>OW121760.1:2772313-12772313 GCA_933228765.1 Miltochrista miniata | reverse complement strand
AAATACGTAGGTAACAACACTATGAAATGTATTGAAGAAATCCTATTAATAAAATACCGACCGTTCCGAAAATTTTAATAACACAAAAGCCTATAATTATACCTGTGAGGGGGTTGCTCACCGAGACGACAGCGTGCCGTGAGGGATTCTCGCATCCCCCCCCCCCCCTAAGATGCGGGATGACATCCGAAAAACTCCATAAAGACGCAGGACAGCACCTGAAAAGGCAAGGCGTTACGTGAGGTTTTTAGTAGGTAGGAGTCCGGCATAGCACCCATGAAGAATTTTCCCTCACGTTAAAAAATATATGATTATATATGTACCCATATAATTTTACGTACTTGTATTTTATGATTTTCGTATGTATGCAAATAAAGCGCAAGTCACACCGCCAGCAGGCGGGCGAGCGAGCTAGGCGGGCCAACATCATTTCACCTCTTTACATACTTCGGTTTACACCATGAGCTGCCGACTAACCAACATCAGCGATGGGAGCAAAGCTATCGAAATATCTAACGATTCCAGCAAAGCTACTTGTTCACCTCGTTAGGCGCGCCCGCTTCACTAGCTTAGCTCGCCCGCCAGTCCACTCGCCTGACCTCCCCGTTTCGGGTACTCGGACTAGTTGTCGCTCATCTTACAAATATCAGTGTCCAATCCAATCCGCACCCCCCGGTTAGCCAGCTCCGCCCGCTTCGCCCGTCCGTCCGTAGTTTTCGGTGTGAACCCCATATTTAAGCTCGTCAATATTTCGAGTAGTTTGCATAGCTTCCTTATCTGGCTTCGCCCACCCGCCTAGCTCACTCGCCCGCCCGCTGGCGGTAATGTCAACGTCCGTCGACACATCGAGTACTGTTGTCACTTTAGGGCTGTTTGCACCTGAAAATTAAGACGTGAAAAGAATATTGGACGCAGAGCACATCAAAAAAATTCAACAGCGGGTAGTAATAACCTGCGCCTGTCCATTTCTCCATTTCAACACGGCAAGGCTTCACCACCAACAACTTGGGAAAAAATAAAAAGGTAAAACGGCAGCAGATACTATGCTTCTACCTAGCCTATGTATGTAATCCAGTTCCATATTGGTATTTTTCTATCAAAGTTCCCACAACTTTCGTAGAGTTTCCCCAACATGGCGACAATGCAGCACCTGCAAGTCGCAGTCCCGCGGTTGTGGCTGATTGCGGCATTGTGCCGCTCACAATAACTCGATTAGAACCGGACGGCACCGGACGTGAGGCCGTTAGTATTATATGGATATGCCTGAGGTACTTAGATAAGTGAACGAGTATCAGTCCTTTTAAGTATTAAAGTTTTTCTCATGCAAGTGATGCAAACTTTTATGGGAATTTTTATTTTAAACCTAGATGACAGTTTTGAAATTTATGTAATTACGTAAATCAAACTAAATCTAAAGGGATGTCAGGTATCTTGAGACAGGTTTTGAAGGAGTTTCTTGGAAACTTGTCCCAGTCCCAGTACACCTAACACCCTATATCGGAATCATCACATAAATGAAACAAGATTTAAATGTAATTTTTCCATTTAACATCACGCAGCATAATTATAGTTTTAGTCGGTTTCAGTCCGGTATGACATCCAGCTGGGTTTTCTGATAATAAATTGTTAATTTAATGATAAATAGCTTAGTGGTACTTAGACAGTTACTAAAGTGAAATGAAGATACTTGTGGTGAAGAATAGATTTGTTATAGCTGAATATGTTTTATTGCAATCGTACTTCTACTCTGATTGGCCTCTTGGTTTGGTCCCTGGGAAAGAGTTCATAAGAGCCGGATATCATGACTTTAATTCATATCCTGGACAAATCTCTTAGTATTACCAGCGTTGATTTGTTTTGTCTCTGGATGTATTAACCCTTGAACTGCGGTTGTTTAAAATTGCTGTAGGTAATAAATTAGATTTGACATATTTATGAATGTTTATGAATTATTTTGAATCTGGAATAATAATTGGTTTCGAGCAGGATTCGAACCTGCGTCTTCTCGCATACCGTGCAAGACGCTTAACCACTTAGCCACCGAAACCTACTCGGAACCAACCTATTTTTCCACCTTAAATACGGCGACTTAACCATCTCATGAAACAAGTTACACAGAGATGTCCCTAATTATTCTATAACATAAAAACAGCAAAAAACCATCGCTAATTTGATCTCTGTGGGCAAGGTACCGATGGTTAAAGCCTATGGGAGAGGATAAATAATGCATTCCATCAATCTTAACAATATGCTAAATATCTTAGGACATGTCCACACTTGTTCTTTCCTATTACAACCCCCAATTAGGTGAGCACGGAGCTACTACGGCACAAAGGCAAAGATAATGGTCAGTTAACTTAGTTCGAAAGATAGTTCACTTAGACCGAACTTAACTTTATCAAGTTCCAATTAAGTTCGCCGCTTAATTGAATATTCTCACGGTCCACATCACAATTACCGACCTTCTGAACTAGACTATCGATTTTAAGTTACTCTTTAGGTCCTTGTCTTTATTTGGACAGTGTTTTCGTCATACCGAGGTACTGAAATCTCATCATAATCTCAAGATCCAACCTAAAATGGAACATTGCAGTAAGTATAATATTTTGTTTCAGATTCCTCAACAGAGTTTCGAGAAGATCTCTATAGAAGTGCAGTACACCATATTGTGTTGTTGACGTCCGTCAACTACAATTACCACTTTCTATTTGGTAGCTCGTGTGATCCTAAAGATAACCTTCCAAGGGCTTACTCGGGGCTTCCAACCGTAGGCAGTAGGTCTAGAACGTGTTGGTTTTTAGTCGGTAAGTTTGGATCATGATGGATTTTCCACGCGTAAAAAAAAAAGAAAAAGGGTAGCTAGAAAAAGGGTATGTATGTTTGCGGCATTAGCATTATAAAATAACAGATTGAAGAGTTGCTTGTGTTCTGTTTAGGCTGTAAAACTATTTAAAAATTTACTTTTTCAGCCTAAACAGAATACAAGCAAACTTTCTCTATACATGATTATAGCTGCTCATGCACGATAATAATGCCGGACTACTACCACAGTATAAAGAGAACTATGATCTGTCGGCTGTGCTACTACTGATTAAAATTATCCAGAACCCTTCTCTATACCTACGGCCGGGAGCTCCAGGTGCACTCCTCCAGATTACACAGGAGCAGTACCCTTGTCTTGGAAGAACGAGTAAAAGAAAGCAATTATTTTACGCTTTTCCAGCGAATAAAACCTTTTCTCGAAATCACAGCAGTTTTAACGCCTTGGGGAAGACTGTTGATAATTTTAACAGCAGGCTAAATTAAGGATGGAATGTCCAAAGTGAAAATGAAATCATTAGATACCTTCTTAAGTACTTACAACATTGTAAAGTTAACTTCATTTCAGTTTTATTGCCATTTAAAAATAATCATATACCGTAAATAAAAATGGTCATTAATATCTTTTATTGCTGTTTGTGTTGTTAAATTGAAAACTATATTAAGCAATTTATTGTTTTCAATATTTTATTTACAACAATTTTACAGACAATTGGAGGAAAGATTTTGAAAATTTACGAGAGATTTAACGGAGTTCCTTGAAAAGCAACTTCAGAAGGTAATATTGTGTTTGCTGTTTTAAGAAGTCATTAATTAAAGAACAATATATTTTGTATGCAACGACCAAAAGTTTGTTTTGGTTCCAAAGGTTCGATTAGGCAAGATTTTTGAAGACTTAGCCAATGTCATCCATTTTTAGCGGGTGAATTCTTGATAAATGTCTTAACGGACTCAATCTAAATACAATTCAAACACAGTCACATCACAACAATATCCGTCTAGTCCGGGTGGCCAGGGTAACACCTCGGTACCCGGTATTAACGGCCGACTTTGGTTACCACTGTGGCAGGGTCTCGATTTTATGGGTGCTGTCTCGTGGCTACCCTGGTCGATCCCCTGGGGGAGACTCAGGACTTTCCCAGTTCTATTGTCCCCCCTATGTGGGGGGATATCAGTACAAGGTGTTCAATTGTATTTTAAGTACTCGTATCGCCCCTGGTCTACCCCCTAGGAGAGATATCAGGACTTCCCCATTCCTGATGTCCCCCCTTGCTGGGAGCGCTATCAGTATTTTATCCCGCTTTTAGGGGTGTGAGTCGTGAAAATACTATACTTTGCTATATTAATAGCTTCACAGATTTATACTTTCAGCGTAAAACAACAAGAAAACTCTGTCCATCTGTTATTTTAAAATGCTTTTTTTCTAGGTGGCGCCTACGACAACACCTATGGAGAATTTCGTTTAGATAATCGGAATCCTAATATCTGGCTAATATCCAGACATCTTTCGGAAGTAAAGTTAGTTTCATTTTAGTTTAGTCTTTTTTTTATTTTTAGCCCCTCTCTAAAAAATAGATTGCAGACGGGCTTATGTCGAGACTTGTGTCTGTAGTCTGTGACTCCGTTGCATTAAACTACGTCACTAGGTCACGTGGATCCTCTGTTCAAAGTTTGAAATAAAACAAAAATGACAACGTCAATCGGATTGAACTTTCACTTTCACAACAAACGTTTTAGAGAGGGGCAGTCGGGTGAGACCGTCTCACAGCATCTTGTTTTTTAAGATTGTCTTAAGGTGAGAGCTTTATGCCCAAACTATCTCATGGTCAATTATTTAGAGTGAAACAGTGACACGAAAGAAAAAAAATAAGATAAGTATATAGACAACACCCAAACTCAAAACCACACAAATATTTTGTTTCGTTGAGGTTTAAAATCTGAGACATTAGTAATGTCTGTAGCACACTACCATTACGCAAAGGCAGTCAATAAACAAACAAACCAATACATTAACGATAGCAATTACATGGTTTCGTAACCAAGAGACATTTTTCTCAACCGCCCACTGTGAACTAAGTACATGCCAATATGTCAGTTTATCTGTCCCCTGGTTGTAGATAATATGGAACAAATTGGCACTATTGGCCAGCGTAAGCATTTAACTGAAAAGCCGCATCGATAAGGATGCGGTGTAATACACGAACGAGGGCGGAAACTTAAAGTATCTATCTACATAGTGATTTCGTCAGCATCTCAGATGACTAAAATGATACTTGCGGCTTCGGCTTGGGTTAAGCCTAATTCCAGCCAAATTGGTTAAGTGGTTGGACCGTAATTGAAGCCAAACTGATGTACATTGGCCTACCTAAACTATCACTACTACTAATGCACTTCGCGCCACCAGCATCTAATGTGGGACTGCGTCGCCTCTTTCTGCGAGCAGTTCATGCTCGTGAAACAGGCGGCGGAGCGGGAACGGGACAGAACTCTTCGTCCCGTGGCTTCACCGAAGACTATCGCCCTCTATAACCGAGAGCCTGAGGACGGTCAGAGGGCTGCCCACCGCCCTTGCAGAAGCAGGCCTATGACGGTAACATGACGTGAGAGATTCACCTACACCCCCCATTAGAAGCGGGATCACACCCGAAACCTCCCAAAGTCGCGGGATAGCACTCGAACCACCCCCTAGGCGAGGCCGCCGTGGTAGCTGTAGGTCTGTTGGGAGTCCTGGGACATCCTTCCGAGCGCTTACCCGGGGTTGGACGTTACGTGAGGTTTTTAGTCGGTAGGAGTACGGTATAGCATCCATGATGGATTTTCCCTCACGTTAAAAAAAAAAACAGCATCTAATAGGTTTCAGAGATTAGGTCATCGATCCACCTTGCCGAAGGGCTAGTCATGCCTACCCTTCTAAAAGCTTTCATAGTCGACGGTACTCGATGTGAGATGAATTTCGACCATTGCATTTTGAGCCTGATTCGGATCTTTTTTCGGTGCATTTTAAAAGCAAGTGTCCTCATTACTCTGTGGCAAGAGACACAGAGTAATGACACATGACACATATCAAAAATGGCTACTAGATATTCTCTCTTCGCCCAACGTGCAACAAGGGTTTGTCTATAGCGCTTTTGGTCCCAAATATAACAATCAATATCTACACAACTAAACAATATTAGTACGAGTAAAATCCCTTTTATATTGATTACCATAATGGTCAGATCAACATCATAAACTGAACTACATACATCCCTAATTGGCCATCGCACCACATTTACATCACACTATACATGATGTTGTTTTTTTGAACTACATAAACCAATATCAGTTTTTGATATCTCTTACACTGCGGTGCGCGTATGCAAGAGAGGGTTGTGTGACTACACCTGTTCGTCAGCCTTTGCGGTCGCCGCGGCCATTGTCAAACTTTGTCTTGAGACATAAGTGGTGTGGAGTAGTTATTTTACTTTTTTTTTTCAAAGTTTTCCACTAGTTTTGAATTTGTTGATTTTAATTATCACATAATAATTGATATGATGAATCAATCAAATGCAGCTGTTTTTATTATTCATTTTATATATATGTTGGAGGATCAATAAATCAAAACCAATGTGAATCTAAATCTATCAAAAAGACAGCGGGTAAATTTGACGGCTGAACGAAATAAGCTGCAATAAAGTAAAATGCTAAGTAATTAAATTTTCAGATAACGATATACGTTTTCATTTATATGAAACTGATGTCAAAGAATCGCACCTAACGATCAAAGAATCGAACCTAAGTCAAAATATCAATAATTGTTATTTTAACTAAACATAATCTGTAGCTAAACTGCTCTCACAATGCCACTTCCACGTGTGAAAGCTAAACTTTGTATTTATTCCTGCATACGAGTAGATTTGATCGTACTGAGAGTATGTCAAAATAAAGCCATTAAAAATTTAAATCTGTATAGCGACTCCATAGCTCTGCAATGTCACAGTAATCAATTAAAGCATAGCGGCAACCCCGTATAAAACACATGACATCCATATCTGTACGCTGACGGATCGCCGCTGCGGCCTGCGACAAAGGACAAGTGTGAATGACCTTTAACTCGCACACGCATCTAATCTTTTGTTACCTTTTAATCGAGTTTTTGATGTTGACAATATTTTAATATAATGGGATGTTTTCAGATATTTTATTAGGGGATTTTGGAGGATAAGAATCTTTTGATCGTTTAGATTTGTTGTTGTTTAATTTTGTGGTAATAGTAGGCATTGTTTTACTTTCTATGTTAAGAGGTTCCCATCAAAATTCCTGGGACCAATGTTAATCTCATTTATAATCTGGTGAGCATCCTAAATAATGAATGAGTATCTACTGCTGGCGCCAGTGATAAGGTTGGGAGTGAGACAGTAGTCACATCCAAAAAGAAGAAAAGTAACCAAATTTGTGAATACTAGCTAAAAAAGTGGGGACTTAGTGGATGGAATTTGACGCTAAGAAAAAAGAAAGACGGCTTTTTAAACTATGGTGGAAAGCTACAAATGCCCTTATGGCTACGCGTTATAGTAGGGCTTAGTTCAAGTATTAATATCAGATAGAAATACATTAATTAATATTGTAGTATTGAATACAATTAAAAAGGTTATAGACGACGCCCATGGATTAACTGGATGAAGTTTGGTTTATCATCTTTTTACATGGTATTATTTTGACTTCCCATAGAAATAAAACTTGATCTATGGATCTCTTCAAACCTGTAACTAGGAATCTAGAAATGTCTTATTATTAATTTAACTTGATCTGGTGAAAGCCTAGTGTTAAGGCTTTTCCATTGGGCTCTTCCAACTACTTGCAAATGATCTATCCTTAATGAAGGCTATCGACTTGAAGAATATTTCTAAAGAAACTATGATAGTGATTTTGCAACGTCATCTTAACTTCCATTAGAAGTGTGACACTTGAAATAAAAGAAAATATTTCCTTAACAACAACCTCCGACACCGTGAAATTCAGAAATCTAAGTGGTTATTTTTTACAAAGAATAACAAAATGACAATTCCCAACCGCGTACGCAATTACCATAAATAATTAAGCTTTAAACATAACCCTAAACTCGTAAAAGGATAAGACAATTCAACAATAAAATTTAAACTTTATAATAACAGTTTCAATTAATAAAAAGAAGGGCAAAAGTCGTAAATATAATATAAAATTATAAGACTGGTTGAAATGTAAGATGGCGGACAAAATATTGGAGGGAAAACTATAAAATAAAATGTATCTAATCTGAATTGTCATCGGTAACAAAAATACTGTGGAATATGAAGTTGGGATTCTAATGAGACAAAGGTCTAATGAGTATAACAATAGCTGTGCCGTAAAGTATTGGATTTATTTACGCTGGACAGCCGCGACGATGATCTGATAACGCGGCAAATGTCCGTTTAAGGGATAGTTGATTCGGATTTTAAATTTGAATACCGAATTAAATTGACAGATTTTTTAATCTGACACGAATGTGTATTTACAAATTTAATGTGAAAAAATTTGGTCTCGAGCAGGATTCCAACGGTGGTCCAACGGATTGGGCGTCTGGTCCGTCAAACCAGTAGACGCGGGTTCTAGTCTTGCTCGAGACCAAAAAAAAATATTTCACATTAAATTTGTGATTAAGTCAGCATACTACTTGCTTTTCAAAATTATCTCTAACGAATAAATAAATATAAATCATGGTAACAAGCTGTGTGCATTTTGCTGACAGCTGTTTTTACGCATAATAACTTAAAACAACTACGCACTCGTTTATGACTATATGTGGCGACTTAAGCATACCTCTAAATCAAATCTCCAATGAAAAAGACAGTATTAATGTATATGGGTCAATTCCTTTTTCTAGAATAGCCATTCGCGGGATCACCTCCTCAGGTGCCTTTTAACAGACTATCACCACAGCCAATCCAAACTGCTCTAGATCAAAATTAAATACCTAAAGATGAGAATATACTATTCACAAACCATGCAGAAAATGCACTAATTGCAGACTTTTACAGTAGATTAAAAATACCTACAGGGCAAAATTATATTTATGACATGCACTAATGCTATAAAGAGCAGAGCAAACAACAAAGGATAGTAGTAGAAAATATTAACCAATAAAAGAAGAACCAAGATAAACTTCGCCTTAACGAATCATCGGATCACTGTAGCGTCGGGCGCAATGATCAAATTTCGTTTTTATTGTTAATCCTCGCCACTAAATGAGCAGCCACATATTGAACCCGTACAACCACACTGGCCGACCACTAAATAAAACGAACAAAATGTATAAAATAATCCCGGATTCCGGGATTCGAGGACAACGTGTTTTGGATTTTATTAAAATTTTATTCTTGAGCGTCGTCTTTGTTTTGAATTGCACTCGAAGGGTTATGGTTCTTTACAATACGTAAATTTTAAATTTACGTATACAAATTCTGGTGAAACAAAACGTCGAATAAACATCCCCTCGATTTACTATTAAAAATTTTCCAGTAGGTAACTTGTTTGGTAGACTTATAAGGCTTCTTGATCTAGCCTATAGCGCAGTAGGTACCCTACCTTCAAATAGCCATTTTTAGGGTAAATTATCTCTGAGGAAGATCTAATAAAACTATTCAAAGACCTTGCGATAATGCTTGCTTGGTATTTTAAATCTACTTTTTATCTGGTACCTGATGGTTTATTACTCGATGCCTGTAACAGTTTCAGGCGATCTCCTGTCAGGTACTGCAGTGCCTGCAGTTGCAGTAGGTCCAGTATGACGGCTTGTTTATGCTTATCTTTTTAAAGGGATGAATTTTTTTAACGTGAGGGAAAATCGTCATGGATGCTATGCCGGACTCTTACCGACTAAAAAACCTCACGTTACGTCCAACACCCTATGGCTGGGAGTCCCGGGTAAGCCCTCGGAAGGATGTCCCAGGACTCCCAACAGACCCACGGCCGCCACGGTCAATCTCATAACAGATCTATTAACAACTCTTTAAAACACCTAGGTACTCGTACGTATTATTCCGTTGATAATATCGAGAATTGCGCGTTTTAATTACTCATGCCTAGTTTTTAAGAATTTATTGCAATGCACAAAATACTGTATAAATAAAATAAAATCTATAATAAATTTAAAAGTGCTGCCAGTGAATGTGTTTGCCTTTTGCGCCGAGGATCTTTAGGCATAAAGAAGCATATCATTGAGCTTGAGTACTACTGTCTATAACGAGACTACACGAGACTATAATAGTCGCGTGTAGTGTCATTGACTATAAGAGCTAGGTGATGGCGACATTTTGGCGTAGGGGTAGGCAGGGGTATAGTATACGCCCACATTTCACTTTATAGTTTTATGTTCCACAATCGGTGTTAAGACTATTGTCGTGTTGAAATGGACAGGCTTAGGTCGTGATGACTTGCCGTTGAAATTTTTCAAGCCACCCATAGGTTTTTTAACTTGGCTTAACGATTCTCATTTTAAAGACAACCGGGTTTCATTTCAAATTTTCCTTCTGTACGCAATGGATCGTTTTGCGAAAGTGTTCCCTTAGTCGCCTCTTACGACACCTTGGGAATGAATTCGAGTAGTGAACTTTTGTACTCTTTCTCGTTGCCACACGAGGTCTTGTCGGCACACGGGGACTTAAAAAAAAAACAATAAAAACCGTTCGCTACCAGTCTTCCAGCTTGCTACTTGTAAAAACTTCACCATGCTACCAATCATTATACCTAAGTATATTCAGGTAGTACCTACGTCTCACGGACACATCGCTTTGTTCATTTGTCACTGGCAATCGAAGCCATTAGTGGCAATTATCCCTCCCTGGTCACTTATCAGAGTTGTAAAATGAACTCCTGTGTGTGGTCTAACGTATAGGAGGTAGCGTTTTTAAATTATTTAAAAATAATAATATGATATTTTTTCAAAGCATATTTTGCTAAAGCTGTAACGATTTTCTTTGTGGGTCGGGCATTTTTCTGTTTTGATGCCTCATAGATTTAAAGAAATAAAATAAAAGACCCCACGCTGAATTTATTCTCATTGCGTTTATTTTGTAACAGTTACGATGACAGTGCAATTTGGAACAATTTTTAACCAGAAGATCCTGGAGAAATCGAGGGGAACTTTTGAAAATTGTTGGGGTATCTAGGGCATTTGTATTTTTTTTATTAAGTGCTGTAAAATAGTACAATTTAATGAAGGCCTGGAGTCGATCTGATGATGGAGACGAAAGACAGTAGAGAGAATTCCCCAACGATATACAGCAGTTACCTTGTGATTGGGCTTGATTGATTTATAATGTCGAGAACTTTTCACCTAGATAGATAGAATTTCAGTCTACCCGTCTCTCAAAATGATGAAAAAAAATTTAAAAAAAAACCAACTTCAAACGAAACTAAAAACTGAAAAATTAAATTTACTTAGCATAAAGGTAGTATATTCTGATTAATCAGATATCATCAAATATAATATTGAAGTCGGTGCCAACATGTCTATGAGAGGGATTAATAATGCCTACCTAGACCTACGTAGTTTTACTGGCCATCGATTTCAGTAGATGTTATATTGGATGATAATCTGATTAGTCAGAATATGTTAACTTTGTGCTAAGTCAATTTTATTTTTCAGATTTTAGTTTGGTTTGAAGTCGGTATTTTTTTTGTTATTTTTTTACTGTAAGATGTTGTGTGTAGTTGTAGATATTACATGCCTACTATTTTAGTGTGTGCAATAGGTGACGAATTACAAATACTACCGACAGAAGTGAAAACTGGTCTCTGACTCACTTTTTATTGCATAATTTTCGTTGAAATTCCTAAAATCAGATAAGTTTATTTGCAGTCCTCTGCAGGTCCTTCTTCTAATATACACATAAAAGAGTGTTTTGAATATTACACTTGTTCCTAATTTAATTTATCTTCTTTGTTTTATACCACTAAGGTGGCATAAAAGCATACGGCCCACCAGGTGCACTGATGGTCATCGTAGCCTTTGGACGTTCGACCCTAAAATCTTCGCATTCGCTGGTAAATAACTATTTGCAGTTGAGACTTTGATAGTGCCTTGGGCCCTTCAACATCCCATTAAAACCTTGTAACACCCCCAGAAGTGTAACTATATGCATCAACAACATCGTAGACTCCTCTTATTTGCTCTTCTTACAAACGGCGGGTCCCTAGTCTCAGAAAAAATCTAAAAGATGCTATGTAATTAATCGCCAATCAAACCGAGGAATCGATTGAAAGTATCAACGAGTACACTTACATAGCAACCCCTGATTAACCGCAAAACTGAAACGCGCAAATGCAATGCGCCGGCGCAACAATGCTCGGTATCGATATAGACATAATAAAATGTTTGCGCATCCAGTCTGCGTCGCGCAGGTGACGGTACAATGTGATGTTGTATTTCACATTAACATTATGTTCACAAGCTCAATGTTGTCCGCTATTGTCCACTTATGTTCGGATCGCGATAGGCTTGGTTTACATGGTCTGCTTATGGATGCAGGCATGGATAAGTCTGCTTTATGCGTTATTTTTTTTTGTTAAATTGGTTTAGGGGTTAAACAGTCTGCCAAGATTCTAAACTTCTCCGCGTGTTCAGAACAACGTGAAGAATCACCAAAACCATAAGGTGTTCTCGTTAGAAGAGAATAGGCAGTAGGATAAAGAAAATTACTTCTGTGGCCTATAATCAAAGATAATAATTATAATAGTATTACATACAGATAGGCAAACCCTGCCCCTCACTGCCCAACTTCCCCACCACCGCCACTCAGGCCACAACTGTCATTATAGTTGGCGGGTGTTTTGAGGAAACATTTGCTTAGCCTTATTGGTCACACACACATTCAAGCTCTGTACGAACATAGCGTGTTTTAGTGTAGGTGACAGAATTGAAAACGAATCATTTGTATGGAGTTTCCGCCCTGTGCTATAATGATATGCTTCCTCCACATTACTCGCGAAGTTGAACGAAGTTGGGCGAGTACGATAGTGTGGAGGGGCTCCTCGGCCTACTTCTTCAAAAATTTTCTTTGACTCGGACAACTTCGCCGACGAACTTGGTTCAACTTCGCGAGTAATGTGGAGGAAGCATATGGAGAGACATTTTTGGTCTTCCGCACACACACCTGATGCATTTCTCACCGCCATGTAAACCAATTTTACCCCTCTCATTGTGGCGGCATTATCCATTGAAAGGGCTACCTATTGTTATTTCAGTTTAATATAAAACAATACGCAAAGCTTTCCACATCGGACGAGATCTTTTATTTGCTCTGTCGGCTCCTTTGTGGTGCCGCCGCGCCGTTTTTATCTCCGGGACTCATTAAGATTGTGACTTTTTGTTTGTCAATGCTCATTGAAGATTTTGTTCAGCGGACTTAGATGGATATTCCATTCATCCATTTTTGTGTGGATAGCTTGGATTATCTAGTGAAGTAATCTATTATGATAGCGAAATGGCGGACGTTGAGCCTATTAAGATGGCGTGCTGTTTTTATGTTATTACTTTTGTTTGAGCGGTATGAAGCTTTTAGCAAATGGCTACTTATTTACATTATCCTAGGTACCAGACGTTTTGACGAGAGCTATCAGTCTGGTGTGAACAAACAATTTTATCACCAACGTAAGAGATGGCGTGGCAGAATAGGCAAATTGTCGTGCTGAAATGAACAGGTACAGATTATGGCAAATTGCTGTTGAACTTTCTAGTCGCCTATAAAGCCTTCAACTTGGCTTAACAACCTACGGCTGAAAGTGTCTTCCTAAGCGCAGATAGGCTTCTAAATGGAAATGCTATTAAACTATTACCCATTTCAAGGCCAGCCATAGCTTATGATGCTTTACGCAGTGATCTCTAATAGAATTATTCATTTTTTTTTAATTACTAACTAGGCTGTTCAGTACTGTTGGGAATTCTGTGGTCATTCTTCCGAGGGCTTACCCGGGGCTCCCAACCATAGGTATTAGGTAGAAAACGTGTGGTTTTTAGTCAGTAGGAGTCCGGCATAGCATCCATGTAGGATTTTCCTTTCCTTTTAAAAAAGTCTATTCAGTAAGTTCCTACGTGTAACGGTATTAGGTAATGAAAGTTCTACGATGGTCTATCTCTCATACATTAATAGTCTTCGAATGAAATAGGTCTCATTAGATAGCTTCGACAAATATTATATTAACCGTGCTACTGCGAAATACAGACCATAGTTTTACGACTTCTAGATAGTTGTGTACAAGTAGCCATAAAATGAGAACAATGTTATTATCTTATAGCAAATAGCTTTAACAATAACTTATAAGGTTCGATTGCGACATATCTAGGTACTGGCCGTTCGCACTACGTTTGCCGATCGTCTCTTATTCTATGCCTCTACATCGGCCGCTACGCCAGCGGAAAACTCAGCGCGAACGGGTAGTATGTAACTCAATACATATGCAGTAAGGTGTGTTTAATGCAGGTATATTTCAAGTGGCTTGTGTGACGTTATCTGTTAAACAGTCTTGTAATTGATAACAGCACAAACGAACGAACAGATCTCTTCAGCTACTCTTGTTTTATTTCTTTCTTTATCATACATTTCTACTTTGTGTAAGTTATCCTGTTTCTGTATTATAATAAGTAAAGATGAATATGTCATGGAATACAACGAATAAATTATGAAAGCATTGTTTGAAGTGTATGCGACAGCCTTGTTGAAGAGTTGATAAGGATTTGAATCCGGTCAGATAGATATACTTATATGGAACTAGTTGTTCCCCGAGGCTTCGACCGCGTAGAAGTCGGTATCGCGTAAGCGTCGTTATTTCGTAAAATTATAACCCTCTTTGCGCACAGTCGGTTAAAAAGTAGCCTATCTCCTTCCCAGGGCCTCGAACTATCCTTATACCAAATTTCATCTCAATCGCTCCAGCCGTTTTGGCGTGAAAGCGTAACAGACAGACAGATAGACAGAATTACTTTCGCATTTATAATATTAGAAGGGAAGTAGGGATGTATATTGAGGGCAGGTTCCCCTTCCTATTACCTACCTAAAAAGGAGAGAACGGGACGGTCCAACATTATCTGCTGCTTGCAGTGAAATCTAACCTACCGGTGCTAAGTTCGGCTGGCTCCTTGCCACGCACACGGAGAGTGCCATCAAAGCCGCTAGGGTAGAAACGGCATATGGAATGCGGCTTTACACCTTCCATAGTTACCTAACGGAGCAGCAATGCCCTGTGAAGAGCTAAGTGTGGTCGTACGTCGGAATACCCTGAGCTCTGCTCTGTCTTTGCCTTTGAATGGGTTGGACAGCCTCGACGAAAAGGATTACAGTTTGTTGGACTGTGCTCTGCTCATGGCAATATGCGAGATTTAAAAATTAGTATTCTATTATTTATTCACTTCAAAGGCCAGTGAACTATCACATTTAACTCATAAGCAATAGCGGTGATCCTATCATATCAACATACAGGAGTCTTTTTACTGCCGTAGATTTTATCTCACAGTCTCATTTGATTACGATCTTTTCTTCTAATTAAGTCATTAATTGACCATGTCATATGATACCACAACATTTTAACTATTGCTTCATTCGTCATATAACTTGATGACGATTTCGTAATGTCCCTTAGATTTCGTTCCCCCAGAGCCCCGTGTAGTGACGGGGCCCCATGTGGTAACGGTAAAGAGTACAATTCAATGCGGCAATAGGCTCACCACGTGGAACATGAAACTATAAGGTGAACAGTGGGGGTATACTATGCCTCTGCCTACCCCTTCGGGATAAAGGCTTGACTTAACATAAGTATGCATGTATCCCTTTGAGCTATAGGCTTTGCGCCCGACAAACTTTACACTCCGTTACACCCCTTTTGAAAATGTCTTCCTTAGTAAATGCCCAAGCATTTAGCTATTGATGTCTCAAATTGAGTTTTTAACTCCGTTCATCAGGGAATTTGGCCCAATCATTCAGTCACAGGATGTCGATGTCAAAACCGACCGCAGTAGCAGTGATTGTTTACAGAATACTGAGCTAGAGATCGGCCTCCATGACCGGGGGCCTAAGGACAGTGAGAGGGCTGCTCACCCGAACCACCCCCTAGGCGGTGGGTCTGTTGGGAATCCTGGGACATCCTTCCGAGGGCTTACCCGGGGCTCCCAACCATAGGCTGTTGGGCGTTACGTGAGGTTTTTTAGTCGGTAGGAGTCCGGCATAGCACCCATGAGGATTTTTCCTCGGGTTAAAAAAAATACTGAGCTAGAGTCCCTATTTAGTGCAATCAATCAAATTAGCCACTGCTGTACGTAGGTCTCTCCCAATTTAGTCCCAGTCCCAGCCTGCGACCTTTTACAGGTCGTCGGTCCATCTGGCGGGTGGGCGTCCCGTCCTACCCCACGTTTGCCGAGTCGCGGTCTCTACTCTAGAACAAATAGTACCAATTAGTACACGCTTTATCATTATAATTATTATGTCTACCCTAACTTCCTAGGAATGATACAATACAAATTATGATTTACATCGAGAATTATACGTGTTACATTATAAGTTACCTACAAATATTTTTATAGAGAAAATCATGTTTTAATCATTAAAGTGGTTAGCGGGTATAATATATATATACGTATAATAGTCCATAGATAGCATTATAAAAGCTAACACAAAGGTTTATCGGGGTAAGAAACGTGGACCAATAAATGGAACGATGAACCGCCGGTAGTAACCTATATGAGAAATGTGGACAACTGGAAGTAGGTACATTGGCGAGAGCTGATAATACCTCTTGGTTTTAAAATATTTAATGATGGAAGTAGTTTCTGTTAATTAGAAATAAGACTGGACCTAATGTTTATGAATAACTATTTTCAGAACAGTCAACAAAAGTTAAGTATACGTGGATGCTTACTGTAGTAGAATTTAGCTCTCATGTGCGCCAAAGCATATTATATAAATAAACTTTTACAGTAGGTTTTGACTTAATTGCGTTTTGCTATCCTCATTGATGAAAAAATAAACTGATTTGATTTTCTTTACTCTCTGAGATCCATTTTTATTGATAGACTGAGATATTTTGGATAATGCAAGATTTATTTTCTACGAGAAAATCAAACGAGATCTAGACTAAACTTTTTTTTTTCGTGTGGTAATCCTTATTGATATCAACTAAAACCACACGGTGCCTTGCCAACTGTCTGAGGCTAGGAGTCCCGGGTAAGCCCTGGGAAGTGTAACCCCAGGGCTCCCACCACAGACTTTGTCGACTATCCCACTTTTTGAGGGGGTTCGGGTTTAATACCGCTTCTTTGGGGGGAGGGAAGTGTATTATCTCACTTCTATGAAGGGTGACGAGACACACCGCCGTCATGGCCTTTTTCTGTAAAAACGGCGAGCAACCAATCCGCCATTCTATCTAGACTAACTAAATGCTTATCCAGAAGTGTATATATTTAGTGTAGTTGCATATTTGTCATCTTGCATTCTAATTAAAAAACCCGACAGCTTGTTGGCTAACTAAATACAGTACCGACACACCAACAACTAACTGCTCTATATAATTTTCTACACCAGCTTGTGAAGTAAGCCGACTTGTGTGTTGCCGATAATACGGGGACAAATACAAATTGATAAACAAAAAGAAACACATTACGGTCCGTATGCATATATGTTATATCTCTGGAGTGGATGTTGCCACTAAAATTAAATATACATCGAATTGAGGGTGCTTTTCCACCAGAGATGTGCTATCCTACGTTGCTATGGATGCTTTTGAAATCCACCAATCACATTGGTGGTTGCACAATTTGACAATATAAATAGTCAACCTTTATAGTTGACTGATGAATGTGGTTGGTGGATATGAAACGCATTCATAGCAACGCGGAGACGTAGCATACTGTAAAAGCATTCTTAGATTCAAGTAATATTTCAATACAGTTACGTGAACAGCTGATTATCATTAAAGCTTCCAGTAGTACTAAAGTCGCGTTTTAATACTATAAGATGACAGTTTATGTTTTTATGAGAGAGAGGACACTTGGAAGGAAGGGATTGTTCGTAGGTTCATGTTCTGTAGGTACAATTAAAAAAGGTGATATTAATTAATCTTATTATTTTGACAGTGGTGATTTGGTGACAGCTAGTGGCATTGGAGAATCAATCACTCAAGTTCAGAAATATCCTAAAACCCGAATTGGAGTCCTCTAAGTAGAGTGGTTTGATGGGATTTAAGACCTGTCCAAAGGAGTATTATAGTTTTTAGGGCCCCGTATCTAAAAAGAAAATCGGAAGTATCACTTTCTTCTTTGTCGAAACTGACTTGTAACTCGAAGATCAATAAGGCCCGTTGCACCTACCATCCCTACTAATATCATAAATGCGAATATAACTCTGTCGGTTTATATTTCTGTTACGTTTGCACGCTGAACCGATTTAGATGAAATTTGGTGTAGAGATAGTTTGAGTCCAACGCAAGAACATAGACATTTTACGACTTGACGGAGGGTTTACGCGATGACGACCTCTACGCAGACGAATCCTCGCGGAACAGTTAGTTTTGTATACATAGCAAGTTGCTACAAGAACGTTGTAACTTCAAAGAACATTTTCTCAGCAATTAGCAGACAAAATCCATTGAGTACAAGACGCTACTAACAGGAGCTCCCTTAGAATTGAATTCCAATGTCCGGCGGCTATTTGTACCATTTCACAGCTCAGCTAGTTAGTACCGTCCATTGATCCGTCTGTAAGCCGACCGACAGTGTGGCGCGAAAGGCGCCTCCTAAGTGATAGATGATTTTTGTAATTTATGTTGGTGATGTTGAATGTAGGGCTTTTTTAATCAAGCTGTTTTTTGTGTTGTCTATTGTTGTTCGTATTTCAAAAGTCTTGTTTGTAAACTTGGTCAGTTAACTACATACTGTGTCAGTATGCAGCCAATACATAACAAGAAGCCGTGAGACGTTCTCACCCGACTGCCCGTCTCTAAAACGTTTATTGTGAACGTGAAAAATCAATCCGATTGACATTGTCATTTTTGTTTTATTTCAAACTTTGAACAGATGATCCACGTGACCTAGTGACGTAGTTTAATGCAACAGAGTCAGAGACTACAGACAAAGTCTCGCCATTAGCCCCTCTGCAATCTATTTTATAAAGAGGGGCTAAAAGTTCTTGCAATTCTATGTAAAGTTTCATTAATTTTGCATTGTGGAATGCGTTTAAGTGCAGTGACACGGGGACAGCACGAAAACCCAGTCTATCTTGAATATTCATGGAGCCACTTCATAGGTGTTACCTTGTGATTCTAAAATGTTTTGTATTACAAATCCGGCGACTCTCTATCCAGAAATTCCGACTTCAATGGTCAAAGAAAGTCGTAGAGGAATCCATCTCTGTCTGTGTTTTTCAGTAATTTCTTAACTTATTGTAATCAGAATCGATACGACTGAAGTTTTAGTGTTTTTAACTTGAGGAATCCACACGGCTTATCCGAGGCTCAACCGTAGGCTTTAAGTAGGGAATACTTAAAGCCTACGGTTGGGCCCCGGATAAGCCCTCGAAAGGATGAACCCAGGACCCCCAACAGTGTTTGGTAGAGTGTGTGTAGTTTTCAAAGCTTTACTATTTACTAGCTGTTCCCCGCGGCTACGACCGCGTAGAAGTCGTTATCGCGTAAGTGTCTTTATATCATAAAATCATAACCCTCCTTTTGCACAGTCGGTTAAAAGTAGCCTATGTCCTTCCCAGGGCATCGAACTATCCCTATATAAAATTTCATCTCAATCGCGAAAGTGTAACAGACAGACATACAGACAGAGTTACTTTCGCATTTATAATATTAGTAGAGATCTGTACCAAATTTCATCAAATAGATGCAGTGAAAGCGTAACAGACTTGCAAGTTCCTTTCACAGTTAGGTATGTATTAGTAGACATCTTGTTTTGCCTGCCCGGAGATTGGACTGCCCGGGGCAATCCCTCGGAAGGATGTCCTAGAATACCACCACCCCGACACCCGGGGCCCCCAGCCGTAGACAGTGGTAGGGCACTGTAAGGTTTTAGTCGGTAAGAGTCCGGCATAGCGTCCATGAAACATTGACTTTAGGCAATTTGCTTCATAGGCATCGTGCAATTTAGGTACTTCGCTCAAAAGGAGGGATTTTCAAATATGAAAAGAAAATAACAGTCGTGACGATACGTGTTATTTAGGAATATTGGCTCTTCAGCGTGGTAAAAATGGCGACATTAGCCTATTTCTAGCAGTCACAAATACAAACATTTACACATACATTTACTGCAAAAATAACCTATTTGATAATGTACAAATCTAAGCTTAAAATTCTAAGCATTGTAATTTAAATGGTTGCACACATAGTTGAGTAATAAAAACAGTAAAATTTGAGCCTCGGGGTTTTGAATTATATGGTTTCAAACACCCATAATTGTAATACAGGTTGTTTCTAAAAATAAACGTAGGATTTGCGACCGTTTTTAAACAATATTAATTTCTTTAAGCAAAAAAAAGTTTGAATGGGAGCAACTCTATTATCGTTTGTTCTCGGCATCTAATTTCTAAAATAACTTAATAATGTTAACGTTATTTAATTTTCAAAAATACTCTTTCAATTTTTATATTTATCAATGAGCTATAGTAGATAGACTAGCTTAATTCTGCTAAGACTGAATTATTTTATTACAATAGGTTTGAGTAGAGGGTAACTTGCAACGTAAAAGCAGTGCTACCCTTGTTCGTTTTCCCGGGGCTTGCCCCGTAAGTAGTAGGTAGGAAAAGTGTTGATTTATAGTCGGTAAGAAACCGGCATAGCATCCACGACCGATTTTCCACTCATAAAAAGTCGGATCCAATGATTACTGCTTCGTTCATTAAAATTTAGTTTTTATTCATTGAATAATTCAATCAGTCTGTAACATTGTCTACAAAATTACAAAAATTATTACCGGCAAACTTTCAGCAGCATAAAATGAGCTACTAATAAATACAACACCATTTATATCAGTGGGATCGGTAATAATTATATAGTATAACACTTCAAAGCGCGTGCCTTCAATTTTCTTTACTACGTGTAATAATACGGCCGTTATCAATTATTTGTAATTGTAATGTTGCCATTCACTACAATATAGCTGAACATTAAAATTTACAATGCCATGATATCGGTTTGATGTTCAAAATGCTGTGATTGATTTTCTTTATTATTGTTTTCTTTTGTTTATTGGGCAGACTCGGGATATGAGTCTATACAGCCTCAGTTTCTTTTATTATTGTCTACGTTAGTATTGTTTAGTTTTTGATTCAATTGTTGTTGTCTACTGTTAGTATTATTAAGGTTTGAAAATAGATGTAACAAATTTGCCTCTGCCTAGCTCGGCAGGGATAAAGCCGTGTCTTATAAAAGTCTGTTTGACTTCACTAATCAATTACACAAACATCTAGGCAAGGAGGTTTTATAGATAATCAGAAATTTAAAAAGGATGTTTTTTAAATATTTATGTATGATTTCTTGATAATGCTTCCTTAAAATGGGCGCCTGCACACTGCACGATATCGTGACACGATATCGTTCAACGATATAGTCGCGATATCGTCACGATATCGTTCAACGATATATCCGAACGAAATTGACACAATATAACCCACAGCTTGTTATTCGGTTAGTAGCTTTGCGCCAGGAAAGGGAGCGGGAACGGGAGAGAATTCTCCCATCCGAGTACTGCAGTCGGCGGCCTGGGCGCCGCCGACGTGTCTTCGCCGTAGACTATAGGCCTCCATGACCGGGGGCCTGAGGACGGTGAGAGGGCTGCTCACCATACTTACAGAAGCAGGCCCATGACGGCAGCATGACATTAGGAGTTCACGCACGCCCCCCCATAGAAGCGAGATCACACCTGAAACCCCCCAAAGACGCGGGGTAGCACCCGAACCAACCCCCTAAGCGAGGCCGCAGTGGTGGTCGTTGGTCTGTTTGAAGTCCTGGGACACAACCACGACTGAACTGAGCTACAAGTCAACCTCCAGGAATGTCGCGGGTCAGTAGATGCGCGCTCTGTGTGAGTGAGCCGTTTCGCACGTTTCTATAAAGTTACTTAACTGTTGTATCTGTATATTGTGACCCCGCTCTGTATCGTCACCCGATATCATCACGACAGTAATCTATCGGCAACGATATCGTCGCAGTGTGAAAGCGTGTATCAAAGCACCACTCCTACGATATCGTGACGATATCGTGTCGTTACCGTTATCGTGCAATCGATTCTAATGATTAGTGTTTTCATATTTGGAATGTATTTTTATACAAAGTCAGCTAAATTATTCTTTAAATAAATTTTCAGTTGTTTGAACTCCTTCTGATTTTATTCCATGCATAATTCAAATTTATAACAAAACTATATTTAGTTTCCAATGATTTATCTATTTGTGTTTCTGAAAAGAATAGCATTACGTATTGTTTTTGTATAATAAAATAGGGGAATGACCTACATTATAATAATATAATACCTATGGACGCATTTGAATAGTTGTTTGTTTAGAATTTCGTCGTCTGTCGGTCTGTCTGTCACCAAACTATTTCATGAACTGATAGCTACACAGTTGAAATTTTAACAGATAATGTTGCCTTGCCGCTATAATGAGTAATACTAACAACAGACAAATACAATTATTTAAGGGGCGACAAACATATTTTATTTTATCGTGTGAAAATCATAAATGATTCTTTTTTTTAACGTGAGAGAAAATCCTTCATGGATGCTATGCTGGATTCCCGACTAAAAAACCTCACGTATCCTGTCCAACAGACTACAGCCCCGGGTGAGCCCTCGCAAGGATATTCCAGGGTCACCGGCAGACTTTGGATACCATCGCGGCCTCGTCTATAAAATCCGGGTGCTACGCCGCGTTTGGGACGACACACATAATTATTATACATAAACGTATTATTAACGTAATAAGTAAATAAATTTCGTTCTGTAGCGTGCGAGAGCTTATCGCGCACGCGTTATAAGTATGAATTAATTAAAAAACTAGGTACCGAAGTATTTAATCAGCTAACTTAAATTGTACTAAAAAGAACAAAATGTGGTACATACAAATTGTTTCAAACATTATTTACATTCCATGTCAAATTTAAACTTAGCGCTTCGATGCACACAAAACTTAGTACCACTCAGAGTTACCAACGACCTTATTTTCACAGCGATAGGGTTCAAAATTCAACACACTATACTTTTCAGCAACAATAGCACGCGATTGCACGAAAAGCAAGCGTTTAGTGGTTTTTATTTGAAGCAATTACAGAGTTATCAGAGCGTGTAATAACTACTAAACGTTCATTTGTGATTGGTTGGACAAAAAATGGGAGTATTTGTTCACACTACTACCCGTTCGCTCTAACTTTGCCGTTGGCGTAGAGGCGTATACCCGAATTTTTAATTACACGAAGTAAATTGACAGTAGCTAATGTCACTTCGTCATAGAAAATAAGCAACACTTTATGAAGAAGTGACATTAGTTGCTGTCAATTTACTACGTCTAATTAAAAATTCGACTTTAGTATGGAGACGAGCGGCAAAGTTAGAGCGAACGAGCAGTAAGAGCTATTATTCTTTATATACTACGCGTACGCGATAAGTTGCGGCACGCTTAGGAACAAAATGTTTATTTATTTTATTTATTTAACAAATCAATGTACACACATGTAGTATAACGATGTGTAGTTAGGAGACAAGAGCACATGGTATTGGATATTTCTTTAAGATATTGGATGCGCCAGTACCGACGCATACATATTTTTTAGTTTATGTATTTAATGGTATTTATTATAATTATTATATGTCAACACTCACGCACTAAACGCATCTTACTTTTATGTATTGTCTATGGCAACACTATCCCGCCCGCTTCCTACACCACATTCCGCCATAGCTATTGGAAGATACGCACGCACCCGTCTCTTAACGCTCCGCTCCGCTATCGGCCGCTGTGATTACCCATCATATCGCGCTACATCGCTTATCATCAGCCACAGTCTCGAGAGTTACGGTTATAACTCCTGTGTGCATATTTCGCGGTCGTGAATCAAGACCCCGAACGCAAAGCTGGGAGCAGCGCCTACCTACCAACAAGAGTTCAAGGTAAGTGCATTTCCAAGTGTGGTCCTCCGTCCGGATATTCCATCTAACGCATTCTTTCTACTAATAATATTAATTACCTCTTTTCCTATTAAATTCACGCATACGCATATATATATTTAGTATATTACTCATAAATACTCAACGCAAATATTATATTTAACGCCACCCGCACGCATTAGAAAAGTTAATTATCTTTTCACACCGCATATTTTATATTACTCATAAGTACTCATATTCTATAACGCATTTACGCTATTTATCATAATCATATTTACCTATATATAATCAACCCGCTGGCAGGTAGCGCCCCCCGAAATTATCGCTACCCAGGACTTGGACCATCCTGGCCATGTTAGTCCGGTTGTCCGATTCTAGGCAATCATTTTGATATTTTTTGGTAATTAGGAGTTTTGGCATAAAGTAAAACGGACAATCCAAAATTAACAATTTTCTCAACCGTCATAAATTTAACGTAGTTTTCCCCAATTTCATTACAATTTCATATTATCTTTCGAATTGTAATCGTAGATAAAACTCATATTTATACGTTAATTTTATACCCACATATATTTATTTTATTGTGACGGTACTGGGCAACGCAGCCGATACATAACGGTATTCAAACGATTAACAGCTGATTGTTACGCAGACTCCATATTGGGTTTGTTCTCTGAATACTTTACCGCAAACAGCTGATTTAAGCTAACAGCTGATCGTTGTTCGAATTTTATACTTTTTCGCTGAATATTTCTATTACCTACCCACTTATATACATACTCGTATCTCGTATCAATTATATTATCATGGCTTCTAAAGACAAATCCCATAGTAAAAGTTCAGACGAAAGTCAGGTCATGATAAATTTTTTAGAATACAAAAAACAAAGTTTGTTTCACATAGTTCAAGAAGTGTACAACTTAAGTCTCAAGGTTACCGATGAAACAGTACGCATGATGTTTCTCGCTCGGGTTCAATCTATCGATAAAACCCGATCGGATTACATCGAAACTATCGATAAATTGTTAATTGAACAATTAAAAGATAATCCGCAGGTACAGCCGAGTTATAGTGTTTTTAATACATTTGATGAATTATACTGTTTCATAAAGCAAACGGAAACTACTCTGAGACAAGAACTCGACGATAAAAAGAAAAGTGATAATTTTAATATCAAATTACCCCCACTTAAACTCACAGGTTTCGATGGTACTTATGGTAAGTGGCCTATATTTTATGAAAATTTCTGTAGTGTGATACATACGAATACTCGTCTCACCAACGCCGAAAAGGTTCAATATTTGATAGGTTGCCTTTCGGGTAAGGCACTTACTGTTTGTTCAGGCATAGCTGCTACCGCACAAAATTACGATGTTATTTGGCAAGCCCTTCTGGCTAAATACCACGATACCAGGGTTCAGGCGTCGTGCTATTTAGAACAAATGTTACACCAGAAGCCAGGGCAATCGGCTGATCAGATCTTGGAGAACTTTTGTTCAGCTGAAGCAGCTCTGCAGCGTCTACCTATCACAAATTTATCAGATTTCATAATAACTCATTTAGCATTAAGCAAGTTTGATAAACCTATGCTTGAATTGTTTGAACAATCTCATAGACATTTGAGTGTACCTACATATAGTGACGTCAAAACATTTTTGACAGAACAAAGCAAACTCCAAACGCTCCGCTCACCATCACATTCCCAAAAAGGTGATTATCGCGCTCAGCGGAGTTCAACCGCCTCTCATTTAAATAAACCTAAGTCATTTTTTACGCAAACCCGCCCTACTAATTTGAAATCAGTCGATACTTCTAACATAAAAAATTGTATCGTATGTAACAATAATTCCGCTCACCCTTTGTTCAAATGTCAACATTTTATTCAAGAGACTGTTGAAACGCGAAATGAAATAGTTCGTAAACATTCCTTTTGTGTTAATTGTTTAGGTTTTCATCACGTGAGTGCTTGCAGATCTGTTAATAGGTGTTCGATTTGCAATCGGTCTCATCATAGTTTACTGTGTTATAAAAATAATTTGAACGCATCAAATTCAACAAGAAATCATGCTGCCGGCAACGCATCGAGGCAGGCAAACGCGTCTACTGCGCCGTCCGAGCATTCCATGTCGACTCATGCGTCATCGGCAGATGATCCGTCCCGCTCGCACTCGCGGGAGGCGCGGTCACATAGTGGCAATATCGCGTCGTTATCGGCTGTGATCCCTCCGCCGCGTAATTCAAGCAGCGCGACCACGGTTTTGTTGCCGACTGCTTGTGTATATGCAAATTATAAATCGGATCGTATACGTTTGTTTTTGGACTCAGGGTCTATGAGTAACTTTATTACGAAGTCTTGTTGTGAGCGTTTGCACTTAACCATACTTAACGCTCCTTCTGTCATTAAAGGCATAGGTCAACTTGAAAGCCAATCTTATGGAATTACGCATTTCAAAATATATTCGCGATTTGATGCCCGCTGTTCTTATTCGGTTAGTGCACGGGTTATAGACACTATTACAGATTTTTTGCCTAACGTGGAAATTGATACAGCGGAATTAACCCATTTACAAAATTTACCTATGGCTGACGAACGATACTATACTCCGGGTGGTATAGATTGTTTGTTAGGTAATGAACTCTTCCCCATGATTTTAGGGTCGCAAAAAATTACATCCCCAACCTCATCAGTAATCGCGATAGAAACCACGCTCGGATACGTCGCAATGGGAAAGGCGCATGCTTTACCTTATTCGCTAGTGGCAAACAAGCATCCCCGCGATCGCATGTCTCATTCCTCCGTGTCCGACAAGGCCTTCTTATGTCACACTCAAGATGTGTCTCTCGAACAATTAACGCAACGCTTTTGGGAGATAGAACAGGTGCCAGATAAGAAGCACATTAGCACGGACGACGCAGCATGTGAAAAGCTGTTCTCGTCTACGTACTCACGCGACGATACCGGTAGATATACGGTTAGTCTTCCCTTTAAATACCCTCCCAGTGAGCTAGGGCATTCGTACACAATCGCCAAACGCAGGTTTTTAAATTTAGAAAAAAAGTTAGACGCTTCTAACTTACGCAACGATTATAATGCCATTATTCAAACATATATTGATCAAGGTTATCTCACTAAAGTGTCAAATAGCTTTCTAGACTCTCAAGTTTATTATATGCCGCATCGGGCCGTTTATCGCCCTGACAAAGAAACCTCTAAAACGCGTGTGGTCTTAGACGCTGGGTGTAAAACCACGTCAGGTAAATCGCTTAACGATTTGCTTTATACGGGACCAATATTACAGAACAATATCTTTCATTTGCTTCTCAATTTGCGTATGTACCCGGTTGCTGTAACCGCGGACATAGAAAAAATGTATTTTCAAGTGAAACTTACTCAAGATCATCATACATATCAAAGAATATTATTTAGGTTCGATTCCAATTCTCCTATTGAAAGCTATCATTTCAACCGCGTTTGTTTTGGCGTCTCCAGCTCACCCTTCCTGGCAATGCGAGTCGTAAACCAGCTCGCGTCAGACTGTCGCGCTTTATATCCTCTGGCGGCTTACGAAGCTGACAATCACATGTATGTTGACGACTACGTTAGTTCCATAGAGAATGTAGATTTAGCTGAAGACACCTATAGGGAAATGGTCGCTATGTTTAAATCTGGAGGTTTTAACTTAACTAAGTGGATCTCTAATGACAATACCCTATTGTCACGTATCCCGTCAATTCATAAGAGCTGTCTCGCTGTCAAGTTTGATGAGGATCCTCATATTGACACTAAGATCGTGGGTATGCAATGGCAACCTAACGATGACACCTTTAACTTTAAAATAGTGATCGACATGCCTTTAACATGCACTAAACGCTCGATCCTTTCCGTAACCGCGCGCTTGTTCGATCCGCTTGGAATCATCAGTCCAGTGGTCGCATACATGAAGTTGCTTATACAAGAATGTTGGAAATTACAACTGGACTGGGACGAGACGGTCCCGGGTTGCATTCTGTCTAAATGGAAACACTTTCATAGGGAGTTGTCGCGTTTATCTGAAATAAAAATACCGAGACATATAGGTTTAACATCCGCTCGTCGAATTACTCTAATAGGCTTCTCGGATGCCAGCCAGCAATGTTATGGTGCTGTTATCTATGTACGAATAGAAACGGCTGAGAACGGAAACGCTCTTAATGTGAATCTACTGACCGCTAAATCCAAAGTGTCAGATTCTAATAAAACGCTATCGCGTTTAGAACTCTGCGCGGCGGTCTTACTCGCAAAATTAATTAATTCTGTGCGCACTGTTTTTAATAAGCGGTGTCAAATAAACAATATATTCGCATTCTCTGATTCTACGGTAACCCTTACCTGGATTCACTCTCCCGCTCATAAGTTTCAAACTTTTGTAGCTAATCGCATCGCTCAGGTAAATGAATATCTGCCTGCTTCCCATTGGTATCACGTTCGTGGGGTTGAAAATCCCGCCGATATAGTCTCGCGCCCTGTGACACCTAAAGGGTTAATAAATAACTATCTTTGGTTTCACGGGCCGAAATGGCTGTCCGCACCTATAAATGCATGGCCTGTGAAGGAATATAAAATCAATCATAACGAGAAGACAGAATTACCGGAAATTAAAATAGCTTCTCTCCATGCACATACCATACCTGTCTCCGATCACGTTCACATGATAGACGAACTTGCCGAGCGTTGCTCGAGTTGGGTAAAATTTATTCGTTCACTGGTTTATGTATTACGTTTCACAAGGATTCTCAAATCCCGCGGTATACTTTCTGTATACGATTTAGAATACGCAGAATATTATGCGGTCCGCTTCGATCAGTCTAATTATTTTCAGGTAGAATTACAAGCACTTAAGGCTACTAAAATTTGTCCAAATCAGGCTATTTTAAAACTCAACCCTTTTCTTGACGAACAAGGGTTAATTAGAGTAGGTGGTCGACTTACTCATTCTCAACTAAATTACAATACAAAATATCCAATACTGCTATCACCTAAAGGACGTATAGTGTCGCTCTTAGTAGACCACTATCACACCGACAATTTACACACCGGTCCTGGACTAGTGTTAGCATTGACTCGCCAAAAGTATTGGATTCTTTCTGCACGAAATTTGATTCGCCAACGAGTACATAAATGTAATTTATGTTTTAAAGCTAGGCCTCGTTCTACAACTCCACCTATGGGTGATCTTCCATCCATTAGAGTTTCACAAGTAAAGTCGTTTGTGCATACCGCAGTTGATTACGCGGGACCCTTTTACGTAACTCACATAAGGCGTCGTGGAGTAAAAAGTCATAAAGCGTATATTTGCTTGTTCGTCTGTCTCACAACAAAGGCGCTCCATTTAGAGTTAGTAAGTGATCTTAGTACAGATTTATTTCTCGCTGCCTTTAAACGTTTTATCTCACGCAGGGGTCCTGTTTCAGTGTTGTACAGCGATGGAGGCACTAATTTCATAGGTGCGAAACGAAAATTGAACGAAATTTACACGCTTATACAGTCCACTAATTATAAAAATGATCTGAATAAATATCTAACTCAACATAAGATTCAGTTTCAGCACAGCCCACCTTTCGGGCCCAATTTTAATTCGTTGCCTGAAATTAATGTCAAATGTGTTAAGTCTCATTTATTTAAAGCTATCGGGAGTCAAATACTCACCTATGAAGAATTCAGTACAATATTGGTGCAAATTGAAGGCATTTTGAATAGCCGTCCGATTTGCATACTTTCTTCGGATCCATCGGATCCAACCCCCCTAACGCCTAATCATTTTCTTAATGTTACTCCGCTTAAATATTTACCCGCTGAACACATTGAACCCCTATTACCAGATAACAGACTCACCCGCTATCAATTATTAAATAGAATTGTTCAAAGTTACTGGACACGTTGGAGCAAAGAATATCTTACCTCTCTCCAACTTAGACATAAGTGGAATATGCCGTCCAAACCTGTGACGATAGGAACTGTAGTTGTTGTTAAGGATGACAATACGCATCCTTTATCGTGGCCACTCGCGGTTGTATCAGAGGTGTTTCCCGGGAAGGATGGTGTAATTAGAGTCGTCAGAATTAAGACTTCTTCTGGTGAATACATTCGTCCTGTAACTCGGCTTTGCCCGTTACCCACGCAATAACTCCTACGCTTTTGAATTATTTTTTAGTTCATAAGTTTTCATTCCTTTTATTTTTTTATTTTGTTTATTCAATGTAGAGGAAGAATCCTCTAAGCCCCCCGAAGTTGGATGCGCCAGTACCGACGCATACATATTTTTTAGTTTATGTATTTAATGGTATTTATTATAATTATTATATGTCAACACTCACGCACTAAACGCATCTTACTTTTATGTATTGTCTATGGCAACACTATCCCGCCCGCTTCCTACACCACATTCCGCCATAGCTATTGGAAGATACGCACGCACCCGTCTCTTAACGCTCCGCTCCGCTATCGGCCGCTGTGATTACCCATCATATCGCGCTACATCGCTTATCATCAGCCACAGTCTCGAGAGTTACGGTTATAACTCCTGTGTGCATATTTCGCGGTCGTGAATCAAGACCCCGAACGCAAAGCTGGGAGCAGCGCCTACCTACCAACAAGAGTTCAAGGTAAGTGCATTTCCAGATATATCTTTTTATAGACCGGCGATAGGGAAATGTTTGCAGGTGTGTCTCAACTTATCGTGCACGAGTAGCATTCTGAACAAAAATGGTAAGTAACAATTACCACGGTCTGACAGTCACATGATAAATTTATGAGTGATTTTATCCATTTTATAATTTGTCGACACGTTCCAGTAATTAGTGGTGTTTGTGCTATTAGTGGCGATTAATACAATTAGTGGTGAATAATTAGTTTTTATGTTCAACATGTTAATTAGGGTTAATAGTGTGTGAAATAAATTTATCGTGTAGAATTTTTCGCTTCATGAATTTTCGCACGCTTTTCATGTTCGTAAATGGTTAAATTGAATTTTATCAAAGGTAATTTTTTCATAACAAGCTTAACCTTACGCATTAATTTTATACTTTTTTAAACACCTAATACGGACGTAAGTAACATAAGTAAGAGCAACTGACAGACTTTCTTTACGAACAGCAGAGTACGTGAAGTCCCTATGGGCGGCGATTCTCGATTCATACGTCGTGAATGCATGGACGGAAATTCACTGGTGAAACCTAAAAACTATATTTGGAATCGGCAAAACATGAAACAAAAGAAATTTGTCCCATAAGCTTTCGTCCATGTATTTAAGTCGAAGGCTAAGGAATCTCTCTGGTTTTGCTATAAATGCCCATAGGCTACGTTCAACGGCTATCATTTGGGATTAAGATGCCGTATGATTATTTCAAGCCTTAGTGGTATATAAAAAAGCAACAAGCATGGTGTGTGTGCGTCTGCGTGTGTGTTTTTTCTTACAAATGATTATGTGTGCTGAACTGTACCGTCAATCCATTTTTTTATTTAAAAATAAACAGTTCCGATAGATAGGTGCTGAGCACACATAAATACTTTACTATGTAAAGAAGAGACTAATAAAAAGCTTGCTTACTTTGTTGTACAGAAATTCTCATCTATTCAAACTAACAACCATTACAAGTAACGACAGCAACAGCTGAACAAATTTCATGAAACAAACTATCAAAATGTCCAATTAATGTTTAAAATGGCGTCCTTACAGTCTTGTCAACACTATGTCGACGTATTGTCGGCGGCCGATTCAATGTCGGAAAAACGGTGAAAGAAAAATGTCGTACGTTTGAATAGCCGCGCCTGTCGGCAAAGTTAAAGGAACATATGTACTTAGATTGAAGATCTGTGTTTTTGAATAGGTTTTGTTGGGTTAGTTGTTACTGGTCATGGTAATGAGCTAGTATTTTTGCTTGGACAAGTAAAAAGTATGGAACCTACAATTTGTAGGTGATTATCGTGACCTTTAGATGGAAATAGTATTCGTAAGTGTAGTCTTACTTAATTTTAGGTTTTAACTCAGTTGAGGCTGAAAACACTACCAATCATTTTGGGATGATTTCGGAAGACTTTAAGCATACGGCACTGTAGAATCTCCTTACAAAGTACCTAGTATATATTATCAAGATATTGGCACTCAGTCCCAAATCAATTTTGGAAAATTTACTATTATTGAAGTAAAACTTCTTTAGGCGGGACTAGGGAGTAACTCAATTTTTTTTCTGACGGAAGTAATTCGAATGAATGATATTAATATAACATTTTGATGCCGTCAATGGCAAAGAAGTTTTACTTCGATCGCGCGTAAAGGTTACACGCACACACTTTTTTTTATGAATAATTGGCTGAGTACCTATGTGCAATGAGAGGCAGTTTTTTACCAAATACTGAAGGCTGTAGCCAATTATTATGAATGTAGTATCAAGATCTTATCATAACTCAAAAATAACAAATAAGTTTCTATGCAAGCCGTTAGAGCTTAAAACGCCACTGTTTTATAATAAAAAAATCTAATCACACTAATATGTCAATAAAACTCTTTGGTACAATAAAATACAAATTGATTTGAAAAAAAAAACAACTTAAAAGCGATTCGTTGTTTCGATTACAATTCGAATTTCGAATTCGGGTGACGCTATAAAACCGTCAACATTTGACTTTCACCGTCAGTAAAGCGTCGTCTTCCCACGATGCTAGTTGCTTAGTAGGCAACAATTAGACAATTGTCGGCCATTTTAACGATCAACCATAAAATCGAGTTTCAGCCTCTCATTAACCGCATTCTTGTGATACTTCCGCTTTTATAGTTTTACTAATCAACGCTTTGAGATTAATACGGTCCCGTATGTAATGGCGTTGGTTGTGTTCAGATTAATTTTATTGGTCCGGGGCTCGGACAATTGGTCGTATAGATAATTGAGTTTTGGACGCATCGGCTTGCTTTAAATCTGTGTTTACTGTTAAGCCACTCGCGACTTATCTACCGCTTATTATATTTCGGTTAAAAACTTCTTTGTTAAATTATTAAAACAAATTTACTCCTTATCAGAGCCATGTAATATACATAACAATTAGTATTACGATGTTTACTACCAATAAAAGAATACATAATAATGTTGGTATATTAAACATATATGATCAGCGACAGAATCCGAAGAAAGCTTTTATCTGGTAATGAAAATTAACACAAAATAATGTCTCATTTTTATAATATGTGTTCTTATTCGTTATTTTAACCGGTTATTCGATCGTCATTAAGTTTAAATTTAACCGAATGGCAGCAACAACAAACTTGAAATCCCTATTCCCTACTAATATTATAAATGCGAAAGTAACTCTGTCTGTCTGTCTGTTACGCTTTCACGCCTAAACGGCTGGAGCGATTGAGCTGAAATTTGGTATAGGGATAGTTCGAGGCCCTGGAAAGGACATAGGCTACTTTTAACCAACTACGCAAAAGGAGGGTTATGATTTTACGCGATAACGACTTCTACACGCGGTCGTAGTCACGGGAAACAGCTTGTAAAACTATAAGGTGAAATGTGTTCTACGCCTCTGCCTACCCCTTCGCGAATAAAGGCTTGACTTTAAATGAGTGACGGATTTATTTAAGTTTAAAGTGACACACATTTTCTTTCTCTTTTATAAAGCAATTAAAATTAGAATGATAAAACATTAATAAGTGTTTTAATAAATACCAATTCTGTATGAAAAAAATGTTATTAATAATTTGCCATGTGATACCTACCTACAATTAATCGAATTATTTCATTTAAAACGAATAATTTATATTCGGACATAAAAAAACTGATTTATTGAATATTATTCTACACATGGTAGTCTACCTATATAAATTACTGTTTTGTCATAATATGATGTTTTAATTATTCTAACAATGATTTATCTTAGCAAATTTAATAATAATGAGAATATCAATTGGCGCTATCAAAAATTTAAGTATCAAAGCAGACGGACGGTGAAGTCTCATAAAAAGGGTCCTGTTTGTTGTGTTTTACCCTTTGGGTACCCCAAAAATAAACACATACTGAGGCAAAGTGTTTTACAGCGGTATTGTATGACTGTGATTGTACGATGTAGTAATTAAAATATTATTCATTTATTCAATTTTACCAGTACATAAAATACTGAAAAGGACAGTCAAATTAAGGCTTTAAAGATATACCGTCTTACTACAAAAACATTAAACATGTGCTGAACACGTGTTTAAGAAAAAGTTCTACCACAAAATAGCGCCTAACGCTGATTTCATATTTAGACACTTCTAAAGTTAGACATCACTTTAGGCACACGGAGCTGATAGTTTAGCGCGTGTTTAAATCACACATTTGACAATTTAAATTCGAATTGTAGTGCTCTTTATTATTTCAAACCCAATGATATAATACAATTTAGACACGTCATGCATGAACATCACGGCACGGCTTTCAAATACAGCAAGAAATGTATTGAACGTGAAGTTAGTCGTGAGTGGTTCCCGCTAGTCACTATTCTTACGTAGTGATTAGGTACTCTGTGGTTCATTCATTACCTTAAATGGCGGGACCGGTGTTGAGAAAATAAAAAAAAAATATTTCTGATGTCAAATGACACATTTTTATATTTTATAGTTGCAGTGTAATTATTTAATTGTCTGAAAATCCACGAAGGCATGTTTTTCACGAGTTTTCTTTACTAACAGAATATAAAACGCTGATAGTAGAACTTTCGCTAAGCGTACAGTCGCGACACTTGTTGGTCCGTACACGGCAAGTGACACGACAAGTTCCGTTTCATCCTGCACACGGCTATTATATTGTTATTTTATTCAAAATTATTGACATTACTTACATTTTGTATTAATTGTTCAATTAAAAATGATCTAATTTGTATTTTTGAAAGGTAGAAAGAAAAGGAAACTACTATGACATTCAATTTATTTATTTTTGAATACACCGAAACAGAAAAGAACGAAACTATACGAATGATGAGTAGTGTTGCCTATGTGAAAAGAACTGATTGAGATAAACGTTATCTTGTTAGACACACGCTAAATACGGTTTTGTGGTAGCGAAACTTAAACACATGGTCGACATGTGTTTATCTTTTTAGAAGTGTCTAACTAAACACATGCTAGACCAGTGTTTAAATTATTTTATGTAGTAAGACCGTGAGTGTTTAAGTTTCGGAGTACAGGCAAGTATGTATGGTAGGAATGTAAGGGCGGTTTACCCCATCGACAAGTACGTAGTGCACCTGCTCCTTTATTTCCAATGGCACTACCGCTTGGCACTCCTGACTAATATACAAAATCTTGCCATAGACATAAGGAAAACTAGCAAGAAAAGGCAGCAACGGGGAACATATTACTGAAAGATTTGTTAGATTAGTAAGATCTTTCTAATATGAAGGGAGGAAACGGGGAATTGGGTGTAGCCTAAATCTAGCAGGTGATTTGATGATAGAGCGACGGTATAAAAATATAAAGCTTTGTTTTCACTCTATTACGGATAACCCATCGTGAACTTCGTACCATAGATCAGAAAGGTCAAATCAATTTGAAATGTTTTAGATAAAATAAATAAATATAGCTACGTGTCATTCGTATGTCACTAGGAATACGGTAAGATGAAAAAGATAAGATAAATAAGATAAGCGTAGAAATATAAGAATGTGTTTTAAAACTTAAGTTCTCATGAGTTGCCATGTCGTTTTATGATCTCTGTAAAATATCTTAATAAAATTGTCATAAATGTCCATATAACTCCGTTACCGGCCGACTATTTCTATTTTTATTAATAAACAGATGATCTGCAATAAAATAAATGGTCTGATTTATCTTGTTTTATGACTGTTTATTGAGTGAACGATAGCACTTAAATTTTACTTTGATCCCAGTGAACCGTCGACAAATTATATGGTAGTTACATCTAACACAAGAAAAACACCGCTTTAAATTATTTGAATAAATAAACAGTAAATATTTTGGTACATTTTTACACATATTGAAAATGACACTTGTACTGTTCCACAATATTTATTATTGTAAACCTGACCGGTTTCACTTCACAGCATTTTCAAAGGTCCAGATAGATGGACAAGGTAGTACTTCAATTTTCAATGTGTTCAATATGTGCAGCAAGTTCCACCAAGTGACATCAATCAACAGTATAAATAACATTTTTATACAGCAAGCTAGAGGATCTCACACGGTTTCAGTCGCGTAGCTCCCGTTCCAGTAGTTTTGCTGCCTAGTCAATGCAAACAAACAAACAATCAAATCTTTCCTCTTTATAATTTTGGGACTAAGTCATTTTGAAACTTGTACATTCTGGTATTAAGGTGTTTTAATTTTTGGTTCATCTGAACCGGAGGGATATTAGTGTAGACAACATAATATATGACCCAAATAAGCTGTTATAGCTCGGGCTTTAGAATCTAGACAGTCGTTAAACCCACTTGTTGATGTAATTACAATTAAATGCGTCTGTGGTGTGTCCGATAACGTTTCCAGTATTGTGGAGCGGAGGATGCGAATGGTCGAGGGTTCAAATTTCACTGCGTTTACTTCTTTTTGGGAGTCACGGGACATCCTTCCTGAGGGCTTACCCGGGGCTCTCAACCATAGGCTGTTGGGCGTAACGTGAGGTTTTTTAGTCGGTAAGAGTCCGGCATAGCATCCTACGAGGATTTTTCCTCGCGTTAAAAAAAAAAAAGGCAAAATTAAATTACACTCGGACACGTTTTGTGTCCGAGTGTAATTTAATAATGTTATAATTCACTGTGCTCATAATATTACAAGTTTCCAGTTTCGTAGTCAGGTACTACTGCTGGGTCAAGAAAAACAATCAATTCGGTCAGCATTTATCAAATTTATTGCCCGAAAGCACAGAGCAACGCGCGGTTTGTGTTGCTCTATGCCCGAAAGAGTTGTATAATCTTTTAAAATCTTTAAATACGTGAAAAAAAAAAGCAAGTCACCACCGCCGTCCTTGGAGGTTAGAGAAAAATCATACATCGATGTTTTTCATAGGGGGCTGCCAATAATTATCTTTGTTACATTTTTCAGGCTCTTTAAGTAAGGACACATTTTCAATTAAACCGAAAAGCGATTAATTTGTGAGCTATGATCGAGAATCAGTTACACAAATTTAACGATTGATCCATGGTAATAATCGCAGTGGATTATTACTAAGTGTTGGTTAAGAGAACGTACTGTTCACTTGCAAATCACGAGGTTGTTTCAATTCATTGCAAATATTTTATGTATACAAAAATTGGTGTGATTACTAAATATTTGTCTCGAGTGTCTGGGTGTTACTGTCTTACTTATTATCAATGCAAAAGTTTGTGCGGATGAATGGATGTCTGTATGTTTTTACCTTTTCACACTAACGGTTGAACGGATCTGCCTAAAATTTAGTACAGGGATAGATACTAATTGAGACGCGACACCGTGAACAAAATTCCATGCGGGCATAATCTTGAACGCCATTTAGTACTTATGTAAATAGTGTACCTATATATTGCATTATCACCCTACTATGACTATCGGCCTCCATGACAGGGGGCCTGAGGACGGTGAGAGGGTTGCTCACCGTCCTTACAGTAGCAGGCCCATGACGGCAGCGTGACGTGAGGGATACACGCCCCCGTCCCCCCCTTGGAAACGGGATCACACCCGAAAACCTCCAAAGACGCGGGAGAGCACCCGAACCACCCTCTAGGCGAGGCCGCAGTGCCGGCCGTGGGTCTCTTGGGAGTCCTGGGACATCCTTATGAGGGCTTACCCGGGGCTCCCAACTATAGGCTGTTGGGCGTTACGGGAGGGTTTTTTAGTCGGTAGGAGTCTGGCATAGCATCGATGAGGATTTTCCCTCACATTAAAAAAAAATCACCCTACTATAAGAATCTCTCCTCGCCTAAGGCTTTCATACCTACCAGTTAGAATTATAACCCTTCGGGCTGTTCGGCAGTCGGGTAAGAAGAAAGACTAATGACTTCAACTTATCATTCTGATAGCCAATAATTACTTTTTTTTTCTTCTCATAGCTTCAGCTATATTGCTATATTCGTTACTAATATGATATTATTGATCATTAATTTCTAGTGTTACACATATCTACATAGAACTCAATTTTACTTGTTACATTTTTTTTGGAAATTAACTACAATGTTTTGAAAAATTGTCTTTTTTGATAAGTAATAATATTAGCATCCACCCATTTTGATCTTATTGAAATGTTTTAATCTCAGTTATTTTTTTTAGTGTCTGTAAACATGACGGTAGCCGTGATGGTTTTTTTTAAGCCACTAAGGTGTCAGACAAGCATACGGCCCACCAAAAAGACTGGTGGTCACCGCAGCCTATGAGGGCATTAGTTCTTTCAGCCTCCGATTCGAGTGACTCTATCTCTCCACTACAGCATTTCATCTTCTTTACACACAACCACTGGTATAATATCACTTGTGTACCGAAAACGCCTCCAGACATACAACCCGACAAGTCTAAAGATAGTGTTCTATATTCTCTGAGCCTAACCGACAATCGGGATAGCAAAGCTCCAAATCATCGATGGACAAAGTCTATGTCGGGAGCCGTTTGAGACATAACCTGGGACTCCAAACCGTCGCAAGACTGTAAGGCACCGCGTGGTTTTAGGTGGTAGTCCATGAGACTTTATATGCAGCGGCGGGCTAATTGCATTATCAACTGCCAGGAGGTTACGGAAAGTCTGGAGCCGTTGGCGCAGTGAAGAACTATTGCGTCGTTGGCTGCATTCTACCGTATCTATCACGGTGAGTGTTCTGAAGAACTCTTCAACCTAATCCCACCCTCTTCTTTTCCGATCCCGAACAACGCGTGCTGAAGAGAGGTGCCACTCTCACATAGTGGAGAGAATATTCGCTACAACTGTCCGATTCAAAGGATCGATTCTCTGCCAAACCATAAAAACCTGGAACAAGATGTCAGCGCATGTTTTTCAAGCGGAGCGTGAGGAGGCACATCATAGGGCCGCCAACATGAGGACCACTGTCTATAGTCTTACAGACTATGACAGAGGCCCCCAATAGCTAGATGTCGCTGTGGCTTTCCATCAGACGGTGGCAATTTTTTGGCGAGCTAAATATAATAAAAAAAAATCATGCAGCGTAGTTCGATATCGGCGTTTAATATCGCGTACCTTCTTTTCTATTGATAAACCGTTGGTGGTCTTCCATATTTGTTAATAAATGACACATTAATGAAATACAACCATTTTTAATTATAAGTGCTGGTGTAATTTCTTATAATTGTGTTTTGTATTGATTTATGCCCGCGCGCCGGTGGGAGGGGCGTGGCCATTTTATTGTTTCGATATTTTCGGTGAGTTAATACCGTTAAGTTGTGCTCATCGTGAGTAACTTTCTGTAATTATAACTAATTTATAGTATAAAAAATATGGGGTTAATAAATTATTAATATTAGAAAGTAAAACCAGGTGTTTGTTACTTATCTATTCAAGTTATTTTTTTGCAAAAACAGAGCGTAAAAAGTATTGGTGAGATGTTTTTTGTTAAAAATGCGATGTAGTGTAATTTATTTTAATTTAATGTACCTACCTAATAGAGAACGACGTACCTGTCGTAACGTACCACGTATCAACGTGTATAGTGTAGTGTTTATTCCTATTATCTACTAAAATATTATATGTTTCTTGTTTTAAACGGCCGGTTCAAGCGGTTATTTAAAACATCAATAATATAATGCTTCTCGTGTTGTAAGGTGACATAATAGTACTCTTACTTTGTATAGAACTTGTAAATCTTGATACCATCGAACCTACATTTAAACTTTTATTTAAATTGTAGCAACATTACAAATTAAAATCTCAGAAGATCAAGTTCGGAAAGTTGCCAAAATCAGCATAATTTGATACGTTGCAAAGCTATCAAATCTGTCTTTTTGTGACTATAGACGTCATTTGAATAAAAAAACTTGACATATAATCTATATACGTGAAGCAAAAACGGTTTACCCTTTTCTTAAGAAAATTGCGAATGTAATATTTGGCACTGAAAGTTTTTATAGAATAAAGCAATTTTTTAATGAATAACAGCAGAATTTTAACGGCCAACGAGTGTGTTAAAATGTCTTCTAACTACCGGTAACGATCGATTTATCTTTCATTTTAATACTTTACAGTCTTTTTTTTTATACCACTAGAGTGACAGACAAGCATACGGCACCACCGGATGTACCGGTGGTCACCGCAGCCTATGGACGTTTGCAACACCTGAGGCGCCACAATCGCGCTGCCGACCCTGTAAAAACCTTCTAAGTCCCCTTTTGAAGAACCCCATACTGTAGGCGTTTGGGAAAACCGAAGCAGGGAGATCATTCCACAACCTAAGCGTACGCAGAAGAAAGCCTCTATTGGATCTCACCATGCTCGAGCGCTCAGGACGCAACGTGTGAGGATGAATATCCTGTCTGTGGCGAGCGGTGCGACGATAGAATGTAGCCGTAGGCATCATATCAAACAATTCTTCAGAGCACAAACCGTTGTACAGGCGGTAGAACACACACAAAGAGGCAAAGTCTCTCCTGTCACTAAGAGGTTCCACACCACCTGCAAGTATGGGATCGTTGACAACTCTCATAGCTCGCCTTTGCACCGAGTCAAATGGACGAAGCTGGTATTCAGGTGCCCCCGCCCAGAGGTGACAGCAATACTCCATGTGCGGCCGCACTTGCGACTTATAAAGAAGCAGTGTTTGCGCCGCAGTAAAGTACCGCCGCGCCCTGCTGAGCACTCCGAGCTTCCTGAACGCCAGCTTAGCCTTGCCCTCGAAGTGACTGCGGAACTGCACGTCACTGGAGATGTCAACACCAAGAATCCCTATAATTTCAGAGATGGTGAGAGATGTGCCCTGAAATTGCGGCGCCACAGTGAATGGGGTTTTTTTTGCGGTGAACACATAAACTTGTCTTGGTAGGGTTGAATTGGACAAGATTTTGTCGACCCCAATCGGACACTCTTGTGATTCGTTTCAGATACAAGTTGTTCACGGCTTTCTTCCACTGCAACCCGAGAGATACCGGGACGGCCCGCGTAATAAGTGTCACCCGTACTGTCGTCCGCATAACAATGAATGCCGTTAATAGACAACATGTCATTGATATGCAGTAGAAACAAAGTAGGGGACAACACTGAGCCTTGTGGTACTCCAGCGTTTATGGCTATGCAGTCAGAACAGCTGCCGTCAACGACGGCCCTAATGCTTCTGCCGGCCAAGCTGGACACCCATCCGCATAAACTCTCGGGCAGTCCATAGGAGATATATTCATAGACCTGTGAAACTTCTGTATAAATATTTTACTGTGACACCGTATGTTACATCCAATTAATATTCACAAAGCGATAGAACAAATCGCTAATCAATAAATAAAACTTAATTTCCCACTAAAAGGTGAAAAAATGTTCGGATGTCAGAAAAAAAATCAATTCGAAAATTGTATTGATAATTTTTTGATAATGTAGTTTCGATATCAATTTTATTGCTATTATCTGATAAAATCTTAAGGCTTAGCGTAAGCACCCAGTGTTGGGTAGCATGTTGAATACTTAATAAGTTTTTAAACGACTTTAAAATAAGCAAAACATGACACTTTAAACTGTTACTCTAGTGTGTTTGGTTCTGCAGAAAAGGAAAGAGGATTATGGAGAAACAAGGATGGAGGATAACATTAAATTATTGTACACACAACGAAAAGTAATTTTTAAATTAAGTATCTATAGTATTTGGTAAATGGATAGTATAATTTTGTCACAAATCTTTTTAAATTTAAATAAAAAAGCAAATAGCTGCGTAACTGAATTAAGGCTGCAATGTTCGACCTGGACAAATCCTAAGGCAATTCGAACGATTGCAGCGTTCGCTTTTGCCGGATTTCATTCGATTCTAATACATTATATTACTGTTATAAAATCTGAGGGGTTTTAAGAAAAAATCTATACGAAAAATATTGTTCTAAAGTCTATTTTATGAAAAGTTTTTATGAGAATTAAACTCATTTATTTAGATAAAAAAAGTACATTACCTGTTAAGATTTTTGCAATATTTCTCATTTTTCGAGAGCGATTTCGATCGAACAAAGTATTCCTATTCGTGTTTTGATACGTTAAAAAAGTAAGAGTATCTAATAAATTACAATAATATATTTTTATCAGATCAAATCGAAGAATATTTCCTAGTATAAAGTTCACCCCAAGATGAGTCTCTTTCGAACATACAAGCCTTAAGGTATGTACACATTTTTGCGTAAATCTCGTGATGTCACGTGTAGCAACCTTGCAATACTTGGGAAAATTCAGTGCTAGGAACAAGAGAATACTTTTTTGAACGTGATTAAAATCCGTCGTGGATGCTCTGCGGGACTCTTACCGACTAAAAACCACAGGTTCCCTACATACTGCCTACGGTTGGGAGCGCCGGGTAAGCCTTCGGAAGAATATCCCCAGGCAAGAGAATTCTAGATATGACAATACAGACAAAGATTTTTCTAATAATACCTCTTTCTTTAAGAGATCTATTTAAGACTCTTTTTTTATAAAGTTTGGGAGAGGCCAATGTTTTAACAAGGGACTGCTATAGGCTAAATTGATTGATTTAAGGCAAGGTCAAATGTACCCTTACCCGGCGAGCGTGTATACTGTGAAAACACTTATGAAAGTAGAAGCGATAGATGTACTCTATGGTCATAGCAAGTAGAGAGCCATAGCCTCTGCCAACTCCGATGGAGACAGTTGTAATGTATTTAGATACGTACGTCAATACAGGATTATGGCTCATGGCTTTGAATTGTCTGTTGGTCGGCTAACGCAGTGTTTTAGAACTATAAATAATCCCCGCCCTAAGCAGATGGTGGGCCTATTGCCGTGTTGAAATAGTCCCTCAGTTGAAATTGTTCAAGTCGCCCATAAGGCTAACTTAGCTTTGCTATTGTCACTCTACTGAAAACCGGGTTTCATTTCGAGTTTTCCTTTTCTACGCAATGGACTGTTTTGCGAAAGTGTTCCCTCAGTCACCTTTTTTGACGGATGAATTGGGGTGGTGACATTTTGTCCTCTTTTCCGTCATCACACGCCTGTATTAGATAATGCGAATGCCTATTAAGTGCTTTTATCCTGTCCTGACCACATAAACAAAGCGTACCTAAGTTCACAAGAAAGGAGCTTCAATCCATGACCCTACATTCTACTCTGATGGCCAGCACCATAAACGTGACAACAAAAAGAAGCCTTCACATATAACTAAACGCGAAACACTAGTAACTTTACAATTACAAGTAAGGTGGTGGATCTTGCTGCGCATTGAACTCTTTTACACTGCACGACACGATGTTGAGACGATAAAACATTAGAAATAATATTGAAAAACAATTACTATTCCGAAAATATAATGTCAAAAAACTACCGGTTTCAGCAGTAGGTACTCGAACTTGTGTCTTTTGGCAAAATTAGGCCGTCAAGACACTACACGCGACCAACGAATTCGTTCTAGACTGAACTGACTTAGTTTTTACAGACACTATTGTCTGTGCTGGGCGTAAGCCTCTCCTTATTTTTCAATTTACAATAGTGATCCGCTTGCAGAAGAACCACGCCAGCATCTGATCTTGTTGGCACTGGGAATACTCACAAAAATTCCTTGGCACGTTCTACCCAAATCAAACACCCAAAGAGGTGTTTTGGGCACAACACCGCAAGGCTACCCAACCTTGCTGAGCTGCTGCATCGTAGGAGGATTATCTAGGTGTGCGCCAGGTAATCCCCAGACGTGGTGGCCAGTGCAATGCACACGAAAGTGTCACTGAATGTGCTGGCCAACCAATCTAAGTTACAATGTTGGGAGTCCTAGGGATATCCTCGCGAGGGTTTACCCCGGGGCTCTCAACCGTAGGCAGTAGGTAAAGAACGTGTTGGTTTTTAGTCGATGAAAGTCCGGCATAGCATCCATGAAGAATTTTAAAGCTTCTTCCACATCCAGTTCCTCCCAAAAATATTTGGTTCTGGCTAATCCGGCAGTAAGGAATACTTTTCGATTCAAGTCCTATATCGTAAATTGTAATGACGACTAAGACAACCGGCTATTTGGGGAGCTACAACTTTTTATCCCGGCGAGATGCGCGCGCGCATTGTATTACAAATTGTAATATTGCACCCTACTTGGATTGTTTGCTTACGTTAGCAGTAATTAGGTAGTTACTGATACTAATGGGTACTTGTTTTTTACGATACAAGTGCCTGTGAAGCAATGGCTACTGTTTTAACTATTAGTTTTTATTGGCAGTGATTGTATGGTAGTGAATACAAAAGTCTAGAATAATATTTTAATAGTCAGTAATAATAAAGTCTTTGAAGTGGTAGTGGGCTGGCCACATCTGTAGGAGAACCGATGGTCGGTGGAGCAAACGAGTTCTGGAGTGAAGACCGCGACTTGGTACGCGTGGGGTAGGACGACCCCCCGCCAGATGGACCGACGACCTGAAGAAGATCGCAGGGACTGACTGGATGCGGAAGGCGCAGGACCGTGTGTTGTGGCGTAATTTGGGAGAGACCTACGTCCAGTAGTGGACTGCTATGGGCTGACTTCATTGGATTTGATTTGATAGGTTGTAAGATTTCGCCATATTTATAAATGTATAAAAATCTGATTCAGTTAGACCTGGGACTACTAACCCGCGGGTGACAAGGGGGTGACTAGTTTTTTTTAATATTTAGCTTGCCAAATTGACGTCGCGCGCCTCCAGCCTGATGGAAAGCCATGGCGCATCTAGCGAGGGCCACTTCTGACAGTGGTCCACAAGTTAGCGGCCCTGTGGTGTGCCTCTCCACGCTTCTCTTGAAGAACCTGGGATTGTAAGATGAGGGTAACACGTGTTTCCTTCATGTTACATCCCGGGTATCCCCGGGTCAGTATATTTTTTATGTATGTATGTGAGTGTATAAAATATGGTGTGTAGGTACAACAAGATATCTTTTCTCACTACTACTAGCTAAAATTCCGTCAAAGTTTTATTTTTTTACTTAAGATAAATCCATTAAGACTTTTGTCCAAATGTCTAAATTGCGATCAAGTTTATTCTGTCACAACCAGGATTCAAACTATAACTAAGGCGGTAAGAAACATTATTTTGCGGATCCCAAACACCGTTGTTGTTGAAACTTTGCAATGGTTTGTTTATGTATTACAATCATAATATTATTATAACCGGTGCTCACCTTAATTAGGATACCTACGAGAAGCCTTAATTGCTTTTTTATTCTAAGAAAAGCCATGATAATGTAAGAGATATGGGCTTAATTGAATGACAGTCCGAAACTAGAGCAAAGATTTCACATAGTCCTGACAAAAACTGAGCCATACTGCGAGGACTGCCCGGTCTCTGTGAACAATTTAGAAGAGGCCATTTCCTTACCACATCGTTTTTGAATACTACTTACATAATAGCTACATAACTTTTAGTGAGTAACCCATCCGCGATCTTAAACTATCCAAAGAATGCTCTGACAGAGATTTTCTCACGGTCACTCGAATTCTGACTTGGTTCTTAGCGTATCCTAGGTGCCGAATGTAATCTCTGAATAAAACCGGGAAGACACAAAGATAAAGCAAAATTACCATAATTTATTACCAACCATCTGCATAATAAAAGTACGAAGCAAACATTCGACATTGAAACAAAAAAAAACAAGCATCAAAAACGCTACTATCTCAAGCCGTTGGACTCTTAATGACACAGCCTTGTTTAAAAACCGCACGATATGTGCAAATACCATGTTTCCACCGTCATCCATTCCCCTCCAACCATGACTATCCGCCGCCCATTTGAAGTGGTCAGAATTTCATAAAAAAATCACACATCTATTAAACAGATTAGATTTCTATACGTAATTTATTGTCAAGCTGCGTACCAGTCGCTGGTCCGAGCACAATGCCCGCTAGAGCGAAACAACAACGTGTTTAGAACGAGACAGATATAGTGGGCCTTGCAAGGTGATTTCAGTTGCGTCTACGCAAGCTTATGGTCAGGTTGTTACGCACACACTCGCGTTTTTTGACGCGCCCTTATACGGCGACCGCGATCGGGAAAATGAAACGCGGATTGTCATTACGATAAACTATATTTTTGGATGTTTTGGTAAAGTATATCTGTAAATGGTGTGTTTACGTTACACTTGAAAGTTTTTAATAGAGACTTGTGTGGATATTTTTACGATAACATAATAATGAGACATAAGTTTTCTATTGTTTAGGTGAAGTGGACTTATTGATATTTGTAAACAGATTTGTGTGTGAGTGTCCGTGTGTATGTAACCTGATGTGACTTGTGCAATAACTCTGAGTGAAGTGTAGGCTGTTGATGAAAGAGGACTTAAAGGTATGTCCACAATGTCCAGTCTTACATTAAGAAAATATTTTCTCACACAAAGTCATGCATCCCTTTCAATTTTATCTTAGCAGGTGTTTCAACTGGTTTTACGAGTATACTAACGAAGAGAAAAGGGAAACAAAACATGTTTAGATTGTATAGATCCTATGTCATAAGGGATAAATAGAAATAATATTATGGAGGATAATGTATACGAAAAATATGCGGGACTTTTCAATTGAAGGCTTCCACACGTTGTAGTTAGAGGAAATTCATAATTTTGTGATTTTCTCTAGCATGAATATTTAGTAATATTGAGTACGATTTATGACGAAATATGATAAACATTGACGAAAATTTGATTATATAGATACTCAGTTATGAAGATAGATTTAAAAGTTATTTCTAGACACTTTTTTTTTAATTGATTACATTAATTAATTAAATTCCCTAAAGATTTAGGTAGTTTTCCATAATTGGTGATTTAGTGTCTTTCATTTTCAAAATTACGAGGTTTTGGGCGTCACCGGTAGCCGCCGTAAATCTATCAAGAAAATTTACAACCGTAATATAATTGATGCGACGGATATTGCTACTTGTAGAACGTTATTAAATCAATGCGTTTCACTCATTATGTATGGTGTCTTGGTACCCATCTTCTGTTTACAGATTTAATATACTTTTCAGGAAACCTATTTTGAATTTTGAGTTAATCATAATTAAGTCTTGTTTTTCGGAAGGCGCATCACCGTGTGTTGTGGCGTAAATTGGAAGAGGCCCCCAGGAGTGGACTGCGATAGGCTGATTTGATTGAAGTATTGAATGTTCCTTCCGAGAGCTTACCCGGGGCTCCTAACCGTAGGCTGTTAGGTAGGATACGTGTCGTTCTTAGTTGGTAGGAGTTTGGCACAGCATTCATGTAGGATTTCCCTTACGTTAAAATAAAAAAAAGTATTGTTTGTTTTTTTTTTCATTTACGGTAATCCTTAGGTTTGTTGTACCGGACTTAAATCGACTATATCCATACATCTTCCCAGCTGTTTATTGTCGAGCAAACTGGAAAAGCCCTCGGATGGATAGACCCACGGTTCGTAGCAGGCAGCGACCACTAAAACGACCTGAACTTATGAATCAATTGTGATTAATGATACCTATGTTCTAATAATTAAAATTAAAATCAAGCTCGGATATCGACTTTTCAGCTTCTAATTATTTAGAATTAGAAGGAAAAGTCGTTTTTCCTGCTGCAGTATGGAAAGCGCAATAACTTTCGGGTTATTTGGGATATTAGACCATAGACTTATGCTTGTAACTCAATTGTTTCAAGATAAATATAATATTAATCTGTGTGTGGTAGTGTATGCGACTACCGTTTCCGTGCTGGGTTTGAGTCCCAGTTGGAGCAAATATTTGTGGTATTCACAAATGTTTAAATACAAACGGAGTATAGATGTTTTCAGATAATCATGTATGTATTAAGAAATATGTAAGTACTAGCTGTTCCCCGCGGCTTCGACCGCGTAGAAGTCGTTATCGCGTACGAGTCGTTATATCGTTAAATCATATCCCTTCTTTTGCACAGTCGGTTAAAAAGTAGCCTATGTCCTTCCTAACAATCCCTATACAAAATTTCATCTCAATCGCTCCAGCCGTTTAGGCGTGAAAGCGTAACAAACAGACAGACAGAGTTGCTTTCCCATTTATAATATTAGTAGGGATGTATATCAGTTATCTAGAAGAATAAAGCACAACCTATTGCGTTTAGAAATGGATAAGGGTTTATGACTATTTGATGTGAAAGATGATGTTGAAAATTGTTCAACAAACTGTAAGTTCTACAATTTTGCTATGACTATCGTGTTAGTGCAGACGAACAGGACAAATTATGCATACAGTATATTATGATGCTAATCTCTGACAACTTTGATAATAATTGTATAATATTCACACCAGATCAGACCACTGATGACGTCATCCGTAAAATCCCACTGTTTCTACATTTCCAAGAAGCTTCTGGGAGACAGTCATTTAATTTGCGGTTTTTATTATTATTATACAAAATGCTTGGCTTGCGAAGTGAACTGATGAATTTTTTTTTTTGCGTTTTATTACACCGCTAACAGTCTCAGCTATAACTTTGTGTAATTGGATCCAGACAGATAGGTATTTTTTTGGGATATTGCATACCATTATTTACTTCATGTAGTGGTATCAAGTTAGTTTTACCTTTGAAAATGCTGAGAGGCGAGACCGGTCAGTTGTAAAGTTAATAAATGTTGTGGAACAGTACAAGTAGTGTTATACAATATGTGATGCAGGTTCCAGCCATCAACCTACTGTATAAATAATCTAAGGTTTTGGAACTTTCTCATACACCTCCATAAAGCCCAAATTAAGCAATTATGGGGTACCCTTGGGAGTTCGGGGGACATCCTTCCGAGGGCTTACCCGGTGCTCCCAACCGTAGAGTGTTAGGTAGGATACGTGTGGTTTTTAGTCGGTAGGAGTCCGGCATAGCATCCCTGTAGGATTTTCCTCACGTTAGAAAAAAAATGAGGTAGCCTCCGGCGGAGTTAAATTATTTCAACAACCTATCGTTTCTTGGCTTTAAATGCTTAGGTACTTCTTGGGTATTTAGAAATGCAGTATATGATTGCGTTTAAAACTATCAATCAATATCATTTAACAAAATGTAGATATTTGTTACGAATTCTTATACTTCTTGTGCACTTGTAATAAAAAATTACATCTGCCCTTATTTTCACATACCTACTACACTACATTACTTTCCAATCAAACACACACACACACACATGCGCAAGAGTCATCTTTTGTTACAACAAGTCAGGCGCGGTGGAGCATGGTAGTTCCGTAACCATGGCAACTGATACCTTCCGTGTCAAATTAATGCTACTGTCATCTGTATTTGTGCAACTGACTAACTACTGTTTAGTCGATTTGTCTCATGTAATGTTGTGAGACTATTGCAGTAATAAATTGGATTGTCGCAGGTGTTTACCTGCTGTAGAATGTTACAAGCCTGCTCTGCCGAGAGCCCTGGGACATCCTTCCGAGGGCTTACCCGGGACTCCCGGCCGTAGACAGTTGTAGGGCATCGTGTGGTTATAGTCGGTAGGAGTCCGGCATAGCATCCATGTAGGATTTCCACGAAAAAAGAAAAGCCTCAACTTTATTAGGGTTCCGTACCAAAACGGTATTAACGGGACCTTATTACTGAGAATTTTCTATCTGTCTGTCCGTCTCATTGTCACGAGACTGTATCTTAGGAACCGTTATAGCTAGAGAGCTGAAATTTTCACAGATGATGAATGTATTTCTGTTGCCGCTATAACACCAATTAGTAATATATGGAGGGCTACCATACAGCAAACACGATTTTTGCCGTTTTTTGGTAAGGAATGCCCCGTGCGTGAGTACGACTCTGACTTGGCCGCTTTTATAAGTGTGAAAATCCCTCATGGATGTAATACCGATTTTTTACCGAATATAACCACAATATTGCCTTCGTCCGGAATCTCCTGGTAAGTTATCGGAAAGATCTCCCATGACATGAGATTTTGAAGCGCTCGTGGCCCCGCGGACTCAGTGTTCTGTAAACGATCACTGCAGTAAGCAACATTTACTATGGCCGGATATGGATGGGTGACCACCACGTGGACCACTTTGTGACATTTATTTACGAGCGTTTCCGTGCTTCGGAAGGCACGATAAGCCGTTGGTCCCGGTTGTCAGTAAAATGACAGTCGTTAAGCCAAGTTGAAGGCCTTATGGGCGGCTTGAAAAATTTCAACTGTGGGTCGTCACAGCCTGCACCCGGGTCGGCAGCGCGTGTGTAGCGCCTCTGGTGTTGCAAACGTCTATAGGCTACGGTTACCAACCTTCCGGTGGGCCGTAAGCTTGTCTGCCACCTAAGTAGTATAAAAAAAAAAAAAAAAAAAAAAAAAAAATGACACACAATAAGCCCTTCAACTTGGCTTAACGACTTCCATATTATGTATCTAGGACCAAGAGCTTATCCTTGACTGTTATGCATTAGGACTGAAAGATCAAAGGTGGTAAATTTCTCTACTGCCTATCTTTTTTTTTCTATACAGCTAAGGTGGCAGGCAAGCTTACGATCCACTAAATGGAATACGGTCACCATAGTCTATGAACGTTTGTAACACCAGAGGTTCTACATTAGCACTGCCGACCCCACAAAAATCTTCTAAGACCCCTTTGAAGAACCCCATAATATAGGCGTTGAGAGAACAGATGCAGGCAGATTATTCCACAATCGAAGCGTGCGCCAGTAAAATACCTAATTGTTATCCGATAGAACTACATAAATATATCTATACTAAGAACTATTTTTATTAGCCATTTTTTTGTATAGAACTACCTATACTAAGAAGCGCCTAATTTCATTAGTTACGTATTATCCTTTAAAGGCTTTTAAACTTAAAAGTATTTTTCCTCTACATTAACACGTGGTCAAATCAAATTGACGCTGTTTGCATAATTTTAGTGGTTAAAAGAATTTCTTACAGTTGTCTTAACACTTCTAAAATACCATTCCCATTGCTATATTTTATGCTAATGTAGATAATCTGAATTTCGTAACATTTTTGTGCAACACTTACTTTGAATTTTAAATTGCTTAACATGGCAAAAATAAATTTTATGTTTATCTAAAATACTTTTACTACAAAATTGAAATTTGCTTACGTTTTTGAATAAATTCCATGGATTTATGCCTACTACTAGGTGAGTTTTGTCAGTACGTAGTTTTATTGTTCCCACGTAAAATAAGTATGTACGTATTTAAATAGTAAAAAAAATCTTTATTGTACACAATGAAAAATATTTCAACAAGTTTTAGAATTATTGCCAATCGCTTCTTTTCTTATTTCGCTTCACTTCAATAGAATTCTAAAGCTTGGATGGAAAATTTAGGGTGTGAATTCTTTTGGGGCACGTAATTAGGAGGCAAGCCTATTGCGCCGCACCGGGTACCCATACAGAAAGAAAAGGGGTTGTTCCGTATTGATCCCACGAAAGTTGTCCCGAATTCGAAAATTCTTAATTGATCCCACATTTTTCTTCCTTATTGATCCCACGGCACTTTATTTATATTTTATTCTTCATTGATCCCATTTTTGTGTAATCTACTATTCTGAACTGATCCCAAACCGTCGTTTTCTTGTAAAAACACTTTTTGTGGGTAAGGTTTACAAATAAGGTAAGTAATTTGAATGACTGAAAAGGCGGTTATTAAAATCTTGTTACAGTGACTCGCAGATCTAAATTTCTTCATCAAGCATCAGGCGTTACAATAAATGTAATAAAGGGATTAAGGAGAGTAAAATAAAAAAGGGGCATGTGAAAAAATACAACCTTCAAAATTTTGTTCGAATGACGGAAGGCAAGCCAGGAAAGATATAGATTAATTTTGTGATGGTTCTAACAGTAAAAAAAACTGATTGATTTTAAAATAAGGTAGTTAGTTTTCCCCATAATAAAATAATAGATTTTCCTTACTTACTAATTTCCTCACTATTCTTAATATATTATTACTAGCGGACGTCACGCGGTTTCACCCGGGTAGTTCCCGTACCCGTGGGAATACGAAAATAAAATATAGCCTATGTTCACCGTAAAGAGTGTAGCTTTCCAACAGTGAAAGAATTTTTCAAATCGGTCCAGTAGTTCGGGAGCCTATTCGTTACAAACAAACAAACAAAAAACAAAAAAACAAATCTTTCCTCTTTATAATATTAGTATAGATTGTAAAACTACTTATGGTTACATAAATATGTACATTTATAGTCACGCCTTTATCCTCAAGACGGTAGGTAGAAGCATGGTATACGCCCACATTTTATCATTTGTTTTTGTTCCACAAATACATTAACAAACGATAATTATCACCAGCATATTGTATGTAGTATAATCATCAAATAAAATTTAATTATTTTTTACATTTTACACTTACATTATTTTAAATTTATTATAATGTATACTAAGTATCGATTAATTTTACATTAGTTTAACAATTTTAACATCTTTATTAGAGGTAGAAAGAATATCAGCATCAGTAACAGGTATTTTGCATGCAAGTTGTGTGAATCTGAATATAGAGCAGCGCGTTGAACTCTTTTCCACGGCCGTTGATTTAGTCGTGTGCGCGTGAAATGTATGCAGACTTTGAGTAAACATATTTATGAACTGTACGAACTCTATATTGAATTATACGTAATTTTACGTATATTTTGGTAGTACTATCGATGATAGGCTTTTGCTATTTGTCATAATAATATATTTATGGGTAAATAGTTGAATCTTCTTACCTAACATGAAGCACATTTTTGGAAATAATGTAACTTTTCCTTAATATTAATCTCTTGATGTCATCAACTTGAAGATTTGTATTTTAATTATATTGATGAAAGCTACTGGATCACGAATCTAATAATTTAAATGACTACTTTTAAAACTAAATTGTATTTCCATCAAATCAGCCGATGGCAATTCACTGCTGGACGTAGGTCATTTCATATAAGCCACAATATCCATTTATTGATAATGTGAATGTCACCTGTAAAGCAATTGATGCCCATAAAAATGTTTTCAGATAAAAGAACAAAATAGTCCATTACAGCTATTACCGGGAGCTTACATAATAATACTAGCTGTTCCCCGCGGCTTCGACCGCGTAGAAGTCGTTATCGCGTAAGAGTCGTTATATCGTAAAATCATAACCCTCCTTTTGCACAGTCGGTTAAAAAGCCTATGTCCTTCCCAGGGCCTCGAGTTATCCCTATTCCAAATTTCATCTCAATCGCTCCAGCCGTTTAAACGTGAAAGCGTAACAGACAGACAGACAAACCGACAGGCAGAGTTACTTTCGCGTTTATAATATTAGTAGGGATATAACACCTAACTTCGAAAAACGCGGGATAGTGTCCGAACCCCTAAGTGAGGTGGTGGTGATAGCCAAAGTCTGTCGGGAATCCTGGGACATCCTTCCGCGGGCTGACCCGGGTTCCAAACCGCAGGCGCGTGTAGTGCACGTGTAGCACTCGATAAGAGTCCTGTGATCTATGAGGGATGTTTCACAAGTAAAAAACGGTTGAGGTGTTGAAAGTAATCAAGGCTATGTATCCTTATTTCCCGGGACATCCTTCTGAGGGCTTACCCAGGGCTCCCAACCACAGGCTGTTGGGCGTTGCGTGAGGTTTTTTAGTCGGTAAGAGTCCGGCATAACATTCTCTGAGGATTTTCCCTCACGTTAAAAAAAAAATCGAAAAGGCTATGTATCCTTTTTTTTTCGTGAGAGATAATCCTACATGGTGGCTATTCCGGACTCCTACCGACTAAAAACCTCACGTAACGCCCAACAGCCTACGGTTGGGAGTCCCGGGTAAGCCACTACCAACAGACCTAATGCTAGGCTATGTAGGCTCAGATGCAGACAAAAAACCTGTCGGAATTATCGATGTACGAAATTTTATCTAAATTCGTTAGCGATTTACTTGCTATTTTTTGTTGATAGTCACAGTATGAGTATATCAAAACCTATGGAGTATTCCAAAACCTACTGAAAATAAAGGCCATATAGACATTTTTTCTTTTAATATAAACAGAGGTATCTATACTAATATTATAAAGAGGAAACATTTGATTGTTTGTTTGCATCGAATAGGCTCCGAATTACTTGACTGATTTAAAAATTCTTTCAGTTGGGAAGCTACATTCTTCCCGGTGAACTTAGGCTATATTTTATTCCCGTATTCCCACAGAAACGGAAGCTATGCTATACAGAATAAACAAATACTTTACAAAATTACAACCTTTGTAAATATAGATTGAGAATAATAAACTGTAATCATTGCATTATCAAAGGAAGGTTTCAATTTACGCATTCGATTATGGAATGGTATAAAAAGTAGATGTATCTTCGTGCGAAACGGAACGCGCTCCTGCACGCAACGCTTCTGTTTTAGTTGCTTCTGTTATGTTATTTTTGGTTTGGTTTATGTTATTTTTTTTTGCGGGCTGTTATTTTGTGATACGTTTTATGTTTGAAATAAGTACCTTGTTTCTTGTCGTTGTTTATGGAGTATTTAAACGTTGTAAACGGGAGTTAATGTGGTTATTTTGTTAACTTATTTACATGAGTGATCAGATAATCAATCAAAAAAACAGCCATCCTATTGCCACGTTCTAATTGGTCCTAACTATACACGATAATGTGCTTGCCACATCCCTACCTCGTCATTGCAGACTTACTGCTCGTTCGCTCTAACTTTGCCGTTCGGCTCCATACTAAAGTCGAATTTTTGATTAGACGAAGTAAATTGACAGCAACTAATGTCACTTCTTCTTATAATGTTGCGTATTTTCTATGACGAAGTGACATTAGCTACTGTCAATTTACTTCGTCTAATTAACAATTCGGGTATACGCCTCTACGCCAGCGGCAAAGTTAGAGCGAACGGGTAGTATTGTCTTCTAGCGTCGAAGAACCATCGCGTCGCATTTTTAATAAAAATGAATAGCTCACATAAAATTATTTTATAAAAAACTGGCCGAGTGCGAGTCGGACTCTCGGACACGGAGTGTTCCGTACCAAAACACGAAAGAAAATCACGTTTGTTGTATGGGAGCCTCCCATAATAATTATAATTTATCCAATTTAGTATTTTTGTTATTGTGGCAACAGAAATACATCGTCTGCGATAAAATCATCTTTTTAAGTATCACGGTTTCTAAGATACAGCCTCGTGTCCGGCAGAGAAAAAGGCAGCGAAATCTCATGAATAAGGGTCCCGTTTTTATCATTTTGATACGGAACACTAAAAACGACATACCTAGTTACCTAAAAAGTAGTTAGCAAAGTACCTTAGTATCCATATTGTACTACCTGTCTTTTTCTTTGAATTCTATAGTCCAATCCTACCCGATCTGGCAATAATGTAAACATGTCATGTTTTGACAATCGTTGTCTGATGAGTAGAAAAATATAGTATGACAAATCATTGAATTTATACTATCCTGAGTAGGTATTTTAAATGAGAATAAACTATCATAAAGAAGTTATTCGGTGTCGAAATGATTGTAAGAACACTGTATAACTCCTGGATACTGGAATATAATCAGAGTAAATATTCAATTGCAAGTAACTATGGATATATAGGATCAAATGTGTTTGTTTACATTTTTGCGCAAAGCTATTGAAATACAGTATATCCATCATGGGTCACCAAAGAATGTAGGTTGACAACACTAGACTTACTTTGAATGGTTCCGTTAGTTTTTAAATAAATATCGAGTTACCGTATAAAACACATAATTTCTCTTCTGTCTAAAAATTATAATACACATCAGCAGAGCTACCTTTCCCAATCGAAGCAGCTATTCCAACTATCACTATACGTCTTCACATAAATCGCTTTATAAGACCTATTACAATAAATTATCAGCACAATATTGTTTCCTAGTCGAACCTTTCACCTAACCCGCCGTTTCTCATTTCCTTTGAATCGTGTGCGTGTGTATGTATGTGTGTCATCGACGACCTAAGGTATTTATTTGTTCACAGTAATGAGATGTGATTGTGTGATGTATTTTAGTTTATTTATGGGAATGGCCGAAACGCTCGTGGCCCCGCAGACTCTAGTGTTCTGTAAACGATAATTGTAGTAAGCAACTTTTAATATGGCCGGTTATGGATGGGTGACCGTCACTTGACCACTTTGAGACATTTATTTGCAAGCGTTTCCGTGCTTTGGAAGGCACATTAAGCCGTTGGTCTCGATTGCCAGTAAAATGGCAATCGTTAAGCCAAGTTGAAGGCCTTTTAGGCGGCTTGAATAATTTCAACAGCAGGTAGTCACAACCTGCGCCTGTCGAACTCAACACCGCAATACGGTTCATCAGCTATTACGTAGGATAAATTTTAAAAAAGGTGAAATGTAGGCATTTATTGTGCTTATGCCTACCCCTTCGGGGATAAAGGCGTGTCCATTTGCATGTATGTATGTTCATTAAAGTAACAATCAAAGTAAAATAAACAAGTTACAGACATTCTCTCTCCTTACTCTGCAGTGAACACAGATGGCGACTCATTAACTTTTTGTTAAGGATCTCAGTCAGTTATTATAACACTTTATCAGTACTGTTTTACTTGCTCAAGAGAATGCTTAATGACGTTTTTGTAATTGTAGATGACTTATTGTAGACATACATAATACATTATTCTAAGTGTAATCATTTCACTTCAGATTATTCTTCATCTTAGTATACAACCGGATGGATTGCTTGAAAACAGTTGTATATAAGCCTGAATTTAGAAGGGATTCGCCACAATCGCGGCGGTCAGACCGGTCATGGACGAGTGGCTGGAAAGGAAACACGGTGCTCTCTCCTACCGGTTGTCACAGATACTTACGGGCACGGGAGGTTCGGTTTTTTTTCGATGCTATTGTAAGTCACTGCCGTTTGACTTACCAACTTAAGCGTCTGGTCCAAATTTCGCCTGCTGGTTAAATAGTACACCACTTCTTCTTGTAAGTGGTGCACTTTTTAATCGGCCTAAGATTCAAAATTGGTGGGGACCTTTGTACACCAAACATGAAATTTACTAGTCTATACTAATATTATCAAGAAAAAAGATTTAATTGTTTGTTTGTTTGCATCGAATAGGCTCCAAAACTAGAGTACCTATTTGAAACATTTATCACTGTATGAAAGCTACACTTTTCGCGGTAAACATAGGCTATATGTTATTCCCGTATTCCTGTGGGAACGGGAACTACGCGGGTGAAACCGCGTGAAGTCCGCTAGTACTCAATATAATTATTATGAGCCTCATTCTTACACATACTCGTAACAATCTAATGATTTCTTTTTACAAACAGTTTACAAGCGATACCATCGCTTAACCTGTGATCTTTGATACAATCTTTTGATATGAAGTGGGACATTATTCACCTCATCAGATCATAATCATTCAACCTCATCAGACTATGATTGAGAAATTTTATGTTATTTATAATCATTGAATTCCTTGCTCCTGATAATCCACGTCTTTTCTATTGAAAGGCTACGGTAAGTACCTACAGCCCATCAGTTGGGATCATAATCTTGTCTGCCACCTTAGAGCTATAAAAAAAACGTTTTACAGCAGCCAACAGAAAAGAAATATATGAAATAAAACCACGTTTATTTCAATTGAAATAAATATTCTTATAGATAGAATAGTTTAAAAGTTAGCATAGTCTATGTTGACAGCGCAAAAGGTGACTCGTTCTTAAACCACACGTACACAACTGTATATTCTACAAAAGCTACAAACTCCTCTAGCTCCAAGAACTTACAAACAATTATCATCAACACAATAAATAGCCTCACAATAGTCGGCCGGACAGGCTGCGTTCCACTTTTTAGATCGTCTATGTTGCCGTATAAGGCTGTGCGTCCACTTGGATTTCTTGCAAAACCTACCTTGATTGTCGGGTGACGTTGCGCCGGTAGTAACTTACGCGTTGAATGTGTTAGTGCTGGGTACACGAGACAGGTGTTGCACTTTTCATTTTTGGTTGTGTAATGTGCCATTTTAATTTTTTGAACAGAATAATAGTTATCCAGATATCTGTGTTGCAGATTATTTCATTAGAGTAACATTATTGGTATGAGCACAGTTATCCAGCGATTCAAGTCCCGTCTGAACCAAACTGTCTACTGTGTCTGTACTGGAAATAAATATCATATAATGAGAAAAGTTCATGTATAGAATTTAGTTCAATTTTATTCTTAGATCTAGGCATTCAACTTGCCTTAAGGGTACATCATAGTGCTATTGAACTTCCGTTCTAAATAAAGTAATTTGATTTATACACATACATAATAATTTTGTTCTTTGTAGAGATAATTTTGATCGCTATGGTCAATTACTCTGACTTCTTTAGATAATCGATAGAATCATTTAGTCAATTCTAGGCTCTTACAGTCAAGTGTGGTATGCAAAAAAGTGGTAGTTTGTGTCCTCTTGTGGACACAAAACTCGTGCCTTGTTAAATTAGAAAACTTTGTTTCATTATTCGACCAATTAAGATGATAGGTCAAAGTTTACGATATCATAATAGGATCTACTCATAATTTTAAAAAAATCATGTTAAATGCTTATATTTATACAAACGCAGCAGGGTTCACTATTTCCATACTTATAAACTAAATTAATACAATACGAATGTTTAAGTTTTAACGTTTATGTTAAATGTTTATGTAAGTTATGAGATAATAAACTTATAACGTGTTAGGAAATATCATAAACTAAACAGAGTCTTAATTATTCCTTTATATGTAGTACTTAATTGGACTAAATTTTTTACGATATTTTTACTACTTTAAATACCACTCGTTGTTTTATTAGATTTTGAGATACCCATCTCTCTAGAAATACATTACAAATTGTAATTAAGTATGTAACAAAGGTGTTTCAAAGTAAGTAAAATTTATATTCATGTCACTCACAATTTGTAAATTAAATTTTTAATTGAACCCCACGTTGAGATACAATTTGTTTACGATATTGTAGTAATTCTTAATAAACTTCCTATCTTTAGAAATCTTTTGTAGTAACAATAATTTAATAAACATCCAGCATAATGTATTACTATGTCATTGTCGACACTTAAATCTATAAAAATACAGTACAAAGTTTTCTAGACTGTTTGACACTGTATGAAAACAGACTATTCTTCTTATTAATTATATAAAACGGGTATTAACGCGATCATGCATACCTTAAAATTGAGGCTTGACGTTTCGGCTGGGTTGCACCAGCCGTGGTCACAAGCAAACTGAAGAGGCGGTGTCACTCCGATTGCGAGGTAGAATCATTCAAATCTACCCTCGCATTGTCCATCCACGCACTAGTACACACTACGCTGACAGTGTCCCTATTCTGGAAGCCGTCCGTATTCCGATCACTACCCGACTGTGCAAACGAGCGAGATTGCGTGATGTTGATTACTGGATTCCACGTCGCAGATAATGTAACCGTCCTCTCTATTGAAATTGGGATGTTTTTTAATTTCTATAGCTTCACGCACTGTTCTTGAATAAAAATGACGGTCAGTAGAGAGGACTTGCGGACGGTGAAATTCTATCCAGTGGTTAGTGCCTGATTGTAATAAATGCTCTGCAATCGCTGATTTGTTGGTCTGTCGGTTTTTTACAGCCGCGATATGTTCTTTGACCCTTTCAGCTATAGTCCGCTTAGTTTGGCCTATGTAGGAACTCCCGCAGCTGCAGTTTATTTTATAAACGCCCGGTGTTTGTAAAAACAGTACATCCTTCGGTGTCCCAACCATGCTGTTTAATTTGGCCCCCGGTGTGTATACTGTTCGAATCGAATAATTTCGAAGCACCGTTCCGATCTTATCCGTAACTCCTTTCACATAGGGCAAATAGGCTGGTTGTCTGCTTACCTCTGGATATCTACCGCGTCTTGCAGGCTTCTGTCGTAATCGCTTCACTTTATATCCGTTACGATTAAGTACCTCCTGAACATGATTGAGCTCACCCTCTAAATGTTCAGGGTCACAAAGATCATGGGCTCTGTTTATTAATGATGTCATAACGGATTGTAAGTGACGCGGATGGTGGTGCGACGTAGCGTGTAGGTATCGGTCTGTATGCGTAGGCTTCCGGTAAACACAGTGTGATAAAGACCCGTCTGCTCTCACGGTCAAGCTGACATCCAAGAATGACAACGAGCGGTCCGTTTCCATTTCGTATGTGAACCTCATCTTGGAGTGTATGGAGTTAAGATATACTATATATTGATCCACTTCCTGCTTGCTTCCCGAGACGATGCTGAAGATGTCGTCGACATACCTTTTCCATAGCTTGATGACTTTTGGCCCATCTCTCAGCGCCTTCTTCTCAAAATGTTCCATCCAGAGATTAGCTAGTACCGGGGCTACATGACTCCCCATTGCGACGCCATCTACCTGGAGGTAGTGCTGACCTTGGAAAAGGAAGAAGTTACCCTCTAAGCAGTGTTTCAGGAGATCAATATAGTTCAACGCCATCTCGTTGTCAATCAATTTGTCCCTTATGACGTCCAGACACTCCTCAACCGGAACATTGGTGAACAGAGACTCCACATCAAAACTCACCATTATTTCTCCTGGTTCCAATGTAAGGGATTTCACAATCTGGACGAAATGACGAGAGTCCTTTACAAAAGATGGTGTTCTACCCACCAGTGGCTGCAATACTGACGCGACGTGCTTTGCAAGGTCGTAAGTTGGCGATGAAATTTGGCTTACGATAGGCCGCAACGGTACGTCGGTTTTGTGTATTTTGGGCAAGCCATATAGTCTCGGGGGTTGGTGTGGTTTTGGTTTATACAGTTTATTGTACTCTCTTCAGTCTGCTTGTGACCACGGCTGGTGCAACCCAGCCGAAACGTCAAGCCTCAATTTTAAGGTATGCATGATCGCGTTAATACCCGTTTTATATAATTAATAATATCATGCAACGCGAAAGTTTAAAAGTTAGACTATTCTTCTGTTGTAAAAAAATGTCTTTTTTACTTTTTGGTGGAGGAATTACTCAGGGATCAACGAATTGCAACATTGAACACAACTTGAATCTAATTTCAGATTCAATGCAAAATGGCACTGATGTTTAAATTTGTAAGTGTAAGTGCACTGCATCGTGTACACCGGCACTAATGCATAGAATCACATGATATTGAATAGACAAACGTTATAATAAATGCTTTGACATCCTTGTTTGCTTTTAATATTGTTATACTTATTGAGATTTCTATTCTTATGTGCTTCATAAAGATAGAATCATCTTTAAGATTTGCTATTTGAAATTTTCAAATCCTTGCAAATATTATAAGCGCGAAAGTTTGTAGAATATTTGTTACTCTTTCACGCTCTAACGGCTAAACTAATCTAGCCAAAATTCCGTACATCTTAGATTATAGTGTGGAATAACCATAATATATTTATTACCAGGATAAGTTCACGTAGGATACGGGAACGGGAAATGAGTCCTACGCGGTTGGAGTTGCAGGCACCATCTATGAGACAGTTCATAATACGCGATGGGGTTGAGGCAATTCTTTGGAACTTAAGCCTATCTCACTTACAAGTGTTGTACCTACTGACGGCGAAGAGAAACAACCTCGAAACAAAACTATGTATCAACCCATTTGACCAGCGTGGTACGTCAACCCTTATATCACACATTACAAAAAATAGCTACTTTTTTGCAAATTTTATTTTACTTGGATGTTGAATAGAATCTGAAACTTTTATTAGCTTTCTTATACAATTAAGGAGGCAAACACCTTAAAATGATCAGGTGAGTGATATGATTATTAGTGTGTGTATCAAAGCTTACGAACGTTTGCAACACCAGAGGTGCTACACTCGAGTTGCTAACAAATCATTATAATAAATCTATTTATGAACCAAGATGGTGGTCATGGTTTTAGTTCGACTGTTGCACGTTTATACGCAATTAGTATTGTTTATCGAACACCACTGAGAATAACACGGGCTTAGAATAATAATGATCTGCCATCATGACAGTATGTCGGTACGTTCAGCTTATAATTGCTATGTTTCCTTTGTAACAGAACTAATCAGCTGATGTAATCCATACATTTTAAATGGAAAGCAAGGTTGTTTGCTTGTCACGTTCATCGTAAGGAATTTAGGACTATTGTACAGGCAAAATCATATTGTAAGTAAAACAATATTTTTCTTCAATGTATCCATTATGAATTTAATTTAAACCTAAAAAAAGATATGAATATATACAATGGGCAGCATTATCGTTGTGAACTGTATCTTACAGGCAACCTTTGAATGGACATGAATTTTTTTTATACCACTAAGGTGGCAGACAAGCATACAGCCCACCAGAAAGACCGGTGGTCACCGAAGCCTATGGACGTTTGCAACACCAGAGGCGCCACACTCGCGCTGCCGACCCTGTGAAAATCTACTAAGACCCCTTTTGAAGAACCCCATACCGTAGGCGTTTGGGAAAACCGAGGCAGGGAGATCATTACACAACCTAAGCGTGTGCGGGAGAAAACCCCTATCGGATCTAACCGTGCTGGAACGCTCCGGACGTAAAGTGTGAGGATGAACTCCCTGTCTGTAGCGAGCTGTAAATTACTTTAAAGTTGCAATAAAATTGATAAGCAGTTTTTGGAGCATGAGGCATGCGTAAAAATCAGACCTTACGTCGCTGCGCTTTTTTTCTGCTTCTGAGGAGAAAAAATACTGAAGTAACAAACCATATTTTAGACCTCTAAGGTGGCAGGCAAGTAGGTATACTCCCCACCTGATGGGAAGTGGTCACCGTAGCTTATGGACGTAGAGGCTCGAATTATACTCGTCGGCCGACCTTGTGAAAACCTTGTTAGACACCTTTTGAAGAACCCTTTTTTTTAACGTGAGGGAAAATCCTCATGGATGCTATGCCAGTCTCCTACCGACCAAAACACCTCACGTAACGCCCAACAGCCTATGGTTGAGAGCCCCGGGTAAGCCCTCTGAAGGGTTTCCCAGGACTCCCAACAGACCTCGCCTAGGAGGTGTTTCGGGTGCTATCCCGCGTCTTTGGGGGGTTTCGGGTGTGATCCCCCTTCTAAGGGGGGGCGTGCGTGAACTCGTCACGTAACACAAGAACCCTATCCTGCAAAACTTTGGAAAAAAATTGAGGCAGGGTACAAACGAGTATTGAGCACAGATTACTAAGCCAACATTGAAAGTCCCCTCACGAGATTTTCATAGAACTACATATTTACCGTGTTCTAGTAAGATATTCCGAGTCGTGACTCAATCTGTTAGAAATATTCACATATATATTAAAGTAAAGATTATGTTCCCTAGTTTATAAATGGCCTATTGTATGAACAACAATGAAGGAAATATTGCCGTTTATCTAAGTTATATCAATACGATCTATGTGTGTGTGTGTGTGTTTGTGTGTTACGTAAAATTTTGTTTACCACGCTGTGCGTCATAGTATATTATATTTATGATTTTATTCTTAAAGTTATGTAAAACTAATGGGATGTTTTGAACTGGTAAATCCGTGATACAGTAATGCTCAGCTTAATACCATTTTCTCTCTATTTTATTGAGGATAGGTTTGTTTATTAGTATGTCTATACTAATATTATAAAGAGGAAAGATTTGATTGTTTGTTTGTATCGAATAGGCTCCAAAACTACTCAACCAATTTGTAAAATTCTTATACTGTTAGGAAGCTACACTATCCCCAGTGAACATATGCTATATTTTATTCCCATATTCCCACGGGAACGGGATCTACACGGGTGAAACTGCGTGACGTCCGCTAGTAAAGAATAATCTCACACAATCTGAGATGTGTCACCATGTTCGGCCCTCTTGTCCTCGGAAGCCACGATCAGTTATCGATACCAGCACAGATAATATGATAATAAAATATCCTAATACCAGGGTGCTTCTAAAGGCGAGTTAATCTGTCGGTATCCAATAAATCAGTAGTCACACCTGCTTCTGACCATTTCAACACAGCAATAGATTCACCGCCTATTACGTGGACCAAAATATAACTCGTAAAATGAGAAAGTTTGTTTGTTTTGCCTACCCCTCTACGAAAAAGGCGTGACTAATGTACGAATATCTAATTTGACACTCCCGTACAACGACCTCTTTAATACGATCGGTAGAAGAAAGTAGCACAGAACATCAGCTCAAACAATTTAAAACATAAAACATTACACAAGCGGCAAAAAGTACTATTTAAAAAGCTTGTCAGTCTTTTGACTACTTTGAATGATGAGTTTTAGCCCGTCAACGGAGTTTAAAAAAAAAAGTTATAAAAACATTATGTAAACATGAAGGTTGAGGGTCATTACACGAGTATCAATTGTTGATGGGGCGCCCCATTGCGAGTCAAAAATGTCTGTTACACGACGTCAGTGATGGGTGAACTATGAACTCTTTGCTCTCCGAGACTGGCCGGAATAGATTTGCTGTTGGCATAGCAATAATAACATAATATAAGCAAAAAAAATCCGTTAAATGACTATTATATCTCATAGTTGTGGTAGTAATTCCATTTTAGCCAAGCGGTAGGCTGTTGTTAAGGGAAGGCTACCGAAACAATAAAAAAAAAACTTAATGGAACCTTACCAATTAGCCAGGACAAAAAGGAATTACTTTTGTATTTCTCAGGTTCAGAGGTATTGAGAGAAAACGCTCTAATGGTTTTTTTAGTACCCTAGACAATACCGTCCAATCTCATGTATCCCCTTACACAGAAAAATATGTATTATACTAAACTGAATAAAGAATACTTTAAAAAAATAAGAAACTGTAAAGAAAATCTTCCTTCTCTCTCTCTCTCTCTGTCAGCACCAACTTTTCTATCTATCTTCCGTGTTTGTGCTGTTTTGAGCTCATTGACCTTCTTGTAAAGCTATCTCAAATCATACAGCTGAATCATAAAAAAGCGTTCGTCAAGTCAGATTATATAAGTTTCCGTATAATATCTTAATTTATTAGACAATAAACAAGGCTCACTTCATTGTAACATAATTTAAAATAACTGGTTTCAAGAATTCCTTGCTCATCTTGTATGAGGTCGTGGGAAACAATAGCTCAATCATCGTAACATGCGTGCACCTGTCCATCTCATTTCTTGCTTATTTGGGCCCTACCATGGGTAACAGACTAAATAACTCGATCTGAACTCGAGAGTGAAAACGTTTCACATTCTAGCTAGACTGTCTCACCCCTGCACTACATATTTCTCGAAAAGTAAAAAAAGAAACATGATCTAAAATATTGTACGTTCAAACACAGATTATAAAATATATGCTGTGTTCAAAGACTACGGTAACCACTCTCCAGTGGGCAAGTGGTGGGCAGTATGTATAGTATACGTCTACTTAATAATAATTTTGTTAAAAGAAATTATTGTGTTTGTCATTTAATATCTATAGTATCAGCTCTAATCCTGAATCTAAACTTGCTTAACTTTATTGAAATATTATATTCACAACTTATTGAATGGATGCAAAAATTATAGTAATTGTAAAAAATATTCATTTTTTGTCAAGAATTACTTTGCACAAAGCTCATTAAAAAAATTTCAACATCGTTTGTGTTACGATCCTTGAGTTGAGAACAACCTTATGTACAGTACTTAACCTTTTTGAACTGAGATTGATACCTAATAGGATTAAATATATTATGAAGGTATTACACACTTGTAAGAAAAATTGCTTAACTGAGCCTAATCATAAAGTCGTTTACATTTTAACCAATTATGTGGTAGCTTGAGTAATTTTTATATTATCTGTGCAAACACTTCTCGTCTTTTATTCACACATTACACCATTTTGGTTCTCATAATAAAACCTCCATCCATAGGTTGCTTGTAAGAAGTAGTCTTTGTGCAAGATGGCAATTTCTTACAGTAATTTTAAAGTACCCTTAATATTACATTTATCAATAGGTTTCAAATGTTTTCTTTGTGTTACAATAAAGAATAACTATCGAACTCGATACCATACCACCTATCATTTTGATATTTTTCATGAAAGTGAGATATTTTTAAATTCGACTTTCCTTAGTAAGTCTCGAATCCAATCTGTCCGTCATAATATCGGGGTCTACTCAACACTTAAGACGATAGTTGAGACAATGCTCATCATATTAGTCGTGATGAATTGAGAGTTACTTATGTTTTATTTTATTTTTCTATTTCTTGAACTCCGGCTATGCTATTTTTAAGTTTATTATTCAGAATTGTATTACTCGCTGTAATTGTTAATCTTTAGTACCTTTGTATTTTGGTAGGAAATACATTTTTATAGCTAACGGGATCGGGCGTTGCTCGGGAAAATATAAAAACAAAATCTTTTATTTTCTTTAACACAATTCAGTAACAATAAAATGATTGGTCTCTCCTTGTAAGCAGTAACCTGTAATAGGGAGAGACCGCTCTTCCGTAACATACTGTGTATAAGTATGTACAGTAACAAAACACACACCTTTTGTATCGTTGTAGAAAATAATAAAGGAGGGAAGAATAGTCAAGGGTAAGTAAGTTTTATGAAATAAATAAGTTAATCATTAAAATTTCTTCGAATTTCTTAAGGAAATTCATATTATATGTATTGTATTGTTGATGTTGATGTATTGTTAATAAAACCTGCTCAATAATAATAAGAAAACAGTAGGTATTCCGTTATCATTTGACTTACACATTTCCTTTTTTTTTTAATGCTGGACCCGATGCCGTATTAGTTCAAAATTAATGTTTAAATTAATTGTCAATCAAGACTTACAAGCGAATTATGATTGAAGTTAGCGCTGGTTTCTCAATCAGGCTCTAATGTTTTCAGATGCAACTACTAGTCTTAAATAAATTCATATTTAATTCATTCATTCATAATCTATAAAAGCTGCCTAAAGACGATACGCATCTTCACATCCTGTTAATGGAATGCTAAAGAGCCACAATCAAAATTTAAGATGGTTCCACTTATTCTGTAGTAGCCTCAAGTCTTCACGAAATCGTGAGATTCGCCACAGGTGATACATAAAAAATACATTAATTTCTATGTTTTATAACAGCAAGAATTTTAAGCAGAAATATCTATACAATGTTTTGTCAAATAAGAGAAAACGTGGGCGGAATTGACCGACTTATTTTATTGTCCAATCGCATAATCAAGTTTAGACTTGGTGCAAACTGGCAACAAATAGTTTCATCTTGGTTGCCTACTGACCATTTTTATTTTTTACATTTATTTAACTAATTTTAATTGATCCAGAAAAGATCTCGCAGGCGTTCGAATATTGGTCTTGCCTTAATCGTTTAAGACACAAAGTAGACGAAAATCTTTAACATATTTTTTGTGCGTCAAAAAATATTTGCGCATATTGTGCGTAAATATTTGCATATTGTGCGTAAATATTTGTATATTTTTTGTGTAATTACTTCAATTAACATATTTTTAGAAGCACAACAAAGATTTTTCTGTAATTACTTCCTAGTACTTTTTGTGACATACTTTTATACGTCACGATACATTTTTAGATAATCTATTAGTAGTCAACTGTTTCTATAATAGTCATGAATAAAAAAAAACTTAAGAGAACCATCACTGACAGCAAGTTTTCTTGATGTGTTAACAACACAACAAGAAAACTTGTTGCCCGTCTGCATAGTACAAAGGCTTTTTCTCACTTGACATTATTATTTTTTATTAGAGAAATTTCGCCGCTCGCCTTCACGTGACGAATTACATGTCAAATCATTTTAATGAAATGATTAATTGGCTTGTAAACATGTTAAATGAAATTCAACATTATAACGTATGTTGTAAGGTCTTTATTTGGTATATTTTCTAATTAATTATCTACCTACTCTCTGATCAATTAGTTCAATGCGTTTGACAAGGCGATTGAACCCGATACGGTTTTGAATGGAGGACTGTTTTGTGGGTGAGCTACGCGTGTTTTTGTTATAGCTTTCTTTGTACAGACGAATTTTAGAATGCATGGCAATCCGAAACAAAATTGCTTTGCACTGAGAATTGACGCCATCTCTCGGATAACATTGGAAGTCAAGTATCTAGCGTTGCCGATTTTTTTAATACCTCACACAGGAACGCGATTATTGTCAAAATAGCAACTCATTAATCTTTTGAGTAATGTAAATAAGCCATCTTGTACATTTTTGTGATTCTAAGGTGTCTGCAATATTATATTCGAGTAAAGTTGCGCCATCTAGTAGAGTTTTTGTGAATTTGGACTCAAATGTGCACGGTATTATAGATCTTAAGGTGCCCATGCAATATTGGAGGTGACTGTACCTATAAAATTATTTGTTACTAGCAGACGTCACGTGGTTTCATTCGCGTAGCTCCCGTTCCCGTGGGAATATGGGAATAAAATATGGTATATGTCACCCAGGGATAGTGTAGCTTTCCAATAGTGAAACAAATTTTCAAATCGGTTCAGTAGTTTCGGAGCCTATAAAGAAGAAAGATTGAAATAAAATATTATAGTAAAGAATGCTCGTAACTTCGCTAGTTCTGTAAATATTCACTGTGTTAAGTACCTTACGATAAAAGTAGTCTTATGACGGGTCACCGTTTGTGGCATTGATCCCAGTGGTAAAAGAATGCCTTAAAGGTGTTTTGAAAATTTTCAACAGCAAGTAGTCAAGCAATAATAGTTTTACTGCCTCAATACCTGTGACCTATAAGTATGCCTCTGTCAACCCCTTCTAGGAAAAGAGCGCAATATAAAAATATCTGTATTTATCTAGCTATTCCCCGCGGCTTCGTCCGCGTAGAAGTCGTTATCGCGTAAAATTGTTACCCTCCTTTTGTGCGCAAAAAGTAGCCAATGTCATTTCCTTGGACTCAAGCTATCTCTCTATCAAATTTAATTAAAATCGTTTCTGCGGTTTAGGCGTGAAAACGTACCAGACAGACAGACAGTTACTTTCGCATTTATTATATTAGTAGGGATTTGTACAAATGCAGGTTTCATTGGTACCTAATGTATTTTCTACATACATACATAAGGTCACGCCTTTATCCCCGAAGGGGTAGGCAGAGGCATATTATATGCCCACATTTCACCTTCGTATAATTTGTCCCACGTAATAGGTGGTGAGCCGTATTGCCGTGTTTAAATGGACAGGCGCAGGTTGTGACTGCCTGCTGTTGAAATAAAGCCTTCAACTTAGCTTAACGACTGCCATTTTACTGGCAACCGGGACCAACGGCTTAACGTGCCTTCCGAAGCACGGAAACGCTCAAATAAATGTCACAAAGTGATCACATGGATGGTCACCCATCCATGGACCGGCCATAGTGAAAGTTGCTTACTGCAGTGATCGTTTACAGAACACTGAGTCCGCGGTGCCACGAGCGCTTCTATATATATAATGTATTTTCTGCCAGTCAATTTTAAAGTAGTGCAAAGGCACTGTGAACATTTTACTAAATATGTACTAAATAGTTTTACTACTTACAGAATATTCTGATCAAGTTATTGTTAACTGCTTACTTAACAGCTTACAAACGTAAGTGTGGGCCGAACAGTGCTGCGTTAGTCGCGAAGCACTTAAATGTTGAAACAACAATGAGCAATAAACTGACAAAATGTACAAACAAATAATTTTAGTTATTATTGTGGTTTACAGAAATACATTCACTTATTTTTACAACAGCCAGAAAGTGAATATAAAATTGTATGTTTGACTTCTCATAGATAATTGTTTGGTGAACTGTACATACATACATACATACATATAGTCACGCCTTTATCCCCGAAGGGGTAGGCTGAGGCATAGTATACGCCCACATTTCACGTAATAGGTGGTGAGCCTATTGCCGTGTTGAAATGGACGGGCGCAGGTCGCCGCGACCCGCAGTTAAATCAGGCCGCCATAAGGACTTTAACTTGGCTTAACGATTGTCATTTTACTGACAAACGGGTTTCATTTCGAGTTTTCCTTCTCTACGCAATGGATTTTTTTGCGAAATTGTTCCCTTAGTCGCCTCTTACGACACCCTCGGGATATATGAGGTTCATTTTGTACTCTTACACGTCACAACACGGGACCCCGTCGCCACACGGGGGGATTAACTGTACTAGCTATTTTTAAGTAGATTCTAACGTATGGAAATCCTCAGAGATGCTATGTAGGACTAAAAATTCCAGTTGCCTGCAGCCGGGAGTCCCAAGTACTCCCTCGGCAGCTTAACACCAGGCATCCCCTGACACAGATTTTTGCGGCTCTTGCGGCCTCTCCCGTGAGTTTGGGCTTTATTCCTCTTCTCTGGGTGGCGGAAGGGGATTTGATCAGTTGGATACTTTCCTACTTCTTTGAGGGGCTGAAAGACACGCCATCGCCCGGGCCTGCTTCTGTGAAGGCGCGAGCTTCCGCTGTTTTCATGGAAGCTAACAGTCCTGGGCGTATTGCATCATAGAAGAATCCTTCCATTAACAATAATAATAACGCCTAAAGTATGGGGTTCTTCAAAAGGGATCTTAGAAGGTTTTTACAGGGTCGGCAGCGCGAGTATGGCGCCTCTCTGGCATTGCAAACATTTATAGGCTACGGTGACGACCAGACCTTCTGGTGGGCCGCATGCTTGTCTGCCACCTTAGTGGTATAAAAAAATTACGAGTAACAATCGGTAGTGTCTCCAACTAGTTTGTTTAAATGATAGATATAAAAAAGACACAGTGTAGGCTGTTATCTAAAACATTTCCAACCGTCTGTCGTTTTAAGACCATTGTCAAACTTGATGGTATCCACAGCGTGGGCCGTAGCCTCATAAGATTGATTTTATTATTTGTTAACAACTTCTATTTCATTATTAACACAAATATTTCACTCCAAATAGACGATTATTTTCTTTATGTCTTCATTTGTGGTACATTTTTTATGTCGTCAGCTCTAGTTCTGTCGTAAAAAAGCGTTCCGTAAGTTATATAGCGGCTATATTAGAGTCATTTAAAGACATCGGTACGTATTTGGGTGTGTGTTTAAGGTAAGTCATCAAATTTGACATTCCTCGAAGTTCTATAAGTCTTTATTTCCAAAATGAATCCAAATTAAAAAAATATTTTTCCAATTGTTGAGATTTTTGAATTATTACTGTGTAGCTTAATTATACTGAGTGACGCAAGGAAAAGAGACTATAGTGTATTTATGGTCGGCAGTAGGTGTAGCACCCCTGATGTTGCAAAAGTCCCTTAGTCGCGGCACGCTACGTCAAACACTTTCAAATAGCATCGATGACAGATTCTCATGTTAAAATAAAAAAAAAATATACGATTGAGATACAAAAGTTAATCTTTCACTTATTTTAGTTCAGACGTAAACCTTTAGATACAGCTTTTTTAATAAAGATGGATTCAAATTTTGACTGAGTCACCATTAAAGGACATGTTAAAGCTAACTGTAGAATAACCTTACGAGGTCCTAACTTCAAGTCAAATGACAAATATCATCTTGTCAAAACATCGTAGGCCCAAAATTAAAATTAACTTCTCCAACACCAATTTCAATAAGATATCAATTAATCTGAATTAAATCCGGCTTAAAAAACATCTTACCAATATTATAAACGCGAAATTTTGTGAGTGTGGATGTGTGTAGATGTTTGTTACTCTTTCACGCTCTAACGGCTGAACGGATCTGGCTGAAATTTGGTACAGGGATAGATTATAGCCTGGAATAATAAATAGGCTACTTTTAATCCCGGGAAAAACTTCCCGTGGGAAACAGAAATAGGCGGATCGAAACTGCAGGTATCCAGCAGTATAAAATATTTCTATTGTATATATTATTTTAGTGAGTGTAAATTTAGTGATACGTGCAAAATAACTAAAACCGTTCAGTTTGTCTGTTGATTACTATTTTACGACTAAACCTTTGAACCGATCGTAATAAATCATGACTATGCGGTAGTTTAAGCCGTGAAGAAGGTGGAGGACATTAAAATAAACTAACTTAATATGATGACTATGTTGGGAGTCCCCAATATAACAGACATTCGTGTAGGAACTAATTTACTGAAGTTAATATTTTGACGACGTAAAATATTACACTTGTTTTCAAACCTCATCTTTATATCTTATTTTTTAAATTTTATTTTTGTCGTAATACATAGTTTCCATACTGCGTGCTGTGTTTAATATTATACGCGCCTAAACCTCATATAGATCTCTGGCTCATCATATTCTAGTGATACGATAATGGCATAAGCAAAATGTAATTGTGACCATTTTTACACAACATCATCTAGCCCAAATTAAGCTAATTAAAGCTTGTGCTATGGGATCTGGATGACTGATAAACATATTTATATATTTCTAAATACAAGCATATTATACGTAGAAAACACAAAAACTCCGAAACAAACATTAAAATTTATGGATCAGACAAATATTTGGACCGACCCGGGAATTGAACCAGGACCTCAAGCGTGCAACACTATGTACCGATTGCGCCACCGAGGCAGTCCTTGAATAATCTAATGTACCGATATTTTTTTCTTTTTCTATTACTGATTCATTAAAGATTATGTATTCTGCGTTGTCCGCGCTAATTTACGGATTAGTTTTTAAATAGATGTCAAATTAATACAAATAAGTACATTATTCATCTCCAAATTTTTCTCAACACACAGTCCTGCGTCTTCCAAAACCAGTCCCTACCTTTTTAATCGACTAACAATAAATAAGTCTATTTAACTCCCAACTTAATCGTATCCGTGTCCCAATTGTCAACTTTCTCGCTCCCTATCGATCGACAAGTTACATTGACAAATAAGTTTAAAAGTCAGGCGGTGTCTCTTATGCGCCCACGCATTCGTTTGTATAAGATTTTTTCGTTTATTTTTACGCCACTTAGCAGCGTGACAGTGTAATAATACTTGAGGTTTTGTTCCCGTTTGTGTCACTGTTTGACGTGTTAATTGATTTTGTGTCTTTTTATTTATGATATTTTTTTGGTTTGGACAATGGTTAGGACCTGTATTTGTTACTAACTGTGCTTTATTCGTGATGTACTTTGTTTAACTTTAATACTTTAAATTACCTCTTTAGCTTAAATATAGGCACCCTTTTTTTAACGTTAGGGGATGCTATGCCAGACTCCTACCGGCTAAAAAACCTCACGTAACGCCCAACAGCCTATGGTTGGGAGCCCCGGGCAAGCCCTCGGAAGGATGTCCCAGGACTCCCAAAATATAGGCACCCTTACATTCATCATGGTTCTTGAGAAACAGCCGGTCTGTGTGGTCATTTGCCGATTAAAATCTGGTCATTTGCGTATCGGATCATTTGCGTTTCTGGTCATATGCGTCGAAAAACTCGTGACGGGCAGACAGACAAATACACGAACGATGAAGTCTCATAAATAGGATCCTGTTTTTGACCCTTTGGGTATGGAACCCTAAAACTATTTAGGATATTTAAACGAGTAGAAACATAGACAAGATCTTGATTATGTTTTACAATATGACTTCACACACATACACACAGATGCTCAAACTGTGTCAAAACATCACCATTTCTAAATTGAACTCACACATAGATGATCAGTAGTACCTTTAGAAAGCCGAGGTTAACTTTTGTGATTAAAATTTCACTGCTTTTCGATTCGCTTCTGCGTTCTGCTGCAAATGCTGAAAAAAAAGTCTTAGTCGCACCCAAGGGGTAAAAACGGGACCCTTTTCGCTCTGTCCGTCTGTGTGTCTCTCACCGTCACGAGACTGTGTCTCAGGAACTGTGACAGCTAGAGAGCTGAAATTTTCACACAGATGTTGTACCTATTTCCGTTGCTGCTGTAACAAAAAGTACTAAAATCAGAAAAAAAATGGGGATTAAGGGGAGCTCTCATACAACAAACGTAAATTTTTGCCGTTTTTTCGTACGGAACCCGTGCGCGGGTCCAACTTGCACTTGGCCAGTTTTCTTTATAAAACATCACTACTGAACTCTCATTGCGACATCTGTGTGTCTTGTATGCCCACTTTTATATCTTTTCACAGAACTTTAACCACTTAAAATAGCCTATCTACCTTTCCCATAGAGTTGAAGGCATCACCGGATGTCTATTAAACAGAGAGGATAGTAACAACCGGATGAAACTAATAGAAATATTGATTGCATGCATTTTGTATAGGAGAAGATAAATAGCAATAAAGTCTAATATACGTGGCATATTATGATGAGGTTATCTGCAAATATTGAAGCGCTCGTGGCCCCGCGGACTCAGCGTTCTGTAAACGATCACTGTAGTAAGCAATATTTACTATGGTCAGTCATGGATGGGTGACGACCACGTGACCATTTTGTGACATTTATTTGCGAGTGTTTCCGTACTTCAGAAGGCACGTTATGCCGTTGCTTTGTCCCGGTTGCCAGTAAAATGGCAGTCGTTAACCCAAGTTGAAGATCTTTATGGGTGGCTTGAAAAATTTCAGCAGCGGGCAGTCACAACCTGCGCCTGTCCATAACATCACGGCAATACGGCTCACCACCTATTACGTGGGACAAAATCTAAATAGGTGAAATGTGGGCGTATAATATGCCTCCGCCTACCCCTTCGGGGATAGAAAGGCGTGATCAAAGGTTGATTAACCGTTGTAGTAGTCTATGCAATTGCCGTGCTGACTACATGTGTGAAAGAAAATGTCCGCGAACGACACTCTCTTGCTGGAGACCATGGTGCTAGCCATGATCTCCAGCGGAAGTAAGTAGGACTGCGCTGCCTCTTTCTGCGAGCAGGTCGTGGTCGTGAAAGAGGCGGCGGGTAGGGAATTCGATGACATGTCTTATTCCAAGACTATCGGCCTCCATGACCGGGGGCCTGACGACGGTGAGGGGGCTGCCCACCGTCCTTACAGAAGCAGGCCCTAGATGACAGCGTGACGTCAGAGATTCACGCACGCCCCCCCTAAGAAGCGGGATAACACCCGAAAACGCCCCAAAGACGCGGGATAGCACCCGAACCCCCCACCTCTAGATGAAACTGCAGTGGTAGCCGTAGGTCTGTTGGGTTGGGAGTCCTGGAGTATCTTTCCGAGGGCTTACCCGGGGTTTCCAACCATGGACTGCTAAGCAGGATACGTGAGGTTTTTTAGTCGGTAGAAGTCCGGCATAGCATCCATGAGGATTTTCCCCTCACGTTTTAAGAGGAATGTCCGTGAATATTTTATTATTTATTTAGATGAGATGGTTGAGACACTGTATACTGTAGTTTGACTCGGCCGGATTTTAGAATTAAATGCCTACAGCCGCGCGGTACGCAAGCATGCGATAGGGCTGCCCACCTACAGCATTTTAATAATATGTGCCTACTTTGACTTTCTATTTAGTATTGCGATTATAAATATGTACATACATACATTCATATAGTCACGCCTTTATCCCTGAAGGTGTAGGCAGAGGCATAGTGTACGCCCACATTTTACCTTATAGTTTTACGTACGCGTAATAGATAGTGAGCCTAATGCAGTTGATTTTTTCAATCCGCCCACAAGGCCTTCAATTTGTATTAAGGATTGTTGTTTTACTGACAACCGGCTTTCATTTCGAGTAAATATGTACCTTTTTTATTAAAACAAAGACATACTTTGTGAGTAATAATATAATATCCCCGCACCGGCTGGTGGCGCGGGGTGGCGGCGTGGCGGCGCAGCGCCCTTTATCTACTAACGATTGTGTGAGACGGGTGTAGAAATTTGAAAACGGCGTAGACAATAATAATCGGCTCACCACATGTTTCGTCAGTGATAGAATCACGGAATTCTAGTCTTTAAATCATTGCGTTAAATTTTTGATTTACAAAATTAAAACTATTTTTCGATTTGAAAGTACTAGTCAGTCTCTAGTACACTAGTACTTTTCGTACATTGTCAAGTTGTGTTAAATTTTGGAAGTTCATATTTGTCTCTATGCGTGTAATAAAAATCAAAGGTAACAAAAATGCTGTAATTTTTTTTTATAAATAAATAAATAATCACGGGCATTTTCACACAACGCTATCTGATCCCAAAGTAAGCTAGGAATAACCTGCTTGTGTTATGGGTATCAGACCACGGATATTAATACTAATATACTTTTTAAATACATACATATTATACATAGAAACAACCAGACTCTTGAGACAAACATTTATGGGTCACACAAATATTTGTCTCGGGTGGGAATCGAACCCACGACCTCCAGCGCCGCAGGCGGTATCAATACCGACCGCGCCACAGAGGCAGTCATACGGTGCTAAGTGTACTGTAACATCGGTCATCCACAAAGAAATTAATACTCTTGAAACATACCTAAATCATTGCTCTAAATTAAATAACTACGAACTGACAACGTTACTAAATGTACTACCTGCACGTACTAGAGTTCTGAACTAGTTATTTTTTGGATATTGTACTATATTGGATCGCACCGTTCACTGACTGAGCAAGCACAAGTCTAGTTTTAAACACAAACATACCTACTTCATGTAACAACCTAGTTCACTCGTGTCAATCACTTTGTTTAACTTTAGTCATCTAGTGGTATAGTACCAATTAGTACTTAAGTAAAATCAATTTATAGTCTAACCTTTCGGAGTTTCCAGGTAATCTAAAAAAACTTTATATCTGGGTGCGTTATTGACGAATTCATGCAACCAAAACAAGCACAATAGACACTAGTTGTCATATTAAATATTATTAGTAAATAAAACACGCGCGGTTACTATTTAAAAAACGACACACCTTCCATTCGTCTACTCGGCACAATCGCGACTGCGGACGCTGCTTGCTTGCTGAAAGGCATGCCGAAAACGAGAATCGTAGGTATAGCTTGCGCTTCGTCCGTTTGTAGGGAGCTACAATACTGGTTGAACATATATTTATACTGAGGTTGAGATGTCCATTTGTCTTTTCGAAAATTTGAAACTTTATAATCGATAAGACAAATACACCTGCTAAGTACTATTCGATCGTAAATTATTGTACAAAAACAAGCACTATTTAATGGCGCGATTCAGTTTTATACATCATGCCATCTTTGACTGCCTCTGTGGCGCAGTCGTTAGTGATACCGCCTGCGGCGCTGGAGTTCGTGGGTTCGATTCCCACCGGATGCAAATATTTGTGTGACCCATCAATGTTTGTCTCAAGAGTCTGGGTGTTTCTATGTATAATATGTATGTATTTAAAAAGTATATAATTATTAATATTCGTGGTCTGATACCCATAACACAAGCAGGTTATTCCTAGCTTACTTTGGGATCAGATAGCAATGTGTGAAATGTCCGTGAATATTTATTGTATTGATGACGTTGTGGGAGAATGTCCACAAAAAAATATTTCATTAAGTAATATTTATTATTTTCATTAATAATTTATTCAGTAACTGGAGCGTTTCTAAAGGAATAAAAGACACAAAATTAATCAAATTGTCGCATGATACATACAACAAACAACGCATACAACAAACCACACACGACTGAAATCATAAGAATCACAGCAAAACGTAATGAGATCGTTGATGACCACGGAAGTAAGAAAATTGCCAACATTTACAATTGTAATGGACTCGGTAGCCACCTGCTCAACAAGCCAATTTGGAACTTTGCATGGACGCAAATTGTTTTTCTAGCTGTAGTTGCTATTATATGGATGCGGTATATGCCGTTTCTGTTTAAGGAACTTGTTATCTCGTACACAGATGAATATAACGGTGACTCGTAACATACTTAGTCATAGATTATGTTTATTTTCAATCAAGAACATGCTATGAGGACTCAAACAAATATTTGGGAGGTACAATAAAATGCTGATCGATGGAATTCGTTGGTCTAGAGGTCGTAATGTGCGACTGCTGATCAAGAGATCGTGGGTTCGATTCCCACAGGAGACAAAAAATTGTGTGATCTATAATTGTCTCGGCAGTCTGGGTGTTTCTATGTACGATAACTATGTATTTAAAAGTATAAAAGTATTAATATATTGGTTGTCTAATGCCCATAACAAAAGCAAGCTATTCCTAGCTTACTTTGGGATCAGTTAGCGTTGCGTGAAAATGTCGGTGAATATATATTTTTATTTTATGGATGAATCACAAACAAAAGAAATGACATTGCGTTTGTAAAGGGAGGCTGTTCAAAGAAAGTGCCTCAAAAGCCATACTCAATTTTGATGGCTGCCGCCGATTGGACCATACTCGCGATATGTGCCTCGCCATGCAGATCCTACATATTCCTGTTTTCGAGGATACACAGGCGTGCAAAGACAAGTAATTACTTTGACTTGACCAACGAGTTAACCAAAGATGGCTATGTGGTTAAACTCTATGCCGTAGAAGTAGGAGCACGGGGAATTCCAGCTAAATCCCTGTATAACTTATTTACAGACCTTGGATTGCCAAGAACCTTAGTAAGCTCTTTACTAAAACGAATATCCAAAGTGGCATTAAGGCGGTGCTAGTCGGTCGCTCGAACTCGGCCAAATAAGCATGCTGTTTTGCCTTACATAGCATAGTGAGAGTGAGAAGCTGCGATAATGCATTCATTCAAAAGTCCTTCGGTAGAAAGGGTGTAATGAAAAAAGTACTTCGTGTATTAACTTAGAATAAAGTTTAGTGAACTCTTTGAGAAATGAACTTTGTCGGAACGGAATTAGATTTTAAGTTTTTAAACTCCTTTTATTGTTTATTTACACAGAAAGTTGTCTAAAAATTTGGCAGAAAGATCGAATTTTTAATGACTTCTATCTCTTCAATCGTTTTTTAATTCCCATTTTTAAACGGTACAGACAAAGTTTATGATGAGGCAAATCAGTAAAATGTTTGACTTTGTATGTAGGGTATCAAACAGTTGAGTAATATCCTCCCGAAGTTTGTATGGACAAAATAGCGACTAGCGCAACCTTAATAGGGTCTTACCAAATCTGGTTGGCTAGAGGAGGGAACATTGCTGACGGTGGAAGGTGAGCGTTTATTTGCATAGTAAGGTGGCCACCCTAAGCCTTCTCAAATGGGTCGCACGAAAGTCACAGACGCCGTCGGGGTGTTCCCCCCTATGCCACGCTATGGACCCGGCGCCCGCACGGAGAAACCATGGAATGCTAAGAATAAGATCTCTTATTTGTACGATATTTATGTTGTACGTTTTGCATGTTTTATGAAAACATAACTAAGCAAAAAAGTATCATTATCTTAAGTATCTACATACAAATAAATCAAATATCAATGAGTTGCAAAATACGAGGGTCACAAAATTAATTTTAGACGCCAGGACTTGATTAACTTTGACATTGCAAATAATCAGTTGACTGATAACATACCTATGTGGTCTAAAAGTGCCGTAAGCTATTTTTGTACATTGTGTTTCCACGAATAAAGACGTATTTTATACAATTTATGCCTATATGACTGGCCTCGTGGTTCAGTCGTTAGTGTGCCTGACTACGCATTCGGAGGTCGTGGGTTCGATTCCCACCCAGGACTAATCTCTTTGTGTGAATAGCACATTGATTTGTTCTGTGTCTGGGTGTAATTCATCTATATGTATGTACAATATTTAGAAATAAACAAAGTATGTTTATTAGTCGTCTAGATCCCATAGCACAAGCTTTTATTTGGGCTAGATGATGTTGTGTCAGAATGTCCACACAAAATTAAAAATACTTTGGTACTAAGTATTATAAGCGAAAATACAACTAGCTGCCGCAGTGAATAGGTATAAGATTTTTCTTTTTAATATCGACAAGATATTTTTAATTAATAGTTCAGTGATCCGTTAGTGTACAACTTGTTTCTCCAATTTTTTTCAACGTGTTATAGATTAAAATTATAAATAAATATTTGAAATGTCCAAAAGTATTTCAAATATTTATTTTTAACAGTAATCTAAAACACGATCAAAAAGAAACAACAAAATAGTCATACTAGTTTCCTTACCGTACGTTTTTACTACTGCAAAAATATATATTTAATTGCTAACTTGGCCATTAAGAAGCCGGCATAATTACATCCTTCGGTGAACACACTAAGCTATTATCGAGAAATTTTGCAATATAGCATTTTAATTGTCCATTAAACGCAACCTTGCTAGATTTGAATGTACCATTAGTAAAATAATTATATGTATTAAGGATGTACTCAGATATATTGTTGATTTGACTAATATTTACTGGTTGATTTTAGTGTAATTAAAAATAATTACTCTTTACTTATGCATGGGTGCTTTCGAAAAACAATTAGTTCAAAAAAAAAAGAGGTAAGACACTGCCTCAAAATCAATGTTCTAAATATACTACCAATTCACTTGACAGGTCTCTGGAAAAAAGAATATAAAAATTTCGAAAATTTCTGCACAGTGGCATTTATCCCAAAAGAAACTAATATTAGTTTGTGCTTCGTACTTAAAATATTTCTTAATAATTACATGAAGGTACCGACTACTACTCATGTACTACTACAGATAAGTTATACAAAAAGATAGAACAACTTATGCTTGAAAAAATTTCGGCCATGATGACTATTCATAGTCATCATGACACAAAGAGACTTGTTCTGGGTGGGAATCCACGACCCCCTGTTTCTAGAATCATGGAAGGGCTGGATTTTGTAGATTTTAAAAGAGCCATTGCCTTGAGCCTATAATAATATGTAACTATTATGATTTCACAGTGCAATCATATTTTTTTATTTTGTTAAATATACAAATGATAATTTTATACCGCATCCAATACTGGCACTTCTTTGGTCCATGTTACACAGTAAATGAAGATTCAGTTATAAACTTAGATTTAACATTACCGCATAACATTATTCCTTACGGTACATATACCAGATAAGTAGAACCTCCTTTGAGCTTTTTCATTCATAATAACAAGAGTTCAATTTAAAATGGATGCTAGTGAATAATCACCACGCACTTTTGACCTACGCAATCCTTCTATGTACTTTAACGAACAGGTCCAGTTATACTGGTTATTAATGGCTCGGATTGTAACTGTACGGGGTTTATGTGAGTTTCTCTTGTTAAGTTTTAATAATAGATTAATAGTATTTTGTTATAAAATATATATTTTATAAATCCGTTTTGTGAGTCTTAGAACTCCTTACTAGTACATACCTGGGTACCCCTGAATCCTCGTAATAGAATCAAAGGTTCTTCAAGGCCACATCATGGGGCCGTCAACTTGGAGGCTACTGTCAATAGTCTTTCTGACTGTAAAAGTTGCTCCTAATATCTTATGGAAACCAAAAAATAAAGAAGAAGAAGCATTGAACCTCATTTTTATTCCCGTTAAATATTGAACATTTTCTTCATTTGTGGAACTTTTAACTTTCTGGCTATCTCGGTTCATGAGTACCTACTGTTCATGAATACAGCCTGGCGACCGTGAGAAAGATAGACAGACAGACCGACACCGGATTCTCAGTAATGGGGTCTCATTTTTACCCTTTGGGTACCAAACCCTAAAAAGAGTTACAAAGCTGGTTGATATGGCGAGTATGACTGCATAAAGTTAATCAATTAAGCACGCGTTCTGCAGTGTGATGTTGGTTGATGTGTATGTTTGAATGACTCGTGATGTTTGTTTTAGATGATCAATGAATGTATTAATAAATGAACTATTTGGGACAACTAATGAATTTAATCAATATTTGTCTGAAAGCTCATTAAAATGTAAAAATTTTGTAGGCACTTGAAGACGAGTGCCTCTATATGTCTATAAATATCATTAAAATTTGCTTTCATATCTTGCAAAATTATTTAGTTGTAAAAATCTGTTTTTCAACTTTCATACTAGTTTAGTAATTCTTGCTTTTATTATGATCGAGTTGGATAAGTATATCGTTTTAAAAACAAGTATAGCACATTATTTTCTTTCTCAATATAGTATTCTTAGAACATACAGTATGATTTTAAGATCACTGGTTAAATGGTAAACACACAACACATTAAACTTACATACTTTTTTTGTAAATACAAACATAAAATACATTGAAACACCCAGACTTCTAAGATAAATAGGGTCACAAAAATGGTTGTCTCGTGGTGGGACTCGAACCTACGACCTCGTTTTCCGCAATCGCACTCTAGCTAGATCAACGAGGCAGGCAGCTAGGTTAAACCACAGATAAATAAATAGTTACTACTTAAACGATATAGGTACAGATTTTGGTTCAACTTAACGAATAAAATCTCAGTCAGCGAATCAATCAGGTATAATTTATAATAGTAATAGTTATTAATGTTATAATACAAGAATTCTTGGGACCAAAGCTTACAATCAATATTGTGTTAAGGTTAGCTCCGCTTAACATTTAGTGTTTATTTCATGTCAATCGGTTTATAAATAAAAAAGTTATATCACTTTGAAGAATCATACATAGACTTATGAATCTAAAAGTGGGTAAATGTGGTAATGATTAAGGCTATTTTAAAACAATTCAGTCCGCGCCGAAGGCGTGGACTGAATTGTTATAAAAAAGACTTAATCTTTAAGCTCTTTTATGATTAAGACAACAGGGCAGTTTCACACGCTGCTTGATGAGTCTGATGAAGAAGTACCTCTCCTTTCATACACCTTATGTGACGTAAACGAATTTGCGGGCTCAGCTAGTATATTATAAATTACTAACAATACATATGCAGAGAAAAAAATATTCACGCCCAAATATAATGAGAAATCGGAGATTACAATAAGAACAGATTATGTAATTTAAAAAATTAACTTATAGAGATTTTATTCAATTTCTGAACCATCGGATTTTTTTGGATATTAACGGTTGAAATATCGACCGATTATGTAGAGAAGGTATTGCTTTTCAACAATACTAGAGGTGATAGAGTCATCTCTATACCCAATTTGGTTACGGTTTTGAATATATTATGGTGTTTTTGAAATCTTTTTTTCCCACATGTATTTTGGAATGTTGATAAATAATGGGTATTGTTCTGAATCTCGAGTTACATTGGTAGTCATTTCTTAACATTGAGTTTGATTTTTGATAGAGAAAGCTCCATAAAACATATCTGTTCTATTGTAGGTATTAAAATAAGACTTGGATAAGACTCGATGCAGAATTTAAAATGAAATTAAAATATAATATATTAACTCACTGCCGTCAGTAAAACTCTTGTACAACTACAAATGTCTCTATCTATTCATTCGAAAGCTCTTAATAGATTACCTACATAAATTCTTTGTGTAACCTCGATTTTAAGATGAACGTATTTTATTAAATTACGCTATTATTGAATTGAAAAAAGGGTGTATGAAAGTAGAAACAGCGAAAGTGGTATGTCAGGATCGTTGCAAGTGGAAAGCCTACCCTGATAGGAGCCAGGCGTGATCAGTATGTGTGTATGAATTATTGAAAAATATAAAGATTGTTCGAGGGCATGTTGTGGTAGGTACCTACTCAGATACATGATCACGAAAGTCAAAGATATGTAGTTTTAAAGATGCTCAAGCTTTTTGAGCTTTTTCCTCCAGCAATCCTTTTTGAGATTAAGACAGTTTGCATCTGCAGAATTTAAAGTAAGAGCTAAGAGAAACTGCTGAGTGAAGGACTAAGTAAACTTTGGTTGGCAATTTAACAATATAAATTGTATAGTGGGCAGGTTACAATTACAGGAACACTGGGTTTATACTTCCAAGGGCATATTCCAGCAGTAGGCAGATGGAAGTGGACTATATGGTTTTACCTGGCATGAAATTTATGAGCATTGCCACACGTAAAAAAAATAAACAAAGCCTAAAATACTTCCAATTTAATCTTCATCGCATGTACTCTATATTTGACGCTTCTGCGAATTGGTAGCAGTACTTGTGTTATTAAAAACTACTTGTGCTAATTGTATGCTATCTACGCGAGATTATCATCCCCAGACAACTCACTAGAATAAGCTGAACTTTTTGCGGCCCATCAATAGATTTGCTCCAGGTCATAATTAATAGTAGACTTGTTTCTATCAAGCAGAACTTGAGTAAAAATTTGTAAGTCATCTTCGTTAAGAACTTTGATCTGAGGGGCAAGTGCGAGATTCGGTGAGCGCCTGTCGACATTCACGAACGAGCGCGTTATCACCGATTTGTATGGGATCGAGACAAGTTCCCGCGTTTACAGCTAGGTGGCGGGGTCTCGATTCCAAACGAATTGGTGAGCCGTGAATGTCGACACGCTCACGCAAAAACTCGCACTTGCCCCTCTGAGTATTTTTCATTATGTACTTCTAATTTTTGTAAAAAAAACTTTTTATTAAAGTTCGGTATTAGGCCCTTAGATGAAATTGAATTCTCTGATCTGAAATACAATTTGTAAGTACTTATATCTATCCATATTCAGGTAACTTGAAAGATATACTTTCTGATATCACTTGCCGATAATTAAGTATAGCTACAGGTTTACATTACCGTTAAGCACACGATAGTATCAACTTAATTATCTACTTGAACAAATTGTAGGCGCGCTGTTGACATAACCAATGGTTTATTTACTTAACAAATTGTTATCTAAGTTCTCAATCGTAACTTGTAATATATCCTGAGATACTTATATAGAATTAATTACAGGTTTGAAATAAAAAGGCAGGCCCAATATGAGCTCCTTGGGCAGGCCTAAAAAGTCATGAACTGACAGTTGGAGATAGATATGGATGTCAATCATAAAAATGAGAATAATGAGTGGTACCGCTTAACGCTTAAACTATAGGGAACGCACGTCATCACTTTGTTCGCAATATCTGTCGATAGTGTCACATTAGAGAATATCAGATGCTTATATTGACTGCCTCAGGGCGCTGGCGGTAGTGTATACGACTGCCGTAAGTGACGTACTTACCGGACTCAAATGCCAGATCCAGGACCAAATATTTGTGTGATCCGCAATCGATTGTTTCTAAGTTTGGGTTGTTTCTATGTTGTATGTATTTAGAAACAATATGAGTGTTTATAAGTGGTCTAACTAAGACCATATAGGTACCTACTACGAGCTTAAAGTAGGAAGGTACCTAGCTTAGTTTGGGTTTGAACTAAAGTACTGTTAATTTCAACAAATACCAAAGCTTGCAAAATAATATTCATTTGTACCTAAATATGCTTTCATTTTAGACTGATGTTCAGTGTTGAAAAATGTAGTGTGATATTAGATCCCCCAAAGTATTTTGAGCAATTGGGCAATTCATTATAAAATGAATCACACATTTTCGTGTGCTTACAGTTTAGTGCTCTCAAACAAACCAGGGTTTTTGGCTCATTATTGGTAAAATATTCCAAAATATATTTGTAAACATACAAACTACTAATGTCACTCCAATAAATGTGTATAGAAACGGTGAAATACTTGTCATTAAACTTGTTTTCTATCTATGTGAAAAAGGAAATTAAAATTACCAACCAATACCAATAGTGAATAGGTTAGTTAGAGTTAGGTAGAGTTCCGTAGATACCAGAATATTCAAATTTTAATAGGCTCTAATAAAATTTCCTAATTTTAGCTTACTTACCATATCTTAAGAGTCCATATGACTCTCTTGTCGTTGTAAATATCCATTTTGAGAACAAAAGAAAAAACAATTAATAACTCCTATTCGCAGAGAAATGATTTTAAATAGCTATTTCAACTGGCTTTTAGTTTAGAGGAAATAGAACTTTTCTACAAAATCGGAATTGGTGGGTTTGATTCCCACTAAAAAGTCTGTCTAAAATTGGCAGGCAAGTTTTAAAAAGCGTTTTAACTTTAATACGGAACCCTAAAAACAACATGTTCATGTCTCACACTATGTATACCTAGGTCAAATGTCAGTGTTGTTCTTTTAAAAATAATGTCGTCAACATTATCTTGCCGAGATAAAAATCGAATGACACTTTAGAAAGACGTATGAGGCCTTCGAATCGATACATCGGATCCTACGTGCATCGATTTAAAGATCAATGCATCGGCCTTTAATTGACAAGCGAATGATTAAACTATTCGAGTATTATAAAGCATGATGTTGATTTTTTACATTTTAATTTTTTTCCCAAAATGTTAGCAGTTAATTTTCTACATTATACCGTGTGAGCTCCAAAAATATGAACCTCTCCATGAATCAAATAACAAAAAGACTATTTTTGTGGCGACCTTTGACTACACAAAAGAAATTAAGACCTTTGACTACACAAAACAAAAATGAAATAAACCCAGAACTGCATTACAAGTTGTACAATGTCTATTAGGCGGCCCAAACACTGTCAGTAACAATAAAATTAATATTTTTCTTGGTAATGAGATCATTTCACCTACTACACTCTCATTCTAATGAGAGTACTACTACTACTACTACTGGAATAGGCAGATTTGATTGATGAGTAATGAGTCATTAGTTTTCAGAGAGACCTAGGCCTGACCTGACCACATTTTAGGATGGCACATGGGGTAAAAGAAATCACTGTAATTCTTCGTTCGGGGAGCTCTGCCATGGTTATCAGACCGGTTGGTACAGAGTTGTGTCATGAAAATTCTTTCGTTTCACCATGACCTCATGAGTTAGTCACCAGGTGCACCACTTGCAAGTGAAAATGGTATGGACTCCAAAGATTTTGGTTAGGACCAAAAACAATGCCCGTTACTTCAACATAATGCAAAAGATGTCTGGTCAGTCAAGTATACATACATATGATCACGCCTTTTATACCCGAAGGGGTAAGCAGAGACATATTTTATCACATTTCACATTTTTTATTTTGTCCCACGTAATAGGTGGTGAGCTGTATTGCCGTGTTGATAAGAACAGGTTGTGACTGTCAGCTGTTGAAATTTTTCAAGCCACCTATAAAGGCCTTCAACTTGGCTTAACGACTGCCATTTTACTGGCAACCGGGACCAACTTTTTAACGTGCCTTCCGAAGCTTCAAGTATTGCTAATTAAAACTGGTTTTGTACTGACGTGGTTCAAAAATAGACAGCCTTTCTTCAGCCTCCAACAGTAAACGTCTAATTACTTATAACACAATAAGATATAACCACTGTTCTTTTTTTCCAATGCCCTGTCAAAACTTGGCGTGAACAGTGAAGTTTTTGGACAGACAGCCGAACATACAGATTAGGGGGATTAATATCAATCATATCACAAATTGGTGGTTACGCCATGGCTACTAGACGAGGATTAAGTGGGTCTTCGATAGCTTACGATTGTACCCACTAAGAGTTATTGACATTTGGTAAAAGTTAATTATTGTCATTTTTGTGTGTTGAGTTGTATGTGTGAAGAGTGTAAGTATTAGTGTGTTAATTGTGTGAGTATGGGAATTAGATGTGAACATTGAAGTGATAATTTTTGTACTTTTGTGAAGTATTTACTTTGTAATAAATAGAAAGATAGACATAGTGGATGTTAAAGTGGTTAATAGGTAGGTACTGTCGCTAAAGCAGTTGTTGTGATTTCATCTAAGTTTTAAAGTGCGCAGTGTAATGCAGCATAATGGTGTATGATATTTCTGTTAAAAAAACTTTGTGGAAGTTTACACGGGGTAGAAGTGAAATATTATTATTTATGCAATAGTTAAAAATGAAGATGAGATATTGCAAAATGTACCTTTAGTTGTTTGTCCTGGGACATCCTTCTGAGGCCTACCCGGGGCTCCCAACCGTAGGCTGTTGGGCTTTACGTTTTTAGTCGGTTAGGTTAGGTGTACGGCATAGCATCTATGAAGGAATTTCCCTCACGTTAAACAAAAAAACCTATACTTATTTCTTTTTCTTCTCTTAGCCGAAAAAGTTTTTTTACCTCCAAAAGTATATTTTGTGATACAGTTCTGTTATCTATTTGAGTGCAGTTCTTGTAAAACAAAATGAGAATACAGTCACAGTTTAAATTTGCGTCATTTTAGCTCCAGACAGCTTTCGTACTCTGTAGAATTCGTGCATAGGTATAACTTCGTGTTTGGTCTTGGTCGAATCCAGTCTAAATAGTATTAATAGTATCAAACTACAAACATATATCAAAATGGCCACCAACGCCGTATTCCGCGGCTCAATTATAAAACAGACAGTTTTTTAAATTTATTACAATGCCGTACTTATTGTTTTAATTACAAATAGAGAATTATGCCGCCCAAATTACTATATCGGTATGATTTAGAATAGCTTTCTATTGTACAAATTATTTATATTAATCAATAAGCTTGCCCCCGAGGTACCGACGGTTATAGGAACGCCTATACGGTGTATCTTAGAACATTAGTTTAGTTTCGAAAAGTTAGTGAATCTTGTTCAATGTAATTTTTGTATACTTTCACTAGCCTTACATTGGTTTTGAATTAGCCAACAGTTATATAAGGCTGCTGTTTGTTATAATTATATGTGGTAGGTAATGACATTTTTCATGTTTTCTTTAATATGTAAGCCATCCCACCAATGTGGTTGAACATGCCAATCTCAACTCAACAGAACTCGATTGGATTGGCACTGTCTAGATGCTACATTTCTCTCTAGATGTGCAAAGGAAACTTTTTCATGTCAAAATTTTGAATATTCTAACAAAATCTGCCGCACCACATCTCTAACTCCCTCTCTCTCTCTCTCTTTCTCTCTGTGCGTTTGTCTGAATCTCAAAAATTAACAACAATGACTGTAATTGGTGCCAGAGGGAGGAAAAATAAAATGTAAAATACTCAATTATACGTTACCAGCAAAGAAATACGAAGAGAAATGACAGAGAAGTATGAGGCAGCTTCCCGAGTCGGTATTTTGTAAATCATTTGAATTGTTCCATCATCTATGAAAAGAAACATAACACCTAGATGAGATAATTCTAGTGTGTGTTTCTCTATTTTTACGTATGGAAATACTTACAGATGCTATGTCAGACTCCTAGCGGCTAAAACTACATGGTACCCTTTGCTGTTCATACTTTCCCGAGTTCGCCTTCTGACACTCCCAAGGACTTCCGACATTAATTTTATTACGCTTTTCACTACGTCACATGTTTCCTTGTTCTCCATGCTACAGTGTTAGCTAATATAGGCACATATGTATAGAAATTACGATCATGTTAGTGTATAATTACTTTCATAATGCGCTACCTATGAAGTTATTTCGTCAATCTGTGGGGGCAATTTGCAAAATTACAGCTTTTACAACGTTAGTGATTAGATATAACGGTGCATAGTGATGTGCTGTGCACAATAGTCGAGTTTTATGAATCGACTATTCTAGAGATTAATAGAATATTTTGTTCGTCAAAGTTATTAGGTTTATAAATCTTGAGTATTTATATATAATTTCAATGGTAGGTCTCACCAATAAAAAGTCATAATATTTTCTTTGTAAATTTAGAGTGGAGTAAATTCTCCAGAACTTTGATCACGTTTTCTTAGAAGGGGGCACGCACAAATTTATACCTACACATAAAATTAATTATAATCAAAATTATTTAATTTAATTACAATTATTTATCATTAAGTAGGGAAACAAGTAAACGAATATATTTAAAATATTTATTTCATTTCGAACCTACTGAAATATTCTACCAATTAAAGATAAACCTATGTATAACTAGCTGATGCCCGCAGCTTCGCCCGCGTAAAATTGGTTCCTGTAGGAACTTATTCTCGGGATAAAAGTAGCCTATGTGTTATTTCAGACTATAATGTATCCCTATACCAAATTTCAGCCAGATCTGTTCAGCCGTTCGAGCGTGAAAGAGTACCTAACAAACATCCACACTCACAAACTTTCGCATTTATAATATTCGTAAAATTAGTTACGGGAAAGGGCGGAAATTTAAAAATTACTATCATTTACATATTGAACAACACTACTTGAACTGTACTACGCAGCAAATGTTGTGGAACAGTACAAGTTATTCAATATGTACAGCAAGTTTCACCAAGTGCTATCAACCAACAGTGTAAATGATACTATCATTTACCTGCCAGGAAGTGCCAGCTCAAATCATAGGAATACTATTCCATCTTTGCAAGTTAGTGTTCTAATATTGACTGTCATACTGAATTTCGAAGTTCTAAACAGCGATGAACTGTAGCCCTAAAGTACCGAAGCGCGACTCACATTAGTGCGAAAGTGCGCCACATCGATACCCATAATTTCAAATGTTTTCCACCGCGAAGCACGGTAGTGCGAAAGTGTTCTTGCTAAAAGAAAGTGCTCCCCGGAACACGGGAAGGTGCCTGCCACCGTGCGGACCTCAGTGGACGAGGTCCCCCGACCTCAACCCACGATGTAAATACTGCGATACTAGTCAGGGGCGCGCATCCAAGCCACCAAGCGGTGCCCCCGCACGAGACGGCGGGGCGGGAGCGTTTGACGTGCACGCTCCCACGACCGTAACTCCTCCCGTTTGGCCGCCATCACCTCGCTAACAAACGAGACGAGGGCAGCCCAGGACGATTGGCTGCATACCATGGCTCGCACCACGGCCAGCAGCGATAGGTCCCTACCGATACAGCCCCTGAGGGCAATGCGCAGCCCGTTCCATGCCGCACACTCAGCGAGGGTGTGTTCCGCCGAGTCTTTGACGCCACTTGGGCAGTGACGGCACACAGGGTCCGACTCCACGCCCACCACCTCCCACAGGTACTTGGCAAAACAGCCATGTCCTGTGAGAAGCTGATATGGTACGCCGGAGCACCGTGTGTCCTCTCCACCCAAGTCCGAAGGATGGGTCGGATCGCCCCCGCGAGCCGCACGCTTGAGGAAGGATCCTCCAACCTAATTGCCCACTCCCGAAAGAGATCGTCGCAAGCCGACCTTCTCCAGCAACTGATGTTCGCCGCAGTGATTTATCCAGTTTACTAATGTTTGCCATAATTTAAAATGCCATAATTTCATATGCCATACTGGTATTTGCCATAATTTCATTAGACATAACGCTTCAGTTGCCATAATCGTGAAATGACATAAAATGACTTTCACTAATTCCATTGGTCATAATCGATCAAGTGTCATAATAATTTAAATCCATAAATGTATTTGCCATAATTTTCGTTTTCAATAATGCCATTTTCCATAACTTTTGTTCACCATAATATAAATAAAGATAATTTATACGACACAGATAATTTATTCACAATTAAACCTAAAACTAAACCTCATATGGCGTCTACTAACTAAGCTCGACGGAGCCCCGCTTCGCGGTGCTCCTACTTAGAATAGAATAGAATAGAATAGAATAAACTTTATTGTACACCAATTAAAAACATACAGAAGAGAAAGACATTACAATTTTTATAAATGTACAGAGGGCGGCCTTATCGCTAAAAAGCAATCTCTTACAGGCAACCTTTGGATGGAAAAGACTGTTAAGAATCATAGGATATAGGTGGTCATTAGTGTAAAAGATTTCAGATGTGATTTTCTAATACACGTCATAAAATCGAACGTTTAAACGTTCCACGTCATCAACACATACTTGTCAATAATAAAAAATAAAACATAATATACATACACAATTACATACATATTAAATATATATATATATTAAATATATATAAATATATAGATACAAATACGTACGAGTACATTCATAGATACTATAATGATAAATAATGTTCTTTAACTAGTCTTTTAAAAACGTTTAAAGACTGCGCGCGCCTTATATTTATGGGTAAAGCATTCCACAACCGTACAGCTTGTACCGTAAAGGATTTATCATAAAAAGATGTGGAATGTCGAGGAATTTCTAGTTCCAGTGATACTGATGACCTAAGAGATCGCAAATGTGTGTCATTAAGAAACTTAAAACGTTCTTTCAGATAAGCGGGAGTAAAGGGGTTAAAGAGAGTGCTGTAAAGCATAGAAAGAATATGAGCGTTCCGACGAAGACGAATTGGGAGCCACTCGAGCTGTCTTCGAAACTGAGATACGTGATCATATTTGCGTAACCCAAATATGAATCTAATACAAAAATTTTGAAGTCGCTCAAGTTTGTCTAACTGCTCCTCAGTGATATCGAGATAGCTGACGTCTGCATAGTCGAGTAAAGGAAGGAGAAGGGTTTCTGCAAGCGCCCTTTTAGTGGCAGTTGGCAGGAAGTTGCGTAATCTACGCAGTGAGCCTGCCGAAGCAAAAAGCTTTCGGCTAACCTCTCTCATTTGGGGACGCCAAGATAATGTACTGTCAATCAAGATACCCAAGTCTTTAACCTCACTGCTAACTTGCAGGGTAACACCATCAAATTCGATATTCGGAAGGGTTGTCCATTGCACTTTATTTATCATTTGTAAGCTACCGACCAAAATTACTTGTGTCTTAGAGGGGTTTACTTTTAAGCCATATTTTCTGCTCCATTGACTGATGTACGCCAAGTCAGTATTAAGTATTGTAAATGCAGTTGATAGTTCAGACCATGCGGCTTGATTGTAGATTTGAAGATCATCTGCATAAAGGTGGTAGGATGAAAATAGATATTTCGAGATCGAATTTATAAAAATAGTGAAAAGCATAGGAGACAGCACGCCACCCTGCGGAACGCCGGCAGAAGTACTACACCAAGTGGAAAAAAGTTCTTCAACGCAAACTCGCTGCCGGCGTCCAAACAGGTAACTATGAAACCAATCAATCACTGGTGGGGATATGTTAAAGGAGCGTAACATACTAAGCAGGATATGGAAATCTACTGTATTGAAGGCGTTGGTAAAATCCAATAATGTGAGTACTGTGAGATTTCCCATCTCCATGCCTAGACGAATATCGTCAGTCACCTTAATCAATGCGCTGGTCGTACTGTGCCCTGACCGAAAGCCTGATTGAAAAGGATTTAGGAGGTTGTGTCTGTTTAAATAAGTATTTAATTGGGAGTGAACAAGTTTTTCTAGGACTTTGGAGAGGAACGGTAATATGGAAATAGGACGATATTCGGAGAAGGATGCTGGGTTTGATTTTTTAGGCAAAGGAATGATATGTGCGTCTTTCCAGACTTTCGGAAACTCGGCGTAGATGAGTGAGTGGTTTAAAATGTGACAAATAATCGACAGTATTTCGTCAATGACAGGCAGTACCATCTTCCGGCTAATGTTGTCACCACCAATCGCATTGGAACCTATCGACATTATACTCCTTTTAACATCACACGCAGATAATTGATCAAAATTGAACGGCGAGTGATCAGGAGTTGAAAGCGATGAAAGAAAATGCAATGTATTGTCCCTATTAGACTGATCTAATGTGGACGAAGATGAGAAATGATTGTTAAGTAAATCAATATCAAGTGAGTTTGATATCAGATTTTGACGTTGCTTTCCAACTCCTAATGTTCTGAGAAATCTCCAGACCTTGGCAGGGTCTCCGTTCTCGACCGAATTATGAATGTATTGGCGTTGCGCTTTTCTACACACCTTACTGCAGAGATTTCGTAACAAAATGTATTTCTCCTTGTTGAAATCTGTTGGCCGTATATTGTATCTGCATTTAGCAGCAGCTTTTTTTGAAAGGAGATTTTTTATGTCAGCTGTAAGCCAAGGAGCTGGAAAGTGCTTAACTTTTACTGCTCGTACTGGTGCATGCAAGTCATAAAGCTCTATGATTTTTTCATTAAAGTATTTAACTTTGGCATCCATCGTTTGAGCTTCAAACAACGGATCCCAGTCGATGTTACTGGCATCCTCACGCAGTTTGTCAAGATTCATGCCACCAAAATTGCGCTGCATAAGGAGTTTAGGCTTAGGTTTAGGAGGACGAACTTTATACGAAAGAAATATCAAGTCATGACAAGAAAAAGCGTCTGCAGGATATTGACCGTGTTTAGCAACAAGGTCGGTGGAAGATACAAGAATTAAATCAAGAAGAGTTGGAGGATGACCAGGAGCGTGATGGGTGGCACTAGAAGGCAGGACAGATAGATTACAGGCTTCGACTATGCTTAGAAAAGTAGAAGAGCGGGAATCTTGCTTTAACAGGCAAGTATTAAAGTCTCCCATAATAATAGTCTGACTATAATTTGGTGAAAGTCGTTCAACTAAATTTTCAAATGAAGAGAAAAAATTTATGTGCATTGAGGGGCAATAATATACTCCAAGTAATAATTTAATATGGGCGAGCTCAATTTCCAAGAAGAGATGCTCACCAGCGCTTGATGGCGGTGGTTGCGGGGATAAGTCGACAATACTATATGGTATGTTATTACGTAGATAGACCGCAACACCGCCACACTTTGGGCCGGTGCGATCATTTCTAATTAGATTGAACTCGGGAAGAGAGTAGGACCTAGAAAGTAGACAAGGTTTAAGAAAAGTTTCAGAGATAAGAATAGCATGAATATTTTTACAGTTAAAGGTTGTCAACATACTCGGGAAATGGGCGTGAACACTCTGTGCATTTATATGGACTACATTGAAATTCTTCGGTACATCAGCAAACTGGGAATGAATAACATCACCTAATGACGGCATATAAGAAAAACTATCATTCAGACTACTCGCTGTAACAAAGCTTTCATTGTCACTATCTATGCTTGCCATCAAAATTATAAAATTACAATAGATTATAATATATATAATAAAAATAAAAAATAAAATAAAATAAAATATATAATACACCTACTACCGCAAATTAATATAATGTGTAATGTGATACACTATGTACCTATAATAAAATATAATACACGTACCACACACAAACTGATTCTGATTATATTATAAACAAATTCCACCCGCCAGCTGCGTGTTACATCGCGTGTTTTTATTATTTTATTCATTACTGGAGGAGACTAACATAACAAAACCAAAAAAAATAATAGAAGTAATACAAACGACACCACAATCACGCATGTCGGTACCCACCCAATACAACGATAACCATAGATTTAGAATTTTTCGCTAACGATAACAAATTATACGTATCATTAACACCATTATCTACGCTGTATGGTCTATTTGCTGCACAAGGTTGGTAAAACGGAAAAAAGAAAAAAAAAAAGCGTCAATGTATTATGACAGCTGACACTTGACAGTTGACATTAACAGTCAAAACCAAAACAAGAAAAATAATTACAGCGGTGTTAGTAAAATAAATACAATTTAGGGTAATATTTGGACAGTGAAGTTAAAGAATTAAGGTAGTGAGTAAATAAGAATATCAATAAATAAGTACCTGACCTTACGCAACAGTAAAAGTGATGGAAGTATCAACAAATGTAAACATTACTTTTTGACTACGGCACGTCTGGACTTGGTTGAAACCTTGACTACAGGAGCGGATGATTTTTGGCTATTACTATCAAGCTGATTTAGGTCACTTAAATTTGCTACACGGTGACGTGTTCCGTCCGCATCCAGGACGTAAACATGGCCCTCTCTGGTCCAACATTTATTGATCCCGAAACGCTCACGTGCCGCAAGGAATACTTCGTGCCGGGCCCGTGTCACGAACTCAGAAAGCGTAAACCCTGTGCCCTTCAACTTTGATTTCGTAAACCACACTTTATTACGAACATCCAAGTGACGAAACTTCATCAAGATGAATTCATCAAGATCTTCATCCTACTTCTGGGTGGTTTAAAAAAAAAACCACGAAGACTTAAGGCGGGAGCTCCGCTTCGCTTCGCTCCCGCCTTAGTCTTCTAACCTAACCTATCCGAGTCGGATTGCACTGAGTCGGGGTGTTAACGATAATTAATTTCGACCTAACAATATTATGTATTATTTTATATAATTATATCAAATTTTAAGTATGTCAAGCGTCGATTATGAGATGTGTTACTTATGGAAACTAATTATTATGATATATATTGTTATAGAAAGTAATTTTATGGCAAATAAAAGTTATGACTGTTGAGTGGTTAAGGCAAACGTTATTAGTATAAATGATAATAGTGCAAATAAATATTATGATCGGGGATGATTATGGCAAACAATATTAGTGCAAATGAATTTATGGGAAACGAGAGAACACCGATTTATCCACCTGCAAGCCGGTTAAGGTGAGGCGGAACACCGCGGGTTTTAATGGGTAGGATGGTTCCTTTCAGAACCGTGAGTCCCACACGAAGTCACCCCACTCCCCCAAATTGGGGCGGTGAAGCAACATTTCTGTGTTAAGCAAGAAGTATGCATGCCTTCGCATTTACTAGACTTTCGCACTAACGTGCATCGCGCTGGAATACATTCGACAATGTGTGAATCGATGTGGAATACTTTCGCACTACCGTGCTTCGCGGTGGAAAACATTCGAAATTATGGGTATCGATGTGGCGCACTTTCGCACTAACGTGAGTCGCGTTTCGGTACTTTAGGGCTACAGTTCATCGCTGTTTTGAACTTCGAAATTCAGTATGACAGTCCTAATTATTTGTTGAATCCTGGGTTCCAAATCAAAGATGAAAGTAGTAGGTGGTTTAGTGTCAGTTTGATACAATCGTAAAACAGTTATAGTTAATGTAGATGTTGTTTTTAAGATGTAAAAGTTGCTCGCTATCGAAGCATTTTATCAAAATCATAAAATATTAAGTAGAAGACTAATGTATATCACCAATAACGGCTAGACGTTAATTTAGACACCAAGCTTACTATAGAAATTGACGACATCTTAATGTCATTTGAATGTAATTAAATTTGTATAATGGCTGGTTTTATAGTTTGATAAATTCCGTTAATTACCTTGAAAGTTTCCTAATTAGGTCACACGAATAATATTTACTAAGCCTTGTAAAATTTCTTCAATTTATTTTATTAGAAACAATAATATTAAAAAATTACATTATAAACATCTTTAATTTAGTCAACACTTTTTATATTAGCCACACGAATATCATGATTAAAGATTATTTCATTACGATTTCATATAATTAAATAAATTATAATACACAAACAGGTAAACTGGAAAGAATGATGACATAGTAAGTCACAATCAGTGTTTTAAACTCTTTATTTTTCTAGAAACCTACGTTTTCATCATTGATTAACTTTACCCTACATGGAGAGATGGAACTACGTGCATTTATTAACTTTCACACAATGCTGGTGGATGGATACATTTGCTCTCGTTAAAAAATATCGCAGTTCATTATCTTCATCATTTACGGTTTTAATTTATGTATTCTAGACCGCTTGGTGTCGATGACCATGTTTAGCATTAGGTACATACATATGTATATGTAGTCTAGGTTAAACCTCAGTAAAATACAGAAGACTTAAATGAAGCCCACCATATCGTCACAATTGCATCATTATCCATTCTTTTTATAGAGTGTGTAGTGTGTAAACTATGTAAAATATGATTCAATAATGGACTATCGTCACACTAAAGACTTTCAATAAGAATTGAAATCGACTACGCTAGCATATCAGTAGTCGACTATTATCGATAAACACACATCACTAGTCAGACGTATTGCCTTTGGGAGTGATTTTGTCGAAAGTATTTTACTAACTAAGATTACAGACTGTATAATATTTAATAACAAGCGGTGATTGACACGACTAGTCGTATAATAAAATAACATAACATTGTACGTATGGTGTTACAATTTTTCCCGTGGCTATAAATTGTATTGATTGGGAATATTTTGAAATATCTTACGAGACGTATTTAATGAGTCAATATTTTACATAATTCGTGTGAGAATGGGTTCTCGCTACTGTGTGATATGATACGTTGGAATTTTATTGGTTTCCGTATGAAGTTTAAGTTACAGTATTATTATTTACAGTTTTCCTTTCTAAAAGATAGCAATGGCAACAGTAAAAACTTGGTAAAATTTCGTGCACGAGATAATGGGAATATCTATAGTGCGATGCAGGTTTAGTGTAATCTTCGGGGCATAAGAAAACCTTGCTTGTAAATGGTGTATTGTTTACTGACAGACGAGATCATGGTAAAGAGAAGGAAAACTCGAAATAAATCTTGTACCAACTCGTCCAAACAGCGTGACACCCCATCAAAATGAATTTTGAAGAGACCTACGTCCAGCAATGAACTGTGATAGCCTGATTTGATTGATTGATTATTATTTCTTATTATGTATTTGTAACAGAAGGGGGCAATTAAACACTTCAGGACTCGGCTAATTACTTTATTTTCCGCATAGACACACAATAATTTGGGCAGAGCTTCGGCTAGTCTCAGTATACAGTACAGAATGACCGAAAAATGTGCTCGCACTGTCTTAAATAGATGTACACTCGGAAATTGCGTAACTCCTTATGTCAACTGTCATAGTGATTTGAGGCGTGGCGTAACATATTATTTCCAGCATAGTATCAAAGAAAAATATTTTTTTTGGTCTTTGCCCCTAGATCTTTTAAACTACTCGACGTATATTAGTTTTCAGCAATAGATAGAGCTATTAAAGAGGAAAGTATAATATACTTATTGTAGTAAGATTTCTGTTGTTTTTAACGGGTGGGAAAATACATTATGAATACTATGCCGGACTCTTACCAACTAAAAAACCTCACGTAACGCCCAACAGCCTATGGTTGCCCCGGGTATGCCCTCGGAAGGATGTCCCAGGACTCCCAACAGAGCTACGGCCACCACTGCGGCCTCGCCCAGGGGGCGGTTCGGGTGCAATCCCGCGTCTTTGGGGGGTTTCGGGTGTGATCCCACTCCCAAGGGGGGCGTGCGTGAATTCCTCAAGGTGGTGCTGCCATCATGGGCCTTATTGTAGTAAATACAGAAAAGTTCGGCTGTTATGTACACGGAGTTGCGCGGGTTATCTAATTTAAGTTTGGATTCGACAACTTCAAAACAAAAAAGCCTTAGCTGCCGTAGGGTCTGATGGTGAAAGCCAGCTATACCAGACTTTTTCAAGCTCTCAAAATGATAATGATAACGTGACTGGCACTAAACAACTTTACAAAACAAGAGACTCATGGCATTAACACATGTATTAACCCAGAAATTTAATTAAAAATAATACACTCGTCACTTCGTAAGTGATAGCTTTTTTTTCTCTTAAACTAGATACTTGCTTATGAAAGCATGCCCAACCCATCGTGATAGTCGAATTTTTCAAATTTACAGTTGCAAATCGAAATAATTTGTTACAAGTATTACGAGTGTGCTTTTTTTCAACTAAAGTTTAAACAGTAGATACATGGGCCACTCCTACTTCGGCTGGATATTTGCCGCAAGCGGTTGTGTCCATTTTCATCGTCATCAACATCATCTTAGCCAATTGATACCTATAGGTAAGCATAGGTCGCACTCAGAAAGCTTCAGAACGGCGGAACCAGAATTCTAGTAAGTTAATGGTACCGTTTCTATAAAAATCAATATTATATGCAAAAATATTTTAATTGATTGAATAAATACAACAGAAGTCTATTCCATCCCGTTATAGGCGAATAAAAACAAAGATTTAAAATAAAATAAAATCAGAGAGTGAAAAATTAAAATCGACATAAGTCTTAATTAATTAACATGAAATTCGATATATCACCTACGTCTAATCGTTAAACTATCGCTTCTAAGTGCCGCTAGGTGTCACTATTGGACAGGTCATAAATTTGTGAACGGAAAACAAGCAAAACTATCAAAAAGTTTAATCTTTTAAATGGCACCAGTGGGCATTCTTATTGTATTTTACGGTCTACAAATCTGAAAATTAAAATTAAATTAAAAACTACTTTAACATTTTTTTTAAATTGTGTTCTGTGCAAACGTTTAACCTTTGTGATAGAGGTTAAAATTTTCACAGTCCATACTAGTTTGCGTGGGTGTATGTATGTTTATGCCGTCGTAACTCAACAGCTACAAAATGTTTACATATAAACTAGTTTTTCCAATATTTAATTGTTGGTTTATTAATTTTAGTTATATTTATGGCTTATGTGTAAAACAAGGCTTGAGTGTAAACATAATTTATTTTGGCTCAGCTGGAGAACTCTAGTAGGTAATGTTGGAATTCATAAAAAAATATTTGAAACAATTTTTTATGTGTTGTAAATGTGATTTATGATGTGGTTTTATATTATTGATTAAGAATTATACATATATGGGGAAAGAAACAGATAACCACTCAGATTCCCAGCAGAAATTGCTGTACCTAATCCAATGATTTTTAAGAATACTCGCAATTGGTACTCATCAATTAGAATTAAAACTTTGAGAATAAGGTAGGTTGACGTCGACAAAATCAACCTAAGGCCACGTAAAATGTACATTTAACACCTTAACCGCTAAGTCACAGCCATTTCAGAAGGGTTATCTTAACTTTCATTTTATTTTCTCATAAAAATACTGACAATCGTTTTAAGAATAAGGTACCAAAATACTGACTGAAAATCATCTTCGACTGTTAACTTGATAACTGATAAAAATATAATGAATTACATCAAATCATTTTTTATAATCACCATAAAACTAACTTTTAAACTTTTTTATTTATCTTTTACTATTTAGTTGATTTACTTTTACTGAAATTCTAAGTAAACTCAAGTGTAACTGATCAAACGTCAAGCTACAAAAATTAGGTATTGACATTTATATTTTACCAAAATAAACACAACTAATTAAACAGACCGTGCACGTGAATTGAATTTAAAAATAAATACATTTTAAATTCCGAACGCATACACAATAACATCTATGCCCAAAGCTATTAGAGAATAACGTTAAATTTAAATTAGGTACCTACATTCGACGACAAACTCTGCCTAAATCTCCATCTATTTCTAATTAAATCTATATCGATATAAATTAAAACAATATCGCCATCGGCTATCTCGAGTTTGTTCTGTCACTATCGTTCAATGTGTCCACTGTCCAGTTTGATACACAGGTTGAGCAATGCGACACCTAGTGGGTGAACAGATAGAAAGCAAAGCCACAATGAGTGGAAACTCACGCATACCGGGGACTCAATTGAATTATTCTACCATTTACTGTGACAATGAACCGTCAGCAGAAAAGATGGATGTTTAAAGATTTATTTATTTTTTCGTCTTTACCGATGATATACTTTGATAAACTTCAACCCCTTTAATTAATTTGTGAGGGGCGGAATTTAGGAAATGTCTAGTGGGTGCCAACATAGTAAGGTGAACCTAAAATTTCAAGTTTCAAAGAGCAAAGCAAGACTTTTCGTTGGGCGTTGATAGATGAGTGAATCACTTGACATACAAGATTGTTTAAACTAATTTTATTAATTTTTATTTCGCTGTCTATGAAGTAATTAGCAGTTGCACATTGCGATCTTGGTCAGTCGTTTGTACTCTCTCCGTATGTATGTATCTTTTGATCTATCACTCTCATCATGAATTCGAGAAAGATTAAGAAATAGTCGTATCTCTATTTATGAAATTCAAATATAATGCAAACAGTTGAGAGAGAAAATTTAATATTCATAACATTATTTAAGTACTTTTTGTCGGTGAATCAATAAAAATATCAGCGTCTAAAGTATATAATTATACAGTTTCGTAATAAATAAAGTAAAAGAATTTATTTATTCAAGAGATCATCAGTCAAATGGGTCACATTTTAATTAACCTTTCTTACCATAAACTCTTAATATAAGCAGGTAGATGTATGTAATCGTACGCATTAATGATATTATCAACAGCCGAATATAGTTTTCTAATGACGATTTTTAGGAATTCAAATATAATGGCAATAAATTCAAATATATTAAGCTCCTTATTAATTCAATGACTAATCCAGAAACACAAATCACCAGCACAACTCCTTCCTTAATCCAATAATGATGATATCCATTTACGAAAATCGTACCGAAACGCGATTTAATCCCATTATTTATACAAACTGTTAGCCAAAATAGGCCGGAGAAGTAAGCATTAATAAAATTAATCACAATAAACGTCACTTATTGATTTATGTCAGTATTTAAAAACGTAATAGCAATAAAACTTGAAATAAAAAGCGCGGACGTTTGTCTCCATACATTTGACAGGTTGATGACGGAATGCGCAAATTGTTCAAGCAAACATGACTTTTATAAAATTAGTTTGTCTTGTGGTGAATTTACGAAAACTGCTATGTTAATTTAAAGATAAAATGTGCTTCTTTAGGAAATGGAAGTTTTCCTTTTTTATCGAGTTAATGAGTAGGTACGGTAAACTTTAATTGCCTCAATAGGAATTAGTTAACTGTGCTTGCTTTGCTTTAAAAATAGTACTAGGTGGAATACCGGTTTTAAGTGTCAATTTAAAATACGGCCTGTCTATGTTACCATCTTTTCTAGTAGTACTAAATTACAGTAGAAACCTAAAAACATTATAAAAAAAAGTTTGACATTTTTGCTGTCGGTCCAAAACTTATCGATTGTACTTCGAGTGAATGATTTTTAATTTAATTGTAATACTCGATTTTGCTCAACCGCCCGTAAACAAGCAGCTTCGATGGACACATGTCAATCTACCGCTAACTTTTTTACAGATATAACATTTTTTATTCTTTTACGACTATGAATGGCCGGTTCGAACGGGGACAGCTGTTTTTTATTGTCATGTGTAATGAAATGACGATAGACAAGAAAATAACATTATTTCATGTATGTAGTCGTTCGGAGTATTTATTGTTATCCTGAAGTTGTTTGTTTGTATGTTTCACTTGTAATTAAGTTCTAATTCATATTATATTTTGTAACTATCTATACTTTTGTTTGAAATTATTGAAATACATTTCTAATTGAGCTATACTATGTGTATGTTCGTTTTATTCATTTATTTTCTTTTGATTTTACGTTCTATGGCATTGTCTAGGTCATAGAACGTAACGTACGTATAAAACATATTTTTTTGTTAGTTGTTGTAAAGAGTAGAGTTTATTCAGTATGCTGCCTATATATACATTGCAACCTTCTCATTATCATACCAACTAACTACTCAATCTTAGGAGGAGAAGAGCCGCTTTCAACCATTTTTTTTTTGTTGCAGGTAAAACCACGAGCTACCATAAACCTCGGTGACGGCATTTGTAATAATGACTTCAACATTTCTGTTATTTTTCCTTTTCCTGTGACGACATCATTCCAACCTGTCTAGTCTGTCTAAACCCACTTTTTTATCAATTGTGCAAAGTAAGTGCACATTTTCATAGAAATTATCAACGCTACTCGCAGACCACTTTCACGTTGCACCGTTCACACAGTTCCAGTGAACTTGCCTGACCACTTGACTCGCCACTTACGGTGTACCTACCAGTAGTCAAACGAGTGAAGCACACCATTATCTTTAGACTAATGAATTAATTAGAATTTAATTAATAGTAGGTAACGTCGGCTCATATGAAATCTTTTAAGTTTATAGTAAGGTAGCCCTGGCTCCGCTAAAGCCGTAAAGTTTAATTCGTTTTAATGGATGTTGTGGCCGATAATTAAAATTTTACGTGCATAGTACATGATTTTGTGATATACCGTTTTATGGGTGCGTAACAGAGAGATCAGGTTGTATCTAAATCTATACAAAATGTTGTACTCGTAGGAGGTCCAGAATGGGCACAAAACTTTTCTATCTCTTACTAAAGTAGTACCTGCCTACATCAAATCTTTATGCTTTACTATCAAAGATGATAAGGGTTGATTTTTAGTAGAACTTTTTATAATTAACTTATTTTTGTAAATTGTAATGTTGAATAAAATTTAATTGTCTCTGCTTAGTCTTTCATATTGACATGCTCATTGTTAGTATGAGTGTCTTCTATCTAGATCGATTTATCTTAAGCGGGTGTCGATCTCATAATACATATGTTTATCTATTGTTTGCACAAGCCGATGTATGGAAATATCACGAAAATGCATATGATGGTCTGCTCAAACGCTCTCGCAAATAACTAGACCTGCAGAACCCCGGGGCTAGGTAATAGCCAACATCCGACTTACGCGTTTACGCAAGTCGAGCTTATACAATTTCCTTTGTGATTACGCCACATTAAGAACAAGATTTTTCTTCAACAAACCAGTAGTTAGCGATTGGAATCTTTGTGGATTTTCTAAGACATGTAACTGGTAATTATATCGGTTTGATTTATAATGTGTTATGTGAGAGAAAGGGTTTGAACCAGGAAAATTACTTGATAATATATGCAGTAAGGTGACAGGCGCTATTCGAAAGTTAAACTCTAAGCAATAACTGTGTAAACCAACACTTATTTTTTTGATTAGTGGTATCATATATTTCACACTGCTGCCGTAAGCTATCGATAAAGTGGTCATATCAGACTAGTACCAAATAAACCGCGCAGTGTCTTCTTTTTGACAGTATAGGTACTTGAAGACTCATTACTCCCGTGAAGTATGTCCCCAAAACAAGCTCGATGAAACTTTTTTTGGGGACATAATTCACGACTTGAAACTTACGACAAAAGTTTACTGGTAAAGTGTCTTTTGTCTCATATTTTTCTAGACATCCTTCCGAGGGCTTACCCGGGGCTCACAACCATAGGCTGTTGGGCGTTACGTGAGGTTTTTTTAGTCGGTAGGAGTCCGGCATAACATCCATGAGGATTTTCCCTCACGTAAATAAAAAAAGACGTGTGGCACTCGGGGACTGCCGCGGTAGAGCTATTGCATAGCATTTTTAGGGTTCCGTAGCCGAATGGCAAAAAACGGAACCCTTATAGATTCGTGTCGTTATCTTACTAATATTATAAATGAGAAAGTTTGTGAGTGTGGATGTTTGTTACTCTTTCACGCTCAAACCGCTTAACGGATCGGGCTGAAATTTGGAACAGAGATACATTATAGTCTGGAATAACACATAGGCTACTTTATATCCCGGGAATAAGTTCCCACGGGAACAAATTTTACGCGGGCGAAGCTGCGGGCATCAGCTAGTTTTACATAAACATTACCGTGTCCGTTGTGAAAAATTGTGAATTAAAAGTTAGTGGGTGATTTGCAAAGTGCTGTCAATATTCTTATCTATGACGCATTTCAATCGGAGCATCAAAATTGTTTTCACATTTAGAACACTAAATTCGACCAGTACTATTAATTCAACTTTGGTCGAGTGGTCAAGACGCGGATCGGTACGCAGAAGGTGCAAGATCGATTCTGGAAACAAGCGTCACTTTTTGGATTGACTTAATATTAATATACATATAACGACTGCAGAGTGCATAATTGACGTAAACAAAAAAATTATGAAGTGCGAGATGTACGAGCGTGACCGAGCGTGGCCGAGAATAGCCGAGTGTTACGTGTTTTTCGTGACGGAATTTCTGGATTCGGTCTCCACGCTCAAGGCCCAAGATAGAAGCTATGCAATAGCTTAAAAAAAAAAAAAAAATGTCCGTAGGCTCCACTTTAGATCAAGTTGACCTGTATGCTTGTTTGCCGTCTCAGTTGTATAATAAAAGCCCACAGTAAATACATGACATTGTCGTGGTTATTTCGTCGGCAAAAAGCGTTTAAAACGTATGCGCATAATTTCTTAACAGTATGGGCCATTACAAATACCTGTACAATGAGTAGTCCCCAGTTAGTCACACCAGTTCTCAGTAATCGGTGTTATATTTCTACTATTTTCCTTCTAAAATATCAATTCGAGGCCGTATAAAACAAAATCTATTGTCTGCGGTTATAAAATGAAAAAAAAAAACAACAGTTTCGTTTTTTGAGCGCAAACCGGATTTATTCTAATCGTCCATTTTTGTTTGAAACTCGTTTTGGTATGCTGCCTTCGTGATAAAAGTTCATTTTATAGGGGTTGTTTATCTAGAAAACTATACGAATTAAGTAGTGAGTTAAGTGCTATCATCGTATTTTAAATTCGAGTTCATTAATTTTATATTGTTTATCGTTTCGTTTAGAATGGATTTCGGTGAAATTGAGTGACGTCATTTTAATTTAAGTATATTTTGAAATCAATAGTCATTATGCTCTGATTGTGAAATTACTTCTGCATTTTAATGTTTTAAAGTATCTCATCATTTCTAAAAGTAGGCAGCTGACTTCATTAACCATTTCCTATTACTTACATTACAAAATAATCTTTACTTTAAAAGACCTTATATACACAGGATGTTGAAGAAATCTTACGAAAAGTTCAATCACTCTGCCCTTCCTTCCTTCCTTTCTTTGTTTTAATTAGTAGGATTCTGAGGCTTAGGAGAATCGTTTCAATTCGAAGAAATTTTAAAGTTTCATAGTTGTAGTACTATACATATAATATATTATACTATCTGTGGTAGTACTAGTAGTACTACCACAGATAGTATAATATATTATATATAAAGATTGTAATCTTTGCTACATAGGACGATACTTTTGATTTTATTGATACTCTTCTCACTTAGGTATACAACTTACTATCTAGGTACTTAGTTAATGGGACCAATATATCCGTAAACAGGCTTCATCGGAATTGTGAGAAATGACTGCTGTCTGACTCTCCTTAGGTATTATGACAGATTTGGGATAAAGTTGACTTGAGAAACAAAATTGATTGTTGGTAAGAAGCCCTTGATACCTCTTCGATTACATGCACTAACTTCGCAACAAAATAAAATCAAAATTCTATTGTTGCACACAAACAAAAAATGCTCATACATGTCTAAGAGTTTATTACCTTATCGAAGCGATTTTATGTCCATATCTAGTGACTTAAGTATAGACAGTAACATATTTCAAATTTATAACGTACCTCTGGGCTAGAGGGTGCGTCTTCCGTATATACAGGCTGATGTTAAATAAGGTTTTGCCATTTTAGGGTTCCGCACCCAACTGGTAAAAACGGGACACTATTAATGAGACGTCGTGTCCGTTTGTTTGTTTGTCACCAGACTGTATTTTATGAACCGTTCTAGTTAGACAGTTGCAATTTTGAAAGATGTATTTCTGTCCATAATAAATACTATTAACATAAAAAAATGTTCATGAGGGGCTCCAGTCATGTATTTTTTTTTGTACAGAAAACTCCATGCTCCAGTAAGACTCGCACTTGAGCGGTTTTAATATCAACCGTTATACTCCTACCACTGATAAATTAACCCCCAGGCTCCGAACGGCTGATTAACGCTAAAAATCCAAAATGGATCGCCAATTCCTGCGATCCACGATCCGGGGCATGAGGCATGGGCCATGGATCATGTAGCCTGACGAACAAAACTTTTCTTGCGATCCCGCCACGTTGCACCGACACGCTCCAACCTTAGATCATCTAACCACAGGATGCGCCTTACTTAAGCATTGTTTTCTGCCAAGCCAATAGACCATTTGGTCTTTTGGCTTTATAAAAAGCACTGTACATCAGTACATCATTTTATATGATTAAACTAGTACATTTCATTGTAGTTGACTGTACAATAAAAATTAACACACAACAGCCATTACGCGTTTGTCGATTAATACATTTTTAAATATAATGAAATTTTATATGTCTTTGTGTTTCCCCCTTCACCCGCTATGAAAACTAGCAGAATATTTTTGTATGCGGTGGTTCGCAAAGGCTAGTCCCGTGGCTCCAACCGATCCACACTGATCCGCTTAAGTATAGTACAGTTGAACTTTCGGTCGCTATGGAGTCACATGTCGGCAAGGAGCGCGCGTCTGCCGCGCAGTTTGGATCGCGCGAGGCACGTCCACATCAAATCTTCATTTTGAATCGTCTGGTGGGGATCCGCCTTTAACAGCCGATTAGTTAATTTTAGCGTTGATCAGCCTTTCGGAAACTGGGGGTTACTGTAGGTAATGTAATACATGCAATAGAAATGATTACATGCAAAAAAAAAAAATTGCAATACATGGAATTATAGTTTCTGGTTTCTAGCAATCTATACTAGTTAAATTAACCCTAAGTTTGTCTGTTGTCTGTTCGTATGTATGTGTATGTAGGATTATGTATGTAGTATTATTATTTTTTTTTATTATTTATATGTATGTATATGTATGTAGGATTTCCACACGTAAAAAAAAAAAAAAAAAGCAATCTATACTAATATTATAAAGAGGAAAGATTTGTTTTTGTTTTTTTGTTTGTTTGTTTGTTTGTAACGAATAGGCTCCGGAAATACTGAACCGATTGTAAAAAATCTTTTCACTGTTGGGAAGCTACACTCTTTGCGGTGAACATAGGCTATATTTTATTCCCGTATTCCCACGGGAACGGGAACTAAGCGGGTGAAACCGCGTGACGTCCGCTAGTTTTTAATAAATAGAAAATCAAATCAGTCTACATCAGTTCACTACTGGACTTATTTCCAATACTTTACCACTACAGCGGCCACAATACACTCTTTGGCGCCTTCTACCTCTCTGTCACCTTCTCAAGGTCAAGAATGAATAGTCAGTTACATTAACGAACATAATGAAAAAGGTTCATTATTTCATACCACTAAGGTGACATACAAGCACACAGTAGTAATGAAATTCGTGATGCTATAAATGTAATTAATAATAGTAAAATGTTTCTTGTTATTTCCCAAAGTTGACGAAATTTATGGGATTTTCTGAGAATACGAGTCATTTATGAGTCAAACTCCCTAGGTGTAGATGGAAGATAGGTAATATTTCAAGATAAGGTTTTTCCAATTAGTAACCACTTTAAAATTAAAGTACCTATAAATTTATTTCAGCCTTTAACTTGGCTTAACGATTGTCATTTTACTGACAACCGGGTATCACTTTGAGTTTTCCTTCTCTACGCAATGGATCATTTTGCGAAAGCGTTCCCTTAGTCACCTCTGACGGCACCCTCGGGATGTATTGAGGTGGCGACATTTTGTACTCTTACCCGTCGCAATATAGGACCCTGGCGTCGCCACACGGGGCGATGCGATGTAAAGTGTTAAAAAATATTCCTGTTGTCCACCAATGGAGAACGCAGGGATTTTTAAACATTTCCGGTCGGCCCCATTACTTTTGATAGGGATTACTTCCGATGACCACTATGGTTAAGAGATCATTATACTACGGCCACAGCTTAACCAATTAGGGTGTTTATTTATTTAAATAGAACATAATTATTCCTTGTACGTTAAATTTGCATTAAAAACTTTTTTTGTTTTTGTTAAAATTTTAGAAAATTCTATTTTTCGATCGAAAATCGGTACACCATGTATAAAGCTAAGAACACCTGTTCTATTCGATTCAAGCTATAAATAGCGCCATCGAAGTGAAATTATGTTTGTCCACAACTAGAAAGCGCCATTGTAAAGGCTTTGATTAATGGATGGGTCGCTTCTAGATAATAGTGTTTCTATATTTCGATATAACTAGGTTTATAGGTATACCTAGTAGAAATTAATATTAATTACTAAATGGTACCCGTGGATTCGTCCGCGGATATCTTGTTCCCGTTCCCGCTTCCCGTTGCATCTTTTTTAGTGAATTTAGATATCCTCATTTTAATCTATCCCTGTATCAAATTTTCTCCAAATCCGTTCAGCTGTTAGAACACAAAAGAGTAAGGAACATCCAGACAGGACTATAGAAAAGTGAGTTCTCTCTTGCGCCCTCCCCGCCCGCGCCGTCTCTTTCACGAGCATGCCCTGCTCGCAGAAAGAGGCCGTGGAGTCCTACTTACTCCCGCTGGAGATCATGGCTGGTACCATTGTCTCCAGCGACAGAATGTCCACGTGTGAGTGCACGGCGCTGTTGCGCCTACGCCGTGCACTCCACCAGCGTGTGGAGCGCTGTGTCAACGCTGCGCTCCTCGCAGTGCTTGCACTCGGCCGTGGTTTCCTGGTGTATTCGCCACAGATACTCACCGAAGCTACCGTGCCCGGTAAGTATCTGTGACAACTAGGGTTGCCATCCGTCCGGGTTTCCCCGGATTTGTCCTAGTTTAGAAGGCGTCCGGGAGCGTCCGGCCGGGGTTTTATTTGTAGTCCGGGTTTTGGTTCAAATTACGCGCGCGGCTCTGAACGCTCATCTCGACTCGACTTACCCCGCGGCCCCGCACCCCGTGCCGTGCGTAAGTGCATTCAAATCGCACTCTCACTCCCGCCTCTTTCGTCGCAGTGGTGTAGCGGGCGACTATAAGTGCAGACGTGTGTTACGGGCGAGGTAGCGGACTGGACGAAGCGTATTTAGCAGCAACAAAGTAAGTATTATTGTTCTTCAATACATGACATTATTATATTATTTAAACATACAGGTATTATAGTGATCCTATTCTTCTGAATGCTCGCATGCCAGGTTGAGCTATATTTTTTGAATTGTAATACACGTATTAACTTAGAACTTTTTATTATCCTTTTCAGATCAGACACCACAACAAAATGCCTAAACGTAAATGCTTATTTAACAGCGAGTTGCAAAATAATTTTCCAATGTTTAAAAAAGGAAGATATGAGTGGGAGACTTTTTGTACCATTTGTTCGACGAATATTTCGATTGCTAACAAGGGAGTTACAGACATAAATGACCATTTGAGTACACAAAAACACAAAACAAATTTGAAAAATCAAGCAAGTTCCTCAAATATAGCTACATATTTTGTAAGATCAAGTTCGGAAGACCTCCTTATTCGGGCAGCTAAAGGCGCACTCGTCTTTCATACAGTAAGCCATCATTCGTCTTTTAATTCTTTGGATTGCACTTGTTCTCTCAACCGCAAAATATTTTCAGGGTCAGATACAAAGACAACTGCAATAGCAACCGGAGTGCTAAGCCCTTTGACGGTTACCGAACTTAAAAATGATTTACAAAATGTACCATTTATCAGCGTGGCGACTGATGCCAGTAATCATGAAAGCATGAAACTATTTCCTTTGGTTATTCAATATTTTGATGTAAAAAAAACCGGAATTACTACAAAACTTCTAGGAATTGAAAACACGGAAAATGAGACGTCCGACACAATTTCTGAACTGATTATAAAACAACTTCGCCACCACGATCTCTTGTCTAAGTGTATTGCATTTAGTGGAGACAACTGCAATACAAACTTCGGTGGTCTAGAACGATGAGGAATTAACAATGTTTTCCATAAACTTAAAGAAAATCTGAATCCCAACATAGTTGGCGTGGGTTGCTCTGCACACATCATTAACAACGCAGTGCACCACGGATGCGATTTGCTGCCAGCCGACGTTGAATCAATTGTCTTAAAAATGTAAATTTTTTTTGCTACATATACAGTACGAACGGAATCCCTTAAAGACTTCTGCGAAACAGCTGATGTCGAGTACAAGCAGCTTCTCTATCACACAAAGACACGATGGTTAAGTCTGTTTCCAGCTATCGAACGACTTCTGAAGCTCTATCGTCCATTAAAGGATTATTTTGAAAGCATTGAAAGGCCACCTGTTTTAATTAAACAGTTTTTTGAAAATCCTCTCTCGGAGGCGTATTTGTTTCTTATACACTCTATTATGCACATCAGTCACTCAAAAATAGAGAAGCTAGAAAAAGGTGATAATTCTGTCCTTGAAACAAGATTAATACTCACATCCATCACAAAAAGTTTAGATGACCGAATTAAAGAAAGTTTCTTGCCGTTAAGTATTCAGAGCATTTTGAGCAAAGAAAATGAGAACACCAAAAGAAGAATTAAAAAATAAATAAATAAATAATAAATAAATATTCACGGACATCTCACACAACGCTATCTGATCCCAAAGTAAGCTAGGAATAACCTGCTTGTGTTATGGGTATCAGACCACGGATATTAATACTTATATACTTTTAAATACATACATATTATACATAGAAACACCCAGACTCTTGAGACAAACATTTATGGGTCACACAAATATTTGTCTCCGGTGGGAATCGAACCCACGACCTCCAGCGCCGCAGGCGGTATCACTACCGACTGCGCCACAGAGGCAATTGAAAAAAAAATGTATTCTGAAATTCTATACCGAAATAAAAACATACATTGAACGTTGGATAGAGCCTTTAAAACAATTTGATAAGTTTGACTGGATGTTTTTGCCAAATATAAATGAGAATACTCAATGGAATGTTATTATAGAAACTATTATTTTTTTAAAAGACAAAAACATAGAAATTGACGACACAAAATTAATAGATGAGTGGGTGCATTTAAAATCTTTCAGTCAAAATTTGAGCCAGCAAGAAAAACTTCTAAATGCAAATCAACTTTGGTTACAATTTTTTAGAACACCGAATGCTCATTTATATTCGGAATTATTAAAAATTGCACAGTATTTTTTTTGCATTCCTGCGCATAATGCCAACATCGAGAGAATATTCTCCCTAATTACACAGCAATGGACGAAAGAAAGAAATTTATTGAAAACAGAAACAGTCTCGTCAATTATCAAAATTAAATATAATTTTAAAGACTATAATTGTATTGATTTTTATAAATTTCTTCTAAGCAAGGAAGATATTCTAAAAGCTATTGGAAAGACTGATAAATACCAAAAACCTGAAAAATAAAATAGACGATTAAACCAAAAAACAGATAATAAATTATTATTACTTAGTTTATTAGAACTTTATAAAGATTTGTTTTTATTAAAAATAAGTGATATTAAAAAATATAAGTTGATTTTTTGTAAGAGAAGTTTAGTGAAGTTTAAGTTGTTTTTTTCGAAGCTAAAGAGTATCCTAATTTTTATTTACAGACAGTTAAAATGTAAGGTATAGTTCTTTAAAGTTTGTTTTAAAGACTGTTTTAAAAATAGTAAGTAGTGTGTGTAAAGCGGGCTGGTTTTATTATTACTTAGTTTATTAGAACTTTATAAAGATTTGTTTTTATTAAAAAAAAGTGATATTAAAAATATAAGTTGATTTTTTTGTAAGAGAAGTTTAGTGAAGTTTAAGTTGTTTTTTTCGAAACTAAAGTGTATCCTAATTTTTATTTACAGACAGTTAAAATGTAAGGTATAGTTCTTTAAAGATTGTTTTAAAGACTTTTAAAAAAAAGTTAGTAGTGTGTGTAAAGCGGGCTTGTTTCTGCAACTCCAATACAAAAGAGTAGTTTAAATATGTTTTATTAAAAAAGTCTAATTTTGTTATTTTATATTATTCAAGAATTTAAGAATGCTGTTCTTTAAAAAAATTAAGAATATTCTGTGTTTTTTTTTCAAATTGGATTAAGAAAAATAAAAGTTGGTTTATTTCCATGAAAACTGTTTTTTATTTAATTGAGTAACTTGGAAAAATACCCTGTGCGAGGTTCAATTGTCCGGGTTGTGAGCTCCGAAATCCGGGGTTTTCACGTTTCTTGTCCTGGTTCACAGATTTTTGAGGTGGCAACCCTAGTGACAACCGGTAGGTGAGATCAACGTGGCTTTTCTCCAGCCACTCGTCCATGACCGGTCTGATTTGGCATAGTATTCATGAGAGATAAAGGAGACTTAAAAAAAGAACCTCGCAGTACTTATTCATTATTTTATCGGCATTTTTGTACTCTTATTTAGAGGAATGCGAAGATCTGTTATAGTTTTTAATCGATTCGACTCTAGTAGCTAGTCTCATTCGATTAACGATTACAATTCGATTCAGCAATCGATTGTTATTGAGTGCGTTTAGATTGAATTACGTAACAGAAGTTGTGGAATTCGAATTTAGAAGTATTCTGAAGGTTCATATTTCATAAATATTTTTTTATAGTTTAATTGAAATCATTGTGTTCTCGTTACTAAAAAAGAGGAGTAATTATTTAGGTTAAATGGTTTCTTTTCAATTATTACTATTTTTAAAGTTGAGGTTACAATGTGTGATGCGATTAGTGTAATTGCTATAGAGGCAGAAGAAGTCTCTTTGATGATGATAGGCGTATCAATTAAGGCCGATAACCTTGTATCAGATGACCAAAATAGACTTAATACCGTCGAAAAGTGTGCGAATTGAATGACATTATCGAATAAAAATAGCAAGCCTAATATTTTTATAGAAAAAGTTAAGAAAGTTATAGATACCTATATAAGTTGAATTTTAACAAATCAAATGTACAAAATTATCGGTTTTGGGCAGGACTCAAACCTGCGTCTTCTGGCTAACCAGGCCAGAAGCCCTTTTGGTTTTTATTTTAAACATGAGGAAATCCTACATGGATGCTATGCCGGACTCCTACCGACTAAAAACCATACGTTCCCTAGGTGCCTAATGCCAAAGGTTGGGAGCCTCTCACGACTTAGGGCGACGTAATTCAAAATAATTTAAAAAAAAATCTAGAAAAAAATTTACAGCAGGACAGTAGGTGCCTAATACACATAATCTCAAGCTGCGCTCCTTCGGGTATATTCCTCCAAACTCTGCTATTCTTTAGCGACTATTAGTAACAATGAGATAATATTACATTGGTCCACTTCCTATTGTCTTACGACACGACATAAATCTTTTACTAAAGAGGCCGTTCGTTGTAGGGTGACCAAGAAGTGGCATCACAGCGACTGTTCTTGTTTATTTTAATTTTTTTTCAAAGCTGCAGTCATAGCTTTTAATGACAACTAATTATAGGAAGTTTTATTTTATGATATAATATTCAATTTTCATCATATGTATTACCAAAATAATGGGTCCTTTTTGCTAATACACAGAAGGAATCCTTTTTTGGACATATCAGTACGTCATGTTAACGCGATACATATTTACAGCTAGCTCAAAGAAATCGATTAAACTTCCACTACATCATAACCAGTCAGTTTTACACTACTATCAGGATTTATAGTAATTTTTTTTTAGCTTTCGTATGTGATCTACACATGCGAAAGATGATCATCCTATTAGTGATAATCACCATGGCAGAAATCGGCTGGTATAATACAGACTAGTTACCATGAGCGTCATATCCAGGATAAAGTTTAAAAAAGATACAACAAAAAAGAAAGAGTGGTTTTCACTATCTTAAAGAATATTTCCATTCAGTTTTCGAAAAGCTTTGCCGTCTCTATCCCAAAAGTCTTCTAGAGTTCTGGTCAACCTACTAAAACAAAATGTCGTACAGAGATCTAACATCGCATCTACAATCTTATCATTAACAATAAGAGCACCTGTTTCAAACACAGTTAGTTGCTCGTTAGAACAACCACTGCTGATAATATAGATAAGAATAATTTATTGAAATAACCACGCGGTAGCTAATCGATCATTGTGCTAAAGTCATAGAGCAACGCGACCAGTATAAGAGGAGTAGACATTGCATGTTTGCTCTATACATATCTATCTGTCATATGTTGCGGGGGGAAATCGTATTGTTAAACACTGCTACAAAAGCTATCGGTGGTCTCCGTATATATGTAACATAGACAAAACAAAATAAAAACTTTTATATGTGTGTGTATAAGCGTAATCCTTTTGGAATAAGTACGTAAGTTGGGAAAAAGTCATAAATCTTGTATAATTATGACACTAACTTGTACTGACGTTTCAGACGCATATCATTGCTTCCGTGACCATGTTGTAACGACTAGGTCGCAAAACGACCTGTGAAAATTTAGAAATATTTGTAATATCGTTTTTTGAGAAAACATTGAAACTTTAATTCTCGTCCCAAGACTGAATTTATCATTTGCAAGTAAGTTCTCGATGGCTGAGTTGGCAAAGCGTCTAGCAACCGTGCCAGACACTTTGACAACTCAGCCATCAAGAAAATGGAAGAAAATTGAGAATCGAGGGAAGACTTATAAATTTTCCACAATTAAATTTATCACTGCAAGTGATGACCGAAGAAACTCTCAAATCTCAATTTATGGAAATCTGCCCAAAGGTCGTCCATTAGTTTAGTTCCCGCGGATCTCGATAGAACGTCCAGTCCGCAATATATTGTACACAAATTCCATCAATGTACTGCGATCGAAACGACACAAGATTTTCTGCTAAGCAACGGTTTTTCGTCGCTTCGATGGAATGTACACGGTTGTTAGATCTTCGTTTATATTTCACTAGACAATTTTACTTAACAAACACTACGCAAGGATTATCATTACTTTAATTTATTGTGAAGGAGTTTGAAGTTTATCAGGGCCCAAGTCATGTGATAGAGCAAATAAATAGAAAAAAAAAAGGCTCCCTAGATTTATTAAATTTATCAGTTATTTAACTGTAAAACGATTCTTTATTTATAGCTATCTTATAAACATAAAATTTTACCAAACACAGAAGGAACTTTAGCGTTTAATTAACATTATAATAGCATATTTTATGATACGGGTCCCACGCAACAATAATCGAGATAGTTTTACTAAGAACCCTGGTCACCCTATATGGTAAATGTCGTGAAGATAAATCTATTTGTATTGTTTTGTTGCTGTTTGAATAAGTTTTAATTATTATGTTTTCACTTAAACATATTCTAATCTAATGCTATAAATTTTAAAGCTTTCGTCAATACTAAATTATAATGCTGGTGAGTTTCTTTGTTTGAACGGTGGGATCTTAGGAACTATAGGTACTTATTGGATTTAAAAAAATATTGTGCTGTTGGAGTGGAGCAGCAATGAAAAATATTTTGAAAACGGGTAAATAAATATTGTTTAGTGAGCTTCAATTGCGTACTCTGCTGTAAATAGTAAAAGTTACATAAAATCCAAGCTGATGAAAATGAAATCAATCTTTGACCGAGCAAGCGGGAGTCTCCGATTCGACAGTATGGACGATTTGGCTTTCATCCGTATGACTGTGTGTATGTTACTGCCGGTCTAGAGGACACATTTCTTAACCGATCTTCCCCAAACTGGGCACACGTATTCTTCGATTTAAAAAACAACTTTTTTTTAATAAGGAGGATAAAAGGGGTGAAGATTGTAGTCGCGTTATTTACAAACGAACCTTGATGATTTTTGACTGAAACTTATAGGATATGATTCTTTTTCCTGGGTGCTCGCGAGATCTAATTCTTCAGAAGTACTAGTAATATCAACTGAACCAGCTCCGTTGGAAACCATCGCCTGGCAAAAACTGCCCTTCGTTATCCGAGCTATGTCTATTCCTAAATGCACAGAAGCGTTTGCATGCATGAAATATGGCGCGCAAAAGTTGATCATAAATATTATTATTTGTCAGCATATATATATTGAAAATATAAATATTCATTTCCTTCTTCTACCAGTCCGTTTCAATCGGGAAGTCCTATTTGTTAACTGCAAACTTTAAGCAACAAACAACATTTACTCGCCATGCTACAAAGGTAGATAAGACAGCTATGGTGTAGGCAGATCTCGATAACCAGTTTATCTTGGCAGTCAATTAAGAGCATTGTTACTTCCATAAATCATTGAATGAAGAAATTATTTGTATTAGATTATGATTGCATCGAACATGAGGTAGAATTTATTTATGAGACTAGTGAATGCTCGTGGTTCTACCCGTGATCTGATGCTGCTAAACTTTAGCAGGATCAGCTAAAGATTATTTATTCTTCCTTCCTTCTAGATGCTATTAAGCAAGATAAAAGTGGCATGTGTATTAATATTGGGTTAGCTTTGAATCTGATCTGAACGCCGCGCCGCCGCGCCGCTAGTTCTAGTGAGTTGAAACTGTGTGTCGTTAAATTCAGTGAGTCAGAATCGAATAATAGAAGTAAATTAGGTAGATTTACCACCAGAAGTTTCATTCTAGGCTTTCTGCCTTATTAAAGAATTCTCCTTTTGGGTCGGACCTATTTGAGGTATCCAGCAGTATCTAGTAGGCATAATTCATACTAATTACTGACGAGTTCGACACTAAATCCTGTATCAATACGCCTGACCAGCGTACCACAAATTAGAGATAGTACAGATGGAAAACAACTACCCTCTGCTACACACACTCGCGCACAAATCAGTACCTATCGAATATTCGGTTGAGACTGCCTGACCTCGTGTCTGTGAATGAGTTGTCTATGTGTGCGTAGCCTCAGCGAATTTAGTATGTAGGTTTCCATCTGTACTATCTGTAATTTGTGATAGTAAACAGTAAGACCAGTCACCCTACAAATATACAAGTCAAGAACTGGGAGAGGCCTTGGCCCATCAGTACAGTAGGCTTATTTGATTGATTGATATTTTTGTCAAAACGGGTCACTCGTTTATATTAAAATATTATATTCTCAACTCACGTGCACATAGCCTAAATCGTATTAACATTACTTACAGTTCGCATGCGGCTTTGTCCATACTTGGTTAGGTATATCGAACTACATTTTGGCATACCTCATTAAATCATCTGTCACACTATGTCACATACGACATACAGAAACAATATTCACCTTTCGCAACACGGGCGAGACAAGTGTGTCTCAATCTTTAAACCACATATCATATATCTAAATCAAGATAAACGACATTTAGGGTTTTAATGGGGCCCTCGATTTATTAATTTACTGTTGAAAACGCTTTAGGGAGAGGTCTAAGTGTAGTTGATAGCGAGTAGCGTGGCGGGATAATATAACTTTCGGGTAAGAATTATTATCTTCTATACGAGTATAGATCAATAACAAAACAAAACAAACGAATCTTTTGCTACAAAAAACGGTGACATGATACATTGGTATATGGTTAAAAAGCTATTGGTCACCTAAGTGCAGAATAAAAGCGTTAAAGGACTTATTTCGTCTAATAAAATACATATTATCTGAACAGAGGAGTTTAAAACTATTTATTTTGTTGCAATATGACCTAACTAAAATTCGGTAGGTTCAATGAGAAGTATTTTATAATTAATATGTTTAGTATCTACAAGCTTGAGTGACTAGATCATTTTATATTATATATAGATGAGAGATGCACTACAGGTTAGCAAAGGTTCGATTTTGTTCAACAAACGTCATTAGGAATGGAGAATGACTCGAATGTTGTACATAATTAATATTCTATTTCCTTAAATCATAAATTAGACAGTGATTTACACTTGCACACTTCAATTTCTGTATTACAAATAGTAATGATAGTAATATTGACTATTTTCGTGAGTAAAGTTGCATACGAATAGTGGTTTTATGTAAATGATAAATGTAAAATAGCAAATCGTATCCGCTGTACGCGTCGCTACCACTTATGTTTCTAACGTCGATGCCTTAAAATTTTGGTATGCCGACGATTACAGTAGAGTAGGCGTTCCATTGTTATCAGAGATTTTAATAGTTCTTACCTAATGAAGGATCTGGTTACAATTAATTGTAGAGCTGGTGTATTTATTGCATCTAGCGGATCGGATTGTAAACAGTGATTTACTACGAATGTTTTTCGACACTTTGTAAAGGCAGTCAGTAGCAGCTTGTTATAGTAGAATATTGGATGTAGTATCACGGAATCGTGTTACTGTTGGTGTTGTTCTTTACATTAAAAGATCTTCGTATATTGGTACACACATGTTTTAAATTTGTGTATTCTGGGCGAAGAAAAGCAAATATTTATCAAATACTTCTACTTCGATTCTTGCAATAACGCGTTTCCCGGGGAAATAAAATATTGATCCGGGATAAAAAGTAGCATATGGCAGTCTGTTTCAGAAATAAAAGTATGTTTATAGAAAAGCGCATATCAATTCATTGCTAGACACTTGTTAGAAGGACAAATAAAAAAAACAAAAACTCGTGATATTTCTCTAATTGTTTACAAGTACACATGTTAAAATTCTTTATATTCCAAAACGAATCTTTTAACAAATCGTTTACTTTGGCATTTGAAGGTTAAGTTTAATTTCGTTACAACATACAAAGTTTATAAAGCCTCCCACGCATGTGTAGTTAACAAAAATCGCACCATAAAAATGTATCGCACATTGTCAGTATGTCATTGTTATTATAAGTATATTATGTCATTCATGACGCTGAGTTACCATAATGTTCTATTGGTTTTAAATATATACTTACTTTACATTATTATACGTAAATATTTTATTACTTTACTGTCTAAATGGACTGTAAACTCGCCTGAATCGCTAGAATTTTAGTCTACTGACTCTTTATGACATGGTCAGAACTAGGTCATGTTTTAGAGTAGGTAATGTGTTTTTGATATAAATAAATACAATAAATTTTGTTTTCATTCTCACACAACATCATCCAGTCCACATTAAGCTAATATAAGCTTGTGCTGTAGAATCTAGACGACTGATAGACATACCCTTATAAAAGCATTTAAATTACACGCACAAATTAAACACATATTTACCAACTGAAAGTTTTAACAATAAACATTTATTGTTAAAACTATCAGTTTATGTCAAATAATTAATATGGTATGCAAGGTGGGAGTCCTGGGACATCCTTACGAGGGCTTACCCGGGGCTCCCAACCATAGGCTGTTGGGCGTTACGTGAGGTTTTTTAGTCGGTAGGAGTCCGGCATAACATCCATGAGGATTTTCCCTCACGTTGAACAAAAAAAAATGGTATGCAAATTAACAAATATCACGTTTATTCGAGAAAACCTAAGAGAAAACTTAATATTTTCTCATAAAACGTGATAACTTTGAAAAATCTTTTTATATTAGATCACCTGATGGATTTTAGCGATTTGGGCCACTCTCACCGTCTACAAGACTATTAAAAATATGGCTGATTTGTTTTCAAGCAAAATCAATCAGATACTTACAATTCAACTCAGCATAAAATTGTCCACAAAGTGACGTAAGAATCGGCGCACACAACGCCCAGTACTTTGACTGTGGTCTCTGAGCAAACAGAACTAATGTACATAGCACGCTGTCAGCTTCCATTGTTTGCGCTCGAAACACCCAACAATTACGTCCGGTGAATACGCCAACGGTTTTTAAAAGTAGTTTTCTTCATTTTAGCGTAAATCCTTACTTCAAAATGTCATTTTAATTTGCTTCGCTAGGTCAGTGTTATGTAAACGATGTCTGTGTCAAATATCTTGCGTTTTGGTCTTCATCTTGGCGTTTTCGTACTTTGTAAGGCACGTTAAGCCATTGTCCCGGGTGACTGTAACATAGTATACGAAAATCCAGGTTGGTGCTTGATAATCTTCAACAGCAAAATACAGGTATTTTGCATGAATATGCTTTGGCCTTTCCCTTTGGTCACATCCACATCAAATTATTCGGAAAATCCTAGTTCAGTTGTTGGTTTCCTTTACATTACACATTACATCTGGTGGGTCATATGCTTGTGTGCCACCTTAATGGTATAAAATATTACTTACATTCAATTTACACTTTAAATGATGTCAAATCAATAGCAATAGCATTCAATTTTCTACCTATACATCTGAGTCAAAGGTTTCCCACAAACCTCCAACATAAGTGCTAGCTGTGTATACATACACTTGCGAGCTATTGTCTACCCACTCCTTTCGGACAATAAGTTGACGTCATAGAAGCAAGCACCGCGTAGTCGTGAAAGGGTTTTGCAGAGATGTAAAATGTTGACAAGATGAGGCATAGTGAGATGTAGATGAAATAAAGTAGTCAGGTTTATGCTAGTGTATGCTGTAGACATCTTCATCGTCTATCTATAGGTGCTGATAATGATTAAGTGTGTTTGCCATAAATAAAAACCGAACCATTTAAGCTATTTTAAAAATTCTTTCCCGGTAGATAGTCATTATATTACTACTCTAAGAAGAGGAACAGTAATAATAATTCTCAAATAATATAGGTGTGTACTGCCGAATATCATAAGGCCTTGATTATCGACCGCAGATGGCAGGGAGGATGGGTAGACGACTGTACTTGATGATGGATGGTTAATTAGGAGACACTAGACCGATATAGGTTGATTTTATTGATTGATTATTTTGCACTATGGCCGAGTGGGATGGGTGACCATCCATGTGACCACTTTGTGAAATTTATTTGAGCGCTTCCGTGCTTCGGAAGATTGGACGTTGATCCCGGTTGTCAGTAAAGTAAAATGATATAGGCAGCTTGAAATATTTCAACTGCAGGCACATCCTGCACCTGTCCATCTCAACACGGCAATACAGCTCACCTCCTATTACGTGGGACAAATTTTAAAAAGGTGAAATGTGGGCATATTATGCCTCTGCTACCCCTTCGGGGAAAAAGGCGTGACCATATGTATGTATGTATGGATTTATTTGCATATTGACCAAATGTTTTTCAGATTATTTATAAAGTTGATTTATGGCACTTGGTGCAACTTGTTGCACATATTGAAAACGACACTTTAACTTTTCCACAATATTAATTATTAGAAACCTGACTGATTTTACTTCACGGCATTTTCAAAGATTCTCCGTTTAACCTAAAATAGGCTACAAAATATAATGTCTCTTCCATACATTCTACAGTTACAATGCCACACAAGTGTAGTGCGCACGCGTCGTAAAACCAATGTTAGTGTACTTAGTCACCTCACAATACTTACAATGTGCGCAGTGTGTGTACTTGAACTATCGGGTTAAAATGGTTCCCTATGCAGTTATGTTTTTCAATTATTTCGTCATAATAAATTCTTTATGACTGTGTATTATGTAGTAGTAGTAAAAAGCATTCGAATGCTTTAAAACACTGAAAATTTTGAATAAAATACCTACATTCATTATAGTTTAGTATAAGCATTAATAATTGTATTTAGTACCTAATGTAGACCAGGCGATTTTTGTTTGTTTACGAGTGAAATCTATTTTGTAAAAATTGATCAATAAAATTCTATTCTATTTTATTCTATTCTAGTCTAGTCTTTTTCCTTGTAGAAGTTTACTGTTTGAATGCATGTTACAAAATTTGATGCTAAAGAATAATCACGATGCTAAATTATATTAACAGTGGTTAATAAAGAAGTTAACTGGTGACTATATTCAGTAAATTCTGGCGATCATTAATTGTGGCTGACTTATTAATTTTAGAGGCAAAGTATTTTTTCGGAGGCCAATAATGCTACCTATTAAAAAGAAGGTCGTTTAATTAGCACCCATTAAGAAATAATCTAAAATAACCCAAAATAAATAACTAAAATAAATAACCCAGTTTAGACGAAAATAAAACGAAGTATATAAGTACAGAAAAGTGGTGGGAAAGTTATAGGGGGAGCCATGTTCGAAACCGTTGAATACCATAGGTACAGTACCCGGCAAACAACTTAAGCATCGCGTGAGGTGGTGGGAGAAAGTTTGCGCATGTACACTTACGTGCAAAAATATTGTGTCATTGAAAAACGCTACTTTTTACTATTGGCATTTTGTTGTGTTAGCTAATAACTTTTTAGTTGGTGGTATAGAGAGAAAAGAGATCATGAAGTTGCTCGCCGTTGCTCAAGAAGTTTGCCGATTACTGTATCTAGGTGTCGGAGAATTCCTAAAGGCCTGAGTTTCTTACAACGTAATTTGCTAATAGTCTTGTCCCGGCAACCTTTAACTACTATGTATCTTCAGTTCAAGTTGTATAAAGCGGATATTCTACACGGTGGCTTAGAATCCGTTTTGTACAATGTAGCAATAACGGTTTATATAAACAGACATGAATTTTATACATAAAATTATGTTATTTTTGATATACTAACTCTATGTCTAGCTTATAAATAATTTTACTTGCCCGATGGGATTAACATGCGTGCATTTTGCTTAGGTAGAACTTACTTAATACGGAAAAGTTCATTACCGTCACATAGGTAGTCTACATTATGTAATTCCAACATCTACAGCAATGTTACCTACATACCTATAAATAAGAATATTGACGTAGTGTGCGCGGTATTCGTAACTATACTCATATTGGGAATATTCTCAAACTCACTCCCATTTCTGTGACGTCTGTGTTCAATGTCGACGCAGAAAAAAACGGGTTAGGTTCGTAAGGACGAAACAGTTGAAAACAAATCTCGGAACCTCGAAATTGGGGTCTTATTTCAATTATGTTTAATTCCATTTTTATGACAGAAAGCGTAAAGCTCCTCATAATTATGTAATTAAACTGCTAAAGACTTATTAGAATTAAAGTCCTTTGATTAAAAATCAAAAATAAGACTGCATTAAAATCAAAGACGCACTAATTAAAACCAAAACGTTCATCGACACCACAGTCTACAAAAATCAGACGTCTAACAACAACAATTAAAACGCGTCTTTCAAAATCGGAAATCCTAAACCTAACGTCCTTTTAATTAAAAACAAATTAAACATACCAAAACAGAGCCGCTCAATCAGTTCGATTCCCGAAATGCTATTTTAGTGTTGGCTAACCACCAATTACAATATTTTCAGTCGTTAGCCTGCTTCGAATCACAATAGATGAATCGATGTATCGATGAACAATCAACGAAATTAGTTTGTCCGAGTCGATAGATCGGCCGAAATCAAACAATCAACTCGAAACTATTTATTGACTATGGAAAATCGCAAACTACATCAATAAAGCGTATGGAATTGGTACAGGGTTGCCAAGTACTTATTGTTTTTTTTTTAATGGTCACTGTTGTACTACTCTACACACGTAGATTTTAATTTTTTACTACACAGATTGGATTTTTTTACTGGATATTTTAGTCCTATGCTGTTTCATTATATTTTCGTAGATCAAAACCTTTATACATAACACTAATACTCAGTCTAATCCAAGTGACTGTTGTTTAGTAATTGTTCAAATAACTAAAATATATTGGTATCAACTACACTTTTGCTTTTACTTGTAGGCCTGACACTCTGAAGGATATATTTCGGGGGTTCACGGAAACTGGTTCCCAGATTACGACACGTCATTTCGAACATGTTCGAAGGCCCAAATCTGTGAGATTAAAAAGTGTCTAAAACTCCTCCGTTAAGACCTTTCAGTTGATTAAATAATGAATAAATCTAAATCAGTACAGTTATTGTGAACTGTGGGGAAACATTAATTTCTTACCAATTTCAATTTTATCATAAGTTTGCAGCACCAGTGGGGTCTAGAAAAAATACTGCTGAAAGTCAACTATAAATAAAATACCGAACATAATTTTATAAGTGTCTAATATATAAATTTTTGATCTATTTTCATTCCAATCGACACCAAATATTTACTAAATGATTTTCAAAATAATATTTATTGTCTAAAATGTATGGTATGTAATATAAATTCTGTGATTAACACAAACTAACATAGAGGTGTATCTGTAAAAAGGAATAGTTTCACATAAGTTTAAGACTTTGGTTATGACAATGACTCACACTGTCGTGGATACAGCAGACCTTACGATTTAGATTCAGATTCAAGGTAAGCAACCTGCATGTAAAATAACCCAACCCTATAAACGTCAATTTCACAAACCCACAAATAAAAGTGTATAATTTTTGAGCAGTGCGCATCACTAAATTTTATTTTATACTAACTGCACGCGCCGTATACGCCTGCCACCAATTATAATCAGGAGCGGTTCTACATAATTGTTTCCATGCCAGATTAGGGATGTATTCGATTTTCTATGCCACGATTGTGATACAGTGATGATAGTAAAATTTTTACGTTACATTTTTGTAGATTCTTTTTCTTTGGCGGCGTTTTGGCGGTGTTGTTTATTGATTGAAGAATATTTGATTGGAATTCTGCAGATTGATCAATGGATTGCACGAAATAATTAGAATATTTTGTTGTGATAGTTTGATTAAATAAATTGTTGTCTGTTAGTTAAAGAGCGAGATGAAGGTGATGAGTCGCATTTTATTCATATTTGCGTCTATATTTGAAGTGAAGGCAATATTTGCTAGACTTATATAAAAGTTTTTAATAAATCAAGTAATTTTATTGGATACAAGAAGATTTTCACACAAGATGCTGCATTTATTACCACTATTTAACACGATGCATTATGGATCGAGCGTTTCTCTGTGTCGTATTAGAGACACACTTTTTGCGCTACTATGGCAACAAATCGTATTAGGGTTTGTTTCTACGTTCTAGTCAATATCTGATTAAAAACGTCACTATTATCAAAAATCGTAATCGCTACCAGATTTTCACTGATGTTGATTAGCGGCTGAGAGTGACATGACTAAAGGTGGATCGCTATGCTACTTTTGCTCTTTTTATTTGAAACATACAGCACCAATAGAACCCTTAATTAGACCCATTTTGCAATAAGATTTAATAAATTTTCTGATTAATATCGATGAGAACCTCAAGGAGTCAGGGATTCTTACCCTGTCTCCTTGAGGTTCTCATCGAGTCGTATTTCACACACTTTGACTGTCATTTGATATTTCTTTCATTTCAAAATTAATCTCTTTAAGGCTTAATTCCTTCTACAATAAAACGGCCTGATTGTAAATCCTTCGATCAAAGCGGTATTTTTCATTATACTTCACAATCAGGCATCAAACCGGTCGACAGACGATCCTACATAGGACGAGCCTTATCGATTTGAAAACTAGATTTGTAACTTTAGTCGACTGAGTTGTGCAAGTTTACATTTTAAGTTACGCCAGGCTAAGGTGCAGTTGGTTTGTTTTTGATTTTGTAAGAACATCTCTTTGTATATTTACGTTGAGTCTCGGTAGCTACCAAATTCTATACCAACTTAGGTACTTTGAGATCCGAGGTCAGTTTTCAAATGAGTTATTAACAATGAAATTTGGCACTGTCCCTATTTGTGTAGAAACGTTTACGACTATCTTCCTAAAAACCATGTCACTATACTTTTTTCTTGTGGGGGACGCCGGCTATGCCGAGCAGACGATCGTACCGCCTGTTTTGCTGTCCATTTTGTCCAATGGCACTATGGTTGGACTTGGATTCGATTCGTGTAAGGCTGCCTGAGGCTGCACAGAATCGCCTGTTAGTCACCACAATATTAACTATCTTTCAGACGTAAAGACCTTGAAACCAGGACCGTATGAAGTTTTATGGAACTTCAAGGTACTTTGGGAGCCGCCCCCAACGTATCAATCTTTTTTGGAGTAAATCTACATGCTACCAGGCAGTTAGGTACCTCCAGAAACATTATTTCTCTAGAACTTGTCTTTATAAAAAATGTGGTTATGTCACTTCAGCAACGATGTCAATTACTTATTACTAATACCGGTCATAATAACTCAATCACATTCAAGTAATTTGATCATAAGGCCGGTTCGAACTGTTTTATCAAGTTGGCATGACACTATTGGTAAAAATATTGAATCACGCTACTTATACTGCCCTACATACTGTTTGGTTAAATTTGACTGGTTTTGTATTTATTTATTTAAAAAAACTTTATGCATCAATTCTTACAGAGGTGGATTTTCTGCCAGTCAACCTTAGGGTGGTGCTGAGACAAATAAGTGGAGGAAGGTGCTCTTAGTTGGTGTTGACACATTTTAATGGTACTCTTTTAAACAGTATAAATTACGTTCTGTAGACTGTAATAAAATGTGAAAAGGCTCAAAAATGCATTTAATAATATTAACATTTACTATTTAATCAAACAGGGTTGATCAATTTGAAATAGAACGATTCGATATTCTGGAGACCGGGGAACCGCCCCCTAAAAGGCGCAAATAGGTGTTACTTACAACACCAAAGACAAACTAAGTAAATTAAAATCGAAATACAATTCATTAAATATTTCAAAGCTGCTAATAATTCGTACTAACATCACAAGTAACTTTTTTATAAGTCCATTCACCTACATCAAAAACATCAACTAATTAAGTCTGGTCCCAATTCAATACGAAAGGAATATCTTTAAGGTGCGTTTGCGCAAGATTCGCGCACGTTCAGTTGTTCGATTCGGATTAGCGAATGAGTTTACTGGCTATTAGTGCGTGATTTATGATGTGACTCGGTACGAAGCCACGATGGACCGGGACGACTCTACGTGAGATCTAGAGTCTGATTGTGAAATAAAAGTTATCGATGATTTTATAATGATTGCGATGTTTTATAAGCGTTGTGGACGTTGCTGAAAATAATACGTTTCTTCTAATATTGATTGTTTCGGAAACTATAGTAACTAACTATATAAATGTGATAGACAAATATAAAGAAAACTATAGATGTTTACCTAAATACCTTCAGTATCCATAAACACTTCTGTTTCCATAAATATGCCATCAATAGTTACATTTTAATTATTATTATTTTAGAAAATACATGTTTAGTTTAAAACGACGTTTCTTTCTGCATGACATCTGTTACAATTTTCAAGCTTTAAAATAAGTTTAGTTTTGCTATATTTAGCAGAACGAAACTTAAGTTTATCTTTATAAAATAGCTGACACGTCATTTATCTTTCATTTCAAATTCTAAGTACTTAATAGTGATAGTCCCTGCAAATGTGCAACCAACCCTCAGTAACCTTTATCAGAACCTCGATGAGATTTTTATCGACTATCGTACAACACTAACTAGTCACCAACGGGTACAGGTGCGTTAGTTTCTCACCGCTATGCGTACGCAACTAACGCAACATACACGACGATTTGTCCGGAGATAACATCTTGAGATTGCCACTTTATTTGTCGCTTACCGATACCGCTACTCAAAAATCTAAAAGAGGTTGTATTTCACGCAGTAGAATTACATACTCGTATTTTATAATAAAAAATATATTGGTACACTAATATACCAAGGTTATTTGAAAGCCATAATATTTCAGTTTTAAATTTATGGCTGTAAATTACAAATTATTGTAAGTATAATAAAAATAATTAGTAAAAGCTTATCTATTTCCTGCCTAAAAAAAGACAGTTCTAATAACAGTAATACTAAAATCTGAGTGATTTATAAATCGACTATGTTGCCATCTGTCCCTCTCCCATCACTAATGATAGCTGTCAAACGTCCAGAAAGCACTATTAGCTAGAATGATTCAATTAAAATGAGTTATTGACTATCGATAATTATCGTTCGATTTGTAAGTAGGCACTTCCTTTGTAGTGATGTGCTACTATTAATATTTGAAATACGTGATTTTTACTAATTTGCCTAATAAATCATAGTGAAATAAGTAATTTGAATAATTTTACAATATTTAAATTACTGTTATTGGAACTATACCTAACTTAAAAAGAAGCAGAATTTTTTTGTATTTTTTTAAATACACTTATACATAAATGTATATTGTAACAGCGTATTACAACAGAAAATATTAAACAGAATACTTGCTTTAAATTGTAAAATGTAAATCAACCAAAAAAAATTATTAGTTTTTAAATTGTTGATCTGTTTATATGAATTCTTTATTTAAATTTGGTACGAATATTAACACTAGCTCGGGTCTGTATAATTATAGAGTACATTGTCTAGAGTCTTAGGAATTCAAATTCAAAACGAAGCTGTGGGTTACAACTAGTATGTATATTAATATAGGTGACTTTGTAAAGTGTCAGGTGTATATTTACGATATTAATCTTAATTTCATCCGCAGCTTCCGTTTTGTTCTCTCCCATAATACGTTTAATGGTAATAAAGATCTCAAGTTACGATAATACCAATGTAATTTAATATTCCAATGAATAAAATCTAATATTAATTAATATCCTTGATCTACTAAATAAAAATATAATAGATAAGTTAGAGAGAATAAAGATATTAATATCTTTTTAATTATCTTATAATTCTTTTACCGCTTCTATTAAGATCAAGAGCAGGAGACTTTCAAAACAAGTAATTAAATTACATTACAAAAAACTTGAATGTAGTACTTGTATAAATAAAACAATTTTACGATACTGTAATGTTACCTATTATATTTGTATATGATATCGTCTGATGATTCCCGTTATAAAGTATTTATACGTATTGGTAATGACATTAGTATCAAAATAAATATGAATCGTAATTAACACTATCTAGATCCAAATATCACCTTGATTATTACAAATATTTTTACTAATTAGTGCCTATTAAGAACGCTAAAGGTTTATAATGTATAGATGAATCTTATAACAGTTTGAATTGTCACAATAATACCTGTGAAATGTAATGTTCCTTTCCCAAAATAGAAAAATGAAAATCGTTTTTTTTTTATTATTGTTGCGATCTTTATTATTAATAGATAATCAAATATTACTAAAAAACTACTACCTTTTATGAATCATTTCAAACTGTTAAGTATAAAATACTATTACTAAACCAAATTATGCATAGTAATCATTAAAACATTTTAACAAAATAAACACTTATACAATAGTAGCACAGGATAAGATAAAAGATAATAAAAGATTTATCTTCAGACTTATCTTAAGATAGTATCTCTGTACAATGGTGCAGATGACCAGCCCGTGTATGTGACATTTATTCATAGCCTTAACTCGAAGAGTAATCAATAAATATTAATTTGATATCGATCAAAATGGGTGGAATATGGTGAGGATGAATATACTATTTGTGGCAGGCGGAACAGAAACTATTTTAGTACTAGAGTACCAGTACTAAGGGTCTCTGAGTGAGCTACGGACAAACAAGCAGATAGGCGAACGGATAGGTGAAACTATAAGATTTTCTTATTTGCTACGGAACGCTGAAAAGATTGATTGTGATTAGCAAATAGTGTCCAGATGGCACCTAATTTAAATAATCTTCTACTGCACAGACAATAATACCGGTATTTTTGTACATAAATTTGTTATTTAATGCTAGAAAAGCCTATAGCGCTGAATATTTTATTAGACCGTTATAATGTCCAGTGACAATGGACAGTTAATTTACATTCATCTATAAGCATTTCTTCTATGACTTTTGACAGCAAATAGCGCTTTATCCTAGAATCAAATTCTGATCCCGTCGGGTTTTCGATTCGCTTATACCACAATGCCTGAACACGCAAATCTGTAACCAGTGCGTTCTACCAATTATGACCTACGGTGCTGAGACGTGGATACTCACAGAGGGGCCAATCCATGCCATGCTATGGGCCAAATTTGCGCAGCAAGCAGTAGAAGGAGCTGGGCCAGGAATATCACTGAAGGACCAAATCCGAAACGATGTTATCTGTCAGAAAAGAGAACTGAAAGTGGTTGACATAGCTCGCAGAGTATGCATCTTAAAGTGGCAATGGTTTGTTCACATTTACAGAAGTTATGGTTGATTGAGCAAACGAGTTCTGGACTGAAGACTGCGACTTGGGAAACATGGGGTAGGACGACCCCCTACAGATGAATCCATTTTATCTACTATCTGAGCCCACATACTACGCAATAGTTTAACCCATTTAGGGTGACATGTACAGGGTATATTATGGATTCAACGATTGCTACAGGATTAGTATGTCACAGGCGAAGCCATAAAACACAGCTAGTAAAACAAACAATAGAAAAAAGCATTTAAAAAGTTTTCAAACAAGCTTCGAATAAATTTATTCTCATAGTAATATTCACTGACAATCTGTCATCAATTCGTACCTGCTGACCCCCGCATGATTGTTTCAACGTGATTGATGGGTGGATCCACTGAGCACCTGTCAATCTGTTTGGCGGATAAACCATAAGCGGTAGCGGAAAATTATTTAACTTAGATGACTGTGTTTGTTTTAAAAAGATAGGTAATAAAGTTCATTAAACCTATAAACAGTCATTTGTAAATTGGATTTTGTAAAATATAGTATACTCTGTGAACAAAAAATTACAAATTACGTTAAATAGTTGCAATTTGCCCCAACGCATGATAGTAATTTTTTTTCATATGTCACCATTTTAACCTAGTTTACAGGATCGGTAATGTCGTCTAGATTTCTAAATTCATTTTAAATTACTCTTTTTAGACAGGAGCAGCGGACACTTTTATTTTAATTAGTGCGATGATATAGATTTGTAGTTTAGTTAGTAGGTACGTATGTAAGTGGATCACCTATGTAGGTATTGATTTGTAAAATGTTATGAAAATTGGTTCTGAAATTGTCTGGAATTTCAACTGTATAACCGGGAACATAGAAATCATAAAGCTGAAAATTTAGCTATACAAATAAAATATTAGTAAATCGCTATCACCTGTAACTTGAACTGCTAGAAACGGCTAGTGCGGCAACCGTGTAAAATCAAAATGTATGTGTAGTTAAGCTAACAAATTCAATATCATCAGGCATAAAGAGTAATAATCGACTAAAGCACATCCTATACTTGGTCACGTAACACATTGTTCTTCGATATTACGCAACCAATTGAAGATGTTTTACTGAGTTCAAAAGGTTATAGTTATTCACATCTATTCTATTCTGCTAAATTGTTATGTGGTTTTTAGGGTTCTGTACGCAAATGGTAAAACGGGTCCCAATTACTGAGACGTCACTGTCTGACTGTCCGGCAATGTGTGCGTCAGTCTGTCCTTTGTCAGCCTCTAGACTTTGTACTTATCATGAATTTTCAAGCTGAAATATTTCTGTACCCAACAATATTTAAAAGAGGCACAACAAACGTGAAGTCTTCGCCTCTATTTGGTACGGAACCCTTCGTGCGCGAATCTGACTCGTACTTGGCCTGTTTTGTAATAAGTATTATTTAGTATTACAACTCTTTAATGTTTTTTTGGAACTTGTTCGTTAAAACCGTAATGTAACCTTTAAATCAGAAGATTAGCTACGCTTTAAACAGCTATACTAGTTAACAGGGTATGCTAAAAGTGTGCCCTCTTCTGACCTCTAAATCAAAATCAAAATCAAATCAAAAACCTCTTTTGACCTCTTTTGAGGCTTTAAAAATGGTAAAAAGTTAGCAAAACTCAAGCGACCGATGGCGACGGGAACATTATTTACACGAGCTTACCATAGGGAAAATAGTCACTGTAGTCTATGACCGCTTCCAACACCAGGGGTGCTACACTCGCTCTTCTACTCTGCAAGAAGCTTTCAAGATTTTTTTAAAAAACCCTATACATCCGATAGGCACTTTCTCCCGTGCACGCTAAGATTGTGGAATGATCTTCCTGCTTCGGTTCTCCCAAAAGCCTACAGTATGAGGTTCTTCAAAAGGGGTCCTAAAACGTTTTTACAGGGTCGGCAGCGCGAGTGTAGCGCCTCCGATGTTGCAAGCTTCCATAGGCTGCGGTGTGCATCAGTACATCTGGTGGGCCATATGCTGGTCTGCCACCTTAGAGGTATAAAAACGACTTATATTTCGTCTAACTATGTAGGTTTATTACAAAAAAAACCTGGTTTCGACTTAAATGAATCAGTGTTAAAAATATCGATAAAAAGTTTGCAAGTACCCTCAGAATCGATAAAAAATATCGCAACGGATAACAAAAGACGACATTGTTGTAAGTTCAATGAACTTTGATCAAACGAACATCAAAAACTTCTAAAGGTCACCCATAACTTATTGTACAAAGGATTAGAAGTAAAAAAGAGTGGATTTCCACTTTGTTATATGCTAATGACAATATTATTATAAGTCAGACATGTTTGCTAGCAAATAATACATTATTATTGATAAGTTATTCTCGTTTTGTTGAGCACGAACCGTTGATGTCTTCTGGGCCTAAGTAATCATTCATAGACTGCGTACAGATAGCAAAAAAAGTATCTGATTTGAGAGAAAGTTAATGTAAAAAATAATTAATCTTGGCGATCGAATAAAATATCGTTTACTACAATGAGATTTGATTGATAAGTTTGTGCCTGTAAACAGGCATTACCCATTAGATGATAAACAGTAGGTTTTTTAATTTTGATGGTAGCATTTTATATCATGAGAAGTTTCTTTATAATCGTCAATCACTTGCTAAGTAAATCTAATAATAAATCAAGTATAATTCTGAACTCTCTTAATCAATATATTTTGTAGGTGGTAGATTTTGTTTACAATAGTCAATAATAACACGTTTTTCACAAAACCATTTCAATTTTAAATATAAAAAATGCTGTCGAATTAAACTATACAATGTTTTTTTTTTAATGTAGGTACTTACACATCTACGTTAGTATAGTTTTTCTTTCTGATTTAGATTTTTTAAATAATAAATTTATGAATATAAATTTTACTACGTTTTTAACATGCGAATTCCACTTTACGTTCCACCCCACCAGAGCTAACGGTTTATAATACACTTTACTACCTACGCAACAAAGTTACATGTAATACAACATTGTAATAACAGAGCCATTACGCTAATAATAACAGATCTAACAGCATATTATTAGTCCTCATTAACGACACCTACAATAGCTCTTTACAAAATAATAATTACCCACAAAACTATTGTTATGGCTTAATTATTTTGACCGTAGGCTATTTTTTACCAATAATTATTATATTTTAAAATTACATACTTACACAGTTTGATGCTGTCGCTACCTAATCATGCATCGGTACATTCAACAGACCTAAATACAATCTGACAATTAGATTATCAGCTACAAATTGCCGAGTCATCACGTTTCTATTGTTGCTGCAAACTGTACACCAATAAAAATTCTTTATACCGGTAGCTTTTCTGTTTTGGTGACCATACAGTAGGCATTCGAAATATGAAAGTCATTCAAATACAGACTTTTCAATATTTTACTGTTTTATGCTTAGTTTGACAATGTAGAGATAGCGGGATTCCTAGCACAGTATCGTATGCACTATTTTTTTTTTACATGTGAAATTCCTCAAAGATCCTATGCTATACTCCTAACGACTAAAACATCATGAATGTGCATTATAGGAAAATAACCGTAAGAGTTGTCATAACTAGAGTCTTTTAGACGACGTTCAGGTTTTATATCGGATTATGGATTCTAAGGTTTTTGGCAGAGTCAGGTGACTGATGAAGATGAAGACTGGTAAGTTCGTCTTCCTTTTTTTTATATTGACGTCGCCACCAGCCAGATGGAAAGCCGTGGCGCATCTAGCGATTGGGGGCCACGCTCACAGTCTGTAAGACTGTATTTCGTTACGACCGTCGACAAAAGTAAATCTGTTGGTAAAAATCAGTAATGGTGCATTTAAAACATTATATAAATTTATGTATGTGTGATGAAGATGCAACCGCATAGGTAGGTATCAAAAAAAATCCTTCTCTAACTGGAAACCTAGACAGAGATTTTTTTTGTGATCAATAAAATTTTGAGGACCTGGCGCTGTTGCGCCCAAGCCCTGCACTTCACCAATGTGTTGAGCGCTGTATTCTCGCTGCGCTCCTCGCAGTGCTGGCACTCGACCGTAGTAGTGTATTCGCTACAGATACTTACCAAAGTTTCCGTGCCCGGTAAGCATCTGTGACAACCAGTAGGAGAGAGCACCACGGCTCCTCTTCAGCCACTCGTCTAGACAACTTCCTGCCGCCCACTGAGCAAGCTTCCCTACCCCCTCCATAGCTGTCATTATAGTTTGAGGGTATTTTGACAGAACGTTTGCTTAGTTTTAGTGGTCACACAACACACACATTCAAACACTGTACAAACATAAGGTGTTTTAGTGTAGGTGACATCATTGAAAACAATTCATTTGTATGGAGTTTCTGCCCTGTGGTATTACGTAACCACACTGAATAATACAATTTTCAAACCCAAAACAAAAATTTCGTTGACAGCATCAATAACATCTAATCTAGTTCTATAAAACTATACAGTCTTTTACGTACACCCCAAGTAATAACATCTTCAATAATTCGCGTTACAATCTTACACAACACTAATAGGTGTAAAAGCGCAACGGCCGGGAATCAAACCGGCGACCTCTACGGGTCAGGCGGCATAATTGATTAACACTGAGGCGGACTATGCATTAACATAAAATAAAGTTTGACCTATGACTTTGGTTTTAAAACTTATACCATTCTGTCCGGCACCTTTGTTAAACGCGTGAAGAGAATAGATGTATTTTAATTGTTACGAGGAATGCGCGAGAGTTTAACGTGTTTTATTTTTTGAACTAAAACGACTGCATTAGAATGAATTGTGGCACTGTTTTTGTCGTATGTATGTCTATTATGGCTATCATTGTTCCTCATTTTTATACGTACATATACCTATAGCCCGTTATCTCCGAAAGAGTAAACAGATGCATACCTACCTATTATCTGCATTCTGCTCACATTTCTACAATTGCATTCAGTTCCACGTAATATGTGATTTGCCTATTGCAGCATTAAAACTGACAGAGTTGATAGAATTTTGAATATCTCCTGTTAGAAATTTTGAAGCCTTTCAACGTTTTTATTACCGTATTAACTACTGGTATCTGGAAAACAGCACGAAAACGCCCGTAAATCAAAAAATGATACAAACTGTTCTCCGTTTTAACGCCATCTTCAACGCAGCGGTAGTTTACAAAACATTGAGCAAGAGTTCTTCAGTGCAAATGAATTTTGTATAAACATCATACCTAAGCTGAGATCAAAGTTTACAAGTGACGTATTTCAATAATCGGTTCATGACTTTCCTCATTTTTGCAACCCATTCGTATCAATATTTATATCTATCTAACATAAAATAAGTCTTTAATTGTATCCTATTGCTACCATCTCGAGATAGGCGCTTGGCATCACCATCACCATTCGGGGCTACAGGTAATCCTTTCATTCACATCCAGATCTACTACAAACGACAGATAGACAGTAAAACCTCTCGATTTTGAAGTTAGATAAAATATTATCTTTGAAATCTCAAAATATTTTGATAACACAATATACAAGATAAATCGTCACAAAGCAACTTGTAAGCAACGTGCCATCCAACAGGTCGAGTAAGCACTCCAACGTTTTTACCAACAGACAATGCCTCATGACCTCAAGCTGAGTGCATGAATTATTATTGTTTATTTTTATGTACCATTTACAAGCGGTAGTGCTTGACCAATCGATATTATCATATCTCATCGATGTTTGAATCGATTGGTGTTCGATTTCTGTAAACATTTTTTGAATGAGTAATTCGGTTTTGCTAAAGCTTTCTCGATAAAACGCCATAATATGGTCATAATTTTGGTTTTAACGTTGTTTTAGCTAATATATACCTACTGGTTTTATACACACCCTTACTTGCTACCAGTGTATTATCTTTCACTTTGATGCGACTGCCGTTGAACATTTCTATATAAAAGCTACTATTATTCTTGTATCCGGGCTTTATTCATAAATCAGATCAGTTTTATTTCAGCCTCATTTCCCACCAGCTGGCACGTAGATGTTTCTTGGGTCCTGAGATGGTGGTTAAGGACGATACTCCTAAATAAGAAGCAAGACGATTTTTCAATATCCCTCATTAGAAATCAGTTCTAAATTTGGACTAAACTGGAGCAGTCTTAGTTTTTAAAGATAAGTCAGTGATAGTTGCCTTATAGACACTATTTTATACCTTTTATTTAAATATTTATTATTTGAGTGAAGTATTTGAAACAGATTTTCGTAACCGATAACATATTCAAATAACCAAATAATAGCAAAACTTATTTTTTTAAATCGAGTTTTTGATAAAATGACTCGATTATTGTCATTTGATTTTCACCTACAAGTAGAACTTTTAACGGGAATAAAGAATCGACATCATTAATTCGCAAAGTTGTGTCTTATTTATCATCGATATCATTTGAAACGATTACTTCAACACATATTTTTATTACCGCTACACCTTCAACTTACACAGATGATCTATCTAGTTTTTTTTGGATATTTTTTTGACTTCTCGTGAGAACAGTCCGCAACAGTAAAACGCAAAGCATCACAATTAATCAATCAGTTTTCAAACAAGCCAAATTGTTGAACAGCTTGAGAAAGGTAGACACGTTGGTAATTTTCGAAAAAAGTTTATCAAAGTAGGCAAGTGCAAAAAGTTTTGATGTGGGTAATTACACTTATTGTATGCTAAAAAACGAGTCTAAAAACTTTATTCAAAACGTCACATTTTATTATAAGTACCATCGATGATTTCGGAAATAAAAAAAAATATTTAAACATGAATAATGTTGATATCAATATTGTTTAACATGATATTTTAAGCCTTTTCACACTAGCCAATTATGTCAAAACTAGTATCATAGCTAAGCTAAAAAATATTTGAACATTTATCATAAAATCTTTAGATAGTTCTAAATAGTTTGATAGGTATACAATGAAAGTAATTTGTCTTCTAATAAACCAGTCATAATAAATGGAAATATATTCTGTAAGAAACTCTTTCAATACAGTTATAATATGATTAAAATTAATCATTATATTGATGTCGTTTAGTGTTTTTGTGTGAATCAAATTTCTTTCAAAATTTAGATAAGTATATAAGGTCTCCCACGCTCCTATTTGTGACAGAGAGTATCCCTATGGTAAAAACCGTAGAGATACTGATCACAAATGTTGTAGATAGGAGTTTTTTTTCTTTAAGAGAGAGAAAGAGATAGAGGGAGGGAAAAGAGAGAGATAACGATGTATTTATTCATCAAGCTCAAAAAACTTGTGCGAAGCAAAAAAAAATAGCTTAAAGATAAAGTCTATTGCAAAATAATTTAGTCAAAACTTACTAACTACAAAAGCAGTATGTTGTGGAATAACTGTATAAAGACCCCAGCCCCACATGAACATTATAAATGGAATAATAATGTATTTCTGCGATATAAAGTAGAATCCAAAAATCAACATTGACATACAAATCAACCATGGCCACTTATTAGAAACTGCGGAATAACTGCCAATTTCAAGGTTTAACGACAAACCCTTTCTCAGTTTCCTCCTCATTAGCTTATTACTTTGTAGTTATACCATCCGATATAGCCACTCGTTTTCCACAACAACTGTTACTTAACGTCTATGAGGTAACAAACAAACTGACAGCCTTACAAGATGTATGTTCCTTCACAATCCTATTGTTATCCATACTAATATTAAAAATTTGAAGAGTTAGTTTGTTTGAACGTTAAGATTTTAGAAACTACTAATTGGATTTTCAAAATTCTTTTACAGATCGATAGTACATTTATTTAGGAAGGTTATAAGCTATAAAATATAACGCTAAGACAAATAGGAGCGGAGCAGCAATTAAAAATGTGTCGCGAACGAAGTTGCGAGGTTTAGCTAGTTAAGTATTATGACCGGTTGGCCCCATCTGTAGTCTATACTTTCTCGGTCAAAGGTTCCGGGTTGGAATTCCAGTTGAATTTATAGCTGATTTCCTTCATTGTTTAATGCGTTTTGAAGTTTTGAATTTGACGAGTAAATAAATAGACCAACACTAATACTAATATTTAAAAAGGAAAGATTTGATTATTTCTTTGCATTGAATAGGCTTTGAAACAATTTGAAAAATTCTTTCACTGTTGGGAATCTAAACTATCCCCAAATGACATATATGATTTGTTAAACCTACCTGTATTCCCACGGGAACGGGAACTACGCAGGTTAAATCGCGTGAGATTTGCTAGTGTCTAATCAAGTTGTGATTGATATAACGAGGAGCGTGAAGAGGCACATCACAGGGCCGCCAACTTGAGGATCACTGTCAGAAGTCATAAGGACTATGAGAGTGGACCCCAATCGCTAGATGCGCCACGGCTTTCCATCAGGCTGGCGGCGTTAATTTGGCGAGTAGGTATTTTTTAGGTTGTCTAGGTAGTGCAGAGGGAAGTAGCATAGGTATATTATGCAAAAAATGTAGCTGAAGTCTGAGGTTTGATTCCTAAATCGGGTAAAATGTTTATTCCATAATTTTTATTATTGACCAAGTCCAGTGAAGAAAGCAGAGTCAGTGTTATAACATAACTGCAAGGCGAAATCGATCTTGTTATTTCTACTGCTCTTCGACTGCTGAGTGACCCACTGATAATTTGCTTTGAGGGTAAACCACATTGTTGCCCGACTGCATGATATGATAACATCTTAACTACCTGATAGATAATAAAAATAAATAAGTAATAAATATTTGTGGACATTCTCACACAACATCATCTAGCCCAAATTATGCTGGTGCTATGGGGTCTATACGACTTATAAACATATTTATATATTTCTAAATACATGCATAGTATAGACAAATTACACCCAGACACATAACAAATCAATGTGCTCATCACACAAAGAGATTTGTCCTGTTTGGGAATCGAACCCACGACCTCCGAATCCGTAGTCAGGCATACTAACCACTGAACCACGAGGCCAGTCAGATGACGAATACCAAATGGTTGGATGACCAAAATCTCTAAAAATTGTCATTAGAAGATGCTCTTAGCGTAAACAATGACATTTCCTATAATTTCGACACCCTACACCTCAATTCAATTTCACAACAACATCAACAACAAATTAATAGCTAGATAAAACAACACGTACCTACATAAAAGGTTTTGACTAATGAATCTTAAGTCAACATTATTGTCATCTATTAATGTCGAAGTGGACCTTCGCGGCCCTACCTTTCGCATGTACAGCTTAATTGTGAAAGTTGCTTAAACAAAAGATGACAAAACAAACTTTAGCTCACAATACGCGAGGCGACACTCCGGTGGTCCACAATAGACCACCGTAACGTTAGTTCGGACACACACAGTTTTGTTGTTTGATTTGTACGTTGAATGGTGTATTTACCCTAGTGCGATGCTTACGGATTCTTTGTGCTTTGTTGGGAAAGTCGAAATGCAGAAAAATAATGCTTGTAAGATGCTGTAACTACTACTTTTAAGTAAGGTACCATATCTGTAAGCGTATTCGACTCAAATAAACGATTGATTGATTGATAAGGACGTCAGCTATTGACTAACGTAGCGCGATGTCTCGAAAACGAGGGTAGTTATGAAGTCGTCATTCGCAAGTTCTAGACCCAAAAATATGCTTTTTCTTAGTGACAAAAAGCCTACGAATAACCTATAGATATCAGTGACCAAAAGCTCTTTTTGAAGAACGCACATTTCACCAACCGCTTCTCAACCGCTTCTTAAAAATCAATCAATTGAATCAGTCTATGGTAGTCCACTGCTGAACGTAGGCCTCTCCCAAATTACGCAACAATACACAGTCCTGCGTTTCCCGCAACCAGTCACTTCCTGCAACTTTTTTCAGGTCGTATGTCTCTATGTGATCAGATAAACGCCCTATTATATAATTTATTATACGCTCTTTGGCCTGTTAGCCCAGTGTTCTCTAAACATTCATTGAGATCACATCACACTATACTATGCCAGTTCTGACATGGATGATCGCTTTGGCCATTTCCAGGTACGAGCGTCTCGAACTTCGGAAGTAAAGTTCGGAAGTAAAGCCTTTATCGAAGCTACCAGTACCACGATAATCGTTAAGCCAAGTTAAAGGACAATAAGCAGCTTAAAGAATTCACATAAATTAATAATTAATGGTAGAAATTAGGATTTATTACCAACGGACCCCGAAAAAGAACTCCCTACGGACCCCACTCTCTTTCTCGATAGTAAAAAAAATTGTTTAGGTTCAAAAAAAAAAATAACCACATAGGTTAACCTTCTTTCTAACCTAATCTATCCAAGTCGGATTGCGCTAGGTGTATTCTGCGCTACATGGTGGTTGTACATATAGCACATCTTGTACCTAAGTACTCGTTTTTTATTAACGGGGGAAGAGTGGGGGTCCGTAGGGAATTATTTTTCCCATCGGACCCCGTGAGAGGACAGATACCCGGGGTCCGTTGGGAATAGACCGATAGGTACCTTAGTCAGGCTTGGTCGTTATTCAGCCATTTCTATCACAATATAATTCGTGATTTGTGGTTCTGTGTTACGTTATTCTATTATCATCAAATTGAAATAGTATCATAAAACTTCTAATAGAATTATTTACTACGAACCTTTAATTACAGAATACAATGCTTGTTAATGATTTGATCAAAACATCCCTCTGTAGAGTTTTATGAAGGCAATCTTTTACTTAGTACTAACTAGATATTAAATTGTATTTTCATTATTAACCAAGATAGAAGTATGTACGTAAGTGATTATTGTTCAACAGAACAGAGTCGTTAATTAGTAGAATCTATTATCTACCAGTGAATTTCTAATTTCCATTCAAACATCTGTTCAACCAATATTTGTTGAACGGCACTTCCATACCAATTCTTTTTTGTTTATTCGTTTCGGAGTTATGTTTCGCAATTTAGACCGATTGTCGAGTGTACTCAGTATTGTCGAGTACGAGCTTTGCTTAGCACGAAAGTACACTATTTCTAATACCACCTACATATACCCAAATATGTCAGTTTGTTTCTGTGGGATGTGAGGTATTTTGTAGCGAAATGTTTTTCTTTACTAGTTAAATTTTCAAACCATACTTTGCTTAGCATGTTTTTTTTTAGATTGAAGTTATCTGATTAAATCTAGACTATAGCTCCACTCACTACAGAGAGTAGTAAGTGATCATTCTTACAATTTGTTCCGGAGCACTTGTATACGATAAGGTCGTCCATTGTGCTCCTTGTCTCTTATTATTTTTTAATTAAACTTGTACCGAAGAGGTTCTTCAAAAGAAAAGCTTTGGTAGGCTTTTCCAAGGTCAGCGGATAAACGGTTCGATAACGTGGACTTTTTACATTTTTCTGACATTTTAAAAAGGTTTAGAACTATTCCAATTAGAAATTAATGTTTGTCAAGTTAGATGTGACTGTCAAATTTTTAAGGCATATGGTATAGAGCCAAAACGTGATTTCATTACTGCTTCATATCTCAATAATATAGTGGCTAGTCTTTTAATTTTACTTAATTTTCTCTTGCCTCCTAAATCATTAAAATTTAAAAACGCGGGTCAAAATACTGCCATTGTAATTGTAGTCAGTACGACTACAATTACGTTCTCTATAGAATAAATGCCCATATTTATTTAGACACTTAAAGAAGCATTTCAAATGAAATTATTTCCAAATAAATATTAATCTGATAAGTAAAGACATCATTCGCGTACACACAACAATGAGGCATGTGATGAATCAAATTTAAAATACTGTTGGCACTTGTTAAGATCTTGAACCATTTCAAGTGCCTCTAGTAACAGTTGTGTATTACAATACTAAGAATTAAACATAGGTCAAGTATTATTAACTGGTTTTAGAATGGTTTATGTACTTTACAACTTTGTGTTTTGTGTTTTGACAGACTTTAAAAAGGAGGTTTTTAAGCCAGACTGTCTGTCTTCGCCGTTTGATAATGGAATTGGAACCAGAGATTTAATAGAACTACAGACGTACTGTCACAAACCCCTGCGGGCCGATTCTCAATCTTATGACATGAATGCGGGGACGGAAATTTGACTCGCTGAAATTATTTACCATTAATTTTGAATCAGGTTGCTGTTTTTTAATTTCATTTTATTAAGGGCCGAATGCCAGAGCGCATTAGGTATTTTTACCACCTCACCTCACCGCGGGCGATACCCCCGTAGTATGCGATCGACATGAACTCATTTGACCCCAAGCACTTTGTTTGGACGTTGCCAGTTGGTGCAATTGGACGTTGACAGTTGGTGCAGCGTGTATTTCATGCCGCACTTTTTGTACCACCAAATAAATTACAACAGAAGTATAAGTTTATTAAACCTTTATAAGACATTTTATTTAGTAAGTGCCTGTTAGCAGGTATATTCAAAATGGGGTTGTAAGAAAACTTTCCTTATTTTTAACCGACTTCAAAAAAGGAGGAGGTTTTACATTCGTCTGTATGTTTTTATGTATGTTCACTGATATTTCCGTCAATTATAGACGGATTTAATTCTTTTTTCTTTTCTTCAATAAAGTTTACTTCTGAGGTAGTCCCATTTTTACCAGGTCAGGATCTGATGATGGGATCCAGGAGAAATCGAGGGCAACCACCGAAAATTGTAGGGACAACTAGTGCGTTTGGTAACTTTTTAATGAAGTGCTTTACAGTGGGCGCACACTAGGCGACAGTCGCGGCGACATGTCTCGCGGCGACTTGTCGCGCAGTGTGCGCCTGCATCGGGCGACTTGACGCTGTGACAGACGTTGTGCAAGGAACACGTTGTCCAAAGCTGTCGCTGGGCGACTGTCGCCGTGTCGCCGCGACAATAGCGCGACAGACGCGAAGACTCCCCTTGCTTGTCTCGGAGTCGCGGCGACATGTCGCCTAGTGTGCGGAGCTTAGAACAAAATGTATGTAATTTGGCGCCCACAGCTTGTCGCCGTGACAAGACGCCTAGTGTGCGCCCACTGTTAATGTACTACAATTTAATGAAGGTCAGGAGTCGATCTGATGATGGAACCGAAAGACAGTCGAGGGAATTATTTAACGATTTACAGCACGTACCTTGTGTTTGGGCTTGATTGATTTGTATTGATAAGAACTTTACACCTAGATAGATATACTTTTCGGTCCACCCGTCACTTAAAATGATGATCAAAAAATTTTTAGTAATAAATAGAACTGACTTAAAAAAAATAAAATTTACATAGCACAAAGTAATAATATGTATTTTGATTTATCAGATTGTATTCAATATGATATTGAAGTTGGTGCCATTAATAATACCTACCTCAACCTATGGGTTTACTTGGCGCCAACTTCAATATGATATTGAATAAAATATGAAAAATCAAAATACATTTATCTTTGTGCCAAGTAAATTTAATTTTTCAGGATTTGTTTGAAGTCGGTTCTATTTTTTAGTACTTTTTTTATCATAATTTTAATTGTGAGACGAGCCGAGAAAAGATAATAAGAAAAAAATCCGTCAATAATTTATGAAATCAATTCGAGCAGTCTTCGAAGAGGTAAGCATAGGTATAACATAAGTAGCAAAAAATAATAGAATGCATCTTGTGAGTAAAATAATGCGTTTATTTATTTTACATTATAATATGAATAAGACAAGTAACACGCACGCCGCATGTCAGCTTAGACCTGTGTTACAAAATACAACCAATGATAGATGGCGCTTACACCAACATAGTCAATTTGAAGTCAATTTTAAGTCTATTTGAAGACCCTACCCCTAGTTAATATTTGTGCAAAATTTTAATCAAAAATATTGAGTACTTTTCGAGATCCTTCCGGACAAAGCAAAATTAACAGACAAACAGACAATAAAATTCTAACTACATTTTCGACTTCGGACCCTTGTAGAACCCCCCGCGAGTATTTTTTTTAAATATGTTTAATGTACAGTTTTGACTTTAGATCTTTTTATTATATGTATATAGACTAGGAACTTAGGTTGCCTAGAAAGTTTTCAAAAACCTATTCTTAGTCTCCCGCAGGCTGGATCCCGCAGGTGGCCCCATCTGAGGTCCGTGGAAGAACAAGGGATATAAACCCTTGTTTGCAAAAATAAAGGATTGAATTGAGTACTTAAACCAGAAAAATAATAAATATTTATGGGGGACTTCCATACAACAAACGTGATTTTTATTTGCCTTTTTTTATTAATAACGGCAACAAGTACACACTTGAAATGAACGCCGCAGACGTGTCTTCGCCCAAGACTATCGGTCTCCATAACCAGGGGCATGAAGACGGTGAGGGGGCTGCTCACCGTCCTTACAGAAGCAGGCCCATGACGGCAGCGTGACGTGAGGGATTTATGCATACCCCCTTCAGAAGCGGGATCACATCCGAAACACCCAAAGACGCACGATTGCACCCGAACCTACCCCTAGGCGAGGCCGCAGTGGCGGCCGTGGGTCTGTTGGGAGTCCTAGGACATCCTTCCGAGGGCTTACCCTGGGCTCCCAACCATAGGCTATTGAGCGTAACGTGAGGTTTTTAGTCGGTAGGAGTCCGGCATAGCATCCATGAGGATTTTCTCTCACGTTAAAAAGAAAAAAAAAGGGTTTATAACCCTTGCTTACAAAAAATAAAGCTGTTACAAAGTTGAATGAAAAAGGTACATGTCCTCAAAGTCTCGCTCTCGTATGTCAATTCGGTGAATCAACTTATTGATAGTATAGGTTAAGGGTCGCATATAGTATGCTACTGAACCATACCTATTTAAATATCACAATTATATATACTACGAGGATCGAACTCGCACACTATCTATTCACTATGTGTTCAAACGTTGGGTAAATGCAGGATTTTCTAAGGAACTATATGGAGTTACGGCACTAGTCCGACAGAGAACACTTTATTATGTATACAAAGAAATATTTATTTGAACTTCACAAAAATATCAAGGTTACTAAAATCTAACACCACCTATTATCCAAGGTAATTACTACTTTACGACCTAGCGCTCTGTCGGACCATTGCACAGCAACTGGCCGACTTTCTTTCGTACATCACTCAAGCCCACGCACACAATCCGCGCATACATAATAAGTATATTACCCCTACAATAGAAATATTGGCATGCAAAATTCAATATTTGTTGTTATGGCGGCAACAGAAACACATTATCTGTGAAAATTTCAGATCTCTAGCTATGTCCATTCATGAGCTACAGCCTCGTGAAGGGAAGACATAAAGATAGACAGACGGACAGACAAACAGACAGACTGACCGATAGACAGAGAGACGGACAGCGAAGTCTCATGAATAGGGTCCCGTTTTTTTTCCTTTGGGTACCTACGGAACCCTAAAAATTATCCACTTTTTCATACATTCATATTTACTAAGAAAGTAACGATTATTACACTCAAAATTAAAGTATGAAAGTACCTACGAGTACTAGGTACTTACGATTCACGTGTATCTTTTTTTGCAAATGAACCACCGTTCAATCTCGGAATCGATGAGCTGAAAAAAAAAGACTTTGAGGGTACACTACAACGAAACGGCTAGACTACAACGAAAAATAAAACTACACGTTTATTCTTTTATGTAGTGGGTTGGTACTACTGTTATAATTTATACAGTGTAGCAATAACAACGTGAATCTACTATTATACTCTAAGCGTCAAACATTATATTATTTACTACCCGTTCGCGCTAAGGTTGCCGCTGGCGGACAGGATGGTGTACAGGCGTAGTATGGGAGGCGAAAGGCAAACTTAGAGCGAACGGGCAATACGTTGATTGTTCAGGCATAGTAAAAAGAGAATATTTTATACCTAGTAGGTACTGTGGTTTAGGTAAATACTATCCCTCTTCTTATCGTGAGGTCCCAAGCAACTTTGGGTCACAGAGTTCATTTCTCACAGTCATTCATTACCAAAAACAGCCGTGATCTAACTTACTTGGCCTTTGCTAAATAACACCTACCTGTACGTACGTAGAAGAGGACTGGAATGGGAGATCTCTAAGCCTATATGAGTACGTTTAGCTACTGTACTGCCTCTTCAGCAGGTAGCAAAATAATGGCAGCTGTTGGCTTCAGTCGCTTCGCTCAGCATCAACCTTATAATTTCATCATGCCCGTCAGTGAATTATTTGGTTGTGCTTTTTTATAAATATAATAAAGATAAAACAATACTTGTAGGAACTTACCATACTTGCCGTCGTAGTAGCCGCAATTGACATCTGGGCATTTTATTTCTCTTGGCTTTTTTTTACCCATATTCACTGAGTACCTAGTCACTAATCACTATATTACACGATATTTATTTATTTATACACAATAACGTACTTATCCTAATATCTACAAATAAAAACAAAATAATATTTACAGATTTCTGCAACTACTTCTAATTAAAACGATCGATTCGCGCGGACGTAGCGGGTCACGGATGACAGAGCGACACAGGTCCTACCCAGAACAGCCCTGTCAGGCGTATGAAGTGATTGAAGTGTACGCTAAATGCCTAATTGTTCTAGATTCTACACTTTTTATCATTGTTTTAAAATCTAAGGTGTTTAAAAAATAAATAATAGCATGAATATTGTTCATAAGATCAATATCTTTAATATAGACATGTGTTTATATAAAATAAACAAGTATATTTTGAGCAATAACAACATTCATCTTTAAAATTTTTGCACATTTCCAGTTTTTCGAGAACGATTTTTATCATATAAAGTTTTATTAATCGTGTTTTAAAAATTAAAGGAAGCAAGAGCATCTATTAAACTATAGTAATACATTTTTATCAGATCAAATCAAAGAATATTTCCTAGTATAAAGATCGCTTCAAAATGGGTCGATTTTGGTCGATTTCGGAAATACTAGCCTTAACATCCACACTAACATTAGAGGTCATTTTTGTGCTTCATGTCAGTTTAATGTCATAACTACCCTTCCTTCTTATAGTCGACATGTTTTTCTGTCCATCCTAAGGATGCCTCGAAACAATGAAAATTATCTATTTAGAGTAGAGATGTAAAATGACTGAATCTGACCAGTCACGATTGTCAAAAACCGTATTTGACCGGTCATTTATTGTCAAATTCAATCAATTTTCTCAAATCATTCAATCAAAAAATACTTACTATTAATTCTAACTATTAAAGTGACTAATTATGCCAATTTTTCCCGAAAGGGGGCACCATTTCAGTATAATTTATACATATAAAACTGTTGAGGGTCAAGAGTCTGTACATGGAAGATATTTTGAAAATTTTAATTGAAAGGCATTCTCTAATCGATACTGAAGCCGAAAATGTAATTTAAACTTTTCATGTCTGTCTGTCTGTCTGTATCCCGAATAAGTATCACGCCGAAACTACTGAATCGATTTGAATGAAACTTGGTACAATCAGAGCCTATAATCCGAGGAAGGTTCTAGAATACTTTTGATCCCGATATTTTGCGCGGTTCCTTTGGGAGAGGGGATGAAAGAGAAAAGGTTTTTTTTCGTTGTAAGTTTCCAATGCGTGGTCCAATTCTAAAATATTTTTCAGTTTTATCAAGAGAGTACTTTAAGGATTGTTTCACGCAAGTTTCAATATTGAGGGTTTTGTAGTTCAGGAATTAGAGTCATCTCAACTTTCGCAAAACATAGAATTCAAGGGTTTCGTTGAATGTGAGGGTAAATCTTAACGGGCGTGTTAGCTTAATCATAAAAGAGCTTAATGATTGAGGCTATTGTAAAACAATTCAGTCCGCGCCGAAGGCGGGGATTGTATGTTTTAGAATAGACTTAATCTTTAAGCTGTTTTATGATTAAGCAAACAGGGCCGTTTCACACGCTGCTTGATGAGTCTGATAAAGAAGCATTAGCTCCATTAGCAAACCTTTTGTGACGTAAACGAAGTTGCGAGGGTCAGCTAGTCTATACATATAATAAAACTGTAGAGGGTCGGGAGTCTGTGTACTGTACATGGAAGATGTTTTGAAAATTTTAATTGGAGGGCGTTCTCTAATCGATACTGAAGCCAAAAATGTAATTTAAACGTTTCATGTCTGTCTGTCTGTCTGCATCCCGAATAAGTATCACGCCGAAACTACTGAACCGATTTAAATGATACTTAGTACATTTTGAGCTTATATCCCGAGAAAGGTTCTAGGATACTTTTGATTCGGGATCAAAAGTATCCTAGAACCTTGTATTGCGCGGTTCCTGCGTGAGAGGGGATTAAAGATAAAATGGTTTTTCAGTTGTAATTTCTCAACACGTGATGCGATTTCAAATATTTTTTTAGTATTGAAAAGGGAGTAGGTACTTTAAGGATTTTTCGACCCAAGTTTCAAGATTGAGGGGTTTGTAGTTCAGAAATTAGAGGCATCTCAACTTTCGCCGAACCTAGAATTCAAGGGTTCCTTTGAATGAGAGGGTAGGTCTAAACGGGCGTGTTGGTTTAATCATAAAAGAGCTTAATGATTAAGGCTATTGTAAAATAATTCTAATAGTCCGCGCCGAAGGCGTGGACTGAATGGTTTTATAATATCTTCTCTTCATCTTTAAGCTCTTTTACGATTAAGCAAACAGGGCTGTTTCACACGGTGCTTGACAAGTCTGATGAAGAATTAGGTACCTCTCCTTTCGTGCACATTATGTGGCGTAAACGAAGTTTCGAGGGTCAGCTAGTTCAAAATAAATATCAAAAAGCACTCAAGATCAAAGTGACTGTTTATGACCCTTTTTGACAGCAAAATGACCGTTTTTGACCAATTTGACCGTAAATGACAGTCAGTCAAATTCAGTCACTTTGGTCATTTTCATCTCTAATTTAGAGATAAGCCCTTAGTAGTTAGTCTTGAAGAAATATGTAATTATCATTATTTTATATTGATATAAGTTTTATTTTTATTTTTCTTGATTACAGGTAAGAAAAAAGAGCCGATGATTGAGAAGTAAGTGGACTATAGTCGAGAGAGAAAACAGAAGTGGAAACGTTTTTAGAAGAAATCATAATAAGTCGTTTCAGAGCAAAAATACAAGTGGCTAATGATTTATTATAATTTGATAAATAATGTTGAATGCATCGGTGATCTAGTCGTAGTAGTAAGCTACTGACGTTGCTGTCAGTCGGGTCTAATGTTTGCCATTTTCTTATCTAAGACTAGATAATGCCTGGTGGTGAAGCTTTCCCGTACCCATTTCTCACAGAAATTTGTTCCCATGATAAAAGTATCACCTATCTGTACATCAAATTTTGCCAAATTCGTTCAGGGGTTAGACCGTGATTGAGTAACATACTTTCACATCAATATTAGTCGGATACCGAAGCGCTTTCAAAGCGCTAAAACCAAAATGAAGACATCTCAATAGCCTGTGCCTAAAAACTAAACAGTTTGACTAATATATTAGTTATTGATGTAAATAATATTCATATAATACTCGATACCGATGAATCGATTAATATCGATACGATGACGTGCGGTATAGACACATCACGTGTCAATCAAGGTGAAAAATGATCGATTGATTGTGGCTTGCATACTCTTATTTAGACTTTCGTTTTTTTTTCTCATTGTAATCGAACGTTTAAGCTTTTTGAATTCGTTTTATATTTCGAATTTCTCTGAGACTTACTGGCTTTTGCGTGAAGAAATGTTTCTTTATTCAATGTTAATGGACATGACGAGTCCGACCTGACTGCCTGGTTGGTCTAGAGGTCAAAATGTGAGACTGCGGATCACGATGTCGTGGGTTCGATTCCCACTGGAGAAAAATTGTGTGATCTATACTGCCGTCCTTAGGATAAACAACGCAATCGACATTTTTGACGAAATTGAGTTATTAGTATATTCGGAATCACCGAAACGAGATCTACAAGAATCAATTACTCATTTTTTGATATCTTGATTAGTTTTCATTTTATTCTTAAGCATAAACAGCGCAATTAATGCATTTCCAACTTTTTACTAATCATAAGCATCGTAAGCAAACATGCGTTGTTTATGACTCGTATTTAATATGAATTTTAATTAGCCCGTCTTTAGCGAAGTAACGCAAGTGTGTATTTACGATTATTATGACTAGAAAAGTAAAGGCAAAGAAGGTCTATTTCAAAGATTGTTGCTCTTAACAACTAAAAAATAAAAATATTTTGGTTAAAATTTGACTTGTAACTGGAAATTTTAGCAAGAGGTCATAGAAAAAAGTAATTATCACAGTGATCGTTAACAAAGTATTGAATTATAGCAAACTACTTCGGACATTTGATTAATTAATGATGTATTTTAATATTTTATGAAATGATAATGAAAGAAAGAAAGAACAAGTTTTTATTCTACATTAATGCCTAATAATAAAACAATTTCACATTTCAACTTATAGTTTTATGTCCCACGTAATAGGTGGTGATCCACGTAATCTTTCAGCTATTTTATGATTAAGCAAACAAGGCAGTTTTATACGCTGCTTGATGAGCCTGATGAAGAAATACACCTCCTTTCATACACCATGTGTGACGTAAACGAAGTTGCGAGGGTCAGCTAGTGAATTATAAATCAATAAATAATTATAAATTTGATAATGTTACATAGTATTTTAATTAAAATTATAATATATTTTTAATATAATAATACTGACAGGTGCCCTTACGTAGGCGACTCGGTAATGAGCCTCTTTGGTGCTGCTATTCAAAGCTCCCGGGGTTAAAAAGAGACGAATACACTGAGCTCCTAATGTTGTACTACGACAGAAAAACTATATTTTGAATAGCTTAGTTCTATAATAGCAGAAAGGAGGGAGAGAAACGTACCATACGGCCTGGAAGATACAGTTGACACTAGTTCGAAGGCAGGGTTCAATGTACCTAATAGTTTGTGTCATTAAACAATTTATTATAGATTATCATTAGGTATATAGTCTCACTTTGTAGATTTTAATTCACAGTAGTAAAGGATAACCACAGATGTAACGCGAATTGAAATCCTTTATGATATAAGACAGCAAAAATTGACTATAGATATTACTAGTCGCTTAGTTCTGGCTGGATTTCTTTAATATAATGATAGTAGCACCTCCGTCCGACATGCGTTTTTCTGGGTCGTAAAGGAAACAGAAGGATTAAGTTAAGGAGTTCTTTAAAACACTCGTCTTAATAGATTTCGTAGAATGCAGTCAAAGCTAATAAAGATTTCGTAGAATAATATTTGATATTTGTTTAATTAAGTACGTAAAATTAAACGCATGCGAGCTTCTCTAAAAGAATTAACTAGTCATAATGAACACATTTGCTACGTATAAGTTATAGAATTGGAACATACGTCGAAGTAATCCCATATCTTTACTAGACATAAACATCACAAAATGCATTTACTAGAGATAAATGACGCATCTGCAGCACATGCGTTGATAATGCTTAGTGATTTAGTATTATTGCAGGGAATATTTACTAGCCTTAAACATTTTTTCTTTATTTTAAATAATGAAATAAACTAATTGTATAAATATAGTATCGCACATGCAAAGTTCACATTTCAAGGAATCGAACAAAACAATAAAACTTAGAATATTCCTGTTAGTTTCCGAGAGACAATAAAAAAAACTAAAAAAACTTTAAACGCGATTTACTCGAAAGTTACTTCCAAGCAAGTGCGTTGTTTATCCTTATGACGGCAGTATAAATGTTGGTCTCAAGATTCTGGGTGGTTCTATGTATGATAAGTATGTATATATGTATTAATATCCGTGGTCTGACACCCTTAACACAAGCAAATTATTCCTAGCTTACTTTGAGATCACATGGCGTTGTATGAAATATCTGTGAATATTATATTTATTTATTTATTAACCTTTTTAAACATAATCCGTTGCGGCCAAGCAAAAGCAGTTCTACTCATCTCGTGTAAAGACAAAATACGTGTCGACATAATTGTCAAGTTGCACAACGGAGGAGGTACTTATAGCTTTTATCTACTATCTTAAAGATTATATAGTACCTACTATCTATTCTACACTACTATCTTTGAGGAGTTCGATTCGTTATTTCTCCTTTATAATCAGTTGAGGTTATTCTAGACAGATCCTCTTCTTTTAATAACGTTTTACAGCTCAAGTTATCAATTCGTCCACTTCTAGGCATAGGTCTCACACAAACATTAAATAATTCACGTTTGAGAGGGTAGTCTTGTCTCACTTTATACCACAGGGCGGAAACTCTATACAAATGATTCGTTTTCAACCCTGTCACCTACACTAAAACACTTTATGTTTGTACAGAGCTTGAATGTGTGTGTGACCACTAAGGCTAAGCAAACGTTCCGTCAAAATACCCTCCAACTATAATGACAGCTGCGGCGGGGGTGGGGAAGCTTGCTCCGTGAGGGGCAGGGAGTTGCCTATCTGTATCTGTATGTAATACTATTATAATATTATCTTTGCTTAAACTACAATGTCCATAGTGGTCGAAATTTCAAATTTATGCTATAGTCTGACCATAACTGCTGTGCACTCCATGTTGTCTATGATTTTGATCTTGGAGTTATCAGAAGAAAAATTCATCAGTTTTAAAAATGTAAACTGATATCGTAAGATTTGTCCGACGAGTATTAATCGCATGTGTACTCATGCTCTTTTTTTTCCTCGGCTCCCACCTCGCCGCGCATACCTCAGAGAGCGCACAGCAGTTATGGCCAGACTATAGTGTGCCACCTTAGTAATCGTCCATAAATGAGGAAATACCATTTTTTTTTCTTTAAATTAATACGAGATTGCAGCATTCCGACTAGGTATTGTTGTTAAATCCAATGATGTGTAAAATATGTAAGTAATTAATGGTGTATGTGTCCATTACCTCATTGTTACGTTGTTGGGCCGCTAAAATGCTGCTGATGATATTAAAACACTATGTACCTATGACAATATTCATCATTACTATCTTCAGAGATATATAATAATTTTCCGATTTCGAACCTTCTTTCTTTCCTTTCCTTAATTTTAGATTCTAAGTCCGTATCGTATTGATAACTGGGTAAGATAAGAAAATTACGACTTGGACATCGTGGTTTATAAAGACCCACAATGTCGCAATAGCTTATGCTTATATATCCCTTGTGAAATAGATTTTCTTTAGTAAATTTTGTACTACTCTCTAAACCTTTTCATGCTCATGTAAATTGATGTAAATACGAATGTCGAGATTAGATACCTACGTTTAAAAGTACTTGTCCTGGTTAACAACATTCTACAATGCACAGCTCAAACAACTGAACAGAATTCTGATTTGGCTCAAATGTTGCACAAGAAATAATTCTTGAAATTATCCATTTAGAGAAAAGAAAGAAAATTATTAGTATGCAGCTGGAGCATAAAAGCATTACTCATTAATTGTTCAAAAGCAGCATATTAAGCGCACCTCTCACGTTTTTTATAAAACATCGTTATTATTTGATGGAAAACTCAGCATCCCGGATCATAGGTTGTTCATTGTTCGTTTGACATTGGCAATCACGAATTATTTATTGTATAAGTGCTGTAAACGGGTAAATATTAGATGCTTATTATTATTGTTGGTAATTTTGACCAGTCATGCCGACTATTCACGAAGTATTTAATAATAGCTAAGTGTCCGTACTGATGACTTTAATCAGAATGCCTGCATTTACAGAAGGATGCGTCAGTAGAGATGTTATTGTGTTGTATGACCTTGTTTATGCGTTTACTTGACGTGTTAAAAGCATATAAAATGTGTATAGTATAAGCCAATTATGTTGCCATTATTGGCAGTGTGAAGTATGAATATAACATTTTATGTTTCGATAGAAAAAAAATTATTTACTTGATTAAGTTTGGATGCGGCCCTGCTTTTAGCTACTTTCTATAAAATAGATTGCAGAGGGGCTTATGGCGAAACTTGTGTCTGTAGTCTGTGACTCTGTTGCATTAAACTATGTCACTAGGTCACGTGGATAATCTGTTCAAAGTTTGAAATAATACAAAAATGACAACGTCAATCTGATTGAACTTTTACTTTCACAATAAACGTTTAAGAGAGGGGCAGTCGTATGAGACTGTCTCACATCTATCTGTCTTGTTATCTTTAGCCCCAACTACAAGTGTTGCACCTACTGATATATAGAAGGAAGAAAAACACGATATCAGAGTCTGTAGTAACCTTTTTTTCTAGCAAGGTAATCTAGAACTGCTACTACAAAAATTGGCAGAGAGTTTTATGCACAAAAGAATGCATTACGACGGCTTTCTCTAAAGAATAAATCTGTAAATTATAACAATAAGTAAGCCCTGGACGCCATTTTAGAGTCTTGGATACTACCGAAAGTTTACATTAAATATTTGGGGATGGAGACGTAAACAGATGATTTGGGCGTAACCAGGAAATTACACATACATATCAAAAGTTTACATTAAGAATAATTTTATTGTAAACATGCATTTACACTTAAACACCAGAACATTAGATTAAATCAATAAAGAAGTTATGAACTTGTTTTTATACCACTAAGGTGGTAGAAAAGCATTCGGTCCACCTGATGTAAAGGTGGTTACCAAAGTCAACGCACGCTTCTAATGCCAGAGGCTCTTCACTCGAGCGATCGCACTGACGATCCTACATGAACCTTTTTTTTTTTATACTACTTTAGGTGGCAGACAAGCTTACGGCCCACCGGAAGGTTGGTAACCGTAGCCTATGAACGTTTGCAACACCAGAGGCGCTATACACGCGCTGCCGACCCGAGCGCAGGTTGTGACGACCCACAGTTGAAATTTTTCAAGCCGCCCGTAAGGCCTTCAACTTGGCTTAACGACTGTCATTTTACTGACAACCGGGACCAACGGCTTATCGTGCCTTCCGAAGCACGGAAACGCTCGTAAATAAATGTCACAAAGTGGTCCACGTGGTGGTCACCCATCCATATCCGGCCATAGTAAATGTTGCTTATTGCAGTGATCGTTTACAGAACACTGACCCCCTTATTCATAATCGTTTATTAAACCTATTTTAGTTAAAACACACTTTAAGTCTATTGCTGTCTCTAACCAATGACAGAGTATGGTTAGAGACAGCAATAGACTTAAAATGTGTTTTAACTAAAATAGGTTTAATAAACGATTATGAATAAGGGGGTAAGTCCGCGGGGCCACAAGCGCTTCTATTTCGATGGTCCCTACGTAAAGTATCGAAATTACAAAAAGGCAATTTTTTTTTATTACTGTTTTGGACAATTCATGCTATTCATTTTTTGACCCGTGAACAAAAAAATAAAAAAAAACATTACTTTTCCGTTTTTTAGAGACGTATTTTATCGAAACGTATCAGTCCATCCGTCCTATAACAACGAAATTTAAATTTCGCGGGTTTACGCTGCATGACCGAGTGTGTGACAAGGACGGAACTACCACTACCGCGAGTGTACGCCGTAACGTCGCCGTCGCGTCGCCCCGCCGCCAGAGCATGAGTGTCGTGTCGTTGCGATTATAAATAAATAAATAATTTAATACATAAATAATTTTACTGTTTCCCACGTAATATATCGATTCGGGCAGTTTTGATTGTTTATGACGGGTTGTCATATTCCTGGTACAACGAAAGTGGCACTTACCATTATGTACGTGGTATTTTTTAAAGCATTTTTATTGAAACTGCCGATTTCGATACTGTACGTGGTATGACGAATTTAAATATTTATTGAAAGTGCCAGTTTCGATTCACAGAGCAAGTTCATTTACGTGTTATACTATCGTAACTCAATTTTCTCGAAAATGGTTTATAATTATTGATTTTTGGTACAATAGAATAGTTTGTGAACTCAACGAAACTGTAAATCCAAATTTTTATGAAAAAATAATCATTAATGACAAAGTTATGCATAAAATTAACTTCAAACAGCTCTCCTGTAAAGTACCAATTTTCAATTTCGATACTTTACCTAGGGACCATCGATTTATCTTTTTAGACCCCTTTTAAAAAAGTTCAAACGTTTGGGCATACAGAGAAGATTACATAGAAAATTTTACTGTAAGTGAGAGTTTACACTGTACCAAAAAATTAGATCAAAGATCTCTATACATGTAATAAAATGATAGAAAAGTCAAAACTGTACATTGGAAATATTTATCTGTTATATCGATATCTGTTTATTCCCTTTTTCCGAACAAAATATTTCAAAGTTAAACCAAAAATACTGACTTGCACACTAAATAAATAAATTCATTATACTGTTTAATGGTATTTGCAGAACTGTTTTACTGAACGAATAACTATTATCAGAATTGTATATCTAAAAATTCCATTATTTAACAAGAATATTAAAACTTTTTTAAGGAAATCTATCGCCTAATTTACTTTTACGAACATCGTTTATTCTAAGTAAAACCTCAATTTAATCAGTCACCTCTACAAAATTGAATTTTATTGATGATTGATGATTCCGTTATAAGATAGTACTATTTAGAGTGCAAGTTAGTATTTTTGATATGCAATTCGTATTTCTGTTTCACAAATCATATATTCGAAGTACGAACCACATTTTAGGTGTGAATTCAATTAAAAAGGTCATCTCATGTTTAGTAAATCAATTGGTTTTTTTTGCACAGCATTTAATTTTCTGGTTTGCATTCAGTAAATTAGTGGAGTTAACTAGAGTGCAGAAAAATTAAACAGAGGTGCATTTAAAAATATCCCTTTAAAAAAATACTCGCTGGGTGTTCAACATAAAATACCGAAGCCGAAAATATTGTATGTTGTGAGTAAATTTTTGTCTGTTTGTTTTGCTTTGTCCGGAAGGATCTCGAAAAGTACTCAATAGATTTGATTCAAATTTTGTACAAATATTAACTAGAGATACGGTCTTTATATAGGCTATATATTATCACGCTACATATCCTAGGGGCTAAGCAGAGAGCAATCAAATTGGCATTATAATATAATTTTCACGCGTACGAAGTCGCGGGCAACAGCTAGTAATAAATATATCAATCTTTCATCACGAAACAAACCTATCGTAATAAAACTGCCAATTCGTGATGTTTCGATATCCAACAGACAGTCAAAGATCAAGCGGTATGTAATTTAAGGTAACAGCTAGAATAGTGTTTATTGTAACACATTACATTACACTTCTAATGCTAGACCAATAAATACGAGTAATCACAACAATCAATTAGGAAGATTACGATAGATTGGTACACTTTCTGTTCGGGTATAGAGTTATGAATCTAGTACAGATGTCGATGTAAAAAGATAAGGAATTTAAAAAAGATAACTGTGTACCCAAAACACATCACAACAGTTATTTAATGGAAACAGTTCCCATCAAATAACTGTTGGGATTATTTGCGTCAGTAAATATCAGCAAAATTAAACTTGATATCTACAACTTTATCTATTTAAGGAAGTCAACTTTATCTAGTTGACTACTCAAAACAATTAAAATTACTTGTTCTATGCCCATTTTTCTATCTAACCACTGGTATTATTGCCATTTTAAATGAAAGATCCAAGAACAAACACACCTGCGAATTTCAAATGAAATCTTTTCGTGACTCAGCTGAATTTATGATCTTCAAAATTTTTAGCTAAGAACCTTCCCCGATATATTTTTTGACCAAACGAAACTTATCAAAATGGGGGTCCATGCATTGGGCCGCTACGTGTTCATAGACCGCCAGATGCAGATACACAGGCCATACTGGTGCAACCGGGACTACACCTATCGTTTTCCTTCAGAGGTTAGCTTACTTAGGGAAAGCTGAGCCACTTGTACATCAAAATTTGCCCCAGCCGCGTCTAAACTTCATAACCCTGTGCATAGAATAAAAAAACCAGTTATCTAATATGTTCGCAACTCTCGATTGTTTTATGCGCTTGCGCAACCGGGAGCGTCTACTTTCATGATCGAGATGTGGATGTGGGCGACCGTGCATAGTATGTGTATGTGGTCAATGGTGGCACAGTCGGTGAACTATCAGTAGGTATTTCAAACAGTGCATCTGAAACGAAATAATTACTTTAAAATCTCAATCGAAAAAACTGAAATAGGTAATGTAATCACTTTCCATTGGTCATGGCTGTGTAAGTCTTTTTAGTAGGTATGTACTTACCTACCTACTTTTGTTTTATTCCATTAGGCGCGATTGGTCCAATATGCGATTTTTCCAATGTTCAAAATAATGTCCAATTCGCGATTGTTCCAATTGTAATATAAGTTGTAATATAAAATAATAAAGTATTCAGGTAAATCTCAATAGGTACTCTTTGAAAACTATGGTATAAAATATAAATTAGTTTACATGACGCCAGCGTCGCCGCCTTCACCCACATGAATTTTATTTCCTTGCCCGCTTTTCATGGGAACCTATTCCCGGTATAAAAGCTTGTGTGTTGTTCTGGACTATAAATTATCCCTGCACCAAATTTCAGCTGTCAAAGCGTGAAAGAGTAACAAATATCCACATATCCATACTCTAAAACTTGTTTATTTAGTAAGAGATAAATAAATATTATAGTGCGAAACAGAGACCACTATTGAGTTTCAAAATTTAGCGCTAATTATTTAATAAACACCATCAAGTTGTAATACTGTATTAACACTTCTTTGTACTGTGCCAATGGTCAGCGTGAGAAACTATTGGTCTTTGCCAATATAATAAGTTTATTGTTTTAAACCTTAATTGACGAATTGACGTGTTTGACTTATACTTGAATGTTTAATAGAAAGTTAACCTACTTTTTTTTTCTACTATGGTAACAGGCAAAAAAGGAAATGCTGGCCTTAATCATAAGTGGCCTTTGTAAGATTAACAAATAACATTGTAACGTAGGTAGTATAATAGAGGGGGGAAAAATGATTTTAAAAATCTATGATAATGTTACTAACTAGGGCATTTAGAACTACCTCAATGGCACAGTATCTATCTGTACTAAAATTAAAAGCTGAATAGTTTGTTTGAACGCTAGGATCTCAATTTCTAGATTTCAAAAAATCTTTTACAGGTCGATAGTCCATTTATTGAGGAAGGTTTTAGGCTATATATCACCACGCTACAATGAATAGGAGCGGAGTAGAAATGAGAAATGTGACGCAAATAAAGTTGCAAGAGTCCGCTAGTAAAATACCGTAGAAGAGGTATCGAATTCACATACCGGTACTTAGGTAGAAAAGGGTAAGTTAATTAGAATGCCTTACATTGTAAAATCTTTGTTTACTAGTTACTAGTTTTTTTTGCTACAACATTACTCGTAACCGTAACTCTTCTCGAATTTGGGTTAGATGTGTGGAGGTCAGAATGTTTGTTACTCTTTCACGCTTCAACAACTGAGCGGATTTGGCTGAAATGTATTACAGGAATAGATTAAAAACTGGCAAAACTCGAAGTCTACACTCTATCCCAAGAACATGTTTCCGTGGGCAGAAAGAACGAGAACAAAAGTTCAGGCAGCCAAACCCGCGTCTGCTATCTAGTAGGTAACCTAATTATATTGTCACCAACAAAATATCTAATCTACTGTCTAAATACTTAGCCAATGTCAGATTCTTATCTCATAGACCAATTTAGCCATTTAATTACATTGTCACACATTATATCCGAAACACGCTGTAGATACGTAATGTATAGTGTTAACGCAAGACAAGTTGCTCTACTTTATAACAAATATAATTTATTGTGAGAAATCAATAGAAGTAGCCAGATACCGACTTACCATTGAGTAACACAATTATATTATAAATATAAGCTGTACCCCGCGGCATTGACCGAATTTCGTCGCTACAACTTAACAGGTACTTAATAAATCAAAGCTTTGATAATAAAAATAAAACTTCTACATTAGGTAACAGACTGACTAGTATTTATATTGACAAGTTTTTTAAGTAATCAAAACACTGTCCTTACTCATAACTATTTTAATAAAATATGTCATTGTGTGACTTTTAAGGTTTCTGGTCGACTTTAGTTTCTTAATCACCTTCAAAAAGTTCTTATTTCAAGCAGACTGTGTATGTATTAAGTGTTTGAGTACGCATACCAGTATTTTTTTGCACTCTATCAACCTTTTTTCCTTAACAATAGCTAGAAGCGATTGTTGCATGACCTGTCAACGTTATATTCACCAAGTTTGGTCAGTTGCAGGTGTACAGTTCGTAGATGGAGATCCTCTTCACGTTCATTGTTTTATTGACTTGGTATTTCAAAAGAAAAAAGATTATTGAAATATTGAGCACTGTCCTTAATCCCAACAAATAGATATCATAAAACACTGATCGAAAAAACAAAAATGATCATTTTATAACGGATCGCACATCAAATGACGTACTCATCCAACTTCCCAAATTAAATATGTTCAAAATTTATTATTAGCTTCAACGTTTTCTCACGTTTAGAGTTATGGATGTTATAATAAAGCTCTAAACGTCATATAACGGTGTATTCGATTTCAACTTAACGACCTTGAAGCTATGTTTTGTTCGGTTATAAATTTTAATATAGTATATTTTAAACTAATGACCTGACCTAAAATGTCTGAGGTATTTGCCACTTCCTAAATTAAAAAAAAGAAAGCAACAGTTAGGTTGGGATGTTGCTGTGGCACTTTGCAGGTAGTCCTAGCGAATTAAATTGGACGTTATCACGTACAAAAACTTGTTTGAATACAATGTTATAACTATATTTACTTTTAAGGTTTATAAAATGCAGTTATGTTTCATACCATTGTCTGACATTTCTACCAGGTTGAACTGGCTTTAACCATAGGTAGAATAAATATTTGTAAATGCGACATTGTTTAAAACAATTTATACATACTAAGTAAACATTTTTTATCGTGTCACAATCCCCATGTCTGTCATACCGGACTCGAACCGACTGTGACCACTCGGTCTTTGAGTCCCTAGGTACCTATAACGTCTAGTGCCGGTCTACTCCTACTAAAAATATTATAAGTTCTTGAATTATATCGTATGCTACATTGTACAGCAGTTTCAATACTCTGCATTATAGTTTCAAAATCTGAATATTTTGTAATTCGGTCAAACCACGCCCTATAATTTTTTGAAAGGTGTTCGCAACAAAAAAGTATGTACATAGAAAAAGTTATTGTAAAGTAATTAATATTATAATTTTATATCAAACACCTAACCGACTGTTTCACAAATTATAGGTGTTATAATATGAAGATTAATAGTTCAATTTAAAATATTATACTAATGGCATGACATGGCATGAAAAGTACGTATTGCATGTATAGGTATAAAAACGACTACCTTATAATTGCAATCGAAGACAAGGATGAATGCTGTAAATCATTTTTATAGTGTTTGGTAATCGAAAAATGTAGTAAACATAGCCTTGGTACTTTTTTATTAATTAAGATTAAATGTAATTTTATACTTAGCTTATTAATTTTGAATTTTAAAAAAATACTGAGAAGCAATTATCTTCATTATATTTTTTTTCTGATTGATTAGTCGTGCTACTATGTTCATAACTGATACAGCTCTGAGCGTTTGTAGTTTTAGTAAATTTGTGTGAACATGATCTCAAGTTAAAACATAGCTTTAATCTATGGTTTCTGTCTTATTTTACCATTTTGAAATGTTTTTAAAAAAATATTAAAAAATATTTAATCGATATCCTCTGTTAGTAAGTTGGTCTAAATTTTTATTAAAAGATCCAAATATTCAATAGCTAATTGTTAAAATAAAATCTAATGGCTTAGAAACAATAGGTGAATACTTAAGCAAATAGATTTTACCAAATTTTGATCGCAATTTATCAACTCTGTCGACCAAATAACACATTTTGGTCAAAGAAATTGACAATACCTACTTATGAATAATTGCTGTCAATAAATTTGTTTTCGTAACGATATTTAAGTCATTCATTCTAATTTTAAAATATTATTAACAATCAATGTCCACAATATGTATTTTTATTGTTTTATGACTTTCATCACGTTTACATCTTTAGTCTGTACTCCGTGTGTTTCATTCTTCAACATTCAAGTAACGCCTCATATACCTGATACATCATTATAATTTATAAGAGATAACAATCCAATTTTTAATTTATTCACAGCTTATAAAACAACAATCGAGCAGACCGGCGCGGCGCCTCACTGCGATCATGATCGATTACTTGTCACCTCTTGCTACGAGTGTCGATAAATTAATCGAGTTGACTCCGGTAACAATCACTCGTTGTGTTGTAATTACTGTTTGTTCTCTTGGGCTTTAGAAGTACATTGTTTATCAATACTTTGGCATTTGATGAGTTATTGCCCGTGGGTTAATGTAGGTAAATATGAAAAGTTTTGTAATCAATCTGGTTTTTATTTATTGCCATTTCACAGCCGTCAGTAAATATTCATCAGATTCTAAGATGTAAGGAACGTCTATGAAAATGAAAAACTAGCATAATATGTAAAAATCAAATCAATCAATGGCAGTTCACTGCTGGACGTAGGCATACTCCAAGTTACGCCACAATACACAGTGATATATCAGGTATGTTTAACCTTATTTGATTTTATATTTCTTTACAACAAAGCGGATACCTATTGACCTCCCAACCTCATAACTGGCACCTGACGTCAGAGGCCATATTGTCAGAGATATGCCAGCTTGCAGACTAGCTAGTGTCGATTCTAGGTGCCTTTTCGTCATTCTTTTATTGATGCGTATTACGTTGAAAGTGAAAACTTATCCGGTCTTAATATCTGACATCAAGATACTCAAAGAATGCCGAGAACAGCTGATTTATTTTAAAATGCAGAATGGTTTAACCGTTTAGAAAAGTGTGTTAAGCACGTACTTTTTGTGTTCAGTTCCGGTTACTTTTCTTAAACGCGTGACTCAAAGTACAAAAATCGTCTTATGAACATTTTAAAACCTTTTTACTATTTATCAAACAGGAAACTTGAACTGAAACTTTAAAAATGCTTATTATTAAGTTCAGAGGATAATGTAAGGAGCATTTTTGCAAATTTATATTGATCACGTCAATTCAGAAAGATGTCTAACTAGAAATCGAAATGCATTATTATTCCACTATTTCAACTTATATAACTATTTATAAACACTGAATAACAATTACTAGTAACCGAAATTGGTAATTAACTAAACAAAATTTATGTGGTCGATCGAACATTGTATAGATTGTATCTTATTTATGGGACCTCGTACACACTTGTAATAGACACCTGTATACGACCTACATAGACTTAAATGCTATGTAATATAGTATTACTGCTACACTCTAAACAGATGTTTTACGTAAATCAAATTTTCGCAACAATAGCCATCGATTTCTGTCAAAAAAGACCTAACTGAAATATGAATTTCACTTAAAACTATACTCTAATCCGCGATGATACAGTACTATATTCGGTGTCGTAATAATCGCGAATGAAATTTTGTTGGCTATAGCCAAAAGTGATAAGTAGCGTAAACAAGACTGTAGAATATGAACTCTGGTGCTATAACGAAAAGATTGATTTTACAGTATTATAAAATTGGATGTAGGGTTACTAAATGTAATTGAAAGGATAACAATGTGCACTTGCGTCCACTTTCAAAGCTAGAATGCTTGCGCCAGATTTGAAGTGAAGTGCTTGGACTAAAACTGTAGAGACGCTACTGGTTAATTTTTAATATGGAATTTATCTAGTCTCAGAAAGTCTAAATGAATGCATTTTATAAGGTGTGTTGTGTTGAAAATTGTTTGGAAAATATTTATACTCGTTATACTAGTTGTCCACACATCGACACTATGTTCTTTACACAATATCGTCCAATTTTTTTTCGATCAGGACCACTTGCAATCATGGCGCCGGTCCTTGATCGTACGACTAAGAAGACGTTTCAGCAGGAAACTTTTATAGTTTACTTTACTGCCCCCGAACGGGACGGCGGGGCGGTATCGTCTGACCAGCACGCTCCCGCACTCGCAACTCCTCTCGTTTGGCCGATAAAGTCTTAGAAACTTCTCTGATGCAAAATTATTTGAAGTTATTTTTTTCTTAAATATCACAGTAGCTATTTTTTTTCTTTCATCAATAGATTTTTATATAATTTACAAGAGTTTCACTTCCCACGTTGAGTTTAATAGAACTTTGACTGCTACACCAACTAATCCACACTGAATAATCAAAGCTATGCTGTTTATTAGTAGCCCCGATGTATGCATATAATTTTAATAGTTTAGTACTCTACTGTTAGGCCCATCACGTTCTTTTCTAAATTTCAATACATGTGCAGGCATATAAAGAAAACATAAATTTAAAAAATGCAGCTACGTTTGCTCTACAAACGTCCTTGTTCCGTCGGCCAGATAAAAAGGTTGACAAAGGATATTGTATGGAGAGAGCCTCTCTATTGTTGTTTGTTTTTAGCAAACCACAACGCAACCCGGTGACAAGTTGTTGACTTGGGAGGTTGTTACGCTTAGAAGGATGCTCTACTTCCAGATTCGTGGGAAGAAAACTTTGACAATTTCTCTAATTTATCACTTTCTAAGTTGTTACGTTCATTCATTACTTCCTTACATATTAATAGTCTTTGGGTGCGAGTCCATCCGCATTCTATGATTAACTTCGCAGGAAAACGGTGCCTTCATTAAAAACTATCGAATGTTTGTTGTCAACTTGTGATGTGTGTGTGTGTCAATTAATGATTATGTAACTTGCATATTTAAGTACCTAGTTGCAACAAAGAGTACAGAGATTATCTATCCCACATAAATTCAATCTATTGTCTCTATCTATCTGTATTCAGTAGTAAAAAGTTATGTAACTGAGTCAAGTAGCAGCGAAAGGAAACAAGCTAAATCGACACTACAATGTGATGCAGAGATTTTGAAATATCAATCGAAAATATGTGCAGGCGCACTACAATCTACAACTAGGTAGTTGTAATAGTGTTTCTAAACCACAGTGCACACGATGTTTGTCAAGTTCAGTAGGTGGTACTGTATACTAAAAAAATTTTTGTCCATGGCTTAGACACTGTAAGATGTACTTCAACAACCTTCAGTGTTTCATCCACAACAAAAACTTTTATATTAAAGGTAAAAAAGGATTGATAACTGTTTTATTTTTTCAATCGGTAGAATCTCTCATCACTCATTAAGCCAGATAATTTTAGCATTAAAAAAATTGTAATTCAAATAGTAATAACTTTTGAACCCTTGTAATTTAATTCAACCCAGAAACCCTGACAATAAGTAATTACCAACCACTTTATACGAACGTCATTGTGACATGGCGGCATTTACCATTTTTATAAACTTAACAGTCGCAGCAGTGCCAAAATTATACTACTGCAATTTTCATTTGCATCTTTTTTTGCATTTTTTTCTTTTGTAAATTTGTATAATGATACACTAAAACCTTGAACTATGTTTTTTACATTTTCTATTTATTGCCCGTAAATTCCTCAACTCCTTGTAATTTTAGTCTACGGTCCGTGATTTAGTGTATAATACCAGGCATACCAAACGCTATCAATGTTGATTTAAACATGATTTCCGTGGTCTGGAAGTAAATTTGCATATGATTTGGCGTTAATATTGCATTTAATTTGTTTAACTTTAACGATAAATAGTTATTAGTCAGTGGTATTGACATTAAAATAATGAAAATGAAAGTTGATTGGCTATTTACAATTTGTAAACTGTAGTTATACAAAATTAACAATGACACGGTGGTGTTAATTAAATTATGATAAAGTTGCGAAATTTTTCAAAACCGACTTTTTCGTACTTGTCCTAAAATGTTAAACAACATACTTGATTTCCAATTAGGCAATTATTTTCTTCTATAGCACCACCAGTCGTACTTCTCTCAGCGTTAAGTCGTACTTGTTTGTTTCTAAAGTCAGTTTCTGTTTTGACTTCCTATTGGAGTCATTTTTGGTGTTACATTCATGTTAGAATATTCAGACTCCTCAATGCCAAGAAAGGCTTTTACCTACATGTTCCAACTTGGATGGGGTGCTGTTTACCAATACGTTGCGAGTGAGTTTACTATTGAGACGGCAGACAAACATACAGTACACTTGTTCGAAAGTGGCTATGAAAGTTTCCATGTAACATTAGTTTTGTAACAATTTTGTAACAGACTAACCAATTGAAATATGTATCGCAAGTCGTAAAAGCATCTGTTTTGAAAGGATTATAATAAAATATTCTTTAGAAATGTTATTTATCAGGATAATCCTTAACATAGAACGTATAAACTACCTTTCCAATTTAAATATTTTCGTTTGACAAGAAGTACCTACATATTTACATCATCTCTATAAATTTATTAGAAAAAAATAGAAAGCTATGAGTTAAACAATTTAATTTTTATTTAAGCAATTCCGATTGTCTTGATCTACATAACACATTAAAAAACTTTTATGAAAGTAGTTTAGTAACTTTCTATTGTGTTAGGAGATATGTTATTCATTAGCATACCTATTATACAACGCGCAGGCATAAATATAATTAATCAGTAGTAGTCAACACTTTTGGCAGATTTCAAAATAACATCATTTTGTCGGAAAGTCTCAGTTCGATCTGATACCTATAGTTTAGTGTGAACTCGAAACAGGAAATAATTGTTATGTACCGTAGAGTCATACTGTATAACTTATGCATTACATTTACAGGTTGTAGCGATTTTGTAGGTGTCGCAGATTACATAACACGACTTTTGTTTAGAAGATAAAGGTGGAAACAACAATAGTTAGTGGATGTCTTCTGATTTTTATCGGTAAAAGTCGGGCATCTAATCCATGAACGATTTCCACACGTAAAAAATGTCTGGATGTCGGAATGTCTGGATGATTGTTCCTATTTCACGTTCTATCGGCTGGACGGATCTGGCTGAAATTTAGTACAAAGTTAGATTATAGTCCAGAATAACAGATAGGCTACTTTTTATTCTTAATGGGCGGCGCCTTTTTGTAATATTGAAAACTCTACATTGATCGTAGATATTATAATAAAACAATTCAATGCGTAGTATAGGTACCTTACTTTGTGTCAATAGTAAAAAATACATTTGTTTACAAAAAAAATAAGTAGAGCAACTTTCATAAGTTGCATCTCCGAGAACAATAGCAACTGTAGTGGGCAACGACTTGAGATTGCATTTTAAAATATTCACAAACTCATTTCGCGCCTGGCTGTCTGCCTTTAACCACATTACAACCAACATTATATCCTGTCATCACTCAACCAAAAATATACCTTACAACCTCACGATAAAGTTCATATTCACTGTATAATTAAATTTGTCGTACGCAGAGAAAACTTTTTGAATGTTTACTATTTAAAAAGGTTATTTATGCATAGTTTATTATGACCTCCGAGGCTCGACGGATCGAACGCTGACCCGTGCGTGAGAAATTGATTTTGATCCGTGCCGTTATAGGTATAGTTAAGTAATAATTTGACATAAATTAAAAAAGTATGTAGATTTAATAACCGTGAAGGTAATGAACTGTTTTACGATATTTTTGAGTTAAATGAATAGTCGTAGAAGTTATTCATTAACATTTTTTTGGAATGGAATTTTATAGGCACAGGTCGACAGGTTCGGTGCCTGTGACTGGTCAGGGTTTAAGTGGATATCCTTGAGCCTGCTCTCATAGTATACACAGTCAATAAAGTATAGATAGTCAATCAATCAATCAAAATAAACAAAAAGTAGTGAATCAATCAAATAGAAATAGTCAATCTGTTTACCTCTATCAGTCCATGGAAATACTGGAAATATACCTACGAGTCGCCATTTGCGCAGATTTTCGTTTTTTTAACTAATCTAGCAGAATCTTTAATGATCTTTATCAATTAGTATTATAGAATTAGTAAGTTCAGTAGATTTATCAAGATTAATGTCATTTCCTGAAGCATAAAGGTGTTGGATCCTAAGTTACCTATATTCAACGAAAAAGAAAGACTTCTAGTTTTTTAAAATATAAATAAACAAATCCTATGAAATGTTGTTTGATGGTATCATTTGACAAGCAAAATGTATAAAAGAAGTTGTATGTAATATGTTACGAAACCTGAAGATGCAACTGTGACAAGTTTTTGAGTGACAATCGTGAGAAAATACCTCATCAGCGAATTTTTAAGCTTAAAAAGCTCTAACGACACTTTTTTTTTTTTTTTTTTTTTTTTACGTGAGGGAAAATCCTCATGGATGTTATGCCGGACTCCTACCGACTAAAAAACCTCACGTAACGCCCAACAGCCTATGGTTGTGAGCCCCGGGTAAGCCCTCGGAAGGATGTCCCAGGACTCCCAACAGACCTACGGCCGCCACTGCGGCCTCGCCCAGGGGAGGTTCGGGTGCTTGCCGCGTCTTTGGGGGGGGGGTTTCGGGTGTGATCCGCTTCTAAGAGGGGGCGTGCGTGAGCTACTCACGTCACGCTGCCGTCATGGGCCTGCTTCTGTAAGGACGGTGAGCGACCCTCTCACCGTCCTCAGACCCCCGGTCATGGAGGCCGATAGTCCTCGGCGAAGACACGTCGGCGGCGCCCAGGGCGCCGACTGCGGAACTCGGGTGGGAGAGTTCTCTCCCGTACCCGCCCCGCCGCCTCCTTCACGAGCATGACCTGCTCGCAGAAAGAGGCGGCGCAGTCCCACTTACTCCCGCTGGAGAGCATGGCTCGCACCATGGTCTCGAGCGAGAGAATGTCCACGTCCAGACCCGCTACGAGGACCTGGCGCTGTTGCGCCCACGCCGTGCACTCCACCAGCGTATGGAGCGCCGTGTCATCGCTGCGGTCCTCGCAGTGCTGACATTCAGCCGTGGTTTCCCGGTGTCTTCGCCACAGATACCTACCGAAGCTACCGTGCCCGGTAAGTATCTGCGACAGCCGGTAGGAGAGAGCACCGTGTCTTCTCTCCAGCCACTCGTCCATGACCGGTCTGACGGCCGCGATTGTGGCGAATCCCCCCTTTGGTTGCTCAAGTCGCACCTTCCATGTCTCCACGGTTTCCTGGTGGAGCAAGGACCGCTGGGCCTCGATTTCTCGAGACGCAGGCCTTTGGCCTCGCTCCAGCGCCTCCTTGCGCCATCTGAACAGTGACGCAAGGGCTCTCGCTTCCAGGTCCCATGGAGGGGTTCCGGCTAGGAGACATGCCGCCTCACCGGAGATCGTGCGGTATCCTCTTATCACCCTGACGGCCATCGCTCTCTGCGGGCTCAGCAATCTAGCCACATTGCTGGCCGTCAGGGTCTCCGCCCATACGGGTGCCCCGTATAGGGCCATGCTTCGCACGATCCCCAGGTACAGTCTTCTGTAGGGAGCGTTGGGTCCCCTGATGTTGGGCATCAGCCGCGCGAGTGCGGCTGATGCTCCCCTCAGTTTTGGGACCAAACTTCGGAAGTGATGTCCGAAGTTCCACCGGCCATCGAGTACGAGCCCCAGATACTTCATTGAGGGCTCGATGCCGATGCTGACGCCCCCTACTTGTAGGCTGGAACCCGCAGGTGGCCCCATCCGAGGTCCGTGGAAGCACAGAGCCTCAGATTTATGAAGTGCGACCTCGAGACCCAGCCGCCGAATCCGACCCACGACTTGAGCGACCCCTGCCGTGGCCTTTAGTGCTGCGTCCCGGTGCGTTGCTCCCCGCGCCGTAACGAGGGTGTCGTCGGCGTAACACGTTACGCTGACCCCTCTGAGCAACGGACCCCGCAGCACCCAATCGTAACCGATGTTCCACAGGAGCGGTCCTAATACCGATCCCTGTGGAACACCGCACGACACATCTCGCCGACCCGGCCCTAGCCAGCTCGGGTAAGTAATGGCCCTCTCGGAGAGATAGGCCCCGACAATTCGACGGAGGTAGGGAGGCACTCCATGGTAAATAAGCGCCTCCCTAACGCAGCTCCAGGGCAAGGTGTTAAAGGCGTTGGCGATGTCAAGAGACACCGCCATCACCACCTCACCCTGTGAGACTGCTTCCTCCGTCAGGCCTCTAATGCGCATGATCGCGTCCACGGTGGAGCGCCCCTGACGGAAGCCAAACTGGCTATCCGCCAGATCAGGCCCCACACGTGTTAGGTGCCCGACGAGGCGTTGTGCAATAATGCGCTCAAAGAGCTTGCACACCTCGTCGAGCAACACGATCGGCCGGTACCCTGATGGGGTGTTTGCCGGCCGCCCCGCCTTTCGAATCAAGACCAGTCTCCCCGTCTTCCAGGCCTTGGGAAACTGGCCTTTTTCGAGGCATGCGCTGAAAAGACCTATAAGTCGAGGCCCAAGCTCCTCGAGAGCCAGGACCCACGCTCGGCCTGGAATGCCGTCGGGTCCAGGGGCGGTGTTTCTGCGGGATTTAAGCCGCAGTACAGCCGCCCCTAACTCACCCTCGGTGACTATGGGCACGTCGTTCTCGCTGCCTTCCGCGTTGGGCGCCTGAGACGGAGCCATGCGCGGAGGAATGTGTTCCTCCGCTCTCGTCGGGAACAAGGAGTCCAGGACCCCCTCCAGCCGCTCCGGCTGGAGACTCTGGGTCAGTGGGGGCTCCTTAGGGCGTAATTTTCCCCTTACCATAAGGTACGGGCGCCCCCACGGGTTCCGCTCCAGAGTCTCCATCAGCTCTTCGCGGCCCAACTTTTTGGACCGCTTGATGGCCGTCTGGAGGGCCCTCTTGGCCTCCCTGTACCCATCGTAGAGCTCCGTCTCTCGGGCTGCCGCATCGTCTGGGCGGCGACGCCTCCGGCGGAACCTGGTGTACCGGCGACGTGCGGTAACGCACTCCGCGCGCATCTGCGCGATTTCCGGCGTCCACCAGTACACCTGCCTCCTCGCCGGTCTGGGCCTAGCCCTGGGCATCGCCGCATCGCAGATGTGCGACATGGCTCTCCCGAACCACTCAACTTCGGCATCAACATCGGCAAGCCTGTCCGCTGTCGGAATCCAGGCCTGCACGATGGCCGCCTCCAGGAGAGCCTCCCGATCAAGGCGATGGAGTGCCCAACGCGGTTCCGGGGGATTCGCGATTGCTGGTGGCAGGTTAGGTGGAGGGGAGACGTCGAACCGAATATATCGGTGATCTGACGACGTCTCCTCCTCCTCCACCACACGCCATCCCTGGACACGGCGGGCAAGCTCAGGGGTCGCAAACGAAACGTCTATGACCGAGCTGAGCCCCCGCCGCGTCCAGGTTGCGACATTCCCCCGATTCAGGATGACTAGGCCACGTGTAGTGACCCAGTCCTCCAGTATCCTCCCCCTATCTCTGGTTTCCCGGGAGCCCCAAGCCTGCGACCAGGCATTGAAGTCTCCCAGGACCAAGACAGGGCGAGGCCGGCATGCAGCGAGAACGACGTCCAGCTCAGGGAGCCATAGCTCAAACTGATGCTGGTCAAGGCTCGGCGTGATGTAAACGGCCACGACAGCCACACCCTCATAATCCGCCGCGACGCAACCCGGGCCCCTAGCGATAAGCGCTAGGCGCGAGTCGTCCGCGCCGGTACCCCCAAAGACAGTCGCCAGGCCGTCCAGATCCACCGGGCTTCCCGGGTGCACCCAGTACGGCTCGGCGACAACGGCGACATTGATGGACCACTGCCTGATGCTCTGGTACAGAAGGTCCTGAGCACCAGAGCAGTGGTTCAGGTTCACCTGCAGGATGCGGATATGTGTGTCCATTAATGAACATCCATCTCCGCACCCTGCCGCAAACGTGGACCCTCACCCCCCCGTGCGGACGGACGGGGCTTCGGCCTTGAGGCAGCGCAAGCCTTGCTGCCCGCCCGGTGGTCGGCCTCCTTGCCCTCCGCCACGCATTTAAAACAGCGTGGCGGAGCGCCACAGGCAAGGGCCGTGTGACCGGGCTGGCTACAGCGGAAGCACCGGTCTCCCACGGCGACTTCCGCCGTACACTGCACTCCTACATGCCCCACGACCAGGCACCTAAAGCACCTGGCTTCGCGGGGCTGCAGGAGATGCACCTGCGCCCTCAGGAAGCCCCCAATTAGGAGGCTTCGTCCGTCCGCCACTTTCTGAGCCGCCGCGACGGGGCAGCTCACGACTGCCGACCCGTGACCGGTGGGGCCAAAGCGAATTTCGTTTGACCTCACCTGATCACGAGGGCAACCGCTTGCCTCCACGACGGCAGAGATTATCTCCTCCGTCGTGGCCGCGTCATCCAGACCCGAAATGCGCAGACTCGCGCATTTGTTGGGTCTGGTGACGCGGACGTCGCCCGTGTTCAGCGACTCCCTCAGCTTTGCCGCTAGGGCATCAGCTTTGGGGCCGCTGGTGGCGCCAGAGACCTCGAGGAGGCGTGCTCCGGTGCGCGTCACCTTGCACCGGAGACCTCCCTCAATCTCGAGGGCCTTGAGGTCGACTGAGGCTTTCGCCTGCCTCAGTACCTCGGCGTACCCCACGCCCTTCGCCTTGCCCTCTGTCGTCACCGTGATGACGACGGCAGTGGAGCGAGGAGCGCGGAGCCTCTTTGGCGCCTGCGCCGCGGTGGCCTTTGCCGCTGTTGCGGCGACTTTTGCTGCTTTCTTGGCTGCTTTTGCCGCCTTTTTGGCGGCCTTAGCCGCTTTTTTCTTTGCTCCCGCCACCTCCCAAGCCCCCTCTCTGGAGGGAGTCAGGGGTGCAGCGGGAGCGCTGGCTGTGCTGGGGGAGGTGGGGTTGTCACCTCCACCAGGCGCCGTCTTCTTGTGGGCGGAGGGGGCGGAGACCTTCCGCCGGGGACCGGAAGTCCCACTGGGTGCAGCCGTCGTCGCGTACGACGTGACGACGGGTGCCGCCAGCGGCGGGCGGTATGCCCGGTCCTCGAGGACGCCGAGGCGTCGTTCGATGGTCTCCAGCAGCTGGACCATCGTTGGTGTCGCCTTAGGTGGTGCACGTGGAACGGGGGTTATCGCACCCCGAGCCTCCCCGGCCCCCTGGATGAGCTGCGTTAGCTTGCCGATCTCCTCCCGCATCAGCTCTTGCTGCTTGCGGGAATCGGCAAGCTCCTTCTCCAGGCTCGCAACCCGAGCCCGGAGCTTCCCCTCCTCGTTGGAGACGCTCCTTTCGAGGAGTTCCTCCAACGCCTTAGTGGCACCTGTGACGGCTTCCGTCACTACCTTCTTCTTACCCGCGACATTCTTGGCGCCTTTCATAGCGTCAAGAATCCGGGCAAGAGCTGCCAGGAGCTCACGTGCTTCAGGGACGTCTTTGTTCCTGCCGCTAGATAGTGGTGGAACACGCCCAGGCGGTTTTGTTGCCCGTCCCACAAGTTCGGGTTCCTTACCTCTCCCTGATGTTGTGGCTTGTATCTTGGCCGGTGGGTCATCCTCGCTAGTTGATACCGTTCCCGGCCGTCGGAACAGGCTTTTGCCGGTTCCAGTAGTTCGTGGCCTCTTCCTCCTAGTCTGGATACCAATCTCCTCGTTCTCGGTATCCATGCTGAGGATCGACTCCGCGTCAGTATCGGGGGGTGCAACCTCTACCTCTGTTTGTGGGGTGGTGTTGTGACGCGGTAGCGACACTCGCACCTCCCTCGTAGGTCCAGGCACCGAAGTACTCGACCTTACTTCCCGTTTTGTCTGTTCCAAGTCATTAGGCAAGTCTGCGTCCAGATTGAGTAAGCCGTAGTTGTTGTCGTTTTCCGCGCCGATTGTGTGAATAATATTTGTTTCCATATTTGTTCCCACGAGTAGAGACGATTTAATATCAACTCCCTGGGTGACGCTCATTCCAGGAAGCGGGATATATACTGTAGGGTGCTCCAGGTGCCCTACAGGCCTTTACGACTTTGCTCTCGGGTTTTATAGACTGTCCTTGTCTCGGGCCGGCCAATTAAGGCAAGCCCTCCGGCCCCTAGGGCCATCGCGTACCAACTGGTGCCATCAGTTGGATAGTTGCAATAACACTAGGGGTTACGGAACGCGAGGAGGGTGGCTGGTCCTCCCCAACTCCGACGCTGGCACGGATGCCTGTAGGTCCCTGCGTGAGCAGAGGGCCTACACGCCCTGCGGTTTCTCCGCTCAGTACGCTCTGCTTATCAGAGCGTAGGCGGAGCAGCCCGAAGTAGCCTTTACGGCTCCCTCCTTGGTGGACTATTGGCCGTGGGCGACGACGTGCGCCTCGCATAAAACGCACGTCGTCGTCCACGTTACCAGGGTGTACCACGTGGAGGTTGTCCTACCCCACACCCCAGCTCTAACGACACTTAAGAAATAACATCGTAATTAATGGGTATATCTCTATCATTAATGAATTACCTAATTTGTTAGTATAATGATAAAAGCCTAGATAGACCCCATGATACTGGAAAGACCTTTAGAAGGCTATAAAACAGTAGGCGTTTACTATTGACATAATAAGCCATCGTTTAGCAAAACATAAAAATATACCCCATGGACATTTAAGAGCGCACACGTATTTTTACGACAGCCATTTGATTATTTCACGCGCGTATTATATTAATAAATTAATTTATATTAATAATAAAGAAAGCTATTTCTGAACAGTAGAAAAGACTTTTTACGATACGATAAATAATATTATGTCGCATAAGATTTGCTGTTTATGTTCAAAAGCTTTTTAAAATTCTTATGGTGATTGGTTTAAATTAATAGTTTTTGGAAGGCACCTATGTAATTATTACAATCACGGTATCTGTATGACTAGAGACCCGTTGGTCATTCCAATTCGACACTAATTCATTTTAAAACAGGTCAAGGTTTAATCAGGTGTGAGACGGACACAGAGAGTTCCGTACCAAAAAGCCAAAAAAATAAGTTTTAAATATTAACTTTTTCTATTTTTAGGGTTCAGTACCTAAGAGGACAAAATGGAACCCTTATAAGATCACTTTGTTGTCCGTCCGTCCGTACGTCCGTCTGTCTGCCTGTCAAGACCCTTTATCTCGTAAACGTGTGAAGGTATCGAGTTGAAATTAATACCATATATTAAGATCCATGGTCCCTTGAAGCTGTAAAAAATCAAATTTCTAAATTAACGCAGAAAAAAGTTACGGCCTGCTTATGCCATCAAAAACGTGTATTTCGGCACTCAAAAGGAATCAAAATTCATAGGGTACTTCCCGCTAACTTAGAATCATGGGCAAGTAATATCCTCTTATACCACAAATATGGGGAAAAATCTAAAAACGGTACTTTTGTACCAAAATCATAAAAAAACAGTGTTTAAAGTAGGTACGTTCATCCATGTGTCTGTCAAGACCCCTTTATCTCGTAAACGCGTCAAGGTATCGAGTTGAAATTAATACCATATATTAAGTTCTATAGTCCCTAGATGCTGTAAAAAATCAAACTTCTAAATTCAAGCAGAAAAAAGTTTAGACTGGTTATGTCGCAAACACTTTCAAGGGAATCAACATTACCTACTAATGTACTTTCCGCTGACATATACCCATGAAATTTGGTGAATGGATGTACGGAACCCTTGGTGGGCAAGTCCGACTCGCGATTGTACGATTTTTTTTTAGTATTTGTTACAGAAATACATCATCTCTAAAAAATAATATGTTTGCCTGTCACGGTTCAAGAGATACAGGGTGGTGACTGGCAGAAAAACGGACAGTGGAGTCTCAGTAAAAGGTAATAGTCCCGTATTTACTCTTTACATATGGAACCTTAAAAATTACTTTCTTCATATAACCTTTTTTTTAACTTGAGGGAAAATCCTCACGGATGTTATGCCGGACTCCTACCGACTAAATAACCTCATGTTACGCCCAACAGCCTATGGTTGAGAGTCCCGGGTAAGCCTTCGGAAGCATGTCCTAGGCCTCGCCTAGGGGGTGGCTCGGGTGCTATCCCGCGTCTTTCCCGGAGGACGTGCGTGAATTCCTCACGTCACGCTGCCGTCATGGGCCTGCTTCTGTAAGGACGGCTAACCTAACCTATAACTGTGTCAAGTTCTACGTTCATATCCGTTCTCGCAATTTTCTTAGAAAGGGGTGATAAGATTTCGCATTTTCATATTTAATTAAACTAAGGTGAATCATCTTTTTATGGGACTCTGAAAACTAAAGGCCAAGAGTGGCGTTTTACCCACGTAAAATCGTGTCCCACAACAATAACAATGGTGAAAGGTTGGTATACCATGTCTCTGTCTACCCCTTCGGAGATGAAGGTGTGATAAAATGCAAGTCAGTTTTAAATATAATTTTCTTTCATTGCCTACTTTTCCCATCTAGACTATAAATTCAATGACTCAATATTTTTTTGTGTTGATAAAATGTTAAATCATAAATGAAATAATTACCATAAAATATTATTCTATAAACTAAATCGAGAAAAATTAATTTAATTAACTAAAATAACGTTTTATGTCTGCTTTACATTTTTATGTTTACATGGTTAAAGATCAAATTTATTTAGACAATAGATTAAACCATACAAAACATTATTTTTTTTTGTCTTTGTATGGCCTGTCTTAACCCGGATAATATACAGCGTGTTACTAGGAGAGCGTAGGATAATAAGTACATACTCAATACATACGTACGGCCACAGATTAATAAATAGTTACGTACTACGAAGGTCAGATTCGACCAAATACCAAGTTAAACTCATGACTGCCTCGGTGGCGTAGTCGATAGTAAAACCTCCTGCCGCGCTTGAGGTCCTGGTTTCAGTCCAAATATTTGAGTGAACCACAAATGTTTGTTTCGGAGTTTGGGTGTTTTCTATCTATACTAATATAATAAAGAGGAAAGACTTGTTTTTTTGTTTGTTTGTTTGTAACGAATAGGCTCCGGAGCTACTGGACCGATTTGAAAAATTCTTTCACCGCAAAGAGTGTAGCTTCCCAACAGGAAGCTACACTCTTTGCGGTGAACATAGGCTATATTTTATTCCCGTATTTCTACAGGAACGGGAACTATGTGGGTAAAACTATGTATGTATTTAGAAATATATAAGTATGTGTATCTTTCGCTCGTCTAGATCCCATAGCACAAGCTTATAGCTTAGTTAGGACTAAATGATGTTGTGTGAGAATGTCCAACAATATTTATTTATTAAATTTATTTAAACGATTACGTGAATAATTGTCCCTTTTGCTAGGGAAAAGTTCGATCACATTTTTCCAAATTACTAGCATAAACATGTAGATAAACCAACAGATGTAATTTCAAATGAATTTAAGATTAAAAATGTAAACATCGTGATCAATATTACAATATTTAATGTAAAATAATTTCTCATTTTAACTCAAACGTTAAATAATTTCACTCAACAAATCACATAAAAATATTTATAAGTCGTTTATTCCCTATCGAATTTCACATTAACCGGGCCACCATAGCTCAAAAATATAACCATTAGTTAGACCAATTTGTATGTTAAACCACACATCACATTGTGTACATAAAGTAAAGAAATTATTTAATTAAAGACCCCCTGTAGATAAAGTTTATTACTCATTTGTTTGAGCGCATAAGTACACCAAATAAATAAGAACTTCTAGTCAAGCACATTTGGTTTATAAACGAGGTCTTTTTAATTTGGTTGTGTAACAGGTTCATCAGTAAGCATAACCTAGAATAATTTGTTTTGTTTCTCACATACGGTGTGTTGCCAACGGGAGGTATTCAAATCTGACCAACCAACAATAATTGCATGATACCCTATTAAAATTGTATACTTATAATCTTAAAATAGTAATAGTTTCAATACGGAAACTATTTATTTTTATAACGGTCTCATAACCCGACTGAATTGAAAATACTGAGTGAACGACTTAGTTACTTCGACGGTCTTTAGTTCAATTTTTTTCTTAGTCTGTAAGTTATTTTCAAGATGATTGCTTTTATAAAAGAGTAAGCAAATGTGGAAGCAAAAATAGGAGTAAAGCAACTGCCATGGATAGAGAAATAGAGAATACGATCAGATCTTAAAATGGAATTGCTTGAAATTTTTCAACAGCAGCAAGCTCCAACCAACCACGTAGGTTGGCTGAAATGTTAGCGTGCTGTACGTTTCTTTCTGGCTACTTCTTATGCGACTAAGGTGTCATTAATATGCATATTGTATGTATGATACAGCTGATTGTTATAAGTTCTCAAGTCTCATTTCAGTGTAAGTGAATAAAAAACTGGTTTATGGGAATTATTGAATGGATTTAAAATACATGGTCATCATCAATCATTGAACGAATTTAAATACATGGTGTTTTATTAATTAGGTAATAAGTTAAAATCTGAAATTTATTTAGTCAAAAATATGAACAACACAGACAAACAATTACAGTCCGGTATTGATTCATTTCATAATCAAATCACGAATCCTTCGAAAGATAATAGCTAGGGGACAGTTTAGTCCACAGACCGGAACACAGTCCAGACGGGAAATAGATTTTTGAAAGTTCCCATTAAACCATAAATCGCATTTTGTTCCCATACTGATTGAAGGGTTGATGTTTTCGGTGCCGTTTAGAGTTCGTTTTTTCAACGCAAACTGACAGAAAGGAATAGCTAGGTGATCTGATGACTTTTATGACTTGATCTGGTGACTTTTTTTTCAAGAAATACAAATGCAGTATAAATTGAAGGAATGGAGACAGGGTTATTAAAGGAAACCATATTTTTAGTTAGTCACTAAGATGTTAAGATATCGATCAACCGAATTAAACCATCGCTCTACCTGTAAGGACGCAGACGTCATCCAATTATTTTTAAAGACTGTTTTTTTTATTTCAATATTTTTTTATTACACATTTACAGACATTTTTACACAACGTCATGTGATCCCAAAGTAAGCTAGATTGTCCCGCTTGTGTTATCAGACCCCATATTAATAAGTTAAAATCTTTTTTTATCTAAATACATACTTATAAAAGAAACACGTATTTATGGATAATACTAATTTTTACCCGCAGTGAGAATCGAACCCACGACCTCTTGTGATCAGCAGTCGCACTATACGACCTCTAGACCAAAGAGGCAGTCATTGATTTTGCTGCCAGACGCTGGCCAGACGGTTTGGTAAAGGGGTTTGTTTTAAGTTTTTTTTCTATTTGCCATGACCACTTGCAGCAGGTGCATCCCTTGCAGATAAAACTGGTTGGGGCCCCAAAAATATAGTAATATATCCCCATTGTTCTCTATTAGTAGTGAGGCTGTAATATTAGCCAAACGATGACCTTTTTAAAACCCACAGCCTGTACATAATAAAAATAAAAAGCCTTGGAAATTTCACGCGAACAATCATTACATGCTAATAAAATTTTACAATGCTTGTAACCCAAATACTTCAGGATGATCAAAAGGTACCGTGGTACTTTTTAGTACCATCCGCACAAATGAAGCAATTGGTGATGTTGGACTGCGAATATCCTTCCTTATATGCTACAATAGCGCCATAAGTCACAGGCGAATGTTCTGAATTACGTCAGCAACTGGATAATTAAAAAAACACAAATGGTAAAAACAGGACCTTATTATTACTGAAACTTCTCTGTACGTCTGTCTATCTGTCTGTCAGCAGGCTATATCCTCTTAAACCGTGATAGCTAAACAGTTGAAATTATTGATGTATTTCTGTTGTCGCTATAACAACAATTATCTGCAAACAATGAATCTATACTTATAATAAAACTGTTGAGGGTCGAGAGTCTGTACATGGAAGATATTTTGAAAATTTCAGGGCGTTCTATAATAAATTCTGAAGCCGAATATGTAATTTAAAATTTTCATGTCTGTCTGTCTGTCTGTCTGTCTGTCTGTATCCCGAATAAGTATCACGCCGAAACTACTGAACCGATTTGAATGATACTTGGTACATTCCGAGCTTATAGTCCGAGGAAGGTTCTTGGATACTTTTGATCCCGATATTTTGCGCGGTTCCTGCGGGAGAGGGTATGAAAGATAAAATGGTTTTTCAGCTGTAAGTTCTCACCGCGTGGTCCGATTTCAAATATTTTTGTAGTGTCAGAAAGGGAATGTTTTAAACATTGTTTCACACAAGTTTCATTATTGAGAGTTTCGTAGTTCAGAAATAAGAGGCATCTTAACTTTTCAAATTCAAGGGTTTCTTTGAAGTAAATCTAAACTGGCGTGTTGGCTTAATCATAAAAGAGCTTAATGATTAAGGCTATTGTAAAACAATTCAGTCCGCGCCGAAGGCGTGGACTAAATACTGGATCCATTTGGAACTAGTGGTGATTTTGTTCACGAGTCCGACTCCCTCAAGCTACTATTGAATTATTCCAGAAATAATTTTACAGCGAATGGCCCTATTTATAATTGCAATTCAAAAGCCAACAATATATAGTTTAAAACATTGTTTCGACGTTTTAATAGGATTAATTTCCCCTCCCCCCTCCTCAAGGTATGTAAGAGTATCTACTATTAATTTATTGTTTTGTGTAAAACAATGGCAGTCGAGTCTATAATCGTGAAGGTGCACAGCCCAATTGTGGCTTAATGATTGAACCTATTTGCGTTAATCGTTGAAATAGCTGCTAGTCCAAGCCATAAGCGATAGCGATTTATACAAATGAAAATTTTTTGGTCATAGTTGCGTTGATGATTTTGGGTCCCGTTGTTTTTATTTATTTTCAGCGCTAATCTTACGAAGATTAGCGCTGAAAATTATCATAAATCACGTGCAAGCAAAAATACCATAAGTACCACTAGTTCCAAATGGATCCAGTACCAGTCAAGATATCATTTGTTAAATCATTGCACGACATTACTGACACCGATACAGCGTTCTCTTCTCTACCACGATATGGTATGGTATAGAACTATAGAATGTTAAATATTGAATCAATACGTTCTGTAATGATGACAGATTCTTATGTCCATACAAAATAACCATTTTAAGTAAGCACTGACAGAAATAAGTAAAATAAAACAGCTGTAGGGTGAAAGATGCAGTTATTAAGAGATGCCAAATGTCAGAGCGAGCGACAACTTATCCTACGTCTGTTGATCGCTTTCAGCTTATAAGTTATGCCTGAAAGTTAATCGTTTAAATAAATCTTGATACGATAATACCGGGCTAACGAGTGAGGATACAATGCCGCGACAATCGGCGGCGGTGCCTTTCATCTCGACACTTTGTCTCTTGCAGTCACCGTCCTTCACATTGGCGTGAGGCGCATTTAATTGGGCCGCAGATATTCGTAATAATTTAAATGTTTGCGTTATGTTGTTTGAGTATTTTTATTGGAGTTTTTGTTGATAAGAATATGTCAGTGCTGGGATATATCATTTTGGTTGACTTGCAAAAAGAATAATGACAGGTAGTTACAGGCTGTTTAAATGTATCCATTTTTGTGTATTACTATAAATAATCGGTAAAAAGAAGTGGATTTAAAATGCAAGCTTAGGCATTTCCGTTGAACTGATTAGAGCTGACTAAACTTGGAATAAACTATTCGGACAAAGCTTTTAAATATTGATAATCGCATTCAAAGTCCAATGCAGAAAAATTTAAAACATTATTGAGAGTTGACTTTTATGACAAAGGTTAACTGTAACAATTCTAATTTTACAAATGATTTTACACAATTATTATGTGGAGCAAGGGTCAGTCATTCATAACGCAATGGGAAATCAGTGCAAATTTGTAACCAAATTTTAGAATAAGTAATAGATTAGGTAAACCATTGCTACAAAGATAGACTGTGGTTATCTATTGTCTTTCAATTAAAATCTAACTTAGAAAATACAAAAACAAAATACCTGTTCAATCCACTCGTTCACAAATAGCCCGTGAAATCCGAAACAATCATTTTCCTCCACCAAAATATAACAGACCGCTTTACAAACAAAACCAGTATTAAATTACCAATTATGAATAAAAAATAAACTAATCAACGACCAATCTACACCTGCGTGACTACATGAGTATTGGTTTATCGGATGCTTGGGTAATCTGCGAATTTCGAAAGACGGCGGGTGCTTTGTTCTTACATTTTTTCAAAATCACTTTTTAAAATTATCGTTGGAAGAATCGATTGCGCGGCTAAAGAGAGGCTCGTACAGAATTCACACGGTACTTCTCAAAGGATAACAGCGGCGACGGCCGAGTATGGACAATTTATTAGTTTTTTGCGATAGGTAGTCGATGTTAGATATCAAAATAATTATTGTTTTTGATTGGATTTTTCAAGACTATAAGTCAAAATTAGGTAGCTAGTTATTTAGCTAATAGACTTTGGAATAAATAATATGGCGCTAGATACAGAATTACTCGTTGTGTCTACTGATTGACTGATTCATTAATTCATGGCTCAAAATCACCAAACAGTATGGATGAAATTTGGTATAACGCCATCTTTAGTTTTTTAATAGTTCCACCTGAACTAAATAGTATTAGATTCAACGAGTTGACAAGCATAATCTTATAATCATTCTATGTTTTTCTTTTTGGTGTACGTTTTTGCTACTGCCACTAGCAGAAATAAATTGTTTTAATTTCTTTCTTTCTTTCTTATGTGGGTGTAATGAATGTTCTTAATTAATCGAGAGTGGCAAGTCGTGGTCTCCGCCTAACAATTTGTTTGCTACATAGCTCTCAGTTTATCCAAAATAATGTGACCATCCCATTGCCACTTTAACGCGCTTGCTCTAAGAGCGTCGACCAACTGTGGTTTTCTGTCGAACCTCCTTTCAGAGTTTATCCCTGAAAGAGATTCCAAGTACCTTTAGTTTTTGATTAAACTATCACTTTCGCACAATAACAAAATTGTGATACTTATTTTTTTGGTTCTCAGGTACAATCGAGGAGGAAATTCGTAGGAAGATCTTCGGAATGAGTTAGAAAAAGGTATGTTACTGTTTTCTTATGACTTTTATTGAATTCAACTTTTGCATAAAGCCCGGGTTTCCTTCAAACTCTCCAGTTTGAACCCTAGAGTCAGCTTTAATTATTTACGACTTCTGACATAGCAAACACACTGAGAACTTTTTTTTTTAAGTTGGGTAACAATTACATCACAGCAATTTATATAGATCCATTTATACTCGTATCGTCTATCGTAGTTTTATTATTGTCTTGATTGGAGGGTACCCATAAATTATAGAATTGTTCCTTCCTCCATCATACGGCTAAAGGCAATAAATGTATCTCTACAACAATTACTTCATTAATGGACCATAAAAGCATAAAACCTGTTCGAAATTTAAATAGTTCGCTTTACCGTTAATCTTTTGAACTCCGCATGTGAAGAAGCCAAGTTGATTGTGTTCGAAGTTTAAAAATATTTTCTTCGATTCGAATTTCGAAATTCGAAAAAGGGTAGATAATAATTGAGCAACCTTATACATGCAATCTTCAAGAAAGTAGGTATAGTACTACCCTTTCGCTCTAAGTTTGCCAGTCGCCTCCTCTGCTAAGCTACGCGCCTCTACACCAGCCTCTACGCCGGCAGCAAACTTGGACGAACGGGCTATACCCAAAAAAAACAGGTGGGATCTCTGATAACTTAAAGTTCATGGTAACTAACTACTGCTAAGTTGAATGGTACAACACATACACAGATTATGTTACAAGCACATTGTTTATTTTTAGGGTTCCGTAAACAAGGGTAAAAAAGTGACCCCATTTAATGAGACTCCGCTGTCCGTCTATTCGTGTGTCTTTCTCCAGGATGTATCTCAGGAACCATGATAGCTACAAAAATGATAAAATATTATCACAGACTATGTAGGGTAAACCACCCAATTATTGGCACTTTTAGAATGAATTATTGGCACTTTAGTTAAGAGTATATTTCGAAAAATAAGGGAAACCTAGTTTATTTCAGTTTGGTGTTGCCCATTATGTAGTTGAAGGTATGCATTAAAAAGTAAAATAGCATTCTTTTTCTGTTAGAAATGGGCAAAATTACCTAAAGTGCCAATAATTGGAGGAGTGCCAACGATTGGGTGGTTTACCCTACTTACTTATTTCAGAAATATTAAGAACAGAAAGTTACATTATTTATTTATTTATTTTACTCTTTATTGTACGCCAGATAAATAACAATAAAGTACATTAAATCTGAAAAAAAGAGGCAATACAATGTGCGGCCTTATCACTAAAAGTGATTTCCACCAGGCAAGGTTTGGATGGAGAAATTAGTTTGAAGGTAATGAGTGGTAGTTGTGTAATTATTATTTAATAGGGGCTCAGCATATACAAAACGGGATCTTTACAGTTATTTTGTTACAAAATTCGGCCAAGTGCGAGTTGGCCTCACACACAAAGGGTTTCGCTTTGTGTGTAAAGGCAACTTTGAAAATTGGTTTGAAAATTCCGACAGTGTCAACGATCAATTACCCAGCGGGGTTCTTGTTGTGCTAGAAAATAATCTTCGGGCTGCCATATTGAATTTCCGATTACCTCTTATTAAGATATTTACGATTCTCAGTGACAACGTCCCAGAAGTTGATAATTGATTCTAAATGTGTCATAAAATTTGAAATGTATTGCTGTATGTAGATATTTATTATTATGTGATATCTTGTTGCCCTGAATTGGGGAGAAATGACAAACAGAGGTGAGGTTAGGAACAGCCGCAGTCAGCCAGGGTGTCAGCTTGTCAGAGGAATTGGAAATTGGAATTGTCCTGGGTTATCCTTCTGAGGGCTTACCTGGGTCTCCCAATCGTGGGCATTAGGTAGGATACGTGTGGTTTTTAGTCGGTAAGACTCCGACATAGCGCACATGTAGGATTTTCCTCACGTCAAAAAAAAAATAGAGCAATGGGAAATTTCCGGGACATCGTTCAGAGAGCTTACCCGAAGATCCCGGCCGTAGGAAGTGGTAGGGCAACAGTGGTCGGTAAGAGTCCAGCATGGCATCCATGACGGAGTTCTACACGTAGAAAAAAAAACCGACCAAGTGCGAGTAGGACTCGTCCATGAAGGGTTCCGTAGCAGCAAGTAACATGATATAAAAGTTCGTGTAGTTCGTTGTAACTTTCATTGACTGCCTCTGTGGCGCGGTTGGTAGTGATATCGCCTGCGGCGCTGGAGGTCGTGGGTTCGATTCCCACCGGAGACAAATATTTGTGTGACCCATAAATGTTTGTCTCAAGAGTCTGGGTGTTTCTATGTATAATATGTATGTATTTAAAAGTATTTAAGTATTAATATCCGTGGTCTGATACCCATAACACAAGCAGGTTATTCCAGCTTACTTTGGGATCAGATAGCGTTGTGTGAGATGTCCGTGAATATTTATTTATTTATTTATTTATTGATGTTTTAACACGTTCGTAGTGGTAGTGATTTTTCTAGGCAAAAAATTGCGGTTTATGACGTATTTAAAAAAACTACTAACTCGATCTCGTTTAAACCAATATTCGTTGGTAGTTTTTATGGCAATGTACATCATTTTTTTTTTATATTTATCATTCTCTTAGTTTAGAAGTTAGAGGGGGGGACACACATTTTTCCACTTTGGAAGTGTCTCTTGCGCAAACTATTCACTTTAGAAAATAATTATGTTAGAAACGTCAATAGCATTTTTAAAGACCTATATGTATATAAATACCCCACACGCATGGGTTTGGAAACCCTAAAAAAGAGCAATTAGAAAAGGACTATTCGGGTAGGTAGTGATGAACAAGACAGCCTTCTACGTTTGGAGTGTACCACTTTGAAGTCGCAGACTCACCTTTCCATAGAAAAAGGTGAGTCTACACACATATACAGGTGAATTTTTGAAAAGGGCTTGCATGGCCAAATCCGAAACTATAAGGAATATCTAAAAATGCTCAAAGGAGTCACGAGCCCGATTTTGATAAAACTTAAAACCTCATCATTAGATTTTTTAAAAACCAATGTTCTTAGCCGGGAATCGAACCCATTGATTTTGAAAAAAAAAGACACACCCTTTATTATTACACCATATGATGGTGTTGCTGATAAGGATCAAATTCTGCGAAGTAATGATATACGGCAAATTTAAGGAAAGTTTGGAATTTTAATAGAATTCATATTTCATGTACCTAAATTTTGTATCACATTATGCACTTTTGCTTTCTCACTTGTACTTTATTCCACTATTTTCATGAATATTACGTACGAAAAAGATCATTGTGTTTAGAAACATAAGTGTATGAACAGTTTAGTTACCTTTGAGAATGCTTTGAAGCGAAACCGGTTAGGTATACGTAATATTCATGAAAATAGTGCAATAAAGTACAAGTGCGAAAGCAAAAGTGCATAATGTGTTATAACAAGTTCCACCAAGTGCCAATAATCAAGAGTATAAATGATAAATTTTGTATCATCCTAATTTGTTTCGTTCGAAATCCCAGAATAGATCGTAACTATTCCGTGTTTTCAATCATGCTTAGAATGATTCTTTGAAGAATTTTATAAATGGAATCAATAATATTGAATGCAGTACGATCCTTGAGGTCTCGATATGTATTGATAACAATGGTCTACATTTTGAACAGTTTATCAGTTAATGTAAGAATAACATATAAAAGTTTAAAAAACTAAAAAACACGCTTTTAGCACGCACTAAAAATTACAAAATGTCATTATTTTTTTCGTATCCCATTCAGCAGACCCTTTCATTTAATACCCATATCATGGGGGTGCATTTCATATAGCCAATCCGCCATCTTGGATGTCCGCCATGTTGGATTTAAGTTACGTGACTATTTTTTTCGTATTCCTGACAGCAAACCCTTTCATTTGATACCCATATCATGGAAGTGCATTTCAAATAGCCTGTCCGCCATCTTGGACGTCCGCCAAATTGGATTTAAGTCACGTGAATATATTTTTTGTATTCCTGACAGCAAACCCTTTCATTCGATACCCATATCATGGGGGTGGATTTCAAACAGCCAGTCCGCCATTTTGGGGAGGCCGCCATATTGGATTTATAATGACGTTTTTTAGCTAGTCATGTATTGTCATCAGAACTCAGAGCGTGTGCAAAATTTCAGCCTGATCGAAGGACGGGAAGTTGGTCAAATTAACATTCCAAGATTTTCTTACATACATAGTTACAAGTGAAGCTAATATAAGCGTGTTAAAAATGAATAGTATTTTGTTAAAGATGAACACTTTCCTTTAGTTTGCCGTATGTCATTACTTCCCAGAATAAGATCCTTAATAGCAACACTATCCTATGGTGTAATAATATAGGATGTGTTTTTTTTTTTTCAAAATCAATGGGTTCGATTCCAAGCGAGGATTATTGGTTTTTCGAAAATCTAATGATGAGGTTTTAAGTTTCATCAAAATCGGGCTCGTGACTCCTTTGAGCATTTTTCGCTATTCCTTATAGTTTCAGATTTGGCCATCCAAGCTCTTTTGAAAAATTCACCCTGTATAGTCAATAAATTTATGGGAAGACTCACTAATCCATTAATGCGTAGTTAAATCCCTTCCAGCTGGAAACTTGAAATTAATAGAAATAATTATGTAGCTACATAAAAGATTTTTCGAAATTCCATCCCTATTCTTTTGCAGTCCATACTAAAAAATTACGACACCCATGATGAATGGAATGTTGAAAATTCTCTTTTAAATCAACGAATTGAAAGTAGAACGATTGTTAAGTAAAAGATGATACTTATATGAATACCACGGTAAAAAAAACTACCAGCAATTTATTATTTGAGGATGTAAAATCAACTTTTTAAACAGAATTCGTGCCCTTTGTTCACGAAAAAACAATCTGCATTTAAATTAACAAGGCGAAAGAGTTCAGAAAAAAGTACATGTGGCAAATCATTTTTAGGGTTCTGTAGCCAAAGAGTGAAAACGGGACCCTACTACTTGGACTCAGATGTCCGTCGTCTGTCTCCAGGCTGTACATACCTCATAAACCATGGCAGACAGACATTTGAAATTTTCACATATGTAACGACAAATTTATATACAATTTACACACTTTTATTCATTTTGTATGTGTATTAATTTAGTTCTAACCTATTAATTTATTTACACACTGTTAAAAGTTATTTTTCCTTCTTCATGTTCTCCTTTTGTTGGTCTGCTGGTAGAAATTTCTTATAGAATCAAGCAGAACTCGACTACAATGAAATGTACTAGTTCTAATGATGTATAAATATATATCATAATGATCTAACCAAAGATAGAGACAAACATCACTATCTTTGGTTAGTTCATTGTGGCACTCGCAGGGATACATCATTTTGTATGATTAAAGTAATACATTTTATTGTAGTCGACTGTACCTATATTTCTTGAAATTGATGTTGTTATATTTCTTGTGTGTACTTCTATAAAAAAAAATCAAATACTAAAATTAGAAAAACGATAATATTTAAGGGAGCTTTCATACATCAAAAGTATTTTTTGCCGTCTTTTATCACGGAACCCTTCGTAAGTGAGTCCGACTCACACTTGGCCGGTTTTCACTTTACTCACTATCACGAAAACGCGATCAACAGACAGACATAATAAATAAACTGTTTCTACTACTGCCATCGATTATAAACGTCGTAAAGGTGATTGCTTTGTAGATGAACTTCATTAACTTTTTTAGGTCAGACATTTAAAAAAAGTTTTTATTGTAGATCTAGGAATTAAATAATAAAACATGCGAAATTAAAGATTGATTTTGGTGTGCGTTTTTTATAAAAAAGTAATTATATAGATAGGTAAATAAAACAGAATAAACTTTATTTCAGAATCTGTTTCTTTATTACTTGGCCTTTTTATATCTCACTAGCTGTTCCCCGCGGCTTCGACCCCGTAGAAGTCATTATCGCGTAAAATCATAACCCTCCCTTTGCGCAGTCGGTTAAAAGTAGCCTATGTCCTTCCCAGGGCCTTGAACTATCTCTATACCAAATTTCATCTCAATCGCTCCAGCCGTTTAGACGTGAAAGCGTAACAGACAGACAGACAGACAGAGTTACTTTCGCATTTATAATATCAGTAGGGATATTGCGTTGTATTATAGTAATCAATCCATCAAATCAGCCTCTCTCAGTCTAATGCTGAATGTAGTTTTCTCCCAATTTTCGGATTTGGCAGAACCTACCATCTTGACCCGATGGAATGGTATGAGATTTTGCTTAACAGTTTGAAAGTGTTATGTTGAGAAATATTTCGTAACTAAAACTTCTCCACCATATCGACGAATTACTCATTTCCAAATTCAAATGTAAGCGCGAACGTTACATCAATTTTTTTCAGGCAACGAAGCAAAGGACTACCCGAATAGTGAGGAGAAAAGAAAATAAAAACGGTATTCGGTATCGGATTTCAATCTTCAGCCATTAGCTAATTACTCTGCCACACACGCCTTTGTGGCAAGCCCTATCGAAAGGGTAAACGAAACTTGTAAAAAGTAACGACGGCCAATGAGAAAAAGTTGAAGTTGCTTGAAAATGTTCGAAAATGCAACTTTGATAAGACCGTCAGCTAAAAATAAGACGTATCGGGCTAAGAAGTCTACATTTACTGATTCATTAGCAGATTCGTACAAAAGGTGCTTTAGAGAACGGTGCGCAAAATGGTAACATTATTAAATGAGTAATCTGCAATTTATTTCATAACCCAATCATCAATACCTACTAATATTATAAAGAGGAAAGATTTGATTGTTTGTTTGTTTGTTTGCATCGAATAGGCTCCGGAGCTACTGGACCGATTTGAAAAATTCTTTCACTGTTGGGAAGCTACACTCTTTGCGGTGAACATATGCTATTTTATTCCCGTATTGGAAGGGAAAGAAAACTGCGCTGGTGAAACCGCGTGACGTCCGCTAGTCTATGATATTGATGTTGCTACTCCGAAAAAATGACAGAGACGCATCGGAATGAAAAGAAACAATAACAAACGCAGTGAAATGAAACATTTTATGGTCAGAATACGAAACATATAACTGCCTTTTTAGACCCGCAGTTCATTGATATGAAAAAGATGATTGGTAAAATGCGTTTTTTAAGAATACAAAAGCTGGGTCGCTTATATTCTTCAATTACTAATCTAAATATAAAAACTACTAAGATACATTGTAAAGGGAAGTAGGGTTTCAGAGATTTGACAACAGGAGAGCTTTGATATTAAAAAAGTTCTTATTTAGTCCACGGTAAGTATTACCTCTCGGCAGGTGTGTCGTATGTTTGTTTGCAACCTAAGTAGTAAAACGACATTTACGGAATAGCTCCCAGTTTGACTCCACGCGGTAATAATTATAATGTGCCCATAGCAAGTTATTTATTATGTGTTGATACCAAATACATTAAGATTTTGAATAATTCTCGTAGAATATTGAACTTATGCATGTTTATTCACAATTAATCAATTTAAAAAAGAATTTCTAATCGAATGCTTTTAACTATCGAAAAAAATAATCGATTATGCTCCCTAATAGTTCCTGTCAATAATCGTTTATTTGCAAATGATGTTTTTTTCTTCTTTTGATTTAAGATTCCGTAGACACGTACTTTTTTGGATGGTGTGGAAATACCCACAAATATCCTGCCAAACGCTAAAACCACAGAGAACTAGAAATTCCAGGAAGTCTTAAAGAGATGACCTCGGTGTCCTTTGTAATCAATGACCTTCACTACAGCCGTACCTTTGTACCTTTTCAATCTCGCTTCTTGGTCTGTTTCTGTAAGAGATTTCAGTAAATGAGTCGCAAAAAGACCAACACAATCAATCAATTCAGCCAATGGTAGATCACTGCTGGATCAACAGTCAGATATATTTAGATTTGAACATTAAAACTATGAATATATTATGGTTAAAATATAACCTAGAATACGTGATTGTACGGAAGCCCTTTTTTTTTTTTTTTTTTTTTTTTTTTTAACGTGAGGGAAAATCCTCGTAGGATGCTATGCCGGACTCTTACCGACTAAAAAACCTCACGTAACGCCCAACAGCCTATGGTTGAGAGCCCCGGGTAAGCCCTCAGGAAGGATGTCCCGTGACTCCCAACAGACCTACGGCCGCCAATGCGGCCTCGCCCAGAGGGTGGTTCGGGTGCAATGTACGGAAGCCCTATTAATGAATACCGTCCATCTGATACTGTCCTGGGGTATCTTTCCGAGGGCTTACTCGGGGTTCCCAACCTTAGGCTCTTAGCAGGACATGTGAGGTTTTTCATTCGGTATTTCCATGACGATTTTCCCTCACAAAAAAAAAAAAAACCTAGAATTGTTGTAATTTAATATCTACTGTTTGCCTTGACTAATTAGCTTAATGCTAAGTTAATGGCACGAGTCACAGAAACTACCAAGCGTGTCATACACGGTTGTGACTGTACTGCTTCAGCTGCTAGTTTGGTTGGTTTAAAAAAAAAAAAAAAAAAAAAAAAAAAAAAAAGTTATTTTACTTTGTACGATGGGTACCATGAAAGATTTCCTGATTCCACAAGAACGTATACTCAGGGTAGACAAGTTTCAACTAAGGTACTTTAAACGTTTATGGAAGCCGGTAGCAGGAAATCGGAAGGGGTTCTAAGTGTCCTGAGGTATCCTTCCGAGGGCTTACCCGGGGCTCCCAACTGTAGGCTGTTAGCAGGACAGGTGAGGTTTTTTAGTCGGTCAGAGTTGGCATAACATCCATGAGGATTTTCCCTTACGTAAAAAAAGTGGTTCTGAGTTCCAATAGAATGATATTTGGCACTGGCAGTAACATGTAGCTTTCGTAAATATTTAGAAAACCGCCCAGTGCAATCTGAATCGCGCACGGAGTGTTCTGTACAAAAAAACGACAAAAAATCACGTTTATTGCATGGGACTTCCATACAAAATTGTGATTTTTTGGTCCGCAACAGCGGCAACAGAAATATCTATGAAAATTTGAACTGTCTAGCTGCCGCGGTTAATGAGATAAAGTATGAATAATATGGTTCCATTTTTACCTTTTGAGTAAGGAACCCTAAAAAGAACAACAAAAGTAGCCCGTTCGAAATCCAAAATTCTCTAGAATGCGCATACGCCGATTAATTTGAATGAGGTCATTGACACGACACGCAGACCAACTGTCGCCGTCTCCGTGAGAAAATCACAAAATGTTGAATATATACAACATATATTAACATAATCGTGTTTCGCCTCAATAAATTTATGACTATCGACGTTTACACCAGCTCCTATGGTTCTGTTAAGTAGCCGGACGGATGCGTGTTCTCTCTATGGATATTTAATTCGAGAAAGTACAGATATAGAAAAGACATTAAAAAGATTATAGAGTTGAGTGCTATGCTTGAAGGTGGGCTAAATTTTGTAACTTAACTTGGTAACAAAAGTAGACTTCACAGCCAGTAAGATTCCAGCTGAAAATCAACGCTGCAAAAGCGTTAGCTGCTGAAAATCAACGCAGCAAAAGCATTATTTGCTGAAAGTTAGCGTTGCAAAAGCATTATTTGCTGAAAATCAACGCAGCAAAAGCATTATTTGCAGAAAATTTACGTTGCAAAAGCATTATTTGCAGAAAATTTACATGTCAAAAGCATTATTTGATGAAAATCAGCACTGCATAAGCATTATTTGCTAAAAAAATCTGAATTCTAGCTGGTGACTTTGTTGTCAGGCAGTAGCAGTAGACTTATACCACACTGAGCCTAATGCTATCTTTATAAGGCTGTATACTATGTGAAAACAAAACCCATTTTTCTTGAATACTTCATTTAGGTGTAAAGGGGTGCTAAAAGATCATAGCAATTGCCATACATCATTACCATTGCAATTAAGTGCGCAGACGTTCGCGCATTAACGGGTTAGGAAGTTAGATAGTATTCGTTTTTTGAAGAAACATAATAATTATGATACCGAACAACACGTGCCGACCTGCCAGGTCGATGTGCCACTCTCATACAGTGGAGAAATTTTTGCCAGAATGAAGTGATTTCGAAGATAGTTTCTCTCTTGAACCATAATAGCTTGGAACCTTCGATCAACAGTATATGGTTGATCGAAGCTTGGAACGCTTATACCAGGCAGCATTGTTTCCCTCCTCCTACAATCCCGGGTTTTTAAAGCGGAGCGGCAAGAGTCACATCATTTGGCCGCCAACATATGGACCACTGTCAACAGTCGTGAGGATTGTAAGGTGTAAGGGCTTTTTTTTATGTTGGAAAGCCGTGGAGCATCTAGCGATTGGGGGCCACTTCTGACAGTTGTCCTCAAGTTGGCGGTCCTGTGATGTGCCTCTTCACGCTCCGCTTAAAGAACCTGGGATTGTAAGATGAGGGAAATACGTGTGCGGGCAGGTCGTTCCAAGTTTTTATAGTTCGACAGAGGAACGATCTTTTGAAACGCTCGGTTCTGGCGATGATTCTCTTCTGTGTATGGGTGGCATATCTGCCCAACACGCGTTGTTCGGGATGATACATTCGGTAGAATGTATCGGGTTTACTGTACCGGGTATACCTACCTTATAACATTACGGAAAAATCTACAACAATATTATAACGCGGCCTGACTTTAAAACGCCTATCATTACCCAATCAAGTGTCGAGAAACGTAAAAACAAGATATTTCTAAAGAATACAACAAAATTTAATGAAGTCGTTTATATGGATGTAGATCGCTTTTATAATCACATTTAGAATTGTTTAGAAATAGGCGTTGGTAATTAACACAATAAAAACATGTATTATGTTAATTTCAAAATATTTGTTTATATGTGTGAAGTGACACGTTTGTGTGTATGAGTGCATCTGTGACATTGTAGCTTTTAAATGGGAAAACTGATTTAGATACGACTTTTTTTATTTAAAAGCAGGTTTTGTAGGTTTGTGCTTTTTAATTAATGTATTAACTTGTCTGTTATACACTCTGGATATTTGCCAGACTCTCTGTGACGGATTTTAAACTGATGTCAAATTAAAAATTCGATCAAAAATGCGATCACAATCCACCTGAAACTGTAGTCCATTATAAAGTGTAATAAATTTATCTCTAACAAGTGCTCCCTGTGATTATTTTGATAGCATACGTTTAGTAGTTTTAATCTATTTACATATAATACAAGATGCCGTGAGACGGTCTCACCCGACTGCCCCTCTGTAAGATGTAAGAGTAGCCCCCGATTGACGATAGGCTTAATTATAAGGAACCAACAGAACCGATTTTGAAAATTATTTTACCAATAGAAAGTCACATTATATATAAGGTTTATACCATCACTCTTCTGCCCAAGGGAGCGGAGCAGTAATAATAAATGTCGATAAATCAGGGCAACTAACATACATCATTTGAGTTGTTAGATACAACAAGCAAAGAGAATATAATACTACGTAAGAAGAGACGGGACTTCCATAGTGCGAAATAGTCTTACGAAATGTCAAACCATGATCAACTGACAGTAGCCAATCTAACAACTGTAAGGCCCTTCGTACACTAGGCTACGCAAATCTTCGATACCCAACGATTTTGGTCTCTAAGCGACTACCGCAATACAAATTCAAAGAGGTTCGTACACAGACAAGCGTCGCCGACATTTTGTTCATTCGTCGCCGACGCCAGTCGCGCGCTACCTGCCGGTCGAGATCGTCGCTACTAACGTCGCTGCGATTTCTATGGCAGAGCAATTGTTGAATATTCAATTTGAATTTAGTATAATCTGTTTGTTGTAATTCTTATGCAGCTACAAACAGTCTACACTTTACATTATTTTATATTCATGGATACATACATACATACATATGGTCACGCCTTTATCCCCGAAGGAGTAGGCAGAGGCATATTATATGCCCACATTTCACCTTTGTATAATTTGTCCCACGTAATAGGTGGTGAGCCGTATTGCCGTGTTTAAATGGACAGGCGCAGGTTGTGACTGCCTGCTGTTGAAAGGCCTGCTGCCTTCAACTTAGCTTAACAACTGCCATTTTACTGGCAACCGGGACCAACGGCTTAACGTGCCTTCCGAAGCACGGAAACGCTCAAATAAATGTCACAAAGTGATCACATGGATGGTCACCCATCCATGGACCGGCCATAGTGAAAGTTGCTTACTGCAGTGATCGTTTACAGAACACTGAGTCCGCGGGGCCACGAGCGCTTCGCATATTCATGGATGAACTTAGTATTTCCTATTACGACGATTTCTTCGCTTTCGGTAAAGATATGATTACTATGATTTTGGCTTACTAAGCCAAAATCATAGTTTCATCGTCACTTGTGTCAGACATTTCGTTAATTAAATTAGTTTGAGCCGTGTTGTCGCTATGTCTACAGTGGCAGAATAGACAAAATCGCGTCTTGAGATATCTCGTGTGTACGGTTCGTGCGCTACCAAATATTTGCGACATAAGTTAACAACATTAGTATCGAAGATTTGCGTAGCCTTGTGTACGAAGGGCCTAACACATACAGTTGCCAACATAAGGGAAAAATAGTGATGTATACTATATTTATCGATATCGATAAATGCAGTGGTCTTTACTTCTTCAAAAATATTTAGTATTTTCACAGATGCTATACTCCATTTTTCAACTAAAGTACTGCGTCATACAAGTTACATTTTGAAAATGAATAAGCATTTTAATTCCCGGAGGCAGTACATTTAATTAAAAAACAGAGTATAGGCTCAGTTTTGGTTGTGAAATGATAAGTTCATAAAATATTATTATATTTATTTAAAAAAAGAATATTTGTAATTTCAACGCCTTATTTCTTATTCTGACTTCTGACTGTGTATCATAATGACCCTTTTAAATTACCAAATATTAGGACTCTTGCTTCATTATAGCCTTCGTCTTTAATCACTAAAGTACCTACAGTAATTAGCTGAAACAAAACAATGAGATAATTACAATATTTTTGTGTTATTTTTAATATTTTTTATCGTACGAGTTATAGATATGTAGCCATGATTTCTGAAGTGGCACCAACCTTTTGTTATGGTGATGGTGATTATTTTGCTGAATCCATTATTCAAGCAATTTTATTTTGAATTGAATTTGTCTGTTCAATCTATTCTGCAGCTCGCAGTAGTGACTGTATATAATATTGAACCTTCTGAATACTAAATATTAGGATGCTTTCTTCATTATTGCCTTCGTCTTTAATCACTTTGTACACATGGTAATTGGCTGAAACAAAAATAATGACAATTATTATGAAAGTGGCTTGGCAGTGAGTCTTATTGATGGAACTGCAAATTTCTTTAACTGCGTCCTTCTTTTCCTAAAATCTTTGTCAGTAAAATGTTTTCCGCAAACAAATTTTAACTGATGGAGTTTCTCTATGGGTATATATGCTAAATCCTCGTTTCCTGTTTTCTTCACCCATTCCTTACAACTACAAATAAAACATCGATATAAGTAATTGCAAAACTACTACCACACTATTTTCCTAACGATTATACAATATATAATTTTCATTGTTTTCACCCATATAACCTATGAACCATTGATAGATTTAATAATATACTACTCACCGAAGCTCATCCATAGGAAATCTGGCCATGAAAAACCGTTTTGTGCCGTCTTTTCTTCCAGATTTTAAACCGCATATTTCACACTTTTTATAATGCATAATTCGATAAACTATGTAGAACAAACACAAGAGAATATAATATAGAGGACGAATTGACGATAGCAAAAATAAGCTATTATCTCAATTATTTCAATACTATCTTTCGGAGAAAAATAAATTGAAAATAACGAATAACAACTTGACATCCACAGTGATAGACAGATGACATTTCCTCAAGGAACGAGCGAGGCAGATAGAGTAATTGAGTGAGACACATATACTTGCCATTACAATTTGATCAATTTTCATACATTTTTTTGCTTGTACGTAGTTGCGACAGACTGACAACAAGATTCATACTTATGTCACGCCTGACAGGCGGCCATAGAGAGATTATAGAAAGACTTCCAATTACATAATAGTCTGTCCAAGCTCTCAATAAACAAAGCTACATATTACCTGTATGTCTCAATAGAAGTATCGGGAACATAAAATAACCTCCCCCGTCGTCGATAAACCGCCGATCAGTGCATATTGTATACGTTGAATTATGCCAACTGCCGGCGTCTTTGATGTCTACAGAGTAGAGTATATTTTGAGAGACTACTCTTGTTGCGTTTTCAATGGATTAGAAAATTGTGTGGTCTTGTCGAACTTGCTGAAATTTATTGATTGTTTAGATGGCACAGATTTGTAGTTTTAAGGTACGTTGTCTCACTGCTAATCTGAGGGTTACTTTCAATGGCCTTTCTAGCTATTAAGGTGGCTGTCATCTCTTAATCGTAATAAACTATCAGGTGACTAGCATAGTCTGGAAAAACACAGGCTACTTTTACTCAGTGTGTGTAATGATGTGGTATTGATATGAGTTTGATGTTGATGTAAATATATTCTATTTTAGGAACTGATAATAAAAGTTTTTGCCCGTGCTTCTTAATATTGTGTTAAGTACTAATATTCAAAAATATACTTCGTTCATAATAATTATTTTTTAGATATGTTGATTCCGTATAAAAACCGTTTTATAAAAACGATTCATCAAATATTTTGAGTTATTAGTTAATTAAGCCTTTTTATGGTTCCCCATCAATAGGGTAAAAAAGTAACCCTATTAAGACTGTCATCGCTACCCGTCTGTCTGTCACTAGGCTATATTCTATGCAGTGTGACAGCTGGTTAAAAAAAAAGCTGTCACGTTTCATGAGATACAGCCTCAGTTGAACTATTGCAGATAGTGTTTTCCGATGTCGCTAACAACAACAGTAACCACAAATTAAAGAAGGTTTCTGTATAAAAAAAAGTGATGTTTTACCTTTTTTTGGTACAGAACTCTTCGTAAGCAAGTCCGACTCGTATTTGGCCGGTTTTTATTTTTGAAATGTACAGTAATAACGACACATTGAGTAGCAAAAAATACAACTACAGCAGTTTTTCAAACATTAAAATATTTATAGATAATCTGTAGTATAATTTATTCAAACAGTTCTTCGTAATGAATTTTTTAACCATAAATATAGTAATGCCTTAAATTTGCTTCTTGTATTTTGAATTTTTACATCCAATTTTCGACACCTAACCGAAAAAAATGACGCGGAAGTCAAAATTAGGCAGGCATATAATGGATTTCGCTAAAAAATTAAACAAGATGTTTTTTATAGAATTCTTAAGCAAGTAGGCATAAGTCAAAAGTTCAACAACTTCATAATTTTATGATCACGCGTATTTTTCGATTTGGTAGACGGACACATAACATGTAACCACGCTGTGACAGATATACTTGGTACCAAACTATAGTTGAGAGCCGGGGCTTCCGACCGTAGGCAGGGGTAGTACTACTGCACAACTACAGGGGTAGTAGACTTGAGTGGTTTTAGTTGGTAAGAGTCCAGTATAGCATCCATGATGGATTTACACACGTAAAAAAGCTATAGGTGAGAAACTCATAGTCAAGCTCTTTAGATTTTTGCAAATGGTTGTTTTTGTTAACTTTTTGAAGCACATACAAAGACTCGCTCTCTAAACGACAAATAGATTAAAAAAACTTAATTCAATTTGGAAGCTCAATCTATACTGATTTGTAGATCCTATAAAATTTCGCATTTCGCGGTTCGTGAATTGTTGAAAGAAAGTTCTGAAGAAGTAAATTTATCTGTTCTAGTACCCTACTCTATGCCAAAACAGAGTTCCCATACAAGCGGTAGGCTTTCTTTGTGAATTATTGCGGGTTACGCAAAAGAGCGGTCTACCCCAGTCAATACCTTAATGGCTAGCCGTGTTTTGGCTGGTGGATCTCTAAAAGTGTGGTAAAAAATAGTCAACGCTAGGGAATTGAATAGCGATTGGGTCAAAAGTTATGTATTTTTTGAGGAACAGAATATAGGGTCTATTATTGATTTATCTCAATACAACAAATGCTAAACAAACTGTTTTGTTGATTGCCCTATTACTTGATTTGAGTAAAAAGTTCCTAAAGGATGTTCTCTGTCAGATATGCAGAGTAGTGATCGACATAGCCAGCAGAGACTTCAAGTAGCAGTGAAACGTCCACATTTATGTAGATGTAGAAGAATCGATGGTCTCTATTCCTGAAGTGTAGGTAGAGAATCAAAGGACCGACAATAGAGAAAGTTCCTTACTGTAGTGATAGTCTCGCGTCTTAACTCTGAATTCGCGTTGCCACGAGCGATACACAATATTGATGAGGATGTTATTTTTTTCATAGTTTTACATGAGTTCTTCAAAAAAATTTAATTAAAATTTATCAGCTTAAGCCGGATTCGACAAAAATCGGAGTAAGCCTAAACTACGAAATTACTAATTGTACTTGAAGTAGAATACCTGAAGTATTCTACGTAACTATGATTACCATAGTTACGTTGTGCTTATTAGTTGTTGGTAAAAGGGAAAACTACTTTACTTTTCGAATAAGTACTGTTATGCTCTAGTAAAGTCTTAATCCGATTTTGGTCGAATCCGCCCTAAGTAGGTTCGTACACGTCGGTATAAAAATAAGACAGGCCAGGTGATATAAAATTTAAGACCGTTCCATATTTAGCAACTTATCTCTATTAATATTTACAGAATTCCCAGAAGGGTCATTATGTTGAAACAAAATTAAAATTTTACACCCTTCAAAGATAAACGGTAGCTAAAACCAATATCAATTTACAAAATAGACTAAAAAGGGAGATGCGAAACATATCTTCCAAACTCTTTGAAAATTTTATTCGTATTTATGTATAACGACCACTTATTTCTGATCTCTCACGTTCCATACGAACTCCCTCCTTATATTGAAATTATGAACACGTACGCGGGGGTTGGAAGATCAAAATAAAACGGTGATAATACATCACTACTTTTGGAAGGGGTTGGTTGGATTTACAACCCTTTTGGTGCAGATTTATGTAGCGATCGCAGGGTTAACTTAACCTGACCCTCAAATGCAGAAAAGATCGTCTTCCTTTTTATGAATGGCGGACGAAAATAGAGTAGTTTTTTGTAGTTTGAATCTTTAAATAAATAATTGTGGAAGGGGAGATGAATTTTTTTTATAAATTTTTCTATCTTTTGTCACACTCAGGCACCAGAGAAGGAAAGGTTTCAGCTTTTTATCATCATCAACATCTCATCCGATTGGCCCAATGATGGGTACAGGGCTTCTCAATGATCCCTATAACGTATGCGTCGTATGCATCCCTACTAATATTAAAAATGCAAAAGTAACTCTGTCTGTCTGTCTGTTACGCTTTCACGTCAAAACCGCTGAAGCGGTTTAGATGAAATTTCGTATAGAGATAGTTTGAGTCCCTGAGAAGGATATAGGCTACTTTTTAACTGACTACCAAAAAAGAGGGTAATGATTTTAAGCAATAACGACATGTACGAAGAATACAAAGCTGCGGGAAACAGCTAATCCTATAATATTTTGAAGGCTTTGACGATTTTTGTGAGGTCATCAAATTAGTTTAGGGGACGTCTCTGGTGACCGTTTGGTAAGTAGGGACCTACTCAAGAACCCTTCATAAGAAAGTATTATAACTGGCATTCACCAATTGACCAGTTCGAATGAGTTTATAAAAACAACTGGGCCGAGTAGGTATGGGACATAAAGCCGTCCGTAATATTCGTTTTTCGTAATTCAAGACAAACTCTACTACTAAATTATCATGAAGCAAATATTATTTTATGCTAATACTTCTAAAACTTAATTTCAGCTGATTAAATAAATATTTAAAAATGAATGCAACTTTCATTCTCGCTACCGTAGTTCCCATGTGACATGATAGATGGCTCTGATCGTAACTATGACGCGATGCAGAAAGCATAAAGAAATTCCAATCCAACCCAAATTGGCATTTTTCCACCACAAATAAAGACTTAGTACTGATAAAGTAGAGTAACAGCAATAAGTAACACACATTACAATTCGACCCCCAATACAACCGGTACCAACGCTCAGATGATGATAATAACTCACATTGCGCCCACCCAAATCCAGAATTTCGATTACAAAACCTTTCTCATTACTCTTTACAAAAGAAAAAAAAACCATAGAGTTTCTCTAACTATACTTTCGTGCAATACTTGGATAAAATATACCTATCTGGCCTCATTACCTCTTCGTGAACATGTATCCCCTATCTTTGTCAGTTAATTTTCCACAGTGTAATTACCCGACTTCGCTTTGTTTTTGCTACTAACTTTATTTGCATAGAGTAGAGGACTTGTTTTTACGAATAGGTTGAGGAATGGAGTCGATATTCATTAAATTTTATATTATTTCGAATTTAGTACCTATTTTCTACTCATCTTAAAGATGTTATTACTAAAAGGGTTTCAGGAACTAGAAAAACTTTTTAAATATTAGATGGAAAGCTAAGAACAAAATTGTTATCGGTCAGACAACGAGTAGGTAAGTAACTCTGAAATCCTTCAATCCCTACTTCCCTACTAATATTATAAATGCGATAGTAACTCTGTCTGTCTGTCTGCCTGTCTGTTACGCTTTCACGGCTAAACGGCTGGTTCGAACCCTGGGAAGGACAAAGGCTTCTTTTTAACCGACTGCGCAAAAGGAGGGTTATGATTCAGTTATGACGAGGGAACAGCTAGTTCGAAATATTTGAAAGAGAGTAACGGCATCGACAGAATAGAGTTCATCTCTAGGGTTCAATTTGTTTATTTTTTAAAATAACGAACAAGAAGTCATAAAAATAACAAAGGTTTTCCTTCAGTACCATCTAGTACCTTAAAACCTTTGAATGAAAAGTTACAATGGTACATTTTCGTCATCAAATATGTACCATTGTAATATATATAAAATGTAAATGGTGTTTACAATAGTTTAATAAATGAAAAAATAATGTAAGTATGGAAGTTACTCCTTCACTCTACAACAACTGAAAAAGGAATAAATTCGTTTGTAATATCACATGGGCTACTTTTATGCCTGGAATAATTTCCAATCTAGTTATCTAGTCTTAACATAATACAGAAAAACAGGTGTGTATAATTTATAGAACCAAGTATAAATTATACCATGCATTTATGTGTTTAACACATATTATTATAGAAATGTTGATGACTTAATACTCTGACATGAGTCATTCATAGTATTTATTATAAATAAGTACTTCGGCATTGTATTCTTATGATCAAGTGTTATTAACTAGGTATGAGGTAAGAAATATAAAATTAGACTTATCAGCTAAATGAATAAGACTTATTTGTTTATATGCAACAACGTCTTAAACATTATAATAGTTTGTATACCATTACAAAAATAATGATGTAGAAGAGCGTATATTTATTTTATTTATTCTATGAAAATAATGTCTCCAATTGATTTTCTTTTTGCAATCATACTAGAATATACCTGGACAACGAGTGAGTTTATAATTTATGACTTCTTACAAAATTTCTAGATTTGCTCATTAATGTGTGTTTGTATTGAGTTAGTTCAGTCATCTTCAATTACATACAACTAACTTTAAATAAAGTATATAAATAGTTATGACTCATTAGCAACTTTCCACATAAGTACATTGTTTAAAGTACGTTAGTTTATAGGTACATCAAAACGTCAGTGGGAATTAATACTACCTCAGGTTAAAGTGTCAATCTATTAATCGAAATTCACATTAAAAACGCAATAAAACAGTGTTGATTAAAAATATTTCAACTAAATGAAAAAAATGCTATTTTAAGCAGTAACTGGTCATAAAATTTTAGATTATAGCTACTATAATATTAATAAAAGCCCATGTATAAAACATAATTAAAGCTATAAAACACACAATAAAAACTACAAAAGGAAAATACCACTCAAAATTTACACAGTTAACAAATTAAAATTTCCACAAAATTTGATATAGGTACCCATATCATTTATAGGGCAGATACTCTCGATTGTCGGCATTTGATAGAACTTGTTGTAATACATTATTGAAAGACACACTTGTACTTGAATTCCACAGTTCAATTTAGTTTAACACCACCTGACCGGTTTCGCTTTAAAGCATTCTCTAAAGAACCTACAAGTGTGTGTTTCAATAATGTATTTGATATTAAAAAATATTTCAAACAGTTCCTCTCCGTGGTTTTATGTGTCGTGATCTAAAACTCCAGAATAAGCTAATAGAGACATTGTTCGGGCGCTCGTTAGTCGCATCAAGATGCGCAAGCGCTGCGGGGGTCTTGCAGGCTGCACTTCACGTTTGTAGATATATTCCATATGTAGATATAGAAGTATGTATAGTAGACAACTTTAGATTGTAGTACCCAAAAGAGCAGGTTTTAATAGGAAGGTAATTGTTTCAAGACGATATGCGATACGCTGACTGGTAAAAGCATAATAATATGCTTCTCTGCTTTCATACCGATCACTGTGATATGCACCGAGTCTCATGGTCAGTTTTGAGATGCCTGACTGGTTGTGGCATTTCCATTTTAAGCGTTTACATGCTTCGGAAAACAACACTCTACTAAGTTTTAGGGCACAGCGCTTCCAAAGGCATGTTGAACGTCTTATCAAAGGTTCGTATGAATTTTAATGCCCCACAAGGAAAATATTTTATTAGGTCCACGAAGATCAATAGCCAGCATATTCTGCCGTTCATAAGACAGCATGGCAGAAATAAAAAAGCTTAAGTGCAAAAACATAACCCTGGAATGCTGACACCAAAACTCTTTGTTCAAAACACAAAATAATGTAACGGAAATATTATTTGCATAAGAAATTTGAGTCTGTATCATGTTCAGCTGCTCAAACCTTTCATATGCTATTTCAGGCACGTTAAAACATCTCTTCACGACTGTCGCGCGATATAATATGACAATAACCATATCTCGCTTTGTTTTGTTGTGTTTTTCAAATGTTGAGTGACATGACTTATGTTTATTATTGTTTTAACTACATATTTTTGGTTGACATTTTCGGCGAGAATTAAACTTTCAAAAAAATAGATGACTAGCTGATGCCCGCAGCTTCGCACGCGTAAAATTTGTTCCCACGGGAAGTTATTCCCGGGATAAAAGGTAGCCTATGTGTTATTCCAGGCTATAATGTATCTCTGTACCAAATTTCAGCCCGATCCGTTCAGCGGTTTGAGCGTGAAAGAGTAATAAACATCCACACTCACAAACTTTCGCATTTATAATATTAGTAAGATACATTGGAATCGCAACAAATGAAAGTAACTAAAAGTCAGCGTATGTCACCAAGAATATTTTTTTTTTATCAAAAAAATTTAAACAACGAAAAGCACATTTTGTCAGCTGATTACTTGTTAATTTGTAAAGTCGTTCTAACTTATACCTACATACTAAATACAGGTAAATATAATTCGTAAATACAGCTTTATTATGCATCAAGGGTATCTAAGCTAGGCTGCTATATAATCTTCATCATCAGGGTGCAAGCCAACCTCATCTGCAATTGACCTGTGACTAAGACAGAATTTTCAAAATGATTTTCTATAAGCAAAATTTTCCAAGTACTTGTAATCTTTCGAGTCAAAACTTTCCTTTTCTAAAGCAAACTTTATTTTCTAAACTTATAGCAATAAGACTGGGTTTTCCAATACTTTAATATCTGCACCCGACCTATATCGAGGCTTAAGTCGCGTGCACTGGGGTTTATAACATTGCAATGTCCAGCATTGCAATGTTATAAACCCCAGTTCCTTCTTAGAATTTAAATGAACATTTTGAGATACCGTGAAATCATGCACAAACCCCGCAAGCTCAGTTTTCTGTAAATAATGACTGTGTTAAGTTACTACGGTTGGTTCTGAGATGGGTAACCGTATATGGCATTTCCAAAGTCAAGCATTCGGTACCAGTAACTACGAAAGGCATGTTAGGCCCGTGCCGAAAAAAAAACTGAAACACGAAAACTACTGGTAAGGACCAGTAGACAGTAAATGGCTATTTTTGTCTGAGTTTTCTTCATCATCCCATAGTCATTAACGATCTCTACATAATTATTAATTATACTTATTACGAATAAACATAATAATTATATCATTAAAAGCATTTTATGACACGCACTTCATAAGGTTACATAAATATGACAAACATAACAAGAATTTCTAAATAAATATATATATGTCGTACGTGCGGTCTGCCCTTAACGGGCCATAAAGCTTGTTACACACTAATAAATTACTCAATTAAATATATAATTACGGCAAAAAAGTCCCGCGTAAAAATGTAACATTCGTACCAACGATTGAAATATAACTTTGGCCATTAAAACCGGGGCTTAATTGCACCACAATAACATGAGACAAACCGAAATAGTTTCAATAACAAACACATGTTGCTGTGTGTAAAAAATAACATCTAAAGGGTTAAGTGTGTATAAAGAAAGTGTATTTGGTTACAAAAGAAAAAATATACACTTAGGTGTAAGTGATTTGTTTTCTCTGACATCCATTTCGTGAAGTAAATATTGGTGCTGTGATTTGCCGATGAATAAATAATAATCGACTAATCATCAATCATCAATATCAATACATCAATACGTCAATACATACACATACATATACATATATATAATAAAATCGTAAGCGTCTGTTTGTCTGTACGTTTGTGCACGCTAATCTCAGCAACCACTCAACCGATTGCAATGCGATTTCCTCTATTGCGTTGCAGTCTGCTCCACTTAACATTTAGAGTTTGCTTCATGTCAATCGGTTCATAAATAAAAAAGTTATGTCAATCTAAAGAATCACATATAAAATGCAGTGTACGAAGTCGCAGGCAACAGCTAGTAGGTAAATAGTATAAAAAGTAGGTATTTCTTGTATATACGCACACACACAACGCATAACTCAACTTTCCTTCATGAACGATTAATAATATAAAATTTTGCCGTTTCTATGCTTAAATTAATCGATATGTATTGTCCAGCTATTTAGAAGTAGAAGCGTAACAAACCTACACACAATTACAGTATTGCATAAATTGTTCAATGTTCAGTAGGTAGTAAATAACGGTCTAGAAGTTGATGATGACAAAAGGATCCAGAAATAATGGAACCTTATTTTATTTTTAATTGTCACTATTTATTGCCCGAACACTCAGATTACCGCATATAAATTAAAAGTACCGACTCAAATTACAACAGTAGGAAACGGTTAAAATTAACCCTAAACTGCCACCAATTTGTTAATTGTTGGGGTGTTTTTTTGTCGCGAGTTTATTTTTGAAGAGTTTATTTATGATTTTAAATGGCTTCAGGAGACTAAGGGTTGGCTGATTTGAATTTTTATGAACTTTATTTTTACAACTCTTAAAGGGTTGGTATCCCAGGAGACTCGATAAAAGCGCGAGACATTATTTTCGTCATTACTACCGCACTGCTGACATTTTTTTACAAAGTACCGAATTAGATAATTACAGGATTGCTGTGGGACTTCATTCCATGCTAGCGTGGAATGCAACTATCTTTTGGAGACCAGTGATTCATTTTGATTTCTTGCTTGCATCTGTAATTTGGCCTTGAAGCGCTTCTACATCAGAGCCTGAATCAACTGTGAGCAGATCCGTAGCAGCTTACAAAGAGCTCACAAAGAGTTAACTTTGACCTCAGATCAGGTTTTGTATTCATTTCTCAAAATTTTAACCATAACAGTGGTTACAAGAACAGGAGTAATAAGTGTTTGAAATTATAGAAGTTAGTTCTGATTTTAACGATACTGATTGTTACGAGTTTTTACGGTCAAAAATTTTAGGGATTTCCTAGTCTTATAATATGAAAACAAGAGTATATACCTAATGCCTCGACCACACGTAAAAGTCCCTTAGTATTACGATGTAAGCTCTAAATGCAAATTAATTAGCCTGTGGCATTTTCCATACACAGAACTATTTTCCTACAATTTCGCAAAAAATATGTAAAATTCATAGCTTCCTTACGACAATACGACGAAAGAAGATCAAACAACAACACTCACACACTTTCGCATGAATGTAATAAAATATATTTCAATATGAATTTTATTAGTCTCAGTCAGTCCAGATACCTACTTGACTTAAGAAAACAAAAACATTAAAACTAAATTTATACGAAGCTCTGTATCCACCGACTGGTCCTGTTATTATTAAAAATCTGAGCCTCTGATCGGTACTAAAAATATTTTACACATTACGTTACCTAAGTATAAAAACTAATATTTTCGAAGTATGATGTTACAGTTTTTCTAAAAACTGCCTACCTATATAATTATAGCGTCAATTAAGTTTTTGATGATTATTATATTTTTTACAGCTAGGTAATAATGTTAGTTGTTTTTCAGTCTACTTCATCTAATAATAAAACCTAATTATACATCCTATTACCAGATTTTTCGTGAACAAAGGTTAAAATAAAAGTCAATCAAAATAGATTAAAGAAATAGTCAGTTACCTTGACTTTACGTTCAGACGAAGAAACAATGAAAATAACTCTGTATTATATTACACTCCTAGAAATTTGTTACTAAGCAGTCCATAATGTTTAACTAACCTGTTCTAATAACAAAATATGGCAGATCCAATCAACAACTTCAATTCAAGTTAATAAGTTTTGTCTGCGAGTTAATCTGCCGGTCATCTCTCTCAGTGTCTCCTACGGCTTAAGTCGGCAATCCAATCAAAGTTGCGAGACTGTTGTAAGGTTTACATGAGCAGGATTAGGGTTATTATTATTGTTGTTGTAGGGAATCTGAAATTGACTGCCTCAGTAGCAAAGAATGTGTTTGACTGTTGTTGTAAGGTTTACATGAGCAAGATTAGGAAAAATACACCACGTAAGTACAATCAGAGATACCTAATTTCATAAAAATAATAATAACTTCAACAGAAATAAAACATGTAAAAAAAACAAAATCTGGTGACATAAAAAAAAACCACTAATAATAAACCATAGGTACATTTTGAAAATAATAAATCTTCCTTAGAGCAAATACAATTTAGCACTGTAGTAACTAACAAGGAACAACAGACACTGTTTTAGATGAAAATTCTAAGTGTTCATTAATTCAAATCCTTAAAAAAGTACTATGTCCCAGCAGATTTAAAAGCTCTTTCTATCAAACATTAAAACTTGGAATGTCACCTAGACATTTCACTTTTTATAATCTACTCGACAGTAACGAATATATTTTTAAATAATCAACCTATATCATTGTTAGTGTTCATAAAAAACATACATTACAACTTTTATAATTAGACTTTGTTTTTTACGCGTTTGCAACTGGTGCGTAATTCCCTCGGTGTGTCTTTAACCGGCTGATCATAATTTACTTTTTATTCTATGTCTATGTTTCCTGCCCGGCAGTAAGCCGCCTATTTCGACCACCGGCATTTTAGTGTTGACAGTAATTGGGTATTATTTAACATAAATACTAGAAAACATTATAATAAAATTATGCTAAAAGAAATTAACAGGTCAATTTAACCGCTCCTAAGATCAAAAGAGTTCGAAAGAAAATGTTGCTAATGACAAGAAAGTAAAAAAATATGTTATTAATGTTGAACGGAAACAAAACATAAAATAGACAATAAATCGTAAAATAGTCCGCCTTTTCACGATGTTTTCTTCGCGATAACCAATAAAACTATCAAATTATTATAGTCAGTTTTGCTCATGACAAGATAAACCAAATATTTTTATTTGAATAGGTACAGACTTATTTTATTACAAAGTACAATAAAATTTTTGTGCATCTATACTTGGATCGAAAAATTTTGATATTTTTACTAATTTGTAATTCCGGTCGTCTTTGTTGTATGTCAGCATTACATAGCTCTGTGAAGGTGTGACATTGAGAGCTAGCGATAAAATTACAAATTAGAGGAATTCTAAATTAATTGGTGTTAATGAATGTTTTAAACACAACATGAAACTTTTACACAATATAATGCCGCTAAACTAATAGATACATGAATTAAGTAATACAAAGGTTATGATGCAATCACAAATTTATTATCAAAGCGGCCATCAGGTTTTGATATGGATCTCTAATATTGACAGATTTGATAACATCATTTGCAAAAGTATTAACGATACATTCATACCTATGTGTATGAAACAATTAAGCAAGTGCAATTACAAGTATTTATATTGTTCTACCAGTATTATCTACATGAAATCGGCCTTTTGAACCTTTACAACAATTAGGTACCAAAATAAGCATTATATTATTTACAAAAGGACTACCATTAAGTTATTCTAGCAAATATTCAAAATTGTAATCATTACTAAACATACATACATACATACATATAGCACCTTTATCCCCGAAAGGGTAGGCAGAGGCATAGTATACGCCCACATTTCACTAAATATATTTTTTTGCTGCCTCAACGATGCAGTAGCAGATAAGTGGGCACCACTACCGTACTAAGGGCTCGGGTTTGAAATTCCGAGTCTATGTCTAGTGTTTGTTTCGGAATTTGAATGTTTTCTATTATAATTACGTATGTAGGTATATTCCATAACACACGCTTATAGTCAGTACATTTGGGTCAGACAGCTATGTGTAGAAGAATGTCCTAAGAATATTATTAATTTATCGTAACCCAGACAAGAATTCTGCAAATTTTCATACAAATCAATATCTGCTGTTGATTGACGGAGTAACAAAAATATAGTTTCTATAGTCACATTCTTCAGCATGTTCTATGTGAGTCTGTTTGAATGTAAATTATTCAAAAATCGAATGTTATTTTTAACAATACGTTACCGCACTGCCAGTTTAAGTATCAAGAAGCACGGCGCTCTATAAACAGAATTATGATTTACGGCCGTGGACTGTTACAGAAAGACATAATACACAAAATTACATCCAGACTAAACTATTTATAACATTATAATAATTTTCCGGCCCAATTATTCCGTTGCTGACACGTTTTATTGCTAAATATACGATTGTTATTCTTTACCAAACAATAAATTATGCTTTTATAATATTCTCTCCATGACTGTATGATAAACATTTTTTTTCTGTATGATGCGCAGTAAATAATATCATTTTTCGTCCCCAAGAGACAGAGAACACAGCTGTTTACATAACACGTAAGCTTAAATGCTTTCACGCTTATGATTTAGTATATTTTTTGACATTTTTGTCTTATAATTTTGTTAAAGCTTTAAATATCTATATGTGTCTTAATCCTAAAATGCGTAAGTGAAAATATTACGACCTCGAAAATATTTTTGTTTATAATATTTTTCAGTTTTCAGGGTAATACGAAAAAATATTGTGTCTATTTGTGTAAAATTTAAATTGTAATTAGGTATACGAAACTAAACGGTATAATTTATAAAGCAGTTATACTCAGATATACCTATAATAACAGAAAGAATAAATGCAAACATATTTCCCAAAAAGCTTCAAAAAGTCATGTTTGGAAGTCAGACAGCAGTTAGGCACCCCTTTCGTGACTCGTAATTACTAACTAAACCCATAAACTTACGTATCTATTCTGATAAAGCGCGACTAGTTTATGAAATTTCTAATAAATAAAATACTTGACAGACAACTGTTATTAAAACTAAAAAAATATATTGTGTCCTCAGATTTTCTAGAAATCAAGTGACATATTTCAAGATGTGACTACTACTAATACACTAATAACGATTTTCCGCTACTACTCTAGTTTCATATTAGTCATAACCGTACAGGGTGATGCTGTGTAATCCCTGTATTTAGCACCCTCTGCCCTAATACTTGCATTATTCAAAATAATATTTGTTACAGTATTGTTGGTTGTGGTCTTAATATCACGCGCTTAACTTGTATTTTTAGTTAGTTATTCGAATATAATATTAAGCTATAGTTAAAAAGTATCAAGAATCAATATACCTACTAAGTTTTTTCTACTTATATAACTAAGGCTGGATTCGATCAAAATCAGAGTAAGGCTATACTAGAGAATTACTCGTACATATACGTAAAAGTGAAGTGAAAGTGAAATTACCACCAACAACTAACAAACACAAAGTAACTATGGTTACCATAACCACCACTAAAGTACTGGGTCCAGTACGGTTACCATAGTTATGTTATGCTTATTAGTTGTTGGTAAAATGGAAAATCACTTTACTTTTAGAAGAGGTAACAGTATTTTAGCTTTTACAATACTAGATAGTGTATATGGCTATTTCTACTCGTTGCTTAAATTTGATGGTCACACGCTTATATTTTCTAAATCGTATGAGTTAGAAAGAAATGGTTCAAAATGGTGTATAAAACAGCTATTAAGCTATAAAATACATGAAATTGGTTGCAATAGAAGTAAATATTCATACCAAAAATCAACACGAAAGGTCAAAATCGGGGTCATTTTTCGCATTCTCCTCGTGTCACACTTCCCGATTCAGTTAAACATTAGGTTACTGCTTCACCAAATTTCCATAAATTTTGAAGTTACATACACTAAATTCACCGTAATAACATACACTACACACACAGTATTACAAAAAAAATCTTCTAACTATTATTTAGAACTTAAACCACAATATACGTCGGTCACACGAATTTAGGTACTTTAGATTTGCGTAGTAAACGGTTGACTGTTGATCAAAACGACCGCCCCAATAACAAAACTCAACTTAACTGAACGTTATTGGTGGACCGGCATCGCAGAAAAGCGACGTACTTCTTCTGGCTCCATGAGAAAAAAAAATATCGGTAAGTTTCTACATTTGACACTTAATTCGGGTACTTTTCGTGGGTGACTTTTTGTAAATTGTATAATAGCTATTAAAGTCAGAGTCAATTCATCGAAACCGCAAATAAATTGAGATATTTATGTAGTATTTGATTTAAACCGTAACGGCTAAACTTTGTCGGAATTTGAAAAAAGATATATTTTCGTTACCTTCGTGTTACATCCTTCGTGGCGTTTTACCCACGAAGGTGAGTTTATGCCACGAAAGTGATCTTTGACTAGTTTCATTAAGAGTGGTACTCGTTAAGATTCGTATTGTAGTATGTAGCGGAATGATAGCAGAACAAATGACTAGGACTTTGCTCTGCTCTGCTCTGCTCTGACTAGGTTTCTACAATCATGGCAAATGACAGAGCAATACCTATAACATTCCGTGTGATGCCCTTCTATAGGAGTAGAAATTCCACCGGACGTTATGCCAGATCCAAACCTCAGTCTATACCGTCTAAAACTCACACCGTACCTACTTACCCGTCTAGTGCTAGGCGCCGCCCCGGGTAACTCCTTAGAAAGATGTATCAGGGTACCTGACAGCCTTAGGCTATCACCCGTAGGCCTCGCCTACGGGTTTGGGTGTTGTCTTGCGTCTTTTGGGTTAGTTCAGATGCAATTCCGCTTCTTGAGGCGTGCAGCATGCTAAGAACTTTCACGTCATGCCAATGTTTTGGCTCTCGAGGCGTAGACCTGTGACCCTTCGAGCCTTTGTGCGCTATTTAAACGAAGATACAACGGCCTTCGCATCCAAGTCTCAAGAACAGATCCCGGGAAAGATCATGCCACTTAAAGCTTAATTAAGGCACTTAATACCTTATACTTATATCAACTTATACACATTTAGGTAGTACTCGTCGAGTAAAACTCGTTGAGTTTTCCGGCGAAGCGGTTTGTAACTACTGTCGAGAACAACTTGTAAACATGGCTAAGGAGTGAGATGGGTCTGTAATTCTTCAGCAAGGTCTTGTCATCTTTTTTGAAAAACAGAGCCACCGCACTTCGCTCCGCGCTTTAAGAGTTTGTACCTGCTGGAGGACGGAATTAAAGAGACTCGTCAGCTCTTTCAGAACTGGAGTCCCGCCAGCTTTAAGAAGCTCAGTCGTAATTCCGTCCTCTCCAGGGAATTTATTGGGTTTTAGTTGTTCGCGAGCCGCCCTGACCTCGCACTGGTCAATATCAGGAATGTCTTCCTCTTCGGTATAGTGGCGCGTTAGTGGGGCTTTGTGGTTACAGTCGCTAGGTCCCATCGGTTTTTTTCCGTGATGCATATATATGTCTCATTCTATAGGTCTCTATAGAAGCTCTTAACTTCTTCAAGAATCTCGAACCTCGAGGTCTCGGTTTTGCCACCCGCTGCTTTCAATTTTGTCAGACGGGGTCTTCCGAGCTGTTGCGCAAAGACTTTAGTACCCCGATTTTGTTCGATGGCTGCCTCGACGATGTTGGTGTTATAACGTCTGAGGTAGCTTTCTGATTTTGGTGTTTAAATCTCTCTGGTCTGACGAAGACGTATGCATAGATGGCGTTTGCCGTCTGATTCTCATGAGCTCGAGAGTCTCGGGCAAAAGCTTGGAACACCTATTTTTGCTTTTTCCAGACAGAAACCTTCTTACTATTTGGAGCGCAGTAGGTCGGAGAGTAGGCTTCATCATCCGGGCCCTTTCGGCGCGGAAGTCTAAATTCAGAGATGCTCGGACGAGTTGGTGATCACTTCCGGTGTTAAACCGGTTGATTACTGAGACATCTTTAAATATACACCCCTTGTCCGACATGATGAAGTCTATCTCGTTCCTTGTGACCTTGTCGAGGCTTCGCCAAGTTTATCTTCTATGGGGCTTCTTCTTAAAGAATGAGTTCATCAAGAAGAGCCCCTGAGCCTCAAGAAAGTTGATAAGCATACGCCCCCTGTTATTTCTACGCCCCACACCAAAGGGTCCGATTTACGTTTCAGGGCGTTCTTTTACTCCCACTTTGGCATTGAAGTCCCCCATCACAACATTGTAGTGAGTCTTGGCAGTACATTGTAATGCCTTCACCACGTCCTCGTACACGGTCTCAACTGCCTCGTCAGTGCTTCTCGAAGTCGGGGCATAGGTACACCTGAATCACCTTCAGGGAGTGCCTGTTGATGTGTCTCAGTATTACGTATGCTACCCGAGACGAAACACTGCTGATCTCCACAATGCGGCTAACGAGGTCCTTTTTCACCATAAAGCCGACACCGCCCTCGGAAGAATGTCTTCCATCACCTTACCGAAAGTAGAGTAGGTCGCCCGACGCAAGGGTTACCGTGTCCTCCCCCTTTCTTAGGACTCCGCACAACCCCAGTATGTGCTAGTTTATGCGACCCAGTTCTACCTCGAGTTCGGTGAGCCGATCGTCCAGCCGCAGAGTGTTTCCATTATAAGCAGCCAGGTACGGACAATCTCACACAATATTATCTAGCTAGCCCAAATTAAGACAATATAAGCTTATGCCATGGGATCTAGATAACTGATAATTTGCTACTTTGTGCCAAAGAGATGTACTGTGTTATATGGTTCCAGAATAACTTTTACGTCAAAAGCATGTGTATAGGAGGTAATTGTTTTTAGTTAACTAGCTGTTACCATATAACTGCCGAATGAACATAATTAACTTATAATTAGTATTTAAATAATGATTAATAATGTCTGTAAAGCTACTGCGTCACCTTCGTGGATCGTCGCGTCACCTACGTGGGATCTAATAATTCAAAACGTTATTCTTCCAAATCTGACTCACAATTTCACTTGTTGACTTATATATGTTACTTATTTTACCGAACGCTTTGTGTTTGTTTACAAAAATAGTTGAAATAATCAGTATTTAAAATTTACCATGAAGGTGACGATGAGAATCGTAAAAAGTAGAAATAGCCATATTGTATGTACATACTGGGATCCCACTTAGATGGTCGGGGCCTAAACTAACCTCACCTGTACGTGATGCATCTACTGACCAAAGGAAATACCTACCTATCGTGAAGACGCACCTACGAGGTTGAGAAATAGTCTTAATAGCTGCTCAAAATAACTAGTTAGTAAAAGAAAACCTCTGGTTTCAAAACCAGGTGCGATAAAAACGACACTTGGAAACAATAATCTTTTCTAGGTCAGGTTAATACAGTAATTAAGTATGTAGCTAGTCTGTACTACTATTTTACGTTCCAAATTTCAGTAGGTACCTATTTAAATTGCTTTATTTTTTTTTATCATAATAATTATTACAATCAGAGATTCTTGCTTTAAAATAAAATAATAAAAATACCTACAATATCTAATCAACATCATACATACCTACTTCATTCCAACGCGGGGTAACCCCACAAAGAAACGGGGGAAGCCGTGATAATCCCTAATATTCAGCTCTCGATCATAACACCGACTGGCACCACAAAGGTGATGTAATAACGACCGCTAATCCCCCATTGTGGCGCCACCTCTTGACGGATTGCCGGCAACTCTCAATAGGGCTTCAGTCGTAGCCGGGGTGCTTTTTGTTCGCGCCGATATTAGAACAGGCTATTGTATAGAATGCTAGGGATAATTTGTTTTCCGAAGGGTTTTCTGAGTAATAAACTCGGATAATGTTTTGTTTAAAGGTTTTCAATAGAGATTTGGGCTTTGAGTTATGGTTGTGACATTTTGAAGGGACTTATCAAAGTATGTTGAGTATTTATAGTAAGTATCTATCTACCAAAAATTAAACATAATAGTAGTACCAAAAGGAGGTCTAAACTAGCATTAAATGGCCGCCACTCTGACCAATTGGTGAAGTTTTGTATTGCGGAAGTACCTACCAATAATTACTACGATTTTTAAATGTGAGAGAAAATCCTCATGAATGCTATGCTGGACTCCTACCAACTTAAAAAAACCTCACGTAACGCCCAACAGCCTACAGATGGGAGCCTCGGAAGGATGTCCCAGGACTCCTACGTTCTGTTAATTATGGGTTGATCGGTAATCATGGTGGATTAGGTATCTAATTTATTTGGGAAAAAATCTGTATCTTTGGGTAAGTATACCCAAAGATACAGATTTTTTCCCAAATAAATTTCGGGATGTGATTTAGTAACAAATAATCACCCTTATCAATATTATTATTAAGTATACAAGTGATTTGTAGGATGAACGTGAAATTTGATGCAGTCGTATTTTATCAATAACAGGTCTATAATATTTTATAGACCTGTTATTGGCTGTCGAAATTCCGATAGAAATTAATTAGACTTTTTCGCTTTGATAAAATACGACTGCATCATATTTCACGTTCATCCTACAAATCACTTGTATACTTAATAATAATATTGATAAGGGTGATTATTTGTTACTAAATCACATCCCGAAATTTATTTATGTATATGAAATTTATTAATGTAATAACATAGATATACCTAATTACCCCATACATCACCCAACCCTATGAAAGGTCTTGTTGTTTTACCCCAATTTTACCCCATGGAATTAAATGTTTAACCCGAAAATTATTTAGTTGCGTCACACGTCACGTCGCGATGATGGATCAGGGCAATAATTGCGTCATTTTGACACGGTAAGAGTAATTTGATGGAGGAAGGGGATTGAGGGGGGAGAGGGAGGGGATCTGTATTATTGATGACATCGAAAATGGAGTATTGTTTTTATTATGTGTATTTTCTTTTTGATCTTAAAGGAAACCACATTTTTCTTATTAGAGAAAAGTCTTGGAAAATAATGAAATGAAGGAAAAAACTATAGTTACCTAGTATTTATCCTTACCAGGAGTTACCAGGGGCGATAATTATACTTCTTGAGTAGTGACTCATTAGTTCAAGACTTTACCAGCCAGTAGGTGAGTATAGCCGGTTCGTGCTAAATTTGCCGCTGCCGCAGAGGCTGGTGTAGAGGCGTAGTAAGGGAGTCGATCGGCAAAATTAGCGCGAACAGGTGGTATGTAGCTTTTTTTATAATATAAAAATAAATTTATTTATTCAATGTAAAATTACCTACATAATAAATCAAAACACATAGAGACGATAATTTTAACCATTTAAAATATTGTTGCAAATGCCGCTGGTACTTAAAAAGCTAAGCTAACCTAACTACTGATTAATAAGTGGATCGAGAATACTTGTTATATACAACTAAGGCGGCAGACAACCTGATGGAATGTGTTCGCCGTAGCTTATAAACGTTTGCAACACCAGAGACGCTACACTTGCGCTGCCGACTCTGAAAGAACCTTCTAAGACTCCTTTTTATTTTATTTTATCTTGGCATATTACTAAACTGATACGCCAAAAAAATACCCAAAATAAATCACAGTATACTCTGACACATAAACTACAAGATAATAAAGCAGTAAGGTGATGCGCATCGTAATCGATTTTTGATCGATTCCCAATTTACGCGGGTAACACAAATTTGTTCATACATAAATTCTTAACAAAATGTCCAATTTGCGGTATTAAATTAGCGCTTTGGACGTTACGATGCGATATAATGAATAACAAAAATATTTTTCGGGTTTCGTACCCAAAGGTTAAAAATGGGACCCGATTCATGAGACTTCGCTTTCCGTCTGTCTGTCTGTCCGTCATGAGGCTGTATCTCAGGAACCATCATAGCTAGAGAGCTGAAATTTTTTAACAAACCATGTATTTCTGTTGCCGTTGCCGCTATGACAACAAATTTTAATACTAAAATCAGAAAAAAAGGGGGATTAAGGGGGGCATCCATACGAAAAACGTCACATTTTGACGTTTTTTTTGGTACGGAACCTTCTGTGCGTGACTCCGACTCACACTTGACCGGTTTTTATCGCCATTAGTTAAGTTAGGTTCCAGAAAGCCGTGGCCATTGAAACTCGATAGTAATATTATGTAGGTACTTAAAATACAAAAATAAGCACTTCTTATTCTCATAAACAATTTTAACTGTAAAAAAATAATATTTTACTTGTTTAAAGATTTTTTTTTAAAATAAGTGCGAAGTTCTCACATCTTCACGCACTAGAACTGAAAGTAAAGGAACTCATTGTTTACTTTTTAACAGGTTAGGTGTTATAAGAATCAGTTTAGTAGTTCTTGGTAGTTGAAATCTTCCTTGCAAGTTAAGAAACAAATTTGAGATCCGACAAAATGCAGACATAAAAAAAAATATTTTTATTTAAATTACAGTCACAACTGTACATCTTTCCACAGATAAAAATATGAATATCTCGTTTTATAATAATATTCCTTACCTAACCATATTCACGAGCAACTCATTGGTCTTACAAATCATTGACAATTATTTATATACCTACTTACAAAAATATTATGTAGGTACCTAGTATATATGTAAATAATTATGTATTTGGCAGACAAAAACCTATTAAATACTACTTAAACAAAACATTAAAAATAGCTCAGTGAAAAGCTACTATTTTATTCTATACCTACTCAACACCTATTACAAAATATAAATTACAATAATATATGTGACATTTTCAAAACATTGTAAGCGAAGACGAATGTGTAGCCCTGGGACGAATTCCGCAGATTTTTCTTAAATATTGTCAAATAGATTAAACATTTAGGAAGGGTATAGTTAAGTGACTTTTTTTTAGATTTTGTGTAATTTATCGACGTATCTAAATAAATATTACCTACTTTACATCAGCGGATCGCGATTACGTGTGCGAAATCATAATTCTTTTTCTGAAATTAAACTTACAGTTACCAGTGAATTAAAGCCCCGTCAAAATTAGTGAAATCTTTACGTAGATTACTCAGAACAAAATGACTAATGGATGGACAACAATGTTTTATTTGCTGACATGCTGTTAGTATCGTGTACAAATCATAGTGTGTTTGCTAGTCCTGGGACAACCTTCCGAGGGCTTACCTGGGGCTTCCAACCATAGGCTGTTGGGTGTTACGTGAGGTTTTTTAGTTGGTAGGAGTCCGGCATAGCATCCATGAGAATTTCCCCTTACGTTAAAAAAAAAGTGTGTTTGCTATAATTCTATTATTTCATTTTTCTATGATTCTAGGATGATAAAGTCACAAACATTTAACATATGAAATTAAATTCGTGTATTGTGGATTGAACTGGTAGAACCCACGTCTAACGGCTGATTAGATTAATTTATTGAATTAAATTCTTATAAATAAAAAGTACATTTTGACAGTAATTTTGTCCTGTGTCCATAAGAATCAACATAGTAAAATAAAATACTTTTAAAAAGGTACAGTCAAAGGCAAAAATATGTATACACTCCACTACCTCATAAAATGTCACCCTCAATACGACTATAAATATAGATTCATCTAAGAGTTTAATAATATGTATCCAGCAATTAAAACATAAATTTGGGAACATCCATATCATATTTATGTATCCATAGTTATAATCAATAATATGTAAACACTTGACGAATCAGATTTTAGAGAGCATGACATATCTACTCTTTTGAATTTTGAATTGATTGATACTTAAACAATATTATAATGACTGAAAATTAAAAGAGTCTACAGTTCGGGAATCGTACGCAGAAGAAAACTCTTATTAGAGGTAACCTCTAATAGGAATTTACTTCTGCATACGATTCCCGAACGTCTACAGTATGAGATCTTTAAAAGGGTCTTAGAAGATTTTTGTAGAATTAGCACCTTGAGCGTTGCACATTTTTTTAAATATTTTTCTCGCCAAATTGACGTCGCCACCAGTCTGATGGTAAGCCGTGGCGCATCTAGTCAAAATATTTACGAATGAAGATAAAGGGAAATGCGATAGTAACAATAAATAAGCTACCAGCTGTGAACAAGAATCGAAGAACTGGTTTTGAGGAGCCGCGTTGGCGATCAGAGCCTATCCAACCCAAGGGTACCATGAACGCAAATGTACAGGCGTGTCTTGATAACTTTAAGTTCAATGTATTTTGTTACGCGTACGACATACACTGTGGAACTTTTTCAGAACTCATTACAACTAGGGCTCCGGAATTGACATAATTCCGGAATTCCGATAAAATCTAATATCGTTCTCAATTCCGGAATTGGCGAGATCAATACCGGTATTTCGATATTGGAAAAAAATATTTTTCGCTATTTCTTTAATTTCATTACAAACAAAAATGTAGATTATAAGCTTCTTAAGCAATTTAATTACCTTTAATTACTACAATGTTGATAATATAGGATTTCTGTATTAACAAATTAATTCGATTATGTACTTAGGTATTAATCATTTTATTTGATGATATTTCTAAAACCTACTAAGAAAGTAAATCCATAAAATTAATGGTATTTGATAGAAAACATACAATTTAAATAATAATAATATTATTGATGACGTTTTTGTATTTTTTTTACATTTAGACTTAAATTTATAGTGCCAAGCCAACTTAGACTTAGCGACTCTACTACGAGTTAAATTTAACTTTGCTTTAATAGAAACGCTGTAAGAATTTGACTGAGGACTCGCTCAGCATAGTTCTGACGGAACTCAAGGGGCCCGTACCTTATTATTAGGGGCAAACGTTGCCTCAGGGCCCTCCACTGACCCAGAGTGAGGAGGGTCCTGGGTTCCCTGTTCTCATGGCTCCGTCTCAGGCGCCCGGCGCTGATTACAGCGAGAACGACGTGCCCGAAGTCACTGAAAGTGAGTTCGTTCCAGGCCGAGCGTGGTTCCTGACTCTTTTAAAATAAAATAAAATAAAATAAAATTTATTCCCCTTGAAATTTTTAAAAAAATATTTAGGTTTGTCAAAAATTTTGTGACTCTACCGGGGGTTCGGAAATGCTACAAACTGAGAAGAACACCCCAAGAAACTCAGTCCGTCAGTTGAGGATCTTGGGCCTCGAGTGATGGGGCTCTTTAGTGCATGCCTCGAAAAGGCTAGTTTCCCAAAGTCTGGAAGACAGGGAAACTGGTTCTGATCCGAAAGGCAAGGTGGTCGGCAGTCTACCCATCCGGGGATCGGCCTATCGTGTTGCTCCGTTGAGCAACTCCGGCCGATCGCCGATCGGTCGATCCCCAACAATGATAGGAGCTTGCATACCTTGTTAGTTATGCAAGCTCCTTGAGCGTATTATTGCACAGCGCACAGTCGGGCACCTCACACGCGCGGGGCCAGATCTGGCGGATAACCAGTTTAGTTTCCGTCAAGGGCGCACCACCGTGGATGCGATCATGCGCATTAGAAGACTGACGGAGGAAGTAACATCGCAGGGTGAGGTGGTGTTGAAAGCAATGGCGATGTCAAGAGACATCGGCATCGCCTTCAACACCTTGCCCTGGAGCTGCGTTAGGGAGGCTTATTTATCATGGAGTGCCTCCCTACTTCCGTCGAATTGTCGGGGCCTATCTTTCCGAGAGGGCCATAACTTACCCAAGCTGGCTAGGACCCAGCCGGGTCAGCGAGTTACTTCGTGGGGTGTTCCGCAGAGATCGGTCTTAAGACCGCTTCTGTGGAACATCGGTTACGATTGGGTGCTGCGTGGTCCGTTGCTCAGAGGCGTCCTTGTTTAAATAAATTAATTATATTTCTAATTTATTCTTTTCTGGTGCAAGGAGGCGCTGGAGCGAAGCCATAGGCCTACGTCTCCAGAAGTCTAGGTTAGACAGTTCCAGCTCCACAAGGAAACCGTGGAGACATGGACTTGAGCAACAAACCGAATCGCCACATCACATCACACAAGGGGAGAATCGCCGAATCGCCACAATCAAGGCGGACAGACCGGTCATGAGCGAGTGACTAGAGAGGAGCCATGGTGCGGGTGCTCTGTCCTACCGGTTGTCACAGATGCTTACCGGGCACGGGAGCTTCAGTAAGTATCTGTGACGAATACACCGGGAAACCACACCTGAGTGCCAGCACTGCGAGGAACGCAGTGAGGACACAGTACTTCACACATTAGTGGAGTGCACAGCGTGGGCTCAATAGTGCCCGGTCCTCGTGGTAGGTCTGGACGTGGACATTCTCTCGCTGGAGACCATTGTGCGAGCTATGATCTCCAGCGAGTCTACCCGTCACTAAAACTAATGAAAAAAAAAATTAACAAAAAAAAACCGACTTCAAACAAAAACTAAAAATTGAAAATTTTTAACAAAAAAAACCGACTTCAAACAAAAACTAAAAATTGAAAAATAAAATTAACTTAGCACAAAGTAATAGGTAGTAAATTTAGATTTATAAGATATTATTGAATGTAAAACTGAAAGCGGCGCCAAGTAAACCTATAGGTTTAGGTAGGTATTATTAATCTCTCATAGAAAAATATTGGCACCGACTTCAGTATTACAATCAATAATATCTGATAAATCTAAATTTACTACCTATTACTTTGTGCTAAGTTAATTTTATTTTTTAATTTTTAGTTTTTGTTTGAAGTCGGTTTTTTTTTGTTAAAATTTTTTTTTTTCGTTATTTTTAGTGACAAGTAGACTGAAATTATATCAGTCTAGGGGTAAAGTCCTCCCCAATACAAATGAATCAAGCCCAAACACAAGGTAACTGCTGTAAATCGTTAAGGAATTCGAGGGATTTCTTCGATTTCTCCAGGATCCCAGCATCAGATTCTGACTTCCTGTATATGGGACCACATGGGAAGCACCAGCTTTCAAATAAAAAAAAATTTCAAAATCGGTTAACTTTTTCAAGCGATTTGCCGGTAACAAACATAAAAAAAAAAACATACAGACGAATTGAGAACCTCCTCCTTTTTTGGAAGTCGGTTAAAAAAATAAATTTACGTTCCGGAATTCCGGAATTCAAAAACTGAATATCGAAACCCAATTCCGGAACGGAAAAAGCCTCCGATATTCAAGCCCTAATTACAACTGAGCGGTTAGACTCCAGAGTAGTAAAGTTTTTACTCGACTAACTGGGAACCAGTCCGCAAGACGGGTAGTTTATTTTGACAATTTGTTTACCAATTTTGCGTTGTTCCGAGATGTTCATGGAGCTGGCTACCCTGCCAGAGGTACTATTCGCGTAGGCAGGACAAAGAATAATAGTTTTAGTATAGGATATAAATAAGAAAAACCGCACCGAGTTTGACTACCGTTTAGCCCAAGTCAATCAGAGATTTTAGGCGTCTGTTGACTGGACAGCGGTATCTGTACGATGTGGTCAAACTACGACAGCGATTTTGTTCTGATATGCAGATGGAGTACAATAGAGAAGAAGAAGGTAGACGTTGGCATCCCACATATTTATAAAAGCTAAAACAAAGGCGTATGGGTGGGGTTGATCATTCGATTTATCTGTACCGCTCTGCTATGGGTACACTACATTAATACGAAAAACTTAATTCCGAAAGTCACAATCACGAATTTCATAATTCCGAATTTCATAAGTCCGAATGATTCGAAATCCCGAAAGTCAAAAATCCGATGTTTCATAATTCCTTTTTATGAAAAGGCATAATTTTAAAATTCCGAATGTTTACAATTCCGACTGTCAGAATGCCGAATTTCAAGAAACCGAACCGTTGAATTCCGAATCATTAAAAATCCGCCATATTATAAATACGAACTCCGATTATCAAAAATCCGAAATATCATAAATACGAAGGGTGAATGTCGTTTCCACCCGTTCCTGTTTTAAAACTTATCATTAAAGACGATTATTTATGTTCCCGATTCCACCCGTTTTTTAATAAAGTATAGTCAAGTCTAACTACCGAAAATATTCTTTCCAAGTGAATGGAAGGCAAACGACAAAACAAAAAAAAATAACCACGAAGGCTAAGGCGGGAGCTCCGCTCCGCTTTGCTCCCGCCTTAGCCTTCTAACCTAACCTATCCGAGTCGGGGTACTCTGAGTCGGGGTGTTAACCATTCACTTATTATGGTTAACACCTCGACTCGGATAGGTTAGGTTAGAAGGCTAAGGCAAAATCGAAGCGGAGCGGAGCTCCGGCCTTAGCCATCGTGTTTATTTTTTTTTTGTTTTGTCGTTTGCCTTCCACTCACTTGGAAATAATATCTTCGGTAGTTAGACTTGACCGTACTTTATTAAAAAAACTTAAACAGTGAATTTTCGGATATTTGAAATTCTGAATAATGTTTTTCGGGAAAATAACAGTCCGGTCTTTTGATTATTCGTACTAATGAAATTAGGAAAAATAAAAATTCGTACTTATGACTTTCGGATAAATGAATATCGTCCTTTTGAATATTCGGAGCTTTGTTTCTTAGGAATTATAATCTTCGGAATTTTGAACATCGGAATATTGAAATTCGGAAAAACATATTTCGGAATTTTTGGGTGTTCCCCTCTGCTATACGTGGCAAAAATGGTGGCGAGTTCTTGTTTAGCCACATGCTCAATCTAGCAGTGGCAAACGCTTGAAGGCTGCAACTTCTAACTTATGAAAGCAAGATGGAATCAGTTCCAATTATGGAGGTGCATTGTTCGTCATTACTTGATATGAGACACACAAGCTTTGTGACTCTGCATCCAGCCGCATATTCAATGCCAAACCTGCAGTATGATGGTTGTTTGAGTCACCATCCCTCGCCCCGGTACACTCTTCCAACAATGGCCGTGAACTGGATTTAGTAAAACAGCTCCTTGACACCGTAAGAACCGAGTGAAAACACTATGTATCGATACAGGACGTATCGGAATTTTTCACACCTTATGAGCCCAGTGGGATAAATGACTATTCGAAACGGAATGATACATGGATAAGACAAATGTCAATAAACTATGATTTTGTAGTTTTAATCTTTGTATGTACAAAAAGTATGTCTATTCTTGTATACATATTTATGTGTTCAATAGTGTGTATATAGTTTATAGCGTTATGTCGTGTACAAGTTAGTGATGCTTTGGAAGGATCTATTTTTATTAGCATTACATGTATACATGTTTTTGCATTTGGTTGATACATGTTTTTGCCCATGACAAAGTAGACATATTTATAACTGTTTGGATGTATACAATTTATTGCCTGTGTAGATGAATACCAAATTATGTAAACTGTACGTGTATCCATGTTTTTGCCCTTGACTGTACACAGGTTTTTTTTTAACGTAAGTGTAAATCCTTCATGGATGCTATGACGACTACGTCCTACCGACTAAAAAAACTCACTTAACGCCCAACAGTCTACGGTTGGGAGCCCCAGGTAAGTCCTCGGAAGGATGTCCCAGGACTCCCAACAGACCTACGGCTACCACTGCGGCCTCGCCTAGGGAAGGTACACAGGTTGTTAATATTTCTATTCCTAAAAAAATCTACCGTAATTACGTACATTATTATCTCCCATAATACTAATAGCCACTACTTCTCCCATACACAAATCAGTGTGTCACATTAGAGAAGAATTATGTAGCTAAAACTAGTTAGAAAAAACCCCTAGAACATTTGTTTGACGTCAGCGCAGCGCTAAAATGTATGGCTCTGAGCTTTATATTAATTGCTCATAGTTTGCGATTGATTGCGGTTTCGAATTCACTGGTATTAAATTTTTATTCTGTGGCTACAAATATTTTGTGAACATTTTGGTATCGTCTTGAAAATCTATTTTAAAAAATATGTGATAGACATTGTTGCTATTTTTAAGGAAAACAAAGAAATGGATGTGAATTTTATAGGTTTAAAGATAATGTTTCAAAAACATTATTCATAAAAATGTGTTCGTGTGTTACTTAGTATTAATTTTATAATATACTATATTACCTACATCGAAAATTTGAACTTAAATGTGTTTGAGTTTACATTTTATTTACTACTTGATATAACTTCTTTAAATTTCTATTTGACATCAGTCGTAGAAAGGAAATCTGTCATGACCTTAAATGTTTAACTTTTTCTATTAACTAGAAAATTTTATATTGATTTGTCTTTCTACAGTGTGTATATATATAGTGATGTAAGTACCTACTCGAAACTTGCTTTTTATCATCGAACCCTAAGAATTTTACATGTTTATCCCAAAAATAGTGTACCTACAATTCTTTAAGAACTGTTACTAATATTTCAAAATCAGAACGAACAATATGACAACCTAATCAGTCGGAATATAGATAAACAAACCCCATCACAAGGTAAAATAATTCTTGATTTTAGTTTCATATGGTTGAAAATCGTTTGGTAAGTATGTGGTATTTTTCTCAGCTAGTGATGTTCAAATGCAAGCAGAAAAGTCACGTATTTAGAGACATGTCAAAGTGTAGCTAGTGACATCTGCCTTGACGCACTAATCTTAGAGATTAACGCACTAAAGCGATAGACGTTTCATATAAGTCATTGTCTCAAAGTGAAAACAATGTGTTTGGAAACAATATTTCATGGATTTTTTTTATTTTTGGAGTAAATTATAGGAATAATTTCAAGGAATGATGAAACGGATTAATTATTGTTGTTTATGTTTACATTGTTAAAATAAGATAAAGATTTATGAAATTAAATATTTTACTTTAAAAAGGAATAAGTATCATGAAATGCCTACATAAACTAGAATAGATCTTCGTGACCAACTACTTACACTCCTAAAAAATGTAGGTCAATATTTTACGTACGGATCCATTGATTGAAAAGTAATTCAGCAACATACAATATTTTTAAGATCTATCCTATCGCAGCTGAGAAAACAAATTACATTTCCACTTAACGTGTAGTAAAAGTAATTTACAGATTACAACTCCTCCTTGACCGGGGGCCTGAGAATGGTGGGGGGCTGCTCACCGTTCTTACAGAAGTAGGTCGAAGACGAAACCCATGACGTGAAATTTTAAGCCCGCCACACGCTCCAAGAAGCAGGATAGTAATCGAACAACCCTAGTTGGGAATCCTAGGGACCTCCTTCTGAGGACTTACCCGGGGCTCCCAACCGTAGCCGTAGATAGGAAATTGGTGGTTTTTAATCGGTAAGCTAGACTGCCTCTGTGGCGCATTCGGTAGAGATACCGCCTGCGGCGCTGGAGGTCGTGGGTTCGATTCCCACCAGGGACAAATATTTGTGTGACCCATAAATGTTTGTCTCAAGAGTCTGGGTGTTTCTATGTATAATGTGTATGTATTTAAAAGTATATAAGTATTAATATCCGTGGTCCGACACCCATAACACAAACAGGTTATTCCTAGCTTACTTTGGGATCAGATAGCGTTGTGTGAGATGTCCGTGAATATTATTATTATTATATATTATTATGCTATAGCATCAATGACTGCTTTTCCACGCGCTAAAAAAAATACAGACAACAACACTAATAAAAGTTCCTTGTTACCTAAGGGACCCTAAATATGTAAAGTAAAGAAGTAAATAAAACATTCAATCTGCCAAAAATATTTTGATTTCGAGCAAAAATATTGCAGTAAGTAAAGCTGTCAACTTGTTACCGAGAAAACAACAGTATGTTAAGCTCAGACAAAAGCAGTAAATAATAAAATTAAAAGTCACTTTAGTACTCCGGAGGTATACAAATTACACTGAAGTAATAATCTCATAATTCATATTATCATTAACATCAGCTATAAATAACAAGAAAAGGAAAAACTAAAAGGATATGTTCATTTTTATTATTCATAACGAAAACAGTAACAATGTGCCAAGAAAAACGTCAAAAAAAATTAAGTGAGTTTGAGTAATTTGTCACTCATTTGAAACAATACTGAAAATGCCGTTGTCTTCGTTAAGACAGTCTTCGATAATCAACTGTCAACGCTCGCCAGCCCTATTGTCGAAGTGACAACAATGTTTCGTTTTCGATTTTCAAACCATGATGGCCAGTATTACAACAAAGATTTTTCGAATTTACATCGTATTTGTATAACGTTAAGGTTTAATTTGCCATAAGTATGAAATGTGAGTTATTCTAAAACAATCACGAAGCGCCATTAAAAAGACGTTCAAAATAACGTAAGATTTTAAAAAAGTGAAGATTGAATTGTTTTCTACTTTTAAAACAATGGCTCGGTTATTCGTGGATACGTTAACAAAAGTGACAGGTGCTGATTTGTTAGTGATTCCCTGAATACCAGAATAGAGCGCACGTCAAAACAACGGGGTTAAATAGAAGAAATGGCTTTTGTTATTTAGTTTTGCTAGTCGCTAATAATCTTACAAATAGCGGTCTGTCTGTTAATGAAATTCCTTCCATCAATTCACTTAGATTTCAACTAAATGTAGATACCATTTTCCTATCTTGAATATTTTTATAGATTAATTTATCGTTCATTTCTTTCAAAACAAAAGTGACAACGTAAACTAGTTGGCGATGTGTCATTATTTATCCTTAACAATGTGCTAATAATACAACACACACAAAAATACGACTCAAACTTTATATTAAATCAAATACCACATTCTCAAAAGAAAACCGTTTTCTTTATTATTGTTAAACACTGCCATATATTCAGCTTTATTTACGATATACATCACTAAAAAAGCGAATTTGTTGCATCATGTGGTCACGTTTCACTTACTTTTAGAACAATAAAACTAAAATATTTAGAAAAAATAAACTAGATGAGAGCGCGGTGTAGTCATAGTTTATAATCGTTAAAAACGTCAACGCAATAAAATGTCCAGTTATTGTTTAAATAAACAATGGCCAAGTGACAATAAAGAGCTGTAGAATAGCCCACAAAACGACTCTCTGACTGACGTGTGAAAATGTAGACTAAGTTTTACATTGAGATGTGTATGTAGGTAAAATATGATACTTTAATACTTTCATATAAAAATAGGCGCCACATAGTTTTTATATCACGATAAAATATGAGTTAATATTTAACTTTATAATTTACTTACAATTACAATAACCTTACCTATAACCCAATTTATAACAAAAATTCATCCCGAATTATTATTTTAGAATTAAGCTGGTCACAACCTTCTGAGAACTTGCACAAATGTACTGGGAAATATTTGCCTACACTTTCATTGCTTCTACAGTTTCTTCAAAGCTGCTGTATTTATTAGATCGTTCGTTCTTTAGCCCATTGTTTATAGGTTCCACATATAATAACAATGTAAATACTAGGTACTGTTAGCCGCAACTTTTGCACAGTTTTGGACGTTAGCGAGATGTTTGTCCGTACCTACTTAAATTACTTTTTATGACATGGCAAGTGACCTCAAAAATATATATTTATTTTAATTTTAACATAATATAAATTTAAAACAAAATACACCCACAAAAAAAATAACAATTACACATCTGTTTTTACTTTAACAATACTCTTCGTACAAACTAAGGGGGCGGTCTCGCAACAAAAATAGCTGTTCAAAAATATTGAAGAGCGTTGAAAAATATACGTCAAACATGTATGAGAATAATAAGAAGCGACGACTAACACTTGATATCTGGGCCAGTGGGCTATACATTGCTTCATTTCTAATGTCCCTCGCATGCAATGACATGTAAACCTTCATAAAATTGTGATTGTACTGATTATAATCGATTTGTGATCTTTTTACGATCAGGTTTTTATCAAGGTGCGGTTTCCGAATAATGAATTAACTGACGCAATTGGGGACGATGTCTTGGCTGGTCTTTCGCACTACATGTACTGATTTAATATTGTGTATCGCAATCTATCGAATGTATAAAAATGTCTATAATTCAAGTCATTTGTAATACTGCCATCATTGAAAAGTGCAACTGTGATCCTTTGTTCGTGTAACTTGACCACACTGCTAATTGACGAATTCATTATTTCTTCTTCATTTGGTGTTTTCTAAGTAGCATCAAAGATAATATATACTAGTATTACATACAGATCGGCAACTCCCTGCTGCGCCACAGCTGTCATTATAGTTGACGGACGTGTTGAGGGAACATTTGCTTAGAAATTATTGGTCACACGCACATATTTAGGCTGGAGTTTCCACCCTGTGGTAGCATCAAAAGCTTCCGCACACTAATAGCCTTTCACATGCGACCCCTTACCGAAAATATTAAGGAACATCATACTAAAGTACTTTATTTAAAAAAGACACTTTAACAATCTCTCAAAAATTTTACTTTATCAAAATAATACAGAACCATTTCCAATTCCTACTTTTTTCATTCAATCATTATCAACGTGTTTATTTTACCGCCAAGTCGCGTGGCGCATGGCGCATGGTGCGCCCACGCAGACTATTTGCGTCGTCTACAATTGTCACTTACGCAATACTGCACATTATAATTGCAGTACGATTATATGAATAGTGTGTTTTAGAGATTTATGACATGATGAATTTATGGATATCGTGTTTGAGAGATTTGTGACAGGTCGCTGTCTGTACATGGAAGATAAATGAGAAAAAATATTATAGGGGGGCTTTATGAACGCAATAGAACCCAAAACAATGATTTTTAGAATTTTTGTCTGTTTGTCTGTATGTCTGTATGTCTGTATATCTGTTTGTCTGTACGGTTGTGCACGCTAATCTCAGTAACCGCTCAACCGATTGCAATGCGGTTTTTTTTATTGTGTTGAGGTTTGCTCCAGTTAACATTTAGCGTTTGTTTTATGTAAATCGGTTTAGAAATAAAAGAGTTATAACACTTTTAAGAATCAGATATTTTGAAAATTTTAATTGTAGGGGTTTCTTTGAATGTGAGTGAACCTAAACTGGCGTGTTGGCTTACTCATAAAAGAGCTTAATGATTAAGACTATTTTAAAACAATTCAGTCCACGCCTTCGGCGCGGACTGAATTGTTTAAAAATAGTCTTAATCATTAAGCTCTTTTATGATTAAGCAAACAGGGCAGTTTCAGACGCTGCTTGATGACTCTGATGAAGAAATACCTTTCCTTTCATACACCTTATGTGACGTAAACGCGAAGTTGCGGGCTCAGCTAGTATTATAATAATAATTGGGGATATGCTCTTGTACTCACGGGGTAGTAATTATTACTATTTGTTAAAGGATGGCAATAGGAGGAAGGTTATAGAAAAACGCCCCATAAAAGTCTTCAAATGAATACTGATTTCTTAAAGAGAAATTCGAAGAAAAACTTTATGAAAACAAAATATTTTAATGTAAATTTTGTTAATTGCAGGTAAGTGAAAGTATAGTGAATGACCAGGCATTTATTCCTTTATGGTGAGTATTAAAATTGGGAACTTACATACATACATACATATCATCACGCCTGTTTCCCATCGGGGTAGGCAGAGACTATGGCTTTCCACTAGCTACGATCCTGGCATACCACTTTCGCTTCTTCTACTTTCATAAGTGCTTTCATACACGCTTGCCGGTTAAGGGTACTCTTGACCTGGTCTTTTTCCAGCAGGTCGTCAATTTGGTTACCATGCGTACGCCAAGGGTGACCCCTACCAGCTTGCCCATGCATTTTCGCCTTATAGATCTGTTTAGTCAGTCTATTTTCATCCATCCTCTGAACATGTCCAAACCATCTAAGCATCCCTTTTTCTAGCTAACTGAAATTTTTCTATCTAACTATTTAACTGAAATTTATTGAATAGAATCTTAGGGTTGATAGTTTTCGTGGAAAACACTCTTCGGGGTAAATAGGAATTATTTAGCAAGATATAGGGGTAGGTATCGAGTTCTTAGGTAACAACCGAGATTGAAAGAATATCGTGTGACTTTAGTCACAGCACAATAGCTCCGTGAGCACAAAGTATAAGTACGAGTATAGTCGTTTCCATCGATTGACGATAGATTGTTTTCGGTTTTGTCAGCTTAAATCTGAGACCACATAAGAATTTCGATGTAACGACACATACTTATGACAGCTTCCAGGTCTTTTATTTGAATCAAAAAATATTAATACAAATAAAATACCATTCAAAAAGAGAACATCCGCTATCGCCTCATCATCACAATCATCGTAAACAAAAACAATCAATCATTCCTCTGCACGCCGAGTAAATTAAAAACACAATGTTACTAAAACGGATGAACATTTTTTCGCTTTTTTTAGCCATTTTCCCCATAAACTGTCACTAATAGCTACGGGCTGCGCGTACGCATAACCATCAATCAGCGCCTGAGCCGCAACAATCTTGTTTATAGGAATGTTAACCGTGTTTATTTCTATGGCTACCGTATTTGATATAGGGAAGAATGGTGCTTTTTAAGCTGTTCTTTAGAAAAAGTTGCACCGAAGCCGTTATAGCCGGTGAGATACGGTTTTACATTTACGTCTAGAATGAATTATATAACTGGTTGTAAATGTTAAGAAAGAGCGTAGACAAGAAATTATTATGATTCCTTATTACTATTTGCGTAGATTTTTATAGTAGGTAATTCATATTGATTTTGATTGGAAAAATTATAAACAACACAATTTTGGGTCAAATAATCAAGCATTACTTAGTCCCTATAAAAATTATAAAAAGTAAGGCAGCTGAAATCAACATTTTGGAAAAAATAGACTATTCGTCAATTTCATAGTAATGAATAAATAATTGAATTAAGCATATTTTTTTAAAACATATCGATTTCTTTCGTCGAGGTTATTTTAGATTTGTCCATAGTGACTCTGACTGCTGTACGTACGCCCAATTCTATGAATGTTATAAATGGGAAATTTTGTGGAGATGTTCGGATGTATTAAATGTATTAATGTTATAAATGTGAAATTTTGTGAAGATGTTCGGATGTAGACAGCCATGGCCATCATCTACTGTTTTTATGACAGGAATAACAGATGATATTTTTTTCAAACATCCTTTATAAACGCGGAACGTTATCTTGATAAATACAGGGCGTGCCGTGACAAATGGTAACAGAGTGTTTTTATACAAGTATTGTATTTTTAGATACAACGTGCCGTGGTTCTACTAATTGGACACACAATACTTCAGCTGAATGGTTATTATTTGTTCTTTTCAGTCAACAGTATATTGTTAGTTTTAAGTTATAATATATTTCTTAGTATAGTTCGTTCGAATAAAGAATGCAGTGTTTATGTATTTATATGGCGGCGGATTTGTGTCTCCTCTGGTCAACCCCACTTTATTTTTTAACGTTAGGGAAATCCCACAAGGATGCTATGAGTTTACTCCTACCGACTAAAAACCAACACGTATCCTACCTATCAGTCTGCTGTTGGGATCCCCGCGTAAGCCCTCGGAAGGAAGTCCCACTTATTATACAGGGTGAATTTTTGAAAAGGGATTGGATGGCCAAATCCGAAACTATAAGGAATAGCGAAAAATGCTGAAAGGAGTCACGAGCCCGATTTTGATGAAACTTAAAACCTCATCATTAGATTTTTGAAAAACTCATAATCCTAGCTGGGAATCGAACTTGTTGATTTTGAAAAAAAAAACACACCCTTTATTATTACACCATACGATAGAGTCGCTGTTAAGGATCAAATTTTGCAAAGTTATGATATACGCCAAATTTAAGGAACATTTGGAATTTTAATAGAATGCATATTTCATGTACCTAAATTTTGTATCATAATTTTGTTTCGTTCGAAATCCCAGAAAACATCGTAACTATTCCGTGTTTTAAATTATGCTCAGAATGATTTTTTAGAGAATATTCTCAACGGAATCAATAATATTCCTTAATTATTCCTTGAGGTTTCGAATCCAGCTATGTATTGCAAAGATTTTGAACAATTAATCAGTTAACGTAAGAAAAATAAAATGTATTTTGTTAAAGATGAGCTCTTTCCTGTAGTTTGCCGTATATCATTACTTCCCAGAATATGATCCTTAATAGCAACACTATCGTATGGTGTAATAATAAAGGGTGTGTTTTTTTTTCAAAATCAATGGATTCGATTCCCAGCTAGGATTATTGGTTTTTCAAAAATCTAATGATGAGGTTTTAAGTTTCATCAAAATCGGGCTCGTGACTCCTTTGAGCATTTTTCGTTATTCCTTATAGTTTCGGATTTGGCCATCCAATCCCTTTTGAAAAATTCACCCTGTATATTGACTGCCTCTGTGGCGGAGTCGGTAGTGATACCGCCTGCGGCGCTGGAAGTCGTGGGTTCGATTCCCACCGGAGACAAATATTTGTGTGACCCATAAATGTTTGTCTCAAGAGTTTGGGTGTTGCTATGTATAATATGTATGTTTTTAAAAGTATATAAGTATTAATATCCGTGGTCTGATACCCATAACACAAGCAGGTTATTCCTAGCTTGCTTTGGGATCAGATAGCGTTGTGTGAGATGTCCGTGAATATTTATTTATTTATATTTACTTATGCCCGCATGCACCATAGTCTCCAGCGAGAGATGTCCACGTCCAGATCTGCCACGAGGACCTGGCGCTGTTGCGCCCACGCCGTGCATTCCACCAATGTGTGGAGGGCAGTGTCCTCGCTGCGCTCCTTGCAGTTGGTCGTTTGCCGGTGGTAGACTTCAGGACTTTACCAGTTCTGGTGTAACCCCTATCTGGGGGAGATATTAGTAAAAGGTTTATAATTGTCACACTGAAAGGTAACAACCCTTTCCTGCGACAATTTAATTTTGACTAGTCACTGTATTTATAAATTTTGAGCGAACCTTATTGGATGTTTGTTACTCAAACACGCTCTTACAGCTGAACTGATCTTAGCTAATTTTTTTTTTATTTGTGGACATTCATACACAACATCATCTAGCCCAAATTAAGCTTATACAAGCTTGTGATCTAGACGACTGATAAATACATACTTATATATTTCTAAATACATACATATTATACATAGAAAACACTCAAACTCCGAAATAAACATTTGTGGATCACATAAATATTTGGACCGACCCAGGAATCGAACCCAGGACCTCCAGCGCGCGGTATCACTACCGACTACGCCACAGAGTCAGTCAACCGAGATTACACCGGTTACCCGTGGTCCCACCAGTACGACCCACTAGTCACACTAGTGGGACCACGGGGATATTTTTTTCCCCGTAGTCCCACTACCTTGCGGTGGTACTTACACCCTGTAATAAAACATAGGCTACCTTTTTATCCCGTATAATGCGAAAACGAGAATAAAATTGCGAGGAGACACTGGCGCCATCTAGTTGTGAATAAGCCTGTTTTGAATTAATGTCTTAAAATAATGTCAATTCTGACATTATGTAGTTCATTTATCAAACTGAATCTGGGTGAGTGTACAACTTTCGTCAAAATTATCGTTTGCATTAGCTGTTATGAAGTCATTATGTATTATTCAAATATATGTATGTCTATTATTGTAATATAAACTGTAGAAATAAGTGTTTAATAAATTTATCACGTGACAATTATATAGCGGTAGCATTAATAAGTATGTTATTACTCTGTAGTTGCATTCATTTTATATTTAACTAGCGGACGTCACGCGGTTTCACCCGCGTAGTTCCCGTTCCCGTGGGAATACAATATTTTTTCTTCCATAAGAACCTTTTCCTGACAATACCCTACACAACAAAAAAAGAATTAGTGAAATTGGTCCACCCATTCTGAAGTTATGCGCTTACCAACACATTTTGCGATTCATTTGTATATATAAGACTAGCGGACGTCACGCGGTTTCACCCGCGTAGTTCCCGTTTCCGTGAGAATACGGGAATAAAATATAGCCTATGTTTACCGCAAAGAGTGTATCTTTCCAACAATTAAAGAATTTTTCAAATCGGTCGAGTAGTTCCGGAGCCTATTCGTTACAAACAAACAAACAAAAAAACAAATCTTTCCTCATTAGAATATTAGTATAGAAGTATAGACTATTAACTTTGCATAGAGCGCCGTGATGTAAATATTTCATGTCCACTTCACGCTCCTGGAAGCGAGATAACACTCAACCCCTAAAGAAGTCATTGCTTTGGTTTAATCTGCCGGGGAATTGTAGGACATCCGGAGTTACCCGGAATTTTTATTCTGTGTCCGGGGCGCCTTGCGATGGACAGATAGATGGGGACAGTGTGGTTTTTGTCACTTCGAGTCCGGCATTACATCTGTGGGGTTAACACGGCTAACAATATTGGGAAATAAATAAATAAATATTCACGGACATTTCACACAACGCTATCTGATCCCAAAGTAAGCTAGGAATAACCTGCTTGTGTTATGGGTATCAGACCACAGATGTTAATACTTATATACTTTTAAATACATACATATTATACATTGAAACACCCAGACTCTTGAGACAAACATTTATGGGTCACACAAATATTTTTCTCCGGTGGGAATCGAACCCACGAACTACTGCGCCGCAGGCGGTATCACTACCGACTGCGCCACAGAAGCGAATGAAAGAAGAATCAATAAACGATCACACTTTTTCATTTGATTTAAGACGGTATGGGTATTATTAAGAGGGCACTTTACACTTTTCTCAAAGTCCCTCAATATTTTTTATTACCGTCCTACGTCACAGCACTCACAGTTGAACGTTCTCACCGCCCAGAAAGATGACACTAAATAAAAATTAGTTTTGACACAAATTTTTCATATCATTAACTAAAGTTTGTAATATGACAAAAGATATAATTTTTCATACACTCACGTCAAAACTTAAAGCATTTCCTTTATTCTTTCCTTCTTTTTTTCGACTTTTTTAGCCGACGGAAACATATCAATAATATTATAATAACAATTTGCCCCATTCTGTCAAGAAAAGCATTCGATTTGTTTTGGTGATTCTTCTGCAATAGAATGTGATTCTTATTTCAAGATAATAAAGACGTAAGTTGCGAGATAGGAAATCATGAATGTAATACTCTTTTACAGCAAAATTAATTGTGATTCTTAATCTATAGGAAAATATTAATCCAGTGTCTCCTGGAATCACGTCCTACTCATTTTGTTTCTGGTAAACAATGTGTAAACTTTTGTGACGTAAGTTTTTAACCTTCTAGTTAGGTGGAAAAGGCCAAAAATATATAAAATACCAGTTACATCACCTGTCTCCATCTCTAATAGTATCGGGATCCTTGATGTTGAGATGTCCTTAATAGTGACGTCTAGTGCCGTAGCCATTTAAAAGTTCAAGTTAGCGTCTTTCATCCCGGAGTTCTGGACAAGACCCGGTAAAAATCATCTATTTTTATGTCATCTGTCTATTAAATATCTTATTTTCAGGGGATAATAGCTTATTTTCAGTTAAACAGTAGATATTATCAGAAAAACGCATCAAGTTTTCGGGCCTCGGCAAGTTGCGACGGGGTGTGGCACTTTCGATGCCATCATTGAATGGAACCTAGCAACCGTCTTAATGCTCTTATCCATAGAAATGCCTGATTGCAAACAAGCTGATGTATGAAACTCAGAATTAAACAACATTGGTGGCATCCTCTGCCCTCATTTCGACGTCCTGTTGCTGTTACCTCCTGGATACCCTAACCTGGCATATAATCATAGCGGGCTTGAGACCGAAATAAAATTTACCAACTTTTTTTTCCACACTCTTGAATACATAGCAAAGTACACAGTCTAATTATAACCCTAAACTACCGATAGATAAAAGGACTTCATATTAATTGACCAAAACTGGTTATTTATGGTGGCACGGAGTTTAGGTACCAGAAATAGACAATCAGCCCACCCATACCGCCACATATTGTCATCAGTAGTAAAATTAAGTGGTTTTCTTAGTATTTTTTATTACTATAAAGCTACCTGATATCTAATTTTATTGTTGGTTATACTCGAATTTATTTATCTAATTGATTTTATGGCGCTTGTATCGATATAATTCTTATGACCACTCTAATGATAATGATACTTTGATTAACTTGGATTGGAAGTTAAATCTAAATTTTAGGCCCTTCCGTAGTTTCTGATATGAAACACCATAAATATCTACTATAAGTCCTCAATTTGGACTTTGTGATTACTAATATCTTTTTTAAAATGAAACAAGTAGGTACTATTGAATGAAGGGAGGAAGGTCTATAATAATATTAACTTCAATATTTTCCAAGGTACCTAGGTAACTAATTTAAAAACAAACATAATGACTATTATAAAAAAAAGAATAAAAAATTCCGGTAAAGTCGATTTAATTACGGTAAACGTAGGTATTCGCGGATTTACCACGTATACGTGCGACTATTACGAGCTTTTAACGTAATAGCTTTAGATAACCAATTAAGGATACATTGTAACTAATATATAGATAATGATATAAGTAGGTGATTTGTATTTATCAACAAATTAACAATTTCCCACGACAACACAATTTTATGGTAAAATTTCACTTTTTTTTTTTAACTAACTAACAATCATTAAATGGGAATAAAGGTTTTATTACATTTGTTTTAATAATCTGTTTATTATTTAATATCATATTAAGAATAACTTCTACTTTAACACATATTATTTTATGGTTAATTTGGTCATTAATTAACAGTTTTTTACGGAAAATTGATCATTGACGGGCGTAAAAACATTGTTCATTGGCGGCTTATTTAAACCGTATTTTTATTATTTATTTTATATCTAGTTTTATCATGATAAGGTTGTTCGTTAGCATCTAAATTTGTGGTTGAAAGATAATTTTGGTAATAAGCCAGTTATTTTCCGAATCTGATAGTAGTGTTGCGTCTGTGAGAGTGAATGTAAATGTAGTAAAAAGCTTTGGTAAAGGAAATCGTTCGATAATACATCAGGAGGAAGGTACTGTAATTGGTTTTGACATCATCATTCAAATTAATACTATGAGATTTTAGTGAGAAGAATCTTCATTTGGGCTAAAGAGGGTTATTTAAAAATGTTCCAAACTACGGATAAACCTGAAAAAAGGAATAAAAACGTAGTTGTTCAATAATTTCAAAAAAATCATATTATTTGTAAAGAGAATGAAAAAAACTAACACTTGTCCTGCAAGTTGACCTAGGTAATGATTTTGTTTGTTTTTTTTTTGATCAATCAAGTAGGTACTTTTTAAGAAATTCAACAACGTACTGATTACAAACATAGGTACATAGAATATTTTGATCACATTCGATTGGATAGGTCGTATTCTCTCTCTTGCCACGTTGTTGTAAAAAAAAACAAATATTGTATGCAATTATTTTCAATACACAATAATCTGCACGAGCTCAGAATAATAAATTGTTGTCATTGCATGTCTTTAGTCGACAGCTTTAAAAAAAAATTGATTCTCAGTCAGTTACCGTCTGCAGTAACGTGTTTAATTAGGTGGAATGAGTCGCACAAACTGTTACTGTCAAGAGTTCTCTAAAAATATATTAATAGGTTAAGTTTGAAAGTCAAAGAATAATGTGTGACTTTGATGTATAAAGACTATTGTAAAATTACATGGTTTTGTTGTGTATTTGAATTTTCTTTACAAAATAACAAAGCTCAGAGATTTTAGTTTTAGTGATGGATTTAGTCATCCATTTGGCACATTTCTAATCGTTATTGAAGGCGACAATAATTGGCAGTTCATTACTGTCAATCGTTGCTATGGTCTTTTCAAAACGAAGCACGTTAATACTTTAACGCTGGTAAATTGGCAATCAGTAACAAGGGCGACCATTGATTGGCCAGTACGCATAAAAACGTCAGCGAAATATAGTAAAAAAGGGTTTTACCAATATTCTCCACAAAGACAGAATATTGGTAAAAGTGTGTGAAAAATACTTTTGTAAGTATGTACTTTAACAGTTATTACTATAGGGTTATTCGTTGTAAAGTTCATCTACATTTTTTGGTAAATACTTGTGTGACGAAGTTATTGTTCATTTTGGACTTTTCTTTTTTTAACGTCAGCGCACCTGAAGGTTAATGACATTTTTCTAAAATATTCCTTGTTAACCTCTTTATCTAAATCATATTTTGAAGTAACACTAAAAATACAATTATAATAGTCGTATCCATGACTATGATTAAGTTCTTATATCCATGTAAACATTCTAAATAGTAAAGAAACGTCTTAAAAGCAATTGTGCCGAGTGAATGACTCGCCAAAAAGTTGTACAGAATTAGTTTAAAGGTAACTTTCAACACTTAACCCTTCTAATGCTGACGCAAATAAATCATTCTCGTTTGACTTTGACAAAGCACTTTTTCCAATGTTTTCTTATGTTGTCTTAGATTTGTTTCTGTTTCTTTATTTTTTACTTTGATATGATAGATAAATGATAGCAGATCTGTAAACACTGTCCACAGCTGAGGTGAGACACGTGTGATTCGTCATCACCTATAGTGTCTGTTGCGTATTCTATTTACCGACAATGATCGATTTCAAATTTAAATTAGAAATACATTTCAATCTTTATTCTTAACAACTGTCTATCATGTGTTTGGCATAGGTACCTATAGATTTCGTTCTTGCAGAAAGGGGAGTAATGAAATTGATTTGTTGAACCATTAAGTTTAGTGATAGGATTATAATTTTAGATTAATCTATCAAATAAGCTTATGGCAGTCCTCTGCTGGACCCAGGCCTCTATAAATTTATGCCGAATTGGGAGGGCGATTGGCTTCAGGTTTTCCTTTTCTTTGCTATGACCTCATCCGTTAGTCCACATGAGCACCACTTAAAGTTAAATGATATCAAGAAGAATAATAACGATACTTGACATACATATAAACATATGGTCACGCCTTTGTCCCAGAAGGGGTAGGCAGAGGCATATTATCTAAGTACTTTTAAAAATAGGTTCGGTAAATAAAAAAAATTGTTTCCTAAATAATTTTCTTAGTAGGTAAAATTTCTTGTTACCACGAATTACTTATAAAAGTATTTTTTATATGACCATTCAACTCCCTTTATTCTTATATGAATAAAAACTCAATTTAATTAAAATTATTTATGACATGTTTTCAGTTGAAGCAAAAACTCAAATATATAACAATAACAAATTATTAATAACAACTCGTGTATGAAATACGTAGCTTTGGAATAACCCTAAAATGCAAGCAGTAACGAGGTGCTGAGCACTGAGTAAATCAGATCCGGAACAAGTGCCAAATAATTTTACGGAACTTTATTATAACAATAAAGTAGCTCGGACATTTTTAACTTCAAATTCACTGGCTCCAAACATCATTCCCTTGTGAAGTCTGAGATTATTTTTTCAAAGAATTATGGTAAATTTACCGACGTACAACATTCATTTTGTAGCGCGCTCTTGTTAGTGTAGTACATTTATGGTAGTGGGATGTTCTGACCAATTTTTATGTTTAAATTAACTTGTTTTACAAATTTTACCGTCCATAATTTATAAAGATCTTTATAGAGATCTTCTACAACTTACTGTTAAACACAAGACAATGTAGGACTATTGATAAAATCATTGAAGAATATTTTAAATAATATACTTTTTTACCTTAAGCAATTTAGATGCCGAAAGCGGATATACTGTAAATAAATTTTGATTTTACACTATCATATTAATACAATTCAAGACAAATAATTAGAAATGCAACTACTAAACAAAAGTACGTAAATAAAGCTCACTGGTCAATTAAAAACAACGAAGCATTCTCTGTCCCGGTGATTTATGTAGCTCCGTCCGCTTACGACCGGCAGTTTAGGGTTAATTAGGGACGAGCTTAGTACCACGGAATTTATGCAGTCGTCGCGAAGACAATTGATTGCAAGAGCAGACGTTGTGTGGCCAAATTGTTTCAACAAACGCTTTATTCTGCACGCTTGTTGTATTGTCATTCTTTTAAGTTTATATGAACGTGTGTGAATATTATTTATCTAATAGAGGAAGCTTCTATAAAGATATTTTACAAAAAATTTTTCTTTGTGTTTTCCTAGATGCTTTCAAACCTGCCTATGTGATTTAGGAGCTGTGGTCTACTTTTATTAGTTGCTAGGAGCAGCAATCCGATAGCCGTCTGACTTCACAACACCATAAGGCCTCGTTCCTCCTTCATTAGGTCGTTTGGGCTCCAAGTGCAATGATCTTTTTAAATATTTAGCTCGTCAAAATGGTGCCGCCGCCTCGTGAAAAGCCATAGCGACATCTAGCGATTGGAGATCACTGTCACAGTCTGTAAGACTATGAATAGTGGTCCTCAAGTTGGCGACCCTATGATATGCCTCTTCTCGCTCCGTTTGAAAAACCCAGGATTGTAAGAGGAGGGAAACACGTGCGCTGGCATTCATGTCTCTTAGATATTAGTTTAACATTAGTAGTAGCTTTCATACTAGTAACTACCTAGGTGAAACATTCTGGCTTGATCTGGCTTCGTTATTTCGGGACTTTGGCAAAAGTGATGACCAAATCATCTGGCGCATCTGTTAAAATTTTTGATAGATGGACGGGTTCCGGCAAAAGTAGCCATAAGGGACGTTAGCTGGCTAACATAAGACGGCAGCTGGCTGTACTAATTCATTGTTTCTATTAGGCTGCTAACATGGCAAATGTAGATCTCTAACTCGAAAGACACTGAAAATTTAACTGGAGTTTAGATACTTTTTTCATCCAATGCAAATGAGCAAACTGTGGGTACTTGCTGATAGCAAAACCAAATGTAAATATCTACCAGTTAAATGTTACTGGACTGCTATTTATTGATCATGGCCTTTAACTCTTGTATGGTACAGGGGCTGAGAAATCCTACTCTGCCATTAGCTAGTATCGAAATTACAGTCTGAGGCACACTTATGTAACTTAACAGGAAAGGTCATGGTTAATATACTGAGTTACATATTTAAGTATAAGTAATTCTAGCTCACAAAAAGCCTACATAGGATTGTAATACCTAACTTCAAACTATTATATTGTGTTAAAGTTAAGTAACTGTGAACGATTTGTTTCCAAAATTGTGTTTTACCAAATGAGTCAATAACTGAGGTTATTAACTCATATCGGTAATATTCAATCTATGAATTTATTTAAAAAAATTAAAAGCCGAGCAGATTCTTCACTGGTCTATTTTTGTTGGCCGACAGAATTTCGTCATTTGGTTGTAATCTTACAATAAAAACCATTTAAATTTGACAGAAATACAGATTTTTTTGTAACACTCGATACATTATTCTGCTACTAAACATTTTTGGTGATTAATTCAAGACGTTGACCTTAAATCAATAAATGACTGTTAGTGCATTCGGAACCCTGTACGTATCAACACAATATCTTACAAGCTGTGCGGTCAAATCTGTCAGCGAGTCATGTTGACCCAGCAGTAAAACCGTTTGACTGAACGACTTCGATTATTTATTGTAATTGTAACAACGCGTGCTGTCGTGACCATGCGAAGGGTTAGGTCGGACAGCAAATGACATGGATATATACGACAATATTTACCGTTTATTTAGGAGAAGCTTTTGTAATGAATAAGTCCTTTGTTTTGTTTGTTTGTCTATTTACCTACTACAATATATCAATGGCGAAAGTTCTATTACGCTTCAATCGCTGAACAAATTCTGACGATAGTTCGTGTGTGGAACTCTTTCCTTTTTCATTTCATCCCAATAAGCTGATCACCTATTACGTGGGATGCAAAACCAACTATGAACATAAAATGTCAACGTAAATCACTACTGCCTATGAGAGATACTGTCATTTTGACCTTTTTCTTCAACAAGAAAAAACAGGAAGTTTGAGCTAAAATAGGTAAAACCACCTATTCTAAGAGTTTATACTTTAAATATAGTTATTCTAATCGGACGCTGTTTAATTACATGTTTATTTACCACAAAATACAACACTATCGGTTATAATTTACGCGAAGCCGTAATCGATGATTAAGTTTTCCTATTACATGGTAACTTCTGACCTATAGTAACATGATACATCCAGGCTTCTAGTTGAAACATGTCTGTTACATAAAGTATCCGCAAAGAGCCATGAATAGAAAGGTCTTCATCTTAGCGTCTTACTAGTTGTTTTCAAATAATACCAAAACGAGAAACTATGAGCTATGGCAAAAAGAACTGAAATATTTCATCTAAAAACTACCTACGGTATTAGAAATTCGTAATACTAACGATAGTCCAGCACCACCGCTTAAACCTTAAAACCGCTGCTGCTGTACAGAGTGATTTCATTTGCCTGTTCGATACCGGTAAAAAAAATACGACAAAAAAAAATGGGGTATGTGTCACACTGACACTGATGTCATTGGTATCTAGTTGACGTGACAGACTGATGGTATACAAATCCCATGGCACATTATTTGCCTTATATCCCGAGAAGCAGAATATCACGCGAGTTAACCCTTAAAGATACAAGATAAGGTCATCCGAACCCGTTAGGCCGCAATGGTAGCCTAAGTTTGCCGGGAACCCTGGGTCATCCTTACATTGCTTACAAGGGATTTACCCGGGGCTCCCAGCCATAGGCAGTGGTAGGGCACTACGTGGTGCTAGTCGGTGTGAGCCCAACAGAGCTTTTCCACACCTATAAAATCATTCCTTTTAGCCCCTCTCTATAAAATAGAGTGCAGAAGGCCTTATGCCGAGACTTTGTCTATAGCTGTGACTCTGTCGCATTAAACTAAGTCACTAGGTCACGTGGATCATCTGTTCAAAGTTTGAGATAAAACAAAAATGACAACGTCAATCGGATTGAACTTTCACTTTCACAATAAACGTGTTAGAGAGGAGCAGTCTGGTAAGAACGATCTCACTGCTTTCTTGTTTCAACTTTATATCTCCTTACTATTATAAACCAAAGTAAAGGAACTTCTCAGTTAAAAGTTTAACAAATTTAAATATAAATAGTTAATAAGTTCATCTTAGTTTGACATAAAGGATTAAGTCAGATAAATCGTTTTGTTTAAAATATTTCTTTTATACGTGACTTTCTGTTAATATCCCTTCTTCTATAAATGCGTTTTGATATATTCAACAATGTATTGAAATATATATTTTGAATTCGAGGTCATTTCATCTATGAATAAATCATCACAAATTTTGTTTGGGTTTTATAGTTTAATACTGTAGAAGAGTGTTATGCGTGCCTTTCTTAATTTCACTAAGATTAATAGCTTGTAATAAAATTTGGTATTTTTGAAGTATCAAAATGCTACTACTACTGTCATTAATAAATGCTAAAATTAATTATAAATGAGTGAGTGAGCGTACCTACTGTGGGAATGTTTTCATTGTATGAGTCACTATTACTTTATAGTTTTTGAAGTGGATAAACCTAATTAATTTGGTTTTCAAAGAAATGATTAGCGCATCGTTGCTTATTATTCAGTATGTGTCATGTTGAGATCAACTCGTTTATACATATTTTGTCATGATCTCTTTAACAAATCGGAATATTTTGCGAAAGTTCTTGAGTAAAAGTCGAAACCATAGTGAGAACTTTTGGTAACAGAATAATCTATCAGAAGTGGCCCCCAATCGCTAGATCTGCCACGGCTTTCCATCAGGCTGGTAGCGACGTCAATTTGGCAAGCTGAATATGAAAAATAAAAAACAAAACGTATTTATAACAACCAACTTTGTACAGGGTTTTTCAAGTCAAAAATTTCCTTGGATTGATTTTGGCTGGCTACACAAGTGAGCTATTGTCAATCTCAAAGACCGAACAGTACTCGAAGGAGTCTGGAGCCCAATTTTGAGGTACTACTGCGAGTCTCCGAACAAACGACTCAAACTTACTAGATAGTAGGTATTTACTTATTGTCTAGTAATTTTGAGTAATGTAGAGTAGAGAGTAGAGGTAATGAAGGATTTTTCTGCAAAATACAGTGCTTAAGCACTATATTCACACCGTTTGCTAGTTTGGTTAAGAGCAAATTTTAGATAATAATTAAGTAACAAACTAATTCTATTATTAATAAAATCAAACACCCCTAAAAACATTGCCTCTATAATTACGAGTATCTTTGAATTAATAACTTCCCCATGCGTGTACTTGTAATATACTCTACACAGATGTACCTATATGAATATAGATCATTCTATATCTATAAAGAGATGGAGGCACAAAGGCGACTCCTGTTTACACTCTCAAATCGATTGACGTGCTAAAGAAATAGGGCCATGAAACAGCAGGGTTACCCGCCTCGCTGCAAGATTAGAAGAACAGCATGGGATCCTACTAATATTATAAATGTGAAAGTTTGTGAAGATGTTTGGATGTTTAGATGTTTGGATGTTTGTTATTCAATCACGCTCTAACGGCTGAATGGAACTGGCTGAAATTTGGTACAGGGATAGAGTGTAACACATAGACTACTTTTTATCCCGGGAAAATGTTCCCACGGGAAGCGGGAACGGGAACCAAATTTCACGCGGGCGAAGCCGCGCGCATCATCTAGTTTTGTTATAAGTCTTTTTAAAACCGACAAGAAAATTTTTAAAAACATTAGCACAGAAATCGATTGCGTACACCAATAGGTACTGCAAACAATTTCACTTCGATGTAGTCTGTCCTTAACTCGCTTGCAAAACTACCACATTCTGCATAACTACCAAATTTATCAAAACCCTTACCAAACTAGAGTTTCAGTGTTATACACTAGTGACTTTGAACTTTCTGTTAAAATATAGGTACACTTGTATCTAGGTAACTAACTATACATATATAATTACGTTTTTACTATCGTTCTATGAAAGATTTTTGCCATATAACGTCTGATTCAACTACTTATACATACTTGGGCAATCAACGCCATCAAGCACATACCTACTAATTTGAACGACTAATCGAATCCTGATAAAATTAAATATCACCTTGCCTAGTCGAGGAATTCCCTGTTCGTATCTGAGGAACATGAATAGCCCACCATTTCTCAACACGCTAAGAGACTTGCCTCATATTCAATGGCCCAACACGCATCTCCACTTCACCCCATACTCCTATCGGAGGGTGTGCCGCGACCTAATGTGAGAATCCATTAATCATTCAGTTTTATACAAGGACTGACTTTGGTTTTGTTCAAGTCTTGACAGTTGCCGAGTGATGCTAGATTATCGGAATACGATAGACGGAATCAATATCGTTATGTTTGATAATAGAGGTTTCTAAGACCCTGTGTACATAGTATCATTCCTATTTCCATGGGGTAATTCCTATTTCCATGAAGGGGTAAGCAGTGTTTGTACATCGTCGGTTTCATAACAATCCCAACTAATAAATAGGTGGTAAGCCTAATTAGGTAGACACAGTCGGTAAGTTCTTGCCATTTTGCACTGAGTTTTTCCCACCAGGTGCAGCAGTGAGCCAAAGTGGAATGTTGAAAATTTTGTCATGTAAAAATGCCCCTAGTATCAGTGGTCTGATTAAATAGTCCGATGATCGAACTACTGAGACTTTTCCGGCTCAGTAGTCCGATGATGCAGATGATTATAAATCATCGGAGTACTGAGTCTTTTAGTCCGATTCGACATTCCGAAATAAGAAATGGATGCAGTAGCATTAACATTCGTTTTGCATATTTATTTTTTCCCACATGCAAATATTATGCAATTTTATACAAAAAAAATAGCATGTTAAAAATAAATATGCAAAACAAATGTTAATACTACTGCATCCATTACTTATTTCGTAATGTCGAATGTGAAAATTAGCATGTTGAAAAAAATAAAAATGCAAAACAAATGTTAATACTACTGCATTCATTTCGTATTCCGGAATGTTGAATCGGACTAAAAGACTCAGTAGTCCGATGATTTATAATCATCTGCATCATCGGACTACTGAGCCGGAAAAGTCTCAGTAGTTCGATCATCGGACTATTTAATCGGACTACTGATACTAGGGGTAAAAATGTATGTATAAAAAACATGTAGGTATAAAAAAATTAAGAGCCGTAGCACCGTAGTTTACCGTACTACGTCAGCTGGAAGGAGCAATGTACTAAGGTAGATACCTACGTTAAAAATAAAAGAAGCTATTAGGTATGGCCCGGAGCGCGATCTCAGAAGTATTTGAATACAGAAACCCTATGAATGGCATTCTGCTCTTTTGAAATTCCCTATCATTTTGAAATTATTTTTAACATCTTTTATATGTACTTTATGACAATTAACGGCTTATTAATAATTAAGCCAAAGTATATCAATCAATATAATATCATCCTTGTTATTTATAATTAATGTGCAATATAATAGGCCCATTGTAAACATACAATTTGAAACAACTGTCACCATTACAAGAACTCGTTAATTTATCGTTTTTTTAAGACGTATTGTATACAGGGTGTCCCATTGAGAGGCGCATCGTAATTACGAAACGACAAAGTGTGGTTGACATCAACTCAAATGTTTAAGAGTACGGAAAGTCTATACAATCTCTACAATGCCTTTGAAGCGACTTTGTCTCACTTCGCAATTATCACACCCCCTGTACCTCTACCTCGACAACACTAACTCTACAATCCTTTGAAAAATGAAGCACCTTATGTCATATAGTAATAAGGTCGAAAGTTTCACTTACGATGCTGTTTAATATATTTTTACGAATTGTACAGGATTTAAGAACTCTTAGGTAGGACTGTGATGTTTTTGAGAAAAAAATAACTATTATAAAGGTGTCTATACATGGAATAATTAAGAACCCTTTTTGTTTTGTAATTGTACTTGATATTAATTGGGTTCTAAAATAAATACTTTGAAACACACATAATTATTATAATATTCAATCTGCTTTACCACATGGTTAAGATCATAGATGATACATCATTTTGGGTGGTTATAATAATCATTTCATTCATTCCTTTAAAAAGAACGTAGGTATATTTTTGCAGGCTATATCTACCTGCTGTTGAATTTGTTTCATACACCCCCCCCCCCTCTCCCCCTCTCCCACCCATAATGTTCTAATACATTACAATACTCTGACCACGAACGCTTTCATTATTTTGATCTCCTGCTTAAAGAGTTAAAGGAAAAAAAGCAATTATAAGTAGTTAGATTTCAGATAGTTCCATACAATAAAAACAAACAGAGTGCAGTTATAATAAAAACGAAATGAACTTTTTGCACTCAATTTAATGTTTACGCTATCAAATTTCACCCATCAAACTTTTGCAATAAATTTTTGTACTACCACGCAACAATAATTACATTTCCAATTCCTAAAATCTCATGTTACGTTGTAATTCAGAACCAATTTTCAATAATTCATATAAAACTGACCTATCCAATATCGTATAACACAATTCAAAACGAGGGTAGTCTCGAAAAATTTTACGTACAGTAATGAGAATGGGCCAGTCCGCATTCATATTTAATTGGCGCGCCGAAGCTCGTCTAGTTTATGGCCCTCTATGGTCGAGGGGTGATTTTACATTTTTTTTTACAAATGCCCGATGGCTCGAGTGGTATTGTGGAGAGGACAGTGCGTATCGTGTTGGAATAGTATAGATACGACCGATGATGCTGATATTTGATGCCTGTCAAATTTCATTTGTCTTTAATTGGCCTACGCAAATTGCACAGCAATTATTTTAAAAAACTCATCAAATCAAACACACGTGCACACAACAAACAGCAGGTGAATAATGTATTTCTTGGTAATTAACCAAATTTTTCAGAACAGAGCTATAAGGTCCTTAGTTACTTAAAACTTTTCACTCTTTTAGCAGTACTAGATTTGTATAATTTATTCTGTATTTTTTATTATTAACAAATACTTTCAGTAAGGTTCAGCATCATCAATTTAGCGCCATTCCTGCTCGGTATTCAAGAAACACTATCAATATCAAAATTTACTATCTTTCAACCGGGTATGGTAAAAGCAACATTGAAATTTTATCACCTTTTACGCTAAAGTTTCAGGAAATTTACATTAATGTGCAGTTTCGTGGCCCTAATACAAGTTTTACTACACCGTTTACACAAGTACTTTAGATATAACATAATAAATATTATTTTACGACAATAGAAGATTCTATACCTCCTATTACGGACAATGGTCCACCGTTTTGTGGAAACATTTTATGGAGTACTTTTACTGCGTATCCACGTTATGCTGTCCATAGATGGCCCGGTGCGGTAGCGTGTAGAAAAAAAAATACGCGAAAATAATATCGAAAAGCTATAAAATGGAGTAGGAGTACCGCTATAAAATACAAACAAATAAGAGAGATAATCGAAGCAAGTGCCTTACCTTATTGTATGGTATTTATGTGCATCGTAATATTTTACTACCAGTTTCTTTGGTAAAAGCTTTTACAGAAACATTTGCCGAAGCTACTTTTTTTTTAGTTATTTCTCAATTTTTTATCGTGATCGCATTTGATGTTTTATAGATGTCAATGAGTAGGAAAACTAAATTTTGTCGATAGATTCCATCAAAAGTATATAAAATTGAGGTGACGTTATGTATTGGGATGAAAATTGTTAGAAATTGAGTTATATTACTAGTAAGAGAAGCAAAATATGCTCAAGGGGATTATAGTATTTTGATATCATATATTCAAAGCTAAACTTTTTTCTTTTCACTTACAAGTATGGCTGAATTAGGTTCTGATATCTTTGATTCTCTAGATCTGGATATATCTCCATCGCATGTCTCTATCTTGTATTAAATACTTTGTGAGGATTTTGATAACACACTTCGTGATCCATTAAGTATCTTAAAGTCTAAGCTTGAAGCTTAATTTTTCAACAGCAAAAAACAATAAGCTGCCTCTCTCCTTTGTTACCACCATTACATAGGAATAATGAAAACAAACGCCTCTGCCTACCCATCAATGAGAAAGGTGTAAATAAATTATGACCAAAACATTTTTAACTTTATTTTCTTTTATCAATTTGTCAACAATATAGTTCCAACGATATTTATCTTAAAAGAAATTTAAAAACTACAAAACCCTCACCGACTCATCAACAAAATCCCCATAAATAAGAAAATAATCCTAAACACCATTGAAGCCAGCGATCGGCACTGTAAAATACTGTTTCTTTTATTATGATAGCTCGTATACAATTATAATCTTCATAAACACTACTTACATCGCTTGTTTTATTTGACTGAACAAAATAATGTTCTAACAAAACCGGTAATGGATGTTGATCGCACCGTTATTTTTTTCATCATTCTCTATTTCATATGGGTGTTAGGTACAGACAGTGACAAAAGTACGCACGCACTAATCCTGGTATTGTTAACAGGAATCCAATTTAAAATTCCATTGAAAAGTCAGACAAAGCCTGATTGATTACGACTTAAAATGTATTTGGATGTAACATGCGATGTTATTAAAACAACTTTATACGTGTTAGATGTAAAAATCTCTTTGTAGTGCCGGTTTTTTTTCGAAGAATTAGGAGTTTTGGTAAAGTCAAATTCGAACATTATATTGAAAAATTGCACAATATTATGATTCAGCATTTTTGTATACTAATGAGGTAGCAAACAAGCATGGCCTACCTGATTGAAAGTGGCAGTAGCATATGAACGATACACTGAACCATCATTATTTTTCCAGAAGTCCGCATAGGTAGGTAGTTAGGTTTACCTATACGGCACCTTGTGATCAGAGTTTACCAGTTCAGTATTGAGAACCAAAAAATGGCGAAGATCGGTAGCTTCGCCATTTTAGTTTTGTTGATTTTGTCGCCACTCATATTATCACAATAACTAATAATAACAGATTTTAAGGCTAGACAAGGCGAAGTTCGCCGACTATTAGAATATATTTAGAAAACACCCAAACTCTAAAATAAACATTTACTGATACAAAACTATTTGATCCAAACCAGGATTCGAACCCAAGGACCTCTGTTGCGAACAGTTGCATATACTTACGGCACCACGGAGGCATTGCGCAGTAAATCTGTCTTTACTACAGTGAGATCAAAAATGAATTGCCCTTTAAAATTTCGCAGTGAGTTGAAACATGTAAAACGTTGAGTGCAGTGTAATAATGGTTCTCAAATACTCTGTACAACTGAATGAATCGCACTTTCATTGACGGTGGCCAGAAATAATGCGCGCGAGTTGATACCGGCCACTGCCTGTAGAGTTATAAATCGAATAGACCTATACTGTTTGCATAAATACATGACAATATAGTCATGCCTTAAGTCCCGAAGGGATTAAACAGGGACATACGCCCACGACTTTATATAATCAAAGATGCCCACATATCGCAACATATATTTTGACCCTCGGAATCGGTGATGAACTTATTGTCATTTATAGGTGGCGAATAGGGGTAGTTTCTGAACTTGGCTCAACAACTACTATGTGTGGCATGGTAGTTTTTGAGCCAAGTTTAAGTCAAGTTGTTCACAGCAATAGTTTAACATGCCTTCCGAGGCCCTGGCGATCAATTTTTTAGTATCGAAAATGTTTACCGGATTACGCCGACGCAATGTTTGACTTTTTGTAGGACGTATGCGTCTTGCGGCCTTCGGTAGTTGTAGAGAACCGTGTGGTTTCAGCCGGTAGGAGTTCGGCATAGCATCCATGAGGACGTATGATTTGTGTAAAGTCATCTACGGTTGCGTTATTGTAATAGGTACGAATGTACTTACTTTTTTCTTTTACAAAAAATTGAAGCCCTATTATCGAGCAAACACATTGCAATGATATTATTGTTTTACTTTATATTGCTAATACTTCCTCCAGGATAATTACCACGAGCGAGATAATTACGACTAATTCGCTATCATAAAGTGGTCGACAATACCGTATTAAAAACAGTGAATCTCCTTTCTTCGGCAGTTCGGGTAAAAATAGGTCAATAAATTCAGAAGTCAACTCTAACCATTCTAAACTCTGTTATTGGGAGATGAAGCGCGATGATTAACCCGGGTATTTCCGATGTTTTTTTAACTCTATTACAGATGCCAAGATCAAACAATTGTTTTATATGATGATATGCTCATTCATAGTGTTTTTGTTAACTTACTCACTGACAGAACGCTGTAATTTTAGTACGTGGTAAAGAAATAGTTTCTTTCAATAATCTTTAGAGGTTAGTAACATTAAATATGACTGACTATGTGTAATAATAGGTCTAGTCGTTAGATAGAATACGTTAGGTATTTATTTATTTATTATACACATTATTGTACGCCAAGATAGTATTACATGATAGGAATTTGAAGCAATACAATGGGCGGCCTTATCGCTTAAAGCAATTTCTGCCAGGCAATCTTGGATGGATAAATATGTTAGTAGAAACTAACTGGTAGTTGTATCCTAACTACTCGACCAAGAGCTATGGCCTTATGGAAACGAACAAGGACAGACTGTTTTACTACAATTACAAGTACCTACCTACGTAGGTAAAAGTAAACTCACTAGTAAAGTCACTTTTCGATGTTAAACTACGGCCACACAGTAGACGAGGAGCTGCGTTACTCGTCATACCGGAAGTACAGCCCGGTGACCCATTTTTTGACAGTCTTTTAGCTCGCGTCAAAGGAGTGGCAATACGAGCGAGGGACAAGTAGGGAGTGTGTGGCTGGAGGACAATACTCACGGCAACGCGAGGAGCAGTGCGAGTAGTATCATGTGACTGAAGGTTTAGAGCTGGGTAGATAAAGTAGCGCTACCAAATACGAAAAGCCTTTACAAGGTCAAACAGCAGTCGCTTCCGAAGATAGGTACCGAAAAAAAGTCCTGGGTTAAAATCAAAGTTTTAAGTGCAATACCAACATTACGCTAAAACACGAAAAATAATTCAAAGGAAAGTAACGGATATTAGTACAATAATAAACAGATAAATTCACAAGCAGAAACTAGTGTCCGCATGAAATAGTTGATTCTAATTAATGGCCGAGGAAATAGGCCAAAATGTCGTTTCACCCATTCAACTGAGCTGAGCTTCCGCTGATATTAAGAAGCCTCATTACCACATATTTCAGAACTGACGAAATTATCTTCACTCACTAGTTGGCTCAAGATACAACGGTATTACAAAACGATGAAAAGATCCTTTCATTCAGCGAATTCTGTTTGATTGAGTGAGACAAAAATATATTTAGTTACCAAGAGTGAAAGAGAGAAATGATGTCCTTAAGCCGATTCTTGGCAATTGTCCACCGGAAGGCGGTTTTTAGCAATAAGACAACATTGAATTTGAAACTGAAATACAAAGCCCATTCACTGACTTGACGAGAAATGGATGTAATTGGCTCTGAAAGGTTAATCTATCACATTGGATGGAAGGTGATCCTCCTAATATTTTAAGTGTGAAGTTTGTGAGGATGTTTGTTACGCAATTACACTCTAACCCTATACCAATTTGCCTGAAAATTTGTATTTATATAGCTGTCACAATGAATCAATACATAAATATTTATCCCAAGCATAAGTTCTATTGAGAACATGGAACGGGTACCTATACAAACTTTTATACAAAACGGGATTTCACGTGGCACTATTCTATTGTTAATAATACAGCGTGTTAGTTTTAAAAAAATGGGAACGGGTATATTTTACCACACTACTTTCCTTTCCCATCAACAACAAATCCACCAACAGAATTTCTTTTCATCTACCTACGAGTATATGTCCTAGGAACTAGAATGCCTATAACCTGCCAAGTTCAAAGGAAACATTTGCTACTGTTTGTTGGTGAGTTTATATCACTCTAAGGATGACGGGAATCTTTCAACTCAAAAGAGATAAAACTTGTACGTCCATTGACATCTTAGTTTCGGCGTGAAGAATCGCGTCGCCTCATTCAGGATTCTTTTCACGTCTTTTTATTGTTCATATTACAATCAATGTCAAATTCTAGCCCTACTCTACATGCATTACCAAGACTAAAGGACGGGCTATCGAGAAATAGTCTACTTGAAGCTTACATCATTTCTCTCATCATCATCAGTTCTAATGACGCAGAATGGAGCTACCCCCTTGTTACTTATGATAAGACAGTTCTTTTTATGAGTCGAAACTGCCCAATAAACCACGATCCTATCTTAGATCAGAGTAGAACTTCTGGTGTTACTATGCTAAGATGAAGAGATGAGACAAACAAACATTAAATAATATAGGCCTGACGTATTGTAAACAACCATAAGAAAGCTCTAGTTCCACTCTCCATACGTCCACCGTTAATTTGTGACTCTTAACCAAACAAGCCACAAATCGTAAACCTATCCTCTACATTCGCAACAATGGTTTCTTTACTTCGTGACAGTAATGGGTCAATAAACTGTGTCTGACATAAAACCTTGTATGGATATCCTCACTAATCGTTCTTGATACTTTATGTATGTTGTCTGTCTGCAATAAAACTATTGTAAACGGTCTCGTAAACTTGTACCTATATGTTTACTGCAGTGCCTTGAATTGCTTAATAGGAATAGGTAATGAATCTTACTGTTTTGTTTGTAGCCGACTGTTGTGACGTCCATGGGGACGTTTTATGTGTGCCAACTTGCAGAATAATAAATTTCACTACGGGAAACTATTCAGTGACTTATCCATATGTTTATTTTATAGAACACTAGAGACAATGAGTCTGTGTTTGAGTCAATTCCCATACGCAGTTTGAGTTCTCATTCTAGAACTCCGGTCTTAGAATTTTTGGCATTGATGGGAATTATCTTTGACTTCTTAATATCTATAAACAACTTCAGATTCAGAGTCTCATTTATATAAACTTACTAGATGAAAGTTGGAGTGTAAGACACCGCGACTCTGCTACTGAAGAAGTAACGTATTGTAGATAATTATGTCCGAAAAAATGTAATAGACACACTTTTCTTCACGTCTATCTTGTATTTAGAAACCAGGCGTGTCTAAATGAAAAGTCTCTCTAGATCTCTCATTTGTTATATGGAAGATCTCGCGTTGCTATCATATTAACTCTGCTAGCATGACAAGTTGTCCGATGCTTCATTACAAGACTCGAGTTCATTAGGGCACGATTTCGTTAAACTACTTCATGCCTCTGTGTAAAAACATTTCTTATAATATTTTGTTTAGACTAATATTACGCATGAACAGAAAATATGAGCCATAGAAAACAATATAACAGTCGTGTCTAATTGTAATATTTTAACTAATCGATACCTTAACAACCGTTCACGACACGCCAATCCAATAAACATTCACGAGCACAGACAATTATATTAGTCCTAGGTAAGCAAACACGGCGCTTGCGCACGACATCCATAAAATGTGGTAAAACCGATCGCGGCCGAAGTTGACACGACAATTGCCGAGCGTTACAACTATTAAATCTTTGTGACCGCCGTATATCGATAGATATTCGAGAGATCTCTTTTATTAAAATTTTATAACGTTTATCTACATTTTTTACACGTTTTAGTAATATTCTGAAGACAAAATTGCTTGAAACTTGAATTATTTTTTAATCTTTCAATAAAAAATGGCTTGAGGTAGGGGTTCTGGGTAAGTCCTCGAAAGGCTAACCCAGGGCTTCCGGCGAAGACGTTCTTCGATATCACGGTCTCGCCAGGGGATCATTGAGCTACAAAGAACTAGGCGGTCTGATTAAAAATCATTTTATGCCCATAATGGTATCAATATTTAAGTACATTCTAACTTAGAAGTTTCAAAAATTGCGTGTAAACTTGTACAACGTCTCTAGAAGTTAATTCATTCACACAGAGCAACCTCAGTCCCTAATAAAGCAATTTAATAAAGAAATTCACACACATCGAACATTTTCCGTAAGATGTTCAATCTCGCATACAATGCAATGCGTGGGCGCTACATCTCTATTGCGTGTCGATCGTGTTATGTCGAAGGACCTCGTACTTCTAGCCTGAATATATTGTGTACTCAGTGCATGTAGGGAAAGAACACTCCCAGGCTAGGTGTTCGAAACCTTTCTAAATACCTAGAATAGTGTTATAGACAGATTTAAGAGCAATTCGATTTTCTAAAGCGTCTATGGTATGGAGTTCTTCAAAAGGGGCCTTAAAAGGTACTTGCAGGGTCGGCAGCAAGTCTGTTGCTCCTCTGGTGTTGCCAATGTTCACAGGCTGTGGTAACCACATCTATCGGGTCAGCCAGGAGCTTGTCTGCCACTTTAGTAGTATAAAAAACTAGTACTTGAAGAAGATTATAGATTTTTATGAAATTATGAGTTTCCTCGACTCTTGCCTGCGCTTGAGAGCCCCGGGTAAGTCCTGGGAATAATGTCCCAGGATTCCCGACGAACTTAAGCTATGACAATCTCGGCGCGGCGGTCCTATGATGTTTCTCTTCTCGCTACGTTTGTACCCTGGGTTATAACAGGAGGGAGACAAGTGTGCTGGCAGGTCATTACAGGTTTTTATGGTTACACAGAGCAATGACCTTTTGAATCGATCAGTTCTGGTGAAGATTCTCCTTACTACTCGACCAAGCGTTCATGACCAATGCGTGCAATGGTTCTAACCGCCTGCACCCTACCTCAGGTACCGGAATAGCCTTAGTACCGTCCGCAAGGATGCAAACCGAGTTCACGTATCCTTTTTCGTAAATTTAGTTCAGATAAAAAAAAAACTTTGAATATAGAAATTTTTCGTCACACTCGAGTCGTCAACTTCGCTTGGTCGAGTAGCTGTTTGAAAGAGACACCTCTGCCCAACTTGTGTTGTCCGTTCAAAATAGAGTCGTTTTGGCTTCAAACCTCTTACACGTCAAGAGTAGGCAGTACTTACTTTCCCATAATAGGCAAATGTCTTCATAATAATAAAACAAATTATGTGTAAAATTGTTCTAAATTTTTATTACAAAAAGCAATCTGGTTTTGGAAATGAGTCGTAAATCGAGATCCAGCTATTAAGTGCAGGTCTGAATAGTTATCTGTACCATTTTTGGTCATCATTTTGGAATCAATGACCTCTCATGCATATTTATGATACACTCCCAAGAATAGTGTGACGATATACATAGAGCTTATGAACTAAATTATTTATGAGCGACTATGACCTCCACGATTTAAGGAACTTAATTAGGTAGTCATTAAGCCTTTGGTAAACAGATTGAGTATCTATATATTATGGTAGAGCATTTTACTCACGGTATTAATCGTCTTTTACCTACCTATAGATATATACTATACTACCTATGATTATTAATTTCAGTCAGTAAAATGACATTTCTTGAATGAAAATTCAGTACCAAATTCAGTATAAGTGACAGTTGCACTTGTCATTTTACTGACTGAGATTAATAATCGTACTTTAGCTGAAGTAGTGTTAAACCCCATCACAAGTTTTTATATAACTTACAGGGGTTGCCTCAATTTTTGTTTTGTATGAAAATGTATGAGATATAATAAAACATTTATTATTATTATTATGCATGTCTCTTCTTATCTCGGGTGTCTTCTTTTTTTTTCTTATGAAGATACCCGGTCTTTTGGTAGGCTTACATGGGGATATATTGGTCCAACATGCAGATGCCCTTTGAGATTTTTAATGAAATCGGAAATGGGACCCCCATTGCAGACAATCCACACCCGTCTTATGTAGAAGTATTATTATTATTATTATGTTTCCCACAGAAACTTGTCCCCGGGATAAAAAGTACCTAGCCTTTGTCTTTTCCCAAGCTCCGTTCTGTCTCTACCTATATCAAATTTCATCAAAATCGCTTCGTAAGCTTCGGAGATAGCCAGTAGACATAGACATACAATAATAGTAACAAATAATTTCAACCACCGTTTCTCAATCCTAAACTTCTAAAACCCCTATTCAAATCCAACATTTGTGGTAATCATACAATATCCTTGTTGCAGGTACGTGGGTCCCGTATATATACAGCGGCGTATTATCAACGACAACAGTCCCATTAAAGTGATATAAACTTATTGTTGGGGGAGCAACAAGTGGAGTACACCGGTTTGTAGGGCTGCCACTAGCCACCGACCAATACTTTGAAAAGAATCAATGTTATTTTTATTTGAATTTCATATTTTGAACGGCCTTGGAACTCAAAGCTATAAGTACCAGAACTATTGCTGTAAGTCCCAGGTACGAGCAAAATATAAATTGTTTTTATGGTATGTACGAGTTTTGATTTCATGTCTTTTAATAATAACAAATATTGTGGACATGACTGCCATCGTAGACCAACTCAAACTTGAAACGCAAGTAACATTAATTCACATAAACCTGTACTAGACACTTGTAAAACATCAAGAATAAAGAACAAAAAAATCACGTCCATTGCAGTTTTTTTCTCTTTGTGCTCTATTTACAAACATATTATAAGACTAATAATCAACTTATTTAAGACTCATCACAGCAAGCAAATTAGTTTCAGGCTTCCTTGACCAGCAAACAATCGTACATTGAATAAGTAGTAGCCATTGTAGTCTACTTGACTATCCGTAAGATCTGTAAATCGGCAGGTGCATCACTAACAAAAAATATTAACTTAGCTCTAAAATAAGTTACAAAAATCCTCTTGACTTTTTTATGGTCATATAATAGTAGTATAACAGTTTTAATAGCTTTGTTTGGGCGCTAAATCAGGCTGAAAATATAGACAGAATTAACTCAAATCTGGCAAGGCTAGGTACTCGTTAAACCATCATAACTAAAAAATATTTATCTACTTAGCGGCTAACGGCTACATATTAAAAATAATACTTTTTGGTTGTTCTATTTTCCATATGCAATTCTAGAATATTAAAGCCTCTTTCATCTTTTTCACAAATGAACTATCGAACTGTGAAAGAATTCTGAAATCTAACCAGTAGTTTATCAAATCCTATAGTTCAAACAAATGATCGAAGTCTTCAGGTTGTTGAAAATGGTTGGTACAACCCTATAGACAATGTTACCTCTAATAATAGGGGTGGGGTGAACAAACATTTGTCTTGTTGAGCATCGGTGACGTATAGCCTGTGTAAAGCAACAGGTACTGAACAAATTCAGAATTTAAATTAAGTTCAGAAGTCATGAACTATTTTGTCATCATATTTACAGAAACATGCTCAAAACGGCGCACGGCGGCTTAAAGTGAAAGTTTCACGAATGCCTTACGCCTCAAGGAACTAGAAAACTCCTGAATCACCCAAAATGACGCAGGGTAAACCGAAACCTTAGGCGAGGGTGCGAAGTCAGCCATAGTCTGCCGTGAATCCTAGGACTTTCTGCCAAGGATGTATCCGGGGCGCCCGGCGCTAGACGTTTTTGCCGTTTCGAGTCCGGAGTTCGAGTATTAAGTGACATCCGTAGGGAAGGTTAGCAAAACTTATTGCGGATTTTTTTTGTAACGATTTTTCATGACTATTTACACGGCTTAAAAATCACGTTATGATGAGAGAAATAACTTATTGTGTCAAAATTACATCGAACTCATTTCGCCTTAAATATCAATGAGGAAAATTAATTCCAGCGACAATTTACTCCATTTAATCATCATTTAAACCAAAAACGTCCACAAACCGATCATCCCACTGTCTTAATGATCAATATCCTTACTTTTGTAACAAATGAAGATGAAACGATCTGTTAAAAGAAGTTACGTGTGAACCAGCGCGGGCGCACCGGATGTGTCGATTGTGCGCACGAGTGCCGCGACGGACGCAAACGTTTCGCGCCAAAACATCCGCCATTATCTCTGAAAAAATAATGGCGGATAAGGCTGAAATATAGCGTGGATATCGCATACTGATTTTTATTAAAATGAGACGTCCATTTTCAGATTTTTGGCGATATATTTTCATTTTATATATGTTTTGTTTTGTTGTGAACGTTAAAATGGAGTTGTGGTTTTGCAATTTCCTGCAACATTCGCATGAAAATCTTTTGTTGTTTATTAGTCTTTAGTTTGTTATAAATAGTTTGTAAATTATTTAAAAATAATTATGACTGCGTAATCATAAGGTAGTAGTGAAGATGTCACAGATTTTATGTGCAAAAGATGATGAGACTGCGACATGACGTAGCGTAATGGATGTCATCCACTTCTAAGATCGTACACTCCTTGCCAACGCTATTGTCGCTGTGGATTGAAACATACAGCGATAGCCTGCGACTGACTAGTGACTTTATCTATGTTATACCTGCTGTTAAAAATTTTCAAGCTTTTGCAAAAAACATTTTTTTTTATTTCGTTAGAAGTGATTTTTTATCATGAACTTGCCGGTAAAGATGGTTTTGGCCCGAAAATATCGCTCATCGACCATATAAGTGGTATTGTACCTACAGTCTGGAATGAACTGAAGCTGCGAGAATCGCGTCTTCACAATAACAAGGAGAAAACATGCGTGCGCTTTCAACAACTCTACTAGTCTATCTAAATATGGAGTGACGCGTTTGCAATGCAATATTGTACCTACCATACTTCTTTACTTTGTATGACAATGTAGATAATCATGTAGTATTTTTGCTGTACTTATTTGTTGACATTCACTTTATAATAATACTCGCTCAGTCTATGATTTCTACCGTGAACCCATTTTTGCATTGATTTAACCTAAAAATAATTACTGCTGATAGCCCATACATACTTTCCAGGAGGCTACGGCAGGATGCAAGGCGTGTGCGAGAGTGAGAACGGTCGCCTCGCCTCGCCTCCTACGCGCTCCGCTACGTGTCAGTTTTTTGGGACGGAGTCAAAGGACGCGAGGGACCATCAACCCTTGCGCTCGCTCATTTCTTTGTTGACTGGCGGCACTGTATCAAACCCATTTTTGCATCGATTTAACCTAAAAAAAATATTGCTTGTAGCCCATACATACTTTCTAGGAGGCTACAGCAGGAGGCGAGGCTTATGCGAGAGTGAGGACGGTCGCCTCGCCTCGCCTCCTACGCGCTCCGCTCCGTGTCGGTTTTTGAGACGGAGCCAAAGGACGCGAGGGACCATCTACACTCGCGCTCGCTCATTTCTTTGTTGACTGGCGGCACTGTATAAACCGAGAGCATCGAGAGCCTCCAGAAGGCGCCTCGCAAAAGTGTGGATGGCAGCACTTACTGTCGCCTCCACTCGCCAAGACTGATGCCGAGAGCCTAGAGGAGGTGCCTTGCGAGAGCCTGGATGGGCTATTAGAGAAGCAGGCCTAAGTCGGCAACGTGACGTGATAGGTTCACACGCACCTCCCAAGAAGCGTGATTACACCCGAACCAATGCCTCAAGACTCAAGAATTCTTCAAAGGCTTTCTAGCAAAGACATCCTTTTGAGGGCTTTCCAGTGACCCCCGGACGTTGGTAGATTGTAGGTGGGAACCGTGAAGTTTTAGAAGGTAGGAGTTCTGAGTGACATAATTATATAAGAATGTCAACACGTGAAAGAAATGTATGGCTATTTTCAGTCTTAGTCACTTTATTACTCATCCCGAGAAAACGGTGTTCAAACTACTACAATTGAAGACAGCCCGCATATTGTGCACTATTTTAGTTTCTAGTAAACTGTACTTCATAATTCCATTAAACCGTAGCTGTTCCGTATCCAACAGACTTCCATTGTTCAGTGCCAGGTTCCAAGAATGATCCATATAGACGTGAAAGACAAGAACAGGGTTGCCAAATTTGTCCAAGAGTTTGTTTAAAAACATTGTATTCGTCCATTTATTTTAAAGATGGTAGGTACACACAATTTTAGTTATTTTTTTATGGCACTTAAGTAGACCATAGTAATGTTTCACCCGATCTTACATTCGAGTTACTAAACCCGACAAAATGTTGACATTTTGAAAAAGTCACTGAATTTCAACTAGACTTATCATGTCTTCTGAAACACGGATCCGCTCTCAAATGTTACCTCAAACGATCACCCAACTTAAGATGCTTACCGCAACGATTGTTTACAGAACACTGACAAATCAGGGTGGGGCTAAAGCACTAAATCACTATAAATTTACAGTACCAATAAATTTTCCATTATTATAATATAGTACCATTGTATCTAGGTATGTGAGGATAATTCATCAAGTAGGTACACACATTTATTCTCAAACACAAAACAAGTGGAAGGCAAACCCTTGCGAACTGTCAACCGCTGTCATGTAAAGACAATAATGCTTCAGTTGTTGGACTTCATAAATGCATGTCCTACCTTGAACTAAGCCCTTCTCGGGTTTAATATTAAGTTCTTCGTGTAGAGAAAGATATACTAAAAATTATATTATTATGAAGTCTGGAACCTTAATTTGAAACCAATTTGTTCGAGTACTTTGTTGACAGAAACATTTTTGGTAGACGTCTCCTTTCATAGAAATCACGGTTGGCAGAAATCATACTCGTAGATAGCACGGTTCGTCGAAGAATTGGTTGATAGAATCATTATTTCAAGAATGTCATGGTTGTTCGAAAGCACTACAGAAAGAAACCTCTGTTCATAGATATTGCTTATTTACTTCTTGAATTTGAACCCATATTCTATTTTCATGAGAGTTTCTGTAAGATATGGATTTAATTTATCACTTTAAAAGGCAAAAAAATAGACAGGTTACAGTATTACAAACTGGTAACCAAGCCTTTTGCCGTCTGCAACTTCAAAAGTAATACAGTCACACTGCTTATCGTGCAGAATGTTTCTATGTCTAAAGACTTTTGGAAGAACCGATGCAAGGAACTTTGTATCTACATGAAAGGAAATCCAGAGCTTTCTCCAGACGTAAAATGGGAGCAAATAAACCTATTTGTAGCAATCGAGTTTCTGCATTACGGTAGTTAATATCTACAGCAAATCACTCGTAAGCAGCTACTTAGGTAGGTATATAGAATTACGACACTTACTATTATTTTGGCCTAAACGTCACAACCAGCATTCCTCCTACTAGTTATGCGATTCGATAAAATTTATATCATCGCTTTAGGTATCTTCCAAGGTTTACTGCTTAGTTTTATTTGCATCAGATTTAGCTCAGACAATTGACTTGGAGACTGTAAGTCAGACATAAAACGGATGCCGCTGTCAAAGCTCAGCTCATTGTTGGTTTAAAGTTATTAATTGAAATAACACTGGCTATTATTGGAGCGGCAAATTCTAGGGCATATGTTTAATATTATTAGGCAGTGACTGTACCTATTCAGTTTGGGTTTTAGCATAGTAGTTCTCAAATTTAGATTACCGATGCGAAAAGTGGTGTCCTAATTTTGACCTATAGGTACATACCTACCTACGTCTTTATGTTAGTGTACGTATTATCTGAAGATTTATAGCTAAGATTTTTTTTCATTTTTTAGCAATTTTATATGAACCTTATTTTTAAAAACTATGCCTACTATGAATAAAACTTTAACTGTATCAAATTTTTAGCTATCTTTTTGCCAAAATTAATCAAAATCCATTCAGAAACCAATATCCCAGGTACAGTAGTAGATAGAGACAAACATCACTATCTTTGATTAGTTCATTATGGCACTCGCAGAGATACATCATTTTGTAAGATTAAACTAGTACATTTCATTGTAGTCGACTGTACCATAACCAAAATAATGTGTCAGGTAACTTGACGCATACGAAGTCCGGATTATAAGCTAGTATGAAGCTAACATCTTCAAATAATCATATCTCACCCAGTAGCAATAAGGAAGCGATAGAAAACAAAATAAAACAATAACAAAACATTAAACACCATCAAACCTCTCCGGTTTAAAACCACGATAATAAATCATACCATATATTTTTTCGCTAGCCCATCTAATAATCATATTCAAACCCACTAAATTGACGCGGGGTGGGCAGCAACGCAAATTAAAGTAATTTACGACCAATTAGCAGGCGACTTGACGTACTAAACCTGCGGTGTCAAATGTTAATGACACAAGTATTTTGGACACAGTCTATTTATTATTATTATTGTATTAAAGATTTATTAATATAAAGTTTTTTTCTATTATGACACGTTTTATAATGTCTATAAACCTAGAAATTTCATCTTAAACGCTATTATTAATTTAATAATTATTGTTTCTGTAATAAACAATACGATTCTGTGACAATAATTCATCTAAATGAATTGTGACGTTTATTTTGCGACAATAAAAAATCAGTCGTAAAAGTTTTAACGCGGTAGTTTGGTATAAAATTACTTTGTGGCTCTAAAAAAACAGTAAAATTTACTTTTAAAAACGCGTTGCTAAAGATCCTCTTGAGATAACCAGCTTATCACAAATAGTTATATTCTTTTTAATTTTTGACACACATAATGAACTAGGTATTTGTGTCTGTTATATGACATGCTAAACATGCATAAAAATCCCTTTACCACATTAAATTTAGTTAGCACACGTAGGTAATTGCTATTCAAAATTATTTCGCACTGCATAAAAAGGTTTTTTTGTCAAGACAAACGCAGTGCCTTCAGAAGGACGTAACTGACGCAACGGTCAGAAGGCAGTTTCTTACATGGTTAAAAAATCAAAGAAAGTACCCCTAATACTAATTCAAAGTGCTTTGAAAGCATACAGTTACTTAAACTCTTACATATCTAAATATGGCAAATTACATAAGAAGAAATTTATCTAATGCTTATGATTCAAAGGAATACTCAATATTACTACTAGTAGTTTAAAAGAAATAGAGTGCCCGTGAGTTTTATTGTCAGGTTCTTTTCTCTCCGGCTTTTTCATCTAATACGAAAGTATGGTGTTTTCAAGTGTGTGACAGTAACATTTAAAAGTAATATCACGTAGGTTTTCTCTTTATATAGTGTAGTGGTATTATTTTACTTTTAGTGTTTTCTGCTATTATGGCTCAACATATTTAATTACGATGTACAAACATGAAAATAACAGGTTACTTTAGTTGTAAAATCCAACTATTTCTCTTGGGTCAACTAATACATAATAATAATAATACCATTTATTTTCAGATAACAAAGATCCATTATGTTAGTAACAATATTTATCTTAAAATTATGTTAGTATTCAAAAAAAGTTAATTCACAATATTTTATTGGTAATTTGATATTTAATATAAATTAAATATCAAAATACCAATTAATACATTTAAATTAAATCATCAATAATCAGCCCTCTTTTCCTTCTACATCGCCTCTCTCTATGTTTTCAACATCACTTGTAGTAAGGCCGATAGCTTTTATATTATACTTCATCATCCCTCAACTTTTTTTGGAGTCCAGGAGCCTTTCTCACATGGCAACCTCATAAAGTCACTGAGTCCTGCAGCAATCCAATAAAGAGGAATAGCAGAATACCGATCTATTGTTTTTGGGATTCTTAACTGAGGAGCACAACTTACGGGTAAAACTATATCTTGGAGGGTAGGCGAAACATGTGAATCTCAATTTTTGACAGGCATTTGTCCAAAAATAGTATCCAAACGACAATGCGGTCATCGCCTCTACTAAACGTTCTAGCTATATCGGTATGCTATTCTTGTTAGCTCCCGCAACTACTGGCCAGTTGTGCAACAAAACAACGAGGACCATTGTGACGCTAGCGTTATTATCGCTTGGACATATGTGACATCCATCTTGCATGACATTTGCAGCCCAGCGGAACACTTTTGTTTCATTCATAGATGACATGTTTTGTTTGCAGTCGCGTATGATTGAGATTTGGAGATAAACATTATTATTTATTGATGTTATTCTTGAATTTATAGTGACAAGTTTATTTCGTGAGGACGAAAGCGTTCTGCATTAAAAGAGACGCTGCAATTGCTTCATGTAAGTTTTCTTACATAGTGTAGTTAATCATTAAGCACTTGGTGATAGTTTCATCATGATTAACTTACTATTTATCGAAAAACTTAATATTATTGACACATCCATTGTCGTCATACAAATTGTAGACACAAAAGGTCCTCGTTTCAGATCAGACTTAGGTGGAAGCTTTATCTTATTTAACTTCTCCTGCTTATCAGCAGTTATCTTCATGATATGACAGTTCTTTCAGCGGATTTTTTTGAAACTTTCAGGAATCTAGGTCCTGGTTATTACAAATCTTGATACATTTATGGTAGCTGATATTATTAACTCAGTAGAAAAAGTTCATGTTTGTAAATAGAGGGTTCTAAATCCAAATAGAGCTCGTCCTTCTTCTATTGTTTCCTTAGGAGCCACTTTGTTAGGGTTTCTTAGACTTTTGTAGCTAATTTTTGAAATATTTCCTTCTTGACCTGGGATTATCTGAATTTAAATATACTACATCGAGCTCGTTATTAATAACAATAGATTAGGCGCACATTAAACGCAGCTGCCAATGGTATTATGATATAGAGTTGTATCGCACTACCTTACCGCTGACATCGTTAATCATACTCGTGTCTTCTCTATTTTGTTTGGCTACTCTTTGAAATCTTCGCGAGATGAACGGGAATGGACTGATTTGAAAGTTGAAAGACGTATTGTACAGTCAACTACAATTAAATGTACTAGTTTAATTACAAGATTATGTATCCCTGCGAGTGCCATAATGAACTAACTAAACATGGTATCCACCGAACTTGACAGTAACATGTATGCGTGTAAAGAGCAATAATTATGTTTTCCAATACATTTATTTTTTATTCTAAAGTTGACTGAGAAAGTCAACTTTAACATAAATAGCATGCATAACATGCATAGCAATCAATAATGTTACTGTCAAGTTCGATGGATTCCATGTTTGTCACAATCTTTGGTAAGTTCATTATGGCACTCGCAGGGATGCATCATTTTGTAAGATTACGCTAGTACATTTCATTGTAGTTGACTGTACCTAAATACATAATAATACTTTCTTATGTAGAACTTACCTACTTCCTATGGTTTATTGTTCCAAGGTTTTGAAACATCTATGAGAGCATAAATGTTTCAAAATCTTGGTTTAACCAACTTGTATAAAAAAGATGACTTTTTCTCAGAACGGTTAGTCCTACTGTACACCCATATTTCCCAGTTCCGTTTTGTTTCGATATTAGGTACCGATTTATAAAACGTTTCATGACGAAAGTAGGTACTTAATAGTAATTGACCATCAGTTGTCATGACTTAAATCTTAAAATTAGGTTAGTATACCTACAATAAAAGATTATTTTGATCAGACAGTTAATTAATCTACAACTTTAGGTAGGTGCCTAAAGTATGCATGTAAACATTCCTTTATGAACATGTACAAAGTGTCTCTTAATTTCACCTCTCCCCCGCAGACGAACTCTACAAAGTTGTATCTGTTGGTACCGTTAGCAGACAAATTAATATAATAATTTTCTCTTCACGACTTATAAAAAGCAACAAAGAGAGTTGGTATTTAACAGGCTGGCTAATGTTATAGACAGATATATATGTGTAGTATTATAATCATGTTTGTAAACTCACCTGCAAAAAATATTGTGAATGCAAATAAACCTGGTAAATTGCTTCTAAATACCCAGGTTACTGCAGATTTACTCATTTATTTTGATGTGAAAATCATAATTCTATACTGGACTCCAATAAGCTAAATTGACAGAGTGCCTTACCAACTGCCTACAGCTGGCAGTCCAGGCTTACACAGTTAGGCAACAGTCTCATTACCTAAATTAGTGTGGCTGCTTATGTCGTCGTAACTCGAAAGCTGCTTACCTTCCTGTGCACGTTGAAGAATTTTAGAGGTCCCCTATTCCTAATAATATATTTCATTACCTGACTGCAAATTAACTGACTCCTATTAATTTCCAACTCATCCCGACCATAATCTCATCATCAAAAACTTTTAGTTACAACATTACAAACGACAATGTTTATAGATTATGATAATGTCTCAGAATTTCCATGTGACAAGATCTTCGTAGTTTTAATTGCCCAACAATGAATTAATTCTTGCTACTTCATACTTATCTGTTGGAGAAATAATTTTCTTAATTTACGACTACTATTATTATTTACTTTTATAGCTTAATTTATAGGCCAGAGACAGTTCGTGAGATAAGTAAGCAAGTAATAAAATTTTTGTGGTTTTTGCGTCGCCAAAAACTAAAATAGCTAAATGTAAGTTACCTATAGCCATTAAACACATACTTTTTGAAACTCCTACGGCTTCTCTACTATTCATAAATTTACAAAATAATAAGACAATTTATTTATAGAGACTGGGGCTCTAACCAAAGTTAAAGGCGCCTATGGCACAATTTGCATCAGAAGTATTTTATGTGAAAATTCATTAGGTAAGTCCTCATCCAATAGCTATAAAATAAAAATATATGTCAATGGTAAAAGTACGATTTTTTCGACTTATAGCGACCGTCGGTTATGTTTTATCAAATATAAATCTTTGATCACATCAGCTTGACTATTCAGCGTTAAATTGGCGTTAAGAAACATAACAGTTCATAAAAACGGTCATTTTAAATATATTAAGCAATTTCGTTTTACCATAAAATCATTAAAATGTACGGATTGGTGCGTTTAAAACAATTAATAGTCACTTTTCTCAATTAAGATCGTTTTGATTTACATAATTTTCAAATTGCTGAACGATTTCGTTTATCAACAAAGTATGATTAGATTTCGAAAGACAAGTGAGAGAAAACACTTTGGCACGTGGCTGATTGAATAAATATAAGTGATGTGTATGTATTTATGTAGATACCTATCATTACGCAACTTTTGAGCGATAAAGTAACGCCGTTCTGATCTCAGAAGTATTAGCCAATTGCAACGTACCTACCTGATAAGACTGAGCTAGCCAGACATTTATTAATATCAGTGTTGAATATCATTGGCTGTCAAAAAAATTCATACCAACGTTATCAAAACTGTTTGGTATTGACTGCGGGAGCGCCGGCTTTCTTTTTTTAAGGTTTGAAAATGTCCACGTTCTTGCCGGATTTGTATCGAATACCTAATTTCACATGGTCCCTAAAATAATCCTTAGCATATTGTAAAATGATTCCCGGCACGAGAGTACCAACCTAATCCATGTAAAGAGATAAGAGAATTAACACGCAATTACTTTCTGTAAATAAAGAGAGATCGTAAATACTAGCATTTTAGTACAACACATTAGTAGATACCTACCTACCTTTATAAACTTAGTTTAAAAAAAACTATAATATACAATAATACTTTTCAAATGCAATAATGATGCTTTTTCTGCTATCGTTTCATTAAAAACAACAGATAAATGTCAGACATTTAAAAAAGTAGAGCTAATATTTTTCAAATTAAAATACACTTTACAACTTTTTCTGCTATCGTTACATTAGGAGGGTGGCACACAAAGCCGCGGCTGCTCTTTTTCAACGTTTCTTGCTTCTTTTTAGTTTGCCTGCCACCCTCGTGTCCCTCTGTCCTCTGTCCAACGATGCGCAGGGAGTTTTGTCTTTTTGTTCCCTTGCCGACTTTTGTTTCTATTTGCCAACCATTTTCCGGAATACGGTTTGTAGGTATAATGTTAATTAGCAGATTTCTTACTTATTATATGCAATGGAGTTCTATGGCTGGACCTGGTGACTAACAGACGTGTCATGATGAAGACAAGGAAAACTCTGTTGTCAGTTGAGGTCGGCTTTCCAGTGTTTAACTGCGATGCGGCAGAAAAGCAAAAAATATTTCAACCAATTTATACAAAACCTTGGCAAATTACTTATCTAAGCCTTCTTGCGAATCATTCTATTTGCCAATCCGTTCAGTATTTTCTAGCGAAAAGGCAGACATAATGCAACGGTCGATTTTGTTTTGTAATAGGTACCTACCTATGTAGTGATATACAATCACCACACCTTCGCGTGCCTGCGCTTAAAGGCACAGTTAAAGGTTTAGGTAGTAGGCAAGGGGTTCATATTACATACATTAGGTAGGTACCTAATGTATGTAATATGAACCCTATACCGTAGCACCTATACCTATATATACACCTCCAGTTACCTCTCCAAACACCTAAGAAGTAGGTAGACCTTCCTATCTTCCTATCATGTCAACAAAGGCGGAACATTCCCTCAACATAATTAACGTTCTAAATAGAATGGCCAAAGTGACTCAGCTTACACAAAACATCTATCTTCTACCTATCTACCCTCAGGGGGTAGGCAGCTATCTGTGCCACATGAAAGGAACTGAGAATAAAAGCCAAACAAAACATGTATGGAGGCAACACTAAACATTTCCAAGACGTTGGTTAAGGCAGGAAGGCACCCTGAAGGTAGTATGAGAAAAGGGGGTATTCTAACAAATTTCACAATCAAAAATCAACCTTACTGTCCTACGCATAAGGTTTAATGAAACAACACACTCAGTTGTAAATCGGAAGATGTCCATTTAAGAAGGACCCGTGAATATGCATTACGTTTCCCCGTTTTGTTTAGATTGACGAAGAATTGGAGGGGCAAGGGAGGTCTGATTTAAATGGTTATTAAAGTTTTTCAGTGTTGTCTATTTGTGTGTGGCTCGTTTATTTCAAATGAAGCGAATCCACCAAACATAAAGGATATCTGAGTAGGTACATATTTTGCTTTATAATGGACCGATTTTCGAGAAAGTTCAATAGTACCTAGCTTCTTTTAAGAAAAATGTTTGAAATTTAATGGTACCTAGCTTTTGTTAAAGAAAAAGCTTTTGAAGGGCAAAAGCAAGCCAAAAAGCTATAAAATTAAACAATTTCATAATTAAACTGAATACCTTCATTAAAGACTACATTGACATTATTAACATTGTAAAAAACTTAAACCCATTCAAAGACTATTAATAGAGCATTCCAGTACCACGATATCAAAACATCAAACGGGTTCATCGATCGCTTATCGTTTCATCTCGTGGTACAAGGCCGCTCAGTCAGCGACACCTGTTCCGAACATCCGGTGACAGATACTACGCCTATTGCACTCCTTAATGACCGAGCTTTCGTTACTACACACTGCAATAAACGATAACTGACGCGTTTAAGTTGAGTGCTCAAAGAAATTTGTACTGAAAAGTAACGTAAACTTGAAATTCCTGAAGTCTGCTTTTCACGTTTACGTGTCTGTTTGTTTGAAAAGAGAATGTTTAAACCCAGTTACTTAAACGTAAGTAATTGTTTTGCGATATGTAGTATGTACTAAAGTTCTATTTTTGAAATGAATCCGTCATGGCGTGCGGTGTTATTGAAAGTTGTGATTCTATGTATTTGAATTTAGAAGAGTGATCCTACCTATTAGCCCCTCTCCATAAAATAGAGTGCAGAGGGAATTATGGCGAGACTTTGTCTGTAGTCTGTGACTCTGTTGCATTAAACTAGGTCACTAGGTCACGTGGATCATCTGTTCAAAGTTTAAAATAAAACAAAAATGACAACGTCAATCGGATTGAACTTTTACATAAACGTGTTAGACTGTTAGAGAAACGATCTCACGGCTTTCTTGTTAAGTTATACCTACCTGTCAATTATCTTTAGTAAGTTATAAATAGTAGTTAAGTACCATTCTAAACTTAATCGTGTTAATGTTTGCTTGAGAAGTTGAATGTTTATAAATTGAAAGATATTTCAAGATCGCTAACGAATAGGTATGTATTTATTTATATACCTATCGATATGAATACGTGTAGGTATATTTTAAAAACTATTTATAATAATTAATTAACAAATAAATATTAAGCAGAACATAGGCTTTAAGAAAAATCTCGTTTTCATCAAAATAAATAGTTATTCATTCAATCGCGGAATATTAGGTAGTCCTATTCATTTCATCGCGGAATATTCGAACACCCTAATCATTTGTAGGTATGGAGTTTCCGCCCTGTGGTTGAAGTAAAAACTTCTTAGGGCGCTTACCTTCCTAAGGCATTTTCGTACTGAAAAACAATCACTTGAAATTACTAGATAGATACTTGATGCGTTTACCGACAAGTCGCGTCGTCATCGCGGTCTTGAAGATGTCGATCCTATTTCGAAAAAAAATAAAATTTTATTATTGGCATCCAAAAACCTATGTGCGGAATGTAGGCACTCGTAGTTGTCCAGGTTTTCTCTTCTGACAGCATTCCCAGAGTGCCACATTTTTTTTAAATCACTGATAAAACACTCCAGCCGAATTATAGATTTAGTCACTGGCAGTCGAGTCACCGCTGCACCGCATCAAAATGCTCGGCGGGTACCTACTTACATTAAAGTGGACCGATTTGTTCAGTATCTAAAGAGGTTAATAACTACGATACCTATAAAACAGAACAATGTAAATAGCAATTACAAATTTCAAACGAGGAACAATACCCACACATTGCCAATCGACAATAGAATATGTGACGCGGCATTTCAATTCGGTGCGCTATTGTTGAATGCGATGCTCTGATTGGCTGGCTAGCACAATGGGCCACGCCCACCACACAATGCCCTATTGTCGTGGTTGGGGCGCGCCGCCCAACCATTCTCACAATTTTATGGAATTAGTTGAATTTCATTCGGTGTCCGTCTGAAGTTTTTGAACGGTTGTTATAGGTGGGTATTCTATCTAGTAGGTAACATAACGTTTGCATGGTATTTAGGTATAGGTAGGTATATTGCAATAATATCAACACATAGTAGTCATTTCTAAACCACAGAACCGATTCTTGTGAAATTTGGTAGATTCAGAGATATACCCACCTAGTAGCGTGAGAAAGGACATAAAAATACATGGACATAAAAACAAGTTTGTGTATAAAAATGTCCCACACAGTAGGTAGGTAGACAAAGTCTCGGACAAAAGCTGTATAAAGTAAATAAATAGGCACTAATCTTCTTACGTAGGTACCTACCAACTTTTAAAATAGATAGGTACTACACCTACGTATTAAGTAGCTGAACTATTAAATCCAAGTAAAAGCAATCACACAACGATAACTTCAGTAAAGTGCTGTAAATATACATTTAATAGCAATCATATAACAAAATCAAATCGGGAGAGCAACGATTTTTTAAAAGCCAAAAACACATTAAAAGCGGAAAGTAGACAGTCATAAATTAAAAAAAAAGATCACGCTCACTTAAGCGCCCAAATGGAAACGCCAGCTACTTATTTCTTCCGTAAAAGCATCGTTTAAAAATTGGACAGTCGTTTTTTGTGTAAAAGTAAATGGTTCCGTATCAATAAACAGATACCTATAATCCTAATAGGTACCTACCTACATAAATGTGTAGGTTTGTGAGGATGTTTGTCATTCAATCACACTGTAAACCCTGAACCATTGAATTGAAATTTCATCCAAAAAATAGCTGAAACCTTGGATTGATCGATAGGCTTTTTATTCCGTGAACAAGTTTCTATCAAGTCTCTAAGAAATCGGTAGGGGTAACGTAAGTACTCGAACAGACCAGTGAATACTAACTAGTTTTATAAAAATGACTACTTACAATAAAAATCCAAATACATTTGACATAAAAACCTCGTAAATAAGATAAAACATTGACTATTTTAGCGATATCACTAATTTGTCCATTGACAGAATTAACATGCTACCTATAATGACAGGTAATCTTTACATTTAAAAGGTAGCTGACCATTTTAATATTATATGTATAAAGTTAGATCAAATTTCAAATTAACTGATCTAATAAAATTGTAAAAGGCGCGCTTAGAATTCGGTAGCGATGAGAAACTAGAAATTTAGATAGGAATAGGTATACGAATAGGTGCAATCTTAGTTTTGTCCAAAATTCTTAGTGATAATCATGCAACAAAGACTGCAATGGGCTGAATTGATTGATTGACATCATAAAACTTAGACTGTAATCGTCTAATTTGATTGATTGATGCTACAAAGTTTGTAAAAATACCCTTGAATTTAATGATTTTAACTTGTCATTATTTTATTTAAGTGTATTAATATCAAATATGAATATCAACTAATCATTACAATGCCTAAGATGATATACCTAGGTACTTTCAATGTATACGAATTTGGTATTTCATTACCCTAAAAATTATTATCTGTTAAACCGATGCCCGTAACCTAACCTAAGGTAGATACCTACTTAGATTAAATTACCGAATTATTACAATTTGTTAAAATGAGGTTGATTCAACATTTCCACCTACGTCTTATTATCACCTTCCATTTAGATAAATGTTTATTTTTTACAGGTAACCAACCCTTCAAATACTTGATTTGTGACAAAGAAATGACCACAGGGTAAGTACCCCCCTTCAAGTCATATAAAAATGGTTTTACCACCCAACGGTACCCTATTTTATGGCCAAAACATTCACCAAAACAGCGATAATGTTGCAGGGAGCACCTACAAAATGGAGATTAGTGTCGCTAATGGTACCATTTCTCGATGTTAGTACCCAATATTTTTATGTTAACTTACTTAGCTATTTAAAAACATTCAAGAAGTAAATTGATGTCCACGTTTCAGGATTAATTTCTTCGTAAATTTCTTTTTAGCTGAAATGAGTGATTTTTTTTCTGAAAGTTCATTAAGTGCTTAAATAGTCTCATCGTCGCCATACAGCCAGTGTTATAGAATTACATTCTATAAACAAAGTAGGTAGATAAAAAAGTAACAGTGTCGAGCAAACTATTATAAAACAAAAATAAATAATAAATTAATAAATCTAAGTTACAGCATGTGTGTAGTAGTGTGTGTGTGTATTTTTTCATTTCAGGCATGTGAAGTACAAGAAGTGACCTTCTTGTACTTCACATGCCTGAAATGGTCTAGGTATTCATTCTAAATTTATTAGTTCTGGTTAGCACTGTAGCGCTTGGAGTTTGTTATGTAGGTATAAATGGGTTTTTGTTCTATGTAGTTTATCTAAAGTTTTGAAAGACCTTATATTGGTTTTTTTTTAAAAAGGTTGGTATTATGATCATGTAAATTCACATTTTGAATATTCAAAATGGAAACTTTTATTGGAATACTTACTCAATTATTTTGCGATCTTTGAGAGTTGAGGCAGGCCTATTGACACCAATCGAAGGACATGATATCTAATGATATCCACTTTATAAGTCCAATTTATGTGCCTATGTGTATACCTACCTAGTCTTATTTACATTTTACAATACAACTTTCATAAATCTTTACTTTCCTTTACAAGACTATGAATTTTTCAATAGATTTACCAATCGTTTGGCAAGGTCATAAGGTAATGAGGGTCATGTAAACCAGCACCGTAAGTCTCTCATGTCGTAGTAATAAATATGCGATAGGGGTCATCGTATACTGGTTATGTTCGATGACAGATAAGATAATTAATAGAGGGAATACACGGTATCTAATTAGCAGGTTAGTTGTGGTAAAATATGTACTGAATATTGGTACAAATATAATATTTGTGCCTATTGACCAATAATTCACGTAGGTACATTTCTTTTTGGATGTTATTTAGTTATCGGATTTTTATAGTAGATTTTGAGAATGTGTAGACCTACATCTGTCCTGACTGCTGGAAATTTAATTTCAAATTAAAGAATGGTTATGGATTTTCCTTTTTTACACATATAGAGCCCAATGTCGACAATAGGCTTACCTACTCATTTGTTGTTCTCAGGAACAGGGATATGTGGGAGCAAAAAAACTAGGTATTGGCCAACTGTGGGGGTTGTAAATCACCTCTGAGTTAGGCTAGACATGATTGAATACAGATATGTATAATATGGATAATGCTAGATATAACAGAAAGGCTGAACGCTAAATTAATGTAGGAGCACTAGGTAGCTGGCACCTAAACGCTCATCTCCATGATGTGCCGTAGCGTAAGATGCCAGAACTGAGCCAGCAAGTCTACGAGTGCCTATTGAAATTACAAAAATATTGTCGACCGACTTACTTATGTACCTACTGCTCGTTCGCTCTAACTTTGCCGCTCGGCTCCATACTAAAGTCGAATTTTTAATTAGACGAAGTAAATTGACAGCAACTAATGTCACTTCTTCATACAATGTTGCGTATTTTGAGAGAGAGAGGTATACGCCTCTACGCCAGCGGCAAAGTTAGAGCGAACGGGTAGTACACATATTCAGTATAGTATCGCAGTATCTTAATAGATATCATCTGTTGAAGTAAATAATAACTATCTAATTATATGGGCGGCTGTTGAATCAAAGGCTTCTTTTGATAAAGGTTCTTGTGTGTTTACGCCTATTTTCATTACTACTGAAGAAGCTAATATAGTGAGATACTATGGAGTAGGTACCTATGGAGTCACCAGGGTCCCTATAAAAAAAAAACATTTGAGGACAATCTCACACAACATCATCTAGCCCAAATTAAGCTAATATAAACTTGTGCTATGGGATCTAGACGACTAATAGACATAGGTACTTAATATTTATAAATATATATCTACCTACGTATTCTACATAGAAATAGGTATAGGTATGTATCCCTATTTGAAATTAATTAAGTTATAACAAGTTCCATAAAATTTCAACAATCAAGACTACCAATAATAAAATTCAGATTTAATCGATTACCTACAATGCAAACAAACAAATCTTTTCTCTTTATAATATCTATTAGAAAATAGATAGGTACCTATAGATACTAGGTATAGCACAGCCTACAGAAGTAAACCGCATAGAAAACCCCTTTCTCTGTGAAGTAAGTTGCTCCATCAAAACTAATTCTATGTTTATGGGTGCGTTAGGAAACGGAAGGGTGAAAATGAACCCGTTATGTGGAAAATAAGGGGTTTCGATATGAACTTATGTTGTTGACTACAATTTGGGAGTTATAGGGGAGTTTAAAGTTTAATACAGATGCTGGGAGATGAGTCTGTGTGTGTGTGTTTGATGTATATACTTAGGTAGGTGTAACAATCTACGAAGTTTCTTTGATATTGTGACCTGTACCTATGTAGGTATAGGTATAGTTGGAAAAGTGGGTAGGTATTGTGTTCTATTTTTTTATTGAAGTTTTTGATACCTATAATGTAACTGACATGTAGGTACCTATACAGGCAACCGATTGCCTCAATGGTGCACCGGTATTGTAGCAAGTAGGTAAGTGGTTACTTACAACTGTTGTTGGTGAAAAGTCTAGGATTCAAATCTCTGGTCACAACAAATATTTCTAAAGGAAGGAGGTTTACGGAGCATGTAGAAATATACGAATATGTTTACCAGTAGGTAAGTTGTCTCAGAAAACAGATTTATTTTGGGATTGATATCACTGGGTAAAAATTTCTCACAGTGTTTAAAAAGACGAAGTGAAAATACCTACTTAGCTACAAATAAAATGAATTAAATATCTACTAGCTTTGTAGATTCGGTACCTAGGTACCTACCTAGTACCTATTCCTTACACTGCATTTCTATAGCACAATAGGTACTAGGTATAAGTAGGTACCTATGCCTTCAAATATGCTTTAATCCATACTTTACCGTACTATCAATTAGATAAATATCCGAGAACAATACCTACTTACTTTTTCCTCGGAATTCGACCACAGCTAATTAAACTCAAAAAAAGAAGAACAGCCGCCATTGAACGTTACGGATGCGGAAATGCCACAATGAGACGTGGACTCGCGTGGATTAGACTCAAAGCGCGGCAAAGATCTTTAAATAGATAGACGGACGCGCTAAGTGATGCCAATTAGCCAGCGCCCTCTGTTGACATCGGTTAAGGTGAAGCTCAGATTCCAATTTTAAAATTTTAGCGCGTGTGGGTAAAGTTTTGTGTGTGTGGGTTTTATATTGTATTGATTCGGTCAGATACCTTGTTATTGATAGGAGCTATCGATTTACGTGAAGCTCAAATGCTTCCGATTTCAAAATTTTAGCGTGTGTGGGTAAAGTTTTGTGTGGGTATGGGTTTTAGTTCGTATTGATTTAGTCAGATACCTTGTTATTGATTGCAGGTATCGTATTATTAGATACCTATCTAATCTATTTCTTTTAATTAGGTCCTTATATGAGTTAAAAGTGATTTTTGGCAGCTACTTAGTTCTTCCATAATGTGTTTTTTGTTTCTAACGAACATTATAATGACTTACAATCACGCCTAGGTATATATCTCAGAGCTTAGGCAGAGGTAGAGTACAGATCTATATTTTAGTTATGAATAGTGTGAAATATTTTTACAAAGCGTTTTATGGGGCGTTGTAATACATAGATACCTACTACCATGCACATACATTATACCTATGAAATAACAAAAACACCATCTATTTATACAAAAATAATTAGGTACTTACCTACCTGTAGATTATAAAACATTATTAACCCATAGATAAATAAACAAAAACAGGTAAACCTTCCCATTAAAATTTCATCACTCGAATAATAAACTTAAATATCAAAATTGGGGGCCAAAGAAAACATTATCGTTCTAAGATCTCTTTACGGGCAAATAATCTTAGGGACTGTTGCAAAGTTGCAAAGGAGAAGGGGTTCCGTACAAACATGCCTACGGAGTTCAAACATAACTGAAGCCAATCAAGTAATTGGTTGGCCCCCGATCGGTCTAACTCCTAATAATCTTTCATTACAAATAGGGTGGGAAAATAGCTCCATTTTTATCTGAAAATTTGATGAATTTTGAAATTTCTACCTGTGTTTTTTTTTCATCATGATTTTGAAAAGGTTACTTAGTTGATTTAGAAACCTTGTTAAATAACAAAATAAATAAATATTTGTGCACATTTTCACACAACATCGTCTAGCCCAAATTGACATTCTTCCGAGGGCTCCCAACCGTAGGCTGTTGGGCGTGACGTGAGGTTTTTTAGTCGGTAGGAGTCCGTCATAACATCCATGAGGATTTTCCCTCACGTTAAACAAAAAAAAAGCTACTAGATATAGGTAAGTAAGTTTGTGCTTTGGGATCTAGACGACTAATAAACATACTTAAATCTGTCATTGAAATTAATCAGTAGCTTTTTTTAGAAATATTTGCATAAATCATAAAATCTTCTATGAATTTTTGGTCGGTTTTTCTTTTTATTAGACATAATTTTGACAGTTGGGAAAGAAAACGCACGAGTGCGGGAAAGGTAAAGAAAAAGCACGAGTGTGTAATAGCCCACATCCCGAACGCTATACGTCCCTGTAATACGTCACTTTTTGAGCAACTGTATTAAAAAATCTATTCCAGTTGCCGAATTCATCGAATACATACAAATCTTTCCTTTTAGTACCTATATCTATAGGTATTACGCGAAATCAACAAAAATCACACACAAAATACAAATACACAGGCAATACAAACACAAAAATACTCATTAGACACACAAATATTCAAACAAAAAGCAATTTACCCTCACAAGGCTAATACAAGCTCGAAACAGGGGGACCCCCTCCTCCGGTAGATAATACCCCCTAATGGGGTTGGGGTGTGGGGGAACCCCCGAGACACACATTCTTACACGCCTGCGCTCCTGTATATGGGTCATATTGTCCGGAAAGGAAACCTTCTTCTAAGACAAAACTTTAAGTAGAATTGCTTATTACGTCAGACTTGAACCAACTATGCCACACTAACCTCGTCTATACCCCGGGATTTCCGAGTAGGTACCTATAAGAGTAGGGAACTCCTACAAAATATGTCTACGGAAAAACTATAAAAAGATTTAAAGCTGGATCTTGAAAGCTTTCATTTTTTATTTTATTTTCTTGTGGGGGAAGCCGGCTATGCCGAGCGGACGATACGACCGCCTGTTCTGCTCCCCAGCCACCTTTCTGGGATTAGATTGGGTATCCCAGCATTCTTCACGGCGCCCCGTCATACAGAAAGTTTTCATAGTGCTACCTGCACTATGAAAGCTTGCTGTGTTATAGCGCAAATGTAGCACCTATGGTGTTGGAGTCGTTCATAAGTTAAGGGTGGTTAAGGTGATCGCTCGATCCACTGTATTTGACTGCCTCTGTGGCGCAGTCGGTAGTGATACCGCCTGTGGCGCTGGAGGTCGTGGGTTCGATTTCCACCGGAGACAAATATTTGTGTGAGCCATAAATGTTTGTTTTAAGAGTCTAGGTGTTTCTATGTATAATATGTATGTATTTAAAAAGTATATAAGTATTAATATCCGTGGGTTGATACCCATAACATAAGCAGGTTATTCCTTGCTTATTTTGGGATCAGATAGAGTTGTGTAAAATTTTCGTGAATATTTATTTATATTTATTTATTATTTATTACTGGATGTTTGTCTGCCACCTTATTGGTATAAAAAAAAGCCCGTACCCGTATACGAGGATTTTGAATCACTTATTCGAAATCCTCGTATAGGTAGTACGGGTAAGGTCTGATAGGGATTTCCATTTGCGTAGGTACCTTTGATTGTAGAAAGAAAAGTCTGCCTCTTATTTTCCCACACGTCGAGCTATTCAAAAAAGATTTTACCAAGGTTTTGTTCGTGTCTATGTCGTCGCGTGTTGTAGTCCTTCTGATTTAAAAAAACATCTCATAAGTAGTCTACGGTAACCGTTTGATCAGGTGGATGAGTTTATAACGATCTTAGTAGAAAGGTACTTAGTTTAAAAATATCTTTTTAGTAGGCAGATAAATACACCTACGTTGTGTACGAAAGCGCTTCTTTTTCTTACCCTGTCGTAGGTAGCATGCCTAAGCCGATAGGAAAGTAATACCTACTTAAGTTAATAAAATACCTATCTACTACCTATGTTGTTTGAAATTTAATATTCCTACTTACCTATAATGGTTTTATAGGCATTGTGAAGCATAAATTAGATACAAACTTGACATTTTTACGGCCATAAAATCATACGCATATCGTTCTTTTTATTTTAATAGATACCTATACCTATCAATAAAATTAAGGGATAACTCACTCTTACTTATCAACGCCTAGTGCCGAAACTCTGACCCCTAGAAAATGACTTTTTGTAAAAAAACGTTTTCACAAATTTTTCACTTAGGGGATTAAAATAGGGAGTTAAAATTTATCGAAGTTTGTTATGGTCGAAGCCGGGGGAACAACTAGTTTATAAAAATAATTACATCATTAGTAAAGTTGGTTAAATTAACCGTTATCATAAAACCCATTAAATAAAAATAACTCATCAAAAACTACCCGCACAGTGTTCGAACTGTCTGAATACCATGGAACAAAAAGTCATTTTGACCATCTACATAAATTAAAAACCTATAAACTTTCATAGACGGACGAGAATTCGAAAATAATGTAGAAAATCAAATAACTTCACTAATTAGAAATAACGCACACATTAACGAATTTAATATTAGTTGTTTAACGTTATAGCTTGATATTGTCAACCCGTGACATTTTATCTTACAAATCTCTGTCTCCTTACGTCAAAACCGCGTAATAAAGACAGTTTTGTGTCATAAAATCTACCAGAACCGTGTCTAAACTTAAATAAAAAGAGTAAATAAACTATAAAAAATTATAATTAAAAAGATAACGTTTTGGTTTCTACGTGGGGGCGACGAGTGATTCCGATGAATATTCATGACCTTCGCTATTTGTGTCATTTAATGTGCATTGAAGTGCATAGTGAAATTTAAAGAAACCCATTTTAAACTGATGGTGACAAAATTCTCAGTTGTTTAAAATCTAGAAGTACTAATCAATGTACTAATTAATAGTAAATATCTTTAAGATGTAATAATCAGTTGTCCAGTGTTGAATCTTCCTACCTAACCCTGTTTATCTAAGCGAATCTAGATAGTCAAGTTTCTCTAAACCCGCTAATATTATAAAAGAATTAAATCGTAAATGGCATAATTCGTAAGGCTTTCTCTCACATACATACATACATATACTCACGCCTTTATCCCCGAAGGGGTAGGCAGAGGCCTATACCGGCCCACATTTCACCGTGTACAATTCGGTCCCACGTAACAGGTGGTGAACCCATCGCCGTGTTGAAATGGACCGCCGCCGTCAGAGCCTCGTCCGTTGTTCAGCAGGTGCATGAGCTTGCACGTGAGGTTGACTTGGGCCCGAAGGTGTTGGTAGGGCCCCACTACACCCACTTACACACGCATACTTACGATTATTGTGAAATGAACTTCCTACCTCGGTTTTCCCGAAAATCAATATCAAGGTCGGCAGCGCGAGTGTAGTACCTCTAGTGGTGCAAACGTTCGTAGGGAATGATGACCGATCTCCATCAGGTGGGCGTATGTTTGTCTGCCACCTTAATATGTATAATAATATTAATCATCTGTCACCTGCCGAGGAAAGTGATGAAAAGCAGTAAAATATTGTTCTAACGGTTCAACTTTGAATAGGGATATGTTTTACGAGATTTGTATCAGTAATAGGTACCTAAGTCTACGAATAAATTACCTTCAGCCTTGATCAGGTCCATCTACCCATATCTTTATTACTAATATTATAAAGAAGAAAGATTTGATTGTTTGTTGGAATCGAATAGTCTCCGGAACTATTGGACCGATTTGAAAAATTCTTTCACTGTTTCACTGTGGGTTCACACTGTTTGCTGTGAATATAGACTATATTTTATTCCTGTATTCCCACGGGAACAGGAACTACGCGAATGAATCCACGTGACGTCCGTTAGTATTATTATAATATTTATCAAATATTAGATATTATTAAAGAAAAATATTTATGTAGATACATTATGGTCAATCAATGTTGGTTGTAACCTAAATATTTTCTTTTTTGAAGAGTATCTACGTAACATATTGGTTTTCGTTTGTTAACACCTATGTTAGTATTAAGACCTTACACATTTTATACATTAAAATTAGATATTCATACCAGTAGGTAAGTAGGTATAAGTCTAAACACCACATGTAATGACTTGTAAAAGAAGAATAAAAATAGAAGAACTCTACCTACTCTCGATTTTTTTGGGATATAATATCATACATTTATTGTACCTACCTATGTATCTATCAATATCACAAAAAATGAGTTTGAACTACGTGCTTCTTTAATTAAGTACTATCTTCGTACGTTACATTCCTATTTAAGTTCATTTAAGAGAAATAGATACAATTCACATTTAAAATCTTTTTAGTTGGTATCTATTTAATGAAAGATAAGGCATCCTACTGACTACGTATCCAGTAGCACATGCAATCTTTCTGGTTATTAATAGAATAATTAATATGTAGTTTACAGAACCGGTTTTTATGTTTGCCTCTGGGTTTACGTTAGTCAGTTATGTGTGATTTCAATAGCCTTTCCCAGCCTATGTAATAACGTTACCCGAGCATGTCATACCGCTACAGGTTTGGTGGGAAACCGTTGTCTGAACAACAATAGAACTCGCCAATCGCACAATCGGAGCCGCACACAATAGAACGTTTTCCTGTGGCCACGCCTTACCCAACACAATGGGTACAATAACACGCCCAGTTAGATTCAACAACATTCGTGGATAAAGAAAATTTTCTCCACAAATACAAACGTAACGGAGATTGTATTGACTTTTTAAACGCCCTCGTAGATGTAGCGCACACCCACCTGTGTTTCATTGTGGTGTGCGAAAATGATTTCACAATGCCCTGGCTATTCACCGCGACACGCACACTGTGCGCCCGGCGCCGCATTCAAAGACGTTCGTCGGGGCGGAGCTTAGAGCGAGACAAAACCTCGCCTAGCCACCGGCCCGTGTGCTTGAGAAGGAGAGAGCGCGCTCGTCCGACACGCACACATTGGCCGTTAGAAAAGGATGGGCTGAACGGCTTTGTATAGATTCCGCGGGATGAAAGCTGTTATTCTGCATAGACAATTGATTGTAAACGATGTTCTGAATACAAGTGCATCGAATTTTTTGGTACAATTGAACATTGTGATTAGTAGATTCGTGTAGTTAGTTCAGAATATATCGTTTGATTCATATTATGTGAGCTAGAGGCTTCGAAGGACGGCATTGTTCACAGGGCAGTGACATTAGGTCGGTGCGTCCTTGTCGCACGTGGTGTCGGCGGGGCGGGGGCGCGGTCCGCGGGTCGGGGGGCGGTTATTGTAGCGCGCGCGTATTGTCGGCTCGCTTCGATCTGCCAGCATTGTGTATCAGCGCCGCGCGTTTAGTAGACGTCCAACGTGTTCCAAATACGAATTCTGAATTGCGTTCGATCGCGGAACGTACGTACGAACTGTTTTAAACGCGTTGTCTATTACAATTTTATTTGTGTTGAACTATTGTTTTTGTGTTTTGTTTTTTTATTGCTTGTGTGTTGTTTTTTTTTTATATTAGTGACTATTTATGAACTGTTAGAAATTATGACTGTGAGAAACTATGCCAAAGAAACGGTGTGATTGGACTACTTGACGTGTTTTTATAAGTTATATTTTACCTTTCGCCGATTAGGTATTTATTATTTTTGTTGTCGAATATTTTGCTGATGTCTCAAAAGACAAGAGGAACAATGATAACGCACCTGAAGGTAATTTTTATTATATTTTTAATTGCAGGTGTCTACCTTATATTACGTTAAATACGTGCTTATCAATAGGTATATATTTTAGTGCATGACCCATGAAATTGTAAGCAGATATTTAGGGTAAGCATAAATTTACTTTAGATATGTAGGTCCGCATTAAATTGTTAAATTTCTTGATGCTGCTCGTGATAAATATTTTCTTTCGTAGGTAGGAACATTAAATTAATGTTCGTAGGATAGCCTCTCTTATAAAAGTGCAATAGAATCAAAGACAGGTATTTGATTCTTTTTATTGGTACCATACCTATTACATAATTAGGTACTTATATTTGAGTAACATCCCACACAGTGGTTCAAGTATCATAATCGTGAGACCAAAATGAGATTCCAATTATTTGGAATTCATTTCACATTGATTTTAGATATTAAATGCATTTTCAGAACTCTTATTTTAAATTTAGATAGTAAAATATTTGAATTGATTTAATTAGAAATTGCTTTTCAATGTAGATAATTTTTCGTAGACGTTATCTATTTTATTAATAGACACTTATTTTTAACGTTGCCGGTGTTGAAGGCTAACTAAATTTAGGTTGGTAGATTATTTGAATATTGATAGGTAATTGGAATATGTTGACTAAAACTATTGAAATTAGCATTTAACTTAGGTACTTATAGTATCTATCGAAAATAAACAATTTCAATTTAACATATAGTCACGGTGATTTAATGTAAGTAGGTAGGTAATTGCAGTAGTGATATTTTTTTTTGTTTTATGCTTTAGTATATGATTATTTATTAGAATAGGTTTTTCAATTCAATGTATGTAGTAACCTAGGTATATTTAATTATTTATACATTGATCTTTATGTAGGTAGACTGACTGGCAGGCAGACTGACCTGGAGACAGGTAGATTAGGCTATGAATTAACAGCTACGTATTGGCCACTAGTTCCTAAAGATAATTAGCCAAAAATAGTAGCCATCTTTTAAAGAATGATTGTGTCTACGGAAAATTACGATCAAATTGCTGTGTACATGCCTACTTATGCAGGTTCCTTCTGGCTGAAGAAACTTTGAAGTTTTTACATTCCACAACCCTTCTATTTAATTTTACGTAGAGAATACCTCATGGACTATGCCATTTGCCTACTGCTGCGAGTACCGGGTTCCTACTCCCTCAGAAGAATAACCTCAAGGCTCCCAATACTTTTTCCAACGTCTTCGAAATAGGGGTTTGGTAAAGTAAATTTGCACGGTTTCATCAGATTAAATCCAGAATGACACTGGGATATCAAACGATAGGTACCACCACCTACTGCTTGTCATAGGATTGTTTTCTGGAGGATAGTCTCAAGTACCTAGATTTCTAAACCACGAAAATCTGCACTGTATCTTTGTACACTCAATGATACATCTGTTCATTGAACAGGATTGTTCGTATCTTCAACTTGTGAGGCTTTCGGGGTTTGATTCATTGGTACCTACTGGTAACAGCAAGAGGAATTTAGTTAATCTTACTTACCTACTTGCTTTAGTTTTTACTTTCACTACTTCGATAACGTTACAGCTCGGTATTTTTGTACTATAATGTATCTATGTATGGTTGTACATAAAAACATCCCTCTTGAATCATTATATCTATTGCTGAAAACTGCATTAAAATCCGTTGAGTAGTTTAAATGATCTCAGCAACGTACAGAAAAATCATTTTTATTTTATATCATTTTAAGAAGTAGGTACCTATAAGATAATCACATACCTACCGTTAAAGTAAGCAAACACCGTCTCACCTACTTTACTCTTCCTATTCTTGCCTTTCTACAGGACAATCGATTCAAAAATAAACGAATCATTAATCACGATCTCCACAATGGACTTTTTCTGACAAAATTTACATTGACAATTCTTAATTGGATTCTCATTACGCAAGAAGCGGCAACAAACGGTAAACTGTTATAAAATACAATGGTAAAAATTTTATGTCGCAGTATTGTTGGGTTAAAGTAAATTGACGTTCAAATTACCGCAATTAAATTTAAAAATTAAGTAGGCGGTAAATTACCGTGAACTGATCTGTTGTTTGTCGATGTCGTGTTGCGTACGGGAACACTGTGTTTATTTCGTTCTTAAATTTCATTTAATGATCGCCAGTTTTTGTAGTAGGCAATAAAAATGTGTCAATTTGATAATGACACTTTAGATTTTGTGAAATACGATTGGATTGTCGATATAAAGTATCAACTTCGTACTAAATAATTAGAAGATTTTGTCTTGTTATTGAGGAAATGTTTTATGTAATGTTGCCGGATTGAAGTTTTTATTCGTTTAATCGTATACCTTTATCTAAATGAAAGTGGATAAGTCGAGTAGAACTTATCATCATTGACATTAAAGTCCGAATACGAAATTGACAACTCTAAATCAATGTACCATTACATAACCGTACCGTTTGCCCAATGTGCAGGGACAATGAGCAAGCTCATCGATGAGCGTTTCACATACTTTACGGGAATGTACCAAATAGTTACAGTTCAGTATGGTATTTTATGGGCGGGTAGATAAGTATCACGTCCTTAATTTCTGTGGAAAGGTTAGAAATTCGAATTTTGAAATTCGATAGTGTCATCTACGAACACGCGCCCTACTCTTTTCTGCAATTACAATGGACAGTGTGCAACCTTCTACACGTATTTTCTACTATTAACCAGTAAGTACTAATTAGCACTCATCAATACACTCTCTATCAATACTACTCTTTTTTTTGATAGACATCTGTATGTCTATCGAAAAAAGAAATCACATGTAGAAGAATGCACATTTGCACTGAAAATAAGGGTAGGGTGTATCGTTGTAAATGGCACAATCTATAGGTAGGTAACTAATAGATAGTCTACTGTATCACAAGCATCTTAGTATGTGTGCGTCAGTACAAGTTGGTAGGAACTCAATTATAGCTTTTGTTTTATGATAATCGACACCATACCATGTTTAATCCCTATTATTACTTTACACTTAGTGACGTAAACATTTTGCTAATAATAAGACACTAGGAATGTCCTAAGTTGTTCCTGTGTGCTACATTTGTATAGGAAACTCATTTAGTCGTCGAAAGCAGGGCGCATCACCGCTGTGCCGACAGTCGAATCATCAATTAGCGCCTTCAGTTAACGAGATATCTACACTCACTCAAATATTCGTACCAACTTACTAATAACTGTACCTATACGTTTATGAAACTGTAAATTAGTTGTTGCGGTTTGTCGGTAAGTACAATGTCAAATGCTATGACATTTCTTTTTAATTGTCCATTTTCACACTTTTAGAGTTGGGCCTTTTAGAAATTGAGATTAGTAACATAATTTCTTGACCAGAGATTATTTTACTAAAAAAGCTTTTTCTGTATTTCTGTGCAATAAAAGATTAAGACCTGATGTTGACGAAAATGTTCTAAATTTCATACTTTACGAGTTTATAAAGGAAATTGGCGATGTTCACGCTTGTATAAGATTATTGAAATAGGAAGCACGGTGCTATCATAACAATTGTCATTGACACCTCATAAATAAAATGCAAATTAATAAAACAGACATTGAAAGTGACATTTTTAGTGATTGTAAAATCCCAAAATACGGTACCTTTACATAATATGTAGGTATGTATTTATGTATAAGACAGATCTTTCAGGATAAAACTATTTGTTAATTCTAAAATATCATAGGTAATTCTTCTTATAGGAATAACTACCTATACTAATATTATAAATAGGAATAATTTGATTGGTTGTTTGTCTGTTTGTACCTATGTTTGCGTTGAATAGGCTCCCGAACTAATAAACCGATTTGAAATTTTTCTGTGAATGTTGGGAAGCTACACTATTCCCGGCGAACACGGGTGAAACCGCGTGACATCCACTAGTTTAAAAATAAAGTAAACAAATAAGTTTGAACATTGTCATATGCAACTAATTTGGATTTTTTTTAAAATGATACAAGCATAAATATTATTTGCTGACTGGTCTATTCGCAGATGAGGCACAGCTGTCTACGATAGACACCCATGGATTTTAATTTGAATAGTTTAACAAGAAGATCATTAAAAAAGCTTCACAACACACCATATGTGAAAGTGAAAACAAACACGATAAATCAAAAACCATTTCTAGAAACTAGGATAACTACATCCAATTGTTATTAATAAATATTATTTTTGTTATATTAACCAACAGGAAACCGGCACGCGTATTTATATTAAAACACCGCGCAATGAAAACAGTCGTAAATTCAATCGAATATAAACCTTTTCTAGCCCCGGATGTGAAGTATATTAAAAATATAACTATTTAACCATAGACTAAATGGGCTACGTTCAAATCTCGTAAAAATGAAGATGCGGTGAATTTTAATAACCGATTTATTACTTTTTAATAAAATGTAGGATGTGGTTTTGTCTTTAGTTAAAGTTTAAACTAAAACATTGTGGTATACGCCTTTAATGTTTACGGCTTAAAAGCTGCAGCAAAAAGGTTGTATTTGTAATATGTTTTTAAGTGGTTTTCTTGCTTTGGTTTTCATAAATATATCAGGCAAAAATTTTGGCGGAATGTTTACGAATGGAAACACTGTGCACTTCTGCGTAGGCAGTAATTAAAATTATGTAGGTATTTGTTGAAACTTACAGCACCTATTAATACCATTGGAGTGTGATTATTACAGCAAATTATACAATTATCACCTTAGATATTTAAAGTACCTATACCTACCTATATGTAATTTTGAAATTATAAGTAAGTACACTCAGAGTCAATAATACTAGTTATAATATTAAAATTAAATGCTAACTAATAGCACTAAGGGGAGGAATTTTTTACCACCTAGACGTATTGAGAACATGTTTTTCTTTTGTTTACTGGTGTTTTCAGTCAATATTTTAATCTGAACAACGATAATTTTAAACTCATAACCTATTAATTATAGTGTAAGTAATAGACGTTCAACATCACCAAAACCTATGCTCAATGAATGTTTTAGAATGAACTATATTAGACAGTCTGATATAATCTGAATTCAAATGGGGAATGTTTTCATTTTCATATTTGTATTTTGAACAGAATGGTCACCTTAATGTTATTGACGCTGACTGTACCTAATTACCATTTATGTATGTTGATTATTTGATGAGTTGTTAGATAAAAAAGGGTAGATTGATAAAAAATAGATCGGTTATAGGTATGTACCTATATTATATTAAGTTACGTAATCGATTAGAGTTCGACAAAATAGTTTCTAATTATACCTTCCGCATGATATTTTGGCGCCGGTTACGAAAAGTCACCTCATCATCATAAGTTTGTTGCTTAGGGGTCAATTTGAACGAATTGCAATGGAAAATCCACGCAAAAATAGTACCTACATAGATATGCTTTAAAAAGTGAGAACAGTTTTAAAAAAAACTTAAAAAAAAAGAATGCTACTCTAAACCTATTACTAAGATTCTTATCCGTCACACCCATCCGATTTACAAGACAAATGCTTACGACTACCCGCCCAAATCAAATAGGTAGGTCACGTACTCCTCTTTATTGTGATATTCAGTTGACTCAACGTGGTCGTATTATCACCACCCTTCTTTTGCCCTCTTTTTTTTTTATTCATTCTCACCACGTCACACATCTCGTCTTTGTTCGTCCCAGCCAGTGTGAACACCGTGTGTAATGGGAATACGAATAATGTGTGCTTGTCGAATAGGATTTTTGTATTTAGAACGAGATTTGGAGGACGATCAGAATTTTGTATTAACAAGTTACCAAAGAAGGCTGGTTAACCACGTATAAAAAAAATCTTAGTTCTAAATTTAAAGACGTTTTTTTTTCAACAAGTTACCAAAGAAGGCTGGTTAACACGTATAAAATATCTATTTTTTTTTCAATATTTATTTTACGGCCTTTGACTTCAGCCTTTCAGACTATTTAAAGACTTGCAGATATCGAATAAATAATAGAAAAAAAATCATTCCGGAGGACAATTCACTATTCTGTTATTTTTGGAAGATCCGTACATCCTAGCTACATCGAAAAGTAATCTACGCTAGTCTTGACGTGAGCTCCAAAAAACTTGGTAGCCCTTTTAACAAACTGATAAATAGGTAGGTACTTTAATTCAACTATAACGGTTACAAATATACAATTAAACTTATCTCGGACATTCCAATTGCTCGATAAATACCTGTACATCCATACCCTTTCCATGCGTTTTAGTTTTAGATTCAGTAAAGGGTTTAAAAATTTAACAGCAAGTACCTATTAACAGGCGTAACGTGACAGGAGTTAAGGCAGGTTGAAGAGCCTTGGGCTCAAAAATTTAACAGCAAGTATTAACAGGCTGTCCCTTCCAGACAGCAATACGGTCAGCAGCGCAACAGTGATACCTCTGGTGTTGCTAACGTCCATAATGGTTAGGTTACATGATGACAGGTCTATAATAAAAGTATTTTAAAACCAGATTTTAAGTACTTAAATAATCATTTTCCGGGGGCATCATCATCTATTTACATTAAATATCCTCTATATCTAATAAATATTTCTATCATGAAACGCATTAACACCTACTTAAACAAATTTAAAGAACATTTTATGCCAAATAAACTTCATTGAGGGTTCAACAATAGCACCCTTTGGACTGCTTCCTTCCCTTGGTATAATTCGTCGATTTTGTAGACAACGCCTTCCGTTTCTTTCATTGAGTGTAAGAAAAGGACAAAGAAGAATTATTTTAGGTATAAGTTATGAGAAATAGCGGGTACATTATTTACATATCTTGACAATACCCCAAGATATTTTGCGGGTTGAAAAATTCTATGTAGGTACAGTCAGCTGCAGAGAAAAGTATACAGGGCCGCCCTGTAAGGATAAATGAATTTGAAAAAACTTTAATATATTTTAAAGAAATTTCCAATGGTTATTAAATTTGTGTAATTCTGTAAAAATACAAAATCTCACAAATGTACATTAAAGGTTTTTTGAGAAATTTGAAGCCTTATAGAGCTACCCTGTATACTTATCTACACCTTTAGTGGGGCTAAAAATTGAACGAGCGATGAATATAAAATGCTGATTTAATCATACATACCTACATATAGTTACGCCTTTGAGAGGCACAGTATAGGTACGCCTACATTTCACCTTATAGTTTTATGTCCCACGTAATAGGTGGTGAGCCTATTGCCATATTGAAATGGACATGCGCAGGTTGTGATGAGCCACAGTTCAAACTTTTCAAGCCGCCCATAAGGCCTTTAACTTGGCGTAACGTCATTTTACTGACAACCGGGTTTCATTTCGAGGTTTCCTTCTCTACACAATAGATCATTTTGCGAAAGTGTCCCTTAGTCGTCTTTTACGCCACCCTCGGGATTAATTGGGATGGCGACATTTTGTTCTCTTTCCAGACGCTGCACAGGAAACTTCTTATCTTTAACAAATGTAAATATGATAGAAACTTGCATAAGTTTATAACTTGGATCATCTTCGTCCAAAGTAAAGAATTCCCCAGCAATAGTATGTTTAGGTAACCCTATTATTTGTGCGGAACCCTTCTATTTGTTAGCACGTGTTTTATTGTGTAATCAATGCACAATTATTGAGGGGCGAACAAGATCGAACTTGTCAGAATAAAAAAAGCATCTCAATGCTTTTTGCCTCAGCAATGAAAGTTATTTTTATTGAAATTGTATCTAATATTAATTATTCGAACGTTATAACCGGTTACCCGAGGTCTTCTGTTTTTGTCATAATGTTTCCAGGTTTTCGATCTTTAAAAACTTTGAATTAAAAATTAGGGGATAATTATTAAAGGGAATTATTTCTTTGTCAGAAACTTCATAACTAATAGGTAGTTGTTTAATAATAGCCCGTACTTACCTAAACAAATTTCCTGTGTAAACAAAAATATACTGACATAATTATTTATTTGTAAATACATAGATATTATACATAAAAAAAAAACACACAAACTCCGAAACAAACATTTGTGGATGACATAAATATTGAGATCGACCCAGGAATCGAACCCAGGACCTCCAGCGCGGCAGGCGGTTACACTACCGACTGCACCACAGAGGCAGTCGAACGAAATCTCTGAAGCATACTTAAGTTGGTACGACTAGATGTCAAATTGAACCAAGAACACCATAGACTAGCAACAGACGGACGAGTCTACAATAGTCTATTTTCTTTGCCATAGTTTTCATAAAAAAACCCACGACATCAAACCATTATTAGGTAGTTACTGGTTTACTAAATGCATCACCAGTATTATTCGCGGCCAAATCAAGAGAGTAAAAACTCAGTAGGCTTCATTTAAAGCTATTTATACAAATACTAGCGGACGTCACGCAGTTTCACCCGCTTAATTCCCGTTCCCGTGGGAATACGGGAATAAAATATAGCCTATGTTCACCGCAAAGAGTTTAACTTCCCAACAGTGAAAATAATTTTCAAATCGGTCCAGTAGTTTCGGAGCCCATTCGATGCAAAAAAACATTCTAATCTTTCCTATTTATAATATTAGTATAGAAGTATAGACTAGGTAGGTCCTTAAAGTTATTAATATTACATTGCTTGAGCCGTTTAGTCCAACAGGCAAATCATTGCCAATCTTTAGAAGAACTTGTATAATACAATATCTTTCATTTAGCCGTTCGTACACCATTAGTATTCGTAATGCCAGTCTTTCGTTTCAGAACCAATACTAGGTTAACCATCAATACATGTTCATGGAAACAACCATTTACTTGAAAACGGACACAATGTAGCAAGCAATAAACACAAGACACTGGCAGGCAATTCTAAATACAATAATAGAATCCGTTACTTCTTAGTTTCTACCGCTTCAAGTTTATTAAATAGTAATATTTCTACAGACAATATGGCTTCAAACAATATGGTTGGAGGTCATTTCTAGCTACCCTATAATTTGTATTGTTTATCGTATAGTGTTCACATGTTTTGTACTTCAATACTCTTTGTGTGTCTACGTGCCGTCTCTTCTCATAGCTGGATATAGAAAATAAAGAGTTTCCTGTACAATTGTCGAGGGACATTCGACCCGTTCAGAGGAAATGGCTCCACCTTTAGAAGACACACACGTGTTGAGAATGGGCTTAATGTTTTATTGTTCGAGGATATTTTGAGCATGTAAGTCAAGTTCGATTAAAATAAGTGAACTATTATTGAAGATTTTGATGTTTTTGGTATAGATTCTTTCCGTCTGTGTGTATGATTGGAATGTCTGTCTACAGCATTACTACGTGTTGTCTCATTATTGCAGGAAACATTTTATTGAAGTAGAAAAAAAAATGTTTAACTGGGTTTCAAGCTATGTATGTGCCAAATATATTGTGATGAAATGTATGTGGCGTTTTATATTAATATCTCAAACAACGACAGATCTTCACAAGTTTTCACATCTATTTATGGATGTCCTATCTTGAAATGAAACGAGAAATAAATGTTGAAACATATTGTTATTCGTAGTTCTTAAACACAAATCCAAAATACCCCTTTATCATCAAATTGGAAAACACAATTCCATATTAATCGAAAGAATTTTCGAAATCTATCCTCATTCTAAACTTCCTTCGTAGATTGTACATCAATTCTTGAATAAAATTAATGTAATTTCCTTAAAATTAAAGTGACGTTTGAAAGTAAACATGTTCCTATAGAGACATGTGTTTGTTTGTGAAAAAGAAAAATGGCTCACGGAACAAAATCGGATTGAAATATTGCTCCTCTATTGTATTGAAGTTGATTTAGAATGTGATTACTAAATAGAAAAATACGAAGAAATTTGGAGTTTATCTTCAATCCAGGTGCTTGGCGAAAAACATGATTGTAAAATATAGGTCCCTAGGCAGGAAAGTACTGGAAAAAATAATGAAAATCAAGTGTAGCAACTAATAGCCCGTTCGCTTTAAGTTTGCCGCTGGCGTAGAGGCTTGTGTAGAGGCGTAGTATGGAAGGCGACCGGCAACCTTAGAGCGAACGGGTAGTACCTACATTATATCACAATTCCTTTCCTGTCTACCTCAATGTAAAAGAGTAATTATGCCATTGCAACTGCCCTAGCACATCGCAAAATCTTTTGTTATTACCTTAGTGGCAAACCAAGTTATCTGCGTCAAATCTTACAAACTTGTTGATTTCAATCATCATATACCTAAATATACTTCAATAATCTGCTACTTTCAGGTAGGTTCCTATCGTTCCTATGTTTTCTGCACAGCATTTTCTTTCATAGGTACTACAACGGTTTCTGACCAGAATTTTTATCATGTCTTCTAATAATACTTATACCTCCCTACATATATTTTTGTGATGCGGCGTAAACTGTTATTCTGATGGCCTTGATGTCTTGATGATTAACAGTATCCACGAAACTTATTTACGAAACCTTCCCGATATCAAAGCTTACATTGTTATGAATTTTAGTCCTGCATCCTGTAGATATTTAACCGTCGTTCGATGTGCGATCGTAAAATTCTTTATTATCTCTATGAACGTAATAGTTCTAATTTTATGGTCAAAAATGTTATTATAATAATCTGAGGCGTTTGTTTAGGGACTTCCGTCGATGGACTGGTGTTCAGAACAGATTTCATTATGTAATCGTTTCTGTGATATGCAAAATGTGTTATTTTATCTAGATTTCGATATTTTGATACTATTAAAAGAAAATTTAGGCTCAAAAGGGGCAAGTTTGCTGTGTACGGCACAGCAAACTTTACCAAATTAGAAGAAACTTTGAACAGTCCATACTACACAATTAGTGTTTAATTATTGAAAATGTAATTATTTTGATTAAAGCTTCCCAAAATGACACCGCCTACCGGATGAACGGTCATGGCGATACTTGGGAATGCGGGTAACTTTTCAAGTTCACGGCGTTCTTCGCAAATTCATGATTAAATTATGTATGATTTCCAAATTGGCGCTTTAAAAGTTAAAGAAATTAACTCTAAAAGCGGCAATTTGTTTTTGTTATGCAAAGTAAAGATGCCTCTTCACTGATGAATATTTAAAGATTTATAAATTAAGTTATAAATATCTAAATGTGCTATATTGATTTCAATACTAAATGTTATTTACTCTTAAGCATTTTCTTAATATCTAAGCTTTTGAATTTTAAGACACATACCTAAGAAAGTTACTAAAATATTGACCAGTTAGCTACCACTCTTATATTCATCAAGATAAATTAAAAAGTATTTAATTACCCTTGTAATTGCATCGTCACGTCACGTCTTACTATATCGATATCTTCTTCACAAAAACAGAGACATCAATACATTGCTTATTTAACCCTCAATTTCTTCCCTTACTATAATTATGTCACTCTGCAGCCTCTTTGATACAGATCGATTTTATGTCCTTATTGACAGATTTTATGTTTCTGGGACTCATTTTACACTCAGTTAAACTATTGTATTCAATTTCTGTTTCAAACAGCTAACGACCAGTACCTATTGACAGCTAATGGATTAGGGAGAGAAAGTTGTAGTTACGAATTTAATCCAAAAACTAAGAAGAAAATTTTGTTTTAGGATTTTCCCCCATTCTGGGATAAATGTGTAACTACATTTGCCCCAGAACGGGGGAAAATTGTAAAAACGAATATCTTTCAAAATCGGACAAGATTTTTTTTTGTAGTGACGCTTTTATCCCCTAAGGGGCAGGTAGGCATACTTTACACATTTGGATAATGTTAGTCTATGGTAGACCTCTTATTACCCTATCTTTGCTAGCCTAAATTCTATACCTGTTACGTGGGAAAAAAAGCAAATAGTGAACTTATTTTTTTATCCCATTAGGTGATGAAAACCTTTTGCTGTGTGACAATTTGAAAATAGCTTTTAAATTACGTCTATTGTATCAGATCTAAAGTTTTCCAGCAATTTGCACATGTAATAGTGCAGTATGCAAGGCAGGATACCTATTCTAAAAATGGGAGCTTGCTGGCTTACTTGTGCTAATAAAAGAATTAATTAATACCACACAGATAAACAGACACATACATAAACGAAACGTTCGAAACCCACACCCAAAGTAATAGTAAAACAACTGATTCAATCTCTAATTAAATTAAATATGAATGGTATCTAAAAATACCGCACGAGAAAAGGCATCAGCCATTCTGGCATTGTACTGAACACAAACGAACACACATGTAATCCATTAAAACATCTGGGATGATCGCCTTAGGGACAAAATCATATCGAGTTTCGGTTCGAATCCCGGTTTTGCATTTTTTTACTGCATCCATCTGGGCGATTTGTGCCATTTGTAGGCTAGCGATTTTTTGATTGATTGAGGTGCGGTGATTGATTTAGGGAGAGTGAAGGACTGTTTTCCCTTTCAGTTTCAGTAAAAAGTAGAAACTTTTGTTGCTCTGCTGGTTTTGCACGCGTGACCAAGATGGATATATTGAAGTCGAAAGTTTTAACTGTTGATAAGGCCAAATATCTCCATTTATATGAAGGTGGACAGAGACTTGTGGCACCCCCTAGATATCATGTGGCAAAGCCAATATTAATTGCCTGCTAGTTCTGCACCTGTTGACCATTAAACGAGGCTTTGGCACTGGGACCCTAACGATATTTGAAGGCCTGACCACAGTCGCTCCCCACAATACTTACATTTATTATTGTCACACCTTTTCCTTGAAGAAGTAGACAGACACTTTACTTTACAATGGGTAGTGTGCCTATTGTCTTGTTGATAAATAGCTTTTAGTGACAAAAAATGCTAAAAGTAAAAAGTCTAATTATATGAATCTGTTCTTAGCAACCATTAAAAGCCAACCCCGACTAAAGGCCCAGTTAGGGTTTAGAATGGGAAGACAAGAGTATTTTATAAATACTTGCAATATAGATGACTTTTTCTTTATATTAAATCCATATACCTACTAATGATTATTTTTATTGTTACAGGTAATAATGCAATTTCATCATTTCCAAATACAGCACAGGTTTGTTCCACAATCAGCTGGGTGAATTTCAACATCTATGAATTTTTACCTAATTTTGGTGTTTTTTTTTGTTACTCTATATGTAGATAATATTATTCTATAATAAGAAAGAAATACGTATAATAGTTGCATGAAAGCTAGAAAAGTCTAATTAAACCCGAAAATGACATTAATATTATCGACACCTAAATTTTCAATACACCAAAATTGGTATTTTAACACCAAAATCAGATATAGGAACAAAAAAAATTGTAGACAATAAAAATACCTTTTAACATAAGATTTTTTTATTTAATGACACATTATATATATGTAATATAGATTTTTTTTATATATTTAGCTTGCCAAAATGATGCAGCCGCCGCCTGATGGAAAGCCACAGCAATATCTAGCGATTGGGGGCCAACGTCCCAGTCTGTAGGACTATAGAAAGCGACCCTCAACTTGGCGGCCCTATGATGTGCCTCTTCACGCTCCGCTTGAAGAACCCAGGATTGTAAGAGGAGGGAAACACGTGCGCTGGCAGGTCTTTCCAGATTTTTATGGTTCGACAGAGAAACGATCTTTTGAATCGTTCAGTTCTAGCAAAGATTTTCTCCATTGTGTGAGAGTGGCACCTCTGTCCAGCACGCGTTGTTCTGGATCAGAATGGAGAGGGTGGGAGTAGGTTGAAGAGTTGTTCAGAACACTCACCGTGATAGATACGGTAGAAAGCAGCCAAAGATGCAATAGTTCTTCGCTGCGCCAATGACTCCAGACTTTTCGTTACCTCAGGGCAGTTTATAATGCGAATAGCTCGCCGCTGCATAGAGTCCAGCGCGTCAAGCAAGTACCTCGCGGAGTCGTTCCAAAGGTGAGAGCAGTATTCGACGCAAGGACGTATTCTGCATTTTGTACAGCAGACACCTCTGGTTTGGGGTAAAGAACCGCTTCACCTTGTTTAGGACTTCTAGTTTTCTCGAGGCTAGCCCAATACATCGCTCGCATGGCCGGACATCTATGCCAAGGATGTCCAGATTATCTCCAAGTGGAATCGTCGTATTCTGAAGAGAGGGTAAGGGTAGGAAAGGGGTTTTTAGCTGTAAACGCACACGCCTGTGTTTTACGGGCATTGAACTCGAACAGGTTCGAGGATCCCCATTGTGAAATGCGGTCCAGGGCGCATGCCATACTCTATCGAAGGCTTTAGCGATGTCGAGGCTTATAGCCAATGACTCACCGTGCCTCTCCATAGCCACACCCCAAACATGCGTCACGTCGTTGATGATCAGCTCAAATATTTTACAAATGATCGAGGTGACGGCTATAGGGCGATAGTTGGCAGGGTCCTACCGATCCCCTTTCTTGGGGATCGGTTGTACGTTCGCCACGTGTGGCGAACGTACAACCGATCCCCTGAAGAGTAGGAGAGGCGATACAGGCGCGTTAATGCTGGAGCCAATTCGGCCGCACATATTTTTTTAGCACCACCGCTGGAATGCCCTCAGGACCACTGGCTTTCCGCGTGTCGAGTGACCGCAGCACCGCCCGCACATCACACTGCTGGATGACAATTTCTGGCATTGTGTAACCACAATCGGCGATGGTGGGGGGCTGCATGCCACAGTCGTCGACTCGGGAATTGGCCGCAAAGAGGTTAACTAGCAGGTCGCCTTTCTCTTGGGCCTTGTGAGCCAGTGATCCATCGGGGTAACGCAGCGGTGGCAGCTAGCTCTCTTGAAGGCGCTCTCGCTGGCTCTAGTGGCTCTGTTATACGCTGCCATGAGGTGTGCCACGTTCGGGTCCCGCTTTGACCGAGCCCTGACCCAAGCGCGAAACGCCATCTGATTTTTCTGAACAGCCTCGGCGCATTCACGCCCGAACCAGGGACGAGCTTTGCGGATGCTGGCGACATCAGTGTATGGAATGTAGTATTCCATACCTAAACTGATGTCACCAGCTACTAATTTTGGGTAACTAAGCAATTTTGGTAATTAGTCAAACACCACCAAAATCACCAAAATTAGACCACCAAAATTAGAAATGTGTCAAATAAGTTGATTTGACAAAATACTATTCAGAATTTTATAATGACATTACTATTATTTTAAACAAATACCGAACCCTTACGCTATACATTGGGTATTTAAACAAATAACAAGCTTAAAACGTTTTAAATTATCTACACAAAAATTACTGAAATCGTGTCCGAGGGCTTACGAGAGTATTACTTACGTTTTTAGCGGGAAGTCGGAGCAAGCTGGTACGAGACTGGTACTGGTGCGTGACAGCATAGGACTCAATGATTCGAAAGATGGTAGTAACGTCCCGGTACCTATTTTCAGTATGATTCACGGAATGATTTTGTTATTGACACCAAAATTTGAAACTTATCGCGGACGGACCATATACATTTTTTATAAGATCAAATATTGCACTAAATACTCGAATTAAATAGTCAAGAGGTGGAAAAGTTAATACAGAATTAAAATAAAATTAGGTATATCTAGTAAAGTGACGGTGTGTTGATTGGGATGTGATTTTTCTTTATAAAACAGGTTGTGGACGAGCCACCAAAATTATATTTTATATAGAAAATCCTTTTTTTAATAATAATTAAAACAATATCTTATAACTTATTGTGTATGACTTTATTAAGGTAATTAATTGCTTTCTTACACAAAAAAAAGATTTATCGTATCTGAACTTTAAGGTATGATTTTCAGTGGCGCCGCGCCGCCTCATTTTTACGTTTGAGAAATTCACCCAGCTCTTGTATGCGTGAATGTTTATCACCGAGAAAAGCTGCACATTCAAAACAATATCTTACATCATTCATCAGATAATGATTCTTCATACATGGGAGTCAAACTTTAAATGCATATTGAGTTACCAGTGGCGCCACCACGCGGGCTATAAAGACATTTTGTCTCAATCAAGTGGTAGCAGACGTCTGCGATAGACAATACCATCTTTGTTCAACACAAAGATGATTGTGCCCGAATCAATTATACCATAATGTGATCATTGTGTAATGTATCCTAACATTGTCTTAATGCAACTCTTGCGCAGTGTAGTTTTTATAGATCTATTTATGGAGAAATAAATGTATTGAACAGATATTGCGCTACTGTTTGTATGGTTTTGTTTTGGTTGTAAAACGTAGCTCGTAGCTGCAGTGACTCAGTGTTCTGAAAATATCAAAAATCATTGCAATAGTAGGTTTGCTATGGATGTCCCATAGATGGATGACCACCACGTTAAACACTTTGAAACATTTTAGTCACGAGCGTTTCCGTGCTTCGGCGGGCACGGTAAGGCGTTGGTCTCGGTTGTCAGTTAAATGGCAATCATATAGCAAAGTTGAAGTTGAGTCGTTAAGCGGTACATGTCATTTTCAACTCGGCAATAGATGCACAACCTTAAACCATAGTAAACTCAGACTATTTATTTAGTACTGCTGTAGTAAAATACTCAATTTATACATTATTCACAATATACAACGTGGGACACATAAAAACCTTAAGGTTTAAATGTAGGCATATAAATATATTATTTATTGCCTTTCGCTGCCAGTGTGAAGTATTTGTATGTATGAATGTAGAACGTAGTATAAATACACTCTCTTACAACCCTGGGTTCCTCAAGCAGAACTTAAAGAGATACATCATTGGACTATCTTAGAAGCTATTATCATAATAGATTTAAAGTTCCAGTAGGACCGTCAGAGCGCCTTCCAATAGATATAGCTATGTTTATCAGTTGTCTAGGCTCCATAGCACGCGCTTATATTAGTGTAATTAGGGCTAGATGGCGTTAAAATAAAATAAAATAAAATAAAATAAAATTTATTCCCTTTGAAATTTTTAAAAAAATTATTTAGCTTTGTCAAAATTTTTGTGACTCTACCGGGGGTTCGGAAATACTACAGACTGAGAAGAACACCCCAAGAAACTCAGTCTGGTCCCTACTCTTCTAGTATCTTAGTATCTAATACAGTTGTTTTTAATGTAGAAAGGAGCAATTCGTGTCACTGCCAGGCAGCCTTGTCTTCTAGAAAGTCTTTAATGCTATAATAAGCTTTCTGGCACAATTTAAGTTTTATTAGTTTTTTAAATTTATTATTAATGTATAATCAAACCACAGCTTGGCCGAAGACAATTTATTTTATAAACATACATAATATGAAACCACACACGTAACGAAACCATACCGCGTTTCACAAATAGTGCATAGTGACATCTATCGAATGCATGTGAAATATTTGATTCAATATGATTGCTACAAATTATACATTCCGCCCACCATGGGCAGAATGCCCATACTTTTGCACACCATGCCTTTACACTTTCTTCGAGTGGACTGTAACACTAATATTAAACTTCAAAGTAAAGGAATGATGACCAAAGCAAAGTCTTAAGGTAATCTGATACATTATTTCTACAATATTAACATTGAGGGTAAAAGTTTCATAAAATAATTTTAAGCATGCGTACTCAACTAATAACACAACTGAAAGTCCAAATTCTGTCAAAGATATAAATAAAATTGAGATAAACATTTAAGGAATGAGAACTTCATTAAAAACTGATACAAACTGACACATGCTAAACCCCCCTTTCACGTTCTCAATAAACAACTACAAGCTAGGTATCCAAGAAAGTTAATCTTTAAGCCCAACAAATAAATTTTGATGTTAAATTATTCACAATAAATAACGTTATAAGACATTAAATAAAAATAACCTACTTAACACTAAATCATATCATTCATTACCAAATATTGATTGAGTACATATGTGTTATCAATAACAATAGGAATGCGACGCTTGACGCAGACTAGATAAAAAAAAACAACAAGTACACATAATTGAAAATACTACGGTTTCTAGTTCAATCAATATTCAATAGGTAAAATACACAACTTAGTTATAGGTCTCTTAAATGAGACTCCCTTGCATTTGAGAGTTACAACTCGGGTAACTTTGTCCAAACCCATATGTTTTTTGGTAATAATGCCTAAAAGTCATTTTGCTGGAGGTAGATCGTCCTCCTTTACTAAAACGAAGATCCTCGATCTCCGGTTCCGGAGTGAGGTTGGCCCACTTATAACGATGTAAAAACACTAAGAACTGATTTAAATATTCAGTTGACCATAGACGCCAAAACTGCTGAAGCGTATTTTGTAACAGCCGCCAACGTTTGAATGATGAAATTGACAGTATTTCATAGTTATTATCAGGTAATACAACTAACGGTTCTCCAACCAAAAATGTCCAGGAGTCAGTGGCAGGGGATCTTGAGAGTTTGGACTCATCTGTGACAAAGGTCTGGAGTTCAGACAGTTCAATAGCTTCGTTCAACTCTTTGTTAGATAAGCATGTAGGTAACCCAACATCATGAGTTTTCCTTAATTTATTTATAAATCTTCTGTTGTATGCTAAAACTCTTACCAGTTTTTGCAGAGATGAGAATTTGGTCCAAAAATTCCACTTTTTTAGCTCTATAGCGTGATATACTTTTTAGCTTTTTCTTCTAAATGAGTATCATAAGTTGGTAATTTTTCGTAAATAATGTTTAAATCCTTTAAGTAAGATGGACCTGTTTTCCACATTTGGTTGTTAGATAATTCTGATGGACCAATACCGCGCGACGCACCATAGGCGGGATTATCAGACGAAGATACATGATACCATTGATCCAGGTCTAGAACGTTTAAAATTTCGGAAACCCTGTTAGCAATAAATGTTTTCCAACTCGTTGGATGACTGCTCAACCAAGCCAATACTACGATTGAGTCAGTCCATGCGTAGATACATGTTTTGGTAATACTCTCTACAGCTGAGACTTCCTGAAGCAGCTTTGCTAGCATAACAGCGCCACACAATTTAAGCCTGGGTATAGAAACCTGTTTTATTGGTGCAACTCTGGTTTTAGATGTAATCAAATTCACGTGCACCTCACCAGAACTATGGACTATACGCAAGTAAACTACAGCAGCATAAGCTTCATTTGACGCATCACAGAAGCCGTGGATTTCTTTATACTCATCTGCATCACTAATTCTAATCCAGCGTGGTAGCCGAAAGTTGGTAAGTTCTGTGAGCTCATCTCGGTAAGTAATCCATTCCTTTAATAATGTTAATGGTAGTTGCTCATCCCAGCCTATACCAGAAAGCCATAGCTTTTGTATCATTATTTTGGCTTTGATTATTGTTGGGGATATCCAACCTATGGGATCGAACAACTTAGCTATATCTGATACCACTTTCCTTTTTGTTACAGGATAGCTGATTTGCGGTAGCTGTACGGAGTATACGAAGTCATCGTTCAACCGATTCCAGGTAAGACCCAAAATTTTTATTATTTCACTAACTTTTAGTTCCACATTATCAGTTGTTACTGTGTTATCTCTGTATATTCCTTTGAGTACTTCTTCACTGTTGCTAGACCATTTTTGAAGTTCAAAGCCCCCTTTCCTTAATAACTGATCCATTTCTTCAACAATGTTCTTGGCTTCTGATACTGTTTTACAACCCGTTAAAAGATCATCCATATAAAAGTCATTTAGTACTCTTTCTGATGATAGTGGAAAGCTTTCTCCTTCGTCATATGCTACTTGATGCAGTGTGCGAACTGCCAAATATGGGGCAGAAGCAGTCCCGAAAGTGACACGAACTAAGCGAAGATGTTGTATTTCCTTAGTATGTTCATTTCTCCACACCAAGCGCTGACAGTCGGCATCAGATTTAGTTACTTTTATCTGCCGGTACATTTTGATAATATCAGCTACTAAACAAATAGGGTGAACTCGCCATCTCATCAGGATATGTCTTAAATCTGATTGTAAGGTAGGACCTACCATGAGTTCACTGTTTAAGGATACTCCATTACTATCCCGACTTGATGCATTAAAGACAACCCTAAACTTGGTTGTTGTTTTATCATTTCTAATTACCTCGTGATAAGGTAAATATACCGAAGGTTTATTAATCTCGTTTAATGGAATTACTTCCATATGACCTAACTGGATATATTCTGAGATAACTTCATTATATTTATCTTTTAACCCCGGTGACTTCAAAAATCATTTTTCTAAACTTAATAGCCTTTTGATAGCAACTTCGCGTGAATCTCCATATTTACAAGTAGGTTCTTTGGTTTTAAAGGGTAAGCTTACTATGTATCTACCGTCAGAATCACGTTTAGTAGTTTCGTTATAAATTTCTTGACACTTGGACTCTTCTAATGTGAAATGTTTCTTGTCCAAGTCAAACTTGTCGGCTTTAAGTTCCCAGAACTGTTTAAGGTCAAAATTATCGTTACTTACGTGGGTGTGCATGGTGATGATAGAGGTATAGCTGTTAGCTATGCCATTGGTTTCACTATCACCCTCCTCTACTTTACCCGATAGAATCCAACCGAATCTCGTGTTTTGTGCGATCAGTGTTCCTGGTGGGCCCCGTATAAGACCCTGGGATATAATTTCACAATAGACATCCGCTCCCAGTAGTAGATCGATTTTGTTTGGTATGTTAAATGTTGGATCTGCTAATTTAAAAATTGGTATATTAATTGTGTTAATCTCTAATTTCTTTTCAGGTAAAATGGACGTCGGCGTTTTAAGAACATGAGCTTTCACCTGTATATGAAACTCAGGATCGTTCAACGATTGTAATTTCAAATAAACTACATGTTTTGAATTTAAGGATCTGTTTGTTTCACCTCCTATACCCGAAATGAAACAATTGGTTTTGCTTTTTTTAAGACCCAGCAGTTGAACTACATCCTCTGTCACAAATGAAGCCTGCGACCCTTGATCCAATAATGACCTTAGTGTCATATTGGTACCGGTACTGCTTTTTACATTAACTAACGCGGTTGCTAAAATCACTCGAGACTTGGTACTCGAATGATAGTTGGTAACATTTTCCATATTGGTCTCGACCTGAGTGGACGCGGTTGCGACCACATTGGTATGATCAACTGACTGGTTACTCGGTTCTTTATTGTCAGTTGACTCAGTTGGTTTGTTATATTCTGAATGTAGCAAAGTGTGATGTTTTCTTTTGCAGACTTTACATCTAGTAGGCAAACGACACTCCGATACCGAATGTTTTATACCTAGACAATTGAAACATAGTTTGGATGTTTGGACAAACTTACGCCGTGACTGCACATCATTTTTTGCAAATTCTGTGCAATTACCTAGCTTATGATCATTACTGGAACAACAAAGACAGGCGAGATTTTTAGCTTCACTGACTACACTTACAGTGTGGTGTGTTTTAAATGCTTTGGTATTCGTTGGTTTTATACTCAAAAACTCAAGAGATCTAAATCTCATTTCTAAAAATTCTAGAAATTGAGTTAATTTTTGCAAATCGTCAGTGAAACTACAAGTTTTCGCTTCCCACAGTTTGCGAGATTCGCTGTCTAATTTTTGACTCAATATATAAATAAGTATTAAGTCCCAGTTTTCAATATTTATACCCAAGTTTTTCAAAGCGTTCAACGATTCATTGGTTGTGTTAAACAGTTCCTTTAAACAATTAGATGATTCGTTAACTATAACTTTTTGATTAAAAAACCGCCCTAAAATACAATTAGATATAAGTTTTTTGTTGTTATATCGATGTTCCAATGTGTTCCAGCAAGTTTGGTAATTGTCGTTGGTAACAGGTAAATAGCGTAGTAACTGATCAGCTTCACCAGTTAAGTAACTTTTTAAATATCTCATTTTTTCGACGTTGGATAGTGCACCGTTGTTATGAATAAGAGACTGAAACAAATCTTTGAAAGTCGTCCACTCCTGATAATTTCCAGAAAAGTTCGGAATAGATAATTTTGGCAATTTTATAGTATTTACACTTTTGGTAACATTACCCGCGTCAACTTTATTCTGTTGTGTGGGTTTTAAGGGTAATAGACGTTCTTTCAATAAAGTTTTATAATCTGTGTAAAGATCCTCCGTTTTAGTGTAAATATCTGTTTGACAATAATCTGATTTGTCATAGTCTGCCTGTTCTATTTCATTGAAAATTCTCAGATGAATACCTTGAAAACTAACCCAACTGGTCTCGAGCGTTTCCAATCGTGTCTCAATGTAACTAACTGTTATTCTTTCTTTAGGGGACTTTTTGAAATTTGTAAACCCTTTTTCAATCTTTTTGTAAGTATCAATTTGCAATCTTGATAGCTTATCCATGTTTAGTTCTTAGATTCTGTTCAAATCGATCCAAAATTCCTCTAAGTTGAAACTGGTTGAAATTATTCTAAGTCCAAAGTGAATCGAGAATTTTCTAAGTGTTTGAGAAATTAACACACTTAGAAAAAATCGGGCATAGAGTCCCCGTCTCAACCACAAATGACCCTAAAATTTTACAAGTCCGAAGAACCGATCGAATTCTAATAACGAACACAAGAGTACTCACAGTTTTGTCTTCACACTTTATCACATATTATGCACTGTACTTATCTGGTACTTCACCACTAGATGCCGCTTATTATGTTCCGCTGCTACATTTTGCTTCCTTGGTCACTGGTATCCGGCTCGAAGGACCAATGTATAATCAAACCACAGCTTGGCCGAAGACAATTTATTTTATAAACATACATAATATGAAACCACACACGTAACGAAACCATACCGCGTTTCACAAATAGTGCATAGTGACATCTATCGAATGCATGTGAAATATTTGATTCAATATGATTGCTACAAATTATACAACTGACAAACCTGTTATGGCTGTCGGCAATGTATTGTACATTCGAATACAATTGCCCGCAAAAGAATTGCTTATTTTATTAAGCCTAAATCTAGGTACAGCCAATTTATTCTTATTTCTTAAGTTTAGATTATGGATATCACTATTTTTAATAAATTTACTGTTATTTTTATGAGTATATAATAAGTTTTCATATATGTACTGTGAATACACAGTAAGTATGTTGATATCCTTAAACTTTTCTCTTAATGACTCCCGAATCCCCATACCATAGATAGCCCGGACAGCCCTTTTCTGCAACACAAAGATAGATTCGATGTCGGCAGCGTTACCCCATAATAGTATGCCATAGGTCATGACACTGTGAAAATAGCTAAAGTAGACAAGACGCGCTGTTCTAATGTCTGTCAGTTGTCGGATCTTTTTAACGGCATAGGCTGCAGAGCTCAGTCTGCCCGAGACTTTCTCGATATGAGGCCCCCACTGCAAGTTGGAGTCTAACTTTATGCCCAGAAAGACAGTTTCATCAACCAATTCTACTTGATCATCCCTAATCTTAATACTGGTGTTAACGAGCCTAACATTTGGCAAGGTGAATCTAATACATTTTGTTTTAGTTTCATTTAACAATAAATTATTTGCGTTAAACCAGTGGACTACCCTAGAGAGGGCATTGTTTACTTCGTCAAGATCGCGTTGTCCACGTTCAACTTTAAATATTAAAGATGTGTCATCAGCAAACAAAACTACCTCGTGATCGTCTCTTATAAGGTGAGGGAGATCATTTATGTACACTAAAAATAGAAAAGGTCCCAGAATTGAACCCTGAGGCACCCCCATTGTTACAGCAGAACCATGTGACTGTTTACCATTTATAACTACTTTCTGTACTCTATATCTTAGGTAAGAACTAATTAAATCCAAGGCCGTCCCCTGGATCCCATAATGATCAAGTTTTTTAATTAAAGTCTGATGCTGGACGCAATCGAAGGCCTTAGATAGGTCGCAGAATACACCATAAGCATCATACGACTCCTCCCAGGCCTCATATATATACTCTAATAATTTGATTCCAGCATCCGTGGTAGACCGACCGCGCGTGAAACCGAATTGTTTAGTATGGAATAGTTTATTTGTATTAAAATGATTTTGCATTTGATTAAGCATTACCTTTTCAAAGATTTTACTAAACGTGGGTAGTACAGAAATAGGACGAAAATTGGACGGATCCGAGGTGCTACCCGATTTAAACAGAGGAGTTATTTTACTAAACTTCATTAAGTCAGGAAACACACCACTATCAACACAATTATTAAATATTATTGATAATTCAGGAGCAACCATTTCAATTAACGAATTAACTAAATGTACAGAAATTCCCCAGAGGTCAGCCGTTTTCTTAATATTTAAAGATTTAAAAGTTTTTATGATAGTGTGTAAACTAATTTTACTGAATTTGAATATTTCATTACAGCAAGGAACATTTGCTTTCAACAAGGATTCTGCTATTGGGGTACAAGAACCTAGGGCTCTGGTCAAATCTACTGGAATACGAGAAAAAAATTGTTCAAATTCGTTAGCGACTTCGGCATCTGTTGTAATTATGTTACCATTTACTTTAAGTTTAAAATTATTATCATTTGATTTTGCTTCGCCTCTTTCTGCGTTAATTATTTTCCAAGTAGATTTAACTTTGTCTACACTATTGATAATTTTATTACTTATATACTTTCTTTTGGCCGCTAAGCAGTCTGCTTTAAACTTTTTTGAATAAGTTTTAACATAATTTAGAAATTCATCTGTTCTATTAAGCTGTCTTTCTGAGTATAGTTCATACAGTTTTAATCTACTTTTATGTATATCCTCAGTGGCCCATTCACTGAAGACTGGCCTGTCACCGATTGTGACTTCCTTAGACTTGAATATGGAGTTGAACTCATTGTAAAAGGAATCAAAAAATAACTTATAACTTACATTTGGATCTAAGCCAGTGTCTAAAAATGGAAGTTTATTGCAAAGTCCAACTCGCATACGTTCCAAGCGGCCACCAGTTACTGGTCTACATAATATTTTACGTCTTTTAACTTTTTCTCTTGTGATCTTGAAAGTTGCTATTTGCCCAGTATGATCTGATTTTATCTTATTTATAATACTCTTACTTTCTGGCAACATATCACTGTATATATTGTCCAGACAAGTAGCTGTTGTATCACAATATCTAGTAGGCTCTAAAAATAAGTTAGTGAGATTGTGTGATTTAAATAAATTTAAGATATCATTGGTCTGACGCGTATTTATAAGTATATTAACATTAAAATCACCGCACACTATTAGGTGTTTATTAGTTTTTCCAAGTTTAAATAGCACTTTATCCATTACTTCCTCAAACTCACAAAAGGGTGAGACTCCAGGTTTATATACGCATACTACTATGAATTGCTCCAATTCTACGCATGATATTTCAACTGTACACTCTACAGAGAGGGACACAACATCTTTCCGTTCCTTATACTTTAATTTCTTATTTAATAAAATCAACGAACCCCCCCGTGTTGTGTTGACCCTGCAGAACGCACTACCAACCCGGTGACTACTGAAACTGAACATGAGCTCATACTCCTTACGCATATGCTCTGTAAGACAAACAATTTCAATATTTTCTGAGCTCATGAACAGCTCCAATTCAAACTCTTTGACCTGCGTTAATGTTGCAATATTATAATGCACCAGGCTGATATAATTTACATTTTTTAATTTAGTTTTGTTCGGAGGACAGTTTCCGATATAGTTATGGTTTGCAATTAAATTCAACTCTATCAATTTACAATTTTGGCTAGAGGGTAATTCCTCTGTTGTCCCAGAAGTTAATTTAAATTACTTGGAACAGATTCCAAAGTCCTACATCTACTCTGCTCAAATAAAGCAGTTTTGTCAGCCAAGTTTTTGGCTAAAGAGTAAAAATAACTGAATAGCAAACTTGCTATTTGTCTTTTATAATAATTGGGTAGACAATACCTACCCTTGTGATTATTATAGACTTTATACTTGCTATGTGACAAATTTGTGTCAAATACAGAATTAAAGTCAATTACATTAAATTTATTATTATACTGACTTATTAAGTTTAAACGTAAATTCATCTTATATCTAAATGAATTTTCCGAATCTGGCACACCTTTTATAAATGGAAGTGTGAACATTACAACTTGTATGGCATTTAAGTTTAAGATGTAATTCATGTATAGAGACAAATCATCATTGCTAATTTTGCCCCTGTTTGCACAGAAAATTATTATTTTACTGTTAGCGTCAAATTTATATTCTATTATCTTTTGCATAATATCACTTAATGAAGCACCCGGATAGCAATTATTAATAACCGAGTAATAACTTGAATTTAAGTTTTGTTTTAAAAATGAACTAAGATTGGTACCAATATCATCACTAAATACAATTAATTTAGTACAACTATTACTATTACTATTAATGTAAACAAGTCCCACAATTATGGCTTTTCATTAGGCGAGCGTCGCGTCGGAGTCATTTTTGCGCTCTAAATATTTAAAAAAAACAAATTTTTAATTTTATAAAGATCTTGCGCATTTCTAAATTAGGTACATTTAAGTATATATGAAACCAAATATCACCTTTCCGCGCCATTGTAACCCAGATATACATTCTTAAAAAAGCAGCCGTTAAAAGAAAGAGAGAACGAGTTTCAGGTAAAGAATTCATTATTATGATATCAAGCTAACAGCACTTGTCACCAATAACCAAGCTATCATATTCCACCGTCTCTAAAAAGGTGAACATCAAAAAGAAAAGTACATTGACACCAGAATGGAATTAGAATGCCGAAATCTCGTAATGGACTTAAGCCATGAGAAACTGAAGAGCCAGTCATTATTGTCGAGTAACCTAAAACCGACACATGTGCTACATATCGAGCAAGATTGCGATGCCACATGTGAAATGAGAAAAAAAGGACTAAAATCTGTTGTCACTGCTCCCTAAGGTACAAACGACGGTATGAACAATGCCACTCAGATCTTAAGCTCAATTAATTTCAACCATAATTCCAACAAAATAGAATTTAAAATCTATAAAAGTTGTTTGATCAGTTTTGTTAAGAGCGTAGTCGGTTTTGTGATGATTTTTTGTTCAACCTTCCGTAACCTTTAGCCTGTGACACGGATTGTAGATTAGGCATATTGTTGACCTTTTTTGCTCTCACTTTTCTTGCACGTGTAGTTTTGTTTTTGTTGATGTCCCTCTCAAGAGCTTTTTGTTTTTAAAAGGGAGTTGAACGAAATTCGCATGTGTGCTAAACGGCCATATAGTAAATTTTAAAGGCCACATAAAGTTTTTTGGAGTGTTGAGAAGATATTTCGATTGTTAGTCAGAAAGCTTGTCTATTTTTCCTTAGGAAATAATAATGTTCCAAAATTATGTTCGGTTTTGTGACTTCTGTATCAACACGAAAAAAATTATTTTGTATAAAAAATATTTAGCAGAAACACCATATTTTATATGAAACAACGCGCAGTTACATTTATCGAATTTGACATAATTTTGTTCAGAACGGAAGTTCTAATACTGTCGTTGTTCGTTACAAACGTATCTGTTGACAATATTAATGTTTTATTATGAAACAATGAACATAATTCTATGTTCTTTTTTTGAATAAATTATGTACCTATAGCTTAGCTATGCTCTTGAGCGATTCGACCAGTCATGCCTACGACGTTTTCTGAACAGAAATACATGCACAAATTAATGTTCGTATCGTCTATAAATTACGTTAGTATATGCGTTTTGTGATGTTCAGGGATTCACAGGTTTTTAACATGATTTACAGTTAGTTCAAAGTGATATAAGACTTCTTTTCAATAAACTCTAACATCAGCATGTATTTTTTGTGGCGCCAAAATATTTAAAACACGGATACCTTGAGCATTTTATTTTTAACGCCAACGATATAATTACACTCGTTCCTATTTTGTTGCTTCTATTTTTATATAAAATTTAGCAGGTGGATGTCGAAAGAACAGAGAATCTGATTTCTGCGATTAAAATAATTACAGAAAATAGCGAACATATTTCTAATTTCTGAAGCAAGTTAGTTTATCATTACATAGTATAAAACAAAGTCGCTTTTTCTGTCCCTATGTCCCTTTGTATGCTTAAATCTTTAAAACTACGCAACGGATTTTGATGCGGTTTTTTTTAATAGATAGAGTGATTCAAGAGGAAGGTTTATATGTATAATAACATCCATCAAATAGTGGAGTAATACTGTATACCCGTGCGAAGCCGGAGCGGGCCGCTAGAATCAACATACAATACAATTATACTTCTTTTTTCATTGATATAGGCAGACTTAATCTAGACTAGTCTAGATTTCTTGTTAAAGAAATAGAACAAAGGAAAAGACAGGACAATATTTATATTATCCCCTCTTTTTCTTTCTTCTAGTTCTAATTTCATGAGTCAGAGGATCATACATACAGTTTGGTTTCGGATATTGGTACTGTTGACGTGGCCATTAAACAGCTCAATATAGCATCAATACACACATACATAATATATAGGTATATTATACCTATCAATAATTTTATCAACATAAAATATGAAACTAACACTGAAACCGAGTTAAATAATCACAGAGAACTCGAAACTATACCTAACACTTCAACACAAAGTATGAATGGTCTCATTAAATAACTTCAATTAGGTGTAAAACGCCGCATCTTTTAGGAATCATTACCATCTCGAGATACCAGTATCCCGTATAAATCTACCGAGATCTGTGTTACGAATAAAAATAATAGAATTGTCGTGTCTAATAATATTGTGGCCGTTTCCGTTCGCTCGTTTATTTCGGTTTGTGTGAGCGAATATAACATATTATAAACGTTCATTCATGACTCTGCGGTAGATTTCTGTGTTGCCATCGCTCGGTTAGTTAATGTCCTCCTAAAAGTGCCACAAACGGTCCATTACAGCCCATTTAAAAAGATAATGTCTATAACGCTTTTGTTTTCAGTGAATTCTACAATTCCTTTGTTTTTTTTTGTTATTGTCTTATATCTTAGCTGAAATGTTGTGCTTTTCATCTCTAGTCGTAAATTAGGTAATTTGGAAACAAACTACTGTATTTACATAATAAATATCGGTATTCATAAAATATAGAACAGTCTTACACAGGTGCTTTCTGGATATGACTGCATAGGAGAGTAGGGTGGCCGTTTCTAGTCGCTAGGAGATAACCCATTTCTTCCTGGATTTGCTGTCACTGAAACTGCTGTGAGGATTCGATACATACAACACCTTTTATAATAATTTCCACTTCATCATCGTAATGTCGAAACCTCAAAATACACGATTTGTTTTCGGTTATAGTGTGTTACGGCTTCTCAGGTACGTCGATTCCGGCGTTTTTTTTTCTGCCTACATAAAAAGGAGGCCCTGGATCTTGGTGGGGCCTCTTGAAACCTGTACCTCTAGAAAGCAGTCAACCTCTCTGATTATTCCACCTTGTTACATTTTATTACTTACTTTCGTATCTTTTTTACTTTAATAAAAAAAGTTATCAAGCCAGTAACCAATCTAACGTGTCCACTTTAATGGTTGATAATTTAAGGTTACCTTTAATTAGTTACAGCCTAACTACCAGTTAACTGTTATTAACACTTAATACAAAATCGTTTCGTAACCAACTGGTGTTGTGGATAAAAAAGTATTAAGCTATACTTTTTTATCCACAACACCAGTTTTACATACACGTTCCTCCTTACCTAATCCATTTTATCTCAGTAATGGAGGGTAATTATTTCTTCAATAATACTTTCGCTTAATTAAAAATCGAAACGATCAGTGTGAAATATTTTACGAAATTTTGCATCTATGTAGATGTAGGTAGTTATCAATTTATAAAAATGAATACTTAAAATGTCCAAAGTGTAGAGGCAATGAATGGTAGAAGATGCCAAAACAGAATAAAGATAAAAATAAATGGTTAAGCTGCCATTGATGAACTTAGGCTCAAGTAGATCTATAAATGAAGAGACAATTCCCACTCGTACTCCCACGTTGTACTCCTTTTTAGAATCTTCAGCAATTTCCAAGACTAGAAAGACAAAAAAAAACAGACTTACACAACGAACTCAAACACGATAAAGTTCGTTCTAATCGATATACTGCAAATGAAAGTCAAATTAAAAAGTCTGTATGAAAACTCCCATGAAATAGCAGAAAGAGAAAGTAAAAATATATATAATACAGTCTTTACCTTCCCTAATGGAAAAAAAAGCGGCTATAATATATTGTAGTTTCATAAGAAAAGTTATAAGCTTTAATCGAAAAATTCTTTAACAAATAACCGTGACGATAAAGCCCATCTATATTTCAACAATAACATTAATAAAAGTGGCAACATCAAATATTATTTGAAATAATAACATATCTATTTTATGAGACGTCCCTCGTATTTGCATTCTAATACTCTAATATCCAACAAATCTCTGGGATATAGAAAGAATGCTTAGAAATTCCAAATCCATCTTGGCTATCAAGGACGTCTTAATCTTACAAAACGATGCATACAGATTGAACAAAACAGATTCTTAGGTATGACTAATGTGTAGGGATGCGTGCGATGCGTTTCGGTAATCGAATGGTAATCAAATTTATTTATTTTTTTATCTCGAAGATATTAACGTTGATGTTATGTATTTCATTGTTTGGAAGAATAAACGAAGACTTTTGATTCTTATACTAAGAATATCAGCTGTAAAAGTTGCAGTAGGAGCAAGTAGATAGACGTCTAATCGATCCTCGAATTATCTATTTAACGTTAAACAGATAATTCGAGGATCGTTTAAATAAATCGAGGTACAAATCTAGTTTAGTCACTACAAAGGTTGTAACAATAACGGGCTAAATGATGGATGCCGGTGGCTGGTACAAAAGAAAATAAGAATATCTCAGATGTAGGCGATAATTCATAAAAACAATAATAAAGGAGTAATTTTGTCTGAACAACATTGTTCTGCGTGATTTATTTAGTAGCGGCTTTGTAATGTGGTGCTTTGTTGTTAGTTATATACAATGTGTTAGAAAACTATTTGTATAAATTTCTTTCATGAAAGAAAATCTTTTTGTTGTCTGAAGAAAATTGTTGATTTCGTTTTCACAATAGCTTTTGACGTCATACAAACGAGCTTTTAAATAGCCAATATCATTATAGTGTTTGAAAACAATGCGACATTTATTAAATTTAGTTTTGTTGTATTTTAGTCTTACCTACTTTAATATAATCAGCTTGCTATTACAGTCATTGGTATACGGAATGAAATGAAATTAAATTATTAAAATCATAGGAAACGAAACATATAGATAGATAGATAACATCCAGTACAAAGATAAAGAAAATAAAACGTTACACATCATTTATAGTTTATCTCCGATACGTACATACGTACGAACTAATGCTAGAAAACGCCATAATCTGTTGGATTAGAAGAAATTAAACAGTGTACTGTAATAAAAACTTCATCCTTCTAAGAATACAGAGCACTTTCGCCAGTGTTGAAGTAGAACGCACCACTTCTGTTTTATTGTTGGAGCCATATTTTATGATTGGATTGTGTACAGATTTAGATTGTAAAGAACACTACACATCACTCCAAACCCAGATACAAATTCAATTTACACTTTTATTCTGTATTTACAATTCTTTACTTCTTTTCCATACTTCTTGTGTCTGCTACAATTTTGTCACTCAAATAATATTGTTTTGGGACTATTTTCACTCCCATTAATATGACTTCTTAAAACAGGATCTACAGCATTGACCAGGTCTAGGAAAGTTACATGAAACTCAAACTCGGCAAGGTCCTAGGAGAAGTTAGTTGACCCAGCATCGAAATTAATCAGAAGATGAGAAATGAAAGTATCTCCACTTTCTACCTTTACAAAGCTGGAGAGCAGAAACGCAACTAGGTGCACCTGCGTCTCTTAGAAAAGGCTTGCACCACGGCTGTAGTATGTTATAGGCCCTATGTAAATAATTAAGACATCACTTTACTTCACTTAAGGTCTTATGGCCCCGAGATGGGGCAGAGGGCGCCCACAGTGCATCGCCATCCCTGTCGGTCTTGAACTTCGCGAAGCTCACTGATAATTAAATTAAGAACTAGCATTCAAATTAGCAAGGAATAGTTGAACTTTTTTTTTCATAGGTTTCAGTAATCCTGGTTAGTTACACGTTTTCTTTCGCATATATAATATTTCGGTTGTAATATGCTAAGTCAACTTTTTTTTTACATTTTAACATATATTTTATTTGGCTAGACAATTAGGCGCACCTGATAAACCGAACGGTAACTTTTAATCCCATTTCATTGAAGTTTTCATTCACTGTTTAATTTTAGCTTTTAATACGAACATAATATCTATAAATAAACAATATTAAATGACTAGCATCTGGCCATAAATTTCTAGCATCAAGGACATTTTATATTTGTCCACTCGACAACAGCTGTTTCGCTGCGATTATTCGTTTGTGTGTAGATGTCTTAAGCTTCAGAGATGGCTCTGCGCACTCCAAGCGTGGTATTCAATCATACTACTGCCTGCTATCTTTGAGATTATAATGAAACTTTTATGACTTCAGTTTTCGTTCCGAACAAAACTTTAGTCGGACAAAGATCTCTTACACGTTATATGTATTTTATATAGTCTGAATCGTAAAATTTTGTCTATCATATTGATAGTTTATTTCTTATAAATGCATGTTAACCAGTGCTCTTGCTTTATTTCTGCTCTGTATTTGCTGAAGGGCTTAGTGATTTATTCTAAGCCATATATTGGAATTATAGATTTATTATTTTAAGCAGGTGGATGTAATAGTAAAACTACTGAGCCTAAAGCTTGCAGTTGAAAATATATGATGGCTACCGTTATGTATCAATCAACTTCAATGTAAACAATATACATTATTAGCAAATTTATCAATATTCTTACCACGCAATTCATCAATAATTATTTGAGTTCCAACAATATTTCATTGTTACTAAACTATAGTAATAAAAATCCAACTAAATGTAATGACGATGTAAATTTCGTGCATGAAAAAACATCCAATAAAATAAAACCCAATACAACAATAAGTATTGTGCTACCGGTTGCAATCATTAGAATTGATGACGCCAACGTTACTCAAAACATGTTAAAAAAATATATGAGAGCCAATCAAGAGAGTACAGGAGCTCACAATTCTATGTCTAATAATGAATAAGATGTGTACAATGAAGTATTACCGCGTAATAAAGACGGGGAAGGTAGACACAAAGGTAAAGAACGTAATGATTTGGAAGTGAGTGGATGTAGAAGCGTGAATGCGAGGAGCGAACCATGAAAATTACATGCGGAGCTCAATCGCAGCCGCTCTTTTGTGTAGCACAATGTGCCCACAATGGACGGTCAAGGACTTAGCGAAGGACAAAAGATGCAAGGTAATATTGAAATTAGTGTTACTTTTGATCAAAATAAGTCTGCGGTTATGAACTGGTGTATAATTATATTTTTTAAATACAAATAGAACAGTATCTTCTATACTTTTTTGTTGATCAATTAACCTCCATGTCATATGATTATATAATAATGACAAAAACACTTTTAAGTTATATTAAAAACAAAACTAAAGTTATCATAAACCAAAATAACACTGTTGCTATAAAGAGTATGGATGAACAGTTTGTATTATGCAAATTCCATCCATGTAAAATCTGTTGTGACTCACACGGGGCATTGTACCGACTTAGAAGCATCAAAGTGAGATCAACCTGAATAAAGGCATCCGCGCTGGACCGACGAAGGGGTTGTACAATGTCGGCGAGGTCCGAACAAAAACTGACATCACAATACGTTGGGCCAACAACAGTGGCCGCTCATAAATCAACCTCAAACAAAAGTAACAATAGTATTGAGGGTACCTTATAAGAGATCTTAGCATTGTGCTCATTCTTTGATGTTCACTAATAAAACCTTTGATTAATATCGTATAGACGGAACCAGTTGGTATGCAAATAATGACGTTGTAAAGGATTCGACGGTAGTTGGATCACACGTGCTGGGGTCTACAACAAAGAGTATTGCTACATCTTCCTCACAATGCCTTTGTTGGTCCTCGAATAGGTAAGATCAAGTTGAGGGAATTAGTTTTTATTAATTTTTTTTCACGTGAGTAACTCGGTTTCTCGGATCATCTTATTATAGCATTCCGTTGCTATCCAAAGGATATTTTTTATGAAGGTGAATTGTTTTTGTATGTGCCATTAGAGCTAATTAAATCTAATTTTCTTGTCATGGAAAGTCAAGTAATACTAAGTTGTAGTTATTTATTTTTTATTTTAAAATCTGTATAAAAAATGTTCGATGACCTTGAATATAGTTACAGACTAAATACATACTTGTCATAAACAACAGTTGTGAATTAATATTTGGATGTCTAAATATCAAGAATGTCGGTTCAACCGGTCACTTGGTGATAATTATATTTTTTTCGATATCAAATGATTGTATTGTTTCCCATTTCGTCTGGTTTATCATTTAAACGGTATTTAATTTGGGTTAGTAGATATAAGTGCTATCTTTGTTATTGTTTGGTCGCGAGAAGAAGCTATAAATATTATTGTCACCTCATTATTAGGGTAATGAGATTAATCTAACGGGTCTTTCGTTTTAATTGTTTTATGTTTTATCATTATTACATTTTATATTATTTTTAGATCTAGGCTTTAAAAATTGACATAACTATTTTTAGTACTTTTTGTCACAGTTTTGACGTCTCCTGTATATTAGGAAGAACATTTCTCATTAATAAATATATTATAACCCCACTAGTTTTTTTGCGATGTTTTTCGGACATTTTGACCTTGTAGGATAAAAATATAACAGTATCTTCGATATTCTTCAGTAACTTAATCATAAATGTAATTTTTAGTTAACATTATGATAAAATAAGACAAAACAATATCGTAATTTTAGAAACAAAACAAAGATTTAGGTATATTTTTGGGTAACTAGGTACATAAATATGCAGTTTTTTACTTTACTATAGATATTCTATAATGTTTATCCGTAGGTACGCAAATCATTCAATGTTTATTTATTATTTATTTCACAATCATAATTATTTAATAATGAAGAAGTGGTAATGACAGTAAGGCTTCTAATACGAGAGGACCCCTGTGAAAATACATCCTGCCCCAAGTAAAGAACTATAATTTAAGCTATCTGCAGAACATCGAAATCGCTAACTGATTGTGACAGTAGAGGCCTGATGGAAGTCGCTTTACGAAAAAATGCCGAAGTTCAGACGCATCACAGTTACATTGGAAATCTGACGCAAACTGGCTTGGGAAAAGGCTCGGTGGATGATGATGATTGTCATTCTAGAAAATTATTATCTATTCCACTGATATACCAATATACAGCTCAAATCATTGAACTAGTTCAACATGACAGGATTTTTGAGAAATCAAAGTATTTCACGGCCTAATGTGGTTCATAATAGTAGTTTATGACACTGTTGCATAATAAGGGTTCTTATAACACGAGTGTGTTTTAAAAAAACGAGCCGTAGGCGAGTTTTTTTATAGTATCACACGAGTGTTATAAGACCAAGTTATGTACAGTGTCATACACTACTTTATCTACTCTCATACTATAATACCTGATTTCATTTTGTTGTGATATATAGTTGCTCCTTGATTTCGCCGGTAACAGGTTCATGGTCATGTTTGACGCAGTTTCCAGAATGTCTGGTGGTGTACAATTACCACCATCCTCGCTTTAAGACATTTTTTTACACAAAAACTAATTTATTTTACAAACAAAACCAAACTTTGTTTAATTTAAATGTAAAATGTTGGCGCCAAGGCGCAAACATCGATTGCGCATGCGTGTTTCTTTTTTTTTTAGGCTGCGGAGACCATAGATTTAGGATTTTTCGCTACTCTGGAGACACAATTTTTTTTTAAAGTAGAGGTTCAAACTTCTTTTTCAGCTGGAGATTGTTTATGGTGTATCGTAATGATTAAAAAGTTTTATTATGATATAGGTGTCCATACAAGACCTGTATCGTAATAAAACTTTTTTTTTGGCCTGTGCGTAATGTTTGTCATAATAGTATTGATTTCAATTTTATAATCTTTGTATTATAGTATCAGAGTAGATAAACTAGTTTATGTGAGTAACATCTGTACCAAAATGTGCCTTATCCAATTCCTCATATAAACAATTGGACCACAGTGAGTCTGATTCAACGCGAGCGCAATGATACATACATCTAATTTTAAATTTATAGATATTAATAAAATCCTTGCAGTAACCGCTTTACGATTATATTACTAACAGTGGAATATTATTTTTAAAAACTAATGTATGTGTGTATGTTCGTCTGGTATTTTTTTATTGAAAACTAAACACATGTAGACACAAAGTCAAATACGATAACATCCGTTTCCTACGCGAATGTATTTTTTTGTTATTCTTCATAACAGATAGTCATTATATTAGTAGAAACTGCGGACAACTAACTGGATTTATTTGAAATCTAATATATTTTATGTACTACAAATGTAAACGCGATGCAGACTTAACATTTATGTGGTGAGTTTGAATCTATTCATTCAAAGTAGCATTGCTGAAATCCGAAGCATCTTTGCACTCAGAATAAAATGAAAATGCTTTTTCCGACTGTGCGGTTAGATTTCATTGTATTTTTAAAAGCAACTAGATTCGATCGTCACAACCCATTATGTATGGAGTTGCTACTGAGCCTTGTCTATTTATCAGCTCACACCTGCTGACGAAGATTGTCAGCGGTCTGGCTAAGTCAGCCTGCTTAGCCAGACCGCTGACAATCTTCTTCAGTTCCAAAATGAAAACGAAACTTGTTACAAATCTTGTAAAACAAAATAAATTTACGCGGATTCGTTCTCAAGAACAGTAATTGTAATAGAATTATCTGATACTAAAAAGCCTAACAATCTCAACGCGTGTATAAGGAACACACTTGGTTCTAATAACGATACAATGTTTGCGAAAATGTCACTTGCATATACTAGGGTTGTTGCCTAAACGTTCAAGAGTTTTAGTATTTTTTGAAATGATCTTATCTTTTCTGACTTCTATGGTTAGGTCGTCTCATTAAGTGACAACCTTAGAACAAATTACTACGGCCGAAGCAGTAATTTTGTAAGTAGCTAGAACTTGAATTAAAGTCACTACTTAATGACCATGGTGTTTCGAGACCTTGGACATTAGATTGAATGATGATGAAACCTTAAAACAAACAATCATCTAGAACGCGAAAAGCATAGATACAAATGTGAAATTTTAGATCGATGCAAATAAAATATTTATAGTGTAATATTGTCCATTAAGTGACAGCCCTGTCACCACAGTGTAATTTAATTTATTACTCTCTTTGTTCTCTGAGGTTGGTGCCAACATCAAATTCTATTCATGAATATCGCCTGTGATATACGAACTATTGAAATAAAAATTGTTATTTTGCTCGTAATTCTATCGCTGTCAAATTCGCAAGCTTATTGATAGAGCCTTTATTTTCAGTATTCTACTATAAATTTAGTTTAATACAAGTTTGAAGGGTAATACATCTTTATATAAATCTCCTTACAGTTTTCAGTTTTAATTTAATTTATAAAATAAAAGTTTTTTAAGCCATGATTTATGTTCATCAAAATTTGCCCTATTATGGGTTTATTTTAACAATACTAGAAATAGTGTTCAAATAATAATAGTATTAGAATAAACAAGAATGGAATTAATACAAAACGAGACGAGATACACTCAGAAGTGAAAAGGCACTGGTGTAGGTGAAAAAATATATAAACAAAATTAATACTTCATTGTGAAAAATAATGAAAGACAATTAATATGAAGCTCATGATATGAACATGATCACAATAAAACATTAAAACAATAACAACAGAAAGTTTTAAGAGTACATAATGTCAAACATAAATCTTTCGTTAATAAGGCGTCACATAAACAATGTTTTTTTTTCACGATTTTAAATTTGGCACTGCGCTTGAACGACATGCGTCGTTGGTTCCTAACACTGACCAATTATTGCACACACCACTCACACCTCTTTGAAGTCTAAAACATAAAATGTGTAAAAAACTCCGAGTGTCAATGATAATTATTTATTATTTTCTTCGAAGCCATTTAGGAGTGAAGTGAATTTATTTATCGTGGGGTAAGTGACAAGAGAATGGCGATGACATGGACACGGTGCCAAGAACAATAGTGACGAAAACAACAATTTCTACTATATTTTTTTCGTATACATCTGAAGATATTGATAGGCTCTTTAAAATGGTCATTAGTTAAAACCCAATCCCAAGTCAACCTCTCCTGCAAAGTGCCTTACTAGTTGACGAGGTTCTCCAGGTTGAAGCTGATAGAATGATAGATAAAGAGCACTCGGAAAATTGATAACCTGAAACACCTTAAGATGAAAAAGAAAATCAAATGGACTCCATGTAATATCTATCAATCTGTAGATTAGTTTAACACAAAGTTAATAATAATGTTTATAACATAGCTACTTCTAACTGATTCTCAATATTCTTCAGCGCGGTAGTCAAATAATAATCAAGTATCCATAACAGACAAGAAAGGAGGAACACTATCCCGATGGTTTATAGGGATCATCATTAGGCCTTTTATCCAAGAACAAAGGCTACGCTTAAAGCCTCTCCCGTAATACTGGACAGCTGTACTCACAAATATGATTAATTATATACATCAATGTCGAACTATATACATGTTTAACAGCAAAAATATATGTCCATCGAATTACAAAGGTTACATTGTGTATAATATGTAATTTTAACCGTCCGTTACATTTGGTATGCGTCCAACAAATTTACATCATTCATCACCAACTCATCAAATTCATTATTAAACATCTTATCACTTGACTCATCAATATCGTTACGACTTGTCCATTCAATTACAATCAGAGAGCTTTCGTGTTTGATCCTATTATTGCATACGAACACACTGAGAAATTCTTTGGGAAAAATGTCTGGAAATATTATTGAAGGTCTCACAATGGAGTGCGGGACTTTGATGTGACAAGAGGGACTAATCAATGGTTATCGATGGAAACATGCTTTGATGTTCAAATGGAAGTCGTAATGAAACGTTAGACCTTAACGTCTAATGTTTTGAAGACATAAAATACTTAGTGATAGAGTTTATTTCGCGTTAGTGACTAACATTTTTGTAACATGATTGTAAATGTCGGTGTTCAGTGTTGTGTTTTATTGTACAAGTATAATATCTGTTCATGTATGTATGTAACATGTGTCGATTACTTCAGAAATCTGAAGCCATTTCATAATTTTTGACATATTTTACAACTTTTCTTACAAGGTTCTTTGATTCCATTAATGAAGATAATTTGCATTTTGCATAAAATATTACATTTATCTTACACCTGTTTTTATAGGTACTTAACACTTTTTACGGTTGGACGGTTGTAGCCAAAGTTTTCTAAGAACTCTGAGACGTCCTTCCGGGGACGTTAGGTATAGGAATATTTGGTTACGAGGTGAGATTAGATTCAAACAAAAAAATATCCCAACATTTGAAACATACTAGGTATATTACAGTTCTCTTGTAGTTCGAGCCGCGATTAAGTTCATTATCATTATAATTATACCGCTCTCTTTCAAGGTTTTAGGCCACACTAAATATTCAAGAATTCATCGTACCCAACTTAGATATTATCTCGATACAATCTTAACTAGACAACAGTGAACACATCGCGGAAATCGATTCTAATTTAAACGTCTGTATCGGAACCATACATCGATGTATCGTTATACCACGGCGCCCTCTTGTTTGTCGGATCGATTATTCCACTTCATCTCACACTTATTGGGCTCAAACAAGTCTATTTCGAAGGTATTGCGATTGTGACATAATCGTGTACTCAATTAGTTGGTATACTATCATTAATATTATTAAGATTGCCTAGTTTCATAATACGATCTGCTGTTTTCTTATTTGTTCTAGATTTAGTTTGATAATAATTCATTAATTTGTCATTAGAGTAATATTTGTTATTGATGTAAACAAACTTTGTTAGTTCTAAGAAAATTTAACCAACGAAATCAAATTTAAGTTACGAATCAGTATTCTATTAACTTCGCAAAATCTATTAATTTCAGTATTGAACAGTTTACTAACTACCTATATACATGACTCGTTTGTCAGCGCCCTCGCCCAGGGGCTGAGAATAAAATCTAGGTACAGTTTTTGCTCAATAAAACAAAATGATAGATTCAAAATGATGTTGGAATTGGAAGCAACTAGGAAAACGCTAAGATAATGGATGAATAGTTTATGAACAGTGAAAGTTCATTATTCAGTTACAGACAATAGTTAATGTTCATGACTGCTACTAAGTTAAAACGTCTAGACTAAACTGTGTGACGATTTAACAAAACAGCTTATTCAATATTTTATTACTTAACACAAAATTGATTACTGTAAAGATTATGAAACTAAAGGTCTATTATTTATATATATATTAATAGTGGCAGCTTTGTTTTGAATGTATCCGGTTTAGTTGTTATAGTCTAACTATCTTGTTGATAATCAGCAAGTATACTAGTTTGAAGATAAGGTTGTCTTAGAAATAAAATCTTGAATATAAAATTATATATGATCTAATACAAAAATATTGATTCTTGAGAAATTCAAATACCAAATATTAATTTTAACACGAAAATTCGAAGCAGTTAAAACTGAAAAAATGCAAGGAATCATCAACTGCATCTGAGTAATGATCTCGATCCATGCAAAGTCATCATATTGGAAGGGCATTTCCTCGTTCCTACCGCTATTGTAAGCAGCACTTCTCACAGTCTTCAACACCTTCGATTAAAAGACCATTAACAAGCAAATTAACCTCTAATATGTCAAGGCAACACTTTCTGTGGTTAGGTAAATGTAATACAAAGATCAAAATCATCATAAACCATAATAACTATCTCAAACGAACAGTTATAATCTACAAAACGAACTATACAAACCATTTTATCACATTCAAAACTACATAATTTCACACTTAAATTACCATAAGAGCATTAAACCCAACCAGACCGCAACAAGGCGTTTGAAGACCAAAAACCGCAAGTAAACGACGCTACATTACAAAATAAAGCTGAAATATGTATAACTGTATCAAACAAAGATGGTGATGCCATTAACGGGTTGACAAACACCGCAAATTGTGATTGTGATGTCTTGAAAGGGATTAATAATACCAGTCTGGGTACGTGGAATTGTGTAACTTGATTAGAAACGACGGCAGATTGTGCCATTGTGGAACAACTGGATTGATTCGAAGACATGTATGAAACAAACGTTAGTTTATACTATTGTTTTATTATTAATTACTAGAGTGCAGTAGGTGAACGGGTGAATGAACGTCAATGGTGAGATTAATGAAGGGATGAAATCCACGGCTGAATAGTGAGCTGTTTGAGTTTCACTGAATTATAATTACTTAGACACAGTATTGTATTTAGTTATTTCACCGAGAAAGTAATTTTATAACACTTAATTGCAATATAATATTTTATACAACAAAGATCTAATACATAAAAGCATCTTAGATTATATTAACATTTCTGTTAGTCAAATTACTTCTAAAACTGCAGCATTTGTTTTCAACACTTGTTGTACTAGAATATATGTAAAGAGCACCTAAAGTTCAATTGTTTTTCATTATAATCGACGTTTGATCACCTCAGAGGTATACGTAATCAAAAGCAGAATAAAGTGGTGCGGTCCAAAAAAGCCGAAATAATAAAATATTAAATTATAAACCCTCTTCAATGAACCTAAACTGTATGACAGTTTAGGTTCTATTTTCTTTAGTAACTTAAAGATAGTAAATATAAAATGAATAAACCTGTCCAAAAACATTTATATTTAATGTCTATTTTTTCCTTTTTATAAACTGTTAACATTAATTCATGTTTATCCCATAAATAATACCTCAACCCTCTTGTCCTTCATACATTAACCCCAAAGATTTTGTCCCCTATAAGGTAACGTGGTCCTCAAATAATATTTTATAGGACAAACACCGTCCGGCCTTTGCAAAAACAGTATGTGTCTGGATCTAAATTATTCACAAAGGTGTAGCACTGGCGAACCAGCCTTATGAATAAAATATAAAACATCGGATATATTATTTTGATACAAACTTGGGACGGTGTACTGTGTGGCTTTCAATAAATACAGTCTGTGGCGTTACCCGTCGTGTATTTATGTAAAATTCGTAAGTTTATTTAATAGTTATTATTTTTTCTAACTTGAAATTTATATTTTCTTGCTCATAAGTGATTTTGACTATCTTATGGGGATTCTACTTTACTTCTCTTCTCCGTGATGTCAAATCACTGCAACTAAATCGCAATCGCATACTTTTTATTAACGAGAAATATAGAAAAATTGTATTTATTATCGTAATCTCTAATAAATTCTCCTTCAAAATCTGTTAAATAATATTTTTTACTAAAATAGCCTCGAAGATAATAATGTTCAAGATAGTTGACAAACAAAACTTTCACAAATTAGGTACCTATCACAAATTTAGCATAACAGTTATTGATTTAGTAGACATTCGGTCAGCAAAGTTCACTATATTTAAGTAGCAGTCAACTAGAATGTCAGACAGTTATGAGACAATAACTGACCCTTGGGGTTTATACGATCGTCTGCGCCCCTTCAGTCGTGACCAAGAAAGGGCTCTTCAGCAGTAACTACTGAGATGTTTCGTTGAGCAATAAAGTGAGAGCACTTGCTTTCGTTTTTATGACGTAATAGTTTACTATTTCTTCGCTTTTTATTATTTCCTTTTACAATCATGAATGATGCAAAATATGTAGAATGGAACCATGTTTAAAACTCATTTTTTGCAAAGCCGTACATAGCTATTCAGACTCATTAGTGTACCCAGAAATCGTTCTCATTTTTACAATTAAATACCTATGTTACGACCAATTTAGTGTTTAGATAACAAAAGATCCCGCCTATTTCTTCTATGTTGGAAATTTAATAAATTGAGACTGAAACATTATACAAGATCGAGTCAGCATTTTTTTCTCTGTATACTTTTGTGTGTATAAAGCAGGTGAGAATGTGTGATATAATCGTTTGGTATGTCATAATCAAAGTAATATCTTCACTACTTTACATTTATTGCCGTAAGAAAACTATAAAAAAACCTGATTACACAAGTTGCGCAACTATTGAAGACTATCTGCATTAAGCAAATTCCAATATTGTAAAACATCAATAGTGCTACTCCCTTCCTAGTTTCTGTTTCGGTGAGCAGCCGCCGCATTGCCCCTGAGATTTGACAATAATTCTCGATAGCTCCTCTATTCTACCGCTTTCAATGAATACTGAATTGAGACCAACTCCGTACATCTTAGACACAACCTATTTCAATTTAGATTATTGCTTTCTCGTTTGCAATGCAATATCTTAATAGCACCCTCAAAATTAAACTTTAATCAGCGTTTATTGATCCTCGCACATGTAAATTTCTAAAAAGATCCTCTTCACTAAATTTTAATGTAATCAAAGCTTGAACATTAATAATGAAATACAACTGTGTATTTAATTCATTGACCTTCCAAAATTAACAGAGATAACGTCCACAAAGGCTGGAATGAAAGCCCTTTCACCAATCTGCCACTCTTTAATCTACAATCGAAACAAAACCGGGCTTGTAACGCGATTGTCTGTCTGTTCATTTACTTAGCAAATTATTCTTTGTCGAACGGAAGAGAAGGCTTTGAATCCATTAATTCCCTGATGGGGTCACAAAGAGGTGGTACGAATTAAAATAATGTATTCTACTACTTCAATGGGACTCCCTTCGTCCGGTACGCGGCTGTTATTACAAGAATAATGTATTTAAATCAGAGTCTGCTTTCAGATGAAGATGTACCCGCTTTGTGAGTCCATCGAATAAGTGATCACGTACGTTGGCATTAGGATACGTTTTATGTGCAAATTATAGGCTACCATTTTTGAGCTTCCTCATATTTCAGACGCGCTCGGAACAATTTGGGTTCGTTAGACAACTTTTAACTGTTTGTGGTAAAAATGTATGTGAATACTCACGTGAACAAGTAGTCATGCATGCGTTGGAATATATTCATATAGAAAGTCATGTATTTAGACAAGTCGTGCATCACAAACCGTATGACAGACAAACAGCAAATTAATCCTACCGTCAAAAGGGTTTGTGAACTACCCTCTGTTAACACATAATTTAGAATATGATCACCCCATCGTCGAATATTTCTGAACAAACATTTGGATGTATTTATTCCGGTGTTTATTTTGTAGCGTAATATGTCGTGTTCCACTTTGATGTCGTGAAATCGCTTCTGTTCTTTGTCAGTGACTCAAGAATTTACATCTATGACTTTGTTCATTACACTCTCAGTTTTAGCGCTATCTATTTTGGATTTAGAATCCCCTGTAACATGATAGGGGGTTATGACTGTATGATTCGTTGATTACGTATGGAATTATTGCATATGGTTGGTTGGAGTTTGTTTGGCAGTATGAATGGTTCATTATATGTGGGGATACTTTAAGCAGGACTCGGCTATTTGCGATGTAAACCATTGTTTATGATTTGGACAATTGTTTGTGTTGCACTGTCAAAGGATGTGCACTTGTTTGTTTTATGATGGGGGAGGGAGACAGGACGATAGGATAAACAAAGCTGCTCTTTGAAGGAGCTCAATGACAAGAGGTGACTTGTGTCATTATTTTTATAGTAGTCGTAATGATTGAATATGTTCCTCATCATTTAGTTGTTTTTGATGACAAGTAGGCATAAATTTCATTAATTTTAATACTTCTGGAAACGGGATTAAAGAGCTTTATCATAGACTTAGAATTGAAATTCCTGTTTCGAAATGAAACTAAATAGTATTTCATTTTGTATCGAATAAAACCAAAGCAAAAGTTGATTTAATACAAGAAACGAGAAGGTTAAAGTACTGTTGCTAAATTTACCGTAGCAAAGTATTCCTTTAGGAAACTGTGAAGAGGCACTCATTTTCATGTCAACTATTTTTCTACGAGTTTTTGTAGCCACTGTTTCGTTTTTGCCATGCTTCTTGTTTAATGCAGTAGAAAAAGCGTATTTTGTTCGCTTTAGTTTTGGTTCAAACTATCGTTAACGTTGTACAACCAGTTGGAATACTTCAGTTGTAGGTAGGTAGTACTGTTGTAGAGAGGTAAGTACTACTATTGAAACTGCTATATGACCCCGCTAAATTTGATCATGGTTTATAATTTTGTTTTCTGTTCTGTAATGTCAACAACAACATTTAATTTTATTGACGAGGAAAATTTATATATTCCAGCTCATTTGCTACAAAATCTAGATTACTGATAAAATTACTCATATATTTCTAGTTACGTAGGTACCTACATAAGAACATTTACATTTTAGAATCACACAAATATATTTATTTCCGAACCGTGATTCTAATCTCAGACCTTAGCAACATAGACTACCACTGCACCATTCAGGCTATCAAAATTCAAATAGTATTTTATTGTAAATATTTCTTTTTTCAGAGTAAAACTATAATCATTCCTGCTATAAAGGTTGAGTTCAGGTTCAAATTGTTCTTTTTATTTGTAATTATTTCTTTCTTCTTTAGATATATTATAATTATTTCTTTCACATTCATTCTTGCAATCTCTATACAATCTTCTGTACAAAAAACTTGGCTTGCTTAAATAACATTCAGATATACTACTTACATTCATTCATTCATTTGGCTCGCAATTCATTTCGCAGTGACCTAAGGCAACAATGATCTCTCATCAGAGTCTCTTGTTCCGGGAAAATCGCAGAGACCCCGTTCGTCGCTATACTCCATAATTGTTTATGTTGCGACTTATTTAGATGCTGGTAGTGATATTTCTAGTGAAATGCTGTTGACTAACATTACTAGATATCTCATCTTTATCTTCATACGGGTAGGCAGCGGAATACTGTAAGACGTTCACAATTCACAGAGTAGGTGAACCTATTGCTGGTTGTATGTGTGAATAGACGCTTTTCAGTGCCTGCTGTTGAATTATCAGTGCTTATGATGCTTTCAACTTGGTTTATCAACTCCTATGTTACTGTCATGTAATCCGGACTCACGGCTTTACATACGTGCCTTACCAAATAACAAAAACTTTCATAAAAGGAAATATTACATAGTGGTCACTCATTTTACGACTAGTCACAGGTAGTGTCATTAATCAAAAGTAATTTAAAACACTGGTGTTAGAAGAAACGAAATTTTTTAATGAGGATGGCCATTAGGATGATATAATAAATTCATACACATAAACACATTGTAACTTGAGAATGCTGGCATTTAATCTAATATGAAAGCGTGCCACTAGTTCCAAGTATGCGTCTAAAATATGGTTATGGTCTATAACACATTCTTTATTTGAGTTTAAAATACAGGTTGCATTCAAAATATCAATTAATCAAATTCTATTACGGTCAACTGTTGGGCGTTACAAATTTTCATGATTTCTGGGAACTCTTTACTGAACTCCTTACTTTGCCTCAATGGCCAGAAGTGTAATGACATGATTTGTTTCGAGATTTCCTTTACTTTACCATGACCTTCTCCGTCAGTCAGTAGGTGCACCACGCAAAGTTGCGGCGGCTGGCTTGAACCACACATATATCTCAGAATAGAATCTTTATGCCCATCAAGTCCTGCAAGTATAGTAGTTTTGATATTTGCAGAACAACACAGGAGCCCAAAATAATAAAAAACAATAGATCCCTCTCGAAATCCTAAATCTTACTTTTACAAACCCCTGCCAATGCAGTAGACATCTAAAACCATACTACACTAATAATACCCATCTCAGGTACCTGCAAGGCTTGCAATATTGTAATACAACGTAGAACAATGCAATACAATGTGCTACGGTGATTGGACATTGTGTGACGCGTATTAACTGTATTGTTTGCAGAGTAATCATAATGTCGTCATTACACTGTGAGGGCGGGCGGAGGAGCTCAAAAGTATGGAGATAGACTCTGACTATATATTTTTAGGCACGTGTTTCAGTATTACCTATTGATGGCGATATAACTTGCTTGCTGGCAAACTACTATGTCATACGTTTAAAGACTGAAAGTCCGCCCACTACAGTTGAAGCAATCGCCTTAATTCGCCCTGGAAGACGTATTTTCTTACCTTACGTTATTTCATAGAAACGCGGGAGCCATTATTAGATAATGATATTCATTTTAATTATGGTATTTACTTATTGTTGAAAAAATTCTATAAAATTAGTAATAATTTTAACAGTATGAACTATGAACCGAACGTTTAATACTTAAATATATAACTTTATAATCTCACTCAAAATATTAGTTTGAATAATTTTACTTTCTACGGCAAATAACCGTAAGTTTGTTGCGATAATGCATAATAATAACGTGTAGTAGGTCTGGTCTAGGCTTTTAATTGACCAGACAGAAAGCTCCCGGACGCGTACTAGCTTGTAACTTAATCACCAATAAAATTCTGGTTACATAATCTTAATTAACCATTAATTTCCTTTTACTTAATCTCCAGTAAGTAGCTTCTCATAGAATAAAATTAATAATAATAGTTAAACTTCTAATGCAAGCAATCCATTAATGTTTGATTTGATTGTTACAGTGGTAGTCTCATAACCCATTAAATTGAAATTCTCAAAGGGCCCTCGCATGTTCGACCCGCATGTTCCAAGTAGGTACCTATGACTTCCAAAAGACTTTTTCTCTTTTCGTAAGCAAAAGGAAAAGGAGAAACTTAAGAAGAAAAGTCTTTTAGAAGAAAAGACAATAATAATATATTTTAGTCTGAAGTCCATCTCCATATTATTGAGCTGCCCACTCGTCTCGGGTTGTCGCGTACCGATGGGTAATTTCCCCCATTGTCAGGCGCAAGAAAATGCTTACAACGATTTCCAGTTACTAGATGTGGCACATCTGTTTGACATAAAATAAATTCTTAAGTAATAAAAATTAAATAATTCATGCTTTGTTTTGACAATTCAAATAAGTGGCTTTCCTTAACTTTTTTTTGTAGTTTTAGAACAACGTAATTGATTTATATACAATTCAGGGTAAAGAAAGACTATCGCAAGTTTCAGGAACTGTCATGTGCTACTTTTAAATCAAACGACTGTTAACTTTTTGTGAAACTGAAAAAATATTGCCGTTAAAATGATTTGTGATGGCGAAAGTAATAAATCTAAATTACATGTCAATTTTCTCACAAAATGGTTTTATGAATATTTTTAATAATATCTAAGGATTGATATTTTGTAAATTATAACGAGGAGTATCATCTTAGACTTAAGTAGTAAATCAGAAACACCCTGCCCACAGCGTTCGTGTTCGGTAAGAGGGGTCAAAAGGGGTCTTAGAAATTTTTGCAGGGTCAACAACGCATGCGTTGAGGCTACGGTGTCCCATTTTGATCAGGTGTACTGTATGCTGGTCTGCCATGCCATTTTGGTTGTTTTTAATGAAGCAATGCTTTTAAATATACCTATAAATACTGTTTTAACTTCTCTACACATGATAAACTATGTAAGCATTTCTACGTAGAATGGATGTTATGACTTCGCTCTCATATTTATAAAGTGTTTATAGTTATATATTTTTAATTAAATTATTTATGTTAATCTATTTTCTGGAACATCTTCAAACATGTTATAAACTAAATCTTTACGACCGTCGGTTTAATGAAGAGTTCTTAATGTGGTTTTCAAAAATAATACTGTTCTTTTTATTGTTTTCTATTCCATATCCCAGGTACCTATTGAACGGACAAAAAATAAACGTGATCTTTTATATCTAACAAATCATGGAATTACAATTATGTGCATATACTGTATACACATGAATGGCATTTGGTTTAGCCAAAAAAGTTTATTGTGTATATTTTATACTATGAGTAATGAGTAACCATACTTTGAAGATTTTCCATACCAATTTTGTTGCCACATCTAGTTTATTATCAGATTTATCAATAGCTATTACACTTGTTACTGCACTTTGTTCAAGTTTCGACGCGTGGGGAGCTTTCTTGTAATTTCTCCTCGATAATTCGACCTCCCTTCGCTATACTCAATAGAAGCCAATTGTGCGTTGCAGCGCTTGTTTTGACATGTCATTTTATAAATTTTTTTTTTGAAAGCAACTTTTTTTCATATTTATGTTTACTTACTGTCCTATGTGTGTGTGGTGTGTGTGTGATGGCGAGCAATGTGTTTGAAGTAAAACGGAAGTTAATTTACTAAATAAAAGTAAATTAGACACTAGTATTTTCCACCAATACGTTTGTTTGTAATGTGAGATGGGCATATATCGTACTCAAACCTACTAAAACAATGTGTGCGATCAAAGAAGCTGTCATAGTCACCAATACTGGCCACCATTTCGAGTAATGGGGATCATCTGCCCCTACGTCATGAAGTCAATTCAAGCCTGATCCTGCTAGGTCAACGACTAGCCCCAACCATACCTAGACTCGAGTGCCTCTGCTGAAGAGTTCCTGCCGTCACTGAAGTATGAGTAACTAAAATCAAACTCCGTTCAAAAATAGGAGCTTACCTAAAACTTTATAAATATTTACCTGGACATATATTCAAGTTATTTAAGAAACTGATGGAAACATTAACGGCAAACAAGAAAGTGGGCAAATCAAAACCTAATTTGCAACAAGAAACATTCTAGGAAATCTTATTAAATCTTATTGAGAGTAAACTTATTATAGAGAATAGAAATAATTTTGCCCCTGGAAAATTTTCTGCCGTACTTTTTTTCTCTTTTTGACTAAAGGAAAAATATTTCTTCGTTCTTCATTCAATTACAGACGCTTCACAATATTTTTCTATTTAATTTTTATTTTCATTGTACTCTCCTGTCGCTTGGGACTTTTATTCGCTTATTTGATTTGAAATGCTGTTTATTAAGTCTGGTTCTTTGTGAATATATTTCGATTGACAATATTTTATGCTAAATAAATTTGTCAATTGACTAATCTTATCAACATACTTTATTAGCTTGTCATTATTGAGTCATTACTTTTTAACTGTTCAACACACTAGAAATTGACCCGCGCAACTTCGTTTGCGTGATAAATCAAGAACCGCTCGACCGATTTTGTGCAAACTTCATATAAACCATCTACTAAATAGTCCGAACCAAGCCTAAACATTTGGTTTGGATAGGTGAGCCCGTTCTCAAGTTATAAAATTACAACGAAAAGTGGCATTGATTTTTATATATATATATAAATTTGTCAATTGACTAATCTTATCAACATACTTTATTAGCTTGTCATTATTGAGTCATTACTTTTTAACTGTTCAACACACTAGAAATTTAAAATTTTCTTCTGGAATAGATGTCATTTGGACAATAACATCTGTTTTGATCTCTTTTTGTGTTATATAATCTTCAGAATCTCTTAGATAGATAAACTATCAAATCCCAATTAATTTGCCATCTCCGTACGACATTTCTTGATAGGGACTTTGCCCAGATGACATTACTGCTTTGATCGGCTAGAACCTTAGCCATTTATCTAAGACGGGTGATAGCAATTTCCTATGTCAAATAGATTGGAGGCAAGTCATTCGTTCCGTTTACTTAGACCGTCCGTCTGTCCATCCGTCGCTGATTAATTTCTAAACGGATGCACGTGTTAATATCTCGCGTATAAATTTTGATGTCAGATTTATATGTGACGCGTTATTTATGTAAGACTGACCTAGGTGTTAGGTAATATAAACGTTTTGTTCGATAAATATTATTGACAAATGTAGAGCACAATTTTACTGGGTGGTATTTCAAGACACTTTGACAGATTTAATAAGCATATGTCAACAATATAAGAAGGTGTGCCGAAGCAAGACAGGAAGTCAAAGAAGTCTGAAATCAAAGATCTGAAGTCAAAGAAGTCTGAAGTCAAAGACCTGAAGTCAAAAGAGACTGAAGTCAAATTTACTTCTTTACAGGGTTGAGTTGTAAGATGGCAATTGTATGCAATGATTATAGAAAGCTAGATTTTTCACAGTATAATAGGACGCAGTGTGACTCATGCAAATCATGAACCGAAAGACCTTCATCAATTCATCGTTATTATCATGAATAAGAACTACACAAACGCCAATTGACGTGAAATCAATACAAAATAATGCATTTCAAAAGATTTAACTAATCGAACAACCCTTTTATCACTACTGCAGCAAACCATTTAAAAACAATTCCAACGTAGCTAGGGGAGGTGTTTACAAAAACAATTTGCTACCAATTCGGTTAGGCGGCCATTGTTACCGCACCCCACGGCAAATTGAAATCGACTTGCACCATTGAACTAGCTGGTTATTGTTTTTAAACTTGAGTGACAAGTGAAATTTAGTTCTTAGGAGATGATTGTAAATTTGATTTAAGATTCATTGGAAATAAAACAATCTAAATTATGAAATACTAGAAGTGATCCAGTTTTCAATATTTTCATTCCTTGGAAACTTATCCCAGGGATAAAAATTTGCCTATAATATGCTAATATAAACTATAATTAAATATCCAATTTAATTTCAGATCAATTCAGTCGTTGGAGCGTGAAAGAGTAACAAACATCCATTCTCACATTTTTCGCATTTATAATGTTAGTAAGATGATTTAGAGTAGGCAACAATGCGTGATATTATATTTTGATAACGGAAATTATATATTATAGAATACAATATACCTGTCGCCATTCGCATATAAAATATATATTAATATGACGAAAATATAATACTAGGACAAATAATAAAAAGAGACATTAAAAATAACAAATGTCGGTCAATTTCCGAATGTAATATTGAACTGTCAAAGTTTCACGCGGGTAGGTAGCGCCATTGTTCACGCCACTGTCTGATATCGTTATGTTTCGAAATAAACGGAAACGCAGACATAGTTTCGTTGATATATTTATTGATTTCTTTTGTAATAAGCACGACAGAGACAAAGTATGTTATACTAATTTTAAACACGACAATTAATAACAATATTCTCTATCTAGTTTTGTCTATTTCAACGCATTAAAAGGCTCGCCTATTATTACATATGACAAAAACAAATACGTGAAGTAATTATGGGCGTATATTTGGCACTGTCTACCCCTTCGGGTGTAAAGGCATAGGAATGCCTTTCACGCCTATACACACACCTATATGTTTTTCCTATTTCTTTTCTGCAATTCAATTTATTATTATTAAAATATCCCTCCTCCATTTTGCTTCTTAACTTCTTGGTGACACCCCCTTTGTCAAGGCCTCTAATGCAATTTGTTCTCAGTATGCTACTAGGACTTTTCTATTGATTTGACATACTTTATAGAGGTCTTTTACAGTTTTAAGTACACCCTTCAAAGAAAAAAGGCTTTATTCTCAATTAATAAATATATGTTGGCGTCCGAGTACGTTTCGGTGGCCCTGTGGTTAAGGCGTCTGCACGGTTAGCAAGAAGACGCAGGTTTGAGTCTTGCTCGGAACCAATTCTTTTCCATATTTAAAATTTATGATCAGTTAGCATACTAATTGCTTTTCAAAAATAATCTTAATATGTAGGTACATATCTAAAAACATAAGTGATCTTTATTATTAGATTTCAAAGTTACCTACCTACGTAGTAAAGTTTTAATGATCAAAAATATTCTAACTTTACCAGTATCGTAAAAATGTGAACTGTTTGTTTTTCTAACTAAGTTCGATATACGATAACTAAGTTATCACATCAGTCTCAGCTCTGTAAACTCAAAATCAACTTGTTTTCAACACAAACATTGTTGTTTGTTTGAATTATTGTTGAGGGATTAAGATAGTATTTATGATGTAAAATCTGTATGATAATGCGTGAAGCGAAAACTCTCATATTAAAGAAATTGAGCAAAATTTCTTTAAATGAAACCTATACAATTCCATTTAGCAGAATGTAATTTTAGTATCAAAATCAGTGCAGTCGATCTAATCCCATCAAATTACATATGAATGAGAATCTTGCAAGTTTACTCCATTTATCATTGACGTTCAAAGGCTAAATACTGTGCCAAAAGGATGTCATCAAGTGAACGTTTCAATATAATCGCATCAATACAACGGATCTGTAGACAAACATCAAAGCAACCCGCCAGACACTAGCACAGGAACCGTTTGTTAACATAATCAATGAAGATGTTTCAAACTCAAATCCAAACCAACGTATAAACGGTACATCTACGTACGAAGGAAATTAACTACGGATTCGGCTCATCCAACATAACCTAACACATTAATAAAATCAGTCAACTCAATAAGACCTTAACGCCCTTGTAATTTTATACCATTTTGTATGTTGGTGATAAAATACAAGCGATACTGAGGGATCCATCTACAGTGGTCGGTACATGATCCGACGGACACCTTAAGTGCAAAGGAGGCAGTAACTGCAATTAGTACAATTAGTAGAGCCCAATTAGGTGCTTTAACGAAGCGAGTTTCGTAACTAGTCGGGGAGTTTCGGTGACAAATACTACGTTTAACGTTTGACCCGAGATCTTGATCAAACAGTGATACAGCTCAAACTCTCGAGCTTGTATTTTGGATTACAAACATACAAAACTTTGCAAATAGTTGCCTCATAAACATTGTCTCCATTCAAAGCGATTATTTAAAATCTGTTTCTCTTTCTTTTCAGAAACATGTCATCTAAACGAAAGTCTCCACCCTCAAAATTGCAAGAAGGTGCTGTCGACACAGAAAAACCTGAGGCTGGTCCAGCTAACCGGGAATTCCCGGACCATCAGGAGTCAGACGACAACGAGCAACTAAGCTATTACAAGTTTTCTCCAAGTTCCTCAACAAGGAGTTCCATTAGCGAAGAGGAAACAAATTACGAAGACGAGCGTCCTTCAAAGAAACAACGAATTGAACAAACATTAGACATGACAAATAATCTTCTAGTCCCATCATCTTTCCTAAGTCTCCATCAAGTCAACGATCTTCAAACACGAAGACGTGGCTCGTCGGAATGCAGTAGTCCAGGAGCTGAGGCTAAAGTTTTGGGACTGTGCAACAATAATAACTCCTTGCTAAACCACAATAGTGCGTTGTCACTGACTGCACCTCACAAGCGGTCTATGGATGATGTGCTGAAGAGGTTAACGTCAAAAATGAATAACAGTACGATAAAAGAAGAGAAAAGGCCTACGCCGTCAACGACGCCTGTCAAGCAAAACAAGTAAGTGCAGTATAAAAAATTAGACTATAATAAATTTAATGTGCAATTTAATGAGACATGCTCTAAATTGACCAATGGATCCACCTCATAGCGTCTTGAGGTGACAGAGGTATATGAGGTGGAAACATTCGTCAGTTCCGAGTATGTCTCCGAGATTAATTGGTAAAGCGTCTCTCCTGGCTAGAGAGAAGTTGCGGATTCGAGTCCCGTTTGAGATAGAATATTGTTTTCACAGTAAATTTATGATAAAGTCAGTATTTAAATTGCGTTTCAAAATTATAATTAGATCCAAAGTTTACTTATAACTTTTTTTACTGAACAGGAAAAAATCATCTCCAAATATATACCTGTCGCTTTCATTGATTGTTATACTGAGTAATAGTTCTGTCAAAGTGCTTTCAAATGAATCATTCTGTTTAGTCTGGCTTGATCTACAATCGTTATAATTAATTCATTTGATTTCTCATTTAGCACGTCTAGTTGCGGCGTTTCATTTCCTAGTAACTAGTAGTAGTTTGTCCTGTGGCTATCATTGTTCGTACTTATTAGCCTAGAGCTATTCTTCATTAGCAATTAATCAGATCACCTTCCGATGTGTGGCAATTTCCTACATACAGTTATCAACTGTTTTGTTTAAGTGTTTACAAAGAGATACGGAAATCATTATTATGTGACGATAAATTATTATGTATATCATAACTGATAATAATAAGCTTATTATTTTAGGTATTGATCTAGTCTTATGGATCTGTAAGAATATCTTGAGGTGAAATCATCTTCTATAACGCTAAGCTTAGTACAAAATTTCGAGCCAAGGCCGACAGTCTAAAAAAATTGATAGAATCAACAAAGGTTGGGCATACTTCGTCACTATATTTGCGATATCTTGACCAAGAGCAAGAAGCCTTAGACTCACTGCAGAGTCAGTGTCTAAGTCTGTGTTCACGGAATACCCTAAAATATTCCCATAAATTTTACTCCACATAATAATTTGTAGTTTTCAGTACCCAATGACGCAATTATCCCCTATAAACTATTACGGTAAGACATGAACATTCGCTATATTTACACGGTAAGTTCTACCAAAATAAAACGGTCAAAGACTACTGCGCGTAAGTCGTTTACTAGAACGTAATTGGCCATATTACAGCACATTAAAAACAATGTTAGGACCACCGCATTTCACTATAAAACTTTAAACACATGTTTATTACTTTGCTTTTATAGATAATACAATATTTACGGTATGTCATTTATGTTCTGGTGACGGAAATCTTAAAGAATTTAGTTTCTGAACTCAAAATGGCAAGACTAAAAAGAAAACATACTCCCAAAAGTCTTCTGATAGTTTTGAACATTTGTCTGCCATTGGACCACTTTTTGTAGCTCCTTCATTGTTGTTTAATTCTAATACAAAAAAAAACTAGTTATTAAAATATGCGGGTTAGCTTCACGCCAAACTTCATCATGTTAAGAAGTATAATAGACTCAGTAAAGTACCTATAAAGTGCTCAACTCAACCTCTGATACGGACCGAATTTAAAAAGCTTTTGAGATCACAGTACAAACGATGATGTATCTTACAAAATGTCAAAATCCATTATAACCTGAATTGATATGAAACATCAAACTCCGATGAAAGATATGCACATAGAACTAGGACCCTTGACTTTTCTTTTATCTTTACTACACTGTCATGTCTAGGACCACCCATAGAAACTGCAAAGTACCTAGACTAGAAAATGTCAGCCCGCAGTTTTATGGCTAATACAATAATAATTATACGTGGCTTTGAGTAGCCGAGGAGTTATTTACAGACCATAAAGTTAATGGTTAATTATTAATACTAGCTCCTGGACTTTGCGATCATAGATTGTAGAACATTCTCTGGAACCTGCGTTATATTTTTTAAGTACTTATATAAATACTTACTCAAATAAATTAATGCGTTAAGAAAAATGCCAAATAGTTGCTAATAATAATTTATGCAGTGGTCTTTTTACTCACTGTCAGATCACAATGTATAGATATTCTACAAGAGAGATTTGCTTTATCAATGGTTAGCATTATATGACGTAGCTGTTGCAATAATTCTTACTTTGAAAGCATGCTGGCGCTCAACTTTTCAACAACTAGCTGGTAAAGTTGGAATCGACGACGATTCTGAAATCTTGCAAAAACTAAGTACACGATACTATGAATATCGTAGCAACAAAGCTGTTCCGTTGTGCGTGTGTCAACGACCAAAATTGCAATTATCGGCGCCCATTATGCAAAATACAAGAGTATAAACCCTACGGTTGTGCGAGTAAGGTTCTAGAAAACAATGATTTTTGCTGCTGCTTACATTACCTATACATTTTCATTAAAATTCTCTGCATTTATCGCAAATTCTCCGTATCGTAGATGTGTTAAAATACATGTAACAATTGACGTTCAGTCGGTTCTATTATGACTGAGAGAGAATGACTCTGCTGCCTTTTGTTTTGGATTCGCGTTCTTGGTACAATCGTTTGTTGCATTGTTATGTTTAAGGACTTCTGTTGTTTCGTTAATGATGTACGAACAGATATTATTCTTTACACGGTTGCTGGTTATCGTCATAATAATAAAATTATCTGTCCCCAACAGTTTAAAAGCAACAGCGATTCAGCAAAAAATGTTAAATATAATGAACCTCTTTTAATACTTTGCGGTTATAGGCTAAAAGTGGGTGTGAAGATGACCTCTGCCTATCTACTCCGGGATGAAGGCTTGCTTTGAAACAAATTTGTACTTATATTTCGACTTCTTGAATTAATGAGTATTTCTTAGCACTACGTATAAGATAAAGTGCATTTCTTTTCAATAACAAAATCGTTTATATTTTTATCCTTTTTAATGCAATTTACCATGTTTATTTCTAACATACCTTCTTGCACTTATAAAACACGCTTTCATTTTAGCACTGACGCGTAATTTATCAGCATCAATATGTTTAAGAACATGTCTATTAAGGCTAATAAAAATAATGGGATTTGTCGACTCTTCATCAAATATTTACAATTTGTAAACATGAGTTCCTTATAGTTCACTAAGGTCAGATTACGGCTCATAATTTTAGTCACAACTAAATTTAATCTTCTAGACTATTATCGCTGAAATATTCTTATCATAAAAAAATGTTTAATCAAAAATTATTGATGTTTGTACAAGCCAATTCTATTATGCTAACATTATTATAATAAAAGCTATCGATGAAATTGAATTTCAATATTGAATTTGTGGTTGGCATAGAACTTTAGGCATTAAAATGTATCAAATTGTTTATTTTATATCACTTAACAAAATGTAATCAAAGTTTATGGCATACTTATAAAAAAAATGTCTACCGTCATAGTAGCTATTAAAATAAATATTTGTTTGTGACTATTGAAATGTGTGTGTTATCGTACTGATGGAATATGGCTCATCTTAGCTTTGTGTCTAGCATTCAACAATTTTTCTCTGGCGCCCGAATTGCTGTTCTTTTGTCTCATCAAACTCGAAAATGCCTGGACCGATTTGACGGATTTCAATTTTGATACTATACTATACTAGCTGACCCGCGCAACTTCATTTGCGTGATAAATCAAAAACCGCTCGATTGATTTTGTGCAAACTTCACATAAACCATCTACTTCACATAGTCCGAACAAAGCCTAAACATTTGGTTTAAATAGGTGAGCCCGATCTCGAGTTATAAAATTACAACGAAAAGTGGCATTGATTTTTATATATTTAAGATTGTCAAAGTCTAGAACAGGTTTATAAGATGACAAAATTAGAAATGAGCGGGAAAGAATAAGTAGAATAAAAAAGTCAGCTAGTCTAAATTATGAAATTTAGACTAGCTGACGTTGTTCAGTTTGTTTTATTGGTAAAGAACTTAACATTTCTACGTTTCTGTACTAGATTCTCTTATGCCAGTCAGAAATGATTATCTTAGATTAGGTTGTCGATTAACAGTTATCTATCTCAAGACTGATATAGCAAAATAGGAAGAATACGATGTTTGACACAGTGATCGCTTACAGAAAATTCGAGTTTTTTTTACGTGTGCAAATCCCTCATAGAAATCCTTGGATCCTTCGTAGCTACGACAGCAAAACATTGAGTTAGCCTAGCTCCGAAAGCAAAACATCGAGTTAGCGTAGCTACGACAGCAAAACACCGAGTTAGCTTAGCTACGAGTACTCCAAGGATTTATGTAAGTTTGATAATTTGAATAGGAAAGTTTTTACGTACCTATAGTAATATTATCATTGGTGCCATACCAAACTCTTGCCGGCTTAAAACCACAAGGTTCCTTACATACTGCCTCACCGTTACCGTTTAAGCTATCAGAAGGATGTCCCAGAATCCCCGTAAGGAAATAGGTATATCTCTTTCATTCTTGCCGCAGTATTTATATCTTCTAACAAGTCTTATTATAGATTAGTCTCAATAATAGAAGATAATTGTAACAAAGGTTAAGGCGATGTCAAACGTGATCTATGTCAATATTTACGAGGTTGTTATCTGTGCGTCCGTTATCTGAAGCATTTGTTGACAGCACCGATTGTGTTCGCGAATATATTGTTGCTAACATAATACATTGTTGGGCTTTTGTAAATAGCTCTTTAAATAAAGTATTTGATGAAGTCATATAATATACACTCGAGAGCAATGAATCCGGGTCACTTAAAGAATGTTAAAAATCTCGGAAACTAAAAATGATAGGTTAATGCAATAAATTGTATTTAATAGACAATGTAATACTCCTTAAATGAAAGTAAAAAAAATATGAGTCACCATACATTTTATTAACACAAAATTACATAAAGAAAAAACTGCTGATCTCTCATTAAAACAAAAATAGGAAACATGAAATTTTTGAACTTTATTACGATTTTCTTGAATTTTAATACTTCGTATTGCCTCCTCGTGCTTCCATTACTGCGTTTACGCGGTTTGGCATGCTGTACACCAAGTTCCTTATACGATTTTGGGGAATATTCTCCCATTCCTCTGTGAGAGCAATTTTGAGCTCACGAAGCGTGATTGGGGGAGGGTTTCGTTGTTTTACGCATCTGCCTAGCTCGTCCCAAGCATGCTCGATCGGGTTGATATCCGGGCTGCGCGCTGGCCACTCCATACGAGTAATGTTCATCTCTTGAAGGTAGTCATTCACAATCCTACCTGTATGAGGTCGGGCATTGTCATGCATAAATATAGCATCCTCACCTAAATTGACCATAAATGGACCAACGTGATCATTGAGGATTTCTTCCACATATCTTACGCTAGTTAAAGAGCCGTTTTCTATGATCACCAGCTCTGTGCGACTTTCAGAAGAAATTCCGGCCCACACAAGTACAGACCCACCACCGTAGGCTACTTTTTCTTCGATGCATGCTTGCTTGAATCTTTCCCCTGGTCTTCGATACACTCTGTGTCTTCCATCGTGCTTGTAGAGCATAAATTTTGATTCGTCGGAGAACATAACTTTTGACCAATCTTCAATACTCCAATTTACGTGGCTCTGGGCATACCTTAGTCTCGAAATACGATGCCCACGCTCCAGTTTAGGGCCGTTTGCAGGTCTAAGGGGTTTTAAGTTAGATTCAGCAAGCCGACGTCTTACTGTCCATGCACTTGGGTTACTTCCTCCGAGGCGTCGAAACTGATTCGTGAGTTCAGTTCCTGTGAGAAAGCGATTTCGAAGCATGGTGTTCACCAAGTATCGGTCTTCTCGTGCTGTGGTACACCTGGTTCTGCCCGTTCCTGGTTTGCGAAGGTTAGAATCAGTTTCTTCGTAACGTCGGAGAACTCTTTGTACTGTTGACAGCGACACACCGACAGTCCTGGCTGTATCGCGCTGACTCCGGCCGGTTTCCAGCATTGTAAGTATTCTGGTGCATTCTTCAGGCGTAAGCGACATAATTTCAGCTTGATTAATGAATATAGAGCACTATCAACATGGTTTATGTACCCACATAAATGACAGATTACAAACAAAAGCAACACCAAATGCTGTAATATCGTAGTTCCATCTTCGAAAGTGGCCCTTTTTAAAATTTGATTTTTTTATGATATAACTTTACAATAACTAAGAAGTTTTAATACCTTCATTTAAGGAGTATTACATTGTCTATTAAATACAATTTATTGCATTAACCTAGCATTTTTAGTTTCCGAGATTTTTAGGATTCTTTAAGTGACCCGGATTCATTGCTCTCGAGTGTATTAGGTACCTATTTACTGATAGTAAGACTTTCTGGCACAAACCATCCCATCCTACAGCTAAAGTTTATTTATCAGTTTTCTACATTTTATAGCATTATATTAGCGTAATTTAAGCTAGAGTGTCGCTATGTAAAAATTACCCTGCTACGTTTATACGCTTTGAGTAATTAATAAATGTTTACTACTTACTAGTGGTCCCGAGAAAACATCCACCTTAGAATGCTTTACTATTTTAAAGCATTCTAAGGTGGATGTTTTCTATTTTACTTATTTTGGTATTCGTGGTATAGACAATTTCAATAAACCAACAATCATGAAAATCTGTCCACCACTTCTCGACTTAAATAGATTAGCGCCATCTGTAGCTATACCTTGCACTACTCTCACATCCCTAAATGATTTATACGTCTTACTTAACCCCAAATTACTACACTGATCTAATTCTATCCCCAATAAGTCATTGTGGCCATACAATACAAAGTTTTGGTATATTACAGACGCAAGCGCATTGTGTAGCAGTAATTAAACGAACAGTAATAGCCCTCAACGAGATTAAGACGCGAGCGCGTAATGTTCTACAATCCATCTCCGTTATGCTCTCGAATGGAGTGTGGAACAAGGCAAAGGATACAGTGACGCGTTCGAACCCACAATAATCCTCAGTAAAAATCATGTCAAATTTTGAAACATTTCCAATTTATTTATTAAGCACTACGATACAAATCACTAATATACTATTTGTTAATACTGAAAGCAGTGCAATGAGTGGCCCGAGTGTTTAAAGCTATCTCTACCAATCATCGTCAGGTGGAGAAACCTGGTTGAACAGTAGTTTTAAGTCCGTTTTTGCATACGACGGCAAAGATATAACAGGATATTGTTATTTTTATAACTTTTTAACATGAGTTATAAAATGAGGATATTGTAACCAAGCTTCACATAAATCCGTTACTTACGTAAGTGCAAAACACACTTAACTTGGACCATACAGCCTTACAAAACGTTAACAATAGAATGAAGTCATAATTTGTACAGTGATGTATATCCAGAAAGTACAATATAAGTGTTACAGATTACGGAATATGTTATATTAGTTAATATGAATGTTTAATTTATGAATACACTGATGGTAACAGACAGCCCGCGGCCGCCATTGGGCGTTTCTTGACTTTTTTTGTTACATCTCACCAAGATGAAAAATGTTCGCGTTACCTCAATAACGATGAAAGAATGACAAAATAATTTATTTCCACCTATGGTCTTATAATGCAAGCAAAAAATGCTATTCGATATTTGTTTGAGAAATCAGAGCAGACGTTTAAAACATTAGGCTTTAGTAAGTATGCGTGAAAGTTCATTTGTTACGTATGCGGTTTTTTATTATTCATTTCATTTCAATGACGATTTATGATCTACATTAAAAATCGTCAAGTCTAGCCTTAGCCGTTGCTAGGCTTGTCAAACGCTTTGGTTAGATCTAAATCCTTGAAAAATGTAATTAAAATAGATGAAAGCAAAATTTTGTAAATCTACGAAATAAATATGGCTCAAACGTAAGTCAATTGAAATTCAAAGGTACAACAAGGTAGGTACTACAACTTCGTAGAAGCGATAATAAAACAAAGCTTAAACAACAACAGCAAAACTACACAAGAACTGATTCCTAAGGTAATCCACGCGACACGCTTACACAAATTCATAAAGGCTTGTCACGAACGCTAAAACAATTGACAAGGTCTTAACATAATACATCTTTGTGCACACAGTAAGTCTTTATATTGTTCAAGTCTAAGATTTGCCCGCATACGAAAACAGGACACACACTGTATTGAAAATGAATTGTCTGTTTATACTTCAACAGTACAATTGTATGTTGAAATTATTCGGAATGCGGGTAATCATAATAATTTGTATGTATCATATTTATTTTAAGATATGATTTCGAGTTATCTTAATTTTTATGATATTTTCGAATGATATAATGGATAGCTCTATGAGGCGATGTTGCATGTTATAAAGGTTTGTTTCAGTCTTTGTTTTTGTTGATTATTTATCGAACTTTAATGACAGAATGTGTCAAAGTTTAAGGATTAAATTTAAAAGTGTGATTTCAGTAGGTTGGAATCCATAATTTACATCTGCAAGTGTGCCAGTGTGAAAAAAATGGGTATATTGCACCCGCAGGACACTCTGTAGTCGATAGAAGAGCCAATCTATATGCATATTGAAAATTAAGTTGAATGAGATGACTCTCAGTATTCAGCTTTCTACAGTTCCTTTGCTGAGTCTTTTACCTCTTCAACGGACTCAAGAAGAGGTCGCCATACATAAGGGCGAACCTCAAACAGATAAATAAGTATTTGAGTATGCTTATCGGTGTTGTCTAGAACTACAAGCTCTATTTTGTTAAAAATGGCGCTGTGTAAAAAATGGTCCACAATATCTACCACCTGCGATAACTTAAAAATCTATACCTACAACAACATTCACTATCAACAAAATGACCGTTGAACCTTAATCTAAAAAGTGCACTTCTCTTATGCTACCGGCGTCTGTTGTCCCAATTTCATACACAATGATAAACATAATATATATCGTTTGACAAAACATCGAAACAATAATTTCGGCGACCAGAGGTTATCGCGCGAGCCAATATACAATTAGTGCACTGTTCTTTAGATAAATGGTAATTGTAACAATAACATAGTTACACAGAAAACGGAGCATTCTATTGTTTAATGCTTTATCAGTTTCTAGAAGTAAGTTTTCTTTTAAATGGTAGTAGTAGCAATATTTTGAAATTTATTAAAGTAAAGTTCATATTCAACTCTCGCACAAAATGTGTTTGTTTCTCTGGGAATAAAATTTTGTTTCGTTACTTAAAAATATCTGGTCTGTAGCCCTCTTCAAACCTAAAGCCATTGGTTTAGGTTTCGGCTCTTGTAGATTTTCTGAATTTAGAAAATTGACATAAAGAATTTAGTCATGTCTCAGCGATCCTTAGAAACTGTATATAATTGAAAACCAAAGAACCAATAATCTAAAAAAACTAAAGAGAACTGACTTTTTTCCAAATCTTTCGCAGTTGAGTCAAATACACTTGTTCCAAAGACGTTACAAAATGACCAGTAACTCTATTAAATCTAAATCCCGTTTAAATTATGCCAGTTTCACTATCTGATTCAAGTTATTAACCAGTCAGATGACAGAATATATCTACAATACGCAGGAAATTCTGCTAAGTCCCGATAATCGGCCTTCCAATTATGTCCTCCGCTATGCTGTCACATACTTGCTAGGAAAACCAATTTGATTTTGTAACAACAAATTATGCCAATTGCACATGATTGCAGAACACAACTTTGTCACCGTTTCCCGCCTTCCACGATTTCAAATTGGAATGCAACGTTAAGCGCAGCGTAGTGATTGGTTCATACAATATTCAGGACAGCCAATCGCAACACGCCTGTGTCGCCAGTGCATCAAAAATTCCATCTGAATATACCAGTGTGGCGAGCTCTAAAAATGATAATGCCCTAACATGGCCATACAATTTCAAATGAAGAATTCATGCATCGTTCTCGTTTACATTTGGGATGTGTTTTTATTGACGTTGAAGCGGACAGGTCCTCCATTTTATTTATTGATAGCAGTGAATGCAGTGATTTTGAGTAAACTATTTTTGTATAGAATACATTTTGCATGGCAATGAAACGGAAAATGTTGACTAGCTCAGCTGCCTACCGACTGAGTCAAATGTGGACCACACATAGCCAATAATGAATAACAATATTATTTTCCTTACAACTAATTCAATGTCAGTTAGACACCAGTCCTGTACAGATTGGCTAACCTTGAAAGAAAAGAGAAAAAAGATATTGAAAATACTTATTCTTTAAAATATTTTTAATAAACAAGAACCATAGCTTTTAAATTTACTTCAATATTTAAATTTGGTGGAACAAAATTAGTTGTTCTTATCATACACACTGATGCCGAGTGTGCGCAGAGTGACAGCAATAATTAAGTTAAGAACAAATACTTTCCTAATATCCATAGTTTCTCTTACCACATATGTGACATTGAGGTTAAAAGTCACTGACTCCAACCAATACCTGAGTATCGAGACGCAATCATAAACAGGACTATTAACAATGTCATGACTCTCTTCAAAGGAAATAAATAATCTGTAATCACTTCACATTAATATCAACGATTATCTAACCACCGTAATTACGCTGGGAGAGTCAATAAACCAAACGGTATATAGGTACCGGTTTTACGGAGCAAATCGACATTACGCCAATGTACAATCTGAATGTGTTTTGAATAACTGATGTGTAATTCTTACGTATTATGTATTGAGATCAAATGAATCTCAGGTTTTGTGTTGAAATGCTCACGAGTCTGTGTCTAACCCCCCCACTGGATCTAAAACTGTAGGCTCAACATATTGGGTCTCGAACTAAATAAAATCTGCCTTTTTTGCTATCAACGGATAAAGTTCCCCGATGACTCACACACCTTCCTCTCCGAAACTGTTTCACTTAGAAACCTGAAATGTATTTCACCTGCAAGAAAATAGTATTCTTACTAGGCTCTGTCGTAAATGACTGTAAAATGGTATTCGGTCGAAGGGCACTCACTGTAAACATAGTATGGAAAAATATTTCTAGCCGCTCATAAGGTCATTTAATACTGACAACTGAGTTTCATTTCGAGTTTTCTTACTCTAACGCAATGGATCCTTTTTCGAAAATGTTCCCTTAGTCGCCTCTTACGACACCCTCGGGATGAATCGGATTGGCGACCACTAAAAAATAAAAAGGTTTAAACTTGGCCTTGAGTTTCAGAGCAATAATTTGAATACCACTTGGGACATAAGTAGTAGACCGGCCTAAAATCTAATATCACAGAATAAACACAGTAAATTCACGACCTAAACAAAAAATACAGCAAAGAATCCTTCAGTCTGTACAAACCAAAGAGTGATCCTGTAGAAGCCGGTTTGTGTTGACCTTAACCTGATTTAAAATGCTATCAGTCGTTGGTCCCCTACCGCTTGGATGTGTAACGTCGTGCCGCACCGAGCCGCGTCGTACGTACCGCGCTCAATAAAAATGCTCCTACATGACTGACTACCGGTGGTGTTTAAATTAGTAATGAGTGTATTGTTGGAGGAAAGGATAATATGGATACTGCTGATACGAATATGTTTCACTAAACAGTTTACCTCTCCAATAATACAGCTCTTTAAAAACTAAATCATGTGTAACTTGAAAGAGGATAATAGATAGGTATTATATTTAAATTGCTCTAGAATTTATAATATGTATCAATTTTTAAACAAAATATTATATGAATTGGATGTAAAAATTGCAGTTGTTTAGATAGAGTAAGAAAATTTTCAAAGAGGTCGGGCTTGAAGAAAATTCTCTAAGATTAATTTGAATTAGAAAATTAGGCCTAGTTTTCAGATTGAAAGTATGATGCAAAATTTACCTCTATTTCATTTGATGTTCAATAACGGCACTCGGGAAAAATTAAACAGATTATGAATAAGGTTTGATCGACAATTTGTAATTAATTATATTCCAAAATAACTCACCTGCACATAGAAAACTATAAACACAAAAATCATATCCATACAAATCTAACGACTTTGTCTTTAGGGGACGAACAAGACGTATAGCCCTACAGCCTCCGTTGTCTCGCGCAAAGGGATTTTTTATTGTTGCCCGCAAATTGTATTCACGACAACCCTAGCTGTGCATACGTAATGTCGAATGATGTGTGTTGACGAAATGAGTTGTTGTTTCTTTAATGTAAAGATTCATGAAGCTGTATACATGTGTAAATTGAAAAATGTTAGGGTTGTACCCACTTAAGAATACTCAAGTACTTGCAACAGCACTTTGCACCTTCATTTATTATAATAATCAAAATGCATGTAGAACTAGACCCTAGTAGGTAATGAATTCTAATGATCTTAGTGTCAGGGATGTCACACATGATACAGAAGAACGCAAATGTACCAACCGAATGCTAATTACAAAATATTATCAAAATTATAACGCGAACAACGATAATAATTCTCGTATCATCAGTAAGGAAAATAAAAAATTCGAACGCATCAATTTACGCGAATTACAGCGGACATCTAATAAAAACCGAACAAAAATGCTCACCCCAAGATATCGTTTAAAAATGACCGAATTGACAACTAATTAATTTACAATTAAGCATAGATATGGATTCGGCACACCGCAGGGCCGATTCAAAGAAGCTACGTCTGCAAATAATACAAAAAGCAATTATTATCTCAATTACTGACTTGGCTCTCGCCTTTGATGCCATGAATTTTGATCGAAATCGAAGCAGGGTGGAAATCAAAGAAAAAAAGTTTAAAGAATGAAGTTATTAAAAAAAAATAAGTTAAGGTAAAGAGACTTTTGAAGTTGATCGGTTTATATTGGGTAAGGAATACAATAGATAAGAAGATTTTAAAATCAGAATGCATAAGTACTTCCATTTTTTATTTCAATTTGTGACAGCAGATTTTTTTAAACAATTGTGTTAGTATGCCAGTGTCAAAGAGATTTGATCTTCTTTTTTTGCAAAATAATGATGCAAAGCCCTAAACCTACCTGAACACCTAATTTATACATACGAAGTCGTTGTATTATTTCTTTATGAGATAAAAAAAAACAACGAGTAAAGTAAACGTAACTAACTAATTAGATATAGACTGAGATAACGGAGTGCTTAGGTATACAATTCCAAAAAAATATATACATTTTGCCGTTGTTCTTATCCGCTAAATTTTAAAATCCGAACACCGGCACCGGTGGTACTGACAGGCTGTTATATCGAATCACTTTTTATATCGACTTTCTTTAAAAGTCCAACTTCGATTACACAGACACAGGGTGCTCCGATTTCCTTTCCATGTAATTGGCGAAGTTTTATAAAGGTCACTCACTGATGGAAGGCTACTTTTTTAATGAGGTTTGAATTTTTGAGGATAAACATGTCACGAAAATGTGGTGCAAAATCTTGTAGTTAATTATGTCTCAGGGCTACACGTATTTTGGTATTTTTTACTTGTGGGGACTAAAATTAAGTAGAACTGTGTACCATGACTGGCCTACTTTGAAAAATCCTTGTAGGTGTAGTAACTAAGGTAGGTACCTACTGGCGTAGTACACAACAATCGCTATAATTGTGCCTTTGCTAAGATATTGGCGAGTTTTATCATTGTCTTTGCTGTATTTCTTTTATCACACACAAAATGACAGCTTTTCAAGTGTGAGATGAGTATAAAAATATTGTACCTGTATTTCTTAAAGAAAATTGCTCGAATGAAAGTGCGTTTGTCACAGTGATTCAGGGTTCGCTTATAAAAATATATACACACCTGTAAGAAATATGAAACAGATCCCGCTGTATAATGTCAAAATTCATCGCCTTGGGTCTCCTGACATCCATTTTAATGACGTCACCCCTTGACGGCAACCCTTGAGTTTTTTGACACAAACGCTTCGGCTTTTGTTTGGTGACAAACCGAGTTGCTTTTTGATATTACGATTAATGTATTTAGAGTGAGGTTTTCGGCTTGGTTCCGGTCTGAAAAATATGATAAAGGGTGTTTCTGTATGTAAAAATGTGGACTTTGACAAACATAGTTAGTTAGTTTCTAGTGTTTCTACGTTAGTCGGTTTCGCCAGTATCGGTTTCGGTGGAGGAATTGACTATGTAAAAATCGATCGTAGGTATGTGTAGGTATTACAGCTATTAGGCTTAAACACTGATCAAGTGGGCACAAACAAAAAGTACTACATGTTCCTAGCTCAAACCATTCATGATTGTTTAAGTAGCCCTACAAAAACAAATTTACCAAATAAAAAGTATCCATAAATAGTGAATTAGTGCAGCTAGTGCACCGTGAATCGGAATAATCGAATAGAATCGTACTCGATATTCGCAGCGGTAGTGAATTGGTCTATTAGTGGACCCTAGTGTAACTACGGTCCCCTTCTAACATAGTTACAAACTAAATGTATTGTTTTTACCTTTTAGTGCCATCAAGTTTTTTTTTGTTGTTTTCTAATGTTGACAATATGTTAAGTCTCAAAAGTTACAATTTTTATAAAACTAGAAAATAATATTGTAGGTAAGTTTTTTTTACACAACCCTACATTTTTTTTGACGGATTTTGTACAAGCGCTCAAATTAAGATAATTTTAGTTTGTGGATGTAGACAACTGATATAGTTGTATACTTATAGATCTCTAAATCCATACATATCCAATGATATCTCCTGATAGCTGAACTAGTCTGATCCCTATGGGCTTACAAACACACAAAATATAGGTACCCGTAATAAATCATAAGTGGCGTTCCCACTGAACAGGAAAATACAAACTTGTTTCTCTGAATTGTATGACACGATATCAATACAACTTTTATTTTTGTTGCAATCTCTCTGTAATACTTTGTTACAATTATTGTGCTTTGGATAATCAATCAAAATTACCTCCCGTTGTAGTTTATCACATCACAAATGAAGTGCAAATTCTTGTGTAAGTATTTTAAGGTGTTAAAGAGAATTTAAATTCACTGGGATGGACCAGATTTTAAATTTTATTATACTTAGTGCATAATCTTTTCAAAGAGCGTCACGTTTATTGATGTATAACAGTTACTATCGCAAAGCTTGATTTGATTTTGTTTTTCGAAACCCTCGGTTCAGAGCCCCTAGTCCTCAATTCTATTATTATTTCACTTGTTACTTTGACCTCCAACATCTTTAGTAGTGAAACCATTACACCTTTAACCTTCTCTTAGTGCTGTATCTAAAGGAGAGGAGGCTGAATCTCCAGACATTATTTTCCCCACATGGTCAGATGCTCTCTGTAAAAGATATCCGTTTCAGCAGTCATCTCTCCTCCTAAGTAAATCCCTACTAATATGTAAGCGCAAGAAAATCCCTGAACCGCATCTAAAAAAATACAGAAATAGATAGAAGCTTAGGTAAGCAAAAAAGGCTACTATTTATTCCCTTCGCAAATAGGTAAGTCACGGACGGGGTTGTGGATATTAACAAGTGAAATATAGTTAAGCCACCTCAAGGGTACCTTACCCACTTAACCAATATTTTATTAATAAGATGAGATTCAAAGGAAGATGCATATGATTAGCGACGCTATGCCGTGCATAAAAATCTTCAAAAGAAGCTTCAAAATACATGTCCCCACAAGGGAAGACTGGAAGCAGGAACTGCGCTCACCAGATGCAGACTGCCTCATCTGGTACACAGACGGTTCAAAAACGGAATCTGGTACAGGAGCTGGTATTTACTCAGAATCTTCACAACTTTGGAGCAGCCTGGGTCAGTACACCACGGTCTTCCAGGCCGAGATGTATGCCATCATAGCATGCGCAGAGGAAAATCTGAAAAGGAGTGTAGAGAACAAGACCATCTACATTCTTAGCGTCAGTCAAGCGTCACTAAAGGCCTTAAATTCCTACAAGGTCAACTCAAAACTTGTCCTGAATGCGGTGAAAACCCTAAACAAGCTGGGCCGCAGGAACAAGCTGCGACTGCTCTGGGTCCCAGGCCATGTAGGAATAAAAGGAAATGAGAAGGCCGATGAGCTAGCTAGGACAGGATCGGCAAATGCCATGCTTGGACCTGAACCATGTATGGGCCTACCAGCATGTACACTCATAAAGGCCGCTAAGGATTACGCTGATAATAAACACATGCAAGAGTGGGATATCAGTCAAGGGTTACTACATTCGAAGAAATTCATAAGTAGCAGAACCAATGAGGCTTCTAAATTTATATTGAATAATGGAAGAAGCAAAGCTCGAGCTGTGGTTGGTGCCCTTACAGGGCATTACGGAACCAACGACATGCTTTTTAAAATGAAGATCACTTCAAATAACGACTGCAGAGCCTGCGGTGATGTAAAGGAAACTATGGAGCACATCCTGTGCGAATGCGACGTCTTAGCAGCGAAGCGTATGAGCCTCCTTGGGAATGCTTATCCCAAACCGGAAGAATACAGGTTTCTTCCTCTTAGTGGGATCACCGCGTTAATAGACCACTTCTTCAAAGAGTAAGAAACATGAAGGTAGGGGCTAACACAAAAGATCCCACTGGGTCGAAGTGTTGCTGACTTCGTCAGCCCCCGATGTAAGATAAGATAACCAATATTTTTATTATGATTCATGAATATGTGCCATACATTATTGTAAAAAAAAGACAAAAGTCTTTAATTAGGTACCGTTAATTTATTTTTCGGTGAACTGGTTCCAGTAAGCCCTTTCTTTATGAAAGTGGTCCAATCTTTTGTATGTGGTGAAACAGACTCAGGGAGGCATTCTGACAAGCGCGAAACAATTGGGTAGGTATGCATTGAACTTGTTTTTTGCAATTAAGGTAGCCTGCGATCATTTCTCAAAACTGCTGAATAAGTTATTTAAAAACATTAAGCCTGGTCATGTTTCTTGTGTGTTCTTTGAGAGAGTTGCTCGTTTTTCTTCATTGTTGTATATTCCGCATTAATATATTTTTACAGATAATTTAAGGCACTTTAGTTTTCTTCTTATTTAAGTCACTTTTCCTTTCACTCTTTATATTTAAGACACTTTTCCACCTAGATCTTCGAGTTTTAACCCACTACATTTTTATAAGGTTAGGAATCAACAAACATGGTTTTAGTACTGACCACAAAGACGATGGAAAATCCAAGCATCCTCATCGAGGCCAAAATAAATAAAGAAATTAAATGCTCTCTCTTCTACCTTGCAAAACCATTTAAAAACAATTCAGCTGTTTACTATTAAAAAAATATGCAGAGAGAAAATGTAATACAATACAGTCTGAAACTGAATAATATATGGTTGCATCGCAATTTTCAGAACTAGGAATTACAGTTATAGATAAGTAGGTATCTATAAATCATAACATTAATAAATTTAACTCAGTTTGAGAAGCATTTATGTTTGTGAACGATAATAAGAAAATAGTACCTACCTCCTACTATTAAGTTACAAATTACTTATGACTACCAAAATAGAAATAAGTAACTATTTCTCCTTATCCCATCTGAAATCTGAGGCATTTATGAGGAGATGCGGTTAAAAGTAGTTAATATTGTCATCATTATTGGATTCCAGAAAACTCTTTGTCGACTTCATAATAATGGCCAACCGGGAACAACGCGTTCATTAATAATTCAAATGCTTCTATTACAGCCCTCAACACTAACCGCTTTGGTGTTACAAAACGTTATACGGTTTTGTGTTTCACTAAAATAATGGGCATAGTATTTTTCTGAATATGATAAGTATTTTGAAAATATTTTTGTTTGGTTTCAAGTCATTTACTTGGTAATGGTGGTCAATCTAGATTTAGTGATTTGAAGACAAATTCTCTATTATACATAACTCTAGTTAGGTTTTATAATAGATACCAAACATTGAAAACAATTTTTATATTTGTAAACTAATAAATTTACATTTTTAACCGACTTCAAAAAAAGGAGGAGGTTCTCAATTCGTCTGTATGTATTTTTTTTTATGTATGTTAAGCGATATTTCCGTCAATAATAGACGGATTTCAAAATTTCTTTTTTTGTTGAATAGGGTTTACTTCTGAGGTGGTCCCAATTTTACCAGGTCAGGATCTGATGATGGGATCCAGGAGAAAACGAGGGCAACCACTGAAAATTGTAGGGACAACTAGTGCGCTTGTTCACTTTTTAATTATGTGCTTTAATGTTCTACACTTTAATGAAGGTCTGGAGTCGACCTGATGATAGAGTCCAAAGACAGTCGAGGGCATTCCTTAACAATTTACAGGACTTACCTTGTTTTAGGGCTTGATTGATTTGTATTGATGAGAACTTTACACATAGATTGATAGATCCGACTTAAAAAAAAAGGATGTCCTCAGTGTTTTATGTATGTTCACCGATATTTCGTCAATTATAGACGAATTTCAAATCTGTTTTTATTGGATAGAGTTCACTTCTGAGGTGGTCCCATTTTAACCAGATCAGGATCTGATAATGGGATCCAGGAGAAATAGAGGGCAACCACCGAAAATTGTAGGGACAACTAGTGCGTTTGTTAACTTTTTAATTCAGTGCTTTAATGTACTACAATTCAATGAATGTCTGGAGTCGATCTGATGATAGAACCGAAAGACAGTCGAGGGAATTCCTTAACGATTTACAGCAGCTGCCTTGTGTTTGGGCTTCATTGATTTGTATTGATGAGAACTTTCACTTAGATATATTTTTCGGTCCACCCGTCACTTAAAATATTGAAAAAAAAAAATTTTTTAAAAAAAAATAAAACCGACTTCAAAGAAATCCTGAAAAATAAAATTTACTTAGCACAATGTAATATATATTTTGATTTATCAGATCTTATTCAAAATAATATTGAAGTTGGTGCCATGAATAATACTTACATAAAACTATGGGTTTACTTGGCGCCGACTTCAATATTATATTGAATAAAATCTGATAAATCAAAATACATATTACTTTGTGCTAAGTAAATTTTATTTTTCAGGATTTCTTTGAAGTCGGTTTTATTTTTTTTTGAAAAATTTTTTTTTCTTGAAAACTTTTCGACATCGAGAATAAAAAAAATGACTTCTTTTCTAAGATTATTAACAAAATAGTTAAGTTGACCAACCTACAAGCGTAAATAAATAAAGCATCATCCTATACATATCCTCATCACAGTGTGTAAAACTTTAACAAGAGAATGTGTTATTAATAAAGGTATTTTCTTACACAGTGATCGACGAGGAGTTCTGGACGCGGCAGCACTTCAAGCCCTGGCTGGAGAGAGTGTGCTGGAGAAGGAGAGACAGCTATCAGAGATGATCCTACAATTACAAATGGTGAGAGAACAGCTTCTACAGCAGCAGGAACATGCTAAGGTAGGTTAGAATTCTGTATTGATGATGTTTAACTTCATACGAGCCATTGTTTTTTTTTTGAAGTCTTGCGACCGTTTCTATATTATTTATTTCCATCCCATAGATATATCTTAAGATTCTTAGCCATTCACAGCTACTCATGTTTTTCCTTAAAACAATACTTAGTTACCCAATTTATTGTTCATCTTTTGATCGTCAAAAAGCTTTGGCACATCAAATTCCACACGTTCTGTAATATCAACTACCTACCTATATGAATGTACATTTTGTATTAAAAATACAGTAGATACATAGTTGACCTCGTTCTGTGTGCCAACTTGTTGTAATGAACTTACTCAGATTAGCATCGACCGAGATAAATGCGTGTAGGATTATTAGAGCGACTTCTGTTTCCGAGTTGAAGGGATTTTTGTTAGAAAATGTTTTAACGTTATTGTAAAAGTCGTTGAACTTCTCTTCAATAGCGTTTTCACAATTGATTTAATCAGAGTTTATGTTATTAGATCTTTAAAGTTAATTATCAAATTGTGTCAAACTACTGCAATCGATAGAATTTGATGGCAGCCCACAGCTTATTGCAATGCTTAAAAGAAGTCATAAGGACATTTGCTTTATTTTTTATATCGATGTAGATACACATTAATTAAGGCGAAGACATAGGTATAGACTAGCTAAACACAGTACATTATAACGCATTTACTACAGTTAATTGCTAAACGTAGGAAGTGTAAAATATCATATCGAAACACACCGCCTGAACATAATACGTTCGTACTAAAATAGAAGTTCACGATCGCTTTGACCCCCACTCCACTTAAGAATGAGTGGCAATACTTTGTTTTCAAAAGCTTTTATCTGACTTCAGACATCTGTTTTGCATGCTAGGTCACGAATTGAAAAGGGCTCAGGAATGAAGGTTTATTCCTGTTTAGGATCTTTTAAGTTCAGTCCGTAAACTGATGTTATTGTTCCATTTCATATACTTTTATGGCGGTGACAGTTTCACTGTGTCGTATACCTTGCTTAGGAGAATCCAACTGTACATCGTAACATAAATTTTGTACAATGCTATTGATAATTGTTATGGGGATGCGGAATTTATTTCGAGTCAAGATGTTTTGTCTTATTGCGTAGTAAAACTTAATGTATGGGTGATGCGTCGTGGTTTCTGCTTGCTGGATGCTATCCTTTTGTTCTTTAACGTCTTTTGTAATATTTCCTAATTAACTTGGAGTCTTCGACGGAATAGTTGGATTTCTTGTGAGTCTTTGTGTTTTATTGTCTTCTTTTACTATAGAAATTTGTAAGAATTAGCATATACTATGCAGAATACTTCGCAAAGATTACGTGCTTGGCTGTTCTCATGACACTTAGATGTGTGTCTGCATTTGTCGAGATTATTATTAGAGTCTACGTAATCATGATTTTTATACGCATTCTTATGGATGACATGCAGGTCACCTACTGGCTAAAACACGTTGGCCTTCCATCTGCCTAGCTAGGAATCCCGGATGAGCCCTTGAAAGGATAACTCAGAGTTCTCCCAACCCAGACTTTGCCCGCAGTATCTAATCAAGTCTTTTGAATTTTAATATTTACATACATACATACATACGGTCACGCCTTTATCCCCGAAGGGGTAGGCAGAGGCATATTATATGCCCACATTTCACCTTTGTATAATTTGTCCCACGTAATAGGTGGTGAGCCGTATTGTATTTTAATATTTACTGTTAAAATTTACCAAATGGGTGCAACCTCGAAAAGGGCAAGCCCATTTTTCATTGTTATGCCTTCTTTGAAACTTCGTATTTTTGTTTACCCTTTTTAGAATAATTAGATTACGTTACGGGTCCGTGACTCTTTTGAGAATTTTCTTATTTAGATTGTGCAGGTTTTTTGTATCATCATTTTTGTTTTAGACACTTTTTTACGATCATCAATGTTTTATAAATACTTAATATGTAAGTAAGAACATTGAATATTCTAATAACACCTCCTGTATCTTTATGATTTTTGGTAGTAATTATACGTACATAATATTGTAGGTACAGAGGTACTGATTACCATTACAAACTGTAATAATGTTAAAAGTAACTTAAGCTTCGAATACACTGTTGTCTGAGGATCACTTTGAAATTTACAATTTAAAATCTATCATAACCAAAACTAAACAATCTTATTTCACAGTTTTGTTTAAAGTTTCGAAATTTTGAATTTATTCTAATCAATCACAAGAACTTTAAGATCAGTTTATCCAAATGTAAATCTACTTTACACTTTTTAAAAATCACATTGAAATTTTCCCTTAGATACTCGATAACCTTTCACTAAACATAAAACATAGCTTGCAACACGTACATAAAAACATAGGCAGATATACACACTCCCATTTACCTATACAATCAAATCCTAATTACCATGCTCCCATAACGCGTATTCATTTTCAATCATCAAAGTATACAATACAACTTGTATCCTTTCAACCCGAATCAATTTTCATGTTGAATGCATATTGTGCCGGCCGCTAGCCGTACCGTCAGCAACAAAGACACTCTTACTAATGAATCAGCGATAACAACTCTGACGGTACTCGATCATGCCCTCTGTGTAGGGATGGCGAAAAAGTTTTTGACCGTCTTTTGCTTCTTGTGAGGTTTGCTTAAAAAAAGTTTTAGATATCGAACTAAAATAGTGTTGCTATGGCAAACAATACACTAAACCTTGGGCTACTTGACTTGAAATTTTGGCCAACGTCGTTTAATTTATATAATGTAACCGAAATGCTAACCATGTTCCTAATAAAAAATAATAAACTAAGGCACCTAAATAATAAAATTATTTAGGTGCGCAAAAGACACCGTAGTTAGTTTTAGGAATAGTAAAAAAGTAGCAGTGCTTGTATGAAGACTAACCTGTTCTATTCATGAATTTTGGCATCAACCCTGCAATTGTATTGCGGGTTAGATTGAAGAGGCTTGTCTATAGCGGTGCAAATGGGAGCGGCTAATGGCAGGCGCGTTCGTATTCGCGCATTTTTTTTCAGAACGTCCCTTTGTTGACTGCGCTGGGTGTATTTCGAATAGCATCCGATACGGCGTATTCGATTCATCAGATTTTTTTTCACGTTTTGTCTTTGGAACGCCAGGCTCTTTTGTTTGTGCCTGTGTTTCAGATTACCATGGAATGACGTGATTTTTTGAATTCGGTTTCATTGAAGTTTTCATTCTGTATTCGCAAACTGTGTTTATGCTTTATTATATTTTCATCATAGAATTCTTTAATCTCTGTTTATACTCTTGTAATTGTAATGACCATTAATACAATGTTTGTAGGTTTTGGGTACAATTTCCAGGACAAAATATTAAATCTATGTAATCGGCAAATAGAATTCTCTACTATCTATTTATCTTCCTTAGATGGTTTCAATCACAGAGCATCGCGCGCCTCTACAGAGGGAGGGGCCAAAGCTTTCAAACCCCCTCTGGCAATAATGTGACACATAATGTGACATATCGACGACAAAAAGTGCCCAGTTCCATACAAACTGAAGGAAGATTTCCCCCCGCCACCCGCAAAATATGACAGAAAATTTTGTATCGAGCAATCGTTCTATGCCGTCTCCCCTCAGACAGTTCGCGTTGCTCTATGGTTTCAATTGCTATGGACATGCAAAAAAGGTCGAATTTATATCTAGCCAGCGACCATAACTGTTTTAACTGTTATTATAACAGTAGTGTATTACTGTTAAGTAATTAACAAATCTTACTAATATTATAAATGTGAAAGTTTGTGAGTGTGAATGTTTGTTACTCTTTCACGCTCAAACGGATGAACATATCGGACTGAAATTTGGTACAGAGATACATTGAATACTGGAAGAACACATAGGCTACTTTTTATCCCGGGAATGAGTTCTAACGGGAAGGGACCAATTTTTCGCGGGCGAAGCTGCGGGCATCAGCTAGTATATTATAAAGATTTTACAGATTTTTTTTCTAGTTATACACCTGACTGCAGATTGAGGTATAAAAACAGCCAACTATTGTTTACATTGACCAGTAGAGACCTAAAAACTTTTTGTAACCGACACCATCAACAAAAAAAAACCAACGTATCTGCGAGAGCACTCAATCGTATTAAAATATAGCAGGAAAGCACAGTATCGATACTCGTACTGTGGATACATTCGTACAATTATACAAATATTGTAACCCTGCAGCCCCAAACGGCCAGACAAACGGAAATATGAAAATGAAACGTATAAACGAAAAACGCATCAAACGTTAGCACGCGACGACAGCTGGACAAAAAATGAACACAAACGAGCGCTTAATTCGCAAAAAGCCCGTTTGATGTCACTAATTGACAATCAGTCGGAGGACGCGTCTCATTGGTCCGTTTCCTCGTTCTGTTTTAAAAATTTAAAACAAATAAATTATTAGGATGGCCATTTTGGTTGGCTACTAGTTGTTTGTGTTGGTTGGAGAGGGATGCTAATAAATGATGCAAATATAATACTTAGAAAAAAAGCAATAACGATCTGTAAGAATTAAAGTTGAGAATTTACTCCTCATTCCGTCTTTATTGAATTACTAAAGAAATTTCAAATGGAGTGTCTTTTAGTAATATCTAAATTACAGGTTACCTAATGTATGTACCTATATAAGTCAGTGGTACTAATAATGGTTCACTGGTACTTGTAATCTCTTAAAAGGGTGCTGCTGACGACTAAAACTTAGTTTAGACGCAAATGTGTCATAACATGAGGAAAAAATGGGCGGCGAGTTTATTCTTTACGAGGAGAAAAAGGAATATAAAAAGAAACACACTTTTCAATTTAAAAAGGTTCCAAATATTTAAAATGTAACTGATATACGTGCATAATTGAAAAACATCTTGTACCTATCAACTTTTTGAAATCTAATAAAAGTCACAAATTTTCGTAATGTGCAACATATTTAACAAATTCCACATATAGTAAAATATGTGGAATTTGTAAACAGAAAACGGGTAAGCTTTTTAAAAGGTGTCATGTCATATCCCATTAACCGCTCAACTACGACTGGTAAAAAGAGAACCAACAAGTTGGTCTTTAAAAAAAATATTTCAAATTAAAAAAATATATTATATTCCCGACATTCGAGGGGTTAACCGTGTCAGACCAATTAGTTTTAAAAAGAAAACTAAAAAAGTGACGGACAGACGTGTGGTGACAAGTTTTTTGATTAAAACTTTTTAAAAAAGATAATATTAAAAGTTTATGTTAACTGGTAACACCCTCTTTAGTGTAGCGTATAACATGTCCCTCTTTGAAACTACTACCTTTTGGTTTAAATGATGTTTTAGTTACTATTCTGTCCATAAATACCTAACCATTTCTTTTAAGTCAACCTGTAATCTAGCTAACTTCCCGGTGCCACCAGCTGGTCAATACTTTAGGGCGCAAAACGATATGAAACCTAAAAAGAAACATGTCATTGTTTATCTCCGCTACTTAAAAAAGTGTGGAACGCGATAGTTTGAAGCTGACCATACATTTCGTTTGTATTATTACATTTTAAATTACAGTAGAAAGCAATACTGTAAAAAAATATTAATTTTTCTTGGTAGGCACTTTCCTAAGTATCAGTAGACGTTCAATTTGTGACACTACGCGAACTCCATACATGAACTAGGTTCAATAATTTTCTAGGCTACGAATCCGTAGTGAGATTTTGGCACTTTAAAAGAATAATATTTTAATAACGTTTTCCCAATTTTTAGGTAATTTCACACACCATGTAGGTTCTGCATACAAAAAAAAACAACTTAAAAATGGAACGTTATTTTCAGCACTACTCAATTTTTTTTTAACAAATAAATGCATGGCAATCAAGACGAACGCGTGAAAACAGTTTCAAATTTCGAAACAGTGTTGTAAGTAATCGATGTACAGATATATCGATTAGTTTGCTGACAGAACGATCAGTCATAGAGAAACGATAGATGATTGGCGTCTGCCGTCACCCCTATTTGTTCCTACACACCATACATCACGACTACAACTATTTAAGTATTTTAACTAGATGTTCTACACAAATTAGAAGCACGACTTAAGTTATCTTGACTAGAATTTTAATAGCTTACAAGTTGTTTAACGTGGTGTGCTTAAAATACTAAAATGTTGGTAAGCAGGCACCTGTTTGCCCTTCGTTAATCGATTTGTTACAACTATTATAATTATTATTGAAGTAAAACTTCTTTAGGCGCGACCTAGGGAGTAACTCAATTTTTCTTGATGGAAGTAACGCTATTTGAATTTTGTTCGAATGAATGATATTAATTTAACATTTGATGCCGGCAATAATATCATTTGATGCCGTCAATGGCAAAGAAGTGTTTTACTTCAATCGCGCGTAAAGGTTACACGCACACACTTTTTTATACCTAAAGAGATGCGCATGAAAACCCACTGGCTTAGTATTCTGTAACCAAACTGCGTTCGATACGGCTATTTTTGAGACATGTGACGGTATAGTGGCTTTTCCATTTAGGAGCGTCTGCGTAACCGATTCTGATTACTAGTAATATGGCTGCGGTTACCCATTTTTGATTGGGTGACCCGTATGCTTGTCTGCCTCATCAGTAGATATTTAGATACCGGCGTAATATAACATCTTGCTAAGTGCCAATATCTGCCTGTGACACGGATAGTAGGTAGGTAGTGGTACTAGATAGATAAATGCTACGCATTTTAAACATAATTTATCCCCGTTCTTAGAGTACTTAACTCTTGATTTCAAAAGAGTCTTCATAAAAAAGTTTGTGTTGCCTTGATTAAGCAATCCAATACCTATGTACAAATTTTCCTATGTTATTGAATCATACGTATTCTTTTTTAAATGCACCTTATTATAAAACAAGCGACAAACCTAACACATGCGCACAAATTTTCAGAACGCATGACTAAGCCGTTCAAAACGAACGAATAGAAGAAAATCTGCTTGACAAAGGCGGGACCATTTCCACAGATCATTGTGCGAGAACGCTACAGCGATATGCGTCTATCTTACTCTCACAAAGACGCCGCCGAGATGCGCAAAAGAGATAGCTAACACAATAGACAATTGTTATCCCTACCTCCAATAAGCTATCACACGAAAATCACCCATAGACCAATGGAAAAAGAATGTTTTTCCTCTGAATATGTTTAGCCAATAATTTGATTCGCTCGTCATCGCTAACGAACAATAGCAGAGTTTAGGTATAAATAGAAATATTATAGTCTGTTCATGAAATTTATTGGTGGCATTACAGTGTGGGCAACGGCTTTCGGTTTTTCTTATATAACCGTTTCGTAACGTTTTCCCGATTGAAAATAACCGTTTCATTGACATTAAAATAGTTTTGGTCGCCGCCGAACAATCGTAAGTATCTAGGTATGATAATACTTATATGAAATATAAGACAGTATGAGATAGGTATAAGTGGGAATTTGGAAGTTAAATAATATGAACGGAGAGAATTTTCACCAGAAATATAAACGATTCAAAAGCTTATTACTCTGTAGAATAATAGAAACTTTGAGCGATCTGCCTCGGTTTGTATTTCTCCCCTCTTTAAACCCTGGACTTTCCCCCTTTGTTTAATACCTAGCCTGCGTGTTATATTATAAATACCTTCATCGTACATTTAATAATTTAATCAATCAAATCAGTCTATCAGTCTAAAGCTGGACGTAGGCTTCTTATAATTTAATGTTCGTTAGCAATTTGTCTAAAACATTCCTAAGTAGGTAGGTACCTACCTACTACTTTTAGCATATCAAAAGATATTACTTTAAGATTCTCTTTCTAAAATTATTCTCATTTAAATTAGATATAGATTTTATACCCACAATTACATAGAACAAGAAATTATTATCAATTGCATTAAGCGCCCACTATTTTTCCTTTGTAGCTTAGACTCAAGTAGCTCTAAGTACATCAAGGTTTTAATTTTGTAGCAGGTACCTAGAAATTATTATCAATTGCATTAAGCGCCCACAATTTTTCCTTTGTAGCTTAGACCCAAGTAGCTCTAAGTACATCAAGGTTTTAATTTTGTAGCAGGTACCTGCCTACCTTACATTCCTTTATAGTTATATTAACTAGGTACTAGTTAGGTATCTAGTTTTTACTGACAGAAAGTAGGTTCTATATTAGATGTTAAGCGACAAATGTCATAAAAGATAAAGCCCCTGCACTATGTGGTACCTAGCTTTTCCTACACAATATTTACTCTAATACCTATACAATTTTATTAAGCAGTAATACAAAATATATTAGATACTGGAGTAAGACAATCTTGTCACTGAAAGAAATATCTTTAAGACAGTTGATGTGTAATCAATAACTTCGGATTGAAGTCCTCTCAAACATCTAAAATTAGACCCAATCCATCAAAATCAAGTCAAAACACATAAGCTTAATAAATAAGAGGTTCCACAAAACACACAGAAAAGTAAATTAACCTTTCTACAGAACCAAACTCATTTACCGATACAAAACAACGAACCTATAGAGCTGCCCCAATCGGAAAATTCCAGTATGAAAAGACGCCTGAAACAGCTCTGGAATCAACTGAAACACTCCTTTGTGTGTATTCAGTATACAAATGCTTTTCTTGGCCGGCATTCATGGCTTTCTATGGAGGCAATAAAGGTTCCCACGGACACAATGAGCTTGGAAAGCAAGGAGTGTGATGAAAAGTTGGGAATCTGGGCCGCGTTCCCGAGGCGACGTAGGGATGTGCTGTCCTTGTTTATCGATAAAAGTTTAAAAGAAAATGTTGTTTGAAAAGTTATATTGACGTGATGTGAAGCGTGTTGGATATTGGATTTACTGTTATTTTATTCATATTTTGAATGTAGTAGGTACCGAACTGATAACATCTAGCTCTTTCTCTTTTTAAGTTTCATATTTCATAACTACTTACGGCATATTTTCATCAGCTGGTGCAGAAATAGATTGGGAAGGCAAGTATTTTCTTACCTTCCGTGGTGCTACTTATGTAAATCTTTTTTTGGACTTGGTGAGCTGCTTACCAGCAAAAAGTTTAAATGCCAATACTACGAACTATTACGCAATGCTGTTTTTGGTTTGGTAGAAGCAAATGCATGAGCACAAAACTGTTGTTGCTATTGACACACTCCACAAATATTCCGAAAACTTATAGTTATTATTATAATCTAAGAATAGAAAAGAAATCATGAGAACTATTACAAAAGTCAACATCGATAAGATAAATAGGCCAACACTAACGTAGCTTATTCTCGGCACTTTCCAATTATTTTTGCGGTCTTTCTTCGCCACAGACTACACAGTCCGCATTGAATACGAAACAGAATGGCGATAGAATTTAGGGAATTAACAACTTTGTTACATCAAAATGAGGGATTGTGTATTGCCGAAGTCTTGCGAAAATTATTTGCCGTTCATGTATGTGGCAACTGTTCGACCGATTTTTACCTTCCAAAAAGAATTTGAAGGAACTTCTGTAATTTTCTATACCTACTTTTATATTTCGTTTTCGATGTAGGTAGGTAGGGTTAGTACATAGGAGGTATACGAGGCCGATGGGGCCTTTCATGTTTCTTTTCCTCCCGAATCCGAATCTTCCCTTTTTGAATTACATATTTAATGTAGTTTTGACAAAATCCCAAAATAGAATATTGATTTAAATTCATTCCAATTTCTAATTATTTGTTCGATTTCAATGAGGAATACTGGTAGGTTGGTATATTTTATACACTGTGTTCATTTAGCCAATATAAAATGCCTCCTCATTTAATAAGAGCTTATTATGTAGGTACCTACCAACTACCAAGTAGGTAACAAATCTTTAATATTTTGTAACCGATATAATAAGCTGCTTTGAAAGTAGGTACCTATAACATAATACTGATACCTAATCGTCATCAAAACCAAAATCGCTCTCGCAAGCGTACCCTCTTTCATAAACAACAAATCCACCATCTTAGTTTTTCCTTTTCCATCAACTTGCGGTTAATTTATTTAATAAGTTGTTTCTGAATAGAGCACTGAGCAACCGGGCGCTGAATGAATCAGTCTTTCTATTTTTCTTTATTATTTTTTTCATTCAAAACAAATCTTCAGTATTTTGTTTTTGAAAGGAAACACAAGCTTCATATTTTTCTTTTCCTGCCTTTTGTGACAGTCATTCTGGATAAAGAATCGTACTAATTAAGCGCCATTTCACAAAAGTGTAGAGAAAAATTAGTACTTTTGAAAAAACTTTATAATTTTGTTTTCAACAAGTACTGATTGCTACACACATAAGCGGCCTGGCATTGTCGGTTCGGCAGTATTTGTCGAACAAGAAAGCCGACCCGAAGCAATTGCTGCACTTGTTCGACTACAATCGGCTAGTGCCGATCGAGTTGTTTATTCGGGTCGACACATCATTCCATTCGGCAGTATTGCAGAATGAAAAAGCCAACCCAAAGCAAGTACTAAATTACGTTCGGCTTGTGCCGATCGGCACAATTAGGTTTTCATTCATAGGCAAAAGTCGGCAGTTGCGTGATGACTGATGAGTGATAATGTGCGACAGCCGAGCTTATGATTCCCGAACATTCATCTACATAAATATATTCGATTTTACCATTCGGCTTCGCCGATTACTGCCCGCTCGCTGTGTTTAGCAACTGCCAAGCCGAGTGGTAATGTGCGGCAGCCGAGCGGTTTGTGATTCCCGAATATTCATCTACATTATTCGATTTTACCGCCCGGCTTTGCCGATTAATGCCGGCCCGCTTATGTGTGTAGCAACCCTAACAACCCTTACATGCCATAGTCGGCAGCAAGTGTATTTCTTGTGTTGCAAACATCCATACGGTCTACTATCTGCAGTGACTAGAATTTATACCTTGAAACTTTGAAATCTATTCATAGTACCAAGGTATAAACTACCTACCTTAATTCACTCCAGTTACAGCTAAAAAACTTTTATAAATACCATAAAATAAAATATTATATTTCGAAAAGACCCTTGTAATTTTCAATAGTTCTTTGTGAACGTCAATCAAAAAGCATGTACCTACTTAATGACTTATAAAACTCGTAGAAAATTTTAATATTAGGTGCTTACACATCAAATTGGCGTTTTTCGTACTGGCCACTTTAATTACGATTTTCTCCTCTTTGGTAAGGAATTCCAAATTCAAATTTTCCCAGCTATTTACTCATGTATTTATCCTTCGATGACCGTCATTCATTTGTTTTTTTCTTCTGTTTTTTTCTGTTTGCGTCACTCATTTTACAAAATGGAAAACTTAAAATATCGCATTATTTACGAGTACGAGTTCCGCCGTGGCACTAGTGCTGCGGAAACGACTAGAAGGGTGAATGATGTGTATGGCGGTCATGTTGCAAAAAAGAAAACACAGTTCGTTTTTGGTTCCAACGTTTTCGTTCAGGAAATGTCGACCTGCAGAACAAGCCCCGTGGACGGCCTGAGACTCAAGTTGATAATGAAGTATTGAAGGCTATTGTGGAAGCGGATCCATCGCAAACCACGTCCGAGTTAGCTGCAGGCTGCGGTGTTAGTGATAAAACTGTTTTAATTCACTTGAAGCAAATTGGGAAGATTAAAAAGCTTGAAAGGTGGGTACCTCACGAATTGACTGAAGCAAACCGGCAAAAGCGCGTCGACTGCAGCGTTACATTACTGAACCGGCACAATAATGAAGGTATTTTAAACCGAATCATTACCTGTGACGAAAAATGGATTCTTTACGATAATCGAAAGCGCTCAGCGCAATGGTTGGATCCTGGCCAGCCAGCCAAATCCTGCCCCAAGCGAAAATTAACCCCAAAAAAGTTACTTGTAAGCGTTTGGTGGACTAGTGCCGGTATTGTTCATTACAGTTTTCTCAAATCTGGCCAGACTATTACGGCTGATGTCTATTGTCAGCAATTGCAAACCATGATGGAAAAGCTAGCGGCTAAACAACCTAGGCTGGTCAATCGCTCCACGCCACTGCTGCTTCACGACAACGCTAGACCACACACTGCACAACAGACGGCTACCAAATTAGAAGAGCTTCAATTGGAATGTCTAAAACATCCTCCGTACTCCCCGGATCTTGCTCCAACAGATTACCATTTTTTTCGAAATTTGGACAACTTCTTGCAAGGGAAAAAATTCAACTCTGATGGGGCAGTCCAAATCGCCTTCACAGATTTTATTGATTCCCGTCCGACTGGTTTTTTTAGTAAAGGGATCAATGAACTACCTATGAGATGGCAAAAATGCATAGAAAACAATGGTTCATACTTTGATTAATTAAATATATTATATTTAAAAATATTCGACTTTTTGTTCCTCCTATACAAAACGCCAATTTCATATGTAAGCACCTAATATTAGTAATTTTATTCGTAACTTTAATAATCCTAATGACTTTTCATAACTTTTAAAAGTGTTCAATTTGAATACCTATATGAGTAGATGTTATTGCTATTGCCATTTCATTGATTCTTTCTGTCGTGAAAGAGACTTACAAACACACATTGTCATTTTATTAGTATGGGTGGATTGCGAGTTTCACGTACAAAAAAATAAAGTGATTCTCATTTTACTCTACCGCAAATGAAAATATATTTTTACTTTATATGTATAAAACAGAAAAACAGGTAAGCTGTTAATAATTGGTTGAAAGTTGAAAGGCTGACCCATAACATTTATTTCGTTGGCAACACTGAAGCAATATATTATTCCGGTGAGGTTGGCACACCGAGCATGAAACGCACACCGCACAATAGTCACCTACATAAACGCGGCAAGATTTTAACAGTTTGATTAATAGTTGCAATAAACTGTTGTTTATGCCCTCTCAATTGTACACTTGATGAATTTTTAATGGCTCTGTTTTATTACTTTATTGTTAATACACAGAAATGTTACTCATACTTGTCTCTCTCTTTATGTCCTACGGGATTTCCTACAGCGAAACTATGGGACGAGCATGTCAATTTCAGACCGAATAAAACCATACAGTGCTTTTTCAAGGCAGTGTGGTGCAGTCATGCATAGAGCTTATTTTGTAACCCTCTAAAAGCTGACTGGTATCGTGACCAGTATTTACAGGCACACCCTGGTGACCCCTGAAAACCTACATTGAATGGTATGCACGCAAGGGCACTTTTAAGATTCAATGTACCTATGACCGAGAGTCCCGAATGGTCCTCGGAAGTTAACCCTAGGGCTCGCGGCACCTGCACAGTAGTGTACCATTAAATCCATTCGCAAATGGCTCAAAAAGGTCAATGTATATGTTTTATTGAAAAGATGCTATTTTAAAAGTTCATCTACTACAAAAGGAACACAAATAAAAGGAAACAAAAATGGCGTAGGTACGTTCGAAATTCGAATTCATCAAAATAATGCGAGGAACGTGATCTCGTGCGAAGTGTGGGGATGAGAATATACACTCGAGAGCAATGAATCCGGGTCACTTAAAGAATGTTACAAATCTCGGACACTAAAAATGATAGGTTAATGCAATAAATTGTATTTAATAGACAATGTAATACTCCTTAAATGAAAGTAAAAAAAATATGAGTCACCATACATTTTATTAACACAAAATTACATAAAGAAAAAACTGCTGATCTCTTCTTAAAACAAAAATAGGAAACATGAAATTTTTGAACTTTATTACGATTTTCTTGAATTTTAATACTTCGTATTGCCTCCTCGTGCTTCCATTACTGCGTTTACGCGGTTTGGCATGCTGTACACCAAGTTCCTTATACGATTTTGGGGAATATTCTCCCATTCCTCTGTGAGAGCAATTTTGAGCTCACGAAGCGTGATTGGGGGAGGGTTTCGTTGTTTTACGCATCTGCCTAGCTCGTCCCAAGCATGCTCGATCGGGTTGATATCCGGGCTGCGCGCTGGCCACTCCATACGAGTAATGTTCATCTCTTGAAGGTAGTCATTCACAATCCTACCTGTATGAGGTCGGGCATTGTCATGCATAAATATAGCATCCTCACCTAAATTGACCATAAATGGACCAACGTGATCATTGAGGATTTCTTCCACATATCTTACGCTAGTTAAAGAGCCGTTTTCTATGATCACCAGCTCTGTGCGACTTTCAGAAGAAATTCCGGCCCACACAAGTACAGACCCACCACCGTAGGCTACTTTTTCTTCGATGCATGCTTGCTTGAATCTTTCCCCTGGTCTTCGATACACTCTGTGTCTTCCATCGTGCTTGTAGAGCATAAATTTTGATTCGTCGGAGAACATAACTTTTGACCAATCTTCAATACTCCAATTTACGTGGCTCTGGGCATACCTTAGTCTCGAAATACGATGCCCACGCTCCAGTTTAGGGCCGTTTGCAGGTCTAAGGGGTTTTAAGTTAGATTCAGCAAGCCGACGTCTTACTGTCCATGCACTTGGGTTACTTCCTCCGAGGCGTCGAAACTGATTGGTGAGTTCAGTTCCTGTGAGAAAGCGATTTCGAAGCATGGTGTTCACCAAGTATCGGTCTTCTCGTGCTGTGGTACACCTGGTTCTGCCCGTTCCTGGTCTGCGTAGGTTAGAACCAGTTTCTTCGTAACGTCGGAGAACTCTTTGTACTGTTGACAGCGACACACCGACAGTCCTGGCTGTATCGCGCTGACTCCGGCCGGTTTCCAGCATTGTAAGTATTCTGGTGCATTCTTCAGGCGTAAGCGACATAATTTCAGCTTGATTAATGAATATAGAGCACTATCAACATGGTTTATGTACCCACATAAATGACAGATTACAAACAAAAGCAACACCAAATGCTGTAATTTCGTAGTTCCATCTTCGAAAGTGGCCCTTTTTCAAATTTGATTTTTTTATGATATAACTTTACAATAACTAAGAAGTTTTAATACCTTCATTTAAGGAGTATTACATTGTCTATTAAATACAATTTATTGCATTAACCTAGCATTTTTAGTTTCCGAGATTTTTAGGATTCTTTAAGTGACCCGGATTCATTGCTCTCGAGTGTATTTCTTGATATGTTACAAATAGGGCTGTGAATACGTAAGAGATAAATATATTTAAAGATGTATCTTTGATAATCATTTACAAATTATATCTGCTCATAATTATTTATAACCCTTATCGATAAAAATCATACAGACTAGCTGTACCTCACAGCTTCGCCTACTACGAAGCACTACGAATCTCGTAGCACACATTTATCATAGCAAATATTGAAATGGTTTGGAAATGTGTAATATTTTTGGAAAATTATACGCTCCGCTTCTTTGCGCCCATGATACAGACTTATAATGTCTTCAGAATAGTTTGGCATTTTAATGGCAAAATAATTCTTAAAATCGGTTTTGTGGTTTAAGACTTCATCGATTACGAACAAAAATTAGCTTTCTCTATTTAGATACAGAAAAATCCAGTCAATCACTGCGTTCCTATCATACCCATTCAGAATTCTGCGTAATTTCAGAATCACAATAGAATTACTCCTGTCAGCCCTAGCAAAATGTAAGGTGCGCGGGAGTTAAGCATTCTGTCCCTATTCCTTTTTTAAAAAAGCCGTTTTTATTAATTACCGCCATTGTTGGGTGGTCGTTGAGCTTATGGGAATGCGTGCGTTTTGTAACTTTTCAACGTATTTTCGTTCAGAAATGGGAATTTTATTTTTAATACGCGTAAGCTGCTTAATTGTCTACATCTGTGTTGCAGTTTTTAACCGACTTTTAATTTCAATGTGTCTTATATGAGAAAATGACGGTTTGAATGGAAACCATAACCATCCTAATACTTATGGATTTATTTATAGACTATAGAGTAATTACAGAAGTAAATTTTTCTAATCTTAATATATATAAATCTCCTGTCACGATGTTTGTCCGCGATGGAATCCTAAACTATTGAACCGATTTTGATGAAATTTGCACACCGTGTGCAGTTTGATCCAACTTAAGAGATGGGATAGTTTTGTTTATGGAAAGCCTAATCTACGACCGGAAGTAGCGGGTTACAAAAATCTTAGCCACAGCAACGCGTAGCCTGGCCCTCTAGTAGTTCTATAGATAGTGAAATAAAACAACTTGATTCGGAGAGGAACTTGATGAATCCGTCACCTTTGCTTAAAAGAACCACTCTCTGACCCATCAACAACAGAACCACACGAAAATAATATGGGTGTTACTCCTAACTAAGCTGTCTTTTTCGCTATAAATAAATGTATAAGAAGGACGTTTATCTTCGAAATACTTGTCTTCACATAATCAACTTGTCTTAATAAAAGTACTGAATCCTTTACCACCTCATTATTAAACACTTTAAGGAATTATTTGCTTAAGTACAAAACACATTCAAATTAAAAAAAAACTAAAAAATAACATTCTGAATTCAAATATGAACGTACATTGACACTTGCATGATCATATAAGACGAATTTAAATTGAACAAACCTAATGTTTATTAGTTTATTTTATTGCACTAGGTATTAGAGGTCAATGATATGGTATATTGCCAGGTGTTGAAAAGAAATACATTTGCCCGCGCAAAAAAAAATACATTTTAGTGCCGACAGTCGAGAATAGGCGATCTCAATCTATGATAACACTAAATATATCACAATATTGTCGGTAGCGATTCAACGATTTCCTGTCGAAACTTCTTGGTATAATAAAATAAATTTAAACTATAATAATTGTAAATAAGTTAACAGGTCAATTATAGAGCATTCTTTATTCAAAGAAATACAAATTGAATTTATACAAAAGAAAATTTAGTTGCGGTTTAAGTCATAAGCGTTGAGCGATTTATAAGATGTTTTTAAAATAAATAATACTTATTTTTATTGTTTGAACGAGTTTCGTGTATGGATGAATATCACAAACGGTGTTTTAGCCCAAATAAAAAGGGAAAGAGATAAAATGTTGTACAAATTCAAAGTATGCTCCAGGGGCATACCTACATAAATATAATATTGAAAATAGCCACTGTAGTCTTAATGACGTTCTCAACTTTAAAAGTGCTTCACTCACGCTACTGACCTAACATTATTATATTATTCATACAATAATGTTAAGGATGAGCAACGCAGTCAAAATAAATAACCAACCGCTTATACCTAATTCAACCACACTCTACTCCCATACAAAACGTCATTTTCATCCAAGATAAACTATATAACAAGACAATAAATCATATAACGAATTAAATTACCCATATTATGACTACTTTAAACAACAGAGATATGCATCATATTTAAGCCGACTCCAACCTTTGCGTCACAACACAATAGATGTCATTTTATCTGTCAACGCTTCGTTTTTTTTTTTTTTTTTTTTTTTTTTTTTTGTTGACGCGGGGAACGCATTTACGCGCCTTCATCCCAACTGCGGGGGCAGCTGGGATGGTGTGTGGGACTCCCGGCCCGGTCCGGAATGGACCGTCCTACCCACTAAACCCCGCGGTGTTCCTCCTCACCCTATAGCCGGGCCGAGGGATATCAAAAGATTATTCACGTCGACCCGGCTAGGGGCGCCCCGTGAATTCGGGGCTCTCCTCGGGGGAGCCAGATGGGCGACTCCCCAAAGCTCTCTAAGGAGCTTGAAACCACGCCTGCACCGCTCTCGATTGCCCCTCTGTAATAGAGGAGACAGAGAGCGGCTGGCGCAGGCGTGCGCTAATGGGCACCCCCGGAACACAAGGAAGGTGCCCATCGCCGTGTGACCGTTGGCGGGCGGGGTCCCCCGACCTTACGCCCACGGTCAATAAATATTCGGGGGCGTGCGCAAGCTTCTTGCGACGGCGCCCCGAACTGCACGGCGGAGTGGGACCAATTGTAGAGTTGCTCCCACTCCCCCACGCAGTGCGCCTCCCGCTTTGCCGCCATCGAAGCGATGGCGACTCAGCACGCCTGACTACCGACCATGGCTTGCACCATGACCAGCAGTGACAGGCCCCTACCGTGCTGTACGGAGCGGCCGCACGGACGGAACGGCCGCACAGACGGAGCCACCGTACATGCGGCAGCCCGCACACACGCAGCAGTCTCTGGCAAACTGCCGCGCTACGAAACTGCCGCACAGGTGGACTGTCGTACAGGCGGAACAGCCGCACAAGCGGCCGCTGCCGCACAACTTGCTCCAACCGGCCGCAGCCGGGAGCAAACCTCACTACACCGCGGGCCTTAAAGGCCCGCCATACCACGACCCCCTCGTGCAATGGGGTCAACTCCGTCAAAAGACGGCTGTTTAACGTTCCCAATGCTTCTACCCGCTGGAAGGCCGGGAGCATTGGGGCGTCCGCCACTGTGTGTTGCGATGCAGATGCAACGCAACACCGCGGGCCTAGCAGGCCCACCGAACTGCGACCCCCTCGCCATGGGGTCAGCTTGCCGGGAGTCAACGCTTCGTTTATTTTATTTCCAATTCGAAAAAGAATTTAATTTCACTCGCTAGACGGATTTACGACCTCATTTCTCCATTGCAGCTAAATTTTATAATATAATTCAGATTTCCATTTGTTTGCTACAGAAAAATAGAGTTTTACGTATAAATATATGCCTAGCTATTAAATTTAAGTTTATTTTAAATAGATATTGGCACATGAGTTACGTTTCAAAGGTTTATAAATTGCAATTTTAAAGTCACTTGATGACGTCCAGGTAATTTTTATGGCTGATGTTCCGAATCAAATATCACGTTTCTGCTCATTTCGAATGTTTGTGAAGTAGTCAATTTGACTACTATTCGTAATGTGTTTTTATTTGTTTAAAAAGTTGCCTACTTCTAGCAGAGTAAATACTCTTTTATCTTTTTATTTTTTTGTTCTTTTTTTTCAAACTCAGCAGATAATTGGAGTTCATAGACAAAGTTCATTAAATTTAAAATTAGAACGCAACATTAAACAAATGTATTTGGTTACCTACTTGTATTACTGTTATCTTACTCTATAACATTATGGTCTACAGTTTATATTGGCTTGCCTTTGAATGTTATTTCACTTTGATTACGTCGGTACCGTCGATTGAAATCGGGTTTTACTTTAGAATTTCTTAATTTGTACATATTTTTTCTTCAGCCACTTTTTTTTTGTGAAACGGTGTTTTATTTCACCTCTATTTGGTTGTAAAAGAATAGTTGTATAAGATGAACTAATTTTGGTTTCAAAACATTTTATAAAATTAAAAAATACATGACAATACAGTACATAAAACTAAGTGAAATATGGTCGTTTGCAAGGTATCCTTTTGCCTAACTCTTAGATCATTAAGGCGTGACTATGTAAAATGTTATACGTATGATTTTGGTAATATATATAATTTAAGTCCACCAGTTGTCTAGATCCCGTTACACTAACTTTTATTAGCTTAATTTGATCTAGACGACATAGTGTGAGAATGTCCAAAAATGTTTAAATTTATTTGAACACTCAAACATTTTTATTCACCAATAAAGCAATCAAAAACTAGCACACCCAATCTTTTGTTGATTTGAAAATGTGTTCAAAGAAATAATATTAAGTGAATTACCCACTTTCTACTGAATAAATAATTTATATTAGCGGTATATTCTTTTCTCAAGAATTTTATCTATTAGATGGTAGGCGACATCAAAATTGTCAGAGCGATACAAAATTAAATATCCTGTCGTAATACTTAGTTTCTTTTGATGACAGCTACATCAAAGCAGAGTTTTCCTATTATTATAAAAAATATTACCCCTCCGTACAAACCTACTTGATACACATAATATTTCTTCAGTTTTTGTTTTATCTTTTTCAAATTTGGAATTATTCTTTAAGTAGGTACTTAGCATATTTATTTATTAACTTCTAAAAGCTGTTTTGTTGCTTGGATTTTTTTGTTAGCTAGACTGTTTAAATAACATATTCTTTTTTTTAAGTCGACTACACCAATGAGTTTTGCTAAATAAACATAAGTTTTGAATAATATTAAATGTAATAGTTCATTCTGTAAAGTAAGAAAATGTTCATTGTTTTTGAATAATATATAAAAAAAAAATCAAATTTAGAAATCAATATTATCAGATGTGTTTAGCCAGTTGAAAAAATGTGTAGTAATTTAGTGAACGAGTTTTGTAAGAACAAAAAAATGGTAAGCGACAAAAATAATGTTTAAGATGCATATCTATATGTAATCTAATCTAAAACATTCAATTATACACCAAGATGTCTCTGAAGATAGTAGGTATTTAATTATCATAACCAGATTTGAAGTAGTTTAGGAAAGCCTCACATACTACTAACATAGGATTTTTTCCAAAGCAGCTTCCTATAACTGTAGGTAATATTTAGTACTTAGTCGAAAAATTCTTGAAATACTTAACAGATTTTTTAAATTCTTGCGCTGTAAGAATGTTATACAGAAATACGGGAAGTATGGGTTAAATGGATGCTTCGAGGTCCACAACATGTTGCGGACGCAAAAGCTGATAAGTCTTTTGTTTTTTCTATAATGTAAGGGAAAATCCACATAAACGACTAAAAAACCTCACGTATCCTGCCCAACAGCCTACAGTTGGGAGCCCCAGGTAAGTTCTCGAAGAATATCCTAGGACAAGCCGATAAGTCTGATAACTACGGTTATTGAAGTCTCGGCACCACAATACAAAGTGAAAAACAGAGGCGAGGCTCCCTGTCAGGTTGAGGGGCGACCTAAATCAGGTCGCTAAAAGATATCATGATGCTGAAAGCAATGTATTTCGGTAGGTACTTATATACCTAGCTATAATAGTTATTGCAATCCGTTCACATTACTCATTCACGGGAACTATGGCGAGTTAAAGTTCAGTTCAAAATTGTTGACTTTCTGTGATATACGTTTTTAATTATTTTACGATGCGTCAGACAATCAATTTCCGGTGTCATAAGGCGAGAAGTGTCATCGAAAGGTCAGTAGTCTAACACTGGGGTAAACATTACCGAACAGAGGTTACAAAGTAAACTAGCTAGTGTGAGGTGCCACCTTTGATGTTTGCCGCTTAACCGTAGGGCTGTCACGTAATGTTTATGTTCAGTATGATAGAAATTATGTGATACATACATTACATTGTGTTACGTTCTTTTGGGCTATAATGCTATATGTCTTATTTCATAAATTTAATAATCTATATTATAGGCACGAGATCCCGTAAGGCTATGAGAACCGTACTATTATCGTTACAGCTGTATTTTGGGAAATAATAGCCTAGAAGCAAAGTATAATGTGTAATGTAATACACTCTTAAGGGATTTTAAAACATAATATTATCTAATACTACTTTTAAATAATTACTTTATTTATTACAACTATGCCCGTCTATAGTTTCATACATCCAATGTAAATATTATGCTCAAAAACGGTCAAGTATGTTAGTATATTTTTTTCAACGTTATCAACTTTTATATCTAATTTCAATGACGATTGTATTTACATAACGAGACTAATATAATGACCTACTTCAAATAAGTTGAAATTATAACAAATAACACAATATAAAAATTTACATAACGCGTATCAATCGAATATTAAAATGATTGCCAATTATGTAAATTTTCACAATATCGGTATTTGTAAGTAAACTAAAAAAATCTGACTTATTAAAAGTAATTTTGAATCTGCATCTCATTTTGTATGTAATTTGAGACATTTGGAATAATAAAATCGATTAGTTACTCATCAAATAATAAAAATGGGTGATAACCCTAATAAGCACAGAGTAGTCCATAGAACAGAGTTTACATTGGCATCATTCAAATGTATGAAGTTGCTATTTACGTTTGACCAGAGCACTCATTACGGATTGTTATTGGAATAATAAAGAGAGAGGCATCGCATCCGTCTAGCACTGAGATCGTAACGTATTTCCAAGTATCGCTTCTATCTGTTGCGAAATCCTATTGCTTTATTCTCATCAACGATTCCGCGAACTGACACTTCTGTTTTTGTTTATTAATCTATGTTTATATGAGCTGGTTTTTATTTTGTGATAGAATGTTAATATTTGAAATGGTTCTTATTAATTCTTTAATTTGATGCATGCGTCTGTATGTTAGGGTTGTACCACAAAATGATACTGAAAAATAAAGTAATGATACTAAGACGAACTGTGATTTTGACGTATGAAATTTAACCCACTAAATCTGGTGGGCTGTATGCTTTTTTGTAACCTTAGTGGTAAAAAAAAAAATACTCAATGGTCAAGAAGCGCTTGAATATGTAAGTTTCCTCTTTATAAAATTGTTAAGCTTTTTCTAGAGTTTTGATAAGTGTTCTGTAATACGTTCTTCACAAGCAGTAGTAATAAACACAGTAAGTAATGCAATTCTGGTTGTTAGAATTCATAGGAAAAAAATTAGTAACAGATATACTGTGGGCGAAGTACCTACTTAACCCAAAGGCAGTAACAAGGTATGTCTTACTTAACATTGGCAGTAAAAGCCCTGTCTTTACACTTCATTTCACGTGCTACGTAAAGTCTACTTATGCGTAATATTTTTTCTTTGAAATTCCTCACCTTCCTTATCGTAGTGCTCTTCATCTTCACAAAAACTAAAATTTTACTGGTAGGGGATGCAGAAACTTCCTCAGTAGAAACATTGTTTCCCAAACTTCATATTCGTATTCTCTTACATCATAGCTTAAGAGCTTATAATTAATACGGAGACCTCATCTACATGAAACTCTAACATTATTACGGGAGTAGATTTAACTTACCAAAGACAGTACCAAAATAAGGTACATTATGTGGCACCTGCCTTCTAGTAGGTACTCTATGTCAAGATGAATGGAGCTAAGAGGCCCCATACACCTACAATACTATTGATCAATAGTTTTAGTGTTCAATATTATTAAACACCATCTTTTAAACAATAAACATACAGAGGTACATTCAATAATATTAACTCAATAACATTGCATCAATATTCTTATTTCCGTCCAAGTATATGTCTGACTAAGAAGTAAATTCCAAATTCAAAATTCCGATATCCGACTAACACTGATCTGAAAAATATTGATCAATATTAAGCTTACACGGTGCGATAAAAAAATATTAATCAATAAAATTAAAGTTCCGTCAAACTTTTGCTTAGTGATTGTTTGTAGCCCTACACGGTCAATTTATTGAACAATCATTTATTTGACCAATATTATTGTCCGTGTATGGGGCCTCTTGGTATGTAATTTCCGTAAATAGTTTATTCTCGAAAATTGAAACATACGTTTAAAACTACAAGCACAATTTACATTGGCGCTTAGGTATGTCGCTCCAAATAGGTTATCACACAACTCTTTCAACAGATCGCCTTAATTCTTGCTTGTCAGCCATTTTGTCACCGCCATTTTACATGTCAACAGAGTCACGAATACCACAATAAACTGTAGAACATTAACCAAGGGCTTCCATTAATATGTCAGACATGTCTCAATAAATTTATTGACATTCATCACCATTGGTATCGGAATAATAATATAATTTACAGTAGCTGGGTAGGTACTTACTTGTAAACTCAATTCACACATTCTAAAAACTAGTCTTAATTAATTTTACACACATAAAACAGATAGTAACGTAAAAATTAAACTAGGCACTAAAACTTTAATCAAATAGCAATATGTTGTACAGTAAAACTATTTTCCTTGAAATAAAAGTAAGTGATCAAACAATTGTATTTTTTTTCATATTATTTACTTTGGCGTTTAAGGAATTTGTAACGCAGTCAACCTACAAATGCCGTTCATGTCAGCTAGTCAACTGAAATTCTTACCTACATGTCTAGAACACAATTACAATTTTCGAAGAAAAACAAAAAAAAATCTGTGCAAAATTTTCATTCGAGCATTTCTTTACATAAAGTAGAAATCCGTTTTATCTCACTTCAACTTAGACACATAACTTTTAATTTAATTTATATACAGAACATATTCCTCTCTTTCTGAAATACTTATCTACATCATCATTAAAACGTTTCATAATGTAAGTACACATTTAAAACAAAATGGACGTCTCGCGAACAAGCAGCAACTGCAAAATCTCTTTGCGAAAACTACATCCGTTTACAGAAAAACTAAGTTAACGGCTAGGGCGACTACAAAGTGCCTTAAATTTTTTAATTGCGACTGGCTTATGTTATTATACTTCTTTGTGCATTCAGGGCAGCATATAAGGCTTTTACAAAGTAATAGGTACGTGAGACCGAATGTGTGTGGTCCAAGTTATGAAGAGCGTGTTGCAAAAGATGTTAGTTCTGAGTTTTGAAATATATTCTGTACATTTTTTGCATTAAATCGTTTGGCTTTATCTTTGAAAGCACATACTTAGTCCTATTATTGTAAAATATTCGAGAAAAAATATAATTTTTCCATTTTTATTAGACTTTTAATTTACTGTTCGTGAAACTTTATGATGATGTTAATTGATTTAAATACTATTATCGCGATTGCTTATCAGGCATTTTTCTATTCGTATCTAAAATTTTAGTTTTTATATAACATTATTTTTAGAGTAACTCACATGAAATTACTTGAATGTAATGCCGAGTAAAAACGCTAAAACCATACATTGTGACTCCAGCCGTATCCAGCCCGCTACCGGCCGTTCCTATGACTTCCACCAGAGCGTTAGAATTTAATAGAGAGACTCCTTTCCCGACACCCGTATGCAGACTTAACAAGACTCTTTTGAACACACACTTATAGGAATATTATGCTCTTTAGTGGGCATTTATAGACATACTATTATAGTCTGTAGTCATATTAAAGTAGGCTTTAGATAGACTTAATATTGCGAATACTATATTTTTGGGTGAATAAAATAAGTACTGCAGGCACCGAATTTAGACTGAGTATCTACTGGTTCTAAAAAATATATCTCAAATATTATGTTTTGAATACCTCAAATAAATTTAATATTAAATAGATATATTACAATTTTGTGGTTTTGATCAAGAAAAAAATTCATTTTTAATTCTTTTGTTTCAGGTAAGACTAAACGATTTGGAAAAGAAGAAAAGCGTGATTGTCAGAAGGATATTTTTAAATTCCTAATCACAGGTAAGGTCTTAAGTAGGTATATTTAAAAACTACACGTAGTATAGACGTGTAGTTTTTAAATATACTTTCAGCTTGTGGAGTCTACTATACTGAACTCATTCGCGACGTGTATGAGATGCAAAGGTTTTAATATAACTCTGTTATTTTTTCACTATTTTATAAAAAGGGAACACTGAATAAGGAAACATGTTCAGATATCCTAGATCACCATACTTTACTTACTGTAGATGTTACACAGTTTTCGTGTAGGTTTTATGAAGCTACGCGTGCCTACGCAACACTGTTTCACAGTTTTGTATGACGAATACTATTATTTTTTATATTTATTTTTACTCGCTTCTTCTACATGTAATACAGACTTCTTACTCAAAATAAAGCTTTAGCTTTAAGCATACAGTTCCTCTTAACAATTATAAAATCTGGTAACACCTTATACACACAAAGTTAAGTAAGTAATTAACAGATGTTTCCCACAAAAGTACCGAGAAAACAACGTTTTACTTTTAATATTTGTTTCTAAATTACTTGAGGAGCCATTAGACAACTCACTAAGTTATTTAAGAAGTTCCATTAATTTTTTAATATGTTGATAAAAGCTTCATTGTTAATTTGTTTAATGTCACTCGTTTGTGAGGTTTAGTGTAGTTAACATCTGTTTAAGTTTATAGCAACCTGTTTTGATAAAATTTTATACATTAATAGCTCTTAGTTAGAAATTTATAGCCTTATAGGTTAGTACCTATCTAGATACAGGTTAGCTTTATACGTCAGACTTGTAATAATCCTGTGACAATTAACCAAAAGAATATAAAGTTTTTTTTATTCGAGCTTCTTTTTTTTCATCCTTTTTTGTCAAGCTGTAGGTAGTATCACGTAGTATTATTCGACCCAATCTCACCCCTGAGCTTTGCTTGACATTGTTAAAACAAAATATATTAGCAGAAGAATAAATAATAAATAAATAAATATTTGTGGACATTCACACGCATAGCCCAAAATAAGCTAATATAAGCTTGTACTATGGGATCTAGACGACTGATATACATACTTATATATTTCTAAAAACATTGTGGAGGAAGGGTTGGGAATGTTCCTCCAACACACAAAGGGAGGATCCTCCGTCCTGGCTAGGTGATCGCGCCTGGCGGCCCGAAGCCCGAAGCCAGAAGACGAAAACATCACACCTACTCTTTCTTGTCCTGTGCTTTATAAAATACTTATTTTTGCATTTTAATGGCTATGTTCAAATATTACGACTCTTTTACATACCGTGGTTTATACACAATTTCATATGTAGTTACTTCAAACATGGTGATTATTCAAACAGTGGTCGTAAAATGCATTCTAATATTCAAAATGCATTCCTTTTTTAAAACGTATCTATGAATTAAACTGGCGCTGTCATTGTCTATGGTCAAAGGTTTTTAATTCCACAACTTCAATATCGACAAGCTTTATTATCAAATTTACATCAAACGTGAACCTTCCGAAATAGATTCTATAATTTATCTTCCAATAAATTTGGACCTACTGGTGTGACTAAACTGTGGTTATCGACCGTTGTAATCAAAAATACACTTTATGGAAAAGTTTTTAAAGTATAGATTACTTTGTTATAAAACACAATAAAAAATATAAGTGTTGACGATAACAAGTTGACACTACTAGTGATGTCCAGTCCCACGCTTCGATAGATTGAACAAAACTTTTGATGTTCTCAGCCCACTTGAGTCACGATGTACGGCGATTAACCATCAAACTCATTATGATGGTCGTAGTGATAATAAAATAGGTAAAGATTGGAAAGTAAATACACAAAATGCATTTGTACACCAAGTTACATTTTAATTAATTACAATATTTAGTTATCAAGACAACTCTTCAGTCTTCTTCAGTCTTCAGTCTTCTTGGGCTCCCATTTTCCGCACTTAGGTCCGCCAGTGGACCCATTGTACGTGATTAGAGAGAGAAGACAACTCTTTGTTGTGTAAGAGAAATAACAGTTGACCATATGGATTTAGAAGTTTTCACTACTTGGTTTAAATTAATTGGGTGAAATATGTAACGAAAAAAGCATGCGATATTTGATGATTTGACGTAGCTTCTAGTGTATAAACTGTTATTTCGTGTCGTGACAGTCGTCATAGGATATTATAAATATCTAATCTCTATAAAATAAATACACGTATTATTATACAAAAAAAATGTCTATTTTCTAATCTACAGATCGTAACGTCGATTGTTACCACTACAAATAACAGGCTCGTTTTGACATCTGTCATCGTCTTACAACAGAATGCTTTTTATAATTTTTTAATTACTTTTATAAATAACCATATATTTAGAAGTTGTTATGTGTCTCCTTTTATATTCTACTCATTTTAATGTCAGTTATGCGATGTTTAGAAAAAATGTCATAGTACTTTGTTGTGTGACGACTATATAGAGTGATTATAATTAGTTTATTTTTAAGCAAAGGTTTCTTTCTGCAAAAAGTAGTTACAACACTAGTTTTGTTGTTAAGGAAAAGTCTCTGTTTATTCAACTTCAACTTTTTGGTTATGGCATTTGTGGAGAGAGCGTTTATTATTCAAAGGAGCTTTTACGTTAAAACTTCATTCAAAATTACATCATCGAAAGGAGGAAATCGTATCATGTCTTCATAAAAAAGACAAATATTTCTGTCAACATCACACCTCAAAAACAGACAAATTCGATGACCATATTTCTTCAATATCAGTTGTTTTTGAGATTGAACTCGAAGAACACAATATTAATATGATTTATTCACAATGACGGACCGCGTGCGCATTAACGATCACAGCAACTTGTTTCCAAAATAAAATGGACAGTGAATTCGATGTAGGGTTGTCACTTTGAAAAACTAACATAATAAATATGGCATTTCCTTCTGTGATCATTGGATTTACTGTGTACAACATTTATCATTAACTAGTTATTTAAAAATATGGTTTTTATTTGTAGTTGACATGTTTATAAAATTATAGTAGGTAGTATTGATTTTATGGTTTAACATGTAGAAAAAACATCTAATATTAGGTAGGTACCTACATAATATTAACAATGAACATATTGGACATCTATAAAAAAAGAGACAATTTTCAATTTTGAAGAAAATGGGTACAATGAACATTATTGAACATCTATAAAAAGAAAGGCAATTTTTTAAATTTTGAAGTTAAAAGAAAATTTATAGATGATGATGACTCCTACTTAGATATTATAATAAATAGCTTATTTCCATTATTATTAGACTTGATATGGTATACAATAAAGTACATTTAATTCTATTTGTAAGTTTTTTAGACATCTGGTATACAATTGCTAGAGTAAGTATTGTACCATGCGTTCTTTCATTGGCTCTGTCCAGTATCTACTAAAGCATCTCCAAATGATTTAAGATCTCAGATAACTAAGCCAAGTGGCAATGGTTTTGTTCTTAAGATCGACCGTCAATTTTTCATTATATCGTTAATGGGTACAGCAAGGATGCCGCGACAATTTTTTTAAGCATAACTCCACATAGTAGCATGTGCCAACCCTAACTTCACGGTACTCGAGAAGGTATTACATACATAGCTAATAGACGTATGGGAAAATATATTTGTGTTAAAACAACCGGCTTTCTGATTAATTGACCTATTAGGTGTATCACAAGATGACGATAAAATCAAAACCAAAAGGTGTCTTACGAAATAACTAAGTGTACAGCCACGATAACGGGTCATTAATTTAATTAGGCTCTATATTTTATTGAAGTTTTCTAAGTAACAATTACTGGTCGGATTTTACAGGTGGTACTAAAATACAGCTCAAATGTTTTTTGGTAGATTAGATAAAAAAATAACAATCCGTTTTCACATTGTAGAAGAAAAATAGATAATAAACACTAACAATACGAAATCATTTGACAAAAATCTTTGAATTTAAGCATTTTATACACGAAATTTACAACATTATTGTGAATTTCATCTAACAAAAACTCTTACCAACTGTGCAACCGACCGGCGACCTCTAGCCGACCGACTAGCACAAAGCTCATTGTCTGGTACCTATCGAAAGATATTTTTCTTTGATTAAGTACCTACTCCAAAAGTATCCAATTATTTAAATAAACGATAAATAGCGATAAAAAATATAATAGCGATAAAATTTAAGAAACCAACTGTTTACTACTTTAAATCATTCAGATCATTGTAAACTTATTAAAACAATAGACAAATAAATTAAAAACGTTCACATATTGAATTACTAACAACGAACTCGTCGATAGATATTATCATTCAAACCAAGCTTTACCGCTTACATAACTATTCAAAGACTGTCTTTTCAGTTGTCCGTCTGTCTGTCACCACAATGGAAATGACAAAACAAGCAATATATTCCCATATGGGTTCACAATAAGGTTTTGTGCCCGCGTACCTTTTCTCATTCTATACAAAATGGCTGATTTTATTGTTTAAATCTTCTTGGCACTCTTGAGCTTTAAAATAAGCTTTGGCTGTGTGAATTAAATTGTCTTTTGTTCAGTACTAAAATGTTTTTGAAAAGACTATATTAGGTACAATTTATTAGATAAGTTTATTATCATATTCTTTTATTGTCTTTGATGTGCAATAGATATTGCAGTGGTATTTTATAATACTTTTAGCAGCCTTAACACTTTCGTGTATTTGAAAAAATTAAAAGGAAAAGATGAAGAAAATAATTCAACTTTTTGATAAAATTATTTTAACGTTATTCTTCTTGATTTCTTGCAAAAAGAGTTAATATTGGTTTTTCATAAAGCGTCATTAATAACATGATGGTTATAAAACGGTAATTTATTATACCTTAATGTTGAGCCAAAAGTCACATAATTAAAATCACCATTAATTTTGGATGGTTTACTATTTAATCTTGATTACCATAAAATACAGATTTCCTGTCGATTTAAGAGTCAATAAAATCACTTTTATGCATAATTTGAAGAAAACATAATATAATGTAGTTGAGACACCTGATAATAGCTTTAATGATATTAGCGTGAACTCTCAAGCCGTGAGAATTTTACAAATATTTGCAACGAATTCTCTTGGTTTTTGTAAATATATTTGATGAATCCGCCGACGCAATACACGACAATACACCTTGACGGTCGACAAAGGAGTGAGCCAAGCGAAGCATAGACAACGAGCAAGGGTTTTGTCTCGAACCATAGACAAAAGCTCTTTCATTGGTGGAACAATGACGGTTCGTCTTTGCCTCATTTATCATACAGGCAGGTTACTTTCATCCAATAATTATAATATACTGAGGATTCAGACGTTACGAATAGCTTTAAAGGTTTCATTGTTTTATTAATTTTATACAACTACCTAGTTTATTATATCTTCTTTGTTAAGCAAATAGGTTATTAGTATAAACATTGTTAGGTAGGTGTCGAACCAAGTAAAGAAGGAAATGCATTTTGTTGGTTTGACTGCCTCTGTGGTGCAGTCGGTAGTGATACCGCCTGCGGCGCTGGAGGTCGTTCGATTCCCACCGGAGTCAAATATTTGTGTGACCCATAAATGTTTGTCTCAAGAGTCTGGATGTTTCTATGTATTATGTATGTATTTAAAAGCATTTAAGTATTAATATCCGTCGTCTGATACCCATAACACAAGCAGGTTATTCCTAGCTTACTTTGGGATCAGATAGCGTTGTGTGAAATGTCCGTGAATATTTATTTTTTATTTATTTTTTACTAATATTATTACTGTCAATGAGATTAATCGAACTACGCGTGTAGAAATTATATAACTTATCTATTGCTGTTTTTGGTCGTACCATTAGCCCGATCGTAAAAGATAGTTCTTAGCCACTTTTGGTTAAGAAATTTTAACAATAAGTGGGTTTTCAAATGCGAGCAATTCTTAAGCAGGAACGGTTATAAAACCGTTTTGCAAATGAAGCAATCGGTGCTGCTGGGTTTGTATTGTTCTGCCAAGACTATTAGGGCTATATTTCACCGGGACACCATGGCGGCGCAGCCAGTCGCCGCGACCAACAAAATGTATACAAACATAATACAGCTCTATAGAGCGATACTCACCTGGTGTCCGTTTTTGACCGTGGCGCGACCAGCTCGGATGCGCGCATACAATGTTACTGGTCGCGCCGCCACGCTCTGGTCGCATCACCTCTGATTACTATGACGCTGTATGCAGCCTCACTCACTCAGCCGCCAGTCCGGCCGCCAGCCTTAAAGTTACAAACAACTTTTCTTAAGAACTGACTGATTTTCTTAATACTGAATCTTGTTCCAACAAATCATTTTCACACAAAGTCAGTAACTCATCAAAGGCCCTGACAGACATCCTCACATAGCTGAAAACTTTATTCGGAAATCATCTTAGATCGTCGTATATGTTAACGAATTGTCCTTTATTACAGCGATCTACTAAATATGGAAGAACCCACCACTGTTTCTTGGCTCTTTTTTTCCTACGTACATACAGCAGTAGTGCTATCTCTTCGACGTCCATTTTGATATTAGGTATCTCAGTGTGGTGTCGCTACTTTGGTGTCTGTTTGGTGTCTCGTTTGGTACCTTTCGGACACCACGGTTGCGCGACTGGTCGCGCCGCCATGGCGTCCCAGTGAAATATAGCCCTTAGGGTACGAGGTCTTGGAAAAGAGAAAAAAATCTTGAAACAAACTCATACCTACCAACCTGTGTCTGTCCATGAACGAAAATAATATTAATTCAATAAATTAGCATCATCATAAACTATGAAAAAACTAGATAAATATTATCTTTGAGTTATAGAATAAGGTCGAGGAACCAATTTTTAAAATACGTAGACAGTTCTAGGTATTAAATTAGTATGGTTAACATAACAAAGTCAAAACTAAGACCAGACAAAAAGATTATGTTAATACAACTCAAAAACCAGTTCCATAATTTGTTTTAAGCTTTTAGACAGTTATTCTTGCATCTCTTTAAGAATTATCACCAAAAATATTTTATAGTGACAATATTTATAATCTGTATCACAGATAAAATTTCTCAGAAACGTCAGTGTGACCAGAGACAAAAAATGTTTTTTTAATTAAGAGGAAACCGTTAACGTAAGATACATTTTGTTACATATTACTAGTTATCGGACATTTTAGAATGTACATCGCATCTAATGTACTTGAATATTCTGGGAGTTTTGTCTTGTTTAAAAGATAAGTCGTTATTTGATCTTTGATTCACATTTTATTACCTTTTTAGTTAGTTCTATTAAATGTAGCAAGAAAATGTCTATTTATTTATAATAAAGAAAATATATGAGAGAGAAATATAAGCTTATGATTACAATCAGTAAAAATGTATAACGAGATTCAACAGTGTTGTTGGAAGCTGAATAACAGTTTTTAGCTCTCAATTTAATTGGTTGTATAATACAGTTATGATATTGTTTTATTCACATTAAGATTTAGAAGGTATATCTTTTTTTAACGTGAGGAAAAATCCTCATGGATGCTATGCTAGACTCCTACGTTACGCCCAGCAGCCTATGGTTGGGAGCCCCGGGTAAGCCCTCGGAAGGATGTCCCAGGACTAGAAGATTTATCAATCAATACAGTAGTGGGTTAGATCCTACCTATCACAGCCTATGTGATAGGTAGGATCTAACCAAGATCTGTGGAATCCGAGCCAGCCTCACTACAAGTGGTGCATCTACTAATTAACACACATGATCGTGGAGAAGAGAACAAGCATAATCCTGTATCAACCCATCCTGGTAGAGTAAAGCGGTAAAGCCAGTCACTCATATAATGATATCACATACCTAGTTATGTGTCTTATGGCGAATTGCTCTACGTTCAGCTGTAGACTGTGAATGTGATAAACTGATTGACGTAGATATAGTGAAGATAAGGAAAACACCAAACAAAGCCTGAAAATGATATCACATAGTCAGATATGTGTCTTGTGGTGAAGACTGATATATATTCACCAATAGACTGTGTGTATACATGTGACTGATTGAAGTAAATCGTGTTTACTTTGTGGAGGCCTACAGTCAGCAGTGGGCGACAAATCGGTGGAGACAATCGGTGATGATCATGATGACATAACAACATTATGATCATTAATCGATGATACAAATCATAGATGCCTAAATAGAAGTAGGTATTTAGGCATGATTTTATAGAACTATGTCTTTTTCCATATTGAATAACACTACTTGTACTGTTCCACAACATTTATTCACTTTACGCCTGACCGGTTTCGCCTCTCGGCATTCTCAAAGGTAAAATATTATAAACTTTGGTAAAACTAACTTGATGACTACACCATCATGTGAATACATCTGTGTGATGTAGGTATCCGTTGTATTCACGTGACGTATTCACATGATGTAGTGGTCATCAAGTTAGTTTTACCAAAGTTTATAATATTTTACCTTTGAGAATGCCGGGAGGCGAAACCGGTCAGGTGTAATGTAAATAAATGTTGTGGAACAAGTACAAGTGGTGTTATTTAATATGTGCAGCAGGTTCCACCAAGTGCCATCAACCAACAGCATTAATAATATGTCTTTTTCCGTTTTCTTGTTAAATACCTACTCATTATATCATGCTAAGTCTATCTATTACGGATCCGGTGTGTTTTATTAATTTGTTTTTAATTAAATATATGTTTGTATTTCTGCAGCAAGATTAATAGCAGGCTAACGTCACCAAGTGACTAATCGCGAAATTATAATGATTTTCGTGTATTAATTTAGTCATGGATGTAAATTCTGTCATCAAAGATAATCAACACATTTTTTTTTGTATAGTGAATCGATATTTTTCCCACGAGATCATTTAGATCATAAGATCATAGTTTGGTATTTTACCGTAATCAGTATTTCACACCTCCTTCTAATAACAAGTTTATAATATCTTTTTTTGCAAATCTGACGTGAGGTATGTTATCCGATATTATTACTTAAAAGACTGCTTTCAGATCAGTTGACCAAGAGTCAAATTCATAATCACACCTTACTAAAAATGAGGTGATGTTCTATAGAATTCGACAGTTCCGGCAGGAGATATGTGACTCATAGTCAACTAACCCGAAAGCAACCTATTTCAAAAACTGAATTAGCACAATGGTATAAAATTTCAAAAGTCGAATTCTATTCCCACAGATTAAATAAAAAAAAAGGCTGGCAATGTACACGGGCTGTTGAGCCAAGCGGCGACCGAGGATGCAAAGGCAAAGGCAACGATGGCTTGCAGCCAGTTGGAAGCTTTTGCACCACTCTAACCGCAAGAAGGACGCTCTATTGCCGTTGTTCCGAGAGCACTTGCTCCCTAATTGTTTGCGGAAAGGGTTCCTCGAGTATTGTTCCAATGAGCTTTTACCGTCAGCAATATAAATATTTTAATTTTTGTAAATATTTTTTTAAAAACAGAAGTGTAAATTATTTTGTGACAGTTCAGGCTAAATAAAAATCTCATGTTTGTGCCAGATTAATTTTAATTTAAAAAAATACCTATCTACTTGTTTTTATTAAAAAAGTAAAATATTCTTTTCCTGTTCGATAATAGCAGGTATTACAATTTAACACAATTAAATTAGAAAGTAAATATTTTAGACAACAAATATTTTTAAAAGAAACCCTTTAAGACAAGATTTTACGTTCTTTTTTTCTGCTAGTCAACATTCGATTACACAAACTGTCTGACGCTACACACTTGTGCACTTTGCCGCGGCAATTTTTCTCTAATTAAAATCATACCGATTGTCGTTTCTATCGCAGCCGCGTTCGTTTGTTGTGGTCCCTGACGCGTGGCATTTGGAGCCCACTTGTGCTTTTTAGTGCCCGCGTTTACCCTTCATGTGCGTATCCGAACAAACTTTGTAGGTACCGAAATAATGGTTTTATGAAGTCATGTTTTTATTTCTGCATTAAGCATGGGCTTTAATATTTTGGTGGGAAATCCGGCATTCATTATAATTATTCTGCTGACGAGTTTAGTTTAAACTTTATGAACCGGAATGTGAATTTCAACTTCATTATTTTATGATCTATAGAAATTAAAATTTGATTCTATTTTATTCTAAGTATTTAAAGGCACTTACCGTTGGTAGGTACCTACCGGACCTATAGCAAAATTTTGTAAAAAATAATTAACGCAAATATAAGAATATTAAAAAGAAAATTATCACTGCTCATTCTGCTCAAACCAATCTTCGCAACGCAGCATAACTTTTCAAAAAAAAACTTCATATAAATTACAAGATAAGATATTACACAAAATTACTTAACAAAAAAGCTAGCCAGCACTCTCTTTCACAGCTTATCTGGCAAAACTTCCAACACATTAGCCGACGGAAAACTCACGCATACTGTATACGCCGATAGAACGCGTTCGCGCCAAAAAAAGCGCGCGATAAACGGCGACAAATCACAGTAGCATGACGTTGCAGCCACTAATGACGCAACTCGTATCTACCGTCACGATGACGCGTGACAGACATGATTTTAAAAAAAGAGGGTAGGATATAAAAGTTCTTTGTGGTCGCTTCTATTGGGATATGTTTTGTCGATTTTCTCACATTAGGGATGTTTTAATTGGGATTGATGGTTGTTAGAGATGGTGTGTTTTGATGGGGCTACTATTTACGCTCTGCGGTGTTACGCTAGAGTATTTTAAGAATGATTAGTTAGCATATCTATCGTATATTTTTAGATACATCTGTTTTTAAATTAAACACGTGTAGTTTGTAAATTACGTGGCGATCTTTATCGTTGTGGAAAATGTCGGCAGTTCTGTTTTGTATCTGTGAAAAGTATTCTCGTTTTGTGACATAATGGTATTTCAGACTATGGTTGGATTTAAAAATTTAACTTATGGTAGGGAAACTACTGATTTTTTTACGTGATGGAAAATCCTCATGGATGTTATGCCGGACTCCTACCGACTAAAAAACCTCACGTAACGCCCAACAGCCTATGGTTGTGAGCCCCGGGTAAGCCCTCGGAAGGATGTCCCAGGACTAGGAAAACTACTTTTCATGATTTAATTTATTTTATGAATTAGCTAATCAAGAATATTTAGCAGGACTATTTGTTGCCATTTTGTAAGTATTTATTGCCATTCTTGTGTACTGAAATCTACAGCGATTCAGCAATTACTATGACCAAAGTAGCTCCTCCAAATTTAAAGTCGATAAAATGTTAAAACATCGTATTTTTTAAACTTTTTATAGAGTTTTATGAAGACAAAATGCTTAGTTTCTATTTCAGTAAATTTATGTTACTATCTTTTCATCAATAATTTTATAAATCTGACCTAATAAAAGCTTAAATCACTGCCATTCAAAACAACGCGACAATAACAAAAATAAGCTGCTTAAATGTTATCAAACCACATTCTCTATAAAATCTCCTATCTCTATCTCTTTCAGCCTTTGCACTTTGGAGCGAAACAAAACATTATTAACAAGGGGGTTAACAAAATCGTAGGCATCATCAAGCGTATTACCCGATCCCATTAAATAGGCACCCCCGCTAGGGGCAAAAGCTAACAGAAGGAGCATCTTTGTTTAACCAGATAAAATCTCTTTGACAATTTGTGCTTATTCAAATAAGGCGGTCCCCTGATACATAATGACTTAATATTCTGTCTTCGCCTCGTCTGTACGGATATTTTAATTAGTTAGTAGTGTATGCGAATATATGTAGGTACATATTTTGTACTTACTTGATTGAGTAGATGGTGTTCAGTGAACTGTATCAAGAAGGTTATGTAACGTCTTGGAGTATTTAGTACATAGGTACATAGAGTCCCTAATTTGCATTGTTATTTGGACAGACAACACTATGTTTGTGGTGTCATAGAGACTGGTTAATGTCTAGATATTTTTTTAAGCTCAATATTTTTTTTTCTTTGTGTTTTCAAAAAGTGCCGATAAAAGTCTTTATTCATAATGACTGTGTCTTAATTATGCACTTATCAATTAAATCTTCTATCCCTATTTTCACAAACACTTATTGATTTTATTTTGGAGCATTTTTTTACGTGAGGCAAAATCCTACATGGATGTTTTGGCGGACTCCTACTGACTAAAAAACCTCACGTATCCTGCCCAACAGCCTACGGTGGAGAGCCCCGGATAAACCCTCGGAAGGATACTCCAGGACTCCCAACAGACCTACGGCTTTTTTTGAAGCATGGCTCCAAAGATCTCGCCAGGGCGGTATTTATAAGTATTAAGATTTCATGTGTAGTGTAGATAGGTAAGTACTATTGTTCTTCTAATATTTTTCACAAATCAGTTTTCTAAATAAAAATGAACTCTATCTTTACTGAGTACCGAATCATAAAGTTCATAAGCTTATTTTTCTAAGTACCTACCTACCTAACTTTGCTTTATTTTTCATATGTTACATTTTATTCTACATAATTATCTCAAACAAATCGTTGATATTTTTTTTACATAGACCTTGCCGACTTTCGTTTAAAAAGCCAGTAGGTACACAAATGTTATTTATTCGTATCGAGGGGAACAAACGCTCCATAATCATTCCAGAGTAAAGCAAATACAACTTAACCGTTCCTTTTCCCGAGGCTTTAGATGAAAAACGACAGACGACGTTGAAAATTAACAAAACAGATTACATTCGCTGTTTCAAAGCGAACAGGGAGCGTTGTTTATCGCTGATTCTTTCCATTTGCGCAACCGTGGATAGCGGAGCGTACCTTATAAAACACCTTTTTGAATTGACGTTGATTAATGTGACAGATAAATAGAACCATAGACTGTTTTTTTTTTTCACAACACAAGTGTGTTATGCTAAAGAGCGTGTTACGCGTTTTATTTTAATCGATTTTTTTGTTGTCAATTGATTTACCGCTTTGTTATAAATGTCATCGTGATTTATTGACTGATTTATTGTCAAGTAAATTTCGAATCACAGTTACCTACATCCAAAAGTTACGACTGCGGAATTCAGGTTTCTTTTATTATATATTTTATTTACTTACCTATAATTTTGGAGACGCGATTGGTACCTACCTAAACTCTTGCCTCGTCGAAAGTTTCGTCAAGTAATATTGTTTAAGACCACGGTAGTATTAATAGAGCGCCTGCCAGCAGTTATCAAATACCCGACCAATTTAAAAAAATATTTGTAACTGATAGCAGTAGGTTTAATTACTATAGGTACTGGTGAAAAAGCTGTGATCAATAGGTAATTATGACAATTCAAACACACAGTCTTTATTAGGGTACTGACATCGCATTTCAAAGCGTTTGTCAATAATTATATTCCCCGCCTCTTTCTCGCTCTCCCCCTATTCGAAAATTCAAATTCTATCTTAAAAATAACTGATTGTCTGTTTACATTTATTTGCTTGTATTGAACGAGATGCTTATTTCACTCAGAGCTCTGACTTTCGTTCGTTCACTCTTTTATCGTTCCTACATAATTCGAATGTGGAAGGTGGAGGGCACAGATCAGAATAAAACGGTGATTTTATTAGCGTACTGTATAATCGTTCTGAATCACAGGCGTTCCAAATATGAATTATGATTAATTTACATGAAATAAGATTTTACAAATCAACTTAGGTCATTCGACGTGAATTATTTTCTAAAACTATTATATAATAATTTTTACTTATACATATAATGTTCAAAAAATCACGTTTGTTGTATGGGAGCCCTCTTTAAATATTACTTATAATTTTTCTGATTTGTCAAACTTTCAGCTCTCTAGCTATAACGGTTCCGGAGATACAACCTCGTGTCGGACAGACAGATAGACGGACAGCGAAGTCTCATGACCCTAAAAATGGAAGATTCTTAAACAATATATTATAAGTCCATCTGATGAAAAGTGATTATTGAAGCCTGTGGGAAACGTCTATAGGCTACTGTGATAATTTTTCATCAGATGGACGGTATGCTGCTCTGCCACCTGAGTGGTATAAAAAACAGGTGTAATTTTAAAGTCTTGTTACGAATACAAAAGGACAATGTCAGAACCTTAATCTTTACAAAAAAAACGTTTCGTACATTTTCTTTTAAAAAAAGAACTCCCATAATAAATATACATTTTAATCTAAACAACATTTAATGCACTTAATTTTTTCTTAAAGAACCCCTCTTCCATTCATGAAGGTTTTATTTGTATGAGGAAAATCATTTTGTTATTAAAAGGGACCCATTCAGCAATCGCTGACCACTTGCATAAATTATTATGTGTACAGTCAGAAACAACAATTTTAAGAATTTGTAACAGTATCTACTTAATATTCAAAATAAATATTTTATTATCATCTAGGTACTTCATAGTGTCTATTTTGAACTAGATTTTTGATAATTGATACATCACTACTAATTTGACATAATGGTGGGTACCTGATTAATTTTTAAAAAGATTGTTGCATACTGCTCGTTCGCTCTAACTTTGCCGCTCGGCTCCATACTAAAGTCGAATTTTTAATTAGACGAAGTAAATTGACAGCAACTAATGTTACTTCTTCATACAATGTTGCGTATTTTCTATGACGAAGTGACATTAGCTACTGTCAATTTACTTCGTGTAATTAACAATTCGAGTATACGCCTCTACGCCATGCGCCAGCGGCAAAGTTAGATTGAACGGGTAGTACGTACGTTTTTTGAAGAAGTATCTACCCTCAACGTTGATTGTCATTAAATAGACAAATAAACTTTAAATAAGTACCTATGTATAGTTTAACTTTGTTTAAATAAAGTTATTTTACACATTTTATAAATGTCAAGTTAAAAATACCGACTGCTTTAATGACAAAAATGTATAAAACTTAAAATGCTTATTTAGTCATAATTTAAAATATCACTTTAGTCTGTAAATTAGAAGGGCGGAGCAATAGTAGCCGCATAAAAGCCCAAGAACAAAAAAATCAAATCAGGTTCATACTAATTAGGTATGAAAAATTGAAAAGTAAAAAGTGGCGATCGTTTTCTTGTCATTTGCATATCGGTAGCGACTGTACAAGAAATGCTATCAAAGAGACAGCCTCTTTTGTAAGAACGGATCGGATCGGGGAAATTAATTTAGGTTTTTTTTTTTACAAGAGCTCCCATTATGAATGTTATTATGAAGATATCTTGCTGTATTCGCGTGCTTCCTTTGATCTAACACATTTTGAAATAATGACATTATTCCCTTTGAAACTTATATGAGTGTGATGATTTATATATTTTTTTTATTTTCTGTTTCCTATTTCAACAAGGTTTTTGTTATAGTAATCGACATTTTGTTAGTTCTAACGCGGTTCGTGATTAATTTGGCAAGGAAAGAATATGTAACCTTTGTGTGATGGTATTTCATATGACATCAATGTTGCATTTTCTCGCTGATAATCTTTATAATTTATGCACTCAAAATTTGTCAATAAAAAAATATTTTATAATTTTATGAAATTAATTAATACCTAATACTTACCTATCACGCTTTGTTCTGCGGTAGTTGCATTTATATTTAAAAAAATACATAGGTATCTAGTATCTGCGAAAAAGTGTACCTACATTAGAAATATATTTAATCTGTTCACTAACAAAACGGAACGATCACAATGTCAATCCTACTAACGATTCTATCGAACCAAAAAGTTAACAATATTACAAAAATACAGACCAAGAACCTGTAATTCAAATTATCCACTAACAAATTTACAATTTCAATGTCTTTTCAACAGGCTACAGGCCATTCAATTTATTTTATGAATATTATGCTGTCTGTGTGGTTAACACAGAATAAAAACCACGAAATCATTTGTCAAATCCTCAATAATATTTAATACGTCAACACTTTTCTACGAGACTATCACAATGAATGAGTGTCATGTATTAATGAGTGCAAATTCAGTTTAGAACTGCCATCAATGAATTATTCCAGCTTCACAAAATTCAACCTAATGTGCACCTCCATTAAAACTCATAATATGTCTACAATGTAACACCGGTTACATCAAAGACATCTCACTCAGGATGTGAGATTGAAATTCCTGATCTGACTAGTAATAAACTTACTTCAGCTTAAAAGAGATTTCAAAAGAACGAATAAAGAAAACTAAGATGTTGTTATTAAAATCTTTGCGGACGTAAGAAAGGGGGTTTGAAATGACACCCGCCATCTTGCCAGTATATTGCGCATTATTAAAATGGCCGACAAATCTGTATTTTTATTGATATTTAAATTTGGAACGCGGAGCGGTCAGTTAATGATAATTTTTTCACATGGCGCGGTAATAATTGGCATTGGTGCTTCAAATTTTAATCATAAAATCAGTAAGTTTAAATCGTTTTAAATATAATTTTCATTCTGTCAGAACTTAAGTAAAATTTAAGAACCTAAAGAAATTACAATAAGAACTAAATTTTAAATGCAGCTATATGATTTAAGTATCTGATAAAATTATTACATTGTATTCAGGCAGTATGACTGATAACTATTTTTTCTAAATGTAGGTAAGGTTATCATGAACTAAGAATAATGAAAACATTTCTAATAGTTAGATTCGAACATTATTTTACACACTTCTGGGCTTTTCAATTAAAAGGAAAGATGATGTCTATCTTATTGTAATTCCTAACATTAGTAGGCACAGTAAACTATTATTAAAATAATATACAATAGTGAAATCATAAACAAGGAACTAAGAAAGCTTCGATAAAAACCATTTTTCTTAATGAATTCCTCCGTTTGCAAGAGAAAATAAGCAGATCATATAATCGTGTTATTCAATTGCTCCAGTTACAGAAGCAGTGCTACGTAATTTGTTTTGACTAACAGCTGTTTTGCTTCCATTCTTAAAAAATACTAGTTTTCTCAGTAAAACTTAGAATTTGCAACCGTTTCATTCAATTTAACTAGTTAGCTGCGAATTTCTATAATTTCATTTAAACTCTTGATTGTTAGCACTTGATGGACCTTGTTGTTATACATTTTGAAATACATTTTGAAATAATCTAATCTTATTTATGTAATGAAGATCCTTGAAAGTTTAACGTGTTTTCATAAGAATTTTACCTGATTTACCATAGTAATTTCAATATATTATCACATAAGTCCTAAACCTGTTTATCCAAATCTTTGAAATAAAAGGCCTACCAAGTCACCAAATACTCGTAAGTGGAAAATTTTATCTCTTCGCATCCCTTTTCTTCTCACTTTACACACATACTTTATTTATTTATTTATTTATTTTACTCTTTATTGTACGCCAGATAAAAAACAATAATGTACATAAAATGTGAAAAAAGAGGTACTTTAATAAGACAAAAATATTAATAAGCACTCCATTAGAAAAACTTACTTTTTTAACGAGTGGAAGTCCTAACTGATGTCATGTCGGCGTCAAACCAATTAAATATGCACGGTTCCTACTTATCAGTCAAACTTTAGACAAACCAGGTGCCAAGGATGTCCCAGGATGAAAGCTTATTAAATAAAATATTACTCATCCAGCCACATCTAGACGCGAAATAACAAAACTATTAGCTATTGTCAAACATTTTCAACTCTGCACATGTGTAATCGTTCCACAGATACATCATTATGTTTTATCGCCTCTCGGTCTGTTGAATAGACAAAAGCCCACTGTTTAAATAAAAAAAAGAAGTATTTAGATCCATCTGATAGTTTACATTGAACAGTGTTCGATGTTTGTTATTTTATTAAGTGTTCGATTCTTGGTACATTTATTGTAATGCCCGCGTGTACTTCACAAAGACCAAACGTGTTTATTTTAAAAGCAAGTGCCGGTGTGTACCTACTCCTACCAAAATTGTATTCCTGTACTATTCTTAAACTCTTTACTACAGCTCCACCTCAGTGGGATTGTATAAAAATAAATATTTAGATTTCACCGCATATTGTTGACGGGAAAAGGTTAATATCTCTGTATTTAAAGGTGTGTGCCGATTGGTAGTGCGGACAGAATTATAATAATTATATTATTAGACTTTTAGTTGCGACTCGAATGGTGTATCCAAATAGGATTTCTGTTTTGATTGAGTCGATATTTTTGTTTGTCGATGGAGAAATGTTTGGAAAGAATCTTAAAGTTCAAAACGACTCATCACTAGAACAAAGTCCGATCTCTATATTTAATAGTTTACAGACAAGTTGCAAATTCTTATACAGACACGGTTGACATAAAACATTTTTGATACTTACCTGTATTGTAAAACATATTATACTTACCAAAAAGTCAACACTCACTGTTACAAGTAAGCAACTTGTATAAAAACTATCGGAAAAACAGATCGAACTATGTTCTACGAATGAGTCGAAAAGTACATTTATGTGCAAAAGTGCTTATCAATGTCACTTAAAATAGCTTGCTTTAGCATCTTTTATGGAGTATTTAAGTTTCATAGCAGTTATATGGGTAACTTTATAGCTGCTAATGGTTGGTCTCTTTTAATTACCTTTGAGTTATCTAGCGGTAACGGGATATGAATACAATGTATTATTTTATTCGTTCGTCTATCTATTCTAATGCGGTTTTATATAGAAGACCGTCCACAGGTTGAATGTATGGTACCTATTTATTTATCGTTTCTGGGTAAGGAAAAAATAAGATTTGGCTTAATGGACCACAAATTAATAAATTAAAAAAAAAATCGGTGATAAGTATTTCGTGAGAATATTATACATACATACATATATTTACGCATTTATCCCCGAAAGGATAGGCAGAGGCATAGTATACGCCCACATTTCACCTTATTGTTTTATTTCCCACGTAATAGGTGGTGAGCCTATTGCCGTGTTAAAATGGACAGGTGCAGGTCGCCGCGGCCCGCAGTTGAAATTTTTCAAGCCCATAAGGCCTTCAACTTGGCTTAACGATTGTCATTTTACTGACAACCGGGTTTCATTTCGAGTTTTCTGCTCTACGCAATTGATCTTTTTGCGAAAGCGTTCCTTTAGTCGCCTCTTACGATACGATATTATACTTATTATTAACTGATGTCTGACGTACATATACGTCAACGCTTCAGTCTTCAAGCAAATTCTGAACGGGTTACTAGTCTAAATATAAAGCAACAATGTTAATAAAACTAAGAAACCAATATCACAGCTATCATCGGATCCATTATGGAGATTTTAATAAACAATAAATATTTTTAATGACGCGCAGTTTGGGTGAGGAAAGACGCGTGGTGGATTGACAGTTTTGACGAATCATTGTGTTTACGTCAGTCAACGAGCCACAGATAAAACGAAGGCGCTTGAAAGCTTTTAAATCATACTTTGGTGGTGGTATGAAAAATTGATTTTTAAATTTCTGTGAGTGTAGAGTGAAGTCGATTTTTGATGAAATCCTATCGCTTGCCATGGAAGTCAAAAATATAAATCAAAATACATAATGTAGGTAATTTTCATAGCCCGAGCAAAATTCACTACGTCGCTATCGCGCCGTCGTTATGAACGTTAGGAGTATGTTTTCAAAGTTGTTTGGTAGTCACGCTGTGGTCACGTCCCTAGGCATTAGGCAGAAGATTTCAAAGGAGCATATCGCATACATTTTACTAGTAACAAGCTTATTGAATAATCATAATCACCAATTGCAATATTTATCTAACTTTACTGTAATAATTTACTGTAAATATAGAACACTTTATCAAAATGTGCAATTTTACTACCCACTGTGCCCAAAAATTGTATCATTTCCGACTATATCTACTAAATGAAAAAAAAATGAAAAAGCCAAGCGCCACAAGGCCTTACGCAAGCTCGGTTGCATCCTCGTTAGTGCATTTCGCCCGGCTTGTTATCCGGATATCTTAGCTTTTTAACCGCATACCTCGCTTGTTACCCGCATCCGGATGGTTAGCTTGAGTCTCCTCCAATTATTTCCAGCTCAAACTGGTTGGAACTGAACTGAAACTTTTGAATTTGGCTAGCTTATTAGATTGTTTTGCTTCATTTGTATTTCTTTGGACTCTATAATTTTAGTATTTGTATTGTGTGAATTATAAAAGTTCTCTTAAAACACGTTTATCTTTTTACCAAAATCAAAATTTATTTTTGTATACCATTAAGGTGACAGGCAAGTATTCGGCCCAACTTATCAAAAGCGGCTGTAGCTCATAGACGTTTGGAATATTAGAAATTACTCTTCTTGCAAAATCCTTCTAAGATTTGAAAGGTATTTTTTCCTTCAATGGAAATAATTTACAGCAGGTCCTTCAATGCAAAATCTTAAGTCTTGAATAAGAATCATTATTGTTTTTACACGTGCTAACCAACTAATGTTAATACCATAATGGCGCTATTTTCCGGGTTGATAAACTGAGTAGCTTTTTTTTTTGTTCAACGTGAGGGAAAATCCTCATGGATGTCATGCCGGACTCCTACCGAGTAAAAAACCTCACGTCACGCCCAACAGCCTGTGGTTGGGAGCCCCGGGGAAGCCCTCGGAAGGATGTCCCAGAACTCCTAACAGACCCACGGCCGCCACTGCGACCTTGCCCAGGGGGTGGTTCGGGTGCTATCCCGCGTCTTTGGGGGGTTTCAGATGTGATCCCGCTTCTAAGGGGGGGCGTGCGTAAATTGCTCACGTCACACTGCCGTCATGGGCCTGCTTCTGTAAGAACGGTGAGCCGCCCTCTCCGCCCGCAAATTGAGTAGCTTACCCAAAATGATATTTTTCTATGAATCTCGATCGAATCGAAATAAATAAATAAATACAAACTTCGATATTAATGTATATCTACTTATAGCAAAATAAACAAAATTTCCCTCATTTTTCCCTCACTTACTCCCAAGAGATTAAAGGCGGTCCATTAGCGACAAAAGACAGGTGTTGAGTGTGCCCTAAGCTTTATTAATCTTTTCTCTCGTGTGCGGTGAGGTTTCGCACTTTTGTGGCAACTTCCATTGATGTGTACAAAGCTTTAGTAGGTGGGCATAAAACATATGTAGTGGGCACTATGCTTTAGTTGCTAAGCTGTTAAAATATTTATGGGAAGACAAAGCTTTTCAATTTGCACAGACATGCGGTTTAGTTACTTTGTAGTGCAATTGTTGTGAGGCTATTGTTTATAAGCCGGGTTCAAAATAGGGAGTTCTTAGCTTTTTATTTGTTTTTATTTTAGATATACTTTATCTCCTTAATATTCCCTCTAACAAAAGATTGAAAGTTTATGAGCATATCCGATATTTTCTTCTTGTGATCTCGTTATTCTTCAGCCTCCAGAATTCATTTGACCATACCAACGACAAAAAGTAAATAAAAAAACAACTGTGAATATCAAACTATATGATTCAGTTAAAATGTAATAATTAGAAAAGGTACAATCGGGTACAACAGCGTTAGCAAAAAGACCCCTATATAAAATATAGGATAAAGAAAACAAACCATATAAAAATTTTGCTCTAGGTAGTAAAATGCTTAATTAATTTGAATGAATAAGAATACTTCGCAATGTACGATGTTCAGTTTTGTTTATAACGTAATGAAAAATAGAAATGAATGCAGAGCAGAATAATGACGGTACTCCACAGCTCTATCGCCTTCAAAAGGTCATCTTGAGGATACGAAATCATAGAGTGGATAAGATTTAAGTTATTCATAGCGACCTATTTATAGCTTAGGTATGTACTTACTTGCTCCTGAAACTAAGTAATCCAAATTGCTTTTTGCCTGACAGTGGTCATCTAGGCTCCGGTGACGTCTAGAGGAAACCGGATATCCACATTAGTAGGTATGGGGACACACAATGGCTTTCGGCACGCTCTGTTTATTAGATAATTGTATGGTCTAAAATATTTCATTAATTTAAACTTAAATCTCTTAAATGTACCTTTTGAACCAATAAATTTATTCTTCATAAACAGTTTTTAACCGGCATTAGTGCTAGGGTGATGATAAACTTGCTTTATTTCTTAGAATAAACTCTTTCTATTAATTAAAAAAATATGTCTTCTGTTCTCTGTAAATGTGGCTCTGTTCCCGCTCTTAACAATCGTCACAAAAAAAATCAAACGGCACATCCTCTACATTCCAACGCTATTATTTCCGCCGGCTAACGGAAAACAAAAATAAACAAGAGTAGGTAAGGAATAAAAGAAAAGCTGAAGTGGGACGAGCATCCGGGACCAGTAAGAGGGGTGGAGGCAAGATGGGGGGGAGGAAGGACCAAGGGGATGAGGTGAAGGGGGATTTATCTGTTTCTGTTACTCTCTAGGGGTTTAGTACGGTCCGGTGCTTTTCTCTTTGGGCATTCTTTTGTTTACTGTTTTTGAATTTGCACAGTCCTACGGTAATTTTTCGTATAGCTTGTGTTATTTAAATGTTTATGTAATGTTATTCCTTTACCTTACCCTAATAATGTAGGCACCCAATAAGAATATATTTATCAAATTCTAAGGGATGTAATAGAGGGGTTGTTGTGTTAATTTTTTTATTTACAAAAATGAAAACAGTTATTTTATAGAAAATGAAAAACCTTTAAAAATAACTAGGTTTGTAAGTAGTAGTAACCTAATCAAAATTCTTCTCAACAAATTCAGACGTTAATATAACTAGTCAATTACACCTAGACTATGAAATTTCATCCATCCGTCACAACTAGAAAAACGTTGAAAAATGCTTCCTCAAGGTATCGTCGATAACAAAACATGTTTCAAATTATAAAGGCGTTACTTACGGGAGCGGAAGTTTTAAAAATTGTTATGTTATTAACTGCAATATAAAAAGTTGACTTAAAGCGACGCCGACGTGTGATGTGGCGGTAATAGCTTAATTTCTTGATTTACTACCCAACTATAGTTTGTATGTTGCATCTCGAAATAATAGGTGTTATGTTTAGAAAGTTTTATAAATATTCAGGATGTTCGAATAGTTTTACTTTAGGTCTATTTGTAGAAGAAATTTAAAAAAAGCAATACGTTATTATTATTATACGAGGGCTATTCCTCCGAAATCCTTGTTTCGAAGTCCGCCTCATCAAAAATAGCAGTAGGTATTTTTATACCTATTAAAAAGCCTACCTAACATTGCCAAGTAAATATACAAAGTCATACCAGTCGTAGATGTCTAAACTTCGAAGACTTTACATATTCTGTATTTAAAAAACTCACACTTCTTCAGTAGATCACAAAAATTGCGAAAACATGGTCATAATCGAAAGTGTGCATTCAAAGGAAGACGAAAATGCAATAATTCGGTGGCACGTGCCGACCGACGTCCGATACCAATCAGCCGCTAATTTGTACCAACCGCAGGGTTGCCTCTTCACAGGGCTGCCTCTCACCACTGCACTGCTCACTATTGTGTAGGTACATAAAGTATTGTATGAACTAATAACAAATCAGAGCCTATGACGAAGTGATTAGGGGTTGTTTCGAGTTTTGACTTCTGATAAAATTACTCTTATTTTGGAGTATTTTTCATAGCTTTGTGCTGTGTTTTATTTGTTGACTTCTTGTTTATTTGCGTTCTATAGACTAAACGCAATCACCGATCCATTACTTTATAAATCGAATAGTCTCAAAGTTGGACATAAATCACTATTGAGACATAAGAGCAGCTTTAAATCTATTTTCCGGAATTAAAAAGCATGTTTGACACCAAGGGAAGTAGACTCATCAGTTGAAATTTACTACTGTGTGTGACGATACTAAAAAATTATTCAAGTTTTAAAGAATTAATTTCGTTACACCGCTTATAGACATTTACCAAGTGTTTTTGATCTAGAGATGTGTAAATCCGAGTGTAAAATCGAAAGTGTAATTCATTCCACCATAGGAGGCATAAGGCTGTACAACAGGGTGATTGACACATTTACTTAACCCTTTATAAGAATAAGTATGATGGTAATATTAAAAATAAACCTCAAACATATCGAATGTTTTGCAGAGCGTATAATCACTGCGAACATTAGATAAGATCGGTGCATTCGAATATTTGCAAATCATTTGCCGATAAAATTAAAAAGGCTTGAATAAAAGGTCTCCTGCAGCGAGCACTGTGCGCGATTGTACCTGCATGGCTGATTATTAGCTACATCATAATGTTTATAAGCACTTATCTTATTTTCCTTTTGTAACAACGATTTTAAAATGCTACATTTTATTTCACGATAAGAACTGACTTTGTTTTCTCATGGATTATTATGGTTCGTGAGCCCTGAAGATAAGTGCTGGGAGCTCTAAAATGGTTCTTACCATGTGGTTTTAACCAGTAGTAGTCCAAGCTTAGCATCTATGATGATTTCCAAACGTAAAAATCAATGGATTACATAATATAGGTATATCAAATCAGGACACTGACATACGTAGTTTGAGAAACTACTCTACACCCCCTAAATATGTTTTTTTCATCCATCTGCAAAATATTCACAAGTCATTGTTAACTTAGTTTTGCATCGAAATAGACACGTGAGAATGAAACAACACATGTTTTATCTGATAGTAGACGATATCTCCGATCACTACTAAAGCGTATTTAAGTACCACCGGCTTAGGTAAGGGGTGGAGCTGTCTTTCTACATTGTATTGGTCATTTTTATTGAGAAAAACTTTTTCAAATTTTTATGTTCGCGTAAATAATATTTGCTTTGTATAATTTAGTTGTATGTGTAGATAAGTATTTTATAATAGACGCCGCAAAATTATACCCTAATAATCGCCTATCAATAGAAATCATTTTTAACTTTTTTTTTGCAATGATAAATACATTGGACTATTAATATAGCCCATGTCCAAATCACATAAAAATATAATAAAAGACTTACGGGAATCCTGTGATGTCCTTCCGAGGAGCTGCCGCAGGAGTGCCATGAACGTGTGATTTTAGTCGATTCGAGTCGTGCATGACATCCACACACGAAAAATAACTAATTTATTTTAACAAAATATGCTAATCAACTTCAATGTTTCACCTGCTGACCGGTTTATGGGAATAACTATAACAGGCACCTGAGATTCTACACTTAAAAAATCTGAAGCGGTATAATGGAAATATAAAGTGTGGAGTTTAATAATTAATTAAACTCCAATGTCGAGTGTGTTTAAAAACATTGACTTCCAAACCTCCTCCATTTTTGAAGCCAACGCTCAGAGACAGTGCACAGTGCACAACTAAATTTTAAACGAACGAATTTTTCTTTGAAAACACAAAGGAAAATATGTCATTTAAAATTCTATTATGCTTGTTAATATTATTTAATTTCTACCTAACCCTAATAAAGTATTAGATACTTAGATACTGATCTAATCAAATTTAAAAAAAAAAAAAAAGACGCTCCACACTTTTGCTATTCCCTATGGTGCATTAGCAATTCATTTTGTAATGTCATCGTTGCACTGTAATGCCCTTAAGGCCCCCTCAAAATCATGTCAGCCCTTTTAAATTGTATTATTTAAATTATCAACACTTTAGGGTCATAGGATTATGGGTAATAAATTATTTGTTAGTTATTGAACAAACAATAAAACATTAAAGGTACCCTAGCTACCCTAGGTGAGGCCGCATTCGTAGCCGTAGGTCTGTTGGGAGTCCTGTGGACATCCTTCCATGGGCTTACCCGGGGCTCCCAACCATAGGCATTAGGTAGGAAACGAGTAGATTTTAGTCGGTAGGAGTCCGGCTTAGCATCCCTGGAGGATTTTCCTCACATTAAAGAAACGGTGTTGCTTATTTTTTTTCTCTATAGTTGGAAGCGACTGTCGTCTGACCTCCCAACTCCGTTGAAAGGGTATCTTTGCTTTGTTCATTGGTCAGTAGCATCCACAAATTTGGGATTTTTCGACTCTGAACTGAATCGTAATCGTAGTTCAATAGCTACGAAATGATCAATCAATTGTACCGCTTTTTTTATAGTGTGATAATTCCTCATGGATACTATGCCGGACTCTTCCCGATTAAAACCACACGTAGGAGCTGGGTAAGCTCACGGGGGGATGTCCCAGTACCGTAGCCAACGTGTCGACTTTATGTTGGCTTCGATTACTATTTGTTCTGACACAATTAAAATAGTAAACTTTGGCCTCTAGGTGTACCGTTCACTGGTTAAGTCGTTTGGTCTTCCAGGTGTACTGCTTTACAGGTGAAGTCTCTAGGGCCTCGGGATATTGGTGAACTTGTCTCTAAACCGGGTAATTCCAGTTACATAATTTCGTAACATCACACTTATTATTCTGACAAAAATAATCACTTCGGCAGGTTTAAAAGATAAATCTCTAGCTGCCTCAAACCACGATCTGTGACTAGAAATAATCTATCTAAAAATGAGCGCACGACACTCTCTGACAGTAAATATTATGATTTCATCCAAAGATCTGCATTTCTTACGTCAATGTGACGTCTGTTTCATTATACTGTTTTCCGTGGGCTCTCACCTAATCTTCTTTCACATTTAACCTGAAGGTTCTTATTACAACAGGTTAAGAGTCAATATCGTCTGTAAAAAAAGTAGGATTACTATTTCGATATCGGCGCCCACATTATAAATTATGTCATGGTATGTCCGGTGTTCATTTCTGATCTCTTTGTCTGTATGTTTTTTCATTAAGTAGATACATTGTTTTTGATGTGCGCTTTACACTAATCCATGAAAGGGTTTTTGGTGTCCCTCATCATGAGACATAGTATTATGGGGATTTGTTGGTTTATTCTCAATGTTAGAATAGGTGTAATCACACTCTTGTTTTATAAAATTTGTTGACATGGGATATTAATTTGATGTGACATAGAATTTGAGTTAATATTAGTATGTCAAAGTCATATCGACTAAAATCACACTGCAATCTTTCGGATGACCCTGACCAATCATTGCAAACTTTTGTCAACTTTTGTTACTTGCGAGTCAAGTCCTCATTTATGTTCCAAGATATCTAATTAGTTTTAAAATGTATATCAGTTCTTATATCAAGAAGATACATTGTACAGTAGTAGTAGTATTTTGGTGCTTTGTATAACTATATGCAACATTATTATTTTCTATTCCATTTATATCCATCAGCATAATAATTGAAAGTACATCGGCCCGAGCTCTTCGCCAAATCACACCCACCTATTTCTATTGGCACCGAATTCATTGTTTCAATCAGCATAATGATCACACTCGATCTTCGCATTCGTATCATATTTATACCATCACACCTGCGACTCCAAAACAATAAATGCGATACTCAAATGGTCATCTCTATCAAAAATCCCATTTTTACTTTAACTATGACATTAAAAATGCCATCAAAACTCAACCCGAATGTCAAAAACGTTCGCTGTAAAATATAAACGGCAATTGCTAGGACATCTCCGCATAGCTATTAAATAAAAGTCTTTTTACATTAGATAAATCGCATACGTTATTCGGAAACATCTGTCCCTTACCGATTACGCCCATACATTATGCTCAGTTTGTTGTTTTTAATAAAAAGTTTAATCCGTTCGGTTATGACAGCAATTTGTCAGTCCGATGGAAAAACTTCGGCGGCAGATTATACTGGTGGCTGTCTGGTAATAGGTACTATAGGTACTGCAACTTCACAGGGCCGTATTCCGGCTGTTACACATCGAACCACTTTTTATTCACGCGATTATGTCAGTTTTATTTATGCATTCGCTTTTGTCTTCCATTAACGATTCTCCTTTTTTATCTCCGCCGAAAACGGTGATTCACTTAAATTCCTACTGCGAGCGTTTAATACGTTTGCAGGAAACTTTTTTAAATCGCAGATCCTTTCATATTTCGCGTTGAAAAGTTCTTGTCAGGCGGAAACTTGTATCGCCGAGTTATATTGATTTCATCACCTTATAATGTCTTAGTCTGAACAACCATTAACGGTTCAATACTGTCTTAATGAAGAGTCGATAACATATAAGTTATTTGTCCCGATTTTCAGGCAGTTAATTTGATGTCCTTTTTTTGGAGTATTCGCTTTATTGCCTGCTTGATTTAGTGATGTTCTGTCCAGTTGATTTGTGTACGCATTTGGTTTATTCTTTGTGTACTTGTAAGTGTTAAAATGTGCAATATATTGTGTCAAACAAGTATGGATAGCAGAAAGTCATGAAACTCGAAACTTGCGAAGTTGAGGACGCGGTATCTTCTGTTCCATCGTATGAAGTTATTTTATTAATGACTCTACGATCAATATCTTGAAGTGAAATTGGGTCTCGTTTTTTTATCTTATTGCGGTAATAATTATTACTTGTAAAGTTACTGTCTTTTATATTCAAAAAAGTCTCTATTTCGTAAAAAAAAATGTATCTTACGCAGAAGGTCCTCTAGAGGCGAATAGAAATTCTTTAAAATTCTGTAGAAGGAGATATAAACAGACAATCTAAACTCTAAAGTATCAGTGAAAATTACTGTCCTGTAGAATTTGCGATGTCTCAAATTTCCATACAACACAGACAAAAGAAAAATACCACCCATAATAATAAATAACAATGTATCTTTATCTCAACTCTTTGTATATTGTTCCAGAACATGGGCAATGTGACAGCAGAGCGGGAAATCCAGAGGTTGCAGCAGGAACAATTACTCAGGCAGGACCTGGTGAGACGGAGTCAGCACGGATTGTACCCTGGTCCTCCGTTAGCTTTGCTACCGTTGCTGGAGCAGATGAGACCTCAACCACCACAACAAAATGTAAGTATTGATCGCAATGTTGTAATCGCACTTTGGCAGTACATGAGTCGCTTATTTCACTTTTCTCAGTTTTCAGCATAAAATAAATGAATGGAAGACATCAGCATGCAACTTCTTTAGTGATGTCGACTTTAACATACTGAGCAATTTTTGGAAGGGAGACCATAGCCACCACATTCAAATTTAAAATGTTGATCCCATTTCGTCTTTACTGCGTCGTCGGGTGTTGCATGCCCGGCTTCAGTTTTCTTAGTCTTCTGTACATAACACATCAAAAACTTCAACTTCAGTAGTACTACCATTGTGGCTATTAATATACCCAGCACTTTTGCTAGGGAAACCACATCCACCACAACCAAACGTGAGTTTTGATTGCAATGTTGCAATCTCACTTTGCCATCACTGCGTCAGCAACTTCATCAGCAACCTAATAACTAGTACCGGTGTCATCATTGATATGCCTAGCGATTATTATTTCTAATGGGTTCACGTCACCTACATGATTGTCATCAAGCCCATGAACATGATGAGCGCGTTGGACGTTTCTAGGTGAAGAAAATCTTGTCCTGCGAAATATATATTTATAAAGAGTAAAATACATACATACATACATACATATGGTCACGCCTTTATCCCCGAAGGGGTAGGCAGAGGCATATCATATGCCCACATTTCACCTTTGTATAATTTGTCCCACGTAATAGGTGGTGAGCCGTATTGCCGTGTTTAAATGGACAGGCGCAGGTTGTGACTGCCTGCTGTTGAAATAAAGCCTTCAACTTAGCTTAACGACTGCCATTTTACTGGCAACCGGGACCAACGGCTTAACGTGCCTTCCGAAGCACGGAAACGCTCAAATAAATGTCACAAAGTGATTACATGGATGGTCACCCATCCATGGACCGGCCACAGTGAAAGTTGCTTACTGCAGTGATCGTTTACAGAACACTGAGTTCGCGGGGCCACGAGCGCTTCTCAGAGAGCAAGAGTAAAATAGAAAGATTTAAATATTATTACAGTTGCAAATTTAATGTTAAACTACTAGACACACCTTTTATTGAAAGGCAATAATATTACTGTAGATTAAATCCTCTTTCAAATGTAACATCTAAGCAACATCTAACCTTTCAATGAAATCGCTCACATTATAATATCCGCTATAAAAGTTACAAGACGATGTTAAAATGAAAGTTGTTCGTCACTAATTACGCTGGCTCTCTGTTAGTTACGTAAAATAATTATAATTATTTATCTACATTATATTATGTACCGTTCAATCGTTCAATTTATCGAAGTCTGTTATTATTTCAAACCGAAACAAGAAGCACTTACTAGTGTGTATCTGTGTGTTTTTATATCTGAGTAGATACTTACATAAATTAATATGTGATGTACACACAAGTTAATAAGTTGTAAAAGATAGATGGACTTACATCTCTTTCACACAATAACCTTCTTTCCATTATGAAATCAAGCTTTAATTGTTTGGACTTTGAGGAAATGCTGTGTACACAATCCTTAAATTAAACAACAATTCTATAGCTTTTTACGTGTAGACATACACATGGATGTCACGCTGAATTGTTAGCGGCTAAAACCACATGACGCCGTCGGAGAGGTTACTTTAGAGAACATAAGAATATCTAATTTCAGTAATTCAGTTCTACAATTTGCAAAAAGATTAGTTTACGGTATAGGTACAAGTACACGGCTGCCTTAAAACTATTGAATTTTTCAGAGTCTTTGATATGTTATTATTAGAGTTAACGGGATATTTACCATGTACTATTGAGTATTTCCGATATTTCGGTGCTGTTGCAAGCACCATGATTACGGAGGAACTGAATCGCTTCAGTTCCACCGAAATATCGGAAATACTCAATAGTACATGGTAAATATCCAGTTAACTCTAATATAAGTGTTAGTGACCATGAAAGTTTAAATATCTTTGATATGTTGTTATGGGGTTTTGTATGGTTACGCAATTTTATTTCTATAATAACCATAGAAAACGTTAATTTAAATAATTTTCTGAAGGTACCTATAGTGCGGACCTGTACCCTGTACCTGTACCCTTATCTATTTCGCCAACTGTCTTACAAACTTCAAGCAATTAAGTTTAATCTACAGTATACTCTAATTATTCCAGGTGGGACAAAGCCCAAGCTGGCAAGCCCAGGCTCAAGCACAACTAGCCCAGTTATCAGCAGCGAATGCCCGTTCACCCCCTCCTCAAGACCCTGACGCGCCTCTGAATCTTAGCAAGCAGAGATCACCGTCTCCAGCCCATGCTATGATGCTTCCTCGCTTTGTGCCATACTCGCCAATGGATGAAACTCCGTACAATATGCCGAAGGATGAAGATTTTAATGCTGGTTGTAATGGTATGTGTTTTATTCATTTTTGGAAGCATTTCTTTGACTTACTTTTTATTTATTTATTTACGAGTTTAAACTTTAGCACTGAGTACAAGGCGGACTTAATGCCTTAGGTACCTACTACCAGTCTAACTGAGGGTGATGCAGAGATATTATTAGATAGGTGCTGTGGCTTACGTCACAGAACTATTTGTAGGCTTTAACTATTTATTCTAGTGTTGAAACGGACAGGGCTGTGGCTACCTGCTTTTGAAGCTTTTCAAGACACTTCTACAATGTTATTGACAAACGGAGCAAACGGCATTGCGTGACTTCTAAAGCGCCGAAACTTTCATAAAAGAAAATGCCTCAATCGGTCACCCATCCTAAAACCAACCGTAGCGTATGATGCACATGCTACGCAGTGATCAATTTCAGATAACTGAATAATTAGGCTATCGGGGTATTATCGCTATTCAACTATAGTTTGTATAAGTTATCTATTATTAGATTTGATTGTTTGTTTGCATCGAATAGGCTCCGAAACTACTGGACCGATTTGAAAAATTTTTCACTGTTGGGAAGCTACTTTCTCCTCGGTTAACATAGTCTATATTTTATTCCCGTATTCCTACGGGAACGGGAACTACGCAGGTGAAACCGCGTGACGTCCGCTAGTAATTAATAATATCTATAGTGTCGAGATCCTCGTTCACCAGTGGGTGTAGCTATTACCCCAACCGACCCTATAGTGGAGATAGGGGCTAATTAACTTGATACTACAATGTATATCTACCACTTTGAAGTTCCGATTATGCTTAGATACTGAACAAACTGAGCTGAAAAACTTGACTACTAAAATACTGTTACGCATAATAAAAAACATAGTGTATTTTTTTGGTCTTGGTCATGGCCGTAGATCCTGGTTCAAAGGTGGCTGGAGAGGAGACACGGTGCTCTCTCTTACCGGTTATCACCTTTGACTATTTAACTAATTAAATGGTCTAAGGTTGTCACAGATACTTACCGGGCACGGTAGCTTCGGTAGGTATCTGTGGCGAAGACACCGGCAAACCACGGCCGAGTGTCAGCACTGCGAGAACCGCAGCGATGACACGGCGCTCCACACGCTGGTGGAGTGCACGGCGTGGGCGCAACAGCGCCAGGTCTCGTAGTGGGTCTGGATGTGCGCACTCTCTCGCTCGTGACCATGGTTGCGAGCCATGCTCTCCAGCATGAGTAAGTGGGACTGCGCCGTCTGTTTCTGCAAGCAGGTCATGCTCGTGAAACAGGTGGCGGGGCGGGAACGGGAGAGAACTCTCCCACCCGAGTTCCGCAGTCAGCGGCCTGGGTGCCACGCCGCCGACGTGTCTTCGCCGAAGACTATCGGCCTCCATGACCGGAGGCGTGAGGACGGTGAGAGGGCTGCTCATCGTCCTTACAGAAGCAGGCCCATGACGCCAGCGTGATGTAATAGATTCGCGCCCACCCCCCCTTAGAAGCGGGATCACACCCGAAACCCCCAAAGACGCGGGATAGCACCCGAACCGCCCTCTGGGCAAGGCCGCAGTGGTGACCCCCAGGACTCTCAACAGACGGGAATGGGAGCTACGCGGATGAAACGCGTGACGTGCGCTATTATAAAACTAAAGGCATAAACATTAACACTGTAAACACGCTAATAAATGATTTGCTTCGACAGCCGTACTCATATTTTTGGTCTGCGCGCGCGCAAGTGACAATCTCTAACGTCACAATGACGTCACAGCATTATCTGATTCACTAGACCTAGACGAATTCTTGTGCTGGAACTATGTCATTGAAGCTAATGGCCTATTAACCTATTATTAACTTTTTAATTTATTTGTTTAGGTTTTCTTCAGACAGTGTCATAATTCGAAGGTAGACGCTTGACGTAATATGTGTTTCATACATAGCTTATACCTACGTTTCATGTTACAAATAAATAATATTATCAGTATGAATAAAGAATAGTCTTGCAGACTGTGAGAGTGACTCTCAATCGCTAGACGTTATCATGACTTTCCATCAGGCGGGCGGTATCATTTTGACCAGTGAATACAAAAAACCTTAGATAGCTCTTACACTACATCACATAATATTGCTCAAATAAAGTTAATTAAGGTTGCAATGTTCGACCTTGACAAATTCTAAGGCAATTCGAACGATTGCAGCGTACGCTTTTGCCGGAATTCATTCGATTCTAATACATTATATTACTGTTATAAAATCTGAGGGGTTTTAAGAAAAAATCTATAGGTACGTAAAATATTGTTCTAAAGACCTATATCTATTTTATGACAAGTTTTTATGAGAATTAAACTCATTTATTAAGATAAAAAAAAAGTACATTACTTGTTAAGATTTTTGCAATATTTCTCATTTTTCGAGAGCGATTTCGATCGAACAAAGTATTCCTAATCGTGTTTTGATACGTTAAAAAAGCAAGAGTATCTAATAAATTACAATAATATAGTTTTATCAGATCAAATCGAAGAATATTTCCTAGTATAAAGTTCACCCCAAGATGAGTCTCTTTCGAGCCTTAAGACTAGGTACGGAATCTAGACAATTTATAATATTAAGTCACGCATATGTATTTTTAATTGTACCTACCTACTATTCACCCAAAATCTCATTCTTAATTGAGGTTAAGCTTCAAAATTGTAACTCCATGACCGATTTCTAGATCATTAACCATTGCTATCGAATTTTTCCGTTTAAATTTAATTTAAAACTTCATAATTTCATTAATGGTGTTTTTAAGTAATGTCAAATTGACATGATATTTTTAACTTAATGTAAAATTGACATGAAATCGTAAGATCATTTCATATTATCAAAGCATTATCTTTAAGTGGTGGGATTGGTATTGATGTAATTTTTCTTCTCTCCTATCATTATTTTTGTACAAAGTTTTTCGATGTGTATAAAGAGAATAATAGGCTGAGAATAATGGGCGCTCTTTTTCCCCGCAGGGGTAGTCAGATCATAATATTCGCTTATATTTTCTCCACTTGTGTTTTACTGTAAGTGTTTTGGTGTATGCTATTATTAAAATTTATTTGATGCATTATAATGTGAATGCAAAATGCGACATTTTGCAATGTAACAAACTGAAATAGACAAGAAATAACTCTTAGATAAATAGTTGTTAAATGTTAAAATGAAGAAATGTTCCGTGTCGCCGGCAGACATTTTGATGTTTCACATTTAATTGCTAAATATAATTAATACATCTTATGCCATGAAATAGTTACTCTCCGGTAAAATATCGAATGTGTATGTGGGTCGCGATATTCATCGCGTTTTCGTACATCCTACTCAAAATATATTAGTAAACTGACAATCTCTCTGAAACTATACAAGCATTATAAAATGTGTCATCAACTTCTTTAAAAAAATTAACAGCAGATAGCTACAACCACCTACTCGTTTCAACAATTCGATTGTGATAGGTCACAGATACCACTTTCAGGTGAATCATATACCTACTTATCTGCCACCTTAGTAGTATAAAAATGTAGCTTTAGGCATGCGACACCCTGATCGAATCTTTTTTACCTCCATTTGAACCCTACCGAAAATTTGACGGCTACGCACCCGTTTGGTAAAAGTATAGACCCTATTTTAAAAATACTCGTTCGACCTCATTTTTAGGTCCGTTTGGACCCTATTGAAAATATCATTATTAAATGTACCTAATGGACCTCTTTTTTAGGACCATTTAAACCTCAAAATATTAAATATATCTACTAAATGGATCATAATTATCAAGGAGGTCCAAACTTTGAGGTCCAACGGGTGAGAGCCAATTTGTCAGAGTAGTTACTTTCTAAGAAGAAATACTTAAAGCTGATATCAAACATAAAAAAACTTTCTCATAACAATATTCAATGTCATTTCAAAAACTCTCACACACAATAAAGTTATAACAAAGTTACCACAGATCACTTACTGAAACTTAACCCGAACTCATCTCGCGTGGGTTGACGAACGAATTGAGAGATAAGCCAAGCCAGAAGTATTAATTATAGTTGATAATCTTAAAGTGGATGAGACGTTTTAAGGATCTGGTTTTGTATTACGAAGTCAGACTGTCGCATTTTTATTGCTCTCCCAAAGTTTTGATTGCATTCCTTTGTTGGGATTCCAATGATTAAATATTTTTGTTGGGAAAATAAATTTGTGATCATTTCATGTGATAAAAGCTTTGTTTACCATCAATTTTGGGCTCTAATCACCTTTATATCACTTCATCTGGGAATGTCATTACATCTTCTAAGTGCTTGTTGTGCATTCTTTTAACAAAATAAATTTATACTAATATTAGAAAGAGGAAAGATTTGATTGTTTGTTTACATCGAATAGGTTCCGAAACTACTGAACTTCTTTGAAAAATTTTTTTACTGTTGGGAAGCTACGCTATCTGCGAGTGACATAGATATATATATTTTATTCCCGTATTCCCACGGGAACGGGAACTACGCCGGTGAAACTGCGTTGACGTCCACAAGTTTAAAATAATATTAAATGGTTTGTGACATGGTCAAATTTGTAGTTACCAGATCCTAATACAATAGAAATAGAATCGACAATGTTAGCTTAGAATATGCTACTGGGACTGTGATGCGACTTCCATTTAAGAAAAAGAAACAAAAGTAATGATATTTTTAAGTTAGGCATACACCTACAGATGCATTTGTAAAACGTCAGGAATATAAGCCTGAGAACTGGCAAGAATCTCGGCGAGCTATTGATTTTAGTGCTCCATTTAAAATGTTATAGAATTACGCTTATCTGAATCATTTTTACAGACAACAGGCTATACCAAGGTATTTTGAGCCTAACCTTAACCTTAACTGTTTACCTATTTAGATGCATTGCTGATCCAAAGACATTATTCAAATAGGATCGATTTTCTCATTGTTTGTAGTATAGGTACAGAAAAAATCTCCTGAGGAATTTAGAGTCAAATTCAAATTCCGACTTTGATCTGATTTGAAAATTGATAAGAGACGAAGAAAGAGATTAGCATAATAAAGCAGTACTTGAATAGTTCATTAATGAAATAATTACGTACACGAATGCAAGTGCTTCAGATGTTCAAAGTTATGTAAATGTAACATAACTTAAAACATCTAAAGCACTTATCTCTATTCGAATTATGAAAATTTCATAATTCGAACGTAGATAAATAATAATAAAATAGTACACAAAACAAATGAGTATCTACTTTAAATAGTTGGCGCGAACCCAAACCGAAATGGTTACAAAATCGCAAGTGTCGTTTCGCTTCCTTTAAAACAAGAGAATCGCGTGAAATGCAAAATAGATGGCGCTGGAGACGCAAACTTCCGCTCGCTCAATCGTCCCGCCTCACAGGACATTCGCGCACAAAACTTATTCACAACATTGTAACAAGATTTTACTTCATTTCGTTTGGTTAGTTCCAAATAAACTAAATATTGTGAGACATTTTTACTCAGCGTTGTCTATCAAACCTAGTACAAGCTGGTGCTATGGGATCATTATTAGGTAACTTTTTAAAATATATTATTTGAAAAAAAAAAAATTGTTTTGTATCCAACCATATCCTTCAAGGGAAGCTGTTGGTAAAAAACATTTTTATTTTGAGTACCTACTTATGTTATTCCATTTTCAACCAAATATTGCACCCATGCATCTATAATGTGAAGTCTGTTTAGTTGTAACAACAAAAAAGGCATAATTAAAAACGTACAAAGTTGACCTATTGTTCAGCTTTGTTCAACATCACAAATTAGTGCCAAGACAAAATATTTAAGAAAACGAAGAAATAAAATTATTTTTGAGGATAAAATTATGTTATTATAATGCATTTTATTTGTATCACAAATTGTCAGCTATAAAAATGAAATTGCCTGTAACTATGACTGTCTGAATCACTATTCCGCACTTGACCTGTCATAACGTATCTAATTATTACCGTCATTCCATGAGAACGTCATTAATACGCGTTGTGACTTTGACAGCTGTGTAACTGGGACAGAAATAGAGTAGTATTGACGTCATTACCGACCCACAGGATTTAAATTCGGAACTGTCAAAAAATTCGTGACCTATATTTTAATTACGAGTTTTGTGCGCGATTGTGAGGACTGCTCTCGTACATATTCGAATTTCGACGTGTATCATACGTAAGGTATCACAAGCAGTAGGATGTTATAAATTATCTAAGAGCGCGTCAAATTAATTCAAGGAATGTCCTCAGCTTTGAATACTGGATGTTTCCGTGGTGGCTTATTAATTGTGTGGACACTTGCTGGTGAATTCGTCAAACCAAATGTGACGCGGACATTCGAATGACCCATATTCAAAGTGCGGGAAGAAAATCGCGATGAACATTATTTCGGCATTTGATTAACGCAAAATGTATGTGATATTTGTGATATCCATAATTCAAATAACTTTGCTGTCAAATAATAGTTTACTAGGTTTACGATTGCGATGAAATTCATTATTACCGATATATATCATTGGGAAGATCGATCGTTAAGTCAAGCGATATTAGTTGTTTAACGACAGAAATTAATACTTAATCAATCATTTTTGATATACCTAAGTATGTTAATTGCGACTCATTTTCAATTGCATAAGAGCCTTTGACTTAATTGAAGTCAATGAAAGTTATCATTTGTATTATAATTATAATTATTCGGACATATATAAAAGGCAACTATGACTGATTGATCTGTCAAAGCTTAACTAATTATACATATATAGGCCTCAGTCTAGATCTTTAAAAGGGTGTAAAGGGGGTTCAAACTTCGTCGTGTGCGAATCTAATAAAATTCATAATCGTTTCTATTTTATTTTAATAAGCGCACGGTAGTTTCGGTTCCAGCAACAGGCCGCGCGCATGCCGTGCACTATTTACACGAACCGTTTCGATCCACTTTTGACCCCCCTGTACCTACATCTATTTTCTTATAAAGTTTTACTAGATAGTAATCATCATCTATAAATTTTAGACGCCTATAACTTCAGTAACGTATTCCAAATAGGTATGTCTACAATGTGAATACCTGGTATGTATAATTCCATCAACAAGAGTAAAATTCTTGTTTAAATTTACTAAACACTATGCCCATTAGTAGAATGCCCGTGAAAAGAGTAAACATATTTAGCTTACGTCACATTAATACGAAAAATTCACAACCCCGCCCACTAGTTCAGTATTCGCTTAGTCCTGAGGTAGGTTACTGTTTGTGGCATTTTCAATGACAAAGTTTCCGAGCTCCGAAAGACGTGTAAAATGTTGGTTCATAATACAACAAAAAAAAATCCCTTAGACATGGGCACCTCATTGAAAGTAGGTGCTCACTGGTCTGTAATCCATGGACGTTTGTAATACTAGAGGTATTACATACGCGCTGCCGAGGACATAATAAACAAATTAGCGTATTTTTGGCTAAATAACACCATTTTATACCTATACTAGCTGACCCGCGCAACTTCGTTTGCGTTCATAAGAAAGAGAGAGACAGAGAGACAGAGCGCTATTAGTTTGATATCATGTTTCCCGTCATTTACCCCCGTTGCGTTTACTCCCGTCGCATTGCTACTATTCATTATTTTAGAAATAATTAACGTTACTGTGATCGAAAACCTCCCAAAAACGCGAGATAGCATCCAAACCCACTTAGGTGGGGCCATAGTGGTAGCCGTAGGTCTGTTGGAAGTTCTGGGTTGACTACCGAGGGCTTACCCGGGCTCCCAACCGTAGGCTGTTAAGCAAGATACGTGTGGTTTTTAGTCTTTAAGAGTCCGGCATAGCATATATGTAGGAATTTCCTCACTCTAAAAAAATGTAACTGTGACCGAACCTTAACGGATAAATAAATAAATAGGTATTTTGTTTTAGAACTTTTTAAGAGTAACTATTAGGTATTTTGTAATAAATTATTTTTATGTAACTTCAACCATTTACCTACGCAGAGGCGCAACGGATACTCTTATAACGATTAAATGTTTTCCGTTTTCGAAACATTTCTCATTGCTGCACCGCTCCTATTAATCTTAGCATTATGTTATGTAGCCTATAGCCATTCTCAATAAATGTAATGTACCTACTTACTATCGAACAGTTTTTGAAACCCTACCAGTAGTTTCAGTAAGGCTTGCCTTGGTATGATGTGATCATGGTCCCTTTGCAGCGTGTGTCCTATCCAGCGCAGCAGCTACACTTCCGACGTTTGATCTGTTGGTGGATAGGGGTCTCACTGCAGCGTTCCAATAGTCTTACGTTCGTGATGTTCTCGGGCCCGTATATACCGAGGATCCATTGGAGGCAGCGTTTGACGAAGACTTATAGCTGGTAGCTGGTGCGAAATGTCTTTAGTGACCTTCCAAGTCTCGCATCCGTATAGCAGTTAGCAGTACAGTTTTAACGTTTACTTTGTTTTGAGTTTCACTCTTCGTGTCCATTTTCGCGGCTGCCTACGGGGCGCAGCTGTGTAAAGGTTGTTCTGGCCTTGGCGAGACTCGAAATGATGTAGGGTACTCTTCTATCCCATCAGTTTCTGACACGGCACTCCCGAGGTACGTGAATTAGTGCCTCCACCACATCTCTTGCGTCTGTCGATTTTAATTTCAGTCCAGCCATTCGCTGCGTCATCCTGCTCGTTGTCCTGCAAGTTGTCCTGCAGACATGCATGACGGCGTGTGTGTGCCTCAGCACGCACAGGACATTGGCATCATTTAAATCCACCAGGATATCAGTATAGGCCCCATTCTATGCCGCGCCGATTGTTCTTTGCGGTATTCAGCATTATACCAGGCCTCCGTCACTCTCTACAAGTCGTTTTATAAGCACCTACTCCTAAGTATTATGACGCAGAACTAACGTGGCCGACCGGCAGAGGGCTGCCACACGCTAGACAGAGCGAAGTGCGCACAACCAATGTACATTTCCCGAGTAAAATAATATTTCGATTTATTTAGTCTTGCTTTTTTTTCATCTTACTTCTTACTAATATTCTAAAATTAATTGCGAAAGTGTTTGAGTGCGGATGTGTAGATCTGTGAATGTTTGTTACTCTTTCACGCTCTAACGGCTCAACGGATCTGGCTGATATTTGATACAGGGATAGATTGTTGTCTGGAATAACACATAGGTTACTTTTTATCCCGGGAAAAAGTTCCCATTGGAAGCGGGAAAAGGAACAAACTTTTACGCGGGCTAAGCTGCGAGCATCAGCTAGTTATAATATAATTCTTATGTAAAGAAGAAGAAGTTATAAAATATTATTAAGTTTTTTTTTCAGACACTGTGTTTATTGTTTTTTGTAGTTACATGTATTTTTGTTACGTGCTTACAACCCTAATGTTGTCAATAGTTGTCACTCGATGACGCAATCATACGGTGTGCGCACGAATCTCGACTCTCGGAATACGTCGTAGAGCATGTTTTCCACTGTAGCGATATGTTATAGCTAATATTTTTGAGGTTAAGTATGGGAGTGATGTATCTGTTACGTAGTAACTATTATTTAATCTGTGATTATACCATCTATTTTCTATGGATGGTTGTTAACTATCCTGTTATCTTCATAACGATCCTCTAAGGTAGGTACAGTATGTATTTTCAAAAGAGTTTGTGAACTCTATATTTAATTTCTTTTTCAGAATATTGATGACATTTGATTTATGTCATTTTATACACGTTACGTCTACTACATTGATACATGTAATAAAATTCTAACACGCCGGTGTTTGTATGTAAAATGTTTATACTGAGGAAAATTCTATACTGAGGAATAGCTTTAACCATTAAGCTCTATTTTGATTAAGCAAACAGGGCAGATTCACACGCTACTTGATGAGTATGATTAATAAATACCTCTAATTTCATAGACCTTGTGTGACGTAAACAAAGTTGCGAGGGTCAGCTAGTTAAAAGATAAAACAATAGGTTTCTTCTTATCTACTTAAAAACTATTTTTACAAATTTCATGGTAATAATAGACATTCTTTGAAATGTGCATTTATGGTATTGTTGTGACTTTTATGACACGTTTAAAGTACATAGGTATGGGATAGATGGCGCTCGCGGCTACGTCAGCGTGAAATTTTCTTCCCGCTTCCCATGGGAACGTACTCCCGGGATAAAAAGTAGCCTATGTGTTATTCCAGACTATAATGTATCTCTGTACCAAATTTCAGCCCCATCCGTTCAGCCGTTTGAGCGTGAAAGAGTAACAAACATCCACACACACATTTATAATATTAGTAAGATAAGTAGATATGTATAAGGTAATTTTAAATATAATTATGAGTGAAGAAATATATGCCACAATATTTATTTATTTTGATATTGTGATAAAAAAACGCAATATTTTTTTGAATTCTCTTACTTATTATTTATTAACTATATTTGAATAGAATTCTCTTACTTATTATTTAATAACAATATTTGAATGCATACCTACCTATAGTAGATATAAATGGAAAGTTTAGAAATAGTCACACAATCCGAATTTAATGAGTGTTTTACGACCGTCGCCTATCACTAGCTATAATTTATAGCAGCCCAGAGCGGCTTCCGATTGTGGGCTTAACTACAACATGACAACACAGCATTTGCTTTTTCATAACTTATTTAGGTAGGTGGATATGTTTTACTATTTTAAGTGGGTGTCAGAAGCCCCTTCAAAGGGATTTGTGAGATGACAATGTATCATACTATGTTAGGAATTGGATATGAATGAAATTGTTTAAATAATTTACTTATTTCTCATCTAAAGTTAGTCTCTAATAATAAGGTCCTTCACACTTAGTGTTTGAAACTCAGCTACGCTCAAGGAACTACTCGTGTTATATTTTTATAGTATTTATATCCAATACTCTTATGATAGACGATCTGGAAAGGTCACGGGTAGGGACTAGATGCGAAAAGCGTAGGGCTGTGTATTGTGGCGTGAATTGGAAAGGGCTTATTGCCTCCATTAGTGGACTGCCATAAGCTGGTTTGATGAGTTTCTCTAACAAAAACGTTACTTTTATTCCAGCATCATCTTGGAGCCAATCGCCTTCCGAGGATGCGGAGAAAGCCAAGCTGGTTCGTCAACCACGACGTGACGATGCTGGGAAACCACATATTAAGCGACCAATGAACGCCTTCATGGTATGGGCAAAAGATGAACGCCGGAAGATCCTGAAAGCGTGTCCGGATATGCACAACTCAAACATATCCAAGATTCTTGGTGCAAGGTGGAAGGCAATGTCCAATGCCGAGAAACAACCCTACTATGAAGAGCAGTCCAGACTATCTAAGCTTCACATGGAAAAACACCCTGACTATAGGTGAGTCTTACATAATTTTTCGTTAAATAACTTTTACATCTATAATTTTACTCTTACACCCTTGGAAACTTCGATAATATTGTTATACAATAGGTACCTATATTATCTTGTTGTAAATTAAATGCAGTAGCTTTTGATAACCTGAATATATAAATAATTTAATTGGCGACCTCGAATGCCAATTCATACAAAATCAATTGTATTAGAGTGTAACATATATGTTCATAATTAAACTGCATGCAACTGTTCTCGTTGGTCTAGTTATCTAGTTGATAATGGAATATACAGATTTAATATGTAAAGCAATTAGTATGCTGCCTTTTTTATAATATGTATTTAATATAAAGTGAAAAAAATATACGCACATTCCGGCCCAAAGTAGGACTATCTTCAGCAACAATCTCAGCCAATGCTGGAAGACACCCATTTCTCTGTAGCCTGCACCTAAGTTAGCCAGTTCGTTCGGTTCTCAATCAAATTAGCCTATGGAAGTCCATCTTGGACGCAGGCCTCTCCCAATTTATGCCACAACACACAGTCTTGTGCCTTTCGCATCCAGTCTCAACCTGCGACCTTTTCCAGATCGTTGGTCCATCTGGCGGGTGGAAGTCCTACGCTACATTCAGTTCTGTACAGTTAGAACTCTCGCAGGTTCCCTAATTTTAATTTATTCCTACTTATTTTACAGATACCGACCAAGACCAAAAAGGACATGCATCGTCGACGGCAAGAAAATGCGGATATCCGAATACAAAAATTTGATGCGGACTCGCCGGCAGGAAATGAGGCAGCTGTGGTGCAGAGACGGTGGTAGTGAGATGGGCTTCCTGCCCCCTGCACTGTCCTCGCCAGGACCTTCAAACTCGTCACCGCCTCCAAACGGTAGCAGCTACATGAGCCCATCGTTCTCTCCGCCAATGTCACCCCGGGAGGACGATTGAGGGACGGCGCGCGGCTGGCCTTATCCGCACGCCGCGCCCCTTCATCTCCCTCCCTCCCACCACCCCTGGTAATCAGTCTCCTAGAAGCCTCTAGGACGCCTAAGTGAAACGAATCTCGAGCAACCCAATCGGACTTTAGTTGGGAGCTTCGAGTAAGAACTGTAGCGTATTTTTGTGAGTTATTTTGCCAGTGTCTCAAATTGGATCTCTCGTTTACAAAATACTGATAATTTAAATAATGAGATTATTCCATTAGTGAGTTAAGATAATTCTATCTTTGAATATTTGCACCCGCATATTATGGATATAATCTAGTGTGATCAATTTGCCCAGTGATAGACGAAAATGTTAAAATAAAATTGTCTTAATAAATCTAGTTTCTTTGGTACCACATTACCTTAACAAATTTTTATTAAAATATTAATATGCGAGTGTATAATTTCTCCTAATATGTAAATATCGCCCATCAATATTTGATCTAGGTACTATTAATATCTTTGACTAGAATATTAGATTTTTTGGCACAAATTAATAAACCCTTTTACAAAAGAAATTGTGCCAAATGTTGTAATAAACCAACACATAGATATTTAGACAAATACTGTACATAAATAATTTAACCATTTGAAAACATTATGACGTAGCGCTAGAAGTGAAAGGATGGGGCTTATGATTTTTTGTGTAAATAAGTAAAATTCCTTTTGTAGATAGTTTATTATTAAGTTTTATAGAAGTTGGAAGTTATAGTGTAATTTGTATGACTCAGAGAATAGTGTTTAGTGTTAGATAGTCACCTACATAACGCACTTAGAATTTTGACTATCGCATGGCCATGTATAAACTTATACGAAATAATATAGATAAACTCGTAGCTGCTTTAGAAACTAAGCAATATAATGTATGAAACCAAAAACTTAAAGCAATCTGCTTGGAAATTTAAGTGTTTTGAACACAGGAACTGTTTTTATTTAAATTCAGTGAGATCTATAATACGCATACTGTTTATAAATTATAATACTCATAGACGTAGTCGAGACCTGTAGGTACCTAGAGGACCTATTTTGTAATAAGCTGTATCGACAAGGATATCTAATATATAGCTAATATTCAGTATACTTAGTTAAAAATATTTAAAATTTGGAATCGATTAATTAGCAGTATTTACGAACATTGTGTCCTAAATAACTAAATAGATTTATGTATTTTGTTATCAGAGACAAGTGTAAATGCAAAAGGGTAGTATTACTCAAAAATCAACTACAGATTTAAAGAACTTGTAAGTACTCTGCACCCGTACGCTGGGATTTAAGAATATGTGTAATGAGTGTTTATTTTTCAAGTCTTTGATATTGTAAAATCATATTAAAGTTCTGCACCCCTTTTTAAAATCCACAGAAAAAACAATAAATTGTACAATGTGCTTCTTAATTTAAATACATAATCCATTTTTATGACCCACCGATACCATGTGGGATAGGTATTTAGTTAACAGTTTTTATGTTAACAAGTCATACCTATGCAAAAACAGCAAAAAATATTTTTCGCGACAAATTATAATTTGTTTATCTGACTATTTTTTTATTGGAGGACTTTTACTATATTTAAGAAAAATACTAATAACACAGTGCAGGTACATTGCGTATTTATCTGGATAAAAAATATGAAGCAATGCCCGTAAACTATTGTTATATAAAATCGCTTTATCGAATCGTGCAATTTATATAAGTAGATAAATAGCGTCTAAGCTGTAGTATGGCATAATATTATCTACATTTTTATATAGTTCTTAGTGAAAAAAACGTGTATAAATATCACTAATAAAACATTTAAAAATTCGAACAATAATTTTGCTACTATTTTTTTAAAATTTTGTTATTTATTTTTGTAATTAAGTGTACAATACTTGTTTTTGTTTTTATTTCTCTTCTTTTTTTTTAAATAAAAGTTGTATGCCAGTAATAAGTTGAGGTGACGTGACGTAGTGTTAGTTTGGATAAATAAAACCTTAATAGTGTATGTGAAACTCAATGTTTATTATAAGTAGTGTGTTTTCATAGTAATTGTGTAAGGGTTTAGAACAGTGCCGTTAAATTATTTATTTTTTATGTTGAACTCATGTAAATATGCGTATATTTTGATGTAAACGTTAGTAATATTGTGGTTATTTAATGAGCGATACTTAATTTTGGTGTATCGATGACTTTAGTGTATGATGGACGAGATTTTTTTAATTTATTGAAACAAATGTAACAATTCGTTTGGTAGCTCTCCACTTCTTGCCATATAAATACCTAGTACCTACCTAATTAGTGCCATTCGGGTGCTTTAATTGTAAACATCACAAGGTACTGAGATTTTACAATTTACGTACTTAAAATTGTTGTTATTATTTAAAAGTTATTCAACTATCTTAAAAGTAATTTGTTGAGTTATTCAGCATGCCGTATTAGTTGCTTAGCATTCGAAAATGTTTCAAATGTGTAAGTACATAGATTTTAGGTTCTATTACCTAGTGTAAACCAGGTCACATTGTTTAAAACTGTGCCAAAACCCAAAAGTATATTAAAAAATAAATATTGAAAACTAAATTGAATTTTAATTTCTATCATTCCTCATGCAATATCACACCAAAAGAAAATTGCTGTAGCAAAGAGGTTTCTGTTGTACCTACCCTCGCAAGGCAGCGTTCATTGTTCAGCCAAAATAGGTTTGGCTGACACCTTTTTTACGTGTGAATATCCTTCATGGATGTTATACCTTCTGGACTTTTGCTGACTAAAACCACACAGTGACCTATCAGTGCCTACGACTGAGAGTTGGTTTGTACTTCAAAAATCTTTCTTGTTCTTTAAATAAATAATAAAATAAATAAATATTTGTGGACTTTCACACACAACATCATCTAGCCCAAATTAAGTTAATATAAACTCGTGCTATAGGATCTTGACGACTGATATACATACTTACCTATATATTAGGTGCTTACATATGAAATTGGCGTTTTGTATAGGAGGAACAAAAAGTCGAATATTTTTAAATATAATATTGTTAGCAATCACCAGTAATGTTAATAAAAAAATATACACGGAGATTAACAAAGCAGATTTCTATCACTTTATTTAACAAATTTACTACACCCTGAACGTAATCATTACACAAGTAGCTAATAAGTAAGTAACTTAGAACATTCTTACAATCACGGCGACACTGATATCACATGGGTCACACTGATCACCAGGGTGTGTAGTTCTTTACTCTGCAGCGGTCGACCGTCGAAAAAGGGCCGTCCACTACATTGCACGCCATTTTATATTAAAAAACTAGTCATAGACAAGTCGACTTCTACACGGCCTCTCCTGACCATGCGTCGTCCTCGACTGCATATAAGATGTCTGAACCTGAACAGTCATCGGTTCAGATGGACTAGCTTCAGGATTTGAAACACGCTCATCGGCATGAGCTGCGATGCTTCCATCGAGGCGGCTTCTAAAATCAATTAGAAATAACATGACATTACTATGTGCCAATGTAACTCAGAAAGACCTAATTGTTGTATCCATCAACCTTTCAAGGCATTCTAACGTACAGTCCAAAATACATTAGCTAAGATAAATAGCACACAGCTTATCACACGTCACCACATTCATTTAATTTGATTACGTTCTCACATTAAATAAGTCAAACTATATGAGGATTTCTGATCCATACGAGGTTTATGATTACTTTACACTTGGATTCAAGTATTTAACATTCATCCTCACTCTACTTATTCATTGTAGGGCTAACATCCCACAGTCTGTTTGCCAAAAAAGGAACGTCCCGCAGTCCGTCCTTTCCCCTGATGGGGATCGGCATCCCACAGGCATACCAATAGGAACGTCCCGCAGTCCGTCCTGTACACCAACATTCATCTTTACGCTACCACGTAGGGCAAATATCCCGCAGTCTATTTGCTGAAAGGAACGTCCCGCAGTCCGTCCTCTACATGGAGTTGGCATCCCGCAGTCTGCCAATATGAACGTCCCGCAGTCCGTCCTATATACAGAACTAACACCTATACATAAAACTAGTACCCATATATGTACAAAAGTTGTACCCACACAGAACACTGGCACCCAGCATGTGTCGGCATGGAACATCCCGCAGTCTGTTCCTTCACCAACACTCTGGCTGCGTTTAGATGACACGCAACCATCAGGCACACGCCACTTAAGTCAGCACCGACAACTCGTACACACATACATCAGTTACAGCAGGTCACGCCTTTTATTCTCTAAGGGGTAGGGCAGAAGCACATTATATGCCCACATTTCACCTATAGATGTTGTACCATGTAATAGGCGTTGTGCTGAGGTCGTATTGCCGTGCTGATATGGACAGGTGCAGGTTGTGACTGCACACTGTTGAAAAAATTTAAGCCGCCCATAAAAGCCTTCGACTTTGCTCAATGACTGCCATTTTACTGGCAACCGGGACCAACGGCTTAATGTGCCTTCCGAAGCACGAAAACGCTCGCAAAATAACAAAGTGGTCACGTGGTGGTTACCCATACAAGAACCTGTCATAGTAAATGTTGTCAATATTACCGTCAACTCGCCACTCGAAGAATGCAGTGCAGTTATCAGGCCACCATTCGTCCTGCCATACCACCATAAACTGGGCCGCACGCAGCCAGGTTCAATTCATGACATCCGCTCGGCAGCGCTCGCATAACTATGTATGGACCACCATATACCATACCAGGGTTCAACTTGCATTTTTACATTGAACCTGTGAAAACACAAAATTGTTAACATTTAAACACACGAGGTGAACCTTTATTACGATCCACCTTACTGAACCCAGTTACTCTTCAGTAACCCGGCCGTGGGGACTTCTGCACCTTTTTGTTTTACAGTTTAGTTGCAAACCTCCCAATGGCACACATCTCAGGCTAGCGATCAAATCACTGGGACGGTAGTTTAGTTTCTCTTTATGAGACTCAGGGGAAAAAATGAGACGTCCTCCGTTTAATAACGTTAAGGTCAGCTGTAACTTCCACAAAAATACTTAAACACAAATATTTAAAGTGTTCATCAGCAATACCTCGATACTACGCATCCAAATTGGCCCATCCGTTAGGCAGCTGTGCTGCCACAGACAAACACACAGGTTACACCCACAACAACACGTGTTTTCGTCGGGGGTTAATTAATTGACCTCGATTCTGATCATGTTGAGTACAGTTCGAGCGTATGGACCTGTCTGTTTGCGTGGTGCATCTTTGGTGTAACGTAGTACCTAAATCTCTGGCCCCATTTTTTTTTTACGAATTTCACACAACCAGCAGACTCTAACCTTTGACAGTAAAATCAGCGTTGCTGTAAAGAAAAGGAACACTACATTTTGTCATTGTCCCAAACCGTTCGGCTATATCCTGTCTAGAATTCAATCCAATGCATGTATCCAAGTATAGGTATTACTGGAAACGGGGTTTTATGTTCTTAAAAAAAAACTCAAGAAGCACAAGTTTATGACTTCTCAATCAATCATCAATCAAATCAGCCTACAGCAGACCACTGCTGGATGTAGACCTCTCCCAATTTACACGGTTCTACGCCTTTCGCATCCTTTCCTACGGCCTTGTCCAGGTCGTTGGTTCTACTAAAGATGTGCCAGCCCATGGCCACTATGATGCACTTACTCTGCGAGCTATGTTGACTACTCTGGTTCTCTAATAGATAACATTGTTTCGGATGTTATCTCTCAGAGACTCCCTAAGTGTAGCTCGCTCTGTTCTAAGTAAAACACATTTACGCAAGTTGATCGAAAAACTCGTTTTGGTACACTACTTCATGTGACAGAACCATGCCCTCTGCAGTCTATTCTTTTCGTGTCCAGTCAAGAAGCCTTGATATTTTACTGATCTGACCAATATAATTTCGATTGATATAATCAGCACAGTGGCAGTAGAACTCCTTTTTTCTTTTACTGGAAAACGGAATCTTGTATTCGGATCGACAATCGGGCGCCTCTCGGAAAAAAGTAGCAGACCATTTTTATGATTTGTCAATTTGAGAGTAACCTTATAAAGTAATAACAAATATGCTGAGGGTAACTTAACAAAGTTATAGCAAAAGTGTTATGAAGCCTTTACGACAGCTAACGATTACTTTACCGAATGGAGTATGCTACCACACGCTTCCCATCATCAGCATAGGTCAGTACTACTACTAACCTGCGTAACTAACTTGCTTCCGTGTGAACCTCCGTGGGAGGTTCTGATTCTGGGTTCACTGGTCACTCTCGTCATCGTCAGACATCGTATAAAGTCTTGTCTAATTTGTTATTAATGTGAACTCCAAATAATCTTTTCAGTTAAACCTTGTAGCACTGTTCTGGATATGCCTACGAAAATATCCTACAAGATCTAGAACTTGTCGGATCTGTAAGAGTTTTAAGGGAATAGGTGAAAATTATAAAGCCTTTACCTTTCGTAAGCTTGGCACTACACTACCTGACCGCGCGGCTGAGGGTGCGCGCATGTAGCACACACCCATGTGCATCGCGTAGACTAGCGCGTGTAGCGCAATCAATGCACGTCGCGCAGACCAGCGTGCAGCGCGTCGTGTAGACTAGCGCGTGCAGCGCACACCAACGTGCATCGCGCAGACTAGCGCTTGTAGCGCTCACCAACGCGCGTCGTGTAGACTAGCGCGTGGAGCGCACACCAACGCGCATCGCGCAGACTAGCGCTTGTAGCGCTCACCAACGCGCGTCGTGTAGACTAGCGCGTGCAGCGCACACCAACGCGCATCGCGCAGACTAGCGCTTGTAGCGCTCACCAACGCGTGTCGTGTAGACTAGCGCGTGGAGCGCACACCAACGCGCATCGCGCAGACTAGCGCTTGTAGCGCTCACCAACGCGCGTCGTGTAGACTAGCGCGTGCAGCGCACACCAACGCGCATCGCGCAGACTAGCGCTTGTAGCGCTCACCAACGCGCGTCGTGTAGACTAGCGCGTGCAGCGCACACCAACGCGCATCGCGCAGACTAGCGCTTGTAGCGCTCACCAACGCGCGTCGTGTAGACTAGCGCGTGCAGCGCACACCAACGCTCATCACGCAGACTAGCGCTTGTAGCGCTCACCAACGCGCGTCGTGTAGACTAGCGCGTGCAGCGCACACCAACGCGCATCGCGCAGACTAGCGCTTGTAGCGCTCACCAACGCGCGTCGTGTAGACTAGCGCGTGCAGCGCACACCAACGCGCATCGCGCAGACTAGCGCTTGTAGCGCTCACCAACGCGCGTCGTGTAGACTAGCGCGTGCAGCGCACACCAACGCGCATCGCGCAGACTAGCGCTTGTAGCGCTCACCAACGCGTGTCGTGTAGACTAGCGCGTGCAGCGCACACCAACGCGCATCGCGCAGACTAGCGCTTGTAGCGCTCACCAACGCGCGTCGTGTAGACTAGCACGTGAAGCGCACACCAACGCGCATCGCGTAGACTAGCGCTTGTAGCGCGCACCAACGCACGTCGTGTAGGCTAGCGCGTAAAGCGCCCATCAGCGCACGTCGCGTAGACCAGCTTGCAGCGCGCGTCGTGTAGACTAGCGCGTGCAGCGCACACCAACGCGCATAGCGTCGAATAGTGCTTCTAGCGCTCAACAACGCCCCTCGCGTTTATTTAGAACTCCCGGATCGGCGGACAGGAGGATTATCACCGTTACTGTATAGGAGAGTGACAAAGGACAGTTTCTAGTCACTTCAACGATTGATTAACTGTGCACAAACCTAATCGCACCACGCGTCAATTCGTGAATTAACGGGTCAAAATTAGAGTCATAAAATACTGCATTCTAAAGGGGTTGAACGCTTGAATCGCGTCCATAATCATTTGTAACGTTTGAAAAGTTCACGGGCTTGCCACTTTCGGTACTAATTCGCTTCCTTTATGGCAAGTTGTAGAAACATCTCACTTTTAAGGATACCGTGCGTGCAACTACGAACGAGATCGGATCCGAGACCGCGATGGCGGTGTCTAGGATCGCGACGGCTACGAACGGTATTCCCGTAATACCCTTCGTGACCAATTACACGACACGTGGCACTCACGATGGTCCACTCAAATCATCAATCCACTATGCAATTTACGGCTTGAATTATGCGTTTTAGGCATAATTACACGAGAAAACACAAACAAATTGCGTAAAACATACACAACTCACTAAAAGAGGGTACTTTGTAATGATTACGTTCCTTATGTTTCATGATACCTCTCGTTCGACTCGGTGAGTGGGCGATTAGGTAAGAATCCCACTTCTGATGTTAGCAATCACCAGTAATGTTAATAAAAAAATATACACGGAGATTAACAAAGCAGATTTCTATCACTTTATTTAACAAATTTACTACACCCTGAACGTAATCATTACACAAGTAGCTAATAAGTAAGTAACTTAGAACATTCTTACAATCACGGCGACACTGATATCACATGGGTCACACTGATCACCAGGGTGTGTAGTTCTTTACTCTGCAGCGGTCGACCGTCGAAAAAGGGCCGTCCACTACATTGCACGCCATTTTATATTAAAAAACTAGTCATAGACAAGTCGACTTCTACAATATATTTAATTAATCAAAGTATGAACCATTGTTTTCTATGCATTTTTGCCATCTCATAGGTAGTTCATTGATCCCTTTACTAAAAAAACCAGTCGGACGGGAATCAATAAAATCTGTGAAGGCGATTTGGACTGCCCCATCAGAGTTGAATTTTTTCCCTTGCAAGAAGTTGTCCAAATTTCGAAAAAAATGGTAATCTGTTGGAGCAAGATCCGGGGAGTACGGAGGATGTTTTAGACATTCCAATTGAAGCTCTTCTAATTTGGTAGCCGTCTGTTGTGCAGTGTGTGGTCTAGCGTTGTCGTGAAGCAGCAGTGGCGTGGAGCGATTGACCAGCCTAGGTTGTTTAGCCGCTAGGTTTTCCATCATGGTTTGCAATTGCTGACAATAGACATCAGCCGTAATAGTCTGGCCAGATTTGAGAAAACTGTAATGAACAATACCGGCACTAGTCCACCAAACGCTTACAAGTAACTTTTTTGGGGTTAACTTTCGCTTGGGGCAGGATTTGGCTGGCTGGCCAGGATCCAACCATTGCGCTGAGCTCTTTCGATTATCGTAAAGAATCCATTTTTCGTCACAGGTAATGATTCGGTTTAAAATACCTTCATTATTGTGCCGGTTCAGTAATGTAACGCAGCAGTAGACGCGCTTTTGCCGGTTTGCTTCAGTCAATTCGTGAGGTACCCACCTTTCAAGCTTTTTAATCTTCCCAATTTGCTTAAAGTGAATTAAAACAGTTTTATCACTAACACCGCAGCCTGCAGCTAACTCGGACGTGGTTTGCGATGGATCCGCTTCCACAATAGCCTTCAATACTTCATTATCAACATGAGACTCAGGCCGTCCACGGGGCTTGTTCTGCAGGTCGACATTTCCTGAACGAAAACGTTGGAACCAAAAACGAACTGTGTTTTCTTTTGCAACATGACCGCCAAACACATCATTCACCCGTCTAGTCGTTTCCGCAGCACTAGTGCCACGGCGGAACTCGTACTCGTAAATAATGCGATATTTTAAGTTTTCCATTTTGTAAAATGAGTGACGCAAACAGAAAAAAACAGAAGAAAAAAACAAATGAATGACGGTCATCGAAGGATAAATACATGAGTAAATAGCTGGGAAAATTTGAATTTGGAATTCCTTACCAAAGAGGAGAAAATCGTAATTAAAGTGGCCAGTACGAAAAACGCCAATTTGATGTGTAAGCACCTAATATTTCTAAATATATACCTACGTATTATAGGTAGGTACATAGAAAACACCCAAACTCCGAAACGAACACTTGTGAATCACACAAATATTTAGACCGACGACCCAGGAATCGAACCGCGGACCACCAGCGCCGCAGGCAGTATCACTACCGACTACGCCACAGAGGCAGTCCTAGGTCTTTGCCACGTCCTCGTCCATCAGCATCAGCACGTCTACTAAGTACAGGTGAAGTTGGTTTGAACCCTGAAGATCTACGTAGGTACGGCAAAATCCCACCCATTCTTAAATAAATAAATAAATATTCACGGACATTTCACACAACGCTATCTGATCCCAAAGTAAGCTAGGAATAACCTGCTTGTGTTATGGGTATCAGACCACGGATATTAGTACTTATATACTTTTTAAATACATACATATTATACATAGAAACACCCAGACTCTTGAGACAAACATTTATGGGTCACACAAATATTTGTCTCCGGTGGGAATCGAACCCACGACCTCCAGCGCCGCAGGCGGTATCACTACCGACCGTGCCACAGTTAAATGGTTGTGGGTTGGCCTTGTTTCACGGATTGACCTACACAATAATCTGCAATTAATATTACACAAACTGCAACAGACTTGTGTTACTAAACAAGTGTACCTAGGTAGGTAGGTAGGTACCTACTTAAATCGGAACTACTAGGGAAAGCAAATCAACAAAAATTTTAACAAAAAAAGCCGACTTCAAACAAAAGCTAAAAAATGAAAAATAAAATTAACTTAGCACAAAGTAATGGGTAAGTTATATTTAGATTTATCAGATATTATTAGCTCTTATGCCTTGATAGATAAAGCTGACCGTAACAAATAATATATCTACCTAGGTACCATTGTGTGTGATTCGCTAATACAATTTCTTTTGAAGTTTGAGTAGTTACCTACATTTTCTGTGAAAATATTCAAAATGTATTTAATAAACTTGACCTGTAAATAAAATACAATTAGCTTAGATCATCTAACCACAGGATGCGCCTTACTTAAGCATTGTTTTCTGCCATTGCACATGACCATTTGGTCTTTTGGCTTTATAAAAAGCCTGTACATCAGTACATCATATTATATGATTAAACTAGTACATTTCATTGTAGTTGACTGTACAATAACAATTAACACACAACAGCCATTACGCGTTTGTCGATTAATACATTTTTAAATGCAATGAAATTTTATATGTCTTTGTGTTTCCCCCTTCACTTGTATGAAAACTGGCAGAATATTTTTGTATGCGGTGGTTCGCAAAGGCTAGTCCCGTGTTATATGGTCTAAGACAATTAGGTATATAACAGGGTAGGCGAACCTTTATGCATCCACGTGCCATTTTTTCTAAAAAAAAGTTTAATGGGGTCATTCGCGTGCCATCAAATAATTTTGACTTTCTGATTATTTGGAAAATAATAATTATAAATACTATCAAAACTCTTTATTAAATAAAGTAAGCAAAAGAGGTACATTTTGGTATGTTAATATTAAATTTCAGTAAAATTAGTGTGACTTCTGTTGCTGCAGGTTAGATGACAAATAATTTATGTTAGGGTTGTAAGATGTTACTTTTAGCAAAATGCATGCTGAACTAGATTCATCTGTCAAACGGTTTCTAACCGAGTTTTTAATGTTATTCATCTCTGAAAATAATGACTCGCATGCATATGTAGATGAAAACATGGTTAAAATAGCATGAGCCAGCTTCTTCAAACAGTTAAATGTGTCTGGTAACGCATTCCATGTTTCCAGAAGTTTATTATTAGCATTTTTACTTAAATTACTTGTCGATCTTTCAGTTTCAATTAATTCCAACTCTTTCCTTGTTTCAATAAATTTTCGAATCCATATTGAACTAGATTGGAAATCAATCAGCTGCATTTCAAATTCTTCAATTTCCAACCAATCAAATTGAGAGAAGTTCAGTTTATGAAATGACGTCACATCTGGGTACATAATGAACTTGAGTATTTCCGACAATTCTTTGAACTGAGAAAATCTCCCTAAAAATTCCTTGATTAAAGAATCGATCACAGAAATAAATTCTTCAGTCATTTTTTCTTTGTCTGCTGTCTCGTGAATATCTAAATCATTCATATATTTTTTCAAGTTTGGAAAATACTTGTAGTTTCTTGTGATAATATCGTTTCTAAAAACTTGTAGTTTTGCCTCAAAAGCGCGAACGAGATCTATCATGGCAATAATTGTTTTGTTTGTCCCTTGAAGCTTTACGTTTAATGTGTTTAAATGTTGGCATTTGTCTGTAAAAAACATCAATTTTGAAAGCCACATAACTTCCAATAACTGTGGGTATTGTGCAATTTTTCCCTCATTTTGCAAAAACAGTCTGATTTCTTCCAAGCAATCAACAAATCTTTCAAGTACATTCCCGCGACTCAACCAGCGAACACTATTATACATCTGTAAGCCATTATACACCGAGTTGACTTCGTCCAACAAAGCATCGAATTTTCGCTTGTTTAAAGCCTGTGACGAGATAAGGTTGACTATTTTTGTAACTACCGCCATTACATTATCAAGGGATATTAAACCACTCTTAGCACACAAGACTTGTTGGTGAATGATGCAGTGGAATTCAAGAATCGAATGTCCTACGTCAGCTTGAAATAAACTTATGAAACCGTTTTTTCTACCCACCATACTTGGAGCACCATCAGTTGTTACAGAAACAATTTTTTTTATATCAATTTCTTTTTCAGCAAGCGAATTTTTAACTGCCGTACTTATATCTGTTCCCTTTGTAGTTGTTAGCAACGATTTTATTGCAATTAATTCTTCCTTGATGACGTTTTCTACGCAATACCGAGCAAAAACAGCTAAACGTGCAGATTTAGTGACGTCAGTGCTTTCGTCAAGACATAGCGATATAAAAGAAGCATCTATAATGTCAATTTTTTGTTGATCTGTTATATTTTCGGCCAGTTTTAAGATTCTTTCTTTTATTGTGTTTCTTGATAGAGGAGTATCTTTGATGCGCTGAATTATCTTATCTTTATTGTCGAAATCTTCAAAAAGAGAGGGCACGCATGCTAACCAGGCTTCCTTCAAAAACTCACCTTCTTGAAAAGGTTTACCATGCCGAGCAATGACATTTGCAGCCGCGTAACTTGCCGCGCTTGTATTACAATTTTTGCCAACAAATTTAATCATAGACGTTGACTGTTTATTTCTGTCATTCAATGCACTTGCAATAAATTCTTTTTGCTCTGCCTCGCTTTTTTGACTAACAGAGTTATGATTTGTTTCAAAATGCCGTTTAACAGATGATGATCTACATACCACTGTTCCAGAACATAAAACACACACCGCTTTGTCACCTTTACTAATCATGCCATATTTCTCAGTCCACCAAGTTTGAAATTCTCTGTTAAACTTAGTATCATGAACTTTTTGTTTTTTTTGCTGAGCTGGCCATATTAAAATTTAATAATAATAATAATAATAAGCAAAATATTTAATATCAGTTTAAAATCATTCGAATAAACTTTACAATACAATTATGTCAACAAAACTCACTATTTGACTATTACTTTATGCGTAAGCAAACAATGCGTCATTCGCAATTGAAACCCACGGCATTATAAAAACAAAACAAACTAGAGCCGTGCAGCGCTTCCTGCCTGCCGCTGCACTGCCCCCACCCCGCGCACCGAACACTCCGCAGCGTAGGAGCATCGCGTTCGATCGTCTTAAAATACCTAATTCTGCGACGTGCCCAAAATATTGTGTCGCGTGCCATCAATGGCACGCGTGCCATTGGTTCGCCTACCTTGGTATATAATGTGTAGACCACAACATTTATGACAAGTTTTTTTTACTTGTCTAAGTTGTTTTGCTGGACTCTTACCGACTTAAACCACGCTTGCCCTACTTGCCTATGATTGAGAACCCCTGGTAAGCCCTCGGAAGGATGTCCCTCCCTGGACATTCAAATTTAAAACAGGTGCCTTATATTTTCATTATAGCAACTTATTTACTTGCTGCACTTACTTTAATTCAGGAGTCTTTACCACTTCATATCATTCCCCTATGTGTTGCCTTGAAGGCCTCGTGTCTTCCCTAGTCTGTCTCAAGGCTCCTTTCATCATAGATACTCTGTAGAACGTTGGACAGATTTCTTAGGTACAAGTGGGAGCAACTATACTGGCATATTTAACTTGTTTGCTTACTATAAGTAGGTACGTAGATATCTAGGTAAACTTTGTCGAAATATACAGATAAATATCGGACCAATATTTATGTAGGTAATCGTATTGCCATCTTGCCCACATTGCATTATCATTTTTTTTAAAAATAAATGTTGTTATTTCAATCTCATAATGGTAGGTTACAGTATTGTGAGTCTGTTGTTGTTAAGTAGGTAACTATGTAATGTACTCTACATACACTAAGGTACTAGGTAGTGACTGAATGGGGAAGGCACAGAAGCGTGTATTCTGGCGTAATTTGGGAGAGGCCTACGTCCAGCAGTGGACGACCATAGACTGATTTGATTGATTGTTGTTTAGATAACGTACATGAATACATTCAAACTCCAAACCACAGAAATCAGAAAACAGATTGCAAATCACACAAAATATTTGTTTCAAGCGGGATTAAGACTTCTGCACAGCTGTCACACACCTACACTTACCGGACCGCTGCGCCACTGTGGCACCGTTACTTGGTGGTCTCGAGGATTGCACAGTCAGTCACACAGGAGCGCAGTTACACTTCATACCCCTTCGGCCATAGGTAATCCCAATTGCTTACGACTAGTTACATATTACAGTTTCGTGGCGGCTAAAGTAGTCCTTACCCTTCGACATACCTACAGGTTGTAACTTCACCGAACATTCACCGTTCTCAAAAAAAAATTCAAACAAACAACGTTGAACTGCGTGGCATCTAGCAATAATAAACGGGATATTTTTAAATGCACCTCAGTTTAATTTTTCTGCACACTAGGTACCTCCACTAATTTACTGAATGGAAACCAGAAAATTAAATGCTGTGCAAAAAAACTAATTGATTAACTAAACATGTCCTACTTAAAAAAATTAAATATTACTCAGAACGAGATGACCTTTTTAATCGAATTCACACCAAAAATGTGGTTTGTACATCGAATATATGATTTGTGAAACAAAAATACGAATTGCATATCAAAAATACTAACTTGCACTCTAAATGTACTATTTAGAGTGCAAGTTAGTATTTTTTTATCTTATAACGGAATAGGTTAGGTTAGGTTAAACTTTTATTTTTTTGGATCAATAAAATTTAATTTTGTAGAGGTGACTGATTAAATTGAGTATTCCTAAAAGTAAATTAGGCGATAGATTTCCTTAAAAAAGTTTTAATATGTTTGTTGAACAATGGCATTTTTAGATATTCTATTCTGATAATAGTTATTCGTTCAGTTTTTTTTTTTTTTTTTTTTTTTGACGCGGGGAACGCCTTTACGCGCCTTCATCGCAGCTGCGGGGGCAGCTGGGATGGTGTGTGGGACTCCCGGCCCGGTCCGGAATGGACCGTCCTACCCACTAAACCCCGCGGTGTTCCTCCTCACCCTTTAGCCGGGCCGAGGGATATCAAAAGATTATTCACGTCGACCCGGCTAGGGGCGCCCCGTTTATTCGGGGCTCTCCTCGGGGGAGCCAGATGGGCGGCTCCCCAAAGCTCCCTAAGGAGCTAAAGTCCACGCCTGCACCGCTCTCGAGCGCCCCTCTGTAATAGAGGAGACAGAGAGCGGCTGGCGCAGGCGTGCGCTAATGGGCACCCCTGGAACACGGAAAAGGTGCCCACCACCATGTGACCGTTGGTGGGCGGGGTCCCCCGACCTTACGCCCACGGTCAAGAAACAATCGGGGGCGCGCAGTAACTCCAATATCGGTTACTCCCGCTCCCCCGCACAGTGCACCTCCCGCTTTGCCGCCATCACCTCGTCAACTGGCGAGGTGACAGCGGCCCAGCACTGTTGCCGCCGGTCGCGCCGTTATTCACGGCCGGCAGCCCGAACTGCATGGCAGGGCGGGAGCATCTACCCAAACTCCCGCAGTGCCTCTCCCACTTTGCCGCCATCGTCTCGCCAGCAAAGGAGGCGAAGCGACGGCGACCCATCATTGCTGCTGCCGGCCGTGAATAACGGCACGGCCGGCAGCAACACACACCACCGAGCAACCCACAGGTGGGTTACTCCCGCCTCGGCCGGAATTAGCCAGAGTAGCACAACTCCCCCACAGAGGAAGGGGAGTGGTCGCTACTCCGTTGCCCAGGATGCACCACGAGGAGGATCCGACCCATTGGGGTCCTTAAGATGTTAGTAGGACCCCGCATCCCAGTTATTCGTTCAGTAAAACAGTTCTGCAAATACCATTAAACAGTATAATGAATTTGGTTTATTTAGTGTGCATAATTAGTGTGCAAGTCAGTATTTTTGGTTTAACTTTGAAATATTTTGTTCGGAAAATGGGAATAAACAGATATTGATTTCAATACATGCCATAATAAACAATCACGCTTAAGTATATCCAGCCCTGACGTGGTTGGCAGTAGTGATTTACACACCAAGTCACCAACACTTCTCATCGTCTATAGATTTGTTCATCCTTCATGGATGCTATGTCGGACTCCTACCGACTAAAAAGCATCACGTATTCTGTCCAACAGCCTTTTTTTTTGACGTGAGGGAAAATCCTTCATGGATGCTATGCTGGACTCCTACCGACTAAGAACCTCACGTATCCTGCCCAACAGCCTACGGTTGGGAGTGGAGCCCCGGGTAAGCCCTCGGAAGGATATTCCAGGAGAGTTACAATAGGTATAGGTACATAGATTTATATTTTTCCTCTGCACCCCAATGAGGACGTTTTTCAATAGGTTCCTACCTACATACTTTTTTTTTAACCCGTACATTTAGCTAAGAAAGACGTTTTACAATCATGTCCTTCCGAACCTAACCCCTCCGCTAATCCCACCCAATAAAAAAACTACCGGGCAGGAGGGCCAGCGAAATACACGAACCTGAGTCTTAAGTCTTTGTGTTTTAAAACTACGGACCGAGGAATTTTGGGGCGACCCGTGTGTCGTCCGTATAACAATTTTTGTGAAGCTTTCCTTTTTAAATCTGTACATAATTACAAAGACGAGTTGGCAAACAAGACGTTAAGCCTACCTAGACCATTATGCCACAAGAACTATTTGCCACCATGACCTTTTACAACCATGACATTTTAAAAGTAATAATGGTATACAAGACTCTTTCCAAAAAAGGACATAATAATTTTGTTGTACTCGAACAATCCTAACATTTTATGAAAAAATCCAAAAACGGAACGGTTTGATTCTGACAAGAATGACATAACATGAGACATCCATGACATTTGACAGATCAGAAGAAATAATTGTTTGGTGTTGTTTTTCACATGGGCTTTCATTCATATTAATTTGTAAACTATAAATAAAAAATGATTCATTAAAATGTCTCGCTGCAATTTTTCGCCGTATTTACTGCAAGAGCTTCCAGACGTTACAGATAGCATAAATTACCCCATACAAAATGTTCATCGTATAAAGGTTAGTAATGCAATCTGCCATCGATCAGTTTATTTTAGCCTTAGTTAAAAATATTTTAAAAAATACCTATTAATTAAAGCTGATTTTTTATTGTAATGCCCTGTACTTTGTGCTACAAAATTGATTTGGTAAGACGTTGATATCTAGCCTTTTATACTTATACAATCTTTTGTATTTACAGTAGAAACAGAAAGTACTGTTATTCACCTAACCAAGGATAGATAAAGAAATGTCAGCAAGACCATACTAACTATATTTCTTTCCTACTGAAGCTCTATGTTATACAGTAGCCCATTATCTATTATAGTGTGTCATCAACTGCCAGCGACCCATGACTTTACTCATGTATTCTCTCATTGGGTATCTGGTCTCAAATAAACTCGGTAGCTCCCCGTTCAGTGGATACGTATATTTTTAAATACTGTCTATTATATTTATGCCGCAAAGAGTTGGTAATAAGTATGGCTTGTAGTAGCCAAAGTGTACTAGGCTTTGTTGAGAGTTAAGTTGTTATTTTTATTCATATGTTATAGCAAAAAACTTATAATCTGCTGCAAACATAGATATTATCTTATTTCACTAGACTAAATATTAAGTGAATATGTGGGTGTATCTTATGTGTCACTGGACTTGTGGGCGTATGTATATTACGTTCCACATACTAGTTGAGTGTGTTCATTGCCTGGGAAAAGTCAATTATGTAAGCTAATCTATGTTTTATCTGTATTTCAGTTTACATGTTTCGATGTATCCAAATCGTTGATTGCATTCGGAGCTACAAGTGGGGGGCTATACATCTTCAATAGGAATCCATGTGAGTTTACACAGCTAATACCAAATCAGGTTAGTACTCAAATAAATTAATAAATATAGAGGTACATTCTTACACAACACTATCTTGCCCAAACTAAGCTAATAACTAGACTACTAATAAACATACTTATCTATTACTAAATACAGTAATACTCATTAGTTTTCCACACAGATGTTATCCTCATCTTACAATCCTGGGTTCTTCAAGCGGAGTGTGAAGGTCACAGCACAGGGCCGCCAACTTGAAGACCACTGTCAAGTCTTACAGGACTGTGAGTGGCCCCCAATCGCTGGATGCGCCATGGCTTTCCATCAGGCAGTTGATGTCAATTTGGCATGCGTAATATTAAAAAAAGAAAAATTTATTTTGTCTACAAGATTGAAATTTGTGAACTGGGTTGTACTTTTTTTAGTAGTACTGTCAGCTCTCATTGGACCTCTTTGGAGACACCTATGCCACTATGCCTGCTCTATCAAGCAAGAGAGATGAATAAATGAATTATGAGAGAAGAGGCTGTCTTGCTTGACCCTCAGATATCTTAGCGAGTTACTCGACACACATTAGTACAGTTAAAGTGTTATGTAATGTTACTTCAAGCGCATAATTAAATCGCAAACATTTCAATTACGTTTTTGTGGCACAATTTTAATTGTATAGTTATAGAAATAACAGGTTATGTAACATGCAGTTGGACTGTGCAAACCTGCATGTCAGTTCTAATCAGTAGACATGATTGATGTACCTTTTAAGTTTCAAGAGAGCTTTGCAATCATTCAATAGTTTTTATGTCCTGCAAGTTGGTGCATTGACTGAATGCTGATGGATGATTTTGGAGATCAAATAGCAGTTGATACTGTTTGAGAGGTGTCTGTGGTCGGTGACTAGTTGCATCTGGGAAATTTGAGTCTAGGATTATTCTAAAATAAAAAAGAAAGTTGTAGGTGCTTTGAAAATAATATTGAACATTTGATAAAATGGACTTGGAATTACTAATACCCTTATGTTTCTTTCGATAAAATGGGAGCTGCAAGCGGAAATGAAGAGGCATACTATGTAAAGGCATACTATGTAAAGGGGACAACCCAACTTGAGGGCTAACAACGTTTCGGGATGTAATAGTGATTCCGTTAGGAAGGCATTTTGATGAGCAATAAGAAACATTTCAAAGTAGCTTTCATTTTATGTTTCTTGCTGTGACTTTTCAGAATGGAGCAATCACCCGCTTGGCCATATCACCAGATGAGAAACATATTGGGTTTGCCAATGGTCGAGGCTTGGTTACCATTACTGAATGCAACCAAATACTCAGCGGCAGCCAGTCTTCATCTACATCAAAAGAACACCAAGGAAATGAGATCACTTCAATGATTTGGAGCACTAATCGAATGCTTTTTACTGGAGATGATATTGGAAAGATATCTGTAATGCAGCCACAGAATTTTATTGTAAGTCTTTATTTTACTAAGTACACACATCAACACCGTCTAGGGATATTTTTTAAAAAGTTCTGCATCTCAAAAAATACCGGCCGATTTTAAAAACTTTTGATTGAATCTTATTTTGTAGGTATATTTGAATGATTCCAAATTTGAAATATAAAAAAAGAAATTAAAACAAATGATTTGCGCGGCTTTAGTATAGCGAAGTTCGAAATTTTAATTTTACCGACGATAATAAATCTATATATATAAAAACAAGAACTGACTGACTGACGATCAACGCACAGCCTAAACCGCTGGGTCTAGAACCATGAAATTTCTCACAAATGCTCCTTATGTGACGTAGGCGAGCAATAAGAAGGGATTTTTGAAAATTCAACTCCTAAGGGGGTAAACAAGGGTTGCAAAGTTTGTATGGGACAACGATCTTCTTCAAATTTGGCATGAAACATCTTTAACGGAATTAATGGGAGACGTGTTTTGTATTTTATTGAAATTTATTTTTTAACATGGTTAAAATGGGGTTGAAAAATATTTACGGGGGATTTGCCTCTTAATTCATATTAATACTCCGTAGTCGGTACTTTTTTAATTTTTTTTTGACATATTGTCATGTTTGACAGCTCAATTCGATTTAAAAAAGATGGTCGCAATTTTTGATAAATGTAAAAACAATCTAATAATAATTTTATTAAAACTGCATACATTTTATTGATTTTTGCCCTTCAATATGCGGAATTGCCTTCATATTTTGTATGTCAAAAATACATTTGTGAGAAGGAAAACCTGTACCTACATGTCTGGCTAGGAATTATAAAAGAACAAGTTCTAGGTAAGGTGTACACAGTTCCGATTATCACAGAGTATTTATTACCATCTTCGCTTACTTTTTTATTTTATACAGGGATAATACAAACGATCAGAGGCGTTATAGACGAACATTTAGCAGATGAAATCTGAGTAAATGTCTGGTCACAATAGGAGAAACTGTATTAGTACGGGCTAAGAATATAGACTGGGTTGCCTCAGCTTCGAAAGTCTGAAGACCTACACAATCCAGAAATACGAGAAAGAAAGAATGTTATTTTTAAACTATCGCGGTTTTCTACACTCATACTTATAGAATTCGGGACTTCACGCGAAACACATTTACTTACATTTTCACACCGACGTTTCGAGCACGTTGCAGCGCCCGTGGTCGCGGTTGGACTGAGGCGAGAATCGACGAAAACCATGAAGTAACTTCTTGCCAAACTACCCTCCGCTATTGTCACAACAAAGGATAAGGCCGGCGACACACTACACTCACTACGTCAGTTTTAATTGGCACAGTTTTACGTTCAAGTTTATTAATCACTGCATTCCACATCCCGGAGAGCTTATATCCATCATCCCTATTGAAATTTTTGTGTTTTTTAATTTCAATGGCTTCACGCACCATACGTGGATAATAGTGGCGATCAGTGGAGAGGACTTTTGGTTGGTGAAGTTCGATCCAGTGATTACTGCCCGTATCGAGGTGTTCTGCTATTGCCGATTTGTTAAACTGACGGTTTTTCACAGCTGCAATGTGTTCTTTGACCCTTTCCGCGATGGTCCGCTTGGTTTGGCCTATGTAGGAACTACCGCAGCTGCAATCCACTTTGTAGACACCTGGTGTTTGCAGAGGAATGACGTCCTTTGGTGTTCGTACGTACCTAGCTACCTTTGTTAACGGTTTAAAAATCGTCCGTATGGAGAACCGCCGTAAACACGATCCGATCTTGTCCGTTATTCCTTATTCGTGGAACGTCAACTAGCTTATATGCCGTATATAAAGGGAATAACGGACAAGATCGGATCGTGTTTACGGCGGTTCTCCATACGGACGATTTTTAAACCGTTAACAAAGGTAGCTAGGTACGTACGAACACCAAAGGACGTCATTCCTCTGCAAACACCAGGTGTCTACAAAGTGGATTGCAGCTGCGGTAGTTCCTACATAGGCCAAACCAAGCGGACCATCGCGGAAAGGGTCAAAGAACACATTGCAGCTGTGAAAAACCGTCAGTTTAACAAATCGGCAATAGCAGAACACCTCGATACGGGCAGTAATCACTGGATCGAACTTCACCAACCAAAAGTCCTCTCCACTGATCGCCACTATTATCCACGTATGGTGCGTGAAGCCATTGAAATTAAAAAACACAAAAATTTCAATAGGGATGATGGATATAAGCTCTCCGGGATGTGGAATGCAGTGATTAATAAACTTGAACGTAAAACTGTGCCAATTAAAACTGACGTAGTGAGTGTAGTGTGTCGCCGGCCTTATCCTTTGTTGTGACAAGCGGAGGGTAGTTTGGCAAGCAGTTACTTCATGGTTTTCGTCGATTCTCGCCTTAGTCCAACCGCGACCACGGGCGCTGCAACGTGCTCGAAACTTCGGTGTGAAAATGTAAGTAAATGTGTTTCGCGTGAAGTCCCGAATTCTATAAGTATGAGTGGAGAAAGAAAGAAGTTCAGATATCAATTCCTTAGCAAAAGCAGAGAATGCTCTCTAAACCAATTAAGAAAGACATTAGGTATCAATTTTTACAAAAATATAGATTTATTTCGCTCAAAGTACGTATTTTGATTTATTTAGTCAGAATTATATCTATAGGTACATATAAAAACAGACTGTAAAGTGCTAAAGCTAAGCTAAAGGCTGGCCACAGAAGAAGACAGACGACGGCAGATGGAGCAAACAAGTTCCAAAGCGGGCATCGCGACTTGGTCCACCCGCCGGATGAACCGAGGACCTAAAAGAGGTCGCAGGCTGAATGCTGAAGGCGCAGGACGTAAATTAGAAGAGGCCTACGTCCAGGGTACATGCTGATTTGATTGATAGAAAAATACTTATTGATAAAAACTGACTTAGAAACCTCATCGAGATTAAGAACCTTGAAATTATATTAATGGCATAGTTGCGCACAAAGAAACGATTTTTAGGGTTCGTGCTCTTAAACGGGACCCTATTTATGAGACTTCGCTGTCCTTCTGTCTATCTGTCCGTTATGAGGCTGTATCTCAGGAATCGTGATAGCTAGAGAGCTGAAATTTTCAGATGATATATTTCTGTAGCCACTATGGCAACAAATACTAACGTCAGAAAAGGGGGGCGGGGATTAAGGGGGCTCCCATCCAACAAACGTAATGTTTTGCTGTTTTTTTGGTACGGAACCCTCTGTCTTTCCACTCCGACCAACTAAACCGGCCAATCGTTGTTCGGAATGGAACTCATTAAGGGACTTTATTGCTATCTATACTTTATTCTTTATTTATTTCCTCTGTGCACGAGTCAGCTTTAGAACTTGGCCAGTTTTTTATACTACTAAGACGGCAGACAAGCTTACGGTTCATCTGATGGTTGGTTACTGTAGTGGACTAATTCGCATAGTGAACGTTTGCAACACCAGTGGCGCTGCTGCATGTCGACCCATATATCCCTTGGCATCCAGTAGTCACGGGAAAGTAAAATATCACGTAACCCTACTGATAGTGCTTCGAATTAGGTTCGTTTACAATAACCATTTTATCCAAATCCAATCCAATTTGTGCCAAAATAATACAACGGGAATACACGCGACTGAAAACCACGCGATAAGAATAGAAGCGACGGGGGACCTTTCTATTTCTCTCTCTCTCTCTCTTACGCAAACGAAGTTGCGCGGGTCAGCTAGTAATAAATAATAACAAAATAATCATTTATTGGCAAAGGTTATGATAGCTAAATACAAAAGAATTAGTTACAAAAATGTTTGACACAGAAAAATTACAATTATACTGTGATAGCTAGGAAAAACCTGTGTTACGGGGAACATAATTCCGATAGAAGGTACAATATGTTAGTGTCATTTCATTTAAAGTTCAAAAGAGAAAAATAGTATATATCAAGTACGTGTGTTCGTGTGTAGGTGTGTGCGTGTGTGCGTGTTTGTGCTCGTCCGGTCCTTTATATTATGTTTCAATTTATGCCGGTTATGAGAGAGTATGTTCAGTTTGTTATGGAGTTTGATGTATAACAGCGCACTTTGATATCTGTAGAAGCGTTGTGCGAATGCAGTAATCGTGTATACTTTGGGGCAGCCTGGCTCTCGTCTCCTTTTTTTGGTTTTGGATAGTTGGTTTTGTTTATTTCTTACAATTTGAACACTTACGTGCTTCTTCATAACTGCTCGTAAAATTAATGTTTGTCGGACTGTGAGTGTTCTGTATTCTGTGTATAATTGTTGTGTAGGGTACCTGTATGGTTTGCGTAACATTACTTTAATAACTGCTCTTTGTGCCCGTTCAACCTCTATGATATTTGTTTTCGCAGCGCCACCCCAGGCTGTGATACAGTATCCCAATATGGATTCACATAAAGCACTGTAGACCAATTTCAAGACATGGGAGCGCGCCGATTGTCTCAATTTTTTAAATATAAATATGAGCTTCCTGATTCGGGTGGCCACTGTTTGTATATGGATGCTCCATGTTAAACAGGAGTCAATCTGTAGACCCAGGTATTTGACTACTGCAACCCTAGCTACCGGAACACAATCACAGTAAGCCCCTCTGCCGTCGCATAGGTGAGCTTTTATATTGAAATTGTTGCCGGGAGGCAGCGATGCTTGTCTTGGGCCAAACGTCATTAATTGAGTTTTGCTGATGTTTCAGTCTTCAGTCTTCTTGGGCTCCCATTTTCCGCACTTAGGTCCGCCAGTGGACCCATTGTACATGAGTGTTGGCTGTCACTCCAGCCAACCCAGCTCCGACCAGAAGCGCAGGATCCTCTTCGGGTCCTCACACGCTTCCCGGAGTGTTGTGGGGCTGCCAAGTATGTTGACTCTGTATGTAACCAGGCTCTCGCACTCCAAGATTGCGTGAGCTATGGTTTCTTCTTTTAACAGGCACGCTCTGCACAGCGTGCTGTCCGTGATACCTAAGACATTCAAGTGCTTATTTACTGTGCAATGACCCGTTATTGTGCCTACCATGGTTCGTAGATCACCTTTATTCAGATGTAGCAACGTTCTAGCTAGTTTTGGCCTGGGTCTCGGTAGAGCTTCCCTTGATTGCCTGCAACTTACTGTTTGTGCCCATCTCTTTTCATGCCGCTCTTTCGTGCGTTGTCTCAGCCATGCCCTTACCTGGTAGAATGGTATTGGTATAATCGGGCTTGGTCCCACCGGTGTGGTGCTAGAACCCAATCTGGCCAGTTCGTCAGCTGCATCATTGCCGCTCGATCCGCTGTGACCTTTTATCCACTGAAGGCTTACCTTGTGTGTTAGGGCCAGCTTTTGTAGCCCCTGGTGGCATTGAAGCACCAGCCCAGAGTCGATTGTGGTGCTCTTCAGAGCTTTTAGCACTGCTGCGCTATCGGAGAGGAGCCTGATGTGGTTGTGCTCAATTTTCCTGGAGTCGATTGCATTGGCGGCATTAATTAAACCTATGCACTCACATTGGAAGATTGACGAATGAGACCCTAAAGGTATTGATGAGTGTATGTTGAGCTCCGGGGAGTAGGTGCCTGCTCCTGATCCGTGGTCTGTTTTGGATCCATCCGTGTACACTCTGAGTTCTCTTATACCGGAGTGGTCCTTGGCGGACTCTGCCAGCGATATATTGTGCTTACGGTCAAACACGTATGTTTTCGGTATCTTGTCGTTAGGGGCTTCCACGAGAGGTTCATACTCTATTGCGTCCTCCAGTATGCGCCTATGACCTACCCTTGAGCGCGTCCATTGTTTTGACGCCTGAAGTCGTGCCGCCGCGGCGGCCGCTTCCTGGTGGACGAACAGGTCCAGAGGCGGTAAGCAGAGCATTGCTTCCATCGCTGCTGTGGGTGTGTTGCGAAAGCATCCCGTGATGGCGCAACACGCCGCTCTCTGGAACTGCTGCATTTTATCTATGGCTGAAGCTAGTTCGGCCCTGGGCCACCAAACTATTGCGCCATACGTTACCTGTGGTCTTATGACTGTGGTGTAGAGCCAATGTATGATTTTCGGTGAGAGTCCCCACTTCTTACCGATCATTCGTTTGCATTGCCAGAATGCAATGGTGGCCTTACTGATTTTTTCTGTGAGGTGCTTATTCCATAGCAGTTTGCTGTCCAGTGTGACCCCCAGGTACTTGACTTCATTTGCTAAGGAAAGTTTTGTGCCAAAGAGCTGTGGGAGTTTCAGATTATCTATTTGGCGTTTGTTGGTGAACAGAACCATTTCTGTTTTCGTCGGATTTACCGTGAGATCATGTCTGATGCACCATTTTTCGACGATCCTCAAGGCGTTGTCCATCAGGTTTGTTATTGTACCTAGGAACTTGCCACTTACCAGTATGGTGAGGTCGTCAGCGTAACCTACAGTGAAGTATCTCTCTCTATTGAGTACATCTATGAGCTCGTTCACCACGAGATTCCACAGGAGCGGAGATAGAACCCCCCCCTGCGGACATCCTTTGGCTGCGATCCCTCTAGATGTGGAGTTCACTGTAATTTGTATAGCCCTGTGTCGTAGCATATTCACTATCCAACTTACCATTGTGGGGTGTACTTTATACTTTTGCAGGGCTCTTTCGCTACTTACAAAGGTCGTCTTGTCGAAGGCACCTTCGATGTCTATAAAGACGCCCAGTGTTGATGATTTACTCTCTAGGGAGTCTTCTATGTACGATACTACCTCATGCAGTGCTGATTCGGTGGATTTTCCGGAGCAGTAAGCGTGCTGCTTTGTGTGCATTGGTATTTGTCGGAGTACTTTCTCCTTTGCTGATGTTTAAGGTAAGACTATTCCTCGCCAACCAGATCATCACCGCACTCAAGGCTGTCTCTGCATTGCTCCTGACGGTTGCCCAATTGTGACCTTTTGTCAATAGAACTGTGTCGTCAGCGTAACTTATTACACGAGTGGAAGGGAGAGAGAGTTCACACAGCTCATTAACGTAGATTTGGAACAGAAAGGGGCAAGTGCGAGTTTCGGTGAGCGCCTGTCGACATTCACGGCTCACTAATTCGTTTGGAATCGAGACCCCGCCACCTAGCTGTAAACGCGGGAACTTGTCTCGATCCCATACAAATCGGTGATAACGCGCTCGTTCGTGAATGTCGACAGGCGCTCACCGAAACTCGCACTTGCCCCTCAGGACTGAGTATACTACCCTGCGGAAGGCCAAAGGATAGCGGTTCCTCGTCACTGACGTATTCACCTATCTTTACACGTTGTGTTCTATCAGACAAAAAACTTTTAAACAGATCCAGGACTTTCCCGCGTATACCCACTTGTTCGAGTTTCTTCAGCAAGACTGGAACAGAGACAGTGTCAAAAGCCTTGGATAGATTTAAAAATGTTCCTACACATTTCTGTTTATTATCTATCTTGTCCACAACGAAGTCCAAGAGTGCAGATACGGCATCCTCCGTGGATACACCTTTTCTGAATCCGAATTGATTATCCGAAATGATTCCGTATTTGTTCAGATAACCTGTAAGGTTCTTATGAATAATCCGTTCAAGGATCTTGGACATTACTGGCAGGACTGAAATAGGCCTATAGCTATCGAGGCTGTCCCTATCGCCTGTCTTATATATCGGATGAACAATTGCTCGTTTTAAGGATTTCGGAAATATTCCTGTGGATAGTGAGAGATTGCAAATGTGACTTATAGGTGGAGAGAGAACCCGACTAGTTAACTTTAACAGTTTCGGGGGGATTCCATCCCAACCGCAGGCACCGTCAGTGCGAAGATCTCTTATTATTCTCTCAACCTGTTCTGCGTCCGTTTCAAGAAGTACCATTGAATTAAGAATAGTAGGTGAACATTTACTAGGTACGGCAGTATGTGTGACGAGGCGGGGGATTTTGTCTGCAAGTTCTTTGCCTATGTTAGCAAAGAAACTGTTTACGAAATCAAGGGAATTTGATGGATTACCGTCGTTTTTTAGGAGCTCACTGGGTAAGGAACGAGAGTTATTATTGAGATCTGTCACTTCACGTATTGCTGCCCACGTTTTTTTAGGGTTATTTTTAGCTTCAGCAAAGACCTTTTCTTCGTGTTGGGTTTTGAGTTTTTTTAGCAATTTGTTACAGAAATTGCGATATCGCAAGTACGTAATCTTTAGGGTAGTATTATGCGGTTCTCTAATTACTTTTTTGTGCATATTGTCCCTGTTTCGTATACATCTTAGTAGACCGACAGTGATCCATGGCTTTATAATTCTTTTTTTGATGTCGTATTTTTGTCCAAGATAGTGGATAGAGTGTCGAGTAACGAGTCTAAGGCGAGATTGGGATCTTCGATTGTAGAGATCCTGGAAAAGTCACTATCTATGATGTCGCTGGCGGCCTTGTCCATATTCAAACGAGTCATTTTAATCGCTTTGACTGAGCGTTTGGAGGACATGAACTCCAGATTTAGGAGAACTGGTAAATGATCAGTGATAGCTGTGTCTATTACCAGCGTAATTGCTCTATTGTTAGTTTTTAATAGCACGTGATCTATACAGTTGTTGATGCGGGTCGGAAAGAAGTGCGCTGGCAGAAAGCCGTGCAAAGCCATGAGGTCCAAATATTTTGGACAATCTGGATCATTATTACCGGGCTGAATTTTTATATTTACATCTCCCACCACTGCGGCGTTTAAGCAATTCTGACAATACCTTATTAAGGTATTGTCTAGGCTTTTGAAAAAGCTATCAAGGTTTTTTGCTGATGGTGATCTGTATAGAGCTATAATAGATAGTTGATTTTCAACAGTGCATATTAAGCAGCTGGCGCCTTTAAAAATTGGTTTAGTTACATGGTAGCTGAGAGTGTCTTTGATGTATAGAACTATGCCATCATTTTTATTAAGTAAGGTGTTCGTTTGGTGGGCTATATATCCATTTAAGGAAGGAATAGTGGGTGATTTCTTCAACCAACACTCAGTAAGGATGAGGATATCACAGTCAATGTTCATATCTACAAGTAAGCACCTAAATTTGTTGAAGTTTTTAGATATACTTCTGATATTCAGATGTAGAATATTCAAACTATTTTGTGTTTTTATGAGCTTGAAACAACTGTTTACAGAACATTTCTTCGACATTGAGACATTAACATTGTCCAATTCGTTATTAAGTTCACTCACTGAAGCCATTGGTAAAGGAATCTTTTTTTCCGAGATAATGCCTATATGTGTGGCAATGGAAGATAAAAAAGAAAGGAATATGAGTATTAAGTATTACACGATGAGATTGTGGTTGAGAGCGAATAAAGCGAATTGCCCGGCAATAATCGACCAAAGTATAGTGTTTCTGTGTATTGAGTGCACATTCTCGCTTTAGCTTCTGTACATTGTGGCATTTAAACTGTAGTAGTAGTATATTATGGCTGTTGGTGTGTTTCGTGTGGTCATACTTTAAAGATTTGTGTTCTGATGAGAGTACTTGATTTGGTACAGTATAAAAATTCTGATAGTGAGAGTAAGAACTACAACTTAAACTAGTAGGAAAAATAAAAATTATAAGGATTATACATGTAACAAAAAGTAGTCATTTGTTTATTCCGACTTGCAACTCTTTCAGAGTATGCTCTGACTTCAAGAGATAGTTAATTGGTATTTGTTTTGTCCAGTTGAAGTTTTAAAGCTAGTTATTGATTAATTGGGAATTAATTTCATTGTGTAAGTCATGCAGCGACGCCATTTAACTAGAGAAGAAATGATAAGGGCAGTAGGCATGCTCCAAGCTGGGGCTACTCAGCGGAGTATTGCAGAGGAGATTGGAACCAGGCAAAACGTTATTTCAAGATTGTGGTCACGTTATCGTGCAACCGGGGAAGTGGCTGAAAGACACCGTGGCGGGAGACGCATAACCACCCAACGACAAGACCGATTTTTACAAGTTGCCGCGAGAATGCAGCCAAACGCTACAGCCGTGCAGTTGGTTCAACGGCTCCAGTCAGAACATCAATTGCTTGACAGTGACCAAACTGTGAGGAGGAGACTGCATGAAGCTAACCTTCATGCTCGCAGGCCACTTCGTACTCCAGCACTACGCAGAAGAAATCGTGGACGAAGATTGGAGTGGGCTCGTGAACATTTGCTTTGGGAAGATAACCAGTGGTCTGTAGTACTGAGGGGCAAGTGCGAGTTTCGGTGAGCGCCTGTCGACATTCACGAACGAGCGCGTTATCACCGATTTGTATGGAATCGAGACAAGTTCCCGCGTTTACAGCTACCTAGCTGTCCCCGAGACCCCGCCACCTGGCGGGGTCTCGATTCCAAACGAATTGGTGAGCCGTGAATGTCGACAAGCTCACGCAAAAACTCGCACTTGCCCCTCTGTTTACCGATAAGTCCCGATTCGGTTTTCATCCCGATTAACGAAGAGTACGCGTTTGGCGAGTTCCTGGTCGTGAGAGTCGTCTGCAACACCCCCAGGTAGTCCATCCATACAAGTGCGGGACAATTATGGTTTGGGCGGAAATTCGTTTTGGTGGAAGAACGGAGGTCCGTTCTTCCACCAAAACGAATTTCCGTCAGTTTGGATTAGAAACACCATGACCGCTGAAAAATACCGCGACCAGGTGCTTGTACCCATTGTCTACCCTCATCGACTTCAATTGGGTCAAGAATTTACTCTCATGCATGACAACGCCCGTCCGCACACAGCGCGAGTGGTGACCAGCTGGCTGCAGGACCACGACGTGTCGGTTTTACCCTGGCCGGCGCAATCGCCTGATTTAAACCCCATCGAGCATGCGTGGGACATGCTCCAAAGAAGGGCTTATAAGAATTTACCTGCAGACATTGCGACTGAAGAGAAACTTTTTTTGCATCTTAGCAGAACTTGGGACAATATCCCGCAGCGAGACTTTGATAACTTAATTCAAAGCATGAACAACCGTTGCAGGACCGTGGTTAACGTCATGGGTGGTTTTACTGACTACTGATTTTTCCTATCAGTGCAAAAAATTGAAAAGAAATTACTTATTTTTTTATTTTTTCGTAAATGACACATTCATCTTTAGTTGCACCATTTTTTTACTTTTTGTTTTCATTTTAATAAAATTTTATATTAGTCGAAAATATATTTTTATTTTATTTTAAAATATAGTCTGAAAAATGGGCTTCCTAAGAATATAACATTGTTGCATATTATTCCTAACAGATTTTCTGAAAATTGAAAAAATGTGAAATATCCCTAGACGGTGTTGATGTGTGTAGTTCATTCTAAGTATAGTTACAAAATTATTGTTGTGCTTATGAGGTGTAAATTCTACAAGAGAAGATTTATATCAAAAAGGTTACCTCACCTCATATTACCCAAGCAAGAATGAAGTGCTGACAAGCGCTCATCAATGCCCTGTAAAACACTGCGCGTATAGTAACCATATTGCGAAATAGGGCATTTTCAAGTACTAAGGATATTTATTTATTAATGAGACAAATGTTACAATAAAGCATAATAACTATTTACAATATGAATAAATCTAACTAAACTAAATCTAAATAGGGCCCCCGTGGCATTGTGCCCAAAAGACTGGCAGCATTCCCCCTTTGAACGGCGATGCCTATTCGTTGGGAGAAATAACTGCCAGCCCTTAGGTCACCAGTTGACTCCACAAGACGCTTCTTCAAAATTTTAAAAAAAATATGCGCATTGGGACCCCATGGACCTAGGGTCTCGACACCGACTGGAATAAAATTGTACGACGAGCCGAGACCCTTATACTTATTTATTTTTTTTATATTCTGCCGCTTCTGCTGCTGCGCTGGCTTTTTCTTTTGTTCTAGGCAGATGGGACGGGGCCAAAGTGTCTACACAAGTGGCATCCCAGACTAGCACCCGACCCATCTCCCACGGAATTAAGGTCATCCCATCCGGTCTCTTGCCATCGTCCCTAAAAATGCCATTTGGCTCTAAGAGAGCGGGCACACCGACGGTGGCAAGAGCACGGCGAATGATATCGTTAAGCGCAGCGTGGCGAGAGAAGCGGCCTGCGCTCTTCAAGCAGGATAGTCCATGGTGTCCCATAGAGTCAACGGTAACACCACAGGGGCAACGGTGTGAGGCGCAGAGCGGGACGCCAAGTCTCAAGCCAACTGCCATTCTTAAAGTGTCCGGTTCAAGAAAGGTTCCGGTGTTAGCAGTTGGAAAAGCATTCAGCCAATCACCGGATTCCTTTTTGCTGAGCGCTAATAGTCTAGCACGATCTGGGCCTAAGCTGGCGTTTAAAAACGTGTCAAAAGTTAATTTTGAAATTGCGTCGTCCCAGCTCCATTGAGAATTTGGATGAATAGGAAAATTTTGACCTGGGCAAGCCATAAGCCAAGCATCCTTGGCATCTGTACAGCCAGCCATCTCATAGTTAGTAAGACAATTGCTTAGGATTTTACCTACGAGTGGTGACGTGGCATGTACAGATGACAAAAAGGCCGGCAAAGCCACACTGGAGATTTTGCGGATCCCTAACCCACTGTATTTAATGGGAAGGGAAGCTTGAGTCCAAGATTGTTCATTAAGATGTATGTTCAAAATACGTTCTAAAGACGTTTTTATGAGGGAATCAATCGCAAATAAACAATTCTGATGTTTCCAAAAAGGACAACAACGAAGCAGATACATAGATTTAGGAACAAATAGACAAAATTTTAAAATTGTGATTGCATAATGTGAATTAATTTTGAGAAGTCGATCCACATTTGATTCAAATTTTAAAATTATTTGTGCTATTATTTCTGGAATAGCATCTTCAAAAATCGGAGACCCTAAGAGGTTAAGATTCTCTCTATTAATAATTTTGATATTTGGACATAAGAAATCAAAATTTTCTATGAGTTCGGAACGGTTGTGAGCGTTATGAATATATAATTCACACTTATCAAAATTTAGTTCCAAACCAATCAACTTAAATTTGTTTTTTATTTCCAAAAGATCTGAGAGAACAGTAACAGCATCACCTCCAAGAGTCCCATCATCTAAATACCACACGTTAAATTTTGATTTTAAATTTTGAATGATAGGGTTAATAGATAGGCTGAATATGGCTGGCCCAAGGGGATCACCCTGCTGGCAACCGACTTCAGAAGAGATTTCTTTGCATTTATACATTAATTTTGATGGTTCATGATAACAATTTAGTAAATAGTTGTAAATTTCTGGAATATTGTTTCTAATTTCTGAAAGCAGGGTGTCCCTATTAACCGAATTAAAGGCATTTTTGACGTCAATTTTTAATAAAACCTCACACTCATCTTTATTAAGGTACGTGCGCAGGGCGTGAACCGCCGCTTCACACCCACCTTTGGTACCAAAACCTAATTGAGTAGGTTCAAATTGTTGTTGTAATTTAGATAAAATGTAACGGACTGAAATTTTGGATGTCAAACGTCTAAAAGTAGAACCAACTGCAATAGGACGAACTCCTCCGTCTTTTTTAGAGAGGGCAATGAGATTCGCTCCATAGATGACAGGAACAATCTCGGGGTTAATGTTACCAGTGAGCATGAGGTTCACCAATTTTGTTAAACATCCAATGAGGTGCTTACCTGCATCACCCACACAGTGAGAGGTTAGGTCCTTGAGATGTTGAGGAGAAAGACCATCAAGGCCAGCAGCTGAGCCAACTTTGAAACCATTAATAGCACTCACTGTGTCCTTTTCGTGCGAAAGCAAACACACATCGGGCGATGTAGGTGGGTCCAGGAAGTAGGCTGTATCAGGAGCTGGGGGATGTTTAGTCTGTAAAGCCAAAAGAGTGTCTGTTGTATCCGGAGATAGTACATCACTTGAAAAAAGAAGACGTGCTGCACCTTTCAAATCTCCGTCGCTAACTTTCGCTTCTACTATTTTGTTAAAATTAGAAGACTTTTTGTTATAATTTTCTGAAAATAAGGAATTCTGAAGGGGAAGTGTAGGGTTGGTACAATTATTTTTAATTTTTTGAGTGAGAGAAATGGTCTGGTCACTAACTTTGGCATGTAAAACTTTATAGGGAAATAGTAAAAGATTATGCCAATCTTCTATACAATTACTATTTAAACATTGTGTAATATTTTGAGACAAGAGTGTAGCGACGGAGATTCTGGCGCCTCGAGGAATTCGCTTTACTAGGCTGATGTTATTTTTCAAATTACTCAATATAAGATGAAAAGGGGTAGCAGAAGTATTACTAACAGATGGAACAGAAGCATGTGGTGTGAAATTATGTAAATGTAATGAAGTTGTGTTTTGGCTGAGGCATTTATGTAATTTTGAAATATGAATGTTTAGGCCTCTAACAGTTTTAAAAGATTTTAAACAAATGGAGCATGAATTAGTATAAAGTGACGTACCATCTCCGGATTGCGTCGCGCTCTGCATTTTTCTATATATTTACAAATAAACTAATAAACTAAACAGTAACTATAAAAAACACAAATAAAAACAATAATATTCATAATTTTGACGATTCTGTCAAATCTGGCGCATCGGAAGAAGTCTTCAGAGACAATTTCTTCAAACATAAATTATTTTCGGCCTGCAATGTTTTAGGGAAGCTCGACCGTCGCGTCTGCACCTTAACGGGACTTTGCACACAAAATAGTATTCCAATTCGTGAAAACGCCACCATCCAAATATTAGGTATCTGTCACATTTGTAGCAAAAGAAATTTCCTTAAAATTTACTTAAAATATTGCTATTGAATTATATATAATTATGCTCTGATTTCTTTTCAGCGGATTCGTGTATAAAAATATATGAATTTGGTAGCTATTATTTTAAAATTTAATTTATTTCTTTATAAGGAGCAAATGTCGTTTTCTGACATGATATTAATATATAATAGTTTTATAGTACTAAGGTGTGTTGCCGTGGCAATGTTTTAGAAGGCACGTGAAGCCATCGGGGCCGGCTTTCAGCATTATGGTATCTAGGTATATAAAGTGGGCTTATTGGACTAGGTGTATTGCAAAAGTAGCAGGTCACAATTAGTCCCTCTCAATACTGTTTGACATTCCAGGGCCACAGGCGTTAATGTACTTTAAAATATATTTTTTTATCTATTTCAGACCAAAACCATGTTCCAAAGCACATCACTGACAATTATGAGTTTAGATTCGCGTATTTGTCAATTGGACATGAAATCTAGCATGCTGCTTGTTTCTACCCTTACACGATGTTACATCTGCGATACATCGAAAGAGCAATACAGACAGATCGGGCAGAAATTTCGCGATGGAGAATTCGGCGCTTGTTTCGTTAATAAAGAAAAAGTGGTAGAACACTCCTCAGAGAATGATCCACTGGACTTCTCCGAGGTTCGAAAGTATAATATAGTAGCCGATGAATCGGGTTTTGCAGTTGGCAAAGAGATGGAAAATACAGTAATATTGTGTGCTAGACCTTCATCTAGAGTATGGGAAGCTACTATAGATGGAACCGTTGTTAGAACACATCAATTCAAACAAGTGTTATCAAGAAAACCTATAAAAGTCATCTCTTTTGAGAGTTACGAAACACAAAATGTTGTTTTAGATGAAATAGCCAGTGAAAATGAAGGACAATCTGTGAATTTCCCTAAAATTATCTCTATGAATGGTGCCATATTCTCGTTTAAAAAGAATGCTTTATATTTTTTGAATTTAAATGATGTTGATTATACAATTTGGTCTGACTCATACAAAGATATTATTGACTGTAAGATTTATGATGATATGTTATATTTGTGGCTGTTGAATGGCTCTCTAGTGCGCTTAAAATATATGAAAATTGAGAAGTATTTAATGTGGTCGTATGTTGAGGAAAAGTATGAACTTTGCGCACATATGTCTGTGGTATTCAGAGAACACTTACTATCTAAAACCTTATCGCCTAAATTACACATTCTAAACAGTTTGAAAGACAAAATACACGAAGAGGAGCTATTAAACAGTATTAAAGATGTACTAGACAAATTTGATAGTTTGAAGTCTAACGAAGCTACACAAATGAAATCTGGAATATATGTTGTAGATAACACATACAATGCACAATCGTCATTACTCGAAAATTCATCAACAAAACATGATGAATATAAATTTAGTTCAACATTACCGCCAGAAGCTATGCAAACGTTGAAAGATCTAAGTGTGTCTGTCTCTGATAAACTAAATACGAGTAAGAAGCTTTTGAAAGAAAAATGGGTTGATCTTGAGGGTAGAATGAAAAATTTGAGTGTTGATAAGATTTCGGAAGTCAAAGAGGCTCATAAATTTGAAAATCACGCGCAAATAAAAAGGATTTCGTCAGAAGAATCAATTGCTCAGACCCAGCCTATTTTAAATAGTGACATTGTTTACAAAGGATCTAGTCAAACGGTCATAGATTTAGACAATAATATATTAGACAAGGACAAACCGTGCAAATCTGTGTATCAGTGTTATAAATTAAGCCTAGTCAATAAGGAAAGGAAGGAATCTAATTTAGTATCTACTATAGAAACTTACGCCTGTGATATTAGCCAGATCTACAATCTAATGCTACAATTAGAAATTTATTGCGCAAATATAGGCGCGTTTGATGAATCTAAATTCGTACCTAATTATATATTTCTCACTTATTTGAGCCAATCAAGTAAGAGGGTTGAACTATTGGATATTATTATAAATGAACAATCTTTATACAAATATTTTGTAGACTCGTGTATATCTGTTAATTTGAAAAGTCAGAAATTGTCAAATATTGGTTGCGATTGTGGATTTCCACTTCCTTATTCAAGGACTCATCAAATTCCAGCATTCTCGGAGCTTATAGACGAATTTATCGAAAGACAGTGGTCGAATAAAACTCGAGATCAGTGCTATGATATATGCAAACGCATGCCATATTTGTGGAGAAAAATATTGTATTTGAGACGAAACGAAGACTTATTAAACATACTTATGGTTTTACTGCAAATTTTGGACGAGAATTTGCTACATTCATTTCTACCACAGTTCACTTTAGACACATGGGAGAGAACGGTACAGCTATATGCTGTTTTACATGCGAATATGTGTTTGAATTGCTCAAAGAAATTTGATCATATATCGGTTAGAGATACTCTAAGTTGGGATGACCTAGGTGCGTTGATGATCAAATCTATTGGAGGGAAAAATGCTATTAAAGTGCTGGCAAAGTATGCTACCTTGATAGATGAGGGTGCTATCACTGTGAAATTTTATCATACTTGTATGATAGTCACTATGTATGAAAAATATGACTCTACAATTACAGCGGCTCTGACAGATACTATATACAGTGCATACAATTTTGATGACTCCAAATTTGAGGTAAGATTTGCAAGCTTTTTTTTATTTATAAGCTTCCGAAGGCATGTTAGGCCATTGATCCAAGTGACCTCAAAGTTTTCCTAGCCAATCTTTCATTTTGGAGCATACATCCGAGAAGTTACTGGGAGAGCCCAGTGGTAGTCAGATAACAGGGGACAGACCAATGAACTAGTTCCTTGGTTGGAGGAATGAGACCGTATTCTTAGCATTCCATGGATTCTCCGTGCGGGCGCCGGGTCCATAGGGTGGCACGGGGGGGAACACCCCGACGGCGTCTGGGACTTGCGACCCATTCGAGTAGGTTTAGGGTGGCCACCTTACTATGCGCATAAACGATCACCTTCCACCGTCAACAATGTTCCCCCCCCTGCCCAACCAGATTTGGTAAGATCCTATCAATGCCGCTTTGGATACGCGTTTTAGTAAAGAGCTTACTGAAGCTCTTGGCAATCAGAGGTCCTTAAATAAATTATACAGGGATTTAGCTGGAATTCCCCTTGCTCCTACTTCTACGGCATAGAGTTTAACCACATAGCCATTTTTGGTTAACTCATTGGTCAAGTCAAAGTATTTGTTTGTCTTCATGGCGTGGTCCTTCGGTATGTTGGTCTCCCACGGCACCGTCAGCTCCACGAGCACCGCACGCCTGTGTATCCTCGAAAACAGGAATATGTCGGGTCTGGATGACGAGGCACATGCATCCTCCGGGATTTTGTAGTGTTTTTCATACGTGTCTGAGAGTATAGTCCAATCGGCGGCAGCCATCAAAATTGAGTATGGCTTTTGAGGCACTTTCTTTGAACAGCCTTCCTTTACAAACGCAATGTCATTTCTTTTGTTTGTGGTTAATCCCTTTTTCGCTCTCGCTACCGCCAAACTGACAGCCTCACGTATGATTTCCAATACCCTATCGTCGGCGTGAGTAATGACCCCGGTCTAGTAACGTCCTACAACCTACTAGCAGGTGCCTAGCAGTTCCAATCGCTTCTCCACATGATGAATTTTATTTTCTGGAATGTAATAGTTTCATCAGTCAATACTAACATAGTTTAGAATTGAAGGGCATTTAATAGTTTAGGGAGACCCGATGAGAACACTAAGGGTGAAGTTTTATGCTATTGTGAAGAAAATATTCACATTGTGTTTCATGATGTATATTAACTAAGGTATGAAGTGGATCTTAAACCAGTATATTTTGTCCAAAGCAATATTTAAACCCCATTTAATATGCATAGCTTCTCCAACTCAGCATCTCTCTCAATCAAAATAGTTTATCGGCAGAACGTTCCATACTACTCTGGTTCGACAGAGAAACGATCTTTTATCGTCCTTTAGTTAGTCAGCAGGTGCAGGATAGCTTAGGGCTGGAAGATATATTTAGGGCCCCTTCTTCGCCGGTTTACCACTGATGACCGAAATTCATTTGATCATTTGACGTGTGACCGAAAAAATATTAGGCCATTCTACTACTGATCGAATGAACAATTGTCCAAAAGAGTTTTTATCAAACAAACATTTGGTATTTTTACTACTGATCGAATGAACGTTTGGTCGAAAAACAGTTGACTAAAGAATATTTTAACAGGGGATGAATCAAAATGGCTAGGTTAGGTTAGGTTAGAACTGCGACCACAACGCACGAGCCGAGCTAGCGAAGCGAGCGTGTCGCGGCAGCGGCCGGCGAGTGCCAGTACCGAATTCTACTTATTTCGCTTTTGTTTGTTAAAATATTCTTGAGTCAACTGTTTTTCGACCAAACTTTCATTCGATCAGTAGTAAAAATACCAAATGTTTGTTCGATAAAAACTCTTTTGCTTAATTGTTCATTCGATCAGTAGTAGAATGACAGAATGTTTTTTCGGTCACACGTCAAATGATCAAATGAATTTCGGTCACCAGTGGTAAACCCCTTCTTCATTTGCATTGCTATCAGACTAAAAATAATAATTATACATTACAGATCTGCCAGTTATTACGAAGCACATTGAATGGAGAGGCTAAAAACACTGCCCTACCTATAATTGTTGCAGCCAAATCAAAACATTGGGGATTAAAACCTCTCACCGAATCAACTATCGGCGACTTCGATATTTATCAAGAAGAGCACATCAAAAACGTAGATATGGACATTATTTTAAATAATCTTTCATATATAAATAACGGTATTACAGATTGTGTTCTATGCGGGCTGCCACTGCAAAATACTGTTTTGATTAAAGATGGTGGTCTTTGGGTTTTTAAGTGTGGTCACACTTTTCACGGCGCTTGCTTAGATTTGAACAAAGTTAAGTTATGCCCATCGTGTTCGCCTGTCAAATGAAATGTCTTTTTTTATAGTTTTGTTTTGGTACAAGGTGTTTTTAGCACAATAGTATTTTGCGAATTTATAGCGCGTTTTGTTGTTAATTTTAAATTGTTGTTTTTTTATATAAATCATTGTTCTGATTGTTTTTAAATGTGCAGGATTTGTATAATTCGTTATATTTTGAAACAATAGCTATATTTTGAAACAATAGCAATGGCCATGAGTAGACTCTGATCAGTCTACTATAAGGCATTCAGATAATTTTTGAAAAGCAATTAGTATGCTGACTAAATCATAAATATGAAATATGTAGAAATAATCGGTTTCGAGCAGAATTCGAAATGGTGTCTTCTCGCATACCGTGCGGACGCCGTAACCACTTAACCCCCGGAACCTGCTCGGAACCGCAGCCGCTACCGGTTCAGAAAGTTCCGAGTAGGTTTCGGTGACCAAGTGGTTAAGGCGTCCGCACCGTATGCTAGAAGACGCAGTTCTTGTAACCGCTTCTTTTTTCCATATTCAAAAAAATGGCATTCATCTGTTACATACAAAATTTAACTGAATATTAATATCTAAAGAAAACCTTATACGTAGTCTACGTAATAATGTAAACTTGAAATGTGTGATGAATGTTTATTACTCTGTGTGGTAAAACGGCTGAACATGTTCGGAGTAGATTTAAAAATAAGCTATAGCTTGGCGAAAATGAAAATAATTCAATTCAATTCTTTCAATGGCCTTCTGTGCTCTTAGCATCAACTCGCCAATGTACCGTATCTAGAGGTAACAGCCAAGGAGGTTTTAGTGTTTCGGGATTTGATCAGTATACTTAGGTGTGACGTCAATTCAGGCATAATCTAAACACAAGGACAACACAGTTATTGGTTAGTATCATAGACTACTAATATACATAAATGGTATAGACTACTTATACCTATATTCCATTTCCAATAATAAAGTATTATGATATAAAATTCTACAGTTTAAGATTGTTTATTAGTATATAATTGGTAAGGATTTTTATAAAGGGAGTATAAACCAAGGATAGGAGACATTTGAAAGACGTAGGGCGGGGGATATTTGTGGGAAGGACATCATATAGTGAGAATCGTTGGTGAGGGCAACTAAAGAAAATATGTTCTGATAACCCTCCTCCAAACCGCACTCGCCTGTGTGATACCTTATCCTAATCTTTGCCAGATGAAAGTAATAGATGCGCAATTGTGCACTTCATATGGCAACCCGTACGAAAGAACCACCAATCCGGATCCAATTGTCAATAAACGTCAATAAAATCCATCAATCAAATTGTAGCACTTACTTCATTTGTTAACTGACATTTGTGACGTTATTGACAACATACTAGCTGTTGCCCGCGACTTCGTACGCTGCATTTTATATGTGATTCTTGAGATTGATATAACTTTTTATTTATGAACCAATTGACATGAGGCAAACACTAAATGTTAAGTGGAGCATACCGCAACGAAATAAAGAAAACCGCATTACAATCGGTGGAGCGGTTGCTGAGATTAGCGTGCACAACCTACAGACAAACAGACAAAAATTCTAAAAATAATTGTTTTGGGTTCTATTGCGTTCATAAAGTCCCCTATATTTTTTTCTTATATGTCTTCAATGTATAGACAGCGACCTGTTACGATTTTATTAATATGTATTGATGATGATGTAGCCAGAATGCAAAATATATGACCTGTTTCTAGAATTATTTGATTTCGACGCTTGCCACACACAAAAAAATTGAATTGACTTTTTGCCAAACTATAGCTTAAAATCTGCATAACCATTAGAGTAAGTTATGTTTCGGTATTAGGTTCCTATCGTCGTGAGACGAGGATCAAGCGCCTACTACAAGGTTGTAATCTGGCTTTCCAACAGAGGTGACGTTTGCTACATATGACGGCAATGCATTGCGTTTTTTTAGGCTTCAAACTGAATTAGCGAGAGCGCGGCGCATGAATACAGTCAACTACAATGAAATGTACTAGTTTAATCTTACAAAATTATGTATCCCGGCGAGTGCCATAATGAACTAACCAAAGATTATGACAAGCATTGTATCCACCGAACTCGAAAGTAACAGTAATGATTGCTATGCATGCTCTTTTTTTGTTTAACGTGAGGGAAAATCCTTCATGGATGCTATGCCGAACTCCTACTGACTAAAAATCTCACGTAACGCCCAACAGCCTACGGTCGGGAGTCCTGGGTAGCCCCTCGGAAGGATTTCCCAGGACTCCCAACAGACCTACGGCTACCACTGCGGCCTCGCCTAGGCCACCCCCTGCTATTGGGTGCTATACCGCGTCTTTAGGGGGTTTTCTGGTGTGAGCCCGCTTCTAAGGGGGGGTGTGCGTGAATCCCTCACGTCACAATCTTTGGTTAGTTGATTATGGCACTCCCAGGGATACATCATTTTGTAAAATTAAACTAGTACATTTTATTGTAGTTGACTGTACTGCCTTTGTGACGCAGTCGGTAGTAGGTATAACCGCCTGCCGTGCTGAAGGTCCTGGGTCCGTCCAAATATTTCTGTGATCCAAAAATGTTGTTTCGGAGTTTGGGTGTTTTCTATCTATAAAATGTATGTATTTACAAATATATAAGTATATCTATCAGTCGTCTAGATCCTATAGCACAAGCTTATATTAGCTTAATTTGGACTAGATGATGTTGTGTTTGTGTTGTCCACAAATATGGATTTATTATTGTACTCTGGCGCTGCGCTCTCGCCGCTGACATTCAGTTTGAGGCTTTAAAGTCTCATTTCAGCGCGACAACGTAGGCCACAATACACAACAAGGAGTACTTGATTATTTTCGCGTCACGTGGCGCGTTGCCGCGTTTGTCATTCACTTAGGTCTAGGACGACGCCCTACTTAGAACAACGGGTCAGGGTTGCGCTACGTCTAAACCAAGAATTAGAGATAGTACAGATGGAAACCTACATACTAAATTCGCTGAGGCTTTAGCGGCTTTAGCCGAATTTTCGATACTGATTTGTGCGCGAGTGTGCGTAGCAGAGGGTAGGTCTGAAAAAAAGTACATACATGAGTTTTCCATCTGTACTATCTCTAATTTGTGTCTAAACGCACCCCATCGCTCTTATACTTTTAGCCTTTTCTGTTAGTTAGTACCGTAATTTACTAGAATGCGGATAAGAGCGCGAGCGAATTGCCGATTTCGTCGCGTGCTTAAGTAGTAGAAAATGATAGAAGTAAAAGAAAGTGCGATGCGATGCGGTCAGATGTCAATTTGGATTACATCTGCGGTCAACATGATTGGCAATAATTCAGGTCACCCTGTTTGGGACGCATCACAACAGTGTAGCAGACGTTTTATTATGACAAGAGGATGAAACCGCAGGCGTTTGCTAGTATACGCGGAATAAAAACCGCCAAAAATGGCAGTTAATGATATTTGAATAATCTCAATATTTAAGGATTTGCCACACAGGCGGCGTTCTGCGGGCACCGGTCTGGTCAAATGAGACGCAGACCGCATTGGCTATAAACAATATTGAAGGTCTTTGTTTATTTTGTATAGTTATGCGATATGACAGTGCGGGCAAGCAGACGGAACGCAATGATGGGTAGGTACGGGAGGTAGACGGGCAGCGGGCAACTGTCACGAACGAACAAGATGCTACAGTTTGCACTTCCAGCATCTCTGACAAATTGCCCAGACCAGCAATGTGCTGCCTCGTTGGTCTAGTGGTCGAAATGTGCAGCTGCGGATCACGAGTTTCGATCACGGGATTCAATTCGCAAAAAAATGTGTGTCCAGAAATGCTTGTCTCGAGAGTTTGGTTGTTTCTATTTATGATACCTAAGTATTAATATCCGTGGTCTGATACCCATAACAGAAGCAGGTCATTCCTAGCTTACTTTGGGATCAGATAGCATTGTGTGAAAATGTCCTTGAATCTAGACGTGAACAGAACTGGCGATATTTTATACATAATGCAGTCTGCGTTCCTTTGAGTGAACCTATGCCCGCAGTACAGTCACGAGCAATAATATGTAAACATTGTCAAGGCTCCTAAAATATGTAAACACCTTCGGCTCCAAAACGAAGGGCTCTACGTGAAGAGCATAAAATTGTAACCACGGGTTCACATCATAAATATATATACACACTCTACCAATAATAAGTATACAACTAAAATTTCATAACTCTGTATACAAACAAATTCTTTAAAATTGTGAGAAACGAATGCATGCTAGAGTTCATGTCTGTAGGTCGGGCACCTTCGCGAACCATACGAATATCACCGATCTATTTTCTCAGAAAAATTCTTTATTATAATTTGTGGGACTTATATATGTGTATGAAAATGACAAAGTTTGTTTGTTTGTTTTCTTTAAAGTACCGTATTATAATATTAGTTTTAGTTAATCGATCTGAAACCTTTGCACGGGTTGTTTGGTATCGCAAACCCGAATGTGTTTTAACAGACTCCAAAAAAGAGGAGGTTTTTTTTTAATGTTTGTTACCTTATAACTCCGACATTTACAGACCGGAATAAACCGGAATAAAGGATATATTTCCAGATTGGTATTTTTTTTTTTCAAAATATTGTCCTGATGGGTAGCTTTATGAGGACTTCAGTGTTTTGGTGCATTAGACAGATCACAGAACACCGTCACAGAGGCAGATCGGTGTCAAGGAGTTTTAGTGAGTATTCCCAGGCGCCCCTCACACGAGCCCATGCCTCGCCAGCGTGGGTAGTCCATAAGCGGAGCTCTCCTTGTGAAAAAAAAGTTTATAAAGACTTGAGGGAACTCCTCAAACATTATAGGTACACATATGACGATTTTTGTATTTATCAAATACTAGCTGTTCCCCGCGGCTTCGACCGCGTAGAAGCCGCTATCGCGTAAAATCATAACCACCATTTTGCGCAGTCGGTTAAAAAGTAGCCTATGTCCTTCCCAGGGCCTCAAACTATCCCTATTTCAAATTTCATCTCAATCACTCCACCCGTTTAAGCGTGAAAGCGTAACAGACAGACAGACAGAGGTACTTTCTCATTTATAATATTAGTAGGGATTTACAACATCAAATATTAAAAAATATTTTTGAGAGTCGGTGCCAGCAAAATATATAAAAAAAAAAAAATAAACCTATGCAATTTTGAGCACACATTATTTTTTCAGTTCAATATCCTTTTTGTCTAAGGTTCTATTTAGATATTAAATCATATATATATCTAATTTGGAGGTTTTCATCAAAAGTGGATACATATTTATGCAGCACCGTTCAGATACATGTTTTTGGCGGAGAAGTTAAATATAATTTAATGGAATATAGGATGAGTACACCTTATGAATCAACGCGTGAATACATGTTAATGAAGCAATAGTGTATAAATATTTATGGTGTGAACTCGTGGTTACAATTTTATGCTCTTCACGTTGAGTACTTCGTTTTGGAGCCGAAGGTGTTTACATATTTTAGGAGCCTTGACAATGTATACATATTATTGCTCTTGACTGTACACAGCCAGTGTGCCTTTAGACTTATAGCTAAACCAAAAATTGAACTTGTAATCGTAATGTACTTAAATATTTTGCAACTACTACCCGTTCGCGTTAAGTTTGCCGTTAGTGTAGAGGTAGTAGAAGATGCGACCGGTAAACTTAGCGCGGACGGGTTGTATAAACGTATGTAGAGAACAAATTGTATATAGCATAGATATTATTTTTGTATAAATACTGTCGACAATTATATGTATCCATATCATGTAATAATTATTTTATTCTGATATTATCGATGTATTAAATGGCATGAATGAATGTATATTCTTAATAAAAAGTACTTTATGTGTGATTTTGTGTATAATTCTTTTGCATACTTATGCATCTTCTCTACTATTATAACAAGAAAGCCGTTAGATAGTTCTCACCAGACTGCCCCTCTCTAACACGTTTATTGTGAAAGTGAAAGTTCAATCCGATTGACGTTGTCATTTTTGTTTTATTTCAAACTTTGAACAGATCCACGTGACCTAGTGACGTAGTTTAATGCAACAGAGTCACAGACTACAGACAAAGTCTCGTCGTCAGCCCCTCTACACTCTATTTTATAGAGAGGGGCTAAAATTGTAAAAATAACTGTGACGGTACATTCACAATTTAGAGCTTCCGAGTTCAAATCCATGATTTTTTTTCTTCGTGTCTGTTTGTTTGTTTATTTGTTTGGGGTTGTAGCAAAACTTAGTGGCTTGATCATAATTATAATTTGTCCTATTAGGATTTTGTAGGTAGTTTTTCAACTTAATTATTGTTGTATGTTTCATCAAAATCGGTTCAGCGGAAATGATAATATAGCTTGACCTATGTTTTACTAGAAACCCCTATGCATTGGACAGGTCAAAGTAGTTTGGTTATTTGTTAAAATCTCTCCGAACGGTCGTGGAGTAAAAATAGTTGTATAATTAACTAGCTGTTCCCCGCGGCTTCGGTCGCGTAGAAGTCGTTATCGCGTAAAATCATAACCCTCCTTTTGCGCAGTCGGTTAAAAAGTAGCCTATGTCCTTCCCAGGGCCTCGAACTATCCCTATATCAAATTTCATCTCAATCGCTCCTGCCGTTTAGGCGTGAAAGCGTAACAGACAGACAGAGTTACTTTCGCATTTAGAATATTATAAAGTAGGAATTATAAAGCATGGCGACATTTATGGTAACTCTCACAGTAAACAAGACTAATGTTAGCTTCAATCCAAAGATGTACCTCTTCACGCTCCACTGCCGCACGTACGCACTAACAGACTGACAGTTCTAAGTTTCTGTAATTCGACAGAGAAACTACTTTTTTAATCACTCAGTTCTGACGACGACCTTCTTTCTTGTTCAGGATCGAAAAGGAAAAGATAGGATAGTTAAAGAGCTCTTCAAAACACTCGCCGTAGTAGATTCATTGTGTCTTATGTGGTACTTTTTACCCGAACTGCCGAAGACAGGAGGGTAATGTTTTTCGAGATAATGTATGTATGTATGTATGTATAATTCTTTGTCACGTCCTACAGCCTGAACGGCTTGACGGATGTTGACATGCGAGGTGTCATTTGATTCGCCGTGATTGTGTGAGTGACACCAGGTACATTAAAATTTAAAAAAATCAAAGTGGCTGACTTTTAGCGCTAAAATGTAAACGCTGATTTTTTTCTTGCACGCTCTACAGACTCAACGGCTTGACGAATTTTAACATACGAGGTGTCATTTGATTCTTCGTGATTGTATGAGTGACGCCAGATATAGTCCGTTCACAGTTATATTACCTCTGAGTGACAGCTCATCGATCGTTTTCTGTGTGTTGGCATTGCAGTAAAGTCGCCCTATGAGTGCCAGCCTAAGACATTTTGCCGAATTAAGTGGAGATTATAACATCCAACCTTTAGCATGAATAGTTTTGCTTTTCATGTCACAATAAACTTAACTTCCCTAAGACAGTGCTCCTGTTACTATGCGATTGTTCTTAAGATATTTTTATTTTTTATGAATTTCTGAAAAAAATAAATCTCTACCACCACTAACGAAGGCGATGTTGCTGCTTCCACAACGTTCCACATCTCAAATAATGTTCACACTCGGAAAAAACGCCCGCAAAAGAAAAAAGTAAGTTTCGACTAAAAGTAAGATTACATGGGAGAAACAAAAACTTATTGGGGTAACACAGCAATCAAGCTAGGCAACCTAAGTGCTAGAGGTAATATATCTCCGAACGGACTAGGTACCTATATATTAAAATTTTTGAAAAATCAAAATGGCAGACTTTTGGCGCTATTTAAAGTTTGATAATTTTTCTTGGACGCTCTACAGCCTGAACGGCTTGATGGATTTTTAAATACAGGGTGTCATTTGGTTCGTCGTGATTGTGTGCGTGACACCAGGTATAATAAAATTCATGGAAAATCAAAATGGCGGACTTTTGGCGTTATAATTATTTAACTGCGATTAACGCAAAACTATTGAACCGATTTCGATGCGGTATTATGTGTTTATAAGGCCTTGGTCAGACTTAAATTCTTACATTTGTTTGATTGCAATCGGTTGAGTAGCACCAGAAATATGACCAAAAATATAATAATTGGCTAAGGTTGACTTTTGGTGATGTCCCTTCACTACAAGAAAATTAATAACTCCACTACTAACATATCTAAAAAGTTTTAAATAAACTTAATTACCTATTTAGAATACAAAAACCCCGACTGCCAAGTAAACATAGGTACAAGTGTACAACTGAAAAGTAAAAAACAAGCTCTACATTTCTTTTGTGATTTTCTTTAGCTACTTACTGTTTTACTTTGTCGGCAACATTTGCAGGTGGGAAAAAGCTATGGGAACATGTAGCTATTTTGTAAACCACCACTCGCTTGACATAGCTTCTTCCCGCCTGCAAATGTTGCCGACAAAGTACCGAAAACAGTAAGTAGCTAAAGAAAATCACAAAAGAAATGTAGAGCTTGTTTTTTGCTTTTCAGTTGTATGTTTACTTGTCAGTCGGGTTTTTTGTATTCTAAATAGGTAATTAAGTTTATTATTTCATGTTTTTATGTAATGGAATGCATGACAATTAAATTCCGTTTTGTTATACCTACACTAGCGGTTCCCTGCCACGCTTCGCTGTGACTTTTTTATGGTGGTTTTATGTACCTATGAGAATAAGTTACAAACTAAAGGATGGATACATTTAAAAAAAGTTAAATTTTGAGCCGTAACCAAAATCATAAATCTTTCAGAAAATCCAATTAACACCCGAATCAATAGTAGATTCACTTGAAAAAAAATGGATGGGACCAAAGACGTATCTATCATATACCTATCTACCTATAGACACGTTATACACGAACATTGCGGCTTTCAAAAACAGCTAAACTTTTAAGAATTTAAAAAAAGAATTCTATAAATTATCTGTGGTAGCATGTATGAAGGCAGTATCAGAGGAATGTGGGGAAAAAGGGAAACTTGAATTTCACTTTCTCAGCCATAATATGATTATGTATTTACGGGTAATAACGTAATATTCAAATTTATAAAATTTTAATGTAGTTTATCGTACCTATTAGTAATTATTAACGTAATTTAAGTGACAAAATAAAAATATAACAATATCATACAGAAACATTTAATTAATAAGTATCTATCTAATAATGTAGTAGGTACCTAGTAAGTAATCCAAATATTTGTAATTTAAATCATTTTAATAATCTTAATATATTGTTATTATTACGTTTCATAATTTTTTTAAAAGAAATATAATTACCTAAATAAAAAAAATATTCAAATAGCAAAATAAAACATTAGTACAAAATCTCCCCGACATCCCCTTACGGGTCGCGGGCGCCAAACCACAGGCTAGGTATAGAGTACAATTTCCTTATTATGCTTGCCGCCATTTTATCGATCCGAGAAAATGAAATAATATTAATATTTCTATTGTACTTACGCATGAAATGACACGTTTTTATATTGAACAGTTGCTGTGTAGCTTGTGTATCATCTGAAGATACATGAAGGCATGTTTTTTTCGAGTTTTCTTTACTAACAGAATTTAAAACAGTGCTAATAGAACTTTCGCTAACCCTACAGCCGCATCACAGATTTTCAGGTAATTATCTACCTACTTTACGTGTTGCCATTTTCAAGTGTCTATAACGTATCTATAGTTTTTATATCATTGGATGGGACTAGGTACCTACTGGGATATCTACTACGGCGACGCCCAAGGTTAAAAAATGCGCCGTTTTATTTCAAATTGTTTTATTTTGCTTTGGCATGTAAAAAAAGTATTTAATCTTAGATACTTAAGTCTACTTTTGCATCCATACTTTAATAACTAAAATATTTAGAGATCTTAAGGTTGTTAATCGACGCGGTGTTCCCATCCACTTACAGTACTACCACGTTTATAAGTCGCATCGGCTTATTCGGCTGCGCAGAATAGCTCATCCCACTGACGAATTAAACCGAATGAAAATTGCAAAGCAATTTCGAACTTATTGCTACTAACTTAAGTTCGAAAATACCAAGACGTGAACAGGATGTGTACGACAGAGCAATGAACGCGACTACACCGTTGTCTAGACAGACTGACTGCCGAGCCAGACATGGCGCGTGCGCATCAGCCAATAGCAGGCGAGTATTTTCGGGGGAATATGTGGCGCGCTGTGATTGGTAGATATATTTTCGCGCCTTACAAAAAATTGAGTTCTGCGCAGGTACATCGGTGTAACTTATAAAACTGGTAGTACTGTAATTGAATTTCAATTCAATTTCGTTTTCTCGTTTTCGTTGTACATTTCAACGCTAAAATTTCCTCGGCGCGATTTTGTCTAGTGCTGCTTCTAATGATTCTGAAAATTAATAAAATGTATTAAGTTAGATTTATACCGTTCAGAAACAGCAAGTATACTTCGCTAGCTGCTTCCTGTCCGTTTCAACATGGCTATAGAGACTGTCGTGCTGCAAATGTCCATTAGCTACAGTGGTGATCACTTCAGATCAGGTGGGCAGTCTTGGTCTTTGCTGAGGTCCTGGTCTACGAGACTCACAGTAATGGAAGTGCGGGTGGTAATAGTTACACTTATTACAATGTTCTATGTCGATATGCTAGGAATATTAGTTCCACAACTCACCTCCAATAGTATGCCCTGATAGATCAAAAGCTTCGAGGAAATCACTTAGTTCGCAGCAGTAAATATACTTGTTCGATTTTGTGAACCACGGTACTCCATACTTGTCTGGGCAAATATTCTTGCACATAATATCTGCTTGCGAAGGTGAATCACCATTTATGTAGATTATAGCTGTTGCCTCGTCTTCGTCGAGTCTTACAACCTAGAATAGAATACCTTGTATTAGAATTTGACCATTCAATTACACCAAGTAAATATTAATCGCGATTTCCAATGGTAACTAGGTACCTTTGCCACAACGTGGACGAGATAGCGTATGGCCACTCATTATACTTCTGGTTTTGTTGCTTAAGTAATGGTCTCCTTTGTGTTAGGTATATGGAAATTTCGGACCTAATATGATCGGCACACTAAAAGATATAATTTAAAAACCAATCGTTAATCGACGACCAATCAATCAAAGCAGTCCATTGCACTACAGCGCTCCTTTTTTGTCAAAATGAATGGATTGAGATGAAGGGTGATAAACCCTGCTGTACCACGCTGGCAAACGGTTAGGTAGGTACATGAATTTATTTCTAGTTTTCCTTCTCTACCCAATGGATATTTTGCGAAAGAATTCCATTAGTCGCCTTTCACGACACCTCCACCACGACTTGATTGGTGTACACATTAAATATGTTGGGAATCCTGGGGATTTCCTTTCGAGATCTTACCCGGGGCTCCCAACCGTAGGCAGTAGGTAGGGAACGTGTTGGTTTTTAGTCGGTAAGAGTCCGGCATAGCATTTACGACTGATTTTCCACACGTAAAAAATATAAAAGACATTGAATATGTATGTTATTACGTTACCTTCCACAAATAGCGAGGTACAACACCACCATTCTTCCTTTCCAGTGTATGAGTACCAGACCAAACGACAAATTGATCAAATACATCGAGTCTCAGTTTGACCATTTCTTCCATATCATCCCACGGTGACTGAAATACAAAAATGGTTCATTTAAAACTAAGTATTTCTTTAGTGTTATAAAATTTGGAAAGATTCTATAAAAACTTTTATGTAGAACTTCATTCGTTCGTTACAAGACATTATCTTCAGCCGGGAATTTCTTTACTTGTTCTTGAGTTTTCTGACCCTGGTCATTGCTGCAGTGGTATACAGGAGTCACAGTAATAAAAGCACGGGAGGAATTCTTCATATTAAACTATAGGACCTGGCCACGAGTTGGTGTGGCTAACATTTTTGTAACCCGGTACTTCCGGCCGTAGCAATGGAGGCTTTTCACAAAAAGAAAACTATCCTACGATATGCAAATTTGTTTAAAATCGATTAAGTCGTTTAAAAGAGTTCATCGCGGACAAACAATGTGATACGTTTGATGAAAACGTATTGAAAACATATCTGTGTGTCTCTGTGTCTGTGGAAACAGCTGTCTAACGTGTAGACCAATTTTGTTGTTTATAAAAAATTTAACTAGAATTCGGTTGCTTTGATGGTATTTCTACGATAAGGTATTCTGGAACTGCTAGACAACAACTCAGAAAAATCCAGCATTTATGCGATGTTATTAGGACTACTGTCGCAATGTAAGGGGTTCTAAATATTTAAAAATACGGAAAGAAAACAATACCTCTTTAATATCACAAGGACGCCAATACGGAACAGCATTCAAATGCTCTACGAAAGTGCTCCTCTGCGCTGGTCCATCACTCACATCGCTAGCATTCACCAACTGCCTCTTGCTGTAGCAGCATCTGGAAGACTGGTCCTTACAAGTGTATACTGCTTCGTTTCCATTTACAAATCCAGGGTATTTATACCACGGGTAGACGGTACCCAGACCTACATTCGTTTTGGACATAATCACACGTGCATATAAAGGTACCTTTTCTGAATTATCAAAACATACTTCGAATGTTTCTAAAAATCTGTTTGCTTCATACCCTATACGTATTAATTCTGATGTATCCGTCAAGCATTTTGTATGTTTATTTTCGATGACAAACTCAATTTCTTTAGCACAATGTAAGTCTGTTACTTTGAATGGGTTTCCATCTACAGTGAATATATTTTGTTTGTTACAGACTGCGGTAATTTCGTTTAATCCAGGAAGCTTTTCGAATGAGTTTGGTATATTTTTGGAGTTAGGACAAGATAGTACCAGTTCCTGTTCAGGTTCGATTTGCAAGTAATTCTTAGTTGCTTCCATTACTGGCCATTCTCTTGAGGGAGTTAGTATAAGAGGCATAGTGCGAATGTTTCTAGGTTGTCTACTAATGAGGCATACTAAAACAAAATAAATCACTATTAATTTAACCCATCCAAACATGTCACCATGTTTTAAATTGATCTTGCTTCAGCGTGCTTCAGAAGCTCGCCAAACTATTCCCAGTAATCTGGTAGGTACCTACTCCTTGAGCTAAGTTGATGGCTTTATAAACGGCTTAAAATATATCAGCAGCTAGTAGCACAGTCTGTGCCGGCTGTTTCAACACGGTTGCTAGCGCGAGTGTACCTAATCCCCGCCTTCCACTGCGAGCGAGTCGGACCCATTACGGACTCCGCTATACTCGTAACGACGATTTTCATACATGTGCTTCCACCAAAGCGGACATGACATGTATCGAAAATCATCGTTACGAGTATAGCGGAGTCCGTAATGGGTCCGACTCGCTCGCAGTGGAAAGCGGGCATAATACTTCTGATGTTAGAAACCTCAATAGCTTCTTGCGATTGAAACTTGAACGAACATCGTAGCTAAATCGAAACCTCGATACGCAGCAACAAGGTCTCTAAATAAGGCGCTTTCCCCTTCCTCATGTGTCACATGTGTGTGATGTGTCACAGTCCTTATTTGACTTATCAAATTACTAGCTGACCCCCGCAACTTCGTTTAACTCACATAAGGTCTATGAAAAGAGAATCATTGGCCATCCAGAGGTGTAATGTTATTGAATTTTGGATAAAAATGATAGATTGTATACGAGTATGCAGCTGCAGCACCAAAATGTACCTACCTAGCTATCCCCCGATATTGTTATAGATATTTCGTTTTTGAATTGCCTAGCCACGTCAAAATTACTTTGAGTATACATAAACTAACTTACAATAAGATACGACTTCAAAGCTCCTCTGAACCGAACCGTGGACATTTGTCACGTTGCAGCTGTAGTTTCCCCAGCTGAGCTCAGACAAATCCGTTGATTTCACTTCACGCAGAACTTTACCGTTATACGTCCATGTAATCTGAAAGACAACGTTAAATAATTTAATAATCCTACTAATATTATAAACTAGCGGACGTCACGCGGTTTCACCCGTGTAGCTCCCGATCTCGTGGGAATACGGGAATAAAATATAGCCTATGTTTATCGGGCATAGTGTAGCTTCCCAAAAGTGAGAGATTTTTTCAAATCGGTTCAGTAGTTTCGGAGCCTATTCGATGCAAACAAATAAACAATGAAATCTTTCCTCTTTATAATATTATTATTAGTACAGATGTAAAAGTCTAAGAAGATATTTGGTACCTATTCAATTAATGATGTTCTACTCGTAACGACTGAACGGGTCTCGTTGAAGTCTAGTATACCTAGGCTACTTATTATTCAGGGATTAATTTGCAATCGGATTTGCGAACGGGTACAAAATTCGCTAATAAATTCTGCTTCATAGCTATGGTTACTTACATCAGGAACTGGTTTTGCATCAACACCACAGCTCAATTCATCATCTTCATTTCCAGTAAAATCGTAAATATTATCTTCTTGACTCATCCAAAATCTAGGCGCGAAGCCAATAACAACGACGTATGTCTTTGTCTCAGCGCCATTCAAGCTGCTTACACGGCATGTATAGTTGCCGTCCATACTAACATCCACGTTGGATAGATGGTAGGAGTTTCCTTTAATTCCTGTGTCTACTCCTTCCTGAAAAGTATAGTAGGTATTTCTTAAAAGATTTCGAATAAACACTTTTAAATTATCCGCTTGCCATTGAAGGATAGTTGGGACCTGGGAATTTCCAGACGTAAAAAAGTTAATATTAGTCTGTATTAGTCCTTTTTTTACGTGTGGAAAATCCGTCATGGATACTATACCGGACTCTTACCGACTTAAAACCAACACGTTCCCTACCCTCAGCCCTGGTAAGCCATGGATCTTCCCCTTTGCTGGAAGTAGGCCTCATTCAATTTATATTCGGAGAATAATTGGCTTTGAAACGCTCGTAGTCTCTGTAGCTTAGTCTTCTGGAAACGATCACTATTTTTAGATGCTGAGATTAGAGATAGAGAGACTTTAGGTTGCGTAGTTTACGAGGGTTTTCGAGCATGGGAGGGAACAATGGTGTTGGTTGCAATAAACGTGGTAGTCGTCTAGTCAAGCTAAAAGCCGAGGAGGCTAGATACTCGTAGAATATTTCAAAAGCAGATAGCCACAGCCGTTTTCTTTGTTTCAACACGGCAACAGAGTGGACAGTGCGAGTGGAAAATCCTTTTCTATAAGGTATGTTTGTCTGTTAACAAATAGCTCTTTCATACTTCTGGGGTGTGAAAAAGTTATTTGTTCAAGTCGACATTGATGTTTCTTTTTGTATGAAAATGTACTTATACTTACTATGAACCACCTAATTGAGTGAGTAGAATCCGGACGGGAGACGCATTCAAGATTTGTCGAATCACCTTGCTTTATATTTATTATCTGAGTAGGTCCAAATTCATCCAGATTTTCTATAAACATAGAAAGATTTTTATAGACTAGCTGAGTGGTATTTTTTACAGGTGTCATTCATAAATTCTTAAGGCCGTATGTATTACACCACTTTCCAGCGTAGTTTCAAAGGTTACAGGAATTTTGAAAAAAAAAAACATCTAAGTAAAGGATTAAATATTGGATTTTACCTTTGACTTCGGTTGTGAATGTAGCTCGTTCAACTCCCAAGTAGTTCTTAGCTTCACAAATATAAGATCTGGAGTCATTTTTCGTGGGACTCTTTATAATCAACGCATCATCATTTATTAGATAACGTGGATCTGTAAAAATGTTTATGTTATGGGAAGGTATATTTTTGTATATTCGAAATGAAAACTAAGAAAGATGTTACAGTTAAATCTTTCACAATTGTGAAACTACACATCTGTCTGTTTACTAATAAAATACACAAAACAGACATATAAATTATATAGGTATGTTTTGACTTACTTGTAAGAATAACATCTTCATTCACACCATTCATTTTCCAAGTAACAGATGGTTTGGGTTCTCCAATTACTTTGCATGGAACAACTAAGGCTATATCTCCTTCAATGCCTTCGATAATGGTTGAAGGATTAGAAAGTATTACGGGTGCAACTGTTGAAAAGAACATTGCCATAACATAGTGGTATGTTAATCATTTTGAATTCATAAATCACAGATTATTATACAACTAATGACGCTTACTATTTGATCGCTAACTACCAAATGTTTCGCTAGATGGCGCTGATCGATTATTCTGACTAACGCTATAAAGATTATCTGTGTAATATTTATAAGCACAGTGTAATTAATACCTAACGCCATTTTTATTTAACAGGGAATAAGGCACTGCACCTAAATACCTAGTTATTTAAGTAGAAAACCCCACATCTAGGCATTTAGGTATAGATTAAGGTACCCCAGTGCATAGGCAAGTGTAATACCTAACGGTTACGGTTTTATTCTTACTTTTTGGTTATAAAGGCGATTTTTGTGGATCTAGTCCTAACATGAGTTTTATGGTCCTTCGAGCCGTACAACAAAGTGGCGAACAAGATCGTGAGGTTAAGAAAGCAAATCCTAAATTCAAAAGTGAGTACTGTATAGATTTACTCGGTACTCTTAGCTTTGGGTATTTGGATTTATCACTTTCACCATAAATTACTGAAATCACTTTTAGATTTAGTATTTGCTTTCTTGGCCCCACATTCTTGTTCGGTAAGCGTCATCTATCTTTAGTTCTATAATCTGTGTCTAAATTATTAATAAGTCTGTACAAAAAATGCGTTTCTTACATTCTACCAAGACGCTTGTAAGATGTTCATCATTTCCAATGACATTGCTTGCAACGCACTTGTAAGTACCGGTTAGACTTCTATCTGCTTTTGATATACGCATAGTTTCAGCAGACTCGTTTAATAACACAAACTCAGAGGAATCTTTAGCCTTGAAAGACCAGGTCAGTGTTGGTCTTGGAACTCCTTTAGTAATTCTGAAATTGAAAAAAGGAAATAGTAACAACAAATGATTTAAATATTATTACTCGACTGCCTCTGTGGCGCAGTCGGTAGCGATACCGTCTGCGGCGCTGAAGGTCGTGGGTTTGATTCCCACCGGAGACAAATATTTGTGTGACCCATAAATGTTTGTCTCAAGAGTCTGGGTGTTTCTATGTATAATATGAATGTATTTAAAAGTATATAAGTATTAATATCCGTGGTCTGATACCCCACAAGCAGGTTATTTCTAGCTTACTTTGGGATCAGATAGCGTTGTGTGAAAATGTCCGTGAATATTTATTCATTACATTCCGAAATAAAAAAGGCAGTGCGGGTAGGCCTTCCGCAACTTACACAGATGACCTACTAAAGGTCGTGGCAGCCTGCTGGATGAACGCGGTACAAAACCAGACGTTGTGGCGATCTACAGGGGAGGCCTATGTCCAGCCGCTGGCATTGGCGCCCACAGTGCAATGATGATAACATGCAAAAATTTATGTAAAACATTTTCTTACTTGCAAACTATATCAAGAACTTCTCCGAATCTGACAGTTACAGATATCTCGCCTGTTATTTTTGGTGCCTCTGGAAACAAATGTAACCAATATTATGTACTACCCGTTCGCTCTAACTTTGCCGCTGGCGTAGAGGCGTATACCCGAATTGTTAATTAGACGAAGTAAATGACAGTAGCTAATGTCACTTCGTCATAGAAAATACGCAACATTGTATGAAGAAGTGACATTAGTTGCTGTCAATTTACTTCGTCTAATTAAAAATTCGACCTTAGTATGGAGTCGAGCGGAAAAGTTATAGCGAACGAGCAGTATGTATAGTATATCAGTATTGTTAGTCAGGTAGGTACTATTAATAATGACACCATGCCTTCTACCTCTTTTATATTTCAACTAGCAGTACCTACGTACAAAAATCAAGGGAAATAGTTTTCCACCTGCAGTGACCGGGTCGTTACATAATCTGTTTTAGGCCAAGAAGGGAAAAATTTATCTTTCTCTCGTCATTTTAATAGATAACAAATAACATAAAGGATACTCACGAAGAATATCTGCTTGGAACACTGCATACGTAGTTCCGGCATCATTATTTGCTTCACATTTATACATGTGACTATCGCTAACCTTTGGGTTCCGTATCACCAAAGTTCCTTTATTCATTGAATATTTGAAATCTGGAACATAATAAAAAGGTACATTAGAACGACAAAAGGTTATCGACGGGATATATTGGAAAATGATAAAACCTCATGTTGCCAAACACGATATGCCATATACCCAAAGACAATATTGTATGTGCCTATCATTTCTTGGCTGTACATTTTTAGCTAGAATGCTCATAAAATACAAAATGCTCAAAAATTTAATTTTCATTGTTCTCTGAGCTTCGTCGATTCGAAGCATCGTCTCAACCGATGGCTGTTGAAATGTTCAATTTAAAGACATGGACACATAAAGATTCAGGTCAAAGGAGCTTGAGGTAGGACCAGTAGTCTATTTTGAACCAAAACCATTTGTGCATTTAGTGAAATACATGAAGTGCAAAACACAAATATCGAAACATTAATTTAGGTTTACAAGGAAAACATTTCAATTGAACCTTACTCTCAGATAGAGTCACGCCGTTTACGCTCCACGTAATTGTTGGATTTGGCAGACCAGTTACTTCACATGGAATCTCCAACACTGCATCTTGTCCTTCAATACCTTTGTACACCTTTGTAGTGCTTGAGACAATTTTTGGTGGAACTGAAAAATGAAATAGAGTCGTTACAAAAATATTAATAAGAACTATTTTAACGTAACAGAGCCACATTGCATTTTGAAGCACTCGTGGCCCCATGGACCCAGTGTTCTGTAAACGATCACTGCAGTAAGCAACTTTTACTATGACCGATCCTTGGATGGATGACCACCAAATGATCACTTTGTGACATTTATTTGCGAGCGTTTCCGTGCTTCTTAAGGCGCGTTAAGCCGTTGGTTCCAGTTGTTAGTAATATTACAGGCTTTGGATCTGCAGCCTGAGACGGTAGCGTGTGTGTAGTGCCTCGGGTATTTCAAACCTCCAAAGGCTACAGTAATCAATCATCAAGTGACCCGTAAGCTTGTGTGTCACCTTAGTTTATGATAGAAACATATTCAAGAGTCTTACCTTGAACAATAAGTGTTGTGGTATGTTCACTGTTGCCCAGTTCATTATGTGCTATACATTTGTAACTGCCCGCATGATATATATTGACATTTGATAATTGCAAAACATCTTTCGATCCAATTCCTACTTTATTCTGAAATTCCTTATTTCCGAATTCATTGGTATCATCCGCTTTATACTGCCAAGTTATTGTTGGTTTTGGGACACCTGTTACCCTAGAAATTAAATAATGTTACTATTTTATAATTTACTAGCGGACGTCACGCGTTTCACCCACGTAGCTAACGTTCCCGTGGGAATACTGGAATAAAATATAACCTATGTCAACCGGTGATAGTGTAGCGAAAGTATTTTTCAAATCTATTGCGTAGTTTCGAAGCTAATTCGCAAACAAACAAACAAGTCTTTCCTTTTTATAATATTAGTATAGATAGTAAGTAATGTTCTATTCTTTAAATGTAATACCTGCATGATATATCAACAGATTCTCCTTCTATTACAGTTTTAGATTTTTCTCCTGTTACTTTTGCTACCGCTGAAACAAAATAAATACAGAGTCATTCATTGAATTTGTTGCATGTTTTTGAGTGCTAAATACGGAATGTTCTATTAACTCGTAAAACACTAATTTCGATAACTCATATTTAAACTGTGTTTAGACAAGGTTTCTAAAAAGAAACCTATGACAGAACATTAAAATAAAATCACCAATTATTATATGCTTAGATGTTTGTTACCCAATCACGCTATAAACTCTGAACCAATTTGGATGAAATTTGGTGTAGAGATAACTCAAGAGTACACCTGTCATTAATATATAGAATATAATTAGTATTTCGGGGAAAAGTCTTCTGGGAGATGGAAAGAACTTTGCTATAAACTTACCCAGTCCGCTAATCTTCACCTGGGTGTGATGTACAGATTTTTTACTTGCATCTTTATCTAAAGTAGCCTGACAATAGTATATGCCTGTCATATCAGGAGTCATATTATTGATAGTAAATACAGTGCCACCTCTAGATATGGAAAATTTGTCATTTGATGCACTGATTATCCTTCGTATGCCTGTGTTGTTTTCTACATAGCTCCAAGTAATATGCATAGGCACTGATGCTGTGATGTCGCAGAACAGAGAGCCTGTTCTACCATATTCGATTTCGGTAGTATCTGAGGAAGTTTATATTTCAAATAATTAAAGATGTAATTACTAAGATAGAAAAAGAGATGCTTAGATAGATGACTTGGACAAGTGGAAATAACTAAAGAAAATAGTTTGACGAAACAGATTTATGAGGCGAATTCACTCTCGCCTCATAAATCTGTTTTAGCAAAAGGGTCGAACCTCGTCATACGCATGTCGTTCAAATTGTAAACCTTCTGGAAAAAGACCACATCTAGAGTGTCCTTAACTGGCGAGCTGCCCGCAATATATGGCCTCGTCGGAATGGATGGGCAGTTTTCAAAATTTTCTAGCCATCCAAAGCCGCTAACTTGGTTTACCAACTACCATGCTACTGAAACCAGGGACAAATGGCTTAATATACCTTCAAAAGCACGAAAACGCTCTTAAATGGAAGTAGTTACGGTCATTCATACAAAGTGATTGTTTACAAAACACTGATCTACCGAGGTCACAATAACCGATATTATAAGCTATTTCAAATATGTATTATTGGAATAATAACAAATTAAACATAGTCACCTTTAATTGCATATTTAACGAGGAAAGGATCTCCCACAATAACATTAATACTGGTCGCAGAACTGCCTGCGTCATTTTTAGCCCGACATGTGTAAGTGCCATTTTCTGAGACTTCGTTCAGTGTTAAATAGCTTATGTATTTATATGGCGGCTCCACTGGGAAACTCTGAAAAAATAGAAACATTATTTTATTAGCCAGCTCAATATAAAATAGCATTTGAAAAGAAAAAAGCTGGACTGTGTCTCTTCAGAAATTCTTTCCGGTCTCGTTGCACTTTGGAATCCTCGGTAGACTCATAGATTTTTAGTTTTGACAAATCCAGTTTATTTAAAAAAAATATCTTAGTACGACAAAACATATTTTATTTTCTGTAAAATAATTATCCATATCATTGTGGATATTGACCATTTGAGTATAAAAATAAGTGTCTCTGAAACGCATGAATGCTGAAGATTTGAGTGTGGATCAGTACCTATAAATAAACATAACGCACCTGAGAAGCCAATACGGTTCTAGAATCCTTGACATTGACCCACTCGATTATAGGCTCAGGGTAAGCAGTCACTTTGCAAGTCAGCTTCGTTGTCTTTCCGTAATCGACAAGTGTAACCACACCTTCGGTTATAGTTACATTCGGTTTTAGTGATTTGGGTACAACTGAAAAAAATCAAGTTATTACAATTTTTAAATCGGTAACATGTGTTTCGATGACAATTGTTTGGTTAGTATTATCATAAACTATCAACAAATCGTCTATTTGTATAATTTCAATTTCGTAATATGAATCAGTTCACTGTTACACGTGGGCCTTCTCAGGTTTCGCGGTACCACGAGCCATCTTTTTGTCTTTAAGGCGGGGACGTCTCTACTCCAGATATCGTCTGATCCATCGATCGTTGGTTTTTCGAAAGCTGTCTGTCTCATTGTCACTTTAAAGTGCTTACGAGCCATGTCGACTATGGATCTCTGAACCAGCGTTGGAGTTTTACACTAGATGCTTATAATCATTAGCATAGTTCGCTGTATATATTAACCTACATGTAAGGGTCCACGTCTTGGCAACATGAGTCGCAGTTCGTGAACAAGGTACTGCTCAAAACGAGTTCTTCTGTAAATTTAGTTTACTCTACACTAAGTTCCTAGGTATGTATTATGTAAATGGTTTTAAATTGTAAAATATGCAATAGGTATTAGGCACGGGGAATTACCCTTTGGAGGATCTTGAGGTGTAATTGGCATTTTTGCTATACGTCGAATAGTTCTGCCTGTGCGTAGGTCTTTTCCGATAACCTGAAAAAATACATATCAAAACTTATAATATTATATAACTTTGGACTCATTGTCTTCTATGTTTCCAAACAGATATCACAGTTTTTTCTGTGGAGAAATGTATTTTATTATTTTACTACCCTCCTGAGGAGGGGGGTAACAGTAAGGCGATGTGTGGCATCCTAAATTAGCACAGTGTGAAGTGTATCGCCTCGCCTCTAGGGCGCAAGGTAACTATTATCAACAGTAACTAGTGTACGAACTGCAGGATTATTTAACGCGGTAGTTGCTTAAAATGTTGTCAATTTTTTAGAGTATGTTGTAGAGAACAGTGATGTGCAAGACATTTTTGTCGAGAAACTAAGTATCTCAAGTTTTTCACAGTCGCTGCCTGTGGATATAGGTAGTTAAGATAATATTTGCACTAATACTTCAGAAGATATTCGAATGGATTTTGAAAGAAACTAAACACATAGAGGTTTGTACTAGTTTCCTCAAAATCCATTCAGCCGTTTTTGCGTGAAATAGTAGATAACAAATTGATGTCTGTACAAACGTTCATCTTCATTTTGGTACGAAAATATTGAATTTGACGATATTGTAACTTACAGCAATTTTGAATCTCTCCGATGGTGCTCTGAAAGCTGTAGACGTGGTGTAAAAATCTCTTGACACTTGTTTTAATGGTATAGAATTGATGATATTCTCATCCATATCCAAAATGTGAACCAATAATATAGCAACTGTATGTTTTGGATCAGTAACAGATATGGATAAATGAGTTGGTGCATCTGAAATAATGATTTATTTGGTTAAGCATCTGTTATGATCCCCGGGATCAGCTAAGCAGAAGATGATATCATGTGCAATATAAGTGTGCGATCTGATCCTACGGCAATCTTCGGGCTAACCACATCTATAATCTTTACTAATATAATACTATCTATACTAATATTACAAATAAAGAGGAAAGATTTGATTGTTTGGTGGTTTGTAACGAATGAACTTCAAAACTACTGAGCCGATTTGAAAAATTCTTTTACTCACATTCATTTTCAATAGCGGGTAGCCACGCTATCCCCGGGTGACTTAGGCTATTTTTATTCCCGTTTTCCCACGGGAACGGAAACTATGCGGATGTAACCGCGTGACGTCAGCTGGTATTATATAATTATGAGAGTAACGGACAAAGTTTTGTCTTACAGAACATATGCGTAAGGAGTATGAGCTCATGTTCAGCTTCAGTAGTCACCGGGTTGGTAGTGCGTTCTGCAGGGTCAACACAACACGGGGGGGTTCGTTGATTTTATTAAATAAGAAGTTAAAGTATAAGGAACGGAAAGATGTTGTGTCCCTCTCTGTAGAGTGTACAGTTGAAATATCGTGCGTAGAATTGGAGCAATTCATAGTAGTATGCGTATATAAACCTGGAGTCTCACCCTTTTGTGAGTTTGAGGAAGTAATGGATAAAGTGCTATTTAAACTTGGAAAAACTAATAAACACCTAATAGTGTGCGGTGATTTTAATGTTAATATACTTGTAAATACACGTCAGACCAATGATATCTTAAATTTATTTAAATCACACAATCTCACTAACTTATTTTTAGAGCCTACTAGATATTGTGATACAACAGCTACTTGTCTGGACAATATATACAGTGATATGTTGCCAGAAAGTAAGAGTATTATAAATAAGATAAAATCAGATCATACTGGGCAAATAGCATCTTTCAAGATCACAAGAGAAAAAGTTAAAAGACGTAAAATATTATGTAGACCAGTAACTAGTGACCGCTTGGAACGTATGCGAGTTGGACTTTGCAATAAACTTCCATTTTTAGACACTGGCTTAGATTCAAATGTAATGTATAAGTTATTTTTTGATTCCTTTTACAATGAGTTCAACTCCATATTCAAGTCTAAGGAAGTCACAATCGGAGACAGGCCAGCCTTCAGTGAATGGGCCACTGAGAATATACATAAAAGTAGACAAAAACTGTATGAACTATACTCAGAAAGACAGCTTAATAGAACAGATGAATTTCTAAATTATGTTAAAACTTATTCAAAAAAGTTTAAAGCAGACTGCTTAGCGGCCAAAAGAAAGTATATAAGTAATAAAATTATCAATAGTGTAGACAAAGTTAAATCTACTTGGAAAATAATTAACGCAGAAAGAGGCCAAGCAAAATCAAATGATAATAATTTTAAACTTAAAGTAAATGGTAACATCATTACAACAGATGCCGAAGTCGCTAACAAATTTGAACATTTTTTCTCTCGAATACCAGTAGATTTGACCAGAGGCCTAGGTTCTTCTACCCCAATAGCAGAATCCTTGTTAAAAGCAAATGTTCCTTGCTGTAATGAAATATTCAAATTCAGTAAAATTAGTATACACACTATCATAAAAACTTTTAAATCTTTAAATATTAAGAAAACGGCTGACCTCTGGGGAATTTCTGTACATTTAGTTAATTCGTTAATTGAAATGGTTGCCCCTGAATTATCAATAATATTTAATAATTGTGTTGATAGTGGTGTGTTTCCTGACTTAATGAAGTTTAGTAAAATAACTCCTCTGTTTAAATCGGGTAGCACCTCGGATCCGTCCAATTTTCGTCCTATTTCTGTACTACCCACGTTTAGTAAAATCTTTGAAAAGGTAATGCTTAATCAAATGCAAAATCATTTTAATACAAATAAACTATTCCATACTAAACAATTCGGTTTCACGCGCGGTCGGTCTACCACGGATGCTGGAATTAAATTATTAGAGTGTATATATGAGGCCTGGGAGGAGTCGTATGATGCTTATGGTGTATTCTGCGACTTATCTAAGGCCTTTGATTGCGTCCAGCATCAGACTTTAATTCAAAAACTTGATCATTATGGGATCCAGGGGACGGCCTTGGATTTAATTAGTTCTTACCTAAGAGATAGAGTACAGAGAGTAGTTATAAATGGTAAACAGTCACATGGGTCTGCTGTAACAATGGGGGTGCCTCAGGGTTCAATTCTGGGACCTTTTCTATTTTTAGTGTACATAAATGATCTCCCTCACCTTATAAGAGACGATCACGAGGTAGTTTTGTTTGCTGATGACACATCTTTAATATTTAAAGTTGAACGTGGACAACGCAATCTTGACGAAGTAAACAATGCCCTCTCTAGGGTAGTCCACTGGTTTAACGCAAATAATTTATTGTTAAATGAAACTAAAACAAAATGTATTAGATTCACCTTGCCAAATGTTAGGCTCGTTAACACCAGTATTAGGATTAGGGATGATCAAGTAGAATTGGTCGATGAAACTGTCTTTCTGGGCATAAAGTTAGACTCCAACTTGCAGTGGGGGCCTCATATCGAGAAAGTCTCGGGCAGACTGAGCTCTGCAGCCTATGCCGTTAAAAAGATCCGACAACTGACAGACATTAGAACAGCGCGTCTTGTCTACTTTAGCTATTTCCACAGTGTCATGACCTATGGCATACTATTATGGGGTAACGCTGCCGACATCGAATGTATCTTTGTGTTGCAGAAAAGGGCTGTCCGGGCTATCTATGGTATGGGGTTTCGGGAGTCATTAAGAGAAAAGTTTAAGGATATCAACATCCTTACTGTGTATTCACAGTACATATATGAAAACTTATTATATACTCATAAAAATAATAGTAAGTTTATTAAAAATAGTGATATCCATAACCTAAACTTAAGAAATAAGAATAAATTGGCTGTACCTAGATTTAGGCTTAATAAAATAAGCAATTCTTTTGCGGGCAATTGTATTCGAATGTACAATACATTGCCGACAGCCGTAACAGGTTTGTCAGTTAATAAATTTAAAAAACTAATAAAACTTAAATTGTGCCAGAAAGCTTATTATAGCATTAAAGACTTTCTAGAAGACAAGGCTGCCTGGCAGTGACACGAATTGCTCCTTTCTACATTTAAAAAAAAACTGTATTAGATACTAAGATGAATTAATAGGGACCGGACTGAGTTTCTTGGGGTGTTCTTCTCAGTCTGTAGCATTTCCGAACCCCCGGTAGAGTCACAAAAATTTTGACAAACCTAAATAATTTTTTAAAAAATTTCAAAGGGAATAAATTTTATTTTATTTTATTTTATTTTATTTTATTTTATTTTGACGAAAAGAAGGAAAGCTTGAAACAAAATGCAAATTAAAGGTCTGCTTAATAATAGATTTGTTTACAATCAATTCTAATAACCCACTACTAATATTAGTTCGGTCTTGAGCTTCCCACATCCAGCAGGATCCTGCATCCTTTATTAAGTCAGGAATCCACCTTACCTACGAACTCTAGGTACCTACATGATTATCTTTCTGAGGCCCATCCACTGCGACATACCTAAGTCGGGTGGGTGATTCTTTCAACTACATTAGTGATAGATAGATAGATAATCTTTATTTACAAGAAATTTTTTTTACAGTGATGGATCTTCGTAGTTACATTTTTTTTTTCTTTTATATAACATATATAAGTACCTACAACAATATTTTTATTACATGCATAAGAGAAATAACCTGGATTCACGATCTTATTTATCACGATCGTATCTTCATTGTGAATTCTATGGCTAGGGCTATGAAAAATGTACTAAGGATTGAGATTGTGCTCGAAGGAAGATAAGTATGATGGAGGGGTGTTACACCTACTCTCAGTTGGATGGTCAATGGTTGATTTTTGGTCTAATTTGTAATAATAAAAATACTTACCGGCAATAGGCTGTGGAGTGGTGTCCATCAGAGACTTCGGTTCTTGCTGAGAGAAGCCATGAGTGAAGAAGAAATCCGTTCTACCGACGACGTAAACAGATGTCTGTGAGTGGCCTCTGACTGTTGCTGTGTACGTACCAGCAGTTGGGCGGTTCAGTTTGATCGTCTGAAATTGATAACAATGTATTATCTAATTTATTTATAATAGTTGTGCTCTTATAGTAGAATTTTAGAAACAAATAATAACGAGATAACAAATAATGTTAACTTCGATTAATTTGGAAAAAAAATGTCTGAAATTTTCTAATTATTTGATTACCGTGGTGCAGCGAGTATTTATTATTACTAGAAAAGTAGTAGTTTTTCTTACCTTTACGTTAATCAACCATGTCAATCTCTCCTGTTCTGCCCAAGGTCCTGATACTTGCAGGTCTGCATATAAACCTGATGCGGTAACTATTGCATATTCCGTTTGATCATCGATTTCAAACTAAAAAAAATAGCAATAAAACAGTGATATTCTTAATAAAATTATCAACAGTAACTGGATATAGGTACCTAGAAGCACAGACTTATAACACCCTTATAAGCCTTTACCTAGAAGTTCAAGCACTTCCATATTACGGGGTAGGTACGGGTCAGAGTTGTGGAGTGAATCGGGAGTTCGAAATACGAGTACATCACGGGCTAAGCCGGTGGGGCACATTATAGATTTAGATAATGTAAAATGGTTAAAGAATTGTATTCTTACCGATATATCAGTGCTAACGTAAGCAGGTATTTTCTTCGTAGTTAATACCGTTTTGTTTCCTACTATCGTCTCTTTTATAGTTGAAAGTATCTGTAAAATAAATATGAGATTTTACCAATAAAATTGGCATCTTACAGGATGCATAAAAAAGCCAACATCTAACAGAAATTTGGCTGGATAAAATTTTGCTCATATATCGAAGAAACCTATTGGGTTTAAAAATATTGGGGAATGATATAAAGAAGAAAAAAAATTATAAATAAGAATAGAATAAGTACCTACCTAATGAAGTAACAACTAACAAGTGACCACACTGTTGCAATGCTTGTAAAAGGCACTAAGTCATAAGTACTGAACCATAATGTTAATATCTATGTACACTTAGTTGGCAATAAATGATTTGAATTTGATTTGAACCAGTTTCTGGGGCGATAGGCGTATGACGGCGCGCAAATGCATTCCCCACGTAAACAAAAAAAAATCGCTGATTTCCAAATGGTCCATGAGGTTGAACATAAAAATAAGCAATTAAACACAGGCAGAGTTAATTTGAAAATGTGTACCTAAGTAATATTAAAAACATACCTCATGAACTTGAAACTTTTCAACTTCAAATGCCAATCCTGAACACGCAGCGGCAATGTCGTAATATACTTGATACATTAGTGACTCGCGAGAATCACAGTAACCAGTCAGAACGAATACAATCTGAAAGAGATATTTTAAATCTATATATATAAAAATCAATGCCACTTTTCGTTGTAATTTTATAACTCAAGAACGGGCTCACCTAGGCACACCAAATGTTTAGGCTTTGTTCGGACTATGTAGTAGATGGTTTATGTGAAGTTTGCATAAAATCGGTCGAGCGGTTCTTCATTTATCATATTTTTTGTAATTTTGTAACATAGGTATGAATTCAAAAATGCGACGGTGGGTACGGGTGATTATACTCTCTATTATGTGACGCAAACGAAGTTGCGCGGGTCAGCTAGTAGTATCTAAAACTCCAATACATAATTGTCTGAAACCACTTTGAAAAATTTGAAAGGGTAGATGAAACATTAAAGTATGTTTTTTCGATGCTAAATGGGTATACACAGAGATATCCGTCTACACTAAAAAGAGAATTACCATCCTAGAATATTGGGTAACTCAGTAAGAATGGCTTAACGACTACTTGTCTTACGAGACCAATGCCACAAATAGTTAAAATGAGAGGAGTGTGAGATATAGCATGGAAAGAAAAAAGAAAAAAAAAAGACGTGTGGCACTCGGGGACTGCCGCGGTAAAGCTATTACATAGCATTTTTTACCAACTATGCTAGTATAATTATTTCTATATAAGAATACTAGCTGATGCCCGCAGCTTCGCCTGCGTAAAATTTGTTACCGCGGGAAGTTATTCCCGGGATAAAAGGTAGCCTATGTGTTATTCCAGACTATAATGTATCTCCGTACCAAATTTCAGCCCGATCCGTTCAGCGGTTTGAGCGTGAAAGAGTAACAAACATCCACACTCACAAACTTTCGCATTTATAATATTAGTAAGAAGTAAGATTTTAAGGCCTATGTTCAATAAAGTAAAGTACCAAGTGCCTACTTGACTGTGGACATTTGGGCTTTTGGAATTTTGTTTTAGAACTTTTTAAGAAGAACAATTATTTTGTAATAAATTATTTTTATGTAACTTCAACCATTTACGCAGAGGCGCAACGGATACTCTTATAACGATTAAATGTTTTCCGTTTTCGAAACATTCCTCATTGCTGCACCACTCCTATTAATCTTCGCATTATGTTATGTAGCCTATAGCCACTATCAATAAATGTACCTACTTACTATCGAACAGTTTTTGAAAGCCTATCAGTAGTTTCAGTAAGGCTTGCCTTGGTATGATGTGATTCATGGTCCCTTTGCAGCGTGTGTCCAATCCAGCGCAGCAGCTACACTTCCGACGTTTGATCTGTTGGGGTCTCACTGCAGCGTTCCAATAGTCTTACGTTCGTGATGTTCTCGGGCCCATATGTACCGAGGATCCATTGGAGGCAGCGTTTGACGAAGACTTATAGCTGGTAGCTGGTGCGAAATGTCTTTACTTTAGTGACCTTCCATGTCTCGCATCCGTATAGCAGTTAGCAGTACAGTTTTAACGTTTACTTTGTTTTGAGTTTCACTCTTCGTGTCTATTTTCGCAACTGCCTACGGGGCGCAGCTGTGTAAAGGTTATTCTGGCCTTGGCGAGACTCGAAATGATGTAGGGTACTCTTCTATTCCATCAGTTTCTGACACGACACTCCCGAGGTACGTGAATTAGTGCCTCCACCACATCTCTTGCGTCTGTCGATTTTAATTTCAGTCCAGCCATTCGCTGCCTCATCCTGCTCGTTGTCCTGCACGTTGTCCTGCAGACATGCATGACGGCGTGTGTGTGCCTCAGCAGGCACAGGACATCGGCATCATTAATATCCTCCAGGATATCAGTATAGGCCCCATTCTATGCCGCGCCGATTGTTCTTTGCGGTATTCAGCATTATACCATCTATTTTCTATGGATGGTTGTTAACTATCCTGTTATCTTCATAACGATCCTCTAAGGTAGGTACAGTATGTATTTTCAAAAGAGTTTGTGAACTCTATTTTTAATTTCTTTTTCAGAATATTGATGACATTTGATTGATGTCATTTTATACACGTTACGTCTACTACATTGATACATGTAATAAAATTCTAACACGCCGGTGTTTGTATGTAAATTGTTTATACTGAGGAAAATTCTATACTGAGGAATAGTTTTAACCATTAAGCTCTATTTTGATATAGCATACAGGGCAGATTTACACGCTACTTGATGAGTATGATTAATAAATACCTCTAATTTCATAGACCTTGTGTGACGCAAACAAAGTTGCGAGGGTCAGCTAGTTAAAAGATAAAACAATAGGTTTCTTCTTTCTACTTAAAACTATTTTTACAAATTTTATGGTAATAATAGACATTCTTTGAAATATGCATGTATGGTATTGTTGTGACTTTTATGACACGTTTAAAGTACATAGGTATGGGATAGATGGCGCTCGCGGCTACGTCAGCGTGAAATTTTCTTCCCGCTTCCCATGGGAACGTACTCCCGGGTTTGGTTATCTTTATAGCAGTATTATATATAAATTAACAAAACAAAAAATGATACTGCATTGGTGATAATAATAATAGAATGTATGTATATAGAGTACTCACTCATTTTCTTTCACTATTTTTCGTGACTTTCTACATTAATAAATGCACTTTGTTTATTTATATTTAAAACACTTTTTACACAAATTATACGAGTACAGTTCACTGTTGTACATAGATGATGAATACCTATACACCTATAGTCGAATTTTTATTTAGACGAAGTAAATTGACAGCAACTAATGTAATTGACAGCATCGAAATTGTCATTTCACATTAAGAACTCTAAATTCGACCAACACTCTTAATTCAACTTTGGTCGAGCGGTTAAGACGCGGATCGGTACGCAGAAGGCGCAAGATCGATTCTGGGTACTAGCATCAATTTTTGGATTATTTGACATAATAATAATAATAATATACAGGGTGTGGCGTAAATAGTGGTCCAACGTAAAGGGTGTGACATAACAGGTAGTCAACTACAACATACTACAATTTTGTCCGGTTTTGCCCAAGGGTTGCAGAAAAAAAAAAAAAAAAAAAAAAGAATCGGAAGGACACCGCAGACCCTTAGTGGGACCAAGGTGTTGACCAAAGTCTGTCAGGAATCCTGTAACATCCTTCTGAGTAGTTTTCCGAGGCGCCCGACAATAGACGGATAAGTAGAGACCATGTGGTTATAAACAGTTTGATTCCCTACTATGAAATTAAAATTTCAGTTTGTAATGAAAATGAAATATCCAGCTTTTAAAAAATAATATTTGTTAGTGTGATACTATTTCGAAATCGGTATTAGACGGGCATATTTTTGAAATAATGGGTAGCAACAGTGCAGTACATTTTTTTTTTTTTAAATGCATTTGTATTTTAGTGATACTTTAAAACTTGAGGTAAAATTGAGATAAATTTATCTATTTTTTCCAAGTTTGAAATGGAAATAAACAAACTATATTATTGTTTGTTAGCTAATGTATTAGGCTTTAATAAACAGAAATCAAAATTCAAAACTAACGATTTTTCTTCAAACTACAGCCAAATTTATAAAAAATGGGGTGAATTTCATAAAAAGTTCTTTTTTTCTGCAACCCTTGGGCAAAACCGGACAAAATTGTAGTATGTTGTAGTTGAATACCTGTTATGTCACACCCTTTACGTTGGACCACTATTTACGCCACACCCTGTATAACGACTGCAGAGTTCATAATTGACGTAAACAAAAAAATTATGAATTGCTAGACTAGATACACGAACGTGGCCGAAGGTAGCCGAGAGTGTGACTCGTTTTCGTGACACAATTTCTGGATTCGGTCTCCACGCAAGGCCCGCGATAGAAGCTATGCAATAGCTTAAAATCTTAAATTGTAGAAAGGCATTATTATTCCAAAATAATCCTTGGAGAATTGCAGAGCGTTACCGGAAATTTTTATTTTATTTTTACTTGAGGAAATGCCGGATAAGGCTATGCCGGACTCCTACCGACTAAAAACTACACGTATCCTACCTAGCAGCCTGGGAGCTCCGAGTAAGCCCTCGAAGGATGTCCCCAAGAGTGAATTGGTAGAGTTAACGGGTACCTACCCAGTGCCAGTACAGGCACAACATGGTGCGAACAGTTACAATTAACTACCAGTGTTTTCTGAATGTACCTAATGAGTATTTAGAAGATTTTTTTTTGTACCACTAAGGTGGCAGACAAGCATACCTGACCCACCTGAAGGACTGGTCGTCACCGCAGCCTATGAACGTTTGCAACACCAGAGGCGTCACACTCGCGCTGCCGACCCTGTAAAAACCTTCTAATACCCCTTTTGAAGAATCCCATACTGTAGGCGTTTGCGAAAACCAAAATTTTACGTACGAAAGTCCTTATGAACGCCACGTCGGAATACTACCCGCTTTAAATCACAGGGTGTTCTCCAATCTATTTGCGCTACGACCGGGAGTCCCGGGAAATCTTCGGAATGAAATGAAAATTAATATTTTACTTTTTATTGACATACCTGACTTTGCTTCTTCTGGCACAAATTTTTAACTTCGCGACCTCGCCTATAGTCCGTAGCAGCGGCATCCGTAAATACATAAATAAAAGATCCAGGTAAACTCTCATCCAAAGCCTGGATTATACCAGTCATTGCCATCTCAGGACAGTCGTCTCCGCCATACACGTGCACATTGTTTATAGCTTGTTGAAATATATCGCGGTCTTCTGTTCTTGTCACCAATTCCGTTGCTGAAATACAGTAGATAGTTTGGATAAGGACCCGATTAATGAGACTTCGTCGTAGGTACGTCTGTATGTCTGTCTGTTTGTGTGACTGTCCTTCATAAGGCTGTATCTCAGGAACGATAGCTAGAGAGCTGAATATTTTACAGATGATGTATTTCCCGCTATAACAACAAGTACTAAAATCTAAAAAAAGGGAGGGGGGGGTGGAATTAAGAGTGCTTCCATACATAAGGCTCTATTCTCCTTAAAGCAAGTTTGTTACAAAGTTGTTTCTCAAAGATAAAAAGTCCGTGATAATTATGTCTGTTTTAAAAAGTTCGCTCACAATAACTTTTTACTGAACACCAAACATACATACATATGATAACGCCTTTTATCCCCGAAGGGATAGGCAGAGGCAAATTATATCCCCACATTTTTTACCTTTTAGAATTTTATAGAAATCAAATTGGTTCCAAATACAACTACGGGATTGCACGCCATGGAAAACATGTTCTCTCATCCTATCTCTATCTTCTGACGCAAACGACGAAGCGGGTCATCTGGTTAAGAATTCATTGTAATGAAATGACTCATTCTATCTGCTTACATATTTTGTAAACTGCTCTGAGTAATACAATTTAATTACTGGACTACACCCAGCAATAAATCTACAATTAGGTACAACGAAAACAAAACTGATAAGCCGGCCTGATTATGACTACCTACCGTCATAATCGTATTTATACTTACAAACCTGTCAACAGTTCCAGCTGGTTCCAGCTGAAGTATAAGTACCTGTAAAAAGCGCGCGTCTCGCCCGTCTTTACACGTATGCCTGGCTCAGTGTGGCATACGTGTAAGTCAACGGTCACGGCTCTCACGGCAGACGGATGGCTGATCCTTAAATGGGTGACCATTTCGTAGACTATGTCTGGTTTGGATTATTAATAGATACTTCTGTCTATATTCGACGGATAACGGGACTTAAGTATAAATATATTGATTTTATAAATAGCTCTGGTTTTCCTGCATACAAGGACATACATACATTCATACATAACATCACGCCTGTCTCCCAACGGGGTAGGCAGAGACTATGACTTTCCACTTGCTACGATTCTGGCAAACAACTTTCGCTTCTTCAACTTTCATAAGTGTCTTCATACATGCTCTTCGGTTAAGGGTACTCTTGACCTGGCCTTTTTTCAGAAGATTATCGATTTGATCAATATGAGTATGCCGAGGTCGACCCCTACCAGTTTGCTCATTCACTCTCGCTTCATAAATCTGTTTTGTCAGCCTATTTCCATCCATTCTCTCCACATGTCCAAACCATCTGAGCATCCCTTTCTCTATCTTAGTCACTACATCTTCTGTCATACCGCAATGTTCCCTTATCACACTATTCTTTACTTTATCCCTCAATGTCACTCCAGCTATACTTCGCAAACTTCTCATTTCCACTGCATTAATTTTACTTTCATGCTTCTCCTGCCACACCCAACTTTCACTACCATGCATAAGTGTAGGGACAAGCACTCCTCTATGTACAGCCATCCTTGCCTTTTTAGACACGTTCTGACTGCTCATAAAGGTGTGAATGGCTCCATTCACTTGATTTCCTGCCAAAACTCTTTTTTCAATATCATTGTCACACTTTCCATCTCTTGCAAATTTTGAACCCAAATATACAAACTCTTTCACCTGTTCCACGCTCTTTCCTTCGATCGATATCGAGCAATCAGTCATACATTTCTCTCTTTCAAAAACCATTACTTTTGTCTTGCTTACATTAACATTCATTCCTCTACTTTTAAGCGCATCGTTCATTATATTAACCATCAATTGCAACTCATCCGCCGATGATGCCAGTATTACCTGATCATCAGCATAGAGGAGGCATTTTACGGTTAGCTCATTCATTTTTAATTCATACGCACACTCTTGTAGTTCTTTCAAGCAACTGTCCATGTATAGGTTGAACAGCCATGGTGACGCTACACAGCCTTGTCTCACATCTTTTTCGATGGGAAAAAAGTCTGTGCAAGCTCCATTGATCCTGACACAAGCACTGGAGCCCTCGTATAGAGATTTCAAGGCTCGTATCAAGTTGCTGTTCACTCCAACATAGACAGTGTTGACCACAGTTCATTCCTCATCACTCTGTCATAGGCCTTTTCCAAGTCCACGAAGATGCAATAGACTTTTTGACGTATTGCCAAAAACTTTTCAACTAGGCATCTTAATGAAAAGACCTGATCCGTGCATCCCCTTCCTTTCATTAATCCTGCTTGTAAATACATCCCACATTTTTCCTTCAGTTTCATTCATCACTCTTTTAATCAAAACTTTCGCATACTATTTGCCTACGACACTGAGCAAGCTTATGCCGCGGTAGTTTTTGCACTCTTGCTGTGACCCTTTACCTTTTTACAGCGGCACTATGACAGATTTGCACCATTCTTCTGATACTCTGCCATTTCGCCAGCAAAGATTAAAAAGGCGGTACAGCTGGCAAGCTTCCACGCCACGACCCGCTTTCAGCATCTCGACAGAAATTCTATCAATCCCAGCAGCCTTTCCTAATTTCATACTATTCAACGCTTCCACAATTTCTTCCATACTTAAGTGGCTTTATATACAAGGACATTACCGATTTAAACCAGGTAGTTGATGACTTCAAATGCATATGGGAAAACCCGTCTAAAATTATGTGTTATTCAACTTTAAATAATTAATACTACTTAGCAATTATCAATACTTACCTATATAAATAAAATTGACGTTTATTAGTCACTCTACGAATAACAATCCTATGTTATTCGTAGGTCTCAAATGCGAGAACATACTCAAGAACGCTATAGTGAATTGGCAAATTTGTCTTGGTCCAATTGAAGTAATAAAGTGTCCTCAGTGCAAAGACCCTTGTGGCGTTGTTTAAACGGTTTGGGATATGGGTTACAGACCTGCGCCTCGAGAAATCGGGGCACACCCATTTTCAGCTCCGCCAGAAACTAAAGGAGACATGGAAACCGACTTAAGCAACCAAGGTGGACAAACGCCACAATCAAGACTGTCAAACCGGTAATGGACGAATGGCTGGAGAAAGTAAACTATCTAGGATATCACAAGTGACACTTGTGATAGTTAAATAGATACACTTCAGAAATAAAATAAAACACAGCTTTTACATCTGCATTTATTTGGGCAGACCCCCTTGCTAAGCAATCAGTGACAAAAGAGACCTCACAATAATCTCACCCGCCATTTATACCTTCTTCCCCAGAAGCTGCTAAATAGACAATACCATTTAAATACACAATGTCAAGCAAAACTAACATAGCAGTTATTCAAAATTCCAATTAAAAATTCTAGGGGTCGATATAACACAAAACACATAGTTATCATTTAAATTACAATATTGAACAGTAATCTTGACTATGTCGAGATAAGCGCCATCTAGCCTCAGTCGTAGTACTCGTAGTTGGCAGCATTTTCTAACACAAGTTACACCGGGAAACCACAGTCAAGCGCCAGTACCTATTTCGTAGCGAGGACCCAGCGCACCACATATTGGTGGCGACCTACCAGTGCACGTGTTTCCCTCCTTTTACATCTCCAGGTTCTCCGTAAGAGCGTGAAGAGGTACATCACGGGACCACCAACTATAGGAGCATTGTCAGAAGTCGTAAGGACTATTCGAGTGGCCCCCAATTGCTACATGTAGCCTTGGCTGGCCATCAGGCGGGCGGTACATTAATTTGGCGAAAAAGTGCTCGGTCTGAGATTTATTTTTAGGGGATAAACATGTTTATGATGAAACAAAGCTCAGCGTTTATGACGTGTTGACAAAGTAGCACTATTTGTCCTTATGTTGAGTTGTTGTGTAAGTCCGGATGTTGCATGTAAAATACCATTTTTTTGGAGGTTGCGAACCTTAAACTTGAACTTATTAGTCACCTTTGGCAAAACCACGAGTTGAATTGTGGCGTCACCACGAAGAAAGCGGTAGTTGTTTAAAATAAACTCTTTAAGAATTTAATTTTACGTTGAATATAAGCTCCCGAGTGTGTACACATATTTTGTGTCATCCGCTAAAACGCTTGAATCGGAGTTTTGACAGAGGCATATTGTCGTGTTTAAACTGATAGGATGAGGTTGAAAAACATTGAACTATCGGGGTTGCGAGCGATTCCTAACAAATTTCTTATAAAGTAACTTAAATAACTTCGTACGCCGCATAATCGAATAATTCCTCATCTTTTAAACGTTCCCTGAATTTCCACAAACGTATCAAAACCAATAACAGCTATATCGATCCAGTCATTCTCCAGTTAAACCAACAATTCATTTTGGTAGGTTTTTATATGGTTTCTAAACCAAAATTAGCCAAATCGATCTGGAGTTTGAGACCAATAAATCGTCAATTCACATTTTTTTTATACCACCAAGGTGGCAGACAAGCATACAGCCCACCAGATGTACCGGTAGTCACCGCTGCCTATGGACGTTTGCAACACCAGAGGCGCTACACTCGCTCTACTTTTATGTATTAGAAGACCAATAACAAAAAACACAATTACCTGGATCGTTGAAAGTGACGAGCACCATATTCTGGATTTGGCTAGCTTTCTCATCGAATACAACCTTTGATATCCCGGCTGCGTTTACTTTCACTTGATAAATATCATCGTACATAGAACCCGTGTTATCAATCACAAACGCTAAACTAGATTTCTCGTGGCATGATGCCTCAAATACATTGACGAAGATTGGTACCAAAAGGTACGCTATCACCCACATTTTGACAACACACTAGGCTACTTTTATCAAATCTTTTTGCTGTTAAAATGATACTGCCACCGTCGAGTTGAAAGGATAAACTCCAACTGGACATTTAGTTAATATTTTCCTTTGAATTTATTGTAATGATTCATAGTTATATCTTGGAAGAATGACTTCGTAGGTAAATAGTCGATGTGCCAATAATTTGATATTAAACAAATTATGGGCATTGGTCATATTTGGTTTACTAATGTTTGCCATAATTTAAAATGCCATAATTTCATATGCCATACTGGTATTTGCCATAATTTCATTAGACATAACGCTTCAGTTGCCATAATCGTGAAATGACATAAAATGACTTTCACTAATTCCATTGGTCATAATCGATCAAGTGTCATAATAATTTAAATCCATAAATGTATTTGCCATAATTTTCGTTTTCAATAATGCCATTTTCCATAACTTTTATTCACCATAATATGAATAAAGATAATTTATACGACACAGATAATTTATTCACAATTAAACCTAAAACTAAACCTCATATGGCGTCTACTAACTAAGCTCGACGGAGCCCCGCGACGGGGCTCCTACTTTTGGGTGGTTTATAAAAAAAAACCACGAAGACTTAAGGCGGAAGCTCCGCTTCGCTTCGCTCCCGCCTTAGTCTTCTAACCTAACCTATCCGAGTCGGATTGCACTGAGTCGGGGTGTTAACGATAATAATTAATTTCGACCTAACAATATTATGTATTACTAGCTGATGCCCGCGGCTCCGCCCGCGTGGAATGGTATTCCCGGTCACTTAGGGGTATGAAAAATAGATGTTGGCCGATTCTCAGATCTACTCAATATGCTCACAAAATTTCATGAGAATCGGTCAAGCCGTTTCGGAGGAGTATGGCAACGAAAACTGTGACACGAGAATTTTATATATTAGATTTTCATAATTATATCAAATTTTAATTATGTCAGGAGTCGATTATGAGATGTGTTACTTATGGAAACTAATTATTATGATAAATGTTGTTATAGAAAGTCATTTTATGGCAAATAAAAGTTATGACTGTTGAGTTGTTAAGGCAAACGTTATTAGTATAAATGATAATAATGCAAATAAATATTATGATCGTGGATGATTATGGCAAACAATATTAGTGCAAATGAATTTATGGGAAACGAGAGAAGACCGTCATATTTATCCCAACTTTAAGTATTAAAAAAGTGGAACGTCTTTTTCTTATAATTGAAGAAATTTAAAGAACATTGTAGTGAATTATGGAAAGGCAAAACATCTAGCCCCCGGTGAAAAAATAACCTGCCTTTAAAGAACTCGTCTTACTACAGAACTTTGATCTTGACTGTTGGTTGTGGAGGTTAAATAAATAAATAATATCGAAGTTCATCCGAATTGCAGCTAGACTGGAAAGCTGACTTCTGTGTCATCATCGTCTGGGTCTACAGTAAAATACCTATTAGCTGTCACATGGTGGGCTGTCCCTTGTTACACTCCAACTGGATTGAAAAAAGGTTCAGTGGATGATGATGATGATTGTAGGAGTGAATTGACGCACTATGCTGGGCAATAAGCCTTCAACGGTAGACGAATGTTTGCCCATCCCGCTAGTATTTTATGCGACCGCGATGCCACCAAACTGGTCCAAGGTGAATCTAAATCTTTATTGAATCAACAAACAACTGGCACATAGGTTCATAAAATTTCATAAAATCGATTCAGCCATTTAAGAAAATTTCAGTAACATACACACGCATTAAAGAATTACTTGTAGTTACCATCTCTGTAACGATATGATACTATATTTATTAGAATTGGTTTGAATTAAATTGAAGCTTGTCTTTCGTGCAGCTTTTTCGCAGGGTTTAGTTCCAAAAAACCAACACAAGGAAAGTTTTAAAAATTGACTGACTTACTGGCACGTACAGCTGTGATTCCTATATTATAAAAAAGATGAAGAAGTTCAAGGATAAAATAATTGCCACATATACAAGAATAAGTACTTTATTGAACTTTTACATACACTTTGATGCTATCTGTGCCAACGTCGTTGTCCGCAATGCACCAGTACCAGCCCTCGTTGGAATGACGCACTTGATTCATATACAAATAGATTGAAGAATTACCTCTGAAGAAATAAATATGATTAAGAATACAAAAGAAAAATAGTCAAACACTATACAGGATGATCAATCCAAATGAGTCAGTAGGGAGAAGTCAGAAACTATGAGAGATAGCGATATCTGTTCTAAGCGAATCCCCGTTAATGCATGTGAGTTTGAGAAAAAGTTTGAATGCCAGTACTTATCATTATATCTAAAATTTTTTTATACGTACCTAATTGGCTCTCTGATATTTATTATATGTATAAGGCTATTGTGTGCTATTATAAGCTGTTGGTCTCCCAAAAATAAATAAAATAAATAAATAAAATCGAAGCCATGGTTTCCTAGAACAGATATGGCTATCTCTCATAGTTTCTGACTTCTTCCTACTGACCCATTGATTGATCACTCTGTATAAGGGTGTAAAAGAAAAGGGTGGGATTAGGTTGAAGAGCTTTTCAGATCACTCGTCGTCATAGATTGGGTAGAATGCAGCCCCATTGCGATCTTTTGACAGGCTCCAGTCAGTCTCACCTGAGAGTGGTGCACCTGCTGAACTACGAGCGATATCATGGCAAAGGGCACTAAAGCCTGTAGGTACTAATCATTCTGGCCTGCATTACCATGCAGGCCAGAATGATTAGTACCTACAGGCTTTAGTTCAGTTATGATTGGCCTTACTGTATCCAGTAAGGCCAATCACTGAAAAAGCTCTACCTTCAGGATTGAACTGCAAATAGACTGATTGATGACATGAAAGTGAATATGCGGTATTCATGAAAGTTTATGGGGACCTCTCGCAAACACTTTGCAGTTTGTTAGCAGTTCCAATAGCCACGTAGACTTATTGCTATTTGACTATCGTTTTAAAGGTTTTTATTATTAGTATTCAACCGATTGATGCCATGTGCTAGTTATATACCCTTCTGAAGGGTCAAACGATCTATTTTTGGAAGATGATGAGTACATTTGCAAAATTGTTCCCTTAGTCGTATTTTACTACACTCATGAGATGAATTGGCGGGGGGGCATTGTACACTATTTCGTCACCAGATTGATCAAATTTTTGCAATTATGGCTTATGATAAAAACAAGTTACCTCTGCAATGTGGTGGTGGACGAGTCTACAGCAACAAACTGCCATTTGGTAGCAGGCACAGGGTTGCCAACTAAAATATTACATGCCAAATTAACTGTGCCGCCTGCTCTTACTGTCACTATGTCCGATTTTGGTGCTTCTATGTATGGTTTGACTGGAAAATAAATTCGTTCTGTAGTTATTATTCTGCTTCGCTTACCACTGATTTTAAGTAGGTCTTTAAATGGAGATAAAAATTTAAATATTCAATACACTAACCCAATACTTTTAGCGTGATTGTTTTTCTAGCTCTACCAAGACTATTTTGAGTAATACAGTGATAGTCACCAGAGTCCTTATCTGTCGCTTTGAACCTAAAATAAATAGGAGATTATTAGTGGTCTTTTACAAGATTTACGACGAAAATAAATTGGGTTTGATGACAAAATAATTCACATCATACTGTCCGCACATTTCACTGAAAATTTGTATGCTACGGAGTGGTTGGTACAAAGTGGCTATCGATAGATGATAACAGCGGTTACTCCGCCTGATGCCGTGGTGAAACGGACAGGATAAGGATGTGGTTATCTGATGTTAAAATTTACAAGCCGTTCATAATAACTTCAACTTGGCTTAAGAACTGTCATATTACTGGCAACTGAGACAAACATTTTGGTGTTATTCGGAGCACGCATACACTCGAAAATAAAAATTCTATAAATATGATATAAAATATAAATATAATAAAAAATAAAATATAATAAAGCATCTCTATGTGTGTCATCACAGTCCACTGTGTTCTGTAAACGATCACTATCGTTTACAGAACACTGTGGACTTTGGAGCTATGAGCGCTTCAAAAACGTTGAAACAATATCGCTCACATTACTGTTAGATTCACAGAACATACAAACTGTTGACGTCACGTCAATGTTGGTTATTACGTATAGGTGTAACAGTTTGGCTAGACGTATTTTACTAAAATAGGGCACTTGTCTTAGACTCTTATCACTGAGTAGAATGTCCTTGACCGACCGCTGGAGGTCAACTCTCCCAGCATGATATTATTGCGAAAAAAATTACCGCCCAATGATTCTCTTGAAACAATGATGTCATTAATTAATGCATCAAATCGTGTTTACGCAATTGCGGTTAATATTACTAATATTGTTGGACCTAAAACCACAATATAAAATTATCTTCTTTAGAACTAAATTCATAAGTATTTAAAGCAAAATATATGTCTGTAAGGGACCTATCTAAAATCTCCGAGGCCCAAGTGACCTCCTGTGGTACACTCTTGCTGACAAATGGGGTTTGAAAGTTGGAACCCAGTCAAGTTCAACAATATCTGCTTATACTTATCATGTATGTATTGTTGTGGCAACTGGCAAGATGCCACAACAATACATACATTACAATGATGTGGAACAGCAGAAAACGTTTCAAAATCCCAGCTAATGGGACAAAGTTTAAAAGTATTAGCATTATTTATATTTCTATTTGTATATTCATGATTGATCTAAAACCTTATCAAAACCTTTAACCTAAGAATATTTCAACTGCACATGGAGCACCTATTGACTGATAAATGGTTCTAGCATAGACCGTCTAACCAGGGTAACTCCTGCTACCGAGACATACCTATTATGTCTCGGTAGCAGGAGTTACCGTGGTTAGACGGTCTAAAATGAAATAGTTAGAACCTACGGCTTTTTCTAGCAATGTAACATTTTCTGATGTTGAATACAATATAAGCTATACTTTAAAATAATAGAGTGAGAGAGGGAGAGAGATAGTGGGAGAGAGAGAGAGGGAGAGAGAAAGGGAGAGAACATAAATAAAGTAGAATTTTGCACCCCCTTTTGGAAATTTGTGGAATCGAAACTGATTTCATAATTTAGTTAGGACTCGCACCGACTAAAACTGCTCCTTTCTGCTGGTTTAAGACGAATTTAATCCCTAGAATATTGTTACCTGTGTGCGTGATGAACATCAGTATTGTGTGTGTAATCTATCGCCCTAATGCCGGCCTCGTCTGATTTCTCCCACCACACCTCCGCTGCTGGAGATGCATCTACATCACAATCAAGGACCACGTCATTGTCTGCCTTAACTACTATTTCTTGAGTCTCGTTATTCAATATGGTTGGTGGATCTAAAAAAATAAAACAGTACATATTTAAAATTTATGTTATTTAATCTTGTGTGTCAAGTAGGTTATTTTTATGCATATCTCAATTTATTTATAGCAAAAATCCAAAAAGTGATGGCTTTTCTTTGGCGTACACTTGGATTGTGGACAAAACACTCTGCCTCTTTTTTCAACAAATTTTCATTTGGCTACGGCCACTACTTTCAATCCTGTGAGCCATATTATGCTAATCTTTCCATCTTGTGGTATAAGAAAACTATTCCCTTTTCTTCGATAAAACATCATTTAACCTACTACGCAGTAAATGTTATTGATTCACCTATTATGGTTTTTTTATATTAAGCTCGCCAAATTGACGTCGCCAGCCTGATGGAAAGCCGTGGCGCATCTAGCAATTATGGGAACACTCTCACACTCCGTAAGACTTCTGATAGTGGTCCTTAATTTGGCGGCCCTGTGATGTGCCTTTTCACGCCCCGCTTGAAGAACCCGGGATTGTAAGATGAGGGAAACACGTGTGCGGGCAGGTCATTCTAGGTTTTTATAGTTCGACAGAGGAACGATCTTTTGGAACGCTCAGTTCTGGCGAAGATTCTCTCCACTGTGTGTGAGCGGCATCTCTGCCTGGCACGCGTTGTTCGGGATCGCAAAGGAGAGACTGGGATCAGGCTAAAGAGCTCTTCAGAACATTCGCCGTGATACATTCGGTAGAAGGCAGTCAAGGACGCAATGGTTCTTCAAAAGGCAGTATTCGTCCCTTGCTCGAATACTAAACATGTGACATCTGTCGGTTAGAATTTTGGTTTGGGGACCTTACCTATACCTTATACAGGAGTAAATCCATAACCATTCTGTGATGGCTATGGATTTACTCCTGTACATATAAGGACCACAATGATAGCGATAGTCTTGGGTCTCGCCTCCTATAACGTAGAGCCAAAAAAACTACCGGCAAAGTGTGGGTATGTAGTTCTCCCTTACCTACCCCCTCGGGGATATGGGCATGATTTCGTGTAATGAGTCTCTTACATTGTACAGTTACTCTTGAATCTGCGGAATGTTGTCCCTCGATATTGCTCGCGTCACATCTGTAAATGCCGTTGTGTTCTCTTTGCGCGTTAGTAATTTTCAATTTGCTATCTTCTAATGCCACGCCCTCTGGTAAGTCATTGCTGAACTCAATGCTGTTTAAATCTTGATATTTCCAGTTAAGATCTGGTGCAGGTTTGCCTTTTATCACACTGAAAATCAATATACATAATAAAATCGTAACAAGTCGCTGTCTGTACATGGAAGATAAATAAGAAAAAATATTATAGGGGAGCTTTATGAACGCAATAGAACCCAAATTTTTGCAATTTTTGTCTGTATGTCTGTATTTCTGTTTGTCTGTACGTTTGTGCACGCTAATCTCAGTAACCGCTTAACCGATTGCAATGCGGTTTTCTTTATTGTGCTGAGGTTTGTTTTATGTCAATCGGTTTATAAATAAAAAAGTTATATCACTTTAAAGAATCGTACATAGACCTAAGAATCTAAAAATGGGTAAATCTACTGGCGTGTTGGCTTAATCATAAAAGAGCATAATGATTAAGGCTATTAAGCTATTGCATAGCTTCTATCGCGGGCCTTGAGCGTGGAGACCGAATCCAGTAATGTCACGAAAATAACCTAACAGTCTCGGCTACCTTCGGCCACGCTCGGCCACGTTCGTGTATCTCGCACTTCATATACCAACGTGTACACGTGAGCGTTTGCGTAACGTGTACCTATGTATATGAAGTGAAGTAGGGTGATGTGGGGTGGGCTGAGGTGTGTGGGGTGGGGTGAGGTGAAGTGAGATGTGGTGAGGTGAATTGGAGTGAGGTGGGGTGGGGTGAGGTTAGGTGGAGTGTCAAAAGTCCAAAAGTACAAAAGTCCAAAGTACAAAAGTCCAAAAGCCCAAAAGCCCAAATGTCCCCAGTCAAGTAGGTACTTGGTACTTTACTTTGTTGAACATAGGCCTTAAAATATTCTTTTGTAAATAGAAATAATTATACTAGCATAGTTGATAAAAAATGCTATGCAATAGCTTTACCGCGGCAGTCCCCGAGTGCCACACGTCTTTTTTTTAAAACAATTCAGTCTGAATTGCGTGCTGAATTGCTGAAGCGTGACTGCTGAAGGCGTGGACTGAATTGTTTTAAAATAGACTTAATCTTTAAGCTCTTTTATGATTAAGCAAACAGGGCAGTTTCACACGCTGCTTGATGAGTCTGCTGAAGAAATACCTCTCCTTTCATACACCTTATGTGACGTAAACGAAGTTGCGGGTTCAGCTAGTTAATAATACACTCTGTCAATTATTATGTGCAGTCCACTATTAGACGTAGGCTTCTCCCAATTCATCATAATAAGCGTTTCAGGTCGCCTAGAAAGACTGAATAAAAATGGTGCACTTTGGCCATTTTTAGGCTATGTGAGATAGATAAGTGTTCTATCCAATGAGCATGAGTAGAGAACACGAAAACTAAAGACAACGATAACTTTGTAAAAGTTAAATAGTTCATTTTAAAGCATTATAAAAGTTGAAAATCAAAGCTACTCTTAGGAGTTAATAAATATTGATCCTTAATATCCCTACACTATTAAATGGAATGTAAAAAATACCTGCACTCGAGGTATGTCCAATCACCAAGAACTAGAGTAACATTTGACTTACTCACTTCAACTTGTGGCGCCTCTGAAAAGTGTATAATTTTATTTGAAATACTTCAGGACGACAGTTTTATGCAAGGTGAGAATTTTCTGTAACCATTACTTAGAACTAGCCGTGGGAACATAATTTACAGCATTGTTTATATACCATCCACAAACTCACATACTTGTACAGAAAGCTCAGTCATGTAACTTTTACAAGTTTAACAGGCTGAATAATGCTGACAATCAAGACCATAGGTTCATGTCGTCATATGTATGTACTCGTAAGCTGTGCTTCAGGGATTTAATCCAAAAAGGAATGTAGTACACAATATTAATTAATTTCTTTAGGCCACTATTAAGTTTCCTTCCTTTAGTATACTGTATGTGTACATCATGTGACCTAATAAATAAGCTTTCTTTCTTTCTTTTCTTTACTTCTTAAATCGTACTTACCTAACCCAGATACAGAAATGTGAGCTGTATACGTCGCAAAGTTTATAGAGTTATTAATTTCACATTTATATTCGCCAACGTCTTCTAATTTCATATCATTAATAAGTAAAGCGCTTTCCTCAGTTAGTAGTTCGAAACCATCTGTATTTGAGATTAGACTGTCGTTATGGTACCACGTGATTTCAGCATCAGGGTACGAGTTGACTTCACAAAACAATTTGCCGTCGGTACCATAATCTATACTTTGATCTGTAAATGTATTAATTCTGAATAATTGAAGTGGAGTAGATTCATGCAAGAGGCACCTACATACATTGTAGATATCTGTAGCTAGGGGCACATGAACTGAAGGACTTATGCCTGTATGCGTAGCTTATTGTATGTATGTATTACCTCACGCAGGTTGACAGCAGTCGAGCGGGAAGTCAGATCCTGCGCCTGTTCATACTCACCACCTATTGCGTAGGACTAAATCTAAAGGCCGAATGAAATGTAGGCACATAAATGCCTCTGTCGACATCCTTGGCTATAAAAGGCGTAATCATTATATATATGTATGTCATAAGCAAGAAGAATCATCGCACTTCTTACAGGTGACAAAAAGTACTAGGTACTATCGCTTTAGTGGAATACGATTTTAACGGGATTACTAATTAATTTATGTGATTCATGATTTCTCTACTTGATGTCATTGTAAATGTGAGTCACATTTCTGATTATGGTTGCAAATTTAACTAAACATGTAGCACAAAATTTGGCTGTGATACATTTAAATGTAATGAAATTATCCCATCAATGTGTTGATAGCTGGCTCAGTGGTCCTTGGATGGGTATCCAATTTGTCATGTTTCCTTTACTAATGTTTCTGTGCTTCAAAAGGATTGTTAAGCTTAATAGGCAGCTTCAAAAAATAACAACGGGTAATCACAAACTGTGCCTGTCCATTCCATCGCGGCAATAGCCTCACCACCTACATTTTAGATGTCCCACGTACCGTCAATATACAGCATCTGCTCAGGAAATATAACTAAAATAGTCTCTTTTTCCTTCTCTTTGTGACTAGACATTAATAGTATCCAATATCATCATCTCACACATTCAGACTTTACAAATTTGTTTAATAGAAATTGCGATATACCTTCAGGATTTTGTAAGACTTCAAATTTGAACGGTCTGTACACATTTACTTCTATACGTTGAGAATCTTGGCCTTTGGCATTTTGACATTTGCAATATAAAGTAGTGTTGACTGTAGCATTTTCAATAATGTAGTAACTTAAGTATACTGATGGTATTTCCAATAGGATGCTCTGAAAGAAGAATTTTTTTTTTCTTTTGAAAGCGGAATCTTGAATTTCTAAGTACAGCTGTTTAATGTTATTTGCTGTAAGTGTCTGACTAGGGTTTGCTGCACAGATATAATTATCTGTGTGTATGTCTATGACTAGTCGAAATGCCTGCGAGGGGAGACAAAAATAACATTCCAAACATCGTAGGAATGTCTTTCTTGCCAATGATTTTACTTACTTTTAACATTTAGTATATACAATTTCTGAAGTACCGTGTTCCAGAATTAGAGAAACCTTTCATAATATTTATTTATTTATTTATTTATTTACATATGATGACATTAACCTGAGCTTGAGCCCTTGTCCGAAAGATCGGGATCGCTTTTGCTCCATTTTCTTGTGTGAAGATCCCCAAAAATTATATGCCAAACTTGAACTTATTAAAACGATATCTACCTAGGTACCATCTATCTAGCGCCAGGCGCTTTGGGTGGCTAACTTCACGGAAAATTGTTCCACTTTTGTATATGTCATATTTTTTTCATTTTTTATGTTTTCTCAATAATAAGATCATAGAAACACCAGTCATTCTCAACTGTAAGTAAATATCATCAATCTATACCTACTGATAAATAAATACTTACATCCGAAGAGGTACTCAAAGTTCTTTGATTATCTTCCCACCACACGTTAGGCTTAGGATATCCCACCACTTTACATGCTACAGTGACTTTGGTGCCATATTGTATTGTGATTGAGGTTCCATCAAGTATACCAGCTTGGGGTTCTATCCATCTTGAATCTATCACTGAAAAAAACTTCTTTTCTTATTTTATTTCTTTACTAGCTGTTCCGTTATCACGTAAATTCATAACCCTACTTTTGCGCAGTCGGTTAAAAAGTAGCCTATGTCCTTACCAGGGCCTCGAACTATCCCTATACCAAATTTCATCTCAATCGCTCCAGTCGTTTAGGCGTGAAAGCGTAACAGACAGACAGATAGAGTTACTTTCGCATTTGTAATATTAGCAGGGAAGTAGGGATGGAAACATTTTTTTCATTTTATGAAACAAAATTTATTACTTATATCAGGCGCACATAATTAGGTAGTATTACACTTGGGAATCCTGGGACGTCCTTCCGGGGGCTTACCTACCCGGGTTCCCACCAACCGTTGGCTGTTGGGCGTTACGTGAGGTTTTTTAGGAAAAAATTCCCTTACCTAAAAAAAGGTACTTAGTGTTTCAATAACATAGTCAGCCACAAGATCTGAAATTTTGGAGATCAGAGATAGCTAGTTCCAATGCCGATATTTCTAAACGCATTATATAAAAAGAAATAAAATAAATTTTAGAGTTAATAATTCACCGCCCGTTACTTTCCCATAGAACAGACCAGGCTACGAACATCGCGGAATCTGCGATGGATTCCCAGGTCGTATCGTCACCTTATTGCCGTATTTTGGGTACGTTATTGAAACGAATGATATCGGCGCTAGATGCTTTTTTTAACTTGAGGAAGATCCATCATGGATGCTATGCCGTACTCTTACCTATTAACACCGCACGTTACCTACCTACTGCTTACAGCTGGGAGCCCTCGGAAGGATATCGCTACGTCAATATGCTTCATGCCTTAGAAAACAAGTAACACACTCACCTACAGTTTGTGGGATCACACTCTCTGTCGAATCAGTAACCTTTTGAAAGGTAGCTTTATCGGTTCCATAAACCTAAAAAAACAATCAGTAAGAGTGAAAACTAGTAGGAACAATCAATCACTCAATCAAATCAGTCTATGGCAGTCGACTGCTGGACGCAGGCCTCTCCCAAATAGGTACGAGTAAAGATATTTGCAGGTTTTTCAAAGTACTACGTGTAGTGTATGCATCCATGCATCCCCTCTACCGTACCTACAGACATTGACGGCCTCGGTCGCACGATGTGCATACGAGTCGTCTTTACGCGAGAGCGCACGTTTCGGCAAGTCTGTCCGTTAAGTGCGTGACGAGTCTGTGAATTACCCTACCATTGGATGGATCCTACACTACGAATATTCCTCATTTACATTTCTTTAAAATGGAGTTAGGGAGGTTATAGGGATTAAATTAACAATTATATCTGGCCAGCGTCACAGTACACCTATAAACTGTGCCAGCGTGGTACAGTAAAGCCACATACCTAATCTAACCCATCACCACACTTATAACAAAACTGTTGAGTAGTTAGTACAATTCCTTGAACGTGGACTGATATTACAATAAACAAAATTTTCAACTATTATGATCAGTTAAACACGCCAATTTTGAATGTGTTACGCAGCCATTAAATCACTATGACAGTTGACTTAAAAAGTGACGTAATTTCCGAGTGTATAATAGAGAGTGTGTATAAAAGAGAGTGCGAGCCATTTGTCGGGTCCTTCTGTATTGTATACTAAGACTAGCCAAAGCTCTGCCCATTTATTCTGTGTCTTTACGGAGAATGAAGTAATTAGCCGAGTCCTGAAGTGTTTAATTGCCCCTTCTGTTACAAATGTCTTTTGAAAATGATGAAAACAAAACCCTTCTCTGTCTTATTCTCTTAGGCCATGGTACTTATGCGACGTAAACAAAGTTGCGCGGATAACCTAGTAGGTACAAAAATAAAATTAGGAGAGGTCTACTTTCACCAGTAGACCTCAAATGTTCTCACTGATTGATTAAATCATTTTCAAAATTATTACCCATATCCGAAAACTCCTGTCCGGATCGATAAATGTCTTCGCTAGATACTGATTTGTACTAATTTCCTCCAATGATACTGGTTTTTTATCTTCTTCGTTAAACAGTTGTATAGCCATTGAATCCAATTGAAAATCGCTCTGTACTTCAAGAAGTATGTAGTTAGTCCTTCCTGTAACGTTTTCAAACAAACAGATGATTTTTTATTTATAGTACTAATGTAGATATGGCCCGCTCTATCAAAAGTGGTTACAGGAGTATATGGACGTTTGCAACATCAGAGGGGCTATCCTGCAAAAACTTTCCTAGAACCCTTTTGAAAAACTAAAAAGATTTTGAATATTCGAAAGAACAGTCCAGTTCTTGACGATATATTGAGTCGGGAGTCAGCCTGCTTCTGCAATTCTTCTGATGCAATTTCACGCCCTATTTCAATTGAAACCCCTATTTCGCGTGTGTTATATAACACCTTTTTAGGGTTCAGTACCCAAAGGGTAAAGAACGGGACCCTATTCATGAGACTTCGCTGTCCGTCTGTCTGTCTGTCTGTCTGTCCGTCAGGAGGCTGTATCTCATGAACGGTGATAGCTAGAGAGTTGAAATTTTCACTGATTATGCGTTTTTGTTGCCGCTATAGCAACAAATCACGAAACCGTTACTCATAGACAGAATTTGGCATTTTAATCAGGGTTCCGTAATCAAAGGGCAAAAATGCAACCCTATTACTGTGACAAGCTATAGCCTGGTGATAAACAGACAGACGGATGCGAAGTCCTATACGCGATACATTCTGTAGATAAGACCTCTAACTCTTATCCTGTAGAGATATTTGTGGACATTCTCGTAAAACATCATCTAGCCCAAATTAAGATATTATAAGTTTGTGCTATGGGACCTAGACGACTGATATACAATATACATAGATACTTTATATAATTTTAAAACGTACATATTATACATCGAAAACACCCAAACTCCGAAACAAACAAAAATATTTGGACTGACCCGGGAATTGAACCTGGGACCTAAGCGCGGCAAGTGGTATCGCTACTGATAGCGCCACCGAGGCAGTCAAGATCAAGATATAATTATAGGTATTATCTATTGACAAGTACACATACCTGGCATAGGTCTTCGGCTAGTTTCTATCAAACTTCTTGGCTGTACGCTCGAGAATCCATACTGTAAAGGTAGCTGAAACATCTTGTATAATACCAGAATTGCTGTACTTTTGGTTGTGATATTCGCCTTGTATTCACCAGGTAAGGCATCTGTTAACTGAATTACCTATAAGAAAATTGTTATTTTAGATGTCATCTTGGAGAAGTGAATTTTGTTTCTATTCCCGCTTCCCGTGAAAACTTAAACCCTGTATAAAAAACTATTTCTTATCTCAGACTATAATCTATCTTCTGCACCAAATTTCAGCCAGATCCGTTCAGTCGATAGAGTTTGAAAGAGTAAATAACATTCACACATCGTTACAAACTTTCACTTTTATAATACCTACCACCTTGGAAAAATTTAGGATCTGTCTGTACATTTATACTCGTACGTGAAGTACAAACATCTTTTACTTAGAAAGAATAAAAAGACCAGTGCAGATAGCTTTTAAAATATAAAAAAGACGTGTGGCACTCGGGGACTGCCGCGGTAAAGCTATTACATAGCATTTTTTACCAACTATGCTAGTATAATTATTTCTATATAAGAATACTAGCTGATGCCCGCAGCTTCGCCCGCGTATTATTTGTTACCGCGGGAAGTTATTCCCGGGATAAAAGGTAGCCTATGTGTTATTCCAGACTATAATGTATCTCTGTACCAAATTTCAGCCCGATCCGTTCAGCGGTTTGAGCGTGAAAGAGTAACAAACATCCACACTCACAAACTTTCGCATTTATAATATTACTTAGTAAGATTTTAAGGCCTATGTTCAACAAAGTACAGTACCAAGTACCTACTTGACTGTGGACATTTGGGCTTTTGGACTTTTGGCCTATTGGCCTTTTGGACTTTTGAACTTTTGGCCTTTTGTACTATTGGACTTTTGGACTTTTGGACTTTTGGACTATTGGACTTTTGGACTTTTGAAGACCCAAAAGTCCTCAAAGACCGAAAAGTCCCAAAAGTCCCAAAAGTTCCAAAGTCCCAAAGTCCCAAAAGTCCCAATAGTCCCAAAAGTCCCAAAAGTCCCAAAAGTCCCAAAAGTCCCAAAAGTCCCAAAAGTCCCAATAGTCCCAAAAGTCCCAAAAGTCCCAAAAGTCCCAAAAGTCCCAAAAGTCCCAAAAGTCCCAAAAGTCCCAGAAGTCCCAAAAGTCCCAAAAGTCCAAAAGTCCAAAAGTCCAAAAGGCCAATAGGCCAAGTACAGTTTTAACGTTTACTTTGTTTTGAGTTTCACTCTTCGTGTCCATTTTCGCAACTGCCTACGGGGCGCAGCTGTGTAAAGGTTGTTCTGGCCTTGGCGAGACTCGAAATGATGTAGGGTAGGTACTCTTCTATCCCATCAGTTTCTGACACGACACTCCCGAGGTACGTGAATTAGTGCCTCCACCACATCTCTTGCGTCTGTCGATTTTAATTTCAGTCCAGCCATTCGCTGCCTCATCCTGCTCGTTGTCCTGCAGACATGCATGACGGCGTGTGTGTGCCTCAGCAGGCACAGGACATCGGCATCATTTAAATCCTCCAGGATATCAGTATAGGCCCCATTCTATGCCGCGCCGATTGTTCTTTGCGGTATTCAGCATTATACCATCTATTTTCTATGGATGGTTGTTAACTATCCTGTTATCTTCATAACGATCCCCTAAGGTAGGTACAGTATGTATTTTCAAAAGAGTTTGTGAACTCTATTTTTAATTTCTTTTTCAGAATATTGATGACATTTGATTGATGTCATTTTATACACGTTACGTCTACTACATTGATACATGTAATAAAATTCTAACACTAGTGACGAAAAGTAGCAATATTTGTCCTCTGATTTACCGCTATGCCTCATACTAAATTTCATTACATTTGATTTGATTGGGTTGGGCGAACTACGAATTTACTTGCACATGGTGTTTGTATGTAAATTGTTTATACTGAGAAAAATTCTATACTGAGGAATAGCTTTAACCATTAAGCTCTATTTTGATTAAGCAAACAGGGCTACTTGATGAGTATGATTAATAAATACCTCTAATTTCATAGACCTTGTGTGACGTAAACAAAGTTGCGAGGGTCAGCTAGTTAAAAGATAAAACAATAGGTTTCTTCTTATCTACTTAAAAACTATTTTTACAAAATTTATGGTAATAATAGACATTCTTTGAAATATGCATTATGGTATTGTTGTGACTTTTATGACACGTTTAAAGTACATAGGTATCGATGGCGCTCGCGGCTACGTCAGCGTGAAATTTTCTTCCCGCTTCCCATGGGAACGTACTCCCGGGTTTGGTTATCTTTATAGCAGTATTATATATAAATTAACAAAACAAAAAATAATACTGCATTGGTGATAATAATAATAAAATGAATGTAGGTATATAGAGTACTCACTCATTTTCTTTCACTATTTTTTCGTGACTTTCTTCATTAATAAATGCACTTTGTTTATTCATATTTAAATCACTTTTTACACAAATTATACGAGTACAGTTCACTGTTGTACATAGATGATGAATACCTATACACCTATAGTCAAAGAGAATACAATACTACTATAGTCGAATTTTTATTTAGACGAAGTAATTGACAGCAACTAATGTAATTGACAGCATCGAAATTGTCATTTCACATTAAGAACTCTAAATTCGACCAGAACTCTTAATTCAACTTTGGTCGAGTGGTTAAGACGCGGATCGGTACGCAGAAGGCGCAAGATCGATTCTGGGTACAAGCATCAATTTTTGGATTATTTGACATAATATATAACGACTGCAGAGTTCATAATTGACGTAAACAAAAAAATTATGAAGTGCGAGATACACGAACGTGGCCGGAGGTAGCCGAGAGTGTGATTCGTTTTCGTGACACAATTTCTGGATTCGCTCTCCACGCAAGGCCCGCGATAGAAGCTATGCAATAGCTTAAAAAATAGTAGAAGAATGAAACCTATTGCAAAAGGAAGAGAATGTGACAAAAATAACAGGAAAAATAATTCACGGGCGATCTGAGGTCGGAAAGTGAAAAAAAATGGGGGTTTTAAGGGGAGAAAAGGGGGTCTAAAACTAGAATTTTGAAGCACTAAAAATTTACATGAAAAAGAAAAGCATAAACTTTTACGGCTAACCTTTCTCTACAAACATACATATTGTTACGCCTGTATCCTCGAAGGTGTAGACAGAGGCATACATTATTGCCCATATTTCATTTTTAGTTTTGGTCCCACGTAATAGGTGGTCAGCCTGTTGCCATGTGGAAATGGACAGGCACCAGTTGTGACTCGCTGTTGCAATTTTTCATGCCGCTATATGGCATTCAACTTGGCCTAAATTCTGAAACCCGGGCCAATGGCTTCACTTGCCTTCCTAAGCACAGAAACGCAAATGGAAGTATTGCAAAACTGTCAATGCAAGCCATTGAAAATTTTGAAGAGCTGTAGACCCCGCTGAAAGTATTATTTTGTTAAAAATATCGATACCTTAGCGTTTCGAGATGCGATAACATTCTGGAAATTGAAGTTGGTGTTATCCGTTCTAGATAGTTCCACGTTCACAAATGATCCTGAAGTGACCAGCATAGCACTTTTCGTGAAAGAATTTACGTTGAACTGATAAAAAAGAAAATGTATTATCATTGAGTTAAATATTTATGTACTAAAAAATGCATCGACGATATAGCTATACACTCGTTTCTTGGCTGCTTATTTTAAAAGTATTAAATTCAACATACGGACTTTTCATTGATAACTTGTTTCTAAAGGCAAAACCATATTAGTTAAATTGCACTTTGCTTCGGTCGCACGCTGAAACTATGGACTTAAAAAATAGTTGCAAGCATAGACTTATAATTCTATGGTTGCAATGCAAGTATATGAATTGTAGAAAACTCGTAGAGACATCAAAATTTAAAACATTGGCAATTATCTCGACTCTCGAAAAACTTTTCAAGTAAAATATATCTTTCTTATAGTAGCCAACTTAAAATCAGCTATAAATATTTTCACATACTTACCGTAATTTCTTTATTTTCTTGAAATGAATCATATGAAACCACGTCACTCCATTGAACTTTAACTACTTCTTTTATGTATTTGAACACCTAAAAAATTTGCATAATTTACTTAAGGCTTGTAATTCGATACCTCTGGGCTCAAAGGTCGTAAAGGACATTTGGGCGAAAATGACTTTTTGATACAGTTTTACTCAATTTTTAATTCCCTATCGATCTGTATATTCCGTTTTATGAAATTCGCAAAAAAAATGCCTTTACGACCCACATAATCTGAGACTTCAAGCCAAGTTTACCGTGAAAATATGGAAGTAAATAACACTTACCTGCTAGAGTAAAATTATTTTGGTAAAAATATAAAGAAAATTTTGGGTGTAAAACACGTAAAAAATTTAAATGGTCCTATACTCCCTATAAGTCACCTCAAAAATATGGATGTAAAGGACATAAGGACTTGTCCTGATGTCCTTTACATCCATACTGCTACTTGTAGCAGTGTGTTAAAGTGGGTAACTTTAAAAGTGAGCTAGATACAATCGACTTAGGAGACCCACAGGGTAGCGTGCTTGGCCCAACGCTTTTTATAATGTATATGGATAATATAATATGCTATGCCGATGACACTGTTACTGTTACTGACAATATAATATGTTATATTTGATGGTGTAAGTTGGGCTGAAAAATTTACGCAAGCCGAGTTGGGCCTGGGGCAAGTGTCAACATGGTTGCATTATAATTAAGTGACACTGAATGCCAGTAAAACTAAATATGTATGTTTTCATAAAACAGCTAGATCGGCCCATTACACATCTCTTGGTATCAAATTACACTACTGCAAAGAAATGAAAGGTTGCCAATGTGAATTCATCCAAAGGACAGACAGCATTAAATACCTTGGCGTAATTATTGACGAAAACTTGTTAAAAAACATCATCGTTTTGTCAAACGGAGTGCGAAAAACCGCAAATATAATGAAATTTCTTCGTTCTTCAGCGCCAACGGACGACCTGAAATCCGTTTATTTTGCCCTGAGTCCTCCTGAGTCAGTCGGCCGTCCCGTGGAGTCAGCGCTGCTTTGCAGGGAGGGCTTCATCATTGAGATTACATTCCATACATTGATGTCGCCTGCATCCGCAAAGCCCGCCCTTTGTTCGGGCGTGAGTGCGCCGTAGCTGTTCAACAAAAACAGGCGGCTTACCGCGCCTGGATCAGGGCTCGGTCTGTGCGCGACCAGAAAGTGGCCCGCCTCAAAGCAGCGTACAACAGAGCCACTAGGTCCAGTAAGAGAGCCTTCAAGAGAGTGGACGCCCAGCGCATCACGCGGCTTGGTAAGGAGCTCGCGTAACATCCGACGGGCAGACGTGAATACTGGCAACTGACCAAAGCCGTGCAGGCCAACTTTTGCAAGCTCTTGCTGCCGCTGCGCTATCTTGACGGATGACTGGCTCACAAGGCCCAAGAGAAATCAGAAATGCTGGCCAATCTCTTTGCGGCTAATTCCCGGGTCGATGACTGTGGCAAGCAACCTCCCACTATCGCCGACTGTGGAACCACGATGCCGATATTGTAATCCGGCAGTGCGGCATTGGTGCTGAAGAAGTGTGCAGCTGAATTATGTCCAACGCTAACACGCCTGTATCGTCTTTCCTATTCGTCGGGAGAAGAGTCGAAGGCTTGGTAGGAGGCGAACGTTCAGCCGATCCCCAAGAAAGGGGATCTGTCGGATCCGGCCAACTATCGCACCATAGCCGTAACCACCGTAATCTGCAAAGTGTTCAAGCTAATTATCAACAAACAGCTCATGCGCTATCTGGAGGATCACTCGTTAATTAGCGATTGTCAATATGGCTTTAGGCCGAAACGATCAACGGGTGACCACTTAGCGTACATTACACACACCTGGGGTGAGGCTATGGAGAAGCACGGTGAATCTCTGGCTATTGGCCTAGACATGGCTAAAGCCTTTGATAGGGTATGACATGCGTCGCATCTTTCCAAGCTGCCGGCATATGGCCTATCGCCTCAGTTGTGCCGATGGTTGGCCAGCTTCCTGCACGGGTGACGTACACGGGTCCTCTGTGATGGTCAGGCTTCCTGCTTTTTGCAGGTATATGCCGGAGTACCACAGGGATCGGTATTTTCCCCAACTCTCTTTCTTCTGCATATCAATGACTTGCTGTCCCTTGGGTGCATTCATTGTTATTCGGATGATAGTAGGTACTCTGCATGGGAGCTATTCTGGCCGTCGAAAGAGACGACAACTCGTGGCGGATCTTCACCGGGACCTGGGTCGCATTGCCCAATGGGGTTCGGACAACCTGGTCGAGTTCAATGCCAGAAAAACACACAGTTTACAGCTAAGAAGTCCCCATTCCTATCCCTGCCCTGTCTTCGGAACATTGGGGTTCCACTAAAAGAAAGCTCAATCACAAAACCTACGTAGAGAGATGTATTGGGCTGGCCTCGTGGAAACTAGAATTCCTGAATAAGCTGAGACTATTTCACCTCACATCAGAGATGTTTACTGTACAAGACGAAGATTCGCCCCTGCGTCGAATTCTGTTCTCACATTTGGGATGACTCCGCAAGACACCTACTAGCGTCAACGCTATGCAGCGACGTGCTATCCGAATAATTGGTTGTCCTGAGGTGACGGGAGGCCTCAAACCGTTAGCGCAACGAAGAACCATAGCGTCCTTGGCTGCCTTCTACCAAATGTATTACGGTGAATGTTCTGAAGAGCTCGATTCAACCTAATCCTACCATCTCCTTTCCAAACCCGAACAACGCGTGCCGGGGCAGAGATGCCACTCATACGCAGTGGAGAGAATTTTCGCCTGAACCAAGCATTTCAAAAGATCGTTCATCTGTCGAACTATAAGAACATGGAACGACCTGCCCGCATAGTTTTTCCGTCATCTTACAATCCCGGGTTCTTCAAGAGGAGCGTGAAGAGGCACATCACAGGGCCGGCAACTTGAGGAACCACTGTTGAAAGTCTTACAGACTGTGAGACTGGCCCCCAATCGTTAGATGCACCACGGCTTACCATCAGGGTGGTGGCGACGTCAATTTGACGAGCTTAATATTAAAAAATATAAGTTTATTTAATAATGTAGCCCTTAAAAATGAGTTAGCAAGTGATCCTTATGACCTAAAAATTATTACACTAGTCGATTATTACCTTATTTTCTTCAGAATTGAGCAGTGAAGTAGATTTACACCCTTCGGTGAAATCTTAGGATGGAAATTTGACGGGTGTAACGGACTTTTATTTTCAAATTTATGGTCGTAAAGGAAATCTATCTCGGTAAATACAGCACTAGGGTATTTTTTTTAATCTGCCTTAGAAAATACTATAAATTCTAAGCACTTTCTTTCTTGGTTTTATTAAAATAGCTCAAGAAACAAAAAAGTTAGAGTACAAAATATTTTTTTTCTTTTGTTTTTTGCTTCTCCTGAAAAGTCCCATTTTGTCCTTTACGACCTTTGAGCCCAGAGGTATCGGTATGTTCTAAAGAAACTCATCTTGGGGTGAACTTTATACTAGGAAATATTCTTCGATTTGATCTGATAAAACTATATTATTGTAATTTATTAGATACTCTTGCTTTTTTAACGTATCAAAACACGATAAGGAATACTTTGTTCGATCGAAATCGCTCTCGAAAAATGAGAATAATTCAAAAATCTTAACAAGTAATGTACCTATTTATTATTTATTTATTTATTTGGTAATGTACTTTTTTTATCTAAATAAGTGAGTTTAATTCTCTTAAAAACTCGTCATAAAATAGATATAGGTCTTTACAACAATATTTTACGTATAGATTTTTTCTTAAAACCCCTTAGATTTTATAACAGTAATATAATGTATTAGAATCGAATGAAATCCGGCAAAAGCGTACGCTGCAATCGTTCGAATTGCCTTAGGATTTGTCAAGGTCGAACATTGCAGCCTTGAACTGTTTATAATATCACTTAACGGCTTCTAACATCACTTCAAAATTTGTAACATCACATAACAGTATGTGACATGATTAACGACATGCATGTTTTGAGTTTAATGCATGTACCTAGTAAGTATAATACATGCGTGTATGTTATAAGTTGTATTAGGATTAAGAGATGTTTGTATTAGAAGATGTAGAGAAAATCTAAATTTGTACAAAAACTAACAAAAAGTTGGATCAACAGTATGCTTCATATTATCACACAACTGTGCCTAAAGGAGATAAAGTATGATAAAACTTTCATTACATCACAATTCCCAAGCAAACTGCTACAACATATACGATCATAACTTTTTTTCTGTTTATGTGTGCATCGCAAGGCATAGTACATACTATACATACCAGTCTCAACTCAGAGGCATTCAATTGAAACACTGCACCAGAGCAAGCAGTAGCGATATCTCTATATGCTTGAACAGTCATCAAAGGCGAATCCGGACAGAATCCCGTCAAAAATATCACTACCTGCAAAAAATATGTTTTTGGAGTATACATATATCATCTTCAACTGGTGACCCAAGGGCTGGCAGTTTTCTCGCTCAACGAATAGGTATTGCTATTCAAAGGGGGAATGCTGCTAGTCTTTTGGGCACAATGCCACGGGGGCCTTATTTAGGTTTAGTTTAGATAGTAATAGTGTAAATATAGATATGTAATATTTATGTTTCTCTGTAATTTTTAACAATAAAAAAAAAAAGTGAATAGTTCTGCCTTTAATCGTAGAAGCCGTAAATGAAACACAAAGACACTGATCGAATTACAATATTATCTGTCCTATCCTATGTAATACATGTGATAAAGAATTTATGACAAAAAGAACCATTGTACAAAGGCTACTAAAATAATTACTTCGTGCCGGATCACTGGCTCATAAGGCCCAAGATATAGCAGAAATGCTGGCCAATCTCATAGCGGCTAAATCCCGGGTCGATGACTATGGCAGGCAACCTTCCACTATCGACGACTGTGGAACCACGAAGTCGGATAATGTAACCCGGCAGTGCGATGTACGAACGGTGCTACGGTCACACGACACGCGGAAAGCCAGTGGTCCTGATGACATTCCGGCGGTGGTGCTGAGGAAGTGTGCAGCTGAATTATCTCCAACGCTGACACACCTGTATCGCCTTTCCTACTCGTCGGGGGAAGTGCCGGAGGCTTAGAAGGAGGCGAACATCCAGCCGATCCCCAAGAAAGGGGATCGGTCAGATCCTGCCAACTATCGCCCATAGCCGTAACCACCGTCATCTACAAGGTGTTCGAGCTAATTATAAACAAACAGGTCATACGCTACTGGAGGATCACTCGCTAATTAACGACCGTCAATATGGCTTTGGGCCGAAACGATCAACGGGTGACCTCCTAGCGTAGGTACATATCACACACCTGGGGTGAGGCTATGGAGCGGCACGGCGAATCTCTGCCTATTGGCCTATACATCGCTAAAGCCTTTGGTAGGGTATGGCATGCGTCGCTTCTTACCAAGCTGCCGGCATGCTGTCTATCACCTCAGTTGTGCCGCTGGTTGACCAGCTTCCTGCACGGGCGACGTATACGGGTTCTCTGTGATGGTCAGGGTTCCTGCTTTTTGCAGGTAAATACCGGAGTACCACAGGGATCAGTATTGTCCCCAACTCTCTTTCTTCTGCATATCAATGACATGCTGTTCCTTGGGTCCATTCATTGTTATGCGGATGATAGTACTCTGCATGGGAGCCATTATGGCCGTCCAGCGGAGGGGCGAGGCGACGTTGAGGGGAAGAGACGACAACTCGTGGGGAATCTCGACCGGGACCTGGGTCGCATTGCCCAATGGCCCTTCCTACCCCTACCCTCTCTTCCTACCCCTACCCTCTCTTCAGAGCATTACGGTTTCACTAAAAGACAACCTGGAGATCCTCGGTATAGACGTCCGGCGTGAGCTCAATCACAAAAACTACATAAATAGCTGTATTGGGCTGGCCTCGCGGAAACTAGGAATCCTGAATAAGGTGAGACCGTATTTCACGCCACATAAAAGATGTTTACTGTACAAGACGCAGATTCGCCCCTGCGTCGAATACTGTTCTCACCTTTGGGATGACTCCGGAAGGTACTTACTAGACGCGCTTGACACTATGCAGAGACGTGCTATCCGAATAATTGGTTGTCTTGGGAGGTCTCGAACCGTTAGCGCAGCGAAGAACCATAGTGTCCTTGGCTGCCTTCTACGGAATGTATCCAGTGAATGTTCCGAAGAGCTCTTCAACCTGATCCCACCCTCTCCTTTCCGATCCCGAACAACGCGTGCCGGGCAGAGGTGCCACTCTTATACAGTGGAGAGAATCGTCGCCAGAACTGAGCGTTTCAAAAGATCGTTCTTCTGTCGAACTATAAAAACATGAAACGACCTGCCCGCACACGTGTTTCCCTCATCTTACAATCCCGGGTTCTTCAAGAGGAGCGTGAAGAGGCACATCACAGGGCCGCCAACTTGAGGACCACTGTTGAAAGTCTTACGAGCTGTGAGACTGGCCCCCAATCGCCACGGCTTACCATCAGGCTGGTGGCGACGTAAAAACTAGCGAACGTCACGCGGTTTCACCCGCGTAGTTCCCGTGGGAATACGGGAATAAAATATAACTTATATCAACCGGGGATAGTGTAGCTAACAGCGAAAGAATTGTCGATATCGGTTCAGTAGTTTCGGAGCTTATTCAATGCAAACGATCAAAGGTTAAACTAATATTATACAAGTATAGATTACTCACTTGACTTAAAGATGTTATGCAAAGCGTTTCAATAGATCTTAACTCGAAGATGTTGACATCTTTCGGGAACGCATCAGTGAATACAAATATCTGAGATTGGAACTTGCTCACTTGCAAAGCTTTTTCAATGCCAGGAAGCACCACTTCGGGACAGTCGCCTCTTCTACTCAATGTTACTCTATTTATAGCAATCAGGAGATCGTTGAAGTTCGTTGTAACTATTGGTTCAGCCACTACTGTTTAGAAAAATGAGGAAAGAATCTATTATTAACATTTTTGGAGTTGTTTGAACAACAAAATTACATAATATTATGTAACTTATCACAATGGGCAGTGCAGAGGTTCATTAGAATTGGTTCGGCAGTTGTCGAAACACGCGTCTTAAAATTAGAAGCATGTAATAAGTCCTGCCAACGAGCTGCACTCAAAACTAGCTAAACTAAGACCTCTTCAGCGGCATAAGGGTTATAGGCAGTCCCTATTCTTTAGATAGAGACCATAGATTGTAAATGGGCAGACAAGCATACGTGCTTGGCAGTTTTACTTTTTAGAACGACAGTAAAGAAGGTGATGGAGAAGAACCCACCTCACACCCTCGATTTGTCAATCCTAACGCACAACAGCTAATGGTTGCGGTTGTCGAAACCATAACCACTCGTAAGTGAGGAAAGATAAACTGAACTCCACGTAAGGGCTAACGCCACAAATATTTCATTACTGATTACGCTCTTACGCCTAAGTAACCAAGCTAGCTGAAATCTTGTATACAGATAGCTTACACCTTGGATTCATACATAGGATTGTATTCCAGCAATAAGTTCGTAACGGAAAATTACAACACACGCGGAACCCGGGCACCAGCTGGTAATTACTATAAGAACTATATTATAATATAGACTGGCCTTACCAGGATCACTAAATGGGACAAGGATGTAGTCTCCTATATTTGTACTATCAGCAGCATTAATAGTCGAAGGTAAATAGGTCTTAATAACATCTAATTCTTCTGACATCGAACCTGATATGTCCAAAACTATGGTAAAACTTTTATCACAAGAAATCTGTTTAAAAACTAACAAAAACATCAAAATTGAATTGTAAATCATTTTTAATACAAGTGAGTGCACTTTAAAGTCAATAATCAGACTGTGTGTTTAATGCAGTAATACAATGTTCTGTGCTATATGGTTAAGGCGTAGTTTTCACAATACCAACTTATACAATGAAGTCTATGTTACATACTTAAATAGACTTATAACAAAACATTTACAGAATAGGGAGGCGAGTGAACAGTTGGAGAGAAGAAAAATGTACAGGACGGTCGAAACTTTGCCCGACGTGGAGGAAAAAAGACGCCAACTCGTGGCCGATCTGACCTGAGTCGCATAGAGAATCTGCTCGATTTCAATGAATAGAATAGAATAGAATAGTATTTATTTGCTGGAACATGGTGGTCATACATGTTACAATTTAGAAGGTTTCACATGTTTCGTCGGTAAGTAATCCGACAAGCAAAAAACATAACTTAATAGCTAGACACAATTGTTTATTGATTTGATAATAAATAATGATATACCCACACTAACTATATAAGTAACTAGCGGACGTCACGCGGTTTCACCCGCGTAGTTCCCGTTCCCGTGGGAATACGGGAATAAAATATGGCCTATGTTCACCGCAAAGAGTGTAGCTTCCCAACAGAGAAAGTATTTTTCAAATCGGTCCAGTAGTTCCGGAGCCTATTCGTTACAAACAAACAAACAAAAAAACAAATCTTTCCTTTTTATAATATTAGTATAGATAATAATGTCAGCTAATAAAATAAATTAATATTAATGTCAAAAATAATAAATTATTCAAATGTCTTTGGATCAGGTCTGACAAACATAGGTCCAAAAATGTCACACAAAATTAAAATAATAATCAATACATAATATTTCGAATGTCCTAAGATCAAGTGTGACAAAATAGGTAGTATCTAGTTACAACAATGGAAAAGGAAGGAACTTAGTACGAAGTCAACATTTAGATTGGATTCCCGAAACTAAGTCATGAATATTAGATACTTATAAAAACATTACATTAACACTATAAAAACAATTATCAACATGCAAATTTAGTCTCTGTTTTATTGTTCTCACGTTTGGGATGACTGACAATTTGGCGAGTATACGAATACAAAAATCTTTATCAATTTAAGTACTTTGTCTCATAATTAAAAGCCAGTGCAGCAGCGGAAGCGGCTGAAAATATTAAAATTAATAAATAGAAGGGTCTCGACACATCGTATCCGTATATTTTTGTCCAGTCGGTGTCGAGAGTCGAGACCCTAGGTCCATGGGGTCCCAATGCGCAAATTTTTTTCAGAAATTTGAAAAAGCGCCTTGTGGAGTCAACTGGTGACCCAAGGGCTGGCAGTTTTCTCGCTCAACGAATAGGTATCGCTATTCAAAGGGGGAATGCTGCTAGTCTTTTGGGCACAATGCCACGGGGGCCTTATTTAGGTTTAGTTTAGATAGTAATAATGTAAATATAGATATGTAATAATTATGTTTCTCTGTAATTTTTAACAATAAATGTACTTTGTCTCATTAGAGTCATTACACCTATTATTTTATACTTACAGGTCTTGAATCGTGCTGCTGCTGCTGCTGCAAAGAAGGGAAAGTCGTAACGTGAATTATTGAATGAAATGGGCGGAAAATTAGGCGGGTGGTGCCAAAAAAAAATGGTGAGAATTAAGAATGAAGCTGTACATAATTATGAAAAGGTCTTCGCTTTAAGTTGCAGTGCAAGAATGTAACAGCAATAATGTTGTTGATAACATTATTGACCCCAATGCAGTCATTCTCCCTGCCGCACTATCACAGCTAACAGATGAACATTGTTGATACTTCCGCTACTTATCTAAGAGTAGTGCCTATGCCTAGCATTTAATTATGACAATCTTCTATACATATAATAAAATGATAGAAAAGTCAAAACTGTACATTGGAAATATTAAAAAAAATACTCGCTGGGTGTTCAACATAAGATAACGAAGCCGAAAATGTAGTTAGATTTGTTTTTGTCTGTTTGTCGGTTTGTCTGTTTGTCTGTTTGCTTTGCTTTGTCCGGAAGGATCTCGAAAAGTACTCAATGGATTTGATTTAAATTTTGTTCAAATATTAGAAAAATGAAAGTTGAAGAAGCAAGTGAGGTGTGTATGGACCGTGCCGTGTGGCGCTCAGTTCTTTCTGCCTACCCCGCAAGGGATTTGGCGTGAAGATAGATGTAGATGTAGATTAGTTAGGGGTAGGGTCTTCAAATAGGCAATATATTATCACGCTACATATCCTAGGGGCTAAGTAGAGAGCAATCAAATTGGCATTATAACATAATTTTCACGCGTACGAAGTCGCGGGCAACAGCTAGTATGACATATTATGAGTTGTCAAGATACGTACCTTTCGAACGTTGCTGTTTGTACCGTATTACCGAGCTTAGACACTTATACCATTTTAAGCACATGATATCATCGCCTGGATGCTGGGCAGCTTAATGTTAGTCTCCTAGCCTTGCAGAGGAGTTAGACTACTTACTATACTACCAAGATGGCTGGTCTGTCCCTCTTCTACCCAGCTACAGTGACATAACTGTGGCTCTATTAAAGGACGCCCAACTCTCGAGGGCGTCCTAAATAGCAAATTTGATAATGAAAATGAGAGCTCTAGGAGGCACACTCGGAACGTTAAGATAATAGAAACCTTCCACTTGTGGTCGATCTAGTCGGAGGCCCATATATACGTCATGTGAAGTAGCCCCCTGACTGGCTGGCAGGAGTGCGACTGGCACTTCCCACTCCTGCAGTTCCTCTCGTTTTTTTTTTTTTTTTTTTTTTTTTTTTTTTTTTTTTTTATACCACTACGGTGGCAGACAAGCATACGGCCCACCAGGAGGACTGGTGGTCACCGCAGCCTATGAACGTTTGCAACACCAGAGGCGCCACACTCGCGCTGCCGACCCTGTAAAAACCTTCTTAGACCCCTTTTGAAGAACCCCATACTGTAGGCGTTTGGGAAAACCGAGGCAGGAAGATCATTCCACAACCTAAGCGTGCGCGGAAGAAATCCCCTATCGGATCTAACCGTGCTCGAACGCTCCGGACGTAGGGTGTGAGGATGAAATCCCAGTCTATGGCGAGCGGTGCGATGATAGAACGTAGCCGTGGGCATCATGTCAAACAATTCCTCAGAGCAGATACCATTGTACAGGCGGTAGAACACGCATAAGGAGGCAAAGTCTCTCCTGTCGCAAAGAGGTTCAACACCACCTGTCAGTAAAGGATCGTTGACAACTCTCACAGCTCGCCTCTGCACCGAGTCAAATGGACGAAGCTGATATTCAGGTGCCCCCGCCCAGAGGTGACAGCAGTACTCCATGTGTGGCCGCACTTGCGACTTATAGAGAAGCAGTGTTTGCGCCGCAGTAAAGTACCGCCGCGCCCTGTTGAGCACACCGAGCTTCTTGGACGCTAGCTTGGCCTTGTCCTCCAAATGACTGCGGAACTGAACGTCACTGGAGATATCAACACCAAGGATCCCTATACATTTAGAGATGGAAAGAGATGTGCCCTGGAATTGTGGCGCTACAGTGATTGGGGCTTTCTTAGCGGTGAAGAAACACGCCTGTGTCTTGGAGGGGTTGAACTGAACAAGATTTTGTCTACCCCAATCGGACACTCTAGTAAGAGTAGCCTCGATTTCAGACACAAGCTGTTCACGACTTTCTTCCACTGCGTCCCGAGAGATACCGGGGCGGCCTGTGTAACAAGTATCCCCCGTACTGTCGTCTGCATAACAATGAATGCCGTCAATAGACAACATGTCATTGATATGCAGCAGAAACAGAGTAGGGGACAACACTGAGCCTTGCGGTACTCCAGCGTTAATGGCCATGCAGTCAGAACAGCTGCCGTCGACAACAGCCCTGATGCTTCTACCGGCCAAAAAGCTGGACACCCATCCGCATAATCTTTCGGTCAGTCCGTAGGAGGGCAATTTATTAAGAAGACCACGGTGCCAGACCCGGTCAAAGGCTTTAGAAATGTCGAGGCTCACTGCTAGAGCCTCGCCCTTACTCTCGATAGCCGTCGCCCATCGGTGTGTGAGGCACACGAGAAGATCGCCCGTCGAGCGACCGTGACGGAAACCGTACTGCCGGTCACTGAGCAGGTCGTTTTCCTCAAGGTACCTCAGGAGCTGTGTATTAATTACACGCTCCATCACCTTAGACAATAGTGAGGTGACGGCTATAGGCCTGTAATTGGCCGGGTCGGTCCTATCACCCTTCTTGGGCACAGGATGCACATACGCGATCTTCCACGACGCCGGGACTTGTCGCATAGAATATGAAAGCGTGAAAAGACGTGTAAGTACCGGACACAACTCTGGACCACACTGCTTAAGTACCACCGCGGGTATACCGTCCGGCCCACTCGACTTATGAACGTCCAGAGAACGAAGCTCCCGTCGGACGTCCCGCTGCGTGAATTTAACTTCCGGCATGGAAGTTCCACACCACGGAACATCCGGCGGTACAGCACCCCCGTCGCTCATGGTCGAGTTAGCGGCAAAGAGAAAACCCAAAAGGTCGGCCTTCTCCCCGGCACTCTGGGCCAGACTACCGTCGGGTTTAAGCAAAGGTGGTAAACCTGACTGACAGAAGTTTCCCTCGGCAGCTTTGGCAAGCGACCAGAATTCACGACTCCCTGAAGGGTACCCAGCTAGCCACTCACCAATTCTGCCGACGAAATCGAATTTAGCCCTGACAATTGCTCTCTTGCTAGCCCTCGAGGCGGCATTTAATTTGCGTTTCACCTCAGAGATGTTTGGATCTGAATTTGCACGAGCCGTGGTCCAGGCTCTGTAGGCAGATTCTTTCAGCATCAAAGCTTCTCTGCAGAGCCGATTGAACCACGGTCGCTTTTTTGCTCCTACAGGGATCCAGCGGTTAGGAATGTAGCACTCCATGCCCTCCAAGATCCCCTCAGCGACTGCTGCAGCGCAGGAATCCAGATCGTCTGAGGCAAAACAAAGCCGCCTCCACGGGTACGACGCGAAGAACTCCCGCAGTCCATCCCAGTCTGCTGACTTATAGTGCCACACATGTCGCCACTCCTTGGGCCGAGGTGGTTCAGGCCTTGCGAGTGGCACATGCGCCCGAATGATACAGTGGTCCGACGATCCGAGCGGAGCATCCACTGAGACGTTGTATCCATCCGGACGCGTTGTCAGCAGGAGGTCCAGCAATGCACTATGCTCGTTCTCCTTGTCTGGTATCCTCGTATGGGATTTAACCAGTTGGGAGAACCCATAGGTCAGGGCAAATTCGTGTGCAGCTTTCCCCGCAAAGTCGGTCATCCGGGAGCCCAACCAGTCAATATGATGACCGTTGAAATCCCCCAGAATCACTATCTCCGCAGTGGGATACTGCTCAATCACCTTGTCAGTCGATTGTTGCAGGTGGTCAAAAAGGCGAACTGTGTCCGTGTTACCGCTGTGAGACCTGTACACGCACGCGTAGATCCGGGTGTGGCCCCCGTGATCCACGCGCGCCCATAACGTAGACAGGTCCCTGTCTTCAAGGCTTGTAAGACGGCGACAACAGACATCATCACGGACGTACATACATACCCCGGCTTTCGGCCTGAAGTTGTACTCAAGCTTATAGCCTGGGTACATTAAGTAAGATGTATCGCCCGGGCATGAGATCTGCGTCTCCGTCAAGAAAAGAAGAGTCGGCTTCGTAGTTTCGAGATGTTGGTGAACTACATTGAGGTTCTTATGCATACCTCTGATGTTGCAAAGGCCCATGTAAAGTGTGGACGACGATGCCGCTGTGTATACTCGTTCTATTTTTCTTCTTCTAGCCATGTTTTTTAAGAAAGGGGGGTTAGAAAAGTGAAGGGATGCCTGTGTGCCGGTGGCGCAAGAGACTAAGTGAGACTCTAACTAACCAAAGGCAGACAGAGGTAGTGCGGTAGATTGGCACGGCGTACGGAAGGGCCCCCGGTCCCCCCCCGATGCAGTGGCCACGTCCACTCCGGTATCCTCCTCCGGCACGACCACAGCACCAGGGACTTTACACAGGCTGCTGGTTCAGCCTCCTGGGGCGGAGATTATGTAATCCCCAGGTTCGGGTTCCGTACAGCCTGCGGGCGGTCAGCGGTCAACCGTTTCACCGGGTCTCCCTGACCGCCGTACCAATATTCCGCGCCTCTATCCGCCAATGGAGACAGATTAAGCCTCTGGTCTCACCGTCACCGGCACAGAGTCACCCCAATGAGCTCTGGAACCCTGCTAACCGACGGAGAACATAACCCAACCGGAGTCAGGCTACTATTACCGCGGTCTTCTGCAGGGCGGAGGTACTGCCCCAGGCGGGCTGCTCACCGAACGGAGTACCGTTATGCCCTTCCTCCTAATAAAATTATGCCGCCTTTACCTCACTACTAAAAGTTAATTCAATACCGATAATGCTAGCTAGCTCTAAATTTGTGATTTGTGCTCTGGTGATGCAAATGTTCAAGGTGTCGGAGACCACTTACTGATCTTTCGTGCCTTTCCCGCAACAGCCAAATAATGTGCAACTGGCTTCAATATAGCGCCTACAGATATATTTCTAGCAACGAAACATACTACACCATATTGGCACTAAAACATAATGCACTATTCTATAATTCTACGTTTAGTGGAACCTGTAACATCAACTAAGAGAGTTGCAATAAGTACTGAAGTAACATTGGTATTACTTCCTTTCTCCAATCTTTACCTGCGACCTGTTCTAGGTTGCCGGTTCATCTGGATAGGTTCTAACTTTTGCTGAGCGCGGTTTCCACTTCAGAACTTGTCAGCCTGATAGGCCATCGATTCTTCGATAAAATATGACCAGTTCATTTCTACTATAATACTCAGATCTACTTTGAAGATATTAGCTCCACTACACACACTATGTTGCAATAGCCGTGGTCAGGAGTAGTCTCTACTCGTCACCACGGCTATTGCAACATAGCCGAAACGTCGAGAGGTGAGCAAAGTTTGAAATGTATACGCGAAAAAGACCCGCAATCAATAATGTGTAGTGCAAGTCGTGTGAGTTTAAAAACCTTATTAGCTCCACCTGTAGGTAAGTCTAGAACTCTAGACCTTTAACTACTACTAGAGTCTATGCTCGATATTGCAGGTCAGAGCTGATTTACCGTACAGATTATAGACTTTCGTCTCCAGGAAAAAATATCTAAACGCCACTGGACCAAATCTTGTGATTACTTTATGCATGTTGATCTGTATAACTGTATTTCGATAGCTTTGCGCAAAAATGAAAACAAACACATTTGGTCCTATATAGCCATAGTTACTTGCAATTGAATATTTCCCTGATTATATTCCAGTTTCCAGGAGTCATACAGTGTTCTTACAATCATTTCGACACCAAATAACTTCTTTATGACAGTTTATTTTCATTTAAAATACCTACTCAGGATAATAAAAATTCAATTATTTGTTATACTATATTTTTCAACTCATCTGTCTTAGACAACGATTGTCAAAACATGACATGTTTACATTATTGCCAGATCGGGCAGGATTGGACTATATAGCAAATTGGATAACCTATCCTGGGTTTCAAACAACTTAAAGCGTCGATCTTTAGACGCATATTCGTTCCGTAGATCCCATAGATGCAAGTGGTATTGTACACAACTAACCATCGAGTTTCTCGTGTGGCGCAGTGATAGTGTAGTATCTGCTCTTAGATCGAGTTCTTGGGATCGAACCGCTAGTCGGGACAAATAATTGTGTGCCATGGCGATTAGGTATACTTCCTTGAGCGCAACCAGGACTCTCGGCCGTAGACAGATGGATAGACATCGTGTGGTCTTAACTGATGCGGTAGGACCCTGGCATTACATCCAGACAGGATTTCCACACGTAGGTATAAAAAAATGAGTAATCGGTCTTTTTATGTTGGTTTTTTTAATTTATTTAACGTGAGGGAAGATCCTTCATGGATGCTATGCCGGACTCCTACCGACTACAAAATCTTACGTATCTTGCCCTACAGCCAACGGTTGGGAGCCCTCGGAGGGATATCCCAGGACTCCCAACAGACCTACGTCTACCACTGCTATCCCGCTTCTTTGGGGGGTTTTCGGGTGCCATCCCGCTTCTTAGGGGCGCGCGTGAATCCCTCACGTCACGCTGCCGTTATGGGCCTGCTTCTATAAAGACGGTGAGCAGCCCCATCACCGTTCTCAGGCCCCCGGTCAAGGAGGCCGATATTCTTGGGCGAAGACTGGTCAGTGGTGCCCCAGCCGCCGACTGCGGAACTCCGGTGGGAGAGTTCTCTCCCGCTCGCCCATCGTTTCGTTCTGAGAACGTAATCGTTTTGAGAACTTTCTCAAAACGATTAAACCAAAAAAACCGGCCAAGTGCGAGTTGGACTCGCCCATGAAGGGTTTCGTAGCAGCAAATAACATAATTTAAAAGTTCTTATAGTTCGTTGTAACTTTGATTGATGTTTTAACACGTTCGCAGTGGTAGTGATTTTTCTAACCGAAAGGCGAAAATTGCGGTTTATGCCGTATTAAAAAAACTACCAGCTCTATCTCGTTCAAACCAATTTTCGTTGGTAGTTTTTATGGCAATGTACATCATATATTCTTTTTATATTTATCATTCTATTAGTTTAGAAGTTAGAGGGGGGGGGGACACATTTTTCCACATTGGAAGTGTCTCTTGCGCAAACTATTCACTTCAGAAAAAAAATGATGTTAGCAACCTCAATAGCGTTTTTGAAGACCTATCTATAAATACCCCACACGTATGAAAAAAAATTTTGAGTTTCAGTTCTGAGTATGGGGACCCCCAAAATTTACTGCTATTTTTCTAGTTTTATATAAGAATCTTAATGCGGTTCACAGAATACATCTAGTTACCAAGTTTCATTAGCATAGACCTTAAAGTTTCGGAGAAAAGTGGCTGTGACACACGGACGGACAGACAGCCGGACAGACAGACAGACAGGCAGACATGACGAATCTATAAGGGTTCCGTTTTTGCCAATTGGCTACGAAACCCTAAAAATAGACTAGCGTACACAATTACTAGTGACTGGGCCCAGAGAACTTTGCCGCTGATGGTGTATAGGCTGATGTAGAGGCCTAGTTGGAGATGCGACCGGCAAACTTTGCGCGAACGGTTAGTAGGTATTTTAGTAGGTACGTATAAAAGTAGGCACTATTATTGTAGGTGGTTGTGGTCACACCAGAACAAACAGGAAACACGTTCGCGATGATCGTTTATAATTTAATCATATATATTTATAACTAACGTTTATAATTATTAATTAAATTAGGTACCTACATTCTATACACGTCCATTTTGTGTATGAATATTATGTCAGGGAAATATCTAATTATAAACGGTATAATTCACCGTTTACAGTATTAATAAAATTGTATCTACCATCTAGACGGGTCTAAAATCTACCATGTCAGGCTACTGTTTTAAACATTTTGCCCGAAAAAATGGTCTGATCATCCCCTTTAACCGACTTCATAAAAGGGGTTACTATATTCGACCATATCTTTTTAGTCTGCCATGGGCAAGCATAAACCAAATAAAAAGCAATACTATTTGAAAATTAAACAAGAAACAAATATAAGCGACATGTTTGCAAAATATAACACAATTTTCAACCATTACAATTTAATATCGCGTTTATTCAGTGCATCGATAGGTACATATAATAATATCGTAACAGGTCGCTGTCTGTTCATGGATAATAAATAAGAAAAATATATAAGGGGGGTTTTTTAACCCAAAACAATGATTTTTAGATTTTTTGTCTGTATGTCTGTAAATCTGTTTGTCTGTACGTTTGTGCACGCTATTCTCAGTAACCGCTTAACCGATTGCAATGCGGTTTTCTTTATTGTGTTGAGGTTTGCTCCACTTAGCATTTAGTGTTTATTTTATGTCAATCGATTTATAAATAAAAAAGTTATATCACTTCAAAGAATCATACATAGACATAGGAATCTGAAAGTAAATCTAAACTGGCGTGTTGGCGTAATCATTATGATTAAGCAAACAGGGCAGTTCCACATGTGCTTGATGTGCCTGATAAAGAAATACCTCTCCTTTTATAGACCTTATGTGACGGAAATGAAGTTGCGGGGTCAGCTTGTATTAAATTGATCTCTGGAGACTAAACTTTAAATTCATCCTATTTCTTAACAATCGTCATTAACCAAGTGAACAAAACCAGAAATCGAGGCCCAGTAAAACTATGTAGTCTTAGAAAGGCATTATTAATCTCGCTCATAGTCATATTGGCACCGACTTCAGTATTATTTTTAATGATATCTGATAAACTAACTTTGTGCTAAGTAAATTTTAATTTTCAGTTTTTAGTTTTGTTTGAAGTCGGTTTCTTTTTTGTAAAATTTTATTTTTTATTTTTTAAGCAGTAGTATCTCCTCGTGTTTCGCACTTGATAAATACAAAACCAAAAGTATACAAAGTGTATAGATTTGTGGACTACATACTTACAAACACACAAAAACCTTTAAACCTGGGCAGTCTCAATACATATAAGTACGCGATGTCGTATGGACGATGCTTCGAGATGTTAAGGTGCGATCAGAGGGTGCGAAATTTCCTTGGCTTACAGAAGTTTTTAAGACTTTGGATTAGGAAAGACGGGGCTTTATCACTATAGTACCTGCACATCGATAGTTGGAAGGAATGCTGCACAGCTCAATCTGGACGTATTGGCAACAAGTATGGCAGAATCAAATGTTCGACATTGCTCGTATATAGAGTGCTTTTCTTATTTACGCGAGGGAAAATCCTGCATCGATTCTATGCCGGACTCCTACTGACTAAAAACCTCGCGTATCCTGCCTAACAGCCTACGGTTGGGAGCCCCGGGTAAAGCCCTCGGAATGATACCCCAGGCTACCACTGCGGTCTCACCAAAGGGGGGGGGGGGGGATCGGGTGCATACCGCGTTTCTCAGGGGGGACGTGCGTGAATCTCTCACGTCACGTTTTCTATGTAGAGTGCTAATGCTAAAGTAACTATAGTCCTATAGTCGGTGGGCAAAACGAGTATTGAAGTGCAGGGAGACAACTATGGTAATCATACGATAGGACGCTTTTCAGGACAGATAGACAAATTAGAAAAAGATCACAAAGAGGGACTGGATGTAAAAGGTTTTTTTTACGTGAGGAAAATGCTACATGGATGCTATGTCGGACCCACTAAAAACCACACGTATCCTACCTAACAGCCTACGGTTGGGAGCCCCGGGTAAGCCCTCGGAAGGATACCCCAGGACCTCGAAAGGATACCAGGTACAAGACCCAGAACCAGTAATGATAGTGACCTTTGGCCAACTATGGACTAGGGAAGGTTGTTTTCAATGATAGCGATTAGAAGGGAAAATGATGCATTTGTCCATATTTGGACTTGACAGACTCTCAATTAAATCATTGCGTTTAATTATTACCTATTGTTGTATGAAATCAACGCATTTATTACCAATGTCCTCATGACCTAACTATTTTGAGATACACGGACAACAGTGTTTAATTTCCTTATGTTAGGCTATTCTCGTGCATAAATTAATTCACGCGTCCTTGAAATTTCACACAAATCAGTTAATTATCAATTTACCGTGCAAATAATGATCTGTAGGTACATATTTGCCAAACTAGGATATATTAAAAACTTATTTACTTGTATGTACGTCAAATAAAATTAAAAAACCAACTGTTCATCGTCAGACACTGGGCATTGATCAGCAGCGCGTGTGTAACATCTCTGGTGTTGCAAACGTCCATTGGCTACGGTAACGACGTTCCATCAAGTGATCCGTGAGCTTGTCTGCCACCTTAGTAGCATAAAAAATCTAGCTTAGTAATAATAGCAGAACCAAGTGGAAATGTTGGATGCTATCGAGACATATATTAATCTGGACTTCCTAACATCGGTGGCATAGCTCTCCTTATCGTACCGATGCCATGTACATGCATACATACATATAATCAAGCTTGTCTCCCCTCGGGGTAAGCAGAGACTATGGCTTTCCACTTGCGGCGATCCTGGCATACACAATCGCTTCTTCTACTTTCATAACTGTTTTCATACACGCTCGCCGGTTAGGGTACTCTTGACCTTGCCTTTTTCAAGAAGGTCTCTGATTTGATCGGCATGCGTACGCCGAGGTCGACCCTTAACAGTTTGACTATTTATTCTCATCTCATAAATCTGCTTTGATGCCATGTGTCAAGTATTAATTATTACTGCTACTCCAGCATTAGAATAGTTTATCTTAGCGATGATTGACTGCCTCGGTGGCACATTTGGTACTGATACCGCCTAGCGCCTGCCGCGCTGAGGTCCCGGGTGCGATTCCCGGGTCGGTCCAAATATTTACGTGACCCACAAATGTTTGTTTTGGAGTTTGGTGTTTTCTATCTATGATAAGTATGTATTTAGAAATAAATAAGTATGTCTGTCAGTCTAGATCCCATAACACAAGCTTATATTAGCTTAATTTGGGCTAGACGATGTTGTGTGAGAATATCCAACAATATTTATTTATATATTTACTAATATGAGAATCTCATAGAAACTGGGGTGGTCATAGAAACTGGTAGACCGTTTCCTTGATCAGCTACATGCATACATAAAGGCCATCACAAACGTAGCTATACTATATATTAATATGAAATATAGCTAGGCATATTACGACATATTTTCGATACAAATTTTCGAAGGACCACACACGCAGCTATAATATATATTTCTATGACGTCATCAAAATATGTCGACAGATATAGCTTAGTATATTTTAGCATATTACTATATATTATGTATATTAATATATATTTTCGTATATTTCGAAGATAAAGGATGTTCCGTTTGTTTACCGAACATTCGGGGAGAGTGTCATCATCAGTGGTAGTACTTCTATTGTATGACTAAAGCAAGTAAGTGGTAAATTAATCTTAATAAAATTAATCTTCCTACAATCTTCCTGGAATCTTGAAATGAAGATCTTAAAGGTATGAGCTGGAACTCGGCAGCAAGCAGCACTGCTGTCGCTGCAGTGCTGCCGCTGAGGTGCTGCGCAGCAATGCTGTCTGCAGCGTTGATTTTGAGCACAGCAGCAGTATGGCGCTGCACGTGGTGGCACATACATACATATAGTCACGCCTTTTTCTCCGAAGGGATAGGCAGAGGCATATTATATGCCCACATTTCACCTTTAAGATTCTGTTCCATGTAATGTGGCGTGAATTGGGAGAGGCCTACGTCCAGCACTAGACTGCTATAGGCTAGGTTGATGAATACTGCAATGCAGCACAGCTGCCGAGCAGTACTGCTTGCTGCCGAGTTCGGACTCATACCTTAATCTTAATGGAAGAAATTAATAAAATTCGGTATAACAAACGAAGATCGACAAAACAATTGAAGATCGATGTAAGGTGAAGTCGCAAAGCGTCTATACGTTGACTCCTTTCATGAACATTAGGCTGGCCTATTTCTTACTCAAAGAATTCCTTTGTAATTAAATGGGATTCTTGCCTTTTTTGTTTTTATTAGGACAGGTAGGTACGCTGAAATTTGTACATCCTGTATATAAAATAAGCATTAAAACCGTGCGCTTGCAAGGACGGCCGCAGATCGAGTGACCACGAGTGAGGGCAAAATATATATTATAGTATAGCTCCCGTGTGTGATAGCTTGCTATAATATAATTTATATTTCGGTACATTAATATATATTATAGCTAGGTTTGTGGTGGCCTTAACATGTGGCATGAAAACTTCCAACAGCAACTAACAAAATACCTTATCCATATCCATTCAACATGGTTGTAGACTTACTCCTATTACCATAAAATAATTTATAGTAGGTAGGTACGAGTACTTCACTACACAGCTAATAAAAAATATTATTCGACAGAATGGCCTATGCCTACCGTTTCGGGAATAAAGCGGGACTATAATGGTACCTATGTTATTTACAATAACTTAGATTTCAAGTAAGAATATAATCAGTTATCAAAATTTTTATTTTAGGAATAAATGACGCATACTTTGTATTGGTGTTTTTATTTGGCGAGAGGAATCCCCTCACATCGGGGTCATCACATTCTTGACCTTCGTAATCTAGAGATAAGTCCCGGTAGTATACAAAGTCAAGGACTTAAGATCACGGTGGTCTATATCAATTTGTTGGCCAGTTATTTTTAGGTCGATTCTATTCTAAGATCAAACACGTTGCCTTCGATACAATGACGCAGTAGGGGCGCTACAGTAATATATATAAACTGAAGATATCACATTTAAGTACTATAAGCCATTTCACAGAAAACAACTTAAAAAAAAACATTTTAATAACCTACGAGTATTTCACTAGTAAGTTTCCATCCCTTCTTTTCCGTAGTTCCATGGGACGTTCCATTGATGGGACGATGGAAAAAAGTCATTTTACCGTAGTTCCATTGGCTGTGGAACCACCAAAAATAATTTTTTACTCTGCTACAATTTTTCTGTGATACCATTAATAGAGACGTAACGATATTCTCTCGTAGTCTCACGATGACGATCGTTAAAACAAATGAAGATCGATGAAATAAATAAATGATGATCTACTCTATTTATCAAACGAAAACCTTCTGAGATATAGGATTGTCAAAGTGAGTTTGTTGGCCATTATTAAGCAATAGCCCCAAAGTACTATCGGTTTTCATGACCGGGGACCAGAGGAAAAGGAGGGACGAGGGTAGGGGGGTGGGAGGTGAACTCGCCATCGTTACAGAAGTAGGGACAGAACGCGAGGCGGCTTGACGTGAGAGTTTCTCGCACACATGACGCCCCAAGAAACGAGATTATACCCTAACTCACCCCAATCATAGGTGAATCCGCGGTGGTAGCCAAACTCTGTTGGGAAACTTGAAACATTCTTTCTAGGGCAGTCAGTGGTGGTTAGCTTGTGCAGTGCACCGTGTGGTTTTAGTCGATAAAAAATCTTGCTTGGCATCCACGATGCTTTCCACAGACAGTCAGCCAGTTCGCGCCAGATCAGACTGACATGCAGCGGGAACAGACACACCCGATGTGCCTGTTGTCGTCAGTCCCATCTATCACACATACACGCTGAAGTAAAAAAGGATTTGAAGTAGGTAACCTTTACAAATGGGGATAAATAGTTACAAATCTAAAGAGTGTTAGACAATAACAGAATTTCAATGTCGAATGAAATTAGTAAACGATGATCAGGGCCATGATCTGTTAGCTCATGATATTACTGGATCACATGCCATAAAACATGATATCATGTGGATTCTGCGTCTGCAAACAGATTTCAAGACGATGAATGATAACTAAACATAGCCACATAGCTTACACTACGTGTTCCTAGGTCAGATGCTAGGAACACGTAAGTGCTAAGTAGGTATATGCCGATACATAACAGGTTAGAACACTCTGCCCGTGCACATGTTTCCCTTCTCTTACAACCGGAGCTTCAAGCGGAGCGTGAAGAAGCACATCTTGGCAACTTGAGCCCACTCTCAATAGTTTAGTGGAGAATAAAGTTTGACAAGTTAGTCGTGTAATTATTTAAGGCGATAGACGATAATGTTTTATTTGCAAGATTTCGTCGGAAGAAAAGGACGTTGACCTAAGCGGAACGGAGTTATAAGCATCCCAGCACCTTTGACCTTGAATGTCATCAGAGTTATATAACATGACATCACCATAGTTATGCACGTTCAATGACCCCTTGCATTAGTCGAGTGTAATGAAAAATTAAAACGTCTCTTATAGGTCGCAATTTTTACTTTGTGGAGGAGCAAATAATAATATAATGAAAAATAAAATGTTCTCTTTGTAAAAGTCAAAAGTTGTATTTACTATAAAATGTTCGCATGTAAGTAGGCCAGTTACTTTAAAACCATAGATAACGTGGTTACCTAAAAATTGCCGCTACAACAGCGATATACCTAATTCCTCAAAAAATCATAGCAGTTATACCTATAACACGATGACGGCAGCGTGACGTGAGGAGTTCACGCACGCCCCCTTGGGAGCGGGATCACACCCGAAACCCCCCAAAGACGCGGGATAGCACCCGAACCGCCCCCTGGACGAGGCCGCAGTGGTGGCTGTGGGTCTGTTGGGAGTCCTGGGACATCCTTCCGAGGGCTTACCCGGAACTCCTAACCATAGGCTGCTGGGCGTTGCGTGAGGTTCTTGGTCGGTAGGAGTCCGGCATACTTAGCATCCATGATGGATCTTTCCTCGCGTTAAACAAAAAAGCATTTATATACCTGCCATGTTCAGGCTTATTATAATTTTCAGGGTATTTTTAATACAATTTATCTCTTATGTTTATTAACTTAATTTTTGTTTTTCTGAGAGTTGATTACTCCCATCTAAAATTCCAAGAAATATTTTAAATAACAGTTAATATTTCTTTAACCTGAGTTTTCTCAATAAATTACAAAAACCCTTCCTATAATTATCTATATTTTTTTAAATACTACTGAGGCTATAGAAAAACATTAGGTCCACTTGATTATAGTGGTTACCCTTCATGAACATTTGCAACATCATGTATTCCAAAATAGGCATTCGTTTTTAGGACACCAGCCTGAGGTATTTACATACATTTCTTATATGTAATGTAGTCGTAGATTATGTAAGTTTATTAACCCACAAACACAGAATTTTATTCTTTTTAACCTTCTCCTATTTAAGCCTACTGTAAAAGATTTCTATTGAAAGAAGTAGTGTCTTGTGCGTACCTACTTTCTCTGTTGTCTTGCGAATCCGACCGTGTGGAATTTTATTTCCGTTCCCGCTTCCCATGGGAGCTTTCACCCGGGATAAAAAGTAGCCTATGTGTTATTCCAAACTTCTAATATATCTATTTGCCAAACTTGAACAAATTTTAAAAATATTCAAATACTAGCTGATGCCCGCAGCTTCGCCTGCGTAAAATTTGTTCCCTTTTCCGCTACCTGTGAGAATTTATTCCCGGGATAAAAAGTAGCCTATGTGTTATTCCAGACCATACTCTATCCCTGTACCAAGTTTCAGTCAGATCCATTCACTCGTTGGAGCGTGAAAGAGTAACAAACATCCACACTCACAAACTTTCACCTTTATAATATTAGTAAGAAGTAGGTTTATATCCTTTAAATTATTTATACATTTTGTTCAAATTTGGCACACGGATAGACGTATAACTCAGGATTTACGTATAGTTACATATTATTCAACAAACAAACATACTACATAGTCATAGTTTTTTAGTAGTCATTATTATATCTTATCGGAGCCTCTCAAGGCAAACTCCCCGCTCCCGAAAGCTTGACAAGGCATCTATTGTATACAGAGTTACAAATAGGTACTGTTCATTCATGGCACTAGGTAAAATTTGCTACATTGATTGAATAACAGATGTACCTACCTACTGTTACATATTTACTTTGCAAACGAACTTTACACATGGGAGTTTTCATAAATGGTTCCCCATCGCAGGAGTAACAGTAGCGTATGATGCTTCACACAGTGCACATATAATAAAATGGTAGAAAAATTGTAACTGTACCATGGAAATATTTAAAAAAAATACTAGCTGGGTATTCAACATAAGATACCGAAGCCGAAAATAAAGTTAGAAAAATTTTGTCTAGTTGTCTGTTTCCTTTGCTTTGTCCGCAAGGATCTCGAAAAGTACTCAATAGATTTCATTCAAATTTTGCATAAATATTACCTAGGGGTGGGGTCTTCAAATAGTCTATATATTATCACGCTACATATCCTAGGGGCTAAGCAGAGAGCAATCAAATTGGCATTATAGCACAATTTTCACGCGTACGAAGTCGCGGGCAACAACTAGTACCTACTGAGATAAAGATACAAAATGCTCTTTTGCACACAAGTACAAGGGGGTCTTAGAAGGTTCTTGTAGAATCAGCAGCGCGACTGTAGCGCCTCTGGTGTTGCAAACGTTCATAGGCTGCGGTGACCACCAGTCCGCATTGTGGGCTGTAAGCTTATCTGCCACCTTTATGGAATTAAAAAAATGGCTTTATAACTAGAAGAGATAAGAAGTTAGATAATTAGAATAAGAAGTTTGGTAGCAGTTTCCAAAAATATTGATATCAAAGCTGATTCCATCAATCAAAAAGGTGAACTCCCGGTTACCAAATAAAATTTTTGGATATAAACAGTCGGAAGAAAATAAGTCATAATGAAAGGAGGGATCCCCCGAAGTAGTTTACAAACAAAGTTATTAAACTATTGAACTGGCATATCGACGTAGGTCATGTCCCATAAATTGACGCGCTATATGAATAGTAGTGTAACTGCAAAATGTTAACAGTTGTAATAAATTGATCGACAGCATTGGTAAGAAAACCGTCACTCGATTCTAATTTTGTTAAAATAGGTATAATGATTGTGAGAACGATCATTTTATGATATTTTATAACATATGAGGAACTGAGCAGTCCCTGCTGAATTCAGCCTTGATGGTAGCTACGGTTTTTTTTACAGCATTATATTTGTTTAAATTATTCTATACCTACGCCCACTTCGTCGCATTTCAATTTACGAACATTTCCGTGCTTCGGAAGGCACGGTAAGCCGTTGATCTCGGTTGCATGTAACATGGCAGTCGTTAAGGCAAGTTGAGGTCTTGTGGACGGCTTAAAAAAATCTACGGCATGTGGTCAGAATAGAACTTGCACCTCCATTTCAACACGGCATTATTTTCGAAAAACTGTTTTTTTTAATGTGAGGGAAAATCCTCGTAGGATGCTATGCCGGACTCTTACCGACTAAAAAACCTCACATAACACCCTACAGGCTATGGTTGAGAGCCCCGGGTAAGCCCTCGGGAAGGATGTCCCGTGACTCCCAACAGCGAAAAACTGTATACGTAGAAATGTGGGAGTATAGGATGCCTTATTCCGTCGAGGATAGAAACGTGACTATAATTATATATTTACTATGTTATATCTACAAAAATAAACAATACAAACAACCTTGTAGAGCAACGCTGTAGGTGGGATCGCCGGCCGCATTGCACTAAGAATTATTTACTTTCCTCGTTATTCCTCATTCGCGTCACTACTAGCACTGATTGCGTTTACATAATACGTATATTCATTACAATATATACGGTCTCGCATTATCCAACTCAGTGCTAAACATGACTTCGCTGATATCGCGTCTAGTGTTAGTGTTGCTCTTGATGAAAACATGGCCAGTTCACGGAGAACTGACACCAAAAAGCAGTTTGACTTTTGCTATTGATGACACGGGCTCTATGGGTGACGAGATTGATCAAGTGAAAGCGAGTGTCAACACTATCTTTGACACAGTGACTACGTCAAACAGTTCACAGATTGAAAATTTTGTTTTGGTCACTTTTAATGATCCAGGTATGTGCAAGTTTGATTCTCGCCGCGCAAAAAATAGTGTCAAAGTTCGGCCTTGATCTTGATCAATGTGTATGTTTGTTTTTGTGTTTATTAATACGTCTGTGGTTATAAAACGAGTGAACTAATTCATTAAGCTTCGGTGTAGTATTTTTTATATGGAAATGAATATGCTGATACTTGTTTTTGTTAACAAAATTAAATGTTTGAACCTGCGTCTTCTGGTTTGCCGAACAAGCTTAACCGATGGACCACAGAGACACTGCTCTCAATCGACAAATTACCATACTATGTCTTGGGGCTTGTTTTTGTTGTTTTACTTTAACATGAAAACTTATAAGTTACAAATGTTAGGAAATTTCACCATTCACTTTATAACCACCTGGTAACATAACCATAATTAAAAAGTCGAAGTCATAAGTAAGAACTTTGTTTTTCTACATTTCCTATGTTTCGAGCAGAAGTTTATCTGAAAATTCTAAAAGTTTACCAATTCCTAACCTAGATTTGATTTCAAAATTCCTAAAATTATTTTCCAAAACTACCTCATTTCCCATTTCACTCAAATGTTTAACTAACTGATAAAATTCGATAGGAAATCCGGTAAAATATACACTCGAGAGCAATGAATCCGGGTCACTTAAAGAATGTTAAAAATCTCGGAAACTAAAAATGATAGGTTAATGCAATAAATTGTATTTAATAGACAATGTAATACTCCTTAAATGAAAGTAAAAAAAATATGAGTCACCATACATTTTATTAACACAAAATTACATAAAGAAAAAACTGCCGATCTCTCCTTAAAACAAAAATAGGAAACATGAAATTTTTGAACTTTATTACGATTTTCTTGAATTTTAATACTTCGTATTGCCTCCTCGTGCTTCCATTACTGCGTTTACGCGGTTTGGCATGCTGTACACCAAGTTCCTTATACGATTTTGGGGAATATTCTCCCATTCCTCTGTGAGAGCAATTTTGAGCTCACGAAGCGTGATTGGGGGAGGGTTTCGTTGTTTTACGCATCTGCCTAGCTCGTCCCAAGCATGCTCGATCGGGTTGATATCCGGGCTGCGCGCTGGCCACTCCATACGAGTAATGTTCATCTCTTGAAGGTAGTCATTCACAATCCTACCTGTATGAGGTCGGGCATTGTCATGCATAAATATAGCATCCTCACCTAAATTGACCATAAATGGACCAACGTGATCATTGAGGATTTCTTCCACATATCTTACGCTAGTTAAAGAGCCGTTTTCTATGATCACCAGCTCTGTGCGACTTTCAGAAGAAATTCCGGCCCACACAAGTACAGACCCACCACCGTAGGCTACTTTTTCTTCGATGCATGCTTGCTTGAATCTTTCCCCTGGTCTTCGATACACTCTGTGTCTTCCATCGTGCTTGTAGAGCATAAATTTTGATTCGTCGGAGAACATAACTTTTGACCAATCTTCAATACTCCAATTTACGTGGCTCTGGGCATACCTTAGTCTCGAAATACGATGCCCACGCTCCAGTTTAGGGCCGTTTGCAGGTCTAAGGGGTTTTAAGTTAGATTCAGCAAGCCGACGTCTTACTGTCCATGCACTTGGGTTACTTCCTCCGAGGCGTCGAAACTGATTGGTGAGTTCAGTTCCTGTGAGAAAGCGATTTCGAAGCATGGTGTTCACCAAGTATCGGTCTTCTCGTGCTGTGGTACACCTGGTTCTGCCCGTTCCTGGTCTGCGTAGGTTAGAACCAGTTTCTTCGTAACGTCGGAGAACTCTTTGTACTGTTGACAGCGACACACCGACAGTCCTGGCTGTATCGCGCTGACTCCGGCCGGTTTCCAGCATTGTAAGTATTCTGGTGCATTCTTCAGGCGTAAGCGACATAATTTCAGCTTGATTAATGAATATAGAGCACTATCAACATGGTTTATGTACCCACATAAATGACAGATTACAAACAAAAGCAACACCAAATGCTGTAATTTCGTAGTTCCATCTTCGAAAGTGGCCCTTTTTCAAATTTGATTTTTTTATGATATAACTTTACAATAACTAAGAAGTTTTAATACCTTCATTTAAGGAGTATTACATTGTCTATTAAATACAATTTATTGCATTAACCTAGCATTTTTAGTTTCCGAGATTTTTAGGATTCTTTAAGTGACCCGGATTCATTGCTCTCGAGTGTATATCCGGTGTTATAGTCTGGAATAACATAATATGCTACTTTTTTACCTCGGTAAAACGTTCCCAAGGGAACTACAGAATTTTACACTGGTCAAGCCGCAATCATCACCTGTTTCCGACACACCGGAGTTTTTAAAACTTTATGTGACTACAAATCGTAAGGGTCAATATTTAACATGACTATATCCTGTACCTTTATAAGTGTTTCCCTTCTCTTACGACCCTTGGTTATTCAAACGGAGCGTGAAAAAACTAATCTGGGGGTTTTCAATTCCAATTTGAGAACTACTGTCAGAAGTATTGTGAGTGGCCTCCAATTGACTAGATGTTTCTATGGCTTTTTAACAGCCGGGCGGCTTCATTTTGGCGAGCTAAATATAAAATAAATGCATAAACATTGCAAAATACTGACGTTGTTGTATCCACATAAATTACAACTAGACACCGCTGACGCTGGTAGCAACACTGAGGGCTCGTTTAAGGAGACGCGGGGCGTCAAGCGTCGCGTACGGCGTGGCTTGCAGCGGCGCGTAAAGCGATTTGACCGTTTATAGTCAGGCGGCGCGTGAAGCGGCCCACGTAGCGTCACGCGCAAAATCAAACATATAGAAATGTAGGAGCTCGTTTAAGGACACGCGGGGCGTCGAGCGACGCGCGTGGCGTGGCTTCTCTCGGCGCTGCGTCCGCCGCGTGGCACGCAGCTTCACTCGGCGCTGCATCCGCCGCGTTGCACGCAGCTTCATATACGGCGTCGTTCAGTGCGACATAGGGATGTGACATTGTACATAAAAAAAGATTTTTAGTTAATCGATTTTTTCTTTAGCATGAAAAATCGATTAGTAAATTATCGATTTTTCTCAAGAAAATAATCGATTTTTTTAAATTAATCGATTTTTTCCTAATTTGACATTTATTTTTTTATAAAATAAATACCATATCAAGTTTTATTCATTAATAATAAACAACAGAAATAGTAAGTACTTACATAATCAACACAAATTAAAGTTTTAGAACAATCAAATTATAACAGGGTCAAAATATTAAAATAAACAATAGTAAGTTCTTCATAATCAACACAAATTAAAGTTGTAGAACAATAAGGTTGAAATTTAAATGTTTTTCACATTGAATCAACAAAATATTCAAATAAATAAAAAGTAAATTAAATTATTCAAAAACTAAAAAAAAAATAAAAAAAAATAGTGTCCACGGACTTGCTTTTTAAAAGTGGTGATAGTTTTACTGTCCCTGATACCAGGCGGAAGTGAGTTCCATAGTCTGACTGCATGCACGGTGAAAGAGGATGAATAAAAACCGGTTTTGTGAGAAGGAAATTCAAGATTTGAGCGTAGGTGAGATCTGCAGAGAGCATCAGGAGAACGAACAAAAGAGAACCTTTCCTTTAGATAGGGAGGTGAAGATGGATTATAAAGGATATTGTAAAGGAGGCAGAGGATTCGAGTGTTACGGCGAAGGCGGATTGGGAGCCACTTGAGTTCTTTGTGAAAGTGAGAAACATGATCGAACTTTCTAAGATTGAATATAAAGCGTATACACAAATTTTGCAACCTCTCAAGTTTATCCAGAAGCTCCTCAGTGGCGTCTAAATAGCAGGCGTCGGCGTAGTCAATAATGGGCTGAATAATAGTTAGAGCAAGACTAATTTTCGTCCTCAAGGGTAAGAGGCTCTGGAGGCACTTCAACGAATGAAAGGAGAAGTGCACTTTTTTGCTGATGTCACTAATATGGGCACTCCAGGATAGCGTGGTGTCCATGATCACTCCCAGGTTCTTCACAGTGTCTGCGTGGGGTATCTGAATACCGGCCAAAAGAACTGGATCCAGTTCAGACACCGGCATATTGTCAGTTTGATACTTACTGCTAATGACGATGGCTTGCGACTTCAGAGGGTTGATGCGCAGTCCGACCGAATTAGCCCAGTCGCTTCGTCTAAGTCGCGGTTAATGCACGATATGCCAAATGGGGCGTCAGTGGCCGAAAAACGTCGGTACAGCTGCAAGTCGTCAGCGTAGAGATGGAAGTTACTGGAAATAAGACTCGTAGCCGAGTTGATGAAGATACAGATTAAAAGAGGAGATAGAACGCCACCCTGAAACGTATGGAAATGTTCGAGTTCGACGTATGGAATTGAACGCCAATCTTTCATAAGTATCGATGTATCGTTTATTTTGACGTTCATGACGTTCTGCTCCAGAGGGTTATAAACATCGATTACATTTTCAAAATAAAATATCAATATTTTATTTTGATAAATATTTTTATTTTAATATCGATATTTTCTATGAACGATATTGCCCGACATTCCTACCTAACGCATACCCCGCACATCTCCCACCCCTTCCTTGAAGCGTCCTTCGCGGCGTCACCCGCAGCTTCATCCGCCGCGTTCCTCCATTGCGAGACTCGCTGGTTTACCCGCCGCGTCCTCCGCGGCATCACCCGTCGCTTCAATTGCCGCTTCCGACGCGACGACACTCGCCGCTGTGGCAGCTACAACTCAAACAAACGCTTGCAAAAACGCTTCTCCTTGAACGCTCTGAACATTTCCATACGTTTGTGTTTCTGGCGGCCCGCCTGGCGGGCCGCGCCGCTCGAAGCGCCGCGTCTCCTTAAACGAGCACTGACTAGTGTTCTGTAAAAGCGTAAACGATCATTTTTCACTATGGCTGATCTGCGGATAGATGACCACTTTATGACTTTTCATTTGTCGGGCGCGTGGTTTGGAAGCCTCGTTATGCATTGGTACATTTTTGGTACCGGTTGTCAGTAATATTATGTTAGTGGTTAAACCAAGTTGAAATCTTTTTGGGTGGCTTGAAGATTTTCAACACACGTAAAAGGAATAAAATATTGTTAACATTATGTCTCACGAACAAGTAAAGAACAAATCAATGTGCTCATCACACAAAGTGATTTGCCCAGGGTGGGAATCGAACCCACGATCTCCGAATCCGTAGTCAGGCACACTAACCAGTAGACCACGAGGCTAGTCATTTAAACAAATAGAGAAGAACTGCAGGCGTCTCTCCACCTATTACGACAAAATGAAACTGTGAAATGTGGCCATATAGCACGCGTCTACCTACCCCTGGCCTTTGGGAATAAAGGCGTGACCTATACGAAGATAAACATTCTAAATTGTAATACCCACATTACAACACAAATTCAGCACGCTTGTTTAATAATACTTCGAGAGTTTCAATGAGATGGGCTGTCAGTTCCCAGTAATACTTACTGACGCACGTGCCAAAGATTTTTGGCATCTAATTTCGTTCAATGGCATTATAACTTTTTTGGTTGTTCCAAGAATAGTTTCCGCGTCGTCAGTTTCGTTGCAGTTTTTTTAATAATTTACAAGATTCTATTTTTTTTCCTATGTTGTACAGTACAGTCAGAATGAAAAGAAGCGAATGTTGGTATTTATTGTGTGCAAAAAAAGTAAAACTTAGTACCTATTTGAGTATACTGAATTGTTACTGTGTGTTATTCGTAAAAGGTAACGATGTTGTGACACTGTTGCAAGTGCCATAATCTATACAATATCTATGTACATATAATAAAACTATTAGGAGTCGAGAATCTGTACATGAAAGATTTATTTTAAAAATTAAATTGTAGGGCATTCAATAATCGATACTGAAGCTGAAAATGTCATTTTTTTTGTCTTTCTTTCTGTCGGTCTGTCTGTCTGTATTCCAAATAAGTATCACTCCGAAACTACTTAGTCTATTTGAATGAAACTTGGCACAATCTGAGCATATGATCCGAGGTAGGTTCTAGCATATTTTTGATCTCGATATTTTGCGCGGTTCCTTCAAGAGAGGGGATGCAAGATAAAATGGTTTTTCATCTGTGATTTCTCACCGCGCGGTCCGATTCTAAATATTTTTAAAGTCGGACTTAAAACAATTCAGCCCACGCCACGCCTTAGACTTAATCTTTAAGCTCTTTTATGATTAAGCAAACAGGGCAGTTTCACACGCTGCTGGATGAGTCTGATCAAAAAATACCTGTCCTTATAGTTCTTCCAACCTTAAAGGTATAACGAAAACGAAGTTGCGAGGGTCAGCTAGTCACTATTATACTAAGATACTTATCAAATCGGTCAAACGAGATAGTCTCAAGCTCATACATAGATCTGCCCTCCATCGCAATCGTTTGATGGTGTGAAATAACTCGTGGTAAATATCCAAATAAAGCCTCATTGCCTTCGCAATCCTTTCTTGGAAACTCTTAAAAACATAATGGTAAATATCCCGTTAACTGTAATACTAATCTTAGTGATCATGATAGTATAATATTCCTCTATGGTTACAGATGCTAAGCTACACACAGTCACTAAAGACAGAAATGATTTCAAAACTGCTTTAAGAAATATACGCATACATGGAGGAGGCAATTGTCCCGAATATGCCATGAAAGGCATAAAACTAGCTGTAGAAAACAGTCTACCACATTCATACGTGTATGTGTTCACTGATGCGTCAGCTGAAGATTATGGAGAATATGAGAAAATGAAAAGTATGGCACAGAAGAAACAAATTCAGGTAATGTGTTCTTCTATGACAAAGCTGTTCTACTTAACCCATAGTTTGGTAGTAAAGTACCCAAATACTTTCCACTACGTAAATTTCTGTACAGCTTTGCATTAAGAAGTTACGTACCAACGCAGAGTGGTGATACATAGCCTAAATATGTTACTAAAGAGTTGAGCTTTCTAATGGCGAAAAATTGTAAACATTGTTCTTGTACTTAAAGTGATTATGTTTATGTATCACAAAGAAATAAATCGATCCTCGTTGAAATATTGGTAGCTATTGATAAATTTATTATTATTAAATACCTATTGTTAGGTAAGAAGTGTAATACAATTGGAAATGTGACTACTAAAAGACATACAGACAATTTTTGGCACTACAATTCGAGAATACGTGAATCATATATTTTTAACTTTTTAGATATCATTTCTGCTAACGGGTGAATGTGGTTCAAGACTTAGCCCAGACTACCAAGTCTACCACAAAATAGCAGAAGCAACATCTGGACAAGTTTTTAATATGATGAAACAAGACATAAAAGATGTAAGTAATAAAAGTAATATTTACATATTTATACACATCATTTTCTTGCCTTTGTCTCAATTTAATTCAGGTCGGCGTAACATCTTCTTTTGCCAATCATCCCTATCATTCGCCGTCTCATTATTTACTCCTTTCGCATTCAAATCATTCTTAACACAATCCATCCATCTATTCTTTGGCGATCCTTTGGCTCTCCATCCCTCAAAATTTAAGTTTATCGCTTTTTTGGTTATGAAATACGTGGGTCAGACGAAAGCCATGTATCATCTCTTATCATCACATGCCCTTACCAAGACAGACGTTTTCAGTCCCCCCGTTCCCAAACCGACCACCTGAGCCCCCCCCCCCCCAGTCCAACCAATCAGCGGTCTGGTGAATGTGTGTGTGACATTTTGTTCTTCCGTGACAGTTGCCCGCCTACCGCCCGTACTCATTGTTGCGTTCCGTCTGCTTGCCCGCACTGTCAGATCGCATATCAATACAAAATATACAAGAACCGCTAATTTTGTACATACATAAAACGGTATGCGTTCCATTTCCCCTGACCGCTGCAAGTGTAGAAAACCCTTAAGCCTTTGATTGATTGAATTACCTTCTGATTTGAACATAATTAAATTTTGACAATATTTTGAAATTGATTACAGATATTAAATTACGTTGTGGATTCTATAAAAGGCAGAGCTAATGTACTAGTTGAGAAGATCTATCCATCTGGAACACATGATATTGAAGTAAGTGTAACAGGTACCTGCAATCATTGAAGCTAAAGTTGAGGAGTAGGTCACCGTACTTAGAACATAAACTTCAACGTTGTACACTTTATTACATTTTTTGGAAGTTGTAAAGCTAAAAAGAAGTAACCTTCATCTTTCTGCAGTGGACTGCTATGGACTGATTTGATTGTTCAAAAAGTACATATTTCTGTCTGTCTCTACCTGTGCTTCTACTTTAAACAAATCAAATATCAATAGGCTCGGATCGGAGAACGACATGAAGCTTACACACTTCCGGTTGATCTAGATCAGCCGGAAGAACCCTCATTAGACATAATAAACAATTCCTTCCACTACTAGACATGTCCCAAAAACAATTTATTATTTTCATCGGTCCTCTAAGCCGTTTAGGAATAATAGTGGCGCGACCGATATAGTGTAGAAAAAAGTAATTTTTAGAATTCACAAAAAACTTAATTAAGTGAACTAAAAAGTTTCATACTCGATGTTTTTTAGTTTACAGTTGATGCAGCTATTGATAACGTAACTATAGCCGTGGCTGGAAGAAGTCCAACAGTTGCTGTCCATGATCCGGATGGAAAAGATGTCTCTACTAAAAGTCTTGTTGAAAAAACTGAGATCAAGGTTTGTAACACCAACACAAGTAAATGCTATGTGAAGAAATTACTGTCCCGGTCTCTTGGTTTAGTTGTTGGAGTATCTGACCAAACTGGAATTTGTGGGCTCAATACCCACTTAAAACAAATCTTTTTATGTGATCAGTGAATCTGCGTTAGACAGTCCCTCTCCCGCAGCCGTGAACACCACACAAAGCTACACTGCTACCTCCGAAGTAAGTCTACTAAGTGCCGCATTCCCTTCATCATAAAAACTACATTTGTGGGCAGTTTAGCTAACAAGCAATTATTAACTTAGTTGGACAGGATAGTGCTGTGTAAAAATATCCCAAAATATGGACCCAACGGGTATAATAGTCAACTATGACTGCCTCTGTGGCGCAGTCGGTAGTGATACCGCCTGCGGCGCTGGAGGTCGTGGGTTCGATTCCCACCGGAGACAAATATTTGTGTGACCCATAAATGTTTGTCTCAAGAGTCTGGGTGTTTCTATGTATAATATTTTAAAAGTATATAAGTATTGATATCCGTGGTCTGATACCCATAACACAAGCAGGTTATTCCTAGCTTTGGGATCAGATAGCGTTGTGTGAGATGTCCGTGAATATTTATTTATTACTAGCTGAGCCCGCAACTTCGTTTACGTCACATAAGGTGTATGAAAGGAAAGGTATTTCTTCATCAGAGTCATCAAGCAGCGTCTGAAACTGCCCTGTTTGCTTAATCATAAAAGAGCTTAATGATTAAGTCTATTTTAAAACAATTCAGTCCACGCCTTCGGCGCGGACTGAATTGTTTAAAAATAGTCTTAATCATTAAGCTCTTTTATGATTAAGCCAACACGCCAGTTTAGGTTCACTCACATTCAAAGAAACCCCTACAATTAAAATTTTCAAAATATCTGATTCTTAAAAGTGTTATAACTCTTTTATTTCTAAACCGATTTACATAAAACAAACGCTAAATGTTAACTGGAGCAAACCTCAACACAATTAAAAAAACCGCATTGCAATCGGTTGAGCGGTTACTGAGATTAGCGTGCACAACCGTACAGACAAACAGATATACAGACATACAGATATACAGACATACAGACAAACAGACAAAAATTCTAAAAATCATTGTTTTGGGTTCTATTGCGTGCATAAAGCCCCCCTATAATATTTTTTCTTATTTATCTTCCATGTACAGACAGCGACCTGTTACGATTTTATTATATGTATTGATTGATTGATTTATTATATGAAGTTTAAAAAAATACATAATGTTCAATCGAAATTTTGCAGGTGGTAACATTCCCAAAAGGAAAACCAGGTGTTTACGTAACAAAAGTTGGCAGTACATCAGGCAAATCTGTTAAAGTTTCCGGAAAAACTAACATCGATTTTCAACATGGGTTTTCTGCATTCGAACCCACCACCCTTAGTGAAACTGCTACAACACCCCCGGCAGGTATGTAAGAAAACAAAACCTAGATAAAGTAGACACGCGTAAGTTCGTTTGCATAAAAAACTATTCATTTTTTTTAATATGTGAAAATCGTTTGGAATACAGTTTCGGAGTTCATCGTTAGCCACAACGTGAAGCTAGAATTATTTAGTGTGATTGTGCCGAGACCAGAACTCTACCCCATTGGCAGTTGGTCCTTCAAAAAATCACAACTCTAACGTGGTTACTCTGCAAGTTATGTAGACCGCTTAGATTGTCTTCAAGAGTGTATTCTTCGGAGACTCCAAACATAATAGTGCGTTGTGAAACTTGATGGTATAGAGCAGCCTGCGCCTAAAAATAATTGCAAGCAGGCACTGGTTGAGGAAAGCGCAGAACAGTGTATTGTAATGTGGATAGCGAGAAGCCTACTGAGACTACTATAGGCTGATTTGATTGATACCAAAGAAAATAAAAATAATGAAAGATTTTCTTTTATTCCCTGGCCGCCTGGTTAAGAAGACCCTGCGTTTTGGCAAGGAAGACCTTTAGTATATTCGTAGGCCCAAATAATATTTCATTTTGTTCTAGATGGTGAAACATTCCTATCCATCCAGTTAGTCGGTGACGGCGTAAAGCTTCAATCTGTAAAAATCCTTGATATGGATGGTAAAATAGTCGAAGAGTTGCCGCTACATATAGTCAATGAAGGAAACAAATTCTATGTGACAAAACAATTTCTTCCACCGAGTGTGACGTTCAAAATTTTAGTAAGTACTTATTTCAGTCTTGGACTTATTTCCAAGGAGTTATCCAGAATGGCCGCCGCTAGACAAATAGCACAAAATAAATAGACATTTTGTGTAGGAAGGAACCATGGTTTTAGTCGATGAAGAATTAAATAAACACCTAATATTATTCCACACATCGTATACATTACGGTTTTTGAACCACTATGGGTGGACCCATTTACAACTCTGCATTTATTGACATGACTTAATCGTATCAGGTCTAATATACATTTAAAAATAATAAGGAGTCGGAGACCGTAGAAATAAAAAAGAATGTACCCATTTTTGCTACTCAACTGAGCTAGGTTTTAATTTATCTAACTATCTTTAATTATGTATATTAATCTTCAGGTGGTTGGCTACGACGAGGAAACTAAGACACCTGTAATGAGGCTTGCTGCGACTCCAATTGAACGACAAAGTGTAAAGTTTGGTAAGATATCATTTGATATTATCTACTTAGTTAACTCGGGTAAACTTGTGTCATTACTGCCTCGTTGGTCTATCGTAAAGTGCGACAGCGGACTGTATTTATCAAAGTATAAGAACCTAAATAAGTAGGTATTAATATCTGCGGTCTAATCCCATAACACAAGAATGTTAATCCTAGCTTATTTTGGAATCAGATAACGTTTTTCTTTTATGCCATAGGGTGGCAGACAAGCATATGGCCCACCTGAGGGAATGGTGCTCGCCGTGGTGACGTTTTGTAATAGGGGAATCCCCTAAATCCTAGTTTATTAATAAGTCGAATGTGAATTTGATGTTACGCAGTTATTTATGTGCTGATCAACAGCGAAATCAGATCCATCATCAATTTATTATGAAATCCGAAACATCTTGACGAGTGGAATCGACGAACTTTGTAGGCTGCATTGCAATTATTATTTCTTCCAACGAAATACGCATTTATTTCAGCGTCTCATTCATTTTAATTCTTACTACACTATCAAAATTCATTGTAGCACCACAATTTAAATTTTTCTAGCAAGCAGGCGAGTTTGGTTAAGGCCCTGAATATGACTCTAATTAATCATTATCTACAGTACTGTGTCACCTACATATTTATTTTTATCTAATTTATTTTATTAATCACAAAAATATTTTTCAGAAACCCCAGTTAACATATCGCCCAAAGTAAAGATTATAGAAGGCCCGAAAATAAACGTAAATTATAATTCACCTCTTCAACTAAAATGCAAAATTCGTGCATATCCGAAACCTGACATAAAATGGTACGACTTCGATTATGGATCGGTGATGCCAAGCAAAGTAAGAATCGATTAAGACTGCAATGTTCGACCTACCCGAGCGTACGCTTTTGCCGCATTTCATTCGATTCTAAGACATTATATTACTGTTATAAAATCTGAGGGGTTTTAAGAAAAAATCTATAGGTACATAAAATATTGTTCTAAGGACCTATATCTATTTTATGACAAGTTTTTATGAGAATTAAACTCATTTATTTAGATAAAAAAAGTACATTATTTGTTAAGATTTTTGCAATATTTCTCATTTTTGGAGAGCGATTTCAATCGAACAAAGTATTCTTAATCGTGTTTTGATACGTTAAAAAAGCAAGAGTATCTTATAAATTACAATAATATAGTTTTATCAGATCAAATCGAAGAATATTTCCTAGTATAAAGTTCACCCCAAGATGAGTCTCTTTCGAACATACAAGCCTTAAGTAATAGCTTTTATCTTCAAGAGGGTAGTCAGAGGCATAATTATACGCCCACATTTCACCTTTAGTTATTGTTCCACGTTGAGCTTATTGACATTTTGAAATGAACAGGTGCGCTGAAGTTATAACATAGCATAACTTTTAATTAAATCATGATAGTCTACAGTTGAAAGTAGTCATATCACAATATCGTCCCGTACATATAGTACACGCCTTCCGCATCCAATCATTTCAAGCTACTACTACGCTTTTTTAATTTGTCGACGAAAATGCCTCCTGAACTACAGGAAGATATTATTATTGACTGTTTGATGTTTTCAAGGATTACACAATAGAAGCACCTTCAGATTTCATGAGTATACTGAGCATTGAAAATCCAACCAGAAATGCTACCTACGCATGTGCAGCATCAAACTCAGTAGGGAAAAAAGAAGATCATATAAAAGTCAATATTGCTACATACTTCAACATTATAGAAAGCCCTGAATGTAAGTATAATTGAGGCTCCAATTTTGTATTACCGTAACAACCATGATTTTTCTATTTTGTTATTCGATGTGGAGACAATACTATCAACCTAAATATTACACAAATTGGTACACCCGTTTTCGAGGTCACCTAAAGGTGTCAAAATAAACCTGAATTTGTTTAATTATACTACTACTACATAAAACAATGATAAATACTTGGTTGTCAAGATGAAACTGTTTTAAGCTAAAATAACTGAATGGATTGTAATTAAATTCTGATTAGCAATAGTCACGAGTTCAAGTCCCGTAACACAAAGTTTGAATTTTTCTACCACATTATTTACATCTGCATTTATTTCTCAGTCAGATTTAGGTAACGTGTTAAGGCTAATAAATAAACGAACCCCATAATCACTTGTTACAGATAGTACTGAGTTTGAGTATGACACAGAAGGTAATCTGTCGTGTATAGCAGATGCTTCACCTCCAGCAACTGTGAGCTGGTACAAAAATGATAAACCACTCATTAGTGATACTGATGTTATGATATCAAATGACAACAAAACTGTCGCTATAAAACATGCCAATATGAAATCTAATGGAAAATACACGTGTAAAGTTGAAAATGGATTAAACAGTAAAAAGTTTACTTCGTACGTGGAGGTTACTGGATTGGGTAAGCTCAATGTCTTTTAGGTTAGATTATTAGAGATATAACAAAGACATAGGTACGGTGTCAGAATGTGTTTCCGTACTTCAGAAGGTACATTAAGCCATTGGTCCCTGTTGTCGATAACATTTCAGTCGATAAGTGAAGTTAAAGGCATTATAGATGACTTGAAAAATTTCACCCGCAGGTCTTTACAATTTAAGACAGCGCTTACCATATTAGGTACGTGGGACAAAAAAAAACTTTAATGTAAAAGTGGTCGTATACCTTCTTACCCTCAATCAATAGTTTTCTTACCCTCAATAGTCACCCATTTATCACCAAGGTAACTATTGACTATGTATGTGTTTATTATCATAATGTCTTCATTTTACATTTTTAAGCAAAATGTGAAAGCAAGATGACATTTTTAAATTGTCCTATTGAGTAGATGTGATAGATTTTAGACAGGGCTTTGATATTGTCTTGTAGCATTATACTAAGTCTGAAAGATTGTAGACAGGGCTTTGATATTGTCCTGTCTTGTAGCATTATAAATAAAATAGATTTCTTCTTTTTATGAGTATCTATTTGTCGTTGTACAATCCTTTAATTCTAAATTCGAAATACAGGGACTAAATTTGTATATACCTACCATTACAGTGAAGCCAAAAATCGACAAAATAGGTGACAGATATATAGTTACCAAAGGGGAAGATGCTCAACTCGAGTGCCGGTGAGTGGATAAAAAATATGTACCTACCTATCTCAATTTGAATTGGCAAAGAATATTTACAAGGGATCGACATAATGGCAGGTTTGATTGAAAATTGAATTATCATTAGAGTTTGGATATGATTCCAGAGATATCAAAATCTCTGTACTCACTATTATTAATATCATAATAAAACGAATCAATCACTACACATCATACAAATTAGATTTTGACAGTTAAGTGCTACGCCTTCTGCATTCAGCCCCTACCAGGCCTCCGTCACTCGCTACCCTTTGCGCTCGGTAAGACTAATTCGCAGTACGCCTAACTCGCGTTATGACTAGTCAAAAGGAGAAGTAGGCATAACGCGAATTAGACCTACTGCGATGTAGGCCAACAGATAAATAGGTCAAATAATAACTAGACCTACTGAGATTTAGTCTTAAGCCTCTAAAGTCGGGCTCAATATTTACATGTGGCATCGTGGTCAGCCCCCACCTGATGGAAGGCGGTCACCGTATTCTAGGGACATTTGCAACGCCAGAGTGAGGTGATTTTTTACACTTAATGTCCGCCGACGTAGGGGTGGGAGTGGGGATGAGGGAATGAATGTGAGGATGGGATGGGTGGAAGCGACGCCCTAAGCACTGAGTTCCCCCCAGCGATGCATCCCATTGCCGGCGTCAGAGCGCCTACGCTCCTCTATAAAAATTACCCCGAATCCTAATTTGGCGTAATTTTAATAAAGGTTTTCTTCCTTGTAAATCTGTTGCCAGACGAGGTTACTGCTCGGCTTAACGATGGTCCCCATGGGACCGTGTACTTCGCCACTGAGCGATCGGTACTCGTCGCCCTGAGAGTTCTCCGCTAAGTATGCACTGCATAACAGAGCGCATGCGGAGAACTACAAACTACAAACCGGCCATAAAGGCCCCCCCTCCTTGGTGGACTACTCGCCATGGGCAACGACGAACGTGCGCCTCGCGCGAAGCCCACGTCGTCGTCCACGTTACCAGGATGCACCAGGTGGAGGTTGTCCTACCCAGCACCCCTCCTTCCAAGGGCTTACCCGGGGCTCCCAACCATAGGCTGTTGGGCGTTACGTGAGCTTTTTTAGTCGGTAGGAGTCCAGCATAGCATCCATGATGGATTTTCTCTCACGGTAAAAAAAAGTAGGTATAGATAACATGAAACTGATATTATTCATTAAAAAGTCAAAATATTCTTACAGCTGCACGACAATGATTTCATCAATGTAAAAATTAAGAATTCAACTCAATTAATATTTTAGGCATAACGCGATGTAGACCAACTAAGATTTAGGTATATGCCGAAGTAGTCCTTATACGAAATAGACCAACTGCTATATAGGCATACAGCTAATTAGGCTGAAAGCGAATTGTAAATGATATTTAGACGTAACGCGAGTTAGGCACACTACGAATTAGTCTTACCGAGCGCAAAGGCTCGCTACAAGTCGTGTTATAAGCACCTACTCCTAAGTATTATGTAGCAGAACTAACGTGGCCGATCGGCAGAGGGCTGCCACACGCCAGACCGAGCGAAGTGCGCACAGCCAATAAACATTTCCCGCGTACAATAATATTTTGCTTTATGTAGTCTTGCTTTTTTTTTTCATCTTACTTCTCACTAATATTCTAAAATTAAATGCGAAAATGTTTGAGTGCGGATGTGTAGATGTGGCGATGTTTGTTACTCTTTCACGCTCTAACGGCTAAACGGATCTGGCTGAAATTTGATACAGGGATAGATTGTAGTCTGAAATAACACATAGGTTACCTTTTATCCCGGGAATAAGTTCCCATTGGAAGCGGGAAAAGGAACAGACTTTTACGCGGGCTAAGCTGCGACATCAGCTAGTTATAATATAATTCTTATGTAAAGAAGAAGTTATAAAATATAATAAACTTTTTTTTCAGACACTGTGTTTATTGTTTTTAAGCTATTGCATAGCTTCTATCGCGGGCCTTGCGTGGAGACCGAATCCAGAAATTGTGTCACGAAAACGAATCACACTCTCGGCTACCTTCGGCCACGTTCGTGTATCTCGCACTTCATAATTTTTTTGTTTACGTCAATTATGAACTCTGCAGTCGTTATATATTATGTCAAATAATCCAAAAATTGATGCTTGTACCCAGAATCGATCTTGCGGCTTCTGCGTACCGATTCGCGTCTTAACCACTCGACCAAAGTTGAATTAAGAGTTATGGTTGAATTTAGAGTTCTTAATGTGAAATGACAATTTCGATGCTGTCAATTACATTAATTGCTGTCAATTTACTTCGTCTAAATAAAAATTCGACTATAGGTGTATAGGTATTCATCATCTATGTACAACAGTGAACTGTACTCGTATAATTTGTGTAAAAAGTGTTTTAAATATGAATAAACAAAGTGCATTTATTAATGAAGAAAGTCACGAAAAATAGTGAAAGAAAATGAGTGAGTACTCTATATACATACATTTTATTATTATTATCACTAATGCAGTATTATTTTTTGTTTTGTTAATTTATATATAATACTGCTATAAAGATAACCAAACCCGGGAGTACGTTCCCATGGGAAGCGGGAAGAAAATTTCACGCTGACGTAGCCGCGAGCGCCATCTATCCCATACCTATGTATTTTAAACGTGTCATAAAAGTCACAACAATACCATAATGCATATTTCAAAGAATGTCTATTATTACCAAAAAAATTGTAAAAATAGTTTTTAAGTAGATAAGAAGAAACCTATTTTTTTATCTTTTAACTAGCTGACCCTCGCAAGTTTGTTTACGTCACACAAGGTCTATGAAATTAGAGGTATTTATTAATCATACTCATCAAGTAGCGTGTGAATCTGCCCTGTTTGCTTAATCAAAATAGAGCTTAATGGTTAAAGCTATTCCTCAGTATAGAATTTTCCTCAGTATAAACAATTTACATACAAACACCGGCGTGTTAGAATTTTATTACATGTATCAATGTAGTAGACGTAACGTGTATAAAATGACATCAATCAAATGTCATCAATATTCTGAAAAAGAAATTAAAAATAGAGTTCACAAACTCTTTTGAAAATACACACTGTACCTACCTTATCGTTATGAAGATTGACACGCTTCTGGGAAGTCGAGAGTGATCCCAGGAGTTCCCAGGCGGTTCAGTAGTTTAGGTGAGGGTATATAACTTGTCCTGGAGTCAATAATGCAAATACTACAGAGTATTATTATTTTTATTTCAATTCCACAATATTAAAACTTATATCTAACTTAAAAACTAGGTACTCATCCGAATCCTTCAGGGATGGGACTTCCTTCCTTCAGGAATATGTACAATATAAGAATATGGCTCTACGCATATATTATTCATAAATAGCTGCCTTACGGGTATAGGCAGGGTTTTTAAATAAAGACTTGGAAGCTCATTCTGAAAAGAACAAACAATATATTTTATATACACCCTCTTCAACCATAGATTTCCCTAAACTTTCCCTTACATTATTTTTAACCCCATTTTAAAACATTTAATATACAAAGAACATTACCCCCTTTTCTAAATTTCACAAACGCCTGCCTGATAAAATAAATTTACTTAAAATATACTTTTTTACATAAAAATTACCCACAATTAATTTACTTAATAAAATTGATGATTGATGCTTACCAGAGCTTCCGTTTTCACAAATATAAAAATTTAGTTAAATCTTGGGCTATTAAGCCACTCACTGATTATTTCAGTGGAAATATATTTTACAGAATAATTTACTTTGATGTAAATTTTCTTCGACAGTATGAAGTAAAATAAAAAATTTAGTTAGTTCCTGATTTTTTTTGTTCTACTAATGCGCACGCCTATATATAGCTTACATCCCACCATATCTCCTTCCATCAAATATCCCTACTATGACACTATTAAGGACACACCCCTTATACCGACCTAAGTATAACCATTATACCTACGCTTAATAGCGCCTAATAAACTAATTACAGCAAATCTATGATTTACGCCACAATATCCCCTCCGCAAGAGAAAATTTTGTCCCTATAGACAAAATTTAAGAATACTAATTCAATTTAAAAAATTTGAATTAGTATATAACAATCAATCTATAACAACTGTATTACTTAGATAATGTCTCCCAAAAATAAATAATTTAAATATTCCAATAGATGTAACTCTGATGGTGTTCACAAGATAGATAGAAGAAAAGACGTATTTAAGGCTTAATATTAAGAAATCCAGGTAATACGAACCGCCTGAATGTAATATAGAATATGGCTTAAATTGAAGACTGAGATTTCTATAACCGTCTCAGAGAAGAAAATTTATATAACAACATATACAACGATGTAATAACATTGTATATGTCTATATAACTGAATGCAATATATTTGCATATGATAAGCAAGCCTTTAAGAGCTTCCTATAGTACCACGTAAATCTGCGAGGGCAAGCTTACCGCTTCCGAGTGGCAGTATTTACTACAAAAAAACCAAGAAACAGAAATATAGCACTGAATACACCTACAGAATCATCCTACCAGAATTCTAACCAAAAATATACAAACAACCCAGAAAAAAAAATCACATTTACCAACCTTAACATTTCACTGAAATCCAAATCCAATATGTAATAACGTTTTCAAAACGTATGCATCACTATTAACATAATGCATGTGCATAAAACTTTCATAACTTTGTAATTCTTAATACTTTGTAATTTTATAAACTCACGGCACGTACACAACTTTTACATAACATGACAATGAATTCACAATGTGACCTCAAGCTTAACAATATTTCGAGGTACCCTCATAAATTTTTACAATTATTCATAAGGTCTCTTACACACTGACTTAAATTTCTCGTGTATGTTTGACTGTCCGCGACAACATCCTAAAGTAATTTAACGTTCATTTTCAAATAACTGACCTGACATTGTTATTCTTGTCTTACTTACTTTAATTTAACTTGATAAAACTTAAAAACAAAATGACGTTAATTTTGTTTCAGAATAGGGGAAAAAAAAATTTTTTTTTTTTTTTTAGCGATGCAGTTTATTTGTATGCAAAGTTACTTACTGACCATTTCAACTTTCATAAATCACCGGACTCACCCATTCCTTTGAATAATGTGCCTTTCATACTCTCATATTCATACCTTTCATACATTCATACATCCTCATACATTTCCCGCTCATAAAACACTCATGCACACTTGTGTCATCAATACAATCACATGATGACGCAATACTTACATACAAGAGAATTTAGCTTAAATTTTACACTAAATCTCAACATTATTCATTAAAACTGTATCCTGTCCTTACGCTTATGGAATTATAATAGCGTGATGAAATGCAGTCTGTAAGCAGCCTAACGATATTCACATGATATTCATAACTACCCATAATTATGAGAAAAATAAAATGATACTACAATTTATATTGAATCTATTTCTAGCTACAAGGTTAAATTATTGATTTATTTAATGAAGATATAAATTAATTATTCTTTGTAATTATTACGTTTGAATATTCGTATTACTAACTACTATGCAGCATTTTTGAAATGATGTAATGATGAACTTTGTAACCTACCCCAAAGATTTTTTATATTACTAAGGTGGCTATCGATATAGAAAATATATAACTTTATGAAGGTGGCAAACAAACATACGGCCCACCAGAAGGACCGGCGGTTACCGCAGCCTATGAACATTTGCCTCACCATAGGCGACAAACTCATGCTGCCGACCCTGTAAAACCCTTTTACGACCCTTTTTAAAGAACCCCATACTATTATAACTGTAGAAACCGGCTCATAACCGCTAATTACTACTTTATCAGTTAATTTATCTTTATTGAGCAAGAAATACCTAATTTTATTGATAACCATATTAAACGGCTCTGGTAAGCACCGAATCACTCACAATTTTTAATACACAAATCACTTTCTCTATTCACATAGAACTACAATATCATTCAGATTTTCCTGAAACAATACACAAATTATACAAAACAAAACCTACCGTGAATGTTTTGCATTCATGTATCTTTAAAACATTAACAACAATTTTACTTCTACAAGAAGGTTCGTAACAATTTTATTAATGTGGGTATATTTTTTGCGTTAAATTTATTACAAGGAATTGTCAAAAACAATGAGGGTAGAATTTTTTCCTTACGATGAACAATACAAAATATGAATATGACTATAAGCCAACAATTATATAATGAAGGATATTTTACTATTACAGTTTGAAATAAAATAAAAAAAACTGTAATTAAATTTGGGGACAAGCTACGTTAATAAAAATGATGTTGAGAATTTTCCAATTTCGGAATACCCGTTTAGCCAAAAAATGTAAAATGCAAATAAAAAGTTCAAAATTCGGGCATCCAGACTAGCATAGGCCAAGGGCGTCTAATCCTTGAAGTAGCACGAATTTCGGGGGAGGCTACCTGCTAGCGGGAAACACCTTACAATAAAAATTATTAATTATATAGGAGTCACTAGACCCAGCAAATCTGTAATACCCAAATAAGCTATCAACTCCAGGACAATTAATTAAGTTCGGGCGCCATGACACGCTTCTGGGAAGTCGAGAGTGATCCCAGGAGTTCCCAGGCGGTTCAGTAGTTTAGGTGAGGGTATATAACTTGTCCTGGAGTCAATAATGCAAATACTACAGAGTATTATTATTTTTATTTCAATTCCACAATATTAAAACTTATATCTAACTTAAAAACTAGGTACTCATCCGAATCCTTCAGGGATGGGACTTCCTTCCTTCAGGAATATGTACAATATAAGAATATGGCTCTACGCATATATTATTCATAAATAGCTGCCTTACGGGTATAGGCAGGGTTTTTAAATAAAGACTTGGAAGCTCATTCTGAAAAGAACAAACAATATATTTTATATACACCCTCTTCAACCATAGATTTCCCTAAACTTTCCCTTACATTATTTTTAACCCCATTTTAAAACATTTAATATACAAAGAACATTACCCCCTTTTCTAAATTTCACAAACGCCTGCCTGATAAAATAAATTTACTTAAAATATACTTTTTTACATAAAAATTACCCACAATTAATTTACTTAATAAAATTGATGATTGATGCTTACCAGAGCTTCCGTTTTCACAAATATAAAAATTTAGTTAAATCTTGGGCTATTAAGCCACTCACTGATTATTTCAGTGGAAATATATTTTACAGAATAATTTACTTTGATGTAAATTTTCTTCGACAGTATGAAGTAAAATAAAAAATTTAGTTAGTTCCTGATTTTTTTTGTTCTACTAATGCGCACGCCTATATATAGCTTACATCCCACCATATCTCCTTCCATCAAATATCCCTACTATGACACTATTAAGGACACACCCCTTATACCGACCTAAGTATAACCATTATACCTACGCTTAATAGCGCCTAATAAACTAATTACAGCAAATCTATGATTTACGCCACAAGATAACAGGATAGTTAACAACCATCCATAGAAAATAGATGGTATAATGCTGAATACCGCAAAGAACAATCGGCGCGGCATAGAATGGGGCCTATACTGATATCCTGGAGGATTTAAATGATGCCGATGTCCTGTGCCTGCTGAGGCACACACACGCCGTCATGCATGTCTGCAGGACAACGAGCAGGATGAGGCAGCAAATGGCTGGACTGAAATTAAAATCGACAGACGCAAGAGATATGGTGGAGGCACTAATTCACGTACCTCGGGAGTTTCGTGTCAGAAACTGATGGGATAGAAGAGTACCCTACATCATTTCGAGTCTCGCCAAGGCCAGAACAACCTTTACACAGCTGCGCCCTGTAGGCAGTTGTGAAAATGGACACGAAGAGTGAAACTCAAAACAAAGTTAACGTTAAAACTGTACTGCTAAGCTATACGTATGCGAGACATGGAAGGTCACTAAAGACATTTCGCACCAGCTACCAGCTATAAGTCTTCGTCAAACGCTGCCTCCAATGGATCTTCGGTATCCACCAACAGATCAAACGTCGAAAGTGTAGCTGCTGCGCTGGATTGGACACACGCTGCAAAGGGACCATGATCACATCATACCAAGGCAAGCCTTACTGAAACTACTGGTAGGGTTTCAAAAACTGTTCGATAGTAAGTAGGTACATTTATTGATAGTGGCTATAGGCTACATAACAAAATGCTAAGATTAATAGGAGCGGTGCAGCAATGAGGAATGTTTCGAAAACGGAAAACATTTAATCGTTATAAGAGTATCCGTTGCGCCTCTGCGTAAATGGTTGAAGTTACATAAAAATAATTTATTACAAAATAATTGTTCTTCTTAAAAAGTTCTAAAACAAAATACCTATTAAGCTATTGCATAGCTTCTATCGCGGGCCTTGCGTGGAGACCGAATCCAGAAATTGTGTCACGAAAATAAATCACACTCTCGGCTACCTTCGGCCACGCTCGGCCACGTTCGTGTATCTCGCACTTCATATACCAACGTGTACACGTGAGCGTTTGCATAACGTGTACCTATGTATATGAAGTGAAGTAGGCTGAAGTGGGGTTGGCTGAGGTGTGTAGGGTGGGGTGAAGTGAAGTGGGGTGTGGTGAGGTGAATTGGTGTGAGGTGGGGTGGGGTGAGGTTAGGTGGAGTGGAATTTCGGCCTTGTGGACTTTGGCCTTTGGGACTTTTGGACTTTTGGCCTTTTGGGACTTTTGGGACTTTTGGGACTTTTGGGACTTTTGGGACTTTTGGGACTTTTCGGTCTTTGAGGACTTTTGGGTCTTCAAAAGTCCAAAAGTCCAAAAGTCTAAAAGTCCAAAAGGCCAAAAGTCCAAAAGTCCAAAAGGCCAATAGGCCAAAAGTCCAAAAGCCCAAATGTCCACAGTCAAGTAGGTACTTGGTACTTTACTTTGTTGAACATAGGCCTTAAAATCTTACTTCTTACTATCTTACTAATATTATAAATGCGAATGTTTGTGAGTGTGGATGTTTGTTACTCTTTCACGCTCGAACGGCTGAACGGATCTGGCTGAAATTTTGTACAGGGATACATTTTAGTCTGGAATAACACATAGGCTACTTTTTATCCCGGGAATAAGTTCCCACGGGAAGTGAAAATTTACGCGGGCGAAGCTGCGGGCATCAGCTAGTAATATTATAAATGCGAAAGTTTGTGAGTGTGGATGTTTGTTACTCTTTCACGCTCAAACCGCTGAACGGATCGGTACAGAGATACATTATAGTCTGGAATAACACATAGGCTACCTTTTATCCCGAGAATAACTTCCCGCGGTAACAAATTTTACGCGGGCGAAGCTGCGGGCATCAGCTAGTATTCTTATATAGAAATAATTATACTAACATAGTTGGTAAAAAATGCTATGTAATAGCTTTACCGCGGCAGTCCCCGAGTGCCACACGTCTTTTATTTGTAGTTATATGTATTTTTGTTCCGTGTTTACAACCCTAATGTTGTCAATAGTTGTCACTCGATGACGCAATCGTACGATGTGCGCACGAATCTCGACTCTCGGAATACGTCGTAGGGAATGTTTTCCACTGTAGCGATACGTTATAGCTAATGTTTTTGAGGTTAAGTATGGGAGTGATGTATCTGTTACGTAGTAACTATTATTTAATCTGTGCCCCTACCTGTGTTATTTTCTACGTCATCGGTTCATCTGACTAACATTGTAACTTTTTTATCCAGAATAATTCAAGGAAAACCAAAGCCAACGATACAATGGTTTTTCCAATCAGCTCGAGATGCAGAATTTAAAGAAATTAGCAATAGTGACGAGGTTTTAAATATGCAGAAAGTGAGACTCGAACAAGTTGGCACTTATTTGTGTACGGCGAGCAATGAAATGGGTACAGATAGATTTGCTGTGGAAATGGTCGTGGATTGTGAGTATTTATTTAATTTTAAATCTTATACTCAAACTGATGATGGCCCTATAGTTGGCGCACTCCATACGTGAGCCCTTGTATAAAGGCAAGGGCTCGCGTATGGAGTGCGCCAACTATAGGGCCATCAGTTTGATCAGTATAGCAGCTAAAGTGTATGGCAAAATTATTGAAAGGAGAATGAGGGTGGAATCTGACGGATTTCTGTGGGAGGCGCAGTGTGGTTTCCGAAATGGAAGGGGATGTATGGACCAAGTTTTCTCGCTCCGCAACATTGTAGAGAAGCAGCTGGCTGTAGGCCGGAAGGTTTTCTGCGGTTTTGTGGACATGGAGAAAGCATTTAACAGAGTTGTACGGAAGGATCTCTGGGATATATTGCCAGGATACGGGATTGATGGTGCGCTGCTTCGTGCCGTGCAGTCTACATATGGGGGCTGTACGGCATGTGTGCGGGTGGGCGGAAGCCTGTGTTCCTGGTTTGACGTCAACATTGGCGTCAGACAGGGTTACGTGCTGTCGGCCCTGCTGTTTGTCCTGTACCTGGACGATTGTCTTAAGAGAGTAAGATCGATTAATGTTGAATAGCGAATGGGTGACTTACTTGTGAACTGTTTGCTGTATGCAGATGATGCCGTGCTCATAGCCGAATCGCCATCAGAACTACAGTCACTAGTCACAACGATGAAAGATGATTGTCTAATAAGAGGCTTACATTTGAACGTGACTAAAATGAAAGTGGTGGTATTCGAAAGAGAAAAGGACAGAACGAATGCCAGGATAACTGTAAATTATGTAGTGCTGGAACAGGTAGATGAGTTTGTATAACTTGGATCAGCATTTGTGCACTGCGGGCAATAGTGTGAATGGAGCGTTAAGTAAACATTTGGGTACCAAAAGCTTAAGCCAAAAGGCCCAGCTCGCAGTACACAGTGCGGTGCTGATACCTACGCTAACGTATGGAAGCGAGAGTTGGGTATGGCAGGAAATGCATGAAAGTAGATTAAAAGCGGTCGAGATGCGCGCGCTACGCAAAATCTGCGGAGTAACGCTCGCAGATCGCGTTCGGAATGGAGATGTAAGAAAAAGAGTTGGTCTGGAAGAGAGTGTTGGTGTTAAAGTAAAGAAGGGCATGCTACGATGGTTCGGGCATGTGGAGCGAATGAGAGATGAAAGAATGACAAAACAGAAAGCAACGCGCAGGAGTCGGGGAAGGCCACGACACACCTACCACGACCAAATTAATCGTAACACACGATTAATTTGGTCGTGGTCGTTGAAGGTGGTGTCAAGAGCCGAAGGAACCGACGTGCATGCATGAAAAGAAAAATGAAAGTTGAAGAAGCAAGTGAGGTGTGTATGGACCGTGCCGTGTGGCGCTCGTTTCTTTCTGCCTACCCCGCAAGGGATTTGGCGTGAAGATAGTATAGTATAGTATACTATACTCAAACTGCCGATACCGTATTTGTGTGTCCCTGATTTTGGTTCGGATTACGGAATGGAATTTTCTCCTGTTATGTGTAGTATCCGGTGACGGGCGATAGATACTAACAACACCACTAGTAAAGCTTAGCTGTGCACGTGCACCTAATATAAGCGCTGCCTGTCCTTTCGGGGATAAATGTTTTATTGTATGTAATGTCATTGATCATTTATTAGTAATATGGTCAGTTGGTCAGTCTTGAGATGAACGCTTGCGGCATTTGCATTTCCTTATTTTGCCTCGGAATTGTGTGTGAACTGTGTTCGTGTTCAATTAGTCGTCACTTTATGTATACTTGTATGTAGGTATTATGTGTATGTTCAATTCACTAGATACTTATAAAAAAACGGTTTCAGATGCACCAACAATTAAAAATAGCGATCACAAATTGCGAGCTAAAGACGGTGACGTGGTGACTATACCGTGTGATGTGGATGGTGTGCCTGAACCTTCAGTTCTATGGTTCAAAGATGGCAGGCCGCTATCTGAGTCCAGTGAATATGAAATCAACATTAACCATGGTCTTACGTAAGTAATAAACAAAACTAAGTAAAAAGTTTCCAAAGATTGTTGTTTCTAACTTTAATCGCATTCCTGTAAACCAGTAGCTGCAATCTATATCTACTTACCAAATTACTCCAAAGATTTACTTGCTAATCTGAAGCAGGATATACCTAGGTCCATTGTAATAAAAACTAAGAGTATAATATACTATTTTAAATGATATACGGAAAGTTTAAGAACGTATGGTTTAAGTCGATTCTAGCCTTGAATAACATCCGTAAGGTATTCCACACGTTATAAATATTTCAATGCGCCTGACAAAGAACGGTTTCTCAACTTATTCAAGCAATATTGCTCGATTGGAGCCTACAGGCTGCACCACTTGTTATTGAACGAGCGAGCGTAGCGAGCAAGAGTCTCCAATTCGACAGTATGTGCGATTTTGCTTTCGTTCGTATGTCTGTGTGTATGTCAGTTCCGGTCTAGAGGACGCATTTTTAACCGATTTTCACCATACTTGGCACACGTGTTCTTTGATTCAAATACAAATATTGTCGTGAGCTCTTTTTGATAGGAAGGAAAATAGGGGAGACAAGAGGTAAAGATTTATGAACGGAATCCTTTATGGTTCAGCCAAAAATTGATGATTTTTGGCTGAAACATATAGGATACTAGCTGATGCGCGCGGCTTCGCCCGCGTGAGATTTGGTTCCCGTTCCCGCTTCCCGTAGGAATATTTTCCCGGAATAAAAAGTAGCCTATGTGTTATTCCGGACTATGCTCTATTCCTGTACCAAATTTCAGTCAGATCCGTTCAGCCGTTAGAGCGTGATTGAGTAACAAACATCCAAACATCTAAACATCCAAACATCTTCACAAACTTTCACATTTATAATATTAGTAGGAAGTAGGAAGTAGGATACCTCACAGATATTTTTTTTCCTTGGTGCTTGCGAGGTCATCTCTTCGTAGAAGTACTAGTTGTAGTATTTTTTAACAGAGATATTAGCGTATTGATTTATTTTACTTTTAGGTTTACTACGAAAGTGATATCGGATACAGGACATTACACCTGTCAAGCGGAAAATCCTATCGGCTCCAGCAATAAGACTGTATCCCTTGAAGTTTACGGTATGTAGGCATTTGAACTACTTACTAGTTTTGTCCGCAGTACTTATGCAATCAATAAGCTATTATCCTGCAAGGCGTCAATCTTACTTAGGAACGTTTTATTTGTAACCTTGCCTAGTAAGCCATCATCATTTGCAACCTCATTAATCTATTTTATATTTTGCTATTCTACAGACCCACCACACATAGAGGTTCCAAAAGAAACATCGATTAACACAACTGTTGGGCATAGTGAGGTGTTAGCATGTCATGCTGATGGGTTCCCGCCACCACAGATCAAATGGGTCTTTCATGGGTTCCGTGGTACAAGACCGCGAAAGATACGGTAAGTTGCACGAAAAACCGGACCAACTCTCAGCCAAAAAGTTCGAGATTTGATGATCTCGTGATACTTGTCATAATATTTGCAAAAGACAGTATACAGTGAAGTCTTCAAAATCGCATGTTGTGTTTTGAAGACTAGTATAAGACGTGCAAAAATTATCATCTAAACTTAATGGATAAACATCGTCGTCAACAGTATATAAATACCATTATGATACGGATATTATCATATTGACTAGCTTATCCCATCACTTGTGTGGCACGTGATGTCTCCCTGTGACTGTCATCCAAATAGGTTCAAAAGTTGGATCGTTTTTGAGTAATAAATATCTTAACAAACTTTCACATTTATTTTGATAGGAGGGGACACCACAAGGAAGACATGGTATTGACCCTACAAAACATACAACTACAAGATCAAGGATATTATACTTGCATTGCAACGAACAACCACGCATCGACTCGAATTACTTATGAAGTTCATGTTTTTGGTAAGTAATTGCTTGAAAAACATATTTAAAAGTAAGTTGTATATTTATGATATTGTATTGGGGTGTGCCGCAGTGTATAAGAACGCTATCAGTTGCATTTATACATTGCTAGCCGATGTACAGTTCTCGTGGGTATACGGGAATAAAATACTGCCTATGTCACCCGAGGATCGGTTCAGTAGTTTCGGAGCCTATTCAATGCAAACAAACAAGCAAACATACTTCCAAATCTTTTCTGTTTATAATATTATTATTAGAATAGACTTGTTATCCCGGTGAAGTATTTACCGCCGAAAATCGACTCGTCACAAAGTATAGGTTTAAAGAAATAAACTGTTTTCAAAATCTTTTCTGCATCCTATTACTTTATTTCGTTTCTTCTGGTCAAATCCAATTCTTCAACTTCAATCTTAAAAATTGATTCATTCGTATGTGCGTTATAAAACGTGTACTCGTAGCTAACTCTTTGATTTATAAATGCAGTTGACTAAGAGAAAGAGATCGAGCTGATGCCGAAGTCTCTAGTGATTATAGCTGAAATAATTGTCACATAATAAAGAAATGAAATCGATAGCGTTATGGAGAATAACGCATCCCCATATAATAATAATGAATCTATCCAAAATAATCTGACCAACGCATTTCTATGCTACATCATGTACGTTGTGTAAGTATAAATAAAAATACTAGCATAATTTTGCAGCACCACCTGAAATTGAAAAGATGGAAGACAGGACTTTCAAAGCTGTAAACGGTGATTTTCTGGTTAAAATTCCGTGCAGAGCAACAGGTGGACCTAAACCTACTATTATTTGGAAAAAGGATGGATTGAACATTGCATTTGGTGATTATTTTTATTTCTTTTCATATATTATTTAGTTTGCTATAAATAACATCGTCTACCTGATCCAGTCATGTCAAGGCGACGCCAACGTCTACTGAATTGAGGGTCACTGTTTAAGTCCACAAGACAATTAAAAACAGTTATTAAGTTGGCGCTAAACGACTGATATTTGACACCTCAAACTCTGCGAATGTGAGGTAAAACCCTCTATCTGAGCCCTGGTACTTGTGTAAGAAATACTTGTCCAGCTATAATTTTATGCAAACGCACGAACTATCGCACATCTTTCCTGACTTTCTCTTGCCAACCCTCATATTTAAATTTAAACTTTCTTTTGAAGAGCTATGAAAAAGTTTAATTAGTTTAACAATGTATCTATTTGTCTCATTTAGGCTCGGAATGGTACGACATAGATCAAGGAACTTTGATAGTCAAAAATATAGATGAGTCGTCACGTGGAAAATACACTTGCATAGCTCAAAACAGTGTCGGAAATGACACAGTGGAGTACAATTTGGAAGTCACAGGTAAAATAATTATTTTAGCCACTCAACATCATATAAAGAACTTAGAAATCTTTAATGAGAACTTAATAATTGTTTTGTACCAGAATATTGTTAAATATATTTACTGCTCAACTAGGTCTTGTTGGAGACCTAAGTCGCGTAAAAGAAAGAAACAAAAACAAACATATGACTATTGTGGAACCGATGAGGAGTAGTTATGCACGATCACGTTACTTTTTACAGATTATCCAGTAATAGAAGAACCAATAACCGACTTGTTTGTTGAAAGAGGAAAAACGGTAGACGTTCCTTGTGACATCCCGTACAGTAGCGTTGCTTTGCTTCGTTGGTATAAGGTGATTATTTTTTTTTTCCAAGACGTCTGAAATGTCAAGTTCATATTGAAAGAGATCTTTTTTAAAGGCATTATTTAGATAATTCTAAATAAGAGCCTATCCTTTGGTTGTTCCCTTGGACTACTTTGTCCAGGTGGTTTAGACAGTCTAGGACTTTACACAGTCTTAAAAATAAATCTACAATAAATTGTTCTAAAAAATATCATATAACTACACAGAAAATTTTACTGATTCATTTTCATAACACAATAACATCACACACAATACAACACACAGACAATAATAATAAAAACACAGCTAATAACTAACGTTATTTTCAGGACCGGAAACTACTCACTGAAAACAAACTTACACTTGATAAAGTAACATCAAAAGACGCCGGCATCTACTCATGTCGCGTCAGTGATTTCGACAAATCTAGTTCAGCTCACGTACGTGTAGTGGTAGGAAGCAAACCTTCGTTTATATCAGACGAGGAAGAAGAAATTGAATTTCTAGAAAACGATTTAGTTCCTCTAAGTTGCGAAGCTATTGGAGAACCAGCGCCAGAGGTAAGAAACCGTTTATTAACACAAATGGACCATTTCAAGTACAATGTACAAGTTTACTCTTACAAAATGATGTCTGCGAGTGCCATAATGAGCTAACCAAAGATTGTGACAAACATGGAATCCACCGAACTTGACAGTAACATGACTGTCAAGTTCGGTGGATTCCGTGTTTAGAAAATGATTTAGTTCCTCTTAGTTGCGAAGCTATTGGAGAACCAGCGCCAGCGGTAAGAAATCGTTTATAAACACAAATGGACCTTTTTAGGGTTCCGTAGCCGAATGGCAAAAAACGGAACCCTTATAGATTCGTCATGTCTGTCTGTCTGTCTGTCTGTCCGTCCGTGTGTCACAGCCATTTCTCTCCGAAACTATAAGACCTATGCCATTGAAACTTGGTTAGTAGATGTATTCTGTGAACCGCATTAAGATTATTACTTTAACCGCATTATATAAAACTAGAAAAAAAGCAGTAAATTTTGGGGGTCCCCATACTCAGAACTGAAACTGAAAAATTTTTTTTTCTTTAAACCCATACGTGTGTATCTATAGATAGGTCTTCAAAAATGCTATTGAGGTTTCTAACATGATTTTTTTCTAAACTGAATAGTTTGCGTAAGAGACACTTCCAAAGTATTTAGTGTTTTCTATGTATAATATGTATCTATGAATTTAGAAATATATAAGTATGTATATCAGTCGTCTAGATCCCATAGCACAAGCTTTATAGCTTAGTTTGGGCTAGATGATGTTGTGTGAGAATGTCCAACAATATTTATTTATTTATTTATTATTTATTAAAGTGGAAATATGTGTGTCGTCCCCCCCCCCCCCCCTCTAACTTCTAAACTAAGAGAATGATAAATCTAAAAAAAATACATAATGTACATTGCCATAAAAATTACCAACGAAAATTGGTTTGAACGAGATCGAGTTGGTAGTTTTTTGTTAATACGTCATAAACCACAATTTTCGCCTGTAAAAATCACTACCACTGCGAACGTGTTAAAACATCAATCAAAGTTACAACGAACTACAAAAACTTTTATATTATGTTACTTGCTGCTAAGGAACCCTTCATGGGCGAGTCCAGCTCGCACTTGGCCGGTTTTATTTAGTGTATACAAAGTTTTTATTTCAATGTAGCTACTTAGCAGAATTATTATAGCATTTCAATGTAATAAGATTATTGGTGTTCCAAACTGGAATAGAAGGAAATATAACTTTACATTCTATAAAATTATATCATGTACATGTAGTAAAAGCTTCGATCAACAGTATATTGCTCACTATCGATAACTAAAGGATTCCTACTTCTTCTATATATTTATTTAAACGGTGCAGCGTTATTGAGAATTTCGATGTCCAGGTTGCTTACCGGCAAAATCTGAACATTCCGAATTTGACATAGGGAATCGGGGGCAGCCGATGGAGGTCGTGTTGTGCTATGCAAATGCCATATTGAACTTATGACATCTCATTCGAAAACATTAAAGCGGTCATAAATTGCTAGTTACAAAAACCGGCCAAGTGCGAGTTGGACTCACCCATGAAGGGTTTCGTAGCAGCAAGTAACATAATATAAAAGTTCTTATAGTTCGTTGTAACTGGTTTAACCGAAGATTGCGGTTTATGACGTATTAAAAAAAAACTACCAGCTCTATCTCGTTCAAACTAATTTTCGTTGTTAGTTTATATGGCAATGTACATCATACATTTTTTTTAGATTTATCATTCTCTTAGTTTAGAAGTTAGAGGGGGGGGGGACACACATTTTTCCACTTTGGAAGTGTCTCTTGCGCAAACTATTAACTGTAGAAAAAAATGATTTTAGGAACCTCAATAGCATTTTTAAAGACCTGTCTATAGATACCCCACACGTATGGATTTGATGAAAAAAAAAAATGATGAGTTTCAGTTCTGAGTATGGGGACCCCCAAATTTTACTGCTTTTTTTCTAGTTTTATATAAGAATCTTAATGCGGTTCACAGAATACATCTAGTTACCAAGTTTCAATAGCATAGGCCATTAGTTTCGGAGAAAAGTGGCTGTGACACACGGACGGACAGACAGACAGACAGACAGACAGACATGACGAATCTATAAGGGTTCCGTTTTTGCCATTTGGCTACGAAACCCTAAAAAAGATAGAGTGGAAAACATGTTTGGTTTACTATTTCAGGCAGAATGGCGTCTGAACGGTGAAATCTTGAATATAACAGATACACTCTACCCTCTGGAAATGCAGCTCGACAATAGAGGAAAGTACACGTGTGTAGTTAGCAATGCATTTGGAAGTATTGAACGTTCATTTAATATTATAACCAAAGGTAAGATATACATACAAAAATGGGAAAAAATCAAAAATGTCTTCAACTAGACCTCGCCCTCTACTTGACGAATACGACCAACGCGTAGCGGTCTAAAGGGCCTATCTCATAGGGTGCAGAGAATCTTCGCCAGAACCAAGAGTTTCAAAAGAACATTTTCTGTCGAACCTAAATTAAAATTAGAACGCTCTGCTATCGCACGCATTTCCCTCCGACGTTAAGCATAGACTCTTTAAAACAATTACATCATTGTGCTGTCTGACTTTTCATCACGCATCATTTTGGATAAGCTTTATAATTTATTTTTTGCAAGCGTAAGGTGACTAATAAATCAAATTATCTTTCAACGGTATATGTATTGCTCAATAAGCAAATAATCTCATTCATAATGAAGATTAATGAATGAAATGATTTATTTACTAAGCATACCGTGCACTATGCAAGCTATTTGCAGTGACGCATCTTTTGAAGGTCCGCATATTCCCTAGCTCTCTATTTATATACCCTATGACCCTATTAGGCTTCGCTATGTATATAATTTTAATCGATTTTCTGTTCTCACATCTGCAAATAGACATGGTTTTCTTTTAGTATTTTATTTATTTTTCAATAAGTTCCGAGTTGCAACTACTTTACACACCATGTATTGATTTATACTTACAGATTGTATATTAGATGCAAGTAAAGATTTCTCATCCAAAAAATCTCCATTAATGTTATCAAGATCGCTGCGAGTGTCGTCCTTCAACATTTACAAGGGATACATGGTTTTGAGTAATAGTGAATCGTTCTATTTATATTGCGACAGTGGTTTTGCTATGTTTCCTTCAAACAAGATTGTTGAAGGATTTTGCGAAGGAGGTTCAACTATAAATATAAATAAAAATATACTCAACTTGAAAGATGTCGAATGTAACGACGAAAACAAAGTCACTACCAGAAATAAACACAAAATTTGTCTTACTAGTAATACAGAAACTTTGCAAGTGGGATTTGACGTGCATGGCAAATTTCGCCCGTTGTATGAAGTATGCCTCGACACAGATAAAAACGTGCCTTTGTTTACGAAACACAAGTTATCAGCAGCGCATTACGGAATACCTAGTAATGTTGAAAAATGGTATCCTAATGATTTAATACCAATAGACTTTGATTCAATGTATTACTGCGGAAATCAGGCTGCTGATATATCAGAATTACTAGGAAGACCTTTCCACGAAACGGACGATTGTTGTTTTGGTAAAAGACAACTGGTTAGTCCACAAGATTTAAAACCTGGAGTGCCTACAGCAGCGGTATTCTCATATGTAAATGTTGTTCCGCAATGGAGTACGTGTAATTCTAAGGTAAGACCTATTTTGCTGTCAAATTGATCAATGATCTTCATACATAGATAGAAGTATATGAATTTAAATTGTAATATTTTTAGAACTGGAATGCTGTAGAAGATAAAGTAAGAAAGTTTGCAAAGTTATTTGACGGTGAGCTAACGATATGGACTGGAACAGCCGATCGAAATCCAAGATATCCAACTCCCAATACTCCAGATCTTAAGGATGTCGCTATCCGTGACCGACGAGGCGAAAGTCAATCTACCGCACAATATTTGTGGAAGGTAATTTCTTAAACTAGATGTCAAATTAGTCAATGGAAGTCGTTTCCGGGTAAATGAAGATAATGCTAATCATTCTTATAAATACATATCGATATGAGAAAGTTGATGATAGGGAAGAATGGTAAAAGTAAAGGGTAAAAAGAGTAGTAAAAACAGGGAATGACTATTTCCACTTATTATGAAGCTATTACCAGGTAAACCGGCGTTCTAGCTACTCAGAGACTCTGTGGACATCCTATCCCGGAATCCGTGACAAAAGAGAAAAGAGTACCGCAAGGTTTTAGTCAATACAAACTCGACATACCCATCTCTTCAACAGTCCTGATAAGACAAAAAGAGATGCATACTTAATTGTTTTTGGAGCGTAAATTACCAGTTATTATTCTGATAAAAGCTTGTATTGCAGGAAATGATTTCCTTGACAAAAAGGAGTTTTTAAACCCAGTCATGACTTTGTGCTTATTTTTAGGTGGTCCAAGATCCAGCATCAGCATCATCTTTAGCTATCGTCCAAGTCAATGTTCCGGACTTATCTCCACTGGATGCTTTTGCATATGTCCATTGTGCTGACATCTGCAGCGATATTGAGTGGATGGCTGACAGCAATTGGCACAATGTATACGACGGATATACTTACTGCTGTTCGATTATAGATTTTGAGTCAGCTTTTAGTTTCTATAGTAAATTCAGTCGACATAAAACGCATATTTTGTATAACGAACGATCTGTACCACATACTTACTATAGCACATAGTTTTGTAATATTTGTTTCGCAGTAACCAGTATTAAAGAAATAGGACAAGCGTGTGTTGAACCACTTGTAATGTAGGGTTCCGTAGCGCTTATGTTAAAGTATGAAATTTGGATGGATTCGAATAAAATGAATGCCGCATTCAGGTTCAGAATTCTGTAAGTATTTTGTGAAGTGGTAACACATAATCATGTAAAAAATATTAATTTATATTTCTTCGAGATAAGTGAATACTTTGTATTAGTAATTTTATATAAAAGAAAATATTATTTATACGAAAAATATGTTAATGTGATTTTAAAATGCATAATAATATAAGTAGTTATTTTGTACAAAATATTTAAGTTTTAATTATCTTTCCATTAACACATCAATTTTATTTACTGACGTTAAAGTCGCTTTCTTAAATACATAGATACATATACTCACGCCTTTTCTCCTCCGGGGTAGGCAGAGACAACAGCCTGCCATTTGCTTCTGTCCTTACATACTTCACTATAGTGAAGTATGTAAGGACAGAAGCAAATGGCAGGCAGGCAGGCAAAGTATGCTAAGGTGGTTTGGGCATTTAGAACGAATGAGTACTAAGCGAATGACACACCAAGTATGGAAGGCACATGTAAGTGGCCAGAGAACAGAGAGAGAAGCTATAGCTTCCTCTACATTCATTAAACCTTTCATGCAAGCCCGCCGGTTTCAAGAACTTTTGACCTGCCCTTTTTGCAATACATCACTAATTTGTTCGGTGTATATTTTGTGAGGTCGACCTCGGCTTGCCTATCCACTTACATGTGCCATACTTGGTGTGTCATTCGCTCAGTACTCATTCGTTCTAAATGCCCAAACCACCTTAGCATACTCTTTTCAAATCTTGTTACAACATCCTCTTTCAGGCCACTGCTTTTTTTCTAATTCACAATTAACTCTAGCTGTGACCAGCTAGAGTTGCTGCCTGCCAGTGAAAGTCCGGTTAAATTCGGTCCAGCCGTTTTAAAGATTAGCCGGAATAACGGACAGATAAAAATGTTTTTTTTTTTATAAATGTAACCGGTAGTAATATATATAACATACAAAAACAGTTTTTCGTATATTTTCATGTGCGTTTAGAGTAAAAGTTCGAATTTGGAATTGCAAGCAGACACATTAATATGATTTATATGTATAGATAATTTTGCTTTACATGATTTGCTATAACTTCGGATTATCGTAGGTATATGGAGGGATTACACACCTGCCCATTAAAACTGTCAACAGTCATAGAACTGAATGTCAAAGAGTACAGGATTAGAATGTCAATGACACGACCTCTGCGCACCCATCGCGTTGAAAGTGTTTTACTGAGCATCAACAACTGGTAATTACTCATTGTTCTAATAAGTATTCTCAAATTTTAATAATATGGTGTCCTAAGATAATATAATAGTACTGCAAAATACAACAAAACTTTTATATTAGTAGAGAGAAGTAGGTATTATTAGGAATAGCGGCGCACCACATCATCACAGACAAGGTGATAATCCTCCTGGGACATCCTTCCGAGAACTTACCCTGGACTCCCGATGGCTCATCGATCTTCATTTGTTTCGTTGGGGTATGCTTTTTATATAGTCACAGGTGGTGGGTTAGTATATTTTGTTACTAACTGACCCACCAGATGCACAAGGTGGGTGGTTAGGAACATTTATTCCTAACTGACTAACCAGGTAGATAACTCAGGTGGTCGGTTGGGCAAGGGGGGACCGTAGGCAGTTAATAAAATGTGATTCTACTTCTCTCAAACGGTTTTCTCTACCGTATAGTAAAAGCATTCAAACAAAATGGAAAAAAAACCGTTAGCATTGAGTCAGGAGCTCTCGTCCTTACGTGATGGACATCAACATGATTTAAACTTGTTTGCTAGAAATGTTCTGTATGTGAAGGTGAATCTGTCCTAATAAACTTCTGGACGATCGTTTTCTTTTTCTATTTATAGTATTTTGTTGTTATAGCGACCTACTAACATACATCATCTGTGAAAATTTCAACTGTCTAGCTATTACTGTTCCTGATGTACAACCTGGGGAAGTACAGACGGACAATCGAACGGCGAGGTGTATTAGGTTTCCATTTGTACCCTTTAGGTACAGAACCCTCAAATGCCAAGCAGTGGAAGTTAATCACTGATATCTTTGATATTGTTCCGGCATGGAAGTTAAATAGACGTATTAATTCTCGAGTTAAATAACGATTTTCGATAGATGATCAAAACTATTATTACGTGATGGCAATGAATGTTAAAAAACTATTGATTACGTAGTCAGATAGATCCAGAGGTTACCTTCACTGTATAGTCACGTTTTAGAGCGTCCGGGCATCCGGATACGTGGGAAATAAGATAATAAATATTAATATTTGTGGACAATCTCACACAACATCATCTAGCCCAAATTAAGTTAATATAAGCTTGTGCTATAGGATCTAGACGACTGATAGACATACTTATATATTTGTAAACACATACATATTATACATGGAAAACAGCCGAAACTGCGAAACAAACATTGGTGCATCACACGAAAATTTGATCCCAGGACTTGCAGCGCAGCAGCAGTTACACACCGACTGCGCCATAGAGGCTGTCAGAGAAGATGTCTGGTCATGCTGCTACTGCACCTAGTTTTATGGTTCTTTGATAAAATCCTGATGAATCAAAAACGGTAAATCTACTGATAAAAATATCTTATTTCATATAGGTCACAAAGTAGCGCATAAGAACGTCAAGATTTCTGATTCTACATTTAAATTTACTGACTGCCTCTGTGGCGCGGTCGGTCGTGATACCGCCTGCGGCACTGGAGGTCGTGGGTTCGATTCCCACCGGAGACTAATATTTGTGCGACCCATACATGTTTGTCTCAAGAGTCTGGTTGTTTCTATGTATAATATGTATGTATTTAAAAAGTATATAAGTATTAATATCCGTGGTCTGATACCCATAACACAAGCAGGTTATTCCTAGCTTACCTTGGGATCAGATAGCGTTGTGTGAAATGTCCGTGAATATTTATTTATTTATTTATTTATTACTGCCAGATTTATTCCCGGAAGGATAGGCAGAGGTATATTACGCCTACATTTTACCGTATAGTTTTATGTCCCACGCAATAGGTGGTGAGGTGAGCCTATTGCCGTGTGAAATAGACAGGGGCAGGTCGTGTCGATACGCAGGACGTGATGCCAGATTTGCACGGCATTATGTAGAGCCTGTGAGAAAGAACCTAGCAAGAAAAGTCACAGCCACTATTTATAAACAGTCCACAATTACTTTACTTATATTGTAGCAAAACAGGTTCATACCGCATTTCATAAATAGAGATTTACGATTAGCCAAAAACTTCCAGCTGTTACGACCCCTGCCTAACGGAGAATTTTAAAAGATTCTTTCTAGTCATGCTTAGAGGGAAAGATATCATAAATAAATCGATTTTCTGGGTGTTACGGATAAAGAAACACCCAGAAACTTGATCAACTTCCCGTTAATAGATGAGTGAGTCACTCGGTAATATCCTCGGTATGGTAGTTTTACAGGTACATTAGTCGCTGTAACCTCAGACGTTATAAAGATGTTTACAAATGAATGGTGGCTCCCAATGCAATTCCCAGGCCAGTCTTCAACTCTCTAGTGGAGAGCCCCAAAATAATGGGCCTCCTCTTTGCCTGGTCGCAGTGATTTATCCAACGGCTTATTCTGAACACCGCGGGATGTTGAAAGAATGGTCATTTCACGGGACCTGGATTCACACACGAAGCTCTCTGTTCCCCTGAAGATGAACCACTACCTATATCAATTCCCCGCGTTACCAAAAAAACCGAGGCCAGCGTGCAAAGAATGATAATAATAAATAATCACCTTACTAATATCATCACGTAACACAGTATTTAAAGGTTAGATACTAATTTAGTTCGTGATAAATAATTTGAAAGAAGACGCAAGCTATTGCAACAAGTACCTTAATAGATACTTGCTCATATGGATTGTCGATTATCGACCCTTGACCCTAAGTTATGTAACATCTTGAACAGACGGACAGAACAATCGACAATCTTCTATAAGGACAATGCAGTATGAAATCAAATATTACTAAATGAAATTAGAAGATCGTGGGCTATTAGAGCTGGATTTGATACATCGAGAATTTGATATGTGTAATAGCGATATTGTAATGCCTGAATAATGTGGCAAGTTTAATATGAAACCAAGATTAAGTTAGCGAGAAGATGTTTCTCAAAATAATGGACAAATAGGGGAGGAAGAGGAACTCTCCAAATACCCTCGATCCTTCAATTCTAACGCACAACACTCGAAGATAGTTTCAACTAATTGTATACTAATTGTTTGTTCCGGAGTTTGGATGTTTTCTATGTATAATATGTATGTATGTTATAAATATGTAAGTACCTATGTCTATAAGTCGTCTAGATCCCATAGCACTCCAGCCGCAACGGCCTCCGCATCCGCCCACGCTGCATTCTGTGGAATATTAGGGTGATGTAGTCTCTTATTTCTGTTTTTTTTAACGTGAGGGAAAATCCTCATGGATGCCATGCCGGACTCCTACCGACTAAAAAACCTCACGTAACGCCGAACAGTCTATGGTTGGGAGCCCCGGGTAAGCCCTCGGAAGGATGTCCCAGGATTCCCAACAGACCCACAGCCGCCACTGCGGCCTCGTCTAGGGGGTGGTTCGGGTGCTATCCCGTGTCTTTAGGTGGTTTCGGGTGTGATCCCGCTTTTAAGGGGGGGCGTGCGAGAATCCCTCACGTCACGCTGCCGTCATGGGTTATTTCTGGGTTATCAGCGATCTAGTACATAACCGAAAGTGTAGTTCAACTCGATAGGTACGGCTTAAACTAAAGAACATTTAAATTTAATGAGAAAAAAATATCTGTATCTAGCAGGCTTATATTAGCTTAATTTGGGCTAGATGATGTTGTGTGAGATTGTCCACATCATTTTATTTATTACTAGCTGACCCGCGCAACTTCGTTTGCGTAAGAGAGAGAGAGAAATATAAAGGTTCCCCGACGCTTCTATTCCTATCGCGAGGTTTTTTGTCGCTTGTATTCCCGTTGTATTATTTTGGCACATATTGGATTAGTTATCACAAATTGGATTTTCATTAAAATGGTTATTGTAATTGTAAGGGAACCTAATTCGAAGATTGAGGAGCCAAATTAAACTCTTCGTAACTTCTTGAATTCCAGTAGTAGTAGGATAGAACGGAGATCGTTAGTAGCTACCCTACGTAATGCCTACAAAATGATGCAAAAAAAGACATTAAAATATATAATTATTGGCCTACATATTCCAAATAAATTGGCCTAGATCTTTTATGCTTGTCTACTAAATACGGAGGTAAACTTAATTATTATATTTTCGGTCATATTTCCGGTGCTACTCAACCGGTTGCAATCAAATAAATGTAAGATGAAGTCTGACCAAGGTCTTATAAACAAATAATACCGCATCAAAATCGGTTCAGTAGTTTTTGCGTCCATCGCAGTCAAACGTATAACGCCAAAAATCCGCCATTTTGATTTTTAAGGAATTTTATTTTATCTGGGTGTAACTCACACAATCACGACAAATCAAATGACACCTTGTATTTCAAAATCCGTCAAGCCGTTCAGGCTGTAGAGCGTCCAAGAAAACTTTTCAAGGTTTACATTTTAGCGCCAAAAGTCTGCTATTTAGATTGTTTAGCAATATTTATGTACCTGGTGTCACTCACACAAACACGACGAATCAAATGACACCTCGCATGTCAAAATCCGTCAAGCCGTTCAGGCTGTAGGACGCGGACGTGACAAAGAAATGAACATACATACATACAGACATACGTACCTACATAGTCTCGAAAAAGGTGAGGTGGCTCCTTAATTCCTACGGACACTACTAAAACTACTATTATCCTACTACTACTACTGGGAAAGGGTAGTGTCAAGGTAAAAGTAGGTACAATTACCCTTAACACTTTCAGTAGGGTTACGGGATATTTTACTTTCCCGTGACTCTAGTGGCAGTGCCAAGGGAAATATGTTTTCATCTGCCGTCGTCTGTAGTCTTCTGCAGATGTGGCCAGCCCGCTGGCACTATACAGTACTATTTTTATATGTACATGTAGATATAATTCTGACTAAATAAATCAAAATACGTAGTTACTTTGAGCGAAGTAAATGTATATTTTTGTAAAAATTGATACCTAATCTCTTTGTTAATTGGTTTAGAGAGCATTGTCTGCTTTTGCTAAGGAATTGATATCTTAACTTCTTTCTTTCTCGTATTTCTGGATTGTGTAGGTCTTCAGACTTACGGGGCTCAGGCAACCCGTACTAATACAATTTCTCCTATTGTGACCAGACATTTACTGTAGATTTCATGTGCTAAATGTTCATATAAAACGCCTCTGATCGTTTGTTTTATCCCTGTATAAGTGTATATAATAAGAATAACCGGCCAAGTGCGAGTCGGACTCCCGCACGGAGGGTTACGTACCAAAAAACAACTAAAAGTTGTATTTGTTGCATGGGAGCCCCCCATTTTTCTTTTTATTTAACAAGAGGGAAAATCCTTTATGGATGATATGCCGGACTCCTACCGACTAAAAAACCCCACGTAACGGCTAATAGCCTACGGTTGGGAGCCCCGGGTAAGCTCTCGAAAGGATGTCCCACTAAAGGTCCATTTTGTTTTAATTTTTTTTTTTTTGTGAAAATACATTGCTCGATATTCTGTGAGTATTTCAAGCTTCTACTGGTTGCCCTCATTACCTATTAATACAGAGCAACGCGTGCCTTAGACAGTTCGCGTTGCTCTATACTCTATAGTGTTATACAACGCGCGTCTATAAACAATTCAAGTTGCTCTATAGTGTAATACAACGCGCGTCTTTAGACAGTTCGCGTTGCTCTATAGTGTTATACAACGCGCGTCTTTAGACAGTTCGCGTTGCTCTATAGTGTTAACTATCCTTGTATAGATCCTCTACGGTAGGTACAGTATATATTTCAAAAAGAGTTTGTGAACTCTATGTTTAATTTCTTTTTCAGAATATTGATGACATTTGAATGATGACATTATAAACACGATATCTACGTCTACAACATAAATTGTGTGTTTGTACGTAAATTGTTTTTACTGGAGAAAAATCTAAAATATGGACTATTTGTTTACTATTTCCTATGAAATAGCTATCTTTGAAATATTACACATACCTAAAGTAATCTGCTGAAAGCGTTATTCACTTTTTAAAGAAAAAATATTTACGATGAAAGTCGAAAAATAAGTTAGTATGTGACCCGTATAATGTTCAATCATGGCGACACTAAATTAATTTCATTGAGCGACATTTGATTGTGCTATACCTCCTAAAGTATTCATTTAATTTGCATGGTGTAAAGGGAATGAATGATCTTGATGAAATGTTCAAATTAACTAACGTATTTAAATTGAGAAGGATACCTTATAACCGAATATATAAGACAAAATTGCGAAAAAACACGTTTGTTGTATGGAAGCCCCCCTTAAATATTATTATGTTTTTGTTTTTAGTATTTGTTGTTATAGCGGCAATAAAAACACATAATCTGTGAAATTTTCAACTCTCTAGCTATCACCGTTCATGAGATACAGCCTCCTGACGGACAGACAGACAGACAGACAGACAGACAGACGGACAGCGAAGTCTCATGAATAGGGTCCCGTTCTTTACCCTTTGGGTACGGAACCCTAAAAAGCGAATATAGTAATAAATACTCCGTATTATTCGGATGGACAGTGTACACCTTACCTAGAACTGTTTTTTTTTTCATGATTCCTAGCCAGCCATGAACAGGTTTTCATTCACACAAATGTATTTTTGACATACAAATATGAAGGCAATTCCGCATATTTAAGGGCAAAAATCAATAAAATATGCAGTTTTAATAAAATTATTATTAGATTTTTTTGACATTTATCAAAAATTGCGAACATCTTTTTTAAATTGGATTGAGCTGTCAAACATGACAATGTGTCAAAAAAAAATAATTAAAAAAGTACCGACTACGGAGTATTAATATGAACTATGAGGCAAATGCCCTCAAATTTTATTTCTAACCCATTTAAAACGTGTTAAATGATAAATTTCAATAAAATAAAATACACGTCTCCCATCAATTCAGTTAAAGATGTTTTATGACAAATTTGAAGAAGATCGGACCAAGGAATCACGTAGTCTCATACAAACTTTGCACTCCTTGTTTTCCCCCTTAGGAGTGGAATTTTCAAAAATCCCTTCTTATTGCTCGCCTACGTCACATAAGGAGCATTTGTGCAAATTTTAATGCTTTTAGACCCAGCGGTTTAGGCTCTGCGTTGATCGTCAGTCAGTCAGTTCTTGTTTTTATATATATAGATTATTATTGTAACCTAAGAAATGTTGAATCGAAATCAGATATTATTAGAAATAGCAACCAGCTATTGGCCTTCTGAGATGAATTTCCGATAAAAAAGTGTAAAAATGATAATCTCCATACCTATAATAATAGTTGAAGCCGCCTTTTCAGGCGGGATAGATAAAACGACTGTCACCATTAATGTCTGACAGGTTAAACCCTGAAAAATCTAAAGATAAACCCATCAACATCCAAACAAAACGAATCCTCGGAATTTTAGAGGGAACCACAAGATTACATAATCCAACACCAGCAACCAGCATTATATCGAAAATGAGCGGAAAGCGGATACGGTCAGCATAGCGACCTTCGCTAAGTGCCATTTCAACCATTTAAGGTAAACATCATCGTGTCAGAGGCCCAACCCATCAACGCTGTTTAAAGCGCTCATTATCGCGGTTTATTAAATTTAATTGAAAAGTTTTAATCTTGATTTAGTATATCGGTAATACTATTGGTCGCAGTAATATTTACTTACTATTATTATAAATGCAGCAGTAACAAGCAGGAAAGTCTTTGTAAGAACAATAGATTTTCATGAATTGTAACATATTATATATGCAGTATTCTTTATAGGCCAGTTTTAAGCATTTATAAAATGCAGATGAAAACGCGCAAATTAAAAAAGGTGATATAAAGGTACCTACGCTGTTGTGTCCAAAAGACCCCTTATATAGTTTTGTGTGTAACCTTGATGCAACTAATTTTATTACAGTTAGATACCCACCACCTATACTGAAGCCTCGTAACTAATGTGACTCTCTCAGTGTTGACAGGGATTGAGAAAAAATCCAAATCATTTTTTAAAAGCGAGTTCTAACTGTCTGCTTTCAGACTTTGAAAGCTGACAGCCAGAAGAAGGTACAGAACAGAGTATACTCTGCTAGCTATTACCCGGGGCTCGCCCGATACTACTCGTGTATGTATGGACTAGCCTCATAGTATAGTAGTTAGTGTGCCTGACTACGGATACGGAGTTAATGGCTTCGATTCCCATCCAGGACAAATCTCTTTGTGTGATGAGAAAATTAATTTCTGTGTCTAGGTATAATTTAGGTACCTATAATATACATATGTATTTAAAAATATATACATATGTATGTTTATCAGTCGTCTAGATCCCAAAGCACAAGCTTATATTGGCTTAATATGAACTAGATGATGTTGTGTGGGAATGCCCATACAAATATTTACAAATGTAATTTTTAATTTTTTATTTGTGTTGCACCCACCTGTAACTTAGTTTACAGCGAGGTATGACAAGTTGAAATGTATGATTACTGACCCGCTCCCATAGTTAGTAACGCGATGACTGCAAAAAATTAAACTACCTCAACCATTGATCTATGTAATAGAAAAATAATTTTTCAAATCGGTCTAGCAGTTTCTGAGATTATTCCTAACATCCAAATGCATAAACTTTACCTCTATGATAATTTGAAAGTTGTCATCAAAGATGTTATTAAATGTTAACACGTGCGAATTATATATTGCAAGTGTGGGTGGATGCCTCACCCACTAACATGAAATTTAAGGAAATTTGACAATCATACTGGTTTTACTAACTTCAACCTTTGACTTCAAAGAGATGATAATTTTGTTCTCTAAGTAGACATACTCGATGAAAACTAACTCACTAGAATGATTTTAACAATACCTGACCGGTTTCGCTATTATAGCATTCTCAAAGATGTTTACACTTGTATTATAACAAGTACCATCAAGTGCCAACAATCAAAAGTATGTCTATAAAGACATACTCGAATTTCCAATTGGTTCATGTTGTTTGACTGTGAACTATTTGTATACTCTATATTCAACTATGCCAATATATCCGAGGGGGTCAGTAGATGTTTGGACGGTAGTATTGTTGGGCCTACGTGATAGGGCTTAATTAATATAAGTTTTAGCTGTTATAAACTTGTAGATGGAAGTGTTTTCAGTAGATGTTCTATAATATTTTGTTCCTACTACATACATAGTACAATGAGATTAAAGCTTGACGCACAGGCGCAATATGAATTGTCTAAAAATAATGATTTACGAAATATAACAAATCCTTTATTTTTAACGTGAGGGAAGATCCTCATGGATGCTATGCCGGACTCCTTCCGACTAAAAACCTCATGTAACGCCCTACAGCCTGTGGTTGGGAGCCCCGAGTAAGCTCTCGGAAAGATTTCCCAGGACTCCCAACAGATGCCTTGGGGGTGGTTCGGGTGTGATCCCGCTTCTTCACGTCACGCTGCCGTCATGGGCCTGCTTCTTTAAGGACAGTGAGCAACCCTCCTCCTCAGGCCCCCGGTCATTGAGGCCGATAGTCTTCGGGGAAGACACGTCGGCGGCAATATAACAAATCCTAATAAAAAAACATCATAGAGCTGTAGCAAACAACCACGTAGAGAGGGACTACGAGACTCGGAAGGAAGTTTCGAGTTTCGTAGTCTCTCCGTGGGTTCTGTGTAATGTTCCTCCCTGTTGCCTCTATAATATGTATGTAGAGTTATGGGAAACGGATTAAGTGACCTGGTTTTACTCTTGGTTATACCCCAAAAACAAATTAACATCGATAAAACTAAAGAAACATCACAAAATTCAAGTAAACATCGATGAAACCAATGAAAATCACGAGCGTGTACAATTTGTGATATGTGGTTCCGCGCCACACTGCCTCTGTGTTGATGATTTTTATAGAATAGTGGGATTGATCACATTTAAGTATAAGTCACCGGGTTGGAGAGCTTTCAATCTAATCATTGTGCTACCCGTAGTATAGCGATTGTATATGGAACCTCTAGCCCTGGGAAAGAGCTATCTTCCCACTCAACTACTACAGTGCTCCGTCTGTATACCTATAAGAGGATAAATAAATCCATCCAAAAGCAAACCATTAGACAGATAAATTTTTACCTAAATTGATTTGGACATATAACTATCTTGCTGGATAGCAAGGGACAGCGAGACGAATGCCAACTCTGGGATCAACAGCGAAACGATCTTTTGAATCGTTCAGTTATGACGAGGATTCTTTCCACTGTTACCTGTGGGTACACCTTGTTGTGGATCAAAAAGAAGAGGGTGGGATTAGGTTTACTGAGCTGTTTAAAACACTTGCCGTGATAGATTCCTTAGAATGCAGTCAAATATGCAAACGTTCAGGATAGGCCAGAGGTTAGGTCACTCTGTGTTGATGATGACTATATTGTAATAAGTGACAAGTTGATTTAAAATTTAAGATAAAAGCGTTATTTTAAATAAAAACCTCATTAATTAAAAACTAGCTCAAGTTTATCGATATACTTCGTTTGACTACTTAGCAATTCATTCATAATTTTACAAAAATCTATCTAAAATTAAGACGAGCAGGAATTACCAGAGTCAATGCAGAACAACTAAATCAGATTAAATTCAAGAATTAATTAGTTATTTGTATTCAATTTTTTGAACTTTAAATGTTAATAAAAGCAAGCAGTTTGATTTACTAACTAAAAAACATTTTCATCTTGAATTCTTTTAGTTTAAAATACGAAGGTTATGCAGTAAATTAGTTTCGGAAGCCATATATTAAAATAGATTTTTAATTTTAAGATTTGATTTATTATTAAAGTATTTTATATAAGACTTAGCCTATTTTTGTTTTCCTATATAAATAAATAAGTAAATAAACACCTCTGTTTTTTTAACGTGTAGAAATCTTTCATGGATGCTAAAATAAAATAAAATTTATTCCATTTGAAATTTAAAAAAAAAATTAGGTATTTAGGTTTGTCAAATTTTTTGTGAGCATTTCCGAACCCCCGGCAGGGTTCGGAAATGCTACAGACTGAGAAGAATAAACAAACTCAGTCCGGTCCCTCCCAAAATTAATTTTAGAATTTAATACCTACAGTTTTTTTTATATAAAGAAAGGAGCAAGCAGCCTTGTCTTTTAAAAAGTCTTTAATGCTATAATAAGCTTTCTGGCACAATTTAAATTTTATAAGTTTTTTAAATTTCTTCACTGACAAACCTGTTTTTGATGTCCCAGGAAATGAACACCACTCTGAAATAAACTCTTGCGTATCACACTAACAAATATTCTCACGCAGCATCCGCAATCTGAAAGTAACGCTTGATCACAGAATTATTTGTTTCGAGATGAATGTTCGAATTCGAACACGAGACCTCACGGCAATCTCATACACTTACAAACCATAGAGATCGGGTGTTTACTCTCGGCCCGCTTAGGGAAAGTGATTATAGTAACTGAAGGTACAGTTTTTTCTGTGTCGCTTTAGGCCTACAATCACTAACGACACTTTCATGCATATAATCACGCCTTTATCTTCGAAGGGGTAGGCAGAGGCATACTATACGCCCACATTTCACCTTATAGTTTTATATCTGGTGGTACTATTTGCATTGTATTCATTGACGTGTCGCAAGTGCCTATGTATTAGGATTATGCGAAATAAATGTTTTTTTGAGTTTGAGTTTGAGGTATCCCACATATGAGCCCATTGCCTTTTTGAAATAGACAGGCGCAGGTTGCCGCGACCTGAAGTTGAAATTTTTCAAGCCGCCCATAAGGCCTTCAACTTGGCTTAACGATTGTCATTTTACTGACAACCTGGTTTCATTTCAAGTTGTCCTTTTCTTCGCAATGGATCTTGTTGCGAAAGAGCTCCCTTATTCGCCTCTTACGACACCCTCGGGATGTTTTGGGGAGGCGACATTTTGTACTCTTTACCCGTCGCCACAAGGGGCGTAATAGGTATACATAGTTGTTTAAACCCTATAACGGAATGTGCTTAGTGCTCACATTAAACTACATAATTTTATCGATATTTCCCAAACATATTTATTATTATTTACATTTTTTTATTTCTTAAATTAGAAAACAGAAATGATTTTTACATAAATCTAGAAGACCTAGAAGTTACAGAACGTGGCATTTATTTGAAATTGTGGGAAGCGTTTTCTTTCCGAATTCCCAATCAAAATAGGACACACATTACTCTGCCGTAGCGGAATTTCCCGCTGCTGAAGATGTGACTTCAGCTGCGTCCTCTAACTATGTAATAGTACAATAATAGAAAAAAAATATAGATCCTTAATACAATGAATTGTACAGCTACATCCAAAACCGTGACTTTATTTACTAAGGAATGGACGTAGAGCTAATAAAAAACCAGGATATATTATTAGCATTATTAATTTTCTCTATTATATTGTATTCCACAAATAAACATTACGTGAATACAAATAGGTATATTTCTATTGACATCATTTATTAAGTGTAATCGTTCGGTGAGCCGTGAAAAAAAATTAATCACGATTTCCATTTTAGGGTTCTTCAGTGGAGAGAATCAAATCAGAACGGTCTTCATGAAATTATGACCTTTCATGGCACTTTAAGCATTATGTAGTACATATATTCTATTTACGTGTATATATACATAATTAAAGTCACGCGTATTTCTTTGAAGGGCATAGCCATATATATGCCAGTATTTGTGATGAAAATATCTTTTAATTTTTCATCATTTACCGAATTTATGTGTATAAATCACGGTATATCTATTTAGCGTAAGAAGCCATCACCAGGATTACTGGACCAGCTTAGATACATGCAGACAAGCGAGAGAGGCGCTGCCGACAATCAACACCAGATTCTCTCGCCAAATTCTGCAACTAAACAGGACCAAGATAAGTATGATAATAGGTATAGTTACGGGTCACAGTCCACAAAACAAAAACTCTTTAATTTAGGTGTCACAGACAGTCACCTTTGCAGAGTCTGTATGGAGACGGACGAAACTGCCAGTCACATTCTTATGGAATGTCCGGAACTGGCCAGATACAGGGCTTTTAAACACTTCGGCACACCGAGGTCGCTCCAGGAAGTCGTCGACAACGCGAAGAGTCTGCTAAACTTCCTGGAGGAACTGGGATGGCAGTAGCCATACCACGAACCCCCCCCCCCCCCCCCCCCGCGCAATAGAGGCGCAGAATTGACGTAGAGTTGCGGAAACCAGCCCGTGTAAACCTAGAACCTAGATCTATTTAGCGTTGGCCAAGCGAGATTTTATGAGATATATCTAGAGTCCTTATTCTTAGCATTCCATGGATTCACCGTGCGGATGCCGGGTCCATAGCGTGGCATAGGGGGCAACACCCCGACGACGGCGTTTGAGACTTGCGACCCATTTGAGTAGGTTTAGGGTGGCATAAACGCTCACCTTCCACCGTCAGCAATATTCCCTCCCCCATCCAACCAGATTTGGTAAGATCCTATCAATGCCGCTTTTGATATTTGTTTTAGTAAAGTGCTCTAATTAGTATTTTTTCGTAATTTTTCTTTTAGTCAGTTTAAAAATCGATCGGAAGATAGCCAATTCGTATAATGTCTTTTATTTTATTGATAATTGTAGATAACATTGTTAGTTGTTACTATTTGCAGTTTGAGGATGACATAAACATCTTTTTTTAACGTGTGTGACAATCCTCCATGGATGCTATGCCGGACTCCAACCGACTAAAAAATCTTACGTATCCTGCTCAACAGCCTACGGTTGGGAGCCCCGAAAGTATGTCCCAGGACTCTCAACAGGGCGTAAACATCTTCTAAATCTACCTTATTGGAAAGGAGAGTAAAACTATCTAAAGATTATATGGTAATGGTTCCCTATATAGGTATAGTCACGTTTTTCCCTCAAAAGTGTATGCAGAAGCATACAATACTTCTTTATCTAACCAGCTTATGTGGAAAACATTAAGGATAGACTCAAACACTTCTACGATGTTCTTATGTAATCTGTAATCACAAGTTCTCGATTTAAATATGTACGGAACTCCCTGCCCTTGAGCTCGATACCGTCTTAACCGTTTATATTCTTTAGTTTCTTACGTTTTAACGAGTAAATGTCTACACAATACTGCATCCTTAACTTGATTAGGATATATTGGTTCGGCTTATTTTGGTACACGATTCTTAATTATTCACGGTAACAAGATTTAGAATTAGTTGTATACAAATAGGTAAGTACTTTGTAATACTAAAATAAATTATATGATTTATGACTGACTTGAATGAAATCATCAAAGTTATTGTAAAATTGCAATCATTATAATTTGAAGTTCCCGTCTTAGATCTATGTAGGCGACTTTTTTAGGCATAGGTACATAGTCGCTCTGAAACTTTTGAACTCTGAAATTGTCGGCAGCGCGAATACGTCCTTGGTGTCTCTGAAAAAATTCACCATTTACGGAGACCACTTTCTATCATGTGCGAACGAAAGGCTGACAACTTATTAGTTTATAAAAAAAGGAGCTACTGAACCGATTTTAAAAGGTATAATGCTCTCATCATGAAACTTAAACGATATACTTGGACTCCCATGATGCGAAGCGTAGTAATTGAAAGAAAGAAAGAAAAATAATTTATTTTGTTCTCAGCAAGGATATAATAAAAGTAATACATGATATATTAGGTACTTAGGTATAGCAAACAGATAACATTGATATCCCCGCATGAGACAAAAATGGTCCCTAGCTCAGCTTTGATGCTACTTCGCGTAATTAGCGAATTAGCGCTGGTTTTCTGCTAGGGCCAGTGAAAATACGGCCGAGCAAACTGCCAAAATAAAATTAATTAATGTCAAAATTACGGGCGTATGTAAGGGGTTCTACGAGGTTAGTATAGCCATTCGCTCTTAGTTTGCCGCTAGTGTAGAGGCGTAATATGGGAGCGGGTAAAGTTAGAGCGAACGGGTTACTGTATATTACAAGGAAAGACGCGGGACAAAGCTAGTATTATATAGAATTGATTTAACAAGCACCACCGCGACTGATTACTAAATATGGATTTAGAATATATTCACGAATATTAATAATCTTAGTCTGATATAGAGTGGAGCGGAGGCATCATGCTGATGCCATATTAAAATTTTCAAATATACATAATTATATAAATAAAATAAAATAAATATTTCCGGACATTCACACACAACAACTTCTAGCCCAAACTAAGCTAATAATCAATCAATCAATAAAATCAACCCATGACAGTCCATTGCTCGACTGCAATGGACTGTCATGGCTTTTCAAAGTCCTGGGACATCCTTCCGCGGGCTTAAGGACATAGCCCACTTAAGCGACTCTGCTCCAACATCGCTCCCACCCAACACTGCCCTAAAAGACTACTGCTCGCGTCCACACGGCGACAGCTAGCAGACGGCCAGCTGTCCACCCGCAGACCGCTCTCGCCTTTCGCAATAGACACAGTTCGCGATCGGTGCTGGTGCGGCAACTGCTAGCAGTAAGCGCGCGGGCACCGCGCCGACCGCACGTCTACAACGCACGCCCAGCGAGGCGTCAACTCCCGAGCAGTCTGACGGCGGTAAGCTCGCTGAAAGCGAGCTGTCTGCTAATTGATGATGGCAATGTAAAATATATCTAAAGAGCAATATTTAAAGCCTATATTTGAATTATATTATTTTTGCCGGGTGGAAGCAGAGTCGTGTAAGTGGGCTTTGACCTTTACCCGGGGCTCCCAACCGTAGGCCGCTGGTTGTGCGTTACGTGATGTTTTTTAGTCGGTAGGAGTCCGACATAGCATCTATGATGGATTTTCCCTCACGTTAAAAAAGAAAAGGGCATCTCCCAATTCACGCCACAGTACACAGTGCTGCGCCTTCGGCACCCAGTCCCTCTCCTTTGACCTTTTCCAGGTCATCGGTTCATCTGCCGGAAGGTCCTACCTTATGTTTACCAAATCTAGTAACAACAGAACTCTTTGGGTCCATCGGCTATCAGTTCTTTCTACAGATGTGTCTAGCCCACTCCTACTTATCCTCTTACTCTGCGACGATGTCGGTCACTCCGATTCTCCGACGGCGACGATTAAATATCATTAAATGGACCATCATAAATTGTAATGTGAAAAAAATATCTGCTTAGAACAAGATTCGAACTTGCATCTTATTGCATACCGTACCAGACGCTTTGCCAACTTAGCCATCGAGACGATACTTAGAATCGACGAATAATTCCATCATATACGTCTCGGGGCGACGAAGGCTCCTTATTCTATCATTGTGTTGATTTCTAACCAAAATACTTGACTTAATTCAATTAGACAACAAGGAAATGAAGCCTAATGTATTAGTCTAGATTAATTTTTAAGTTTCCGTGCCATAGGGGTCACGTGAATATTATTAGCATTAATACATAAGCTTTAGAAGAGGTTTCCGTGCTGTTGCTGACCAGGATATGAGAGGAAACAAAGAAGATATCAACTGGTCTCTATAGGAAAAGTATAGGTAATCCTTCTCTCATACATTAGGAGGAAATAAAGACAAAGAAGATATCAACTGGTCTCTATAAGAAAAGTAAGGAATCCTCAATCCTCCATACATTAGTAACCACTTTTGGTCAGATGGTCAGATATTTATTTACACGACTAAGGAGCTTGTTTCTATCTTAGCAGTGTAAAAATACAATAAAACGCTTTTAAACAGAGCCTAATAATCGGATCTACAGAGCTTAGATATAGCTTAGTGCTTGGTTACTTATTATGTATTTCTAAATATACCTAACTACAGTAGGAATAGAAAAGGCGAGCGTGTGTATATACCTACATTGAAGAGTCGGAGGTTTGATTACCTATAGTTTCAACTAGCTGTTCCTCGCGGCTTCGTCCGCGTAGAAGTCTTTTTCGCGTAAAATCATTGCCCTCCTTTTGCGCAGCCAGTTTAAAAGTAGCCTATAAACTTCCCTTGGACTCAAACTATGTCTATACCGAAATTTCATCAAAATCGGTTCAGGCGTGAAAACGTAACAGACAGACAAACATAGTTACTTTTGCATTTATAATATTAGTAGGGATGCTTCTGTTAGACAGCGGTAAAGACGCAGGAAGAGCCGCAGGCGTTCTCTAGTAAGAACAATAAAATTGATAGGTTAACTGTCAGTAATATTATAAATGGATACTTAAATTATGAATCATCACGAATAATCATTAATTGACGATACATTATCATTAATTTTAATTAGGCATCTTCAAAACATTCAATATCAAATAATTTTTTTTTCACTTCCTTCACTAATAAAAATAGAATTAAAGATGATTTCTGAACTGTATAAGATATTTTATACCGTCTCAAGTTGGCCTTAAAATCACGTGTCTGTGATGACTTTTATCTATTCTGTTAATAATATACCGCGTGACTCACATATCAATGCCCACACCAGCAGAAATTCTACTCCAAAAAAAAAAAATTAAGGGTAGGCCACGCCAATAATACCGCCAGCCTTACCTTACCCTTCGGTATTTCAATATTCCACTTTGAATGGGGCAAAAGAGTATAGCTAAATGAGGCAAAGTTGAAGGCGTCCACTAGTTCTTTACATAGATCACCCCCTCCCGCCATAGCTTAAGCTTTTTTTAGTCGGTAGGAATCCGGCATAACATCCGTCAACCATTTTCAGAGGTTATTTGGTCTTACTTTACCAAACAAAATTAACCGACTAAATACCAACCCGTCTGGCCAGCGTACCATGCTGGCCAGACGGGTTGGTACAGAATTTTGTTTCGAGTTTACTTTCTCTTTGCAATGACATTGTCCGTCAATCAGCAGGTTCACCACTTGCAGGTAAGGGTGACTTGGACTTTTAATATCTTCATGGAACTAAATTTCACAGTAATATACGGAATTTGGCAAAACCATATAAGATACTATTTTTAGCGATCGCCCTTTCTATCGCCATACATCAATATCGAACCTTGAAAATCCTATTTTACAACTTTGGTATTGTTATAAAATACCGGTTAATGGTAACGTCATCTGGAAAGTACACCCACTGGAATGGAAATCGAGATGTTCACTAACCGGTACTCGTTCAAGGCTAAATTAAGTACCACAAATCTATCGAATTATTTGAATAGTACTTCATTACTTGCTACCTACTTTTTTGTACATATTTGGAATTCTAATTTTAATGTTTCAAATCTTATACTGAGGCAAGCAAGCATACGACCTTGATCGAAAGTAGGTGTCGTCGCATAAGTACTTGCCCTGCTAAATATTCTTCTATCATTCCACCGCTCGCCTCAGACAGGGTGCTTTTCACACGCTTTGAGATCGGAGAGCACATGATACAGCGTGGTCCAATAGGAACTACCTGCGGCGTATGCTTTGATGGCATGAGCTCCCTGCTTTGATATTCTCAAACCTATTACAATATAGACTTATTCGATAGAGGTAAAAATTTGCAAGGTCGGCAGTGTGAGTGCCGCTGTGTCACTTCTGGTGTCGCAAAAACAAAGATGACCACTTTCGAAGAGGTGGGCAGTATGTATGTACCTGTGAAGTATCAAATCAGTCTGACGGACGTAAGTTTCTTCGTAGGTATACTCGGTACAGTTTATTCTCATCTAGTCAATGTACGCATCATAAGATTGTCGGCATTTTCGTTCAATACGTTACACTTATACGGCATTTTACTCATTCAATGCTAAGGAATCCACCTTTGTTTTGTTCACAAAGGCATAATTTAGATGTGTATCGACATTCGAAAACCTATTTTTCTAAGATATCCGGTTTTTTGATCAATCGGAGCGTGAAGATTCTTCGGCTATTTTCAACATGGACTTATATGTTAATGTCAAACGAGATATTAATAAACCGGATGAGTGTTGCCATTCTACATATTGAACATTATGAAGTCATTCTGATTTAAATACTTACTAACAATGACAGCTTAGACAATACAAGACTTTAATATTACGTTATTCGATATATTACTTAAAATTCCTTTACAAGTTTTCAAAAAAACCGGAAATCTTGAAGACTTGCTTGGATTAGTTTCAAATCTAACAATTTTTTCATCAATTCGCGATAATTTATATTCATTCGCGGTGAAGATGTACATAATCCCTACTAATATTATAAATGCGAAAGTAACTCTGTCTGTCTGTCTGTCTGTCTGTCTGTCTGTCTGTCTGTCTGTCTGTCTGTTACGCTTTCACGCCTAAACGGCTGGAGCGATTGAAATGAAATTTGGTATGGGGATAGTTCGAGGCCCTGGGAAGGACATAGGCTACTTTTTAACCGACTGCGCAAAAGGAGTGTTATGATTTTACGTGATAACGACTTTCAGACTGTTACGCTTTCACGCCTAAACGGCTAAAGCGATTGAGATGAAATTTGGTATGTGGATAGTTCGAGACCCTGGGAAGGACATAGGCTACTTTTTAACCGACTGCGCAAAAGGAGTGTTATGATTTTACGTGATAACGACTTTCACGCTGTTACGCTTTCATGCCTAAACGGCTGGAGCGATTGAGATGAAATTTGGTATGTAGATAGTTCGAGGCCCTGGGAAGGACATAGGCTACTTTTTAACCGACTGAGCAAAAGAAGTGTTATGATTTTACGTGATAACGACTTTCAGACTGTTACGCTTTCACGCCTAAACGGCTGGAGCGATTGAGATGAAATTTGGTATGTGGATAGTTCGAGGCCCTGGGAAGGATATAGGCTACTTTTTAACCGACTGCGCAAAAGGATTGTTATGATTTTACGTGATAACGACTTTCACGCGATAACGACTTCTACGCGGTTGAAGTCGCGGGAACAGCTATCCCTACTAATATTATCAATGCGAAAGTACATAACTCGGTCTGTCTGTCTGTCTGTCTGTCTATCTGTCTGTCTGTCTGTTACGTTTTCACGCTAAACGGCTGGAGCGATTGAGATGAAATTTGGTATGGCGATAGTTCGAGGCCCTGTGAAGGACATAGGCTACTCTTTAACCGACTGCGCAAAAAGAGTGTTATGATTTTACGTGATAACGACTTTCACGCGATAACGACTTCTACACGGTCGAAGTCGCGGGGAACAGCTATTTTAGTTTAGTTGTAAATATTCAATCACACTACTTAGCTCAGGGGCTTGACAGAGAAGGATTAAAATCTGTAGGTATACTATATGGGCAAAAGACATGCTTACGTAATAGGTTAGGTTCAATTTTTATATGCGAATAGGTTTATATTAGCGTGAATCCCTCGCGTCACACTGTCGTCTAGGGCCTGTTTCTGTAAGGATGGTGAGTGGCCTCCTCATCGACCTCAGGCCCCCGGTCATGTAGGCCGATAGTCTTAGGCGAAGACAACTCGCCGGCACTTGGGTACTTGGAACTTGGGTGGGAGAGGTCTCTATACTTTTAAAAATTATTAAGTCTATAAGGCTAATAGCTTGGTTTAACGACTGCCATTTACTGGCTACCGTTAGCGTTAGTGTTATCGTCTCAAATCTTTCGGTTATAAGTACTTAAAGTTTTCAGTCTGTGGCCCAAATCTAACAAACGTTTCGTATTCGCGCTTCACCATACTACTTACTCTTTTTATTATTAAAGGGGCCAATTAATAAAGACGTACGTCATACCGGCCTTGGACCCGCTAAAACCATGAGGTCCATCCATCTAGCGCAGTCCTGGGGTATCCTTTAGAGGGCTTACCAGGGGCTCCCAACCGTAGGCTGTTATACCTAACAGCCTACGGTTGGGAGTCCTACCGGATACGTGTGGTTTTTGTCAGTAGGAGTTATAGTATATTCATGTGGGATTTACCTCACATTAAAAAAAACCATGTAGCGCATAGCTCCCCGGGTAAGTTGGAGGATGACCGAACTTTGTCCCCACATTTTAGTTACGACTTATCCTAGAGGCTCGATAGAATACAGTTCAAACTTTGCTTATAACATAATTTCCACGCGAACGAAGTTGCGGGTAACAGCTAGTAAGAAATAAGTTGAAACTTGACGGCTATTGAAGGTCAATTGTATCCGCACTTAGTTTAATTCTACTTTGAACCTAGATTCGAAAATGTCATGTCAGTGTGTATGTGGCCATTTCGTAACTTACCAGTATTGTTTTGAAATCAAACGTAGATATTAGCAGACCAGTGATAATTGGAAATGCATTGACTTCGCGAGATGTTATCAAAGAGTTTAGTTTATTGCTCAATGGTCGGATTTCGCGTACGAGATATAAGTCTATTGTTGCTCTTTTCATTCGTCACAGTCATGATTTTTTGCGGGAATTAACGGAACGTTGATGAGTGACGATGAAGGACACAATTCTGACGCTGGCACTCGTAAACTAGAAAACCATCATAACTTAATTTTTCCTCACACACTTATTTTCTATACGATATCCATCATTTCTTGCCTTGTCTCCCGCTTTGCAAGGGAAGAAAGTGAAGTTCTTGACAACTCCCTCATATTTGTTTATGGTAAATCTCGATGCGGATTTCATGACACTAACTTCTACTAGAAATTTACCGAGTTCGAGCTCAGTGTAACTTTTCTAGTTTGATCATTGCTGAATATCCTAGTCAACAAGAGATACAATAATGGGAGTTTGGGTGAAAATAGCTCCAATAAAAGTTCGACAGTTTTTTTCTGGAGTTGAGTCTGGATGGACTATCAGAAGGGCACTTGTATTTGCCAATCGCATTGCTCTATCAGAACCTGTACGAGCTTAGAAATCTGAACCGAAAGACTTCTAGATTTTCCAACCACTCCTAATACTTGGCAACCTTCAAAAACAAGTCAAAACAAAATTGCCTCAGCAGATAACTGGACTCTAAATGACAGACTTTCAATGCAATTTAAGAGAAGATTAGACAAGTTTATTAAAAAGCAATCAAATCCAGCTCCTAGAACTATTGTCTAGATCAAGTTGCACCAGAAATCTAAGGCTCAATCGCTATTGAAAAGGTCAAGGAGACTAAAGCTAAATTGTATAAAATCAGGTCAAATGATGAGTGAATTTTATATTGCTTTTATTAAACAAGGAATTCGTTTAAAACCTGTCCGCCTCCTCAGCACTCGCTACATAAGTGATTACTGTGGTAGGTGACTTTCAATCAAATTTGTCACAGTCCTCTGCTGAACCTAGAACTTTCACAATTTTTGCATTATCATAGGATTCTCCGCATTCTACATCCAGTACCTGTTACATTTTCTAAGTCTTTGGTCCAAATAGGCTGGTTTTTTACGTTTCTGAGCTGGTTGCCTGGTCTCCACTCAGGAAATCATCTATTCTTGCTCTTTAAACCATAATCATACCTATTTTTGTTGTTCCCGAAGTAACATGGTTATTTAAATACAAATCAAAGTTCATTGTTCCCGGCTCAGGTTTTGCATAATTAGCACAATATGGGGATGAATTTAAAACATACTTTATTGTCTAAGTATTTGTCAAATTTGTTTAATAGTTCTGTGTTTTCTCTGATTATACGCATTCTCTGAAGATTAAACTGATTCTAGTATTCAAAATGATAATTTATCATCAAAACAGACAGAACAAGTGTATTTGACATTTATCTGATATTATGTATGAATATCTTTATCTACATAATGTGTGCACACGTATGCCTTTATGCCTGCTGGTCACATTCACGCATTGTTGTTGCTTCGAACTAGTAAAACTACTATTAATTTATATTGAATTGTTTTTGCGATTTATTGAAAAAAAAAACAGCAGCTATCGGCACACACTATCCGTGCACAAACTGGTTACGTACTTTACCAGGTTAAGGGCCACTCTACCTCAGATGGTACCGATTAGACTTATATCGATCACGTGTTACATAGTAAGTAAGTCGTGTAGTACTTTCGTAACTACCTAACACGTTCTAGTGTCATCACAAAGTCAGGATTCCTAAATCGGCGTCAGATTTTTACTTGATAAGTGTCTAGAAAAGGTATTTTATACGTTTTAAGTGATCTGTGAGAAACATGTCTGATGGCGATGTACTTAAAATTTTAAATAGAATTGTTTTTAAACGAAATAATTGTTTAACGTTGACTCAAATTCAATAAAATTTCGATAAAATAATTATCCTCCACCAACGACCCCAAGGAGTAGGTACTCAGGGAGTGACTGGAAACGGAAGGCTCAGGACCGCGTGTTGTGGCGTAATTTGGGAGAGGTCTACATCCGTTGACTCTCAGCTGATTTGGTTGAATTATCTTAAGTTCAAGAAAGTAATTTGATAGGTCTGATAATAGTAATGAGGGGTTTAAAAGACCGTCCATTGTGCTCACCCCGTCCAGTGTAATGTAAGATTCGAAAGTAAATGTTGAGCTTGGAAGTCGAAGTTTTGGATTTAATCGAGGTACGGTCAGATGATAACAACACAGACAGCTCCACACAATATGGACCTCCAAACGGCTACAGGCCTTTATGCTTGTCAGGCAGTATATGTACCTGAAAGAAATCACTATCTCTCTTGAAACTCTTTCAACTCCTATAAAAACTAAACCTCTTCTTAATATTATTGCTATGACGCTTATAATCATTTTATTATTATTATTATAGTTATTTATCACATTACCACATTATAAGTATTTGCATACAACTTATTACTGCTTCTGTGGCATTATATTACATCAACTTATTGAACAATATAGTGCAAGCAGAAACCTTTACATATAGTTCAAATTAAAGTCATTAAGTTATAAAAGATTACATCCCATTATTGTTTCATTTACCAACTAAAGTTGCCATAAACAGTATCGTAACAGATAATCCAAATATAGCAGTTATGCATGAAGCAATGAGGTTTGTATTGGATCTAAAATCCTGTAACGAGGTGTTTGCCAAAGGTGGTACCGTTCGGACTTCGTGGACTGATATTTAACGCAACATAAATTAACCTATTAAGGTCCGTTCACACAGAGAGATTACCGGCTCGGAAGACATCGCCCGGCGCTGCTGGTGCGAGTTGTATTAAATTTTAACAATCAAATTTTTCCTCTTTATATACATTTATTGTTAAAAATTACAGATAAACATAATTATTACATATCTATATTTACATTATTACTATCTAAACTAAACCTTAATAAGGCCCCCGCGGCATTGTGCCCAAAAGACTAGCAGCATTCCCCCTTTGAATAGCAATGCCTATTCGTTGAGCGAGAAAACTGCCAGCCCTTGGGTCACCATTTGACTCCACAAGGCGCTTTTTCAAATTCTTGAAAAATTTTTCCTCTTTATAATATTGGTATAGATAATACAGTACACTTACCTTGTCAGGGTGAACAGCCAGGCATGCCTTTCTAATTTCTCTTGACATCAGCCGGCGTCACCAGCTGTGCCACAAAGTGGAGTTGTATTTACAGTGCGCACCCATGTCAGACTTCTTGTAGGACCAATAAATCGGATCGCTCGGATTTTCAATATTATTTCTGTCTGACCTTTTCATAGGACATGCCGTGTGTACCGTTATTGAAATCATTACCTATGTTCTATTTTAATCGGTGTAAAAATCAGCGTCTGAAAATCGGAAGTGCAGCGTATGCTCGGAACAGGCCGGTGCTGTCCGCCTTTTCCCATAGACTAGCTATAAGATGTTTTTGATTAAAAGCTTAGGTTTGCTCTCGACCATTTTCAATAAAAATCGGACATGCAAAAATAAAACATGCAAAAAATAACTCTTATTAAAATGATTCAAAATTTTATTTGTATGTGAATTTGTAGAATAAATAAATATATGTAATCAAATTTTATTTTCTCGCCACATAAACTGTCTCTCCGAGCCGTGTGTGAGCATGCACCTTTACAGCCTAACGGTTGGATGTGATTGTCTGACATTTTTCAAGTAATGACCCATACACATTGGATTCATCTCGAGATCGTAAAATACAAGGTCTCTGTCTTCACATTTGTAAATCATAAAGGCCGGTTGAGTTGAGAATTTTTTTACAATACATTTTCTCACCGTGCCGCAATCACTCGATTCAATGAGCATTATTATGCTATGTTATAAATTTTAAAAGGGCTGCCGCAGTAGAACTGTGCGGCATATAAACAAATTATAATTAATTGTAATGATTTAATCTATTATTGTCGAGGACATTGAGTATCTAATTTATGCCACGAGTTATCATTTGTCATTTTTCTGGGCCCACGAGAGATGACAAGTGATAAATTTTGATTTTATTGATTCTATAGTTTATTTTATTGTATGCCAAGATATAATTTTAATTTACAAATATGATACAAATACGATACAATTTGCGTCTTATCATTTAAGTTAAATTTATATCGGGCTCCCTTTTTTTTTCTTTTTAACGTGAGTGAAAATCCATCATGGATGCTATGCCGGACTCCTACCGACTAACAGCCTATATCCCGCGTCTTTGGGGGGTTTCGGGTGTGATCCCGCTTCTAAGGAGGAGGGGGGGGGGGGGGGAGCGTGCGTGAATTCCTCACGACACGCTGCCGTCATGGGTCTGCTTCGTAAGGACGGTGAGCAGCCCTCTCACCGTCCTCAGGCCCCCGGTCATGGAGGGCGAAGTCTTCGGTGAAGACACGTCACTTACACCCACTGGAGATCATGGCTCGCACCATGGTCTCGAGCGGGAGAGTGTCGACGTCCAGACCCACTACGAGGACCTGGCGCTGGTTGACCACGCCGTGCACTCCACCAGCGTGTGGAGCTCTGTTTCATCGGGCTCCCTTGGGATGGAAACATACATGTTGGTAGATTTATTAAAGAAACCATAGGTCACCTGAATGAAAACGAAGTAGCCGTTAATTTGTTTACATTGCAAATTTAAGAAGGTTACATTGCAAATTAAATAGTTTTTATATTAATCAATCAAATTAGACTATATCGGTCCACTACTAGAGGCCTCTTCCAATGTTCGCCACAATACACAGTACTTCGCCTTCCTCATCCAGTTCTTCCCTGCCACCTATCCAGGTCGTTAGTCCATCTCTGGCATGAGATTTTTGCATATTTTTATTAAAAAAGAGGCTACAATAAACTGTTGGGTGTTCTGGGGTATCCTTCCAAGGGCTTACCCGGGGCTAGCAACTGTATGCTGTTAGGAAGGATACGTGAAGTTTTTTAGTCGGTAGAAGTAAGGCATGTCACGTCAATAAGGATTTTCACTCACTTTAAAAAAAAGATGCTACAATAAATATTATTCAGGTAGATGTTCAACCCTAAATCGCTTACTGCAGGACGTAATCGTGAAGTGTGTGAGCGATTATAAGAGATATGAAAAGAGTGAAACTCATATTGTAAGCAGACAATATTCCTTGTAATATTGTACATACATATATAGTCACCCCTTTATCCCTGAAGGGGTACGCAGAGGCATGGTATACGCCAATATTTCACCTTATATTGTAACATTCTAATTTGACGGTAATATTTTTATTGTTTTCTTAGATTGTCGTTATTCTAGAGATCGTATCAGTGCGATTGCGAATTACGAGGTTCTAGGTTCGATTCTCCACACTGGACTATAAACGTTTGTCTCGAGAGTCTGGATATTTCTTTGTATCTATGTACTGAAAGTATGTATTGAGAATCAAAGTATTACTACTTACTAGGTTACTTTGGGACAGATGGATCTACTTATGTAAAGAATAAGAATCACTGTCTGAAAATATTTATTTAAGTAATTATATTTTAACTATAGGGCCAGGCCACGCGTAGCTGTGGTTAAGCTTTTTCTAACCCGGTACTCCCGGCTATAGCCATGTAGGCTTTTCACAAAAAAAAAACTACCCTATCTCTCAAGTTGGATCAAACTGCACACGGTGTGCAAATTTAGTTAAAATCGGTTAAGTAGTTTAGAAGTCCATCGCGGACAAACATCGTGATAGGAGATTTATATATATTAAGATTTGACTGCCTCTGTGGCGCAGTCGGTAGTGATACCGCTTGCGGCGCTGGAGGTCGTGGGTTCGATTCCCACCGGAGACAAATATTTGTGTGACCCATAAATGTTTGTCTCAAGAGTCTGGGTGTTTCTATGTATAATATGTATATATTTAAAAGTATATAAGTATAAATATCCGTGGTCTGATACCCATAACACAAGCAGGTTATTCCTAGCTTACTTTGGGATCAGATAGCGTTGTGAGATGTCCGTGAATATTTATTTATTTATTTATTTATTTAGTTGAAACTGGTGGAAAAAGAGTTCAGCACCGCAAAACGTCACTACATGGACAGAACCGCGGACATCAGTTAGTATAATGTTATAAATCGATATGATCGATATAGGTATAGCACTATAAATCTAAATTATTGAAATATCGATCTTGAAGTTTAAAAATAAATTGAATCCAACAATAAGTTATACACAAGGTTGTGTAGTGTATTTTGTTTTAGGGTTCCACACCTCAAAAGTAAAAAGCGGAACCCTATCTGTCTGTCTATCAAGACCCTTTAAATCACAAACGGGTGAAATTATAAAATTGAAACTAATCGAAGTTATAGATAGGTATACTCAGGTCCAAAACTAAAAATTTGTACCTAATTAAATCATGAAAAATTATTGCCTTTAGACTCTTTAGAGTACGCAATTATTACTCGATTCCGGTGGTACTTAAAATACGTGAAAAAATTGTAAGTACAGAACCTCGATGCGAGAGTCCGACTCGGACTTGTCCAGTTTTTAAGGTGGATCTAGATCGTTAATGCAGTTTTAACGATTTAAGTTTGTAAACTACTTATTTAGTATCTACTTTGCATGAGATAAATAATATCGTTATTTTTACATTTTTAAAATATAAAACATTTATTGTTAAAAATTACATAGAAACATCATTATTACTATCTAAACTAAACCTTAATATGGCCGCCGTGGCATTGTATCCAAAAGACTAGCAGCTTTCCCCCTTTGAATAGCATTAACTATTCGCTGAGCGAGAAAACTGCCAGCCCTTGGGTCACCAGTCACCAGTCGACTCCACAAGGCGCTTTTTCAAATTCATGAACATTTTTTGCGCATTGGGACCCCATGGACCTAGGGTCTCGCTCGACACTGACTGGACGAAAACGATACGATGAGCCGAGACCCTTATATTTATTAATTGTAATATTTTCAGCCGCTTCCGCTGCTCCGCTGGCTTTAATTTTGTTTTGGATTTAAAATTAATAAAAATAAATTGCCAAATATGCTTGCTATGCTTATAGCTCGAGGACGACGGAAAGATTATTATGAAATATAAAGTATGTATATCCGTCTATCCGAGAAGTCCAGGGATGGCTTTTAATTGGCCCCGGTGGGTAGAGTTTAATTTTAAAGCAGTAAGTTGTGATCTACTTGCGTAAAGGAATATCAAAAATCTTATACCTACTGATACACAAAAAATACCGCACCCACAGCACCGGACATTGAAAGCCCTACAAACCATGAAGAGCAAAAAAATCGTCTTTTTTTCTTTTTGACACGATAAATTTTTAATAGATGTTAACTTACGATGATACGTCACTAATATCTTAGTTCACCTTCTTCCTGGTCTCATTTCTTTATCGACTGCGTCCCGATTCTCGATCATTCGACTTGAATGCGTGGTCAGAAATTTACGGGTTAAATGTATATTAAGGTCGGATTTGAAATTACTATAGGACACAATAAAACGACTGCTCCTCATCACACACAACCTTTTGTTATGAGTACCTACTTAACATTTTCTCCAGATCAATGTGGGCATTAAAATAACAAATCGATTTATTTTATCGTAACATAAACCATAAACATTGAGTAATAATAAAATTTTAAACTTGTATTATATTTCAGAGAACTAGCCAGATTGTTTGTAATGTGTATATTTCTACATTTAGCGTTACTTTTATATGTACCTTTAAGTAAAGGGGATGAATCGATACATAATCTAACAGCTGATGAAATTTCTATTAAAATTGTTGATCTTTTTAACGTTAAGCACGATGACGGAAAAATCAAAGAACTTAGAGACAAGATAGCTAAAATCAACAGCTATATAGTCAACAATGATGTATTTGCTGATCTTTTGATGAATGTGACAAGTGAATCAAATCTCACTGAAACCAATTTCTACGAAGCTTTACAAGAAAATGATCACTTTAGATTTCTAGGAACAAACGAATCGGAAAATCTTTACTTAAAATTGAAGTCAAAGATGAACCGTGATGATATTTTGAAGGTAGTAGCAGAAAAGGGAGAAAAGGGCAAACTAAAGAAATCAGCTAGACGGATGATGATGAATGACCCCTTGCGTAAAAGGCATGATGATGAAACTATGCATGATGTCGTAGACAACATAATAGGCGAAGTACCGAAAGACGATCATAAGGTGAAAGCAAACGAAAGTATTTATTGGGGTATGATCATTGACTTATTATAATTATGTCGTACCTTACTTTATAAAACGTCGGAGTATCTTTACTTTAAAGAGTTAAAAAACGACTTGTAATTCACTTCAACTTCATGTCTTCCCGTACCGAGTACTAACACGACTTGTAGGATATTCTTGAAGTTAACAAAATCGCGATTGCTACAAAGTCAAGCGCTCATTGTTTTCAGGCGATATGAATAGACAATGGATCCACAAAATTTGACAATAAGGCCAATATCAGAAAGCAGATATTATCAGTTCCTGTAGTAGACCATCCCTTGAGCATATCCTTGCTTCTAATATCTAAAAGACTTTGGTACGCTGCGGCGGCACAATATTTACGGTCTTTGTATATTGTGTACAGTTAAGAAATATTGACAGTTTGGGCCATGAACGTAACGCATAGATGCGTAGATACGGGTGGTAGGTGCCGGCATAGCGCTAAATTTATTAAGAAGCGGGATAACCGGCTAGAAGAACGACTTGGTCAAATCGCTTCTTTTGAGATTACATTCGATGAACAATGTCGAGCAAAGAGAAGATATATTAGGAGAGAGGAAGTTTTAATCTTAGTGGTAATTTAATTTTTACTTGGCAGATCCTCAAGGTGCATTAGAAGATTTGAAGGAATATTACGATACTAAGCGTGATGGTAGACGTATATACAGAGGAGAGCGCACCAATATTAGAGATTGGCCTTTTATGGTTTCGATCCATGTTATGGGAAGATTTTGGTGTGGAGGTGCTTTATATTGGAATGATCTGGTTCTTACATCAGCTTCGTGTCTACAACTGTGAGTTTTACCCATATGGTCTGTAAATTCAGCAAAATAGAATGGTTTGTAGGCCACACCACATAAATGCTTCGGTGGTTGTTATACCACAGGGCGGAAACTATACAAATGATCCGTTTTCAATTTAGTCACCTACACTATAAATACGCAATGTTCGTACAGACCTTGAAAGTGTGTATGACCAATAAGGCTAAGCCAATGTTCCCTCAAAACACCCGCCGAACTATAATGACAGCTGTGGCGGGACTGGAGAAGCATGGTCAGTGAGGGGCAGGGAGTTGCCTATCTGTATGTAATACTATTATATTATCTTTGGTTATACCAATACAGATGTATCGAGGTCAGTAAACCAAATCATTTTGCACACTAAAAGCCTGGGATACAAACCTCGAAACGGCAAGAACCATACTTGTAAGACCCTTGTACCCTTTGACTAAATTAATGACATCTGACTGCCTCTGTGGCGCAGTCGGTAGTGGTACCGCCTGCTGCGTTGGAGGTCGTGGGTTCGATTCCCACCGGAGACAAATATTTGTGTGACCCATAAATGTTTGTCTCAAGAGTCTGGGTGTTTCTATGTAGGTATAATATGTATGTATTTAAAAAGTATATAAAATCCATGGTCTGATACCCATAACACAAGCAGGTTATTCCTAGCTTACTTTGGAATCAGACAGCGTTGTGTAAAATGTCCGTAAATATTTATTTATTTATTTATTTAATGAATAAATTTGAGATTTTATCATTTTAATTGTACATCAATTGCAAATACATCCAGACCCACAGTGCTATTATATTCCTCATTAAATCCTCCAGGTTACACAACAACCGGTTCTTCCGCGAAAACCCTCGGGTGGTGCAGGTGAGAATAGGGAGCAACCACAGCCGTTTGGGTGGAGAACTCGTCGATGTTATGGAGGTTTGTATCAATCAATCAATCAATCAATCAAATAAATCAGTCTATGGCAGTCCACTGCTGGACGTAGGCCTCTCAAATTATGCCAAGATTCGCTCCCTGCAAATACAGATCGAAGATCACCTAGCCCAGCAAGCATATGATAATGTCTGTGGAGTATCTTGGAACATCTTTTCAAAGAGTTACCAGGTTACCGGGCACTAAACGGATAGTTAGGAATGGTGTGGTTTTAGTCAGTTTGAGAACACCATGACATCCGTATAGATTTTAAACAATAAGCTCTCTCTGCTCTAACTTCTCTTTCTGCTTTGACTTTTATAGAATTTTTCTTTTTTATATAGCTCGCCAAATTGACGTCGCCAACCTGATGGAAAGCCGTGGCGCATCTAGCGATTGGGGGCCACTCTCAAGTTAGCGGCCCTGTGATGTGCCTCTTTACGCTCCTCTTGAAAAAACTGGGATTGTAAGATGAGGAAACACGTGTGCGGGCAGGTCCTTCCAGGTTTTCATAGTTCGACAGAGGAACGATCTTTCGAAACGCTCATTTCTGGCGAATATTCTCTCCGCTGTTTATGAGCGGCAACTCTGCCCGGCACGCGTTGTTCGGGATCGGAAAGGAGAGGGTGGGATGAGGTTGAAGAGCTCCTCAGAACATTCAAGGTAGAAGGCAGTCAAGGACGCTAAGGTTCTTCGCTGCGCCAACAGTTTGAGGAGAATAAAAATAATAGGTAGATACACGTGTTGCTAAGAGCAAAGTTTGAGGACAAATGAACTGATTCAAGTATAATTATATAGAATCTAATAATTATAAGAATGAGCGGAATAGCGCATCTGGAGAATTGTACGCTTCCGTCGTCGATTGTCGTCCTTGGCATTGAAAGACTTATTTTGGTAGACTTATTTGGTAGACCTATTTAGGAACTTTTATTTGTTACAAATGACTACCTACACTAAAATATTCACCCTCTGTTCATCTGTTAGCAGGTGACCTGGCAGGGTGTTAATTACCAAAGCTGGTAATTACGAACTAGGTTGAGCTACTTATTGCCGGGGGTGTGAATACTAGGGATTTCAATTAAACCACTGTATCCTGATCTAATAGCTAACAATTTAATAAATATTATAAAAGTTACAATATATTAGGAATGAAACCATACCGCGATTCAGCATAATGATACAGCGCCATCTATCGAGTCTCATTGCAACTTATACAAAATAAATTCTTATACTAATTGTAATACATACTTAAGGTTGAGTTCTGTTACGGTTCAACATACCGCCCACCAAGGACATTAAGTGAGGGAATGTCCTTCTAAATTCTACAGCTTATGATTATGTGTTTACATTGATCTATCCTTTTTGGCTTATCTTAATTAATGCTCTCTATTCTAGTTTGTATAAATATTTTGGATGGTAAACAATGGCTTAGTCTAAATATAACTTAAAACTATAATTGTGTATAATATCTTAATGGTTGTATAGAAATCTTTAACTAATAAATACACTATTTTTCTTCTAAAAATAAAAATCTAAATTACAAATTAATCTACGACTGGCAGTATACATAATTTAGATGTTGGACGCTTGATGACAGAGGATTTGGTACGAACTGTAACCACTCGGGTAACATTATCATCCCCAGGATGCTTTTCAAGTATACGCCCTAACAACCAGCGAGACGGCGGCAAATCGTCTTCCTTTATGAGTACCACATCACCAATTTTTGGCTCTGGCACTTGGAAAGACCATTTGTAGCGATTAACAAGGTTAGACAAGTACTCCTGCGACCAACGTTTCCAAAACGTCTGCACCATTTTTTGGATCAACTGCCAACGAGACAAGTGACTTATGTTTGTATCAACATAGTCGGTGTCTGGCACGTTAACTATAGGTTCCCCTATCAGGAAATGTCCTGGTGTTAAGGGAAGTGGTTCATTGGGATCTGTTCCGTTAATGACACTCATAGGTCGTGAGTATAGACAGGCCTCAATTTGTGATAACAAGGTGCTCATCTCTTCAAACGTTAATGTAGCGTTACCTATGACGCGTTTTAAATGACCTTTGGTGGATTTCACTCCAGCCTCCCATATACCACCAAAATTTGGGCTATGGGGGGGGATAAAGTGCCATTCGGTACCCTGAGACTCTAGCTGCTCTGCTATGGAGGTCTGAATTGAGGTCAGCTGTTGTAATTCTCGAGAAGCACCCACAAATGTCGAGCCGTTGTCGCTATATATTTTAGCACAGTGACCGCGTCTTGACACAAACCTTCTAAATGCCGCTAAGAAAGCCTGGGTACTCATATCACTCACCACCTCTAAATGGAGAGCACGGGTGACCATACAAACGAACAAACAAATGTATCCTTTGTAAGAGCGGTGGCCTCGACCTTTCGTTGTCCTAATGTCTATAGGACCGGCGTAATCCACGCCACTGTGTAAAAATGGTCTGGCGGGAGTACAGCGTACTGATGGTAGCGACCCCATAAACTGGTTTCTCGTAAGAGCCCTTTGCTTAGCGCATGTCACGCACTCGCGAACGCATTTCTGCACTAATCTTCGAACCCCTAAAATCCAGTAAGCCGATCTCAAGTAATTTGTCATCAACTGTGGGCCTCCATGCATAGTTTTGAGATGGCCTTCTGCTAAAACAATATTCGTGAAATGACTAGCATGAGGTAAAATTATCGGATGTTTAGATTGATCACTCATTTGGGATTTTTCCAGCCTTCCACGTACTCTCATTATGCCTTTATTGTCAAGAAATGGACAAAGGGATTTTAATTTGCTCGTATTTGAGGTTATGAATCCTTTACCCATTAGTTGGGTGTACTCGTCTGAAAATGCTGATTTTTGAGTAATTTTTATACAAATATTTAGTGCTTCTTGTAGTTCGTCTTTCTGTAGATAGCCTTTCTTTTTTGTTATAAAGCGGCGACAATATGCAATCACCCTTATCAATTTTTGCAAACTAGAAAATCTTTCAAAAGTTGATGTTTCTGAAGTAGTTGCTACATGAGTTCTTACGGATTGTTCTAAATGTGTACCTAAATCGATTAAACGTTTATATTCTACGTGTTTTTGTTTTAGTAATTCTGGCCCAGAGAACCAGAGAGTATTGCTCAATAATAAACTAGGCAATAAACCCCTGGAAGCACAGTCAGCCGGGTTACTGCCTGTCGAAATATGAAACCACTGAGAAGGCTTCATTGTGGTTAATATCTCAGCTGTCCGATTCGCTACAAACGTCTTCCATCGGCTTGGGTGACTGTCCAGCCAAGCCAGCACGACAGTAGAATCTGTCCATGCTGCGATTTTATCGTCCTTCACGTTCAAGACCATTGACGTTTCAGCTAGAAGCCTTGACAGTAATACAGCTCCGCATAACTCCAGGCGAGGTATACTGACCTGTTTGATGGGAGCGACTCTGGTTTTAGCAACCAATAGCGATACATGTATCGTGCCTTCAGAATCAGTTTTACGTAGGTAAACTACAGCAGAATAAGCGGCCTTGGAGGCATCGCAGAAGCCGTGCAGCTCTAACTCGTCGTTTGAACTGGTACCCAGCCAACGAGGAATCCGAACGGAGGTGAGTAAGCTTAACTCCTTGCGATATGCGCTCCACTCTCTGATAAGCTCGGCAGACAATTCATCATCCCAATCAACGCCAGCCAGCCATAACTTCTGTATAAAGATCTTCGCTAGAACTACAGAAGGTGCTAGCCAGCCTAAGGGGTCAAAAAGGCGGGCTATATCCGATATTATTGACCGTTTAGTTGCATATTCAGTTGACGTTGCTGGGAGAGTCACAGAATATTGGAAAGTATCTTCATTACGATTCCAGGAAAGTCCTAGAATCTTTATTGTACTGTCTAGCTTAAGTTCTTTTTCTTTCTGTTTTAAATTTGTTAAATTATTGGTTTTGATTTGATCTAAATTATAATTTTCAATTTCGCCTGACTTCTTAGTTTCTTCCATGACATAAATTCTGTTTAATAGTTCCTCATTATTAGTACTCCATTTTTGTAATGTAAATCCACCCTTCTGTAATAAAGTTGTCAGTTGTTTATACAGTTCTATGCCTTCTTCAACAGTGTTACAACCTGCCATGAGGTCGTCGACATAGAAACAGTTTAAGACATTTTCTGCGGCTATTGGATACTGTTCACGTTCATCATATGCAACCTGATGGAGAGTCCTAATAGCTTGATAAGGAGCTGAGGCAACTCCGAACGTTACCGTTGTTAGCTCAAAATCCCGAATCTCTTCGTGACTGCTGTCCCGCCAGAGGATGCGCTGGTACATTATGTCCTGTTCTGCAATCCTAACTTGTCGGTACATTTTAATTATATCAGCCACTAGTGATATACAATGAAGTCTCCATTTCAGAACTATGTGTCTCAGATCTGCCTGTAAAGTTGGCCCAATCATCAAGGTATCATTGAGCGATACTCCACGGCTGTTCTTCTCGGATGCGTTGAACACAATTCGGACTTTGGTTGTTGTTTTATCCTCCCTTATCACAGCATGGTGGGGAAAATACACTGCTTGTTCTCGATTTTCGTCCCTTTTCTTTACCTCTCTCATGTGTCCTAATTCTAAATATTCCTTTATTATTTCTGTATATTTTTCTTTTAATTCTGGATTCTTGTCTAATCGTTTTTCTAATGATATAAATCTCCTTTCAGCTATAGCGCGAGAATTGCCCGGCGCTCCCTGAGGAGGTTCAGATCGGAATGGCAATTGAACAATGTACCGACCGTCTGTATCTCTTTTGGTTGATCTGTTGTAGAATTCTTCGCATTTAATCTCTTCTGGTGTCAATATCTTCTGTGTATGTATACTTTCTTCTATTTCCCAAAATTTCTTTAAAGTATCTTCTTCCTCTACATGTGCATGCATTACTGATACCTTAAGTCTATAGTAATTCTGGTCCTGGTGAGTAGACCCCCTTGTGGTGTCGACCACACCTGATAGGACCCAGCCCAAGGCAGTATTTTGGGCAACCAGTGTGCCTGAAGGACTCTTCACTATCCCTTCCTTAATGATGCAGCTATATACGTCTGCTCCCAACAAAATATCTACCTTATTAGGCACATTGAAGTTTGGATCCGCCAACTGTAAATTACCGACCTTAATCCAATCAAAACAATTCTCAGTCACGTTACGTTCAGGTAAGTACGAGGTTATTTTTGGCAGGACATACGCTTTCACGGGCAGTTCAAAGTCTGTATCGTCTCGAGAATGTACAGTCAAGTCTACCATATATTTAACTGGTGTTTCTTTATCTGCACCTAACCCTGTAACGATTCCACGTATAGGAATTCTTTTCAACTTAAGTAATTGAACTGTAGACTCTGTGATGAAGCATGCCTGAGAGCCTTGGTCTAGTAGCGCTCGAACTATTTGACAACCTCCAGTCCCAGACTCGGCTTTCATTAGAGCTGTTGCTAATAAAACCTGCCTGGGTTTGGACACTCTGCCTGTTGACAAACACGACACAATCTGACCCGTATTAGTCGAAGGACTAGTACGGCCGACTGCCGTGGATGTTGAGGAAGTAGCTTCCACTTTATGGGGTAGTTCCTCACTAGGGTGCAACAGACTGTGATGACGCTTCTGGCATACTTTACAATTCGTGAGCTTTTTGCAGGCGTACACTGTGTGGTTGCTACCTAAACAATTAAAGCAAATTTTATTTTTTGCAACGAAGTCACGTCTGAACTCAAGAGGTTGATCTGTAAATGTTTTACAAAAACAAAGTTTATGACGTTCAGAACAATACTCACACCGTGCAGTATTTGATGAGCCTGTAGCTAGCATTGCCTTTGCGTGCGGAACCTGTGATCCTTTACCTACCGGAAGATGAATTCTAGCTGGCTGAATGCATTCCAAGGCGCGAAAACGATTTTCAATAAATGTCGTAAATTGATCCAAATTAGGCAACTTGTCGTTACCCTCGCTGTTATTAGTTAATTCCCATTGTTTTCGGGTTTCCGGATCTAACTTAAACGTAATGATGTGGATGATAATGATATCCCAAGTGGATACATCTATACTTAAATTTGACAAAGCGTTAAGACAGTCAGTAGTAGTGTCCAACATCCCTTTCAATGCCTCAGCCGACTCACTGTGCATACGTTTTTGTGCAAATAGACGGTTTAAAATGCAATTGGCTAAATATTTTTTATTGTTGTACCGCTTAACTAATAGTTCCCAACACTGATTATAATTAGCGTCCGATATGGGCGTGTATCGAACAAGCTGCTCGGCCTCACCAGTCAAATGGCTCTTAAGATAATGCAACCTTTGAACATTGTCTAGTGCACTATTTTTGTGGACAAGTGAAACAAACAAGTCGTGAAATGTAGTCTACTCATTATACTTGCCGGAAAATGTAGGGATTGAAATTCGAGGTAACTTTATGAAACTATATGACTGGCCTGGTTGACCTGATTGCTTCGGTTGAGTAGTTTCTGAAACTACTTGAGCCTTCCTAAGCAAACCCTTTATTAGACTCTTATAAGTTACATAGATATCTTCAGTAGCATCATATATTTCAACTATAGCTGATTCTTGACTTCCTAAGGTAAATTGTTCATATAACTTACTTTTAGCATCTTTAAATGAAGCCCAATCCGACTCTAACAGTTCTAATTTTGTCTCCATGTACTCTAAAGTTAACCTTTCCTTTGGGTTCTTTTTAAAATTAACTAAACCCTTTTTTATGACATTTTGTAAATCTTTTAAAATACTGATTAATTTTTCCATTATAAATAGAGTATCTTTCTAATATGGGCTAAAATGAGTTATAAATTAATGTGTTTAACACTTGCCAAAAGTAAACATAAGAAGGAACAAACTTATCGAACAATATTTTACCAACAAAAAACTAAGTCCAAAAGTCGAGATATTTTTCTAAGTGTTTTACAACAAAATCTAGGGAAAATCGGGCATAGATTCCACGTTCCCCCGTTTTTTATAAAACTATTCTAAGTCCTAAACATGCACAAGCTAAATTATTCAGAGTTTATTAACATGCACAAAATATTCAAAGTTCTAAAATAAACACAATTCTTACAACTAAAAATTTTCTTAAATTTACAAGTCAATAACTGCTTCAGTAGAAAAAGTCCAATATCTTCGTCGGTTTTCAAAGTTAAAATCTTCCTTGTAATAAGGTTCAGTATTACTTGAAAAGTTTTAAAAAGTCAAAGTGTACTCACAGGATTATGCACTATGCTCACTTATACTCCACAGAACAAAGATTGATACTTCCTTGATACAATTCCGGAACTTGCTATACTGGAACTCGATATTTGTACTGCAATTGTTATCGATGCCAATTTTCGGCGCTCGTACTGCAACTGTTTCCGACGCCACTTTTCGTCGCTCGTACTGCAGATGATCACGTATCTTTGCCGCAGCGATCCACTGCGAATACGTGATGCGCGATCCAGGCTTGGAATCGTGTCACAAAAATTGGAACATATGGTGTCCAATCCGGGTCGAAATAAGGACCAATGTTAATTACCAAAGCTGGTAATTACGAACTAGGTTGAGCTACTTATTGCCGGGGGTGTGAATACTAGGGATTTCAATTAAACCACTGTATCCTGATCTAATAGCTAACAATTTAATAAATATTATAAAAGTTACAATATATTAGGAATGAAACCATACCGCGATTCAGCATAATGATACAGCGCCATCTATCGAGTCTCATTGCAACTTATACAAAATAAATTCTTATACTAATTGTAATACATACTTAAGGTTGAGTTCTGTTACGGTTCAACACAGGGATTATAATTATTTATGTTTTTCTTATTGGTTATTTCCAGTTCACCAGTAGATTTTGATTGGCTTATTATATTTTTATCAATGAACACTAATTTAATATTATATTCTCAGGTATACTTTCACCCAGGCTATGATCCCAAAAGTTTGAACAACAATTTGGCTATAACACGTCTAAGGAGGCATTTAGCATTCACATACCATAGGATCCCAAAAATAATATCTATCTCAGACCTGCCTACCAGCATTCCTGCCACTGCTGAACTTCTGGTGCTTGGTTGGGGAGTTACAAAGGTACCAATTTAAGACCATAAATCGCACCATTTTCGAAGACGTGCCCCACTTTTTTCTCAAATTGCTTATTTATCTTTAACTAAACTGACATCATTAAAGACTTATTTACATTAATTGGGCCTTGTTTGACTGCCTCGGTGGCATATTAGTTGTGTATGCGAGGCCTTGGGTTCGAATCTTGAATCGGACAATAATTTGAGAGAACCGCAAATGTTTGTGTCGGGGTTTTGGCGTTTTTTTTTTTTAATATTTAGCTCGCCAAATTGACGTCGCCACCAGCCTGATGGTAAGCCGTGGCGCATCTAGCGATTGGGGGCCAGTCTCAGAGTCCTTAAGACTTTCGACCGTGGTCCTCAAGTCGGCGGCCCTGTGATGTGCCTCTTCACGCTCATCTTGAAGAACCCGGGATTGTAAGATGAGGGAAAAATGTGTGCGGGCAGGTCGTTCCAGGTTTTTATAGTTCTACAGAGGAACGATCTATACCTATATAACATGTGCCTAATGTATCTAACAGTATAGTGAGTATTTAGCAGCTACCTCCCATAGTGATACTAGCTTACATTAGATTTATTTGGGTAAGCGTTGTCCGAGATGACCACAAGGCAGAGAGACAGCCTTAGCTCTTCTTGGAACGTATAATATGAAACCGGCACTGACGGATTCAATTATTAATTTATTTTCAACATCTAATATGTCTTGATTGCATTTTTGAGGTATTTTACGTCTTTTGATTTTTGATGCGCTAGATAAGAATTAAATGTTTAAGATAGGAGATTAGAATAGAGAGGGCAAAATACGAGGTTATTAGCTTCGTTATAATTTTACATAATGACAAAAAATATGTTATTTTTTCAGTTGTCTCAGAAGTTGTCATACGAGCCAATATTTTTACAAAAAAAGTATATACCAGTCTACCCGAATACGTTTTGTAAGGAGGTTTACGGAAGGTAGGTAATACTGAACATTTTTATCGAAATTTACTTATGAAGGTAATATAAAGTATATTTCTTGCGCCTCCCCACAATTTATAAAAAAAATCAGGCTAAATAAATCTAAATCTTATCGATTACTCTACCAATCATTTACTGCAAGCACACTACAAGACAAGATTCAATCTCGAGAGGCTGGATCGGGCAAGAGTACTTACCTACTGCATTATTATACTACCTGTTCTATCTAAGTTTTCCGGTCGCCACCCCTCCTACGCCTCTACGAGTACACCAGCCTCTACGCCAGCAGCAAACTTAGAGCGAACGAGTTATATCATATCCATAAACAGCATATTTATTCAGCAAGCACGCGGGTAGTTTGAAAACTCGACGTAATATTGTTTACATTTGTTTCAGTAAGTTCATTACGGACAAAATGTTTTGTGCTGGAACTATTACCACTGGAGAGGGTGCATGCGACGTAAGTAATTTTGTGCTGTAAAAAACTTAGTATGGTACCCGTTTCTATCATTATCATGTCTAGTTTAGAGTAGCCCTGTGAGGCGACGGGGTCCCGTGTTGTGACGTGACGGCTGACCCGTCACAACATGGGACCCCGTCGTCATACGGGTCGCCACCCCAATACATCCCAAGGGTGTCGTAAGACGCGATTAAGGGAACACTTTCGCAAAAAGATCCATTGCGTAGAAAAGGAAAACTCGAAATGGAACCCGGTTGTCAGTAAATTGACAATCGTTAAGCCAAGTTGAAGGCCTTATGGGCGGCTTGAAAAAGGCGCGACACGTGCACCTGTCCATTTGAACATGGCAATAGGCTCACCACCGTGGGACATAAAGCTGTGACTATATATATATATATATATATATATATATATATATATATATATATATATATATATATATAAATATATATATATATATATATAATATATATATATATATATATATACTAGCTGAGCCCGCAACTTCGTTTACGTCACATAAGGTGTATGAAAGGAGAGATACTTCTTCATCAGACTCATCAAGCAGCGTGTGAAACTGCCCTGTTGTCTTTTATGATTAAGCCAACACGCCAGTTTAGCTTTACCCACTTTTAGATTCATAAGTCTATGTATGATTCTTTAAAGTGATATAACTTTTTTATTTATAAACCGATTGACTTGAAATAAACACTAAATGTTAAGCGGAGCTAACCTTAACACAATAAAGAAAACCGCATTGCAATCGGTTGAGCGGTTGCTGAGATTAGCGTGCACAAACGTACAGACAAACAGACATACAGACAAACAGACAAAAATTCTAAAAATCATTGTTTTGGGTTCTATTGCGTTCATAAAGCCCCCGTATAATATTTTTTCTCATTTATCTTTCATGTACAGTCAGCGACCTGTTACGATTTTATTATATGTATTGATATTTATGTATATATATATATATATTATATATTATATAATATTATAAAGAGGATATATATTATATATATTGGGTGTAGTGGGGCCCTACCAACACCTTCGGGCCCAAGTCAACCTCACGTGCAAGCTCGTGCACCTGCTGAACAACGGACGAGGCTCTGACGGCGGCGGTCCATTTCAACACGGCGATGGGCTCACCACCTGTTACGTGGGACCAAATTGTACACGGTGAAATGTGGGCCGGTATAGGCCTCTGCCTACCCCTTCGGGGATAAAGGCGTGAGTATATGTATGTATAAAGAGGAAAGATTTGTTTTTTTGTTTGTTTGTTTGTTTGTTTGTTTGTTTGTTTGTTTGTTTGTAACGAATAGGCTCCGGAACTACTGGACCGATTTGAAAAATTCTTTCACTGTTGGAAAGCTACACTCTTTGCGGGTAACATAGGCTATATTTTATTCCCATATTCCCACGGGAACGGGAACTACGTGGGTGAAACCGCGTGACGTCCGCTAGTTTATGTATATGTATGTTGTTTTAATGTTGAGAGCTACGCTATCTCCGTTGAACATAGCCTATATTTTAATCACGTATTCCCACGGGAACGGGAACTACGCGGGTGAAACCGCGTGACGTCCGCTAGTCCTTTATAAAGAAAGATATTCAAGATAAATCTTCTCGCAGATTGTCTGTAACACTGTCACGCCTTAACCACTGAACGGGTACTCGTGATGTTTTGTACAGAGACGAAATAGATAACATAAGATAGATAAAACTTCATGGTCAACTAAAAAAAATCGCACATGTATCCACTACAGCTTTGAAACTTTAACTACGACTAAGCCATAACAACCATCGAGACTATATCTTCCCATTCTTATGCTAGTAAGAACTGTGTTACAGGTGGGTGGGTTAAGGATAATCACAGACAGCACGGTTGTAGCTAGCGTTTGACTAGCTTGAAGTGTATTTTTGATCTTCTGAGTCCCCAAAGTAGATAATCCTGGCTCAATCGGGACCAGCAAGAAAAAGAAGAGATAAAGCAACTCGTGAGACGTCATCGTAAGATACTTTTATCCCGTGAACCCGTTCCTGTAGAAATCAGGTATTTACGGGAACATCATGCGCAATGGTCGTTAACTAGTAAATGCATATAACAACGTCTTGTTCTCAAAGGAGTAAGCAGAGGCATACCTTTTATGCGCAGCATTCAGAAAGACACAGGTCCTGATTTGTGTACCGGGGGCCTGAGGACGGTGAGGGGGCTGCTCACTGTCCTAACAGAACCAGGTCCTAGGTGACAGCGTGATGTGACAGATTCCCGCACGCCCCCCTAAGAAGTGTGATAATACCTGAAAACACCCCAAAGACGCGGGACAGCACCCGAACCCCCCTAGATGAGGCTGCAGTGATAGCCGTAGGTCTGTTGGGAGTCCTGAGGTATCCTGCCTCTGTGGCGCAGTCGGTAGTAATACCGCCTGCGGCGCTGCTGGAGGTCGTGGGTTCGATTCCCACCGGAGACAAATATTTGTGTGACCCATAAATGTTTGTCTCAAGAGTCTGGGTGTTTCTATGTATAATATGTATGTATTTAAAAGTATATAAGTATTAATATCCGTGGTCTGATACCCATAACACAAGCAGGTTATTCCTAGCTTACTTTGGGATCAGATAGCGTTGTGTGAGATGTTCGTGAATATTTATTATTATTTATTATCCTTCTGAGGGCTTACCCGGGGCTTCCAACCGTAGGCTGTTACGCAAGTAAGTGAGGTTTTTTGTCGGTAAAAGTCATCGGCATAGCATCCATGAGGATTTCTCTCACGTTAATTAAAAAAAAAGGTCCTGATTTGTTGCCAACTAAATTTTTACGCTACAATTCACACTTAATCTATCATGTCTTTTTTGTGTTCGCAGCACGATGCCGGAGGGCCAGCAATAATAGGAGGTCGATTAGTGGGTATTATCTCGTTCGGTCCTTCAATCTGCGGTTTCACCAAAGCACCCACTGTATTTACATTGGTTGGAGCATTTTCAGATTGGATTGAAAATGTCAACGAAAGCGTACGTATTGGGTTTTTTTTTAATCTTTTGTAGGTAGGTACATCGCCAAAATGACGCCGAACCTCAAAATAAAGACGTGGTTACCTCTAGTAAATTGAAGGGGTTACACGGTTTCACGGCAGCTCATTGATATGTGTCTTGAACTCCGTTTGAAGAACCCACGGCTCCAACAGGGGGAAAATACGTGAGTAGACAGAGCGTTTCAAGCTTCCATGAGTCGACCGAGATACGATTGTTGCTCGATTCACCAGCTAGAGGTAACATAACTTACATCAGCTGTCTACAGTTCGGAGCCCGAGTGCCTCATCAGATATTAGCTATTCCATAAGACCAATGTATGACCAGCCTATCAAAGATCTTTACAGAAACGATTTCTAACCTTAACATGTGAGGACAGAGCCCCATGTGGCAACGGGAAAGAGTACAAAACGTCGCCACCCCAATTCATTCCGAGGGTGTCGTAGGAGGTGACTAAGGTAACAGTTTCGCGAAATGATCCATTGTGTAGAAAAGGAAATCTCGAAATGAAATTCGGTTGTCAGTAAAATGATAGTCGTTAAGCCAAGTTGAATAGGTACCTTATGGTCGGTTTGAAAAATTTCAACTGTGGGACGTCACGACCTGCGCCTGTCCATTACAACACGGCCACTTACTACGTGAGACATAAAACTATAAAGTAAAATGTGGGCGTTTACTATGCCGCTGCCTCCCACTTAGGGGATAAAGACGTGACTACAATGTATGTACTAACCTTAAATCAGTACAATGTCAGCACAACAATAAGATGGCCTTCACTTACAGATGCCAAATTACTATCGAGCAAAACGGTTCAGCACCGCTTCTACAAAATCCATAGCTCAGGAATACTTCTACACTTGGAATGAGGCACAGCAAACCAAAACACAACAAACTAAAGAAGCTGTAGTATTTCCTATGCGTTCGAAGACAGAATCTCCAGTAGAGGCAAGACTGGCGGTAGAAACCATAAACGTAACACCTCCTCCTCAAGCCGAAACTACAGAGCCCTCACCATCCCCGAAATCACCAGGTGTATTGAGAATGGAAGAATCTGATGGTGGATGGAGTATTGAGAAGAGCTAATAAAGTTTTAAAAGTACGAGTATGTTATTGTTTTATCTTTTGATAGAGGCGAAGCATGATACTCTGACGTCACGCCCTTTCAAGCCAATAAGCGAGATAAAACCAAATCCCTTATCCAAATATCCGTGGGGATTTCCATACGTAAAATAAGTAGGTATTGCATTGTTTTTTTGAGGAGACAATTATAGAATTATAAGTAGACAAAAGAGTAAGTTCTGGATTGTTGGCACTTGGTGGATGGACTTGTTGTAATTCATTATTCAAACTCACACTTGAAGAATTGAAATGAAAGAAAGTGTTGAACAGTAGTTAAAGAGTAACCTAAGATGAAACCGGTCAGGTTAAGTTAAATTTAAATTAAATAGTCAAAAACTACAAGTGTGAGTTTGAATAATGAAAAACTTATTTTACGTAATCTTCAACATAGCACTAATCAACATCATACAAAGATATTTATCCGAAGTGGGAATTGAACTGATGACCTTCGATTTTATAGTCAGGTACCACTGGAAGAGCAAAGAGGCCAAGTTAAATATTGTTACTAAATTATCTACTTCAATATTCATAATATATTTTAATTAGCACATTTGTTTAGAATCGTATATTTGCCTTCAAAACTGCTTACTTGCAGTCAAAATTTTTATGGATCGCTCTAAAGAGTTCATGATTGTTGATTCGTTAGATGCATTAAGTGGATTTGTACTAAAATGCGGCAAACCACAAAAGGTTAGTATTCAAAAGGCGGAATAAATTAGGACATGATTTTCATTGAACACATTAGCTACCGTATTTGCTATAGCAAAATAAAATGTATTTAATGCTCCGAGATACCATTCCAAGTCTGTAGTTAGATTCGAAAGACAGAGAGATAAATTTGATTGATATCCGGAGTATACTTTGCGCTACATACACTGGCGTTGTGCTTATAAGATTTCGTTGAGAGCCAAGGCTTGGATTTTCTTACGCGAGGGCCATGGTATGCAGTATGAAAAGCATGCAAGCAAGCGTAAACGCCTTTCAGCCCCTTAAGATAAGTGGGATACTATAACCAACCCCAAAGAACTAGATTGCTAGGGACGATCTAAGGGCTTGTCTAGGACTCATAGTCGATAGAAGATCGTAGGGTACCGTGGGCTTTAGCCGGCAGAAGTCTTTCACATCCATAAAGACTTCCAAACGTAAAAGAAATATAATCATGGTTTGTCCTCATCTCTTTTCAAACACAATCAAGTGTCGAATAAAGTAAAAATTAACACCGCACGTATTTATACTTGCCGCTTCTTTTTGTGCAAATATCAAAAAGTACGTCCATTCACATCAATTCAATTCAATTAACAACAAAGCCAAATCACAACAAGTCAATTCAATTTAATTAATTTAAGTCACAAAATAATGAGTATTAAACCATAATAAGCTTCGTCATCACTAAAACCATCAATACTTTCATAAATTAAATTATAAAAGGATTTTGTCATACATGTCTCAAGGCTGTTCTTTTCTATAGAGATGAGACGCTGTAAGTAATATTTCTTGCCTCTTCAATTACAAAACAATTATTTAAGACTAGCTGACCCCGCACAACTTCGTATACGCCACATAAGGAGCGTGCGAAATTTAAGAGTTTGCTTTATTGACCGAGTGAGCGAAGCGAACGAGAGTCTCTGATTTTGCTTTTGGGGCGTATGTCTGTATGTCAGTTCCGGTCTAGAGGACGCATTTCTTAACCGATTTTCACCAAACTTGGCACATGTGTTCTTTGATCGACAGCTTTTTGTTATAAGGGGGAAAATGGGGGAGAAAAGGGGTGAAGATTGTTGTCGCGTTATTTTGGAACAGATCTTGATGATTTTCAGCTGAAACATAAATAACAGAATATGATTCCTCACAAGTTGTGAAAAGACAAACTGGCCAAACTGGTCTCGCGCACGGTGCGTTCCGTACCAAAAAGCGGTATAGAATCACGTTTGTTGTATGGGCGCCCCTTTTAATATATTATTATTATTCTGATTTTAGTATTTTATGTTATAGCGGCATCACCTCTCAGCTCTCTCGCTATCACGGTTCCTGAAATGCGGACTCGTGACGGATGGACAGCGAAGTCTCATTAATATTAAAGGGTCCTGTTTATTCCCTTTGGGTACGGAAACCTAAAAACATAGGTACCGCTAAAGGTGGATTTCGTTTTTTAAAAACCAGATGAGAACATCGATCAAGTGCGAGTCGGACTCGCAAGCGCTGAATTCCGTACCCAAAAACGGCAAAAATGACCTGTGTTGTATGGGAGCCTCCCTTACATTTTTTCTGATTTTAGTATTTGTTCTCTTTCTTGCTGACACGGTTCCGGAGATACAGTCCCATGACGGATAGACAGACGGACTGCGAAGTCTAATGAATAGGGTCCCGTTTTTAACCCTTTGGGTACAGAACCCTAATAGTATTAGTTTGTTTTCATATACACAATTGTATAAATAAAAACAAAAATCTAATTTTATTTTTAAGATGTTAGTTACAAAATTATTACTACCTAGTGATAGCGCCCACGCGATTATAAACAAGATATCTACTGGTTTTAATCACAGCGTGACTATTTGTGCTATTTTCATTGAACCACTCTCTTCGTCTCATTAATAATTGAATTGTAGTCGTCGTGATTGTCTTCAAGAATCAATGAAACCATAAATTTCAAGGCGAAAAGGGTAAGTTTTAGTGAATATTCAGCAGGTTTTGCTTAGCCATATCTATATACTATAATAAGAGAGTAGAAATCGTGTGTTTGTACAATTGATAAAATTTTAAAAAAAGTAGCGGGGGCGGTATAAAAACACCAATAGAGTACAAAAATGATGTTTTTAAAATTCTTTTCTGTCTGTCTGTCTGCCTGTCTGTATGAACGTCAGGATATCCGAAGATACTGAACGGATTCATTCGCTGTTTTCAAAAATAGATTAAACGCAACTTGGGGGAGGCTTTAGGCTATATTTCATCGAAATCGAATCGCAGATTAAAGAACTATTGTCGTTTAAAGTTATTATCAATTATTGCGTAAACGGTTTTTGTACGGTGATGAAACTCAGCACGAGCGTTGTTTGTTACGTTTCGAAAAAAGTAATTTTACCATTTTTGCAAATTCCACCTCCAAGGGTATAAAAAAGAAGGGTAAAGTTCGTATGGGAGAACGTGATTCCTTGGTCTGATTTACTTCAACTTTGGTATATAATAAACTTATAACAATACGAACTTATTTCTCAAAAGACATGTCTCGTATTTTATTAAAATGTATACTAAAACGAGCTATAAAGGGAATGTACAATAATGTGGGGCTTATTTTCTCCAGAGTTGATATCAATACTCCATATACTCATTATTTTTGATTTAAATTACTTTTTATTGTGACACATTTTTGAAAGTTCAATCCGATTGACAGTGTCATTGTTGTTTAATGGCATGCTGTCAGCAAAGCGATTTCGTAATAATGTTGTAAGTTTTCATGTTTTTACAATAAAAAATAATTTGTGAAAAGTAGATAATGCGAAGAAGCCATGAATAATGATATAAGTACGTAACACGCTTTACGTAAAGTGTCCAATGTTCATCGGAATAGGTAGGTAACACCAAATGTTACCGTGTTACCATCATAACTCAATTTTGTACGACAAACACTGCCGTATGGCCATAAGGGACTGGTAATTCAAAAAGCGTAAGCTGTATTCTATAATGCTGGCTACAATCTTTCAGATTACAGACTCACTAAGTTCTTGAGTAAAAATACTTATAAGTATGGTGGCTTCATACGACGACTGCAAAGGCTTTCTAGCATTTCATTGAAAACAAAGACATCACGCGGTTTCACCCGCGTAGTTCCCGTTGCCGTGGGACTGGTCACAGTAGGACGATCTGTATTAGCATTAAGAGGGCACAGCCTACAGCAGTAGGTACGGTTTGCCATAATGTGAATGCTTGAAATATAACTGGAATTACCTGAAAAAGAGCGAATTTACGATGTCGATGACTTAGGAGAAGTTTTGTGGCGTGTCTCTCTAGCAAATTACCGAAGACAGGATGTACTTAATCAATAAATTTACTTAGCTCAAAGTGATATGAATTTTAAATTTGTTAATCAAAAATCTATCTTTTTAATATAACAAACGGGAAAGTTTGTGAGTGCGAATGTTTGTTACTGCTTTCACTCTGATACGGTTGAAGGGATCGGGCTGAAGTTTGGTACCTACCTACAAAGATAGATAATAGTCGGGAATAATAAATTTTTCTATCCCTGAAATAAGTTCCCAAGAGACGCGAAAAAGAGAAAATTTCACGCAGGCGAAGCTGCGGGCATCAGCTAGTCAGCAATATTTCGCTATGGCTACTACAGCAGTGATTCATGGTACATCAAATGACATTGATTTTAATAATTTCGACGTAGATCATGTGGTGATGTGTGGAGATACTTGTACTTGGGACTTTGAAGGCCCTAAAAGAGGCTTTCAATCATTGTGTGACCTATGAATATTTGATGAATAAGGAAGCCTGAAAATGACCTGCTCTGCTAGATTCTCAAAAAAACTGTTAAGATGCATAGCTTTAAGATTCATTTTAGTATTCCATAATAGAGCATTTAAAAGATTCTTGTCAGGTGGGTCGCGTTGTGTACTGGTGGTAACTCTTTGATTTATATAAGTGACGTTTACAAGTGCAGCTGTATATGCCTAAGTAATTAAATAAATATAAAAAAAAAACCATGGGTTTTGGAAGCGGGCAGACTACTTATATCTGTTCGATTCCCATAGCGTCAATAATAAATACTATCAGGCAGGTTATGTGACTTGCCTGATAATTAGCTATCAGACAGGTCAGGCAGCCAGGCAGGTTCCTGTAAATACCGGATGCGGCACATATGAAGGCCCCGTATGGCAACGGGGTCCCGTGTTGCGACTACTTGCGACGGGTAAGAGTACAAAATGTTGACACCCCAAAAATATAATACAGCTTGACCAATGTTTTACTAGAAGCCCTATACATTGGACAGGTCAAAGTAGTTAGGTTAATATTACCTCGCGAACGAAGTCGCGGGCAAAAGGCTAATTAGTTATTAAATATCTTAATCACCTAATTCTGGAACCTAAAAACAGCCCATTGAAATAAACTTAGAATAGGAACAAGCTATTGCAATATCGCCCCAATTGTAAAACTATCCGTTTCGGATAAACAGTCAAAAGGTGCCGCTTTTCTTCGTGAAGTGTACTACAATTTTTTTTTCAGGTACTGAAACATTTTACCTGGGTAGGTAGGTACTTGTATGAGTTCCATTTTATTAAAATACGGCTATAAAAAATCTAAAAGCGTCGTGAATAAGGACTAAAATTAAATTTACAAACGTCGTCGATAGATGGCACTATACCTATTTCCTGAACCGCACTGTGGTTTTGTTACATGCTATTGAATTTATGCTTTCGAAATTTATGATGCAGGTGACCCGAATACAATGGAGACGACGAATCCCACTCGACTGAAGTAAGACTACTGAAATTTTTGTATGGGGTCTCTTTTGACACCCAGCTTAAATTTTGTAATACCTGTAGAAGTAACCAGGATAGTTATGCCGTATTTACTTAGCCGGGAGACAATTATGTAAACAACCTTTTATTAAGTACTTCTTTACGTTTTTAATACATTCCACACTAAACCAAATATAGATGGCATGTCGAAGTTGCGTATTAACATTTTCCCCCCACTCGGCTAAAAATGTTCGACAACTACTGTTTTCTTTGTTTATGTTTTGTCTCACCGCCAAATACATTCTAACACCAATAAGATTCGCATTTTGTATTTTTTGATATTAGGCCATGCGTTGAGAAATCACATCTGAAAAACCATATTGTCTTTCATTCCCTCTTCTAAAGTACCTGCACAAAATATCGGGATCAAACGTATCCGAAAGCCTTCCTCGGGTCATAAGCCCTACCAAGTATCAGTTAAATTTATTCAGTAGTTTTGACGTGATACTTATTCGGGATATCGACTATATTCTTTAATAACACTGTCGGATTTAGTATCTCTATTACAGAATGCCCTACAAAATATCTTCGATGAACAGATTTTCGACACTCTAAAGTTTTATTATAAGTAGAATAATAAGCATAAATGTAGATAAAATCAACACTTTAACATGCTTAGATAACGCACAAGATATTTTTAGATCAACACAATGGAGCTATTCATTTGTGCAACAATTAACTACTCAAAATAGTCTTCATTGTAAGAATAATAATATTGACATCTCTCCCACAAGAGAGGCTGCGATGGCAGACATAGTCTAAGTTGGGAGACCTGAAGTTATTCTTCCCAGCGCGTACCTGGGATTCCCAACCTCCCAGACTAAAAAGAGTGTGATAGAATACGAATTGAACAACAAAAACAAGAAGAATCAGAATGACATACGTATGCAACAGAAAATACAAGGGTATGTGGGGATCCCAACCGTAGACTGTTAGGCGGGATACGTGAGGTTTTTAAGGCAGTAGGAGTCTGGCATAGTATTCATATAGAATTTTTCCCTCACGTAAAAAAAGGGTATGAAGGGAAGCCGGGGGCCAATGCTGCGCCAGCATGCCACGTCTTGACGTCGCCTACAGCGCGGGGCTGAGGTTCCCCTGTAGCATTTATTTTCTGTAGATGCAGCATTGAGCGTGTGAAGGCGCCCTAATCGATTAATCGCTTTTTTACTCGGTTGTCTGTGGTGATCTTTGCTGTCAGGATGACAGGATGACATGAGTGTCGGTGACGAGACGATTTTGCATTCAAGAAAACAGGTTTTTAGATAGGATTCTAGACTATTCCACGTTAGAGAGGGTATATAAAGCCCTGCTTGGAAGTGCAAAGTTTCTTTACCACCTTCTCAGCACCTATAAAGTCTTAGACATAACTTTGAGCTCTGTGAGAACTTTGAGGTTATCTTGATGCAGTGAAGAATTTCACTCAGGCACTGTACAAACCTGAGGATTTGCTGAGGAATATAGCCTAGGTTCTACCTTCCTTAGAAAGGATAAGTTTCTATTCTAACTTATACCCAGAAAACTGGTAAGTTTTACTTTATTGTTTTCAAAGCGGTTCGAACTTCGTCTGTCGCGCTGTCAGTAACTTAATTCGACTTTTTCTTTCACGAACAGGGTTCTTTAGTTGGGCTAGAGTGACCAGTCGTGGATGTTCGGTGCCACACCCACAAGTACGTGGACTGCACGTAGTACGAAGGCGTGGTAGAGTGGACAGCACAAGCTACACAACGTCCGGAGTCGCTCTCAGCTCACACTGCAGGCCAGTACCCCGTTACCTTTATCACCCTGCTATGTAACAGCCTAAGCAATTTGTAACAATTATCTGTAGACCGCCTCCGTAATATTAGTGCAGTAATCGGTACTACTCTTATGTATTTCTGTGATATGTGTGTCTATTAGTGAATAACTTCTCTATTACGTCAACTATTACGTCATTTAAAACAATGGTTTACGAATATTACCTAAAGCTTTAGTTTAGCAGATATAACAGGTTCATATTACGCTTGTGTATGTATTGTATTTATAATGTCGTATCTATGTCTGAAAATGTGTATATTTATGTGTGTGGTTATATATGTGTATGTATATATATATGTGTATATATATATATATATATATATGTTATTTTATGTGCATTTATATATGTATTTTTATAAATTTGTCTATATATATATTAACGTATTATATCCTAATTATATTTATTGGTGTGTATATTTATTTATGTATGGTATCGTATACCTACTCGAGTAGAATCTGTAATGTCAGTTGTACTTCCCACGCTGTGTCTCAATTTCTCTAGGTATTCCTGTTCATCCAAAGGTTGCCTGGAAGAGATTGCTGTGTGCAATAAGGCCGCCCATTGTGCTTGACATTAGACACTACTGTTAATTTGTACGGTTAATTACTATGTTATTGTTTATGTTAAATGTGAGTACAATAATATTCGTCTGAGCCCTAGCCTACCCTTGCACACACACTAGAAACTCCGAAGTAAGGCGCCCGGGGAAAGAGTTCTCTGCATAGCTTCCTCGCGCTAGTTGGTGAGTAACATACTGAGCAATAAAGTGGTTACAAAATTTGGCTCCCAACGTAGTGGCAAGGCTCTGGGAACTACTCTGCGGTAGTCTCAGTCTAGTGTGTGCGCATAGGTTACCTCTGTCGAAACCATCCTGGATTTCCGTCCGAGACGCTCCAGGACATTAATTGGTGGTGCTAGCAGCTAAGTACAAATTATCCCTTTCGTCTTCTTCCAGCTACCTACATCTTTGGCTGGAAAAGACACAAAATTCTAAATTCAAAAATTTAAAAAAGCTGTGATTTTGGAAAGATTTTTTGATTTTATTTGGCATACCCACTTTTTTTTCTTATTGTGTTTTTATGTTCTTTTTTTCTTTTTTTCTTTTTTTATGGTGCACACATCTATTTATTGTCGGTATATATTATTCTATAGCTTTACCTTGTAAGGTAAACTTGGTAAATTTCTCACTGTGTAAACTTAGTGAATTTCTCTGTGTAACTTAAAACTTTTTTATAAGGTGTAGATACCTTGTAATTTTGATTATTAACCAGATCTTTGTTTCTAAAGAACTGAAACTTTAATTAGTCTGCCTATAATTTTTTTATTCTAAAAATCAAGCTAAAACACAATTTAGAACATCATACAGTTTGTTGTAACTTAGTTTATATTTTTTTACTTTGTAATTGAACCCCATCTGGTGTCATTCACATTACTGTCTTTAGAACTGTTGTATTTAAACTTTTAAATCATGGCACAGATGCAAAAATATATTAATTATTTAAGAAAAGATGAACTCTCTAGCGAGCTGTCCCACATGGGAATTTCAGTGGAACCGGATGCGACGGTGACTGGCCTTCGGGGTGAGCTGAGAACGGCACACCGTCTTGTCCGTCGGGGAAGCATCAAAGCGAGTGCTCCGGTACCCGCTGATGCATCGGCTGAGCTCTCGACCTGCCTTCCGAAGGTCTCCGAGCTGGAGGAGGCTCTTCAGTCAGGTGACTTTTTGTCTAATAAAATTGTCGTTTAAGGATAGCTATAGAGCAAACTATCTGCTAACTAGCTTGGCGTGTTGTGGTCTAGATTGCCCTGACTTGGTGGAAATTCGTGGTAGGCTAGTGAAGATCATTGCTAGGGCTGAACCCGGTAGTGGTTCTGAATCCAAAGGTTCGGATGATGATGGTGATGATCCTTCGGGTCGTGACCAGGTGGAGTATACTTCACCAGAAGTGAGAGAGGACCGCTCGGTGCGAGCTAGTTCAAGTAGGAATAGTTCTACATGTAACACCATAGTGTATAAAGAACGTCCCCTTAACTTATGTTCATTTAATTTAAAATATGATGGTTCTACTTGTGTACGCGTGTTTTTAGAGAGATTAGAGGAACTTAGATGTGCACGGGAGGTTACTAAGCCTAGACTCCTTTTGGCTTTCTCCGACCTGTTGGATGGACCAGCTTTGTTTTGGTTCCCTACAAATAAAGCCAACTTCATCTCATATGAGGATCTTATTAGTGAGCTTAGAGATACCTTTGATATTCCTGATTATGATTACCGCCTCAGGAATGAGATAAGACAGCGTACACAAGCCCGCTCTGAGTCCTTGGTTAACTATACATTATGTACAATGCAAGCCATGTTCTCAAGGTTGTCATGTAAGATGCCCAGTGAAGAACACAGTCAAGGGAGCTGGTGTGTTTCCGGTGTGGTCTCAAAGGAGTCAAGACCCCAGACTGCTCACAATGTGCTGGCAAGCCAAAAAACGCGTAGGCCAGGGCCTTATTAGGAACTCTGTGCATTACTCTGTATCTGAATCTATTTCTGATAAGGTTTGTTTGTTTTGGTCCTGTTTCCTAAACGGGATAGTGACATTAGACCGTATCTAGTTGTTAGGGTTTTAAATTTAAATGTCTTAGGCCTTCTAGATTCCGGTGCCTCCTGCTCTATACTAGTTAAGGGAGCGCACCGCATCTTCTTGGAACTGGGTTTTGATCTTGAGAGCATCAAACCTCTGGTGTTGCAAACGTCTATAGGCTACGGTTACCAACCTTCCGGTGGGCCATAAGCTTGTCTGCCACCTAAGTAGTATAAAAAAAAATCAATCCCACTTTTCGGATTACAACTGCAGACAGCTCTCACTTGCAATGTCTGGGTTGTATCTCTTTGCCAATTGAGTACAATTCGGTTATCCGAGTTGTCAAGTTCTATGTTGTCCCAGGAATAACCAACTCCATGATATTTGGTGTGGATTTCTGGCAACAATTTAAGTTAAGTGATAAATTAATTTTACAAAATATTAGTCTTGATAGTTTTAGTGACAATAATCCTACAGAGTCTGTGTCCCTTAACGGTGGCCTCGAGGATTACACCAAACTTACTGCTAAACAAAGGTGTGTAATCAACGAGTTCATTGAAAAAATCGACTCATTGAACACTGATAAGGTGGGTTTAGGTCGGATCTCACTAGTACATCATGTCATTGATACTGGTCTCCCCTTAAGCAGAAGGCCCTGGAAGCCGAGCTGGACCGAATGCTGGAGATGGGAGTAGTGTCCCAGTCTCAGTCCGCGTGGAACTCTCCAGTGGTCATGGTGGAGAAGGCGACCGGCGACCTCAGATTGTGCTTGAATTCTCGCAAGCTTAACTCAGTGTCAAAGAGTGACGCCTACCCCTTACCCTATATCAATCAAATCTTGGACCATCTTAATAATGCTAAGTATTTAACCTCTGTAGATCTGAGTGCGGCCTACTGGCAGATTCCGTTCGACTCACTCCAGTCTGCTGAGAAGACTGCTTTTACGGTTCCCCGGAGAGGATTATTCCACTACAATTCCATGTGCTTCGGTCTTGTCGGGGCCACTGCCACGATGCAACGCCTGATGGACCGTCTGTTTGGCTCCGAGTTCGACAATAAGGTATTTGCGTTTCAGGACGACATAGTCTGTGTGTCCAGCACCTTTGAGGAGCATGTAGAGCTCTTGCATAGAGTCTATCAGCAACTCAAGGATGCTGGCCTAACTATTAACATGAAACAATCGCACTTTTGTAGGAGTGAACTCAAATACCTGGGGTATTATGTGGACAAACATGGCCTACGGACAGACCCGGGAAAAGTTGAGGTTATCCTCAACTATCCCACCCCTTCTAACCCTAAGGAAGTTAAGAGATTTCTGGGAATGGTCGGCTGGTATCGTCGCTTTGTCAACAACTTTTCTATGATTAGTAAACCTCTGTGCAAACTGACTTCTAAGAACCTTAAGTTCGAATGGACCCCTGAGGCTGAACAGTCCTTTAACCTGCTAAAGTCAGCCTTGGTTTCTGCCCCTATATTGAAGATGCCTAATTTTGAGTTGCCCTTCCGCATTCTTAGTGACGCGTCAGCTTTCTCAGTTGCTGCTGTACTGACACAGACTCACGATGGTGTTGAGCACCCTATCGCCTACTGTAGCCGTTCTCTCAACAAGAACGAGGTGAACTACAGCACAACTGAGCGAGAACTTTTGGCCGTGATTTTCGCCTTGGAACAATTTCGACTAAAAATAAATATTCTCTGACTTCAGACTTTGACTGGAAGCTGGTGGTACCTCAGGAGGATCGCTTGCCCCTGCTCTCTAAGTACCACGATGACACACTTAGTGCCCATGGTGGCGTTTGGACGGCACATATAAGGTTAGCCCTAAATTATTACTGGCCTAAAATGTACGAGAACGTCAAAGCATATGTCGGGAATTGTGAAATCTGTAAGCAGTACAAACCCGAAAACACGTCTCGTCCCGGCCTAATGGGTAGCCCGAAGCGGGTGTCGAAGCCATTCGAAGCTATCTCTGTTGATCTGCTTGGTCCCTTTCCCACTTTGTGCAATAGATACGTACACCTGATCGTGGTCTCCGACTACTTTAGCAAATACGTCATGTTGTGCCCTGTTCGGGTTGCCACAGGCGCTGTAGTCGCGAGATTCATAGAGAAGAGTGTGTTTCTCGTGCACGGAGTCTGTATGACTATTTACATGGATAATGGCCCTCAGTTTGTAAGTAAGCCATTTAAGGATCTGTTAGCTAAGTACCAAATATATATTATAACCCTAGGTATCATGCCCAAACTAATCAGGCGGAACGAGCTATTCGTAATGTTGTTCAAGCGATCTCATGCTATGTGAAGTCACAACACAAGGCATGGAATTCGTTCTTGGTTGAGATACAGTGCGCATTGAACACTGCAGTTAACGAAGCAACTCGGTTCACCCCTTACTTCTTGGTACATGTTAGGGAATTTATTGGAGATGGAGTGTTATACAGGCAGACAGACATTGCGTGCCACCCTACTTCAGTCTCTGTAGACGATCCATCAGCCTTCGGTGTCAAGCTGAGAAAAATACAACGCATTTACGACCAGGTGAGGAAACATTTGAACGTTGCCCACCAGCGTAATGAAAAGTATTACAACCTCAGAAAAAGGCATGTGGAGCTGAAAGTGGGACAGATAGTGTACAAACGCACGTTCTACCTGTCAAACAAGGCCAAGAACTTTACTTCTAAGCTAGCCCCTAAGTTCCTTAAATGTGTGGTGACTGCTAAACGATCCCCTTTGGTATATAGGCTGTCCGATCTGGACGGTAGGGATCTTGGGGTGTACCATATCAAGGACATCCTGAAGTATCTGGAGGAGCCGTCTCCAATACCTAACGTCAGCGATGCTGTAACTACATAGCACTGTTTCCCTAGTTTATTAAACCAATGCTATGTGACCATTATGTAAGACTATTTTGTTCTTTTATTTGTATTTCTATAAGTGTATACGGGACTTCAAATTGTCACGTTGTAGTTTCTTCTATGCACCGCACCGAACGTTTTTCTCTCATTCGCTCCTCAGTACTCTACAATATCCTGAAGCTTGGGTAGTGTTAGGGTATCAGCAGCGAGTAAACGGAGCATTCGTTTTCTATGAAGGGCATTAGACTCTAGTTGCTTGGCCTATCCGGTACACGAGTCGGTGTCTAGTTAGGTGTATAGAAGGATCTTTCTTTGTTATTGTAATGGTCGTAGTCAGCTGGTGTTTGAAGGACCTAGCTGATTGTTTTAGTTTATTAGTCAGTAATTTTCTGTTTTCTTTATTGTGTATTTCCAGCGTGTCGAATCCGCAGGAAATACTATTAAGGGGGGGGGGGTGGTTGTAGCATTTATTTTCTGTAGATGCAGCATTGAGCGTGTGAAGGCGCCCTAATCGATTTATCGCCTTTTTTACTCGGTTGTCTGTGGTGACCTTTGCTGTCAGGATGACAGGATGACATGAGTGTCGCTGACGAGACGATTTTGCACTCAAGGAAACAGGTTTTTAGATAGGATTCTAGACTATTCCACGTTAGAGAGGGTATATAAAGCCCTGCTTTGAAGTGCCAAGTTTCTTTACCATTTTCTCAGCACCTATAAAGTCTTAGACATTACTTTGAGCTCTGTGAGAACTTTGAGGTTATCTTGATGCAGTGAAGAATTTCACTCAGGCACTGTTCAAACCTGAGGATTTGCTGAGGAATATAGCCTAGGTTCTACCTTCCTCAGAAAGAATAAGTTTCTATTCTAACTTATACCCAGGAAACTGGTAAGTTTTACTTTATTGTTTGCAAAGCGGTTCGAACTTCGTCTGTCGCGCTGTCAGTAACTTAATTCGCCGTTTTCTTTCACGAACAGGGTTCTTTAGCCCTCCGTGAACCACGTGCATAAAAGTCTCATGGCAAACCATGTGGGGTTTCTTAAACCCCAAGAGTTATCTGGGCAAAGAATACGTAATTTGTAATTATTTGTTCATTTAATTAGTATTACTATGTTATTTGTCTATTATAAAGTAAAATAAAACGATAACAATTGAAATAATAAACATTTTTAATCTTTTACAACAATAAAATTACAACAACGTAATCTTTCACAAACTTAAACATGGACTCTTCTTTGGCTTAACTTCTAGAATAAAAAAGTAATCAAACATTTCTTATATTGCTTACATTTTAAAAACTTACTTTATAAGGCACATAAACTTAAAAATATTAACTTAATTTAACCAGTATACTTGACATTAAGGAAGTTGCAAATCAGTTCAATTTTTACAATAAAATTGAGCATACTCTAAGCAAATAGGTACCTACATAACAGCGCTCACAACCGTATTTGGTCTTCCGATTTTTCTTCCTGTCACATTCTGAACACCTCGTTATAGATCTTGGCAATTTCGCTGGTGGTTCAGGGGCTTTTTCGCCAACTGATAACTCAATTAGTCCTCGTCGCCCTCAATTCCAGGTAGAAAAGTCTCATCTATATCGCTATTACTTTCATCCAAAAGAGCGAATTATATTTCTTGCTTATTCATTCTCCAAGCCATTTCAGTCTTTAAACCTGTCAATAAATGCTAAATAAGTCGAAATTAATACAAATATCTTTGAAATACTGCATTTTACATCTTACCTTTTATACGACGTCCCGAACTACCTGGGGTTTGTAGGACCCGAGCACACGTCTGTTCGCTGTGTCGACGATGCAAATACAAAACTACTGTCGCTAAACGGTTTAGCAACGTCGCAACTCCAGCTACTAAAAGCGTCGAATAAACCGCGCGAATTTTTAAAAAGTTACAATGATTTTTGCATGTCTGGGGTTTGTGAAACCCCACATGGTGCACGAAAGGTTAGTTGGGCTAGAGTGACCAGTCGTGGATGTTCGGTGCCACACCCACAAGTACGTGGACTGCACGTGGTACGAAGGCGTGGTAGAGTGGACAGCACAAGCTACACAACGTCCGGAGTCGCTCTCAGCTCACACTGCAGGCCAGTACCCCGTTACCTTTATCACCCTGCTATGTAACAGCCTAAGCAATTTGTAACAAGTATCTATAGACCGCCTCCGTAATATTAGTGCAGTAATCGGTACTACTCTTATGTATTTCTGTGATATGTGTGTCTATTAGTGAATAACTTCTCTCTGTCTCTGTAGTGTACTGTGTACTTTATAAATATATGTGTGTACACCCTACTTGGCTGTTTCCGTCAGAGCCCTAGCCTACCCTTGCACACACACTAGAAACTCTGAAGTAAGGCGCCCTGGGAAAGAGTTCTCTGCAAAGCTTCCTCGCGCTAGTTGGTGAGTAACATACTGAGCAATAAAGTGGTTACACCCCGCACCCCTAAAAAAAATTATACTTATACGGTACGTTAAAACTAAATTGAATAAGCCTGGTCTAGATAAATATTGCTAATTAGCTTAGTTCAGGATTTCGAATCAATTGCCTCTGCCCACGGCAGAGATGTGTGTAAAGAATAAGAAACCTGCCGGTCTTCGAATTCGGAGTCCAATACTGAACACATCTCTCTCCATTTTCACGAGAACATATGGTCGTCATCAGTCTATCTGGTTGGTGAGCTTTACATTCCGTTTGCCAAGACCCGATCTTCAATCCGGAATTCATTTGCCTCATAAATGTAGACACGAAACGATCGACAAAAAGCACTCGTGGCCCCTCGGCTTTAGTGTATTGCAAACGATCACTGTAGTAAGCAACATTTTCTATGGCCGGTTATGGATGGGTGACCATCACGTGACCACTTTGTGACATTCATTTGCGAGCGTGTCCGTGCTTCGGAAAGCACGTTAAGCTGTTGTTCCCGGTTGCCTGTAAAATGGCAGTGGTTAAGCCAAGTAGAAGGCTTGAAAAATTTCAACAGCGAGCAGTCACAACCTGCGCCTGTCCATAGAAACACGTCGATACGACTCACTACCTATTACTTAGGACAATATGTAAAAAGGTGATATACGGGCATATAAAATGCCTCTGCCTACCCCATCGGGAATGAAAGGCGTGATCATATATATGTGCGAAACGGTAGGTAGAGTCATAATAAAATACCACTTGTTTTTTGCCCAACACTGAGTCAGCGGCTTTACGCTATTATCTCGCAAGGATAGGCAGAGGCATTAGGAACGTTACGCTCAAATTTCACACATTTTTTGCACAGCGTTGCCATTCATAAATAGTTATTCAGTTATCAGTAAATTTATTTTTTTGTTATGACTAGCTGTTCCCCGCGGCTTTGACCGCGTAGAAGTCGTTATCGCGTAAAATCATAAGCCTACTTTTGCGCAGTCGGTTAAAAAGTAGCCTATGCCCTTCCCAGGGCCTCGAACTATCCCTATACCAAATTTCATCTTAATTGCTCGAGCCGTTTAGGCGTGAAAGCGTAACAGACAGACAGACAGAGTTCCTTTGCATTTATAATTTTAAGTAGGGATAGGGATTAATTTTCAAATATAGAAATAGTCTTTAGAAGATACTGCATTGCATCTGAGTATTGCACATCAAAATAAACTTACGATTTTATCAGTATCTACTAATTTCATTGAAGTCAAAAAACGCAATTTTTAAAACGATCTCCAAATTGCGCGATCATGAACGAGCTTTCAGCTATTGTCTATGCCTATTATTGCACGCACAGGCTTATTATACAACAGTGTTGTTTTTGAGTAGATAGCACAATACAACAATTAATCATTGGTTTTTGCATTAGAATTATGGACATACGAAATACGCACTTGGTTGATAAGAAGAATGATATCGAATGCATCATAAATTTCCAAATAATCTTCTTATAATTATAAAAAAAACTGGCCAACTGCAAGCTGGAATCCACATAGGGTTCCGCACCCAAAAGCGGCAAAATAAATATGTTGATTGTATGGGAGCCTACCTTAAATATTAATATTTTTCTGATTTTAGTATTTGTTGATTTTTTTTTTTATACCACTAAGGTGGCAGACAAGCATACGGCCTACCAGAAGGACCGGTGGTCACCGCAGCCTATGAACGTTTGCAACAGCAGAGGCGCCACACTCGCGCTGCCGACCCTGTAAAAACCTTCTAAGACCCCTCTTGAAGAACCCCATACTGTAGGCGTTTGGTAAAACCGAGGCAGGGAGATCATTCCACAACCTAAGCGTGCGCGGAAGAAAGCCCCTATCGGATCTAACCGTGCTGGAACGCTCCGGACGCAGAGTGTGAGAATGAACTCCCTGTCTGTGGCGAGCGGTGCTGTGATAGAATGTAGCCGTGGGCATCATATCAAACAATTCCTCAGAGCACACACCATTGTACAGTCGGTAGAACACGCATAAGGAGGCAAAGTCTCTCCTGTCGCGAAGAGGTTCCACACCTCTTGTAAGTATAGGATCGTTGACAACTCTCACAGCTCGCCTCTGCACCGAGTCAAATGGACGAAGCTGATATTCAGGTGCCCCCGCCCAGAGGTGACAGCAGTACTCTATGTGCGGCCGCACTTGCGACTTATACAGAAGCAGTGTTTGCGCAGCAGTGAAGTACCGCCGCGCCCTGTTGAGCACACCTAGCTTCTTGGACGCCAGCTTAGCCTTGTCGTCCAAATGACTACGGAACTGAACGTCACTGGAGATGTCAACGCTAAGGATCTCTATACTATATTTGTTGATATGGTATATCGACAACAGAAATATACATCATCTGTGGAAATTTCAGCTCTTTTCAGCACGGTTCCTAAGACACAGCCTTGTAATTGACAGGCAGACATACCGTCAGACCGATAAATAAACAGACACTCAGACAGACAGACAGATGAACGGCCAATTCTCATGAATACGGTCTCGTTTTACTCTACGTTAAAACTCAAAGATTTTCGTTCTGATTAGTTTGTGGAAATCCACGGAAAGCTTTAAAAGGTGAAAAAGTGGCGCCTTGTAAAAACATCTCAATATTACGAGAATTTTTAGAAACTGCATTCAAATTCTGTGGTTTCAAAACCTTTATCTTCACTAATATTATAAAGAGGAAAGATTTTTAATTTATACCACTAAGGTGGCCGACAAGCAAACGGCCCGTCAAACGGACTAGTGGTCACCGCAGCCTATGAAATTTGCATCGAATAGGCTTCGGAACTACTGAACCGCTTTGAAAAATTATTTCACTGTTAGGAAGCTATGTTATCCACGGATGATATAGGCTATATTTTATTCTCGTATTCCCATGGGAAGGGGTACTACGCGGGTGAAACCACGTGGCGTCCGCTAGTTAAATATATATTTAAGCCAACCCGTAAACAAGTATATCCTAGACGACGCCCGCGGCTACGCCCGGAAACCTGTTTTCGTTCCCACTTCCCATGGGAACTTACTCGGGAATAATGTAGCTTATGTGTTATTGCAGACTATAATATACAGGGCGTCCCACGGCTATGCCGCATGGAGGGAAAGTACCTACCTTGAATATTGTAGATGGAACATTATACTGAAAGTCATTATTTTAACTTAAAAAACAATTTAAACTGTACTCATACTTATAGGATTCGGGACTTCACGCGAAATACTATTTACTTACATTCACCGACGTTTCGAGCTCGTTGCAGCTCGAGCGCTATATATATATATATATATATATATATATATCCATACTAATATTATAAAGCTGAAGAGTTTGTTTGTTTGTTTGAACGCTAGGATCCCAGGAACTACTGTTTCGATTTTAAAATTTCTTTTACAGTTTGATAGTTCATTTATTGAGGATGGCTATAGGCTATATAACATCACGCTAAGACGAATAGGAGCGGAGCAGCAATGAAGAATGTTTCGAAAACGGGGAATTATTTTTACCGTCTGAGAGCTTCCGAGGCGTACGCTGCCTAAATGGTTAATGTTAAGTAAAAAAATTGTATTACAAAATTGTTTCTCTTAAAAAGTTCTATAAAAAAGTTCGCGACAGCATATGTCTATCTTTTAAGGTTCGCTCAAAATAACCTATACTCTGTTAAAATTAGGTTGATAATTTTGATAGCTCTGAATAGTGCACCCCATAGTGTATGATCGTTAATGAATCTATTCGATTATCATTCCAGTAAAATTTGAAATCGATAGTAACAAAAACGTTTTTATTATCTATATATATAAAAACAAGAACTGACTGACTGACGACGTCCATATTAATTCAGGAGCCACCTTACACTTTTTTAAATAAAATTCACGTAAGGACGTGACGTGAAATGAAAAAAAAATAAAAGCCCTCTCACGACTACGATCTTGGGCATATTTTTTCAGTACATAGTGAACTTGTTCAGTAGAATATACGCAAGCGCCAAATCGTTGTTGAGGAAGAGCCTCTTTTTAAGTGTGGAATCTAACATGGATGCTATGGAATCCTAATTACTAAGACCACAGGATGCCTTACAACTGTCTCGGAAGGATGTCCCGGGGCTCCCGGCAGACTTTGGCGACCACTTAGGCCTGCCTAGGGGGTTCAGGTGCTATCCCACGTCTGGGGAGTTATCTCGGTACTTGGGGAAGAGGAGGAGAGTTGGGTACCTACTATCCGCCACTAAGAGGGGCAAAGAAACACGGCACCGTTATGGCCTGCTTCAGCAAGAACGGCGAGCAGCCAACTCGCCTTTCTCAGGCCGCCGAGTATCCGACTGCGGAACTACGGAAGGATATTTCTCCCCGCTCCCTTCCCGCTGCCGAGGAAGGGCCTTAGGTGAAATGAAACGAGAAATAAATCTAAATTACTATTTTAATTCTTTCAGGGGTTCACAACCTAAATCCTCATCCTCTTCATCACTACCGAACCATCACCAAGGCAAATAATAATTTCTTGCTGTTCACAGATGTTATCAAAGTGAACATCGCGCTCCCTGTCCTCTTCAATAATTTTTTTCGTATGTTCTATGACTTTCCTCCAGTCCTCCGCAGTAACATTATCACACGCATTTTGTAAAAGTGTGAGCATTTTCTTGGCAGTAAATGGTGGAGAAGTATTGTGTTTGGCTGCATGACCTATAAAACATAAATAAATAATATAAATAATAACGTAAATTATCTGTTTTTACCAATTGAGGTGCTAGGATAAAGAAAAAAAATACCTTTGATATTAGCGCAAATCAGTTCGATGGCATTGTAGTGGCAGTGATACGGTGGCAATGGCAATCTGAGAACTGTATGGCCACGTTGCTCAGCAATCTCGTCCAAAATGAATATTGGCTTTTTTGGTCTATTTTCTTTAACTAAACAGAGCAGTCTTGTTTTAACATTGTTTCCTTTGCTTCTACTCCTTTGCTTTGGAGCCACGATATCAATTCCAGTTTGTTATTGGCTGATGTTGGAGCTTTGTATTTTTGCACGGAGTGGTATGGCGCGTTATCCATTATTATAATATGTGGTTCATGTAAATTTTCTAGTAACACCAAAAACCACTCTTTGAATTTCTCAAAATTAATTTCTTCGTGATACTCATTTGTTTTCGTTGATTTGAAGGCTAACAAACAATTAGGTACAAAACCAGTTGCCGATCCTGCATGTGTAATTATAAATCGCTGTCCTTTGCCTTTGGGTACTTTTGAAACAGACAGTGCTGTGTCATCGGTCCATGCTTTCGGCACGATGTGATTGGCATTAAGCCACGTCTCATCGAGAAAAATAACGGAGTCACAATTTGTAATTTTTTTTAGCTTTTCTTAAAAAATCTATGCGTGACAGCAAAATATCTGTACGCTCCATAACAATCTTTCTTTTATTCTATTTTTTGAACGAAAATCCAATATTATGCATAATATGGCGCCTATAATATTTATATTTTTTAATAACGTGCTTAATATTTAGGTTAATATTAAAAAACATGCTTTATATTACAAAAAAAAAACTAGTTGATTCCCACGTAATCATTTAAAATAATATAGTTTAATTCGATTTATTCGATTCATTTGTCTATGGTCAATTGTGCGGTATTCTTGGAAGACGCTTCACTACGATAAGTGGGCGGTACTCCTCTATGTGCTACGGTAATTTTTTGAGGTATTCTTGACATAAACAAATACGGTACTTCATAGGCGTGAGCTATCAAAATTATCATCCTAGTTTTAACAGAGTATAATTTGTCTTTCTTTTAAGGTTAGCTTACAATATTATCAAACTGAAGAGTTTGTTTGTGCTAGGATCTCAGAAACTACTGGTTGCATTACAAAATAATTTCACATATTTATAGTCCATTTATTGAGGATGGCTAATGGCTATATAACATCACGCTAAGACAAATAGGAGCGGAGCAGCCATGAATAATGTTTTAAGGCCGCGTGGGTCAGATTTTGAGTTTTTTGAAACAATCCTAGTCAAAAAGTAAAGGGTTTTTAAATCTGAAAAATATATATATTATAGTTAAGGATATAAGCTAAACATATTTCGAGCCCGTTACACGATCCAATAAATTTCACTAGATAGAAAAAAATCCCAAAGTTGACTCTCTCAGAAAAGTTTTTTCAAAACTGTGGCTAAACTATTAACATTTTATATTTTTTTTTTGCACTCAATTAAAGGTATTAAGTTTTTATACACATTTCCGAGCGTTTTTCTATAAACAACTATTTACATAGTTATCATGTACGAATATCTACCAAACGCAATAGAATTGCGCCGCTGACGGCCGATCAGTCTCGCCCTGGCGATGGCGCTTGTGGAGGCAAGACCTGTGTCAGTTTTTTTCGCAACTATTTCGTAATTATTATGCCAAATTACGTTGAAATCGCGCCACAGTATAAAAATATCAGTAATGGGCAAAATGTAATTAGATTAACCGTTACAAATACATACGCGACTCATGGTAAAAATGTGGTGATCTTTTACTTTTTAAGTGTTTTCACGACATGGTAACCAGCTACCTAATGCATTAAAATGTCTACGATTTACATGATAATTTCGCAATCCAACATGGCAGCCACGCCGTAATCACAAAATTTTATGATGGGTATCGTTTAAGGGGTTTTTTGGTATGCTGAGTACGAAGTACGTGATAATTTTGCAATCCAATATGGCCGCCGCGCCGTAATCACAAAATTTCATGATGGGTATCGTTTAAGGGGTTTGTTCGAATGCTGAGTACGAATCACGTGATAATTTTGCAATCGAATATAGCCGCCGCGCCGTAATCACAAAATTTCATGATGGGTATCGTTTAAGGGGTTTTTTGGTATGCTGAGTACGAATCACGTGGTAATTTTGCAATCCAATATGGCCGCCGTGCCATAATCACAAAATTTCATGATGTCTATCGTTTAAGGGTTTTTTTGGTATGCTGAGTACGAATCACGTGATAATTTTGCAATCCAATATGCCCGCCGCACTGTAATCACAAAATTTCGTGATGGGTATCGTTTATAGGGTTTTATGGTATGCTGAATACGAATCACGTACTAATTTTGCAATCCAAAAAGGCCACCGCGCCATAATCACAAAATTTCATGATGGGTATCGTTTAAGGGGTTTTTTGGTATGCTGAGTACGAATCACGTGATAGTTTTGAAATCCAATATGCCCGCCGCGCCGTAATCACAAAATTTTATGATTGGTATCGTAAATGGTAGTATCGTAAGTATGGTAGTATCGTAAATCTTACGTAGCAGACTGTAGTGTAAAAGAGATAGAGACACATGTTCCATTCTTCGTTCTAACATTTAAGTGTGGTTGGATTGCATGGAACGACAGACTAAAAAAACTTGTTCGGTTTACTGTGAGTTAGTTAACCGCGTGCCAATTTGCAACTGTGCAAGACGTGGTCAGAGTTAAGAAGTTATTTATTTAACTCAGAGCTTACTAACTCTATATTTATATATTTAACTCGACTCTCCGCGCAACTAGGCCTAAATAGCTTAGGGGGGCAAATTGAATTCCAAAATGATCATGTTATTCGTACTCAGCATTCCAAAAAACCCATTAAACGATATTCATTACGAAATTATGTGATTACGGCGCGGTGGCCATTTTGGATTGCAACATTATCATGTGATTCGGCCTCAGCATACCAAAAAACCCCTTAAACGATAACCGTCATGGCTTTTTGCGAACACGGCGCGGCGGAAATATTGCATTTCAAAATTATCACAGGATTCGTACTCAGCATACCAATACACCACTTAAACGATACCCATCATGATATTTTGTGATTACGGCATGGCGGCCATATTGTATTGCAAAATTATCACGTAATTCGTACTCAGCATACCAAAAACCCTTTAAACGATACCCATCATGAAATTTTGTGATTACACCGAGACGGCCATTTTGGATTGCGAAATTATCACGTGATTCGTACTCAGCATAACAAGAAACCCTTTAAACGATACCCATCATAAAATTTTGTGATTACGGCGCGGCGCCCATATTGGATTGCAAAATTATCATGTGATTCGTACTCAGCATACCAAAAAACCCCTTAAACGATACCCATCATGAAATTTTGTGATCACACCGCGGTGGCCATATTGGATTGCAAAATTATCATGTGATTCATACTTAGCATACCAAGAATTCCCTTAAACTATACCCATCATGAAATTGTGTGATTACGGCGCGGTGGCCGTATTGGATTGCAAAATTAGTACTTAATTCGTACTCAGCATGCCAAGAAACCACTTAAACGATACCCATCATGAAATTTTGTGATTACGGCGCGGCGCCCATATTGGATTGCAAAATTATCACGTGATTCGTACTCAGCATACCAAGAAACCCCTTAAACGATACCCATCATGACATTTTGTGATTACGGCGCGGCGTCCATATTGGATTGCAAAATTAGTACGTGATTCGTACTCAGCATACCAAAAAACCCTTTAAACGACACCCATCATGAAATTTTGTTATTACACCGCGGCGGCCATTTTGGATTGCACAATGATCCCGTGATTCATGCATACCAACTTTAGAAAACTTTAGAATTTTTTATGACCAGCTATTATGTAATTTACATTTTTTACGCAACTGTAGCAAACGTACGCAACGGAAACTCTCAAAAGAAATGAAATATCCTAGTTGTCGAAAAATGTTTCGTTGCTGCTAAGCTCTTATTCGCCTTAGCGTGATGTTATATATTTTGGTATTTTTCAAAAATGGACATTCTGTTAAGAAACTCTTGAAATTCAACTAGCAGTCTCTTAGACTCTAGAGTTAGAACATCTAAACAAACAAACAAACTCTTTAGCTTAAAAATAATAGTATAATATACATAATTTATTTACGATTAACTCTTTTATTTTTATTTACGAAACTAATAAATCACTACACTTAATAAAGTTAGATGCATTTACTACGTCAAACAAAGTTAGCATGCTGTTTCTTTCTACTATACTGTATACTGTGGCATGAGAGTTGACTGCCGCTGTCGGCGCGCGGTGTGTCTTGCGCCCGGGGCGAGGGGAGCGCCAAATGCCTACTTGTGCGCAATAACCGCCCCTTAAGAACGGGGAAAATTTCTTTCTTTTGAGAGCTTTCATTGCGTACGTTGCCTAAATGGTTAAAATTACGTAAAAATTGTGTACTTTATAATTTTTCCTCTTAAAAAGTTACAAAAAAAAGTCCTGAACAGCATATGCCTATCTTTTAAGGTTCACTTAGAATAACCTCCTTCTTAACCTTTACGTCGGGAGTAAACGTTTTCTGCAGCAGTAGCCAGTCAAATGAAAGATAATACCGGCCAAGTGCGAGTCGGACTCGAACACGATGAGTTCCGTACCAAAAAACGGACAAAAATAAATGCGACGGGAACCATAATATCACTTCAACAAAGTTGTGCGTGTCAACTCTAATGGTAATGAATATAAGCGACGCGAACGGGAAAAATTATATCACTTTAAATATTAATACCTGGGAGTAAATGCGACGGGATTATATTACCTACTTAAAATATTAATACTGTACGTCTCGTCTACGAAGTTGCGCGGGTCAGCTAGTACATTTATATATATATATCTACACGTGCGCTGGCAGGTCGTTCCAGATTTTTATGGTTCGACAGAGGAACGATCTTTTGAATCGCTTGCAAATGTCGGGATCGGAACGATTTATTCAATAAACAAAAACTAAAGCTAGATATCGCAAATAACGCAACGGACTGAATACACCGCAAAATTAAAGGAGACTGCCACTGACTATCGAATCCCGAACAAAAAAAAAATCTGAACATCAACCAAAATATCCGGGTTCAATACTAATTTTACTTTACTATCCTGGTTAGTTCTAAAGGTAGGTATTACATAATATAGGCTCTTTATCAAAAGTGAACCCATTCAAAAATTCCAACTTCACTCCGTACTTCCCGTCATATTCATTTTCTTCCTTCATTCCCAGTAGTTCCGCGGCAGTTGTTCCGCGACGGAACTAGTGAGACTTTTTGTCCCAATAGTTCCGTAGCGGAACTAGTGAGACTTTTTTTTCCCAGTAGTTCCGCACCACGGAACTACTGGGACATTTTTATTCTCAGTAGTTCCGTGGCGGAACTAATGAGACTTTTCTATTCTCAGTAGTTCCGTGGCGGAACTAGTGAGACTTTTCTATTCTCAGTAGTTCCGTAGCGGAACTAGTGAGACTTTTCTATTCCCAATAGTTCCGTAGCAGAACTGTCATGGATCTTTTATGGACATTATATTATGTCCCATTTAATACCTTAAAGCCTTAAAGTATTTTTATTTTTTATGAATGTGCATCTTTTAGAACATGCGAGTGGAAAAAGATCCATTATACGAAGAACATCTAGTTTAAAAGTATAAAGTAGTTAAATAATTTGCAAAACAAATAAAGATCTACAAAAACAAATGAAGATCGACAAAAGCAAATGAAGATCGCCGAAACAAATGAAGATCAGCAAAACAAATGACAGTTTGAAAAACAAATATCTATCGAAAAAACAATATGCAGATCAATAAAACAAAAGACTATAAGCAAGTTGATAAGGTAAAAAGTTACTTGCAGTCCTGTTTTGTTATCAAAATGCGATTAGCATTAAAAAAATTGGTGCTAACAATTCTCGACCCTAATGGCACTTATTTAAAAAATATGCTTTTAGGTGTTTATAGACATCACAGATCACGAATATATAAAAAATAAATTTATATTATGCATGCTCATTAGGTCGAAATTGGCATGGACCCTTTTTTTGTAATCTAGATGCGATAACCATTCAAAAAAATAGCTGCGAGCAATTCTCGACCTTAATGACACTTCCCTACAAATGTGCTTTTAGGCGTTTATAGACATCACAGATCACGAATATGTAAAAAATAAATAAATATTATGCATATTCATAAGGTCGAGAATTGCTTGCACCTATTTTTTTAATGGTAATCGCATTTAGCTTACAAAATATGGCTGCAAGAAACTTTTGACCTTATCAACTTGCTTATAGTCTTTTGTTTTATTGATCTGCATATGTTTTTTCGATCGTCATTTGTTTTTCCAACCGTCATTTGTTTTGCTGATCTTCATTTGTTTCATTGATCTTCATTGGTTTCGTCGATCTTCGTTTGTTTCGTCAATCTTCATTTGTTTTGTCGATCTTCATTTGTTTCATTGATCTTCATTGGTTTCGTCGATCTTCGTTTGTTTCGTCAATCTTCATTTGTTTTGTCGATCTTCATTTGTTTTGTCAGTCTTCATTTGTTATACCGATCTTCATTTGTTTTGTCGGTCTTCATTTTTTTTAATTGTATGAGAAAATTGCCGTAAGACACCGTAGGGAACTAATGGGAACATAAAATATTCGTATGTAAGAGATGCTTTCTCCCGCGGGACTACTGGGACTTGATTTATTAGTTTTTAATTTATGCTTTGTTCCGCGGAACTACTGGGACTTAATTTATTAGTTTTTAATTTATGCTTTGTTCCGCGGAACTACTGGGAATGAATTTATTAGTATTTCATTTCTTCTTTGTTCCGCGGAACTAATGGGAACTGAATTATTGATGCTTTGTTCCGCGGGACAACTGGGAAAAAAAGTCTCACTAGTTCCGCAACGGAACTACTTGAACGGAACAACTGGGAATAATCGATTTTCTTGATTAGTCACCTACAATAGCATGTAACCAAACCACAGTGCGGTTCAGGAAATACGTACACTGCCATCTATCGAAGACGTTTGAAAGCTTATTTTAGTCCTTATCCATAACGCTTTATGAATTTTTACAGCCATGTTTTATTTAAATGAAACTCATACAAATATCTACCTTTTTTTAACGTAAGGGAAAATCCACATGGATGCTATGTCGGACTCCTACTGACTAAAAAACCTCACGCAACGCCCAACAGCCTATGTTGGGGAGCCCCGGGTAAGCCCTCGGAAGGATGTCCTGAGGCAACAAGTATCTACCTACCCAGGTAAAATTGTATCAGTATCTAAAAAAAAATTCTTGTACGGTGTACGAAGAAAATCGGCACCTTCTGACTGTTTATTCAAAACATCATGACACTAAATAAAATAAAAAAATTATATATCTAATGAAAAAAAAATGGCAACCAAAAACATGTCGGTGTATTTTAATTTTATTATTTAATAATTAAAAATAATTAATTCAAGAAGTTTGGCAGATTTATATTTACGTTCGAGTCGTTTATTACTCGTAGGTACGTCTTAGACCATATAACACGGGACTAGCCTTTGCGAACCACCGCATACAAAAATATTCTGCCAGTTTTCATACAAGTGAAGGGGGAAACACAAAGACATATAAAATTTCATTGCATTTAAAAATGTATTAATCGACAAACGCGTAATGGCTGTTGTGTGTTAATTGTTATTGTACAGTCAACTACAATGTAATGTACTAGTTTAATCATATAAAATGATGTACTGATGTACAGGCTTTTCATAAAGCCAAAAGACCAAATGGTCATGTGCAATGGCAGAAAACAATGTTTAAGTAAGGGGATGCGCCTTACTTAAACAGTTTTCATACAAGTGAAGGGGGAAACACAAAGACATATAAAATTTCATTGCATTTAAAAATGTATTAATCGACAAACGCGTAATGGCTGTTGTGTGTTAATTGTTATTGTACAGTCAACTACAATGTAATGTACTAGTTTAATCATATAAAATGATGTACTGATGTACAGGCTTTTCATAAAGCCAAAAGACCAAATGGTCATGTGCAATGGCAGAAAACAATGTTTAAGTAAGGCGCATCCTGTGGTTAGATGATCTAAGAGGTACGTATATTTATTTTTCTGAGGAACCAGATTTTGTTGCCATCACAGCAATTGGTAATCTTACAAAACAATTATTTGTAATATTCTTGGTTGGACCATTCGTAAATTACAGATGGATTTAATATCCCAAAATAGCAAGGATTTCTGTCTTAATACATATGCGTCGCGGGGGGCGTAGGTCCCTCGCGTTGCCATGGAAAAGGCGCAGGCGTGGAGAAAATCAAATTGAAAATGTCATCAGATTTAAAAATTTTCATGGTGTACATTTTTATTTTGTGTTTGTTTGTGTTTTTAAGAGTATATTATAACTAATTTAGTAAATAATTTGTATGACGTCCAACTTCGCAGTCAGTGGCAATGTGGAAGCAGGTTCAGGTCAACCCGCTGAAATTTTTGCTGAAGGCCTACTATGGCCTATAATTTGGCAAGCTGCATAGGCCTTGTCGTTCGTGAGAACTCTACAACAGACTGGGAGCAATTGCTCACCTTTCCTTACAGAATCTTACAATGTAAAAAGAAATAACAGTTCCTTGACAACACATATTAAAGAAAATTGCCATTGTTCCAATTCCGCTTCTATCTTTCAATCAATTTTGCCGATCACAATTAATAATACAGTTAGTACAAACCAATTTAAGTTTATAGAAAAGACGTGTGGCACTCGGGGACTGCCGCGGTAAAGCTATTACATAGCATTTTTTATGAACTATGCTAGTATAATTATTTCTATATAAGAATACTAGCTGATGCCCGCAGCTTCGCCCGCGTAAAATTTGTTCCCGAGGGAAGTTATTCCCGGGATAAAAGGTAGCCTACCTATGTGTTATTCCAGACTATAATGTATCTCTGTACCAAATTTCAGCCCGATCCGTTCAGCGGTTTGAGCGTGAAAGAGTAACAAACATCCACACTCACAAACTTTCGCTTATAATATTATATACTAGCTGATGCCCGCAGCTTCGCCCGCGTAAATTTTATTACCGTTACCGCTTCCCGTGGGAACTTATTCCCGGTATAAAAAGTAGCCTATGTGTTGTTCCAGACCATAATTTATCCCTGTACCAAGTTTCAGCGAGATCCGTTCAGCCGTTAGAGCGCAGCCGTTAGAGCGTGAAAGAGTAACAAGGTATACCGTCATAATACCAGAAATTATAATGCCTTAACTCAAAATATCGTAGCCCAAAATACCCGAAATCGAAATATCAATATTCAAAAGGCAAATATTTATAATATAAATAATTTAAAATGCCTTATGGTCGAATAACCGAAACCCAAAATATAAATTTATCAAATACCTTATCCTAAAATGTCCAAACACAAAATACCTTTTTTTAACATGATTTAAATCCTACATGGATATATCAGTGAATGGTTAACACCCCGACTCAGAGTATCCCGACTCGGATAGGTTAGGTTAGAAGACTAAGGCGGGAGCGAAGCGAAGCGGAGCTCCCGTCTTAGCCTTCGTGGTTATTTTTTTTTTATTTTTCGTTAGCCCACTGTAGTAGGTACTTTTGTAACTCTGAATCAAAGTGTTTTAACATGAGGTAAATCCTACATGGATACTATGCCGGACTCCTACCGACTAAAAACCACACGTATCCTACATACAGTTAGGAGCCCCGGGTAAGCCCTCAGAAGGATACCCAAGGACCAACAGACCTACGGCTACAACTGCGGCTTCACTTAGGTGGGGGGTGGGGGGGTGGGGGGTGTAAATAAGTTAAAGCCAAATAACAAAACGTGTGAGTGGCAATAAATCTTTATTTCTTAAATCATTCATTTATTAACTATGCGCTATATAATAAACTGGTATAGCATAATATATACCTAATAATACCCAGTAGGTTATAGTGATAAACTGGGTAGGTTATGGTTTTTTTTTATATTCCAAGCGCAAGATTGTATAATTGTTCCTTAAATTTTTGTGACTGAAATTATTAATTAGAGAGGCAATTAAAGATTACTTGCTATGGCTTCCAATAATTGTAAATGTGTATATTCAGGTATTTTTTGCAAAATGTTTTCAATTCTTCTTAGTTTGTGTTCGTATCTATTTAAACTTTTTTTTTTGGTGTAGCTCCGTCAACAATTCTTTGTATTTCTATTCTGTTAACTTTTGTTTCCTTAATAAGTTCAGCCACCAATCTGTAAAATCCGACATGTCTTTTCGAGCAAATTTCGTTTATGTGGTGATGGAAGGCTTCGGCACTATTTTGCGTTCGTGGAATAGTAGCACTGAAATTCAGACACCAAAAACTTGGATGGTACTTTGGCGGTTGATTATTCTTTCCGTGTATATAGTTGTCTCCAAACCATTGTGCGACTTTAAGGCTGTCATTACTTAATGTTTTTATGAGGTCATTAAAATACATTTGTACATTGTCGGGATGTATATGGCACAGTGCTACTAGGCACTTTACTTGAAGATTGAATTTTTGATCAGTATTATATCTGTTCGTTAACCCTTCTTTTTGAATCTTACGATAGATTATTTGCCTTAAATGAAAATAACACCCTTTTAAAGTAACTGACTCGAAATGTTGACGTAAACTTAACGCAGTAGCTTTCTCGAAGTCCAATATAACAAATGAGGGATTTAATGTGATATTATTTTCTGAACAGTATTCGATAAGCAAATGAAATATAATATCATACGATGCCTTATCTTTGTGAGTGCAGAGAATAAACACCAAAGGAAATGTCTTTTGACTATTATGTACAGTGCCATGAATGGTATATAATTGTTGAAAAATCAATGGAACTATTTTAAATGTTCCATCCATAATCCAATAGCAGGATTGGGTCAAATATGTCATTAGTGCCAATGTACTGAATATGATCACCCGTTTACGTTGAGCAAATATTTTGTCTTTGATGACAAAAATGTTTTCATGACACTTAGCCCATTCGCTATCAACATCAAAATCAAAACAATCAGGTTCTTTAGGTAATACCATAGACTTCTTTTTCATACGATTTATCACCTGACCGAGTGCTTTCTTCGAAGGTAAATTTGTTCCAATATTTGTACCAGTAGAGGATAAATGATTTTGTAAAAGTTGACATGTCTTCACTGTTGGCTGATCCTGAACTTTTTTTTTTAAATCCTGTATATTTAGTGCAATACTCGCTCTAATAGAATTTGCCTCGTGATTGTGTTCGTTTTTGTATGATAACACTGATGCACTATCCGCGTTCGTAAATATGTTTGTTGTCACTCGCGCCTTGCACTTATGCAAATCATTGTTCTTCAATTCACAGTTCCAATACACTTTGTCCTTATGCTGTTAGCATTTCGTATAAACAAACCCGTTTACTTGCAATTTAAAACCGCCTTTTTGCGTTCCGAAAAGCGTGATATCCTCTTTTTCGGACATTTTTTACTTTCGACGTAGGAAACAATATTTACGTTCGATACACATCGAGTTGCGTTTCGAGAGAAGTTATCCACACATACCCTCACAACGAAAGACAATACATAAAAATATGTGTTACATTCTACGCAGTTATGACAGTGACAGTGACACATTGTATTCTATTTTCGGTATTTTAAATTAAGGCTATTTGAAAATTTGTATTTTGAATTCTGGTATAATAATTATTTGTATTTTAAATTTAGACATTTTACGGTAAGGTGTACTGAAATAAGGTATTTTGAATGTTAAGGTATTTTGAATTCGGGTATTTTGGTCTAAGGCATTTTAAGTAAAGGCATTTTGATTTCTGGTATTTTAATATATAACCAGTAACAAACATCCACACTCACAAACTTTCGCATTTATAATATTAGTAAGAAGTAAGATTTTAAGGCCCATGTTCAACAAAGTAAAGTACCAAGTACCTACTTGACTGTCGACATTTGGGCTATTGGACTTTTGGACTTTTGGATTGTTGGACTGTTGGACTTTTGGACTTTTGGACTATTGGACTATTGGACTTTTGGACTTTTGGACTTTTGGACTTTTGGACTTTTGGACTTTTGAACTTTTGGACTTTTGGACTTTTGGACTGTTGGACTTTTGGACTTTTGGACTTTTGGACTGTTGGACTTTTGGACTTTTGAACTTTTGGACTGTTGGACTGTTGGACTTTTGTACTTTTGGGCTTTTGGACTTTTGGACTTTTGGACTTTTGGACTTTTGGACTTTCGGACTTTCGGACTTTCGGACTTTCGGACTTTCGGACTTTCGGACTTTCGGACTTTCGGACTTTCGGACTTTCGGACTTTCGGACTTTGGACTTTTGGACTTTTGGACTTTTGGAGTTTTGGACTTTCGGACTTTTGTACTTTGACTTTTGTACTTTTGTACTTTTGGACTTTTGGAATTTAGAACTTTTGGACTTGTGTGTGTGTCTGTGTGTGTGTGTCTCTGTGTGTGTGTGTGTGTGCGCGTGTGTGTGTGTGTGTGTGCGCGTGAGTGTGCGTGAGTGTGTGTGAGTGTGAGTGTGTGTGTGCGTGTGCGTGTGAGTGTGCGTGAGTGTTTGTGAGTGTGTGTGTGTGTGTGTGTGTGTGTGTGTGTGTGTGTGTGTGTGTGTGTGTGAGTGTGTAAGTGAGTGTGTGTGTGAGTGTATGTGTGGGTGTGTGTGTGTGTGTGTGTGTGTGTTTGTTGCATGTATGTTTATGTGAGTTGATTTTTGAGTGTGTGTGTGTGTGTGAGTGTGTGTGTGGGTGTGTGTGTGTGTGTGTTTGTTGCATGTATGTTTATGTGAGTTGATTTTTGAGTGTGTGTGTGTGTGTGTGAGTGTGTGTGTGGGGGTGTGTGTGTGTGTGTTGCATTGGTTATAATCACTCAGTTACTGCCGTTTTAAATTCTCCGTATGTATGCATACCTACTTAGAAATTATATGAGTATATATAAAAAAGTTTTAATTAGATCGCAAAGAAAATGTCCAAAAGCCAAAGTACCTACTTGAAGCAAAGTCATTGATATACCTAATTAGAGATAATAGAAAAACCTCGCAGAACTTCAGAACAATACACACTCACACAGTACTGTTTTACGATTACCGATTATAATTGATTTAAAGTTAAAGTTCATTTTTAAATAATTTATTATACTATTAAACTAGGTAATTGTTGTCAAACTGATTATGATTAAACCTCTTTTCATAATCAATAAGCGAGTATATGCCAAAGACAAACAAGACTGAGAAAAAATAATTTAATGACAAGCAAGAATGACAGGTTTAAATTTTTATCATTGAAGTATTTTTCATGAAATTATTCTATATTCTAAAGGTAAATTAGTGTCGAAATGGCCGCATAAATCTAACTATGGTTCCTTAAAACGAATATGATCAGGATTGATATTTAAATGTAAGTAATTATGGAGAGTCGAGATCCAATCTGTTTGTTTACTACATTGTTTGAATCTGTTGAATTCCACTATATTTGAAGTGTGAGATACACGAACGTGGCCGAAGGTAGCCGAGAGTGTGATTCGTTTTCGTGACAGAATTTCTGGATTCGGTCTCCACGCAAGGCCCGCGATAGAAGCTATGCAATAGCTTAAAAATAAAGTAAGGGAAGGTGACATAAGGGGAGCGTCGATGTTACTTTTTAGTAGCGATATGTGGTGGCGTCTAATTCAGGATAAGCATCCACCACCGTCAGCTGATCTCACTTCTCCTGAACCACCCAGTAATGACTTTGAGTGTCTCAGTTTCACTGCCAAGGACGTACTCGCGTGTTCCGCAGTGTATCTACGGGTGGTCTTGACGGCTTATCACCACAACACCTCAAAGATTTGTTGTGTCAGAATGCAGGTGAGGCTGGCGATGCTCTGCTGAAGGAGCTATCAGCCCTCATAAATTTAATGCTTTCCGGCAATGTGGATGATGGTATCATCGCTATCTTGTACGGTGCCAATTTGTGTGCCTTACGCAAGAAAGATGGTGGCATTCGTCCCATTGCCGTAGGAAGCGTTTTAAGATGTTTGGTAGCCAAAATTTGTTGTAAGTTTTATAATGCAGAACTTGGCGAAAAATTTTGAGCCCTTACAACTTGGTTTCGGCTCCAAAGGAGGTTGCGAGGCAGCCTTGCACGCTCTTACCACGTATCTTGGCAGTGGTGAAGGTGAGGTCATTCTGAAGGTTGACCTGAGGAATGCCTTTAATTAATTAAACAGAGACACCTTGTTGACCCAAGCAAAATTAGAAACTCCTAAAATTTATAAATTCCTTTAGCAATGTTACAGATTTCCTACAAAATTAGTGTACAAAGACCATCTTTTGGAATCAGCTGTTGGTTGTGGTGACCCATTGGGGCCTGTCATCTTTTCTCTCGCTATACATCTCATTATTAGATAAATAAATTCTAAATTCAACATATGGTACCTGGACGACGGAACTCTAGGAGGCGATATAAAAACAGTATTAGAAGACCTAGATTTAATAATAAATAAATTTAATTCCATTGGACTGAATCTAAATTCAGATAAATGTGAGCTTTTTGTTACTGAAAAGGTAGAAAGTGTGACATGTGTGGCACTACAAGTCAGCAGACTGGGATGGACTGCGAGAGTTCTATGCGTCGTACCCGTGGTGGCGGCTTTGTTTTGCCTCAGAGGATCTGTATTCTTGTGCGGTAGCAGTCGCTGAGGAGATCTTGGAGGGTATGGAATGCTACATTTCCAACCGCTGGATCCCTGTAGGAGTGTAGGTGCAAAAAAGCGTTTATTGAGGATGGCTATAGGCTATATAACATCACGCTAAGACGAATAGGAGCGGAGCAGCAATGAAGAATGTTTCGAAAACGGGGAATTATTTTTACCGTCTGAGAGCTTCCAAGGCGTACGCTGCCTAAATGGTTGATGTTAAGTAAAAAAATTATATTATAAAATTGTTTCTCTTAAAAAGTTCTATAAAAAAGTCCCCGACAGCATATGTCTATCTTTAAAGGTTCGCTCAAAATAACCTAATTTGTCTTTCTTTTAAGGTTAGCTCACAATATTATCAAACTGAAGAGTTTGTTTGTGCTAGGATCTCAGAAACTACTGGTTGCATTACAAAATAATTTCACATTTTTATAGTCCATTTATTGAGGATGGCTAATGGCTATATAACATCACGCTAAGACAAATAGGAGCGGAGCAGCCATGAATAATGTTTTAAGAACGGGGAAAATTTCTTTCTTTTGAGAGCTTTCATTGCGTACGTTGCCTAAATGGTTAAAATTACGTAAAAATTGTGTACTTCATAATTTTTCCTCTTAAAAAGTTACAAAAAAAAGTCCTAAACGGCATATGCCTATCTTTTAAGGTTCACTTACAATAACCTACTTCTTAACCTTTACGTCGGGAGTAAACGTTTTCTGCAGCAGTAGCCAGTCAAATGAAAGATAATACCGGCCAAGTGCGAGTCGGACTCGAACACGATGAGTTCCGTACCAAAAAACGGACAAAAATAAATGCGACGGGAACCATAATATCACTTCAACAAAGTTGTGCGTGTCAACTCTAATGGTAATGAATATAAGCGACGCGAACGGGAAAAATTATATCACTTTAAATATTAATACCTGGGAGTAAATGCGACGGGATTATATTACCTACTTAAAATATTAATACTGTACGTCTCGTCTACGAAGTTGCGCGGGTCAGCTAGTACATTTATATATATATATATATCTACACGTGCGCTGGCAGGTCGTTCCAGATTTTTATGGTTCGACAGAGAAACGATCTTTTGAATCGCTAGCAAATGTCGGGATCGGAACGATGTATTCAATAAACAAAAACTAAAGCTAGATATCGCAAATAACGCAACGGACTGAATACACCGCAAAATTAAAGGAGACTGCCACTGACTATCGAATCCCGAACAAAAAATATTCTGAAAATCAACCAAAATATCCGGGTTCAATACTAATTTTACTTTACTATCCTGGTTAGTTCTAAAGGTATTACATAATATAGGCTCTTTATCAAAAGTGAACCCATTCAAAAATTCCAACTTCACTCCGTACAGTTTGTCTATAAAGTCGTGAAATTAAATGAGGGCGCTGCTGAATGCATGTATGCAACCCTATATAGTACGACCAAAATGATTTTGATACGAGGAGTTCGTTCCGAGTAAAATCTTACTAATATTATAAATGCGACAGTTTGTGAGTGTGGATGTTTATTACTCTTACTCGCTCGAACGGTTAAAGGGATCCGGCTGAAATTTGGTACAGGGATACATTATAATCTGGAATAACCATGGCTACTTTTTATTCCGGGAATAAGTTCTTACGGGAAGTGGGAACGGGAACAATACAAATATTATAAATGCGAAAGCTTATGAGTGTGGATGTGAGACTCTTTCACGCTCGAACAGTTGAACTGATCTGGCTGAAATTTGGTACAGGGATACATTATAGTCTGGAATAACACATAGGCTACTTTTCATCCCGGGAATAAGTTCCTACGGGAAGCGGGAACGAGAACAAATTCGACACGGGCGAAGCTGCGGGCATCAGCTAGTGAGTTAATAAATAAAACACATTATACATTTTTAATTTTGTTTCTGTTTTATTGAATCAGATCCAGAATAAAGTTATTGAACCAGATCCAGAAGCCCCGGTCTAATAGCGTCTTACAACCCACCAGCAGGTGCCTAGCAGTCCCAATTGCTTTGCCACAATCATGTAATTACATGTTTTATCTGTAACTTTCCCCCATCTGACAAGGATTTTTTTGGCGCAGTGCTCAAATATTAAAATCGTCTATTTCGGGAGTTTAGGTCGCGAAGAAAGTTTGCCGACCTTTTCTGTGATTACCAGGAGTTTCAAACTTTCCTTCATTATTAAAACCTTCGTTAACTATTCGCCTAACTGTACTCTCTGATTTTCCTGAAAAGAGTAAAAAAAGAAAATTAATTACATATTGGAAACAAACTATTGACATGAAGCAATTAATTCAAAATAAAAATTGGTAGAAAACCAGATTGAACTGAGTATCAAAAATGTAGGTCGTACTATAAAATAACCATGTTGTTCTAACCACTGACTTACATTATAGGTAGATTGTAAGTTTAAGATTCTAACCTAAAAATATGCAAACAATGCCTTTTTTTGTCTCCAAATCGTAAATTCAGTAAATTTGTAACTTCAGACAGATTCAAAACAAACAATAACACGATTACATACCCACCAAAGATGCTGTTCGCTCATAAACATCCTCAAAATCCCACAACAATTGTCCAGATTGGTACTCCGCGAAACATCACTGGAAAACTTTAAAAATCACTTCCTGCGCACCACTCCGATTTTCTTTACTCATTTCTCAAACCTTTATGCGTAGTTTGGTCTCAATTTGTTGCAGTTTAATCCAAACATTAAAGTTACGTGAGAGAGTAAACGAAATTCGACGATAGCATTGACAACTGACGTACTTATGTTTCTTGTTGCCAGTGTTGCCACACACATAACTATTTTTAGTTCCTCAAACATTCATTTCACGACTTTATAGACAAACTGTACTTCCCGTCATATTCATTTTCTTGATTAGTCACCTACAATAGCATGTAACCAAACCACAGTGCGGTTCGGGAAATACGTATACTGCCATCTATCGAAGACGTTTGAAAGCTTATTTCAGTCGTTATCCATAACGCTTTTTAGGGTTTCGTAGCCAAATGGCAAAAACGGAACCCTTATAGATTCGTCATGTCTGTCTGTCTGTCTGTCTGTCCGTCCGTGTGTCACAGCCATTTTTCTCCGAAACTATAAGGCCTATGATATTGAAACTTGGTAACTAGATGTATTCTGTGAACCGCATTAAGATTCTTATATAAAATTAGAAAAAAAAGCAGTAAATTTTGGGGGTCCCCATACTCAGAACTGAAACTTAAAATTTGTTTTTTCATCAAATCCATATGTGTGTTGTAACTATAGATAGGTCTTCGAAAATGCTATTGAGGTTTCTAACATAAAACGAAAATTGGTCTGAACGAGATAGAGCTGGTAGTTTTTTTTTAATTCGTCATTAACCGCAATTTTCGGTTAGAAAAATCACTACCACTGCGAACGTGTTAAAACGTCAATCAAAGTTACAACGAACTATGAGAACTTTTATATTATGTTACTTGCTGCTACGAAACCCTTAATGGGCGAGTCCAACTCGCGCTTGGCCGGTTTTTTAATTTTTACAGCTATGTTTTATTTCAATGAAACTCATACAAGTATCTACCTTTTTTTTAACGTGAGGGAAAATCCACATGGATGCTATGTCGGACTCCTACTGACTAAAAAACCTCACGCAACGCCCAACAGCCTATGTTGGGGAGCCCCGGGAAAGCCCTCGGAAGGATGTCCCAAGGCAACAAGTATCTAAAAAGAATATATTAAGTTCACGGCTTGGGAGGTTGCCTTTAAGGCACAGAAGCAATGCGTAAGAGCGATGATGCGAATTAAAAGGACAGAAAGCTGCAAACCTCACTATAAGGCCTTGAGATTGTTTACCTTACCTAGTTTATACATTCTAGAAGTAGCTGTTTTTGTAAAAAGAAATTTACAACTTTTTGATAATTTAAATAGCAAAAGAAATAAACATAAAATACGTACAGTACCTAATAGAACGGCTTTTCTAAACAAAAGTGTTTATTGCATGGTATCCAGAGTGTATAATAAACTACCAATACAGTTATGTAACATACAAAAAGACCATATATTCAAACAAAGACTGAAAAATATACTTGTTGATAAAACATATTACAATATACAGGAATTTCTTAACGACAAAAACATACAAGTTCTGGACTGAATGTAATTAATTTCATAATTTATTTAGATATATTTTGACTCGTGGACATTGTTACTACATGATTATTTAATGGCTATTGAATTGGATACATTTTTATTACATTAAAGCTTGTGCATGTTATATAATAAAATTTGCATACCTACGGGTGGAGGATGGCAGAACTTCATTATAATTATAATTATAATATGTTAACACCATTGTAACCCATTTTCGCAAATAAATGAATTATGAATTATGAATTATGAATCTACCTACCTAGGTAAAATTGTATCAGTATCTGAAAAAAAATCTTGTACGGTGTACGATGAAAATCGGCACCTTCTGACTGTTTATTAAAACATCATGACACTAAATAAAATAAAATAAAAAATATTTGATGAAAAAAAAATGGCAACCAAAAACATAACGGTGTAGTTTAATTTTATTAATTAATAATTAAAAAGAAATAATTCAAGAAGTTTGGCAGATTTATATTTAAGTTCGAGTCGTTTATTACTCGTAGTCGTATGTATATTTATTTTTCTGAGGAACCAGATCTTTTTGCCATCACTTACCAATTGGTAATCTTACAAAACAATTATTTGAAATATTCTTGGTTGGACCATACGTAAATTACAGATGGATTTAATATCCCAAAAAAGCAAGGATTTCTGTCTTAATACATTATGCGTCGCGGGGGGCGTAGGTCCCTCGCGTTGCTATAGAAAAGGCGCAGGCGTGGAGAAAATCAAATTGAAAATGTTTAAAGATTTCAAGATTTAAAGATTTTTATCTATACTTCTATACTATCTATACCATTATACTTTATACTATATATACTATACTATTATTTACTATAATACTAACAACTATTTTAGTTTAAACACACTTTAAGTCTATTGCTATCTCTAACCAATGACAGAGTATGGTTAGAGACAGCAATAGACTTAAAATGTGTTTTAACTAAAATAGGTTTAATAAACGATTATGAATAAGGGGGTTAAAGTTTTGTAAAAAATATGTACTACAAAATTGTTTCTCTTAAAAAACTTCTAAAAAAATTGCGCGATAGCATGTGTCTATCTTTGGGTTGGTGCACAATAACCATTTTAATGGCAATCTATTTTTTTCTACAATAATGCCACGGGATACCTCTTTCATGAATGAAATTGTTGTGAGAAACCTTTCTCTCTCTCTCTCTCTCACGTAGTATTGAATATTAACGACGAGACGCTACGGGAGTAAGCGCAACGCGACGGGAGTAAATACGACGGGAACAGGTAATATAATACTCTCTCTTATGTGGCGCAAACGAAGTTGCGCGGGTCAGCTAGTTATAACTAATTTAGTAAATAATTTGTATGACGTCCAACTTCGCAGTCAGTGGCAATGTGGAAACAGGTTCAGGTCAACCCGCTGCTTCTAAAATAAATTATCTCGGCCTCGGCTTGTGTATTTTACCACTCAAATTTCATAATATAATTATTTACAACTATTATAAAATATCTACAAATGGCTAAAACAAACAATTTAAAAAAACTAAAATTTTCGAACTATTTAGTAGAGGGTTTATGGGAAGTTTGCACAAAATCGGTCGAGCGGTTCTTCATTTATCACGCAAACGAAGTTGCGGTGGGTCAGCTAGTTACTTATATATGTAAGTACTTAAAGTAGGTACTCAAAGCTGCAACTGCACCACAGATGTCGTGAGCCTGCAGCAATGATTGACATAGGCACTTGTCACCGTCATATCACAGAAATCTGTAGACACCAGACACAGTCGAGTCTGCTCTCTATGCAGGCCATGACGCTGTTGAGGCTATCTCGCACACGGCGCATCAGGGACGCGCATCTCTTACTCATTATTGATTGAACCATAAAATACATTCATATAAACATTTGGGGCTTATTCTACATACATACATACATATGGTCACGCCTTTATCCCCGAAGGGGTAGGCAGAGGCGTATTATATGCCCTCATTTCACCTTTGTATAATTTGTCCCACGTAATAGGGCTTATTCTATGATCATTTTACACATCTATATATATAAAAATCAATGCCACTTTTCGTTGTAATTTTATAACTCAAGAACGGGCTCACCTATCCAAACCAAATGTTGAGGGTTTGTTTGAACTATTTAGTAGATGGTTTAAGTGAAGTTTGCACAAAATCGGTCGAGCGGTTCTTCATTTATCACGCAAACGAAGTTGCGCGGGTCAGCTAGTTATGTATAGTTATAGTCGATGACAGTTAGCATTATGACGTTGAAAGCTATCAGTACCACTTGACTAGAGATGTGTCGTTATGCAATTCATCTTTATCACCTACGACAAACGACATAAACCACGTTCTGTTTATTACTGTTGTGAAAAATATAGTTTTAAATTTATTTTTAAATTAACTAAACAGTTCAAAATACCGACCAAGTGCGCGGAGGTCCCCATGCCGAAAAACGACAAAAAATACGTTTGTTGTATGGGAGCCCCCCTTAAATATTATTTTTTTTGTTTTTAGAATTTGTTATTATAGCGGCAACAAAAACTCATCGTCTGTGAAAATTTCATCTCTCTAGCTATCACCGTTCATGAGGTACAGCCTCGTGACGGACAGACAGACAGACAGACGGCGAAGTCTCATGAATAGGGCCCGTTTTTAGGGTTCTGTATCCAAATATGGCAAAAACGGAAGCCTTATAAATTCGTCATGTCTGTCTGTCTGTCCGCCCGCATGTCACAGCCACTTTTCTCCGTAACTATAAGGCCTATGCTGTTGATACTTGGTAAGGAGATGTATTCTGTAAACCGCATTAAGATTAAGCCAGAGCTTTATACTCGGGGGTGGAACTGTCATTTTCTAGGGCATAACCGGCAACGCATCGCTCGACACCCCTAGCCGCTCACACCGGTGTTGCCCTCTGTCACCTTACAGGCCTATTTGCTTAGGTGCATTGTCTGATTATATTATGTATTGTCTGCAGTGGGGGTCTTCTTTCCTACATTAAAAATCTCAAAGGCCTTATGCGTGTTGGACGATTTATGTTCTCGTGTAAGCCTATCATCGGACTGGGTATCTTCACAAGAAAAAAAAAGAAGGTAACCGAGAAGAGACAAAACAATGATAATACTAACTCAATATACTTTTTAACAATAAAAGTTGGAACTACGCACAATATACGTTTTGTTTAATCAAAGTATCGACTATCCAACGTAACTGTATATCCCATCACTAAAGACATCTTTGGTGTTACGTTATACTCAACAATTTGTTTAATTTTTCTCCAACTTCATTTTATTTGTAGTCTCGAATATTCTCGTTGAGTTTAATTTTATTTACTACAGTGATAAAACTTATAATATATTAGTAATGTGATGCAGCTAAAATACTAAGTTTATAATTGTAATTCGCGGCAACTTTCAACAGTGAAACGAAACGCGATCGACAAGTGTCAAACGCACAATGCTACAGCGAGTTGACTATAATATACAATTTATAACAAAAGCATATTTTGACACACATCTCAATGTAGTGCAGTCTCTACTAGGTATTATAAAATGGTAAAAATAACTGTGACGGCACATTCAAGATAAATTTAAAAAAATAACTTGAAATCGACTAATTTAGGGCTTCTGAGTCCAAATCTATAATTTTTTTTCTTCGTGTCTGTTTGTTTGTTTGTTTGTTCATTTGTTCGGGGTTGGAGCAAAATTCAGTAGCTTGATTATAACTGTAGGACTATCAAGATTTTGTAGGTATTTTTTCAACTTAAATAACGAAAATTTAGATTTAGCGAAAATGATAATACAGCTTGACCTATGTTTCAATAGAAGACCTATGCATTGGACAGGTCAAAGTCAATTGGTTAATAGTTAAAATCACCTCGCGAACGAAGTTGCGGGCAGAAGCTAGTGTCACCATAGAATTGTGAAAACTTGTAGAGAGCCCATCACTACGTATGTACTTACTTATAACCTGTGCCTAGGGTAGTCCTAAGACATCCTTCCGAGGGTTACCCAGGGCTCCCAACCGAAGGCCGATAGCAGTTTAACCCGGCGTCTGCTAGGTTGGGTCATAATGACCCGTGATGTTTTTAAATGCAGGTATTTATGAAAATAATAGTGTAACGTTACCACACTTCTCAGTAGCTGCGGTTAGTGCCCCGGCTCCCTCGTGTCTTATGTCAACTTAGACAGTGTGCGCCTGCGCAGGAAGATAGACGCGGTCAAACAATAAAAAGGTAAATATGACCCAACTATACATTTGATGATACCATTTCGTGCCAATTACGTTGAGTTCATTATTTGGTTATTTCGTTTATTTATTTGTACCGTCATTACGTATTGCATTGTATTTTGTTATTCTTAGGTTATATTTGAATAATGGATAAAGATAAACGCGAAAGGCAGCGAATTCTGAAAATATTAGAAGAAAGCGGCTCGGAAGAGGGTGAAAATTCTTCAAAATACGAGGAAGACAATCACATTAGCGAGAAACATCAGAGGAGCTCCCTGCTAAATACCGTGGTGTTTTTAAACAAATGCCAGATATTTCCCGATATAAAAGACAGGAAAACTACCCATACCTGTCAAAGATGCAACAAAATCATCTGCCCTGAAGACATAATTTCTTTCAGTGGCGGTTGCGCAGATGACGGTGCTAATAGTGATTAACACTAAGATTCTTTATGATTTTTAAATATATTTACATAAATATCTGACATTTGTCATACCAAAAAGTTAAAAACAAGTGTTAATTAGTCATTTTTTGTTATTTTATTAGTAAGTTTCTAGATGTTGAATTTTTTGTTGTAAATTTTATTCTGATTTCTTAAATACATAAAAAATCTATAAATAACTTTTTTTTTTTATTTTATCTCCAAAATATTATAATTTAAGAACTATTTATCAAGTTAAACACAAATTTGCTCTAAATTTCATTGAAATGGTAAAAATCAGCTACGGTTTAAAATCGGGTAATTATGACCCACCATGCAGTTGCTGTACCTATTTTCTACCATGCTGACGCCGCCGCCGGGTTAAGTGAGGTTTTTTAGTCGGTAGGAGTCCGGCATAGCATCCATGAAGAATTTTCCCTCAAAAACACGCCTGTGCTTAGGACATTGATTGGACAATAATAAAGACAGTCGTATTAAGACGGAGACATACTTAGGTGTCGTGGCGTGTCGTGACGCGCCAGAAGTATGTCGATTTCTGACCATTTGTGACCCGACACGACATGCAAATATGTCCCTAACCATATTAAATGTATGAAATCGATATGCTTCTGGCGCGACACGACACGCCACGTCACATAAATATGTTTCTGACTTTACTCATCTCCCGAACTCACCACATTATATTATGGTGACCCTGCCAGGATTGGAATATGGAACCTGGAATTCTCTGATTTTCAGATTTCGTTTTTATTTTATGTGGTGTTTGACATTGCAATTTACCTTGTGATATTGGGAACTGTCAAGATTTTACAATCTAACAAATTATTATCCATTAAATTGTGAACTAACGAAAAGAAAAGTAATGCTAATAATCTGGCGTAATAGTTTTTTAGGTTTACGACTTTAATGGTTCAAACTCTCTTGAGCATTCAGCATCTCGCTAGGTATATTACAATCTAACCTTTGTAATAATCTAACATCCTACTAATATTATAAATGTGAAAGTTTGTGAAGATGTTTAGATGTTTAAATGTAGTCGGCGCGCTAGGCGCCGCCGACGTGTCTTCGCCGAGGACTATCGGCCTCCATGACCGAGGGTCTGAGGACGGTGAGAGGGCCGCTCACCATCCTTACAGAAGCAGGCCCATGACGGCAGCGTGACGTGAGCAACTCACGCACGCCCCCCCCTTAGAAGCGGGGTCACACCCGAAACCCTCCATAGACGCGGGATTGCACCCGAACCACCCCCTGGGCGAGGCCGCAGTGGCGGCCGTAGGTCTGTTGGGAGTTACGGGACATCCTTCCTGAGGGCTTACCCGGGGCTCTCAACCATAGGCTGTTGGGCGTTACGTGAGGTTTTTTAGTCGATAAGAGTCCGGCATAGCATCCTACGAGGATTTTCCCTCACAATAATAAAAAAAAAAAAGAAAAAAGATGTTTAAATGTTTAGATGTTTGGACGTTTGTTACTCAATCACGCTCTAACGGCTGAAAGGATTGGGCTGAAATAACTTACAGAGATAGCTTATAGTCTGGAATAACACACAGGCTACTTTTTATCCCGGAAAAATGTTCCCACGGGAAGCGGGAACGGGTATCGAATGAAGCCGCGAGCATCATCTAGTTTTTAATAATTTTACGGTGCCCTAATATGTTAGAAAATGCTACCAACTGGGTTAGATGGCGCTTATCCCGACATAGTCAATTACACAATTTTATTGTTTAACTAACATGATAACTATGTGTTTTGTGCTATATCGAACCCTAAAATTATGAATTGTAATTATACAGAATTACTAACCAAGATTTTTGTGAAAGTGTTAGTTGAATTTGCAGAGTTTTATTTTATTACAAAAGTTTACCTATTTAACATATATCTACAACGAAGTCAACACTGTCTAAATGAACGTTTGCCCCCGGTACAGAATACATTTATTTTGTATTATACCCACAGGCTGTACATAGAGGCACCCTATACAGTAACGCACTCTAGAGCAGCGCCCTGTCCAACTGCGAGAGGCCCCCTCGCCGCCTTTTTTTAACGTGAAGAAAATCCTACAGAGATGCTATGCCGGACTCCTAACGACTAAGAACCCCACGTATCTTACCTAACAGCCTACGGTTAGCCCTCAGAAGAATACCCCAGGACCCTCGCCGACTAATAGCTATGAGATGCAAATGCATAATTAAATAATAATAATAGAATATAATTTCGTCTCATTTTTGTAAGACCTGTACCTACCAGGTTAATAAATTATTATTTTGGATTAACCTGGTGGTCATAGGTCTTACATGATATGCCGAAACGCTGGGTATCTAAAGTGATCCCATTCAAAAATTGCGCGTTCGGCACGACTCAGAAAAATTATGAGACGGTACGAGTATGTTTCTTCTTTCTTCTTTATCTTCAAGTTACCAATATAATAAATTTCAAATAAGATCATTATTTTGTAATGAAACCATAGCGCGGGTCAGGAAATAGGTATACTGCCATCTATCGACGACGTGTGTAAGTTTACTTTTAGTTCATATCCTTACTGCTTTTTGATTATTTACGACGATGTAAGCTCTTCTTAGATCTTTTTACCTGTGGAAAATCAACATCAAGATTATTGCTTCCACAATTACTGCCAGTTTGGCAAGGAAGAGCCTATGAAGAAGAACCTGGCAATAAAACTCACGGCCACTCTTTTCAAATAGTCTATAATTACATGAAATAATAACTACAGTTGTTTTGGAAAAAAATACCTATACAATTTATACAAGCGATGTTTAAAAATCGCCTAGGTTATTTCAGGTTTGCCACGGCTGAGTATTATTTGGGTATAAATATGTACAACTTTCGAAGCGCCGCTGCTCACTGTGTAATACCTATCTACTACTAGAAGTAGCGCTACAAGAGTTGTATTAAACGATCACCAACTCGATAGGACCCTTGTTTACCTTAATTATAATGTATGCTTGTGCTATGGAATCTAGACTGATATAGTAGATTGTACTACAAGTGCATAAAAGAAGCCATTTTATACGAGACGTTTAATATTTATATATATAATTAAAACGTTGGATATTAAGTCGAGGATAAAATGGGTTTTATGATCGAGTTATACACTCTGCTTTTCACTTCGATTGCAAGGAAATGAAACAGTGATATTGTAAATAAAAGTCTTTAATTAAAATTAAAAGTAACATTTGAACAATTTTTTGAAATTGAATTTGAACAAGTTTTTTTTTAATCATTCTACATGAAGCATTAGGCATGGGTAACGAGACCTATACTGCCTAATCATAAGTTCATTTTATAATATTTTTTCACGAATAATACTATCTGATTTTTAATGTTTCTTAATTTATATAGAACACAGAAAGTACAAATTAAATGTAACAAAAAAAACAAGTTATTTAATAGCGTTTTATTATGTTTGGTTCATAGAGTAACACGATCTTCATGGTACCGTCTCTACGGTCTAGTATGGCCATATTGTTTTAGAAGAAGAAAAAGAACTTTATGCACTGGAGCATAAAATGTTGTTTTAGTCCGCATACACCCAGCATAAACAAGAACTTTACGAGCATAAGAAGTGAAAAACATATTTACATTCAAAAATTAAATATACAAAAAAAATATCTGTACTAATATTACAAATCTGAGAGAGTGTGTTTGTTTGAACGCTTGATACTACTGATTAGATTTAAAAAAAAAATCTATTACAGTTCGATAGTAAATTTATTGAGAATGGCTATTATGCTATAAACATTACGCTGAGACGAATAGGAGCGAAGCAGCAATTAAAAATGTTTCAGAAACGAGGAAAATTTGCTCTCTTGAGAGCTTCCGTTGCGTATGCTGCGTAAATGGTTCCTATTAAAAAAAGTTCTTTTAGTCTATGTTTTAAAGTTCGCTCACAATACCCTACTTAATAGTGACGCGACGACGGGAGAAAACGTGACAGGAAACATGGTATTAAATATTAATCCCACACCTCTCTCTTTCTCTCTCACTCTATCTCTCTTATGTCACGTAAACGAAGACGGTCATCCAGTATAACATGTATTTCTAAACACATAGGTACCTACACATTAAACATCCTGGGGAAATCCTTCCAAGGGCTTACCCGGGGCTCCCAACGGTAAACTGTTAGGCAGGATACGTGTGGTTTTTAGTCGGTAGGAGTTCGGCATAGCACCCCTGTAGGATTTTTCTCACGTTGAAAAAAAAACAAATTAAACATATATAACACTAAAATTTTTAAAACAATTGTTTAATTAAATTCGACCCCAGAATCAAACCTGGGACCACTGCACCAATGAGGCAGTCAAGTGATCTTCTCAGTCGGTCACTCTTGTCAGAGTGGTCGTGGCTACTGATGAGCAGGATTGCGATTCGCCGTCGCCGTCCTCTTTTGGAGCTGTTGCACATCTTACAATGTCCTTCCACTTTTTGCGATGTTCGGCACTGCGAGAGCATTGTACTGCGGTCGACTGAGTAGCAGTTCTGACAAGATCCATCCAGCGGGTTGGAGACTTACCCCGTGACCTTGTGCCCTCCACGCGGCCCTGTATCACTAGTATCTCCATTGAGTCCTCGTTTCTAGAGATGTGCCCAAAGAACTTCAGTATTCGCCTCTGAACAATCGACGATAATCTATCCCTTATATGAAGCTCCTTGAGGATGGAAGTCAAATGATAACATTTGACAGTTAGATAATTTGGGCAAGATAGGGCTGTGCAAAATGCCTCACAATTTTATTGTGCCTTTGAAAATGCTGTAAGACGAAATCGATTAGGTTCCAAAGCATCAGTGCGATTATAATTATTGTAGAACCTCAGAAGAAAACACAGATATCATCACTCCTTCGGTAATTTCACTTAACTAAGCAACTATAACTAGGAAACCTTATACACCGCGTGGGACAAGGAAGGACATTGCAACCAGTGTCTGGGACTTGCGACCCAAATTCTATTCTCATCATCAATGTCGTCGGATTACAGGGGGTGCCGGATTAGTCAGGGGTCGGTTTACCGCAGGTGCACTGTATGACGATTATAACAATTGTAATGGTTGTAAATATACAATTCGTAGACAACGTTTATTACGATGTGTAATATTAAATAAATAATTGTGGACATTCTCATACAACATCATCTAGCCCAAATTAAGCTAATATAAGCTTGTGCTATGGGATCTAGACGACTGATAAACATACTTATATATTTCTAAATATATACATAATAATTATAAGTAAATTACACCCAGACACAGAACAAATCAATGAGTCATCGCACAAAGAGATTTGCCCAGAGTGGGAATCGAACGCACGACCTCCGAATTCGTAGTCAGGCACCACTGGATCACAAGACCAGTCATCACCAAAATTAAAAGCCTTATGGGCGACTATCCAATCAGCGCCTGTTCATTGCTACACGGCAATAGGCACATTACTTAAAAAAACATTTGGGCGTATATTATGCCTCATTCTACTCTTTCAGAGATAAAGGCGTGAATATAAACAGTATCTTAACTTATTAAATAAAAAACCGGTCATAAGTTAGTTGCACTTACGCACGGAGGGTTCTCTACAAAAAAAAAGCAGAAAATCACGTTTTTTTAACTTCCATTTAATTTTTATTTTTCTGTTTCTAGGAATCATTAACAGAAACATATAAGCTTTCAAGATTTTCTAGATATGTAGTCTAATTAAGTCTTGCGACAAACGGACATACAGTAAAGGACATATGTATGACGTAAGGCAGGACATAGTAGTAGTAGTAAGGCAACGTGTAGTTTCAGTCGATAAGAGTCCGGCTTAACCTTTATGAGAAATTCCACCCATCAAAAAAGCCTACCAAAAGTCAATAAAAAGCTAAATAAAAATAAAATAAATAAATAAATATTCACGGACATCACACACAACGCTATCTGATCCCAAAGTAAGCTAGGAATAACCTGCTTGTGTTATGGGTATCAGACCACGGATATTAATACTTATATACTTTTAAATACATAGATACATATTATACATAGAAACACCCAGACTCGTGAGACAAACATTTATGGGTCACACAAATATTTGTCTCCGGTGGGAATCGAACCCACGACCTCCAGCGCCGCAGGTGGTATCACTACCGACTGCGCCACAGAGGCAGTCAAAGATGAGCTATACCCAAAGTTCATCCCATTGCTTCAGCTATCCGTAAATCCATTGCATAATTATATGACGTCAGGCCATGCAGCTGTATGTAGAAGTGGTAGTAAGGCACCGTGTAGTAGTCGATACGAGTCCTACTTTTCCTTCATGAGAATTTCCACACATAAAAAAAAGTCTACCAAAAGCCATTAGAAATGCTTCACCCAAAGTTCACCCAATTTTTTCAACAATCCATAAGCCCTTTGCACCTATAATGACGTCAGACTATGCAGGCTTGCAGTCAAAACGTAGGTTATTTTTATTTTCAGTCAGCTCCGTTGATCCGTTAGGCCACAAAACAGTAACAAACATTCATACAGCCATCCATAACGATTTTCACAATAAATATAAAAGGACTATTATGTACTTACCAAAAGTCAATAAAAAAGCTTTACTCAAAGTTCATCCCATTGTTTCAGCCATCTATAAATCCATTGCACCTATATGTATGACGTCAGGCCATGCAGCCGTATGCAGTAGCAGTAGTAAAGCACCGTGTAGTTTTAGTCGGTAAGATTCAAGTCCTTCATGACATTCATAAGAATTTCCACACGTTAAAAGAAGCCTTTTTATACCTACCAAAAGTAATAATTTAAAAAGTAATATTTATTTTCAGTCAGCACCAATGATCTGTTAGACTACCATGTTACGTGGTCGTGATATTATCCATGTCATTTGTCATTCATATTATCCATGAGAATTTCGACACGTAAAAAAGCCTTCATAAAGCTACGAAAGGTGATTAAAAAAGCTACACCCAACGTTCATTCCATTGTTTCAACCCTCCATATATCCATTGCACCTATATGTATGACCACAGGCTATGCAGCTGTTTACAGTAGTAGTAGTAAGTCTACGTAGTTTTAGCCGATAAGAGTCCTTCATATTATCCATGAGAATTTAAACACGTAAAAGCTAACAAAGGTGATTTAAAATATTTCACTCAAAGTCCATCCCATTGTTTCAGTCATTCATAAATCCATTGCACCTATATGTATGACGTCAGGCTATGCAGCTGTATACAGTAGCAGCAGTAAGGCACCTTAGTTTAAACCGATAAGAGTCCTTCATATTATCCATGAGAATTTCCACACGTAAAAAATCCTTCATAAAGCTACCAAAGGTGATTTAAAAAAGCTTCACCCAAAGTCCATCCCATTTTTTCAGCCATCCATAAATCCATTGCACCTATATGTATGATGTCATGCCATGCAGCTGTATACAGAAGTAGTAGTAAAGCACCGGTTAGTTTAATCGGTAAGAGTCCTTCATATCATCCATGAAGATTTCCACACATCAATAAAGCCTACAAAAAGTCAATAAAAAAAGCTTCATCCAAAGTTCATCCCATTGTTTCAGCAATCCATAAATCCATTGCACTTATATGTATGACGTCAGACCATGACGCTGTATACATTAGCAGCAGTAAGGCACCATAGTTTCAGCCGATAAGAGTCCTTTATATTATCCATGAGAATTTCCACACGTAAAAAATCCTTCGTAAAGCTACCAAAGGTGATTTAAAAAAGCTCCACCCAAAGTCCAACCCATTGTTTCAGCCATCCATAAATCCATTGCACCTATATGTATGACGTCAGGCCATGCAGCTGTATACAGCGGTAGTAGTAGGGCACCGTGTAATTTCAGTAATAAGAGACCGACGTGGCCTTCATGAGAATTTCCACACATCAATAAAGCCTACAAAAAGTCAATAAAAAAAGCTTCATCCAAAGTTCATCCCATTGTTTCAGCTATCCATAAATCCATTGCACCTATATGTATGACGTCAGGCCATGCATCTGTATGCAGTAGCAGTAGTAAAACACCGGTTAGTTTAATCGGTAAGAGTCCTTCATATCATCCATGAAGATTTCCACACATCAATAAAGCCTACAAAAAGTCAATAAAAAAAGCTTCATCCAAAGTACATCCCATTGTTTCAGCTATCCATAAATCCATTGCACCTATATGTATGACGTCAGGCCATGCATCTGTATACAGTAGTAGTAGTAAAGCACCGGTTAGTTTAATCGGTAAGAGTCCTTCATATCATCCATGAAGATTTCCACACATCAATAAAGCCTACAAAAAGTCAATAAAAAAAGCTTCATCCAAAGTACATCCCATTGTTTCAGCTATCCATAAATCCATTGCACCTATATGTATGACGTCAGGCCATGCATCTGTATACAGTAGTAGTAGTAAAGCACCGGTTAGTTTAATCGGTAAGAGTCCTTCATATCATCCATGAAGATTTCCACACATCAATAAAGCCTACAAAAAGTCAATAAAAAAAGCTTCATCCAAAGTTCATCCCATTGTTTCAGCTATCCATAAATCCATTGCACCTATATGTATGACGTCAGGCCATGCAGGCTTGCAGCCAAAAGGCTATATAAGCACTTTCACTGCTCGAGCGCGCGAGTCGCGGGATGACACCGCGGTTATACGTTGCGCACTCTGACCTCAGTATTCGAAACAAACGGACATTTGTATAATTATATATTTGAATATTTTTTAGTGTTAGTGCCGTGGTGACGTGTTTTTCTTGTATATAAGGTAAGTTGTTATTTATAGTTTTTTTTTATTTTATGTTATTATAGTAATTGGTAATAGTTATACATAATAATAATGATTATTAAATGATATAAAGATTAAATAATAGTATTGAAGAATAAGATTAAGTCTCGATATAATTATAAAAAATTGATGATAGTATTTATAAAATTGATAGAACTTTTAAGCATAAATTTTTCAATTTCTGAATTATATTTACATCCCTAAAAATATGATCTAAGATAATATAAAAAATATAACACTAAAAAGTCGTTCATCCACAAAAATTTCGTTTTATAATTAAGTAGTAAGGGATGAGCTATATAGAATCTCTGGTATATTTCTCGGATCGAAATAATAATAATGCAAAAGATACATTATTCATGTATTTTCATGTGTTCAACTTGAATGTTAATTTTATATCTGATCAAATATCTATCAATACATTTTTAATCATGTTAATAAATGGCCTTAAATGTAAATAATATAAAAATAATCGCTATTTCCGTTGGTTACTCCATTAGTTGAGAACCGCTGCATCAAATGAGATAAGTCTTTAATATGTTTTTCATTATTGTCAGGAATAGATTTCTAAGAAAAAAAAAATCTAAAAAGAACGAAAATTGGGACAGCCAATGAAACGTGATATAAAAAAATTAGTTTACTATAAATTTTATTTTTAAAGTAAAAGGGCCACTTGGTTCAGATGAGATGTGACCCCATGACCTTTGCCTAACCATGGCAACACTGCCACTGAATCAAAAAAACATACTATTTGCTTTAAAAATGTAATTACTCTCCTCAATAAATAACTAAGTTCCTAAAACAATAATATAAGCTTTGATTACCTAAATATGTAAATACAATATTATTAAATCGTAATATGACCCTAATTACGTGATCCACACGACATGTACCTACGGCCATAAAAAAGACATCAACGAGTTCGCCCTGCGCGGGCGCATCCTGTAGCGAGCTTTAAATCGAAGCGATTAGATACAGTCGATATAATTACTTTATTTCTTTTTATTTACATTTATTATTATTATCATTTAGCTCACCACCACGTGGGACAAATTCTAAAAGAAAAGGTGAAACGTGGGCATAGGTATAATATGCCTTTGCCTACCCCCTTCGGGGGAATAAAGGCGTGACCATATGGATGTATATATGTATCATTTAGCCCAAATGACGTGATATAAGGTAGTGCTGTACGGAATATAAAGTTGTAAGGATATAGACAACTTATATTTCTACTTGTATAACAAATTAAAACCCTCCAAAAGCATATTTGCTGGTCATACAAAGTTAAATGTTAAAGCTCAGGATTCAAACTGTAGACCTCAACAGCAGTTGCTGGTACTACCACAGAGCTATTCGGGCATGTAGGTACCTACATTCAAGACTTTTATCATCTATAAATATACATGAGCTAATATCATCCGAAAATTAATAAAACGTGTTTTGAGAAAATAATAATTCTTGTCAGTCGACTCCATATAATCTCGGATATTGCGATGTATAGGTAATATTGGTAAGATATTCAGTAGCTTATACCAACTTACTTATATATAAAAAGTTATCAAAACGTCCCATATCTAAACGTATTCGTACGCTAGTATTTAAACAGCCGGGCCTTTTTTACCCGAACTGCCGAAGACAGGAGGGTAATGTTTTTTATGTATATATCCCGAGTTTGTAGGTAGCTCATCTTCTAATGAACAAATTTGGAAAAACAGGTCATATATCACCGACTGAATTTGTAGTCTCTCAAATTAGTTTCAGTCCAAACATTGGACCTCAAGTTGACTTTCCAATGACCTTCACGCTTCAAGCAAGAAGGTAGATTTCTCGAGTTCCTAGTTTACATAGTTCGCAGAAAATCAGTTTTTAAATCGGTTGGTTCTGACGAAGATTCCGTCAACTGCGTGTGATGTCACCGTGTGCTCGGGTTTTGGGTCCAGGTATTCCTTTCAGACTAAAATAAACCGACTCAAATGCAGGATCCTTCGACCAGGCAAGGTGATTGCGCCTGGCGGACTAAAGCCCATCTTTCATATATTATCGCAATTCAGAATATCAATTTTGTTATCCGCCATGTGGCGATTGGGTCGCCACACATACTAACAGAAATTGCAGAGAGAAGGAAAACTCGAAACAAACCCCTGTATTACATATATATCTACATTAATACTATCTAAACTAAACGTAAATAAGGACCCCGTGGCATTGTGCCCAAAAGACTAGCAGCATTCCCCCTTTAAATATCAATACCTATTCGCTGAGCGAGAAAATAACCAGCCCAGGGTCACAAGACGATTCTAGCAGGCGCTTTTACAAATTCTAGAAAAATTTATGCGCATTAGGACCCCATGGACTCAAAACCGACTGGAAGAAAACGAGACTATTTCAACCGCTTTCGCTGCTGCGTTGGCTTTTAATTTTGATTTAGGAAGATGGGACCAGCACCCGACCCATCTCCCACGGTATTAAAGTTATACCATCCGGTCTCTTGCCATCGTCCCTGAAAACGCCGTTAAACCCCGACGTCTAGCAATGAACAGTTCAATTGATTGACCAATCCTTGAACTACCCTTAGCGTACTTTGCTAAACGTAGAAAGTTCTTAAAAAAAGCTTATAACCTCGAGAATATCAAGCACCTTTTTTACGTTTGAATTTAATTTCGAAACATATGACACAATATTTCAGCCATCTTTTTTTATATCTTTATCTTAAGGACAGGAAAATTAACATACATTATTTTCTCGTCGGTTTCTTGAGTACTTCTATTTCCATCTTACAAACAAACTTTGTAATTATACATACATCTTGCAGATTTTCAAGTCGTGCGTTGGAATAAATTAATTGCATTGTAGGTATTATGCGTATACGCACATGACCTTTATAAAGATATCATCTTCTGAAGCGCCTACTCAATATGTGAGGATGATGAATATTTAACAACATACATAGAACTCAATTTAAAGCTGATATATTGTCTATAAATATATTTTCGTATGTTCGTCCTCACATCAAAAAAGCATTAGAGATATTTAATTTTAGATGTGCTTATTGTCAATTTATTGTAAGTTTGTTTTTGTCGACTAAGCTTATAACATACTTTATGTACTTTTAGCTATGCAACTTATAGATAAATAAGGTTTATATTGTATCAAATTTCAAGAGAAAAATACATTGAAAAGAAATATAAATGTATAAATACTTTTATCAACAAAACTAAAAAAATACAAACGTAATCATGACTTAACATACCTAACTGAATCATGGTGTGTAGAGAAATTCTTATCGCTATGGCGGCTATTTGACACAGTTTTTATATCAATGTGAAGTTCATCTAGTCAAACTTTAAGATTATAATTGTATAAAGCACAATTTTACCTTTTTTGCTACCTGAAAATATAATGTTAATAAGCAAAGATCATAAATATATACTACTAGCGGACGTCACGCGGTTTCACCCGCGTAATTCCCGTTCTCGTCGGAATACGGGAATAAAATATAGCCTATGTTCACCGCAAAGAGTGTAGCTTCCCAACAGTGGATTTTTTTTTAAATCGGTCCAGTAGTTTTGGAGCCTATTCGATGCAAATAAATAAATAATCAAATCTTTTTTATAATATTAGTATAGACACACGATTTTTCTATTCGTCGTCTTTCAAATTTAATATTTTTTGTGATGCATTATTTTATGATTCCATTAACCTTTATGACGTCAGTTGACAACAAAAGATAACATAATATTGTCAACAATTGTCACTCAACTTTCTCAACCAATGAGGTTGCAATTACGTATTCAAAACAACGCGTTTCATTGGTCAGCTATCGGTCAATAGATCACATAATCAAAAAGATGTTAAGTAAGATACATAACATCTGTACGTATAATTAAAATTTTTGTTTGTTTGTAAGATGGAAATATTGTCTCATATGTTTTTTAAATAAATTGGAAGGTAAAAGTACTTAATATTGTCTAGAGTTAGGCTGTTTCGAAGAGTTTGGAGCTTTGTGCTTCAAGTAAAAGATACTAAGGGTAGATGGTGGAAAAATAATTTACCTATTCCTGGTTATAAAATAAAATAACAACAGTAAACATGATTTTTGAGTCTGAGTTCTGTAGTGCCGATTTTGATTGATTATGTCTAACTAAACAAGGAAAAAATAATTTTATCAAATAAAGTTTGCTTTTGTAGTAACCAGATCGAAATTTAAAATCCTAACTTTTTGTTTCAGTAGAAAACAATACCAAGAAAAACGAATTTAATTTATACGTTAATCACATTTATTTACAAATAACAATAAAGATACATCTCAAAATATATAAGAAGAAACAGAAAAAACCTTTAAAAATGAATATTTTTTGTTTTTCTTTTGTGCGAGTACGCACTAGTTTTCTTAGACTCCAAATGTAGTCACCCATCATGTTCTCATTATACTGTCCTTGGTAACGCTGTTCAAACTTCATCACATCTTGATGAAAACGTTCTCCTTGCTCTTCTGAATATGCTCCCAAGTTATCTTTAAACTGGTCTAAGTGAGCATGCAGCATATTCTGCAGCCTCAAGCAATCTTTTTAAGTACCTATTCAAAAGCTGGAGAGTCCTGACGAAGAGCCTTCACAAATTGCTTCATGAGGCCCAATTTTATATGCCGCTTTAAACTTCTTGTAGAGCTGTCGATAAAAAGACGCCACTCAGAAGGAACATAAGGAATACCAATTGTTTCAAATAAACCTTTCGCATCATTGCAATAATTAAGTCTGTCTTCCTTTGTAAAAAATGCAGAAAAAGTTCCATGACGCTTTCTTTGATCACTTATATTTACATCTTTCTTAGCAAATTCCATTGTTGACAACAAACTAAACTTTTTAGCTCTCACTTTGATGAATTTGCCACAATTATTGCAAAAAGAATTAACATCATTCCCCGTCTCTTGCGTCATAAATACGTTGCTCTTCCAAACTATATGTCAAAATTTTAAAATATTTAATTTTCATTGTAAAATGTACAAAAGCAAACTTTATTTACAATAAATGGAGCCTTTGGTTACTTTTAGCTGTAGACAATCAGAAAATATTAATTTAACAAGAAACCCAAAAAAAAATTGTTATTTTGTTGACTTGTGTAGAAAATAAATAAACAAAGAATAAGAAGAGAGAATAGCAGGCGTCACACCTGAAATAAGAGTGAAAGGCTGAATGTAAGAAAGAACTTAGTATGCGGAATGAATGTGACCATAACCAAGCGAGAACTGGTATGAAAGGTTTAGAGATATCTCATGGATGCTATGCCGGACTCTTACCGAAGAAAACCACAAGACACTCTACCACCGCCTACGATCGGGAGCCCCGGGTTAGCCTTCGGAAGGTTGCCCCAGGATTCCTAAAGTAACAATACGGCTACGGTTACCACCGGTACATTTGGTGGGCCGTATGCTTGTCTGGTACCGTAGTGGTATAAAATAATCAATATTATTAATACGTGAAACGAAAAACTTTTACACTTTTGTATGAAAATCATCTTAATGGAAGAGCTAAAATTTTACATTAAAGTTTATTTAAAAAAGAAGAACGAATTTTTTTTTGTTTTCTATAATCTTTTTTAAAGTATTTTCAAATTTCATAACCAAACGGATTTATGTATGTCCGAAAATAGACTCTGCCATAATTTTCTTTAAAAACTCTACTCAAACATGAACAGTGGCAATTATATTTATATTCTTACTTCATTCTAAGGCTAACCGCACGTGAGATTTGAACAACCTTCTCGCGAGTAATTTATCTAAACCTATTGAGCTATCTCGGCTACACGTGGGAATAAACAAACTCACACAACAAGCAGTTACTAGTAATTAATTATGAATCAACGCTAATAACACTTCTTCCGAAAAAAATGTTTTATCATAAGGGTACCTGTAATCTTTATTTTAGTGGTTAAGGTGCCATTAACTAACTAATGAAATCAGGCGTTTAATGGCGGATATTCATCCTAGTCTAGTTAAGGAGGGGAGGGTGAGGAACCCGCTTCACGCCCTCGATTCCTCAATCCTAACTTACAACAGTTAATACCATACAATATGTTGTGGTTATCCTCAACTGTTGTACGTTAGGATTTACGAATCGAGGGTGTGAGGCGGGTTATCTCCCTCCCTTCCTTTATTATCGTTCTAAGGTGCCATAAAAGTAAAAAAAAGGTAGAGAGTTTAGCAGGAACTACATACATGCATATAGTCACGACTTTATCTTCAAAAAGGTAGACATAGGGCTTCTACCTGCTCTTTCTATACACTCACATTTACATAGGTGGTGAGCCTATTGCAGTATGGAAATGGAAAAACAGCAGAGATTTTCATACGCAAAATATTTCTAAGCAGGAACTAAGGTTATTCTATAAATGTAACTTATGAACAATATTGTATAAATATTGTACACAACATGTCTTATGAGATGTTGTGTTGAGTATTTCGTAATTAAATTTACATATTATATGGCCGGGTGTATCTTAATTTGTGCGTGATTGCGGCAAAGCAAAGCATCTCTTATGTATGTGGTCACAGCAGCCTATGGAGCCTTGCAACACGAGAGGTGTTACACTCACTCTGTCGACCCTAAAACCATTCAATGATCAGTCAAATAAATCAGCCTATGGAAGTCCATTACTGGATGTATGCCTCTTCTAATTTACTCTACGGGTGCAAGCCAGCCTCATCTGAGAGTAGGACACCTGCTGATTAACGGACGAGGTCATGATGCAAAGAAAAGGAACATTCGAAACAAAACCCTGTACTAATCTGTCTATCCAGCGTGGTACAGTACGGTCAAATACCCTCCCATTTATAGCAGACAAAATCATTAATGATTGAATTTATTGGCACTATTTACTCACCTATGGGAAGGCAAAACGCAACCAACAATAATAATTTCCAGAACTATGTGGGTTCGCTAAAATAACATTAGACAAGAAGACTTTCGATCGAAAGCTGTGAAGTTCAAAGTGCGTCCTAGAACCAGTTGAAAAGCTACGCAAGACATTCTATTACATACTCGTAGGTACCAATAAAATATTATAGATGTCTTGCCTGTACCCGTATCGCGTCAAAAAGGAGAAAAATTCATATCACAACTGTTTCTGTTCAAAGGCTTTTGTCGTTAATTACGGAAAAAAAACTCTGTAGTAGTAGGTACTTATTTTAACAACTATGAAACAACATTTTATAGTTGTTAAAATAAGTGTCTTCAAAGATATAGTAATATTATAACAAGTTCTCAGACAGTTATGGTTTTTTGACTTGAATAAGTTAACCATAGATGGCACATATCTTTTTAATTCGGATTTTTCAAAAAAAATAATAAATAAGGGATTGCACTTAGATGTCTGTTCCAGAATAAGCCTCTAGGTTTGAACCTAAAGGAGGTCTTCCTTTAAGTAGCATCTAGCTAAGTCTAGACCTAACAAAATGAAAAAAAGTATACGCACTATTCCTATAAAGACACATGGGGAAACAATGTATATAATATATTTTTAGAAAATGTAAAATTACTTCAAAGTGGACGTAACGAGGCCAGGTATCATCCAAGGTAAAGATCTTGGACCACTAGTTTACGCAAACATACCAGCGATCAAGTTTAATAATTGTAGTCTTCAAACAGGTGATATTTGGACACAAGTTCCATTATTATTATTATAATACAGATAGAATAAAATAAAACACGCAATTAATTAGCATCTTTTATGTTAGTTTAAAGTATTTAACTTTCATAATGTTTCGGCAACTGTTTAACTTATCTTACTGTCAAGGTTAACTGTTTTGGGATAGGTGAGGCAAATTAACATAGCCCTCTCATCTTAGCGTAAAGTGTTTTCTGAATTAAAATAATATTTCCAGATTGCGTCTAAGATAGATTTCTGATAACTTATGTTTAAAATCCTTTTTATGAATAACGTTATGAAATACGTTAAAGAATAGGAATTTGGTGCGTCATACCTAATAAAATATATATGTCCCTGACGTCAAATCTTGAACTTACAATTAGATTGGAAGAAATGTATTCACAACACATTCGTGAATCAGAAGTTATAAAAATGTCATAGGTTTCTTTTAACTCCAGCTTGATGGATAAGATATCTATCAAGTTCAAATATTGGGAGTTCTACCAAAACTATTTTTACTCCTACAACCTCGAGATCGTAAAATGGGACTTGAAATATTACATTATTAGGGCAATCAAATTCAGGGTTCTTTTTTTTATTGAACTTGAGGGAAAATCCTTCATGCATGCTATGCCGGACTCCTACCGACTAAAAAATCTCACGTAGTGCCCAACAGCCTAACGGTTGGGAGCCCCGGGTAAGCCATCCGGAAGAATGTCCCAGGATGCAAATTCAGGGTTACTGACCTAGCGTTAGTACCTAACGCTAAATTAGTTCTCAATCAATAGATGTAGCCATAGAATTTTGTCAAGCGAATGAGGTTATATTAAAAGATTTTTTTCTACAAAGTTACCAAGTACACCTCAATAAAGAATCTCTAAATCTTATGCCACTAGTGACCTGTATTCCAACCAGTTAACTATTCGTACAGCGGAATTCATTAGACGTCGCCGATTTAAGATACGCCTCGAGCTACGCAACAATAGGCCCCATCTTGATTGAGTGTGTGTCTGACAGTAGCTGTGTCTTGACGGCATGTCGTTAGTCTTGCTTTATAGGTAGCGCTCATAAGTTTAGGATATAGGTAGTAAATAGATGTACAAAATGATTGTCGTTTATAAATCAAACTCTTGAAAAGGAGGAGTATCTAAAGAAGACTGTCTTTAAATTGACGGTCGGATTATTCAGAGAATCTTTTGTAAATATTATAAGTATTTGCAAAATTTTGTGAGTGAGAATGTTAAAAAAATTGCATTTTAAATATGTATACTCACAAACTTTGCATTTATAATTTTTTAATCCCAGATTTATGGGATACGGGATATTGAAAACAGGTAGTGCATCCATCTGAAATTTTCAAGCAGCTCATAAATCCTTAAACTTGTATGACTGACTATCATGTTTTGACAATAAGGCCCAACTGCTTGACGTGTCTTTCGTAGTATAGAAGCGTTTATATATAAAAATATCACAACGAACAAACATTCTTACAATAATACCGCTAAATACCGGAAAATCTTACAGGGACGATGACTGACTATCGTTTTTTTGACAACTAGACCCAACTGCTTGACGTGCTTTACGTAGTATTGAAGCGTTTAAATATTAAAATATCACAACGAACAAACATTCTTATAATAATACCGCTAAATACCGAAAAATCTTACAGGGACGATGACTGACTATCGTGTTTTTGACAACAAAACCCAACTGCTTGACGTGCCTTTCGTAGTATAGAAGCGTTTATATATTAAAATATCACAACGAACAAACATTCTTACAATAATACCGCTAAATACCGGAAAATCTTACAGGGACGACGACTGACTATCGTGTTTTTGACAACAAGGCCCAACTGCTTGACGTGCCTTTCGTAGTATAGAAGCGATTATATACTAAAATATCACAACGAACAAACATTCTTACAATAATACCGCAAAATACCGGAAAATCTTACAGGTACGATATGCAGGGACGATACTCCTACCGACTAAAAACCACACGAATCCTACCCTACAGCAACAGCCTACGGTTGGGAGCCCTGGGTCCTCGCCCTCCGAAGGCTACCCCAGAACTCACAATAATGCCGTTAAAATACATTATGCCCAAAATACTTACTACTACTTTTCCCAGCAGCTTCATCGTTATCAAATAATATATTGTAGGTATATGCCTAAACCATTTTGATAGATCTATCTATCTTTTAATTAAAAACGCAAAAAAATCCCTTCAATTGTCTTTGATTATCACTACTATGATATCACTAAGAGGACATATCTACATAACACTATTATTACGAATTGTTATCTCATAGGTCAAATAGTTTAAAATTTGCTCCATTATAAAATATCCGCACAATTAATGCTATTTATTTACATTTTTACCAAAACAGTTTAAGAAAATTATCCTTTTTATAAAGTTTTTAAACTATTAACCGAAAAAACTGCGAAATTAACCGGTTCATTAAAGACTTTTAAATGTCACTATTATGAAATTTTAGAACTTGCTTATATTAGAAATATATTATAAGCCTAAAGGTATCATGAATGATTTTTAGAATTGGACTATTAAAAAGATTTGCAACAAAGCATAAAATTGGCAATAAATCATTTTCAATGGGATCTGATAACAACGAATGGCGATAATTATTTTAAAGGACGACATGTCATGTCAAAACTAGACAAAATCTTTTTTGAACGTAAGCCAATTTATGTTCTTCTTCCGAAGGCGCAACTCCCGGCCGTAAGAAACAGAGTAGTTTTAGTTGACAAAAGTGACATTCATGAGGATTTTTATACGTAAAAGCAAAATGAATAACAGAACAATCTCTGGCCTAGAGTTTCTCAAGTTTATTTAAAGTTAATTATCTACTGTTCCATTTCTGGGACATCCTTCCGAGGACTGACCAGGGGCTCCCAACCATAGGCTGTTGGACGTTACGTTAGGATTTCTTAGTCGGTAGGAGTCGGCATAGCATCCATGATGGACTTTCCCTCACGTTAAAAAAAGGCAGTTGGCATCATCATGACAAAATACTTCATTCATCGATACTCATTATTGGTTATACAGGTTTGCCAATAGAAACAATAGTAAAATTTAACAGAAATCTGACATAAACAGATTTTATTACCAGGGTGTGTGGTACTGTGTTGCGTGTACGCATCATGCAATGCGCTATTGTGAAGAACAAAAGCTCAGTCAGCTTTTCGATGTGCCTTAGGTATGAAAATGAATGTTGTAGATTTGTATTTGTTAAACTCCGACATGGATGCATATTTTCGCTTATAAGATTTGAATTTGTAAACGAAAATTTGTTGCTGAAATGTTATTTATCGCACATCGAGATACGTGTAAACATGAGACAAGAGAAATGTCATCAGAAACCTTTCATGTACGCTTTCCAGTCGTACTATCGGGATCGGCACCCTAGGCGACTTTACTAGGCTACGCAAACTGAGGTCATTTATTTTCAAACAAGTTTTCGGAGGTCCTTTTTAATGACCCTATAATATTGTAGAAGCTTGAGAAAGTCGTGAGGAAATACATTCCACGAGCCGTCCAGACACAAAGTGATGCAAATGATATTTGCCATCTGCTTCGAGTACTAAATTCTTCCGGTCAGTCTACCTAATATCCACATGGTAGTATGTAAATAGAACTTGTTAACAACACACAAAAAGAAAACAATATTATGTAACTAGCATAACTTTACACTTCAAATAAATCTTGTCACATATATTTTTATGTAATAGCTTAGCCTAGACAAACAAATGTCAACTCAGACTAGGTCATCTCTATGAATAAAGCGGCTAGACTACAAATGAAAGCTGGTTTTGGAAACATCGCTGGCAACTACATCCGTAAAGTATTATTATAAACATTATCTCTCTATTGACACCGTCTGGGCAAAGACCTTTTTTTAAAATGTGAATATCTTTATAAATATTATGTGGAAACTACGACTAAAACAACACGGTGCCCTGCTAGCTGGCTATGGCCCGCAATCCCAGGTACGCTCTTAGCTCTCTACAAACTTTGTCTACAATCACAGACTTCCCCTCGCCTTAGGTAAAGACCTTGTCTAAAGATACTGCCCATCGAGTTATTTACCGCTTCTCTTATGTAATCGCTAGTTCCTCTTAAAGTATGACACCATAAATCGGCTATCGATATATTTCGGTCTCAACTACTTCAGTGGGTTCAAGAAACTACCTTAACATGCGCAGTTAAAACGTCATTTTGACTACCCACGGTTATTTAGTTATATGCAGTCAAAGATTGATTTAAAATGAATACCCACATGGCTGTGATACTACATCCAACTTCACACAAAACAAAAATACTATAGTTCGTTCACGTTAAGAATGCAGTTAGTCATCGTTGTCTCATACTCAGCACATTCTTATCAATTCTATGCTATTTTGCGTCATGGTCGCACCTTAAATTTTAGGATCATGAAAGAGAGGCGTATAATACGTTCATAATATTTTAATCGGTCTTCAACATGTTACATTACATTATGTAAATATCGAAATATAAAATTCCACAGAAAAATAATTTAATTTAAAAAACCTTCAAACTTTCGCAACGCATAACATAAATCAAAATATGATCTTACATGCCTTAGGATCGCGTTTCAATTCGATCAGGTTGTAATGGTGCCGCAATCTTGGCATATATCACGTTATACACACTTAATTATATTACATGTATAATTCATAACGATGCTATTATTTATGTAATTTACTGACTTGTTCAAAATAGATTTGAAAGGTTTCTTTTTGCGTGTGGTAATCCTCGTGGATGTTATGACGGCCTCACATGGGCTTAAAGCACGCGGTGTCTCACAATTGCCTGCGGTCAGGAGTAGCGAATTAATTTTAAAAATATCGCAATTATAATTTTAAAAGATTCTTAAAAAGTATAAGAAAATAATTCTAGCCTAGATAATAACCCGTTAACATTTTAAAGTCGGCTCAAATTAGACCTGAATTAATTTATTTATTTTGCATACTTTTTTATTTCATGCAATTGCTTATTGTTAGCCATTCACAAATTGTCGAGCATCTCAAAGATTCAGAACTTCCGTTAAGAATTTCATTTAACTATCTCAACACGATTCCCATAGTTTCAAATGATGCAACATATTATTAAGTATAATTATAATCTACGGAAGCCGGTAAATATTTATAGATATGTAGATTTGTATAATTACAGATGAACACTGTGTCAATCACGGTAAAGGTTAAATATCTTACTAAAATTATTTACTCGTACACAAAATTGCGAATCGTTGCAATGCGAATTCGCTACTTAGAAAACTTCGACCCAAATTTTTGCGTTGTGATTTTTTTTTTTTTTTTTTATACCACTAGAGTGGCAGACAAGCATACGGCCCCCCCAGATGTACCGGTGGTCACCGCTGCCTATGGACGTTTGCAACACCAGAGGCGCCACAAGCGCGCTGCCGACTCTTTAAAAACCTTCTAAGTCCCCTTTTGAAGAACCCCATACTGTAGGCGTCCGGGAAAACCGAAGCAGGGAGATCATTCCACAACCTAAGCGTACGCGGAAGAAAGCCTCTATTAGATCTCACCGTGCTCGAGCGCTCAGGACGCAACGTGTGAGGATGAACACCCTGTCTATGGCGAGCAGTGCGATGATAGAATGTAGCCGTAGGCATCATATCAAACAATTCTTCAGAGCACAAACCGTTGTACAGGCGGTAGAACACACATAGAGAAGCAAAGTCTCTCCTGTCACTAAGAGGTTCCACACTACCTGCAAGTATGGGATCGTTGACAACTCTCATAGCTCGCCTTTGCACCGAGTCAAATGGACGAAGCTGGTATTCGGGTGCCCCCGCCCAGAGGTGACAGCAGTACTCCATATGCGGACGCACTTGCGACTTATAGAGAAGCAGTGCTTGCGCCGCAGTAAAGTACCGCCGCGCCCTTCTGAGCACTCCGAGCTTCCTGGACGCCAGCTTGGCCTTGCCCTCCAAGTGACAGCGGAACTGCACATCACTGGAGATGTCAACACCAAGGATCCCTATACTTTCAGAGATGGTGAGAGATGTGCCCTGAAATTGTGGCGCCACAGTGAATGGGGTCTTTTTTGCGGTGAAAACACAAACTTGCGGCAAGGAGTTATTCCTCCCTTCCAAGATTCGGGTAGTCCTACTAGTCCTACCTATGACGAAAGTGAGCATTTTTGTTACTGCTAAGGAGATGCAGGAAAAAGAACCAATGAAGCATACTTACTAACATCGCAGGAATGTGCGATGTGAATCAATTCGCAAGTTCTTGCGATGCCATGTGGGAGATCCTAGCTAAATACGATGATGCATCGCAACGCAGTTTTGTGTACAAGGCCTAAATGCAATTTTGACAAATTTTTGTCAGTATTGAAAATTAATACAACTTGACAAATTTTACCCCTTTTAAAGAAAATTTCGCGGACGGATGAGCATTATACAATTAAGCATAGTTATATAAAAGGAAGAATTTAGGAAGGTAGACTTTCATGTAATTTGCTTCAGTGGCAATTTAAATTAATTAAAGAAGACATTATACACATTACGGCTGCGTTTGACACAGAAACATTCTTATTATACACGTTTGAGGTTTGGCATGAAATGAGTCACTTTTTTTGCATACATACATATAGTCACGCCTTCATCCTCGAAGGGGTAGGTAGAGACATAGAATACGCCCACATTTCACCTTATAGTTTTATGTTCCACGTAAAGGATGCTGAGCCTATAGTCGTGTTGATATGGACAGGCGCAGGCCTCGACGACTTTTTTTTAGTTAAAATTTTCTCAAGGCGCCCATAAGGCCTTCAACTTGGCTTAGTGATTGTCATTTTACTGACAATCGGGTTTCATTTCGAGTTTTCCTTCTCTACGCAATGGATTGTTTTGCTAAAGTATTCCCTTAGTCGCTTCTTACGATACCTCGGTATAAATTGGGGAGGCGACATTTTGTACTCCTTCCTAATTTTTTTATTGACAAAAGAACTTACTTATATTTTTATTAGTATAGTTAGTATTAGTTTTTCAACATGGATGGGTCTAACGGCTTAACAGATCTACATGAAATATGTTGCTGGGATAGATTACAGTCTGGAATAACGTATAGGCTACTTTATATCCCCGGAATAAGTTCGCATAGGACAATGTTCACCGAATAACATACATTAATCATAACAAACATTAGCTCAATAGTTGAAAATTGTAGTATCAAAAACCAAAACATAATATAAACGTCTATCACTTGTCTAGAAACACAGACAGAGTTAAAATTTCACACGACCCAAAATCATTACTAGCTGGCCAATTCAAAATGACCTCTAGACTGTAAGTTACATAATACGACTTAGCTGAATAGTCAAAAAGATTATTGTCTTAGGTATATCCGAATGTGATGAAATTATCAACCTAGAGCGCCCACGCACCGTTGTAAACTTTATACGGACACAAATCGTTTATTGAAAAGGTGTATACTATCAGTATTGTGATACTTGACTTGACTGCCTCTGTGGCGCAGTCGGTAGTGATACCGCCTGCGGCGCTGGAGGTCGTGGGTTCGATTCCCACCGGAGACAAATATTTGTGTGACCTATAAATGTTTGTCTCAAGAGTCTGGGTGTTTCTATGTATAATATGTATGTATTTAAAAAGTAAGTATATAAGTATTAATATCCGTGGTTTGATACCCATAACAAAAGCAGGTTATTCCTAGATTTCTTTGGGATCAGATAGCGTTGTGTGAAATGTCCGTGAATATTTATTTATTTATTTACTTAAGTAGGTATTTCTTACTGCTTCTGTGGCGTAATCGGTAGTTATACCGACTGCGGCGCTGGAGGTCCTGGGTTCGATTCCTGGGTCGGTCCAAATATTTGTATGAACCACAAAAATGTTTGTTTCGGAGTTTGGGTGTTTTTCATGTATAATATGTATGTATGTATTGAGAATTATACATCAGTCGTCTGGATCCCATAGCACAAGCTTATATTAGCTTAATTTGGGCTAGATGATGTTGTGTGAGATTGCCCACAAATATATTTATATTTATTAATTTATATCTATATATATATAAAAATCAATGCCACTTTTCGTTGTAATTTTATAACTCAAGAACGGGCTCACCTATCCTAACGAAATATTTAGGCTTTGTTCGGACTATTTAGTCGATGGTTTATGTGAAGTTTGCCCAAAATCGGTCGAGCGGTTCTTCATTTATCACGCAAACGAAGTTGCGCGGGTCAGCTAGTTTATTTATATTTATTCTAAACAGCAGAATGAGGATTACGGAGAGGCACATAGCATTATTATTATTTGTGGGTCTACCAGCATGGAATTCTCTTTTCGTTCGTAAACCCATGGTTTTATTCCGGGGTTTGTGTTATTTCAGAGTCCAATCTATTTCTTTACCTTTAAACCAGATGCGTTCATTCGTTAAAGAGTGAAAGAGTAACGATCATCTATCTATACACACAAACTTTTGCATTTTTAATATTAGTAAGCTTAGAGGGATCTTCACATTTATGGCCTTTAGTCTGAATGTTAAGTTTCGGTCACGCTAAGACGGGTATGAAAAACATTGCACAGTGATCCATGGCTCTATGTGATATAAGGAGTCGAATGTACCTACCGGGCTATAAGTCTTTTATGGAGTCATGGTGAAGCCCAAATACTAATGTCAGTGACCATGAAAGTTTAAATTCCTATATAGTGAAGTAGGTACCTAAGGGCCAAAATAACTGGACATGGCCTACTTACTTTCAGTAATGGACTGCGATAGGCTCAGTAATCAAAATGAAAATAAAATGAAACCGCTACGAAAATATCCTTTACTTCTCAAAAAATATCATTTTTGAATGACACAGGTTTTATCACTTGTGAAGAATTAAGTCTAGACTTCACAATAATTTACCCATTGTTATTTTTTGAACATTTTTTTACGATACAACATAAGTTACTTCTGGTTTTTTTTTTGTAACTAACAGCAACACTTGTGAAAGACTTAAAAAAATTAATGCACTAGGTAGTTAAAGAGATTATGAAGCATTTGAAGTAAATAGGCCATTAGATAAATGCACATTGTGGGGGCATTTCCACAGCGTCATTTTGAACAAACATTGCCGAATTTAATTTTTTATAACGACTACTGTAAAGCTAAAGCCTGTTGCTGGAACTTGGCCTGCGCACTGCCGTGCGCTCAGATTCATAAACCTGGCAAAATGGTCAACCAGTTGAATTTGGAAAAAATAACATTAATTCCGGTGACATTTCAATGATAAAATTGAAGTCATATTGCGTGCGAATTGTGAGTGATAAAAAAACAAATAAGGATCAAAAATTTCGGTACAAAAGTGTTTATGATAATTTTTTCGTTGGCCTGTGTAATTAGGCAACAAGATTCCGGTGATCGGAAAATCCTTTCGAGGAGTTGCAGAGGGGTAATATAATCGATTTAAAATTTAAATATAATGTTTAACGTTTTTTGACACTTTTCAGCAAAAGCTTGCCTTCTTTGACACCATTAACATTTTAATTTGTACTCGTAAATAGCACGTGAGGTGTTAAATTAATATTACCTACTTATTACGCGGTAATTTGCAAGACCAGGTAAAACTGCCTAGTTTTGTCTCTTATCTGTGTACTATTGCAAGGCATCTGTTTCCCTCAGAGGAGAATGGGTAGGAAGTAATTTAGAATGAGCATAACTTCGTACAGACACGAATGCCTAATGTTAACATTTAATGAAGAGCTTTGTATACGTATATTTGTAAGAGGAAGTACTTAATTCGGAAACGAATTATGTCGGTAAGTTACGCTAATATTATAATACTAGCAAACGCCCGTGGTTTTGCTTTTGCTATGACTCTTCTCTTGTGCGATTTTGCTATCATATTTCACATCCTTAGGGAGGAAACTCTTAAAAACCCTTTTTTGAAAGGTTCCTTTTTATTAACGTGAGGAAAAATCCCTCATGGATGCTATGCCAGACCGGACTCCCACCAACTAAAAAACCTCACGTAACGCCCAACAGTATATGGTTGGGAGCCCCGGGTAAGCCCTACGAAGGATGTCCCAGGACTCCCAACAGGCCTAGGGCTACAGGTTCGGGTGCTATCCCGCGTCTTTGGGGGGCTTTCGGGTGTCATCCCGCTTATTAGGGGGGGCGTGCGTGAAACCCTCACGTCACGTTACCGTCATGGACTTGCTTCAGTAAGAACGGTGATCAGCATCCTCACCGTCCTCAGGCCCCCGGTTATGGAGGCCGATTATCGGCTTAATTAATGCTTCGCCCAGGACTATCACAGTCCTGGGCGAAGCATTATAGTTAAGGGTCAAGATGGATGGTTCTGGCTGCACATCGATATTGAGTGAGTGAATCAGACCGTAATTTATTATATAATAAAATAGTTTGAAAACGACATTCTTATCCACAGTATTTTATTAATTTAAGTTAAATTATTCAACAGGTTTTTATAAAAAAAAAACACTACCAATTTGACAGATGATTTAATGTCATTGTTTTTTTTAATATCGAAGGTCAAAGCTGTTGCCTCGTGTAGTCGTTACGGCACGTGAGAATTGGAGCGAACTAAGCGAATCTCCCATACAGTAATTATCTTTGGTATTGTTTTGCTCGAATAAGACAGAATATTTATATTTGATTTGAACTTTCGGAGGTATTTATAAATTCTACTAAAAACGATCAAGTGTGAGTCGGAACGCGCACCGAGGGTTCGGTACCGAAAAACGACAAAAACTCACGTTTGTAGTATGGCAGCTCTCCCAGAACAAAACATACCAAAAAAACTGTTTTAGTAGGATTAACAATTTTTTTGTTATTTATTGCGGCAATATAATTACACAATCTATGAAAATATCATTCGTCTAGCTATCACTGTTCTTAAGATACAACCTCATGACGTACAGACATATAGACGGAAGGCAGTCTCGATTTCATTTTTAGTGATAAAAATATAGAAACCCAAAAAAAATAAAATTCTAAATTGAAAAAAAGTATCTAACATGATGGTTCTTTATTTGTTACCCACGTTTTTGTTACTCTAACTAAATGTAAGGTTTCGCAGTTCTTTTGAATAAAAAAAATTCAAATAAATTCTAGATGTATATTCAGATAAATATACATCTAGAATCTTCATGTAATTGGCAAGTCTAATCTAGTCTAACCTAATTCTGGTCAAGGAGGAATTCGGCGGAATCCAATTTATCTTTAGCGCTCACAAAATATTAATACATTATTAATGATTGTAATATATTATAATTAAAATCTTTAGGATATTTATAAAATCCATATTTTATCGACAAACCTACTAAATATTCCATTTTAATGCGTATTTTAACAGAAGTAAAGCAATCCTATTTAGGAACACGGTAGTTCCTCCACCAAGTCGAGCAAAAAAGCTTGTAGTTTTTCAATATCAACAACCGAAATTGGTAATCATTAAAATAATACTTTTAACAAAAGGTCGTTTCAAAACTTGATCAGAATTTATCTTCTTTTTTAATCGTTATTTTAAGATGCTTGAGATTCGCTTACATAATTTTATTAGTAGGCTATAAAATTGTTGTATATTTCACGACGAAAATAAATTCCTTGCGTTGCATCATTTGTAATAGAATTGCAATATGATCGAAATATCTTTTAATAAGATCGGACAAATTCATTTATAAAACCTACATCTGCCGACAGTTAGGTTCATAGCTTTATGAGACGAGCAGTTAATAAATTTTATCAGTTAATACGACTCAGTAGTAATCAATCATCGGTATTCAGTCAATTCAATTAAAAATATTTTTTAAAAAACTTACAATCGAAATCAATGACATTGGGCAACCGCAACTTTGATGAAACTGCCGTGTAAGTTACTACATAGTTTCATAGGTACAAATTATTTCACTGTTGATGGCTTGGAGGTGAAAAGGTTAGACGGTAGTTATTGTCAAAGTTACAAAAAAAAAACAATTACACTTGCCCTTAACCGTCAATCATCAAAGACTCGGGCTTCAAGCTGACTCAATGCATTATTTTCAATTTTTTTTTAATTTTTTTTTTATACCACTAAGGTGGCAGACAAGCATACGGCCCACCAGAAGGGTAAAGAAGGCTGAATAGAATCTACCTACATACCAAATGGCAATCCCTGATTAAAGATTTAAAAACATAATTTTAAGTCTAGTCGGTCATCCGGACCTAACATTACGTATGTCATCAATAGTCTCAATTATGAGACCTCAGTTATAAAACACTGCAAAAGCATTTGGCTGTCACTATGAAACACAAAACAATCAAAACAAAACACTCATAATTTCAGACACACACAGATATAATATTTCTTATCTGTATGTGAGTGTGAGTATAAGCATTCCTTTTGGAGTACACTTTGACAGAAGGGAAAGTCTCATTATGGCGCCTCCCCTCCATATAAAAGTCATAGGTTGTGTTGCTCTATGAGTACAATCCCTAAACCCAAAAAATAACGTTCTAAATCGAACAATGTCCCAATTAGAAGACTTTTGGTAACAGCTGCGCAAAAAACCATTCCTCAATCCCTAATTCCAGATTTAAAAAATAGCTTTCTATGTCAATGTAGCAGATGCGCAAAGAACCACTTAGCCCAAATTCCTAATTCCAGATTTTAAAAAATAACATTCTATGTCAAAGTAACAGATGCGCAAAGAACCAAGCCTAAATCCCTAATTCTAGATTTAAAACAAAAATAACATTCTATGTCAATTCGGTCATCTAAGTAATGTCAGAGGTCGAGTAGCTAAGCGAAAGTGAAGACGTTACGTGTTAGTTACGTAAAGTTATCTTACCGCTGACACACAGTTACTATGATTACAAAGCTATAGACAGGTTACTGGGTAATATGGTAATTCACGCGTTTACCCTTGTGTCAAAGTCAAACAATGAGATCGTAATTTTATTTTGTTTGGTAACCGCTGATTTGGAAATTTTTGTAACCAATGACTTTGATATTCTTGTGTGATTGGTAAACAATGAATGGACAATCTGAGTATAATTATGGTGTTACGGTAATTATATCACTTAAATTGACACTTGGAAAATTGTGTCATCATTTTTATTATTATATTTATGTTGACGACAATCATAAGTTACAAATAAAAATCCTCTAAGACTATAAAGGAAATAATAATGAAATAATAACAATAACAAAGAAGATATTATCTGGAAGCCAAAGACTAGATGAGGTCGTAAGGTGGTAACGTACCTACCTAAAAACTGGTTATATTGATAATCCGGATGGTAATTCTGATATTCTATCTAAGAACAAGGCCAGTCTTGTGGTCACGAGAAATGTCGATTAGTAACTTAGCATAATAATAACTCTCAGATTCAATATACCTCAAATACAAACGGCTCAAAATGATACTACTGTTGGTAAACAGTAAGTAGTCCAATAGTTGACCACCGTTTTCCAACAGTGAATCGTATCTATAAAGAGGATCATAATATTCTTTTCTAGTTTTTCTACCGATAATGATGAAAGGCTATCTCGATGCTAAAAATATAATTTCGATTATTTATATTATACACTACGTAGAATATCACCAATATTTCCAAGAGGCTGCTGATGTGAATAACATACCTACTCGTACTATTCCTGTAGCTTTGTTGGTCTCGCCTAAGGAGGATAAGCCTATATTGTCATCACCAGGTACTATAAACAAAAGAGTATCCATTCCAGATCTAACAGTCAAGCAAAGATGTTACATCCAAAAAATATACAAATCTCTGCATTCTAAGCATTGTACTCCGATAACAATATTCAACATAGACATAATTATAATACTTCTCAGCGAGACATCGTAAAACATAAACATGTGCTAGACATGGGTGTAAATTACTGAAATAGTCGCTTAAAAATAAATTTGTCACCGCATTTTGTAGTTCATTGTTGTAAATACCGCAAACAACAAAATATAAGTTCACTAAAATTTACTACATATCGTACGTAACCGAACAATGTAGGTAAGTGTGACGGGAGAGGCACCTTCCGTGAGAACGCCCACCATACAACAATGATAGATACATTTCAACTGACTTACCAATTGTCAGTAATTCAGTACATTATTAATGTCATATTGAAGAACATTTTAATATTAAATGGAGAGAATTATGACAGTAGTTTATTAAAAAGTAGTTTAGTTAATGTTTTTCATTTAAACATTAACTGTATGAACGATATCAACGATCATCCATTCATGCAATTTTCTTAAAAAAAGAATAGAAAATTTTCGCCTTACTTATGAAACACGTAAAATACTATATTTTTGTACTAAGAGGTGTAAATACAGTATAAGATATTTTTCAAAGTTTGTGACCCGAACCAACTTAATTATTTTATCTGGACGCCAATTTCAAGAAAAAAAAATTGTAATTCATCTCGAGGTCTATTGCACGTTCAAAACCACTATTACGATGCTAAGCTTATCTTCAAATTAATTGCAAACACCTTGAAATTCGTTAGCGAAACAATGCATATTACTTTGTAAGCTTCAACAACTTTATTGCAGAGGACCATTGACCACAAACGAACACACGGATTCTAATACCAATACGGGGTCACGTCAATATATATTTCGTAATATATTTCTTGCATAAGAACAGCTACTAATTGATTTTCAAAGAAACGTGTCGTCTTAACAAAAGACTGACTTTTAGGAAGATATTTCTTTTGTGCAAATATTTAAAGGAAAACTGATAACTGCAACAAACACGGTACAAGGTCCTTTTGTGATAGCTAGCCACCAGCGACGACTTCAACAAAGAGTGCAACAGCTCAAACAAATGAAAATAAATTTATTTCATGAAGGCATAATACTGATTACACTAAAACGTTTCGAATATAAAACAAGGAAGAAGTTCACAACGTGACCCACCTGAGAACTGACAAAAAACTCAGCGGGTTATTCTTCTTAGTGCCCTACTTACAATATAGTCCATTGAAATGTTACAATTTGAGGACCGAATATTGCATTTCTTAGAGGACGCAATTTTATTTTTGGGACATGTGTGGGGGGTCAATAGAAGCTTAACCTCAAGTTTGTGGGGTCGCAACCCTTGTCCCCCGGCCGCAATCTTAAAAAGGGGTGAAAACACTTTTATCCCAATATCTCGGAAACTATGAGTCTTACAAAAAATTTGTGAAATCATAATTTGTAGCAAATTGTTTTGCCTACAAATATGTTAAACAAATTTTTGCCCTAAATTAAAAATTAAAGTAGTTATAAACAAAAAATTGAAAATAAAATTATAAAAAATTTCTTTTTTGCTCTGTGGCGTTTTTTTTTTAATTCTCTTAAAAGATCAGTCTACAAGATTAGTCTGAGGTATTCTTTTTATAAAATGTATAAAAAAAGTTATTGACCAAAAAAGAAATTTTTTATAAAAAGATTCTAAAAATTTAGTAAAATTTTTTGTTAAGTTATATATTTGTAGGCAAAACAATATGCTACAAATTATGCCTCTACAATTTTTTTGTAAGACTCATAGTTTCCGAAATAGGATAGGCTCCGAAACTACTGGACCGATTTTAAAAATTATTTCACTATTGCGAAGTTACACTATCCCTGAGTAACATAAGCTATATTTTATTCGGGAATGAGAACTATGAAACCTCGTGACGTCTGCAAATTTTTAAGAACCGCATACAGCTTCCGTACCTCCGAATATTTTATCATCATCAAATAGGTATACGATATTGCCAAATCTAATGAACATTACTATGCCCAATTCATTTTGAGTAACCATAACATCTGCATTTGTTTGAATAAAAAATTACATTTAAATTATACGCTGTTTATTTATGTACATATAAATTTAGTAATGTAAATAAATAGCTGTATAATTCTTTGATGTAATAAAAGTTAAGAAATAGTATAGAAATGGCCCATCTTATTTTATACAGACGGAGTTTTTTTTCAATAACATTGTTTAATTCAGATAGTTACTTAACTTCAGTCCTAAACTAGTTTAAAATGTACCTAGGTAGTCTGAACTTAATATCAATACTAATAGTATAAAGAGGAAAGATTTGATTGTTTGTTTGCATCGAATAGACTCCAAATCTACTAAACCGATTTGAAAAATCTACACAATCCCCGGGTGACATAGGGCCTATGTCACCTGGGGATTGTGATGATTTGTGTACGGGAATATAATGGCCTATGTCATAGGCCATTATATTCCCGTATTCCCACTGAAAGTTTTTTAAGTTTTATTTGTTACAAATTTCAGTGGATTTATTTCATTAAAAGTTTATGCACAATTTTGTGCAATGGATGTATGCCAAATGCTGCGTCCACATTTGTTACATTTGGACAGCACAGTTCTCCACTACTGTGTCAGACTTGCGTTTTGATACCATGAAAACTGCAGTTTCGGGGCTATCCATGCCGAACACCCGAAGAAAATGCTTGACATAGAATAAACGTCACGGTGATTTATGGCGTTACTAACTAGTAGTCATGCCCAGTGTAGACGCTGTTTGTATACGGACACACATCAAATACACGTGGAACGGGTCGTGAAATCGAAAATGGGTTTTGGTGTGTACTTTCATAGGGTATTCGGTGCTGTGTTCATTGTCCGCGTCACCGGGAGACGTCCGCACTTGCATTTATGACCCGCGTCGAGGAACACTGAACGGGACAAACACAGAGACGGGGTCACAGAGTGAACCACTGGAGTTTGGAGCGCGCGTCGCCCCGGTGACTTTGTGTTCCATAAACGATCACTGAAGGAAACAATTTTAGCTATGGCAATTCTTTGGATGGTGATTACCACCTGATTACTTTGTGACAATAATTTTATAATTCAGCGCTGGGCCCGCTTTTTAGATCTAATTTAATTTTACGATTCTTAGGGTTCCGTACCTAAAGAGTAAAAAAATGGGACCCTATTCATGAGATTTCTCCGTCCGTCTGTTTGTCTGTCCATCACGAGGCTGTATCTCATGAACCGTGATAGCTAGAAAGTTGACATTTTCACAGATGATGTACCTAGATTTTAGTTTTGCCGCTTTAATAATAATTACTTTTAGTACTTGTTGTTATAACAAATACACCCTACTTCCCTGGTTTGTTTGTGAAGATGTTTGGATGCTTGTTACTCAATCACGCTCTAAAGGATTGGGCTAAAATTTGGTACAGATAGCTTATAGTCTGGAATAATAGAGACTACTATAGTCAGCCTGGAAATATGTTCCTACGGGAACGGGAATGGGTACCGAATTTCACGCGAACGAATACGACTCACCACCTATTACCTGGCACAAATTCAAAAATAAGGTGAAATGTAGGCATATAATATGCCTCTGCCTACCCCTTCGGGGATAAAGGCGTGACCATATGTATGTATGTACTCGTATTATCTACAATACATACCAGACACAGTACGAAATGCATAGTTACTACCAATGAGACAATGTCTACAGCCCGTTCATTCCAAGTTTGCTGCTGGCTTTATGGCTGGTGTAGAGGCGTAGTAGGGAAAGCAGCCGGCAAACTTAGAGCGAACGGGAAGTACCTATGTACTTATTTTTAAAAAAAGAAAAGATCCATGACCCGTTCCTTGCATTCGATATTTAAAACTTGCAGCTGCCTGTCAGCACAATATAAAGCCCGTCACATACGTGCCTAACTATAATATTAATGAATATGAAACATAGCGAGGCAAATTACGACATATCTTCTAACTAAATTTACGAGAGTCCACACACGGAGCTATAACAAATTTCTATGCGCTCAACAAAATATGTAGACAGATTATATCTCGATATATTTTAAAGGCGATTGTGTAGACCGAGTGAGATTAAAAATATATTAAAGTTTAACTCCCGTGTGTATTACTTGATATAATATAATATAATAGTCAATGTCCCGCGGTTGCACCGGCGTGGTTTCCGTTTCCGTGGAAATCCGGGAATAAAATATAGCATAAGTCACCCGAGTTTTCATCAAAACAATGAAAGAATTATCCAAATCGGTTCAGTACTTTTCGGCATATTCAATGCAAAAAAAAACTAACATACAAACAAACAATCAAATTTTTCTTTTTATAATATTTGTAGAGGCATCTCGATATGTTAATATATTATAGCTACGTCTGTGACAGGCTTAACACTGACAGCACAACCAGGCGGCATAACCTAGGCCCGTCCACATTTAGCGTTACATGTTCGACACGATTACACACTACACTAGTCGATGATATGACACAAATGTGGACCCAGCTTATTCTCTGATATTTGCAAATCAAATTTTGACAAATCATAAATGAGTGTTTACTACATAAAAGTAGCTAACCCTAATAATTTCATTTTTTTTTTCTAGTCACCCATTAATTTTATTATTATAGGTTTGAATTATAGTATTTAATAATATACTTACAAATAGTTTCCTCATAACAACAGATGGACATAATCAATGTTTATAATTTGTATAATTGTTTTGTGACCAAGGTTTATCGGATGTTCAAATTTTGACATCAATTTACATAATCAAAGTGCCATAAAGCACGACTTCCTGAACCTTGCCCAGTATTCATGCCTATGTCCTTGAGGAGGCAGGCAGTGGCGCATCGCTCAGCCATATTTTTCCAGTAGTTTTTTTTTATCCAATTCTACGAGAAGAGGCCAACCCATTACTATCTCCAGGCATTATACGAAAATATCATTATTCAGTATTCGGAAGCAAAATTCATAGTGTCGTGGCAAATGTTATACCTACTCATGAATAAACCTTAATTTTTCCTTTAAACTAGCGTTTGACAAAAGATTCGTCCATATCCCATCTCACTTATTTTTTTATACCACTAAGGCGGCAGACAAGCATACGGCCCACCAGATGTACCGGTGGTCACCGCTGCCTATGGACGTTTGCTTATTTTTTAAGCTATTGCATAGCTTCTATCGCGGGCCTTGCGTGGAGACCGAATCCAGAAATTGTGTCACGAAAACGAATCACACTCTCGGCTACCTTCGGCCACGTTCGTGTATCTCGTCTCGCACTTCATAAATTTTTTGTTTACGTCAATTATGAACTCTGCAGTCGTTATATATTATGTCAAAGAATCCAAAAATTGATGCTTGTACCCAGAATCGATCTTGCGCCTTCTGCGTACCGATCCGCGTCTTAACCACTCGACCAAAGTGGAACTAAGAGTGCTGGTCGAATTTAGAGTTCTTAATGTGAAATGACAATTTCGATGCTGTCGATTACATTAGTTGCTGTCAATTTACTTCGTCTAAATAAAAAGACGTGTGGCACTCGGGGACTGCCGCGGTAAAGCTATTACATAGCATTTTTTACCGACTATGCTAGTATAATTATTTCTATATAAGAATACTAGCTGATGCCCGCAGCTTCGCCCGCGTAAAATTTGTTACCGCGGGAAGTTATTCCCGGGATAAAAGGTAGCCTATGTGTTATTCCAGACTATAATGTATCTCTGTTACCAAATTTCAGCCCGATCCGTTCAGCGGTTTGAGCGTGAAAGAGTAACAAACATCCACACTCACAAACATTCGCATTTATAATATTAGTAAGATTTTAAGGCCTATGTTCAACAAAGTAAAGTACCAAGTACCTACTTGACTGTGGACATTTGGGCTTTTGGACTTTTGGCCTATTGGCCTTTTGGACTTTTGGACTTTTGGACTTTTGGACTTTTGGCCTTTTGGACTTTTGTACTATTGGACTTTTGTACTATTGGACTTTTGGACTTTTGGACTTTTGGACTTTTGGACTTTTGGACTTTTGGACTTTTGGACTTTTGGACTTTTGGACTTTTGGACTTTTAGACTTTTGGACTTTTGGACTTTTGGACTTTTGGACTTTTGGACTAAAGTCCAAAAGGCCAAAAGGCAGGAATCTTAGCATTATGTTATGTAGCCTATAGCCACTATCAATTAATGTACCTACTTACTATCGAACAGTTTTTGAAACCCTACCAGTAGTTTCAGTAAGACTTGCCTTGGTATAATGTGATCGTGGTCCCTTTGCAGCGTGTGTCCAATCTAGCGCAGCAGCTACACTTCCGACGTTTGATCTGTTGGTGGATAGGGGTCTCACTGCAGCGTTCCAATAGTCTTACGTTCGTGATGTTCTCGGGCCCGTATGTACCGAGGATCCATTGGAGGCAGCGTTTGACGAAGACTTATAGCTGGTAGCTGGTGCGAAATGTCTTTAGTGACCTTCCATGTCTCGCATCCGTATAGCAGTTAGCAGTACAGTTTTAACGTTTACTTTGTTTTGAGTTTCACTCTTCGTGTCTTTTGGACTTTTGGACTAAAGTCCAAAAGGCCAAAAGGCAGGAATCTTAGCATTATGTTATGTAGCCTATAGCCACTATCAATTAATGTACCTACTTACTATCGAACAGTTTTTGAAACCCTACCAGTAGTTTCAGTAAGACTTGCCTTGCTATGATGTGATCGTGGTCCCTTTGCAGCGTGTGTCCAATCTAGCGCAGCAGCTACACTTCCGACGTTTGATCTGTTGGTCTCACTGCAGCGTTCCAATAGTCTTACGTTCGTGATGTTCTCGGGCCCGTATGTACCGAGGATTCATTGGAGGCAGCGTTTGACGAAGACTTATAGCTGGTAGCTGGTGCGAAATGTCTTTAGTGACCTTCCATGTCTCGCATCCGTATAGCAGTTAGCAGTACAGTTTTAACGTTTACTTTGTTTTGAGTTTCACTCTTCGTGTCCATTTTCGCAACTGCCCACGGGGCGCGGCTGTGTAAAGGTTGTTCTGGCCTTGGCGAGACTCGAAATGATGTAAGGTACTCTTCTATCCCATCAGTTTCTGACACGACACTCCCGAGGTACGTGAATTAGTGCCTCCACCACATCTCTTGCGTCTGTCGATTTTAATTTCAGTCCAGCCATTCGCTGCCTCATCCTGCTCGTTGTCCTGCACGTTGTCCTGCAGACATGCATGACGGCGTGTGTGTGCCTCAGCAGGCACAGGACATCGGCATCATTTAAATCCTCCAGGATATCAGTATAGGCCCCATTCTATGCCGCGCCGATTGTTCTTTGCGGTATTCAGCATTATACCATCTATTTTCTATGGATGGTTGTTAACTATCCTGTTATCTTCCTATCGATCCTCTAAGGTAGGTACAGTACGTATTTTCAAAAGAGTTTGTGAACTCTATTTTTAATTTCTTTTCAGAATATTGATGACATTTGATTGATGTCATTTTATACACGTCACGTCTACTACATTGATACATGTAATAAAATTCTAACACGCCGGTGTTTGTATGTAAATTGTTTATACTGAGGAAAATTCTATACTGAGGAATAGCTTTAACCATTAAGCTCTATTTTGATTAAGAAAACAGGGCAGATTCACACGCTACTTGATGAGTATGATTAATAAATACCTCTAATTTCATAGACCTTGTGTGACGTAAACAAAGTTGCGAGGGTCAGCTAGTTAAAAGATAAAACAATAGGTTTCTTCTTAAAAACTATTTTTACAAATTTTATGGTAATAATAGACATTCTTTGAAATATGCATGTATGGTATTGTTGTGACTTTTATGACACGTTTAAAGTACATAGGTATGAGATAGATGGCGCTCGCGGCTAAGTCAGCGTGAAATTTTCTTCCCGCTTCCCATGGGAACGTACTCCCGGGTTTGGTTATCTTTATAGCAGTATCATATATAAATTAACAAAACAAAAAATAATACTGCATTGGTGATAATAATAATAAAATGTATGTATATAGAGTACTCACCTCTTATATTTGCTCCATGGTACTCACTCATTTTCTTTCACTATTTTTCGTGACTTTCTTCATTAATAACTGCACTTTGTTTATTCATATTTAAAACACTTTTTACACAAATTATACGAGTACAGTTCACTGTTGTACATAGATGATGAATACCTATACACCTATAGTCGAATTTTTATTTAGACGAAGTAAATTGACAGCAACTAATGTAATTGACAGCATTGAAATTGTCATTTCACATTATGAACTCTAAATTCGACCAGCACTCTTAATTCAACTTTGGTCGAGTGGTTAAGACGCGGATCGGTACGCAGAAGGCGCAAGATCGATTCTGGGTACAAGCATCAATTTTTGGATTATTTGACACAATATAATAATATATAACGACTGCAGAGTTCATAATTGACGTAAACAAAAAATGTATGAAGTGCGACACGAGATACACGAACGTGGCCGAAGGTAGCCGAGAGTGTGACTCGTTTTCGTGACACAATTTCTGGATTCGGTCTCCACGCAAGGCCCGCGATAGAAGCTATGCAATAGCTTAAAAATTCGACTATAGTACAACAGTGAACTGTACTCGTATAATTTGTGTAAAAAGTGTTTTAAATATGAATAAACAAAGTGCATTTATTAACGAAGAAAGTCACGAAAAATAGTGAAAGAAAATGAGTAAGTACTCTAAATACATACATTTTATTATTATTATCACCAATGCAGTATTATTTTTTGTTTTGTTAATTTATATATAATACTGCTATAAAGATAACCAAACCCGGGAGTACGTTCCCATGGGAAGTGGGAAGAAAATTTCACGCTGGCGTAGCCGCGAGCGCCATCTATCCCATACCTATGTATAATACTTTAAACGTGTCATAAAAGTCACAACAATACCATACATGCATATTTCAAAGAATGTCTATTATTACCATAAAATTTGTAAAAATAGTTTTTAAGTAGATAAGAAGAAACCTATTGTTTTATCTTTTAACTAGCTGACCCTCGCAACTTTGTTTACGTCACACAAAGTCTATGAAATTAGAGGTATTTATTAATCATACTCATCAAGTAGCGTGTGAATCTGCCCTGCTTGCTTAATCAAAATAGAGCTTAATGGTTAAAGCTATTCCTCAGTATAGAATTTTCCTCAGTATAAACAATTTACATACAAACACCGGCGTGTTAGAATTTTATTACATGTATCAATGTAGTAGACGTAACGTGTATAAAATGACATCAATCAAATGTCATCAATATTCTGAAAAAGAAATTAAAAATAGAGTTCACAAACTCTTTTGAAAATACATACTGTACCTACCTTAGAGGATCGTTATGAAGATAACAGGATAGTTAACAACCATCCATAGAAAATAGATGGTATAATAGATGGTATAATGCTGAATACCGCAAAGAACAATCGGCGCGGCATAGAATGGGGCCTATACTGATATCCTGGAGGATTTAAATGATGCCGATGTCCTGTGCCTGCTGAGGCACACACACGCCGTCATGCATGGCTGCAGGAAAACGTGCAGGACAACGAGCAGGATGAGGCAGCGAATGGCTGGACTGAAATTAAAATCGACAGACGCAAGAGATGTGGTGGAGGCACTAATTCACGTACCTCGGGAGTGTCGTGTCAGAAACTGATGGGATAGAAGAGTACCCTACATCATTTCGAGTCTCGCCAAGGCCAGAACAACCTTTACACAGCTGCGCCCCGTAGGCAGTTGCGAAAATGGACACGAAGAGTGAAACTCAAAACAAAGTAAACGTTAAAACTGTACTGCTAACTGCTATACGGATGCGAGACATGGAAGGTCACTAAAGTCATTTTGCACCAGCTACCAGCTATAAGTCTTCGTCAAACGCTGCCTCCAATGGATCCTCGGTACATACGGGCCCGAGAACATCACGAACGTAAGACTATTGGAACGCTGCAGTGAGACCCCTATTTACCAACAGATCAAACGTCGGAAGTGTAGCTGCTGCGCTGGATTGGACACACGCTGCAAAGGGACCATGATCACATCATACCAAGGCAAGCCTTACTGAAACTACTGGTAGGGTTTCAAAAACTGTTCGATAGTAAGTAGGTACATTTATTGATAGTGGCTATAGGCTACATAACATAATGCTAAGATTAATAGGAGCGGTGCAGCAATGAGGAATGTTTCGAAAACGAAAAACATTTAATCGTTATGGTCCAAGATCCCAGAGCCCCCAGACGTCACTCATTTTCTGATGGACAAAATATGTACGAGTGATTAGTGGTGGGGTGTACTATGATCATATGACTAGTTGCTACTTTGGCCAGACGGCCAATTTTCTGGTAGCAATTAATCAAGGTACATAAAAACACTGCTCACCTCACTTAAATTCTGATAGCTGATTTTAACATATATTTTACACAATATCGTTAAAAATCAGTATTCATTACTCCCAGACACATGCGGTCGGCGGTTTCACCTTACAGACGCTTCAAAGCTCTGAAAAAAATTTATTAAGGTCACTTATTTTCTGATGCTTGATTTTTAGATTTATTGAGGGTGTAGTGGGGCCCTACCAACACCTCCGGGCCCAAGTCAACCTCACGTGCAAGCTCGTGCACCTGCTGAACAACGGACGAGGCTCTGACGTCGGCGGTCCATTTCAACACGGCGATGGGCTCACCACCTGTTACGTGGGACCGAATTGTACACGGTGAAATGTGGGCCGGTATAGGCCTCTGCCTACCCCTTCGGGGATAAAGGCGTGAGTATATGTATGTATGTATGTATGTATGATTTTTATATATGTTATTCAGACAACTATTTTAAAACGTTTTGCAAACGGACAGACCGATCCAAGGGGCCAAACATTCCCCAGACCCAATTTTAATGTCGCTGAGAGTATGGGCGCGGGCAATATCCGTGCGTATTATGCGTATGTAGCATGTCTAATCGAAGTCGGAATTAATATTGAAATGTAAATAAAAATGCATAAGTACCTATTAGTAATTAACGCCTGTCATTTTAAAATTTACTTTTTCGTATTTGTTTTATTTAATAGAGAATTAAGTTTTAAAGGTAATAATTTGAAAATCACGTAAATAATCAAAGATTAACTTTGAGAAAAGTGCTCGTCTGACCGCAATAAATATAGAATTGTGCCTTACAAACTGTTTCATGATTTTTTTTTTAATCGAATTTATTTTAATTTTTTAAAGTAAACATCAAGAGGTTCACAAAGTATTAATAATTTAATTAAATAACAGCAACCTTTTCAAATAATTATTTATTGGTAACAAACCTTAAAAAACTACAAAAAATAGGACAAATATTTTTTCTAATCTTCATTGTCATCGTCGTTGAAGTCAGGTAATTCATCATCGAGTCAATCTTGATATCGAATATCTAAATCGTCATCTTGTTCATCAGTGTTTTCCTCGGGCTAAGGTTCGTTACCAATAAATAATTTATTTGAAAAGGTTGCTGTTATTTAATTAAATTACTAATACTTTGTAAACCTCTTGATATTTACTTTAAAAAATTAAAATTAATTCGATTAAAAAAAAAATCATAAAACAGTTTGTAAGGCACAATTCTATAAATTACTAGCTGACCCGCGCAACTTCGTTTGCGTCAAATGAGAGTGACAAAGAGAGTGGTATAGTATTAATATTTTAAGTAGGTAATATAATCCCGTCGCTTTTACACTCGTCGCGTGTCTTAGGTATATTTAATAGAGGGTTGTAGGTTTTAATAATGTGTGTAAAAAGTGATATAATTTTTCCCGTCGCGTCGCTTATATTCATTTAGAGTTGACCCGCAAAACTTTGTTGAAGTGATATAATGTTTCCCGTCACATTTATTTTTGTCCGTTTTTTGGTATGGAACTCATCGTGTGCGAGTCCGACTCGCACTTGGCCGGTATTATCTTTCAGTTGATTGGCTACTGCTGCAGAAAACGTTTACTTCCGACGCGTAGTCGAGTTGCGTCGCTCATATTTTAAAAATTATTGTGAAGGTTATTGTAAGTGAACCTTAAAAGATGGGCATTTGCTGTTCAGGACTATTTTTTGTAAATTTTTAAGAGGAAACATTTTGTAGTACACATTTTTTACGTAACTTTAACCATTTACGCAACGTACGCAATGAAACCTCACAAAAGAAATACATTTTTCCCGTTCTTAAAACATTATTCATGGCTGCTCCGCTCCTATTTGTCTTAGCGTGATGTTATATAGCCATTAGCCATCCTCAATAAATGGACTAAAAACTGTGAAATTATTTTTGTAATGCAGTAGTTTCTGAGAACCTAGCACAAACAAACTCTTCAGTTTGATAATAATTATTGTGAGCTCACCTTAAAAGATAGACAAATAATTTTATTGTGAGCAAACCTTAAAAGATAGACATATGGTGTCGCGGACTTTTTTATAGAACTTTTTAAGAGAAACAATTTTGTAATATACAATTTTTACGTAACTTTAACCATTTAGGCAGCGTACGCCTCGGAAGCTCTCAGACGGTAAAAATATTCCCCGTTTTCTAAACATTATTGATTGCTGCTCCGCTCCTATTCGTTTTAACGTGATGTTATATAGCCTATAGCCATCCTCGATAAATGAACTATCAAACTGTAAAAGAATTTTTGAAATCCCACCAGTAGTTTCGGAGATCCTAGCGTTCAAACAAACAAACTCTTCAGCTTTATAATATTAGTATGGATATGGTATATGTAGTATATATTGTATATAGTATATAGTATGGATTGCGGTCAGACGAGCACTTTTCTCAAAGTTAATCTTTGATTATTTACGTGATTTTCAAATTATTACCTTTAAAACAAGTCTTTATTAAATAAAACAAATACAAAAATGTAAATTTTAAAATGACAGGCGTTAATTACTAATAGGTACTTATGCATTTTTATTTACATTTCAATATTAATTCCGACTTCGATTAGACATGCTACATATACGCATAATACGCACGAATAATGCCCGCGCCCATACTCTCAGCGACATTAAAATTGAGTCTGGGGAATGTTTGGCCCCTTGGATCGGTCTGTCCGTTTGCATAACGTTTTAAAACAGTTGTCTGAATAACATATATAAAAATCAAGCATCAGAAAATAAGTGACCTTAATAAAAAAAATTCAGAGCTTTGAAGCGTCTGTAAGGTGAAACCGCCGACCGCATATGTCTGGGAGTAATGAATACTGATTTTTAACGATATTGTGTAAAATATATGTTAAAATCAGCTATCAGAATTTAAGTGACATGAGCAGTGTTTTTATGTACCTTGATTAATTGCTACCAGAAAATTGGCCGTCTGGCCAAGGTAGCAACTAGTCATATGACCATAGTACACCCCACCACTAATCACTCGTACATATTTTGTCCATCAGAAAATGAGTGACGTCTGGGGGCTCTGGGATCTTCCTCTATTATAAGAGTATCCGTTGCGCCTCTGCGTAAATAGTTGAAGTTATATAAAAATAATTTATTACAAAATAATTGTTCTTCTTAAAATATTTCTAAAACAAAATACCTATTAAGCTATTGCATAGCTTCTATCGCGGGCCTTGCGTGGAGACCGAATCCAGAAATTGTGTCACAAAAATAAATCACACTCTCGGCTACCTTCAACCACGCTCGGCCACGTTCGTGTATCTCGCACTTCATATACCAACGTGTACACGTGAGCGTTTGCATAACGTGTACCTATGTATATGAAGTGAAGTAGGGTGAAGTGGGGTGGGCTGAGGTGTGTAGGGTGGGGTGAAGTGAAGTGGGGTGTGGTGAGGTGAATTGGTGTGAGGTGGGGGGGGGGGAGGTGGGGTGGGGTCCAAAGTCCCAAAAGTCCAAAAGTCCAAAAGTCCAAAAGTCCAAAAGTCCAAAAGTCCAAAAGTCCAAAAAACCAAATTCCAAAAGTCCAAAAGCCCAAAAGGCCACAGTCAAGTAGGTTCTTGGTACTTTACTTTGTTGAACATAGGCCTTAAAATCTTACTAATATTATAAATGCGAAAGTTTGTGAGTGTGGATGTTTGTTACTCTTTCACGCTCAAACCGCTGAACGGATCGGGCTGAAATTTGATAAAGAGATACATTATAGTCTGGAATAACACATAGGCTACCTTTTATCCCGGGAATAACTTCCCGCGGTAACAAATTTTACGCGGGCGAAGCTGCGGGCATCAGCTAGTATTCTTATATAGAAGTAATTATACTAGCATAGTTGGTAAAAAATGCTATGTAATAGCTTTACCGCGGCAGTCCCCGAGTGCCACACGTCTTTTTTTATACCACTATGGTGGCAGACAAGCATACGGCTGACCAGATGTACCGGTGGTTACCGCAGCCTATGGACTCGCGCTGCCGACTGTAAAAATCTTCTAAGACCACTTTTGAAGAACCCTATACCTACTGTAGGCGTTTGAAAAAATACCGTGATCATTTACTATCTACCATTGTACTAAAATTAACTTAGCCCCATTTAGTCAGTGGTTCTATAAACTGCGTCAAGCATCTTATGCTGCTGTCAGTCCTGATGTAGGTGACCCTTTGCGCCGTTTCCGAGTATTTCCGTACTTCAGTGGCCATTTAAAGCCATAGATCCGAGGTCCACCACCACGTTAGTTGTTAAGCCAAGTGGTAAAATCTTTTAACATAGTCTGCACTTTTCTTTTTATGTTTTACGTGAGAGAAAATCCCCATGGATGTTATACCGGACTCCTACCGACTTAAAAGCCAGTAAGTAAGCCTCGGAAGGATACCTCAGGACTCCCAACAGACCCACGGCTACCATTGCGGTCTCACCTAGGAGGGGGTTCGGGTGCTATCCCGCGTCTTCGGGTGGGGTTTTCGGGTGTTATCCCGCTTCTTAGGGGGGGGGGGGGGGCGTGCGTGAATCCCTCACGTCACGCTGTCGTCTAGGGCCTATTTCTGTCTCCTGTGTCCTCAGACTCCTCAGGCCCCCGACATAGACTGCCCTTAATGTTTTCAACATGGCAATAATAATATTACCATAGTTCATAGCTTGGTGACCACCTTCAATTATTGTGGGTTAAAGCTAGTCACAATAAGGAATCGTGGAGGGCTGTATGTTTTTCTGTCACCTAAAAAGTATTAAAAGTACAATTTAAAAGACATTAAAAAGCAAGTCAAGGCAAGTTCATTGCCTTACTAAACTGTATTTCGCTCTTTAATAGTCAAAAATACAAATTGTGTTGTACAAATCTGCATAATCTCCGTAATACTTCCATTATGCCGATGTAATTTGTAAATAACGGTTTTTTAACTACTGCGGGTAATTAAACTACTTTTAACGGATTACATAGAGAATGTAACATCCGCGTAAACTTTTATAACGTGATGTAGAACTTTTTGAATTTAGAACAAACAAGATTAAAACACAGTGCAATTGAAATTTCAGAGACATTTTTTTAAAATACAGTAAATACCCGCAAGTTTGTCAGATGTTTTTGAATTTAGAACGACAAAAAACGAAGAATAATAATTTGGTTTGACAGAAGTTTAGGTAAAAAAGCAGGATAGAGGAAAGGAGGATAGAATGTTATCGACTATATATGATATTTAGACTACCAGTAAACGACATCTTAGTGTTTCCGTTACGTTGACGAATAACAAGATACAATCATCACAGATGATTTACACACACTGCCGAGCCTAGGCCTCCAAAAGTTGACATTCGATCTTATGTTACACGCATACTATTTCCTATTATAGTCATAAATATTTAATTAATAAAATTGATGTAACTTCATCACCATAACATACGTGCCTATATAATATTCACTCCTTATTAGGCGAAGAGGCAAGCAGAGATATGCTACACGTAAATCTATTTCATCAGTTAATTTTGTCACACATAATAGAATCATCTTTTCTCAACCCAATCCCAAAACCCACACATCCCCACATACCTACATTCATACTCACAAACTTTCATATTTTATTTATTTCAATAAGACCTTTAAATCAGCACTTTACCTATAAACTGACTCATAAATTGTTACTCTATGAACAAATCAATCCTAACAATTGCGCAAATATTACTTACAAATCGCATAAAATTATGCAATATGCAAATTAATCCTAATCAAAGATTTATTCATATAAAATCTACCAACTAGGCGCAGTCATTATAAGTAATTTAGAATCTAAATTAAATCAAAAAAATATCTAATTTACTTTTAATTTTCGAATACATAAATATTATTCCTAATGTGTCTCATCCGTATGACCTTCTATAACCTTGAACGTTCTATACCCAATGATCTTTCATTATAAAATTGAATAATTCAATAAAAAAAATCTTTAAATTGAATAGGCTGTTTTTATTGTGATTGTATCAGTGCTGAACTGTCTTCATTTTTAAAAATACAGTCATATGGATTATGTTTTAGAATTTATTTATCCACGACTAAAAGAAAATTTACACTACTGCCCCAGGAAATAAGTAACTATACCCACTAAAAGAAGTCAACTATTCATTTAACTGCAGAGTATCTTGATTTTAAACCTACTCAAAAAAAACCGGCCAAGTGCGAGTAGTACTCGCCCATGAAGGGTTTCGTAGCAGCAAGTAACATAATATAAAAGTTCTTATAGTTCGTTGTAACTTTGATTGATGTTTTAACACGTTCGCAGTGGTAGTGATTTTTCTAACCGAAAATTGCGGTTTATGACGTATTAAAAGAAAACTATCAGCTCTATCTCGTTCATTCCAATTTTCGTTGGTAGTTTTTATGATAATGTACATCATATATTTTTTTTAGTTTTATCATTCTCTTAGTTTAGAAGTTAGAGGGGGAGACACACATTTTTCCACTTTAGAAGTGTCTCTTGCGCAAACTATTCACTTAAGGAACAAATGATTTTAGGAAGCTCAATAGCATTTTTAAAGACCTATCTATAGATATACCACACGTATGGGTTTGATGAAAAAAAAATTTTGAGTTTCAGTTCTGAGTATGGGGATCCCCAAAATTTACAGCTTTTTTTCTAGTTTTATATAAGAATCTTAATGCGGTTCACAGAATACATCTACTTACCAAGTTTCAATAGCATAGGCCTTATAGTTTCGGAGAAAAGTGGCTGTGACACACGGATGGACAGACAGACAGACAGACATGACGAATCTATAAGGGTTCCGTTTTTGCCATTTGGCTACGAAACCCTAAAAATGGAGGCTAATTCTTAATTCGTCCTAATCATTTTTAATACATTATTTATTACCTATAAACATGACAGCCGCAGTGAGGCCGCAGTGGTAGCCATAGGTCTGTGGGGAGTCCTGGGGTATCTTTCCGAGGGCTTATCCGGTGCTACCACAGCACGTGTGGTTTTCTGCCATAGGTCTGTGGGGAGTCCTGGGGTATCTTTCCGAGGGCTTATCCGGTGCTACCACAGCACGTGTGGTTTTCTGCCATAGGTCTGTGGGGAGTCCTGGGGTATCTTTCCGAGGGCTTATCCGGTGCTACCACAGCACGTGTGGTTTTTACATCTCTACATGGAGACCGTCAAAATGAAAATCCTCATGGATGTTATGCCGACTAAAAAACCTTACGTGTTCTGCTAACAGTGTATGGTTGGGGGCCCCGGGTAAGCCCTCGCAAGGATACCCCACCTGGTAACCTAGTCTGCCAAAAAACAAGTAAAATAGGTACCTATAGCGAAAAATATCTAAATAAATTAAATATTCGATTTAAACTTTCTACTTCATATTAGGTACATTCGGAGCTAAAATGAAAATTCAAATAAACGGTGACAAATAAATGAAAAGCATCTGGTATTACGTTTCAATTGAGTGTAGCTATATCGGTCTGCGAAATGATGGGTAATGCAATGTTTTTTTAGGTCAAAGAGAGCATTAGCCCACGAGATTATACTAAGGCCTAGTAGTTAAGGTCTATTCAGACAAACTACAATTGTACTGAGTGATAGTTCCAAATTGTGGTTTGGATGTAATTGTTGCCAAACAACGCTGTGATTTATTTGAATGCTTTATTTAGTCGCTATTGTCTGCAAAAAGAAGGGAGCGGAACCCTAGGACATCCTTCTGAGGGTGTACCGGGGAACTCCGGCATTGGGCATTTGTAGGTATGGTTTTAGGCAGTAAGCGAGTTTGGCATAGCATCTATAAGGATTCCTCACGAAAAAACACCCAGACTAGAGGAGTAATACAACAAATCTGGCAGATATTCATCCATTACTGTAAATACGGGCAAGCATGAATTATCTATTGTAATGGATGGGTGATACGGGTTCCGTACTAAGTCACGGGCAAAGCCGTGGGGTCCAACTAGTGGTACATAAAACACAGTACGGGTTCACCTAATCGACCGTTTAGATTCACTTGCGCAATCATGTGTTTCTCTTATGCGAAATAAATCGGTGTTGATGAATCGTGAGAAAAAATCTATTTATTTAATATGCATGCACCTATAAACCTTGAGTGGTATAATCTTTTTATAATCTGTGTAAGTGTTTTGTGCTACTATTTTATAGTCTAGTCTAGTTTATTAATTTAGAACAATATGGTTTCTTTTTTATATGTGGGAATCCAAAACAGATGTTAGATTTGTTTTACGTGAGGGAAAATCCTTCATGGATGCTATGCCGGACTCCTACCGACTAAATAACCACCGTATCCTGCCTAACAACCTACAGTTGGGAGCTACGGGTAAGCCCTCTGAAGTATACCCCAGGAAACGGACGTTAGATCGGACTCGATCGTTCCCACCTATTCGTGTAGAAGAGGGCGTCCGAGTAACTCCACGGAAGGATGTCCTAGGAAATAGAACTTCTTGAAAGGTTTAGGATAAAAACCCCCAGCATCAGGCGCTGGTCATCAAAGGGACAATGCCTTATTTGAGTAGACGACTGCATCAGTCTAAAACAATATGGTAGCTTCATTTTGATACTCTTGACGTAATCGTTGTATGGACCTTAAGCACCTGAGGGCTTGCTGCTGCTTGCTGGGTGTTTCATCTTCACTAAATGACTACCGCGATTAGTATTTTATGATACGGTCAAAGACTGTTGACAGTGGTCTTAAATTTGGCAGTCCATGTGAGGTGCCTCTTAACAAACTCCGCTTGAAGAACCTGGGGTTATATGAGGTGGAGAAATACGCACGCTGGCAGACTGTTCCAAAGTTCTTTTTGTTAATACCGCCAAGGTGTACCACCAGATGTACTGCTGGCCTGTGGACGTTTGCAAAACCTTCTAAGACCCCTTTTGAAGAACCCCATACTGTAGACGTCTCGGCGTTTGTTTACTGTTCGATAGGGGCCTCCGAAGATTCTCTACATCGCGTGCGCGTGGCACCTCCGCCAGGCATGCGTTGATCCAAAGAGGAGAGAATAGGATTAAGTTGATGACCTCTTCAGAATATTCGCCGTGATTGATTCGCAAAACTTTTGGCGTTGATTTATTCATTCGTTCTAAAGCACGCGATCATGAATGAAGGTTGGAAATTTATCAGCGCAGATCAGCGCTCTGTCAGTGTAAAATCTATTCTCAATCAGTCATTAGAAATATCATTAATTATACGACAGCCATTTATAAATGCATAAGTTTCCGATCGAATACTATATTGACCGACTAATTTGAGAACATTTTATAATTAGTGGAGATGAATTCAATGATACGGGCTCATCAGCCTACAAAAATAATATATTGGCTAAGCTGAGACTGCGTTACATAATAATTATAATAAATGAGAGACTGGCTAAGTGGTTATCTCGTATCCAATAGGTCACAGTTGGTGGTTAATATTTATACTATAAATTTTATATTATGCTGGTTTTATCTGTGACAGGCTGCGAACTCCGTACAAACAAAATATGTTATGGAAATCTGCCAGATTTATTGACATTTACTATTAATAGTCTGATCCCTTAGGCAGTAAGATAATGTCGGAAGTTCTGGAGTTATTCTTCTGAGGTCTTACCGGGGACTCCCCTTTGAAGGCAGATGGTAGGACACTGTGTGGTTTTAGTCGGTAGGAGTCGGGCATAGCATCCAAGAGGATTTTATCAATGCTAAAGAAGACAATAACATGATGATACATAGCTTATATAATATCTGCGGATAATTCGGCTTACTGACGATTCCCTGGAAGAAAATGTCTAAGGCCACCTCTGTACAAATTTTGCGCAAAAAGTTTTTACAAAAATAACGGTGACCAATTTTTTAAAATCGTTTCAGAGTTGATCGATTTTAAACAAACAAATCTTTTCTCTTCATTATATTAGTAAAGACTAGCTAACACCCCGCGGCGTCGTCTGCGACTATTTAGAACACTCGTAATACCAACCATGACAAACAAACAAACACCACAGCACACATGTATGACCTTCATAATAGTCATGACGAGACCCATGAAAATGAGTACCGTTAACATATGACCCAACAATATTATAGCATTATCGGTTACAAACGTTACGTAACTGTGTGAACATTTATTTCCGTTTTGTAACCGAGTGAGTTACGTCCGCGGTTCGGTGCAGGTCATTTAGACAAACATAAGCACTTTTAACAAATTTTGATGCTAATTTGACTTTTGTTATGGCTTTTTTTGTAATCATTTCGTAGGTAATTTCGTGGGTAAAATTGTTAGTGTTTCTTTCTCGCTCTATAAAGCTGGTGGTTCTTTTTTTGGCATACTTTAATGGGTTGGAGTGCTTCTAGCTGACCTCCCAAGTAATGAATAATACTTTATCTTACCGCAAACAGAAATTAAACATAATAATACTCTTAAAAGAGGGTCGATAGCACGAGCATCACGCTTCTGGTGTAGCAAAGGTTCATAGTTTATTTTAATATTTGACCCAATTTGACTAGGTATGTAAACCATATGCTTATCTACCACTTAAGTAATATATTAAAAAAGAAAAAAACATCTACGTATTCTTACAAATACCTTAAGAAAAATATGAAGATTGGCTTCATATGTCACATACCTACAATTGGTATAGATATAACTTAGTTCTAGTCATCATACAAAATTCAAAATAATTTTTAACAACTAGTATCACAACTAATCTATAATAATATTATAAAGAGGAAATATTTGTTTCTTTGTTTTTATGTTTGTTAGTTTGTAACGAATAGGCTTCGGAACTACTGGACCGATTTGAAAAATGCTTTCACTGTTGCTACACTCTTTGCGGTGACCATAGGGTATATTTTATTCACGTAATCCCACGGGAACGGGAACTACGCGGGTGAGACCGCGTGACGTCCGCTAGTAATACTATAAAAGGTAAAATCAAACTCACGCATATCAAACAAATCTACATAGCAATTAGCCAATCGGTCAGCTCAACGAAAGTGCAATTATGCGCAGAGGTTGCGCGGGCGCTGATATGAGGACAAACATCTTGTGGCGTATGGGCCGTCAGTCATAATACGTACGACCACCTGTGAATAGATTCGTCATACTCAGAAAGCGAAAGTGGATTTGAGCGTTTACTGATCTTTAGCAGAATAACAAAACTGAAGGTTTATTTTTATTTTTTTGGTAAAGTGAGTTTAAAGAATCCTACAAGAGTCTTTCGGAAAAAGGTCTTTGGATTAAGAAATGACGTAGAACTATTTAAAGGGCTTTAAAATTCAGATATTTTGAAAACAGGAGTAAACGCTCAAATGTTAAAAAGATCTCTTTAATTATTATTTTTTATACCACTAAGGTGGCAGACAAACATACGGCCCACCAGAAGGAGTGGTGGTCACCGCAGCCTATGAACGTTTGCAACAACAGAGGTGCCACTCTCGCGCTGCCGACCCTGTAAGAACCTTCTAAGACCCCTTTTGAAGAACCCAAAACTGTAGATTATATTCAGAACTAGCGGATGTCACGCGGCTTTACCCGCGTTGCTCCCGGTCCCGTGGGAACATGGGAATAAAATATAGCCTACGTCACCCGGTGATAGTATAGCTTCCCAACAGTAAAAGAATTTTTAAATCGGTCCAGTAGTTTTGGAGCCTCGATGCCAACAAACAATCAAATCTTTCCTCTTTATAATATTAGCATAGAAGACTATTTTTTAAACTTTTTACCATCACACTTGAATTTTCCGAGGGGAAATTACTTAGAGAATGTAATAATATCAAGTGCTTTGTGAGTTTGTAACTTTTTGGAAAACTAAGGTTGAGTTAATTACCCTGCTGTCAGTGGTACAGAGACTAACCTTACTGTCATTTCATATCTTAAATATCTTAATTGTAATAGCATCATCCTTACTCTATTAATAGTAATGTAAGTCCTGAAATCTTTCAGCGTCTAGGGTAAAGTCGCGATAGTTACCTAGTAATATATCTACCTATTACGTTTTACTTAGAACGCGGTTATCCGTGATTACATCTTTAATTAATTATATTTAGTTACAGCTATGGATGTTACATAGGTATTCGATTATAAAACTGCATATAATTATTTAGAAATTAAGTTTCATAAACTCTATAAACAACTATACCTACTAGGTTCATGAGAATAAGTTGCTATCTGTTATTAAATAATACTTCCAAAATTATTCCTAATTTTGGTAGTAGGTATCTAGATTAAGACACCGCGTCGCTTGCCCAGTCCTGAGGTATCCTTCCGAGGGCTTACCCGGGGATACTAATCGTAGGCTGTTAGCAGGACACCTGAGGTTTTTTTGTCGGTAGGAGTCCGGCATACCATTCATGAGGATTTTCTCTCACGTAAAAAAAAGCCATTCTTCCTTTAAACTTTATAAAGCTGACTAAAACTTAAATTATTTTGATCACATACTTTGCGTCCCAGTAAATAATACCCCTTCTTTTCCTACGACCCAGTCACGGCGAGGTGGAATACCCCTGCGTTTAGTGGGTAGGAAGATCCTCTGTCCAGGATCTGGAGTCACACATAAAGTCTTACTGCTGCCCCCACACAAAGAATTCTCCAAATCAACAAAAAATACTACGATCATTGAAGAATTTACTGTCATAGTCATAAAAACTATATGAGTTGGTACTAAACTTATTTTTTATTAATTGTGAAGAATAACTTTAATCTGCAATTACACATTCAATTAATAACATTTCGCTACAGCTATGGATATTACAAATTCAATTATCACATTAATTCAATTATAAAACAAGTTTACTTATATGAGAATTAGGTGTTATCTCTTATTATATTACTTTCAAAATGATTTGTAATTTTTGAAAATTGGGTGTAGTGGGGCCTACCAACACCTTCGGGCCCAAGTCAACCTCACGTGCAAGCTCGTGCACCTGCTGAACAACGGACGAGGCTCTGACGGCGGCGGTCCATTTCAACACGGCGATGGGCTCACCACCTGTTACGTGGGACCGAATTGTACACGGTGAAATGTGGGCCGGTATAGGCCTCTGCCTACCCCTTCGGGGATAGAGGCGTGAGTATATGTATGTATGTAATTTTGCAGTTACTAGGTACTTAGCAACAAACTTTCAAATGCTAATTTGACTATGTTTATCTAAGTTCGGTATTGAATAGATTTTAAAAATTGTCCTCAGAGCATTTTTTTATTCTTTGTAAGTATCAAAAATGTCTTTCAGGATTCTTCATGTATTATTTGGAATAAATAGAATGGTCGTTGAAAAGAATATGTGTACTTCCCCTTAATCGGTTTGAATGAAGACTTTGCTATTATTGGACTGCATTTTTTCTGTGCAGAGTTTAATGTATACGTTTTCATAAGATTTTTTAAGTCTCGAGCTAGGCCATAAAAATAGTACGTAATTTTTTAATAGAGTCCTTGATCTTTGAAATGATATCATATTATTCTAAAAGCTAATCCAATTACAAATTGTTTTGGAAACCGTTAAGTTTCGTAACAACATGGTTTTAATTAATTTCGTTATCATTACTCTTGATTATAATTATTTTTGTCTCACAAGATATTATCACCGTCTTATACATAAGTTAAATGAACTAAATAGCACTATAAATTTTTAAGATAACATTCAAATTAAGATTAGGCAGTATGGAAACTAGACTGTCGTGCAACTATTATTAGAAGATTCTCATCTTTTTATATGCCTCTAAAAAGCGTGTTTTACTTCCTAACAGCTTCTGTTTTAGTGTGGCAATTCTCTCATGTGCTATGCTGTGCTTCTACCAAATAAAAACACACGGGCAGGAGTCCCGGGTATGCCCTCGGAAGAATTACCGCAGGGATCCTGGGCTTTTAGGCTTTGTTCACCATTGCTTACTATCCCTATGCTATGGATTTGAGTTTTGTCCCATTTCTGGGAGTTTCTGGGAGTCACTTACGTTATTAGAAAATTTCAATATAGACATGAATGGGTTAAATAGGTGCTGTTAGGCGTGGCGTGAGGTTTTTTAGTCGGTAAAAGTCCGGCATAACATCCTATGAGGATTTTCCCTCACGTTAAACAAAAAAAAAAAAAAAAGGTGCTAGCGAGTTCATAGGAGCTACAAGCGAAGTCGTGGCGCACAGATAGTTCGTAATAAAGAGAGAAAAGTCAGTAAATAATAGATAGACCTAGTTGTTTCATGAATTTACAAATGAACCTTAACTTTAGCGTGCCATTAGGGTGATGACCACATTTTTTGGGTTCCGTACCAAGAGGATAAAAACAGGACGCCATTACTGAGATTTCGCCCTTTGTCTGTCTATAACGAGACTGTTTCTCTAGAACCCTGAGAGTTAGGGAGCTGATAATTTTCCTGTTGATGTATTTTTGTTGCCCCTATAAAAACAAATACTAAAATCAGAAAAAAAATAAGCTCCCATGTAACAAACGTGATTTTTGGAGGTTTTTTGGTACGGAACCCTCTTTGTGCGAGTATTACCCGTACTTAACCAGTTTTTTATGAATATACCACAGTCTAATCACAGTACAGTAAGTCAATTACAAAAGGTATGCACGTGAATTACGATCCGTGCTTAACTATGTAGTTAATTTAAATGTAAATTTTATGTAATTTTCACACGAAATTCGCGTTTCTTGTTATTGAGTAACAGGCCATTAAATTATGTATTAAGTAACTACATGTGTGAGTTCTTATTAGAAACTAGTAAATCCCTGCGACTTCCTTAGCGTAAAGTAGGTATCTCGTGAGGTAAGTTCTGCGTTTCATCTACTTGAAAAGTAATTTTTGAAAAACGATTAGTATGCTAACTTATCATAAATTTTAATTATGGAAATAGAATTGGTGTCAAGCAGGATTCGAACCTGGGTCTTCTTGCATACCGTGCCACTTGACCACCGAAACCTACCCGGATCAACCAAATTTTCCACCTTTATACGTCTTGGGGCGAAGTAGGCACCATCTACCGGCACTTTTAGAGAGTTACACGAAATTTATTTGAAAAGTAAACTAAACGACACCTTAGAACAGTCTAGTATTTCGGACTCAGTGTTCTGTAAATGATCATTGTAGTAGTACTGGGTGATCAGCATTTGACCACTTTTTGACATTTATTTGCAGGCACGTTAAGTCGTTGGTCCCAGCTGAGAGTATCATGTCAATCGTTTAACCAAGTTGAAGGGCTTATAAGGTTAAAAAAATCAAGAGTGGGTCGTTGTCGTCACAATCTGCACTTGGGTCGGTAGCGCGAGTGCCTCTGGTATTCCAAACGTCCTAAGGGCTGTAAGCTTGTCTGTCACCTCAGTAGTATATAAAAAAAAAACAGGTTTTCGAAGAAAGTCACGATGTAATCAATATCAATACCTAATGATTTAATAGACAACTTAACTCAGATGTGTGTCAGCCCTAGAACTAATCTATTCGTAGCACTCTCGTAGCGGAGTTTCGTCGTCGCGAAAATAACCTTGACCGTCGATCTAATTTAAATGAATTTACAATTATTTCGTTTTCGATGACACGTCGGCCTTCATGTAAACAGGTCTTTATGTACTTGAGATTCATGTGAATGATAATTATAACGAAAGTTTGTTATTAACGAATAAATCATTGCGCATTGGATCGATTGTGATGTTGTAATTTAAAATTTAGTTAAAGATAGTTTGATCTCAGCAGACATGTGTACTTATTTATAAGTTCTATTTAATCGCGTTAGGGATAAAAATATTACTCGTGATATTTATACCTACCTACATTCTTCCTACATTGTTTATTAATGTTTCATTTCGCTTTTTCAAGAAAAGGTGTTTTCAATTTTAATATTTGATAACGAATTGTACCTAATTGTATGTTTTTTTGTCTTACAGGTAAGTGTCGGCCTCCACAATTTCAAGTTCACATAAGGTTTGTGGCTCAGATATGACCAGGATACCTGGTTCAATATTTTTATTGATGCCTTTTATCAGTCTTATTTTCTTAAAGGGTAGCAAAGAAAAAAATTTTGCTACGCAAAAAACATTGATGATAGTAATCAATAGAAAAATTGGATCAGAAATCCTGTTCTATTATCTATTTTGAATAATAAATGGTGCTTATCTCATCTACAAAATTCGAGGACAATTTTTTTTGGACTTGAATTCAAATTTTCGATGGCCTAGCTACATCTGGCATACACCAGTATCTATTTTGTGTGTTTCAAGAGCTTTCCTCCTCTTACTTGCAAAGACTCCTACCACATCTCCTACAGAGAGATGGGATGGAGATAGTACCTACTTATTCATTTTCCTCTACCTCACATATAAAATACCTAAACTTTATGCACACTCATTGCATATTATTACTTAGATTATCGGCCCCAATGCCTCGAGGCGGCGCGACGGCGCTAAAAACAGTTATTTGAATAAAAGATTGCACATTTTCATAGTTGCGGCGTGCGGTCACAGTACTCATTGTTGATAACAATAACTGGAAGAACATAAGAATTTTACGCAATTGAACGTGCCTAGACTTGCCATAATAAGTAGCTATAGGATTTTAATCATAAACATTTTCTACGATGGGTACAATAACTGTAGTGTTGATTTACATTGATTTGAAGGTGAACTTGTAAAACGATTATGTCGCCTTTGAGATTTTAACAACATTTAAACAAAACAAAAACGATGATTTTATTTCCTAGATGATCCCTTGTACGTCGCACATACAAGGTATGATAAACAGCGGTACATTTACAAAGCTTTCGATACAATTTACAGGGTTATTCCAAAAATTTTCGCGTAGTGACTAAGATATGTTTTTTTTTTCAATAAAAAACCTAAATAAAGCGGAATTATATTAAGATTTTAACTAGAAAAGACTTTAGGGCTGTACAGAAAATTTCCTTTTATGCACTAACCACCGGGGTAAAAATAAAGTTTTAGCCTTTTAACACTAAGCGCCATCTAGCTTCAAACTTAGCAAAACTGGAACTACACTTGAACAGAACTTTAATAGCAATATTAACATAGAAACCATTTTAGTGGATATAGCAATATAAAGGATTTTACAACTGATAAACACACAAAAAATGTCGAATTATTGAAAACCTTGAATTAATTGAGAGGATATAGATAGTAATATATTCTACAGGATATAAAGTTATTTTTTTTAATAAATTAACATTGTTTTATACAATTTTGGAACTTAACCACAACCTTGAAAAGCGCTACATCAGTGTGTAGGAAAACCAGTTTCTTAATGTTTCCATAACATCTATATGAGACTAGTAACTTTCAAATACCTATTCTGGCAAATTATTTGAATGAGCTTTTATATTTAGATTGATGCTCGGTCACTCATATTATTAGTTGATACCTAAATGCCTAGTATTTTATAATAACCAGCTGTTCCCCGCGACTTCGTCCACGTAGAAGTTGTTATCGCGTAAAATCATTACCCATCATTTTTGCGCAGTCGGTTAAAAAGTAGTCTATATCCTTCCCAGGGACTCAACCTATCTCTATAAGGAATTTCACCCAAATCACTTCAGCGGTTTAGACGTGAAAACTTAACAGACAGACAGACAGAGTTACTTTCGCATTTATAATATGACTTATGTGGCCACCGCATAACTTACAAAAGTCACAACCCTATTTCACGCCTTGAGTGTAGTAAAAGATGAGTTTTCCTTCGTTTCGTGTATTAGTCTTAGTTGTGAATCACAAAGGACGAAGAAAATCTCAAAAAAAAACATAATTATAGCAGTCCATCCCGCCAGCGTGCTACATTATTGCTTAACGACCCTCTAAAAATAGATTGTTTTATCTTTGTCGGAGATTATAGGCAACAGTCTCCTTAGATTGTATATTTATAATCAGTTTTAATAAATGTCTGTATTTCTTTTAATATTTTTGGTAAGAACTTAAAATAAAATGAATAAATAATTGTAGACATTCGCACACATCATTGTCTGGCCCAAATTAAGGTTGTGCTATGGGATCTATACGACCAAACTAAGAAATAAACATTTGTGGGTCACAATAATATTTGAACCGACCCGGGAATCGAACCCGAAACCTCAGCGCAGCAGGCGGTTACACTACCGAATGCGACGCCGAGGCAGTCACTTTTATTACAAATAGCTTCTTATATAATTTATTTTTCTCTTTGCATTAATGTAGAAATATCCACATAGGCACATCTAAATTTCTATTAAAATAACAGCGGATGCTGTCCTCAAACCCTGTCAAAATCACTAATTTTTATGACCCAGGTCACGTGTTAAACATATGACATAAGTAGGTATAGTGTCCGACCACATCTGACATTTTACGCAACATTTACATAAATTAATTTGTTTAACGCATAAGCTTTTTTTTTTTTTTTTTTTTTAACGTGAGGGAAAATCCTCGTAGGATGCTATGCCGGACTCTTACCGACTAAAAAACCTCACGTAACGCCCAACAGCCTATGGTTGAGAGCCCCGGGTAAGCCCTCAGGAAGGATGTCCCGTGACTCCCAACAGACCTACGGCCGCCAATGCGGCCTCGCCCAGGGGGTGGTTCGGGTGCAATCCCGCGTCTATGGGGGATTTCGGGTGTGACCCCGCTTCTAAGGGGGGGGGCGTGCGTGAGTGCTCACGTCACGCTGCCGTCATGGGCCTGCTTCTGTAAGGACGGTGAGCGGCCCTCTCACCGTCCTCAGACCCCCGGTTATGGAGGCCGATAGTCCTCGGCGAAGACACGTCGGCGGCGCCCAGGGCGCCGACTGCGGAACTCGGGTGGGAGAGTTCTCTCCCGCACCCGGCCCGCCGCCTCCTTCGCGAGCATGACCTGCTCGCAGAAAGAGGCGGCGCAGTCCCACTTACTCCCGCTGGAGAGCATGGCTCGCACCATGGCCTCAAGCGAGAGAGTGTCCACGCCCAGACCCACTACGAGGACCTGCCGCTGTTGTGCCCACGCCGCGCACTCCACCAGCGTGTGGAGCGCCGTGTCATCGCTGCGGTCCTCGCAGTGCTGACATTCGGCCGTGGTTTCCCGGTGTTTTCGCCACAGATACCTACCGAAGCTACCGTGCCCGGCAAGCATCTGTGTCAACCGGTAGGAGAGAGCACCGTGTCTTCTCTCCAGCCACTCGTCCATGACCGGTCTGACGGCCGCGATTGTGGCGAATCCCCCCTTTGGTTGCTCAAGTCGCATTTTCCATGTCTCCAGGGTTTCCTGGTGGAGCAGGGTCCGCTGGGCCTCGATTTCTCGAGACGCAGGCCTTTGGCCCCGCTCCAGCGCCTCCTTGCGCCATCTGAACAGTGACGCAAGGGCTCTCGCTTCCAGGTCCCATGGAGGGGTCCCGGCTAGGAGACATGCCGCCTCACCGGAGATCGTGCGGTATCCTCTTATCACCCTGACGGCCATCACTCTCTGCGGGCTCATCAGTCTAGCCTCATTGCTGGCCGTCAGGGTCTCCGCCCATACGGGAGCCCCGTACAGGGCCATGCTTCGCACGATCCCAAGGTACAGCCTCCTGTAGGGAGCGTTGGGTCCCCTGATGTTGGGCATCAGCCGCGCAAGTGCGGCCGATGCTCCCCTCAGTTTTGGGACCAAACTTCGGAAATGATGTCCGAAGTTCCACCGGCCATCGAGTACGAGCCCCAGATACTTCATCGAGGGCTCGATGCCGATGCTGACGCCCCCCACCTGTAGGCTGGATCCCGCAGGTGGCCCCATCCGAGGTCCGTGGAAGCACAGAGCCTCGGATTTGTGAAGGGCGACCTCAAGACCCAGCCGCCGAATCCGACCCACGACCTGAGCAACCCCTGCCGTGGCCTTAAGTGCTGCGGCACGGTGCGTTGCTCCCCGCGCCGTAACGAGGGTGTCGTCGGCGTAACACGTTACGCCGACCCCTCTGAGCAACGGACCACGCAGCACCCAGTCGTAACCGATGTTCCACAGGAGCGGCCCTAAAACCGATCCCTGTGGAACACCGCACGACACATCTCGCCGACCCGGCCCTAGCCAGCTCGGGTAAGTTATGGCTCTCTCAGAAAGATAAGCCCCGACAATTCGACGGAGGTAGGGAGGCACTCCATGATAGATAAGCGCCTCCCTGACGCAGCTCCAGGGCAAGGTGTTGAATGCGTTGGCGATGTCGAGAGACACCGCCACCACCACCTCACCCTGTGAGACTGCTTCCTCCGTCAGGCCTCTAATGCGCATGATCGCGTCCACGGTGGAGCGTCCCTGACGGAAGCCAAACTGGCTATCCGCCAGATCAGGCCCCACGCGTGTGAGGTGCCCGACGAGGCGTTGTGCAATAATGCGCTCAAAGAGCTTGCACACCTCGTCGAGCAACACGATCGGCCGGTACCCTGATGGGGAATTTGCCGGCCGCCCCGCCTTTCGAATCAAGACCAGTTTCCCTGTCTTCCAGACCTTGGGAAACTGGCCTTTTTCGAGGCATGCGCTATAAAGACCCATAAGTCGAGGCCCAAGCTCCTCGAGAGCCAGGACCCATGCACGGCCTGGAATGCCGTCGGGTCCAGGGGCGGTGTTTCTGCGGGATTTAAGCCGCAGGACAGCCGCCCCTAACTCACCCTCGGTGACTACGGGCACGTCGTTCTCGCTGCCTTCCGCGTTGGGCGCCTGAGACGGAGCCATGCGCGGAGAAATGTGTTCCTCCGCTCTCGACGGGAACAAGGAGTCCAGGACCTCCTCCAGCCGCTCCGGCTGGAGACTCTGAGTCAGTGGGGGCGCCTTAGGGCGTAATTTGCCCCTTACCATAAGGTACGGGCGCCCCCACGGGTTCCGCTCCAGAGTCTCCATCAGCTCATCGCGGCCCAACTTTTTGGACCGCTTGATGGCCGTTTGGAGGGCCCTCTTGGCTTCCTTGTACCCATCATAAAGCTCCGTCTCTCGGGCTGTCGCATCGTCTGGGCGGCGACGCCTCCGGCGGAATCTGGTGTACCGGCGGCGCGCGGTAACGCACTCCGCGCGCAACTGCGCGATTTCCGGCGTCCACCAGTACACCTGCTTCCTCGCCGGTCTGGGCCTAGCCCTGGGCATCGCCGCATCGCAGATGTGCGACATGGCTCTCCCGAACCACTCCACTTCGGCATCAACATCGGCAGGCCCGTCCGCTGTCGGAATCCAGGCCTGCACGATGGCCGCCTCCAGGAGAGCCTCCCGATCCAGGCGGTGGAGTGCCCAACGCGGTTCCGGGGGATTCGCGATTGTTGGCGGCAGGTTAGGTGGAGGGGAGACGTCGAACCGAATATATCGGTGATCTGACGACGTCTCCTCCTCCTCCACCACGCGCCATCCCTGGACACGGCGGGCGAGCTCAGGGGTCGCAAACGAAACGTCTATGACCGAGCTGAGCCCCCGCCGCGTCCAGGTTGCGACATTCCCCCGGTTCAGGATGACTAGGCCACGTGTTGTGACCCAGTCCTCCAGTATCCTCCCCCTGCCTCTGGTTTCCCGGGAGCCCCAAGCCTGCGACCAGGCATTGAAGTCTCCCAGGACCAGGACAGGGCGAGGCCGGCATGCAGCGAGAACGACGTCCAGCTCAGGGAGCCATAGCTCAAACTGATGCTGGTCGAGGCTCGGCGAGATGTAAACGGCCACGACAGCCACACCCTCATATTCCGCCGCGACGCAACCCGGGCCCCTAGCAATAAGCGCTAGGCGCGAGTCGTCCGCGCCGGTCCCCCCAAAGATAGTCGCCAGGCCGTCCAGATCCACCGGGCTTCCCGGGTGAACCCAGTACGGCTCGGCGACGACAGCGATGTTAATGGACCACTGCCTGATGCTCTGGTACAGAAGGTCCTGAGCACCAGTGCAGTGGTTCAGGTTCACCTGCAGGATGCGGATATGGGTGTCCATCAATGGACATCCATTTCCGCACCCTGCCGCGAAAGTGCACCCTCCGTCTCAACCCCCCGTGCGGACGGACGGGGCCTCGGCCTTGAGGCAGCGCAGGCCTTGCTGCCCGCCCGGTGGTTGGCCTCCTTGCCCTCCGCCACGCATTTATAACAGCGCGGCGCAGCGTCACAGGCAAGGGCCTTGTGACCGGGCTGACTACAGCGGAAGCACCGATCGCCTACGGTGACTTCCGCCGTACACTGCACTCCTACATGCCCCACGACCAGGCACCTATAGCACCTGTCTTCGCGGGGCTGCAGGAGATGCACCTGCGCCCTCAGGAAGCCCCCAATGAGGAGGCTCCGTCCATCCGCAACTTTTTGAGCCGCCGCGACTGGGCAGCTCACGACCGCCGACCCGTGACCAGTGGGGCCAAAGCGGATTTCGCCTGACCTCACCTGATCACGGGGGCAGCCGCTCGCCTCCACGACGGCGGAGATCAGCTCGTCCGTCGTGGCCGCGTCATCCAGACCCGAAATGCGCAGCCCGGCGCATTTGTTGGGTCTGGTCACGCAGACGTCGCCCGCATTCAGCGACTCCCGCAGCTTCGCCGCTAAGGCATCCGCTTTGGGGCCGCTGGTGGCGCCGGAGACCTCGAGGAGGCGTGCTCCGGTGCGCGTCACCTTGCACCGGAGACCTCCCTCTATCTCGAGGGCCTTGAGGTCGACTGAGGCTTTCGCCTGCCTCAGGACCTCGGCGTACCCCACGCCCTTCGCTTTGCCCTCCGTCGTCACCGTAATGACGACGGCAGTGGAGCGAGGAGCGCGGAGCCTCTTCGGCGCCTTCGTCGCGGCGGCCTTTGCCGCTTTAGCGGCAACTTTTGCCGCCTTCTTGGCAGCCTTCGCCGCCTTTTTGGCGGCCTTAGCCACCTTCTTCTTCGCTCCTACTACCTCCCAGACCCCCTCTTTTGAGGTAGTATGAGGTGCAGCAGGAGCGCTGGCTGTTGGAGGAGCGGGGTTGCCACTTCCCCCAGGGGCCGTCTTCTTCTGGGGGGCGGAGGCCCTCGGCTTGGGACCAGGAGTCCCACTGGATGCAGCCGTCGATGCAAATGACGCACCGACGGGAGCAGCCAGCGGCGGGCGGTATGCCCGGTCCTCAAGGACGCCAAGGCGTCGCTCGATGGCCTCCAGCAGCTGGACCATCGAAGGTGTTGTCTTGGGTGGCGCACGAGGAGCGGGGGTTTTCACACCCCGAGCATCCCCGGCGGCCCCCTGGACCAGCTGCGTAAGCTTGCCGATCTCCTCCCGCATCAGCTGTTGCTGGTTGCGGGAATCGGCAAGCTCCTTCTCCAGGCTCGCAACCCGAGCCCGGAGTTTCCCCTCCTCGCTGGAGACGCTCCTTTCCAGGAGCTCCTCCAGCGCGTTGGCGGCGCCTGTGACCGCATCCGCCACGACCCTCTTCTTTCCCGCTACATTCTTGGCGCCTTTTACGGCGCCAGAAATGCGGGAAAGAGCCGCCAAAATGTTCACCGCCGCCGGCACCTCCGTGACCTTCCCACTTGGCAGTGGGGTCACAATCGCCGTCGGCTCTGCTGCTGCTCTGCTACCCTTCGCTCTGTAGAGGTCGGCTTTCCGACCTCTACCCGCAGTTGTAGCCGCGACCTTCCTAGGAAGGTCCTCCTCGCTGCTTGAGGATTCGGACCCAGGCCGACGGAACAGGCCTTTGCCTGGTCCGCTTGACCTAGGTCTCTTACGTCCCGCTTCTTCGGCATGGAGACCGAGGGTATCCTCGGTCTCGGTACCCATATCAAGTGCCGACTCCATCTCGGAGCCGGCACGGGTTGACGCGACCTCCGCGTCACTGGGGGTGGTTTTGAGGCACACCCTTGGGCCTGTGGGACTGTGGTGACCCCTCCCATATACCACCAGGGATGAACCCTGGCGGGGGTCGCCATGCCGAGACATGGCAAGCGATTCCCCGGACACTGTCCGGGTGCGCTCCTGGGTAGTTCCTTGCGAAAAATTTACCTCAGTCATTTTTGATATTTTGCGTTTTTAGTCCGCCGACTTTTTAGGGTGGGAGTGAGGAAGTTGGGAGAGGATGTGAGGATGGGAATGGTTGGAAGGTGGGAGTGACGCCCTAGGCACTGAGTTCCCCCCAGCGATACATCAAATTGCCGGGCGTCAGAGCGTGAGATTTGGGTTATTTTTTATAGAGGTTTTCTTCCTCGCAACTCCTAAGAGCCACCGTGCCCGTCTGTTGCCAGACGGGGTTACGGCTCGGCCGAACGATGGTCCCCATGGAACCGTGTACTTCGTCTCTGATCGCTCAGTGGCGAAGTACTCGTCGCCCTGGGAGTTCTCCGCTAAGTACGCTCTGCATAACAGAGCGCATGCGGAGAACTCCAAACCGGCCATAAAGGCCCCCCCTCCTTGGTGGACTATTGGCCGTGGGCGACGACGTGCGCCTCAGGCGAAGTCCACATCGTCGTCCACGTTACCAGGATGCACCACGTGGAGGTTGTCCTACCCAGCACCCCTTAACGCATAAGCTACGAGTAATTTCGCAACAGTGAACACTAGTCACTATTACAAAACACATAGAGGTTGCATTTGAACGGTGATGATGGCAAATAAGAAATGTAAACATTCAATGTTTACAGCAAACTGCTGTAAACTGCTGCAGAGGACGATTATCCGGTAATTATAGAAAAAATTACAAATTGTTTACATTATGACAACGCTTGAAGCAAGTTGGTAAATTTTGATGCCGTTCATGAAACAACACAATTTAGGAAGTAAGGACAGGCTAAGCTGATCTGTTTTACATAATAAAGAGCAGTCGAGTTACTTATTTTTACGTGAGGAAAATCCTACAGGGATGCTATGCCGGACTCCTACTGACTAAAAACCACACATTTTCTACCTAGAAATTTGAAGCGCTCGTGACCCCGCGGACTCAGTGTTCTGTAAACGATCACTGCAGTAAGCAACTTTCACTATGGCCGGTCCATGGATGGGTGACCATCCATGTGATCACTTTGTGACATTTATTTGAGCGTTTCCGTGCTTCGGAAGGCACGTTAAGCCGTTGGTCCCGGTTGCCAGTAAAATGGCAGTCGTTAAGCCAAGTTGAAGGCTTTATTTCAACAGCAGGCAGTCACAACCTGCGCCTGTCCATTTAAACACGGCAATACGGCTCACAACGTATTACGTGGGACATATGATGGACTATAAAAAGGTGAAATGTGGGTATGTAAAATGCCTCTGCCTACCCCTTCGGAGATAAAGGCGTGATGATGAACCTGATTTTTTACCTAGAGCCCCGGGATCCCCAGGACTCCCAACAGACCCTGGCTACTACTGCGGCCTCACCTAGGGTTGGTTCGGGTGCTATCCCGCGTGCAGTCGAGCTACTACAATATTAAAACTCCCGTATCTCGCTATGTTAGCTCTTATTCTGAAGATCTACACTACATTACCAATCCTGTATTTGCCTGTGTTGTCCTGTAATACGTTGAAAGTTACCCCGCACTAATGGGCCGTGACCCATAAGACATCTTCGGAATTCTTCTTGCATGTTTCTTTGCCTGCATCCGAGAATTATGATTCTAAATTTTTATGAATATCATCATTTCATAACTAAAAGAAAATTAAGACATTATGATGTCAGTCTTATTGACAAGGCTAGTCCACTTCAATTCTCTCAATCAGAGGTGAAACATGAGATCTGTAAACAGGCTTAAAAATAACATCAAATTAATGCAACAATGTCGATCGTAATATTTGAATGCAACATATTACAAAATAATAATAATGTTCATAGATCCACACTTAACAATTCCAAAATCGAGGTGGAATTAATTGAATATTCATAATAATTACTAGATTATGTAGCTTATAAAGGATTTTGTATGTAACAATATCATGGTCGACGTACAATTCAAAATGTTTAGTAAAATCAAAATGTCAGATGTACTCAATTACAGTTTGACATTTGGAGCTTTTATGTGTGATGAAGATGAGATAAATCCGATAATCTTCACAGATTAAATAAAGAAATAGTCCTTGACATTACACCTATGTACCTGACCTTAAATATAAATGAAACACTTGCCATTTATTTAATCCTCTAGAAGTGGGTACACAGCAAAATCCTTGTAATTCATTCATTGAACATGATTGCATTACAAGATGTTTTTATGGTAATGAGAAATCGTCGAGAAGTAAATTTTGTTAAGATTTATTAATCTACAAGCACCTTCTTTTGTAGTTATTTTACATGAAAATACTGTAAATTAATGAAAATGTGTACCTTGTGTTGTTGGAGCTCTATAAATATTTTTTGAAAGCATTTAAAAGTTGACTTGAATTTTGTACGATAAAAAACACAACCGTGGTGTATTTTACATTCACACAATAACTGGTAGATTTTAAGGATATTTACATACTTACCAAAATAGGTCATTGCTAAAATTAAACATAATGCAAGTAACTTAGTGCTCAGTGCTCTGTAAACGATAATTGTAGTAAGTAACTTTCGCTATAACTGGTCCTCGGATGGGTGACCCCTTTGTGACATGACATTTACGAGCATTTCCGTGCTTTGAAAGGAACATCAAGTCGTGGGTCCCGATCATCAGTACCATGGCAATCGTTAACCCAAGTTCAAAAATAAGATTATACATTAGAGCTTGTTTCAGAGAGTGGGAGAAGCTATAAAATCTATTATATTACACCTATCTATTCTAAAACATGAAGATCCGCTACCCAAGGCCGAACCTAATGCCAAAAGAAAAAATATATGACAAAATTAAAATCGAAAATGGTTCTTTTATTTTTAGCATTAAATGTTATAGGACCCGTTGACACACCTTAAGCTTGCTTGCCTCATGCTTGCCTCAGCTGTTGCTAAGTAAAAGATATCGAGTTCGCTGAAACCATCACATTTATTTTTTATTTAAATTAACCCAAGCTCCGGCATCCATGTTCAGCTTGAATACTAATTAATACTGCTCCCCGGTTAGGTTACTGTCTGATGAAAAGCTATGGCTGCATAGGCAATAGAATAGTTAATACAATATTTTGCCATTTATAAGTCACTATACCTAATAAATCGTTAATCAAAATAACTTTTATAAAATGTTATATTAATTAACTGATAGCAGTGACAGCTGACTCAGATGTATTGAAAATTAATCAAATGTTGTAGAAGCTTTTTAATTAGATTTATGATGCATACGTAATTCAGTACATTCTATCAAATAAAGTAGCTCTACACCTTTTGAAAGTAGATGATTGATTAAGCTGTCAGCTTACCTTTGTCCCCCTGAGATGTCAACACAGCACCAAAGACAGCACCATCTTACCTCAACTATTAAAAACTTGCGTAAGGTGATGAATCTAGACAAAATGTTGAACAGCAATCACTCATACAGCGTGACAGTAATTTGCTTATCATATAAATATTACCCTTTTTTTTAACGTGATCCATCATGGATGCTATGCCGGACTACTACCGACTACAAACCCTCACGTGACGCCCAACAGCCTATGGTTGAGAGCCCCGGGTAAGCCCTCGGTAGTATGTCCCAGGAATCCCTACAGACTATAAATATTACCTTTGGCACGGGATTCATTCGATCCAAGGTCTCACATTTACTGAATCCCATGAGAACAATAAAAGTCTATAATGTCATTCCAGGCTATTTTATATCTCATGAGGTTAGTTTAGGTTGATGATGTTAATTGGTAATCATTAACATCATCAGCCTTCCCGGTCTCCAGTCCCAGTTTCCAGTCCCCATGTTGCATTTTGATAGTACCTTTTCGTCGCGTAAAAACACTTGGTCCTTACTTATTCACCAGGATTCCCACCTAACTTTGACTATCAGCGTGAACTCGGCTATCCCGGTTCCTGGAGAGTCTGTTCAGGTATTATACCGCTTCTTTGGGGGTAGTATCCACATTGCCGTCTTGTCACGGCAATCTTACATTACCGTGGTCTTGAACTTTCAAAGTACCATATTAATTTAATATTATCATCTTTCTTGTTTCATTGTATCGCTTAAAATTATAATTGAACTCGCCGCAATGTCCTTGACATGTGGTTTTTTGTGATATTCGCATAATAACAGTCATGTTATAAAAATGTCAACCTGTTATTTATTGTTACTGTGAATTATGATTATGTATGTTACTGATTATGCTGATGACATTAATGACTTCAAGTTTGAATGGATACTGACACGTTTATTTTGTCAATTTCTTGTAGATCAAAATCTTATTCAGCTTTGTAACTAATATTTAATTCTGGAAATACATCAAAGTCGATACTTTTACGTTTTGTATTGATATTAAATTAACTCAATAAATTTGAAACAATTAAGTTTCAACGAAACTTATAATTTTACTCTCACCTTTACCAATTAGAAGAAAAATGTTAAACAATTAAAAAGCTATCTCCACTGTGACCTAGTTAGTGACTGTTAGGGCTAGAACAAACCAGACAAGTCGATAAAGACGAGATCGGTAAAATGCGAACTAAACCTTACTTAAATAAATTGTGCTCTTTCAATTATAAACATAGACAAATAAATCTATTTCACTAGGTAATCTTAGCGATGTGTGAAGTCATAATTTTAAATCCTTTTTTCGCAAATTAAAGCTTTATGGAATTCAAATATTGACACCGAATCCAAAACAACAGAATCTACTTTTACCACAGATTATAACCAAACAAACTAGTTATTCAAAAAATTGAATTGTTGCTATGCGTAGATGAGGCTTATCATAAAGTTGATCAATAACATACCTAAAGCTTCCTACATTACTATCTAAGTTTAAAAGTGAAATCACAGTGAACACACGAATGGATTGGACTCAGCCGTATCCGGAGATGAGAAGATCTGAAACGGTCGATCACGCCGGAGAAAGTATTACGGCACTATGGGAAATAGTTCAGAGACATCCTATTGTCTGACTGTTGCATAGTATTGCGACACCGTTTATCGGTTTTGCATTGTTATTATGTTACTAGTTATATTATTGTCACGTGAAGTAGTAAATTCTGACAGATGGCAAATGCGTGCGTGTGTCAGAATTTACATACTTTTAGATTGAGAAGCAAATTCTTTTAAAATCTTAGATCTTATATACTTAGCTGTAGACCGCCTTCTCAAACAATACTAAATTTACACTAAGTTTTTGGCGGAAAATAGTATCCCCACAAGGGGAAAAATCCCTTAGCTCTGTATATAAGAAGTAGAGCAAAGTAAGTGCCTATAGTAACTACTAGATGGCGTTGTTATAAATAGTTTTCGTGAAAAAGTGTTTATTTGAGACAATAACAATAAAGCCGTGAGATCAGTCTCACCAGACTGCCCCTCTCTAAAACGATTTTTGTGAAAGTTCAATCCGATTGACGGTGTCATTTTTGTTTTATTTCAAACTTCAAACAGATGATCCACATGACCTAGTGACGTAGTTTAATGAAACAGACACACAGACTACAGACAAAATCGGGACATGAGCCCCTCTGCACTCTATTTTATAGAGAGGGGCTAAAATGGTGAAAAACTAAAAATATAAACAGTAGATATCGTTAGAGCCATTTCCAGAAAATATTGATACTTACAAAAAAATTATTGCAATAAAATAGGTCTTTGTTTTAATTGTTTAATTACTTACTTGGACATTTTAGCTAAGACAGATGTTTTCATAAGTACATTAATCAAAGCACAGTCGATAGATTGCGTTCTATAATAAAGGTAAGACCGCACTGGGCGGAACTGCACTGCAGCGGAACTGCGCGACACGACGCGACAAAATATTCTTTGTATGAAATTATATGAGGCAACACGCACTAAGCGGCAACTGAACTACACTTCAGCCGACTACAGCGGAACTGCGCGACAAAGTTGATCAACTCACCAAAAGTGTCGCGGCCTGTCGCGCCGTGTAGTTGCAGTGCAGTTCAGTTGCCGCTCAGTGCGGTTTAGGCCAACTTCATTTTCATAGTCAGTAGGGATGCAATATCGTTTCGTTTATTAAAAATGTCGATATTTTTCAAAATAAAATATCAATATTGAAAACATTGATGTTTATAAACGATATAATATATCTATCGATAATCACGAACGATGTTTATGCGGTTTTTTTTATCTTGTTAAGCTTAAATCTGAGCTTTGTTTCATGGCAATCGGTTGAAAAAAAGCGGAATTATGAACAAAAGTAAATAATCAAGGTTGTATTTCCGTGTGATCATTATTCTTAAAAAAATAACAAAAGCGGCAAACAAATTGATATATCAAAATATCCATACATCGTATATAAACATCGATGTATTCAATATCGATATTTTTTATAAACGATATTGCATCCCTATTCATAGCTTCATAGCGTCCGTCATCCATTTCGACGTCCATCTTGCTCAGAGGTTGCCTACCTACTGAATAAATTTTTGTAGTTCCGCTGCAGTTGTAGTGCGGTATACCAAAAAATGACACGACGTGTCGCGCAGTTGCGCTGCAGTGCAGTTCCGCCCAGTGCGGTCTTACCTTTAGAATGCGATGACACGGTTTTCGAAATAACTATTGTTCATCATAAGATCAATGCGTTCAGAAGCTTTATTCAGGTCAAACTATGTACTGAGGTCATCCAAGGCGAGCTATAAAGATTTTATCGTCGACAAATCAACAGGAGTAGGTTGGTACTTGTACTTACTATGCATGTTGATACCTAGTCATTTAAAACTTAGCATCTTATTAGAATAGCTGAATAAGTTTTGCAAAACACGAGATTTTAGTATGCCTATTGGAGGATGACTGTGCCTCGCCGTCCTGTTATCGAGGATACATAGGCGTGCAGTGCTCGTGGAGCTTGGAAGGTGAGCGTTGATGCGCATAGAAAGGTGGCCACCCTAAATCTACTCAAATGGGTCGCAAGTTCCAGACGCCGTCGGGTGTTCCTCCCTGTGCCACGCTATGGAACCGGCGCCCGCACGGAGAATCCATGAAATAAGGTCTCTCAGTTAGTTTGAAGGGTTCCATACCGAAGAAATAATACTACGCTGTCTGTCCTTTTGTGAAGCACAAGGCTGTCATGAACCGTGTTCGCTAGACAGATGAATTTATTCAAAGATTGAGAGTAAATAATTGTTATTTATAACACAACAAAAATCAACAAAACTGAACAATTTATTATCAAAATATTTACATGATGACACTGACAGCTCTTCGGATACGGCTATTTGACTGACCTGTTCTATAATTACAGTATACTCGTCAAATTTTACGCTTTTCATTTTGAAATATAATACGGCATGACCGATGGACCGCGATTTACTAATATGTCAATATATGATCTTTTATCGTTATAGGTATTTAATGGTACGGCGAAGATCGTTTACATTCGACATTCACTATTAAAAGGGCAATCTCGTGTTTAAAGCACTAACTGGTGAGCACATGATCAACTCTAATAATGCAGCTTATTTTAACTGAATACGTATTAAATTTTGTATGAAATCCAGCAAATAGCTGGATTTCCACATATCAGGAGTTGTTTTCAGTGCCATGTAATGGTAAGGCTATAGCCGAAAACATATTTATAGAGTTTCAACTAAGTCCTCTATAACAAAACCTCCAAAAAACGTGGGATAGTTTCCGAGCCCTTAGAAGAGGTCGCGGTAACAGCCAAAGTCTGCCAGAAATCCCAGGACATCCTTCCGAGGAGTTACAAGGGGCCCCGATCATAGACGAATGGGTAGAGACCGTCTGGTTTTTGTCAGTTCCAGTACGGCAGGAACCGTTTCTCTAATCTCAGCATTCCATGGATTTACCGTGCGGGCGCCGGGTCCATAGCGTGGTACAGAGGAAAACATTGTGAGGTGTCTGGGACTTGCGACCTATTTGAGAGGTTTAGAGTGACTACTTTAAGACGCGTCACTTCTCACCTTCCACCGTTCACAATGTTTCTCCCTTTGCCCAACCAGATTTGTTAAGATCCTGTCAATGCCACTTTGGATATACTTCCTACTCCTACGGCATAGAGTTTAACCACATAGCCATTCTTGGTCAATTCAAAGTATATATTAATTTTCATAGCGTGGTCCTTCGGTATGTTAGTCTCCCACGGCGCCGTGACCTCCACGAGCACTGCACGCTTATTCATCCTCGAAAACAGGAATACGTCGAGTCTGGAGGGCGAGGCACATACATTATCCGGTATTTTATAGTGTTTTCCGTTGGCATTAATAACATGTATAATTAGTAATAATAAAATATTTTAGCTGATAAATTTAAAAGTAAAAAATACATTTCAGGAGTTTTGAATAACATCTTCAAAATTAGGTAACCTTAACCGATCTTCTGCTACAAGGAGTGCAGAAATTCTCACAGAAATATCGCCTAAGTAAAGTAGCGCGTATGCAAATAGATACTATCTCAATGGAAATGAACTGACAGTTGTGAGAACATTTTGTATATTAGTGGTGTGAAGTCTTACTGAGAATAACGATACGTAATAAGAAATGCTGCAGGATTTGTGTCAAGTCATCCTTCACCCATGTAAAGGACGCCACGAACGTTACAAAGCTCGAAAAAAAAACTTTCTTTTTAAGTGAGGGAAAATCTTCATGAATGTTATGCCGTACTCCTAACGACAAAGAAACCTCACGTGTCCTGCTAACAACCTACGGTTAAGCCCTAAGAAGGATACCCCAGGACAAAATAAACGTTATTATGACTTACTTTGCTAACGACTACCATGTAATAACTACCGGGACCAAAGCTGAACATGTGTTCCAACAATTATTCCGAAGTAGGGAAACGTTCGTAAATAGCAATGACACAGTATCGCATCTTTCTTTATAACATGAAATAATTTTCACGAATCTCATCCCGGATTTGAACTGAACTCGAACCATGCCAACTCGGTAGAATTATTCAGCCAAATTGGTTCAGGAGTTAGGGAGTAACTGAGTAACAAACGTCTTTAAAAAATTTAAGCATCGAGTATCCCAGAGACCTAACACGGTATTGGCAAATAGGTAAACAGAAAAGTAATTAAAATTACCATTTTGTAGTTTTTAGGTGTTGAACATTAAGTTAAAAGGTCATGTTTTAACGACACGACAGTTAAACCAATGATAGGTGTGTGCTAAATGAATATCGTTACTTTGTATGCCTGCCTTGTACAGCGTATTTTCAGCTACAAACAATTAGCATAGGGTCAATCCTCATTGATCTCCAGATCGCAAATATTTTTATAAATGGAATTATATATTTCTTTTCATAAAGTACTTAACGAATAATCTGACCAATTTTTGGGTTAGTACAGCCCCCCTTTGCTCCCACTTAATCTGTATTATCCAATCAATTTATAGCAACTATACAATTGTATAACATCTGTTGAACAAAATGAATAATATTGACTACCTATTATGGAATCTAGGAGCGCAAAACCTGTTAGTAGATTACTAATAGGTTATACCTACCTAAGTTTCCACTTTGTCATTTGAGTGAAACTGTAATGAATTCGTCGATCTATGAACCAAGACGCTACGGTCCACGTAAAATACTTTTAGTTTGAAGCGACGAATAAAATTTCTTGGTATTGTATAGAGAAAAAAATGCTGTGTTTAATCAGCAGGTGCTCCACTTACAAAATGAGACCAGCTTGTGCTCCTAAAACATAGATCTTAGGGGCTTTTTTTAACTTGAATCCTGCAGGGATGCTATGCCGGATACCTACCGACTAAAAACCACACGTATCCTACCCATTAGCCTACGGTTGGGAGCCCCCGGTTAAGCACTCGGAAGAATGTCCCCAGGACTCCCAAAGTCCCAACAGACCAACGGCTACCACTGCAGTCTCACCTGGGAGGGTGGTTCGGGTGTTATAACACGTCTTTGGGGGTTGTCCGGGTGAATCTCTCACGTCACGCTGTCTCTAGGGCCTGCTTCTGTAAGGACGGTGAGCAGCCCCCTCAACGTCCTTAGGCCCCATTCAATAAGCGTATCCTTGTGTGTCTTTAGTACTTATACTTACCTCATTTTACTTAAACTTATACCATATTATAATTTTATGCCAGAAAATTTGCACCAATACCAAGTAATACTTATAAAATAATATGTTTATTATTAGTAAATACATTAGTAAGAGGTTCTTAAACGTAAAACACAAGTATCATCAGAAAATCACATCATAATAAATTATACTCAAACATAATTTTCAATGATTGTCTAAATACGGAAATATTACCCAAAACAAAAATAACACCGGAACAATAACATTGAACATTCACAAATTACGTGAATTACAACACGAATTGTTAATATTATGTTAATGAAATCGTGAACTAAGCTTAGGGCTGGTCCATATCTGGCGGTTGGAAGTTGGCGTTACATACAGTCTTTTTGGTAAAAGAGAATGTTCATACAAAGTGTGATAACAGTTTATATTTGTATATTTAACATGTGAGTGTTATAACAATGTGAAAAACGAAAAGCATCTTTATTATTTGAGCTTTTTAATAGCATTTACACTTACTAGTAGAACTAAGTTATTTATTACATTTCTCCATAAACAGTAAACTCAGTTCTGGTATATTACCTATGTATATGGTATAAAAAGGCTACCTGTCAGAGATTACTTTTTAAAGTTATGGCCGCTTTCTGTACATTTATAATACCTGTATCTGAATGTATTATATCAAAGTGCAATAAAGTTCATTTTATTTTATTTATCACACCCGACAGCCAAAGATTACACGTTAGATGTGTATCGCCCCTTATAATACCGTCAATGGACAATCATTTGTTTGTTGCATCGTGATTATCCGTGATTCATCTCGACCTCACTGATGGCATTTACGGTTTTTTATTAGCAAGCCAATGAGCGGACCACTTAAATAACATTTGACTTCGCAATGTTCTCTATGTGGTAATATTTATTATTCTGAAGCTGTTAGATTTGTGATGAGTGTGGGAATTACTGGTTAACTCAAATATCAAAACGATGATGTATTTTGCGCAATATTACTAGAATTAAATGCATGACTTTTATTAACAATGTGTTTATTGCGGATTTCAATAACAAAATCCTTTAATGATTGTTTTATTATGCACTTATGTAGGCTCGATTTGGACATTACTGTTATTGATTAACGTAAAGTTTGACTTTTTACCTTTTAAAATTTTGTGCACGGTGCTTAAAGAATATGACCGCACATTGCTAAGTATACGCGGAGTATATTCGCTAATTATCTGACTAATGCGATCATACCTTTTTTATAAATTCTATAATTTTTAAGGACAGCACGGTTGAGATTTCACTGGTCTTAGTTAGAACCTAATTATTAGAATATAGTTTAATCATAATTACATAAATGGAACTGTAATATTAGTGATCTCTGCGTTATGCATCTTTGCCAAGGTAAATCTTGAGATGGGTGATCGTTTATGTCATTTTTGTTAAGTTAAATTAAAGGAATAATGGGCGGTTACATAACTTTAATTTCAGGTATTTAATAAAATTCGGTAACTTCAGCCTATGCCTGTCCGTTTCAATACGGCAATAGGTTAAGCAAACTTCTTATATTAAACCAAAGATAGTATAATAGACATAATAGTATTACATACAGATAGGCAACTCCCCCCGCGCCACAGCTATCATTATAGTTGGCGGGTGTCGTGAGGGAACATTTGCTTAGCCTTATTGGTCACACGCACACAATCAAGTATGAAAGCGTATGGAGTTTCCACCCTGTGATTTAACACTGTGTAGGTCATGGGAGAAAAAATGAGACTATATATACAGATGCCTACTTGAAGCATCTTCGGAACAAAGTCATTCAAAAATACCATCTCTGCAGTTCCATCAATTTAGCAAAAAATTATAATCCTAAATATGTAAGCAAACGATGTCATCGAGTTGTTCCAACCAGTACAGTCTAAGACCAGTTTTATAATATCATCCGGGCAACCGGAATGAAATTCTTTCTTTACGTCAGCCATTTGACCCATAATATTATTATAAAAACGGTTTGAAATTATAATTTGTTCATTGAAATGTCAAGGCTAGCGAGACTGCTTCTACAATAATACTTATACTGTCATGGATATATCTGGAAGTACATAAAAAAGTCGCCACCTATTAGCATAATATAGTTTTTATTTTTTTAGTAAAGATCGTTATAAAATTACCTTTTTAAAAACCAGTTAGGATGAAGACGTTTTGGCTCATTTTCGATCGATCGCAAATTTTAATGTGTGCAAATTACCTTAGTGACTATTATATCTGGCTACAGGGTCCAATGACTTACCCTGCATTTCTAAGCATGACAATACTCGTACCTACTTGGAAATGTCATAAATGGTCACCCATCACAGAACACTTCGCTGTCTATCAGTTTGTCGGTTACGAGGCTGTCTCTCAGGAACAGTGACAGCTAAAGAGCTAAAATTTTCACAGATTAGGTATCTGGATTTATGCAGTCGCTATAACAACAAATACTAAAACCTAAAAAAATATATTAAAAGTGACTCTCATACACTAAATGTGAATTTTTGCCGTTGTTTGTAACAGAACCCTCTGTATGCGAATCAGACTAAAACTTGGCCGATTTTAGAAAAAAAAGTTGCAATCGTAATTTTGCTAAAAATGTTGATCACGTGCATTTGGAAGCCGATTAGTCCTAAATTACAACATTAGTACTTCAAAGTGAGAATGACAATGCAGTACCTACTTGAGCAACTTCCTATTCGTCAATGAATCTGCTTTACATTTTTTGTAACACCAATTTGCCTTTCAAATGTACTTTTTGTAACGTAATTTGCTTAGAAACTAAGAATATTTTGTTCGGTTCAGAGAAATTTGCTACTTTTGTGCACTTCTCTCAAAAAGTCATCGAAATTTATAATACGTCAACTTTACAACGCTTTGGTCTTAGTTTTTAGTATTTGGCATCATTTTACTCGCAGAACACAGTTATTTCCAAATATTTCTAATTTGCTGACCATTTATAAAGAAATTGGCAGTTTCTTTTTCTCAATTTCAGTTCAATAATATGATTGCAATAATGCGATCAGAATCGATCGTCAATTGACCTACTATTTTAAAAATATTGTACAATGAACTTTTAATAAAGTGTTGACATTTCTAATTATGGTATGATTTTAAGTGATTTTTGTGCCGAAATGAGCTAAATAATTATAAATTTCATTATTTATAATTTCACATAATATGTAGAGTTAATTTATCTCTAGATATATGCGTACCAACTTCCACTGAATGACCGATTGGCGCCACTCTTATTATAATCTTAGCACATTACGATCATTACATAGATAAACAATTTTGTTAACCATTAATTTGGTTTCCAAGAAAACCATACAGCAAAAGTTGCAAATTATTGATCATTAAATTATTGATAGTGGTGATTTATTTTGTACCTACTAATTGAACTTACATAGTAACATTTACAAACGTATCCATAAAATCTTCTGTTTATTATATAAGAATGGTTTATGCAAATATATTAGATATACTCATATACTGCCTTTCCGTGTAAGTACACAGGATATATTAGGAATTTTGATCAATGTGGTTTGTTTTGGAAGTATAGTTTGATTATTTTAATTTGTTGTTTACATCCAAGCACAAGCTTATTAATATCTAAATTTGAGATAGACGGCGCTGTATAAATAGAATTTATTAGGTATTTAGTCTAAATAGTTTGAATACTTATGATACTTTTTCAGACCTTGAAACTCCGGATTTGGTAATCAACTATCTACCGTATAAAGATTGTACCATCTTTATTGGATGCTCATAACAAGTAATATCTGACATCATACACATTCAAACATTTTATTACCGGTTTTAGGGTTCCGTATACACAGTAAAAATAGGACCCTTTCTGAGACTGTGCTGGTCGTCTTTATATCTTAAATACATACATACATACATATACTCACGCCTTTATCCCCGAAGGGGTAGGCAGAGGCCTATACCGGCCCACATTTCACCGTGTACAATTCGGTCCCACGTAACAGGTGGTGAGCCCATCGCCGTGTTGAAATGGACCGCCGACGTCAGAGCCTCGTCCGTTGTTCAGCAGGTTGCACGTGAGGTTGACTTGGGCATGTATATCATGTCTATGTATGATGTACCTACGTATCTCATGAACCCTGATAGCTACACAGCTGAAATTTTTACAGGTACAATTACAAAAATATAAATATCTAAAGTATCTCTCGTAAAATAAACGTAATTTTTCATGCTGTTTTTTGAAAGGGACCCTCCGTGTGCGAATCCGACTCGCACTTGACCGGTTTTTTTATTTAAATTATTCAAACAGCTCTCAAATCTTATTTTACATCCGTTGATTTAATACACTTTAAATTAATTATTTGCGTAGGTAGCGGATTTGCAGGTTAATAAATGACACTGCCAAGGTTACAATTATCCGTTTCAATAAATATTTTAATAAAGTGTGGGTAGTTTAGATCGCGATTTTTAAATTCAGAAGTGGATTATTGATTTTTAAATTTCGATCGCATAAACTGTTTGATTTTGAATGAATGTTGAAATTTAAGTATAGAACACCTAGTAGACCGACAGTATGGGTGCGTCTTATAACGTATAAACTCATTTGGTATATTTTCATTTTATTATCGTTCATAAGATATAATCAACGTGCGATATACCAACTGTAGATATATTTATATTTTTTTAAACCACCCAGAAATAGTTATGCCAAACGATTTTATATTTTGTGTATGTTATGTCAAACGATGTTATATTTAATGTATGTTATATCAAACGATGTTATATTTAATGTATGTTATGCATATAAAAATTTGTTATTTTGAATTAATTTATATCGTTTGTTATATTAACTAATCGCTATATTAAATAAAATTATATTGTTATATGTTGTAAATATTAGAGATTTTGTTGTTACATCATCTATTATTACTTACCCCGACAGTATGGAGTTCTTCAAAAGGGATCTTTGACCATGCAGGGTCGGCAGCGGGAGTGTAGCGCCTCTGGTGTTGCAAACGTTCATAGACTACGGTGACCACATTCCATCAGGTGGTCTGTAAGCTTATCTGGCACCTTAGCAGTATAAAAAAATCTCGGTCTGCAGAGATTCTATTTTGTTATCATAGCTAAAGAAACAACGGAAAGCTCTACAGTAGTCGCGTTACTAGTTGAATGAAAGGCGTATCCGAATTTGTAAGTAACGCCCAGCATTCAACTCTCGCGCATTATGTTTATTTATTATCGATCTGTTTGTTACCTACCTATTATTGTGCTATTTTATGTCTGTGTTTTTATTTTATGAAGAGATATAAATAGCTTTTTTACTCTTGTTGATAAAACTTCGCTATTATATTATCATTACTAGCTGAAGTTCCAAGCTCCACCCATTATCACGACCAAAAGAATAATGCTGTCATGGAAACCCAACCTTGATTATTCTATTTCGATCCATAAGTAGGTACCTACAGTCAATTTATTGCGATAGAACAAGATCTTTTTGAATAAATCTACCTATTGTAATTTTATAGTGCGAATAAATGTGTTATTTTATGATCGCTCTTTTTGATTTCTAGGGTAAATGTTTTAGTATTATTGTTATTTGTTAAAAACAAGAAAATATTTTATCTAATTTCGTAAAATAATCTTGAATCCAGAAATTTATCGAACTTGGAACCTACTGTAATATAATTAAATCTTTTCGAGAAAATGCGATCATTCAGTTGTGGTTACAGAAGAAATTAAAAACAATATTTATTCAATATTAAAAGATTTAGTAATTAATACATTTCTCAATCGCAATTACAAATTACAAGGCGCTAAAATCTATTAAAATACTGTTTCTACCTACGCCCTTGCACTTCGATACAATGGGTCATTTTAGCACCTTGTAACTTGTATTACAATCTGCTATTGGGTATAAAGGCACTCCCACCAAGGTTTCTAAAGCCTTCACCTACTAACTGGTCCACCTGTTCTCTTAGAGGCGACGCTATGATACGGACTTCGTCAGCTTGAAGGGTCAGTTGACCAGTGTGGGAAGCCATGGGATTATCCTTCCCAGGGCTTACCCGGGACTCCTGGCCTTAGACAGATGGCAGGGTACAGTGTGGTTTTAGTCGGTAGAAGTTCGGCATGACATCCATGAAAATTTTCACACGAAAAAAGAAGTTTCAGTAGACCATTTTCAATAATCATTCAGATATTTTCTACAAAAGTTACATTCTATATCGAGCCACTCACGAAAACGCGACCCACTCTAGTTCAATCGCTTACAGTACAAGTTTGCAATCTCCCACTTTTTTCCTTTTGTTGGTACACACATATTTTTTCAGTGAGTGAAAAAAGAGAAGAGTAGAAAATCCTAGTAGAAGATTGCACTCTTGCACTGTAAACGATCTGAGCCAATTTGCACCTCAGATTCCAAAGAGAATTCGTGGAAGAAATTTACGTAAATTAGCTTTTGCACATAAAATAACTATCGTAGTATTACCATTATAATATATGCAGTTCCAGACGATTCTAACGTGTCCTGGGGTATCTATCGGAGGGCTTACCCGGGGCTCCCAACCGTAGGCTGTTAGGTAGGATTTCACGTAAAAAAACAAAGACGATTCTAACATTAATTAATCTATTTTTAATTAACCTTTTGAGCAGTTATTAATATTTATTAATCATCACATTTGATTGTAGGAAATCATTTAAAATTAATATTATGTTTTATGTAATAACGACATGATTATAGTCAAACAAAAACGTTTTAATCATTTTATAGTACGAAATGACCAAAAAAGGTTAAAGATGCATTCATGTCCGCATTTGAGATTGTCCTGAGATCACTCATGCCTTCAACTATAGATTGATCAATCAAACAAACGATAAAATTCAATATCCTTATAGAGTATTTTGAAAATTCACTTGAATAACTCCAGCTATTTGTGGCAAAAAAGGGTAAAGTTCCTTCCTCGTCTGTTAGCCAGCAGGTGCACCATGTGCAGATGATGAGGGTTTGGGCCCCCAATGTCTCCATATGACCCTTCTCTACCTACGAAAACCAATCATCAATCTCCTTGCAAAATAAACGAATTACCCATTGAAGAATCACATCCGTTTAAACCAATTGCGTAATTTGTATTCGTCTGTACTTTTTACCCGTTTTGTGAGAACCTGGCACCACCGTCCATTGTCCACGGCTTTATGAAATGACACCCACAACATTGCTCAACGAGCTCCTCCATTGTTTTAACTTTACACCGCAGTAAATATTCGCGCCCTTGAATATATCTACGAACGTTGTAATTAAAAAAATCGAGCGATATTTTTTGGTAGCTGCGGACGTCGATTCTGTGGGAACATCGTCCGATACCCACGGTTTGGGTGGTGGAGTTCTCACAGGGCCTCGTTATCGCCATTGCCTGCAATACTTGCCCCATTAAAGACTTAAATATTGTATCGAAATAATAAGACCTTTTGTTCCACAGGCACACGCAGTAAAAAAACCTTTTTAGATAAATATAAAGTACTGTTATCACCTTGTGTGGCCCTACGAGATCTTTGAACTAAAGTCAATCTTACCTGCAACCTGTAAGTGGTGCAAGGTGAAGAAAAGCTTAAAACAAAACCCTGTTCTTACCCGTCGGGCCAGTAAAGCAATCACTATTTTCAATAAGAAATTGGGTGAGCACTTCCAGCAAGAGTGCGAGAGACTATTTATTGATAGTAATCAAGTAGATAACGTTGCTGCAGAACACAACCTAGAAGTAACCTGTTCACTTAAAACTCTTAGGTTATCTATAGCTTTCCGGAAACATAGACTCATTCCACTCTTTAGTAGTACCTACGCATTATGAATGTTTTGTCCAAATATTATGCGTATGAGTGAAGCAGCTAATGGTTCGATGGTGGAAGGTTATGTCACTCAAATACACACTTTCTGAAATACATCTGATAAGATACCGAAAGACTAAACACTTCAGCGTCGATGTTTCAGGCTCTCAAGCTATTTTAGTTACGTGTGAAAATCCTCACGGAACTCTTACCGACTAAAACAACACGGTGCCCTCCTATCTGCCTATAAACAGTATTCCCAGGTACGCCCTTAGAAGCATAGCCCCAGTTGTATCTCAAGCCTATAATAGTCTTAACTAGCACAATTGTTTTTGACGATTTTCTTAGCCCGTTGTACAATCGACTCTAGTTGGTATTTAGAATGTTGAAATTCTATCCTGCAGCTGTCTAGAATAGGTTAACGCCGTGTTCTTTTAAAATAATCACCACATAATGTGTAGGTATCTATCTTATTAAACTATCAGCCCATTAAGACATCCATGTTATACATTTATTAGACGATTGCTAGTACCGATCTCACATAGATCACCTGTGTTGACATATTTAACCTGAGGCGTGCTTAACATTCTAAACCACACCTACCTATTAGTGATTTAATTATATGTTCATTGAACGTAAAAATAATACTACTACAATAGCAGGTCAGATTGAGATACCTATTTATAAATACTTAATTACTAGTTTAACAGTTTAATCACATGTCTGTTTTGGACGTAACGAAATCCTTTTTCAAAGAGTGTGTAGGTTCATTGGAAGCAGCTGACGACTTACTCAGTGAGTGAGTTGTAGAGACTCATAAATTTATTTTGACTGCCTCTGTAGCGTAGTCGGTAGTGATACCATCTGCGGCGCTGGAGGTCCTGGGTTCAATTTCTGGGTCGGTCCAAATATTTGTATGATCCTCTTTCGGAGTTTGGGTGTTTTCTATGTATAATATGTATGTATTTAGAAATATATAAGTATGTATATCAGTCGTCTAGATCCCGTAGCACAAGCTTATATTAGTTTAATTTGGGCTAGATGATATATTTATCCTAAGAATATTTAACCCTTCGGAGAATCAGCTAAAGTCTCCCTAAGGGCTCTTTAACATGCAGGATTTGACAAGCACTTGGTGGGTTTGACTTGATCTTCGATGGTCTTGGGAGTGAAACAGATAGACAGAGATCTAGACAGTTATTAATGTATTTAGAAATATATAAGTTTCAGATGACCATACAGGAAAAGCATATTATTGGCTCATCGTAATGTCCCAAAAACCTATAAAGAGAACACGAGGAAAGTTTTTATCATAATATCGGTGTCACCATATCTTACATTTAGCTATTTCTTAAGTGACAACATCGATTGTGAAAATTATTGTGGTAAAGGTGTCAATATGAGGTACACTGACAAAAAAGGTACTGAAATATTATCTAATCAAAAAATATTGCTCAATCTTTTTTAAATATGTCGGCTTATGATGCATTCGCGTGTTGCCCTTTACATCATCGCAGTTATTAACCTTGCGGTTCAAATTCACGCTGAACTTTTAAGAAATATGATTAACATGACGAATACTTCAAAATGTATTGTACAAAACATATCAATCAAATCAGCCTGTGGCCGTCCACTGCCGGACGTAGGCCTCTCCCAAATTACGCTACGGTCTTGTTCCATCCGCATCCAGGCCTTTTTAACCGACTTCAAAAAAGGAGGAGGTTCTCAATTCGTACGCTATGTTTTTTTTTTTTTTTTTTTTTTTTGTATGTATGTTACGCGATAGCGGCGCCAATTATGGATGGATTTTAAAAATTCTTTTTTTGTTTGAAAGAGGCTACTTTTGAGGTGGTCCCATATCCAGGGTATCAGGATCTGATGCTGGGATCCAGGAGAAATCGAGGGCAACCACCGAAAATTGTAGGGACAACTAGTGCGATTGTTAACTTTTTGATTAAGTGCTTTAATGTAGGTACTAAAATTTAATGAAGGTCTGGAGTCGATCTGATGATGGAACCGAAAGACAGTCGAGGGAATTCCTTAACGATTTACAGCAGTTACCTTGTGTTTCGGCTTGATTGATTTGTGTTGATGAGAACTTTACACCTAGATAGAAATACTTTTCGGTCCATCCGTCACTTAAAATTAAAAAATAAAAATTTTAAATAAAAAATAGAACCGACTTCATACAAATCCTTAAAAATAAAATTTACCTAGCACATTGTAATATGTATTTTGATTTATCTGATTTTATTCAATATAATATTGAAGTTGGTGCCATTAATAATACCTACCTAAACCTATGGGTTTACTTGGCGCCGACTTCAATATGATGTTGAATAAAATCTGATAAATCAAAATACATATTACAATGTGCTAGGTAAATTTTATTTTTAAGGATTTGTATGAAGTCGGTTCTATTTTTTATTTAAAATTTTTTTCAGGTCTTTGGTTCATCTGTTGGGTCGACATCCTTATTTTTTCTCCATAGAAACACTCTCGCCTGATTTTCTTGAAGCATTGATTTTTCCGTTAACTACGTCTTCTTGTTTTTCTTTTGTTGCTATGTAGTGTCTAAAACACAAAATAAAGTGACCGTGTTCGATTACGGTATGACATCCGCATGGTAACTAGATTAGAATCGGTTTTCCCAGGCGTTTATAGTATGGGGATCTTCAAAAGGGGTCTTAAAAGGTTCCTGAGGGGTCGATAGCAAGTTTGTAGTGCCTCTGGTGTTGCAATTGTTCATAGACTACTAACAGTTACCACATCTATCGGGTGGCCCGTACCTCCTTCTTATAGGTAACTAATATATGAAACATATATTATATTATGTTAAAGACAATAAGTACTCTCAAAGAACACTTATATCCATCATTAATTATAATGTGAAGCACTGCCAGTCATTCAGTAATCAGTAGGTACTTAGATAATAATTATATTAACTAACACGGAGTTAATTACATGCCTATTTATATTCATACAAGTACCGCTCGTCAAGATACACGTGAACGTTTAGATTTATTGCTAAAATTTACTGCTAAATACAGAAGTTTAGACGGAATGTTTGTCATTTAATTAAACCAGAACAGCTAAACTGGTCTGGACGACCTTTGACATAGAGATAGATTGTAATCTTAAGACTAAATTCTATCTCTATGTCAAAGGTATAAAGTAGGTATTATTAAAAGCGTGCTATTAATAGGACACTTTTAATAGGTATATCCTTTTTAAGTTTATGGATCCTGCCCCTTTTTTCTCATCCATTTTCAACAAACATTCAAATACATTTTCTTTTAAAAACGTACACACTTTGCAGCTTACAATATTAGTATACACTAAAGGATGTCACGCATTTCACCCGCGTAGTTTCCGTTTCCGTGGGAATGCGGGGATAAAATATATCCTATATTATATAATTATGCGGATGGGTGTCCAGCTTTTTGGCCGATAGAAGCATCAGGGCTGTTGTCGACGGCAGCTGTTCTGACTGCATGGCCATAAACGCTGGAGTACCGCAAGGCTCAGTGTTGTCCCCTACCCTGTTTCTGCTGCATATCAATGACATGTTGTCTATTGACGGCATTCATTGTTATGCAAACGACAGTACAGGGGACACTTGTTACACAGGCCGCCCCGGTGTCTCTCGGGACGCAGTGGAGGAAAGTCGTGAACAGCTTGTGTCTGAAATCGAGGCTACTCTTACTAGAGTGTTCGGTTGGGGTGGACAAAACCTTGTCCAGTTCAATCCCTCCAAGACACAGGCGTGTTTCTTCACCGCTAAGAAAGCCCCAATTACTGTAGCGCCACGATTCCAGGGCACATCTCTTTCCATCTCTAAAAGTATAGGGATCCTTGGTGTTGACATCTCCAGTGACGTTCAGTTCCGCAGTCATTTGGAGGACAAGGCCAGGCTGGCGTCCAAGAAGCTCGGTGTGCTCAACAGGGCGCGGCGGTACTTTACTGCGGCGCAAACACTGCTTCTCTATAAGTCGCAAGTGCGGCCACACATGGAGTACTGCTGTCACCTCTGGGCGGGGGCACCTGAATATCAGCTTCGCCCATTTGACTCGGTGCAGAGGCGAGCTGTGAGAGTTGACAACGATCCTATACTGACAGGTGGTGTGGAACCTCTTCGCGACAGGAGAGACTATGCCTCCTTATGCGTGTTCTACCGCCTGTACAATGGTATGTGCTCTGAGGAATTGTTTGACATGATGCCCACGGCTACCTTCTATCATCGCACCGCTCGCCATAGACAGGGATTTCATCCTCACACCCTACGTCCGGAGCGTTTGAGCACGGTTAGATCCGGTAGGGGTTTTCTTCCGCGCACGCTTAGGTTGTGGAATGATCTACCTGCCTCGGTTTTTCCAAACGCCTACAGTATGGGGTTCTTCAAAAGGGGTCTAAGAAGGTTTTTACAGGGTCGGCAGCGCAAATGTGGCGCCTCTGGTGTTGCAAACGTTCATAGGCTGCGGTGACCACCGGTCCTTCTGGTGGGCCGTGTGCTTGTCTGCCACCTTAGTGGTATAAAAAAAAAAAAAAATATATATGTTACGGGGGAAGTGTAGTTTTCCAACAGTGAAAGAACTTTTGGGAGTCATACTTTTACAGCATATACTTTTGGGAGCAAACAAACAAACAAACAAATAAACATACAAACAGACAATCAAATATTTCCTCTTTATAATTATTAGTAAGATGTATGGTAGTATGGATCAGTGACTAAGACTGGTAATCCTTGTTGCTGAGAAAATAACTTTGCATAGCTCTGCAAACATCTTGTAAAGTATGTCGACATTCCATAGCACAACCACATTTTATAACTCAATGACATTATACTGGAATACTTAAATCGTGATTGTATTTCAAAGTATTACTTTGTTTGCATCTTCTATTGGATAAATTATACCCCGGGGCGTCCGGCGGAGATGGATAGATAGAGACAGTGCGGTTGTAATCCGTTAGAATCCGGCATAACATCCGTAAGTTTTTCACACGATTAAAAAGGTTTAGGTATATCATAGCGCTTGTTCAGAAGAGTCAAGTAATCTGTTATGTGGCACTATGGCTATTGTTTAGAGGGCTCACTGAGGCCTCCCGGCGGTAGGTAGAGTAGTAGAGCCTGGTATGGTTTTCAAGAGGATATCGACATAAAAAAAATGTGTATAAAACTGAATTACTTTTAGTAAATCTCAGTAAAATTAGTGATCGGTTAGACTGATTTGGTTTATTTATTATTATAAAATATTTTTGTAAGTCCAAGGAAAGTCTAAACAGCGAGAAGTCGTAAATATCTAAGTAAAATGAATATACATTATTTTATTTTATGATGTTTTCTTTGTGTATAACAGAAGTAAGTAATACTTACTTGTGGCTTGTTATACTGTATAGTGGTATTTTTGTAGGTTGTAACTACTTTTTAGTTGGAATGAACGTCGCATAAATTGTTTAATTTCAATCAGATTATGTATTGAGCTCCCAAAGAAGCACATATTTTTTTCTTTTAACATACCTATATCTAAATAGTGTATATCTATTTTACGATTTTTTTTTAAAACAATTTTGAAATTAAATGAACTTAATAACCGATGTCTAAATAAATCTTAACGAGATGAAGTCTTTAACACAACAAATTCTAAGTTCAAAAGTTTACGACGGGCGGCCATTATGCTATGTTGTAATTCACAAATTGCCGCTGCGAATTACATATTGAGATTACAGAGACAAGGTGTAATTAAGGGGTAGGTACCAATACAGAAGATTCATCACTTGACCGCATTACAATGTTGAGTAATTCGTTTATGAAACTTCAATAAACATGAAGTGCCTTAAGGTTTGTTTATTCATAAGAGATTAAGGTGAAGTCACTCAAGTAAAGGTGATGGTTAACTCTTGCTTTAACAGAAGCATTCAAGATGGCTTTCCAGTGTGTACTTCTCTTTAAACAACAAGTTAAAATCAATCTCAGATCCCATAGAGAGAAAAAGTTTAAATTCGATTGAGAAGAAATTTTGACTAATGCTGAAAAAATCTCTATTTTCTCGGAAAATACATTGCTAACGACCGTGTGTTATGGCGTAAATTAAGAGAGGCCTAAGTCCAGGAGTGGAATGCCATAGGCATAGGCCATAATTTAAACATAAAAATCGATTGCGATAAAGTTCTTCAAATTATCTTTCTCCTCTCTATGGATTCTGAAATTGATTTTACCAAATGATTACAACAACGCGTAAAATACATCTCGTTTCATTTAAAACACAAATTCTTTTTCCATAACCGGCACTTAAACACATTCGTTAATTTATAAATTATACCATACATCTACAGTTTACGTAATGAGTACTAGCAGTATACAATCATTTACACAAAAGTAAAAGGCATAATAATACACTTTAATCGCGAAGATGTGCCTTACGGAATACGAATGAGTAATATCGATACTGATAAGGTCAGCACTAGTCGAAATTCTTGGGTCAACACTAGTCAACATTTCCTTATGAAGTCAGAAATAATGAGTCCTGTTTAACAACTATTTAAACAGATATTTATATGAAGTATTTATTATTTTTTTATACCACTAAAGTGGCAGACATGTATACTGCCCACCAGAAGGACTAGTCGTCACCGCAGCCTGTGAATGTTTGCAACACTGAAAGCGCCACCCTCGCGTAGCCAACCTTGAAAAAACCTTCTAAGAACCCCATACTGTTGGCGTTTGTTGGGTAAACCGAAGCAGGGAGTTCATTCCACAATCTAAGCGTGGAAGAAAGCCCCTATCGGATCGTGCTCGAACACTCCGAACGTAAAGTGTGAGGATGAACTCCCGGTCTGTGGCGAGCGGTGCGATGATAGAACGTAGCCGTGGGCATCATATCAAACAAAAGTCTCTTCTGGCGGAAAGAGGAAATTTGGACTTTCGCACTGCTTGTTGTATTAGAGTCATTTTCCATACTGCTCGTTCGCTCTAACTTTGCCGCTCGGCTCCATACTAAAGTCGAATTTTTAATTAGACGAAGTAAATTGACAGCAAGTAATGCCACTTCTTCATACAATGTTGCGTATTGTCTATGACGAAATGACATTAGCTACTGTCAATTTACCTCGTCTTATTAACAATTCGGGTATACGCCTCTACGCCAGCGGCAAAGTTAGAGCGAACGGGTAGTACATTGCTATGGATGCGTTTAAATTCCCCCAATCACATTCGTTGATCGCACAATTATAATGTCTATAAAATGCTACTAGTGAACCGACAAATGTTTTTGGTACATTTCAATCGTTTACATAGCAATGTAGTGTAGTAGAAAAGTACCCTTATTGTAGTGGAGTATTCGTAGGCTTCGTGGCCACTGGTATAATGTTCTGGAAATGATCACGACGAAAAGCATCTTATCAACAAATGCACCACTTGGAGGTGAGCTGCGTAGAGTCCCAAAGATCTTAGTAGGACCTGACACATAGTATACTTATCGAGGGATGACAAGAAACAGGGGCAATGATAAGAAACCATTTTAAAGCAAGGCAGTCTTCCATTTTAAATCGAAAACCGACCGTATATCACTAACAATGAACGACACAATCAGATATTGTAATAACATGTTCAATAAGTAAATTGTGTAATTTCATTTAACTCAATAATCGGTCTGAAGATAAAAGTACAATAATTTTCACTTGTATCGAATAACACGCCTCTATAATCGACAAATCATTATTCGATATCACGTGACGCGTTGCACCTTACGAAAATTATGTATTGCAATTTCTGGGTGGATCACGAACACCAGGTGCCTTGCTATGTGGATGAACCAGTCCAACCGGTATAGGGCCGAGGGTTTACGATGAAGTCACGATGAATGGTGACCGTGACACAGTTTTTTTTAGGGTTCCGTACAAAAAGAGTAATACGGGACCTTATTCATGAGACTTTGCTGTCCGTCCGTCTGTCTGACTATCCGTCACGAGGCTGTCTGTATCTCAGGAACCGTGATAGCTAGTGAGTTGAAACTTCTCTCCTTTCCGATCACGAACAACGCGTGCTGGACAGAGCTAGCGTGTTTCCCTCCTCTTACAATCCTGGGTTTATCAAGCGGAGCGCGAAGAGGCACATCATAGGGCCGCCAACTTGAGGGCCACTTTCCATAGCCGTACAGACTGGGACGGTGGCCCCCAATCGCTAGATGTCGCTGTATCTTTCCATCAGGCGGCGGCGGCATCATATTGGATAGCTAAATATTTTTAAAAAATCAAAGATGATTTATTTCTGTTGCCGCTATAAAAACAAATACTAAAATCCGAAACAGGTTTAGCTTAGGGGGATTTGAGGGGGGCTGCCATACAATAAACGTGATTTTTTACCGCTTTTTGCTACGGAACCCTCCGTACGTGTGTTTTTCCGGTTTTTTCGATTATTCGATAACATGACACTGAAGAAGACGGTACTTAAAAACCGAATCTTATCGATGTTGAAGTCGATACAAGTGGGATACTATTGAAATCATTACTCAATAGTTGTAATAAAGTTATTATTCGAGTACATGTTTAAACGTTTTCAAATCGAATAGGTGATGGAGGTTATAATATTAAATCGTGATTATATTATTATCCATTCCGATTTCATCGTATATTACCACGACGATTGAAATAGCATTCATTGGTTTATTGTGACTTATGTCATTTACATTTTTATGTATCCCTCTCGCTTCTCCAGTTCCGTTCCGTGAATGATTGAAATTAAAATACCTAAATTCAGAGGTTCATTTTGATTAGTTACTGAAGGCATGTGATTTGTCTCTTTTGCTGCATCTTTGGAAGCATTTACTTACCTATCCTCTGCCTTTTCATCAATCTACGGAAGTAATAGTGTGTCTGTGTCTATAAACAGATGAACCAGCTTACAGATCAGCATAACTTTGGTTCCGAAGATATTGCTATTTTTATGCCACATAAGTAGTAGACAAGTTATACTTCGGATATCAACCGAAGACGATTGCATAATATTTACATGCAGCAGTACATGAGATGGTGCTGTCTTTGTCACACTTTTTAAAGTAAATATCTGTCATTAGTTATTTTATCCACTTATGCTTGTTTACTAATATTGTAAAGCTGAAGTGTTAGGTTGTTTCTACTATTCCTCAACCTTGGTAGGCATAAATACTTTCTTTCTTTCACTACCGCGATGACAGATAAATTAACATGACAGATAAGCCTATGGCACTAATAGTGCTATCTGTGGTAAAGAAAATTTAAAAATCCAAATTGTAGCTTTACAACCCCACACAGTCATAAACCTTTCCTCTTTAAAGCATCTATAGGATAAAAAAATAAAGGAAATTAGCAAAAAGAGTACATACCTATTCTTTTATACTTACACATGCAGGTATGAGCTAAATAAGATATAATGACCAACATTACAAATAGACCAAAGATCACACTAATATCTCACACTAATGAGCAACCATTGAATTATTTAAATATCACAATCATCACAAATCATTTATCTCAAGTGATGATGACTCTCAAACAACAAAGAACAAAAGTGATGAAATTTAATTCAACCGATAGTGTTTATGTAACATACGGATACATTTAAAACAAGTACTATCAATCATTATGTGATATTAGAAGCGATACGAGATAAAGTAATGATTAATGATGTCAAATAAATATCATCTGTGTATTATCAATCATTTCATTACTATCACATGCATAAATATGAAATGAATTGCTGAATAATTGTGTTGCCGAGTGCCAACACTTAAAAAATGACTGAATGAATTCGGTTTATTTTATTTTTCACGTGACGCAAAGAAAGGATGACGTGTTTATTCGTCGTAGAGTTAGGGTTGTAGGTTTTATGAAGAAAACTGTAAATATAGGTTACAAACTTCAATTGGTCACAAATAAAATCAGGCTTTACATGACAGATATATTACTAGGAAAGGAAAGCTTTCATAAATTTTTAAATATGGAAAAAGATGAAGAAGAATGAAAAAAATTATGATCAGTTAGCATATCTACTAATTGCTTTTCAAAAATAATCTTAATGAAAGCTTTCATAGTTTATTTTTATATTTCAATGATCTTTCTTCGCTTAGTTTTGCCGTGCATCACCGGGTTTTTTTAGGCAGTACTTACAAGTTACAAGGGCCTGAGAACGGTAAGCTGGCTGCTCGCCGTTCTTACAGAAGCAGGCCAAGACGATGGCGAATATCTCTTTGCCGCTCATAGTGGTGATAGTTGTGGGGCAGTACCCAAACCCCCCCCCCCCCTTCCCCAAGTAGCGGGTTAACCCCCGAACCAACTACCCTGACGCGGGATAGCACCCAAACCCCATAGGCGAGGTTGAAGTGTTCGCCAAGGTCTGCCGAGAGCCCTGGGACATCCTTCCGAGGGCTTACCCGGGACTTCTGGCTGTAGACAGTTGTAGGGCATCGTGTGGTTTTAGTTGGTAGGAGTCCGGCATAGCATCCATGTAGGACTTCCACAGGTAAAAAAAAAGTACTTACAAGTTCTTTTCCTGTGTCAATGTTATATTGCGCATATTGTCAAAAACGGTGTCATGACAAAATCAACATCACATCACAGTCATAGTGATGCATGATGTTTGAATTCCCCCATTGGAATTGGGAGATTTGACTATGCAGTGATTAAAGTTCGAAATGGCTGAATGAATAGGAAATTATTATAGATTTTGGGTCTTTCTTGCGTACTCGTAATACATCTAACTAAATGTCGAGAGGTAAGCAAAGCTGTATACGTGAAAAAGATCCGAAATCTATAATAAAATAGGAAATATGTGATGGAAGAATCTCGGTAAGACTACCTAGATCATTGGGGCCCAAGCTAGCCTTACCTGCAAGTGGTGCACGGGCTAGAGCAACAGAAGAGGTCACGGCGAACAGAATGAAAATTTCAAACCAACAATGTAATGAAAATCGGGGGGGGGGGGGGCGGGGGCAGGTCTAGCTACACAGCAATAGGCTGATTTGATTGATTGAGAGACAGAACAAAAAAATATCAGTAAAACAATTGTTATTAGCACTTCAATAGGAAGATTACAACAAAAACATATATTCATATGTGAAGTCGACCCATTGAACTTTATAAGATAATTACTAGTAATAGTTAACTTTACTCGTTGTGTCCTTGCTGTGTTTAATGGTTGTTAAAACTATTTAGGTATTCATTTAAAAACATTACGAATGGGTTATACAATTCAAAATTAATTATAACCTACTTGTTACATGCATCAAATCAATATTTTATGATAGTATTCAAATTAAAAAGGTCGATCCAAAGGTTGCCGGGTAGAGATCGCTTTTAACGATAAGGCCGCGCATTGTATTGCTACCCGAATATAACATGTAATCTTAAGTACAACAAAGTGTATCCCTATTCCCTACTAATATTATAAATGCGAAAGTGACTGTCTGTCGCCTTTTACGCCTAAACGGAGCGATTGAGATGAAATTGTGTATAGTGATAGTTCGATACCCTGGGCAGGACATAGTTTATTTTTTACCAGCCTGCTCAGAAGTAAGGTTATAATTTTGCGCGATTAGGACTTCTACGAGATCCAACCCGCGGGGCACAGCTAGTAATAAATAAATAAATAAAAAGCGCTCCTAGCTCCGCTGACTCAGTGTTAAACGATCACTGCAGTAAGCAACTTTCGCTATGATTGGTTTTGGACCCCGGGGGGAGGCAGACAAACATACGGCCCACTAGAAGGTCCAGTGGTATGAATGTTTGCAACACCAGAGGCACCACACTCAGCTGAGTGACCATTTTGTGACTGTCACCAAACTTCGTTAGGCACGTAACACCGTCGTAAGTCCCTGTTGTCATTGAAGACCCTAAGGATGGTTTGAAAAATTATAACAGCGGGAATCCCCAATCTGCACATTTCCATTTCTACAAAGCAGTAGATTCACCACCTATTACGTGGGCGTATAATACTCCTCTGCCTAGTACTTGCATAAAGGCCTGATACGAATATAAATGTATAGTATGCTAAAAACATCAGGATTGCGTTATACCATGTAGGCAAAATTAATTATAACCTACTTGTTACAAACATCAAATCAATATTTTAATATTGTTAGGTTCAAATTTTATTAATCATAAGAAATCTATCAGTAGTTTTTGAATTGTTTTTGTAAGTTTATAAATATTTATATAGGTAGCAATTATAATAATTTATAATTGCTTTATAAATATAACTGTACAATTCAGTGTTATAATTGTTATTTAGTAACTCTAGTTAGCTTTTTGAAAGCTGTGCATTATCATTATCCCTTAATAACATTTAAATGCGTATTAAGTATCTCTTTTGCGCTATCACGCAGCAACCATTAAACCGATTCCGATGAAATTAGGTACAGAGATAAAATAAGAGCTTGGGAAATGACATAGGTTACCTTTTAATTGCAGCATAAATTACATGCGGGGGGGCCATGGATGCCATTTATCAGACAACTAGCTGTTGCCCGCGACTTCGTACGCGTGAAAATTATGTTATAGGTAATGCCAATTTGATTGCTCTTTGCTTAGCCCCTAGGATGCGCGTGATAATATATAGCCTATTTGAAGACCCTACCCCTAGTTAATATTTGTGCAAAATTTGAATCAAATCAATTGAGTACTTTTCGAGATCCTTCCGGACAAAGCAAAGCAAACTGACAAACAGACAAACCGACAAACAGACAAATATAATTCTAACTATATTTTCGTATTCGGTATCTTATGTTGAACACCCAGCGAGTATTTTTTTAAATATATCCAATGTACAGTTTTGACTTTTCTATCATTTTATTATTTGTATAGAATGCATATCTTCTGTACTCTCATCTAATTCTCAAATCTTAAGCATTATAGCAAATTGTGACTCAGTAGGTATGCACCTTATCTCAGCAAATTAAACGAATGAAATAAGAACTTTCGTCTTTGAGCTAGCGATGTGCCGACAATATTGATTGTATGCTAATAAAAATCAAAGACAAAAGCATTATCTACTTAATATAAAACTAATTTAAAATTCATTCAGATCCTACGCAAATGAAATTGTAAATGTACTTTTTCCCGGTAAAATATCCCATGGGAAACTACACTAAATTTCAGATGATCTGAGACTTCTTTAAAATAGACAAGTGTTGTTCCTCTCAGAAAGTTTTAAAAAAGCTTTCATTTAAATGTTCGCTTACAATAACCCTCGAGACACGATGCGACGAAAGTAAATGAGATGTGAAACTTAATAAGTGTTAAAATATTAATACCACACCTCTCTCTTAATATGACGCAAACGAAGTTGCATGGTCCAGCTAGTAAGTATTAATAAAAGTACCTAATAAAAGAACCTTTGATGGCTATACATTCTCTCTTGTTATTAATAACTTTATTGATTAACAATAAGCTAGGGAACAATACAATATAGACGTTTCATCACAATGTATAAAAACATGAGAATCCGCAATTGTGCATAGGTATTGTTAGGTCCTTTGACACATCATGGCCATTTGGCCTGCCTTCGCAACCGGCTGGGTTACAATCAGAGGCACTCAACGGAAATATACTGGAGGCATGACATTTTTAAAAGGAATTTGGCAGTTTGTGCCCGTTTCGAACGATCAAATTGAATTTACGTAAAGTTGAAATCCTGAAATGTATAGGTAGATAATTTCATTAATGCAAGTATTCATTGGGAGTCCTGGGATATCCTTCTGAGGGCTTACCCAGGGCTCGACCCTCGGGGCTATTCGCAGGCTGTTGTTTACATGAGGGTTTTTAGTCGGTAGGACTCCGGCATAGCATTCATGAAGGATATTCATCTTAGTTTCTCGCAGCAATGCAAGCAACAACTGTTTTCTGACCTTATGATCTCCTACGGGCATCTAAGCCAGAAACTAGGGTTTTATAGTCAAAAGGAACTGCAGGTTAAGTTGAAATGGGTTCCAGAAAAACTGGATCTTTTCGGGTATTTAATGAGTCGTTGCGAAGAAAATTCGTGCCATTGATCTTAAATTCAGTAAGACGGTCTATAAACCAAGTAGGTCTTAGGTATACAACCTTTCTTCATCTCAATAAGTCAATAAGATTTATTTATTTATTTATTTATTGAATTTATGTACACACAAACAAGAACATGAAAAACAATTACAGAGAGAGAAGAAAGAACAAAGGCACTACTTATTTCCATAGAAATCTCTTCCAGTAGGCCTGAGATAGGAGATGTAACCGATAAAAAATATAATGTGTGCAGGTTAACAATAAAAAAAAAAGTCACGTAAACTATATGAGTCACGTAAACTGTAAGATCGCTCTAAATAATCTGGTAAAGTATGGAGGTACATTATGCATCTGCCCGCTTCGTCGATAAAAAATCCATGTATGTCTGTATGTTATTATGATTAAATTATGTGCCTTTCCTTGCCATAAAGTAGCGAATAATATCGCACACATCAAAGAATCTTGTTTGTCCAGATTAAACCATTTTTTAATAAAGATGAGTATACCGGCCTTGACAATTCCACATTTGGAAACATATACGCATATATATGGTAACAAGTTGTCCACATATATATACATATTCTTTTCTAAAGTAACATTAAAAGTGTCATCATCAATGAGAAAAACAAGTATTTCTACATATGATTAATTCCATGTTCGTAACTATTATGAGATTTTCTCTTATGGATAGCCGTCATAATGAAGTCACTACAATAATATAGCACACAAATAAATAAATAATAAATATTAATAAATATTCACGGACATTTCACACAACGCTATCTGATCCCAAAGTAAGCTAGGAATAACCTGCTTGTGTTATGGGTATATGACCACGGATATATACTTTTATATATATATATAATTTTATATATACAATATATACATACATACATATATACTTTTTAAATACATACTTATCATACATAGCAACACCCAGACTCTTGAGGCAAACATTTATGGGTCACACAAATTTTTGTCTCCGGTGGGAATCGAACCCACGACCTTGTGATCCGCAATCGCACATTTTGACCTCTAGACCAACGAGGCAGTCAAAATGACAGCAATACTAAAATACCATACCATATACCATACACCATACGCACGCCGCACCACACGAATTAATAGCATTCCGCAAAAATACAATAACATTTTAGCAGGTTATAACTAATGTCAAGGTTAGAACTTTTAAACAATTTATTGAGGAATGATGTTAATAATAATATATTAAATTCCATCGCGATTCGTCATTTTTCTTACACTTTGTATATGACTGGCTTTGTCGCAGGGGGTATCGTACTCATCATTGAAATACATCCTTACCACCACACCTTAAGTATCGAGGGGGTAGGTAGAAGAGAATGCCAACATTTCTTTTTGTTCCCTCGTACTTATTATGTGGGACCAAAAAGAAATGCTGGGAAGTGGACAAGCTTTTCTCAGTCACTTATACTTTATTTAATGTAACCGTTCTTCAATTTAAAATCAATTCAAATACATGGGCCATACCTTTACCCAAATATGATTCTTTGCAGTCCGAATTGCAATTTATTAGGTATCTGTATATAGGTACATAAAAATCGAGGCAAAAAAAAATCCATGGGCACTACGTACTAAATTGTGCCAAATTGTGCCAACGTGAAATTTGACGTTGAATGGAGACCATTCAACGTCAAATTTCACGATTGCACAATTTTCTTAAAATAGTAAACAATAACAAACTCCATAGGACAATTTAATTGGAAGAATCTATGACAACACAACACGCGGAAACTCATAGACCTGGGTTCACACGGCTGACCTCACGAATCCAAGATGCAACCTTAACTACAATTAAAACGTTTCGTGAGCTGCCAGTTTGACTATCAACATAATACATTACAATAGTATCTGATATTGCGTATGCAAATAGGTAATCATTTGATTTGTTTTATTTTTGGATTATTGGCCGTATTTTGTAACCTTCATTGTCAAGATTCAAGAGTTAATCTTATGCTCCGAGCTTCAGAGTGGATGATTGCAACAAAAGATATGTGTGTAACACTCGCGAGGGCGAACTTACCGTTTGTGAAATGGACAGACACAGGTTCTGACCCTTCTGTTGAAATTTTTCTAGTCTAGAACGATTATAAAGAAGGGAAGGGAGAGGAACCCGCCTCACACCTTCGATTCGTCAATCCTAACGTACAATAGTTGTGGATAACGAAACCTTATTTGTAAGGGAGGAATGACAAAACGAACTCCTCAGGAAAGGAATTTTGGATGTTGGATAAGGAAAATTATCTGTAACCGAGATTGTTAGTAATGTTAAAATGAGCACTGCTCCGTATTGCAACCTCACTAATGAGTCGGCACGTGTTTCGCCTACACACGAGGCACGTACCTTCAGGAGTGCATGGCAGCAAGATTTGCTGCCTGACGAATCGAGGCGAGTTCCTCTACCTCCTATACGGATTTCCACCATGTAACGCCTGATTCCATTAGTAATTTTTCTGTCCGTTCAAATGGTCTTCAACTTGCCTTACCAGCGAGCAAGCATATCCGTTCTTTGGAAAGCACTTTAAGCTGAGATTCTGGCTAGGTCCCCTACTTTACTACCTTGAAGACCTTGCTACCTATCCTAAGTAGGTATATAAATATGATTATGTATGGAAGCGAAGACTCCTCAATTTGTAATGTTATAAAGGTTTCACCATCGACAAACAATTTTAATCAGATTTTAGAAGTCGTGGATTATTATTTTACCATCGTAATAGTATCATGGACATCGATGTACTCAAAATCTTGGTATTAATTTGTGCAATTGAATTTTGGTACGTTAGTCAATAACAAAAATTGCTGTATTTTGTAACTTTGGTAATTGGTTACGTCATAAAAGGGTTTTGGCCATGTCAGACATAAATATGGACAAAACGCCGCCGTTTAAGTTACAAAATTTATGATGGTATACCTTGATACAGAAAGTTAATTATCTGTATTTTGTGAAGTTGACTAATTATGACACATATGGGAAGTAGACAAATAATACTTAATACACTGCATACTAAAATGAAAATTCAATATTAAATAGAACATAGTTTTCTGAAATTTCCCTCCCGAGTTCTACAGTCTGTAGCGAGTAAATTGACCCGAACCAACCCCCGAAGATTCAAGATAGTACCCGAACGCCGTAGATAAGGCCATGGTGGTTGCTAAAGTCCACCGGGAGCTCTGGGGCATCGTTCCGAAAGCCTTCTCTGAACTCCTGGCCGTAGACAGTTTGCAGAGCACCGTGGTTTTAGGTGGGGACTCCACCTAAAACCACGGTGCTTGGCCTCCATGAATTTTCACACGATAAAACCCTAGCTCAATGTTTTTAAAAGTCGTTTCCCACAGGAGTTCTCTAGGGCGTCTATAATATGTATATGATTTTTTACCAAATTCGTAAAGAGCTTAGAGGGTGATTGAGTAATATACAAGTTCACAAACTTTCACATTTACAATATCACTAGGATGGTTCACAACGCTTGCCAATAAGCGGTAACAATGAAGAAAATCATTACTTCACACTTCAGCACTAAAGTTTATGTATGCAACAAGCACTTTACACTGTTATGATGAAAATATGCAATCGCTCTTATGAATAGTGACATTATTGGCGTATGGAATTGAAAAGGCATTGAAAGTATTTCACTGCATCGTGCTAATCGTTTTGTGGTTAGATTTAATAAAAGGATAGATACCTATGTCTTTATTTTGACACCTTACATTTTTTTAGGTGTGGAAATAGTCGTAGATGCCATTTCGGACGAGAGTCCCAAGCACGCCCTATATAGAATAACCAAAAGGAAAATAAAGGAATAAAATATTTTTGAATATTGTTAGACATTTCACAACTCTACATAGCTAATCTAATATATAAAATTCTCGTGTCACAGTTTTCGTTGCCATACTCCTCCGAAACGGCTTGACCAATTCTCATGAAATTTTGTGAGCATATTGAGTAGGTCTGAGAATCGGCCAACATCTATTTTTCATACCCCTAAGTGACCGGGAAGCGGGAATAACATTCCACGCGGGCGGAGCCGCGGGCATCAGCTAGTCAGTTAATATAAACATGTTATTACCTTGCTTAATTTGGGATTATATTTCATTCGGACCCCCGGGTGAATCCTGACTTGAACCGGGTCTAATTTAAATACCAAATATACACCTGTGTCACAAAGTCAAGCAACAGTAGGTTCGAGTATATTAAGGTGTTGTTGAAGACTAGGCTGCCAGTCATGTTTAGTATTTTAAGAGGTTTAGGCATTCAATTTTAATACTATTGTTATGAAGTGGAAAATACAATACTTATCAAGCTCTGTTAGACATTTGACAACTCTACATAACTAATCAGTTAATATAAACATGTTATTACCTTGCTTAATTTGGGATCATATTTCATTCGGACCCCCGGGTATATCCTGATTTGAACCGGGTCCAACTAAAATACCAAATATAAGCACCTGTGTGACAAAGTCAAGCAACAGTAGGTTCGAGTATATTAAGGAGTTGTTGAAGACTAGTCGGCCAGTCGTGTTTAGTATGTTAAGAGGTTTAGGCATTCAAGTTTTAATACTAATGTTATGAAGTGGAAAATAAAATACTTATCAAGCTTTTTCTTTGTCTCACAGGTCCCCATGAAGCGGCCGACATGCGCATAGCGGCACTGATTGCACTCGTGCAGGTAAGGATCTCTGAGCTATAATTATATATAAAAAACTACAGTGATACATAACACAGGCCTGCAAAATGAGGGTCATAACTTCCTCTCTGGAATTTGATAGCTGATTCTAGGGTACTTTGGTGCGCTGATTACGAATATGTACTTAGTTTTTCTGCATCACCTCCAGATTTTTCAAAAAAGGAACAGAAAGAAAATAGAGAAAAAGACCCAAGTTTTCTCATAAAAAATATATATTTAAAAAAGTACATTACTTTTAACTTTAAAAACGACCAAAATATAATAACAACTTGTAACTAGTCTAAATTACATGTAAATTTTATTTGTTGAACCTGGACCTTTTTTCCTGGAACCTTCGGTTGTGCGATTTTCGGTTAAAATTCCAGTTTGCATCGTCGCGCTTCAATAACCAACAATAGTCCGCCATCATCCTAGTATTCCATGTTCCTTGATACCAGACTTCAAGCTCTTTCAAATCTCGGTAAAATCTTTCGCCTTGTTCTTCGCCAACGGCTCCTAGATTTTCTGGGAAGTAATCAATGTGCGAATTTAGGAAATGAAGTTTAGTGCTCGTTTATGTCCCTTTTATTATTAAAATTGTATCTAGTTATGTCACAACAACAACAGTAGCAATTTTTATCATGGTTGTTAGCCTCTCTTCGTAGCATAGGCGAAACGATTTTGAATCTATTTTTCTGTCCTTTTGACCACTGGCGAAGTTCTAATAAACAAGTCGTACAAAGTTTATGAGGTGTCCAAGTTTTGTCTTTGGTTAATTAAAACGTCTCCATAATAACTTTTGTAAATATTTTTCACAAAGTCAGTAATGCTGTTTCGTTGTTTTATCACCATAAAATTCCCGCAAATATTACAAAAACAATTTGGAGAATTTAAACATCTTCGCGATGACATTTTAAAGTTCATGTTGCAAGATGCGCACTTCAACTGTTAATTTTCTAAATAAGTGCGGGTACTTAATAAAAAAAAGCCTTTTGGATTATCTTTATTACACCCTTTTTTAATAACATTTACAACAATTAGGTAATATTACTACTAGGTAATATTTTTTATTATTTTATTACTAAATTAAGTCAAATTACCCGTTTTCAACATGGTTAATGCGGATTACTTTTACTTTTTATGTAGTAATCATCAAATTACTGATTTTCATTAATTTCTATGTCCCCTTACACGAATTAAATGCAATAAAAATTAAGCTGAAGTATTTTAATGACGTTTTATAAATTTCTAAAGGTAGACGCTCAGACATTTTGGAGCTAAATCTTAAATATTCAATATCAAAAAATCCTGACGTGATGGATTTTTTTTATTATTTTTCTCGTAATCAGCACATCAGAAACTATAGAAAATGTTACTCAGATTTCAAAGAGGAAAACCATTGCAGACCTGTGTAATTATTACATATATATTTTATTACTATCTAAACTAAACTTAAATAAGGCCCCTGTGGCATTGTGCCCAAAAGACTAGCAGCATTCCCGCTTTGATTAGCAATACCTATTCGCTGAGCGAGAAAACTGCCAGCCCTTGGGTCAATAGTCGACTCTACCAGACCCCATAGACCTAGGGTCTCGACACCGACTGGAAGAAAAGACTTCAAGGCTATAGGCTCACCTCACCACCTCTTACGTGGGACAAATAACAATAAGGTCAAATGTGGGCGCATACTATGCCTCTCTATCCCTACGGGAACTAAGGCGTTAATATAAATAGTCTAAAACGCTGACATATTAGGTATAATGTTTCTTTATACGATATACGATACGATCGGTAAATTTATTTATATAGTTTTGAAATATGTATGTGTGTCATTCATTTCTATAATAAATACATACAAACTCCGATACTAATATAATCACAGATAATGTAATATATTCTATATTATAATGGTCAAATCTCTAAGATGGTCAGCAGCGTAAAGGTTATGTTGCAAACATTCAATAACTACGGTGGCCACTTCCGATCAGGTCGTATGCTTGTCTGCCTCAGTAGTTTTAAAAAACTACTATAACTTGAAATGATGAATTAAATATAATGAAAGTTTATTTGAAAACCTTAGATAAACCTTTTCATAATAATAACATTGTAATGTTACCTTTCGACACAAAAGCTTAACGTTTCTGACATAATGCCGTATAGGCATTGATTTTAATTATTTATAAGTAGTAGTTTTATGATTATGACATAATCAAGTTTAGGCGTTATTGATGTCTGTCTAATAAATTATACTATTTTGGCATTATGTTTAGAGAGTTATTTAATTTTTATAGCAAAAAGCTCTTAATTATTACAAAAGAGAACTAGCGTGCTATTTTGCAGCTTTACCCGTTCTAAGAGTGTTATGTCATATCTCTAGATTTGATATAGGCATGTAGCTATTACAAATATATTTTCTAATTTTTGATAAAAATATTTGACTAATTACATTTCTCTTATTTAGAAATTAAGAACACTAAAGGAAATTTAGTACACATCATCGTACACTTTTACCATTCAAAATATAATTTTCTTCAGAAATAAAATGGATTGTCACAAAAGACTTTTGGGGTTTTAGATACGATGTCGTTTGGTTTCGGTCAATAAAGATGTAAGAAACGGGATAACACCCGAGACTCACAAAGTTTGTGTAATGGTTATCCTTTCGAGAGAGTCCACCGGCACCGCGTGTTTTTAGTCGGTAGAAAGATTTCCAAGCGAAAAAGATTTCTCAAGTTACTTTCATCGGAGAATGATACAGGATTTTCGTAGGACTCTTTTCACAATAAGCATAAAATGTCGCAATTCCACTGTAGTTACAAATTATCGTGTTAATAGTAACAAAGAGTAATCGATGTAGATCGCGTTTTTGTAACACTGCCGCTGCCTGTAACAAAATTAAGTACGTGAGAGTAATATGCATTGTCCGCGCAACAAACAATAAATTACATACAGATTTTACATCGATAATAGCTCCCTCATCTCAACACAAGCCTTGGTTATGCTTATGCATGAGAATTTCTGTTTTGAACGCGGTAACAGAATTATTATATCTAGAATCTACTTTCGGTTCAGTTATGATTTTTGGTACTCCAAGAGTTTCGAAACTAATAGAAAATCAGATAGCTTGTGGCCCCAAGAATTGAACAGAACAGAACCTACTGTTCATGTCTTGGGGGCCACAAGGCATCGATGTTAATAATGTTTCCATGAACCAAATCAATTCAATAAGTAATCGTTAATTTTTCCTACAGTCTAAAAGGCTCCAGGTGCAACTATGTAGCTGGTTTCGTCTTCATTTTAATCAAGATGAAACCAGCTAGTAGTACTTACTATGCGAAAATAATCATTTATTTTTCCTTTCCAGCTGTCGCTCGCTACAGCTGTTCCCGATGGCTTCAAAACGTTAACCGCGGCGGAACTGAACTATGAATTGTCCGGCGACAATGCCCTTTCGCCGTTCTACGACAGCGGCGAAGATACTGGGGTCAATTTTGTAAGAGGCTCAAGAGCAGCAGACTCGCCTTTAGCTCCTGATATCGACGTACAATGTTCCGGCGACTTTATTGAAGTTTCTGTGGAATTTAATGACGTTTATGATGGTATCATATACAGCAAGGGTTTTCTAAATGATCCTAAGTGCAAGTAAGTATGCTTAGTCTTTGATTTGGAACTCGTTGCGGAGCGGGATAAGTAGGTACTTTGAGTGAAAATTGCAAAGAGAGGTGTAAATGCTGAGGTGTTTTTTTTAGATAGGTACGTAGTAATATTAGTTATTTTGTGGTTTAGATTTCCTCTTAAATTGAATGTAAAAGCTACCGACCAAATTCACATCCCATAGCCACTTTACTATAATATCATTTAATTGAATTCGAATTAATTTTAGAAAATACGGGGTGAAGAGAATACGACGAATAAAAACTACAGATTTACATTTTTACTTTACACCAAATGCGTTCTTATCAGGAAAGTATTTAACACGTTATCATGCTTACAACTCAGCAGCTCCGCTTTGTAGCAGCAGATTTCTTTTTGAAGAGTGCTATGAGGCACGTGATTGAGCTGAAAATTTCATAAATCCCAAAAAATAATACCTTTCTTTTGAAATTTAGATACGTATCCTTGGGAGGTAGCCAATCGCGGTACTCGTTCCGAGTACCCCTGAATGGCTGCGGCTCCCGACCTCTTTGCAACGCCTGTGGTACTGTTGACAATGTGCTCATATTCCAATCTGATGACTTCGTGCAAGGACCCTTGGATTTCGCTCGTAAGGTACGTCAGTCGCGTATGTATTTTATACATTCTGAAGTCAAGTTAAACACGACCATGATCAGCTACGGGGTTCGGTCCAATTTCACCGATGGGACTATTCTATTGTAATTGTAGATTAGATAAGTAGTAAATTCTGTAAGATTGCAGAAGTAGGTATTTAGTGTATGTTAAAACAAATCCATACATGTGTCAAATTTTACTTCCTAATTTGCGACTACGTACCTACCTACTATTAAATGAATAAAATTGATACATATAGTACAAATGGACCGATTAGTGTCTCGAGCATTTTCCCATATGAAGAAACCCTATACGTGCCAAAGTAAGTAATCAAAGTTTGAACCAAGAGCTAGTGTATGTGGTTACCGATATGGTAAACCTGTTGACCATAGTCAGAATAAGATTATCTTCTCAATCATAATTGAATAGTCACCATTCCCTACATTTTTGTATTCCGTGCTTAGTTCCGTTTCTTGTTACACGCGTAGTTCGCAATCATTTTGACCGATTCCCGGAACTTGATATGACACATTGTTCAGGTCAATTAGCCCCTTATCGGAGTGTCTACAAATATTTATTAAAATTAATAAATATTTGTAGACATTCTCACACAACATCATCTAGCCCAAATTAAGCTTATATAAGCTTGTGCTATAGGATCTAGAACATTAATAGACAGACTTATTTATTTCTAAATTTATACATACTAAACATAGAAAACACCCAAAATCCGAAACAAATATTTATGGATCACACTAATAATAATATTTGGACCGTCCTTGGAATACACTACCGAATGCACCACCGAGGCGGTGAATATTACTCTCCATAACTTGATTTCCATAGGTATCATGTGCGCGTACGTCTTATGAGCTGACAGCCGGTACCACAGCCCACAGAGAAGAGCATATCCTTAAACTGAAGCCTTTCATGGTAGACATGTTAGACGTCGTAGCTGTCGAAGGTCCTGCTGGAGGTGTCGAGTGCTGGATGGATATACAAAAAGGAGTTTTTCCTAATGTAAGTAAAAAAGACACGTCACGAAAAAGTCACGCCTTTATTCCTGAAGGGGTAGGTAGAGGCATATTATATGCCCACATTTCACCTTTTGTATAATTTGTCCCACGTAATAGGTGGTGAGCCGTATAAAAAAAAAAAAATGCCGTGTTTAAATGGACAGGTGCAGGTTGTGACTGCCTGCTGTTGAAATAAAGCCTTCAACTTAGCTTAACGACTGCCATTTTACTGGCAACCGGAACCAACGGCTTAACGTGCCTTCCGAAGCACGGAAACGCTGAAATAAATGTCACAAAGTGATCACATGGATGGTCACCCATCCATGGACCGGCCATAGTGAAAGTTGCTTACTGCAGTGATCGTTTGCAGAACACTGAGTCCGCGGGGCCACTAGCGCTTCAAAATTATAAACTAATGTAAAGATAGGAGGGGAGGGAGAGGAACCCGGATCACACACCCTCCAATCGTCAAACCTATCTTACAACAGTCAAGGATAACACAACTAATTGTATGGGATGGGAGGAACGATGAACCGAACGCCTCAGGAAAGGAATCTTGGATGACATCCAAACTTCCTTATATCCGTTTTCGTAAATTTTGGTCGTCGTCTAAATTTTGGTTCAGGACAAAAAAAAACACATTAGGCGCTACTGGCGCGCCTAATGTGTTTCAAAAACTCATTGGCTACAGTGATTACTTTCCATCAGATGGGCCGTAAGTCTGTCTCTCACCATAGCAGTATAAAAAAATATAAAGTAGATACTACTCGACCAAGCAATGTAGACGACTTAAATGTAACGATGAATCTCTATGACCTATAGGTCTTTTTTTGTCTTGAACCAAAATTGTTAAATGTGTTCCTGCTGACGAACTCTAAAAACTTCCAAAGACCCCTTTTAAAGAACCCTATATTGCAGGCAATTGAAAAAATCGAGACAAGAATATTATTCTAATCGTGTGCGGAAAAATGCCTCTCTCGTATCATGCTTGAACGCTCCGGGCGCAAAGTGTGATGATGAACAATCTGTCCGTAGAATTATTTTTTAAAATTTAGACAGTTCCTTTTAATTTTTTTTATTATTTGTATTTTCCAATGATTAAATACTAGCGGACGTGACGTGGTTTCACCAGCGTAGCCATTCCCCATTCCCGTGGGAATATGGGAATAAAATATAGCTTCTGTCGCTCGGGGATAGTGTAGTTTTTCAACAGTTAAAGAATTTTTCAAATCGGAGCACATTTAATGGAAACAAAAAATAAAAGAATCCTCTATTATATTAATATTATAAATAGTACAGATAAATAATAGAATGAACTGTATCAATCTTAAATTACTTACCAAAATTCTTATGTAATTTTTTCAGACAACTCCATTAGAAAAATCCATCAAAATTGGAGAGTATTTGACAATACTCGTCTATCTCAAGGACACCAGAAAGCAGTTCAACTTGAGGATACACGACTGTTGGGCGTATGACAACGAGGACTATGACAGCCCTACCACAGGAAAAATTCAACTAACGGATAAAGAGGGTTGCCCAAAGTAAGACATTTTATAATTTAATAGACCAACGAAGTACATAGATACTTTATTGCCGCGCAAAATCTTGTTCTATACCACATTACTACCCGTTCGCTCTAACTTTGCCGCTGGCGTAGAGGCGTATACCCTAATTGTTGATTACACGAAGTAAATTGACAGTAGCTAATGTCACTTCGTCATAGAAAATACGCAACATTATAAGAAGTGACATTAGTTGCTGTCAATTTACTTCGTCTAATCAAAAATTCGACTTTAGTATGGAGCCGAACGGCAAAGTTAGAGCGAACGAGCAGTACTTATGTATTCAACGCGATATCCCGTGGGAATACGGGAATAAAATATAGCCTGTTATTCGGGGATAGTGTAGCTTTTCAACAATGAAAGAATCTTTCGTAAAATTATACATACATAAATATGGTCTCATGCCTTTATCCCCGAAGGGGTAGGCAGAGGCATATTATATGCCCACATTTCACCGTTTTAGAATTTGTCGGACGCAATAGGTCCCACGTTAAATTATATCGCCATGAGAGTAATATTAAAATTAACTTTCGATTCTTTTAAACTTAAACTACCCAAAAGAGGGCACCCATTTTTCTTTCTAGGAGAGCCCATCCTAAGGCATTCCCCTATCCGCGTCATTGTGTTTTATCCTCTGACCTACCCTGTGACTGGTTCGAATGATTCTGAAGACCACTGTGGTAGTCTGACGCTTCTCAAACGGCCAGGTTTAGGCACAAATTTACCCTATCACTTAAGTGACCTATAATAATACAGAGTCAGTAAACACTAAAGAGTCAGTATATCTCCAGTCGTACATTTTTAATGGGATATTATTTAATGCACATCTAAATATTTTTTCTGCACACTAGGCAACTCCAATAATTAACTGAATGCATATCAGAAATCTGAATGCGGTGCAAAAAAACTAATAATAATAAGAACTAATAATATTTATTTATTATTATCGAATTTACACCAAAAATGTGGTTCGTCCACCGGATATATGATTTACTAAACAAATATACGAATTGCTTATCAAAAATACTAACTTGCACTCTACATTGTACAATCTTATAACGGAATAGGTTAGGTTAGTTTTTAATTTCTTTGATTAGTAAAATTTGTTTTTGTAAAGATGACTGAATGAATTAGGGTCTTAATTAGAATAAAAGATGTTCCTAAAAGTAAACTAGGTGATGGTTTTCCTTAAAAAAGTTTTAATATGTTGGATATGCTAAGGAATTTTTAAATATATCTACTATTTTGATAATAGTGATTTGTTCAGTAAAATAGTTCTTCAAATACCATAAAGCAATATATTGAATTTAATTTATTTTGTATGCATAATTACTGTGCAAGTCAGTATTTTTTGTTTAACTTTGGAATATTTTGTTCGGAAAAAGGGAATAAACACATATCGATTTAAATACATGCCATTTTTAATTACTTACTTAATATTAAACTTTATGGCTGAAGTCCATGAACCAGCATGAAGTCCAAGTTACTTTATGGACTCCATAGCACGATGTGCTATTAGTTCTCCTTCATCAGTCATTCACTACGTTCCGGAATCAAAAAAAATATGAAAGTCAACATTAATCTTTGAATCTTTTGACTGCCTCTGTGGCGCGGTCGATTCCCACCGGAGACAAATATTTGTGTGACCCATAAATGTTTGTCTCAAGAGTCTGGGTGTTTCTATGTATAATAAGTATGTATATAAAAAGTATATAAGTATTAATATCCGTGGTCTGATACCCATAACACAAGCAAATTATTCCTAGCTTACTTTGGGATCAGATAGCGTTGTGTGAAATGTCCGTGAATATTTATTTATTTATATTTAATCTTAGTTTGAACATTAGATACATTTTATATTTTTTACACAGGAAGAAAAAACTCATAGATATATGGCAGAAAACAACCAATACTGGCAAAAGCGGGGCTACTTTAATAGCTTACAGCAAAGTAAGCGCATTCCGCTTCCCTGAAAACGATCAAGTATACCTCACTTGTAATGTTGAAGTAAGTATCTCTCTTCGGAGCATATTTTATTTAATAAATATTTGCAACACCATCTTAACCAAATTAAGATAACATAAGCATGTTTCCAAATATTCTTCTATGTATTACTAATATTTATTTTGTAGCACAAACCAATTATTCTTTCCTATCAATCAAAATTTTCCACCCGGATTCCCAGATTCTATCACAATGCCACTGAATTAGTTAAAAGTCAGCTTCCGTAACATTTACTACATCAAGATAAATTTAAATAACATTCAAATAAATATGTTGTTTTTACTTCCAGCTGTGCACAAATAACTGCGATGGAAATTGTGGTGGAGTAACGACGGAAATAACAGCTACTATAAAGCCTTCACCGAAGTGTTATCCAGGCTCACCGAATCCGGAATGTCAGTCGCTTTCACAAATTCAGTGTCAACCTGGGACATCAGATCCGCGCTGCGGAGTAACACCTAGTCCAACAACACTAAGTCCACCAACCTATTTACCTCCTTCAACATACAAGCCGAAATGTTTCCCTGGATCAACAGACCCGCGTTGTCCTAAACCAACACCCGCTCCATTAAACTGTTATCCAGGTAATCGGGATCCTCGCTGTCCTCAACCAACGAGCCCAAAACCTACTACACCATCACCGCCAAGATGTTATCCCGGTAGTTTAGATCCACGGTGCCCAGCTCCAACAACAACAGCACCCCCTAAATGTTTCCCAGGAAGTAGAGACCCTCGGTGCCCTAAACCAACAACAATAGGACCTCCAATTTGTTACCCAGGTAGCACAGATCTTCGCTGTCCAAGACCTACAAAGCCTGTATGCTATCCTGGTTCAAGGGATCCTAATTGCCCACAACCAACTAAGCCAACGACAGTGACACCACCTACATATTTACCTCCTGTTACATCAGCTCCAAACTGCTTCCCAGGAAGTACAGATCCTAGGTGCCCAAAACCTACGACACCTGAACCTCCACGTTGCTTCCCCGGTAGTTCAGATCCTAGATGCCCCAAACCAACTACACCTGAACCACCACGATGCTTCCCCGGTAGTACAGACCCCAGGTGTCCAAGACCCACAACACCTGAACCTCCACGTTGCTTCCCCGGTAGTACAGATCCTAGATGCCCCAAACCCACAACACCTGAACCTCCACGATGCTTCCCCGGTAGTACAGACCCTCGGTGCCCAAAACCCACAACACCTGAACCTCCACGTTGCTTCCCCGGTAGTACAGATCCTAGATGCCCCAAACCCACAACACCTGAACCTCCACGTTGCTACCCCGGTAGTTCAGATCCTAAATGCCCCAAACCAACTACACCTGAACCACCACGATGCTTCCCCGGTAGTACAGACCCCAGATGTCCCAAACCCACAACACCTGAACCTCCACGTTGCTTCCCCGGTAGTACAGATCCTAGATGCCCCAAACCCACAACACCTGAACCTCCACGTTGCTTCCCCGGTAGTACAGATCCTAGATGCCCCAAACCCACAACACCTGAACCTCCAAGATGCTTCCCCGGTAGTACAGACCCTAGGTGCCCAAAACCCACAACACCTGAACCTCCACGTTGCTTCCCCGGTAGTTCAGATCCTAGATGCCCCAAACCCACTACACCTGAACCACCACGTTGCTACCCCGGTAGTACAGATCCTAGGTGCCCAAAACCAACAACACCTGCGCCACCACGTTGCTACCCCGGTAGCACAGATCCTAGATGCCCCAAACCAACAACACCTGAACCTCCACGTTGCTTCCCCGGTAGTACAGATCCTAGATGCCCTAAACCCACAACATCTGAACCACCACGATGCTTCCCCGGTAGTACAGACCCCAGGTGCCCCAAACCTACAACACCAGCCCCACCGATATGTTACCCCGGTAGCAAGGACCTCCGATGTCCAAGACCTACTAAACCCATATGTTATGCAGGTTCAAAGGATCCAAATTGCCCACAACCCACAACAGTAATACCACCAACGTATTTACCACCGGTAACACCAGCTCTACGGTGCTATCCAGGTTCCACGGACCCTAGATGCCCCAAACCAACAACACCTGAACCACCACGTTGCTACCCCGGTAGTACAGATCCTAGGTGCCCTAAACCAACAACACCTGAACCACCACGTTGCTACCCCGGGAGTACTGACCCCAGATGTCCCAAACCTACAACACCTGAACCACCACGTTGCTTCCCCGGTAGTACAGATCCTAGGTGTCCCAAACCAACTACACCTCAGCCACCACGTTGCTACCCCGGTAGTACAGACCCCAGATGTCCCAAACCAACAACACCTGCTCCCCCACGATGTTATCCGGGTAGCACCGACCCCAGATGTCCTAAACCAACCACACCTGAACCTCCACGTTGCTACCCCGGTAGTACAGACCCCAGATGTCCTAAACCAACAACACCTGAGCCACCACGTTGCTTCCCCGGTAGCACTGACCCCAGGTGTCCCAAACCAACAACACCTGCTCCACCACGATGCTTCCCCGGTAGCACTGACCCTCGATGTCCTAAACCAACTACACCTAGTCCAACAACGCCAGTTTGTTACCCAGGATCACCTAATCCCAACTGTCCACAGCCAAGTCGACCCACAACTTTAAATCCACCTACCTACTTGCCACCGGTAACACCAGCTCTACGATGCTATCCTGGTTCAACGGATCCTAGATGCCCTAAGCCAACTACTCCTGAACCACCACGCTGCTATCCTGGTAGTGCAGATCCAAGGTGTCCCAAACCAACAACACCTGAACCACCTCGTTGCTACCCCGGTAGTACAGATCCTAGGTGCCCCAAACCAACTACACCTGAACCTCCACGTTGCTACCCCGGTAGTTCAGACCCGAGGTGTCCTAAACCAACAACGCCCGAACCACCTCGATGCTTCCCTGGCAGCACAGATCCAAGGTGTCCCAAACCAACAACACCCGAACCTCTTCGATGCTTCCCGGGCAGCACAGATCCGAGATGTCCTAAACCAACAACGCCCGAACCTCCTCGATGCTTCCCCGGGAGCCCAGATCCTAGGTGTCCCAAACCAACGACACCTGAGCCACCACGTTGCTATCCTGGTAGCACAGATCTGAGGTGTCCTAAACCTACACCTGAACCACCACGTTGCTACCCCGGTAGTACAGACCCAAGATGTCCCAAACCAACAACACCTGAACCACCACGTTGCTACCCCGGTAGTACAGACCCCAGGTGTCCTAAACCAACAACGCCCGAACCGCCTCGATGCTTCCCTGGCAGCACAGATCCAAGGTGTCCCAAACCTACAACACCTGAACCTCTTCGATGCTTCCCCGGCAGCACAGATCCAAGGTGTCCCAAACCAACAACGCCTGAACCTCCTCGATGCTTCCCTGGCAGTACAGATCCCAGGTGCCCCAAACCCACGACACCTGCTCCACCACAATGCTTCCCCGGTAGTACTGACCCTAGATGTCCCAAACCTACCACACCTAGGCCAACAACGCCGGTTTGTTACCCAGGATCATCTGATCCAAACTGTCCACAACCAACTCGACCCACAACTCTAAATCCACCTACCTACTTGCCACCGGTAACACCAGCTCCACGGTGCTATCCTGGTTCTACGGATCCAAGATGCCCTAAACCAACGACACCTGAGCCACCTCGTTGCTTCCCCGGTAGTACAGATCCAAGATGTCCCAAACCAACAACACCTGAGCCACCACGTTGCTACCCCGGTAGTACAGATCCTAGGTGCCCCAAACCAACGACACCTGAGCCACCACGTTGCTACCCCGGAAGTACAGATCCTAGGTGCCCCAAACCAACGACACCTGAACCGCCACGTTGCTTCCCCGGTAGTACGGATCCAAGATGTCCCAAACCAACAACACCTGCGCCACCACGTTGCTACCCCGGTAGTACAGATCCTAGGTGTCCCAAACCAACAACACCTGAGCCTCCACGTTGCTATCCCGGTAGTATAGATCCCAGGTGTCCAAAACCAACAACACCTGAGCCACCACGTTGCTACCCCGGTAGTACAGATCCTAGGTGTCCCAAACCAACAACACCTGAACCACCACGTTGCTACCCCGGTAGTACAGATCCTAGGTGCCCCAAACCAACGACACCTGAACCGCCACGTTGCTTCCCCGGTAGTACGGATTCAAGATGTCCCAAACCAACAACACCAGCGCCACCACGTTGCTACCCCGGTAGTACAGATCCTAGGTGTCCCAAACCAACAACACCTGAGCCACCACGTTGCTACCCCGGTAGTACAGATCCTAGGTGCCCAAAACCAACAACACCTGCACCGCCACGTTGCTACCCCGGCAGTACAGATCCTAGGTGTCCCAAACCCACAACACCTGAACCTCCACGTTGCTTCCCCGGTAGTACAGATCCTAGATGCCCCAAACCCACAACACCTGAACCTCCACGATGCTTCCCCGGTAGTACAGACCCTAGGTGTCCTAAACCTACAACGCCCGAACCACCTCGATGCTTCCCTGGCAGCACAGATCCAAGGTGTCCCAAACCTACAACACCCGAACCTCTTAGATGCTTCCCCGGCAGCACAGATCCAAGGTGTCCCAAACCAACAACGCCTGAACCTCCTCGATGCTTCCCTGGCAGTACAGATCCCAGGTGCCCCAAACCTACAACACCTGCACCACCACGATGCTTCCCCGGTAGTACTGACCCCAGGTGTCCTAGACCAACGACACCTGAACCACCACGCTGTTTCCTTGGAAGTACAGACCCCAGGTGTCCCAAACCAACAACACCTGCACCACCACGGTGTTACCCGGGTAGTACAGATCCTAGATGTCCCAAACCTACTTCACCTAGGCCAACAACGCCAGTTTGTTACCCAGGATCACCTGATCTGAACTGTCCACAGCCATCTCGACCAACAACCTTGAATCCACCGACCTACTTGCCACCGGTAACATCAGCGCCACGGTGCTATCCTGGTTCAACGGATTCTAGATGCCCTAAGCCAACAACACCAGAACCTCCACGCTGTTTCCCTGGAAGTACAGACCCCAGGTGTCCCAAACCCACAACACCTGAACCTCCACGTTGCTTCCCCGGTAGTACAGATCCTAGATGCCCCAAACCCACAACACCTGAACCTCCACGATGCTTCCCCGGTAGTACAGACCCTAGGTGTCCTAAACCTACAACGCCCGAACCACCTCGATGCTTCCCTGGCAGCACAGATCCAAGGTGTCCCAAACCTACAACACCCGAACCTCTTAGATGCTTCCCCGGCAGCACAGATCCAAGGTGTCCCAAACCAACAACGCCTGAACCTCCTCGATGCTTCCCTGGCAGTACAGATCCCAGGTGCCCCAAACCTACAACACCTGCACCACCACGTTGCTACCCTGGTAGTACAGACTCCAGGTGTCCTAAACCAACGACACCTGAACCACCACGCTGTTTCCCTGGAAGTACAGACCCCAGGTGTCCCAAACCAACAACACCTGCACCACCAAATTGTTACCCGGGTAGTACAGACCTCAGGTGTCCTAAACCAACAACACCAGAACCTCCACGCTGTTTCCCTGGAAGTACAGACCCCAGGTGTCCCAAACCAACAACACCTGCGCCACCACGTTGCTACCCCGGCAGTACAGACCCCAGGTGTCCTAGACCAACGACACCTGAACCACCACGCTGTTTCCCTGGAAGTACAGACCCCAGGTGTCCCAAACCAACAACACCTGCACCACCACGGTGTTTCCCGGGTAGTACAGATCCTAGATGTCCCAAACCTACTTCACCTAGGCCAACAACGCCAGTTTGTTACCCAGGATCACCTGATCTAAACTGTCCACAGCCATCTCGACCAACAACCTTGAATCCACCGACCTACTTGCCACCGGTAACATCAGCGCCACGGTGCTATCCTGGTTCAACGGATTCTAGATGCCCTAAGCCAACAACACCAGAACCTCCACGCTGTTTCCCTGGAAGTACAGACCCCAGGTGTCCCAAACCAACAACACCTGCACCACCACGTTGCTACCCCGGTAGTGCAGACCCCAGGTGTCCTAAACCAACTACACCTGAGCCACCTCGTTGCTTCCCCGGTAGTACAGATCCAAGGTGTCCCAAACCAACGACACCTGAGCCACCACGTTGCTACCCCGGTAGCACAGATCCTAGGTGTCCCAAACCAACGACGCCTGAACCACCACGTTGTTTCCCCGGGAGTTCAGATCCCAGGTGTTCAAAACCAACAACTCCTGCACCACCACGGTGCTACCCCGGCAGCACAGATCCCAGGTGTCCAAAACCAACTACACCTGAGCCACCTCGTTGCTTCCCCGGTAGTACAGACCCTAGATGTCCCAAACCAACAACACCTGAGCCACCACGTTGCTACCCCGGTAGTACAGATCCCAGGTGTCCCAAACCAACAACGCCTGAACCTCCTCGTTGCTTTCCCGGTAGTACAGACCCCAGATGTCCCAAACCAACAACACCTGAGCCACCACGTTGCTACCCCGGTAGTACAGATCCCAGGTGTCCCAAACCAACCACACCTGAACCTCCACGCTGTTTCCCCGGTAGTACAGACCCCAGATGTCCGAAACCAACAACGCCTGAACCACCACGTTGCTACCCCGGTAGTACAGATCCAAGGTGTCCTAAACCAACAACACCTGAACCTCCACGTTGCTATCCCGGTAGTACAGACCCCAGGTGTCCGAAACCAACCACACCTACACCACCACGTTGTTTCCCCGGTAGTACAGATCCCAGATGTCCCAAACCTACTTCACCTAGGCCAACGACACCAGTTTGTTACCCCGGATCACCTGATCCAAGCTGTCCACAGCCAACTCGACCCACAACCTTAAATCCACCTACCTATTTGCCACCGGTAACATCAGCTCCACGGTGCTATCCTGGTTCAACGGATCCTAGATGCCCTAAGCCAACTACTCCAGAACCACCACGTTGCTCTTCAGGTAGTACGGACCCAAGATGTCCCAGACCCACAACACCTGAGCCACCACGTTGCTACCCCGGTAGTACAGATCCCAGGTGTCCCAAACCAACTACACCTGAACCTCCTCGTTGCTTCCCCGGTAGTACAGACCCCAGATGTCCCAGACCAACCACGCCTGAACCACCACGTTGCTACCCCGGTAGTACAGATCCAAGGTGTCCCAAACCAACAACACCTGCACCACCACGTTGCTACCCCGGTACTACAGATCCCAGGTGTCCCAAACCAACTACACCTGAACCTCCTCGTTGCTTCCCCGGTAGTACAGACCCCAGATGTCCCAGACCAACCACGCCTGAACCACCACGTTGCTACCCCGGTAGTACAGATCCAAGGTGTCCCAAACCAACAACACCTGCACCACCACGTTGCTACCCCGGTAGTACAGATCCCAGGTGTCCTAAACCAACGACACCTGAGCCACCTCGTTGCTTCCCCGGTAGTACAGATCCAAGGTGTCCCAAACCAACGACACCTGAGCCACCACGTTGCTACCCCGGTAGCACAGATCCAAGGTGTCCCAAACCAACAACACCTGAACCACCACGGTGCTACCCCGGTAGCACAGATTCAAGGTGTCCCAAACCAACAACACCTGAGCCACCACGTTGCTACCCCGGTAGTACAGATCCTAGGTGTCCTAAACCAACAACACCTACTCCACCACGATGCTTCCCAGGTAGTACTGACCCTAGATGTCCCAAACCTTCTTCACCTAGGCCAACACCGCCAGTTTGTTTCCCAGGATCACCTGATCCAAACTGTCCACAGCCAAGTCGACCTACAACTCTAAATCCACCTACCTACTTGCCACCGGTTACACCAGCTCTACGATGCTATCCTGGTTCAACAGATCCTAGATGCCCAAAGCCGACTACTCCTGAACCACCACGTTGCTTCCCCGGAAGCACAGATCCAAGGTGTCCCAAACCAACAACACCTGAGCCACCACGATGCTACCCCGGTAGTACAGACCCCAGGTGCCCTAAACCAACAACGCCCGAACGGCCTCGATGCTTCCCTGGCAGCACAGATCCAAGGTGTCCCAAACCAACAACACCTGAGCCACCACGTTGCTACCACGGTAGTACAGACCCCAGGTGCCCTAAACCAACAACGCCCGAACCGCCTCGATGCTTCCCTGGCAGCACAGATCCAAGGTGTCCCAAACCAACAACGCCCGAACCTCCTCGATGCTTCCCTGGCAGCACAGATCCAAGGTGTCCCAAACCAACGACACCTGAGCCACCACGTTGCTACCCCGGTAGTACAGATCCTAGGTGTCCCAAACCAACTACACCCGAACCTCTTCGATGCTTCCCTGGCAGCACAGATCCTAGATGTCCCAAACCAACAACACCTGAGCCACCACGTTGCTACCCCGGTAGTACAGATCCTAGGTGTCCTAAACCAACTACACCCGAACCTCTTCGATGCTTCCCTGGCAGCACAGATCCTAGATGTCCCAAACCAACAACACCTAAGCCACCACGTTGCTACCCCGGTAGTACAGATCCAAGGTGTCCTAAACCAACGACGCCCGAACCTCCTCGATGCTTCCCTGGTAGTACAGATCCCAGGTGTCCGAAACCAACAACACCTGCTCCACCACGATGCTTCCCAGGTAGTACTGACCCTAGATGTCCCAAACCTACTTCACCTAGGCCAACACCGCCAATTTGTTTCCCAGGATCAACTGATCCAAACTGTCCACAGCCAAGTCGACCTACAACTCTAAATCCACCTACTTACTTGCCACCGGTTACACCAGCTCTACGATGCTATCCTGGTTCAACAGATCCTAGATGCCCAAAGCCAACTACTCCTGAACCACCACGTTGCTTCCCCGGAAGCACAGATCCAAGGTGTCCCAAACCAACAACACCTGAGCCACCACGTTGCTACCCCGGTAGTACAGACCCCAGGTGTCCTAAACCAACAACGCCCGAACCGCCCCGATGCTTCCCTGGCAGCACAGATCCAAGATGTCCCAAACCAACAACGCCAGAACCTCCTCGATGCTTCCCGGGCAGCCTAGATCCAAGGTGTCCCAAACCTACAACACCTGAGCCACCACGTTGCTACTCCGGTAGTACAGACCCCAGGTGCCCTAAACCAACAACACCCGAACCGCCACGTTGCTACCCCGGTAGCACAGATCCAAGGTGTCCCAAACCAACAACACCTGAGCCACCACGTTGCTACCCCGGTAGTACCGATCCTAGGTGTCCCAAACCCACTACACCCGAACCTCTTCGATGCTTCCCTGGCAGCACAGATCCTAGATGTCCCAAACCAACAACACCTGAGCCACCACGTTGCTACCCCGGCAGTACAGATCCTAGGTGTCCCAAACCAACTACACCGGAACCTCTTCGATGCTTCCCTGGTAGCACAGATCCTAGATGTCCCAAACCAACAACACCTGAGCCACCACGTTGCTACCCCGGTAGCACAGATCCTAGATGTCCCAAACCAACAACACCCGAGCCACCACGTTGCTACCCCGGTAGCACAGATCCAAGGTGTCCCAAACCAACAACACCTGAGCCACCACGTTGCTACCCCGGTAGCACAGACCCTAGGTGTCCCAAACCAACAACACCTGAGCCACCACGTTGCTACCCCGGTAGCACAGACCCTAGGTGTCCCAAACCAACAACACCTGAGCCACCACGTTGCTACCCCGGTAGCACAGATCCTAGGTGTCCCAAACCAACAACACCGGAGCCATCAAAACCAATTTGTTACCCAGGATCTCCTAATCCAAACTGTCCACAGCCATCTCGACCCACGACTTTAAACCCGCCAACCTACTTGCCACCAGTAACACCAGCACTACGGTGTTATCCTGGGTCAACAGATCCCAGGTGTCCAAAACCAACAACACCTGAACCTCCTAAATGCTTCCCCGGCAGCACAGATCCAAGGTGTCCCAAACCAACAACGCCTGAACCTCCTCGTTGCTTCCCTGGCAGCACAGATCCAAGGTGTCCCAAACCAACAACGCCCGAACCTCCTCGATGCTTCCCTGGCAGCACAGATTCAAGATGTCCCAAACCAACAACGCCCGAACCTCCTCGATGCTTCCCTGGCAGCACAGATCCAAGATGTCCCAAACCAACAACGCCCGAACCGCCTCGATGCTTCCCTGGCAGTACAGATCCAAGATGTCCCAAACCAACAACACCCGAACCTCCACGATGCTTCCCTGGCAGCACAGATCCAAGGTGTCCCAAACCAACAACGCCCGAACCACCTCGATGCTTCCCTGGCAGCACAGATTCAAGATGTCCCAAACCAACAACGCCCGAACCTCCTCGATGCTTCCCTGGCAGCACAGATCCAAGATGTCCCAAACCAACAACGCCCGAACCGCCTCGATGCTTCCCTGGCAGTACAGATCCAAGGTGTCCCAAACCAACAACACCCGAACCTCCACGATGCTTCCCTGGCAGCACAGATCCAAGGTGTCCCAAACCAACAACGCCCGAACCTCCTCGATGCTTCCCTGGCAGCACAGATCCAAGGTGTCCCAAACCAACAACACCTGAACCTCCTCGATGCTTCCCCGGCAGCACAGATCCAAGGTGTCCCAAACCAACAACACCCGAATCTCCTCGATGCTTCCCTGGCAGCACAGATCCTAGGTGCCCACAGACTGTAACGCCTAGCTCTTGTTACCCTGGATCTAAGGACCCAAAATGTCCGCAACCTTTTGCTCCTAGCAGTACAAATCCTCCTCAAGCTTACTTGCCACCATTCCCAGCTGGAAACGAAGTCAAATCGCCTAGATTTACTATTATAGCGGCTGATGATTCTGATTACACTGATGGAGAAGATTCAGGTAACACTAATAACTTTCTTTTTTAATTTAGAACTACTTGTAATTTTTGGCTTTTTAAAAAAAATATACAGTACTTTAAAAAAAACTGCCTCAATACAACACTCATTATGAACAGAAAAGATTAGATTAATTTCTTATCATCCCTATATTTAATACTTTCGAGCTTACGTTTATTGCATCGAGTTTATGACAAAATAGCAAATTAAATTCAGTCAAACATTATTATTTTAATAACTGCTTAATTTATTGGTTAGATATATTTTATTTTTCTGGACATCATCACATTTAAATCGTGAATATTTTTTTATTTCTGTGTTGAATTGAACAAGGGCTGGCTGCTTGCTGTAGTTTAAAAAAAATGTCTTTATGCTTCGACTTTGCTTGACAACTTCCATATCACTGGGAGCTGGGACCAAAAAGCAGTTTTACGAGTAGGAACATTTTTTTGTGTAGCTTTGGCTAAATTATTTTTTAAGTAGAAACAATTTTAAATCTCATTTTTTATGTTCAGATTCTCCACCATCAGACTCCAGAAGAAAGAGAGACCTCAGTGCTTTTAACGATACGGCGGCATTAGCTTCGACTAGTTTCGTTACAATGTATATAGTTATGGGCTCAGCATTATTTATGATACTATCTGTTTCACTTGCAGTTTATTTATACACGAACAACAGAAAGTCAAAAACGATTATGATAAATAGCAAAGCGAGAAGTTCATGCTGAGATTTGTAAATTTGATTATGTGTGATAAAACTATCATTATTTTAATAATTATCACTTAAAATATGATATTAATATATGTCAAGTAACTCATAAGTTGTCGATCACTGCCTTTTAAGCTTTATATTTCAGGCGCTAAAGCATGTCTATTTTATCATTATGTAAAATAGTGCCATATCAAACAATGATTTATTTTGATGCAATGCGTCCACAGAATTTGTAATGTATAATATTATTATTCCTAGTCAATATTATGTATCATACTTTAAATTCATAATCATAACGATATTTTAAATAATATTCATTGTTTAATATACTCATTTGTGATATTTTTGTGTAAATATATGAAATTGTACACTAATGTGGCCATGTATAATAATAGTGTGCGTATTTTATTGATATTGTGACTCGAGTAGGTAGATTCTGTAAATTATTATTATTATAAAAATGAGAATTCGAATATTTACCACCATTGAAGATTCTACTAAATATCGTAGAATCGTGTGATATTGTCTCACTACTGCAATAACGTCTTTTCGTAGAACTATTTATCAAATCATACAAATTATTTGAATGTTCTTGCGGGACCTGTAAATACCTTTCTTAGGATGTACCTACAGAATATGTCTACTCTACAGTCACAAAGAAATAATTACGTTTAATTTGTAATGTTAGTGAGATTGCTTTTTGAAACAATCGAAGTAAACATTCTATGAATGTTAAAATTGTTTTATTTACCTAGACATTTCCTTTCTTATATTCCCTTTCCACATAATATAGTTAGGTAGAAACTTCTAGGAGAAATCTAATAGAAATGTATGTCGTAATCGAACCGACTAAAGCTACACTAAGTCTTTTCTAGATTTTTCTTTTTCATTTTAGCGAAATTCAAGGTTGTTTTTAGACTCTACTTTAGTTGCTAGGACCATGAATCGTTAGACCTTTAACCATTTTGGGTTAGTATAATAATGTTATAACATACCTATACTAACCCGAGAGAGATATTGGTGGGGTCCCTTCCTCAGTTATTTCCAGACAGAACTCAACAAATGCTACTACGTTAGTAAAGAATTCATCAAAAGAAGTGCACTGGATTTCGTTAAAGGTACACTGAGGTACACTACAGGTTCAGCATTCTTGCAGAACAGGAGCTCGATTCCGTGCGGTACACCCGTCGTCCTAACACACACATCAGCAGGAGCAACGCAGAGCTAACTGGTGCGGAGGAGGGCGTCTGCCGCTGACATACGAGTCATTTAGGGAAGGCCCCAATACTTACCTACATTATACTGGTTGAATTGATAGTCGTTCTAGAACGGAAAGGTTTAGGCACAGTTTCGATAACAGAACCGATCGACACTGTCAATTTGAAAATCAACAAAAAAAAATTACGAAAATGTACCTTGCGTTGAATACTGTTCTCAACTTTGGGATGACTACGCGAGGTATTTATTATTAGAGGAGCTATTTACTAGACGCGCTTGACGCTATACAAAGACGTCTCTGCATAGCGTCAAGCGCGTCGCGTTTGCCGATCGGTTCTGTTATCGAAATTGTGCCTAAACCATTCCGTTCCAGAACGACTATAAATTCAACCAGTATAATTGTTTTTGTAAATACGTACATACATATAGTCACGACTTGATCCCCAAAGGGGTAGGCAGAGGCATAGTATATGCACACATTTCACCCTACAGTGTTATGTCCCACGTAATAGGTGGTGAACCTATTGCCGTGTTGAAATGGGCAGGCGCAGGTCACCGCGACCCGCAGTTAAAATTTTTCAAGCCGCCCATATGACTTTCAACTTAGCTTAACGATTTATAAAAACATACACAAAATAATAAGGTACAGAACGCAATCTCATGTATGTACTTTTTTTCACACCTACCCTCTGTTACGCACACTCGCGCACAAATCAGTATCAAAACCTTCTTTGAAAATCTTTGTCCTCGTGTCTGTGAACTCTGTGAGCGTTGTCTATGTGTGCGTAGCCTCAGCAAATTTAGTATGTAGGTTTCCATCAGTACTATCTCTAATTTGAGATGCATACTTTTATAACACAGTGATGATCAGTGTTACTCACCAACTAGCGCGAGGTAGCTATGCAGAGAACTCTTTCCCAGGGCGCCTTACTACAGAGATTCCAGTGTGCGTGCAAGGGTAGGCCAGGGCTCTGACGAAAACAGCCAGGTAGGGTGTACACACATATATTTATACAACACACAGTTCACTACAGAGACACTGAGATAGAAAGCACAGACATCCATAAGAACAGTTATACTAAAAAAAAAACAGTATAGGTTTAGGTACTAGAGGTGAGGAAGTAAGTTAGGCGGCTAGGCTACACGTATAAGTATGGGTGACAAGTACTGGCCTTCTAATCGACCCCGTACGTTGTCACAGCCAGGTGGAGTTGGCAGGCTCCTCTCGCAACAACCTCACTCGTGTGGTCCACGTGTTTTCGGGTGTGGTTCGAAACCGTGGCTGACCAATCCTTCCCCGTACTAAAAAACCCTGTCATGAAAGAAACGACAAATTAAGATATTGACTGCGCGAAAGACGACAATCGACCCGCTTTGCAAATAGTTAATTGAAACTTACCAGAATCTGGGTAGAAATTAGAAAAGAACTTTGACGTAAAAAAAACATCAACTGGAGTGACTAAAATAAACTTAGTAGCTCAGAAAATCAAAGCACCGAAGCCATCCAATCTCAAGAAACCTCTTCTAATTTTTTTTTATTACCCTTTTCTCTCCGATGTCAGTTCCCAAAAAAAAAACTCTAGTCATGTCCCATAGACTATAGACCGTTTTTTTGAGACAGCTGTTGCCACAGCAAAAAAAACAATCAATCGATCATGGCGCTCTCAAACGCTCAAATATATTGACAAGCCCAAGACCAGACTTGCCACATATAGAAAATAAATGTTACACTTTTAAAACAAAGAAACAGTCCAAACAAATATATATCGATCACATAAATTTTGTCTCGAGCAGAGAATCGAACCCACGTCCTAACGACTTCGGGATCAGCAGTCTACTATCCGTGCTCAAATGGAATACTTGGCACGTGAATTGGACAATGTAGAGATGCGGAGCCGCCGTAAAATACTCTTGCTGCATGGCATTCCCGAGGAGCAGGCTGAACAAACTTCACAAGTTGTGGCAAAAGTAATATCCGATAGTTTGAAGCTGGCTGAAGTTTCGGTTAATGATATCAGGCGAAGCCAAAGGATGGGACGACCTTCAGGTGCCAACAAGCCCAGACCTATCCTGGTCAAGTTTCAACAGGTGGTGGTCCGCGACAAGGTGTGGTTCACTAAAACTAAGTTTAAAGGCACAGGAATCACTTTGTCGGAGTTTCTGACCCGCACCAGACATGAAGCATTTATGGCTGCACGTGAACGGTTTGGAGTATCCAGGAGCTGGACGCGAGGAGGTCATGTTTTCGTCCAAGGTTCGGATGGTTCACGCCATCGTGTAGCATCTGTTAGCGAGCTCAATCGTGTTGATTGTGATGTCCAGAAAGCAGCGCCCGTCGAGAAGGGTACGGCAAAGACCAGGCGAGCCGTAAATAAAAAATAAATTATCACAAGCTCCATCTTCATTCTGTCAGCGTGAACCGAATTCTCGATCATTGCGTTGTGTACTTTCTGAATCTCTTCCATTAATTACTTTCTTAACTTAATTATTTACTGTGTAACATTAATGTACTGCATTTAAATTTGAATAATTTTCTCATTAGCTTTGTCAACATAATTAATTTAATCTATAATTGATTGGTCTACAATTTGTTTTGGTTAAGATCACAGATCACTTTTATCCTACGGTTAAGATAATGATAAGCACAGAGTACCTACACAACGTCGTTTCGATCAATGCAATGTCGTGACACTTGACACGGTTGACACTTGACGGATTGCAGACTTTTTCTTCTAGCGGTCGCCTATTGAGCGGTCAAAGGGCATGGTCCATGCAGCCTAACCTGATAGCTTTCATGTTTTGTGTTTTTTTTAAATTAATTTGTTGTACTTTAATTTTTGTCATGTTCTGTGAATATTTTTAAATTATCTTTTTTCAGCACAACTGGCGGGTGGACAGATAAGAGTGCAGAAAGTTGCTCTCATTCTTGTTTGTTGGTGTCTGTTTCTTGTACTTATAAAATAATTTTATATTTTATTTATTTTTATTTTATTAGTATTATTTTTTATTTATTTTATTTTTATTTATTTTTTTAATTATTAATCTATTGTATTGAATATTTATCTATTTTAAATTGTTATAATAATATGTTAGATGCATATAATTTGAGTACTGGCAACGATAGTTTTACAACAGCAAGTAACAGTAACAGTAATAGTAATGCTACCATTGTGGGTCTACCGTCTTTGTCTCAAATCATTGAGGCCCAGTTTTCCGATGTACCCAAGAATTTTAATGTAGTCCATTTTAATGCACAGAGTATTCACGCCCATTTCCCAGAGATGCTGACTACTTTTAATTGCAAGAATATCCACGCCATTCTGGTTTCGGAAACGTGGCTAAATCCCTGTCTTCCTTCTATTTCTTATACTTTACCTCACTTTCATCTTATCCGTAACGATCGCCGTACCAGGGGTGGCGGTGTTGCCATCTACTTACGAGATCATATTAACTTCAACATTTTGGAAATGTCTCCTCAGCCACCGCCTTCAAATGCTGGGGAATCAATATTCATTGAGGTGGACCTTTGTCACTCAAAGGTGCTACTCGGTGTGTATTATTCCTCTTCATCCGAAATTAATTTCTTTTCTTCTTTTGAAAATATTGTAGAACGTCTCTCACCCTTATACAGTCATACTATTATACTCGGCGATTTTAATACTTGTCTTCAAAAAACTGATTCTCGCTCGCTTGCTCGCGCCTCTTCTTTCAAAAGCATTGTAAATTCCTGTAACTTGTCTATCCTACCTTTAAATGTCACTCACCACTTTCCTGGTTGCGCTCCATCTCTCATTGATCTCATCCTTGTTTCTTCCACTGAATTAGTTGTTAAGCATGGTCAAAGCACAGTTGTTCAATTCTCGTATCATGACTTAATATATCTCTCTTATAATCTTCGTCCTCCTAAATCTAAGCCCAAAATCCTCATGCAACGCAATTTTGGTGGCATGGATATTGATAGACTACGCGACGATGCATCAAATATAAACTGGGATTCATTGGTAGCCACGAACTGTATGGATGAGAAAGTTAGGATTCTAACCAGCAAGTTAACAGATCTCTATGACCTACATGCTCCAATTCGTGCAGTGAGGGTGCGACACTTGCCGGCGCCGTGGCTTACAGCTGATATCAAATCCCTCATAGCTAAAAAAGCTGCAGCTAAATGTAAGTTCCAACGTCGGGCGACACCTGAAAATCATGCAAAATACATAGCCTTGAGGAATCACTGTAGCAGGGTGTGTAGGAAAGCACAACGCCAACATATTCACAAATCGGTCCAGAACGGGGACCCAGCAAAGGTATAGAAGTTTCTAAAAACTATAGGGGTTGGAAAACCTAAACAACAAGACATTCCTAAAAACCTTGACATTGATTCACTAAATCAACATTTCTGCTCGTCGCCGTGTTATGATCAATCTAGCAAGGCAAATACTTTACAATATCTTTCATCTCTTCCAACTCCTTCTTTCCCACCGTTTCGTTTTGATCAACTATCTGCTTGTGATGTTAAGAGGTGCATAGTATCGCTTAGTTCGAACGCGGTAGGTACTGACTGCTTAAGTCGTAACATGGTCGTGCCTATTCTGGATGAAATTCTTCCTATTTTGTGAACCGTCTTTAACCACTCCATATCTAGCAGTGTATTTCCGACGACGTGGAAAGAGGCACAAATTGTCCCCATTCCCAAAAAACCTAACCCTACATCCTTTGCCGAGTACCGTCCCATTTCCATATTGCCTTTCCTTTCAAAAGTTCTAGAACGGCTTGTTCATATCCAATTAAGTACATTCCTAAACAGAAACCTTCTTCTTAACCCTTACCAATCAGGCTTTCGTCCAGGATATAGCACGGCTAGTGCGTTGATCAGTATTACTGATGATATTAGGCTGGGCATGGAAAATGGGAATATCACTGTACTATCCTTACTTGATTTCAGCAACGCTTTTAATACAGTGGATTTCCAAATACTGCTCGGTATACTGCGCTCGATTAACATATCTCCAACAGTTATTGATTGGTTTCACAGTTACCTGTTTGGACGGCGGCAGCGTGTACGCATTGAAGAATCATTTTCTTCTTGGTGTGACACGACTGCGGGCGTACCACAGGGTGGCGTTCTATCTCCATTACTATTCTCCATCTTTATAAATTCCATCTCTAAATCTTTATTATCATCCTACCACCTTTATGCAGATGATCTACAGATCTATATGCAAGCTCCAGTCGATGAAATTACCGAAGCAATATCTATAATTAACTCGGATTTAAGGCGGATATGTAAGTGGAGCAGGCAATACGGACTAAGCGTGAACCCCTCCAAAACCCAAGTAGTCGTTATCGGCAGTCCAATTATGGTGTCACGTATAGACCGTACTCAATTGCCTGACATCATGTTTAACGGTGTTGCAATACCTATTAGTGCAACTGTTAAAAATCTGGGAATCTTGGTTGATGATAAGTTGTCCTGGTCTCCCCAACTACAGGAAGTCAGCCGGAAACTGTTCGCATCCGCAGGATCCTTGCGTAGACTACGTAATTTCTTACCTACGACCACTAAAATTGCGCTTGCTCAATCTCTCCTTCTTCCTATTCTAGATTACGGCGATGTCAGTTATCTCGATATCACAGAGGAGCAACTTGATAAACTCGAGCGCCTTCAAAACTTCTGTATAAGATTTATATTTGGATTACGCAAATATGATCATGTAACCGAATATCGCAAACAGCTCGAGTGGCTCCCAATTCGCCTTCGACGGAATGCTCATATCCTTTCTATGCTTTACAGTATTCTGTTCAATCCACGTTCCCCAACTTATCTCAAAGAACGATTCATGTTCCTTAATGACACACATTCAAGATCCTTGAGGTCGTCGGAAAATTTGACACTGGCTATGCCTATTCACTCCACTGGTTTTTACGATAAATCTTTCGCCACACAGGCTGTGCGGGTGTGGAATGCGCTGCCTGAAACGATTAGAAAGGCCCAGTCTTTGGCTGTCTTTAAGCGTTTGGTGAAGGAACACTATTTGACCCGGTAGGATGTTCCTTAGCATAATAATTGTTTTCATGTATGTGTATGTATATATATATGTATGTATATGTGCGTGTGTATATGTATGTATATAGATATATATTTATTATGTATGTATATTGGTATGTACCTGTATATGTATTGTATTTATGCCTAGATGTATATATATAGTATGTACGTCTATATTCATTTACATACCAACTGGTATGTATGTATTGTTTTGTAGCTTCATATTGCTACACCTAACTACCCATCTGTCTTCAATATCTTTTTCTGTCCATCCCAAGGTTGCCTGTAAGAAATTGCTTTTTAGCGATAAGGCCGCCCTTTGTACAATATCTTACTATTATCTTTTTTTCTGTAAACTATAACTTGGTGTACAAATAAAGTTATATTCTATTCTATTCTATTCTATTCTATTCTACTATAGGTCCACTAGACAAGCGAGGCAGTCCAATCAAATCATTCATCATCAAAATATACGGAGGGCAACTATATCGCTAAAACCAAATTCTCACAGAAAAATAGGTACCTACCTACCTCTTGAGATAACCCCTGCACTTTTTTTATTATTAAAAAGAAATATGGCTCCCACATCTCAGCCAGCGTGAACTTTTGTTCACGTTTCGGTTTCCCATGGGAACTTATTTCCAGGATAATAAACCTAATTATTTCCGACTGTAATCTTTATCATTAAACTAAATTTCAGCTAGATCAATTCAGGCGTTAGAGCGTGAAAGAGTAACAAACATCCAAAGGTCTCAACTCACGAGCTTTCCCGTTTATAATATTAGCCCCTCTCTATAAAATAGAGTGCAGAGGGGCTTATGGCGAGACTTTGTCTGTAGTCTGTGACTATGTCGCATTAAATAAACTACGTCACTAGGTCACGTGGATCATCTGTTCAAAGTTTGAAATAAACTTTTACTTTCACAAAAAACTTGTTGAGAGGGGCAGTCCGGTGAGAACGATCTCAAGGCTTCTTGTTAGTGACATGCTGAAACATATTGAAACTAAAGGTAGAGGAGTTTTATAATATTTTATTTACTGAAATGTGCAAATATATTACAAACAAACTGTCGTGGTAGGTAACTCAATACTGTCTATTATTTATATACGAACCAGGTACAACATACTACAAAATATGTCTAAGATACTATTCAATTAATTTATTAATAAAGCTCATACCTTCTATAGGTACCTATATATATTACAATGATGGCTAAATAAAACCGAGTGCTACCACAGAACTTTCAATATTGGTTCTGGAGATCAGACGGCAATAATTTCACGGAAAATACTGAAGTTCAGTCGCATTCCAGATAAACTAGAAACCCGACCCAAACATCTGTGGGTACCAAATTTTAGCCAGATCCGTTAATATTAAAGAGTAACAAACTTCTACACTCACAAACTTTCGTTTTATGATATTAGTAATAATATCTGTCTAAGTAAATAGGTATCCCAAACTTATAATAGTAGGGCTCTTAAGTCTTAACAACTATTACAAAGTGAGCCAGGATAATTCCTGGCTCACTTTGTAGTAGGCCCTACTACTATAGCCCATATACATATATTATGAAAACTCGAAATCAGTCCAGCCTTTAAAAAGGTTCCTACATATCAATTTTTAAACTGCCCCACATGTCACGGAGTTCGCGTTTTGCGAATATAATAGAAAAAAGAGCTTCTAAAATTTCATATTTATTTACTGTTTTATTTAATAAAAGATTGCTTTTTAAAAAAATATTTATTTACGGATACAAAACTGTGTCAAACACCGCCATTATTAACATATTATGAAAGAACAAACTCAATTGCAGACACACATGTGCCTATTTTTATGCTTCACTCCTGAAAAATAGAGCTTTTCGTCCATATTTTCTGTGAAGATAGGGGGAAAAAATATGTGGACCACAGTTCAGAAAGAGATTTAAAGATTACCGATTAATAAACTTCAATCTAAGTGGTCCGTTTGGGGTGTACATCGGATGAATGTGATAATCCAGTGGTTCGTGATGATATTCCAGTTTAAAAGCTTGCACGATCTGAAATAAAAAAGAACATGAGTTGATAAACAGACAACATAATAGCCTGGGGACATCCTTCTGAGGCCTAATCATCCATGACGGATTTTCCACATATTCAAAGACAACATGAAATAAAGTCCTTTTTTTTTACGTGAGGGAAAATCCTCAGAGGATGTTATGCCGGACTCATACCGACTAAAAAACCTCACGTAACGCCTAACAGCCTGTGGTTGGAAGTCCCGGGTAAGCCCTCGGAAGGATGTCCCGGGACTCGCAACAGACCTACGGCCGCCACTGCGGCCTCGCCCAGGGGGTGGTTCGGGTGCTATCCCGCGTCTATGGGGGGTATCGGGTGTGATCCCGCTTCTAAAGGGGGCGTGCGTGAGTTGCTCACGTCACGCTGCCGTCATGGGCCTGCTTCTGTAAGGACGGTGAGCCGCCCTGTCACCGTCCTCAGGCCCCCGGTCATGGTGGTATAGTACTCGGCGAAGACAAGTCGGCGGCGCCCAGGCCGCCAACTGCGGAACTCGGGTGGGAGAGTTCTCTCCCGTACCCGTCCCGCCGCCTCCTTCACGAGCATGACCTGCTCGCAGAAGGAGGCGGCGCAGTCCCACTTACTCCCGCTGGAGAGCATGGCTCGCACCATAGTCTCGAGCGAGAAAGTGTCCACGCACAGACCTGAAATGACGTCCTTATAGAAAGAATGATTAAACTTTATATTTATTTATTTCAAACCAGACTACCGCAGTTCATTGTTGGACATCTAATTACCCTGCAGAGTGATTCCAAGAGCGAGTGGGACTAGCGTACGGGCGGTTCCGTACCAAAAAACTGGCAAAAATCACGTTTTCTGTATGGGATCCTCTCCTCTCTCCTGGATCCGGCATCCATAAAAAGGGTGTGTAAGGTACGATATTGTTTAGATTTTTAAAACTTAAATCTATCGATCGATATATTAAATCGACTAAAACTATAGTGGCCCACTACTGCCTACAGGCGGGAGCCCAGGGTAAGCCCTCAAAAGGATGTCCCAGGATTCCTCCAGTGGTAGCTAAAGTGACTAACTTTAGCTACCACTGGAGGAACCCTGGGACATCCTTTTGAGGGCTTACCGTGGCCTCATCTGGAGGGTTAATGTACTTTCCTGCGTGTTGGGGGCTTGTTAGAGTGCTAGCGCGATATACATCGCTCTTACCTTACAAATAACAGTATGTATTTCCAACTCAGCGAATCTTCGTCCCAAACACATTCGTTTACCATATCCAAAAGGCAAGGATGCGAAAGCATGATGCTTTTGTCCTGGAGTCCTACGCATCCACCTTTCTGGCCAAAATTCTGATGCATTTGTGAAATAATCGTTGCTGTTTCCCATTACGTAGTGTTGAAATATTACTTGTGTCTGTGAAAATAATTTTTTTTCTGTTGAGGAACTCTAAAATTATATTTCATTTTATATTTCGTCTAAATTCGTCATCTTTAGAAGCGCTCGTCATCACATAGCGACAATCTGTTTCGGTCCGTTTCAACACTGTTATAGGGTTGACAGCGCAAATGTAACACTTCCCATTTTGCAAACGTCTATAGGCTACGGTAAGCACTTCGGCCAGGTGGGCCATAGGATTGTCTGTCACCTCAGTAGGTACCATTTCTTTTCATACTAGAATTTAAACCTTAATCCTAGCTCTACCTTACATACACATACGAACCCCTTTAGGTATATGATAACCACAAATTATTGTGTCCTTAGTGAGCTGTCGGCCATTTCCAATTACCACAGGATACAATCTAAAACAAAAATAATAGCTTCTGTACAAATACATTTTGAAAACAGGTACCCACAGCAAGCCCCTGCCGATTTCAACACTGCAATAGGGTCTACAGCTCGACTGCAACACCTTACATTATGTAGGTTCATTTTTTATCAGGGACCCTGGTGTTACCCGCCTATGCAATGAGGAGAGACCCGGGTGCGTACCCGGGTCTCCCGGACGTAGGCGGATTGTAGAGAACCGTGTATTTTTAGTCAGATGGTCTCCTACCATCCGGGCATCCGACTTAAACGACACGGTTCTCTACCTATAAAGCACAGCATGCATGAGGATTCGTTAAGGTGCTGATAGACTTGAGCATTCACTTGTAACAAAACATCGAGCATTCGCCGTTTTTACATTTGTCGAATAATTTTACAATTAGTTGCAGAGTTAAAAAAAACACATACATAAAATACAATGCAACACATACTAATAATGACTTACACTGTCATACTGAGTAGCAGGGGTGCGGGGAGAGACGTCGCAGAGTGGTTGGGTGCGGAACGATGGCAGAAGATTAGCTCAGCAAAAAGCTCGAAGGAAATCTGTCCTTTCGCTAGAATGCTCGCCAGAACGATCGATAGAATGCTCGCTAAAAGGTTCTCCTAATTTTCTGTATTATAACATTCGCAAGAATGCTCATTACAAGTGAATGTTCAAGTGTATCGGCACCTTAACTCTAACTGCATTGGATACGCCAGTACCGACGCATACATATTTTTTAGTTTATGTATTTAATGGTATTTATTATAATTATTATATGTCAACACTCACGCACTAAACGCATCTTACTTTTATGTATTGTCTATGGCAACACTATCCCGCCCGCTTCCTACATTCACATTCCGCCATAGCTATTGGAAGATACGCACGCACCCGTCTCTTAACGCTCCGCTCCGCTATTGGCCGCTGTGATTACCCATCATATCGCGCTACATCGCTTATCATCAGCCACAGTCTCGAGAGTTACGGTTATAACTCCTGTGTGCATATTTCGCGGTCGTGAATCAAGACCCCGAACGCAAAGCTGGGAGCAGCGCCTACCTACCAACAAGAGTTCAAGGTAAGTGCACTTCCAATTGTGGTCCTCCGTCCGGATATTCCATCTAACGCATTCTTTCTACTAATAATATTAATTACCTCTTTTCCTATTAAATTCACGCATACGCATATATATATTTAGTATATTACTCATAAATACTCAACGCAAATATTATATTTAACGCCACCCGCACGCATTAGAAAAGTTAATTATCTTTTCACACCGCATATTTTATATTACTCATAAGTACTCATATTCTATAACGCATTTACGCTATTTATCATAATCATATTTACCTATATATAATCAACCCGCTGGCAGGTAGCGCCCCCCGAAATTATCGCTACCCAGGACTTGGACCATCCTGGCCATGTTAGTCCGGTTGTCCGATTCTAGGCAATCATTTTGATATTTTTTGGTAATTAGGAGTTTTGGCATAAAGTAAAACGGACAATCCAAAATTAACAATTTTCTCAACCGTCATAAATTTAACGTAGTTTTCCCCAATTTCATTACAATTTCATATTATCTTTCGAATTGTAATCGTAGATAAAACTCATATTTATACGTTAATTTTATACCCACATATATTTATTTTATTGTGACGGTACTGGGCAACGCAGCCGATACATAACGGTATTCAAACGATTAACAGCTGATTGTTACGCAGACTCCATATTGGGTTTGTTCTCTGAATACTTTACCGCAAACAGCTGATTTAAGCTAACAGCTGATCGTTGTTCGAATTTTATACTTTTTCGCTGAATATTTCTATTACCTACCCACTTATATACATACTCGTATCTCGTATCAATTATATTATCATGGCTTCTAAAGACAAATCCCATAGTAAAAGTTCAGACGAAAGTCAGGTCATGATAAATTTTTTAGAATACAAAAAACAAAGTTTGTTTCACATAGTTCAAGAAGTGTACAACTTAAGTCTCAAGGTTACCGATGAAACAGTACGCATGATGTTTCTCGCTCGGGTTCAATCTATCGATAAAACCCGATCGGATTACATCGAAACTATCGATAAATTGTTAATTGAACAATTAAAAGATAATCCGCAGGTACAGCCGAGTTATAGTGTTTTTAATACATTTGATGAATTATACTGTTTCATAAAGCAAACGGAAACTACTCTGAGACAAGAACTCGACGATAAAAAGAAAAGTGATAATTTTAATATCAAATTACCCCCACTTAAACTCACAGGTTTCGATGGTACTTATGGTAAGTGGCCTATATTTTATGAAAATTTCTGTAGTGTGATACATACGAATACTCGTCTCACCAACGCCGAAAAGGTTCAATATTTGATAGGTTGCCTTTCGGGTAAGGCACTTACTGTTTGTTCAGGCATAGCTGCTACCGCACAAAATTACGATGTTATTTGGCAAGCCCTTCTGGCTAAATACCACGATACCAGGGTTCAGGCGTCGTGCTATTTAGAACAAATGTTACACCAGAAGCCAGGGCAATCGGCTGATCAGATCTTGGAGAACTTTTGTTCAGCTGAAGCAGCTCTGCAGCGTCTACCTATCACAAATTTATCAGATTTCATAATAACTCATTTAGCATTAAGCAAGTTTGATAAACCTATGCTTGAATTGTTTGAACAATCTCATAGACATTTGAGTGTACCTACATATAGTGACGTCAAAACATTTTTGACAGAACAAAGCAAACTCCAAACGCTCCGCTCACCATCACATTCCCAAAAAGGTGATTATCGCGCTCAGCGGAGTTCAACCGCCTCTCATTTAAATAAACCTAAGTCATTTTTTACGCAAACCCGCCCTACTAATTTGAAATCAGTCGATACTTCTAACATAAAAAATTGTATCGTATGTAACAATAATTCCGCTCACCCTTTGTTCAAATGTCAACATTTTATTCAAGAGACTGTTGAAACGCGAAATGAAATAGTTCGTAAACATTCCTTTTGTGTTAATTGTTTAGGTTTTCATCACGTGAGTGCTTGCAGATCTGTTAATAGGTGTTCGATTTGCAATCGGTCTCATCATAGTTTACTGTGTTATAAAAATAATTTGAACGCATCAAATTCAACAAGAAATCATGCTACCGGCAACGCATCGAGGCAGGCAAACGCGTCTACTGCGCCGTCCGAGCATTCCATGTCGACTCATGCGTCATCGGCAGATGATCCGTCCCGCTCGCACTCGCGGGAGGCGCGGTCACATAGTGGCAATATCGCGTCGTTATCGGCTGTGATCCCTCCGCCGCGTAATTCAAGCAGCGCGACCACGGTTTTGTTGCCGACTGCTTGTGTATATGCAAATTATAAATCGGATCGTATACGTTTGTTTTTGGACTCAGGGTCTATGAGTAACTTTATTACGAAGTCTTGTTGTGAGCGTTTGCACTTAACCATACTTAACGCTCCTTCTGTCATTAAAGGCATAGGTCAACTTGAAAGCCAATCTTATGGAATTACGCATTTCAAAATATATTCGCGATTTGATGCCCGCTGTTCTTATTCGGTTAGTGCACGGGTTATAGACACTATTACAGATTTTTTGCCTAACGTGGAAATTGATACAGCGGAATTAACCCATTTACAAAATTTACCTATGGCTGACGAACGATACTATACTCCGGGTGGTATAGATTGTTTGTTAGGTAATGAACTCTTCCCCATGATTTTAGGGTCGCAAAAAATTACATCCCCAACCTCATCAGTAATCGCGATAGAAACCACGCTCGGATACGTCGCAATGGGAAAGGCGCATGCTTTACCTTATTCGCTAGTGGCAAACAAGCATCCCCGCGATCGCATGTCTCATTCCTCCGTGTCCGACAAGGCCTTCTTATGTCACACTCAAGATGTGTCTCTCGAACAATTAACGCAACGCTTTTGGGAGATAGAACAGGTGCCAGATAAGAAGCACATTAGCACGGACGACGCAGCATGTGAAAAGCTGTTCTCGTCTACGTACTCACGCGACGATACCGGTAGATATACGGTTAGTCTTCCCTTTAAATACCCTCCCAGTGAGCTAGGGCATTCGTACACAATCGCCAAACGCAGGTTTTTAAATTTAGAAAAAAAGTTAGACGCTTCTAACTTACGCAACGATTATAATGCCATTATTCAAACATATATTGATCAAGGTTATCTCACTAAAGTGTCAAATAGCTTTCTAGACTCTCAAGTTTATTATATGCCGCATCGGGCCGTTTATCGCCCTGACAAAGAAACCTCTAAAACGCGTGTGGTCTTAGACGCTGGGTGTAAAACCACGTCAGGTAAATCGCTTAACGATTTGCTTTATACGGGACCAATATTACAGAACAATATCTTTCATTTGCTTCTCAATTTGCGTATGTACCCGGTTGCTGTAACCGCGGACATAGAAAAAATGTATTTTCAAGTGAAACTTACTCAAGATCATCATACATATCAAAGAATATTATTTAGGTTCGATTCCAATTCTCCTATTGAAAGCTATCATTTCAACCGCGTTTGTTTTGGCGTCTCCAGCTCACCCTTCCTGGCAATGCGAGTCGTAAACCAGCTCGCGTCAGACTGTCGCGCTTTATATCCTCTGGCGGCTTACGAAGCTGACAATCACATGTATGTTGACGACTACGTTAGTTCCATAGAGAATGTAGATTTAGCTGAAGACACCTATAGGGAAATGGTCGCTATGTTTAAATCTGGAGGTTTTAACTTAACTAAGTGGATCTCTAATGACAATACCCTATTGTCACGTATCCCGTCAATTCATAAGAGCTGTCTCGCTGTCAAGTTTGATGAGGATCCTCATGTTGACACTAAGATCGTGGGTATGCAATGGCAACCTAACGATGACACCTTTAACTTTAAAATAGTGATCGACATGCCTTTAACGTGCACTAAACGCTCGATCCTTTCCGTAACCGCGCGCTTGTTCGATCCGCTTGGAATCATCAGTCCAGTGGTCGCATACATGAAGTTGCTTATACAAGAATGTTGGAAATTACAACTGGACTGGGACGAGACGGTCCCGGGTTGCATTCTGTCTAAATGGAAACACTTTCATAGGGAGTTGTCGCGTTTATCTGAAATAAAAATACCGAGACATATAGGTTTAACATCCGCTCGTCGAATTACTCTAATAGGCTTCTCGGATGCCAGCCAGCAATGTTATGGTGCTGTTATCTATGTACGAATAGAAACGGCTGAGAACGGAAACGCTCTTAATGTGAATCTACTGACCGCTAAATCCAAAGTGTCAGATTCTAATAAAACGCTAGCGCGTTTAGAACTCTGCGCGGCGGTCTTACTCGCAAAATTAATTAATTCTGTGCGCACTGTTTTTAATAAGCGGTGTCAAATAAACAATATATTCGCATTCTCTGATTCTACGGTAACCCTTACCTGGATTCACTCTCCCGCTCATAAGTTTCAAACTTTTGTAGCTAATCGCATCGCTCAGGTAAATGAATATCTGCCTGCTTCCCATTGGTATCACGTTCGTGGGGTTGAAAATCCCGCCGATATAGTCTCGCGCCCTGTGACACCTAAAGGGTTAATAAATAACTATCTTTGGTTTCACGGGCCGAAATGGCTGTCCGCACCTATAAATGCATGGCCTGTGAAGGAATATAAAATCAATCATAACGAGAAGACAGAATTACCGGAAATTAAAATAGCTTCTCTCCATGCACATTCCATACCTGTCTCCGATCACGTTCACATGATAGACGAACTTGCCGAGCGTTGCTCGAGTTGGGTAAAATTTATTCGTTCACTGGTTTATGTATTACGTTTCACAAGGATTCTCAAATCCCGCGGTATACTTTCTGTATACGATTTAGAATACGCAGAATATTATGCGGTCCGCTTCGATCAGTCTAAGTATTTTCAGGTAGAATTACAAGCACTTAAGGCTACTAAAATTTGTCCAAATCAGGCTATTTTAAAACTCAACCCTTTTCTTGACGAACAAGGGTTAATTAGAGTAGGTGGTCGACTTACTCATTCTCAACTAAATTACAATACAAAATATCCAATACTGCTATCACCCAAAGGACGTATAGTGTCGCTCTTAGTAGACCACTATCACACCGACAATTTACACACCGGTCCTGGACTAGTGTTAGCATTGACTCGCCAAAAGTATTGGATTCTTTCTGCACGAAATTTGATTCGCCAACGAGTACATAAATGTAATTTATGTTTTAAAGCTAGGCCTCGTTCTACAACTCCACCTATGGGTGATCTTCCATCCATTAGAGTTTCACAAGTAAAGTCGTTTGTGCATACCGCAGTTGATTACGCGGGACCCTTTTACGTAACTCACATAAGGCGTCGTGGAGTAAAAAGTCATAAAGCGTATATTTGCTTGTTCGTCTGTCTCACAACAAAGGCGCTCCATTTAGAGTTAGTAAGTGATCTTAGTACAGATTTATTTCTCGCTGCCTTTAAACGTTTTATCTCACGCAGGGGTCCTGTTTCAGTGTTGTACAGCGATGGAGGCACTAATTTCATAGGTGCGAAACGAAAATTGAACGAAATTTACACGCTTATACAGTCCACTAATTATAAAAATGATCTGAATAAATATCTAACTCAACATAAGATTCAGTTTCAGCACAGCCCACCTTTACTCACCAATTTTAATTCGTTGCCTGAAATTAATGTCAAATGTGTTAAGTCTCATTTATTTAAAGCTATCGGGAGTCAAATACTCACCTATGAAGAATTCAGTACAATATTGGTGCAAATTGAAGGCATTTTGAATAGCCGTCCGATTTGCATACTTTCTTCGGATCCATCGGATCCAACCCCCCTAACGCCTAATCATTTTCTTAATGTTACTCCGCTTAAATATTTACCCGCTGAACACATTGAACCCCTATTACCAGATAACAGACTCACCCGCTATCAATTATTAAATAGAATTGTTCAAAGTTACTGGACACGTTGGAGCAAAGAATATCTTACCTCTCTCCAACTTAGACATAAGTGGAATATGCCGTCCAAACCTGTGACGATAGGAACTGTAGTTGTTGTTAAGGATGACAATACGCATCCTTTATCGTGGCCACTCGCGGTTGTATCAGAGGTGTTTCCCGGGAAGGATGGTGTAATTAGAGTCGTCAGAATTAAGACTTCTTCTGGTGAATACATTCGTCCTGTAACTCGGCTTTGCCCGTTACCCACGCAATAACTCCTACGCTTTTGAATTATTTTTTAGTTCATAAGTTTTCATTCCTTTTATTTTTTTATTTTGTTTATTCAATGTAGAGGAAGAATCCTCTAAGCCCCCCGAAGTTGGATACGCCAGTACCGACGCATACATATTTTTTAGTTTATGTATTTAATGGTATTTATTATAATTATTATATGTCAACACTCACGCACTAAACGCATCTTACTTTTATGTATTGTCTATGGCAACACTATCCCGCCCGCTTCCTACATTCACATTCCGCCATAGCTATTGGAAGATACGCACGCACCCGTCTCTTAACGCTCCGCTCCGCTATTGGCCGCTGTGATTACCCATCATATCGCGCTACATCGCTTATCATCAGCCACAGTCTCGAGAGTTACGGTTATAACTCCTGTGTGCATATTTCGCGGTCGTGAATCAAGACCCCGAACGCAAAGCTGGGAGCAGCGCCTACCTACCAACAAGAGTTCAAGGTAAGTGCAATTCCATGCATTAAATACTAACCTCATAACTTCCTTCACGCATGCCTTTAAATAAGGCATTTGGTTAACATCTCCTGGTTTTATATCTCTATCCTGAAGAACATGTTTTATCTCTTCAAATAAACGTTCTTGAACTGCAGGTCTTAACGATAACTGGTATAATATCGATGCCACGGCGTTCGATGTCTGAAAACATGTAGAAAATATTGTATTCATTACAGAAATTGTCTTGTTTTAAGAGTCAACGGTAACAGAACAAGAGCGATCAGAATTCGATTAATTATATAATTATTGAAATTCTGATGGCTTTACAAAAAAGAGTACAAAATGTCGCCACCCTTTCATCCCGAGGGTTACGTAGTAACTATTATTTAATCTGTGCCGAGGGTATCGTAAGAGGCAGGGAACACTTTCGCAAAACGATCCATTGCGTAGAGAAGGAAAACTCGAAACGAAACTCGATTGTCAGTAAAATGACAATCGTTAAGTCAAGTTGAAGGCCATATGGGCAGCTTGAAAAATTATCAAGTGTGGGTCGTCACAAACTGCGCCTATCTATTTCGACTCGGCAATAGGCTTACCACCTATTAGGTACGTGGCACCAATTGGGACATAAAACCATAAGGTGAAATGTGGGCATATATTCACTATGTCTCTGTCTACTCCTTCAGGGATAAAGGCGTGTCTATATGTATGTATGTATTATATAGTAATACATACATACATAACTTCGTGGAGGCGTGTCTATATAGACACGCCTTTATCCCTGAAGGACATTAGGACTCATTCTTGACCCTTTTGTGAGAATTCCGTAAACGTATACACGAATTTGACACACCAAAAGTGAAATTGAAAAACCGCTCAAGTGCAGAAGTTAACAATGTTGTAAACTTTTACCAGGCGTCAATCCAGATTGACTTTAAATAACGTTTTAGCATTCATTTTAATCAAAGCCTAACGCAGTTCACTGCAGGACTAAGGCCTCTCCTGATTATTGGTACAGCAGATGTTTTTTTTATATATATAAATATTTAGCTCGCCTTATTGATGCTGCCGGCCGATGGAAAGTCACAGCGACATCTAGCGATTGGGGGGTCACCGTCCCAGTCTGTAAGACTACAGAAAGCGGCCCTCAACTTGGCGGCCCTATGATGTGCCTCTTCACGCTCCGCTTGAAGAACCCAGGATTGTAAGAGTTTTTCGTGTTTTCCTTCTCTTTTATATGTGCACCGCTTGTAGGTGACCGTAGTCTGAGCCTAAAAGATATCGGTAAAGCCCCAATGCACTTCTATTTCACAATAGGTATATTTACGGCTTTTTCCTCTTAGGCGAAGGGATCTTAATCAATTTTCAATTAATTTTTTTTTTTTTTCAATTTATTCAATTTACATAAAATAAGTTTAGAAGCATACATACAAAGAATAAAAATATAGTTAGGATTTAAATTGGTTATCTAAACTAAGTACAATAATATGGTAGTACTAGCTGCTCTCCTAGATAAGGCTACCAGTAACCTGTGTTAATAATAATAAGTAGAAACCTGTCGCATAGTTGAAATTTACTTTCAGTGCTTACCGTATCAATTCCTACTAAGAACAAGTCCAGAGCAGCCACAGCAGCCACTCTGGGTCCAGCAGCGGTCACCAAGTCTTGTAACAGAGATCTACTTCCTCCGTTCACTTCGCATTCTTTCAGCGCCTTCTCTACGTGGCTGAGAGTCACGCTGAAAGGAATAATAAATAATTTAATATGACTTTATATTAGACTGTAATGGTGACTTTAAATTATGTTTGAGGTGGAATGAGTCAGGAAATCTTCGGGGCATAAGTCAGTCTCTTCGTGGTGCAGCTGCTGCTCAACGGGTGAGATCACGGTGGAGAGAAAAGAACCTCGAAAAAAGCATCCAAAACAAATACGAGTATAATGAAAATTGGGAGAAGGCTGTGTCGAACAGCATGAGGCAGTCCGAAGTAGAACAAAGTATACTCGTCGATTCCCAAAAATACGGAAGCACAATCAGAAACGTTGAGGTAACTTAAGTCCTCCCTCCCAATCACGGTTGTTTTGAACACATTTACCCGTTCTGGCAATTTTTATAGCCTGAAATTTGATATAGGTACAGGGATAGATTTTATAGCAAGTAAAAACACACAGGTTTCTATTTATCACTGGTCCCATGGAATGCGGGTACGTAAAACAAAGTTCCACTCGAACGGAGTCGCGGGTCTCATCTAGTAGATACCGATAGAAATTATAAGCGTTACCTAATGGATCATCCTTCCAGGCAGTGCTAGGGCACGAGTGGTTTTAACCGGTAGAAAAAAAGCATCCACGAGGCATTTCACACGTAAAAAAATCATTACCTAAGAATAGTGTCGAGAGCAGCAACATATCTCTTAAACATTGCAGTAGGGTAAAACCTCCACCACGGTGCTCTAAGTTCGAGCTCACCCACGCTTAGAAAGAAGGTTTGTACGGCGTGGATGAGACGCATGCTTTCTGATTCTTCTTGGGCTTCAAAGCAGCCGAGACGAGTGTCTAGGGCTATCAGTCCTAGTGCTGAAAACAGATATTATTTAAAATCATTGTTTTGTATACCACTAAGGTGGCAGACGGACGTTTGCAACACTAGAGGCACTACACTCGCGCTGCCGACCCTGTAAAATCCTTCTAAAACCCCTTTTGAAGAACCCCATACTGTAGGCGTCGGAAAACCGAGGCAGGGAGATCATCCTACAATCGAAGGGTGCGCGGAAGAAAGCCCCTAACCATGCTCGAGCGCTCCGGATGCAACGTGTGATCGAACAACCAACTGAACGATGTGGAATGCCTAGATTTTTCCATACGCAAACATTACCTGTAGGGATTGGCGTTCTTCAAAAGGTGTCTTAGAAGGTTTTTGCAGGTTCAGCAGTGCGAGTGTATTTTCTCCAGTATAGTCCATAGATGGGCAGTAAGCTTATATGTGACCTGATATGAAAAGATTTTTAAAAATTCTGACCCTCAGACTGTTCCAATACGCCCAAACACGGTTTACATATAGCTGAAGCTTTTGACGAGTTTGGTATTCAGCAGTTCAGTTGTTGCATCAGCAACTTCGCAGTTGCATGTAATAGAATACCAACGAAGTAACAGTATAAGTACTAAATTTCAGATCAGTCCTACCTGTACATGATGATGTAATCCATTCATCACCTATATTATCTTCTTATTAATTACTAGCTGTTCCCCACGGCTTCGACCGCGTAGAAGTCATTATCGCGTGAGAGTCGTTATATCGTAAAATCATAACCGTCCTTTTGCGTAGTTGGTTTAAAAATAGCTTAAGTCCTTCCCAGGGCCTAAAACTATCCCTATACCAAATTTAATCTCAATCGCTTCAGCTGTTTAGGTATAGAATTATAGAATAGAATTATATAATCTGTGGTTTAGGCGTGAAAGCGTAACAGACAGACAGACAGACAAACAGATTTACTTTTATAATATACTAGCTGATGCTCGCGGCTTCGCCCGCGTGAAATTTGGTACTCGTTCCCTCTTCCCGTGGGAACATATTCTCGGTATAAAAAGTAGCCTATGTGTTATTCCAGACTATAAGCTATCTCTGTGCCAAATTTCAGCCCAATCCGTTTAGCTGTTAGAGCGTGATTGAGTAACAAACATCCAAACATCTAAACATCCAAACATCTTCACAAACTTTCACATTTATAATATTAGTAGGATGCATATGGCATTTATAATATTAGTAAGGATAACTAAGTACCATCTGATCTTCTTATCGCATTGACTTTTGAACAGAAAAATCTGATAAAAATTAGTCCATCCATTCGCCAGTGAAATAATAGTCTTATAGATATATCTACCTAACCTACTCACATTCTAGTGACCATTTGTGTACTTCATTTAGAAAGTCGTGTGGTGTCTCTTGGTTTTCATTCCTTATGTCTCGTATCCTGAAAGTATTTAAAATATTTTTAAATTTTGTCATAAAAAACTGTTATTATAAAATTGCTATGAAGATTTAGCAAAAGTTCTTCTCCTTTCATCTTTTTCATAGCAATACGAAGTAGTATCCCGTCAAATTAACAAAATATCAGGCGTTAATAAAGCTGTTGTTCGTGAGAGATTTCGATCTTTATTTATTCGCCCTGGTATCTCTTTAGAAGTCACCATCCACCATCAAGTGCCTCTCCATCTACTGGAGGTCGGCCGTCAGCTTAGCGAACTTTCTTACTAATATTAGCTAAGCAGAACCTATTCGGCAAACGATTTTCTTCTTTAGAAGTAGAAAATCGTTTGCCGAATAGGTTCTGCCTACACGTCAATAAATTAAAATGTAGCATATAGGTACCTGAACCTATATAACTACATTTTTATTTATTGGCATAGCCGTGGAATGCCCTGGCATTCACGGCTATGCCACATGGAGGGAAAGTACCTTAAATATTTTATATGTCATTAAATATTCAGGTCTCACAGCGGTAACACGGACACAGCTCGCCTTTTTGACTACCTGCAACAATCGACTGACAAGGTGATTGAGCAGTATCCCTCTGCGGAGATAGTGATTCTGGGGGATTTCAACGGTCATCATGTTGACTGGTTGGGCTCCCGGATGATCGACTTTGCGGGGAAAGCTGCACACGAATTTGCCCTGACCTATGGGTTCTCCCAACTGGTTAAATCCCATACGAGGATACCAGACAAGGAGAACGAGCATAGTGCATTGCTGGACCTCCTGCTGACAACGCGTCCGGATGGATACAACGTCTCAGTGGATGCTCCGCTCGGATCGTCGGACCACTGTATCATTCGGGCGCATGTGCCACTCGCAAGGCCTGAACCACCTCGGCCCAAGGAGTGGCGACATGTGTGGCACTATAAGTCAGCAGACTGGGATGGACTGCGGGAGTTCTTCGCGTCGTACCCGTGGAGGCGGCTTTGTTTTGCCTCAGACGATCTGGATTCCTGCGCCGCAGCAGTCGCTGAGGGGATCTTGGAGGGCGTGGAGTGCTACATTCCTAACCGCTGGATCCCTGTAGGATCAAATAAGCGACCGTGGTTCAATCGGCTCTGCAGAGAAGCTTTGATGCTGAAAGAATCTGCCTACATAGCCTGGACCACGGCTCGTGCAAATTCAGATCCAAACATCTCTGAGGTGAAACGCAAATTAAATGCCGCCTCGAGGGCCAGCAAGAGAGCAATTGTCAGGGCTAAATTCGATTTCGTCGGCAGAATTGGTGAGCGGCTAGTCAGGGAGTCGTGAATTCTGGTCGCTTGCCAACGCTGCCGAGGGAAACTTCTGTCAGTCAGGTTTACCACCTTTGCTTAAACCCGACGGTAGTCTGGCCCAGAGTGCCGGGGAGAAGGCTGACCTTTTGGGTTTTCTCTTTGCCGCTAACTCGCCCATGAGCGACGGGGGTGCTGTGCCGCCGGACGTTTCGTGGTGTGTAACTTCCATGCTGGAAGTTAAATTCACGCAGCGGGACGTCCGACGGGAGCTTCGTTCTCTGGACGTTCATAAGTCGAGTGGGCCGGACGGTATACCCGCGGTGGTACTTAAGCAGTGTGGTCCAGAGTTGTGTCCGGTACTTACACATCTTTTCACGCTTTCATATTCTATGCGACAAGTCCCGGCGTCGTGGAAGATCGCGTATGTGCATCCTGTGCCCAAGAAGGGTGATAGGACCCACCCGGCCAATTACAGGCCTATATCCGTCACTTCCCTATTGTCTAAGGTGATGGAGCGTGTAATTAATACACAGCTCCTGAGGTACCTTGAGGAAAACGACCTGCTCAGTGACCGGCAGTACGGTTTCCGTCACGGTCGCTCGACGGGCGATCTTCTCGTGTGCCTCACACACCGATGGGCGACGGCTATCGAGAGTAAGGGCGAGGCTCTAGCAGTGAGCCTCGACATTTCTAAAGCCTTTGACCGGGTCTGGCACCGTGGTCTTCTTAATAAATTGCCCTCCTACGGACTGACCGAAAGATTATGCGGAAGGGTGTCCAGCTTTTTGGCCGGTAGAAGCATCAGGGCTGTTGTCGACGGCAGCTGTTCTGACTGCATGGCCATTAACGCTGGAGTACCGCAAGGCTCAGTGTTGTCCCCTACTCTGTTTCTGCTGCATATCAATGACATGTCGTCTATTGACGGCATACATTGGTATGCAGACGACAGTACGGGGGACACTTGTTACACAGGCCGCCCCGGTATCTCTCGGGACACAGTGGAAGAAAGTCGTGAACAGCTTGTGTCTGAAATCGAGGCTACTCTTACTAGAGTGTCCGATTGGGGTATACCAAATCTTGTCCAGTTCAACCCCTCCAAGACACAGGCGTGTTTCTTCACCGCTAAGAAAGCCCCAATTACTGTAGCGCCACAATTCCAGGGCACATCTCTTTCCATCTCTAAAAGTATAGGGATCCTTGGTGTTGACATCTCCAGTGACGTTCAGTTCCGCAGTCATTTGGAGGACAAGGCCAAGCTAGCGTCCAAGAAGCTCGGTGTGGTCAACAGGGCGCGGCGGTACTTTACTGCGGCGCAAACACTGCTTCTCTATAAGTCGCAATTGCGGCCACACATGGAGTACTGCCTCTGGGCGGGGGCACCTGAATATCAGCTTTGTCCATTTGACTCGGTGCAGAGGCGAGCTGTGAGAGTTGTCAACGATCCTTTACTGACAGGTGGTGTTGAACCTATTTGCGACAGGAGAGACTTTGCCTCCTTATGCGTGTTCTACCACCTGTACAATGGTATCTGCTCTGAGGAATTGTTTGACATGATGCCCACGGCTACGTTCTATCATCGCACCGCTCGCCATAGACTGGGATTTCATCCTCACACCCTACGTCCGGAGCGTTCGAGCACGGTTAGATCCGATAGGGGATTTCTTCCGCGCACGCTTAGGTTGTGGAATGATCTTCCTGCCTCGGTTTTCCCAAACGCCTACAGTATGGGGTTCTTCAAAAGGGGTCTAAGAAGGTTTTTACAGGGTCGGCAGCGCGAGTGTGGCGCCTCTGGTGTTGCAAACGTTCATAGGCTGCGGTGACCACCAGTCCTCCTGGTGGGCCGTATGCTTGTCTGCCACCTTAGTGGTATAAAAAAAAATGTAACATTTTACTGAAAGAAGACATTATTTTCTTTAATAAAAAATAATTTAAACTGCATTCGTAGATTTTTAAATAATTACATGGTTGAACCGGAGATCGAACCCACTACACGAGAAAACAAAAAATACACAGGAAAAAAATGTTTAATCTACAATCCCCAAGGTACTCTCCATGTGGCAGAGCCGTGGGACGCCCTGTATAGATAAGTACTTACCTATTAACAAAGGCATCAGCTACTTCTGCCACAGGTACTGTATACTGGGCTGCAGCACTAGTACTTAGTGCTACCCTTGACACTTTTGTTCTGAACGCAGCCCAAGAGTCGCCATGTCTGAAAGATCATCAAACCAAATACTGGCATAAGAAAGTACACCATAAGTTCCATAAGCATTATTGATTATGGTCTGGAATAACACATGGGCTACTTTTTATCCCGGGAATAAGTTCCCACGGGAAGCGGGAACGGGAACAAATTTTCAAAAAGGTTCTTCAAAAGGGATTTTGGCAGCTTTAGAGGGTCGGCAGCGTTAGTGTTCCTCCTATAATGTTACAATTTTGCAAAGACTACAGTGGCCATCTATACATCTATATCTACATATAATAAAATGATAGAAAAGTCAAAACTGTACATTTGAAATATTAAAAAAAAATTTCGCTGGGTGTTCAACATAAAATACCGAAGCCAAAAATATAGTTAGAATTTTTTTGTCTGTTTGTCTGTTTGCTTTGCTTTGTCCGGAAGGATCTCAAAAAGTACTCAACAGATTTAATTCAAATTTTGCACAAATATTAACTTGGGGTAGGTTCTTCAAATAGGCTATATATTATCAAGCTACATATCCTAGGGGCTAAGCAGAGAGCAATCAAATTGGCATTATAACATAATTTTCACGCGTACGAACGAAGTCGCGGGCAACAGCTAGTTTCAAATATGGCACAAAAATGTCCCCATTTTTGTGCGAGTCCAAAAAACATTAAGGTTTTTGGAACTTTTTAGATACCCCTTTGTAGATAAAAATAAAAGCCAAAAGAGCTATTTTTGTACGTACTATGAAAGTAACAGGAAATGTAAGGACACAGTCTATTGGAAGTGGTCATCATAGTCCTTTTTACTTTTGTAACATTAGAGCTTATAGCAAAGATAATAATAATAGTATTACATACAGATCGGCAACTCCCTGTCGCGCCACAGCTGTCAGTAGAGTTGACGTGCGCGTTGACGGACAATTTGCTTACATTTTATTGATCACACGCACACATTCAAGCTGGAGTTTCCGCCCTGTGCTTATAGCATACACGTACGCTGCCAGGCTTATCAATCAAGAGCCCTTTTGACGGTTACTTTAAACTATCTTAATTTGTATTATAATACAAATATAAAAACAATATAAAGCCGTCTTTTAATGACTATTAGTCATATCACTTAACAATAAATACCTACTCCTCAACATACACTTATCAATCAATGTTAATACGAACGTCAAACTACAAATTAATTACACTTGTTACTCATACAAAACACTAATCAAGAGCTACAACTATTTATCGGTTGGTGGGTATTTTTGTGTTTTCTATACTACTAATTCTTACTAGTACTTTTGCGAATAGTAGACCTCGCGAACATCCAGATAAAAATCAAATCATCAAAATCCGTTCATGAATAACGCGACCACAATATTCACCCCTTTTTTCCCCTGATTTTCCCCGTATCAAAAAAGGAGGGAAATCTATTAAATAAAGCTCTCAGCAAAAGTTGTATTTTAAATCAAGAAGACGTGTGACAAGTTTCGTGAAAATCGGTTAAGAAATGCATCCTCTAGCTAAACCAAAACATACACACAGTTAAACGGACGAAAGCAAATCGTCCATACTGTCGAATCGGAGACTCTCGTTCGCTTCACTCGTTCGGTCAAAGCCTCTCGTTCGCTTTGCTCATTTGGCAATTATTGATAACAAAACTTACACCGCTATGACTCCAGCGCAGTTCTCTTCAGCACCAAAGAAATCTTTTCTCAGGGTATGCTTGTAGTAATTCAGAGATGGCATTGAGGGTCTGAAATTTTCAATATTACCCGTAAATTTCTGAAACTGGACCATAACATACAGACAAACGACGTAAAACAAAGTGATTTTATATAGACTTCACTTTTACCTTTTGAGGAACAAAATCCTATACACTACATAGAAATTGATTTATTCAGTACCCCCGCAGTTTGCCTGAAATTCACATAGAGCACAAAAATATGTTTCCCTTGGGAGGGAGTCCAATATACGATACGTTTTCTGTGAAATGTACCCTATGTTAGGTACCTGTTCTACTCTCATACACTCGACTACCCCCATTTAAAAATCATTAGGTACAATCTATTAATAGATACAAAGAAACACACATGTAAGACGTTAGGTAACCAATATAGTGTCTGTCAACTCACCGATGAGGAGCGGTATCCTCGCCTCTGAAAACTCGTTCGACTTCGCTAGCATCAAAGACGAACAGCATGTCAGGTCTTCCAAGTAACCCAGTAATCTTCACACAGTTGCCATACTGCTCTCGCAGCGATAAACACACCTTGTCGATATGTTCTACTGAGTATCCTCCTGAAAATACATGTATTGTCACCGTAAACTTGTAAATATTCCAGGTTTTCCTATCTAACGGATTATTTACTTTTAGATTGTAAAGTAATGAAAAGAAAACCGGCCAAGTGCGAGTCGAACTCGCACACAGAGGGTTCCGTACCAAAAAGCAGCAAAAATCACGTTTATTCATACATCATCTGTGAAAATTTCAGCTCTCTAGCTCTCACGGTTCCTGAGATACGACGGCAAAGTTTCTTGAATAGAGTCCCGTTTTTTGACCTTAGGGTACGGAACCCGAAAAATTACAAAAAGGAATACTAATAAAAAGTGCCTAAGGCGTTCAGCAGCCACCCGCCACCACCTCGGCCCGCTCGCTTTGCCAACTCGCCGCTGAAAACGAACATCAGTAATGAAATCGAACGCATATTATTTACATTATACTTTGTATTCAGCAAGTAAAGAGGCCTGCCGAAGATCGGAAGAAGAAGCTGCATAACAAATGCCCGCGGCTCCACCCAAGGTGTGAAAAATCTTTACACGTTGAAAACGTGTAAATGAAAACCCTTGCTCGTTTAGCATAGGAGCTTGTTTTCGATACAAAATGTAAGAAGCCACTTGTTTACATACGAAGGTCACACTAAAAGCAGCCTGCCTGCACAAAATAATCGTCTAATAATAAAAGGACGAAACGCAATGTCATAGTCTGTGTACTTTTTTTTTCAAACATACCCTCAACTACGCACACTCGCGCAAAAACAGTATATTCGAGGTCAAAGGATTTTCATAATTTCGTTATTATGAAAATCCTTTGACCTCGTGCATAGCCTTTTGTACATTAATGTAGATTTCCTTCTGTAAATTATTATTTTGTGCTACTACCTATATCAAACGTATATTAAGACCCAACCTTATGTACTGAACGCTTGGGTGCTTCTGATACTGGTGAAAGACATCATGTATTATAAACCGATCGAATGTGCAATTTGACCCAAGTTCAGTAGAAACTACTATACGCTTCGATACAATCCCTTCTATGTGCAGTTTCGCTTTTCAAAAGACCGGTCATGCAGAAAACAAGAGTTCTATTCGTCGTGACCGTTCGTATCGATAACGTTGGTTGTGTAAAAATGTCTGTAAATATATTTAAAAAATGCAGTTCGGGCATATCGGAAAATTTTAATAATGTAAAGAATTGGATTTAAGCACTTGAATGTAAACCAGCCATCAGGCCATTACAGATATAATTAGACAAGACTAGTGTTGCGACAGAACAAGTTTTCTTTCCAGATCTAGTCACCGACTGGTTTTTATCCCTTTACAATTACTGAGTTCTAGTTGCAGTAACTAAATAGGTAAGGGATATAATTATCTATATTTATTTTGTACGACAAAAGTTTCTATTTATTTCAGTTGAAGGCTTTAACTCGAACGAAATTTGTAAAAATCAAGCCCTCTTAAACAATTTTTATTTCTGCTTTTAGTTCTTTTTTTTTCTTTATGTGAGGGAAAATCCTCATGAATGTTATGCCGGACTCCTACCGACTAAAAAACCTCACGTAACGCCCAACAACCTATGGATGTGAGCCCCGGGTAAACCCTCGGAAGGATGTCCCAGGACTGCTTTTAGTATATTATGTTGTCATAGCGCTAATAGTCTAGCCATCACGATTTGTGAGATACAACCGTGTGACAGATAGATGAACAGCGACGTCTCAGTACCGAGGTCCCCTCTTACTTTTTGGTACGGAATCCCAAAAAAGTGTACAAAGTGCGAAAGTTTGTGAGTATAAATAACAAATCAGTAAGGTACTTACCTACAGTAGTAGGTACAGTAGCGTTTATGAAAACACTTATGAAAATAGAAGAAGCGAAAGTGTTAAGCCAGGATCGTAGCAAGTGGAAAGTCATTGTCTCTGTCTACCCCGATGGCAGACAGGCGTAATGATATGTATGTATGAAGCAAAAACTATGAAACTAAGGGCCGGTCTCCCTTTAAGGTAATTAGAAAGTGCTCAATCAAGCCGACAATCTGTCTAGCGCAGATTTCTCCAAAGTCTGAGATCCCATACAGGCTTTACCTGTATAACTGGATCTGTATCTAGCTGCTGTTAGAGGTATTAGATCCGTACGTAGGTTTCGTCTGTATAATAATGGTATAATAATACTAGATGGTGACCGTGACACGGCCCGCATACGTGTTTGTTTCGGCATCCCAAGCGGAAGTGCTCGTGGCCCCGCGGACTCAGTGTTTTGTAAACGATCACTGTAGTAAGCAACATTTACTATGATCAGTTATGGATGGGTGACCGCCTCATGACCGCTTTGTGACATTTATTTGCGAGCGTACCCGTGCTTAGGAAGGCACGTTAAGCCGCCCGCAGAGAGTGATGGCCGTCAGGGTGATAAGAGGATACCGCACGATCTCCGGTGAGGCGGCATGTCTCCTAGCCGGGACCCCTCCATGGGACCTGGAAACGAGAGCCCTTGCATCACTGTTCAGATGGCGCAAGGAGGCGCTGGAGCGGAGCCAAAGGCCTGCGTCTTGAGAAATCGAGGCGCAGCGGACCCTGCTCCACCAGGAAACCATGGAGACATGGAAGGTGCGACTTGAGCAACCAAAGGGGGGATTCGCCACAATAGCGGCCGTCAAACCGGTCATGGACGAGTGGCTGGAGAGAAGACACGGTGCTCTCTCCTACCGGTTGACACAGATGCTTGCCGGGCACGGTAGCTTCGGTAGGTATCTGTGGCGAAAACACCGGGAAACCACGGCCGAGTGTCAGCACTGCGAGGACCGCAGCGATGACACGGCGCTCCACACGCTGGTGGAGTGCACGGCGTGGGCACAACAGCGCCAGGTCCTCGTAGTGGGTCTGGGCGTGGACACTCTCTCGCTCGAGGCCATGGTGCGAGCCATGCTCTCCAGCGGGAGTAAGTGGGACTGCGCCGCCTCTTTCGGCGAGCAGGTCATGCTCGCGAAGGAGGCGGCGGGCCGGGTGCGGGAGAGAACTCTCCCACCCGAGTTCCGCAGTCGGCGCCCTGGGCGCCGCCGACGTGTCTTCGCCGAGGACTATCGGCCTCCATGACCGAGGGTCTGGGGACGGTGAGAGGGCCGCTCACCGTCCTTACAGAAGCAGGCCCATGACGGCAGCGTGACGTGAGCAACTCACGCACGTTCCCCCTTAGAAGCGGGGTCACACCCGAAACCCCCCATAGACGCGGGATTGCACCCGAACCACCCCCTAGGCGAGGCCGCAGAGGCGGCCGTAGGTCTGTTAGGAGTCACGGGACATCGTTCCTGAGGTTTTACCCGGGGCTCTCAACCATAGGCTGTTGGGCGTTACGTGAGGTTTTTTAGTCGGTAAGAGTCTGGCATAGAATCCCTCACATCAACAAAAAAAAAAAAAGGCACGTTAAGCCGTTGGTCCTCGGTTGTCAGTAAAATGGCAGTCGTTTAGCCAAATTGAAGGCTTGAAAAATTTCAACAGTGGGCAGTCACAACCTACGCTTTCCTTTTCAACACGGCAATGTGGGCATATAATATACCTATGCCTACCCCTTTGGGGATAAAAAGCGTGATCATTCCAAGGAAAAAGTAGCCTATGTATTATTGCAGACTATAATTTATATTTGTACCATATTTCAGCTAGATCCGTTCAGCTGTTAGACCGTGATTCAATAATAAACAATTTCATAAATTACGTACCTATGGTACATTTATAAAATTAGTAAGATTACCGATAAGAAATCAGAAGAAGTATCATAGTATCCTAACCGGGGGCCTGAGGACGGTGAGGGGGCTGCTCACCCCCCAAAGACGCGGGAGAAACCCGAACCACCCCCTTGGCGAGGACGCAGTGGCGGTCGTGGGTCTGTTGGGAGTCCTGGGACATCCTTTCGAGGGCTTACCCGGGACTCCCAACCATAGGCTGTTGAGCGTAACGTGAGGTTTTTTATTCTGTAGGAGTCATAACATCCACGAGAATATTCACTCACGTTAAAAAAAAAGAAAAAAAAATGGGGGCTGCTCAGAAGTAGGCCCTAGTAGACGACAGCGTGACTTATGGGATTCACCCCCTTAAGAAGCGGGATAGCGCCCGAACAACTCCCCAATAACGCGGGACAGCACCCGAACCCCCCGTAGGTGAGGCCGCAGTGGTAGCCGTAGGTCTCTTTGGGGTTCTGGGGTATCCTTCCAAGGGCTTATCCGGGGCTCACAGCCATAGGCTGTTAGGTATAATACGTGTCGTTTTTAGTCGGTAGGAGTCCGATATAGCATCCATGTAGGATTTCCCTCACGTTAAAAAGTATCATATCATCCCAAAAGGTTTATCTAAAACTCACGGTGACCTGCCACACCCTGCCTCTGCATATGCCCCGAGCCCTCGGAAAGAGGTCCCAGGACTACGTAGTAACTATTTAGTAATATGTGCCAGGACTTACATTTGAAAAGGTGAACTAAATATAATACGGTTTAATAAGAAACGGGTTGTCTCCTTATGCACTGCGGAGCGTAAAAATTGCAGCGTTACGTAAAGGAAGGAAGTGCATTGCGTGTACTGTAAGTAGCAGCAGGCGGTAACGAGAACATGCTAGGTAAACGAGAATGGCGATAAATTATGTTGGTAAAACTAAGCTAATTGAGGACGTAAGTAGCCGTGTATAAAATGTTTTATATTTCGACAGTTGCAATTATTTGATACCTAAACTAGGTTCGGTAATCTCGAAACTAGAAATTCAGCTGAAATCTATTATATAAAAATAAATCGGGTTTTCCTTCCTGACGCTATAACTCCAGAACGCACCAACCGATTTCCACGGTTTTGCATTCGTTGGAAAGGTCTCAGGCTCCGTGAGGTTTATAGCAAAAAAAATTAGGAAAAATTTCAACAGAAAAGCGGGAAAATCATTTTTCACATACAGCGCCATCGCGGGCGAAGCTGCGGGCAACAGCTAGTACTGTATATTTTCTACATAATAATAAGTACTTCCTACACTATCTTGCGACATGATTATGCGGCATTTCATGCACTTCATTCAATACTAGGCTAGGTGGACGCGATTTTGTTTTGAATCAATCTGAGTCAAGAAGGAAAGGGTTTTTAATCAAAAATCAAAAATTCAAACAAAACAAAATAAGATTTACAGGGAATTTACTCAAAATTTCGTATAACTTTGGGCAATATGCCATAAATTTCTTAAACGCGAAATTAAGCTGCTATGATGAAATAACTGTATGTTATAAACGATCAATATGATAAGCATCTTTTGCTATGACTGGTCCTCGGATGGGTGACAAATTAGTGATATTTTTATTACCCAGAATTTCCGTACTTTTGACGACAAGTTAAAGGCATTATGTGACTCAATAACAGTCGGTATCTATCACCTGCGTTTGTCTATTATCCACAAACCATTCCCCCCCTAAGTAGCCGGATGATCCCCGAAAACCCCCCAAATACGCGGGATTGCACCTGAACCACCCCCTAGGCGAGGCCGCAGCGGTAGTCGTAGGTCTGTTGGGAGTCCTGAGACGTCCTTCCGAGGGCTTACCCGGGGCTCCCAACTGTAGGCTGTTGGGAGTTACGTGAGGTTTTTTAGTCGGTAGGAGTCCGGCATAGAATCCAAGAAGCATTTTTCCTCAAGTTAAAAATACACAAACCATTATGTATTTATTCATTATACGCTCCTTTAATAACATTCAGCGAACTATCTAACAAAAAAAAAGTTGTGTGATAATTCGATTTATTTAATGTGCGAACGTAATCAAAGATGTGTTTCCATAGTCATGCCATGCAGCGCCGCAGTGTCTCATAACATCCCGTTGACGTGCATATTAATCCAAAATGTCGACCTTGGCCCACAAGAGGATTTTCGTAACGGAGGCAGGGTATTAAACAAAATTGGTATGCCGATGGCATTGTGACGGTCAGTTACGAAAACTATAAACAATGACTTGAGTGCCATTGCCGTGCAATTAAGTAAAATTGTCCTGTCTGTACTATCGGTTGCATCTTTCTTTATAATCGTCTTACATTATGTTGTATTGTATAATTATATTTAAATTTATTTAAATTTTACGCTAATAATGAAGTTTTATAATTTAAGTTTTATTTATTTTAATTTATGCTTACCTACTTGTAATTTGATTTTAATTTGATGATGTTATTTTAAATTTATTTAAAGTTTTTACTGATGTTTCTAAATGTTTCAGATCTTTTATTTATTAATAGCTCTAATATAAGTATTTTTATACCACTAAGGTGGCGAACAAGCTTACGACCCACTAGTTGTACTGGTGGTCAATGTAGCCTATGAACGTTTAGAACACCTCAAAATGTCAAAACCAGTGAAACCATAGACTCGGTTTTGACATTTTAAGGTTAGAAACCGCCTGCGGGCCGCGGTAACCGCAAATGCGACCATACGGATAGCCCCTTAAGGCTTCACTACAAGACTTAGGATTTCACGGGCAAATTTTCGCCTTTTCATACATTGTAACCCTCAGGTCAATAGATGTTAAAACAACCGAATTTCATGTCAAATAACCAAATAGGTGATAGGTCAAAATATCTTATATATTTTACATAAATTGACAAATAACCTATTTGATAATCACAGCAACAGCTCAGATTTTTAAAGCACTAATTTAATCTTTGGCTTACGAAACGCCTCAAAACTCTCTCATCTTCAAACAATAAATATTCAATAACACAAAGAAGTTCACGGCTCAAATTATTTAATAATCTTCGTAAGGTCAGGCTTCCGAAATATTGTTCTATAGCTAATATTTGTTATAATATGCTCATATGGCTAATTTTATAGCATACTAGCGAACGTAATACGATTTCACTCGTGTAGCTCCCGTTCCCGTGGGAATATGGCAATAAATTATAGCCTATGTTACTCAGGCTCAATGTAGCTTTCCAGTGGTGAAAGAATTTTTAAAATCCGCACATTTGTTTTTGAGTTTATGTATTGCAAACATACACACACTCAGTATTTAGTGTAAAAATATTTTTTTTTTTAATGCTAACTTTGAAAGCTGTTAAGTTCCTAATAACGCCTTTAAAAATAGAGGTGAAAATTTGGTGCCACATCATAAAAAAATGATAAATTTATACTAAAAGCATAAAAGCAATTTTGGGGTCCACCCTTGTCACTTTAGGGTATGAAAAATAGATTACGAAAGATTCTCAGACCTGCCAATTATACCTAGATACATATAAAATTTCACAAAAATCGTTTAAGCCGTTTTGGAGGAGTTTAGAACAAACACAGCTACACGAGAATTTTGTATACAGCCAGCCTAGCCGTAATATTGGATTATGTTTAGCGAACTGTCATGATAATGTAATGTATTGTGGCTGCTGTATAACATTTCTTAAAGTCACAAAGGGGACAAACTTCGCACATTAAAAATACATAATTTTGACACAAACTGGTCGGGCTTACAAAATAAATAAGTGATAGAAAATGGTCTCTCAGTAATCTGGTCCATGCATAGAGCAAGGTCGAGTTGCTCTGTGCGTAGGTCATTTTTAGCAAAACTTAGCTGTAGACATAGGAACATTTTGATTGATTGATTTGATTGTCTGTTTGTCAGTTTGGTTGTTTCACATCGCGTGAGATACTGATTTATTCATTTAAAATTTTCAGAAAATAAGAAGTCCGTATTGAAATTTGAGAAAGCGCCACTCTTATTGGCAGATTTGACGGCAACCCGCCAATGAGAGTAGCGCTTTCTCAAATTTCAAAACGGACTTCTTATTTTGTGATAACTAACTTGACTTGACTCTGCACTGGTCCCCTTTTTTTTTTCTTTTTTTTTTTTTTAACGTGAGGGAAAATCCTCGTAGGATGCTATGCCGGACTCTTACCGACTAAAAAACCTCACGTAACGCCCAACAGCCTATGGTTGAGAGCCCCGGGTAAGCCCTCAGGAAGGATGTCCCGTGACTCCCAACAGACCTACGGCCGCCAATGCGGCCTCGCCCAGAGCACTGGTCCCCTACAAAGCAGAAGTCATGATAAGGTGTTGCAAAAGTTCAAAGGTTAAAGAAGAAAGAAAGAACGAAAGAAAAGAAAGAAACCTTTATTTGTTACAGACATGCAGGACACATTTATTATTGCTAACCTAAAATTAATCATGTTTTATTGCATTGTGTGCCTCACGACTGCATCAAAGAGGTTTCCAGTTCAGCATGTGCCAGGCGGAACTTTGGCGCTGATTTTCAACTGAAACCTTGGTTATGTGTGTAGTTGTGTGTGTGAGAGTGTAGTAAGTGTGGATGTGTAAAAATATATACTATAGCAGTGAAGTATGAATACTAATATAATTCTATATACTTAAGTGTATAAAAGTAAGTGTTTATTATTTATATTTATTAATTTATTATTTATGTATATATTGTGAGGTAATAATAATAACATCATAATAATAATTAAATTTCTTATTATTGAACATTAACTACTTACATAGTTACATATTAATATAAAAACTATATTATTCTAACAATATATAAACAACGTATAAAATAAAAGAGATAAAAAAAAGAATGCATTGCATGTTGACATAAATAAAGTACCTAGGTTAAATAAGTGATTTGTCACAATTTACGCCATCCAGCCCCCGTTGCGCTTCTAAAAGGTACACGCGTAATCTTTTCTTAAAGGTTGTTAGCGATTTACGGGTTACGGGAACCACTACGTCTTGTTTTTTTACGAGCGAAAATCCTTCACGGATGCAAAATTACACGTGTCCTACTACTTTTATTTACCGCGTGGAAATCCTACATGGATGCTATGCCGGACTCCTACCGACTTAACCCACACAATGCCTTACAACAGTCTATGGCCCGGAGTCCTGGGCAAGCCCTCGGTAGGATGTTCCAGGATATCCGACAGACTTTGGCTACCACCGTGGCGTCACCTAGGGGTTCAGGGTCTTTGAGAGTTGGTTCAGGTGTTACCATGTTTTCCGTCTTGGGCCTTCTTCTGTAAGGAGGGCGAACAGCCTTTCCCTTTGATTTGGTAAGTAGACTCTACTGAAAATATTACACCATAACACATGTCCTTCATATTTACGGTGTAACGAAGTCGAAAATGTAATTTGGGTACCTACCTATTTATAATAACCACATCATTATGTGGCCTGCTCTTAACGTCAATCACTATTTCATCACAAAAATCTTCACGTCACGGTAAAGATTGCTTACCTTTTTAAAATATAATTTTATAAGTATGTGTGAAAATATTAACAAAAGGTTTAAACGTTCGAGGTTCGTAGGTAGTGGTAGGTCGAAATTTGAGAGATTAATAGCGTAGTTTTTAAAAACGGCCTCGTCTTCAGAAGGCTTTTAAAGGCGTGCAATTACCTACGATTATTACATACTATTATGTACATAATTAGTATTGAAGAACATGATAAGTGCAACCCAAAGATTTTTATGTATTGAATCATAACAGCGTTGATTCCTTAAGTAATCTTGAGATACTGTGTTATTGCTCAAATGAATTAATATTAGGTACCCTAAATTCTGAGTAATAGGCTTCACCACCTACCTATTACGTGAGACATAACTATAAGGAAAAATGTGGGCGTATACTATGCCTCTACCTACCCCTTTTGGGATAAAAGCGTGAAGTGGTGTGTGTATGTATTCTGAGTAAATGCGTAGTATCTTACAAAATGGGCGGTCGATAGCCAAACTAGGACATTACCGGCTGATAAGTTTGAGTTCAAGAACAAAGAAAACTGAGGACGCAATGGGGTCTAACTGAGACCATCGAAACTCAGACTAGCCTCATCTGTGATTATTACCTGTTGATTTAAGAATGAGAGGTTATGCCAAAGAGGAAGCAATACTCGATATAAAACGCATGGGTATTAACTCTAACTAAAAATAAAGGATTGAGTTAAATTGAATTGAATTGAATTGAACTCTTCTGGCCAGAGTTTTCCAGTATGGACAATCCCAAAATAACCTGGCCTGGACTGGGATATGCTTACTATTATAGAATGCTTAAAAATGCAATTTTCTCGCCGGCAACCAAAAAAGGCAGTCAAAATTTTATTAATTGAGAACAAAAACAACACTAACTACTTTAATGATCTAGCTTAATGTAAGCAGATTTTATCGATAATCGATTTCAATGATTTGTTATAGAAGAGGAGAGACGGTTTTACGAGGAAAGTCGAGAGAGAGAGGAAATTAGCAACCATTGCTTAGTATTTGCATCGTCATTTGATCTAATAACCTCTTGCACCTCTTACAGACCATGTCGCGTAACTTAAAAACGCCGTAAGAAGTGCTGTACATTTTAAGTTAGGTAATCGTTCAAATCTTAAACTGCTTCAAATAGGATACAGAGGTTTGATTTGAATGCATCAGTGGCTTAGTGCTAAATGTATGCTAGTAAAATTGCTGAGATCTTGAATTCGAGTCTCAGGTCCTTTGACTTCAACTCTAACCAATTGAAGTGTACCGCGATTTAGCGCTTTTATAACTTGTAACCTTTCTAGTATAATATTGTGTAGTTTACCCGTACCCGTTACCGACAGGGGCCTGAGGATGGTGAGAGGGCTGCTCACTGTCCTTACAGAAGCAGGCCCATGACGGCAGCGTGACATGAGAGATAAACGCACGCAGTACCCCGCCTTTGAAGCGGGATCACACCCGAAATCCCCCAAAGACGCGGTATAGCACCCGAACCACCCACTAGGCGAGGCCGCAGTGGCGGCCGTGGGTCAGTTGGGAGTCCCGGGACATCCTTCCGAGGGCTTACCCGGTGCTCCCAACCATAGGCTGTTGGGCGTTACGTGAAGTTTTTTAGTCAATAGGAGTCCGGCATAGCATCCATGAGGATTTTCCGTCACGTTAAAAAACAAATCAAAAAACTCATCAGGTTTGTTGCTTTTTATTATTGTTACATTTCAATCAATTAAATTAAATTTTTTTTTATATTCAGCTCACCAAATTGACGTCGCCACCAGCCTGATGGAAAGCCGTGGCGCATCTAGCGATTGGGGGCCACTTCTGATAGTGGTCCTCAAGTTAGCGGCCCTGTGATGTGCCTCTTCACGCTCCTCTTAAAGAACCCGGGATTGTAAGACGAGGCAAACACATGTGCGGGCAGGTCGTTCCAAGTTTTTATAGTTCGACAGAGGAACGATCTATTGAAAGGCTCGGTTCTGGCGAAGATTCTCTCCACCGTGCACCTCTGCCCAGCACGCGTTGTTCGGGATCGGAAAGGAGATGGTGAGATCAGGTTGAAGAGCTCTTCGGAACATTCGCCGTGATATAAAAATAAACATTACATTAGAATCTCTCTCTCCATTGGTAGCTCGCGTAATAATCCTTTCAGTAATTTTGAAGGTTTTCGTGGACAGACAGATTTATAAATATTAGCAACCCGAGATTCGAACTCAAGACTCTAAGCACAACAGTCGCATGCATCATACCAATCTACCACTGAGCTACTGAGGCAAAATAAATGACTTTCATAACTTACCGATATACGGAGTAAATCGCCAAGTATTTCCCAACAACGGCAGGGGCTTGGGACCTGGCACCTCGTCCCAGGTCCTTACAGATGGGGACACGTCGAAGATAGAAGTGTCTATGGCTGCGTGGGTTGATCTCAAACGGGAACCGCGAGCTGGACATGATGGTACTGACTTATTGCCTGCAACATGATACGGTCTTTACATTTTTACTCAAACGTTTATTAAGTTAGTTATAACTAGATGATGCTCGCGGCTTCGCCCGCGTGAAATTCAGTGCCAATTCCCTCTTCTCTTGGAAACATATTGCCGGGATGAAAAATAGCCTATGTAATATTCCAGAATTTAAGCTATCTCTGTGCCAAATTTCTGCCCAATCCGGTCAGCCGTTAGAGCATGATTGAGTATAAAACATCCAAACATCTTCACAAACTTTCATAATTATAGGATTACAATGATTCTGTAGGATCAATGATATTATTTAAATAATATGTCGTTGTGTGGGATAGCTATTTCTCAGCCCTATATTGAATTGTGCTCTAGTGTGCCTCGTGGTCCAGTGGTTAGTGTGCTTGGCTACGGATTCGGAGGTCGTGGGTTCGATTCCCACCCAGGACAAATCTCTTTGTGTGATGAACACATTGATTTGTTCTGTATCTGAGTGTAATGTATCTATATTAGGTATGTAATTAGATTAAGTATATTTATCAGTCGTCTAACTCCCATAGCACAAGCTTATATCTAGATGATGTTGTGTGAGAATTCTGTCCGCAAATATTTATTTTATTTATTTAATTCTGGTGTCGCTATAACAACAAAATACTAAAAACAAATTTTGATAGCCCCATAAAACCTACGTCATTTTTGGCACTGAAGACTCCGTGCGCGAGTCCGTCTCTCAATTGACTTCTAAGTTCTTACATACATACATACATACATATCATCACGCCTGTTTCCCATCGGGGTAGGCAGAGACTATGGCTTTCCACTTGCTACGATCCTGGCATACCACTTTCGCTTCTTCTACTTTCATAAGTGCTTTCATACACGCTCGCCGGTTAAGGGTACTCTTGACCTGGCCTTTTTCCAGCAGGTCATCAATTTGGTTACCATGCGTACGCCGAGGATGACCCCTACCAGCTTGCCCATTCATTCTCGCCTTATAGATTGTTTAGTCAGTCTATTTTCATCCATCCTCTCAACACGTCCAAACCATCTAAGCATCCCTTTTTCGATCTTTGTCACTACATCTTCAGCTATACCACATTGTTTTCTAATCACGCTATTCCTTTCTTTGTCCATCAATTTCACTCCAGCTATACTTCGCAGACTTCTCATTTCCACAGCATTAATTTTACTTTCATGCTTCTTCTGCCACACCCAACTTTCACTACCATACATAAGTGTGGGGATAAGCACACCCCTATGCACAGCCACTCTTGCCTTCTTAGACACGTTTTGACTGCTGATAAAGGTATGCATCGCCCCATTCACTTGATTTCCTGCCAAAACTCTTCTCTCAATATCCTGGTCACACTTTCCATCCCTCGTAAATTTTGAACCCAGGTATACAAATTCTTTCACCTGTTCCACTCTTTGCCCTTCGATAATAATAGGGCATTCGTCATACATTTCTCTCTTTCAAAAACCATTACTTTAGTCTTACTTACATTCAATTTCATTCCTCTACCTTTCAGCGCCTCATGCATAATATTAACCATCAACTGCAACTCCTCCGCCGATGCAGCTAAGATCACCTGATCGTCAGCATATAGGAGGCATTTGATGGTCAGCTCGTTCAGTTTTATACCGCACGCACTCTCTTGCAATTCTTACAAACAACTGTCCATGTACAGGTTAAACAGCCACGGTGACGCTACACAACCCTGTCTCATACCCCTTTCTATGTTAAAGAAGTCCGTGCAAGCTCCGTTGATCCTGACACAAGCACTCGAGCCCTCATAAAGAGATTTCAGTGCTCGTATCAAGCTGCTGTTCACCCCGTACAAAGACAATGTTGACCATAGTTCATTCCTCACCACTTTGTCATAGGCCTTCTCCAGATCTACGAATACGCAATATACCTTTTGGCTTTTCGCCAAAACTTTTTCTGTTATGCATCGTAAGGAGAAGACCTGATCCGTGCATCCCCTTCCTTTCATAAATCCTGCTTGAACATCCCACATTTTTCCTTCACTTTCATTCATCACTCTTTTTATCAACACTTTCGCATACAGTTTACCGACGATGCTGAGCAGGCTTATACCGCGGTAATTTTTGCACTCTTGCTGCGACCCTTTTCCTTTGCACAGCGGCACAATGACGGCTTTGAACCATTCTTTTGGTACGCTGCCACTCCTCCAGCACAGATTAAAAAGGCGGTACAGCTGGTCAATCACCACGCCACGTCCTGCTTTCAGCATCTCAACGGAAACCCTGTCAATCCCAGCAGCCTTGCCTAGTTTCATACTATTTAATGCTTCCACTATTTCTTCCATACTAATGTCGTTTTCATTGCCGATTTCATTCATTCATTCTATTTAATTCATTCTAAGTTCTTAAAGGTTAATATACATCTAATTCTGATTTAAACGCATTACAAGATCTCAGTGCAGGTCGTACGCAAAATTTTGGCATCAACCGTAACTTTGCCACATACTTGCTTAACCCGCATTATCTTGCGTCAACACACATGATAGATAGGAATTTGACGAGCAAAAAACAGTACCTAATAAAAAAAGATGTCTAGTTGTGTAACTAAACACATTTTTAATTTAAATTTCATGCTGAACACTAAACATGCGATTGATTAGATTTACAATCTAGCATGCACGATTATTACTACAATGACCTTGTGTTGATAATTCAAGAAGGACTTAAGAGCACGCGTCCTAAATCTATCTAAAGGTATTCACTAATAATATAAACCTAGGGTTGTCTGACTAGCCAGGTTAGGACGCTATTACTGAAACTAAGATGTCTGTCTGTCTGTGACCAAACTGTATCTCAAGAACCGTGTCAGCTAGACAGTTAAAATTTTCACAGATTATGTATTTCTGTTGCCGCTATAATAACAAAATACTAAAAACGAAAAAGACATTATGAGACCTCCCATACAACAAACGTGTTTTTTTTTGTAGTTTTTGATACGGAGTCCGACTCGCACTTGACCAGTTTTACTCTTTAGGTACAGAACGCTTATAACAGTACGAAACTACTGTAAGATTTTAAAAAAGCCCATTTTAATTAGGTTAGGTTAGGTTATCAACATGGTTTTGTTTCGATACATACCAATTTCCAATCCTCCATCAGAGGCTTGATAACACTTGGCTGTTGTAAAAACGTGTCGAACAGGACTGATGCTCTGCAGCGACCGTTTGACTACGCTCACACGACTTTTCATCCTTCGTTTATAATCTGCAACAAATTTATAATATCTGTACTTATACATTTACTTATTGTAACTCTACTCACCTATTAACAAACAGCTGAAACTTTTACACCTAAGAACTTGAATTTATATAACGTGGGCACCCGTTACGAAAGGCCCTTTTGACGTGACAACGTCTTATAATTCGAGTGAGCCGGCTGCACGCACGAAAAAACATGACGTATGCGGCGTTACCTCGCTCTGAGGCGTTCCATTTTTTTTTTATACCACTAAGGTGGCAGACAAGCATACGGCCCACCAGAAGGACCGGTGGTCACCTCAGCCTATGAACGTTTGCAACACCAGAGGCGCCACACTCCCGCTGCCGACACTGTAAATACCTTCTAAGACCCCTTTTGAAGAACCCCATACTGTGGGCGTTTGGGAAAACTGAGGCAGGGAGATCATTCCACAAAATAAGCGTGCGCGGAAGAAAACCCCTATCGGATCTAACCGTGCTGGAACGCTCCGGACGCAGAGTGTGAGGATGAACTCCCTGTCTGTGGCGAGCGGTGCGATGATAGAACGTAGCCGTGGGCATCATATCAAACAATTCCTCAGAGCACATACCACTGTACAGTCGGTAGAACACGCATATGGAGGCAAAGTCTCTCCTGTCGCGAAGAGGTTCCACACCACTTGTAATTATAGGCTTATTTAAGGCTGAGTTGTCACGTTCAACTATCGTCAGTGAAGCGACTTTACAGACAACCAATTTTTTTAAAGTCCCTCCCCGCGGAAGGACGTCCACTATTATTTATATTACTGTAACTTTTTAAAATTAATGAAATGAAATAAAAAATGAAAATTGGTTAGCAAGCTCAAAATAAAATAATGAAGCATTCTGCTGGCCTTTATAGATAAACTAGCTGATGCGCGCGGCTTCGCCCGCGTGAAATTTGGTTCCCGTTCCCGCTTCCCGTGTAAACATTTTCCCGGGATAAAAAGAAGCCTATGTGTTATTCGGGACTATACTCTATCTCTGTATCAAATTTCAGTCAGATCCGTTCAGCCGTTAAAGCGTGATTGAGTAACAAACATCCAAACATCTAAACATCCAAACATCTTCACAAACTTTCACACTTATAATATTAGAAGGAAGTAGGATAGAATAGGATACGTAAAATGTATACCACGAGATGGAACGACAACCTAGAAAAGGTCGGAGCAAGGGACTAGCTGAAGAAAACGCCGGATCATATTTTGAAGAGGCCCACCTCCGATTGTGGCCTGTCAAAGGCTGACATGATCAAAGGAAAAAGAGACCTCTCAATTATTTTGCATGTAAGGAAAACTAGGCATTTCGCTCTTATCCTATTATTTTCATGACTGCTACCAAACTATCGACAGCTACCAAAGCTTGATTGCCACAACATCCGCACATTACGCATCCTGATGGTACCTAAACGAAGGAAGTAATCACAATCTTTAATTCCACTTATTGTAACAGACTCTACTGCAGTTTATCATCAATGCCATCTACAGCTATACCTAACTTCAATTTTGCAGTTATTGTGAACATTAGCTAAGTTTTATTGCCAGTTAAGTACTAAATATTGAGGCAATTCTTTCTTATCAACATCATCATCACTATCTAAGCCGATTTGAGGGCCACTACTGAGCCTAAGCCTCCCCCTTTTTTTAACGTGAGGTAAAATCCTTCATGGATGCTATGCCGGACTCCTAACGACTAAAAACCTCACGTAACGCCTAACAGCCTACGGTTGGGAGCCCCGGGTAAGCCCTCGGAAGGATGTCCCAGAACTCCCAACAGACCTACAGCTACCACCGCGGATTCGCCTAGGGGGAGGTTCGGGTGCTATCCCGCGTCTTTGGGGGGGGGGGGGGGGGGCGTGCGGGAAATCTCTCACGTCACGCTGCCGTCTAGGTGCAAAGGCCTCCTTTAAAGATCGGCATAATGTTCTGCCTTGTAACTACCGTATACAGCGCAGTCCACGACCTTTGATAGACCTTTTCACCTTGCGAGAAACCTACCCTACCAACAGTTTTCGGCCTCATTGGCCTTCAGTTCTAGGAGTAGGTAATGTGTACTGACCACTGCCACTTAAGCTGGGAGCTTCTTTTGACTATGTCGGTGACCCTAAATCTCTTTCGGATTTGGGTTTTTCAACAAAAGCTTCTCTAAATAGTTGGCTAGAGACCGGAACTTGCGACCTCCAAAAGGATTCTTGACTCGCCAACCAATTCTGTCGACGATATCTGACAAAATCTGATTCAGCCCTTTCCTGCAGTCTTCGTTCTTCTCAGTTTCTTTAAAAACTACAATAAATTGCACAGAAAGTTTTTCATAGTAATTATCAAGACCAGTTACTTCCCGTATCAAGGAAGTTCAATAACACTGTCTATAGATCTGTTGTCTACCTTCAACGAGGAGTAATTAAATGACAGACAAGTTGAAGTACGGAATGAAAAATCATTATTGTACAAGGCCCATCTACCTTGTTTGGCTATTTTTTTTTTAAATGTAGGTATTCATTGAATAACAATCTTTTAGAAATACTATATTTTTGTTTCAATTTTGTATGATTTAACTAACATTTTTACAATCTATACTAATATTATAAAAGAAAAATGTGTAATGTGTATGTAATGAATAAACTCAAAAACTACTGTGCCGATTTCAACAATTCTTTCACCACTGGAATGCTCCATTACATAGGCTGTATTTTGTTCCCGTATTCCCACGGGAAATACGCGGAGTAATTCGCAATTTGGGAGAATGAGTAAATTTAGGTATAATCAGTCTGTCTGTCTAATTATTTTGGTCAGAAATTTAATCATGTAAGCTGTCAAGAAATTTTGTAAATGCAACCACACAAATTTTCACATTTACAACATTAGTAAGATACATACAGATTTTAGTACAGAAAACCAGAGGTAACGTAAACGAAGTTGCGATGGTCAACTACTATTTCTTTTTTAACGTGAGAGACAATCCGTCATGGGTGCTATGCCGGACTCCTACCGAGTAAAAAACCTCACGTAACGCCCAACAGCCTATGGTTGGGAGCCCCGGGTAAGCCCTTGAAGGATGTCCCAGGTCATGGTCAACTACTTATGAAAAAAAAAACAATAGATTTCAAATCGATAGTACTTAACCTAACTCAACAAATCAAATGTAACATTATTATAACATTCCTTTTGTCACTATAATGTCTTTAATGGATTGCACCGATTTAATGAGAAAGTTGAACCAATTTGTTTTTAATTGTAACGTTTTATTTTAAACTTCTTTATTAGGTAACTATTTCTAGATCCACGGCAAATTTTTCATTACCGATAGAATCTGTAAACGCTTCACTTTCTAATAATTATCTACTCAATTTATTGTTCGTTGTAAACTATGCTGATAAGTATTATTTACAATACCTATTAAAACACATATCAAATGTAATAATAGTTGGTATTTATTTAGCATACAAACACGCAAGTTCTATAATGAATGCCTTTTATGCACTTTCAAACTGGAAAAGTTATTTAGAGGAAGATAATATAAATACCAGTTTGTGACCAAATAAACTAAAATTAGAAAAAAAATTGATTTGTCAAAATTTTTGTGACTGTACAGAGGGTTCGGAAGAACGCCTCAAAAAACTCATTCCGGTTTTTTCAAAATTTATCTTAAAATCCAATACGGTTTTTTGATTTTGAAAGGAGCAATTTGTATCACTGCCAGGCGGCCTTGTCGTCTTGAAACTGTCATTCTCTGTGTTCCCGTGCTTCGGAACTATTCAAAAGGCATGTTAAGCCGTTGGTCAAAGCTGTCATTGAAATAGTAATTGTTAAACCAAGTTGGTGGCTTAAGGGCATAATAAAACCTACGTACACTACTTCTTAAAAAATTATAATAGCAGGTAGCTTAATTCTGCCACTATCCATTTCAACACGACAATAGGCTCACTACCGTGGACTTGAACTAAATGTTGTAGTACCTTTTTTTACTTTTTTATTTGATGTAAGGAAATCCCGCAGGGATGCTATGCGGGACTCCAATCGACTAAATATATCTTATGACTCTACCCACTGGAGGAAAGAGCCATAAGTCCATTTCCAGCATAAGTAGGTATCTCTGCTATTAGAGCCGACTGTATACCTATGTTCATCTATTGTATATCCATTATAATTTTATTGGAGAAGATATAATCTTCAACAATATAAACTAAGCTTATATAAGGCCCCCGTGGCATTGTGCCCAAAAGACTAGCAGCATTCCCCCTTTGAATAGCAGTACCTATTCGTTGAGCGAGAAAACTGCCAGCCATTGGGTCACCAGTAAAATAAATAAATAAATAAATATTGTTGGACATTCTCACACAGCATCATCTAGCCCAAACTAAGCTATAAAGCTTGTGCTATGTGATCTAGATGACTGATAGACATACTTATATATTTCTAAATACATACATATTATACATAGAAAACACCCAAACTCCGAAACAAACATTTGTGGATCACACAAATATTTGGAATCGAACCCAGGACCTCCAGCGCCGCAGGCGGTACCACTACCGACCACGCCACAGAGGCAGTCGACCCCACTAGGCGCTTTTTCAAAGTCTTGAAAAATTTTTGCGCATTAGGACCCCATGGATCTAGGGTCTCGACACCAACGACTAGACAAAAACAATATGGTGAGTCGAGACCCCTATATTTATTAATTTTAATATTTCCAGCCGCTTCCGCTGCTGCGCTGGCTTTTAATTTTGTTTTAGGAAGATGGGAAGGGGCCAGAGTGTCAACACAAGTTGCATCCCAGACCAGCACCCGACCCATCTCCCACGGTATTAAAATTATACCATCCGGTCTCTTGCCATCGTCCCTGAAAACGCCGTTTGGCTATAGGAGCGCAGGTAGATTGGCGGTGCCAAGAGCACAGCGGATGATGTCATCTCAGCGCAGCGTGGCGTGAGTAGCGGCCTGCGCTATTTAAACATGAAAGACCATGATGCCCTAAAGTGTCACCGGTAAAACCGCAGGGGCATCGATGTGGAGCGCAAAGCGTGACGCCAAGTCTCAAACCAACTGAAATTCGTAGGATGTCCGGTTCCAAAAAAGTTCCGGTGTTGGCTGTAGGGAAAGCTTTCAACCAATCACCGGATTAAATAAAATATAGATATAACGGATAAACAAATATGTATATTTAAATTATATATCGGGTTATACTTTTCTAGAATATTCGCAAATAGTCCAAGTTAAAAAAGTACCACCAATATCAAGCATGTCGAATTTACAGACAACAGACAAATACAAAAAATTTTGATTACGAAAAAATGCCAATAGAAACTTGTACTTTGGTTAGAACCTTATACTTTCCTTTTCAAAAAGAAACCAGTGTTTAACTACCAGAACTAACTTGTGTAGTTATGTATTATCTATTTGCGTGCTATGGCTTAGAGATATTAAATAGAAAAATAATGACCAACAGATAAAATATAATTGTCAGCTATACATACTGTATCATTATTTTTATGCTGTGAAATTACTGATATACCTTTAAAGGATTTCGTATCCAAAGGGTGAAAATGGGACTTTATTCTTTTTTTTTATACCACTAAGGTGGCAGACAAGCATACGGCCCACCAGAAGGACTGGTGGTCACCGCAGCCTATGAACGTTTGCAACACCAGAGGCGCCACACTCGCGCTGCCAACCCTCTAAAAACCTTCTTAGACCCCTTTTGAAGAACCCCATACTGTGGGCGTTTGGGAAAACCGAGGCAGGAAGATCATTTCACAACCTAAGCGTGCGCGGAAGAAAACCCCTATCGGATCTAACCGTGTTCGAACGCTCCGGACGTAGGGTGTGAGGATGAAATCCCTGTCTATGGCGAGCGGTGCGATGATAGAAAGTAGCCGTGGGCATCATGTCAAACAATTCATGAGACTTTGCTGTCCGTCTGTCTGTCTGTCTGACTATCAGTCTGTCCGTCCGTCACGAGGGTGTATCTCAGGAATTATGATAGTTAGAGAGCTGAATTTTTTACAGATGATGTATTTCTGTTGCCGCTATAACATCAAATACTTATTAAGGGGAGGGGTAAGGGGGGCTACCGTACAACAAACAGAACCCTCTGTATGCGAGTTCAACTCACACTTGATCGGATTTTTACCTCAAATAAATAAAATAAAATAAAATTTATTCCATTTGAAATTTAAAAAAAAAAATATAGGTTTGTCAAAATTTTTGTGACTCTACCGGGGGTTCGGAAATGCTACAGACTGAGAAGAACACCCCAAGAAACTCAGTCCGGTCCCTCTTAATTCATCTTAGTATCTAATACAGTTTTTTTATGTAGAAAGGAGCAATTCGTGTCACTGCCAGGCAGCCTTGTCTTCTAGAAAGTCTTTAGTGCTATAATAAGCTTTCTGGCACAATTTAACTTTTATTCGTTTTTTAAATTTATTAACTGACAAACCTGTTATGGCTGTCGGCAATGTATTGTACATTCTAATACAATTGCCCGCAAAAGAATTGCTGGCAATTGTATTCGAATGTACAATACATTGCTGACGGCTGCAAGGCATCCCTTAGCTCCTGTTCCAGAAAGGTAGTCCTCCTCAAGGTTTTCTCATACTCGTCACTGCACTCTTGGAACCTATCTACAATAGACTGAAGGTGGTCCCGCTCCGCAACAATGTCATCGTAACTAACATGAACCCTTATGACGATACTGCTTTCCGCCAAAAACTCAGTGTCGATTTGATCCTGAAGTACCTTGAAAGTGATTGTAGAAGCCTCTGCCTACCGTGTTGGGGATAAAGGCGTGACTATATTATGTTTGTATAGCATGAAGTGGTTCATTTTATCGTGAATGTAGGGCACAATAACGAATAGCGAATCATTTCTGAAGAAATTGAAGCGTTCGTCGGTAGCCACTGTTCATCAGTATTTTGTAAATTATTATAAGATTTCTGTTTCTTTTCCCGGATCCCATGGGAACGTCTTTCAGGGAGTAAAAATATTTGTAACTCCCGATTTATAATCTATCCCTATTCCATTTCTAGTCAAATCCATTGAGCATTTAGCCGTTCCAGCGTGAAAGAGTGACAAACATCCATAGGTACATCCATTCATACGCACAGACTTTGTCTTTAAAATATTATTTGTAAGGGTAGTGGAGTTCACAGAAGGTATAATGTCCCACCAATATCTCCGGGGCCCGAAAGACCTCACCTGTTAATGATGCACCTACTGCCCAACGAACGAGGCATAATCGCAGGCACCCTTAAAGGAGTAAGGCGGTCAGACAGCTGTCCCACAAAGCCAAACCATAGTTACTCTTAGCAGTCAAAAAAGACTGCCTCTGTGGCGCAGTCGGTAGTGATACCGCCTGCGGCGCTGGAGGTCGTGGGTTCGATTCCCACCGGAGACAAATATTTGTGTGACCCATAAATGTTTGTCTCAAGAGTCTGGGTGTTTCTATGTATAATATGTATGTATTTAAAAAGTACATAAGTATTAATATCCGTGGTCTGATACCCATAACACAAGCAGGTTATTCCTAACTTACTTTGGGATCAGATAGCGTTGTGTGAGATGTACGTGAATATTTATTTATTTATTTATTTATCAAGGTCCAAATCCGGGTATGGTTTGGAAGCAACTGGAAATACACTAAGATGAAGAAGTGTAAGTACTGTATATACTTAAGGTTAGTAAAATGTATTTGAGTTGTAAATTTCACATAGTGGTGTCAAATTTTCCGTTTGTTAACATTCATCAAACTTCTCACCTTTTCTGCCTAATGTGTGCTTAAGCAACTAATAAATGACGTAATAGGTACTGTTTTACATATGTCACTTTTTTAAATTTTAAAACACCTAGGTATTACGTGACAATTTTTGCATCATTTTAGCCGAAATATGCTAATTTAAGTTTGTGCTAGGATCTAGCGAATCATTTTTGAATGATTTGAATTTAAAATCTAGGATCTAGACAACTGACATACTTACATAGTTATTAACAAAGCGAATTCCAAATTCATTTTACTTTTTCTTAGAATTTTTTTCAGCTAAAATGGTGATGTGTGTTTGATTGAAAATTCAGACACACCACAATGACCAGGTAGTCTATAATCTGTATTATATGATAAAATTACGGAATGTCATCCATCAAAACCCAGCCAAAACATTTACACCTAGAATCTTGATTTTTTAGGGTAAGCTATCCATATTATTGTTCGCCCTTATAAAATAAGGTATTAAAGGTTATATGAGAAGTTCGATAACTGGTGTGTTAAGCTACTTCCTTCTGTTGCTTAACTATTAGATAAGTCAAAAATGTTCTTTTTTTTGCTTACAAAACGATCCGTTTTGAAACTTTGCGGAAGAATAGATAATAATTTAATACTTGAATTCAGTGTTGGTTCGATTTGATAAAACTTGGTATGGTAACTTCCAACATAGGTTAATGGACTTTTTTGAGCGCTTAGACGATCAGGATCATAAATAGAAATAGATGTAATAATAATAATATTTTTTATTTAATAATCATAGTACATGACAGTTACATGGTTTCTTATACTATCTATTGTTATATCAACACATATAATTAGTATTTTTACATTTGAGTACATACGGTTTTAAAGTCATAAAGTTATGATTTTGCATAGGTATTTAAATATTTATAGCCCGTTCGCTCTAACTTTGCCGCTCGGCTCCGTACTAAAGTCGAATTTTTAATTAGACGAAATAAATTGACAGCAACTAATGTCACTTCTTCATACAATGTTGCTTATTTTCTATGACCAAGTGACATTAGCTACTGTCAATTTACCTCGTGTAATTTTGTAATTGTAACAATTTGGGTATAAGCCTCTACGCCAACGGCAAAGTTAGAGCGAACGGGTAGTACTTAGTTTATGTCTGAACTAGGTAATCCTGTTTTTCAGGCATCAACTGCAGTTTTATACTGTATTTTATAATCAAATTATATATTAGGTACAACCATTTTTATTTTTAAGTATAAAGCAATGCAAAGGTAATCATTGATTTATGTGTTATGTATTTTAAGAAATACTGGACTAGGTAAAGATAGGCCTGCGACGTGCAGGCCACTGCCATCTTACAGAAGCGGACTAAAACGGTGGCGTGTCTCTTCACCCTCGAAGAAGTTGAATAGTAAAAGAAGCGGGATAGCACCCGAAACGAAGAGGGATAAAACCCTAAGAGAAAGTCTGCTGGTAGACTAAGCCTGGGGTTATCCGGGATAACCGGGACTCCCAGTCGTAGTCAGATGGTAAAGAACCGCTTGGTTTTAGCCGGTAGAAGTCCGACATAGCATCCATAAGGATTTCCACACGTGGAAAAAAAAGCCTGTTATGTGGCTGTTTTAGTAGACTAAGTTCTACCAGCATTATTGGGCTCCCGATTGTTGTTCTATTAGCTTAGCAATACTTATTTTATTTTTCATCTTTGGTTTTTTTTAATATCAACCAAAACCTATTTAATTTTGGAGTTGCGGGTCCGCTTCTATAGCACAGGCATTAGTCGACCCTGAGAAGGTTTTAGCCAAAACGGATTGCTGGCACATCTCATACTGTACTAAATGATATGGAGTACGGTTTTTTTTAACCTGAGGGAAAATCCATCATGGATGCTATGCCGGACTCCTACCGACTAAAAAACCTCACGTAACGCCCAACAGCCTATAGTTGGGAGCCCCGGGTAAGCCCTCGGAAGGATGTCCCAGGACAATATGGAGTACGGTTGCATCCACCCATTGATGATATTAATCAGGTTAGAATGTACTCCAGTCATGGAGTATAGCAAGGAGAACTCCTGAAGCCTCTGATGCATTCATAGGGCTTCTCCTACTTAGCTATTTAAGATAGGATATGGAAATTAATTTGCATTAGTAGCTTAGAAAAATAGTAGCGATATGCCTATGTCCTCAATTCAGAACGTAACAGGTGGAGAGCAGACAGAATATTCGGTATGAAGAGATGTAATAGCGAGGTCGCGCTGGTACCCAAAGTCTGCGGGGAACCCTGGGACATCCTTGCGAAGGCTTATCTCTGGACTCCTGGCCGTAGGTAGTTGTAGGGCACCATGTGGTTTCAGCCGGTGTAAGAATCCGGCATAACATCCATGAGGATGTCCACATGTCTATCCTCTCAAAAAGGTTTCAGGTCAAAGGTCCCAGGGAAGGGTTTGTGACGTGTTAAGACAATAGATCGGACAGATTTTTGGATGGTTTTGACTTTCCGATGTCGATGTTCCATTTTCAATAATAGTACTTGGATTTATGTCCCTAAATAGAATTATCTTGACATCTTAAAAATATACCAAAAAAAAGTTCCTAAAAATAAAAATGCAGTAAATAATTTCTTCCCCTAATGTCATTTCGGTTAGGGCTGCAGTTTTATTTATAGGTCATAAAAAAATATTTAATAAAAAACAGATTTTTTTTCTAAACAATAGAGTCCTAGTAACAAAAAAACTATAAACCTGAATTTTCAATATTGCACTTTTTTAAGTCGCTCAAAATAGAAATAGGTTGAAAGAAAACTATTATATAAATACCATACCTTTTCTCTCAATCCAAGCTTATGTCCTTTAGTAGGTTCTTAAAGCACTTTTCACTCGATACTACACAAGAACACAGGAACCAGGATTTCCACCAGTTCTGTACACCAAGCGAGTCAAGCGGCAACTGAATACTGTCGGTAGGTGCTGACTGAATGCGCTGATTTCCATTGTACTCCGGCATGAACTTTGGCATTGCGACGTGCAGTAACTACTACCATAGTAGAAATAGAATATAATATACTCTGCTACTACCGAATATTTTAACTTATCTGTTCGAGAAAACGCACAATTTCATACAGATATACATATCGTCACGACTTTCTCCTAGAAGGGGTAGGCAGAAACACATTCTACGCTCACATTTTACTTTGCAGCTTTTTGTCCCATGTGGCTATGAGCTATGTTCGACAAACACTAGAACAGAAAAATCGGCCAAATGCGAGTCGGACTCGCGCGCGGAGGGTTTCGTACCAAAAACCGACATAAAACACGTTTTTTGTACGGAAGCCTCCTTAATTATCTATTTTATTTTAATTAAATTATTTATATTTAATAGAAGTATACAACTCAATATTCAGTGAGTATTTCAAGCGTCTATTTGTTGTCATTATGAATATATAAAATAAAATGGCAAAAAAATCACGTTTCTTAAATGGGAGCCCCCCTTAAACATTATATTCTTTCTGTTTTGGTATTTGTTGTTACAGGGGCAACGGAACACATAATCTGTGAAAATTTCAGCCCTACCACTGTTCATGAGATACAGCCTCATGACGGACAGACAGACAGACAAACGGACGGCGAAGTCTCTTGAATTACAGTTTTTACCCTTTGGGTACGGAACTCTACAAAGCATAAATATTGATAGTATTAAATGGAAATTCCATTTATTGGTACCTACGGAACCCTCCGTGCGCCAATCAGTTTTTGCTATGGATTTCGAGTTCTTTATACTCGAATTCATAAAGAATATTCCAATATAATGGAACAATTTAACAAATTTATGATTCAAAGTAAGTAGCGTTTAGTAAAAAGACCGGACAAGAGCGAGTCGGAATCCCCCCTGGTGGTTCAGTACAGTTGTCCTTTCCTCCGTTTGTCAAAGTGTAATGTATCTCGTGAATGCTGAAAGGAATTATTGACTCGACAAAAGCACAATATCTTCAAGTCTACAGTTTTTTGAAGCGGTAATACAATTTAACTTATAAGATAATGCGGAAATACGGCCATTTATGTCGCAAAACACGTATAAAGATTTTCACACTCTCAAGAAATTGAGTAATCGAAACTCAATTTCTTTATTAAGTATGAACTTTAAAGACTACTTTTATTACACACACTATTATGATTTTATGATTTAATCGCATTTTTAGATTTTCGCCTATGTTTGTATATGAGGATATTACTTGAAAAATTTCATCGTTCTGGGTCAACGGGAAAGTACCCCATTAATTTTGATTTCCTTGAAGGTATCGAAATACACGCTTTTGGCGACATAAACAGTCGTAATTTTTTCTGCGTTAACTCAGAAGTTTTAGGTACGGAACCCTAAAAGTGACTGAAGGTATCGTGTTTCTAAAATAAATTTTCATTAAACTATTATTTCAAAGTTAGTACTCTTGCCGTACAAGTAATTGCTTGTTTTACTGACGGTAATAAAATATTAACGACTCAATCAAAAACGAAAAATAAATGTTTCTTATACCATTCAGTCATCAATTCACGTTATATCAATTCATTGATATTGAAACAACTACCACAGGTCGTAAAAACCGTGATACAATGAAAACGTGCTATATGATACGCAATCAAGCTTTTGCGCGCTGCATCATAATAGCAACGAGATCGAAAGTACTATCGAGCGCTGCTTCTCACTGTCAATGTCACGATTCTAGTCATTGTTACCAACCAATGCAGCAGTCGCATTACCTGTATTCCAATATGTTCTACTATTTTTGTTCAACTAGTAGAACAAACTGGAATATTTTTCTCCAATGTTCTACTAATAAAAATTGTAGAACAAAATGGAATTTAAATTCCATTAGATGCATACACGCCTTAAACTATTTAGTGCTTTAGTTTTTTTTACGTGTGGAAATCCCTCACGGATGCTATGCTCTCATACATACATACATATAGTCACGCCTTTATCCCCGAAGGAGTAGGTAGAGGCATAGTATACGCCTACTCGTCCACATTTCACCTTATAGTTTTATGTCCCACGTAATAGGTGGTGAGCCTATTGCCGTGTTGAAATGAACAGGCGCAGATCCTGATGACCCGCAGTTGAAATTTAGTTATGGCGTTCAACTTGGCTTAACGATTGTCATTTGACTGACAACCGGGTTCCATTTCGAGTTTTCTTTCTCTACGCAATGGATATTTTTTGCGAAAGTGTACAATAAGTCGCCTCTTATGACACCTTCGGGATGTAGTGGGGTGGCGACATTTTGTACTCTTACCCGTCGCAACGCGTGGCTACCATATGACCTCACCTAGGGGTTCGGGACTATCCCGCGTCTTGGGGCGTGTGGTGTGCTTTATACTCTCACGTCACGCTGCCGTTTTGGGTCTGCATACATGCGATGGGGGTTGGGGTTGCTTAAAACGTAAGAAGTCTGCTAATTGCGATTGAATTTGCCGTATCAAAAACTGTAAAAGAAGTGCTCACATTACATCATTAGTGAAAATTTCAACTATTTAGCTATCACGGTTCCTATGAAACAACCTGACCACAGACAGTTTTCTCATTTTATACAACTAAGGTGGCAGACTAGCATGCGGCCCACCAGATATACGGGTAGTCACCGCACTATGGACGTTTGCAACACCGGAGGCGCTACACTCGTGCTGCCGAACCTGTAAAAACCTTCTAAGACCCCTTTTGAAGAACCCCATACTTTAGGCGTCAAATATACAGACAGACAGGACAGACAGTCAACGAAGTCTCAGTTATAGGAAGGGTCCTCTGTTTACTCTATGGGCATTGTATCTGGACGAAATGGGCAGCAGAAAAGGCGGTCGGATCGTCCGCTCGGCATAGCCGGCGTCCTCCACAAGAGAAAAAAAAACTCTATGGGCATGGAGCCCTAAATAAACGTAATATTGTCCTTCAGCCTTTACTATCTAGTGTACCTAGATCTAAACTCCACAGTCTAATTAAAAAAAAAATTAGCACTTTGCCAAAAAAAAAGGTGTGCGTGAATAGACACGAACATCAGTATTCGACGGATGTTATGTAAAAAACGACCGCGCATAACTTTTTTTTTTTCGTTACGTTCTTCATTGTTGAAAGAATTAATAACTTAGAATGCGTATCTTACTTTCTAACCCTAAAAAAATGGTTTAGTAATTCATTGTTTGAAGACAAAATATTGGTTTAATATCGTGTAATATGACACTGTCCCTTTTCCCACCAATCAAAGGTGCTGAAGGTCAAGAAAATGTAATCTGTAAAAAAATTGGATCCATTTTCAGAAATCCGTAAGTATACAGTTGAAAAATTTAAGTGCTCGAGAAAGTGTGGCAAATATTTACGCCGACGTCACCCTCGTTACGGCGCGGGGAGCAACGCACCGTGACGCAGCACAGCACTAAAGGCCGCGGCAGGGGTTGCTCAAGTCGTGGGTCGGATTCGGCTTCTGGGTCTCGAGGTCGCCCTTCATAAATCTGAGGCTCTGTGCTTCCACAGACCTCGGATGGGTCCACCTGCGGGATCCAGTTTACAGGTAGGGGGCGTCAGCATCGGCATCGAGCTCTCAATGAAGTATCTGGGGCTCGTACTCGATGGCCGGTGGAACTTCGGACATCAATTCCGAGGTTTGGTCCCAAAACTGAGGGGAGCATCAGCTGCACTCGCGTGGCTGATGCCCAACTTCAGGGAACCCAACGCTCCGTACAGGAGACTGTATCTGGGGATCGTGCGAAGCATGGCCCTATACCGGGCCCCCGTATGGGCGGAGACCCTGACGGCCAGCAATGTGGCTAGATAGCTGAGCCCGCAGAGAGCGATGGCCGTCAAGGTGATACGAGGATACCGCACGATCTCCGGTGAGGCGGCATGTCTCCTAGCCGGGACCCCTCCATGGGACTTGGAAGCGAGAGCCCTTGCGTCACTGTTCAGATGGCACAAGGAGGTGCTGGAGCGGGGCCTTAGGCCTGCGTCTCGAGAAATCAAGGCCCAGCGGTCCCAGCTCCACCAGGAATCCGTGGAGGCATGGAAGGTGTGACTTGAGCAACCAAAGGGGGGATTCGCCACAATCGCGGCCGTCAGACTGGTCATGGACGGGTGGCTGGAGAGAAGACACGGTGCTCTCTCCTACCGGTTGTCACAGATACTTACCGGGCACGGTAGCTTCGGTAGGTATCTGTGGCGAAGACACCGGGAAACCACGGCTGAGTGTCAGCACTGTGAGGACCGCAGCGATGACATAGCGCTCCATACACTAGTGGAGTGCACGGCGTGGGCCCAACAGCGCCAGGTCCTCGTAGTGGGTCTGGACGTTGACACTCTCTCGCTCGACGTGGTGCGAGCCATGATCTCCAGCGGGAGTAAGTGGGACTGCGCCGCCTCTTTCTGCGAGCAGGTCATGCTCGTGAAGGAGGCGGCGGGGCGGGTACGGGAGAGAACTCTCCCACCCGAGTTCCGCAGTCGGCGGCCTGGGCGCCGCCGACGTGTCTTCGCCGAGGACTATCGGCCTCATGACCGGGGGTCTGAGGACGGTGAGAGGGGCGCTCACCGTCCTTACAGAAGCAGGCCCATGACGGCAGCGCAGCATGACGTGAGAAACTCACGCACGCCTCCCCCCCTTGGAAGCGGGATCACACCCGAAACCCCCCAAAGACGCGGGATAGCACACGAACCACCCCCTGGGTGAGGTCGCAGTAGCGGGTGTTACGTGAGGTTTTTTAGTCGGTAGGAGTCCGGCATAACATCCATGAGGATTTTCCCTCACGTAAAGAAAAAAAAAGTGTCGCAAATATAACTCTACATTATTTCATGATAATCGCAAAAGCGTAAACTGTTTAAGAATAGAATAATATTAAACTTTATTGTACACCAATAAAAACATACAGAAGAGATAGAATTAGAGGGCGGCCTTATCGCTAAAAAGCAATCTCTTACAAGCGACCTATTTTGTTTTTGTTGGAGTTTCATCGCAAGAGAAACTTTTCTTCCTTTTCAGGGTGCCATAATAAATAGTCTGGCACAAAGACACTTAGTTCTAGAACGTGTCAAACTAGTTGAGCCCTGCCGTTTCGCCTTGTCTGTAGCAAACTTCAAACCTCGTATCATCTCTTTAACATGCCCGTCAGTACTATCACAGCCGACATATCATAGTAGTACTCTTTATACTGTGGTACTATTCTTTTTTTTTTTTTTTTTTTTTTTTTATATTCAGCTCGCCAAATTGACGTCGCCACGATGGATAGCCGTGGCGCATCTTGCGATTGGGGGCCACTTCTTACAGCGGTCCTCAAGTTGGCGGCCCTGTGATGTGCCTCTTCACGCTCCTCTTAAAGAACCCGGGGTTGTAAGATGAGGGAAACACGTGTGCGGGCAGGTCGTTCCAAGTTTTTATAGTTCGACAGAGGAACGATCTTTTGAAACGCTCGGTTCTGGCGAAGATTCTCTCCACTGTGTATGAGTGGCATCTCTGCCCGGCACGCGTTGTTCGGGATCGGAAAGGTGATGGTGGGATCTGATTGAAGAGCTCTTCAGAACATTCGCCGTGATACATTCGGTAGAAGGCAGCCAAGGACGCTACGGTTCTTCGCTGCGCCAACGGTTCGAGGCCTCCCGTCACCTCAGGACAACCAATTATTCGGACAGCACGTCTCTGCATAGCGTCAAGTGCGTCCAACAAGTACCTCGCGGAGTCATCCCAGAGGTGAGAACAGTACTCGACGCAGGGACGAATCTGCGTCTTGTACAGCAAACATCTCTGATGTGGCGTGAAGTACCGTCTCACCTTATTTAGGACTCCGAGTTTCCGCGAGGCCAGCCCAATACAACTCTCTATGTAGTTTTTGAATATTCCTAATGTAATAAAAAAATTCTAGTCTTTCTTACCTTTATAATTAAGTACTGCTACTCAATCTTACTTCAAGAAAACCTGACTTATTTAAAGATAAAGTATTTTTAAAATCGGTTCAGTTCTTCGGTGTTTTTAAAATATTCAAAGTAGTAAAACTCAGTCATAAAAAAGGAAAACTATCAGAGATAGCTTATCATCCCGTAATAGCGGAAATGCAGAAGTGTGAAGTGTGAACAGCATCATGGCATTCTTCGACTTGAGCTTATTAACTTTTTAATATTATCTTCTTTAAGCTTACAGTTACTACGCAAAAACTGGAGTGTACCTTCAAAACAAGATTTCAATGCCACCTGCCGATACTTCCCGGTATTGTTACTCATACTATGAACACTTTCTATTTCCTTTGGCGGTCGCTGCACTGCATCAATGGCAGGTTCAATGAACCTTTCTGTATATCGAGACGAATGATTCAGAATCACAAACTCGTAACTCGTAAATCTATGAATGAAATGTAGTTTGTAGATTTTTGAAGTAAAACTTCTTTAGGCGCGACTAGGCAGTAACTCAGATTTTTTTTTGACTGAAGTAACTATTTGAATTTTGAATAGCGAAAACGTAGTTTCCGCTATTCAAAATTCGAATAACATAACATTTGATGCCGTCAATGGCAAAGAAGTTTTACTTCAACGCGCGTAAAGGTTACACGCACAAACTTTTTTTTTATACTAGTTAGGTGACAGACAAGTTTATGGCGGCCCATCTGATGTAAAGTGTTCACCGTAGTCTATGTAAGTTTGCAACTCCAAAGGCTACACACGCGCTGTCGATTCAGGCAGTCATACAATAAGACTTCTTAGTGCCTATATACCCCAGAGGGAAGGCAGAGATACCTCCATACTGTGCTTTGGTGCCATTCGTTTTGTTTTCCCACGAAATAGTAGGCAAGCCTATTGCAGCCACTGAGCCACTGTGCTTGAAGAAAATCTTTACTAATATTATAAAGAGGAAAGATTTGATTCTTTGTTTATTTGCATGTTTGCTTCGAATACGCTCCAAAAGTACTTTATTCCTGGGTAACATAGGCTAAATTTTATTTCCGAATTCCCATGGGCACGGGAGCAACCGCGTGACGTCCACTAGTAAAAACTATAAATTTTAATCAAAAATAAGTTCTGTAAACTAAAGCCAAATTCCATCAGTCACTACAACTAATGTCACACTCTACAAAAAATTATAATCTAACAAAACTGTCAGGCCATTTTTGTCGGACTGTAGGTACATTTTGCACGACCATTATCGTTAAGTTTCACATCATTATGTACAATATAGGCTTTTATTCAAAGTGATAAACTGTAATACCACTTCATCTAAAGTAATGTATGTAATACCACAGCATGAGTAAAAGTACCTATTACAATTATCTATTCTGATGTAACTTACTCATTTTGTTATGTTCATGGTTTCTTTTGAAAAAAGACATTGAATCGTGATAGCTCTTCTATAGTACTTTTTATCTGAATGAACTTTTGAAGTTTCAAATTGAAGTAGGTACTCAATTGGATCGTTCATAAACTGTCATTTGTAAGGGTTCATCAACCATTTTGTTTACAGTTTTTTTTATTTCTGCGGAATGCTATAAATTCCAATTTGTGTGGTGCGTTCGTGCACGTACGTGCGATATCACGTAACACGACTTTTCAGTGGTAATTGATGTCGACTTTTCTTTTATCGTCTTTCAGGAGATTAAAATTTCCAAATTTATTTGACCTATGAGGTGTGTCAAAGGTTTGAGTTTGACTGCTCATAATACATATATGTACGTATTGTACGTATTATAAATGTGTAGTTGCGCGACGTAACTCTACTGTTAAAGGTAATTTATTTTTATCAGAAAGCTGATTTTTGACAACGAATCTGTAATATCATATTTTGTAATGTCGCTCTTAGTTATGTAATCCAGAAATCAGTTTAGCTGCTTTGTGTTTCTTTTTATTACTATTTAAATGAAATAGAAGAAAAGTGTTATCAAGTCCGATAGCACTCAGATACTCTACGCTGGGTTTGATTCCCAGCCTATAAACTATTAAATTATACCTCCTTCCTCACACAAAAAAATGAACTAAAATCGTGTGTTAATAGAAATACTATTCATATTGATTACTATCCATTAAAAAAGATTTCTGGTGTAATAAATTGCACATTTTTTAAATAGTTTTCTAGTAGAATAATAGCAATAACTAATAAGGCGTTAGTGATTATCAATGCTGTTTTTACAGTGCGAATTCAACAAAAAAAAAACAGATAGAAATTATTGTTACGCCTCGCTGGACAGATTGATAACACCTGGCATTCCAAACTTGATAAATATAAACATTTGGATGTTTTTTTTTGGAATCCAATTGTTTTTTTAGCCGTAAAATGAAATAACTGTGGACTGTGAATGATTTCTTTTCTTTTAACTTTAGCCCCTCTATAAAATATATTATAGCGAGACTTTGTCTGTAGCTGTGACTCTGTCGTATTAAACTACGTCACTAGGTCACGTGGATAATCTGTTCAAAGTTTGAAATAAACAAGTGTTGATTCTTTTTATTTCGCCAAAGTAGCTGGCTTAAGGAGAGGAATATCGACATTATGAGTAAATTGGAGGCCACTCTCATTGTCCACAAAATTATTGACGGCATATTCTTCCGAGGGCTTACTTAGACAGGCAGATATAGAGCGCCATGTAATTTTAACCGGTAGAAATCCTGCATAGCATCCATGAAGATTTCCACGTACATGGCAAACGTACGAGGTGGCAAAGTTGAAATTTGGAAAGAGCATATCAAAATCTATAAAATTGCCAATTTTCAAAACTCCCGGAAAACTTTCCAGGCAACCTCAATTTTTTCAACCAAATGACTGTACTATAAGTACATGTACATATTGGTATTATTAGCACTGTCTTTAGACAATTTGTTAAGTAGATACGAGTAGTTTCGAAAACTTAAATGGATAGGTACGTACTAATGAAGAGAATTGTCACCTATCGAGCGCCATTGATCCTCTACGATAATCCGCAAAATAAACACAGTTGTATTGTAAGAGCATGAAATTTCTTAATCGGACATGTGATGATCGAAATAAACATGCAAGCAACATCGAACTATGAATTAGTTGAGAACCGATCCGAAAGAATAGACACAATGTTTAAACTATCGCTGTTTACCCTGATACTTATAGAATTCGGGACTTCGCGCGATATAGGTACTTTTTACTTACACCGACGTTTCGGGGTCGTGGTTGGACTGAGACAAGGATCAACAAAAACCATTAAGTTAATTCTTGTGGAACTACCCTCCGTTGTTGCAGATTATATATTCCCACCTATTATTATAATTTTATTATATTACTATGGTTATTGTTACAACAAAGGATAAGGCCGGCGGCACACCACACTCACTACGTCAGTTGACAGGTAGGGTTTTAATTGGCAGTTTTACGTTTAAGTTTATAAATCACTGAAAAAGTACACTGCAAGAGTAAGTAAAAAGTATTCCGCGTGAAGTTCCGAATTCTATAAGTATGAGAAAAGACACATACCTAATGTAGATCGAAAAGATTCTTAGGGGTATTTAGCACTTTTGTGTGGGCCATCCGGAAGAGACTGTATGTTGTGTAGTGAGTATATTTTGATAGATTTGAGTATCCTATATTATTTTGTATCAAAAATATGAAAAGAGCCACAAACAGTCAGCTTTTTCAGGACTGACAATAAGATTCTTGACAGTAACCGTGAACAGAACATTTTTTTTATACCACTAAGGTGGCAGACAATAAACATACGGCCCACCACAAGGACTGGCGGTCACCACTGCCTATGAACGTTTGAAACACCAGAGGCGCCACACTCGCGCTGCCGACCCTGTAAAAATCTTCTAAGACCCTTTTTGAAGAACCCCATACTGTAGTTTTTGGAAGTACTAGTACAATGTTTTGACTGGCACAATACACAATCAATGAAATCAAATACCTATGCTTTAAACGTGTTTAGGATATTAGTACAAAAAGTCAAGGCTCGTTACAAAACCTATTATTTTTACGTAATTTTGTCATCTCATCTTCAAGGCAAAGATCTTCGCACCTCGTCATCCGTAGGTACCTAATTAACAAACAGTAGATTAGCACACCTTTATTGTTATATAACAGTCGGTTAAACAAATGTTTCTTTAGCTCATGTAAATTTGTATAAGCCCTACGTGCTGTGAGTCTGAGCCTCACCTGAGACGATCTCCCAACTACTATTTCATCTCATCAGCGGGCGATAATAAATAAATTAATTGATTCAAGGACCTTGGATTGCCAAGAGCAGGGCCTGATTTACCCATAAGCTAACTAAGCTGAAGCTTAGGGCGCCAGGATCAAGGGGGCGCGGGCGCCTGGCGTTGGGCTCGGCGCTGGGCTTACGGTGCTCCCAAAAGGAGTACACAAAATATCTAGCTTTTAACAGATTGTATGTAACAACTCTTAACAACAAGTTTAAAATTGTTAGTTAACATTTTGTAGCACCAAAGTAAATAATAATATTTGGTAATTTAGTGAAAATACAAATACATGCGGTTAAATTAAATTCCTGCGCCCATCTCCCTGGCAGCGTGGTAGTAAATACGACAGCTCCACCCGTGTCGCGTTCAAGGCACCCAGGAATCAAAGTGGATGGGTGTCCAGCTTTTTGGCCGGTAGAAGCATCAGGGCCGTCGTTGATGGCATCTGTTCTGAATGCATGGCCATAAACGCTGGAGTACCACAAAGCTCAGTGTTGTCCCCCACTCTGTTTCGTCTGCATATCAATGGCTTGGTAGTGTGGTGGGTAAGAAGGGAATGAGATGTTGTCTATTGACGGCATTCATTGTTATGCGGACGACATGCGACAGTACGGGCGACACTTGTTACACGGGCAGCACCGGTATCTCTCGGGCTGCAGTGGAAGAAAGCTGTGAACAAGCTGTCTCGATTTCAGACACAAGTGTCTGAAATCGAGACTTCTCGCACTATAGTGTCCGATTGGGAAAAACAAAATCTTGTTCAATTCAACCCTAATAAGACACAAGTTTTGTGTATTTACCGCAAAGAAAACCCAAATTACTGTAGCGCCACAATTTCAGGGCACAACTCTCTACATCTCTGACAGTAGGTATAGGTATCCTTGGTGTTGACATCTCCAGTGACGTTCAGTTCCGAAGTGATTTGGAGATTATGGCCAAGCTGGCGTTCAAGCCTCTCGATGCGCTCAACAAGGCGCGGCGGTACTTTACTACGGCGCAAACACTGCTTCCGTTTAAGTCGCAAGTGCGGCCGCACATGGAGTACAGCTGGCACTGCTCGGCGGGGCACCTGAATATCAGAATGAATTGACTGAATTCTTCCGGTCGACTCGGTGCAGAGGCGAGCCTTGAGAGTGGTCAACAATCCCATGCTTGCAGGTGGTGTGGAACCTCTTCGCGACAGGAGAGACTTTGCCTCCTTGTGCGTGACCACCGGTACATCTCTGGTGGGCCGTTTGCTGGTCGGCCACCTTGGTGGTATAAAAAAAGTGTGAGACGGTACTGTTGAGACGGTGAAACCGGTCATGGAGGAGTGGCTGGAAAGGCTCTATCGCAGCCTCACCTACCGAATACCACAGATACTTACTGGACACGAGTGCATCAGTAAGTATCTGCGGCGTAAGTTAACATCCGAGTGTCAGCATTACGGTGACTGCAGCGAGGATACGCTCAGCATATGCACTGCAACCTTGTTGCGGGCTTGGGTGTAGATGTTCTCACGCTGGTGATCGTGGTGAGAGCCATGGTCTTCAATGGGAGAAAATAGGACGCCACTGAGTTTTTTTGCGAGCAAGTCATGTTTGCGAAAAAGGCAGCGGGAGAGGAACTCCCTCCCAAATTCCGTAGTCGACGGCGGGTTCGTCGCACACTGCAATACGCTCAGGACTACCCGCCTCCATCACGGAGGGCCTGAGAACGGCGGGTTGTCATCTTGCCGTTCTTAAAGAAGCAGATCAAAGAAATAGGATAGTATCTATTTCCCCTCCCCGATACACCCGAATCCCCCCAAGAAATCAGGTAAAATCCAAACCCACGGGAGGAACTGCGATGGCATAAAAAGTCTGTTTCGTAGGCCTTGTCCGCCATCGTAATTCCTCCGTGGGTTTGGGTTTTATTTGATTTCTTGGGGGATTGGGATATCTTGGACTAAACCGGATTCGGGTTTAGTCCAGTTTAGTCCAAATTGCCGGAAGGGATCAGTAATGCAATGTCCCGTCATATCGAAGACACCGCAAGGTTAAAGCAGATTTTAATAATGTTTGTTATTTTTCTTTTATTTCGTGACAGTCAGGGAAAGGTTTTTGGAAGAAGAAATAGATGTAATTACCGGAAAAACAACAGATCTCTTGTTTTATGTCGATGGTAATCACCCGGATCGATCCGTGACATTCAGCCTATACCAAGGATTCAGCTTAACTCTAGTACCTAATTTGGTACCTTTCGTATTTCGTCTACCTAATTACTGACGATTTAATTAACCCCGCCGAAAAACGAGAATTGTTATAAGTTTGACCTGTGTATCTGTGTATGTGTGTGTCGGTCTGTGGCATCGTAGCAGCCCAACAGATGAGCCAATTTTGCGGTTTTCTATGCTCGAAAGCCAATGAGCCGGGGTCATACCCAGCACATCGGCTTACAAGCCGTTCCTAGCTATAAATTTTGCATATCATCAGCTCATTTCCTGAGTTATGAAGGGATTTCACTAAGATTCACTGGTTCGATTTATCGAAAACTAGATGTACCGAGGTACTGTTAGGTACTTTAATGGTATATTTATCTCGCTTTTACTGGCTGATGCATCAAGTAGTCTGCGGAATACCCAACTCCTCAGTAAACCATGGGTCATAAGTTCATAAGAAGTTTCGGGATCGGGTTTTATTTTATTTTCAAATTAACAAAGAATAAAGATTCGGAACGGAGGATCAGCTTTAACGTAAAGTCACTTTTGTAGGTAGGACTTGTAATTTAATTAGTTGCAGCTGGGGGCGCATATTCATAGCTAGCCTAGGGCGCCCGGAACCCTAAATCAGGCCCTGGCCAAGAGCTTCAAGTAAGCTCTTTACTAAAACGAATAGCCAAAGCGGCATTGATAGGATCTTAACAAATCTGGTTGGGCAGGGGAAGGAACATTGCTGACGGTGGAAGGTTAGCGTTTATGCGCATAGAAAGATGGCCACCCTAAACCTACTCAAATGGGTCGCAAGTCCCAGACGCCGTCGCGGCGTCGGGGTGTTCCCCCTGTGCCACGCTATGGACCTGGCGCCCGCACGGTGAATCATGGAATGCTAAGAATAAGGTCACCTTCTTGTAGAACCTTTTTACACATCGCCAACTAGCCCAAAGGAAGCTAATCCAAGCTTCAGGTATGGGATCTAAACAACTGATTAACATACTTATATATTTCTAAATACCTACATATACATATAGAAGCACCCCAACTCTGAAATAAACATTCGTAGAACACACGTATATTTAGTCCAACTCCCTACCCTACCTGCGCCACCGAGGCAGTTGCATCCGGGCCCTCTCTTTGGTTCGGAGCCGAGGACAAGCTTTCCATTATAAATTTAGATGAGACCATCTGTATTCGTATTGTGAGTGTGACTGCCATCTGACTACACAGCCTAGTCAAGTAAAGGAAGGTTGCAAGGAGAGTAATGGTATTGTTCTACCAGACCCCGAACTTACCCTACCATCTCTTGTAGCCTGCAGTGCTGGGCAGCACAAGCAGCTGACCTCTACGTTTTTCTTTCGACTTTGTTTTTTCGTCGCCTGTTTGTGGTACGAATTCGCCGACAATATAATGTCTAGAGATGTATACCTAACCTACTTCCTGATTCTCAGTCTTCAACCTATTTGATAAAACCAGTAAATAGGCGTAATAGTAGGTTCCTAAAGGACTCGCCAACGACTGAGTAAAAATAAAATATTCATAGCGGCGTATCCACAGTAACTTAATTTTAGGGCGAAAAAAACTCAATTGAATTGCAAAAAAGTGCACCCAAACTCACCTTTCATTATTTTAACGCGGCGTCATTCTTTAAGATGTATTTTGCTATTCTGACTCTATTGATATCTTGAAACCTTACAAAGAACAGATATTGCAGCTCCTACTCATTATCATTATGCCATTTCCCAAGAAATACATTTTCTAGTTCCATTTCTAAAGACATCCGCACACTTTCTTTCCCCGCAAAGCAAGCGGTAAGCGAATCCAATCTCAATTATGGAAACGCATTTAATCAAACAAGTGTGGTAAGTAAACCGCATAACTCTCTGTGTCTAATTAATATATTGTTCCTTTCGAAAGTCCCTCCGTGCTTTGAAATGAGCCCCATTGTTCGTAGTACTAGGTTTCAGCTGTATATAAATAAATATTAAATGGCGCCCGCGACTCTACACGCTTGGACAATACTGTTCCCGTATCCTATAGGATCTTATGCCGGAAATAAAAAGTAGTCTGCAAGAGTGATGTACCGCTTCACGCTCCGCTTGAAGAACCCGAGATTGTAAGAGGAGGGAAACACGTGTGCGGGCAGGTCGTTCCAGGTTTTTATAGTTCGACAGAGGAACCTATCTTTTGAAATGCTCAGTTTTTGCGAAGATTTTCTCTACTGTGTATGAGTGACACCTCTGCCTGGCACGCGTTGTTCGGAATCGGAATGGAGAGGGTGGGATCAAGTTAAAGAGCTCCTAAGAAGACTCGGCGTGATACATTCGGTATAAGGCAGCCAAGTACGCTATGGTTCTCCTGTCGCCTCAGGAACACCAATAATTCGGACAGCAGGTCTCTGCATAGCGTCAAGCGCGTCTAGTAAGTACTTCGCGGAGTCATCCCAAAGGTGAGAACAGTACTCGACGCAGGGTCGAATCTGCGGCTTGTACAGCAAACACCTCTGGTGTGGCGTGAAATACCGTCTCATCATATTTAGGACTCCTAGTTTCCGCGAGGCCAGCCAAATACAACTCTCTATGTAGTTTTCTCTATGGCGCGGGCCGGGACCACCAGCTCGGGACCATATTTAATTAGTTTCGGCGTGATACTTATTAGGGATACAGATAGAGATTTTTGCCTTTGGTGTCGTTTGGAGAACGCCCTACAATTAAAATTTTCTAAATATCTGCCCTGGACAGATAATAAAACTGTAGACGGTCACTCTACAGTTTTATTATAATGTACCTCTAGATAATTTTGTTTGCGCGCTGTTTTCTTTTCATTAGGTATTATTTCTTCAAATAAATTTGTAGATTATAGATATTTTGTTAGTTTTTGAAGAAAATACCGGCTGTTTTTATAAAAAGTCAAAGCAGTTACGTACTTCCGTAATTATAATTACGTAATTGGGGCAAAAAATTGAGTTACCAGTTCCGTAATTAATTAATCCGTAATTTTGGAAGCCCTAGGGCATCCTTACTCCCTACTAATATTATAACTAATGTCTGTCTGTCTGTAACTAACCAAAATTTGGGATAACTGTTGGGTGAGTCCCTGGGAAGGACATAGGCTACTTTTTAACCGACTGCGCAAAAGGAGGGTAATGATTTTATGCGATAACGACGTCCACGCGGTTGAAGCTGTGGGGAACAGTTAGTTTATAATATTAGTAAGATTGATTTTCATATCCAAATGCTATCGCCCGCTTGATGGAAAACCCACAGAACACAATCATGCTGGTTTCATGAAGCACTTACATTTGATCTGAATCTCGAAACCTTATCAAATATTATTGTTATTCGCAATGTTTATTTACACACACACACACACACACACACACACACACACACACACACACACACACACACACACACACACACACACAGAGAGAGAGAGAGAGAGAGAGAGAGAGAGAGAGAGAGAGAGACACACACACACACACACACACACACACACACACACACACACACACACACACACACACAGACACACAGACACACACACACACACACACACACAGACACACAGACACACACACACACACACACACACACACACACACACACACACTGTACCTGCCTTAATCGAAATAACACTTTATAGTAAACGCCTGATGAGGGATAACGAGCAACCACTGAATGTGTGAAAATTACGCTGGCAGGACTCATGAATCACTTACAAATACTATATAGACCTGTCTTTATAGTCTTTTTTTTAACGTGATGATGCTATGCCGGACTCCTACCGACTAAAAAAACCTCACGTAACGCCCAACAACCCACGTAAGGATGTCCCAGGACAACCTGTCTTTATAGTCTTTGATCACTTATTATTTTAGGCTTAGTAAGTAGGTAGGTAGTTGATAGCTTGCTATATTTTGCTAAGTGACTTAGTCAATAACATTTGGTAGTAAACGTCTAATATTTTTTAGCTAAAAACCACAGTGTAACACGAACGCAGGGCTCATGAATCAATATTGTGGGCTCAACAATAAACCGAGTGTACCGTTGTCAATAGCATTTTGTACTAAACGCCTGATGATTTCTAACTAGCAACAACAGTTAGAGTCACACGAAACATTTTTATTTAACACGTAAGAATAACATAAAGTTGTCAATCAAATCAGCCAATGGCAGTCCACTCCTTTTTTTTATCGGGTGGAAATCCTACATGGATGCTATGCCGGACTCCTACCGACTAAAACCACACAATGCCTTACAACAGTCTCTGGCCGGAAATCCCGGGTAAGCCCTCGGAAGGATGTCCCAGGGTTCCCGGCAGACTTTGGCTACTACCGCGGCTTCGCTTATTATGGTTAGGGTGCTATATCCCGCGTCGGTGGTTTGTTCGGGTGTTATCCCGCTACTTCGGAAAAGGGGGGATAGTTGGGTGCTATCCCACTACTTTGAGGGGCGAAGAGACACGCTATCGTCTTGGCCTACCTATGTAAGAACGACGAGTAGCCACCTCGCATTCTCACTGACAGTCCACGCCTGGACGTAGACCTCTCCCAATCTACGCCAGAACACACAGCCTTGTCCCTTCCGCGTCCAGTCCCAGCCTTTTCCATCGTCGGTCCAGATGATATGACAAATGATAGATGAATGAACTGGCAAATGATAATGACAACCAGATGGCTGGTGGACGTCCCACCCCACTTTGCCAAATCGCGGTCTCCGCTCCAGAACTCGTTGGCTCCATCGGCCGTCAGTTGTTCTGCTGATGTGGCCGGCCCACTGCCACTTAGAGCTTATTCTAGCTATGTCGACCACTTTAGTGCTCTGTCGGATATCCTCATGTCGAACTTTATCCCTCAAAGACACCCCAAGCATAGCTCGTTCCATAGCTCGCTGGGCACGAACCAACCCCACCGTAAGTGTCCACGTCTCAGCACCGTAAGTTATGACGGGTAGAAAGCACTGGTTGTAGACTTTAAACTTTCATGATAATGGGGATATCGACCATAAGATCGTCAGCTCACGGAGATCACGCAGGAACATTTCCTCCGTGATAATGACTTCAGTATGGTGTGGTCTTGTGACTACGAGTAATGTAGGTACCAATCTCCAGAAAGTTTGTGATGAGTTTGTACAAGCGACCGCTGAGAGTGTAAAATGCGCATTCCCATATTGACAGTGACAAAATGGACATCAGTCATACATTGTAGCAAGTCTGTTACTTTGGACACAGTAAAGCCCTCGGTGTAATCTTGTACTGACGAACAGCGTGGTGGGAACCCCATACCAAAGGGAGGATTCTCCGTCCATGCAAAGTAATCCACTATGATCAGCTTGGTAGCGTTCTATTGCAGTGATTTTTATATCAGGTCAGCGTAGCCTATAAACGTCTGCAAAAACAGAGGTGTAGGCTAGCAGGAGGTCCCGGTCAAGCTCAGTTACACATCCCTAGGCGAGGCCGCAGTGGTAACCGTAGGTCTGTTGGGAGTCCTGGGACATCCTTCCGAGGGCTTACCCGGGGCTCCCAACCGTTGGATGTTAGGCAGGATACGTGAGGTTTTTTAGTCGGAAGGAGTTCGGTTATCGGATCGAATTTTCCCTCAAGTGAAAAAAAAAGGTTAGTTACACACCACATTTTCCCCACTTTCATTAATTTTCGCCAGCGGATGCATGAGAATATAAATAAAATACGTTATTATAAAAAGAAATACAAGACTTTATTTATATACATTTCTGTTACTTTATTAACCTTATCTTATACATCTATTAAGTTAAACTATTTCATACGTTTTACCTCTGCCTACTTATATTTTAAAATCAGATATAAGTATAGATTGTTTTTCATCATGAAGTTGTGCAAATCGTCTATCGGTCAATCATTCGCAGACGCAGGGGTCCGTCCGGCGCGTACATGAATGTGACCGCGTAGTCCAGCGGTTCGAAGTGATATTCCAGACGGTAGCGACGAAGCAACTGGAAAAAGAAAATAAGTGGGTACAGATAGACATTATATACAATCAATTAACATATCAGCCTCAGTCAACTACGGAACGTTAACCTCTCCAAGTCAACATGTCGTTGATTTTCCGATAAAGGATCCCACAATTGTTCTGACAAGATTGTTAGAAAATTACCAAAGAATTCTGTGAAATGTGGAAACAGTTTCATCCTGGATAATTTGATTCAAAGCAAATAAACTGCACCTGTTTTAGGTGTCTCTGACATAGGCATTATTCGACTCTTAACTGAGCTGTCACTGTCTATTTTGGATAGCTGAAACTTTCTTCTACGTCGTTCGTATATTTTTGTAGCCTTACCTTAGCTAGTAGTATTTGAATCTCCAAGTCAGCAAATCTGCGACCCAAGCAGATTCTAGCGCCGAAACCGTACGGCAAGGACGCGAACGGATGCAGTCGACCGTCAGACTCCAACCATCTCTCCGGCTTGAACTCCTCAGGGTCTGAGACGAATTGTTCCATGTTGCCCGTCACTATTGTAGGGAATACCACTTGAACCTGGAAAATATAGCATAATGTTTTATATTTTTCTCTACAAATACGAGTTTTTATGACTAGAAGAAGCTATCATGGCCTTCAACTCAATGATGATGGCAAAATACCATTTGCCCATGAACCAGGTTCTTTATAGAAGATTCTTGAATATATACCCAGACTTTAGCAGTCACCCTAATGACTTATTCCTTTTGTTTAGGCTAAATACTCCGCCCCCCCCCCTGACTTATGGTACAGCAGTGCCTTCTGGTTTTAGTCAAAGTTCAACACAACTTCCATGGCAACAGTTCTGACAGGCTGAAGTCCTAAAGAATTTCCACACTCTTGTAAAAAGAAAGCACCAGCTTCTCACCTATTTTTTTTTTAACTTCAAAGTCTCACAGAGAATTCTGACGTCAGTAAGTGGTTTATCTTTAGAACAGTTCTCTGCCTACTCAACTCTACGAGCTCTGCAAAATATAAAAAAGTTACTTACACCTTTGGGAATATGGTAGCCACAAATGACGTCATCTTCTTGTAGCGTTCTACCGTTGCCGATAACTGTAGAATACATTCTGAAATAATGTGATTTTTTTTATTTTGATTAAATATATCCTGATTAACACGGGTCTTGAGGTTCCATGACCTTTGTCCTTGATGGGCAATGACCACGGATTCAAGTAATATATTATCTACTTATCATGTGTATGATTGTGGAGATGTCAACCTACTAATAGCTCAAAACTTAGAAACGAAAAAAGAGTGCGTGAGCAGAAACCTAAGGGTTTTCTTTTTCAGAAACTTATTCAGGGTGCTTAGGGCGAAAATGTTAGGTATAGTCGATATGTTGTGGATGTTTAATTTTTCTCCCCAACTAGACTACTTTCTCTAGACTACTAGACTATTCTCTCCTCAACTAGACTACCGTAGATTAATCTACTTCGACATGATTGCCAATGTTTGCACTGAAGATAGGGTACAGAGAGCAGCAAAACAGGTTTAAAGCCAAGCATAAAGTTTGGTAAAAGTCTGACTAGTTGGTCTAAACCTTACCTGAAGACTTCTCTTACAAAAGCCTTAGTGTAGTGGAGTTTATCTAAGTCAGAGTAAGAGATGGGTTTGCTGGGGTCAGGCAGTACCCTCCTGATCTCCTCCGCCATTTTCTCTTGTTGTTTCCCCCTGGTCGCTACCTGGTACAGGATCGAACAAACGGCCATTGATATCTGCAAATAAGAAGTAACGTTTTATGAATAATGTTATTAATACGTTGTATAAACGCAAAGCAATGAAATATCTAAAAATACAACGTGGCACCAATAAATTGCTCTAGTGTATTTGGTCCCACTTTAGGCAGAACCTATAGGTGTAGTAAATATATAAAAGCAGAACGACTACTAGTAGTGACCGTGACGGCATAGCGTGCCTTCCGAAGTAGGGAAGCAACATTATCCATTAGAAAATAACATTACCCATCATTTTTATCACCCGTTTTACCCATCTCATAGCTCACAGTGATTAAGCAAGTTCACGAGGGCTTTGCTTCTATTTTTACCGTTGAATCACCAAAGAAATACCTAAGTAGGCCTATCTTGAATTTTATATTTGAATCATGAAAACCTTTGGATACGATTCGCACTAACGTTCAGATGATAATTTAGTGAAGATATACCAACCGTATCAATGCCAACAAGAATAAGATCCAGCGCCATGACAGTAGCGATCTTCGGATCCCCCTCACTCTGCAGCACTCGCTCTAGAAGGGACAGGTCATTCTCTGACGTCACTTGCTTGGTCTTCAGCCGTTCGAGAGCCTCGTTTATGTAGCGGCTGCAGAGTCTGCAATCACAGTGGACCATGATAAGAAAGGTAATTTTAGGGTTTCGTTTCTTAAGAGTTAAAACGGAACCCTACTATTGAAATACGCCGCTGTCCGTATCTGATCAAAAAACACGTAATTTTTGCCGGTCTTGGTACGGAACCATTGTGCGCGATTTGACGCGAAATAGCAGGTTTTAGACAACAGAGAGAGGTTACAAGATTGGCTCGCCAAAATTACGCCCACTGCTTGACGGAAATCCACTGCCTCATCTAGCGAATTGGGGGCCGCTTCCACAGTCCACAAGACTTGACAGAGGCCCATACGTTGATGGCCCGGTGATGTGCCTACTCATACTCCGCTTTAAGAACTCGGGATAGTAAGAGGAGGCAAACAAGTGAGCTGGCATAGCATTTTGACTGCATACTTTGTACTTTTTACTAATATTATAAATGCGAAAGTTTGTGAGTGTGGATGTGTGGATGTTTGTTACTCTTTCACGCTCAAACGAATAAAAGGAATCGGGCTGAAATGTGGTACAGAGATACATTATAGTCTGGAATAACACATGGGCTACTTTTATCCCGGGAACAAGTACCCAAGGGAAGCGGGAACGGGAACAAATTTTACTCTGGCGAAGCTGCAGGCATCAGCTAGTAGAACATGATGACAATAAGCATGTCAAAATAAATAAAAATACGAAACGATGGATTTGATTTATAAAATTGAATAGATATTATTTTTTAATGCCGAGCATTTCTATTATGTCAAAAAGAAAACTGCCAAAACTGGTCTCTCATTTCTCTATCTGTAACTGTGGTCATAATAACCTGGTAAAACTAGTACCTAATCTATAACATATAAAAAATAGTACCTAATAATAATCAGTGACGTGGTGATTATCGAGCCGTAACTGATTCATGAGTTAGGTAGGTTACATTAACGACGATATAAAATTGCTAACGACCAATTAATTTGTCGACCCCGTTAGGTTTACCAGCATGCTATTTACTATGACCCTGATTTCATCAATGGTCAACGGAAACCAGAGAGTAACTGGTTCTGAATGAACTGCGTTTCTTTTTAAAACTGAACTCCTCAATAGAACGACTGCAAAAACTAGACGGATGAACATGATACAAAACACGTCATATTATTTAGTAAAAGAGTTGGTAATGTGGTAAAAGGTATCTACTGACTTCTGAAGCCTAACACTATCTTGAAGTTTCTTTTAAAGTCCTTCAGTAATGAGCATAACATCCTCTTCACATGGTTGGCAGTATCTTGTGTCACTTACCAGCCAATAGAACACCTCGGAAAAAAAGAAATCCATTTGTACAATATGGACTTATTTCTTACATTGTTAGAACCTGTTGTCTCTTTCTACCGCCAGCGTTAGAGTAGCACCGATAGGTTAGTAAGTAGATGTACCATACATATGGTCACGCCTTTATCCCTGAAGGGGTAGGCAGAGGCATATTATATGCCCACATTTCACCTTTGTGTAATTTGTCCCACGTAATAGGTGGTGAGCCGTATTGCCGTGTTTAAATGGACAGGCGCAGGTTGTGACTGCCTGCTGTTGAAATAAAGCCTTCAACTTAGCTTAACGACTGCCATTTTACTGGCAACCGGGACCAACGGCTTAACGTGCCTTCCGAAGCACGGAAACGCTCAAATAAATGTCACAAAGTGATCACATGGATGGTCACCCATCCATGGACCGGCCATAGTGAAAGTTGCTTACTGCAGTGATCGTTTACAGAACACTGAGTCCGCGGGGCCACGAGCGCTTCTAGTAGTAGATGTACCAAGTTGCTTTAAGCTCAAAAAGATCTTGGCAAATCTTACACGGTACTCTTGTAGTTCCAGTTCTATACTTACTCGACAAAGAAGTTCATATTATTCACATATTTCGTCCACAAGGGCGTCGGAATATATCTCCAGTACGGCGCTTTCAGCTCAAGGACTGCCACATTCCTTAAAGCGAACTTGGCAGCGTCGATGATGCGCTGTGGTTCCGAGTCGCTGGTCAAGTCTGATGATAGACAGCCCAGTCGTACGTCAAGGGCTACGCGACCGATACCTGGAAATGAAGATATTTTGATCATCATTTTGAACCCAATGTTATGGAAACTCGTGACGGTCAATCAATCTGCTGAAACTATTGCATGATCTAGGAAGAACTTGTAATCGTTAAAGTCTTTAGTAAAAAAATGTGGTTAACTTTTAAAATTAGCAAGACACAGTTTCATAATGGCTTTTGGGAAAGATTTGAAATTCGCACTACTACAAAATATCCTAATACACCTGAGACTCGTCGATAACGAGTCATTATGTATCTTGAATATTGGCGTAGTAAAAATAAAATGATAAACTTTGATATTGGGCTGCAAGGTCGGCTACTTTAAAGTCAAATATGAAACAATTAAAGCCGTGGAGTCCATAAACAAACAATCAATCAAATCAGTCTACCACAGTCCACTGCTGAGAGAAGACCTCTCTTTACTTCGCTATCACACACATGAGCTATCATTTTGGAAGGTTGATACTGTACACAGGCAGGTTGGTACAGGTATTTGTTTCGAGATTCCCTTCACTTCAGCAAAACCTTCTGCGTTCCATCGCATCGCAGTGCTTGTCCCTACACTTATGCATGGTAGTGAAAGAATGAGAAGTTTGCGAAGTATAGCTGGAGTGACATTAATGGATAAAGTAAAGAATAGTGTGATAAGGGAACATTGCGGCATGACAGAAGATGTAGTGACGTATATAGAGAAAGGGATGCTCAGATGGCTTGGACATGTGGAGAGAATGGATGGAAATAGGCTGACGAAACAGATTTATGAGGCGAGAGTGAATGGGCAAACTCCCCCCCCCCCCCCCCCATGGGACCCCTACGGTCAAATCGATAATGTTCTTAGAAAAGGCCAGGTCAAGAGTACCCTTAAGAGCATGTATGAAGACACTTATGAAAGTTGAAGAAGCGAAAGTTGTTTGTCAGGATCGTAGCAATTGGAGAGACATAGTCTCTGCCTACCTCGTTAGGAGACAGGCGTGATGTTATGTTATGTATGTACTAAAAAGGTTAGGTAGGTACCAGTACAATTTATGTGGGGTCAACTCAGGACCACGACAGGTGCGATCTACAGGACTAAAGTAATATAACGGGACTCCAGAGACCGTCAATGTGACTTGATAAGTAAGTCTGCTAAAATGAGGTTGAAAGTTGCTTCAAGTGTGCGTGCTTTCTTTGCACGTGAGTGCGCATCGACGTGTATGTTCACATGAGACTTGTCAAGTCGCATTGATCATATCTGGAGCCCATAATGCCCCACGAAATCTCATTTATTTTCTTTTAACTTATTATTTTAAAACAAACGCCAACATCATGGGGTTCTTCAAAAGCGGTCTTAGAAGGTTTTCACAGGTGTTATAAACGTTCATAGGCTGCGGTGACCACCAGTCCGTCTGGTGGGCCGTAGGCTTCCCTGCCACCCCAGTGGTATAAAAAACGCTTACTTACATTCAAGCGACCATCTATGAATGTCGTTATCAAACTCGTGCGGCAAATCTCCATTCTCGTCACGTGCCTTCACCATGTACTCCAGGAAGTCTTCCGTGACCAGCTCGATGGGTGCCACGTACTTCTTCACAGTCTGAGGCTGCAAGATTGGCCGTTGGACTTTTGAACGGAACCGCCGCCATTGCTCGCCGTGCCTGTTACAATAAATCCTGATTATTTAAATTTGAAACTCCTGTGTGTTAATTATATACATACAGATAGTCACACTTTTATCCCCGAAGGGGATAGGCAGAGGCATAGTATACGCCCGCTTTTCACCTAATAGTTTTATGTCCCACGTAAACAATTGTGGGCTATTGCCGTGATTAAAATGGACAGCCGCAGGTCGTCGTGACTATCCGCTGTTGAAATTTCTCAAGCCCGTAAGGCCTTCAACTTGGATTACCGATTGTCAACATCCGGGTGTCATTGAGTTTTTCTTCTCTACGCAATGGATCGTTTTGCGAATGTGTTCCCTTTACTACTTACTAAGGTACTAAATAGATTTCGAATAAATTTGGAACAAAGAATAGCTAGACTTTGGGAAAAGACATAGGCTGTTATTTATCCCAGATACAAGTTCCTGTGGTACATGGGTACGGGAAAACCTGTCCACGCTGGTGGAGCCGCGGTCACTACCTAGTAAATCGATAAACGTTGATATTCAGAATATTCAAATACGGAAATAAATGAAATAAGTTTTTTTTTTTTTTTTTTTTTTTTTTTTTTTTATACCACTAAGGTGGCAGACAAGCACACGGCCCACCAGAAGAACCGGTGGTCACCGCAGCCTATGAACGTTTGCAACACCAGAGGCGCCACACTCGCGCTGCCGACCCTGTAAAAACCTTCTTAGACCCCTTTTGAAGAACCCCATACTGTAGGCGTTTGGGAAAACCGAGGCAGGAAGATCATTCCACAACCTAAGCGTGCGCGGAAGAAAACCCCTACCGGATCTAACCGTGCTCAAACGCTCCGGACGTAGGGTGTGCGGATGAAATCCCTGTCTATGGCGAGCGGTGCGATGATAGAAGGTAGCCGTGGGCATCATGTCAAACAATTCCTCGGAGCACATACCATTGTACAGGCGGTAGAACACGCATAAGGAGGCATAGTCTCTCCTGTCGCGAAGAGGTTCCACACCACCTATCAGTATAGGATCGTTGACAACTCTCACAGCTCGCCTCTGCACCGAGTCAAACGGGCGAAGCTGATATTCAGGTGCCCCCGCCCAGAGGTGACAGCAGTACTCCATGTGTGGCCGCACTTGCGACTTATAGAGAAGCAGTGTTTGCGCCGCAGTAAAGTACCGCCGCGCCCTGTTGAGCACACCGAGCTTCTTGGACGCCAGCCTGGCCTTGTCCTCCAAATGACTGCGGAACTGAACGTCACTGGAGATGTCAACACCAAGGATCCCTATACTTTTAGAGATGGAAAGAGATGTGCCCTGGAATCGTGGCGCTACAGTTATTGGGGCTTTCTTAGCGGTGAAGAAACACGCCTGTGTCTTGGAGGGATTGAACTGGACAAGGTTTTGTCTACCCCAATCGGACACTCTAGTAAGAGTAGCCTCGATTTCAGACACAAGCTGTTCACGACTTTCCTCCACTGCGTCCCGAGAGATACCGGGACGGCCTGTGTAACAAGTGTCCCCTGTACTGTCGTCTGCATAACAATGAATGCCGTCAATAGACAACATGTCATTGATATGCAGCAGAAACAGGGTAGGGGACAACACTGAGCCTTGCGGTACTCCAGCGTTTATGGCCATGCAGTCAGAACAGCTGCCGTCGACAACAGCCCTGATGCTTCTATCGGCCAAAAAGCTGGACACCCATCCGCAAAATCTCTCGGTCAGTCCGTAGGAGGGCAATTTTTTAAGAAGACCACGGTGCCAGACCCGGTCAAAGGCTTTAGAAATGTCGAGGCTCACTGCTAGAGCCTCGCCCTTACTCTCGATAGCCGTCGCCCATCGGTGTGTGAGGCACACGAGTAAGTAATCGTATAACGTGCCTACATTACGGACTTTCCCTCGAATGGCATATTACATTATACAATTTTGTTTTTTCATTAGAAGCAACAGCGCGAGCGTTTTTCTTGGGTTTGCAATAGTAGTGTTTCATTGGTACGAGTTCGGCATAGCATTCAATAGTAGTGTTTCATTGGTACGAGTTCGGCATAGCATTCATTACGGATTTTCCTCAAGTAAAAAAAAATCCGAGTAGACGACACGTTTTTTTTTACTTAATATTATTTTTACTTATCTAATAATAAACAAATTTCATTTATCATTTATTTTTTTTTTACTTAATAATAAACAAATTTCATGTTTTGAAATACTTGGATTGTCAGTAAGGTTTTTGGAAAAAAGATCAAACTAAATCCACTCAGTATTCAGTAAACGATCACTGCACTAAGAAACCTTTACTATTGCCGGTCCTTGATATTTATTTGCAAGCGTTTTCGTGCTTCGGAAGACTACCCCGTTGGGAGACAGGGGTGATGTTATGTATGTATGTATGTTTTCGTGCTTCGGAAGCCACGATAAACGCCGTTGGTCCCACATGTCAGTAACATGACAGTTGTTTAAGTCACGTTAAAGGCCACATGGGCGGCTTATTTGGGACGGCTTAAAAAGTTTTAACAGTGGGTCGTCAGTCGTCACAAACAACCTACCCCTAGGTCGGTAGCACGTGTGCATCTCTGTATTGCAACACGCCCTACGTCGACCACTAAACAAACTCACCAATAGGTGAACCGTAAGCTCGTCTGCCACCTTAGTAGTGGTACATTTAATATTAGCCAGTTAATCTTAGGCTTAGTAGTACACCTAACTTGAACTGCTTATATGTAACACACTATCCATAATCTCCATAGAAATCGGAAACGTATCAGAGTAAGACAGAGGTATGTATGACATACGCTCAAAAATATTTAATGTTTTTGATGAAGAGTTATCTACTAGGTCGGTATGTAATATTGATATCCGTGGTCTGATACCCAACACAAGCAGGTTTGTCCTAGCTTACTTTGGAATCAGATAGCGTTGTGTGAAAATGTCCGTGAATATTTGTTTATTATATATACTAATAATAAAACTGTTGAGGGTCGAGAGTCTGTACATGGGAGATATTTTGAAAATTTTAATGGTAGGGCGTTCTCTAATCCATACTGAATCCGGAAATGTAATTTAAAATTTTCATGTCTGTCTGTCTGTCAGTATCCCGAATAAGTATCACGCCGAAACTACTGAATCGATTTGAATGAAACTTGGCACAATCAGAGCTTATAATCCGAGGAAGGTTTTAGGATACTTTTGATCCCGATATTTTGCGTGGTTCCTTTGGGAGAGGGGATGAAAGACAGAACGGTTTTTCAGTAGTAACTTCTCAACGCGTGGTCCGATTTCAAATATTTTTTTAGTATTAGAAAGGGAGTACTTGAAGAATCATTTCACACAAGTTTTGATATTAAAGGTTTTGTAGTTCAGGAATTAGAGACATCTCAACTTTCGAAAAACCTAGAATTCAATGGTTCCTTTGATTGTAAGGGTTATTCTGAACGGGCGTGTTGGCTTAATCATAAAGGAGCTTAATGATTATGGCTATTGTAAAATAATTCAGTCTGCGCCGAAGGTGGGGACTGAATTGTTTTAGAATAGACTTAATCTTAAGCTCTTTTATGATTAAGCAAACAGGGCCGTTTCACACGCTACTTGATGAGTCTGATGAAGAAGTGCGAACCTTATGTGACGTAAACGAAGTTGCGAGGGTCAGCTAGTTATACATATAGAAAATTGATAGCTTTTGTGGTGAGCTTACAAATCAATTCAAAAGGGATATAAAGAAAGCTTTTCCGTATTGTTTAGAGATAGAAAACAAGTCGTAAACCATTGAGAATACAAAATCAGTAAATGACAAGCGTGTTGAGGAAGCTCAATAAAATAAACATAGAATATTCTGACAATAGAAACTATTTATTCACTCGTCTATGTGTGTATTCAATGCATTGTAATAATTCTAAAGCAACATACACACATGCCTTTTATCCTTGAAGGGGTAGGCAGAGGCATATTATATGCCCACAATTCACTTTTATACTTTTGTCCCACGTCATAGGTGGTGACCCGTAATGCCGTGTTGATATAGACAGGCGCAGGTTGTAACTGACTGCTGTTGAAATTCATGACGTCACGTGGTGGTCACTCATCCAAGGACCGTTCATAGTCAAATTTGGTATAGCTTGACCGCTACCGCTGCGCTGTACCGCTCGTTGCGTATGATTTTGTTCCGCAGCAGCAGCGGTCCAGCGGAAGCGGTCAAGCTATAACTGCAGTGATCGTTTACAAAACAAGCCAAGAGCGCTTCAAATTCAAAAGCTCTGGAAATGGGCTAAGCACTTCTGTGTCATAGGTATTACATATCTTGATCTCATCATCTAGCCTTATTTTTAAGTGTGGAAGCCAGTATGGATATTATTGGATACTAGCTGACCCTCGCAACTTCGTTTACGTCACATAATGTGCACGAAAGGAGAGGTAATCCTTCATCAGACTTGTCAAGCACCGTGTGAAACGACCCTGTTTGCTTAATCATAAAAGAGCTTAAAGATTAAGGCTATTTATGATTAAGCCAACACGCCCGTTTAGATTTACCCTCTCATTCAAAGGAACCCTTGAATTCTAGGTTTGGCGAAAGTTGAGATGCCTCTAATTTCTGAACTACAAACGCCTCAATCTTGAAACTTGGGTCGAAAAATCCTTAAAGTACTACCTTTCCAATACTAAAAAAATATTTGAAATCGCATCACGTGTTGAGAAATTACAACTGAAAAACCATTTTGTCTTTCATCCCCTCTCCCGCAGGAACCGCGCAAAACATCGGGATCAAAAGTAGGTATCCTAGAACCTTCCTCGGACTATATGCTCGGAATGTACCAAGTATCATTCAAATCGCTTCAGTAGTTTAGGCGTGATACTTATTCGGGATACAGACAGACAGACAGACATGAAAAGTTTAAATTACATTTTCGGCAACAGTATCAATTAGAGAACGCCCTCCAATTAAAATTTTCAAAATATCTTCCATGTACAGACTCTCGACCCTCTACAGTTTTATTATATGTACTTATAGATACATAGATAGGTAACACGAAAGTTTGTTGTGTTAAAATATCCCTTATAAAATTGTAAAGTGTAGTAAGTAAGTAAATATCTCCATTCAACAGACACAATGTCTGTTGAATGGAGATATTAAAAAAATATTATGTGGGTTATGTTATGTTATATAAACAATACCTAACACAAACATTTTATTTTCAAATTTTTTGTCCATTTGTCCTTACGTCTGTTTGTTTGCGATGCATTGACTAGTATTTTATATGTGTATATGTTACGGCTAATACCCGAAGTGCGGCTGCACCTAGTTTTAGCCGGTTAGAACTAGGTGTAGCCACCTACTCTTGGTTAAACCTAGTATGAGCCGATTGTTTTCGGGTAAAACTAGGTCTAGCCTTCATCATGCCGGCTACAACTAGGTCCAGCCATTCCCTGTTGGATAAAACTAGATGCAAACAAGTTGAAACTAGTAACAGGTGCCTGGCTCATGCGAGACGCGTCGCGCTTATTAAGGTTAACACCTCGACTCGGATAGGTTAGCTTAGAAGGCTAAGGCGGGAGCGAAGCGTAGCGGAGCTCCCGCCTTAGCCTTCGTGTTTATTATTTTTTTTATAACCATTCAACACCATCGAATACATTTATAGCCGATTCGTTTCGGTTAATGTGCACATTAACCGGCTAAAGATGGAATATGCCGACGCAAACTAACATGTTATCGAACTTTAGCTGCTTCTCGAAGATAAACCTAAGTTTAGTCGACTAATCTTAAGTTTATGTTCACACCTACCTTTAGCCGTAACATATATATAGGCTTGGCGGGACACGCATCTAAGTTTTATCCAACAGAGATTGTCTGGACCTAGTTCTAGCCGGAATAATATCAGATAGACCTAGTTTTATCCAACAGGGAATGGCCGAACCTAGTTGTAGCCGGCATGATGAAGGCTAGACCTAGTTTACCCGAAAACAATCGGCTCGTACTAGGTTTAACCAAGAGTAAGTGGCTACACCTAGTTCTAACCGGCTACAACTAGGTGCAGCCGCACTTCGGCTATTAGCCGTAACATATACATTATAAACTCTTTCATTCTACGCTTCTGGACTACACTGCCAATACAAATGTAAAACAATTTTTGAAAAAGGCTAACAATATCTGCAATGGGGTAAATACGTTATATGAAGATCTTAACCAGATAATTTTGGACGGAAGTTCCCACTTTGCTGCAGGTAGGTCAGATTCTATAACATGTCAATTGAAAAATATTTGAGTTTATGCAAAAAAAATGATACAAAACATTTGAATACACATTGAACTCCAATCTAAGCTCACTAACTAAGTTGTATTACGTTTATTTTAATATTTATCTTGAATAGTTCTGAAGCTCTCCACACTCGATAATCGAGTTCAAGGTGCGACTAAAATTCAACGCCGCTGTTTATCCTTTTTTTGTGGCTGAATTGAAACCATATCATTTAATTTCATCAAAATTTGTATTGCTCTTTTATCCGAGTGAGTCTGTACAGCCGTAAGTATTACCTACAGAAAAGCTAATAATCCTTCTGGACGGAATTACCCCGTAAACGGAATTACCCACATTGTCCTAATAATATACGCTACACCTATCTCAAGAATAAGTTCCTAGCGTAAACATCACCTAGCGGGCGATGCCACGGCCATTAGCTAGTTGGTAGTAATTCTCATTAACAGAGTATTTGAGTTACCACCGTGGTAAATACATAAAATAATCACATTTACCTATATAGTAGATATCTAATAAGTAGACTTAGTGGTAAATTCCTAGTATATGACGATACCGCGATGACGGCATTCCTGTGAAGAAATCGTTGTTTGAATTAAATTGGCGTACATTCGAAGATGGCTAGCGTGTAGTGATAGTATGTGAGGAATACTAAATTGTTGAACAAATATACCAATATACCTTTGTTTTTAGGTACACCGGGAATCCCTGGTAATAATAAAAATGCGAAAGAAACTCAGTCTGTATGTTATGTCTCTGAACCCCTAAAATAATTTTCATGAACAAATTTAAGGGGAAAAAAATATTATCGGTCTTGATCAGGACTCAAACCTACATCTTCTAACAATCCGGGGTAGACGCCCGATCAACTCGACCACCAGGTCGCTACTCCCAACCTTCAAATTCTTTCATCTTATTATACGTCTTGAGGCGACGTAGACAATAATTCTGCTGAAATTGTCTGCAGAGATAAATTAAAGCTGGGACCTACGTGGCATTCTATGCCAAAAACAAGTTCCTGTGGTAAATGGGTACGGTAAAAATCGCCATGTCGGCGGAAAAGTGGGCATCAGGTAGTAATTAAATAAATATTTTGGGATTATTTTACAGCTAATTATAGGTATGGGTCACAATTAGACCTATGGGTACGTACCTTTTAATTTTTTAAAAGATTGCCTTTTTATTAGCGACTAGCGGACGTCACGCGGTTTCACCCGCGTAGTTCCGGTTCCCGTGGGAATACGGGAATAAAATATAACCTAACCTATGTTCATCGCAAAGAGTGTAGCTTCCTAACAGTGAAAGAATTTTTCAAATCGGTCCAGTAGTTCCGGAGGCTATTCGTTACAAACAAACAAACAAAATATCTTTCCTCTTTATAATATTAGTATAGATAAGTCCGCCTCCTGTACATTTATAAAACTGTAATCTCATTATTGATAATTTATTCACACGTAGAGATACATTCTAATTAGTGTCCGACCGAAACTGGTTTTCCGGCCGAAACCGAAACCGAAACCGAACTTTCGGCCCCAGGGTCAGTTTCGGCCGAAACCGAAACCGAAACCGAAACTCACGTGTTCATATTGAAAAAAAAAAAAAAAAAAAAACAGCCAAGTGCGAGTCGGATTCCCGCACAGAGAAATCCGTTACAAAAATTAGGTTTTTGTGTGGAGATTTTTTATGATTTTAGTAGGTATTTTTTGTTATAGCGGCAACAGCACATGGTGAATTGGTTGGTGGTGATATAGTCTCTTGTAATCTTCAACGCTTTCAACACCTTGCTCTGGAGCTGCGTTTGGGAGGCGCTTATTTACCATGGAATGCCTCAATACCTCCGTCGAATCGTCAGGGCCTATTTTTCCGAGAGGGCCATAACTTACCCGAGCTAGGGCAGCAGGGTCGGAAACATGTGTCGTTCGGTGTTCCACAGGGATCGTTCTTAGGACCGCTTCTGTGGAACATCGGTGACGATTTGGTGCTGCGTGCTCCGTTGCTCAGAGGTGTCGGCGTAACCTGTTACGTGCGTAACGTGTTACGACGACACCCTAATTACAGCGCGAAGAGCAACGCACCGAGACGCAGCCCTAAAGGACACCTGCGGGATCCAGCTTACATATAAAGGGCGTCAGCATCGGCATCGAGCTCTCGACGACGTATCCGGGGCTTGTACTCGATACCCGGTGTAACTTCGGATACCACTTCAGAAGTTTGGTCCCAAAACTGAGGGAGGGGGTATCAGCCGCACTCTCGCGGTTGTTGCCCAATATCAGGGGAGCCAACGCTTCCTACAGGAGGCTGTACCTTGGGATCATGAGGAGCATGGCCCTATATGAGGGCCCCGTATGGGCGGAGATCCTGATGGCCCAGCAATGCGGCTAGATTGCTTAGCCCGCAGAAGGCGATGGCTGTCAGGGTAAGGATAAGGGGATACCGCATGATCTCAGTTGAGGCGGCATGTCTTCTAGCCGGGACCCCTCTATGGGACCTGGAAGCGAGGGCCCTTGCGTCATTGCTTAAATGGTGCAAGAAGGCGCTGGAGCGGGGCCATAGGGTTCTTCCTGTGAACAGGTCATGCTCGTAAAAGAGACGGCGAAGGGGAGGAGCGGGACAGAACTCTCCCACCCAAGTTGCACAGTCTGCGACGGCGCGCCCTATACTATCAGCCTCTATGACCAGAGGCCTGAGGACGACTGCTCACCGTCCTTATAGAAGCAGGCCCTAGACGATAGCGTGAAGTGTAAGATTCATGCACGCCCCCCTCAAGTAGCGGGATAACAACTGAACAACCCCCCAAAGACGCGGCCGCAGTATGCATCATTCCGAGGGCATACTCGGGGCTTCCAACGCGTGGTTTTTAGTCGGTAGGACAGGAGTTCTACCGACGTCAGGGTGCATAGCATCACTGTAGGATTTCTCTCACGTTAAAAAAATAGCGGCAATAGAAATACATCATCAGTGAAAATTTAAGGCCTCTATCTGGCGCGGTTCAAGCGATACAACCTCGTGATTACGAGAAGAGAGTTAATAGGGTCCCGCTTTAACCCCTCCGTGTAGGAGTCCGACTCGCACTTAGTCGGTTATTTTTCAATCGGTGCAGCAAGTTCCACCAAGTGCCATCAATCAACGGTATAAATCTTCTGAAGTGTTTATTTTAGAAATATCTCCACCTAAAGATGAGTTTCTTTCTTTTACGTGTCGAATTACAAATAGATGCTATTGCGAACTCCTACCGACTAAAACCACACGATGCCCTGCTACTAGCTCTTGGCCGGTTTTGGTTACATTCTAGAAGTGTATAACTAAAACTGGACAAGACTGAGCCGGACTCGCGCACGTAGGGTTCCATACAAGAAAAGTGGTAAAAAAGTCACGTATGTTGTATGTGAGTTCCCTTTAATACTATTATTTTGTCTATTTTTATTATTTGTTGCCATAGCGGCAACAGAAATACATCATCTGTTAAAAAAATACCTGTCTGACTATCACGGTGAATGAGTTACAGCCTGCTGACAGACTGACAGACGACCAATACAGTCAATGGAACCGACAACAAAGGGGTAGGGTTATGTAATGTCCTAGATCTTTAGGATTCAGTAACCAAAAGTAAAAACGGGACCCTAAAAAGGAGGTCTAAGACATAACACAGGGGTAACTGTCTAATACTTCTCAATGATTGTAATTGGTTGTGGTTTCACCAGGTCACGAGCAGAGCCAGACACTCAAAATTCATGAACATGTGAGTTTCGGCCCGGCCGAAAGTTTCGGCCCATTTTGGACGAAACCGAAACTGCGGCCGAAACTCGATTTTTTGGCCGAAACTGGCCGAAACCGAAACCGAAACCGAAACTTCGGTCGGTCACTAATTCTAATAAGATAAATGATGATGAGGTAGGTGCTAATTATGCTAAAAATGTTTCCTATGACGACGGTCAAAATATCCTCTCTACAAATCGGTCCAACAAGTTTACTTGAAGCAAATAATGTAGCCTTAACATATTTGCGTTAAAGGAGGTGTTTCTCTCGAGTACCTAAGTGTACTTAGAGACAACTTCTCGTTTCACAACCTGTTGAGCTCTCAGCTATGCTACCGACACCAATATTTAGTTTCGCAACATTATTGCTTAGACATTAAAGTCTTTTAGAAAGGCTGGATAGGGCGAATATGATCGAAGGATGTCCCAGGATAGGGATGCACGAATACTTTTTTTTAACTTGAGAGAACATCCTCATGGATGCTATGCCGGACACCTACCGACTAAAAAACCTCACGTAACGCCCAACGGCCTATGGTTGGGAGCCCCTGCTAAGCCCCAGAAATCGTTAACCCGAACCACCCCCTAGGCGAGGCCGCCGTGGTGGCCGTGGATCTGTTGGGATTCCTGAGACATCCTTCCGAGGGCATACCCGGAACTCCCAACCATAGGCTGTTGGGCGTAACGTGAGGTTTTTATCGATAGGAGTCCGGCATGGCATCCATGAGGATTTTCCCTCACGTTAAAAAAAAAAGGTAAAATTTGAGCATTATGTAATAGTATTCTTTGTTAAGTACAAAATCGGTTTAATTTTTGTTGATAACTAAACAAATAATTAAGATAGTAAAATTAGGTAAATGCTTGCACCACTTGAATGAAATAACGCAATGGTTATGCTTGTCTTCATACCTTGGGTTTAGTAATACCTATTTAAATTTCAAAATATTGAAGCGCTTTGAAGCGCTCGTGGCCCCGCGGACTCAGTGTTCTGTAAACGATCACTGCAGTAAGCAACTTTCACTATGACCGGTCCATGGATGGGTGACCATCCATGTGATCACTTTGTGACATTTATTTGAGCGTTTCCGTGCTTCGGAAGGCACGTTAAGCCGTTGGTCCTGGTTGCCAGTAAAATGGCAGTCGTTAAGCCAAGTTGAAGGCTTTATTTCAACAGCAGGCAGTCACAACCTGCGCCTGTCCATTTAAACACGGCAATACGGCTCACAACATATTACGTGGGACAAATTATAAAAAAGGTGAAATGTGGGTATATAACATGCCTCTGCCTACCCCTTCGGGGATAAAGGCGTGATGATGATGAAATTTCAAAATATGTTGTTTGTTTGGTTGTTGTAAATGTGGTCATAGCTTATATACCAATTCATGCTTTAAAATGCATGTGAAACTGTTGGACCTGGCCTTCCAATAAAATTCTACTTAGGTAACAGTCGTTTACAGAAGTTGAAAGCCTATGGGCGGTTTGAAAAATGTCAACAATAAGAAACCAAAACTTATCCGTATCCGTATTTTAAGAGGGCTTACCTTTTATTACATGAGCCAAAAGTAAAATGTTGGCAGTATGTAATTCTACCCTTTCGGGGAATAAGACAAAGTACAGAAAATATTATTATTGGCAACTGTAACACCATTATGGTGGCCACTTTCCATCAGATGGGCCATTATGCTTGTCTGCCGCCACCTTGGTGTTTTAAAAAAATGGGTTTTATGTAAAGTCGGTTTACTAACAATGGTTGAACGTGACAGACAACGTCATAAGAAAATAAAAAGAAAAAAAAACAAAAAAAAAGAAATAAAAAAAGAAAAAAAAAGAAATAATAATAAAAAAAAATAAAAAAATAAAAATAACCTTACAAAATAAAAACACATCAACGCCTCAGAGCGAGGTAACGCCGTATTGTGTCATCTTTTTTCGTTCGTGCAGCCGGCTCCATCGAATTATAAGACGTTGTCACGTCAAAAACTATAACCATGTAAACTGTAACCTTGATGTTTGTTATTATCGCCCATTTTCTAAACCGCACCACCGAGTGCAAATAAATCGCATTCCTGTTAAAAAATGACTGCGTTTATTTGTTGAACAATGGACGGAACGCACGCGCATGCAACCTTTAAAATGATTTCACGTAATTATACCTCATCTGTGCTGAGGCGAGGCGACCGGACTGCAGAAGGCCGATGTTGAAATATCAGTTAAATGGAATGTATTTTATTATTTGGAAACTATGTTGCAGATACTCTATGCAACGCAGCTGTGTCCGGTTGCATCAAAGCGTCTACTGAAAGGCAGAATTAGGCTGAGAATTGGTTATCAGGCCGCTTTGTTTTGGTTTGAGAGAGATGTTGTTTGATCTCCCTTTTGCCTTATAGGGACCCTACGGGGACAAATTTCGTCTAAAGTAAATCGAAGTCAAGCCCGTGCCCAAGATTGTTGTAAGAGTAGGAGAACCTACGTTTGTTGATCACAATGTTTGGAAATCCGGAAACGAGCCTGGAACGTTAATCCGAAACTCGTTTGTTCGAATAAACTGTTGACAGAATCATTTTTGGCAGACGTCTCCTTTCATAGAAAGCACGGTTGGCAGAAATCACTACTCGTAGAAATCACTACTCATAGAAGCCTTGGTTCATAGAAAGCGCGGTTGGCAGAAACCTCTGTACATAGATAAAACTTCATTCCGAAAGCTTTTTTGATAGAAACCACTTTTTTTCAGATACATCGAGTCACAGAAAGCTCGTTACAAAGAATAATCTAATAACTTTGGTCGTTTTAAGCTTTCCTCAATCTAAAGTCCCTTTCTTGCCCTCGATACTATCGTTCGGGTAGAACCACAGGTTAACAAAAGTATCCGAGGGACTATCAAGCTATCCAGCAGTGCTTTACGAACCCTTTGCTTTCTGTGATCCGATGTATCTGGAAAAAGTGGTTTCTATCAAAAAAGCTTTCGGAATGAAGTTTTATCTATGTACAGAGGTTTCTGCCAACCGCGCTTTCTATGAACCAAGGCTTCTATAAATAATGATTCTATTAACAATTAATTCGGCGAACCGTGCTATCTATGTACAGAGGTTTCTGCCTACAGTGCTTTCGAACAACCATGACATCTGTGCAACAATGATTTATATCAACCAATACTTCGGCGAACCGTGCTATCTACGAATAGTGATTTCTGCCAACCGTGCTTTCTATGGAAGGATTCTTCGGCGAACCGTGCTTTCTACGAGTAGTGATTTCTGCCAACCGTGCTTTCTATGAAAGGAGACGTCTGCCAAAAATGATTCTGTCAACAGTTTATTCGAACAAACGAGTTTCGGATTAACGTTCCAGGCTCGTCCCGAAACATTGTAATGATGATGCTGCTTGATGTTTGGTACCACGAATAAGCCCGTTTTGACATTTATTATCGCTCTCTGACTCTTAATGGTTGAATACAGAATATGCCAAGTGGTGCTTCTGAAGTGTCAAAAGGGACCGATTATTTTTTGACAACTTTAACATTAAGGCAAAACCTCATAATGACACGAACGGAAACAGGCTTTACCTGCCGGTTGTCCAAATTTTCATGACAATAAATAAGGCTTCCGACTTAGCTCAACGACTATCATAATGTAAACAAGGACTTAGCGTGCTCGTATATTCAAATACCACAAACACTCACTCATCTTAGGACTGACCTTAGCGTTCATTGTATCGCTTCTCCTATCAAGTTGTAAGAAAAATCGTAATTACCATCGATCAAAACCCTATTAACCGTTCTGCACATGAGTTCATTATCGCCCGCGTCACGTACGTCACGTCATGCGTGCAGACTTTCGTCGCCCCGGTTCTCAAGTGGGCCAAGTATCAGTCTAATGCGACATTACGCGGCGCTCGATGGATAGTCTAATAAAGTTTCAATGATTTGATATAACAATAGTTTAAACGCAGTGGTACCTATAACCGATCTTAATTTTATGAATTTATATGCAGTCTCTCCCCCAGAGGATGTGGACCTGGGGGACTCGAGAACTAAAAATAAAATTAAAAACCTTGTACTAATATCCCTCAGTTAGAAAGGACAACAGAACTGGGAAAATTTCCCCAGGGAAGCCACAAGTCCGCCAGCCATAAATTACATTTGTAACGCTAGAAATAGACTTTCAACATTTGTAGGCAAACTAGGCAACAGAAATAAAATACTCCTAAAAGGAAAAATCTTTAGTAGTTTGTGGAAGACAGGAAAGGGCCATTCAGACATTTTAATTAACTGTGCATCGTCATGCATTAAAGCTGGGTATTCTCTAGCGAAAAATGTACTTTACATCTTAACAGATACCTACACAAACTATTAAATTAATTGTATTTATTCATGTAGAGGCTCTAGACCAGTCTTTCCCAAAGTGGGCGATAACGCCCCCCTGTGGGCGCTGCAGGTCTCAAGGGGGGCGGTAAGAGACCCAGAAGAAAATGGGGGCGTTGTGTAGAGGCGGGCGGGCGGGGGGTGATTTGTAACTTTATTTAGCTAAGAGGCCTCTTAAACAACAACTGCAAGAGCTCTCGACTCTCAACAACAACTTGTGAACATCAACTAACATGAATTAAAAGATTGCTCAAACTCGGTTCCATATTTCTCTTCGCGTAGTTCATATATCTGTCCTATTTTATTTAATATAGAAAAAAATAATAGTTATTAGTACTCGTAGATATCTATCATGTTTTCACAAGTTTTTGTTAAATAACCCGAATTGTTTTTTTTTTTTTTATACTACTTAGGTGGCAGACAAGCTTACGGCCCACCGGAAGGTTGGTAACCGTAGCCTATAGACGTTTGCAACACCAGAGGCGCTACACACGCGCTGCCGACCTGGGCGCAGGTTGTGACGACCCACAGTTGAAATTTTTCAAGCCGCCCGTAAGGCCTTCAACATGGCTTAACGACTGTCATTTTACTGACAACCGGGACCAACGGCTTATCGTGCCTTCCGAAGCACGGAAACGCTCGTAAATAAATGTCACAAAGTGGTCCACGTGGTGGTCACCCATCCATATCCGGCCACTGTAAATGTTGCTTACTGCAGTGATCGTTTACAGAACACTGAGTCCGCGGGGCCACGAGCGCTTCCAACATTTTTTTTGTGTGTTAACAATTGTGCATTCCTGTATCAGTCGGCTGGTTCATTGAATGCTTGTTCGGACTTTTTGAGTACGATTGAGCGTCGAATGAGATAAACGAGTTTATGCATGTTTGTTTTATTCCTGTCGGTGCGTGCTGGTTAAGTCTATCATGTTTTAACAAGTTTTTGTTAAATAACCCGAATTGTGCATTCCTGTATCAGTCGGCTGGTTCATTGAATGCTTGTTCGGACTTGTTGAGTACGATTGAGCGTCGAATGAGATAAACGAGTTTATGCATGTTTGTTTTATTCCTGTCGGTGCGTGCTGCTTAAGCATTCCTATATAAACAATGTAATATTTATTTTATTTTCATTTGTGGTCTCGCGCGCAATAGATGAGCAGTACTTACGCCTCCTCTACTCGCGAAGTTGAACGTATTTCTTAAAGCAAAACAATGTCGGAAGTAAAAAAGAAGAGACGGCAATACTCTGCGGAATATATTAAATTCGGATTTATTGAAAATCCCACAAACCGATCGTCGCCTTTGTGTCTTCTATGTCTAAAAACATTTTCGAATGAAGCAATGAAGCCTTCAAGGCTGCAAGATCATTTGAATAAAATGCATCCAGATAAGAAAGACAAGAATGTAGCATATTTTCAAGACCTAGAGAAGAAGCATAATACTCAGCCAAGTGTAGTAAAACTATTTTCGGCGGCTGCTAAGCAAGATGACGACGGACTTCGAGCTTCGTACAATATCTCTTTGTTAATTGCTCAAAAAGGCAAACCACGTAACATCGGAGAAGAGTTAATATTGCCAGCAATAAATGAAGTAATAACTACTGTGCTTCATAAACCGGCCGCAGATATTATCCGAAAAATTCCTTTGAGTAATAATTCTGTGCAAAGACGAATTGATGAAATGGCTGAAAACATTGAAGAATCATTGTGCGATCACCTGAGGACAAGTTAATTCTCAATTCAGCTCGATGAGTCCACTTTACCAACTAATGAAGCATTGTTGTTGTCTTACGTGAGGTTTATTAAAGATGAGAAAATATGTGAAGAACTATTATTTGCTAGAAATTTAGAGACCGATACAAAAGGTGAAACCATATTCAATACATTGGAAAAGTTTTGCGATGAGAAAGAGATTCCTTTGAAAAATATTATTTCAGTTGCTACGGATGGCGCTCCGGCTATGACAGGGTGCCATAAAGGCTTCATAGCGTACTTAAAAAATAAAATTCCAGATGTCCTTGGTGTACATTGCGTTATTCATAGACAACATTTAGTTGCTAGAAACTTAAGTGAAAAACTATTTCAATCACTGCAATATGTCATCAAAGCAGTCAATAAAATCCGCAACAGCTCTTTGAATGATAGATTATTTCATCAGCTTTGTGTTACTAATGACGAGGATTTCAACCGTTTGTTGTTTCATACTGAAGTTCGTTGGCTATCAAGAGGCAATTGTCTGACTCGATTTTACAACCTGTTTGACTCTGTTATAGAGTTCTTGGAAACTAAAGATACAGAATTGCACGACAAGCTCATGACATCAAAGAATGATATAGCTTACATGACAGACCTGTATAAATTGTTCACCGACATGAATCTCCAACAGCAAGGCGATAAACCAAATTTAATTAAAACAAAAAACGTCGTTGCTGCTTTCGCAGCCAAACTGCTTCTACACAAAAAGAATCTGGGCAGACGTGAGTTTCACAATTTTCCGAATTTATCAGTATCATGCAGTAACGACGAATTGTTTGCCTACTGCCAACATTTGGAAAACCTCCACATTGACTTCACCGAACGATACCAGGACATTTTGAACTTGGAAATACCAGACTGGGTGTTGGATCCGTTTTCAAATGTCAACACAGCAATGTCACCTCAGCTGGAAGAAGAACTTATAGAATTGACAACAAACGAGGAAATAAAAATCAAGTTCAAAAATGGTTACCAAGAATTTTGGCTTCAAAAACCGATCCCTCAATTGTACCCTGGATTGTGGTCAATCGTTCAATGATTCTTGATAGCATTCCCATCGTCATATTTGTGTGAACGTGGATTTAGTGCTGTGACAACACTGCTTACTAAAAAGAGAAATCGTTTGCTTGTTACCGAACGTGGCGACTTGCGACTGTTCTTGAGTAAATTGGAACCTGATATCAACAAACTTATTAAACAGCATCAGATTCATCCTTCACATTAGTTTTTAAATAAGGATTGATTATCTTAGTTATATTTTTAATAAAAGATACTCTGTTTTAATACTATAAAGTTGCGTTTCAATAATCATTTTTATTGGCAGGTGGAGCCCGTAAGAGTTAACTTGAGACCTAAGCGCCGTTGTATGTTACCTACTGCGCACCCGCTTTAGAATTCTCTGTTAATATATTATACATAATATACATTTTTTTTACACAACATCACATATATAGGTCACAATAATTAATGAATTTAATTTGAAGTTATAGTGGTTTTTAAATAGGTGAAAAAATGGGGGCGCTAAAAAAATATTTATTCTCAAAGTGGGCAGTAGACAAAATAAGTTTGGGAACCACTGCTCTAGACAGAGGTCTAGAGCCGATCGAGAGGCGTGACAATGACTGCGATTGATGGCCAGCCACTGTGGCTGGATCTGGATCTCAACTATAAAGCATAGAGCATCTAAGTACATAATGTGACTGCTAGTCGTTGTTTTATCGGTTACATTTCGAAAGGCGCCCCCAGGAATTGAACGATCTAACTCCGAATACTCCCTTCTTTTATCGCACAGGGGGGACAATTCGATAATAACACAAACAGCAAATGGTCAAAATATGAAATTCAAACCTTATCTGGTTCGAATGTAGATCAAAATCAGGATGACATCCCTAAAATATTTATACAAAACTTTCAACGATCCTCAGTATAGCCCGTGCCAGTGGCGTAAATTCTCTGCCTCAATCTGTGTTCTTTGATAATTACAACTTGGATATCTTCAATAAAACCAGTTTCCTATGTAGTACACTGCAAGGATGCGTTCAAACGCTCCTCTTTAAAAATCAAACTCGTTTTCGAATACCAAAACTAGTTTGAATAACAGTTTTTTTAGGGTTCCGTACCCAAAGGGTAAAGAACGGGACCCTATTCATGAGACTTCGCTGTCCGTCTGTCTGTCTGTCTGTTTGTCTGTCTGTCTGTCTGTCTGTCCGTCAGGAGGCTGTATCTCATGAACGGTGATAGCTAGAGAGTTGAAATTTTCACAGATTATGTGTTTTTGTTGCCGCTATAACAACAAATACTGAAAACAAAAACATAATAATATTTAAGGGGGGCTTCCATACAACAAACTTGTTTTTTAGCGATTTTGTCTAATATATTCGGTTATAAGGTATCCTTCTTAATTTAAATACGTTAGTTAATTTGAACATTTCGTTAAGATCATTTATTCCCTTTACACCATGCAAATTAAATGAATACTATAGGAGGTATAGCATAATGAAATGTTGCTCAATAAAATTAATTTCGTGTCGCCATGATTGAACATTATACGGGTCACATACTAACTTATTTTTCGACTTTCATCGTAAATATTTTTTCTTTAAAAAGTTAACAACGCCTTCAGGAGATTACTTTAGGTAGATGTAATATTCAAAGATAGCTGTTTAATAGGAAATAGTAAACAAATCGTCCATATTTTAGATTTTTCTTCAGTATAAACAATTAACGTACAAACACACAATTTATGTTGTAGACGTAGATATCGTGTTTATAATGTCATCATTTTCAGAATATTGATGACATTTGATGTCATTAATATTATGAAAAAGAAATTAAACATAGAGGTAACAAACTCTTTTTGAAATATATACTGTACCAACCGTAGAGGATCTATACAAGGATAGTTAACACTATAGAGCAACGCGAACTGTCTAAAGACGGGCGTTGTATAACACTATAGAGCAGCGCGAACTGTCTAAAGACGCGCGTTGTATAACACTATAGAGCAACGCGAATTGTCTAAAGACGCGCGTTGTATAACACTATAGAGCAACGCGAACTGTCTAAATACGCGCGTTGTATAACACTATAGAGCAACGCGAACTGTCTAAAGACGCGCGTTGTATAACACTATAGAACAACGCGAACTGTCTAAAGATGCGCGTTGTATAACACTATAGAGCAGCGCGAACTGTCTAAAGACGCGCGTTGTATAACACTATAGAGCAACGCGAACTGTCTAAAGACGAGCGTTGTATAACACTATAGAGCAGCGCGAACTGTCTAAGGCGCGCGTTGCTCTGTGTTAATAGGTAATGAGGGCAACCAGTAGACGCTTAAAATACTCACAGAATATCGAGCAGTGTATTTAAAAAAAAAAATAATTAAAACAAAATGGACCTTTACTGGGACATCCTTTCGAGAGCTTACCCGGGGCTCCCAACCGTAGGCTGTTGGCCGTTACGTGGGGTTTTTTAGTCGGTAGGAGTCCGGAATATCATCCATTAAGGATTTTCCATCTCGTTAAATAAAAAGAAAAATGGGAGCCCCCCTGGCTCCCATGCAACAAATAGGTACGACTTTTTGTTGTTTTTTGGTACGGAACCCTCCGTGCGGGAGTCCGACTCGCACTTGGCCGGTTATTATAATCAAAGGACGCAAGAGATCTTGAGTTCAGAACAGGTTTTTTAAGTCACTATCATTGACATTTTTAATTTTTATAAACCTTGGAACCAAGAATGCCAGCAAAAGGTAATTCGAATGCCTTTTTAGGAAAGGAGCTATCGACGTTTCCTGCTTGCCTTTGTGTAAGAGTCTGACGTCACTTTACTGATATTAAAAAAGAACAATTTTTTCATACCTGCCATGGTCGGATTAAATGAGAGAGAGATTTTTTTTTGTTTTACGTGAGGGAATTTCTTCATGGATGTTATGCCGACTAGAAAACCTCACGTGTCCTGCTAACAGCCTACGGTTGGGAGCCCCGGGTAAGCCCTCGGCGGGATGTCCCAGGACTCCCAACAGACGGCTACCACTGCGGTTTTACCTAGGGGGGGGGGGGTTTAGGGAGTTAGGGAGAGCTAATAAGTATACCATCTGATAGAATGACAAGAGGCGTATGGGGTACCTATATTGAAAAACTTCACTTGTAAGTACTTTCTCAATATTGTGGAGCAGTAAAAGTGAAGTTTTTCAATATGTGTAGCAAGTTCCATCAAGTGCAGTCAATGACCAGTATCAATAGTATGGAATACCGATCTCCTCGTCGACTTAATAACCTGTGGTTTTACAAATGATTTTTGTAATAGGAGTAATACGCAAATTTCTAGTTGGTACCTAATATTAGACTAGAAATAATAGTTAATTTGTTGATTAATAGTAGCTTGGAATTATTTTAAAATAAAATAAAAAATAAAATAAAATAAAATTTATTCCCTTTGAAATTTTTAAAAAAAATATTTAGGTTTGTCAAAATTTTTGTGACTCTACCGGGGGTTCGGAAATGCTACAGACTGAGAAGAACACCCCAAGAAACTCAGTCCGGTCCCTTCTCTTCTAGTATCTTAGTATCTAATACAGTTTTTTTTATGTAGAAAGGAGCAATTCGTGTCACTGCCAGGCAGCCTTGTCTTCTAGAAAGTCTTTAATGCTATAATAAGCTTTCTGGCACAATTTAAGCTTTATTAGTTTTTTAAATTTATTGACTGACAAACCTGTTACGGCTGTCGGCAATGTATTGTACATTCGAATACAATTGCCCGCAAAAGAATTGCTTATTTCATTAAGCCTAAATCTAGGTACAGCCAGTTTATTCTTATTTCTTAAGTTTAGGTTATGGATATCACTATTTTTAATAAATTTACTGTAATTTTTATGAGTATATAATAAGTTTTCATATATGTTCTGTGAATACACAGTAAGGATGTTGATATTCTTAAACTTTTCTCTTAATGACTCCCGAAACCCCATACCATAGATAGCCCGGACAGCCCTTTTCTGCAACACAAAGATACATTCGATGTCGGCAGCGTTACCCCATAATAGTATGCCATAATAGGTCATGACACTGTGGAAATAGCTAAAGTAGACAAGACGCGCTGTTCTAATGTCTGTCAGTTGTCGGATCTTTTTAACGGCATAGGCTGCAGAGCTCAGTCTGCCCGAGACTTTCTCGATATGAGGCCCCCACTGCAAGTTGGAGTCTAACTTTATGCCCAGAAAGACAGTTTCATCGACCAATTCTGCTTGATCATCCCTAATCCTAATACTGGTGTTAACGAGCCTAACATTTGGCAAGGTGAATCTAATACATTTTGTTTTAGTTTCATTTAACAATAAATTATTTGCGTTAAACCAGTGGACTACCCTAGAGAGGGCATTGTTTACTTCGTCAAGATCGCGTTGTCCACGTTCAACTTTAAATATTAAAGATGTGTCATCAGCAAACAAAACTACCTCCTGATCGTCTCTTATAAGGTGAGGGAGATCATTTATGTACACTAAAAATAGAAAAGGTCCCAGAATTGAACCCTGAGGCACCCCCATTGTTACAGCAGAACCATGTGACTGTTTACCATTTATAATTTAATTATCATCATTAATATTTTATTACAATTAGCTTTACAGTTCGTGCACGTATTAAGATATTTTTACAGCTCGGTAGAATTTCACTTAACTAAACGCATGCCTGCTGTCCAATTAAAACAACAAGGTGTAATCAACGTGTTGTACTCGTATAATGAACGGTAAAATAATATTTTCTGGTAAACATTTATGAAATAAATAGGTTCATTATAAGTTATAAATAGAAATTAATATCAAAATACGACAAATGTCACGCTTGTTGTATGGGAGCCCCCCTTAATCCCCGCTTGTTTTCTGATTTTAGTATTCGTTATTATAGCGACAACAGAAGTACAATATCTGTGAAATTTTCAGCTCTCTAGCTATCACGGTTCCTGAGATACAGCCTCATGACGGACAGATAGACAGACGGACGAAGTCTCATGGATAGGGTCCCGCTTTTACCCATTCGGTACGGAACCCTATAAACCAAACTCCGAAACCGACTCAGGATTGCAACTTCGGTTGAGGCATCAGTCGCTTAAGCATAACATCGAGGCAGCCTGTCAGAGGAAACCTCCCAGGTTCCCAGTTACCAGTTATTCATTAGGACCTCATAAAAAGCCTGCATTCATACATTTCAGTTATACAACCTGACCTTCACGAAGTGCTAAATACTATGTCACTGCATGACAAAGTTAAACTACTTACCGACAATTTTAGCTCCTACAGAAGTGCTAAGTAGCCTTAACTATTACTGTAAAGGTGTTGATAAATAAAATAAATATGCAAGTCATCTTATACGCTCACGTTTTGAGAAAACCGTAGGAATTCGACTGGTTATGAAATCTTTACCGAGCCTCTATAAAGAGTTCTCGACTTAAGAAAATACGTGTTAAATTATTACAGTAAGTACAAAAAATAGCTTGAAAACGAAAAAGGAGTGAAAATCTTGAAAAAGTATGACTGAGGGATTTTATATCCTCGTTATGACACGGATTATCGTAATTTATACCACTAAGGTGGCAGACAATTAAGCATACGAGTCGATAGTAATCACCATAGCCTACCTTAACCTAGACATTTGCAATATTAGAGAAACCATTTTATACCACGAAAGTGTCGAACGAACAAACAAAAATAAATTTATTTCGCTTATGCATACAGATGCACTTGTAAAACGTCCAGAATATACATAAACCAAAAAAGTATCACCAGTTCACAACGCGACCCACCTGAGAAGAACGCAAGAAACTCAGCGGGTTATTCTTTTTAGTTGCTCTATTAAGAATCTAAAAACTATGCATTTTAACAATTGTTTTGAGAATCCAGCAGAGCAGGTCATTTTTAAGCTTCTTTATCGAGCAAATAATCATTAACTGTATAGTAGCCTCTTTATCATTATAGTAGGGTAAACCACCCAATCGTTGGCACTCCTCCAATTATTGGCACTTTAGGTAATTTTGCCCATTTCTAACAGAAAAAGAATGCTATTTTACTTTTTAATGCATACCTACAACTACATAATGGGCAACACCGAACTGAAATAAACTAGGTTTCCCTTATTTTTCGAAATATACTCTTAACTAAAGTGCCAATAATTCATTCTAAAAGTGCCAATAATTCGGTGGTTTACCCTAGGTAATTTATTTTTTATTAACTTTTTGAACTTATTTAGGGACATACTATTAATTATGTCGAGTCGAGCGACAGCAAACGTCTAAAATTATTTATCATTATAGGCTTGCAAGACTAGGTATTGCCCAACCTTTTATTTAACACACTCATTACCTACATATACAAATAAACACCTAAATAACATATCAATGTATATTACTGCAATAATCATCGAACCAGTATTGCACCAATAATAATATTGATGATTTATTCCTCCTGTCTTTTAAACTAGGTAGATACTCGTTTATTTTATAACTTTTTGTTGCCTCAGCTGACGACCAGTTTGGTAGCTAGCCTGTTGGCCTGTGTTTACCTGCAACCAAGCCTAAGACAAAAAACCGGTCCAGTGCGAGTCGGACTCCCGCAAGAACCAAAAAATCGGAAGAACTTCACGTTTGTTGTATTGAAGCCTCCGTAGTTTTTTTTCTGATTTCAGTATTTCTTGTTATAGCAACAATAGAAATACATCATCAGTGAAATTTTCAGATCTCTAGCTATCATTGTTCCTGACATACAGACACGTGACGGACACACAGACGGACGGCGAAGTCACATGAATAAGGCTCTGTTTGTTTACCCTTTGGGTACGTAGCCCTAAAAATAAAGAGACCTAGCATTCCATGGATTCAACGTGCGGTTTATCGTATGGTAATTAAATTACTCTGACTAAAACAAGAACTCAGTCAGTCAAAAGACGCTCTAGAACGAAAATTTCTTTAAAAACTGGTATAGAACGCTGTTTTATTTCTATTTCACTTTCTAATCATAATCATTTATAATTTTGGAAAGCAGGCAAGGCATTCCGCGCACAAAATTACAATATTTTTTAGCATTTTGTTTTTGTTAGCTGTGGCATACTTCAAATTCCGTTATACAACGGGAGTTTCCAAAAATCTTCTAAGTGGATATGAACAAACATACGGAGTCGCGACTACATTCCCAAAGGGATAGACAGACGCAAAAATTATGATATGAAATTTGAAATGTACCTTCATTATTCCTATTAGTATTAGTTAGTAGGTACACGTACACCTGCTGAGTTTTCTGCACAATCGAACTTTTCTGCACAGTCGTATTTTCTGTTCAGGCACTCAATCAGTGTCGACAACAGATGACGTAATGAATATTCTTTTACAGACCAAAATAGCCAAAAAATTCAAGTACTCAAGATTTAAAAACAATACTAAAAAAAAAAATGTTATTTTATTTCTACCTCGTCCAATCTTTAGAAATGATGATTGCTCTTGCTAAATCAAAGTGTGGCCATGGTTGGAAATAGGAATAGTTACGATGATGACCTTGTGGCAATATTTGGTAACGCACGCCAGCCTCAACTGCAAGTCCTCAATTATACGAAAGTGCGTTATTGTTAAAAATGAATTTTGATAAGTAGAGACAGGTAGAGACATAAGACGTAATTCTTCAGGTACAGACAAAACCCTAATTCTTAGCATTTCACTATTTCAGCTTGCGGGTGTCGGGTCCATAGCGAGGTACTGTGTGTAGTTGTGTACACGAGTGGACTTGTGACGTGACCCAGATGTATGTTTAGGGTGGCCACCACCACCTTGTGAGGCATTAGCACTGACCAGCACGCTCATAAGGACTCGCAATACTACCACAAGAATAGACGATAAATTTTGTGATACCCCGTGCGGTCTGATCACCCATTCCCTCTAGGGTATAGGATAGTGATGAATGAAGGCATCTAGCAAACTGGTATATCATGAGTGACCAGCCCTTGAAAAGCCTTTAATGACTATTAGAGACGACCTGTCTGGACCACAGAGCATCGCGCGCCTTTACAGAGGGAGAGGCCAAAGCTGGCAAACCCCCTCTGGCAATAATTTGACATTTTGACGACTAAAAGTGCCCAGTTACATAAAAACTGTTTTTTGAAGTTTCTTTCACTAGACTAAGTCTAGTTGACAGCGTGAGCGGTTGAAATGTCATTTTATAAAAATGATGAAATAATTAGATATTAATACAAAAAGAAATGTGATTAAAGAAATCTGAAGAAAAATGGCATTATCTTGTGTAAGTAAGTAATTTTATAACAAGTTATTATTATTTACACCTATTTAAACGTATAGATAATATTCAGATTTGTTTATCAACTTTACCGGACGTCACATCAATACATGGATTGGTTGAGCGACTTGGGGTGATATGACACAAAATGTATCATGTGTGTGTAAAATTTATGAGTGTATTGTTTAAAGTGTATATATAGGCTTCGTATTGACAGTCGATTGCTATTGTAGTGCGAGTCTAAGAAAGTGTGGGTGAGGAAGATTTCCCCCCGCCACCCGCAAAATATGACAGACAAATATGTACTGAGCAATCGTTCTATGCCGTCTCCCCTTAGACAGTTCGCGTTGCTCTATGGTCTGGACCGATAACAGCTGTCACTTTTATAGTTTCTCTCGTTCAATGTAAACGTAAACCTATCCAATTAGGTGGGTACTTTTTGTTTCAATTCGATTTATTCAATTTACTATAAAATAAGCAGAGAAATATACATGCACAGAATCCAAATTTAAACAAATTTAAAGTGGTTTTCCAAACTACAATAATATATGATTGCTCTCTCAGCTGCTCATCCAGCTTCTCTCCCATATACTCTTCCAGCTACTCTCCTGGATAGGCTATAAGTAAATTGTCTAAACAATACATCTATTGAAAATGAGTACCTACGTAATTTGCATATAAATAACAACATGTCTTAACCATAAGGAACGGGAGGGAAGGCAGCTAGTCTGGAAGGCAGGAATAGTTGCCTTCCCTCCCGTTCCTTATGGTTTAGGCATGTTGTTATTTATATGCAAATTACGTACTCATTTTCAATAGATGTATTGTTTAGACAATTCATAAAATGAACCACATTAAACTTGATAGTGGATTTGTATAAACTATCTAATCCTTTCCGTGGTGTTGGAACCATTGGAACTTTTCTCGTGTTTTAAAAAAGTGAAAGTTGGACATTCCGTTTGCTTAACGGTACCGTTAGCTTTTTTTACCTTGTCTATTGGCATGCTTCTATGTATACCTATATGTATAAATGTTGTCCGGTTTACACAAAGCACTAGAAAATTTTACAAAAATAATTATAAATGCCAAACTTTTGAAGTATTTGTGAACCGTATCTGGGTTCACAAATACTTCAAAAGTATCTAAATTTTACGTAGAGAGATTAACTTTTTTAAGTTAATAAATAAGGTAACTAATATTATTTTTAACTTACACTCCAACAACTCCAGGCAGCTCTCCAAAGAAATCCTTTCGCACTTCCGACTTATATTTCACAAGGCAAGGCATAGCAGGCCGAAAGGGAGTAGGACCTTCCCGTCTGTACATCCTTTCGATCTCATCAGCATCATATACAAACAAAAGATCCGGTCTCCCAATCAACCCTCCCAAACGGACTATCCTTCCATATTTATCCAAAAAGTTTTTAGTCACTTTCGCGAACTCCGAAATATCGAACTGGCCAATTACTGGCACCATACGCCAAGTATTCCCGAGAATCGGAATAGGCTTTGGTCCCGGAACTTCCGAATAAGGTTTGGCGTTTGCGAAAATTTCGTCATTTAGCTCTGCGGTTGGAGCTATTTGAGAGCGTTGTCTTTTCGAAAATGGACATCCTGTAGATGTAGTTCTGACATTTTTCACTATAAACGGTTTTGTGTACACACCGAACGAGCGTAGAGAACGACCCATGGCGGTTAAGGTCGTAGACACGACTGCGTTGCGCGCACGCACGAGATCGGCTTGAAACTCAGAATACCGTTGCACGGGAGTCGAGCACGACTGCTCACTGCTTCTGATAATGCAATATTGTAATGATGGTACTTTTCTTTATTGTGCCCTTTCCTGAGATTTCAATTATTCCATCTGCAGAGCGCTAACTCGCTCCTGCTGCGCTGAGTGTAGAGTTCATCCCATTCAAATTGAAGGGGTTTCTTCATGTGGAGCGTGAAGAGGCACATCACAAGGCCGCCAACTTGAGGACCACTGTCAGAAGTCTTACGGACTGTGAGAGTGGCCCCCAATCGCTAGATGCACCGCGGCTTTCCATCAGTGGCTCTCCAAAGAAAGACTAAAAATAGAGAAAACGCAAATGTCAGGCTGGTGACTGAGAATTGTGACACAGAATGATAAATATAAACTGTACCTGTCGACTGCTTCTGATGCAGTGGTTAGTTTATGCGACAGTCGTGATTAAGTTTCGGATTCAAATCCCTGCTTTCTAATTCCCATGGGATACGAGAACTGCACCAGAACGATAACAGAATTCAGCACGGGCGAAGTCGAGTTTAACATCCAATGTTACCAACTAATATAAATGCGAAAGTTTGTGGGTTTGGATGTTTGTTACTTTTTCACGAACTTACCGCAGAACGGATCTGGCTGAAATTTGGTACAGGAATAGATTATAGTCCGGAATAACACATAGTTTCCACTGAAAGCAGGAACGGGAACAAAATTTCACGCGGACAAAGTTAGTAGGTACCTACCTATCATAAGGATTGCGTTGTGTAGTGTTTGTCACTAACAATAGACCCGTAATAATCTCTTTTGATTACTATTACGGAACATCATTCTAGACTGGTACCTACCGTGAATTAAAAACGTTCTCGACCTCATTAAGTACATAGAGCGTATAGCCTCAATTTCTGATAATAACAGTTAATACTAAAATTGTTATAATTCTTCGATAATTGAGGATTGTTCATTTTGTTCAACAAATAAAATGCAATGCTTCCGGTATATGAAGTTCAACGAATGCCTATTTCCTTTCCGGATATCGATCATATCCGTTTTCGAACTAAAATCTTCATCACATCCGATTGGGAGCTACGAGTTTAATGCCCTGATAGATCGATATTTAAGGAGGGGAGGGGAAAACCCACCACCAATCCTCAGTTTTAAATCCTGACTTTGACAACTCACAACATGTCACAACCTTCCGGTGGGCCGTAAGCTTGTCTGCCACCTAAGTAGTATAAAAAAAAAAACATCGGTCGAGAATCATTTTGGGGTAAAAATAATTAGGTAATGTTGCAGAAATATAAAAAGTAGGTAGAAAGAAAGGGTATAATTAATGTGGAAATAAATTATTACAAGCTCGAGCACTATTTAATGTATGTACGTCTTCTACCGGTAGATACTTAACTGGGAACTTACTTGTAACTTACTTATGGTTACGTCTTTATCCCCGAAGGAGTAGGCAAAGGCATGGTATACCATCTTAGATCATCTAACCACAGGATGCGCCTTACTTAAGCATTGTTTTCTGCCATTGCACATGACCATTTGGTCTTTTGGCTTTATAAAAAGCACTGTACATCAGTACATCATTTTATATGATTAAACTTGTACATTTCATTGTAGTTGACTGTACAATAAAAATTAACACACAACAGCCATTACGCTTTTGTCGATTAATACATTTTTAAATGCAATGAAATTTTATATGTCTTTGTGTTTCCCCCTTCACTTGTATGAAAACTGGCAGAATATTTTTGTATGCGGTGGTTCGCAAAGGCTAGTCCCGTGATATAATTATGGTCTAAGTATACCATTGGTATACCTACGCCCAAATGCACCTTACAGTTTTTGTCCCACTTAGTAGGCGGTGCGCATATTGCCGTGTTGAAATGAACAGGCGCTTGTAAAAAACAACCCACTGCGGAAATTTTTCAAGCCTCTCCGATTAACTTGACTTATCAGCTGTCATGTTATGACAACCAACCATGACTAACGTGCACGGAATCGCTCGCAAATGAAATGTGACCAAGTGCTCACCCATTGAAATACTAGCCATCGCGAAAGTTGCTTACTGCGGTAATCGTTTACAGACACTGAGTCAGCGGGAGAAGAGACTACGAGCGCTTGCAGAAATGTCCCTGTCCAAGTCTTGAATCGCGACTTTTTTGTTTCTAGCAAAATCTCTTGAATAAATCACTTTATTTATGTTTTCACTGGTTCTCTGAAACAAGACTGTCTTTGTCTTAGAGGAAGAGGAGCTTTAACTTTTATTAGTTAAAAGAAATAATTTTATGGATACAAATTTTGGCATAAGATCTAGTAACTAAACCAGAAAAAAATTTTAAAGGAAAATCATATCGAACTGTCAGCTGTCACTGTCAGTCAGTAGACACTTGTCAATTGTCAATTTTATTTGATTTTGTTGTGTTTGTGTTTGTTTGAATTGTTTGTGCTCATCTCAAGTAATTATTCGCCGAAAATAAAACATAATTATATTTATGGCACCCTTTTTGTCTTAATAACAATGTGAGCAGTGGATAATTTCCTTCATTGCTATTATCAACCAAAGCTTGGCGAGCAGAGAACAATTTTGAAATACCTACCTACTTGCCTATTAATTTCACAAACAAATCTTTTAAAGAATACCTTCACGGAAAACTTTATATTCATACTGTGAATATAAAGTTTAAATAATTTAAATAATAGAAAACATGATATCAGAATTTGCAAAAGAGAAAGTTTTTTGGACAAGAAAGATGAATTTAAAGCTAGTAAAATTCATTGAAAATAGACCAAATATTTGGAATCCAAATCATCCAAAATACACATCAATTGAATACAGAGATCAAACGTATGCCGCATTTGCTTCTAAATACGGCAACGAGTTCACAGGACAAGCAGTCAAAGATCGATGGACGAATATCAGATCAACTTTTGCTAATTATCTGAGAAAATTAAAAGCAAGCCGGGCAAGGGGCGACGCCGAGGTAGACTCTCATTTCTTTATTTGTAATATTTAGCTTGATTTACCTTTTCTATTTATCTTCTATTCTAGCTGTTCCCCGCAGCATCGTCAACGTAGAGGTTGTTATCTCATAAAATCATTACCCTCCTTTTGCGCAGTCAGTTAAAAACTAGCCTATTCCTTCCCTTGGACTCAAACTATCTCTATAACAAAATTCATCAAAATCGGTTCAGTGGTTTAGGCGTGAAAACTTAACTGTAAGTACAATGTTCTGAATAAAATTAAAAGGAAGCTGTAAAAAGTACCGTTGCCTTTTTTCTTATGTGAAATATTTATAAGTTAAGTAAATTAAAATTATATTGTTACAGGAATATAAAGTAAACTGGCATTTATGGGAAGCTTGTAGCTTTTTACTTAATGTTAATAAGAAGAAAAATAAGTTATCAACAGCAGAGATCCCTGAAGATGAAATGAAGGTACATTCTCATACAATCATTGCTATATATTACTACTTATGACGTTAATATTTCTTTTCTAGAGAACATTATGATTATTTTCTTATTGGGACACCAGCACATGACCAGGTGGATGATCCAACAGCCTTTTTGCTGCCTATTTCGACCATCTATACTAGATAGCAAGGAATTGAATGATTCGCTTTTGCGGGCTGTTAGCTTGGATCCAAAATAATCATTGCAATCCCCATTCACACCCACCGCTCCCCAACGGTTTTACATACCGTGCCAAATATCTATTTCATAAATGTAAAAGCCAGTTTCTAACATTAACGAATAGGTGAATATTTTTATAACCAACTCAAAACGCTTATCTATCTATTTTTCAGGATAACGCAGATTCAAAAAGTGATGACATAAGCAGCCATGAAGATGATCTTTATCAAAAATCTTCTAAAGAAATTGATCCAACCTGTGAGAATATAACAAATGGCATATTGAATGTATTTCGAGGTGTTCAAAACGACATATTTAATGTAGATAATACAGAATATGGAGAACTGGGTCGTAAATTGGTTAATAAACTCTCACAAATGAGTTCGTTTGGGGCTGCACAGTTATCCAACAAAATAATGGATGTATTACTGTCATACCATCAAGATAATCCATATAATCCTAATAATTTTAAAGCGGAAAATGTCAACAGAATATAGGACAAACACATGCTTGAAAAGCTTTGATATGAACTTGAGGAATTAAACATGCCCCATTCCTATCATTAAAGACTCTTTGGGTGTGGATTTTTTCAAATATGTCTTACCAAAAATAATGCAACGGCATGTACTCAGTAGTGTAGCTGACGCTGGTCTTAGATGAATTCAAATGACGATCTGGAAATGATTGTATTTCTCTAGACTTTCATATTTTGTCTCCTTTGGAGTCACTGTCTGAACTGGTGCAGTAGCTGTGAAGTCAAAAGGATGTCTCGCACACTGATGCTATTCATGGTTCTATTGTGCGGCAAGTTTTGTTTATCTAATTAATGTGTCTACCCTAAGCTCCTATTAATTTTTTTACACAAGGGCAAGGAGGTAAACATAAATATAGTCAACCTTCCAAAAATAGATTCAATCAAGAATCTTGATGTCGATCTTGATTCAAGATGTATGGTAATGATAATTTTAAAAAAACGACAACTAGAAAACGAACGTCAGAGGCTAGGTAGAGCATTTATTGGCAATCTCTATTGCTTCAGGTCAAAAATAAGCCAGTCCAGTTTTACGATTTCTGAATCGAGTTTTCTTAGAGAGTGAAATTAGATCTCTTGAATTATTAACGCAAGTACAGTACCTGAAGTAAAAAATATATGCATGGGCAAGTCATATTCGTTGATATAAAAGTATAAACATTAAAACCTAACAAATTACCTAATTTCCGCCCAGAATACCGAACATCGGGCCAGGGAAAGATACCGGAGTGGACCTGTACACTGCATCGGAAAGGGACTGGGGCGCCTTACGACCTCTGTATAGCATAAAACCCCGAGAATTACCTAATTTCCGTCCAAAAGACAAACATCGGGCCAGAGAAAGATACCGGAGTGGACCTGTACACTGCATTGGAAAGGGACCGGGGCGCCTTACGACCTCTGTATAGCATAAAACCCCGAGAATTACCTAATTTCCGTCCAGAAGACGAACATCGGGCCAGAGAAAGATACCGGAGTGGACCTGTACACTGCATTGGAAAGGGACCGGGGCGCCTTACGACCTCTGTATAGCATAAAACCCCGAGAATTACCTAATTTCCGTCCAAAAGACAAACATCGGACCAGAGAAAGATACCGGAGTGGACCTGTACACTGCTGTCGGAAAAAGAAAAAAAAGAGAAAAAAGATGGGTGATTTGTGGGGGTTCTTTTATTGGGTTCATATTAATTCCGATAAATTCGTATAATGCTGTGCTGTTTACGTCCAGGGATGTTCTTGCTTGCTTTATCTGTAACCAATGAAATAAACGTTATTCTCACGAAGAGAATTGCTTGCATTCCTATACATATCATAAAAGTACAACAGTATTGGATCCAAGACCTAGATGCTGTAAATCTCATGTTCACAGCCATAGACATATAACACGTTATAACACACAGGTAGGCCGCCGGGTGATACGATAACTACATTGACTCCCAACTATAGGATCATCAAACATCAGTGGCCCACACAGAGCATCGCAGCTCTAGTAACATCAAATATCATTGACTCATTATATCAAGTATCATTGACTCCAGTTCTAGGACCATCAAATGTAGGTATACAGGGTCGGCTCACTTACTCATGCGTGACACTCATGACAACACAATAGTTTTATCTATTACACGGGTGAGAAATAACATGTAAAAGGAATACAAGCCTTCGTAAATGTGCTATCAGACTTCGCACACGCGGTACAGGATAAACTTGACCATACACATAAACCTTGCGTCTTGGGTTGTTCGACTTGACTCGACATTCCCCACAAAGGAAAAAGAGAATGAAAAGCTAGAATTTAGTATTCGCAAGATTGGCAAATCGTCGCGACAACTGCATCGGAAAGGGACCTGGGCACCTTCTCACCACTGACAGTCTGCAGCATTACCTGTTCATGGTATGGCTCATACATTAAGAAATAAAGTTCCTGAGATTACCTAATTTCCGCCCAGGAGACTAAACTCTGGCTTGAGGAGACCGGAGTGGACTGCATGGGTAAGGGGCCAGACCTGTAGGTACACCATAATATGGCTTATAGAAAAAAAAGTTTCCATAGCATAGCATACGGAGTAGGTACTCAACTAGGTACTCAACTCCGTACACACTTCATGTGGCCTTTTGCAATAACAGTTGAATGCACACGTGCATCAGTGTATTCCAATGTTGGTACCTACCGAAGGCTCTATGAGTACCTATCCAGCTTTCTATACAATAGAAGTATTAGGAAATGTGAATATATCAATATAGAAATGTGTCAAATAATAAGTTGGTACCATGAAGCTATAGATAAACATGGAGGCCACACTTCGAATACCTACTTGAAGCGTAGTCTGTATATTACTGTCTTGCTCTGTGTGGGCTCTACGTCTCTTTCTAAGTAGGGTAGCCCTATTTTTATTTTTGCCAGGATACTTCATTTTCTATATATTCTTTATTGTACACAAAAAAGACAATATATATTCATAAAACAATTAGATTTACAATACATACATACATACATAAGGTCACGCCTTTATCCCCGAACGGGTAGGCAGAGGTATATTATCATTTCATCTTTTTAAGGCCGCGTGGGTCAGATTTTGAGTTTTTTGAAACAATCCTAGTCAAAAAGTAAAGGGTTTTTAAATCTGAAAAATATATATGTAATAGTTAAGGATATAAGCTAAACATATTCCGAGCCCGTTACACGATCCAATAAATTTCACTAGATAGAAAAAAATCCCAAAGTTGACTCTGTCAGAAAAGTTTTTTCAAAACTGTGGCTAAACTATTAACATTTTATATATTTTTTTTGCACTCAATTAAAGGTATCAAGTTTTTATACACATTTTCCGAGCGTTTTTCTATAAACAACTATTTACATAGTTATCATGTACGAATATCTACCAAACGCAATAGAATTGCGCCGCTGACGGCCGATCAGTCTCGCCCTGGCGCTTGTGGAGGCAGGACCTGTGTCAGTTTTTTTCGCAACTACTTCGTAATTATTATGCCAAATTACGTTGAAATCGCGCCACAGTATAAAAATATCAGTAAGGGCAAAATGTAATTAGATTAACCGTTACAAATACATACGCGACTCATGGTAAAAATGTGGTGATCTTTTACTTTTTAAGTGTTTTCACGACATGGTAACCAGCTACCTAATGCATTAAAATGTCTACGAATTACATGATAATTTCGCAATCCAACATGGCGGCCACGCCGTAATCACAAAATTTCATGATGGGTATCGTTTAAGGGGTTTTTTGGTATGCTGAGTACGAATCGCGTACTAATTTTGCAATACAAGATGGCCGCCGCTCCGTAATCACAAAATTTCATGATGGGTATCGTTTAAGGGGTTTTTTGGTATGCTGAGTACGAATCACGTGATAATTTTGCAATCCAATATGGCCGCCGCGCCGTAATCACAAAATATCATGATGGGTATCGTTTAAGGGGTTTTTTTGGTATGCTGAGTACGAATCGCGTACTAATTTTGCAATACAAGATGGCCGCCGCGCCGTAATCACAAAATTTCATGATGGGTATCGTTTAAGGGGCTTTCTGGTATGCTGAGTACGAATCACGTGATAATTTTGCAATCCAAAATGGCCGCCGCAGTGTAATCACAAAATTTCATGATGGGTTTCGTTTAAAGGGTTTTTTGGTATGCTGAGTACGAATCACGTACTAATTTTACAATTCAATATGGCCGCCGCAGTGTAATCACATAATTTCATGATGGGTATCGTTTAAGGGGTTTTTTGGTATGCTGAGTACAAATCACGTGATAATTTTGCAATCCAATATGCCCGCCGCGCCGTAATCACAAAATTTTATGATTGGTATCGTAAATGGTAGTATCATAAGTATGGTAGTATCGTAAATCATACGTAGCAGACTGTAGTGTAAAAGAGATAGAGACACATGTTCCATTCTTCGTTCTAACATTTGTGTGTGGTTGGATTGCATGGAACGACAGACTAAAAAAACTTGTTCGGTTTACTGTGAGTTAGTTAACCGCGTGCCAATTTGCAACTGTGCAAGACGTGGTCAGAGTTAAGAAGTTATTTATTTAACTCAGAGCTTACTAACTCTATATTTATATATTTAACTCGACTCTCCGCGCAAGTAGGCCTAAATATCTTAGGCGGCCAAATTGAATTCCAAAATGATCATGTTATTTGTACTCAGCATTCGAAAAAACCCATTAAACGATATTCATTACGAAATTATGTGATTACGGCGCGGTGGCCATTTTGGATTGCAAAATTATCATGTGATTCGTCCTCAGCATACCAAAAAACCCCTTAAACGATAACCATCATGGATTTTTGCGATTACGACGCGGCGGCCATATTGCATTTCAAAATGATCACAGGATTCGTACTCAGCATACCAATACACCCCTTAAACGATACCCATCATGATATTTTGTGATAACGGCGCGGCGGCCATATTGTATTGCAAAATTATCACGTAATTCGTACTCAGCATACCAAAAACCCTTTAAACGATACCCATCATGAAATTTTGTGATTACACCGAGGCGGCCATTTTGGATTGCGAAATTATCACGTGATTCGTACTCAGCATACCAAGAAACCCTTTAAACGATACCCATCATAAAATTTTGTGATTACGCCCATATTGGATTGCAAAATTATCATGTGATTCATACTCAGCATACCAAAAAAACCCCTTAAACGATACCCATCATGAAATTTTGTGGCCATATTGGATTGCAAAATTATCATGTGATTCATACTTAGCATACCAAGAATTCCCTTAAACTATACCCATCATGAAATTGTGTGATTACGGCGTGGTGGCCATATTGGATTGCAAAATTAGTACGTAATTCGTACTCAGCATACCAAAAAACCCTTGAGGTATCAGATGTATTATTGACCCTCGAGATTGGGTTAACATGGCCTTGAAGTACATTCTGGGATTTTTAAACGATACCCATCATGATTTTTTGTGATTACACAGCGGCCGCCATTTTGGATTGCAAAATTATCACGTGATTCGTACTCAGCATACCAAGAAACCCCTTAAACGATACCCATCATGAAATTTTGTGATTACGGCGCGGCGCCCATATTGGATTGCAAAATTATCACGTGATTCGTACTCCGCATACCAAGAAACCCCTTAAACGATACCCATCATGACATTTTGTGATTACGGCGCGGTGTCCATATTGAATTGCAAAATTAGTACGTGATTCGTACTCAGCATACCAAAAAACCCTTTAAACGACACCCATCATGAAATTTTGTGATTACACTGCGGCGGCCATTTTGGATTGCACAATGATCCCGTGATTCATACTTAGCATACCAACTTTAGAAAACTTTAGAATTTTTTATGACCAGCTATTATGTAATTTACATTTTTTACGCAACTGTAGCAAACGTACGCAACGGAAACTCTCAAAAGAAATGAAATATCCTAGTTGTCGAAAAATGTTTCGTTGCTGGTAAGCTCTTATTCGCCTTAGCGTGATGTTATATATTTTGGTATTTTTCAAAAATGGACATTCTGTTAAGAAACTCTTGAAATTCAACTAGCAGTCTCTTAGACTCTAGAGTTAGAACAACTAAACAAACAAACAAACTCATTAGCTTAAAAATAATAGTATAATATACATAATTTATTTACGATTAACTCTTTTATTTTTATTTACGAAACTAATAAATCACTACACTTAATAAAGTTAGATGCATTTACTACGTCAAACAAAGTTAGCATGCTGTTTCTTTCTACTATACTGTATACTGTGGCATGAGAGTTGACTGCCGCTGCCGGCGCGCGGTGTGTCTTGCGCCCGGGGCGAGGGGAGCGCCAAATGCCTACTTGTGCGGAATAACCGCCCCTTAAGAATTGGTCCCACGGAATAGGTGGTGAAAATCTATTATATAAAAATAAGTCGTGTTTTCCTTCCTGACGCTATAACTCCAGAACGCACGAACCGATTTCCACGGTTTTGCATTCGTTGGAAAGGTCTCGGGCTCCCCGAGGAGGCACCATCTACCGGCACTTTTAAGAAAGGTACACGACACGAATGTATAGAATTGCACCTATATCCATTCGTTTATAAGGTACGTGAGAAAATAAAATTTATGATCAGTTAGCATACTAATTGCTTTTATAAAAAACTAGCGGATGTCACGCGGTTTCACCTGCGTAGTTACCGTTCCCGTGGGAATACGGGAATAAAATATAGCCTATGTTCTTCGCAAAGAGTGTAGCTTCCCAACAGTGAAAGAATTTTTCAAATCGGTACAGTAGTTCCGGAGCCTATTCGTTACAAACCAAAAAAAAAACAAATCTTTCCTCTTTATAATATTAGTATAGATATCTTAACTTAATTTTTAATGGTACAATGGATAACCATATTTCTCGCTGAATACTATTTTTAGGAAACCTAAAACAATTATTCATCATTAACATACGATAACAATACTTAACTTATTTTATTTACTCTAATAATGACATTCGTGTTTCTTCTAATAATACACAGGAAGTCCCAGATAAATCCTCAATAGAGTCACACTACTTCACAACGTTTCCTAATGTGTGAAAACAATGAAGTCAACCGCCATTCTATTGTTCGTAGACACTTTGTCAGTTGACATGTAGTACCAATGTTGCCACATTACAGAATCCTTAGAAAATGGGAATGTAATTCACTGATTCGAAAACCCAATCATGCGTATTATGCTATAAAGTATTTCAATTTACGCATTAAATAATCGTAGTCGAACTAAAGATCTATTTATAAATTATTTTACTTGCATTTTTGGTTAGTATGGTCTATTTCTATTATTTTCTAGGAGATACTAATAAGAAGATAGCAGCACTGCACAATTTCCTAGAAAGAGAAGGTTAGCCCACAGAGAGTGAGATAGAGATACGTAGGTATTTGACTCAAGCGGTTGTTCGAAGTGTGGCCTCCATGTTTAACTATAGCTTCATGGTTGGTACCAAACTTGCTGTCGGTGACGGTGCGCCGCGCCGTGAAGACTGCTGGAATTATGCCCAATCTAATCCCACAGAGGTGGCTGGGGAAATGGACAGCAGAACAGGCTCTCTCTAGTCTAGGGGGTCTGATCGTCCGCTCGGTATTGCCGGCGTTCCCTACATGAAAATAAAATAAATAATCTTGTTGATCTAGTTCTTTTTTTCTATATTCTTTTATTAAATAAATGCGTTTTAATAATTACAGATTAGGTGTTTCTATCTTATACCTACATACCTATACAGGATGTAACATTTGGAGCGGTCAGTATGGCACAGATTAAATAATAGTTACTACGTAACAGATACATCACTCCCATACTTAACCTCAAGAATGAACAGTGTTGAAATCTTTGTCGTATTTTGCTTCTTTATTTAAATTACATAAAGTGCAAAAATCAAACCCGAAATAGTGTAAAACTGCTATTTGTGACAATAATTAACTATTGTGCTATAAATTAACTGTGTAAAGAGAAGTTTTCGAACTTTTTTTTTTCATTCGTGTTTGCGTACCAGCGTCAGTTTAATATATCTTTTGAAATGAAGTGCTTTGTCTGTGAAAACGAGCAAAATGACGAAAATATGCTGCAGTGTGATGGTTGTAAGCGAAATATATGTCTGCAATGTAGCAATTTAACGAGCAGTGAGGCGCGCGTAATGGGCTTGAAAGGCAAACGCACGCTGCTGTACTTGTGCTCGCCGTGCCGGGAAGCATTGTTTCAAGTGCCAAAACTTATTAAGTCATACGATAGTCTACGTGAGGAACTTAATGAAATGAAAATGCAGTTATCAGAATCCTTGAAAGTGCCTGTTCATGCATCAACTTCAGCCGTGGAATCGGTTGTAACCGGTCCAGTGGCAATTACATCTGGCGACACTAATGCACTGCTTGAGGAAATTGTAGAACGCGAACGTAGGGCCAATAACGTTATCCTTGTGGGCGTCAAAGAGAGCGACTCTGGTATAGGCACGGACCGTAAATCGCACGACGAATCTATAGTCAAGCGAATCCTATGTGATATAAACGGTGGTGGTGAATACTCCAAGAAGATCATTGCGGTGCAGCGTCTTGGCCGTCGTGATTCTGATCACAAGAAGCCCAGGCCTGTAAAGGTGGTGTTCAGGAGCCGAGAGGATGCTGTTAGGATTCTCAAAAACAAGAGTAAGGCCAGCAAGGAGGTAAGAGTATATGATGATAAGACACCCTTACAACGCGAGCAACTAAACAAGTTACGTGACACCCTCAAGACTAGAACTGAAAAGGGAGAGACTGACTTGACAATTAAGTACATTAAGGGCAGTCCTAAAATTGTTCATCAAAAAAACTAATTAACTCCAACAGAAACCCATACACTGACCTTACATTTAGTTACACCAATTTAAGTTCACTGCATGCAAAGTTTGACCTGCTTCTTCTGTACATAAACACAAACAAACCATGTATAGTCATTTTAACTGAAACCTGGCTGAACTCCTCAGATCGTAGTGGTACATACAATATTGCGGGCTATACACTTTACAGACTTGACCGTAAGCATAAGAAAAGGAAAATTGATGGCAAAACTCGAGGTGGAGGTGTGGCCATGTATATAAGAAATAGTGTAGATGGTATTCCGATTGTAGCTAGAATAAATAACTCATACATGTGTGATGATGTCGAAGCACTCTATATCGATATACAATTGGGCACCCATCACTTCCTTGTGGTGGGTGTGTACCGTTCAGAAAATAGAGATGAACTGATGTGGAGACCTCATGACCTGAATTTACTTAACAATATAATAGCCGCTTCTAAATACAATACGGTTATAGTGGCAGGGGACTTTAACTATCCCACTCTTACTTGGCCAAACCTAACTGACACTAAACAAACGGGCCCAGCTGAGTTGTTTGTTGATATGTTTCTTGACAGCAATCTGTATCAACTGGTGGATAGCCCTACTCGATTTAGGGAGGGTCATGCCCCGTCACTTCTTGATTTGATTATGGTAGGTAAATGAAAAGAACCTAATTAAAGACATTACGCACAAGGCACCTATAGGTAAAAGTGATCACTGTGTATTGGAATTTGGAGTGCAATGCCAATTGCAAAAACCAATTACAAGACCTAAAGTCAAGAGATTTTATCAATTAATTAACTACATAGACTATAATAACGAACTAGCTAAATATATGGAAAAGTTGGACCCCTCATCAGACACTGAGGAGTTATGGCAGGGTATCCTACATGCAATTAACTGTACAACTGACAAATTTGCACCTGAGAAAACAGTTTCAAATAAGAAACCTAACAGACCATGGGTAAACAGGGACGTACTAAAATTAGTTTCAGAAAAGAAATTACTATGGGATAAATACAGAAAATCGGGAACAACAGTAGACTATAAACAGTTTAGGGAAATTAGTAATAAAAGTGTAGCACTAACTAGAAAATTGAGAAACCTGTATGAATCGAAAATATTGGAAGATGGGAATAAGGCATTCTACTCGCATATACGCCGCTGTATTTCATCCAAAGTGAGCATTCCACCTGCCGTAAGAAATGGAAATGGTGACCTTGTTACAGACCCATGTGATGTTGCCAATGCCTTTGCTGAGGAATTTGAGAAGGCCTATTCCAGGGAACCAGCACTACATGTTCAATGTAGCGGCGCGAGGGTGGATAGTGGCTTGGGCGACATCATTTTTACAGAAGACGACGTAAACAAGGCTCTTACCAAACTAAATGTCCAGTCGTCCCCAGGACCAGATCTAATTCCTAACTGCATTCTTAAGAATTGTGCTTCAACTCTAGTCACCCCCCTTACTTCACTTATGAATAAGTCACTAGAAAGTGGTTACTTACCTCAGGACTGGAAACATGCTGTGGTGACTCCTATCTATAAAAAGGGTGACAAGACTGAACCTGGTAATTTTCGACCAATTAGCCTGACTTCTACCTTTGTGAAGGTAATGGAGAAAATAATTAGCATAAAACTAACACAATACCTTAACAAGGAATGCATAATATCTTCGAATCAACATGGGTTTATGGAAAAGAGATCAACTATCACGAACCTGCTAACCTGCCTGCACTCATGGACAAATGACGTAGACAAGAAGATACCAGTTGACATTATTTACCTTGATTTTGAGCGAGCTTTTGACAAAGTTCCTCATAAACGTCTGCTTATGAAATTAAATCAATTTGGAATTCGTGGAAAGTTGCTAAAATGGATAGAAATGTACCTATCAAACAGATCTTTTCAGGTACGAGTAGGAAACACCTTATCCGAAAGGAAACTAGTTCTGAGTGGAGTTCCTCAAGGATCTGTTCTCTCGGCTCATCTATTCAACATATATGTGACTGATTTGATTGGGTGTCTTAAGTCTGAGTCATCGTTCTTCGCCGACGACGGAAAATTCTTTGCTAACCCTCTAATACACTCTGGTCAGTTGCAGGATGATCTAAACCGCATTCAAGAATGGACTAGAGATTGGATAATTCAGTTGAATAAATCAAAGTGCAGTGTTCTTCACCTTGGGAGAGCCAACCCTGAAATTGTATACACTTTGGATGGTACACCTATTAACTCGGTCAACGTTCAAAAGGACTTGGGGGTTCTAATTACCAGTAATTTGAAATGGGAGGAACACATTGTTGGAATTGTAAAGAAGGCCAACTCTTTTATCTATATCATAAGAAAAGCATTCCAGTCGATGACTGAAGATGTTTTCCTGAAAATTTATAAAACTTACATACGGCCACTACTGGAGTATGGATTTCAAATTTGGAGCCCATACTTCCGCAAGGATATTGACTTGTTGGAAAGCGTGCAAAGGAGAGCCACAAAGATACCGGCAAGCCTGCGCCGTAAAGAGTACCCCTTGCGATTACAAGCGTTACGCCTTACCACCCTGGAAGAAAGACGCCTTCGAGGTGACCTTATTGAGACTTACAAGATCATTTCCCGTAGGTATAACTTACCAGACATCCACAACATTTATACATTGAGAGTGCCTGTAAAGTCATCCCGAGGACATAGCCTAAGAATAGTTCGCTCACCATCAAATACGAATACTGCACAGCACTTCCTTGGCACCCGGGTAGTTCACAACTGGAACAGACTGCCCGATGACATTGTAACAGCAGCCTCAGTGAACGGGTTTAAGAATAAACTAGACCACTGGTTACGGACAAATAAACTGTGTAATTTAAGAAACAATTAAGTGTAGTGACTTTTCCAACACTGTGATATAGACACATCAGCTAGTAGCTGCTCGTCTATTAATCAATAATAATAATAATAATAATAATAATAAAATATTAGCTATAACATATCGCTACAGTGGAAAACATTCTCTACGACGTATTCCGAGAGTCGAGATTCGTGCGCACACCGTATGTTTGCGTCATCAAGTGACAACTATTGACAACATTAGGGTTGTAAGCACGGAACAAAAATACATATACTACAAAAAACAATAAACGCAGTGTCTGGAAAAATAACTTTAAGTATTTTATTTTAAAACTTTTTCTTCTTTGAATAAGAATTATATTAAAACAAGCTGATGCTCGCAGCTTAGCCCGCGTAAAAGTTTGTTCCTTTTCCCGCTTCCAATGGGAACTTATTCCCGGGATAAAAAGTAACCTATGTGTTATTCCTGATTACAATCTATCCCTGTATCAAATTTCAGCCAGATGCGTGAAGCCGTTATAGCGTGAAAGAGTAACAAACATCCACACATCTACACATCCGCACTCAAACACTTTAGCATTTAATTTTGGAATATTAGTAAGAAGTAAGATGAAAAAAAAGCAAGAATAAATAAAGCGAAATATTATTTTACGCGGGAAATGTACATTGGCTGTGCGCACTTCGCTTGGTCTGGCGTGTGGCAGCCCTCTGCCGGTCGGCCCCGTTAGTTCTGCTACATAATACTTAGGAGTAGGTGCTTATAACACGACTTGTAGCGAGTGACGGAGGCCTGAGTATGGACAACACTTCTTAGGAAATAATCATTTACTAAAACCATTCCGTAAATCACGGGCTATCATTTTAGACAAAACCTCAATTATCTCGGAATCAACATTGAGGTACTTAGGCCTTTTCTCTAACGGCAGTACTGCCGTGTTGAGATGGACAGGCGCAGGTTGGTACTGGCTGCTGTTAAAATTTTTCAAGCCGCCTAAAATGGTCTTCAGCTTGGCTTAATAAACTGCCATTTTACTGGCAACCGGGACCAACGGCTAAACGTGCCGTCCGAAGCACGGAAACGCTCAAATAAATGTCACAAAGTCGTCACATGGATGGTCGCCCATCCAAGGACTGGCCATAGTGAAAGTTACTTACTGGAGTGATCATTTACAGAACACATCAGAACCCGCGCGGGGCCACGAGCGCTTCATATTAAACTGCAGAGGGTCAAAAATCTGTACCTACACGAAATATATTTTGAAAATGTTACTTGTAGGACATTCTATAGTCGATCCTTGATGCCGTCAATGGCAAAGAAGTTTTATTTCAATCGCGCGTAAAGGTTACACGCACACACTTTCTTTTTATTTTATTACCGTTCGTAAACAGACTTTATAGACAGGTTTAGTCCGTTAATCCACCCATGAAAATCCACCCCTTGGGTGGATTGGTTGGTTGGTTGGTTTACATACTTGTAAGTACATACTCTGATATTTTACTTAATTTAAAAAAAATCTGTCTGTCTGTATCCCGAATAAGTAGGTATCACGCCGAAACTACTGAATCAATTTGTATGATACTTGATCATATAATCCGAGATCTAGCATCATCAACCGAGCGTTAATCCCCTTGTAGGGACACTGCTGACGCGTTAGTTTTATATACCTACCGAGGCGCAAACACTCGCTGGGCGCAGCAGTCGTCTCCCCGCACGCTATGGGTTAGGTCCTTTTATATATCGTATAGTATTTTATCTTGTTTAGTGTTACTGGTACCAGACTACAATTATATATTTTATACATGAAGTCTTAGAGCACTTATTCACCACAACCCATAGAAACCCTACAATTGGTGACCCCAAAATGTACACGGAGCCTACTGTTGCTTGGCGCGAGGGCACGCGTTTTTATCGAATATCGCAGCAACGTGACCGACGGATACGACGCGTGGCAGCCAGAAATGCACCTGGAGGTGAGTCCATGGGAGACGACTCGTCCTGTTCGCCGTAACCAACAGGACTAGTGACCTAACCCAAGATGATCGTGAAAAAAATTATTGCATGAGGATCTGCCTGCAAGAACATTCTCTACTACTCAACATGGTTGCTTTGTTAGCAAATTTATGTAGCGGCCAAAGCAGACCATAGGAGACGGAATACGAGCGACATGGAATTTCCGGGACGAGGCATCAGGCGTTACTACTTGGAAGCGTGAGACATTCCGCATCAAGATGAGAATCGCAGCATACCCGAGGAGAAACATGGATGGCTGGAGGACAGGTTGGTGGCACTCTTTAGCACAGTGCACGCGACGTAATGGTGCATCACACGTGGACGCGACGACACATACCGCTTCAGTGTTGGATAGCGCAACCTACAGCATCCAGAAGAATTCAGTCCATTGCTCATTGTGAAATATTGGTGAATTTCGTTGGCAGATACTCAATAGACAGTAGCAAATTGTTTCTTCATACAGATCGCGTCAACAGCATCTTATGAAGAACAAAATTGGCAAGATTGTGAAGTGTGTGTTAACTTGTGAATTTTGTTAGTATTTTTAAAGTGTTGCACCTGTTCACAGGTAGCGTAATGATACGATTTAGATTTCATTACATTATTGTTATAGTTCAACATAGGAACAGTGATTGTACAATATGTCGATTCAACTTTCTTGGAACCGCTCGACGCGGCGACGGCTCAAGTAACATGATATTTGTGTTTTGCAATGTACGACGATAACGTTTACTTTTATTCTTTGTACCTTATGATTGTTTATGTTGTAGGAATTCGATGGGTTGTGGTGAATAAGTAATCTAAGACTTTATGTATAAAATATATAATTGTAGTCTGGTACCAGTTACACTAAACAATATAAAATACAATACGATATTATAATATGACTAGTGTCCGACCGAAACTCGTTTTCCGGCCGAAACCGAACTTTCGGCCCCTGGGTCAGTTTCGGCCGAAACCGAAACCGAAACCGAAACTCACGTGTTCATATTGAAAAAAAAAAACCAGCCAAGTGCGAGTCGGATTCCTGCACAGAGAAATCCGTTACAAAAATTACGTTTGTTGTGTGAATATTTTTTTCTGATTTTAGTAGGTATTTTTTGTTATAGCGGCAACAGCATATGGTGTGTGTAAGCTCCAACACTTTCAACACCTTGCCCTGGAGCTGCGTTTGGGAGGCGCTTATTTACCATGGAATGCCTCAATACCTCCGTCGAATTATCGGGGCCTATCTTTCTGAGAGGGCCATAACTTACCCGAGAGAGGGTCGGCGAGATGTGTCGTTCGGTGTTCCACAGGGATCGTTCTTGGACCGCTTCTGTGGAACATCCTTCTGTGGTCCGTTGCTCAGAAATGTCGGGGTAACCTGTTACGTGCGTAACGTGTTACGACGACACCCTAATTACAGCGCGGCGCGAGGAGCAACGCAACGAGACGCAGCCCTAAAGGACACCTGCGGGATCCAGCTTACATATAGGGGGCGTCAGCATCGGCATCGAGCTCTCGATGACGTATCAGGGGATCGTACTCGATAGCCGTTGTAACATCGGATACCACTTCCGAAGTTTGGTCCCAAAACTGAGGGAGGGGGCATCAGCCGCACTCTCGCGGTTTTTGCCCATTTAAGGGGACCCAACGCTCCCTGCAGGAGACTGTACCTTGGGATCATGCGGAGCAGGGCCCTATATGAGGCCCCCGTATGGGCGGAGATCCTGATGGCCAGCAATGCGGCTAGATTGCTTAGCCCGCAGAAAGCAATGGCTGTCAGGGTAAGGATAAGGGGATACCGCATGATCTCAGTTGAGGCGGCATGTCTTCTAGCCGGGACTCCTCTATGGGACCTGGAAGCGAGGGCCCTTGCGTCATTGTTTCAATGGCGCAAGAAGGCGCCTTTCTATGAACAGGTCATGCTCGTGAAAGAGACGGCGCCGGGGAGGAAGTGGGAGAGAACTCTCCCACCCAAGTTGCACAGTCTGTGACGGCGCGCCCTATACTATCAGCCTCTATGACCAGGGGCCTGAGGACGTCTGCTTACCGAACTTATAGAAGAATGGCCCTAGACGATAGCATGAAGTTTGAGATTCATGCATGCCCCCCTCAAGTAGCAAGATAACAACTGAACAACCCCCCAAAGACGCGGCTGCAGTATGTATCATTCCCAGGGCATATTCGGGGCTCCCAATTCGTGGTTTTTAGTCGGTAGGACTCCGGCACAGCATCTCTGTAGGATTCAAGAGTAAAAAATAGCGGCAACGGAATTGTTTGACATGATGCCCACGGCTACGTACTCTATCATCGCACCACTCGCCATAGACTGGGATTTCATCCTCACACCTTACGTCCGGAGCGTTCGAGCACGGTTAGATCCGATAGGGGTTTTCTTCCGCGCACGCTTAGGTTGTGGAATGATCTTCCTGCCTCGGTTTTCCCAAACGCCTACAGTATAGGGTTCTTCAAAAGGGGTCTAAGAAGGTTTTTACAGGGTCGGCAGCGCGAGTGTGGCGCCTCTGGTGTTGCAAACGTTCATGGGCTGCAGTGACCACCAGTCCTTCTGGTGGGCCGTATGCTTGTCTGCCACCTTAGTGGTATAAAAAGAAAAAAAAACAGAAATACATCATCAGTGAAAATAGGCCTCTATCTGGCGTGGTTCCAGCGATACAACCTCGTGACTAAGAGACAGACGGTCTCGTTAATAGGGTCCTACTTTAACCCCCTTCGTGAGGGTCCGACTCGCACTTAGCCGGTTATTTTTTCAATAGGTGCAGCAAGTTCCACCAAGTGCCATCGATCAACGGTATAAGTCTTCTCAAGTGTTTATTTTAGAAATATCTCCACCTAAAGATGAGTTTCTTTCTTTTACGTGTGGAATTACTCATAGACGCTATTGCGAACTCCTACCGACTAAAACCACACGGTGCCCTGCTACTAGCTCTTGACCGGTTTTGATTACATTCTAGAAGTGTGACTAAAACTGGGCACGAGTGAGCCGGACTCACGCACGAAGGGTTCCATACAAGAAAAGCGGCAAAAAAGACACGGTTGTTGTATGGGACTCTTTAGTACTATTATTTTGTCTATTTTTATTATTTGTTGCTATAGCGGCAAAAGAAATACATCATCTACAGTTACAGCCTCCTGACAGACAGACAGACGATCAACACAGTCAACGGAACCGACAACAAAGGGGTAGGGTTATGTAATGTCCTAGATCTTTTCGATTCAGTAACCAAAAGTAAAAACGGGATCCTAAAAAGGAGGTCGAAGACATACACAGGGGTAACTGTCTAATACTTCTCGATGATTGTACTCGTAATTGCTTGTGGCTTAAATAAAGTTGTATTATTATAACTATTGATTGGAAGTCCTTTGTAAATCTCTAAATCTTCGCTTAGTAATATATTAACTGGTTGGGCTGACCCCAACCACGTCACAAGCAGAGCCAGACACTCAAAATTCATGAACACGTGGGTTTCGGCCCGGCCGAAAGTTTCGGCCCATTTTGGCCGAAACCGAAACTGCGGCCGAAACTCGATTTTTTGGCCGAAACTGGCCGAAACCGAAACCGAAACCGAAACTTCGGTCGGTCACTAAATATGACCTAACCCATAGCGTGCGGGGAGACGACTGCTGCGCTTAGCGAGTGTTTGCGCCTCGGTATATAAAACTAACGCGTCAGCAGTGTCCCTACAGTAGGTACTCACCCCAAATTTTTACAACAAAAAATTTATAACTTTAAAACATTTCAGTAAATGAAGTTCACGATAATTACATTCACATTGTAGGGACACTGCTGACGCGTTAGTTTTATATACCGAGGCGCAAACACTCGCTAGCTAAGCGCAGCAGTCGTCTCCCCGCACGCTATGGGTTAGGTCATATTATAATATCGTATTGTATTTTATATTGTTTAGTGTAACTGGTACCAGACTACAATTATATATTTTATACATAAAGTCTTAGATTACTTATTCACCACAACCCATCGAATCCCTACAATTGGTGACCCCGGCGTGATTACTTAGGTACTGAAATTTTTTAAAGTTATAAATTTTTTGTTGTAAAAATTTGGGGGGAGTACTGTAGGGACACTGCTGACGCGTTAGTTTTATATACCGAGTCGCAAACACTCGCTGGGCGCAGCAGTCGTCTCCCCGCACGCTATGGGTTAGGTCCTTTTATATATCGTATAGTATTTTATCTTGTTTAGTGTTACTGGTACCAGACTACAATTATATATTTTATACATGAAGTCTTAGAGCACTTATTCACCACAACCCATAGAAACCCTACACCCTGCTTCCGAACTTGGTGCCTAAAGTCGAATTTTTAACTACTTAAACGAAGTAAAGTGACAGCAAGTAATGTCACTTCTTCATACAATGTTTTTTATGAAGAAGTGACATTAGGTGCTGTCACTTTACTTCGTCTAATTAAAAATTCGAATAAAGGAGTCTACTTTTCCTATCTACTCTCCCCTCCACTTCTTTCAATTCCTTATGTGGGGATTTGACTGATTCAAATCCCTACTAAAGTCATGTAAGGCTCAAACCGACACATTCCTTTTTTTTATGCTACTTAGGTGACAGACAAGCTTACGGCCCACCGGAAGGTTGGTAACCGTGGCCTATAGACGTTTGCAACACCAGAGGCGCTACACACGCGCTGCCGACCCGGGCGCAGGTTGTGACGAGTGACGACCCACAGTCACAGTTGAAATTTTTCAAGCCGCCCGCCCGTAAGGCCTTCAACTTGGCTTAACGACTGTCATTTTACCGACAACCGAGACCAACGGCTTATCGTGCCTTCCGAAGCACGGAAACGCTCGTAAATAAATGTCACAAAGTGGTCCACTTGGTGGTCACCCATCCATATCCGGCCATAGTACCTAAATGTTGCTTACTGCAGTGATCGTTTACAGAACACTGAGTCCGCGGGGCCACGAGCGCTTCAAAACCTCCTTACTCCAAGATTCCTTACCTCCTTCTAGCGTTGGGCACCCCTGATAACTCACACATAATTTATAAACACTTCCAAGGGCTCATTCGGGACTTCCGCCCGGCTGCGACCGAAGGGTAGGAGAAAGGGGTAAACGGACAAGCTTCGTGGATAACTCGGTCAGATTCAAGACCTGGTTGGTCAGTTAGGAATAAAAGTTCCTAACCACCCACCTTGTGCACCTGGTTGGTCAGTTAGGAATAAAAATTCCTAACCACCCACCTGTGACTGTATAAAATAAATAATGTCCATAATGACTACTTTATCAATATACCCACATGTCTATATGGCAAAACAAATGAAGATCGACAAAACAAATGAAGATCTACAAAACAAATGAAGATCGGCAAAACAAATGAAGATCGGCAAAACAAATGAAGATCACTAAACAATTAATGAAAGTAAGATAAACTACTGAAGTCGACAAAACAAATGAAAATCGACAAAACAAATGACGGTCGGATAAACAAATGACGGTCGGCAAAACAAATGACGATAGAAAAAACAAATGACGATAGAAAAAACATATGCAGATCAATAAAACAAAAGACTATAAGGAATTTGATAAGATCAAAAATACTTGCAGCCATATTTAGTTATCTAGATGCGTTTGCCATTAAAAAAAATAGGTGCAAGCAAATCTCGACCTTTATGACACTTCTCTAAAAATGTGCTTTTAGGCGTTTATAGACATCACTGATCACGAATATATGAAAAATAAATAAATATAATGCATGTTCATAAGGTCGAAATTTGCTTGCACCCATTTTTTGTAATCTAGATGCTAACACCATTCAAAAAAATAGGTGCAAGCAATTCTCGACCTTATGAACATGCATTATATTTATTAAATTTTTACATATTCGTGATCAGTGATGTCAATAAATGCCTAAAAGCACATTTTTAGAGAAGTGTCATTAAGGTCGAGATTTGCTTGCACCTATTTTTTTTAATGGCAAACGCATCTAGATTACTAAATATGGCTGCAAGTATTTTTGATCTTATCAAATTGCTTATAGTCTTTTGTTTTGCCGATCGTCATTTGTTTATCTTACCGTCATTTGTTTTGTCGATTTTCATTTGTTTTGTCGACTTCAGTTGTTTATCTTACTTTCATTAATTGTTTAGTGATCTTCATTTGTTTTGTCGATCTTCATTTGTTTTGTCGATCTGCATTTGTTTTGTCGATCTTCATTTGTTTTGTCGATTTTCATTTGTTTTGCTGATCTTCATTTGTTTTGTCGATCTTCATTTGTTTTGTCGATCTTCATTTGTTTTGTCGATCTTCATTTGTTTTGTCGATCTGCATTTGTTTTGTCGATCTTCATTTGTTTTGTCGATCTTCATTTGTTTTGTAGATCTTCATTTGTTTTGTCGATCTTCATTTGTTTTGCCATATAGACATGTGGGTATATTGATAAAGTAGACATTGTGGACATTATTTATTTTATACAGTCACAGGTGGGTGGTTAAGAATTTTTATTCCTAACTGACCAACCAAGTGCACAAGGTGGGTGGTTAGGAACTTTTATTCCTAACTGACCAACCAGGTGGATAACTCAGGTGGTCGGTTGGGAATGGGGGAAAAAAAAAGCATAGGTTGCCGGAGTACAAAATAACTTAAATCAGCGAGCGTTAACATAATGACACTGATGACAGTATATCTAGTCATCCAATTGTCACTGTCAATATTTCAATGTTTGTTGTGGTTGTGAAATTGTGATTGATTGATTACGGCGAAATACTCATTTAAAGTTTTATTAAAGCAGAAAGAATTGTATTTGGCCTATTACTTTTCCGTTTTTCTTCCAGACGAGAACAGCAAGCTCAGAAAATCAAAAATACCAATTTAGCCACCATAAAACTAAATATCATAAATATGTTCAGATTAGAAAACTTTTCTGACAAGAATTGTAACTTTATAGAATTACTGAAATCTAAATGGGACGAATTGCACAATAATTCAGATATATTTCGATATAAAATCAACCAACTACAAGAAAGATTTGTTGACGAAAAGTATCTTTTACAGGTAAATAGTTTGAACAGGAACAAATGTTCGTAATGTTTGGATTCATGTTGAATGGTGTATGATGAGACTTGCCTATTGCTATCACACTGCACTACATATTACAAGTATACAGGAGAAAATCGATAACCAATCTGTAACAAATGCCAACATCTCTGCAGTCCTAAAGTATTTAACATTAGGTTGTGATTTTTTGTGATGAACGCACATCTTCAAATAAGTAAGTACCTAACTTTTAACAGGTTTTGTAAATTTTCCAGCTGAATCCTGACCGCCGTGTTAAAAGAAGAGCACCAGAGGAGATGAATAATGTATGCCAACCATTTGATATAAACAAATTTAATTTTACTAAAGTTGCGCCAAATGAAATATTGTTTACTTTAGTTGGCAAAGGTGAGTTTGTTTACAATATAATGTATGTCTGTTTTGCCTAAATTTTGTTTAAATATGTTTATGTAGGAAAAAGCACTCTTTGGCTCATGTTTGGTCCTTAGTCCTTAGAGTGTGACATATTGATGTAGATAGATGAATTAATCTATTAGCACTGAACACCCTCACCCAAAATAGGCACATTATATGACGTTGAGCTTTGGAAACTTGTAAACCTGGAACTAAACACAATAAGCTTCAACTCCATCCCTGTGCTGATATAACTCTTGCTTGCCAAAAATCAATTATTAGTACCTACCAATAAGGCACAGGGAACCGTGGGTAGGAATTGAATGATTTAACTACCTCATTGGTCCAGTGATAGTGTATGCAATTGTCATAACCTGGTTTTTCCAAGTTCTATTCTATCATACTAAATTACATCAGAATCAGTTCAGTCAGTTATCTGTCTACCTAGTTAGTTATCTTTATCTTTTTGGCAAGCAAGAGGATACATTATTTTAGCAGGATCTTTTTTTTTCAACATGAGGCAAAATCCTTCACGGATGCAAAACTGACTAAAAACCGCACGTAACGCCGATCAGCCTACAGTTGGGGGCCCCGAGTAAGCCCTCGGAAGGATGTCCCAGGACTCCCAACAGACCTACAGCTACCACTGCGACCTCGGTGTTAAGGGGGTGGTTCGGGTTAAAGGTTCCCCGCAACTGGGGGGTTTTCGGGTGACATCCTGCTTCTTAAGGGGGGCGTGTGTGCATCCTTCACAACACGCTGCCGCCTAGGGCTTGCTTCTGTAAGGACGGTGAGCAGCCTCCTCACTGTCCTCTGGCCCGCGATCATGGAGCCCGATAGTCTTCGGCGGCGCCCAAGCCAAGGATGGAGTCTTACTGTGTGTAGTGCATCAGTTACCATGATCTTATTGTACAAACTATCTTTGCACCATCCAAATAATATTGGTCTTTCTATTACAGATTCAGAAGTACATACCGTGATAGCAAATGTTAGTCCGATATCCAGATATCACTCTTTACTATGTCCGTCTGTAAACAGATGCTTACCACAAGTTGTGACGGTTGAAAGCCTGGCTGTGGCTGTAGAAGTCATGTTTGCAGCAGAGGATCGGTGAGTGTAGGCAAGTACAGGCTAGCTGGTTTTTAATTAGCTTTACACATAAAAAAAATAACAAAAGCTGCAATGATAAGAAATGTCTTTTATACTCTACAAAAGTAATAAAGCCTAATCTATTCCATGGAATAAATCAGCCTATTATATTATACTATACTATGAAAAAGAATAATATTGAACATTATGATAAAAATGGAGTGAAAGAGGTTTTATACCTGCTGTTATAGATAAAGAACAAAAACTAATTTCAACTGTGTACTGATAGCATATTCAATCTACTTGACAATAGCTTCATATTCGATTTACTAGTCATAGCAAATGGTAGCTTGAGGTTTAGTTACTATAACCGTATTTACTTGGCCGTGAGACAAAATGTAACAACATTTTATTACGTTTCACACAGAACTAAATAGAGACGACATGTCGAAGATGCCTACTTAGTCTTATTTTACTTCAAATTTTTATCTAATAAACACACAATACATTTTTCGCCACACTTGGCTAAAAAATACAGTTTTCTTTATTTGTTTTATCTCATGGCCAAATAAATACAGTATCGATGGTGTTGTGTTTAATCTCCTCTAAAATTAATGTAATTTAAAAATTGATATTTGAAATTTGTTTTAGAAATTTGAGGATATTATTCAACAGCCTATGCGGTTTTGCATCTGTAAATCATTTACATTATCATCTTTTTATGGAAAATAATGACTTCTACGTGGAAAATGTAGTAAGTAATAATTTGCAATGGGTTAACTATGGCCTCTTGTCTTAAAATCTTATGTACTACAAGGAAACTAAGAAAAAATACTTCACGCAGTTAAAAATTCAGCATAAGCTAATACATACAGAAAGAAATCGTGTTATATAGGATTTGTAGTATGGGAGGGCAGCAAGTTACTTAGCTAACTTTTATGATCCCGTTCGAAGGACCATGATGGCAACTCATATTGCTTCTATATATTTAAATAAACTCGGTAAAGACTGCACAATGGCAATATTGCGTAGTGACCCACTCAGCTTCCAAGTGATCTTTTATCGTCCTACAAAGGTCTGTTAAACTTAGACTACAAATCCATGAAAAAGGGGATTGTATGTAAAGTCGACTTACGGAAGATAATATAACGCGATAACGTCATCATTATAAGAAAACATAAACTTCATCGGCCCATAATTATAGTGGAAGAGAGATAGAACTGTCACAAGACGGTTCACTTATACTCTGTAAAATATAGCTTGATCTCTGTGACAGTTATATTAACGTAAACAAAATTGACTTTTATTTCAAAGGCATAAAGTTGTTATTTACAGTTTGCACCTCTGTGTTCTCACTCTCTGCATTCCAAACACAAAAGCTTTACGCCGTTGACATAAAGTCTATTCTTGTTTACGTTTGCAGAACTGTCACTGAGATCAAGCTATATTTTACAGAGTTTAGGCACGTGCCTCTCTATCGCTTGATCCGCGCTCTTGCTTGCACGCTCGGCGCAGAACGTGACACTTCTTCGTGCGTGCCAACGACGTACGTACACGATTTAAAACACATTATCACTTTTAATGAAAGATTCATACACTAACTACCTAGTGGTTGACTGCCTCACGCATTAGAGCGAGAGAGACGCATTACTTCGCCACTGTTCCATCAATGGCTAACTAAACAAAATATATGAAGATCTTTTTTGTTTCAGAAATGGCAACACTTAAAGGACAACATTTATAGATTGGACGAAACATATCCTGTACCAGCATTTTGTTTTGAAGTTCAAAGACATTCCATATTGGAAACCTCCAAAGAAGTCTTTAAAGTATTGGAGTATTTTTTGAAGAATTCCATTGCACATAATATTCTTTTGACAAGGAGGCAGCGTTTGGGTATTTCAGACCAAGTTAAAGTGTTGATTTGGCCAAGAAAAAGTACGAATGGTGCTAAACAGTTTATGGCTATCAATGTAGCTGTTTTGGAATTGAGTGGCTGGTTTCCTGTGTATGGTAAGATATCCAAATTTTTTTTTATCCAAGCAATATCTCTCGTATGCAACAACTTCACACCCGAAAACCCCCCAAAGACGCGGGATAGCACTCGAACCACCCCCTAGGCGAGCCCGAGGTGGTAGCCGTAGGGGACATCCTTCCGAGGGCTTACCCGGGGCTCCCAACCATAGGCTGTTGGGCGTTACGTGAGGTTTTTAGTCAGTAGGAGTCTGGCATAGCATCCCTAAAGGATTTACCCTCACGTTAAAAAAAATTAATAGTCCATGATCCCTTTTAGATGTATGCTGTTAGAAGCAAGGCTTTTTTTGCAATTGTTGGAAGCCAGTAACGTCTTGCGACTTGGCTAACGTAGGGTAGGACCAGAGTTCATAACTTACTAGCGGACGTCACGCGGTTTCACCCGCGTAGTTCCCGTTCCCGTGGGAATACGGGAATAAAATATAGCCTATGTTCACCGCAAAGAGTGTAGCTTCCCAACAGTGAAAGATTTTTTTAAATCCGTCCAGTAGTTCCAGAGCCTATTCGTTACAAACAAACAAACAAAAAAACAAATCTTTCCTCCCTATAATATTAGTATAGATATATTTCTACTATGGTAGGACATCCCTCCTCTAGATAGACTGACGACCTGAAGATGGTCGCAGGCTGGTGCGCAAGACCATGTATCGTAGTTTGAACTGGGAGAGGCCTTATTCCATCATTGGTTTTTAAGTAGTATCGTCTGACTTCGCTACCTGCGTTCCTTAAGTATTTAAGGACATTGTATCTACACGACGACATCGTTTTTTTTTGTTTTACGTGACGGAAACTCTCATGGATGTTATGCCAGACTCCTACCGACTAAAAAACCTCACGTGTCCTGCATTCGATAGATTACGTTTGGGCACGATTGGGACAGCCTACGATTGGGATACTCGGGTAAGCCGCCCGGCAGGCTACCCCATTATTCCCAACAGACCTACGATTACCATTGGATCTCGCCTAGGAGGTGGGGGGGGAGGGGGTACGACGCTATCTAGTTAAAATTTAACGAAATATTCGACTATATCAGCTTAGTGTGGTGTTGTAGATCGACATTATGCGGCTGAACTGAACTGTGACACACACTGTATAGTGACATTGTGTGCTCTTATCATTTCCTATATTGAATCAGAATGATGCAAAATGTTGTGTATTTTCAGATATTCTGTAATACGTAAATAACATTCATGATGGGTCCTGTAACATTCTAAATCTGCTCAAATGTGTTTCCGGTGTACAATAAAGATTTAATTTATTTACTTACCAATTTATACTTATAGGACAAAGTAACTCTGTATTTCTGTAGCGCTCTCACGCCTGAACTACTGAATCGATTCTGATGAAACTTAGTACAGACTGCCCATTTCTATTTTATACTAGCTGTTGCCCGCGACTTCGTACGCGTGAAAATTATGTAATAATGCCAATTTGATTGCTCTCTGCTTAGCCCCTAGGATATGTAGCGTGATAATATATGGCCTATTTTAAGACCCTACCCCTAGCTAATATTTGTACAAAATTTGAATCAAATCCATTGAGTACTTTTCGAGATCCTTCTGGACAAAGCAAAGCAAACAGACAAAAAAAATTCTAACTGTATTTTCGGCTTCGGTATCTTATGTTGAACACCCAGCGAGTTTTTTTTAAATATAATATAAATATTTCCATATATATATATCCAATATTTTTTAAATATTTCCAATGTACAGTTTTGTCTTTTCTATCATTTTATTATATGTATAGATTGCACTAGTGCTCATGTAGTAGGTACTCGGGCAACTTTTGTATCGCGAAAAGTAGTTTGATAAGAAGAATCGTTTCGGAAACTAAACCACCCAAGCGGAGTAGGGTAATATCTTTAGCTATACTTAGTTGTAATTTTGTTTCAGATGCGGAGGCATTCAACAACCTTACAGCATCAGACCTAGAGAAAGAGCTGCTAAAATGGAATATAGAAGATTTTAACAAAGTATTAGAAGATATCAAACGTCTTTAGTTAAAAAAATCTTGTATTCTAGATATAAGGTAGGTGTTCTAGATACCTATTATAATTAAGTTCTACAGAGTAATAAATGCAAATAGATCGACATTTACGCTGTTCATTATTTTGAAGACAAGAAACCCTGCATCGTACTGCTTTAATATGTAACCAACTAGCTATAAAGGTAAACATATGTATCATCAGCACTGATTTATAGCTGGCTTTTTTGGTCTTACACATGCCTTAGGGACTAAGCCGCAAACTTCGACTGGTTCGGCTTACATACATAGTAGTCCAGTCCAGTCAATCAAGTAGTTTAAGAGTGCGTGAGCGATCAATGCGATTTATTCAGAGTGCTTATGGAGCGATGAATGTGAAAGAGAAGTCCCAAAGTCTAGGAGGCGAGCCCGAGAAAAGGGGGGTGACAAAGGTCTCAATTTTGAAATATTCGCCAATATTCGAAAAACGTTGCGTTGTAGCATAAAATGATCTATTATAAAATGAAAGCTTGTAAAATTCTCTATAACCTTGATTCATAACACCTTGCCATATTCCTAACCGTTTTTCAACTACGCGCTTCCGAAATCATGAAAACGCAATAACCGAATCTCATACGGGCGGAGACGCGGGTGTTATCAAGTTGGTAAATAGATTCCCAGAATTATTTGCTTTATTACTTTTAACAGATTGTTTAACGTATATTGATAACTTTATCTAAGTATATAATAATAACAATATTATGAGTGACGCATCGTATTCGTTGGTATTCGTAATCGCGGTCACAGCATATTTTTACTACTGTATGAAAATGTTTAAAATATTAAAAGTAATTTTATATGTAGTTATATGTCGCAGCCAACAATCTTAATTCGCTGTAATAACCCTGTTTTTATTACAACTGAGGTGACAGACAAGCATGCGGCACCTGATCGGAAGAAGTCACCGTAGCCTTTGGAAGTTAGCAACACCATAGACGCTAGTCAACACCCGCGCTGTCAACCCTGCAAGAACCTTGTATGACCCCTTGTGAAGAATCCCATAGCCACATACTCATAACCGAGGCTGGGAGTTCATTCCACAATCCAAGAGTACCTACCTACGCGGGAATGGGCCCCTATTCGGACCTAGGTGCCTACCTTCTGTTGGGAGTCCTGGGGTATTCTTCCGAGGGCGTATTTGGGGCTCCCAACCGTAGGCTGTTAGGTAGAATACATGTGGTTTTTAGTAGTGATGTACAAGTCTCGACTCTCGAGGCGTCCGAGTCCCTTTGCCTATTGCTCGGTGTCGTTTACAGGTCTCGCCTCGTTTGTATGGCGCTCGGCGCTCGACGACTCGGGAATATTTTTCAGAGCTCGAGCTATTTTGCAGCCTCGAGTGTTCTTTGAAGGCTCGAGCCCTTTTTGAAGGCTCGAGCCCTTTTTGAAGGCTCGAGCTCTGTTGAAGGCTCGAGCCCTTTTTGAAGACTCGAGCCCTTTTTTGAAGGTTCGAGCTCCATTGAAAGCTCGAGCACTTTTGAAGGCTCGAGCCCTTTTTGAAGGCTCGAGCTCTATTGAAAGCTCGAGCACTTTTGAAGGCTCGAGCTCTATTGAAGGTTCCAGTTCTTTTTAAGGGTCGTTCGTTCGTGTCCCGTGTAGTGACGAGAAAGAATACAAAATGTCGCCACCCCAAATCATCCCGAGGGTGTCGTAAGAACACTTTCGAAAAACGATCTATTGCGTAGTGAAGGAAAACTCGAAATAAAACCAGTTTGCCAGTACAATGACAATTGTTAAGCCAAGTTGAAGGCCTTTGGGCGGCTTAAAATTTCATTGGAGGATCCATTTCAACTCGGCAATAGGCCACTAAATATTACATAGGAAAAAAATTATAAGGTGAAATCTGGGCGTATACTAACACTAAGCCTCTGTATTATGTATGTATGTATGCATACAACTCGGGCTTGGTTCAAGGTCAAAGTATAGTAACCAGATACCTAGATACTAAAATAGTTAATAATATGTATATTAAAAACGTATTTAAGAAAGGCGTTCTTTGTAAAAGGTTTGATACAAGAGACTGATATTTATTTTATTAATAAGGTTCCGTACCCAAAGGGTAATACCGAGACCCTATTTATGGGACTTCGCTGTCTGTCTGTCTGTCCGTCACGAGGCTGTAACTCATGAACGGTGATAGCTAGAGAGCTGAAATTTTCACATATCTATTAATTGTTTCTGTTGCCAACCAAAATAAAACAAAAAAAAATAATATTTAAGGTGGGCTCCATACAACAAAAGTGATTTTATTGCCATTTCATTTCATATTATGTTATACCGGGTGTAACATTCGGAACGGTCAGTATGGGCAAGTCTGTAAATATAAGAGCTCAGATCACTCTGTTGATGATGATGTATTCTGTTAGTCTGAGTATAAGAGATACAAAGATCTGTTCTTAGGAACCATGTCATCGATTTTAAAGAAAATAAGAACTGCATACCTACTTAGATTTTAAAAAAATCTCTTGGACTGTCCGGGAATCGAACCCGGTCGTTTGAAAAATAAAACTTAGGTACATTATTTCTAATTGAATATCGATTGTGTAAGTCATACGGAGTTAATATTAGTACGAAACATGATATCTAGAATGCATTGTATTCCTTGTTTTTTAATTTAATTAAGTAGGTAAGTACTTAAGTTTATATAGTTAATACTGCCTCCATTCTTTTGTATGTGTGTTATACCATTTCTATCCTGTTCTTATTAATTACACACTTTTAATTGTTCTTTTCCTACTTCATGTTCTCCTCTCGCCGGTCTGCTGGGAGATATTTCTTTTAGAAATAAGCAGTACCATTGTACCTAAGTTTCCTGCTATACCTATATTATTATATACTAGTGTGTGCATAAATAAATAAATAAATAAATAAAATAAAATTAAGTACATGTTCGAAGTGTGAAACCATTTTTTTTCTATGCAACGTTCAACTCGTTTAGTTAATGATCTTAATATTGTATTTTGCATCGGCCAGCCACAATAGTCAAATAGTTGGCGACTTTGTAAATGATATCTTCCCCCAAAAATGGCACAAACGGCCATGTCAAATGCACCGCGGGGTCACCCAATTTAAACCCGCTAGACTACCTCTTGTGAAGTTGTGTTGGGAATGAACTTTAGAAAACAAGCTGCTATAACATTGAGGACCTAAAAGCAGCCATAGAGCCCATTTTAATGCGAATTCACCACTACAAGTAAAATCATTAAACAAGTTGAACACTGCATAAAAAATCGTTTGCGCTTAGAATATGTATGTAGGGTAATTCCGGGGGAGATGGCCCTAGTAACTTTAAAACTCTATTGTGAACGAATCATGATAAATAAAACATTGAATTAGCGTAGAACATAAACTTTATTTATTGTTCTTATTAAATACTAGCTGACCCGCGCAACTTCGTTTGCGCCACATAAGAGAGAGTATTACCTGTTCCCGTCGCATTTACTCAAGCACGTTGCGTTTACTCCCGTAGCGTCTCGTCGTTAATATTCAATACTACGTGAGAGAGAGAGAGAGAGAAAGGGTTGTCGTCGCGTGTATTCCCGTCGCATTATTTTAAAGAACAATTTCGTTTATGAAAGAGATATCCCGTGGCATTATTGTAGAAAAATTGATTGCCATTAAAATGGTTATTGCGCACCAACCCAAAGATAGACACATGCTATCGCGCAATTTTTTTAGAACTTTTTTAAGAGAAACAATTTTGTAGTAGGTACATATTTTTTACATAACTATAAATATTTACGCAGCACACGCAACGAAGCTCTCAAAAGTAATAACTTTTCCCCCGTTTTTGAAACATTTACTATTACTTGAAGCGCTCGTGGCCCCGCGGACTCAGTGTTCTGTAAACGATCACTGCAGTAAGCAACTTTCACTATGGCCGGTCCATGGATGGATGACCATCCATGTGATCACTTTGTGACATTTATTTGAGCGTTTCCGTGCTTCGGAAGGCACGTTAAGCCGTTGGTCCCGGTTGCCACTAAAATGGCAGTCGTTAAGCTAAGTTGAAGGCTTTATTTTCAACAGCAGGCAGTCACAACCTGCGCCTGTCCATTTAAAACACGGCAATACGGCTCACAACGTATTACGTGGGATAAATTATAAAAAAAGGTGAAATGTGGGTTTATAATATGCTTCTGCCTACCCCTTCGGGGATAAAGGCGTGATGATGAACCTGAACCTACTATTACTGCTCCGCTCCTATTCGTTGTAGCGTGATGTTATATAGCCTATGACACTCCACATAACGTAGCTTTCTATTGGTGAAAGAATTTTTTAAATCGGTTCAGTAGATCCTAAGATTACCCCTTACAATTTAACAAATATACAAACACACAAACTTTACCCTTTTAAAAATTTATTACTTGGCACAAAGTTAGTATATTCTGATTTATCAGATATCATTAAATATAATACTGAAATCGGTGCCCAGTAAAACTATGTAGGCTTAAGTAGGCATTATTAATCTCTCTCATAGTCATATTGGCACCGACTTCAGTATTATATTTAATGATATCTGATAAATCAGAATATACTAACTTTGCGCTAAGTAAATTTTATTTTTCAGTTTTTAGTTTTGTTTGAAGTTGATTTCGGTTTTGTGAATTTTTTTTTATCACTATTTTTACGATTATTCCCAGTTGTTCCGTTGAAGTAGTTCCGTGGCGGAACTAGTGTCGTGTGGACTGAAAGTCTATCTATCTAGGTGTAAAGTTCTCGACAGTACAAATTAATCAAGCCCAAACACAAAGTAACTGCTGTATCTCGTTAGGGAATTCTCTCTACTGTCTTTCGTCTCCATCATCAGATCGACTCCAGACCTGCATTAAGTTTTTTTTTTTACGTGAGGGAAAATCCTCATGGATGTTATGCCGGACTCTTACCGACTAAAAAACCTCACGTAACGCCCAACAGCCTATGGTTGTGAACCCCGGGTAAGCCCTCGGAAGGATGTCCCAGGACTGCCAACAGACCTACGGCCGCCATTGCGGCCTCGCCCAGGGGGTGGTTCAGGTGCTAACCCACGTCTTTGGGGGGTTTCGGGTGTGATCCCGCTTCTAAGGGGGGGCTTGCGTAAGTAAAAAAAAACTACAAACGCCCTAGATGCCCCTACAATTTTTTAAAGTTCCCTTCGATTTCTCCAGGATGCCATCATCAGATCCTGACTTCCTGAAAATGGGACCACCTTGGGAGTATCTATTTTCGAACGAAAAAAAAATCGGTTATCTGTAAAGTCGGTTTACTGACGATAGTTGAACGTGACAACTCAGCCTTAAATGGAACGCCTCAGAGCGAGGTAACGCCGCATTCGTCATGTTTTTTGGTGCGTGCAGCCGGCTCCATCGAATTATAAGACGTTGTCACGTCAAAAAAAAAATTCAAATCGGTCCATAAACGACGAAGTTCTGCGCGAACAAATATAAAAAAAAATATAAACGGTTGAATTGAGTAACCTCCTCCTTTTTTGAAGTCGGTTAAATAATATTAGTCACGCAGCACACGCAACGAAGCTCTCAAAAGGAATAACTTTTCCCCCGTTTTTGAAACATTTACTATTACTGCTCCGCTCCTATTCGTTGTAGCGTGATGTTATATAGCCTATGACACTCCACAATAACGTAGCTTTCTATTGGTGAAAGAATTTTTAAAATCGGTTCGGTAGATCCTAAGATTACCCCTTACAATTTAACAAATATACAAACACACAAACTTTACCTCTTTATAATATTAGTATAGATTAACGATAAATCACTTTAGAGAACGCAAACAATATAATTTTAAGCTTTATAAAAAACTAGGACTGGCCATCTCTCCAAGAGTGTCCGGGGATGATGGCCATAGTCGTGGGGGGGAGATGGCCAGTACTATTTTTACCTTTCCATCAGAGCCCTTGAGATCTTTTAATCCCTATTTTTTTTATTACTGTGGTAAGAATACGTGTCCTCTACCTCGGTGCAATTTTCGTGAACCCAGAGAATGCAAACATTGCAGTGTATCCGATCTTTACCCAACTTTGTCTTGTGATAATTATCACCGCAACCTCTGCAGTTGTCTTTCTCACTTTATCAGATACACTTTCAGAAGTATCATTGTAAACGATGGGAATTTCTTCGACGCGATATTTCTTCAATAGGTTGCCCAATGTTCCTACTAAAAACTTACTCCGGAATGGGTCCTAGATTTAGTGGGAAACCCCCTGCTGCCCTGAATCCTGATATTGCATTTCCACTTGTCGCTGATTTTCCCCAGCCACGCTTGGTTTAGTAAGAAGCCAAATTGGTTTCTTGTAAGACACCATCCAGGGTGCTGTTTCATCCATAACCTGCAGGATTCATAGAAGAAAGTTTTAATCGGCTGTAGATAGTTGGATGTATGTGATGGAATCGACAATAAATAATGCCGTTATCATTCGCAAACTCCAGCATTTTGACTAAATTTCGCTCCAGGCTCCATCCAGTCCAGCGGCTTTCCCTAAATATTTATTAGGCGTCTGTAGAAAATATTGAACATTGAAAATAGATTTAAATTAGGACATAAAATTTTATGGCTATCTCCCCCGTAAATACTATGGCCATCTGGGAGAGATGGCCATAGTATTGACCTGGTGAGATGGCCACATGACGTAATAAAAGCAACATGTCAATTATGAAGTTAATTTTTAGGTTAGAAATCACGAAAACATACAAAAATTTCAAAACTTTTTATTGACCACTGTACATGTCAACCCCCTAATTTAAATCGAACATGTTATTAAAAAATAAAGTCAAATTACTCACCATTCTATATTTTTTTTGCAAAACTATTAACTGTAAGTTATTGCGCGTGATGAAACGTGTCGAACTACATTAAAAGTACTACCATCTACAAATTAATCAAATCAATCAATCAAATGAGCCTATCGCAGTCCACTGCTGGACGTAGGCCTCTCCTAATTTACGCCACAATCCACGGTACTGCGCCTTACGCATCCAGTCCCAGCCTGCGACCTTTACAGGTCGTCGGTCCATCTAGCGCAGTGGTTCCCAACCAGTGGTCCGCGGACCACCAGTGGTCCTTAGGAGCGAAAATATGGTCCCTGAAGGATTTTAAATTTATCGGGTGGTGAGCCGTTAGTCGCCGTGCAATGAGCGAGAAGAGCGCGGGTAGTGGGGGCGGTTGGTACGCCCACCGACTCGGCGAGCAAAGACAACACAAAGTCTGCGATTTGCCCACGATTGAATGTGTTTCCAGGGCCGAGCGTGGATCTTTTCTCAAGACCAGTTTCCTAAAGCCTAAAGTGTGGGAAACTGGTTCTGATCCGAAAGGCCGGGCGGACGGTGTCCACCGTCCGCCCTGCCTTTCGGATCAGAACCATAACACCCATCGGGGTACCGACCGATGATGTTCCTCGACGAGGTTTGCTAGCTCTTTGAGCGTATCATTACAGAGCGACACCACTTCAGAAGTTAAGTCTTAAAACAGAGGGGGCAACAGCTGCGCTCTCGCGGTTGGTACCCAACACAAGACTACCCAACGCTCCCTGCAAGAGACCTTCGGGGTCGTGCGGAGTATGGCACTATACGGGTCACCGTGGCTAGACTGCATAGCCCGCTAAAGGCGATGGCCGTCAGGAGAGGGTACCGCACGATATCCGTTGAGGCGGCATGTCTCCTAGCCAAGACCCCTCCATGGGACCTGGAAAACAGGGCTCTTGCGTCGTTGTATCAATGGTGCATGAAGGCGCTGGATCGGGACCACAGGCCTGTGCCCAAAGAAATAGAGGCATAGTGATCCCTGTTTCGCCAGAAGCTCATGGAGACATGGAAGGTCCGACTTGAGCTACCAAAGTGAGGACTCACCACTAATGAGACGAGCGCCATGGCAGCCTCACCTACCGAGTGGCACAGATGTTTACCGGGCACGGGTGTTTCGGTAAGTATCTACAGCGGGGACACAGCACTACATGGGCATAGCAGCGACAAGACCTCGTTGCGGGCCTGGGCGTGAATATTCTCACGCTGGAGACCATGTTAAGGGCACTGGTCTCCAACGGGAGAAAGTGTAACGTAACTGTGTCTTTCTGCGAGCAAGTCATGCTCGCGAAGAATGCAGCGGGAGAGAAATCTCCCTTCCGAGTTCCGTAGTCGGTGGCGCGGTCGTCCACCATGACCGTGAGAGCGGCGAGTTGGCTGCTCACCGTTCTTTCACAGAAGCCGGTGTAGACGGTGGCGTGTCTCTTCACCCCTCGAAGAAGTGGAATAGTACCAGCACGGACACTGGTGAAGTTAATGAAGGAATCCAGGAAGAACACAACAAATTCACTTGAGTGGTTTAGTGTTTAAAACCAATTTCTTATACGAAACTCCGAGAAATCGCCTTTCGCTATTTTATAGTTTTCTCAACGCTTATTTGTGCGAACAAGGTTTTCTGCTTAGTTGGAAATTAAAAACAAGGCGAGGAATCGTTTGAAAGTAAGTGATGATTTGCATGTAGCTTTGAATAACAATATTAGTCCTAGGTTAGCAGATCTCGTGAAGAAAATGCAAATCAGAAACACATTAATAAATGTTTATGCAATTTCCTACTGCGTTTTTTAAGCTTCAGATTGATTATCACAGTTTGTTTAAATTATGCCTTGATAGTGGTCCCTGTTAACAAGAAAAATATAAAAGTGGTCCCTGACCACGAAAAGGTTGGGAACCCCTGATCTAGCGGGTAGACGTCCTACCCCACGTTTGCCGAGACGCGGTCTCCACTCTAGAACTCGTTTGCTCCATCGGCCGTCGGTTCTTCTGCAGATATGGCCGGTCAACTGCCACTTCCATGTACTTATTCTGCGAGCTATGTCGACCACTTTAGTTCTCTGCCGGATAGTCTCATTTCGGAACAAATTAATACTTGAACTTTTTTCTATTGGCCATCTCTCCCGTACGGCCATCTCCCCCGGAATTACCCTAGTTAATTAATTTAAAGAACATGAAATACAATGCATTCTTTTTATCTCAGATATCATGTTTCATAGTAAAATTTACTCCTCATGACCTACACAATCGATATTCAAATAGAAATGATATAAGTTTTATTTTTCAAAACGACCGAGTTCAATTCCCGAGATGTGCAAGAGATTTTTTTGCAAATGTAAGTATGCAGTTCTTATTTTCTCTAAAATCGATGACATGGTTCTTAAAAACAGATCTTTGTATTTCTTATATTTACAGTGTTGCCCATACTGACCGCTCCGAATGTTTGAGACGCTTGAAATACTCACAGAATATTAAGCTGTGTATTTTCATTAAATATAAATAATGAAATTAAAACAAAATACCTAGAAATTTAAAAGGAGGAAATCAAGTACAAGGCCACAGCTTGAACATCATTAAAAGGCTATCTAGTTAAAAATAAAACGACATTTATGGACAAAACTGCTATAATTATTATTTATCATTGTTTAGCAGGTAATAATTACCTTCGTTTTCGCTTCATAAAAATATTAGCGAGGTCTTGGTCGTTAAATAACTGACAATTAATATTACAGATATTAGGGTAGTCTCCCATACTACTAATGTGAAACGTGTATGGTTAGGTTAGGTGCAAGCCTCACATTAAGACAGCCCCCCCCCCCTCTGTTTCAATCGAGTGCGGAGGAACACATTCTTACGTGCCTCAAGCCACTTAAGGGTGACTTAAAGACGGCTGTGCTGATGCTTAAATCCTGCAGAAACACGGCCTCTGGACCCGACGGCATTCCAGGCCGAGTATGAGTCATGGCTCTTGAAATAAAATAAAATTTATTCCCTTCGAAATTTAAAAAAAAAATATTAGGTTTGCCAAAAATTTTGTGACTTCCGGGGGTTCGGAAATGCTACAGATTGAAAGGAACACCCCAAGAAAGTCAGTCCGGTCCCTTACAAAATTCATCGTAATCAATCAATCAATACATATAATAAAATCGTAACAGGTCGCTGTCTGTACATGAAAGATAAATGAGAAAAAATATTATAGGGGAGCTTTATGAACGCAATAGAACCCAAAACAATGATTTTTCGAATTTTTGTCTGTTTGTCTGTATGTCTGTTTGTCTGTACGTTTGTGCACGCTAATCTCAGCAACCGCTTAACCGATTGCAATGCGGTTTTCTTTATTGTGTTAAGGTTAGCTCCGCTTAACATTTAAGAGTTTATTTCATGTCAATCGGTTTATAAATAAAAAAGTTATATCACTTTAAAGAATCATACATAGACTTATGAATCTAAAAGTGGGTAAATCTAAACTGGCGTGTTGGCTTAATCATAAGAGAGCTTAATGATTAAGGCTATTTTCAGAGAATAGACTTTCACACGCTGCTTGATGAGTCTGATGAAGAAGTACCTCTCCTTTCATACACCTTATGTGACGTAAACGAAGTTGCGGGCTCAGCTAGTATCTAATACAGTTTATTTTTAATATGTAGAAAGGAGCAATTCGTGTCACTGCCAGGCAGCCTTGTCTTCTAAAAAGTCTCTAATGCTATAATAAGCTTTCTGGCACAATTTATATTTTGTGTTGCACAATTTTTCAATGTATTGTACATTCGAATACAATTGCCCGCAAAAGAATTGCTTTTTTTATGAAGCCCAAATCTAGATACAGCCAATTTATTCTTATTTCTTAAGTTTAGGTTATGCATATTACTATTTTTAATAAATTTACTGTTATTTTTATGAGTACATAATAAATTTTCATAATAATATAATGTACTGTGAATAAGTAAGGATGTTGATATCCCTAAACTTTTCTCTTAATGACTCCCGAAACCCCATACCATAGTTACTGTTAGTGTTTTACGGCTCTTTTGTAGACTCGAGTTCTTTTAAAGGCTCGAGCTCTTTTGAAGCCTCGAGGCACGGCCAGTGTTCTTTCGGGTTGGGTTAATAACAGAAATATATCTGTTATTAACCCAATCAAATATGTGTTAACCGTAACCAGAATACACAGAATAATTATGAAACAGAATTAAGAGTTTAACCGAAACAACATGTTACCGTTTTGTATACGGTAACCGTAACCGAATTGATAAAGGTTATTTTGCTTGTTGCTAGTGACCGACCGAAGTTTCGGTTTCGGTTTCGGCCAGTTTCGGGCAAAAAATCGAGTTTCGGCCGCAGTTTCGGTTTCGGCCAAAATGGGCCGAAACTTTCGGCCGGGCCGAAACTCACGTGTTCATGAATTTTGAGTGCCTGGCTCTACTTGTGACGTGGTTGGGGTCAGCCCAAGCAGTTAATATGTAACTAACTAAAGATTTACAGTTTTTCAAAGGACTTGCAATCAATAGTTTTAATATTACAATTTTTACGTAATCCTAAAAAGGTGATCCAGGACATTACATAACCCTATTACCCCTTTGTTGTCGGTTTCATTGACTTTATTGGTCGTCCCGTCCGCCTGTCTGTCAGCAGGCTGTAACTCATGCACCGTGATAGTTAGACAGTTAATTTTTTTACAGATGATGTATTTTTGTTGCCGCTATAGCAACAAATAATAAAAATAGACAAATTAGTAATATTAAAGGGGGCCTCTCATACAACATACGTGATATGTGTTTTTTTCTTGTACGGAACTCTACGTGCGCTAGTCCGGCTCATTGTTGTCCAGTTTTAGTCATATACTTCTAGAAGGTAACCAAAACCAGCCAAGAGCTAGTAGCAGGGCACCGTGTGATTTTCGTCGGTAGAAGTTCGCAATAGCATCTATGAGTAATTCCACTCGTTAAAGAAAGAAACTCATCTTTAGGTGGAGATATTTCTAATATGAACACTTGAAAAGATTTATACCGTTGATTGATGGCACTTGGTGGAACTTTCTTTGTTAGTGGAACTTGGTTATTTTTCCAATAGGTGCACAGTTGGAAAAATAACCGGCTAAGTGCGAGTCGAACTCTCGCACGGAGGGGTTAAAGCGGGACCTAAAAACGAGACATGAGGCCTAGCCGTCCGTCTGTCTGTTAGTCTGTCGTCCGTCTGTCTGTTAGTCTGTCGTCCGTCTGTCTGTTAGAGGTTGTATCGCTGGAACTGTGCCAGAAAGAGGCCTAAAATTTTCACTGTACAGTAGTCCTACCGACTAAAAACCATGCGTATCCTACCTACCAGCCTACCTATGGTTGGGAGCTCCGAGTATGCCCTCGAAATGATGCATACTGCGGCCGCATCTTTGGGGCGTTGTTCAGTTGTTATCCCACTTCTCGACGGGGGCGTGGATGAATCTCTCGCGTCACGCTATAGTCTTAAGGCCTGCTTCTGTAAGGACGGTGAGCAGCCCCGTCACATTCCTCAGACTCCTCGGTCATGGAGGCTGATAGTATGGGGCGCCGCCGCAGACTGTGGAACTCGGGTGGGAGAGTTCTCTCTCGCTTCCTCCCACCGCCCTTTTCACAAGCATGACCTGCTCACAGGAAGAGGCCTATGGCCATGCTCCAGCGCCTCCTTGCGCCATTTAAACAATGACGCAAGGGCCCCCGCTTTCTCGGTCCCATAGAGGGATCCCAGCTAGAAGACATGCCGCCTCAACTGAGATCGTGCCGCATCCTCTTATCACCCTGACAGCCGTCGCCTTCTGCGGGCTAAGCAATCTAGCTGCATTGCTGGCTATCAGGATCTCCGTCCATACGGGGGCCCCGTATAGGGCCATGCTCCGCAAGATCCTAAGGTACAGTCTCCTGCAGGGAACGTTGGGGCTCCTAATATTGGGCAACAACCACGACAGTGCGGCTGATGCCCCCCTCCCTCAGCTATGGGACCAAACTTCGGAAGTGGTATCCGAAGTTCCACCGGCTATCGAGTACGAGCCCCAGATAAGTCATCGAGAGCTCGATGGCGATGCTGACGCCCCCTATATGTAAACTGGATCCCGCAGGTGGCCTTTAGGGCTGCGTCTCGGGTTGCTCCTGGTGCTGTAATGAGGGTGTCGTAGTAACACGTTACGCCGACACCTCTGAGCAACGGACCACGGAGCACCCAATCGTAACCGATGTTCCACAGAAGCGATCCTAAGACCAATCCCCATGGAACACCGAATGACAGATCTCATCGACCCTGCCCCAGCCAGCTCGGGTAAGTTATGGCCCTCTCGGAAAGATAGGCCCCGACAGTTCGACGGAGGTTTAGAGGCATTCCATGGTAAATAAGCGCCTCCCAAACGCAGCTCCAGGGCAAGGTGTTGAAAGCGTTGGCGATTTACACCTCACCCCTGTTGCCGCTATAACAAAAAATACCTACTAAACTCTGGAAAAAACATCCACATAACAAACGTAATTTATGTACCCAATTTTTGTAACGGCACCCTCTGTGCGGGAATCCGACTCGCACTAGGCTGGTTTTTTTTTTGTTTTTTTTTTTTTTTTCAATATGAACACGTGAGTTTCGGTTTCGGCCGAAACTGACCCTGGGGCCGAAAGTTCGGTTTTGGTTTCGGTTTCGGCTGGAAAACCAGTTTCGGTCGGACACTACTTGTTGCACTCTACTCGTAGGTAAGTACCTAGATGCCTCTCGTGCGGCCCGACAGCGGCCGGAGCGAGCGTCGGCGCGGCGCGGCGTCTCCTTTGTTCTTCGCTCGCCAAAGCGATTTCTTTCACGCACACATAGGTACAATAGAAAGAATCAAATGTATTTTACGAATTTTACGATGCACCACTGTTTGTTTATGTTTAACTAAGTCGCGTGACTCGCGTGTTCCGGTGTTACTGACGTGTGACGTCGATCATGCCGATTCATGTCATATTGTGTGCAATAAATTATCCTGGGATAAACTTCCCAGGATAATTTATTGCACGAGAAATGCGAAATTATTTGTTATTTTACAAAATCAATACCAACTACCATTAATACGAATACCTATTATTAGGTACACGATCATTGTACATAGACTACTTGTGTTATGCCGCGCCACCGCTGCACCGTTGTTTTCATGTTGGATATGGTATAAGGGGTTTTTTGGTATGCTGAGTACGAATTTCGGGTTAATTTTGCAATCCAATATGGCCGCCGCGCCACTGTTGTAAAATTTCATGTTGGATATCGTATAAGGGGTTTTTGGGTATGGTGAGTACGAATTTCGGGTTAATTTTGCAATCCAATATGGCCGCCGCACCACTATTATAAAATTTCATGTTGGATATCGTATAAGGGGTTTTTTGGTATGGTGAGTACGAATTTCGGGTTAATTTTGCAATCCAATAAGGCCGCCGCGCCACCGTTGTAAAATTTCATGTTGGATATCGTATAAGGGGATTTTTGGTATGCTGAGTACGAATTTCGGTTTATTTTGCAACCCAATATGCTGCCGCGCAGCTGTTGTAAAATTTCATGTCGGATATCGTATAAGGGGACTTTTGGTATGCTGAGTACGAATTTCGGGTTAATTTTGCAACCCAATATGGCCTCCATGCAGCCGTTGTAAAATTTTATGTCGGATATCGTATAAGGGGTTTTTTGGTATGCTGAGTACGAATTTTGGGTTAATTTTATAATCCAATATGGCTGCCGCGCCGCCGCTGTACAATTTTAATTTGACTATCGTATTAGGGGTTTTTTGGTATGCTAAGTACGAAACTTGGGTTAATTTTGCAATCCAATATGGCCGCCGCGCCACTGTTATAAAATTTCATGTTGGATATCGTATAAGGGGTTTTTTGGTATGCTAAGTACGAATTTCGGGTTAATTTTAGAATCGAATATGGCCGCCGCGCCACCGTTGTAAAATTTCATGTTGGATTTAGCATAAGGGGATTTTTGGTATGCTGAGTACGAATCTCGGGTTAGTTTTGCAATCCAATATGACCGCCGCACCGCTGTTGTAAAACTTCATGTTGGATATCGTATGAGGGGTTTTGGCGTATCCTGACTACGAACGATGGGTTAATTTTGCAATCCAATATGGCCGCCGCGCCACCGTTGTAAAGTTTCATGTTGGATATCGTAAAACGGATTTTTGGGTATGCTAAGTTCAAATTTCGGGTCAGTTTTGCAATCCAATATGGCCACCGCACCACTGTTGTAAAACTTCATGTTTGATATCGTATGAGGGGTTTTGGCGTATCCTGACTACGAACGATGGGTTAATTTTGCAATCCAATATGACCGCCGCGCCACCGTTGTAAAGTTTCATGTTGGATATCGTATAAGGGTTTTTTGGTATGCTGAGTACGAATTTCGGGTTAATTTTGCAATCTAATATGGCCGCCACGCCGCGCCGTCGTTATAAAATTTCATATTGGATATCGTTTAAAGGGTTTTTGGTATGCTGAGTAGAGTAGAGACTGGTGGAGGTGCGGCTGCCATACCTATTGGATTGCAAAAACAGTTCTATTTTTACAAGAATTTTAGTTAGAAAACGTTTAAGTAAATCTTCCATATTTTTCTTTAACTTTAAACTTTAAAGGACTGCAACTTTTTTTATCCTCTGGTATCCAGCTAGATTTTTTTATATGTTCTAACTACAACATTCAGGTATAGATTAAAGCATATTTTAGACCCCGAAAAGCCCCGCAGCTTGATTAATGCTCGTTTTTCTGAACGCCTTTTACTTTGGAGTTTTTCCAAGAATGAGTGAAACACGAAAAAAACTGAACAAAACAGTTAGATTTATGAATTTTTATGAAATAATTATGAAATATTAGAAGCTCCTGACAATTTTAAGAGAAAACTGAAAATTAAAACTTCAAACTTTCTGAAAAAATACATGAAAAGCCGAAAAAGCCTAAATGACACAATGAAGTGTTCTGAAAACATTATATGGTTTGATCAGAGGGTGTTGACATAAAAATTAGTTTATGTGTACACCAGGGTAATATTTCGAGATCATCAGAGGGCCATTCGGCATAAAAATCCAAAAATCCATAGATGACTGTTTAGTAAAAATAAGGATATGCATAGTTAGAGATCTTATGGAATTGAAAAGTGCAAGTGAACTTGTTAATGCTGCAAAACTAACTACCTTAAAGATTGATATCGCAGTGCTGCTAAACAAATTGAAAAAGTTGTAGTCGGTCTGTGAAAATCCAAAGAAAAGTTAGTTAACTAAAGAATGTTGGCAGTTGACACCGGACGAGCTTTAGCTTATTATGTAAACTTCAAATCCATTTTTCATTCATAGAAACAAACTAGAAAGTGTTCAATTAAAGGGGAACACGAAGTGCCATCACTAAATAAAAACAAACGTATTCATCTGAAATCTTACTTCTCTTTTAGCAGCTTTTATTATTAATTGCCTGAAGTTTAATTACAGTTCAAGATTGAGTGTCAAAAATGTGTTCATAGAAAGGACACTATGAAGCTTTGGACTTATCTAAGCTTCTAAGCTATTTAGTGATGGCACTTCGTGTTCCCCTTTAATTGAACACTTTCTAGTTTGTTTCTATGAATGAAAAATGGATTTGAAGTTTCCATAATAAGCTAAAGCTCGTCCGGTGTCAACTGCCAACATTCTTTAGTTAACTAACTTTTCTTTGGATTTTCACAGACCGACTACAACTTTTTCAATTTGTTTAGCAGCACTGCGATATCAATCTTTAAGGTAGTTAGTTTTGCAGCATTAACAAGTTCACTTGCACTTTTCAATTCCATAAGATCTCTAACTATGCATATCCTTATTTTTACTAAACAGTCATCTATGGATTTTTGGATTTTTATGCCGAATGGCCCTCTGATGATCTCGAAATATTACCCTGGTGTACACATAAACTAATTTTTATGCCAACACCCTCTGATCAAACCATATAATGTTTTCAGAACACTTCATTGTGTCATTTAGGCTTTTTCGGCTTTTCATGTATTTTTTCAGAAAGTTTGAAGTTTTAATTTTCAGTTTTCTCTTAAAATTGTCAGGAGCTTCTAATATTTCATAATTATTTCATAAAAATTCATAAATCTAACTGTTTTGTTCAGTTTTTTTCGTGTTTCACTCATTCTTGGAAAAACTCCAAAGTAAAAGGCGTTCAGAAAAACGAGCATTAATCAAGCTGCGGGGCTTTTCGGGGTCTAAAATATGCTTTAATCTATACCTGAATGTTGTAGTTAGAACATTTAAAAAAATCTAGCTGGATACCAGAGGATAAAAAAAGTTGCAGTCCTTTAAAGTTTAAAGTTAAAGGAAAATATGGAAGATTTACTTAAACGTTTTCTAACTAAAATTCTTTCAAAAATAGAAATGTTTTTTTTACAAAAATGTATTATTAAATAGAGTACACACTTTGAGCAAAATGATCTATCACAAAAAACTTGTATTACTTTATTATAAATTGTAAATTAATGACGTCAAAAGTGTGCTAAAAACGTGACGAATTCTTCGATGCAAATTAAGATTTCTTAATAGTGACTTCCACCCCTGATATTAAAACCTAGTAAGATGATAATCAAATCAATTCTAGTAGATTCAGGACCTATGGGGGGTCGTTTATGATTAGCCATTGAGAAACCGGTAAGTTACGTCATGAATTTTGTCCCGCTAGCATGTACTAGACGAAACACAGTGCGGCGGTACGAAATCTTAAAAGGTGAAATGTGGGCATATAATATGCCTCTGCCTACCCCTTCGGGAATTAAGGCGTGACTATTTTTCAGTTTTAGATGCATGTATGATACAAAATTCTATTATTTTCTCAATGTCTTTCAGAAATATGCGGGATCCCGCAAATACCGGGATCCCGCGGGACTGAGATCTCTCAGTCCCGCAAATACCGGGATTACAGTTTCGTTGCGAGATAGCATTCCCTAATACCTAGCGATAATATTATTGTGAAAATATACCTACAGGCATTTGTCCAACAGTGGACTGCCAAAGCACAGCTGCACAGCCAAAGCACGCCAATGGCTGATTTGATTTATCGTTCAATATTCATACATTATAGTCACGCATAATCCCGAAGAGATATGCAGAGGCATAATATTAGCTACCTACGGTAACATTTCACCTTTTATTTTTCTCCTCCTACGAAATAAATGTGATGAGCACATTGCCGTGTAGAAATGAACAGGCGCTGGTTTGACTACCGCTGTTGAAATTTCTAGGCGGGCGCACAAAGCCTTGGCTTGGCTTAACAACTGTCATGTTAATGGACCACAACGTCTTAACGTGCTTTCTGAAGCACGGAAACACTAGCAAATAAAATTCCCACGCCCATCTCTAGCCAGTCAAAGCGTGACCGTTTTCAGAATACCTACTGAGTTATTTGGACTACGCTACGTGTATGCGTCATGTACCTATTCATCTATTCATAAGTAGGTCTATTGAATTGTTGTTGTGATTATACTGCAACTAAGTACCTACTGTTAAATGTAGTTTAAAGTTCAAATGAGTCAACACAGCATACTAACATTAAAACAACAAAGTGTATCGTACCTAGTACATACTGTAGCTGAGATCATACACGATACACTTATTGACCCCTTTTTAGATTATAATTATATTATAGATACAAAGACCAAATTCTCGTGATAGCGGAAAGTTAGGTTATCTAGTTCATTGATGGTTGAAATGAGGTTACCTTCCTATCCACATCCGCCTCTATATAATTAACTAGCGGACGTCACGCGGTTTCACCCGCTTAGTTCCCGTTCCCGTGGGAAAACGGGAATAAAATATATAGCCTATGTTCACCGCAAAGAGTGTAGCTACCCAACAGTGAAAGAATTTTTCAAATCGGTCCAGTAGTTCCGGAGCCTATTCGTTACAAACAAACAAACAAAAAAACAAATCTTTCCTCATTTAATATTAGTATAGAAAGTATAGATTTACGAATAGCAAGCTAGCCTCTACCATGGGTAAGGGTCCGTTGTGTCACTTGTACCATCAAACTACTGACACTAGGCTAAAAAACCTCACGAACGCCCAACAGCCTGCGGTTGGGAGCCCCGGGTAAGCCCTCGGAAGGATGTCCCAGCACTCCTAACAGACTACGGCTACCACTGCGGCCTCGCCTTGATACTAAAATGCCATTATCCATAGGAAATTACTCTGGGATGGTGGCATAGTTGATCTGTCGGCTGTGGTTATACCACGGCAGAGCGTACCAGACAATTAAGCTCCCGACAACGTCATTTTACCGACACCTCGACACCGTTTCCGTTACTGGTAACGATTATTTATTATTCTTTGAATATTAAAAAAATACACACAATTGTTCAAGTTTTTATTTCTGTCGGCACTCCCGGAGTGTAGTGAATTTTTTACACAGTTTCAAGTTGGTCAGCTCCGTGCTTCCATCTACCAGTACTTAACTCTTTTGTTTCACGCTCAGGCTCTCAAGGAAGTGAAATGTAAAAATAAACTTTATTTCCATGTCCCAAAAGTCTGTTTCTAATTTTCACAAATTTCATGTAAAGGCACTACTTAAATATTCTTTGTATTTAAGTTAATGAGCACTAAGTAGGTACATAGAACATGAGTTTACTATGTACCTACTTAATGTGTGACACCCATAGCCCATAGATTAGAATTTTTCGCTGTGACACCATGTGGTCAAAACAGATCAGTGAATACAGATCAGTGGGTCAGATGGTCAGCTTGTTATAGATTTATGGAGGAGGTTTTGGTTCGGCTCTCTCCATTGTGTTCACTGGACTGTGGATATTGGATAATTAAACACTTGCTGTGGTGATAATTACATCTGTTGTATTCTCTTGCTATAGGCACATGTTTACACTTGTTGTTGTGGCTTATTGACCATGGTACGGATAAAACAACATAGAAATAACTTATTTTAGAAGTTCGCACAAAGTAACAATAAGTAGTACATGACATAACATTCTCTCTTGTTGTTCCCGAAATCTCTGTGAGAACCCCGGTCGCTCCAGACAGATCATAGCTACTTCCGGGTGGCAGTGTTGCCATGCAATTATTTAAGTGGTGTTCGCTTCACGAACGCCACACCACCCCCCTAGGGAGATAAATAGCCCAGCTATTTAAAGAAATTTAAAAAAAATAAAAAAAAATTTGAAGGGGTTTACATCTAAGACACAATCGCTAGATAAAAGTGATGCGAGGATGTATACATTGTACAAAAATTAAGGTGGCATCACCCAAATATACACACAAAAAGATGATATAACACCTTATCATTATAAAAAATGGCATAACATACAGTACACATTAAAAGTACACAGATTCCAGTTTATGAAAAAAAATTTGGAAGAATCAATGAAAACATGACATTAAAAGCATCTGTAAGTACACAAGCTACACATTTTGTGAAAATAAGTATTTAAAATCGATAACGACATGACATTCCAACATACATTTAAAAAATACCTGTATAGGTATATCATTCCGACATACATTTAAAAAATACCTGTATAGGTATATGTACACAATACGAGACGATATTAATTAAAGAGGACATTCTTAAATACACGATATACATTTTACAAAATCCAAGGCAATGGTGGTAAGTACTTAATCTACATGACGCACAATAAAGTCTAGAGTGCAGAACACAAGAAATATAAATTTAAATTATTTAAACATCAGTTGGAGTTTTAAATTTAACGCTACGACCCGAGCGCGTCGTGTATGGTTTTACAGGTGCTGTATCAGCAGGTGCTGGATCAACAGGTGCTGGATCAGCAGGTGCTGGATCAGCAGGTGGTGTTGGAGGGATAGCCTTTGCCGTCTCAGGCTCAGCGCTGAGGTACGCCGGCTTTACGCGGTCGATGCTGACTTCGACGTTTTTGTTCCCAATTGCTATTGTTAATGTTTTGTCCCTCCTAGATACGACCTTGTATGGGCCAGTGTAAGGCGGTTTTAAAGAGGGTCTCACAGAATCGTCACGTAGAAATATGTGACTAGAAGATGCCAAGTCAGTATGTACGAAGGTAGCTTTCTTGCCGTGAGCGGAGGTTGGAACAGGTTTTAGTTGTGACATGAAACGTCCGAGCTGTGAAGCAAAGTTAGAAATGTCAATAGTGTTATCGGGAGACGGGGACTGAGAGATTAATTCGCCGGGTAAACATAGGGGTTCCCCATAAACTACTTCAGCGGGAGATAATTACATCTGTTGTATTCTCTTGCTATAGGCACAAGTTTACACTTGTTGTTGTGGCTTATTGACCATGGTACGGATAAAACAACATAGAAATAACTTATTTTAGAAGTTCGCACAAAGTAACAATAAGTAGTACATGACATAACATTCTCTCTTGTTGTTCCCGGAATCTCTGTGAGAACCCCGGTCGCTCCAGACAGATCATAGCTACTTACGGGTGGCAGTGTTGCCATGCAATTATTTAAGTGGTGTTCGCTTCACGAACGCCACAGATTCTAGAGCTCTAGGTACGTACCTACACTAGTAAGTAATTAATAACTCCTTGGTACCTAGTATTATAGGTGTAAACAAACAATTAAGATGTCACTGTGATACACATTGGCAGCAATTTGAATAGGTAAAAGTTTTGCGGCAGTCCTTTTATTCCTCGATTTAATATTTGCAATAGATTAAAAGTACTTAGTTATTAAATAAAATTTTGTTAAAGAGATAAATGCAATACATAATAATATGATTCACATGAGTTTTGTTTATCGAATATTATGATGTTTATGTAATGAAAACGATGTCAGCTGTGTGAATCACCCACGCCTTCCCTTGACCTCTTGTTAGGGGAGATTATTACATTAGTGATCCAGTATAGCGTTCGGTCGTATGGCAGACGGTCGCGCACACAACCCTGAATTGCCCGAATAGTGACAATGAAGCTATTTACAGTATTTGCTATAACTTTCGTGTTATTATTGAGCTATGGTGAATGTGAAAGTACCTGGTTCCCAAACTTTGTGGACTCTCTGACAAACAAGACGTACGAAATAACTAACTACGTTCGGGAAAAAGGACATACTATTAAAAGTAAAATCCATTCTTACTTTGACACAAACAAGAATCACAATCGCAGTATTAATTCTATTGGAGTTGGAAGTAAGGAAGAAAGAGGCAAGAGAACATTCCGCAATTTCCTGGTGCAAAGAAATACGAGTTCTGTCGAAAGTGTGAATGATGATTCAAATGTTCAGTTCAACACGCTGCAACTCATTGCCCTTCACGGATATCCAGCAGAAGCGCATACTATCATGACAGCAGATGGATATATCTTGACCGTTCACAGGATTCCGTACAACAGGAATGCCAGCCGAAAAGTAATACCTCGAAAGACTGTATTGCTACACCATGGTCTTCTTGGGAGCTCAGCCGATTGGGTCATTGCGGGCCCCAATAAAAGTCTGGCATTTATTCTGTCAGATGCTGGATACGATGTATGGCTAGCTAATGTTCGAGGCAATACATATTCTAGAGCACATATTTCAAGAAACATCGATTCGTACGCTTTCTGGAACTTCACTTTCCACGAGGTAAGCCAATATGATTTACCGGCTGTAATAGACTACATCATGGATATGAAAGGATGGGATGTCAAAATTAACTACATTGGACATTCTATGGGAACTTCAGTTTTATTTGCATTACTTTCAACGAAGACCCAGTACAACAAGATCTTACGAGCAGGCTTTGCTTTAGCGCCAGTCGCTTACATGTCGGATATTAAAAGCCCAGTGAAAATTCTAGCCAAATTCAGTGATAATCTAGCGTATTTGATGAAAATTCTCGGCGCAAACGAATTCCTCCCACAGAGTGAAATTCTCAGGTGGATGTCAAAATATGCGTGTGAAATAAACCATTACGAGGAGTTTATATGTGAAAACTCATTGTTTGTGTTGTGTGGTTATGATGAAAAAGAGTTCAACAAGTCTTTGTTGCCGTTGATATTGAGTCATTTGCCAGCGGGAGCGTCTACGAAAACTTTAATCCATTACGCTCAAGAAATTCAACACGATGGCAGATTCCAGCAATTCGATTATGGAGCTGAAGGAAATATGAATCAATACGGTAGAACAAGCCCTCCTGAATATCCACTATCTCAAATAACATTGCCGATTGCTTTGTTCAGTGCTGAAAACGATTGGTTATCCAGTGAAGTCGATGTAACAAACTTATATGCTCAACTGCAGAATCCAATAGAACATTACAAAGTGCCTTTGAAAGAATTCAATCACATTGACTTCTTATGGGCGAAAGACGCACCAGCTCTTGTTTACCAGAGATTATTGCAGCTAATGGAAGAAGGTATCGGCAGGCGGACATCCACGCATTCTGTAGTAGATTCTAATATACTTGATGACTGATTTAGATAATACTTAATTATAGATATATTGTACTTTGCTATAGTTTTACTTGGTACTTTGCCTATCCCTCGAATATAATCCCTTGTTCCTCGTAATTCTAACTCCGTTTTGAAACAACAACAACAGCATTCCCTTTAGAGGAACTTGTAGCATGTAGCGCTGCTGGAAATCTACATTTCAGTGTTATAAGGCAGTCACAATCTGCTCCTTTCAATTTCATCATAGCAACAGGCAAAGTGGTGCAATGTAGGCGTATATTCCTCTGCCTACCACTTATAGTTACTTACGTAATTTACGTATGATGCATGCATGCCATTGGTATTGGGTCATTAAAGCAAGACAATTAACGTCGTGTTATCTGATGTTATCTTCGCTCTTGCTTTGTAAACTATTTTTCTGCGCATCATAAGGTCAGCAAGATGGATTTATCAATAGCTATTCGCATTTTGTTGTATTTCTTTTTCGTGACGTGGCGAGGTCAGCTTAGGACAATCAACAATTCGGATAGCACGCCTGCATAGCGTCAAGCACGCCTAGTACCTAAGTACCTCACGGAGTCAGCCCAAAGGTGTGAGCAGCAGTACCTTTCGACGCAGGGAGGAATCTGCGTCTGTAAAGCAAAAATCTCTGATATGTGGCGTAAAGAATCGCCTCATATTAGATTCCTAGTTTCCGCGAGGCCAGCCCAATACAACTTTCAATGTAGTTTTTATTGTTGAGCTCACCCCGGACGTCTATGCCGAGGATTTCCAGATTCAGGTTGAGCACACATAAGTGATATTTCTATCTTTTCCTTGCGATTTGAAATATGAGTACCTACCTAATCAGAGTGACTTATACAGCAAATAGCAAACGCGTTCTTTCGTGTCCACGAGGTGAATCGATAGGTATGCTGTCATCTCTAGATACTGATGTTTCAAAGCCTAAGAAAAATATTGAAATATAAGAATGACCGTGCCGCCGTTACTTGTGTCTTGAGCTAGCACACTAACCGTCTCTGATCTCCCAATCAACATGATACCAACTTTACACAGTCAATTGGCCATCGTATTTTGGGACATCCTTATCCTTGGGGGAATATGAAATTTGGAGAGACAGAATACATGTATCAAAACATATAATATATCTAGTACTTACATATACTAGGTAGGTACCTACTTATAGGTAAAGATTACCTAAGGTTGCCTGGAAGAAATTGTTGTGTGCAATAAGGCCGCCCATTGTTTCTAACTTTAAAAACTTCAGTAAGTATTTCTGTATCTAAGTATATATTGTGTTATTTTAAGGCTAGGTAGAATAAAGCATATATCTATCTATCTATAGTTTGTGCTGTGATAGTACAAAACGTACAAGACTCTTCGTAGGTAGTCTATACTAATATTATAAAGAGGAAAATTTGGTTGTTTGTTTGCATTGAAAACTTCAAAACTACTAAACCGATTTGAAAAATTCTTTCACTGTTGGGAAGCTTACACTATCCCCGGGTCACATAGGCTATATTTTGTTCCCGTTTTCCCACGGGGACGTGAACTACGCGGGTAAAACCGCGTGACGCCCCCTAGTTACTTATAGAAATAGTTCACCGGCACAGATAATATTATCAAATTAGCTTTGTTCTTACTACTGACTAATACAAACGGAAACACTACTTACTCCACGTAATTAGGGATAAGTACAGTTATCATGAAAGGCGCTTGTAACGTAGGTAATCGTCTGAGAACGCCATAGCTGACTAATAGCAGGCATCTATTTTTAAACTGAAGATTATGTAGATAATTTATCCTACAGAGGATCCATTCAGCCGTTAGAGCGTGATTGAGTAACAAACATCCAAACATCTTCACAAACTTTCACATTTATAATATTAGTAGGATTATCCTAACTGATCGTCCTAATGACTAGTACCTACTCATCTAATATTATGGAAAATAATTATTTGTTTGTTTGTCTTGTCATTGATACACTTTGAAATTACCTACTTTAACAGATTAAAAAAAACTTTTACCATCTTAACTAATCAAAGCCGACACCCGGCTACTTAAGGTTGAGGAGCTGAATTTATCTGGGGACAGAGAGTTTAGATAAGTATACAGCTTTGAGATTATCAACAACTATGCACTTGAAGTACAGTCAGCCTCATAAGTAGATAAACACGATTGAAATATACGAAATAGATTCATGAATGAAAACTTACTGGTAGTAGGTACTTGCATGTAACAATTTTTCTATAAGTATACACTCTATTTATAACAGTATTGTTCCAAACAAGTACTGAGTGTAATTTTTCATTCATGAATCTAGTTCGTAAATTCCAATAGTGTTTATCTACTTATGAGGCTGACTGTACCTACCTAATAATATAATTCATTCTGGAACATCCTTCCGCGGGCTTAGCCGGGGCTCCAAGCCGTAGTCACTGGTAGGGCACCGAGTGGTTTTAGTCGGTAAGGGTCCAGCAAAGCACCAATAAGGGATTTCTACACGTAAAAAATAAGACTTGAAGCACTTCAGACATATTTGCAATAAACATTACAATCAACAATTAATCAAGTTGCATCAACTAAATAACTGAATGAAAATAATCAGATTGCGTAAAATATGTAATAGCAAATTCAGATAAAAATCCTTTTAAATACGAGGGACAGGTTCGTAAGTTTTATTCTACCAACTGAGTAGGCACAGGGAGTAGAGATTTTGTAGAAATTATTGTCAAAATAAATTTTTCACAAAAAAAAAACCGACTTCAAACAAAAACTGAAAATTGAAAAATAAAATTAACTTAGCACAAAGTAATAGGTAGTATATTTAGTTTTATATCAGATTTTATTGAATGTAATACTGAAATCGGCGCCAAGTAAAAGTATAGGTTTAGGTAGATATTATTAATCTCTCATAGAAATATTGGCACCGACTTCAGTACTACAGTCAATAATGTACTGATATAAAACTAAATATACTACCTATTACTTTGTGCTAAGTTAATTTTATTTTTCAATTTTCAGTTTTTGTTTGAAGTCGGTTTTTTTTTTGTTAAATATTTTTTTTTCATGATTTTCAGTGACGGGTAGACTGAAATTATATCTGTCTAGGGGTAATGTTCTCCCCAATACAAATTAATCAAGCCCAAACACAAGATAACTGCTGTAAATCGTTAAGGAATTCCCTCGATTTGAGGGATTTCTTCGATTTCTCCAGGATCCCAGCATCCGATTCTGACTTCCTGTATATGGGACCACATGGGAAGCACCAGCTTTCAAACAAAAAAAGAATTTTCAAAATCGGTTAACTCCTTCTAGCCATTTGCCGGTAACAAACATAAAAAAAAAAAAAAAAATACAGACGAATTGAGAACCTCCTCCTTTTTTGGAAGTCGGTTAAAAAGAATGAAGTCCACAATAACATACTTCGCGTTAACATTGTTATTAATAGCTGAAGTTAGGAGCTTAGGAGACAAAATCCCGGAGTGAGTAAGCTTATTAGAGTTATTAGCAATAAATACCTAAATCCAAAATTACATTTCCACAAGACTTAATAGGGAGGGACCCATAAGTTTACAGCCCAATGCCTCTCTTCTAGCAGAGCGTGATAAAGATAGCATGCACTTGCAGAGATTGGGATAGTACCTAGGTTCGACAGTCTGGTAGCCACCCGAAGGATATCTAAGGATTATTCACGTCGACCAGGCAAGGGGCGCCCTGTACGTTCGGGGAAGTCAGATGCGGGTCCCTAGTGCCCTCTAAGGAGCTGAAGACTACGCCCGCACCTCCACCGCTCTCGAGCGCCTCTTTGTAAGCAGAGGAGGTAGAGAGCGGCGGAGTGTTCTAATGGGTAGCCCCCGGAACATAAGGAGGATGCCCACCTCACTGTGATTGTTGACGGGTGGGGTCCCCCGGACCGTACGCCCACGGTCAAGAAACTTTCGGGGGCGCGCAGCGATCTCCACATGGCGGCGCCCCGGAACTGCACTGCGCGGAGCGGGAGTCTGAAAGTATTGCTCGCTCTTCCCCGTGCATTGCGTCAGCTGACGAGGCAACAGCGGCACAGCACTACCGCTGCAGGCTGGCAGCAAGCAGCAACACACACCACCGAGCATCCTACTAGTAATCAGAACCGTTGGGGTCGTGAAGATGTTAGTTGGACCCGCAGGCATATCCCTACCTACGTATCTACGTAGCGTAGTTTAAGTAATACAAAAACAAGATTGAGACCTGGGACTTGAATAGTCGGATTTGTATACAATTAATTATTTTTAAATTTATCTGCAAATGGGATCAAACCACGAATGCTTCCAATCGACATCCAAAATCCTTAATGAAAACGACCCACACATTGCCAGCCATGACAACACCTCCAGCGCCTACGTTCTCTATCGCCAGCGCTGCCAAGTGCAAAAACAACAAGGCAGGAGCTTCAAGCTGCTTTGATTATTTTAAGTTAGCTATCGTTTGGGCACCAGGGTATATGTACCAAGAAGCCTTAAATAATAAACCTATCCGCAATGATACTATACAGAAATGGGGCATACACGGCTTATGGCCAGCTATGCTTTCCGAAGGTAATTTAATTTCCAAATTGTAACCGGCAAAATATATGAAATTTAATAAAAATGCACTGAATATTGGATTGATACAGGAGTAAAACAGTTAAAACAGTGTTTGGTTTTCAATATTTAAGGAAAATGATGCCAACAGCAAGTTTTGGGCGCATGAATTCGAGAAACATGGCGGGTGTGCTACGCGGGCGGATAAGATTGGTACAATGAAGAATTACTTTGCAATAACGGTTGAATTATTTAAAACTCTGAATATATCCGCTACGCTGGACAGGGCAGGTTACCGCAAGTGCAACAGCAATCCAATAAGAAAAATAGTTAACATTATCAAAACCAGAACTAATGGTAAAGAAGTAACTGTAAACTATGTCAAGAACGATGTAAGTACATGGAGCATTTTTTTTGCCCAAACTAAGAAAAAGACTTGTATAACTAAGTACGAGATACCTAATGCTTGTACCGTACATACACAGCTACATACGTTATAGTCACGCTTTTATCCCCGAAAGGAGAGGAAGACTATAGGCCCACGTTTTATCTTATATTTTTAACTTTTATGTCCCACGTAATAGGTAGTGAGCCTATTGCCGTGTTGAAATAATCAGGTGCTGTTTTAACATTTTCAAGCCGCATACCTACTTGGCTTAACAATTTGTCATTTTACTGACAACCGGGTTTCATTTCCAGTTTTTCTTCTCTACGCAATAGATCGTTGTGGGAAAGTAATCCCTTAGTCGCTTCTTACTACACACTCGGGATGATTTAGGGTGGCGACATTTTTTCGGTACTCTTTCCAGTTTCCACACGGGGCCCCGTCGCCACAAGGGGCTACCTGAATACTACTAATAATATATTATTTTACACTATTGTTAGAGTTAACGGGATATTTACCATGTATTATTGAGTTTTTCCGATATTTCGACGCTTCGATTCGATTCGATTCGAGCATCGAATCGAAATATCGGAAAAACTCAATAATAGGTACATGGTAAATATCCCGTTAACTCTAATAATAGTGTTAGTGACCATGAAAGTATAAATAGGTACCTACCTATATTTTTTAACACCGATTTATTTTATTTTACAGATTACAAGACACAATTATTTGAAAGAAGTACATATTTGCTACGATGCGGAACTTTTAATAAACATTGACTGCCCGACTAGTTATAATTCATATTTGAGTACTAATGTAATTTACGTATAATTTTTATAAAAACATTGTAGTAGGTACATATCTACCCATAATAAATAATAATGTTTTTAAACACACGCGACTTGTACAATTCATAATTACCTTAGAATACATCGCAAAGCCGACATCAAGAGACTTGTTCCGTTTATTTACTCATGTGCTATACCTACTTATTTAAGCAGTACCTAGTACAGAAGATGGATACAACCGTGGCTTAGCAATAAGATGAGAGAAAGAGTTTGTAGGTACGGTTTGGAGTATGTATACCTAACTGACAGGACGGAAATTACCCACTGTCGGTTATACTCACTGAAAACCGTGCTATACGGTTTTGAGTGGGTAATTTAGTTAAAAAACTAGGTAGGTGCGTACCTACCTATAAAAAATAAGAATATAGCACAGTGAAAAAACGGAACGCATAAATTCGTCGGTCACACAAATATTTGGACCGATATTCGAACCTTTATGCCCAGTGCAGCAGTCAGTACAGTTTGTATAGAAAGTCGTGAAATGAATGTTTGAGGAACTAAAAATAGTTATGTGTGTGGCAACAATGGCAACACGAAACATAAGTAGGTACGTCAGTTGTCAATGCTATCGTCGAATTTCGTTTACTCTCTCCTTAGATCATCTAACCACAGGATGCGCCTTACCCGTTGAATGCCGCATGAAACCCGAGTTGCCAATCTCCCGAACAGTCGATTGCTTTGGCAACCAGGGCGGCCAACTTTTTTCGTTTGGTTCTCCTCGCACATTTTTCGATATCTATGGCTGTATGGTCGCGGGTCTAAGTCTTTCTGTATAAATTAATGTGTAGAATTGGTTATGGTACTGAATGAGAGAGCTTGCCGAGTGAATGTAATGAAAAAAAAAGTCGAAATCACGATTTGATCGCTGTCATTATTTATTGTTTGTTTGGCGCCGTTCCTAGAAAGTATTAAGTGCGAGGCCGCATTTGCCTTTTTCTAATTTTTGAATATTTTCGTTTATTCTGTTTCAAATATTGTTGTTTTGCATTTAAAAGTATCCTGTCATGTTGTTTAACAGCTGTGATAAATATTTTCAGTGTAATTCGAAGTTAAATTTGTAAAATTTGATAAAATAACACGCGAAGGTCACCATTATTTTTTGTTGTTGTTTTTGTTGTGCAGTGCTCGTATTTAACCGATATTTGTTGAGATTTTCTCAATAGAAACTATAATCTTTTGTCAAAATACCATTTAACATTTAACATATGAATAATTTATGTGAAAATCAATAATAAAAATGGGGGGGTTTTTTTTAATAATTTAAGATTACATAGCCTCGATATCCCCAAAATAAACAAATAAATAGGCAGTAATATTTTATTTTATTTTCGGAGATTTTATACATACATACATACATACATAACATCACGCCTGTTTCCCAACGGGGTAGGCAGAGACTATGGCTTTCCACTTGCTACGATCCTGGCAAACAACTTTCGCTTCTTCAACTTTCATAAGTGTCTTCATACATGCTCTTCGGTTAAGGATACTCTTGACCTGGCCTTTTCTCAGAAGATTGTCGATTTTATCGACTTGAGTATGCCGAGGTCGACCTCTACCAGTTTGCCCATTCACTCTCGCCTCATAAATCTGTTTCGTCAGCCTATTTCCATCCATTCTCTCCACATGTCCAAACCATCTGAGCATCCCTTTTTCTATCTTAGTCACTACATCTTTTGTCATGCCGCAATGTTCCCTTATCACACTATTATTTACTTTATCCATCAATGTCACTCCAGCTATACTTCGCAAACTTCTCATTTCCACTGCATTAATTTTACTTTCATGCTTCTCCTGCCACACCCAACTTTCACTACCATGCATAAGTGTAGGGACAAGCACTCCTCTATGTACAGCCATCCTTGCCTTTTTAGACACGTTCTGACTGTTCATAAAGGTGTGAATGGCTCCATTCACTTGATTTCCTGCCAAAACTCTTCTTTCAATATCATTGTCACACTTTCCATCTCTTGCAAATTTTGAACCCAAATAAACAAACTCTTTCACCTGTTCCACGCTCTTTCCTTCGATCAATATCGAGCAATCAGTCATACATTTCTCTCTTTCAAAAACCATTACTTTTGTCTTGCTTACATTAACATTCATTCCTCTACTTTTAAGCGCATCGTTCATTACATTAACCATCAACTGCAACTCCTCCGCCGATGATGCCAGTATTACCTGATCATCAGCATAAAGGAGGCATTTGACGGTTAGCTCATTCATTTTTAGTCCATACGCACACTCTTGTAGATCTTTCAAACAACTGTCTATATAAAGGTTGAACAGCCATGGTGACGCTACACAGCCTTGCCTCACACCTTTTTCGATGGGAAAAAAGTCTGTGCAAGCTCCATTGATCCTGACACAAGCACTGGAGCCCTCATATAGAGATTTCAATGCTCGTATCAAGTTGCTGTTCACTCCATACATGAACAGTGTTGACCACAGTTCATTCCTCACCACTCTGTCATAGGCCTTTTCTAAGTCCACGAAGATGCAATAGACTTTTTGGCGTTTTGCCAAAAACTTTTCAGCTAGGCATCTTAGTGAAAAGACCTGATCCGTGCATCCCCTTCCTTTCATAAATCCTGCTTGTACATCCCACATTTTTCCTTTAGTTTCATTCATCACTCTTTTAATCAAAACTTTCGCATACAATTTGCCTACGACACTGAGCAAGCTTATGCCGCGGTAGTTTTTGCACTCTTGCTGTGACCCTTTACCTTTGTACAGCGGCACTATGACCGATTTGCACCATTCTTCTGGTACTCTGCCATTTCGCCAGCAAAGATTGAAAAGGCGGTACAGCTGGCAAGCTACCACGCCACGACCCGCTTTCAGCATCTCGACAGAAATTCTATCAATCCCAGCAGCCTTTCCTAATTTCATACTGTTCAACGCTTCCACAATTTCTTCCATACTTAAGTGGCTTTCATTATCAAGTTCATTCATTTCCGAGACATGAGTCTCCCTTTGCATATCCTCTTTTTCAAATAAACTTTCAAAATATTCCTTCCACCTTTTTAACACACATTCCTCTCCTATCACAAAACTGCCATCATGGTTTCTGATTTGTTTAAATTGTGAGGTAGTCTGTTCAGTCCTCATTGTTCTTATAGACTTCCAAAAGAATTTTATATTCTGTTGGAAGTCATCAGATAACTTGTTATGAAAGTCATCCTCATCATTCTCTCTCTTACTTTTCATCACTTCTTTCGCATCACGCTTATACCTTTTATACTCATCCTTTGCCATTTTTACATCCTCATCCGTTGCCTTCTGCATTCTTTGATTGGCCATTGTAGCCAGCCAGTTCAACCATGCTTGCTTCTTATCAGACAAAACTTTTAAAACTTCTGCAGACATACTCTTTACCTGACATCCATGTCGCCTTTTGCTTATCCCACATACTTCCACTGCAACTTTTACGAGACCTTCCTTAATCATCTTCCATAATTCTTCCATCTCACATATTTCCTCTGAATTTTCGAATTTCTCGCTCAATTTACTCACAAATTCCTCTCTCACGCTTATATCTTTCAAATTTTCGACTTTAATGCGCTCCAGTACACTAATGGGCTTATGCGCACGATGCCGCCACCGCTGAAACAGACCTCTTACTCGGCTAATTTCCAAGAAGTGATCTGTGTCAATCCCGGCACCGCGGTATGCCCGGGTGTCCAGCACATTCTTTCTCATTCTTGCGTCTACTATCACAAAATCAATCATGCTTCTCTGGCTTTCTTGTTTCCTTGTATACAAGTGGATATCTTTGTGGTTAAATATGGTGTTGGTTACCACAAGATTCCTATCCAAACATACTTCTAGCAGACTTTCGCCATTTTCATTCACTCGCTCATCCCCAAACTTTCCCAATACACTTTCATATCCATCACGCTTCACTCCAACCCATCCATTAAAATCATCTAACATTACAATCCTTTCGTTTCGTTTGCATTTACCCAGAATATAATTCACACTCTCCCAGAATGCCTGCCTCTCACTCTGGTCTTTTGCGGACCGGCGCCACCGCGCATCCTGAGGAGCATACACTCCTAACACAAAGATGCGGGTGAGTCCAACCTTTAGCCTCAACCAAACGAGTCTTGGGCTCACACATTCATAATCTGTCACACATTCATTCATTCTCGCGGAAAGTACTACACCGACACCCTGGCACGCCGCGCTGGTTGTGGCTACGCCTGACCAGTAGGCCGTATAGGCTCCATGTGTCGTGGTGTCGCATCCCTTCCGCTTTGTCTCATTCACACACAAAATATCCAATCGCCTCTCTCGCATAATCTTGCATACCTCCTCAATTTTATCATTCATACCTCCTCTTACATTCAACGTAGCAAAGCGGCTATCCACAGTCCACTTTTCGCCCCGATGGGAGACGTGACGTGACGGGTTGCGAACCACATCGCCGTCATTCTGGGTATTTAAATTTATTAATTCCAGTGCGTTCCCACGAGTAGCAAGGGAAAAACATGTCCACCTGAACAGAGCCCCGCTTGTTCAAGTAAGGCTAACCTTATTCTGGGTTCGCCCGGTCCCAGGGTAATAAGCACGCTAATACTAGGCTCGCCCCTAGTCACGCAGCACATAGGCACGGCCACCTTGGCTTGGCGGAGAGAGGATGGGATCGGGATGATGAAATCAGAAAGGGATTTCAGGATAGGAAAAGGCTGTGATAGGAGAGGGACTGGGATAAGGAAAACTTTTCATTACCTTCTGTCTTTCAAAACCAATAGCCAACAGCCAGGACAGTTGTTACTTACACAATATTCTCTGCAGTCCGAGCGTGATTTTATATTTACGGAGATTTATATTTAGATTTATATTAGCGGAGATTTTATATCTACGGATTATTATTTTTTTGGTGAAAGTGAATTGTTGATGTGTATATTTTGTAAATAAAATAATTTATGTCAGAAAACTGCTTTTTATTTTGAATTACATGGTAAAATCTGAGAGTACTCCTTCATTTTCCCCATCCTAATTTTCGGCCAAATATCATAAATCCATTACACATGGGGTGTTCTCGGATTTAGTGTAGTTATTTTCGTCAGTTATCCAGCATGATGAAACAGTAAGTATTTATGTAGTACGACTCCTGTAAAAGAAATAAGGATATATTGTGTGACGTCCGGCGTACAGCCGCCGCCGCCGTTCCCGCCGGTGGCGTGGGCACCGCCTATGGATACGCCGGCGTGACCACGCCACCGGCGGGATTGAGCGGGTAATAAGCATTGTTTTCTGCCATTGCACATGACCATTTGGTCTTTCGGCTATATGAAAAGCCTGTACATCAGTACATCATTTTATATGATTAAACTAGTACATTACATTGTAGTTGAAATTTTATATGTCTTTGTGTTTCCCCCTTCACTTGTATGAAAACTGGCAGAATATTTTTGTATGCGGTTGTTCGCAAAGGCTAGTCCCGTGTTATATGGTCTAAGACTCTCTCACGTAACTTTAATGTTTGGATTAAACTGCAACAAATTGAAACGCATAAAGGTTTGAGAAATGAGTAAAGAAAATCGGAGTGGTGCGCAGGAAGTGATTTTTAAAGTTTTCCAGTGATGTTTCGCGGAGTACCAAGCTGGACAATTGTTGTGGGATTTTGAGGATGTTTATGAGCGAACAGCATCTTTGATGGGTATGTAATCGTGTTATTGTTTGTTTTGAATCTGTCTGAAGTTACAAATTTACTGAATTTACGATTTGGAGACAAAAAAAGGCATTGTTTACGTTGCATATTTTTAGGTTAGAATCACAGACTTACAATCTACTGAGAATGTAAGTCAGTTGATAATGAAGTAAAGTTTGAAACTACTGGGAAACACAGAAAAGGTCGGCAAATAAAGAAATAGACGAATTTAATATTTGTGCACTACGCCAAAAAAATCCTTGTCAGATGGGGGAAAGTTACAGATAAAACATGTAATTAGGTACATGATTGTGGCGAAGCAATTGGGACTGCTCGGCACCTGCTGGTGGGTTGTAAGACGCTATTAGACCGGGGCTTCTGGATCTGGTTCAATAACTTTATTCTGGATCTGATTCAATAAAACAGAAACAAAATTAAAAATGTATAATGTGTTTTATTTACTAACTGACTAGCTAGCTGATGCCCGCTGCTTCGCCTGTGTCGAATTTGTTCTTGTTCCCGCTTCCCGTAGGAACTTATTCCCGGCATGAAAAGTAGCCTATGTGTTATTCCAGACTATACCTAATGTATCCCTGTACCAAATTTCAGCCAGATCCCTTTAACCGTTCGAGCGTGTAAGAGTAATAAACATCCACACACACAAACTGTCGCATTTATAATATTAGTAAGATTTTACTCGGAACGAACTCCTCGTATCAAAATCATTTTGGTCGTACTATATAGGGTTGCTACATGCATTCAGCGCCCTCATTTAATTTCACGACTTTATAGAAAAACTGTATGCTGCTTCATATTATCACTAATCCAATATTATTTTAACGAAGGTACCTACATACTTAAATACTAGGTACCTACCTGAGAGAGTGTAGCCTCGGATGTTTCAATATGCTCACAGGCTATGCTGACCACATTTTATCAGGTGAGGTGGGTATCCTATAGAAATAAAGGTTGCCTGGAAGAAATCGCTTTTAGCGATAAGGCCGCCTATTGCACATTCGATATTATGAATTTCTTTTTAAAATGTAATCTTTTTATGGTGTACAATAAAGAATATTAATTTATTTATCCTTGTTTGCGATCTTAGTAGTAGGTAGGTACCTTTGAATTAAGTTGTAATTACATTTTATACAAATACTTACAAAATAATACTATTTAAATCTTTATCAAATTGAAACTTGAAATTTTGATTTTGACACCTTCGCTAATTATTTCTGCAAATAAAAAATTATTGGTGACAGTGTTAACACAAACTTGACATTGATTGACACTGACAGACAACTTTAACGTCAAAAGAGAGAATTCATTTGATTTGATCCTCAAAAACTTGAAATGAAATGAAACCGCGATAGTAAATAAACAAAGTACTTGATTATTTATTTCAAATTATTGCATAAATATAAAATATCATGGCATTCCACAGAGGATGGCGGTATGCTGCATTCATTTCTGGTTTCGTTGGATTGATAGGGCTTGCACTGTATCCCATAGCAATCAGTCCCATGATTGACCCTTCTGAATACAGTAGGTTTTATGTAACAACATTATCGTAACCTACAAAATGTGTAGGAGCTCTTAAAATACTTTTCTGTTTTTAGGAAAGATACAAAAAGAAGCAAGAAAAAATATTAGACAGGAAGACATTCAACCTGGAAGTAAGTTGGAGTTTGTAAAACTTTTACTGTAGAATCAGTACCGTTGTAATCAAACCGTAGAAAAAATAATATCATTATTTGCCAAATTGGGAGGTTGTTCCTGAGGGAGGTAGGCCTTATTGTACTTATTATTATTATTCGAAGGAGAGTGGCTTTTCTAGCCCTTAAAGCTAGTCTCACTGCGACCATTACTGATCTATTGTGATCGCCACTGCTTACAGTTCTTGGCTGAGTCCTGCAAATTCCAGGAATTGCAGTATCTTCATAGCCCCGATTCGTTTGATCTCACTTGGATCCAATATGTGGCCTCCAAGTAGAAAACTGCGACTGCGCATCAAGGCTGGGCATTCTGTCAGGATGTGCACAGGTGTTTCATCGGCCTCTAAACACAGCCTACACTGTCGTGTGTCACTAATCCCCAGATTGTGCATGTGTTTGTTCAACCCACAATGCCCAGTAAGTGCCCTAACCAGGATGCGCAAGTTATTCCTGCTCAACGCCAAGATTTCCGAGGAAGTCTTTTTGCGAAAGGCAGGAATTAGTTTCTTTGAGTGTTCCATTCCTGGGGTATTCCTCCAGAGTTGGATAGCTGCAAAGAGACAGTAGGTGTCCAGGGTGAGCTTAACAAGACCCTTTGGTATGCCGCAGATCGGTTCTGGACCAAAGCTCTTCTGCTCTGCTCCTGCTTTTGCGAGTTCGTCGGCAATCTCATTGCCTTCGTGCCCCGCATGACCTGGCACCCATCTTAAAATCACCCTGTTCTTCTCTCCCAGGGTGTTTAGTAATTGCATGCAATTTTCGGCCAGTCTCGAGGTGAGAGCATCCGAGGCCACGGCCAATAGTGCTGCTTGACTATCTGAATGTATATAGATAGTTTTGTTAAGGTAGTTGCTTTGCAGATTCATTGCTGCACATTCAATGATGGCGCAAACCTCTGCCTGGAATATGGAGGAGTACCTTCCAAGATTGACACTCAGTCTTCTTTTTGGTTCCTCCCCATAAACTCCGCATCCTACCTTAGAACCGGATTTTGATCCATCTGTGTACCATCTGAGACTGCCTGGTTTCCAGGTAATATTACCCTCGTTCCAGTCTTCTCTAGATGGAATTTCCACTGAATATAGTTTCTGTGTATGAATTTTTGGGTGCATTGTGTCCATTGGCATGCCCAAAACTGGGATATCATTAACAGCGTCCTGTAAAGATCTCACGTTTTGTGAGAGCCATGCCACCTTCTCCGAGCTGCAGACCCTGTGCATGCTGGCCTTTGCCTCTCTCTCCAAATAGATATGTAATGGAGGAAGGTTTAGCAGTGCCTCTAGTGCCCTGATCGGCGATGTTGACATGGCCCCTGTTGTGATAATGCAAGCCGCCCTTTGTAGGCTGCTAAGCTTTGTGATTATTGTTTTCTGCTCCAGTTTTCTCCACCATACCACTGAGGCGTAGGACACCATCGGCCTCACAATGGCCTTATAGAGCCAGAGGATTATATGGGGTTTTAGTCCCCATCTCCCTCCTGCTAGCCTGTTGCAGATCATCAGGGCAGATTTCGCCTTCTGTACGATACCGTCCACATGCGTGTTCCAAGTTAGTTTGTGGTCCAGCGTGACCCCTAGGTATTTGACTTCACATGTGAACGGAATAATTTTTCCATTTAGTGCCAAGGGCTTTAGGTTTTCTAGCCTTGTCTTCCTTGTAAATGGAATTATGTTGGTTTTATCAGCATTGATACTGAGTTCATTGTCCTTACACCACTGGTTAATTGTGTTGAGGGCCCTCTGCACTTGATATGATAACATATCTTGGCAGGTTCCCCGCACCGTTACCACAAGGTCATCAGCGTATCCTTGGGCATCGATGCGTAGTCCTGCCAGTTTATACAGAAGGCCGTCCACCGCCAGAGTCCACAGCAGAGGAGACAAAACACCTCCCTGTGGGCATCCTCTGACAGTTGCCAATTCCAGTGTGTAATTGTGTAGTTCAAGATGAACTATTCTTTTAGAGAGCATTTCATTTACCCATCTAACCGTTGTAGAGTCTACTTCTTTTTCACGCAGTCCTCTAATCAATGTACCAGTGGGCGTATTATCAAACGCACCCTGTATGTCAAGAAATGCTGCAACAGCAATTTCTTTATCATCCAGCGCCTTTTCCAGTCTATCTACTAGACATAGCAGGGCTGTTTCCGTAGATCTGCCTCTGCGATAGGCATGCTGGCTATAGTGGATGGGCTTGTCCTTAAGATAGCCCTCCCTGATGTGATTGTCTAATACCTTCTCCATAGTTTTCAGTAGAAACGAGGATAGGCTAATGGGTCTGTAGGATTTCACCTCAGTGTAGTCCTTCTTCCCAGCCTTAGGTATAAATTGAACTTTTACGTAGTTCCATGGTTCTGGCAGATATCCCCAGGCAAAGCTAGCTCTGAAGATCCTGACCAGATGAGGAATTAGGATATTTGCACCACGCTGCAGTAAGAGCGGTGTTATCCCATCTAATCCACCTGTTTTATTAGGTTTAAATGAGTTGATGGCCCATCTCACCTTACCAGGTCTGATCACAGTAGCTGCCCTTCTCCAGTCCTCATTATGGGGTCTGGAGAGATTGGGCGCGTCTGAGGGCAGTTGCACCTCGTGAGCTCCTGGAAAGTGAGTAAGGCCCAGCAATTCTAGTGTTTCCTTTTCATCTACCGTAAAGGATCCGCTTGGCTTTTTCAAAAGACCAATTTGGTTAGTTCTGGCTTTGGCAATTAACTTGTGGAGTCTTGCACTTTGAGGCGTGTTGTTAATTTCCCCACAGAACTTTCTCCATGATGCCCTTTTAGCCTTCCTAATTTCCTTGCTGTAGTCATTTAGAGCTTGTCTGTATGAGTCCCATTCTCCGGTCCTCTTAGCCCTATTGAAAAGCTTCCGTGTTTTGGTTCGGAGTTTCATCAGCTCAGAGTTCCACCACGGCACTTGTCGTTTTGAAGTTTTTGTTTTTAGTGGACAATTACTTTCAAAGGCCCTTGTTATGCCTCTGGAGAAAATGTTCGCAGCTACTTCAATACATTCTTTTGATCTGATACTTTTTGGCATTGATTCTAGTTCTCGATCTAGAGAGCTGCAATAGCCCTCCCAGTCAGTGCACCTAGGATCCCTAAAAGTTTGTGTTACATTGCGTAATTCTGTTGTCAGTCCGAAGATTATGTGCCTATGATCTGACAAAGAGGTTTCCCTACTAACTTCCCAGTTTACAATTAGTCTAGCTAGGTTTTTAGTAGCGAATGTTAAATCTAATACTTCCTGTCTTGTCCTGGTCACAAAGGTTGGCTCACATCCTTTGTTCAGGATTTCAAGACAGTTAGTAAGAAGAAAATCAAAAAGTAACTCACCTCTTTCGTTGATGTCCGTGCTTCCCCAGCTTGAGTGGTGGGCATTGGCGTCACAGCCCACCAGTTATTGTACTTACCACACGGATTGGTACAGTGTGATTTGAGTTTGCTTTCTCTTCAACATGTTCATTCTTTAGTCAACAGGTGCGCCACTTGCATGTGACGCAGTGTTGGCCTTAAAGATCTTCGTACGACCCCATCTCACCCATAACCTTCAAAATTTATGATGAATTTTTAAAAAATCACCTCTTGTATATACTGTTCCACAATAGGTATTTATTTTCTAAACTTAAGTTGGTCCCGGATGCCAGTAAAATGGCAGTTGTTGAGCCAAGTTGAATATATTAATAATATTTATGTATTTGTTCACAGATATGAAGGTGTGGACAGATCCGTTTGGTCGAAAGAAGCCAGAGCGAGAAAGTGATTAGATGTTTATGTATATTGTAGTGTAATCTTGTTAATTTAATTGTTAATAGTACCAAAGTTTGATGAATTGTTTTATTTATTCCCCCATGTGCTTGGGCCCATGGTGCTGTTTCCCACACATAGTTATTCCATAGATAATCTGATAAGTACCTAGCTTATTTTATTCATTGCCAATTATTTGTATGAAGCCCTCGTGGTCCAGCAGACTGTGTTTTGTACACTATCACTGTAGTAAGCAAAATTTACTATGGCCGGTTATGGATGGGTGACCATCACATGACCACTTTGTGACATTTATTTGCAGGTGTTTCCATGCTTTAATGCCATTGAGCCATGGCACTGGCTACTGGGACCAATGCCATGTTAAGCTATTGGTCCCAGTTGCCAGTTAAAAGGCAGTTGTTAAGCCAAGTTGAAGACCTTTATAGGCCACTTGAAAAATTTCAACAGCAGGCAGTCACAACCTGCGCCTGTCCATATCAATACCACATATTACGAAGAACAATTTCTAAAATGGTTAAATGTGGGCATATAATATGCCTCTGCCTACCCCTGCGGGGATGAAAGGCATGATAATATGTATGATCAGTTATTTGTATTGGTTTTTTTACACTTTTTACACTTCCAAATTTAAATTAAACTAAGTTGTGAGTTCCAATGTGACTCTAACTTATCCCTCAACCGATATTTATATTTGTCATACGTAGCTCCTGCTTGTGTTAGTCAAGCACAATGTCGGCATTTTTCCACCACAATCATTAAAGAGACTATACAAACCAAGAATTGGTTTCTATAGGTCAAAAAAGGCTTAAGGGCCTACCTGACGATAATGATTGAAAGAAAGAAGATAGCAGATATCAATTTCAGCGCGCAAGAAAGAGATAGTTACGCTCGGTTTTTGTGTGATTTTAATGCAATAAATAATAAGAGAACCAATTGGAAAAAGTGGACTAGTACAAATGAAGATTTTACCTCTTTCTTTTATTTAGTACTAGCGGACGTCACGCGGTTTCACCCGCGTAGTTCCCGTTCCCGTGGAAATACGGGAATAAAATATAGCCTATATTCACCGCAAGGAGTGTATCTTCCCAACAGTAAAAGAATTTTTTAAATCGGTCCAGTAGTTCCGGAGCCTATTCTTACAAACAAACAAAGAAACAAATGAAATAACTTTTGAGTCTCATAATATTTTCGTAAGTAAAAAAAGCAACTTCTTTCTCTTTTAGGTACATGTGATGATGTCATGCCGAACTCAAATCACCTAAAACCACAAGGTCCCTAACTATCCGTAGGTATAGCCGGGCGAACTGGGAAACTCCTCGAATGGATGTCCAAGAATTCCCGGCTAGTAACCGGAGGGCGTATAATCCATACTAATATTATAAAGCTGAAGAGTTTGTTTTGCTTGTTTGTTTGTTTGAACGCTAGGTTCTCAGGAACTACTGGTTGGATTTCAAAAATTCTTTTACAGTTTGATGGTCCATTTATCGAGGATGGCTATAGGCCATATAACATCACGCTAAGACGAATAGGAGCGGAGCAGCAATCAAGAATGTTTTGAAAACGGGGAATATTTTTTACCGTCTGAGAGCTTCCCCGGCGTACGCTGCGTAAATGGTTACAGTTAGGTAAAAATTGTGGATTACAAAATTGTGTATTTTAAAAAGTTCTAAAAAAAAGTCCGCGACAGCATATGTCTATCTTATAAGGTTCGCTCACAATAACCTAATTTGTCTATCTCATATGGTTCGCTCACGATATACCTAATGAAAATAAAGAGTTTGTTTGTGCTAGGATCTCAGAAACTACTGGTTGCATTAAAAAATCATTTTACAGTTTAATAGTCCATTTATTGAGGCTGGCTAATGGTGGTATAACATCACGCTAAGACGACTAGGAGCGGAGCAGCCATGAATAATGTTTCGAGAACGGGGATTATTTCTTTCTTTTGAGAGCTTCCATTGCTAACGCTGCATAAATAGTTAAAGTTACGTAAAAATTGTGTACTACAAAATTGTTTCTCTAAAAAAGTTATAAAAAAAAGTCCTTAACAGCATATGCATATCTTTTAAGGTTCACTTACAATAGGCCTCTTACAATAGACCTCTTCTTAAGTTATATACAGGGTGAATTTTTGAAAAGGGCTTGGATGGCCAAATCCGAAACTATAAGGAATAGCTGAAAATGCTCAAAGGAGTCACGAGCCCGATTTTGATAAAACTTAAAACCTCATCATTAGATTTTTGAAAAACCAATAATCCTAGGTGGGAATCGAACCTATTGATTTTGAAGAAAAAAAACACACCCTTTATATTACACCATATGATAGTGTCGCTGATAAGGATCAAATTCTGCGAAGTAATGATATACGGCAAATTTAAGGAAAGTTTAGAATTTTGATGGAATTCATATTTTTTGTACCTAAATTTTGTATCATAATTTATTTCGTTCGAAATTCCAGAATAGTTCGTAACTATTCCGTGTTTTAAATCATGTTCAGAATGATTATTTGGAGAATATTCTAAACGGAATCAATAATATTGAATGCAGTACGCTCGTTGAGGTCTCGAATCCAGCTATGTATTGAAAACAATGGTTTACATTTTGAACAATTCATCAGTTAACGTAAGAAAAATACGAAAGATGAGCACTTTCCCTTAGTTTGCCGTATGTAATTACTTCCCAGAATATGATCCTTAATAGCAACACTATCGAATGGTGTAATAATATAGGGTGTGTTTTTTTTTTCAAAATCAATGGGTTCGATTCCCAGCTAGGATTATTGGTTTTTCAAAAATCTAATGATGAGGTTTTAAGTTTCATCAAAATCGGGCTCGTGACTCCTTTGAGCATTTTTCGCTATTCCTTATAGTTTCGGATTTGGCCATCCAATCCCTTTTGAAAAATTCACCCTGTATAGTGTCCGACCGAAACTGGTTTTCCAGCCGAAACCGAAACCGAAACCGAACTTTCGGCCCCAGGGTCAGTTTCGGCCGAAACCGAAACTCACGTGTTCATATTGAAATAAATAAAACCAGCCAAGTGCGAGTCGGATTTCCGCACAGGGAGTTCCGTTACAAAAATTACGTTTGTTGTGTGGATGTTTTTTCTGATTTTAGTAGGTATTTTTGTCATAGCGACAACAGCACAGGGTGAGGTGATTGGTGGTGGCAGTGTTTTTTGAAATCTCCAACACTTTCAACACCTTGCCCTGGAGCTGCGTTTGAGAGGCGCTTATTTACCATGGAATGCCTCAATACCTCCGTCGAATTGTCGGGGCCTATATTTCCGAGAGGGCCATAACTTACCCAAGCTGGCTAGGGCAGGGTCGGCGAGATGTGTCGTTCGGTGTTCCATACGGATCGGTCTTAGGACCGCTTTTGTGAAACATCGGTTACGATTGGGTGCTGGGTGGTCCGTTGCTCAGAGGTGTCAGCGTAACGTGTTACGACGACACCCTAATTACAGCGCGAGGAGCAACGCACCGAGACGCAGCTCACGCAGTCCTAAAGGCCACCTGCGGGATCCGGCTTACATATAGGAGGCGTCAGCATCGGCATCGAGAGCCGGATCTGGGGCTCGTACTCGATAGCCGTTGTAACTTCGGATACCACTTCCGAAGTTTGGTCCCAAAACTGAGGGAGGGGAGCATCAGCCACACTCTCGCGGTTGTTGCCCAATATCAGGGGACCCAACGCTCCCTACAGAAGACTGTACCTTGGGATCATGCGGAGCATGGCCCTACACGGGGCCCCCATATGGACGGAGATCCTGATGGCCAGCAATGTGGCTAGATTGCTTATCCCGCAGAAGGCGATGGCTGTCAGGGCAAGGATAAGGGGATACCATATGATCTCAGTTGAGGCGGCACGTCTTCTAGCCGGGACCCCTCTATGGGACCTCAGGGACCTGGAAGCGAGGGCTCTTGCGTCATTGTTTAACTAGCGCAAGGAGGCGCTGGAGCGGGTCCATTCTTCCTGTCAACAGGTCATAATCGTGAAAGAGACGGCGGGGAGGAAGCGCGAGAGAACTCTCCCACCCGAGTTGCACAGTCTGCGGCGGCGCGCCCTATGTTATCAGCCTCCATGACCGGGGGCCTGAGGACGGCTGCTCACCGTCCTTACAGAAGCAGGCCCTAGATAGACGATAGTGTGAAGTGAGAGATTCATGCACGCCCCCCTAGAGTAGCGGGATAACAACTGAACAACGTCCCCAAAGACGCGGCCGCAGTACATACTCGGGGATCCCAACGCGTGGTTTTTAGTCGGTAGGACTCCGGCATAGCATCCCTGTGCAATTTTCTTCACGCTAAAAAAAATAGCGGCTACATAAAAACATCATCAGTGAAAATTTTAGGCCTCTATCTGGCGCAGTTCCAGGAATACAACCTCGTGACTAATAGACAGACGAACGGCTAGGCCTCATGTCTCATTAATAGGGTCCGCTTTAACCCGTCCGTGCGAGATTAGATTCCGACGCGTACTTGGGAGGTTATTTTCTCATTAGGTGCAACAAGTTCCACCAAGTGCCATCAATCAACGGTATAAATCTTCTCAAGTGTTTATTTTAGAAATATCTTATCCTAAAGATGAGTTTCTTTCTTTTACGTGAGGAATTACACATAGATGCTATTGCGAACTCCTACCGACTAAAACCATACGGTGCCCTGCTACTAGCTCTTGGAAGGTTTTGGTTACGTTCTAGAAGTGTATAACTAAAACTGGACAAGAGTAAGCCGTACTCGCGCACGTAGGGTTCTGTACAAGAAAACCGGCAAAAAAATCACGTATGTTGTTATTTTGTCTATTTTTATTATTGTTGCTATAGCGGCAACAGAAATACATCATCTGTTAAGAAATTAACTGTATAACTATCACGGTGGATGAGGTACAGCCTGCCAACAGTCATACAGACGACTAACACAGTCAACGGAACCGACAACAAAGGTTTATTTGTGAAATGTTCTAAATCTTTAGGATTCAACCAAAAGTAAAAAAGGGAACCTAAAAAGGAGGTCTAAGACATAACACAGGGGCAACACTGTCTAATACTTCTCAATGATTGTAATTGCTTGTGGTTTAAATAAAGTTGTATTATTACAACTATTGATTGGAAGTCCTTTGTAAATCTCTAAATTTTCCGTTAGTAATTATATTAACTGGTTCGGCTGACCCCAACCACGTCACAAGCAGAGCCAGGCACTCAAAATTCATGAACACGTGAGTTTCGGCCCGGCCGAAAGTTTCGGCCCGTTTTGGCCGAAACCGAAACTGCGGCCGAAACTCGATTTTTTGGCTGAAACTGGCCGAAACCGAAACCGAAACCGAAACTTCGGTCGGTCTCTAGTTATATAGTATGAGCGACGTGACGGGAGTAAACTTGGTCTGCAGTGGCAGCCAGTCAACTGAACGATAAAAACCGGCCAAGTGCGAGTCGGACTCGCACACGATGAGTTCCATACCGAAAAACGGATGGGTGGAAATAAAGGAGTATTCCCGTTCGTCCCCTTGACTTAAGCAAATCTCGACCTTAATGACACTTCTCCAAAAATGTGTTTTTTGGCGTTTATAGACATCACTGATCATGAATATGTAAAAAATAAATAAATATTATGCATGTTCATAACGTAAAGAATTGCTTGGACCTATTTTTTGAATGTTTATCGCATCTTGAATACAAACAAGGGTCCAAGCAAATTTCGATCTTATGAGCATGCATATTAGCTATTTATTTTTCAATAATCGTGATCAGTGATGTCTATAAACGCCTAAAAGCACATTTTTAGATAAATGTCATTATCAACTTGCTTATAGTCTTTTGTTTTACTGATCTGCATGATTTTTCGATCGTCATTTGTTTATCCGACCGTCATTTGTTATGCCGATCGTCATTTGTTTTGTCGATCTTCATATGTTCCGCCGATCTTCATTTGTTTTGCCGATCTAGACCTATTATAATACAGACAAGCTCTAACGTGCACATTCTGCGTTGTGTACATTTTGCGAGTTGTGTACATTTTTCGTTTTGTACATTCTGCGTTTTGTACATTTTGCTTGTGGTGCTCATTTTGAGTTTTGTACATTCTGCTCTGAAGGGGATTTATTTATACATAAATAAATAATATCTTTTCATTTTTTCAAATGTCTATTCGACGGTCACGACCTCAATTCTTAGTCATTTTAAAATTCCGGCATTAAGAAAATTTGTCATTTTGGTTTTTAAGGCATTTTGGGACTAAGTCAAACTGAGATTCAGACATATGTAGGAATATGAAGTAACGGGATTTAGTCTATACGAACCGGAAGGTTTTGTTTTTATCGATCTTCATTTGTTTTCGATCGTCATTTGTTTATCCGACGGTCATTTGTTTTGTCGATCTTCATTTGTTTTTTTTTTTCATTAGTTTATCATCATTTGTTTTTGATCGAGGGGGACGAACGGGGGACGAATGGCACTTAATCGAAGAACATATTCCCATTCGTCCCCTCTTGAATTAGCAGGGGGACGATCGGGAACTGATTAAATATTATTTTTGTGAATTCCCATTCGTCCCCCTCGGGGGGACGAAGTCGAGGGGACGAACGGGAATACTCCGAAATAAAAGCGACGGGAAACTTTATATCACTTTAACATCTCTTCCCTTCTCACTCTCATGTGAAGCAAACGAAAATAAGCGGTTCAGCTCTAATGAATACAAGCGACGCGACGAGAATAAGCGCGACGGGGGTAAATGCAACGGGAAGCATTATAATACTTGAAATATTAACTCACTCTCATGTGACGCAAACGAAGTTGCGCGGGTCAGCTAGTATAAGAATAAAAACACAAAAGATATTATCAAGAAAATTTTAATGTTAAAAATTCAAATTTAATGAGGCGGCCCGCGCCATAGCATAGAGCAGTCGAGTGGTTCCACATTACAATATCCTGCATCATGCTATGAAAGTACTCCAATGAGGATTACATACAATTTTCCGCATAACACCACCGTCTGAATAACAGTACGTTATCAATTTCTTATAAAAATAATTCTCTACTAGTTAATATTTACAACGCCCATAATGTTCTTTAGATTAAAATTAGTTCTAAATGATTATACATTAAGCTGCGACACGAATCTTTTGATGTGCAAGTACAAAAACTAGAGTATATGAAAAATATTTACATATGTAGGTAGTTATAAATGTATGAATATGTAAACATATTTTACAATAGAATTTTACAGAGCGTCTCATAGCTGTCTATGGAATACATGGAATATCTATATATATATCTATAGTACATTTACTATATAAGTCGTCTCAAGGTGGGCAGAAATAACTGATTTAAAAAGAAGTTTTTAATTTATTTTGTAGGTATGTAACGCATGTATAATGTGTAAAGCATGTAATGCATGTTCGCGACTTTTTAGAAACTACTGAATCTATTTCGACTTAGTTTTTAGAAGCCGGTTCCTTATTACAATCATGAATGTAAGTACAAATCTTACAAGTAGCCACCCACTTTAAATTTAAATTGAGTTGAAATTCGGAAAAATAGAATACCGCGGAGAGCTGGTCTGATATTAAAGGGAGATCGAAGAACGAATCCATTGCCAGAATGACTAATAAACGCAACCCGATAACTCTATAAGTATAAGTAGTAGGAATTTTAGGGTACTATCTGGCAAGGTACTAGCTAGTACTGGCTAGGTAGGTAACTAAATACTATTCAAGCTCATTTATGTCCGTGAATATTTATAGCAATTTTGGAAAGAAATTGCACTCGCCCTTATAGGCCTATACCAAATTTGATGAAATTAGGTATTCATCCAAAATCGCCATCTATTCCTTAATTTTCTGCGCGCCTTGAAACTGGATAACGTTATCCCCGATTCGATGCGGGATTTACAAACGTTTTCTAACAAATATCACAAATGTAATTGTAATGAATATGAAAATTATATAAAAATGATTTTATACAACAATGATTATATCCGTGCAGACGTTTATTGCCATGTCTACAAAGAATCATAGAAAAATATGAATTAGAAATAATCAATTTGTACATAAAATATTGCTTTCTAGCAATCTACAAGTGATGATAAATATCATCTATACTACGATTGCAATTGCTAAATTAACATCACAATCATATAAAGTTTATATTACAGTTATATTACCCAGATATTTATAATCTGGTACATTATATATTTTTAATTATTTTTATTTTCAGTCATGAGCTGTATGTATAAACATTATCAGCAATTAAAGCCTCTAGAAAAAAAATAAAAAACACACATGGACAATGTGGAGTATATTAAACAAATCTTAATGATTATGGGACAAATTTGTTTAAACTAAAAAGTACTTAATGTTTATTAACATTATTATGTTATATTTCTATGATTTATTGATTATTATCAATCAGAGTACAACCCTATATATCATTATCATTATAAATGTAGGTATATACAGGGCGTAAACGTTAATTGCACTCGCCCGATAATGGCTAAACTATTCACGATATTGTTTGCTGTGTTACTGTGTGTGTGTGTGTGTGTGTGTGTGTGTGTGTGTGTGTGTGTGTGTGTGTGTGTGTGTGTGTGTGTGAATACTGGTGCTGAATGTGCTCTATGTCTTGGTATTAAAACAATATTTAAATAATTATATCGCAAAAACCTCCCGCTCCCCATACCTACATTGATTATGGCGTAGAATTGACAGTCGCTTAACCTGCTCTTAAAGTCTGCCAAATCTTATGAAGAAATAGTGTAATTTTAACTCAACGAAAATATTTACAACACAACCTAAAGTTCTCGAAAAAATATCACAACTTTAATGAATAAAGGTAGTAAGTGCACTTAACGAATCCACCCTGTATAGCATGAACACGGACAATTATACACATTAAATAAATACAAATGCTTTTAGTTTCCTCTGTCTTTTACCGTCACATGTCAATAAAACGTCATGATAAAATAAAACTTTCTGAATCTAAATTAAATATTTCGCGTGTATCAATCAAGGCTTTCGATAAGTGATGCATGCGCCCGCAGTGGATGGCCGCCTCGTAAGTTTTTATTGGAAAATAGTATGAGCAGCGCTGCCGCTTCCAACCAGATTTAATACTGCAATTTTCCAAAACAAGCTGGCGAGGCGGGCACGCGTTTCGTTTTTTGTCGTTTGTTCTCACTAGTTCGATTCATTGGTTCGATCGTCGAACTACTGAGAGTTTTTTTTCTCATTTGTTCGACCGTCGATTTTACTTTAATCTAGAAACCAAAAAACAATAATTTAAATAGGGCTTCTGGCGCTCGGCGGTTAGATCTGTGGCCATTAACGCGCGAAGGCGTGTCGCGGCAGCGGTTTGGTTTCTAGATTAAAGTAAGATCGACCGTCGAACAAATGAGAAAAAAAAATCTCACTATAGTTCGACGATCGAAGTAATGAATCGAACTAGTGAGAACAAAGGACGCGTTTCACTTAGCGAACACCCTCAGAATGGCGTGTGGTGTGTGAAGAGATCGGATGCCCATTAAAGTTTTAAGGGACTACTGACATTTATCAACAGCCTTTCGCATTTTGTCGTATTTCTATCCTTTTTCTTCCGCTTTTAACCTTCAGTTATCAGAGATAGATGCACAGCAATGCGCGGTTGCCGGCAGCAGTGTGGACACGAAAGCATTATAACTATTTACTGTGCATCTCGCTCTGATAAGTGACGTTTTAAAGAGGATGAAAGAGATATACGACAAAATGCGAACGAACGATTGGTATACAGTTATATTGCAGTTAGTACGACTGCAATATAACTGTATACCAATCGTGCAATTCGATTGCAGTCCGCGCGCGGTTGGCGTACATTCGAATTGTGAACGATCTGCATTTAAATTTACGTACTAACTGCATAAAGATTAATATTCAGTCTGTCTGTCTAGACCAGTGGTGGGCAAACTTTCTTAATGGGGGGCCAGAAAAATGAAGAAATTTCAGTGGCGGGCCAAATTTATAGGATTTTTTCCTTTGCGTTTTGACGAATGCAGGTTCGAGCTGTGACACAGTAAATTGTTGTGTGTAATGCGAGAAAGTGTTCATCAGTAAATCGGTTTCCGATTGAGATTTTCCGAAATTTTATCGTTGAAAAAGTCTGTTGGCACATACGACGACTCAAACATAGCCATAATTTTCTGTTAGCTGGATCCTTCACCTATGCGTCTATTGTTCTATAAAGTAGAATCTGAATAATTGTTCTGGACCGAGAAAATTATGATTATTGCGAGCCATATATTATGTCGAAGGACCGTTGGCGGGCCGGATTAAAAGCTTTCGCGGGCCGGAGGTGGCCCGCGGGCCGTACTTTGCCCATCACTGGTCTAGAGAGGATATAAAAGTATACAGTGATTTTTGCCGTCCAGAATGTTTTTTTTTTTCAGTAATAGTTTTATATATTTTTATAAAAAATTGTTAGGTTATTAAATGAGTGTAAATATGTAACCGAATAATACAGAACCTCATAAAAATATATAAGTTATTTTTAAATAGCGGCCATCTGTCGGTATTATATCATTTGTCCACAATACTTATAATCATCAATTTCATCATTCTTAAAATACACTTGCCATCCTGATGCACACAATATGTATTTCTACATCGCCTTTGAGAAACCACAGCTATACGAATCTGTACAATTTAACTAATAAAGTCAAATAGTAAATAAAAAAAAACTAATTTCTTAAATGTTATTTTTTTTTTGCAAATGCAATTTTGCATTTATTTATCGTTTTCAAATTTTCCGTTGTTTTTTATTAAATTATTTACGCATTATTTTAGTCATTCTTGAAAAGTTTGTACCAATTAATTATTCAGCATCATGCAAAATCATAAAAAATATCAAATCCACATTCTTTCATATAAAACTAACATAGGTATATTTTTTTTACCATAGATCAATCAATTGCGTTGCTCATGTATCATTTCAATATAACAAATACTCTACTAGACGGGCAGTAGGAACTAAATTCTGATATATCTATCCCTTTCTGACCTGGTTATAACGAGAAAGATAGCGATGACTTCTCTCGTTTTAGAAAATTTAGTTCTTAGAGGCCGACTAAATCTTTAGAAATAGGCAAAGACATATTATGAAACAATAATTGTGCGGTTCTTTAACGATACTGGCGAAACCACTACAAATAATGCAGTCTAAATATCAATAATATATAATCTACATTATTATATAAAACAATTATTTTTTAGTATCGCACATACATCTATTTATACAAATGTGATAGGTCACGTTTGACATGATACATATAAAATGTATAATTATGTCAGTTTCATATACAGGTTGAATTTTTAATATGGTTATTAACTATAGCAAAATAATCCTAAAATACCATTCACAACTTTAAAAAAATTAACTGTATTTACAGATTTTGGAAAAACAGATAAGTACTGTTAATAAAATATGGTAAGATTTAAAATATTTTTAGATTTTTTGAATTACTTTTTTTTCTCTATTTAATTATTTTTAAGACTTTTACGCCATTTCTCTCCTGTTATATGACACTGACATAATTATTTCAAAAGTGACCTTAAATAGCTCTACTCTAGAATTTTTCTCTTATTAAAACGGATTATCAAGATTTGAACACACTTATTGCCATTTAGTATTTATGTGATGTTATTCAACTAATATGATATTTTTGAGTAAAATAAAGCATGAAGACGAAAGAGTGTTTTTTTCTTTTACAAGAATTTTTAAGTTTTAATGTCTTAGCAACCAACTATTATTTATTTATTTATATACAATTTGTGAAGATTGAAACTATAATTATTCATTATTTTGAAATTTCCAGCAAGATGCAAATCTGATAGGTATTATTTCAACATTATTGAAATAATAACAAGTCAAGCAATGATTCGTTAGTGTCATTATAATTATATTCTTATAATATAAAATCACTTTTCTTCTGTAACTTTAACGTAAAAAAATATCATTGGAGAAATTCGTCATCGTCTCCCACCTGAAATTAAAAATATTAAAGGTTTTAATAATAATTTGAAAAAGAATTTTAGGCATACTGATTATACATACATATAGTCACGCCTTTATACCCGAAGGGGTAGGCAGAGGCATAGTGTACGCCCACATTTCACCTTACAGTTGTATGTCCCATGTAATAGGTGGTAAGCTTAGATCAAGAATAACAACTAGATTACGGGTCGCGAATTAAATGAAAGTTAAAAAGTGTCCCAAGTCGATACGTAGTTTAACCTATATTATATTTATTAGCAATCGTAAATAAATATTTCAAGACTGTATCACATTTAACGTAAAATGTACCTTAAAGTTATTATACGTAAGCATAAAATACCACGCCACTGATATATAAGTTAAGTCGTTTTGTTCCATACGTTTGTATTATTCAATGTCGGCCCATTGTCGCCAGTTCAAACAAGGATGTAGTGAGCCGTCTTCTATAGGTCTCGCGTCGATATTACATCTAGTTATTCTTGATCTAAGGTGGTAAGCCAATTGCTGTGTTGAAATGGACAGGCGCAGGTCTCGACGACCCACAGTTGAAATTTTTAAAGCCATAAGGCCTTCAACTTGGCTTAACGATTGTCATTATACCAACAACCTGGTTTCATTTCGAATTTTCCTTCTCTACGCAATGGATCTTTTTGCGAAAGTGTTTCCTTAGTCGCCTCTTGCGACACCCTCGGGGGATGTATTGCGGTGCCGACATTTTGTACTCTTACCCGTTGCAACCCCGGACCCCGTCGCCACACGGGGCTGACTATACCTTAAATTAATGTGGAAAAAACTTCAAACTGAAACAGGATTTGAACCTGAGTCTTTTTCCAATTTGAGAGAAACAATTTGGATTGCTAAATTCGTCCTCTTTTTACCTTCAATGGGTTTCTTAGTATTTTTGCAGTGTTCAGAGCCCAAGTTAACGTTATCTGCAAGCTAATGGTTCACAGGGCTTGCTGCATAGCTGCCAATCATGGATTGGAATTCAAAAACAGTGGCCTTCAGCAATGGAAACCTTATTTAGGTTAATGGTATCAAACATTATGAAAATGTAACTAAGTACTTCACAGTAGGTATATTCCAAAAAAGTAGGTCAACATTCATGATTTTATACCGGTTATTTAAATATTCACGGACATTACACGCGCCTTTTTGATCCCAAAGTAAGCAAGGAATAACCTGCTTGTGTTATGGGTATCAGACCACGGAATACATAAATATTATACATAGAAACACCCAGACTCTTGAGACAAACATTTATGGCTCACACAAATATTGATAACTTTGGGGCCCAAGTAACCCTCACGTGCTATTTAGTTAGCACGTGAGGGTTACTTGGGCCCCAAAGTTCAAACGGGGTCGTGACAGAAAAATAACAATTAACACAAAAGTAACAAAATTAGAAGTCGAAAAATATAGTTTGATTTATACCCACCTGTAAGAAATACTCGAAGTCATTTCGATGAGACCCGGTACTTGTGAACTTGAATTTATGGAAGGTGCCATCCTCGCAAATCACTGAAAAGTAAGGTAATGGATAAATTTTAAAGCAATCAAAATAGAATAGAAATATTCTTTATTGTACACCAATTTAGAATTACATGAATACGGAATACATGTTTTAAAATGTACAACGGGCAGCCTTATCGCTAAATGCAGTTTCTTCCAGGCAACCTTTTCAACAAAGAATCAGTTAAATTCTATTTAAAGTGACAAAGGAAGGGGTGGGCTGTGACTTGAACCTCTTTCAGGGGACCGGGTACTCAGAACTCGGAATACCGATTTTTCATAGATAAGGCAGGACGACGTCTCTGTCGGGTCAGCCAGTTTAATTTATAAAGTAAAAAAACCGGCCAAGTGCGAGTTGGACTCGCCCATGAAGGGTTTCATAGCAGCAAGTAACATAATATAAAAGTTGTAATAGTTCGTTGTAACTTTGATTAATGTTTTAACACGTTCGCAGTGGTAGTGATTTTTCTAACCGAAAATTGCGGTTTATGAAGTATTAAAAAAAAAACTACCAGCTCTATCTCATTCGAACTAATTTTCGTTGGTAGTTTTTAAGGCAATGTACAGATGTACATCATATATTTTTTTTAGATTTATCACTCTCTTAGTTTAGAAGTTAGAGGGGGGGGGGGGGGGGGAAACTCATTTTTCCACTTTAGAAGTCCCTCTTGTGCAAACTATTCACTTTAGAAAAAAATGAGGTTTAAAACCTCAACAGCATTTTAGAAGACCTATCTATAGATACCCCACACGTATGGGTTTGATGAAAAAAAAATTTTTTGAGTTTCAGTTCTGAGTATGGGGACCCCCAAAATTTACTGCTTTTTTTCTAGTGTTATATAAGAATCTTAATGCGGTTCACAGAATACATCTAGTTACCAAGTTTCAATAGCATAGGCCGTATAGTTTCGGAGAAAAGTGGCTGTGACACACGGACGGACAGACAGACATGACGAATCTATAAGGGTTCCGTTTTTGCCATTTGGCTACGAAACCCTAAAAAGACATTGATATCAGAGTTGCTAAGTAGCTCGATAGATGGCTCTGTGCCATACTCTTAAATGGCGGTTACAATAGGGTAAGGAAATTCAATTTGTTTCAGTACGGTCCCCGTGGCTCAAATGGAGGAGCATAGCCCTGGTTTAGGCAAAGGTTGCGGGTTCAAATCCGGTCTTGGCCAAGTTGTCTTTTTTCACTTTTTAATAAAACTAGCGGACCGACGTCATGCGGTTTCACCCGCGTTATTCCTGTTCCCGTCGGAACACGGAAATAAAATGTAGCCTATATTCACCGCAAGGAGTGTAGCTTCCCAACAGTGAAAGAATTTGTCAAATCGGTCCAGTAATTTCGGAGCCTATTCGATTCAAACAAACAAATAATCATATTTTTCTTCTTTATAATATCCCCCCCCCCCCCCCTTAGAAGCGGGATCACACCCGAAACCCCCCAAAGACGCGGGATAGCGCCCTAACCACCCCCTGGGCGAGGCCGCAGTAGCGGCCGTAGGTCTGTTGGGAGTCCTGGGACATCCTTCCGAGGGCTGTTGGACGTTACGTGAGGTTTTTTAGTCGGTAGGAGTCCGGCATAGCATCCATGCATGATGGATTTTCCCTCACGATAAAAAGAAAAAAAAGTATCGATATTATGAAAAAGTTAGCATTCAACTTGCTTTCAATATTTTATCTAGGAGTCCGGCATAGCATCCATGCATGATGGATTTTCCCTCACGATAAAAAGAAAAATAAAAGTATTGATATTCTGAAAAAGTTAGCATACAAATTGCTTTAAATATTTTATCTATAGTTGAAACTTACCAACAGCAGTATCCTGACTCATGAACGCGCAGTAAGCGCGCTTCTCAGGCAAAGAACGAGCGGCGACTATGTGTTCCGGTTTGTTGCCGTTAGATGCCTTGCGCCACACGTGGAGGGTGCCCTTGTCTGACACGCAGCAGACCATGCCGCTTGTCTGGTCGAATGTTATACTGTACAATGTACAGAAACCGTTAAAACACCCACGGAGATAAAAAGATAGGGAAGGAAAAAGCAGCTTCGCAAAAAACGTCTTGAAATGGAAGTAATATTTTGCATGCTGGCAACATTGTCAATCTGCTGTCAAAAACGTCACTTATGTCAGATAATAAATGAAGTAATACATTATCTGTAATACATTTTACAGTAAAATAAATATGGTTCTTTCTCATATGAACAGCAAAGTGTTGATTCCATTATTTTCAACCCTTTTTTGCCAAGCTGTAGGTACAGTCAGCATCAGATAGATATGTGCTTCCAAAGTAGTCAAAATTATGTAAAGAATATAAATTCAATTTTATGTTCGCAGACATAGCATTCAAATAGTTGTAAGCATCCAGAGTGTTCAAAACATCTTCGATGTAAGTTGTCAATATTATGTTAGCTGTTACAGTGTTCATATTAATGTTGTCAAATAGGTCGTTTAATGGTATCTATGCATTCATACTAGTCAAAAATATCTTCACAATTAGGAAAGTCATCTTTAATATCCGTAGCTAGAGTGTATATTGGAATAAAATGTTAGTAATAAATATTTTGTTTCCCTTTTTCCTTGATTATAAATATTACTAGAAATATTACTTATTATTATTATTAATTATAAATATTACTAGAAATGGGTAACGCAGCGATTTTTTGCGTTAATATAATAACGTTGACGTAGTTTATGTGAGTTCTTACTAGACTAGCTGTTGCACTAGTTTTAAGCCATCAGATTTTAAATATTCATTTAACACACCTGGTGAGCGAACTAACAATGCACTATGTGTGGCAGGCCTTAGTTTTGAGGAACATGACTCAAAAGGGGATTGTAACCGGCCTTAATGACTTTTGGCTCTACGGTGCATAAATACCATTAAACGACCTATTTGACAACATTAATATGAACACTGTAACAGCTAACATAATATTGACAACTTACAGCGAAGATGTTTTGAACACTCTGGATGCTTACAACTATTTGAATGCTATGTCTGCGAACATAAAATTGAATTAATATTCTTTACATAATTTTGACTACTTTGGAAGCACATATCTATCTGATGCTGACTGTACATAGCAAGAAATATATCTATGGTCAAAAGTACTAATTACAGTACATTTTGTTCTGTAATTAGCCGCAGTCTAGACGCAATGAGCGACTAACAAGCAATGAACGGGCGGTGACTATGTGTTGCCGTTAGATGCCTTGCGCCACACGTGGAGGGTGCCCTTGTCTGACACGCAGCAGACCATGCCGCTTGACTGGTCGAATGTTATAATCCGTTAAAACACCCACAGGGATAAAAAGATAGGGAAGGTAAAAAGCAGCTTCGCAAAAAACGTCTTGAAATGGAAGTAATATTTTGCATGCTGGCAACATAGTCAGTATGCTGTAATGCTGTCAAAATCGTCACTTATGTCAGGTAATAAATGAAGTAATACATTTTACCGTAAAATAAATATGGCACTTTCTGATATGAACAGCAAAGTGGCGATTCCATTATTTTCTACCTAGTCCATTGAAATGTTACAATTTAAGGACCGAATATTGCATTTCTTAGAGGACGCAATTTTATTTTTGAGACATGTGTGGGGGGTCATAGGGGTTCAAGATGGCGGCCGGGGGACAGGGGTGGCGACCCCACAAACTTGAGGTTAAGCTTCTATTGACCCCCCACACATGTCCCAAAAATAAAATTGCGTCCTCTAATAAATGCAAAGCTCATGTAACATTTCAATGGACTAACCCTTTTTTTGCCAAGCTGTACATACAAAGAAATAAATCGATGGTCAAGAAGATTATCCGACTAATTACAGTACATTTGGTTCTGTAATTAATGTGCAATCATGACACAGTCAGTGCAACTATTAGTCAAAGAACGGCCTGGGATATCCTTCCGAGGGCTTACCCGGGGCTCCCAACCGTAGGCTGTTGGGCAGGATACGTGAGGTTTTTTAGTCGGTAGGAGTCCGGCATAACATCCATGAGGATTATCCCTCACGTTAAAAAAAAGGCAAAGAACGGGCGTTGAGCGCCACACGTCTTGAGTGCCTTATCTGACACGCCACAAGTCGAATTGTCACCCCTGTATCTTTGAAGGGAGAAGTGAGTTACAAGTCCACAGATTTGAAGCCATTTAAATTGGCTGAACGACAGTCATGGTACTGGCAGTCAGGACCAAGAGTTTAAAAGGAAAAGTTCATGAATGGATATATCTCACAAATGGTTACTTGGAAAGACCCTCTTATTCAACCTCGATTTCTTTAAGCGGAGCGTGGAGAAATGTGCCTCTCAGGGTAGCCAACTTAGATGATCACTGTTAGTGTAGTGTTAACGAAGTTATGTCAATGCTGTCTATCAGGCGGGCAGCACTATTTTGACAAGCTAAATATAAAAATATCTTAGAACTAACCGTACATTAAGAAGCTTATCGCAAAGATCGCTTAAAAAAAACACAGAACAAGCGAGACTCCGCACGCTTCTCATTCGCAGAGGTTCTAAAAAAAGTGATATTTAAAATTTTTTTAGGTGCTAGATGGATTGGTAAGGTGGGTAAGGTTTGTGTAGTTTAAGTCTGTTTTGATTGAGAATTTTGACACGTTAAAAAGATGTCTAAAAATACAAAGCACAATAACTCACCAATAAACATCAGCGTAATCCGATCCCCGACGAAGTTCGTAGATGTTGTGTTTGCTATGAGTGTCCCATATTCTTATGATTGTGCCTCGTTCAGATGCAGTGGCCAGTTTGGCTCCGTTGCTGGATATGCTTAGACACACGAGTTCTGTTCTGTGACATCCCATTACTGTGGGGGATGAGGAGTGGGCGCCTCCGACGGCGCGGGTTACGTCCTGCAAATTATTATCTAATATAAGTAACTTATGAAAGTAGGAGTCTATCTAGGCATAATACAAAAAGAAAACTCATTTTCATTCATATTTTAAATATAATATGTCAATCAATCAAGTCAGTCTACGGCAGTCCACTGCTGGACGAAGGCCTCTCCCAATTTACGCCACAATACACGGTCTTGTGCCTTCCGCATCCAGTCCCAGTCTGCGACCTTTACCAGGTCGTCGGATCATGTGGCGGGTGGTCTCCACTCTAGAACCCGTTTGCTCCATCGGCCGTCGGTTCTTCTGCAGATGTGGCTAACCTACTGCCACTTCAATGTGCTTATTCAGCGAGTAGTTCTGCCGGATAGTCTCATTTCGGAGTCTATCCCTCAGAGATACCCCAAGCATAGCCCGTTCCATAGCCCGCTGTGCAACTTTTAGAACATCGACTAACCGAACTGAAAGTGTCCACGTCTCGGCACCGTATGTGTGTTAAATATATGTATTGTAAGGATTTTTACAGTCATCTATAGATAAAAACAAATTTCTGTCGCTTAAATAGCGTCAATGATCAGATAACTGTCACTTTTGAGCAGTAGAAGTGATTCTCTCAATTAAAACTTTTGAGCTGTGGTGAGCAAGTCCTGGGACATCCTTCCGATGAGTTATTTAGACCGCTCAGATTTCGATACGAGTCCGGCATGCAATTCGATTTTCTCTACTTAAGCACAGGAAATTTGTAATATTGTTCGACTGACATAATATGAGTTTACTTTCTTTTCATAAGCAGTTGTAGTCCTTTAGACATAATGCACGTTAAATAGGATCCCATTGCTTCAGTCGCATTGCAGAATAAAGAGATTTCCTACAAACACCTCTTACTGTCTCTGTATGAGTGAAATGACAATACATATAATTGATTGGGAGAGACAAAGACAGGTAGTAAGGGATCATTGTACCAAATTCTTTGTAGCTCCCGTCGCGACTAGCGACTATACAGAGTGTTTGATATATTATATACTGTGTCTTCGTTTTATTCCATTTGCTAAGTCTCAATGCCCGTCTCAGTCAAAAAAAGACAGCAGAATTTGAACTGATAATGCAGGATTGTTTGCCGTCAGATCTATTATTGCATTGCGGACCAGCAAAATTATACTGCCGCCGCGATGAGATCTCAAATTTACATACAAAGCCTCTTGCCGAGGATACGGCAGTCAGATAAAAAATGTTCTTACTTGAAATGCAATCATTTGACGCTCCCGAATTACGTTTTTATAAGAATTTATTCTAAATTTCGGAAGAATGAATTGTGTGGATTAGATTTCCATAATATTTACGGGAATACGGATACGAAATCTATTTTCACTAGACTAGTATCAAGTCAGCACTCTCGTCTCTCTCACTTGTATCGAATTTTAAGTAAGTTACTTGCACAGTGTAAGCAAAGCTTAAGAACTTACCAATAACTGCAGGGAGCCCGTCCGTTCCGCCGTAGCAGCAAGCATGTGTGGTGCGTTTGCATCGCTCGCGAGTGCGACCAGCGCTCTACCGCCGGGTCTTGTGCGAACCAGAGCTATGCGGATAAGTGAAGGAAGTGCCAATACTTGGACACTCGACGCCAAAACTACTGCCACTCTGTCAATTAGAACATTAAAATAAAACTAAGTATCGTTTTAGGTACATTTTTGGGGTGAAAATATCAGGGGTTTAAAAGAGCCTATATCCTGACGCCATGAGAGGCCTAGCCTAATAATATCATGACCTGATCAAGATCTTGCAGCATTAAACAGATACACACTACTTCAATGTTTTTTGAGTAATTTTCACCTATACCAGGTAAGGATGTGCTCTGATCGTAAAAATCCAAGTGTGATATTAAGGATTTTCTTTCTGAAGGTATACCCCCAGAGTCATGAAGGAATTTCGTGTGGTTTGAGTCAGAGTAAGTCCGACAAATTCGAGTGGGAGCCAAAATGGTCTGATATATTCTCTAAATATGATTGCTTCTTCAAGAGATTAGCGCAATAATTAGTATAGTATAGAGGTAACCTGAACTCGAAACCATTAACCTCGAAACGACAAAAAGGTGATCATCATCCAAATGACGTCAGTTATATCTCTGCGTAATTCAGAAACCATCAGGGCCTCAGGCATTGACTTGTCAAGAACTAATTTGATGCGACAAAAATGGTTATCTATGCCAATATTATAAAGAGTAACATTTGTTTATTAGTGACCGATAATCGAATAAAAATTCTTTTATCTTTATTCACACAAATTAAATCTGAAGTAGCATAGGCGATATTACCTACTACACAATGATAGGACAAATATTAAATGTCAAGTAGCGGAATTTTAGCAACCGAATCCCTTTTTTTTTTAACGTGAGGGAAAATCCTTCATGGATGCTATGCCGGGCTCCTGCCGACTAAAAAATCTCACGTAACGCCCAACAGCCTACGGTTGGGAGCCCCGGGTAAGTCTTCGGAAGGATGTGTTGTTTTAGTCAGTAGAAGTCCGGCATAGCATCCATGATGGATTTCAACACGTAAAAAGATGTCGACAAATCTGGCAGATTTCCATACATTATTGTAGATATGGGCATGTAATGTATGGATTCAGCACAGGGTTCGTAATAGGTCATATTCGAAGTCGCGAGGTACGGCTAGGAAGTTATACAAATACTGCATACTTTACTGGGTTATTAGGTGAAGGTGGGCGCTTATCTTATCAAAAGTTAAAGATATTATTGTACCGTAAGTAGATTCGTGCGGTTATATTTTTTTATTATTATTATACTACGTTATCTATATTGTTGTCACGGTTCTATGTCCTGTGGTTTCGATACTTCGAGTCTTCCATTTCTTATGGGCGCTGTACAGCGTATAGCTTATTGTTGGCGAAAACGCTGGCCAGCTAACCGAATATTGACGGGTTTTTGTGCGCACATTAAAGGAAGTTGATGCTAACAGAGATCTGATGTTGGCGTTTCTAGCGGAATACCGATCCAGTATTTAGGCCGAATCACTGGTCATACCGTGTTGGCTCAATGTATAAACAGCGATCCAATATTTTGGTCCAACCGCTGGCCCAGCCGTTGTTGGTCCAATAGAAGATTTAAAAATCGCCACTGTTATTGTTCCATTTTCTAATTTTTGGAGTAAAATCGCGAATAAAGTAAATTGGAACAATCTCAAATTGAGCACGAAACAAAATTGTAATAAGCAATAGTGCGATATCTATGATGTTTTAAAAATCGTCAGTCTTCAGCAGTGCTGATAATTATGGTATATTGCAGGGGGACATCGATTCGCTAGTGTGCTAATATAAAAAATATCGATTATCGATAGCCCAGACCCTTTATTTGGATTAGAAATACAAAAGGGTGCGCACGCGCAGAGAATACTTATTATTTCACACATGTCGCTTTATTCCGCAGTGCTCTCTGTATAGGGCCGTCACAGTCGTCACTACATATTGTAGGGACCTATACTTACAAAAGAATCGTGATCAGATGCCCGTACATTATCTGGCCTTCTACATGGTATTAAGACAAGAATGTTACAGTTACAGGCAACCGGGATTAGCGACCTTTCGAAGCACGTAAATAGAACTACAAATGGTGACAAGCGGTAGGCCTGACAGTAGTGAAAGATTCTTTTAACGCAGACATTCACAAATCACTGCGGAACTACAAGTTAATAATAGATTAATGTCGATTAAAATATACTCGGAAAAGAGGATCAATATTCAAGACTCAACTACTAAGATAGGCTGGGAACCATTTTATCCGATTTCTAGCTTGCTTATTTTTCAATCAACTATGTTAATCATTATTAGAAACATAATAAAGAAGGAGAGGGAGAAGAACCTACCGCAAACCCTCGATTCGCCAATATTAAGGCACAAAAGTCAAGGATAACCACAACCTGGGACATCCTTGCGAGGGCTTACCCGGGGCTCCCAACCGTAGGCTGTTGGGCGTTACGTGAGGTTTTTTAGTCGGTAGGAGTCCGGCATGGCATCCATGATGTATTTTCCCTCACGTTAAAAAAAAAGGTTAACCACAACTAATTGTAACGGAGGAATGACGAGTCGAACTCCTCAAGAAAAGGGAGGAGCGGAATAATATTGTCTATAATGAGCAATTATACTATTTAAATCAAACATTAGTTACTCACTTGTCTTTTCTGGCCCGCAGAGCTCTGATAGGCGATTTGAAGTGCACTTCTGCGCGGAATTCTCGTTTCTTGTCGTCAAGCAACATGAGCCTGCAGGGGCGGCGAGCCTTCACGAGTAGCAGCCAATTGGTACGGAATACCATCTCGCATAACGACACCTCGCCGAGTTCTTCTTTACCTGTAAATATATGAAGTTGTTAAGAAAGTATTCTCTTTCAGGTATTTGATGTAGAAGATCAACCAGTTTCTGATTGTAGCCTGGTCTTTTAAATAAACCGAGGACAATATGTGAATTCGAAATTTCTGCATTCGGTATTCTGATCAGGGCCAACCTCGTAGGTGGTGGAGAAAAGAATCGACAATAAAGCTATTCAAAAGAACATTTCAGTCGGATCATAGGATCTTAGAACGCTGTGCCAGCGCACGGTTTCTTTCCCCTTACAAACAAGTCTGGGTTCTTCATGAGGAGTGAAGAGGTACATGATTTGGCTATCTTGAAGGCATTTCAATACTCTTATGGACTGTGAAAGTGGCTCTCAATTCACTTTAAAGTCGATGGCTTTCCATCAAAGAGCCGGGAGAAAAATAGCATTAGAATAATGTATTTTTATTTAACAGAAATCAACACGGAAGTAAGTTGTGCTTGTGAAATATCTAATCCACTTCTTAATACTATGTACGAGTATGACTCATTAATGCTAAAACGAGTTCAGTTCGAGAACAGTTACAGTGTTATACCCCAAACCTGCCCAAATCATAATTATACTTGTATGATTCATACAATTCTTGAGCATTCTATACAGAAAACATTGTATAATATAAAATGCATTCTTTATCATCTTAGCATTTTGCCAGTTTCTTGCAAATTCGACCTGGATTTGAAGCTATCAGTTTGCTTTTCTTGACTGCTATGAGAAGTTATGAATTTGAATGTCTACTTTCGAAATTTTTGTAAACGATTGCCTTCTGACTTCACATCCTCGTAAAGTCGCAAGACTCTCATCCGCTGCTCAGAAGGTAATCCACTTGCATATGAGGTTCTCTTTTTGTGAGCTGTGGAGGCCCCAGATTTATGGTTGCATATGAATTAAGCCTTAAAGGCTGCTTCTCATAAAATAACCTATCCACATTTCCCCCAAAACGTCAACTTTCAAATAACAATAACTTGTGAGTGTTACAAACGAATTTTTCATAACTACATATTCATCTGATATTTTCGAGCGGTACTCTTCTTAAAACGAATGTCAAGCTTAGTAAAACTAACGACGCAGTAATTACAGAAATTGGTAAATAACATCTACGTATTGTTCAAACTGTGTTGGATACATTTGAATTGCTAAATGAAGAATGTGATTTAATTCTTAACTAGCTTTACATAGCTGAGTTATTTTAAAACGCAATTACATTTTTGTTCTACAACAGATTTCATTTGGTACGGGTTTTTTTAATACTAAAGAGTTCATAATACGCCTAGTTGGAAATGTTGACTCTTGACACTGGGGAACTCTGATCCTCCAGAGTATTTCACAGAGGTACAGAGGTTAAGCTGGCTAGAACATCCACAGAAGATGAACATCGCAAAAGAAGCCCATTCACGTTCCTCACTGAGGAAAATGTGTGTGAGGAGTTCCCCTCGCTTCTTTTAGTATCTTTTCCTATAATCCGTCACATTTTCTATATTCAATAGATAGCCCTCGCCATCAAAATCTTGTGCCTGATTAGGTATAAGTATTAAACTACTTACCTATAGATAGTGTGAAGGAATGACGCAATATTTAGATCATTCGTCGTCATTCCCTTATTCCAAACATCAGCAACAATGGCACTGTCGCAATTATCAATTTGTACTAACTTTATAAAAAAAAAAGATTGGTTTGATTTTAATCGATAAACTCTGGAACCGATTTTAAAAATTCTTTGGCCTTTACAAAGTCAAGATATTCTGATGTAACATAGGTTAAGTATCATCATTTCATCATGTTATTTAATACCCTAGAAATCAGTAATGCTAAAAAAATGCATAGGTACCAATTTGGCAGACTGTCATAGTTACATTAGGTTCCTATCGAGCCTCTATGGGGTTTTGCTAAATGTCATAGGAGAAGGAGACCCCATGGGGCACAGTTAGTCAGCCCCGGATCTAGGGATTTTTTTAGGCGGGGCAAAATGTGAAAATGCCGCCCCCATAACCCCCCCCCCCCATTTTTTTAGATTCCGTAGTTCAAACCTGACAGCAGACGCTAAGTTACAAATCTGCGTCTTGTACAGCAGACACCTCTATTGTGGCGTAGTCCGCGTAACGAACCACCTCACCTTATTTAGAGCTCCTATTTTCCTCGAGAGATGAATTCGGAGCTCGCGGTGGACGTCAAGGCCGAGGCTAGATAGTCCTTCAGCAGTACTATCGCATTCTGAATAGAGGATTTTTTTAGATACGTATTGAAATACGTCATGGATGCTATGCCGAACTCTTACCGAAGGAAACCACACACACCCTAACACTGCCTACGGTTTGGATCCCCGGACAAACCCTCGGAAGGATGTCCCAGGATTCCCAACGGGCTTTGGCTACCACTGCGACCTTACATGGTGGGTTCGGGTGCTCTTCGGCTTTTTGTGGGGTTGTTCAGGTGTTATTCCGCTTCTTGGGCGTGCGGCGTGCGAGAAACGTTCACGTCGCGCTGTCTTTTGGGCTTGCTTCTGTAAAGAAGATGAGCAGACCCCTGCCATCCTCAGGCCCCCCGTCATGTAGACTGATAGTACGGTCCGGTTAGGCGAAGACAAGTCTGCGGCGAGGCGCCGCAGTTATCTCCGGTTTTCCACTTCCTCATGAACTACCCGCAGAAAGTTGCGGCGTCATCCCACTTACTCCCATGACGTCATGGCCACCATGATCTCGAGCGAGAGAATATCCACGACCAAATCTGCTACAAGGACCTGGCACTGATGTGCTCATGCTGTGCACTCCTCCCATGTGTGCACCGCTGTGTACTGGCTGAGTTCCTCGCAGTGCTGTCACTCAGCTGTGGTTTCCCAGTGTAGTCGTCACAGACATTTACAGAAGCTCCCATGCCCAGTAATCATCTGCGACAACCAGTAGAAGAGATTGCCGTTGCTCCTCTCCTTCTGAATAGAGGGTAGAGAAGAAAATGGGGATTTTTTAGCTATAAACGGGTCTACCAGGATTTCTAAATTATATTGTTCGGTCGAGTTCCACCACGAAATGCCGCCTCTTTTCTCCTACGTCGGAACGCCCCCTCTGAACGGTCAGAGAATGTCTAGATTCTTCAGTAGTATTATCGCATTGTGAAGAGACGGTAGAGGATGGAAAGGAGATCTTTCAGCTGTGAACGCACACGCCTTTGTTTCCTGGCATTTAAATCTACCAGATTTCTAAATCCCATTGGTAAATGCGGTCAGACCCGGTCGAGACACGCCACGAGCTGCCGCCTCTTTTCCTCTAGATTGGGCCGCCGCCCCTCCGTTTGACAGCCAGATTAACTCTCCTGTAGTGTACTGTCGTCGGCATAACAATAAGTGCACCCAAGGGATAATATGCCGAAGAAATAGTGTTGGACAACACAGATTCCTGTGGTACTCTTGAATTAAACTGCAGAAAGTAGGGAACCTGACCAGCACAGAGGACTTGTAGATATACGCCACTCGTGCAGGAAACTGGCCATGAAGCGGCACAATTGAGTCGGTCAGCGTAAAAGTGCTAATCCTCAATTTAATCGTATGCAAAAATGGTCTAGCCTTTTTCATTTTCCAGAGACAAAAAGAAAAGATTCAAAAGAAACTTTAGCAAGATATATTTTAAGAACACAACTAATTTCAAAAATCAGAATATGAAATAGGACTGTGGCCGCCCCTGCGGTAGCCGCCTCCAAAACATGCTGCAAGTTGGTAAAAAAGCGATGCATGTATCTAAGAATTGTTCGCTTCCTTTCAAACATCTGGCATATTTTTGAAGTTCATTTCTGATATGATTTGTACAAATAGCATAATGTTTTCTTGTGAAAAGAGTTGAATAAGTTAGAGTGTTTATAATTAGGTAGGTACCTATCTACTATGGTCCAGGTTAATTAACTGATGAGTTGTGCATTCGCAGTTTGAAGTGGTCGCCCTCTGATTTGCCGCCCCCCTGATTTTGCCGCCCGGGGCACGGGCCCCGGCTTGCCCCCCCCTAGATCCGGGGCTGCAGTTAGTAACTTATAGCATCTGGTTCGCTACAGGTCGGTTCATATTAAGCTTCTTACATAAATAAAAGCCGCGGCGACGGTGATTCTGCATTTTTACCTTCCCTACAAGGTGCATCAATGATATTACAATAATAAATATATTGATGCTGTATATAGCACTTACAGCAATGAATGAACACAGTTCAAAGTTCTCAGCGTTACTGACCTGTGTGATTAAAAACAACTACAGTTACATGACATACAGGTTGATCGCAAGGCTAATAACCCCATGTCTTAGTTTGACTTTGACAAGCAATTACGAGAGTGAGTGGTTTGTTTGCACTTCATACCTTGTGCTATCACTTCTATACCACAAGCATACAACTTGACAAAAAAAAGTTTTTATAAGACTAATATTTTTTCATACCGGCAACATTGTTTCAACATAGATATTAATATAATTGGTCACACTTTTGCAGGGGCATACTATACGCCCATATTTCATCAAGTACTACATATTAGGTGGTGAGCCTATTGATCGTTGAAAGGTACTACTTGGGGCAGTATGTGGCTGTAGGGTACAACTGTTGTTGAAAATTATCAAACCATGTTACTGCCAGCGAGGATCAACGACTTGACGTGCCTTCCGAACCACGGAAACACGCTTGAAAATGTCTTAAACCATCAAGACTAATAACTAATAACCGAATCTAAGATGCTTAAATTTTAGAGCAGGCTGTTACCAAAGAGTTCGAAAATACGAAATAGGTAAGCTTAAAATAAAAGTACATTGGTATCTTATACAAAATACGGCAATCGTATAAAAATATGATACGGTTGGTTGCATTTATCTCTAAAATCAATTTCAAGCGATAAGGACGTCGGTACGTCCAATACGGACCCCTGAGGCTCCTGGCCAAGAATAATAAATCCTGGGAAAGTACAGACGAATATCAACCTTATTTACACGTGATAAAATATAATCTCACGCTGACCCACAGAATAATGTAAAGTACCTGAACCTACGAATATTTACATTGTGATAATTTTGTCTAACGTTGACCAGCACAAAAGCTTTTGTCTGTAGGAGCTGTTAAAATTTTAAAAGAATAATGCTGCTAAAATTTTAAAGAAATAAACAATGCTCGCTGGACACGATTCTAAGCCGGTCAGTCGAGTCCATTTTGTTGAATACAGAAATTAATCAATTTTGCAAGGGATTTGTCAACACATTTGCAGATTTTTTGGTTTTTTCAGAGGCATTTGATGTTGTTGCTCCTTGCAATGAGAAAAGTAATGTTTCCTTTGTTGAATCTAGAAACTTTTATTGCGCTTTGAAGCAAAACAAGTTGTAGATAGGTAGGTACTTACATAACGGAGGATTGGTTTCTATGAAATGGTATTTTTCACTTTATCAGTACAGAATATAGAAGACCCAGTCACAAAGTGACAATTATTACATAATTACAATTGTTGAAAAATAAAAAACCGAAGGATTTCGTTAATTATTTCAAATACCTACCTAAATAACAATATTTTTGACATTGACCTTCAGACAGAGCGACTTACGATTTTATGTAACACTTAAATGATTCTTATCAAGACTTTGTTTCATAATGTTAACAATTACGTGAACACTTAATTTACAAAATAACATACATTTTTGGAAATTAATAGCTCTTAAGCTAACAACGTGGTAACGTAACTTCTGACCAATATTATAAATGCGAAAGTTTGTGAGTGTAGATGTGTGGATGTTTGTTACTCTTTCACGCTCGAACGGCTGAACAGATCTTGCTGAAATTTAGTACAAGGATACATTATAGTCTGGAATAACACATAGGCTACTTTTAATCCCGGGAATTAGTTCCTACGGGAAGCGGTAACGGGAACATATTTTACGCGGGCGAAGCTTCGGGCATCAGCTAGTATTTTATAAATGGCAAATATTGCAAACAAACATTGCTACCGTAACTTTCTATTACTCGTACTTGTAGCACTGACTAATCTTAACATTGTAGTACATGAAAGGACATTAAATTTCACAGAATTAAGTACTGAATATCAAAATTCAGATCAGACACTGTCGGTAATAATGGGGACAACAGGTCGAATGAGGTAGAAAAAACATTTAAGGTCAGTACCCACTATACTTTTGCATGGCTGTGAGGGGTGTACTGTGTGAGTAACACCACAACAAGCAGTTTAGGGTAGTGCTCAAGTAGGTACTACCCTAAACTGCCTGTTGTGGAATAAACCTTAAGAGGTGGTAATACTAATAGGTCATTAATAGGCTTGCCAACGATTGGGCATTAGGATTTTGGATGTACAGTCACCTCCAATATTGCATTGGCCCCTTAAGATCTATAATCCCATACACATTCGAGTCCAAATTCACAAAAAATCCACTAGATGGCGCAACTTTACTCGAATTTAATATTGCATAGCACCTTAGAATCACAAAAAATGTACTAAATGGCATATTTACATTACTCAAAAGATAAATGAGTTGCTATTTTGACAATAATCGTGTTCCTGTGTGAGGTATTTAAAAAATCGGCAACGCTAGATACTTGACTTCCAATGTTATCCGAGAGTTGGCGTCAATTCTCAGTGCAAAGCAATTTCGTTTCGGATTCACTATGCATTCTCAAATTCGTCTGTACATCGCCTACTCCATAAGAATCCTCAAGCATCCGTGCCTGCCTTAATGTTGGTATCATTGTCGACAAGCTGCAGGAGGCAATTCCGTTCGTAGATTCAGATTCCTCATTGACCATCTGCTTAATGGAGATTGAATGTCGAACCAACCGGAACCACCCTTCGCAATTGATTAAGACGCAAAAAGAAAACATTAATGGTGGAAGTCGTTTGACCCAGTTTTTGATAAGATTACATTACAATTCTTTACCTAGACTACTCCACCAAGAGAAGTTGACGAACGCGTGGAATGATCCCTTATCGCCTGCAGCTACATCAGGTACCGGAATCGCCTTAGTACCGTCCGCCAGGATGCAGACAACGCTCATGTATTCGTTTTCGTAAATTTAGTTCAGGACAAAAAAACTCGATCGATAATAGAGATTTTTCGTAACATTTGAATCGTCAACTTCGCTTGGTGGAGAAGTGCTAGTTCATACTGCCTCTGAGCATTGCGTCTGAGCTAAAAAGGTCTGTCACTTAGAAATATCTATTGCCTCTATACTTTGTGGTTAGGGGTCATGACTGGACACGTTTTCAATAGCTGAGTCACCTGTACTTGTTCATGAACAATTATAATAGGTAGATAATATACATAATACTAATAGGTATTGAACCACGAATAAAATCACTTTGAATATAAGAATTCAAATGGCTTTTTTTGACGTCCAATCTCAGCGAGAGTGGTTGAAGGCTTCACCTCAATACAGACCTGCCTACAGGAATCGAAAATAGCTTGACCGAATAACATTCTACAGAAGTTTTACTGAATTTTCCATATTTTAGTCTCAACAGTCGTTCCCTTGCACAATTTCGTACAACTATTCCAACTCAATTTGTCGAGGTTTTAAATGTAATTGACTACATTGGGGCAGTACCGACACCATCAGGCCCTTGCAACCTCACCTGCAAATAGTGCACCTGCTAACTAATGAAGTCTTGGTAAAAGAGACGAAAGACTCGATAGAAAACGTGTTTAAAACTAACCAATCAGCTTGTTACACAAGTAAGGCACTCCTCTCCTCAATCATTTTGGGACAGGCCCTTACTGTACCGAACGTTCAGTAGTGGACTACGATAGACTGAAGTGATAGAGTGATTTTCGAGAATGAGCTGTATTTAATCAACGGCTAAGCAACTACTAGAGGCTAGAGGTAAAAACTTTAGGAAAATACGAGCGCGTTGAAAGGAAAGATAAAAATCAGATTTAGTTCAAACGTTCAAAAAAGTTACGCAACACCAAGGACTCTGATTTATCAATTTTGAAAATCAAGGAAGATCTAATAATTACATAACATTCGGAAACCAAATCAAAAATTGTGGAGGTATGGTACTGTATCTTTTCATGGATAAGAGTTTAAGAAGATTAGTTAATCAAGTCAAGTAGTACCATACATGATTCTGTTGATGAAGGAATCTGCAGATACAAGGATGTTGGACAAATCACCGTAGACATAGCATAAAATCAAAGAATCAGAGTGACTATTCACTACTTAGCCATTCTTGTATTGTATAATAATAATAATAGAAATAAACTACATAATGCTAATGAAGCATGACTAATTCTACAACTTGAATGTCATGGTACCTCAGTTTTTTTCCATATTTTAGCAACGATTCGTAGTTCATTAGTTCATTATAGTTCAGTCGGTTCAGAAAATGATGCAAATAATATAGCATGGATGGGATTGTATGTAAATTATTATGCGGACGACTGTTTCAACGAAGCCAGGTGGACAGATCCTTGTGGTGATACAAGCATCTAGACTTTAATATGATATTCAGTTTTCAAACAAAATAACTAAGTCTTCGATGGTAGATGCCAAAGTATGGCAATTAATTGAGATGTTTGTTAACTCCGAGACGCAGCGACACCGTTTTGGAGTGAAGCTAGGATTCGGCTAAATACATTAGAAGAATACGAAACTATATAAACCTTTAAAGACAAGCAGAAGGCTTTGAGTTGGCAATGGTCAATGCTATCCTATTCAAACGCATTATGACACTTGTAAGTTAGTGACTGACACCATGCTTCCAACTCCGAGTTTGGAAGTGCTGTCACCAGCACTTCAGATGAGCGGTGTACATATTCATTGTTGCTCATTTATATCATAAATATTACGCTGGCAGATATGTAAAAGGCAAAATATAATAGTATGCTATGGAAATAGTATAGCACTACATACGCAGAAAAGAATGCATTGATTGAGTAACTTATGCTGACTGGACAATGGACAAGTAAAACGTCTTTTTATCAACAGGTCCGGTATTAATGTTTAAGTAATTAGTATTTCCAGTTTGAAATTGCTGTTATAAATGGCATACTCATCAACATTAAATGAAACAATAATGGAAAAGCTATTAATGCGTGTTAAAATAGACAGATTCTTATATCTGGAGGGAGTCGAGATATTACAATCGATCTATTTTAACACGCTTCAATTTTTGACTAGGAGGTGAGTAGGTGACATCGAGCGGTGGGCCATTTACATATCAAAACTATACATATAAAAAAAGAAAGTTAGTGAGAATGGTTGTATAGATATTGATGTAGAAAAGGTTAAATGCTTTTGGATAAAATCATTTTGATTATTTTGATATGCTGGATTAACACTGAATAGGGGCTTTTAAATTCAGGTAAGTAATAGATTCCGAGGGGTCACAATTCACAACTCACAAGACCAAACTTGATATCGTTTGTTTGCTTGTAATGGGTGCCATTAAATGCCTTTTAGAAAGTTATTAGGTATAATTAGTTTGGTTGGGATGGTCACTTAGAATAGATTGCATAGGTTTTTCGAAATGCGAAAGATATTTGAACCGTAAATCGAAATAGAAAACTACGAACATTGGAATCATGATGACAAACCTTACGTAAACATTACCGCGAGTTGCACTTGCCATTGTCAATGTTTCTTTTTTGTAGTTATGTTCATTTATGGGTCTCGCTGTATGTTGTTGTTCTGCGCTAGTAAAAGGAATATCTATCTATTCATTGAAAACGTTTGAAAAAGCAAAAGAGGAAACAAGAGAAACCATGGCTGTTACATGTTTTGGAGTTTTAGTTAATTTGCTCGTATAACGTCAACTTTAGCAGAAACCAAAATGGTTAACCAATTTCGGCGTTTTAAATGTAAACCCGGCCAATGGCCCTCTGGAATTCCTCTTTAATACAAAATATCTCAATAGATATTATGTATTAAAAAGGCGATGTATTGGTAGTTTACAGCTTTCACTAAAATAATAGAAAGTTCGAAGGACTCTACAAGAACGTTCCACTTATTGTAACAGATCTAACCCATGTGGTATTTACCAAGAACACAAACCTCCACCATTTTGGCACGTGCGTTTATTGTTTGAGCGAAATGTCGACCTAATTATTGCACGGGAGTAACAGAAAGGCCATGACGGGTTATTGTAAGAAATTCTGTGCTTCACGGTTTGACTAAGTATAGCACTTATCAAAATGCCAGGTCTGCTCTCCTACTAACTGCAATAAACCTCAGACTAAAAGAATCTTTTAATACAACATGCAATGCAAGAAACATAACAAAAGTAATTTGTGCAAGAACACAAACCTCCACCATTTTGGCACGCTTACGTGTTTTTTTTCAATGAGTGATATGTAGACATATTGCTTGCTTAGGAGTAACAGTGAGGCTATGACGGGTTATTGTACGAAATACTAAGCTTCGTCTGCAGCACAGTAAATACCTTACTCTTTTATCTAAGGAAATAAGCACGAGCGAGAACTCGGACAGCGGCCATTTTGGTATTTTGGCACGCGTGCGTTTTTTTATTATAATACTGGAGGAACAGAGGCAGGCACTGGAGGACTACGAAATTGTATGCTTGGTGTCTCGGGTATGGGTGCGTGTTCACGGCCGATAACCAGACGCCGTTGATGATTGCAATAGCGCACATAACTACCTACTAAAAGTCGGACAGAAATAACTTTGGAAATTCGAACAATCCGATTTATCGGTTTTAGGTACAAGATGTCTGACGAGGTCTTGCGCCGTTACAGCATTTTAAACAAAACCGACAGATACTAGTTAAGATGGCGGCCCTACTCTCTTCCGCCATTTTGGCACGTGTGTGCTTTTTGTTTGAGTGAAATGTAGACATATCGCGTGGGAGTAACAGTGAGGCTAGGACGGGTTATTGTACGAAATGCTATGCTTCAACTGCAGCGCAGTCAAAAAACGAAAAATACTTGTCAAAATGGCTACCTTATTCTTCTATCTCTGGAAATAGGCACAAGCGAGAACTCGGACTGCAGCCATTTTGGCAAACTGGCACACATGCGAGCTTTTTTTCTTTAAGTGAAATGTCAACATCATTGCACCGGAGCAATAACAGACATGCATAGTAGAGTCATTGTAAGAACTTCGTCAATCAATCATTGCTTAGCGTTTCGACTACAGTGCAGTAACCAGACGGACAGACACTTGTTAAAACGGTGGCCTTTTGTCCTATCTATTGAAAAACTTCAAATTTAAAGCGCACGCGAGAACTTGAACCGCAGCCATTTTGGCACGCGTGCGTTTTTTATTATTGTACAGGAGGAACAGATGCAGGCACTGGAGGATTACGAAATTGTATGCTCGGTGTTTCCGTTATAGGTGCGCCTCCACGTCCGATAACCGGAAAAGTAAAAGTCGGACAGAAATAACTTTTGAAATTCGAGCAATCCGATTTATCGGTTTGACAAGATGTCTGACGTGGGCGTGCGCCGTTACAGTATTTTAAACAAAACCGACAGATACTAGTTAAGATGGCGGCCCTACTCTCTTTCGCCATTTTGGCACGTGTGTGCTTTTATTGTTTGTGCGAAATGTAGAAATATCGCGTGGGAGTAACAGTGAGGCTATGACGGGAGTTATTGTACGAAATGCTATGCTTCAACTGCAGCGCAGTAAAAAACCGAAAAATACTTATTAAAATGGCTACTTTCTATCTCAGGAGATAAGCACGAGTGAAAACTCGGACCGCGGCCATTTTGGCAAGCGTGCTTTTTTTTTTACTGAAATGTCAACATAATTGCGCGCGGATCAACTAAGACAGGCAGTGTGGGGTTATTGTAAGAAATTCATCATTCAACCATTGCTTAGCGTTTCGATTATAGTGCAGTAACAAGACTGACAGACACCTGTTAAAATGGTGGCCTTTTGTCCGATCCTTTGAAATAGTCCTAACTTAAAGCACGCGCGAGAACTCGAACCGCCGCCATTTTGGCACGCGTGCGTTTTTTTTTATAATTGCACTTGGGGGTTAGGAAAAAAATGTATGCTTAGCTTTTTGATATGGGTGCGCGCCGGACGTCCGATACTTTAAGATCAGACACCGAATAAGATAGAAGATACTGATTGTGATTGCTATAAAAGAAAAGAAAAACCAGCCAGACTTCCGCACCAAATAAAAATATCACGTTTCTTGTTTTGGAGCTCTATTATTTTTCTGATTTGATATCTGTTGTCAAAGCGGAAACAGAAATAGATCATTTGTGAAAATTTCAGCTCTCTAGCTATCCTGGTTTAAACTCGTGACGGACCCTAAGTCAGACAGAAATAACATCGGAAATTCGAGCGATCCGATTTATCGGTCCGACAAGATGTCGGACGTGGGCGTGCGCCGCTCATCTAAACAAACCCGAATGATACTAAGTAAAATGGTGGCTCTACTCTGCCGTCCGTGACTAATAGCATAGCTGGATATTGTTAATTTGTTAGTTAGGTACATGAAGTTTAGATAAGAAATAGATTTTTTCATTATGGATACCAAATGCAATCTTCTGGGTGCATACAAAATTTTCTTTCACTAGGGTCCAATTGGTATGATTTTACTGTATACCTGAGCTAGACTATAGACACAGTCAGATAGACAGATAATAGCAAAATTTCCACAAAAAAAAATAGCCATGCTTTATGAAATATCTCGACATGGCGATACTACCGTGAGGTGACATGTATTAAGATGAATAGTAAAACTTACTGTAATGAGCCTTTTCAACCAGCGGTTCCACATTGTAGACGCGCATGCCAGACGTCAGGCAACATGTGAAGCAGTCTGAAACCAACAAAAAATATACATTGCATTAAATGATCAATGTACTTTACACTACCAGACGTCCGCATGGTTCACCCATGTAGATCCCATTCCCATGGAATTATGGGAATTAAATATAGCCAATATTACTCGGGGATAGTGAGGCTTTCCAACAGTAAAAAAATGTTGCAAATCAATCCAGTAGTTTCGGAGCCTATTCGATGCAAACAAACAAACAATGAAATCTTTCCTGCTCATAATATTAGTAAATATGATGTTTATGCGGGCTTCAGCAAAGCTTTTAGTGCCCTAAGCAACTTCACCTGCAAGTTGAAATCTTTAATGCTGACGGTAAAAACAATAGTATAAGCGCTGGGGATGTTAAAAGTCGAATAGGAGTAAAAATGTGGACTTATTAACCTGAGACAAATTCTGCATACATACATATGGTCACACCTTTATCCCCGAAGGGCTAGACAGACACATTTGATATGCCCACATTTCACCTTTATAGAATTTGTCTCATGTAACAGGTGGTGAGCAAATATGTCCCTGATCTATACTAATATTATAAAGAAGTAAAGTTTGTGTGTTTGTTAAATTGTAAGGGGTAATCTCGGGATCTACTGAACCAATTTTAAAAATTCTTTCACTAATAGAAAGCTACGTTATTGTGGAATGTCATAGGCTATACAGCATCACGCTACAAAGAATAGGAGCGGAGCAGTAATAGTAAATGTTTCAAAAACTGGGGAAATGTTATTCCTTTTGAGAGCTTCGTTGCGTGTGCTGCGTAAATATTTATAGTTATGTATTGAATATTAACGAGGGGACGCTACGGGAGTAAACGCAACGCGACGGGAGTAAATGCGATGGGAACAGGTAATACTCTCTCTTATGTAGCGCAAACGAAGTTGCGCGGGTCAGCTAGATTATTAATAAAAGCACACCCTGAGTTTGGGCAAACCAGAGCGTTTGATGTGAGGTTTAGGGATGACTATTATCAATCAATCTGGGAGTGCTGGACTATGCTTTGATTAGCTCGGGAGCACCTATCATCTAACCTATTATTATGTCAAGTGTTCCGTACTGTTAAAACAACATGTTTTATATCCTGCAACAATTTTTTTTTAAATCTTATGCTGCAGGGTAGGTATATGAATGTGTCACCTTGCAGTAGACGGCATGTGGACGCTACTTGAGAAATTATTGACCTCGTTGGTCATCATTTCCTTTAGCAATTCGTCCCATACCCACCTAATTTTCATGTCAGGAAATTTTTACAGGTGTGTCTGAACTCTAAAATCAAACTAAGTCCCTAAAACTAATTAAACCGAACTAAATAGTATGTCTAATACCTACTCATTTACATTCAAAAGATTTACCGAGTTTTTAATGAATTTACCGAGTTAGTGATGGAGTAATTAGGTCATAATGATAATGAAGTTCTTATTTGTATTCATTTAAGTGTGTCATACTTATTTTTATTCACTCATACAAACAAATAAATAAAATAAAATATTTTTTACAAGAGGGATTCTAAACTGTGACACAATAAAAATTCAATAAATAAATATGCCAATTAATAGTGTTCATAAATAGACATTATTTGTAAAAAAAATGAAATACTGCTAAATAAACAAGGGGTTTATAACTAATCAAAACTACGCAAAAAGTGCATCATCTTGTTTCGCGTCGAATAAGTCGACGGAAAATGCGTTTTACATTTTCATGTGCTGCTTCAGAGTGAGCTACAAACACAACCAACGCCCAAACAATAGCATGCCCACTTGCGAAGACTGAAACTGCGCGTGGGCGCGCTACTAAAAATAATAACAACACGTGGAGTGGAGCACTCCTCAGTACGACTATCGTAACAACATGCACATACGACAGCTACACGAGCCTCGTCTGTAACATTTCGTCACATATTCCATACCATAACACGAGATATACATATTCATGATAATATTATGATCATCACAAAATTGTATAGTCTCCCTGAGAACAAAGAACTTAGGTTGACGAACTAGGAAATAAACCACATACCTTGATCCTGATTAAATGCTAGGCTGGTAATGCCATTGCTCCTCCGCCGCGCCATGTCGCTTCCACCGTGAATTTATCATAAACATTGATCAAATTTTATAAAAGTTATGTCAGAGGACATTTTAGTTTACTATAATTTAATACGCAATATAATAATACATGTTCTCTGTGTGTGATACACAGCTGATTTTGATGACGGATGGCAGAATAACAACGATGTTGACAACAACAAAAATATATAGAGGCAAACAACGAAGTTGCCAGTACTTAAACATTAAAAACTACCGTTTTCGTTATAATCGCAGCATTTAGAAAATGTGGGATGAATTTGAATGCTCTCTAAATAAATATTTATTTTCAACACACATGTGTGGAATACATTTTGCTGACTTTTATTAGTCCCGTCTATATAACTAAGTTAATAATTAGAGGACATAAAACAATATGGTGAAATGTGGGGCGAATGCTATGCCTCTGCCTACCCCTTCGGGGATAAAGGCGTGATTATATGTCTGTATGTATGTATGTATGTATGTAATTATAAGAGCGAATCATTGATACGTAATGCTTCCTCCACATTACTCGCGAAGTTGAACGAAGTTCGTCGGCGAAGTTGCCCGAGTCAAAGAAATTTTATGGTGGAGGGTTACTTCGGCCTACTTCGTCAAAATTTTTCTTTGCCTCGGGCAACTTCGCCGACGAACTTTGTTCAACTTCGCGAGTAATGTAGAGGAAGCATTAAAAGAAGATTCAGGTTCTGCAGATATTGACGTGACGCAAGTATAAGTTCCTTGCGTGACGCAAAGACTAGGATCAAGTATACCCTGGATTAGCTAAGCGCGTACACCCGAAAGGGACAAACACATAGTACTTGTGAAACCAGTGTTGTTAGTCCCTACCAAATTTTACCCCACGACTTTTTTAAATCCGTTAGGTATAATGAATTAATGTTTTCTGGCATTACATCCTTTAAAAAACTCAAATACATAACAATTTAGGCATAAAGAATACTCATAACTGTAATTATGTTATTTTTTTTTTAATTAACATTATTATACAAACACGAAAGGTGGCATCAGTAAATTTTTTGATGATTATCAGCGTACTTACATTGCCCTAAAAGAGGGACGAGGTTTTACAGTGTCCTACGCGTAGGATATAGATAGGATATGATATAGACAGCGTTAGCGGTCGAGGTCCCCCGACCTTATGCCCACGGTCAAAAAACAATCGGCAGCGCGCAGGGACTCCTTACCGCGGTGCCCCCGAACTGCACGGCGGAGTGGGAGTATTTCCATTGCTCCCGCTCCCCCGCGCAGTGCACCTCCCGCCACCACCTCGTCAACTGACGAGGCGACAGCGGCCCAACACTGTTGCCGCCAGCCGCGTCGTTATTCAGGCAGGGCGGGAGCATCTACCCAAACTCCCGCCCCCGCAATGGCGGCAAACTGCCGTTTGCCACCATCGCCCCGCTAGCAAAAGTGGCGAAACGACGGCGACCCAGCATCGCTGCTGCCGGCCGTGCCGTTACTGACGGCCCACGGGTGGGTTGCTCCCATCTGGGCCGGAATTAGCCAGAGTAGCACAACTCCCCCACAGAGGAAGGGGAGTGGTCGCTACCCTGTTGCCCAGGATGCACCACTAGGAGAATGGATCGCATTGGGGTCCTGAAGATGTTTGTAGGACCCCGCATCCCGATGGCATTGGCATTATACCCTGACCTTGACCTAAATATTTTATATGATGTGGGCTTAAAATAAAAAAAAAGTTGGGGACTCCTGGTCACCAAGGAGCTGCATAGAATTTATTCAGCGTGTTTGAATAAAAAAAAAACAAGTTGTTCAAAATTCAAATTTTCGAAGATTTTATTGTCCTTTCAATAAAATTAATTTAGTGTATGTCAACTCTATTAGAAAAAGATTTTGAGGCATAATGAATACGTACATTCAAATAATTTTTGCATATAGCTTTAATTAAAACAAAAGAGAGTAATGGTTTTCAGCAATAGGTCGATGGACTAATAAAATGCAAATTTAACGCAAATTTGCGCATTTGAAATTTTAAAAACTTCGTATCTCCTGAATTCATGGAGATAATAAATCTGCTGTCTCTTGATTAATTAGCCGTTTTTCTTGCAATTTTTCTACAACTTTTCACATAAGACGCTGATTTTCCGAACGTAATATCGCCAACATCTTTTTTCGTGTCTGGGCTAAAAGCGTCTGCCGATTTAATTGCTTGAATAGTTTTCGTTTCCGTGGTGTTATCTCAACCTCCGTGGACTTTTCAATCAATGTTGAGTGTTCAACCTAAAATTAATTAAAAAAGGGGATTTTAATAATAATAATAATTTAAATTGCAACTAATATTAATAAACATTTACTCGATTAATTGAAACTATAGATATTACAATTATAAACATATTGAAAGAGAATTTTATGTTTACCCTTACCGAATTCGTTTTGTAATGCACTAGCTATTGCCCGCATATACCGGCTGTAGATTTAGTAGTGTGCAATACTTGCACACGTGACTCTACTGCCTACACTCGTAAATATTTCGTGATAAAAAAAATGTTTTTTTTTTTCATGTCAAATTTGATTTTATTTGCAAAGAACCTCTGCCTGTACCCACTGGCCAATAATACGTGAACTTAAATTTAAGTAAGTACTTAATAATTATTAATAAATCTAAAAAGCGAAAGATTGTAAATGATACTCGCATAATGACTATTTATTACCCAGTGCTATGACCTCTAGCGTCCAGCTGATCGTTTGTAGGTATTAGGCATACTGGCTGCGTTCGAGCGTTCACTGCTTACTTTTTGCCGTTTTTTGGTACGGAACTCGCCCTTGACCGGTTTTTCTGTTTCATAGGTTCACGTATTATTCGTCAGTGGAGGTTAGGCAGAGTTCCCGTTGGAATTAAAAAACGAATTCAATATGAAAAAAGACTAAAAAAAAAATGTTTTTTTTTATCACGAAGTATTAACGAGTGTAGGCAGTAGAGTCACGTGTGCAAGTATTGCACACTACTAAATCTACAGCTTGTATACATTATATTATTCGAACTCTACATGATTATTCACTCGCCTCTCTAGAATGACCTCTAAACTCTTCGTCACTCGCCTTTCTATACGACCCTACTCAACTATATCCTTTCCCAATCTATCTATGTACCCAATTTCATCAGGATATCTTAAAAAATCATAACCTATTTCCCCCCTCCTTCTACCCTTTTTTCGCAATAAAACGTTGCCATGTCAGTTTCCATCTCTGTATCAAATTGTATCAGATTATCTTCCGAATATACCGAATATTCCGGGTATACTTGATCCTAGCGCAAAGATTTTAACTAGCGCCTCTGGTGTCGAAATTGTGAAGCTGTCTAAGAACGACATATGACACAACTAAGTCATAACGACTTTCGAAACAATTTACGTCATCGAAACTCACCTACAGTTTGTCTATAAAGTCGTGAAATTAAACGAGGGCGCTGCTGAATGCATGTAGCAACCCTATATAGTACAACCAAAATGATTTTGATACGAGGAGTTCGTTCCGAGTAAAATCTTACTAATATTATAAATGCGACAGTTTGTGAGTGTGGATGTTTATTACTCTTACACGCTCGAACGGTTAAAGGGATCTGGCTGAAATTTGGTACAGGGATACATTATAATCTGGAATAACCATGGCTACTTTTTATTCCGGGAATAAGTACTTACGGGAAGCGGGAACGGGAACAATACAAATATTATAAATGCGAAAGCTTATGAGTGTGGATGTGAGACTCTTTCACGCTCGAACAGTTGAACTGATCTGGCTGAAATTTGGTACAGGGATACATTATAGTCTGGAATAACACATAGGCTACTTTTCATGCCGGGAATAAGTTCCTACGGGAAGCGGGAACGAGAACAAATTCGACACGGGCGAAGCTGCGGGCATCAGCTAGTGAGTTAATAAATAAAACACACTATACATTTTGAATTTTGTTTCTGTTTTATTGAATCAGATCCAGAATAAAGTTATTGAACCAGATCCAGAAGCCCCGGTCTAATAGCGTCTTACAACCCACCAGCAGGTGCCTAGCAGTCCCAATTGCTTCGCCACAATCATGTAATTACATGATTTATCTGTAACTTTCCCCCATCTGACAAGGATTTTTTTGGCGCAGTGCACAAATATTAAAATCGTCTATTTCTTTCTTTGCCGGCCTTTTCTGTGTTTCCCAGGAGTTTCAAACTTTCCTTCATTATTAAAACCTTCGTTAACTATTCGCCTAACTGTACTCTCTGATTTTTCTGAAAAGAGTAAAAAAAGAAAATTAATTACTTAATGGAAACAAACTATTGACATGAAGCAATTAATTCAAAATAAAAAATTGGTAGAAAACCAGATTGAACTGAGTATCAAAAATGTAGGTCGTACTATAAAATAACCTACTAACAATGTTATTCTAACCACTGACTTACATTATAGGCAGATTGTAAGTCTGTGATTCTAACCTAAAAATATGCAACGTAAACAATGCCTTTTTTGTCTCCAAATCGTAAATTCAGTAAATTGTAACTTCAGACAGATTCAAAACAAACAATAACACGATTACATACCCACCAAAGATGCTGTTCGCTCATAAACATCCTCAAAATCCCACAACAATTGTCCAGCTTGGTACTCCGCGAAACATCACTGGAAAACTTTAAAAATCACTTCCTGCGCACCACTCCGATTTTCTTTACTCATTTCTCAAACCTTTATGCGTAGTTTGGTTTCAATTTGTTGCAGTTTAATCCAAACATTAAAGTTACGTGAGAGAGTAAACGAAATTCGACGATAGCATTGACAACTGACGTACTTATGTTTCGTGTTGCCAGTGTTGCCACACGCATAACTGTTTTTAGTTCCTCAAACATTCATTTCACGACTTTATAGACAAACTGTACTTGAATTTAAATCATAAAAATACGGTTTCTTGCTGGACGAGACAATAAATTATGTTGTCAAGTAAGCCCCGTGTGGCGACGGGGTCCCGTGTTGCGACGGGTGAGAGTACAAAATGTCGCCACCCCAATACATCCCGAGGGTGTCGTAAGAGGCGACTAAGGGAACACTTTCGCAAAAATATCCATTGCGTAGAGAAGGAATACTTGAAATGAAATGAAACCCGGTTGTCAGTAAAATGATAATCGTTAAGCCAAGTGCAAGGCCTTAAGGGCGGCTTGAACGACGACCTGCGCCTGTCCATTTTAACACGGCAATAGGCTCACCACCTGTTACGTGGGACTTAAAATTATAAGGTGAAATGTGGGCGTATGATATGCCTCTGCCTACACCCCTTTGGGGATAAAGGCGTGATTATATGTATGTGTCAAATAAGAAAAGTTCAAATCATATTTTGGTAGCTTTGTCATGTCTTGGTAATTTTGATTTTTAATAATTTAAATAAAAAATAATACAGATGCGTGTACTCAATACACACAGCTGTATTGAAAAAATTAACACTCTTACGATTCATTAGCTTCCCTTGTTACTTACATACCTATACATGGTCACGCCTTTATCCCCGAAGGTGTAGGCAGAGGCATATAATTAGATCCAGGTATTGAGCCGTATTGAAGTGGACAAGCGCAAGTCAATTGCTGTTCAAATATTTCAAGCCTTTTAAGGCCTTCAACTTGACTTAATGACAAAAATTTTGCTGGCAACCAGCACCAACGTCTTAACAAGCTTTCCGAAACATGAAAAAGCTCAAATAAATGTCGGCCATGGTGAAAGTTGCTTTCTGCAGTGATCATTTCCCAGAACACTGAGACTACGAGCGCTTTCCCTTCTATTTCCTATTAACGCTTTTACAATTTTACATAAGTAGGGATGGAACTTACTTCTTTTAGAGCTTCTTTTAGAAAAATTCTGAGACGCTAGCGCCGGTACGACATTAGAAAACAACTTCTATCGTTTAAAATTTGGTACAACAAACATAATCTTATTATCGGACGAGAAACTTGTCTTACGGCCACTTTCCACCGCGGGCTTAGCAGGCCTATTATTGCATCCACATTAAATCACTCCTATACATTGTGCTGCGGTAGTGGGAAAACAAGCACCTACCTATGGAGTTAATTACTAAACAAATGAAAACTTATTCCCTCATCTCCAGTATTAGACGCAACAAATGCAACAATATTTCATACTACTTATAAAGGCAAACTACGAATTCTTTTTGTATGTAATCGTGAACCATCTGATTAGGTCTAAAATTATTTAACCTCAACTCAAAGACTTCTATAAAAGTTTTTATTGAGGTCTTTGCCTCAACTTAACTCAATAGGGTCCGGACACGATCATGCCTTGCAATTGTCAATCACGTTAATTATGAATGGAAGTTGCTTCAGTGTGCGTAATTGCTTTGCATGTGTGTGTGCATCGACGTATACGTGCACATGAAAATCTACGTGCTTGACAATTGCCAATTGATTATGTCGGGACCCCTTTACGATATGGTCGTTCTTAGACAAATTGCAAATTTCACCGCTAGAGGCGCGCTCATAAGTAATCTTTGCATCGTCAAATATGTCGCTCCTTGAATACAAAAGGTACACAAATCGAAATTCATAAATTTTACAGGACGGCCAAAACAAATTTTTGAAACAGTTTTTTTTTAATATTTCATATATTTATTTATTAAATATAAGATGTTGATATGTCATGTGATTGATGCGTATTTTTAGCTCTATCTATGTACAATATTAACTTTGTAATAGCTGTTACTGATAAAGATAAAAAGACAAAGAAGTCCCTTTTGCATTCAAAATTTGAATCAATATAATAAAAATTATGTCAAAAAGTAATCACAATTTTACAAATAAAAATGTTTTACCGTACTGTATTGATAAAGTAATGTATCAAAAAGTTTAATCTTACTACTAGGTAAAACATAAGTGAATGAACCCCGGGAAAACACTGAATAAAAAATTCTAAACTAACAAATCTTAACTTAGGTATTACTTATATAACTAAGACCAACTTTGTAGGCGACTATTGTTCAGTCAAATTCTTTTAAAACATGTTTGTCTCTCCCTCTTTCATATTAATAACTAACTAAAAATTCAGAAGCAAAATATTATAGCTAGATAATAATAATATTACTACAAAATAACTTAGACCATCGCAATAACAATCTAAGTTGTCTTACAAACCACAGTTTTAAACAATCTAAGGCACTTTTACGTCAACTATCCTAAGTAACTTATACAAAATACGATATCAGTTCTAAAGGCACAGAATTCAGTAGGAAAATATTATAGCTTGTAATTATATTATAACACAATAAAAATCAAAATGGTCTTACAAAATCTTTTTTAAATCAAATTATTTATAATTATCAATCAAGTCAACTTATGGCAGTCCACTCTCGGACGTGGCCTCTTCCAATTTACGCTACAACATACGGTCCTGCGCATTCCGGATCCAGTCTCAGCCTGCGACATTTTCTAGAATGTCGGTCCATATGGCGGGTGGACGTCCTACCCTACGTTTGCCAGGTCACGATATCCACTCCAGAACTTGTTTGTTCCATTGGCCGTCGGTTGTTCTGCTGATGTGGCCGGCCCACTGCCACTTTGAAGTGCTTATTCTGCGAGCTATGTCGACCACTATAGTTCTCTATCGGATATCGGATTCAAAGTTTATCCCTCAAAGATACTCCAAGCATAGCTTGTTCCATAGCTCACTGCGCGACCTTACGGGCACGGACCAATCCCACCGTAAGAGTCCACGTCTCGGGACCGTAAGTCATGACGGGTAGAACGCACTGGTTGTAGACCCTCGTCTTCAGGCATTGGAGTATAGTAAAATTGATAACTCGACGCAGTTTACTGAATGCTGCCCAGACCAGCTGGATCCTTCGGGCTATTTCCTTGTCCAGGTTCTTTTTTACAAGTTTGATAGCCTGCCCAAGGTAAGTATACTTCTGAACAACTAAAAACATACAATACACACAATTATATACACACTTATTATTATACAATTTTTAGTATAATACACAATCAAATACAAAACAATCCCTAATAAGGCATTTCTAATGATAATTTGCCAGTAATAACACCATAAATTAAACAAATTAATTTAAGCTATGCCACCTTACATACAACGTTCAGTGAAACAATAAGTCAATGCATCTTAATCAAATCATATTCAACATAATTCAGGAATATCTACCCATATTTTATAGGTATTAACACTACGAATTTTCAGTTTTGCAACTGTTTTATTACAAAATATGATAACACTTAACTAATATTGGAATACAAAACGGATGCATTTCAAATATGGCCCTTTTGTATTACATAATATTATGATTACAAATACTGACTTTAGAATGCAAAACGGACGTTTTACAAAATATGGTACTTTTGTAGTATGAAATATGATTACTAATACTGATGTCAGAATGCAAAACGAACGCTTTCCAAAATATGGCACTTTAGTATTATAAAATATGATCACACTTACCTGAAGTTTGAATGCAACACAGACGTATTTTGAATTGTGGCACTTTTTCACGCAGCCGATGTGCGCACGCGTTGAATCTAGGGGTCGCAACTAACAAAATGACGGTTCTGCACTGACATTACTTGTCAAAGTGCTCCAATGCAAAAAAGTGGTAAGTTTGTGGGGCCATAATTTATAAGCAAAAATTATTGGAGATTTTTCTACTAATATATACAGGGTGAATTTTTGAAAAGGGATTGGATGGCCAAATCCGAAACTATAAGGAATAGCGAAAAATGCTGAAAAGAGTCACGAGCCCGATTTTGATGAAACTTAAAACCTCATCATTAGATTTTTGAAAAACCCATAATCCTAGCTGGGAATCGAACTTGTTGATTTTGCAAAAAAAAAAACACCCTTTATTATTACACCATACGATAGAGTCGCTGTTAAGGATCAAATTTTGCAAAGTAATGATATACGCCAAATTTAAGGAACATTAGGAATTTTAATAGAATGCATATTTCATGTACCTAAATTTTGTATCATAGTTCGTTTCGTTGGAAATCCCAGAAAAGATCGTAACTATTCCGTGTTTTAAATTATGCTCAGAATGATTTTTTAGAGAATATTCTCAACGGAATCAATAATATTCCTTAGTTATTCCTTGAGGTTTCGAATCCAGCTAGGTTTTGCAAAGATTTTGAACAATTAATCAGTTAATAAAATGTATTTTGTTAAAGATGAGCTCTTTCCTGTAGTTTGCCGTATATCATTACTTCCCAGAATATGATCCGTAATAGCAACACTATCGTATGGTGTAATAATAAAGGGTGTTTTTTTTTTCAAAATCAATGGATTCGATTCCCAGCTAGGTTTTTCAAAAATCTAATGATGAGGTTTTAAGTTTCATCAAAATCGGACTCGTGACTCCTTTTAGCATTTTTCGCTATTCCTTATAGTTTCGGATTTGGCCATCCAATCCCTTTTGAAAAATTCACCCTGTATAGTCGATTTAGGTATCATTTTTGCAATAAAACTGTTTTGAGAATTTTTTTATTTATGGCCTTTTTGCATTCAAGGAGCGATGTATCGCCCACCGAGAGGGTCTACGGGTTGCGGACGGACGGGAAACAAATTGATCCTATAGGGGTTCCGTATTCTCGAGCCATGTAGTTGCAATAGCCGACATCGAAGTTGAAATAATTATCATTATTTCATTACATCCGAAACAAAAAAAAACATTTGTGTACAAATCACCTTATTTTCATATCTCACATAATTCCTCGAAATTTAGGGAAGAAATCCCAAGTTCGGGAATCCTGGTGGCAAAGAAACGTAGTTGTAGTTCCAAATTTTGCCGCGAGACTTTTTTGAAGACACGAACTCTACCAAACAAAGGGGATCACTCTTGTTCTTCGTGTTTGCTCCATACACTGTTCTGTAATTACAGATCAGTGGCTACATATTTTTCATTCACAGATATTTTACCTCTGACTGACAGCTTGTCGATTGTTTCCTCTGTGTGTTGGCATACCAATAAAATCATCCTTTGAGTGTCAGCCTAAAACATTTTACCAATTATAGTGGAGATTATAACATCCCACCGTTAGCAGGAAGAGTTTTGTTTTTCATGTCATATTAAACTTAACTTTAATAAGACAGTGCTCCTGTTACTATGCAATTATATTTAACAATTTTTTTATAATGAATGTTTAAAAAAAAATTCACTACCACCAATAACGAAGGCGAAGTTGCTGCATCTACAACGTTCCACATCTCAATTAATGGCCCCGCCTGAAAAAACCGCCAGCGAAGGTAGAAAGTACGTTTCGACAATAGGTTGCAGTACATGGGAGAAACAAAAACTTATTCGGGTAACTTAGCAATCAAGATAGGCAATCTAAATGCTTTTTTTTAACGTGAGAGAAAATCCGCATGCATGATGCCGGACTCCTACCGACTAAAAAAAGTCTATGGTTGGGAGCCCCGGGTAAGACCTCGGAAGGATGTCCCAGGACTCCCAACAGACCCACGGCCGCCACTGCAGCCTGGGGGGTTTCGGGTGTGATCCCGCTTCTAGGGGGGGGGGGCGTGTGTGAATTCCTCATGTCGTTGTGTGAAATGTCCGTGATATTTATTTATTATGTATAATATGTATGTTTTTAAAAAGTATTATGTATTAATATCCGTGGTCTGATACCCATAACACAAGCAGGTTATTCCTAGCTTACTTTGGGATCAGATAGCGTTGTGTGAAATGTCCGAGAATTTTTTTTTTCTCGAGACGCAGGCCTTTGCCTCGCTCCAGCGCCTCCTTGCGCCATCTGAACAGTGAAGCAAGGGCTCTCGCCTCCAGGTCCCATGGAGGGGTCCCAGCTAGGAGACAAGCCACCTCACCGGAGATCGTGCGATATCCTCTTATTACCCTGACGGCCCTCGCCCTCTGCGGGCTCAGCAATCTAGCCACATTGCTGGCCGTCAGGGTCGGCAATCTAAATGCTAGAGGTAATTTAACTCTGAACGGACTCTAAAATTAATTAAAGTGAAAAATTCTAAATCTGTCTACAATTAATGTTGCCAGATTTAAGATGAAATTTGCCTTTATTGCCCGTGGTACTACCAGTGGTACTACTGATAGTACCACGAGTAAAAAATTACCCGTGGTACTACCAACCGGTCCCAGTAGCAAGTAGTACCAATGGTAATTCAATTTTACCCGCGGTACTACTGGATAAAAAATAAACGAAGATCGGTAAAAACAAATGAAAATCGGTAAAAACAAATGAAAATCGATGAAAACAAATGAAGATCGGTAAAAGCAAATGAAGATTGGTGAAAACAAATGAAGATCGGTAAAAATAAATGAAGATCGGTGAAAACAAAAGAAGATCGATATAAACAATTGAAGGTCGTGGAAAACAAGTAAAGATCGGGCAAAACAAGTGAAATCTTAATTTTTATCACCGATCTTCATTTGTTTTCACCGATCTTCATTTATTTTTACAGATCTTCATTTGTTTTTACAGATCTTCAATTGTTTTTACCGATCTTCATTTTTGTTTTTATAGTACTTCATATGTTTTTACTGATCTTCATTTGTTTTCACCGGTTTTCATTTGTTTTTACCGATACTCATTTGTTTTACCGATCTTCAATTGTTTTTCCAGATCTTCATTTGTTTTCACCGATCTTCATTTATTTTTTATCCAGTAGTACCACGGGTAAAATTGAATTACCAGTGGTACTACTGGGACCACTTGGTAGTACCACCGATAATTTTTTTACTCGTGATACTACCAGTAGTACCACTTGTAGTACCACGAGCAAGAAAGGGAAATATGCCACCAATTTAACACGGTTTTCATCATGTCGATGGTCATAATAGTATTAACACCATAGATTTAGAACTTTACTCATTAACACACGGTTGGATTTGGTCCGGCTGCGGCGGACCATTTCCACCGTACCCCGGTTTTGCTGTGCATGACTGGACCGAACACGTTGGACTTGGTTGCTTCACGTGGTAGGGGATGGTTGCTTCACATATGCCTTCAAGTGCAAACGGTTGTTATCATGTCGTTAGACATAAATAATCCTTTTTTGCTCGTGGTACTGCCAGTGGTACTACTGGTAGTACCACGAGTAAAAAAAAATCCCGTGGGTAATACCCCTGTAATGATACCAGAGGACGTCAAGCGGTTTTACCCGCGTAGCTCCCGTTCCCGTGGGAATATGGGATAAAATATTGCCTACGTTCACCGGGAAGAGTGTAGCTTCCGAACAGTGAAAGAATTTTTCATATCGGTTATGTAGTTTCGAAACCTATTCGATGCAAACAATCAAATCTTCCCTCTTTATAATCCTGCTAATATTATAAATATCCTGCTAATATTATAAATGTGAAAGTTTGTGAGTGTGGATGTTTGTTACTCTTTCACGCTCGAACGGCTGAACGGATATGGCTGCCTCAAATTTGGTACAGGGATACATTATAGTCTGGAATAACACATAGACTACTTTTATCCCGAAAATAAGTTCTCACGGAAAGCGGAAACAGGAACAAATTTCACGCGGGCGAAGCTGCGGGCATCAGCTAGTATTAGTATGAAATAAGATTATTGTGATGTTTGTTACTAAATCACGCTGTAACGGCTGAACGGATCGGGCTGAAATTTGGTACGGAGATAGCTAATAGTCTGGAATAACACATTGGCTACTTTTCATCCATGGACTATGTTCCCACGGGAAGCGGGAATGGGTACCGAGTTTCACGCGGGCGAAGCCGCGAGCGTCATCTAGCATATAACAGTACTTTGAATTAGGCGTTTCCCATGCCACCAGTTTTAATTAAACAAAAAACAAACATTTATGATTTATTATACATAACCGATATGAAATATTCTTTCATTGTTCGGAAGCGCCACTCTTTCCGGTGAACATATGCAATACTTTATTCCCATATTCCCACGGGAACGGAAGCTACGCGGGTAAAACCGCGTGACGTCCTCTAGTATAATTTGAAGTTACAAATTTTGTACGCGATCTATAGAAATATAGGGAAAATATTTTTTTTTATTTTCAAATTAAATCAGCTTAAATTTATTATCGCTTCATACGACTATTTCATGACTCACACACAAACTTTAAACCGGAAATCGCAGGCGTCCCGGAGAAATTTGAAGTTTTCAAATGTTCAAGCCATAATCCTCATCAGGGTACCTTCATATCTCTGGAACCTTTTATGGACTATTTCTGAGATTTGGCAGGTCGTTACGACTATTTCATGACTATTTTTTGGCACCTTAACCAATTCGATAGACCGTTTGCTTGCACCAGAGATGAGGATTACAACTTGACGTTCAAGCCAAAATCTAACCTAACCTAACCTATAGCTATAACGCCGAAACTATAATGCGCCTATTTTTTTTACATATATGACTATTGATGACTATTTCATGACTAGTTTTTAGCATTCTCAAAATTCGATTTCATTGAGATTTCAATTATGAGGATTACAGCTTGAAGCACACGATTTTTCGCTATATTTTACTTATTTTACTTCTGACTGACAGCTTGTCGATCGTTTTCTGTGTGTTGGCGTTGCAGTAAAGTCACCCTACGAGTGCCAGTCTAAGCTATTTTACCGAATATTGTGAAGATTATAACGTCCGACTGCTCGACTGTTAGCACGAAGAGTTTTGTTTTTCCTGTCATAATAAACTTAACTTTACTAAGACAGTGCTCCTGTTACTGTGCGATTGTATTTAAGGTTTATTTATTTTATATGAATATTTGAAAAAAAAAAATCACTACCTACCACCACCAACGACGGCAAAGTTGCTGTTTCCACAACTTTTCCCATCTCAAATAATGGCCCCACCCGAAAAAACGCCAGCAAAAGCAGAAAGTAAGTATCAACTGAAGGTTGCTGTACATGGGAGAAACAAAAACTTATTCGGGTAACACAGCAATCAAGATAGGCAACCTAAGTGCTAGAGGTAATTTAACTCTAAACGGACTCTATGTATCTGTGAAAGGACTTTGTTAAACATGGCGGACTAGGAGGGGTACGCTTGTCATCATATTAGCACAGCCCATAGAATTAGAATGTACTGTTGAATGTGATGTTTGGGAGTAGCTAAAAATTCTAAATCACACATCACTAAACACACATGAATGGCACAGACAGACAATGTGATAATCTGTGACGTTATTGATAATATTTTTTGATATTGAATTAAATGAACTAAGGCGTCATTGAAAGGAAATCCCTTTGTATCTGTCCACCCCGTTGGCTGTGTCGCTGGATCTTGTGAGCTTTCAACACCATCCCCTGGCACAGACCATCGGCGAGGCACTGAGGTACCTACCAAAGCGTCAGGTCGTAGTCGCCGCCTCTACGATGGTAGATATAATTAGCTTTCTGAAACTGGAGCTCCAGTTTGGTTCTTTTTATGTCTGGAAAGGTTTGTAAACCAGACATATTGTTCAGATTATCAGAAAGAAATTGGCGACCACTAAACTCGGCCGCGACGCTCTGTGACGCCCCAAGGACAATGCTCTGCCCTATACAATACGTACCTACCTACCTAAATGAAAATTAAATTAGCAAACGTGTGGTATGGTAAGCATTTCTTTTGACAAAATTCATGAAAATCTTACTCAACGTACCAAAAGCTCCCGTTTAACATTATCTAGTCATAATTTATTTAATTTGAAAACAATATGTAAATGCGACATAAATAAGTTTTGCTATTATATTTATAGAAGGCAAATTATAATATTTAAGAATCTCAAATTAAACGTGTGTAACTTTTGTACCTTCAACAAGAATATATGTAACTAGGTATATAGAAAAGTAAAAAAATATCCCGATTAATCACCGATGCGATGCAGTCATAAGTGTTTGACTGCCTTGGTGATTGAAACCTTTTTTATTCTATTACGCCGATATTCCTACTATGGTTATAATATTATGTTGTTTGGTATTCATGGCTGGCTAATAGAATAAAAAAATACAAAATTTCAAAATGTTTTTATCTTCCCTCATTGAAGAATTATTTATACAAATCAAATTTTTGGCGTCAAAAGCAGTTTTAAATTATGTAGGGTGTCAATTAGCCAATGTAGTAATAATAAATCTAAAAAATATAAATATTTTAGGCTAAAGTAAGTGAAATAAACATAGGTACATTGGATTGCTTGCGTGACACAATTTTGACGGATAACGAAAATAACATAGTTGCTCGTATTTTCAGACAAATCTGCGACAATGGATTTCAAAACGACTGTTTCTAACGACTACCAATGGCCATTTGCAAAACCCATAGTTGGAAAGTATGTATTATGTTACATACCCTTTACTTTAGCTTTTCTAAATGTTTTAGGGTTCCGTACTAACGGGAGTAAAAGACTTCCCCGTCCGTCTGCCTGTCTGTTTGTTCGTCACGAGGCTGTATCTCGAGAACCGTGATAGCTAGAGCTGACATTTTCACAGATGACACCTATATTTCTGTTGCTACTTCAACAGCAAATACTGAAAAAAAGGGGTATTTAGGAGGCTCCACTTTTTTTTTAACGTGAGGGAACATCCTTGGTAGTTACTATGCCGGACTCCTACCGACTAAAAAAATCCTCACGTAACGCCCAACAGCCTACGGTTGAGAGCCCCGGGTAAGCCGTCGGAAGGATGTCCCAGGACTCCCAACAGGAGGCTCCCCTACAACATACGTGACTTTTTGCCGTTTTTTGGTACAGAATCCTCTTATGTGCGCGTGTCCGACTCACACAAGTTCCTACCCATTCTAAACTAAACTGATCTGGCTCAATTTTATTGTTTTTTTTTAATTTGGTACATTCATAGGACTGAAAAACAGATCACATTTTTATCCGTGGAATCAGTGCTCATGGAAATCGGAAACGGGGCCATAATTCCACAAAGTCGAGGCTGAGGGCGCTATATCTAGTTAGTTTTTTTTTATAAAACAACTAGAGTCCATGTTGCAAAGTCCATAGTTGGAGTCCTTGAGCTCTGTGTAGTTTAAGTCTGCCCAACAATCATGGTAACCGGGCGTTAGCTTATGTGATGTGTAGAATCCTGATGAAACAAGGTGTGGAGTACAATCTGGAGGGTAAAAGGTATATTTTCCTGTCCTACATCCATTTTCTTTCCTTGTGGTCTTGTGGAGTTCGATTCGTCATTCCTATCTTTGACGTTCTTGAGCGTAAGGATTGACAAATCGAGGGTGTGTGGTAGTATTCTTCTTAATTCCCTCCTTCACTATCGTAACGCCTGGTTCCATATGTTTATCTATTTTTTCTGTCTAACAGGCCATGTGCGCCACCGTCTCCAGACCCGGCGCCTTCGATTCGGCCGGCCCCAGTCGCTCCGTACTGCCACTGCGACGCTCACTCGTACGAGCCAAGGGTGGAACAGTACAAACAGCTACTGGATAAGGAGCAAAAGCTGTGCCAGGATTATGCTCAACTTGCCAAACAGGTATGATAGAAACAATCTTCTACGAAACTTTGGCAACCACCTATAGAAATACCGTTCTTCTTTTTCGTTGTAGTGTCTTGAATCTGAAACCGTAAAAGTATCAAAATCCAGGGGCAGACCTTTTTGTATTAAACTCGCCAAATTGACGTCACCCGTCTGATGGAAAACCATGTCTGTCGTTATCTAGCGTCTGGGGGCCCCTCTTACAGTCTAAACCTTTTAAGTTGTCCTCTGGTTTGCGGGCGATTTTATGATGAGCCTCTTCACGCTCCGCTTGAAGAACCCAGGGTTGTAAGTAGAGGGAAAAACGTTTGCGGGCAGGTCATCGACGAAAGAGAGTTCTTGGTGTTAAGAAATGACTTGCCAGTCTTTGTGACAGAGAATGAATGGTTATATGAAATCATGTCATCTTGATCGCTGTCCTTTTCTAATTTCTTTTTGAATACTTCCTGTACTACATCAGTCACGCGGGTAAGGTTAGATTCTCTTTTTCATTGCAATGACCTCGTCCGGTGCACTGCAGTTTCACTACTTGCAGGTACGATAGTTCTGGCCTCGAAGATCATGATAGCCCAGCGAGCCCAAAATGTGAATCGTGAGGTTCTGCTTTATAAAATGTAGATCATACGGCATCATAGGACTGCCAACTTGAGAAGCACTGTCAGAAGTCGTATGGATTGTGAGATTGGCCCCAAATCGCTAAATATCGCCATGACGTTTCATCAGGTGGTGTGGGCAATGTGGCGTGCTTTATAAAAAAAAATAAAGCTACAGAGCTTCTACTTTTTTTCAGCGCAAATAGTCCTGAACTAGCTCCTATGAGCTGAATCTATTTAAGCTATAGAGCTTCTACTTTTTTTCAGCGCAAATAGTCTTGAAATAGCTCCTATGAGCTTAATCTTTTTGACTTAGACATTACGACTAGTATAATTATTGAATGTCCCATATTTTTGCAGATGGTTGATGTAACTAATGATATTTTAGATCACCCTTGCGATGATCTTGATAGTAAGATGATTACAATGTACCAGTCCACTTTCAAGAAAAGATGTGAGTCAATTGATTTTGTCTTCCTAATTAACCGTTCAGGACAAATTTATAAATTACTTGCTGATGCCCGCAGCTTCGCCCGCGATGGCGCTGTATGTGAAATTTTGCTGAATTTTCTTTGCTATAAACCTCACGGAGCCCGAGACCTTTCCAACGAATGCAAAACCGTGAAAATCGGTTCGTGCGTTCTAAAGTTATAGCGTCAGGAAGGAAAACCCGACTTATTTTTATATAATAGATTAAAAGGTGATCTATGGTGAGGTGAGGCTATGGGATTTATTCCCGGGATAAAAAGTAGCCTGTGTTATTCCAGATTATATTCTATCCCTGTCCCAATTTTCAGCCATCTGGCTGAACAGATCTCCTTTCAGTCGTTAAAGCGTGGGTGAGTACCTAACATCCAGATATCTACCAAATCCACATACTTTATTTTTCTTAACGTCAGGAAAATCCTACATGGATGAAATGCCGGACTCCCACAGACTAAAATCCACACGTATCCTACCTAACAGCCAACGGTTGGGAAACCCGGGTAAGCCCTCGGAAGGATGTCCCAGGGCTCCCAACAGACCTACGTCTACTGCCACACTTCACTCAAAAACTTACGTCGCGCCACTGTAACTCCCAAACGGCTTGGAGAATCCTTGCGCTGTTAATGGCAGAACTAGAAATTCTAGAAATTCTCTGACTCTGGCTTAACTATAATATAAATATTATAAAGAGGAAAGATTTGATTGCATCGAATAGGCTCCGAAAATACTGAACCGATTTAAAAATTCTTTCACTGTTAGAAAGGTACAATGTCCCCTGGTGACTTAAGCTACATTTTATTCCCGTATTCCCATGGTAACGGGAGCTACGCGGGTGAAACCGCGTTACATCCTCTGGTACTTACATCATACATACATACATACATACATTATGTTCACGCCTTTATCCCCGAAGGGTTAGGCAGAGGCATATTATATGCCCACATTCCACCTTTTGTATATAATTTGGCCCACGTAATAGGTGGTGAGCCGTATTGCCGTGTTTAAATGGACAGGCGCAGGTTGTGACTGCCTGCTGTTGAAATAAAGTCTTCAACTTGACTTAACGACTGCCATTTTACTGGCAACCGGGACCAATGGCTTAACGTGCCTTCCGAAGCACGGAAACGCTCAAATAAATGTCACAAAGTGATCACATGGATGGTCACCCATCCATGGACCGGCCATAGTGAAAGTTGCTTACTGCAGTGATCGTTTACAGAACACTGAGTCCGCGGGGCCACGAGCGCTTCCTTACTTACATCATATTAGCTTTAATAAGACTCGATAACGCCATGTGAAATGTCTTCAAACTATTTATTATATACTTACAGCCTTCCCAGTAGCCGATTACCGAAAAATAATAGCTGCATCGCAATCCAGCGCACCTATACCAATGGAAAGTAATCGCCTGGGAATCTTGCGCTGCTATAAAGACCCAACGCATTTCACCGAACCACCGCCCAAGAGCCGGCCGACCATCAACCCACCAGGAATTGTCAACACAGGAGTCATGCCGACTTCTATAAAAAGATATATGACGGTATACCCAGGAAGGACGGAGTATATGGATGCTTACAGCGCGACAGGCAAAGCTTTCCTGAACTCTATGCAAAGGTTCAAAGAGCCTATGCCTTCGACGAGAAGGCGAGCTGATGATACCTGTGTTTGATTAAATGGTGAAGAATTTTCGTTTGGATAAGTGATATGTTACTGTTGTATGTAGAAAGATTAATAAATAAGGGAAGATAATTTCGGTTTATGTATTTGTATTTACGTGCCTCTTTTTAAGTAGGTATTGGCCGTAGGACAACACGTTGAAATCGGCAGCAGCAGCAAAAAGTTATTCCCTTTGAAATAAAAAATAAATAAATTTACATTTTTGTCAAAATTTTTGTGACTACTGGGGGTTCGGAAATGCTACAGACTGAGAAGAACACCCCAAGAAACTCAGTCCGGTCCCTCCCAAAATTCATCTTGGATTCTATTTAGGGTTCCGTAGTCAAACGGCAAAAAAAGGAACCCTTATAGATTAGTCATGTCTGTCTGTCCGTCCATCAGCCACTTTTCTGCGAAACTATAAGGCTTATGCTGTTGAAAATTGGTAAGTAGATGTATTCTGTAAAGCGCAAATAGTCCTGAACTAGCTCCTATGAGCTGAATCTATTTAAGCTATAGAGCTTCTACTTTTTTTCAGCGTAAATAGTCCTGAAATAGCTCCTATGAGCTTAATCTATTTGACTTAGACATTACGACTAGTATAATTATTGAATGTCCCATATTTTTGCAGATGGTTGATGTAACTAATGATATTTTAGATCACCCTTGCGATGATCTTGATAGTAAGATGATTACAATGTACCAGTCCACTTTCAAGAAAAGATGTGAGTCATATGATTTTGTCTTCCTAATTAACCGTTCAGGACAAATTTATAAATTTATTAAAAGGTGATCTATGGTGAGGTGAGGCTATGGGATTTATTCCCGGGATAAAAAGTAGCCTATGTGTTATTCCAGATTATATTCTATCCCTGTCCCAATTTTCAGCCATCTGGCTGAACAGATCTCCTTTCAGTCGTTAAAGCGTGGGTGAGTACCTAACATCCAGATATCTACCAAATCCACATACTTTATTTTTCTTAACGTCAGGAAAATCCTACATGGATGAAATGCCGAACTCCCACAGACTAAAATCCACACGTATCCTACCTAACAGCCAACGGTTGGGAAACCCGGGTAAGCCCTCGGAAGGATGTCCCAGGGCTCCCAACAGACCTACGGGCTGCCACACTTCACTCAAAAACTTTAGTCGCGCCACTGTAACTTCCAAACGGCTTGGAGAATCCGGCTTGGAGAATCCTTGGCAGAACTAGAAATTCTAGAAATTCTCTGACTCTGGCTTATCTATTATATAAAAATAAGTCGGGTTTTCCTTCCTGACGCTATAACTCCAGAACGCACGAACCGATTTCCACGGTTTTGCATTCGTTGGAAAGGTCTCGGGCTCCGTGAGGTTTATAGCAAAGAAAATTCAGCAAAATTTCACATACAGCGCCATCGCGGGCGAAGCTGCGGGCATCAGCTAGTCTATAATATAAATATTATAAAGAGGAAAGATTTGATTGCATCGAATAGGCTCCGAAAATACTGAACCGATTTAAAAATTCTTTCACTGTTAGAAAGGTACACTGTCCCCGGGTGACATAAGCTACATTTTATTCCCGTATTCCCACGGAAACGGGAGCTAACGCGGGTGAAACGACGTGACGTACGCTGGTACATCCATATTAACTTTAATAAGACTCAATAGCGCCATGTGAAATGTCCTCAAACTATTATTATATACTTACAGCCTTCCCAGTAGCCGATTACCGAAAAATAATAGCTGCATCGCAATCCAGCGCACCTATACCAATGGAAAGTAATCGCCTGGGAATCTTGCGCTGCTATAAAGACCCAACGCATTTCACCGAACCACCGCCCAAGAGCCGGCCGACCATCAACCCACCAGGAATTGTCAACACAGGAGTCATGCCGACTTCTATTAAAAGATATATGACTGTATACCCAGGAAGGACGGAGTATATGGATGCTTACAGCGCGACAGGCAAAGCTTTCCTGAACTCGATGCAAAGGTTCAAAGGGCCTATGCCTTCGACGAGAAGGCGAGCTGATGATACCTGTGTTTGATTAAATGGTGAAGAATTTTCGTTTGGATAAGTGATATGTAACTGTTGTATGTAGAAAGATTAATAAATAAGGGAAGATAATTTCGTTTTATGTATTTGTATTTAAGTACCGTAGGTATTGGCCGTAGGACAACACGTTGAAATCGGCACCAACAGCAAAAAGTTATTCCCTTTGAAATAAAAAATAAATAAATTTACATTTTTGTCAAATTTTTTGTGACTACTGGGGGTGCTACAGACTGAGAAGAACACCCCAAGAAACTCAGTCCTTTCCCTCCCAAAATTCATCTTGGAATCTAATAGTTTTTTTTAGGGTTCCGTAGCCAAACGGCAAAAAAAGGAACCCTTATAGATTAGTCATGTCTGTCTGTCAGTCCATCAGCCACGTTTCTGCGAAACTATAAGGCCTATGCTGTTGAAAATTGGTAAGTAGATGTATTCTGTAAACCGCATTAAGATTTTACATAAAACTAGAAAAAGCATTTTGGGGGTCCCCATACTCAGAACTGAAACTCAATTTTCTTTTTCATCAAACCCAAACGTGTGATGTATCTATGTAGATAGGTCTTCAAAAATGCTATTGAAGTTTCTAGCATCATTTTTTTTAAACTGAACAGTTTCCCCAAGAGACTCTTCCAAAGTAGAAAAATAAGTCCCCCCCCCTCTAACTTCTATACTAAGAGAATGATAAATCTAAAAAAAATATATATGATGTACATTGCCATAAAAACATCCAACGAAAATTGGTTTGAACACAAGATCTAGTAAGTAGTTTTTTCTTAATACGTCATAAACCGCAATTTTCACCTGGGAAAAAGGAAGGAACAGCCAAGGGTACTAGGGTTATATTTATGTTCACTTTAAAATAAAATAAAATAAAATAAAATTTATTCCCTTTGAAATTTTTAAAAAATTATTTAGGTTTCTCAAAATTTTTGTGACTCTACCGGGGGTTCGGAAATGCTACAGACTGAGAAGAACACCCCAAGGAACTCTGTCCGGTCCCTCTTATTCATCTTAGTACCTAATACAGTTTTGTTTTTTAAATGTAGAAAGGAGCAATTCGTGTCACTGCCAGGCAGTCTTGTCTTCTAGAAAGTCTTTAATGCTATAATAAGCTTTCTGGTACAATTTAAGTTTTACTAGTTTTTTAAATTTATTAACTGACAAACCTGTTATGGCTGTCGGCAATGTATTGTACATTCGAATACAATTGCCCGCAAAAGAATTGCTTATTTTATTAAGCCTAAATCTAGGTACAGCCAATTTATTCTTATTTCTTAAGTTTAGGTTATGGATATCACTATTTTTAATAAATTTACTGTTATTTTTATGAGTATATAATAAGTTTTCATATATGTACTGTGAATACACAGTAAGGATGTTGATATCCTTAAACTTTTCTCTTAATGACTCCCGAAACCCCATACCATAGATAGCCCGGACAGCCCTTTTCTGCAACACAAAGATACATTCGATGTCGGCAGCGTTACCCCATAATAGTATGCCATAGGTCATGACACTGTGGAAGTAGCTAAAGTAGACAAGACGCGCTGTTCTAATGTCTGTCAGTTGTCGGATCTTTTTAACGGCATAGGCTGCAGAGCTCAGTCTGCCCGAGACTCTCTCGATATGAGGCCCCCACTGCAAGTTGGAGTCTAACTTTATGCCCAGAAAGACAGTTTCATCGACCAATTCTACTTGATCATCCCTAATCTTAATACTGGTGTTAACGAGCCTAACATTTGGCAAGGTGAATCTAATACATTTTGTTTTAGTTTCGTTTAACAATAAATTATTAGCGTTAAACCAGTGGACTACCCTAGAGAGGGCATTGTTTACTTCGTCAAGATCGCGTTGTCCACGTTCAACTTTAAATATTAAAGATGTGTCATCAGCAAACAAAACTACCTCGTGATCGTCTCTTATAAGGTGAGGGAGATCATTTATGTACACTAAAAATAGAAAAGGTCCCAGAATTGAACCCTGAGGCACCCCCATTGTTACAGCAGAACCATTTGACTGTTTACCATTTATAACTACTCTCTGTACTCTATCTCTAAGGTAAGAACTAATTAAATCCAAGGCCGTCCCCCGGATTCCATAATGATCAAGTTTTTGAATTAAAGTCTGATGCTGGACGCAATCGAAGGCCTTAGATAAGTCGCAGAATACACCATAAGCATCATACGACTCCTCCCAGGCCTCATATATACACTCTAACAATTTGATTCCAGCATCCGTGGTAGACCGACCGCGCGTGAAACCGAATTGTTTAGTATGCAATAGTTTATTTGTATTAAAATGATTTTGCATTTGATTAAGCATTACCTTTTCAAAGATTTTACTAAACGTGGGTAGTACAGAAATAGGACGAAAATTGGACGGATCTGAGGTGCTACCCGATTACAGAGGAGTTATTTTACTAAACTTCATTAAGTCAGGAAACACACCACTATCAACACAATTATTAAATATTATTGATAATTCAGGGGCAACCATTTCAATTAACGAATTAACTAAATGTACAGAAATTCCCCAGAGGTCAGCAGTTTTCTTAATATTTAAAGATTTAAAAGTTTTTATGACTGTGTATACTAATTTTACTGAATTTGAATATTTCATTACAGCAAGGAACATTTGCTTTTAACAAGGATTCTGCTATTGGGGTAGAAGAACCTAGGGCTCTGGTCAAATCTACTGGAATTCGAGAAAAAAATTGTTCAAATTCGTTAGCGACTTCGGCATCTGTTGTAATTATGTTACCATTTACTTTAAGTTTAAAATTATTATCATTCGATTTTGCTTGACCTCTTTCTGCGTTAATTATTTTCCAAGTAGATTTAACTTTGTCTACACTATTGAGAATTTTATTACTTATATACTTTCTTTTGGCTGCTAAGCAGTCTGCTTTAAACTTTTTTGAATAAGTTTTAACATAATTTAGAAATTCATCTGTTCTATTAAGCTGTCTTTCTGAGTATAGTTCATACAGTTTTTGTCTACTTTTATGTATATCCTCAGTGGCCCATTCACTGAAGGCTGGCCTATCACCGATTGTGACTTCCTTAGACTTGAATACGGAGTTGAACTCATTGTAAAAGGAATCAAAAAATAACTTATACATTACATTTGGATCTAAGCCAGTGTCTAAAAATGGAAGTTTATTGCAAAGTCCAACTCGCATACGTTCCAAGCGGTCACTAGTTACTGGTCTACATAATATTTTACGTCTTTTAACTTTTTCTCTTGTGATCTTGAAAGATGCTATTTGCCCAGTATGATCTGATTTTATCTTATTTATAATACTCTTACTTTCTGGCAACATATCACTGTATATATTGTCCAGACAAGTAGCTGTTGTATCACAATATCTAGTAGGCTCTAAAAATAAGTTAGTGAGATTGTGTGATTTAAATAAATTTAAGATATCATTGGTCTGACGCGTTTTTATAAGTATATTAACATTAAAATCACCGCACACTATTAGGTGTTTATTAGTTTTTCCAAGTTTAAATAGCACTTTATCCATTACTTCCTCAAACTCACAAAAGGGTGAGACTCCAGGTTTATATACGCATACTACTATGAATTGCTCCAATTCTACGCACGATATTTCAACTGTACACTCTACAGAGAGGGACACAACATCTTTCCGTTCCTTATATTTTAATTTCTTATTTAATAAAATCAACGAACCCCCCCGTGTTGTGTTGACCCTGCAGAACGCACTACCAACCCGGTGACTACTGAAACTGAACATGAGCTCATACTCCTTACGCGTATGTTCTGTAAGACAAACAATTTCAATATTTTCTGAGCTCATAAACAGCTCCAATTCAAACTCTTTGACCTGTGTTAATGTTGCAATATTATAATGCACCAGGCTGATGTAATCTACATTTTTTTAATTTAGTTTTGTTCGGAGGACAGTTTCCGATAAAATTACGGTTTGCAATTAAATTTAACTCCATTAATTTACAATTTTGGCTAGAGGGTAATTCCTCTGTTGTCCCAGCAGTTAATTTAAATTACTTGGAACAGATTCCAAAGTCCTAAATCTACTCTGCTCAAATAAAGCAGTTTTGTCAGCCAAGTTTTTGGCTACAGAATAAAAATAATTAAATAGCAAACTTGCTATTTGTCTTTTATAATATTTGGGTAGACAATACCTACCCTTGTGATTATTATAGACTATAAACTTACTATGTGACAAATTTGTGTTAAATACAGAATTAAAGTCAATTATATTAAATTTATTATTATACTGACTTATTAAATTTAAACGCAAATTCATCTTATATCTAAATGAATTTTCCGAATCTGGCACACCTTTTATAAATGGAAGTGTGAACATTACAACTTGTATGACATTTAAGTTTAAGATGTAATTCATGTATAGGGACAAATCATCATTGCTAATTTTCCCCCTGTTTGCACAGAAAATTATTATTTTACTGTTAGCTTCAAATTTATATTCTAATATCTTCTGCATAATACCACTTAATGAAGCACCCGGATAGCAATTATTAATAACCGAGTAATAACTTGAATTTGAGTTTTGTTTTAAAAATGAACTTAAATTGGTACCAATATCATCACTAAATACAATTAATTTAGTACAACTATTACTATTATTTACACTGTCACACAACATTTTAAACATAGACTTATGCGTTATAATTCTATGATATTAAAGTTCTCCGATTGATTTCGGCCAACCGTTTCAAGAACTGGCCGTTTCGAGAACCGGCCGTTTCAAGAACGGGCCGTTTCGAGGACCGGCCGTTTCGAAAACGGGCCATTTTGGGAACGCAAGCCGTTTTAAGCAATGGCAAAAATTCAGGAGTGTGCTAAGTTTCATCTCATTGGTTGTCAACCTCTCAATATCTCCGTCGGTTAATTTATAGATCAAAGTTTATCTCCTTTTTCGATCCCGAACAGCGCGTGCCGGGCACCGATGCTACTCATACAGTGTAGATGTAGGTAGTAGAGAATCTTCGCCAGAAACGAGTGCAAAAGGTCGTTTCTTTATCAATTCTTAGAGACTTAAACACTCTGCCAGCGCTTGTGTTTCCCCGTAGACAGAGAATGTTTCCCTAACAACCCCGGACTCTATCAACATAATGATCACGCCTTACATTCCCGAAGGGGTAGGCAGAGGCATATCATATGCCCACATTTCACCTTTTTATATTGTGTCCCACGTAGGTATTATGGTATGGTAGGTATGGATAAGGACAGGCTCAGGTTGTGACAGCCCGCTGTTGAAATTTTGGCTTAACGACTGCGACGAAGCACGGAATCGCTCGCAAATAAATGTCACAAAGTGGTCATGTGATGGTCACCCATCCATAACCGGCCATAGTGAAAGTGGCTTACTGCAGTGATCGTTTACAGAACACTGAGTCCACGGGGCCACGAACGCTTCCTCTCCAATCATGGCACGTGAAAAGGCACATCAGGCTACTGTCTAATGTTGTGGATTGTGAGATTGTCCGCCATTCACGATGCCGCCGTCGCGTCATGACTTATTTAATTGTTTGTCTATGTAATGTCTACAAACTTATCCACAGAACAAAGGGACAAACAAACTCACGCACTATTATTATTTGTTTACGAGTACTCTGGCCCCAAAGCAATATTACAATAAGTGCTATTGTATAATGTATGAGACCAGCCGTTGTTCTCTGATGTTGTATACAAATCATAAGAAATGTTTATTTTAAATTAGGTCATCGACTTCCTTAATCTACATTAGGTACATGAAGCGCTCGTAGGCAATTCCTGGGGCTTACTTTATGGTTCTTATGGTACGGTTGGTTCTAAAATGATGATAGTTAGTTTGGTCGCTCATCGCCGAAAGGCCTTATTCCCAGATCTTTACATTCCCAGATGTCTACTTTCTCAATTCGAATACTACGCGCCCGAAAAAATTTCATTCGAATCCGAAAAAAAAAAAAAACAATAACCTAATCTGAAAAAAAAAAAAAAAAAAGCAATAAGGGGCTCCCAAACATCAAACGTAATTTATTGCCATTTTTGGTACGGAACCCTCCTTGCTTAAATCCGACTCGCACTTGGCCGGTTTTTTATTTACTTATACTTAGGATACGTCCATTAGGCGACATCTACGCTTCTTTTAGAACCTTATACAATTTAAACAAGCGTACTCACGCTTATTAACAACATCTAGGCTTGTACAATTTAAACTAATGGTTTAAAGTTTAAACGATGACTCGTTAATTGCTTGTGACCTACTGTTGTCAATAGGTACCTAAGCCCGGTTTCTACCGAGAGAAATGTGTTAGGTGGTACTTTTTAAAGAAAAATCTGTTGATATCGTGGCACCCTGTATTCCGGGGATGCCCAATGTGTCCATTAGTGCACACCTACGCCAACCTTTCTCTACCTCCTTGCTTGTAGAGGGATTGGTATTCAGCTCCTTAGGGAGTTTTGCCAGCCCCAGTTAGCCCGATGTTTTTGCCAGTAGTTTCTGCAACTACTGTCAAAAAAAACGTGTCACTGTAGTTGTGTTCCGCCACAGAACTATTGCGACAAACGGTCTCACCGCTAGTTCCGTGACGGAACTAATTGAAATAAGCGGGATTCTACGGGGTGCCCCTAGCCGGATCGACGTGAATAATCTTCTTGGATACCCTTGAACCTTATACCTTCATATGTATGTATGTATGTATTTACAAATATATAAGTATGTATATCAGTCGTCTAGTTAGATCCCATTGCACAAGCTTATACATATTAGCGCCTGTGGCTTTTTTTATTTAACGTGAGGGAAAATCCTCATGGATGTTATGACGGACTCCTACCAAGTAACTATTTAGTAATCTGTGCTCCTACAGACTAAAAAACCTCACGTAACGCCCAACAGCCTATGGTTGGGAGCCCCGGGTAAGCCCTCGGAAGGATGTCCCAGGACAGCGCCTGTGGCTAGATGATGTTGTGTATTAAGATTGTCGACAAATATTTAATTATTTCTTTATTTAACCCGGCTATAGGGCGAGGAGGAACACCGTGGGGCTTTATGGATAGGACGGTGCCTCTCCGAGGCCGGTGAGTCCCACACTCCTCCGCAGCTGCCCATAGCTGGGATGACGGCATCTAAACCATTCCAAGCGTCAAAAAAAATCTCTTGCGAGTTAGAGCCTTTCCGCTTTACGGAAACCCAACTTATCGTTTAGATGATAATTACATGTGTAATATCGAGATCGTGACCTAAGTACCTTATCAAGTTATGAACTAATTAACGATAACGTGACAATCAGCTGCTTTAGCGTCTGCCGTATGTGACATTACGTAACATAGTTAAAATTTTTCAATAGTGACCAGCACGGAAGTGTATTGGGGCCCCAATAAGATCTTTGGGGTCAATAGTCAAACGGAGGTGATTACGGATTGAAATTTAGTCCATATTTGTAGCTAAATGGTCTAAGGGTTGAAAAAATCGGTCCCAATAGTGCTCAAAATCGGAAGCTATAAATATCTTATTTTTTTTATCCTGAGGGAAAATCCTTCACGGATGCTAAAGAACCTTACGTAACGCCTATGGTTGGGAGCCCCGGGTAAGCTCTCGGAAGGATGTCCCAGGACAAGCTATAAATAATAACTGTAACCTATAATAACGACGGGTAAGAGTACAAAATGTCGCCACCCCAATACATCCCGAGGGTGTCGTAAGAGGCGACTAAGGGAACACTTACGCAAAAAGATCCATAGCGTAGAGAGGGATAACTCGAAATGAAACCCGGTTGTCGGTGGAACTACAATAGTTAAGCGAAGTTGAAGGTCTTATGGGCATGGGCGGCTTAAAAAATTTCAACTGCGGGTCGTCGACCTGCGCCTGTCCATTTTAACACGGCAATAGGCTCACCATCTATTATGTGGGATATAAAACTATAAGGTGAAATTTGGACGTATACTATGCCTCTGCCTACCCCTTCGGTATAAAGGCGTGGTTATATGTATGTATGTGTGGTAATAAAACTTTTGTCCACAAGGGGTCTAGCAGAATTGAAACTTGTCAGTAGTATTTTTGTAATAATAAGATACAAGCTTATTGCCAGTACCGGGCACATTATACTGGAAATAATCTATAACTATTCTGTAATTCAAAATAAAAATTCAAGAGATAGGCACAATGTTACACGTCCTCGAATCTAATCTCAGTAGTTCATGCTGTAACTGGCCGTCATTAAAAGTCTTCAGAATGTAGGTAACAAGCAACTATGAAGATGTTTATGAAGCAGAAGGAATCTGATTCGAGGCTGAATCCTGACAAAGAATCTCTATTCAAAACCCTGTACAATATCAACCCGTCTATGACCAAGCATGTTACAAAATTTATGACGGATTTTTCTAATAGTAGTAGACAAAGGAAGTAGACCAATCACCCCTGAAATATGAAGGACGAAGATTTAGAGAGGCCTACGTTCAGCACAGGACTAAGATAGGCGTTGACTACCGGCTATTCCATCCAATTGACAGGAAAAGACGTGCTTCAAGTGATGCGGCAGTCTACAGCTGTGCTGATACAGTCTACACTCTTGTGCAATACCTCTACATAAATCGACACGTGCTTTGATAGATCTGACACAGTTTACATTGAATTTTGATGAAACAATTGAAAAGGGGCCAGTACACAAGTTGTACGAGTGCGGGCAGAGGTGCCACTCTCAGACATTTATAGAGAGATTTTTCGCCAGTACCAAGCGAAATTCAAAAGATACTTGAACTATCGAAACTGCCAGCGCTTGTGTTAAAGGGGTTCTTTTAACGAGAGGGATAATCCATCATGGATACTATGCCGGACTCCTACCGACTAAAAAAGATCACGTAACGCCCAACAGCCTATCGTTGATGTCCCAGGACTCGCAACAGACCTACAGCCACCACTGAGGCCATGCCCAGGGGGCGGTTCGGGTGCTATCCCGCGTCTTTGGTGGGTTTCGGGTGTGATCCCGCTTCTAATGGAGGGCGTGCGTTAACTTCTCACGTCACGGTGCCGTCATGGGCCGACTTCTGTAGGGACGGTGAGCAGCTGTCTCACCGTCCTCAGGCCCCCGGTCATGGAGGCCAATAGTCTTCGGCGAAGTGTGTTAAAGGTGTTCCAAATTCGCTAGGATCATCATGACTTTCCATGTTCTTATGAAGTAAGTATTCCTGTCTGCAGCCCCGGTCTTTAAGATTCCGTCTGAAATCACCATTCATATGTGGTACTGTACCACCAGAACAAGATTTGTATATGTTACTTTATCATTCTCCATTAATTTGTATACTTTGACCCGAATAATTTTATTGACAGTTCTTTGTTCCGTATTTATTGAGTAGTCAGATACAGTGACCTCACCTTATTCCATAAGTAATGATGCCTCTGAATAAACTTTAAAATATTGTCTTTTGTTCCAAAAACCATACGTGTAAGTGCTTGTCGTAGGTCCCTCCCGATTTTCGATAGAACATACGGTTCCGCGCCTTCTGATGACCGATAACCTTTTACAGGTCATCTGGCGGGTAGCCACCTTATATTTGCTGAGTCACGGACTCGACCACAAACTGAAGCGTTTGCTAAAAGAGTAGGCGAATGGGTATCTACATCTAGATTACAACAATTATAGGTATTTCAATCAAACTATCACAACAGCCTGTTGCAGTTCACTGCTGCAAGCCCTTTCGATTTTTAAAGGGAAATTGACGTCATTCTACTACGTTCTTTGTCCTGACGTTGTCGGTTAGTCAACTGCTGCACCACTTTCGGGTTTCAAACATCCCATAAGGCTTGCAATTTTACTGAACAACTACCACGATACTTACTGCTTACTGGCTTTAATTATACTGGCTACTAAAAAAGGAAAACGCTCTGGCCGAAGGGCTACAAAAATATACAGATCAACTAAATAGAAATGTCACAAACGGTCACCTATGTAAAGACAGACCGTAACGTAAGATAACTAATGGATTCAGGTGTTACATGGCGGAAATCCATCCTAGAACGATAATAAAAGAGGGGAGGGAGAGGAACCTACCTCACACCCGTTTCGTTAACAGTTATGGAAGAAGAACCGAACTCCTCAGGAAAGGAATTTTGGATGTTGGACTGCCATCATAGGACCAATATCCAAAATTCCTTTCCTGAGGAGTCAGGAAATAAATTTTGAATATTGGTCCTATATGGCAGTCCAAAATCTAAAATTCCTTCCCTGAGGAGTCAGGAAAGGAAGTTTGTATGTTGGTTTGGTTCTTCATTCCTCCCTTACAATTAGTTGTGGTTATCCTTAACTATTGTACATTAGGATTGACAACTCGAGGTTGTGAGGCGGGTTACTCTTCGTTCCATCCTTTATTATCGTTCGTAGCTTAAGATGCTTAAGAGGATTTTCCACCACAGATGTGCTATGCTATATACATTGCTATGAATGCGATGGTCTATCCACTAAACCCATTCGTCTTCGTCGGTCCACATGTAACGTTGACAGTTTATATTGTCAAATTGTGCGACTGACGAAGTCAAATTGACGTCGTCACCAGCCTAATGGAAACCCGTGGCGCATCTAGCGATTGGGGGCCACTCTCAAAGTCCGTATCACTTCTGACAGTGGTCGTCAAGTTGGCGGCCCTGTGACGTGCCTCTTCACTTTTATAGTATAGCAAGTATATGTTGGATTGGTGGATTACAAACGCATCCATAGTTACGTAACAGCACATTTCTGGTGGAAAACACCCTACTGTCTCGTTTACTAAGTGATCCTATGAGGGTTATACCTATCTCCCATCCTGTGACAATTCAAAATGATGACCATCGAACAGGTTAGACACAAAAAGTAAAGGTACACACGCTTGGAAGTATTTGAGACTTGATATGTATATCATTGATCATGATCACTCCTCTTACAAATCTGGGTTCTAATCTAAGTCATCTAAAACATGATACTTATTTACAAAGTTATTTTTTTCCGTGCTTCGGAAGGCACGTTAAGCAGTTGGCCCCGGTTGCCAGTAAAATGGCAGTCGTTAACTATGCCTCCACCCACCCCTTCGGGGATAAAGACATGATCATATGAATGTATGTATTTATTATAGACCCGCCATCTTGCAGGTCACTGGCGACTATATCTTCATTTTTAACCTCTGGGTGAAAAATGTGGAATATTTATATCTATTCTCTAGATTAACAGGTTTAGGGGTTATCCTTGAATACTTTGCAGTTATCACTAGTTTACGTACGTACATGTAGGACGAGCGACTTGAGTACTTATAGTCACGTACTTATCTTCAATTGGGTAGGCAGAGGCATATTACACGCCCACATTTTCACTATTCGTAGTACCTACTTTCTCGTCCCACATAACAGGTGGCGAGCCTAATGTCGTGTTGAAATGGACAGTAGGAGGGTTTTGCAAGCTACCTATCACAAGTTTTATGAAACAATACTTTCTATCACCACCGCCTCACTCACCACAGACAGGGTGTTATTCAGTCCTGGGACATCCTTCCGAGGGCTTACCCGGGGACTCCCAACTCCCAACCATAGGCTGTTGGGCGTAACGTGAGGTTTTTTTGTCGGCAGGAGTCCAGCATAACATCCATGAGGATTTTCCCTCCCGTTAAAAACAAAAAAGACAGGGTGTTCATCCGAGTAGCGAAAAATTCTGAATCTATGGTTCATTCTCAGACTTTGAGCCTTGAGGCCAAAGCACTCGTATACCTACTTTAAGCCTCTGTCGGGAATCTTGGAACAATCTTCCAAGGGATTGACCTGATCTCCCGACCATAAGCAGCGGTTGGGTACGTGTGGTTTTAGTCGACATAACAGTCATGAGGGATTTCTACACTCAAATCAGCTTATAGCAGTCCACTGCTGGACGTAGGCTTCTCTCATTCCTGGGAAATCCGCCGAGAGCTTACCCGGGACCCCCAACCATAGACTGTTGGGCGTAACGTGAGGTTTTTTAGTCGGTAGGAGTCCGGCATAGCATCCATGATGATTTTCCCTAACGTTAAAAAAAGGCTTCTCTTAATTCACGCCACAGTACGCAGTCCTGTGCCTTTCGCATCCAGTCTCAGCCTGTGATGGTGGATGTCCTACTCCACGTTTACCGATTCACGGTCTTCACTCTAGAACTCGTTTGCTCCATCGGCCGTCGGTTCTTCTACAGATGTAGCCAGTCCATTGTAACTTTAATGTGCTTATTCTCCGAGGCATGTCGACCACTCTAGTTTTCCGCCAAATAACCTCATTTCGGAGTTTATCCCTCAGAGATACCCCAAGCATAGCTCGCTCCATATCTCGCTAATTTCCAAACTAAAAAATAAAGAGTTATAAAAAACTAGCTGATGCCCGCAGCTTCGCCCGCGATGGCGCTGTATATGAAATTCTTCCTGATTTTTTTTTGCTATAAACCTCACGGAGCCCGAGACCTTTCCAACGCGTGCAAAACCGTGGAAATCGGTTCTTGCGTTCTGGAGTTATAGCGTCAGGAAGGAAAACCCGACTTATTTTTATATAATAGATAATCTTTGGTAATAAATAAAAAAAAATCTACTCATTAAGGTCTGATAGGGCTCCATATTCGCGTACCCTTAGATTAGAGAATGAACCCCCTTAGTTTTCTAAAAAGTTTACAGTATCTTGTTCTTCAAAAGGGGCCTTTAAATATTTTTGTCAAGTCGTTGCAAACGTCCCTGGCCATTTTTAATGAGATGGACCGTTTATGTAAACTTATTGGTATAAATAAAAGAGTGATGTATAAATTATAATTATTTATGTAACTTATACAATTATCATTATTTATTATACAAAGCACCTTTCTTATCACTTATGTATGTATACTTTATTGTCAGTATTATCACAAAGTTACTGACTCTTAAAACATAGGACATCTCACTAAACATTTGGTCATAGTTCATTATATTTATTTATAACAAGAGTTCAAAGCAAACAGAATTACCAAATTAATGATAACTCAAAACTCAAGAAAAGAGATTCGGTGATGAGTTAAAAATTAAAACCAAGTCTGGTTCCTAAGGCCTGAAATGGTGCAGCATTGATGTGAGCCTGTCTGGAGCATTACAGACCTTGATAAGGATCGAGGTTCTATTCAATATGGAAATATAAAATTTTATTCTGTAGTAGTATTTAACTATTTAGTATTCTGTAACTGGCTTATAGTAAGCAGAATAAGACTTAAACAGAATCGGACTTAAATCGAAAATATTTGCTCTGAATAGAGATTTCGAAGGGTTACATCAAGATCTTAGCGTCCATTTATAAGTATTTAAGAACGAAATGCACACAAAGTATTTTGAAGCACGTAGTCACCACTTATTTCAGCGTTATACCCGTTTCACTGGACTGTATTGGTTACTCTCACAGAAATCATCTCTTTTCTGATATCTGTGGTTACTCTACAGCTCCATCCCCATGTAGCCCAAACTAAGCTACTATGAGCCTGTAATATGGGCTACAAATAACTGATGAAAATATCTATATGCTAATAATGGCATAACATAACATATTTTACACGGAAAACATCAAAACTATGAAAGAAACGGTTGCGAATTACACAAATATTTCGTCCGTGCCGAGATTACTGAAAAAACGCATGAACTGAATTGAGGCAAAAAAAGTCTATACAAAACTAGTTGTTATAGAACTGAATTAAGCTGAAAAGTATTTTGACTTAGTCTTATACCTATACTTAAATACAAATACTATAAATAAGTAGTTATAATAAAACTATACTTTTTATAGTCTTCTGAAACATCATTTTTCGATATCGCCTTCTTTTCGTTTTGTGGTTGATCGTTTTGGCTGCCATCTTTGGAGGGTAGGATGAAACTTGTGACGTTACTTACTAGGATTATTGCACTTAGCAGTACAATAAGCACCTGGAACAGATAATAATAACTTCGTTAGAAATAAAGTTTCTTTTCATAAAACATAACAGGGCTCGTGACTTTTGAATTTATATTTTTTTTATGTGTGGAAATCTATCATGTACAGACTTCTACCACAAATTAGCGAAAGTACAGATGGCTCGTAATACAACTCATGTATGTACTTTTTTCACACCTACCCTCTGCTACACACACTCGCGCACAAATCAATATCGAAAAGTCGGTTGAGGACAATGATATTTAAGTAAAGATATGCTACCTTCATACAAAACAGCATTCAGATATTGTTGAGTTATAATTTCACGTGCTTACCTATCGGTACCTAATAAATTTCATCTATGAATGCGATAGAGAATACAAAACATTTAAAACAGAGAGGGATAGCTATCTGTGTCGTTTTGCACACAGCAGCAGACCACAACACGACTTGTTTCGCTCGCAGCTATTAGCCGACTAAATGGAATTATAACAATTGTGTGACTTTGTCCGCAACAGTTTTTGAGCGGTAATGCGATATCTACCTCTTTTTTACTGTAACATCATTGGTTGAGGACCGCCGGACCTCGTGTCTGTGAATGAGTTGTCTACGTGTGCGTAGCCTCAGCGAATTTAGTATGTAGGTTTCCATTTGTACTATCTCTAATTAGTGCTTCAACCGACTAAAACTACCCGGTGCCCTGCAACTGTCTACGGCTGAGAATTCCAGGTCAACCCTCGGAAGGGTGCCCCAGGATTCCCGACAGACTTTAGCTGCTACCACCACGACCTCTATTGTTTCAGGTGCTATGCTAGGCTGTTATCCTGTTTCTTGGGGATATCTTACACTGTGATAGATAGTTCTTTACTGTACAATATTACGTAAGTGCAGTATTTTTTATTAAGACTTATAATTTATGACTAATAGTTCAATGGGCGGTCTTATCTTAATTGTCAGCCAGAGAGCGTCCACGCGGTCAACCGTTGAAGAGGTCAGTTTGGCGTTCTTTGTCTTGTATGTTTTATTATTATTATTTTATACGCTACATAAATATACGTATTAGGCATTTTGACCGCAGCCATCAAACTGTACACTTAAAAACGTAGAATGCGAACGCGGAAAGTTTGACCGCCTGACCGCTCGCTCTCTATCTGACAGCGCTCTATGAGCGATTTCTTCCAGATATAACTTGGTATTACATCGACTACTATTGTATTTTCTTTGGTTGTTTACAGTGAATTTGAATAATAAACGAGACTTAAATACTTAGTCAGAGGACAGGAAGTTGGTTGCCTTTGAAAATTGCCGAGGATATCGCACGTGACGTTATCATAACGCAACGCATTCTACAGTCGTATTGTCAAAACTGTAAAAGACTTTTCAAAGAATGTTGTCGAATGTGGCGGCATTTTTATTCTCAATGGCCCCATTGGTCTTAAAAGACAACCTGGAGATCCTCGGTATAGACGTCCGGCGTGAGCTCAATCACAAAAACTACATAGAGAGTTGTATTGGGCTGGCCTCGCGGAAACTTGGAGTGCAATGTGATTAGTTATGCTGTCTGTAAAACGCTCGTAAATGAAACATTTTTTTTAAATAATCATTTATAGATATGTAATAATTATGTTTCTCTGTAATTTTTAATAATAAATTACTTAATGAAATTTTTTTGTAAGCATTTTTTATTTTTGACATTTTTGTTATTTACTAGCGGACGCCACGCGATTTTACCCGCGTAGTTCCCGTTCTCGTGGGAATACGGGAATAAAATATAGCCTATGTTCACCGCAAAGAGTGTAGCTTCCGAACAGTGAAAGAATTTTTCAAATCGGTCCAGTAAGTAGTTCCGGAGCCTATTCGATGCAAACAAACAATCAAATCCTTCCCTGTTTATAATATGGGATATAATAAACCGAGCCTCAAAAGTTTTTCTTGGCCACGGCATTTAGCCTCTCATTTAATAACTAAGCCACGCGAAAATGATATAGCCTCTAAGATACTAATTCGTCCTCTTTAAAACGTCACCTAAACATTCCATTATAAGCATCAAATAAAGATCAACAATTATTTTAACTTGTCCTCCGTAATAATATATTAACACCTAATTTACTAATTCAGCCACATGTTTTACATGTAATCACCATTTTATATTTTATAGCTTCAAAACAAGAGCCTCAAAAAATTATAATTTAAGCCTCCACAGACAACATCAGTTTTTATAACTTAGCGTGTAAAATAGATATATCATATTCTTTTTTCGTGAAAATAGCCACTGTAAGGCTAGACGCGGAGCACAGGACGACAGCGACCGGCCATTAGCATCAATCAGAGACCGCTATTTGATATCACTTTGTAACTAAAGACATATTACGCTTACCAAACAAGAGAGTGAGGTTAAGAAAGCAAATACTAAACTCAAAATTGAGTACATTATAGACTCTCTAGAAGTGCATATCGTGAATGTTGTCATAAATTTACGATTAATGAGAAATTACTCGTTACTCAAATTTGGGTTAAGTATTTGCATTCTTGGTCTCACTTCTATGTTTGGTATCTGTCTTTAGTTCTATAATCTGTATTACATGCACACATAATGTCACCGACCGAAATCTGTATGATGTCTAGGTATTATAGAGAATACCTGATACTTGCAGGCAAGGCAATGTATACAATAACGAGAGTATGGAAGGGTTGTTCGCTGCTTGCGAAGGTTAGGTTAGGTTGGAACAGTTACCACTAACGCGTGAAGGCGAGCGAGCGAAGCGAGCATGCCACTGCAGCGGCCGCCGAGCGCCAGATGTATTACAGATAAATTTAGTATTTTACAATATGTTACAATTTATAATTCCTCGATAGGTCATAATTTTGCGGTACCTACTTATAATTTTATGGTGACCCAAGACCTATTTATTTTACACATTACCGGTGGACCAGCAGGTATTCTATGAAATCCCTAGAAAATTTGTACAGTACTAGACAAAGTATGAACAATCATATACTTATTCAAAACATTTCTTAAATTGCTTCGAAGGGGCATCTGGAGTCTGGGGCAGGTATTCTTAAAGCTGTCTACACACCAAAGCCGCTGGCCCGGCGGCAGAACCCGCCGGGTAAGGCCGTCGGCGGCTTTGGTGTGTAGACAGCTTTAGAATGCAGGTATTGTATAGAATATCTGCTTATAAAGACTGCAGGTAACACATAATAATAAATAAAAGCAATTATGCCCGAAAATCTCCCGTGTGAAACGGACAAGCGAGTCCGTTTCAGGACTCGCTTGTCCGTTTCCACCAGATTGTGACACCCCACACAGTTGGCTGAACGACGTGCCTTGCAAAGCAAGGAAACTCTCGCAAATCAAATGTTACAAAGTGGTCAACCATCCGAGCACCAGCAATAGCGGTAGTTGCTTACTGCAGTGATCGTTTACAAAAGACTGAGTTAGTGGCTACAAGTGGTCCTAGCTATTTAGGTAATATTAGTGGCCATAATTTGCTTTCTGGTGGCCATTTTACTTAACTTTGATGATCCATAAATGTTGGACGAGTTACATTTTAAACATGCTGAATTAGGAAATTAAAAGCTATGATATTAATAAATAATGTCCATTTTGATGCCATTTTTTAGTATTTTAGAAGCTTACTGTTTGAATGCATGTTACAAAATTAGATGCTTAAAAATAATCACGATGCTGAATTATATTAACAGTGGCTAATAGAGAGGTTAACTCGTGGCTATAATCTATAAATTCTGACGCTCATTAATTGTGGCTGACTTATTAATTTAGGGGGCAAAGTATTTTTCCGGAGGCTAAAAATGCTATTAAAAAGAAGGTCGTTTAATTAGCACCCTTATAATATTAGTATAGATATAGATTTTCTTATTTCCTTTGTGTCTACGAAAACCAGAAACAGTTTCATCAAACGCATTCTTTCGAGGAATAGATTAGACGTTAAAGTAAAATTAATTTAAATTGTGTACAGTCGGGGGTCAATCAAAGGTCATCTAATTCGTTCTACTTTCTGGTTCTTGATAAAAATGTGTTACAGTTATAGGATGTTCAAGAAATAAACTTTATATATTTAGGGTTCTGCACCTCAAACGGAAATTATGTGTTCTAGAGTTTAGTTTTGAAATAAGAAAACATTATCTAAATTTAATAACTTACTGAATTTGGCGTCAATTTCGAACAAACAAACAAACAGACACGAAGAAAAAAAATCATTGTTTCGTACTCAGAATTCTGTAATTAAGTTGATTGGAGTTATATTTATTAATCAACTTTAATATACAGTCAAGGCTAGGTATATGTTTATCATAATAAGTTCTTACTTAAGATTTCACTTCACGCCTAAATTACTAAACCGATTTTGAAGAGGTTGAGTAAATATTTAGTTGAGTAAAAGTTATCTTAGCACATTATTTTAATGCACATAGATATGTACCTACATACTAAGATTTCGTAAATATAATGTTAATTTCTAAGTGAAATTAGTAAATGTATTCGTTAAAAATATAAGATGTTATATCGTTTGTGATTTGTTTTAACCGACTTCAAAAAGGAGAGTCTTAAACAACTCTTCTCTTTCTTCTGCTCTAACTCTTCTGTATTTAATATAATTTACATAAATTACAATTATTCTCAAACCTTCTAATTATTAAAAAACTTCATTAAGTGGCTTGAAGCGAATGGATTTATGGCAAAAGTCTTTAAGTTTAAAATGCTTGAATGAAAGAATGATTGTTATTCATCTGAGCTGTAGCGGCTGGACCAATTTGGCTGAAATTTTGTACAGGACAAGATTATAGTCTCAGTCTAAGTTCCTATGGATGCGGAAACAAGAACAGAATTCGACGCGGGTGAGACCGCGGGTGCCATCTAGTTAAGATTTTGTTTGGTAAAATTACTTAATAAAAATAACATTTCCCGTTCCCGTGGGAATACGGGAATAAAATATAGCCTATGTTTACGGCAAAGAGTGTAGCTTCCCAACAGTGAAAGAATTTTTCAAATCGGTCCAGTAGTTCCGGAGCCTATTCGATGCAAACAAACAAACAATCAAATCTTTCCTCTTTATAATATTACTAGTATAGATATCGCAGTCGAGATTGTTTCTGAGCTCGTTATTTCCCAGTATTAACTATTTAGGTTTATTTTTAGGTTTCTAGAATACTACCTGATAACCTTGGTGAACGAAAGTGTTGCTTAAATGTAAATAATATACACAAAAAGTTATCTATTAATGTATTTTGTTGCTACTCTTTGAACAAATATGGAAATTTATCTTTATAATAATACTACGTAAATATTATTTTATAGCAAGTCCTATTAAACAGATAAATTAAATTCAAATTCCAGTTCAAAAATAATGAAATTAGTCATTACCATATATTATCGAAGTCTAGAGTCCCTTGAAGCAGAAAAAATATACAGCCGTTTATGTCACAAAAAACGGAATATGTATTTCGTCACTCTCAAGGGAATAAAAAAATTATAAAGTACCTACGAGCACTTCCCGTTGATGCAGAACTATGAAATTTAATAAGTAGGTAAGTAGGTAATATCTTCTTGCACTATAGGATAAAATCTAAAAACTGTATATTTTGTAATTAAATATAAAAAATAGATCTTTTATACGTAATCAAAATCTGTGAGGTTTGATTCCTGAAACTCGTGTGAGGTACAGTAATCAGCAAACTTCTTGAGCAACGATGAGCAACTTCCTGATCTCTTCCTCTCTATATCACCAACTAAAAACTCTAAAAAGTTATAAGCTAACACAATAAAATGCCAAAAAAAGTTCACTGTTATTTTTAACCGACTTCAAAAAGGAGGAGGTTACTCATTTCTCATGATTTCGTTACAAATGTAGAGTTCTTAAATTTTCTGCTATAGCTCCTTATAAAATGCGAAATTTCATAGTTCTTAGAAGTATCCTATCAATTTAGATTCTCTGAGTCTGTCGAAATACGTTGTGATATTTATATCACAAAGAACTCAGATCTCCGTATCTTGTGAAGTTTAATTATTTTTCAGCTTCCAGGGACATTGAGCATATGGTTTTAAATAAATATTCACGGACATTTTACACAACGCTATCTGATCCCAAAGTAAGCTAGGAATAACCTGCTTGTGTTATGGGTATCAAGACTACGGATATTAATACTTATATACTTTTTAAATACATACATATTATACATAGAAACAACCAGACTCTTGAGACAAACATTTATGGGTCACACAAATATTTGTCTTTGGTGGGAATCGAACCCACGACCTCCAGCGCCGCAGGCGGTATCACTACCGACTGCGCCACAAAGGCAGTTTTAAATTCAACTCGATACCTTGACGCGTTCCCGAGATAGCTCTTGATAGACAGGCGGATGGAAAACAAAGAGATTTTCCTTTCGAACAGAACCCTTAGGACTCCAATTACAATAAACTTACCAAAATCCTAGTCATACTGCTTCAATAACACATTCGTCTAATATCCAAGGCACTTCCAATTCCACAACTAATTCGTCACCACAGCAAATGTTTTTGTTTATCTTATGTCACAACAAAGCTATGTTTCTTTACAACAACGCACGTCTGTCTCGTTCGCGTGCTGATACGGGAATAAGACACTCACTGTGGCTTTATGACCTAAATATGATTTTTTTTGCTATAATCAGTAGACAGCTTCTGGAGTAATGAGTGAAATGACGCACCAAATCGGTCTTCGAGCTTGTTCTCGATATAATTGTTTGTGTACTGAACAAATAAACATAAGGGGGTCGTCAACATTTTGGTTTTGCTCTTCATCTGAGCAAGTTTCAGGCAGGCTGGTAGGCGCCGGCTGGTGGTTTTACATACTTACGTATTGAGAACCTCTGTCCATCCCCACTAATCCATATACATACTTAATATTATAAAGCTGAAGAATTTGTTTGCTTGTTTGAACGCTAAGATCTCAGGAACTAGGTACTGGTCGGATTTGAAAAATTATTTTTCGTTTCGAAAGTCCATTTATTGAGGACTAGCGGACGTCACGCAGTTTCACCCGCGTAGTTCCCGTTCCCGTGGGAATACGGTAGTAAAATATAGCCTATGTTCACCGCAAAGAGTGTAGCTTCCCAACAGTGAAAGAATGTTTCAAATCGGTCCAGTAGTTCCGGAGCCTATTCGTTACAAACAAACAAACAAACAAAAAAACAATTCTTTCCTCTTTCTAATATTAGTATAGATACTATAGATAGCTACTGGCTATCTAACAATATGCTACAACGAATAGGAGCGGAGCAGCTATGAATAATGTTTTGAAAACGGGGAATTGTTTTTCCTTCCGGGAGCTTTCGTGGCGTACGCTGAGTAAATGGTTGAAGTTACGTAAAAATAGTGTATTACAAAGTTGTTCCTCTTAAAAAGTTCTAAAGAAAAGTCCGCGACAGCCTGATAGGAAGTAGTGATCGTAGACTATGAGAATTTGTTGATCCAGAAGGAGAGCTACTCGCACTGCCTATCTTGGAAGAACCTTCTAAGACCTCTTTTGAAGAAATTCATACTGTAGAAGTGTAGACGTTCGGAACAACCGAGGCAGGTAGTTCATTTCCCAACCACTGCATGCGTGGAAGAAAGTTCCTATCGCACCTTACAGTAATCTAGCACTTCGGAAGCAAATAGTCCCCTGTTAAAACCTTTGTTTTCTAAAACCGCATGAGAGTTCAGGTTTTATTAAAAAACTAGCTGATGCCCGCAGCTCGCCCGCGTAAAATTTGTTCCCGCGGGAACTTATTCCCGGGATAAAATGTAGCCTATGTGTTATTCCAGACTATAATGTATCTCTGTACCAAATTTTAGCCCGATTCGTTCAGCGGTTTGAGCGTGAAAGAGTAACAAACATCCACACTCACAAACTTTCGCATTTATAAGATTATAGTAAGATAGTAAGAAGTAAGATATAAGTTTGAATTAAGGCCGCGTGGGTCAGATTTTGAGTTTTTTGAAACAATCCTAGTCAAAAAGTAAAGGGTTTTTAAATCTGAAAAATATATATATAATAGTTAAGGATATAAGCTAAACATATTCCGAGCCCGTTACACGATCCAATAAATTTCACTAGATAGAAAAAAATCCCAAAGTTGACTCTCTCAGAAAAGTTTTTTCAAAACTGTGGCTGAACTATTAACATTTTATATATTTTTTTTTTGCACTCAATTAAAGGTATTAGTTTTTATACACATTTTCCGAGCGTTTTTCTATAAACAACTATTTACATAGTTATCATGTACGAATATCTACCAAACGCAATAGAATTGCGCCGCTGACGGCCGATCAGTCTCGCCCTGGCGCTTGTGGAGGCAGGACCTGTGTCAGTTTTTTTCGCAACTATTTCGTAATTATTATGCCAAATTACGTTGAAATCGCGCCACAGTATAAAAATATCAGTAATGGGCAAAATGTAATTAGATTAACCGTTACAAATACATACGCGACTCATGGTAAAAATGTGGTGATCTTTTACTTTTTAAGTGTTTTCACGACATGGTAACCAGCTACCTAATGCATTAAAATGTCTACGAATTACATGATAATTTCGCAATCCAACATGGCGGCCACGCCGTAATCACAAAATTTCATGATGGGTATCGTTTAAGGGGTTTTTTGGTATGCTGAGTACGAAGTACGTGATAATTTTGCAATCCAATATGGCCGCCGCGCCGTAATCACAAAATTTCATGATGGGTATCGTTTAAGGGGTTTTTTGGTATGCTGAGTACGAATCACGTGATAATTTTGCAATCGAATATAGCCGCCGCGCCGTAATCACAAAATTTCATGATGGGTATCGTTTAAGGGGTTTTTTGGTATGCTGAGTACGAATCGCGTACTAATTTTGCAATACAAGATGGCCGCCGCGCCGTAATCACAAAATTTCATGATGGGTATCGTTTAAGGGGTTTTTTGGTATGCTGAGTACGAATCACGTGATAATTTTGCAATCCAATATGGCCGCCGTGCCATAATCACAAAATTTCATGATGGGTATCGTTTAAGGGGTTTTTTGGTATGCTGAGTACGAATTACGTGATAATTTTGCAATCCAATAGGGCCGCCGCGCCGTAATCACAAAATTTCATGACGGGTATCGTTTAAGGGGTTTTTTAGTATGCTGAGTACGAATCACGTACTAATTTTGCAATCTAACATGGCCGCCGCGCCTTAATCACAAAATTTCATGATGGGTATCATTTAAGGGGTTTTTTGGTATGCTGAGTACGAATCACGTACTAATTTTGCAATCCAATATGGTCGTCGCGCCGTAATCACAAAATTTCATGATGGGTATCGTTTAAGGGGTTTTTTGGTATGCTGAGAACGAATCTCGTGATAATTTTGCAATCCAATATGGCCGCCGCGCCGTTTTCACAAAATTTCATGACGGGTATCGTTTAAGGGTTTTTTTGGTATGCTGAGTACGAATCACGTGATAATTTTGCAATCCAACATAGCCGCCGCGCCGTAATCACAAAATTTCATGATGGGTATCGTTTAAGGGGTTTTTAGGTATGCTGAATATCACGTACTAATTTTGCAATCCAAAATGATATTGGATATTGTACTGCATATTGGCCATATTGGATTGCAAAATTAGTACGTGATTCGTACTCAGCATACCAAAAACCCCTTAAACGATACCCGTCATAAAATTTTGTGATTACGGCGCGGCTGCCATATTGGATTGCAACATTAGTACGATAATCGTACTCAGCATACCAAAAAACCCCTTAAACGATACACATCAATCATGTACTAATTTTGCAATCTAATATGGCCAATATGCAATACAATATCCAATATCATTTTGGATTGCAAAATTATAATGTGATTGTACACAGCATACCAAAAAATCCCTTAAACGATACCCATCATGAAATTTTGTGATAACGGCGCGGCGGTCATATTGGATTGCAGAATTAGTACGTGATGTGTACTCAGCATACCAAAAAAACCCCTCAAACCATACCCGTCATGAAATTTTGTGAATACGGCGCGGCGGCCATATTGGATTGAAAATTTAGTAAGTACGTGATTCGTACTCAGCGTACCAAAATACCCCTTATACGATACCCAACTTGAAATTTTACAACGGTGGTGCGGTGGCCATATTGGATTGCAAAATTAATCCGAAATTCGTACTCAGCATACCAAAATACCCCTTATACGATACCCAACATGATCTTTTACAACGGTGGCGCGGCGGCCATATTGGATTGCTAAATTAACCCGAAATTCGTACTCAGCATACCAAAATACCCCTTATACGATACCCAACGTGAACTTTTACAACGGTGGCGCGGTGGCCATATTGGATTGCTAAATTAACCCGAAATTCGTACTCAGCATACCAAAATACCCCTTATACGATACCCAACATGAACTTTTACAACGGTGGCGCGGCGGCCCTATTGGATTGCTAAATTAACCCGAAATTCGTACTCAGCATACCAAAATACCCCTTATACGATACCCAACATGAACTTTCACAACGGTGGCGCGGCGGCCATATTGGAGTGCAAGAGTATTCCTTTCCGCGTCTTGTCCCTTGTCCCCCTCACGATTGACCTGACTAGACGGCTTCGTCGGCCGACTGTATAATCTGCCGGCTGTGGTATTGATTTGCTTGAATGTATGATAATTACAAAGTAATGAATTACAAAGTAACTAGTTATCCCGTCGCACGTCGACGCGTCACACGCGCCAACTTTCGATCCGGTAACCGGGTGACGCGAGCGACGCCCGGTAGCCCGCCCGGGTGTTCTTCAATCGCTGATATCTCATATCTTTTGTATAGTACCTCTATGATACTTATATCACTAGAATCGTTATGAAACAAGCTAAAAACTAGTTTCGGCATTTATCGTTTTGTTTTTAATTGTTTTTGTAACAAAATAATAAAATCAGAATTTTAAATTTTTCCTCACTTTATGGCATAAAATTAGTTAGTATGAAAAAACTTTACCGATATTTGGAATTTTATTTATACACTTTACTTCAATAGGCATTATTTCGCAATATAAAAAAATAAAAAAAAATGTGGGTAGCCTTTTTTTTATATACCCGACCTCATAAATCTGTCGCGCACCATCCGCGGCGGCCCCACTTAACAATAACAAACACACACCACTTGAAATCCGAGATAACTGCAATCCGAATCGCTTGTTGATGTTAACAAAACATTTGAAGCACTTAACATTCTTAATTATAAACACAGTCTCGATTTCAATAAGTGGGTTGTTTATAAAATATGGGATTGTTATCAAAACAATTCACATCACTTCACACAGAGATTTTTATAGATTCTCTCGAACTTTGGCACGCGTTTTTTATAAACTTAGTGATTACTTTTTGTATAAATAACTTCACTAATCGATTAGCACATTAAACAGCTACACTGAATCATAAATTTCTTTTAGGAAATCATTTATTTCGTACACAATAATCAACCATTATCGTCAGCGCGCGGCGAGTGACTGCCTCAAGTGGGCGGCGCGCGCTGCGCGCTTTTTAAATGAATGAGTATTACAATTCAACTTATTTTAGAGACTTCGCATGCACCAATATGTCTAGCTTGTTCTTTCCTCTAAAGATTGGTATAACTTTGAGCAAGATAGACACAGTGAGTGGAATTTTATGAACGCGGCAAGAATTGGCGAAAACGCAATCTCTTTTAAAGCGATTTGACCGTTCCCAGCATTTTTTCCCTTTCTATACTGTAGCGACTTGACCTTCGAAGGGTTATAAAGTAATCTAATTACTTTTTAACTAGTTACTTAGTATTTAATTAACCGGAACATCCAAAGTGTTTAAATTACAAAGTAATTAATTACTGAGTAATTAGATTACATTGTAACTTAATAACATTGTAATTCAATTATTAATTGAATTACTTTTGTAATTAGTTACGCCCATCACTGGTGGTTGGATTGCATGGAACGACACAGACTAAAAAAACTTGTTCGGTTTACTGTGAGTTAGTTAACCGCGTGCCAATTTGCAACTGTGCAAGACGTGATCAGAGTTAAGAAGTTATTTATTTAACTCAGAGCTTACTAACTCTATATTTATATATTTAACTCGACTCTCCACGTAAGTGGGCCTAAATAGCTTAGACGGCCAAATTGAACTCCAAAATGATCATGTTATTCGTACTCAGCATTCGAAAAAAACCATTAAACGATATTCATTACGAAATTATGTGATTACGGCGCGTTGGCCATTTTGGATTGCAAAATTATCATGTGATTCGTCCTCAGCATACCAAAAAACCCCTTAAACGATAACCATCATGGATTTTTGCGATTACGGCGCGGCGGCCATATTGCATTTCAAAATTATCACAGGATTCGTACTCAGCATACCAATACACCCCTTAAACGATACCCATCATGATATTTTGTGATTACGGCGCGGCGGCCATATTATATTGCAAAATTATCACGTAATTCGTACTCAGCATACCAAAAACCCTTTAAACGATACCCATCATGAAATTTTGTGATTACGGCGCGGCGCCCATATCGGATTGCAAAATTATCATGTGATTCGTACTCAGCATACCAAAAAACCCCTTAAACGATACCCATCATGAAATTTTGTGATCACACCGCGGTGGCCATATTGGATTGCAAAATTATCATGTGATTCATACTTAGCATACCAAGAATTCCCTTAAACTATACCCATCATGAAATTGTGTGATTACGGCGCGGTGGCCATATTGGATTGCAAAATTAGTACGTAATTCGTACTCAGCATACCAAAAAACCCTTTAAACGATACCCATCATGAATTTTTGTGATTACACCGCGGCCGCCATTTTGGATTGCAAAATTATCACGTGATTCGTACTCAGCATGCCAAGAAACCCCTTAAACGATACCCATCATGAAATTTTGTGATTACGGCGCGGCGCCCATATTGGATTGCAAAATTATCACGTGATTCGTACTCAGCATACCAAGAAACCCCTTAAACGATACCCATCATGACATTTTGTGATTACGGCGCGGCGTCCATATTGGATTGCAAAATTAGTACGTGATTCGTACTCAGCATACCAAAAAACCCTTTAAACGACACCCATCATGAAATTTTGTGATTACACAGCGGCGGCCATTTTGGATTGCACAATGAGCCCGTGATTCATACTTAGCATACCAACTTTATAAAACTTTAGAAATTTTTATGACCAGCTATTATGTAATTTACATTTTTTACGCAACTGTAGCAAACGTACGCAACGGAAACTCTCAAAAGAAATGAAATATCCTAGTTGTCGAAAAATGTTTCGTTGCTGCTAAGCTCTTATTCGCCTTAGCCTGATGTTATATATTTTGGTATTTTTCAAAAATGGACATTCTGTTAAGAAACTCTTGAAATTCAACTAGCAGTCTCTTAGACTCTAGAGTTAGAACAACTAAACAAACAAACAAACTCTTTAGCTTAAAAATAATAGTATAATATACATAATTTATTTACGATTAACTCATTTATTTTTATTTACGAAACTAATAAATCACTACACTTAATAAAGTTAGATGCATTTACTACGTCAAACAAAGTTAGCATGCTGTTTCTTTCTACTATACTGTATACTGTGGCATGAGAGTTGACTGCCGCTGCCGGCGCGCGGTGTGTCTTGCGCCCGGGGCGAGGGGAGCGCCAAATGCCTACTTGTGCGGGTTAACCGCCCCTTAAAGTAGGAAATTCCTATTTTAAAGTCTGATAAGAAGAAGTCGCTAGTTCTAACTAAAGCCAAATATAATACATACACTCGAGAGCAATAAAACCACTTAAAGAAACCAGAAACCTATGAATCTTGGAAACTAAGAATGCCAGCTTATTAAAATAAAAGGTGTTTATTATACAATATAATACCCCTTAAATGATAGTAATATTTATAAGTCACTATATTTTATTTAATAAAAATTACACAAAGAAAACAAAAAACTGCTGATCTAGCCATGATTTGTTTTCTTTTATCTTCTTGATACACGTGGGGTAGGAGGACCACCCGCCAGAAGGACCGATGACCTGAAAAAGGTCGCAGGGACTGACTGGATGCGGAAGGCGCAGAACCGTGTATTGTGGCGTAATTTGGTACGGCCTACGTCCAGCAGTGGTTTGATTTGATTAATCTCGCCTTTAAAACAAAAATAGTAAACATGACATTTTTGTACAACAATCTTCTTGAATTTTAGCCCCTCTTTATCAAATAGATTGCAGAAGGGCTTATGGCGAGACTTTGTCTGTAGTCTGTGACTCTGTTGCATTATATTACGTCACTAGGTCACGTGGATCTGTGGATCTGTTCAAAGTTTGAAATAAAACAAAAATGACAACGTCAATCGAAGTGAACTTTCACTTTCACAGAGGGGCAGTTGTGTGAGACCGTCTCACGGCTTCTTGTTAATACTTTGTATTGCCTCTTCGGACATCTATTACTGCGTTTACGCGGTTTGGCATGCTGTTCACCAAGTTTCTCTTACGATTTTGGTGAATATTCTCTCATTTCTCTGTGAGAGCAATTTTGAGCTCACCAAGCGTGATTGGGGGAGGGTTTCGTTGTTTTATGCATCTCCCTAGTTTGTAATATGGGCAGCTTAGCAGTCCTGGGACATCCTTCCGAGGACTTACCCGGGGCTCCCAGCCATAGGCTGTTGGGCGTTACTTGAGGTTTTTTAGTCGGTGGGAGTCCGGCATAGTATTCATGAGGATTTTCCCTCACGTAAACAAAAAAAAACAGCTTAGCTAAGGTGTAAGTGAAACACCAGTGTCCAATGAATGACAATGTTTATTAGAGACTAAACCATATTATAATGTTCTACAAAGTGTAATATACGTACATATACATTACTCACATACACATACATACTTCAAGCTCATCCCATGCATGCTCGATCGGATTGATATCCGGACTGCGGGCAGGCCGCTCCATACGAGTAATGTTCATCTCTTGTAGGTAGTCATTCACAATGAAACCTGTATGAGGTTGGGCATTGTCATGATTTGTTCATGTCTGCTGTTTGTTTGTTCGCAGACTCACAGTCCATTGACTGTGATAGCCTGATATGGTCTGATCAAAGGGGAAGGTCAGATTTTAAGTAAACATTTCCATATATTATCATGTAGGTGATACCAAAAATGTGTACCATTAACGGAATGGGAAGTGTATTATCTCATAATATAGGTAGGTATAACATTTTTATCACGTTTATCCCAGTTATACGTACCTAGTCAAATACCGCTGTAACAAAATTAAAAGATTAGAATTGTCGTAACTATAGTCATGGTGTTGAAATTTTTCAAGCCGCCTAAAAAGGCCTTTTTTTTAACGTGAGGGAAAGTCCATCTTGGAGGCTTTGTCGGACTCCTACCGACTAAAAAAACCTCACGTAACGCCCAACAGCCTATGGTTGGGAGCCCCGGGTAAGCCCTCGGAAGGATGTCCCATGACTTCCAACAGACCCACGGCCGCCACTGTGGCCTCGCCTAGGTGGTGGTTCGAGTGCTATCCCACGTCTTTGGGGGGGTTTCGGGTGTGATCCCGCTTCTAAGCGGGAGCGTGCGTGAATTCCTCACGTTCCTTGCTGCCGTCATGGGCCTGACACTGTCCTCAGACCCCTGGCCATGAGCCGATAGTCTTCGGCGAAGACACTTCGGTGGCGCCCAAACTGCTGACTACGGAACTCGGGTGGGAGAGTTCTCTCCCGTTCCCGCCCCGCCGTCTCTTTCACGAGCATGACCTGCTTGCAGAAAGAGGCAGCGCAGTCCCACTTACTCCCGCTGGAGATCATGGCTCGCACTATAGTCTCCAGCGAGAGAGTGTCCACGTCCAGACCCACCTAAAAAGGCCTTCAACTTAGCTTAACGACTGACATTTTACTGGCAACCGTGACCAACGGCTTAACGTGCCTTCCGAAGCACGGAAACGCTCAAATAAATGTCACAAAGTGGTCACATGGATGGTCACCCATCCAAGGACTGGAGTCCACGGGACCACGAGCGCTTCCTTGAGTAAATTAATTACTTAAGTAAAGTAATTCAATTTATTGTTCATGGATAAGCACAATCATAATAAGCGTAAAATAAAAAAAAACATAATAAGTGTTACTTCTGAACGTGTTAAATGCCGATTAATGCGTGGACGAGCTGAAATTGTACAATTTTCAAACGTGCCTATAATGTGCTGATCAAATCTAGGTGTGAAGTCTGTTAATGACTGCGATTTAATCGAGTTATTGAACGATCTTAATTAAAATGATTTCCTTTTTAGGATTCCGTAGCCAACATGTAAAAACGGGACCCTATTCATGAGACTTTGCAGTCAGTCTGTCCATCACGAGGCTGTATCTCAGAAACCGTAGTAGCTACAGAGATGAAATTTCCTGGGACATCCTTCCGAGGGCTCACCCGGGGCTCCCAACCACAGGCTGTTGGGCGTTACGTGAGGTTTTTTAGTCGGTAGGAGTTCGGCATAGCATCCACGATGGATTAGCCCTCACGTTAAAAAAAAATGAGAGCTTAAATTTTTACAAATGATGTAGGTACGTGTTGTTTTAAGTCGGTCCTTACCGTTCTTGAGATCATTGCATTCAAATAGACAAACTCTTCAGCTTTATAACAGTAGAATTGATTACGAATGAAGCCTTTGTCACTGTATAACAACAAATATATACTGTGCCTATGTGTTTGTAGAGAGCAGGATGCGGTTATCTATACTTATAATAAATCTGTAGAAGTGAAAATTCTGTACATTCAAAATATCAAAAAAATAAATAGCAGGGGGTGTTACTAGACCGACACCGAGCCCAAAAATGTGATTAAAAATTTTTTTGTCTGTCTGTCTGTCTGTCTGTCTGTCTGTTTGTTCAGGCATCACGCAAAAACTACCGGTTCGATTACGATGAAACTTGGTATAATTATTCTTTAATAGCCTGGGCACCACACTGGGTACTTTTTATCCCGGAAAAGTATATAGAATTCAAACCAAACTTACCCAAAGTTATTATCAATTTTTGCTTAAACAGTTAATGGTACGATGACGAAACTAAGCATAAGCGTTGTTTGTTACAATTTGAAAAAGTAATTTTTACATTTTTGCAAATTCCACCTCCAAAGGTATAAAAAAGGAGGGTAAAGTTTGTATGGGACAACGTAATTCCTTGGTCCGATCTACTTAAAATTTGGCATATAGCATTACCAACATAATTGATGGAAGACGTGTTTCGTATTTTATTGAAATTTACACTATAACGAGCTAAAAAGGGAATGTAAATTATTTTGGGAGTGATTTTCTCCGGAGTTGATATCAATACTCCTTAAATACTCTTATTTTATACTTAAATTACTTTTTATTTTGAAACATAATTTGTGAAAGTTCAATACAATTGACGTTTTCATTTATGTTTTACTTCAAACTTCAAACAGATGATTTTACTACAAAGCCATAAAGTTAAATAAAAAGCGCTATATTGGTATAATATTAACCAAATATGCTTTATGGAAGTATTATTGCTAATTTATTAAAATTTTGTGTGACAAAAATACATTTGTGAAAAGACGAAGAAAATTCTAAGATGGCTAGCCAGAAAAATGAAAGACCACGCTTCAGGTAGTATCCACTGCATGTTACCATCTACGCTCAATCCTTACGACAAAGTTTGTCAGCAGCCCTAAGCGACTGGTCATGGTAGGCATGAACTTTATTCTACATAATTATAGTGCCGACTGCATTCTATCAGGAAACAGACTCAGTCTTTGTAAAATACGGGAATAGCCTCTACGTAGACTACATTCGAGAGGACTGAAAAGAGCCATTACAATGAACATTAACGCTCAGCTGACGAAATTTACATTGTTATTATGTTACCAGGTCTTGGTTGGACCACCTGTATTAGGAGGACAAAGCCTACAGTAGTTCGGTTTGTCCAAACGTCGTAGGCTGCGACTACCTGAAGAAGGAACTAAGTTACGATGTCAATGGCTTAGAAGAGAAGTTGTGTCAAGTAATAGTTTAGCCATTGAATTAAGAAATGTATTTCTATACTACTATTATAAAGAAGTAAAGTTTGTGTGTTTGTATATTTGTTAAATTGTAAGGGGTAATCTCGGGATCTACTGAACCGATTTCAAAAATTCTTTCACCGATAGAAAGCTACGTTATTGTGGAGTGTCATAGGCTATATAGCATCACGATACAACGAATAGGAGCGGAGCAGTAATAGTAATGTTTTAAAAACAGGGGAAAAATTATTCCTTTTGAGAGCTTCGTTGCGTGTGCTGCTCTCTCTCTCTCTCTCTCTCTCACGTAGTATTGAATATTAACGACGAGACGCTACGGGAGTAAACGCAACGCGACGCGACGGGAGTAAATGCGGAACAGGTAATACTCTCTCTTATGTGGCGCAAACTTAGACCATATAACACGGGACTAGCCTTTGCGAACCACCGCATACAAAAATATTCTGCCAGGACTGCCAGTTTTCATACAAGTGAAGGGGGAAACACAAAGACAGATAAAATTTCATTGCATTTAAAAATGTATTAATCGACAAACGCGTAATGGCTGTTGTGTGTTAATTGTTATTGTACAGTCAACTACAATGTAATGTACTAGTTTAATCATATAAAATGATGTACTGATGTACAGGCTTTTCATAAAGCCAAAAGACCAAATGGTCATGTGCAATGGCAGAAAACAATGCTTAAGTAAGGCGCATCCTGTGGTTAGATGATCTAAGGGCGCAAACGAAGTTGCGCGGGTCAGCTAGTATAATAATATAATGTTATTGTTTTGTAGATTTGACGTTTTAGTTTTACTTATCTATACATATAATAACAAGAAGCCGTGAGATCTTTCTCACCCGACTTCCCCTCTCTAACACGTCTATTGTGAAAGTTCAATCCGATTGACGTTGCCAATATTGTTTTATTTCAAACTTTGATCAGATGATACGTAACCTAGTGACGTAGCTAATGCGACAGAGTCACAGACTACAGACAAAGTCTCGACATAAGCCCCTCTGCACTCAATTTTATAGAGAGGGGCTAAAACTATAGATAGAGGGTGGAGAATCTGTAAATGAAAATATTTTGATAATTTAATTGTAGGGCATTCTCTGATTGATACTGATTCTGATATCTGATTGATACTGTAATATGCGCAAGAGCATGTTACTGATAGGTATTGTGAAATGTTAATTAGTGCATTGCGGACTCTCTTTGTTATTGTACGAATGACCTGCTCGTAGTAAGAGGCAGCAGAGTCCCAATTACTCCCGCTGGAGATCATGACTCGCACCATGGTCTCCAGCGAGAGAGTGTCCACGACCAGACCTGCCACGAGGACCTGGCGCTGTTATTGTACGAAGACTACATTATTGAGCGTGTTATGTATGTATATGTACGAACATGATTTAACGCGTTTAGTGTCCAGTATGAAATGACTCCTCAGTGTTCTGTAAACGATCGCAGCATTTTGCAACTTGCTTTTTACCGGTGGTTATCCTTATAGATAGAAGCTATGCTGGACTACTAACGGCTACAACCACACGATTCCGTAACATACATCCGACAGACGTTTCCCTGCCGGATGAACCGCCGACAGAACGTTTTGATTATGAGTTGTTCACCGACAGAACCCTTCAACTACGAACGTTTTGCCGACAGAACGATTAATTCGACGACAGAATCGATCACCAAATAAGAACTCGTCGTTACAAAACAAAAAAAAAATAACCACGAGGGCTAAGGCGCTTAGCCTTCTAACATAACCTATCCGAGTCGGGGTGTTAACCATTCACTTATTATGGTTGAATTAATCGTTCTGTCGGCGAAACGTTCGTAGTTGAAAGGTTCTGTCGGTGAACAACTCATAATCGAAACGTTCTGTCGGCGGCTCATCCGGCAGAGTCTGTCGGAGGTATGTTTCAGAGCCCAACCACACTGGCCCATACATCTACTTGCGGCCGGGAGTCCCGGGTACGTCCTCGGAGGGATAAACCCCATGACATTTTCGCTATGGCTGATCCTTGGCTGAGTAACCACCACGTGACCTGTGGCATTATATTTGACAGACACGTAAAGCCATTGGTTTCGGTGGTCAGTAACATAACATTCGTAAGACATCTGAGGGGCAAGTGCGAGTTCCGGCGAGCGCCTGTCGACATTCACGGGTGAGCGCGTTATTGCCGATTTGTATGAAATCGAGACAAGTTTCCGCGTTTACAGCTAGGTGGCGGGGTGTCGATTCCATACGAATTAGCGCGCTGTGAATGTCGACAGGCGCACGCCTCGCTCTTGCCACTCTGAGCTCATGGGTGACATTTTTTACGTGTGAAAATCCCTCATGGACACCATGCCAGCCTTGTACTGACTACAGTCACATGATGCCTTACCACTACCCACGGTAGGGAGCACCGGGTATGTCCTCAGAAGGATGTTCCAGGATAATCTTTAAATTACAAACAAGAAAACAAGCAAGTAAGCAAAATACAGGTGAAACTAATAAAGCGTTATGAAAAAATCGACGGACAAATAATAATTATGCAAGGTTATTTATGAAATAAATTTTACTAAGTAAAAATAGACAAGCTGGTTCAGTCAGTTCAGACCGATTGTTTTATTTTTAACTTTAGACTTGTTTTAATAATGGAGTCTAACACCTCTTAACAACTCCTAAAGCCTTTTATTTTAGTTCCATAGGTTTTATTACATACATACTTACTATATTAGGATTATTTTATTAGGATTCCCTTATTTTTTCGAAATCTACTCTACAGTGCCAATAATTGGAGGAGTGCCAATGATTAAGTGATTTACCTTATTTTATTTCTGTACAAAATACCTACTATCCTATCATTTAAATGACAATACCCGTCAAATTTGACATTCAAATCCACATCAAAAATTATATCAAAATTCTAACAAAATGAAATTATTAATAAATATGAAATAAAAAAGAACAACCATTATTTAAATGGTAGGATTATATTAGGCCATTTATATAAATTTACAAAAAATGATGCATCGAATTATTATGTTAATATTATGCGCTCTAAATATACACAATCAAAGAAAGTGCAGTTTGAATACACGACAGCACTTTGGAGAACCTTTGCCAGTCATGATTAAAGATAATAAACTTCTGGAGCCAACAGATGGATATGGGAATATAGATATGAATTATGGTGATGTGTTAACGATGAGTTGTGGAGAAGAAGGACTTTTGATGCACCCTTTATCCAGAACAGCGTTAAATACAGCCGCGGTAACTTGTGAAGGCGGGGAATACTTCAAGAATGAAGAATGGCTGAATGGCCCAGCTCTATTCCAGGAATTCCGGTGTCTTTCCGCCCCAGACCATCACAGCCAACAAACAAATCGAAGTTGCTACGAAAACCATCCAGTTTATGAAGTGGGTTACACAGTCGAAAATGAATTTTACCCAGTTTACGAATCCTGCTTCAACGAATACGCAAAAAATGCTATTTACTCGAAATACACCCAGAAACCTTATAATGCATTTTACCAGCAGAGGGTTGATCGACCATATTTTATTGCAAATGATGTTTACGGGGACATTCCAGTTAACTCCTTATTTTCTCCTTGGGGGCAAAAATCGGCAGTGACACAGCTGGTGGGAAGAAAGGCAGATTATTATATTACAGATACACAGTTGCTCTCTCGTGGTCATTTGGCTGCAAAAACAGACTTTGCACTTGCATTTGGAGAACGAGCTTCATTCCATTACGTAAACTGTGCTCCTCAATGGACCGGCTTCAACGGAGGTAACTGGAACACTTTGGAAGTGGATCTCCGAGATCACATTCACGCGACTGGACGAGACACTATAATTTATACAGGCACCTATGGCGTTACAAGTCTTCGCGGTCAGTATGATAGACAGAACCTTTATCTATATACTGATGGAAATAACAATCCAGTAATACCTATACCTGAATATTTCTATAAAGTGGTCTATGAGCCTTCCAGCAAATGTGGTATTGCCTATGTTGGTATCAATAATCCTTACTATACAGATGAGGAAGCTAGACGTATGTTCTTTTGTCACGACTTATGCAGGAATAACATGGATTTTCGTTGGTTGTCATGGAACCCTGATAATCCTGCTGAAGGCTATGCCTTCTGTTGCACGGTAGACGATTTTCGGCAGACTGTAAGGCACTTACCGCAATTTGAAGTGAATTGTCTTTTGACGTAAATGAATTTTATAATAAAACTAGCTGATGCCCACGGCTCCGCCCGCGTGGAATGTTGTTCCCGGTCACTTAGGGGTATGAAAAATAGATGTTGGCCGATTCTCAGACCTACTCAATATGCTCACAAAATTTCATGAGAATCGGTCAAGCCGTTTCGGAGGAGTATGGCAACGAAAACTGTGACACGAGAATTTTATATATTAGATATTGTTTTAAGAATACAATAAATTTATTGAATTGTGTATACGAAATCAAGCAGTTATTTAATAAATCTGTTTTAATTCATTTTAAGTTCATTCTAAGAATAAGCCCGTTAACGTTAAGTGACAGTGGACTGGCCACACTGTAAAGTCAATAAGTAAAGTGCCGATGACTAATATAGCAATCGAGTTCTAGAATGGAGACCGCGACTTGGAAAATGTGGGGTAGGACGGCATAAATGTGGGGTTTCACGACCCCGCCAAATGTACTTACCGAGCGACGTGGAAAAAATCGCAGGAAAAGCGTTTTCCCCATGAGGCCATTCAAATAATGAGAAACATTTTTGTCAAGTTTTAAAATTGAATGAATGATTATGCTAGCTTGCTAATGTTTTTTTATATACTTACCTAAAAGTATATAAAAAAACATTTTATTCTGTTATTAAAATTGAATTGAATATTTTTTTCGCGCTACCGTGTGGCCGGTTCTTTCTAAAACAATTCTGTTTTAAAATATACCGTTTGTAGATACAGAGTAACACTGCAGGAAATCTCAGTAGTAGTAGATTCATTTTAATCTTTTTAAAACAAAATTAATTTTTAACATTATATTTTTAGTAAGTATTTTTTTGGTGTTTAGAGCAATTTAATCTCATGCATTTTTATCTTTTAAATAGTCAGATTTTATAAAATATGCCTTGCTTATAATTTGGCCTTGACAATTTTCTTGAAAAAATAATTCTTATAATTTGGAGACGAGTAAAATGTAACGTAAGATTATCTTAAAACTTATATTTATCGTGTGGAAATCTTATCTCATCTAACTTACTAAAACACTCCACGGTCTTTACCTCTTTCTTTTTTAGGGTTACGTACCCAATGGGTATAAACGGGAAACTTATTACACAATCATCCTGGTGACAGATAAACAGGTGTCCGTCGTATAACAACAAATAATAAAAAAGGGGGCTCCCTGTAGTATTTAGATATGGATTTTATTATAATAGAAGCAAAGTGGGGATACGTCATTTCCGCTTAGTTCATAGTCGAATGAGCTACTTGTCAAGCTGTCAACGTCAGTGAGGTAGGGCGAAGCAAGACCAGTCTTGTCTTGCACCGGACGCCACAGAGTATATTGAATATTGCCGGACGCCTAGCAGGCATCACTTGTCTAACGAGTATAAAGTGTAGATAGTTATTAGTTAAGTGATTGTGCAGTGGGTTAATTGTTCACTTCAGAGTGGCAAGTGCGAGTCTTGGCGTGCGCCTTTCACACGGTGAGCTCGTTATCGCCGATTTGTATGGAATCGAGACAAGGTCCCGCGTTTACAGCTAGGTGGCGGTGTCTCGATTTCATACGAATTGGCGTAAACGCGCTCACTGTAAATGTCGACAGGCGTACGCCAAAACTCGCACTTGCCACTCAGTACAAAGTGTAGTTATTAGTACAGTGATTGTGCAGCGAGTCAGCTGTTTACTTCACTCTCATACAACAAACGTATTTTCTTGACGAAACCCTCCGTGGGCGAGTCTTACTCACACATTATACGTGTAAAAGTTCTCAAAGGTATATATGTCATGTCAGAATCTTACAGATTAAAACCCCACACGACCTAGCACTGCCTACTCCGCGTAAGCCTACTGAAGGACGTCCCAGGATTCCCGACAGACTTTGCTACCACTGCGGCCTCATTTAGGGGATGATGGTAGCACAGAATAACAACAGTAACAAAAGATCGTTTCTCTGTCGAACTATAAAAATCTGGAACGACCTGCCAGCGCACTTGTTTCGCTCCTCTTACAATCCTGGGTTCTACAAGCGGAGCGTGAAGAGGCACATCATAGGGCCGCCAAGTTGAGGGCCGCTTTCTATAGTCTTACAGACTGGGACGGTGGCCCCCAATCGCTAGATGTCGCTGCGACTTTCCATCAGGCGGCGGCGGCATCATTTTGGCGAGCTAAATATAAAAAAAAAACAGTACTGATGGTAGGCCCTCTGTTTACGGCCGTGAGTCCCGGGTACGCCCTGGAAGGCCAACTCCAGCGCCCTACCTCAGGTTGCCCCGGACGCCCCGCCTATTACTAATATGACTACGAAATTGTATCTGTACTGTTTGTATACCACTAAGGTGCCCACTTATTTGAAATGATTCCCCTTTTGAAGAACCTCATACTGTAGATGTAGACATTCGGGGAAACCGAGGCAGGGAGCATATTCAAAGTATGTACGGAAGAAAGCCCCTATCTTACCGTGAACGAGTGTACTCCGGATGCAATGTGTGTGGATGAATAACCTGTCTTCGTTCGTTAATTTTGATATTGGTGATAATGGCGACACTTTAATAAGTGGGACTTTCATATCAGTAAATACAAAAACTTGGAATTTGGATATTATTTGATTCCGACATAATTGGATTTTTGAATTATGGGTTTGGATTTTGGTTAAAAATTTTTTTGTGTTATTTCCTATGCAATTTTGAGTCGATGGTACCGTCGAAAATCACAGTAGCCGCAGTTGTAACTAACCCAGATTCGTTAAGTTGTACATTGGTCGTCACAAGTGTAATTGCAGTGTTGAAATGGACAGGCGCATGTTTAGCTATCTGCTGAAATATTCAAGCTGCTCGTAGGGGAAGGCTAGCTATTGTGCCTTGATTTAAGGTAACTTCAGAATACATAATTAAAACTAATTTATTTTATTAAAATTTATATTTAATTATCGACGTTCACTACAAAAAATCTTATCTACATTAAAGGCACCTAAAATGTACATCCTTATCCTAGTACAACGTAATGGCAAAAATTCTCCACGTGTTTGTGTGAGAGAAAACACGACAATATCCAATGATCACAATAGCAAGAACAAGATATAAATAAAAAAAATAACCTACGGCAAGACGGATAAATACAGCTGTTGGTAACTATATTACACTGTGGACATACACTCGTAGGGTTGTCACACCAAGCAAAATAAATATGTACAATATACATATATAAAACAGTTCTAACTTAAAAATAAATAGGATTGTAATAGTATATCGCTCTTAAACCTTGATTGGTGAGCGTCGGAAAAATCTTAGGAAAACATCGTTGGTTTTTAACCTATGAACAGCTCTAGAAATAAAACTTTGCATTCTTTTTAAAAGAACTGACAAACTTTACAACTGACTGTATAGGTTACATAAATATATACATAACGTATTCGAAAGGATTGAGGCTGTGCTGCATCTAATTCGTATTTTCGTAACTAAATAATTATAAATTATAAGTAGATCTTTTTAATTCTAAGTAACGGTTTGTGATAACCCTACGTATACATCGAAGAATCGTTTACACGTTACGGGGACTTTCTTTGTTCGCTTACCATCGAATCTGTACCACAGTCTATTTATCTAATGCTACAAAAGGTACACACTCACAGTAAGTCAATAAGACTTACTGTTCTGCATTTTCATGTACATACTAACATATATTTTTAGGAACTAAATCAAAAAAATATGTGAATGTTCCAATAAAAAGTCACAAACACACACACACACACACACACAAACAAAATTCATCCCTTACACTTGATACATACTTAATATACCTAAATGAAATCTCAAAATAAACCCTATCGCCCTATCAGAATAAATAGAGCTTACATAAATGGTTAAGGGGTCCCGACACGGTCAAACTGCAATTGTCAAGCACGTACAATATCATGTGCACGTACAGTACACGTCGATGCACACACACATACAAAGAAAGTACGCACACTGAAGTACCTTCCATTCATATTTAACGTGCTTGATAATTGCAAGGCATGATTGTGTCGGGAGCCCATTAGGCCCAGTCATAAACCTAAGCTTCAATGTTGTTCAAACATAGATAGTTACAAATTATTACATATAAGTACATCTTTTTAATTTACAATTACTTCTCCGTAACGAGTAAACGATAAAGATAAAAAAAAACGAAACAGAAAACAATGATTTATAATATTGTACTTGTAGATCGATTCGAGTCTAACTTGTGTCGGTGGCTAAATAGATGGCGTTACTTGTTGGTGAGTCGGAATACATCGTTGAGGGGCGTGTACGGCGTCCGCGTAGGGATTGAGTTGTATACGTAAGATGGCTGCGTGTCTGCGCGTAGGATCACAACACCTGTGTAATAAATTAAACGATTAATATACGATTGCCTGGAAGAAACTGAATTTAGCAATAAGACAGCCCTTAGTACATTTCTTTAAACCATATTCATCATAATCATATTGGAGAGACCTTATTCTTAGCATTCCATGGATTCTCCGTGCGGGCACAGGGTCCATAGCGTGGCACAATGGGGAACACCCCGACGGCGTTTGGGACTTGCGACCCATTTAAGTAGGTTTTGGGTGGCCACCGTACTATGCGCATAAACGATCACCTACACCTTCCACCGTCAGCAATGTTACCTCGTTTGCCTAACCAGATTTGGTAAGATCCTATCAATGCCGCTTTGGATATTCGTTTTAGTAAAGAGCTTACTGAAGCTCTTTACAATAAAGCTTATTTCTATTCTGTCCTAGGATTTCAATACTTGGTTTTTCTTTACGAGTGACTCTCACCGACTTAAACCACACGTTGCCCTACCATCTGCCTACGGCCAGGGGTCCCGGATACGCCCTAGGAAAGATACGCCCTAGAAAGGATACGCCCTAGGAAGGATACGCCCTAGGAAGGATACGCCCTAGGAAGGATACGCCCTAGGAAGATACGCCCTCGGAAGGATACACCCTAGGAAGGATACGCTCTAGGAAGGATACGCCCTAGGATTGATACGCCCTAGGAAGGATATGCCCTAGGAAGAATACGCCCTAGGAAGAATACGCCCTAGGAAGGATATGCCCTAGGAAGGATACGTCTAGAAAGGATATGCCCCCAGGGCTCCCGGCTGAACACGAATGATTATCATAAATCAAATCTCATTTTCTGGGGCCCTCTACCACGCCTCCGTCACTCGCTACAAGTCGTGTTATAAGCACCTACTCCTAAGTATAACGTAGCAGAACTAACGTGGCCGACCGGCAGAGGGCTGCCACACGCCAGACCGAGCGAAGTGCGCACAGCCAATGTACATTACCCGCGTAAAATAATATTTCGCTTTATTTAGTGTTGCTTTTTTATTTCATCTTACTTCTTAATGATATTCTTAAATTAAATGCGAAAGTGTTTGAGTGCGGATGTGTAGATGTGTTGATGTTTGTTACTCTTTCACGCTCTAACGGCTCAACGGATCTAGCTGAAATTTGATACAGGGATAGATTGTAGTTTGCAATAACACATAGGTTACTTTCTATCCCGGGAATAAGTTCCCATTGGAAGCGGGAAAAGGATCAAACTTTTACGCGGGCTAAGCTGCGAGCATCAGCTAGTTATAGTTTAATTCTTATGTAAAGAAGAAGAAGTTATAAAATATAATAAAGTTTTTTTTTCAGACACTGTGTTTATTGTTTTTTGTAGTTATATGTATTTTTGTTCGTGCTTACAACCCTAATGTTGACAATAGTTGTCACTCGATGACGCAATCATTCGGTGTGCGCACGAAACTCGACTCTCGGAATACGTCGTAGAGAATGTTTTCCACTGTAGCGATATGTTTTAGCTAATATTTTTGAGGTTAAGTATGGGAGTGATGTATCTGTTACGTAGTAACTATTATTTAATCTGTGCCTCTACACCGGCGGGAAAATTGCGACGATGTTACCTTCGTGCAAAGTATTTCTATACACTCTCTATGAACGTGTCTATACACGACGTTGTTCTCGAGTCGCGACGAGAGATTGTATATAGAATATATTATATAATCTGTGATTGTATAGAGCTCGTGACACGTGGCATGACGATAATATCGCCGCGATTCTACCGGTAGTGTAAAAGGTTCCTTATTAGAACAGTAGCTTTCCGTGAAGTGTTTGACGTGGCAACTACTGAGAAATACGGCCGAAACACAGCCTAGCCGTAAAAATGTTTGAGAATTTTACATGGTACGTACTACCCGTTCGCTCTAACTTTGCCGCTGGCGTAGAGGCGTATACTCGAATTGTTAATTAGACGAAGTAAATTGACAGTAGCTAATGTCACTTCGTCATAGAAAATACACAACATTGTATGAAGAAGTGACATTAGTTGCTGTCAATTTACTTCGTCTAATTAAAAATTCGACTTTAGTATGGAGCCGAACGGCAAAGTTAGAGCGAACGAGCAGTACCTATCTACTTTTTCTACTTTAAGAATTTCGGAATCAGATCATAGTAGGTATGTAAGTATTAAATTTAAGTTCTATTTACGGTAAGAAGAAATATAGCATTAGTAAATAAATAGGCAGGAAGTTTAGAATAAAATCATTTGCACTGTTTAAAAGTATAATGATGTTCAATGATGGTTTTCTATAGCCAGTGTTTAAGGAGTAATTTTATACAAGTGAGTGAAATAAAGTTAAGCTTATGAATTGTGTTAAAGATGTTCTAATGATATTTTAATTATTATCACTGTTAACTGGGTGTGCCATTTACACATAAGTACCACAAATTAGAGATAGTACAGATGGAAACCTATATTACAAAATTCGCTGAGGCTACGCACACATAGACAACTCATTCATAGACACGAGGTCAGGCGGTCTCAACCGAATTTTCGATACTGATTTGTGCGCGAGGGTGTGTAGCAGAGGGTAGGTGTGAAAAAAAAGTACATACCTACATGAGTTTTCCATCTGTACTATCTCTAATTTGTGTAAGTACGTACATGAGCTTAATGTGTAAGTGCCAGCACTGTTAGTCGTAGAGATGTCTCCAAGACACAGTTTGAATAATGAGGATACGACGTTTGGTCAGAAATTTAATCTGTATTTGGGACTGGTTAGTCGTGACATAAGTCCACATAATGCTGCGTCCACTTTGTAACATTTTTATGTCACAATTCGTCGAACATATAACTAACTCGTAGCTGCAGTTTTCATCGACACGCGAGTCTGACACGGAGACATGTGTCGTAAAATTATACAAATGTGGACGCAGCATCATAAAATTCCTTAATATTCGGAATAATAATTGATAATGTTTGTTACTCAAACGCTGTTTTTTTTTTATCGGTTTAACGGATTGGGCTGAAATTTGGTACAGAGATAGCTTATAGTCTGGAATAACACATAGGCCATAATATTATCTCGGGAATATGTTCCCACATGAAGCGGGAACGGGTAGCGAATTTCACGCGGGCGAAGCCGCGAGTTTCATCTAGTAATTGATATTTTGTTAATCCCCACGTGATAAATAAAACCAAAGACAGTGTGTATGTGTGCGTGCTTCCACGTGACAATCACAAATGTTATTATTATTATCTAAAGTCAAAACGTGACTCTAAAACTCAAAGTATCTATAGAAAGAAATCACATTAGATTTGGTACGTATGTTTGCACGTGTTCTGTCGCATGTTATACTTTCACTTTAGCAGACAAGCATACTGCCAACATAAATGACGATCAAAAAAATACCAGTAGTTCTTAAAGTATATTCTTCTGTCGATACTACCAGACGATACAACGAGCAAAGAAACATAAAACAGTGACACGTATCATTTTATGTTTCTTTGCTCTAGAATCTACAATCAGAATCGAGATCAAAGGCCCGGAAAAAGCTAATAGGTTCCTATAATATATATCTGTACGGCAATAGGCTCACCACCTATTAGATACGTGGGACATAAAACTATAAGGTGAAATGTGGGCGTATACTATGCCTCTGCCTACCCCTTTAGGGATAAAGGCGTGACTATATATGTATGCATTTTGAACTTTCATAACCGGGGTATTCGACTATGAACATCATGTAAGTGGTGTGGTGAACTGATGTGTCGGTGCACTATAAGTGGTGTGGTAAAGTACCGCGACGGTGCACGATACTTGAAGTGGTGTGGTGAAGTGATATGTCGGTGTACCTTACGTTACCGTGTTGAGTGCAAAGCGTTAGCGTGATACCGAAACCTTGCCAAGCGAATAAATGCGACACTTTCTACCTGAGGGGTTCACTTTCACTTTGATTTTCGTCTGCGGTGATAGCACACCGTAGTCTACATCCTCGTACAGATCCTGTTGACAAAAATATCGGGTTTATTTATCGTCACACACATCACAGCAAAGATATGAAAAATGAATAACTGAGATCTTCAATTTAAAAGCAATAAAAGCCTGTCTCACTTGCAAGTGGTGAGGACCTACTGACCATCACACCAGGTATTAGTAAGACGAAGGAAAACTCGAAAGAAATCTCAGTACCAACCCTCACTACACCTTCACTCGAAAAATCCCTTCAAACCCGTAACTTGCTATACCAGAGTGCCTATTGCCGTGTTTTTGCGAGCGCCTATCGTAATTCACGGTGAAGCGCGTTTATGTGAATTAGTATGAAGTTGAGACAAGTTCTTGCGTTTACAGCTAGGTGGCGGTGACTCGATTCCATGCTCATTGCCGTTAAGGGGACTGGTTTAAAAAATGACGAAATAGAGATGCAAATGAGATAATTATTTATCAGCTTTGATAAACAACAATTGATTTCCAAAAGTAAATTTTTAATCTACAGGATGTGTGTCAAAATATGCTTTTGTTATAAATTGTAATATCAGTTAGACATAATGTGTAAAATTATAATAGAATCAGCACCAATTTTTAAGACAAAAATGCGTTTGTGACTTTAACTATTATCGACGCTAAAGTAAGAAAATATGCCAATATATGAAGAAAATATAGACCTTGAATTTGGATTTATTCGATCATCAATCAATCAATATACATATAATAAAATCGTAACAAGTCGCTGTCTGTACATGGAAGATAAATAAGAAAAAATATTATAGGGGGGCTTTAGGAACGCAATAGAACCCAAAACAATGATTTTTAGAATTTTTGTCTGTTTGTCTGTATGTCTGTTTGTCTGTACGGTTGTGCACGCTAATCTCAGTAACCGCTTAATCGATTGCAATGCGGTTTTCTTTATTGTGTCGAGGTTTGCTCCACTTAACATTTAGTCTTTATTTCATGTCAATCGGTTTATAAATAAACAAGTTATATCACTTTAAAGAATCGTACATAGACATATGAATCTAAAAATGGATAAATCTAAACTGGCGTGTTGGCTTAATCATAAAAGAGCTTAATGATTATGGCTATTTGCGCCTTCGGCGCAGACTGAATTGTTTTAAAATTTAAATTTAAAATGATGTTTTAGAATAGACTTAATCTTTAAGCTCTTTTATGGTTAAGCAAACAGGGCAGTTTCACACGCTGGTTGATGAGTCTGCTGAAGAAATACCTCTCCCTTTATACACCTTATGTAACGTAAACTTAGATCATCTAACCACAAGATGCGCCTTACTTAAGCATTGTTTTCTGCCATTGCACATGACCATTTGGTCTTTTGGCTTTATGAAAAGCCTGTACATCAGTACATCATTTTATATGATTAAACTAGTACATTACATTGTAGTTGACTGTACAATAACAATTAACACACAACAGCCATTACGCGTTTGTCGATTAATACATTTTTAAATGCAATGAAATTTTATATGTCTTTGTGTTTCCCCCTTCACTTGTATGAAAACTGGCAGAATATTTTTGTATGCGGTGGTTTGCAAAGGCTAGTCATATGGTCATATGGTAGTTATATGGTCTAAGAACGTAAACGAATTTGCGTGCGGGTTCAGCTAGTTTTGAATAAATATGGGTAATACCAAAATACAACTAAAATAAGCCATAGAATACTAGTCCTGGGACATCCTTCCGAGGGCTTACCCGGGGCTCCCAACTATAGGCTGTTCGGCGTTACGTGAGGTTTTTAGTCGATAGGAGTCCGGCATGGCATCCATGAGGATTTTCCCTCACGTTAAACAAAAAAAAGCCATAGAATACTACATTTCCTAGCTTGACAGACGTGTATTTTGTATCGTCAAGGTCGGTAGCCTTATCAGCAGCCTTAACGCGCAGAAACTTACACTAAGCATTCTGATCTTGTTGTATCTTCTTTTGCCTAGTTTTATTTACAAAACCACAGATATCTCACCTCGACCCTGTAACCAGCAGGGTTGTTAAGTCCAAGTTCCCGCAGGGTGACCGCCACGTCGGACGGCGTACCGTCGGTCCGCCGGTTGACGAACGCCACGGCGTAAGAGTAGTAAACGCCTTGGATCGGGAGGATCGGCCGTGACCAGATTTCAATGCCGCGGTGCTGGAAAACAGAAATTATAAAATTTATAATGATAATAAATATATAGAGTATCTGACGGTGGCAAACACTATGCCTCCTATATGCTAGGTCGTGCAAGGAGAAGCATATCTAAGAAGTCATGAATCGGTTCCGTCACTAAAGCCCCGACGAGACGGAGGGAGTTTACAAGCTATAAGCCAGCGAGCTGATTTTAATTTTAATCTCGCTAACTAGCCAGCTCGTAAAATCACTCCGTGTCATTAAGTCTTAAGTGAAATAGAAACATCATAGCAGGAAAATAACCTTCAGGTATGTATAATAGCTCCTAGCAACCTGACCTCAACCTGAATGAGAAGAATTAGCTACAATCTGGAAGTCATATAATAAACTAGCTGACCCGCGCAACTTCGTTTGCGCCACATAAGAGAGAGTATTACCTGTTCCCGTCGCATTTACTCCCGTCGCGTTGCGTTTACTCCCGTAGCGTCTCGTCGTTAATATTCAATACTACGTGAGAGAGAGAGAGATAGAGAAAGGTTTCTCGTCGCGTGTATTCCCGTCGCATTATTTTTAAGAACCATTTCGTTTATGAAAGAGGTATCCCGTGGCATTATTGTAGAAAAAAATTGATTACCATTAAAATGGTTATTGTGCACAAACCCAAAGATAGACACATGCTATCGCGCAATTTTTTTAGAACTTTTTTTAAGAGAAACAATTTTGTAGTAAGTACATATTTTTTACATAACTATAAATATTTACGCAGCACACGCAACGAAGCTCTCAAAAGGAATAACTTTTCCCCCGATTTTGAAACATTTACTATTACTGCTCCGCTCCTATTCGTTGTAGCGTGATGCTATATAGCCTATGACACTCCTCAAAAACGTAGCTTTCTATTGGTGAAAGAATTTTTAAAATCGGTTCAGTAGATGCCGAGATTACCCCTTACAATTTAACAAATATACAAACACACAAACTTTACTTCTTTATAATATTAGTATAGATACGTAAGTAACTTTGTCTGGTACATTTTCACGCCTGAACCACTAAATAGATTTTGCTAAAACCGAAATAAAATGTGAGCATAGGCTATTTCATATCCTGTAGGAAAAGGGGTACGAAAATGCAATATATTTGATATTCACCTTGTATATCCTTCTACCCTGAATACCAAGAGGGTCCTGGTCGACTTCGATAATCTTCCTGTTCTGCAGAATGGCCTTGTACTCAGGCCTTATGGTCCTGAGGTCTACACTCATGAGCAGTGGCGCTGCGAGGATGGCCCAGATTGCGAACTGCGTCTTACTCTGCTCGTACGAGAGGCCGAAGTTACCGATGATCAGCTGAAAATTGTAAGATGGGATTGATTAGCTTATTGTCATTTACAAGAATTTCATAAAAAAGACTAGAACACTGCTGTATTTATGCTGTAATTATCTGAGCAGTTGGATATTCTGCAGGCTACTTGATGCAGCAGCAAGCTCTATGTCCTCATGTCTTGGAAATATCATGAAAGTAACAGAATAGAAGATCAATCAGACCTGACACTCGTTGCAGTGGCCTATGATGATGACTTTAGACTAGATCAATAAAAATGCTGGTACCGTAAAGCGTAAGCTCGCCACGAGCTTTCAGCACATTGTCCAGTTCATTGTTGATAATGTCCTGGTGGTTTCCGTAGTAGTTGATGATAGACTCTATAGACTCAAGTCGTGGGTACCGTCAAAGTTGCGCCACAAGTTGGAGTGCTTGATGTTAAGACTCGGCCAATAAGGCAGGCAGAACACCTACGGATGCTGTGTTCGGTATCCTGATCAGGACTTTAGATTCGGGAAGCAGAATGACAGTAGCAACGTCCATCAGTTTCGGCATTTTTAGTTCGGAAATTGAAAAAACGTCTGCGCTGTGTTGAACATTTTGAATGTAACCAGAGCATTCAGGTTTTCTAGTCTTAACTCCTTATCAGGAAACCGAATGCTGAAGCCGAACATGTGCGGCCTCTCTAAGACGGCTGGTTTAAAAACTGTAAGTCAGTGTGCTCACCATGTCAGGATCATTCCAGTGTCCAGGTCCGGCGTTCGGTACGATAATGTCCTGGTGGTTTCCGTAGTAGTCTATGATAGACTCTACAGACGCCCACGAGTCTTGGATGTCGTCGAAGTTGCGCCACAAGTTGCAGTGCTCGATGATAGATGTGAAGTTTGGCTGGAAATGGAAATTTGTAATCAATTTAGTGATTGTTTTTATCAATTTTAGTCCCCAATATGATTCTATTTTTTTATCGATGTTTTGGTTCTAAGCATAGGTGTCTACTCTTTTCCTAACATAATAAAATCTTAGTTTATCAAATAGAAATGTTTAACTTCTGTGTGTTTATGTGGTTATTAAAGGTTTAGGTACATACATACATACACCTCGAAACGTAAACCCTAAAGATTTGAGAAGGTCGCTGACAATAACATCATGAATATTTTTCTTCTGACGCCAATGAACGCCTACTAGAATTTACATAGCAAATGTGTTATTTTGTGCAAAAATAGGTTTTGTGCTAATGAAATTTATAACAGCAACAAAACCTTACAAAAGATCAATAACTCCTGAGATCTTTGGAGCCCAAGCCAGCCTTTCCTGCAAGTGGTGCACCTGCTGACTACCAGTCGAAGTAGAAAATCTCGATACAACCCCCAATTTTTTTAACATGAGGAATATTCCGAATATCCATGGATGCTATGCCGGACTCCTACCGATTAAAAACTACACGTATCAAACCTAAAAGGACCCCCGGGTAAGCCCTCGGAAAGATACCCCAGGACTCCCAACAGAACAACCCCCCCCTATACCTACAGGTAAACCTTGCACCCAAATTTAATGAGGAGAGTCCTACGTCCAGCTGTGTGGACTATGTTAGGCTGATTCGATAGACAAAAAAGTATAAAATAATAAAACATACCTGAAGACCAGCGTAAATCTGATAAACAGGCCAACTGCATGAGTAAACCATCTGACGTCCAGTCCTGTTCAGGTGGTTGCCGAACTCAGGGTAACCGTAGTCCATGTCGGCGGGCAGGGCGTAGCAACCATCCAACTTCACGTAGTCCACGCCCCACGACGCAAATGTATTGGCATCTGGAAAGCAATAAGGATAACTATTCAATACCTTCTTTTACTACGGCTAGTGTTCTGGAGAGCTATTCAATTTAATGACATCCTTTTCTTATGATCTCGAAAAAAATGTCTCATAAAATTATAGTCTAACTAGCCGACGTCACGCGGTTTTACCCTCGTAGTTCCCGTTCCCGTGGGAATACGGGAATAAAATATAGCCTATGTTCACCGCAAGGAGTGTAGCTGCCCAACAGTAAAAGAATTTTTCAAATCGGTCCAGTAGTTCCGGAGCCTATCCGATGCAAACAAACAAACAATTAAATCTTTCCTCTTTAGAATACTAGTAAAGATATTCTATTGCGCTGCGCTTTATTCGAACATATTTGAAGGTGTTTTGTTATCGTGTTTATAATTGAGACATATATTTTACTTGCTTTTTTTATACCAACTTCTTCGCATTCTCCTCTCGCGGGTCTACTGGTATCTAGGTATTTTTAACAATACATATATGTTTCTTCATACTGTTATTATTACATTCCTAGTAGGTATGTATGCATTGTACAATACAAATAAATAAATCTAAACCAATGTTTCATGTCGTCACGAAGACTTATCAAGCAGTCAATTATCAATCACTGGCCAATAAGATTTATAACTTGCGTGTAAGACTTGTGTCTCACCTACAACTCATGATCGCAATTAAATTGTCAGGCGCACTTGAAGTATTACATCTCACAACGTTTATGTCAAATAATATCTATGCTTGTTCATGCATGCGTGCGAAGTCATCTGTCATCTAATTTGACGTTACTAGCATAAGTGGGGATGTAAAATTACCGATTGCGCAGAGTAGGAAAACTAAAACAGCCTATCAGGTTAGCGTACAGTAAGGGTAAAATTAACCCTTCGTGACCAGAGACTAAGGTCTAAGGACTGCTGGCCGACCTTAGAATCAGGGCAAGATGGCGTGGAGACGTGACGCTAAGCGAAAATCTCCGAAGCAAGATCACAAAGGCAAGGGACAGCATAGCACCTAAATTTCTAGGCGAGGCTGCGGAGGCAGCCCAAATCTGCTAGGGATCCTGGGACATCCTTCCGAGGATATACGTGGTGCCCCCGGCCATAGACGCATACATAGAAACGACAAATGAGTAACATCCACGAAGCTTTTCGCTAGTAAAACTAAAGGTTAACAATAACCGTCAAAAATTTAATTGGATATGAAATCACCTGATGTGAAATCATGGCAACACATAATGAGTTGAGCGTAACTCTTACAGCCCACAAGACTGTTTACAGTGGTTGTGAGAAAGAAGAAACACTGGTTCGACAGAGAAACGGTATTTTCAATCCCTTGGTTTTGGCTAACATTCTCTCTACTGTAAGAGTGGCACTTCTGGCCGCGCGTGGTTCGAGATCGAAAACTATAAAAAAGAAGGTAAATTATGTTCATCTTCACCTAATTTCTAAGCAACTCAAGCAAGAAATTCACTCATTACTATATAGGTGGGTAATTATATCGATTACCATATTAATGCTGTGTGCAATATCGTAGGAAGTTATACGTGTGAACGTCGATGCACCACACGCTGAAATCAAGTAGGATATGATCTCAATAACTAGAGAAATAGGTATTTAAAATTTTATGGCCTTTTTATTGTCTACTCGCGCCTCGCCATACTGTTTAACCCGCGTAGTTCCCGTTCCCGTGGGAATACGGGAATAAAATATAGCCTATGTCATCCGGGGATAGTGTAGCTTCCCAACAGTAAAAGATTTTTTTATCGGTTTTGTAGTTTCGGAGCCTATTCAATGCAAACAAAGAAACAAACAATCAAATCTTCTTATAAATGGAAAAGAAGATGTCGAATGTATAAGATTTAATAGTAGATTGTATAACAAGGGAGCAAAATAGTATTTTGACGGCGAGGGCGCTACTTTGAATCACGAGCGAAGCGAGGGATTCTAACGTAGAATCCTGAGCGCAGTGAGGGATTCAAAGTACACCGCCCGAGGGAAAAATAATTTGCTCTCGAGTAATATACTCTACTTTTCATTCCCTTTCTATGAGAAAAAATACTTTGTACGACGTAGTTACTTTCTAATAGTTAGGTCCATTCCATATCCGTTCAGGAGTTAATGCATTGTCACTTTCATAATTCCACGTAGTCATTATATTTGCAGAATACAATAAAATACTCCACCAAGCGAAGTTCACGAACGCGTGGAATGATCCCTTACCGCCTGCACCTACATCAGGTACCTGAATCACCTTAGTACCGTCCTCAAGGATGCAGAGTTTAGACGCTACGCTAATGTAGGTATCCGTTTTCATAAATTTAGTTCAGGACAAAACAAAACTCGTTCGATTATAGAGATTTTTCGTAACATCTGAATCGTCAACTTCGCTTGGTGAAGTAGTACTGATTACTACAAGAGCAAAGAGATAAATCGCGCTCTTTAGTTTTTTGTTTAGTAAGCTCAGGTCCACCGTGGTTCTGTACAGGATGCCAACACCTACCAGCCAGTATTCATACCATTTGCGTTCGATTTCTATGAATGTTTTAAGTTCCAAATTCAAATCACTTTGCCGCCCGCTAAAAAGCTCTTAAGAAAAAAGAGCTATTTTGCGCCCTGTTATCGAGGTAAAAAGCGATTCTTTTCGAATAGAAGGAATGAAAAAGCCATTATAGTATAGTAGATAAAGAAGTCCACACGTTAAAAAAAACATTATCCCTACTGACTATGTATGAGATGTCTATTTCTTCTAGTTCACGACAGGACAAACAATTAAAAACATATTAAAGTTTGAGGAAATTGAAGAGTGATGGAAATAGCTCGATTGGATAAAACACGCGATCCAATAATTTTTCTTTTAATTATTTAAACCTCAGCGTCATTATTTCAATTCAACAGAACAACTTGCTGATTTTTTCATTACAAAAAAGAAATCTACACATCAAACTGAAGCAAGGGCATTGGCGCCCTACCAAGGTCTTCGGTCGGGGCCCCAGCCAGTCTGACCTGCAAGTGGAACATGTGCTACAGAATAAGGTTATTGCAAATAGAAGGAAAACTTGAAACAAAACCCTGTATTAACCCGACTAGCTAACATGGTGCAGTAAGGTAGACCTCACCCCCTCCAAACATATAAAAGAAGGCCTATCTCCAGCAGTGGGCTATGTTACCACCACAGATATAAGATCTTAATATACTTTGGATGCTATTTTAATTGACTGACGTACCAAGTGTATTTCAAATCTTATTAATTCTTTCCAGCGAAACTACCGTACTTAAACCTTCCAAGGAAAATAGGCATGATACAGACTCCCTCAGTAATGTCTGGTATCATTCAAAGCAGAGAGGAGAGATGTGTTTTGATAACCAATCAGATTTCGTTATTTTCACATCTCCTCTCCTCTCCCCTTGGTGGATACCGAGCTTTACTAAGTTGCCTTGGTTGTGTATGTATGTAACACATTCAAATTTACAGTTTTATTGTCAGTTTATCGCATTGTGTGCTAGGAATCGGTACTTCGTTAATTATGAACATACATAAAGTCATGCCTTAGCCAGAGGCATAGGTACTAAACACCTACATTTCATCATTTGTTTCTTTCTCACGTAATAACCGGCGAGAATATTGCCGTGTCACATAATGTACATACATACATATAGTCAGGCCTTTATCCCCGAAGGGGTAGATAGAGGCATAGTATACGCCCACATTTCACCTTTTAGTTTTATGTCCCACGTAATAGGTGGTGAGCCTATTGCCGTGTTGAAATGGACAGGCGCAGGTCGCCGCGACCCGCAGATGAAAATTTACAATCCCCCCATAAGGCCTTCAACTTGGCTTAACGATGGTCACTTTACTGACAACCGGGTTTCATTTCGAGTTTTCCTTCTCTACGCAATGAATCTTATTGCGAAAGCGTTCCCTTAGTCGCCTCTTACGACACACTCGTGATGTATTGGGGTGGCGACATTTTGTACTCTTACCCGCCGCAACACGGGACCCCGTCGCCACACGCCACACATGATATTTATGTAGTCTAAAATAAATGATGATGGGACGAATCCCAGAAAGTAAAACAATATGGCCACCGTAGTTAGAACCGGTGTACAGTACAGTCCAGGTCAGGAAGTCACGAGAACTGTTGCAAACTCACGCGATATTTACGCAACGATCGTTGCTCATTGCTCAACGCTGCTGGCTTCTAAGCAAGATACATTCTTTCATTCAAAACAGGTATTTTTTATTGTATCACTTTATTACTATGTTTGTGTTGCGCATGTCCCATTTGCTTCGGTGATAAGTTTCGATCAGCTGAATCGTATGCTTGTCTGACATCTGAATAGTATAAAAAATCACCAAGATTACAAATACGAACAAGACATTGCCTGATGGAAAACTGGGCACATAACCTTGCAGACCCTGTACAGACCTTCTAAAGTCGTTGTCTCTTCTTAAGGTAGGTATGTCCTATTCTCACTCGTCAGGGGTGAGACAAAACACTGCACTTAGGGGGTAATCTAGCCAGTCTCTTTCTAGGGCCAGGAATCTTACACAAAATCCTGGCTTCGCAGAAGACAGAGCATTTCGTCACGAATAAAAAAACTTCAAAAGGCCCTTTTTGGGAATTCCCATTCTCAGCAGAATCGGAAAACGGTTACAGAAACCTTATTAAAAAATCTGAACGTAGTTACGGAAAAACCCTATAAGACCATACAATTTGCGACCGACTTGGATATAAAATGTGAGGTTGTACATTCCGCTCGTGATTGACGAGAGCATCAGATGCTCTTCTCGTTCTGAGGAGATCTCCTCGGAACACAGTTCTATCTCTATTAAAACAAAAGTAAAACACATACGAAAACAAAGACTATCTCAAGAAAGATCGTGAAAGTGAGACCCAAGGGTGAGCGAAGTTTGAGAAACAAAGATTGCCACTTCTTTTAAGCAGGCACGAGCAAACATTTAGCTTAGTGAACTTGCACGAATCAACTTTGTGTACCAAAACTCTGAGCTCAAAACTCGCTGGGGCTCAGTGTTCTTAATTAATCCGGAGGCCGATAATCTTGGGCAAAGACACGTCTGCGTAACTCGAGTGGGAGAGAGAGTTCTCTCCCGCTCCCTCGTCGCCGTCTTTTTCACGGGCATCACCTGCTCACAGAAAGAGGAAGCAAGAGTCCCACTTACTCCCACTTGAGATCATGGCTCGCACCATGGTCTCCAGCAAGAGAGTGTCCACGTCCAGACCTGCCACAGTATTTAATGCTACGTGAGACATACAACCCATCGCTCTCGGCTGTCAGTATCCCGACAGAGCGAGAGGCCAATGACTAACAGCCGTTAAACCAAGTTGAAAGCCATACAGGCGGATTGAGAAATATCAAGTATGTACATACATGTATCCACACCGTGTTCCTGTTCTTTTCAACATAGCTGCAACAGGACCTGCAGTGCGAGTATTAGAATAACAATCACATGATTGTGACGTCACTTTTTTATGGGGTAAGCAATCTATGTATTGTGGCAATAACTACGCAAAATATTTATTATCAAACGATAGTTTCGGTTGTTACCTTTGAATCTATATCGCCGATAAAGAAGGTAAGTATATTATTATTGCTTTCATTGGTCAAGTTCGTTCAATAAGTAGGTTACGTTTGATTCACTTTGTATGCTGAGCTTACCTTTATTGCATTACAGCAATTTACAAAATGTATTGTACCTGACATTTTATATCAATGACTGCTTATGGTGGTTGTAATCCCATAAACATACATTAAATGGGGACACCCTACAACACCTAATTATATTAACTTGTAAATTAGGTTATTTGGAGCTCGTTGAAGTCTATTTTATAATAGAGACCCAGAGGCCGTCAAATTTGAAAGTAATACTTTAAAAAATACGAGTATCTGTATGCACTTCTTCTTCAACTGTATCTAATTTCAGGGCCCTAAGCTCGCACAAATTTCTTAAAATTGGGGTTGGTAGGTACACAGATTTCGCTTCTCCATAAGGCTGGCCTCTTTCTCGCTCAGAGGATAAGCATTGCCATCCAACGTGGCAATGCGGCCAGCCTTATGGGAACCTTACCAGTCGATTGCGATAGGGAGGAATTCTTTGACACCTAGACGAGGGTTGCGACAGTCTTGTACATTGTTTTTACTTCGCCTCCCCCCACCCCCTCCTTTCTCTGTAAATTTTTTTTTAGCTTGGAGTTGCCTCCTTGAAGTTTAACAGTGGTAAGATGATGTGCGAGTAAACGGGCTTACTATTGAATAATGAAGACAGTATCAAAAGGAGAGAAGATAGTACAGAAGCTGACCACGAGCTTTAAAGTTTTAAGTCCATCAATCAATCAAGTCAGTCTTTGGCAGTCCACTCCTGGACATAGGCCTCTCCCAAATGACGTCACAACACACGGTCTTGGGCCTTCCGCATTCATCTTTCCTACGACCTTCTGCAGATCGTACCAATTCCAGCTCACTGTCTACGATAGATTTTGGTTATATGAAGAACAGACATCTTCAAGATACTGGATCATTAATGGGAAATGAAATACCTAAACTGCGTGTTAAAGAAAGAAAAATAAAGGATTCCATACCTCCAGCAAGATGTCCGACCACGCCGGGATACCCCGCACATGTGAAGTTGCCATAATCTTCGTAGATGCCGAATTTCAGCCCTTTGCTATGTACCTGTGAACAACAGATGTCACTATATCTTCTTATATATAAGAATGAATCGCAAAATGTGTTGGTAAGTGCATAACTTCAGAACGGGTGGACCGATTTCACTAATTCTTTTTTTATTGTATAAGGTATTGTCAGGAGAAGGTTCTTATGGAAGAAAAAATATTGTATTCCCACGGGAACGGGAACTACGCGGGTGAAACCGCGTGACGTCCTCTAGTTGAGAATAAACCAGTTTAAGCCAAGTGACGTTCGCCCAAGTCTATCGGCCTCCATGACCGGGGGCCTGAGGATGGTGAGGGGGCTGCTCACCGTCCTTACAGAAGCAGGCCCTACACGACAGTGTGCCGTGAGGGATTCACGCATGCCCCCCCTAAGAAGCGGATCCTCCCCGAAAGCACTCGAACCCCCCTAGGCGAGGCCGCAGTGGTAGCCGCAGATCTGTTGGGAGTCCTAGGACATCCTTCCGAGGGCTTACCCGGGGCTCCCAACCGTAGGCTGTTCGGCGTTACGTGAGGTTTTTTAGTTGGTTGGAGCCTGGCATAGCTCCATAAAGGATTGTCCTTCACGTTCAAAAAAAGCCCAGCGACTTAGTCCGCGACAGTTTTTAGGGTTTCGTAGCCAAATGGCAAAAACGGAACCCTTATAGATTCGTCATGTCTGTCTGTCTGTCTGTCTGTCTGTCCGTCCGTGTGTCACAGCCACTTTTCTCCGAAACTATACGGCCTATGCTATTGACACTTGGTAACTAGATGTATTCTGTGAACCGCATTAAGATTCTTATATAACACTAGAAAAAAAGCAGTAAATTTTGGGGGTCCCCATACTCAGAACTGAAACTCAAAAATTTTTTTTTCATCAAACCCATACGTGTGGGGTATCTATAGATAGGTCTTCCAAAATGCTGCTGAGGTTTCTAACATCATTTTTTTATAAAGTGAATAGTTTGCGCAAGAGGGACTTCCAAAGTTGAAAAATGAGTGTCCCCCCCCCCTCTAACTTCTAAACTAAGAGAGTGATAAATCTAAAAAAAATATATGATGTACATTGCCATAAACACTACCAACGAAAATTGGTTTGAACGAGATAGAGGTGGTAGTTTTTTTTAATACGTCATAAACAGCAATTTTCGGTTAGAAAAATCACTACCACTGCGAACGTGTTAAAACATCAATCAAAGTTACAACAAACTATAAGAACTTGTATATTATGTTACTAGCTGCTACGAAACCCTTCATGGGCGAGTCCAACTCGCACTTGGCCGGTTTTTATTTTTATTTATTTGCAGTATACGTTCCTAAATATTTTAGGGCGCATTCGATCAAAATCGGAGTAGGACTTTAATAGAAAATAACTTGTAACGAAGTAGTCTACTTCAGTATAGTTACCATAGTTACGTTGTGCTTATTAGTTGTTGGTATTTCCGATTTAAGTTGAATCCGCCCTTAGTAAAAACCGCTTGAAAATTTTCGTGTTTGAGTTTATCGTTTATACTTAGTTTATTTTGTTTGATTTGGATCAGATGGCGCGCACGCGCGCAGTGTCAATTATGGATAGTGACGAAGGAGCAGACAGAGGCATAGTAAGTACACGCCCACATTTCACCCTTATAGTATTAATTCCTACGTAATAGTATGTACTATTATATTATCTTTGGTAACAGCCCATTGCCGTATTGAAATGGATAGGAGCAAATTGAGACGACCCACAATTGAAATTTTTCAAGCCACTCATAAGGCCTTCACCTTGGCTTAACGATTGCCATTTTACTGACAACCGGGTTTCATTTCGAGTGTTCCTTCTCTACAATGGATCGTTTTACGAAGCCCCTTAATCACCTCTTACGACACCCTCGGGATGAATTCGTATACAAATAATTATCAACGGTAGGCATATTGACACTTGACTACGAACGAAATAAAGAAATCGGCCGTAATTCTATAGATTGAGCATCACATGACGTCTACGTATTTTTAGAATTGACCTCTTGTAATGTCATCTACCTTAAGCCCCATGAAGGTCAATAATCTACAATATGGTTCACTGGACTCAAGCACAGTATAAATATATGTTTAACCAGTATTGTAGCTCCCTACAAACGGACGAAGCGCAAGCTATACCTACGATTCTCGTTTTCGGCATGCCTTTCAGCAAGCAAGCAGCGTCCGCAGTCGCGATTGTGCCGAGTAGACGAATGGAAGGTGTGTCGTTTTTTAAATAGGAACCGCGCGTGTTTTATTTACTATAAATATTAATATGACAACTAGTGTCTATTGTGCTTGTTTTGGTTGCATGAATTCGTCAATAACGCACCCAGATATAACGTTTTTTAGATTACCTGGAAACTCCGAAAGGTAAGACTATAAATTGATTTTACTTAAGTACTAATTGGTACTATACCACTAGTTGACTAAAGTTAAACAAAGTGATTGACACGAGTGAACTAAATTGTTACATGAAGTAGGTATGTTTGTGTTTAAAACTAGACTTGTGCTTGCTTAGTCAGTGAACGGTGCGATCCAATATAGTACAATATCCAAAAAAAAACTAGTTCAGAACTCTAGTAGGTACGTGTAGGTAGTACATTTAGTTCCGTTGTCAGTTCGTAGTTATTTAATTGAGAGCAATGATTTAGGTATGTTTCAAGAGTATTCATTTCTTTGTGGATGACCGATGTTACAGTACACTTAGCACCGTATGACTGCCTCTGTGGCGCGGTCGGTATTGATACCGCCTGCGGCGCTGGAGGTCGTGGGTTCGATTCCCACCCGAGACAAATATTTGTGTGACCCATAAATGTTTGTCTCAAGAGTCTGGTTGTTTCCATGTATAATATGTATGTATTTAAAAAGTATATTAGTATTAATATCCGTGGTCTGATACCCATAACACAAGCAGGTTATTCCTAGCTTACTTTGGGATCAGATAGCGTTGTGTGAAAATGCCCGTGATTATTTATTTATTTATAAAAAAAAAATTACAGCATTTTTGTTACCTTTGATTTTTATTACACGCATAGAGACAAATATGAACTTCCAAAGTTTAACACAACTTGACAATGTACGAAAAGTACTAGAGTACTAGAGACTGACTAGTACTTTCAAATCGAAAAATAGTTTTAATTTTGTAAATCAAAAATTTAACGCAATGATTATAAAGACTAGAATTCCGTGATTCTATCACTGACGAAACATTTGTTGAGCCGATTATTATTGTCTACGCCGTTTTCAAATTTCTACACCCGTCTCACTCAATCGTTAGTAGATAACGGGCGCTGCGCCGCCACGCCGCCACCCCGCGCCGCCAGCCGTTGCGGGGATATTATATTATTACTCACAAAGTATTTTTTTGTTTAAATAAAAAAGGTACATATTTACTTGAAATGAAAGCCGGTTGTCAGTAAAACAACAATCCTTAATACAAATTGAAGGTCTTGTGGGCGGATTGAAAAAATCAACTGTATTAGGCTCACTATCTATTACGCGTACGTAAAACTATAAGGTAAAATGTGGGCGTATACTATCCTCTGCCTACACCTTCAGGGATAAAGGCGTGACTATATGAATGTATGTATGTACCTACATATTTACTTTCGCAATACTAAATAGAAAGTCAAAGTAGGCACATATTATTAAAATGCTGTAGGTGGGCAGCCCTATCGCATGCTTACGTACCGCGCGACTGTAGGCATTTATTTCTAAAATCCGGCCGAGTCCAACTACAGTATACAGTGACTCAAGTATTAAGTACTGAATGTCATTTCTTTTCAATGAACAATTATTGTAATATTTTTCAAGTCATTGTATGTTTGAAAAAACCGTCGTTAAGGCAAGAATAAAAACCCGCCAAGTGCGAGTTGAACTCAAGAAAAAAGGGTTCCGTACCAAAAAAAACTGTGAAAAATTACATTTGTTGTAGGGGAGCCCTATTACAAGCTTATATTTGGCTTAATTTAGGCATATGTGTATGTGTGTAGAGGTATGTGTGAAAATGTCCACAAATATTTATTTATGAATATTTATTGAACTATTGCCATACATAGGTTTTTTGGACGTATGTCCGTAAGTAGCTAGGGGGCTTCAGCTGAATATCAGCGCTTTGGTCACCCGCAGCATTTATGCTGAGCTGTAGGCATTTCGACGCACAGAAGTTTCATTAATAGGTTTGATATATCTCCTGTCATGTCACGTTTAGAGATTGCCATAATACCACCTAATAAATACGTTTTTCTTTATTTATTTCCTTATTAATATTTTTCTTTTGTGTGCGGTATTTGATATTATGGCGGCAACAAAAGTACATCTTCTGTGATAATTTTAACTCTCTGGCGACCACGGCCTGGGGACAGACACTCAGACTCCACTCTCAGTAAAAGGGTTCGGATTGAACCCTTTGGGTACGGATCCCTAAAATCACTCGTAAAGACAAGAAATATAGATATAAAAAATAAAACCACGTCACACAATTCGTCGCTTGCCTTTCTAACTGACGTAACTGACATATTTTTCCAAACTGAATTATCTACACCATTTTAATCCATTTTCGAAGACGAATCAATCTGTCTAATTGACGTATCTGTATGTCTTACCAGTCCTTAGATATCCTAAAGATTGAGGCAGATGTATCTACATTTTGTTGAAACTTAGACTTTACTAAAAGACTTATGTCACTTACAACGTTTAGTAAGATTTTTTTGCAGTCTTTAAAAGATCTATTGGGGACGTAAATGACATAATACGTCGTTTAGTGTGTGTGATACTTCGGATATTATGCGGTAGTACATAGTTTCAGTTACGTCAAACAAGAACCGGGGGTCGGGCGGAAGCACAGAGCATCGCGCGCCTTTACAGAGGGAGAGGCCAAAGCTAGCAAACCCCCTCTGGCAATAATTTGACATTTTGACGACTAAAAGTGCCCAGTTACATAAAAACTGTTTTTTGAAGTTACACTAGACTAAGTCTAGTTGACAGCGGGCGCGGTTGAAATGTCATTTTATAAAAATGATGAAATAATTAGATATAAAAATAATGACGTTAAATGACGTTATACACACATCAACACCGTCTAGGGATATTTCACATTTTCTCAATTTTCAGAAAATCTGTTAGGAATATTATGCAACAATTTTATATTCTTAGGAAGCCCATTTTTCAGACTATATTTTAAAATAAAAAAAAAATATTTTCGACTTATATAAATTTTTTTAAAAATGAAAACAAAAAGTAAAAAAATGGTGCAACTAAAGATGAATGTGTCATTTACGAAAAAATTAAAAAATAAGTAATTTCTTTTAAATTTTTTGCACTGATAAGAAAAATCAGTAGTCAGTAAAACCACCCATGACGTTAGCCACGGTCCTGCAACGGTTTTTCATGCTTTGAATTAAGTTATCAAAGTCGCGCTGCGGGATATTGTCCCAAGTTCTGCTAAGATGCAAAAAAAGTTGCTCTTCAGTCGCAATGTCTGCAGGAAAATTCTTATAAGCCCTTCTTTGGAGCATGTCCCACGCATGCTCGATGGGGTTTAAATCAGGCGATTGCGCCGGCCAGGGTAAAACCGACACGTCATGGTCCTGCAGCCAGCTGGTCACCGCTCGCGCTGTGTGCGGACGGGAGTTGTCATGCACGAGAGTAAATTCTTGACCCATTTGAAGTCGATGAGGGTAGACAATGGGTACAAGCACCTAGTCGAGGTATTTTTCAGCGGTCATGGTGTTTCTAATCCAAACGAGGTCCGTTCTTCCACCAAAACGAATTCCCGCCCAAACCATAATTGTCCCGCCCTTGTATGGATGGACTACCTGGGGGTGTTGCAGACGACTCTCACGACCAGGAACTCGCCAAACGCGTACTCTTCGTGAATCGGGATGAAAACCGAATCGGGACTCATCGGTAAACAGTACTACAGACCACTGGTTATCTTCCCAAAGATGTTCACGAGCCCACTCTTATCTTCGTCCACGATTTCCTCTGCGTAGTGCTGGAGTACGAAGTGGCCTGCGAGCATGAAGGTTAGCTTCACGCAGTCTCCTCCTCACAGTTTTGTCACTGACAAGCAATTGGTGTTCTGACTGGAGCTGTTGAACCAACTGCACGGCTGTAACGTTTGGCTGCATTCTCGCGGCAACTTGTAAAAATCGGTCTTGTTGTTGGGTGATTATGCGTCTCCCGCCACGGTGTCTTTCAGCCACTTCCCCGGTTGCACGATAACGTGACCACAATCTTGAAAAAACGTTTTGCCTGGTTTCAATCTCCTCAGCAATACTCCGCTGAGTAGCCCCAGCTTGGAGCATGCCTACTGCCCTTAGCATTTCTTCTCTAGTTAAATGGCGTCGCTGCATGACTTACACAATGAAATAAATTCGTAATTAATCAATAACTAGCTTTAAAACTTCAACTGGACAAAATTAAATACCAATTAACTATCATCGGTAAAATTAAAATTTCGAACTTCGCTATATTAATGCCGCGCAAATCATTTGTTTTAATTTCTTTTTTTTTTTATTTCAGGAATCATTCAAATATACCAACAAAATAAGATTCAATCAAAAGTTTTTAAAATCGGCCAGTATTTTTTGAGATGCAGAAATTTTTAAAAAATATCCCTGTACGGTGTTGATGTGTGTATATAATTTTTACTTAAGTACAAACTTGTATGAAAAAATGATACACTAACGCTGAACTGATTAAACTTTTTGTTACAAAATTACTAAAAAGAATTACAACGTTTTGTTACAATTTGCTATTTTTTATAACTGTGAGTTTATAATGGTTACGTGTTCGTAATTTGTAACTTGTAATTTGATTACAACTGATTATTTTTGTACCCTGAGTAGGTGTTTATTACACGATTTATAGTACAAAATCACCCGACGTAAGTGACGACAAATACAGTCCGAATCGAAAACAAAGTTCTCTCAAAGTGACGTATCTGCTTTGAACATTTATTATTAAAATAATAATATTAATATTTTAATTAAATTTATACCCACACAAAGTTCTCTCTGAGATCTACATACAGGCAGATTTTTATTTTGCTCAAGCTGATAAATGTCGAGCTGTTTCCGATTTTAGGTAACCATAAACCGAACAAAGCTTGCCCTGAACATTTTGCTAAATGTCAGTTACGTCAGTTAGAGAGGCAAGCGACGAATTGTTTGGTAATACTTGTATCACTTGAATGCTTGACTCATCGCGTAGAACGACTTCAAATCAAACAAATGACAGCAAAAAGGTTTGCATTGGTCTATTACCTTAATTTTTTGCTATAAAAAAAGTTAACAATGACCATAGACAAAAAGTGTTTAGATTAGTTCAGAAAAAGTCAATGATTTAAATTTGTGTAATGTATCAAAAGCTTATATTTTACTAGCAAATGCAAGCGGCTCGGCCCGTGTGGTTAGTCTTCTCCAAAGACTCTTCTCAAAGGGATTTGTTACCCTGATAAAAAGTAATATCCTTTCACAAATTATAACCCCAATTTCTCAATGAGAATCTTATTCAAAACGTCACAAACAGTCTTATTTCGATGAAAGATTGTATTTTATTATGTTTGTTTGAATCGTGTGTAGCGTGCGTGATTCCCTCGCGTCACAAAGTCGTCTTCGGCCTACTGTAAGGATGGTGAGCAGCCCCCTCACCGTCCTTAGGCTCCGGTCATGGAGGCCGATAGTCTTGGGCGAAGACTCGTCTGCGGCGCCCCCGCCGGCGACTGCTTTACTCTGGCGGGAGAGTTCTCTCCCGCTCCGGGGGGAGCAGACGGCAGACTGTTTGCAAACGGCGGGGAGGGGTCCCCACCGTCCACCGTCTCTTTTACGAGCATGACCTACTCTCAGAAAGAGGCGACAGAGTCTCCAGCGAGAGAGTGTCCACGTCCAGACCTGGCACTTTTGTGTCCACGCCGTGCACTCCACTAATGTGGGATTCCGGTGTCTACACTTATCTCTGCGGTGCGACGATAAATTATATCTAAAAAAAAAAACAATAAAGCTAGAATAAATAATTTGATGGTAAAACAATACGTTAAGTACAAATTGTATAGGCATTACAAAAACCGAGATGATTACGAGTATCACATCAATTATTACGTAATGAACTAGTCATTCACTCCTAACTAGATAGCAAGGTTAAAATAACGATAATAATAAATATTGATTTATTGCTTTACATTGTTTATTTTTAGTCTGTGATTAGTGTCAATTAATCCAGCCTAAACCAGTTCACTGCTAGACAGATCTCTCCAATTTTGCGCTTCACTGCATACAAGAAAGACTCTCCCCAATTATGCCATAACATAGAACCCTGCGCTGTCTGCATTCCCTTCATGCAACCTTTTCAAGATTATAAGTTTATCTGACTGGAAAGCCAGAAGCCTCTAAAACTAAAGGAGAAGACAATTTCATCGGCCTTCGGTTCTTGGGCTGATAGTCAGCCCATTGTCACTTTAACATGCTAAGTTACCACTGGTTCTTTCAAAGATAATGCCACCTGGCTAATGAAAAGCCCTGGCAACATCTAGCCAATTGCTTACCACTAACACAGTCCACAAGAGAATTGCCAGAGATCCTCAAGTTGGCAGCCTAATGATGTACCTCCTCACGCTCTGCTTAAAGAATCTGGGATGGTATGAGGAGAGAAACACCTGCGCTCATTGACAAATTCTACCTGCGTTGGAAAAGTATTTCAAGTTTCTACGGTTCGACAGAGACCTTTACTACAAGTATAAGCTTTCCATGAAGGTATCGGTAAGGCTTTTGTACCTACCTACTCCAGGCGCGGCAAGCAGGCATGACCTATCTCATATATCTTTTTGACAAAATAACTAATAGTAGGACGACTGTATGTCACAGTGTAGGTATAGTTAAGAGGGATAGGTTCAGGGCCCTAAGGGCAGCAACATTGAGATGTGTTTATTAGTTTTGCACACAAGTCTTTGAAAACATAAACAACATCATTAAAATTTACATTTCCGTGACAAATATATTTCAATATTGTGGGACATAAGTTATGTATGTGTTCATAACATATATATGTTTTGAACACATACAATATGATAGTAATCTAGGAGTCGGCAATCAACGTACATTGTACAGTAAATAATTTGTACAACATGAAACAAACCCCCTAGTATCACGGGGTATTAACGCATACAGCATATCTTTAATAAACAGAAAATATCAAAAGATGGCACTAGTAGTTTCATATTCCGGAATTCAAATTTCAAAATATCTTATTTAGATATATAATGCATGGCAAATTATTTTAAAAATTAAATCATGATATTGGCTGCTATAGTAGCACATCAAACTCGTTGATTATAGAATAAACGTAGATTGTGTAAAAATTATGTCTCGATAGCGTTTGATAAAGATAAAAGATGGCGCTTATGTTAATCATCTCATGAGCGCCATCTTTTATCGATTTAAAGAAATTATTATTTCATTAGTTTTTACGAACGGCCAGTTTACGTTATCGAAACAAGCAAGCGGCAACGGTGACGGTGATGAACTTAAATATAAAGTGTTATTTGGCCGATTCTCTCAGTGCCACTTTAGCTCAGCGGGTATGCAAGCTGCTTTGAAGTGCTTTGGGAGTATATTTAAGTTAATTCTGGTAAGAATCCCACTGACTGCATTTCTTTTTGTATTTTTCTTAATTTTTTTTACTTTTTCACTTCATCTAACATAGATTATTAAATAGTCCTACTTATTTCTCGAATTTTATAATCCTTTTTTTCCTTTCAGAATTGTTTCACGTTATTGTTATAAAAAATTAAAGCTGTAATCTATGTGATAATTGTAAGAGAAATATGTTCCAGCGAGATTTTGTACCAGCTTTTATTAGGGTTCCAAAGGGTAAAAACGTCGGGTCCCTATTGATGAGACTTCCCCATCTGTCTGTCTGTCTGTCCGCCATGACGCTATATCTCAGGAACCGTTATAGCCAGAGAGCTGAAATTTTCACAGATGATGTAGGTATTTAGGGTTGCCAACAGTACTTTATAATAAATTATTGTACTTTATTTCGGGTATTTGTACTTTATGAGAACAATAAGGTACGCGAAAATACTTTATTTCGCATGATTTGATTTTTCTGGGATTTTGAAAAGTTTCCTCTGAATATTTTTTCGTATAACGGAATGGGCCAAGATCCCCGGCCGTGGAGCCAGACTTAAGTAATTATAGGAAATAGTTATGAATCTTTTCTCCTGATCTAAGTAAGTACATAAGTTTAGAGTTTACCTGTATGGACTTACAATCTATACTAACATTATAAAGAGGAAAGATTTGATTGTTTGTTTGTTTGCATCGAATAGGCTCCGGGACTACTGGGCCGATTTAAAAAAACTTTCACTGTTGGGAAGCTACAATCTTTGCGGGGAACATAGGCTATATTTCATTCTCGTATTCCCACGGGAACGGGAACTACGCGGGTGAAACCGCGTGACGTCCGCTAGTTTATACTAATATTATAAAGAGGAAAGATTTGTTTGTTTGTTTGCATCGAATAGACTCCGAAACTTTTGGACCGATTTGAAAAATTCTTTCACTGTTGGGAAGTTACACTCTTTGCGATGAACATAGGCTATATTTAATCCCCGTATTCCCACGGAAACGAGAATTACGAGGATGAAACCGCGTGATGTCCGCTAGTTATCTATAAAGAGAAAAGAATAGATTGTTTGTTTGCATTAGACTCCGGAACTACTGAACCGATATCAAAAATTCTTTCACTGTTAGGAACACAGATATCAGAATTCCCACGGTTCCCGAATTCCCACGGGAACGGGACCGCGTGACTTCCGCTCGTTATTTATTAAGAGGAAAGATTTGATTGTTTGTTTGTTCGCATCGAATAGGCTCCGAAACTACAGAACCGATTTCAAAAACTCTTTCACTGTTGGGAAGCTAATCTCTTTGCGGTGAACCTAGTCTATATTTTATTCCCGAATTCCCACGGGAACGGGAATTACGCGGGAGAAACCACGTAACGTCCAATAGTTTTAAAAATAATAAAAAGCACTTGTGTACTGCCAAGGTTCTAAAAAGTAAAATTTTAAAATTGTAAATAAAATGTACTCTTTTTTGTAAGTCTGTACTTTTTTAACCCCATTGAAGTCAGATAAGTATACTTTATTTCTTCTAAAAAAAGTTGGCAGCCCTTCCTGTTGCCGCTATAACAACAAATACTAAAATCAGAAAAAAAAGGAAAGATTAAGGGGAATCTCATTCAAAAATCGTGACTTTTTGCCGTTTTTTGGTACGGATCCCTGTGTGCAAGTCCGACTCGCACTTGGCCGGTTTTTTTTATATAATTCCGCCTGCCACCCGCTGTAAAAATAAGTATCTACCAAGATAAAATATTTATTTTTTAGTACATATGCCAACTTTTCCATAGTAAGTATTTATTTTTATTGTAAAATTAAAAAAAGAGAAGTTCTGTCATTTTCACTTCATAATTAAAATAGTTAAAAAAAAATAAACAAAAAGAACCATGCCACCCGTTGGATTTGAACTGGGTCAACTCGTAACAGGCGCCACCCGCCTACCCGCTGAGCTAACTGTGCGACTGAAGCATGAAGTGAAATACTTAGTCATATCAGAACAGGTGAAACGAATTCAACTGTTCTCATATCATTATAATTATGATATGAGAACAGTTGATGATTGATTTAAATTTTAAATCAATCAATTGCAAAAAATAAATACTCAATACAAAGATAGCATGCTTATTTAAAGCAATTAGTATGTCAACTTTTTCATAATATTTTTCTTATATGTATAATAAAAAATGACAAAGTCCCGTGTGAGTAAGTAGTCTTTTTTCACTTAATAAAAATAATTTCACATCTATCGTAAAAAAAATAAAATGTGGGTACGTTCAAAAAGTAAAACTTAAAAAGATAACAAAAAGAATCGTGTGAAAAGTGGGAATCGAACTGGGGCTTGCATGCACCGGATACCGCCCGTTTACCAGTCTGTGCTAATTAAGTGACTACGTCACGATTGAAATAACTAAATACTTTATCAAAACAGTTGAAACGAAATCAAATTTGACCTTGAAATCTAGTTGAACATTTTGCTAAAAATATCGTCGCCATCTAGTTACATTTGAGGATTCCACACTGACAGGTAGGCGGCCAGGTCTGTGGAGCGAGTTACGAGTGTAACCGATTTTTGTTCCTGTTCGTGCATCTGTATAGAATATATTATATAATCTGTGCTAGTATCAGTAGTCCGATTGAATAGTCCGATGATCGAACTACTGAGACTTTTCCGTCTCAGTAGTCCGATGATGCAGATTATTATAAATCATCGGACTACTGAGTCTTTTAGTCCGATTCGACATTCCGGAATACGAAATGGATGCAGTAGTATTACATTTGTTTTGCATATTTATTTTTTCCAACATGCTAAATATAAAGCAAGAAAAAAAAAAGAAAAAAAAAGAAAAAGAAAAAAAAAAAGAAAAAAAAAGTAGAAAAAGTACCTATTATTGTATAAAATTGCTGTACATTTAGCATGTTGGAAAAAATAAATATGCAAAACAAATGTAATACTACTGCATCCATTTCGTATTCCGGAATGTCGAATCGGACTAAAAGACTCAGTAGTCCGATGATCTATAATCATCTGCATCATCGGACTACTGAGCCGGAAAAGTCTCAGTAGTTCGATCATCGGACTAGTTAATCGGACTACTGATACTAGGCCAAACAAACGCTACAGTTTTCACATCTATCGTAAAAAAAATTGAAGATTGTAGGTATTTTATATTGAAAGAATTAAAACTATAAATTTATAATTACATTGTATGATGAATAAAATTGAATGAGTAAATTTATTCGCTACACAATCTGATTAGGTTCACAAATAAATATAATATTTTAAATACCAAGAATATAACAGAATAGATTTATACGTATTAAATTTAAAATACACAGTTACTAACTGAAAATTAAATAAGATATTATTAAATGAGTGATTAATTTAGATACATAAATTAATAAATTAATTATAATATTCTATTCTAAACATAACATGTTGGTTGCTAATTGAAATAATATAAAAAATTTGAAAATATTTATATGTAACTTAATAGCTTTTTTATATTTCTTGACGTTAAATTTTATTAAGCAAATTAATTTTGTACAATTAGAAAAATCCTTATTTAAATAGGACGGGAAGAACGTATCTGTTTATGTATAAATAAGTATGTACTTCATTTAATTATATTGATTAATTTCGTTAATTACTATTCCGTTTTTAGGGTTCCGTAGCCAAATGGCAAAAATGGAGCCCTTATAGATTCGTCATGTCTGTCTGTCTGTCTGTCCGTCCGTCCGTATGTCACAGCCACTTTTCTCCGAAACTGTAAGGCCTATGCTATTGAAACTTGATAAATAGATGTATTCTGTGTACCGCATTAGAATTTTTATATAAAACTAGAAAAAAAAGCAGTAAATTTTGGGGGTCCCTATACTCAGAACTGAAACTCAAATTTTTTTTTTCATCAAACCCATACGTATTTATGGATATGTCTTCAAAACTGCTATTATTGAGGTTTATAACATAATTCTTTTCTAAAGTGAATAGTTTGCGCAAGAGACACTTCCAAAGTGGAAAAATGTGCCCCCCCCCCCCCCTCTAACTTCAAATCTAAGAAAACGATAAATCTAAAAAAAATTATGATGTACATTGCCACAAAAACTATCAACAAAAATTAGTTTGAACGAGATTTTCATTAAAACCGAATATACACGCGGGCGAAGTCGCGGGCAATAAACAAAATACTGTATCTTTCAAAAACAGAATTTACAGTTGTTCATATGACTGAATAATGACTTTCAGCATTCGCAGTCAATTTTACAAAACCGTCTAAGTGCGAGGCGGACTCACGCACGCAAGACTACTTGTATTGCAGTATTAATACCGTTTTCTGCTTTTAGTATTTGTTGTTATAGCGGCAACTGATATACCTACATCATCTGTGAATTTTCTATTTTCTAGCTATCACGATTCATGAGATACATCCTGGTGACAGACAAACGGACAGTGGCCAGTAAAAGGGCCCGAGTTTACTCTTTGGCTGCATAACCATGAAAATTAAAGAAAATTTTGTATTTTAAGCATGATTATGTATATCTCTGCGAGTGTGGTGCATGCCAGTGCGCATGTGTTTATATGTCAAATGTGTGTGTGTGTGTTTCATATACGCTTGTAGGAACGCATTTTACTTGAAGCATTCACTTCAGTTATTTGGACATACTAACTACAATGAAATTCACTGCAGTATCATAAAAGTGACAGTTAAAACATGGCAAATAAGCACAAAGCTCTTTTAAATGGAACTTTGCAATCAAATAGTGAGTTTAAAGAAATTAATCTGAATAAATGTCAAACCTATATGGGCTTAGAATGAAAAATTACAACCTTTATTTATATTTAGAATGCAACAAAAACGTATGTCGTCAACGACTGTGCATATACCGTACAAGCCGTTTGTTTCAAAGATGACATACGAGTATAGTACAAAACCTACTTAGGATAGAGTGGCGCTAGTGTTCTGGTTGCGTAAAATCGTGGGAAAAGTCTCCGGTGTGGCTTGCGTTTCGAAACGATGTGCCACTGTCGGTATAGTAACTTTACTGTTACTGTTATTTTACGACCAATTCTCCAATTTATCTTCTAATTACTGAAGTTTTTTTGGGATTTAGTTGACTTTGAAGTTTATGTATTTATTTCAGATCTTGACCATTGTGGCAGATACTTTACTATCACTGTTTTGTACGTCCAAATTCATCAATATTATTCTGATTACCGTCAATGTAAATACCGTCAATACCTGACTTTGAGATCGATGGTTTCTTTCAGGTATTCATTATTGATAGATTGTGATGAATCCAATGCTGGATATCGGACTTCTGCTATTATGGGTTAGCGTAAGCCTAATTTAAAATAATATTTTTATAAGCATGTGTCTAGGAGGTTTGTCCGCAACACTCCTTTTTGCAATGCAACAGTTGCGATCAAATCCCGGTTGAGATCATTTAGGTTTTTTTGAAAATTACTTATTATGTTAGGTGTTTTTGTAAAAAGTATTATTTCGTAGCTCCATTTGCAGCTAGATTAAGCGGTTAACTACGTTTAATAGAAGGTATCGGCTTTATCTATCCATCGTTATGGTTTATGGTTTCCTCTTAAATGTAATTAACTTGGTGTAACTTGCGACATCTCCGGTCTCTGAACGATATGTATTATACGGTATTCGAAAACAGTATTATGAAATGGAAACGGAAAAGTAACTTAAGGTTTTGATGAAATTTATTTATAAGCTTGTGGGTGCTGTTTTTTGAGTACCTACTCGTACCTACTGGAAAAAATCATAGTCTAGGCACTGTATACTGTAGTTTGACTCGGCCGGATTTTAGAAATAAATGCCTACAGCCGCGCGGTACGTAAGCATGCGATAGGGCTGCCCAACTACAGCATTTTAATAATATGTGCCTACTTTGATTTTCTATTTAGTATTGCGATTGTAAATATGTACATACATACATTCATATAGTCACGCCTTTATCCCTGAAGGTGTAGGCAGAGGCATAGTATACACCCACATTTTACCTTATAGTTTAACGTACGCGTACCTATAAATAGTGAGCGTAATGCAGTTGAAATTTTTCAATCCGCCCATAAGGTATTCAACTTGTATTAAGGATTGTCGTTTTACTGACAACCGGCTTTCATTTCGAGTAAAAATGTACCATTGTATTTAAACAAAAAAATACTTTGTGAATAATAATATAATATCCCCGCAACGGCTGGCGGCGCAGCGCCCGTTATCTACTAACGATTGAGTGAGGCGGGTATAGAAATTCGAAAACGAGTAAGCGATAGAATCACGTGATAGAATCACGGAATTCTAGTCTTTATAATCATTGCGTTAAATTTTTGATTTACAAAATTAAAACTATTTTTCGATTTAAAAGTACTAGTCAGTCTCTAGTACACTGGTACTTTTCGTACATTGTCAAGTTGTGTTAAATTTTGGAAGTTCATATTTGTCTCTATGCGTGTAATAAAAATCAAAGGTAACAAAAATGCTGTCAATCAAAGCCATACGGTTTGTTTCTTTGTGGATGACCGATGTTACAGTACACTTAGCGTGTACTGTAACATCGGTCATCCACAAAGAAATGAATACTCTTGAAACATACCTAAATCATCGCTCTCAATTAAATAACTACGAACTGACAACGGAACTAAATGTACTACCTACACGCACTAGAGTTCTGAACTAGTTTTTTTGGATATTGTACTAAATTGTATCGCACCGTTCACTGACTGAGCAAGCACAAGTCTAGTTTTAAACACAAACATACCTACTTCATGTAACTACCTAGTTCACTCGTGTCAATCACTTTGTTTAACTTTAGTCAACTAGTAGTATAGTACCAATTAGTTCTGAAGTAAAATCAATTTATAGTCTTACCTTTCGGAGTTTCCAGGTAATCTAAAAAACGTTATCTCTGGGTATCTGGTATGGTATATCAATAACGATTGACGAATTCATGCAACCAAAACAAGCAGAATAGACTCTAGTTGTCATATTAAATATTTTTAGTAAATAAACTATCTAAAAACGACACACCGTCCATTCGTCTACTCGGCACAATCGCGACTGCGGCGCCTGCTTGCGTGCTGAAAGGCCTGCCGAAAACGAGCCTCGTAGGTATAGTTTGCGCTTCGTCCGTTTGTAGGGAGCTACAATACTGGTTAGTACTCTTTATACTGTGGTCTAGGCATCTCTTTGAAGTGGGACTGCGCCGCCTCTTTCTGCGAGCAGGTCATGCTCGCGAAGGAGGCGGCGGGCCGGGTGCGGGAGAGAACTCTTCCACCCGAGTTCCGCAGTCGGCGCCCTGGGCGCCGCCGACGTGTCTTCGCCGAGGACTATCGGCCTCCATGACCGGGGGTCTGAGGACGGTGAGAGGGCCGCTCACCGTCCTTACAGAAGCAGGCCCATGACGGCAGCGTGACGTGAGCACTCACGCACGCCCCCCCTTAGAAGCGGGGTCACACCCGAAATCCCCCATAGACGCGGGATTGCACCCGAACCACCCCCTGGGCGAGGCCGCATTGGCGGCCGTAGGTCTGTTGGGAGTCACGGGACATCCTTCCTGAGGGCTTACCCGGGGCTCTCAACCATAGGCTGTTGGGCGTTACGTGAGGTTTTTTAGTCGGTAAGAGTCCGGCATAGCATCCTACGAGGATTTTCCCTCACGTTAAAAAAAAAAAAAAAAAAAAAAAAGGCATCTCTTTGAAACTCTTCTGATGGTTGAAAACGTCCATTCTGCTATCGATTTTATTGACTTTTCTTTAAGAAGATCCTTTAGCCCGAGTGTAAATAATACTATCTCTATAATAAATATAGAAAAAAAAATTAGAAGTAATAAAAACATTTTGAGAATAAAACTAGGTTCTTTTGGAATCAATTAAAAATAACGCAACAGATCGGATCTATAAAATATAAATATGCATTCGACGATAATTAACTGTCAGTTATTCATGAGCATGACAGATAAAACATCAAATCTAGGTAAGTCTCTCTGGGACTTAGCAACATCCGGTTGTCATATACAACGTGTACTTATTCTAAAACGGTTAAATCCGGGCCGCTGTGTCTCCTTCGTTACTGGTTAGCACAAAGAGCACAGAGAAATATACAGGGTGGAAATTAAAGACGGTAGTTGGAGGTAAAGTACCCTTAATATTGATAACGGCAAGTTTTACTTTTTTTTTTTTTTTTTTTTTTTTTTTTATACCACTTAGGTGGCAGACAAGCTTACGGCCTACCGGAAGGTTGGTAACCGTAGCCTATAGACGTTTGCAACACCAGAGGCGCTACACACGCGCTGTCGACCCGGGCGCAGGTTGTGACGACCCACAGTTGAAATTTTTCAAGCCGCCCATACGGCCTTCAACTTGGCTTAACGACTGTCATTTTACCGACAACCGGGACCAACGGCTTATCGTGCCTTCCGAAGCACGGAAACGCTCGTAAAATAAATGTCACAAAGTGGTCCACGTGGTGGTCACCCATCCATATCTGGCCATAGTAAATGTTGCTTACTGCAGTGATCGTTTACAGAACACTGAGTCCGCGGGGCCACGAGCGCTTCAAAAAGGCTTTTTTTTTTACTGAAAGGAAACATTCCTTTATTTTCAAAAGTAAGCAAAACTGCATTTAAAGATTTTTGGAAAATCACCTGCTTGAGCCGGGGAATCGAACCTGGGAGATGTGAAGAATAAAAACATCCTGTATTTTATAATATCAACCGAAAGAGACTTTAACCAGGAACAATTTCTTTTAATACATTATGAAAATTCACTTGTACTATTCCACTTTTATTTTAATTTAAAAATACCTGACCGGTTTCGCTTTTATAGCATTATCAAAGGTTCTTACAGTTTCTTTTAAACAACATAATATCTTAAATTAAGGGATGATAAAGTAAAATAAGTTTTTATTGTACAGCTTACTCACTATCTAAAGAAAAAAACAGTCTAATTAAGAACCTTCTACTTTTTTTATGAAGATTGTTAAAAAAATGTTCTAGTGTCTTTAAATTCCACCCTGTATACCTACTAAAATTCTAAGGAAATCCTAATCGCAAGATATTGAGGAGTAACAGCTGAAAACATAGAAGACAATCTCAATCGAATAATCAAATCTAAAATACACAATAATACCGATAAAGCCAAAGACACACTTAGGTTGTAAAAGGATCTCCTAACCTCGGTTTACCCAAACGCCTACAGCACGGGATTCTTTTAAAGGGGTCTTAGGGGTTCTTGCAGGGTCGGCAGCGTGAGTGTAGCGCCTCTGGAGTTGCAAACGTTCATAGGCTACGATGACTATAATCCATCAGGCGGGTCCGTAAGCTTGTCTGCCGCCTTAGCGGTAAAAAAAAATACCTCAGTCGATACTAGCTCTATTGACAAGACATTGGCAAGTCGCTGCTAAGAACACAGAAAGCCGTTCTTTGTAACATCCGGCTGTCCTACATCAACATGGACTTATTCTAAAATGACCTGTCATATTATTTTTTAATCCAATTTAAAAAGGTAGACCATTGTTCTAGAATAACTTGCTCTTTGTTCGCAATATAGGCGTGAGAAACGATATAACGACGAAGGTCTTTAGATAAAACCGCAGATACAGTATCTGTACCTAACATGTCCATTATTCGTGTGCTCGTATTGTTGTCCTGTTCTCATAAACGTAAGGGCTGTTTCTTACGAAACTATTGTAGTGTAATGAGATTGTGTTTGTAATGTAAAAAGATATGAACGATTTGTGGTATTTTATTGTTCTAATTGACCTAAGGTGGAGAAATAAATATCACTTACATACAGGTGCACCTAATTAATGATTACATAGTAGATACTTAAATCTTTATCCTTACTTATATGAATGCTAAAGTAACTCTATCTGTTACGTCATCACTCCTGAACCACTGAACCGATTCAGATAACATTTGGTTCCAAGATAGAATAGTACTTATAATAGGAAAGGACATGGGCTACTATTTATCTCGCTAACAGTTGCGGCTAAGCCGACGTGCAATTAGGTATTAGAAAATAATCAAAAACGAACTAAAGCAGTTTTTACCGGACCCGGACTTAGCAATAGATGATGTAGAGGAGATAACCTTTTCACACCATGTATAGAAGCTGGTCTGATTTCTCATTCAAAGGTACAGTATGGTGCAATTCTACATACATGGAGGGACATAGCCGTTTTTGGTGTATGGCAATAAAATCTAATGGGATGTACGTTGTCTGTCATACTGATGACAGGAATGACAAATAGTGGATTTCTAGTTTTCCGAATTGCGTAAATAGAACATTGACGACAAACATCAAGTTTGGAAGCCTGAAGAAAAAATAAATATGAAAATCATAAACATCTGTTTTACTAAAAAAAGGAAATGAATTAATAATTGTGTGATCATTTCATAATTGGCAAAGTCCATATTATCGCTAGAGCGGATAAAAGTGACTACTACTTCTACTATTTTCACAATCGATATAAATAAGTATATTACTACTGCATTATCAACTTAAGCTTTGGACATCGTTCATGTACGGTGAAACAGCTGTATCTGTAATTTACCGACCTTGTTCCGTAACATGTGTCTAGCAATATTAAATCTACTTACTGTTACAATTACATAATTGAGTTGAAGTTCAGGTACAACATTGAAAAATGAGACATTAAGTCAAAACTAAAGTTCACACTTATTTACGTTTCAAATGGCGAAAGAAAGAATCAATCTTAATGCATTTAAATGCTTTCATGCATTTCATTCAAACAAGGAGCAAAACCAACAAAAGAAATAGAAATAGGTACTCAACAATTGTCGCAAACTAGTACGATTTGGTAAAGATTTCATGATTACTTCTGGATAGTATATGCAATATCTATCTAGCCTTTGTTATTTATACCATCAATAGCCGGCATACTTTTTGTGAATACATATTGAAATCTGTTATTAACTTCAGTATAATGACATCTTATACAATATAATATGCCTAACTTCATTGCAAGACCTTACTCAACGCATCAAAAACCGATAAGTCCATACAACTTCTTGTAATATAATGTACACAACACGTAATAGTTCAATTTATTTTTAGTTTGCGTTAAGGTCAGGACAATTTTCTTGTCAAGAGTATGAAAAAGCTCTTTAATAACAAATAATTGACGTTGTTTATAAAGTTCAAGTATAATCAAACAACCTTTCATTTTTGTAATATATACGTACACTTAAGTCGCCTAAAAAAAACTGGCTGCAAGTTTCTGATGCAATCAAAACAAATGTTTAGTATACCATGCTCGTGACATACACTCACATCCATAACATTACATAGATTTTAAAGACAGTGAGAAGAGCAGTGCGCAGAGGACCCCGACTTTGAAGCGAGAACTCACGGCGTCTAGTGACTCTCAGGGATAACAGTGAACAGAGGGGCAAGTGCAAGTTTTTGCGTGAGCTTGTCGACATTCACGGCGCGCCAATTCGTATGGAAGACGCAGCCACCTAGCTGTAAACGCGGGTACTTGTGTCGATTCCATACAAATCGGCCATACCGCGCGCACCCGTGAATGTCGACAAGCGCTCGCCGAAGAACTTACTAAATCTAGTGACTCTCAGGGTTAGAGGTAAGGAGAATTCAATAAATCCAGTGACTCTCAGGAATATCAGTGAACAGAACTCATTAAATCCAGTGACTCTCAGGGATGCAATGAACATAACTCAGTAGTCCAGTAACTCTCAAGGATATCAGTGAATAGAACTTATTGAGTCCAGTTACTTTCAGAGATAGCCGTGAACATAACTCACTAACCGACTCAAGTAAACAAAGTAATCGTGAGCTAGAATCGATTAGTCAGTTTTAATCGGTTGTTTATAAACATTGAATAAAACAATGTTAAGGAGACTCGATGTCATTGCTGAATTGTCGTGACATTTGCTGTTCATTGTCAAGGTGACATTCGTAAGCAAAATATGATCTTCTATTACAGTACGATATGTGTATGTGACACTCCTTTCACAATGTCATAGAAGGGTTTGTTATCAAGTTAATCATCACGTGCATCAGCTGAGAACGAGGATAATGGTGTTGCCCTGGATATAAAGAAAATTAAGAACACTGTCTTTCACATGAGCTACCTATTCCTTATTATTATTTGAAATCAGGCAGCAACTGAACCTACTGGTAGTGCTTGTATCCTGTATTTCTGTTTGCATGTATAAATGGAGCAAATGAATTCTGGAGAAGATACCGCGTCTTGGTAAACATGGAGTAAAATAAGCCCCTCCCTGCCATATGAATCGACGACCTAAAAAGGTTGTAAGGAGTGACTGAATTCGGAAGACGCAGGACCGTGTATTGGGGCGAAATTTGCGAGGGGTCCAAGCTAATTTGATTGTTGTTTTGATCAAAATGAACTTGAAAAAGGACTAACAGTAGTTCCAGTGTTTGCATTTTTGTAAGTAACGCACTTAATACACGCGAACCGTTATTTGGAACGGGTCGGAACGAATTGTCGAGCCATCCATGACACAATTTGTGTACAGTGAGTGCGTTACAAATTGCCTTTATTTGTGACCAATACTTAGCACCCTGTTATTTCAAAAAATGTTATGTGGTTATCTATATAAATAAAAATGGATCGCCAAATATCTCTGTTGCTAAGGGCGAAATTTCCGAATTTTATTGAAATTTTACTTGTGTCCGAAGTCTGAGGATGGTATTCAAACACAGTGGAGGCTGTGGTTTCTAGGAGACAATAAAAACCGTTATTTGTTTTAAAATTACTTTCACTCTTGTCATAGAAACTGAGTAATTATAAATCAAACGGAGTAATCGCTCTATACACAATTGTGTCCAAAGTCCTGGGGTTACTCTCCCATAACTCGGGACTCCCGGTCTATGGCAGATGGTAGGGTACCGTATGGTTTAGTAAATAGGAGAACGGCATAGCATCTAGGAGCATTTTCAACCTGCTTTTTTAGGAACTTTTATAGTACATATTTATAAAAAGTAGCAAGTAAACAAATAAGCAAACAAACAAAACCACAAAACAAACACCAACAACAATTTTACACCCAAGAAATCGATCTCTCGCACTAATCGAGCAACGGTTGCGGATGCAACGAAAGCGTGAACATTTCCCGGTAATAACCGATGAAAAGTGAATTCGGTTCCGTGTTGGGTACCGAGTACCGACGTACCGAGTTACCGGCGGTACCGCTCAATTGGCGTTGCACTTGGCCCACTTGTCGACATAAAGCCTCGAGCGCACTGCCTCTGTGTTCATGAATATTTTTTTAAAACAGTTTTGCTATGTAACTTTCTTTAACTTTTTTACAAAGTGAAAAAAAATCTGGTTAATTGCGTATTGATTTCGTGAAAATTTTAGCTCTCTCGGTGCTGAGATACAGTTTTGCGACGAACAGACAAACGGATGGTGTAGGCTCATGAATAGGGTCCCGTTTCTTCCCTTTTGCTACGGAACCCTAAAAAGATAGCTTGGTTCGGATGGTACATTTATTTCAGTCTATATTTCTATCGTGCATAACCTCAAACATAGCAGTACTAACTTGTCTATAGCTTTTTTGCCCATTAAAATAACAATTTTAATAAATAAACATTTATATTTATAAATTTGTAGTATTCATTTAATTTTAAAGATCTCGCAGATAAGTACTTGTTACTTTTAATATTAAAATGTGAGTTTAAATGTAATACAGCATGAATATTAATTCTCAGTTATTTCGTAATGATGAGTTACCACAGGTGTTAAACTATCAGCAATATAACAATAAATTTAAGGTACATAGTTAAAATAAATTACCTACTCTTAAGATCAACGTTAAGTAATCACTGTTACGTGACCATTTAAATTAAAATTCACACAATATTTACATAAAGTTTGATGAGCATGTCTATCATTCACTTTTATTTTAATGATTAAAAGGAATTAGCATTTTAATAAAATGGAAAAGTTTCTGTCATTGTTTATGTTTTTATATTAAGTTGAAGGTATGAATAATTTGCATGACTAAAATAAACAAGCTTGTTGCAGAGAGCGATCTCTAGAAACATCATATGGATGTTTTAAATGTGTTAACTATACAGTTGATACGTAAATAGATACGTCTTAGTACTTTACAATCAATTATATAAATAAATAAATAATCCGCATCTACTACATGCTATATGTTATTTTACATGTAGGTTATACAATATTATAATGCAATAAGACATGTTTAATTTTAAGTTAGCAATTAATGTGTCCTACATGCCTGTAACAAATAAAGGTTTATTTCTTTCTTTCTTTCTAATAAAAGATTTATTTAATAAAATTTGCATGTCACCCTCCCTTTTTTATTACGAACTACGTGTGCCAGGCAGAGGTGCCACTCTCACGCAGCGAAGAGAATCTTTGACAGAACCAATCGATTAAAAAGATCGTTTCCCTGTTGAACCATAGAAACTTATACTTATGCCTGCCATCTCACACGTTTCCCTCATATAACAACTCCGAATTCTTCAAGCAAAGCATGCAACTTGAGTGTCATTGTCAATAGTCTGGAAGAGGCCCTCAATTCGCAAAATGCCGCCATATTTTTCAATATGGCGGGCGTCATTGTAGAGTAAAAAATATTGAGCGTAGAGCTAGTCAACGACAACCTTTATACGCTGCGTTGGCTGTGCGTTGGGCATTCGAAGTTTTTTACACTTTTACCACGACCTTCAGGGCATGAACGCACAGCTGATTCTCACGGTGAATGATGTGATGACTGACATTGAACCGAATCTAGAGCAGTTTGAACATTATTATTGTTATTTTTATTGTTTAGAATTATTTTTGATGGCTTTATATAATAAGATTATAAAATGAACAGCTTCAATGCCGTGTATGTATACCATTAGAGGTCACAGAGTTACTTCGATATTGCTTTATCTGAGTGTTATTCGTTTTGGAGACTGAAATCGATTTTCCGCTCATTTCCAGTTCCCAAGTAGACCATTTATCTTTCTGCCTCTGAACTAGAGTATAGTACTACCCATATAATTTAATTTATCAGGGTGAAATGTCGAACCTCGCCTCAGCTCAACCGAGACCACAGGCGCTGAAACTAGTCCGAGACTTTCGGTGCATGTAAGTAAAAAGTATTTCACGTGAAGACCCGAATTCTATAAGTATGAGGGTGAAATAGGTCAGCAGGCAGCATCTTAGAAAATAAGCTCTCAGTCCTGTGACGAATTGGACAATGTTTGGAAGTTGGAAAATTCCAGACTGAGTTTCTTAAAAAGAGCCTACATTCAGCAATGAACAGCAAGCGGCTGATTTGATTGAAGGTCTGTTAGTAGGGAAGTTACATGCTTTCTTTTTTTACGAGTGGAAACCCTTCATGAATGCTTTGCTTCTTTTTTTGGGAAAATTCTCATGGATGCTATGCCGGACTCCTACCCACTAAAAAACCTCATGTATCCTGCCTAACAGCCTACGGTTGGGAGCCCCGGGTAAGCCCTCGGAAGGATACCCCAGGACTCCCAACAATGCTTTGCCTTAAACTCCTAAACCACAGGGCGGAAGGTCCATACAAATGATTAGTTGTCAATACTGTCACCTACACTAAAAATCACGTTATGTCCGTACAGAGCTTGAATGTGTGTGTGACAACTAAGGCTAAACAAACGTTCCATCAAAATACCCTGCAACTATATTGACAGCTGTGGCGGGGGTGGAGAAGCTTTCTCAGTGGGAGGCAGGGAGTTGCCTATTTGTAAGTAATACTATTTCTTTGATTATTTCTGTACTAGGTAATATTATAAATGTGAAAGTATTTTAGTGTGGATGTGTAGATGTGTGGATGTTTGTTACTTACTCTTTCAAACTCTGACGACTGAACGGATCTGGCTGAAATTTGGTACAGGAATGGATTATAGTCTGGAATAACACATAGGTTTTTTTTATCCCGGGAATGAGTTCCCATGGGAAGCAGGAACGGAAACAATAATAAATACAATTCACAGTCTACATTACAATGATAACCCAGTTATAAGTAAGAAACATAGTAAGTAACGGTGAATATGTATGTAAATGATTTATGATTTAAATTTACATACATAGAGCATTAAATATGACCTACAGACGTTCACGGTACATTAGTTACATATAAGTACATATTAAGCAAATGTACCACACAAAAAGGTATATGTATGTAGGACGGTATGTAATTTATAATGGTTCATGAATCGGGTATAATATGGGGCGTATTTCAGAATGTTTGAGCTCGTTTTTTATGCCGAAAACTTTCCCTAAGCGTTTTTATTATACGGCTTCATAACTTTACAATAAAATATACATAGTCACGCCTATATTCCAAAGGAGTAGGCAGAGGCATAGAATACAAAGAATACATTCGCTCGCAAATAAATGTCACAATGTGGTCAAGTGGTGATCACCCATCCAAGGACCAGCCATTCGAATAAACACTAATGGCACCTGCGAAAAATATTGATTGGTGCCATATTTGGAATACCCCAGGTGCCATTTTTCAGTCCTAAAAGCGGGTGGCATGCATCATAGCTCGGATGGTGGGAAGCTGAAACGAGTACCGAATTCAACCCGGGCAAAGCCGTGAACATCACATCTAGAGATATAATGTCTTTTATGCTTCAAACCCTTTTAAAATAAACCAATGTGTACAATAAATCGACATAATATCGTCGACTAAAAAAAGAAAAAGTTGTTTATATGATGCAACAAAAAACGGGTATCCAACGTACAGACAGACCAAAAAGTACAGTTAATTCTCACGACCTTGCTCCACATTACCTAATCGAGGGTTATCACGGTCAACATTCCGCGATAAAGTTCCTTGAGCCGTCAATTATCGAATAAGATTGCTCTTGGTAAGACGAAAATAACCGGATATTTGTACGGACATTTCTTCTGTACGGATATTAGGTAAGATTTCATTTAAACGTGATTCTGAGTTACTTTACAAGCAGCTAGTAATGTCCCTACTGAAGCACCCGAACCCAAGGTGAGGCCGCAGTGGTAGCCGTATGTCTGTTGGAAGTCCTGGGGTCATCCTTCTGAGTGCTTACCCGGAGCTCCAAACCGTAGCCATTAGGTAGGACACGTGTGGTTTTAGTCGGTAGGTTTCCAGCATAGCATCCATATAGGATTATCCTCACGTTAAAAAAAAATGTCCCTACTGGGTTGCACGTGTTGCACCGTCACCTCTAACATAAACTTTAAAAAATGTATGTGAGTCAGCCCGATTTGTTGACATTTTAAATTACTGCTCCACTCTCGTATCGTAATGATAAAAAGCCACCTGCAAATTACGTGACTTTATAATGGTAAAAGTCTTTTTTCGAAACCAGTTCAGTAGATACTGCTAACATCCCTACAATCTCACAAACTTTACCAAATCAGGATCTACTGAACTGGTTTCGAACATTATAATAATGTGGTAAAGTTTGTGAGATTGTAGGGATGTTCTCAGGATCTATTGAACTGGTTTCGAAAAAAGACTTTTACCTATAGAAAGTCACGTAATTTGCAGGTGGCTTTTTATCATAACGTTACTGTAGTGGATAAGTATAGAAAACACCATTGCGTATCTTATCCAAGAAGAGGTCAGCAGGTTGAGCTGCTAATTTGTAAGTGATTCACCAATTTATCTAACCAAAATAATCTTAAAAGCACGTTCTCTGATTTCCGCTATATTACCGAATACTACCTGTCCGATTCGATTATCATATCAATGAATTCAGATATTATTTTGTAGGTTTATTTTTAATCTGTGTCACTATATCACAACTGACATTAGAACAAACATACCGTGATATCCGGCTATTTGATAGCGGATACTTTATTAGTCCGGATATCAATTTTGTAATTGAAGTCACATTCAAGGTGTCGCCTGGCCTAGTCCTACAACAGACTTTTGATCTCTGATGTTGTTGATTTGGACCTTTTAGCCCCTCTCTCTAAAATAGACTGCAGAGGGGCTTATGGCGAGACTTGTGTCTGTAGTCTGTGACTCTGTTGCATTATATTACGTCATTAGGTCACGTGGACCATCTGTTCAAAGTTTGAAATGAAACAAAAATGACAACGTCAGTCGGATTGATGTTTCGCTTTCACAGAGTGGCAGTCGGGTGAGACCGTCTCATGGCTTCTTGTTTATGTGTAATCTTGAAAGATTTTATTTAATAAACTTCGATTTATCATCAATCATTCACAGAAACATCTCTAAATTCGTATGGTTTCCGATAACTGTTGTACGCTGGGTCGGTATTTTTCTGGATCTACGAGTATGTTAAATACTTCCCATCTATATAATGGTACAATCCGTACACCTTTTTAAGAAAGTTACGCGGACAACTGTGCACTGTGCTGTGAATATGACACTGTTAAAATTTGCATGAGGAAGTTCACAAAGATATGATTTTACAGAAACACTAACACAAAAACACTAACTATCGTCGAAATTTGACGGCCAATAGATCCCTATTTATGCTTTCTAGTAATAAATTGATATTCATAGTGGAAACTTGCGTGCATTATCGTTATAACTGCAATAATATAATTAAACAAGTACATATATAAACCACGGTTACCGTTAAACGGCTAGTTTATTCGTTAATTATTTGTTATTGAAACAAACTAGTTCAATGTATGCATATGGTAACCTACTCTATGTAACTGCCATGATAATCATACTGAGGTTTATGCGGGCTCAAAACTTGAAACGGTAAAATTATACTTTATTATTATAGATTTAGTGTAGGTAAATGGTAGCATTTACTGACCAACCCTTATGCTAACGTGGTACAATAAGGCTAAAACCGTCTTAATATGAAAGGCTAGAATTACTAGAGACCTACGTCCAGCCAGCAGTGTGTGCAGTGGAGTGCATCTGTGATTCATTTAAGTCGTCTGTGGACATAGATGACTTCGACGAATCAATCGTAAACGGCTGAAAGTCCTAAGCTTCAGTGAGATTAGACTATTCCTGTCGCTTAAGGCTTAAGGGTCTCCCAAGAAGCGTAGGTGTCACCAGTACAACTAGCTATCTAACATCAGTCTATGGTAAACAAGAAAGCCGTGAGATCGTTCTCACCAGACTACCCCTCTCTAACACGATTATTGTGAAAGTTCAATCGGATTGACGTTGTCATTGTTGTTTTATTTCAATTTTTGAACAGATGTGTGCACGTGACCTAGTGACGTAGTTTAATGCAACAGAGTCACAGACTACAGACAAAGTCTCGACATAAGCCCCTCTGCACTCTATTTTATAGAGAGGAGCTAAAACTGTAAATGACAAAAAGTTTTTGCAAAATAGATATTGTTCAATATGAAAGTAAAGAAAGTACCTAGTAAGAGAACAAACAACTTGCAACAAACAGTATTACAAAATACACAAGTAGCATCCAAATCATCCAATTTAAATTTCTAGACCTAACCCACTTATGACATTCAAAAGAAAGTAGGCTAAGAACAATTTGTACTTCGCGATCCGTAACCTTGGTGCTCTCGACATCTAGAAAACGATTCGGTGCCATCACGGACGATTTGACTGAAGGAAAGCAGGTCAACAGCTTCAGATCCTACACTTAGATACCTATAACTACATGAAGTTTAGAAAACTGATAGTAGCTATGAATTTAAGACAAATAATGTATGTATGTAGGTATGCAGTAATTCATACTAAGGGTCGAAAACTAGTTAATTTATGAGAAGTATCTCCATTCAAAAGACTGAGTGATTCACTAAAAGGCTTAAATATAAAATTTGGTGTACGTCCCGTCGATTATGAAGCTGCTGGGCACTTATACCCACTCTTCCTTTTCTGACAACATTAATACTTTAGTATTAAGATACTAAAGTATCTTTAAGTTCTGCAAAATCTAAAGTTGTCAGAATACCGAAATCTGCCAATGCTCTCATTGGCAGATTTCGGAATCAGTCAATAGGAGTCGGTTCAGTGGCGAGACTCTTATTGATGGATTCGGAGATCTACCAATGTAATTCTGTCGCCTATTACAGTTTTACGACAAACTCCTAAAGCTGTAGTAGACCCGTTTTGGTATTCATTTGGATTATATTTAACTTTACCAAAAGCTCGGCTAAATAGCCAAGTCTTCTACAGTTAAATCTCAAAATGATATAATGGTATTGCACCTCTAACTATCAAAACTAGACTAGATCACAACTTTACGTATCTTTATCTAGTGTCTAGCGCCATGCGCCCGGGCCGGGTATTTCTACTGAAGAACGACCCCGGTTGTCGAAAAACTAAAATCTTGCAGAGATTATCATCAGATGTAATATTATAACTGCCTCATGACACGACCCGTCAGTTTCCTCTACTTAAGAAGCCGTTAAAGTCATTCAAACTGCATTTCCTCATTTTATGCTGCCATCAGACAATGGCGACAGTTAACGTTAAAATATGTGCGTAAGCGCATTCTATGAATTTAACTGCTGTTCCCATGTTTTTGCTAACGTTACTGTATTATGGGCGAATACAATCATTAGTTATGAATAGTAGCTGTAAATATAACTTTGTATGCCATGTTCAACAGACTTCAAAATATTATGTCTGTTAGTCAAAGTATTTCTGGTTTTTTGACAAAAGGTAACATTTAAAATACTGGTGGACTTACCGATGGCTTACCCGGGGCTCCCAACCGTAGCCAGTAGGAAGGGAACGTGTGGATTTTAGTCGGTAAGAGTTCGGCATAGCATCCATGACGGATTTTCCAAATGGAAAAAAAAGTCTATTCCTGTCTATTTCTTTACATTTTTGTTCCGTTGTCTGCCCGAAACGAGGTTTGAAGCGCATGAGATGAAATTTTGTACAAGGAAAAGTTACTAAGTAAGTAGGGGAGACCGGGGCTAGTTGACTAGGTTTCAGCTTAAAGGCTTATATCTTTATTTCTATATAGAATATTAATTCAAAAATAGGTGAATTCCATAGGCTAACTATTAAGCTTTGGAAAACAACAGCAAAAAGCTCTTAATTCATTATAATATAGTGTACAGGCTAGATCTTATACAATAAGAAAAACTGGTCAACCGAAAAGAAAAACTGGTCTGGCGAAAAGTCAACCTACTCCAAGCATGGGGTAGGTTGACTTTTCGCCTGGGGTAAGTTATGGACTTGTAAGGGCAAAATTTACGAGGAAATAGGATATATCCTATTTCCTCGTAAATAAATATTATTTTTATATTTTTTTATTGAAAACAAAACACACATACAATAAATCACCGAGAGCACGGCGACGCGCGCGCACGTCGTTTGAGTGAAGGAATTTAAAGTTGAAAAATAACGATCTAAGTAATTATTTTCATCGTATTTTTTTTGTAATAATGTCTTTATATTCATGGTTACTGATTGTCAAAGAATTTATAATGAATGTTTGATTCATGTTCTTTCTTTTATGTACGATTATTGGTCATCCAGCCCTGTTGTACATTAGTCTACTAGCCCCGAACCACGTTTTTATTTTCAATCACATGACATAACCACAAAACTGCTAAGTAATCAAATAGAATCATACATAAAAGAAAGAACATGAATCAAACATCCATTATAAATTCTTTGACAATCAGTAACCATGTATAAAATAAATAGGCATTATTACAAAAAACATTGCGATGAAAATAATTACTTACGTACGTTATTTTTGAACTTTAATTTCCTTCACTCAAACGATGTGCGTGCGCGACGCCACGCTCCCGGTGACTGAGCGGGAAGAGGTAAACGGACCCTCGGGTGTCATCGGTAGGCTCAAAGCCATTGCTTTGCCCGAGTTATTGATAGTTAGTCTACCTACCCCTATAGTCAACTAACCCTGGTCTCCCCTACTACTACTAGTTTCAAACTATATTGTAGAAAGTGAACAACCATTAGTAAGTATGATTAACTACTAGGTTATATTCGCGTTTCCACTCGTCTGGAATGCTGTTCCCCACCCCGCATCCCATAGGAACCTACTCTAGGATTAAAAGTAGGTAGCCTATGTGTTATTAACTGTACCAAAATCAGCTATTACAGCGTGAAAAGGTAATGACCTCTGGAGAGAGACAATGTGATTTAACAAGTCTGCTAAAATGTGAATGAAAGTAGCTTCAAGTGTGCGTGTTTTGTTTGCGTCAACGTGTATGTAACACATGAGACTTGTCAAGTAGCATTGATCGTCTCCGGAGTCCATGATTAACATCTATACATCCATATTTACAAAAAAACAAAATAATATTAGTAGGTATTAAAGATTTTGCACATGATTATCGCTCGGTCAATGCTCGGCCGCTAAAAAAAGATATTAATTCAATAATAATAACAAATACAAACGATGAATAAGTAAGTAAATGTTTAGATTAAAACAAGTTTATTCACCTGACATTTTAGGTAGGCAAAGTTCAGTGGTGTTTGGTGTATTCACCTTTCAAATGCGTCTGTGATATATCCTTATGTACCTACTTCTGAATTTATCTTTAAATAGTTTGGAATGAAAACGATTGTTCTGTCTGTGCGCTTATCTACCCGCCCATTGTATATTTGTATACAGTATTTCTGTATATATTGTGTTATTTTGAAAGCTATGTAGTTATTAGATACAATAAAGCATATATCTACTACTATACATATACTATCTTATATATCTTTTAAAGTACTTAACAGAAACAGATTATCAATACATATAATAAAATCGTAACTGTATGTTTGTCTGTACGTTTGTGCACGCTAATCTCAGCAACCGCTCAACCGATTGCAATGCAGATTTCTTTATTGCGTTGCAGTTTGCTCCACTTAACATTTAGTTTTCGTTTCATGTCAATCGGTTCATAAATAAAAAAGATATCAATCTAAAGAATCACATATAAAATGCAGCGTACGAAGTCGCAGGCAACAGCTAGTACTTAATATAGTTTTCAGCGATAGATAGTGCGATTGAAGAGGAAGTTTTATTGGCAGAATATACACATGATAGTACGAAAAGACGAGCTGTATCGTAAACGAAGTTGCGCGGGTCTGTTAGTATTTTATAATTATAATAAGTACCCTTAATCGGAAAGCATGAAAACACTTATGAAAGTAGAAGAAGCGAAAGTAATATGTCAGGAATCAGGATCGTAGTAAGTGGAAAGCCATAGTCTCTGTCTACCCCGTAGGGAAACAGGTGTGATTTTATGTATATATGTATTATATGTACTACAAAGGGGAGCGGAGCAGTCATAATAAATGTTAAAAAGTACTAGACTAAGAGGCTTCGTTATATGATTTACAAGCCAATAAACTAAGCGAGCTAAGCAAGCGTATAATGTAAGCACAATAATGTGCCCTGAAATCTACCATTGTCTAAGGAATTACACACTTTCTAACATTGTTGTGTCGCGTATTATGTTATCTGTGCTCATAATAAGGCGGATAATATTTGAGGCCTAATGACGTTTTGTTCACATGCAATGTTAAGGTACTAAGGTCGTAGGTTTAAGAATCAGATTTTTCTTATATCACTAAGGTGGCAGACAAGCATACGGCCAACTAAATATAATGGTAGTTACCGTAGCTTATAAACGTTTGCAACACCAGAGGCGCACCCGGCCCGCCGCCTCCTTCACGAGCATGCCCTGCTCGCAGAAAGAGGCGGCGCAGTAGTACGGGCTTATTGTAGACACTTACACAGCAATCTCAATTAGGCAAACTTACAATAAACAGAAACAGACAGAGAAATATAGAGACAACGTGGGTAGTACCTATACCCACAATATAAAATAATGTTGAATGTAGGCAAGCATCAGATGCGCCCATCGTCGCAAGATAGGTAGGGCCGTGTGGATTAATTCGGTTCAAGTCCGGCAAAACAACCATAGGGATTTCTACATGTTACAAAAACTATCAATTTATTGGTAACCTAACAATAAAGTATTAAAAATATGTAAACTCTTATATAGAAACTTGATAAACCATTTAAAGAATTATTAAAACTCTTTACAGATCGCACGACAATAGAATAAACTTTTTTGTGTTATGTAATTCATTAGTTACTTTCACAGTTCGTGTCTACGTATCCTAGGGCACGTCACAAGATGGCTGCCACAAACCGCAAGCCAAGATTACAAACCAATTTCGTGGTGAGATAATGGCTGAAGATGTTTATAAGATAAATAATTGTTTCCTACTAGCGTTATGACAGTATGACATTAATTCGTCACGTATAATTCTATAATTGATATTATTCAACACACAATGTTAACTAATTGTAGGTAGATGATGCATGAGCGTATAACTTAGATCATCTAACCACAGGATGCGCCTTACTTAAGCATTGTTTTCTGCCATTGCACATGACCATTTGGTCTTTTGGCTATATGAAAAGCCTGTACATCAGTACATCATTTTATATGATTAAACTAGTACATTACATTGTAGTTGACTGTACAATAACAATTAACACACAACAGCCATTACGCGTTTGTCGTTAAATACATTTTTAAATGCAATGAAATTTTATATGTCTTTGTGTTTCCCCCTTCATTTGTATGAAAACTGGCAGAATATTTTTGTATGCGGTGGTTCGCAAAGGCTAGTCCCGTGTTATATGGTCTAAGGCGTATAATAATACCTATGGCGGCGGCGATGCAATAAAAAATGTAGACATTTATGATGCCTATTTTTTTTAACGTGAGGGAAAATGCATCATGGATGCTATGCCGGAATCCTACCCACTAAAAACCTCACGTAACGCCCAACAGCCTATGATTGGGAGCCCCGGGGAAGCCCTCGGAAGGCTGTCCCAGGACTCTCAACAGACCCACGGCTACCACTGTGGCCTCGCCTAGGGGGTGGTTCGGGTGCTATCCCGCGTCTTTCGGTAGGCCTTGCACTAATCGGCTGTCAATTCTACGAACGCAATGTACAACTGAAGCTGGATGATCCCTTCAGATTTCCTAATTACGACTGTACTCGGAGTGACATGTAACAATCGGAACCTTGAATGAATCGGATAGGTACTATTATTGGCTGAGCAATATTATTTTCAATGTATTGAAATTGAAATAGAGAGGATTAGGTTATGGTAGAAAAAACTATCGCTGTAGTATAAGTTAGGATTCGGACAATGTATGGCAAGAACACTAGAAAACATTGTGAAGTCTACTACAAGTGTCACAGAAAAAGGAAAGATGGGATTATCTGGAGTGTGTTAAGAACTATCGCCGTAATAGGTTAGGATTCGGACAATGCAGCCAACAAGTCTAGATAACATTGAGAAGTCTACAAGTGTCTCTCTACTACAAAGAACTACAGTCCGGAGTGTGTCAAATACGCTAAACAATGCCCACACAAAAGACTAATTAAACGTATTACTCAACTGTTATTAAAGCTAGTCCGTTTTTATACCAATACGCTATTGTATCCTATTATACACTGTGACATATTGTGTATAAAGTCACACTAGTCTTTTATATATAAAAACTTACGCCTACGATCACAATGACACCTAGGATGACGAAATTACGTAGCAAATTTTTATGGGTGTATCGAACCAGGATCAAGAGCAAATGAATAGAACTCACATTTTGAAGTAGGTACAAAAGATTCTTTGAAACGGAAAATGGTTTTGACATATCAAGGGAGGCTCTCAACTTTAGATTTACATTGATTCCAATTATATGATTTGAGATCTTTCAATAATCTTTCCTAAGCCCAGATGCTTTCTTATGCCCTCATGTATAATGTATCTGAGCTAAGTAGTTATTATTTTTGATGGCAAAATAGCTAGAGTGCTAGACTCGTCAAATGTTTAGTCTGAGCTGAGATGTAATTGCTACCTGAAAGAAAATGCTGGGTAAAAACGTCTGTCGTATCTCTTGGCAAATTCATATAGAAACAGAATATAATAAATTTGTATAATAATATGAAACATTCAATTAAAGATAACGAGTATTACAATAGTCTGATAATGTCCAACAATATGTAGGTATTTCATTAATTTATTTTTATTTTTATAATAGTTTAATAAATGTACCTATACAAAAGATTGCCATATCTGTAAAATATCTTGGAATATAAAAGGATACAGTAGAATTAAGATATCCTCTTTAGACCACGAAAAAAGAATTGAATACTAACAACCTAACCTCCTTTGTTCAAAAACCAGCTGTGCAAACAATAAAGCGATTATAATCTGTATAACTAATTTATTATCTGTAATGGTGGGCGTCACCTGTCTTGATTCTCGTGAGAACTGTTATAAATTTTATTATATAGTTCTAAGTCCTTGAGAGACACCTACGATATAAGATTAGAGTCATGACATGAGATTAATTGAATCCTGTCAAAAGCGTGCAATATTTTTGTTGTTGTATTGTACAATATGACACGTACCCAGACTATACCTGCTACGCTACTGCATTGATTAATTAATATAGACGGGGGCTTAATGTGATCTTCGGGACCAAATAGCCTGAAAGTGATGCACCTGCTGGTTTTTTTTTTTTTTTTTTTTTATACTACTTAGGTGGCAGACAAGCTTACGGCCCACCGGAAGGTTGGTAACCGTAGCCTATAGACGTTTGCAACACCAGAGGCAACACCAGAGGCGCTACACACGCGCTGCCGACCCGCATGCAGGCTGTGACGACCCACAGTTGAAATTTTTCAAGCCGCCCGTAAGGCCTTCAACTTGGCTTATCGACTGTCATTTTACTGACAACCGGTTAAATGAAGTGTTCCTTACGAGGAGAAGACAATAATCTTATCAAACCCAGCATCAACTCGTCTTTTTGACAGAAGTGGACTGCGATAATGCCGATTTGATACTTATATCTTAAATAAGTTTTTTTTTAAATCGTATTAGTTTTTTTTAACGTAAGGAAAATTCTACATGGATGCTATGCCGGACTCCTACTGATTAAAAACCACACGTATATTACCTAACAGCCTATGGTTTGGAGCCCCGGTTGCCCTCGGAAGGATACCCCTATTAGTCACACCTAATATTTAAGTAGTACCAGTAATTGCTATACCAAGATTTTGTATTTGGTGAATCGCGACATCCGAATTGAAAAAAAAGCAAGTTGAAAAATCCCATATATTATTATATCTTCCATGGAACCGAATTCTTAAAATGACAGCAACTTAAAAGACACGCATACACAACAAATCATCGGGCTCGTCACACATAAAACAATTTATCCTGAGTGAGAACTGAACTCTCGACATTCGGTTTCATAGTCAGACTAATCAGGCTTTGACCACTAGACTAGACTACAATAAAAAAAGTAAATACAAAATTTGACGGATGTCAGCCATTGTTACGCGGGCAGAAAATTTTCCCACAATTAAAGTTACAGCGAACTTACAAGACATTGGTCACTAAAAGCTTTTGAATCGTTTTGTGATGTCAATTGCGTAAGCCACTTATTATTTCACGTACAATGACAATTTCACTTTCACTTCAATAGTACTACCTACTTACACGTGTATTATTAGTAAAATGTCTGCTTGAATGAAATTTCTCATGTTGCTAACTAATTTCTTGCTGCTTGACCAATTTTTGCCTTTTGGGTTTTCCAAATGGGCTTAATTAGATAGACCATGCACTGAGGATCAGGTCGTGCTGTGTTTTCCGGGTGCTTACTGGCGTTAACTTTTAGCTTTTTTTTTTAACGTAAGGGAAAATCCTCATGGATGTTATGCCGGACTCCTACCGACTAAAAAACGGGAGTCCCGGGTGAGCACTCGGAAGGATGTCCCAGGACTCCTAACAGACCCACGGCCGCCACTGCGGCCTCGCCTAGGGGGGTGGTTAGGGTGCTATCCCGCGTCTTTGGAGGGGTTTCGGGTGTGATCCCGCTTCTAAGGGGGGGCGTGCGTGAATTCCTAAAGTCACGCTGCCGTCATGGGCCTGCTTCTGTAAGGACGGCGAGCAACCCTCTCACCGTCCTCAGGCCCACTTTGGAGGGGCTCTCGAAAAAAATGGCTCCTGCTGGATTGGGGGTCGGCCATTTGGTTTTTTTTTTTTTTTATACTACTTAGGTGACAGACAAGCTTACGGCCCACCGGAAGGTTGGTAACCGTAGCCTATAGACGTTTGCAACACCAGAGACGTTACACACGCGCTGCCGACCTGGGCGCAGGTTGTGACGACCCACAGTTGAAATTTTTAAGCCGCCCGTAAGGCCTTCAACTTGGCTTAACGACTGTCATTTTACTGACAACCGGGACCAACGGCTTATCGTGCCTTCCGAAGCACGGAAACGCTCGTAAATAAATGTCACAAAGTGGTCCATATGGTGGTCACCCATCCATATCCGGCCATAGTAAATGTTGCTTACTGCAGTGATCGTTTACAGAACACTGAGTCCGCGGGGCCACGAGCGCTTCACTCAATTCGCTTGGTAACTCAATTCAGCCTTCCTGGCATAACCTGCAGTTCGATTAAGGCGAGGCGGAACCAAAGACTTCTATATAAACTGAGGTAGACGTGCCGTACTCTAACAAACGAGATTTCAAAAGCAATCCTCAAATACACACATTACTAAGACTACACTCACTTATAAATATTTTTTACGTAATTGTCACCACACACAATAGCAATATACAAATAGAAAAAGAGTAAAAGAGAAGGCGTATGGACTCCGATTGCAAGTCGAGCACCTACTCTTGAAGTTTTGACTCACAACAGTGCGAGCAACGCTGCTAATTAGCGCAGTTTATAGGTTTCAAAAATCGGTGCGTAGGGCATGTCTACCTCAGTTTATATAGAAGTCTTTGGGCGGAACACCATATTAGATGAGTGAGTAGTCCGACCGCGGTGAGCATAAGAGTAGGTATAGTTTCTAAATACATTTCACCAAAATACAAAACACACAATTTCTCTTAAGGCAACTTGCTGCTCATGATCCTGCACTTGTCAATCAAAAATATTGAATTGGTAATTTCTGCTACCCGAAAAATAAACCGGCCAAGTGCGAGTTGGACTCGCCCATGAAGGGTTTCGTAGCAACAAGTAACATAATATAAAAGTTCTTATAGTTAGTTGTAACTTGGATTGATGTTTTAACACGTTCGCAGTGGTAGTGATTTTTCTAACCGAAAATTGCGGTTAATGACGTATTAAAAAAAAAACTACCAGCTCTATCTCGTTCAAACTAATTTTCGTTGGTAGTTTATACGGCAATGTACATCATACATTTTTTTTAGATTTATCATTCTCTTAGTTTAGAAGTTAGAGGGGGGGGGGACACACATTTTTCCACTTTGGAAGTGTCTCTTGCTCAAACTATTCACTGTAGAAAATAATGATTTCAGGAACCTCAATAGCATTTTTGAAGACCTGTCTATAGATACCCCACACGTATGGATTTGATGAAAAAAAAATTTTTGAGTTTCAGTTCTGAGTATGGGGACCCCGAAAATTAACTGCTTTTTTTCTAGTTTTATATAAGAATCTTAATGCGGTTCACAGAATACATCTAGTTACCAAGTTTCAATAGCATAGGCCTTATAGTTTCGGAGAAAAGTGGCTGTGACACACGGACGGACAGACAGACAGACAGACAGACAGACAGACATGACGAATCTATAAGGGTTCCGTTTTTGCCATTTGGCTACGAAACCCTAAAAAACTACCAAACAACATGATTTAGCCGACGACAACGCAAAGGTAAATGTCTCTTATGAAGGAAACTTCTACAAAGCTGAGCACAGTCTTAAAGCAACGCGGTTAGATGACTACGGGAAGGATTACAAATCGAAATTATGATGATGATACACATAATTCATTCTGATGATACACATAATTCATTCCGTGATTGTGTATGATATGACCTGTATAAGGATACACATTGGCAACGAAACATCAATCTTGCGCGTTTGCGTTACGAAAACTAACCCGAGACTTGGCGATGCTTACGCAAACGCAGGAAAAACAAAAAGACTTAATGTTCTTAACACATCTGTTTACGTTTCGTATCGATGGTGCAAGACTTTATTATGAACGTATCTAATTACAATATTGTCTATGACTAAGTGTTGAGCCATCATCATAACCTGTGCGATAAATTTAGTTGTAACCAAACCCACGCTGTTAGAGCCTATATTGTAAGCAATCTTTTATGATCTGGGTCACCAAATGATGCCCATAATTGTCAGAATTTAATTAGCACAACCAGTTGTGCTATGTAGTTGGTCTACGGATACGAGGAGTAATGAATTCAGTTTGTAAAATAGCGAAAATTCCGGACGAAAGCTTTACAACGCCAAATGAAGTCGAAATGTGCACATGTAGTTTCCCTCATCTTACAATCCCGGGTTCTTCAAGAGGAGCGTGAAGAGGCACATAAACGGGCCGCCAACTTGAGGACCACTTCAGAAGTCTTACGGACTGTGAGCCCCAATCGCTAGATGCTTTCCATCAGTGGTGACATCAATTTGGCAAGCTTAACACATTAAAAATATTGAAGGTATTGTACCTGCCATCTGTCATTATACTCGTATCTTTTTACTAGAGGAGTTCTATTGATCGTTCCTCTTTCAAGTTAAAAATTTAAAAGACTGAATGTGTGTGCTGAGTTTTCTCAATCATCTTCCACCCCCAACCTCTCATTTTTATTGTTATACGAATAATTACCGCTACGTATCGTCTCATTCACTATTTATGTAATGCTGTAGTATTGTCGTGCGATATTGCTTGCTTGAACCTGATAATTTTAAATACTTTCTACTTTCAGCAATAGATAGAGTGAATCAAGAGGAAGGTTTAAGATATAATGCATACATATTTATTTCACAGTACAGAAAAGCTGAGATGTATCGTAAACGAATTTGTGCGGGTTAGTCAGGAATTACTTCCTAAAGTCACGCTTCAGATTTGACCCAATGAGCCAGTCAACAGGCTGTGACTTTGACCACGGCCGCGCCCGGTGCAACCTGACCGAAACGCCGAGCAGCAAAAACCGTTTACAATATCCAACCGCAAACGCGTTAAATCAAACAGATATAGGTAGGTACTTCTTTTTTTAACGTGAGGAAAATCCTACAAGGGTGCTATGCCGGACTCCTACCGACTAAAACTACACGTATCCTACCTAATAGCGTACGGTTGGGAGCCCCGGGTAAGCCCTTGGAAGGATACCCCAGGACTAGGTAGGTACCTATACCTACTTATTGCTGTAGATTTTTCAGGAGACTGGTTTTAGGTTTTGTAGGCAATTTTTCCAGGTGACTCTATTTTGGGCTTAAAATAAAGTTCATGAGAATTAATGTAACTAACTGGTTTTTAAACATTTAAAGTTCGTTGTTTTATTTAAATTATATTTTATTTTGGTAAATGGCTCATTAGTAAATTTATATGCATTATTATTATGCGAATTTCTTGCGAATCTTTTGCACGTTTTATCGCTATGAATAATTTATTTAAATTCAGTTATCTTAATACATATTTAAATTGGTAGGTACCTATAGTGTTTTAATTGAATTTTATTTTGACATAGTAACATAAAATTAAGAAAACATAAGTGTTATGTAAATATTTAACTATGTTAAAACATATTCTAAATATATTCTACACGCTGTTTTATAATAAATTGTACAGTACCGGGGTGTAGTGGGGCCCTACCAACACCTCCGGGCCCAAGTCAACCTCACGTGCAAGCTCGTGCACCTGCTGAACAACGGACGAGGTTCTGACGGCGGCGGTCCATTTCAACACGGCGGCGGCGATGGGCTCACCACCTGTCACGTGGGACCGAATTGTACACGGTGAAATGTGGGCCGGTATAGGCCTCTGCCTACCCCTTCGGGGACAAAGGCGTGAGTATATGTATGTATGTATGTATGTACAGTACCGTTGTACGTACTCTTCTGCTCTTTATTGCTGTAATTTCATTAATTCAATCAGTTTGCATAAATATTAAATAAATAAATATATTTCGTCTACGAAAGTACTCTTCCAAAATTTATGGGTAATAATGATTAAGGTAATAACTGAATTTACTAGACTAGAATTCTAGTTATAACTATGCTACTAAAAATTGCATTATCATCGGTCGTAGTAAGGTAAATAAGTATGTAAGGTTGCAAATTAATCTAACATTTTGAGTTACATAAATATGAAAATATCTTTATTCACTTAGGTTACAAAGTAACACTTCTGAATATCAAATTTTTTGCTTAAACATTTACATTTACTGCCAGATCTGCGAAGGCCAGAACATGGCAAGAAAACTCACGGTCACTCTTTTCAAAAAGTCTAACTACAGTTGTTTACAATCCCTACTAATACAGAGACCTTATTCTTAGCAATCCATGGATTCTCCGTGCGGGCGCCGGGTCCATAGCGTGGCAAAGGAGGGAACACCCCGACGACGGGCGTTTGGGACTTGCGACCCATTTGAGTAGATTTAGGGTGGCCACCTTTCTATGCGCATAAACGCTCACCTTCCACCGTCAGCACTGCTCCCTCCCCTGCCCAACCAGATTTGGTAAGATTCTATCAATGCCGCTTTGGCTATTCGTTTTAGTAAAGAGCTTAATGAAGCTCTTGGCAATCCAAGGAATAACACTAAGCTAATAAAAACGTATATCAAAAAAACTTACATAATCAGCTAAGCTCTTCATTCCTGAGGGAAACCTTTCTCTATCCGGCACCAGTCTTCCTCGAGTGTCTCGTTCCCTCTCCAGCCAGCAGTCATCCACGTTGATGTACTCGTAACCCGCTGCAGCATACCCCTCCGAGACCAGGATGTCGGTCATTGTACGGAATAACCGGTCACTGCGGGGTACATTGTTATTGTTAGGTTTATATACTGGAACTGAGGTAAGCATCTGATGCTACGGTGAGTCCTGAGATGGGTGAAATTGGGTTCCATTTACGAGCACTTTTGTGTTTCGTTAGTTGTCTATACTAATATTATAAAGAGGAAAGATTTGATTGTTTGTTTGTTTATTCATTTGTTTGTTTGCATCGAATAGGCTCCGAAATCGCTGGACTGATTTGAAAAATTCTTTCACTGTTGGGAATCTACACTCTTTGCGGTGAACATAGGCTATATTTTATTCCCGTATTCCCGCGGGAAAGGGAACTACGCGGGTGAAATCGCGTGACGTCCGCTAGTCAGTAATATGGTTGCGAGTAAGCTTAATACCGGCTTGAAACATTTTAACATTAGGAGGCTACAACCTGCTTTTGTCCATTTCTACATGGCAATAAGTTCACCATTTGGGTATTCCGTTGGATAAAAATATAACTGGTGAAATGTAGACGTAGGTATGCCTATGCCAACCCATTATTCAGTATAATGAAATATTCTTTGTTTATAGACTGAAAGACTAGGTCGCTCATTTAACACGGCTTAAATCTTAGACTATAATAATGAGTTGCACCAAAATAGAGAAAGACAGCGCTGTAAACGCCAAATTGGGCTGTACTTAGAAGTAAATAATAAATAGGTTGAAAAAACACCATCGACCTGGTCAAGGCCCAAGTCTACCTTACGTAAGTTAGCATTGGCAGTACCAAAATTGAGAGGAACAGTTCTATAAACCTTTCATTTTCACCAATAAACTAAAAAGACAGTAAAAAATTCTTACCTTATACAATTTTCCGGATCATTTTTGCAATCCGTATTACATCTAAACCGCTCCCACGCGAGCCAGCCCATAGGGGGCGTCAAAGCTAGTCCATTATCCCTCCCGGATATCCTACCCAACAGACACAACACCACACTCACAGTCCAAAAAGTAATACACGACCACGACGCCATGACACGCGAAAAATATCAACAAATTTAATAAATACTATCTCACTACGGAACTTATCCGCATAGTTTTTTCCACTGCTCGATTTTCAACGAAATTTAAACAAATACTAGAAAATACCGAGTGTTTGGATTTATGTCAATGGGTTGCTGTCATTTTTAGGTTATCGCAGCGAAGAGGTTCGCAGTATGGAGGCTTCAAGCCTTGCAGTGTTATCTGAAACAAAACAAAATGTCTATGATAAATATTGTTTTTTAAACATACAGATTCGTAGCATTGTTGAAAGAAACTACATCGGGTGCAAGGGGAAGCTCCAGTTTGAATAATTTAACGATATTTCGCAAAATATTTCGTATTTTGGATAAAATTTAAAGGTAATATTTCACTCTTTTTCAAAAAGTTCAAGTTCAACCCTCTGTTAAAAAAATCTATCTAAGTAGTCTACTACAGACGTACATGCAGACCATGCAGTAGATGGCAGTCGTCTGTCGTTTCAAGGAAACTATTGTAGTTCAGCTGCATTATGCAGTTAAACTAAAAGGTCGACCCATAGTCTTTGGTCGACCCCACCCCAACCTAGTTGGATAAGGCTCGATGTATGATGATGAGTGAAGCCTTTGTGTAAAATATCCCAACATATTTAAATAAAAAAACTTAATTGTTCTGATACTGAGCTATAGAAGATTCATTACCATATAAAACATAGGCCGTGGGGTTTTAATAAATCTAGCCTCGATTACAACAAGACAAACAAACAGATTATTACATAGCCAATTATTGAGCGACATGACCTATTTATGGGTCATAAAAGTACGTAAACAATGCATGTAGGATACTGATATCAGATTTGCATCAAAGGCAAACTGATATCTATCATCTTATGACAATTATGTATTTTTGCTACCAGAGATCTAGGGGCCTTGGTAATGAATCATTAAAAAGAATTACAGGTAGAAGATGATGTGACTAGGTCAATTATAAATAAATATTATAAAATAATATTTATTTTTAATTGTGTTGTAGTGTATTTCTAACATAAAATGGAAAGGATTCACAAAGTTTCATTTAAAAACACCATTTTTGTAAAAGATAAAAATTAAAAACCCAAATCATGGCTTTTTGCATTTTTGACATCGTTTTTGAGGTTATGTCAAAAAGTGTAAATTAATACAAAAGTTGTACATTTTTTTATTACAACTTTGCCATTAAAAGTTTTTGGACAGGACTTATAGTTTTGCCGGAAATCGAGAAAACCCCTTTTTCAAGCTTAAAAGTCCCTTTATTTTTCAATAAGGGTCATAAAATTACGTAAACAATGCATGTAGGATACTGAGATAAAATTTGCTTCAAAGGCAAACTGATATCTATTATCTTTTGACAATTATGTCTTTACTATCAAAGATCTAGAGGCCTTGGTAATGAATCATTAAAAAGAATTATAGCTTGAAGATGATGTGACTAGGTCAATTACATGATAAGTGTGTGGAATTATTGTACCTACACGTAATTGTGTCAGTATAAATCACTGTGAAAATGATGACTCTTTGACACATAAATTACAGTTATTACATATTTTGTGACGTCATAATTAGACATATTTTCAAGATGGAAAACCAACCATAGATTTGCGAGTTGCGAAAAATTCTTAATCTATGTGGAAAACAAAGGGTGAAATTAACAAATTTACTAATAACAAATTATGAAATATTGCATTGAAAAAGGACGAAATTCACTAACAGAAATTAACGAATATTTCTACGGAAAAGGAGAAATTTACCAAAAGAAAATGAAAAAATGTTGCAGTGAATAGAGAAATAAGTACACTTATACCAAATAACGAAACATTCGTATTAGAAGAAGGGAAACTAATAAAATTAAAATATGTAGAAAAAATTAGAAATTTTTTATATGATATTGATAAAATGAAAAGGGAAAGATATAGAAAACTGATAAGAATACTAAGTTTTAGAATGAAAAAGAAACAAACGTTGAATGAATAGGTATGGTCAAAATATACAACTGAAAAATGACGAAGTGAGCTCATGGAAAAATAAACTCAACCTTAAACCTTTAACCTGACACAAATAATGTTATCTGCATTGTTTACTTTTATAACTAGTAAGTTAGAAAGTTAATAAAAATACTATGATAACCTTAATGATTATTATAGTCAACACATATCTCATAGTTAAAGATAAGATCAATAATATTATTGTAGTTTTATTAAAAAATTCCGATAGTCTTTGTACACATAAATAACCTGAAACACTGAAATTACATTGTTTTTTTTGTTGACTTAACTACTATTGTAACCCCAAAGGAAGTAAAATAGAGTTTTAGAGTTTATTGAAGTATCCTCTGGTAAAAAAAAAATCATTTATTTAAAAAATATTCAACTTTAATTTTTCAAGAATAATTTGAAAGTACACGAATACATGAATTATTCTTCAGCTAAACATTAATTTTAAAGCCAGCTAATCTCCATAGAAGCTTTTGTTCTCTTATACATTGGTGAGGAGCCTCTTGTAAATAAATATATAATTTACAATTTACGTATATTTTTTATTGTTTGCAATACATAATTTTACACAATATGAGTCATTGATCTGTATTATTACCACTACAATAATAATACAGATCAATAATAATCAGATTGTGGTAATAAATGTAATAATACAGATCAGTGATATGAGTATATCTGTACTAGGTATATTGAGAGACATCGTGGCTGTACAATTGATAATATAATATATAAAAACACCAATAGATCACAAAAATAATGCTTTTAAAATTATTTTTTGTCTGTCTGTTTGCCCGTCTTTCTGTCTGTCAGTCTGTACGAACAGGCTAATCTCAGAAAATACAGAACGGATTCTCTTGTGGTTGTCAACAATAGATTAAACTCAACTTGGAGCAGGTTATAGACTATTTTTCATTAATGTTATTTTTAAACTATCGCGGTTTTTAACACTCATACTTATAGAATTCGGGACTTCACGCGAAACACTATTTACTTACATTCTACCGACGTTTCGAGCACGTTGCAGCGCCCGTGGTCGCGGTTGGACTGACTGTTGAAGTAAATAGTATTTCGCGTGAAGTCCCGAATTCTATAAGTATGAGTATTTTTCATTAAAATTGATTACTTTGTATTACGATAATATTACTAAAAATATCATACTAATATTATGTGCAGTTCTGACTGTTATTCAAAACGTTTCCAAACATCTATTCATGAAAATATGAATGTCGCAAATAGTATTAAGTTTGTAAACCCGGAATCGGCCCTAATTAAACAACAATGCGCAAGTATATTATACAATATTGTATAGAAATATTAATATTCTGGTTGTTATAATTAGTATACTATCAGTCACACTCTATTCTTTTTACGTTTTCATAAAATACAAAGTCATAAATGTTGAGAATAAAGTGGCAATCTTTGATCAATGTTGATCTAAGGTTTCAAAGACCAAATCTGTTGTATACGATTCGTGGATACCGAAAACGACACTTATTTTGACGTGAACGTCTGATAAATCAATGAACACTGGCTACACGCACGAAAAGTGTCACGTTAGAGCCACTTTTGTGTCAGCGATATGAGATTAATGAGGCACGATCGGCATAAACGTTCGGCTTGTGACGCTTCTATCTCTTTTGCACTCAATCGGCCGATTATGTTTAGGTTTTCTTATGACGTTATCACGTAAAATTATCATCCATTAACCGTCTTCACAGATAGCCCCTTTTACTTTAATTCTTTTTCCTTTTGGAATTTTCATGTTTTTAATTTTTATACAAAAAATCATTAATCACCTATGGACACGGATAAGCTACTGAAATTGATTTATTAAAATAATAAACATCAACATACCTCTTAGAAATAGTAAAAAATATTTCTTTTAAAGATGTTAAAAATCACTATGTTTTAGTAGGTAATAACATTTATCATGAAGATGTTATCACAACAGAATCACAAAGAATACTGACTGGTTGGAAAATCTGATGGCGCGAAATTATCACTTTGTATAGAGGTCAGTGACGTTTATAATAACTTGTTTAGTTTTAATAAAATATTAAGTAAGTTTATTCTTTGTTTAATACGGGAAAATAAAATAATTTACAAGGTTTTATTTTTAATGGTTGAGATATTTGAACTTAATAAAGCTTAGAATACTCATCCAGGTCGTAGACATTTGAGAATTGGTACCTATGCGTCTAAAGCCGTTCGATTAGGCATGTTTTTAGGCATTTACATCTTATTAATCGTTTTATAATATACAATGATGCTTTAGCCCGAAAGTGCAGGCAGAAAATTATTATAGTCAGCTAGATAATGCCTGTGGTATTTAATCCCCGTTTCCACACCCCATTGGAGCGTATTTCGGGAATTAAACATGTTATTCCACACTATAATCTATCTCAGTACAAAATATAAGCCGGATTCCTTTAGCCGTTAAAGCGTGATTGAATACCAAACATCTTCGCAAACTTAAAAAATAAAGCGTCTATTACGTTGCATCAAATCGAAATGGTAAAATGTCTAAGAGCACAGATAATATAATATACTAGCTGTTGCCCGCGACTTCGAACGCGTGAAAATTATGTTATAATGCCAATTTGATTACTCTCTGCTTAGCCCCTAGGATATGGAGCGTGATAATATATAGCCTATTTGAAGACCCTACCCCTAGTTAATATTTGTGCTAAATTTGAATCAAATCTATTGAGTATTTTTCGAGATCCTTCCGGACAAAGCAAAGCAAACAGACAAACAGACAAACCGACAAACAGACAAAAATTTTTCTAACTACATTTTCGGCTTCGGTATCTTATGTTGAACACCCAGCGAGTATTTTTTTTTAATATTTTCAATGTACAGTTTTGACTTTTCTATCATTTTATTATATGTATAGATTCTATACTAAAAGTATATCTCTGCCTACCCGTACGTAATACTGCTCTACTCATTATTATATTACCGACCGGTTTTATGTTGCAAGGTAAATTCTGTTCTTGCCATATTTTTTACAAATCTGTCAGTAAGTTAGATCGTCTCATATGTCATGTACCTTATGTACTTACGTACAAAGAAATAGACAGAAGCACAATAGGCATGCATTTCACCTGCTAAAATGACAGTCGTTAAGCCAAGTTGAAGGCCTCATCCGCGGCTTGAAAATTTTCAACTGTACATTTTAACTCGGTAATAGAATCACCACCTATTCCATGGGACATCAAAACTATAATTCACCTTATGTAGGTATAGTTTTAAAGTCCCACGTATATAAACATGGGCGTATACTATGCATCTGCCTACCCCTTCGGGGATAAAGTCGTGAATGTGGGTATATGTATGTACTCGTATATTATGTTTAAGTGCACATTCTCATGGATGTCATGCCAGACCATTACCGGCTACATTTACAGATATGATTACACGTGATCCCAAAACGTAACTTAGGAAATAACTATTATTTAATCTGTGTCCCAACTGCTGAGATTTCCGAGTGCACCCTCGAAGAATCCAGGGATCTCAACACAGACTTTATTCGCCATAGACAAAGTTCTCTTCCTAAGTTCTCCATAGACAAGGTTCGAATCCTGCTCGAAACCTATTCTTTTTCCATATTTAAAATTTATGATCAGTTAGCATCTTAGTTGCTTTTCAAAAATAATCTTAAAGTTCTCTTCACCTATTAATTATGTAGATTGCATCCTTACGTATCTTGACCAAGTGACCTTGCAGCCGTACTGTAATTGCAATATTAGATCTCAATTTACAGCTTATCATCCTATTGGCATCAGATGCAAACTAACGATATCGACTAGGAAATTCATACCACGTTCACCATCCAATCAACCTTCAAGGTTTTCTGTATATCCTAGAAGAGTTATGACTATGTAGCAATATACAATTTACTGCTGAGAGATCAATATCTCGTAAAATTTATAATTATTTTGTGTGGTAATTATTAATATTACTCTATCGTATAAATTAGATTACCAGTACCAGTTCCGTATACGTTTTCCACAGGAACTTATTCTTGAAATAAAAATTAGACTATGCCCTTTCCTAAACTCAATTCTATCCCTGAACAAATTTCATCAGAATTGATTCAGTGGTTCAGGAGTGAAACCGTTTCCTTTGTTATCGTTAGACATAATCATTTTTCGGATTTTTATTATTAAGAATTGGTTTTGAGTAGTCATACACTTTGCAACTCAATCTACAGTTCATGTTAGGTACCTGCTGTCTGCTATCTGGCAGCCCAGGATGAGATAGGTGTGCCGGCAAGAGACAACCCTACGCAGTAGGAATGGATCACCAAACCCTGAATATCCCTCATTTCACTTTTGTTACTGGGTATCTATAGTTTAAACTTTTATTCAAAAACAATCAATGCGGGATTTCAATCCTAGACCTTATCTACCAATGACAATCGCTTACCCACGACTGCACAACCGAGACACATTTTTTTCTTTTTTTACGCGTGCCGACTTCTACCGACTAAAACCTTAGGGTCTTAGAAGGTTTTTACAGGGTCGGCAGCGCGAGTGTGGCACCTCTGGTGTTGCAAACGTTCATAGGCTGCGGTGACCACCGGTCCTTCTGGTGGGCCGTATGCTTGTCTGCCACCTTAGTGGTATAAAAAAAAAAAAAAAAAACCACAAAAATGGTAATACGAGTAAGTTCATTCGTGTTGAAACATAAGGGTATCAAACAACACCATTAAAATCATTGCCTTTTACTGTAGATAGAGGTGCATGTTATCAAGATAAGCAATAATTCTTTAATTATATACATTATTCCCATGGCATATCAATTGTTCTAATCCAGTTAATCAACAAATAAACACGTTTGTCTAAAGTTCACGCGACAGAAACAATTTCATTGTTTATAATGGTGTACATCAAATTACATTGATCAGCATTGTTTTCCATTCGGCAACTCCATTTTGCTGTTGTTTATTGCTCAATTGAGTACCGCAAATTATTCTACAGAACTGATGAGGGTTTGCCATATTTTGGTGATGAAGGAGATGAAAGAGCAATTAGGCAACCAAGTACAGGGCATGACGTTAGCGAAGCGAGTGAGCCTTATAGAGGCCTGCTTAAAAAACGAGTCAAGGTAGACGACAAGCTCAGGTCTGCGTCGAATCCCACATAGGGTTACCATATCTGAAGAAATGTATGCCTGATTTACATAGTAAAAACGCCTGATTTTCACGAAAAATGCCTGATTTTCTTCAAAAATGCCTAATTTTCTTGAAAAATGCCGCATAATAAAAGAAATATTTAATAACAAGTAAAACACTTTGCTTGAATGATTTTTTTAATTTAAAAACATCAATTTTCAGACACATTAGAGTAGGTTATATGAAATTCAGCCAAACATATGATTTGTTTTTTAATAAATTATAAGGAATTACACTGTACGTTTTCTTACATACTTCTAATGATCGCCATTTTTAACAAGTCTTTTTGAGTTAAAATATATGCACAAAACTCTTTACAATTAATCATTTCGCCTGACTTAGAAGAGCGCCGGCCGGGCGCCTGATCAAGTGCTAAAATGCCTGACGAATCAGGCGAAAGCCTGGCATATGGTAACCCTAATCCCACAAGAGCCAATGACAAGAGAGTCACCACGGCGCGAGTTATTCCGAGGATAGGAAAACGAAGTGAGCTCGTGGTAACCATAGAAGCCAAATTTCTCACAATGTCGACTACAATTATTGTCTTGTTACCAGTGAGAGAGTTTAGAATGCAGCCTCGTTGTAGTCGTTGTCTTATGAGGTAGTGCTGTGCGGGAAAGATTCAGTAAAAAACGTATATGAGTAGAAGAGACCATATCACTCATCTGTGATTAACAAGACACAATGGAGGCTTAGGACCCCAATAGAATATTTGTTCTTAATGAACTAGAGCTTGATGGTAACCGTCCAGTCAAGCTGTCACTTTAACAGCAGCAGTATCAAGGTGTTTCTACTCTATTGGTAAGTTTAAAGGGCATTGACCCTCCCTAACCTACCTAACATTTTTTCTAGGGCATATTCGGATTCTAAACCACAAATAAAATGCATTTTGCTTGTATTTCATATCGTAGTATTTCGAATATTCTGCCCTACTTAAGCTAAAAAAGGGTTAAGCCACATTTTGTCATTTTCGAGTTAATAATACAAAGTGACACAGCGCAAAATTCTCTACATTTCCCTCTAAGAACCATACCTGTATCATTATTTATTACGGAGATTTACTGCGCTAAAAATAGGTTAGGGTATGGTTAACTCTGTTTTAGTAGCGTAACTTCTCCAACTTTAACACTAAGCTGCTTAGCTAAAAGAAAAAATAAGCTTTTTAGTAATACATATTACAATAATTTAGATATAAATAACATCATTTACAAGCCTTCGATATAAGCTACAGATATATATACAAGAAATCTTACAAAAACTGCCATAGTTCTTGAGGGACATCAATTCCCATGTTTTTTGATGATATCTCAAAATCGACTTGTTGGGGTTAACCCTATTTTAGCTTAAGTAGGGCAGTATTGAAGTCCGACTTAGTTTGGATATAAAATAAAATAACCTGATGATGTCTTTATTTTTTTAAATAGAACTTTTATTAATCACTTTTCCACGAACGAATATTTTACAAGAATTTGGTGCAACGAGTCCGCTCAGGCTAAAATAATTGGTCTATTTCACTGTGCGAAATGCGAACTTGCAATACCTACTCTGTAATTGCACTGAACTGCACTGCAATCTGTTGCCTCATACTTAATAGTCGGTGTTACATGACAGGTGAGCTTCAAACAGTATTTACTGTTTATATATTATTATGCATTTATCACTAGTAACATAACAAAATTTACAAATAACATTGGGCTAAGGATAACTCCATGAAGCATACCTTACTTTCTTGAAAACTGCCAAAAACGTGAACGGTTCATGAAACATAAGTATCGAAGTTTATACATGTTTTTTTACGTGTGGATATCTTCGCGGATGTTATGCCGAAATCAAACAGACTAAAACCATACGGTATCTACCTGCTTCTCAGGCCGAAGGCATCGGGTAACTCCTAGGTAGAATATCCTAGGATACCAGGCAGAACCTTATATTCTAAATCAAGTAGGTACGAACTAATGAGGATATTAGTAACTGGATCAAATGCATGATCGGTTTCACTGACACATTTTCATGTTTTTATAATTCAAATCCGCCCTCACTGCCTACTTATTCAACGCAGCAATTTTACTCAAATGAATGACCATTATACGACCATTGGGCATTTATTTCCATAAACCACAATAACGAAACATCGTTCATGAAATTATAACTAATAACGGATGTATTGCCGTAGATGGATGCACAATGGTCATTTCATAGTGTTGTGTTTGGGTGTTCTTGCGATTATTCTACATTGTATGTCTAAGTAGGTTGTAATTAAATTTCGCACGCCGCAAACAGTAACTGTTTTGTTTGGTGTTTCTAACTTATTTAATCATCTCTATTACGAGTGATACAATAAAATATCTACGGTACAAGTACTTAGTGGCAACCGTTCTGTGCTATTTGTTTTCTGTTTTAGATCGAAATTTCCTGTATAAAAAAATAACTTATACAGGAAATTTTGTTCGTCACTATTTCTAGATCCACGGAGGGTTCTGTACAAAACGCGGTGAGGCAAGAATTTCGTTTATTGTATGAAAGACAGATAGCGTTGAGTGACATGATGAGTATGATCTAGAAATGGTAAGGAACAAAATTCACAATTCTTCGTGAAGTCTAAAGTGTCAAGTTGACATAAATTCAACAAGTCATCGAAAAGTCGATATGGCCGATACAATGTATGATAAAATAACTTCTAAAACGCAACTTAAAGAAACTGTAGCGTGTTTGATAAACTACGTTCTCGAATCCAATAGTTGCTCGAATGAGAATGATAACTCGAAAACTTTACGAATAGTTGTGAAAAAGTAGTAGTAAGTAAAATCTTACTTGAGATTGATGAGCTGCAGAAGCTCAGATGAAAATCTAGTAAGTATGAATATCATGCAGGCAACAATGATTGAGTCCATGAGTTGAGAATAAATATTGACAAACAAGAATTTTTGATTGCATTAAGATGATGTCAAATTTCTGCGAGATAAAGTCACGTGTTGGTCAGAATTTAGAATTAAATTGAGTACAAGTTTCCGGCCGACAGCCATGTGTCCATACTTTACGTAATTTTTATGTAACAAACTGGTCTAAAGTGTAACACGGGTCTGTTTAGTAACTTATTAGGAAGTAAGTATCTGTTATATTATGGTAAAATATTTGAACTGTTTTCTTTTTGTAAACAGAGAACTCCGTCAGCTGTAGAGACCACAACCCGGGTTAGGTTAGGTTAGGAAATAGGATTAAAATTCTAAATAAACGAATGAATTTCGTTGAACGTTCACACACCACTCCCTCTAGCTCAAATAGAGCTAATATAATCAAACTTTGGATTTATAAACATTATTATAATAACAGTGATAAACTTTATTCTGCTACAACGCGCGCGGCCGTGTAGCGAGGAAACTAAGTTTTGAAAATACTACGCCCCCTAGTACCTGGCAAGAACTCCGTTATATAGTCTTCCTATAAATACATACATAATATACCTACATAGAAACGCTAACACTGGGACTGGAACCTCAGCACGACAGTTGCATACACTCACCAAGTCACCACTACCGAGGCAGAGATCATTTAAACTCATAGTATACCTCTGCTAGCTCTTTTAGAGATATGAAGAGTAGTCTAATGGCGTGTACATACATACATACATATGATCACGCTTGTCTCCCATCGGGTTAGGCAGAGACTATTGGCTTTCCACTTGCTACGATCCTGGCATACAACTTTCGCTTCTTCTACTTTCATTATTGTTTTCATACATGCTCTTGACCTTGCCTTCTTCCAGAAGGTCTCTGATTTGATCGGCATGCGTACGCCGAGGTCGACCCCTACCAGTTTGCCCATTCATTCTCGCATCATAAATCTGCTTTGTCACTCTATTCTCATCCATTCTTTCCACGTGTCCAAACCATTTTCCAAACCATCCCTTTTTCTATCTTAGTCACTACATCTTCTATTAAACCACATTTTTCTCTTATCACACTATTTCTTTCTTTGGCGTGTATGCAAATTAATTTGCGTTTAGTACTGCCATAGTTGGTTTTTCGTTCCTTGAGTTATATTGTTGTAAATTATAACGTGAATATAATTTTCGAAATATTTAATTGTCTGTGAAGTCAAGGTTATATGCGAATACATAAAAATTCCAAAGACTTTTGTAACATTTCATGTTGAATTTCAATACTGAAATTAAGACTTATCGCTATAACATCTAATTTGCTGGTCTTTGAATTTCAATGGCAATTTCAGCTTTTAAGTTTTAATATTTTCTTATTAACGTTTTTAAAATAATTTAACGTTTTGAATGGAATGAAAATAACGTTACACAGATACGAGTACATACTAAAGTATAAAGTGTTAAGGAGAGGATTAAACATTGTTTCGTATTTACTGCGCAAAGTTTCAATTTCAAAATGTATGTGTGTTTTTCTCATCTTATTACGCAAAATCATCCATGGTTCACAGGAGAGAATCAAATAATTTAAGTGTATTACTGAAATCAATCGTTGTTTCCACATACATACATTTATTACCCACTATTTAACGTTCGTTGTCACAGTGTTGAGTTATAAACGTATAAAAAATTTACGATCTTCTCAAATTTATACATGCAGTATAAATGTCAATCATTCATTATATACGTCGGTGTCTTGATTCCGTCATCTTTGAGCATAATACACTCGAGAGCAATGAATCCGGGTCACTTAAAGAATGTTAAAAATCTCGGAAACTAAAAATGATAGGTTAATGCAATAAATTGTATTTAATAGACAATGTAATACTCCTTAAATGAAAGTAAAAAAAATATGAGTCACCATACATTTTATTGACACAAAATTACATAAAGAAAAAACTGCTGATCTCTCCTTAAAACAAAAATAGGAAACATGAAATTTTTGAACTTTATTACGATTTTCTTGAATTTTAATACTTCGTATTGCCTCCTCGTGCTTCCATTACTGCGTTTACGCGGTTTGGCATGCTGTACACCAAGTTCCTTATACGATTTTGGGGAATATTCTCCCATTCCTCTGTGAGAGCAATTTTGAGCTCACGAAGCGTGATTGGGGGAGGGTTTCGTTGTTTTACGCATCTGCCTAGCTCGTCCCAAGCATGCTCGATCGGGTTGATATCCGGGCTGCGCGCTGGCCACTCCATACGAGTAATGTTCATCTCTTGAAGGTAGTCATTCACAATCCTACCTGTATGAGGTCGGGCATTGTCATGCATAAATATAGCATCCTCACCTAAATTGACCATAAATGGACCAACGTGATCATTGAGGATTTCTTCCACATATCTTACGCTAGTTAAAGAGCCGTTTTCTATGATCACCAGCTCTGTGCGACTTTCAGAAGAAATTCCGGCCCACACAAGTACAGACCCACCACCGTAGGCTACTTTTTCTTCGATGCATGCTTGCTTGAATCTTTCCCCTGGTCTTCGATACACTCTGTGTCTTCCATCGTGCTTGTAGAGCATAAATTTTGATTCGTCGGAGAACATAACTTTTGACCAATCTTCAATACTCCAATTTACGTGGCTCTGGGCATACCTTAGTCTCGAAATACGATGCCCACGCTCCAGTTTAGGGCCGTTTGCAGGTCTAAGGGGTTTTAAGTTAGATTCAGCAAGCCGACGTCTTACTGTCCATGCACTTGGGTTACTTCCTCCGAGGCGTCGAAACTGATTGGTGAGTTCAGTTCCTGTGAGAAAGCGATTTCGAAGCATGGTGTTCACCAAGTATCGGTCTTCTCGTGCTGTGGTACACCTGGTTCTGCCCGTTCCTGGTCTGCGTAGGTTAGAACCAGTTTCTTCGTAACGTCGGAGAACTCTTTGTACTGTTGACAGCGACACACCGACAGTCCTGGCTGTATCGCGCTGACTCCAGCCGGTTTCCAGCATTGTAAGTATTCTGGTGCATTCTTCAGGCGTAAGCGACATAATTTCAGCTTGATTAATGAATATAGAGCACTATCAACATGGTTTATGTACCCACATAAATGACAGATTACAAACAAAAGCAACACCAAATGCTGTAATTTCGTAGTTCCATCTTCGAAAGTGGCCCTTTTTCAAATTTGATTTTTTTATGATATAACTTTACAATAACTAAGAAGTTTTAATACCTTCATTTAAGGAGTATTACATTGTCTATTAAATACAATTTATTGCATTAACCTAGCATTTTTAGTTTCCGAGATTTTTAGGATTCTTTAAGCGACCCGGATTCATTGCTCTCGAGTGTATTTTTATACCTGGGTTACCCTGTAGTGACATTTTATCGGTTGACGGTTTTCTTTCTCTTGCCCTTGTCCCAATTTATTTGGTGTCAGTGCAATAGGTCTTTCTTTCCATTTCTCTCTTTTTTTATACTACTAAGGTGACAGACAAGCATACGTCCCGCCAGACGGACCGGTGGTCACCGTAGCCTATGGACGTTTGCAACACCAGAAGCGACACATTCGCGCTGACCAATCTGTTAGAACTTTCTAAGACTCATTTTGAAGAACCTCAAATTGTAGATACTCTCTATTACCCGTCGTTTCGTCATTCACTTCACGTTCATATCATTCTTAACACAATTCATACTTTTTTTTTTAATTCCTCTAGCTCTTCTCCCTCAACATTCAAATGCATCGCTCTTTTGGTTAAGTACGTGACTTTCTTCTCTTTTCATCACAATACATAACTTTTGCTTTCATCACATGCCCATAATAGGACAGAGTTGATGGTTTATTGATAGTAATTCAGAAATCTTTTTTGTTTGCGCTCGAAGATTACAGAAAGTTGTAAGTTTAAGTCATTGTGAATTTCATAAAAAATATAAAATATTAGACGACTTATGTTGTTTCAGAATACTGAGCTAACAAAACTACGAAGGCTTCGTATAGACACAGAACCAAAATCACCTTCTAACCCGTGGTACACGTACACCTATTTCGTCCACCTAAGTGGTCCACGATCATACTATGCTTATTAGACACTAGCAGACGTCACGCGATTTCACCCGCGCAGTTTCCGTTCCCGTGGGAATACGGGAATAAAATATAGCCTATGTTCACCCCGAAGACTGTAGCTTCCCAACAATGAAATAATTTCCCAAACTTCAACTAAAGGCTTACGATGAGTAGAAACAATAGCTTACACTTTCTATACATATTTTAACATCGTTTATGTCATGTGATTGAAATAACTTCACATTATATTAGTCAACACTCGCCTGTCTTGAATAAATCATCAATTACTTTATACAGCCATTAACATCAATATTCAGACAGGGTGGGACCACCGGTATTCAATTGCATCGACGCGACAATTACACAAGAACAGGTACTCCATTCCTAAGGGTCGCTCTCAAATAGTGGACAGAATCTTCACCAGAATTCACCAATTCAAAATTTAATTTCATTGTCGAACCATAGAATCTTGAAATGACCTAAGAGCGCACGTGTTTTCCTCCTCCTTATTACAACCCTCAAGCTAAGCGTGAAGTGGCACATCAGGGTATGAGTCCGAACTCGGCAGCAAGCAGCATTGCAGTCGCTGCAGACCCGACAGTCTACTGGTCCCCATACATTCTGTGTAGATTTATATTAGAATACATTCCGAACTCAGCAGCAATGTCGCGGCTGCATTCCCACGGGACGGAAAGTATGCGGGTGAAACCTCGTGACGTCCGCTAGTTTTCAATATATAACTTCACTTCTTTACCAATAGATGGCGCTTATTGATTTAAATACAGACTGTAGTTTTGTTACTTACACAGCATACATTTTCATAATATAAAATTACTTTTTGGTTTGGATTAATTTTAGCATAAAGAGATTATTCGGCTTAATTAATCCAAATTGTACACTAATAGTACCTTTCCTAATTTTATTCGTATACGATATATAGCGAGAGCACTGCCGCGACAGCACTACTGCGCGGCACTGTCTCGCCTTGCCGCCACGACAGACCAGTGTACCTTGTGACATCACCGCTGCAATCTATTATAAGGTTTGGTAGGGTAGATACGAAGTCCTGGGACATCCTTCCGAGGGCTTACATGGGTCTCCCAACCATAGGCTGTTGGGCGTTACGTGAGGTTTTTTAGTCGGTAAGAGTCCGGCATAACATCCATGAGGATTTTCCCTCACGTTAAAGAAAAAGGGTAGATACGAAAATAGTTTATGTGATTTAAAAGAGGAACATTTTTTCAACGAACTGTCAATAGTCTTGAAGATTTTGAAAGTGGCTCTCAATTTACTGGATAGGTGTGGTATAAAATTGTCCTAATTATTATTATTAAGTGTTCTACGAGTGCAACCGTGACTATCTCTTAGATGATGATAACGAGTTCAAGTGAAGATAACTGCGCTATTAGGCAAACATTCGTACAATTGTGTTATTTATATGAGCTGCGCACGCGACTATTACACTAACTAGTTTTTACCTATCTAGATCGAGATTAAAATAAACAATGTTATATGATTGTTACTTGCTTATTGATAACAGCTAGTGAAAGTAATTATCTTTTTTTTTAACTTGAATGAAAATCGTTCATGCATGCTATGCTGGACTCCTACCGACTAAAAACCTTACGTAACGTCCAACAGCCTAACGGTTTCGAGCCCCGGGTAAGCCTTCGGAATGATGTCCGAGTATTCCGAACAGACCTACGGCTACCACTGCTGCCTTGTCTAGGACGGAAAGTAATTATCCACATCCGTGACGAAGGCTCCATGTAATTCGATTATAAGCATACACATAAATAAAATTGCAGTGTCTGTTTGTAATTCACTAGATGTATCAATTAATCAATCAAATCAGGCTATGGCAGTGCGCAACTGGACATAGGTTTTTCAAAAATTATGTTGTCTATCTGTCCGTTTGTTCCGGCTGATCTCTGAAACAGTTGGATCGATTTTATCTTTGGTTACAATATTTTAGAAACGATCAGGTGGGCTGTAAGCTGGTCTGCCACCTTAGCAGTATAAAAAAAGAATTGGAAGTCTTATTTATTACCAGCTGTTGCCTGCGACTTCGTACGCTGCATTTTATATGTGATTCTTTAGATTGATATAACTTTTTGATTTATGAGGATGGGGGCATTAGACCCATAGCTATTGGTAGTGTCTTGCGCCGTTTGACTGCGAAACTTGCGTGCCGTGCCGTGAGGGATCAGTTGTCTGAGTATTTGCGGCCACATCAGCTGGGGTTCGGTACGCGCCTGGGATGCGAGGCAGCGGTGCATGCCGCGCGGTCCTTTGCCATGGGGTCGGGGAGTGAGGGTAGCATCATGGTAAAGCTTGACATATGCAATGCGTTCAATACTTTGGAGAGAGACGTACTCTTGAGCGAGGTCAGGGATAAAATTCCTTCTATCTATCCTTTTCTTTACCAGGTGTATCAGCCTTCTTCTAATCTCTTTTTTAATGAGAATCTTATTCTTTCGCAAGTGGGGGCACAGCAGGGAGATCCTCTCGGGCCACTCGTATTTAGTTTGGCCATTCATAGGGTCATCCGAGAAGTGGAGTGTCCTCTGAATATTTGGTACCTTGACGATGGCATCCTCGGTGGTAAACCGGATGAAGTGTATCGGGATTTGGAGATGCTTCTTCCTCGGTTAAGTGAACTTGGCTTAGTGGTTAACGCCTCAAAGTGCGAGTTTTTTCCTTGCAGTATCGATGTCAGCAAACACTTGTCTCGATTTGACTCTCTTTTACCAGGTCTCAGGGAACTTACAAAATCGAATTTCTACCTTTTAGGGTCTCCCATTTTCTTGGATGCAGTTCCTGAGGCTATCAATTCTTGTGAACAACTTCTCCTTGTCGCTCGGGAGCGTCTCAAAAAACTTTCCGCGCACGTTGCGGTTGTCTTACTGCGTGTGTGCTTCGCTGTCCCGAGACTCATGTACTTATTGCGTACGACTCCTGCATGGCTCGTCCCGCGGGAGATTTCAAGCTTCGACAGATCCATAAAATTAACTCTCGAATCTGTCCTGAACGTCTCCCTGGATGGGCCCCAGTGGATTCAAGCCGTTCTCCCGACTCGTTGCGGGGGTCTCGGTGTGAGACGCGCTCATGATGTTGGTTTGCCGGCATTCCTGGCCTCTGCGCATGGGGTAGCCAGCCTCGTCACTACCATACTCCGTTCTAATGGTGGCGTGGATAGTATATCCTTTGTGTCGGAGGCCCTGGCCGCGTGGTCGTCTCTGGACGTGAGTGTGGTGACACCCGGGACCCTGTCCAGTCAGCGGGCGTGGGACGATATAGGCTCGAAGCGAGTTCGGGGACAGCTGCTGGAAGGTGCCACTGCGACCGATAGGGCCAGACTTCTTGCTGTGTCACAGCCGGAGTCGGGGGCATGGCTGCGTGCGCTGCCGTCGCCTCACCTTGGCACATTGTTAGACGATGACTCTCTGCGTGTGGCAGTTGCTCTCCGCCTGGGCTGCAGGGTGTGTGAGCCCCATAAATGCACCTGCGGCTCCATGGTGGGGGCTGACGGCCACCACGCTTTGAGTTGTCGTCGTTGTACAGGGAGGTTTTCGCGACACCATGCCCTCAATGATGTTGTGAGAAGGGCTTTTGTCTCGGCGGGTGTCCCTTGCGTCCTTGAGCCTCCGGGTCTCTGCAGGTCTGATGGCAAGAGGCCGGACGGCCTAACCTTGGTGCCGTGGAGGAACGGAAAGTGCCTGGTGTGGGATGCGACGTGTGTCTGTACGGTGGCCGCCAGTCACTTGGGTCGCACTGTGCATTCACCGTCGGCGGCTGCAGAGGATGCGGCCGAAAAGAAAAAGCACAAGTACGCTGCGATGGAGCCACATTATTTATTTACACCTATCGCCGTGGAGACTATGGGATGCTGGGGCTCAGAAGCCAAAAATATAATAAATGAGTTGGGACAAAGGATTAAGGAAAAAACGGGTGACTCCCGCTCCAAATCGTTCCTGGTTCAAAGGCTGGCCATAGCCATTCAGCGTGGTAATGCCGCTAGCGTTATGGGCACCTTTGCACCGGGAACGGTTAGGGGTGGGTTATTTGACTGATAAGTTATGCTTATTACTGACAATTTAGATTTTATTTGATAGTGGTATTTATTATTGTATATTATTTTGTAATAAATTGAAAACTAAAATAGTAAATAATTGTTTATAATTTATGAACCGATTGACATAAAACAAACACTAAATGTTAAGTGGAGTAAACCGCAACGCAATAAAGAAAACGCATTTCAATCGGTTAAGCAGTTGCTGAGATTAGCGTGCACAAACGTACAGATAAACAGACAGTTACGATTTTATTATATGTATTGATTGATGATTGATTGATGATTGATATTGATGATGATGATTGATTGATTGATATTGATTAAGGACTTGACCATAAGAAAGTCGTAGGTTTACGTATAAATTAGAGGAAAGGTACTATTAGTGTCAGTGTCTGAGTTAATTTCATCAGAATAATCCCTTTATTCTTAAAAAATAATCCAGACCAAAAAGTAATTTTATATTATAAAAATGTATGCAGTGTAAGTAACAAAACTATAGTCTGTATTTAAATCAATAAGCGCCATCTATTGGTAAAAAAGTCAAGTTGTTTATTGAAAATAACGACTACGACTTGTGAAGAATCGTAGATAGGTATTTACTATGAAAAAACCAACCAAGTGTGAGTAGAATGAGTTATCCAAAGGTTCCGTATCAAATACGGCAAAGAATCCAGTTTGTATTTCTTTTTTCTATTTTTAGTACCCAAATGCCTTTTTGAAGTGAAACTTCTTTATCGGCGTTGGAAAAAAATTTGGGTCACGTCACGTCACGATTTTTGGTTACGCGCCATCTTTGTTCTGTTCCCCACCACGGTGGATTCGAATTGAGTACTTTATCCAGGGATAGCATGTCATTTAAGGGTTTTTGGACTTTGGACTTTTGGACTTTTGGGCTTTTGGACTTTTGGACTTTTGGATGGGACATTGGTACTTTGGGTCTTTGGGACTTTGGAACTTTGAGACTTTGGGACTTTTGAACTTTTGAACTTTTGAACTTTTGAACTTTTGAACTTTTGGACTTTTGGACTTTTGGATGGGACCTTGGTACTTTGGGTCTTTGGGACTTTGGAACTTTGGGACTATGGGACTTTGGGACTTTTGGACTTTTGGATGGGACCTTGGTACTTTGCGTCTTTGGGACTTTTGGACTTTTGGACTTTTGGACTTTTGGACTTTGGGACTTTGGGACTTTGGGACTTTGGGACTTTGGGACTTTGGGACTTTGGGACTTTGGGACTTTGGGACTTTGGGACTTTGGGACTTTGGGACTTTGGGACTTTGGGACTTTGGGACTTTGGGACTTTGGGACTTTGGGACTTTGGGACTTTGGGACTTTGGGACTTTGGGACTTTGGTACTTTGGGACTTTGGGACTTTGGGACTTTGGGACTTTGGGACTTTGGGACTTTGGGACTTTGGGACTTTGGGACTTTGGGACTTTGGGACTTTGGGACTTTGGGACTTTGGGACTTTGGGACTTTGGGACTTTGGGACTTTGGGACTTTGGGACTTCGGGACTTCGGGACTTCGGGACTTCGGGACTTCGGGACTTCGGGACTTCGGGACTTCGGGACTTCGGGACTTCGGGACTTCGGGACTTCGGGACTTCGGGACTTCGGGACTTCGGGACTTCGGGACTTCGGGACTTCGGGACTTCGGGACTTCGGGACTTCGGGACTTCGGGACTTCGGGACTTTGGGACTTTGGGACTTTGGGACTTTGGGACTTTGGGACTTTGGGACTTTGGGACTTTGGGACTTTGGGACTTTGGGACTTTGGGACTTTGGGACTTTGGGACTTTTGGACTTTTGGACTTTTGGACTTTTGTACTTTTGTACTTTTTGACTTAATTTAAGGTGAGGTGAAAATTAAGTTTATGAAGAAGTTTCACTTCTTACGTGTGTACACTAAGTACACGCAATTTTTTTTTTAACGCGACGGAAAATCCTTTATGGATGCAATGCCGGACTCCTACTGACTAAAAAACTTCATGTAAATCCCAACAGCCTACGGTTGGGAGTCCCGGGAAAGCCCTCGGAAGGATATCGTAGGACTCCCAACAGGAACCTTAGTCAGTACCTAACTACCTAAGTATTATTTATCTATACTAATATTATAAAGAGGAAAGATTTGTTTTTTTTTTGTATGTAACGAATAGGCTCCGGAACTACTGGACCGATTTGAAAAATCTTTCACTGTTGGAAAGCTACACTCTTTGCGGTGAACATAGGCTATATTTTATTCCCGTATTCTCACGGGAACGGGAACTAAGCGGGTGAAACCACGTGACGTCCGCTAGTTCTAGGTATAGCGGCAACCAATATACATCATTTGTGCGAATAACAACCGTCTATGTTTGCCTTTGCCGTATTTACTTGGAGGTGAGTCAAAATGTAAACAACATTATATTATTATTGATACTGTTGATTGATGGCACTTGATGCAACTTGCTACACATATTGAAAAACTTAACATGTACTGTTCCACAACATTTATTATTGGGGTTAATTTGAAAACTGGCAACCTTGTCTGTTGGTTTACCTACATGAAAATAATTGTCATTGTTTATGCGTTCGAAGTGTAATATTACGATCTAAATAAGTAAATAGCCTTTGAGAATGCCGAAAGGCGAAACCGGTCAGGTACTACAATAATAAATGTTGCGGAACAGTACAAGGGCAGTTTTTCAACATTCTATAATTTTTTTACCTTTAATTATTTTGCACACTAAACTAAATATGACGACGGCATTTTGAAGATGCCTAGTTGGTCTTATTTTACTTTCACAGTTTTATCTATTAAACTCACAATACATTTTTCCCCCCACTTGGCTATAAAAGTTCAACAACTACTGTTTTCTTTTTTTTATGTTTTGTCTCACGATCAAATAAATACAGTATAGTTATAACGGTTTATGAGATACAATACAGACGGGTAACTAACAAATGGACAGACGGATAGCCGAGCTACCGAGGTGTGAGGAGTCTATAGGAAAATAAATACAGTATAGTTATAACGGTTTATGAGATACAATACAGACGGGTAACTAACAAATGGACAGACGGATAGCCGAGCTACCGAGGTGTGAGGAGTCTATAGGATCCCCTTTTTACCCATCGGGTTCGGTTCGGAACCTCGGAACTCATCTTCTTGGGAAAATTTGTACATGCCTACATGCTATTAGTCACGCCTCTATCAGATAGATTTTATCCTACGGTATAGGTGTTGAGCCTAATGCCGTGTTGAAATGGACAGGCGCAGGTTGTGACTACCCACTACCGAAATATCTGAGTAATCGGCAAATTGCCAATGAGGAATAATACATTCAACAATCATGCTACATTTCATCGAAAATTCATGAAAATCGGCCGGGACAAACGACATACACGACGACAACTACAGAAGCATAATATAAGTTGTAAGGTTGTAATGGCGTCTAAAAATAAAAAAATAATATGCAATTTCGGTAACATTGACCTTATATTCTAACTAAATATAATTAACATTAACAAATTTTTAACCACATTAACAATAAAAATATTGCGTTTGAATATAAAATGCACAATTTGCATAGAACATTAATGTGCACTTTAGTAATGCGTTAGGTGGTCATTGTATTCACTCACAAACATTCGCATTTTATAATAAACTGGCCAAGTGCGAGACGGACTCGTGCTCAGAGAATGTCGTTCGTCTGTTGTATGAGAGCCCTCAATATCCCCATTTTCTGATTTTAGGATTTGTTGCTATAGCAGCACATCTGTTAAAATTTCAGCTCCATAGCAATGACGGTTCCTGAGATACCGCCTCATGACGGAAAGACAGACAGACAGACGGACAGCCAAGTCTCATGAATAGGGTCACGTTCCTACCCTTTGGGTACGGAACCCTAATTAACTAGATGGCTCCCGCGGCTCCGCCCGCCTGTAATTTTTTCCTATTTCTGCTAATTCCCGTTATAATAAGTCATAATAATGTTCTAATCTATAAAAATGTGAAGCGCTTTTTCTGCATGTCCCTTAGATCTTTTAAACTATCTACTTACTCAATTGATTTTCAAGCAGTTTTTAACAGTAAATAGAGTGACTCAAGAGGAAGGTTTCTATGTATAATACCTAGATTCTAGTTTTATGTAACGTAAACAAAGTTATTATACTTAAAGAGTTAAAAGCTATGTATAATTAAAGTACGGTGTATAAACAAATCCATACTAATATGTATTATAAAGCTGAAGAGTTTGTTTGTTTGTTTGTTTGAACGCTAGGATCTCAGGAACTACTGGTTGGATGGCTATAGGTTATATAACATCACGCTAAGATGAATAGGAGCGGAGCAGTAATCAAGAAAGTTTTGAAAACGGGGAATATTTTTTACCGTCTGAGAGCTTCCGAGGCGTACGCTGCGTAAATGGTTACAGTTAGGTAAAAATTGTGTATTACAAAATTGTTTCTCTTAAAAAGTTCTAAAAAAAGTCCGCGACTGCATATGTCTATCTTTTAAGGTTCGCACACAATAACCTAATTTGTCTATCTCTTAAGCGCTCGTGGCCCCGCGGACTCAGTGTTCTGTAAACGATCACTTTTTTTTTTTTATACTACTTAGGTGGCAGACAAGCTTACGGCCCACCGGAAGGTTGGTAACCGTAGCCTATAGACGTTTGCAACACCAGAGGCGCTACACACGCGCTGCCGACCCGGGTGCAGGCTGTGACGACCCACAGTTGAAATTTTTCAAGCCGCCCGTAAGGCCTTCAACTTGGCTTAACGACTGTCATTTTACTGACAACCGGGACCAACGGCTTATCGTGCCTTCCGAAGCACGGAAACGCTCGTAAATAAATGTCACAAAGTGGTCCACGTGGTGGTCACCCATCCATATTCGGCCATAGTAAATGTTCAAAACAAAGCATGTCCACTATATAAAAACTTTCTAATTAAAATACCATACCATCTTATATCCATTATTCTATTGTAGTTCAGTTCAGTGACATGATAGGTACATCAAGTTATCCACAAAGTGTTTATATCCACTTGGATCTAGCGAACAAGTCGCGTGCGCAGGCGTCGCGAATAAAATCGAAAGTGAAAAGAAAACGTATGACGTAATTGCTCTACTCTAGTTGTTCCATTCTGTAACTTGTGCTAAACATGTAATACATAGGTCAGTGTTAGAGGAGGAAAGTGTGTAATTTGAGTGTTTAGAGGGTTTCGGATGTTATGTGAACCTTTTGAATGAGGTCAAGCTTGTTTAAGGGTGTAATGAAGGATCTATTGATGTAATCCATTAATGTGTCGTACCAACGGCTCTGCCAGCGTAAAGTTTTGTTTCCGTTCCTGCTTCCCATGGGAACATATTCCGGGAAAAAAGGTAGCCTATGTGTTATTCCAGACTAAAATCTATCCATGTACCAAAATTCAGTCAGATACGACTACATTCAGTCGTTAGAGCGTGAAAGAGTAACAAACACCCAAACAAAACTCACAAACTTTGCATTTATAATACTAGCACAGGGCGGAAACTCCATACAAAAATGTTCGTTTTCACCCACACTAATATATGTGTGTGTGAGTATACTAGGGACACTAGCTATGGAAACAAAATATTAAGGAACAGAACGCAATCTCATGTATGTAGGTACTTTTTTTCAAGTCTACTCTCGGCTAAGCACAAATAAAACCAAAGCTATAGCACAAAGTACGTAGGTGCATACGTAATGCAACGCAGTGACACTCTCAAGTACTGACACGGCAATAGACACATCAACTTTGGTGGGGGGATGGGGAAGCTTACTCAGTGGGAGGCAGGGAGTTGCCGATCTGTATGTAATACTGCTATATTATCTTTGATACTAGTAAGAACAACCTAAGTAATCTAAGCTGGTACCCCAAATAGCTTAAGCAAATGAAAACAGATTTTTTTTGTAGGAGAAAAATGGAACATTTATTGCATTAGTGCAACGCTCACGTTGTACAAAAAGTCTGATGTGGTTGCGAATTAGAGTGGTTATCGGTTATCAAGGGGGTATTGATGGGACTTATGAATGAAAAATCCTTGGGAATTGGAAAGAGAGGAGTAGTAAAATTTCCCTGGATCTATCCTTCCAAGGGTGCAACCTGGAACTCCTAGTCGTAGGCAGATTGCAGGGAACCGCGTGTTTTTAGCCGGTAGGAGTCCGACACAGCATCCATGAGGACTTCCACGCGTTAAAAATGGAGTAGAAAAAGAAACCTTTTTCTAAATTTCAAGGTCGATGCGCTCGTCATATTATTCGGCAGTATGACCTAAGACTTAATGTGTACTTATTTTTTCGGAATTACAGTAGTTTTTGCAGTTAATGTGTTTTTCTTAAATCACATAAGTGTTAACACTTTTTAAACAATTAGATACAAAGTTTTTTTTTTTTTCAAATTAACTTTCACTTCAAGGTACAAATTAGAAACAATTAAGTCCTCTATTACATTATCTTTGATATAACTTTCGATCTTATCTGATTAATTAATTGTAGAATAATACTGCCATTAGTTGCTGGGACTTAAGAGATTAAAATCCGATTAGAGTGTGTGTGTGTGTGCGTGTGTGCGTGTGTGTATGGGTTTATAAATGTATCGCATTATATGACAGTGTTTATTAATGACTTAAAATTACGCAATTTGGGTTTTGTATTGACACAAATCCATATTTGAAGCGCTCGCAACCCGGCATTCTCAGTGCTATGTAATCGTTTACATAGGTTCTGGTGTGGCCACTTTGTAGTATTTCTATTTACGAGCATTTCCGTCCTTCGGAAGGATTTATTGCCAGTTATATAGAAGTCGTAACTGAAAGCTTTATGTACGACTTAAAAATTTGTTGCAATTCCACAGAAAACAGGAAGCTTCTACCAGCGAATATCCATTCCAATTTGGCCTTAGGATCGCCACTAGGACAAAAATACAACATTAATTAAATATGGGTGAGTACACCTCAGCCTACCCCTTCTGGGATCTGAGATTTATTGAAAGAAGCAAAGAAGAACGAGCAAAACAAAACCTTTCACAATCTAAACTGTTATTGTGCACGAATGCAAAAGAGCCACGCCTTAAATCAGTTAATCAAGTTTAAAATCTCCTTAATCATTTAACATTGCTCCATTTTGGTTGATATGAATGATATTATCTTTCATAACAAAGGTGTGGCTATAACTTATTATATTACTAAAGTTTCACAACACGTTAGTTAAGGTCCGGCACAGACGGCAGACTATTTGTGGCCCACAGTCTGATAAATGTCTTAGATTACTATTTTTTTATACGTGACGCTAATCCTACATGGATGCTATGCCGGACTCCTACCGACTAATAACCACACCTACGGTTGTGAGCCCCGGGTAAGCCCTCGGAAAGATGAGCCCAGGACTCCCAACAGGATAATACGTGCCTATTGGACTCTATTCGAGCAGCGGACTTTACGTCCGGAGCGTTCGAGCACGGTTAGATTCGATAGAGGATTTCTTAACGCTTAGATTTTGAATGAACTGCCTGCATCGGTTTTCCCAAACGTATACAGTAAATGGCGGTTACAATTATAATAGGGTGTAGAAATTCAACTTATTTCAGCGGGTTCAAGTCAAGTGCTTTAAATATTTTGTCTATGGTATGGGGTTCTTCAAAAGGGGTCGTTGAAGGTTTTTACAGGGTCGGCAGTGCGAGTGTAGTGCCTCTGGTGCTGCAAGCGTCCATAGGCTACGGTGACCACTAGTATAACTTGTGGGTCGTATGCTTGTCTGCCACCTTAGCGGTATAAAAGAAAGATTGATCGCACAAAAGTCTGTCGTCTGCGCTGCCCATAATTAAGCTACCCGTAAGTATATCAGTATTAATATTAAATTAATGACTGTATTATTAGAAGGCTAGCCATCAATTACTAAACAGCAATGAATTGGATGATTTTCGCAATGTATTGGCAGATCTTTTGAATTTGATGATTGATCTTCAATAGATGATTATTTGATAGATGATCTATATTGCAAAATGTTTATTTTTTAATCAAGTTCATTTAAAAAATGAAATTAGTACTCGTTGGTTCACTTTGAATCCGAAGGTTGTGAGTTTAATAAATACTTAATCATATTTTCTAGTTCTCATACTTATAGTATTCGGGATTTAACGCGAAATACTGTTTACTTACATTTGCGTTCTTTTACTTTGAGTTCTAGAGTGCAGACCGCGACTAGGTAAATGTAGGGTAGGATGTCAATCGCCAGATAGACCGACGACCTGGTAAAGGTCGCAGGCTGGGACTGGATGCGGAAAGCACAGGACCGCGTACTGTGGCGTGAAGTGGGAGAGGCCTACGTCCAGCAGTGGACTGCTATCAAAGACTTCTATATAAACTGAGGTAGACATGCCCTACGCACCGATTTTTGAAACCTATAAACTGAGCTAATTAGCAGCGTTGCTCGCACTGTTGTGAGTCAAAACTTCGAAAGTAGGTGCTCGACTTGCAATCGGAGTCCATACCCCTTCTCTTTTACTCTTTTTCTATTCGTATATTGCTATTGTGCGTGGTGACAAGTACGTAAAAAATATTTATAAGCGAGTGTAGTCTTAGTAATGTGTGTATTTGAGGATTGCTTTAGAAATCTCGTTTGTTAGAGTACGGCGCGTCTACCTCAGTTTATATAGAAGTCTTTGACTGCTATAGGCTAAGTTGATTGATTGATTGATACATTTGCGTGAAGTCCCGAATTCTCTAAGCGTTAAAACCGCGATAGCTTAAAAACAATATTATCTAGTTCTCGTGATATTTTTAATTCGGAAGTACCACAGATCTCGTTCTGGGACATCCTTCCGAGGGCTTCCCCGGGGCTCCCAACCACAGGCTGTTGGGCGTGACGTGATGTTTTTAGTCGGTAGGAGTCCGGCAAAACATCCATGAGGATTTTCCCTCACGTTAAACAAAAAAAAGAAAAGTGCCACAGATCTGAAAGGTCCTTCCTTTCAGATCTGTGGCACTTTTTTGTTCTGACATTTACAACAGCGAGGATGAATAATATTAATTGTGACATAACTTTCTAGAATTCTAATTTTAAACCGTATTTTACCACATTTAATTCAATGCAGTCATATAACTTCTATCGTTATACAAGTGCATACAATTTTAATTGTATATCATATTGACAGTGCATTGTATAATTTAAATTATTTAATCCATAATCGACTGGTACCTTTCCTAATAGCATAATTATGTCAAAACGTTATATAATTTTACATGTTATAACGTAGAATATAACGGGTCATATTTTTGCATAACATTTTGTATTATTACTTTAGCAACTGCATTCTTAATAAACCAAATATAGATTGACAGAAATGAATTCAGGGGCCCACTGTTTAATATAATAAATAAAATAATATACTTTAGAAGCGCTCGTGGCCCCGCGGACTCAGTGTTCTGTAAACGATCACTGCAGTAAGCAACTTTCACTATGGCCGGTCCATGGATGGGTGACCATCCATGTGATCACTTTGTGACATTTATTTGAGCGTTTCCGTGCTTCGGAAGGCACGTTAAGCCGTTGGTCCCGGTTGCCAGTAAAATGGCAGTCGTTAAGCCAAGTTGAAGGCTTTATTTCAACAGCAGGCAGTCACAACCTGCGCCTGTCCATTTAAACACGGCAATACGGCTCACAACGTATTACGTGGGACACATTATAAAAAGGTGAAATGTGGGTATATAATATGCCTCTGCCTACCCATTCGGGGATAAAGGCGTGATGATGAACCTAATATACCTACTATATTGAGATTCAGTATAACAATGTTCATAACAAATACAACTCTGATCTTCACACTAGGATACCCTGTGTCGTAAAGATCAGTCTAGTATAATCTAGTATAATACCTAGTATGTGTTTAAAAAAAGATGTGATGATTATTACGAAAGGGTGAAAAACTGGTTCCTAGTAAGATATTAAATAGAAACTACTGTAATAAATACCCACAATAATAGGCCAATCTTATACTAAATTGGAGTCATTTTAACACTGGTAACATTTGACACTTCATCTAAATTCAAAAACGCAACCTTGTAACGGCGCGGCGGCGGGCATAAAATAATATATTTTTTCGTTTTGTTAGAACTGCACAATTACTTAACTTTTTTCAATTACTATTACATATTTATTGTAATAATTACAGATACGAATAATTTTACGTTTTGCTTTCACTAATAAATGTATGAACTGACAGACGTCAAATGTTACCTAATAAATGACGCCATTTTAATATGCATTTTGTAATGTACCTATATTATCAAAGGTGACAAAAGTGCTCTTCAATTGAACTTTTACTGCTATCGCTTTGAATGTACATAGGTACCTATATTACAAGTGCATTCTAGTATTAAATTCCTAAATGAAATGTTATAATCTGATGATAATATGACAGAGAAAAATAACCCTAAGAGGCATTACAAAAAAATCGTTCATAGTTCCACCGTTACGCTGCCTGGCTTCTAAAAGGTTTTTACGATCTATATGTGGCAACATTACCTTGCCAATAATTTTAATTAGAGCCAAAAGACTGCCATCGGAATGTGTCCTATTATGAAAAATGTTTTAAAAATGTTTGCGACCACTGAAATGTTACAAAATGCTAGTTGACAAGGTACTATTCTCGCATAGGAATTTACGAAAGTTATACAAGTGTATGTATATGAAATTAATATAATATGTTTTAATAAAGACATGACCTCGCAATCTTTTTTAAATTTCACAACGAGCGTCATGATTTGATATTATAGCTTCATGAGGATTGTATTCGCCTCACAGTGCAATAAGCGGGATTACCTTATATCAGAACTAATCCCCAAAAGCCGTGGGATAATATTCGAACCTTTAGCCACAGAATAAAAAAAATCACGTTAGTAGATGAGTGAATCACCCCGTAATTTATTAATATAGATATTCTTGAAAGATCAAAAAACTGGCGTGAGTTAAATAGATGCATGACTGATCATAAAATATCTGTGGTATTATTCAGAGCTGCCGCTAACAAAACGCGGCAAAAACAAGCCGCACACGTACTGTCACCACTGATAAACATTTAACAGGCGATGAATCTGACAACTCTGTAATTTATGATAAATGCTCTTAAAGTGCTGATAAATTCATTACGAACATTCATCTCTACATAATAAAAGCTGCAATCCCGCGATTCATAATATTTTTGTAATCCTAAATGTCATTTTGACATGGAATAAGCTGTCAAAGATGTCAGCTGTCAAGGTTTTTGACAGTTGACGTATTGGGTTATCTGTCAAAGACCGGATATGAAGTAGAGAAGTTCCATAACTATTATCTACTCGACAAGATTCGATCGAATCTGTTTCATAACATCCTGACTACAGTGTAGCACCGTGGCAAGAGTACTGGTATCGGGTCGGAACAAATAGGGTTAGGTTCGAAAGGACGTGATTGTAAAACGTCTGAATTACCTACCTAAAAGTCCGGGTTAAAAAAGGTCTATTTATGCAAAAAGTCTTGGTTGTAAAATGACTGAAATTAATTGCATAATGTCTAAAAGTATTCTGCAACTTTTCTAAAAAAGTTTTCTTTGCCTAATAATACATATGTATTAAGTATGTTTATCAGCTGTTTAGATACCATAGGTCTATCTAAAGTTTATGTTGCTTAACTTAGGCTAGAAGGTGATGTGTAATGAATTCAAAATTTTAGTACCCAGTTATTAATATAAGCTAAACCATTCACAAAAGAAATCATAGTTTACCATTACAATTATTCACGGCAATAAACTCTTTAATGCCAACACCTAATGACTAGTATCGCTTGCAATGCCACAGATTAGTAGAGATTGTACTCGTTTTGGAATCCGACGTTCTATTTTGATCTTCTCAAGGTTTACTACTATAATGTATCACAATTCTACTTAGTATTAGATTTGAACCTGCATTTTAATATGTATCTTAGCTTCTGAAACCTCTCTGCCTATTTTTATGGACGGTTTCAACCGCGAGTTTAGCGTTAAACTGCATCACCTTGCGACGCGACGGTTGTATGGTACGATGTCTCTGTGTCTGTCATATAAATGAGCCTGCTCAGGTCGTGGTCGGCTTAAGGCTATAATCCAATTATAGGGCGGAAACTTCATACAAATTATTCGTTTTTAATTCTTTCTCCTACACTAAAAAAACCGGCCAAGTGCGAGTTGGACTCGCCCATGAAGGGTTTCGTAGCAGCAAGTAACATAATATAAAAGTTCTTATAGTTCGTTGTAACTTTGATTGATGTTTTAACACGTTCACAGTGGTAGTGATTTTTCCAAACGAAAATTGCGGTTTATGACGTATTAAAAAAAACTACCAGCTCTATCTCGTTCAAACTAATTTTCGTTGTTAGTTTTTATGGCAATGTACATCATATATTTTTTTGAGATTTATCATTCTCTTAGTTTAGAAGTTAGAGGGGGGGGGGGACACACATTTTTCCACTTTGGAATTGTCTCTTGCGCAAACTATTCACTTTAGAAAAAAAATATTTTATGAACCTCAATAGCATTTTGGAAGACCTATCAATAGATGTCACCCCACACGTATGGATGTGATGAGAAAAAAAAATTTGAGTTCCAGTTCTGAGTATGGGGACCCCCAAAATTTACTGCTTTTTTTCTAGTTTTATATAAGAATCTTAAGGCGGTTTACAGAATACATCTAGTTACCAAGTTTCAATAGCATAGGTCTTATAGTTTCGGAGAAAAGTGGCTGTGACACACGGACGGACAGACAGACGGACAGACAGACAGACAGACAGACAGACAGACAGACAGACATGACGAATCTATAAGGGTTCCGTTTTTGCCATTTCGCTACGAAACCCTAAAAACACCACGCTATGTTTGTACAGTGCTTGAATGTGTGTGACCACTTAGGTTAAGCAAATGTTCCCTCAAAATACCCTTTAACTGTACGACAGCTAAGGCGTGGGTGTAAAAGCTTGCTCAGTGCGAAGCAGGGTGTTGCCTATCTGTTTGTAATTCTATTATATTATCTTTGGCACAATGAACAAGCAAATAGCCCTATCAAGATTTTCAGGGTCCAAGCCAGCCTCACCTACAAGTGGTGCACCCACTGACTAACGGGCGAGATCATGGCGAATAGAAAGAAAATTTGAAACCAACCCCTGTTAAAATAAATGCTATTTGAAAAATTTGGAAATCCCATAGATTTTCACCCACGGTGGCTAACAGTGGGCTAGGTAAGTATATCGGGAACGGGAATCCAACAGACCTACTCAATGCTCCTTCTACGTCACATAGGCAATCAATCAGTCACATTGGCCTATCACATTCCAATACTGTACGTAGGCTTCAGCCAGCCAATTTCATTTTGGGAAGTCGATACCGCGGTGGATAGACGAATTGGTGCATAGTTTTGCATAATGTATCTATAAATAGCCCTATCCAAATTATACATTGGGTGGAATGAAAACGTGTAGTACTACAGTAAATATTTAATGGGCAATAAAATACCTTTAAAGGTCGCCCCTTGCCCTAGTATCGTCGTAGGCGTTGTTGAGTCGTGTCAGACACACCCAATCTAGTTCTGAACCTTAGTAGCAAGATCTAGGTAGTTATAGAAGGTCATGTGTCTATACAAATTATACTAATTTTTGCTTCTGCCGTATACCTATTTAGTAACTCAGTTCGTTTACACATTAAAGTAATAGAGTGAATTAAAAAAGAGACAAAAACGTGGACTCCAAAAGTTTTTAGAAGTGACTTTAATCAATCTTGGCCACTTGGTCAATATGAATTTTCACCCAAAAATGTCAAAAATATAAACACTACTCATATCACAAATATGTGTCATCATTTTGAAAGTGCGATTGACTTACACTGTCCAGAGGGATTGATAGGTAGGTACATATTTTTTGTCAAGCATTCTCTTTTGTTTATGAATAAGAAGGTAATTACTCTTGAATGATACTAGTTCGCTCTAACTTTGCCGTTGGCGTAGAGGCGTATAACCGAATTGTTAATTAGACGAAGTAAATTGACAGTAGCTAATGTCACTTCGTCATAGAAAATACGCAACATTGTATGAAGAAGTGACATTAGTTGCTGTCAATTAACTTCGTCTAATTAAAAATTCGACTTTAGTATGGATCCGAACGGCAAAGTTAGAGCGAACGAGCAGTACTTTTACATGCAGCAGATAAAAGTTACCGACGCTGACAATAAGACTCTAAAAAGTATCAACAAATTGTCAGTAAATCTTATCAGATACATAACCAATCATATCATATATCAGATAAAACCCTCACATATCCCTGACCTTAGTCAATAACAATATCTAAAGTAAATTGACATTGAAGCTATAATTAAATCAACCTACCTCAATGTCAAGACCACTCATTATAATTGGCTCGAATTGACCCGAACCTCGGGAACAACAGTGACCCCTGACCCCGAAGATACATGCAAATAACAAGAAAATATAGTAGTCACGCTTTAAATGAAGTTTTAATACATACATACATTTCCCAAATGGATCGACAATCTGGAAAAGTTCCAATGGAAGAAGTGGATGCGGAAGGCGCAAGACCATATAGGTATTGTGAATTGTGAAGTATATTTGGAGAAATCTACGTCCAGCAGTAGATTGCTGTAGGCTGATTTGATACACCTGGCGTATCAATTATACAGAAATATAAATACAGAATTTAATTCTTTATTTATGAGTATTATTGTTGACGAATGGATGTCCTTACATACTGGTTGTTATTATACTGTGTCAAACTTATATCGCAAAATGCTCTACTCATTTTAAATTATCGAGGTTGAATCTGTTTGTTGTCATATTTTAATAACACAATTGGCATAATTCGTTAATTTATAAAATATTTTTTATCTATTAAAACACCATCATATTTTTTTGACTGCCTCGGTGGCGCATTCGGTAGTGTAACCGCCTGTCGCGCTGAGGTCCTGGGTTCGATTTACGGGTCGGTCCAAATATTTGGGTGATCCACAAATTATTGTTTCGGAGCTTCAGTTGCTTTCTATGTATAATATGTATGTGTTTTGAAATTTACATATAAATTTATCAGACGTTTAGATCCCATAACAGCTTATATTAGCTTAATTTGGGCTAGATGATGTTGTGTCAGAATGTCCACGAATGTTCACAAATTAGGGTTGTCACCTTGTTTGAAAAAGCAATTTAATTTTTATTCAAATTTCTAACATTTCAACAAACATGGAGATCTGTCTCAAGAACTAGCTTAAATGTGGTGTAATGTGTTAATCTGTACACATCTCAGTCCAGCTCATCGTAAGATGTGTAAAACGAACTGAAAGAACTATGACCGAATTTCGCCAAATTTGGAACAACACTGTCGCAAGAACTGACTTGCCCAAAAATGTTTTTTGCCATTTCAAAGTTTAATTAACAACCATATTATGTATTTACTATGTTGTTTTGCAATCTTTTGCCATCTTTTATTTCATTTAAAGTACTACTATATCACTGTATGTGGTCGAAATAATTGAAAAGTGAAGGGGCTATCTTGGCCGTTTACTGTCGATGAGGTAAGGTAATATAATGTCTCAAACTGCTTTCGTAACTGCAACTTTGTAAACATTTGTGTTCTTTTCAGAGTTCTATACCAAAAAGGTAAAATCGGGTCACTATTACTGAAACTCCAATGTCCATCTGTCTCTCCAGATTGTATCATATGAACCGTGATAACTAAGCAGTAGAATTCTTACAGATGAATTATTTCGGTTGCCGCTATAACAACCAATACTAAAAACGGAAAAAAATACTTAAGGGGGCTCGTATAAGTACAACAAACATGGTTTTTCTGCCATTTTTTGGTACGGAACCCTTGAACCGAGTCCAACTTGCACTTTGCCTGTTTTATTTTATATTTGTTTTGACCCAAAGCTCTCGTTTGGACTTTCGTATTTTTGCCAACTTAATATTACCCTTCTACTGCTCTTTACCTCTTATACTCGTATCTCCAACATTCTTTTTATGAAAGTTGTTTAATTTATTCAGATTGTTTAAAAAACAAATGATTTTGGCACAGAAAAAATAAGTAAGCAAGTAAGATTAAAAGATGATTTTACTTCGTTTTTCTCAAAATCATAGTGGACTTAAGTCCCTTAAACTCCACTAAAAGAGGGGATAGATAGAAACTACTTCCTCTAATTTACATGTCCAAAAAGTTTAAACGTCAAAAAAACTATAAACTAGCCAAATTCGATTATACATACAGCAATGGAAGAACACAAGTTTGTTGACCATAACCCAAAAATTATTGACTTCTCCGAATTTAAAATTCGACATTACCGAAAACCCTTTTATGGTAAACTTTCGAATCGGTGACTTGATCTTGACACGCAAGGTTACACTTCCGCGGTAAGGTAAGGGCCATTTGCTCCCTACAGGAGGCTGTACCTTGGGATCGTGCGAAGCATGGCCCTGTACGGGGCTCCCGTATGGGCGGAGACCCTGACGGCCAGCAATGAGGCTAGACTGATGAGCCCGCAAAGAGTGATGGCCGTCAGGGTGATAAGAGGATACCGCACGATCTCCGGTGAGGCGGCATGTCTCCTAGCCGGGACCCCTCCATGGGACCTGGAAGCGAGAGCCCTTGCGTCACTGTTCAGATGGCGCAAGGAGGCGCTGGAGCGGGGCCAAAGGCCTGCGTCTCGAGAAATCGAGGCCCAGCGGACCCTGCTCCACCAGGAAACCCTGGAGACATGGAAGATGCGACTTGAGCAACCAAAGGGGGGATACGCCACAATCGCGGCCGTCAGACCGGTCATGGACGAGTGGCTGGAGAGAAGACACGGTGCTCTCTCCTACCGGTTGACACAGATACTTGCCGGGCACGGTAGCTTCGGTAGGTATCTGTGGCGAAAACACCGGGAAACCACGGCCGAATGTCAGCACTGCGAGGACCGCAGCGATGACACGGCGCTCCACACGCTGGTGGAGTGCACGGCGTGGGCACAACAGCGACAGGTCCTCGTAGTGGGTCTGGGCGTGGACACTCTCTCGCTTGAGGCCATGGTGCGAGCCATGCTCTCCAGCGGGAGTAAGTGGGACTGCGCCGCCTCTTTCTGCGAGCAGGTCATGCTCGCGAAGGAGGCGGCGGGCCGGGTGCGGGAGAGAACTCTCCCACCCGAGTTCCGCAGTCGGCGCCCTGGGCGCCGCCGACGTGTCTTCGCCGAGGACTATCGGCCTCCATGACCGGGGGTCTGAGGACGGTGAGAGGGCCGCTCACCGTCCTTACAGAAGCAGGCCCATGACGGCAGCGTGACGTGAGCACTCACGCACGCCCCCCCTTAGAAGCGGGGTCACACCCGAAATCCCCCATAGACGCGGGATTGCACCCGAACCACCCCCTGGGCGAGGCCGCATTAGCGGCCGTAAGTCTGTTGGGAGTCACGGGACATCCTTCCTGAGGGCTTACCCGGGGCTCTCAACCATAGGCTGTTGGGCGTTACGTGAGGTTTTTTAGTCGGTAAGAGTCCGGCATAGCATCCTACGAGGATTTTCCCTCACGTTAAAAAAAAAAAAAAAAAAAAAAAGGTAAGGGCCATTTTTGGAGCTTTGACCGTTCGACCGCAAACCGCACTGAGAGACGTGTTTGCACTTGCGATGCTGTTCGTTTCCTTAAGAGCCTACCAGACGCCAAATTGTTAAAAGAAGATAGAAGATATAAATTTTAGCGTGCAAGAAAGAGAGAGATGCGATCGGTTTTTGTGCGCTTTTAACGAAATAAATTAATTATAAAAAAACTATAACCAATAAAAAAAATGCTCTAGGTGCAAATGAAGATTTTACTATTGTCTTTCTTATAAATATTTTATATTATAAAAACAAGTTATAACATACGAGATCTAGCTTAAAATTTCACGAAATCGAAGTATTTTCAACACAAAAATCTATCGAGGATTTCATCAATAATCGTGTTTCGAGCCTAGAGAGTTTTTAGTTCATGAACTGAAGTTGTCTGTGTTCAAATTTTAATTCAGCAGACCTCACGGGTCCTGAGATCTAGATCAAATTAATAGTCTAATTGGCGTCATATGGACTCTTAAATAAACTTTACACTTTATTTTACATTATATGTACTTGAAGCAGTGAAAGTTTCGTATTTGTTGTTTTTATCGCGAATTCACGCTTTACTTACTATATAATCAACGAAAAAAAGTGTCTTTTGAGAGTAATGTCAATGAAATTATACATAAATAAATCCTAGCAAAGGTTTGGTATACATAATTATGAGCTGGAGACATAGAGCAACGCGAACTGTCTAAGGTCTGTAAAGGCGCGCGATGCTCTGTGGCTGGAGATTAACCGGTAAATCTTAATTTAGTATTTATAACATAGATGGACATTATCTTCATAAAATTTAACTTAATTTTATCTTTAAACTAGTTATTTGAATACCAAATGGCTGAGAAAAAGCCAAATAAAACAAAATATGAATAGTTTATGATACCCCGTTATACTGCAAAAAAATAACCGAACCCTTTCCATTAGGAATAATCCTTATAAACTCATGGATTCTTGAAAGTGAGTCCTTGAGGACCAGTATTGTGACATCTGTCTTGTCGAGGCAATAAAAAATAATACCCCTCAAAACAAGGTTACATTATTAAGCCACAGACTAGTTTGTATTGAAACCAAAACAAGTATGTGTATTGGAATCCGGCGCAGTAACTTTCATTGCACGGTGCAATGATGCATGCTGCGGATAGTGCGGACATTGGCAACATCGACAGTAGGGCTGTCACTCATAATATGAAGTCCAATCCACACTCTTGTAGCTCTTTAAAAGAAAAGAATGAATGTATGAACGAAATATAGGTAGCTATTTTGTTTTCACATGGATATCATGAAAAAAATAATATATGAAAACTTTATGAAATGCGATAATATTAATTTATTTTTGAACTGGAATTCTGTTCCTATTCCCGCATTTTTTGAATACTGTTTTTAGGAATTAAAAGTAGCCAGTCATTATCTATCCCTATACAAAATTTCACCTAAATCCGTTCATCCGTTAGACCGTGACAGGGTAATAGACACATCGATACATCCATAGCCACGAACTGTCGCATTTAATTTATCATTATTATGAAATAAAATAATGTTTGAATTGGGTGCACATCTAGCGAATGTTGCAACCCGTATTGAAGTACTTTGATAAAAAATGGTTCCGCATAAATAAAACACAATTAGCCGAAATTAGGTGCTTTTTTATGCGGAACATTACGAATGAAATATAGGTGTATATTGCAAAAGTTTAAAATTTTGCTGAATGCGTAACTTCACAATATTTTTACACATTATTTCCATCATTAAAATTCTGTTTATTTTCAATGTTGAATAGACCAATTCATCACTGTATTGGTCTGAATCATTTGAACTGAACCTCATGTTTTATGATTAACTAGATGATGCTCGCGACTTCGTCCGCGTGCAAATACGATTACCGTTCCCACTTCCCATGGGAACATATTCCCGCTATTAACAGAATTCAATTTATTTAGAAGTGTTAACCCTAACATCAACCCGGTTATTAAGGAGTGGCAGAGCAACAGCCGCAGCGAGAGCTTTACAATAATTGTATACTATCGAACTGTTGCTACTTAGTATCGTAAACGTACAACACCCGAGTGATTAAAATGCAGGATACATGGCTACAGTCATGTATATTAATGTTGTAAATGTGAAAAAATTATCGGTCTCGAGCAGAACTCGAACCTACGTCTTCATGTATTCCGAGCCAAACCCTCGGAACTGCACCGCTGAGCAATGCCGAAACATTAGTTTCAACCATATTTCGGCCAACTTATTCTTTCACATAAAACGTCTTGAAGTGACGCACGTCCCGAAATTTTTTACACATCAAATTTTTGATTTAGTTTGCATATCAACAAAACATATATATACATACTGCATAGATATATGTACATATATATATATATATATATATATATATATATATATATATATATATATATATATATATTTTTTTTTTCTAGCTGATGCCCGCAGTTTCGCCCTCGTAAAATTTGTTCCCGTTCCCGCTTTCCGTACTTTATCCCCTTGGGGGTAGAATTTATCAAAATCCTTTCTTAGCGGATGCCTACATCATAACATCTACCTGCATGCCAAATTTCAGCCCGATCCGTCCATTGGTTTGGGCTGTGCGTTGATAGATCACTATGTCAGTTAGTCGGTCAGTCACCTTTTGTATATATAGGTATATATTTATATATAACCGCTGTCTCAGTGTAGGGCTATTTTATTTTTAAAATTAATCATTAGTACGTAGGGAAGCAGCCATTAAAGTTATTACATTTTAGTGTTATATTTTGCACATAAAAACAGCAAAAAGTGAATCAACAATTATGTCCTAAGTATTTCCTTATTACGTGCTGCATTTGTAACTACATAATAATCGTGATTGAGATATATTTTTACAAAAACTGCCTACAATGAAATAATTATGATGGTTATTTTGATTTGAATAGGGTATTTTTTATGGGGTTAAACGCGCAATCTATAATATAATCTAAGTTATAATACAAAGAGGGAAGTATTTTTTATGTAACGAATAAACTCAAAAACTACTAATATAATGATGATAATGATGATATAATTATCATTTCTAGAGAAATGATAATTATATCATCATTTGAATTCTAGGTTATCCCTGAGTAATAAAGGATAATATACATATATATTTAAGTGTGACATCGGCTAGTCATTACTAAATAAACATTTCTGGGGTATTCTCACACAACAATGTTTTTAATTAAGCTCTAAAAAGGGTATGCTGAAGGATCTAGAAACATAAGTGAAAAGAACACCGATATCCAAAAGAGGATTGTAGATCACACCAATAATTTATTCAGCCCGAGAATCGAACCCAAGACCTCAACACGGCGGCAGTGGCATGTTCCTACCATAGCGCCATTGAGGCAGTCAAGACAAATGCTTACATTGTGTTTGACGATTGTCAAAAACATCCATTCTATTTCTCGATTGTCAAATGATCCCAGTACCAATTTTGATCGATGAGCGTATCATACTAAATCTTTTGTGTATTCACTAAATGCCTTCTGAATTGTTCAAACCTATTCCTAATACACATTAACAATGTAATATACATCAAATTAGTATTTACTGCATTGACGTTGACGTCAATTTTGTAATTGGACAATAATCTCACAAAATTATTTAGGTACATTTGAACAAGCTAGAACTGTTAAGTCACTGAAATTAACGAAAAGACTGATGGTAGCAACTAAGTATGTACAAATAATACTATAATGATTACCTATCAGATATCTAAAAACAGAAGAATTTCCTTTTAACTGATAAAAAAATATGTGGACATCCTCACACAATGTGAAGCACAGAAATCAGCTGATATCTGTGATGTGAGGTCATGGCTGCAACTGAAAATCAGCGCTACTTGTTAGCATACTGACAAGAATCATTAGCTGAGTTGCAACCTTTTGCCATAACCTGCATCTGAATTATTTAGTCCATAAGATGATTTAACAGCTGTTCTGTACGTGGTTTTTTTTGGCAATAAACGATTTTATGATTATGATTTATGATTATGATTATGATTATGGCGATAAAGCGGAATATTCCAAACAAAACCCTGTACCACGAATCCAGTACTTTTCGACCCCTTACGCCGTCAGCGTCAGGGACTATTATTGGAGCACATTATTTCATCTCTCAAGCAATCAAACAAGGACGTATGCCTCTCTCGATTTACCATTGGAGCGTGTTTGATCAGACTGTACCACGCTGGTAGTAACAACACGTCTGGCGAGCAAGCATATCTCGAGTCAATCCCGTACCAAGTCTTTCAGTCAGCGTGGTACAGTCAGATCAAACACGCTGACTGAAAGACTTGGTACGCCAGACGTGTTGGTCGAGAGATGAAATAATGTGCTCCAATAATAGTCCCTGACGCTGACGGCTTAAGGGGACGAAAAGAGCTGGATTTGCGTCCACGTATCAATCGTAGAGCTCAGAGCGAGTAGGCTTCCGCAAAGTAGAAAGATGACCTAATTTATAAAAGTCGCGGGAGCTTGCTGGATGCGGGCGGCTCAAGACCGAGCATTGAAGCGATCCTTGGGGGAGGCTCATGCCCAGCAGTGGGCGTCAAATCTGCTGAGATGATGATGATAGAAAATCCCTAGCATGTAATTTCTAGCATAAAAATAGATTGTGACGTCATCGCATTAAACATACGAGATCTACATTTTTGCAACAATTAGACTCAACAACTGCAACAGATTAGACGAGGTACCCTTGACTTTTTCTAACCTCATTATAACTAGCGTAATAAAGAAGAATGCATTTAACTAAACCTTGAATTGTATCAAATTGTAATATGTATTTGTAATAACTAGTTATTTACGTGGGGTTTTTACCGAACTACGAGTATCATAGAAGGGTTATTTTGAAGGAGTTATTTTATAAAAAAGATGTTGTGTTTTATACCATACCAATGTCAGTAATTCGGACCACAGTCACGGGGTCATAAATTTATAACAGAAAGAATTTACTCAGCGTAAATAAGCGGATGTAAAAAGGGCTCTTAGAACGCAAAAAAACTAAAGATTCTGAGGGGGCTGAAAAAGCAACGTAACTTTCTCCTGGGCAAATAATTATTTATAGGTTTGGGCAAAACAGGACCTTCCTGTTAACTTTGTTTAAAATTTATGTTCACCAGTACTGCTCGTTCGCTCTAAGTATGCCGCTCGGCTCCATAATAAAGTCGATTTTTTTATTAGACGAAGTAAATTGACAGCAACTAATGTCACTTCTTCTTACAATGTTGCTTATTTTCTATGACGAAGTGACATTAGCTACTGTCAATTTACTTCGTCTAATTAAAAAATCGGGTATACGCCTCTACGCCAGCGGCAAACTTAGAGCGAACGGGTAGTAAAGTAGGTGTCGTTTGGTTTAAATGACTGGGTAGTTATTTGTAATGCAAATTATATAGCCAACGCTTTATGATCGATTTCGCTTTAGGAAGTGTCTTATCGAGGAAATGACATAAGTAAATTTTTTTTGTATAAGTGGCGCCAACAAAATTAAAATCATTACCGATTTTGTAGTAATATTTTGTAGGTATTGTTTTTTTTTGTTTTTTTTTGTTGGTTTTTATTATAATTCTGCGAGGGCTTAGAGGTAGTGTAGCTGAGTGCAACGCTGAAGTCTTGGATTGAAAAACTGGATAAGTCACAACATTTTTGTGATCTAATGAATGGAATTTTTAAAAGCGCGTTTCTTAGAGTTATACAATACAATACAATACAATATGCTTTATTGTACACCATAAACATATTACAAGATTACAATATTTTTCTTATGCTATCTTAATTATTCTTATAGGTATCTACCGAAGATTACTCTAAAAATGATAAGTTCCTATGGTTTGGGCTGAGCGTTAATAAATGGGTGAGTCGAGTCACTCCGTAAATTTATGGTATAGATTTTATTTACCTATCTTGTTTTAATTCTACAGTAACAGAAAGCTTGAGGATGTTATAAGCAGAAAGTATGAAGCCACTTTAGTACCAATACATGCGTATAGCGGCTTACCTGCCCGTTTAAAAACTAAACGCAGGATGAAAGCCATGTTTTCTTCCCATTCCAAATACGGTAGTGCGTCCATTACCGGTATATATAACTATCACTAAGATTGAACAATTAAAATTACAAACTACCATACGTCTTGCTTCCGACAACATCGTTTTAGAAAGTTAAAATTTACGACGTTTATTATAAAAGTTTTATACATTTCCGTATTACTTAATAGATATAGTCAAAATATCTTCATATTGGCTCATCAATGGTGTTCGAACATACGTGTTGATGTTTAAAATTACGTTACACGGTACAGTCGCGTGCTGAATTCTTTGATTCGCTTTAACACGTGATAAACGAGATATTCTACTTAAAGAAGTGTTAAATTAGCAATGCCTGCGTAACTGACGAACACGCTAACATAAAATTTTGCTATTGCATTTTACCCCTCTTTGGGGTTTATTTTTTTCGTGTGAAAATTCTTATGGATGCTATGTGACAGCATGACGTGGAGGATTCATGTACGCCTGTCCAAGAAGCAGGATAACACCCTAACGACCCCCCAAAGACGCGGGATAGCACTCGAACTACCCCCTAGGTGAGGCCGCAGTGGTAGCCGTAGTTCTGTGGGAGTTCTGGGGTATCCTTCCGAGGGCTTACCCGCAACCGTAAGCTGTTAGGTAGGATACGTGTGGTTTTTAATCGGTAGGAGTCCAGCTTAACATCCATGTAGGATATTTCACACGTTAAAAAAAATGGATGCTATGTCGGACTCCTATCGGCCAAAATGGCATGGTGTCTTACAACTGCCTAATGTCTGGCCCTTGGAAGGATGTGCTAGAATTCCCGGCAGACTTTGGCTAGCACCGCGGCTTCTCCTAATGGTTTGGGTGCTATCCTGTTGTCTTTGGTTGGTTCGGGTATTATCCCTTTTCTTGGGGCTCAGTCTTGGGTCACATCGCCGTCTCTATGGCTGAAATTATGAAAAAGATACTTTTTCTTAGTGGGCGCCTAGTTAATAAGGAATAAGGATATAGTTTTTAGTTACCTGCTCAAGTGTCTAGTTTTTCCGCTTGTCGTTGATAGGTTAGTCATCTGATAATAAAATAAATCTGTTAACAAACTTGTAATACGTGATATTATTGTTTAATAATTCATTTTAATAATGCTTACATTATTTAAATAGCAAAATACGTCTTACGTTATGTTTTTATTATTACTAAATAAATAAATATTTTGTGGACTTCACACAGAACATCATTTAGCCCAAATTAAGCTCATATAAGCTTGTGCTATGGTATCCAGACGACTGTTATACAAACTTATATATTTCTAAATACATACTCATTAATATACTTATATATTTCTAAATACATACATGTTGTAGATTATAGATGAATTACACCCAGCCACACAACAAATCAATGTGCTTATCACACAAAGAGATTTGTCATGGGTGGGAATGGAACTCACGACCTCCAAATCCGCATTCAGGCACACTAACCATTGGACCAGAAGGCCAGTCGATAACTATTGGGATAATTTATTATAGTACGTATGTATTTAACATACTCAGGCTTTCTATAATTGCCTCTCGCCTGGTAACGAGAAAACACCTGTCAAATGAATGATCACGCAGCGCAGGTTAACTTGCGACTACGATGTACGAGTGTTGATACTTTTTAGGGTTCCGTACCCAAAGAGTAAAAACGGGAGCCTATTCATTAGTCTTCACCGTCCGTATGTCTGTTTATCTGTCCGTCACGAGGCTGTATCTTAGGAAATGTGATAGCTAGAGAGCTAAGATTTTCACAGATGATAGTATTTCTGTTGCCGCAATAATGACAAATTTGAATACTAATATCAGAAAAAAAATTGAAGGGGTCTCCTATACAATAAACGTGATTTTTTTCTGTTTTTTTGATGCAGAACCCTCCCAGCACGAGTTCGACTCGCACTTGCATAACGTTTTTTGTAAATACTTGGTTATGCACAACTTGCGTTACAGTTTGCAATGGCATTTGAAGTATTTTTTGTTGGTGGATCCTTCACGGTGGGTGCACATCAAGTTATTGATAATATTCACAATATTTTTTTGACACACATTAAGGACAAAATATAATAAACTAGCTGTTCCCCGCGACTTCGACCGCGTAGAAGTCGTTATCGCGTAAAATCATAACCCTCTTTTTGCGCTATACTAAATTTCGTCTCAATCGCTCCAGCCGTTTAGGCGTGAAAGCTTAACAGACAGAAAGACACACAGACAAACAGAGTTACTTTCGCATTTATAATATTAGTAGGGATAGTAGGGATAAATGTGTGTGGCCAAATAGTGTAAGAATTTCTTTAAATATTTGGGTAGTATGGGGGTTTCCGTGTCATGTTAAGACTGATGAGATGGAACTGGCAAAAATAAGATACTTCATTCTAAAGGTACAAATTTAATGTTCTATATGATTAACATTTTATCGATCCTTATCAAGATTACCTACCGTTTTACGTCACAATTGACTTGTTTATGAAAATACTGCGAAAACAAAACGAAATCATGCGGAAAAGCATTGTGCGCGGAAAACAAAGTGTATCATTATCATTAATTTATGGTGTCAATAAAAAGGTCTTCTCTTGAATTTATGGCATCAGGAAATAAGATGAGCTTCATACATTTTAATATTATTGTTATTTTACTAATTATGTGGCCAATTTGCGACCTTGGCACGAGTTTACCACTGGTGACCGAAATTCATTTGATCATTTGACGTGTGACCGAAAAAACATTAGGCCATTCTACTACTGATCGAATGAACAATTGACCAAAAGAGTTTTTATTAAACCAACATTTGGTATTTTTACTACTGATCGAATGAACGTTTGGTCGAAAAACAGTTGACTAAAGAATATTTTAACAAAGAAAAGCGAAATAAGTAAAATTCGGTTCTGGCACTCACCGGCCGCTGCCGCGGCACGCTCGCTTTTGGTCAATTCTTCATTCGATCAGTACCTAATAAAATGGCCTGTTTTATCGGTCACACGTCAAATGATCAAATGAATTTCGGTCAACAGTGGTAAACCGCCTTGGCACACCGAGGACACTTGGAACAAATTTTCACCATTTTGGCTAAAAAAACGAATACAAACTGTGCCTTTACTGTGGTTAGCACATTATTGGCCAGGAATCGCATATTTTAAAACACTACTTGTTCTGTTTCACAATATTTCTTTACATACCTGACTGGTTTTGCCTCACAATATCATCAGAGGTTACATGGGTGATGACAACTTATTAATTATTATCATAGATTTGACTTCTTTCCTGCTGACTAAAATTCACAGCACGACCTATGACTTTGATTGAGAGGGTAGGCGTCATAACCAGACTTTCGCCTCTGTCAATATACAAGTCAAAGTGACCGTATAGGTATAGAATATCTATACTAATATTATAAAGAGGAAAGATTTGTTTTTTTGTTTGTTTGTAACGAATAGGCTCCGGAACTACTGGACCGATTTGAAAAATTCTTTCACTGTTGGGAAGCTACACTCTTTGCGGTGAACATAGACTATATTTTATTCCCGTATTCCCACGGGAATGGGAACTACGCGGGTGAAACCGCGTGACGTCCGCTAGTATTATATAATCTGTGGTATAGGTACTAATATATATGTGTGTCTGAAATTATGATTGTATTGTTTTATTTTGTGTAAGTTCCGTAGTCACAGCTGTTTGCTTCTGTAGTGGTGTATTTCGGTAGTCCGAATGTTTAGTTGCTAATGTGTCTCAAGGCCGTTGGTAGGGCTAACGACCTTGACCATACAAAACACGCGTCCTTCAAGCTAGGCAATATAGTATTTTATAGCTAATTTTGGTTGTAATAAGCTTATGCTCAAACTTAATCAAAATTGAAGAAAACCAAATTACTGATGTAAGTATATTTTCTTCATATTAATTGGCATATTTTTTTGTTTCGCGTCGATAAAAATTGAATATATAAAATGCATTCGTCTAAAAATTTGGGGCTTATCTATGATCATTTAGCACATTATGTATAATTAATATACAATTTATAACAAAATCATATTTTGACACACATCTTGTAGATTAAAAATATAATTTTGGCTATAGCTTTTCGTTTATTCATGCTGACAAAAAATGCTTTCATTTGCACCTCTTTTTCGTCATTTTCTAAACCAGGACCCTACCCTCAATTTCAAGTTTCCTGAAGACTTAAATTAACAACTGAACATTAGAATTAAGTTGTCATATAAACTACCATCAACCTTATTACCATGTCATACAAATTAGCGCTTTACAAAGAAACTGGTGTATAATTGATAACAGAGTTTTTTTTCAGTTTTTCCGACAAATCGCATAATTATGAGAATCTGACGTAACGTCTGGTATAATTGTTATTACGTTGACGTAAGTTATACCTAAGGATACGTTATATAAATGTATTTGAATCTGGGTTGTAAACTTATAAATGAGTTGCAATTTCTGGTATTCTATCGGGACGCTGTCACTGAAAGCTTAACCTTCAACAGTAGTCAGTCTTCTTTAGTGAAACGTTCTGAAAATTTTGTAGTAATTGCCACGTGTAAACTGTGGACCTATACTGCGCCTCTGGCTATCACGTCCTTTTATGAATAGCGCGTAGGGAAGGGAAAAGAGATACCCATATGGATCGTATATGGCTCGGTCCATATCGGCATGAATGTTTAAAGATGTTGGCGTTGAACCGTGTCACATTTCAAGCGCCCTCTATTCCAGTAGTAACTGTATATTTGTTGATGGTTATATTTGTTCAGAATTCGAAACCCTTCGATCCCAGGAACACCAGTCGATTTTTATTTTATTTCAATCTGTGTAATTCCTTATGGATGCTATGCTGCACTCCTACCCGCTAAACCACACAGCGCGAGCGCCCTACATCTGCCTACGGCCGGGTGTCCCGGATAACCGTTCGGAAGGACATTCAAAGACACCAGACGCATACACTGCGTTACAAAAGTTTGGTTGGCGAGCTAAGCTGGTCCATTAACGAATTCGCTTAACTCGCAACAGTAAACTGCATACTAGTTTTCCCGACACCGTACCACACGTCTAATTTTGTAAGAATACTTGAGTTAAACGGATTTAGTTCGCAATTGAAACAAGCTTTAGGACTGCCGTATTCGACTTTGACAAATCCTAAGGCAATTCGAAGAATTGCAGCGTAAGCTTTTGTCGGATTTCATTCGATTCTAATACATTATATTACTGTTATAAAATCTGAGGGGGTTTAAGAAAAAAATCTAGCCGTAAAATATTGTTCTAAAGACCTATAATATCTCTTTTATGACAAGTTTTTATGAGGATTAAACTAATTTATTAAGATAAAAAAAGTACATTACTTGTTAGGATTTTTGCAATATTTCTCATTTTTCGAGAGTGATTTCGATCGTACAAAGTTTTCGTAATCGTGTTTTGAACCGTTAAAAAGCAAGAGCATCTAATAAATTACAATAATATAGTTTTATCAGATCAAATCAAAGAATATTTCCTGGTATAAAGTTCACTCCAAGATGAGTCTCTTTCGAAAATACAAGCCTTCAATGTAAACCAAGAAATTAAAACATTGCCAACAAGTGTTTACATTAAAATCATAAACTAGAAAGTCGAGCTACATTATTCAGTTTTATCGATTATTTCGATTCAATCATTGCGCATTACAATATTCAACAGCGTTTAATGTATGTAAATATATTATTTTATGTAACTTATTTTAATACCTCATGTTGGTTCGGTGATGCGTTAAATTAAACGTAGAAAGTTAGTGAATAATTGGCTTATGCCCTGCGACCGGTTGCTGTACATTCGTCACAAAGTAAATTCGTCACGAAAAAAAGAATGTGTAAATTTGTCACAATTCTCATTTATTCAATAAATTTCCATTTTGTTTATTGTAAATTCGTCACATAGCTTTTATCCACACCGATAGCAAACACTTAGCCAATTTAACCAACTTTATCAGTTGGTCTCAACACGATTTTTGACTATCCCGCGTAGCGATTTTACTATAATACGCTAAGTAAAAGTAACATTTAATATAACTCAGAGCAATCCGACTTGGATGGGTTAGGTTAGAAGACTAAGGCGGGAGCGAAGCGAAGCGGAGCTCCCGTCTTAGTCTTCGTGGTTTCTTTTATAAACCATGCAGAAGTAGGAGCCCCGCTAAGCGGGGTTCCGTCGAGCTATAGCTAAAAAAATCAAAACATTTGGTTGCTATAATGAGGATTTGTGACAATTATACAATAACCCTCATTTACATGTGACGAATTTACACATATTTTTTATACATGTGACGAATTTACTTTCCATGTATGGATTTTTCAAAATATGACGAATTTACTTTGTGACGAATGTACAATAACCCCCTGCGACTTTGCCTGCATCTTATCTCCCCCCCCCCCCCCCCCGTCTTTTTGGCCCCTTGTGGCGAGCGACAGGGCCTCGAATGGCGCAACGGGGAAGAGTACAATATGTCGCCACCACAAATTCATCCCAAGGGTGTCGTAAGACTAAGGGCCGGCGCCCATTATCGGCATCGGCGAGGAAAAGGATTTTTTGGTGGCAAATAGCAATATACTATAATATAATGGCAATAAAGTAGAAATTTCCGTGATATGCGGTCGTAATAACAAAAATACCGCTTCGGACCACATATCACGGAAATTTCTACTTTATTGCCATTAAATTATAGTATATTGCTATTTGCCACCAAAAAATCCTTTTCCTTGCCGATGCCGATAATGGGCGCCGGCCCTAAGGGAACACTTTCTCAACGATTCATTGCATATATGTAGAAGGAAAACTCGAAATGAAAACCGGTTGCCAGCAAAATGACAATCATTATGCCCAGTTGGAAGTCCTTATAGGCTTGCAAAATTATAACTTTACGACCTGCACCTGTCCATTTCAACACGGCAGTAGACTCACCACCTATTAACTTGGGACATAAAACTACAAGGTGAAACGTGGGCGCATACTATCCCTCTGCCTACCCCTTCGGAGATAAAGACGTGACTATATATGTACTCGTATGTATGTTAATTCAAAACCCCATAACACGCTTATACAGCCAAAATCCTTTCAAAACGAGACCATTATGTTATATGTATAGGTACTATCTATATGAAAATTATGAGCGGAATATGTTGAGCACTTTACCCAAATCATTGGTTCGGCGAGCCAGAAATTAGTTCTGCGTTGATAAATCCGTCAAGGTTCCTTTTCATACCTATTTAGGTACTTCAAAATGTATTATATTCGTTTTGGCGCGAAACATTTGACAGGTATCAATAATGCAATCGATTAAAATAAAATTTATGTCGTTGGGAAAATAAATTGATTGAATTTATGATCTCTCGTATGAATGAAAAATATAGGTTTCAACGTAAACATTGAGTTATACTGTAATACTTAGTTCAATGTACGTTAATAATCTATACTAATATTATAAAGAGGAAAGATTTGATTGTTTGTTTGCATCGAATAGGCTCCGAAACTACTGGACCGATTTGAAAAATTCGTTCACTGTTGGGTAGCTACACTCTCCGCGCTGAACATAGGCTATATTTTTTTGGGTTGTTTCTGGGTGTTTCTATTATTATTATTATGAATTAACAAAAAAAATGTTTCAGATAATTTCATAATAAAATATTGTTACATTTAATTTCAGTAAGTAATCTGATTTAAAAAGAATATTTCTATATTTACTGACCCATTTATGGAAAACCGTTGCCTATTGGTATAATTACGCTACTACCCAACAGAACTATTATACTACTATTGGGGCAGACAAGCATACAGCCCTCCAAGTGGACTCACCGTAAATCGGGTCAAATCGACAACATAATTTGTAAACTAATTAAGTCCACACATTAAATATTTAGGTTACAATAGGAGTTCAAAGTATGTCATGGGCGAACCCAGGAGTTTCAGGTAGTTTATAATAAATCGCTCTACTTTACGTAACATTCACTACAAGTACTGAACTGGTATTACAAACATTCGTTATAGGCGTAACGTCTGAACATAAACGCACAAACAGACATTGGTTAAGAAAATAATAGATTTGTGTAACTGTTTTTTTTTCTTATGTAATATTTGTATGCGTTCGTTGATGTCTTTTGTGCGATCACGCGCGTGAGTTGATGCGAAAGTAAATAATTAGGTTTTTATAATACTTCTCACGCGGTAAGGTCCGCGGTTTCACCCACGTACCTCTTGTTCCCGTGGGAATATGGGAATAAAATATAGCCTATGTAACTCGGGGATTAAATAGCTTTCCTAGGATGAAAGATTTTTTAAAATCGGTTCAGTAGTTTCGGAAACTTTTTAATAAAAACAAACGATAAAATCTTTCCTTTTTATAATATTAAAGTATAGTTAGTGGTGTTCACTTTTATATATATCTTTGCACTTCATTTAATATACAAGTAAAGTTTATTTTTCTTTCGCACTTCAAGGAAGTTATTCACTTGATTTTAATGGGGCCATTGTTCTATAGAGACTAAGGTAATTTTCCAGGAAAAATGAAAAGAAGTTTTTTTTTAAAAACACGTTTGCGGTGAAATTAATTACATACGGACAGAGCAGAGGACGCCCTTTATTGTACCTATGAATTTCAGATGGCATTTATATTTCCGAATAATATTCTGCACATTTTCATTTTCCTTAGTTTTAACAGACAAATAAGCTTTACAGTAATAAATATTGAACTTCTAATTTAAAAAAACTAAAAAAAATTGACTTATCGATTTGTAAATTATTTAAATTACTAATAATTAAAGAAACTGAATATCTTGATTCAATTTTTTCTGCAGTAATTACATAATACAGAAATATTTATTCATAGAAACAGTTTTTTTACTGCAGATTTGTAATTATCTGACATAATACACAGATGTACATAGAATATTGCTCTCACTCAATACTGCGAAACGTACAATTACATTTTTTTCTGCTGTAATCCAAATAGCTACGATATTATTTTTGTGTTGTACGTGATCATCGATAATTGCTTTCAGACATTATTCTCACGTGATCAAATTATACGATCAAGATCTATAATAATTTCAAATGTAACGATCTTTTAAAAAACTACATTACATAAAAAAACTTACCGTGAAGGAAACGACGAAACACGAATCACAAAAATTTCTACCAAAAATCCTTTCGACCTTTTTTGTAGCAACACCGATTATTTTTTTTTATAAACACGATATCACTTTCGTATGTCAAAATATCGAACGCTATTCGAATTGCGGTTCGAAATTTGAATTTACCGCTGCGGGTTCGGGAGCGAGCGAATGGCTGCGCTCAAAGACGTAGACTGCGGACGGAGAACGCGCGTTCGTTCCCCCTCAATACGGTCAATGCTGTTTTACTATTAAAAGCTACTGGCGCCTATTCGCTTTACGACTAAATTAACCCATTATAAAATCCATTGCGTATCGCCTATCGTCTCTTTATAATACCTTGCTATCACAGCCGGCAATGGATTTCGTTCAACTGTAAAAGTAATATGTTATCTCACAAAATGTTACTGAGTTTCATTAATACTAGTTCGAATGTGTATCAATATAAGAACTTAGAGCAATTTCTGATTAACAAGATAATGTTTTATTTATAGCGGGAATCATGTAAGTTGAACACATCGTTGATTTTTTTATGATATTAAATTATACCATTAATAAATATAATAGTTACGATTGTTCTATTAAGTACTTCGATTTATAACGCTTTCACTAAGTAAGTATTATAATAATACAATTTTGTAAATAAACTGGGCTGGATTATTTCAAAGATACCAATGGTTTTATGAGATATTTTTACACAACACCATCAAGACCAAACAGATCAAATAAAAGCTTGTGCCGTGGTATATATGATACTAGCGGACGTTACGCGGTTTCACCCAAAAGTTCCCGTTCCCGTGGGAATACGGGAATAAAATATAGCCTATGTTCACCGCAAAGAGTGTAGCTTTCCAACAGTGAAAGAATTTTTCGAATCGGTCCAGTAGTTCCGGAGCCTATTCGTTACAAACAAACAAAAAAGCAAAAAAACAAAAAGCAAAAAAACAAATCTTTCCTCTTTATAATATTAGTTTAGATTGAAATCATTCAAACTCGGAAACAAATATTTGCTAATTATTGCACAACTTATTTCTTCCGACCTGCAGTCTCATGCACTTTGCGACTGTTCCACCGAGACAGTTCGTATTTGTTATGTTATTCCCGATCCGATGGCATAATATCTATCATCAGCTTTTACCACGGAACAGAAAAAATATCTAGTCCGTGGCTATCACTGTAACTTTGCCTAAATATAGTCAAAGCCTACCTATATAGTAATGAACAGTTAAGAAAATGAACTTTGCTGTAACACGATTCAGATTATGATAGGAAAACGTATCTAGATCGATTCTTGCCAGTTTTTTCATTGATTATTTCTACTAAATTAATATTTTTTTATCTTGTGTGCAGATGCGTCCAAGTGACTTATCTGTGAAGTTGAATACTTCTGAAAATTAGTTAAGCCCTATTGTCCTGGGACATCCTTCCGAGGGCTTACCCGGGGCTCCCAACCATAGACTGTTGGCTGTTGGGCGTAACGTGAGGTTTTATTGTCGGTAGGAGTCCGGCATAGCATCCATGAGGATTTTCCCTCACGTTAAAAAAAATTAATCAAAACCTTAGACTTGTTAAATAGTCTAAGATCAAATTTTATCGATTTGTAACAAAATTTTACTTACAATAATTTAAAGTTTAAGTTTTCAATTATGTATTAGTACATTAAGTATTTTTATTTGGGTAATGTTATGTTATGTGCCATGTTGCCTGAAATAAATCATTATTATTATATCTCCATCAGTAGCAGAATTGTCGTAGTTCCTTCAACACAGATTGCAATAAAAAAGCTCGTTGTTGTATGAAAGCCCAACTTATATAACGTGTGTCCCATAGTTTATTGTTTTACCATTGAAGTGTAGTAATTTACTCAGAAGGTATTTTATAAATCAGTATCGTGAGTAAATGTGCACGAATTTGATAGGCGCAGGCGCCGATGTTACGCAATTTTTACTGTCGAAGTGCTTTTAAACATTGTGCGATTACGATCATTTTTCACGATTATTGTGTTTAAAAGTAAACGTAATGAAATTTTAAATTGTTATTGTTAAAATTGTTAAAAATTACAGTGAAACATTATTATACATCTAAATTAAACCTAAATAAGGCCCCCGTGGCATTGTGCCCAAAAGACTAGTAGAGTTCCCCCTTTGATTTGAATACCAGTACCTACTTATTATCTCTTAAATTGTTCGTGTGAAAATACCTACCTACCCATGGATGCTATTCTCGAAATACCTTCCAGGTAAAAACATACGGTGCCAACTATCTACGGCCTGAAGTTCTGGGTGACTGAAAGCCCTCGGAAACGAATATACTGTTACTTTGAAGATATTTTCATGGCAGTGCTTCTCAGAAAATTAAAGCTTAATATACCATGTTTGGGCTTAATATAAGAGTCTCGGTGGGATTCTTGATGGTTGGTAACATCGGTCTCGGCTGTTTAATCTTTTTGGTTCGGAAAACAGAAGGTTGAAGTTGCGTAACCCGCATGGTAGCTGGCAAACCATTCCCAAAGAGTATTGATGTCAAAAATCTAGCCAAAACCAGTAGCATTCTGGTTAAGCGCCGGAAAGCCGATCCCCGAATTTATTGGAACTAGAGTAGGAAAACTAATCACTTGTAAAATTCCACTTTTAATCATTGTTTCAATAGATTTCTAGTGTTAATGTAGTGCTCGGTTATACTGAATGAGAGACCGAGAATGTAGGAAACTAATTAGTTGGAAATCCATCCTCGAACTTTTGGACTTTTGGAATTTTGGAGTTTTGGACTTTTGGACTTTTAGAATTTTAGACTTTTAGACTTTGTAGTTTTGGACTTATTAGACTTTTAGACTTTGTAGTTTTGGACAAGGGTTCATGAGGCAACCAGAATAATAGGTACATCGATCGAATCAGCCCACAGCAGTCTACTGCTGAACGAAGGCCTCTCCCAGTTTACACCACAAGACACAGTCCTGCGCAAAATGGATCCAGTCGCAGTCTGCGACTTTATCTAGGTCTTCGGTTCATCTGGCGAGTCGATGTCCTGCCCTACGTATGTCAAGTCTCGGTCTCCACTCCAGATCTCTTTTGCTCTATCGGCCTTCGGTTCTTCTACAGATGTGGCTAGCCCATTGCCACTATAATGTGCTTTCTCTGCGAGCTATGTCGACCTCACTGGTTCTCAAAAAATACATACATATCTACATACATATAGTCACGACTTTATCCCCGAAGGGGTAGGCAGAGGCATAGTATACGCCCACATTTCTCCTCATAGTTTTATGTCCCACGTAATAGGTGGTGAGCCTATTGCCGAAAAATACATAGACGATGATGATGGGATACAGAGTATTGCAGTAAGTATTTCTCAATCAATTATAACCTAATGAATAGAAACACAATGTGGGCGTCCAAAATGTGAAATCGTAGATATCAACATTATCTCTAAGCAATTTTCTTATTACTCTAACGATATGTTCTCTATAATTATTTACGTATTAAAAATGGCGTTGTTATCTAGCAACATGTTGCTGTAATGTTGTTATTATGGCGACATTTCAACACTATTGCATAAAACTGTATTGTTACTTATCTGAGCCTTGGTTTTCGGACATTTTGAGTTTTCCGGGGACTTTCAGAGTTTTGGTATTGGAAGCTTTGGTTTTGGTCAAAGTAATTGACGCTTTTGTGTACCTATAGAAAAAGTTATAAATCAAATCAATATAAATATACCTACTAATATTATAAAGAGGAAATATTTGATTGTTTGTTTGTTTGTTTGCATCGAATAGGCTCCGAAACTGCAGGATCGATTTGCAAATTCTTTCGCTGTTGGGAAGCTACACTCTTCGTGGTGAACATAGGCTATACTTTATTCCCGTATTCAAACGGGAATGGGAACTACACGGGTGAAACCGCGTCACGTCCGCTAGTATCTACGAATAATGTATTCTATACATTATTCGTAGGCTAGTATATTATAATCCTCTGCATAACTCCACCATCGATAATGTGGGCCGAACATAAGTAGGTACTCGTAAGTCGCTTAGACCAGGGGTCGGCAACCTTTTGAGTCGGAAGAGCCAAAAATGACGATTTTAAAATACAACATTTTTAAAGAGCCACAAAATCTTTCTTGATTCTATGATCCCCCCCCCCCCCCCCCGTAAGAAGTGGGATAGACTAGACTGTGGGTAAAGTCTGCTATAGAGACAAACCAAGTCTGTCGTAAGCTCTGAGAACATTCTTCGAAGGGCGTCTCCAGGACTTACGGCCATAGGCAGATGGTAAGTCACAGGCTGGTTTTGGAGAATTTCCACAATTAAAAAAATCTGAGTGATTATGTCGCATTCTCCCACTAAAACCTTAGGATGTTCCTTCTTGTCACTATTGTTGGGTCACAGGGAAGGCAAGCGTACAACAGCTACCTGCAACAGTCTCGACTCTGGGGGTCTAAATATTACCCACCGAAACCTCACTGCCGCGACGCCTGAACACGAGAGGTGCGTCTTAGTCAGTCTCACGGCTGTCATAAAGCTTCCATCGTCGGCCACGCGTGCGAGGTTGGCATACTGGAAGGGTTAGGCCACCCCGCTCTGGCACCCGTAGCGCTTTTCTCATTGCCGTTGACGTCAAAACAACAGCCGAACCAATTTTCTTCGCTGCCTAACATAGCGTAAACTATTTAGGACTCTTAGAGCGGTACGCTCGCCACTCCACTCCGTACAAAAAGCGAGGGTGTGCAGCGCTTTATCCACGGCGCCGTCCTCGCAGAGTACCCACTGCCGTTGCCTCAGGCTCAATGCCTACCACATCATGCAGGTATTTACTAAAATATCCGTGCCCCGTGAGGAGCTGTGTGAGGTGGTAGGTATGTCAGTGCCGCTTTTCTACCCAAGACCTCAGAATAAATAAGATGGCAGAGACAAGCTCAATGCTTACAGCTGAGCTCTAGCCTGGTGCGCCATTTATGAATGAGATCATTGCGCGCTTTAACACGCCAGCTTTCAATCTCTTCCGAAGATGGTTGTTTGCCATTTTGACGCACCAAAGCATTGGGCCGGTAGATTTCTGCCAGAACTGCGGCCTCTAGATTCCGCGACGGACTGTCAGAATTAGACATGCCGTCTCTTATGATATTATATTCTCTGGGCTATGGCCCGCTGCGGACATCGCAGCAGAATCCTATTAGAAAGAAAATGGTGCTCCATATAACGCTTTCAAGCGCAGCAAACCACCATTAGGCGAGTTTGCTTGTTTAACTACAAGTAAGACTTTTGTGGTATTTTTGAAAATGAAAGGGTGATAATGTTCTTGAAAATGAATAATATGATAATTATGTATGCAACTAAAGAGCCGCAGGTCTACACCCAAAGAGCCGCATGCGGCTCGCGAGCCGCGCCTTGCCGACCCCTGGCTTAGACTGGTCTTGATCTGTTAAAACTTTACCTGAATTTCAAATTATAATATCCATATAAATTTATCAAATAGGTCTAGTAACATATTCAAAAATATTTAAAGTTAACCACGATTTACATGTCTTTAGTTCAAAACAGCTAATTTAAAAACACATCCTTGTGTAGGAGGGCCTCTCGTATTTTAAAAACATTTGATGCTAAGCTCTCTTCTTCGATTGATTTAAAATTAAAATTACAGTTCAAGGTTCCAGTTAGGTTTAATAAGGATATGTAACCTTATTTGTTCGAGCTAAACTGACGTGAAGGCGTTCAAGTGAAATATAGAATAGCTATTAAGGCCATTGGTAGGCCTAACAACCTCTACCATATAAAACACGCGTCCTTGAGGCTAGGAAATATAGCATTTTATGAATATACTAGATGACGCTCGAGGCTTCGCCCGCGTGTTATTCGGTACCCGTTCCCGCTTCCCGTGGGACCATTTTCCCGGGATAAAAAGCCTGTGTAATTTCAGACTATAAGCTATCTCTGTCCCTTTCAGCCCAATCCGTTCAGCCGTTAGAGCGTCATTGAGTAACAAACATCCAAACATCTAAACATCTTCACAAACTTTCACATCCATACTAATATTATAAAGCTGAAGAGTTTGTTTGTTTGTTTGTTTGTTTTTTTGAACGCTAGGATCTCAGGAACTACTGGTTGGATTTCAAAAATTCTTTTACAGTTTGATAGTCCATTTATTGAGGATGGCTATAGGCTATATAAAATCACGCTAAGACGTATAGGAGCGAAGCAGAAATCAAGAATGTTTTAAAAACGGGAAATATTTTTTACCGCCTGAGAGCTTCCGAGGCGTACGCTGCGTAAATGGTTACAGTTAGGTAAAAACTGTGTATTACAAAATTGTTTCTCTTAAAAAGTTCTAAAAAAAGTCCGCGACAGCATAATATGTCTATCTTTTAAGGTTTGCTCACAATATCCTAATTTGTCTATCTCTTAATGTTCGCTCACGATGTAATGTAACTGAAGAGTTTGTTTGTGCTAGGATCTCAGAAACTACTGGATGCATTTCAAAAATTATTTTACAGTTTAATAGTCCATTTATTGAGGCTGGCTAATGGTGATATAACATCACGCAAAGACGAATAGGAGCGGAGCAGCCATGAATAATGTTTCCAGAACGGGGATTATTGCTTTCTTCTGAGAGCTGCCATTGCGGACGCTGCATAAATAGTAAAAGTTACGTAAAAATTGTATATTACAAAATTGTTTCTCTTAAAAAGTTATAAAAAAAGTCCTTAACAGCATATGCCTATCTGTTAAGGTTCACTTACAACAACCCTCTTATTAAGTTTTAAAGTATGAGCGACGCGACGGGAGTAAACTTGGTCTGCAGTGGCAGCCAGTCAACTGAACGATAAAAACCGGCCAAGTGCGAGTCGGACTCGCACACGATCAGTCCTATACCGAAAATTGGATGGGTGGAAGTAAAAGCGACGGGAAACATTATATCACTTTAACACCTCTTTCCTTCTCACTCTCATGTGACGCAAACGATGATATGCGGTTCAGCTCTAATGAATACAAGCGACGCGACGCGACGGGAATAAGCACGACGGGGGTAAATGCAAAGGGAAACATTATAATACTCGAAATATTAATACCATACCTCTCTCTTTCAAGGTTTTATAGCTTATTTTATTTGTAACAAGCTAATACTTATATTAATCAAAATCGAAGAAAACCAATTTACAGGTGTATATTTTCTTCGTATGTTGGCATATCTTTTTTCATTCCTTCTATTCGAAAAGTATCACTTTGCACCACGATAACGGGGCGCAAAATAGCTCTTTTCTGTAAAGAGCTTTTTAGCGGGCGACAAAGTGATTTGAATTTGGAACTTGAAAATTTCATAGAAATCGAACGCAAATTGTATGAATTACTGGCCGGTAAGTGTTGGCTGCACAGCGCGGTGTCCTGAGCTAACTAAAAAAAAACTAAAGAGCGCCATTTATCTGTTCGTGTTCGTCATTGATAAGGTTCTTGTAATCAGTAAACATATTTTATTGTATTCTGCAAATATAATAAGTTCTACGTCTAGTTATGAATGTGACAAAGTGACAATCCATGGACTCCTGGAACTATAACTATAACTATAGAAGGTAACTACGTCGTACAAAACTTAGTTTTTCTCATAGAAAGGGAATGAAAAGTAGAGTATATTACTCGGGGGCAAATTATTTTTCCCTCGGGCGGTGTACTTTGAATCCCTCACTACGCTCAGGATTCTATGTTAGAATCCCTCGCTATGCTCGGGATTCTATTCTAGAATCCTTCGCTTCGCTCGTGATTCAAAGTAGCGCCCTCGCCGTAAAAATACTATTTTGCCCCCTTGTTATACAATCTACTATTCTTTCGCGTCGATAAAAATTGAAGTCATAGAATGCATTCATCAAAAAATTTAGTGGTGACTCTATGATCGTTTTACACATTAAGTATGTAGGTATAATTTACAACAAAACCATATTTTGTAGATTAACACACATCTTGTAGATTAAAAATGTATTTTTAGCTATAATTTTTCGTCTACTTATGCAGAAAAAAAATGCTTTCATTTGCACCTCTTTTTCGTCATTTTATAAACCAGTCCTCAAACTGCTGATATGCCCGAATGATCAAAGCCCCGATAACGCAGTGCTCTGTAAACAATCACTGCCCTAAGCATTATGTCCTGGGGTATCCTTCCGAGGGCTTACCCGGGGCTCCCAACCGTAGGCTGTTAGGTAGGATACGTGTAGTTTTTAGTCGGTAGGAGTCCTGGATAGCATCCATGAAGAAGTTTCCTCACGTTAAAAAAAATACCCTAAGCATTAAATGCTTTGGCTAAATTTAAGTATGTCTGAATACCGTGCGGAATTTCGACTTTTTATATTTCTAAATGTTACCTATACTATCTGACCAGCGCAAATTCGTTTACGTTATAACCTAGAGACCGACTGCGGCGCGGTCAGCCGGGCTGATTTGAGAATCTAAACCATCTACGGCGCCACACAAACGCATACAAAAAAATCTGTCCAGCCTTTTTGGGAGGAGTTCGGTGACATGCATACGTACAGTATAATTATATACATTTAGATTATTTTCAAACCACCAATCAACAAACATATATGTACATGAATAGCCACGAAAAGATTTTCTATCAAAAGGGCCAAATACTTCATTAAAATATCCGTACTATGGAATAGTAATAGATAGATGTGCTTAGAAATACCACCCGAGTACTTAGTAACGAGTATAAACATACGGACAAGGCCAAATTGGAAAATCGTACGTTTGTTTATTTTGAATTGAAAATAGTTCTACATAAACATGGACGGATTTAGCAACAGTGATCAATATTGATCGAATTAGAATCGTTTTTAATCTGGAATTTAAAGATTTTTGACGCTTCGACTTTGACTTTTTGCGAGCGTATGTTTAGATGTTTGTTGCTCAATCACGCTCTAACGGCTGAAAGGATCTAGCTAAAATTTGGTATAGGGATAGATTATTGTCTGGAATAATATATAGGGTAGTTTTCAATGCGGGAATATGTTGCCATGGGAAGCAGGAACAGGTACCGCATTTAATGCGGGGGGAGCTGTGAGCATCAGATATTTCGCTATAAAGATGGAAAATTTTCAACAGCGGGTATCCACAATCTGCGTCTGTCCATTTCAATACGAAAGTATCAGAAGTTTTCTCACCACCTATAACCGTTTAGGTTCATAATGTAAAAATCCCAAAATGTCCAGACGTCCATATCCCGGAATGTCCATGTCCCAAAATGTCCAAATCCCATAATGTCCATGTCCCAGAATGACCATATCCCGGAATGTCCATGTCCCAAAATGTCCAAATCCCATAATGCCCATGTCCCAAAATGTCCAAATCCCATAATGTGCATGTCCCAGAATGACCATATCCCAGAGAGTCCATGTCCAAAAAGGTCCAAATCCCAGAATGTCCATATAAATACCGGTGTGTCTCTGATATGGACGTTTTGTACCCTCTGGACATTATGAACCTAAACCGATGAGAGGAACAAAGGGTATACCGTCACAATACCAGAAATTATAATGCCTTAACTCAAAATATCGTAGCCCAAAATACCCGAAATCGAAATATCAATATTCAAAAGGCAAATATTCATTATATAAATAATTTAAAATGCCTTATGGTCGAATAACCGAAACCCAAAATATAAATTTATCAAATACCTTATCCTAAAATGTTCAAACACAAAATACCTTTTTTTTAACATGATTTAAATCCTACATGGATGCTATATATCTGTGAATGGTTAACACCCCGACTCAGAGTATCCCGACTCGGATAGGTTAGGTTAGAAGACTAAGGCGGGAGCGAAGCGAAGCGGAGCTCCCGCCTTAGCCTTCGTGGTTATTTTTTTTTTCTTTTTCGTTAGCCCACTACGCGGGAACGTATTTACGCGCCGTCATCTCAGCCGCGGGGGATGCTAGGCCGGCGTGTGGGACTCCTGACCCCGGCAAGGGACCGCCCTACCCACTAAACCCCGCGGTGTTCCTCCTCGCACTTTTGTAACTCTGAATCAAAGTGTGAGTGCCGGACTCCTACCTTCACTTAGGTGGGGGGGGGGGGGGGGGTGTAAATAAGTTAACAAAACGTGTGAGTGACAGTGACACATTGTATTCTATTTTCGGTATTTTAAATTAAGGATATTTGAAAATTTGTATTTTGAATTCTGATATAATGATTATTTGTATTTTAAATTTAGACATTTTACGGTAAGGTGTACTGAAATAAGGTATTTTGAATGTAAAGGTATTTCGAATTCGGGTATTTTGGTCTAATGCATTTTAAGTAAAGGCATTTTGATTTCTGGTATTTTAATATATGACATGAACCGGAACAAAGACATACTTAGGTGAAAATGAGTCACGTCTAATTAGTAATTTGACTGCCTCTGTGGCGCAGTCGGTAGTGATACCGCCTGCGGCGCTGGAGGTCCTGGGTTCGATTCCCACCGGAGACAAATATTTGTGTGGCCCATAAATGTTTGTCTCAAGAGTCTGGGTGTTTCTATGTATAATATGTATGTATTTAAAAGTATATAAGTATTAATATCCGTGGTCTGATACCCATAACACAATGTTTGGAATTGCCGCTGGCGTAGAGGGTGGAGTAGAGGCGTAGTATGGGAGGTGACTGGCAAACTTAGAGCGAATGCTGCCAACTCTACTAGTTGGTGCCAGCAGCGGCTTTGCCCTTACCGATGTGCCACGTACTTTCCGCTCAGAGCGAAGTCTACGTGTAAAAAAAAATGGGTAGTACTTCACTAGTCCATTTCCTACCACGACCAAATTAATCGGGTGTTAGTTGAAGGTGGTGTCATGAGCCGTAGGAACCGACGTGCATGCATGAAAGAAAAATGAAAGTGGAAGAAGCAAGTGAGGTGTGTACCGTGAAGCAAGTGAGGTATGGACCGTGCCGTGTGGCGCTCGGTTCTTTCTGCCTACCCCGCGAGGGATTTGGCGTGAAGATAGTTAGTTAGTTACTTCAATAGTCCACGTGGGGAAAGATATTTAGAGTTCAGAACCCAAAGGGCAACAACGGGACCCTATTACTGAGACTTCGCTGTCTGTCTGTCTATCACGAGGCTGTGCTGTATCTCATGAACCGTGATAGCTAGACAGTTGAAATTTTTAACATATTTTTTTAGATATTTCTGCTTCTGCTATAACAATAAATACCAAAATTTATTCATTGAACCCTAACGGTCCCTTCGTATCCCTTCGTCTAGCACCTGACTCTAAGCCTGCCAGGAACCCTGGGACATCCTTCCGAGGGCTTACCCGGGCCTCCCGGCCATAGACTGTTGTAAGGCATTGTGTGGTTTTAGTCGGTAGGAGTCCGACATAGCATCCATGTAGGATTTCCACACGATGAAAAAAAAAGCACCTGATTCTAATGATCTTCCAGGATCCCCGGCAGATTGATGGATAGGATTATGAAAACTTTGGTGTGGTCACAACATATTCTTACCCGTTCCTTTTAAATAAAAAATTCCTTCAAACAACTACACCAGACTACAAAATATAAATTTTGATGTGCTAATGACAAAGTATTTTTTGTTATTTGGCCTATCCAGCAGACGTCTGATCCTGACGCCTGACTCTTGACAAATAATAATTTGAACACTAATTGCAGCTCTATAATATTTTTTTATGAAAACAGAAGTAACAGAGTACATGTGAGCCATCGTTTCAAAACGGGCAGATTAACATATTGTTTTATTTCAAGATTTTATTCTCTTCATCATAAACTTGTTCATTAATCAGCAGGTGTACCACTTGTGCCATCTATTCGAGGGCAAATCGTACCGTAGGCAGTGGCAGGGCAACGTGTGGTTTCAGTCTAAAAGGGTTCAGCATGGCATCTAAGAAAATAAAAAAAGTAATATATTTTTCATTCCTTCTATTCGAAAAGAATCACTTTGCACCACGATAACGGGGCGCAAAATAGCTCTTTTCTGTTAAGAGCTTTTTAGCGGGCGGCAAAGGATTTGAATTTGGAACTGGAAAATTTCATAGAAATCGAACGCAAATTGTATGAATTACTGGCTGGTACGTGTTGGCTGCAAAGCGCGGTGTCCTGAGCTAACTAAAAAAAAACTAAAGACCGCCATTTATCTGTCTGTTCGTACGAACACGAACATTATTAATGTTCTTGTAATCAGTATGTAAACATTTGGTTTTGACTTGGTGCTTAAATACTGGGGATCGGTGATACAAAATGAATTTCCTTTATTACTTGTGTCTTGTACAAACTTTTAATTCGGAATGAATATAAATTGACATTAGAGTGAAGTTCTTAATACTAGTTCGTCCTTATGCCGTTGGCGGCGCTGCCGTCCGTTGGTATCTTCAGTCCGTTGGTATCTTCAGTCCGTTGATATCTTCAGCCTAGTGCGGTCTTCCTCTCGTGGATACTAGAGGGCGTTAGTAGGCCGCACCATACCGGCCGCCTTGAAAGCTCCTGCTTTCAAAATTAAGGTACTGCATCGCAAGCAGCTCTGGAGTCTTCAGTTGCAGGCACTTCCACTGGCAGAGGGCATATTTTGGGGAATGCTCTGAGTACAATGCCTTTAGAAGTGAGAATCCTTGCTACACGACTGATGCCATCCTTGCCCGCAAACGTTTCAATAATTTTGCCCATATGCCACTGCAAGGGAGGCAGGTGTTCATCCTTGATGACAACAAACATACCCTCTTTGAGGTCTCCACGGTGAGTCTTCCACTTGCACCGTGTCTGAAGCTCGGCTATATAATCCATAGACCAACGTTTCCAGAAGCTCTGTCGCAGTTGCTCCACCTTCTCATAGCGGGTCAGGTGACTCATCTGTACTCCGGTGATATCCTTGGTTGCAAGTGTGGTCAATGGTCTGCCGATGAGGAAGTGAGCTGGGGTAAGAGGGAGAAGATCCTGTGGGTCTGCGGAAAGAGGAGACATTGGACGGGAGTTCAGGACGGCCTCAATTTGTGTTAACACCGTGCTAAACTCTTCGTACGTTAAATGAGCGGTACCCAATATGCGTCCTAAATGCAGTTTACAAGCCTTCAGATTACTCTCCCACAGTCCTCCAAAATGAGCGGCATAAAATGGAATAAACTTAAATTCTATGCTTTCATTACCTAATTCATCGATTATATTTTGAGATTGTGATTTAAACATTAAATTAATTTCTTTCATAGCTCCAACAAAGTTTTTGCCATTATCTGAAAATATTTGTGATGGTTTTCCCCTTCGGGCAATAAACCGTCTTAACGCTAGGATGTAGTCTTGAGCAGAAAGACTGCCGACTAATTCAAGGTGAATAGCTTTAGTCACAAAACAAACGAATAGACAAATATATCCCTTTTCAAGTTTAGCACCCCTACCTTTGCGGTTAAGTATAAGGACAGGTCCTGCGTAATCAACTCCGCATCGAATGAAAGGGAAACCCTGTTCGATTCTCTCAGACGGTAAATTCCCCATGATGGGACTTACAGTTTTACCTTTCATTCGAACGCAGCGAACGCATTGGTGCACTACCTTTCTTGCTAGGGTTCGACCCCCTATGGGCCACCAAGTTTCACGAATGTTAGCCAACAATAATTGGGGGGCCGCATGTAGAAGCCGTTGGTGCTCATACCGAAATATTAATGTTGTTAGATGATGTTTGCTGCATAATAATATGGGGTGTTTTTTATCATAAGAAAAGTCTGAAGAATAGCTTAGACGTCCACCTACTCTTATAATATTATTTTCATCTAGAATTATATTAAGCTTAGAAATTGCAGGTGACGTTTTCAAAGGTAAGTTACGTTTTAAACTATTATATTCATTTGAATATGAGGATTGTTGCGCAAGACGTACTAACATCAGCGACGAGGCGTTGAGTTCGTCGACAGATAGCGGACCAGTCACACGGTTTAGTCGCTGGCGCAAATTATGAAGGTATCGTAAGACATACGCACCAGCACGTCTTATACGATTGTACGATGAAAACCTTTCAAACTGTATAATATCAATTTTGACGGTATTGCACGTCATACTGGTGGTATGAGATTTAAGTTCTGGTAAGTCTACAGTCTGTATTGTATCGTCAGAATAATCTTGTATCCAGGTCGATCCTGGTAACTCAAAAAACGGAGGACCATTCCACCATAACTTACTGTCTACCAGTTCGTTAGGGTAAAGCCCACGAGTAACCAGGTCTGCAGGGTTAATTTTGGTACCTATATGAGACCATCCAGCATCACTGGTAAGGTCGTTTATTTCTACTACGCGATTCTGAACAAAGGTCTTTAGTGAGTGTGGAGGCGTACGTATCCAACCTAGAACTATAGTTGAATCGGTCCAGAAATAAGTGTTATGAAAACTTAACCGTAAAGAACTAATAATTTTTTTATATAAACGGGCCCCGACGAGTGCCCCGCACAGTTCTAGACGAGGTATACTAAGTGATTTGAGCGGTGCAACCCTACCCTTAGCACAAAGCAACCTACTGCACACAAGAGAGGCCTCCGAGTATGTACGTACATATGCACACGCACCATAAGCAGACTGTGACGCATCTGTGAATATATGGAGTTCTATACACTGCTTATGTGTACCTACGACATGCCTTGGTATGCGTAAATCACGTAAGCAGTGTAAAGTATTACTAAACTTTTCCCAAGTGACTAAAAGTTCCTTTGAAACTGGTTCGTCCCAGTCTATTTTACACAACCACAACTTTTGCAATAGAATTTTAGCTATAATTACAGCTGGCGCTAAAATTCCTAATGGATCGTACACTTGCGCTATGACTGACAAAATGGAACGTTTAGTCACTACATTATTAGCAGTAACAAAATTCGTAGAAAAATGTAGTTCATCGCTTTTGTTATACCAACCTAATCCTAATGTTTTACTATTACCATGTTCACCTAAAGATAACCTCTTAGATAGGTCATGGGAACTAATGTCCATGTTGAACACCCACTTACGCAGCGGGAAACATCCGCCCTTTAATGTATCATATACCCGTTCACACAGACTTAGCAAGCTAGGGAGGTGGTCGTGTCCTAGACACACATCATCAACAAAAAAATTATATCTAATTACCTCTGCAACCTCTCTGTCTACCTCCTCACAATCAAGTGCAAGCTGATTAAGGCAACGCATACTGAGGTATGGCGAAGCGGCCATGCCATAGGTTACTGTATTTAAACGATAGATACCTATAGGGTCAGACAAACGCTCACGCCAGAGTATCAGCTGGAGTGAACGTTGGTCTGGTTGTACAAGGATCTGTCTAAACATTTTCTCCACGTCTGCACATGCTACATATTTATATTGCCTAAATCTTAGCAGTATGGAGAAAATGTCATTCTGGAGCGGTGGTCCTGCTAACTGAATATCATTCAGTGACTTACCCGATGAAGTCACCGCACTAGCATCGAACACCGTCCGTAGTTTCGTTGTGGAACTATTATTGTTGATAACGCCATGATGAGGTAAGAAATAATGAGGTGATTCATATGATTCTATACGAGTCATATGACCGAGGCTTATGTATTCATTAATGAATTCTGAATATTTTTGACGGAATTCAGGGAAACGGGTGAACTTTCGTTCAAGTGCCAATAGTCGCTTATATGCAGAGCTGTAACTGTCACCTAGTGCATCCGCTGACTCCTTTAAAGGTATCCGTACAGAAAACCTACCTTGTTCTGTACGCTTAGTTGTTTTTATGAAAATATCCTCACACAGTTTCTCATCTGCACTGAGGACCCTACCAACTTTAGGAACTTCTTCTAATTCCCAAAACAATTGTAATTGTGTGTGTAATGTTTGACTATGGTTACATTGTACCTCTTTGGAATGATTAAACTGATTATTGTACAATGTACCAGAAAGTATCCAGCCAAATTGTGTATTTTGTAAATGGGGGCCTTGTCTTAACCTAAACTTACCTTCACATAAAAGGTCCCAAAATATATCAGCACCTATTAATATGTCTATCTCTGATGGTAAATAGAATTGAGGATCAGCAAGTTTAATGTTATCAGGTATAGGTAGGCTCCTTACATTTATACCAGCTGAAGGAATATTATTTGTAATACGGGGTAGTACCAGACATTTTAAGCTCTTGGTATATGTATTTATTTTTGAACGTAGCTTAATGGTACATAAGTGGGTAGACTGCATTATAGAATGTCCTACGCCTGTTATATGATAAGTGGACTGTAATATCTGTATGTTCAATGATTTGCATAATCTTTCAGTAATGAAGCAATGTTGGCTACCATTGTCCAGAAGTACACGTGCAGTGTGGTATTTGTTATTACTATCTGCTACATCAACTAATGCTGTGGATAATAGAACTGTAGGTAATAAAGAATACTCTAAATCACTGCCATCTGATTCTGGCTGCTTAGTAGCAGAGTGTAATAATGTGGAGATAGTGGAGACGTTAGCGGTGACTGGGAGTGACTGCATGTTCTCTCCGCGGCTCACATGTGATTCGCTGTTGGTCTTGTCCTGACTATCACTGCATACCAGACTATTGTGTTTTTTGTCACAAAGCTTGCATGACCCATACCTACACTCACCCACCAGGTGACCAGTGCGTAGGCAGTTACTACACAAGCCTTTATTTTTTATGAATTTAACTCTTGCTTCTACGGTTAAATTAAGAAATGAGGGACATGAATATATAGAATGATTTTCATTGCACATTGTGCACCTACGCACCCGGGATAAACTAGTACTGCTAGACCTCTGTGCGTATGGTACACCTTTTCTGCTATCTGTGGGTACACTACTTGTGCTGACATAACTATGGCTTGAATGTTTTTGGTTATTATGATTACCAGAATGTGAGCGTTCCGTATTCTTACTTTCAAATGACTGTTTAGAATGATTTACCTTTACCATTTCTAATAAATCAGCTCTGGATTTGAGAAATCTAAGTAAATCCTCTAATTTTAATACAGATTGTACACTACCCACATTAAGCAACCCAATGTGATTCTCCCATTCGCGTTCAGTAGCCTGATCTAATTTTGAGACTATTAAATACATTATCAAGGTGTCCCAGGCTTCTGTGGATTCGCCTAATGTTTTCAAGGCACGTAAATTTCTCAAAACCATATCTATGAGTTTCCTAATTTGAGAAGCTGACTCTTTGTGAATTGACTGAATACTGAACAAGGCCTTCACATGATTGTGTGTTAATAATCGTGGATTATTAAATCTGTTATCTAATAACTCCCAGGCGTGAGTGTAATTGTCAGAAGTAAATTCTAAAGCACTTATAACCTGTAATGCACTGCCAGTTAATGACGATTTCAAGTAATGGAATTTCTGGATGGAATCCAAATCTTCACGTGTATTAATCATACTATCGTACGAATTTTTGAATTCCAACCAGCGATCATATGCACCGTCGAAGGTAGGCAACTTAACCCTTAACCACCTACCATACGTCTCACAGACGCAGCAGATATTTAAAACGTAAATATATCGGCGACCGAGTCGTTTGCGAACTCGTCCGTTCCTGTACCTTTTCCCCGTGTCCCTCAGTGCCGTGCAAACCACAATACATCAGTTTCGAATGCAAATCACCAATTTGCCGAGATATTTCTAATAAGCTGTGCAATAATTGTCGTGAAAAACTATAAGTTTAGGGCTTGTAATTTTTTTCTATTTAATTTAATTTTCACCATTTTCTTTTTTTTTGCAATGGTTGATTATTGAATCAGTAAAAAATTATAAAAGAAGTTCATATCCATGTGATTATTTTTTATAGATCTCATTTAGCAAATGACTTAGTTTTTAAGCAGATATTGTTGATTAATAGTAATTAAGACAAAATGATTATAAAAATGATTCTCTTGTACCTTTACTAAAGAGTTTAATACTTTCCTAAGTTGATTTTTTACTAAAAAATATACTTCAATAAACAAGATATTACTTTAAAGAACCATTTTACTCAGGGGTCTCATAGACGTATGGTAGGTGGTTGTGTGACAAAAAGTTATGGTAGGTGGCTAAGGGTTAATATTAGGTAACTTAATCCCTATCGATTGTTTTGTGACCTTGCAGCTATTATCCAGTACATCCTTTTGCTTTAATAAAAGCTTCGCTAAAGCTATAACCCTATAAAATTGATCCTCAAACCGTGCTCTTTCTTCTAATTGTTTTGACAGCTCGGTTTCGGATACTTCTATCGCCCCTTGGAAATCATTAAAAGTATTAATTAATGTAGAATTACCTTCAAGGCGTAATTCTAATTCTTGTAACTGTTGGTTTGATAAAGGAGCAGATAACGCTTTGACATAATTTTCAAATAACGTTAGTCTGCCCTTGACCGAACCACGTTTTTTAATCAAATCTGCTAACTTATGATCAGTCTTGGGCTCACTCATTTTAGAGAAACTGAAAGGATTACTCACGGTTTTATGTAGATATTAATCGTTTTTAATCGATTGCCACGTATCGTCGAACTTACAATTTTATGTACTTAGTAGTTGGGTACCGTCATGCAACGCCTGAAATAAAGCACGCGATTAAACAAAGGAATATGAAAAAATGGAAAGGAAAGACGGGAGTGCCAGCCTGCAACGGACTAGTCTTCGTACAGCAACCTTCCAATTCGTATTTTTATGCGACGAAAAAGATTTGTATGAATTGCTGCGTCACCGCGTCTTTTCCCAATTGTATGTAGGTAGGTAGGTATGCTTCCCAATCTCCAACAGTTTTTCTTGAAATACGTATTTCCAGTGAAATGTAGCTTTGCTGCAAAGGCTCCGAGCATCCGGCTCTGATCGACCATATGGTTTTGACTTGGTGCTTAAATACTGGGGATCGGTGATACAAAATGAATTTCCTTTATTACTTGTGTCTTGTACAAACTTTTAATTCGGAATGAATATAAATTGACATTAGAGTGAAGTTCTTAATACTAGTTCGTCCATATGCCGTTGGCGGCGCTGCCGTCCGTTGGTATCTTCAGTCCGTTGGTATCTTCAGTCCGTTGATATCTTCAGCCTAGTGCGGTCTTCCTCTCGTGGATACTAGAGGGCGTTAGTAGGCCGCACCACATTATATTATTTTATTCTGCAAATATAATAAGTTCTACGTCAAGTTTTGAAAGTGACATACCATGAACTCCTGGAACAATAACTATTGAAGGTAACTACTTCGTACAAAACTTATTTTTTCTCATAGAAAGGGAATGAAAAGTAGAGTATATTACTCGAGGGCAAATTATTTTCCCTCGGGCGGTGTACTTTGAATCCCTCACTGCGCTCAGGATTCTACGTTAGAATCCCTCGCTATGCTCGGGATTCTATTCAAGAATCCTTCGCTTCGCTCGTGATTCAAAGTAGCGCCCTCGCCGTAAAAATACTATTTTGCCCCCTTGTTATACAATCTACTATAGTGCACTTAATCAGTAATTGATTTAAAAACATATTAATCCATTGCTTCTTAATCCATTGGTTCCTAACGCCGTATAAGAAGGACAATCAAACACACTTTCAAATGTATAATATTAACTTGAACACATTGAATGAAACTGTATCTGTTCTAGGCTACCTTGAATCCAATCCCATTCCTTTCTAAAAATATTTTGCATACGAGGTGCGTCGTGAGAAAAATATTTAAACCAACAATGTTACTCGTATGTTTTATATCAAATTACGTTCAAATTCGTTGGTAACAAATTCTGAGCGGCTCATGGCCTCAGTTAGTCTTCAACGGATGCACTGATATTCACACCTCATAAATAAAGAATTTAATTTGCTAATTTACAGTATCCGGCAGTAAATATTACATAGATATTAAAATCAGCCTCTGACTCCGCTCTCTGGCAGTCCCTCAGGTGCATCCCAAGCATGGTTCGCTCCATTACTCGTTGCGAAACTTTAAGGGCATGGACTAGCTCCACTGGAAATGTCCACGTCTTGTCAGCGTAACTAAGTCATAGCTGGTAGAACGCACTGGTTATAGACTTCCCTCTTGAGGAATAGGCGAATAGAAAACCCAACTTAGTTCTATGAATGCTGCCCAGCCTACACGGATCCTTTTGCTTCTTGTGATCTTAGAAACACTTGTCAAAAAAGCAGTGGAGAGCCAATTTTACTTAGGAATTTTTACTTCGAAAAATCTTTGAATTTCTAAGGAAAAACATGTTTGTGATACAAGGTACCAATACTGCGAGCACGACCGGTAGAACGATCGGGGGTGTCCTCGTATTAATACGGTAATATTATCATAACTACTGTTACCCGTACACCGGGAAACATTAGTTACGAAATAATGTAACGTCCTGGTCTGTTTACTGCCTCGTATATTTATTCATCGGTGCTGTGAATAATGGATAGAATCCGTTTAACACGTGCGTGAGTTGTCGATATTATAACTAAATTCGGTTTTCAATAACAAAACGGATGCAGTTTGACAGTAAGTATCTATCTGATATTATATGCTCCGTTTATTGCGTTCGTATTTGATTTATAACTAAAACAGGACCTTCATTTTAAGGTTAAGCAATTCTTACTACGACTCGGATCTACAAAAATCACACGGTCGCCCAGAAACTTCTCGGAAGGATATACCAGGATTCTCGGCAGACTTTGGCTACCACCGCGGCATCGATTGGTTCGCGTGTTATCCTCATGGGTTATTCCGCTCCTTGCGTTTCAATCAATCAAAGCAGCCATCACAGTCCACTACTGGTCGGAGGCATGTCCCTATCATTATGGACAGGTTAGCCGGGTTAGCCTGACAACGCGGCCGGACGAGTCTGTTCTTATAGGATTAAGTTTCAGTATACTTTTCCCTCACCATGACACAGACCGTTTATACAGCACTAGATGGGGCCAATCAGCGGCTCCGCCGCAGCGTGTTCTTGCGAGCAGGCCACGCTCGTGAAAGAGGCAGCAGGAAGGGAGCGGGAGATACCTACTCTTCCACAAGAGTTCCGTAGTCTGCAGCGAGGGCGCTGTAGTCTTGTCTTCGCCACTGACAATCGGCCTCCACGACCTGGGGAGTGAAGACGATGCTACTCACGTTGTCGTTACAAAAATAGGCCCAAGACGGCATCGTGACGCGAAGTTTCACGCACGCCATACGCCCCAAGCAGCGGTATAACACCCGAACAACCCTCAAAGACGAAGAAAATTATCCGAACCAACTAGGTGATACCGCAGCGGTAAGCTGTTTATCGGAAATCCAAGTCATCCTTCCGAGGGCTTAACCGAGGCAATGTTAGGGCACGTGTGGTTTTAGTCGGTAAGAGTCCGGTATAGCATCCATGAGGGATTTCCACACCTAACAAAAAAAGACAGCGGCTCCACCTCTGAGAATTCTGTGCCCCTTCCCGCATCTGATGGGAACTAATTCCAAAAATAAAAAATTACGTAGGTATTTATGCTTTAATGCCTATGTGTTATTGCAGTTCCGGACTATAATCTCGTAACAATGTTCAACCAGATCCGTTCTGGTATTGAGCGTGAAAGAGTAGCAGACACCCATCCATACATACAAGATTTTTTTTCGCGTATGTAGTAAGAATCACTTACCTACTAGTTTTTTTATACACAAAATGCATACGAAAAACAGCTTTGTCACAGAAAGCTAAATCTAGGTCACAGATACCTTGAAAAAACATTTAAAAATATAAAGTACAAAGTAATGGGTTAATGGCAAGGAAATGATATTGAATTTTAAAGTTAAGTAAGTATATTAAATACTAGCTGAGCCCGCAACTTCGTTTACGTCACATAAGGTGTATGAAAGGAAAGGTATTTCTTCATCAGAGTCATCAAGCAGCGTCTGAAACTGCCCTGTTTGCTTAATCATAAAAGAGCTTAATGATTAAGTCTATTTTAAAACAATTCAGTCCGCGCCGAATATTTCTTCATCAGAGTCATCAAGCAGCGTCTGAAACTGCCCTGTTTGCTTAATCATAAAAGAGCTTAATGATTAAGACTATTTTTAAACAATTCAGTCCGCGCCAACACGCCAGTTTTGGTTCACTCACATTCAAAGAAACCCCTACAATTAAAATTTACAAAATATCTGATTCTTAAAAGTGTTATAACTATTTTATTTCTAAACCGATTTACATAAAACAAACGCTAAATGTTAACTGGAGCAAACCTTAACACAATAAAAAAACCGCATTGCAATCGGTTGAGCGGTTACTGAGATTAGCGTGCACAACCGTACAGACAAACAGATATACAGACATACAGACATACAGACAAACAGACAAAAATTCTAAAAATCATTGTTTTGGGTTCTATTGCGTTCATAAAGCCCCCCTATAATATTTTTTCTTATTTATCTTCCATGTACAGACAGCGACCTGTTACGATTTTATTATATGTATTGATTGATGATTGATTATGTCCATGCAACCTAATAGTACATTATGATACAAGTTCGGTAAGTTGATAATTACAGCCGAGGCGTTATTGCTAGCCCGAGCCGCAGGCGAGGGCTACAAGAAAGCAGAGGCTGTAATTATCAAAGCGAACGTGTGTCATACGACGTTTTATAACATATTTGCGAGGAAACAAGGAAATAAATAAAACGGGGACATTCATAAACTAACAAAAAAACGTAGCAAAAAATAGCGATAATAAAGCGCGCGGAATTTTACTTGTTCACAACGCTTTCTTTTTTTCTTATTTCTTAAGAGGCAAAGGCACAAAAACAGCCAGTATTATTAATAAAGTAAATTAACATTGTTTGTATTGGTTTCACATAAATAGTTGTAATTTATTGTCAAAATTAATTAAATTAAACAATTACATGTTTATTTTATTATATTTTATCTCCCAAAGTTAATTTTATTCATAAAATGTTCACCACTTTTCTGACATAAAAACTCTTTGCTAAGATTTAAAAAAAGTACCGTTCGTTTTAGACGCAATCGTCCGTTTTACTTTACATTACCGGACTAGGCCGTAATGAGATACATTACATTAGTGAAATGGGTCAAATAAGAGACTCTTTACGAGCAAATGTGTTATAAAGTAAATTAAAATGGCATTATTAACTCGATCACAACAACCTCGATTGACTTTTTAAGACTTAAAAATATGAACTTGACTTAAAGTGTTCTCTCACACTCTGATAGTATATATTATTAACGCTATTATATATTAACGCCTTTATCCGTGAAGGGGTAGGCAGATTTATAGTATACCAACGCCCACATTTCACTGTATACTTTTTATACCCACATTATAAGTGGTGAGCCTATTGCCATGTTTAAGTTAAGGTTGTGACAACCCTGTTGAAATGTTTAAAGCCGCCTATAAAGCCTTCAGCATGGCTTAACGACTGTCATATTACAGACAACCAGGACCAACGGCTTAGGGCTAGGCTAGGTGCTTCCGAACTAGCAAATAAATGCTGCGATGCACGGTATTCTACCATTCTTTCAAACTCGTACCTACATAAAATTTGTTGTTTAATATTTAGGTATTAGGTAGGCATATTGACTAACAGCATTTAAATAGAATTATGTCTCCCAAACAAGTTCTTTATGATAAAATAGTTTTATAATAATTTAAATTTAAAATTTCGTAATAGGATCTAAACGGGTTAATTAATATTTATCTATAACAACTTTGGAGATGTTATGCTAAATTTGGGCTGGGTTTGAAAAGTGTTATTTGAGGTCTATGGCCAGATCTTTTATTCGATAGCTATTAACTTAATTTTATTGCCGTCATAAATCAAGATCTAGCAAGCTTATTTAAAAAAATAGAGTAAATCGATTGTGTAAGACATTCCTGCAAAATCATCGACTTTTAGCCCTTATCTATAAAATAGAGTGCAGAGGGGCTTATGGCGAGACTTGTGTCTGTAGTCTGTGACTCTGTTGCATTAAACTAGGTCACGTGGATCATCTGTTCAAAGTTTGAAATAAAACAAAAATGACAACGTCAATCGGATTAGGGGATTTAATGGACTAAACCTTCTTCGATATTTTTTTTATTATTTTTCCAGTAATTTCTGTACTCTTGAGATAATACGTGTATTTTTTTCATTGAAAAATAAAAAATCATGCATTTAAGGGTTAAACTAGGTCACGTGGATCATCTGTTCAAAGTTTGAAATAAAACAAAAATGACAACGTCAATCGGATTGAACTTTCACAATAAATAAAACGTAGTGATTGAAGAGAATATCTTTGAATAAACGTTTTAGAGAGGGGCAGTCGGGTGAGACCGTCTCACGGCTTCTTGTTGAAACTAGCAAAGCAACAACCAGCGAAAAATTCTAAATCTATGGCAACAACGCCTACTTTTTGGGGTTCCGTACCCAAAGGGTAAAAACAGGACCCTTTCATGAAACTTCGCCGTCCGTCTGTCTGTCGGCCCTTTATAAGCCCCGCAAGTTGGTAATGCGCTGGAACCTTGTCATAATGACAGCTAAGTGACGTCATCGTGACTGGCCTCGCGAAGCTGCGTACGGTATTTTTTTTAGTACTGACTGCTCGACGGACATACGTCACCAAGTGGTCACCAAGATGGCCGCTAAGCGCAATATCAACGTGCGGGGCTTATACAAGGCTGTAACTCAGGAGCTGTGATAGCTAGAGAGCTCAAATTTTCCCAAATTTGGTAGAGCTGAGATTTTTCAGGAATGCTTACTTTTTATACCACTAAGATGGCACACATACACATAGGGCCTCCTAATGAAAAGTGGTGTCCGTAGCCTATGATTGTCTGCGACACCAGAGGTGCTAAACTATATATTATATTATCTGTGCTACCTTCACGCTGCCGACCCTAATCCTGTACTGCAAAAGAGTTACCCTCATGCACAGATCTGAACAAATTAATTGAATGGCCCCCATTCCCTGGCTTATTTCGTGAGTGGTTTATATGGCGACGGTCCCGTTGGACCTCAAAGTTTGGACCTCATCCATAGTTATGACGCACTGGACCTTCAAAGTATTATTCTGCCTGTACTCTAAGTTCCATTAAAAATTTAGTATACTACAAACACGCACAAAAGTGACACGCTGCATCAAAATTTAAAAAACGATAAAATAAATCAATAAATTTTAATCAACACTGTTATTAACAACGATAGGTATCAAAAATATAATGATTTTTAATAGGGTGTGTGCTGATCAACTGTGGTGACCAACGGCTTAACGTACCTTCCGAAGCACTGAAACGCTCTAAGAAATGTCACAAAGTGGTCACATGGATAGTCATCCATCCAAAGACCGGCCATAGTGATGGTTGCTTACTGCAGTGATCGTTTTCAGAACACTGAGTCCGCAGGGCCAAGAGCGCTTAAAATAACTTGGTACGGCATAATGAGCAACAGCATGTCTGGTTGGCCATAGATGAACTGCAAGCCACAGGCGGCCATTCACATGATGACGTTGTGTTTACACAACACCCAGTTTTCTTCTTTAGATGCCGATCTCCAGATGGTTCTTCTAAACATATTGGGTCACATGTCAAACGAGAGTAGTTTGTTATAGAACCAGATGCATCACCATTCATTGAAGATCGTGACCCGTATGCAAAATCGTCTACGACACTTTGAATGCGGTTCCTGAAAGAAAGTATCTTATGTGCGGGTATTTTCTCAATGTGGGGTAACAGAGTTTTAAAAAATAGAACATGCTCATTATCTGAGTCTGCTGCATTCATCAGTAGATGATTTTCCTTTTCTTGCATTAATTTAAGATTTTGTTGATTAATATTCGCCACTTGATCATCAAGTGAAATTTTAGGTGCCTTTGAAGTCGTTGGAGCATTTGGTATTGATGAAAGCGCTGATTCATCAAAGTCTTGCGTCTTACGAAGTGTTAATGAAGAATTATCATCACCATCATTCTTTCTTTGGACATCTTCTGTTTCAACACCAGTTTTCGTTATTGTGTTTTCGCAATTTTGAATTAGAGGTCTTACTTCCACTACTACTCTTTTTAAAAAATATAAAGACGTAAAATGGCACCACTTGGAAACGTTTAAAATGTCTTCGTCTTTAGAGTGAGACTTCAGTATCTTGTTTAACTCTTTGGTGAACTGATCCCTCAGATATTTCCATCTTTTTTTTAGTTTAAATTCTGTAACAAAAAAATACTGTTATATAAATGTTGTCTAATCAGAGGTCATACAGGACCGACCACTGTTGTCGACCACAGCTACTTCAAACCGCCTCCCATACTGACTTCAGCTGACGGTCACCTGACGAGAACCTCTCGAAAGGTTCGACCTCGTCGATGTCATGTGTGCTATTTCTGCCAAGATGCCGCTAGCTTATAACTCGCTCACCAGCCTTCCTCTCCTGAGGATACTGCCGGTGGGGGCAGGTCTCGCTGGCGGCGTTACAACCACCAGGCCACCCACCCAGCGATCTGTCTGTACTTGCAGGCGGTGGATACACCCCTGAAATAGGCACTACCTAGATACAGTTGCCCCCGATTTCCCTAGGTTTGTGTGTCAGAGGTCATTTTAGCATAATATTGTAGCTTCTTTTTTAGTTCGCAGTGTTTACGTCATGTTGCGTCCAGATATGCCTGACAAGTCGCTTGTAATGTTCAGGTTCATCATCACGCCTTTATCCCCGAAGGGGTAGGCAGAGGCATATTATATACCCACATTTCACCTTTTTGTAATTTGTCCCACGTAATACGTTGTGAGCCGTATTGCCGTGTTTAAATGGACAGGCGCAGGTTGTGACTGCCTGCTGTTGAAATAAAGCCTTCAACTTGGCTTAACGAATGCCATTTTACTGGCAACCGGGACCAACGGCTTAACGTGCCTTCCGAAGCACGGAAACGCTCAAATAAATGTCACAAAGTGATCACATGGATGGTCACCCATCCATGGACCGGCCATAGTGAAAGTTGCTTACTGCAGTGATCGTTTACAGAACACTGAGTCCGCGGGGCCACGAGCGCTTCAAAAGCGCTTGTAATGTAATCCTACTAGTACAAATTTCAAAGTTTGGGAAGGTGTTTGGATGATTGTTACTTAATTGCTGTCTAACGGGCAAAGATAATAATGGTTTACATACAGATAAAGAAAGAAAGAAAAGTATTTATTCGAAACTCAATGCCATAAAGTTACATTATGAAAACTCACTCACTTGTACTATTCCACAACTTTTATTATAATTTTAATAATACCTGACCGGTTTCGCTATTATAGCATTCTCAAAGGTGTTTATACTAACTTTTGACGTAAGTAATAATACTTTTCAACCATTTGTGCATGTATGTAAAATAATCATGGTTGTCACTATGAAGAATTATTAAAAGAAGAGACCGTATTCTTAGCATTCCATGGATTCTCCGTGCGGGCGCCGGGTCCATAGCGTGGCACAGGGGGGAACACCCCGACGGCGTCTGGGACTTGCGACCCATTCGAGTAGGTTTAGGGTGGCCACCTTACTATGCGCATAAACGATCACCTTCCACCGTCAACAATGTTCCCCCCCCTGCCCAACCAGATTTGGTAAGATCCTATCAATGCCGCTTTGGATACTCGTTTTAGTAAAGAGCTTACTGAAGCTCTTGGCAATCCAAGGTCCTTAAATAAATTATACAGGGATTTAGCTGGAATTCCCCTTGCTCCTACTTCTACGGCATAGAGTTTAACCACATAGCCATTTTTGGTTAACTCGTTGGTCAAGTCAAAGTATTTATTTGTCTTCATGGCGTGGTCCTTCGGTATGTTGGTCTCCCACGGCACCGTCAGCTCCACGAGCACCGCACGCCTGTGTATCCTCGAAAACAGGAATATGTCGGGTCTGGATGACGAGGCACATACATCCTCCGGGATTTTGTAGTGTTTTTCATACGTGTCTGAGAGTATAGTCCAATCGACGGCAGCCATCAAAATTGAGTATGGCTTTTGAAGTACTTTCTTTGAACAGCCTTCCTTTACAAACGCAATGTCATTTCTTTTGTTTGTGGTTAATCCCTTTTTCGCTCTCGCTACCGCCAAACTGACAGCCTCACGTATGATTTCCAATACCCTATCGTGTCGGCGTGAGTAATGACCCCGGTCTAGTAACGTCCTACAACCTAATAATATACACTTTTCACCCGATCATTAAAATTTGAATATTAATATTAGGTGCTTACACATCAAATTGGCGTTTTTCGTACTGGCCACTTTAATTACGATTTTCTCCTCTTTGGTAAGGAATTCCAAATTCAAATTTTCCCAGCTATTTACTCATGTATTTATCCTTCGATGACCGTCATTCATTTGTTTTTTTCTTCTGTTTTTTTCTGTTTGCGTCACTCATTTTACAAAATTGAAAACTTAAAATATCGCATTATTTACGAGTACGAGTTCCGCCGTGGCACTAGTGCTGCGGAAACGACTAGAAGGGTGAATGATGTGTATGGCGGTCATGTTGCAAAAGAAAACACAGTTCGTTTTTGGTTCCAACGTTTTCGTTCAGGAAATGTCGACCTGCAGAACAAGCCCCGTGGACGGCCTGAGACTCAAGTTGATAATGAAGTATTGAAGGCTATTGTGGAAGCGGATCCATCGCAAACCACGTCCGAGTTAGCTGCAGGCTGCGGTGTTAGTGATAAAACTGTTTTAATTCACTTGAAGCAAATTGGGAAGATTAAAAAGCTTGAAAGGTGGGTACCTCACGAATTGACTGAAGCAAACCGGCAAAAGCGCGTCGACTGCTGCGTTACATTACTGAACCGGCACAATAATGAAGGTATTTCAAACCGAATCATTACCTGTGACGAAAAATGGATTCTTTACGATAATCGAAAGCGCTCAGCGCAATGGTTGGATCCTGGCCAGCCAGCCAAATCCTGCCCCAAGCGAAAATTAACCCCAAAAAAGTTACTTGTAAGCGTTTGGTGGACTAGTGCCGGTATTGTTCATTACAGTTTTCTCAAATCTGGCCAGACTATTACGGCTGATGTCTATTGTCAGCAATTGCAAACCATGATGGAAAAGCTAGCGGCTAAACAACCTAGGCTGGTCAATCGCTCCACGCCACTGCTGCTTCACGACAACGCTAGACCACACACTGCACAACAGACGGCTACCAAATTAGAAGAGCTTCAATTGGAATGTCTAAAACATCCTCCGTACTCCCCGGATCTTGCTCCAACAGATTACCATTTTTTTCGAAATTTGGACAACTTCTTGCAAGGGAAAAAATTCAACTCTGATGGGGCAGTCCAAATCGCCTTCACAGATTTTATTGATTCCCGTCCGACTGGTTTTTTTAGTAAAGGGATCAATGAACTACCTATGAGATGGCAAAAATGCATAGAAAACAATGGTTCATACTTTGATTAATTAAATATATTATATTTAAAAATATTCGACTTTTTGTTCCTCCTATACAAAACGCCAATTTCATATGTAAGCACCTAATATTTATATTAAATTAATATTTCGACTGAATGTTTTCATTTTCATAATTAATTTTTTTTATTAACATTTTCATTTGACATTTTCGGAATTTTATTTTATTTTTATTTATTTGATTTAATATACAATTGACATTACATTAGTATTTACTTCATGACGACATTTTATTATTTATACTTTATTTAAGAATTTAATTTAGTAAATCTGACATTTGATTGTAATTAAAATTTTATTGGACATTCAATTTTATTTATATGCTAATTTAGATTTGTATTTAAATGTCTAAAGTTTTTTCCCCATATTTGGGGGAAAATTCTTCATAGTGACAACCATGTTTATTTTTGTTTACCCACATCTTAGATCATCTAACCACAGGATGCGCCTTACTTAAGCATTGTTTTCTGCCAAGCCAATAGACCATTTGGTCTTTTGGCTTTATAAAAAGCACTGTACATCAGTACATCATTTTATATGATTAAACTACCTAGTACATTTCATTGTAGTTGACTGTACAAGAAAAATTAACACACAACAGCTTTGTCGATTAATACATTTTTAAGTATAATGAAATTTTATATGTCTTTGTGTTTCCCCATTCACCCGCTATGAAAACTAGCAGAATATTTTTGTATGCGGTGGTTCGCAAAGGCTAGTCCCTTGATATATGGTCTAAGACCCACATGCACAAATGGTTAAAAAGTATCATTACGTATGTCAAAAGTTAGTGTAAACACCTTTGAGAATAGGGAAACCGGTCAGGTATTATTAAAATTATAATAAAAGTTGTGGAATAGTACAAGTGAGTGAGTTTTCATAATGTATAACAAGTTCCATCAAGTGCCAACAATCAAAAGTATAAAGGCCACAAAGGTATAAATACATACATACATACATACATATCATCACACCTGTTTCCCATCGGGGTAGGCAGAGACTATGGCTTTCCACTTGCTACGATCCTGGCATACCACTTTCGCTTCTTCTACTTTCATAAGTGCTTTCATACACGCTCGCCGGTTAAGGGTACTCTTGACCTGGCCTTTTTCCAGCAGGTCATCAATTTGGTTACCATGCGTACGCCGAGGATGACCCCTACCAGCTTGCCCATTCATTATCGCCTTATAGATCTGTTTAGTCAGTCTATTTTCATCCATCCTCTCAACATGTCCAAACCATCTAAGCATCCCTTTTTCTATCTTTGTCACTACATCTTCAGTTATACCACATTGTTTTCTAATCACGCTATTCCTTTCTTTGTCCATCAATTTCACTCCAGCTATACTTCGCAGACTTCTCATTTCCACTGCATTAATTTTACTTTCATGCTTCTTCTGCCACACCCAACTTTCACTACCATACATAAGTGTGGGGATAAGCACACCCCTATGCACAGCCACTCTCGCCTTCTTAGACACGTTTTGACTGCTCATAAAGGTATGCATCGCCCCATTCACTTGATTTCCTGCCAAAACTCTTCTCTCAATATCCTGGTCACACTTTCCATCCCTCGTAAATTTTGAACCCAGGTATACAAATTCTTTCACCTGTTCCACTCTTTGCCCTTCGATAATAATAGGGCAATTCGTCATACATTCCTCTCTTTCAAAAACCATTACTTTAGTCTTACTTACATTCACTTTCATTCCTCTACCTTTCAGCGCCTCATGCATAATATTAACCATCAACTGCAACTCCTCCGCCGATGCAGCTAAGATCACCTGATCGTCAGCATATAGGAGGCATTTGATGGTCAGCTCGTTCAGTTTTATACCACACGCACTCTCTTGCAATTCTTTCAAACAACTGTCCATGTACAGGTTAAACAGCCACGGTGACGCTACACAACCCTGTCTCACACCCCTTTCTATATTAAAGAAGTCCGTGCAAGCTCCGTTGATCCTGACACAAGCACTTGAGCCCTCATAAAGAGATTTCAGTGCTCGTATCAAGCTGCTGCTCACCCCGTACAAAGACAATGTTGACCATAGTTCATTCCTCACCACTTTGTCATAGGCCTTCTCCAGATCTACGAATACGCAATATATATAAATAATGAAAAAAAATCTGTCCGTGGTATATTGATGTGTTTAATTTGATGATCTATTAATATTGATTAATATCTACATAGATGTCACTTTGATAACGTTTTTTTTTGAAAACAATGAAATATGGTAGGTACCTAAGTAGGTACCTGCTTATGTACCTAAGCAATGATTTTTTTTTTTCAAATAGGTAATTTATACTGGCTTTGGTTACTTAGACCATACGCCAAATCTAGATTCCATATATAACTTATACTTCTAAATAAGTTTCTTGGGTTGGACTAAGTTCTACTCTAGTAAAGCGGTGGTACTTTACAAGAGCTTGCTGTGGAATTTGTCGATAATCCTAAAAAGTCGCGTATCACTACGCTATATCACTTTCCAACACTAGTGCACGTTGTCGAACCTTTATATTTAAGAACCCACCATAAATTATACATAAACACTCAAAAATACACTAGTTTTGAAAAAACTTTTTAGCTGAGTAAAACGCTAGTCTGTAAGTTTAAGTTTCGCGCGCAAAATGGTACGCAATGACAGATGACAGCAAAACATAACCTATAAATTTAATCCAAACACCTTCACATCCTACTGATACTAATATTATGTAGTACGGTATGTATGTACTAACTACTATTAAATTATAATTGCTAATAAACTTACCATCCAGTCCCAGTTTCCAACTAATTTCTCTCCAGTACCCGTTGGTCTTATGTATGTGGCTGTAGTGTTTATGTCTATTGTCCCACAGAGCTCGTTTATCCTTTATCAAGGCAATCAAATTTTCGTTATCCAAGGCTTCCATACTGACAGATTATAATTCAAAACAAGGAATTAGGAAATGCTTAAATTCTGTTATTCTCAATGAACGCGAACGCGATACGATAGCGCACATTGACCTGTCCTGTATGTAAACAATAATTTAATTCTAGGTTGAAAACAAAGCCATCTACCGGAATATTTTAAAACTTTATTTTACAACGCCATCTCTGAAATGGTCTCTGAATTCTTACAGTCGTTACCTGATTACCTACCTACCTTTGTGTTAATACTATTATTTATGAACAAAATTAAGAATTAAAATAAAAAAAAGAAACTATTTGTTATCCTACATACAAAGTAAACATTTTATTTCAAAATCTAAAACTCTCATTATTTCACAAAAAAAAAATTTAATCATAGTAGGTACTTTTTTTTCATAACATTTGTTTTTCCAAATGATTACAAAATACAAAATTAGGAATAACACAGATAAAGAGCATAACACCTGAAACATTTACGGTCAAATGATAATTACTTCAGTCAATGACCTTGACCTTCAATTGGGATGACCTTAATTCCGTGGGAGATGGGTCGGGTCCTAGTCCGGGATGCCACTTGCGTAGACACATTGGCCCCGTCCCATCTTCCTCGAACAAAAGAAAAAGCCAGCGCAGCAGCGGAAGCGGCAGAAAATAAAAAGATAACCAAGTATAAGGGGCTCGGCTCGTCGTACAATTTTATTCCAGTCGGTGTCGAGACCCTAGGTCCTTGGGGTCCCAAGGCGCATAAATTCTTCAATATTTTGAAGAAGCGTCTTGTGGAGTCTACTGGTGACCTAAGGGCTGGCAGTTATTTCTCCCAACGAATAGGCATCGCCGTTCAAAGGGGGAATGCTGCCAGTCTTTTGGGCACAATGCCACGGGGGCCCTATTTAGATTTAGTTTAGTTTTATTTATTTTGTAAATGGTTATTACGCTTTAATGTACATACCATTTGTCTAATATTTTATTGAATAAATTACTTTACTTCAGTCATAATAACTGAACAAATGGGTTACGTCACGGAGTCGTTAATTTCGCGCTCACAGTCATCTGCCTCCGTGGCGCAATTGGTTAGCGCGTTCGGCTGTTAACCGAAAGGTTGGTGGTTCGAGCCCACCCGGGGGCGTTCTCTTTTTGTGGCTTAATTTTTTATTGATAGTGCTAATTTCAATCTTACGTAGGCATAGTAGGTATTTTTTTATGTTTTTTGGTATGAAAGAAATGTACGAGAACAATTTATTTTTTTATAACATACCATACCAGAAATGATATGTAATACCTTAAATAATTTACACAAAAATTTATCGATTTTTATATATACCATAAAATCTTACGTTTATCGAATTATTTAAAAGTATTAATAAAATAAAATATTAATAGTAAAAAATATTAATAAATAGCTCAAAATTGTACCTACATGAATGATTAAAATAGAAAAATATGATTGGAGTTCTTTTGCATTTTCTGAGAAAATTTTTGCCATTGAACATTTTTCCATAGGACTTGTAGTTTTGTCGGAAACCGAGAAAACCCCTTTCCCCCCCCTCCCCCTTAAAACCCCCATTTTTTTCACTTCCCGAACTCAGATCGCCCGTAAATTATTTTTTCTGTTATTTTTGTCACATTCTCTTCCTTTTGCAATAGGTTTCATTCTACTACATTTTTTTTTATATTTTAAAAGCTATCTGCACTGGTCTAATATGATTCAATGTAAATAAAGGGTGTCTCAATAAGAGTGCACTTTTTAAATTTAGTGCTATTTTTTTTGTGCAAGTGGCGACTCTGAGATTTGACAGCCTACACATTTATTTGTTCCGATTAATAAAAATGGAGCGCTTTTCGAAAGAACAACGCGTAATAATTGTGAAAACTTATTACAAAAATTTGGAAAGTTATGCTGAGACCGCTCGCATACTACGAACAATTTTCAGTCGAGAAAGTGCACCTAATGTGTGAACCATTCGAAGAGTTCTCAAAAAAAATGAAGAAACTGGGTCGGTAATGGATAGTAAGACTTCTGTGCTTCCGTTGTGTGCGGATGGCATGTGGTTTCAGCAAGACGGCGCGGCGCCACCTGCTACACCGCGCATGAAACAATCCATTGCAGTAACGATTGCCGAAAAAATACCTCAATAAATTCTGATGTGAACTGGCCACCAAGATTTAACGCCGTGCGATTTTTTTCTTTGGGGTTTTCTCTAATCGCAGGTTTAAGCGAATAAACCAGAAACAATGCCTAAGCTCAAATCCGAGATCCAACGAGTCATCGGTGCGAAACAGCCTCATCTCTGTGAAAAAGTCATGAAAATTTTCATGAATTGAGTAATGGCCTGCCATCAGAGCCGTGAAGGCCATTTGACGGATATTTTGTTCCATACCTAATCGGAACATGTCTTTTTGACAACTCAATAAAAAAATCACAACTCTCTCAAAAAAATATGTTTTTTTTATTAAAATGAAAAAGTGCACTCTTACTGGGACACCCATTACATTACCTCTACATTACGAACTTTTTTTACAAACAACCTATAAAACGAATTTTCAACTATCAAAAAAAGTGTAGGTAAATACCTCTAATTAACGAATTTTGTCAACTCAAAACCAATTTGAAATGTTCCTATTCCTACCGTAGATTTAGATTTTTTCGCTGTTCCCACCAATATGAACCTTAGCCCATGAATCATGATCATGTGATTCAGTGGCGAAAGGTTTCAACATGTCTTTTTTTCGTTAATGGAAAGTAATCTAAACCAGGGCTTCCTAAACTTTTAAGGTTACGGAACACCAAACAAATATGTTTTATTCTACGGAACCCCATAAAAGGTTATAGCAAACTAGCTAGACAATTTCCGCAGTTCCGCCTGCGTGAATTCCTGTTACCTTTCCCGCTTCCCATAGGAACGTTTCCGGCATAGAAAAGCTTTTTTATTAAGCTCGCCAAAATGACGTCGTTTGCCTGATGGAAAGCCCTAGCGGCATTTAGCGATTGCGGGCCACTCTCACAGTCCGTAAGACTTCTGACAGTGGTCCTCAAGAGGGCGTCCCTGTGATGTGCCTCTTTACACTCCGCTGAAAGAACCCGGGGTTGGAAGAAGAGAGAAGAACGTGCGCAAGCAGGTCTTTCCAAACTTTTATAGATCGACAGAGAAACGATCTTTTGAATCACTCAGTTCTGGAGAAGTACTTTCCACTGTGGCAGCGGTACATTTGGCCTTGCGTAATTCAGGTTCGAAAACGGGAGGGTAGGATTAGGTTAAAGAGCTCTATTAAGAGCTAGGCTAAGCAAATAAATAGCCATAGTGTTATTCCAGACTAGGACCCCTTGAGGATCAGGGGATAAGCGTTCCTTCTTCATGGAGCTAACGCAACACCCTTTGGGCACAGTAAATTGGCCACATTAGAAGAGAGGGCATAACGGTACCACAGATTACTAAATAGTTACTACGTAACAGATACATCACTTCCATACAAAAGCGACAATACCTACGCTATATTAGCCTACAAAATTTTAGTAATAATACCTGCTGCTCAGAACGAGAAGAATTGTACCTTAAACACGCGCACATAGCGTCGAGACTGTGTTGCTCGCTGTGCGAGTGACGTCATCGTAAGAATGAGCTAGGGTTGAACCTATAATGATTGTTGTAATAAAACAAATGTTACGAATCAACCATGTTTTAATACGCTTTTAGTAGGTCGACGTGTATGTAACTAACAATGTAATGGAATGTAAGGAAAAAAATTATGAATGGTTTAAAAAAACCCTAGAAAAACACGCTTTTATAAATGCACGTAAAAACCAAAAATAAATTATGAATCACGGTAGGTAGGTATACCTATATATTTATATTGTTTATCTTATGCCTACCCATAACTAAAATATCAAAGAAATCTAAATTTAACTGACATTACCTTTAGCGTAAGTACCGGCTATTCACCTATCCCACCGGGCCATCCTACCTTACTATGTTACACACACATACACATGGTCACGCGTTGATCTCCGAAGGGGAAGGCAGAGGCATATTAGATGCCCACATTTCATTTTTTATAGTTTGTACCAAGTACAGGTTGTGACCCTCTGCTGTTTAAATTTTTCAAACCGCCTAAAAAGGCCTTCAACTTGGCTGACTGCTATTTTATTGGCAACCGGGACCAACGGCCTAACGTGCCTTCCAAAGCACGGAAACGCTCAAAGAAAGGTCACAAAGTGGTCACATGAATGGTCACCTATCCAAGAACGGGCCATAGTGAAAGTTGCTTACTACAGTGATCGATTACAGAACACTGAGTCCCCGGGGCCACGAGCGCTTCGACTACCTATAAAACCTATTTACCAACAAATTCTATAAAACATTGAACTGCCTATAAAAAACAACAATTTTATAATACCTGACTCAAATAACTCCTTAATTTACGATTTACATACTTATCACCTACCTACTTATGTTCAAACAAATAAATGGTAAAAACATCCAAATTGATAAGATTTAAAATATTACTCAGCTTTCTTCGTCTCTCGGCAATTTAAAAAACGACATTTTTTTTTTGTTTTTGTACTATTACACCCATCCACTGCACAATAATTACGTGGTTTCGGTATTTCGAAGCGTAAGCGCGGGAAACGTGCGGTACGGTGCGATGCGAGCGCTCAGTCGGGCGTCCGGCAGCCCTCTGCCAGTTGTATCCCCAGGGAGATGCCGAGCGGTAGGTACATAGCGCGCGATTTTGAGCGAGTGACGGAGGCCTGACGGTACTCCGTTCGTTGAGCAGCTCGCCTGGCGTAGTACCTCCACCCTGCAGAAGACAGCGGTAATAGTAACCTGGCTTCGTGTTGGGTTATATTCTCCGTCGGTGAGCAAGGTTCCAGAGCTCATTGGGTGGTTATGCGGCGGTGACGGTGAGACCAGAGGCTTGTTTGTCTTCATTAGCTGGTATGGGCGCGGATCATTGGTACGGCGCAGTGGTCAGGCAGACCCGGTGAAACGGTTGACCACAGGACCCTCGCACGGGACCCAAACCTGAGAATTAATTAATCTTCACCCCAGAAGGCTGAACCAGCAGCCTGCGTAAAGTTCCTGATGCTGCGGTCGTTTTGGCCACTGCATTAGAGGGGATCGGAGGCGGGATTTTGGAGTGCAGTAACCTCGCTTTGTCTCTTGCTCCACCGGTACACAGGTAGCACTTAACCTTCTTAAATTCCTATTTTGTAAACACCATGGCAAGGAAAAAGAAAAACAAGGAACGATTTACAGCGTCATCGTCGTCCACACTTCAAATGGACTTTTGCCACATCAGAGGTATACACAAGAACATCAACGCAGTCCACCACCACCTGGAAACTGCGCAGCCGACACTATTTTTCTTGATGGCGACGCAAATCTCTTGCTCGGACCATACAGTTCACTTAATGTGCCTTAGCTACAAACTGGACACTTCAATGGACTTTTGTCACATCAGAAGCATACATGAAAACGTCAACGCAGTCCACCACCACCTGGAAACTGCGCCGCCGACCCTATTTTTCTTGATGGAGACGCAAATCCTGCTCGGACGATACAGCTTACTTAATGTTCCTTGGCTACAAGCTGGAGCACAGCTTTAGGTGAAAAGGTGGGGTGTGTATGTATATGTACGTCAGGGATGATGTCTGTTGTCGCCGTCTCAGGACCCTTGAAGACAGGGATCGGATCGGATCGGATCTACGCATGTTTGTGCAGGTATTACAGCGATAATACGGACTGGCGGGCTAGCCTTCTGGGAGTCGTGAAATGTGGTTGCTTGCCAAAGCTGTCGAGGGAAGCTATTGTCGGTCGGGTTTGCCATCCCTACTTAAACCGGATGATAGCCTGGCTTAGAGTGCCAAGGAGAAAGCCGACCTTTTTGGTTCTCTCTTTGTCTCCAACTCGACCATGAACGACGCGGGTTTTTCGCCGCCTTGCATACCCTGGTGTGGCACTTACATGCCAGAAAATAAATTCAGGCAGCGGGACGTTAGGTGGGAGCTTCATTCCCGTGATCCCGTTTATAAGTCGAGTGGGACAGACGGCATACCTGCGGTGGTACTAAAGTAGTTTAGTCCTGAGTTGTATCAGGTACTTACTCGTCTTTTCACGCTTTCATATTCCATGAAACAAGTCCCGGCTTCGTGGAAGACCGCACACGTGCATCCTGTTCCCAAGAATGGTGATAGAACCAACCCGGCCAATTACAGGTCTATAGCCGGCTCCTGGGGTACTTTGAAGAACACGACCTGCTCAGTGACTGGCAATACGGTTTCCGTCACGGTCGCTCGGCTGGCGGTCTTCTTGTGTGACTCACATACCGCTGGGCGACTGCTATTGAAAGTAAAGGCGAGGCTGTAGCAGTGAGCCTCGATATCTTTAAGGCCTTTGATCGGATCTGTCACCGTGGTCTTCTTATGAAATTGCATTCCTATGGACTGCCGGAGGGGTTTTGTAGATGGGTGTCCCGCTTTCCGGCCGGTTCTGACTACATGGCCATAAGTGCTGGAGTCCCACAAGGCTTGGTGTTATCGCCCACTCTATTTATGCTGTGTATTAATGATAAGCTGTCTAATGACGGCGCTCATTGCTATGCAGACGATATTACGGGCGACACTTTTGCACAGGCCGACCCAATATCCCTCGGTGCGTAGTGGAACAAAATCTTGAACAACTGGTGACTGAAATCGAGACTACTCGCGCACAAGTGTCCGATTGGGGTGGACGTAACCTTGTCCAATTTAACCCCACCAAGCCACAAGCAAAAATAATTACTTAAAGGTATTGTTTCAACAGCAGTGGGTCATCATTTTGGCGGAACCCTGATGACTGGTCCACGGAACCCCTAGGTTCCGCGGAACCCACTTTGGGAACCGATGATCTAAACTGTGCTGCTCGTCACATTGAAGATTCTAGTTGCAATGGCTCAGAATCTCAATATAACAAACCTTAGTTTAACCACAGATTATATAATATATTCTATAGTTTAACGAAAACCTTGATACAAGCATATAAGGAATATTTCCTCGGTCCCTTCAGATTATATCGAGGTTGTACTGTATAAAACAAACATATTATTTACTTTCATAATGTTAAAGATTGTAAAATGTTCCCGTTCCCACTACCACAGATAATAATTATATTCTACTACTGCCATATAGGTATATGCAGTATGTATTGGGAACTGGAATAAAATTCCATACTGGCGCCATCTAGTTTAAATTATTTATAGAATAGGATATTAGATTAGGGTTTATTAATATTGTCCCAGTACTGGTTGTTATCAATAGATGGATGTAATTTTTATAAAAAAACAGCATCTTATAACCTAATGCTGTATTTCGACACGTTGGATGTGCCTTCGATAGCTCAGTTGGTAGAGCGGTGGACTGTAGTTGGAAACAAGTAGCTGGTATCCATAGGTCGCTGGTTCAAATCCGGCTCGAAGGAATTCTTTTTGTGATTTTTTTTATATTTAGCTAACATACCTACTGAAGTATGTACTTACATATTTTTGTTTTTGCAAGTGGAAATCTTATGGCAGACTCCTACCGGCTACAACCACACCATACCTCGGAAGAATAATTATAATCCCATCCCATTCCTCGCGCCACAGAACTTTTCCATTCCAGTCATCACGGACTCTAGACGTGGGTTTGCTTTTGATCCCACTTCTTGGGGAGGGTTTGAGTGTTCCCGCTTCTTTGCTAGTTAGGTTACCTACTGCATTGATGGGGTGAAGAGACACACTACTGTCTTGGCCTGCTTGTGCAATAACGGCGAGCAGCCAACCCGCCGCCGCGCCGGCTCAGGTCCTCGGTCATGGAGGCCACTAGTCTTGAACATATTGTTTCCTCTTTTAAAAAAAATTCAAAGTAGTTGGTCGACACGGTACCTACCCAGAAAACTGGTTTCTCTTTTGCTCAGTAATGTAAAAAAACCAGAGACGCTATCAAGCAAATGAGGATGGCGGAGAAATTAGTTTTCATTTTAGTGGTTTTATTTTGGTTATTTATTTGTTGTAATCTTGGTTACCTTTGTTAATATGATTGTTTAATATTTGCGAAAAAGCCTTACCTATAAGTAAGTAAGTTTTAATAATTTTATTGTTTATTATACACATGAATCGACTGTTTTTGTACTACTGATGTGGCTGACAGGCATACGAATTACGATCCCCTCGTCGAAAGTGGTTACTGTAGCCTAAACTCACTGTGGGTGGACCCTATCGCCGTGTTAAAACAGACAGAATACAAGTCTGTGGCTGTGGCTACCTGTTACTGAAAGAAAAAATACTATGGTAAGTATGCCTCCAATAATACAGATCAGTGCTCCTACTTAATAGAAAAGATATGCTGGTACCATAAACAATGGAAAAAACCTTATCTACTGCTCGTTCGCTCTAACTTTGCCGTTCGGCTCCATACTAAAGTCGAATTTTTAATTAGACGAAGTAAATTGACAGTAATTAATGTCACTTCTTCATACAATGTTGCTTATTTTCTATGACAAAGTGACATTAGCTACTGTCAATTTACTTCGTCTTATTAACAATTCGGGTATACGCCTCTACGCCAGCGGCAAAGTTAGAGCGAACGGGTAGTAATATGAACGCGACTGCACTCTATAGCAATAAGTCCAATTTAAAAGCACAATGAAACACCATGCAACCCAATTTGCAAGGTACACGAATCGGAATGTAAATATAACTTGACTTTCATATTCACAAAAGCCCTGATGCCTTACTAAACAGTCCTTTAAAAAAACACGAAATGTCACAGTAATTTTATCCTCTTGAATGTCACTCATAGTCATGCAAGCAAGCATAATATTGCCGGAGATAAATGAGTATAATTAAATAATTAAAAAAACCTCCAGGACCATTCATTTAAGAAAAGAAGCAGAAGAATATCAGTAATAATACATATTCTAATTATGTATACTTTGCCAGTCTGAAATATCAATAGAATAGTTTCATCACAATACCATCGCTGAAGACGGTCCAGATGCCTTACCCTTTCTGTCCTCAGCTTGACAGATGCTGCGGGTGTACCAGAAACTTAGGGGTTGCTTGTGTATTTATTGCGATATGGAGTATGGTAAGATTTTAGATTTATACTTTCTTCTATTTCTCATTGATTAGGTTAGTCCTTAGTAGGTACAGTAGATGGCCACGACCTGCTCGTGACATAGGTAGGCTCTCCACCTTTTACGATTGACCACAGGTCGGAAACTCCAGCTTGAATGTGTCCGTATGACTAATAATGCTAAGCAAATGTTCCCTCAACACGTCCGTCAACTATTATTACAGCTGTGGCGCGGCAGGGAGTTGCCGATCTGTATGTAATACTACATTCTCTTTGATTTGACGGATACTTATCTATGTATGTAGGCAACAAATTCAGACATAGAAGGAAAGTCCAATTTTGTTGGGAACATATCCCATGATGAAATGAGCTAGACTCAATATACAAATGGATAAATGTGATCGTAAAGTGTGAAAAAAGAGCGTGTCTGTATACATTTACACATTGACTCCTCGCCGTAGTTATGTAGATAATAATTATACTGTAGCGTTTGCCAGCAAGTTCTCGTTCACAAAATCAACAAACACACATCATGCAAAAAGTCATCTTTTTATGTGAGATTTTTGTCTGCTGCGGGGCAACAGAGCGAAGTTATAAGGGACTAGCGGACGTCACGCGGTTTCACCCGCGTAGTTCCCGTTCCCATAGGAATACGGGAATAAAATATAGCCTATGTTCACTGCTAAAGAGTGTAGCTTCCCAACAGTGAAAGAATTTTTCAAATCGGTCCAGTAGATCCGGAGCGTATTCGTTACAAACAAACAAACAAATCTTTCCTCTTTATAATATTAGTATAGATTACCAACCTTGGGGAGGAGTAAGACTATAGAATATATTATATTATCTGTGGTAAGACTACGGCGCGCGGCGGCGTTCCGCCATGATTTTACCGCGGGTCGCGCTACCAAACCGTTCCAATTATCAAGCTTGAACTTCAAAACCCCTGTTTTATTTCTTACAATCCTTGCAGGTTTGGGAAAAATGAAACAAAACACTGCGGTCTCGGCTACCAATACAGTAAATTTTCTATTCCAGTTCGTGGCATGTCACAGTTGCAGCATGGTACTATGGCCGTCGTGTCTAAACCACTTAACAGATGAAAAGAACCCCCTCCACCTGCCGTTAGTGATCATCCTGTGGTCGCTGTTCCTGCTCAACATGGCTACAGCCCTGTGCAGTTTCGGATTTCTGTTAACATTGCTTTTTGTATGTACGAGTATTATCATCATCTTAGAAGTAGCAATTCCATTTTGACAGTGGGTCGTTAGAACCTGCGCCTGTCTATTTTAATACGGCAATAGGTTCACCAGTCACCTCATAGCTAGATTATATTTGTGGGACAAAAAAATCGATCAAATGCGAGTCGGACTCGCGCGTGGAGGTTTTCGTAACAAAAAACGGCAAAAAATCACGTTAGTTGTATAGGAGCACCCCTTAATACCCCTTTTTCTAATTTTAGTACATCATCTGTGAAAATTTCAGCTCTCCGGCCTTCACGGTTACCGAGATACAATGTCGTGAAGGACAGACAGACAGACAGCCAGACGGACAGATGAATCTCAGAAATAGGGTCCCGTTCTTATCCTTCGGGTTTGGAACCCTAAAAATGGTGAATTTTGGACGTGTCGCGTTAGTAATCATAATCACTGATGAAGGCGTGTCTTTAAATAATATTAATGTATGTGTGTATGTAATGTTAGCAGCAGGTCATTCTCGTCTTAGCACCAACTCCTGATAACGTCCAATATCTCAATTTTGGATTCCAGGATTCTCTATTATATAGGTGCTGTGTATGATTACATTGAAGCTTGTTAGACTATGCTAAGGAAATTCTACTAGCAGACCTAGATGTAGAAACTATCCTCAAATTTCATCGAACTCTTAAGAGTGCAACTACCAAATCTTACGTACCTAACTTCAAACCAGAGCAAATCGTACACATAGATTTGATCAAATCAGACAGTAATGACCAGATTTTACGTGTTTAGTTTCTGTTCTAATCTCATTTCTCTCTCCCCCTTTACTTAATGCCTCTTCCCCCTCTTTCTTATGTAACTCTTTCTTATGTAGACTATGTGGTAGGTAATCTAAATTTCTTGTTTCCTTTGTTTCAGAGACAATATCTGTTTCTCGCCGAACTATTCGTATTACTGGGTCTTTTGTCAGCCATGTTTATGTTGGCTCATACTGTGATCACATTCTTTGTTTTCATCATACAGTTTGGACAACCAGTGCAATGTACGAACCCCGGACATGCTGTTTTTCACTTTATTTACTGCTGCAGTAAGTTCTTTATTATCCGGGTATTTTGGGGCATATGGGAAAGAAGAAAACCACTCGTAGCCCCGCTAACGCAGCAGTAAACGATCACTTCGTAATTCGTAATCATATAATTTTCTGGTGCTATCGCTGTAACCCTTTCTGATCCCTGGTCCATCTTTGACCGCCTCCATTCCACTATTAACTGCTGTCACGTTGGTTCTCCCGGGTGTTCCACAGTTAACTTTGCCAAATTCGAATCAAAATGGGGTATCCCCTTATAATTCACCCTAATTCGTGAAGCGCTCGTGGCCCCACGGACTCAGTGTTCTGTAAACGATCACTGCAGTAAGCAACTTTCACTATGGCCGGTCCATGGATGGGTGACCATCCATGTGATCTCTTTGTGACATTTATTTGAGCGTTTCCGTGCTTCGGAAGGCACGTTAAGCCGTTGGTCCCGGTTGCCAGTAAAATGGCAGTCGTTAAGCTAAGTTGAAGGCTTTATTTCAACAGCAGGCAGTCACAACCTGCGCCGGTCCATTTAAACACGGCAATACGGCTCACAACGTATTACGTGGGACAAATTATAAAAAGGTGAAATGTGGGTATATAATATGCCTCTGCCTACCCCTTCGGGGATAAAGGCGTGATGATGAACCTGAACCAAAGTTATCCACAAACTGGTCCACAGATGTTACTTAGTGACTTTTTAAGTTTTTAACACGACAATAGGCTTGCCACCTGTTACGTAGGACAGCGTACGAAAACTAAAATGTATGCGAATAGTGTGCCTCTACCAAGTCCTTCGGGAATAAATGCCTGACTAATATATGTATATGAACAGGTCTCAATCCTTTACGAACCAACATCATTCATTAACGTTTGTTTCAATGTTTTATCAGCATGTATAATATAATACTTGAAGCGATATCTTTGTAAGTACTTCACCTTTGCGAGTGTAGCGCTTCTGGTGTTGCAAACGTTCATAAGCTATGATGACCACAGGGGTGATGGGGCCGTAAGCTTATCTGCTGCCTAAGTGGTATAAACGGTTTGGGAGTTCTGGGACATCCTTCCGAGGGCTTCCCCGGGGCTCCCAACCACAGGCTGTTGGGCGTGACGTGAGGTTTTTTTAGTCGGTAGGAGTCCGGCATAACATCCATGAGGATTTTCCCTCACGTTAAACAAAAAAAAAATGGTATAAACGGAACTCTTGTAAATTATAATTACAATAACTCTAGCACGATGTAGAATTCGCATTATCAAAGCAATGCTACTATCATAAAGTGATATTATTATTTATATTTCAGCATGGTTATACTTCATACTCATCGTCAATTCTTACAGTTACGAGTTACGACAGGAAGAGGAAATTATGCTTCGATGAAAATAAGTAATTTATTTGATCGCAGAAAACGTGTGTGATTATGTCAAATATACAAATTCTATTATTGTGAGGGTTTTATTATGACATTTCATAGCTCCTTTATCTATGTATGTTGGCTACGAATTCAGATTTAGAAGGACGTTTCTTAAGAATTTCTGTGCCAATTTTGTTGGGCACATGTCCTCAGCTAGCATAGTTCCTGGACATTCAGAATGCGGTTTGAGTAGCAGAAGTTTTTCTTTTTGAAGGGCCAAAGGATTAGTCCTTCTATCTACGCCTGAATTCGTTGACTTAGGTAAGTCGTAAGAGCAGCAGTAGTCTAGGTGTGTTAAACCTGTGTTAATACTCTATTACATGGTCATTCCGATGTGATAATTGTGTTATAAAGTTATTAACACTCGTTCCGATTTGGTCGGCTCCAACCATCCGACAGCAATCAAATCGGAAAGTGTGTAAGGCGGCCGGCCCAACAAGGCATATAGTTAGACTTTTGGAATTATAGGTAGGTACAAATAAAATTGCAAGAAACATCAAGAAGTAACCCTTCGATCTGACTTGTCCATTGGCAGAGGGGAAAGTCTCTGTATGTCGCCTTCCAGGACCTTTTTTCTTGTCTTGATAGGTACCTACCTACTTATATTCTGAAAACGACATCAATGGTCGTATCCACCTTGCGTGTGAATGCATAAATATGATATGGTAAACCTCTGAAAAAAAAGCATTGGTTGTATTGAATAGGCTCCGAAACTGATTTGAAAAAACGCTTATTTCGTTCAGTCGCAATATGTCCAATTCGCAAAATGTCCAACTGTCCAATTCTCAATAGGTCCAGTTCGCAATTGGTCCAGTTCGCAATTGGTCCAGTTCGCAATTGGTCCAGTTCGCAATTGGTCCAGTTCGCAATTGGTCCAATTCGCAATTGGTCCAGTTCGTAATTAGGGATCCTCCTTGACTACGAGAAGCGTTTTTGACAACCTTTTGAGAGGTTAGTTTCAGCTCGAAATAAAATGCAAATAATTTATGATCAAACTTTTTTTTTTTAATATTTTAAATTCCGTTTTGTAGCTACACTATTCCCTGGTAACACAGGCTATATTTTTATTCGCGTACAACCATGGGAACAGGCAATAAGCAGGTGAAACTGAATGACATTCGCTAGTGATACGATAAAGCATTACAACAAAGGTTATTTAGTACTAGCGGACGTCACGCGGTTTCACCCGTAGTTCCCGTTCCCGTGGGAATACGGGAATAAAATATAGCCTATGTTCACCGCAAAGAGTGTAGCTTCCCAACCGTGAAAGAATTTTTTAAATCGGTCCAGTAATTCCGGAGCCTATTCGTTACAAACAAACAAACAAACAAACAAAAAAACAAATCTTTCCTCTTTATAATATTAGTATAGATAAATCGACTTAACCTTTACACCGCCTTCACCTTTCGGTAGGGCAATCGAAACTGGGACATACAGACCAATTATTTTCTATGAATATCGATATTGTGTTGCCCTTTCACTTCCTATTCGAGTCCAGTGTATCTCGATTACAGTGTTGCAATCTTACACTGTATTGTTAGTTTGTGAAGGATATTTATTATATTTCTCAATGTATTTGAGAAATATTCTTAGTACGAATATATTATTATTATACTAGCTGACCCGCGCAACTTCGTTTGCGTGATAACTGAAGAACCGCTCGATCGATTTTGTGCAAACTTCACATAAACCATCTACTAAATAGTCCGAACAAAGCCTAAACATTTGGTTTGAATAGGTGAGCCCGTTCTTGAGTTATAAAATTACAACGAAAAGTGGCATTGATTTTTATATATATAGATTATCTGTGGTAGTACTCTAACAGGTGCTGCAGACTCGACCAAGCGTTCTTGACCAAGAAGTGGAGTGGTCCTAACCGCCTCCACCCTACCTCAGGTTCCGGAATAGCCTTAGTACCGTCCGCAAGATATAAAATTTAGTTCTGGTAAAAAAAAACGATCGAATATAGAGATTTTTAGTCACCATGGAATTTTCTTTTTACCCATAGTCCGGGTAGTAGGTATGGGTATAATACACAATTGTATGCGTTTGGAAATCGAGTACCTAGGGAGGTCCTTACATTTTAAAGTTTTCAGGCGTCGAAAATTCACAACCTCAGTAGTACCGACCCTCTATAATGGGCGATGTAGTCCCTACCTAAAGTCTGCCTGGGAAGCTTGGAACAAGGCTTATCCGGGACTCCCGGCCGTAGAGTCGTGTGGTTTAGTCGGTGGGACTCGTGCATTGCGTTCATTTAAGATTTCCACACGTAAAAATACTTAAGTAGTAACTAGGCAATCTATATACCTAAACGTCTGCAAAGACTTTATGAATTCTGGAACTACATCCTCTAGGTATACGACTGTGGTATCAGACAAGCATACGGTCCATCGCATCAAAAATGTGACATGACTTCTCGTTGTTGAAGTTTTTAAGCCAGGCCATCAACTTGGTTTAACGACTGCCAAGTGGCTGACAACGGGGACCTACGGCTTGTCTATCGAAGCACGGCAACGCTCGTATAGCTTGGCAAAAAGTCTAGAAACGGAACTAAAATTTTGCTGACTGGCTACATTGTCAAAAAGCTGCCAATAGCGTCACATAAGTCTGTCTGTCAATGACCGTATATACTTTGATTGGTGGGTTTTATTGACGGTTGTTGACAACTGGATACTGATTGGTGGTTCTTTTTAACGGGTTGCCATATGAACAGGACAGTGGCTGCTCCATTATTTTCTTCTCTTTTTTGCCAAGCTGTAAACGGCAATGTCACTAAGCCTGAGCGCACATTGGCGACAAGACAGTCTACAGACAGACTGCTGCTTTACTAAATCTATGAAACTGCGAATCTTGTCCGGTCCGATAATCGAGCAAGAGTCAGTCTTAAGACAGTCGTGTCTCCAATGTGCGTCAGCCTAAGTGCATGGTTAGTATGGTCACCCATCTGAGGACCATGCGAAAGATACTTAATGCAGCGCTGGTTCGCGGAACACAGGCAGCGTGGTTACACGTTGTACCTATGATAGAGAGCGTCTTATTTTTAAACGTGAGGAAAATCCGTCATGTATGCTTTGCCGGAATCTTACACAGACAGACTAAAATCACACGTTCTACGGTCGGGAGCCTCGGGTAAGCGAGAGCATCTGGCACAATTAATATTGTAAAATGATGAGAAGGCACTATTCTATCATACCTTGTTTAAAACAAAGTATTGCGCGAATGGACAGCACAATGGGCCAGGGACTTACCGTTTTCTTCCCATGGGTTATCGAAAGAAATAGTTTAGCAACCCATTGTTACAGCATGGCGGTATTGAAAAATTAATAATCTGAGACATGACAAGGTTGCATTCACAATACACATGTCCATGAAAGTAGGTAAGTATATCTATTAAGAGATCCGTCCCTAGAATTGCACATAAAGGCCTTAGGATTAGGGAAATACTCGCTTCAAGAAATGACACTAAACAAACAACTAACAGACAGAACTGCTATTTCGCTGCTTTGTTTAAATTACGAAATATAGCTAAATCGGGAGAAAAAGCACCAGATTCCAAAGAGCTGCGTTTCGTTTTACAATATTGCGAACTGTCAACAGCAAGTTAATAGGTATACCTATCCTGCACCTGTCCATTTGAACACGGCAATAGACTTAAGTACCAAAAAGTATCAACAGCAAGTAAACATTACAACCTGCGCCTGTCCATTTGAGCACGACAATAGGCCCACCACCTTACTTGGGACAAAAGCAAATGGTGAAGTGGTGTGCGTATAATATACCACTGTCTACCTCTTCGGGGATAAAGGCGTGACTATTATATGATATGTAGGAATACCCTTCACCCTTTTTTTTAACGTGAGGGAAAATCCATCATGGATGCTACCGACTAAAAAACCTCATGTTAACGCCCAATAAATAGCCTATGGTTGGAAGCCCCGGGTAAGCCCTCTGAAGGATGTCCCAGGACTCTCAACATATCCTTTACCCTTTCCAGTCGAAGAGGTGCCTAGAGCTAGACAGACTGTAGGCACACACTAGCTGTACATTATTGCTGAGTACGCAAATGTCGAACTAGAGCGCAAACGTCTCAAACTCGACAGTTGTCCCTAACCATCGTGCCCGGTCGCTTGTGTGTCCCTGCCTAACCCTCGCGCGTTCACTTAGCGTAGTAACTTGTTTGTGAATGTGATAATATTTTGCAGGAAATTACAGTGACCAAATTAACACGCAACCTATCTTTGATTTATCTCTCCGCATCTTCCACATACATACATACTTACTTAAGACCCCCAAAAGACTAATAAAGTTGTAACACTTGTAACACAGGATAAATATAGCATTGATCTACAAAAGGCCTTGATTTCAATAATCAAAGCGGTACGACATACTTATGTACATTTTGTTGGCTAGTCTCGATGCGAATGCTACTTAAGAGAATAAAGATAAAAGTCCTTGAGAAGTGATGCGGGGCGAAGTGAAATGTTCGGATGCAACTTAAACTAACGCAGTCAGAACCAAGTATGATACATGACAATTAGGATGCCAAAGTCCCTTTCTAAAACAACCCACAACAAGAGAGCCGTGAGATCGTTCTTACCAGACTGCCCCTCTCTAACACGTTTATTGTGAAAGTTCAATCCGATTGACTTTGTCATTTTTGTTTTATTTCAAACTTTGAACAGATGATCCACGTGACTTAGTGACGTAGTTAAATGCAACAGAGTCACAGACTACAGAAAAAGTCTCGACATTAAGCCCCTCTGCACTCTATTTTATAGAGAGGGACTAAAATGGCTCTTTCTCAAAACGTTCCAATATAGTTGTTTAGAATAGCGCCATCTAGTAAAAGCACGTTGTGCCATTAGCTTCGCAAAATTTTAAAAGAACACACAGCTCTTCTGACTCTTTGGTTCGTAACTACATTTGATAGATGTCGCTTGCGTAGCATTTAGTTAGGTTTTTGCTAATAACTTTTTTATAACTTTTTATGATCATTTTATTTAGCTCCCCCATGAACCCTAGAGTAGAGTGAGAATTTTGAAAACTCCTTTCATAATAGTTGAATTTTGAATTTTGAAACTGTCAAATTTAAGATTTATCAAGCTGAATTCTATATCTTAATTAAGTACAAGTTACGAAGTAGATTGAAATATTCTAATACGACATTACCAATGTATCATCAACTTGATAAGTGCTATCATATCGTACACTTCCTCCAAGTTTTGCCACGGGTCATAAAAATAGACTGTGATTTTACATTTCTAAATTCAAAATTGATTCAAAATTAATTATTGTACAAAGATACTCATTAAGTCACATAGGTAACCAACGTTCTTTAGTGATAAGTTGTCGTCAAATCATTTTCCTTCAGTTCCTTACCATCCTTAACTCAATGTGGCGCGTTTTCCTTCTTAGCTGATTGGCGGGTGCGCCGTGACGTCATCGCGCCCACGTTTTCTTTGTGACGCAAGCCGATCGATGTCTTCTCCGTCTCGCTTACTCCTATAGGTAATCAAAGCGTCTGCGTGTCGCTGTCTTTGTCTTGCATATATGAATGCTTCGAAATTTAAAACCGTAGGCGGTTCGTGCGTAGCCGGCTGCTATGGCGAAGTAGTGCAAGGAATATTTACGATATTTTGTCTTGGAGTTCTGTTGGTAAATAGATTTCCGACTCTGAGTCATGTCGTATGAGAAATAGGACAATTTTACCATAAAATGTTTTCATGTAACTGCTAAATATATACAGCTATTTATAGAAACGCTAAACGTATTGTCAGAGACAGCTAAAGATTTATGAATAACTGGAATAACTTCGAAGTATCGTGTCTGATGGTATGACGTCATAGTGTCATGTCTGACTTAGGTTTAGGTAGTTACCTACCTACTTATATAACTTAGAAATAAGAATATTATGCGCTTTTGAGCCAATGCTGCACGTTTCTCATGAAAATGTAGCATGAATTGTAAATTTTATCTACAAAATACTTGAGGTTATTTATAACCAGAGATTATTTATAACTGAGAGGGTTCAGAATAGTTCAATGTTTTGAGTACTTAGGTACGAAGAAGATGTACGTCAGCTGCAGAGAAAAGTATACAGTATTGCCCTATCTATAGGGATTGAATTTCCTCAGAAAATCTTTACTTAATATTTTTTGTGAGATTTTTTGTTACAAAATAACAAATATCTAATAACCGTAGCAAATTTGAACAAAACATATAAACGATTTTTTCAAATAAATTAATTCTAAAAGGGCGGCCTTTTTTTAACGTAGGGGATCCTCATGGATGCTATGCCGGAATCCTACTGACTAAAAAACCTCACGTTACGCCCAACAGCCTATGGTTGGGAGCCCCGGGTAAGCTCTCGGAAGGATGTCCCAGGACTCCCAACAATTCCAGGACTCCCAACGGACAGGGCGGCCCTGTACCTATATTTTTCTCCTCTGCAGTTGACCTTTCATTATGAAAAGAAACTCACTTGTATAGGTACTATCTTTAATAAGCGATAAGATGACATTAGATGCACAAACGAACTTACATACCTACATATAAAAGACGTACAGACAAAAATTCTAAAAATTTATTTTTGGATTCTATTGCGTTTATACAGGGTGTAACATTCGGAGCGGTCAGTATGGGCAACACTGTAAATATAAGAAATACAAAGATCTATTCTTAGGAACCAAGTCATCGATTTTTGAAAAAATAAGAACTGTATAGGTACTTAGATTTGAAAAAAATCTCTTGCACAGCTCGGGAATCGAAACCGTTCGTTTTGAAAAATAAAACTTATATTATTTCTATTTGAATATCGATTGTGGATATTATCATATGGAAATGTTACTATGAAACATGATATCTGAAATAAACAAAATGCATTGTATTTCATGTTCTTTAATTTTATTAACTACATATTCGAAGCGCAATGCATTTTTTTATGCAACGTTCAACTTGTTCTGTTGATGATTTTATGGTGAATTCGCATTAAAATGGACTCTATGGCTGCTTTTCGGTCCTCAATGTTATGGTACCTTCTTTTCTATAGCTCATTCTAAACACAACTCCACAAGAAGTAGTCTAGCGGGTTTAAATTAGGCGACCCTGCGGTCCATTTGACATGGCCGTTTGTTCCATTTTTGGGGGAAATTATCATTTAAAAAGTCGCTAGTTATTTGGCTATTGTGGCCGGCCGATGCAAAATGCAATATTAGTATCATTACCTAAACGAGTTAAACGTTGCATTGAAAAAAAAAAGGTTTCACTTCGAGTATGTACTTAAGTAAGTACCTACCAACATAATTAAAATTAAAAACAAGAAATACTACAATGCATTCTGTTTATTTTAGACTAGCTGATGCGCGCGGCTTCGCCTGCGTGAAATTCGGTACCCGTTCCCGCTTCCCGAGGGAACATTTTCCCGGGATGAAAAGTAGCCTATGTGTTATTCCAGACTATAAGTTATCTTTGTACCAAATTTCAGCCCGATTCGTTCAGCCGTTAGAGCGTGATTGAGTAACAAACATCCAAACATCTAAACATACAAACATCTTCACAAACTTTCACATTTATAATATTAGTAGGAAGTAGGATATCATATTTCATACTAATATCAACTCCGTTGACCTACACATTCTACACAATCGAAATTCAAAAGAAATAATGTAAGTTTTATTTTTCAAAACGACCGGGTTCGATTCCCGGACAATTTTTTAAAAAAATTAAAAAAAAAACCTAAATATGCATTTCTTATTTTCTCTAAAATCGATGACATGGTTGCTAAGAACAAATCTTTGTATCTCTTATATTTACAGACTTGCCCATACTGACCGTTCCGGATGTTACACCCAGTAGGTATAACCCCCTTTTATTATCTTTCTTATAAATCGACAGACAGCGCCCAGTTACGATTTTATTATTAGTACCTACCTATTGATATTGATTAAATAGATACATGGCGTTTGAATTTGATTTGTACATAATTTACATTACTCAAAAATGCATGTAATGTGGTCATTATTTGACAACCTTGTTTGAGCAAAGTCGACCTTGCCGTTCTGTTTCAAGGAGCGGCCGGCAAAGTTTTGCAGGCCGCTCTATTAGGCCGGCAAAACATTGCCGGCTATTTTGACGTTTCAACGCTTTGAAAAATCAAATGCAAAAAGATTTTTCATTCCTTCTATTCGAAAAGAATCACTTTGCACCTCGATAACGGGGCGCAAAATAGCTCTTTTCTGTTAAGAGCTTTTTAGCGGGCGGCAAAAGATTTGAATTTGGAACTCGAAAATTTCATAGAAATCGAACGCAAATTGTATGAATTACTGGCTGGTAAGTGTTGGCTTGGCTGCACAGCGCGGTGTCCTGAGCTAACTAAAAAAAAAACTAAATAGCGCCATTTATCTGTTCGTGTTTGTCATTATTAATGTTCTTGTAATCACTAAACACATTTTATTGTGTTCTGCAAATATAATAAGTTCTACGTCAAGTTATGAAAGTGACAATCCATAAACTCCTGGAACAATAAATAGAAGGTAACTACGTCGTACAAAACTTAGTACCTATACGTTTTTCTCATAGAAAGGGAATGAAAAGTAGAGTATATTACTCGAGGGCAAATTATTTTTCTCTCGGGCGGTGTACTTTGAATCCCTCACTGCGCTCAGGATTCTACGTTAGAATCCCTCGCTAAGCTCGGGATTCTATTCTAGAATCCTTCGCTTCGCTCGTGATTCAAAGTAGCGCCCTCGCCGTAAAAATACTATTTTGCCCCCTTGTTATACAATCTACTATTTCATTCCATCTATTCGAAAAGAATCACTTTGCACCACGATATCGGGGCGCAAAATAGCTCTTTTCTGTTAAGAGCGTTAATTCGGTTTTCAAATTTCTTTACGATCGTAAGAAATCAGCGCGGCGCGGCGCATATAGCCGTATAGTGCCAATTGTTGCTACCAACAAGTTTGATACTTTTGTTTTCCTTGATGTATTACCGGTGTCATATTCTTAGTCTAAGCGTTCAATCTTTTAATTTAATTTTTATGTTAGTAATATTAGTTAATAATTATTGATTATTTTTATACAAAACGGGATTTCGCGTGGCACTATTTTATTATTAATTAAAGGTTTCGGTACCTTCACTTTCCTCGACGTTTCGACAGGGTTACACCTATTGTGGTCCCGAGGTCGCCTCGGAAAGTGAAGGTACCGAAACCTTTAATTAATAATAAAATAGTGCCACGCGAAATCCCGTTTTGTATAAAAATATGTGTTCAACGCGTGTTAGTTTAAAACAAATATTGATTATTTTATTGCAAATTTATTGATATTTAGTAGTGTGTGTGTGTGTCGAGACCCTAGGTTCATGGGCATAAAGTTTTTTCTTAAATTTTGAAGAAGCGCCTTGTGCTGGCAGTTATTTCTCCCAACGAATAAGCATCGCCGTTCAAAAGGGGAATGCTGCCAGTTTTTTGGGCACAATGCCACCGGGGCCCTATTTAGATTTAGTTTAGTTTTATTCATATTGTAAATAGTTATTATGCTTTATTGTAACATTTGTCTCAATAAATAAAAGAAATATTTCGACTCTAGTAGTGATAGATACTGACATCAATAAAATTAATAAAGTTGACATTTATTTACCTAACTAATAACAATATTGAAATTACAAATACACACATACATGAAAACGGTTTCATAAGTTTATTTTTAAAGTATCTAAATATACGAAAATTGTAGAAAGTAATGGACAATATTATATTCTATTTTACACTATAAATATTTAAATTTGACAATACACATGGTTAAAAACAAATAATATTTACGTAGCAATGCGCAGGCGCTTGGCATGGTCAGATGTTTTGCTGCCTACTACAGATTCAGTGCTGGCAGGAACATTAAAATATTTTTAATAAATAATTCATAAATATTGTTGGATATTCTTACACAACATCATCTAGCCCAAACTCGGCTATAAGCTTGAGCTATGGGATCTAACTCTAATCTTAATATTGATAGTAGGTGTTTTTTATTTACAATAACCAAATATTTATTAGGAGGCATGTGCATAACAATGCACACTGCCAAGAAAAATGCTTATTAATTAGCCCTTCCGTATCGGCATTGATCGATTATTAGATACCCACTAAGATGAATTTTGGGAGGGACCGAACTGAGTTTCTTGGAGTGTTCTTCTCAGTCTGTAGCATCTCCAAACCCCCAGTAGAGTCACAAAAATGTTGACAAACCTATTTTTTTTTTAAATTTCAAAGGGAATAAATTTAATTTTATTTTATTTTATCGACTCTTTCTGGGGTTAATCATTTTGGGCAACAGACATTTGTCGTAAAAATTTAACAATTTAGGTTCCATCCTTGTAGTCCAGTACTCGTCGTCTTTCGAAATATTTACTGTGCTTATGGGCAAATTAGTGTTCAGTCAAGCCAACATTTATCGATTTGCGTACACCGCAAATCGATAAATGTTGGCTTGACTGAAAGTAATTTTAATACAATTCATTAAAAATATTTATTATATACACAAGATCACTAGAAGATAAAATAAACGCAGCTTCTCACTTGAATTGAAGTCGGCCTTGGATTTTAAAATACCAGTCATGCTTTGTATTAACAGATCCGTATTTTCTCCATAATTTAATTTTAGCATCTGCTTTGGCTTGTTCCACATCCATGTATACATATAGGGACAGTTCTAGGTTAAATTGATTGATTGATTGGTTATTAGGTCGTCTACAACAAGGTTTTTTAGCAGTGGTGAGACCCCGCCCCCTTCTGGACAACCTTAGGCCATGGCTGCGCACTGGTTTCTGCTTGTCTGTAGCTTTAAAATGAGTTATTTAGCATGTTATCTATCTATTCACTGACATCGTGTATATTCGGTGTTTTGCCAGTGCCGTGGTTATGCTTCTTTTTTTGAAAGCTCCCTCTATGTTCATGAAAGTGCCGAGGCACATTGATTGATTGATTCTGATTGACCTCTTCTATTTTGTGTACCACTGCATGTAGTGTTGAGTCTGTAGACTTGCCGGGGGCAATTATGCGCGTTGGTTGGAATGCAGTGTCTTATTTTGAAGGGCCGTCTCTCGATTGTCTCTGTCACACAATCTTTCCAGAGTTTTTAGCAGGAAAGTCGAAGGGCTTATCGGTCTGTATAACCAGAGGTCCGAATCACAAATATAAACCCTTTACCGGGTTTTGGTATAAAGATCACTTAGACCTCTCTCCACAGTCAGGGTCACAGTCCCATTCATTGTCTGGCGTACAGATACTATGTAACTGACAATATCAACTTGTGTCCTCCCCCATTTTATCACTGCAGGGAAGACTTCATCCTGTCCTGGAGATTTGAAGGACTTGAAGTTGTTAATTACCCATTCAGATTTTTGTAAGTTGACAGAATAGATTAGAACAGGTCTTGCGAGCTCCCACTGGACTTCTTTTGTGGATACGTATTCCACCAGCCACATGAGTGTCTGCAGCAATTGGCATCCTGGGAAGTGCGTTTGTATCAAAATACTCTCGGCTTCTTTTCATGATAGTTTACGTTAGTAGAATGATGTAGTGGTAATTTATATGTTATTAATTTACTGTTTTCGAGTAATTAAGTGATGTAGTGGTCATTATATTATGTTAATTTGCCTTTGAAAATTGCCGAAAGGCGAAACCAGTCAGGTGTAAAATAAATAAATGTTGTGGAACAGTACAAGTGCCGTTAATGAATATGTGCAGCAGGTTCCACGAAGTGCCATCCATCAACAGGATAAATAATTCTTTTCATGGGTTGGTCAGGCCGCCGCGCCGTCAGGTTTCTTTATAGATACGGACAGTTCTGTCTCTTGTTTGGCCAGTATTAGTCTGACTCTAGCAGAAGTTTCTCCAAGACTTGGTACTTCTGTATCTCAGTCGCTACTTGTATTTTGCTTTAGCGGCTTTATAGCCGTCCCAATCCTGGTCTGGTTCCTCACAGGTGTTCCATAATTACCACTTATGAAATGGGGTGTTAATATGTTATTATCAATCGACGATACACACGAATAGTGTCTACCTGCCTTGCGTATAATACCTACACCTACGCTGTTCGTGAAGAAAATAGTGCAACTGTAATAGCTTATAACTTGGTCAGTTTTCGTTAGATTCATTTAATTTTTTTTATACAGTATTTTGAAGCGAAACTCTAGTCGGGGTGTCTGAGCTTTGCACTATACAAAAGTTCACGTTGTATATCGACCATAAATATTTATATCCTACTTCCTACTAATATTATAAATGTGAAAGTTTGTGAAGATGTTTGGATGTTTAGATGTTTGGATGTTTGTTACTCAATCACGCTCTAACGGCTGAATGGATCCAGCTGCAATTTGGTATAGGGATAGAGTATAGTCTGGAATAACACATAGGCTACTTCTTGTCCCAGTAAATTGTTTTCACGGGAAGCTGGAACGGGAACCAAAATTCATGCGGGCGAAGCCGCGCGCATCAGCTAGTATATTATATTATACGTCACAAAGTACTAAGATTGTTTGGTCACGCTAGAATTAGACTATTTTTGTTAATTTTTTCGTATTCAAAAATGGAACATCGAGCGACATGACCACTCTCTGAGAGCCTCTCGGCGGTACTAAATCGTATTTGTTCGCGTATCTGCATTTATAGGGGTTCACAAAATACTTTGTAATAAAAATCTGTATCTAGTTACTTATAAAGAAATATTTTTATTGTCAGAGGAGAAGTTCTGACATAATATTACATAATTATCATAATGATTTAAACTACAGAAGCTGGTGAAAAGACTACTTTATTGTGGTGTAAATTCTCAGTATTTGAGCAAACTTGACAGTCATTTTTCTCCAAAAAAAGGAACCTACCTGATATCAGGTTATTCTACAAACAGATAGCCTAGGCCTTTTGCAATTGCTTCGTATCCCTTGTTCATTAAATTTATCAGTTATTTGACATGAATTTAAGCATCGAAATTGATGCAAATCGTATGATTTGAAAAACCTTGTTCACTTTCGTTGATATTAACCATATGTAATCTGTTGTTAGGTAAAATATGTTTTATAAAACGTTTAGAGCGCTAAATTTACTAAGTATGTTAGTGAATACCATGTTTGTACGATAAATATTTAATGACTTTAAACGCAATGAAAAGTATGGTTTCTGTGCAAAACGTGGGGCGAAATATGTTAGCCCTCTTAAGAGCTTTTTAGCGGGCGGCAAAGTGATTTGAATTTGGAACTTGAAAATTTCATAGAAATCGAACGCAAATTGTATGAATTACTGGCTGGTAAGTATTGGCTGCACAGCGCGGTGTCCTGAGCTAACTAAAAAAAAAACTAAAGAGCGCCATTTATCTGTTCGTCGTGTTCGTCATTATTAATGTCCTTGTTATCAGGAGGTAAACATATTTTATTGTATTCTGCAAATATAATAAGTTCCACGTCAAGTTATGAAAGTGACAATCCATGAACTCTTGGAACAATAACTATAGAAGGTAACTACGTCGTACAAAATTTTGTTTTTCTGATAGAAAGGGAATGAAAAGTAGAGTATATTACTCGGGGGCAAATTATTTTTCCCTCGGGCGGTGTACTTTGAATCCCTCACTGCGCTCAGGATTCTATGTTAGAATCCCTCGCTATGCTCGGGATTCTATTCTAGAATCCTTCGCTTCGCTCGTGATTCAAAGTAGCGCCCTCGCCGTAAAAATACTATTTTGCCCCCTTGTTATACAATCTACTATTATTTAAAACACAGCTGTTTTTTTTTTTTTTCTTCTTGTTCTTGGACTTTCTCGGTTTGAGAGTATGCCAAAGTCAAGTAAACATTGTGAAAATATAAATCATTTTCATGTTATGATTCTTCTTATGAGCAGCGTATTCATGTATGTCCAAGTTTGGACTAAGTTATACTCTAGTAAGGCGGTGGTACCTTACTAGGGCTTGCTGTGGAATTCGTCGACAAACCCAAAAAAACTCGCGTTTCACTGCGCTTTATCACTTTCCAACACTTTTGCACGTTGTCGAACCTTTATGTTTAATAATCCACCATAAATTACACATAAACACTCAAAATTACACCAGTTTTAAAAATTATTAAAACACAATGTAAGGCTTGTCTGAAAGTTTCCCGCCGAATCCAACACAGCTGTTTGTATTTAGATAGGTACAAAAAGATTTAAATTACTTGCTGGTTTTATTTAGATTAGGTACTTGCATTTTTTAGTAAAGCACTATACAAGCCTTGGTCCACAATGACTGCTTCGCTGGTCACGGATTGTCTTGAGCTAGCCTAGCTACGCTCTAGGCCTTCCAGCTTGGCCATCATAGCAGCCCTTGCTGTCCTCGCTGTAAAGATTTATCTCAGCTCGTCCATCAAGTGCTGCACGCTGACCGCGCTGTGTCGGCCTAGAACTGCGCTACGCTGCGCTGTCGGCCATCTTCAGCGCGACCAGCAAAGTAGTCATTTTGACCGCGGCAGTAATTTACTATTCTCATTAGGCTGACACTAAATTTAATTTTGAGAGGCCTACATTGAGCATTGATATACTGTTTTGATTAATTCAGTGAATTCTATTTGACATACTTTTGCATTTGTTTCAAAAACGTAGATATTTTGCAAATAATAAGACAGTATTTCAGTAAAAATATCGCTTAAAACATAAATCAATCACTTCGTAAATAAAAAATATGAACTCCAAATATCTATAAATCCTCCATTCATTTCTCATTACACCAGATACTTGGCAACGACCTCAATACGTACTCTATCATAGAAAGGAAGACAAATGGCCGTATAGCCCGTTATCGCTGGCGTAGAGGCTGTTGTAGAGGCGTAGTAGGGGAGGCGACCGGTCAACTTAAGGCGAACGGGTAGTATGTAGGAATATTTTTTGGCTGGAGCGTTCGTCTGGCCCCGGTCTACAGACACCGGCGCCGGAGTGTCTAGCCAAAGTCTGCGTCAAAGTATCTGCGTCAATGTGACGTCACACGAGGCTGCGTCTTGTCTTGCAGATGTATATGAATGGGGGACATCTCATTCATATAGGGAATGTTGGAAATGTGAGAATTTTCTCCAAAAATATACACTAGTAGTACACTTTCTTTCTTTTCAAATTTAGATATAAGGTCATTATGTTGATCTGCATTCAAATCATAAAGCTACTATACTAGTGGACGCCCGCGGCACGGATTAAATAATAACCTACGCGTCCGCCCGCCACGGCGCCGCGCCGGTCTGTACTTAAGCTATTCTAATCCTTCACTTAGAGATTGACTTTTGAGGACCCCTTTGTCGGTGGCTAGCTGAAAGCATGCTGTAACCGTTACACCTAGAAAGTTGACATTTTGAAAGTAAGGTAATATTGCTTTCAGCTAGCCACCTTTTTAGTTACAGCATGATTTCAGCTGTAACCCTTACACTATAGAAAGTTGAAATTTTTAGAGTAAGTTAATGTTGCCTACATTAACTTACTCTAAAACGTCAACTTTCTAGGTGTAAGGTTACAGCATGCTTTCAGCACGGCGTTGCTTGATAGGTGACTGACTCTGATTCAGTTAGTAATTTATGTTAGCAAGTTATATAACTGTAAACCTGTGTGCAGCTCGAACTTCTTTATAGAAATTTACGTTTTTTAAACATCGCTCGTCTTTAGACACAATTTAAACTGATTTTCAAGCTAGCTAGCTATTGCACGTAGAGTCTTGCAAACTTAATCAGTAGTCGCTTCAAGGGCTTTCTGAGTCTAAGTATTGCCAACGTACGTCATACACCATAGCCATACGTAATACGTTTCAGACAGGACTTTCATTTTCACACACAACTTTGGCAAGGGACCCGTGGTACTCCGATGAACTTTTTTGGAAGTAAAAGAGAACTTTTACCAGGACTTTGTACCGAAAGCCCTGCGCCTGAGATCTAGGTGAAACCTCTAACTATGTTGTTACTTACCGGCTTTTTCCCTACGAAATGAAAGGCATGAGTAAATTAAATATGATTTCGAATGTCAACAGTAACTAATAAACTTATAGGTTTAGTTAAGAAAAGGGCGACGTCCGATTTTATCTGTGACTTGATAGAGCTTTCAACTTGCTTACTTGGACTAGTGTGTTCAAAACAAAATGATTAAGGCGTCTGGCGATCAGAAAATAGCTGGGTGAACTACTACGGGAATACTTGGCACTTCGGTTGTTAGTATTCTTAGGTAAATAGATTTCTACAGAATATACATGACGACGAGACGACTATCCTGGGGATATCCTGCCGAGGGTTACGTGTGGTTTTTAGTTGGTAAGAGTCCGGCATAGCATTCATGACGGATTTTCCTCATTTATACATACATATGTTAACACCTTTATTCTCTGAGGGGTAGGCAGAGGCATGTTATATGCCCACATTTCACCCTTTTAGAATTTGTCCCACGTAATAGGTGCTGAGTCGTATTGCCGTGTTGAAATGGACAGGCGCAGGTTGTAACTGCCTGCTGTTGAAATTTTTCAAGCACCCTTAAGGCCTTCAATTTGGCTTAACGACTGCCACTTTACTGCCTACCGGGACCAACGGCTTAACGTGCCCTCCGAAGCACGGAAACGATCAGATAAATGACACAAAGTGATCACATGGATGGTCATCCATCCAAGAACCGGCCATAGTGAAAGTTGCTTACTGCAGTGATCCTTTACAGAACACTGAGTCCGGGGGCCACGTTTCCTCAAGTTAAAAAAATGTAGACGACTACTTAAACTAAGAGGAAAAATGTTCATGACCAATAATTTGAAACAATAAGAAAGTGCCGCAATATTGGGACATTCTTCTAAGGACCTACCCGGACTCCCAGCCGAAAGCCCAAAGCTGAAAATTTATTGGCCACTGTGTTATTTTTCCGCTATGAGCTCGGCATAGCATCTTTTTCTACTAAAAAAAGGCTGTTACTGTTCCAGAAGCAGTCCTTCCATGAGCATCAAACAGTAGCCAATTGATCCTTAACGCATTACAGATAGTTAAGAACATACTGTACAAGTCGCGTGGGTGTTTGGTGACGCATTCAACCATTATGTCTGTACACAATCATTAATCGATGACGTTAGTACACATTTTAAAGCCCATTGTCAATGGATGTTTGGTTTTAGCCCCTCTCTATAAAAGAGAGTGCAGAGGGGTTTATGGCGAGACTTGTGTATGTAGTCTGTGACTCTGTTGCATTAAACTACGACACTAGTCACGTGGATTATCTGTTCAAAGTTTGAAATAAAACAAAAATGATAACGTCAATCGTATTGAACTTTCACTTTCACAATAAACGTTTTAGAGAGGGGCAGTCCGATGAGACCGTCTCACGGCTTCTTGTTTGTTATGATTGTGAAAAATAAAAACCGAGCAAGTGCGAGTTCGACTCGCCCACAATGAGTTCCGTACCTACCAAAAAACGGCAAAAAAATCACGATTGTCGTATGGAAGTCTCCATTGATCACATCTTTTGCTGATAGTATTTTTTGTCATAGCGGCAACAGAAATACATCATCTGCGTAAATTTCAGCTCTCTATCTATCACGGTTCCTGAGATTTAGCCTCATGACGGACAGACAGACAAATAGTCGGACAATAAAGTTTCATGAATAGGGTCCTGTTTTTAAAGGATTAAAGTGCTCGGAGCCTCGTTGATTGATGTTTTGAAAACGATCACTGCAGTTAACGTATTTCACTATGGACTGTCGACTGTGTCTTTGGTCTAGAAGTCGAAAAGTTTTTTTTTTTCATTATTCATAATTCACACTAAATACAGGTAGGTACATACAATGGTAGGTGTTCGTGTAAACTTTGTGTTTCACCATATTTCCGCCAAACAGACATGTAATAAACTTAATTGCCTATTTAGAATGCAAAAAATCCGACTGCCAAGTAAACATACAACTGAAAAGCATAAAACAAGCTCTATATTTCTTTTGTGATTTTCTTTAGCTACTTACTGTTTTACTTTGTCGGCAACATTTGCAGGCGGGAACAAGCTATGTCAAGCGAGTGGTGGTTTACAAAATAGCTACATGTTCCCATAGCTTCTTCCCGCCTGCAAATGTTGCCGACAAAGTAAAACAGTAAGTAGCTAAAGAAAATCACAAAAGAAATGTAGAGCTTGTTTTTTGCTTTTCAGTTGTATGTTTACTTGGCAGTCGGGTTTCAGTTCGGGTAAAAAGGTTAACAAGCACTTAAGTTTCAAAATTAAATACATTAATTAATCTAAAAATACAACAAATATTAAATTTATATGCAAAAGTTAACAATTATTTAAAATGTCAATTAATATTATTAATAATCTAAATGTCTGTAATTATTAATGGGCTAAAATATCAATAAATATTCTTAACTAATTATACTATTATGTTAACCTATTAAATAAATTCAAATTAAATACCTCAAATTAATTAAGAATGTCAAAATAAATATTCATTAGCACTATGTTAACCCATTATTTTAAAATGTCAATATACATTATAAACCTAATAAACCAAAATGTCAACAATAAGCTAGAATGTCAATGATTAATAATGATGATTCAAGTTCTACATGTCAATATCATTTCAATTATAAAGATCTAGGAAATTAAGTTCAGACACTTATCATAAATGTCCATTTAGATATTCATTGACTGAGTATTAACATTTTTTTTAGCAATAGTTTCTTTACCCATTTCAGATGAACTTAAATAATCAGAATAATGATCAGAACTTAAATACATTTATTTTATCTATTTCTAAGAATGTTTTTGGTAGCTTATTGTAGAGACGAGGGGTCATACATAAAACACTCTTGTTCATAAAGACCGTCTTGTTTGTTGGCATGCTCAAAGTTAAGTTATGCCGTTTACTCTTTAAATTTGTAAATAAATGTCTATTTTTTCTGACAAACAATACCATTTCCAAAATGTATATACATGGTAGTGTTAATACATTCAACTGTAAGAAATGGGGCTTGCAGCTATCCATGGGTTTCGAGTGACATATAGACCGGATGCATCTCTTCTGCGCTACAAATACAGCCTCTTTATCTATGGCATTGTCCCAAAATATTATGTCATGCTTTAAGAGAGGTACAACATATCCATGGTATGCTGTTCGACTGCGGATCGCGGTCGTGGGTTCGATTCCCACTGGAGAAAAATATTGTGTGTTCCATAAATGTTTGGCTCGAGAGTCTGTGTGTTTCTATATAAATGATAAGTATGTATTTAAAAGTACCAATATAAATATGCCCCGTGTGGCGGCAGGGTCCCATGTTGGGACGGGTAAGAGTACAACATGTCTCCACCCCAATACATCCCGAGGCTGTTGGAGGCGACTAAGGTAACACTTTCGCAAAAGATCCATTGCGTAGAGAAGCAAAACTCGAAATGAAACCCGGTTGTCAGTAAATTGACAATCGTTAAGCCAAGTTGAAGGCCTTATGGATTAAAAAAATTCTATTTCGATTATTATAATTTACCGAATGAATATTTCAAATCAGGTGGGTACCGGAAGGATTATATAAATGATACTTGACTTGCTCCTCACTTATATTAACTAGGCGCGATTTAAATGTCGCTACATTTTTTTTTGTATAACAAAACTGCTGTAGCTTGTATTTTATGTATATACCTCGATAAAATTATATGTCCTTTTTGTCCTTTAATTTCGAAAAATGTTTTCTAGAGGATCCCTTCATTATACGAGTAGCTAGAAGAAATTTAAAGTGTCTCTTAAAATGAAGTTCCCATACAATTGTAAATCCCTGTTTTAGTTGGGTGTCTGCAGGGCGTTGATAGATAAATAACTCACCCTTTAATAATCCCTACTTCCCCACTAATATTATAAATGCGAAAGTAACTCTGTCTGTCTGTTACGCTTTCACGCCTAAACGGCTGGAGCGATCAAGATGAAATTGGTATAGGGATAGTTGGAGGCCCTGGAAAGGACATAGGCTACTTCACAACCGACTGCGCAAAAGGAGGGTTCTGATATTACGATATAACGACTCTTATGTGATAACGACTTCTACGCGGTCGAAGCCGCGGGGAACAGTTAGTTTCATTAATATAGTAGCTGACCCGACAGACATTGTCCTGCCATAACTATGAATATGAATATGGACATCGATATCCCGAGTTCTGAGTACCCGTTACTGGTTTCCTGATCCCTGTTCCCGGTCTCGGGTTCCTAGTTCCCGGTTCGTGGTTTTTCATTTCCCATTCCGTCTTTCTGTTCCCACCTGAGATGTAAAAGACTGAGACAAATTCACGTTTTCTCTTTCTATTTTAAGTTTATAAAAATATAATGTAATTGTGAAATAATTCACTCTAAAATGCTAACTAATTTATGTTCTAATAGAGCTACGGATTTCTGCAAATGGCGAACCTTTTATAATACCCTTAAAGGTTAAAACAACGAAACGGTATTTAGGTCTATTAAGTCTGAAATAAAACCGCCAATCACCTTAATGTTACGTAAATACTTGCAGTACTCGCTATTATATTTCCCAGGTTCGTTTTTAAATTCAATTCAATGACTTACAAATTTTTTGATTTTAGTTTCTCTACCGGATCATGCGATCCTCATGTTGAATTTGGAAAAACGCTTTAGAAAACCAAATAAATATTATGTCCATTTTAGCCCCTCTCTATAAAATAGATTGCAGAGGGGCTTATGGCGAGACTTTGTCTGTAGTCTGTGACTCTGTTGCATTATATGACGTCACTAGACCACGTGGATCATCTATTCAAAGTTTAAATTAAAACAAAAATGACAACGTCAATCGGAGTGAACTTTCACTTTCACAGAGGGGCAGTTGTGTGAGACCGTCTCACGGCTTCTTGTTTGGTTTAAAAACGACGCCGGCGAGTTCAATGAAAATGTTTTTAAATTGGTTTAACATTTACGCATTGGCCAAGATAATCACTTTTCTTGAGCTAATTTTAGTGTCATAAAGAGCAACTTTTAATTAACAAATTTAAAAAAATACGTCACTGAGAACGCTCTGATAAGCCCAAACATGGCGATAAGTTAATTAATACAAAAAAATCTACATAAAGATATATGACAATTTATAACCCCCTCGACTTTTTCGAGGGCTGAAAGTAAAATAAAATTCCTAACTGTACTCTTCATCAGTTCATTTTCAGTATTACCACACACATTTTATGACATAATGAGATCTTATTTGTCTGACAGAATCTTCCAAGTGAGAGAGAACGACTGCACTTCCAACTTCTACGAAGTATTGACAGGAGTCCCGCAAGGGTCGGTGCTGGGACCATTTCTGTATACACTGTATACACATGACTTACCGCAAGTTCCAGGAGTAACTGTGGCAACCTTTGCTGACGACACAGCCTTACTCGCCTCGAATGATTGCCCTGATAAAGCCTCTCAGGTCTTACAAGATGGCCTGAATGAAATCGATAAATGGTTAGATAAATGGCGAATTGCCGTTAATGTCTCTAAATCTGTACACATAACCTTCACTCTCCGAAAGGAAGATTGTTCCCCAGTCAAATTAAATGGCATACAGTTGTCTCACCAGCAGACAGTAAGGTACCTGGGCATGCACCGGGACCGTAGACTTACCTGGTGCAAACATATTGAAGCAAAACGAGAGGAAATAAATCTAAAGTACAAAGGTCTCTACTGGCTTCTGGGACGCAACTCAAAACTGTCTATGGACAATAAATTGCTCATATATAACACAATTTTTCTGAAACCCAAATAGACATATGGTATACAGTTGTGGGGTTCCGCGAGCGCCTCAAATGTAATGAAGATATAGAGAGCACAGAATTATATTGTAAAACAAATATCAAATGCACCCTGGTTTATAAGGACGCAAGTTATCCATGAAACTCTAGACATTCCAATGATTAGGGAGGAAATAGAAGCCCATGGAGTCAACTACAGGTTGAGACTCTCAAAGCACCCGAACCAATTGGCAGGACAGCTCACCATCCCTGAAACCATGCGACGGCTGAAAAAGCGGCGGGATATATTTGATGACTGTAGGATTCAGTAGAATCCAGGCATACATAAAAAAAAGAGCAGGTCTCATTGGGGGCGATGCTCTAAACGCCAGCAAAACTCACAGCACATCTGTTTATAGTCTTATGACTGATTGCAAGATTATAAGTAAATAAAAAAAAACTGTACTCTTCAAACGAATTGAAACAAATTAATTGAGACTTGTCAAGGTCTTATCGCACACGGCAATGGAAAAAGACTAGAAATCATATTGCCAATACAAGTTAATAAACGAAAAAAACTAGAAACCATATTACAATAATTATACTCAAGACATTCTTGAAATCAGTTTTCGTCCTTACTACAGGACAAAAACTACGCTAAAGCTTCTCTTAAATTTCATGAAAAGTTGTAATACGGACCTAAAATTCCAAAACTATTTTCAACATCTTACTTAACAGATTTTTTCTGAATCACTTAACCAAAACTTAAAACACGTAGGCCTATAGAGAATTTTCACAAAGTAAGAAACAAAAAATGTGGTACTCGTTTATACAGCTTTAAACGTAGAGTGAGAAATCTACGTCGTAGCGTTTCGTAGTCTACGCGCTACGGAACTCTCTACGCCCCTACTTAATTATCCCACTGCGTAGCTACGTGCCCTTTTATGATCTAGATTTTTTTTGAAGAAAAGTGAACATTTTTTTTATTGTAGTTATCTGTGAATGTTTTGAAAGAGGGCACAGCCTACATAACTCATGCATGCGCGTAGGTGTATTTTGGCGGGTAGTCAGGGCGCAAGCGCGATCCGCGGCCGTCCGCAGTCCTAAAACCATTCTTCAGTTGCACACAACCTCCCGCCGCGTACCCACGTAACGACTGATACGCAACGCAACAACCGTACCACCAGCAAAAAACGTACTAAAAAGACTTTAACATCGGAAAAACTACCGTGAAATGAATCGTCGTGTTCCAAAAAAGGTATTAGTGATAAATTTTCAAGTGAAATTGTGCTCAAATAGGCGTAAAATGGTAAACAAATATGTGCCGTGCCATAGCGATTTTTGTGAATGAATTTAAGATGGTGGACGAGTCTGTGAAAGTGTTGAACGACTTGGCGGTTGTGTTTTAAAGTAATGTTTGGTGATGGTGATGAGTGATGGAGTGATAGATGTGTGATTAGATGGGTATTCGGCTGGTGTGGTGGCGAGCGTCACCGCGTGGCTGTGAGCGTGTGTGCGTCGGATCGAAGTGGATGAATGACGATGACGTGGGTGGTCCGCGGCTAATGTCTGTTTGATAACGCTCTGTTCTGTACGAATATCTATATCTAATAACAGTCGACCCGTTTCTTGTCAACTATTTATTTTTAGATCTGACCGAAGGGTTGTTTCCAACAGTTTTATTCTAGTTACGTTGACGGTTTTAAAGCAAAAAGGTTATAGCTTTTTGATGGCTGACAGATTACTGACATCTGGATAATATTGAATCAGATTTTAGTTTGATGTTTTGTGGAATGCAAGTTTGATATTTATCCGTTTGTGGAATGAGTGTAGGTATGATAGGTCTATTTTAAATGTACAATTTGCGTCATTGGAGGTTGTGTTATGGAAATGTACAAGCTATTCTTCAATCGATACTGCAACCTTGTGCAAAATTACACGTTACACGTTTTGCAATGTCGAATTTTATAGTAGTATCGTAGTTGTTGTTGAACAATTTTCAAATTGACTTTGATATTCATAATGGTACTAGATACCTACCTATACTATTTATCTGTTAGTACACTAAGAGCCGTATTAAAAAATGATACTCAAGAAATGCTTAGAAATCATGGAACAATTTCTGAGGAGTCATCTGGGGGGCCCTGGCGCTGGTCAGACAGGTGGGGGGGGTGGTTTCATTCAGTTCGAGTTTTATGTAGACTCCTTCATCATGTGAATATCGAAGCTAATTTTGAGTAATGTTCTGCAATACAGCTTTAAGTCTTTGAGAACAGAGCTTGAAACGATTTTTGGTCATGATAAATGTACATTCATTTGATAAGTATGATTGTTATTCTGATTTGTGACACTAGCTGTGCCTCACGACTTTGCCTGTTACATACTACAAACACCGTAGCACCCATTTCATTGTAGCATTACTGCTTGAATCTCTTGATCAGTACCACTAGCATAATACATACCTATACATATAACTTCAGAGTAATTCGACTTTCTATGGGCGAAAGAGGCAAATGTTTGTCGTTAATAAATCATCCCCTTTTATTATATTCTCTCTAATATGGATGACACTAGCCTACACTAGACAACTAAACAGAAGAAAAATTGGAAAGAAAGTTAATCGACCACTTTCTACATGTTAAAAAAACTGCATTAGATACTAAGATGAATTTCGGTAGGGACAGGACTGAGTTTTTTGGGGTGTTCTTCTCAGTCTGTAGCATTTCCGAACCCCCGGTAGAGTCACAAAGATTTTGATTTTTTTTTTAATTTTAAAGGGAATAAATTTTATTTTATTTTATTTTATCTATTTTATTTCGACTTCCACATATTGAATAGCTGGAAGCCAACAAAGCAATTTATGTAGTTGCATCCAGCATACATTTTGGGTTTTATGTTTGGTTCCAATAATATGTTTAGGAGGAAGGCCTGCACAAACGTTTTGTTCTAGATGCCTCAAAATTTCCATAATAAACTACTTTCAATGTACTGTATCTGAATCAGATGTAGAATAATAATAGAACTTGGACAAGACTAACAAATGTAGCCCTTAAAGTTACTATCTCACTAATATCTGTTACTCAGTCGCTCATAAAAGCCTTGAAAAGACTGATACAGGTGGAGGTGGTGCTCTACCATTAAAATATTCCAACGCAATTTCCACTCGTCCAATAGCTGTTCACATACATTATATTATTCCAGTTACATAATATGGCATTTCCAAGGCTCTTGCTATCAAGAACCTATCGTTCATGCCACTTTTGCAATGTTGCGCGTCTCTGGCACTCACCTGCCAGTAAGGGCACAGTCTTTGTGCCGCCAATGCCTTGCATAAACATTTCACAGTGCAACCCCCGCCTTATCGCCCAGACCGCCGCATCATGACAAAAGCAACGGACGTAGATTGCCCCGTAAAAGTCCTTCAGGGTAACTACTATACATCATCTTTGGAACAACAACTTAATGGAGACGTCTTTTACGTGTGGAGATTCTCATGGATGTTATACCGAGCTTCTGCTGGCTAAAACCACACCGTGCCCTACCAATATTACGGCCTGGTGTCAAAAAACTTACCTGGGACTATTAATAACAAATATGCCACATCACTCAAAATTATTGAGTCTCTTCAAGAAGTACTTACATAAATTTCAAACCCCTAAGTTAGTAAATACTTAAATAGCATAAATATCAGAAACCTTCATCACGGCAAATGTTAGGCAACTGTACCTATATCTTCTTTTGCGCGCGACATCTTCTTTATCGTACATAATTATAGTCATTTAACAATGACGTCACATAAAATGGCGGGAGCATGTACGCAAGATGCTCATAGCGACTAGAAATATACCACTATCCCTCCCCTCAGACGCCCACAGTAGGGAGGTGGTTCTATTCTTAGACAAAATCACTCCCATTGTGCATTGCCACAACTGACCCACGTTTATTTTTCTTTTGTTACAGATACCCACAATACGTGTGCAACGTTCGTTACTGTGACACCAACATTTAAACTGTGTTCTAATTTCAAAAAGAATGAATATTATTTAATGAATTCACGTGATTGGTTGAAAATAGAAAGTGCGGGTTATTTAAATTTGAAAGTCGAATCGTAGTTCCAAATGGTGAAGATTTCCCAACGTCTGTGCAGCCAGTTATGACTGCAGCCTCAAACAACTTGCAACCTGTTAAAACAGTATGATAAAGGTAGGTGAATATTTAGAATTTATTGTAGCAAAACACTATCGCGTTCCATACTGTAAGTACTACCCGTTCGCGCTAATTTTTTCGCGTAGAGGTTGGTGTAGAGGCGTAGTATGGGAGGTGACCAGCAAACTTAGCGCGAATGGATAGTAAAGGTATTTTTATGGAGCTAAAATACACCCTTTCCAGTATTTTAAACTTCAGTAGTACCTCTTTTAACTTTAGTATCTAATCTAATAATCATACACCGACGCGACGCTGTCACTTTGATTCGACACAAAAAATTAACTGTCATTTTCAAGTAATATACTATCCAGAATATACTGAATATATACTGTCTGATTGAGTCGACTGGTGACCAAAAGGCTGGCTGTTATCTATCTCAACAAATAAGTTTGCTATTTAAAGGGGGAATGTTGTAGTCCTCTAGTATTTTGGGCACAATGCCACGGGGGCCTTATTTAGGTTTAGTTTAGAAAGTAATAATGTAAATATGTATATATATGTAACTAGCGGACGTCACACGGTTTCACCCGCGCAGCTCCCGTTCCCGTGGGAATACGGGAATAAAATATAGCCTATGTACAGCGGGGATAGTGTTTCTTCCCAATAGTGAAAGATTTTTTAAATCGTTTCAGTAGTTTCGGAGTCTATTCGATGCACACAAACAAACAATCAAATCTTTCCTCTTTATAATATTAGTATAAATAATTATGTTTCATTGTAATTGCTATCCAGTATGGAATGATTGTCGACAATGTAAAATAATGTTTTCTAAGCGCTACGGATTTCGTAGCAAGTTGCTACGACTACCATGTATTTTTTATTAATATTATTTTTATTTATTTTTAAACAAGTTTCAACTTTTTCTCTTATTCCTACTTCACGCATCCAAAACCTTTGAACTGGTTGGGCATGTACAGAATGCCATTTAACAATTCGAACTCACAATGCGTGTTTGTAAACTAGGCTACGAGCAATTTCGAATTGCGTATCCAAAGTTACAACTTTAGGTTACGGATATATAGGTACGTTAATTTTTGATTCGTGGACGCTTTTTGCCTTAACCAATACTTAGACGATTTCATTTTTAACCGACTTCAAAAAAGGAGGAGGTTCTCAATTCGTCTGTACCTATGTATTTTTTTTTATGTATGTTAAGCGATAATTCCGTCAATTATAGACGGATTTCAAAAAATTTTTAAGCTATTGCATAGCTTCTATCGCGGGCCTTGCGTGGAGACCGAATCCAGAAATTGTGTCACGAAAACGAGTCACACTCTCGGCTACCTTCGGCCACGTTCGTGTATCTAGTCTAGCAATTCATAATTTTTTTGTTTACGTCAATTATGAACTCTGCAGTCGTTATATATTATTATTATTATGTCAAATAATCCAAAAATTGATGCTAGTACCCAGAATCGATCTTGCGCCTTCTGCGTACCGATCCGCGTCTTAACCACTCGACCAAAGTTGAATTAAGAGTGTTGGTCGAATTTAGAGTTCTTAATGTGAAATGACAATTTCGATGCTGTCAATTACATTAGTTGCTGTCAATTTACTTCGTCTAAATAAAAATTCGACTCTATGTGTATATATAGGTATTCATCATCTATGTACAACAGTGAACTGTACTCGTATAATTTGTGTAAAAAGTGTTTTAAATATAAATAAACAAAGTGCATTTATTAATGTAGAAAGTCACGAAAAATAGTGAAAGAAAATGAGTGAGTACTCTATATACATACATTCTATTATTATTATCACCAATGCAGTATCATTTTTTGTTTTGTTAATTTATATATAATACTGCTATAAAGATAACCAAACCCGGGAGTACGTTCCCATGGGAAGCGGGAAGAAAATTTCACGCTGACGTAGCCGCGAGCGCCATCTATCCCATACCTATGTACTTTAAACGTGTCATAAAAGTCACAACAATACCATACATGCATATTTCAAAGAATGTCTATTATTACCATAAAATTTGTAAAAATAGCTTTTAAGTAGAAAGAAGAAACCTATTGTTTTATCTTTTAACTAGCTGACCCTCGCAACTTTGTTTACGTCACACAAGGTCTATGAAATTAGAGGTATTTATTAATCATACTCATCAAGTAGCGTGTAAATCTGCCCTGTATGCTATATCAAAATAGAGCTTAATGGTTAAAACTATTCCTCAGTATAGAATTTTCCTCAGTATAAACAATTTACATACAAACACCGGCGTGTTAGAATTTTATTACATGTATCAATGTAGTAGACGTAACGTGTATAAAATGACATCAATCAAATGTCATCAATATTCTGAAAAAGAAATTAAAAATAGAGTTCACAAACTCTTTTGAAAATACATACTGTACCTACCTTAGAGGATCGTTATGAAGATAACAGGATAGTTAACAACCATCCATAGAAAATAGATGGTATAATGCTGAATACCGCAAAGAACAATCGGCGCGGCATAGAATGGGGCCTATACTGATATCCTGGAGGATATTAATGATGCCGATGTCCTGTGCCTGCTGAGGCACACTTTCGCCGTCATGCATGTCTGCAGGACAACGTGCAGGACAACGAGCAGGATGAGGCAGCGAATGGCTGGACTGAAATTAAAATCGACAGACGCAAGAGATGTGGTGGAGGCACTAATTCACGTACCTCGGGAGTGTCGTGTCAGAAACTGATGGAATAGAAGAGTACCCTACATCATTTCGAGTCTCGCCAAGGCCAGAATAACCTTTACACAGCTGCGCCCCGTAGGCAGTTGCGAAAATAGACACGAAGAGTGAAACTCAAAACAAAGTAAACGTTAAAACTGTACTGCTAACTGCTATACGGATGCGAGACATGGAAGGTCACTAAAGTAAAGACATTTCGCACCAGCTACCAGCTATAAGTCTTCGTCAAACGCTGCCTCCAATGGATCCTCGGTACATATGGGCCCGAGAACATCACGAACGTAAGACTATTGGAACGCTGCAGTGAGACCCCAACAGATCAAACGTCGGAAGTGTAGCTGCTGCGCTGGATTGGACACACGCTGCAAAGGGACCATGAATCACATCATACCAAGGCAAGCCTTACTGAAACTACTGGTAGGCTTTCAAAAACTGTTCGATAGTAAGTAGGTACATTTATTGATAGTGGCTATAGGCTACATAACATAATGCGAAGATTAATAGGAGTGGTGCAGCAATGAGGAATGTTTCGAAAACGGAAAACATTTAATCGTTATAAGAGTATCCGTTGCGCCTCTGCGTAAATGGTTGAAGTTACATAAAAATAATTTATTACAAAATAATTGTTCTTCTTAAAAAGTTCTAAAACAAAATTCCAAAAGCCCAAATGTCCACAGTCAAGTAGGCACTTGGTACTTTACTTTATTGAACATAGGCCTTAAAATCTTACTTCTTACTAATATTATAAATGCGAAAGTTTGTGAGTGTGGATGTTTGTTACTCTTTCACGCTCAAACCGCTGAACGGATCGGGCTGAAATTTGGTACGGAGATACATTATAGTCTGGAATAACACATAGGCTACCTTTTATCCCGGGAATAACTTCCCGCGGTAACAAATTTTACGGAGGCGAAGCTGCGGGCATCAGCTAGTATTCTTATATAGAAATAATTATACTAGCATAGTTGGTAAAAAATGCTATGTAATAGCTTTACCGCGGCAGTCCCCGAGTGCCACACGTCTTTTTTTTTTTTGTTGAATAGGGGTTACTTCTGAGGTGGTCCCATTTTCACCAGGTTAGGATGGATCTGATGAAGGGATCTAGGAGAAAACGAGGGCAACCACCGAAAATTTGCAACAACAACTAGTGTGCTTGTTAACTTTTTAATTAAGTGCTTTAATGTTCTACACTTTAATGAAGGTATGGCGTCGATCTGATGATAGAGTCGAAAGACAGTCGAGGGCATTCCTAAACAATTTACAGCAGTTATCTTGTGTTTGGGTTTGATTGATTTGTATTGATGAGAACTTTACACCTAGATTGATAGATCCAACTTCAAAAAAAAAGAAAGGTCTCAATGTTTTATGTATGTTCACCGTCAATTATAGACGGATTTCAATTTTTTTTGTTGAATAGGGTTTACTTCTGAGGTGGTCCCATTATAACCAGGTTAGGATCTGATGATGTGATCGATCCTGGAGAAATCGAGGGTAACCACCGAAATTATAGGCACAACTAGTGCTTTTGTTAACTTTTTAATTCAGTGCTTTAATGTACTACCATTAATAAAGGTCTGGAGTCGATCTGATGATGGAACCAAAAGAGATTCGAGGGAATTCCTTAACGATTTACAGCAGCTAACTTGTGTTGGGGCTTGATTAATTTGTATTGATGAGAACTTTCACCTAGATAGATATATTTTTCGGTTCACCCGTCACTTAAAATATTGAAAAAAAAATTTTCAATAAAAAATACAACCGACTTCCAAGAATTCCTGAAAAATAAAATTTACTTGGCACAAAGTAATATGTAGTTGATTTATCAGATTTTATTCAATATAATATTGAAGTTGGTGCCATGAATAATACCTCCCTAAACCTATGAATTTACTTGGCGCCGACTTCAATATGATATTGAATAAAAAATCAGATAAATCAAAATACATATTACTTTGTGCTAAGTAAATTTTATTTTTCAGGATTTCTTGGAAGTCGGTTGTATTTTTTATTGAAAAAATTTTTTGTTGCTTTTTTTAATATAATTACAGGCATATAGAGTATTTGCAAAAACGCTGCTAGTGTCAAAAAATTGTAAAAGCCTTGATATAATGATAGCGTGATTCAAAACTGAGTTCCTATTATCATCCCAATTGACCTAAATAGATAATATATGCAGTACCACTTACCTATTAGGTACACTTTAAACATATTTTATCACGTTTCATGGTGGACTGTCGAATTGGATTCTCGGCCAGGAAAAAACTACGGTTGTAGTTGAAACTCTTGTTTTTATTTAAACGTGAGGAAATTCCAACATGGATGCTATGCCGACTCCTAACAACTAAAAACAACAGCCTACGGTTGCGAGTCCCGGGTAAGCGCTCAGAAGGATACACCAGGACTTGTAAGTCTCGCTTATGAATAAAGTTGACTTAAACCCAGAGACCATCGTCCATGTCTGAGCATAAACGAATTTGGCATCTCATCCGATACCGACTCAAGTCTCTTACATAGATCGTCACAACAATCGGTCTGCACTGCCTGCATGTATGGAGTCAGTGCAGACCTGCATGTAAGCAGCCAGTGCTGACCGAACGGAAGCTATCTTAATCTTTCTCATCCGATACTTACTCAAGTCTCTGTGTCTTACAAATATCGTCACAACCATCGGTCTGCACTGCCTACATGTATGCAATTAGTGCAGACCTGTATTATTTCTTGACAGTTTCCGATCGGTCTGCACTGCCTGCATTCGTGCAGACTGATCAAAAACTCCCGTAATCTTTATAAAGTTCACCACACAAAGGTCTCGGGAACTTGCAGCGTACGTAACTGAAAATTTAAAAGCCCTAGGCTACCCATGCAGAGCAGAGCTTTCTGGTTATATGTACTCAAAAATCTTTCTGTCTCGTCGGCCAGCAAAAATGATAAAACTTTTAATCAGACTTTGAGTTCGAGTAGGAGCCTACTCGACCTCAAAGTCTGATTAAAAGTCTTACCAAATATTGCCTTTAAGAGATTAACATGCATAATATCATACTAAAAAAATGCTTCAAAAATAAGAAAGCTTTCCATTCTAGTTTACATACGGCCTTAACCCGAGATTTAATGATCGTTCGCTATCATTAATCATGGGGAACCTTCATTCTCAAGTATTATGTGGAAGTTGGCATTCCTCCCGGGCTGAAAGGCTGCCTTCCAAGTTACAAAATCTATGCATAGAGCAAATAAATTGAGAGTGTCTGTTTGTCACATCTAAATAACAGATTTTATTCTTCAAATATAAGAAATTTGTATCACAGTACGCGCGGTCGTACCTAGTCCTCCAAAATTGTTTGACCGACTTTAATGATTTTCTTTTTGTTTAGGTAGTTTTGACCTTAAAGAATAGGTCAAAAAGTATATCTATTTCAGTCTTCTACACGCACTCCAAATATTTTTTTATAACAGCAGGCAAAGATACCTTCTCAAAACAACCTGTGCTACCGAAAGCACCCGAAGCTTTAACCCTCATCACGACTATTATTTCTATTCAACAGACTCAAAATACTCGAGTAAATTTAGCGATAAAACCTTATTTTAGTCGACCTTGGTGTATAGCTGTACATCATATGATAGGCGCCGTCACCGGCTCGGCTAGCAACGTCTACACATATATATAGCAACATACGTATACGTACGTTGCTATGTACGTATGTCGCTATAATTTGATTGGTTGCTATTTTCATTTAGCTGAACCATTAATATTATGTTGTCAATTGTTATGTACGCCAAGGACGTATATTAAATAGGTGGGTTGTTGGGTTAGTGGTTAGAGTAGGTTTCCTATTTGGGAAATCACGGGCTGTGTTCTGTTTCTAACCAGGACATTGAATTTGCGTGATAAACGCGTTGATGTTGTTCTGCTAAAGAAATTACATAAGGAAAATTTATTAACAAAATGTGATAGAGAGCTATTTTTTCTCGTAAGTTGGAGCAAAAACCACGTTGTGAATCGAAGGAATCGCGCCTAAAGGAATATATTCACCACGCAGCGTAGAACTAGAAAAGACGAAACTTATGATGGTTTTACAGACTACAGGAATTGATATACAAAAATACCCTAAATACACAATCAGCGTTTCAAAAACGTCCGCCAAAAAAGTGTGCTTGCTTGCACACACACTTTTCAATTCAAGTAAAATACAAATAGTTTTAATAAAATATTTGGCAATGTAAGAAACTTTATCGTTTTTAGTAGACTGCTTTTGTAAATTGAATTCATAAAAGAATATTGATATACTTAAAGATGGTATACAACTTTATCTATCTACAAATAATTGCGGACACTTTTGAGTGCCACTTTTGTTAATGACTGTGCGTCTATGGTTTTTAGTAAGTCAATGAGTGCACAGCAAGTCTATAAAATATCCTATCCTTCGACCTAAATGTGATTGTTAGTTTGACCTTAATGACAGCGGGACCGAATATCGTACTTTTGGAAGGGAGAGATCTAACTGGCCAATGTGCGCAATTAGCATCGGCAGATATAATATAAAAGTAAATAGCATCACACTATATAATATTGTAAGTGCAAAAGTTTGTAAAGGTGTTTATTATTCTATCACGCTGCAATCTTTTAAACAATTTGGCTAGACTTTAGTACCTATATACTTAGTTGACACTCTGGATTAACGCATGAGCTTAACATTTTTTTACCCACAAAATTCCACCGGGAGAGAAATCTCCCTCCCGAGTTCCGCAGTCGGCGGCGAGAACGTCGCAGGCTGCTATACGCCCAAGACTACCGACCTCCATGACCGGGGGCCTGAGAACGGTGAGCTGGCTGCTCGCCGTTCTTACAGAAGCAGGCCACGACGATGGCGAATATCTCTTTGCCCCTCATAGTGGTGATTGTGGTGGTACAGTACCCTACTCCCCCCTCCCCCTTCCCCAAGTAGCAGGTTAACACCCGAACCAACTCCCCAGACGCAGGATAGCACCCGAACTGAGGCGAGGTTGAAGTGTTCGCCGAGAGCCCTGGGACATCCTTCCGAGGGCTAACCCGGGACTCATCGTAGACAGTTGTAGAGCATCGTGTAGTTTTAGTCGGTAGGAGTCCGGCATAGCATTCAAGTAGGATTTCCAAATGTAAAAAAAAATCCAAAAGGAGGAAAATTCCTAAAGGAAACGGAACCATCCTTAACACAGTCAAATATAAAATTCAAAAGCAATAAATAGTCAGGTACATTACAGCCTCTAAATATAGGGTATGGCAGTAACTAGTTGTTAATTGGGGCGACAAACGTTGGGCGTCCGGCCAACCGCCTCGCTCCCCTCTGCGCTAACGACTTACTTGGCTGTTGAACCTCACTTGATGCCACTTAGGGAAAGTGTCAAAACACTTATATATGTATTTGTAATAAACTTTTTTATGTATTGTAAACTAATTAACTGGTCATTAGTCCCATAGACAAATTTGAAGCATTGGGCAGCTCGAGTATGAAACCTTTCGATCATGTGAGCTGTATGTTTGACTGTTGAGTGGTGAAAATTTAACAAATCTATTGTTATGCTAAAATCAAATAGAAGGTGAGGCCGCAGTGGCAGGCGTAGGTCTGTTGGGAGTTTTGGGGTATCCTACCGTGGGCTTACCCGGGGCCCCTAACTGTAGGCTTTTAGGTAGGATATATGTGGTTTTTAGCCCCTCTCTATAAAATGAGAGTGCAGAGGGGCTTATGTCGAGACTTTGTCTGTAGTCTGTGACTCTGTTGCATTAAACTACGTCACTAGGTCACGTGAATCATCTGTTCAAAGTTTGAAATAAAACAAAAAAGACAACGTCAATCGGATTGAACTTTAACAATAAACGTGTTAGAGAGGGGCAGTCTGGTGAGAACGATCTCACGGCTTTCTTGTTTTAGTCGGTAGGAGTCCGGCATAGCATCCATGTAGGATTTTCCTCACCTTAAAAAAAAGGGCTCCTAGTTCCTCTTGCTTAGTGGTCTATAAATATAATAATCACTGCGTTTTTGTGTTTTTCATTAGATATGTGCAATGCTACGTTTCTATGAATGTGTTCCATATCAATCAATTATATCACTTCTTACTTAGAGCAAATCCCCCACTTAAGAGCTATCTAGTCACTTTTCCACTGTACACAGTCTTCTGTATCGAAGACTGCAGAGTTTCTTACTCTGTATGCATAGTTAATTACAACACAGTTGAAAACAAAGTTTCACATCATATTAAAAATCTCACTTCTTTTAATCGCACTTACAAACACACACTAAAGTGAACCCAACAAAAAGCAAAAGTGTAATAACCCAGCTTTCAACAAAACGTGTTATAATGAAATACAATGTAAGTAGGAAAAGCGGATATTATTTCGTTTCGGCGGCAAAGTTCCGCGGTCCGGTTGCCAAATGCGCCCCCGCCCCAGTTCCGTCCGCAGTTGGAACTTTGACAATTGCCACTCACTACGTGCCAGCACCAAATGACCGATGAAATTGAAACGCTTTCGTGTTTTTATATGTTTTATAGATTCACTCGTTAGGTTGGGGTAGCTTGGTGTATAATGAGACACAAGTAGATTATACAGTCAGTGTCAATAATAACTATAATATTATTCGGCATGCTTGTCACTATAACAATTTTATGTAAAGGCTTTTTTTTTCGTTTTAAGTGAGGGAAAATCCTCATGGCTCCGACCGACTAAAAACCTCACATGTCCCGCTAACAGCCTACTATGTACAGGCTACTGAATAATTTTTCTTTTTTTCAAAATAATATAATTGCGAGCAGACTGTTAAAATTACACACAACTGTCACACAGATAACCACGCCTTTATCCTCGAAACGGTAAGCAGAGGAATATTATGCGGGCACATTTTACTATTTGTGTTCTGTTCCATGTAAGAAGCCTATCCCGTGTTGAAATGGACAAGCGCAGGTTGTGGCCACCTGCTGTCGAAATTTTAAGTGCTTTTTGATGTGTTTTCCGAAGCACTGTATAACGTTCCTAAATTAAAATACATAAATATAAAATTGTGGGATATTACCTCGACCCCGAAATATACACGGCACTCAAATAAATGTTTGTTCCTAGGGATCGAAACTGAGACCTGAGCACGGCAGTAGCATTCACTACTACTACGCCATCGTTCAAGGAATTATGTGAAGCTGATATAATATAATACATCATGTAAATTCACTTACTTGAAGGTACTATTCTACTTTATTTTTATTTTAAAAATACCTGACCGGTTTCTTTCGCGATAATAGCATTTTCAAAATGTAAAGTACAAGTGAGTGAATTTTCATTATGTATTATAACACGTTCCATGTTCCATTAAGTGCCAATAATCAAAAGTAAAACTAATGATAGACGGCCAGACGGATAACGGAGTCTTAGTAAAAACATGCAAATGAATCGTAGAATAGAATCCACACACCGACCTAATGTTATGCACCGGCACAAAAGCTTTTAAAATTTCTGTTTGAAGTGCACTGAATTTCAAAAGCTCAATGTCTAATGGTGCGGAGGCTTACAGACTACCTCCCAGTACCTCCTTCTTTTGCTTTTATCTTGACGTTTGCTTTTAAAATAACCGCCAAGCCGCCATGTTAGTTTCCTCCATTAAATGTAAAACTGCAAGCTTGAATAGTTCTCACATTTTCGTAGTTGAAAAGCCGTAGGTACCGTAGTACCTAGTTTAGCCTTTAACGTAACATACGTTAAAGGCTTTCCTCAATAAGGTGGCAGACAAGCATACGGCAAAGACATGGAAAGTGATCACCGTAGCCTATGAATGCTTGCATCATCAGAAGTGCTACACTCGCGCTATCGACCTGGCAACCTCTTATGAAACTTCATTTTGGAGAACCCCATACTGTAATGCGAAAAGAAATTTGGATTAAGTTTTTTTTTTCTTGCATCGCCCGTAGCCCCGTTACTCAGTACTCTGCAACGGTCAGTTCTGGGATGGGTAACCGTTTTAAGAGCGTTAAGCCTAAACTTGAAGTGGAAAAAAATTAAGCTTGAGCGGAGTGCATTCCATTAGTATAAAGGACTGGACCCGCGGTGGTACCGGTTATTGACAGCTATTTTAAATATTATTAGAAACATTCTATATCCCCAACCGAGCCGAACAGAGCTAGTCAGATGTATGCAGGGACGGATTAACCCTTAATCAAATTAAGCAATTGCCTAGGGCACCACGTCTGAGGGGGCACCAGAAGCACAAAAAAATCCGTCCTTAGGGCATCACATACACAGCTCCTGAGGTACCTTGAGGAAAACGACCTGCTCAGTGACCGGCAGTACGGTTTCCGTCACGGTCGCTCGACGGGCGATCTTCTCGTGTGCCTCACACACCGATGGGCGACGGCTATCGAGAGTAAGGGCGAGGCTCTAGCAGTGAGCCTCGACATTTCTAAAGCCTTTGACCGGGTCTGGCACCATGGTCTTATTAAAAAATTGCCCTCCTACGGACTGACCGAGAGACTATGCGGATGGGTGTCCAGCTTTTTGGCCGGTAGAAGCATCAGGGCTGTTTTCGACGGCAGCTGTTCTGACTGCATGGCCATATTAACGCTGGAGTACCGCAAGGTTCAGTGTTGTCCCCTACTCTGTTTCTGCTGCATATCAATGACATGTTGTCTATTGACGGCATTCATTGTTATGCAGACGACAGTACGGGGGACACTTGTTACACAGGCCGCCCCGGTATCTCTCGGGACGCAGTGGAAGAAAGTCGTGAACAGCTTGTGTCTGAAATCGAGGCTACTCTTACTAGAGTGTCCGATTGGGGTAGACAAAACCTTGTCCAGTTCAACCCTTCGAAGACACAGGCGTGTTTCTTTACCGCTAAGAAAGCCCCAATTACTGTAGCGCCACAATTCCAGGGCACATCTCTTTCCATCTCTAAAAGTATAGGGATCCTTGGTGTTGACATCTCCAGTGACGTTCAGTTCCGCAGTCATTTGGAGGACAAGGCCAAGCTGGCGTCCAAGAAGCTCGGTGTGCTCAACAGGGCGCGGCGGTACTTTACTGCGGCGCAAACACTGCTTCTCTATAAGTCGCAAGTGCGGCCACACATGGAGTACTGCTGTCACCTCTGGGCGGGGGCACCTGAATATCAGCTTCGTCCATTTGACTCGGTGCAGAGGCGAGCTGTGAGAGTTGTCAACGATCCTATACTGACAGGTGGTGTGGAACCTCTTCGCGACAGGAGAGACTTTGCCTCCTTATGCGTGTTCTACCGCCTGTACAATGGTATGTGCTCTGAGGAATTGTTTGACATGATACCCACGGCTACGTTCTATCATCGCACCGCTCGCCATAGACAGGGATTTCATCCTCACACCCTACGTCCAGAGCGTTCGAGCACGGTTAGATCCGATAGGGGTTTTCTCCCGCGAACGCTTAGGTTGTGGAATGATCTTCCTGCCTCGATTTTCCCAAACGCCTACAGTATGGGGTTCTTCAAAAGGGGTCTAAGAAGGTTTTTACAGGGTCGGCAGCGCGAGTGTGGCGCCTCTGGTGTTGCAAACGTTCATAGGCTGCGGTGACCACCAGTCCTTCTGGTGGGCCGTATGCTTGTCTGCCACCTTAGTGGTATAAAAAAAAAAATCACGTCACCAAAAACAACACCAAAAATGTTTCAAGGACTAATTTGAAAATCCGCGCGTTTTAAGTTGTCAGAGTCCGACCTAGAGTCATAACCACACTCCCGCTTGCCCACTGGCTGCCCTTTAGTGCATTCGACAATTTGAATGCCCCTGAATTGCGATCAGCCAATCACAAACCACTCCTTCCCCGCGGGTCCCAAGCCTGGCGCCTCCGCAAATCTGTTTTAATTTTTGTAGTAATAAATATGCGTACGTATAGTAATACAATTTTGTCGACAATTCATTCAAGTTCTGTTCATAATATTGTGTTCGCTAGGTACGTAAAGTTTTATTTTGTTTTGTTTTAATAATGTCCAAAGTCAAAATATCTTAAGTATTTTGTTTCATTTAAGTAATTACTTTTGGTTATGTAAATTTACTCAAACCAATCGAAGCTGAAGGTTTCTCATTAAATCAGCCTATGGCAGTCCACTCCTGGACGTAGGCCTATCTAAATCTACGCCACAACACACGGTCCTGCGCCTTTCGCATCCAGTCCCAGCCTGCGATCTTTTCAGATCGTCGCTCCATCTGTCGGGTGGACGTCATACGCTACGTTTGCCAAGTCGCGGTCTTCACTCCAGAACTCGCTTGCTTCATTAGCCATCGGTTGTTCTGCTTTTGTGGCCGGCCCACTGCCACTTCAAAGTGCTTATTCTGCGAGCTATATCAACCACTTTAGTTCACTGCCGGATAATCTCATTCCGAAGTTTATCCCTCGAAGACACTCCAAGCATAGCTCGTTCCATAGCTCGCTGCGCGACCTTAAGGTTGCGGACCAACCCCGCAGTAAGTGTCCACGTCTCGGCACCGTAACTCTTCGGCGTCCGAGCATGCAATTGCTCAGGTACTGCACGCTTGAATGCCTCCAATGTATAACCGGTAGAACGCACTGATTGTAGACTTTCGTCTTTAGGCATTGCGGTATAGGGGTCATTATCAGGCGGCTCATTATTTGGTTGACTTCGGTGTACAATTTTTTTTTTCAACTAAGGTTTTACTTACATGAAATATCAAATCTAGTGTTAATTTAAAACATTTCAGTAGTTGAGGGAACTGTATAGACTGAATAGTTATGAAGGGATTTCACTTTTTTATAATGGTGTCCACCGAAATCAAAATGGATCGAAAACATTATGGATCACACATATATTTGACTCTGGTGGGAATCGAACCCAAGACCTCGTTATTCGCAGTCGTACATTTTTATCTCCAGACCAACGAGGCAGTTGAAAAATGCAAATAAATAAATTATTGATTGATTTCGGTGCTTTTAAATATTGATCTCCGTGCAAGTATTTCCACTAAAAAACACCGGAATCAAGGGCACTGAAATCAAAATATTTAGCAAAATCATATATATTTTTAAAAGTAATCTGTATTATGAATACTTATGTTTTTTACTGAAATTTTATACATAAAAGACACACTTTTAATATAGCTTTACATCATTTGTTCAAATAATTGAGGATAAAATGGATGCACCGAAATCAATTTTAGGTATATACCAAGCCACCGAAAATGATTACGAACCTTAATAAAACAGTGGGGCGATGACACACCAACGTCTAGACCTTACCACCGGTGCGGTGTAACTGACAGTTTGTATTACTCGAACAACTATTCTTGCAGTCGCTAGAGATACAGAGTAATGAACGAATCGGTGCGCGCCACTGAAGTCAATTCTGAACGTCGGACGTAAAGACAACCAGTTGTAACTTGTCTAGTAATGCCGATAATGGCTTAGTAATGTTATAAATAGAGTAAATAGTTATCAAGTTATTTGTGAACATATGCACATATAACACCTATATTGGAGAAAGAAAGATAAAAAATAATTTTCGCTGCAATACGGGACCGGACGCGACACCGAGGTCAATATTTTCGTAGTTTAAATTTTTTTAAACTAACTTTTACGTAAATAATCTAAAAAAAAACACAGGCCCCCCCTACTATTTTTGACCGTACAATTTGTAGAAAAAAAATCATATTGATAAGTAAGCTACAGGTATTGGTTTTCGACGCGGACTCGCCTATTTGAGCCGGCTGAGAATGACCGATAGGCGAATTGAAAACTCGACGCAGTTTACTGAATGCTGCCAAGCCCAGCCGGATCCTTCGGGCGATTTCCTTGTCCAAGTTCTTTTGCCCGAGTGTGATAACCTGCTGAAGGTAGATATACTCCCGGACAACCTCCAGCCTCGATACTTCGACGTAGATTGGTGCCGCTGTGACGTGTTTATTGAACATGACCTTGGTTTTATCTAAATTCATACCAAGACCAATACGTCGAGACGTTCCATTTAGGCTGTGCAGCATTCCGCCTAACTGTTCCAGGGTCTCCGCTTCTATGACAATGTCGTCGGCAAACCGATGGTGCGAGGTGCACACGCCGTTGATGTTCACACCCAACCCTTCCCAGTCCAGCGTCTTGAACATGTCCTCAAGCGCATTGGTGAAGAGCTTAGGCGATATAACATCGCCTTGTCTCACACCTCTACGCAGTTCTATACAGTTGGTTTTAAAGTTTTCCAGCACGCATCCATTCCAGTGGCGTACAAGCATCTTAACACCTCGATATGTCGCCAGTCGGCACGACATCGCTGCAGAGCATCCAGGACGGCACAGGTTTCGACAGAATCAAAGGCCGTTCCGTAATCCACAAAAGCCATACATAGCGGCTGATTGTACTCATTAGTCTTCTGTACAATGTGCCGAACAGTATGGATGTGGTCAATTGTACTGAAACTCCCTTGGCTGAAACTCGTCGAGCTTTACGGCGAGGCGGATTGTGACTACTCTCGAGAATAACTTGTAAACATGGCTCAGGAGCGAGATGGTTCTGTAGTTCTTCAGCAAGGTCTTGTCCGCTTTCTTGAAAAACAGAGCCACCGCACTCCCACATGCTTTAGGTGTTTGTCCCTGTTGGAGGACGGAATTAAAGAGACTCGCTAGTTCTTTGAGGACCGGAGTCCCCCCTGCCCTTAGAAGCTTAGTCGTAATTCTGTCGTTGTTATTTAGTTCACCGAGAGCGACCCTGATGTCGTCCTGGTCGATGTCCGGAATGTCCTCGGTATAATGGCGCGTTAGGGGGGCTCGGTCGCAATCAGTACGACCCGTTAGTCTTTTAGTCCGTGATGCATACAGATCTCTGTAAAAGCCCTCAATTTCCTCGAAAATCTTGAGCCTTGAGGTCACGGTATTGCTAGCCGCTATCTTTAATTTCACCAGACGGGGTATTTCAAGCTGTTGGTCAAAGACCTTGATATCCTGTTCTGCTCGATCGCAGCCTAAACGACGCTGGGTGTTATATCGTCTGAGATCCCGTCTTATCAGCTTGCGGATTCTTACGTTAGGTGTTAATACTATCTTGCGCGATTTCAATGCTCGGAAAAGCCCCAAGGCGCATATCAATAAATAAATAAATTACGCTTTGGTTTTTATTGTTGTCACTTCTAAAGTTCGTTACATCTCATCATCTTATTTTACAAAAAAACTAATGGCTTTAGGCGGTAAAGGTTTAAAGACGGATTCTAGTTGACATACGGATAGGGGGGCCCATAGGCATGGATTGCTTAGGGCATCAAGTAGTCTTAATCCGTCACTGGATGTATGAGGTCAGGAGCGTCGTAAGTGGATCATGCGGAAGAGCTAATTTTGTCGGGCGATAAATGGAATCACTGTCTTATAACGCGGGTTGCGGCCATTCTGAATTTGTTGCATGAACTGCAAGGAAACGTATCTAATAGTAGATTTTTACTAGTGGCTTTGTTCACATTTTGTTCTTCTTCATTAGTATTTCCACCCTTTACCACAGAACAATCAGCCATTTTTGATGAATAAACTGATCATGGAGTAGATATATGAGGTCGGGGGCCCCGGTCATTGTCAATTTGTTGCATGAACTGCAAGGAAAAATGTCCAATAGTAGGCTTTTGTCGTGGCTGCGTACACATTTTGTTCCTCTTTATTTATATTGCCATCCCTAACCACAAAGCTATCAGTCATTTTAAATGAATAAACTCATCAGGGAGTAGATGTAGGAGGGCGGGAGAGTCGTGAAAGAACCGCGCGGGAGAGCTAATCTTGTCAGGCGCTAAATGGATTCACTGTGTTATAACGCGGGTCGCGTCCATTGTGATTGTTGCATGAACTGCAAAACTGTCTAATAGTAGACTTTCATCGTGGCTGCGTACTCATTTTGTTCCTCTTCATTAGTTTAGCCATCCCTAACTACAAAGCTATCATCAATTTAAAATGAATAAAATGATCATGGAGTAGACGTATGAGGTCGGGAGCGTAGTAAGTGGAACGTGCGGAAGAGCTAATCTTGTCAGGCGCTAAATGGCTAATCTTGTAATTCGCTGTCTTATAACGCAGGGCAATTTGTTGTATGATCTGCAAGGAAAAGTGTACAATAGTATATTTTTGTCGTGTTGCGTGCACATTTTGTTCCTCTTCATTAGTATTTCCATCCCTAACCACAAAGCTATCAGCCATTTTTAATGAATAAACTGATCATGGAGTAGATACATGAGGTCGGGGGCCCCGGTCATTGTCAATTTGTTGCATGAACTGCAAGCAAAAAAGTCTAATAGTAGACTTTCATCGTGGCTGCATACTCATTTTGTTCCTCTTCATTAGTTTTGCCATCCCTGACCACAAAGCTATCAGCCATTTTAAATGAAGTAACTCATCAGGGATTAGATATATGAGAGCGGGAGCGTTCGTGGAAGAACCTCGCGGAAGAGGTAATCTGGAATTACTGTCTAGTAACGCAGGGGCGAGGCCATAGTGACTGCAAGGAAATGTATCTAAAACTAGGTTTTGCTCGTGACTTTGTGCACATATTTATTTTTCTTCAAGTTTTATTTACGTAATAAATAACCTATTAATAATTGAAAAGGTTCGGAGCCAAGGTGAATGATAAATTTTCGTATATTTTTAACCCCAGACAATAACGAGGGTGTTATAAGTTATACCTGTACATCTGTCTATCTACAGCATCATAGCTGAAATGAAACACACGAAGGAGCCATTTTGGTGGGAATTTTTGTTCGAACGCCGATATTTTTGAGGTGTCTTATCTATTTATATGGTGAGCCTTTTTTTTAACGTGAGCACAAATTCCTCATTGATGTTATGACTCCTACCGACTAAAAAACCTCACGTTACGCCCAACACAGCCTATGGTTGGGAGTTCCGAGTAAGCCCTCGGAAGGATGTCCCAGGACGCCCAGCAGACCCACGGCTGCCAGCGCGGCCTCGCCTAGAGGCAGTTTCGGGTGCTATCCCGCGTCTTTGGGGAGTTTCGGGTGTGATCCCGCTTCTAAGGGGGGGGGGGCGTGTGTGAATTCGTCACGTCACGCTGCCGTCATGGGTCTGCTTCTGTAAGGACGGTGAGCCGCCCTCTCACCGTCCTCAGGTCCCCGGTCATGGAGGCCGATAGTCCTCGGCGAAGACAAGTCGGCGGCGCCCAGGTCGCCGACTGCGGAGCTCGGGTGGGAGAGTTCTCTCCCGTTCCTGCCCTGCCGCCTCTTTCGCGAGCATGACCTGCTCGCAGAAAGAGGCGGCGGGGCCAACTGCTTAATGTGGACGACACGATAAACAAATGGTCCCGGATAACCGGCTGACAAGTGATTCCAATATGCTCGTAAGTGAAACCGTAACGTAAGATGCAGGCAGTGAGAATTAACAGAACACAGACTAGTTACGAACGAATTCAAGTAGGTGCTACTGCATAATTACGTCTAATATTAGGAAGCCAGTTTTACGTGGTATTTTATTTTTAGCTGACCTTATGTTACATTTACGAAATTTGCATGCAAAATGCTGGTGAAAATATTAGCAAGTATTACATGTACTTTTGGCGTATAAAATTTGTCGGAGACTTAAAATATTGACTACTACGTTGTTGGGAAAAACTATCGTTCGTGATGAGCTTCCTATTTTTAATTGGTCGATGGTTTAGTCGGTTAGAGTTCGGCTAGCATCCATGAGGATCCACATATAAAACACAACAGAATACGAGTGCAATATTAGAGTCAAGGAAATCAGCTTGATTTTGATCAAAAAATTAAACCAGTTCTACGTTTTCTGTAAGTAAAATTTACTCTACAACTACGACAAATTTGGCACATGCACAACAAGATTATACATTCATAAACTAGACCAAATATTGTAAGGTATGGCTTGCATAAACTTTACTGTGCAGATTTCTGGGCGGCGTCCAAGTAGCCCAACTCAAGTGATTTACATGTACTGCAAAACAAATACACTAGCTTCTAGCTATACACAAAAAATATGCAGGTCAATCCATTACACATCTTATTTTAATTGATCCGAGGCGTAACATTTATTGCCATTCTATTCTCAAAGTTTTGGTTATTGGATTGCGAAATATATGTGGAGTAAGTGATGACCGGTCCAATTTTTTTAGAAATATAGGATTATTCTATTAATTATAATTGCAAGTAATCTATACTTATAATAAAACTGTAGAGGGCCGGGAGTCTGTACATGGAAGATATTTTGAAAATTTTAAGTGTAGGGCGTTCTCTAATCGATACTGAAGCCGAAAATGTAATTTAAAATTTTCATGTCTGTCTGTCTGTCTGTCTGTCTGTCTGTCTGTCTGTCTGTCTGTCTGTATCCCGACTAAGTATCACGCCGAAACTACAGAACCGATTTGAATGATACTTTGTACGATCTAAGCTTATAGTCCGAGGAAGGTTCTTAGATACTTTTGATCCCGATATTTTGCGCGGTTCCTTCAGGAGAGGGGATGAAAGGCAAAATAGGTTTTTTGCTATAATTTCTCACTGCGTGGTTCGATTTCAAATATTTGTTTGGTGTCTGAAAGGGAGTACTTTAAGCATTATTCCATACAATTTTCAATATTGAGGGTTATGTAGTTCAGAAATTAGGGGCATCTCAACTTTCGGTAAATCTAGAATTCAACGTTTCTTTTGAAAGTGAGTCTAAACGGGCGTGTTGGCTTAATAAAACAATTCAGTCCACGCCTTCGGCGCGGACTGAATTATTTTACAATAGCCTTAATCATTAAGCTCTTTTATGATTAAGCAAACAGGGCCGTTTCACACGCTGCTTGATGAGTCTTATGAAGAAGTAGCCCTCCATTCGTACACCTTATGTGACGTAAACGAAGTTGCGAGGGTCAGCTAGTACATATAATAAAACTGTAGAGGGTCGAGAGTCTGTACATGGAAGATATTTTGAAAATTTTAATTGGAGGGCGTTCTCTAATCGATACTGAAGCCGAAAATGTAATTTAAACTTTTTATGTCTGTCTGTCTGTCTGTCTGTATCCCGAATAAGTATCACGCCGAAACTACTGAACTGATTTGAATGATACTTGGTACATTCCGAGCTTATAGTCCGAGGAAGGTTCTAGGATACTTTTGATCCCGAAGTTCGGCGCGGTTCCTGCGGGAGAGGGGATGAAAGATAAAATGGTTTTTCAGTTGTAATTTCTCAACGCGTGATGCGATTTCAAATATTTTTTTAGTATTGGAAAGGGAGTACTTTAAGGATTTTTCGACCCAAGTTTCAAGATTAGGGGTTTGTAGTTCAGAAATGAGAGGCATCTCAACTTTCGCCAAACCTAGAATTTAAGGGTTCCTTTGAATGACAGGGTAAATCTAAACTGGCGTGTTGGCTTAATCATAAAAGAGCTTAATGATTAAAGCTATCTATACATATAATAAAACTGTAGAGGGTCGAGAGTCTGTACATGGAAGATATTTTGAAAATTTTAATTGGAGGGCGTTCTCTAATCGATACTGAAGCCGAAAATGTAATTTAAACTTTTTATGTCTGTCTGTCTGTATCCCGAATAAGTATCACGCTGAAACTACTGAACCGAATTGAATGAATCTTAGTACATGCTGAGCTTATAATCCGAGGAAGGTTCTAAGATACTTTTGATCCCGAAGTTTTGTGCGGTTCCTGCGGGAGAGGGGATGAAAGATAAAATGGTTTTACAGTTGTTATTTTTCAACGCGTGATGCGAATTCAAAAGTTTTTTTAGTATTGGAGAGGGAGTCCTTTAAGGATTTTTCGACACAAGTTTCAACATTGGGGGGTTTGTAGTTCAGAAATTAGAGGCATCTCAACTTTCGCCAAGCTTAGAATTCAAGGGTTCCTTTGAATGAGAGGGTAAATCTAAACGGCCCTGTTTGCTTAATCATAAAAGAGCTTAATTATTAAGGCTGTTGTAAAATAATTCAGTCAGACTGATTTGTTTTAGAATAGCCTTAATCTTTAAGCTCTTTTATGATTAAGCAAACAGGGCCGTTTCACACGGTGCTTGACGAGTCTGATGAAGAATTACCTCTCTTTTCATGCACATTATGTGACGTAAACGAAGTTGCGAGGGTCAGCTAGTAATAAATAAGCAAGTAATAATAAATAACAAGAAATGGAGCTCCATTACTTGTTATTTAATTTACTTGCAATTACCCTCCCATTTCCCATTTACATATTCAGGAGTTCCTGAAGGAAAATTCAGTGTCGTCAGGCGAGTATGGCACCTCAGCATGTGTGAAAAAAACGGATGTAAGACATTTTCTTAGAGTCCTGGAGTATCCTTACCAGGGGCTCCCAACCGTAGGCTGTTAGCAGGACACGTTAGGTTTTTAGTCGGTAGGAGTCCGGCGTAAAACAAAAAAAAAGGTATTTTCTTAAGGAGGATTCGACACGTCATTCCTCCGTTACATTGAGTAGAGGTTATCCTTAACCGTTGTGCTTATTGACGGATGAGGGTGTGAGGTAGGTTCCTCTCCCTCCCCTCCTTTACTATCGTTTTATGATGGATTTCCGCCATGTATGGCCTGATTCCATTAGCTCTAGCTGAGTTGCTTCGATGGTGAGCTACAACAGCGTAAGTCTGGCTCGTATAGAGGTTTTTCTACCTACTAGGTGAGGTAGATGCGCTCGTGGCCCGCGGACTCAGTGTTCTGTAAACGATCACTGCACTAACCAACTTTCACTATAACCTGTCGTTGGATGGGTGACCATCCATGTGACCACTTTGTGACATTTGTTTGAGCGATTCCGTGATTCGGAAGGCACGGTAAGCCGTTGGTCCGGGTTGCCAGTAAAATGGCAGTCGTTAAGTCAAGTTGAAGGCTTTTTTAGGCGGCTCGTAAAATTTCAACAGCAGGCGGTCACAACCTGCGCCTGTCCATTTCAACACGGCAATACGGCTCACCACCTATTATGTGGAACAAATTATAAAAAGGTGAAATGTGGGGACATAATATGCCTCTGCCTACCCCTTCGGGGATAAAGGCGTGACCATGTGTAGGTGAGGTAACCCGTCAACTAGCTCAATTGAAGCTATTATATTCTTGTGCATATTCTAGAAGTGTTATGTCCAACAACATTTATTATACAAAGAAAATATCTAATGTTCAAAACAAACACTGGCAGTTCCGACCCCGAGACCTCAGCAACGGCTCGCTTACACCGCCAATTCGCCACCGAGGCAGTCAAAATAGGATAAGTTTCGAATTCCAATCTTTAAATTTTTGATTACTACTAAGTGTATTTTCATGTAAGTAGATATGTTTTCACAAGAAACCACTAGAGGCAATAAAATAGCGTAAAATGTAGATAATATGCGGCTCTTTTGAATGCACCGGGCGGGCCAATGAGGTCGTCGCATTGCGCGTGCAAGCCTCCCATTGGTCGACAGAACAGTTCAGGTCGTTCAACTTTAAATCTACAATTCTGCAGGAGTTGCCAAGAAAAATATTTTTTTTTTTTATTTCTTGCAACACTACCGTATTGCCAGTAAATTTCGAAATCGGGAAAAGCTTCGGTGTATAGGTACAATGTTTTCCTAAATATTTTCTTGTTTCTCCTTTGTATTTCAGAGTTATATTATTGCGTTACTAATTTACTCTGTTGCGGTATTTATAATATTTATATAGCGCATTGCCTCTGAAATATTAAAAGTTAGAATCTTTCACTGAAATTTTCGTATTAAAATTACATCCTGGAATTGAAAAGCATAGATACCTATTTACTTAATGCCTTTTTTTAACGTGAAAGAAAATCGTGCATGGATGCTACGCTGGACTCCTACCGAATAAAAAACCTCACGTATCCTGCCTAACCGCCTACGGTTGGGAGCCCCGAATAAGCCTTCGGAAGGATACTAGTACTCTTTATACCATCTTCATTATTCTTCATAGATTCAAGGTGCTATGTTATCATAACAATATGTAAAAAATCAAATTCAATCAAATCAGTCGATCATCTTAGGATAGTCAACAGTTGGACGTAGGTCTCTCCCAATTTACGCCACAATACACGGTCCTGCGCCTTCCGCGTCATGTAAATATATGGGTAACTAAAATGCACCTGTAATCAATTTTAAAAAAATCACCAAAATTTTTGATTTGTGTTGATACTACTGTAATTATATGCATTGATTTGAGACAGAAAATAATCATTTATTCAGACATGTCATACACGGCACACGTTCACATAACACACCATACGGCGTTTACGCTAAGTATAATAATTTACAAATTTATTGCTACACTAGCTGACCCGACAGACGTTGTCCTGCCATAACTATGAATATGGAAATCGGTGTCCCGAGTTCTGAGTAAGAACCGATCCAAAATCGCAATAGAAACCATTTCTCTAAACAGTTACTTATTACAAAGCCAGTGACAGTTATTACAAATTTTCTAATTTTTCACGCAACTTTCTTAATTTTTTTTCCATAAGAACCATCTCCTGATAAGAACAAACACAACAAAAAAGAATTAGCAAAATTGGTGCAGCCGTTGACGCGTGATGTCGTGACCAAGGAAATAGGGATTCATTTAATATAGTAGAAGATAATAATTTAAGATAGCTACGAAACTATTGCATACATTACAAGAAATATCATTTGAAAGTATTTTTCTCAAGTCATAATTTTATTGCCGTTTGCATAGCAGGAGATAGACCATTAGACATAATTACACGCATATGCTACAATTGGCTTAGTCATCAACTAATAATTTGAGTGGTGAGGTAGACGCCCTACCAACTGAAAGGAGATGTATTATGAGGTCAATCCTTACATAGCTCATTGTTTGTGAAAACAACGGGGAAGTCCCGGTCTATATTGCGTCCGATAATTCCGACAATGTTCTAAATTGGCGCCCAACGACGGACTAAGTTCTTTCAGAGCAATATTAGTGTGGACTTGGTGAAGATTTTATTTCAATTTTATGTTCCTCAAGAAGTCTACAGAAGTCTACATCAGTCACTATATGACTGGTCTTAATATGGGTAGCATAATTATTTACATACATTGTTTTACGGGTCAATTTGTCCATTTCATAGATATTTTCTAAACTTTAATACTGCTGCAGGTTTGATTAAAACCTGTTCCCCAAAAAATGTAGATACAGGTTAAACTCGAATCTACTAGAAGTTCTTTCCGGTAAAGAAAAAGAAAGAGGTGTGGAGTAAAGTGGTTAAGTTATAGTTTAAATTCAGAGGCGTGGCCGGGGGTATTCTCTAATATTTATATACAAATACATAATAATACATGCACAAATACACGCTATTTTACCGAAGACTTAATCAGCTATACTGTATTTCAATAGCTTTGCGCAAAAGTGTTAACAAACACATTTGATCCTATATATCCATAGTTACTTGCAATTGAGTATTCACCCTGATTATATTCCAGTATCCAGGAGTCATACAGTGTTCTTACAATCATTTCGACACCAAATAACTTCTTTATGATAGTTTATTTTCATTTAAAATACCTACTCAGGACAGTAAAAATTTCAATGATTTGTCATACTATATTTTTCTACTCATGTGTCTTAGACAACGATTGTCAAAACATGATATGTTTACATTATTGCAGATCGGGCAGGATTGGACTATACATACTATACGCTCACACTGCCTTATAATATGCACGTGTGTGTATAAAAACTAAGTCAAAACTTCACAATAACCTCGATTTATTCCTAACTCGATTACATAAAGGTATAAACTAAATATAACAGTAGGTTATCAGTATCCGTAGAACATATTTCATGGTGCGGTGTCTGCAGCAGAGGGCACGCGGCATCGGCTGCAAGTGGGTCACGCGGTCGATGACCTACCCCGGCCGCTGCACTACCTATATTTTCTCGTTTAATGTTTTATACTATCTCCTTGCTTTGCATGAACTCCTGGTACATCGAATTCTTGGGAAAGGAAATTTTATTACTAGTTTTTATTTAGTTTTCGTTATTTTGTCTATTCTGTGAATGTTAAATTTGTCCGTATCTTTTAGATGCAATTTCATAGTTTTAGCTCAAAGGACAATGCAATTTAGTATAAGGTACTTAAATGAAAATCTGTAGGTCGACAGAGATTCTTAAATAACATCTTTATGCACTTCTTTTTCATATAAATTTTAAGTTTTTCACGTTAAGGTTCGTGCAATTTTCTAAGAAATGGGAATAAAGCTTAAAATAGATTATTTTAATATGGGTGCCGATTCAAGATTGTGGGTCACCTTTTTCTTCTCAAACGGCCTGAATGTAGAAAAAGATGCAAGTACTTACAAAGCATCCGTTAAATGACATAGCCGTGGTCAGGAGTAGACTCTAGTATAGAGACACAGATTGATGTTACTATGGTATTTGTGAGAAAAGTTTGAAAAACAGACTCGAAAACCATAACGCAATGGCCGTTTTGTCATTAAATAAATCTTACTAATATTATAAATGCGAATGTTTGTGAGTGTGGATGTTTGTTACTCTTTCACGCTGTAACGGCTGAACGGATCCTGCTAAAAATCGGTACAGGGGTAGATATAGCTCTGGAATAACACATACACGCTACTTTTTATCCCGGGAATAAGTTCCCACGGGAACAATTCTTACGCGGGCGAAGCTGCGGGCATCAGCTAGCAAATAAATATTTGTGGACATTGTCACACAACATCAGCTAGCGCAAATTAAGCTAATATAGGTAAGCTTGTAAACTTTCTTTATTAAAACTACTTAATATGATGAGAAGGTAATTTGCTGGATTCTTGGCATGAATGTACTCAACAGCGATTCTCTACAAATCCCATTTACAAGAGTTGTAAAACCCAAAATTTCGTAATAAATCGAATAAAATGGCGTGCGTGTAACAAAAATACACCGAGAACAAGTGAAAAGTCAATAAGTCAATCAGATCAGAGTACAATACGCGCTCGCGATGCAAATCAAATATGACAAATGGAACCGACGCTGTAATCGATAACACTCATTGTATGGCGTAGGAAGGAATCGAACAATCGGCATTGTTTAGTAATAGCGATCGATTACCTACAGAAACGTACAGATACGATAAACCATTCATTATGATAATGTACCTAATTATTCAAATAATTGCGGATGACATGCGGTTTCACCCGCGTGGTTCCCGTTCCCGTGGGAATACGGGAATAAAAATTGCCTATGCTACCCGGAGATAGTGTATGTAGCTTCTGAGTAGTGAAAGAATTTTTCAAACCGGTTCAGTAGTTTAGAAGCTTATTTAATGTAAATCTTTTCTATTTATGTTTACACTTCTTCGTTAAAGAAAGGGTAGTCGATGCATGCTTTACGTAAGTCGCATAGTAAGTCCCGAATTTTGTATCCCTCCTTCAACACCCGTATGCCGTCGAAGGCCTTTCAGGGTATGGATGTGGCCCTCATTCTCTAGATGGCACAGTCAATGACTTTCCGGGTGGACGGAGTAATTTTGACCAGCATAATATTTTAAAAAATCATGACATCAAACTGTTGGGGGTTCCTAAAATATAATTTTGTTTTAGACGCGAAAGAACTACCTATACCTAATAAGTTATAATCATGTGTTCAGTACCTATTTTATCGGTTTATTCAGTAGTTTAAAAAATTATCGACAATACGAACAAGCTATTGAACATTTTCGATATCAATTAGGCTCGAAAAGGATTCAAAAATGGATTACATAAATCGAATATGTTTCATAAAATTAAATAACAGAAATCGAAAAACACCCATTTCTGAAAACAAGTTCAAAACGAATTTCCACGAGAAATAGGATAGCATTCTCCACAATATATTAGAATAGATATCGCACAGCGCGTTTCAGTGCATTCAGGCCAGAGGTCGGGGTATGGGGCTACTGGGTAAAGGTTCCAGCGACCCGGTTTCACCCCAGATGCGTTGCTAGGCAACCGGCACGCGACTGCTCGATCACTGAATAATCTCATTATAATACCAACTACATCAAATTAGCTCCTGTAAACGAAATACATGTACCGTTAAATGGATTTTGTTGGCGCATTTTTAACGTGAGCATAATTTATATTGTTTCTTATTTGTGTAGAGAGTTTGTTTTGGTGCCTTTTGTGATATCGATCAAACAAATTGCTGCCGAAAAGGTGTTGTAAAAAGAAGACAATGAGGAAGAAATGGGAAGTCATTGCTACTGCTGTGATACGAAAAACTGGCAATAGTTAATGTCAAGTCGGCTAAGAAAATAGTCTACCAGTTTTGACAAAAGTTTCTACGATGATTAATTATTGATAGGTAAATGTTAACTTTTCTAACAGAGCTCAGTTTTTCTTAAAAATTCAAACTTCACCCATAGAATAACTTGACATACAGAAATAGAATACAAAACAACAAACGAGGTCTTTTTTTTTTTTTTTTTTTTTTTATAACGTGAGGGAAAATCCTCGTAGGATGCTATGCCGGACTCTTACCGACTAAAAAACCTCACGTAACGCCCAACAGCCTATGGTTGAGAGCCCCGGGTAAGCCCTCAGGAAGGATGTCCCGTGACTCCCAACAGACCTACGGCCGCCAATGCGGCCTCGCCCAGGGGGTGGTTCGGGTGCAATCCCGCGTCTATGGGGGGTTTCGGGTGTGACCCCGCTTCTAAGGGGGGGCGTGCGTGAGTGCTCACGTCACGCTGCCGTCATGGGCCTGGTTGCTGACATTCGGCCGTGGTTTCCCGGTGTTTTCGCCACAGATACCTACCGAAGCTACCGTGCCCGGCAAGCAACTGTGTCAACCGGTAGGAGAGAGCACCGTGTCTTCTCTCCAGCCACTCGTCCATGACCGGTCTGACGGCCGCGATTGTGGCGAATCCCCCCTTTGGTTGCTCAAGTCGCATCTTCCATGTCTCCAGGGTTTCCTAGTGGAGCAGGGTCCGCTGGGCCTCGATTTCTCGAGACGCAGGCCTTTGGCCCCGCTCCAGCGCCTCCTTGCGCCATCTGAACAGTGACGCAAGGGCTCTCGCTTCCAGGTCCCATGGAGGGGTCCCGGCTAGGAGACATGCCGCCTCACCGGAGATCGTGCGGTATCCTCTTATCACCCTGACGACCATCACTCTCTGCGGGCTCATCAGTCTAGCCTCATTGCTGGCCGTCAGGGTCTCGGCCCATACGGGAGCCCCGTACAGGGCCATGCTTCGCACGATCCCAAGGTACAGCCTCCTGTAGGGAGCGTTGGGTCCCCTGATGTTGGGCATCAGCCGCGCGAGTGCGGCCGATGCTCCCCTCAGTTTTGGGACCAAACTTCGGAAATGATGTCCGAAGTTCCACCGGCCATCGAGTACGAGCCCCAGATACTTCATCGAGGGCTCGATGCCGATGCTGACGCCCCCCACCTGTAGGCTGGATCCCGCAGGTGGCCCCATCCGAGGTCCGTGGAAGCACAGAGCCTCGGATTTGTGAAGGGCGACCTCAAGACCCAGCCGCCGAATCCGACCCACGACCTGAGCAACCCCTGCCGTGGCCTTAAGTGCTGCGGCACGGTGCGTTGCTCCCCGCGCCGTAACGAGGGTGTCGTCGGCGTAACATGTTACGTCGACCCCTCTGAGCAACGGACCACGCAGCACCCAGTCGTAACCGATGTTCCACAGGAGCGGCCCTAAAACCGATCCCTGTGGAACACCGCACGACACATCTCGCCGACCCGGCCCTATCCAGCTCGGGTAAGTTATGGCTCTCTCGGAGAGATAAGCCCCGACAATTCGACGGAGGTAGGGAGGCACTCCATGATAGATAAACGCCTCCCTGACGCAGTTCCAGGGCAAGGTGTTGAATGCGTTAGCGATGTCGAGAGACACCGCCACCACCACCTCACCCTGTGAGACTGCTTCCTCCGTCAGGCCTCTAATGCGCATGATCGCGTCCACGGTGGAGCGTCCCTGACGGAAGCCAAACTGGCTATCCGCCAGATCAGGCCCCACGCGTGTGAGGTGCCCGACGAGGCGTTGTGCAATAATGCGCTCAAAGAGCTTGCACACCTCGTCGAGCAACACGATCGGCCGGTACCCTGATGGGGAATTTGCCGGCCGCCCCGCCTTTCGAATCAAGACCAGTTTCCCTGTCTTCCAGACCTTGGGAAACTGGCCTTTTTCGAGGCATGCGCTATAAAGACCCATAAGTTGAGGCCCAAGCTCCTCGAGAGCCAGGACCCATGCACGTCCTGGAATGCCGTCGGGTCCAGGGGCGGTGTTTCTACGGGATTTAAGCCGCAGGACAGCCGCCCCTAACTCACCCTCGGTGACTACGGGCACGTCGTTCTCGCTGTCTTCCGCGTTGGGCGCCTGAGACGGAGCCATGCGCGGAGGAACGTGTTCCTCCGCTCTCGACGGGATCAAGGAGTCCAGGACCCCCTCCAGCCGCTCCGGCTGAAGACTCTGGGTTAGTGGGGGCGCCTTAGGGCGTAATTTGCCTCTTACCATGAGGTACGGGCGCCCCCACGGGTTCCGCTCCAGAGTCTCCATCAGCTCTTCGCGGCCCAATTTTTTGGACCGCTTGATGGCGGTCTGGAGGGCCCTCTTGGCCTCCTTGTACCCATCGTAGAGCTCCGTCTCTCGGGCTGCCGCATCGTCTGGGCGGCGACGCCTTCGGCGAAACCTGGTGGACCGGCGGCGCGCGGTAACGCAATCCACGCGCAACTGCGCGATTTCCGGCGTCCACCAGTACACCTGTTTCCTCGCCGGTCTGGGCCTAGCCCTGGGCATCGCCGCATCGCAGATGTGCGACATGGCTCTCCCGAACCACTCCACCTCGGTATCAACATCGGCAGGCCTGTCCGCTGTCGGAATCCAGGACTGCACGATGGCCGCCTCCAGGAGAGCCTCCCGATCCAGGCGATGGAGTGCCCAACGCGGTTCCGGGGGATTCGCGATTGTTGGCGGCAGGTTAGGTGGAGGGGAGACGTCGAACCGAATATATCGGTGATCTGACGACGTCTCCTCCTCCTCCACCACGCGCCATCCCTGGACACGGCGGGCGAGCTCAGGGGTCGCAAACGAAACGTCTATGACCGAGCTGAGCCCCCGCCGCGTCCAGGTTGCGACATTCCCCCGGTTCAGGATGACTAGGCCACGTGTAGTGACCCAGTCCTCCAGTATCCTCCCCCTGCCTCTGGTTTCCCGGGAGCCCCAAGCCTGCGACCAGGCATTGAAGTCTCCCAGGACCAGGACAGGGCGAGGCTGGCATGCAGCGAGAACGACGTCCAGCTCAGGGAGCCATAGCTCAAACTGATGCTGGTCGAGGCTCGGCGAGACGTAAACGGCCACGACAGCCACACCCTCATATTCCGCCGCGACGCAACCCGGGCCCCTAGCAATAAGCGCTAGGCGCGAGTCGTCCGCGCCGGTCCCCCCAAAGATGGTCGCCATGCCGTCCAGATCCACCGGGCTTCCCGGGTGAACCCAGTACGGCTCAGCGACGACGACAATATTAATGGACCACTGCCTGATGCTCTGGTACAGAAGGTCCTGAGCACCAGTGCAGTGGTTCAGATTCACCTGCAGGATGCGGATATGGGTGTCCATTAATGGACGTCCATATCCGCACCCTGCCGCGAACGTGCACCCACACCCTCACCCCTCCGTGCGGACGGACGGGGCTTCGGCCTTGAGGCAGCGCAGGTCTTACTGCCCGCCCGGTGGTTTGCCTCCTTGCCCTCCGCCACGCATTTAAAACAGCGTGGCGGAGCGTCACAGGCAAGGGCCGTGTGACCGGGCTGACTACAGCGGAAGCACCGATCGCCCACGGTGACTTCCGCCGTACACTGCACTCCTACATGCCCCACGACCAGGCACCTATAGCACCTGTCTTCGCGGGGCTGCAGGAGATGCACCTGCGCCCTCAGGAAGCCTTCAATAAGGAGGCTCCGTCCGTCCGCCACTTTCTGGGCCGCCGGACGGGACAGCTCACGACCGCCGACCCGTGACCAGTGGGGCCAAAGCGGATTTCGCCTGACCTCACCTGATCACGGGGGCAGCCACTCGCCTCCACGACGGCGGAGATTATCTCCTCCGTCGTGGCCGCGTCATCCAGACCCGAAATGCGCAGACTCGCGCATTTGTTGGGTCTGGTGACGCGGACGTCACCCTTGTCCAGCGACTCCCGCAGCTTTGCCGCTAAGGCATCTGCTTTGGGGCCGCTGGTGGCGCCGGAGACCTCGAGGAGGCGCGCTCCGGTGCGCGTCACCTTGCACCGGAGCCCCCCCTCAATCTCGAGGGCCTTGAGGTCTACTGAGGCTTTCGCCTGCCTCAGTACCTCGGCGTACCCCACGCCCTTCGCCTTGCCTTCTGTCGTCACCGTAATGACGACGAAATCAATGCCACTTTTCGTTGTAATTTTATAACTCAAGAACGGGCCTACCTATCCAAACCAAATGTTTAGGCTTTGTTCGGACTATTTAGTAGATGGTTTATGTGAAGTTTGCACAAAATCGGTTGAGCGGTTCTTCATTTATCACGCAAACGAAGTTGCGCGGGTCAGCTAGTCTGATTTAATGATAAAAAAACTTCTTTAAACCTATGAATTCAACACAACTTCTGTCTAACTTGAAGCTAGTAACAGGCTAAAAAGGACTAAGCATAGGTACCTTAATGTTCGATGTTACAAAGAAAACAAAAGCCCCCCCTCAATCTCGAGGGCCTTGAGGTCTACTGAGGCTTTCGCCTGCCTCAGTACCTCGGCGTACCCCACGCCCTTCGCCTTGCCTTCTGTCGTCACCGTAATGACGACGGCAGTGGAGCGAGGAGCGCGGAGCCTCTTCGGCGCCTTCGCCGCGGCGGCCTTTGCCGCTTTTGCGGCGACCTTTGCCGCCTTCTTGGCGGCCTTCGCCGCCTTTTTGGCGGCCTTAGCCGCCTTCTTCTTTGCTCCTGCCACCTCCCAGATCCCCTCTCTAGAGGGAGTCTGGGGTGCGGCGGGAGCGCTGGCTGTGCTGGTGGAGGCGGGGTTGCCACCTCCACCAGGTGCCGTCTTCTTGGGGGCGGAGGCCTTCCGCTGGAGACCGGGAGCCCCACTGGGTGCAGCCGTCGTCGCGTACGACGTGACGGCGGGTGCCGCCAGCGGCGGGCGGTATGCCCGGTCCTCGAGGACGCCGAGGCGGCGCTCGATGGTCTCCAGCAGTTGGACCGTCGTCGGGGTCGCCTTAGGTGCACGGGGAGCGGGGGTTTTAACACCCCGAGCCTCCCCGGCCCCCTGGACGAGCTGCGTAAGCTTGCCGATTTCCTCCCGCATCAGCTCTTGCTGCTTGCGGGAGTCGGCAAGCTCCTTCTCCAGGCTCGCAACCCGAGCCCGGAGCTTCCCCTCCTCGCTGGAGACGCTCCTCTCAAGGAGCTCCTCCAGCGCCTTCGTTGCCCCTGTGACGGCTTCCGTCACAACCTTCTTTTTGCCCGCAACATTCTTGGCGCCCTTTACGGCGCCAGTAATGCGGGCAAAAGCCGCCAATATTTCCTTCGCCGCCGGCACCTCCGTGACCCTCCCGCTTGGCAGCGGGGGCACAATCGCCGGCGGCTCTGCCACCCTCCCTCTCGCTCTGTAGAGGTCGGCTTTCCGACCTCTACCCGCGGTGGTAGCAGCTACCTTCCTAGGAAGGCTACCTTCCTCCTCGCTGCTGGAAGATTCGGACCCAGGCCGACGGAACAGGCTTTTGCCTGGTCCGCTTGACCTAGGTCGCTTCCGCCTCGCTTCTTCGGCATGGAGACCGAGGGTATCCTCGGTCTCGGTACCCATATCAACTGCCGACTCCATCTCGGAGCCGGCACGGGTTGACGCGACCTCCGCGTCACTGGGGGTGGTTTTGAGGCACACCCCTGGGCCTGAACTATGGTGACCCCTCCCATATACCACCTGGGATGAACCCTGGCGGGGGTCGACATGCCGAGACATGCCAAGCGATTCCCCGGACACTGTCCGGGTGCGCTCCTGGGTAGTTACATTCGTAGTGTTTTGCTCCATAGTTGTTTTTTGCGTTTAGCGTCCGCCGACGTAAGGTTGGGAGTGGGGAAGTTGGGAAAGGATGTAAGGATGGGAAGGGTGGGAAGGTGGGAGTGACGCCCTAGGCACTGAGTTCCCCCCAGCGATGCAACAAATAGCCGGGCGTCAGAGCGTGAGTTTCGGGGTAATTTTTTAAAGAGGTTTTCTTCCTCGCAACTCCAAAGAGCCACCGTGCCCGTCTGTTGCCAGACGGGGTTACGGCTCGGCCGAACGATGGTTCCTATGGAACCGTGTTCTTCGCCACTGATCACTCAGTGGCGAAGTACTCGTCGCCCTGGGAGTTCTCCACTAAGTACGCTCTGCATAACAGAGCGTATGTGGAGAACTCCAAACCGGCCATAAAGGCCCCCCCCTCCTTGGTGGACTATTGGCCGCGGGCGACGACGTGCGCCTCAGGCTAAGTCCACATCGTCGTCCACGTTACCAGGATGCACCACGTGGAGGTTGTCCTACCCAGCACCCCCAACAAACGAGGTCTACTTATAATTTTTAAACTGATTTAACACCAAAGTGTGCCAAATATTTCCTCACATAAAAACGCGAAATGGCTTATATTGTGAGAGAGATCTAAGTACAGCTGTGGACTGCGATAATCTATATATATAAAAATCAATGCCACTTTTCGTTGTAATTTTATAACTCAAGAACGGGCCTACCTATCCAAACCAAATGTTTAGGCTTTGTTCGGACTATTTAGTAGATGGTTTATGTGAAGTTTGCACAAAATCGGTTGAGCGGTTCTTCATTTATCACGCAAACGAAGTTGCGCGGGTCAGCTAGTCTGATTTAATGATAAAAAAACTTCTTTAAACCTATGAATTCAACACAACTTCTGTCTAACTTGAAGCCAGTAACAGGCTAAAAAGGACTAAGCATAGGTACCTTAATGTTCGATGTTACAAAGAAAACAAAAGACTAAACGGCTAAGGCCAGAACTTTGTTAATAAAAGGCTGCGAACGTCCTTTCAGAACATGTGTTTCATATTTTGTCTATTCTATGTTTTACTAACGACGAAAACTGATGCCACTGATGTTACAACCAATACTATGAAAGTTTGTCCTTTTCACAACACGACTCTACAATACGATACGACTCACATACTTAATATCAATATTTTTATTTTTACACACATAGATTCACACTTAAATACGTTTAAATAAAATCTTAATACTTTTCGATGGTAAAAATAAAGCTTGTCGTTAAAGGTGACCCCTGTGTGGAGACCCTCACAGGTGTCACCTTTAACGACAGCCTTTATTTTTATAAAGTAGGGGTATCCTCATGAATGCTGTGACGGACTGCTACCCACTATAACCCCACTGTACTCTAGGGGGGTACACCCTCTGAAGGATGACCCCAGGGCTCCCGATATAGACTTTGTCCACCATCGAGGGTTTGGTTTTTATTCGACTTCTTGGGTATATAATATTTATTGGTAAAATACTAGTCAAGCTCACAAAGCAGGAAATTCTTTTTACGGGCCCGTTTTCCTTGAAAATGAGTCCTAAATATACAAACGTAAGTGCAACCCTAAGAAACGACAATTCAAAAACACGAACGCTGAAATCCCCAGAAATGATATCACGACAATAAAAAAACGATTTAAAAATATCGGAACAATATCGAATGCAGGAAATTGCCTTTGGAAAATTTAGGGCTGCGATGCGGGTCTTTGTTTTAGCGAAAAGCGAAGAAGTTCAATTTGGAGGAAACACGGAAGCTCGCTACGCGCCGTCACGTATCTCCCAACTGTAGGATTTATGGCTTTGAATGGAGATAGGTGTTTGGGCGGAACCCACCGCTGCAAGCTCTTTGTAAGCACTTCTTTAGAAGTGGCAAGTAAAACGTTTTTAGTTGTTTAAAAGTATTTCTTCTTTTGTGTTTAGTTTGCAGAGCTTTTATAAACATAGAATTAGATAATACATTCGAAAATGTTGTTATTAAATTTGGGTGAACGTCGATGATCATCGTACACTCCTAACTTTAAATCGTTCATTTTTAGGGTGTCGTACCCAAAGGGCTCTATTACTCAGACTTCGCTGTCCGTCTCTCTTTTACCAGGCTATCCGTGAACCGTGTTAGCTAGACAGTTAGAATTTTTACGCATGATATATTTGTGCTGCTGTTCGCTATAGCAACAAATACGTCACAAGGCACAGGGTATATGACACCAATCACACTCCTTTAGGTTTAAATTTTGTTAATAAATAATTATTGACCTTGCGTTCGTTTTATATTACAGCGCAGTGCCATGGCAGTCCGGTGATGGCGGATGGCGGCGCGGGCGCGATCTCCGACGCGGGCGTCTCCGCGCAGAGCGAGGCGCTCAGCGAAGCGGAAGCGGGAGCGGGCGAATCGGCGGCGAGAGGCGCCGCTCTCGAGCGAGCCTACGTCCATGACGTGTACGAACAAGCGGGCGACGAGGCGGATGAGGGATCTAGAACACCCGCGCCTGGCGTGCGAGCGTTTTTGTCCGAACTTGAACCTGGCAGTCTCGTTTGCGATGTTGGTAAGCCATATCGTCATCTTCTAGCTTCATTCTCGATTGGATCAGAAATCTAGTACTTAACAGTCTTGTGTTCTATTCTCCGCTACTTTAATTTCCTGAATGATTTGGCTTGACGAATGTCTCAACTGATAAGGGCCTAAAACTTTTGCACCCTAACTACGATTTACTTGAGATACAGATAGGAACTAAGCCAGGAATGCGATGCGAAAACTCCAACCTGGGTAGTACCTACATACAGAGAAAATTTGAATGTATTAATGGTATATTCGTACCCCCAACATATATTGATTGTTTTAGGAGACTTATGCCCAGCAGTCGGCATCTATGGCCTGAGATGGCTAAATGTCAGTTACGTTTATACATACATACATACATACATACATACATATACTCACGCCTTTATCCCCGAAGGGGTAGGCAGATTCCTATACCGGCCCACATTTCACCGTGTACAATTCGGTCCCACGTGACAGGTGGTGAGCCCATCGCCGTGTTAAAATGGACCGCCGCCGTCAGATCCTCGTCCGTTACGTTTATAACGCCCACTATAAATTCTAACAAAACATTCCTCACCTTTAACATACGTAGGAGTTTGCGGGAACATTAAAGTGTCTCAAGGGATTGAATTAAAGCGATAAGCTAAATATTAAACCAAACATAAGCAGGTACCTACCTTGTATAAATTGTGTTTCACTTTCACACTTCGATGTCTGCAATAATTCAACCTTTAACCCTATAGGGGTAGGCAGAGGCATGCTAAATTCCCACAGCTCTGAATTTTTTCCCAGAGATGACATGATGAGCCTATTGCCGAATTGAAGTACTGTATTGTTGTGGCTACCTGCTGTTTTAATTCCCAATTTACTAAAAGGCCATCAACTAGACTGAAATGTTATTGGCGAATGGGATCAACGGATTACCGTCCATTTCGAAGCACGTGAATGCTCGTACATGGAAATAACACACAGCTGTCACCCATCGAATTCGGTGAAGATGACATGGCTAGTCTTTTATTCTACACGTATCCATGAGTAATTTCCTCAAAATTGTAGAACAACCTTTTTTTAAATATGATGAAAATCCTACAGGGATGCTATGCCGGACTCCTGCCGACTAAAAACCACACGTGTCCTACCTAACAGCCCATGGTTAGGGTCCCTGGGTAAGCCCCATCTCGGAAGGATGTCCTCAGGCCTCCCAACAGACCTACGGCTACCACTGCGGCCTTACGTAGGGGGCGCCCTCGCTGCAGACTGCGGAACTCGGGTGGGAGAGTTCTCTCCCGCTCCCTCCCCGCCGCGCTTTCACGAGCATGACCTGCTCACAGAAAGAGGCAGCAGATATAGAGCCACCTGACTCTGAATCGTGGCTATTATATTCACCATTTTGCTTTCCAGGTTGCGGCAACGGCAAATACCTGAATGTGAACCCATCAATCTACACAGTGGGGGGTGATCGCTGTACGAGGCTAGCGGCGCAGGCCAGGCATCATAACAATGAGGTAAGTTTATCTTTCTCTTAAAATATACCTACATACATCACGCCTTTAATTGGCGCATAAGAGCTCAAATAGGGTTGAACAACAAAATGGATCCTTGGAGGAGTGGCCATATGCCCAGCACTGCATGTCTAGTGACTTAAATGATGGCAGTCATGCATGTAAGGGTTCTTCTTCATGTTGTGACGATAGGAATAAGTACACAATAAGTAACTTTTTTTTTTTTATACCACCAAGGTGGCAGACAAGCATACGGCCCACCAGAAGGACCGGTGGTCACCGCAGCCTATGAACGTTTGCAACACCAGAGGTGCCACACTCGCGCTGCCGACCCTGCAAAAACCTTCTAAGACCCCTTTTGAAGAACCCCATACTGTAGGCGTTTGGGAAAACCGAGGCAGGGAGGTCATTCCACAACCTGAGCGTGCGCGGAAGAAAACACCGAGATCTAACCGTGCTGGAACGCACCGGACGCAGTGTGTGAGGATGAACTCCCTGTCTGTGGCGAGCGGTGCGATGATAGAAGGTAGCCGTGGGCATCATATCAAACAATTCCTCAGAGCACATACCATTGTACAGGCGGTAGAACACGCATAAGGAGGCAAAGTCTCTCCTGTCGCGAAGAGGTTCCACACCAGCTGTAAGGATGCTGGATCGTTGACAACTCTTACAGCTCGTCTTTGCACCGAGTCAAATGGACGAAGCTGATATTCAGGTGCTCCCGCCCAGAGGTGACAGCAGTACTCCATATGCGGTCGCACTTGCGACTTATAGAGAAGCAGTGTTTGCGCCGCACTGAAGTACCGCCGCGCCCTGTTGAGCACACCTAGCTTCTTGGACGCCAGCTTAGCCTTGTCCTCCAAATGACTACGGAACTGAACGTCACTGGAGATGTCAACGCCAAGGATCCCTATACTTTTGGAGATGGAAAGAGATGTGCCCTGAAATTGCGGCGCTACAGTAATTGGGGTTTGCTTAGCGGTGAAAAAACAAGCTTGTGTCTTGGAAGGGTTGAACTGGACAAGATTTTGTCCACCCCAATCGGACACTCTAGTAAGAGTAGCCTCGATTTCAGACACAAGCTGTTCACGATTTTCCTCCACTGTGTCCCGAGAGATACCGGGGCGGCCTGTGTAACAAGTGTCCCCCGTACTGTCGTCCGCATAACAATGAATGCCGTCAATAGACAACATGTCATTGATATGCAGCAGAAACAGAGTAGGGGACAACACTGAGCCTTGCGGTACTCCAGCATTTATGGCCATGCAGTCTGAACAGCTGCCGTCCACGACGGCCCTGATGCTTCTATCGGCCAAGAAGCTGGACACCCATCCGCATAATCTCTCGGGTAGTCCATATGAGGGCAATTTCGTAAGAAGACCACGGTGCCAGACCCGGTCAAAGGCTTTAGAGATGTCGAGGCTCACTGCTAGAGCCTCGCCCTTACTCTCGATAGCCGCCGCCCATCGGTGTGTAAGGTAAACAAAAAGATCGCCCGTCGAACGACCGTGACGGAAACCGTACTGCCGGTCACTGAGCAGGTCGTATTCCTCAAGGTACCCCAGGAGCTGTGTATTAATAACACGCTCCATCACCTTGGATAAAAGGGAGGTCACCTCCCTATGCTGAACGATCTAATACCTACGTCAGCTGAAGGTTGTCTGGAAGAAAGAGCACTTATCGATAAGGCCGCCCATTGTACATTTTAAAACCTGTAATCTGTATTCACGTAATAAATATTAGTAAAGCTTGTTTCTTTTTTATTTTGATCAGCAGTAAGTCCTGATCAGGTTCAGTCGCAGGTTGAAATTTTAGGGGGGTAATAATCTGTATTTCTGACTCTGTATTAAAATTTGGGGGGAGGCGGTCATGTCCTACGTGACTCCCTTTCTTTCAGACTGCGTCTGGCCCTGATTTATTCTCTACACAATTGTCTCACCTGACTTGTCTCCCCTTCTAGCAAGTGGTGGTATGCGACAACCTCTGCCTACCATTCCGCGACGAGTCATTCGACGCGGTGCTCTCCATCGCGGTGGTGCACCACTTCGCGACAGTGGAGCGACGTGCTATGGCGCTGCGTGAGCTGGCACGAGTCACGAGAATTGGCGGACGTCTGCTGCTCACCGTGTGGGCTATGGAGCATGAGGGACGGAACTTTCACTCTCAAGTGAGTACCAACTTGTTAGCTATAAGCTACAAAGTTTATCATCGCACCGCTCTGAGAAAGAAAGAAGAAATAATCGAAGGGGAGGGAGAACAAAAATTAACCGTTTATTCGGTGACAAAATTGATTAAAATTTTAGTTTGCGAGGATTACGAGGATTTTAGACAGGATTTTCATCCTCACATTTTGCAAACATGAGTATACGGAAAGGAATTCTGTCCGCGTATGTTTAGATTACAAAATGATAGCCAAGCTGTTCTTGTCGCCTTGAACTTGAGGAGTTTTAAGACTGCCCCTAATTGAAATTCCCCAAATGGCTTTATAAGAATAGATAGATGTAGAATAATAATTAAGAAAAGGAGGACCCATTAGTTCATTGCAAAAGTTAAACCCCTCAAGGCACAGTGGCACAGACATATTTATTGTCTAAAGCAGAATGTTACTCAAAACCTACAATGAAATAGAAATGTGTACTTAGTCATTTACTTGCGAGACATACTTGGGGCTAGTAGGCAGAGCGTCTGTTGGTAGTCCTGGGACATCCTTCAGAGGGCTTACCCGGGGCTCCCGACCGTAGGCTTTTGGGCGTTACAAAAAAAAAGTAGGCAGAGCGTCCTACTAATAAAACCTAAAAATGCCTCGTATGGCTCGTTTCACATTTCGTTCCTGTTTATAATGCGGCTCTAGATCGTGGTAGACAAAGGCACAAGCTGTTTTTACCCTCAGTTCAGCCTCCTCGCTGTAATTCGACGTATCATAACAACAGTATGTTAACACGTTTCAGGATGTCCTGATCCCGTGGCATCGACCAGCTAACTTGTGTCCACCAACGCCGGCCCCGAGGTTTCTTTCCGTCGACCACGATCAGTAAGTATTATTTTTATTATACTCATATTAATTCAAAATATTTACTTCGAAGTCTCTTGGAATTGCTAGTAAGGAAAGCTGTACCATAGATGTTGAAAAGGACTGCTTAATCCCTCTAAAGACAGCTGCATGACAATAACCTTTAAAGACCCTACCTCATCTCCTTTTGTATTATTCGTCTTGAATCATCAACACAGCATTATATTTACATTTTGTCTTTCCAGCAACCCTGAACACTGGAAAAGTCGAGACGGTTCACCAGGCTCATCATCCTTATCATCGCCAAACGAGACTTGTTACTCTTTTGTGCGAAGAGCCTTGCAGCGGTTAGCTGGCCGAAGATCGTTCCTCCCATCGTGGAATATTGGCCCGAGAGCCCCACAGAGACCTTGCCTAAGGCCCGAACCTCCAGCGGCTGACCTTCCTATCGAGCTAAGACGATTAGACGAAGCACTCCCACCTAGATTAATGGCGCAAACGTCTGATGCATCAACGATAAAATCAAGAAGTTTAACGGATATCGCTGATTTAGAACGACGCACTCTTGTCAGATCACGATCTAGTTTGCCGAGTCTAGGTGGAGAGGAAAACGATACACCACCCACGGAAACTCCAGCTACCGATGTCATTGAACCTCGAAAGAAACCTCGACTCGTGAAGCAAAAGAAGTCTATTAATGAGGATGACGCAGAAGAGGACCTAGACAAACCGACTGATATGAAAAGTTTAGTAGAAGAAATGCCTAATTTCAAAATTCATACACTTAGTAGGTTACAATCTAAGAAGCCCGGCGTTTTTAAACAAACGTCTCTCAATGAGGAATTGATGTCAGTAGAAAGGTTAAGAGAAAAAGAACGATTAAGGAAAAACATTCAGAAACAAGCATCTTTGAATGAAGAATATCTATATCGTAGACCGGGAGCTTTAGATTCAATTCGGGATTCAATATTCTCAACGTCAGCTACCACTGCCAAAAAGTTCCAATCATTGAAAAACGGCCTCACTAGTAAGTTCAAAACGTCTACAACGAATATAGACAAAGTAACTGTGTTCGTGAGAATGTTCCAAGGTTGGAAAAGTCACGGGCCCACGCCTGAAGTTCCTACGCCGAGCGACAATAATACAGGAAGTGAAAAAAGTTACCCTGAAAGACGACATTCTAAGGAAGATGGATCCGATTCGTCTAAGGACAGTAGCCTTCAAAGCGATACCAGCGTTGACTCTGAAGATAGTTTCGCATCTGTGATATATGTTCCAAAAGCCGACGGCTCAGGGGATCCATTATCACCTACCCCTTTATCTCCTGGACCCACTTCACCGAGATTAAAAGTTTCTTCAGTACCAACTTCCCCTAGAATGAAAAGTTCACCTGGATTGCCCTCCCCGAGGCTCAAACAGGCTTTCCCATTAATTCGACCACCTTCATCTCCAAACGCCGTTCAAACTCCAGGCTCAGTGAACAAAATATTAGTAGCTCAGTACAGTTTAAAGAACTATTCCACGACGACATCTGTTGCTCCATTAAAACCTCAATCAAAAAGTCAACCAAATTCTCCGCCTAAATCAGAATCTGACGACACTATCCCTAGGCCTGAACCTCTGCCGATAACAATTTTGAACAAAAATGTTTCAATCGAAGTGTTCGAAGAAGTAGATCCAATACCGCCTATTATAGAAGAAGAAGAAACTCCAACAGAAATGACGAAGGAATTGATAGCAGAAATAAATAAGGACATAGAAGAAATACACAAATTAACAGCAGAAACCAATCAACTGAAGCCTCGAGTCCTACAAGACGTAAAGCCGTACCCTAAAATTACCTTACAAACTGTCGCAGAGTTACCTGAAATTCCAGTCTTCAAACCCAAAGAGCCTACTAAAACAAAAGTAGACACTTTAGATTCTAGAGCGGCAGATAAAAAACGAAAAGAAAGAATTCGTCAAATTAAAGAGATGTTGAATAAAGGAATACCTTCTGTAAATATAAGTAGAAGACCGCCGTTTCCTATAGTGAAGGGTACGAGAAATTCAGAACCCATTGTGAAGGGCAAACCTACACTTATGGCCTTGGAACTGTTCAACCCAGCTACTGATGATATGGATAGCGATTCAAGTGGCGTGTCTTCGCCAGATTCAGTAGACAGCGTCATTAGCGTTGTTCCAGAGGAGTTACGGAAGACGGCAGCAGAAAAAGGTAATAGCATAACTTTCTTTGTACTTATTTTATTTATCTTTATTACCTAATAAAATAACGTCTACCCGAAACCTTTGAACTATAATATTATACCTACCTTTATAATGCCAACCGGTAAGGGTTTTCAAAAATTCCGCCAATTAGAGAAAAAAAATAGGTTCTACAGGTAAAGCCGGGGGCTATTTGAGAGAAATAGTTTAAAAATTAATGTAATAAAAAAAATCATCTCGTGTAAATCTCAGAGTTTGGTGGTGTGGCATATTGTACGTGACGAACAAGAGGTACTGAACGGTTAAACTAAGTTACGCAACTTAAAAAGTCGTATAACGTTGTTGTTATGTTATGATGTTACCTATCTTCTCCTGGCAGGTTACTGGTGTTTTACAAATGACTAATATTAAATCCAAAATTTACCAATCGATCCAGGCGAATTTGAGTTTCAGCAAGACTAACAAACTGCAATTCATTTCTTTCAACTATTGAATATTATTTGTTTCAGATTCATCGATCTCATCAACATCTGAATCAAAGAAGGAAGAGCCAACTCCTGACAAAATTCCCTCAATATCTCCTAGTCCTAAAAATGTATTTGAGGCAGCCGCTGAAGTAGCACATTCTTTAGACGAAACGTGTGAGACCGTCATACAAAGTAGTCCGAGATCTAAACGAAAATATCTGGAAAAATTGGAAAGTGCGGATGCTATGGCTATTGTGCAGGGTACTTCAAGTAGTAGTAGCAGCAGTAACTGGAGTCTAAATAAACTTTCACCGGGTGATTTAAGGATTTTAGAGGATAGATCGAGATCTCACTCTCATACTAGCTCTAGTGGAAGCTCCTCAAGCCTAGAACGACTTTCACCAGGAAGGAGGTCCAAAGAACGATCACCAAAACTTGGCAGCACTAGTAATTCGACGTGGAGCCTAAATAGGTTATCGCCTAACCGACCCGAAGGCCGTTCTCTCGATGAAAATCTTAGTAAAAGTCATAGAAGTCCTACTAGATTACCGTACGATTCATTATCAATATGCAGCACTGATTCAGAAAAATCCATATCCAAATCCGAAAGCTTTAATAGAATACAAAACGAACCCCTAGTAACTTGTAAGTCAGACATTGTGTCTACTGAAGAGGAGTGGCCTGAGCAAGACCGTAGTCAACATTTAACGGAATTCGCTGAAAAGTTAAGTGAAAAGCTACTTCAAGAAATAGATCAATACTCAAAAAGAATCAACGAAGATGACTTCGACTTACCAAGCAGTAGTAGCAGTGAAAAGAGTATATCTTTGCGATTAAAACGTGAGGAAGAAGATAGAAATACGCAGAAGATTTTAGATGAACTATCTGATAGTTTACAACATTTAGAAGATCCGTACATCAATAAAATAAACACTGAAATGAAAGGATTGAATAAACTTAGTGCTGAACTCCAAGAGAGGCATAAGTATATAACATCCATGAATGAGGGGCAAGAGACGGATATAAGCAAATTATTTCCAAAATGTCTTTCAAAATCAAAGAGTAAGAAAAGATCGAAGGACGTAGATCCGATCATCAATAAATATAGGGAACTAAAAAAATCTATGAAAGTTACTAGTGATGAAGACCTTTATCTCAATAATGCCACTGTTCTGAAACCGATTGTCGGCGAAACAAAGGCAACAGACATAGACGCAAAAAATCCGGACGACGACAGTGCAATTTGTTCGAGTAACGGAAACCCTGAAATCACTATCGACTCTGGAGCTTACGACACGAGTCAGTCACTAGAAACTGGATATTCTCTAGAGTCAGAAATGAGTGTGGATTCCTTATGCATGAGTACAGACAAAAGATCCTCTCTAAAAGTCGGACAATCCACAGACTCGAGTGATTTGGATAAAATGGAAATAAGTCCTGAATCAATGACATCTCGTTCGAGCACAAGCACAGCTCCTTTAAAATCTGGGTTTTCGATTGAATCCAGTGACACTTCAGCGGGAAGCGACTGGAGTAGGCGAGACAAGACTGGCAGTACGGCATCGCTAGGCTGTGCAAGTCTTGCTTCGTTGCAATCCTGTAGCGAATCGTCTAAAGACAGGAAATTGCTGGAGACCCGATCTTCATCGGAAGACACAGCACCCGTCGTGCTTCCGACGGTGAATAGACCGTTACCGCACGCACCATTACTGCCTTCCCTGAGCGATGGTTCTGACAGTCTTCCTTCCGAGGGAGGGGCAGTAACCTACCATCGGTACTACCACGTGTTCAAGCGTGGGGAACTTGATCAATTGATTGAGAAGTATGTCGAGAGCTTGCACGTCGTGTCTTCGTACTACGACCAGGCCAGCTGGTGTGTTATAGCCGAAAAAGTTCAAGTGTGGACCATTTAATGGACAAATTGTCTAATCGGCTGATTGACGGTATATTTAGTCCCATATTCGCCAACACTTAACGTTGAAGTATAAATGGATAAAAATTTCAGAACTTCATACGGTCAAATGTGGGTGAATAAGGGTTTAAATGCTGACAGATTCAGTCGCATCAGTCTTATGAAATAGTGGTGATTATGTACATTAAATATTAACATGAGACACTAAGTAAGTGCAGTGTTGATAACTAAGTGACCTTCCTAACGAACTCGGTGAGTGTTAAGGATAATTTAATCGATCTCATAAACGGTGTTATATAACTACCCTCATGCAAGATTGCCAAAAGCTAAGCTTTTGTTTTTTTTAATAATGTATTCTAGTCACTCTATAAACGTTTACTAGTTGTTATCTCTAACATAAACGATTTGCCCGTCGCAGAACGCAGGTGAACCCGGGCGTTACACGTATAGGCGAGGCCTCTCATCACTTACGGGCTCAAAAGTGGTGGCAGGTGGTCCTGTACATCAATGCTCTCCGGTTTACGCTACATTCTGTTCAAAGGGCATTAGTATTCGATGCGGTAATAAAATCGCATAAAATGAAAACTAAGAGCTTTAAATAGTGAAAATTAATATAATATATTATATACTTCAGTGGCTCAATATTATATAAGCTATCCATAGCTTACTTACTCTACAGATCGTGTAAACTTACAAACACTTGTAAAATTACTCTCACATACCTACTTATAGGCAAAACATTAAACCATATCCCAAGACCAAAATATTTAGGAGAAAACTATATTTAATCGTTCTATGACAATAAGAAGTAAGAAAGTGATCATACAATTTTAATTTCTCATACTCAGGTACGCCGTACTTTTTTGTTTTCATTGGCAAAGTAGGAACAATTTAAATAGGTCATTTAATATAGTCAGTTTTAAAACAGTTGTAAACGGAACTGACAACTGTAACCTTTTAAAGTGGTCTAACTTATTGCTAATATTTCGGTTTTGGTATATGGTTCAATCTATGATCTGTTATTGAAAAAATACCTAATTCTTTTTTTAAACCGTATGGAGCTGTATTCTTATGCGAATTGCATTTATAAATATCTGATATGGGTCCATTGTGCATTCGTCGCTTAAGAAAATAACACGTTATGTATAAATTTGTACTAAATTTGGACCATTTAGTGAAGTTAGAAGTTTTAGTCGTGGTAGTTGCATAAATTCCCCCTTATCTATTTGTATAATACTTGAGAGTACAAATACATGCATAAATTTGATTTGTTTAATACTCAGTAATATGTAATTATATATTTATATAATTATATATTTAGTGTATGCAAATAACCAGATTCTAAAATTCGATAAAATAATAACATACTTAGCTTACGTTACATGAAATTAGCTTCTGATGATAAAATAATTTTAATTCATTTATTATGTTTGAATAGTAAAAAATAACAGATAAGGTATAAAATAAACTGACTTTGCCTGACTTTTGCTAGGTATGGTGTGTCGGTATAGCTGAACGTGTATTCCTAATTATAGTAAATACTGCGTTCATCGATTTTAAAAGCTAAGTTGGTTTTATATCCTTAACTTATTTCCTTTAAGTAAAAAATATAGTAACAATATTATAAGCGAAATTAACGAATTTTAAATTTAATTTTTATTACTTTAATGTATTTAAATAGATAAGTTAATTATATAAGTACCTATAGTGTGCAATTACAGGCATCATACTTGCAATTTTGATATAAATTGTACATAATCATGTGTTTTGCTTAAACAATGCCTAGTTTGTTGTCATGAAAATCGACAATTCTATGTTCAGATTATACTAATTTCAAAAAGCAGGATGGTTTTATAAAGTCGCAATTTGTCGTAATGCACTGATAACAGCTACAAAATCTCTGTAAAATTAAGTTTAACGGAGAAACAAACTATATAACCTTTATTGCAACACTGCTTACATGTTTAAATATGGAAAAGTATTCAGTTCGGTATTGTATTGTAAATAATCACTATAAGTAAATACATGAAGCTATTAGAGATTAATTATGTTATCAAAATCAGTGAGATTAAAATTAATATAATAGTTATACATAGTAAGATTAAAACACTGAACACGCCTGACTGTTTAATATTTTCTACAGATAAAATGAATCTCACAATTTGAGAGAAAATATTAAATGTACAGATACTGCGTGATTCTCGCATTGTCAATAGAAATACATATTTGCAATTAGTTAAATACGACCTACTGAACTGTAGCGGTTAGGAGATTATATACCTATATATAAATGCACAACCATTACTATGTTAATTTAAAGTCAGTACTTAAGTATATGTAAGTCTTCATTCGTGTCAGCATTGTGAATGGCAACTACGGTTTAGTGAACTGGGGAATTTTTGTTAAAATATTAAGACCTTTTCTGCAGTACTCAAATTATCCGAAGACAGTTTCATACGACATGAAACTAACATTTCGCAGAATAGAACACGCACATACTTTTGTCAAGTTCCATGTTCCAATCGGGTTCTGTCGAGTCGTATACACTTTGAACGCCTTGCCAGCGCACTTGTTTTCTTCATCTTGTAAGATGAAGAAGCTAGTTCTTCACGAGTATCAAGAGCGACACATCACTTGTCAATACCCTTGTGAACTTTTGGACCTAGATCAGAAGTCAAGAAAAGAGTCAGGCGGGTAAAGTTACATTATATTTCTTACTAGCATCAGCTTCGCCCGCGTGAATTTTGGTTCTTTTTTTATACCACTAAGGTGGCAGACAAGCATACGGCCCACCAGAAGGACCGGTAAACATTTTCCCGGGATAAAAGTAGCCTATGTATTATTCCAGACTATACTATATCTCTGTACGAATTTTCAGCCAGATCCATTTACCCGTTTGAGCGTAATAGAGTACCTAACAAACACCCAACTTCACAAACTTTCACATTTATAATATTAGTAGGAATTATTTCAATCGCTTTACGTAGAACTCTTGAAGAAAGATAACCACGTTCAGGCGTTATGAAATATGTGCAGCGATTGGTACCTGCTTCATGTCCACGTTCTGCCATTAATGATTAACTGGTGTATCATTTATTTAGAGCAGCGAAGTGTTCTTTACCCTTTCAATAATAGTCTGCATCTAGCCTGTGTAGGAATCACTACAGCTGCAATATATTGCACAAAAACCTGGATTTTATAATGCCTTACCTCCTTTGACGTGCTTAAAAATCTAAACAACGAGAGTCCTCACACTTATCCATCAGGAATAACTTGTGAAAATTTATACCTCATTGGCCAAGGCGAATACTGCCGACATTTGCTTCTTTTTTGATATGCAGCCAATCCTAGGCATTACCTTTTCTCCCTTTTCACCTGTGGAGCGGATGCTTGTATTTCCTTATAGGCCGTTGAGTTTCGTTTATCTGATAGCCATTAGCGTTACTTTTGAATATGTAAATCTCATGAAAATAGTTCATTCCAAATTTCATTGTGGAACATGGAACGCAAATATTTCAAAATTAGTACCTATGACAAATATTTTAACTTTTCGTCTTCAAATTCAGACCCGAATATTCCAGATGAATGTCCAGTTCACCAAATTGTAAATATTGACAGCGAAACTTTGCACTTTCCATGTAACATCTATTCAGACACAAAATATGTTTTCTATTAAGTAAAATTAACTTATTTCGAGTTGTATGTACATGTGTAAAGAACATTGATTGATTTTATTGGAAGTTGTGAATTTTTTGAAGCATATCAGTGCTATTTAATCGTATAAGAAATGTATAAGTTTCCCTATTTTTATATATTTAAAATTGCTTGATAGCATTAATTTGGTAAAAGATACGTGTCGCAAATTTGGTTAAATTCATTAATAATGCAGTTTTGCACTTAGAATGAAAATATTAGATTACAATGTAGAAACTTTATTCTCCATGTGACCAAAACAGACACCGAAAATATATTATAACGAAATCTGAGTATGTATTACTAACGAAAATAGAATATGTGCTATTTTTCCTCAAGCAGATAAAAATAGTTCTACATTTTTGTGTATATATAATTATGTATGTATATATTGTATTACATAGACATAACTTATTATAAAACCTAATTTCATTTCTATTGCGATTCTCATATCTTGTGTATATACATATTCATATAATGTATTTCATATTGGCTTAATCTGTGATATATAATAGAAGAATTGGCACAAACCAGTGTTATTTTAAAAATTATTTACCAGACGTAAATAAGTACATGTATTTATTTTACTCTCATTATATTCTAGAAATTTTCATTTTATGTGATATTAATTGTTTTATAACCGCTTGATATTCAGTAGTAAAAATATATTAACTGAATTTTGTCATAGGCGACATGAAAAAAATAAGTTTAAAATATAATACACAACGCATAAGTAGGTAGGTAAACGTTCAGAGTACATGTATGGATAGCACAGAGCAGTTCTGATGATCATAAATTATTTTTGTCATGTCCTCGCTAACGATTGCACTCATAATATATTTACAATAGTTTATGTTGACTCTCTGATATCGATCACGTACCTACTGGGTAGGTATTGTTGGAGCTTTGAAATAGGCAAATGTTCACATCCGAAGAACTACAAATCGAAACTGACCATCCCATTTATTTTTCTACTGATGTAAAAGTCTTTTTGTAAATTATTTTAATAATTAAATCATAATGTATATACATTTCCAACGATGTTAAAATATGAAATTTGAGGAGTAAGTTTTGAAAAAATCAATGCATCATTCTTTTATTTCTGTAAACACCATTACATTACAAGGTTACTTTCCGGGTGGGTTTGGAGAGGCGTAACCTCAGTATAAAATCGAAATATACAATACCTAAAGTAGTTTCTTAATAAAATATTGCGTTTTTGTTGTATTGTAGTCACTTTTACAAAACTTATCCTTAGCAAACTGGCAATCTCTATTCCAAAGCTCCAACATTTACAAAAACTAGCCAAATAAGTCAGTTTTAATACGAATCATTGATTACTGTACACAGTCTAACGAATACGAACAGAAGTATAACATTTAATTGTAATAACAAATACAGTAATACATTTTAAGCTTATGTCGTACTGTATCTATATTGTACTAGGTGACAACCTTCACAATAAAATGAAGACTTCAATAAATATTTTGTTTTATTTCATAACTAGCGGACGTCATGCGGTATCACCCGCGTAGTTCCCGTTCCCGTGGGAATACGGTAATAAAATATAGCCTATGTTTATGTTTAGAATAGTATGTATTCAATTTGCTTGCTTACTCTGTCGCATTAGGTGTCCGCCTGTCATGATAGATGTAAGTCCAGATGTGAACAAACCTTAACCTTGGACGTATTGTTATAAATATCCACCACAGCAAGATCAAAAGATCGACAGGGAGTAAAATAATCAAAAGAGTGTGACTTTGTATTCAACAGTATGGGACTTTTGTGTTGTAAATGTTGAAATTCATGGTCTTCCTTTTATTCTGACACTATGTTACTTAGCAAAAAATAATCCTTATGATAAAGCCTTGCAATCGGTATGATAAAGCTACGGGGTAATTATTTTTTTTATAAATAAATAATAATAAATATTCACGGACATTTCACACAACGCTATCTGATCCCAAAGTAAGCTAGAAATAACCTGCTTGTGTTATGGGTATCAGACCACGGATATTAATACTTATATACTTTTTTTTTAAATACATACATATTATACATAGAAACACCCAGACTCTTGAGACAAACATTTATGGGTCACACAAATATTTGTCTCCGGTGGGAATCGAACCCACGACCTCCAGCGCCGCAGGCGGTATCACTACCGACCGCGCCACAGAGGCAGTTCTCGTGTAGCGGGTTCGATTCCCAGCCCAACCATGTAAGTACCTATTTAAAAATCTATGAATGCAGTTTAAATTGTTTTTTTAATTAAAATAATGTCTTCTTTCAGTAAATTGTTCCATCTACAATATTTAAGGTACTTTCCCCCCATGTGGCATAGCCGTGGGACGCCCTGTATACAAGATACTTCGTTGGTAAAGGCAATAATTCCCCACACCCCCAAGGATAGGGAGAGGTCATAGACTGAAATTAAAGGGGGTAATAAAACAGTATGTTACATTTAAATAAATATATTAAGATAAATAGTGTCACTTCAACACTTAAAACTAATAGTGATAGCGACTTTAAATACAATGACTAAGGTTACGTGAATTTTGTTTCCAAATACATATCTAGTTTATTTATATTACGTTTTTTTAATAGTTGCCGATTTCATTATTTTCGATTGATATCGTTTAAAAACTTTTACACCACTTGTATAAATTTATACATAAGTATAATACACGTATTATACAACTAAATGCTTTATATATACCAAAATTCTACATTCGATCTAAAAGTACATATTTTTTATACAAAGCTACATTTATATTTTTCAATATAAGTAGCTATTTAGAGAGACGCTTCAAACTGTTAGTATAAAAGTAACTAGTACATATTAAAAAGCATTTTCAGTTGTTATACTAATCCATATAATGTTGTAATATAATTATATTACTTGTGTGTATAAACTTTATACACCCATTATGTTTTCTAGTACATAAGATGAAAGAGATTCATACTAAAACCTATAAATATACCGATTTACAGATGTATATAATATTGTTGTAGAATGAATAGAAAGAGAGCGTTCTATTGATGTTAAAGTTATTACATATTCGCCATTTTGGCGCTGTTGACCGTTTGAGCGTCTAAGGAACTACTATATTTTTTTGTAGTTTACTACCTAAGAAACGATTTTAAAAAAATATGACGAACAAGAATTAGTGATCGAATTTGTTTAGTTTTTTATGCGCAACATATCGTGTGCCCGTGTATAACTTGTATACGAATGCATACAAGGTGCATCCGTAACCAGCGGTTACATCTAACAGAACTTGACGGTTTTACAAAGTTATCTAATAAATTTTCAAAGTCGTGGAACATATATGGTTGTTTCTAATGTACAAATGACATCTAGTCGTAACAGGTTGCTGGTGTTTTACAAATTACCCTGTATAGACTAAACTGCGAAGCAGCTGCGCGCCCATAATTATACAACACTTTTTTATACCATTAAGATGTCAGACAAGCATACGGGTCCACCTTATAAAAAGTGGTGACCATATCCTATGGACTTTTGCAACACCAGAGGTACACGCTGCATACATTTTTCCCGCTCTTTCTATCCGTAATCGTTCAAGGAATAAACTACAGTCGTGCATCAAAACTAACACACACATTTTTATCTCTTTGATTGTGATTCACATATACGTTTTAGTTATTCTATGAAAATACTGACACAAATATGTTATTATGACTTTGATAGTGATCCACAAAATACTCACTAGTTATTATATTTCGATAGTCGATGTATGCGTCGCATTGATTAGAGTTTACACGAAGTAGGCAGCAAGTTGCGCCATTTTGTCTTTAGGCTGTTTGTTGCGATGGGTCGGTTTCCTGGTGCGACCGCCCCGGCCTCGGACACTGGCCGCTCTGGCTGTCACGGCGCGATGCTTTTCCACCTGGAAATTACAATAAAAAGTTAGAATTGAACATTTTAAAAGGTTAAAAAGATTGTGTGTTAACGATAAGCTTGAACGAAAACTTGCCAAGTGTAAAACGGACTTTTTTCTGAAATTTACATTTTCGTTATGTTGGCAAAGGATATAATATCATCTTTTTTTTTTTAAATTTATGGCACGTAACATAAAGATTTATGATTTGCAATATGTATGATTAAGTTGATATACCAATGCTTTTCAAAATTATTTTAAAGAAACATCATCTGTGAAAATTTCAGTTATCTAGCTATCACGGTTCATAAGATACAGCCTCGTGACAGACAGACAGACAGACGGACAGCGCAGTTTTAGTAATACGGTTGTTTCTACGCTTCGGGTACCACACCCTTTACAATTGATAAGTAACTTTACGAAATAAACATGTATGTATGTATGTTTGTACCACGTTTACAAGTCGCATCGACAAAATTCGCCTGCGCAGAAGAGAGCAAGCTAACGCCGATTTACGATAGCCAACGCTGTTGAAACACCGACTTTAATGCGTTGCATTAAGATTGAAAATGCAATAAATCCAGAGAGTAGTGCTATTTCGCTCGTTGTAGCTCATTAGCGCGCAGGCGGCAACTAATAACAAAGGGAAATGTTTGGCACGTCTATGCGGTGCATTGTGACTGGTAAAGATTTTTTTGCGCGTTTCGAATATGATACTTGTACGCAGGTACATCGGCGTAACTTATAAACGTGGTACTACTGTAAGTGTGTACTTACAAGCGCACTGAAAGCCGGCTCGCAATACAAACATGCAGTCATCTCAGTAATGGCGGCGGGCAGACGCGTCCTTTCTGCCTTATATTCCACAGATACTTGCTGAGCGCCACACGCACTGCACGCTAATTCGCTGACCGTCACCCGAGTCGCGTCTTCGAATATGTTTATGATTACGTCGCATCTGGAAAGGAAAGTATCTTGTCTTAAAACTAATCGAATAAGGGCTGATCAATGGAAGTACTGACAGTGGGGAGCTAAATGCAACCATCAAGTCAGGTCCGGTTCCGTCTAGTTCAATATAATTCAGTCAAGAGTCCAGCTCAGACGTTTAGTCCAACCCAAACCCGACGGTCGTTTAGTTCAATTCAGTCAGTCCAGTCCAGTCTAGTGTTGACTTTAGTTCGGTGCAGTAGTTAAGTCTAGCCCAATCAAAGATAATATTTCAAAGATAATATACAGATAGGCGACTCCCTGCCCCTCACTAACCAAGCTTTGCCACCCCGCCAGTCCCGCTACAGCTATCATTATAGTTGGCGTTTGTGTTGAGTGAACATTTGCTTAGTCTTATTGGTCACACACACATAAAACACTTAAAACACGCTATGTTCGTACAGAGCTTGAGCTCTGTACGAACATAGCGTGTTTTAAGTGTAGGTGACAGGATTGAAAACTAATCATTTGCATGGAGTTTCCGCCCTGTGGCCCAATGCAGCACAGCGAAAAATGTTTATATTTTGTAAGAACATCAAAAAGTAGCGTAAATCAAAAAGTAAGTAATCATCATGATGAATTTTTCAAGAAAATGTAAAAAAAATTGAAGAACAATTTGCTGTATTTTTTCTTTTACACAAAACTTTACCCACCTTTTTACTCCTTACCACCGAACTGGTTCACCTTGTATATCGCCAACAAAAGTACCTATCAAAAAGGCGCAAGAAGTACACTGACCGGTTACAGGCGAGCTTCCACTTGGGCGCGGAGGGGTCCAGCACCAGCACGCCCGCCTCGCACTCCACGCAGCCCGACACGCCCGTGGAGTTAACCCCGTACGCGCACGTGGGGTGCGTGCACGAGTTGCAGCCGAACCCCTTCTTCATATCCCTGAGAATGTAGGTTTGAACTATTAAGGCTTTTTGCCAGATATGCCACTCATACACAGTGGAGAGAATCTTCGCCAGAACTGAGCGTTTCAAAAGATCGTTCCTCTGTCGAACTATAAAAACTTGTAACGACCCCGCACACGTGCTTCCCTCATCTTACAATCCCGGGTTCTTTAAGAGGAGCGTGAAGAGGCACATCACAGGGCCGCCAACTTGAGGACCACTATCGAAAGTCTTACGGACTGTGGGACTGGCCCCCAATCGCTAGATGCGCCATGGCTTACTATCAGGCTGGAGGCCGTTCAGTCGCAATATGTCCAATTCGCAAAATGTCCAGCGCGCTCAAGTTGTCCAATTCTCACAACGTCCAATTCGCAAATTGTCCAATTCTCACAATGTCCAATTCGCAAATTGTCCAATTCTCACTTCGTCCAATTCTCACAATGTCCAATTCGCAATTGGTCCAGTTCGTAAAATGGAGTTGTGCTTGATTACGGGAGGCGTTATTGACAACCTTCTGCGAGGCGAGATTCAGCTCGAAGTAAAAATGTCCTTTTCTCGAAAATGTCTTTTCTCATAATGTCCTTTTCTCGAAATATCCTTTCTCATATATTAATATTATTTCCTTTCTCATATATGTGCAATACAGGATTAACACCGCGCAATCCGACTTGGATAGGTCAGGTTAGATGGCTAAGACGGGAGCGGAGCGGAGCGGAGCTCCCGCATTAGCCTTCGTGGTTATTTTTTTATAACCACTTAAACACAACCACCCCAAATTCTAATTATTAACTAATCGTTCTGAATAACATACTTATACATCAAACTTACCAAGTGAATGGTGGTAACTAAGGTGGTTATAAAAAAATAACCACGAAGGCTAATGCGAAAGCTCCGCTGCGCTCCACTCCCGCCTTAGCCTTCTAACCTAACCCATCCTAGCCGGATGGGTTAGGTTAGAAGGCTAAGGCGGGACAAGGGACATTTTGAGAAAAGGACATTGTGAGAAAAGGACATTTCGAGAAAAGGACATGCGATAAGACGGATTAAAATACCTATGTTGATCCCATTTATCCATATATATCCCTAATTACGAACTGGACCAATTGCGAATTGGACCAATTGCGAACTGGACTAATTGCGAGCTGGACCAATTGCGAACTGGACCAACTGCGAACTGGACCAATTGCGAACTGGACCTATTGAGAATTGGACAGTTGGAAAAAAGGTGGCGCTAGTCGTTCGCTTGAACTCGGCCAAATAGGTAGGTCAATGTTTACTGTCAAGTTAAAAATACAATTAAAAAAATGGATTCCGCAGCTTCTCCCGCGTGAAGTTTTGTTCCCGTTCTTTCTTCCTATGGGAACTCATTCTCGGGATAAAAGTAGTAATTCCCAACTGTACTCTGTCCATGTACAAAATTTCAGCCAGATACGTTCTGCCGTTAAAGCGTGAGCGAGTAAGAAACATTCAGACAACTTCATAACACTCACAAACTTTCGCATTTATAACATTAGTAAGATATGGACACAAATTAGAGATAGTACAGATGGAAACCTACATACTAAATTCGCTGAGGCTACGCACACACATAGACAACTCATTTACAGACACTACGCACCCATATACAACTCATTCACAGGCGCTGCTCAACCGACTTCTCGATACTGATTTGTGTGCGCGAGTGTGTAGCAGAGGGTAGGTATGAAAAAAAAGTACATCCATGAGTTTTCCATCTGTACTATCTCTAATTTGTGATATGTACCTGAAAGGCGGATGGTTATAACAGTACGGGCAGAGTGGGAAGCTCTTGCCCTTATTCCCAGAAGACCACGAGAGCAGTTCAAAGTCGTCCAATGGACACTTTAGTTCGCGATATATTCGCACCGTCCCGTTCTGAGGCAGTCCATACGTGTCGTCGCAGTGAGAGCAGTGGAGACGCGCCGGTTTTGCCTGTACGGGCAAATATACAGGATAGATATAAACAGGTTACAGGATTATACCCAGTTCTGAACAAAAACTTAACCAAAATAGAAAAAAAATGACAATGTTGCCAACATTTCAAAACAATTAGCTTTGCATGTTGGCTCCATTCAAAAAACACTGATAACGACAATTTTAGGCAAAATGCGAGTAAACTTACTGACATATTATTATTTTTTACTATGTTCATGGCATTTGGCGTGGACTCTTTACGGTGACAATTTTTTATTAGATGGACGGTATAATTGTTAATGATTCATACATTTTTAGATTCCAATTGACTTTAAGTTACTCCTAACATAAATACATTAAACCAGTAGGGTTAGCTTAGCAAGAATATTATCGAAAAATATTATATTATAGTTTGTAAAATATAGCTTGCCCTCTGTGACAGTTCTACAAACGTAAACAAGAATAGACTTTATATCAACGCAACGGCGTAAAGCTTTTGTGGTTGAAATGCAGAGAGTGAGAACACAGAGGTGCAAACTGTAAATAACAACTTTATGCCTTTGAAATAAAAGTCAATTTTTTAAATCCTTCGTTTGTACAACTGTCACAGAGAACAAGCCATATTTTACAGAGTATAAGTACTGGATTAGTAGAATTGAGTTCGAATATAAATCAATACCAATCAATACATACCTGAATATACCTCATATAACGCCTACACTTTCCACACCTCGACAGCGCTTTCCCGCTACTTTTCAGTGAAGAAAAGTTGACCTCAAACAGTTGATCCATAGCTTCAATAGATCGCACGAAGTATTGAAACTTGCGTCGGAATATTTCTGTAGTATGACCGAGCACTGCGTGGAAGTCGGCTCGACCGACTGCGATGAGATTTAGTTGTTCTTCTACGGCTGAACGCATTGTTGGTAATACGAGTTCTGGGTCAATCTGTAACAAAATTTGGAAGAGTAAGTATCATGTATTTAAATAAGTTTTGACGATATAGTTCAAATGTGACCGCACACAATGATAGCGTGATCAACTGAGTGGTACAACGCCATCTCTCGGCGATCTGTGAAGTCTGTTAAGTTACTCAGTCTAACATACAATAAGACCCTAAAAATTTACTCTTAAATATAGTCCCTATACATTAGGCTCGAGAGCAAATTCTTACTCTATGAATTCCCAACAACCATTTTTCTCGTTGATGATGGACAGATCGACTATCGGACCTTCTAAGTCTATATGGATCGCTTATAGCAGGACCTTATCCCGAGGTCCCTTCAGAGGTTAAATCTCCCTCCCTTACCTTCTGATAGCCATGCACTAGCACGATGCCCAAGTTCGTGGGCACTAGTCGCCGCCCGCTGCCCACTGTCACGTAGTTCCGCTGGCAGATGTTGTTGATGTGGACCGGGATCGACGCGTCTGTGCCGATGCCGTGCTTCTCCATCAATGTGATTACCTAGGAATGGGGTTTTAATAAGAACTTATGGTATGGGTGGCAATCAAAGAGCAACGCGACCCGTACAAAGGGAGTAGATATAGCATGTTTGCTCTATAAATATCTGTCTGTCATATGTTGGGAAATCATAAACACCACTACAAAAGCAATCGGCTGTCATTTTGGAACTTACTCAAAAAAAAAACAAGACACTCTTAATTTCAGACACACACATTTACATTTGTTATACCATTTGGACTACGTATTGACAGAGGGGAAAGTCTACGTATGGCATCTCCCCTCCCGATCAAAGTTATAGCTCGTGTTGTTCAACGGCGGAAATTCATCTTTAAACGATCATAAAGTGTAGCATTTATTTTTTGTGTAGCAATCTGGTACTCGGGCTTGACAATGTGTAAAGCCGCCCTTAATCAATTCATCGCTGGTTTTTTTATCTGTGGTTTTGCTTTGACACAAGTGACAAGTTTTGTCTGTGGCACGCCCGATGATTTGCATTAAGGAGAAACAGGTTTTATGAATGATTGCGAGAATATTCCGGGAGGAAGATATAGGACCTGCTTTGAGGTAGTCGGTTCCTTTTTTTGGCTCGGTGAGCTGTGCCTCTAGCTGTGCTGTAACTGTGTGATGAAGTATTTGCTGCATTCTACCCAGGAAACTGGTGAGTCTCCATTTCTTTTTGCGGGGCATTTCATTCTGCGTCTGTCGTGTGGCCGCAACTTACGTGTGTGTCTTTTTCGCGACAGGGTTCATAGTACGGACTGAAGCGGCCCAGTCTTAGGTGATAGGAGCCACACCCACAAATACGTGGACTGCACGAGCGGAGTGCATAAAGAGAGGGAACTGCCGCCTCCGCCTGAAGTTAGCAGCGGTCTTGTATCGCTGTGTCGCTCTCAACTCAAACCATAAGGCTGGTATTTTATAGATCACCAACAGCTTATAGTGTAGCCGCATTGGTGAACTTATGCTTAGAAATAGTGCGTAGTAGTAGTAGCGTAGTACTAGAGCCTAGGTATATACCTACTTTTCGTATGTATGTCTGTGCCTTCTGTATCTAAGTATGTAATCTCATTGTCTCTGTAGTGTACTGTGTACTATATAAATATATGTGTGTACACCCTACCTGGCTGTTTTCGTGAGAGCCCTAGCCTACCATTTGCACGCACACTGGAATCTCTGAAGCAAGGCGCCCTGGGATAGAGTAACTTCGCAACCTCCCTCTGAGCAAGTTGGTGAGTAACACTGTGTTATAAATTGTGTTACAAAGAAAAGAGGAAAAACATTAAATTAAGCTACACTGTATTTATTTGGCCGAGAGATAAAACATAAACAAAGAAAACAGTGTAGTTGTCAAACTTTTTTACCCAGTGGGGCGAAAAATGTATTGTGTGTTTAATAGCTAAAAATGTGAAAATAAAATAAGACTAAAGTAGGCAACTTGGACATGCCGTCTATATTTAGTTTAGTGTGAAAAGAATAAAAATGAAAATGTAATAAAATGTTGTTTACATTTTGTCTCACGGCCAAGTAAATACGGTATAGGTCCACTCCCTGCTATCTTACCTCGGACTCTGTGAGGTAGTCAGGAGGCGAGGTCTGGCACTCCACCAGCCTGTGGTCGTGCGCCTTGAGCACTTCGTCCACGCTCAGTAATGGCACGAACTCGTCCTTACCAAACGCCTGGCAAACACAAACACAAACATTATATTTATATTTAGCTCGCCAAAATGACGCTTCACGCCTGATTGAAAGCCATGGCGCAATACGGCGATTGGGGGCCTCAAATCGGCGGTCTAATGATGTGTCTCTTCAGGCTCCGCTTGAATACGTTAGGGTTGTAAATGGAGTGTGCGTTTAATTTGAAGAGCTCTTCAGAACATTCGCTAGAATGCAGCCAGGGCATACGTACTAAATACGTATACGTATATAGATACGTACTAAAGACGCATAGCCTCAAACTAAGCAGATCTGATATTACTGCTATCGTCATCTCCTTTTCTTCATCAGCCTAGGAGCAACTAAGATTTGACTTTTTCCTGCATTGTTGGGAGTGTGTCACAAATTGAATGATTATAAGTGCAATTCTATACGTTCGTGCCGTATAATGGTGGATCCACACTGGCCGCCGGCGCATGCCGCCGGCCTGTGTGGATCCACCATAACTTACTAAGTGCCGGTAGATGGTGCCTACGTCGTCCTAAGAGGTGAAAGGATTGGTCGGAGCCGAGTAGGGTTTCGGTGGCTGCGCGGTTTATCGTCTTGCACAATAATAAATGTTGATAGAAGATGCAAGTTCGAATCCTTTTCGAAACCGATAATTTTTCCACATTTTAATTCATGATTTCAGATTTAGTTACGTTCTGCTTTTCAAAATTATTTCTAACAAACGATAGTATTTAAATTTCCCGCCCAAACATACCTGCCAATGCATAATCTCAGTGTAGCCAGCCTCGACAAGGGTGTTGCCAGTGTAAGTAAAAGTTTCTGTGCCAATTTTGAACGTGATGATGGTTGAGAGGTACCTACAGTCGCGGGACAGCGTGGCTATGAAATGTCGCGTCACGTAATCGTAGATACGCCACATGTCACCTTCTAATTCTGATTCAGCTGTAGGAGAATTGATTTTCTATTAGTTTTTCTATTAAGCTTTCAATAGGACAGTCTTAAAAGTATGAATGATAAGTTTCGTAACTAAATTTAAACAATAACATACATTATGGTGTCGCTTTTTTGACAGGAAAGTAGACATAATTATACGGAGATATTTCACCAATCTTATATGGTCGCACGTATTAATTAGGTAAGCTTATTGCCGTGTTGAAATACACAGGCGCAGGTTGTGACTGGCATATGCTTCAACTTTTTTTATGACTTTCATGTTATTGTCAGCCGTTTCTATGCTTGGGATTAGACGCCAGCAATAAATCTCGGCTCATAAATGAAATGTCCCCGGCCTCCATTTTCAGGATAGCATTATTTACAACGCAGTCTGACATGATGCTTAATGCAGTGATGATGCAAATTAAAGCAAGAAATTATTATTTTCGTACATAATTAAGTGGTTCTGATTTGGCAGACCGGTGTATCACCGGTCTGCCAAATCAGCAGTCTATGTTAGCTTCTTCCAGGTTTTATGTGTCAATACTCAGTGTAAGCTATCTGTACTCAAAATTTCAACCAATTGTTTCAAGGGTTAGAGTGTGAGAAACATTATTTACATTAATATAATACTAGTGGGATCACTTACAAGCAGGCCGCATAGGCGTGATAGGCGGATGGTCACCAGCATCATGCCCTTTCTTCGGCCGATTGATACCGTTGGCGATTATGGTCTTCACTTCGGAACCCCACTTATTAGAGTTCTGCTGCTGGCGGAGAGTACCCCTGTGTTGAACAAAAGTCAAATTTATCAGTGTTCTGTAAACGATCACTGCAGTAAGCAACATTTACTATGGCCGGATATGGATGGGTGACCACCACGTGGACCACTTTGTGACATTTATTTACGAGCGTTTCCGTGCTTCGGAAGGCACGATAAGCCGTTGGTCCCGGTTGTCAGTAAAATGACAGTCGATAAGCCAAGTTGAAGGCCTTACGGGCGGCTTGAAAATTTTCAACTGTGGGTCGTCACAGCCTGCACCCGGGTCGGCAGCGCGTGTGTAGCGCCTCTGGTGTTGCAAACGTCTATAGGCTACGGTTACCAACCTTCCGGTGGGCCGTAAGCTTGTCTGCCACCTAAGTAGTATAAAAAAAAAAAAAGGGAAAAACTGTGTGTACGGCTTGGGAAAAGCAAAGAATACACATGTATACAGGATGATTTTTTCAAAAGGGATTGGATGGCCAAATCCGAAACTATAAGGAATAGCGAAAAATGCTCAAAGGAGTCACGAGCCCGATTTTGATGTAACTTAAAACCTCATCATTAGATTTTTGAAAAACCAATAATCCTAACTGGGAATCGAACCCAATGATTATGAAAAAAAAACACACCCTATATTATTACACCATACGATTGTGTTGCTATTAAGGATCATATTCTGGGAAGTAATGTCATACGGCAAACTAAAGGAAAGTGCTCATCTTTAACAAAATACAACTTAATTTTCTTACATTAACTGATTAATTGTTCCAAATGTAGACCATTGTTTCCAATACATAGCTAGATTCGAGACCTCAAGGATCGTACCGCATTCAATTTTATTGATTCCGTTTAGAATATTCTCCAAAGAATCATGATTTAAAACACGGAATAGTTACGATCTATTCTCGGATTTCGAACGAAACAAATTATGATACAAAATTTAGGTACATGAAATATGAATTCTATTAAAATTCCAAACTTTCCTTAAATTTGTCGTATATCATTACTTCGCAGAATTTCATCCTTATCAGCGAAACTATCGTATGGTGTAATAATAAAGGGTGTGTTTTTTTTTTTCAAAATCAATAGGTTCGATTCCCAGCTAGGATTATTGGTTTTTTAAAAATCTAATGAAGAGGTTTTCAGTTTTATCAAAATCGGGCTCGTGACTCCTTTGAGCATTTTTAGCTATTCCTTATAGTTTCGGATTTGGCCATCCAAGCCCTTTTCAAAAATTCATCCTGTATAGGTCAGGTCAGTAAGATCCTTAACAAAATTTTTTATACAAAATACATACATACATACATACATATACTCACGCCTTTATCCCCGAAGGGGTAGGCAGAGGCCTATACCGGCCCACATTTCACCGTGTACAATTCGGTCCCACGTGACAGGTGGTGAGCCCATCGCCGTGTTGAAATGGACCGCCGCCGTCAGAGCCTCGTCCGTTGTTCAGCAGGTGCACGAGCTTGCACGTGAGGTTGACTTGGGCCCGATGGTGTTGGTAGGGCCCCACTACACCCAATAATGTCGTATATTATGTATTTATGTATGTAGTTACATGATTATGTATGTATTATCACATTGCATACTTAAATATGATCTCTTAAATTATCTTGTAAATAGTTTTCGTTATATCCCTGAGCACCTACCTAATCTTATCTCTGCATCACCCTCAGCTCAGGTAGACTGGTAGATAATGCCTAAGGCATTAAGTCCGCCTTGTACTCAGTGCTAAAGTTTAAAATAAATAAATAAATAATGTAAACTCACATCAGATCGTAATTCTCCGGATAACTGGTAGTTTCGGTACGTGGATATGAAATATAACCCTGTGTGTACAAACGTTCTGCTATCTGAAATTAAAGATTTCACTGATAATGAAAAGAGTTCGACGATAATTAATTTTAAAAAACTGGCCAAGTGCGAGTCGGAGTCGCGCACAGAGGGTTCCATAACAAAAAAAACACATATGTTGTATGGCAGCCCCTCCTAATCTCCGCTTTCTTTCGGATTCTAGTAAAAGTATTTGTTGTTTTAGCGGTAACAGAAATACATCTTAAAAATCTGTGAAAATTTTGGAGTATTCCCGTTCGTCCCCTTGACTTCGTCCCCCCGAGGGGGACGAACGGGAATTCACAAAAATAATGTTTAATCAGTTCCCGATCGTCCCCCTCCTAATTCAAGAGGGGACGAATGGGAATATGTTCTTCGATTAAGTGCCATTCGTCCCCCTTTCGTCCCCCTCGACCAAAATCAATTGAAAAAATAAACAAATGACGTTATCGTCATGATCACAGATGAAAAAAAAAGCAAATGAAGATCGACAAAACAAATGACCTTCGGATAAACAAATGATGATCGAAAAAACAAGTGAAGATCGACAAAACAAATGACCTTCGGATAAACAAATGATGATCGAAAAAACAAGTGACGATCGAATAAACAAATGATGATTGGAAAAACAAATGAAGATCTATAAAACAAATGACGATCGGATAAACAAATGACGATTGAAAAAACAAATGAAGCTCTATAAAACAAATGACGATCGTCATAACAAATGACGGTCGAATAAACAAATGATGATCGAAAAAACATGCAGATCAGTAAAACAAAAGACTATAAGCAAGTTGATAAAGTCAAAAGTTACTTGCAGCTATATTTTGTAATCTAGATGCGATTGCCATTCGAAAAGATAGGTGCAAGCAAATCTCGACCTTAATAACACTTCTCAAAAATGTGCTTTTTGGCGTTTATAGACATCACTGATCATGAATATGTTTGAAATAAATAAATATTATGCATGTCCATAAGGTAAAGAATTGCTTGCACCTATTTTTTTGAATGTTTATCGCATCTAGAATACAATAAGAGTCCAAGCAAATTTCGACCTTATGAGCATGCATAATATCTATTTATTTTTTAATTATATTCGTGATCAGTGATGTCCATAAACGCCTAAAAGCACATTTTTAGATAAATGTCATTAAGGTCGAGCTTGCACCTATTTTTTTGAATGGCTCTCGCATCTAGATCAGTGGCGGCCGTACCTTAAGTGCGCTCGTGCGGTGAACCACCAGCTCAAAAGATTTAAAAATTACGCCTTCTTTATTATTAAATTACTTACCAATCCTACCATTAGGTATGTAACACTTATTATTTAAACATACAAAAACTCAAAACTATAACATACCTAATTATGACGAAACAATTTAAGCCCTTTGCTACACTACCAAATAGTACCAAAGCCTAGTTTCCCTGTAAAAAAAATCGGCGTGCGCTTTCCCGAGTGCACGAGGGCTGCCCATACATCTTGTACTAGATACGAGCTAACACGCTTGGCGCATGAGACAAAACATCGTTCATAGAAAATGTACCGGGCAATGAGTCGCTTTTCGTGCGTCGCACGCGTTCGGGCAATCCGAAGGTTACCGAGAGTACTCGATGTTTTGTTTGACGAAATTCAAATTCTCCCGGTATTGTTTCGCTGTATCTGTGACGCGTTAAATATTTATTGATTGGTTCGATTTTTAAATTGTTATCTCATTTTATTTTGTTCTTAGTTCTATTCTATACTGCGTGTAAAGTTTGTGGAGTGTGCATAAACATTAACTAAGTACTTACACTTACCCATACAAAACTTCTCAAAATAAAGTTGATATAAAATTAACACTTATTAAATTTAAAACAAGAAAGCAAGTAAAGTGCACCACCAGATCGAGGATCCACCAGCCGCCACTGATCTAGATTACAAATATGGCTGCAAGTAGTTTTTGACCTTATCAACTTGCTTAGTCTTTTGTTTTATTGATCTGATTATGTTTTTTCGATCGTCATTTGTTTATCCGACCGTCATTTGTTTTGCCGATCCTCATTTGTTTTGTCGATCTTCATTTGTTTCGCCGATCTTCATTTGTTTTGTCGACCTTCATTTGTTTCGTCGATCTTCATTTGTTTTGTCGATCTTCATTTGTTTTGTCGATCTTCATTTGTTTTGTTGATCTTCATTTGTTTTGTTGATCTTCATTTGTAAATAAAAATAGAATTTCAAATTTGATTTTTTACCAACGCACCTGTCTTATATTATTTGTTGGGAGCAATAGAACAAAAAAAGAATGAAAAAAATATTCCCGTTCGTCCCCCCAAAAAAATTAAGGGGACCATCGGGAAAATAAAATATTAAATTCCCGTTCGTCCCCCTAGGGGGACGAAGTCAAGGGGACGAACGGGAATACTCCAAAATTTTTAGCTCTCTGGCGATCACGGTTCCTAAGATACAGCCTCACGATGACAGACGGACGGCGAAGTCTCATGAATATAAGGCCCCATTTTAGGGCCCCATTTTTACACTTTGGCTACGGAACACGAAAATAATTCATCCATTTTTAATGTGAAAAAATTACAAGTCTCGCACAGGGTTCAAACCTGTCTGTCCTGTTTGAACGCCTTCTAGCATACCGGGCCAGACACTTTGCCAACTAGGCCATCGAGACGCTACTCGTAACCGACGAATTATTTCACTTTATAATTATGTCTGAGGCGACGTAGCTTTTTAGGGTTTCGTAGCCAAAAGGCAAAAACGGAACCCTTATAGATTCGTCATGTCTGTCTGTCTGTCCGTCTGTTTGTCCGTCCGTGTGTCACAGCCACTTTTCTCCGAAACTATAAGGTCTATGCTATTGAAACTTGGTAACAAGATATATTCCATAAACCGCATTAAGATTCTTGTATAAAACTAGAAAAAAAAGCAGTAAATTTTGGGGGTCCTCATACTCAGAACTGAAACTCAATTTTTTTTTTTTCATCAAGTCCATACGTGTGGGGTATCTATAGATAGGTCTTCAAACCCCTCTTGAGCGAAGTACCTAAATTGCAAGATGCCTATGAAGCAAATTGCCTAAAGTCAATGTCTAAAGTGCAGGATGCCTATTAAGTTTTAATGTCTATAAGGTTTTAATGCCTACGAAGCAAAATGTCTATGTTGTTTAATGTCTACAAAGTATAATGCCGATGCTACTTAATTGCCTACAAAGCATGACGCCAATTTTATTACATCAAGAAATCTATTTTGCTAAAATATGACACATATTCAGACTCTTCGGTCTTAATTACTTAATACTGGACACTTCAAACTCATTATTATCTATTGAATAACAATCTGCTTGACGTATGACAGCATCAATAAGCACTTTACTCAAAAAGGGTTCATTTCATTATTTCGTCAAATCACATTTTATGAAATGGATGTGATACAATTTGTCACAAACAACAAAGGAGGAAGGACCCTACTGTTCTCGGGTTATCGCTACACCGTGAATAAAGAAAATAAAGATGGCAGCAGCCTTTGGAGGTGTTCTAACAGAAAAGAGTGCAGTGCTTCGATCAAGCTGAATAACGCCAGAGATGCAGTATTGGAAGGTGGCACCAACCGACACGCCTGCGAAAGAAATTTGGCCAAAAATGAAGTGCAGGTTCTGATAGAGAGTTGTAAAGAACAGGTTTGCCGAAGTTTTAAACCTGTGCAGCAAATCTTTGAACAGGTATTTTCCGAAAATAAACCGGCTGTGGATGAAGATTTTGAAAGAATGCCAATTTTTTTATCCAAAAAAGACAGTTTATTACGAGCTAGACGTAATTTTTTAAAAACAAGAAAAACGGAATTCAAAAAATTGAGTGATATTGACCCGGGAAATATTTTAGTACCAGATATTATTGGCCTTGACTTTTTGGTGTGCGAAGATGGTGGGGGAGACCGCAAGATTTTGATATTTTCTACTACATTTACAAGGAAATTCTTAACAAACATGAGTAACAAACAACTACAATACTTTGGCGATGGGACTTTTAAGCGGATTCCTTTATTTTATCAAATGTACACGATTCATGTCGACTTGGGTAGCAACGATGATTCCGTTAATGTTGTACCCATCATCTATGCACTCCTTCCTAATAAACAACAAGATACGTACATCAGATTATATGAACTTATAAAACAGAATTTCAATATAGAAATCACAAAATTCAAATGTGATTTTGAAGTAGCCCAAGTACAAGCCATGAAGTTAGTGTTTCCTGGTGTACATGTTACCGGTTGTTATTACCATTTTACGAAAGCACTATGGAGAAATGCTGAGAAAATGAATTTAACTGCGAACAATGAAGGTAGAATTTTTACTGCTCTGTCAAGCAACATACCACTTATTCCAGCGAATCGTATATCGGAAGCGTGGAATACTATGAAACAAAATTATACGGATTCAGAAGAATTACAAAAGTTTATAATTTACTACGAGAAGCAGTGGTTAAAATATACACCGGAAATGATATGCTGTGCAAGTGAGACACAACGAACAAACAACGGCCTGGAGGGATGGCATAGACGATTTAATGCCCGAGTACCACCAAATTCTACATTTATCAGATTTCTCCAAAAATTGTTACAAGAAGCAAAATGGCAGGACCATAAAATAAAATATGCGTTATTTAATACTAACAACCGTAATAGAATGGACATAATATTTAATCGAAAATACAAACAAGAGCTCAAAAAGCTAAGCGACGGGAACTTATCGCCATTCGAAGTACTCAGAAGCATTTATAAAATAAAGAAACAGATAAAAGCATCGCTATGATTTTACTAGTATATTAGAAAAAAATAGATAAAATTAGTTTGTTTTCACTATTTTAAGTTACTTTAATTATTAGTAAGGATACTGTTTTTGTTTTTTCGAAATATCAATAAACATTTCAGTTTAATAGCTTTTATTCGATAACATGCCCCTTATCCATCTATCCCTCACTACTTATCCCTACTTGTTGTACTATAGATATTAATAGATGATCCGAGACCTACCTATACTGGTAAATCACTGACCTGTAATAGTATCTGGACTGGTGATCGGTTTCATAAAAGTGTGCCTAATTGAAAATCGCCATTTGGCGCTGACGGCAGCTAGCGAATGTACTTGGAACTAATACTAGTGATGTACAACACCTGTCTTGGTGTCGATAAAAACTTTACCAGATATCGACTACAATGTTAATTTTATTTTTGTACCAATGATGTTTACATAATATGAATGACTACTTTAAAGTACCTAAGTAGGCTAACCATTAGGCTCGCGAATTCAGTTTGGCGAGCTTAATATAAAAAAAAGTGTTTGCTTAAACAGTGGTCGCAGGTATGTTGCCAAAGTAGTGTTACTATTGTAAATCGGCTGAAAAATGACACCGGACACAGCCCACACAGTCATTGGTTGTCTTTAATCATAATTGGGTCATGTTAGAACTTAAAGCTGGGCGTCTAATAGGCGGATGGGCTGGGCCGGGCCGCAACGCAAAAATCCGCATGCCATACGTTTTTAATGAAACTGCGTTTCGTTGCGGCCCGCCTCTAGTAAGGGCGGCCCGGTCCGCCTGGTGGACGCCTCGCTTAACGTGAGCCGTGCGAGCGTGCTCCCCGAAGCAGCCAATGCCAACTTGCTATTCCGCCTCAATGGCAACTATTTCCCATTTACTTCCCGAAGCAGCCGTGCCCAGAGTGGAATTTTGTTAAGTGACAGGTTAATTAGGATTAGGATTTATTGTAGTTTTGTTTGTTTGCAGTAGGTAAGTACAGAGGAGGGTAGGTATTTAAAAAAAATATGAAATCACACATTTATTACGGTATATTTTTAAATGCACATCTGTATAATTTTTAAAAGGAAATTATCTATATAAATATATCACATATTTTAAAAAGATTGAATAACAAAGTAGATTCTCTTAAAATAGGCTTGTGTTCACTAAGAATAAATCTGATTGATGTGTGTTTCTAACGACTATGTCCAATATATAAATAACAAAAAGTAATATAAATTGATACACAAATTAAGGATCAGGTACTATTATTTTTAGAAAATAAGATTGGAATAAATAGGCATTCCGTCACGTCACATCAAATACCTCTATCAGAAAGTGTGACGTAACAGTTTGCTACTTTGACGTTTGACGCACTCTGGCAGTCATAATATAAAAACATAAACAAAACTATATATTTCACACGCTAGTTAGTTACTGTTTCGATTATCAACTACAATTTTAAGTGTTTATTAATAATTTTAATATGTTCAATAAATTATTAAAGAACTTTTACCATGCCTCTTGTTTTTTAAACTACGAATTTTGGCATTGGACAGAAAATTATCGATATACATTTTGACATCCCTATTAATCATTATAGGTTATAAAAATATTCGTAAAATCCCCGAAACTCGAAGGGTATTCGCTTATGATAGTAAAAAAAAACCTAAATTATGGTTTTATAATAATTGTTTAAAAATTAGATTCTTAGATTTACTTACTTGTGAAAAGAGACGCCACAGCCCTTCTCGTATCTTGTTTTACAATATACACACGATCTCATGCTAAATATCTACTTAATTACACTATGAACTAAATTTATACATCAAAACACTTCAAATTTATACCAATCACAGTAATAACTTAAAAATATTAGAAATTTTACACATAAACTCCTTCTGAAATAAACAAACAACGGCCATTTGCAAACTAATTTAGTTCTCAGTGCACTCGGCAGAGGCGCTTTGAATCGGCCCAAAAAAGTAGCTGTCATTTTGTATGGAATAGCCAGTCCAGCGATTATTATTACAGGTCAGTGTGGTAAATCAATTTGACCGACCGTACCTTGTATTATGCTGGCAATCTTCATTTTAGGCATTTCCATTGTTAGGCATTAAACATTGTTGTCAAAGTACATTGTAGGCAAATTATGTTCTTAGGCATCGTGCAATTTAGGTACTTCGAGTTTCAGGTATTTCGCGTTTTAGGTAGTATGCAGCAGTGGCATCGTGCAATTTAGGTACTTCGCTCAAGAGGGCTTCAAACATGCTATTGAGGTTCCTAAAATCATTTTTTCTAAAGTGAATAGTTTTCGCAAGAAACACTTCCAAAGTGGAAAAATGTGTGTCCCCCCCCCCCCCCCCCTCTAACTTCTAAACTAAGAGAATGATAAATCTAAAAAAAATATATGATGTACATTGCCGTAAAAACTACCAACGAAAATTGGTTTGAACGAGATAGAGCTGGTAGTTCTTTTTTTAATACGTCATAAACCGCAATTTTCGGTTAGAAAAATCACTACCACTGCGAACGTGTTAAAACATCAATCAAAGTTACAACGAACTATAAGAACTTTTATATTATGTTACTTGCTGCTACGAAACCCGTTATGGGCGAGTCTAACTCGCACTTGGCCGGTTTTTTTATCCTTCTTCTACATAAACATAAACTTTTACTTTGTCAAATTAACCTGTTAGCACAATTTTCTTCAATGCACAAAATATCGGGATTAAAAGTATCCAAGAACCTTCCTCGGACTATAAGCTCGGAATGTACCAAGTATTATTCAAATCGGCTCAGTAGTTTCGGCGTGATACTTATTCGGGATACAGACAGACAGACAGACAGACAGACAGACAGACATGAAAAATATAAATTACATTTTCGGTTTCAGTATCGATTAGAGAACGCCCTACAATAAAAATTTTCAAAATATCTTCCATGTACAGATTTTTGACCCTCTACAGTTTTATTATATGTATAGATATGGACAACATTACCTGCATAGCATGATGGGGTCCCATACCGAGGCCTGCGCTGGCGACTCGCATAAGTTCCACAGTGTTCAGGGCGACCGGACGAGGCTTCACTTTCTCTTTAGCTTGGACATTGATCACGCTACAACAATTTACATGTGCTTTAGTTTTTTTCACTAGTGGCGCCAGCGGCTTTTCATTTTTTACTCCTTGGCAGTTGAATATTGAAATAGTAGTTTTCGATATAAGTGTGGGATTTATGTTATTACGACGAGTCCGACAGATGTTGACCCGAGCCGAAGGCGAGGGTGGACAGTCGGAACGAGTTGAAATAACAATCCCACACGTTGTATTGAACAACTATTTTTAATACAGTTGCGAAAAAATTAAGCAATTTAATAAAATAATAAAAACACAATAAACCTGAATTGTCCAAAATGGCGGCAACCGTAAAAGAATATATACCTACCTAAGCAGAGACTATGGCAGTGCACTTCATACAGCCAACTTTTTTATATTTATAAATTTAATTTGGCCGATACTTATATTAATTTATGTTTAAATTTTAATTAAAATTACTTTTAATCTGATATTGAAACAAGTTAGTATCTTTTTTTGAAATATTTGCATGAATCACACATTATTTTGACAGTTGGGAAAGGAAACGCGCACTAGTGCGGGAAAGGTAAAGAAAAAAGCACGAGTGTGTAATAGCCCACATCCCGAACGCTAAACGTCCCTGTAATACGCCACTTTTTGAGCAACTGTATTAAAAAATCCTTTCTTAGTGGGTGCCTATATTAAAAGGGTAGCTTACCCTAAAAATTCAGGTTTACAGGTGCTAATGCCTATGTGCAAAATATCGTCGTGTCACGTATTTCTTTACCTACTACATACTCTGTGACCGTGTCTACACATGACGATATTATGGCGACGAGAGAGTCTATAGAAATACGTGACACAACGATATCGATCGCGATTCTCTCGTGAAAGTTTATCAACAGAAATATCTTTTGGTGGACTTCGCTAAGTGAAGCAGGCTCACGCGGTGGACTTCGGGAGCAGACCTTCGCTCTGGGCGTCCGCCGCGGGCCTCGGATGCGCAACGAGCTCCCACTGCTCCCAGTCATACATTTAGCGCCCGTGCCGCGGTTCCAAGCACGCGAGGCGGACGCCGTCGTAAGCGAACGCTTCACTTAGTAAAGGTCCTAAGAATGGCCATTAATACAGATTACAAAGGAATTATACAGCCTTATAAATAAGAGTTATGACACTTACGTTGCTTCTTTTATTTCCTTGATACCACCAAGGAACATATTGGCAATTTCCTTGTCAAAAGATCTCACTCTCTTCCATTCCAACGGCAGTTCCCTTCCCTCAGATGTGCTCGCAGTTACTCTCAGTACCCAGTATGTCTCTGGTTTAAATGTTTGTATTTCATCGTGGCGTTGGACACAGAAGCCTAGTGTTGGGGTCTGACATGGTCCATAAGATATTAGTGATGCATCTAGATCACCATATCTACCTGTAATAATTAATAATTGTTATGAAGGATAGAAATGTATTTAAAACTAGAGGACGTCACGCGGTTTCACCCGCGTAGTTCCCGTTCCCGTGGGAATACAATATTTTTTCTTCCATAAGAACCTTCTCCTGACAATACCTTACACAACAAAAAAAGAATTAGTAAAATCGGTCCACCCATTCTGAAGTTATGCGCTTACCAACACATTTTGCGATTCATTTTTATACAGGGTGAATTTTTGAAAAGGGGTTGGATGGCCAACTCCGAAACTATAAGGAATAGCTAAAAATGCTCAAAGAAGTCACGAGCCCGATTTTGATAAAACTTAAAACCTCATCATTAGATTTTTGAAAAACTAATAATCCTAGCTGGGAATCGAACCCATTGATTTTGAAAAAAAAAACACACCCTTTATTATTACACCATACAATATTATCGCTGTTAAGGATCAAATTCTGCGAAGTAATGATATACGGCAAATTTAAGGAAAGTATGGAATTTTTATAGAATTCATATTTCATGTACCTAAATTTTGTATCATAGTTTGTTTCGTTCGAAATACCAGAATAGATCGTAACTATTACGTGTTTTAAATCATGCTCAGTATGATTATTTGGTGAACATTCTAAACGGAATCAATAATATTGAATGCAGTACTATCCTTGAGGTCTCGAATCCAGCTATGTTTTGGAAACAATGGTCTACATTTTGAACAATTAATCAGTCAACGTAAGCAAAATAAATTGTATTTTGTTTAAGATGAGCACTTTCCTTTAGTTTGCCATATGTCATTACTTCCCAGAATAAGATCCTTAATAGCAACACTATCGTGTGGTGTAATAATATAGGGTGTGTTTTTTTTTTCACAATCAATGGGTTCGATTTCCAGCTAGGATTATTGATTTTTCAAAAATCTAATGATGAGGTTTTCAGTTTCATCAAAATCGGGCTCGTAACTCCTTTGAGCATTTTTCGCTATTCCTTATAGTTTCGGATTTGGCCATCCAATCCCTTTTGAAAAATTCACCCTGTATATAAGATTTACTAGCTGACCCGCGCAACTTCGTTTGCGTCACATGCGAGTGAGAAAGAGAGAGAAGTACGGTATTAGACAATTTCGAGTATTATAATGTTTCCCGTTGCCTTTACCCCCGTCGCGCTTATTCCCGTCGCGTCGCGTCGCTTGTATTCATTAGAGCTGAACCGTCGCTTTTACTTCCACCCATCCGTTTTTCGGTATGGAACTCATCGTGTGCGAGTCCAACTCCCACTTGGCCGGGTTTTATAGTTCAGTTGACTGGCTGCCACTGCAGACCAAGTTTACTCCCGGTGCGTCGCTCATACTTTTAAACTTATTAAGAGGGTTATTGTAAGTGAACCATAAAAGATAGGCATATGCGGTGTGGCGTAAATCATAGATTTGCTGTAATTAGTTTATTAGGCGCTATTAAGCGTAGGTATAATGGTTATACTTAGGTCGGTATAAGGGGTGTGTCCTTAATAGTGTCATAGTAGGGATATTTGATGGAAGGAGATATGGTGGGATTTAAGCTATATATAAGCGTGCGCATTAGTAGAATAAAAAAAAATCAGGAACTAACTAAATTTTTTATTTTACTTCATACTGTCGAAGAAAATTTACATCAAAGTAAATTATTCTGTAAAATATATTTCCACTGAAATAATCAGTGAGTGGCTTAATAGCCCAAGTATTTAACTAAATTTTTATATTTGTGAAAACGGAAGCTCTGGTAAGCATCAATCATCAATTTTATTAAGTAAATTAATTGTGGGTAATTTTTATGTAAAAAAGTATATTTTAAGTAAATTTATTTTATCAGGCAGGCGTTTGTGAAATTTAGAAAAGGGGGTAATGTTCTTTGTATATTAAATGTTTTAAAATGGGGTTAAAAATAATGTAAGGGAAAGTTTAGGGAAATCTATGGTTGAAGAGGGTGTATATAAAATATATTGTTTGTTCTTTTCAGAATGAGCTTCCAAGTTAAGATTTAAAAAAAAACCCTGCCTATACCTACCCTTAAGCAGCTAGTTATTGAAGATATAGGCGTATAGCCGTATTTTACATATCCTGGATAAAGGAAGTGCCAACCCAGAATCCGGATGAGTACATAGATTTTTAAGTTAGATATAAGTTTATTACTGGTGAATTGTAATAAAAATATTATTACCTACTCTGAATTCTTGCATTTATTGACTCCAGGACAAATTACCTTACCTAAACTACTGAACCGCCTGGGAACTCTTGGGATCACTCTGGACTTCCCAGAAGCGTGTCATGGCGCCCGAACTTAATTAATTGTCCTGGTAGTTGATAGCTTGTGTGCGGTATTACAGATTTGCTGGGTCTAGTGACTCCTAGGTAATTAATAATTTTTTGTTGTAAGGTGTTTCCCGCTAGCAGGTAGCCTCCCCCGAAATTAGTGCTACTTCAAGGAACAGACGCCCTTGGCCTATGCGAGTCTGGATGCCCGAAATTTGAACATTTTTTTGCATTTACATAAATTTTTGGCTAAACGGGTATTCCGAAATTTGAAAATTTGCTAACATCATTTTTATTAACGTAGCTTGTCCCCAAATTTAATTACAGTTTTTTTATTTTATTTCAAACTGTAATAGTAGAATATCTTTTATTATATAATTGTTGGCTTATAGTCATATTCATATTTTGTATTGTTCATCATAAGGAAAAAATTCTACCCTCATTGTTTTTAATATTCCTTGTAATAAATTTAACGCCAAAAATACACCCACATTAATAAAATTGTTACGAACCTTCTTGTAGAAGTAAAATTGTTGTTAATGTTTTAAAGATACATGAATGCAAAACATTCACGGTAGGTTTTGTTTTGTATAATTGGTGTATTGTTTCAGGAAAATCTGAATGATATTGTAGTTCTATGTGAATAGAGAAAGTGATTTGTGTATTAAAAATTGTGAGTGATTCGGTGCTTACCAGAGCCGTTTAATATGAATATTATTAAAATTAGGTATTTCTTGCTAAATAAAAATAAATTAACTGATAAAGTAGTAATTCGCGGTTTTGAGCCGGTTTCTACGGCAAAAATAGTATGGGGTTCTTTAAAAAGGGTCGTAAAAGGGTTTTACACGGTCGGCAGCATGAGTTTGTCGCCTATGGTAAGGCAAATGTTCATAGGCTGCGGTGACCGCCAGTCCTTCTGGTGGGCCGTATGTTTGTTTGCCACCTTCATAAAGTTATATATTTTCTATATCGATAGCCACCTTAGTAATATAAAAAAAAAAATTTGGGGTAGGTAACAAATATTCGTCATTAAAACCATTCCAATAATGCTGTGTAATAGTTAGCAATACGAATATTTAAAATAATAATTACAAAAATAATTAATTATAATCTTCATAAAATAATTCAATAAATTAACTTCATAACCAAAAATATTTTCTAAGTAAATCGTAGTATGATTTTATTTTTCACATAATTATGGGTAGTTATGAATATCATGTGAATATCGTTAGGCTGCTTACAGACTGCATTTCATCACGCTATTATAATTCCATAAGCGTAAGGACAGGATACGGTTTTAATGAATAATGTTGAGATTTAGTGTAAAATAAAGCTAAATTCTCTTGTATATAAGAATTGCGTCATCATGTGATTGTATTGATGACACAAGTGTGCATGAGTGTTTTATGAGCGTGAAATGTATGAGTATGTATGAATATATGAAAGGGATGAATATGAGGTATGAAAGGCACATTATTCAAAGGAATGGGTGAGTCCGGTGAGTTATGAAAGTTGAAATAGTCAGTAGTTACTTTGCATACACATAAATGCGTCGCTAAAATTTTTTTTCCCTATTCTTGTAAACAAATATACCGTCATTTTATTTTTAGATTTTATCAAATTAAATTAGAGTTGGTTATGACAAGAATAACAATGTCAGGTCAGTTATTTAAAAATGAACGTTCATTTAATTTAGGATGTTGTCGCGGACAGTCAAACATACACGAGAAATTTAAGTCAGTGTGTAAGAGACCTTATGAATAATTGTGAAAATTTATGAGGGTACCTCGAAATATTGTTAAGCTTGAGGTCACATTGTGAATTCATTGTCATGTTATGTGAAAGTTGTGTACGTGCCGTGAGTTTATAAAATTACAAAGTATTAAGAATTACAAAGTTATGAAAGTTTTATGCACATGCATTATGTTAATAGTGATGCATACGTTTTGAAAACGTTATTACATATTGGATTTGGATTTCAGTGAAATGTTAAGGTTGGTAAATGTGATTTTTTTTCTGGGTTGTTTGTATATTTTTGGTTGGAATTCTGGTAGGATGATTCTGTAGGTGTATTCAGTGCTATATTTCGGTTTCTTGGTTTTTTTGTAGTAAATACTGCCACTCGGAAGCGGTAAGCTTGCCCTCGCAGATTTACGTGGTACTATAGGAAGCTCTTAAAGGCTTGCTTATCATATGCAAATATATTGCATTCAGTTATATAGACATATACAATGTTATTACATCGTTGTATATGTTGTTATATAAATTTTCTTCTCTGAGACGGTTATAGAAATCTCAGTCTTCAATTTAAGCCATATTCTATATTACATTCAGGCGGTTCGTATTACCTGGATTTCTTAATATTAAGCCTTAAATACGTCTTTTCTTCTATCTATCTTGTGAACACCATCAGAGTTACATCTATTGGAATATTTAAATTATTTATTTTTGGGAGACATTATCTAAGTAATACAGTTGTTATAGATTGATTGTTATATACTAATTCAAATTTTTTAAATTGAATTAGTATTCTTAAATTTTGTCTATAGGGACAAAATTTTCTCTTGGGGAGGGGATATTGTGGCGTAAATCATAGATTTGCTGTAATTAGTTTATTAGGCGCTATTAAGCGTAGGTATAATGGTTATACTTAGGTCGGTATAAGGGGTGTGTCCTTAATAGTGTCATAGTAGGGATATTTGATGGAAGGAGATATGGTGGGATTTAAGCTATATATAAGCGTGCGCATTAGTAGAATAAAAAAAAATCAGGAACTAACTAAATTTTTTATTTTACTTCATACTGTCGAAGAAAATTTACATCAAAGTAAATTATTCTGTAAAATATATTTCCACTGAAATAATCAGTGAGTGGCTTAATAGCCCAAGTATTTAACTAAATTTTTATATTTGTGAAAACGGAAGCTCTGGTAAGCATCAATCATCAATTTTATTAAGTAAATTAATTGTGGGTAATTTTTATGTAAAAAAGTATATTTTAAGTAAATTTATTTTATCAGGCAGGCGTTTGTGAAATTTAGAAAAGGGGGTAATGTTCTTTGTATATTAAATGTTTTAAAATGGGGTTAAAAATAATGTAAGGGAAAGTTTAGGGAAATCTATGGTTGAAGAGGGTGTATATAAAATATATTGTTTGTTCTTTTCAGAACGAGCTTCCAAGTTAAGATTTAAAAAAAAACCCTGCCTATACCTACCCTTAAGCAGCTAGTTATTGAAGATATAGGCGTATAGCCGTATTTTACATATCCTGGATAAAGGAAGTGCCAACCCAGAATCCGGATGAGTACATAGATTTTTAAGTTAGATATAAGTTTATTACTGGTGAATTGTAATAAAAATATTATTACCTACTCTGAATTCTTGCATTTATTGACTCCAGGACAAATTACCTTACCTAAACTACTGAACCGCCTGGGAACTCTTGGGATCACTCTGGACTTCCCAGAAGCGTGTCAGCGGTACAGGACGTTTTTTTTTAACTTTTTAAGAGGAACAATTTTGTAATACACAATTTTTACGTAACTTTAACTATTTATGCAGCGACCGCAATGGAAGCTCTCAAAAGTAAGAAATAATCCCCGTTCTCGAAACATTATTCATGGCTGCTCCGCTCCTATTCGTTTTAGCGTGATGTTATATCGCCATGAGCCAGCCTCAATAAATGGACTATTAAACTGTAAAATATTTTTTGAAATGCAACCAGTAGCTTCTGAGATCCTAGCACAAACAAACTTATCAGTTTTATTATATCTTGAGCGAATCTTAAGAGATAGGCAAATTAGGTTATTGTGAGCGAACCTTAAAAGATAGACATGCTGTCGCGGACTTTTTTTTAGAACTTTTTAAGGGAAACAATTTTTTAATACACAATTTTTACCTAACTGTATCCATTTACGCAGCGTACGCCTCGTTAACTCTCAGACGGTAAAAAATATTCCCCGTTTTCAAAACATTCTTGTTTGCTGCTCCGCTCCTATTCTTCTTAGCGTGATGTTATATAGCCTATAGCCATCCTCGATAAATGGACTATCTAACTGTAAAAGAATTTTTGAAATCCAACCAGTAGTTCCTGAGATCCTAGCGTTCAAACAAACAAACAAACAAACAAACAAACAAACTCTTCAGCTTTATAATATTAGTATGGATTCACTTATCAATCTATACTAATATTATAAAAAAGGAAAGATTTGATTGTTTCTTTGTTTGCATCAAACAGGCTCCGGAACTGCTAGAACGATTTGAAAAATTCTTTCACTATTGGGAAGCTACACTCTTTGCAGTGAACATAGGCTATATTTTATTCCTGTATTCCCACAGGAACAGGAAATATTTAGACACATAGTGACTGCAGAGAATGGAGATTGTAACAGAACTTCACTAAATTCTCTGGGTTCAAAGTGACTATTGAGAAGTGGTGATTGTTTTAGTGCTGATGCCCATAGAGGACAGACGTCAGTTGGGGAAGTTAAAACGGCATTTTGTTCCAACAGTACCAGGAAACCTCAAAATAGCAGCTAACGCAGACAGTCAATGTGGAACTTAAATGCAATAAGCAATTTATATACTTTTACACAAAATGGGATTTTGCGTGGAACTATTCTATTATTAAAACAAATGTAAGCAATTTATAGACAATTGGATGTCTTTGCTTATGTAGTACATCAGCAAAGAATTCTTAAAAGTTCTAACCTTGAAAATATTTAGTCTGATACCGAGTAAATGCACACCCAATACGCAAATCCAGTTCTTGCCGAGCATCAACACAGCGGGCTTCATTCTCATTCGGCCTGACCAAGTTCAACATGGCTGCTTTAATATCCTTCTCTGTGATAGCTGAGAATTTTGCTCTGTATGTTACTAAAGGTGACCAGATATCTCCCTTCATATAAGGCTGAACACAGTTCATTACCTGGAAGATTACAAATAAAAAAAATCACATGAGAGCAAGAATCTATACTCTACTGTTCAAGATATAGTCAGCCTGGTGGTAGAAAAACACAGCAGAAAACAAAGACATCCTCACTCACAAACTCCACGAGACAGGCTCGCCCTAGTGTGGAGTTGATAAGTAAATTACCTTTTTCTTAGTGTATTTTGTGTAGAAATTGTAATAGGTAGGATAAATGTAACATTTGCCATAGAAATAACGAATAATGATGTAATTTGTGTTTTAATGTAAAAAAAAAAATAAAGATTATCACTATTAATAACAGTTGACTGACTCAGAGTCATCAAAAACAGTTTACATGCGTCGTTTAAGGTTCTTAAGCTATAATTCTTACACTTAGGAAGACTGTTTGGCATGACTACAAATTCCTCTGCTTCCCTCAGCAATCAGGAAATACAAAATGCACAGGTGCAATAGGAATACCTACAAAAAGGAGTTGTTACTAATTCTACACCTTAATTTCTACAGGTTTTGTATTCTTATCTAGTCTTAAGTCAATTGATGTTGTTAATGGTCATAAACTCACTTCAAAGCAGATGTTTTCTCCTTCCTTGTCACAATCCAGCCACAAGATTAAAAAATCACAGCCTTTTGCTTCCTGAGCTAATAAGGCCGGTATTCTCAACCTTGGCATAGCCTCCTTCTTCTCCGTAGTGCAACTAAATAGCTCTACAGGATCCACTTTATCCCAATTATTATATTTACCGGTAAAATCCAAACTCATCACGTGACCGCATACCGAAGTCATTTTAAAACGAACAGGTTCATTTTTAAATGTTCCGTTCCATTCATGTACTGAACAAGCTGAGTTTGATGCTAGAAAAACGTAATAAGTTTACTACAATATGCTATAACAAGTCAACCATGGAAATATTTGTGCGGTGGACCCAGTGACTAACCTTTAGTTGTTGTACATTTGGAATTGCTAAGCAAAGTTGCCAAATTCAGAGCTAGAGATGGCTTTTCAGCCACCATCAAAGCCGTTTTCATGTTGTTTATAGGATTTAAACAATAGTATACATACACAATTATTACTTATAAAATAAACAATTAGCACGATTCACATTCACAAGTAGATGGCTTGTTTGACATTTGACAAATGATTTGTTTGACAATTTTGACGGTGGTAGGGCTGCCAACCCTAATTTTACAAATTAAGCCCCTGCTACACGGTTTCAAACGGTGGTTTGAAACCACAGACTTACAATAAGTTGTACGTCTGTGTTTGAAACACTGGTTTAAAACAGTGTAGAAAGTAGTTTTTAGCCAAATTTCGGTTGACCTTTAAACGCACTTGGCAGCAAGGCTTGCGTTTGAAACCACTGATAAAAGCGTCGGTTTGAAACCATCTAGCCGCTTGTTTGAAACCTCGCGAACGACAGTCTCGATGCAGCGGTGAGCGCAGGCAGACGCACGCCAGCCTGATGCAACTCCCATACAACGAAAAAATGTATGGAGTTTGCGCTTCTTCTTTTTTTTAAATCATATAAATATACCTATAATATATACTACGAAAATATATCCCTTCTTACCCACCACACTACCAAGCCACACTACCGGTTGTCGTGGGGAAATTTATTTCCCTTCTACACTACCAGCTAGTAGTGTCGCGGGTAATTTCTGAAAGGTCTTACATCTCCGTTCCCATCGACACTACTATAAGATACCGCACTACCAAAATACTCTACCGGTAGTGTCGTAGGGAATAATTCTGCACTAGCAGCCCTTTTTACCCACTACACTACCAAGCCACACTACCGGTAGTGTCGTCCCCTCCGGAGCAAAATGTGCAAAACGCAAAATGACTACCACACGCAAAATGTACAAATTGCAACAAATGAAGATCGACAAAACAAATGAAGATCGGTTAAACAAATGAAGATCGGTAAAACAAATGAAGATCGGTGAAACAAATGAAGATCAACAAAACAAATGAAGATCGGTAAAACAAATGAAGATCGGTGAAACAAATGTAAATCAACAAAACAAATGAAGATCGGTGAAACGAATGAAGATCAACAAAACAAATGAAGATCGGTAAAACAAATAAAGATCGGCGAAACAAATGAAGATCAAAAAAACAATTGAAGATCGGTGAAACAAATGAAGATCGGCGAAACAAATGAAGATCGAAAAAACAAAGGAAGACCGATAAAACATATGCAAATCAATTAAACAAATGAAGAAAAAAAAACTAAAAACTAAACTAAGTAAACAAACTACTCGGAGCCATATTTTGTAATCTAGATGCGATTGCCATTAAAAAAAATAGGTGCAAGCAATTCTCGACCTTAATGACACTTATCTAAAAATGTGCTTTTAGGCGTTTATAGACATCACTGATCATGAATATGTAAAAAATAAATAAATATTTATGCATGTTCATAAGGTCGAGAATTGCTTGTACCTATTTTATTAATGTTTATCGCATCTAGATTACAAAAAATGGGTTTTAACTTTTGACCTTATCAACTTGCTTATAGTCTTTTGTTTTATTGATCTGCATATGTTATACCGGTCTTCATTCGTTTTTTCTATCTTCATTTGTTTTCTCGGTCTTCATTTGTTAAAGCAATCTTCATTTGTTTTGTGAATCTTCATGGAACTAGACAATGGAACTACTGGGATATGGCGGGACATTTTAAGAACGGGACAGTTTGCGAACGGGACATTTTACGAAAGGGACAATTAGCGAACGGGACATTTCGCGAACGGGACGATTTACGAGAACCTCACGATTTTTGCAGCGGGCCGTTTTAAGAACGGGACGTTGCAAGACTATTCGCTTACTAGGTTATTAGTATTCCAATCTCTGGTTATTTGTTAGTATTTCACTCTGATATTTTTTTTATTTTGTAGGGACTTACTAGTTGATAAAGATTATGTAATTAAAAACATTTTCTTAAAAAATGTTCCTTGCTAGATTTTGATATGGGGCAGCCGCTGTATACCCAATAAACTAAATAACCTATATTTTTTCTTTCTCTTTCACGTATACCTATTTACTAAGGAAGTAGTCAGTGGAGATATTGCGTAGTAGACGACTTTATGGGAACGATGATGTAAGGCCCATTATAAATTATCCATTGCACTGCTGCCTGCTAGTGCAGAATTATTGCAAAACGCAAAATGCACAAAATGCAAAATGTACATTTTATTCTTAGGACATGCTCACAACAGTTTTTTTTGGGATATAATAATCAAAGCATCAGAATTTTGGGTTAGTAGTAAAATAATGTCCAAAGGAGAAAGCCCACAGATCGTTTCTTTTTGAAAAACCTTAATAGAAAGTGTATGGCTATCTAAGTAGATTGACAAATCATTTAATATTATTTTAACAATCTTTTAATTCATTTGATCAATATATTTTGTGGCGTTTAAACTTTTATATAATTCGTAGTGTTATCGTTTTTACGCGTCGCAGACTGACCAAATGAATGGTACTGACGTGACGAAGATGGCCGCCAATTGCAAATATCAATGTGTGGGGTACTCAAATGCACTTATCAGTTTCAAATGGATTAGTTCATGCATCAATGTTGTTGAGATCATAGATTTAGTATCAAAAAATTCTAAATCTAACTAAACTAAAGGATTTTTTAAATCTAAACGGTCCACAACGTGCATAAGTGTTCGAAAGTGATATAATGCAGTGAAACGTTACTCTTTAATTTTTCGACAAACTCCAGATAACTCGATATTATTATTTTATGTTCTAAAGGTAAATTGGTGTGAAATGTTTGTATAAAATAATTGTATGGTTCCTTATGAAGTGATTATGATCTGGATTTATAATTTAAATGGTAAGTAATTATGGAACTATCGAGATCCAATTTGTTTATTTACTACGTTATCTGAATAAGTTTCAATGTGGTAAGTATATACATTTTCAGGGTTATTTATAAGTGTTTTGGAACAAATACTTCTATCTTTTTTGAATTAAATGTAACGATTAGCATTTTTGGACAAATTGATTTGTTCGGATTGATGAACATTTGCTTCAAAACTAACCTCTAATTTGAGCAGCAAAACGAAGAATGAGAGAAAACCCTACAAAATAAGACAATATTTTTTATTTCCTTTGAAAGTAGGATATCCATCCAATTTAATATCCGATTTTCGCTGTCATACTACATTATTTGTTATGAAACGGCGGTCCATTGAAAGGTGGTCAATCCCCTTTAAATTCCAAAAAAAGAAGAATTGGTGAAACGAATGAAGACTGAAAAAACAAATGAAGATTGGTAAAACAGATGAAGATCGGTGAAACAAATTATATTCGTGATCAATGATGTCTATAAACGCCCAAAAGCACATTTTTAGAGGTGTGTCATTAAGGTCGAGAACTGCGTGCACCTATATTTTTGAATGGTAATCGCATCTAGATTACAAAATATGGCTGCAAGTATTTTTTGACCTTATCAATTTGCATAGTCTTTCGTTTTATGGATCTACATATGCGATTTGTACATTTTGCGTGTGGTGCTCATTTTGCGTTTTGTACATTCTGCTCCGGAGGAGTTTTATTGGTCTTCATTCGTTTCACCGATCTTCATTTGTTTTGTTGATCTTCATTTGTTTCACCGATCTTCATATGTTTTGTTGATCTTCATTTGTTTCACCGATCTTCATTTGTTTTGTTGATCTTCATTTGTTTCACCGATCTTCATTTGTTTCACCGATCTTCATTTGTTTTACCGATCTTCATTTGTTTCACCGATCTTCATTTGTTTTGTTGATCTTCATTTGTTTCACCGATCTTCATTTGTTTTGTTGATCTTCATTTGTTTCGCCGATCTTCATTTGTTTTACCGATCTTCATTTGTTTCACCGATCTTCATTTGTTTTGTTGATCTTCATTTGTTTCACATATCTTCATTTGTTTTACCGATCTTCATTTGTTTCTGCAGGGCTGCTAGTGCAGAATTATTCCCTACGACACTACCGGCAGAGTATTTTGGTAGTGCGGTATCTTATAGTAGTGTCGATGGGAACGGAGATGTAAGACCTTTTAGAAATTACCCGCGACACTACTAGCTGGTAGTGTAGAAGGGAAAGAAATTTCCCCACGACACTACCGGTAGTGTGGCTTGGTAGTGCGGTGGGTAAGAAGGGAAATATATATAGTACGAAAAAGAATTTCTGCTCTATGCCGCAGTAACTCATTCTTTCATTCATTCATGTTTTGATAGTAATGGATTCCTTTTCTCGTTGTTGTATGTTATTTTATAATTTTGTAAAGTATTTATTAGTATATCGTGAGTAAAAGTGTTTAATTGACATAATTGAAATGTTTAGAAGTGAATCAACAATGAAAAGTGTTGAAAAAGTGATAAATATGTGGTGAATAATCGGGAAGAAAAAGATGGTGAAAAGAGGTTATATTATGACTAAATTCTTATTAAAAGAGCAACTACTACACCACAGACACCAAATAACTGCATAATATTGTGTAGTAATATGCTATTGCTACAGGAAATTGGTGGTAATGTATTTTTTCTTGTTATTGATATATCATAGTCATAGGATAGGGATGTTCCACTGTTAGTCATAAATCGATATTTTTCTTTAAGGTCTGATTAATTATCATAACTGTTCCTTTGTTTACAACTTGGAGATAGGATACTATAAAAGTTAAATAACATATCAACACGTGCTTCGAGACTCCAAGCACGTGATAATATGTTATTTAACTTTTATAGTATCTTATCTCATACAAACTTGAGGTGATTAACTTCAGGTAACTTAAGGATACCGTGTTGCAATTTCCTAATGATTAGGCAGCTTAGTTTCTGATAAAGATTATGATACAAAATTTTGTGATTTTGTTAATTCAGCACCGCAATGTTTTCAAGTGCATATAATTATGGATATCGATCTACCGTCCTTCGCAATTGTTTGTAACTCGTCACTCTAATCCTACAGGTTTCCCGATCTCGTTCGAACCACACTCAACCTCAGACACACATCAGTGCATCACACAATTTGATGTCTCTGAGGTAGAGTGTGCTGAAATCTAATATTGACTTTATCTTCTTACAGATGTGAGCTGTGGATGCAATATACTGGAATAGAAAACTTTTGTTGAACAGATGTGGGAAACACTGATAGAAAATATGAATACGCGATTGGAACGTTCACAAGATTTTTTTAAATAAATAATTTTATTTGTCGTATTATGTTTTTTTTAATAACCTAAAATACATCCAGCATGTGTTTGACATAAAATCCAGGTGCGGTATACAACCATTCTCATATTATAAGGATGATTGCACACCCCACCTAGGTTTCGTAGGATTGGGACCCAGGTCGAAAAAAAATATCGATATCGATGTATTTTTGATTATTTCTCTCGATCCTGGGTCCCAACCCTACAAACAAGTTTGCAACCTAAGGGACCAAATGAAGTTCTTAACGTCTTTGTGTTGGTATTGATTCTGTGCGCAAACTTTTAAATGAATCAAAATGAAAGTATGGGAGTCCCGTCTCTTAAACGTAGTGTTACATTCTCTTTGACGCACGCGACGACGACGTTCTCAAAATGGCACGAGAAGAAAAAGAACGAGAAGTAGTTACAGAACTTCTTGAGCCTTGCCCTGCCTTTAGGACTTAACATGCAAGTCGTACAAAGACTCGACTCAGATGAAAATGCGTGGGATATTTTAGCCACAAAATTAAAAGATATTAACCCAACGGCCAACGCCGCGTCCGCAAAAAAGAAGATAGACAATCTAAGAATTTCTATAAGCCTTTCTCTAACAGATATATCTGGTCTCATGTTTGTCTTTTTAACTTATTAATGTCCTCGCCTTGGACAATAATTCGTCAAAACTTTCTTTATCCATTCTTAGAAAGTAATAATGTCATCAAAGTCGGTAAAGAAGGAGTAGGTTAATTAAGTTCATATTGTGACTAAGGGTTAATCTCTCCTTTAATCATCGCTTCATCCATATTCATGCACACAAGAGAGCAAGCCTCGAGCCGTTAGCGCAGCAAAGAACCATAGCGTCCTTGGCTGCCTTCTACTGAATGTATCACGGCGAATGTTCTGAAGAGCTCTTCAACCTGATCCCACCATCTCCTTTCCGATTCCGAACAACACGTCGGGCAGAGGTGCCACTCATATATAGCGGAGAGAATTGTCGCCAGAACTGAGCGTTTCAAAAGATCGTTCCTCTGTCGAACTACAAAATCCTGGAACGACCTGCCCGCACATGTGTTTCCCTCATTTTACAATCCCGGGTTCTACAAGCGTAGCGTGAAGAGGCACATCATAGGGTCGCCAACTTGAGGACTACTGTCAGAAGTCTTGTGTGCTGTAAGCATGGCCCCCATTCGCTAGATGCGCCACGGTTTTCCATTAGTTTCCATCAGTGGCGACGTCAATTTGGCGAGGTTAATATATTTAAAAAAATCTACTAGTACCTAATATCTTTTATTGTTGTTACTAGGGTTCTATAATAAATGAGTTTCTAGGTTTCGTGTTACGATAAGAGTTGGATTTTTAGTAAAATTTCAAATTCAATTGGCAAAATACTGGGTGTTTCTTTTAGGGTGTCAAGCCGCCACTAGCTGGTAGCAGGGTTCCATACCTATCGATTTAACCCCCATGTATGTTCTACGATTTTTTGTAGTTTTCGAGATATAATTTTTTTTTCGTTATTTTTTATAATTACGTGTCCACGACTTTTCTTGGATATTTTTTTATTATTATAATGCCTATTGATTGCAGTATTATGGACAAAATAATCTCCTTCCTAACTTTGACACAAGATGTAAAAATTTTAATCGATAATAAAAAATAGGGAATTATGCAGAACATTATATCTCGAAAACTACAAAAAATCGTAGAACATACATGGGGGTTAAATCGATAGGTATGGAACCCTGCTACCAGCTAGTGGCGGCTTGACACCCTAAAAGAAACACCGTGTATATATGTACGGCAACAATGCAATGTACGATGCCATAAATTACATGTTAAAAATGTATTTTCACATTCACACACTGAATCAAAATTCGTAAAATCACTACAGAATTTCTAATATTACGAGTTACCCCATATAATCCCATTTTTACTTTTTCATAGTCGATTACATTCAAATTAACAATTTATTCCCCAAAACAAGAAGTTGGAGATGAAACTTCTAAGCACTTTGTGTGCTTAGAAGTTTCATTTCCATTCCATCCATTTATACAGATACATTTATCGATAACATAGGTGTGACCATTCATCAACACTATTTAACCCACACATAGATCTTTCATTTTTGGTCTCGTCTTCATTTTGACACTGTTCATCTTGTACATTCTAAATCTATGTATCAAACAATAAAAATAATGTAAATGAAAAACAAAACAAAACTAGATACCTTATTATGAACTTTTTGTATTTTACTTAATTTTAATATATGTACGAGTTAAGCTATAAAACTTTGCACTTTTACATTCAACCAAACTTCATTTAGCCCCGTGTGGCGATGGAAAAAGGTACAAAATTTTGCCTCCCTAATTCATTCCGAGGTTGTCGTAAGAGGCGACTAAGGGAATACTTTCCCAAACGATCCATTGCGTAGAGAAGGAAAACTCGAATTGAAACCCGGTTGTCAGTAAAATGACAATCTTTAAACCAAGTTGAAAGCCTTATGGGCCGCTTGAAAAATATCAACTGTGGTCGTCATTTTGCGTACAGAACCCTAAAAACTGACTTCTTGTTTGAAATAAAAAGAATATTTTTGAAGTTTTCAGATCAAACATCAATAATTTAACCAAATTTTTTTACTTTGGCAACATGAAGTCTTGAAAAAAAACCGTTCAGAAACTGCATCTAAATTGATCTAACTAGACAAATATGATTATTTAATGATTGATGTCAGTAAACGTGACGGTTTACACACTTCACACTATTAATTAATTAAATTTAAACTTGATAATATTAATTTGAGCTATAAAAAAAATATTCTTGATAAAAAGCCTAAGCAAATCTAAATATGAAAATATCTTTTTTAATTTTATTAAGAAAAAGGATAGATGCGAGAAAAAAAAAGACGATGATGATGGTGATGGCAATAGCAAACGTCAATTCCTTCAAATCAATCAAATTGGATAACTCTATGGGAGCGCCTGTTGTTTGATATTGATAAATTGTTGGAAAATCTTTCGACGATGCGAATAATATTTAATTCTATCTGAATTGCAAAGTTTATCAATTACGAGTTTTTATCGAAAGAGTCAAGAAATAGTGTAGTGCGGTAGTGGGACTTTGTGTTCCGAAAACTGTAATAATGGTACGACGTTGTCAAGTGTTAATAAGTTGTTTATTTATTGTCACTCCAGTGTAAAATGTGATAAGTGAAAGTGGATGCATTATTGTTACAGAGCCTACCACGAAGTGATAATATACCGTCGGCGCATTTGAGAGTAATGTTGCCGACGGCAACTATAGAACATACCATCGAACGTACTTTGCCTCCACCGTTTATTGATATACGTAAGTAATGTCGCCTTAGTAACTTCATTCTACGTTTTAAGACTGCTTCGGTGGCACATTGGTAGTTTATGGGACTCGTTGCCTTGTGTTCGCGGCTTGGCAAATATTTGTATGATCAGCAAAATGTTTATTTCAGAGTTAGATCGTTTTCTATTAGTCACTCTTGAGAGAGCAATGGATTTCGATTCATTTACACAGGCACCCTTGAAATTACTTTATTTGAAACTATTTTTTTTCCATTGTAATCATGCGATCAGTCTCGTGGACTATGAGCAGATGTGTTAAAGTTGGATGGGTTTTAGGGTGCCGCTCCCAGTGGAGCCAACCCTTTTAGTTGTATAGTCACCATCAGGTTGACTATTAGTAGTCGAAGATGTCACGCCTCTTCTTTAGACGGCAAATTGATTCCGGAATGGTCAGCTGCTCCGCAAGCTGGTTTGGATGCCTTTGTAGTCAAGACATGTACTTTTCAGTGTGGCAGTCAATTACTTCCTTTATCATTGGCAGGTTTAGCATTTCATGAATCTCATTAACTTTTATAAACCATGGCGCATTTGAGATTTATTGTTTGAAACTTTTGGATAATTTTTGGTGTTAAATAATGTGTGTATGCAACAAAATCAGTTCCTATTTGTTCTGATAAAATGATGATAGTTAGTTGTAGTATTTGAAGACAATCCTTACATTATGTGAAAAATTCTGTACAGTTTAACAAAAGAAATTTATGACAATTTGTGTAAGATTATTATTATTTACTTATGTTTAATTTTGAATTTGATTCAAATCAGATTATAATACTGCACTGTCAACATCCCTTTCTTGGTACCCATTTTCATCTAATCCGAAACATGAGTACCTCCGGTGTTACAGATGTCTGTAGGCTATGATAACCTATGTCAGGTGGGCTGTAAGCTTATCTGCCGCCTTAGTAGTAAAAAACATGGTCAGCTCATTCATCTTTTAAAATGATAGGTTAGTCTCATATCATTCTCTAGTAATAGAGGTGGAACATGTTTGTTCAGAATAGTGATTATTATTGGCTAAATCATCTGATTTATAGACTAGTGGAAGATATACAGTTTCACCTGCATTGTTCCTGTGTGTAATGTGTATAGATATGCAAAATAGCAGATGTCACCTGGGGAAAACATAGCTTTGCAACAGTGAAAGAATTTTCTAAATTGGTTCAGTAGTTTCTGAGCTTATTCATGCAAAGAAACAGAATAAAAAAAAATCAATGAAAAAGGTTATACCTGCCTATTATGTTGGTTTTATTCACTGAAACTTCCAATTGCCCCCTTGGGTGCCATAGTAGATTGGTGTTGGGAATGATAATCTGTAGTAACTATTCATAAACTGTAGGCACCATCCTTGCTTTAAGGGACTTCAGACAGTAAATTTTGTAGGCGCTGAAGTGTATGGATAGACGCGAAGAGAACTAGCCAACTGGTGAAATTAACCAGAGGAAACTTGAGGCTAGTTTTAGAGATAATTACAGGACACTGTTACCTGAGCAGGAATGTGACAGTGATACAAGTGAAGGATGAGGGCTACTCTAAATGCCCAGAGCAGAATGCTTGGAAGAAGAAGAGACCAGCTTCCACCTATTGGCTGAGTGTCCTATGTACTCACTAAGCAGATGGGATACTATGGGCATGAACAGACTAAATCAAGAGGATGTGGAGCATCTGAAGGTGGATCAGATAGTCTGATTCTGCAAGGAAATGAGAAAGATTTGACGGGGCGCTGTGAATACTGCTGGGATACCTATTCCAATGCCTGAGAGGTGGGGAAATGGATGAAATGGGCAACAGAACAGGTGGTCGGATTGCCAGCGCTCCCCGCAAGGAAATAAATAAAAAATGAATAGATATGATATTATAATAATATAATAATAATATTCAGCCTAAGAACCAAACTCACGTCTTAGCAGTCGATTTCAAAATACTTGTCCAATAAGCAAGCCAAAATAATTTTGTTGCATTTAATTAGACATAATGCCTGAAACCATTAATTTTTTACACTAATTTAGACTAGGTTGTAGGTAAAAATGTTAGTTTAGTTACACATGCTTTTGATTCAACGGAATTGCATAAATTAGAGGGAGTGATTATAAAGATTGTGTGACATTTCTTAATACATACATATAATACATAGAAACATCTAAAGTCTGAAATAAACATTTTTATATTTGTTTGTCGAATTCAGGAGCTCAGAGCAACAGTCAGATACACTATTGTCTGCCCCACTGAGGCAGTTATTATACACACATCAATAATATTAATAACTCTGTTGTCATAGATAATCTTCATGACATACCACCACCGCAAGCTGATTTCTCAGCGCCTCCGCCCTATGATGTGGCAGCAAATTCCAAACTACCCACGTATGAAGAAGTACAGAGAGAAAAACAAATGGAAGGGGAGGATCTACCACAAGTAAGTAAGCATATACACATTACCCTTTTTTTATACCACTAAGGTGACAGACAAGCATACGGCCCACCATAAGGACTGCTGGTCACCGCAGCCGAACCCCGTTCTGTAGGCGTTTGGGAAAACCGATGCAGGGAGATCATTCCATAACCTTAGCGTGCGCGGAAAAAAGCACCTATTGGATCTAACCGTGCTCATGGCGGCTGTACACACTCGTCGAGAGCCTCTCGCCGAGAGCCTCGGCCGAGAAGGCTCTCGACGAGAGCATGCATGTACACACTCGTAAGCTCAGAGTCTCATAGGACTCCCGCGACAATGGACGTGGAAATTGCTGCTGCTGTTTTATTTGTACCGCAAGCTATTATTATAATAAAATGTTTATTAAAACCTTCCGGTGGGCCGTAAGCTTGTCTAAGTAGTATAAAAAAAAATTTAAATTTAAAAATGATTATAAACTGATTCCGCTGCAGCTCCAGACTGAATAGAGGCAAAAATTCGCACCCAAGCATCATGAACACATTGCTTATCCTTGTCTTTAACATCCTTCGAATTCCATAAAACGACTTCTATCTGATAGCCGTCAAAAAACTATAATTCGAGTTCTTTAGACCATTTAATGAAATACGTCTGTTCATTAAAACTTTCTGCGGGCAATTAAATGAACGAGTGTGTACATGCTCGCTCTCATTTACCTCGCAAGAGCCAACGAGACCCTTTGACTCGGGCGCAAAAACCGACACGCCACCGAGAGCGACCGAGACGAGAACGAGAGAGCGAGACGAGACGAGTGCACCCTGTACACACTCGCACTCGGCCTGTCTCGGGGTGTCTCGACGAGTGTGTACAGCCGCCATCAAACTTTCCGGACGTAGAGTGTGAGGAAGACTCCCTGAATCCATAAAAGTCATTGACCACATTGCACATCATAGACAATATGCATTGCATATCAAAAGACATCTTAGGCAACACATTAGACGGCATTTTAGGCAACAGATTGTGACTGCCCGCTGTTCATATTTTTCAAACCGCCCATAAAGCATTCAACTTGGCTTATACTGCCATTTTACTGGCAACCGGGACCAACGGCTTAACGTGCCTTCCGAAGCGTGGAATCACTTGCAAATAAATGTCTGGACGGTCAGAAAACCTTGCTTAAAGTCTGCTATTGGTTGAGTATCGGCGCACTGCTGATTAAAACGAACTCCATAGGCTGGTCCACATCACACAGGATAATTCAAGCAAACCCTCAATCCGCAATGCAGGATGAAGCATAGAGCGGGAACCGCACTAACTTGCCATCCCGTCATGTGGTCCACGCGTTGCACGATTCTGTAACATACCTCCGACCGAAGTTTCTCTGCCGGATCAGCGGCCGACAGAACGTTTCGATTATGAGTTGTTCACCGACAGAACCTTTCGACTACGAACGTTTCGCCGACAGAACGATTAATTCATGAGTAAATCGACGACAGAATTGTTCACCAAATAAGCGTTCGTCGACAAAACAAAAAAAACCACGAAGGCTAATGCCCACTTTCCACTGCGAGCGAGTCGGACCCATTACGGACTCCGCTATACTCGTAACGATGATTTTCGAAACATGTCATGTCCGCTTTGGTGGAAGGACATGTATGAAAATCGTCGTTACGAGTATAGCGGAGTCCGTAATGGGTCCGACTCTCTCGCAGTGGAAGGGGGGCATATTAGCCTTCTAACCTAACCTATCCGAGTCGGGTTGGTAACCATTCTCTTATTATGGTTGAATTAATCGTTCGTTCTGTCGGCGGCTCATCCGGCAAAGAAACGTCTGTCGAAGGTATGTTTCAGAGCCGCGTTGCACAGGTGATCCGCGATAGTTTAGTCGAAGGAGTCACAGCAGCATGGCTACCTGCTCAAATAGCTACGAGAAAGGTCATTAATACATTGCTCTGAATGAAAATGGTATAAAAACAACTGGGATGCTAGTTATTATAACTGTTGTCATACTGTCTGCTCACGTGATGCACACGCTATCCTCCACATCGTGCGCACCACGCCACTGAGATGTCTTTTAGTGATCATAAACCGGCAAATAAAGGATCGCCGTGGATTGTGCGTTCCAATACTAGGCTTGGAGTATGCGCGGCACTTCTATACAACTGTGCGACATAATTATATCGCGTGCAGTGTGCACTTCATTTCGTTAAAATATTCCTTAATCTTCGAAAAGCTCGTATGCTGGGACTGGATGCGGAAGAAGCAGGGCCGTGTGTTGTGGCGGGAAATGGGAGAGGCCTACGTCCAGCAGTGGACTGCCATAGACTGATTTGATTGATTGATAGCTTGATCTCTGTGACAGTCGTATTATCAATGTAAACAATGTCTTTATAGTTTGGACCTCTGTGGCTTCCCACTCTCTGCAGATCAACCACAAAAGCTTTACTGCCGTGGAAATAAAGTCTATCTTTGAACGTTAATACGAGTGTCACAGAGATCCATGGACCCTTAGGCTAAAGCCACACTACAAAAGACGCACTCAATGTGGCCGCTTCAATAGAACTTAATGCGCCTGTTCGCTAGGATCAAGTCACAAAGCGACTCACTTGACTCTTAGCGCTATGCGAGGCTCCGGTAGTGTGGCTTCAGCCTTATAGCAACCTGGGATATCCTTCCGAGGGCTTAACCGGGACACCCAAGCGTAGGCTATTAGATAACATACGTGTAATTTTTATTTGGTAGGACTTCGGTATAGCATCCCCCTAGGATTTTCCTCATGTTTAAAAAAAAGCCTTAGTGCAGTGTTATTCCGTTCCATCAGATGCAAGGACCTCCTCCGCATCAGCCGACCTTCGCGGCATTCGTCACTGTTGAGCAGTCAGAGGGCGGGGGAGAACCACTCGACGCTGAGAACAGTCTCCTTGGCACCGACATCATGTTCTTAACTTCATTCTTTGGTAAGTTGCCAAACAAGTGGCTAGACAAACGAAATATATTCACGGTCACTTTTTGTACGATTTTTTTTCTACACATATTATTAGACGTACCTATAAATTTAGATTTTAATTCCCAAATCCCAGTCTATACTTTTATACTATTGTATAATGAAGAAGAATTTGCCGACTAACTTTAAAACTACTGAATAATGCCATTAGAAAGCCAAATTATTCTGAAGTTACATCTATAGACTATTTATCATCATTCATTATGCGACTACTCGGGAACCCAAAATTAATTATTGTTACGGAAACTTAAAAACAGAATAAATGGGTTAAATGAGCACTGTGGCACGACTGATTCATCATTCGGATGCATCAACTTTAACACACAACTTCACTTTGATATTTTGCCAGAAATATTTTAATGCAGCTCCTCCTTTTGAGGAAGGATGGCGGCATGGTCAGGTTAAAACCTTTAGGAGGCACACACGACAGCTTTTCATAAAAATCACACACGATAGCTATGATGTACATTTTTACACCCTGTTGATTTCTATTGCAATAATAATGTAAAGAGATGTATCGTGCATTCATGCTATATTATACCTAGGCTTAGATCAAGTATAAAATAGTTATACTTGATCTAAGTACCTAGGTCATATGATTATAGCTGCCGTGCCATGTGAAAGGTCCTTAATCCCTTATCGTCTAGCTTTTCAGCAATGCAACGATTGCCGTGTGCTAGTTCGCGCGGAAGCATATCCGCGGTACAATTCAGCTCTGTCTATCGCTTATCACTTTGTCAGTTGCAAAGAAGGACAAGGCTAATGATGTTTGCTACTTACTCTATTAACCTTACCTACTGAAATGTTGGTGTAGCCGATAACAGCGAGTTGCTATTATATTAACTAGATGAGATGGGTCCGTCGGCGACAACTGCGTGGAATTCTGTTACTGATCCTGCGTCCTGTGGGAACTGTTTTTTCCACATTATAATCTATCCTTGTACCTTTTAGTCAGATCTGTTCAACCGTGTAGTGCGTTGGGAGTCCTGGGACTTCCTTCCTAGGGCTTACCCGGGGCTCCCAACCATAGGCTGTTGGGCGTTACGTGAGGTTTTTTTAGTCGGTAGGAGTCCGGCATAGCATCCTTGAGGATTTTCCCTTACGTTAAAAAAAAAGCCGTGTAGAGCGTCATTGTTGACCAATTAATATCCAAACCACCATCTTAGTATTTCACATTATCATTATTAGTATTAACTTAAGACAGGAGAGTCCCTCGGATTTCCTTTCAAGGGTGCACCAAAAAAAAACGACAGTAGGATAAGTCAAACAAAAACTTAGTACTTATTCATTTTGAAGAAAATTGTGCGATCTGATGCCCTTGACATTTGACATATTTAAACTTTCTAAGTAGAAGAGGTGCTTGTTTGCCAACACGGGTCCTTGATTTTGTTAAAAAATCCACATTAAAAAAATCTAGGTATAGGTATTTGGAATGTATTTACATTAAATAGGCTGATAAAGATAAGAAAACTGAATTTATTGGACAGTTAGAGTGCTAGAACAAATACCAGATTATATTTATGCTATTTAAGTAAAGGTGAAGGTCTCTTTTCTACGTTTGGATATCCTCATGGATGTTATGCCAAACTCCTATCAGCTAAAACCTGCCCAGCAAGCCATCGGAAGGATGTCCCAGTATACCCGAAATACCAGATTATATTTATGCCATTTAAGTAAAGGTGAAGGTCTCTTTTCTACGTTTGGATATCCTCATGGATGTTATGCCAATCTCCTACCAGCTAAAACCTGCCCAGCAAGCCATCGGAAGGATGTCCCAGTATACCCGACAGACAGTTGGCTACCACTGCTGTCTCGCCTAAGGATTCGGGTACTATTCCACGACTTTGGAGGTTGATTCAGCTGTAACCCCATTTCTTGGGGAGTGCGGCGTGCGTGTAACTTTTACCTCACGCTGCCATCATGGGTCTGCTTTTGTAATGACGGCGAGCAGCGTTTCCGCCGTCCTCAAGCCCCGATAGTCTTGGTCGAAGACAAGTTACGGTGCTCCTACCGCATACTGCGGACCTCGGTTGGGAGTGTTATCTCCTGCTCCCTTCCATCAGGCGGGTGGCATCATTTTTGCGAACGAGATATAAAAAAATCAATATTATTGATCCAAGTATTATACAATCTCTATTCAGCACTCAACCCCGCTGAATGTCGATTATGTATGTAGGTATATTCCTTATCTCTGTAATTTGTAAACATCAAACAGCTATCAATCCCACTGGTGCGGTGCCGGGCTTCACTTGACACTCGTACTTGGCTATATTCGACGAAAAACACGATAATATCTATCTAATTTGACGCATTCGTATACGTTTCCGCAAATGTTTATTTCGGAGGATGTTTTTTACGTAAAATTAGATAGATACATGTACTATGTACTATGTTTAGAAATAGGTATATAAGTATGTTTATCAGTTATCTAGATCCTATGGCAAAAGCTTATCATTTGCTTAGTTTGAGCTAGATAGCGCTGTGTGAGGATTTCCTAAAAATATTATATTTTTATTCGACACGACATTTTATTTAGGAAGTAATGTACTTCATAAATTGCTATCAAAATACTTATACAAAGTTTCTCTCTATAGAGTTTTATAAAGAAAAGTGTTCTAGCCCGTTTACATAAAACAATACGTGTAACGTGTAATATGGACGTAGACAATTAATTCTGTATTGGTGTTTGTCACGCCGTTATTAACTACTTATTTAATAGCACGATTATCATGCCATGACGTCACACGTGGTATTCTTGCAAATATTTTGCTCTTAAAGCGGTTATACATAACCTAAAACGATTTGCATACTAATGATGTAAGCGAACGTGTTATTTATAGGAACTGTTTAGGTTTATACTTAAACGGGTTATTAATCCGGTATAGGTACTTCCTACTGATATTGGTTTTGTTGCTCTTTCACTGCTAAATAGCTGAACGAGTTTGGGTGATATTTCGCACGTGGATAACTATTTCCGGAATGAACTCCCCGACTACCTCTTTCCCTTCGGGAAGTAACGTGACTATAGATAGGTTATGAATGTCACATAGCCTTTGAGTACATAATACTTAAGAACCCACCAGACGCCAAATTGCAAAAGAAGATAGAAGATATACATTTTAGCGCGCAAGAAAGAGAGAGATGCTATCGGTTTTTGTGTGTTTTTAACGAAATAAATTAATTATAAAAAAAACTATAACCAATATGAAAAAAGTGGTCTAGCGCAATTGAAGATTTTACTATTGTCTTTCTTATAAATATTTTATATTATAAAAACAACTTAAAACTTATGAGATCTAGCTTAAAATCTCACGAAATCGAGGTATTTTCAACACGAAAACCTATCGAAGATTGTATCAGTAATCGTGTATCGAGCCTAGAGCGTTTTTAGTTCATGAACTAAAGTTCTCTGTTCAAATTTTAATTCATTAGACCTCACGAGTCCTGAGATCTAGATCAAGGTAATGGTTTATTTGGCGTCAGACGGACTCTTATCGTCCGACACCTCCTGTTTTTGTTCAGCTCTTACGCGCTCATTTATTATCACCTATTTTAATAAATAAATAATGGGCTCTTCTAATAAATAAATAAAGTCTGTTAAAGTATGAGTGTGAGTGGCTTCGGTGTGCGTGAATTTTTTACACGTGCTTTACGCGTTATCGACGTGTATGTACATCATGATATTGACTCAGGTCGCTTGACCGTCTCCTCAGCCCATGAGTGACTTTTGAGGAACGTGGCTGTGGCGCCAGCTTGTAGTTTTGAGCATTTTATGATTTTTTACTACTTCTCTGTTTTTTTTGCTACTGATGTGCGTTGTGATCTAAATAAACAATTTTTCTTTCTTTCTTTTCTTTCTTTCATTTGACCGTCCGCGCTCGAGCTTATAATTAAATTGCTTACCCTAATTCGAGAAACAGTATTCGTGACTTTCCTACATGCGGTAATCACTAACAAACAATCAAATCTCTCTTTAAAATATTACTATAGACAACGGAGAAGATGCAACATTGAGCCGTCTCAATGGGAAGGTTTGGCAGCACAACGTCCAGAATGGCGCAGGGTGGTGCAAAGGCGAGTAAACGATTTCGAGGAACAGCGAAAGGCAGACCTCGACGCTAAACGCGATGAGCTGAAAGTCCGCCCACCCGCTGTCATTCAGTACAATTACGTGCGTGATGTTCTCACGTGCCCTCAGTGTACACGAGAGTTCACCGCGAAGATCGGCTATGTTAGCCATCTTCGAGCCCATCAGCGCCGAGCCGACTAGGAGTCGAAGTGATCGCCATGACCGAAATCGGTCGGAGGCATCATCATCATAGACAACGGACGCCATGCGGTTTCACCCGAAGTTTCCGTTCCCATATGTCACCCGGTGGTAGTGTAACTTCCCAACAGTGAAAGATTTTTTAAAATCGGTTCAATAGTTTGGGAGTCTATTCAATGCAAACAAATGTAATCTTTCCTCTTTTAGTTATTATTAGTATCGAAAGCGAAGAGAGTAATCTAGCTAGCACAGAAACCATATAGGTACCATGGCATCTACCGCGAGCAAACAAACAGACAAACAAACAATTCAGTACAGTAGTAACTTATCATTAGATATACTTACCGCCACGGATATTTTTACCCTGGTATAGATAAATAATTTAATATTTAATTTAGTATGTGCACCCCCTCCAGACAACATCCAACCTGCCGAGAGCCTACAACCCGGGCATGAATTGAAATGGGCCACCTAGAAGTCCCTAAATAGGTTGAGGTCCCAGGTCGGCTGCTGCAGGGCGAACCGGGTAAAATGGGGCTACCTGGACGCTGGGGTCGGAGGCCGCGATTGTGGTGCACTCGTGCAGTCGATGGACCATTTACTGTCATGTTCGTTGTGCCCCTACACCTGCACAATTGCTGATCTAAACCAAGCAACGGAACGCGCAGTCGGTCTTGCCGAGTTTTGGGCTGGGCTTATTTAGCTATTACTTTTTTTTTATTGTTGCTATTGACACGAAGAAGAAGATTTAATTTAGTATTTATTATTCATGGCGCATAATATATAGACGTAATGCCAACCAGTTTGGATATTTCGGCAATAGGTATTTACTTACACAATTGATTGACGCATTTTCATGTTAATTTCGTTCCCACACCATGAGCAGTTTTTTTCAAAAACACCAGTCATATTCGCGTGAGTATGACTAATGTTGGTTTCTAATTATATGATACTCTTGTACTTCTCATCACGTGAAACAACCAGTAAGACAAAACCAAGACTATAGGCCTCCATGACCGGGTGCCCGTGGTATGAGGTGGGCTTTTTTATTTATATTTTATTTACATAATAAAACATTATAATAAATAACATAAGGCAAACCATAAGCCAGTAGGTTTTTTTTTAACTTAAAGGAAAATCCTCATGGATGCTATGCCGGACGCCTACCGACTAAAAAACCTACGTGAGGTTTTTTAGGCGGTAACGCCCAACAGCCTATGGTTGGGAGCGCCGGGTAAGCCCTCGAAAGGATGTCCCAGGACAGCCAGTAGGGCTTGTTCGGTATGCCATACTATGCTAAAACAATTTCATCTTCTTCTCTTCTCGCCATTCTTACAGAAGTAAACCCAAGACAGCATGACGTGGTAGTTTCTCGCACACCTCACGCCCCGAAAATCAGCATTACATCCGAACCAATTCACCAAGAAACGTGATAGCACCTGAACCGTAAAACAAGTCCGCGGTGTGGTAATTAAAAACCTGCTGGGAATTCTAGGACATCCTATCGACGAACCCTATACGATACCCGATGTGCCCCCTTTAAAACGGATTGGTCGGGACGGTTCAACTCCGGTATGACATCCATGAGAATTTCCACACGTAAAACAAAAGTTTTTTTATATTTTTTTATACCACTAATGTGGCAGACAAGCATACCACCAGATGTACCGGTGGACACCGCTGTCTATGAACGTTTGCAACACCACAGGCGTCACACTCGCGCTGCCTACCCTGTAAAAACCTTCTAAGACCCTTTTTGAAAAAAAACCAAAGAAGAAAGAAATAAGTAACAGCAGACTGTCAACACGACAGCTGATGTAGAGGCGTTAGTTTGAATCCCTATCACTTCACTATAGAGTCGCATTCCGATCACAAACAAAGCAATAGAAGCAATATAACTTAGTAACTTACCTGAGACATTAGTAACAAGTCTGGTGGCCAAGGTCAGTTGTTTGAACCAAGTTGTACTTATTTTATTCACATAAGGGGACTGGTTTAAAAAAGGACGAAATAGAGGTGCATATGAAAGCGTTTTTTGGCTGCATAAATAGACAGACAATTTTGGCCAAAAATAGATTTTTAATCAACAAGATGTTTGTCAAAAATGGTTTTGTTGAAAATTGTGTACTACATAACGTGTAAAACGATCATGGAGTCAGCCCCAAATTTTTAGATAAATGCATTTTATGGCTTCATTTTTTATCGACACGAAAGAAAAAAATAAACCTACATAAGAAAATATACGTCTATAAATTGGTTTTCTTCGATTTTTATTAAGTATGCTTATTAGCTTATTACAACTAAAATAAGCTATGAAATAGTACATTTCCTAGCGTGAAGGACTCGCGTTTTCTATGGTCAAGGTCGTTAGCCCTACCAACGGCCTTAATAAAATATGGCGCTGGCCTTATTATAAGTACTCTTCAAGCGTTAACAAATACAATAGTGATGAAATTCGGCTTATTTGTATACCTGTGTATGCTGTGCTGTGTACCTGCACATGCCCCGTGAGGCGAGGGGTCCCGTGTTGCGACGCGTAAGAGTAAAAAAATGATGCCACCCCTATACATCCCGAGGGTGTCGTAAGAGGCGATTAAGGGAGCTCTTTCGCAATAAGATCCATTGCGTAGAGAAGGAAAACTCGTAATGAAACCCGGTTGTCAGTAAAATGACAATCGTTAAGCCAAGTTGAAGGCCTTTTGGGCGACTTGAAAATTTTTAACTGCGGGTCGCGGCGACCTGCGCCTGTCCATTTCAACACGGCAATAGGCTCACTACCTATTACTTGGGACATAAAACCATAAGGTGAAATGTGGGCGAAGGCTGTGAACTAGTATGACCACGAGGAAACGGCGGAATACTATGCCTCTGCCTACCCCTTCGGGGATAAAGGCGTGTCTATATGTATACAGGGTGAATTTTTCAAAAGGGATTGGATGGCCAAATCCGAAACTATAAGGAATAGCGAAAAATGCTCAAAGGAGTCACGAGCCCGATTTTGATGAAACTTAAAACCTCATCATTAGATTTTTTAAAAACCCATTATCCTAGCTGGGAATCGAACCCATTGATTTTGAAAAAAAATACACACCCTATATTATTGCACCGTAGGATAGTGTTGCTATAAAGGATCTTATTCTGGGAAATAATGACATACGGCAAACTAAAGGAAAGTGCTCATCTTTAACAAAATACAATTTATTTTCCTTACGTTAACTGATTAATTGTTCAAAATGTAGACCATTGTTTTCAATACATAGCTGGATTCGAGATTTCAATGATCGTACTGCATTCAATATTATTGATTTCGTTTAGAATATTCTCCAAATAATCATTCTGAGCATAATTTAAAACACGGAATAGTTACTATCTATTGTGGGATTTCGAACGAAACAAATTATGATACAAAATTTAGGTACATGAAATATGAATTCTATTAAAATTCTACACTTTCCTTAAATTTGCCGTATATCATTACTTCGCAGAATTTGATCCTTATCAGCGACACCATCGTTTGGTGTAATAATAAAGGCTGTGTTTTTTTTTCAAAATCAATGGGTTCAATTCCCAGCTAGGATTATTGGTTTTTCAAAAATCTAATTATGAGATTTTAAGTTTTATCAAAATCGGGCTCGTGACTCCTTTGAGCATTTTTAGCTATTCCTTATAGTTTCGGATTTGGCCATCCAAGCCCTTTTCAAAAATTCACCCTGTATAGGGATGTTGGGAACAGCATAAGCTCACTCACTACTCACATATTTTTCAATTGTGTAGTTCTTCGTATTATTAATATCACAGGCATCAGCTAGTCGTATTCGACTAGCTGATGCCCGTGGCCTCACACGCGTGGACTTCTGCTCCTGCTTCTGCTTCCCCAGGGAACGTATTTCAGGGATAAAAAGCCCGAATCGTTCAGCTGTTACAGCGTGTTATTTTTAAACTATCGCGGTTTTTAACACTCATACTTATAGAATTCGGGACTTCACGCGAAATACTATTTACTTACATTCTACCGACGTTTCGAGCACGTTGCAGCGCCCGTGGTCGCGGTTGGACTGAGGCGAGGATCGACAAAACCTTGATTCGGGCATTAATCACTGGATCGAACTTCACCAACCGAAAGTCCTCTCCACTGATCGCCATTATTATCCACGTATGGTGCGTGAAGCCATTGAAATCAGAAAACACAAAAATTTCAATAGGGATGATGGATACAAGCTCTCCGGGATGTGGAATTCAGTGATTAATAAACTTGAACGTAAAACTGTGCCAATTAAAACTGACGTAGTGAGTGTAGTGTATCGCCGGCCTTATCCTTCGTTGTAATAACAACGCGCAGCGGAGGGTAGTTCGACAAGAAATAACTTCGTGGTTTTTGTCGATCCTCGCCTCAGTCCAACCGCGACCACGGGCACTGCAACGTGCTCGAAACGTCGGTAGAATGTAAGTAAATAGTATTTCGCGTGAAGTCCCGAATTCTATAAGTACGAGTGTTACAGCGTGATTGAGTACCCAACAAACATCTTCACAAACTTTCACATTTATTATATTAGTGAGTAGGATTTGTGTAGTACTAAATTAATACGATTAACATTATAATGTTCAATTCCAGTGGCATTCCTATTCAACTGGATCGGGTTCCTCCTACTGATGTGCTTCTGCCACACGGTGGCGAGTCGCTACGGCGCACTAGCCGGCTTCGGGCTATCGCTCGCGAAATGGACGCTCATCGTGAAGCACTCCACCGAGCTCGCGTCGCACGAGAACTCCTGGCTCTGGTGGCTTATCATGGCGTTTGGTAAGTTGATACATTGAAAATACTTATACATACACATTACATAATATAGATACATTATATGCACAATGCACAATACTCAATACTGACTAACAAACAGTTTGTAAGTGTTTTTTAACTACAAATAACACCTTCGGTCAGGCCCTAAAGACCTTCGCTAAGTGAAGTGTGGACACGCAGCAGACGCTCGCCTCGGGTGCTTGTTTTGGAAATTAGTATGAGCTGAATTAACTTGTGCGAACGCTTGCGAGCGGGTTTGTCTTGTCATCTATCTTACTGCGCTGCGTGCTTTACATAACGAAGGCCCTTAGCGGTCCGTTACCAAGGAGATTTGCTTATAGTACAGTTTTGATCGAATCTAGCCGGGCTTACCTTTTATCCTCTAAGCACTCCGTACAGTTTTATTCGTCACCACTCATAGCTAGGGAGATCGATAATATGTCATGACCCTACTTCTAACCAGGGCTTCTTGCGTCAATATTTCCTACTGGAACTCTTGTGGAGGTGTGTTGTTGGAGGCTGTGATATGGCCAGATCGTAGAAAGACTATAAGTAAGTTATCTTGAACAAACGCACTGATCTCGGGTTGTAGGTATGTGTGCGAGGCCAGTGCCTACGAGCACGCACACTGACCAAAGTATAGAATATCTGTGCCCTTGCGTCACTTTTTAAATGGCGCAAGGAGGCGCTGGAGCGGGGCCAAAGGACTGCGTCTCGAGAAATCGAGGCCCAGCGGTCCCAGCTCCACCAGGAAACCGTGGAGACATGGAAGGTGGGACTTGAGCAACCAAAGGGGGGGATTCGCCACAATCGCGGCCGTCAGACCGGTCATGGACGAGTAGCTGGAGAGCAGACGCGGTGCTCTCTCCTACCGGTTGTCACAGATACTTACCGGGCACCGCAGCTTCGTCAAAGTATCTGTGGCGAAGACACCGGGAAACCACGGCCGAGTGTCAGCACTGCGAGGTCCGCAGCGATAACACAGTGCTCCACACGCTGGTGGAGTGCACGGCGTGGGCGCAATATCGGGAACGGGAGAGAACTCTCCCTTTCACCGCAGTCACAGAGTTCCGCAGTCGGCAGCTTGGGCGCCGCCGACGTGTCTTCGCTGAAGACTATCAGTCTCCATGACCGGGGGCCAGAGGACGGTGAAAGAGCTGCTCAACCGTCCTTACAGAAGCAGGCTCATGACGGCAGCGTGACGTGAGGGATTCACGCACGCACCCCCCCCCCCCCTTAGAAGCGGAATCTCACCCGATACCCGCCAAAGACGCGGGATAGCATCCGAACCACCCCCTAGGCGAGGCCGCAGTGGTAGCTGTAGGTCTGTTGGGAGTCCTGGGACATCCTTCCGAGGGCTAACCCGGGGCTCCCAACCATAGGCTGTTGGTCGTTACGTGAGGTTTTTTAGTCGGTAGGAGTCCGGCATAGCATCCATGAAAGATTTTCCCTCACTTTAAAAAGAGTATGGAATATCTGTTATTTCCTTCAAGTATGATATTTCGAAGATAACTTACTTTTCTCTTTTAACTATGGCCAGAGTGTCACAGCGCTATGCCTCAGACAATATCTTTATAAAAATGCTATCAATATATCTTTATAAAGATGCTCAATATGTATGATTTAATGGCACATTTATGTTGTCCTTGTGCATTCATAAAGTCACGTAGCCATCTTCAGAATAATAGAATCATAAATTGTACATTGCATACGTGTTGGTTTTAGCTGCTTCGACAATGTTACCTTCTTGACAACAAGTGACGTGCTATTGTGGGTATTTGATTTGGTTAAGTTTCTCAATGAAAATTTATCAAAAATTCATTCATGTATTATCTTAACCTGAACGTGCCTAAAGCAGCATTTTCAACGAATCTTTTACATTTGTATGTGAGTATGTTTAAATACCAAGAGAACACTATTGTAGTTCTTGCTTAGAGAAGGAAAGCGCAGAATAAAACCATAAAACCCTATATCAAACCGTTGGGTCTGTTTTGCAAGGCCAAAAATAAATATAAATACCCCCAAAAATTTATTATTTGATTCTTAGGAGATGTCTGTGCCCAGAAGGTGATATCTCTAGGCGAAGATCTGAAGCTTTACAAGCTCCTGATTTCTAATGTATTTTTCATACAACTAAGGTGGCAGACAAGCAAACCGACGAAAAGTAATTACTTACCTTAGCCTATAAACTTTTGCGTTAGGGAAAACCAAAGCATCTTTCAGTTCTCACCGTGCATACGAATTGTTATTAATGAATAGTATGTGTCACCGGGCTACCTATATTGTTTATTTTCTCCAATCACAGTACAACAATAGATGATTGCGTCACGATTCATTGTGATAACGCACAGTTCAATGCGCTGCATATTTTTATCGTGTGTTATTTATCGGTGTGAGGAAATGCATGCGATATGCATAAGCTGTACCTACGTGCCTATAGCTAGTGGGTTTCTGTATTCAGTATCTTTACTTGCTATACCAGTGTGGTTTCTAAAAAGGTGTAGATCTCGCAAACTATTTTATTTTTTCGAAAATTCGGACGGGTAACCTAAGCTAGAGTTAAAATTTAAATAATTAATTTTATTATATTTATGGCTGCTCGGGGCATAAAAAATTTGTTTGAGTTAGCATGTTTCCCGTCGCGTGTACAGCTCTCAAAAGGATATTTTCCCCGTTTTTGAAGCATTTTTCACTACTGCTCCGCTCCTATTCGTCTTAACGTGATGTTATGTAGCACATAGATAGATTCCAAACCTAAAAATAATTTTGGAAGTACCGCCTGTAGTTCCTGAGATCCTAGCGTTCAATCAAAAAAATCTTCAGCTTTACAATATTAGTAATTTAATATAAATAGTGCAGACACACCAAGGATTTGGGCGGGTCTAATATACATTAACTAGCTGACCCGGCGAACTTTGTTTCGCCATTTAATTTTTTTTCCTATTTTTTTTGGATACAAACCTTACGCTGGCTATAACTAATAAAAAAAAAGAATTAGTGAAATCAGTCCAGCCGTTCTAAAGTTATGCGCGTTGCAAAGATAGACTGAAAGCATTTTCTCTGAACCCGGCATTGGAATCCATACATTTTGTTTGTATTCAGCCACTGTATAGACAATAAGTGTTTGCGAAGTAAATTGCAATACCCACGTCCTTGATCATTTCGCACCTGTGAATTTTTGACATACCTAGTCTTTAATTTTATTGACAATACACATCACCGACCTTACAATTTTATCACTGGTATAAAATTGTGTAAGCTGTTACTTATTATTTTTTAACAAATATGTGATAATTTATTTGCGTTCCCATTTCGCTTTAAAGGTTGTTTTTTACCAACATTGTTGTGTCATATCGCACTTATTTACTTTTTCACTTGTAATTTGGATTGGCTATAAGACTTAGCCAATACCTGTCACGTCAAAATAATTCAAATCAGGCTATCACCACCCGCTATTCAACTGCCTCTCCGAGTTGTAACATTCCATATATTTAAGTCGGTAGGAGTCCGGCATAGCATCCATGAAGGATTTTCCCTCACGTTAAAAAAAAGTTTAATATATTATGCACTAGCTTTTTTTAACTAACATATTTTCCGTATACGGCTATGTCAATCTATGCTAAGGGCAACGTACGTATTTCTATTTTCGAATTATGTTTTTTTTTCTTTTTCCAGGCATTTTAATCTGCGTCCGTGCCATAATTCAGTACCTGAACATTAAACGAGGTTGGCGTCTACTCTCCGGCACGGCTCAAGAACGACTGCTATTCTTCTACTAAAACGTGTATCGCCCGTCTCTTTCTATTTCACTCGCGACTACATGGTTGTGAAAAGGATGGATATATGTTTAATCGTGTAGTTTGTATATGTTAGCAAACGCGGGGAGTTTCTTTCGATCTGTGTCTTGTTGTAATCGTGTTTGTCTATGGTATGTAAAAAAATCAGGCTAAGAAATGTTTTCCATTATATTATTTGTTTAGACAAAAAGATGATTTGTATCAATTTTGGTACAGGAATACTAAGCACTCTGCAAAGGACTATTAAGCTACTTATCGAGGCTTTTAAGCAAGCGAAGTCGCAGTAACTAAATAGTTTTCAAAACTAACTGTTGATAACTTTTTGTCTACTGATAATGATATGACGTCATAAAAACAAAGTACCTACGCTATAGTTTAGTGTATTATAATTTGCTCATCTTTAGTTATATTTATACATTAGAATGAATATTTTTATACATGGCCACGTTAATCAGTTATCACGAATGAATAATGAATATAAAGTTATTATTCCACAAGGGCGCGGTTCACGAGCGTTTTAGATTCAAACGCTCGTGAACTGCGCGTTTTATTTTTTTTCATCAGAGGAGTTCGAACATAAATACTTACTTTCGATTTCATTTTAAACTTTAATTTTCTGAAGTCTATAAGTAGTAACCTACTTATTCTTATATTCGCAGTAAAGAAAGTCAACAAATCATGAAAATCGGTCCAAAAAAATTTGCGTTCATTGGGCCATGTAATAAGTACCATGGTTTACTTAATAATTTAGTTCATTCTTATAAGTTTAATTAAATAAGATATTGTAACTAAATCAATAATATCGAATTATAATTTTATATAGTTATGTGGAATCATTCCATTGTTTATATGAAGTGGCATTAATTTTAGGGCATAATTATTAATATTGTTGTTATAAGCTGAAGCAAATCTTTAATCAAAATGACATAACTATTGACATTTTTTCCGAAATTGACAAAATTCATATTTTACGATCATTAGTATTAGAGTTAATGGGATATTTACTATGGATAGGTTTTTCTGGATTTCCGATATTTTGGTACATGCGCCTTTTCGGAAGTATGCGTTCCTTGATCATGGCATTTCATTAAGAGTGTACCTGATCCTAATCGGTTGAAAGAAGAATATAGCACGTATTCCATATACCTTACAAGAAAGAGATATCGCGATTGTGCTTTTTAACGAAATAAATTAATAATAAAAAAAACGATAATCTTGGAGAAAAAAGTGTCTGGAGTAAAGAAGAATAACTATTATTTTCATACAAATTACAATTATTTTAAAACCAACTTCTAACTTATGAGATCAAGCTCAAAACTTTACGAAATCGAGTTATTTTCAACAAAAAATACAATAGAAAATTTCCCATCGTGTTTTTGTCTCTAGCATTATTATTAGTTTATGAACTGCTTGTTAATGTCATTTCATTAGAGCCTACGAGTTCTGAGATCTAGATCAAGATAATAGTCTATTTAGCGTCATGCGACCTCTTAACTCTAATACTAATTTACAAAATAGTAGGTTCGTCAATTTGATCAACGATTGAGCATTTATAGGTTAAGGGTCTGCACGATTTCTGACATTATAAAAACTGAAAGCCAATGTCTTGTGGCCATTTGAGCGAGCCCAAAAAAGGAAACTGCAAAATTGAAGAAGATAGCATCCAGTAAATTTTTTTTTTTAATTAGGTCTCAAGCTTCCAATAAATATTTGCTTTTTGGTAAATGTAAGTGACCTAACTACCACAATTCTACTTACACGTTAAGTATAAGATGTTAAAACTACTAGTCTGTTTTATTTGCCACTAATATCATTCGTATTTTCAATTGGCGTTTGTATATATATAAAGGCTCCTAAAACAGCGCGTCGGAACGTTAGCGGTAGAACTAGGTAACAATATCTAATCGGCGTTGACGCTCAATCCAAATTAATAAAAAAACAACACTATGTTCGAACGCTGCGGTATATCGTACTGGGGTTTATACTTATAGGTTTATAAGTGGATTCAGGTAAAAAAACGCAGCGTTTTAATGCAAACGGTTCCAGCGTTTAGTTTGTGGAAACCTTAATGAATGACCAAACCAATAAACTAAAATCTTTTGTATGAAAATGATGAAAGAACACATGTTAGTGCTTTCAAGCGTTGCTTTCCTAAAACCTAATAGGCGTTATTAAGCATTCGCTTGTAAGTGAAAATCTTTCAAATCAATCGCATTCAACTATGGACTCAAGGGTATACCTATCCATCATTGTCCTTGCCTTCTGTAGGAAAAGGATGGGAATAAGATTGAATACCATCAAAATACTTAAAAAGCTAAAGAATATTCCTGTTTTTACAGAAGGCAAGACTTTGAGTTCCGTCGTACTAGGATTCCGAATACCTAGATTTTTTTTTTTGGCAAACTTACGAATTAAATTAAATGGTTATTACACTACACGATATTGATTAAGGGACTCTTACAGTAGGCGCGCACTGGGCACACGCCAGCGACAATCGGGGCGACAAGGCGCACACTGGGCGACAAGTCGCTGCGATTATCGCCTAGACATACGCGAAGTACTCGAGCAGTTAGCCAGTGATCCACATACGCGGATTGCTCTTGGAGTCGTAATCAACAGCTTAAAACTGCCATTGAAAACTGCTGCATTTGTTATCAATCAAATCAGCATATGACAATTCAGTGCTGGACGTAGTCACCGTATACATAACATTGGACTGTGTGTTGTGGCGTCAACTGTTGACGCCACAATATGCGCCACGGTCCTGCGCTTTTCGTGCCCAGTCCCAACCTGCGATCTTTTCCAGTCCGTCGGTCTATCTGGCGGGTGGACTTCGTTTGACATCAACTGCTCAGCGATATGTATGTATGCTCAACAAATTATACTGTAATACAATTCCAATTTCATTCAAATCAGTAGCTACACGAGAGCCGTCGACAGCTACAGCAGTCAGTGTATGCCTGGCGACAGTTTGTCCTGCCAACTGGCCGAACCTGTTGTAAGTGTTTGAGGAGTTCGTGTATGCGTGTTCGTACCTAGAAGACTGTAGTTAACCATGCAGTCGGTCGGAAGACTCATAGGACAGAAGACGTGTTATGATAAACAATCTACAAAAACCGAGAGAAGATATGAAAACAAAGAAATTTGATTAGTTATCGGAACATCTCTCCACTTTAGTAGGCCTTACTCTACATAATATTTATCTTAATCCAGTGCACCCAGTGTAATATGAGGCAGAGAGTGAGGTTTTTCCGATTAACTCAATACGGTTCTTATGATCGTATAGTGTAATATTGTCATTTTAAACTTCGATTTATCTCAGTGCAGATATACAAGTCATTGAAGCTTTTAGGTACGTTACAGAGTAATATATTTTGGCTAATAAGCCAGTGTCGTCATATAAAAAGCTTTATAGTAAACTACTAAACTACCCTCAGGAAGTAATGTAAGACAAGTTTTATATTCACTTATTATTATATAAGTTGGCGACACTTTCTATTTCGCACCATAAATCGATGTCAATAAAAGTTTTGTGATTAGATAACTTTATTTTTTTTAAATAATGTAATATTTTAGTGCAATAATTCTAGTTCAGAGTTTCTAGTGGAAATAAATCGTTATGATTATGCGTTGGTGTTTTTTTTTATCTGGGTATGGGTTTGTGATGACAAAAAGGGGATACTTTACATAGGCAAAGTGATGACTGGACGTTCCTCGAACGGTCGTTGGCTTGTTATATTAAGGGCTGACCGCACCGCAACCCGTGCCAATTCTTATACTTCTATAGAGACCAGAAAATGACAAAAATAAAAGAAAGAAGAAAGTGCGAAGTGTTGCGGGCAGATGTAGCTCTACCTGAGCCCCACAGCCTTGACAAGTTTCATGAGTACATACACGTCGATGCACACACACGTGTGAAGAAAGCACCCGCACTTGAAGCTATTTTCATACGATCTGATATTCCTTCCTTGAGGTTGTGTGAGGCTCCACCAAGATTGGACTCCACCACATTGAAACCGAAGCTACCCCGCAAGCTACCGCCTGGTAAGGTAAGGAAAGGTAAAGGCTGGTTCGGTACTCAAATCACCCATAGGGGAATTCGACCCTCTAAGGGTCGCCATACTTGTAACAAATGACTTGAACTTTTCTGTCATCATCTCCCGGTCTATAAGTACCTACTCCAACTGGTTGTACAAATGATATGCCACCTGTAACTAATATAAGCTTCTGCTATTGGATCTAGACTAGAGGACTATAATATATTTCTTAATACATTAATAATACTGTAGCATTTATTTTCTATAGATGCAGTATTTAGGATGTGTAAGCAGCCTTATCGAGTTATCTTTTTTTAATCGGTTGTCAGTGGTGACATTTCTGCTGTCAGAATGACAGGATGTCATAAGTTCGGTGACGAAGCGTTTCGCATTTAAAGGAAGGGGCTTTGTTAAGATTTTTCGTGAAAGACAGGACTTTTGACCGAGAGCTGCTTTGGGGTAGTTGGAGGTCCTTTGGCTTTTGCTCTGAGACTGTGCCGCGAATCAGTTTTTCGCTCAAGCGCGATTATTTGTTACCTCGCGTGGCCTAACGGGCTGTGATTGGGTTGCTGCATTGCATCTTGCTACATTTTACCCAGAAAACTGGTGAGTCACTTCTTCTTTTGCAAAGCGGGTCGATTGTCGTCTGTCGCGCAGCCAAGATCTTAATTTGTCGTTTCTTTCATGACAGGGTTTTTTACTACGGGGCTAGTTGCCGGATGAGATATCTGGTGCCGCACCTATAAGTTAGTGGGCTGCACGTGGTACGACAACGTGGAAGTGCGGACTACACGAGCTTCTCATGTGAGAGGTATCTGCCGTCATCACCTGGCAGTAACAACAGGCAGTCACTCTCACTCAGCTCACTCTGCAGGCCAGTAAATCCACTACTTATGTGTAGCTTAGTAGCATAAGTACCTAAGCACTGACTATACTTCTGTGTACCTGTGATATTTGTGTCTATCAGTGAATAAGCTCTCTGTGTGTCTCTGTGTATCTCTGTGTTATATAAATATATGTGTGTACACCCTACCTGACTGTTTTCGTCAGAGCCCTGGCCTACCCTTGCACGCACACTGGAATCTCTGTAGTAAGGCGCCCTGGGAAAGAGTTCTCTGCATAGCTACCTCGCGCTAGTTGGTGAGTAACACTGATCATCACTGTGTTATAAATTGGCGCCCAACGTAGTGGCAAATCTCTGGGTCTACTCTGCGGTAGCCTCAGTCTAGTGTGTGTGCATAGGTGGTTACCTCTGGCGAAACCATCCTGGTGAATCGTCCGAGACGCTCCAGGACGTTAATTGGTGGTGCTAGCAGCTAAGCACAAAACCTTCCCTTTCGTCTTCTTCCAGCTTCCTACATCTTTGGCTGGAAAAGACACAAAATTCTAAATTCAAAAATTTAAAATAGCTGTGATTTTGGAAAAACTTTTTGATTTTATTTGGCATACCCACTTCTTTTCTTATTGTGTTTCTTTTCTTTGTTATGTTCCTTTTTATGGTGCACACATATATTTATTGTAATATTATATTAGCATAGATTAATATATTACATATATTATTCTATAGCTTCACCTCTGTGTTAACTTAGTGAATTTCACTCTGTGTAATTATAAATTTTTTTTTTGAAGGTATGTTGATACCTTGTAATTTTAATTATTAACCTGAACTGTGTTATCAGAAAATTTAGAAACTTTTCTCTCTTAATATACCCTTAATCTTTGTTAAATTCTAAAAGTCAATTTGAAACATAATTACCTAACTTAGTACACTTTGTTGCAACTCAATTTACATTTTTACTTTGTAATTGATCCCTATCTGTGCCATTTTATCTTTATAATTGTTGTAAGTAAATTTTTACATAATGGCACAGATGAAAAAATATATAAATTATTTAAGAAAGGATGAACTTGCTAACGAGCTGTCCCACATGGGTATTTCAGTGGAACCGGAAACGACAGTGTCTGGCCTTCGGAGTGAGCTAAGAACGGCACACCGACTCGTCCGTCGAGGTAGCATCAAAGCGAGTGCTCCGGTACCCGCTGATGCATCGGCTGAGCTCTCGACCTGCCTTCCGAAGGTCTCCGAGTTGGAGGAGGCTCTTCAGTCAGGTGAGTTTTTGGCCAATAATAATTCTCGTCTTAGGGTGTCCATCAGGGCCAACTACTTATTGAGTAGGTTAGCTCGTTGTGGTCTGGATTGCCCCGACCTGGTGGATATTCGTGGTAGGCTAGTGAAGATCATCGCTAGGGCTGAACCCAGTAGTGATTCTGAATCCGAAGGTTCGGATGATGATGGTGATGATCCTTCGGGTCGTGACCAGGTGGAATATACTTCACCAGTAGTGAGAGAGGACCGCTCGGTGCGAGCTAGTTCAAGTAGGAATAGTTCTACATGTAACATAGTGTATAAAGAACGTCCCCTTAACTTATGTTCATTTAACTTAAAATATGATGGTTCTACTTGTGTACGTGTGTTTTTAGAGAGATTAGAGGAACTTAGATGTGCTCGGGAGGTTACTAAGCCTAGACTCCTTATGGCTTTCTCCGACCTGTTGGATGGACCGGCTTTGTCTTGGTTCCGTACAAACAAAGCTAACTTCATCTCATATGAGGATCTTATTAGTGAGCTTAGAGATACCTTCGATATTCCTGATTATGATTACCGCCTCAGGAACGAGATAAGACAGCGTACACAAGCCCGCTCTGAGTCCTTGGTTAACTATATATGTACAATGCAAGCCATGTTCTCAAGGTTGTCATGTAAGATGCCCAGTGAGGAACAGCTGGACATTCTCATGCACAACATTAGACCTGACTACATGAAGGAACTGGCCTTGCATGATGTCAACTCTGTAGATGACTTGAGACGTTTGGGTAAGCGCTTGGAGCTTGCGCGTACTAGGGCAGACGCTTTCCATGAGCCTGCTCTTGACAAGTTTGAGATTACATCTGACTTACACCAGCTTAAGAACAAAGGTGTACAAAAGCCCGCTAAGCAGGTGTCTGCAGTGGAGACGCCGGTTACCCCCCACGATCGCAAATGCTTTCGTTGCGGCGGGGGCGGTCACACTGCATACAGCTGCACACAGTCAAGGGAGCTGGTGTGTTTCCGGTGTGGTCTCAAAGGAGTCAAGACCCCAGACTGCTCACACTGTACTAGCAAGTCAAAAAACGCGTAGGCCAGGGCCTTATTAGGAACTCTGTGCATCACTCTGTATCTGAGTCTATTTCTGATAAGGTCCTGTTTCCTAAACGGGATAGTGACATTAGACCGTATCTAGTTGTTAAGGTTTTAAATTTAAATGTCTTAGGCCTTCTAGATTCCGGTGCCTCCTGCTCTATACTAGGTAAGGGAGCGCACCGCATCTTCTTGGAACTGGGTTTTGATCTTGTGAGTATCAATCCTACTTTTCGTATTACAACTGCAGACAGCACTCACTTGCAATGTCTGGGTTGTATCTCTTTGCCAATTGAGTACAATTCGGTTATCCGAGTTGTCAAGTTCTATGTTGTCCCAGGTATAACCACCTCCATGATATTTGGAGTGGATTTCTGGCAACAATTTAAGTTAAGTGATAAGTTAATTTTACAAAATATTAGTCTTGATAGCTTTAGTGATAATAATCCTATAGAGTCTGTGTCCCTTAACGGTGGCCTCGAGGATTACGACAACCTGACAACTAAACAAAGGTGTGTAATCAACGAGGTCATTGAAAAGTTCGACTCGTTGAACACTGATAAGGTGGGTTTAGGTCGGACCTCACTTGTGCACCATGTCATTGACACTGGTGACAGCAAGCCGATCAAGCAGCGTTATTATCCGCTCTCTCCCCTTAAGCAGAAGGCCCTGGAAGCCGAGCTGGACCGAATGCTGGAGATGGGAGTAGTGTCCCCGTCTCAGTCCGCCTGGAACTCTCCAGTGGTCATGGTGGAGAAGGCGAACGGCGACCTCAGATTGTGCTTGGACTCTCGCAAGCTGAACTCTGTGTCTAAGAGTGACGCCTACCCCTTACCCTATATCAATCAAATCTTAGACCATCTTAATAATGCTAAGTATTTAACCTCTGTAGATCTGAGTGCGGCCTACTGGCAGATTCCATTCGACTCACTCCAGTCTGCTGAGAAGACTGCTTTTACGGTTCCCCGGAGAGGATTGTTCCATTACAATTCCATGTGCTTCGGTCTTGTCGGTGCCAGTGCCACGATGCAACGCCTCATGGACCGTCTGTTTGGTCCCGAGTTCGACAACAAGGTATTTGCGTTTCAGGATGACATAGTCTGTGTGTCCAGCACCTTTGAGGAGCATGTAGAGCTCTTACATAGAGTCTATCAGCAACTCAAGGATGCTGGCCTAACTATTAATATGAAAAAATCCCACTTTTGTCGGAGTGAACTCAAATACCTGGGGTATTATGTGGACAAACATGGCTTACGGACAGACCCGGGTAAAGTTGAGGTTATCCTCAACTATCCCACCCCTTCTAACCCTAAGGAGGTTAAGAGATTTCTGGGAATGGCCGGCTGGTATCGTCGCTTTGTTAACAACTTCTCGAAGATTAGTAAACCTCTGTGCAAACTCACTTCTACGAACCTTAATTTCGAATGGACCCCTGAGGCTGAACAGTCCTTTAACCTGCTAAAGTCAGCCTTGGTTTCTGCCCCTATATTAAAAATGCCTAACTTTGAGATGCCCTTCCGCATTCTTAGTGACGCGTCAGCTTACTCAGTTGCTGCTGTACTGACACAAACTCACGATGGTGTTGAGCACCCTATCGCCTACTGTAGCCGTTCTCTCAACAAGAACGAGGTGAACTACAGCACAACTGAGCGAGAACTTCTGGCCGTGATTTTCGCTTTGGAACAATTTCGACAGTACGTCGAAGGCCAAAAATGTACGGTCGTCACGGATCATTCATCTCTTCTGTGGTTCCATAAGCTAAAAAATCCCACGGGTCGTCTAGCACGTTGGAGCATGAGGCTCAGTCAATTCGATTTTGACATAGAGCATCGAAAAGGTAAAGACCACGTTGTACCTGATGCTCTGTCTCGTATCAAAATTGATTCCCTCGATGCAGTACCCACTAAAGACCCGTGGTATGACCACACCATGAATAGTGTTCGGAAGAACCCTAGGAAGTCACCAAATTATGACATTCGTGACAACCTTCTATATAGGTTAACTAAAAATAAATATTCTTTGACTTCAGACTTTGACTGGAAGCTGGTGGTACCTCAGGAGGATCGCTTGCCCCTGCTCTCTAAGTACCACGATGACACACTTAGTGCCCATGGTGGCGTTTGGAAGACGCATAAAAGGTTAGCCCTAAATTATTACTGGCCCAAGATGTACGAGGACGTCAAAGAATATGTTGGGAATTGCGAAACATGCAAGCAGTACAAACCCGTAAATACGTCTCGTCCCGGCCTAATGGGTAGCCCGAAGCGGGTTTCGAAGCCATTCGAAGCTATCTCTGTCGATCTGCTTGGTCCCTTTCCCACTTCGAGCAATAGAAACGTACACCTGATCGTGGTCTCCGACTACTTTAGCAAATACGTCATGTTGTGCCCTGTTCGGGTGGCCACAGGCGCTGTAGTCGCGAGGTTCATAGAGAAGAGTGTGTTTCTCGTGCACGGAGTCTGCAAGACTATTTACATGGATAATGGCCCTCAGTTTGTGAGTAAGCCATTTAAGGATCTGTTGGCTAAATACAATGTACCTAATATATATTATAACCCTAGGTATCATGCCCAAACTAATCAGGCGGAACGAGCTATTCGTAATGTGGTTCAAGCGATCTCATGCTATGTGAAGTCACAACACAAGTCTGGGGATCAGTTCTTGGTTGAGATACAGTGTGCTTTAAACACTGCAGTTAACGAAGCAACTCGTTTCACCCCTTACTTTTTGGTACATGGTAGGGAATTTATTGGGGATGGAGTGCTGTACAGGCAGACAGATATCGCGTGCCATCCTACTTCAGTCTCTGTAGACGATCCATCAGCCTTCGGTGTCAAGCTAAGAGAAATACAACGCATTTACGACCAGGTGAGGAAACATTTGAACGTTGCCCACCAGCGTAATGAAAAGTATTACAACCTCAGAAAAAGGCATGTAGAGCTGAAAGTGGGACAGATAGTTTACAAACGCACGTTCTACCTGTCCAACAAGGCCAAGAATTTTACTGCTAAGCTAGCTCCTAAGTTCCTTAAATGTGTGGTGACTGCTAAACGATCCCCTTTAGTATATAGGCTGTCAGATCTGGACGGTAAGGATCTTGGGGAGTACCATATCAAGGACATCCTGAAGTATCAGGAGGAGCAGTCTCCAATACCTAACGTAACTACATAGCACTGTTTCTCTAGTTTATTAAACCAGTGCTATGTGATCATTATGTAAGACTATTTTAATCTTTTGTTTGTATTTCTATATGTGTACGTGACTTTAAATTGTCACGTTGTAGTTTCTTCTATGCACCGCACCGAGCGTTTTTCTCTCATTCGCTTCTTAGTACTCTACATTATCCTGAGAGCTTGGGTAGTGTTAGGGTATCGGCAGTGAGTAAAGGGAGCATTCGTTTTCTATGAAGGGCATTAGACTCTAGTTACTTAGCCTAACCGGTACACGAGTCAGTGTCTAGTTAGGTACATAGGAGGATCTTTCTTTGGTATTGTAATGGTCGTAGTCAGCTGGTGTTTGAAGGACCTAGCTGGTTGTCTTTGTTTATTAGTCAGTACTTTTCTGTTTTCTTTATTGTGTATTTCCAGCGTGTCATATCCGCAGGAAATACTATTAAAGGGGGGGTGGTTGTAGCATTTATTTTCTATAGATGCAGTATTTAGGATGTGTAAGCAGCCTTATCGAGTTATCTTTTTTTAATCGGTTGTCAGTGGTGACATTTCTGCTGTCAGAATGACAGGATGTCATAAGTTCGGTGACGAAGCGTTTCGCATTTAAAGGAAGGGGCTTTGTTAAGATTTTTCGTGAAAGACAGGACTTTTGACCGAGAGCTGCTTTGGGGTAGTTGGAGGTCCTTTGGCTTTTGCTCTGAGACTGTGCCGCGAATCAGTTTTTCGCTCAAGCGCGATTATTTGTTACCTCGCGTGGCCTAACGGGCTGTGATTGGGTTGCTGCATTGCATCTTGCTACATTTTACCCAGAAAACTGGTGAGTCACTTCTTCTTTTGCAAAGCGGGTCGATTGTCGTCTGTCGCGCAGCCAAGATCTTAATTTGTCGTTTCTTTCATGACAGGGTTTTTTACTACGGGGCTAGTTGCCGGATGAGATATCTGGTGCCGCACCTATAAGTTAGTGGGCTGCACGTGGTACGACAACGTGGAAGTGCGGACTACACGAGCTTCTCATGTGAGAGGTATCTGCCGTCATCACCTGGCAGTAACAACAGGCAGTCACTCTCACTCAGCTCACTCTGCAGGCCAGTAAATCCACTACTTATGTGTAGCTTAGTAGCATAAGTACCTAAGCACTGACTATACTTCTGTGTACCTGTGATATTTGTGTCTATCAGTGAATAAGCTCTCTGTGTGTCTCTGTGTATCTCTGTGTTATATAAATATATGTGTGTACACCCTACCTGACTGTTTTCGTCAGAGCCCTGGCCTACCCTTGCACGCACACTGGAATCTCTGTAGTAAGGCGCCCTGGGAAAGAGTTCTCTGCATAGCTACCTCGCGCTAGTTGGTGAGTAACACTGATCATCACTGTGTTATAATACATAGTTTGTTTTTTTTTTTACGTGAGGCATATCCTACAGGGATGCTATGCCGGACTTCTACCGACTAAAAACCACACAAAATGCCAAGGACTTCCTACCTGAAGGGGCCCCGGCCCGAGAGCATATTTTAAAAATAAATCTATAATTTCAATAGAGTTTGTTTGAATGTAAAGAGACTCGCCTGCAAGCACTTCACCTGCTTGATCTCCACCTGACGCGATTAAGTCTCTATATACGTGGTTGGTGTTGGTCTGAGGGGGTAACACTGGGTAGTGTACATGCTTCTACAACCGCGATGCTGGCCCGGGGCTTGGGTAGCGTACAGGCTTCTACAACTGCAGAGGCGGGCCCGGGGCTTTGTACGCAACTAATTAGGCACCTATACATATAATATAAAACAGAAACTCCGCAACAAACATTTTTGTGGTTCACATAAATATTTTATTGGACTGTTACTATAACACCACTACCTACTAAAGAATTTTCACCGAGGTGGCCCCATCCCAAAGAATTTGGCACGGGCCTCGGAACTACCTGCTGTACTTCGATCGAACTCGGAACTTCACCGGGTTCAATTCACGGGTCGCCGTTCGGTCCAAATATTTGTGTGATCCACAAATGTTTGTTTCGGAGTTTGGTTGTTTTTTTATGTATAACTAGCTGTTGCCCGCGACTTCGTACGCGTGAAAATTGTGTTATAATTCCAATTTTATTGCTCTCTGCTTAGCCTCTAAGATATGTAGCGCGATAATATATATAGCCTATTTAAAGACCCTACCCCTAGTTAATATAGGTGAGGTCGTAGTGGTAGCCGTAGGTCTGTTGGAAGTTGCAGCGTGTGTTCAATCCAGTTACACTTCCGACGTTTGATCTATTTGTGGATTGGGTCTCACTACAGCGTTCCAATAGACTTAACTACGTTCGTGAATATCTCGGGCTCGGACCTATATACCGAAGATCCGTTGGAGGCAGCGGTTGACGAAGACTTGTAGCTGGTGCGAAATGTCTTTAGTGACCTTCCATTTCTCGCATCCGTATAGCAGTACAGTTTTAACGTTGACTTTGTTTTGAGTTTCATTCTTTGAGTCCATTTTCGCGACTGCCTACGGGGCGCAGCTGTGTGAAGGTTGCTCTAGCCTTGGCGAGTTTCGAAATGATACATCATTTCATGGAAACTCAGGGATAGAAGAGTACACTCTTCTATCCCATGAGTTTCCGACACGACACTCCCGAGGTACGCGATACAGGCCTCGTCTCCCCGCACCTCATCTCCTGCGTCTGTTGATTTTATTTTCAGTCCCGCCATTAGCTGACTCATTTTGCACGTTGTCCTGCAGACATGCATGACGGCGTGTACTCAAATTAGAGATAGTACAGATGGAAAACTCATGTATGTACTTTTTTTCACACCTAACTTCTGCTACCCACACTCGTGCACAAATCAGTATCGAAAATTCGGTTGAGACCGCCTGACCTCGTGTCTGTGAATGAGTTGTCTATGTGTGCGTAGCCTCAGCGAATTTAGTATGTAGGTTTCCATCTGTACTATCTCTAATTTGTGGCGTGTGTGTGCCTCAGCAAGCACAGGTCATCGGCGTCATCTTAATCCTTCCAGGATATCAGGATGTCCTGGGACATCCTTCCGAGGGCTTACCCGGGGCTCACAACCATAGGCTGTTGGGCGTTGCGTGAGGTTTTTTAGTCGGTAGGAGTCCGGCATAATATCCATGAGGATTTTCCCTCACGTAAAAAAAAAAAAAAAGCATATCAGGATGGCAGCCCCGGATCTAGGGGGGGGCAAGCCGGGGCCCGTGCCCCGGGCGGCACAATCAGGGGGGCGGCAAATCAGAGGGCGACAAATTCGAACTTTTCAGACAAATGCACAAATCATCAGTTAATAACCTTGACGATAGTTGATTACCTACCTAATAATAAATACTTCAACTTATTAAACTCTTTTCACAAGAAATAATTATGTTATTTGCTCAAATTATATCAGAAATTAACTATAGATATATGCTAGATGCTTGAAAGGAAACAAACAATTCTTTACAAACTTGCAGCATGTTGTGGGGGCGGCCAACGCCGCGCCCGGGGCGGCCACAGTATTTCATATTTTTGAGTTTTTTGTGTTGTTCATAAAATATCTCTTGTTGCACCGGACGTCAACGGATAACGTTATAAAGTTTCCTTTGATTCTTTTCTTTTTGTCTCTTAAAAATGAAAAAATGCTAGGCCATTTTTGCATACGATTAAATTGAGAATTAGGCACTCTTGCGCTGATCGTCTCAATTGTGCCGCTGGATGGCCAGTTTCTTGCACGGGTGAGGATTCTCTACTAGTCCTCTGTGCTGGTCAGGTTCCCTGTTTTCTGCAGTTGAATCTTTGAGTCAAGTTGAATCAGTTGAATCAAGAGTACCACAGGGACCCTTTGTCCACTAAAATCCATTAAAAAGATCCAGATATGTGTTGTCCAACACTATTCTTCGGCATATTATCCCTTGGGTGCACTCATTGTTATGCAGACGACCAGTACTATACAGGAAAGTTAATCTGGCCGTCCAACGGAGGGGCGGCCCGAACTGAAGGAAAAGAGCCGGCAGCTCGTAGCGTATCTCGACCGGGTCTGGCCCGCATTTCAAAATGGGATTCAGAAAACCTGGTAGATTTAAATGCCAGGAAATAAAGGCGTGTGCGTTTACAGCTGAAAGATCTCCTTTCCGTCCTCTACCCTCTCTTCACAATGCGATAATACCTACTACTGAAGGACTATTTAGACATCCTCCAACAATTCAGAGGGGGGTAGTCCAACGTAGAAGAAAGGAGGCGGCATCTCGTGGCGGATTTCAATTGGACCTGACCGTATTTCCAAATTTTATTTAGAAAACCTGGTAGATTTAAATGCCAGGAAACACAGGAATGTGCGTTTACAGCTGCAAGATCCTCTTTACTTCACAACCCTCTCTTTAGAAAGAGTAGGAGCAACGGCAACCCATTCTACCGGTTGTCGCAGATGATTACTGTGCACGGGAGCTTCGGTGTAACAATTTTTTTTGGACCGTTCACACAACGCTGTCTGATCCCAAAGTAGGTAAGCTATGAATAACCTGCTTGTGTTATAGGTGTCAGACCACGGATATTACTACTTATACTTTTTAAATACATACATATTATACATAGAAACACCCAGACTCTTGAGAAAATCATTTATGGGTCACACAAATATTTGACTCCGGAATGAATCGAACCCACGCCCTCCAGCGCCACAGGCGGTATCACTACCGACTGCGCCACAGAGGCAGTCACCGGGATATCAATTGGGATATCAATACACCGGAAAATCATAGCTGAGTGACAGCACTGCGAGGAACGCAGCCAGGACACAGCGGTGCACACATTGGAGGAGTGCACAGCGTGAGCGCAACAGCACCAGGTCCTTTTTTTTACGTGTGGAAATCCGGAACAGACCAGCATAGCATCCATGCTATGCTGGACTCCTACCGACTAAAACCACACGATTTCTTACAACTGTCTAAGGCCGGGAGACATTCCATGATCTCCAGTAGGAGTGAGTGGGATGTCGCCTCGACTTTCTGAGGGCAGTTCGTGCTCGTGAGTGGCGTGGTGTGAAGTATCGGGGAGGAAGCGGGAAACTGGAGATAACTGTGGCTCCCCCGCCGCAGACTTGTCTTCGCCCAAGACTCTCGGACTCCATGACCGGGGGCCTGAGGACGGCGAGGGCATGCTCATCTTCTTGACAGAAGCAGACCCAAGAAGACAGTGTGACGTGAACGTTTCACTAAACTCTGGTTTCACGCACACCACACGCCCCAAGAAACGGGATAACACCTGAACAACTTCCAAAGATGCGGGAGAGGACCCGAACCCCCAAGGTAAGGTCGCAATGGTAGTCAAAGTCTGTTAGGAATCCTGGGACATCCTTCCGAGGGCTTTCCCGGGGCCCCAAACGGATTTTACGCCATCATGGAGGTGTCTGCTGTACCAGACGCAGATTTGTACCTTTGCTAATACTACCGACTCTCAACTTTGAACTAAGGAGCCTAAAAAAATAGGGGGGGGGGGGGTTAATGGGGCGGCATTTTCATATTTTGCCCCGCCTAAAAAAATCTCTAGATCCGGGGCTGCAGGATGGTCCCCATTGTGGTTATAATAATACAGATCAGTGTCCCCATTCTATGCCACGCCGCTTGTTCTTTGCGGTATTCAGCATTATGCGATGCCAACTATTTTCTAGGGATGGTATCCGATCAAAAGTACCTCTCATGATGGTTGTCACCATAGATTTAGAATTTTTCGGTTGTCACAGAGAAACACATCCACACAATCCTATTATTTCATATCTTACGTAGTATTGTATTCTCTTTGATTTCATAACGATCGATCCTCTAAGGTAGGTACAGTATGTATTTTCAAAAGAGTTTGTGAACTCTATGTTTAATTTCTTTTTCAGAATATTGATGACATTTGATTGATGTCATTTTATACACGTTACGTCTACTACATTGATACATGTAATAAAATTGTAACACGCCGGTGTTTGTATGTCAATGGTTTATTCTGAAAAAAAATCTATAATAAGGGCTCTTTGTTTACAATTTTCTATGAAATTGCAAATTAATTTCGTTGCGCATTATTTTGATTTTGCTATATCTCCTAAGGTATTCATTTAATTTGCATGGTGTGAATGGAACAAATAATCTTCATGATATGTTCATGCCTACTAATGTATTTAAATTGAGATGGATTAGCACTTTCTTGGTGTAAATGGCATTCCAATCACCACTTTAAAATTGCTAAATTTTTAAAGAATGTAAATGGATATTGTATGTTATCCTTAAGAGATAAACATATGCTACCGCGGACTTTTCTGTAGGCCTATATAAGATACACAATTCCACCATACATTATTTTGTTATACCTCGAAGGGTTTAGGCAGCGTTTTCGTTAAAAGCTCCCAGACGCCTTATATTTTTCCGACCTCTCCAACTAATATCGTAATATTTTAGTTAATGTAAACAAAAACTCAACAAATTATATACGGAAACCTTCCTCGAGAACCACTCTATCCATTGGTGATCTCAGCATGAAACTCCATGCAGTAGTTTTTAAGTTTATCGCGAACAGACAGACAGACGCGCCGGGGGACTTGTTTTATAATATGTAGTGAAGTAGGTATAGCGATTTTTAATGAGGTGTTAGAAAATGCTATTACATACCAAGACTGAGGACTTGATGGCGCATGGCGCTTATCTCGACATAGTCAAGAACACTATTTAATATTGTAATTTAAATGCTAACTGTGTGTTTTGTGTTGCATCGAACCCTAAAATATTAACTGTAATTGAAAATACTTGCCAAGTTAGTTTTGCAGACTTTTGCATAATATTGTGTAATTAAATGGTACCTATTGTCCAATTAGCAGCTTCTGGTGGAGAATGTATAAATTGGCGGGTGATCGCACCCGATGAGTCTCCAAAGCCTGAGGGCTAGAGGCTAAAGGTAGAGTTTAGTCAGTATGAGTCTGACATAATGTGTGCTTCAAGCTGTAATCCTCACCTTTGAAATCTCAATGAAAACGAATTTTGACAACGCCAAAAAATAGTCGTGAAATAGTCGTAAATAGTCGTACATGTAAAAAAAATAGTCGTATTATAGTTTCGGCGTTATAGCTATAGGTTAGTGAGGATTATGGCTTGAACGTCAAGCTGTAATCCTCACCTCTGGTGCAAGCAAACGGTAAATTCTATCTAATTGGTTTAGGTTCCAAAAAATAGTCGTGAAATAGTCGTAACGACCTGCTAAATCTCAGAAATAGTCCATAAGCGGTTCCCGAGATATGAAGGTACCCTGGTGAGGATTATGGCTTGAACCTTTGAAAACTTCAAATTTCTCCGGAACGACTGCGAATTTCGGTTCAAAGTTTGTGCCAAAAAATAGTCATGAAATAGTCGTATGAAGCTATAATAAATTTGAGTTGATTTAATGTGAAAATAAAAACTTTTTATTTTCCCTACATTTCTATTGATGTACAGTCGTGTACAAAATTTGTAACTTCCAATGATACTAGAGGAAGTCATGCGGTTTTACTCGGGTAGCTCTCGTTCCCGTGGGAATGCGGGAATAAAATATAGCCTATGTTTACCGGGAAGAGTGTAGCTTCCCAACAGTGAAAGAATTTTTCAAATCGGTTAAGTAGTTTCGGAGCCTATTCGATGCAAACATACAAACAATCAAATCTTCTCTCATTATAATATTGGTACAGAATTAGATTATTGGGAAATATTCCGCTTAATATGATAATATTTCTTTGATGAGACGTTTTCCATGGCAGCAGTTATAATTAAACAAAAAACAGCATTCTTACGATGACGTCATTCGCACGACGGGCAACATAGCCTCGACGCTATGAGCACGTGTTTAAGGTACAATTCTTCTCGTTCTGAGCAGCAGGTATTATTATTAAATTTTGTAGGCTAATATAGTGTAGGTATTTTCGCTTTTGTATGGGAGCGATGTATCTGTTACGTAGTAACTATTTATTAATCTGTGACTCAACTTACCAGCGCCATCTAGAAAATTTCTAGAAACGCCAACAGATATTGAACTAACTATGATAATTGTGATCGAAACTAATTGCTGTGTTATAAACATACATAGAGATTTAAACAAATGTACGTATTTGCAAGCTTTCGGTTGTAATAAATGGGGATACAAATCATGAATGTTTGCTTTTTGTTTAATTATAACTGCTGGCATGGAAAACGTCTCATTCAAAGAAATATTATTATATTAAGCGGAATATTTCCCAATAATCTAATTCTGTACCAATATTATATTGAGAGAAGATTTGATTGTTTGTATGTTTGCATCGAATAGGCTCCGAAACTACTTAACCGATTTGAAAAATTCTTTCACTGTTGGGAAGCTACACTCTTCCCGGTAAACATAGGCTATATTTTATTCCCGCATTCCCACGGGAACGAGAGCTACCCGAGTAAAACCGCATGACTTCCTCTAGTATCATTGGAAGTTACAAATTTTGTACACGACTGTACATCAATAGAAATGTAGAGAAAATAAAAAGTTTTTATTTTCACATTAAATCAACTCAAATTTATTATAGCTTCATACGACTATTTCATGACTATTTTTTGGCACAAACTTTGAACCGAAATTCGCAGGCGTTCCGGAGAAATTTGAAGTTTTCAAAGGTTCAAGCCATAATCCTCACCAGGGTACCTTCATATCTCGGGAACCGCTTATGGACTATTTCTGAGATTTGGCAGGTCGTTACGACTATTTCACGACTATTTTTTGGAACCTAAACCAATTCGATAGAATTTACCGTTTGCTTGCACCAGAGGTGAGGATTACAGCTTGACGTTCAAGTCATAATCCTCACTAACCTATAGCTATAACGCCGAAACTATAATACGACTATTTTTTTTACATGTACGACTATTTACGACTATTTCACGACTATTTTTTGGCGTTGTCAAAATTCGTTTTCATTGAGATTTCAAAGGTGAGGATTACAGCTTGAAGCACACGACATAATCACACGGCCGGCCGTGTGGTACGCATGTAGCGTTCTCTACCTCCACGCGGGTGCGAGGGGTGCACCCGCATGGTGCCTTAGGGCTCAAAAAAAAATTGTGAGGCCTCTTCATTTTGAACGCTTAGATAGGCTGTAACGCTGCTCAAATAAATGCCGATGTAAAAGTTATTTTTGCAAGATTTATTTTATTTCTGAAGTGTAGGTACCTATTTAACAGAGGTTATTCCTCTGGCACTATAATCTCAATTTTTTTTGTACAGCAGTGGTAGCCACAATCGGCTTCTATCCGGTTCAACACGAACAATAGGGACGAAATAGGTACTATTTGTAAAAAATGACCTTTAATTCTCTAAGAAATCATGTTATCGCTGGAATGCCATTATACGTCTTTAGGCACAATAGTCTTCATTTGGCAAAGTCATACCCAATGAGTTGATGAGATATTTTGTCACAGTCACACCGTGTTACCTGATGCTTCATTGTACCTAATGGTAACTACTTGAGTTAATTTGGTGACAAATACCTCCCTACGTAACTTTTGAAGACAAAAATGTCAGTGTGGTCGGACTCGCGCACTGAAAGTTCCGTAGGTATCTACTAAAAACAGCAAAAGCAACAACAAAAAAATCTCGTTCGTTGATCTTAGTATTTGTTGTTATAGCGGTACAAACATATTATATAACTAGCGGACGTCACGCGCTTTCACCCGCGTAGTTCCCGTTCCCGTGGAAATACGGGAATAAAATATAGCCTATGTTCACCCCAAAGAGTGTAGCTTCCCAACAGTGAAAGAATTTTTCAAATCGGTCCAGTAGTACCGGAGCCTATTCGTTACAAACAAACAAAAAAACAAATCTTTCCTCTTTATAATATTAGTATAGATCTGTGAAAATTTGCTCTAGCTATCGCGTTTCCTGAGACACTTGTGAACTTGTGAAGGACAGACGTATGGCGAAGTCTCTTAATTAGGATCCCATTTTTATCCTTTGGGAATGGAACCCTGAAAAGGTTTATTGTTTTCTTCACTTTGGATACGAATATTCTGGTAAGTGTACGTAGATTTTATAAACCGTACCAGGCAGGTATGTACTATAGTTTTGCGGCGGGAACTGCGAGAGTCCTACGTCTTGCAGTGGACTGCAATAGCGTGTTTTGATTGAATAACAATAGGTTTTGTGAACTCTGAAGTTGCTGGTTAGTTTTTAAGATCCGAAATTCCTGGGATATGTTAACTTTGGGAGCCACTGTTCTCTACAAACCCATCTATATAGATACTTCGGAAAAAAAGGTAAAGTTACTCAAGAGCGGTCTTAAAAGGTTTTGTAAGGTAGGCATCGCGAACTCACTGCTACTCAATTTTCTTTAGAGAAACTCTACCGCAAAGTTCGTACACCCTAAGGTTCTCACGACATTATACTGCATTATTCAGTCACGAATCGACTGAATAATGCAGTATAATGTCACGATAATAGAAAATCCATCGATAAACATGATCGCAATGCAGTTATAATAAGAAATATAATAATAAAAGATGGTCTTGGTAACTCGTTTTAGTGCCAAAAACCACCCAGTGTGATGCCAACTGCCGTAGAGGGTTGACGACGCGCGCCAAAGCCTAACGTACGCCATTTTGGATTTTTCCCGCGTTTTCAACGTTCGAAACCAAAGTGCCCTTATGAGGAAAGAAAATCTTTTGACCCTACTTTGTGATATTCAAGCAATATTAGTGTGTTCTGAAGATAATAATTTTTATAGAATATTTAGTGAGTATATTGTTTATTATTTTATGCCTTAGGAAAAAGGGATAGGCAGAACTGCTGCAAGTTGCAGCCGGAGTTGCTGCAGACTGGTTGCTGCCTGCAACCAGTGTGCAGAAATTCCGGTTGATCATTGACAGTTTATTTATAAAAATAAAAAAAACTATCAACTAGGATTAATATGAATTCGATTTAACTATAGTTCTATAACTTCAGTTTTCAGGCATGAATATAATAATATTCCATTTAAGTATATAAGTAAGTAGGTAGGTACCTACTTCGTACCTATCTATCAACCAAACCAATGCAATGCAATGCAACGATGTTGTCCGTTCCAGGAAATTAGTACGGCATACTGTTCAGGTCAATTATAAAAAGTGCAACGGTACTTCCGGTTGAAAGAAAGAAAGAAAAAAAAAGACGTGTGGCACTCGGGGACTGCCGCGGTAAAGCTATTACATAGATTTTTTTACCAACTATGCTAGTATATTTATCAATACATATAATAAAATCGTAACAGGTCGCTGTCTGTACATGGAAGATAAATAAGAAAAAATATTATAGGGGGGCTTTATGAACGCAATAGAACCCAAAACAATGATTTTTAGAATTTTTGTCTGTTTGTCTGTATGTCTGTATGTCTGTATGTCTGTATATCTGTTTGTCTGTACGGTTGTGCACGCTAATCTCAGTAACCGCTCAACCGATTGCAATGCGGTTTTTTGTATTGTGTTGAGGTTTGCTCCAGTTAACATTTAGCGTTTGTTTTATGTAAATCGGTTTAGAAATAAAAGAGTTATAACACTTTTAAGAATCAGATATTTTGAAAATTTTAATTGTAGGGGTTTCTTTGAATGTGAGTGAACCTAAACTGGCGTGTTGGCTTAATCATAAAAGAGCTTAATGATTAAGACTATTTTTAAACAATTCAGTCCGCGCCGAAGGCGCGGACTGAATTGTTTAAAAATAGTCTTAATCATTAAGCTCTTTTATGATTAAGCAAACAGGGCAGTTTCAGACGCTGCTTGATGACTCTGATGAAGAAATACCTTTCCTTTCATACACCTTATGTGACGTAAACGAAGTTGCGGGCTCAGCTAGTTTCTATATAAGAATACTAGCTGATGCCCGCAGCTTCGCCCGCGTAAAATTTGTTACCGCGGGAAGTTATTCCCGGTATAAAAGGTAGCCTATGTGTTATTCCAGACTATAATGTATCTCTGTACCAAATTTCAGCCCGATCCGTTCAGCGGTTTGAGCGTGAAAGAGTAACAAACATCCACACTCACAAACTTTCGCATTTATAATATTAGTAAGAAGTAAGATTTTAAGGCCTATGTTCAACAAAGTAAAGTACCATTTTGGCCTATTGGCCTTTTGGACTTTTGGCCTTTTGGACTTTTGTACTATTGGACTTTTGGACTTTTGGACTTTTGGACTTTTGGACTTTTGGACTTTTGAACTTTTGGACTTTTGGACTTTTGGACTTTAGAAGACCCAAAAGTCCTCAAAGACCGAAAAGTCCCAAAAGTCCTAAAAGTCCCAAAAGTCCCAAAAGTCCAAAAGTCCAAAAAACCAAATGCCAAAAGTCCAAAAGTCCATAAGCCAAAAGTACAAAAGTCCAGAAGTCCTAAAGTCCAAAAAGCCAAAAGTCCAAAGTCCAAAAGGCCAAAATTCCACTCCACCTAACCTCACCCCACCCACCTCACACCAATTCACCTCACCACACCCCACTTCACTTCACCCCACCCTACACACCTCAGCCCACCCCACTTCACCCTTCTTCACTTCATATACATAGGTACACGTTATGCAAACGCTCACGTTGCACACGTTGGTATATGAAGTGCGAGATACACGAACGTGGCCGAGCGTGGCCGAAGGTAGCCGAGAGGGTGATTTATTTTCGTGACACAATTTCTGGATTCGGTCTCCACGCAAGGCCCGCGATAGCTTAATAGGTATTTTGTTTTAGAACTTTTTAAGAAGAACAATTATTTTGTAATAAATTATTTTTATGTAACTTCAACCATTTACGCAGAGGCGCAACCTTAGACCATATATCACGGGACTAGCCTTTGCGAACCACCGCATACAAAAATATTCTGCTGGTTTTCATAGCGGGTGAAGGGGGAAACACAAAGACATATAAAATTTCATTATATTTAAAAATGTATTAATCGACAAACGCGTAATGGCTGTTGTGTGTTAATTTTTATTGTACAGTCAACTACAATGAAATGTACTAGTTTAATCATATAAAATGATGTACTGATGTACAGTGCTTTTTATAAAGCCAAAAGACCAAATGGTCTATTGGCTTGGCAGAAAACAATGCTTAAGTAAGGCGCATCCTGTGGTTAGATGATCTAAGGGCGCAACGGATACTCTATTAAATGTTTTCTGTTTTCGAAACATTCCTCATTGCTGCACCGCTCCTATTAATCTTAGCATTATGTTATGTAGCCTATAGCCACTATCAATAAATGTACCTACTTACTATCGAACAGTTTTTGAAACCCTACCAGTAGTTTCAGTAAGGCCTGCCTTGGTATGATGTGATCATGGTCCCTTTGCAGCGTGTGTCCAATCCAGCGCAGCAGCTACACTTCCGACGTTTGATCTGTTGGTGGATAGGGGTCTCACTGCAGCGTTACAATAGTCTTACGTTCGTGATGTTCTCGGGCCCGTATGTACCGAGGATCCATTGGAGGCAGCGTTTGACGAAGACTTATAGCTGGTAGCTGGTGCGAAATGTCTTTAGTGACCTTCCATGTCTCGCATCCGTATAGCAGTTAGCAGTACATACGGGCCCGAGAACATCAAGAACGTAAGACTATTGGAACGCTGCAGTGAGACCCCTATCCACCAACAGATCAAACGTCGTAAGTGTAGCTGCTGCGCTGGATTGGACACACGCTGCAAAGGGACCATGATCACATCATACCAAGGCAGGCCTTACTGAAACTACTGGTAGGGTTTCAAAAACTGTTCGATAGTAAGTAGGTACATTTATTGATAGTGGCTATAGGCTACATAACATAATGCTAAGATTAATAGGAGCGGTGCAGCAATGAGGAATGTTTCGAAAACAGAAAACATTTAATAGCAACACAACGCTATTTGATCCCAAAGTAAGCTAGGAATAACCTGCTTGTGTTATGGGTATCAGACCACGGATATTAATACTTATTTACTTTTAAATACATACATATTATTGTTATTGTGTTATTATTTTTATATATTGTTATTTATTAAGTAATGTGCGCCATTCAACTATCTTTTCTATCTTAATCTTCTTTTCCATACCGAGGTTGTCTGGAAGAGATCGCTATTAGCGATAAGACCGCCCTTTGTACTCTCATTAATAGTTATTATGTTTTAATTAAGAATATTTTATGTATGTACCTAATGGTGAACAATAAAGAATGATCTATCTATCTATCTATATTATACATAGAAACACCCAGACTCTTATTGTGTAAGTGAAAGTTCAATTCGATTGACGTTGTCAATTTTTTTTATTTTAAACTTTGAACTGATGATCCACGTGACCTAGTGACGTAATTTAATGCAACAGAGTCACATACTACAGACACAAGTCTCGCCATAAGCCCCTCTGCAATCTTTTTTATAGAGAGGGGCTAAAATGAATTGCTTATTTTACCAAATTGCCTTTTGGGAGAAACTATTAATCCGGTAGGGATTACCTACGAAGTCTACCACACTGATTTCTGTGAAGTATACCATGTCGTACAGTGTCCATGTCCACTTGTTATACCTACCACAGAAAAAGCTCATAGCCCAAGCAACCACTTGCGCTCTGCTGGGTCAGTACCGCGCCGCGTCTCTACCTACTACCCGTTTGCTCTAACTTTGCCGCTGGCGTCGCGTAGAGGCGTATACGGTATAACCGAATTGTTAATTAGACGAAGTAAATTGACAGTAGCTAATGTCACTTCGTCATAGAAAATACGCAACATTGTATGAATAACTGACATTAGTTGCTGTCAATTTACTTCGTCTAATTAAAAATTCGACTTTAGTATGGAGCCCAGCGGCAAAGTTAGAGCGAACGAGCAGTAATGTGAAACTGATCACTGTTGTTACTAGGTTTTAGGAGATAATTCTTACTAAAACTGTGTACTTCTTTCAAGAAATCCTTTTATGTGTAGTATTGATAGGTATATAAACATACGTATAACTAAAAGTTAAGGTCAATTCTTTGATTTAAAATGGTGAAACGTTTTCTAAGGGCGCGTAGCAATTGAATCGTTGCCAGTTTTTAGTCTTATGTTTTATGAGCTAATTCTTTCTAAACCAGTGTACTTCTTTCAGTAAATAATAATTTCTATAGTATATCAACATACGTACAAGTAGAAGTTAGGTCAATCATACGGTCTTTAAGGGCAGAGCGTAGCATTTTGAAACGTTGCCAATTTTCCTACTATTGTCTCGGCGCTACGAATCATGGCGAAAGAGATGAATGAGCCGCTAAGATAAACATGCTTTATTTGGTTCAGATACACTGTGACCTATATTGTATACTAGCTGATGCGCGCGGCTTCGCCCGCGTGAAATTTGGTTCCCGTTCCTGCTTCCCGTGGGAACATTTTCCCGGGATAAAAAGTAGCCTCTGTGTTATTCCAGACTATACTCTATCCCTGTACCAAATTTCAGCCAGATCCATTCAGCCGTTACAGCGTGATTGAGTAACAAACATCCAAACATCCAAACATCTTCACAAACTTTCGGATTTATAATATTAGTAGGACTAGCTGATGCCCGCAGCTTCGCCCGCGTAAAATTTGTTCCCGTTCCCGCTTCCCGTATTTTATCCCCTTGGGGGTTGAATTTAAAAAAACCCTTTCTCAGCGGATGCCTACGTCATAACATCTACCTGCATGCCAAATTTCAGCCCGATCCATCCAGTGGTTTGGGCTGTGCGTTAATAGATCACTATGTCGGTCAGTCAGTCAGTCAGTCACCTTTGAGTTATATATATTTAGATTATTTATTATTTTTATTATTGTTTTATTATTTATTTCGTACAAGGAGGCACATGTTAATTCTTTTGTTTGTGGGTTCAAAAAAACTATTGGCGAATGTAACATAGTGTGTGTGTCCTCGGATCCGAAAGCGTGTTTATTTATGTATGTATATATTTACTGAGCCATAAAATATAAACTACATAGTCCGTCGTAGACAGTAAAACAGTTTAACAAAGGGCTGTTAAAAACACGCCTAAGTCACAAATCTGACTGGCCTCGTGGTCCAGTGTGGTTTGAGTGCCTGACTACGGATTAGGAGGTCGTGGGTTCGATTCCTAACTAGGACAAAAAATCTCTTTGTGTGATGAGCATATTGATTTGTTCTGTGTGTAATTAATATATAATATGTATGAATTTAGAGATGTATAAGTATGTTTATCAGTAGTATAGATCCTATATAGATGTCCAAAAAATTTTTTTTGTATGTTTGCGTTATGGATACTTTCACATCGCGCAGTAGCAAGGCATTCAGGCCCGAAGCAGGTAGGTATCCAGGGTTTCCTAATCCTGGGGATATCGTCCCGAGGGCTTATCCGGGGCTCCCAACAGGGAACGTGTGAATTTTAGTAGATAACAGCCCGGCATCCATGACATATTTACCTCTTACGTTCTTCATATCGAGCTTGCCGCATAACAAATGCGTTCGTAATTTTCATACTAAGCACTTGGAACAACATTCGATTGTTAGCTGAATGTCCGGGTTGAAAAAAGTCTATACGCCTATCCTAAACGTCTATATGCCTATCCTAAAATTGATTGGCATAATGTCTAGTTAGGAAAAACGACGTCGTTGAGGAAGTCTTATTTGTAAAACGGCTAAGTTGGAGAAGGACTTGTTATTGTTTTAAAACGTCTAAAGCCTCTAAAGGACCAAAATGCCGTGGTCGTTTTGATTCTCTTCTTTTTTGACGTGACAACGTCTTATAATTCGATGGAGCCGGCTGCACGAACGAAAAAAGATGACGCAATATGTCGTTACCTCCCTCGTGTTACCTCGCTCTGCCTCGCTCGGAGGCGTTACGTTTATTTTAGTAATGTTTACAACAGATGGCACTATAATCAATTGATGTGTTTTTATATTTCTTTTTGTTTTGTAATTTTTTTTTTGTTTTTTTTTATTTTCTTATGACGTTGTCACGTTCAACCATCGTCAGTAAACCGACCTTACAGACAACCGATTTTTTATTAATATTAGAGATCTGTCGTCGAAATTCGACAGTAAGTACAGCACATAATTAATTAAAAGAAATGGTTTACGCACTTCTTTTTTCACCTAAACTTTAACAGTGTCTTTCAATTTCATTCCTTTACGCAATTTTCCTACCAAAGGATAACAATCAAACTTTTCGACAACAACAATGCTAATAGATTATAAAAGTTACAATACAATATCGTGATAAATAAGAAAGCGTATAATTTTGCCGTAAATTTTATATGCAATGCGTCTCGCCTCGCCGACGCCTATTGGCGGCCATTTCCTCCTTGGCGTAGATAACCCCACACTCCTCACAACTAGTCTACTAGGACTTTAACCTTATGGGGGGTTATGGGGCGCATTGATCTACCGATAGATTTAGAAATTTTTGCTATATAGGTACCTATGTTAGGTTACGTAATGCTCTTTTTTTTGTACATTCTCATGTAGATAGGTTACCTGTATTCTTTTTTTTTTAAAGTGAGGGAAAATCCTCCATGGATGCTATGCCGGACTCCTACCGACTACAAAACCTCGCGTAACGCCCAACACCCTACGGTTGGGAGCCCCGGGTAAGCCCTCGGAAGGATGTCCCAGGATGCTATTGTATTCTCTTTGGGTAGGAACGTACTACTTACATATTTATTTACCCTATTTTATAATGTAAAGGGTAGCTTTTTTACTAGCTCATCGTGTGTGTGACTAACTATTCACGACGGATTGTTCAGCATGAACATAATGTTTTGTAGTCATTCAAGCAAGAATATTACGGAAATGATTACTTTGATACGTTAAGAGAGCCTTGTAAATTATTGAATATCTTTATTCAGAGCAGAGAAAGTATAGTTAAACATCCTCTTCGGCAGTTCGGGTAAAAAGAAATTAGTTCAATATTTTCAAAAGAAAATTCCTTAAAATACCTATACTGTGTTTTGAATTAGCTCGTCAAGGTGGAACCACAATAATACATATACTTACTCATTATACTGAGCCGTGACTGTATATTGTGGCGTAACCCTGGGATCCAAGATACATACTTTTTATACCAATAAGGTGACAGTCGAGCATATACGGTCCACCGTGGGTCCACCGATTGAAAAATGTCACCGTAACTTATGGACTTTTGCAACACAAGAGGTGCTACGGCTACACTCGTAGTGCCGACCTTGAACTCTGTACGGCTTTTTCAAAATTCCACCCAATCACGGTAGAACAATGGGGCTTAAGTTTATGGAGGTCAAGGGCAAAGTGTAGACTTTAGAGTGAATAGCACAAATTTTATGTTACTTTGAGAATTATATTACTTACAAATCTTTAGGTATGAAATGAATAAGCTTATTCTGCATGTTTGCTTAGAACTTTTAAATCATTTGAACGGATTTTAAAGCAGTTTTAAGCAATAGATTGTGATTCAAGAGTAAATATTCACTAAATAAATAAATAAATATTCACGGACATTTCACACAACGCTATCTGATCCCAAAGTAAGCTAGAAATAACCTGCTTGTGTTATGGGTATCAGACCACGGATATTAATACATATATACTTTTAAATACATACATATTATACATAGAAACACCCAGACTCTTGAAACAAACATTTATGGTTCACACAAATATTTGTCTCCGGTGGAAATCGAACCCACGACCTCCAGCGCCGCAGGCGGTATTACTATCGACCGCGCCACAGAGGCAGTCATAAAAATAAGAGTAAGGTTTAATGTATTATGTTGTTATCTTAATTAGACTATTTAACTAAGTAAAGCTATCGGTCTTAGCATAATATAGTCGTAATAATGAAATGAAGCTCGGGTTATCTAGTAAAATATAAAAAGAAGCCGTGAGATCGTTCTCACCCGACTGCCCCTCTCTAATACCGTTATTGTGGAAGTTCAATCCGATTGACGTAGTGACGTAGTTTAATGTGACAGGGTCACAGACTACAGACAAAGTCTCGACATAAGCCCCTTTGCACTCTATTTTATAGAGAGGGGCTAAAAGAGGAAGAGAAAACTATTGGATTGATTTAAAAAATTCTTCACTGTTGGGAAGCTACACTATCCCCGGATAACATAAGCTATATTTTACCCTTATTCCCACGGGAACGGGAACTATGCGGATGTCGCCGCGTGACGTCTGCTAGTTGTGTATAAATTTACGAGTATTTTGTACGTTATAATAACATAACAAGATTCATATTTAAATAACAAAAGTATGACAATAATAGCGTGATGTTACTGGCAGGTGTAGTTGGCTAGTGTAATGTCACTAGCCAAGTTCGGGTTGGCCCTTGATCTATATCGAATTAGATCATCGCACGTCTAGTCTGTTTTTAGTAACAAACCGTCTGGTTATAATTCTCTATATTATAAATTAATGTGAAATGGGTGTACTAAAAAAAAATATGTGTTATATGTGTTTTTATTTTTAGTATGGGTGTTTGGTGTTCTTTTACGCAAATATAATGTTCATTGATGACTCTTGGTGGAACCTGCTGCACATAATTGAATAACATCACATAAGCCTAAAGATAGACTACATCGAGCCTCGTTTAGTGCTCAGAGTCAAGTGATTCGCCTATAGTAACTTGATCAGACGCAATGCGTACTACGCAAGCTGCCACTTGCGACTCGCAGACATCTGGCTGCGCGTCGCACGCAATGTGGTCGCATTCATAGTACGCAATACGTCTGTTAGCTAGGATCAACTCACTAAGCGAATTCACTTGGCTGTAATAGCACTAAGCAAAGCTCCTGTAGTGTGGCCGTGTGGCCTTAGTCTTAAAGATAAGATTATTGTCCTAATAAACACTGAATGTATTTTCGTTCTTACTTCTTTCACAGCCTAAGGTAGGCAAAGACTTCTATATAAACTGAGGTAGACGCGCCGTACTCTAACAAACGAGATTTCAAAAGCAATCCTCAAATACACACATTAATAAGACTATACTCACTTATAAATATTTTTTTACGTAATTGTCACCACACACAATGGCAATATACGAATAGAAAAAGAGTAAAAGAGAAGGTGTATGGACTCCGATTGCAAATCGAGCACCTACTTTCGAAGTTTTGACTCACAACAGTGCGAGCAACGCTGCTAATTAGCTCAGTTTATAGGTTTCAAAAATCGGTGCGTAGGGCATGTCTACCTCAGTTTATATAGAAGTCTTTGAAGGTAGGCAGTAAAACACATACAATTGATACAATACACACACATACTATACATACACATACAATCGCGGATATAGGGGTAATTGTATGTTGTATGTGGCAGATAAGCTTACAGCCCATCTGATGAAAAATGGTCACCGTAGCCTATGGACGTTTACAACACCAGAGGTGGTGCTGCCGACCCTGCAAGAACCTTCTAAGACCCCTTTTGAAGAACCCCAATATGCAGGCGTTTGAGAAAACCGAGGCAGCGAGATAATTCCGCAATCTAAAGTATGCGGAGTAGAAAGTCTACTACTATCTATAGAGCAACGCAACTCTCACCCAAGTTCCACAGTCTGCCGCCGCAAGACGTGCCTTCGCCCAAGACTAGCGGGCCGCTAGAGACCCCCGGTCATGACGGCCGCTAGTAGCGGCCGTTATGACCGGGGGTCTGAGGACGTTGAGGGAGCTACTCACCGTCCTTACAGAAGCAGGCCCAAGAAGACAGCGTGACGTGATAATTTCACGCACGCCACACGCCCCAAGAAGCGGGACAACACCAGAACAACCCCTCAAAGACGCGGGATAGCACCCGAACCCCCCCTAGGTGAGGCCGCAGTGGTAGCCGTAGGTCTGTTGGGAGTCCTGGGGTATCCTTCCGAGGGCTTACCCGGGGCTCACAACCATAGGCTGTTGGGCGATACGTGAGGTTTTTTAGTCGGTAGGAGTCCGGCATAACATCCATGAGGATTTTCCCTCAAGTAAAAAAAAACTGTTCTGTCTGTTGGGAGTCCTGGCCCGTCCTGGGTATCCTTCCGAGGGCTTTTTAGGGAACGAGTTGGTTTTTATTTTAGTCGGTAAGAGTCCGGCATAGCATCCGTGACGGATTTTCCACACGTAAAAAAGCTATCATAGTGCAACGCATCCGGTACATAATTCTTATGTGTGTCTGTGTGTTCATTCTTATGTGGGCCTAATCCTTTTGGAGTACGCTTTGACAGACGGGAAAGTCTCAGAATCAAATGGCGCCACTCTCCTGATCATAGAGCAACGCGAACTGTCTGAGGGGAGACGGCATAGAACGATTGCTCGGTACAAAATTTTCTGTCATATTTTGCGGGTGGCGGGGGGAAATCTTCCTTCAGTTTGTATGGAACTGGGCACTTTTTGTCGTCGATATGTCACATTATGTGTCACATTATTGCCAGAGGGGGTTTGAAAGCTTTGGCCCCTCCCTCTGTAGAGGCGCGCGATGCTCTGTGCTCCTGATACAAGTCGAAATAACTACAATAGATACTATTTTTGCTTGAAACTTTTCTTACAATGTAAATGTGTCATTTAGATTTTATCAATCTCTATAAAAAATATATTATCTATGGCATGTTTTTACATGTATTTTGGCACAAAATCTATAAAATCACACGAGTTGTCTATCGAGCAATGAAACCAAAGTTATTTTACACAAATAATAATCATAGGAGTGCTTTATGGAGTTATATTCAAGTAAAATTTGTGTACAATATATTGCACATACACATACTTCAGGTAAATAATATGCATTATAAAATCCTGCCCAAACTCTGAGACAGTTTCAAAGACTTGTTCGATTTAAACTTATAAGCTTTTGTATTTTGTTGAAACGGGTTATAAATAACTAGCTAGTCCCCCTGTGTAGCTTCGTTAGTGTTAGCATATTTCCCATTGCGTACTGCTCTCAAAAATAATAAATTTTCCGTGTTTTAACACATCTTTCATTACTGCTCCGCGGAACACAGCGCGTTGAGCTCATTTGCTGCCATACAGTCCTGAAGATGCCTCGTGTGTAGACGAAACATGTGTCGACTTATTAGTCACGTTGTTAAGCGGAGTAGTGCTCGTTACTAACAATCTGGAGGGTACAGGTAATTTTCCTATCCAACATCCAAAATTCCTTTCCTGACGAGTTCGGTTTGTCATTCCTCCCTTACAATTAGTTGTGGTTACCCTCAACTGTTGTACGTTAGGATTGACGAATCGAGGGTGTGAGGCAAGTTCCTCCCTATCCCCTTCTTTATCATCGTTCTAGGATGCATTTCCGCCATGTAAAGCCTGATTACATTAGTTCATATTTCGCTCGGCTCCTATTCGTCTTCATGTTAGCCTTTTACCTTCCCCAATAAATGGACTATCGAACTGTTAAAGCATTTATTGAAATCCAACCTGAGATCCTAGCGTTCAAACAAACGAAGAAAATCTTCAGCTTTATAATAATTAATTAGTGTAGATTATGAATTTATAAGCGCTCGTAGCAGTAGCGTAGCACCCCGCTGGACCAAGAGCTATGTAAAAAAACTCAGTGTTAAGTATCTTATTGCTCTACACTGCTTACGCCTAAGAAGCTGTATACCACCCAAACCAACCCCTAAAGAAGCAAGATAGTACCGGAGCCCCTAGGTAAGGGCATGGCGGTAGCCAAAGTCTGTCGGGAACATCCTTCCGAAGGCTTACCCGGGGCTCCCGACCGTAGGCAGTATAGTTTTATTCGTTAAGAGTCATAGCATCCATGAGGGATTTCCACGCAAAAAAAAACATCATCACTTTATGAAACTTTCATTCACGAGCGCTTTAGAACAAGACCACATAACTAACATTCTTCCATTCTCTGTAACATAATTATCTCCAAAATAAATAAGAACGATTAGCGAATATAAAGTTTGTATACTTAATGGTTACCTTGGCACTTATCAGTCATCAAAGGAGTTGCCTTAAGTTCGCCATAGTACTTATACTACTAAGGTTAAGGTCAGTTCATTTACATAATATTCAGAAATGTAGAGTAACACGCACAGGAATGGAAATTCAAGAAGGTAAGGAATGGCAATTGGCCATTGACAGAGATCCTTTCTGAACTAATAGCTTATCTTTTAAAGTTGACTCCTTATTTTTTTATACATACTACTAAGGTGGCAGACAATAGTTTACGGTTCACGTGATGGTTTGTTACCGCCTGTGGACGTTTGCAACACCAGAGGCGCTACATAACACTACAGCGCTACAGCGAAATAATAACAATAGGCAACCTTTTTCTTTTTGTTTTACATACATAAATATACTCACGCCTTTTTCCCTCCGGGGTAGGCAGAGACAACAGCCTGCCATTTGCTTCTGTCCTTACATACTTCACTAGCTTCCTCTACATTCATTAAACCTTTCATGCAAGCCCGCCGGCTTCGATTCGTTATGTTTTACGGGAAAATTCTCATGGATGTTATGCCTGACTCTTACCGGCTAAAAAACCTCACGTGTCCTGCTAACAGCCTACGGTTGTGAGCCCCGGGTAAGCACTCGGAAGGATACCCCAGGACTCCCAACAGGCCTACGGCTACCACCGCGACCCCATCCATGGGGGTTCGGGTGCTATCCCGCGTCTTTGGGGGGTTTTTCGGGTGTCATCCCGCTTCTTAGGGGGGGGGGGGGGCGTGAATCCCTCACGTCACGCTGTCGTCTTGGGCCTGCTACTGTAAGCATGGTGAGCTACCCCCTCACCGCCCTCAGGCCCCCGGTCATGGAGGCCGATAGTCTTGGGCGAAGGCACATCGGCGGCGCCCACGCCGCCGACTGCGGAACTCAGGTGGGAGAGTTCTCTCCCGCACTCTCCCCGCCGCCCGCCTACTTCCGAAGCATGACCTGCTCGCAGAAAAGTCAACTCAGTCCCACTTACTCCCGCTGGAGATCATGGCTCACACCATGGTCTCCAGCGAGAGTGTCCACGGCCAGACCTGCCACGAGAACCTAGCGCTGTTGCGCCCACGCCCCGCGCCGTGCACTCCACCAACGTATGGAGCGCTGTGTCCTCGCTGCGCTCCTCGCAGTGCTGACACTCGGCCGTGGTTTCCCGGTGTATTCGCCACAGATGCTTACCGAAGCTCCCGTGCTCGGTAAGTATCTGTGACAACCGGTAGGAGAGACAATAGGTAACCATTTTAATGAAAACCAACTTTGTTTCAAAACAAAGGGATTTTGATAAACGTTGTAAAATCCTTGTCCAAAGAAATACACCTCTCTCTTAAGAGACGCAAACGAAGGTATATGGGTCAGCTAGTAAGTAATAAGTACCAGAGTTTATACGGGTTACCTACTTTAGTGCGAAAGCCGTATCATCGAATTTTGGTACTATTTTGGGAAAAGGACATTTTGAGAAAGGACATTATGAGATAAAGCACAAACCCCACATCAAATCTCAGGCACTGGTAGGTATATTGATTATTTATTACGACCTTTGTACATATTCTCTGCTTTAAAATAAAATATGGTAACCAAAAATTGCACGTAGACTGGACCAGGCTTCGCAGTACATTTTTTCGATGTAACGAAACAGCGTAGTACCAAGATGTCGAAGGAACAGAGCTTCGCAGTAAAATCGTTCGCAGTAGGGTTTTACTGCGAACGATTTTACTGTTTAGTTTTCCATTAGACGGCGTCGCCGTCGTCGATTTGGCGAGCTTAATATATACAAAAAAAAATTGATAATAAACTGATAGTAACTATAGATTTACTTATGACTTGTTAGGTGGCCTGACTCGAGAATGAAACGCGATGATTCGGTAAGAAGCTTCACGACGAGACGCCGGACGAGCGTCGGGCAGACATCCTTCATCGGCGGCTGGCGGCAGAACTCGCTGACTATCACACAGTTCGCACACGCTTCTGCCTACCTCACCGAGAAGGGATTAGAAGAACCGTAAGTATATAAAGCTATACTACTTACATAAACTCGAATTATTGCAGGACGATAGCTTATATTGTTTTTATGTTCTAGCGAGGAAGATAAGCAGTTCGCGCCACCTGTTTCTTTATTTCAACTGGTAGGTTTCCTCTTAATGGTTACCATATTAGTAGTCAATTTAATTTTTTTTTTATATTTAGCTTGTTAAAATGACGCCGCCCGCCTGACCAAGAGCCATGACGACGTCTATCCATTTGAAGGTAGACAAAATCTGAAGCAAAATATGCAGAAATAAGCGTGCGAAGCAAGGCGAAGAACATTTTGCTGCACCTGACCACTTCAACAAGACAGGTTCGTCACTAGTTACGTGAACTGATGAAAGAGCGTAGATATAGTAGTTCAGCGCAGTAGTTCTGCGCAGAAAACCGTAAGACTATACATAATATATTATGTTTGTATTTATTTATGTATACATTGGCAGTATAGATACGCAACACCATGCGAGATCCTAATGCTGCTATTCGCTGTGCTGAACGCCTGCATCAACGGCCTATTCGTCCCCGTGGGGGTGATCATTTATGGCGAGTTCACCGCTCTGCTCATCGACCGGACTGTCATGACTGGCACCTCCTCGGAAACTGTCACTATATCTTTGTTCGGGGGAGGAAGAGTACTGTAAGTTGAATTTCTTTCTTTGGTATTTTCTTTCCATGTTTTTACTTAGCTCGCCGAAGTGACGTAGCTCACCTGATGCAATGGCTACACCTACTGAACTGAGGTCACTCTCAAGTAATCTCAAGTCAGCGATCCAGGGATCTGCCTCTTCACGCTCCGCTTGAACAACTCGTGTTTTTAGTTGGAATGAGTCAACTTACGTGTACTGGCGAAGCATTCCAAGGTTTTAATTCGTTTTGTTAGTTGGTATTACTGAGACTCAGGAAAGGCTGGCCAATTTTGTAAAACTATTTATTATATCATTGAGGTGGCCAATAAGAATACCGTAAACAATAATGGACATCATAAATACACATATATTCAAACTTCCATAAAACTATTGTCTGCAGTACAAACGCGACGAGAGAAGAGAACAGGCTAGCGCTGATTGAGGACTCGAAAGCGTTTGGTATTGGATGTTTGGTGTTTTCTGTGGGACAGTGCATTGCTGCTGCCATTAGCGTGGACCTTTTTAACTATACGGCTCTCAAACAGGTACAGATATGTCAAATATTACAAGTACTATAACTCTATAGAAAGCTGTAGGTAGGTACTCGGTTAAGGTTGTCTTGAAAATTTTCATCAGTGGGTCCGGTGGGTCGTTACATCCTTGTCAACCTGTGACGATCCACTGTTGAAATTTTTCAAATCAACCATAAGGCTAAGGAGAGGCTACAACAGTGACCGAATTGCTTGATTTCTTAAAAAAAATATGATTTCTTGATTTTTTTTGGATTTCTTGAACCTTCAGTTATGATTGTTTAAATCTGAGTGGAGGTTCATTTTCGCCTAAATCTACACTCACGCGTGTTTGTTGAGTTCTGAAAAACATTCTAAGGTATCGTCCTTCATCTATTTGATTCCAGATTGACAGAGTCAAGCGGTTATTCCTACGAAGTGTTCTGCGACAGGATGTTACGTGGTACGATTTAAATACTACTATGAACTTCGCCACCAAAGTATCTGAGTAAGTTATTCTTTGAATAGTTGTCATTATCATTAACTTCATCAACATCAGAAGTTCAGGGCTTTTAATTTTTTTAAACCCTGACGAAACGAACCTCTGGGGTTTCATAAGTTTAACGTGTGTATCTGTCTGCGAAGTAGGTATGCAGCGGTTTTGAAGCAGATATTTTTGTTTGAAAGCTGATATGACCGATATGGTTCTTAGGTATATTTTGAACGCCATCAGCTCACTTCCTAAAGAAATTGGGTTAGTATAGGTACCCTTACTTTGATGTTTTTTCCACGACAGCATAACGTGCAACTGGCTGGTGCTTAATCTTCTGCATATCCAACTTTTCAGAAATTTATGGATGTATGCCATGTTTGGACTTATTAGAACAGTCTCATTTCAGTCCAGTCGGGGTTTATTAATTTTATAATAAAGTAACTCTGGTTTTCATTCTTCAAATCAATCAAAATCTTCTAAGTATTATTGACTGCCTCGGTGGCGCATTCTGTAGTGATGCCTGAGGTTCCGGGTTCGATTCCCGGGTCGGTCCATATATTTGTGTGATCCACAAATGTGTGTTTCGGAGTTTGGGTGTTTCCTATGTAAAATATGTATGTATTTAGAAATATATTAGTATGTCTATTAGTTGTCTAGATCCCATAGCACAAGCTTATAGCTTAGTTTAGGCTAGATGATGTTGTGTGAGAATGTCCAACAAGATTTATTTATTTATTTATTATGTGAATTCCACAGTGACATAGAGAAATACCGCGAAGGGATCGCGGAGAAAGTGCCAATCTTCATATACTTAGTGATGTCGTTCGTGACCGCCGTCATAATCGCCATGTTCTACGGCTGGAAACTGACGCTGGTCATACTGTCGTGCACGCCCATCGTGATTGCTACTACTGCTGTTGTTGCCAGGGTTTGTGATGTTTATTTTTCCTTACTGACGTTTTACAGTCTTACCCAGAATGGTACTGCGCGTTGCTGACTGTTGCAGAATAATGACATTATAAGACCTGTCTATCTATTCTCCGAAGGATGTCCCAGAGTCCTCGTTTAAGGGTTCAGGTGTTATTGCGCATCTCTATGGTTTACTTAGAGTCATTGATATAGAATCGTGCTTCTATGCCGATTTTTGGGATGTGTAGTGCTACTGGGAATAGGGGGTGTAATCCCTGGAGCTGAGTCTGTATGTTGAGCTATAAGAGCTTCCTGTCCGTTAGTAGAACAGGAAGCTCTCGTAGCCTCAGTGTTCTGTAAACGATCACAGCAGTTACCAACTTTAACTGTTGCTGGTCGTCGGATGGGTGACATTTGATTTGCGAGCATTTTCGTGCTTATAAACGGTGCCAGTTGACAGTTACATGGTAGTCGTTAAGCCAAGTTGAAGGTATAAGACCTTTAAGTTGAAAAATTTCAAAAGCGGTTAGTCATGTCCTGCGCTTATTCATTTTAACGCAGCAATAAGCTCTTTTACGTGGGACAACAACAATAAGGAGAAATGTGGGCGTATACTACGCCTCTACCTACCCCTTCGGGGATAAAGGTATGACTGTATGTGTGTATGTAGTTCGACATACATTATTTACTCATTGCATGAATATTGAATTACTTTCCAGTTGCAAGCATCTCTAACATCCCAGGAGCTAAAAGCTTACAGTATCGCTGGTGTTATCGCCGAGGAAGTTCTCTCCTCGATACGGACTGTGGTCGCGTTTGGCGGAGAGGAGAAGGAAATTGATAGGTATGATGTTATCACTATTATAGGTGAATTGTAGCCCAACTGAGATTTTCTCAAGCCCACTTACTAACAGAAGTGATGATGGCGAAGAAAGGGAAAACCTGCACTTCCACTGACGACTTGAGGAAGGTTCGCGGGGAGTGACTGGAAGCGGAAGGCTCAGGACCGTGTGCTGCGGCGTAAACTGTGAGAGTCAACGTGCGGCAGTGGATTGGATAAGGTGATGCAGTTGGACCAAACTTAACCCACTCCGGGTTCCCAGTACCTACTCCTGGTGTTCTTGTTAAGGTAGTAGGTATGCAGACGTAGCGTTCAACATTGTGAGTTCAATTTTACTTTAGGAAACTAAGTATTCTGAGTCAAAATTAGTAGAGGCCCACGGGAAGAGTAATTTCATTTCGCCCCACCAAGCATCTCCACCACTGGGCCAAAGTGTTTACCTGCTCTGACTCTGACTGTGATATCTCATTAGAATGATAGATCATTGCCTTTACAGATATGGATCCCGTTTGGATCCGGCGAAGAAAACAGGTACGAAAAAAGGTATATTCGCCGGGATCGGTAGTGGCGTCATGTGGTTTATAATATATGCTACATACGCACTTTCTTTTTGGTATGGTGTTGGACTGATTCTGGACTGCAGAGGACAGCAAGCGCCGGAGTATACTGCCGCAGTGCTTATGATTGTAAGTATGGCGTTTTACAGGGAGGCATTTTATTTTATGCCAATGAATTTGAAACTAGTATTTCTTGATTGTACTAATGTACAATCAAGAAATACTAGCTTAGGTCTACATAATTGTAGACCTATGTGGACGTGTGACGCTGGGATAGGGAGTGTAAATATCACCACCTCTAACCATAATTTAGTAAATGACAACTAAGGGAACACGTTCGCAAAAGTACGCGTTACATAGATAAAAGAAAAGTCGAAATAAACCATGAAACCAACCAGGTTAACCAAACCAAAATAGGTACGCTTGAGCCAACATAGCATATTAAGTTTAAAAATGTTCCCCAACAATGATTAAGGCGGTGAGGGAGAGGAGAGATTCACCACATACCCTCATCCCGTCAACCTTATACAATAGTCACCGGTATACATAAGAGAGATCTGTACTTTTAAAATTTGTTAAATTTTCAGATATTCTTTAGCATCCTACAAGGGGCTCAAAACGTAGGACTAACAGCTCCTCACATGGAAGCTATTGCTATAGCCCGAGCATCTGCGGCATCCATCTTTGTGGTCATAGACAGGGTACCAATTATTGACGTATTCTCTACTGAGGGGGAGAAACCCACTCTTGATGGAGATATTGAACTTAAGGATGTGTATTTTAGGTACCCAGCGAGAAGAGATGTTCAGGTAATTATAATATTATTGATACGTCCTGTGTATGTATTTTTGAGTACCTTGGTGGTTCTGTAGTACCTACCTATCATGTACCTAGTACCCTAAATCTCGGATCTAACCAAATATTTATGTGATTCACAAATATTGATCAATGAAAGTCCTCAGCAGCAATCTTGTATTGAAAAATAATACAAATAACAGAACAATATCATTGCTTTGTCGGAGGAAAATCTCACTCGGTCCTTTCCTTTACAAACTTCTGAGTTTCTGATCATTAACTCCTAGTTGTGTTCTTCAACTCTGACAGAAGCCGTTATGGGTTTAATGTTCTTATCATCATTATGTAGGTAGTAGAAAACATTCTTGAGTATTAATACGTAATAAAATTCCTCGATTAGGTACTGAACGGTCTGAGTATAAAAATCCCTCGGAACGATACGATAGCACTCGTAGGCCCCAGTGGCTGCGGCAAGTCGACCGTACTCCAACTAATACAGAGACTGTACGACCCAGATTCTGGTAGTGTTCTGGCATCGGACTATGATTTGCGCAATCTGAACGTGCAACATCTACGGAACCATATCGCAGTGGTCGGACAGGAGCCGGTACTCTTTGCTGGGACTATCATGGAGAATATCAGGTGAGAAGGGTTAGAATCGTGAAACTATTTTAACAATGTTGTATTTCATGATTCATCCGCCTGATGGTAAGCTATGGTAACATTAAGTGAATTGAGGGTTTCCTCACAACCCTTAAGACTATTGATAGTGACCTGCAATTTAATGGCCTTATGATGTCCTTCTCAACGGTTGAATTGAAGAAACCGGGGTTGAAAGGGGAGGGAATAAGCGCGCTGACAGAGCGATGACTTGCGACATAACACGCAGTAAATCGGAACGTTTCCAGAAGTCGTAGACATACGACTTCCGGAAGCGTTCCGATTTACTGCGTGTCTGTATGTGTCTGCTGTCGTGAGAAACAGAACAGTTTTTTCTGAAGTTCCACATTTTATCTACATTTGGCTTAACAAAATGACGCCGTTCACCTGATGGACAGCCATAGCATAGCTTCATCTCGCGAGTTAAGTTGTTTAATATACACAAATATATTGAGATCTTGTGATGTCAATATCATTGACGTCTACATATAAGTGGACTGATTGGCTGATTTGATTGACTGATTGATAATAAGGTTGAAACGAAAGAAGGTTTGTAACTAAAGTGTGTCAACTTTTTCCATAATAATTTTTTCTTAGGTAGTAGGTAGGTAGGTAGGTATAGGTATAATACACAACTATGTTTTTCAGAATGAGCAATCCGAAATGTACGGACGAGGAAATTTTGGAGGCAGCTAAACAGGCCTATTGCCATGAGTTCATTAAAAGATTGCCAGATGTAAGTTTATAACAGACATACATATTGTATTATAAGAACCCTTTCTTTTTTGTTTAACGTGAGGGAAAATCTTCATGGATGTTATGCCGGACTCCTACCGACTAAAAAACCTCACGTAACGCCCAACACCCTATGGTTGGGACTGGGAGTAGTGGAATATTGGGCATTCTGTCCCACTTTAAGTTCGCATCGTCGCTATCGCTCCTTGCTCACGTGGGACAGATCGCCCAATATTCCACATTTTAAAAATGTAACCTAACCTAACATTTTTATAAAAAATAATTTAAAAAATAAAAATTGCTGAAGCTCCCTCCATGTTCATTACTTACCATTTATAACCCACAACGTTTTCTGTATCCAGTTGGGTTCGACTACTTGTAGTTATAAATATTTATGTTATAAATTCATCTTTTCATTATGAGTCCATCAGTATTGCATAGCAAACATGAAATTCGTTAAACAAAGACAATCGTTACAGGTCAATACAATCTGTGACGATTTGACAAAAAACAAATTACGTCATGGAGAATTATTACCGAATACTGTACGTTGCATCATTTGTGGACCATCAAATTGTGGAAAAACTAATTTATTAATTGGTCTTCTATTGCATGAAAATGGCTTGACATTTAAAAATGTTTATGTATACTCTAAAACTCTACATCAACCAAAGTACATCTTTTTAGAAAAGGTTTTACAACGAGTACCAGGTATCACTCTTCATAAATATCAGACAAATGATGACGTTTTAAAAGTTTCAGATGCAAAACCAAATTCTGTGATTATTTTTGATGATGTAGCATGTGAAAATCAAAGTAATATACGTGATTATTTTGCCATGGGAAGACATAAATTGATTGATAGTTTTTATTTAAATCAAACTTATACCAAAATACCTAAACAACTTGTAAGAGATAATGCTAACCTAATTGTGCTTTTTAAGCAAGATGAAGTTAATTTGAAACATGTTTATGAAGAACATGTTAACACCGATATGACATGGTTGAAATTTCGAGAAATGTGTTCCTTAATATGGAAAGAACCTTTTGATTATGTGGTAATTAATAAAGATTGTTCTAAAAACAATGGTTGCTATAGAAAAACGTTTGACACATTTGTATTATTAAATGAAATTTGAATATTTAAGTAGACTGCAGTCTGTTTATTGTTATTCTTTAATTGATTCTTATTCGATTACCACCTATTTTACATAATGGATAAATCATTGAAAAAACAAATTGTTGATGCGACACAAGCTGTCAAGAAAAAAATACGTAAAATGAAGGATTTTGAAGATAATAATAAGCATGCTCTTGATACAGTTTTTAAACCTGTCACAGAATCTCTCAATTTAATAGCCAACACTAATAACCACTTAGCTCTAACAAAAAAGGAGGAAAAAGTAGAACCCAATGAACCGCAAGACCAAGATATGAAAGAAACAGATGATAGCAGTATTGCTAGTAACGAATCGGAACCCTCATCGGACTCTTCATTTCAGTCATTAGTCGGTACTAATCCAGATGCATCATCTTGGTCGTTATCTTCACAAGTACTATCAGATGTTCCATTTGGTATAAGAAATGAACGTGGAAAGCTAATGTTGGGTTCCTCTAACATAACTATTGGGGATAAAGTTATTACTGTAGCCGGACACAAATACGAAAGTACACCTGGGTTGCGAGAGTTACTGTTAAAAAAAGACATTGATCTGAGCTTGGTTAATGACTGTGACAAGCAAAATTATAAGACAATGTTACTTGTAACGAATGCACATCGTCGTGATTTCGATTCAAAAAAACCAATTAAAAGTAATAAAGGACAAAAATATTTGCAAGTTATTAAACCACTTTTCGATCAAGAAAGTAGAAGTCCAAGTTGTAGACAGAAAGTAGGAAAAGGATTACCTTCAACAAAAATGTGGAAAAAAAACACAGATTTTGTATATTGGGATGATCCCAATGAATTGGTTGATAGATTAAAGTTATTAATTGCTTCTCGAGATGCTGGGAACACAGGACTAGACAATGAAATAATATCTATCATTGAAGAACTACGTGAAAGCAAAATCATTAAATAAATAGATCAACTAATGTTATATGTGTGTCATTTTACTATATACCGTTCAACATAATACACCTTTAATATGAATGTAGACAAATTTGGACATTATATTCATAAGCGAATGCGGATATCAGAAATACTTGATTTTAATGATAACGCATTAATAAAATCTGATTATGGAGATTATGACTTGAAGACATCGAGGCTAAAAGGTGTTAAACCTCCTCAAGACGCAGATGATGCAGTAAATAAAGCATATGTAGATGAATTGAAAGGTGTACTAATCCGTGACTTACGAAAATTGCAAAGTTCTATTCCAAATAGTGTTCAAAACCACATAGAGAAAGCTTTAAAAACAATAATGTCTGAGATAGACACTCATTTGGAAAGCAAATTTTACACAAGAAAAGCAGTTGATAAACTAGTTCAAGACGCAATTCAATCTATATTAAAAGATCGAAAAACATAGCCCTTAAAGTTTGTTAAAATGACGAAACAACAAATCGTCAATGAAATACATAAAGCAGCACGAAAAAATTTTCCTCGACGATCTGTAATTTTAAAAGGTATTGATGATTTGTGGCAAGCAGATTTAGCTGATATGCAAAACCTAAAAACCTTTAATAAAGGATATAACTATATTTTAATAGTTATCGACTGCTTCTCCAAGTACGTTTGGGTGGAACCATTAAAAACTAAATCCAAACATGATGTCTCTCTTGCATTTGAAAAAATACTTTCTTCTAATCACAGGATACCAAATCATCTGCAAACTGATATGGGTACTGAGTTCTATAATTCTACATTTCAAAAGCTTTTACAGAACTATAATATTAATCACTACTCTACATTTTCAACCAAAAAGGCTTCAATTGTAGAACGAGTTATTAAAACTATTAAAAATAAATTGTACAAATACTTTAGCTTGAACGGACACTATAAGTGGATAGATGGTGGCTTGAACGGTATTGTGAAGACATATAATAACACAAAACATCGTACTATTAAATTTGCACCTGTTAATGTCAATAAGTTTAATGAAACTAACATTAAAAATAATATTACGAATTCCATGATAAAGGTAGTCCAAAAATGTCGTCCAAAGTTTAAAATTGGTGACAAAGTTCGAATTAGCAAGTACAAACATATATTCGAGAAAGGATACACTCCTAACTGGTCAACAGAATTATTTACTATAAAAAAGATAAATAACACTATACCAATAACATATCGCATCGAAGATAATCAAAAACAAGTCATATTAGGAACTTTTTACGAACAAGAGCTTCAAAAGTCGTCCTGTCCTGGTGTCTATTTGATAGAAAAGGTATTAAAAAAGAAAGGAAACAAACTGTTTGTAAAATGGTTGGGTTTGAATAACAAAGAGAATAGTTGGATTGATAATACTGCAATAGTGGAATGAGTTAATTATATAAGTGATATGTAATTTTAAAGTATATTCATTATTCTTTGGACGATGCAAGGTGGTGGACTAATAAACAATATCATTAATCATTTACCATTCGAACTACACATACCTGGTTATAACTATTGTGGACCAGGAACAAAGCTTTCGAAACGATTACTACGTGGTGATAAAGGTGTAAATAAGTTAGACGAAGCTTGTATGCATCACGATATTGCATACGCAAACTACACAGACTTGCCTAACCGTCAAAAAGCCGACTTACGTCTTTTAGATATGGCTAAGCAAAGACTTAAAGCAAAAGATGCTCGAACAGGGGAAAAGATTAGTTCGTGGATAGTAAACAAAGTTATGAAAGCTAAATTGAAGTCTGGTGCTGGTGTTAAGACCTTTTATAACTTTGTTAAAAAAATAAAAAGAAAAATCAAAAAACTCTCACCTAAAGATGATAAGTCATTAATAAATATGGCTTATATGGTTGCCCGAAAATTAGTTCCATGCATTCCAGAAGTTCGAGTACCTCGAATGATACCTATACCAAAAACTGGAGGCATTCTACCTTTAATCCCAATTTTTGCTGGTTTATCTGCTTTAGGAGCATTAGCTGGTGGTGCAGCTGGTATTGCAAAAACTGTGAATGATTATAAACACGGTCAGAAAAAATTACAAGAAACTGAACGTCATAATAAAACTATGGAGGCTATAGCAATAGGTAAAGGTCTATACATTAAACCGCATAAGCAAGGTCAGGGATTGTTTATAAATCCATCAAAAAACTAATTGATCAGCTACCTAATCGCGCTTTAACTAATATCGATATTCAGAAGTATGGTCATTGTATTCCACATTTTCGAGGAGTTTATATGAAGGATCAGTTACCAAAAACACCTAAACGAATTGAATGTGCTATAGTTAACCTAGATAATTCGAGAAATGATGGAACGCATTGGGTAGCTTATGTTAAAATAAACAATTATTGTGAATATTTTGATAGCTATGGTGATTTAAAACCGCCAAGAGAGTTAATGCTATATTTTAAGAACTGTGATGTTCATTATAACTATGATAGATATCAACAATTTAACACAATAGTTTGTGGACATATGTGTTTAAGTTATTTGCAAACTTTTTGGATTAAATACTATAAATCTTTATTATAATTATAATACTTTAAATAAAAATACTATAAATCTTATACCACTCTTTCATTTCCATCATTTGCAAGATGTCACTCACCTTATCGATAACTGGAAACTCATCGGTATTATCTACCTATTATCCAGACACGTTGCCATTAGCTGAGGAGTATGAATGTGCATTATTACATTTCTCTACATATAATTCTATTCCAAATTTTGATAATACAAACAATAAATTATACTATGGTTCTAAAAATGTTATTGAGATACCTGAAGGAACCTATGAATTACAAGATATTAGTGACTATTTAAAAACTGAGATAAAAGATGCATCTATAACACTCAATTGTAATAACAACACCTTAAAAACTGTGTTATTTTGTACATCAACTATAGATTTTACTAAAGAAGATACATTTGGAAGTTTATTGGGATTTAAAAAGCAGATCTTAGAAGCAAATAAATATCATGTATCAGAGTTTCCAGTAAACATTTTGCCAACGACTGTCATAAGGATTGAATGTGACATAGTTAGCGGTTCCTATATAAACGGTCAATCCAGTCACATCTTACACAAATTTGCACTTAATGTTCCACCTGGATACAGGATTATAGAAATTCCGAAAAACGCAATCTACTTTCCAATAAATCAAACCAATATAAGCTGCATACAGATAAGGTTGTTGGATATAAATAATAACTTAATAAATTTGCGAGGTGAAGAAGTGCAGTTGTATCTACATATCAGAAGAAAACAATGATAGATTATAATAAATATGTGGTACATCCAACTAAAAATAACAGTTCTACTAAAACTATCAAACCAATAAGAGCTCGGTCCAAAAGGGTTATAAAATTGAATAACAATAATAAAGCATTTCTTAAAGCGATCGGTTTGTTGAAATGAATATACTAGATGTTTTGTCCACTCCTGCATACAACAACGCTGTGGAAGGAATTGAATTTCACTCTTACAAGCCTTACGTAACAAGTTTCAATAGAAGCGATGAAATCAGGATACCTATTAATCAACAAGACTTGTATATATTACCATCAGCAAGCACTTTGTTTTTGGAAGGAACTGTTGTTGTAAACAAGGGTGGAAATTCGAAGGAAAGAGTCAGTAACGTTCATTTCACAAACAATAGTCTACTTTATTTGTTTCAAGATATAAGGTATGAGATAAATGGAGTGGAAATAGATAAAATAAAAAACGCTGGTATAACTACCACAATGAAATCATTAATATCAATAAACGAAAACGAGGCTAAAGCATCTAATGCTTGGGGATGGAATATCGAAGGCATAAATAGTGCAAATGGGGGAAGCTTTTCTGCTTCTATACCCCTCTGTAACATTCTTGGTTTTGCAGAAGATTTCAAGAAAGTAGTGATAAACAGCAAACATGAATTAATATTGTTACGAAGTAATACTAATCTGAACGCCCTAAAACTTAACGATGGTGAAACTGTAGAAGATATTATTATAAATAAAATAATATGGCGTGTACCACATGTCAAAGTGTCCGATAGGGAAAAAATAAATATGTTAAAACTGTTAGAAAAAGATCGACCACTCCAGATGATATTTAGGAATTGGGATTTATATGAATATCCGGCTTTACCAAAAACTACTAAGCATACTTGGTCCATAAAAACATCGTCGCAAATAGAGAAACCAAGATTTGTTATTATTGGTCTGCAAACAAATAGAAAAAATAATTCTAAATTGGATATGTCTAAGTTTGATCACTGTGATGTTCGTGATGTTAGAGTATACCTAAATTCAACCTACTTCCCTTATGAAAATTTAAATTCAAGTTTCTCGAATAATCGAATTGCTTTAATATATGAACAATATACTAGATTTCAACAGTCGTATTATGGACGTCGCGCCGAGCCATTATTAAATGAGAAACAATTTAAAAATATTGCTCCGTTATTTGTAGTAGATTGTTCTAGACAACCAGATAATCTTAAATCAGGTCCTGTTGTGGATGTTAGAGTGGAAATTGAAAGTGATATTGATATACCAGATCAAACTTCAGCATATTGTCTTATATTGAACGACTGTATAATCGAGTATAAGCCGTTAAGTAGCGTCGTCAGAAAGATATCATGAACAAAAATACTATTATAGTAGATGTTCAGGGTTTTAAAGATCGTTATAATAACTTTATAGTCAAAGAATTAGCTGTAGCTACGTTGGAACATACTCATATATTCTTAATAAAACCTCCTTACCCGTTATCCTCGCTAACTGATGAAGAAAGAAGACACATTTGGTGGATTGAAAGGAATAGAGGTTACCGCTGGAGCGAAGGATATATAGACTACAGAGAATTTTCTAGAATAATCAAACCCTATTTGAAGGAAAAAAAGGTTCTTGTTAAAGGTAGTGAGAAAATTAATTGGGTTCAAGAGCTATGTGGTCATAATAATGTTTCCGACATATGTAAAAATAAAAGTATTCCTAACTTAAAGACTCTTAGTGATCTTTACTGTAAAGACCTATTTTTGTATAATTGTTTTGCTCATAAGAACTATTGTGCTTTAAGGAATGTATTGTGTATTAAACAATGGTGTTTAGAAAATAATTTTTGTATTTCATAAGTTTAATAAACCGAATAAATGTTTTATTACTATACTGTGTTTGTTTTTCATACTATTTCCTACCCAAGTCGAAATTGAAATGAAAAAAAAAAATTAATCATAATACCATTTATTTAATGTCTCAAAAAATTACATTGATCTTAAACCTAACACAATGATAAAAAATGACGCGTACAAAATGTTGAAGCGTCAGCAGTACATCTCTAAGTATTAAGGTGATGTATAACTTACTTAAAACTAAAAACACATTAGTTAAAATGATAAGCTATCACCATGAATTTTCTTAGATATTTTCTTAATAATACCTTCAGCCATGTCCATGATTTCATCAACTGTATCATGAACTACGTATTGAGCACTAAGTATCACACTGTCACTATCTTCACAAAACGGCAACGAAGGTTTGTCTTTGTCGTTGGTGATGTCCAAGATCTTTATCTGAATTAGCTTGACTCCTTTTGGTTGGTTGCTGATTACAAAAGATTTATGAGCTGTCTTTTTAGATTTTCTACAAATAGTTGGTTTTCTTCTTTTTGGTTCAACTTGCGTAGGAGAAAGAGGTAAAATATGTGAGAAGTCAAAGGGGTCTTGAGCGTATTGAACAATACCGTCACCATATGCATCTGCCATTATTTATAATGTATTAATGTTGAGGTATATCTGGTTGGCCTCGTCCTCCTCTGCCACGATCTTCTAACGTTTTAAATATTTGGCTCAGTAATTTCTCTGTTTTATAATATATTTCATCCCACTGATCGTAAACAATATATTGGGTTTTCACTCTTGTATGTATTTCTACTTCGTTATCTGATGTATCTTCAGCTTCTAATACATCTATTTTAATTACGTATTTTGGAATCCTCCTATTCCTTGTAGCAAAGTAACTGGTTTGAGGTTCAGAGATGCACTGCTGTTGCTTCAACATTATTAATTAAAAGACTGCTTTGTGTGAATGTAAAGAGAACAAGTATGAAACTGAATGTAATTATGAGTAATAGGTGAATTAAATAGAAACATGACCCGCTAGTGACACATACACTGTACTACGTATTAATTCAAGTTCTGACCTGTTGATTTAGTTTATTTTGCAATAAGTTGTAACGAGATACTCCCTACAAGTTTGCAAGTGTCATCGTTCACTATGACGAACATGTTCAAACATGTCTTAAGAATGATGTAATGCACATTGTTATGTACTTACTTAAGTTGCGAAATTTTTATGAATTGTAAACGTGTTGTAACGTGAATGATGATGCATATCATCAGGTGTTATGAGGTTGTGACTGTCGCTACCAAGGTCCCAGGTTTTGAAGATTTTTTTCAGAATGTCCAATAGTCCACTACTACTAACCATAGATATCCTATTTCACATTTCTAAGAAATTTTACTTCGAAGTATGTAACTTAAGACATCATAACATACATACATATACATATTTTCACACCTGTTTCCCATCAGGGTAGGCAGAGACTAAGGATTTCCACTTACTACGATCCTGACATACAAGTTTCATGGCGGGCATAGCCAGCGCGACAGCGGTTTCCCGCGACCGCGAAAATCTCTCATGGTACATGATAGTAGGTATTGCAAATGTATTAGGAAATTAAAGAAAAAACAGAATACTATATTTATAATAATGCATTTATTCCAAATTTCTCAGTTTTACTTAGTTTAATTTCTTAAGATTAGGTACTTATAATAATACAAAACAGCATATAAATTTTACAGTTTTAGTTAGTTTAGTTGATTACAATAATTATAATTTGTGAATACTATGTAAAGACAGGATAGCACACAATAAAAAATATCGGTATGACCCCATGCTCTTACTTGGTTTAATTTCTTAAGATTAGGTACTTATAATAATACAAAACTGCATATAAATTTTACAATTTTAGTTAGTTTAGTTGATTACAATAATTATAATTTGCGAATACTATGTGAAGACAGGATAGCACACCTAATTTTTGTTAAAAATTAAAAATATCGGTATGACCCCATGCTCGAGTTGAAATCTTATCTTTTGCAATAACTCGTTTATCATCATCACCAGACAGCGCAATTTTTGTTACAGCACATGTAAATAGCTCATGTTTTATTGACTTAAATAAAACATTTGTTTTATGAACAATTTCATTGTTGTAAAGTGTTTTTTTGTAATCGAAAACGTTAATGTCACGTACAACATTCTTTTTAATACCCTTGGCTTTTTTAATAGTGCTATCAATGGTTTTGATACAATATAACTTTGATCTCAACCCAACGAATTCGCTTATTATTTTACCACCCATTTCATCTTTAAATAAGCCTGGTATTTTTTTGTTCTGTATGGGTAAATTATACACATTATTTTTACAAAAATTGCTGGTGTCGAAGTAAGATAAAAAGTTATTTTTTATGTCTTCATAGAAATCATGGGTTTGTATATGATAAACAAAACTATCTGTGTCCGTGTAACACATCCGTATCCTATCCTTGTAAAAAGGTTGCATGACTGAATAGTGAAAGTCATACATATGACTTTTTGATAATTCTAGAACAGCAAATCCAATATATATTGGTTTGTTCAAAACTATTTGTTCAGGATTTAACTGCACCGCTACTAGATTTTTTGTGAAAACCGTTGCACTATGGAAATTTGGACGAGCAATAAGGTTTTGAGCGCATTTTCTTCGTTTAGTTATGTTTTCGATATCTTGCCACTGAGAAACTAAATGGACATTAACCCTGTTTTCAGTATTTTCTAAAGTTTTTCCAAATACACTATTATTCAAGAGCTTAAAAAAGTCTTGTTCAAAAGTGGAAGAACTTTTTTGTCTCAGTTTGGTGTTTAAATCAATATATTGTTTTAAATATGGGCTTTGTAGAAAACTGATTATTCTATGAATCTTCTTCAATATCAACCCATGTTTCATACAAGTTTGTAAATGCACGTAATGTATGACATAATTAAATTTATCATATAAATTAGGTATTAGCTTAGAACTCTTTCCCCCGGGGGGTATAAATTTTTCGGAACAAAATGGTAAATCGTTGTGCAAGTTATGCAAATGCTTAGGGTATGCTATATCCACTTCCAAAATATAACCATAATCAGCATCAATTGCAATTTTAGTTATATCTAAATTATCAATTTCTTGTTGAGTGAGAAATTTGAAATTAGATAATGGTAAGTATTGACACATACTGTACCCATACAAATTATTACAATCTATATAAGAGATATAGGAATCAGGTTCCGAAGATTTGTAATTAGCTAAGTATGTGTTATTTGCTTTAGCATGCCTGTGAGAGCAGAGGCACACTCCTCCTCTTATACCACTTTGTAACATGCGTATCATAGACAAGTCATTAATTAGTTCCAATTCAACACCTGTTTTTAATAACATAGCGTCGAAAGATAAACTGGGTGCAGTTAAATAAAAAGATGGATCTAAGTGATAATGTTGTTTGCATGTCTTTCTAAAATTTTCAAAAATATCTGCTAATAAAAGCACATCAGTTTTTAGATATAAATCCGTATATTCACCTAAACTAGTAATTCTAAATTTTGACCAAACTAAATTTGCATACCGGTAATCATCTTCAGAAACATTTTCATCATTAAGGGAACTATAAAAGTATTTCTTTGGAGGTAAAAAATTTTCATCATACCGTTTCCACGAATCCATATATTCATATGGATAAATACCTTTGCGAGTAAGTAGTTGGAATTCATCAGGAACAGGGAAGTGATTTTGTAAATGTTTAAACATTTCTGGTGTTAAAGTTTTACTTAATTTGTCTAAACTTGTACCCAAAAATTTAAATGAATCAAGAAAACGCATTTGAAAAAACTTATTATTTGAAACTGATACAAATTTCGTAAATGAGATATAGTTTTCTTTATTTTTAGGTATTATTTTTATTTCACCAGGGACGTCACCCAACGCTTTAATAAATAAATGACAATCATAACCAGCTAAGTTATGAAAAAAAATGGGGACAAATGCGGGCATTTTATATTGCAAATTACAGAACGAATGCGCAGCTCCTCGATAACGACCGGTAAGATGACAATGATCGCGGACTTTGTCACAAAAAATAAAGTTTTGGCAGATATGACAACGTGTTGCATTTTCAAAATCACACCTGTCCTCCGAGGAAAATATCATTGCAGCAGGCGACTTAATTTTATCATAAATTTTTTGTACGTCTTTAGTTATATAGTCAACAAAGCGCTTATCACAGTCTCTACCTCGATATGACACGTAACGATTATAACGAGGATCATCAGAGCATACAATATAATAACCAAAAGCAACCGGCACGTGTTGGTGGAATATATTCGTATTTTTACTAGAACAATTATTATTAGGCTCAGTATTTTTTTGTAACATCGATTCAAAATCTGCGTAAATACAAAAAGGCATAGTTTGTTTGCGTTCATAGTTTTTAAATTTAATTACTGAACCTTTATTTGGGAGGAGAGTTATTATACCTCCACATAAATGGTTGTTAAGTTCGTCAGCGGTATTGAAAAATATTAAACATAAATCACAAAGATGTAATCTGTTGTGATGAGATGTGACTTGACTTCTAAAAAGTCTAGAACAGTCTTTGATCAAACAATAATGAGAAGAGCTGTTATTTTCAAGAAACAGTAAATGAATAATTTTTCCTTTGTACTTTTTATCGATTTCAGATTTATACAAAGGACCTACAAAGGTTTTATGATTTTTTAAACCATAAATTATAAACTTAATACATGGATTGTTTCTTTCAAATGTTTTAATATCATTAAAGGTCACGGGAAAAGACATTCCCTTTAAATTAAATAATTCTCGAAAATTAGGATAAGAATGCGTTCTTTCAGGGTGTTTTTTAGTTGGATATAAAGCCGCTGTTACACACCATAAAAAACAATATCGATCTTTATTCATAATATTCAAACACGCTTTTTTAGCCTGAATTGATTTGGGTAAACTGATGAAACTCGACCCACCAAGTGGTTGGTATTTATTGAGATTCATCTCAACATACAAATGGTTTATAAATGTCCAACCACTATCACGACCTTCAAACTCTTCAATATTTGTTTTTAAATAATTAACTGTTTCAATATAAAATTTTTCGAAATCAAAATTAGAATACAATATTTTATTTTTGGTTCCAAAAGATTTCACTTCTTGGGAATTATCTTTGAATTTTAAAAATGTACCAAAATACTCAAAGTTTACCTTAACACAATTATGCTTAGCAAGAAATTCGATTAGAAGAGATTTTAATTGGTTACGAATATTTAAAAAAAAAGATTCTACTGACGCTCCCTGAAGTTCATCGCAAGACAATATTTTATATGTTAATATACGATTGCGAAACGCTGAGTTTACGATTTCTACTCCATCACTATGTTTTATTGTATGAGTACTTTTCCTATGCAAACTACTTCGTAAATGTCCTATCCATGATTTACTGGGTACGGATGTGTTACACGCAGTACAAAAAGGCATTATTATTATTATTATATATAACCCAATTTATAAACCGAATACATACGAAACTTTTTCAGTCTATAGCTCAATTTATAAAAAATAGAGAATAAAACTACTTTATAAAAATCTTATCAGAATAATGCACTGGTTCAGTGTCTTGAAATTCTTTAAATGTGAGTCCTAGAAACTCTTGAAGTGACTCCCAAGATAGTAAGGACTCGTCACACTGTAGTTTTACAGTCACCACAGATATGTAGTCGTTAGTTTTATACAGTTTAAAATCAATCACATACCCTCCTCGGATGTGTTACACGTAGTACAAAAAGGCGTTATTATTATTATTATTATTATATATAACCCAATTTATAAACCGAATACATACGAAACTTTTTCAGTCTATAGCTTAATTTATAAAAAATAGAGAATAAAACTACTTTATAAAAATCTTATCAGAATAATGCACTGGTTCAGTGTCTTGAAATTCTTTAAATGCGAGTCCTAGAAACTCTTGAAGTGACTCCCAAGATAGTGAGGACTCGTCACACTGTAGTTTTACAGTCACAAGGGCAGTCCTATAGCGCACATCAGCGGCGTGTGATATGTAGTCATTAGTTTTATACAGTTTAAAATCAATCACATACCCTCCTCCCGTCTTCTTGGAGCGACGGGACGTTCCCGTTGCAACACGGCTCGAGAAACTGGAAGTTAGTTCACGTCGTTCTGGTTCACTGCAACTGGCTTCTTCGGACCGCAAAATATTCAGGAAGTTTGGTTTATTTTTTCTGTAAAAGAAACAAAGTGTTAATTATAAACGTACTGAATCAAAGTGACTAAGAACTTGGGATCAAAGTATACTAAGTATGAATGTTAACAATCAAAACACAAACTTAGTTGAAAAAAGTTGAAGTTTTGAAGCGCTCGTGGCCCCGCGGTCTCAGTGTTCTGTACACGATCACTGTGGTTAGCAAGTTTCGCTGTGGCTGGTCCTCGATGGGTGAGCAATTTGTATCAATTCTTTGTGCGAGCGTTTCCGTACTTCGGAAGGCACGTTAAGCCGTTGGTCCCGGTTGTCAGTAAAATGGCAGTCGTTAAGCCATGTTGAATGCTTTTCTGAGCGCCTTGAAAATTTTCAATAGCAGGTAGTCACAACCTGCGCCTATCCATTTCAACATGGCAATACGGCGTTCAGAGTCGGCAGCGTGGGTGTAGCGCCTCCGGTGTTACAATCATCTATAAGCTGCGGTGAGCACTTACCATCAGGTGGGTCGTAAGCTTGTCTGTCACCTTAGTAGTATAAAAAAAGAACATAGTGAAACCTACCTCTGTGTGGTTTTAAGGTCAGATGAATTTCTTTTTCGTCGAACGCTGTCTGACTCCAACGGAGGTGAAGTGAGGATCTTCGATTGTTTTTGCTTTTTCTCCACCGGCTTACGTTTCTTTGGTGCAACAGACTCCACTACAGAACACGTTTCAAACTCCGAATCAGACCTGTTAAGATACAATCAAATCATAAATAAAATATTCTCAGATTTTCAGTACATCAGGAATAGATAGGACATGAAAGTTAACACAGCCGACAGACAAAAACCGGGTTCGTAACTGAACAACATCATGAGGAATAGATAGGATATGAAAATGGGTGCATGAGGTCCAAGCGTCCTCACCTTTAAGCGGTGCACCTGTTGACTAACGGATGAGGGAACGATAAAGGCATTCCTAGGGGGTTGGGATGTTAGACAGCAATCGCTACCATCAATGTTGAAAATCAAAAGTCAAACAATAGCTGCTCTAGCAACCAAATAAAACTGGACCCCAGGCTCCAAATCCCAGTAGGGTTTGGTAGCTACTGAGAATGCACTAAGATGAAGAGAAGATGAAAATGAACACAGCTAGCAGACAAAAACTAGGTCCATAGCTGAGCATTTCTACTATTAAAAGAAGAACTTACTCACATGATAGAAATCTGGTTATTTCTTGTCACTTGTCACTTGTCACTTGTGAGATACTGGTTCGAATGTGATTTTTCATTCAAAAATTCCGAGTTTTATACAAATAAAATCTCGATTCAGCAATAATTTACCTCACTACAAATTGAACCTTAATAAAATATATTTGCAAGTGTATCATTATATTTATGTTGCTTACGCCCGATTGATCATGAATCATATTTTAAACAAACCTAATCAATTTAAGTCTTTTATAACTGGTACTAGTGGGCGTCCGTGGCTGATATTTTACCGGTGAAATATATTCTCAGGATAAAAGTAGTCTAATATTATACATTATTACACCAACTATCTGTCAACCAAAGTCATGGTTTCGAATCCAGAAATTTGTTTGAGATCTTAGCGATGAATTCAGCACCTATTATGTTGGTTGGTATGCCTGTGCCTACCTCTTCGAGGAATTTTAGATGCTTCGTTTCCACTTGTTGAAACGATTACTCCCCTGACCGATAGATGACGTTAGCTGTCTTGTTAATTTGAAAACACATGTAAGCATTTGTAACATATATTTATTCTTACACGTTTAGTCAAAAGCTGTTGTTTAAAATGAAGTACACACACACTTTTATTTTATTTATATGTAATATTTTAGACGCTGAAAAACAATTAAAATTATTTTTGAGATTGAGCACAGCGCCATCTAACGAATATTGGACACACTTGTTAAAACGCTTACTCCCCTGACCGATAGATGACGTTAGCTGTCTTGTTAATTTGAAAACACATGTAAGCATTTGTATCATATATTTATTCTTACACGTTTAGTCAAAAGCTGTTGTTTAAAATGAAGTACACACACACTTTTATTTTATTTATATGTAATATTTTAGACGCTGAAAAACAATTAAAATTATTTTTGAGATTGAGCACAGCGCCATCTAACGAATATTGGACACACTTGTTAAAACGCTTACTCCCCTGACCGATAGATGACGTTAGCTGTCTTGTTAATTTGAAAACACATGTAAGCATTTGTATCATATATTTATTCTTACACGTTTAGTCAAAAGCTGTTGTTTAAAATGAAGTACACACACACTTTTATTTTATTTATATGTAATATTTTAGACGCTGAAAAACAATTAAAATTATTTTTGAGATTGAGCACAGCGCCATCTAACGAATATTGGACACACTTGTTAAAACGCTTACTCCCCTGACCGATAGATGACGTTAGCTGTCTTGTTAATTTGAAAACACATGTAAGCATTTGTATCATATATTTATTCTTACACGTTTAGTCAAAAGCTGTTGTTTAAAATGAAGTACACACACACTTTTATTTTATTTATATGTAATATTTTAGACGCTGAAAAACAATTAAAATTATTTTTGAGATTGAGCACAGCGCCATCTAACGAATATTGGACACACTTGTTAAAACGCTTACTCCCCTGACCGATAGATGACGTTAGCTGTCTTGTTAATTTGAAAACACATGTAAGCATTTGTATCATATATTTATTCTTACACGTTTAGTCAAAAGCTGTTGTTTAAAATGAAGTACACACACACTTTTATTTTATTTATATGTAATATTTTAGACGCTGAAAAACAATTAAAATTATTTTTGAGATTGAGCACAGCGCCATCTAACGAATATTGGACACACTTGTTAAAACGCTTACTCCCCTGACCGATAGATGACGTTAGCTGTCTTGTTAATTTGAAAACACATGTAAGCATTTGTATCATATATTTATTCTTACACGTTTAGTCAAAAGCTGTTGTTTAAAATTAAGTACACACACACACACACACACACACACACACACACACACACACACACACACACACTTTTATTTTATTTATATGTAATATTTTAGACGCTGAAAAACAATAATGAGAGAGGCACAGCGCCATCTAACAGATATTGGACACACTTGTTGAAACATTTACTCCCCTGACCATTAGATGACGCTAGCTGTCTTGTTAATTTGAAAACACATGTAAGCATTTGTATCATATAATTATATATTCTTACACGTTTAGTCAAAAGCTGTTATTTGAAATATCAGCAGTTGCATTTTTTATACTAGGTATGTTGAAAATTATTTATTATGAATGTAACATTATATGCAATTCAAACAGGAAAAGAGTCCGATAACATTATATCCAATTTAAACAGGAAAAGAATTCGATCACATAAAATTAATTAGACATAAAATATGATGAATGGATGATTTCACAAAAATCTTGTTGTTGAAATGTTTAAGCGGAAACGGAAAGTAATATAATATTCAACAATTAAATTAACTAAAACTGAGAAATTTGATATGAGTGATGTGTTTACGTTTGACGTATGTTGAAACATAAAAGATACCTATTTGCTTCAGCCTCAGTGTCTTAAAACAAAGGTGTACAACCAATGTGTATTACCCGTGATGACTTATGGTTCTGAGATGTGGTGCATCACAAAAGGTCTTTTCAGACGGCTCAAAGTCGCGCAGCGAACTATGGAGAGGGCTATGCTTAGCATTTCTCTACGTGATCGAATCAGGAATGAGGACATCCGTAGAAGAACTAATGTTGCTAACATAGCTCGCAGGATTAGTTAGCTGAAGTGGCAATGGGCCAGCCACATAGCGCGAAGATCGGACGGTCGATGGGGCAAAAAGATCCTTGTCCACTCAAGCCGCGCACCGGCAGGCGCGGTGTGGGACGGTCACCTACCAGCTGGACCAACGACCTGGTGAAAATTGCTGGGTCTCATTGGATGCAGGTGGCAATGAACCGGTCTGGCTGGAAATCATTTAAAGAGGTCTATGTTCAGCAGTGGACAGCGATAGGTTGAGATGGTGATTTGCTTCAGCAAGTTTTATTTTAAAAAATTATTTTTTATAAAAATGTTTGGTTAGGTTACATTTTTAAAATGTGGAATATTGGGCGATCTGTCCCACGTGAGCAAGGAGCGATAGCGACGATGCGAACTTAAAGTGGGACAGAATGCCCAATATTCCACTACTACTGGGAGCCACGGGTAAGCCCTCGGAAGGATGTCCCAGGACTCCCAACAGACCCACGGCCGCCACTGCGGCCTCGCCCAGGGGGTGAATTATTATAAGAACCCTAAACTGAACCTTTCGTATACAACGGCGCGCAGTAAGGCTGCATCTTATTATTTGTAATAAGTGGTGAACTTATTGACGTATTGAAATGGTCAGGCACACTGGCACAGGCTGTGGCTATCATACTCAGTATATACAAGAGTCATGTGTAGATTAATTTTTCAATAAAAACATGTCTTTATATATTTGATAGAAAATAGCGATCAACATTGCCGTTAATTTTATATACTATAAACCGTAGGGTTACGACACCATGATAGGAGAGAGAGGTGCTCAATTATCCGGAGGTCAAAAACAACGTATAGCCATAGCCAGGGCTTTAGTGAGGAAACCTACATTACTACTGTTGGATGAAGCCACGTCGGCTCTAGACTCCCAGAGCGAGGCCAAGGTACAGAAGGCTCTGGACGAGGCCGCGGCCGGGAGGACCACCGTCATGGTGAGCCACAGGTAGATATGATATTTTGCACAGGAGAATTCGACATTATGCCACCGTATGATAATGATGTGGAATGGTAGAACAAAATTCTTATACGAGTACACCATGTAAGTAGTACTTTAAGAAATACACGCCCGCAGTGGTCTGCGATCCAATTGCATGTTGAAGTTTTTCTTTGCCCATTTTCTAGAGAAATTTGTTCTCAGGATAGAAAAAGATCTTTTATTGAATTAATCCAGGGTGTCAGCTAGCTGTACGTATATCAATTTTTAGCCAAATAGGTCTAGGCTAGAAGAATCGGTCTAGCTAGATCGTGATTTAATTAGGAACATCTTCACAAACTTTCGCGCTTCTGCACCGCGAAATTCCGTTATAAGAGAGATGGTTCCACATTGTCACCAAATTTTCCTTTGATTAGCACTGCAACATATAATTTGTTTTGTATTGCTTGACGTAGGTATATTTTGACCAAGCACCCCTCACGTGGTGCATGTGCTGGACTATCGGACAAGATCATGGCGAAGAGATACAAACCATTAAGCCATCTGGCGAGCTTGCTACACTAAGGACCCATCCAGACCTTTCCTATATGAGACAAAACTTGGGGAAGACTGTAGACTGATTTGATTGAACATGATCTGATATTTCGTTAGGTTGTCAACAGTATTGAACGCGAACCGAATTGTGTTTATCGACAAAGGTGTAGTCGTTGAAGAAGGGACACATAAGGAACTTCTTGCAAAGAAAGGGCGCTACTATCAGCTTGTGAGGCAAAACGAAGCCAACTTGGAAGAAACTGAGGATACATCCGCCGTACCTAAAACTAAGAGTAAGACTGTTACTTCATTCCTATTATTAGAGTAGAATGTGTCCTTTATATTACAATAGTCAATAGAAAACTGATATTTATTACTGGTTCACTCCTTTAGGTAGTAGCATGATGATAGCCTACGTTACTTCTTGTAGTCCATACGTGGTTATTGTGCTACAAGCGTAATGTCCAAATGATTTGCCGATCCAGGGACATGATTTGTTCTGATTGCACCCCTCCTTAATTACGACAGGTGCAACGGCAATTCCAGTTTGCCTTAGGTCAACTGGATGTTACAAGGGCTCATTCACATGATGCTGTGCTTACACAACAGTCAATGTTCGGCTATATAATTTCTCTTGAAGTATTGCACCAAGAAACCGACATAGTACAGTCCAACAGTATTTCTTACACAGAGACACTGGTACGACTCAAATCAGTAGAGTCTGCGTCCAGCGCCGACGAGGACACAGAGAGCGTTCTAGAAGAAGAACAAGTGGAGGAAGAGTTCCACCCGACCACGTGGCAGATCCTCAAGTTGTGTAAACCTGAGAAGTGGTTAATGGTGGCTGGGGTGTTCGCTGCCGTCTGTGTGGGGTCTTCTTTCCCGATGTTTGCTGTACTCTTCGGGGAGACTTATGGGGTGAGTTTTAAGTTCATTTGTCGAAATTGTTATAGTTTGTTTATTTATAATTTTGATATGTGACATGCTCTAATCATGAATTGAATGATTCGTCGAATACATGTCAATTTTAAAAAGTGAATCACTGTACTCGTATGATGTAGCACTTAACAATTTTTAATGAATAAGAAAAAAGTACAGAGATATACATACAATAGGGAAAGAGGCAACCTCACCTACAAAGTGCTAGCGACGCTGCGCGCTGGTCAAAAGGATTGGTATAAACTAACTCGTTTGGCCAGCATAACAGAATAAACACAAATACCGCTTCAGTCGCTCCAGAACAACAAATATTGGGAGAGGCCTACGTTCAGCGGTATTACAGCGATAGGATAATTTAATTGAGTGATTGCGATAAGATGAGATAGAGATGTCTATTTGTTTCAGCTATTAGAACATTCAGACTCTAGCTGGGTGCGGTCTCAAACCAACATAATAGCGCTGTTGTTCCTGGCCGTCGGAGTGGTCACCGGTGTGGGTATATTCTTCCAAATATACATCTTCAATCTGACTGGGGTTCGACTCACGGCTCGACTTAGGTAAGTCTTTAGTTTTGTTCTTTTATATCACTCAGGCTAAGTTCGTCTTCATTGTTAAGTTTTCGTAGCAATTGAGCTACGAACGCCCGTAGCATAATAGCTACGAAAACTATCAAGTTTAGTTACGCACCAACCAGTCTCGTGCTTTGTGAAAGTATGTACTAATAGAAGTGTTTTATATTCTGTGCGTACTTATAGAAAAGTCGTGAATAACATGCCTTCGTGTATTTACAGACGATTAACAAATTACACCGCAAAAGTGAATATAAAAATGTATCTTTTCATGCGCAAGTACAACAGATTTTTTTTTCTTAACACTGTCCCACTGTTACGGTAATGAAGGTAAAGCCACAGAGTACCTACCTAATCACTACGTAAAGACTAGTGGGATGGGATTCCCATCCCACTAGTCTTATACATAGAGATATAGGAATAACTTTTACTCATGTAAAGTTAGCGTAACCCACTTAACGCTAATTATGAAAAGGCGTGACTTTGTCTGTCGGTATAATCCATAGATTTGTGTATGCTTGTTGATGTTAGGGTGGCAGCGTTCAAAGCCATGCTGTGTCAGGAGATCGGCTGGTTCGACCACCCGCGGAACGGCGTGGGTGCGCTGTGCGCCAGGCTCGCCGCCGACGCAGCCGCCGTGCAGGGGGTATGTTCTACATTGCTGGTTTGTTTTGGTAGAAGCCGTTATAAGCCCTTTCTTAATTAGTGCCAGCTTAAGGGAAGTTTGGCAGATGTGAAGCACCAAATTCAATTTATAACTAAACCCAAACTTACAAATCCAAAATCCGATCCGAGTTTCAATACTTAGGTACGTTTCCAACTCTGACCGACGACGGGGTCGCTGCTTTCGCAAGACCGTGGCTCTTGATCGCCACCGCATAAATCAGTTTACCTCTCGGCTGTAGATGTTTCACATCAAAAGTCAAGATATAGATAAGATCGGTTTACCACTGTTGAACGAAATTCATTTGATCATTTGACGTGTGACCGAAAAAACATTAGGTCATTCTACTACTGATCGAATGAAGAATTGATCAAAAGAGTTTTTATCGAACAAACATTTGATATTTTTACTACTGATCGGATGAACGTTTGGTCGAAAAAGACTTAGAATTAAAGAGTTAGAGTTGACTAAAGAATATTTTAACAAGGGCTGAATAAAAATGACTAAGTTAGGTTAGGTTAGAACTGCGACCACAACGCACGAGCCGGGCGAGCAAAGCGAGCGTGCCGCGGCAGCGGCTGGCAAGTGCCTGTAGGTACTGAATTCTACTTATTTTGCTTTTGTTTGTTAAAATATTCTTGAGTCAACTGTTTTTCGACCAAATGTTCATTCGATCAGTAGTAAAAATACCAGATGTTTGTTCGATAAAAACTCTTTTGGTCAATTGTTCATTCGATCAATAGTAGAATGGCCTAATGTTCTTTCGGTCACACGTCAAATGATCAAATGAATTTCGGTCACCAGTGGTAAAGCCTCGTCTACAGTACCTACTGCAAACTTCATGATATAACTATAAGGCTACGTTCACACGGCGCACGTTTTTCTCGTGCACGATTTTCCGTACACTATGGCAATCGTAGTGGCGGTAGACAATATACGAAACTATTCACATGTAATCCATACGGGAAAATCGTGTGTACGAGACACGTTGTTCCCGTATACCGTGCGGAGTTGCCACTAGGATCGCCGGGCGTCGGCACGATTTTCTCGAATACGAATCGTAGTGGCGCTTAAGTAAGCATTAAATTGTGACTCGGTGATTCATGCGATTTTATTGTAACCTTAAAATCACGTTGAATGGTCGCCGTGTGAACGATTGCATCGTGTACGAGTAAAACGTGCGCCGTGTGAACGTAGCCCAACTGTGTTTCCAGGCGACTGGAACTCGAATCGGCGCTCTAATGCAAGCGTCAGCCACAATAATCATCGGCATCCTCCTCTCAATGTTCTTCACGTGGAAGATGACGCTCGTGTCTTTAGTATCCGTGCCGCTCATCATAGGGGCTGTGGTGCTGGAAGGGAGGGTACTGTCTGTGGGCCTGGACATTGTGAGGGAGGTCTCTTATAAAGCCACCACGATAGCTACGGAGGCCATCGCGAATATTAAGACTGTTTGTGCTTTCTGTAAGTATTAGCTACTTTCTTCTTTAAGGCTGGTTTACACCGCGTGTGCAGCGGGTCCAATAATGACTCGTACCTGTGGCGTGGTGGTGGGAAAACAAGTATGCAGTTTACATTAACGAGTCCATTCAGCTCGCCGTGGAAACTCGTCTTTAGTATCGGTGCCGCTCATCTTTGGCGCCTGGAGGCAGAGTCCGTGGGCCTGAATATTGTGAGAGAGAGATCTTTAACAAAGCTACTATTATAGCTACAGCTACGGAGGCTATCGTGAATATCAAGACTGTTTGTGCTTTCTGTAATTGGTATTTGCTTAATTAATAGAAAAATTGCTAAGGTGGGATTTTGTTGTGGACGAGGTCATGGCGAACAGCTGGTTGGTAGAGGCGTTTGTTTCTAGTGTTCCTTTTTTTCGCCATGACCTCGTTCATTAGTCAGTAGGTGCAACAATTCGGACTCATGACACCCTCGAAAGACTATCTTGGGGGTGTAATAGGCTTTAGATATGCGGTTAATACGGTTTGGTCGGGTTGGATACGTTTGGCGGAGAACCGTGTGTTGTGGTGTGAGCACAGGGCGGAAACTGCATACAAATGATTCGTTTCAATTCTCTCACCTACGCTCAAAAAACGCTATATATGTTCTTACAAATATTTCCTCAAAACGCTCCAACTATCCTCTCTCTACCTCTCTACATCACCAACTAACCTCGAAACACGCCAAACAGCTGTGGCGGGACTGGCGTGGGTGAGGAATTTTGGTCAGTGAGGGGCAGGAAGTTGCCTATCTGTATGTAATACTATTATATTATCTTTGGTGTGAGTTAGGAGAGGCCTACATCTAGCAGTGGACTGCCCAGGCTAATAGATTGATTGCTAGGTGGTGAAGAAGAAGTGCTACGCCGCTACAACGAGGCGTTCACGGCGGGTCGCGCGGCTGCCCGCAAGAGTCTCCGGTACCGCGGCATCGTGTTCGCGTTCGGACAGACGGCGCCGGTCGCGGGGTACGCCATCTCGCTGTGGTATGGAGGCGTGCTGGTTGCCAACCAGGAGATACCGTACAAGAATGTTATCAAGTAAGGTTTGGATATTATCACATTACACTAACACCTTCCAGCTCATAGTACAACAACTTTTTATAGCTAGTCAAATTCACGCCGACTCGACTGCCCATTGCAAGTCACCGCAAACTTATGGGCCACTGTCAATAGTTTTAGGAATTGTTAGAGTTGCCCCAATTCGCTAAATGTCACCATGGCAGTCCATCAGGCGGGCGGCATAATTTTGGAGAGCGAAATACAAAAAAAGAATTAAAAGTGAAACCCCATTTTCCGTGTAGTTTATTAATTGTGGCATGACATTTGTTATTGTGAGGAGAAAGTTTACAGGTTAGTGCGCCTTCACACTAGCGTAGGCGTTCGATAGACGGACGTATGTGCGGCGTAGACGCGACGTATACGCGACGTATACGCCGCGCTAGCGTCACACAATTTTGTTGGCGTTTTGGTATCATCGTTAACAAAATAGATTCTGACCATGAAACACTATTGATGGCTTTACTTTTTAAAAAGATTAGTGCGAACTGCGAATAACATTTTGTTCGTGGTTCGGAAAAAGCTACCCGGGCTGGCGCCTCGGGACCGTAACCGATTTCTTTCATTAATTACACAATAAATTAAAACGATGCATACGAAAATACATGTTAATTTGCAATCCAACATGGCCGCAGCCGCGCCGTATTTACAAAATTTCATGATGGGTATCGTTTTAGGTGTTTTTTAGTATGCTGAGTACGATTTGCATGACGATTTTGAAATCCAATATGGCCGCTGCGCTGTAATTATAAAATTACATGATGGGTATCGTTTAAGGGTTTCTTCGTATGCTGAGTACGAATTACATGATAAATTTGCAATCCAATATGGCCGCCGCGCCGTAATTACGAAATTTCATGATGGGTATCGTTTTATGGGTTTTTAAGTACTTATGCTGACTACGAATATCATGATAATTTTACAATCCAACATGGCCACTTCACCGTTATTACAAAATTTTACCGTGGCCATATTGGATTGCCAAATTATTATGTAATTCGTACTCAGAATACTCAAACCCCTTAAACGATACCCATCGTGAAATTTTGTAAATACGGCGCGGCGGCCATATTGTATTGCAAAAATATCTGTTAATTACCTGCCCGCACACGTGTTTCCCTCATCTTACAATCCTGGGTTCTTCATGAGGAGCGTGAAGGGCACATCACAGGGCCTCCAACTTGAGGACCACTGTCAGAAGTGGCCACTAATCGCTAGATGCGCCACGGTTTTCCATCAGGCTGGTGGCGACGTCAATTTGGCGAGCTAGATTTAAAAAAAAATCATGTAATTCGTACTCAGCATACTCAAAAACCCCTAAGCGATACCCATCATGTAATTTTGTAATTCCGGCGCGGCGGCCATATTGGATTGCAAAATTATCATGTAATCCCTACTCAGCATATAAAATAATCAGGATCCTGCCATTTGGCAGAATTTGTTTCGTCAATTTTCACTCCCCAAAAAACTTATCGCATTTTTTCATTTCCTAAAAGAATCTTTAGGAAATTTATATTTCGCATTTTAATTGCTTCGTCAAATAACATCTTGCTTAATTTTTGTTGAGTCAAATATACTCTTAAAATAATAATTTTCTAGTAGCAATCATTTCCGAGGATAAGCCGCTTATGAACAGGATTGTACACGATCCCCCAGTAACGCGGCGTATGCGTCGCGTATACGTCGCGTTGCCGTCGCGTATCCGCCGCGCATACGTCCATCGTACGCCTACGCTGGAAAAATGCTAGTGTGAAGGCGCACTAAGGGTACCTATAGTAGGTAAGACTTTTTATGAAAAAGAAAACTTGCGAAAATTTTAATAAAATGCCATACACAAGGTCAAGATATGCCAGATTCTTGGTACGGTACGAGGCTGTCGAGCTCGAGACAACTAGTAAATTTGGTGGTATTTTTACCACCTATGTGGTATAAAAAATCATAATACTTTAAATCTTGTCTTGTAGTATAAATGTTCAAATCTCATAACCAAAACGTGTATGATCAGAGTGTCAGAAGCGCTGATCTTCGGCTCATGGATGATGGGCCAGGCGTTGGCCTTTGCTCCCAACTTCGGCGCAGCGGTCTCCGCGGCCGGACGTGTCATGTCCCTACTCGCGAGGAAGCCTGCCATCGTCAGCACTACCACGCCTAGCTTGGAGAAGAACTATGTTAGTATACGTGCTTGGAATCAGATTTTGGGACAATATGTTTGTCACTTTTTATACTCGCCCAAATTGAGTAGGTACTTATGTAGTTTGCATTTCACGTGTTTACTCTCACCCATTCACACTTGACCGTTGCACCAGTACGTAGGCAAAGTGGACATCAAGTCCTCCGGAAATCTTGCCCATTAAAGTTAGATTGTCATTATTTTACTGTACGTTTAATTTAAACACATACAATCCTACGCAGGTTGCCAAAGGAAAGATCGACTACCAAAACGTAAAGTTCCGCTACCCGACTCGGCGCGAAGTGAAGGTACTGCAAGGTCTTTCGCTGGACGTGCCATCGGGCAAGCGAATAGCCTTGGTTGGACCCAGCGGTTGTGGCAAGTCGACGCTTATTCAGCTCTTGCAGAGACTCTACGATCCTGATGAGGGGGCTGTGGTGAGATATTTTTGTCAAATGATTTGTAAAGTTGTAAGTGATTGAATAACTAGTCCGATATGACATCCGTTGAGGATATCAAGTTATTAACTCTTTAAAACACTAGGTTCCGCTACTAAATACAAAGTTCCTCTACAAAAATATAAAGATCCGCTACCAAAACAAAGTTCCGCTACCAATATATAAGTGTCCGTATGAATTGAGGAGCCCCTTCACCTAAGAGGCGTTTCTCTTCTCTACAAAACCATATAGTTCCTCTACAAAAATATTAAGTAATGCTACCAAAACTTAAAGTTCCGCTGCCAAATGCGTCGCGAAGTTAAAGTACTCCACGGCCTTTTGCTGGACGTTCCGATATGCGATCGAATAGCCTTGGTTGGCCTCATTGGCAGCGGGAATTTTGTATTATTTTCTGTCAGTTAATCTCAGACTCTGAACCGATTTTAACGGGACTGTCACTGGCTGATAGCTGCTGTTATTTTCTATTGCGCTTTCACCGTCATGGACATGGAAGGATGCAATCTCTATTTGCTGTGTGTCTTCTCTTCTATCTAGTCTCGCTCTGATTACTGATGTTTCGTGCAAAACATAAGAAAAAGATTTAGAAATAATGCATAAACGGAATGTACCTACCTGAATGACTGTGAGCAGTTCAATAATAGCATAAAATATCGCCTTTTCTCCCCAGTACCTGGACGAGCACAACATAGAGAGCGACATCCGCATCTGCACGCTGCGCTCCAACCTCGGCATCGTGTCGCAGGAGCCCGTGCTGTTCGACCGCAGCATCCGGGAGAACATCGCGTACGGCGACAACAGCCGCCAAGTGTCTATCGAGGAGATCGTGTCGGCGGCCAAGAGGGCCAATGTGCACGGGTTCATTGCTGCCCTGCCTAATGTAAGGTTTTAGGCATACAAACATTTCCAAAACTATCCTAGCCTTGCGATTCCTCCCTCAAAGAACTGGAACAGCACCCAATTCATCCAGATCCAATAGTGGTTGCTAAAATCTGTCAGGAATCCTGAGTTATTTTTGCGAGGAGTACCCCTCGCGTAGGGACTGTGTGGTTTTATTCGGTTCGATTTCGGCATAGCATCCGTTGGGATTTCAACACGTAAAATAAAAGCTCTCTAACGCCTATTAGGTACTATTCTCCTCTATTATGGTTTTTATTTTACATTTTAGCATCTTTCCAATTACTCCTAAACCCAATCTAAGTTTGGAGACCCAAAGCACAGATTAAATAATAGTTACTACGTAACAGATACATCACTTCCATACTTAACCTCAAAAATATTAGCTAAAACATATCGCTACAGTGGAAAACATTCTCTACGACGTATTCCGAGAGTCGAGTTTCGTGCGCACACCGTATGATTGCGTCATCGAGTGACAACTATTGTCAACATTAGGGTTGTAAGCACGGAACAAAAATACATATAACTACAAAAAACAATAAACACAGTGTCTGAAAAAAAACTTTATTATATTTTATAACTTCTTCTTCTTTACATAAGAATTATATTATAACTAGCTGATGCTCGCAGCTTAGCCCGCGTAAAAGTTTGTTTCTTTTCCCGCTTCCAATGGGAACTTATTCCCGGGATAGAAAGTAACCTATGTGTTATTCCAAACTACAATCTATCCCTGTATCAAATTTCAGCTAGATCCGTTGAGCCGTTAGAGCGTGAAAGAGTAACAAACATCAACACATCTACACATCCGCACTCAAACACTTTCGCATTTAATTTAAGAATATTAGTAAGAAGTAAGATGAAAAAAAAAGCAACACTAAATGAAGCGAAATATTATTTTACGGGGGTAATGTACATTGGCTGTGCGCACTTCGCTCGCTCTGGCGTGTGGCAGCCCTCTGCCGGTCGGCCCCGTTAGTTCTGCTACGTTATACTTAGAAGTAGGTGCTTATAACACGACTTGTAGCGAGTGACGGAGGCCTGCCCAAAGTCCTTTTATTAGCAACATGGCAGCTGTGAGAACCTATCTTATTTACCTTGTGATTAGGTACTGTCTGACTTTCAAACCTCGAAAGGTGCCTACGTCATGGCGTCTCGTCCAACAGTTATCAAGTTTCAGAAGTTTCCGGCGAAGTCCCAAAATCCTAGTGGAACACCATACAACTGTCTATCTTCCAATCTATTTACATAGTGATAATGTCATGAACAACATATATCAAACATGATTCAAAACATCAGGGTTACGAGACCCGCATCGGCGCCCGCGCGTCCCAGCTGTCCGGCGGACAGAAGCAGCGGATCGCGATCGCCCGAGCGCTGGTGCGGAACCCTCGCGTACTGCTCCTTGATGAAGCCACGTCAGCGCTGGATGCACAGAGCGAAAAGGTTGGCACTCGAATGATTTTCTTCTCATTAAACATACCTATCGTCACGCCATGATGGCAATTTAACTCGCCCACATTCACCATTGCTAATTGCCGTATTAAAACGGACCGGGGGGCAGGTTGTGACTGCCCGCTGTAGAAACTTTTTAAGGCGCCTCAAGTCAAGGCCATCAAATTCCCAACTAACTTAAGGCGAAGTGCAATTGTGTCTCAAGCGATTCTGAGGGGGTGAAGCAGACGCAAGATGTTCGGGACGCTCCGTGCGTCGGAAACGTTTTCGCGCGTTAACCCGTTCACTACGCAATTGAAATCATTGACAGAAGTACAAGTTTACATAACAATTTTTTTCGCCCTGTTTAGATTTAAACCTCTTTAGATCTTCTACTCGTGAGCAACTACGTAATTGATTTTGATGCAATTTTTATCACTAACATGTAATGAAATTCATTTTCATAATAAGAAAATAACATAATATGTTTAAGAAGTACTTCAATTTATTTTTTTACCTGTGACGATTTTTGCCAGGTTTATTGAAAAAGTAAGAATCTGCTGCCCCTATCCTTTGTTTATATTTTTTGGTACTTCTTTAAAAGGAAAAAGGAGGGTTCTGTACTAAAAAAGACTGAAAAATATACCTATATGGGAGCCCTCCTTATTTTTTTTTTCTGTTCTTAGGATTCGTAAATTTCAAATGCCTAGCTATTGCAGTGGTGCATAAGATGACAGATAGATAGTCTCAGTAATAGGGTCGCGTTATTACAGATTATTTATACTGTTGGCACTTGGTGGAACCTGCAGCGCATTTTGAATAACCACCACTTGTACTGTTTTACAGCATTTATTTACTCTACACCTGACCGCTTTTGCCTCTTAGCATTTTCAAAAGGCAATACTTTCTCCTCGTTCCATTTTTACCCATTGGATACGGAACTGTAAAAACGGCCGAGGTTCAAGTTGGACCAGTCCAACTACGAATATACGAATACGAATTACGAAATCCTCATCAGTGTGCCAGCACACTGATGATGATATCGTAACAAAAAAAAACGCCAGAAGATTACGTTGTATGGGAGTAACCTTATTTTTTTCTTTATCTAGTGTTATTATAGTTGTTACAGCGGTAGCAGAAACACATCTTTGAAATGTATTGCTGCCTAGTTCATGAGATACAGATGAACAAACGGACTTCGAAGTCCCAGTAATAGGGTCCCGTTTGGCTAAGAAAACGAAGCATATACAAAAACGAATATTGCTATTTGCATATATGCAAGGGTGTAAAGGAATAAATTTCGATACTAGTTATTTAAACTAGACTAGGCTTTAGTCTTGTCCAAATGATTACCATTTCTTAAATTAAACATTCTACGTTTCACTTCGCATAGCTATTGCCCGCAGCTTCAGCTGTGTAGAATTCTGTTCGCGTTCCCTACTACCATTGGGTCATATCCAGGGATAAAATAGCCTTTATGCTATTTTCTAAATTATCTTACTTCTTACTTAATATTATAAATGCGAAAGTTTGTGAGTGTAGATATTTGTTACTCTTTCACGCTCTAACGGCTAAACGGATCTAGCTGAAATTTAGTACAGAGGTAGATATAGGCCTGGAATAACACATAGGCCACTTTTTATCCCGGCAATCAGTTCCCACGGAAAGCGGAAACGGGAACAAAACTAGACGCGGGCAGAGCTGCGGGCGTCAGCTAGTGTATAATATGTCCAGGAATATATTGCAGTCTGGAAAAGCATAAAATAATTATAATAGGCCAACAATTACAGCCAGATCTGCTCAACCGTTGGAACGTGATTTTGTCACTAACATCTTCACAGACTTTCATATATCATAATTAAATAATTCGTAAGTCATATTAAATCATCAGGCCTTTTCAGTACCATATATTCACAAAATCATCTTCTAGCGCTTAACATATAGGTACCACTATCCATTGAACATTGTATTACTATTTTACATTATGGCTTAAAAACAAAGTTAGGGTTGTATTGACTGTATCGGGTTGTATGTAAGCTGTTTGTTTTCAGTTCACTGTTGGTTAAAATTCAAACTGAGGTGACGGGAGGCCTCAAACCGTTTTGGCGCAGCGAAGAACCATAGCGTCCTTGGCTGCCTTCTATCGAATGTATCACGGCGAATGTTCTGAAGAGCTCTTCAACCTGATCCCACCCTCTTCTTTCCGATCCCGAACAACACGTGCCGGGCAAAGATGACACTCACACACAGTGGAGAGAATTTCGCCAGAACTGTACGTTTCAAAAGATCGTTCCTCTGTCGAAATATGAAAACATGGAACGACCTGCCCGCACACGTGTTTCCCTCATCTTACAATCCCGGGTTCTTCAAGAGGAGCCTGAAGAGGCACATCACAGGGCCGCCAACTTGAGGACCACTGTCAGAAGTGGCCCCCAATCGCTAGATGCGCCACGCTTTCCATCAGGCTGGTGGCGACGTCAATTTGGCGAGCTAAATATAAAAAAAAGAAACTCATACTTACAACTTCAAATTCAATACATACCTACATCAACTACGACGTACGAGTAGTAAAGTAAGACTACGAGAATATGAACTATACGCAATACGTACCTTGAAATCTGTAATTTTGGATAGAAGAATACCATTTTTTTGAGTTTAATTTATTATATACTCAATTAAGGTTTATTCAAGAGTCTGGGTGTTTCTATGTATAATATGTATGTATTTAAAAGTATATAAGTATTAATATCCGTGGTTTGATACCCATAACACAAGCAGGTTATTCCTAGCTTACTTTGGGATCAGATAGCGTTGTGTGAAGTGTCCAAGAATATTTATTTATTCTTTATTTTATTTCTACTGTTATATTGTAGAATGGCAAATTGAATGTTAGGAGAATTGGCCCACTGATTTATCAGTCATTAGTATTATACTCGTTATGACATTGATTTTACTTAAATATTAATAATAATAATGTCAGCTCGGTCAGGGCGTCACATACATGAGCGCATTTATAGGTAAATCTTCTGGACTTATCTATTTTGTGGCATCAGGCAAACTTTGTATTGGAAAGTATGAAAACGTTATGTACTATAACTTATATAATATACCAAAGAAACTTCACCAAACAGATGCGATATTTTTACGCTCTTGAGCTTAAGCCTTGAATACTTCCTTTTTTGGTTTTTTTTATTACCCATTTTCGTTACTACGGCAGCGAATTACGTCAGCGGGCGTGACAAAGTTGTATACGGGTGTCCTCAACGAAGCCTGTCGGCTGACTGAGCGGGCTCTGTGAGGTGGCTGATAGCGGCAAAATGCACTCCCGCTCAACAAAACGTTTTTTTTTATTAAAACAATATGTTTTTAATTAATAAATAACTGCATAGGACCTCGAGGTAACTTATTAGGGACATGGAAATAAAAAATTTGTGTGGTACATTATATAACTACTGAATGAAATTGATTATAGTCAAGGCGGTCACAGGTAAATTTACAGATTCGAGGGAACTTTGGGATTATTTTCTATCGAGCCGAATTTACTCAATCGTGTTTTGGAGAGCTGACATCCCTAGTCAATATACTTAATAATAATTATCCATTTAAAAAATTGTGAAATCTTTGTTAACACCGTTGCAAAATTGGTTCGAAATATGTCAAAATTATGTATTTTGAGTCCCACTTCACCTTAACGATTGCTATGTTATTGGCAAACGGTGCCAAAGGTGCCTTGCCTTTCGAAGCAGGGAAACGCTGCAAATAGGAAGTTTGGATTGACATGTTTTTTTTTTCTTTTTCTATTTACTATTGAGGTAGGTAGTTGTGGAGCTGAATAACAACCATCTAGCAAACGCTTACCAGTGCAAAGTTGAATATGGGTTCGAAAGAGAGGAGTATTAAATCACTTTTATCTTCTTTCAGATAGTCCAAGATGCGTTAGACAGGGCTAGCGAGGGTCGAACTTGCCTGATCATAGCCCACCGACTTTCCACCATCCAAAACGCAGACATGATTGTAGTCATACACAAGGGCGTGGTTGCTGAAAAGGGGACCCATTCAGAACTGATCGCTCTCAAAGGAATATACGCCAAGCTTTATCAGCTACAATGTGGTTTTGCTGAAATAGGGGAGGAAGAAGCTGGTACGGATGGCTAACAGTATTAATAAGCTCAAAACGAATATATTTTAAGGCCATCGATTCATTGTGATAGTGATATGAATAGGATAGAACAAATTCTAGTACCTACTGTGGTAGGATGAGTAACGGAACATACGATCCAAATAAATACCTGCTATAAAGCTTATGTTATAGTATAGGACATACTGTGATTGCCACAAGATTTCGTAGCGTCCGAGTATTTGAAGGTATTATAGTTTCATATACTTAATTTATTATGAAATCTTGAAGATATTTCGACAATATGTAAATTGCCATTGTATTGCCTCATTTTTCAGATTGTGTTAGTACATTATTGTTATTTATCTGGCGTACAATAAAGAGTAAAATAAATAAATAAATAAATATGCAGGTAGGTAGCTAAAGTTGTAATAAAAGGTTTTCTTTTGAATCTGGCGGGAAATCGAGACGAGCGGATACAACACCGTTGTATAGTTGTATAATTGTTCAAAACTAAACATAAAAGTTCGACAACGTGCACAAGTGGCGGAATGTGATAAAAGCAGTAAACCGCGACCTTTTTGGTTTGTCGACAAATTCCACAACTAACCCAAGTAAAGTATCACCGCTTTACTGGCCTAAAACTTAGTCCAAACTTCATATACATAGGATGTACATTTATACGCTACAGTTTAAAAGAATCTCTACATAAAAATAATTCATATTTTCGAAGTAAAATTTACTTGACTTTGGTCTATACTTTGGCCAAGAAAGTCCAAAAATAAGAAATAAAATAAAGTTTTCTTTTGTAATTTATTTTTACGTAGTTACCATAAAGAAATTAGGTATGGGATAATCTGTTGATATCCTGTAGTGAACGATCTAGAGGTATTTCTTTCAATAATAAATTGAATCACACAAAAATCCATCATTACCTTGTCGTAGGTACTTAAATACGTTTTCTAGTCAAATTGGCAATATCTGCTAATAGGTTGTAAGCTTTATAATTATTGTATGTCTTTTGTTGTAGTGCAATTATCTATTTGTATAAAATGTTGGTATTTTATAGTTCTATTTTAATAATAATAAATTATTTTATTTAAATGTCAGGTACCGTCAGCATCTAATAGAACTATCAGTTGTAATGTACTCGTAAGTATATAACGGAAACGGTATAACAGATTCATAGAGGCGAAAAGGATCCCTTTTCAAAATGATCTTAGCAATTATGGAAATCAAACCTTATGTCATTGGAATAGAGATCTTATCAGGATGACAAAGGTGTTATTCTAAAACATTTACTGTGCCATTGAAAGCATTCTTTTTTTATATTTGCTAAGATAGTTTTGAACAGTCTAGTCGCATCTATATTACTGACCCAGGCTATAGGTTAAAATAGCTTGGCAAAAAAGGAGCAGAAAATGGTGCTATTTATTATGTGTTCAAATATTCTGACATTTACTGTTATAGCTAGGTTATTGGGGCATAGGGCAATTAGACATAGTGCCTTATGACCTTCGATCAGCAATATACTACATATTGTTGATCGAAGCTTATGACGTTTTGATATGTAGCCTATATGGAAAATTGTTATTTCGTTTCAAGACGTTTTTAGTTTTTGCTAAGCTAGGCAACGTTTTGTGATGAGGTACTTAAGCTTTATAGTTCAATTAAAGGCGAAGTTAACATATAAATATACTTTTTTTTACATACATATTTATGATCAATTCATGCCCTTCATCCCCGAAGGGGTAGGCAGAGGCATATTATATGCCCCACATTTCACCTTTTCTAGAAATGGTCCCACTTAAAAGGTGGTGAGCCGTATTGATATGGACAGGCGCAGGTTGTGACTTCTTGCCGTTGAAATTTTTCAAGCCACCAATAAAGGCCTTCAATTTGGCTTAACGATTGCCGTCCAAAGCACGGAAACACTCCCAAATAAATGCCACAAAGTGGCCATGTAACGGTCACCCATCCATAACTGACCACAGTAGAATGTTGCTTACTACAGTGATCGTTTACAGCACAATTGAGACCGCGGAGCCACGAGCCCTTCATTTTATTTTTATATTAACAATAATTTGCATGCCGCCCGCCTGCCTGATTGAATTTCATAGCGGCATCTAGCGATTTGAGAGCCACTCTCAGTTTCTCAAGACTATTATTTAGTGGCCAATGATAGGCTACTTCACGCAACGCAAGAACGACTACCAGACCATGAAAAAGTATTTAAGGTGTCTGGCAAGCGGTTAAAACCACACCACACCAAGCATCTGTCTATGGGTTAGGATGAATACAAAATTTTAATATGGAAAAAAATAATGGTTTCGAGCAGGATTCGAGTCTACGTCACCCTGCTGTATGGTGAAATTTTATTCCGGAGAGGGTTTCGGTGGTGGTTAAAGTGTCTTACACGATGCAGGGTCGAGTCCTGCGTCTTCCCGAATCGATACTTTTATCCATTTTTGAAATTTAGGTACCTACCTACTCATTTCTGTACCAGTAATGGCTGATAAGCGCCAAGGAAACCATGATACATACATTCTTATTATGTTAGAAATATGCACATGGAAGCTTTCATTCACCTATATAAAATTACTAGCTGACCCGCGCAACTTCGTTTGCGCCACATAAGAGAGAGTATTACCTGTTCCCGTCGCATTTACTCCCGTCGCGTTTCGTTTACTCCCGTAGCGTCTCGTCGTTAATATTCAATACTACGTGAGAGAGAGAGAGAGGGAGAGGTTTCTCGTCGCGTGTATTCCCGTCACATTATTTTTAAGAACAATTTCGTTTATGAAAGAGGTATCCCGTGGCATTATTGTAGAAAAAAATTGATTGCCATTAAAATGGTTATTGTGCACCAACCCAAAGATAGACACATGCTATGGCGCAATTTTTTTAAGAGAAACAATGTTGTAGTTAGGGTTGCCAACCGTCCCGCTATACGCGGGACGTCCCGTTTCTGAGACCCATAACAAGACGTCCCGCTCACACCCTGAGCGGGACGCGTGATATCCCGCTTTTCTTGATCTTGCAACAAACGTTTACGTTTACAGTATCTCTAGCGATGCATCAAATCACGAAAATGTGAAGTTATTTCCTATAATATGTAGTTGTAAGATTCTACTGTCCAGAGGAGGGTATTCGCACATGTTAGCTTGATTTCTATGAAGACCCCAATAAGAAAGCGATAGATATATACAATAACATTTAAGGCCGTTCATAGGGCTAACGACTTGACCATACAAAACACGCGTCCTTCAAGCTAGGAACTGTTGTATTTTAGATCTTATTTTGGTGTAATAAGCTAATACTCTTACTTATTCAAAATCGAAGAAAACCAAATTATAGATGCATATTTTCTTTTTAAGTTGGCATATTTTTTCTTGCGCGTCGATAAAAATTGAAGTCATAAAATGCATTCATCTAAAAATTTGGGGCTGACTTTATGATCGTTTAAGACATTATGTATAATTAATATACTATACAACAAAAGCATAATTTGACACACATCTTAAACCTAGATTTTAAAAAAATTGTTAGCCTTAATTTTCCGTCTACTTCTCCAGACAAAAAATGCTTTTATTTGCACCTCTTTTTCGGCATTTTCTAAACCAGGCCCCTTTTTTCGTGTTCCGCTAATAATGCTAATGTTAATTTCGGTAGAAATAATTCCGTTTTTACACATTTACGGAACCAAAATGGCGACATGGATGCTCAGCACACATGTTGCATGATGCTGTTGCGCATGCTGGTGCAAAATGTGAATTTGATGTGGAAACTTTGGTTTTAAAAGTATATTGTCACGTGTCATATCATGCACAGAGAGTTCAAATACTTTAAGAATTTTTCGCTGATGCTAATATACAGTATCTATACAAATACAATAGTGAGACTTGTGAACAAGATGGCTCTCATTACATCCTCCTGTCGAGAAAATTCTAAACGGGTTTCCTGCCTTAAAAAGTTATTTTCGTTCGTTTCTTGGAGAAAACTTTCCAATCGCTTTGTAGAAATTTTTTGACGAGGATAAGGGTAAAAAGACCGAATGCTATTTTGGTTTTTTTGACAGCTTTGAAAAAAAATTCAGTACAGTTACAGTATCATGGAGAAAGAAAATGCATTGTCGTGTAAAACTTACAACATAGCAAAAAGCGTACGGAAATTATATTTAAACTAAATGATGCTCGCGGCTTCTCCCGCGTGATATTCAGTACCCGTTAAAGTTCACGTTTTTAGTATTCTGAACAATATTCGTAAGGTCCCGCTTTTTAAATCCTTGTCCCGCATTTGAAATCAACATTTCCCGCAAATTCACATTTTAAAGTTGGCAAGCCTAGTTGTAGTACATATTTTTTACATAACTATAAATATTTAGGCAGCACACGCAACGAAGCTCTCAAAAGGAATAACTTTTCCCGTTTTTGAAACATTTACTATTACTGCTCCGCTCCTATTCGTTGTAGCGTGATGCTATATAGCCTATGACACTCCACAATAACGTAGCTTTCTATTGGTGAAAGAATTTTTAAAATCGGTTCCGTAGATTCCGAGATTACCCCTTACAATTTAACAAACACACAAACTTTACCTCTTTATAATATTAGTATAGATATAGATGAAGGCTTTGGTTCAGAATTAAAGTCCAATAAAATAAAATTCCTTTAAAAGATCTTTAATAAATAATAATTTGCTCTTAAATTTCAAAAACAAAAATGAGATTTAAAATAATACAAAGTGCTTTTGATGGTACAAATGCTCAAACTATAAAAATGCTCAAGCATTATTTATTAAACATTTCGCACAATTGCAATAACAATTTTTAATACCACTATGGTAGCAAACAAGCTTATGGTCCACCTGATGGAAAGACCATAGCCTAAGGACGTTTACAACACCAGAGGCCCTTCACTCAAAAAAACGTTCATGTAGTACTTTTTTATACATATCAATACATTATACGTGGCAGTCGTTCAAAAACATTCTAGATGTTTCGTTTTTCATCGATTAAAAATATAACAACACCATTAATAGGCCTGGTCTTATACTACGTTGCAAATATACTTACATAGCACCTCTCACTAACATAATTCACGATTCAAAGTTACCAACGGATCAAAACTTTTGTGTTATTTTTTTGTTTTTGAGGGTAAGTATTGAACATAATTATCCAAGGACCCGCACTGCAAAAAAATAATTTCTGCAACATTATTCAATTATGTATATGCCTTGTAGAATTTTGAAGATACTTAATAAGCGATCGAGGACCAGATTGATAAAAGCAATCTGGTCACACCCATATACAATTCTTCTTTTCAGTCGGTCACTCTTGTCAGAGTGGTCGTGGCTACTGATGAGCAGGATCGAAAGATGGCGACGGCGAATCGCAATCACCGTCGCCATCCTCTTTCGGGTCTGTTGACATCTTACTATGCCCCTCCACTTTTTGCGATGTTCGGCACTGCGAGAGCATTGTACTGCGGTCGACTGAGTAGCAGTTCTAACAAGATCTATCCAGCGGGTGGGGGACTTACCCCGTGACCTTGTGCCATATACAATTATACATAGATAAACGAACAAATATCAACTGGGTACCACGATGGGTATATCCCTATTGAAACGTCGAGTAAAGTTACTAAATTTCTTCGTAATAAATTATTGTCCCACAAAATCCTGATATAGTAAAAAAACTTAGACCATATATCACGGGGCTAGCCTTTGCGAACCACCGCATACAAAAATATTCTGCCAGTTTTCATACAAGTGAAGGGGGAAACACAAAGACATATAAAATTTCATTGCATTTAAAAATGTATTAATCGACAAACGCGTAATGGCTGTTGTGTGTTAATTTTTATTGTACAGTCAACTACAATGAAATGTACTAGTTTAATCATATAAAATGATGTACTGATGTACAGTGCTTTTTATAAAGCCAAAAGACCAAATGGTCATGTGCAATGGCAGAAAACAATGCTTAAGTAAGGCGCATCCTGTGGTTAGATGATCTAAGTAAAAAAATCATATAATAATTTTTAGTTTAAATTTAATAAATTCACAAAGAAAATTGTAAAATATCAACAAATATGTTGAATATTCGAAGTAAAATAATAATTATTATACATAACGTATAATTTATTCTTACTTTTCAAAATAATAATTATAAAGTTACTTCAATATCTTATATATTTTTCGAATAACGTTTATAAAGGAGTGGTTTAACTAAAATTGTTATACTTAACTAACGTTTCACTACAATAAGATTCGTTTTGAACAAAAGGTGATTAATTAAAATATACTGCTATAAATTCTAATGAAACTGTTTATCGGACTTCGTTATGGTGTTTCTTTATCAAAAATTATCGTTCTATCGCAATGGGAATTGGTAACTAAAGATTGCTTATTAATTTCATTTAGTCAAAGACTTCAATCTATACTAAAATTACAGCGCGACTTCTATCCGAGTCAAAACATTTTTAGGGTAAGCAACATTTGTAACGTACTCACCAAGAAAGGGTTTTTAAAAATTGCACACCTAAGGTGGCAATATGGGGACTAAATTACACGCGAGTGTCTGCTAGTGTGTTATATACATAAATATACACTATGGTTTGCAATATACAGCTGTATAATCCATTTTTGTACGAATATTGGCCAGCAGTGGCCCCTGTACTGGCCAAATAGTGTAAGAATTTTCCAAAAATTTCTTACTCTATTCAGTTTGCGAAAACACGAAATTCATTCGAGTATATAAGGAAGTCTTTGTCGCTACCAGTATATTCTATAGTTCTACACTCTGTAAAATATAGCTTGATCTCTGTGACACTATATTGCGCATTGAAATGTTACCCGTTTTAAGTGATACTGTGATTATTGTTGGTACTTATAGCACAGGTATATCCTATTTTAAGTACCGACAGAACCAAATTATGTAAAATGGTAAAATGTATTTGGAATCTATGCTTTTATAACGAACAGTTATGTATGTGGCAATGAAATAAATAAATAAATAAACACTTGTATTAACGTAAACAAATTCATAGATTAATTATAAGTTTCGACGGAGTAACTGCATTTCAACTACAAAAGCTTACTTTGGGATCAGATAGCGTTGTGTGAAATGTCCGTGAATATTTATTTATTTATTTATTATTAAAAGCTCTATGCCTTTGAGATAAAGTCTATATTTGCTTACATTAATACAACTGTCATTGGAATCGACAATACATACATACAACCTAGTGATTGGCTACCACGATATGTTGCAATGGTTGGTTGGGTGTAAGACCCCTCAGTACATCGTCAGGTTCCAAGCATTCCTTATAGATATCAGCGGATAGCTCTTCCAGACCAATTTCGCCGTCGCTTTTGGCTGTGGCATTCGCTGCGTCGACCTCTTTGCGGACTTTCGTGTCGATTTCCTGAAATTTTTATATGGTTCATAAATAGACTTAGAATTAAATATTTGGATGCAAAAGGGGGGGAGGGGTAGGGAGAATTCCTTCCCATTAAAATCGAATGAAATTTTTACCAAAGATAATAATATAACAGTATTACATACAGATAGGCAACTCCCTGCCCCCCACTGAGCAAGCTTCACCACCCCCAGCTTCCATATTGTTGGAGGGTATTTTGCGGGAATTTTCGCTTAGCTTTATTGGTTACACACACATTCAAGCTCTGTACAAACATAACATGTTTTTAGTGTAGGTGACAGAATTGAAAACGAATCATTTGTATGGAGTTTCCGCCCTGTGGTTTTACATAGTTTCCGCCCTGTGGTTTTACATAAAGCTGGGTGCATTGTGACGTTAGATGGCATGGCTTATTCTTTCAGCAAGAAAGAGAATATGCTTAGCCTTTATTCTACGACCTTAAACAGATCGCGGCACGGCCTTCTATCAACCCCTTTATTTTTGGGACACAACACAATCTAGCCCAATGTAAGCTAATATAAGCTTGTGCTATGGAATCTACACAAGTGATAAACGTTATTTATCACTAAATACATACACATTATGCATAGAAAATATAAAGCCTCTCTAGCTATCACGGTTTCTGAAATACAGCTTCGTGACAAAAGACGGACAGTGAAATATCAGTGTCTAGTTTTTACCCTTTAGGTACGGACGCCTAAAAAACAATATCTATCTAATAATACCTTCAGTTGTTCAGCAGTGACGAGTTCAGCGGCGAGTACTTTGTCCTTGAACGAGGTGATGGGGTCGCGGGTTTGACGCACTTCCTGAATCTCTTCCCGGGTGCGGTAAGACGTGCCGGGGTCCGACATAGAGTGGCCGCTGTACCGGTATGTTTCCATCTCCATTACTAGTGGACCTGTTGGAATAAAATAAATATTGTTGGGCATTCTCACAAAACATCATCTAGCCCAAAAACTAATGTAAGCTTGTGCTATGGACTAGACGACTGATAAACATACTTATATTTCTAAATAGTATAGTTTTTAGAAATATATTAGTACCTATGCCTATCAGTCGTCTAGAATTCTAGATACATAGAAAACAACCAAACTCCGAAACAATTCATGTGGATGACACAAATATTCGGACCGACTAGGTATTCAACCCAGAACAGCGGGGCAGTCGGTTACACTACCGAATGCGCCACCGCAGCAGACATATATTATGCTAATTCCTCTTACGACTCCGGGTTCTTCCTGCGGAATGAGAACAGTCACATTTTTGGGCCGCCAACTTTAGGGGCCACTGTCAATAGTATTGCGGATTGAAAGTGTGACCCTCAATATGCTAGACTATGGCTATGACTTCCCATCAGGCGGGAGGAGTCAGTCATTTTGACAAACTAAATTAAATAAATATATTTATCTACTCTGATACTATAATACAAAGATTATAAAATTGAAATCAATACTATTATGACAAACATTACGCACAGGTCAAAAAAAAAGTTTTATTACGATACAGGTCTTGTATGGACACCTATATCATAATAAAACTTTTTAATCATTACGATACACCATAAACAATCTCCAGCTGAAAAAGAAGTTTGAACCTCTACTTTAAAAAAAAATTGTGTCTCCAGAGTAGCGAAAAATCCTAAATCTATGGTCTCCGCAGCCTAAAAAAAAAAGAAACACGCATGCGCAATCGATGTTTGCGCCTTGGCGCCAACATTTTACATTTAAATTAAACAAAGTTTGGTTTTGTTTGTAAAATAAATTAGTTTTTGTGTAAAAACATGTCTTAAAGCGAGGATGGTGGTAATTGTACACCACCAGACATTCTGGAAACTGCGTCAAACATGACCTTGAACCTGTTACCGGCGAAATCAAGGAGCAACTATACATCACAACAAAATGAAATCAGGTATTATAGTATGAGAGTAGATAAAGTAGTGTATGACACTGTACATAACTTGGTCTTATAACACTCGTGTGATACTATAAAAAAACTCGCCTACGGCTCGTTTTTTTAAAACACACTCGTGTTATAAGAACCCTTATTATGCAACAGTGTCATAAACTACTATTATCCTATCGGCAAATTAAATCCCCCAAAGCTACTGTAGTTGAAAAATGAATAAAATAGGCGAGGACGCAAACATTTAGAAACGCCTCGAACGTTCTAGATTTTAACAGGGTTCCGTTTTTACCCTTTGGGTTCGGAACCCTAAGTCATACAAAATTTGACGTCATCACAGTCAGAGCGGCCTAACTTTATTTTTCAGTGTGTATTATTTTTCAAAAGTAGTGAAAAATGTGTAAGACTAAGTATCACCTAACTACTGAAAACTATTATTTCAGTAATTAGGTCACTCTGTTCTTTTTTATTCGCGTATTTAATACAATTTCGACAATAAACAGTGGTTTTTTTATGTCCATTAATTATTCCCAACACATTCTCCATTCATTTCATAAATTATAAGTGTTTTTGTCATTATTGTTCTTATCGGAAATGTACTGTAATTCGTTTCGTAAAATGTTTAATGAACGTATTTAGTCTAGCTTCATACTTTTGATTTTGATTTAAGGTTTTTAAACTTATAGGGTACCGAGATACTCTTAACTTTGGCTTTTTATCTTAATTAATAATTTAGCATGGTGAAGTTTTCCCGTACCCTATAACCTCCTAACTCAGGAACATGTTTAAGTGGGAATCCACATGAACATGTTACCGGGATAAGAAGTTATGTATATAGCCTATGTGAATCCAGCATGTTAGCTATCTTTAAACCAAAATTAAGTCAAAATGGTTCAGGTGTAATTATTATAAGTAAAAACGATTATGCTACGAATCTTTCCATGGATTCCATTTTAGTTGGTTTATAATAAAGTGTGTTCTTAATTTATAAACTGTAGTTTATACATTTTGATGTTTTAAACGACAGATTTTTTTTGTAATCATGCGATCAGTCTCGTCGACTATGAGCAGATGTGTTGAAGTCGGATGGGTTTAAGGGTGAGGCTCCCAGTAGAGCCAACCCTTTCAGTTGTATAGTCAACCATCAAGTTGACTATTAGAGGTCGAAGATGTAACCGCACTATTTTAATTGGCGAATTGATTCCGAGATGGTCAGCTGCTCAAGCTGGTTTGGGTGCCTTTGTAGTCGTAACACGACTACGCATCGACTGATAGATAAGTCATATTTTGCTGTCCTAAATTTTTGCACTGTGAGCAACCGACGAGTGAGCTAAATCTCAACGAAATCTGACGTTTTAAAGCTGCTAAAAGCACGTTCAAAAACTTAGATACAATCTAATAAAAGCATAAAAAAAGTTAATATTACCTTTTCCGCTAGTGCAGTAGTCGATAGCGAATCTTGTGGCTTCCCTTGTAGCGACCACGTCCATACCGTCTACCCAAATGCCGGGCACATAGTCCCCCCTCGTATAGTAAGAGTCTGAGGCTGAGGATCGCTCCGTAGATGTGCCCATACCTGTAACACGAGACTTGTTCTATAGCCTATACGAGTGTACTGTAAAAACGATCTATGATACAGACAACTACACCATGACACTTAGATATGAAGCCAAAATAAAGGTATGAATGATTGGTGATAAGATTTGTGGGAAATATATAGGTACTGCTCGTTCGCTCTAACTTTGCCGCTCGGCTCCATACTAAAGTCGAATTTTTAATTAGACGAAGTAAACTGACAGCAACTAATGTCACTTCTTCTTATAATGTTGCGTATTTTCTATGACGAAGTGACATTAGCTACTGTCAATTTACTTCGTCTAATTAACAATTCGGGTATTCGCCTCTACGCCAGCGGCAAAGTTAGAGCGAACGGGTAGTACAAACTATTGTCCGCAAGGTTAGGTTTTCCTATACCAGTTAGCCTCAGGAACATGTGACAGAGATAAGTAGTCTACCTATCGAAGTTCGTCAGAATCGATTCAATAGTTCAGACGTAACAGAAGGACTTGTTACACACGACTCTGACCCTTATAGTTGTCTTGAAACGGACAGGAACAGGCTGTGACTAATTGTATTTTTTTTAAGCTGCGCATAAGGTTTTCAACTTGGATTAACGACTGTGATTCGGTCGGTGTTAAAAGTAGGACTCTCATAAGGAACCACTACAAGTTCACTACACGGCAATAGGCTGACAATCTATTCCGTGGAACTAAATTCTATAAGGTGAAATATGGGCTTATACTATGCCTCTACCTACCCCTTCGGGGATAAAGGCGAGACTGTATGACTATGTATGTATCTAGAAGTTCGCTATACAATTCTATAGGGACCAAAATACTGCCCAACTTCTCTTTCTTAAACTAATTTGATGGAGAATGAATGTCTACTAGCGATACCAATGTTACATTTATGTATTTTATAAATTTTGTGATGAATAGTACCTAATATTGCTGCGCTAAATATGTCTAGACATGAAACAAATTAACCCTCTATCACTCAAGCAATGGGATTTAATTGATTTTTTGTATTCAAATTGACATCCAAAAAATAAAATACACGTATTTCTGGATTTTTTAATTTTTTTAATATTTTGGGAGAAAACTACAAGAATAGAGAGTGTTGCCTGTAGGCAACACTGCGGCAAGTGGCCATAATTTATGAGCATACTGTGTATTAGGAAAGATGAAAATATCCTAAGCATTTTCTGGTTTTGGTGTAATATAACTCCACCCCGGACGTCTCATGTCATACATTATGTAAAAACTGCAGTTAGTGACTAATTCGTCTCTTCTCGTCGCTTTCGGTAGTACATGCTGAGCAGGTCATTTTTGCTTTTTAGCTTGAAACTCGTTTTCCAGCGTCCTCCGTCTAGACAAACTAAGTTTTTTATGAAATTCATAAAGGGCCCTGAATGGACCGGATCTACTGGCGCATCCCTCCTCTTACAGCCCCGAGTTCTACAAGCGGAGCGAGAAGAGGCACGTCATAGGGCCGCCAACTTGAGGACTACCGTCAATTAGCCATGTAGCTTTTGTGGATCATATTTGCTCATACACACAAATGTCCACTTCCCATACGACTCGACTGTATGCTATATTCAAGAAGTCCGCTACAAGACATTATCATGGTCCGGATTTTCTCTTGGAAGATTATTATTATTGTTGGTGAAGCGCAAAATTTGATGGATTTTTGCAAATTTGTTCGACGTCATTGTTTCGTTTGGAAGAAGGTTTCCAAGTATGGGGCTCTAGTGGTTACTCTAGTGAATGTTGGCCATATTTCAGGTATACCTCAGCAATGAAATTATTGCCCTACGACAGACTTATGTAATCGGAAAGTCCTTTAGGATCTTTAGAACTGGATAAAACTTTATCTACTCAATCATTTACGTGATAAGTTCTTGTGAGAAGAAACAGAAAAAACTTGTATAGGTGTGTCTAACTCAAGTAGATCTTTCGATCAGGCTCTTATTTTTCGTAACTATGAGCATGCATAAGCTGTTCTGGCAGTCAATTCTAATTGTTTTTGCTTTCCAGCCTAAATTCAGCTAAGCAGGCTTTCCTGCAGCATCTTGTCGAGTTCTCTTGGCTTGGGAGGGTTCTGCAGTACTGTCGTGTAGCAATGCAGCTTTCCAACTAGAAGAAGAACCTTCATCATTACATTACAGGGTTTTATTATCGATTCTACATCAATATCTATCTCTGGATCCTCATCTTCGAAATTTTCTAAGTCAGGACCAAAAACAAGTTTGGCGAGGCATTATAATATAGACCTCCTTCACTATCAGAAGCATTATGCAGCACAAGATTTATGTCATTGTTGCCAAGAAACTTCTACGAGACATTCTGAAACACAGTAAAAATACAATGAACACCAACCAAAATATGACACTTTTGCCTAATGTAGCCTACGGGCTACAAACAAGATTTCCCCAAAAAATCAAATTTCATCATAAAAAATCGTCTAAAACAATATTGTACAGTATAATTACGACACTTACCTGTCTAAGTTTTCAATAAAAATCTTAAAACACAAGCAGCATATTATATTTATCACACTTTTAAATCTGAGTCGACTGCTACTTTTCAAATATCTCGACCGCCGAATAATAAATATCAATTTGCGAAAAGTTATGCCACCTAGGTATTTTATTCAGTACCAACTCGTTAGCTGAGAGTGTAAACCAACAGCTACAGTGCGTAATTATATTAAAATGTCAAAAATATGAATTTTGTAGACAACCAAACAGTATGTAGCCTACCGTCTACACTATGATACAGAGGGTTAACATAAATACTATTACTACTGAAGTTTCATTATCGTGTTACCGTATCAACAAGCTATTCTTATTACACTATGTTTTACCCGCGTAGTTCCCGTTCCCGTGGGAATACGGGAATTAAATATAGCCTATCTTACCCGGGGGTAGTGTAGCTTCCCAACAGTGAAAGAATTTTTCAAATTGGTTCAGTTGTTTCGGAGCCTATTCAATGCAAACAAATAAACAATCAAATCTCCCTCTTTATAATACTAGTATAGATAGATTACTAAGGCCCGCGGTTTTCCATACCCGTATTCGACAGGAATTTGGTCCCAGTATAAAGAGTAGCTTATGTTATTTGGCAAGTTAGTATTTTGATCTATCTTTGTGCCAAATTTCATAAGAATCAATTGTTCAGGCGTGAAAGTGCAACAGAGGATTGTGAAAGTTTATTGTAGTAGATGAAAAAGTTATTTTTCGGAAGTGTAATTATTCAACCATAATATGATTTCTTTAAGTATTTCTACATTTTAACATTATTTCTTTAAGGCATAAATACATTTCCTATTTATTATAGAACAGTCTGATTACTGTGCGGTGTAGGTCATTTGAAAGGCACGATTCAATCATCTCGCTGCGTTATCAAGTATCATTATTATAAATCGTCAGTCGACACCGGCTTGTAATGAAATGTAAGAGCACAAAGCGGTAGTTAAACAAGAAATGAGATTTTATTTTGAGTCAACATGGACCCGATTTTCTTGTCACTGTTGTTATTTTGTTTTTTTTTTAATTCAATAGTTTCACACACAACACGTAGGTACAGATGCTTTGGTCTGATTAAAATCTACTATGTGTACAATTTTTTTATACTGTAACGCATTCAGAATATTTCGGTACAAATAAGATATTGATCATCCCGAGTAAGTTCACAAAAGTATACAATATTATCTACATATAATAGAAATAATAAAAGGGATATGCAGTAGCTTACCATATCCGTTATTCTCGCAGACGAACACACACGGCAAGTCCATCAACTTGGCAATGTTCATCGCTTCGAATATTTGCCCCTGGTTGGCGGCGCCGTCTCCGTACAGAGCGAAGTTTACTCCGCCGTCCTCCGTGTACTTATGTTTGAGGGCTACACCCGCACCTAAGGGTACCTGGGAAATAATGGTGATTGTAAAAACTATGGCAAAAAGATCTAAAGATGACAGTAACAATACCTGTAACATCTAAGTGCTGCGTCCACATTTGTGACATATCAGCGTGTCATTGTGTCGAACATGTAACTCGTAGCTGCAGTTTTTAACGGTACTGACATGCGAGTCTGATACGGTAATGGAGAAATGTGCCGTAAAAATGTCAGAAATATGAAAACACGATAAAGATTTGATATTTCAACTAAACTTCAGCTTGGGACGTTCCGGCAGCGCACATAGCTCTGTTTTCTAAAAATCCCCGGTTCCTTGGGAGGAGTGAAGAAGCACATCGTAAGGCCGCCAACTTGAGGGCCACTGCCAATGGTCTTGGGGACTGTGAGAGTGGTCCTCTATGCGCTAGATACTTCCTTCAGGCGGGTGGCTTTATTTTAGCGAGCTAAATAGAAATCTTCCTACTTCCTAAAGAAATTTGAAAATATGAATCAGTTTGTTCAAGTACACTTCGATATGTCCTACCATCTTTACTTAACAGCAGAGTTCGAATTACCCTTCCTATCGAAAATCGTGCCAACAGAGAACTTACAGTAGCTACTTACGCAACTACTATGAAAAATTCGTATAAAGTTTCTTGGAAACAAAACAGTGAATAAGATTTACCTGCGCGCCAACAATGCCGTTGCCACCATAGAAGTTGCGCCCATACAAATGCATAGAGCCTCCTTTCCCCCGAGAGCAGCCGGATTTACGACCAGCCAGCTCAGCCAAAACACTGAGGACCGTGCCACCCATCAAATATGTCCAGCCGTGACAACGGTACGCGGTTATAACACTGTCCACATCGCGCATCGCAGCGTGCATCCCGACTGCCACTGCTTCTTGGCCTGTCAATTTAAATGTAGACTTTATGTAGGCTTTCGGAACAACGCTGCATCTGGAGCCTTAGACGGGACTTATGCCCGCCTTCCACTGCGAGCGAGTCGGACCCATTACGGACTCCGCTATACTCGTAACGACGATTTTCATACATGTCCTTCCACCAAAGCGGACATGACATGTATCGAAAATCATCATTACGAGTATAGCGGAGTCCGTAAAGGGTCCGACTCGCTCGCAGTGGAAGGCGGGCAAAAGACTCATGAAGACTTCTTGATATGGACTCCACGCTGTAGGGTAATATAAATGCACGCCACCATAGCTATGTAACTAGTAGAGTCCCAATATAGGGTAACAAGCATAGTGTATGGGCACTTTAGTCAGACAGCTGTCAGGAACCATGAGTAACGGAAAAAGTACATAAAGTAAGAGTGTTCTGGTATTTACCTGAATACAAATGACAGAATCCACGGACAATCTTCTCCTTATACATGTTAGCCGCAGCTGTTTCCAGTCTACGCAAAATAGTCATCTGTTCGTAAAGTTTAAGAGCATCCTCAGCCGTCAAGGTAGCTTTGTTAGAGGGGCTCGTCTCCAGTCTGTGCAGTTTGAATTGTTGCTAAAAATAAACTTAAGTTAGTCTATTATTTAAAAAAAAATGTATTGTCTACCATAACCAGGATTTAACTACCAACATGCGATGTAGTCTGCAAAAGCAAAATGCATCTTTAAAAGCTGTAATTTTACATTATTGTTTTAGGCATAATTCTAAAGTTTTACCCTAATATGGGTCAGTTCTAAACTTACAGTTAGAATTCATTTATTAGGAGGCTGTGTGTGAAGCGCAGACTATGATTACAATAATATTTGAAGAATAACAACACAATTAGACAAAATAAAATTTTCATGGATTATTTTAGAACCAAAATTCTGATACAGCTGTAATAAAGCAGCCACAAAACCACAGTAATTACAATATGTATGCTATTTGCCAATGCAGGCTATTTGCCTTACTAGACTTATTTTTCTCAACATGCAAATGCTACCACCTAAAATATGGCCATGCTTAAATACAAAAGCAATGTGGGAATGTCATTGAGACAATAATACTCACAGGCTATTGTGTAGGTCCCAGCAGGATGAAACAGAAAGTTATATTATAGATTGAGACATAATATCTAACCACAAACACAGTATCATAATCAGGGTCCAATCTCCTATACAGGGTGTATTTTTGAAACGGGGCAGTAAGGGCAAGTAAGGTACTTGCCCTTACCATACTCCTAAGAATGTTTTGCTGTAACCGTTGTAGTTACAGCAAAACATTCTTAGGAGACGTTTCCTAACTTTTTGAGATATTTTGGAAATGAATTCGCAAAAAAAAATGCAAAGGTCCAAAAAAGTTTTTTTTTATGCCAATCGATTCTATTTCATGTAGGGATCAAAAGACTCTATTGGATCATTTTAGGTTTGAGTACTAGGAAAGACAGAAATTGCCATTACTGCCCCGTTTCAAAAATACAGTCTGACTGTGACATTCTTTATCCACATTATTAGCGACTTTTATACAGGGTGGAATTTAAAGACGGTAGTTGGAGGGAAAGTACCCTTAATATTGATAATAGCAAGTTTTGCTGTAAGGAAACATTCCTTTATTTTCAAAAGTAAGTAAAACTGCATTTAAAGATTTTTGATAAATCACCTGTTTGACCCGGGAATCGAACCTGGGATACGTGAAAAAAAAAACATCCGGTATTTTATGACACCAGCCAAAAGAGTCTTTAATAAAGAACAATTTCTTTTAAACAACATAGTATCTTAAATTTAAGGAAGCTCAAGTAAAATATGTTTTTATTTTAAAGCTTAGGTACTCACACAGTATCTGAAGAAAAAAAAATAGTCTAATTGAGATTCTTCTCAGTTTTTTTGAAGTTAGTTAAAAATATGTTCTAGTTTATGTGAATGGGAATATTCGTTCTGGTTTAACCAACCAACTTCAAAAACAAAATGAGAAGAATCTCAATTAGACTTTTTTTTTTCTTCAGATAGTAAGCTTTACAATAAACATATTTTACTTGGTCTTCCTTTAATTTAAGATACTATGTTGTTTGAAAGAAATTGTTCCTAATTAAAGACTCTTTCTGTTGGTATCATAAAATGCAGGATGTTTTTTTTTTTCACATCTCCCAGGTTAATAAATAAATAATAATAATAAATAAATTTATTTTCTCAAAAATTGTTACATGATAAGGAACTAAAAGGTATGCCACTGTTTGTTACACATAAAATCAGGGTAGGCACTCTGAATTCCAAACTAGGTAAAAACCTGTATTTTGGAATTCAATGTTGATTCAATACATTTTACAAGATTTGGTACACAAAATTTTCATTTTAATTTTCACGTTACAAATTTTTAAGACAAGATAAATTTCTTAAGATATAAACAATAAATCAGTTTCTCATGCAACTAGGGCATTGTGCATGTGCATGGGAGCTTTGTGTAGGTGAATGGTGGGAAGGAATGTATGTATGTATGTGTATGTGTGTGTGTGTGTGATTGTGTGTGTGTGTGTGTGTGTGTGTGTGTGTGTGTGATAGTGTGTGTGTGTGTGTGTGTTTGTGTGTGTGTGTGTAAGTATGCGTGTGTGAGCGTGTGTGTGTAATGGTTGTGTGTACTAGGACGTGTATGTGAGATTAAGTATTTGGAGAAGGATGATTAAGTATTACCGATATATATACCGATATTATTATGATTGATTATTATTAGGTTCGATTCCCGGCTCAAACAGGTGATTTTTCAAAAATCTTTAAAAGCAGTTTTACTTATTTTTGAAAATAAAGGAATGTTTCCTTTCAGCAAAACTTGCCATTATCAATATTTAGGGTACTTTCCCTCCAACTACCGTCTTTAAATTCCATCCTGTATACAGGTATATAAAAATCACTAATAATGTTGATAAAGAATGTCACTAAGTAACTAAAAACAAGGTGCTAATGTAGTAATGACATTTATCCAACTATCCCTACCCATTTATGTGGGAAAATAGTTCACGTATTTTCCCACCAACAATTCATATAGTATTGCCCCACCACACCCAGAATTCCTTAAGCCCTGGAATACATGTACAGAATGAATAGACCCACCATTGTTCTTATGTTTCTGGGCCCTCCCAAAAATAGCACCCTAATCTAATCTGTTATTCAGCAAGGTGCACCTAGGCAGGTTTGCTTGGATTAGGCTTTTTTTTTATATTTAGCTCGCCAAATTGACATCGCCACCTGATGGAAAGCCGTAGCGCATCTAGCAATTGGGGGCCACTTCTGACAGTGGTCCTCAAGTTGGCGGCCCTGTTGTGTTGGAGGTTCCAAAACATAATCGTGGTATCCTTTACAACTCAATAAAGATCCACATCTATACTAATATTATAAAGAGGAAAGATTTGGTTGTTTGTTTGTATCAAATAGGCTCTGAAACTACTGCAACGATTTGAACTCCACTTTTGGGAAGCTGGATGAAACCGTGTAACATCCTCTAGTACTCTGTCTTTCCAGTCAATTTCTATTCAATCAAAACCAGACCCCTTTATAAACAGCAATATAAAAGGGTCATGAGTAGACCCTGCCACGGCTGTTGCAATATTATCAGAAACATCGAGAGGGGATATTTATTCAGTCTTCTTGGGCTCCCATTTTCCGCACTTAGGTCCGCCAGTGGACCCATTGTACGTGAGGCCATCGAGAGGGGAGAAAAGTTTTAGATGTATACACGAAAACTACCCAAAATCTTTAATTTATATTACAAGTCGTGTGAGTTTTAAAACCATACATATTATTTGGTAATGGGTTTCATTTTCATTTTGTTAATAATTACTGAGTTAACCAGGGTACCAAACTTTTAAAGGGCACACTTCCATCAGCTTAGTAAGTTGGTCGTAAATGGGCATCAGCTACTAGATACCTATAATAATTTAAATAATAAATAATAAAAATAATAAATATTAACGGACATTTCACACAACGCTGTCTGATCCCAAAGTAAGCTAGGAATAACCTGCTTGTGTTATGGGTATCAGACCACGGATATTAATACTTATATACTTTTTAAATACATACATATTATACATAGAAACACCCAGACTCTTGAGGCAAACAATTGTGGGTCACACAAATATTTGTCTCCGGTGGGAATCGAACCCACGACCTCCAGCGCCGCAGGCGGTATCACTACCGACTACGCCACAGAGGCAGTCAAAAAAGATTAAATGTGTTTATAATTCCTTAATGATCATTATTCCCTTTTCAAAAATCACTACAAAACCGTGGCACACTACCCAACTTAGTAAAATGCATTGCAATCACTATCACGTCAATAAATAAGAGCTAGCATACTCGTAAACAACAATGTTCCCTATGAAGGTTATGTTACATAATTGAAAATAAAATTCATAGAGCAGTATCAACACTTCATTTGTGTGCCGGTACAGAGGAATAATCATAGCAATGGGTCATAGAAACTGTATAATTCATATATTTCCAGTTTGTGTAAATATTAAATGCCTACCTTGATCTCAAAAGTGGCTTCATTCTTGGTACTGTATTTCGCTACAGAGGCAGTGGCTGCAGGGGCAGCTAATTTCTAAAATAAATATACAATTTTAGAGAAACGTTACCAGTTTTGTTCTTCTCAAACGTGTATCTTTATTACAATAATGCAACAGCAAACTACCTTGACATTGTAGCTACCCAATAATTTGGCAGCAGATGGGAAAATTTGACTCATTTTGACCAATATTTTTTCAATTAAGCCCAGCTTATAAAGTGATCCTCAAGTAGGATCACATATAACTAAATAAATTATATTTTATTCAGGAATTCAGACTGCGCCAGATAACCTGCCAATCAACACCAATTTGATTGACTTGGCTGGCGGTGTTGACGGACACACGAACGTATAAAATTGACGCACGTCAACGTCACTGACGTAAGAAACGAAGACACAGACTAAATGAAGCAACTTTGAAGTTTGACAAATAAAATTATAGACTGCTTTCACATTATTACAACTATTCGTACGAGATGCCAAATGTTGGTAAAATCTTATTAATCCTGTCCTACTAATATCTTATTAATATTATAAATGCGAAAGTTTGTGAGTGTGGATGTTTGTTACTCTTTCACGCTCTAACGGCTGAACAGATCTGGGTGAAATTCAGTACAGGGGTAGATATAGGTCTGGAATAACAAATAGGCTACTTTTTATCCCGAGAATGTGTTCCCACGGGAAGCGGGAACGGGTACCGAAGTTCACGCGGGCGAAGCCGCGAACATCATTTAGTTTAAGATTCAACTTAAAAATAATGGGTATGCTACCGGACAGGATAGTATTATTAAGCAGAAGCAGACTATACTTTTAAAAGGTTTTGTCACGAGATAGATATGAATGCCCAGCCGAAACCATTGCACACAGATATATGATTACTTGTCTTCTTTAAGAGATCTTTCTCAAAACTTATCACCTAAGATGAAACGAAGTGCCAAAGTATGTAAATATGTACGTACATGAAAAACTGGCTCATAGGCTCCCGACACGATCATGCCTTGCAATTGTCAATCACGTTAAATATGAATGGAAGCTGCCTCAGTGTCCGTGATTTCTTTGCATGTGTGTGTGCATCGACGTATACGTGCACATGAAATTCTATGTGCTTGACAATTGCCAATTGATCATGTCGGGACCCCTTAAGGATGAGTCAGACTCGTGAACGAAAGGTTGGTGCAGGTGCACGTTGGCAAAGACACTAAAAAGATGCGGCACTAAAATCACATTTGTTGCCCTTACATATTTATTCCATTGTTTTTAGTAGGGGAAACTGTTCACCATTCGTACGTGGGGCACATTCATACATTGAGTATAACAAAAATACTAACTGACATACAAACGCGCCTTTGCATGTGTACATAGACATACCGACGGCCATGTTGCTAGCAAAGTATCGTGCCAATCGCGCCACTCTGTGTGAGGCAATAAGACGTAACGTGTTTTCGCACTAGGAAAGTAAAATTTTTACTGAAGTTTAAATCGTACTGGCAAGTAAATTTATTACGTTTTTTTTTAAATAGTCAGGATTCATTAATGTTCACATTGTTTAATTTTGAGTTTTCGTTGTTATATTTCTTTTACTAACATTGATTTTGTATACAACTGTAATTTATATTTAGTCAAGGCCTGGGGCACATTCGGACATTTCAACAGGGGGCGCATTCGTACGCGTTCGAATGCTCCCCTTTAGGTATTTTTAACCACAATCACTCACATAAATTTTATTTTTTAATAAATTTAAGACTGTATTTTTTTAAATTATGATACGTTACAATAATTACGAATTTTTTAATTTATAACGATCAGCAATATACTTTTTATTTAGTAAATGTTATAATTGATATAAAATAGCAGGTTCATGGTACAGATAATAAGAAAAGATAAGCGTAGCGATTAAATGGATGAGAACGGATAAAAAATGAATTAAATTTACATATATTCCATATTCCTTAAAAATAGAAATATCAAAAGAGAAATAAAATCAAATGAATTTCGTATTATGCAGACAGCCTGGAAAAATGAATTATAAAACAAAAATCGAATCTTCTAATTGATAAAATATATAAAAAAATATGAATAATATAGTAAAGAAAGAAGAAGTAATTAAGCAGTTTGCAGGAACTTAATTACCAATCAATAATTAAAGAAAATAAAATTAAGATACTGGATAATGCACAATTAATTTAAATGTGATATCAGGAAATGAAAGATAATCGTTATGTTTTGGTAATATTTGAAACACCTTAGGCCGCTGTTATTTATTGTCGAGTAAAGAACCTACACTCAGTTATGAAATTTGCAAATAGGACCGAAAGTGTTTTATCTTCGGAAGAACTCGGGTTCATCATGATAATTCCTTTTTCATTACATAGAATGAAACTACAAACTCAAAAAGGAGACATAGTCTAATAAACAAAGTGTGTACACTACACACTTGGTTTAATAGACTATGTCCCCAGGTCCTCCCTAACCACTCGGCACACCTAGAACGACTAGACTCTATGATCCTTTCAATTAATTTAAATAATTTAATTTGCCTTAAGCTCGAAAGTGACAACTAAAATGTGTAATTACTTACTTACAGTTTAAACCGATTTTTTTGGTATTTTTCTTAAGAACATATTTTGATTAGGAGTCAAGTTAAATGTCATTAAGATAGTTCTGTGATAAACAAATTTTCTTATCAATTTAATACATTTTTGGGAGATTAATGGGCTTTATATTTACCATGTATGAATCTACCCCACGCGTATGAAAGTACCCCACCTACTGTACGGAAGTACCCCACCCATGGGGCGCTTTCGTACAAATATCTTATCGTCGAATAATTGCTATAGTCCCTTAACCGTTTGACATAATAGTTTCAGAAAATTTTGTAACTAACTACAATATATTTTCTACATTTAGGGATATAAACGAGGCAATTCTGACTTTTAGTCTTGGAGAAAAAAAATAAAAACAAAAATCTGTACGAATGGTGAACAGCTTCCCCTAAGTATTTGTTGCAGCAATATAAATATCTGTAAAAATTTCAACAGTGGGTGGCCGTTTGCCTCGCTGTTATTTGCTCGTGGGTGTTGAAAGTATTAAACTCCCTGTGTTGTTTCTCGCAGACAGGTTGTCCGCATCTGTTTGCGCCGTCGTTTGCATTGCGCCTTATCAGATGCTAAAATTAGTTCCGAATAGGTACGTAGCTCCTCAAGTAAAGTTAGTAATATGAAGGAAGGAAGGAAGGGTCCGGTCATAGAGCAACGCGAACTGTCTAAGGGGAGACGGCATAGAACGATTGCTAGGTACAAATTTGTCTGTCATATTTTGCGGGTGACGGGGGGAAATCTTCCTCACCCACACTTTCTTAGACTCGCACTACAATAGCAATCAACTGTCAATACGAAGCCTATATACAGGGTGTGGCGTAAATAGTAGTCCAACCGTCAGGGTGTGATAGAACAGGTGCCCCACTATAACATACTACAATATCATCCAAATTTACCCAAGGGTCTCAGAAAAAAATAACTTTTTTTGAAAAATCGTCCCTTTTTTGTAAAGTTGCCTGTAGATTATAGGAAAACAGCTATTTCTGATTTCTGTTTTTTCTCTCTTAAAGCTAAATACATAAGCTATCAAAAAATAATATTGTTAATAAAATTCCACAACAAACGTTTGAAATAAATATAAGTTCGTCTCAATTTTCTCTCTAATTTTCAGGTATCAGGAAAATTGTTCAACGTTTTTTATAAAAAATATGTACTACACTGATGCTATCCAAACGTTTAAAAATATGCTTCTGTAATATTGATTTCAAAATGATACCATGAAAGGATTTCGCATAAACAGAAACTAGTAATTTTTACTGTTAAAGTTCAAAACGGGTTAAGAAAAATGACCAAAATCAACTTACATACATCACACCTATAACGTTTTTTTTTCATAGTAATAGTTCATAGTCGACATTATTATTATTTATTTAAAATCTTATAACCTAGATAGCGCCCGCGGCTCCACCCGCGTGGGATTTTGTAACTATTCTCGCTTTTATGATCCCACCGGAAGTGGGAATAGTAACAAAATTCATCGCGGGTGAAACCGCAGGCAACATCAAGGTCGCGGTTGAACGCCCGAAACGTCGGTGAACGTAAGTAAATAGTATTTCGCCTGAAGTGTTAAAAACTGCGATAGTTTAAAAAAATCATAACCGTGATGGCGCCCGCAGTTCCACGCGCTAGGAATTTGTCATGGAATGGGAACAGAATTTCAGATAGAAAATAAATAAAAGCGAGAATAGTTACAAAATCCCACGCGGGTGGAGCTGCGGGCGCTATCTAGGTTATAAGATTTTAAATAAATAATAATAATGTCGACTATGAACTATTACTATGAAAAAAACATTATAAGTGTGATGTATGTAAGTTGATTTTGGTAATTTTTCTTAACCCGTTTTGAACTTTAACAGTAAAAATTACTAGTTTCTGTTTATGCGAAATCCTTACATGGTATCATTTTGAAATCAGTATTACATAAGCATATTTTTAAACGTTTGGGTAGCATCAGTGTAGTACATATTTTTTATAAAAAACGTTGAACAATTTTCATGATACCTGAAAATTAGAGAGAAAATTGAGATGAACTTATTGGAACGAAGTTCCTTATCGCGCGTTGTGAAAGGGGGCTAGACGGAAAAAATTCTCACGAAAAGTTGTAACGACACTTTTTTAACCGACTTCAAAAAAGGAGGAGGTTACTCAATTCGGCCGTTTATATGCATTTGCTATAGTATGGAGGGTAGAGGCCTTTAATATGGGGGGGGGGACTTAATATGGGGGGAAGAGGGGGACGGGGGTGCGGTGAGGGGGAAAGGGAGGGGGAACGGGAGGGGTGAGGGGGGAGGGGGGTAATAAAATAGGGGTTAATAAAGTAAAGTAAAGTAAAGTAAAGTAAAGTAAAGTAAAGTAAAGTAAAGTAAAGTAAAGTAAAGTAAAGTAAAGTAAAGTAAAGTAAAGTAAAGTAAAGTAAAGTAAAGTAAAGTAAAGTAAAGTAAAGTAAAGTAAAGTAAAGTAAAGTAAAGTAAAGTAAAGTAAAGTAAAGTAAAGTAAAGTAAAGTAAAGTAAAGTAAAGTAAAGTAAAGTAAAGTAAAGTAAAGTAAAGTAAAGTAAAGTAAAGTAAAGTAAAGTAAAGTAAAGTAAAGTAAAGTAAAGTAAAGTAAAGTAAAGTAAAGTAAAGTAAAGTAAAGTAAAGTAAAGTAAAGTAAAGTAAAGTAAAGTAAAGTAAAGTAAAGTAAAGTAAAGTAAAGTAAAGTAAAGTAAAAGTACAATAAAATTTTAAAATGAAAATAAAATTTTATTACAATTCCTGCACTAATTAATTGAAAGGAACTTCGTTCCATTCGGGTGTCCCTTGACACCTCTCAAGTTTTATTTATTTCAAACGTTTGTTGTGGAATTCTATTAACAATATTATTTTTGATAGCTTATGTATTTAGCTTTAAGAGAGAAAAAACAGAAATCAGAAACAGCGGTTTTCCGATAATCAACAGGCAACTTTATAAAAAAAGGACGATTTTTCAAAAAAAGTTATTTTTTCTGAGACCCTTGGGTAAATTTGGATGATATTGTAGTATGTTATAGTGGGGCACCTGGTCTATCACACCCTGACGGTTGGACCACTATTTACGCCACACCCTGTATACACTTTAAACAATACACTCATAAATTTTACACACACATGATACATATTATTGTGTCATAACACCCCAAGTCGGTCAACCAATCCATGTATTGATGTGACGTCCGGTAAAGTTGCTAAACAAATCTGAATATTATCTAAACGTTTAAATAGGTGTAAATAATAATAACTTGTTATAAAATTACTTACTTAAACAAGATAATGCCATTTTTCTTCAGATTTCTTTAATCACATTTCTTTTTGTATTAATATCTAATTATTTCATCATTTTTATAAAATGACAATTCAACCGCGCACGCTGTCAACTAGACTTAGTCTAGTGAAAGAAACTTCAAAAAAAAGTTTTTATGTAAGTGGGCACTTTTAGTCGTCAAAATGTCAAATTATTGCCAGAGGGGGTTTGCCAGCTTTGGCCTCTCCCTCTGTAAAGGCGCGCGATGCTCTGTGGGTCCGGTCAACTGGACTATGGAACAAAATCAAAAAAAAATCACAACCATCAAACAAATTTTCTTTATATTACTATGATATTTTTTTACCCATAGTCCGATTGACGGACAAGTTAACCGTAGTACGGGCAAATCTGAGCTGCCGTTCCCGTGGGAATACGGGAATAAATTATAGCCTATATTCACCAGGGATAGCGTAGCTTCCCTAAAATGAAAGACATTTTCAAATCGGTCCAGTACTTTCGGAGCCTGTGTGATGCAAACAAACAAACAATCAAATCATTCCTCTTTGTAATATTAGTATAGACATAGTGTAGATACTACTGTATAATTTCTTGCATAATGAATTTACAATTTTTAGAGCATCTCGACCTGGACCAGCTCTTCATTTCTCTATCGTTACGTTTATTATCAGATTTGAAGTAGGTACCTACTAACTAAAAAAACAAAACTCTTAGGTACATAAACTTTAAATAAATAAGAAATTATAAAATTGGCAAATTTCACACCCCATAAAAAATATATTCTTACAAAAATCCTTTTACAATAATAACACAAGAGAGCCCAGAATCTTTTTGGAAGTTACATTGAGCGCTCTAATAGGAAATTAACAAAAAAGACCCTCAAATCTTTCAAAATTTACACAATCCAAAAAATAATTTATGTTAAGATTATATCACAATTTGTAATAGTTATAAAGAAACTGTACTTACTCCCTACTGAGATTGAAATATTATTATAATATTGAGCGGTGTGACTAGACTTGACATAAACATTTTACGACGCCAACGCCGACGCTGATCGACAAATTACGTACTAAAAGGTTAAGGTTCCTGTTTCATTTCGAAATTATACAATACAATACAAATAACATCAATAAATGCCCATCATGGAGTTACGTCGAAGGCAAACCAGCTTAAAATTGTACCCAGTTCTTAAAGTATATAATAAATTATGACAAAATTTTAAAAAAAATTGTAACGAACATACCTACTCCTATTTCAATAAGTTTTAAATAATTATTGGGATCGTGCAGAGATATGTTTATACTGAATATTAGGTGTAGTTCCACGAAGCTCATCATTAGGTTCCAGACATTTTTTGTAGATATCTGCGGCCATCTCTTCGAGCCCTACTTCCTTATCACTCTTTGCTGTAGCAACAGCTTCACTCATTAAATTTCGTGTCTTAGTGTCTAATTCCTGTAAATAATTTAAATCTAATGAAGATCGCGAGAAACTGCTGGATGCCGGTGGTATATTACTAGTAAGTATGTAATGTCCGCAATTTCTATATAAAAGCGAATATAAAAAAAATGAGTCTAAACTATAAATGAACTACCTTTATATATTCTTCTGTAATAAGTTGACTCTCGAGTAGTTTATTCTTGAATGTAACGAGAGGGTCTCGAGTTTGTCGGACTTGCTGGACTTCCTCGCGCGAACGGTACGACGTGCCGGGGTCCGACATGGAATGTCCACCATATCGGTATGTCATCATTTCTATTACTAAAGGGCCTATAAATAAAAATATTTCTAAATACAGCTAGATAGACAAAATGAGTTAGCATTAAATCATACCTGAAAAAAGGTATCTCCATTTATTTAAATGAATTATTAATTACTAATACTAAAAATCACGGGGTGCGGCTGGACCCTACCGACATCATTCACGGCTCAAGCCAGTCTCACCTGCAAGTGGTGGGGGTGGACCTGGCACCTGTCAACTAACGGACGAGGTTAAGAAAAGATATTCTGATACCTCTCTACTTGTGCATAGTCTTGCCTTTTTTCCTGTGGGATAGGAAGTGGCATATTAAACGCAGATGCTCACCCTTGGCCGTAGTAAATGATACTTTGTGAGCAAAAGCGACAACAAGCCTTTTCGGATTAATAATAAACTTCCGATAATTATAGCAAAACTCAATAATATTATAATTTTCATGATATTTTAGATTATTGATAATTGAAGATCTCCCGCAAACCGCCATCTTCTGTGCCCCAGCCAGTCTCATAACATGGCGTGCCTGCTAACTAACGGTCGAAGTCATGGTGAAGAGAAGAAAAACGCGAAAGAAAGGCTGTTGTAACCCGCAAGGCCAATGCTAAAATGATTGGGAGAGGCCCACGTGCAGTAACAGTACCGAACTGCAGCAGGCCTAATTCATTGAGGATGTTATAATATAATATTCGGTTGAATGTTAATGTATTAAATTAAGGTACTGGTACCTTTTCCGCTAGTGCAATATTCGATGGCGAACCGAGTGGCTTCCCTAGTGGCTATCACGTCCATGCCGTCTACCCAAATACCGGGTACATAGTCTCCACGAGTGTAATATGTCTGTGAAGCAGATGAACGGGGTGCAGATGTACCCATAGCTGTAAGATTTCGGTAAAGTAAGATTACTTAAACAACGGTTGTCACCTCGCCAAAATCGGATATAATGGTCCGTTGTATTACCAAATAATCCGCATTTCTGAATGTTTTTAAGTTCTAATAAGTTAAAAACTGACCATATCCATTATTCTCACAGACGAACACACACGGTAGTTTCCACAGCATGGCCATATTCTTGGCTTCAAAGATTTGGCCTTGGTTGGAAGCGCCGTCTCCGTATAGAGAAAAGTTGACGCCGCCATCGCCGTTGTATTTATGGGCAAACCCTACACCTGCACCCAATGGGACCTAAAAAGAGTGTTGGATGTTTGTTGATTCTCTAGGGATCATTCATGATTTTGCCTATAGATCATTCTTGTGCAGACTAATTCCAGATACTACAATGAGCTGCATCTACCACTATATTGCAACATTCAGACATTCAGTATAAACAATAATTACTTGGGCGCCAACAATGCCGTTGCCACCGTAGAAGTTGCGTGAGTAGAGATGCATAGAGCCTCCCTTTCCACGGGAGCAACCTGATTTGTGACCAGAAAGTTCGGCGAGAACTTCAGCAACGGAGACACCCATTAGATACGCCCAACCATGACAACGATACGAAGTTATAATCGAATCGAAGTCTCGCATAGCCGCACGCATACCAACTGCCACTGCTTCTTGACCTGTTAATGCATTAAATGTAAAGGTTGTGATTTTGCAAAAAAAAATAGAAATAAGTACATAAATCTGTTTTTATCGATTTAGCTTACCAATTTCGCCTCCGTCACGGTAATATAATCAATCATACAGTAACATAGTTTCATACAAACGGACGAAGCACGAGCCATACAGTCATACATACGCGTCTCGATTTCAGCATGCGCTCGGCACGCAACCAGTCGCCCGGCGCTGCCGCCGTCGCGGATGTGACGCGGAGACGAAATAGATGAGACTATATTAACACAGTGTGCTTTTTACAAAATAATTATTTACATCACAATAAACACATCTGAAAATTATTAAAAATCATCAGAATAGCAGGAATAATCACTTTGACAAAGGCAAATCTCGATGATTTTCAGAGTTTTTTTCGCAAGTAAACAATTATTCTCTTTTTTTTTATAATATTTTTTTGTGGACATTCACACACAACATCATCATCTCTAAATAGCACACGGTGCTTATGTAGTCTTATCTATTACGAATTTAAGGTTCCATTTTAGTGTCATTTAATGAAGTGAGTTCTTGAATATTTCCAAAATCCTAAATGTCTATTAGTGCATTTTACGGACGCGCCCCTTAACGTCTTCAAAACCAATGTATGGATGGGCCGGTCTATATTACTTGGTCGAAGGGTAGATATCATCTGACAGAATCTTGGATGAATTAAAAAGGGAAGATACGGTACGTTCTCTATATGGCACTTAAAAATTAAAAATTTAAAAAACCCCCGACTCACAAAAAAAGAACAATAAAAAAACCTGTAAAAAGTAAAAAAAATACTATTATATTATGACCTATCTACCCTAAGTATTGAACCTGTATTATTATTATAGGTAGCTATATTATTTACCTATTCATATTTTTAACTAACAGTTGGTCTCGTCGGGGGGACCGCTCTATACCTAAACAGGACAGACGTACGGTTAGGTTATGATTAGGTGAGCGGTCCCCGACGAGACAAACTGTTAGTTAAAAATATGAATAGGTAAATAATATAGCTACCTATAATAATAATACAGGTTCAATACTTAGGGTAGATAGGTCATAATATAATAGTTATTTTTTTACTTTTTACAGGTTTTTTTATTGTTCTTTTTTTGTGAGTCGGGGGTTTTTTAAATTTTTAATTAAATTTTTTATTTTCTGCTTTTTATAGGGGTTTTTAATGTCAACAATGACGAATAGTCTATCAACAATTATTCAGGGCTAATGCGAATTGCGCGGAGTGTGGTTACAGAATTAGCAATACATTTCACTCCTCATATCTTTCGAATGGCTTAACCGATTTTCATAAAACTTGCGGTATCGTGATGTATAAGATATGACTTTTCATTTGATACCCAACACGGGTATATTTGAACATATTAAATTTTTCATCACCACTTTCCCCTAACCACACACACACACACACACACACACACACACACACACACACACACACACACACACACACACACACACACACACACACACACACACACACACACACACACACACACACACACACACACACACACACACATACACATACACACACACACACACACACACACACACACACACACACACACACACACACACACACACACACACACACACACACACACACACACACACACACACACACACACACACACACACACACACACACACACACACACACACACACACACACACACACACACACACACACACACACACACACACACACACACACACACACACACACACACACACACACACACACACACACACACACACACACACACACACACACACACACACACACACACACACACACACACACACACACACACACACACACACACACACACACACACACACACACACACACACACACACACACACACACACACACACACACACACACACACACACACACACACACACACACACACACACACACACACACACACACACACACACACACACACACACACACACACACACACACACACACACACACACACACACACACACACACACACACACACACACACACACACACACACACACACACACACACACACACACACACACACACACACACACACACACACACACACACACACACACACACACACACACACACACACACACACACACGTCAAACTTATAACACCCCTTCCGGGTTTCCGTCGGGGTAGCTCGCACATAACTACACACAAATACTTACTCACACATTGTCTTGTAATTAATAAAGATGCGCGAAAGTGACATAAATATATGATTTAGTTATGAGTGAGCAAGACGCGTTATCGCTTAGCCGTCTAGGTCTCGTACAAGTTCCTAAAAGCTTCGGCATGCTTCGTGGTCGTTCGAGTGCCGTATCCGATAGCCGATGCAGTACCGTCAGCATGTTTCCAGATTATGGTAAATCATATTGAAATAATATATTCGTATCAATAATAATTATGTATTTCACAGTTACACACTAAATAAAAAGATGTGTTATTTCAGTTATCAAAAGAACTTTTATTTTAATACTAGGTACATAACCACGATAAAAAAACTAGGAACTGTTGAGTGTTTTCCTATGCTTCTTATCACTTGTATTAATATAATATTCTTTATAATATAATATTCTTTATTGACATAAACTAGGGTTATCACAATATGGAATTCCCTTACACCTGCGCTAGTAAAAACTGTGTTGCAGGTGCAAGTTTCTTCTCGAAAACTAAGGTGACAATGATTTCAAATTGTTTATAGTAAGAACTTACGATACACTTAATCTAAGGCTTACAAAGGAAATCGTGTTTGCATGCATATTTTGGTGTTGTGTGTGTATTAAACTAATCTGCATTTTGCATACCTTCGGTGGCTATGATAAAGGCTTATTTTGTTAATAATAATACCTATGAATTAAATACATTGTACCCTTTGGCTAACATACAATTTCGTCAATAATAAAAGAAATAATAGACAAATTTCGTTTACTTAATATCGAAATCGACACGAGCTTTTTACACATAGGTACATTATTAGATTTCTTTTGAGCAATCTGCTGAGGTGACTTGTGCCACTGTTGAGCTCGACTGTTATAAAATAGTATACTGTCCACTTAACAGTGATTTCAGAGATTTATAATAAATATAATGTTAAATAATTATGTGTGGAGAACTGGAGACTTTAATGTAAATATTTTACTACAATGTTGGAAAAATACTCAAACACAAAATACAAAAACAAAACCCCTAAGGAAATTTTGACGTGAAATAAAATATAGTTTTAGGTGCTAAACCTTCCTCATGTTAAAATTATATATTATATAATTTTAACATGAGGAAGGTTGTTATATCTACCTCATAATACAGTGAACGTAATATTTATTATTTATTTACAAGTTATTTACATTGAAATTATTTATTTACAAATTATTTATATTACTTATTATTTACAAATTTACGCTAACAGATAACTATCATTGGGAAACATTTGAAGGATATTCAATACAAATTAAGTTACCGTAGGAATACGGAAATAAAATATAGCCTATGTTCACCGGGGGTAGTGTAGCTACCCAACAGTAAAAGAAATTTTAACATCGGTTTAGTAGTTTCAGAGCCTATTCGATGCAAACAAAGAAACAAATGATCAAATATTTCCTCTTTATATTATTAGTATAATAGAATATATTATACTAATATTACAAAGAATTTTTAGTATGTTGTTTTCTGTAAATTAAGACTACTTAATAAAATAGGCTATGAGAAAAAAATGTATTGCCAATGTAATGGCAGAGCATAGCTTACTCCTATTTCTAAACTTTTTTTAAATAATTTGAGATTATGAATAGAATAGAATAGAATATGCTTTATTGTACACTAATTAACATTTACATGTATATGGAATACAGAGTTTAAAATGTACAATGGGCGGCCTTATCGCTAAGTGCTATTTCTTCCAGGCAACCTTTGGATGGATATGAGTGTAAGAGATCAAGTTTATAACTGGGCAGATATGTCATTAGTGTTTTAATAGAAAGAAGGTACCTATCAGGTACTATAAAATACGTGGTACATTGAATGAATACAAAGTACAATTACAATAGCTAGATAAATATAATAAGAATGTGTAAATACATACAAACAAATACACAAAAATAAATAAGTATGAATTAATTAGTCAACTTAGTATGCCGACCGTACCTTCGTGCCAAATCTGGCCGCCATTCATTATGCACTTCGGGCCGTCGCTCGCCGTTCACACTATACATTCTATCTTTTTCTCTCTTATGGCATTTCAAATTATTTGTCTCACTTTCACTCGTATTCGCATTTAGTGACAAATATTTTTTTTGAATTAAAGTTTTAATGTAATTTATTAGTTTATTAGGTACCTACTTACGAATGATAGTAATCCCATGTGTTTTGTTTTTGCTTCTTGAGTGATTTAAGCACTTTCTAAACACACATGAAGGCATTTTTTGTTACTTAACACTGGATTTTACGGCACTTGAGAGATGAGCACTACACATCTACGTGCTTCGGTCGTTCGACGTTGGTTCGACGTCCACTAAACCATACTAAGTCCAATAGCTCAGTTTGGCATGCCCACGCAAATGAGTCGGTACCGTATCTTTCCTTTTTAATTCATCTAAGGACAGAATCAATACTATCGACCCGACGATTTTTCCGGCTGCGATTACTTAATCAAAAACAATTTTTTCTTATACCAATTATTATTAGATAGACCAAAATATTAATTTTATAGCACTTACCCGTATACAAATGACAGAATCCACGAATGACCTTTTCCTTGTACAATTTAGAACAAACGATTTCTAGTCGTCTTAGAATAAGTAGCTCTTCATACATTTTGCGCGCTTGTTCAGTCGTCAAGGTAGACTTGGTAGCGGGACCCGAATCCAGTCTGTGCACTTTGAAAGGATTCTATAAAAATGATAAATAACTACCTACCTAGAAAATTCGACAATTATTTTATAATTAACTGCCAAAGAGAGGTAGGTATATACAGTATATCTACAGTAATACGGAAGCAAGGAGCTTATTCCAGAATCTAGGCCAAATCAAATAGTCCAGTCATTACGTCGGAAAAATCGGGTTAGAAATGCAAACGAACCGAGAAATCCAAATTTTGAATATTACGTGGGGAGCGACTAGAAAAGCTTAAGTTCAAATTGTCGACCAAAATAACCTGATGAGTTTTCCGCCAATTTAACCCTTTTCCAAGATGACGGAAAACCCATCAGGTTATTTTGGTCGACAATTTGAACTTAAGCTTTTCCAGCTCCTCCCCGCGTAATTTCCAAAATTTGGCTTTCTCGGTTAATTTGCATTTCCAAATGTATACAGGATGGAATTTAAAGACGGTAGTTGGAGTTAAAGTACCCTTAATATTGATAATGGCAAGTTTTGCTAAAAGGAAACATTCCTTTATCTTTAAATGCAGTTTTACTTACTTTTGAAAAAAGTAAGTAAAACTGCATTTAAAGATTTTTGAAAAATCACCTGCTAGAGCCGGAAAGCGAACCTAGGAGATGTGGAAAAAAACAGCCTGTATTTTATGGTACCAACCGAAAGAGTTAAGGAACAATTTCTTTTAGACAACATAGTATCTTAAATTAAAGGAACACCTAGTAAAATATGTTTTTATTGTAGGTACAGCTTACTCACTATCAGAAGACAAAAAAACCGGCCAAGTGCGAGTTGGACTCGCCCATGAAGGGTTTCGTAGCAGCAAGTAACATAATATAAAAGTTCTTATAGTTCGTTGTAACTTTGATTGATGTTTTAACACGTTCGCAGTGGTAGTGATTTTTCAACCCGAAAATTGCGGTTTATGACATATTAAAAAAAAACTACCAGCTCTATCTCGTTCAAACCAATTTTCGTTGGTAGTTTTTATGGCAATGTACATCACATATTTTTTTTAGATTTATCATTCTCTTAGTTTAGAAGTTAGAGGGGGGGGGGACACTCATTTTTCCACTTTGGAAGTGTCTCTTGCGCAAACTATTCATTTTACAAAAAAATGATGTTAGGAACCTCAATAGCATTTTTGAAGACCTATCTATAAATACCACACACGTATGAGTTTGATGAAAAAAAAAATTTGAGATTCAGTTCTGTGTATGAGGACCCCCAAAATTAACTACTTTTTTTCTAGTTTTATATAAGAATCTTAATGCGGTTCACAGAATACATCTAGTTACCAAGTTTCAATAGCATAGGCCTTATAGTTTCGGAGCAAAATGGCTGTGACACACGGACGGACAGACAGACAGACAGACAGACAGACAGACATGACGAATCTATAAGGGTTCCGTTTTTGCCATTTGGCTACGAAACCCTAAAAAAACAGTCTTATCGAGATTCTTCTCCTTTTTTGCGGTTGGTTAAAAAATGTGCTAGTTTCTGTGAATGGGAATATTCGTTACGGTCACTGAACCAACCAACTACAAAAAAAATGGAGTATCTCAATTAGACTGCTTTTTTTTTTCTTCAGATAGTGAGCTTACTCACGATCTGAAGAAAATTCTTTACAATAGAAACATATTTTACTTGATGGATGCGCCAGTACCGACGCATACATATTTTTTAGTTTATGTATTTAATGGTATTTATTATAATTATTATATGTCAACACTCACGCACTAAACGCATCTTACTTTTATGTATTGTCTATGGCAACACTATCCCGCCCGCTTCCTACATACACATTCCGCCATAGCTATTGGAAGATACGCACGCACCCGTCTCTTAACGCTCCGCTCCGCTATCGGCCGCTGTGATTACCCATCATATCGCGCTATATCGCTTATCATCAGCCACAGTCTCGAGAGTTACGGTTATAACTCCTGTGTGCATATTTCGCGGTCGTGAATCAAGACCCCGAACGCAAAGCTGGGAGCAGCGCCTACCTACCAACCAGAGTTCAAGGTAAGTGCACTTCCAAGTGTGGTCCTCCGTCCGGATAGTCCATCTAACGCATTCTTTCTACTAATAATATTAATTACCTCTTTTCCTATTAAATTCACGCATACGCATATATATATTTAGTATATTACTCATAAATACTCAACGCAAATATTATATTTAACGCCACCCGCACGCATTAGAAAAGTTAATTATCTTTTCACACCGCATATTTTATATTACTCATAAGTACTCATATTCTATAACGCATTTACGCTATTTATCATAATCATATTTACCTATATATAATCAACCCGCTGGCAGGTAGCGCCCCCCGAAATTATCGCTACCCAGGACTTGGACCATCCTGGCCATGTTAGTCCGGTTGTCCGATTCTAGGCAATCATTTTGATATTTTTTGGTAATTAGGAGTTTTGGCATAAAGTAAAACGGACAATCCAAAATTAACAATTTTCTCAACCGTCATAAATTTAACGTAGTTTTCCCCAATTTCATTACAATTTCATATTATCTTTCGAATTGTAATCGTAGATAAAACTCATATTTATACGTTAATTTTATACCCACATATATTTATTTTATTGTGACGGTACTGGGCAACGCAGCCGATACATAACGGTATTCAAACGATTAACAGCTGATTGTTACGCAGACTCCATATTGGGTTTGTTCTCTGAATACTTTACCGCAAACAGCTGATTTAAGCTAACAGCTGATCGTTGTTCGAATTTTATACTTTTTCGCTGAATATTTCTATTACCTACCCACTTATATACATACTCGTATCTCGTATCAATTATATTATCATGGCTTCTAAAGACAAATCCCATAGTAAAAGTTCAGACGAAAGTCAGGTCATGATAAATTTTTTAGAATACAAAAAACAAAGTTTGTTTCACATAGTTCAAGAAGTGTACAACTTAAGTCTCAAGGTTACCGATGAAACAGTACGCATGATGTTTCTCGCTCGGGTTCAATCTATCGATAAAACCCGATCGGATTACATCGAAACTATCGATAAATTGTTAATTGAACAATTAAAAGATAATCCGCAGGTACAGCCGAGTTATAGTGTTTTTAATACATTTGATGAATTATACTGTTTCATAAAGCAAACGGAAACTACTCTGAGACAAGAACTCGACGATAAAAAGAAAAGTGATAATTTTAATATCAAATTACCCCCACTTAAACTCACAGGTTTCGATGGTACTTATGGTAAGTGGCCTATATTTTATGAAAATTTCTGTAGTGTGATACATACGAATACTCGTCTCACCAACGCCGAAAAGGTTCAATATTTGATAGGTTGCCTTTCGGGTAAGGCACTTACTGTTTGTTCAGGCATAGCTGCTACCGCACAAAATTACGATGTTATTTGGCAAGCCCTTCTGGCTAAATACCACGATACCAGGGTTCAGGCGTCGTGCTATTTAGAACAAATGTTACACCAGAAGCCAGGGCAATCGGCTGATCAGATCTTGGAGAACTTTTGTTCAGCTGAAGCAGCTCTGCAGCGTCTACCTATCACAAATTTATCAGATTTCATAATAACTCATTTAGCATTAAGCAAGTTTGATAAACCTATGCTTGAATTGTTTGAACAATCTCATAGACATTTGAGTGTACCTACATATAGTGACGTCAAAACATTTTTGACAGAACAAAGCAAACTCCAAACGCTCCGCTCACCATCACATTCCCAAAAAGGTGATTATCGCGCTCAGCGGAGTTCAACCGCCTCTCATTTAAATAAACCTAAGTCATTTTTTACGCAAACCCGCCCTACTAATTTGAAATCAGTCGATACTTCTAACATAAAAAATTGTATCGTATGTAACAATAATTCCGCTCACCCTTTGTTCAAATGTCAACATTTTATTCAAGAGACTGTTGAAACGCGAAATGAAATAGTTCGTAAACATTCCTTTTGTGTTAATTGTTTAGGTTTTCATCACGTGAGTGCTTGCAGATCTGTTAATAGGTGTTCGATTTGCAATCGGTCTCATCATAGTTTACTGTGTTATAAAAATAATTTGAACGCATCAAATTCAACAAGAAATCATGCTACCGGCAACGCATCGAGGCAGGCAAACGCGTCTACTGCGCCGTCCGAGCATTCCATGTCGACTCATGCGTCATCGGCAGATGATCCGTCCCGCTCGCACTCGCGGGAGGCGCGGTCACATAGTGGCAATATCGCGTCGTTATCGGCTGTGATCCCTCCGCCGCGTAATTCAAGCAGCGCGACCACGGTTTTGTTGCCGACTGCTTGTGTATATGCAAATTATAAATCGGATCGTATACGTTTGTTTTTGGACTCAGGGTCTATGAGTAACTTTATTACGAAGTCTTGTTGTGAGCGTTTGCACTTAACCATACTTAACGCTCCTTCTGTCATTAAAGGCATAGGTCAACTTGAAAGCCAATCTTATGGAATTACGCATTTCAAAATATATTCGCGATTTGATGCCCGCTGTTCTTATTCGGTTAGTGCACGGGTTATAGACACTATTACAGATTTTTTGCCTAACGTGGAAATTGATACAGCGGAATTAACCCATTTACAAAATTTACCTATGGCTGACGAACGATACTATACTCCGGGTGGTATAGATTGTTTGTTAGGTAATGAACTCTTCCCCATGATTTTAGGGTCGCAAAAAATTACATCCCCAACCTCATCAGTAATCGCGATAGAAACCACGCTCGGATACGTCGCAATGGGAAAGGCGCATGCTTTACCTTATTCGCTAGTGGCAAACAAGCATCCCCGCGATCAAACAAGCATCCCCGCGATCGCATGTCTCATTCCTCCGTGTCCGACAAGGCCTTCTTATGTCACACTCAAGATGTGTCTCTCGAACAATTAACGCAACGCTTTTGGGAGATAGAACAGGTGCCAGATAAGAAGCACATTAGCACGGACGACGCAGCATGTGAAAAGCTGTTCTCGTCTACGTACTCACGCGACGATACCGGTAGATATACGGTTAGTCTTCCCTTTAAATACCCTCCCAGTGAGCTAGGGCATTCGTACACAATCGCCAAACGCAGGTTTTTAAATTTAGAAAAAAAGTTAGACGCTTCTAACTTACGCAACGATTATAATGCCATTATTCAAACATATATTGATCAAGGTTATCTCACTAAAGTGTCAAATAGCTTTCTAGACTCTCAAGTTTATTATATGCCGCATCGGGCCGTTTATCGCCCTGACAAAGAAACCTCTAAAACGCGTGTGGTCTTAGACGCTGGGTGTAAAACCACGTCAGGTAAATCGCTTAACGATTTGCTTTATACGGGACCAATATTACAGAACAATATCTTTCATTTGCTTCTCAATTTGCGTATGTACCCGGTTGCTGTAACCGCGGACATAGAAAAAATGTATTTTCAAGTGAAACTTACTCAAGATCATCATACATATCAAAGAATATTATTTAGGTTCGATTCCAATTCTCCTATTGAAAGCTATCATTTCAACCGCGTTTGTTTTGGCGTCTCCAGCTCACCCTTCCTGGCAATGCGAGTCGTAAACCAGCTCGCGTCAGACTGTCGCGCTTTATATCCTCTGGCGGCTTACGAAGCTGACAATCACATGTATGTTGACGACTACGTTAGTTCCATAGAGAATGTAGATTTAGCTGAAGACACCTATAGGGAAATGGTCGCTATGTTTAAATCTGGAGGTTTTAACTTAACTAAGTGGATCTCTAATGACAATACCCTATTGTCACGTATCCCGTCAATTCATAAGAGCTGTCTCGCTGTCAAGTTTGATGAGGATCCTCATGTTGACACTAAGATCGTGGGTATGCAATGGCAACCTAACGATGACACCTTTAACTTTAAAATAGTGATCGACATGCCTTTAACATGCACTAAACGCTCGATCCTTTCCGTAACCGCGCGCTTGTTCGATCCGCTTGGAATCATCAGTCCAGTGGTCGCATACATGAAGTTGCTTATACAAGAATGTTGGAAATTACAACTGGACTGGGACGAGACGGTCCCGGGTTGCATTCTGTCTAAATGGAAACACTTTCATAGGGAGTTGTCGCGTTTATCTGAAATAAAAATACCGAGACATATAGGTTTAACATCCGCTCGTCGAATTACTCTAATAGGCTTCTCGGATGCCAGCCAGCAATGTTATGGTGCTGTTATCTATGTACGAATAGAAACGGCTGAGAACGGAAACGCTCTTAATGTGAATCTACTGACCGCTAAATCCAAAGTGTCAGATTCTAATAAAACGCTAGCGCGTTTAGAACTCTGCGCGGCGGTCTTACTCGCAAAATTAATTAATTCTGTGCGCACTGTTTTTAACAAGCGGTGTCAAATAAACAATATATTCGCATTCTCTGATTCTACGGTAACCCTTACCTGGATTCACTCTCCCGCTCATAAGTTTCAAACTTTTGTAGCTAATCGCATCGCTCAGGTAAATGAATATCTGCCTGCTTCCCATTGGTATCACGTTCGTGGGGTTGAAAATCCCGCCGATATAGTCTCGCGCCCTGTGACACCTAAAGGGTTAATAAATAACTATCTTTGGTTTCACGGGCCGAAATGGCTGTCCGCACCTATAAATGCATGGCCTGTGAAGGAATATAAAATCAATCATAACGAGAAGACAGAATTACCGGAAATTAAAATAGCTTCTCTCCATGCACATACCATACCTGTCTCCGATCACGTTCACATGATAGACGAACTTGCCGAGCGTTGCTCGAGTTGGGTAAAATTTATTCGTTCACTGGTTTATGTATTACGTTTCACAAGGATTCTCAAATCCCGCGGTATACTTTCTGTATACGATTTAGAATACGCAGAATATTATGCGGTCCGCTTCGATCAGTCTAAGTATTTTCAGGTAGAATTACAAGCACTTAAGGCTACTAAAATTTGTCCAAATCAGGCTATTTTAAAACTCAACCCTTTTCTTGACGAACAAGGGTTAATTAGAGTAGGTGGTCGACTTACTCATTCTCAACTAAATTACAATATAAAATATCCAATACTGCTATCACCTAAAGGACGTATAGTGTCGCTCTTAGTAGACCACTATCACACCGACAATTTACACACCGGTCCTGGACTAGTGTTAGCATTGACTCGCCAAAAGTATTGGATTCTTTCTGCACGAAATTTGATTCGCCAACGAGTACATAAATGTAATTTATGTTTTAAAGCTAGGCCTCGTTCTACAACTCCACCTATGGGTGATCTTCCATCCATTAGAGTTTCACAAGTAAAGTCGTTTGTGCATACCGCAGTTGATTACGCGGGACCCTTTTACGTAACTCACATAAGGCGTCGTGGAGTATAAAGTCATAAAGCGTATATTTGCTTGTTCGTCTGTCTCACAACAAAGGCGCTCCATTTAGAGTTAGTAAGTGATCTTAGTACAGATTTATTTCTCGCTGCCTTTAAACGTTTTATCTCACGCAGGGGTCCTGTTTCAGTGTTGTACAGCGATGGAGGCACTAATTTCATAGGTGCGAAACGAAAATTGAACGAAATTTACACGCTTATACAGTCCACTAATTATAAAAATGATCTGAATAAATATCTAACTCAACATAAGATTCAGTTTCAGCACAGCCCACCTTTCGGGCCCAATTTTAATTCGTTGCCTGAAATTAATGTCAAATGTGTTAAGTCTCATTTATTTAAAGCTATCGGGAGTCAAATACTCACCTATGAAGAATTCAGTACAATATTGGTGCAAATTGAAGGCATTTTGAATAGCCGTCCGATTTGCATACTTTCTTCGGATCCATCGGATCCAACCCCCCTAACGCCTAATCATTTTCTTAATGTTACTCCGCTTAAATATTTACCCGCTGAACACATTGAACCCCTATTACCAGATAACAGACTCACCCGCTATCAATTATTAAATAGAATTGTTCAAAGTTACTGGACACGTTGGAGCAAAGAATATCTTACCTCTCTCCAACTTAGACATAAGTGGAATATGCCGTCCAAACCTGTGACGATAGGAACTGTAGTTGTTGTTAAGGATGACAATACGCATCCTTTATCGTGGCCACTCGCGGTTGTATCAGAGGTGTTTCCCGGGAAGGATGGTGTAATTAGAGTCGTCAGAATTAAGACTTCTTCTGGTGAATACATTCGTCCTGTAACTCGGCTTTGCCCGTTACCCACGCAATAACTCCTACGCTTTTGAATTATTTTTTAGTTCATAAGTTTTCATTCCTTTTATTTTTTTATTTTGTTTATTCAATGTAGAGGAAGAATCCTCTAAGCCCCCCGAAGTTGGATGCGCCAGTACCGACGCATACATATTTTTTAGTTTATGTATTTAATGGTATTTATTATAATTATTATATGTCAACACTCACGCACTAAACGCATCTTACTTTTATGTATTGTCTATGGCAACACTATCCCGCCCGCTTCCTACATACACATTCCGCCATAGCTATTGGAAGATACGCACGCACCCGTCTCTTAACGCTCCGCTCCGCTATCGGCCGCTGTGATTACCCATCATATCGCGCTATATCGCTTATCATCAGCCACAGTCTCGAGAGTTACGGTTATAACTCCTGTGTGCATATTTCGCGGTCGTGAATCAAGACCCCGAACGCAAAGCTGGGAGCAGCGCCTACCTACCAACCAGAGTTCAAGGTAAGTGCACTTCCACTTGATCTTCCTTTATTTTCGACGCTCGGACTGTAGAGATTGTATTTTGAATGTTAACATCTGTCCTGGCTGTTGGAATTTTTGGCTCGAATTACAGAATGATTTTGGGATCCTTTTCTACCCCGTCCTTTCCTACCTTATTCATTTCCTTATCCGCAAATCCCTTCCTACCCCATCCTCATCCCCTCCACTATCCGCCAAGCGAAGGTCGCCGTGCCGATGAGCTGCGTGGCTACGGGCGAGCGTAGTCTTAAGCGTGCCTATTACCCTGGGACCGGGCGAGCCCAGAATAAGGTTAGCCTTACTTGGACAAGCGGGGCTCTGTTCAGGTGGACATGTTTTTCCCTTGCTACTCGTGGGAACGCAATGGAGTTGAATTTAAACATCCAGAATGACGGCGATGTGGTTCGCAACCCGTCACGTCTCGTCTCCCATCGGGGCGAAAAGTGGGCTAATGATAGCCGCTTTGCTACGTTGAATGTAAGAGGAGGTATGGATGATAAAATTGAGGAGGTATGATGGATAATGCGAGGGAGGCGACTGGATATTTTATGTGTGAATGAGACAAAGCGGAAAGGATGCGACACCACGACGCATGGAGCCTATACGGCCTACTGGTCAGGCGTAGCCACGACCCGTGCGGCTTGTCAGGGTGTAGGTGTAATACTTTCCGCGAGAATGAATGACTGTGTGACAGATTATGAATGTGTGAGCCCAAGACTCGTTTGGTTGAGGTTAAAGGTTGGACTCACCCGCATCTTTGTGTTAGGAGTGTATGCTCCACAGGATGCGTGGTGGCGTCGGTCCTCAAAAGACCAAAGTGAGAGGCAGGCATTCTGGGAGAGTGTGAATGATATTCTGGGTAAATGCAAACGAAACGAAAGGATTGTAATGTTAGGTGATTTTAATGGATGGGTTGGAGTGAAGCGTGATGAATATGAAAGTGTATTGGGTAAGTTTGGGGATGAGCGAGTGAATGAAAATTGCAAAAGTTTGCTAGAAGTATGTTTGGAGAGGAATCTTGTGGTAACCAACACCATATTTAACCACAAAGATATCCACTTATATACAAGGAAACAAGAAAGCCAGAGAAGCATGATTGATTTTGTGATAGTAGACGCAAGAATGAGAAAGAATGTTCTGGACACGCGGGCATACCGCGGTGCCGGAGTTGACACAGATCACTTCTTGGTAATTAGTCGAGTAAGAGGTCTGTTTCAGCTGTGGCGGCATCGTGTGCATAAACCCATTGATGTATTGGAGCGCATTAAAGTCGAAAATTTGACAGATATGCGCGTGAAAGAGGAATTTGTAAGTTAATTGAGCGAGAAATTTGTAAATTTAGAGGAAATATGTGAGATTGAAGAATTATGGAAGCCGATTAAGGAAGGTCTTGTAAAAGTTGCAGTGGAAGTATGTGGGATAAGCAAAAGGAGACAAGGATGTCAGGTAAAGAGTATGTGTGCTGAAGTTTTAAAAGTTTTGTCTGAAAAGAAGCAAGCATGGTTGAACTGGTTGGCTACAATGGCCAACCCAAGAATGCAGAAGGCAACGGATGAGGATGTAAAAATGGCAAAGGATGAGTATAAAAGGTATAAGCGTGTTGTGAAAGAAGTCATAAAAAGTAAGAAAGAGAATGATGAGGATGACTTTCATAACAGGTTATCTGATGACTTCCAACAAAACATAAAATTCTTTTGGAAGTCTATAAGAACAATGAGGACTGAAAAGACAACCTCACAATTTAAGCAAATCAGAAACCATAATGGCAGTCTTGTGATAGGAGAGGAATGTGTGTTAAAAACGTGGAAGGAATATTTTGAAAGTTTATTTGAAAAAGAGGATATGCAAAGGGAGACTCATGTTTCGGAAATGAATGAACTTGAGAATGAAAGCCACTTAAGTATGAAAGAAATTGCGGAAGCGTTGAATAGTATGAAATTAGGAAAGGCTGCTGGGATTGATAGAATTTCTGTCGAGATGCTGAAAGCGGGTCGTGGCGTGGTAGCTTGCCAGCTGTACCGCCTTTTTAATCTTTGCTGGCGAAATGGCAGAGTACCAGAAGAATGGTGCAAATCTGTCATAGTGCCGCTGCACAAAGGTAAAGGGTCACAGCAAGAGTGCAAAAACTACCGCGGCATAAGCTTGCTCAGTGTCGTAGGCAAATTGTATGCGAAAGTTCTGATTAAAAGAGTGATGAATGAAACTGAAGGAAAAATGTGGGATGTACAAGCAGGATTTATGAAAGGAAGAGGATGCACGGATCAGGTCTTTTCATTAAGATGCCTAGCTGAAAAGTTTTTGGCAAAACGTCAAAAAGTCTATTGCATCTTCGTGGACTTGGAAAAGGCCTTTGACAGAGTGGTGAGGAATGAACTGTGGTCAACACTGTCCATGTATGGAGTGAACAGCAACTTGATACGAGCCTTGAAATCTCTATACGAGGGTTCCAGTGCCTGTGTCAGGATCAATGGAGCTTGCACAGACTTTTTTCCCATCGAAAAAGGTGTGAGACAGACAAGGCTGTGTAGCGTCACCATGGCTGTTCAACCTATACATGGACAGTTGCTTGAAAGAACTACAAGAGTGCGCGTATGGATTAAAAATGAATGAGCTAACCGTCAAATGCCTCCTTTATGCTGATGATCAGATAATACTGGCATCATCGGCGGAGGAGTTGCAGTTGATGGTTAATATAATGAACGATGCGCTTAAAAGTAGAGGAATGAATGTTAATGTAAGCAAGACAAAAGTAATGGTTTTTGAAAGAGAGAAATGTATGACTGATTGCTCGATATCGATCGAAGGAAAGAGCGTGGAACAGGTGAAAGAGTTTGTATATTTGGGTTCAAAATTTGCAAGAGATGGAAAGTGTGACAATGACATTGAAAGAAGAGTTTTGGCAGGAAACCAAGTGAATGGAGCCATTCACACCTTTATGAGCAGTCAGAACGTGTCTAAAAAGGCAAGGATGGCTGTACATAGAGGAGTGCTTGTCCCTACACTTATGCATGGTAGTGAAAGTTGGGTGTGGCAGGAGAAGCATGAAAGTAAAATTAATGCAGTGGAAATGAGAAGTTTGCGAAGTATAGCTGGAGTGACATTGAGGGATAAAGTAAAGAATAGTGTGATAAGGGAACATTGCGGTATGACAGAAGATGTAGTGACTAAGATAGAGAAAGGGATGCTCAGATGGTTTGGACATGTGGAGAGAATGAATGGAAATAGGCTGACGAAACAGATTTATGAAGCCAGAGTGAATGAGCAAACTGGTAGGGGTCGACCTCGGCATACTCATGTCGATCAAATCAATAATCTTCTGAGAAAAGGCCAGGTCAAGAGTACCCTTAACCGAAGAGCATGTATGAAGACACTTATGAAAGTTGAAGAAGCGAAAGTTGTTTGCCAGAATCGTAGCAAGTGGAAAGTCATGGTCTCTGCCTGCTCTCTCGTTGGGAGACAGGCGTGATGTTATGTATGTATGTATGTTCCTTTATTTTAAGATACTATGTTGCTTAAAAGAAATTGATTCTTATTAAAGAGTGTTGTGGTTGGTATCATAATATACAGGATGTTTTTTTTTCTCACATCTCCGAGGTTCGATTCCTGGCTCAAGCAGGTGATTTTTCAAAAATCATTGAATGCAGTTTTACTTACTTTTGAAAATAAAGGAATGTTTCCTTTCAACAAAACTTGCCATTATCAATATTAAGGGTACTTTCCCTCCAAGTACCGTCTTTAAATTCCATCCTGTATAATGACTGGACTTAAAAGGAAGTCTAATAACGACCTGTAACGAACAAAATATGCGCTTCGTCTGCAAGTGTGACCCAGGAACACTCATATTTGTGGCGAGTGGTGAATTAATGGGAAGTTGCTGTGGGCATTATTACAAACTATTTCTCATTTTTTTAAACTCAGACGACAATGCATTATAGTTTTGGGTCATTTTCTCTCACCTTTTAACGTTTAAGTAAGTGAGTCTAATCAATGTATTAACCACTGTACAGAATGTACAGTCAGTAAAATAGGTACGCATAAGAAGGTGAAGATTCTTCTATTGCGAACAGGTTCGTCCGATACCCCCTATTAGTAAAGGGTCGTTGATAACGCATGAGCGTTATCAACGACCCTATGAAATAGAAATATATGAAATATATGAAATAGAGCTATGAAGCTGGACGTCGAATTGGTGAATCAGTATTTAATGTAGTAATCCTACATATTACGTTAATTACATACATACATACATACATAACATCACGCCTGTTTTCCAACGGGGTAGGCAGTATGGCTTACCACCTGATACGATCCTGACATATCACTTTCGCTTCTTCTACTTTCATAAGTGTTTTCATACATGCTCTCCGGTTAAGGGTACTTTTGACCTGGCCTTTTTTTAAAAGGTTTCCAATTTGGTTGACATAGTTACCTAAGTGCGACGCGGTCGACCCCTACCAGATCGCCCATTCTCTCTCGCCTTATAAATCTCTTTTGTCAGCCTGTTTTGATTATTCTCTCCACATATCCGTCCGGACCATCTAACCATCCCTTTATCTTAGTCACAACATCTTCTGGCAAGCCACAATGTTCTGCCACTTCGCCAGCAAAGGTTAAAAAGGCGGTACAGCTGGCAAGCTACCACGCCACTTCCCGCTTTCAGCATCTCGACAGAAATCCTATCAATTCCAGCAGTCTTTCCTAATTTCATACCATTCAACGCTTCTACAATTTCTTCCATACTTAAATCGCTTTCATCGCCAACTTCATTCCATTCCAAGACATGAGTATCCCCTTGTAAATCCTCTATTTCAAACAAACTTTCAAAATATTCTTTCCATCTTTTTAGCACACATTCTTCTTCTCTCACTAAACTGCACTTACGGTTTCTGATGTGTTTTAATAAAAACATGTTAATTAATACCTACTTTAATGTTCATCTTAGATTTAAAAGCCCTCGAAATCTAGACCTTTTTACCTAAACATTCTTTTCCACTAATTCGTGGTATCTTGGTAAACTTCAAGTTGATTAAAACGAGAAGAAAATAAAAGTGGACTTTTACTTACCCTAATCTCAAAAGTAACTTCAGAGTCCGATTTTGAGCTATACGTTGCACTTGCAGTTACGAAATTCTAAAATAAATGTAGTGGAGTTATATACCTTTATCAAGGTAGGTACTTGGTACTTATTTTCGTTTAAGTATATAATAAATAAAAGCACCCACCATTATATTGTGGCCGAATAATAATTTGTTTACGAAAGGTAAATTTTTACTCATTTTGTTGTCAATTTGTCTGAGTAACAGAAATAATTCTTTGTAAAACGATGGTACCTATAACTAAGTAGGTACCACTGGTCATGAAGCATTCAAGAGTCATTTAACCAAATATTTAGTACTAATAGGAATTTACTTGCACAACAATTATTAAATTAAGTATTTAATTTTACATTTATGGTGATAGATACTTTTGTAACTACTGGATAGATCATACACTTAATGCATTTAAGTCGTTGTCATCAAAGTTATTTAAGACTGCTGCAGCTGGCTAGATTACACATTAGATATTGTTTATGTAAAATAATCACAATGATTTACGTATCAAATAGTTCTCGGAGGTTTTTAGGTACCTAAATAAATCACTGTGTAAAATTTATTGTGCGTCACTTTGACATGGACGTGAACCATTTAAGTATATTCAGCTAGAACCAAAAAGTTCCACCTTTAATATGATGCAGTGTGGAAAAATAAGTCCGGGGATATTATGTATAGGTATGCAGTGTGGAAAAATAAGTCGGGCCCTGGATGGAAACTAAATTCTTAATCTGGCTCATTTTACTTAAAGGAGACATTGTTTAAAAATAAACAAAACTGCATTCAAACATTGTCTGAGACGGCAAAGTAGGGTTATTATTCAGGATAAAATTTTGTCTTACATACATTTGGTCTCAAAGTATGATTTTTAAACTGACAAAATAATAATAGGTAGTACATGATAAATAACCCCTGAATAACAATCATTTCTATTTTTGGTCTTAATTGATCCCTAGGTAATTTTATTATTATGTACCTATTGTAAAGTCAGGCCGAAACGAAAACAATATGATGGACTTTACCTCTACCCTGCCCGGTACAAGCGTTTTACGCGAGTATCTATGCACACACTCGTAACCGAGTTATTATACACTAGCAGACGTCACGCGGTTTCACCCGCGTAGTTCCCGTTCCCGTGGGAGTACGGGAATAAAATATAGCCTATGTTCACGGCAAAGAGTGTGTGTAGTTTTCCAACAGTGAAATAATTTTTCAAATCGGTCCAGTAGTTCCAGAGCCTATTCGTTACCACAGACTTACACGTAGCAGACAAAGCATTAGAGATTGAAAAGTACGCCAAAACTAACACATATAAAAACCACACACACTAACGCAACTACAGGGAAGGAGTTAGCCGCCTAGTTCAATAAGATTTATTTTAATGAATAAGAGTATCTTAAAATACCTCTTTTAAGGTTCCGTAGCCAAATGGCAAAAAACGGAACCCTTATAGATTCGTCATGTCTGTCTGTCTGTCCGTCCGAATGTCACAACCACTTTTCTCCGAAACTATAAGACCTATGCACTTGAAACTTGGTAAGTAGATGTATTCTGTGAACCGGATTAAGATTTTTAAATATAACTAGAAAAAAGCAGTAAATTTTGGGGGTCCCCATACTCAGAACTGAAATGAAAAGATTTTTTTTCATCAAACCCATACGTGTGGGGTATCCATAGATAGGTCTTCAAAAATGCTATTGAGGCTAAAGCACCTTTAGAAAAAAATGATGTTACAAAACATAATTTTTTCCTAAAGGTGCTCCCTCACCGGGAGCATTCGCGCGTAATGTAATGTTACGAGTCAAGAATTACAGCCAGTGTGGGAGGTGAACCGAGCATTGCAATGCGCACCTTGTAATGATACAAGACGAGGTTACAGCAGTGAGGCAGGTGATCCGAGCATTGCAATGCGCGCCTTGTAATGATACAATGTGTAACGTTTTGATCCAACTCGTAACATCAATGCGCTTTTTTTGATGCGGCTGGCCGGCCGCACACTGGTCCGGATTATAAATAGGTGGACATACGATCTAAGATGTCAAACGCTTTTGGGAAAAAAATAGTAGTACGAGTACGAATTTCAGGTTAATTTTGCAATTCAAGATGGCCGCCGAACCACCGTTGTAAAATTTCATTTTGTATATCATGAAAGGGGTTTTTTGGTATCTCAGCATACTGACAGAAATCTCGCAACAGTGGCGCGGTGGCCATATTGGATTGCAAAATTAACCTGAAATTCTTACTCAGCATACCGAAAAACCCCATAAACAATATCCAACATGAAATTTAACAACGGTGGCGCGGCGACCATATTGGATTGCAAAATTGTCATGAGATTCGTACTCAGCGTACCAAAATCTCCCTTAAACGATACCCATCATGATATTTTGTGATTACGGCGCAGCGGCCATATTGGATTGCAGAATTATCATGTGATTCGTACTCAGCATACCAAAAAACCCCTTAAACGATACCCATCATGAAATTTTGTGATTTTGGCGCGGCGGCCATATTGGATTACAAAAGTATCATGTGATTCGTACTCAGCATACAAAAAAACCCCTTAGACGATACCCATCATGAAATTTTGTGATTTCGGCGCGGCGGCCATATTGGATTGCAAAATTATCATGAGATTCGTACTCAGCGTACCAAAATCTCCCGTAAACGATACCCATCATGATATTTTGTGATTACGGCGCAGCGGCCATATTGGATTGCAGAATTATCATGTGATTCGTACTCAGCATACCAAAAAACCCCTTAAATGATACCCATCATGAAATTTTGTGATTTCGGCGCGGCGGCCATATTGGACTGCAAAATTATCATGTGATTCGTACTCAGCATACCAAAAAAACCCTTAAGCGATACCCATCATGAAATTTTGTGATTTCGGCGCGGCGGCCATATTGGATTGCAAAATTATCATGAGATTCGTACTCAGCGTACCAAAATCCCCCTTAAACAATACCCATCATGAAATTTTGTGATTTCGGCGCGGCGGCCATATTTGATTGCAAAATTATCATGTGATTCGTACTCAGCATACCAAAAAACCCCTTAGACGAAATACCCATCATGAAATTTTGTGAGTTTGCGCGCGGCGACCATATTGGATTGCAAAATTATCATGTGATTCGTACTCAGCATACCAAAAAACCCCTTAAACGATACCCATCATGAAATTTTGTGATATCGGCGTGGCGGCCATATTGGATTTCAAAATTATCATGTGTTTCGTACTCAGCATACAAAAAAACCCCTTAGACGATACCCATCATGAAATTTTGTGATTTCGGCGCGGCCGCCATATTGGATTGCAAAATTATCATGTGATTCGTACTCAGCATACCAAAAAACCCCTTAAACGATACCCATCACGAAAATTTTGTGATTTCGGCGCGGCGGCCATATTGGATTGCAAAATTATCATGAGATTCGGACTCAGCGTACCAAATTTCCCGTTAAACGATACCCATCATGAAATTTTGTGGTTTCGGCGCGGCGGCCATATTAGATTGCAAAATTATCATGAGATTCGTACTCAGCGTACCAAAATCCCCCTTAAACAATACCCATCATGAAATTTTGTGATTTCGGCGCAGCGGCCATAATTGATTACAAAATTATCATGTAATTCGTACTCAGCATACCAAAAAACCCCTTAGACGATACCCATCATGAAATTTTGTGATTTCGGCGCGGCGGCCATATTGGATTGCAAAATTATCATGAGATTCATACTCAGCGTACCAAAATCCCCCTTAAACAATACCCATCATGAAATTTTGTGATTTCGACGCGGCGGCCAAATTGGATTGCAAAATTATCTCTTAGTCTTTCTGTTCCCGGTTTCCATTTCGGAGTTTCCAGTTCTATGATCCGATTCAAAATCGCAATAAAAACCATTTTCTGCTAATAGTTTTGCACCAATTTTTTTAAAACCTTCTCCTGACAGAAACAAACACAACAAAAAAGATTTAGCGAAATCGGTCCAGCATTTCACGCGTGATGCCGTGACCACGGAAATCGGGCTTCATTTTTATATTGTACTAGCTGACCCGCGCAACTTCGTTTGCGCCACATCAGAGAGAGTATTACTGTAGTGCAGTACTCCCGTAGCGTCCCGTCGTTAATATTCAATACTACGTGAGAGAGAGAGAGAGAGAGAGAGAAAGGTTTCTCGTCGCGTGTATTCCCGTCGCATTATATTTAGAAGACAATTTCGTTTATGAAAGAGGTATCCCGTGGCAGTATTGTAGAAAAAAATTGATTGCCATTAAAATGGTTATTGCGCACCAACCCAAAGATAGACACATGCTATCGCGCAATTTTTTTTGGAACTTTTTTAAGAGAAACAATTTTGCAGTACATATTTTTTACATAACTATAAATATTTACGCAGCACACGCAACGAAGCTCTCAAAAGGAATAACTTTTCCCCCGTTTTTGAAACATTTACTATTACTGCTCCGCTCCTATTCGTTGTAGCGTGATGCTATATTTATAGCCTATGACACTCCACAATAACGTAGCTTTCTATTGGTGAAAGAATTTTTAAAATCGGTTCAGTAGATCCTGAGATTACCCCTTACAATTTAACAAATATACAAACACACAAACTTTACTTCTTTATAATATTAGTATAGATACTCAATATCATCGAAGATTACAGGCATTATATTAAAATGCAATTCTGAACTAATTAAATGCTGAATCACAGTTTGCCACACTTATTTTTATGTTAGCATTAAATTTAATCTTGAAAAGAAGTGCCTGAGTTTGGCCCCTACATTAATGAGAGGTATCTAATACGTCAAACTGCAGCATCGGCAGCTTAGACCTTTCAAAAACCAGGCGCACGTCATTTTTTTTAACATGTCATGTATAGTGTTGCTATACGTGTAGAAACGAGATAGCAGCATTCATTAACAAAAAACCAAAAAAAAAACAAATCTTTCCTCTTTATAATATTAGTATAGATTGCATCCAAAAGTTCTCGCGCGTGTGATGTATGCATTTGACAGGGGTTTAGATCATTTAGCAGCTACTATAGTCCGTTCACAGTTTATTTACCTCTGACAGATCGTTTTCTGTAAGTTGGTATTGCAGTAAAGTCCCCCTATGAGTGCCAGCTTCAGACATTTTACCGCATATTAGGGGAGATTATAAGATGGAACCGTTAAGCCTGAGAGTTTTTTTTTATGTAAATATCCATTAGTCAGTATAATTAACATTACTAAAGACGTAGTTCTGTTACTAAAAGATTCTCCTTAAATTTCATTTTTATTTACATAAAATGGATATGTAATTTAAAAAAAACACTCATCATCGTCATCAAGGAGGGCACAGGTGCTGCTTCCACATCTCAAATAATTTCCACGCCCGAAAAAACGGCAGCAAAAGAAGAAAATAAGTTTCGACTTAAGGTTGGAGTACATGGGAGAAAAAAATCTTAGTATGGTAACACGAAAATCGGGGAAGCCAACCTCACAGCTAGAGGTAAATTAACTATGAACGGACTATACAAAAAAATCTATGTAGGTACTAAAAGTAGTAAGCTTTTATTTCAAGAATGGCTAGGCAGTATTGGCTTCGACCATAGCCTGTACTCTATGTGAAGAAAGCAAAAATACTTGACATTGACATTGACAACTCTGACAGTTTACAACAAAAAAAAATGTTTCGTCATCTTGATTTGCTATTTTGCTATTTTCACATTTTGCATTTCATGTATGACGAATATCCATACTGTAATTGTTTTGCAATATTGAGATATAAAAGAATTTAACAAATCGTATCCATAATAGATTGTCAGTGTCCGTCCGTTGTGATATATGTGTTGATAAATCTATTTCATTACAATTGTAATACATTTCTTTCAGTCTAAACATGGAGTTCCCTCATATCGGAAAGAATTGTTCCTATAAATCTTGCAACAGACTAGGTAAGTGCTTTATATTCTTTATGTAGACAGTAGGTACCTCTAAACGCCCTTCGAGTATTCTTCCATTTTTCTGCTTTGAAAATCAGCTGAAGTGAAGGAAATCCTCGATTACTTTGTTGTTATTGAACTTAGCATACTGCAGTTACAGTAAACCACCTCCGAAAAATTGGAAAATCGTAATTTAATAGACATATTCAAAAAATCTGAGTAATCTATACATTTTGTTACTTTTGTATAGGTGTATTTAAATCTAATGATTGACTTCTTTGCTCCTAATCAAGAAAATGTTCTTTCCATTACAGATTTCCTGCCCATGAAATGTGGGGCATGTAAGGAAGTATACTGGTGAGTAATCACAAGGTCAATTTTTTTAGTAAATGTAATACTCAACTGTAGGCATTGAGTTGATTGTGATCTAATGTGGTGATGCTTATTATTAGTGTGTACATATTAATTTGTGGCCAAATCACATGTCTGTGTATTACAAAGCAATGTAGTAGTAGACATAGAGTGAATATATTTTTGTATTTTCATTGAATAAAGCAGGCATTAAATGTCATGATGACTATAGTAATTTTGTGCCACACACATCCACACTACAAGCTCAAATCTTCACATCACCAAAACAGTGGGCCAGTCAGGGTAATCCCATATACGGTAGGACTTCGGATTACTATCCAACGATTTAAGGGGTGGGAGTGGGGGGAGGGGGGGGGTGGGGAACCCCCCCCCTGACGGAAAAGTTGCGGACGCCCCCCCTTTTTGAGTTATGATTTTTTTAAAATTCTAACCTAACTTTCGCATTTTCTTGTTTTGAAATCGATTTCAAGGTCGAAATTGGAAGATGGAAAATGGAGGGGGAGGGGGGAATCCCCCTGACCCCTCCCCAAAGTTAGGAAATCAATAGTTACCTTGAATTTAGATTTTTATTTTTTGAGGTTATGTTCAATAAAATCGACAACATAAGTAATCGTTCTCCAAATAAGAACTCGTCGACAAGCCAAAAAAAAAATAACCACGAAGGCTAAGGCGGGAGCTCCGCTCCGCTTCGCTCCCGCCTTAGCCTTCTAACCTAACCTATCCGAGTCGGGGTGTTAACCATTAAGTACTAATTATGGTTGAATTAGGGATGCGTAATTCAAATGCCGACCTGGGGTTGAAAAAAAAAACTACGCGTCTCCTATACAAGACACAAATTCACAAATAGGGTGTCATTTGAAAGTGTTGACCTTGACCAACCCATAGAATGCGTACGACGTTTTACGTTTAGTTTCACATATCGGCAACCGTCATTAAATTATTATAATATTTAATAGCGTTCATTTATATAAATATACGTAATATAATAAAATATGCATAAAATTTAACTTAATAACTAAATATAATTATTAATTAAATTTTTAAATGAAGTAAAACATTGTTGTGCGTTAATGTTACGTAAAACAAAACGTATTGGACGAGCCGAATGTCAAAAACATTGGAAGTGTTTGTGTTCTGTGGTGAAAAGTGACAAATTATTGGTGTTTTTTTACGATTTTCATTATTTTTTTTCTCGTTAACCATTAATCTCCGCAAGTTAAAACTTCGCGTGTAGGCTTCTAATAATATTAGCTTTGTGTATAAAAAATATGAACCTCAAACTCGATGGCAACTAATCTAAAGTTAAGCCCCATATACACAAGATGGCTAAAAAGATCTTACACCTGGAATAATCTTTAAGAAAAGACTTACCAATAGAATGGCAGCCTAACACTCCATAAATACTTTTATTATTTACTAGAGGATGTCGTGCGGTTTCACCCGCGTAGTTGCCGTTCCTGTGGGAATACAATATTTTTTCTTCCACAAGAACCTTCTCCTGACAATACCTTACACAACAAAAAAAGAGTTAGTGAAATCGGTCCACTCGTTCTGAAGTTATGCGCTTACCAACACATTTTGCGATTCATTTTTGTATATAAGAAGATGGTCTGAGACTGGTCGCATGTTGTTATAAAAATTCCATAAAAGAAATTAAAAATAGGTAGGGTAAACCACCCAATCGTTGGCACTCCTCCAATTATTGGCACTTTAGGTAATTTTGCCCATTTCTAACAGAAAAAGAATGCTATTTTACTTTTTAATGCATACCTACAACTACATAATGGGCAACACCGAACTGAAATAAACTAGGTTTCCCTTATTTTTCGAAATATACTCTTTAACTAAAGTGCCAATAATTCATTCTAAAAGTGCCAATAATTGGGTGGTTTACCCTACATACTCTTTAAACATAAATCAGACCATTCCTACCCCTTTCATCATCATTCTCTAGCCCATATTTATGATACATATACTTGATCATGCTCGCAGCTTCCCCTGCCTAAAATTTGTTCCCATTCCTGCTTCCCATGGGAACTTATTCCCGGAATAAAAAGTAGCCTATGTGTTATTCCAGACTATAATGTATATTTGTACCGAATTTCAACCAGATCTGTTTAGTCGCTTGAGCGTGAAAAAGTAACAAACATCCACACTCACAAACTTTTGCATTTATAATATTAGCAAGAAGCAAGATTTATAATGTTTATAATAATTTACAACTCATAAAAATATGAATCATTTGGGTCTGCTTCCATTTCCCTTTATTACTCGTTCTCATCATTCACTTCTTTCGCATTCATAACCCACTCCATCCATCTTTTTCTTGGTCCATTGTCTTTGTGATGAAAGTCATGTAAGGAGGTTATCACAAAGACAATGGTTTCCTTTCAAATTCTTTCATTTTATCCATTCAAGTCACACCACATTCACCTTGAATCCTGACTGCCTGAAACATACCATAGAACAGGACTTATAATAGATTTATATATTTTGCCCCTCAGCTTGAGTGGCATCTGTGGATCGCATGTCATTGCTGAGACCTGACACCACTTCATCCACCCAGCATTGACCCAATGCATTATATCACTCTGAACAAGTGGCCCCAGGTACCTACACTCCGGAGAGACCGCCCAAGTGCTTATTCTCTATTTACAATTTATGTTCATTATAATTTTCAGTTCTGACCACTTTGCATATGCCAAACACGACTGCCCTGAGCCGAACACTCGGGATGTACAAGTGCCAGTGTGTCCATTATGCAGCGCACCTGTTCCTGGTCAGAGAGGCGAGTCGCCAGATGTGGCTGTTGGTGCCCATATCGACAACCAGTGTACCTCTGACCCTGCTAGGGAACGAAGGAAAAAGGTAAAGATTCATTGCTGTGGTATTTAAAAAAACTTTTGATTTAGGTGCATTTACGACAATTCACAGCTGGCACAATTAACGATAAATTGTGATTCATCTATTTCATGTGTGGGCCAGCCCAATTTGCGATCGATCTAAGTTATATTTAATTTGTGTACTCTAATTAGTGGTTGACTTCACATTTGTTTGTTTTTATTGTTGTTAACTTTATCAATGTAAATAACATTGATAATGAAAGGTGGAAGTAGGACGAAGGGGCAAAGATTTTTATTATCTTATTGCTGTGATATATTTTTAACATTATCCATTTTGAACCAAATACGAAAGAACATTATTTTTACCATTGGACAAACTGTCTCTAGCCCTCTATGCTGTACAATAGTTGCTGATTCTTTCACTTGCTTTATGTCACAACACATAAAATCTCTGAGAGGTCCATAAACAAAGTCTTATGCTGGGTCCACATTTGTGTCATATCATCGACTAGTGTAGTGTGTAATCGTGACGAACATGTAATGCTCAATGTGGACGGGCCTAGGTTATGCCGCCTGGTTGTGCTGTCAGTGTTAAGCCTGTCACAGACGTAGCTATAATATATTATCACTAGCTGACCCGCGCAACTTCGTTTGCGGCACATGAGAGTTAGAAAAAGAGAGGTATTAATAGTATTAATACTTAGAGTAGTATAATGTTTCCCGTCGCATTTACTCCCGTCGCGTCGCTTATATACATTAGAGCTGACCCGCACAACTTCGTTTGCGTCACATGAGCGAGAAAGAGAGAGGTGTAGTATTAATATTTAAGGTGATATAATGTTTCCCTTCGCATTTACTCCCGTCGCGTCGCTTATATTCATTAGAGTTAGCTGACCTGCACAACTTCATTTGCATCACATGAGATTGAGAAGGAGAGAGGTGTGGTATTAATATGTAAAGTGATATAATGTTTCCCGTTGCATTTACTTCCACCCGTCCTTTTTTTGGTATGGAACTCATGTATGTCCGACTCGCACTTCGCCGGTTTTTATCGTTCAGTTGATTGGCTACCACTGCAGACCACGTTAACCTACTCCCGTCGCGTCGCTCATACTTCAAAACTTATTAAAACGGGTTATTGTAAGTGAACCTTAAAAGATATGCATATGCTGTTGAAGATATTTTTTTGTTTATTTATACTGCTGGTTGATGGCACTTGATGGAACTTGCTGCACATATTGAATAACACCACTTGTACTGTTCCACAACATTTATTTACGTTACACCTGACCGGTTTCGCCTCTCGGCATTCTCAAAGGTACAAAATGACTAACTTGATGACCACTACATCATGCAAATACATCCAAACTAAATATTTGCATGATGTAGTGGTCATCAAGTTAGTTATTTTGTACCTTTGAGAATGCCGAGAGGCGAAACCGGTCAGGTGTAACGTAAATAAATGTTGTGGAACAGTACAAGTGGTGTTATTCAATATATTTTTTTGTAACTTAAAGAGGAACATTTTTGTAATACAAAATTTTCACGTAACTTTAACCATTTACGCAACATACGCAGTGGAAGATCTCAAAAGAATGAAATTTTCCCCGTTCTCGAAACATTATTTATGGCTGCTCCGCTCCTATTCGCATTAGCGTGATTTTATATCGCCATTAGCCATCCTCAATAAATGGACTAATAAACTGTAAAATAATTTTCGAAATGCAACCAGTAGTTTCTGAGATCCTAGGACAAATAAACTCTTCAGTTTTATAATATTGTGAGCGAACCTTAAGAAACAGACAAATTAGGTTATTGAGAGCGAACCTTAAGAGATAGATATATATGCTGCTGCGGACTTTTTTTTAGAACTTTTTAAGAGAAACAATATTGTAATACACAATTTTTACGTATCTTTAACTATTTACGCAGCGTACGCCTCGGAAGCTCTCAGACGGTAAAAAATATTCCCCGTTTTCGAAACATTATTGATTGCTGCTTCGCCCCTTTTCGTCTTAGCGTGATGTTATATAGCCTATAGCCATCCTTAATAAATGGACTATCAAACTGTAAAAGAATTTTTGAAATCTAACCAGTAGTTCCTGAGATCCTAGCGTTCAACCATACAAACAAACAAACAAACAAACAAACTCTTCAGCTTTATAATATTAGTATAGATATCGAGATACCTATACTAATATTATAAAAAGAAAAATTTGATTGTTTGTTTGTATGTTAGTTTTTTTGCATTGAATATGCCCAAAAGTACTGAACCGATTTGGATAATTCTTTCATTGTTTTGATGAAAGCTCGGGTCGGGTGACTTATGCTATATTTTATTCCCGTATTCCCACGGAAACGGGAACCACGTCGGTGCAACCGCGGGACATTGACTATTATATTATATTATAGCAAGTAATACACACGGGAATTAAACTATAATATATTTTTAATCTCATTAGGTCTACACAATCGCCTTTAAAATATATCGAGATATAATCTGTCGACATATTTTGTTGAGCGCATAGAAATTTGTTATAGCTCCGTGTTTGGACTCTCGTAAATTTAGTTAGAAGATATGTCGTAATTTGCCTTGCTATGTTTCATATTCATTAATATTATAGTTAGGTACGTATGTGACGGGCTTTATATTGTGCTTTATAGGCAGCTGCAAGTTTTAAATATCGAATGCAAGGAACGGGTCATGGAAATTTTCTTTTTTTAAAAATAAGTACATACTTCCCGTTCGCTCTAAGTTTGCCGGCCGCTTTCCCTACTACGCCTCTACACCAGCCATAAAGCCAGCAGCAAACTTGGAGCGAACGGGCTGTAGACATTATCTCATTGGTAGTAACTATGCATTTCGTACTGTGACTGGTATGTATTGTAGATAATACGAGTACATACATACATATGGTCACGCCTTTATCCCCGAAGGGGTAGGCAGAGGCATATTATATGCCTACATATCACCTTATTTTTGAATTTGTGCCAGGTAATAGGTGGTGAGTCGTATTGCCGTGTTGAGATGGAGAGGCGCAGGTTGTGACTGCCTGCTGTTGAAAGTTTTCAAGCTGCCTAAAAAGGCCCTCAACTTGGCTTAACGACTGCCATTTTACTGGCAACCGGGACCATCGGCTTAACGTGCCTTCTGAAGCACGGAAACGCTCAAATAAATGCACATGGATGGTCACCCATTCAAGGACTGGCCGTAGTGAAAGTTGCTTACTGCTGTGATCGTTTACAGAACGCTGGGTACGCCGGGCCACGAGCGCTTCTTGTTTTGTAGATATTAATGATATAAAAACCGGCCAAGTGCGAGTCAGACAGTCTAAGTCGCACTTGGCCGGTTTTTTCCGCACGGAGGGCTCCGTTGCGGAAAATCACGTCTGTTATATGGGAGCCCCCCTTAATCATAATTTTACTAGATGGTGCTCGCCCGCATGAAATTCGGTACCCATTCCCGCTTCCCGTGGGAACATATTTCCGGGCTGACAATAGTAGTCTCTGTTATTCCGGACTATAAGCTATCTGTACCAAATTTTAGCCCAATCCGTTAGAGCGTGATTGAGTAACAAGCATCCAAACATCTTCACAAACAAACCAGGGAAGTAGGGTGTATTTGTTATAACAACAAGTACTAAAAGTAATTATTATTAAAGCGGCAAAACTAAACCCACATCATCTGTGAAAATGTCAACTTTCTAGCTATCACGGTTCATGAGATACAGCCTCGTGATGGACAGACAAACAGACGGACGGAGAAACATGAATAGGGTCCGAAAAGGGGAAACTTGAACTTCACTTTCTCAGACATAATATGATTAATGTATTTACGGGTAAAGTACGTATATTTAAATTTATAAAATGTTAAAGGTTGTTTATCGGATTAGTAATTATTAACGTAATTTAAGTCATAAAATAAAAATATAACAATATCATACAGAAACATTTATATTATAAGTAATTATTTAGTACAGCCTAGTAAGTAATCCAAATATCAGTAATTTAAATCATTTTAATAATCTTATTTTATTATTATTATGTATCATTATTTTTTTAAAGAAATATAATTACCTAAATAAAAAAAATATTCAAATAGCAAAATAAAACATTAGTACAAAATCTCCCCGACATCCCCTTACGGGTCGTGGGCGCCAAACCACAGACTATAGAGTACATTTTCCTTGTGAATTTATTATTATGCTTGCCGCCATTTTATCGATCCGAGAAAATGAAATAATATTATTATCTCTATTGTACTTACGCATGAAATGACACGTTTTTATATTGAACAGTTGCCGTGTAGCTTGTGTATCATATGAAGATACATGAAGGCATGTTTTTTTGAGTTTTCTTTACTAACAGAATTTAAAACAGTGCTAATAGAACTTTCGCTAACCCTACAGCCGCGTCACAGATTTTCAGGTAATTACCTACTTTACGTGTTGCCATTTTCAAGTGCCTATAACGTATCTATAGTTTTTATATCATTGGGCACAGCGATGAATTATAAAATTATTGTCACAAAGAAATCAGGTGGTAATCACCATCCAAAGAATTGCCATAGCTAAAGTTGTTTGCTTCAGTGATCGTTTATGGAACACAAAGTCACCGGGGCAACGAGCGCTCCAACCTCCAGTGGTTCCCTCTGTACCCCGTCTCTGTGTTTGTCCCGTTCAGTGTTCCTCAACGCGGGTCATAAATGCAAGTGCGGACGTCTCCCGGTGACGCGGACAATGAACAGCACCGAATACCCTATGAAAGTACACACCAAAACCCATTTTCGATTTCACGACCCGTTCCACGTGTATTTGATGTGTGTCCGTATACAAACAGCGTCTACACTGGGCATGACTACTAGTTAGTAACGCCATAAATCACCATGACGTTTATTCTATGTCAAGCATTTTGTTCGGGTGTTCGGCATGGATAGCCCCGAAGCTGCAGTTTTCATGGTATTAAAACGCAAGTCTGACACAGTAGTGGAGAAACGTGCTGTCCAAATGTAACAAATGTGGACGCAGCATTACGAGTCCATAGCTGCAACGTAAATTTTATTTTTATACTTGCCTGACACTGCCGCATGTCTAGATCCCATGTGACTAAACAGGAAGTACAATAATGATTTGTCGATGATTATTTTCAGGTATTCACAAATCGATGTACCTTCAGAGGCTGCAAAACCAAAGAGATGGTACCGCTGGTCTGTTCCGAGTGTGCTCTCAATTACTGCTTGCGACATAGACATACGGCTGACCACGCTTGCGAAGGGAAACTGGCCGCCAAGCGAAGACAAGCAGCGTACGTATTTTCTATGTAATTTTTTAACTAAAAAGTATACAGAAAAAAACCGGCCAAGTGCGAGTCGCGCACTGCAGGCTCAATACCGAAAAACGGCAAAATATCGCGTTTGTTGTATGGGAGGCCCCCCTTAAATATGACTTTTTTCTGTATAGAGTATTTGTTGTTATAGTGGCTGCAGAAAAGAAATACATCATCTCAGAACCCTAAAAAATATGGCACAATTTCGTACATTATTCTAATTAAGAGCATGTATTGGTTAAATACTGCCTTTAGGCAGAGTTACACAAAATATTATTTTAATATGCATTGGGGCTGCTGCGAAATGTTCAGGACCAAGCCGGTCTCGCCTGCAAATGGTGCAACGAATGAACAGACAAGATACAATACCCGCTAAATGACCACAGATATATCGCAAAATTATAGGTTTTGATATTAAAATATTGTATTTCAGTAATGCGGCCATGGCGCGATTAAAAGCGACCGAGAGCAGAGTTCCTCGCAATAACACAATCGTCACAGCTCCTGTTTCAGCATTTACTGAAGTGCAAGGAAATATGGTTAGTATAAGTTAATTATTATAGCCTTGAATATTCCTAAAATAGGTTTCAAAATAGAACCAATCTGGTTGTGACTCGTACACAGTCTGACCTATTTCTCGGAAGGAAATATACCTGGCCTAGCATAATAGGTTACTGCTATGTAAGCCTACATAAAAAAATATTATTGCTATTAAAGTATTAATATCAGTTGTCTGGTACATATAACACAAGCAGGTTAAGCCTAATCTACTTTGAGATCAGATGTCGCTGTGTAAAAAATGTCCAATAATATTTACTACTGCAGGACGTCACGCGCTTTCACCCGCGTTGTGCCCGTTCCCTTGGGAATACGGCAATAAAATACTGCCCATCACACACGGGGCTGACTTCCCAACAGCAAAAGAATTGTTCAAATTGGTTAAGGAGTTCTAGAGCCTATTCTATTCAATGCTAATCAACAAAAAACAATCAAACCTCTCCTCCTTGCAATATTTACAAGATGGCGCCCGCGGGATAAGAACCTTGGGTAACCTATGTGTTATTTCAGACTGTAATCTATCCCTGTACCAAATTTAAGCCAGATCTGTTCACCTGTTAAAACATGAAAGAGATACAGACACTCGCAAACTTTCGCAATTTACAAGATTAATTTTTATTGTTGCACCCCACAGACGGAAGACGAAGCCCTCGCCCACGCACTAGCGCTATCACTGTCAGACAGCGCACCAAGCGGCGCGGGCGACGCGACAGTGGAGCAACGCGACCGACAACTCGCGCGGGCACTCGCGCGACAACGCGTCGGCGGCGAACAGAACTCGCGATGCGCCGTCTCCTAGCGACGTCCACTGGGAAAGTGGGAACCGCATAAATACTTACCAAATCCACACTAAGTCTGACGGAAAAAAGTATCGACAAAAGGAAAAAAAAAGTTACTTCAAATCAAAGTGTCCAGTGTTTTTGCGACGTCACAGTGCGAATAGTTACTTATAAGTGCTCAGTGTTTTTATAATAAGTGTCCTGGCTAGGCGGCTAGTTACACTCAAGAATGTTAATAACTAAAAACCGGCCAAGTGCGGGTCGGATTAGCAGAAAGGGTTCCCTACCAAAAGTCTGAAGAAAATAATGTTTGTTGTATGGGGCTCCCATACAACAAACATTATTTTCTTCAGATTTTCCATTATTCCCTTAAATATTATTGCTTGACAGAATGTTTAATGATTGCTTTAATTATGTGTGTGCAAATTATACCAAAATAGTACCTACCTCTCAAAGTTTATGAAGTATTTCAAAATGCAAGAGTAGAAAAATTAAGCTTTGTGTATCAAAGCCTGGGGCCGCATTTGCGGTTTACCGCGGCGGTTTCTAACCTCAAAATGTCTTATTCTAATCTCAAAATGTCAAAACCAATGAAACAGTCTATGATTTGACATTTTGAGGTTAGAAACCGCCGCGGTAACCGCAAATGCGGCCTCAGCCTAAGTAACAGTGTAGAATCTAGTACCTATCTAGTTCCAGGGTATACAAGCGGAGAAAATATCGAATATTGTAAAGTTGCTGAGCTCATTCCAATAGTGTTCATTGTAATTGGTGGAAATTTTCACTGTTTAAATGTAATAATAACATTTTATGGGCTCCCGACACGGTCAATATGCACTTGACGAGTCTTTTAAAATATGAATGAAATTAGCTTCAGTGTGCGTGATTAATTTGCACTTGTGTGTGCATCAACATGTATGTACACATGATATTGACTCAAGTTGCTTGACCATCTCCTGAGCCCATTAGTTTAGATGACTAAATTCGTTTAGTTATTTTCTGATTACCAAAAAAAGAATAATATTTGTAGAAATTGTTATTTGACCTATTTCAAGTTTATTTGTGGTGCTCATAAATTAGTTCAGGTAAATTGTTCAAAACTTTGTATTTAACAACAGATCTAGCAAAATAGGACCATTACTGCATCCAAAGTTTTTCTGTGTGAATACAACATGTGCAGAAAGAGGCCATTAAGCCTTCCTTTATTGTTAAGTCTTAAATGACTTCAGACTGCAGAACTATTGCAAAATAAAATAGGAAGCAAGGACTTACATATGGTAAAGTTATTATGCTATTAAAGAGTAGTCTGAAGTCACCTTTAGCCACCGCGATAACTTTAATAGCATGATGCAGCATCATATACATAGTGCCTAAAACCTCGCAAAAAAAAAAGCTCCTCTTCGCTAGGTGGCGCTGGTTGCCGCCAGTAGGTAAGCTGTAAGTAGGTACAGTACAGTCACTTGTAATAGTGGAGATATAGAAGCCCAAAAAATATAGCATGCAGCGGTCAAATTAACTCACACAATTTTAGCCTCTATGACACTGTTGAGTGACCTGCAGTCATCCTTCCGAGAGCTTACCCGGGGCTCCTAACCTTTTGGTAAGAGGCTTTAGGTAGGAAATATGTGGTTTTCAGTCTGTAGGAGTCCGGCGTAGCATCCCTGTAGGATTTTCCTCACATTAAATAAAAAAGCCTCGGACACAGAGTGAATATACAGTAATAATAATAATGAACTTTATTGAGATTCAGTATTACAATGTTCTTAACAAATTGAACTCTGATCTTCACACTAGGCTACCCTGTGTCGTGAAGACCAGTCTACAGTGTAGTAAGACAAGCTACAAGCCATTGAGTTCGTTAGCTGCTTGTAAACTTGCTCAGTGTCATCAAGCTTTTTAAGAATCTGCTTTTGGCTATCCCACTGTATGTGCTACCTTTTAAACCCACCAACTAGCAGCTTGTAAACTCGCTCCGTGTCATCAACGCTTTACAAATCCTAATAGATGATTTATGTGCATGCGATTTTAGTCCTTACGCTGTAACAAGACTATTGTATCTGGACTGTAAGGTCGTGGCATAAAATTCATGTCATTTTGATCAATACAATACTGTAATTTAAAAGAATAAGTAAATAGCAATGTTGACTAATAGAAAATGTCTTCAACAACAATAATATTTTTTTTTTTTAATATGTCACCTTTGTTTGAATATGTGCATAAAATAAATACATAGACAAATGATCAATGATACACATGTTACTATTTTTACTTATTCACAAACCAGTAATATTTCATTTAAGACTGCCATAAAAGGACACCACTTTACATGACGCTTTTAACAAATAAAAAATACCACTAACTTATAAATACAAAAAAATATTTTCATCATCTAATATGTTTATCTTTTATCTTAATATATAAAACAAAGACGGGTTTGTTACAACATTTATAACTCAAGAACGGCCGTACCGATTTGGCTGAAAATTGGTGGGGAGGTAGCTTACAACCAGGAGACGGACATAGGATACTTTTTACCCCGTTCGACCTCGATTTTTTTTTTCGCTTGTTTTGGTCGATTCACTATTCTGCTGGCGACGTACACCGGTAGTTCACGTCCTATGCATAAATATGCGCAATTTCTACAATAATGCGACGGGAAACATCTATCGTTAACGAAATTATTCTGACGGGAGTAAATGCGACGGGAACGGGTGATTTACCTACTCTCTTATGTGACGCATACGAAGTTGCGCGGGTCAGCTAGTATAAAATAAATTAAGGCAACTTGGTTTGGCTCTGACCAACTGAGCTACAGTACCTTTGCTATTGTTCTGTAGCTCAATTGGTTTGGTATGGTTTTCTGTAGGCCAGTTGAAATTCTTTACTGGATTGTAATGACTTTCATTGTATGAAAATTTATATGAATAAGTTAAGATATGTACTAAGTGCTCAAAAAAATATCATTATCGAATACAATTTTTGTGTCATCATTTTTTATGTTATCCTTATAAAATTAGCGTTATTATGTCAAACAATAATCAAGATTTCAAGATTCATAATATACGTGGATTATGCATGATTTTATGGGGATGATGGTTTGTATATGTAATGTAATAAATTGTACAATGATATTATGTAATAATAGTGATTAATTTATGATATATGATACTTGACAGTGCTTTTCAATATCAGCTCACATTGTCCACGACCATGAGTAGCTTTTTGCAAACTATTGATTCTAAATTAATTATCTTAACACATAATATCATACGAAAATTATGTACTAATTATACCTCTCACTATGCTTGTATAGACACTATAAAGTTGGTTATTAAGTTATAAATACGAATATTTTTGAGATAATAAAATATTGTTGATTACAAAGATGACTATTATTTTTCCCTCCGGAGCAGAATGTACAAAACGCAAAATGAGTACCACCCGCAAAATGTACAAAACGCAAAATGTACAAAAGCAAAATGAGCAAATGTACAATACGCAGAATGACGAACACGCAAAATGAGCACCACACGCAAAATGTACGAAACGCGAAATTTACATTTTTTTCTTAGGACATGCTCACAACAGTTTTTTTTGGTATATAATAAACACTAGTAGATGCGCGCGGCTTCGCCCGCGTGAAATTTGGTTCCCGTTCCCGCTTCCCGTGGGAACATTTTCCCGGGATAAAAAGTAGCCTATGTGTTATTCCAGACTATACTCTATCCCTGTACCAAATTTAAGCCCAATCCGTTGAGCCGTTAGAGCGTGATTGAGTAACAAACATCCAAACATCCAAACATCTTCACAAACTTTCACATTTATAATATTAGTAGGAAGTAGGATAGCATCAGAATTTTGGGTTAGTATAAAAATATCTAAAAATAATGTAGAAAATGGGTAATGTAGAAAGTAAAAAACTAAAAACAAATGAAAAAAAATCTAATTACTTATTACGAGTTTGTGAAACGCACTGGAAGTGTGTTAAGACAAATTTATTACCAGAACCGCCGTCGCTGACATCATAGTATCGACTCCAAACACTGATACGATGACTGCTTTTAGGAGATATTTTGAACGTACTTGGTATCCCAATTTAAGCCCAAGGGTGCTCAGTTGTGCCAACCAACGGCATCGCACGACCAATCCCGTCGAAGGCTGACACAGGCGCCTCAACGCAAAAATCCCGAAAAGAACAAATCTATATTTTATTTTCCAATTACAGAAAGAAGCTGCATTCAGTGACCGGAAAAGTCGAAAGAGATTATTATAAAATATTAATATCTATAAATAAATTCAGTTATTTAGAATTGTATGTACTTACTCAATATTGTTTTATTTACACACATCAACACCGTCTAGGGATATTTCACATTTTCTCAATTTTCATAAAATCTGTTAGGAATAATATGCAACAATGTTATATTCTTAGGAAGCCCATTTTTCAGACTATATTTTAAAATAAAATTAAAATAAATTTTCGTCTTATATAAAATTTTATTAAAATGAAAACAAAAGGTAAAAAAATGGTGCAACTAAAGATGAATGTGTCATTTACGAAAAAATAAAAAAAAATTGAAAAGAAAGTAATTTCTTTTCAATTTTTTGCACCGATAGGAAAAATCACTAGTCAGTAAAACCACGGTCCTGCAATGGTTTTTCATGCTTTGAATTAAGTTAGCAAAGTCTCGCTGCGGGATATTGTCCCAAGTTCTGCTAAGATGCAAAAAAAGTTGCTCTTCAGTCGCGATGTCTGCAGGAAAATTCTTCTAAGCCCTTCTTTGGAGCATGTCCCACGCATGCTCGATGGAATTTAAATCAGGCGATTGCGCCGGCCAGGGTAAAACCGACACGTCATGGTCCTGCAGCCAGCTGGTCACCGCTCGCGCTGTGAGCGGACGGGCGTTGTCATGCATGAGAGTACCTAAATTGTTGACCCATTTGAAGTCGATGAGTGTAGACAATGGGTACAAGCACCTGGTCGCGGTATTTTTCAGCGGTCATGGTGTTTCTAATCCAAACGAGGTCCGTTCTTCCACCAAAACGAATTCCCGCCCAAACCATAATTGTCCCGCCCTTGTATGGATGGACTACCTGGGGGTGTTGCAGACGACTCTCACGACCAGGAACTCGCCAAACGCGTACTCTTCGTGAATCGGGATGAAAACCGATCTCATCCGTAAACAGTACTACAGACCACTGGTTATCTTCCCAAAGCAAATGTTCACGAGCCCACTCTAATCTTCGTCCACGATTTCCTCTGCGTAGTGCTGGAGTACGAAGTGGCCTGCGAGCATGAAGGTTAGCTTCATGCAGTCTCCTCCTCACAGTTTGGTCACTGACAAGCAATTGATGTTCTGACTGTAGCCGTTGAACCAACTGCACGGCTGTAACGTTTGGCTGCATTCTCGCGGCAACTTGTAAAAATCGGTCTTGTCGTTGGGTGGTTATGCGTCTCCCGCCACGTTGTCTTTCAGCCACTTCCCCGGTTGCACGATAAAGAAAGAAAGAAAGAAAGAAAGAAAAGAAAGAAAAAGCTTTTTATTCCGCCAAAAAATATCAACTAATATTAATGATAGCAGGTAGATACAGAAAGCAGAATAACGGCCACCTCTCAGCGTAATGCTGTCCACCTGCACTAACAAGCAGACAGCGCTGGTTTTCAGAGGTGACCGGACCCTACTTGACAGGGGCACCCATAACTTAAAATATATATCATAATAAAAAATACAATAAAAAAATAAAAAATAAAATTCACTATGACGCGAACACATAACAAAGCCTTATCATTTTTTTTCTTTATGACGTATCCATTACCAATAAAACTAAAAAACAAACAGAAACACATGACAATTTAAAAAGAAGAATAACGTGACCACAATCTTGAAATAACGTTTTGCCTGGTTCCAATCTCCTCAGCAATACTCCGCTGAGTAGCCCCAGCTTGGAGCATGCCTACTGCCCTTAACATTTCTTTTCTTGTTAAATGGCGTCGCTGCATGACTTACACAATGAAATAAATTCGTAATTAATCAATAACTAGCTTTAAAACTTCAACTGGACAAAAAAAATACCAATTAATTATCGTCGGTAAAATTAAAATTTCGAACTTCGCTATACTAATGCCGCGCAAATCATTTGTTTTAGTAATATATTAACTGGTTGGGCTGACCCCAACCACATCACAAGTAGAGCCAGGCACTCAAAATTCACGAACACGTGAGTTTCAGGCCGGCCGAAAGTTTCGGCCCATTTTGGCCGAAACTGCGGTCGAGACTGGCCGAAACCGAAACTTCGGTCGGTCACAAGTTGTGGCGTAAATTAGTAGAAGCCTACGTCCAGCAGTGGACTGCTATACCTACTATACAGCAGTGATTTTCAACCTTTTTCATGATGCGACCCCCCTGGCATGAACAAATATTTCGAGACCCCCCCCCCCCCGACCTTTCATTTTTTATCATGTATGTATGTGTATTTTACAGTGTTAAAAATATTCCTTCTTTACGACGTTTTATAGAGAAAAAATAAAGGAAAGTACCTTTGTATCTTTGCAATTTGACAAATCCACGGATATTGCGGTTTGTGCGCAGTTTGTAGCTTTTGTACGTATTGCATAAAGTGAAAATTTTATGGAAGAAATACTATTTTGCAGAGCGCTTCTTACTAATGCTTGCATAACATGTTCCTTCAAGTTACGAAAGATACATACATACATATCATCACGCCTTTTATCACCGAAAGCATAGGCAGAGGCGTATTATATGTCCACATTTCACGTTTTTGATTTTTGACTCACGTGATAGGTCGTGAGCTGTATTGCCGTGTTGATATGGACAGGCGCAGGTTGTGACTGCCCGCTGTTAAACTTTTCAAGCCGCCCATAAAAACCTTCAACTTGGATTAAGGACTACCATTTTACTGGCAACTGGGACCAACGGCTTAACGTACCTTCCTAACGTGCCTTGCTTTGGAAACACTCGCAAATAAATGTCATGAAGTGGTTATGTGGTGATCACTCATTCATGACCAGCCTTAGTAAATTTTGCTTACTACAGTGGGGCCACGAGCGCTTCTGAAAGAACAGATGCCAAACGCTTATTGGGTGCATTGCTTTGTCCATCGCCACGCTCTTGCTTGTAGTCGTCGACAATATATCAAAATAACTTCGAATGTTATTGATGACACATTTTTTTACTGTTGAAGTCGGATTTGAGATAAAATATACCTGGTAGGAAAATAGAGTAAGATCATAAGAAGAGTTGTGTCATTACTTCTCAGTGCAAGAGACATCGCAGACCACCCTTACACTTGGAATTCCATTCTGCTAATTTGGATACTTTTTGGGTAAGGAAAGAAACAGAAACCTGGAATTGATTGCTGAGGTTTTGAAATGTTTGATTCCATTGGCCACATCGTACTTATGCGAATTGGCATTTTCATTAATTTCCCAAATAAAAAGTAAGCAAAGAAATCGCTTAAACTTGGAAAACAATTTAATTCCAGGTGTAGCAAATACAGATAGAAATTACGATAACCAATCGATACGATAACAAAACGATAAAATAATATTAAAATAATTAAGATCCTCCCTCCCCGGGAGCATTTGTTTAAGAGAAAGTGATTAATCAAAAACAAGCACAATCTTTGCATTAACATGAGTCTTAGGATTTCAAATTTTGTTAATTTGTTCATACAAAATATGTTAATGAGTTTAACCCTTTTGTTAAAATTCTTTTACTTAATTTTTTTTTTGTAACTGATGTAGTTCTCTCGACCTTTGGCGACCCCCGACAGAAGCTCCGCGACCCCCCAGGGGGTCGCGACCCACAGGTTGAAAAACACTGCTATACAGGGTGGAATTTAAAGACGGTAGTTGGAGGGAAAGTACCCTCAATATTGATATTGGCAAGTTTTGCTGAAAGGAAACATTCCTTTATTTTCAAAATTAAGTAAAACTGCATTCAAAGATTTTTGAAAAATCACCTGCTTGAGCCGGGAATCAAACCAGGGAGATTTGAAAAAAGAAACATCCTGTATTTTATGATACTAACCGCAACAGTCTTTAATAAGGATTAATTTCTTTTAAACAACATATTATCTTAAATTAAAGGAAGATCTAGTCAAATATGTTTTTATTGTAAGCTTACCTACTCATTATCTGAAGAAAAAAAAAGTCTAATTGAGAAACTCCTATTTTTTTTTGAAGTTGGTTGGTTAATTGCCCAGTACGAATATTTCCATTCACAGAAACTAGATTTTTTTACCCAACTTCAAAAAAAGAGAAGAATCTCAATAAGACTGTTTTTTTCTTCTTCAGATAGTGAGTAAGCTTTACAATAAAAACATATTTTACTAGGTCTTCCTTTAATTTAAGATACTATGTTTTTTAAAAGAAATTGATCCTTATTAAAGATTGTGGCGGTTGGTAGCATAAAATACAGGATGTTTCTTTTTTCACATCTCCCAGGTTCGATTCCCGGCTCAAGCAGGTGATTTTTCAAAAATCTTTGAATGCAGTTTTACTTAATTTTGAAAATATAGGAATGTTTTCTTTGAGCAAAACTTCAATATTAAGGGTACTTTCCCTCCAATTACTGTCTTTAAATTCCACCCTGTATACCGGCTGGTTAGAAAAACTGATGTTCTACAATACTCAAGAAAAGCTTGAGGATTGTTTTTTGCCCATAGAGCAACACGACCTATGACTGATCGGGAGGGGAGGCCCCCTATGGAATTTACCGTTTGTCAATACCATAGATTTAGGATTTTTCGATGGTCAATACAGTACCTACTTCAAATGCAATGTTTATTAATATTATAAAGAGGAAAGGTTTGATTGTTTGTTTGTTTTTCAAATCGGTTCAGGAGTTTCGGAGCGTATTCGACGCTCCGAAACTCCTGAACCGATTTGAAAAATTCTTTCACTGTTGGAAAGGTACACTGGCGGGCGCGGCGCCGCGCCAGTCCCTTCCTGGTGAACATAAGCTATATTTTATTCCTGTATTTCCACGGGAACGGGAGCTACGCGGGTGAAACCGCGTGACATCCGCTAATCTATACTAATATTATAAAGAGGAAAGATTTGTTTTTTGTTTTTTTGTTTGTTTGTACTTTGTTTGGCTCCGGAAATACTGGACCGATTTGAAAAATTCTTTCACTGTTGGAAAGCAACACTCTTTGCGGTGAATATAGGCTATATTTTATTCCCGTATTCCCACGGAAACGGGAACTACGCGGGTGAAACCGCGTGACGACCGCTAGTTATAAATAAATTTATGTGTCTGAAATTATGAGAGAATTGTTTTGTATAAAAATACGGTTTCCCCCCGCAGCATATGACAAATGGTTATGGGTGATTTTTCGAAGTCCCACTATTTCGTCCCACTAGGGAGAACTGTTTCTCTGTGGTCCCACTACCTTTCATCTACATCGGGTAAACATATAAAGGCTTCTCCCTTTAATCACAGGGCGGAAACTCCATACAAAAATGTTCGTTTTCGCCGGTGGGAGGCAGGGAGTTGCCGATCTGTATGTAATACTATTATCATATATTATCTTTGCTTTAATGGAGATCGTGCTGCTCTATGTTTTGTCTTGTAAAACTAGGCAGCGTTTCTAGAGATTTGAGAAATGTTCAATACGCTAAGTATCCTTCTTTAGTATCGTCTACCTACCCAACGGGCAAAAGTATTCATATTTTGTTAAACATCGAATAATTTTTGTCTTTATCCCAAGTAGGTACCTATATAAAAAGACAAAATTTCTCTACGTTTTTGACTTTGTTGGTACCCTTTGTAGAGTCAAGTATTCTTGCAAGAATAGATTTGGTTTAAAGGTAGGATGAACACATGGGCTACAAACTACAAATGATCGCGCTATTTAAGGGTTGGGTGGAGTAATTCAAATTTTCTTCACATCACAATTTTCATACGGTCGGGCTAACAGAAACCATTAGTCGTCCTATAAGGGTGCATTTCCAGTGACGCGGAGTGGAGTGGAGCAGGGCGGTCTGTGATTAGCCCAACCACATATCTCAGAAGTGATTGGTCATCTCACAGTCCGCTCCGCTCTACCCAGTGCAGCGGCGCGGGCAGCGGTGGCCGAGCGACGAGCGGCGATCACGAGATGAGTCGGTGTATTGTCATTTTTCTTTGTATTCAGATTTTTTAACAAAAAAATTATATCGTATTTGTACGTGGGGTCTAAATCGGACATTATAGTTACTAAAATATGAACAAAATTATCCACAATCGACACTAAAAAAGAATTCGTCGCCGCGACAGGAGCGATCTGACCGCCGACATCAAGTTAAAGGTCTAAACCTGTGTCGTGTCATAATTACCTAAGCTTTTATGAAAATGAAACAAAAAAAACAACATGTGCCAACTAATACAATATAATTCCCAATAAACAAAATAACATTTTTCGTGCATATCTAACCTGAAATATCACAGTGCAGGAACATGCTTAATTTATTATCATTAAAATAGGAACGGTAGTATATATTTTTGGTATGCATAATGACTTAATCATAAAGGATAGGGGTAAAAGGCGGAGAACCCATTGACATATTGAAATGGACGGGCACTAGTTGTGGTTATTTGCTGTTGATGTTCTGCCTTCAACTTGGCTTAACGACTGCCAACCGGAATCAGTTTAAAGTGCCTCCCGAAACACAGAAACGCTCATAAAGGAAAATTTCACAAAGTCGTCACTGGACACTCATCTGAGAATCAGATGCGTAAGATGTGGTATGTAGTGATAGTTTACAGAACACAGCATATTATTACGAGCGCTTCCTATAGAAAAAAATAACATTAATATATTGGTGAGGCCTTACACTCAAAATCAGAATAAAAAGCTTCGGCAATGTCCCATAGTCGCTTTGAGAAGTAGAACAGGTTCCCATCCCAAAATGCGAGCGAACAACTTGCTATAATGGCTGATGCTAAAAGAAGCAAGGCCTTTTCTTTAATACATAATATTACATTATCTCTTCAGTATATACTTATCTAAATTTATTTTTTGGTCTCATGTAACTAGAAAGTTGCCATAAGCCATCATTGGCTGTATTAATTAAACAATTCATTTTAATTTGGATAGATTTAAAGGCTCTTAAATACCATAGATGCGTCAAGGTCGAAACGGATTCGGATAATTAGCTGAAAAAAAATCGTCCGCTTAATGAATGTAATTTCCTTGGCCTATCGAGATCTGCATCGCAGTTTTAGATCTTACCTTTACTCCACAAACTTGTTCTACAAGTTACTCATTGCTTTATTATGTAGCGTTCTGAACTTATGATTATCGTTCAAATAACTGGTAATGAACTCCGGAGGGTTTCTGGACAGGAACAGTTCCATACTCATGTACCTCGCCGCCGTCAAACGCTTACGTTCTGCGTTGGAGCGACATAGGTTCTTATGAGCGTGGGCAGCAAAATTTGCTGCAGTTTTCTCGATAAGGCTTGCAGTTACGTTTTGGTCAGTATCCTCCTCCAGCGGTGGCTGGAATGAAAATAATAAATTACCTAGGTATATCTTTTGGAAGGGATTTGTCAAGGATAGTGTAAATCTACCCTTTGCTGCCTTTAAACTACAAAATAATAAGGTACAGAACGCAATCTCATGTACTGCTCGTTCACTCTAACTTTGCCGCTCGGCTCCATACTAAAGTCGAAATTTTAATTAGACGAAGTAATTGACAGCAACTAATGTCACTTCTTCATACAATGTTGCTTATTTTCTATGACGAAGTGACATTAGCTACTGTCAATTTACTTCGTGTAATTAACAATTCGGGTATACGCCTCTACGCCAACGGCAAAGTTAGAGCGAACGGGTAATATGTACCTTTTTTTTCAAACCTACCCTCGGCTACGCACGCACGCTCGCACAAAAACCAGTATCAAAATTACTTGAAATTCCTTTCACCTCGTGTTCGTGAAATTCAATGAGCGATGTCATGTGTACGTTGCCTGAGCTCACTTTGAATGTAGATTTCCTTCTGTACGTTATAATTTGTGCTTAAACTTCCGCGACAAAGTTCTTCGAACATGATGTTTACATCCAACTGTTACTGTAATAATGTCCTGGGGTAATAGCTGCTGACTGTCTGACGAGATTAGCTAGCTCATAAGGGAATTGGTAGGATAAATAAGTCGCTCCCAGCAATTGCGAATAAATATTTTTCCATTGTATAATTGCCCTAATCATGACAATCATGTTGGAAGAGCGCTAAACAAAAGCCAATAAAAAATGAAGAGCGTATATTAGCGATCCATTATGGAGACCTTTTTTTTTTATGTGAGGGAAAATCCTCGTAGGATGCTATGCCGGACTCTTACCGACTAAAAAAACCTCAAGTAACGCCCAATTGCCTATGGTTGAAAACCCCGGGTAAGCCCTCAGGAAGGATGTCCCGTGACATTATGGAGACCTTGAAAAGTCTGCAAACTAAAATAAATGAAAATATAATCTAAAAAACCCCAGATACTTGGAACGACCTGTTAGCGCACGCGTTTCTCACGCTCCGCTTGAATAGTCTTGAGGCTTAAAAGACTTGAATTCCGAGTTCTTCAAGAGGAGCGTGAAGAAAGAACCAACCAAAAGGAATTGAGGGCTACTGTCAATAGTCACAAAAGCTGTGTGTGTCCCAATTATAAAGATGTCCTTTCCATCAAGAAAGCGGAACCATTTTGGTGAGCTAAATGTTAAAAAAAAAAGATGGGGTTTCAGTGACATAAACAATATAAAAATAAACTTACAGCAAACCGAATCCACTGCCAAATTTGGAACCTGGATATCTCAGCAGTGGCCGAGTCCTCCACATTCCCGCTATAGAAGAAATGCCCGATGCCTGCCAGCCAGTAGTAAATGAACAGTATAGATATAGCCACGTTGTGTTTCACCCCTTGGAGGGTCACGCCGTCACGTGGGATGGTCAGCAAATCTTGTGGCGTGATATTCACTTCGAATTTCTTTGATATTTGATTTGGAGTTGCACCACTTTTCTTCCAGAGCTATGTAAAAGAAAGTTTTATATTCAAAAAGAACGCCCCGCAGTTTCAGCCGCGTAGTACCCGTTTTCATGGGAATATAGCCTAAACTCATCTCTGAAGTAAGTTGTACATCGTGTCAAAATTTGAGCTAAAATCGATCGCTGCAGAAGTTTTTGAGTAGGTAATTGCAGCATACAACAACGAACTTAACATTTATTGACAGGTATAAAGTATGTTTATCAGTTGTCTAGAATTCTAGATCCTGTAGCACCAGCCTATATTGAGTTAGATGGCGCTTAATAAAAGACTAACGGACGTCTCGCGGTTTCATCCGCAAAGTTCGCGTTCCCTTGGGAATATGAGAATAAAATATAGCCTATGTTTATCGGGGATAACGTAGCTTCCCAACAGCGAAAGATTTTTTCAAACCGGTTCAGTAGTTCCGGAGCCTATTCGATGCAAACAAATAATCAAATATTTCCTCTTTATAATATTAGTATAGGACGTGAAATAAGTATGCAGCAATCTTCAATGCTACGACTCACGTATGACCTGTGCGTGTGTGTTTATCTCTGTAACCGGATGTTATGATAAGCTGTAGGCAGGAATATTTCCCGATGCTCTTTTGTAGATAACCCAGCAGATACTAAGGACAGAGGTCACAGACAGTTTTACAGCAGACTGCAGTGGGTCATATTTGTGTGTCTTTAACTAAGAATAGAATAGATCAATAGAGAATAACATAACTAAGAATAGAGCGGTCGTGGACGGAATATCTGTGGTTCGAGCACGCGTGCGTATGCTAGCACACTCCACAGTCTCCTCCTAGGGCCAAGGAGTATACTGTCCACAACCGCACGCGGGTGAGAAATCAAAATGACAATGAAACCGCTCTTACAGTCTGGAGGTTGCCCACATTTCAGCGTGCCAGTTTGGTGCGTTTTTTATAGTCAAAAGCTAATGTGACCGGATTCTTATCTACCAATGAATTTAGAAGATCATCAACACACTTCTTGAGTCATAAAGGGACTTTACTAAAATTCACAGGTTCGATTCATCGGAAATGTGGTAAGTATACTGTTACTTTGATGGCATTTTCAAGACATGGTAACATGGAACTGGCTGATGGATTAAGTAGCCTGAGAGATACCCAACTTCTTTGAAAATTACAGCACATAAACAAAGAACAGGATCGAGGGTTTTAATTTTTAAATTAACATTTGTTAAATTAGCTGTCCCTAAAAGTATTAAATTGAGCTAGTATCTTTCCCTAATTCCCTACTGGTATGAATGCAAAGTAGATAACTGTCTTGTCTGTTACGCTTTTACATCTACTACGGCTACTTTTTATTTCGAAAACTAGCGATTGTAGTAGTAGTAATAGTTTGTGGGAGTTCAAGTTACAAGTTAGTTCAGAATACTTTTAACAAAGGCGGACTGTATGTAATTATAATCTGTAGTGAAAATTACTCTGGTGACAGTTTAAAAATTAATTCTTACTGACATTAAGTTAAGATTACTACTAATACCCCGGATAAGATATTTCACTACGATAAAATAGATTATAATTATCTATTACATTACATTTTCACACACAATTATTGTGTGTGAAAATGTTATCAAAAATAAGATAATGAAGTTTTTTCAAGAATTTAGAAAAATAAGTTATTTAGCAATCGCAAAATAATAAATATTTATTCATGGACATTTCTATTCAACGCTATGTGATCCCAAAGAAAGCTAGAATTAACCTGCTTGTGTTATGGGTATCAGACCACGAATATTTAAACTTACATTTTAGTTTTTGTAAATGCTATAGAAACACCCAGACTCATGAATCCAACAAATTTAGCATTCCGGTGATCCCCTTCATGAAACTAAGGACTACAACACTCACCGTGGCGTAACTCCATAGCATATAGAAACGTATTCATCATTTTACACCCGCGTGCGGACTGGAGTGTTTCTTTTTTCGAAAAAATGGCAATGTTCATGAAATGATTTAAAATGTAGGTACACTTTTAGCGCTTAAAAGTAGAGGAATGAATGTTAATGTAAGCAAGACAAAAGGTTTTTGAAAGAGAGAAATGTATGACTGATTGCTCGATATTGATCGAAGGAAAGAGCGTGGAACAGGTGAAAGAGTTTGTTTATTTGGGTTCAAAATTTGCAAGAGATGGAAAGTGTGACAATGATATTGAAAGAAGAGTTTTGGCCGGAAATCAAGTGAATGGAGCCATTCACACCTTTATGAACAGTCAGAACGTGTCTAAAAAGGCAAGGATGGCTGTACATAGAGGAGTGCTTGTCCCTACACTTATGCATGGTAGTGAAAGTTGGGTGTGGCAGGAGAAGCATGAAAGTAAAATTAATGCAGTGGAAATGAGAAGTTTGCGAAGTATAGCTGGAGTGACATTGATGGATAAAGTAAATAATAGTGTGATAAGGGAACATTGCGGCATGACAGAAGATGTAGTGACTAAGATAGAGAAAGGGATGCTCAGATGGTTTGGACATGTGGAGAGAATGGATGGAAATAGGCTGACGAAACAGATTTATGAGGCGAGAGTGAATGGGCAAACTGGTAGGGGTCGACCTCGACATACTCAAGTCGATAAAATCGATAATCTTCTGAGAAAAGGCCAGGTCAAGAGTACCCTTAACCGAAGAGCATGTATGAAGACACTTATGAAAGTTGAAGAAGCGAAAGTTGTTTGCCAGGATCGTAGCAAGTGGAAAGCCATAGTCTCTGCCTACCCCGTTGGGAAACAGGCGTGATGTTATGTATGTATGTATGTACTTTTAGCAACAGCACGCCCTCATGGCTAGGCTATACGGTGCGCTGCATAATGCGGTAATGACGTTACGTTAAGTGGGCTTTTAGCCTTTTGCTAAGGATTTAATTAAAAACTTTACATATAATTTAAAGGGAAGTTTTGCTTGTTTGAAGTCGATTAACTCTGGAACTACACAACCGATTTAAAGACTTTCGCCGTTAGTAAGCCTGACATAACATAGGCTATGTGCCATCACGCTACTACATAAGGGTTCGAAGCAGTAAAAAGAAACCTAACAAATTTCTACACATTATTGCAAATTTGGGAATCAGGGCATGTAGTAGGTATGTCAGAGAAAAAGCTGTGGGGTCCAGCAGCTGTCATTATAGGAGATGAGACTCTCAACTCTTATCTCAAATCCGAAGCTTTATTAGAGCACTAACTAGCCAACCGCAGCCTCCCGCAAACCCTGACCGCAGTTTAACAGTTTTTCTACCACCATATCAAGACAAATTGATCGTGAATAAAAAATGCAATTTACTGGAAATGAGTTCCTACTTCATTGTTAAAATGCTAAAGAAATGAAATTGAAATTTAAGTACATTGTATTTATTGGATTATTGAAAAAATATACCTCAGATTTTACTACCTATGAAATCGATAAATAGTAGATATTATTTATCGATTTCATAGGTAGTAAAATCTTACATTTTTTTCAATAATGCAATAAATACAATAAATACTTGAAATGTACAAAATATAATTTACTTTGCCGGAAAATATATAGAACGAATGTAGACCAAGCAATCTTTAGTTAAACACGAGCTGTTGCCCGCGACTTAGTACGCTGCATTTTATATGTGATTCTTTAGATTGATATAACTTTTATATTTATGAAACGATTCACGTGAAACAAACACTAAGTTAATTGGAGCAAACCGCAATTCAATAAGAAAAACTGCAATGCAATCGGTTGAGCGGTTGCTGATATTAGCGAGCACAAATGTACAGACAAACAAACAATAATTCTAAAAATCATTGTTTTGGGTTCTATTGCGTTCATAAAGCCCCCCTATAATTATTTTTCTTTTTATATTATCTTCAATGTACTACGGACAGCGACCTGTTACGATTTTATTATATGTACTAGCAGACCCGCGCAACTTCGTTTGCGTCACATGAGAGTGAGAAAGAGAGTCGTACAGTAGGTATTAATATTTTAAGTATAATCCCGTCACATTTACTCCCGTCGCGTGTCTTATATTTATTAGAGAGGTGTGGTAGGTAATAATATTTAAAGAGATATATTTTTTCCCGTTCGCGTCGCTTATATTCATTACCATTAAGAGTTGACCCGCACAACTTTGTTGAAGTGAGATAATGGTTCCGTCGCATTTATTTTTGTCCGTTTTTGGTACGGAACTCATCGTGTTCGAGTTCGACTAGCACTTGGCCGGTATTACCTTTCAGTTGACTGGCTTACTGCTGCAGAAAACGTTTACTCCCGGCGTAAAGGTTAAGAAGTAGGTTATTGTAAGTGAACCTTAAAAGATAGGCATATGCTGTTCAGGACATTTTTTTGTAACTTTTTAAGAGGAAATATTTTGTGGTACACAATTTTTACGTAAATTTAACCATTTATGCAACGTACGCAAGGAAAGCTCTCAGAAGAAAGAAATTTTCCCCGTTCTTAAAACATTATTCATGGCTGCTCCGCTCCTATTTGTCTTAGCGTGATGTTATATAGCCATTAGCCATCCTCAATAAATGGACTATAAAACTGTAAAATTATTTTGTAATGCTACCAGTAGTTTCTGAGATCCTAGCACAAACAAACTCTTCAGTTTGATAATATCGTGAGCTAACCTTAAAAGAAAGACAAATTAGAGATGAGAGAAACAATTTTGGAATACAAAATTTTTACGTAACATTAACCATTTAGGCAGCGTACGCCTCGGAAGCTCTCAGACGGTAAAAATAATTCCCCGTTTTCGAAACATTCTTCATTGCTGCTCCGCTCCTATTCGTCTTAGCGTGATGTTATATAGTCTATAGCCATCCTCAATAAATGAACTATCAAACTGTAAAAGAAGTTTTGAAATCGAACCAGTGGTTTCTGAGATCCTAGCGTTCAAACAAACTCTTCAGCTTTATAATATTAGTATGGATTGATTGATTGATGAAAGACTTTTAATATTGATTATGGCACAATAAGATGTTGTCTAGTTAGTTAATAACAAAAACTTAAAACAAAAGGTACGATAAGTAGGGATTGAATAAACTAACCGACTTGATAATATATGGATTACTGTTTATATGTATGCTTTTCACGGATACGTTTAATGGTAGAAAAAAGAGTGGCTAGATTTGTTTTTTTTTACAAGTTTTGTTTTTGATGCCTATTTAAACTAATATTATAAAGAGGGAAGATTTGATTATATGTTTGTTTGCATCAAATAGGCTCCGAAACTACTGAACCGATTTGAAAAATTCTTTCACTGTTGGGAAGCTACACTATTCCCGGTAAACATAGGCTATATTTTATTCCCGCGTTCCCACGAGAACGGAAACTACGCGGGTAACACCGCGTGACGTCCGCTAGTATATTATATTTACACAACATACCTCGTTAACATGTGGCACCACCCTCGCGTCGTACACCATGAATCCATCCACACCATGCTCAATCTCCTTCATCTTGCTTTGTAATATCTTTGTTATTATCGTTTTGGACCTGAAATAAATAGGTGTTCATTAGGCTGCGACAGATGAACCGACGACCTAGAAAATATGTCAGGGAGTGACTGGATGCGGAAGGCACGCGATCTTGTGTTGTGGCGTGAGCTAGGAGATGCCTACGTCCAGAACTGGACTGCTATAGGCTTGCAACGGGCATGCACCCCTAGCAAGGAACTCCTTTCCTCGGTTTCCCCAAACATCTACAGTATGGGGTTCTTCGTGTGTTGCACAAACGTTCATAGGCTAAGAGGACAAATGGGCCATTATGATTGTCTGGACTAAATATGACTTACTCTTTATCCGTGGTGTCTGCGCCTGGTATGAGCATGGTCGCCGCCATCCCTCCAGTGGCGGGCGCATCTCTCGCGTGACAAGTACTGATGACCAGCCTCATGTAACTTTTCAGGAAATGGCGATCCATATTCACATATTTATTCCTATCGGGCAACAGGAACTCTTGACGATCGCCTAAAAAGTTTAGCATTTATTGATTTCAGCTGGTTAAATGTGTAGTTCTCTGTGTAGCCAGCCTTAGACCACACACTGGATCTTCAGGTCTTGGGCTGCATAACGCAATACGCATTATTTAAATACCTCCTATTCCTATACATTGATCCTGTATTGCTGAAGCCGAACGCCTTTAATGGCGCCTCAAATTGAGAGCCATAGTATTGTGGACTGTGATAGTGATTCGAATAAAAAAAAATCTCAGCTATAGTTTTTATGGAAATTTCCCCATTCCTGCTAATATTTATAATACATTACATAATATGTAAATGTGCTATTGTATATGCTGTCTATCTGTCACGCCTGAACCACTGAACAGATTCTGATGAAACTTGATAGAGTCATCATTAGAATTGGAAAAGGACGTAGGCTACTTTTAAACCCGAGATCAATTCCTTTGAGAAACGTAAAACTGTTGCTTTAGAGAATTCTTTAGATTTTTTTAGAAAAAATGTCCCTAATCACATAGTATTAACTTAATCTGGTATCCTCGCGACGAATCACCTCGCTGGTGTGCGCTGGGTCTTCGAAAAATCACATTATAGGTCTAATTCATACATAAGTTTACCTATCAGTGGCAGATAACACACGGGTTACTCTACTGACTACTCGTTTCTCAAAGTCACCTTGTCTCACAATAATACTCTTTGTTGCAAGGTCACTTTACTTTACTTTTTTAAACAAACGGTACCTACATCGATTACAGTATTATGTCATACAACAATAATGTATAAAACCACAAACGATACATAAATAACTATAAAAGTTAGTTTCGCATTATCGATACTATTACTATAGTAGGTAAAGAGGACATATTGTTGAGTACCTATACTATATCTACTCACAGCAATGACTATTGGTTTGAGAGCTACGAATAATGTTGAGAGACCTACGTCCAGTAGAAGAACACGTTGCTCTTTTCTTTTTGATCCCTGGTGTCACTCTCATACAGTTGAGAAAATCTTCGCTAGAAACCCGCCATAGCCATAATCTTAAAATTTGTATCAATGAACCGACGCGATTGGCAAGTGGTAGGTGCCTTGATAATTTCCTGGTTAATATAAAGAATTGTAAGGCTGAGATTTTAGAATTTGCCCTATCGGACCACACTGCCCAATTATTAACATGTCCTGTCAAGACAAGTTGCTATTTGAAATTTTGGCATATCTGTAAGCGCTATTATAGTGCAGAAAATTTTAAGAAATTTCAAGAATATATTATATCCCTCAGTTTCTCAGATGCACTACACAGTGAGGACCCGAATACAGCCTTTAATCATTTTTACAATCTATTTCGATCTTTCTATGAATTGTGTTTTCCTATTAGAAAAATACGAATTTATTCCCATGTCCGACCAAGATGGATCACAAAAGGAATACGGCTTTGTTGTAGGCGGAAACGAAAACTTCTATGGGAATATAGGAGGAAGCGCGATGTGGATGGTAAAAATAGGTTCATGGCATTATCATCTAGGTTAAATAGAATTATTAAATTAACACAGAAATCTCGTAACAACTACTATATTAAAACATCTACTAATAAAGGGAAAGCAGTTTGGAACGTAATAAACAGTAATAAATCGAATAAACCGACAGATGATATTAAAACTATATGTATTAATGGTAAATGCATAAGTGACGCTAAGCAAATCGCCGAGTCTTTCAACAAATTTTATATCAATGAGCAAAACTATGTGTGTAGTATGAATCGTTCAATGATACATATCCCATTTCATTCTAAATCCATATTCATGAAACCTACTGTTCCTCAAGATATTCATAGAATTATTTCAAATTTAAAAGCAACCAATAGTACTGGTTATGATGACGTATCGGTAAAGGTTTTAAAGTGTGTCTCAATTAAGATTTCATACATTTTGAGTTATATAATCAATCAGTGCATACTACACGGCGTCTTTCCAGATGCTCTTAAATACACCATAATAAAACCCCTGTTTAAAAAGAACAATAAACAAGATATGAACTGCTACCGTCCAATTGCACTTGTGCCTGTTATTTCAAAAATTTTTGAAAAGGTTATTCACAAGAACCTATATAATTTTTTTGAGTCCCACAATCTTTTTGCAAATGAACAAATAGGCTTTCGGGAGAATAGGTCCATAGATACAGCTATATATAATTTTCTTAATACTGTAATGTCAAGTATAGACAAAGGTAATCAATCATGTGCACTCTTTATGGACTTAACTAAAGCGTTTGATAATGTTGACCATAGGATTCTCGCTGACAAATTATATGCGTATGGAGTTCGTGGCAACGCTTTAGACCTAATAAAATCTTATCTAAGTAATAGAATGCAGTCAACTCAAATAGCAAGATTTAGTCCATCACTGAAAAGAGTTGTCAATTACTCGTCTGAATTTAGTACTGTAAAATTGGGCATTCCACAAGGGAGCGTCTTGGGGCCTCTTTTGTTCATTATTTACGTCAACGACATGCCAAAAGTGACACATCACAAATCAATATTATTTGCAGATGACAGTACCATTGTATTTACGGGAAAAAATAGCCATCAGATGGAAATTGACATTACTAAAACTTTATCTGACATTATTAACTGGTTGACATTGAATAAATTGACAATTAACTTAACAAAAACAAAGATTATGACGTTTAGAAATAGAATTAATAAATTAAATGACATGATAATTAAATATGATGATGACAAAATTGAACATACTGACATCACAAAATTTTTGGGAATCACTTTGGACTCTAGTCTACATTGGTCCTCACATATAGAATTGCTGTGCAGCAAGCTGCATCAGTTTTCGTATGCACTGTATATGTTAACAAAAACGTCCAATATATCGACCGTGTTAACAGCCTATCATGGGCATGTCGTATCCCTGTTACGGTATGGAGTTATGTTCTGGGGCAAATCCACAAACTGGAATGTGGTATTCATCGCACAAAAGAAATGTTTACGTTCTATCTTCAAACTGAAACAAACCGATAGCTGTCGACCTTATTTTGCTCGATTCAAATTATTCACTCTCCCATGCATTTATATTATTGAAGTAGTACTATTTGCCAGAAAAAATATTTCCGTATTTGAAAAACTAAATAGTAAAAGACATAATTTAAAGATACGGCTGCCACCAAGTAAAACTGCTTTCTTGAATAATAGTATATTCTGCATGCTACCGCGAATTTATAATAATTTGCCGACTTCAATTTTAGCCATTATTGAATATCATAAGTTTAAGTCAAGTGTTAAAAAACTTCTACTGTTAAAATCATACTATTCTGTGGATGAATATTTATCGGATAAGATATTGCAAAATGGAACAAATTGTTTAAGAATGTAATGTTTTATTTATGTTGACATTGATTATTTCATAATATTGACAATTATTGTATTACTATTGAATGTTAATTGCTAAGAGAATATTGTTAATTTATTTTAATGTAACCTTTGAGATATATGATTTAATTGTTTGTATGTTTTGCATGCTTATAGCTAAATATGGTGTGACTTATTATATATTATATCCTGTTAACATCATCTGTACCCATGTTCTGCAAAATAAAATAAATGAAATGAAACGACCGATTCAAAATATCGTTTTTTTTTTTCGTGTGGAAATCCTCATGACTTCTACCGACTAAAACCACACGGTGCCTTGCTATCTGTCTAAGGCCAGGAGTTCCGGGTAAACCCTTGGTAGGATAACCCCAGAACTCCAGACACAGATTTTGTCCACCATCGTGGACTCCCCCTATGGGTTTGGGTTTTATTCCCCTTCTTGGGGGCGGGGGGGTTCGGGATTTATCCCGTTTCCTTGGGGGGAGGGGAGCGTATTATCTCACTTCTATGAAGGGTGATGAGACACACCACCGTCTAAACTTAAAACTCGGGGAACGTGTTTCACTTATCTTAGAACCTCGGATCGGATCCCCAAGCGAAGCGTGAAGCACATCAATTGGCCTCTAATTGGAGGGCCATTGTCAATAATCATAGGGCTGTGAGTGTATCACAACTCGCTAGATATCGCCACGGATTTCCATATGCGACATATATTGGGGACGTAAATATTATTTATATTTACGTCCCCAAAGTAATTCGAGTAGGTACTACGAGTACTATCCGGCAGCTACACTACCTTAACATACTTATTTTGTCACATCGTCCGCGATGGACTCCTAAACTACTTAACTTTTAATTCTTGCACACTAAATAGGATTTCCTCAATTAAGTTTACAGATTGGTCCAATTGGTCTGAGTAAAAGTTTAATGGGCGTATCTAATAACACAATCCAATAATTAATTATCCGTTTCATTTATTTGGAAGGCCGTTAATAATTGATTTTAATTAAAAGTCTGTTTGTTTGCTTGTAATACGTTTGTTACAAGGAATCAGTGGCCGAGGCGACTGACCACAGATATTGGAATATATTTTTCGATTTCTTTGCGAACGTCGTTACATTACTGTATTCGACGACAAGATCGGGAGAGGGGCAGCGACGAAAGGCGGTGAAAGAATGGTTTCGATTTCCAACGCTGTTTATTATGGGTGGAAATTCCTACGAATGGCATACACATACACATTTACTTCTCCTTTGTACTTTATGAACCCATTGTTTAAAAGAGGCGTCCTGTTTGTACATCGCGATCAGGTCATTAGCGAAGATTTCATAGTGATTAATTTAGCAGAATAGCCGAATAGATGCTCGCCATTATAGGTAGGTGTTCATATGTATTAACTTACCAAATTTAGAGACAATAGACGCGCAGTAATCCCATATTCCACAATTGAGCCCTAGCGAATGCTCCCTCAGTGCATACAAAATTTCATCAAGTTCAAAACTGGAAATAATGTTCTCTATAAGCACGCAAGCTTTGATAGTGCCCTGTGGCAAGCCAAGTTCATTTTGTGCCCAAACGAATATGTCGTTCCAAAGCTGAGCCTCTGAGGCTCCTTCCAGTTTAGATAAATAAAAATAAGGGCCGCTGTTTGCTTCATAAAGCTTCTTCGCATTATGATACATCAAAATCGCAAAATCCACCAAAGGACCAACCGATTCTTTGCCATTAATCTATGAAACAAAATATAAAAGAAAAATAAGAAGAAAATAAACGGTCTATTAGACGTAGGTCAAAAAATTTAATCAAGATTATTATTGTTTCTTTTGCGACGATCAAGTCAGGTTACCGATATACCCTTAAAAACTCCCCGAGATTTGAGACTTAACTGAGCTGCCAATGCTGGCGGTTTTGGAACGATACGATACGATGAGATCGTCTATATTTTTCCAATAGAACGGCGCGCTCATGATCATCGCCACCCTAATAAAGGACAAGATAGTTCTGGGATCAGTGGGATAGATTTAGACTTCTGTTATGTAGACTAGGAAACAATAATTTATATCACTGGGCTTTGCCGACGGGCAAAGTGTGTGCTAATAAAAAAAGCTGTAATATCTCAATCATTCCTGCCGATCAATCCTTCTTTTGAGTAGGTGCTTGAATTTTGGGCTATACTGTGTTGTATTCCTTTATAACAGTACATTTTGTTAAAAAAGATAATGTTCCTAACCCAAGTTCACTAACACATTAATAAATTATAACCAAAGGAGAACAAGCTCAAAGTATGGATTTAATCTTGTAAATGACAAGTGTATATGTTATCTATATCTAAATAAAATTTAATGTCACTTTTCATTGTAATTTTATAACTCAAAAACGGGCTCACCTATCCAAACCAAATGTTTAGGCTTTGTTGGGACTATTTAGTACATGATTTATGTGAAGTTTGCACAAAATCGGTTGAGCGGTTCTTCATTTATCACGCAAACGAAGTTGCGCGAGTCAGCTAGTTAAATATAAAATAATATTTCTAATACATACCAATATATTATGTTCAATCATATTCCATGCTCTAGGTCTTAACATTAAGACAGGGCATGTAATGATTGTCACTGGAGCACCTTGTAGACGGCCATTAATGACTTGACGGATGTTGTGATATGCCTGCAGCTGGTTCTTCCAGGTGGGGCAGTGCCCATCATCGAAATCCACTTGAATGCCTTGAACATCTTCATTAAGGGATGATACAAAATGGGCTGTGTTTGATGCAGAAACATCACCCAAGTCTAAGTGACGGTTTCTTTGAAAATAATATTTACACATTAACACAAGGCACACAGATATCAAATCTTGAGTTTTCTATGTTGTGTGTTACTACAAATCAAAGAGGAAATATTTCATAGCTTGTTTGCATGCATTGACTAGGCTCTGATACTACTAAACCGATTTGAAAATTTACTGTTGAGAAGTTTTACTATACCTAGCTCACATAGGCTATATTTCATTCCTACAGGAACGGGATCCACATAGCTGAAACCGCATGACATCTGCTAGTTAAAAATAAAATGAAAATCCTGCTAAACACATAGTAATGAAAAGATGGATTTATAGCTCAACATGTCATTGTGGCTACAAAGTTTACATTAAAAATGTTTGCTTGGAGACTGGGGTTACTTTGAGTTTCATAAGTTAGCTATATTGTTTTTTAGTTTGCTTTGCTCCCAAGGATATTGTAATAGTATTACAACATACAGATAGGCAACTCCCTGCCCCTCAATGACCAAGCTTCCCCAACCTCGCCAGTTCTGCCACAGCTGTCAGTATAGTTCGGCGGGTGTTTAGAGGGAACATTTGCTTAGCCTTATTGATCACAACACATTCAAGCTCTGTACGAACACAGAATATTTTTAATGTAGATGACCAAATTGAAAACAAATCATTTGTATGGAGTTTCCACCCTGTGATGCCACTACACAAATATACACTACACAACAGTAGGAAAAGATGTTGTTCTAACAAATGTAACTATATAATGAGCGAGGCTGACAGCTACATCAATGATATTGTGATTTAATGAAATTAATTTAGTAAGGAAATCGTTACATCCATTTAATAATAAACTACCGTCATTAATTTCACTGTAAATAGTTAATTGTTACGCCATAACCACTGATGATGTCGGGTCCGCTTGCTCAAATATAGTACTCAAAGAAAAATAATGTCACAAACAGTACGTACAGTAACCTGGGTGGCAGCGCTGCTATCTTCCACGTCTTATCATTTCTTTCATTCGACTTGTTAAAGTCCAAAGTTGAAGCTAATTTCGTAGCCGCTGTACGTTGTAGTCGGTCTTTAAACAATTGCTCGATTCGATTATCAAATTTTTCGTGAAGTTGACTAATAAATTGTATTGCTCCCTCACTGAATAATGTTTTTTGTATGTCTTCAAATTTTGGCGGCGCTGATTGTAACAAAATTACTTTTGACATCTTTCAAACGTAAACAAAATATAAATTTATTACTATCTCTAAAAGAAAACACTCAAGGGCAAGCTTGACGTGTATCTCGAGGAACTGAAGTTAATGTATAGAGAACACGAATACAACTAAGATATTTGTCACTGTAAATACTTACAGAACTTAGAACACTGAAATAAAATCTTTTCATTTCAGTTTATAATTTTATCATTACCATTTGACAAGAGATAACAAAACAAACATGAAGTTTTGACAAGTTGACATTGACAGTGACGGTGGCTGCAAAAAAAAATTGGCTTTGGTTACTTTGTAGACCATTATGCCAGCAACGCGTAACAGTGCGGCCACGGACTCGGTCTTAGCGAATTGCGGGGCGGCGTTACTTGTCAACTAACTTCCTACCTATAGTCCATTCACAGATATTTTAACTCTGACAGCTGGTCATTGTATGATTTTCTGTGTATTGACATTGCAGTAAAGTTGTCGCGACGATTTGCCAATCTTGCGTTCTAGCTTTTCATTCTCTTTTTCCTTTGTGGGGAATGTCGCGAAGATCTGATAATCTTGCGAAGTTCTGAAGTTATACTCCAAGGAGATTGCTACTGGAGGTACATACTCCATGGTAATATCGCGTCGGTCTATTTGTTTTTTTATCTAAATTTGAATATGATTCCGTTTCTAATTTCAAATGGATAATTTTCTTTGCACGTCATTTAGTTAAAGTCGAACAACATAATATGATAGTATACTATAATATCAAGACGCAAGGTTTATGTGTACGGTCAAGTTTATCCTGTACCGCGTGTGCGAAGTCTGACAGCACATCTACAAAGGCTGGTATTCCTTTTACATGTTATTTCTCACCCGTGTAATAGATAAAACTATTGTGTTGTCATGAGTGTCACACATGAGTAAGTGAGCCGACCCTGTATACCTACATTTGATGGTCCTAGAACTGGAGTCAATGATATTTGATGTTACTAGAGCTGCGATGCTCTGTGTGAGCCACTCATGTTTGATGATCCTAGAGTTGGGAGTCAATGTAGTTATCGTATCACCCGGCGGCCTACCTGTGTGTTATAACGTGTTATATGTCTATGGCTGTGAACATGAGATTTACAGCATCTAGGTGTTGGATCCAACATTGTTGTACTTTTGATATGTATAGGAATGCTAGTTATTCTCTTTGAGAATAATAAATAAATAAATAAATATTCACGGACATTTCACACAACGCTATCTGATCCCAAAGTAAGCTAGGAATAACCTGCTTGTAAATAAATTAAATATAAATTAAATAAATAAATAACGTTTATTTAATGTGTACCAGATAAAGCAAGCAAGAACATCTCTGGACGTAAACAGCACAGTTATACGAATTTATCGGAATTGATATGAACCCAATAAAAGAACCCATTAACCATTTTTTTTCTTTGTTTTCCGACAAAAGTTGCCACATAAGTGCCAGCGTAACACATTGTACCGCATGTAAGTGGAGATTATAACATCCAACCGCAAGCACTAAGAGTTTTGTTTTCATGTCATAAAATACTTAACTTTCCTAAAAAATTGCTCCTGTTACTATACCATTGTAAAAAAGTTTTACTTTTATATTTATGAATATTGGAAAAGACCATTGGGCGCTTGCACACTGCCACGATAACGGTAACGACACGATATCGTACGATATCGTAGGAGCGGTGTTTTTTTTTTTTTTTTTTTTTTTATTTATTTATTTACATACAAAGAACAAGATAAGCTTACAGTAGGAACCAAAACGCTTACATGTTATGCTACATTACACAAATTCATCAGTAAATAGGTACTTAATCAATTTATACAATCTTAATTTGATTGGATTCAGTTCAGTCACATACTGTCACCCTTAGCATTTTTTATGTCTATGAACTACCTAGCCAAAACAGCCTTTACTTTTTATAAGCTCAATATTGACTCAAAATACATGTAATTTACTAAAATACAGTTATCATTCCCAATATCAATTCATTCAATTCAATTACAATTCAATTACACTACATGTTTCATTATAATAATAATATTAGATATAATGTCAATTTCACAAATTATAAATAATAGAATGTCAGGAATTATAATGTCAATTTAATTTAAATTAATTTAATTAGTTATTTAATTAATGTTACATTGTATAATGTCAGTATAGTACAATTGAATATGTCATTAGAATGTCAATCCTTATTTAACTTTTAAATTTTTTTATGTCAGTGCAATTAATATTCATTAGTACAAAGTCAGCACACAATTATATTATGGAAAATCCTATTAAAATTAAATTCCAAATCATTTCATTAATTCATTTAAATATTTAATAACATTTATCGCCATTTCATTTACCCTATCCACGAAGAAATCTACATCTGAATTTGTACGTAACAGGCCATTAATCAACTCTATAGCTCTTGCAGTGGGACTAGTAGCGGCCTGTGGCAAGCGCCAAGATGGTGGCGTTACCAGTAGCCGATGTTGTCGGCGTCCTGAGCCACGCATATAGTTGTCTGGTACAAAGAAATATATGCACTCGTTTACAGACGGGTTATCTATCTTATTGGTCATTAACAGATAGTAGTGCATAATGTGGGTAAAGTTACGCCTTAATTCCAGAGTATCCAAACCAACCATTCCAGAAACGAACAGAGAGGGATTCAGAAAGGGATAGTAGCCGTATGTGCGCTTATATAAATATCTATTGAACTTCCGCTGTATTCTCTCAGTCATCAAAATGTATAATTTTTCATGTGGGTTCCAAACAGTAGCATTGTATTCAATTTTACTACGGACATATGCATTGTACAGTAGCTTTGTGGCCAGAATATTATCAATCCGAAAAGATGTTCGGATTATAAATCCCAACGATTTATTAGCAGCCTTACAGGTGTTTTTGATATGATCGTGAAAATTTAAACCTGAGTCAAATGTCACTCCTAGATCCCGTATTGTGGCGACTCGCTCAAGGCCCTCACCAGCCAACATATATGGCATCTGTATAGGAGTACGCGATCGTGTGAAAGTTATACACTTACATTTTGAAACATTTAGAGTCAGTTTATTGTGTTTGATACAATTACTACTACACGCTTTCACACTGCCACGATATCGTCAAGATATCGCACGATATCGTGGACGATATTTACTGTCGTGACGATATCGTGTGACGATACAAAGCGCGGTCACAATATACAGATACTTACAACAGTAGAATAACTTCATAGAAACGTGCGAAACGGCTCACTCACACAGACGTGCGCATCTACTGACCCGTGACATTCCTGGAGCATGACTTGTAGTGAGCTACCAGTCATGCTCCAGGTATCGTTTAAGGGGTTTTTTGGTATGCTGAGTACGAATCACGTGATAGTTTTGCAATCCAATATGGTCGCCGCGCCGTAATCACGAAATTTTATGATGGGTATCGTTAAAGGTGTTTTTTGGTATGCTGAGTACGAATCACGTGATAACTTTGTAATCCAATATGGCCGCCGCGCCGTAATCACAAAATTCCATAATGGGTATCGTTTGGTTTTTTCGTATGCTAGGTACCAATTTAATGTAATTGGCCTTAATTTTACAATAAAAATCTTTTGTCATAGTAGTTTCGCAATGCTAGTTCAGAATGCCTAAACTTAACAAGCAAATCTTTTTAGTTTACTACTGTAAATAGCTTAGGCGGCCATATTGGATTGCAAAATTATCACGTAATTCGTACTCAGCATTCGAAAAAACCCCTTAAATGATATCCATCATCGTTTTTTTCTCCGTAAATATAAAAGATAAAGTAAACGTATCTTGTTCACTGCTGCCATTATTGCTTCTAATATTTTAATTAGCTTTAAGAATCGCGCGGTTACCGTTCCAGGCGCAAAGCTACTAACCGAATAACAAGGTGTGGGATATACTGTGTCAATTTCGTTCGGTTATATCGTTCCACGATATCGTACGATATCGTGGAACGATTTCGTACAATATCGTGGAACGATATCGTACGATATCGTGGACGATATCGTGCCACGATATCGTGGAACGATATAACCGAACGAAATTGACACAGTATAACCCACACCTTGTTATTCGGTCAGCGTCCATTCAGTTCCATCTCAACTCAAGCGAATGCGATGTGGCTTCTTCCACAAAGTTCGCCAGCAAGCAAAAAACGCCAGCAAAATAAGAATGAAAGTTACGACTAATAAAATACTTACTGGGGTTACACAGCTATGAAAATAGGCTACCTAAGTGCTAGAGGTATAATAACTGACAACGGACTAAGTACAGAAACAAACTCACGAGCCACGTCGCCAGCTATCTACCTACTTATTAGAGACAAACTTAATACTTGTCAAGTTCGTATATGGTAACTTATGGGCAAGTACTTAGGTATTATATTTTTATTATAAATAATTTTCTTATTTAATAAAATCAGCGAACCCCCCCCCCCCGTGTTGTGTTGACCCTGCAGAACGCACTACCAACCCGGTGACTACCGAAACTGAACATGAGCTCATACTCCTTACGCATATGTTCTGTAAGACAAACAATTTCAATATTTTCTGAGCTCATGAACAGCTCCAATTCAAACTCTTTGACCTGCGTTAATGTTGCAATATTATAATGCACCAGGCTGATGTAATTTACATTTTTTAATTTAGTTTTGTTCGGAGGACAGTTTCCGATATAGTTATGGTTTGCATTTAAATTCAACTCTATCAATTTACAATTTTGGCTAGAGGGTAATTCCTCTGTTGTCCCAGCAGTTAATTTAAATTACTTGGAACAGATTCCAAAGTCCTAAATCTACTGTGCTCAAATAAAGCAGTTTTGTCAGCCAGGTTTTTGTCTACAGAGTAAAAATAATTAAATAGCAAACTTGCTATTTGTCTTTTATAATGTTTGGGTAGACAATACCTACATTTGTGATTATTATAGAATATTATCACGCTACCTATCCTAGGGGCTAAGCAGAGAGCATCAAACATGTAAGCTGGTGGATTTATTGACCTAAAACATTACAGGAATATTGAGTAAGAGGTTTTACACGCAGGCTACATGTTATTACGCTAAATATGTTAGGCGCTCGGCTGAGAACAATATAAATTTGTGTGCATATTTTAGCATAATTTTCACGCGTACGAAGTCGCGGGCAACAGCTAGTTATTATTATAAAATCACGAATTGAGTGAAGAGCTCGTGCCCCCTAGGACTAAATGTTTTGTTAACGATCACTGTAGTAAGCAAAATTTAATATGGCCGTCCATGTCAATGGGTGACCGTCTCGTAACCACTTTGTGACATTTATTTGCGAGTGTTCCCGTGCTTCGGAAGGCACGTTAAGCTGTTGGTCCCGGTATGCCAGTAACTCGGCAGTCGTTAAGTCAAGTTGAAGGCCTTTATGGGCTTTTTGAAAAATTTCAACAGCGGGCAGTCACAACCTGCGTCTATCCATATCAACACGGCAATGCGACTCATCTCCTATAACGTGGGACAATTTTTTTTAAAAAGGTGAAAAATGGGCATGTAATATGCCTCTGCCGACCCCTTCGAGGGTAAAAGGCGTGATCATAATTATGTACTAATTGAGTGAAAGACCATATTATGGTAGCCCCTTCCTAATGCGGTCCCTAAATCATCATGTGGCGTGAGGTGGGTGGCATGACATGACATTCACGTCGATCAATTCAACCTAACCAATACCAATATGCATGCATGACAGCATGTAGTTTGCATATCAATCACTTCATTATTAAGAAGACGTATTTTGTACTCATGTCCACTCGCGCCTATCAGTCAAATGCGTGCATATACATCTCACGCTCGATTCCTTCTAGACACGCATTATTGTGTGAATCAAGTACCTATCACGGCTCTATGCGCGCGTGCAAACGTGCATAAAACGTAAATCATCACATCATGCATGAGATCACGAACGTAACGCATGTTATGCCACATAGCTGCATATAAATTGTTGAGTGCAAGACGTTGTACCTCAATTTCACTTCATTTGTGGTAAACGCTGTGGATGTCACAATTAGAAACATTTTATATTGAACTATTTTAACAAATTATTATTGTGATGTTGTTAGTTTATCCATTAAAAAAAAATTGTTTGAAGAATATTCTTATGCTTCCTTCACATTACTCGGGAAGTTGAACGAAGTTCGTCGGCGAAGTTGCCCGAGTCAAAGAAAATTTTTGACGAAGTAGGCTAAGGAGCCCCTCCACACTATCGTACTCGTCCAACTTCGTTCAACTTCGCGAGTAATGTGGAGGAAGCATTAGTATTCTTAAAAAAAAAACACATGTTGGTGAAGCAAAATTCTCAAGCCGAAAAATAACGCACGATAAAAAAAAAGTTACTTACTTTCTGGTTTTCTATGTCCTCATAGTATTGTATTCTCTTTGGTCCTCATTTGTGTTGTGCACAGTGTTGCCGCAATATCGATAGTTTGACTATCGATAGTTGACCTCGAAAATAATCTATAATATCGATTGGTCTATCGATAGTATCGATATTTTCGATAGTACCGATAGTATCGAAGTTCAATATCAAATTTACTTTCGATAATATTAATACTATCGATAGTATTATATAACAATTTTTAATACTATCGGTAGTATCGATACTATCTATATTTTTGCGCAATCTATAGCAGCCTGTGATTCAATAGTATTTTATTTTTTTGCACCGTGGTCTCGAGAGTTTATGCGGATGGGTGTCCAGCTTTTTGGCCGGCAGAAGCATTAGGGCCGTCGTTGACGGCAGCTGTTCTGACTGCATGGCCATAAACGCTGGTGTACCAGAAGGCTCAGTGTTGTCCCCTTCTTTGTTTCTGCTGCATATCAATGACATGTTGTCTAATTGACGGCATTCATTGTTATGCGGACAACAGTACGGGTGACACTTATTACACGGGCCGTCCCGTTATCTCTCGGGTTGCAGTGGAAGAAAGCCGTGAACAACTTATGTCTGAAATCAAGGCTACTCTCACTACAGTGTCCGATTGGGGTGGACAAAATCTTGTCCAATTCAACCCTACCAAGACACAAGTTTGTGTGTTCACCGCAAAAAAAACCCATTCAGTGTGGCGCCGCCATTTCAGGGCACATCTCTCACCATCTCTGAAAGTATAGGGATACTTGTTATTAACATCTCCAGTGATGTGCAGATCCGCAGTCACTTGGAGGGCAAGGCTAAGCTGGCGTCCAGGAAGCTCGGAGTGCTCAGCAGGGAAAGAAGAAGAAAGAAAGAAAGAAAATAATTTTTATTTTAGATCACAGCGCACATAGACCAAACAACAGTAACCTTTTATAAAAAATAATAGAAACAGAGAAAAACAATGTACTGTACAGGGCGCGGCGGTACTTTACTGCGGCGCAAACACTGCTTCTTTATAAGTCGCAAGTGCGGCCATACAAGACCGCCAGTCGAGAGACCGTGACAGAAACCGTATTGCCGTGTGTTTTTCAAGGTACCTCAGATAAAAGGAACAACCTAAGATAAAAGGGAGGTAACAGCTATAGGCCTGTAATTGGCCGGGTCGGTTCTATCACCCTTCTTGGGTAAAGGATGCACGTGCGCGATCTTCCACGAAGCTGAGACTTTTTCATAGAATATGAAAGTATGAAAAGACGAGTATGTAAGCGCCGGACACAACTCAGGACCAAACTACCACCGCAGGTATGCCATCTGGCCCACTCGACTTATGAACCGGATCACGGATTGAAGCTCCCGTCCCGTCCCGCTGACTAAATTTAATTTCTGGAATGGAAGTGCAACACCAGGGTATGCCAGTCGGCGAAGAACCCACGTCGTTTATATTCGAGTTGGAGGTAGAGAGAGAACCCAAAAGGTCGGCTTTCTCCTTAGCACTCTGAGGCAGTCTACCATCTGGTTTAATTAGGGGTGGCAAACCCGACCGACAATTGTTTCTCTAGGCAGTTTTGGCGAGCGACCACAATTCACGACTACCAGAAAGGCAGTCCACCAGTCCGTATCATCGCTGTGATACCTGTACAAACACGCGTACTAGTAGATCCGATCCGATCTGATCCCTGTCTTCAAGGTACATATTATACAAACACACCCCAGCTTTTCACCTAAAGCTGTACTCCAGCTTGTAGCCAAGGAACATTAAGTCCGGGCAGGAGATTTGCATCTCCGTCAAAATAAATAGGATCGGCTGCGCAGATTCCAGGTGGTGGTGGACAACGTTGATGTTCTTGTGTATGTCTCTGATGTGACAAAAGTTCATTTGAAGTGTGGACGACAATGCCTCTGTAAAACTTTTCATATTTTTCTTTTTCCTTGCCATGGTGTTGAGAAAACGGGAATTCAAGAAGGATGTGTACCGGTGGCGCAAGATACAAAGCGAGGTTACTGCACTCCCAAAAGCCGGCACGTGTGATGCGGTAGATTGGCATGGCGTACGAAAGGGCCTCCAGTCCCCTCTAATGCAGTGGCCGCGTCCACTCCGGTTATCCTCCTCCGGCACGACCACAGCACCAGGGACTTTACACAGGCTGCTGTTTCAGCCCCCTGGGTCGGAGATAAATTAATTCTCAGGTTTGGGTCCCGTGCAGCTTGAGGGGGCCCTGTGGTCAACCGTTTCACCGGGTTTCCCTGACCACCGCGCCGTACGAATGTTCCGCGCCCATACCAGCTAATGAAAGCAGACAAGCCTCTGGTCTCACCATCACCCGCATATAACCACCCCAATGAGCTCTGGAACCCTGCTCACCGACGGAGAACACAACCCAACACGAAGCCCGGTTACTATTACCGCTGTCTTCTGCAGAGCGGAGGTACTGCGCTAGGCGGGCTGCTCAAAGAAGGGATTACCGTTATGCCCTCCCTTCTAATATGGCCTTTTAGTTAATTCCAAAGATATTTGATTTAAGGGAGCTAATTGAAAAAGCCAAATTTACTGTGCCCAAAGGGTGTTGCGTTAGCTCCGTGAAGAAGTAACACTTATCCCCTGATCCCTGAGGGGTTCTGGTCTGGAATAAGACATAGGCTATTTAGATAGAAAGAAATAAAAACAATTTATTTCTGCCAGCTGCAGTAATAAAAGCGTACATTCCAAAAAACAAAAAAAATGAGATATTTATTAGCATAGCCTAGCTCTCAATAGAGCTCTTCAACCTAATCCTACCCTCCCATTTTCGATCCTGAAATTATGCATGCCAGCCAAATGTAGGTAACGCTCTTACAGCAGAGAGTACTTCGCAGAACTGAGCGATTTAAAAGATCGTTCCTCTGTCGATCTATAAAAGTTTGAAACGACCTGCTCGCGCACGTACTTCTCTCCTCTTACAATCCCGGGTTCTTCAAGCGGAGCGTCAAAAGGAACATCACAGGGTCGCCAACTTGAGGACCACTGTCAGAAGTCTTACGGACTGTGAGAATGGCCCGCAATCGTTAAATGTCGTTATGGCTTCCATCAGTCAATTTGATGAGCTTAATAAAAAAGCTTTTTTATCCCGGGAAAACGTTTCCATGAGAAGTGGGAACGGTAACAGGATTTCACGCAGGTGGAACCGCGGACATTGTCTAACTAGCTAGTTTGCTATAACCTTTTATGGGGTTCCGTAGAATAAACCATATTTGCTTAGTGTTCCGTAACCTTAAAAGTTTAGGAAGCCCTGTTTTAGACTACAGACTCCAACCAATACTATTGAAGGAAAGGTCACTATCGATAAAACAAAACTATCGATATTATCGATACTATCGACACTATCGATTGTCATTGCAATGTTCAGCATCAATAGTATTGATACTATCGATATTATCGACAGTACATTGAGTATTGAAAAACGATTCTATCGATTCTATCGATAGTATTACAGTGTGTCGATAGTATTTATACTAATGGTGCTATCGATACAATCGATAGTATCGACACTATCGATTCTATCGATAGAACTATCGATAGGCTAACAATAGTCGACTATCGATAGCCTATCGATATAATATCAATAGTCAACTATCGAGCGGCAACACTTTGTGCATTTATGTATGAGATACGAGAGCAGTTATGTATGAGTTTGTTTGCATTTGCCTTGTGTTGTTTGTGATTTTGTGTGACGTCTTTTCTTCGAGTGAAGCAACAACAGGAAATGGAAACCAGAGCTATGGACAGTGATGAAATACACTTTAAACGGAGCAAGAGAAAAAATCTGCGTCGAAGAGTCAAGGATGATGAGGACTCTGAAGACGATGCCTTTATTTTGGCTAAATTGGAGGAGACGAAAGTAATACAGAAACTACGGGAAAGACCTAATGGCGTCAGCATTGTTACTCTTGCTACGGGACAGAAGAGTACTTCGGAAGAAGTGGCTTCTAAAGATCCTTTTAAAGTCAAATCTGGAGGTATGGTGAATATGCAAGCATTGAAAAGTGGCGCGCTGAAACAAGTAGATGATGCGTATGACACAGGAATTGGAACTCAATTTTCTGCTGAGACTAATAAACGTGATGAAGATGAGGAAATGATGAAATATATTGAGGATCAGTTAGCTAAACGTAAAGGTTCGTATAATATAATCATTATGTTCCGTGCATGGTCACTGAGTTGAACGTTAGTTCTAAGATCACATTTTGTTGCATCTACATTTATCTACATGTTCGTAAGTTCGGAAGACAAGCTACGCCGTTAGTGCAACCAGTTAAGTTCTTTGTGAAAAAGAAAATTTCTTTTTCTCAATGAGAGGAGAGGTTGAAACTAGTATGGTTGTTGAAATCTCTGTGTAAATACAGCTAGTCAGTTAAAATAATAATAAAAGCCTTTATTCTCTGATCATTACAACTGCATGCATATAAGTACCTAACACAAATGATTTATATTGTTTCTGAGTTTCTTGTTATATGTGACCCACTTGACGCTATGCAGAGACATGCTATCCGAATAATTGGTTGTCCTGAGGTGATGGGAGGCCTCGAATCGTTAGTGCAGCGAAGAACCGCGTCCCTGGCTGCCTTTTATCAAATGTATCACGGTGAATGTTCTGAACAGCTCTTCAACCTGATCCCACCCTCTCCTTTCCGATCCCGAACAACGCGTGCCGTACAGATGTGCTACTCATACACAATGGAAAGAATTTTCGCCAGAACGGAGTGTTTCAAAAGATCGTTCCTCTGTCAAACTATAAAACATGGAACGACCTGCCCGCACATGTGTTTCCCTCATCTTACGATCCCGGGTTCTTCAAGAGAAGCGTGAAGAGGCACATCACAGGGCCGCTAACTTGAGGACCACTGTCAGAAGTGGCCCCCAGTTGCTAGCTAGATGTGCCACGGCGTTCCATCAGGCTGGTGGCGACGTCAATTTGGCGAGCTAAATATAAATAAATAACATTCTGATAAAAAGTGGGGTGTCTACTATCCCCCCTGAACGGAAAAGTGGTGTAACCCCCCCTTTTTTTTTAAATATTTTAATTTTAATTCTGAGGGTAACATTGTATGTTTCATATTTTGAAACGTAAAATCTTTGGTATGCTTTGTATGTTCTGTAGGTATTTCAAATTATTTTAACTGTATGTTACATATAATGAAACATACAATGTTGCCTTTTTAGGCCCGCAGAGCAAATTTTCCTTATTTTAATGGTTATTACGTCGATTTTATGTGGCGAAGGGGCTAGGGGAGTTTTGGGATGGATACTATCCCCCTTATTAGTTCTATAAAAGCACTCTAGGGCAGGGGTTCCCAACCTTTTGCAGGCCGCGGCGCCCTTATAAGTCTTGAAATTTTTTACGGCTACCCATCATATCGCACAAGCCACTTTCCTGTGCCATGGAGCCTCGGCCAAGTCATTACGCAGACCAATTCCGGGAAAACATGTGAAGCCGGCGTTATCTAGGGAAACTGTCTTCTTTTTTACTTGTGGAATCTGTGTGCCGAAATCTAAGATGTCCCAGGATTCCCGACATACCTTGGCTACCACAGCGACGTCATCTACTTTACTTCGTTTGGTTCGAGTACTTCCCCGCGTCTTTGGGAGCTCTCGGGTGTCACTCGCTTCCAGGGTCGTGTGTCGTGCGAAAAACTTTAACGTCACGCTGTCATCTTGGGCCCGCTTCTGTAAGGACGGTGAACAGCCCCCGCCCCGACCTTAGGCGGGGGCCTAAGGTCGGACCGGGGGGTTATAGAGTCCGATAGTATGGGCAAAATCGAGTGCATGGCACCCTCGCCGCAGACTGGAAATCTCGGGTTGAAGAGTTATCTCCCTTCTCCCTCCCCACCATCTCTTTCACGAGAATGACCTGCTCGCAGAAAGACGCGGCGGCGTCCCACGTAATGCCGTTGGAAATCATCGCTCGCACCGTAGTCTCCAGCGAGATAATGTTCAGGTCAAGACCTGCCACTACGACTTGGCGCCCACGCTATGCTCTGTATTGAGCGCTGTGTCCTCGCTGCTTCCTTCGCAGTGCTGGCACTGAGCCGTGGTCTCCCGGCGTAATCGCCACAGATACTTATTTAAGCATCCGTGCCCTTAATTATCGGTGACAACCGGTAGAAGAGATTGCCATGGCTCCTCTCCAGCCACTCGTTTATTATCGATCTGATCACCACCTAAGTTGAGAGATCCACTAAGACTCTTCAAGATGGTCAACGCGGTGAGGACTTGGCCGATTTCCTTGGGCGAAAGGTGGCAACTTTCGCCGCTAACTATTCTCAGACACCGCGTAGATTAGTTTTAAAAAATCAAAATAGTTGTCTTGACAGACAGACCCTCTTTTGCAAAGGAGTTTTAGAGCGGAGTCCGCGACTCGGAAAACGACGGCGACGGGTCAAACTCAAACTCAGAAAACATTTATATCGCATAATCCTACTACATAGGCTCTTGCGACACGTTCATGAATACAAATCAAAGTTAGTACCACCACCAGTTCGGAACGCGCCCTGCTTAAGCAGAATTGGCAAAAATCTTGGCGGGCTATTCTTTTTGTGCTCTTTTTATTTTTTGAGAGAGGGGCGCCTCGCGGCACACCTCTGGACTTTATGCGGCACCCCAGGGCGCCGCGGCGCATAGGTTGGGAACCCCTGCTCTAGGGGTAGGTCAGACTCGTAACAGGTGGAGTCGGGGTAAATCAATTTTGTTCTTTGACCTAAGTTCGATCTAAGCAATCTTATTTGTATCAGTCTTATTAGATTCTGTTACAATGTATCATGCATGCCCATTGAAATGAGACACGCTAGGGAACGTTGCAACATATTATGCACCAGTTTCACTTTGCGAGATAGTGCTTGAAATTTTAAAATTTACCAATTAAATTCATTGCATAGCCACTATGGCGCCCACGTGCACTATAGTGACAGAACTGTCATCGGCTCCGACGCCCACGGTCATCATAATGCCAGTTTATATCCGTTTATATCCGGTATTATCCTCTTTCATCCAGGCCGGAAATAATGCAGGATGAGTTTATAATAATGATTAACATAGCCTGCAGAGTAACATTAAAAGAAAAAACATCAGAAACTTCGAGTTGATTGTGATAAATAAATTTTCTGTTGAGCCGCCATTTTAGCGTTCCAATTAGTTACGGGGTAAGTATTTAATATTGTAGTTTATTCTGCTTTTATTTATGGTTTTATTTAATATATTGAATGATATATTATTTTATAATTTAAACTTATTTATTTCAGTGTATATTTATTAATTGTTTTTTTTATTGGCCAATGTAAATACGCAAAAAATGTATAACTTTAATACTTTTATTTTATTAATATTTTTGTTTATTTTGATTCAATTATTCTGGTTTTGCATTTAAAAGGTGTTGTTTAACAGCTGTTATAAATATTTCCGTCCCAAATCGAGGTAAAATTAATTATAATAGCATGTGAAGATGACAATTTTTGGCAATGAAAATACTAGCGTATTTTCATTGCCAAAAATTGTCATCTTCATATTGATAAATTTATTTTCGGAGATTTTGTATCTACAAATTCTTTTTTTTTATTTTTGGGTAACGTGTTTGTGTGTATATTTGGTAAATAAAAAAATATAAGACTTAAAACTAGTTTTATTTTGAATTACATGGTAAAGCATAAGAATACTACTTCATTTTAACCATCGTAATTTTCAGCGACATTTCATTAATCCATTACACATCGGATATCCTCGGATTTAGTTTAGTTATTTTCGTCAGTTATCCAGCATGATGAAACAGTAAGTATTTCTGTAGTGCGACTCCTATAAAAGAAATAAGAATTAATTTTGTGAAGCTCGGCGCGCAACCGCTGTTCCCGCCAACGCTCGGCGTCGGCGGCCAGTGACGTTTGACAGTTCGGATGCTCGACTGGCTAGACTAAACCAATAAAATGACGCAGTTTGACACTTCTGACAGTGACACTGCTAACCAAATTTTTTTTTCTCAAAAACTACGCATCTGCGCATTTTAATATTTTGTGTGTGTGCTCACATAATTTAACCTATATGCAAAATAAACATCAACTCGACGGCAGTTAAAGGAAAACGGAGTCAAATGGCGTTGTGTGTGAAAATGTTTCCGAAAATATTTATGAATATTTGTGTTGTTCCCCAGGTCATTAACTGAAGTATCAAAATTTTAAGATCTTTAACCCATAATTGGGATAGTCATTTAGTAATTTCTTACTGCCTAGCTTGAGGGAGTTTGTGGATTTTATAATATATTCTGGACTTTATAATATATTCTATTTCTTCTTTTCAGAGGGACACGATGATAGTACAAAGGATTCTGACCATAATGATTCATTAAAATATTTATCGCCGGAAGAAGCTGCTTTATTGTCTTTACCTGAGCATTTAAGAGTGTCATCAACACACAGATCTGAGGAAATGTTGTCAAATCAAATGCTTAGCGGTATCCCAGAAGTTGATTTAGGCATTGATGCAAAAATAAAAAATATAGAAGCTACAGAGGAAGCCAAAATGAAGCTTATGTGGGAAAGACATAATAAAAAAGACTGTCCTTCACAATTTGTACCCACAAACATGGCAGTCAACTTTGTTCAACATAATAGATTTAATATAGACAGTGACAGTGCGAAAAAACGGAAACCGGAAAAACTTGAGCCTGCTAAAGTTGAGACTAGTGTTATAGATGATAGTGTAGATAAAATAGTGAAGAAGGCAAAAGGTGAAAGAGCTACAGATGACTACCATTATGAAAAGTTTAAAAAACAATTTAGACGGTACTAATATTAAGAATTGTATCATATTGAAATGAATTCTAAAAGGTTCCGCTTCCAATTGTGGATACTTAAAACTCTGCAGTAGACTGGTAGGGCTACAATTTAATCTGGGCAGAGATTTCACGTTAGACTTTATAGTGATACTGCAAGTTAATGATGTGTAAGTGGGGTGTGATGTAGGAATTTTATTGAGTGAAATGAAGAAATGGTGGTTATACATTGAGATTTATATAAGGTAATAAAATTCATACATGTACATGGGCTACATGGTACTCCATTACATATCCCAACCGAGGAGAAAATAAAATAAATTGTGTTGCGAAGTTTTATTTTTTATGTAGGTATGACAATATCAATAGAAATCATTACCTATCTATACGATTTGCACTTGTTATCAATATCAATATTCAATACATATAATAAAATCTTAACTGTCTGTTTGTCTGTACGTTTGTGCACGCTAATCTCTTAAGTATGTTATGTGTTGAACAATAAATAAAAAAAATAAAAGGATGTGTAGACTACATAATCTCCTAATATAAACAGTCTCTCACCTTAAAGAAAACCTGACAAAATGATTATGTACTCAGTTGTACTTTTTTATCATTTATGATATAGATTTCAAAATTATGTACATATCGCGAATAACATAGAGAAAAAATACACAGAAAATTATTTAAACAAAATTAAAACCATTTAATTTTTTTAAATATAACCTGTACTGAATAATTTACTGTAAGTAGGTCAATAGTTGTCGCTAAATTCATGGTTTATGTCATCGTCTTTCAATCTTGGGTACACAGTCCGTTATTGGTGGTACTGTCTTTTTGTTAATTTGTCTTCTTTCTCTGATTTCAGTCTTCAGCATCTATTAAATGAATTGTATGTTTATTGTTACAATATGTCTTTAAGATTGATAAAAAACTGTTGTAATTTGTTTGTGATTCACAAAGAGCACTCTGTATTTTCACAGAATCCAAAATTACGATACCCGCTCAACATTCGGTGGTTAACAAGGAGACCCATCTCTTTAAACCTTTTTTTTTTAATTTTCTCTTTGGTTTCTTTTTCTATGGCTTGTCTTCAACTACTCGCGCCCGCAATTCTCAATTGTATGCCAAATGCAATATTTTTAATAATGAATTCTTGCATGCAATATGGGCAGTTCAAATTGCTGCTACATTATGGTCTTTCTTTAATTTATTAAAATCATCTGATGTTTGGTAACATTATAGTATTATTCGATGAACGATCTGTAGCACCATTGCAAACCTTCCTATCAACCACTGATTTATTTTAGTTGAATATTGAGCAAATTTCCTTAATGAGATTTTTTACCTGTTCATCAATGTGTATGATTTCTTTCTTTGTTTCATGAGCAAAATGGCAAACCTTACCGAATAAGGAACTGAATTTTGTAACATCGTTTTATTGTGTATCTATTAGTATAAACCTAATCAATGTATGAGGCACAAATGCACGAGGGAACGATATCGTTGGTATAATGGAAGAACTGAATAACTCAATACTTCAAGTTTCGAGATAATCGCGATTTACTGTTTTTTGGCACTTTTTTTTGACATAACCTGCTGGCATAAACTTACCAGGGTTAAGAAGAACTGAGAAACCTGGATCAATCACAGGTCCATCGACACGGCGCACTGTGGAACGTCGCCATACAAACAGTCGGACATCGTTACCTCTTTCAATCATTTAAAGATAACTTCAGATGGAGTCAAGATTAGAGACTTCAAATTTTTACTGTATAATATTAAAGATTTCTCTTTCTTATTTCTGAAGTAAAATTTATTAAAAATAAATTTAAACCTAAAAAAAATAGTCAAATATACCAATATTGGAAAGACGTTTATTCTGAAATAATATATACATCGCATACTAGTTTCATTTAATATCATAAAATAAATACAAAACCACTCAACATTATCATGTTTTAAACTTAAAAACAATAAAAAATAGCCTGATAAAGAGATCGCCAAATATGAATTACGATGACGATGAAAATACTGTATTGGTACTTTTATCGTATTTATTGTTATTATATTTTTTTTATATATTAATTATTATACCTATATATATAAGGTATTTAAATACTTATTATATTTATATTATCATTATGTTAAACTACATGACTGACTTATTTGCAGATAATGATTCTTTCCACTCTGCTTAGGATACACCGTCTGAGAATGACAGCTTTTGCTCAATTACAGACAATACAACCACAGTAACAGTTGGTGATGTACTCCGTACGCATTTTGAACAAGAATTGGGACGGTCATTTAATGTCTGTCATATAAATGCAGAAAGTGTGGCTAGTCATTACAGTGACCTTGTAGCTACTTTCGCTAACTCCCATGTTCATGCGGTTCTGATTTCCGAGAGCTTCCTAAAGCCTGACCTACTCTCTACTTCATATCCTCTCCCGGGATTTATTTTAGTTAGAAACGACAGGATCGGGAAGGAGCGAGGTGGGGTTGCAATATACCTTCGTAGTGATCTAATTTAATATTTTCCATTTAAAAAAAAGAGAACCAAGTCAACGTAATCGGAACAATATCAAGTAAGATAAAATGTATTCATCTACCCTACGTACATTTTTTATAAATTGTTCTCGCCTCAATAATAGTTAGTTGGTGCCTGATAATTTATTTCTGAGCACAAATTGCGATTTGCAGAAATTAAACAGGCGTTTTACTTAATTTTCATTTTTTTCAGAAAACGTGGGGGTTTCAACGGGTATACTACGCCAAATCGAATGCCAAATAATCGAACGTTCAAAATATCGAACGTTCAATATATCGAACGTTCAAAATATCGATGATTACAATATCAATGTTCGATATATTAAACGTTCGATATTTTGAACGTTCGAGTATTTGGATGTTCGATTATTTGGCATTCGATTTGGCGTAGTATACCAGGTTTCAACTATAAGACTAATTTTATCAAATGTTTCCATTACTTTTTTAAACTTGGCTGTATTTTTAAGGATATCAACATCCTTACTGTGTATTCACAGTACATTGTACACGGTGTTTCTTTTAGGGTGTCAAGCCGCCACTAGCTGGTAGCTGGGTTCCATACCTATCGATTTAACCCCCATGTATGTTCTACGATTTTTTGTAGTTTTCGAGATATAATTTTTTTTCGTTATTTTTTATGATTACGTGACCACGTGGCTTTAAATAATTACAACTTTTTTTGGTTCGACTTTTCTTGGATATTTTTTTATTATTATAATGCCTATTGATTGCAGTATTATGGACAAAATAATCTCCTTCCTAACTTTGATACAAGACGTAAAATTTTTTATCGATAATAAAAAAAATAGGGAATTATGCAGAAAAATAATGGAAATTCGGACTTAAATAAAAAAAAGAAAGGTATTCCATAGCTTCTTACTAATTTTAAAAACTGTCTAGTCTCATAAGCTTTCATAATAATAGAAAAAATAATGTTCTTAACGGGGCATTATTCGCTGAAATTGGTGGTTAAGTGTTGAGTATCGAAAATTGCGTAATTTTCATATTTTATAATTTTCTATTTTGTTGGCTGTCTTTTGTTAATTCTAAGATTTATTATCTCTTTACGTTTGAACAGGGCTCATTTGTTAATAAAAAAACATACTTTTTATACCTAAATACCTAGTAGGTACTATAATTAAAATTAAAGGAGCCAAAATAAAACTTAAATTACTTTATAAAACAATTTATTATTAAATTATTACAATAAACGTTCAAAATGCCGCCCACCGACTGAAATGCACATGCGGCACCGCCGCATAAAATTTCTTCTCAAATTTGTAAAAGATTCTTGTTGCGCTCTTATGTGGTTTTGGGCTTCTGACAACTTTGTCCTTAATGTCTCGATATTTTCATATTCTGTGTGGTATACCAACTCTTTGTAAAAACCCCAAACAAAATAGTGCATGGGATTCAGGTCGGGCGATCTGGGTGGCCAAGTTATTGGACCACCGCGACCTATCCATCTTCCAGGGTAATTTAAATTCATTTCTTCTCTGACTGCTCTTGCAAAATGGCATGGAGCTCCGTCCATTTGGTAGAACATCTGTCGGAACCGTAATAAAATGTTCACATCTTCTAACAGTGTCGGCAAAACTTCTCTTATGAAATTCAAATATCTCTCTCCATTTAAAGTATCTGGTAGTTCAAAGGGCCCAATCAACTGTCGGTCCAGTATTCCAGCCCAGAGATTAATAGAGAATTGTCTCTGAAAACTGTGTCGTCGAATTTCGTGTGGGTTTACTCTTGCATATGAATGATAATTATGGGTGTTAAATACACCACTCCTGGTAAACTTTGACTCGTCTGTCCAAAGAATTTTATCAAAAAAATTGGGATCTTCAGCGTCCCTTCTTATCATTTCTTGACAGAAATCTATTCTTTTTTGGTAATCTGTAGCAAGCAGGTCTTGCACTTTTTTAATGTGATACGGATGGATCTTCTCAAACCGTAAAATTCTGTGTACGCTTACATGTGGGATTCCTGTGCGCCGACTGATTGCCCTGGTGCTAGTTGACGGATCGTGTGACACTTCCTCCATTACAATGTCGACTCGATCAGGATCCGCTCGAAGTGATCTTGTTCGGCTTGTATTAGCCGGGTTACGTCCTTCCTCGTACGCTCGGTGTACTCGAAGTATTGCTCGATGGTCTGGGTATGTTTCAGGCTGTCGTCCTCCTCTGCGTTGTAGATGTTCACGAAACATCCTTGCGGCAAGTGATGCGTTTCCACGGGCGTACCCGTAGAAATAATGCATTTGCGCATAATCTTGCGATGATAATTCGTAGTCTCGTGGCATGATTATCACTCACAACACAAGCAACAATCAAAGTCAATCCAGTTAACGCGCAGAGTCGTGTGTGCCAAGGTAACGAAAATCCAAATCAATAGGCAAAACAAAGTCCAATAAACGAGCAAAATTCACAGTTGTTTGTAAAATCGAAAGTCACAAGAACGCAGGCGCACGGTAAGCAGACGATAAGTCGACTGAAGAACAATGAACATTACAAAAGTGTAGGACACAACAACAAAAGAAAATATGGATGTCTCTCTCTAACGTATGGACCCATGATATTTACAATCTAATTGGAATTGGAATGCGCTAGTTTTTGTCTCTTTCTGACATTGACCCTTCGGCTACCTGCTTTGAGCTGGTTTGAGTCATTATGCTCGAATTAAGCGTAGCTTTTTTTTATTTAAGTCCGAATTTCCATTAATGTTCTGCATAATTCCCTATTTTTTTATTATCGATAAAAATTTTTACATCTTGTATCAAAGTTAGGAAGGAGATTATTTTGTCCATAATACTGCAATCAATAGGCATTATAATAATAAAAAAATATCCAAGAAAAATCGTAACCAAAAAGAAGTTGTAATTATTTAAAGCCACGTGGACACGTAATTATAAAAAATAACGAAAAAAAATTGTATCTCGAAAACTACAAAAAATCGTAGAACATACATGGGGGTTAAATCGATAGGTACGGAACCCTGCTACCAGCTAGTGGCGGCTTGACACCCTTAAAGAAACACCCTGTATATGCTCACCAAGCCAACCTCGCCTGCCCGTGGTGCAACCTGCTGGCAACCGACGCGACGAGCGGTATAACCTATTCCCGAGTAGGTTTTTATGTCAGGCAGGCGGCCGGTCGTAAAACAATACCAAATCTTTTAAAATGAAGGAGTAGGAGAGCAGACTCCAGGCTCCATGGCTCTCAAGCTGTGGATGTAACTGGGAATTTGCTATATGATTGGTAATTAAGAAACAGAGGGTTTAAAAAAACTAATATTTTTGACAACAGTATGTTTTATTCTTCATCATCTCTTATAACTACAGAATCTAGAAATGCAGCTGGCGCTGGTATTGTTGGTTCGTGCCTAGCCCAACCAAACTACCACACAACAGTCATGACATGTGCACAGCACCCTACCGTTCTTCTACCTACTAAGCAATTGCAGCAGTATTCACTTATAGCTGTTCTTCCAGACATATTATTTTCGATTAATATATAAACATAATAAACTTTTCTCGAAATATGCCTGGATTTAATTCTTCCTCTTATCAGGGAATTATTTACACTTCCTCTCAAGGGATAATCTAAACCAATGTTGGTATCTCGAGATACTTCTATACGGTATCCTCCATGAAACCTGACATGTTCACCATAATAGGATTTGGCCTGTCGAATCTGGTATGTTCCTAGAGCAAATAAAATTAATTCATTGTATTCTAGACGGGGGAAACTAACATTATTGTCATTGGTAGTTATACTAATAAAACTAGATGTTCTTCTGTTCATATTTGTTGTCGTTACAAAATCTGATAAGTTGTTGGGTAGTGGAAATCGTTCTCTAATAACATCAACTATTTGTTGAGCATCATTTCTATTTTTCAGCCTTACACCGAATTTATTTAAAAGGCTTGCAGCTATTGAAAACATTTGCATCATGTGAGGTACTGTAATATTAAAATATTCATGTCGGAATAATTTATAGTCACGTTTAAAATATCCATTAACGACTTCCACCACCCAACGACAAATGGTAACACAGCGACTCCTATTCGCTTGCTCGGTGGTAAGCTGGTGCTCACCCTCAAGTAGGGATTCCGGCATACAAGTTTTCTAAAAGTTCAATGGAATCTCTAAATCCCCTGTCTAGAATAAAAATATCATTGTTCTGAAAATATTGCCTGAGAGGAGAGTTTTCATCCCTGAAAAGAGATTTCATAATATCTGAATCAGATGTGGTAGCCTTGTATGGGCCTAAGCAGTCTACAATGTAGCCATCAGGGGTCACCAGCAAAAATGGTTTTAATAAGTTTCTATACTTATGTAATGAATACGTATCCTTTTGAAACATATAGTTTGAACTTTTGTTTAAATAAATATAAGTTCCATCACATATTACTACTGCATTCTCGTTATTTTCATTATATATTGCATTGGGTATTAATAAATTATGTTGCAACAGTTGCTCACGGGATATATGTTCGATTCCCAGGTTTCTGGTACAAAATCTTGTACCAATATTTCCCTTACCTTATTCATCAATCTTTCTAAGGTACGGCTTGGGACCATTAACAGTTGTGACAACCGGTCATCAGAGTCACCCCCCAAGCAACATGCTCACGTGAATAATGACGTCAATTTTAAGGCATCGAAAGACGTCGCATCACGTCATTAGAGACGTCAATTTTGACGTGAGGATGTCACAAATTAGTGCGTCATTAATGACGTGTTTAACAACGTCTAAATGTCGTCATATTTGTCGTGGCAATCACGTCCTAAATGACGTCTAAATGTCGTGATCAGCTTACGTAATTTCGACGACATAGTAGACGTTATAATTGACGTCTACTATGTCGTCGCATTCGTCGTGATAATCACGTCATAAATGGCTAAATTAAGGTACCATTCGGATCTCGGCAGCTGCGGCCCGGCCGCTGCGGCCGACTGCTGCGCCCGTCGTGGCGCATCGTACCGCTCTATAGGGATTGCGCCGCCAGGCCGCGTGGCACTGCGGCAAGCATCGGACGGTTCTCCATACAAATCCATATAGAGCGGTACGATGCGGCTACGGGCGCAGCAGTCGGCCGCAGCTGCCGAGATCCGAATGGTACCTTTAGAGTTTGGACTTACCTACCTATTAACACGTTCTCTGCCGCGTAGGTCATCCGTGACCTCACCTGAACTAGATCGAGACGCCGCGTAGGGCATCAGTGACCTCAAGGTAGGCCTAAGTTTGAAACTGATTTGTGAGCCGTAGGCCATATTTACCGAACATTTCTCTATAGCGGGTGACCGGAATGGCGCTGTAGACCAATCCTCCAGTATGGTTTCTGAGTAATCGTATTTTTTTTGAAAATGTGGGTGAAATTGCAAAGCAGTTAAGAAAAAACAAAGGCATCCATTATGAATCGTGTTTATTTGTAATAACTATTGAACAGTTAGCTACTACATTATTAAAAAAACCTTTACAAATAACGGTGAGATTTATTGAAGCACTGTAGACAATAATATATTGTACCAGGACAGTTCTTACAGTATGTAACTACTTTTTTAGTTTTATTCCGAGCGACTTTTGACCCATGTGTTTTAACATTTTCTTTGTAGCAACCGACGCAGAAACGTCTCAGTTTAGCAACAGGTCCCTCTCTTTTCAGCAATTCATGTTTCATTCTTTTAGGTCTCTCCTGCTGCTGTTCACAATTTTCTTTATCGACTCCTGAATCCACAAGATACTCGACTAACTGACGCCGGAATTGCACTATACCCTGATTAGTGTTTTTGTTCTCTTTATACATAATCCAAGCATTCACCAGTGCCGTATTTAAAATAAGCTCAATGGCCAGCTTTTTGTACCATTTCAAAGTTTTTCTGAGAGGTGATGAATATGAAGTCATTTGGTCACTCATATCGACTGAACTTTTTGCTTCATTGTAGGCAAGTATGATTTTTGGTTTTTTAATAGCTCTACCTTTCTTTAGAACCGTTCGTTTGCCATTTGAGTGTTTCGTCGAAAGCACTAAGACGTCGCGCTTATCCTTCCATTTGAGAACAGTTATACCCCTTTGATTCTCCATAGCTATGGATTCACCTTTTTGCAGTTTAGCGTCGACTACTGCCATTGGTAAACCCCTTCTATTCTTTCTAATTGTTCCAATTAGGTGGGTGTCGCGGTCCAGTAGTTGATTTGCCAAGTCCAAATTGGTATACCAATTGTCGGTGGCAATTGTATGACCCAAATTTAATATGTCATCACAGAGAGATATTACAACATTTGTAGGTGTTGTGTTAACCATTTCATCATTTTTACCAGCATATAGTTGTAACTTACAGGTGTATCCGGGGAGGGTACAAAGCTTAAATATTTTCATGCCATATTTGTGGCGTTTACTTTTATTATACTGGCGGAATATTATGCGCCCTCTAAATGCTACTTGGCTTTCATCGACACATACGGTTTCATTTGGCGCGTACAATTTTTTAAAATTTTCGTTCAAAGCATTGATGAGGGGTCGAATTTTAAAAATTCTATCGGATTTGTCCGCTGTCTCATTATCAGTGAAGTGAATCATTCTCAAAAGCAATTCAAATCGGTTCCTGCTCATAACAGTAGCTGGAAAATGTTGCCCGAACACCCTGTCTTTACTCCAGTATAAATTTATTTGAGGAAGTTTCACCAGTCCCATGTATAAGATTAACCCAAATAATTGTTTAATCTCATCTTTTGATGTCGGTTTCCACTCATTTGCACGAGACTTAGGTTTTAAGGTTTTTGATAGTGATTGCTGTGCAAACAAATTTGTTTCATTTGCAATCGTCTCAAAAAGACTGTCTGGGACCAAAACACTGAAATATTCTCCCTCTGCACTATTTTTCAATTCTCTAGCATATGGTTGCTTCATACCTGTAAGCAAGAAATAAATAATATGAGGGACAATTTCACGCAAGCCAACTGACCCCAAAATAAAAGCATACCTTATGCTATGGGTACCTCAACAATCAATAACCTACTTATTTATACCTATAGATCTATCATGGTTCATGACATGAGATACAATCCCGTGACAGACAGGCAGACGGACAGTGTAGTCTTGGTGCCACTAAAACTGAGAACCTTTTTTGAAGTCGGTTAAAAAAGTACTTAGCACTTACCAGTTGGTTCCGTGAATGCTATGACGGATGGTTGATGTCGTCGTGGTCGTGTCCATTTTTGTACTGAATTAGATGTTTGTTCTATACGAGCAATTTGATTAGGGACATCATTTTCAAACGACTCCGATTCACTTTCGGAGCCACTTGCAATCACACGACGGTAACGTCTTTTTGTTGGTAGGATAGCATCGTTACTAATTTCTTCCTCGGAAAAATTGCGTATCTCACAGAAAATACTAGATTCTAGTGCTTCAATATGTTGTAAGTCTTCTTGAGAAATATCTAAGCCAAAGTCTAGAACGGATATATCCATTTCAGTAAATAAAAACGTTCACAGAAACAAACTCAACCATTCAGCGCAAGCGCTTACGGACGACTGAGGTGTGGGGGTGACCGGAGGCGTGCCCTACCCGGCGCCTCCATAACGAATATTCACTTTTAAGTATTACAGCGCCGTGTAGGTCAATTATGACCTCACGAAGTTTTTTTGAAATATCTACGGAACCCAGTGTCAGATCAAAACACTTCATATATAAAAATGTATATTTTGACCTAACGCTTATATTTCCGCCAAAAAGTTTTTTTGTGTTCTTTATCTTTTATACTACCGGCAGAGAACGTGTTAAAAAACAAACAATAGATTAGTAAGAATAAGTTTTTATTAATTGTGGAATTAACAAATCTTAATTACTATGGTGCCAAGCCCGGTTTAACCTACGAAGAACTGTTTTTCTTGTCTACTCGACGCAAGTTTGGGTTTTGAGCCGGTGGTGTTTAATGAAGTTATTCGTATGGCAATGAAATTTCAGTAGAAAATATGAAGAAAAACAGTTCTTACTGGTATACCGAGCTTTACTTATAATCTAACAATAAAATCTCTATTATAAAATCATACACAATGTAACAAAGGAAAAAACACAAATTTATCAAAAATTGGTATAACAAAACACTTACATAATACATCTTGTAAGTCAATTATGGTTAATTGACTAGACATTTCAGAAGCCAAAAGTATGTCTAAATTAGTTGAGTCACAAGGATAATCATAAAACTTTTCATGGTGGCTAAACATGCTCCCAAATAATGCGGGAGTATTACCATGTAACACAATGATATTTGATATTTGCATTACAGTTTTATTTCTTAACATGCAATAACAATCAGCACTAGATTTTATCTGAAGAAGATAGTTTCCAAAGTCTAATTTGCTATATTGTTTTCCTCTATAACAAGGTGGTATTGGTCCTTGAAAATGTTCATGTGAATAGTTTATACCATTACACATTTTACTTGGTTTAAAATCTGTTTCGCTTATCCTGTTACCAACTTGTTGCAACGGTTTGTATGGTGATCTAACTTTTTTTTTTAAGTAACCCAAATAATTTTCAAATTTAAATGCAGAAAAATTGTCTAAAGCTCCATATTTTTCTACGTCGTCTGCAATATGTATAAGAGAGTGGACATTATATATAAGATATTGTTTTCCATATATTCTACTACAATCACTTACAAACAATTTAAGCAATTGCTTTGCATATCTGGAATATGTAGCGCATTTAGAAGAAATCAAAAATGAAATTGCACAGTGTAAAACTAAAAAATGCTCATATGTTTCTTTCTTTAATATTTTGAACAGAACGACTGGTCCCAGATACAATAAAAAGGTGCGGAATTCGGTAGCCTTCCAGCGATCAATTTCATTTACTCCTCTAGGTTTACGATTAAATTCTATTGGTACAAATTTATGCACATAGCTTAGTCTTTCGGTAAGTAAATTAATTGTTTTCGCATCTAGTTTTATATGTTTTACATCACCTTTAGTAGGCTTGACCCATGTGTGAAGTAGTTTTTTCATGACTCCTAAGCAAACGCTGTGCATGTAGTCTATTGGAAAAGCAGAAACCAAATCAATCGGTAAATCCAGTAAAGGGGAATTTTTAATATGGTGATCTTCATCAATTTGCAAACGAAAACTTTGATCTGTTCTTAATGGAGAATGTAATTCATCCAAAATTATACGATGCTCAACGTAACTTCCAGAACAAGTACATTTGTCACAACTTGAGTAGCCATTGTGTGACTTAACGCATTTTAAAAATGCACGAGCAGGCATATCACAAACAAAGTTGTGCAAAGATACTGATATTAATCGACCATCAAATAGTATACCGTCTTGTAAAAGTGTTTTAACTTCACCGATAAATAATTCTAGATAAGATTCTAGTGGATCGGGTTTTGTCGAACCGCAAAAAATACCAATAACAATGATACTATTTGTGAATCCTACAATATCTGCCAAAATTGGCCAGAATTGGACACTGGAGCTGTGAAAGAGTGGCAGTCCGTCAATATTTATGGATAACTTAATGTTGCTTATATTGCTGCAAGATAAAACAGACAAAAATCTACGTATAGAAGGTTCAATACCAAAATGAATATATTCACCGCTATTTAAAATTTTTAAACTGTACTTGTTATCTCCAGTTTTCATTAAGCTTCTGGCATCCGAAACAAGATTACTATGCCGTGATTGTAGGAATTTTAACAAAGAGGATAGTGCTACATGTGATATATTAAATTTATGAGCCCATTCCCGTAAAAACAATGACAAATCGTTGTCAAAAGCTTTCGTTTCTGGTTCAAGACTGCTAGTAGGTCTATAGTTATGAATATTCTGTGCCTCTACTGTACCACTTTGATAATTACTTTGGGACACAATTAAATCGTCTGTAGTACCTAGTAGTGGTCCATTAAACAAATCTGAAACATTACTATTAGTTGGTGCATTCAACAAATCTGTAACATTATTAATGGTATCTGTTTCAATCCCAGTGTCTAAAATTGTAGTATCACAATATGAATAGTCAGATTCTTCAATAGTAACCGATTCAGCATTATTTATATTTTCAGTTAAGATAGTTTTTAAATTCTGAGCTACCTTTCGATATAATTGACGCTTACTTAAAAAAGACATGTTTTTTTTACATTAAAGTGAACCGTGGTACCATAGGTAGGTTGCGTATAGCTAAATTTTAATTTAGGACTAAGTATGTATTAATTGGTCTCTTTCTAGTAAAGGTAGTTTTAGTTTAATTTTTGTGGCTGTAGAATCATACTTATTAAACCGATACTATCTATGAGTACCTATTCTTCTTATACCCGGCTTACATAACGAACGTTAGATTTCTTTTCTTGAATAGCTAATCTTTGAGGTGCATGTTTCAACCATATCTTGATATCGTTTTCAATATCTTTTTCTGTCGGCAGTTTGAACATCCGCTTAACAGTGCCTAGAAAAAAAATACACGGTATTTGTTTGTGACAATAAAACATAGGTAAGTAATTAAAGTGGTATAACAAATAGTTTATAATTACAAAAAGTATAATTGAGAATATTTTAAACTTACGAATGATTGCAGTCCTTAAAGACAACCCTTCAAAGGCAAATTTTCCTTTTTTTCCTCTGTAGCTATATTTAGCAGCTAATTTATTTGTAAGACAATGCTTCAAAATGGTATTAACAGTCCCAGTTCGGGAAACGGATGCAAATGATGTGAAATAGTTACACTGTAAATAAAAATAAAATCAATCAATCATAATAATTTTACATATAAAGCACATACCTATCAATTTACTCGTAATTTATGAATAAAACTATTTAAATAAAAAAATATATACTTAAGTAGATACTTTATCGTATAGTGCGTGTAGCTATGTTTAAATGTTTAGTCTGTGAATACAAGAGCTATACTAGCGGCACGCTACGATGGCCGTTTTGACGTTTGTCTTTATATTAAATAACTACGTTTAAAGGAGCCATGGAACTAATAAGTACTTCTTATTAGTTCCATGAAAGGAGCATATTGCTGTTCTTTATTGTCAATAGTGGTGTGCAGTATAACTGCGTGCCGCTACTACATATAATGTACCTCTCGCTCGCACGTTTCGACATTTTGAAAGATATATATTTTATAAAATCACTGATCCCATTTTTTTAAAATCGCAATCCAACATTTTATGTGCAATCACATTGCACACAGTTTAGTAAAAAAATAATTTTAATCGATACAAGTTTACCTACTCAAAAGTTTGCTTAAGTACTAAAACTAGTAAAGCAAACTTTTGAGTAGCGAGAGGTACATTAGCTCCTGTATTCGCCTTCAACGGGAAGCTAGTTTGGAATTGATTGCAAAAATTGGGTACCAAACAGACAGAAAAGAAAGTGAGTTAATAATGCATAGTCATTCAGTTTTGAGCTGTGTTTCAAGTTATTAAGAATTGATTTTAAAAGTCATGCAATAATTTTATTTAAATTGATAACAAACCAGTTCAGTCAAATTGTTGTCATTTTCAAGGTGAGTTTCCAATGATTTTAATTCATCTTCTTGATGAAGTGGAAACTGTACAGGTAACTCCAAGTCAGTATTTTTTAAATTATTTGTATTAAGTTCATTTTGCTGTCTCATCCAACTTAATATTTGGTTATTTTGCTCCACAATAGTTGCTAGCATTCGAAGCGATTTATGTTCAAAAGCTGTAATTAAATAAGTCGAGATTTAGATACAATTAAGATAAATTATTAATCAATGAGTTTTCTATGGTACAATGTAGTAGTAGTAAAATGATAGCTGATTTTTAACTACAATAAATTGAGTAAATAAATAAGTCAGTATATTCTACCACTCAACACGGGCGTAGTTGCAGAAAAGCCATCTGCAGGCTTAGCACCTCTTAATTCAGTATGAGGCGTCGTGGGAACACTTAATTCTTCAGTATACAAAGGTTGTGATGACCCTAAAACACATAAAAATAGTACAAAGATATAATTTTCTTTTTAACTAAATAACACCCAACAGTCACATACATTGTCCCCAACCCACACACTACAAATTTTGAGTATTTATTTGTTACTCAATCATAGCAAGACAAAAACAATTCAGTGAAAAATAAGGCATAATGTAATGCAATGTAATAACGATAATATTTGTTTTGAGATCAGGCAAACGGGTGGCTGAACTAGCAACCACCACCAGTCACCTAAAGAGTGTAAGTCGAGATTTAGATACAATTAAGATAAATTATTAATCAATGAGTTTTCTATGGTACAATGTAGTAGTAGTAAAATGATAGCTGATTTTTAACTACAATAAATTGAGTAAATAAATAAGTCAGTATATTCTACCACTCAACACGGGCGTAGTTGCAGAAAAGCCATCTGCAGGCTTAGCACCTCTTAATTCAGTATGAGGCGTCGTGGGAACACTTAATTCTTCAGTATACAAAGGTTGTGATGACCCTAAAACACATAAAAATAGTACAAAGATATAATTTTCTTTTTAACTAAATAACACCCAACAGTCACATACATTGTCCCCAACCCACACACTACAAATTTTGAGTATTTATTTGTTACTCAATCATAGCAAGACAAAAACAATTCAGTGAAAAATAAGGCATAATGTAATGCAATGTAATAACGATAATATTTGTTTTGAGATCAGGCAAACGGGTGGCTGAACTAGCAACCACCACCAGTCACCTAAAGAGTGTCATACAAAATTCAAGGAACCCCAAAATCACATTAAATCAGTTTTATTTCATTTGTTTATTGTTTAAGAAGATTGTGTATATTTTAACTCATCTATTCTCTCAGATCTCCTATGTTTTGGGCAGGCATTGTGGTAGAAGTCATATGCAAACAAAGACTTACCTCTCAATTGTGTAGGAGGTGTAGTAGGAACACTTACTAGTTCTTCAGTAGGCATGAACGGTTGTAATGACACTAAAAACAAATATAATGTTATTAGTAAACACCTATATGAGATTGAAACTAAGCCAATATCAACTTATGTACTAAAACAAAATAATGACAGGTAAATATTACTTTACCTCTATGTGTAGGTGTGATGCTTGTTGTATCACCATCAGTAGACAGAGATGGTTGGACTGAACCTTAAAAAAACAAAGTAAAATAATAATGTAAATTTTTCAAAAGATTTCTAATTATAGGAAATAATCAATTTGCTATAGTAATGACAATGACAGGCGTTTGTAAGTTTTCATTAGATACCTAACCTACCTAAGTACCTATACTCAATTTAGCTATTTAATTTATTGCAAATATTAATGGAACATGCAAGTTATATTGCATGTATATTATGCATACCTACATAACATAAAACAATGTACAGTCGCCCACATTAATATTACACTTTACTATGTACTTACACTTTAAAGTGTATTGTATGTGTTGAGATGTCTTATAATGTAATTTCAAATACAATTCAATGACAATTGTTTGTGAATAGAAAATGGTTTTGTCACATCTGGTAATCTGTCCTTACTTAGTATCATGTCTGGTAGATGCAAAAGTAATGAGATAATTTACCAGACGTGAAATCAAAAGTAATGGTTTAATTTTGAAAATTTACATATATATTATTGCAGACAACTGAACTTACTATGAATACATATTTATTTTACCTTTCAAACTTCATCTTTGACAACCAGACTACACCTAGTGGTAAAACTGTACCATTAAAAATAAAAAATAGGCAGGCTAAGTTTCTGAAAGTTATTTAAAGTTTTACCTGGATTTTCAAATATTTTGACCAATTTGCGAGTATGACTTAGTGATTTATGAACATTAAATATATCATCATCCTCTTCATCGCTAGATAATATCCGCTTTGATGGCCTTGTTTTACGTTTTTCAATTCTTTCCTCTCCATCAGTCACATCGCTGTTTATCTCTGCTTCCTTTGCTTTTTTTCGTGCTAGTAGAATATCATCTAAAATTTAATTAAATAAGGTAAGTATTGTAGAAAAGTTACTTAGGGATGCCCATTAGTCGCCTTAAGAACTGTGAAAATCCTTGCTATATACTTATAGCTATTTTCAATCCATGTTAGATTAGAGCAGCCTAAAAACCCCAACACCAGAGTTGATCACGAGTCCACCAGCACATACAAACTTGCAGTTTTAAGCCATGGTAGATGCCTTATAGCAGCCTGAAAACTCCAACACCAGAGTCACGAGTTCACCAGTACATGCGAACTTGCTTGCTTGCCATGCAGTATTATGTGTATGTGTACACAGCAGGTAGCAGGATAAGTGAGGAAAGTGAGAAGATAGGTGCAATCATATGGGAACCAATGGCCATGCTCACACTACTAGCGCCTTGCAAGGCTAGTATCTTATAACTAGTAAATCACCTTTCCGTAAGAGCCCCACTGACCTTTCATGTAGTTGGACGGCCTGCCATCCATAATATAATATTATACCTTGCTGTCTGCTGACAGTTGACATGCAGGCTTGCAGCAGTAAAATCTGTTACTGTGTACAACCTGCAGTTTGTACACATAACAAAGTCTACGAAAACACTAGAAACATTATTGTGAAGATATACCATTTTACAAAGATAAACATAACCCAACAAATATTTACTGACTCTAACCTAAAATATTTCAGGTGCCAGAAACTGGTGAACAATAAATATGTATCCTACCAACGTCGATAACTCGATCATACTTACCAGTCTCGAAAAATTTCCGCCTCAATTGTATTATAGGCCAATCTTCGGCTGGATGTTCATGTTTAACAAGAAGTTTGTTATATTGAGCAGAAAACTTCGAATTGGGCCAGAAACTTTCTAACTTTCTTGGCGTAAGCCATACTGATGAGACTATGACCACGTTACCAGCAGTCCCCTCATCCTTCGATTCTTCTTCAGCAACCACGTACATCTTAACCCCTAGGATTAAGAAAAACATTTCACTTTACTGACCAATGTAAGAAAATGTCCACCACGAAATTTGCTGCTCTCGTCGGCGTCGTACCTAACCTACTCTTTAACACACACACAGAACAAACAAAACAGGACACAGTTGGCCCAAAACTCAAAAACTAGGCCACTGTGATTATTTATTAGCGTAGGTACCTTACCTAATATAATTAATTGATTTGTGAAATTGTAATCCGCTTATCCGCCTCAGCCTCCGTAGGAGTAATAGGTAGTATTCTGTCACAGAATTTCTGTGGCCTCAGCCGCCGAGTGCAAAGAAAATGTATGTGTAATACTACGAACGAAAGCCGAGTCTACTTGTCTTGTAATTTAGTAATATACTCTCTAATCTGTGAGCCGAGTGCCGGTCGTTTCGCCAATGCCCGCCTTAAAAAATGTCAAATACTTTTTTTTTTTAATTTTCATTCGACGGATTGGGTAGAGGCTATGATTAAAATAAATTATTTCGTTTGAGCCATGCAATGCAACTTATTAAATTATTGCGAAAAATTACTTACCTCGATTTTTATTTTTATGTTCTAACTTATTAAAAACCTGAAATCAACATTAAAAGTGAATGATTTGACAACGGCTAGACGTGACGTCATACTTTAGTATTTCATACTAAAATGTACCGAACATGCCGTTTTGACGTTTAAAACAAAGGCACTGATTTGTTATTTGACTTGACCACAGACATATAAGAGGACTTGACAGTCACCATCCCCATTGCGATAAAGCCAAAAACGTCTTTTGTTGAAGTTATTTACGGCGAATTAGTCCATTGAAATGTTACAATTTAAGGACCTTATTGCATTTGTTAGAGGACGCAATTTTATTTTTGAGACATGTGGGGGGGTCAATAGAAGCTTAACCCCAAGTTTGTGGGGTTGCCGCCCTTGTCCCCCGGCCGCCATCTTGGACAAAGGGGTGCAAACACCTTTATCGCAATATCTCGGAAACTATGCGTTCTACAAAAAATTCGTAAAGACATAATTTGTAGCAAATCGCTTTGCCTACAAATATGTTCATACAACTTTTGCCCTAAATTTAAAATTAAAGAAGTTATAAGCAAAAAAGTGAGAAAATTTCTATAAAAAAATTCTTTTTTCACAACAACAAATGCAAAGCTCATTTAACATTTCAATGGACTAAATGACGATACACAGCGCAGGTTAACGTCATGTGATGACGTTTTATAAGGCGAAAGACGATGTATAGCTCCGAATCACGTTACTTGATGACGTCTTAAAAAGCAAACGACGACACATAGCTCCGAATCACGTTACTTGATGACGTCTTAAAAAGCAAACGACGACATATAGCTCCGAATCACGTTACTTGATGACGTCTTAAAAAGCAAACGACGACATATAGCTCCGAATCACGTTACTTGATGACGTCTTAAAAAGCAAACGACGACATATAGCTCCGAATCACGTTACTTGATGACGTCTTAAAAAGCAAACGACGACATATAGCTCCGAATCACGTCATTTTAATACGTCATATATGGCGAAGGACGTCATTGTTTCAAAGATGACGTCAGTTTATCGTCATTTATCACGTGAGCATGTTGCTTGGGCCGTTCTCATCTTCATTAGAAGAGCACCTAGGTCTAAAATGCCTCTGTGTGTTTCCACTATGCGTGGAACATCATATAATAACAATTCAAACTGTTGTTTTTGCATTCCCAACCAGTAGTGAAATAGATGTTCATCTATCCTTTCAACACTTTCCATGCTTGAAAAATCCAAGAATGTATTGAATGCATTTATAAAAGAAAATACATGCTCAACTTGATCTGCCGTAAATGTACTAATGCTGTTGTTTGAATCGAACAACATTACCCAACTATTATTCAAAGAATGTTCCATACAAACTCTGGCATTTTTGGGTAAATAATAATAATATGTTGGGATATGGTTGTTGCTCGCAAGGGGTCTGATATTCTATGTAAATCAGTGTTTTGACAACCATGGAATACGCAATGAGATGCAGTGTTAGCTGCTCGTCTATACTGAGGCAAATGAATCTCTCCATGTACTTTATGAACCTGTTCATCATGGTCAATCACTCCAGGAACCTCGTGAACTTCTTGAGACTGAGGTTCAGGCTCTGCCTGCTCATCAACATTTTCCCGAGTAACAATTCTTTTAAGTCTCAGCCAACAGGGACGACACACATGATCAGATGAAGTAACCTAAAACAATAGGAAAATAATATAAATGTTTTTAATTTCTTAACAAAGTCACTAAAAATATCCTACAGCTTGATTTGCCACAAAAAGTCTCAGGGAACTACTATAACAACTAAGAAATAAGAATACCTGTCGCGGAGTAATGTTATTTTCAATTTCGATAAGTATTGCTTGTTGCAATGGAGAGGGATTCTCTCTCCCAATAACTTCACGTCTACGGTTGAGCAGAGAACTTCCACAAAGTATGCAAACATTCAAATGACCACGGGAGGTTGATGCACCAGGTTCATTGTGTAATCCAGTGTTTATATGCTGCATGGACAATTGGTAACACGCATCACATAAGAAATCTTCTTCAGCGATCTAAAACAAGAATTAGACTTATAAGATTCAAGTAATTATACTTACATGTTTTATCAATACGATTCTCTAAGGCGAATACTTAGGGGGGTCGCCCACACGAACTGGAGTCGAGGCGGCGTCGAAGCACGGGCGCATAAGCGGCGCGCCGCTTCTACGTTTCCTTCAGCAATACATGGGAGTGCGCTCACACACTAGAGTCGCGTCACGGGCGATGTGGAGTCGAGGCGGAGGCGGGGTGGGGCTGATGCGCTCGACCGCGCCGCGACTCCGTCGCCATTTTGTCATTTTGTTTCGTGCGTAGACCTGTTTACACTCTTCAAAAATGCGTGACGATTTTGAAACTAACTTAAACTTTATTGAAATTGTACGAATGAATCCGTGTATTTATGATCAAACACGATCTGATTATAGCAACAGGAAGTAAACAAAAGGTACCATGTGACATTCCATAAAACTTTTTAAACTTTTCGGGATACTTTCTTAAGTCACGTGTAGCTCTGAATGTTCCTCTTATGTCACAGTGTTTCAAATATGGATGTTGCCAAAATCTTCTTCTATTTAAACTAATAACTTGTATGAGTGCAAGCGCGTCTTCATCTTCTGACGACGCGCGACATGGTGAATAAATTGGAATGTGTAAAGGAAGCATAGCCGCCCGCGCCTCGACTCTACTTAACGTTCACGCGCCGCCGCGCCGCGACGCCGCCGCTACCGCGCCTCGACTTACCAGTGAGCGACCCGCCTTACTATCACTGAAGAATTCTACTCGCATATTATAGAAATAATTCTCGTGTCCAGCTCAAAGATGAGATGGCGGCGTAGAGTGTTAATGCGTATGTTGCAATTAACACATAACAAACGCACGGATGCTTGTGATGTCTCCATAATATTTCAATCAGAATACAAAACAAAGTCCAATACGAAGGCTAAATCGGTGTCCAGGATACAAAAGCAGAGAATAGTCGTCAGCAGCAGTAGAGATCAGTCCGTAAAAACAAAGCCAGGGTCAACAATAAAAGGAAAGTCACAATAACAACGGATTCAACAATTCGGCAAACGCAAAGACGCGGAAGCGAATGATCGCCATATTTGTCAATCGATAGACAGCGTCAATAACGCTTTAACGTTTCGCTTTACGCATTCGTGCAAAACTATGACGCACCTAAATAATTATTTAATAGGACAATTTTTAAATAGAAATAATAATATTGAATAATTATGTCGTTCATACTTTATAACGAATTAAAATACGATAATTATTTAATAATACTAAAATAATTATATTTATTTTGGGGTATGAAGTCATATTACAAAAAAATGAAACGTCAAAGGTGCGTTCTGAACAAAAAATAAAATTATTTTCAACAAAAGTGGTACACTAACAAAAAAAATTTTCTTTATTTTGTGGCCTTCTAATAAGAAATTACTTATTTACTCTAAGAATATAAAAAATAACGGATTTTTTCTTGCACGTTACATATCGTGACATGGTCAGGTACAGTTTGGCCGACATTCTTTGAGAACAATATCCCGAGCACATCATCTCGCTGACACTTTACGTAGTAAGCCTCACCCTCGTATTCGAAGCTGCCGATTCCGGCAATCAAATTGACAAGAGGAGAGAAAGTGACTGACATTGCGCGAACTACATCACGCTCTTCAATACTCAGTCTCGGGCGGTAAAACAAGCCAGCATCTATCCCTAAGGTATTAACCTGGGAGGAGCGAGAGCAAAGCAGACGGTATTCCATCTGAGCTAAAGATACGCGGTAAAACGCGTATGGACTACATTCCGGTATGCGGTCCGGCCTACGGCCGTAGAGTTCGTAAACCTTTTTAAAAACCATTGGGTGTATAACCCCACTGCCCTAGTAGTTACAGGGACGACAGCTGCAGTTTTCTGAACTGAAAAGTTGACTGCCTTTTCGGCGGCCAAAGCGTCACCAAAGCCAAAATAAAGTGCCTTGTTAATTCTATCTTCAATATCTTTTAAGGCTTGCTGGCTTTTAGGGTTGTTTTCGCTGAAGTTGTCCTGCCTCTTCTGGTCGCGTTTATGCTGACTGGGAGGTCTTGGTTTGCCCTTCGACCTCTGCTGGGGGGCCTCTTCCTCATAATCTCGAGGGGGGGGCGCGCCACTGCTGTTGATCTTGTTGACGGCGATTGTTAAATTGGGGGGGTTGACGGCGGTCACCGCGGTCAGAGCCACGTTGGTAATTCATAATGCCGAGGTTTTCCTGGTATCCAGAAAATAGTCATTAACAAATGGACAACAATTTTACCGTCGTCAATTTTGTATTCTTTAAGCATGTTTGCTGTCGATTCTATGCTTAATCAAACTAATTTCTTACATGAACCAAAAAAAATAATAAAAATGTAAAACCAAGTTATCCAATTTTGCCACACCAAGATGTTGCAAACACACCGTAGTTAGCTAATTCTTTATGGTAGTTATTCAGTTTTCCCACACATTAGAATTAGATGGATGTGAATACACGAAATTGGGTCAACTTTGAGTTTTGAACCTAAAGAAATATTTAAACACGAAAGTTAGGCATTCTTAGTGAAACTTAATTTGTGTAATTTTATCACTGATTAGATTATTTATCTCACATAAAATAAAAAACCTGGGCTGGAAGAAGTAACATCGTTTATTTTTAAAAAAACCGCAAAATTACAATTATGTGGAGATTTGTGGCGTTTATCAAAAGTAACATAATTAGGTTTGGCAACAAAATAAAATTATGTAACAAAATCAAATAAGTTACTTTTGAATACAGTAGCTCAAAAAGTGGCGTATTGCAGGGACGTATAGCGTTCGGGATGTGGGCTGTTACACACTCGTGCTTTTTCTTTACCTTTCCCGCACTCGTGCGTTTTCTTTCCCAACTATCAAAATAATGTCTATTAAAAAGAAAAAAAACCATCCAGAAATTCATGGAAGTTTTTATGATTCATGCAAATATTTCTAAAAAAAGCTACTAATTTGATTCAATTTCAGATTTAAAAGTAATTTTAATTAAAATATAAATATTAAATTAATATATTGGACAATTCAGGTTTAATGTGTTATTATTATTTTAATTAAATTGCTTATTTTTTTCGCAACTGTATTAAAATAATTGTTCAATACAACGTGTGGGACTGTTATTTCAACTCGTTCCGACTGTCAACCCTCGCCTTCGGCTCGGGTCAACATCTGTCGGAACTCGTTGTAATAACAGAAATCGCACACTTGTATTGAAAACTACTACATATTATAAATCTTTTACTCGTAAAATCAACTAAAACAAAAATAACTTTCCTTTACATTAAAAATATAGGTAATTTTAAGCACAAAAAACGAACATGTATATCAAACGAAAATGACACTTGACTGATGTACATAAATTGAATGACCAAATTAATGTTTTATCTAGTGTATAATTTAATGTATAAATTGAATAATGAATTATGTAAATGTTTGCATGCCCAATCTAGGCAGAACATAATGCACTGAATCCTAACATATACTGTAACATCCTTTTGTACAATGTTGTTGCAAATAAATATATTGTTAGCAATCACCAGGAATGTTAATAAAAAATATACACGGAGATTAACAAAGCAGATTGCTTTCACTTTATTTAAGAAATTTACTACACCCTGAACGTAATCATTACACAAGTAGCTAATCAGTAAGTTACTTAGAACATTCTTACAATCACGGCGACACTGATATCACATGGATCACACTGATCACCAGAGTGTGTAGTTCTTTACTCTGCAGCGGTCGACCGTCGAAAAAAGAGCCGTCCACTACATTGCACGCCATTTTATATTAGAAAACTAGTCATAGACAAGTCGACTTCTACACGGCCTCTCCTGAGCATGCATCGTCCTCGACTGCATATAAGATGTCTGAACCTCAACAGTTATCGGTTCAGATGGACTAGCTTCGGGATTTGAAACACGCTCATCGGCATGAGCTGCGATGCTTCCATCGAGGCGGCTTCTAAAATCAATTAGAAATAACATGTCATTACTATGTGCCAATCTAACACAAAGACCTAATTGTTGTATCCATCAACCTTTCAAGGCCTTCTAACGTACGGTCCAAAATACATTAGCTAAGATAAATAGCACACAGCTTATTACACGTCACCACATTCATTTAATTTGATTACGTTCGCACATTAAATAAGTCAAACTATATGAGGATTTCAGATTCATACGAGGCTTATGATTCATTCACACTTGGATTCAAGTATTTACCATTCATCATCACTCTACCAATTCAATGTAGGGCAAACATCCCACAGTCTGTTTGCCGAAAAAGGAACGTCTCGCAGTCCGTCCTCTACCTACATGGGGATTGGCATCCCACAGGTATACCAATAGGAACGTCCCGCAGTCCGTCCTGTACACCGACATTGATCTTTACACTACCACGCAGGGCAAATATCCCGCAGTCTATTTGCCAAAAGGAACGTCCCGCAGTCCGTCCTCTACATGGAGTTGGCATCCCGCAGTCTGCCAATATGAACGTCCCGCAGTCCGTCCTATATACGAAACTAGCACCTATATTTAAAACTAGTACCCATATATGTACAAAAGTTGTACCCATACAGAACACTGGCACCCAGCATGTCAGCATGGAACATCCCGCAGTCTGTTCCTTCACCAACACTGGTTTCTTTCAGATGACACGCACCCGTCAGGCACACGCCACTTAAGTCAGCACCGACAACTCATACATACATACATATGGTCACGCCTTTTATCCTCTAAGGGGTAGGCACATTATATGCCCACATTTCACCTTTAGATGTTGTACCACGTAATAGGTGCTGTGCTGAGTCGTATTACCGTGCTGACATGGACAGGCGCAGGTTGTGACTGTCCACTGTTGAAAAATTTTAAGCAGCCCATAAAAGCCTTCGACTTTGCTTAATGACTGCCATTTTACTGGCAACCGGGACCAACGGCTTAATGTGACTTCCGAAGCACGGAAACGCTCGCAAAACAACAAAGTGGTCACGTAGTGGTTACCCATACAAGAACCTGTCTTATTAAATGTTGTCAATATTACCGTCAACTCGCCACTCGAAGAATGCAGTGCAAGTATCAGGCCACCATTCGTCCTGCCATACCACCATAAACTGGGCCGCACGCAGCCTGGTTCAATTCATGTCATCCGCTCGGCAGCGCTCGCTTGACTACATATGGACCACCATATACCATACCAGGGTCCAACTTGCATTTTTACATAGAACCTGTGAAAACGCAAAATTGTTAACATTTAAACACACGAGGTGAACCTCTATCACGATCCACGTGTGAACCTTACTGAACCTAGTTACTCTTCAGTATCCCGGCCGTAGGGACTTCTGAACCTTTTTGTTTTACAGTTTAGTTGCAAACCTCCCAATGGCACATCTCAGACTAGCGACCAAGTCATTGGGACGGTAGTTTAGTTTCTCTTTATGAGACCCAGGGAAAAAATGAGACGTCTTCCGTTTAATAACGTTAAGGTCAACTGTAACTTCCACAAAAATACTTAAACACAAATATTTAACCATTTATACTCTTGATTGTTGGCACTTGGTGGAATTTCTTGTAACACATTATGCACTTTTTGCTTATTCACTTGTAACTTTATTCCACAATTTTTTATTATTATTACATATAACCTGACCGGTTTCGCTTTTACAGCATTGTAAAAGCGAAACCGGTCAGGTTATATGTAATAATAATAAAAAATTGTGGAATAAAGTTACAAGTGAATAAGCAAAAAGTGCATAATGTGTTACAAATATTTAAAGTGTTCATCAGCAATACCTCGATACTAAGACCGCTGTAACGAGCCCCGTCTTGGTGAAAATGCTGCATCCCTCCGAGGATGCGGGCATACCGCAGACTACCCATTACAGCAGTAAGTTCCACGCTTCCATGTCGCTGAAATACCATTAAAGCAACAGTACGCCAAATTTCAGATCAAACAGTCCTACGAAGCTTAGGAGAAATCCTTTCATTACCTAGGAAGTGATGATGTTCAAAATGTATAGCTAAGAAACACATTAATCACCTCGGCTCTGTAATAAAAACAAACCGCATCCAAATTGGCCCATCCGTTAGGCAGCTGTGATGCCACAGACAAACACACAGATTACACCCACAACAACACGCGTTTTCGTCGAGGGTTAATTAAGTGACCGCGATTCAGATCATGTTCAGTACATTGGAATCTGTCAAAACTGTCAGTTGAGAATGGTTGTTGAAATTTTTGCTCCAGTGAAAAATAATCTTTTTTGGTGCTAAAAACAATAATAAGTTAACAATTCTGGTGGATTGAAGTGAAGTGAGTGAAGATCAAACAATATAAAATAAAAAGGAAACTTCTATTGCAAATAAAGTGAAATATTCTCTCCGGTGCCGGTGACGTCACTACAACCTGCACAAAAGTTTTTCTCGCAACAAAAACGGTGAAAATATCGACCCGGGACTGTTGTAAGGTAAAATTATTACTAATACCTTATAAGAACCATGGCTGGAGTACAACGCACACCACCTAAAGCGCAGAGATCACCAACAAAAACCCAATCAGAACCAGATATAAACTCAGCAGTTACCATAAACGAATTTGTCAAAACAACCAGAAATAAACGTCCTCGTAAGGAGACCTCGCCGCAAGATTTAACCTCCAATCCTCTAAAAAAGGATTCAACCATAGCAAGTATGTTGGCCGAGCAGACTTCCGTTATGTCTAGGCTGGTGTCAGACATAGCAGAAATAAAGCTACAAAATTCTAAGATTCAAGCATCTAACACAGAAATAAGCAAAGCTAACGAGGAAATTATTAAATCTATGTCATTTATTAACACACAATTTGAAGATCTGAAAAAAGAAGTAGAGGAATTGAGAAGACATAGAAAGGAACAAAATCAGTACATAGAAACATTAGAAAAAAAAGTACTTGACCTGCAACACAAATCAAGGTCCTCAGGAATAGAAATTCGCAATATACCACAGGCGAACACCGAGCCTATTGCCAACCTTACACAAGTGATACGCGACATAGGTGAAGTGATCGGCATTCAGACCTTTGAAACGGAACTTCGTGACATATATCGCTTACCTGGCAAGTCGTCAACTGCTTCTACTACTCCACGCCCCATAATTGTAATTTTTGGATTCAAACAAAATTATTTCTAAAAACCAGTATGGTTTTCGCCCAGGTATGTCTACAGAAGATGCAGTGCTGAATCTGAGTCAATTAGTTGCTCAAAATTTGGATAGGAAAAATAAGTGCCTAGGTGTTTTTCTTGACCTATCTAAGGCATTTGACACAGTTTCTGTTGCCCTACTTATCTCTAAACTGGAACACGTGGGTGTGAGAGGGATCGCCCTCGACATCTTTAAGAGTTACCTGCACAATCGCACTCAACGAGTCAAAATTAACGAATATTACAGTGACGAGGTCACAATGTCCTACGGTGTCCCTCAGGGAAGTATCTTGGGCCCAATTTTATTCCAAATTTATGTAAATGACCTGTGTAACATGTCCCTTCCGGACACCAGCATTTATTCATACGCCGATGATACGGCACTGATAATTTCGGGTTCAACATGGGAAATAGTCAAAACCAGTGCGGAAAGAGCACTCATGAATATAACCGAATGGCTCAATAAAAACCTCCTGACCCTTAATTTAAAAAAGACATGCTATATTCCTTTTGCATTGCGCCCTAAAACATCTCCAGGGTCCTCTTTCTCCATAATTGCTCACACTTGCCATGGTTCGGCAGAGCCGTGTCTCTGCTCAGAGATCACAAGAACCGAAAATGTGCGGTATCTGGGTGTACAGATTGACTCTGGTCTGCGATGGGACAAGCAGACCGAAACACTCACTACAAGGACCATGAAGCTGATTCATATTTTTAAGGCTCTGAGAAATTCCGCAAACCCAGAAACACTAAGAATGGTGTTCTTCACGCTTTGTCAGTCGATCATCGGCTATTGCATACCAGTGTGGGGGGGTGCGGTGAAAACGGACATCATAACGATTGAGAGAGCGCAAAGAGCAATACTAAAAGTCATGTCCCGTAAACACTTTCGCTACCCTACAACACAATTATATTTAGAATGTAGGATACTAACGGTTCGCCAGTTATATGTGCTACGGACACTTCTGAGGAAACACAAGAGTGTTCCTCCTTCAAATCCAAATCGTCGCACTAATTTCCCTTTTAGTACAAGGCATCGAACAACTTTTGCGAAGCATCAATTTTACGTGCTTAGTGCATATATTTACAAACAAATTAATAAAAAACTTAGAATTGTTGATCTTAACAATAATCAGCTAAAATCGAATGTTACAGAGTGGCTTCTGAAGCAGGATTATTTACAGACGGAAGCTCTGTTAACATTTATAGCGTAAACCTAAATATATATTTATAGTTGTTGTTATTATTTATTTATTATTTTTTTTTTTTTTTTTTTATACAAATCTGAAATAAAATACATGAACACACCAATTATACCATCATACCATCATTCGCACGCACTCTATCACTCACTCACTCACTTACTCACTCACTCACTCACTCACTTACTCACTCACTTACTCACTCACTCACCCACTCACACACACACACACACACACACATACACACACCACACACACGCACCGCACACTATTGAATGTAAACTAAGACAAGGATATTATTAAAAAGGAACTGACTGAACTACAGTACACATTGTACTGATTGTATCGGTGGGAGGGGATGAGATAGGATAAGATATCTTATCTTGACTCATTTTATCTTGCCGAGTGAGGATATTTTTCTTTTGTAATTTACTTTTTTAAATCTGTCTCTTATAATACAGGATTATCCTAGTTTAAGAGGCAGGGTCTCTCAATAATAATCATTTAGATTGGTACCTACTAAGCTTGATCGTTGTAAGGAAACGATAATGACAAACTTATGAAGTGGTTGTTCCATATTCTTCTTGTCTTGTTATATTCGGGTGTCATTTGAGTCAAAAAAGTCTTATGTTTATATGTATATGTACCCGAATTATACAAGGTTGGTTTAGTGGGATTGACTGCGCGAGTGTCACATATCTGATGTTGTAAATATACATAAACAGAATTTTAGTATTTTCTAGTATAATTTCATTTGAAAACGGGAACAGTCTAGAACCAAATTGTATTTTAAACTTTAATGGTTTGGATTGACATTCGTTTTTCCTTAACAGAGAAGATTAGCACAAATTTTGTTACTGCCCGTTCGCTCTAACCTTGCCGCTGGCGTGGAGGCGTATGCCCGGATTGTTGACTGGACGGAGTAGATTGGCGGTGACTAGTGTCACTTACCTCGTCCACAGTTTACTAAATAGTTACTACGTACCTCGTCTTAGAAAATACTCAACATTGTATGAGGGAGTGACATTGCTTGCTGTCGGTTTGCTTCGTCTGGTTAAAAATTCGATTTTGGTATGGAGCCGAGCGGCGGGGTTGGAGCGAGCGAGCAGTATATAAAAAGCAGTATATAAAATATAAAATGTATCCTAACGTGAAGCCTAGTAGATTAAAGACAATATTGTAGTATTTTTATGAATAACTAATTGTTTAAGTGTGTACCTATTATGTAAGAAGTGTTGTTTTGAGTTGTGAATGATACAGTCGGCGTCGACGGTATGGAGGCGAGCGGTCTGTTCAAAATGATTCAAATAATTCTTATTTCAAAAGGAACTAAGTGTTCTACAAATGTTCTTATAATGAGCCCTATGTCATAGCAGTAAGGTTTACTACAAATGTTCTTATAATGAGCCTTATGTCATAGCAGTAAGGTTTAAATTTCTTCGTCCTTGTGATTATTTGGAATAGTCTGCTTCTCTCTATATTGTTTCACTATGACTGTTTAGCTAGATAAGTGATCAAAACGTGTCATATACTTTTCGGTAATAAAAAGTTTTATTATTATTATTATTATTATTATTATAGTACAGTTCGAGCGTAAGTGGACCTGTCTATTTGCGTGGTGCATCTTTGGTGTAACGTAGTACATAAATCTCTGGCCCCATTTCTTTCACGGATTTCACACAACCAGCAGACTCAAACCTTTGACAGTAAAATCAGCGTTGCTGTACAGAAAAGGAACACTACATTTGTCATTGTCCCAAACCGTTCGGCTACATCCTGTCTAGAATAAAAAAAAACAAATGTATGTTCTTTAGGCATCATCTAGCTAGGGCACAAAATTATAACCATCGGGTTCCGGTTGGGGATCCAATGGATCCAAGTATAGGTATTACTGGAAACGGAATTTTATGTTCGTACTAGACTCAAGAAGCACAAGTTTATGACTTCTCAATCAATCATCAATCAAATCAGCCTACGCAGTCCACTGCTGGATGTAGACCTCTCCCAATTTACACGGTTCTACGCCTTTCGCATCCTTTCCTACGGCCTTGTCCAGGTCGTTGGTTCTACTACAGATATGGCCAGCCCATGGCCACTATGATGCACTTACTCTGCGAGCTATGTTCACCACTCTGGTTCTCTAATAGATACCATCGCTCGCGCAGAGATACCTAAGCTCGCTCTGTTCTAAGTGAAAACACATTTACGCAAGTTGATCGAAAAACTCGTTTTGGTACACTACTTCACGTGACAGAACCATGCCCTCCTCTGCAGTCTATTCTTTTTGTGTCCAGTCAATAGGCCTTGATATTTTACTGACCTGACCAATAAAATTTTGATTGAGATAATCAGCATGTGGCAGTAGAACTCCTTTTCTTTCTAAAAAAGGAGCAGACCATTTTTATGTTTTGTTAATTTGAGAGTAGCCTTATAAAGTAATAACAAAAATGTTGAGGGTATCTTGACAAAGTTGTAGCAAAAGTGTTATGAAGCCTTTACGACAGCTAAAGACTACTTTACCGAATGGAGTATGCTACCACACGCTTCCCATCATCAGCATAGGTCAATACTACTACTAACCTGCGTAACTAACTTGCGTCCGTGTGAACCTCCGTGGGAGGTACTGATTCTGGGTCCACTGGTCACTCTCGTCCGACATCGTATCAATCAAGCCTTGTCTAATTTGTTATTAATGTGAACTCCAAATAAACTTTTCAGTCAATCCTCGTAGCACGGTTCTGGAAATGCCTACGAAAATATCCTACAAGATCTAGAACTGGTGGAAATAATAAGGCCTTTACCTTTCGTAAGCTTGACACTACCTGACCGCGGCTGAGGGCACGCGCGTGTAGCACGCACCCGTGAGTATCGTGTAGACTAGCGCGTGTAGCGCATATCAATGTGCGTCGCGCAGACCAGCGTGCAGCGCGTCGTGTAGACTAGCGCGTGCAGCGCACACCAACGCGCATCGCGCAGACTAGCGCGTGTAGCGCATATCAATGCGCGTCGCGCAGACCAGCGTGCAGCGCGTCGTGTAGACTAGCGCGTGCAACGTACACCAACGCGCATCGTGCAGACTAGCGCGTTTAGCGCATATCAATGCGCGTCGCGCAGACCAGCGTGCAGCGCGTCGTGTAGACTAGCGCGTTTAGCGCATATCAATGCGCGTCGCGCAGACCAGCGTGCAGCGCGTCGTGTAGACTAGCGCGTGCAGCGCACACCAACGCGCATCGCGCAGACTAGCGCGTGTAGCGCATATCAATGCGCGTCGCGCAGACCAGCGTGCAGCGCGTCGTGTAGACTAGCGCGTGCAACGCACACCAACGCGCATCGCGCAGACTAGCGCGTTTAGCGCATATCAATGCGCGTTTAGCGCATATCAATGCGCGTCGCGCAGACCAGCATGCAGCGCGTCGTGTAGACTAGCGCGTGCAGCGCACACCAACGCGCATCGCGCAGACTAGCGCGTGTAGCGCATATCAATGCGCGTCGCGCAGACCAGCGTGCAGCGCGTCGTGTAGACTAGCGCGTGCAGCGCACACCAACGCGCATCGCGCAGACTAGCGCGTGTAGCACATATCAATGTGCGTCGCGCAGACCAGCGTGCAGCGCGTCGTGTAGACTAGCGAGTGCAGCGCACACCAACGCGCATCGCGCAGACTAGCGCGTGTAGCGCATATCAATGCGCGTCGCGCAGACCAGCGTGCAGCGCGTTGTGTAGACTAGCGCGTGCAGCGCACAGTAACGCGCATCGCGTAGACTAGCGCTTGTAGCGGTCAACAACGCCCCTCGCGTTAATTTGGATCTCCCGGATCGGGCGGGCAGTAGGATTATCGCCGTTACTGTATAGGAGATGACAGAGGACAGTTTCTGGACGTTTGAAAAGTTCACGGGCTTGCCACTTTCGGTACTAATTCGCTTTCTTTATGGCAAGTTGTAGAAACATCTCGGTCAGAACGATATCGTGCGTGTAACAACGAACGAGATCGGATCCGAGACCGCGATGGCGGTATCTAAGATGGCGACGGCTACGAACGGTATTCCCGTAATACCCTTCGTGACCGATAGCGAAAAATTCAAAATCTATGCCGATTACACGACACATGGCACTCACGATGGTGTCAGTGCAATCCAGCTATGCAATTTACGGTCTGAATCATGCGTTTTAGGCATAATTACACGAGATAAAACACACACAACTCACTAAAAGAGGGTACTTTGTAATGATTACGTTTCTTATGTTTCATGATACCTCTCGTTCGACTCGGTGAGTTGGCGATAAGGTAAGAATCACACTTCTGATGTTAGCAATCACCAGGAATGTTAATAAAAAATATACACGGAGATTAACAAAGCAGATTGCTTTCACTTTATTTAAGAAATTTACTACACCCTGAACGTAATCATTACACAAGTAGCTAATCAGTAAGTTACTTAGAACATTCTTACAATCACGGCGACACTGATATCACATGGATCACACTGATCACCAGAGTGTGTAGTTCTTTACTCTGCAGCGGTCGACCGTCGAAAAAAGGGCCGTCCACTACATTGCACGCCATTTTATATTAGAAAACTAGTCATAGACAAGTCGACTTCTACAATATTATTATTATTATATTATAATAACATGGTGTGCTGTACATTAGCTGATAATTCATCGTTGACAAATTTTGTGTCTGTAAGGTTTTGAATCTTTGTCTGAATATATTCGATTTCGTCATTTGTTAAGTCAGTGGATTCTTTAGCAAATCTTATCCTTATTGGTCTACAATAGCGTGGCGAGGAGGGAGTCGGATTCTGCCTTACTATTTTATTTCTACATTTCAACTGTAGCGGCACCATACAGCTTTGAAATATATTCGAATCAGTGGAGTCTTCGTCCTGAAATTTCTGCTTGAATTTTGACTGTTGCGAACCCAGACCCACTTGTAAATTAACACTAATGAGCTACATTCTTCCTCCGTTAATTTACTTAAAATCTCTAATAAATACGTCAGCAGCCTAGTAACAGTATGATCCACTAAGTCTTGTAAATTAACTTCTGCGATTGTTTCTGTTACAGTTAATGAAGACTGGTGGATAACAGTTGAATTTTTCTTTTTGTATTAAGCTTTCTAGCTTGGGAGCAAGGGAATGATTTTTTATTGCATTTTCGGACGATCTCGTATTGTTTCCTAGACTGATCTGTTTCTACAAACATTGCTAAAGCTTGAAATGGAGATAGTTTTGTGTCACTGGCTTGTAAGCATTTTGAATATGCTTCTTTGTACTTTTTGGCTCGTTTCGGTGATTTTATGACCTCTGTCAGTAAACGGGATGCATTTCTAAGGCCAGACATCTCCAGACTAGTTTTAGCTGCATGTACTATAACTTCTTCACTGATATTTGAGCGTAGTTCACTAGTTTTCTTTCGCTTGTTTCTGTCTGAAAGTTCATCAAAAGGTTTTGATAGGCGCCCGGGACGCTTATGTGGTAGCGAAACCTTAGGTATCTCGAACGTTCCTTGAAGCCACGTAGCATTTACAGTTGTAAATCTTTGAAGCATTCTTTTTGCCTTGAACCACCTCTTCTTCAAATCAGTTTTGAAAACTGATATTTTATGTTTTAAATCCTTTAATTGGTCTTCATTAAAGAAGTCAGAAGATAGAAGAAAATTTATAAATAATCGACTTTTTGTTCGAAAGTGGGCAATTCTTGTTGTTGCATTTTATTAAATAAATATTCCCTTGTTACAACTTTGTAGTTTGAGCTCCTCTGTGACCCTAAAACAAAAAAGAAACAAAAATATTGTAATTTTCAATAATATTAAATTTTAATTTTTTGATGACACCTCAGGTAAAAAAATTAAGTTTTGTCGAAAGGGGCAAAAGGGGCACTCAATTTGTGAAATATCTATCAATTAATAGTTTTGGTCATCCCTTAAAATAGAAATCGTTACTCAGAAACACCCAGAACTATAACTTAAGGTATTTTGAAATAAAATAATTGCAATAAAAACAGATTTAACATGCAAGACACTAATAAGTTGATTTTGAACCTTAAAAAAACTAATTAAAGTTATTGAATTATTATAAATAAATCTATTATTACCTGTATTATGAGAACCCATGGCCCTTTTGGTTATTTTATTCACTTTAAACATGCACTGAGATTCCAAAAAGTAATTTTTTATAAGGTAGCCAATAACTGACGGGAACGCTTACGACAACGATCAAGTTTCGACTGAGTTTGTGCCAGATGGGGCAGGTACACGGTCAGTGTTGCCAACCTCAAAAAACTAAAAAACCACAACTCGCCTAAAAAAACAGTAGAAAGCGGTAGATAAAGAAAAAAAGGCAGATTTCATAATTTTGCTCATATAATTAAATAATAAACAACTTTCTTAGTTACTAGAACTCACATCAATTGATATATTTATAATCACAGCAACATAAAACAAAAATCAAAGTAAAATTATTTTTCAGTTTCATTTTCAATTGCCTCATCTTCAATATTTTCACACTCATTTTTATTTTTAAAATCATACATGTTTTGTTGAATTTCTTCATGTGCTTTTCTGTGGCTTCGAATGAATAGCAATCAGTTATTTCGGATTTAGTGTGTAATACTCCTTTAATAGTTGTAGTCGATATTCTATTGCGTAATTTGGTTTTCATAATATTTATAGCAGAAAATAACCTTTCCACGGCGGCGCTGCTATGTGGTAGGCACAAAAGCTTCTTTACCAATTCACACAATGTACGGAATGTTTGAGATTCGTCTCCATTTCTTAATTCTTGTACATGTTTCCAAAAGTCGATAATATCGGGAGTTTTGTTTTGGTCGAAAGAAAAATCGAACTTCTTAACATTGGCCATTCTCTATCCAGTTCCGTTATATTATTTGGACAAATCTTTGGGAAGAAATAATGTAAATCTGCAATGGAAGGGAATTTCTTTTTTATTTCAGAATCCAGAATTGCTTTAGGATTTAGCATCTTCAGACATTTTAATGCTTGACGGTCTTTGTCGTCAAAAGGAAACCTTTTTAATATCTGTTTTGCAGCCTCGATATAAAACTCCTTACACTTTAAGTAGAAAATTTTCAGCTGTTCTTCCTCTAGTTCTCCTATTTCTCTCTTTTTTCTGATCAAATTTGGCACCATTCCACCAACGTATATATGTTGCATCGGTAAATGTTTCTGCTCACTCGAGAAGTCAAGGTTTAATATTTTAGTTTCTTTTGCGTGTAAAATATTTTGTGCTTCATTTTTTTATTGTTCAGTGAGATTCAAATATTCAGCTTGTACAAAGCATTCCAAGATCGTTGTGTATGCGGTCAGTATTTTGTCGTATAGTAAATATAATTTCGGAGTCTCGGATTGCATTTCTTTATTGAGATCGATAAATATAGGTAATGCAAATTTCAAAAACTCCAGGTACAATTCAGTTGTCGGTTCGAGAGCCTTGGAGAGAATTGATTGCGCAGAAAGTAATCTATCTACATGAACTGCAGCTTGAAAATACAATTTTATAGCTGGTAATTGTTCCAGAAGCCTATTTACTACCTCAATAAGCGATAACCATCTGGTTTGGCTAGGGTGGAGTAATTTGTGTGGTTTAATATTTGTGAATGCTTGAAATGTTTTGAAATCTCCAATACGTTTTGGTGAATTTTGTATATGATTATATACGTCTCTACAGAAATCTTCCACGCCCCTTGGCAATTTCTCACATATGACAACAATATGACAACATGCAAAGAATGACAACTGCACTTCATAGTAAAAAGGTGAGGTATGTCATTTTTAAACAAAGTGACCAATGAATGTTTATCTCCAAACATAACGTTAGCGCCATCAGATGTTTGATTTGTAAGGAATATTTTTTTCAACAAAATATTCTACTATTTTGCCATACAACGCTGTTGCTGTACCTGTAACATCTCTATTATATTTTCTTCAGCTGTCTGCCCAGTTACATTAACAATAATAGCTCTAGCTTTTGTGCGGCTTATAGATAATTGTTCGGCAATTTTCGAATCCGGACATACAGCGCAAATCAATTTATTCAAATGAGATGATATGTTAAAAGACAGATTATCCTCAGCAATAAAGCAGGCCATTTTTACTTCACCCGCTTTAGCAGCAATTTTTGTATCTTGTGAGTTGGAAGCTGAGGTAAACATTGATGTCAGTTTTTGTTGTTTTTGTAACTTCAAACTATTCTTCGCGTGTTTGGTTGAACCTTTGTGTCGAAACAGTTCGTGTATACCACATTTTCTGTCGCAATTACACGCAGAACAAAAGAAATAAGTCTCACCTTTAGTGCTTTTCTTTAACCAGCCTTTGAACCTATCATCTTTTAACCATGAATTTACGAATTTCTGTTCATATTTCACATTTTTTTTCTTAGGAGGACTTTTTCCAGTCGATAAATCACTACTCATTTTATCAAAAACTTTGTAATTATTATTTTTTCAAAATAGACGCCGCAATTCAAAGAAACTCTTCAAGGTGTTGTGACTTGTGACTATAAAACAATACCTACGCAATACAATAGGCGTGTAGGCTACACGGACGGTGTAGCTGTTATTCATAAATAGGGATTTCCCCGTGCATAAAAATATAAAGAAGATACTGTCATCTAGTGTCAATGCGTTTTATTTCGTAGAAATATAACATTAGCCTTGTAGAGCGGGAAAACTACAATAGTTTAAAGTGTGTATATTATTTGCAAGTGCATTTTGTTTTGACTGAATTTTATTAATCATGTTATCATATCGTACCGCATCTTCATTATCTAAAATTTCTGTGATTACTTTAATAATTGAACCAAGTGGGTTAATGGCACCTCGTTTGATTCTAACATTTGGTATAAGTTGGTTATATCTTTCTATAGTTATGTTCATTATATACTGACATTGGAGTTCAACGTCTATAAGACTACCATCTATCGTATAAATCTCTAACTTATCTTGTAAAATAGCACTGATTTCTATATATTTATTAACGTTATAGTTTAAGTTATTGCTAATTAATTCTAAATCTAATATTTTAACTATATGCCAGTTATAGAGGCTAATTTGGGCTTGACCTTCTTTTACTGGGAGTATTCCCGGATTGTGTTCAATCCTTTGAAGTTGAAGGGCCAGGCTTAGGGCTGCTTGCGCCGCCATCATCAGGACGTACCTGTGAAGGACGTTTTATGTCTTTAATTGGTACTTTAGAATTTCTATTTTGCGTCTTTATTTCTACCGTGTTTCTGTTAATGTTGCCAGTAACTGTGGCTTTTTGGTAACGCGGTTTATCTTTACTACGCCTAATATTGACGCCTTTAATGTAAACGTTATCTCCCGGTTTTACTTGGAAATTGGTTTCTCCACCATGTTTACTTTGACCTTTTCTTTAGTTGCTATCATTTTGTTTGCTAAATGATTGTAAAGATATTTAGTTCTTTTAATGTGGTCGTTTACAAGTTGTTGTGTATACTGTTTTTCGAAATCGACTTCAAAGACACTTGATGAGTCTGTGTGTCCGAAAACTACTTCAAAAGGTGTAAGTCCTGTTGTAGAGTGAATCGATTGGTTATATGACATAATTGCATAAGTCATAACTGAAGCTGCGTCGGTTACTTTTCTTTCATATTTAGCTAACCTATAAATTTCTATTATGGTAGAGTGGAATCTTTCTATTAATCCCATTGAATTTGGATTATGGGGTGTGCCAATGTGTAAATCTATTTCGTAAAAACTTAACATTTCCTTTAAAAGGTTGTTATTAAATTCTGTTGCTGGATCTGAACTAATTTTTGTAGGAATACCATAAGTTGAAAAGTATTTTATTAATGCTTTAACAATCTCTGGTGTCGTTCTATTAGCGATTTCAAATGCTTGTCCTAACTTGCTAAATGCATCTATAATTGTAAAGAAGTAAGTTCCTTCAATTGAGAAAATATCCATAAATAGCTGAGTAAGCTGTAATTCTGGTTTTAACGGTTTTCTGTCATATTTCATTTGTTTACATAAATCGCAAGAATTGATAACACATGCAACTGTTTGATCTTAGAAATATAGATATATTTCTCCAGAAATAGGTTCTCTTTAAATGAGCTATTGTTTCTCTAATACCACGGTGACAGGTTTTTCCTATGTGATATTTTAGAACTATTTCTTTTTGTTCGTTTTCATCTTCGATGTAAATTACTCTTTCTGTACATTCATATATTTTAACAGAATCTTTCCTAAATAAATTCGTTATTACATTAGTAAACTGTTCACGATGACGCCTATCTTCAAAGTAGATAAATTGTTTTATTTTAGGGCGAATATATTCTTTAAGGAATTGTTTAATTAGTTCTAAATTATTTAAAGGCATATGTACTTCAAAAACCTTTTGTTTATCTCTAGTTAAATTTTTAACACTAGTTTCGTTTTTATTCCATATAAATATTAGTATCTGATTAGGTTTTGTATCTTTTCTTCATTTAATATAGGAATATCTGATGAATCAGTATTTTCTTCAGAATGGATCGTGATGTTTGAAGAGTTTGGTTTTTCCGATGCTGTGATAGTTATACTATCTATAGATCGACTCGAAAAAGGTGATCTCAGTCTATTGGGGTTCGGAACAGGCGATTGTGATTTTTCATCATCGCTTGAAATTATTACTGTATCTGGGCTATCTAAGTTAACAATCATTGATTTGTTTTCGTTCAATACATTTAACTTAATACGCGAAAGAGCATCTGCGTTCAAGTTTTGTTTCCCGGTTTATACATAACTTCGTAATCGAATTCGGCTAAACGTAAACGCCATCTTGTTAATCTACTACCCGGTTCTTTAAGTGAGTGTAACCAAACAAGTGGTCTATGATCCGTAAGGATAGTAAACTTCTTTCCATACAAATAAGGTCTAAAATGCTTGCATGCCCATACAACGGCTAGAAGTTCCTTTTCTATGGCACTATAACGAGTTTCTGCGTCGTTTAGTGTTCTGCTATAGCAAAAGCTATAGGTTTATCGCTACCTACAGTTCCTTGTGATAAAACTGCACCAAGGGCAAACTTCGATGCGTCTGTAGTTAGTAAAAAGGGTTTTGTAAAGTCTGGAAATTGTAATAGGGGTGCATTAGTTACAAGTGATTTGCACTTTTCAAATGCGTCTATATATTCTTTTGTAATATTTACTTAGTTCTTCTTTTTTTGGCAATTAGTTAAAGGTTGTGTTATTTTAGAGAAATCTTTTATAAATTTCCTATAGTATCCTATAAGTCCTAAGAAACTTTTTATTTCCGTTGGAGTTTTAGGTATGGGGGAATTTAAAACGGCTTTAATTTTGTCGTTATTAGGTTGAAGACCATCTTTTGAAATGGAATGTCCTAAATAAAGGACTTCTTTCCTAAGGAATTCACATTTGTCTAAGGTTACTTTGAGGTTGGTTTGTCTTAATCTATCAAATACTTTACGTAGTTTCTCTACATGTTCATATAGACTTGTGGAATAGATTATTATGTCATCTAAGTAAACTAAACAATGCATACCTGGTAGGCCTCTTAGTACATTATCCATAACTCTTTGGAATGTAGCAGGAGCTGTTTTTAAACCAAATGGCATTCTTTTAAACTCAAAATGTCCTGCTTGGGTCGTAAAAGCTGTTTTGGGTTGATCTTCCTCTTCTACTTCTATCTGATGGTAACCACTAGCTAAGTCTAAAGTGGAGAAGTAAGTTGCTTTTCCTAATCTATCAAAGAGATCGGAAATATTCGGTAAAGGGTATTTATCGTCAGTAATAATTTCGTTTAAACGTCTATAGTCTATTACCATACGAAATTTTCTTTCACCTGAAGCGTCCATTTTCTTGTGTACTAAATGAACTGGGGCACTCCATGGAGAATGAGATTCTATAATTACGTCATTTTCCAAAAGTGTATTGACTTGTTTTTGAATTTCCTCATTTTCGCTAATAGGATGTCTATAAGGGCGAATATAAATAGGATCTTCATTTTTTGTTCTAATCTTATGTTTGATTTGATTTGTAAAAGATAAGGGTAATTGGTTCACAATGAAATATGTCTAAATATTCATGGCAAAGATTAGATATAAGATAATTTTCTTCTTGATTTAAATGGTCTAATCGTAGTTTAGAAAGATTATCTTCTAAAATTTTATTCATTTTATTGGAATTTAATATGTTATTTATTTTAATACTATTTTTTGGTTCATTTCCTATTGTATGAAGTGGTACAGGTCTAGAAAATGATACATATGCATCTTCATCTGTAGCGTTTTGCACTACTGTTGATGCGAAAGAATCGACACAATTTACTAAAGCGTCTGGCATACGAACTCCTGGACGAAATTCAACAAAATGAACTATCCCGTTTCCATTTTCTTATGTTGTTGGAATTTTAGTCCTAATTTCTGTTCTTGCAGGAACTTGAATTTCAATAACAGACTGGTAAGAAATAGGAATGTTTATTTTTTGAGTTCTTAAAACCTGATTTTTCATATCAATGTTAGCTCCTAATTCTTTTAGTAAATCAGAGCCTATTACACCATCATAAGAATTATCCACGTTGTATAAGAAAAAAATATGTTGTAAAAGTGAGTTAAAAATTTTAGGTAATGGTATAAAAATTACTTCATCATGTCTAGTACAACCATGAGTCGTAATGACATCAAAAGGTTCTACATACTTAAAATTTCTGTAAAATTCATTTGCTTTTCTAGGAGTCATGAATGAACGTGTGCTTCCAGTATCAATCAAAAAAATTTAATTTATTTCTGGTAACTCTATGTGGGGTAATTTTAAAGTATCATGCTTATTTAAGTTAATTATTTCGACTGGGGACATGTCGAGGCTTCTATGAAAAAAAATTCATTAGAGTTTTCACCGACTAATTCGTCTGAAAAATCATAAGCGTCCTCTTCGTCTATACAGTTGTAGTTATATTCGTTTTCATTGCACTGTTCAAACTGATTCGTAGTTTCGCTCGAATCCAGTTCTTGTTCAGAACAACCTACCATATTGTTATTCTTAACAGTTCGCATAGTCACATCGTCATTATTCACGTTACGCGATTGATTTTGAGTCCCGAAACGGAATTGTTGGTTTGGGTTCGATTTAAAGAAACCCGATTGTTTATAATTATTTATACCTCTAGGAAATTGCTGCTGTTGAGCATTTGTTGATTTATTTGTGCATTTTGATGCGTATTAAACCTAAATCCCTGATTATTTTGTGGATTTTGGTTAGTATTAAACTTTTGATTATTTTGTGGGAATTTATTAAATGGAGTAAAATTCGGTTTAAAATTTGGGTTAACCTTTTGCTGGTTCTGTATACCAAATTTAAACTGATTCGAGGAATTAATATTTTGTTTAAATTGATTATTATTAGAATTATCATGATGCTTACTTTTATTCTTCATCTGATATTGATTTCTAAACTTTACCTCTTCTGTAACGATACTTAAGGCTGTCTCTAGTATTGTGCACTTGTTTAATCTAACGAAAGTGATTAAATCTTCCAGCAAGTTGTATAAAAAATTACGTTCAAAGCTGTATTATTGTAAATAATTTGCTTTGCTGCCTTAACTCCTTCGTCTAATAATAAATTTACCTTGGAAATAAGCGAGCTTCTAACATTTTGAATTCAATGGCATAAATCGATGTAAGATTCGCCGTGTTTTATTCTAATGTTTTCTAATTCTATCGCTATACATGCTTCTGATCTAGGATCACCAAAATGTTGAACAAAAAGTTCTTTTAATTCCTCCCACGTATCAACATTTTCTCGTTCGCTAATTAATATAGCTGCCTTCCCTACTAACCTACTGGTTATACAGTGGTAAACATATGTTTGTTGTGCAGGATTATTTTCTCCACTTCGTAATACATATTCACATTTATTTATGAATAAATTTAACAATTTTTCATCACCATCATACTTTGGAATAATCCCTTGTATTTCTTTCGGAATCAACTGGATCTGATTCATTTTGAAATAATACACACGCTATAAGTTTATATAACAACACAACAAATATAAGGCAAATAAATAAACGTAATTGGCGATTTGTTTCCAACTCACGTAGTTTAAAACTAAATGTAAATTCGGCGATTTTTGTCCAAAAATACAGAAAAAATGTTACCGGCAATGTCTAGTCCGATTTACGTCAAAGGAATAGAACAAAAGGAAAGCGAGTCAAAGGTCTACTCACAAAACGCTCGATCCCATCCTGATTCCCGTGCTGCTGCTGCTGCGAAGTGTCTTGACGTTCTTTGACAAAATTTGTAGATTCTTTACGGAGTAAAAGTCTTGGCGATTAGTACGCGTCGGCACTGAAGTTAAGTACTTTTGACAGGTAACTTTTCGCGACGATTATCCGACCCGGCTGCGCCAGTCAAATATAAACGCTTTTAATTTGTCTTTTTAAAAACTTTAATAAAAAGAACTTATATTAATTAATGTAGAATGAATACAAGTTAAACGTTTGTTGGGAGCAAGACAAGTGCTCTTGGAGTAGCAGTACGAGAATGAACATAGTTGGTCTTACATGACCTTATATACAAGATAGTGCTATGTTAGTGTGTGTCACAGACACGTATAATAGTGTGGGTGTCAAGCCACACGTTAGATGGAAAAATACTGAGGTGTACAATTCTTTATTAGTTTGGCGATACTTAAGATACTCGTAATTGATGTCATAACAATTAAGTATTTCGTACTGAGGTGTACAATTCTTTATGAGTTTGGCGATACTTAAGATACCTCGTAATTGATGTCATAACAATTAAGTATTTCGTTTCGTGAGTAACGCGTGTAAGTAATAAAAGCCTTCTAAGAAACAATGGGCTTTGTTCAACATACCATGGGTGGTCTGACGTCACTGGTTGATAGTAACAGTTCGGGGTGGAACATGGGGGTGCATAACTAGGTATATACCATAGTTCATATTAACCCTTCATCTGAACATGAATCTAGTGACAGGCGGATGATGAAATCGTGACGTTGTCTTACCATCTTCTACTAAAAATGGAATTACTCTACAACCAGACCATATTTTACGATTCTGTAAATGGCAATAGGTTTATTGATATATTTTTGATAATCGAGCATCAAAATAATAATAATAATGCAAACAAATAATTTATAATAATAATACTAACCTTGGAAAGCACGCTGTTGGCTGAATTTCATGAAATAAATGAAAATTCTAATGAAGTTCAAAGAACAAGGACCTATGCTATCCTATTACGTAAAAAAACAGATGAAAAACCTCAGGATGTAAAAATACAACCTCCTAAAGGTCGACCTGCCAAAACAAAAATGTACTAGGGATGTTCCTACTCATTTTAGAATTTTATCGATATTTTATCGATAGTTGTTCTTTTTGTAAAATATTTACCAGTACTTAGCTGTTGATAGTCTTCTCATCCTGGGAATATGTTCCCACGGGAAGTGGGAACAGGAACCGACTTTTATCGATAGTTGTTTGTTTGTTTGTTGTTAGTTTTGTAAGGTACCTATAGTCTGAAATGACACATAGGCTACTTCTCATCCTGGGAAGTGGGCATATGTTCCAACGGGAAGTGGGAACAGGTACTGAATTTCGTCAACTAGTACTGAATAAAAATACAAACTCATAATAAAATAAAAGTTTATTTACAATATATTTACATACATACATATGGTCACGCCTTTATCCCCGAAGGGGTAGGCAGAGGCATATTATATGCCCACATATCACCTTTGTATAATTTGTCCCACATTTGTACAATTTGTGCTTTATTTACCAATATATACAACTTTACTTTATTTACAGGTACTCACTGTTATGGGGCAATGATGAAAATAATCACAAGATACATGTAAATAATGGTCTACTTGATAGTGTCTTGAATACAATAAATTTTTCATTACTTGTTATCATTGCTAACTTGAATTTATAGGTTCTAAGTACTCAATGTTATGGGGCAATGATGAAAATAATCACAAGATACTTGTAAATAATGGTCTACTTGATAGAGTCTTGAATACAATAAATTTTTCATTACTTGTTATCATTGCTAACTTGAATTTATAGGTTCTAAGTACTCGAATGTTATGGGGCAATGATGAAAATAATCACAAGATACGTGTAAATAATTGTCTACTTGATCGTGTCTTGAATACAATAAATTTTCATTACTTGTTATCTTTGCTAACTTGAATTTATAGGTTCTAAGTACTCAATGTTATGGGGCAATGCTGAAAATAATCACAAGAAACATGTAAATAATGTCTACTTGATAGTGTCTTGAATACAATAAATTCTAAATGTTTTCATTACTTGTTATTATTAATGTTAGATCTGAAAAACAACCCTGAGAGCCTGAGAAGACTCCGGTCTATTTACAAACATTTACTTAGTCTAGATACAGAATGCTGGAGTAGCAAGTGGAGAGAACACCTCATTTCCAGGCCTGTTTATCATCCAAATAATCCTGGATTTTATAATAGGCTAAATAGTACAATGTAACACATCAATTATACACATCATCTCACATGCATCACATCTGACATACTGGTTGCCTGAGCCTGTGCTGTATTAGCACTCACTTTATGTGTATGAATAATCTTCAAAAAGCTAATGGTTATGGCTATTGCTAATATCAAGGTTCTATTTGGCAATAGTCAGCAATGTTTCAGTCTCTGTATAAGATTTTGCGGGTAGATACATTTTTGTTCATTATTTCATTTGTCATTTATTGTGTAATCCCTTATGCAAATGGTTCAAAGAGATCTCTAAGAAGGGGTAAAAATCCATAACATACTGAGAAAACGTACACAGAGTCCCGCAAAAGTGTTGTGAACCTTATGTAAGCGATGCTAGGTTCCTGCTAACTTATGTTTATTCAGAGCTGAATGAAGATAAATTACAATTTACAATGTACAAACCAGTCATTCGAAACATTCTTGCTTGATTTCATTCCAAACCCTATTATTACAATAGACATTATAAATAATTGATTGAAATTGATGGAGAAGACTGCACTACTGTGTTGATGGAGATGTATGATATGCTTTGAAGCAGTTGGTTATACACAGTGGCACGCGGCAACTTTCGCACTGATATGGCGATTTGGTGGATTTACGATTTTCGCGGAGACAAACAACACAACGTTTTGCAAATTGACGATTACGCGCGGCACAACTCTCGGTGTTAGTCAGTAAAACGGGCCAGTGTGTATTAGCAATTACTTCTCTGTGGGGTTGAGCACGCGTAGGCCTACCGATGGAAGCAGTTTGCCTACGGGTTTGGGGACAATGAACGAGATGATTGTCGAGGATAGCATCTACTAGCTGAAGGCGATAAGCTAAATGATCGCAGCGTTTCCGCATACATGATTCTACAAGAATGCGAGAGTTAAGGATGGAAACATTTACAAGGCGTTTGAAAAGTTTTAAGTACCATTTGGCATAACGTTTCCTTTCCAGTAAATAAGGCTCGAGCATCTGATCCTTCATGTCAACCCCGCCCATGAATTTGTTGTAGTCCAGTACCACTTGTGGTTTAAATGGTACTGGCCTACATGATGATGATGGAACTGTAGGCAAGGCAGTAGATAAGCCATGACATGTGGAAATCATGGTCACCCTTTTCTTGTCTTGCCACGATAATACTGAGACATCCCTAGAATGTCTCGCGATCAGATCTCCCCGTTGTAAAAATAATAAAAAAAAATCGTGAAATATCTTGAAACCTTTATTTAAAAAAAAAACAATACTTTGTACCGTTTTCGATACAGTATGCATTATTTTGCTATATTACACATATCTATCTAATTAAATATTTGCTGAGTTATGAAACACTGTGAAGCAGTTTTTTGACTTTTTAGAACACAAATGGACGTTACATTTTGCACATTTTATGATGCTGAGTAAATGGCAAGAGGGCATCATACATCTGCTTCGAGTGTCTGTTCTTATCTGGTCGTGATCGGTTTTGTCCAGTCTGACTTCAAGCGGAGGCAATGTTTGGCATGGTTTGCCCTTCCGAATTTTAGGTGGTGGGCCCTCTGGTCTGCTGGATGGGCTGCTGGTACTTGGGCGGCCTCTGGTAGTTGGAGCATACTTGCATAGTGTATCAGCTAGTTCAGACCTAAAGTCTGCAAGGTTCAGGATGTTTTTTGTTGGAACACCATTTTTAGCCGAAACTTTCATTTGCTGCCGACTAGTGGCCACGTCGGTATCGGACGAATGTTAAATAACATAAAAAAATATTATTAGTGGTCTTCTATGGAAGCTGATATAAGGGAATATATTTCAAAATGTTCTAAATGTCAAAAACAAAAAAAAATACAGTTTACTTTTTTGTATAAGATCCAGGAGTTGATTGCGGATACATCAAGTAGATGATAAAAGATTCGCATGTACCATTTTCTACTTTTCATTCGTATTTTATATCGCCCTAAAAAGGAGTCCATCAGGTCCACGCCACCCATATGAGCATTATACTCCTTGATCAATTTGGGGCATGTTATGGCTATCCTCATTTTCTCCTTTTTATCAAACCTTTCTTACTTTCCACAGGTTGTGCACCAACATATGTTGTAGCTAGGACAACTTGTTTATTATCCTTCCAACTGACGGTGGTCATGTCTACACCTTCAAAGTTAGTCACATATTCTTCATATGATCCTCGAGGTACTGTACTCTTCATAACGTCCTGCTTTGTTGGAAGCTTACATGATTTCCCTAAACGGTTTCTTTGAATAGTTCCCAAGGTATGAATTCCTTCTTTAGCTAATACATACATCAAAGGCAAGGATGTATAGTAGTTATCGAAGTACACGATATGGTTTTGCTGTCGTGGAACCACTCTCAGGAGCCTCAGTACAGCTTGTCCCACTACTCCAACATCAGGTTCATTTGGTAATCTATCATCAGGCTCTTTACCACCATAAATTTGAAATCTGTAAGCGAATCCCGACAAATTGCAGAGCACAAATAGTTTGAACCCCCATTTGTGGGGTTTGTTGGGTAGGTACTGTTTGAGAAAATGTCCTATTTTGGTCGAGCACATTTGTTCATCTATCGACAGTCGCTGATCTATTGTTACACTGGAAAATTGTTGGTTGAGGTGGTCTATTATTGGTCTCAATTTGTGCAATTTGTCGTGCTGTGGGTGACTAACAGGTAGGTGATGTTCATTATTGTTAAAATGGAGTATTTTTCGGATTTTTTCAAACTTGTTGATCGGCATTGCGTCTTTGATAGAGCTAAAGCCAAACTTGGAGGACCAGTAGGATCGTGTGCTGGGGTAGTGGTATACAGACATAAATATAAGAATCCCTATATATTTACGTAGGTCCGTTATTGTTAACGATTCCGGTCTATCGGGTTTTGTCTGTACAGCATATCGAATTGTTTCTGCTACAATTTTTTCCAGCAGATCATTTGTAAAGAAGTAACTAAAAAACTGATAAGGACTTTGCAATTCCATTACATCTGGAGAAAGTTCTTCACTGCCTCCAAATTTGATTTTATCCTCATCATATACAAGTGATTGCTTCTTCCAAACTAAATTTCTAGTGCTGTTCATGCTAAAAGCCGGAAGTTGGGAACTTGTACCTGGTAATGGTGTTAGTTCGTGAGGTAGTCTGTAGAATCTTGAATCAATGGAGGGTCCCCGTCGGCGTCGGCAGTCAAAACCTCATCAGAGACATCCTGTTCTACCTGATCTTCAAGTTCTCTCACCAACTCTTCACGAGATGCATAGTATGGTATGTCATCCCCATCAGATTCCATGCCATCATCGGAAACCTCTCCATTTTCCAAGCGGCGTAGGAGATCCGCTATCTGCGTATCTGTAAACCACAACACACCATGCAAAGCCAGCCAAAAACAAGTGTAAAATATAATAACAGCAGCCTAAAAAGAAGCAAATAATGAGTATAGGGGGTTATCAAAAGGAACGTTAGTGCATAATTTATCGAAATCGATACATGGAAAAAACTTAAGTTTACAGTAAAAACAAGTAAAATGCAATCAATAATACAAACTTCTGCTTCATGTTTTTAGACTTACCTTCCATATTGTAGTTTTTGCAATACAAATTATCGGTGTTTACTTGGGATTCTAACGGATTGAAAATCCAAATTTTCACAAAAGTTACAATCTGTCGACAAACGAGAAAGAAAGTGAAAAAAATCAAGATGTCAGAACTGTCATGTGCCAAACATGACTTTTTTTGGTTCAGAATATGTCAAAGGTATTGTAGATCATTCATTCTGGACCACAGATAAAAAAAGAAAGACCACTAGAAGTCTCTGAACGCGTTGTATCGTTTTCGATACTTTATGCATTTAAGGGTTAAGAAACCTAGCAACTAGGGGTGAATTATACCAATTATCCATAAATAATCTATGCCCTTTATGTAACAGAGGAGCAATGAGCTTCTGGACGACAGCTGTACTTTTCAGTACGCCTGGCGACTGGTCAATGTCGATCGAAGATTGTTTACCGGAGTAAACAATAAACGACCACATGTAACCAGTGGTACTCTCGCAGAGCTCAAAGGTCTTGATACCAAACTTAGAAGCTTTGTTCGAGATATACTGTTTAAAGTTCAATCTTCCTTTCCATACGGTTAGACTTTCGTCTATGCAAATATCTTTACCCAAAACATAGTTGGACTGAAAACTAGAATTTAAATGCGTCAATATTGGTCTCAAACGGTATAAACGATCAATGCTTCTATCGTCAGCATTGGAGGGATTATAGGTCGTAACGGGGTCTGAATCTTCGAAATGTAAAGCCCTTGAGAGCATTTCATACCTTCTCCGTGTGAGCATTGTTCTGAAAATCTCCGTTTTCAGAAGGGGATCAACAGAAAAACAACTAGTAACAGTTGGCATTTTGATGATCCCCAACATCATCCAGAACGAGAAACGGCATAAAATCTCATGGCAGTTAGTGGGGTACCAAGAAGCCTGGAAAGCAGCAGAGGTAATTTTGGACGCATACTGGTTCGTCTCAGTCACAATTAGGCCTAGGACGTCATCGCTCCAATAGCGACGAAAAGCGTCATAGCCCGAATTGTTAACGTGAACCGAACCAGTACGCTCAACCCGAAATTGTTCCTCTTCACCTTGAAAGGAATCCATTGGAGACCATTCAAAGCGGAGGTTCTGGCCTTCCAGTCTTTAGGAATTTTCCTCTCCATTACTGGCGTCTAAAAATTCATCATCTTCATTTTCGCTACCGTCCTCCCGTCCAGCGTTACTCTCAGTCGCAGCCTGCATTCTCGTCTGTTGCGTCCTCAATACATTCGTCGCCAAACTTACCAGTTCAGCGGGGACATCCTCATCCGACGGCCAGATCTCGCGGAGAGGATGCCCCACTGTCCATGCTGCACGGCCCTGAATCGGATACCCACGCCCACGGGCACTCTGTCCTCTTACACTCCTAGCAACTCTTGCACCACCACGTCGTCCACCTCGTCCACCACCTCGCACACGCCCACTTCTCTGACGTACATCTCTTTCAAGCTCAGACACATTCAAAGCATGAGTATCCGGGGCCAAGAGCTCTTCGGCGGCGTCCCCACCCTCCAGCGGCATCCCGTCCCGTCCCCCGTATATGCACAACACGATCCCACCATCCAATGCGCTGTAAAAATAAATTCAATTATTAGCTTCTACCGCCTGTGATTCTGAATTATCCTAGAAGGTAAAACACATATAAGTAAAATATGGATTCACGTATTATCTTTAACACGTATACTTATTTATTTGTCCCTGGGCACAAATAAATACATAAATACACATACATTCACACAGCGCCCTCTATTCCCAATCGAACCCACGAGCTCGTGTTGAACAGGCTCGTGCTTAGACCACTAGACTAACGAGGCAGTCATATCAAATTGAGAAGAAATAAACTTACGAATCAGTTGGAAATCGAATGGGGGATCGGTCGCGCTCGGGGGAAGGGCTCGGGACCGCTGGAGGCGGTAACACCGGCGACGGCAACGGCAACAGCGGCGACGGCGGCGACGGCGACGGCGACGGAAACAGCGGCGACAGCGGCGACGGCGACGGCCATGCCGGCGCTGGTTCGTTCTAAATGACACCAAAAAAAAAACAATCACACCCAGTTGCAATCAATACAGCAAGATCGCATAACAATAAAAAAAAACATTACTGTTAGAGGGGCCTGCTCCCGGCGTGATGGTGACGTGAGCGGCGAGTACGCGGGCGCCACCGGCGACGACATGCTATGCTGTCCTTCGCTCTAATACATACATACACAAAAAGCGTGTTAGTACACTGCGAACCGCAACCTATTATAATAATAAGAGTAATAATAAACGCATTACCAGTGCCTCGGCGTCCGCATACAACATAACCACGCTCTCGCCCTCAATCATTTGTGCCTAAAATATACATACACCATGTTAGTAAAAGCATGTTAGTGCACTGCAAACCGCAACCTATTAGAGTAATAATAAACGCGTTACCATATTCTGCACGCCCACCTCCAAATTGTCGTCGATGTCTATGTCGAGGCCTTCCAGCATCTCCGCCTCTATTGGATCTCTCTAAAATACCAGTACAATTTTTTTATCCTAAACCACTGAAATTCATAGCAACATATTAAACAAACTTCAATTACCTCATCGCATGGGTCGTCGTCGTTGTCGTCGCTGTCGTCGAGCACGTCCTAAAATATAAGTACATTTTTTTTTATCCAAAACCACTGAAAACCATAGCAACATATTCGACAAACTTCAATTACCTCATGACATGACACTGCCTCGTCCACCTCCTCCTCCTCATCGCCGCTGTTGCCTTTGGAATATAGCAGCCGAAGGAAGTCCTTCGGCGGCGACAGTAGTGTATTATTGTACGTTTTGGACCACACGTTCGGCTACCGCCTCACTATCAGTGGTCCAAAACGTGCAATAATACAAAATAACCCACCAGCCCGTTCAAGGAAACCCCAACCTTATATTATTGGGCATTCTAGACCACTTTTATCGTTCCTACGACTCACTTCGTTTGTCTTCGTCACAAAGTGGTCTAGCGTGCCCAATAACATAAAATGACTTACCGTTCACTCCGTATAACGCGTTTATGACTTTCGATTGAAATTCGATTTAATACAGTCGTATTTTCACCACCTTCCGTTCCTTTATAACCTACAGCGTTTTCTGTAAACAGTTTGGTTCGACTACTTGTAGTTATAAATATTTATGTTATAAATTCATCTTTTTATTACGAGTCCATCAGTATTGCATAGCAAACATGAAATTCGTTAAACAAACACAATCGTTGCAGGTCAATACAATCTGTGACGATTTAACAAAAAATAAGTTACGTCATGGAGAATTATTACCGAATACAGTACGCTGCATCATATGCGGACCATCAAATTGTGGAAAAACTAACTTATTAATTGGTCTTCTATTGCACGAAAATGGATTGATATTTCAGAATGTTTATGTATATTCTAAAACGCTACATCAACCAAAGTACATCTTTTTAGAAAAGGTTTTACGACGAGTACCAGGTATCACTCTCCAGACATACCAAGCAAATGATGACGTTTTGAGGGTTGCAGATGCAAAACCTAATTCTGTGATTATTTTTGATGATGTAGCATGTGAAAATCAAAGTAATATGCGTGATTATTTTACCATGGGAAGACATAAATTGATTGACAGTTTTTATTTAAATCAAACTTACACCAAAATACCTAAACAACTTGTAAGAGATAATGCTAACTTAATTGTGCTTTTTAAGCAAGATAAAGTTAATTTGAAACATGTTTACGAAGAACATGTTAACACCGATATGACATGGTTGAAATTTCGAGAAATGTGTTCCCTAATATGGAAAGAGCCTTTTGATTATGTGGTAATTAATAAAGATTGTTTTAGAAACAACGGTTGCTATAGAAAAACGTTTGACACTTTTGTATTATTAGATGAAATTTAAATATTTAAGTAGACTGCAGTCACTTTATTGTTATTCTGTAATTGGTTCTTATTCGATTACCACATATTTTACATAATGGATAAATCATTGAAAAAACAAATTGTTGATGCGACACAAGCTGTCAAGAAAAAATACGTAAAATGAAGGATTTTGATGATAGTAATAGGTATGCTCTTGATACAGTTTTAAAGCCTGTTACAGAATCTCTCAATTTAATAGCCAACACTAATAACCACTTAGCTCTAACAAAAAAGGAGGAAAAAGTAGAACCCCAAGAACCACAAGACCAAGATATGAAAGAAACAGATGATAGCAGTATTGCTAGTAATGAATCGGAACCCTCATCGGACACTTCATTTCAGTCATTAGTCGGTACTAATCAAGACGCATCATCTTGGTCGTTATCTTCACAAGTACTATCAGATGTACCATTTGGTATAAGAAATGAACGTGGAAAGTTTAATGTTGGGTTCCTTAACATAACTATTGGGGATAAAGTTATTACTGTAGCCGGACACAAGTACAAAAGTACACCTGGGTTGCGAGAGTTACTGTTAAAAAAAGACATTGATCTGAGCTTGGTTAATGAGCATGACAAGCAAAATTATAAGGCAATGTTACTTAAAACGAATGCACATCGTCGTGATTTCGATTCAAAAAAACCAATTAAAAGTAATAAAGGACAAAAATATTTGCAAGTTATTAAACCACTTTTCGATCAAGAAAGTAGAAGTCCAAGTTGTAGACAGAAAGTAGGAAAAGGATTACCTTTAACAAAAATGTGGCAAAAAAAACACAGATTTTGTATATTGGGATGATCCCAATGAATTGGTTGATAGATTAAAGTTATTAATTGCTTCTCGAGATGCTGGTAACACAGGACTAGACAATGAAATAATATCTATCATTGAAGAACTACGTGAAAGCAAAATTATTAAATAAATAAATCAACTAATATTATATGAGTAGGTAAGAATTAGGGCAACCAGATACGCCATCATTCAGCGTATCTGGTTTGCCCTAATTCTTACCTCACTTAGCTGTTCATTCATACATCAAGTATTCAAATAGCGTCGGAAAGAACATAATCGAATTTTATGTATATTATTATTTTTCATACAGCGGTTTGAAATAATTGCGAATCATTTTTAAGAAGGTCCCGATTCGGGCTACTATAGAAGAGTAATGAGTTTGTTTTCAATTTATAAAGATGTGGTGCTCCGAGGTGTGTTCACTAAGATCTGACAAGTCTAATTATATACCTAATCACTTTCTTCGATCAGGTCGATCAGATTCTTATGAATTCTTATTACCCGAGCCCATAACATGAGTCCTCTGAAACAGATTTTAGACATTCTGTCTTTGTTTCTCTGGCAAGGTATTAATATAGCATTGTACTGCTCATAGTATGAAAAACAAACACAGTATAGTAATAAAACATTTATTCAGTTTATTAAACTTATGAAATACAAAAATTATTTTCTAAACACCATTGCTTAATACACAATACATTCCTTAAAGCACAATAGTTCTTATGAGCAAAACAATTATACAAAAATAGATCTTTACAGTAAAGATCACTAAGAGTCTTTAAATTAGGAACACTTTTATTTTCACATATGTCAGAAACATTATTATGACCACATAGCTCTTGAACCCAATTAATTTTTTCACTACCTTTAACAAGAACCTTTTTTTCCTTCAGATAGGGTTTGATTATTCTAGAAAATTCTCTGTAGTCTATATATCCTTCGCTCCAGCGGTAACCTCTATTCCTTTCAATCCACCAAATGTGTCTTCTTTCTTCATCAGTCAGCGAGGAGAACGAGTAAGGAGGTTTTATTAAGAATATATGAGTATGTTCCAACGTAGCTACAGCTAATTCTTTGACTATAAAGTTATTATAACGATCTTTAAAACCCTGAACATCTACTATAATAGTATTTTTATTCATGATATCTTTCTCACGGTGCTACTTAACGGCTTATACTCGATTATACAGTCGTTCAATATAAGACAATATGCTGAAGTTTGATCTGGTATATCAATATCACTTTCGATTTCCACTCTAACATCCACAACAGGTCCTGATTTAAGATTATCTGGCTGTCTAGAACAATCTACGACAAATAACGGAGCAATATTTTTAAATTGTTTCTCATTTAATAACGGCTCGGCGCGACGTCCATAATACGACTGTTGAAATCTAGTATATTGTTCATATATTAAAGCAATTCGATTATTCGAGAAACTTGAATTCAAATTTTCATAAGGGAAGTAGGTTGAATTTAGGTATACTCTAACATCACGAACGTCACAGTGATCAAACTTAGACATATCCAATTTAGAATTATTTTTTCTATTTGTTTGCAGACCAATAATAACAAATCTTGGTTTCTCTATTTGCGACGATGTTTTTATGGACCAAGTATGCTTAGTAGTTTTTGGTAAAGCCGGATATTCATATAAATCCCAATTCCTGAATATCATCTGGAGTGGTCGATCTTTTTCTAACAGTTTTAACATATTTATTTTTTCCCTATCGGACACTTTGACATGTGGTACACGCCATATTATTTTATTTATAATTATATCTTCTACAGTTTCACCATCGTTAAGTTTTAGGGCGTTGAGATTAGTATTACTTCGTAACAATATTAATTCATGTTTGCTGTTTATCACTACTTTCTTGAAATCTTCTGCAAAACCAAGAATGTTACAGAGGGGTATAGAAGCAGAAAAGCTTCCCCCATTTGCACTATTTATACCATCGATATTCCATCCCCAAGCATTAGATACTTTAGCCTCGTTTTCGTTCATTGATATTAATGATTTCATTGTGGTAGTCATACCAGCGTTTTTTATTTTATCTATTTCCACTCCATTTATCTCATACCTTATATCTTGAAACAAGTAAAGTAGACTATTATTTGTGAAATGAACGCTACTGACTCTCTCCTTCGAATTTCCACCCTTGTTTATAACAACAGTTCCTTCCAAAAACAAAGTGCTTGCTGATGGTAATATATACAAGTCTTGTTGATTAATAGGTATCCTGATTTCATCGCTTCTATTGAAACTTGTTACGTAAGGCTTGTAAGAGTGAAATTCAATTCCTTCCACAGCGTTGTTGTATGCAGGAGTGGATAAAACATCTAATATATTCATTTTAACAAACCAAGAGCTTTAAGAAATGCTTTATTATTCTTATTCAATTTTATGACCTTTTTGGTCCGAGCTCTTATTGGTTTGATAGTTTTTGTAGAACTGTTATTTGTAGTTGGATGTACCACATATTTATTATAATCTATCATTGTTTTCTTCTGATATGTAGATACAACTGCACTTCTTCACCTCGCAAATTTATTAAGTTATTATTTATATCTAACAGCCTTATCTGTATGCAGCTTATATTGGTTTGATTTATTGGAAAGTAGATTGTGTTTTTCGGAATTTCTATAATCCTGTATCCAGGTGGAACATTAAGTGCAAATTCGTGTAAGATGTGACTGGATTGACCGTTTATATAGGAACCGCTAACTATGTCACATTCAATCCTTATGACAGTCGTAGGCAATATGTTAACTGGAAACTCTGATACATGATATTTATTTGCTTCTAAGATCTGATTTTTAAATCCCAATAAACTTCCAAATGTATCTTCTTTAGTAAAATCTATAGTTGATGTACAAAATAACACAGTTTTTAAGGTGTTGTTATTACAATGGAGTTTTATGGATGCATCTTTTATCTCAGTTTTTAAATAGTCACTAATATCTTGTAATTCATAAGTTCCTTCAGGTATCTCAATAACATTTTTAGAACCATAGTATAATTTATTGTTTGTATTATCAAAATTTGGAATAGAATTATATGTAGAGAAATGTAATAATGCACATTCATATTCCTCAGCCAATGATAACGTGTCTGGATAATAGGTAGATATTACCGATGAGTTTCCAGTTATCGATAAGGTGAGTGACATCTTGCAAATGATGGAAATGAAAGAGTGATATAAGATTTATAGTATTTAATCCAAAAATTTTGCAAATAACTTAAACACATATGTCCGCAAACTATTGTGTTAAATTGTTGATATCTATCATAGTTATAATGAACATCACAGTTCTTAAAATATAGCATTAGTTCTCTTGGCGGTTTTAAATCACCATAGCTATCAAAATATTCACAATAATTGTTTATTTTAACATAAGCTACCCAATGCGTTCCATCATTTCTCGAATTATCTAGGTTAACTATAGCACATTCAATTCGTTTAGGTGTTTTTGGTAACTGATCCTTCATATATACTCCTCGAAAATGTGAAATAAAATGGCCATACTTCTGAATATCGATATTAGTTAAAGCGCGATTAGGTAGCTGATCAATTAGTTTTTTGATGGATTTATAAACAATCCCTGACCTTGCTTATGCGGTTTAATGTATAGACCTTTACCTATTGCTATAGCCTCCATAGTTTTATTATGACGTTCAGTTTCTTGTAATTTTTTCTGACCGTGTTTATAATCATTCACAGTTTTTGCAATACCAGCTGCACCACCAGCTAATGCTCCTAAAGCGGATAAACCAGCAAAAATTGGGATTAAAGGTAGAATGCCTCCAGTTTTTGGTATAGGTATCATTCGAGGTACTCGAACTTTTGGAATGCATGGAACTAATTTTCGGGCAACCATATAAGCTATATTTATTAATGACTTATCATCTTTAGGTGAGAGTTTTTTGATTTTTCTTTTTATTTTTTTAACAAAGTTATTAAAGGTCTTAACACCAGCACCAGACTTCAATTTAGCTTTCATAACTTTGTTTACTATCCACGAACTAATCTTTTCCCCTGTTCGAGCATCTTTTGCTTTAAGTCTTTGCTTAGCCATATCTATAAGACGTAAGTCGGCTTTTTGACGGTTAGGCAAGTCTGTGTAGTTTGCGTATGCAATATCGTGATGCATACAAGCTTCGTCTAACTTATTAACACCTTTATCACCACGTAGTAATCGTTTCGAAAGCTTTGTTCCTGGTCCACAATAGTTATAACCAGGTATGTGTAGTTCGAATGGTAAATGATTAATGATATTGTTTATTAGTCCACCACCTTGCATCGTCCAAAGAATAATGAATATACTTTAAAATTACATATCACTTATATAATTAACTCATTCCACTATTGCAGTCTTATCAATCCAACTATTCTCTTTGTTATTTAAACCCAACCATTTTACAAACAGTTTGTTTCCTTTCTTTTTTAATACCTTTTCTATCAAATAGACACCAGGACAGGACGACTTTTGAAGCTCTTGTTCGTAAAAAGTTCCTAATATGACTTGTTTTTGATTATCTTCGATGCGATATGTTATTGGCACAGTGTTATTTATCTTTTTTATAGTAAATAATTCTGTTGACCAGTTAGGAGTGTATCCTTTCTCAAATATATGTTTGTACTTGCTAATTCGAACTTTGTCACCAATTTCAAACTTTGGACGACATTTTTGGACTACCTTTATCATGGAATTCGTAATATTATTTTTAATGTTAGTTTCATTAAACTTATTGACATTAACAGGTGCAAATTTAATAGTACGATGTTTTGCGTTATTATATGTCTTCACAATACCGTTCAAGCCACCATCTATCCACTTATAGTGTCCGTTCAAGCTAAAGTATTTGTACAATTTATTTTTAATAGTTTTAATAACTCGTTCTACAATTGAAGCCTTTTTGGTTGAAAATGTAGAGTAGTGATTAATATTATAGTTCTGTAAAAGCTTTTGAAATGTAGAATTATAGAACTCAGTACCCATATCAGTTTGCAGATGATTTGGTATCCTGTGATTAGAAGAAAGTATTTTTTCAAATGCAAGAGAAACATCTTGTTTGGATTTAGTTTTTAATGGTTCCACCCAAACGTACTTGGAGAAGCAGTCGATAACTATTAAAATATAGTTAGATCCTTTATTAAAGGTTTTTAGGTTTTGCATATCAGCTAAATCTGCTTGCCACAAATCATCAATACCTTTTAAAATTACAGATCGTCGAGGAAATTTTTTTCGTGCTGCTTTATGTATTTCATTGACGATTTGTTGTTTCGTCATTTTAACAAACTTTAAGGGCTATGTTTTTCGATCTTTTAATATAGATTGAATTGCGTCTTGAACTAGTCTATCAACTGCTTTTCTTGTGTAAAATTTGCTTTCCAAATGAGTCTCTATCTCAGACATTATTGTTTTTAAAGCTTTCTCTATGTGGTTTTGAACACTATTTGGAATAGAACTTTGCAATTTTCGTAAGTCATTGATTAGTACACCTTTCAATTCATCTACATATGCTTTATTTACTGCATCATCTGCGTCTTGAGGAGGTTTAACACCTTTTAGCCTCGATGTCTTCAAGTCATAATCTCCATAATCAGATTTTATTAATGCGTTATCATTAAAATCAAGTATTTCTGATATCCGCATTCGCTTATGAATATAATGTCCAAATTTGTCTACATTCATATTAAAGGTGTATTATGTTGAACGGTATATAGTAAAATGACACACATATAACATTAGTAGATCTATTTATTTAATGATTTTGCTTTCACGTAGTTCTTCAATGATAGATATTATTTCATTGTCTAGTCCTGTGTTACCGGCATCTCGAGAAGCAATTAATAACTTTAATCTATCAACCAATTCATTGGGATCATCCCAATATACAAAATCTGTGTTTTTTTTCCACATTTTTGTTGAAGGTAATCCTTTTCCTACTTTCTGTCTACAACTTGGACTTCTACTTTCTTGATCGAAAAGTGGTTTAATAACTTGCAAATATTTTTGTCCTTTATTACTTTTAATTGGTTTTTTTGAATCGAAATCACGACGATGTGCATTCGTTACAAGTAACATTGTCTTATAATTTTGCTTGTCACAGTCATTAACCAAGCTCAGATCAATGTCTTTTTTTAACAGTAACTCTCGCAACCCAGGTGTACTTTCGTATTTGTGTCCGGCTACAGTAATAACTTTATCCCCAATAGTTATGTTAGAGGAACCCAACATTAGCTTTCCACGTTCATTTCTTATACCAAATGGAACATCTGATAGTACTTGTGAAGATAACGACCAAGATGATGCATCTGGATTAGTACCGACTAATGACTGAAATGAAGAGTCCGATGAGGGTTCCGATTCGTTACTAGCAATACTGCTATCATCTGTTTCTTTCATATCTTGGTCTTGTGGTTCTTTGGGATCTACTTTTTCCTCCTTTTTTGTTAGAGCTAAGTGGTTATTAGTGTTGGCTATTAAATTGAGAGATTCTGTGACAGGTTTAAAAACTGTATCAAGAGCATGCTTATTATTATCTTCAAAATCCTTCATTTTACGTATTTTTTTCTTGACAGCTTGTGTCGCATCAACAATTTGTTTTTTCAATGATTTATCCATTATGAAAAATAGGTGGTAATCGAATAAGAATCAATTAAAGAATAACAATAAACAGACTGCAGTCTACTTAAATATTCAAATTTCATCTAATAATACAAATGTGTCAAACGTTTTTCTATAGCAACCATTGTTTTTAGAACAATCTTTATTAATTACCACATAATCAAAAGGTTCTTTCCATATTAAGGAACACATTTCTCGAAATTTCAACCATGTCATATCGGTGTTAACATGTTCTTCATAAACATGTTTCAAATTAACTTCATCTTGCTTAAAAAGCACAATTAGGTTAGCATTATCTCTTACAAGTTGTTTAGGTATTTTGGTATAAGTTTGATTTAAATAAAAACTATCAATCAATTTATGTCTTCCCATGGCAAAATAATCACGCATATTACTTTGATTTTCACATGCTACATCATCAAAAATAATCACAGAATTTGGTTTTGCATCTGAAACTTTTAAAACGTCATCATTTGTCTGATATTTATGAAGAGTGATACCTGGTACTCGTTGTAAAACCTTTTCTAAAAAGATGTACTTTGGTTGATGTAGAGTTTTAGAGTATACATAAAGATTTTTAAATGTCAAGCCATTTTCATGCAATAGAAGACCAATTAATAAGTTAGTTTTTCCACAATTTGATGGTCCACAAATGATGCAACGTATTGTATTTGGTAATAATTCTCCATGACGTAATTTGTTTTTTATCAAATCGTTACAGATTGTATTAACCTGTAACGATTGTGTTTGTTTAACGAATTTCATGTTTGTTATGCAATGCTGATGGATTCGTAATGAAAAGATGAATTTATAACATATATTTATAACTATAAGTAGTTGAGCCAACTGGTTAGGTTAGGTTAGTTACGTTATTTCCCAATCTGAAGGAGAAATTGGGCATTCTACCTCACCGTAGTGACTGAGGGTTATAAATGTTATAATCCTTGCTTTACAATTTTCATTTCAAAATGTTGTATGGTAAAACCTTCCATTTTACTAATTCTTCCAGTCCTTTTATACTAAACTAGCTGACCCGCGCAACTTCGTTTGCGCCACATAAGAGAGAGTATTACCTGTTCCCGTCGCATTTACTCCCGTCGCGTTGCGTTTACTCACGTAGCGTCTCGTCGTTAATATTTTCCCCCGTTTTTTAAAAACATTTACTATTACTGCTCTGCTCCTATTCGTTGTAGCGTGATGCTATATAGCCTATGACACTCCACAATAACGTAGCTTTCTATTGGTGAAAGAATTTTTAAAATCGGTTCAGTAGAGAATTTACCCGAGATTACCCCTTACAATTTAACGAACTGTGTGTTCGTTAAATTGTAAGGGGTAATCTCAAAAAACTTTACTTGTTTATAATATTAGTATAGATTATTTCTTACAGTTCATTCAATATTATTAAAAATGTGTAAATAAAAATACGTTACATAGTATACAATTTCTTTATTTCTTAAATAATAAATTAATTCTTTACAAACTTCATTTTATAATGTTGTATGGTAAATCCTTCCAGTCCTTTTATACTAAATTATTTCTTACAGTTCATTCAATATTATTTCAAATGTGTTAATAAAGATACGTTACATAGTGTACAATTTCTTTGTTTCTTAAATAATAAATTAATTTATTCAATAAGCATAACAAAGAATTAATTATCTTTTACAATAATATTTTCTAATAACTATCTCCAATATCACTTGTGTAATCTATTAACATTGAAAGGCAATGCCCCCATGGTAATGTATGTATCTGATCTGGTAATATTTGCACTTTATCATCGTTTTTATCCAAAATCTTTTTATCAATTTTTTGAGAATATAACTTATGTTTAATCGATCTTATCATATACATTTGACGTCTGAGAGTCTCATTAGTTGAATGTGCATTGTTGTAGTCTTTTAATTCCAATTTTTTTGAAACAGACTTAGTTACACCCTTAGCTTTTTTTATTTCAGCTTTTGTGCTATTTATGAAATATAATTTAGCACGCAAACCTATGAATTCTGTAATGACATCATCACCCATCTCATGTTTCCACAATCCAGGAATTTTCGAATTAATTTGTGGGATATGATAAGGATTATCTTGCCTAAAATTACTTGTATCAAATATAGAAATGTTGTGTTTCATATCTTGATAGAAATCATCGCAATAAATTAAATACAATAAGCTGTCAGTATCTGTGTAGCAAAGTTCAACATTTTTTCCATATTTATCTTTTATAAATTTGTAATGGAATTCGTATAAATGTTGCTTTGAATATTCTAATACAGTAAAACCAATATAAATCGGTCTATCTAAAACAACTTTTTCACGCTTTAGTTCTATAGCCACAAAGTCTTCGGAAAATATTGAAATGCTTTTTAAATTAGGTCTCGCTATCAGTTTTTCAGCATCAAAATTTCTATTTGTATTATTATTACATTCTCTCCATTTAGTGATCAATTTGACATCTGTTTGCTTACGCTTATTTTCTATAGTTTTACCAAATATTGCGTTATTTAATAACTTGAAAAAATCTTTTTCAAATGCTGTTTTAGAATTTTGACGTAAACTAGTATTAAGCTCAATATATCCCTTGAGAAAGCTTTCTTGTCTAAAACTTAATATACGGTGTATTTTTTTCAAAATTAAACCATTGCTTAAACATGTTTTTAAATGAGTATAATGAATCACATAATTATATTTATCATATAGATTTGCTATCAATTTTGTAGTTGTTCCATAAGGAGGTACAAATTTTTCGACTGCGAAGGGTAAGTCTTTGTGTTGATTGTGTAAATGCTCTGGGTAAATTAAGTCTACTTCTAAAATATATCCGAATTCATTATCATCGGAAATACTTAACACATCAAAATTAGTTATTTTTTTTTGAGATAAAAATTTAAATCCTGAAATAGGAAGTTTCTTCATCATAGCATAGCCGTATAGATTATTACAATCAAGATATATTAAGTAACTGCTCGGTATTGAGTCAATAAAACTTGGCAGATATTTATTGTTTGCTACTGCATGTCGAAGAGAGCATTGAGCTAGACCACCTCGAATTCCTTTTTCTAGTAATTCATACATTTTCAAATCATTTATAAGTTCAAGTTCAGTACCTGTAAAAAGAAGCATAGCATCCCAGCTTAAGCTCGGTGAGCTCACATAATAAGCTGGATCCAACTTATAGTATTGTAAACTCATTTGTCTAAATTTTTCGAATATGTCACATAATAAAAGCACATCACATTTTACATATAAGTCTGTATATTCACCAAGTGATTTTATTTCGAAAGCCTTGTATACAGCTTGTGCATGTAAATACATATCATCGGTTATATGCTCATTAGTCAAACTATTAAAAAAATCTCGCTTTGGAGGGAGTTCAGTTTCATCAAGTTTTGACCAAGAATTTAAATAATCATAAGGATAGACACCTTTTCGACATATTAAGTCCATTTTCTTTTTATCAACAAATTCTCTTGATAAATGATGAAAGTCTGTTTTCGTTAAACTTTGACTTAACAAGTCGAGGCTAGAACTCAAAAACTGATATGAATCTATAAATTTTATTTGTATAGGATTTTTATAATATTCACTTCTAATTACTTTTGTGAACGACAGATATTTTTCCTTTGATTTCGGTATGATCCTAATAGAACCTTTATATTTTGCCAATTCTTCAATGAATAAATGTGAGTCATATCCACTTAAGTTATGAAACACAACAGGAATGAATGGACAAACCTGATACATCAAGTTACAGTGAGCGTGTGCAGCACCTCTGTACTTTGACGTAATATGATCATGATCTTTAACTCGGTCATTTAATAATAACTGCTTACATATATGACATATGGTGGTGTTTAAATATTCTACCTCCTGATCATATGACAATGGCAGCATGGATTTCTTTTCATTTAATATTTTATGAATTCGTGTAGCATCTTTAATTAAATATTTTACAAAAATTTGTACACAATCTTCACCTCGGTACGAGACAAATTTGTTCAAGCTACTGTTATATGAACAACATATATAATATCCAAAACATGAAGGCTGATGTAATTTCAGATTCTGAGTTTTTACGGATATATTTTCATTATAATCTAAGAGTAAACATTCAAAATCAGCATAAATAATAAAATTAATTTTTTGTTGTCTCTCATAATTATCAAATTTAATTGTCATGTTTTTTTTAGGTATAATGGACAAAATTTTAGTACAATAATGAGACTTATATCGTGTTTCTGTACTAAAAAATTGTAAACATGTATCACATAAATAAACTTTACCTTTGTAGCGAGTTACTTGACGTCGAACTAATCGAGTTAGGTCTTTGATTAAACAATAATGCCCTCTTTTATTATGTTCGATATACAATAGATTTATATGATTGATCCTTTTAGTTTTAGATATATATAAGGGTCCAGTCACGGTATTATTTTGAAAACCATATATATTTACACTTATAGAAGGATTATTACTTTCAAATAATTTTATATCATTCACAGTAAGAGGAAATTTCATTCCTTCAATATTTAGAATAGTTGAATAATGAGGATAGGAACTAGTTAAACAGACATTATTTTTAACCGGGTATAATGCCGCCACTATGCTCCATAAAAAACAATTATTATCTTTATTTTTAACATTAATACAACTTTTTGAATGTTTGATTGCCGGTGGTAACTCTATATAAGTTCCACCTCTCATTGGACAATATTTATTTATGTTTATTTCAAGATGACTCATTGATAAAAATGTCCACCCAGATTGAGTATGTTGGAATTCAGTAAATTTTTTATTTAATGTATTCATAATCGTGGCTAAGAATTGCTTTAAGTCTGTATTCTTGTAAATAATAATATATCTAGAATTAAAAGATTTTAATTGCTTTTCATCAGTTTTCGGTAGTAAAAAATGAGCAAATAATTCAAAATTAATTTTTATACAATTGTGTTTCTTCAATGAAATATTGATCAATTCTATTATATCTATTTGTTTGTCACTCAAAAGCGCCTCAGGACTAAGGTACTCATCATCTTGAGTGATATTTAATCTGTATGTTACTATCCTGTTTTTAAACGCAGTCGCCACAATATTAATATTTGCGAACTGTGTCTTTAATAAACAGTTAGTTTTGTGTAAATTAGTTCTCATATGATATATGTAATTATTTTTCGGAATTAATATTTGACATTTGTCACAATGAATAGTATTTCGAGATCTTGATAAACTGACGGGATTCACAGCTGTGAAAAAAAAGAAGGTTGTCAATTGTATACATTTTAAATATTCAATGGTGATAATTATAAATTACAATATGATATCACTATGATAATATGAATAAGAATTTGTTTGGTTTAGTATAATTCTGTACCTATAAGTATTAAATTAATTTATACATTATTAGCTAGAGTGATATATTAAGAACGTTATAATTAGCAAATACCTAAATCTACGTTTTAGGTCGTTATAAAATATCAGTAACATGTGCATATAATTATAGCGTAGGTAAGTATACAAATTATTTCAAGGCGATAAATTATTCATAACCCCCTAAAAGCGTGATTGGGCAGCTTTTAAAGTCATTTTGCGTCAACAACACAAATTCTTTAATATGATTCCAAGAGTCTGCATCTTCATTCAAGTGAGTTTTTATCGTGGCTATAGAATGACGCCATCTGTTTACAGGTTGTATCTTCTTAATTTCATCGGTCTCGTAAATTTTTAATTCCACATAGTATTTACCATGTTTCGATTCGCTTATTTGACGTGAGTATCCCTTTTTTGCTCTTTTCGTAAAATATGAAAATAGAGGTGGCGCATTTTTACCAGTTGTACTGGAGCTCGGTGACGACGTCTCTGGATCGCTGTCCTCACCGAACAAATCTTGCACCGTGAGTCGTGTAGTCGGGGCGATGGGCTTGATAGCTGGCTTAGCTTTCTTTTTAGGTATTTCTTCCCTCGACTTATTGGCTTTGACACGCTTCGTTGTTGGTTTTTCTTGAAGCTTTACCTCTGCTTCAGAGTCGCTTGATACAAATAAATCACGGTTGAGATTCGACCTGCAACAAAGACATGTAATTTATTTAGTTAGTTAGTTATTTTGTCGTGACTATATGTATGTATGTACAGTAAGCTTCAGAGAAAAGGAAATGATAATGATATGAAAGCATGAGAGGGTCTGTTTTCTCTGACGCTGACTGTACTCTTCATGTTAACCATCGTATATATTATCGTACATAACATATAAAATTTATCAGTATATAAAATGTTCGGTAGATACTTACATTTTCGGGTGTGCGCTCTATAGAGTCAGTGGTTAGAAGTGAGATAAATCTTCCTTCAGATGCCTGTGATCTATGAATCTGTCTCTCGAACTATCCTGCTTATATATTGCGAAATCTGCATGAAGACGCTCCTTTATGTACATACACGTGTAACAATATCATGTTATATATTTTCTAAACAAGAAAATAGCTAAAGTAAGCATGTTTCGACCACCCAGCTAGTATATGTTGCACTCTTAGATTTTGATGACATGACGAATCTATACTTAATCTATACTTCTAATAATATATATATAATTGTAAAGTGGTCGTGTCTGTACATTGGAGATATTTAAAAAAAAATACTTGGGCTATTATGTTATGTTAACGATACTGAACACGAAAATATTTTTTTTTAATTTCCTGTCTGTTTGTCTGTTTATCTGTTTGTCTGTTTGTCCGCGATGGACGCAAAAACTACTAGACGGATTTTGATGCGGTTTTTTTTGTTAGAAAAGTCTTGCTCAGACTTAAAATCTTACGATTGTTTGATCACAATCGGTTGAGTAGAACCGAAGATATGAGCAAAGGTCGCGTTAACCGAGATGCACGCGGGCGGAGCCGCGGGCGGAAGGCTAGTTCTAATATAAAATTAAGCACCTACGAGTAGGTATTTAGTTTCTAACAAAAGATGTATATTTTATACTGATATTTGTACTAGAAGTATGCAAGAACTACTAAGATTGACCATCTTCACCTCCCTGTCAGGGACATAGCGTGAAAAAGTTAAAGCTATAACATAATGTAAGCTTTTTTTAATTAGATGATCAAACCATTTAATGTTTTACATGCATACATACATACATTCATAAAGTCACGCCTTTATCCTCGAAAGGGTAGGCAGAGGCATAGTATACGTCCACATTTCACCTCATAATTTTTTGTCCAACGTAATAGGTGGTCTATCGCCGTGTTGATATTTTACAATACTATCGTAAAACATACAATACATACATATTATTAGCACAAGCAAAGCTTTATGCTTGAACTAGTAGGTAATTTAATAATAGATTTTACATATTGTTTCTAGTTCTATACGAATACTAGCTGACGCCCGCGGCTTTGCCCGCGTAGAATTTCGATCCCGCTCCCGCAGCCCATGGGAACCTTTTTCCGGGATAAAAAGTAGCCTATGTCCTATTCCTGGCTCTAATCTATCCCTGTGCCAAATTTCAGCCAGATCCGTTCCGCCGTTAGAGCGTGAAAGAGTACCAAACATACATCCATACATCCATACTCACAATCCTATTAATATTATCCTATTAATATTATAAAGGCGAAAGTTTGTTTGTTTTGAAAGCCGCGGGCGTCAGCTAGTAGGATTATAAAGAGGTAAACTTTGTTTGTTTGGTTGTAATGAATAGGCTTAAAAACTACTGGAGTTATTTTTTAAAAAAATTACTGTTAGAAAGCTTAGTTATTCAGGAGTAACATAGGATATGTTTTATCCCGGTATTCCCACGGGAACTGGAACTACGCGGGTGAAACCAAGGAGAATCAGCTAGTAATGTATAACAAAACTTAGTCTTATACTACACTTGACGGAAGTTTCATCGCTTACTTTCAACCTCATTAACGTTAAATGCATACTCGTTTATAAGATTATCTCACATACGGAGCAATATCAATGTTGCGTATAGTTTGCTCATTATTAGTCACCTCTATACTTATTATACGCAATTCGATGTACTTACTGTATTACTTACTGCTGATTAAAATCGGCGGCAGAATTTCCATCAAATGTGTATAAACTCTAAGACTGATCGTCCGATAAGATATTATTATCTCACAATCAAATATATAAAGTGGAATTTTATTACTACACTAGCGAATACCTGTGTATTCGCCTATCAGAATTTTTATAACACAAATTAAGAACATGAACTGTCTGTTCGTTGAAATTATTTTAAATAGAACTAGTTAACACCTACGACTTTGTCTACTTGAAATTAAATAAAAGTAGGTATCCTACTTGTAAAAAAAAAAAAAATACCGTTCCTAGAAATGTTTTATCTAAATCGATTCAGCCGATTCAGTTTTATGTTTATTACTTTCTGGCTTTGAAGTCTATTGATGGACGGACTGACACACTTTTTATTTATTAGCGATCAAGCTATAACACACTTCGTTTTGCGGGGGGTTAAAAGTATATAAAAGTATAAAAATAAAGCAAACCTTATGTCATTTCACATCCTCCAGTCCAGAGACGAGGTGTAATAGGAAAACTCGGTATGTATATTTTTTAATCCAAAATTTATTTTATATTCTTTAATGTGTTACTACGATATAGTACTCTAATATTGTATTTAGTTTGTGGATATTATTTGTTTCAAAAAAAAAAACGAACCACACTCTTGCATAACTTTGTAACTATCATTTCAGAATCATGTCATACTCTCCATCCTACAGCCCGATTTTGGACTTAGAAGATATTAACAAAACAGTATTTTCTAATAATGACGAAGTTGTCAGTTTACGAGAGGTGAGTAAGAAACTAATCCAACAAACGTTATGACTAGACAGTTTTGAGTGGTACTTCTATTTATTTTAACCGTTTCTTTCTAGAATTTGCTGGGAGACGATAACCCTATAACGAATCCTTATTATTATGCTCAAGACCGTGAGGGCTGGTACGCTGAAGTAGCAGCAAAAGTACGCCAAGAAAGTAACGAGAGTAAGGCAAAAAAGATAACACCGAAGAAAATCAAAACCACTAAATCGAAGATTTTTAAGAATAAATCATTTATTCAACGTGAGGTGTCAGGACGTGCTCATCATTTAATAAAGATCACTATACATGATTTGGAGGGACATTCATTCGGTGAAATAGAGTCAGACAGCGCAAGTGTTAATATACAATACCTGGTAACGAATGCCTGTGATGAAATCATGAACGAAACCAATTATTTAGTTAGTAAAATAGTTCAAACATTAGGAAAATCTGATTAGCCGTAAATTGTAATTAAAATTGTTTATTTAATCTATGTATTTATTTGTAAAAATTCATTGTAATAAATAATGTATCCACATCATCTCTGTATTTTTTTCACTCTGCTTAAATAATAGTTCCTTACCTATATATTATAATAATATAAAGCATAAAGGTTTGTTTGTTTGTAAACTGACTGAGGTAGCAGATATGCTAGTTTTAACACGTAGGATACTTCTTATTCAATTATAAGCGAGCTAAGTCGCAGGTGTTGGCTAGTTCTATATAGAATGATCTTGATGAACAGACTTTTACAGTTTATGTTCATACATATTCTATGATTCAAATACTATAAGACGAATGCGCAGGCATTCGCTAGCGTAGTAATTCACTTTTCCATATTCGGAGATAGGTACATTTGACTTTGTATTTTTAATCAAACCTCTCTTTAATAAAACATATTGACATACTGTTACGTGTAATATTTCATACGGAGCGGGTCAGCACATTCCTGATGGATGAATGAACAGTATACAATAAAATGTTGTGACATGTAATATTCTAATACAGACCAGTGTATGCATGAGTACTTGATGTACGAATGAACAGCTAAGTGAGGTAAGAATTAGGGCAAACCAGATACGCTGAATGATGGCGTATCTGGTTGCCCTAATTCTTACCTACTTATATGTGTGTCATTTTACTATATACCGTTCAACATAATACACCTTTAATATGAATGTAGACAAGTTTGGACATTATATTCATAAGCGAATGCGTATATCGGAAATACTTGATTTTAATGATAACGCATTAATAAAATCTGATTATGGAGATTACGACTTGAAGACATCGAGGCTAAAAGGTGTCAAACCTCCTCAAGACGCAGACGATGCAGTAAATAAAGCATATGTAGATGAATTGAAAGGTGTACTAATTAATGACTTACGAAAATTGCAAAGTTCTATTCCAAATAGTGTTCAAAACCACATGGAGAAAGCTTTAAAAACAATAATGTCTGAGATAGAGACTCATTTGGAAAGCAAATTTACACAAGAGAAGCAGTTGATAGACTAGTTCAAGACGCAATTCAATCCATATTAAAAGATCGAAAAACATAGCCCTTAAAGTTTGTTAAAATGACGAAACAACAAATCGTCAATGAAATTTTCCTCGACGATCTGTAATTTTAAAAGGTATTGATGATTGATGAAGATGCAAGCAGATTTAGCTGATATGCAAAACCTAAAAACCTTTAATAAAGGATATAACTATATTTTAATAGTTATTGACTGCTTCTCCAAGTACGTTTGGGTGGAACCATTAAAAACTAAATCCAAACATGATGTCTCTCTTGCATTTGAAAAAATACTTTCTTCTAATCACAGGATACCAAATCATCTGCAAACTGATATGGGTACTGAGTTCTATAATTCTACATTTCAAAAGCTTCTACAGAACTATAATATTAATCACTACTCTACATTTTCAACCAAAAAGGCTTCAATTGTAGAACGAGTTATTAAAACTATTAAAAATAAATTGTACAAATACTTTAGCTTGAACGGACACTATAAGTGGATATATGGTGGCTTGAACGGTATTGTGAAGACATATAACAACACAAAACATCGTACTATTAAATTTGCACCTGTTAATGTCAATAAGTTTAATGAAACTAACATTAAAAATAATATTATGAATTCCATGATAAAGGTAGTCCAAAAATGTCGTCCAAAGTTTCAAATTGGTGACAAAGTTCGAATTAGTAAGTACAAACATATATTTGAGAAAGGATACACTCCTAACTGGTCAACAGAATTATTTACTATAAAAAAGATAAATAACACTGTACCAATAACATATCGCATCGAAGATAATCAAAAACAAGTCATATTAGGAACTTTTTACGAACAAGAGCTTCAAAAGTCGTCCTGTCCTGGTGTCTATTTGATAGAAAAGGTATTAAAAAAGAAAGGAAACAAACTGTATGTAAAATGGTTGGGTTTAAATAACAAAGAGAACAGTTGGATTGATAAAGCTGCAATAGTGGAAAAAGTTAATTATATAAGTGATATGTAATTTTAAAGTATATTCATTATTCTTTGGACGATGCAAGGTGGTGGACTAATAAACAATATCATTAATCATTTACCATTCGAACTACACATACCTGGTTATAACTATTGTGGACCAGGAACAAAGCTTTCGAAACGATTACTACGTGGTGATAGAGGTGTAAATAAGTTAGACGAAGCTTGTATGCATCACGATATTGCATACGCAAACTACACAGACTTGCCTAACCGTCAAAAAGCCGACTTACGTCTTATAGATATGGCTAAACAAAGACTTAAAGCAAAAGATGCTCGAACAGGGGAAAAGATTAGTTCCTGGATAGTAAACAAAGTTATAAAAGCTAAATTGAAGTCTGGTGCTGGTGTTAAGACCTTTAATAACTTTGTTAGAAAAATAAAAAGAAAAATCAAGAAACTCTCACCTAAAGATAATAAGTCATTAATAAATATAGCTTATATGGTTGCCAGAAAATTAGTTCCATGCATTCCAAAAGTTCGAGTACCTCGAATGATACCTATACCAAAAACTGGAGGCATTCTACCTTTAATCCCAATTTTTACTGGTTTACCTGCTTTAGGAGCATTTGCTGGTGGTGCAGCTGGTATTGCAAAAACTGTGAATGATTATAAACACGGTCAGAAAAAATTACAAGAAACTGAACGTCATAATAAAACTATGGAGGCTATAGCAATAGGTAAAGGTCTATACATTAAACCACATAAGCAAGGTCAGGGATTGTTTATAAATCCATCAAAAAACTAATTGATCAGCTACCTAATCGCGCTTTAACGAATATCGATATTCAGAAGTATGACTATTGTATTCCACACTTTCGAGGAGTTTATATGAAGGATCAGTTACCAAAACAACCTAAACGAATTGAATGTGCTATAGTTAACCTAGATAATTCGAGAAATGATGGAACGCATTGGGTAGCTTATGTTAAAATAAACAATTATTGTGAATATTTTGATAGCTTTGGTGATTTAAAACCGCCAAGAGAATTATTGCTATATTTTAAGTACTGTAATGTTCATTATAACTATAATAGATATCAACAATTTAACACAATAGTTTGTGGACATGTGTTTAAGTTATTTGCAAACTTTTTGGAATAAATACTATAAATTTTATATCACTCTTTCATTTCCATCATTTGCAAGATGTCACTCACCTTATCGATAACTGGAAACTCATCGGTATTATCTACCTATTATCCAAACACGTTGCCATTAGTTGGGGAGTATGAATGTGCATTATTACATTTTTCTACATATAATTCTATTCCAAATTTTGATAATACAAACAATAAATTATACTATGGTTCTAAAAATGTCATTGAGGTACCTGAAGGAACTTATGAATTGCAAGATATTGGTGACTATTTAAAAACTGAGATAAAAGATGCATCCATAAAACTCCATTGTAATAACAACACCTTAAAAACTATGTTATTTTGTACATCAACTATAGATTTTACTAAAGAAGGTACATTCGGAAGTTTATTGGGATTTAAAAAACAGATCTTAGAAGCAAATAAATATCATGTATCAGAGTTTCCAGTTAACATTTTGCCTACGACTGTCATAAGGATTAATCCAGTCACATCTTGCACGAATTTGCACTTAATGTTCCACCTGGATACAGGATTATAGAAATTCCGAAAAACGCAATCTACTTTCCAATAAACCAAACCAATATAAGCTGCATACAGATAAGGCTGTTAGATATAAATAATAACTTAATAAATTTGCGAGGTGAAGACGTGCAGTTGTATCTACATATCAGAAGAAAACAATGATAGATTATAATAAATATGTGGTTCGTCCAACTAAAAATAACAGTCCTACTCAAACTATCAAACCAATAAGAGCTCGCTCCAAAAAGGTCAAAATTGAATAACAATAATAAAGCATTTCTTAAAGCGATTGGTTTGTTAAAATGAATATACTAGATGTTTTATCCGCTCCTGCATACAACAACTCTGTGGAAGGAATTGAATTTCACTCTTACAAGCCTTACGTAACAAGTTTCAATAGAAGCGATGAAATCAGGATACCTATTAATCAACAAGACTTGTATATATTACCCTCAGCAAGCACTTTGTTTTTGGAAGGAACTGTTGTTGTAAACAAGGGTGGAAATTCGAAAGAGAGAGTCAGTAGCGTTCATTTCACAAACAATAGTTTACTTTACTTGTTTCAAGATATAAGGTATGAGATAAATGGAGTGGAAATAGATAAAATAAAAAACGCTGGTATAACTACCACAATGAAATCATTAATATCAATGAACGAAAACGAGGCTAAAGTATCTAATGCTTGGGGTTGGAATATCGATGGCATAAATAGCACAAATGGGGGTAGCTTTTCTGCTTCTATACCCCTCTGTAACATTCTTGGTTTTGCAGAAGATTTCAAGAAAGTAGTGATAAACAGCAATCATGAATTAATATTGTTGCGAAGTAATACTAATCTGAACGCCCTAAAACTTTACGATGGTGAAACGGTAGAAGATATTATTATAAACAAAATAATATGGCGCGTACCACATGTCAAAGTATCCGATAGAGAAAAAATAAATATGTTAAAACTGTTAGAAAAAGATCGACCACTCCAGATGATATTCAGGAATTGGGATTTATATGAATATCCGGCTCTACCAAAAACTACTAAACATACTTGGTCCATAAAAACAACATCGCAAATAGAGAAACCAATATTTGTTATTATTCGTCTGCAAACAAATAGAAAAAATAATTTAAAATTGGATATGTCTCGGTTTGATCACTTTGACTTTCGTGATGTTAGAGTATACCTAAATTCAACCTACTTCCCTTACGAAAATTTAAATTCAAGTTTCTCGAATAGCAGAATTGCTTTAATATATGAACAATACACCAGATTCCAACACTCATATTACGGAGGTCGTCGCGGTGAACCGTTATTAAGTGAGAAACAATTTAAAAATATTGCTCCGTTATTTGTCGTAGATTGTTCTAGACAACCAGATAATCTTAAATCAGGTCCTGTTGTGGATGTTAGAGTGGAAATTGAAAGTGATATTGATATACCAGATCAAACTTCCGCATATTGTCTTATATTGAACGATTGTATAATCGAGTATAAGCCGTTAAGTAGCACCGTGAGAAAGATATCATGAACAAAAATACTATTATAGTAGATGTTCAGGGTTTTAAAGACACTTGTAATAACTTTATAGTCAAAGAATTAGCTCTGGCCACCTGTGTTTATACCCAAACATTCTTAATAAAGCCCCCATACTTATTTAAATACTTAACTACGAATGAAAAAAAAAACAAGTTACGTGGTTGGAGAGAGACAGAGGTATTTACTGGAATGAAGGTTATATCGACTATAGAGAATTTCGACGCATAATTGTTCCTTATCTAGAAAATAAAGCAATTATTGTGAAGGGCTTAGAAAAAGTTAAGTGGATTCAAGATCTTTCTGAAAATTGTATAGGATCAGACCTTGGTGACAAATGCCCAAATTTATCAGCCCTAAAAAAATATATTGTGAATTTACTTTTATTTGTATAAAACATTCAAATCAATGTGCACTTAAAAATGTATTATGTATAAAAAAATATTTAGAGGATAAGTAAATGTGTTTTTTATTATAGGTTAAGTTTAAATGAATAAACATATTTTGGAGATTAATAATTTTGTATAAAAAAATGGTTGATTGATAATACCTGTGTCATATAAAATTAATTGGTGGTAAATAAAACTTAATAAGTTCATATAACTTGTTTTATTTCAATATACATATCATACAATACAACATATTATGTCTATATGTAACCGTTTTGTAAAGTAAATTAATTACAATTATATATCATAAATAATTTTATTTATTTTTTTTATTTATTGGTTTTTACGTTTACTCACACTTTAATTTAAATAATAAATATGTACAGATTATTCTTATTTAGTACCTTATCAATTTATTGACATTGGTTTACAATCATAGGTTCATAAAATTCTTACCTACTCATAATCATAATACGCATAATCCAAACCTTTTTTGGTATTTTGTTAATTAATATTTGTGTTTCATCCATAATATTATCCAATGGATTGTTTACCACGTATTGTGCATTTAATACTATCACTGCTCCTTCTTCATTAGCACTGGTGGGATCTTGCTGCCCACTAATATCCAACACTTTTATTTTAATCAAACGAACACCTTTTTTCTTCTCGTTGACAAATGACTGAACTGTAGGATGCTTCCGCTTTTGGAATTTTACTCGTATTTTAGGAATAACCTCTTCTTGCTCTGGGACATGCCAGCTTAAACTCGGTGATGAATAACGTTGTCCATACTGTGAAAACATATTTTGGGATTCAGACATGATAGTGATCTGAAAAGAATAAAAAAGAAATATCATTAGCATTAAACATAGGTCTGCGCTGGCACAATATAAATGTAAATAATACTTACCTACTTAATTTTATTTTGATTTGTTTAAAAGAGGATGTTACCACTTCAATAATTCGCAGTGCAATGTAATAAGGTAACAGAGGAACCGCTTACCCGGTGGTGGGAATGACTAGGTAAGCATTGAGTGACAGTGTACACGTTGCAACGTGTCGGAGCTAAACAAGTTGATACCTGCATCGATGACCGATGGGTGTTGTTATTTGAGAATGTAAATAAAACAAGTTTATTGATTCGTTTTAACATCTTAATTATTTATTCAGTAAATTTACCTAAAAACAATCTTACCTCATAACATTAGGTACAACTTGTCTTATAATTAAATACATTTTGAAGGTATCCAATATCTTATACAAATACTAAATCTATACTTATAATAAAACTGTAGAGGGTCGAGAATCTGTACATGGAAGATATTTTGAAAATTTTAATGGTACAATGGGCGTTTTCTAATCGATACTGAAGCCGAAAATGTAATTTAAATTTTTCATGTCTGTCTGTCTGTCTGTCTGTATCCCGAATAAGTATCACGTCGAAACTACTGAATCGATTTGAATGAAACTTGGTATTATCAGAGCTTATAATCCGAGGAATTTTCTAGGATACTTTTGATCCCGATATTTTGAGCGGTTCCTTTGGGAGAGGGGATGAAAGAGAAAATGGTTTTTTAGTTGTAACTTCTCAATGCGTGGTCCGATTCCAAATTTTTTTTCAATGTTATAAAGGGAGTATTTTAAGGATTGTTTCACATAAGTTTCAATGTTGAGGGTTTTGCAGTTAAGGAATTAGAGACATTTCAACTTTCGCAAAACCTAGAATTCAAGGATTCCTTTGAATGTAAAAGTAAATCTAAACTGGCGTGTTGGCTTTATCATAAAAGAGCTTAATGATTAAGGCTATTGTAAAATAATTCAGTCCGCGCCGAAGGCGTGGACTGAATTGTTTTAGAATGGACTTAATCTTTAAGCTCTTATGATTAAGCAAACAGGGCAGTTTCATACGCTCCCACGAGTCTGTTGAAAATATACCTGCCCTTTCATACACCTTATGTGGCGTAAACGAAGTTGCGAGGGTCAGCTAGTATACACAAATGTATTCTACATAAATTTATTCCTTATAAATCCCTAAATATAATCATAACACAATGTTAGATTATCGAGGTGTTTCCCCAAGCTAAAGTAGATATCTTGTTTAAAAATATAAAACGTCTATCGTCATTATTAGAAAGTGCTACTTTATTTATACTTTGTGTCAATATTTCATGTTTTATCGTCTTGAATAATAAATTCTTTTTACGAATGACATCGGATTTATACAACACATTTTTATAATCTACAAACTTTAATTTTTTTGTAATACATTTTTTGGTACCCGATGCTTTCTTTATCGTTTTGTCTAAAGTTTTAATACAATAAAGTTTGGAACGCAATCCAACAAATTCTTTGATGATTTTTCATCTCATTTCATGTTTAAAAAGTCCGGGTACCTTCTTATTAATTATGGGTAGTTTATAACCATTATTATAGTCGTAATTGCTAGTATCAAAATATTTTATAAAATTTTATTTTATGACTTCATAGAAGTCATCTGTATGTACATTATAAACTAGACTATCGGTATCAGTATAGCACAATTCAATTCGATTACCATAAAATGGCTTTATAACAGAGTAGTGAAAATCGTACATGTGACTCTTAGACAGTTCTAATACGACGAATGCAATATATATTGGTTTATTAAGAATGACGCGCGAAGGTTTCATTTGTATTGCAACTAAATCATCTGAAAATATTGAAACACTATGAAAATATGGGTTAGCTATCAATTTTTCTGCACTAATGGTCTTTTTCGTTTTATTAGAATTGTCACTCCATTTGTTTACTAATTTTACATCTATTCTATGATCAGTATTTTCTAGACTCTTACCAAAAATACTATTATTTAACAATTTAAAAAAGTCTTGTTCGAACACAGATTCAGCTTTTTGACGTAACTGAGTGTTCAGATCGATATATTGCTTTAAGTAACAGCTTTGTTTGAAAGTAATGCGCGATGGATCTTTCTAAGTATCAATCCATGCTGTAAACATTTTTTTAATTGATATTTATCATATAAATTTGGTATGAGTTTTGTATTCGCACCACCTGGTGGTATGTATTTTTCTGGACAAAATGGAAAGTCATTATGAGCAGCATGTAATTTAACAGTGTAAATTAAATCGACTTCAAGGATATATCCGTATTCACCATTATCACTAATATTTTTCAAGTTTAATTGCAGATTTCGGTTGTGACACTTCTTGTTTATTCATAAATCTAAAGTCAGAATACGGCATGGGTTGACACATACTAAAACCGTATAAATTGTTACTATCTAAATACATGATAAATGATTTCGGTTGAGATGGATCATAAGAGTCCAAATATTTGTGGTTCGCTTTGACATGTCTTTTAGGACACATACAAATACCACCCCAAAGACCTCTTTGTATCATTCTATATATTTCAATATTACTGATTAATAACGTTTGTTTTTAAAAGCATAGCGTCGAATGATAGACTTGGTGCTGTAAGATAAAACGCGGGATCGAGATTATAATACCGTTTACAAGTTTTTCTAAAACTTTCAAATACATCTGTTAACAACAAAACATCCGTTTTCAGATATAAATCTGTGTACATACCCATATTTCGAATATTAAGTAATGACCAAACCGACTGAGCATATTTATATTCTTCGTTTGTAATATCCTCATTAGTCATAGAGTTATAAAAGTTATGTTTAGAAGGCAAACATGTATCTTCATAACACTCCCACCGAGACATATAATCATACGGATATACTCCTTTACGAGTAAGTAGATCAAATTGTTGTTCATCAGGAAAATATGATTGCAATTGCTTAAATTACTGTTTTTTCATAGTCTTTACTAATTTATCTAAACTGGTTCCTAAAAACCTGAACGAATCTACAAATCGAATTTGCATGCTTTCTTTATTAGATATAGGTATATATTTAGTAAATGATATGTAATTTTCTTTTGTTTTGGGCATTACTTTAACAGATCCAGGAATTTCACTCAATTCTTTTATGAAAAGATGACAGTCGTAACCAGATAGATTATGAAAAAACACGGGTAAAAATATTGGCAATTTGTATTGCAAATTATAATGGTTATGAGCTGCACCACGATATTTACCGGTCACGTGACAATGATCGCGAACTCTATCGGCGAACAAAAAGTGATTGCATATATGGCACGTGACTGCGTTTTCAAAATCACGATCATCATCATGCGTGTAAATCATAGGAGCGGTATTTTTTAAAATATGGTAAATTTTTTTCGTATCTTCATATAAAGAATGTACAAAATTGATTACACAATCCGAACCACGGTAGGAAATGTATCGATTATATGATTCGTCCAGTGTACAAGTGATATGGTAACCGTAAGCTACTGGTATATGTCTTTGTCGTGTTACAGTGTTTGCCTTAAGGGGGTCAGGATCACAACTCTCGTACTGTTCTAACATGCATTCAAAGTCTGCGTAAATAACAAAAGGTACAGTTTGTTTTCTGTTATAATTTTCAAATTGTATGCAAGAACCGCTTGGAGGTAATTCAGTCGCGATACCGCCACAATTGTGATTGCAAAGATCGTCGGTCGAATTAAAAAACATTAAACAGTCATAACATAGGTACTGCTTACCATTATGTTTTGTTATTTGACTACTAACAAGCCGCGACATATCTATACTTATAATAAATCTGTAGAAGTGAAAATTCTGTACATTCAAAATATTAAAAAAATAAATAGCAGAGGGTGTTACTAGATCGACACCAAACCTAAAAATGTTATAAAAAAAATTTTTGTCTGTCTGTCTGTCTGTCTGTCTGTCTGTTTGTTCAGGCATCACGCAAAAACTACCGGTTTGATTACGATGAAACTTGTTATAATTATTCTTTAATAGCCTGGGCACCACACTGGGTTTTTTTTCGATCCCTAGACCCAAAGTTATTATCAATTATTGCTTAAACGGTTAATGGTACGATGATGAAACTAAGCATGAGCGTTGTTTGTTACAATTTGAAAAAAGTAATTTTAACATTTTTGCAAATTCCACCTCCAAAGGTATAAAAAAGGAGGGTAAAGTTTGTATGGGACAACGTGATTCCTTGGTCCGATCTACTTAAAATTTGGCATATAGCATTATTAACATAATTGATGGAAGACGTGTTTCGTATTTTATTGAAATTTATACCATAACGAGCTAAAAAGGGAATGTAAATTATTTTGGGCTGATTTTCTCCGGAGTTGATATCAATACTCCTTAAATACTCTTATTTTATACTTAAATTACTTTTTATTTTGACACATAATTTGTGAAAGTTCAATACAATTGACGATTTCATTTATGTTTTAGTTCAAACTTCAAACAGATGATTATATTACATAGCCATAAAGTGAAATATAAAGCGCTATTTTGGTATAATATTAACCAAATATGCTTTATGGAAGTATTATTGCTAATTTATTAAAATTTTGTGTGACAAAAATACATCAGTGGAAAGAAAAAGAAAATTCTAAGATGGCTAGCCTGAAAAAATGAAAGACCACGCTTCAGGTAGTATCCACTGGTCAATAAAATAACACCCCTAAGCGACTTTATTCTACATATAGTGCCGACTGCATTCTGTCAGGAAACAGACTCACTAAGTCTTTGTAAAATACGTGAATGGCCTCTAGGTAGACTACATTCGACAGGACTGAAAAGAGCCATTACAATGAACATGAACGCTCAGCTGATGAGATTTACATTGTTATTACGTTACCAGGTTTTGGTTGAACCATCTGTATTAGGAGGACAAAGTCTACAGTAGTTCGGTTTGTCCAAACGTCGTAGGCTAACACTACCTGAAGAAGGAACTAAGTCAGGAAACAGACTCACTAAGTCTTTGTAAAATACGTGAATGGCCTCTAGGTAGACTACATTCGACAGGACTGAAAAGAGCCATTACAATGAACATGAACGCTCAGCTGATGAGATTTACATTGTTATTACGTTACCAGGTTTTGGTTGAACCATCTGTATTAGGAGGACAAAGTCTACAGTAGTTCGGTTTGTCCAAACGTCGTAGGCTAACACTACCCGAAGAAGGAACTAAGTTAAGATATCAATTGCTTAGAAGAGAAGTTGTGTCAAGTAGTAGTTTAGCCATTGAATTTAATAAAATAAATAATATAATACATTATGAATTTGTTAATCAGAAATCTATCTAACTAGGTATTATTATAATTGCGAATGTTTGCGAGTGTGGATGTTTGTACTCTTTCACGCTGTAACGGCTGAACGGATCTGGCTGAAATTTGGTGCCTACAGAGATATGTTATAGTCTAGGTCTAGGTACAAAATTTCACGCAGGCGAAGCTGCGGGCATCAGCTAGTCTTTAATAAGACAGTAATGTGATAAGTCATTACGTTCTAAATAAAGTAAGTGTATCACTTTTTTTTTAAATTGATGGTTTGTAAAGTGGTCCTATCACGGTGTTATTGTTTAACCCATAAATATAAACACAAATATCAGGGTTATTTTGTTCAAACTGAGCAATATCTGAAAAAGTTAAAGGGAATGTTAAGTTTTGAACGTTTAACACATTACGAAAATCAGGATACGATGATACTCTATCAGAGTGATACTTAGCTGGATATAAAGCAGCTACAACTGACCATAGGAAACAATACTCATCAGTATTACCAATATTTATACAAGCTTTTTTCGACTTAATTACAGGCGGTAAACTGATAAATTCGGAACCACGCAACGGTTGGTATTTGTTAACATTGACTTCTAAATGAGAACTACTAAGAAATGTCCAACCACTGTCACGGTCTTGAAATTCTTGTATATTTTTTGACAAATGATTTATGACTAAGGATATTAACGAATCATAATTATAATTATGGTGGAGAGTAAAGTTTTTAGTGACAAATGATTTCATCTCTTGAGTATCGTTTTTGAACAAAAGAAACAAAGCAAACTACTCAAAATTTATTTTTACAGAAGTGTGATCCTTAATGGATTTATTTATCAACATTTTAAGCTTATCGCGAATGTTATTAAAATAAGATGGTAATGAGTAGTTATCATTTAGATCGACTATTCTATACGATGCTATGCGATTACGAAATGCTGAATTTATCTTTTCAACACCTTCACAAAACTGGAAAATATTTTTTGTTTTGTGATTAGCACTCCTTAGGTGACCTGTCCAGTGACTGTGTTTAACAGATATATTACAAACCGCACAAAAAGGCATTTTACCAATCGTAACCCGTCTCATAAACTTCTATAACCCGTTTCTCTGATCAGTTTCTTGATCCAGTTGTACTAGTAGCGTCACAAACTTCTTTTATCGCTACTATTCGCACTACTGAGATAGTAGTGAGATGTATATAAGGTTTAATTAATTAGTAATGAAAACAGGAATCTGTAAAGCATTAAGTATGTATTAAGTAATTTTTATTTTTTAACTAACTAAGTGTTTATATTTACCATATTTATGACATTAAACTTATTCACTTAAAATTAATTTTATCACTATAATATACAGGTTCCGAATCGACAAAAAGTTCATGAATACGTCTCATGAACTTTTGTAAATCAGTCCACTGATCCGTGTCTTGATTAAGTTGAACTTTTAGAGTTACCAGACTCTTTTTCCAGCGGTCAATGGGAGGGGTAGATGTTGCGTCAGCCGTGTTGTAAACTTTCACTTCCACGTAAAAGTCTCCCGAAAGGTCTACCGCCCGTCTAACTTTTCCGTAGGCGACACAGCTCACGAGCGATGATTGGAGAGACCCCTTCACACTCGACAACACAGGAGTATTTGCATCGTCTTCAAGTTGAAAGAGGTCCGAGGATTTTTTACTGTAATAGAAGAAAACTATAATTAATTTACGAGAACGTTGAAACGGGAGCTTAATACCCCTAAACGGGAGCCTAATATCTCTACAAAATACGTTATTAAATGTCTATTTTTCAGACCATTGTAACAATTATCTACCGGGACTAAAACCTGTGGTGTAAGAACTCGAAATTTCACATGTATCTAAAACATTTTCAGATCATATAAATAATTGGTCTAACTCGGAATCGAACCTAAAACCTCGTCAGTTGCCTACACTACCACTGAACCATCGAGTATAATTAAGAGCATTCTATTAAATCACTACACAAGTAGCAAAATTAGAACGTAAAAAGCTGGGACAACGTACCTTGATTTCGACCTGGACGAAGTGGGCAGGGTGGTTGTTGGAGTTTTGCGTTTTGTTGCCTTTTTTTCAACTTTTTTGTGTTGAGCGATTCTGCACTGCCGTTGAGTAGTTAGATTCTGAGTCAGACCTGAAATGTACACAATAATTAATATTTTATAATGAAAATCAAAGTTGAAAACTATATGGACAGTTGATCGATTCGAATTGTGAAAGTTAAGTATAGCAACATACAAGGTCACATACTAGTCTGATATATGTACATAAGTGTTAATTTGAAAATTAAAAAACCAGCGACCCTGTAGTGGTCCAGGAGTTGGACATCACGCAGATTATTTGATGTATCAGATGGTTCCAGGTAAATTCAAATAAGTATCACTATATTTACCACATTTGCGATGAATCGGGTTTGTGAATTTAGAAAAAAATCTTTCATCACTCATTAAGTGAGCTGATGCATCTTCAAAAGTTATAGCTAAGAACCAACCACCCCGGTCACATCAGCTTTCGAACAAAAAACCCCATCAAAATTGGTTCATTAGTTGCGTCGCTACGATGACACAGGGTAAACTTGTAACACCTTCATTTTTCGTCGGGAGGTTAAACCTATATAAATATTAATTGATTTACATAATAATTAAAAATTATAATTATTAGACACTTACTTACATTTCACTAAGTTGGTTTTGACACTTTAAACAAATGATGTTTTCGTCTGAAGACTGGGAACGGTATACGAATTTAAATCGCAATTATCTAGTTTTATGTAGTAAATAATGTCAAATCGACAGTTTTCATATTTATCATAAATTAAACCTTTAACGCATGTAATTAGAAGAAATAATAATAATTTATGTCAGTTACGACTATTAAACACTCTAGTCATTCGAAACCCTCTTTGTCGGCTTATGTTTTTCTAACTTTGAAGTAAGCAAAACTTAAGCACTTCAAATTACAATGTAAATAACGTGTAAGTACTTCACAACTATTGAAGTCGTTTTCTAATCAATAACAGATCCCTAAAGTAATCATAAACTAGCGATCCACTCGACTTCGATGAAATGCACGCATCTCTGGTTGAGTAAAGTTAGCTTATTGCACGAAAACGTGTATTCCTATGCTCGTGGCATAAAAAGTTTTTTCCAGTTTTAAAACACACCCTTTTTATTACTTTGGAAGAGTTTGTCTCGCACACTATTAACGTTAAAAAAAAATTGTAACCTCAACATGACAACCCAACATTTTTGAAGACCAATCCATTAGACCAACCAATGGATGGACCAACTCATGGATTAGATGAAAAAAATTATTGGTTTCAGTTGTAAGTATGGGGACCCCTAAAATTAATAATTATTTTTCCATAGTTCAAAATCTTAATGCGGTTCACAGATTACATCTACGTACCAAGTTTCAACAGTATAGCTCATTGTTTCGTAGAAAAGTGGCTGTGACATACTGACGGACAGACAAACAGACATGACGAATCCGTTTTTTGCCATTTGGCTACTGAACCCTATAAACAGAAACCAAATTAATGCAAGCAGAGTCACCTCATGTAACTAGTTTACAATAATATTACAATGTAAAGAAGGTGTCGGATGTCGGACTCGCTATTTCTAATGGTCAGGATACACGACGACACTGACACTCGACATAAATGTCGACACTAGTGTCGATTGCGTCCACACGGTAAGCAATTTTTTGTATCGACATTGGCATAAACATCTAGTGACCCGGTTTAAGTGTATTGGCTGTCTACACGAATCGCGACATACACTGACTAAATTTCAGTTTGAACATTCTCTCGCCATGAATCGACGTGCTGCTGCCGCGATTGTCGCTATATGTGTTTCAATTAAAGTTCGTCGTCGTAAAAAGAGATCGATATGGGTTAAAGATTGGATCAAAAGAAGCGCACAACTGGGGGCATATAATCAATTGTTATCTGAACTAAAAACGAAGATCCAGAATGCAACAAAAACTTTCTTCGGATGAAACATGAAGACTTTCAATATTTATCTAACAAGATTTCACCTGCGATAAAGAAACAAGATACGAATATGAGATTAGCTATTACTGTGGAAGAACGTTTGGCGATAACACTAAGATTTTTGGCGTCAGGTAAATTAATTATTTAATTTAATTATTAAATTTTACAAATTTGAAAGGCGTGAAATTTATGCTCAGCTTTTTTGTAAGATTTTGTAACTTAATAGTTTTATTATTAATATTTGTAGAAATGTCGAATTAATAACATTTTTATTGAAGTTGGTTAAAATAAGTACCTACTATATTCGTTTCAGGAGATTCGTATCGATCGCTCTCGTACTTATTTCGAGTACCACGACAAACGATTTCAAAAATAATACCTGAATGTTGCGATGCTATCTACACATTTTAAAACAACATTACATACATTACATACATACAGAACCGAGCGTTTCAAAAGATCGTTCCTCTGTCGAACTATAAAAACTTGGAACGACCTGCCCGCACACGTGTTTCCCTCATCCTACAACCCCGGGTTCTTTAAGAGGAGCGTGAAGAGGCACATCACAGGGCCGCCAACTTGAGGACCGCTGTAAGAAGTGGCCCCCAATCGCAAGATGCGCCACGGCTATCCATCGTGGCGACGTCAATTTGGCGAGCTGAATATAAAAAAAAAAAAGAAAAAAAAACATGGAGGTGAGTAGGATAAAAATACTAATATTTATTTAAAAGACTTGTCTTATTTATTAAGTAATATAAAAAGTACAAAAATGATCTATCAACTTTACAAATTTTCGTACGTTAGATTTTCATGTTCTGTAGATTCCCATGTCGCATTTGGCATTGGAGTACCAGAAGAGCGAGAATAAACAGAAGGGAGTGAATACTGATCGGACTCATCCAGTTCTTCTATATCCAGAATAGTTCGTTGGATTTTGCGTTTTAATTCTCTTTTTCGAGTATCGCTCCTCATATTCCGAATCGCAGCATCCACGAACTCACCAAAAGTGGCAGCATCATCAGATTTGTCCAATACGCTTAACGCTCGGTCTAAAGCTTCGTCTTCTTTCTTTCGTTTTTTAGAGGATCGTTGAGAAGATTGGGTGTTGATGTTTGTCGATTCTTGAGATTCCAAAATATCTATCTTGGTAGAAGGTGTATTCTGAAAATTATTAATTTTATATATTATTATTTTTACAGGTACCTTCATCTGAAGATGACTGGAAAAAAATATCTGAAGATTTTAATAATAAATGGAACTTTCCAAACCTTATAGGAGCTTTAGATGGAAAGCATGTGGTGATAGTAGCACCCCAACATAGTGGGAGTGTGTACTATAATTATAAAGGTACATTTAGTATTGTGTTAATAGCATTAGTTGATGCCAATTACAAATTAATTTACACAGACATTGGGTGCAATGGGAGGATCTTCGATGGAGGCGTGTTTGCAAATTGTTCACTTTCAAATGCATTAAGTGAAGGTATGCTTAATATACCACCACCACAGCCACTTCCCGGTAGGATCAAAAATGTGCCTTATGTCATTATTGCTGATGATGCTTTTCCACTAAAGCCTTATCTTATGAAACCTTATCCTTTTCGTAATCAACCAGGTCCTAATCGTGTTTATAACTACAGATTGTCGAGAGCTCGACGTGTAGTTGAAAATGCGTTTGGCATACTTGCAAACAGATTTAGAATACCAAGGAAGCCTATAGAACTATGTCCTGAAAAAGTTACAAAAATTGTATGTGCAATCTGCGTGTTAGCGATGTAAACCTTCTTTATCAGCTGCATTATGGGCGGCACGCGTCTTTTTACTTTTTATACTGACGTTTTGTATTGTTTTTTTTGTGTGTCACCTCAACTAAAGGAATAAACTGCTCTCATTTGCAAAAATAACCATTTTTCACTTAATGAGGAGTTCCTGACCCTTTCAAGTGGTCTTCGAGCCGAATGTTTACCACTCCGCCGCGAAAAATGGTGAGTACGCGCCAACAAACGAAAAAAGAAAATGAAACAGAGCAGCAAGAGGCCACCAGCACTCAAAGATTGCCTTCAACTATGCCTACATCATCTGCAGCAAGAAAATCGGGCGATGTACACATTATGGAAAAATCTTTCGATGAGGGTGTGAAGTCGGAACATATGGTCCCACTTAGACCGACTTCACAATTGTCCCAGCGAACTGTAAAGTCGAAGAGTCAGTCATCGTCGCGTTCCCTACAAGCTCAAAGAAAAAAATTGGAGCTAGAAGCAGAAAAGGCAAAGGCACAAATAAAATTGAACTTAATAGAGAAACAATTAGCGGCGGATATTGCCGACCTAGAGGAAGATTACAGTCCACCATCAGAAGTCAGCCAGTCAGATCATGGCGCTGACGAAGAAATAAAAAATTGGTTTGAGCGTAACCAACGGGAGCTGCAGCATGCCCCAAAGCCGGGTAACGAAAGGAGTGAGCCGCAAGCGTCGGGTCCGTCCGACACAGATGGTACGGCACAGCTGCTAGCCAAAGTATTAAAGGAGTTACTCACATCTTCAGCAGCCCAGCAGAACTCAAACTTACTTAGTCGCCTTAGTACGCCAAAAGAACTACCAATATTCTATGGACATCCGAAAGACTGGCTATTATTCAAGAAAGCGTATGAAGAGTCAACAGAGGTTTGTAAATTCACTGAAACGGAAAACCTATGGCGACTGAGTAAGTGTTTACGTGGTGCCGCTCACGAAGCTGTTGCAGCACTTTTAATCAGTGCCACATCCCCGGAGATTGTGATGTCAACACTACAGCTGCAATTCGGAAACGCTGATGTCATCCTTTCCCGTATAATGTCAGATGTGAAGAGGATGGGCAACTTGCCGCCGGAATACCACCGTGAAATAGTGTCATTTTCGGTCAAAATAAAGAATTATGTGGCAGCAGTAGAAGCTCTTGGTCGCAGTGAGTACTTACAGGGAATGGAAGTAGTTAATATAATATTGTCGAAGCTACCTACTACTCTTCTTTCTAAGTGGGCGGATTACAGCTACCCATTCATTACTGCTGAATCACCTAAACCTAGATTGAATTTAATGTCAGATTTTCTCACCGAAGAAGCCGTGAAAGTATCTACATGTAGTGCGATTTTACTACATTCGAAGATAGACGGTTTTAAACAGAAACAATATGAAAAAGTGAATAATGTACAAACTGTTTCGGTTTTCGAAAAGCAAAGCGATCAAAATTGTAGCTATTGTCGCACTAGTAGTCATAGACTGGACGAGTGTAAAAGGTTTAAAAAAGCGTTGCGTAAGGACAGATGGTTTCATGTAAAACGAAACCGTATTTGTTACAAGTGTTTAGTAGCACATCATCGCAAGGAGGCGTGTCTAGCTTCTAACTGTAATATAGATAACTGTGGACAAGCACATCACCCTCTACTCCATTACGTACCGCGCCCAGACAATAATACGACCGCGTCAGTAAGTACAGCAGATACACACTCTACATCTACTACGAGGCTTGAACCCACTCAATCCGAAACAGTAACGAACATAAACATAAACAGCACTGCGTTATTAAAAGTTGTACCAATAAACATTCACACACCAACCGGAGTAGTTAGCGCAACAGCTTTGTTAGACGACGGTTCAACTGTTTCATTGATAAGCGCCCCACTCGCTGCTAAGGCAGGCCTTCACGGGCGTCGGCAGTCCCTACGTGTGCGTGGTGCATGGGACGACAGTGAGCTAGTATGTGATACTGAACTGACTACTATGACACTGTCCGGAAAGAATAACAAACGATTTACTATGAATGTTCGAGTAGTAAAAGAATTAAACATTCCTAATCAAACACTCACTACAATGAATTGTAATAATTTTAAGCATTTAGTTAATATTAGACATCATTTATGTACAGATTTACCTAAACCACAAGTTTTAATCGGTCAAGATAACTGCCACCTCCTCTTGCCTGAGGAAACGTTGACGGGGAGCCCTAACGAACCTTGTGCCACGCGGACCCCGCTGGGATGGTGTCTGCATGGAAGAATGCCTACGCAGCAACCTGTACGTCACTCCGCACTGTTTGTTACCAGTGACATAATGGTAAGTGAATGCATTCTTCAAGAGATACAAGAAGATGTAAAAAAATGGTTCTCTGTTGAGTCTATGGGAGTAACGGGTAAGCCAAGGCAGAATTCCGAGGACTTGCGTGCTGAGAGTATCTTAGAACAGACTTCTACGTTGGTTGATCATCAATGGCACGTAGGTTTACCTTGGCGGGATGAAAACTGCTTATTACCCGATTCATTCCCAACTGCGATGTCAAGACTCAAGGGAGTTGAGCAGAAGATGAAGAAGAGTAAAGAGTATGCCTTTAGGTATAAGGAACGCGTACAACACCTGTTTGACAACGATTACGCTAAACAAATAACGTCAGAGAAAGCGTGTAGCAGTTACAATGCGCAGGACACTAGGAAAATTTGGTATCTACCTCACTTTGGGGTGGATAACCCCAACAAGAAAAAACTACGACTAGTGTTTGATGCTGCAGCCAAGACGCAAGGCTTTTGTCTCAACGACTATTTATTAAAAGGACCCGACCTATTGGCGTCACTATTCGGTATTATGTTACGATTTAGAGAGAATCGAGTAGCCGTAACCGGGGACATAAAAGATATGTTTTTGCGAATTAAAATTAGATCAGAAGATCAAGATGCGCTGCGTTTCATTTATAGGGAGGAACCTGAAGAGCCTGTGAACACCTATGTGATGACTTCGTTAATTTTTGGTGCCAACTGCTCACCATTTATAGCCCAATTTATTAAAAATAAAAATGCTCGACGGTACCAATCATCGATGCCCGCTGCAGTCACCGCTATATGTACAAGTCACTATATGGACGATTACATTGACAGCTTACCTGATGAAAAAACTGCATCACAACTTGCTCATGACGTCATGAACATTCATAAAGAAGGTGGATTTGAAATGCGAAACTGGACCAGCAATAGCGCGCAAGTATTGGACAGTTTACCAAAAGATGCACTAGGGGAGGCAGCTGTCAGTTTCAAGATTGGGAAGCAATACGTCGGGGAGCGTACGCTAGGCTTGATTTGGTGTCCACATGACGATACATTAAGATTCGACGTATCTTTTAAACGGATTTCGCCAAACATTATGAATGGTACGAAACGGCCCACGAAGAGAGAAACATTGACAGTAGTCATGTCGATATTTGACGTCTACGGCTTTCTATCACCCTGCACAATCAACGGTAAGATTATTTTACAGGAGATATGGAAAATAAAAAATAACTGGGATGACGTTATTACCGACACAATATTCGAGAAATGGCTCAAATGGATTACACTGTTGCAATCATTACATAGTATTTGCCTACCTAGATATTATCTGAACGCGACAGCTAGTACGAACAAAAATAAAGAAAATTCAGTTTCCATAACGCAGTCCCCAGATGCACCGAACAATGCTCACGTAAGAGAGCAACCAGTTGCGCCATCGATAACCACATTAACCTCCGGATACACGAAAGCACAGTTGCATATATTTTGCGATGCATCGACGGTTGCCTATTGTGCCGTAGCGTACTGGCGATGGCTAGATAATGACTCGAATAAACGCGTTGCGTTCATTGCGAGTAAATGCCGAGTAGCGGGAAACAAACCTGTTACCATACCCCGCTTGGAGTTGCAAGCTGCCGTTCTAGCAGCTAGATTAGCAGATACAGTCACTAAAGAGCATAGAATCAAGGCTGAAAGAAGATATTTTTGGTGCGATTCTACTACAGTATTACATTGGATACGTAACGATGCTCGCAATTACAAAATATTCATCGCAAATCGTTTAGGAGAAATTGATGAGCTGACGAACATAAACGAATGGCGTTACGTACCTACTAAAGTGAATGTTGCAGACATCGCTACAAGGGAAAGCTATGACTGGACCCTTCTTCAAAAAGAGTGGTTACATGGGCCTACATTTTTATACCGGGATTGTCACGAGTGGCCGCTAGATGTCATCGAATCTAAAAGCGAAGAATTAACATTAGAATGTTTGACAATCACATCAGACATAGAAAATGAAAACTTACCTGTACCTGAACCTACAAGGTTTTCTTCGTGGCTGCGCCTACTTAGATCTGCCGCTCGAGTATTTACCTTTGTAGATTGCGTTAAAAAGGTGTTAAGTAGATCAAACAGGCATGAGTTATCTAGCTACAACGACGATGGAAGCACAATGGAGAGAGCAGAGCGTTTACTTCTTCGATATTCGCAGTCACAGGAATTTGGAGATGAGATCACGTGCCTGAAAAATTCGAAACCGATACGCACTACTATTAAACTACTAACATTGTCTCCTTACCTTGATGAATACGGAGTTCTGCGTGTAGGGGGCCGTATCGGAGCTGCCGCTGATGTCTTACCTGTAACCAAGAGTCCAGTGATTCTAGATGGGAAAAATTATATAGCTCGTTTAATTGTGAAGTATTACCATTTCTATTTTGCTCACGGCAACCAGGAGACAGTAGTAAACGAAATAAAACAAAAATATTGGATCACAAGGCTTAGACCTGTTGTTAAAACTGTAACATCGAGATGTATGGCTTGCAGAATTAGGAAGTGTAAACCAGAAGTACCACGCATGGGGGATTTACCTGAAGCTCGCCTGGCGCATCACCAACGCCCATTTACTTATTGTGGCGTGGACCTTTTTGGCCCCATGGAGGTGACTGTGGGAAGGCGTCGAGAGAAGAGGTGGGGGGTACTGTTTACATGTATGACTGTACGAGCAGTTCACGTAGAAGTCGTCGCATCTGTGGCGCAGTCGGTAGTGATACCGCCTGCGGCGCTGGAGGTCGTGGGTTCGATTCCCACCGGAGACAAATATTTGTGTGACCCATAAATGTTTGTCTCAAGAGTCTGGGTGTTTCTATGTATAATATGTATGTATTTAAAAAGTATATAAGTATTAATATCCGTAGTCTGATACCCATAACACAAGCAGGTTATTCCTAGCTTACTTTGGGATCAGATAGCGTTGTGTTAGATGTCCGTGAATATTTATTTATTTTATTATTTATTTATCTCTTACATCGGATTCACTCATCATGGCGTTGAGAAGAATGGCTGCAAGACGCGGATGGCCACAGCAACTGTTCTCTGATAATGGGACAAACTTAAGAGGAGCAGACACAGAATTAAAAAAATCAATTAAATGTCTTGACGAGGAAGTTCTGAAATGTGAAGCTGTAACACATGGAACCAAGTGGACATTCATACCGCCCATGAGCCCCCACAGGGGTGGGGCTTGGGAAAGATTAATTCGGAGTGTTAAGGCTAGCCTCAAAATTGTGCTAAATGAACGCGCACCCAAAAAGGAAACATTGAACACATTGCTGGCGGAAGTGGAAAATATAGTCAACAGCCGACCACTGACCCATGTATCCGTAGATCCAGATACCAAAGAAACCTTAACTCCTAATCATTTTTTGCTGGGGTCATCATCTACCTTACCACATTTAGGGGTATTTGATGACACAGATCTTCAACTTAGAAAGCAGTGGCGAACTTCTCAAAGGCTAGCAGATATGTATTGGCGCAGATGGGTTAAAGAAATACTGCCAGATTTGCTACCGCGCTATAAATGGCAGGCAGAGCGGAGAAACGTACAGGTTGGAGACTTTGTAGTAGTAATAGATCCTGATGGGCCCCGCAACGTTTGGCTAAAAGGTTTGATAGAAGAGGTAATACCTGGCAGAGACGGCCGCGTAAGAACAGCTAAAATTAGAACAAAAGCAGGGCTTCTTACTAGGGCTGTCACGCGCATCGCTAGAGTTCCTATAGAAAATGAGTGCTGCTGATTCAGCACTAGGGTGGGGAATGTTAGCGATGTAAACCTTCTTTATCAGCTGCATTATGCGCGGCACGCGTCTTTTTACTTTTTATACTGACGTTTTGTATTGTTTTTTTTGTGTGTCACCTCAACTAAAGGAATAAACTGCTCTCATTTGCAAAAATAACCATTTTTCACTTAATGAGGAGTTCCTGACCCTTTCACTGCGTGTTGCATAATTTCCTCTTAGAACGGAATTCCAGACATATATATGCACCACAAGGTACCTTCGATCGGGAAACTAATGGTGAAATGATTCCTGGCAGTTGGAGATCAGATACCCCTCCCGATAATGTATTGTTCTCAGATAGATCACAGGGATCCAACATGTCCAATGAAAGTAAAGAAATTCGTGAAGAATATAAAGAATATTTTGTAGCTCCTGAAGTCCTGAAGGCGAAGTTAGCTGGCAGTACAGATACATAAGTTGAAATTAATAAAGAACTTACCTAGTTTCCTTGTGTTTCATTTGCTGGTACTGTATTCGGCATTAAAAAAATTAAACTCCTGTAATATTCCCACGTGCTTACTTAATTTTCATCTGTGCCTTGTCCGCTCTTTTCTTTTTTTTTTAGTTTTCTTAATAGTATATGAAGGTGTCAAAAATGATTTATTTTGTTCTATATATATATCATAATAAATCATTTTTGACTTTGACTATAGGTATACATTATTAGGCAATAAAAACCGGCACTTACAAAACGTCAAAAAAAATGTTCAGCAAATGGGTCCACTCAGTAGTTTTTACGTGAAAGAGTAAGAAACATCCATCCATACTTACAAACTTTTACGTTTATAATATTAGTAGGATATCTTTATAACTAATGTCCTTAATATTTATTAAATATTTGCCTTTTTGTAAGGGTTGACCTCATAGTCCTGGTTAAATAACGAAGACGTACGTCGACGTATACTTCGGTTACTGCCCGTATGAGATGGACCAGATGGTTTTCCGTCCGCGATTGATCAAATTGGTGGAAACTTATGCTGTCAAACAAACTACTGCCGATAAAATGACGAAGGACTTAGGTTAAAATTTGTGGTTTGGTTACTTTTGGCTTGATTTCAAAATTATGAGCGTTGTTTACTAAGTTTTTGATTAGTGCCTCTACGATTTTGCAAATTTTAATAACATCTTCGTAAGGATATATAAGGCCGTCTTTATCTTTATATTTAATTAATGTTGAAGTTTTAGTATCACTGTTTGAAAGTAAAGCACCAACACAAACTTCACAACGATTTTTTTTAGTAAATGATTTACAACGAACCCAGCTAAATATATAATAACTTGAGTTAAGAATGTCGAAAAATTTACAGGTGCATTAAATAAACATTCCATATCATCATCTCGTTCGACATCTGCTACATTATTTTCTAAGATGGCATTTCGACCGGCAATAGTATTTATAGTTGTTACTGATTATGAACAATTTCAAATTGATATTTTTTCTAAATCTACAATTACCGCCTTCTGTATGTTTTATTTCTACATGTGTTACAATTTTTTTTATAATAACTTTTAAATTGCCTGCTTGTAGGGTTATCATTATAACCACCATGCGAACGTACATTGCAGAAAAAAAGCTCTAGGTGATCTTGACTGAATCTATATAACGACAAAAACTTTACCCTGTTATTTTCAATCAAATAATCATACAAATGCCTAACACTATGGATGCAAACTAAAAAAAGTCCAAAGTTTTTTTATATTAAGATCTGAAGATAGGTAAATTCTTTTAGATTTCATTCTGTTGTAATGGCTTTCCTTAGCTTGTAACTTGCCAATGAATTCACACAGGTTTTGAACTTTCATAACACTTCTGTGAGATCTTCTATCACCTCCTCTTCTTTCAGTAGGTACATTGCCTTCCTTGACAATCTTATTTATACGGTTAATTCTCGACAGCCCAACTGAAAATGTTTTTAACAAAAGATCTCTACAAACTCTAACCATCTTCTTTTTTCGGTTCATTAAGAAATAGTTCGTGGAAAAGGTTCTGGCTTTTTTTGTTGGTGTATATTTGTGCCTTTCCACATTGCACGGGGCCAGAAATTTACCCAAAAATAAGTCTTGAGCTGTTTTCTGTTTATTCTTAAAAAACAATATTCTATTTCTGGTAAGTTCTCGTTCAGATAACTTACTGCATTTGTACACTGACTTTTCTTTATGATTACAAGTAACTTCAAGGTTCAGACATAGCGGATCACGATCACTGTAATCTTATTTTTTTTTTTTTATTTATTTAAACTTTTTGCACAAATCAATTTGTACAAAGGCGGACTTAATGCCAAAGGCATTGTAATCTCTGCTTTTAACATTCAACTTTGGTTTTTTTCTCGTACCAGCATTAATGTTTGACACAGTCTGTGTAGGAGTACCACTCATATTATTAGAAAACAGATCTAAACTAACGTAGAACTTTACTAGGTAGGTACTATGAAATATTTTCAATATTTTCTTGCAGATCGACATTCGACAGACAGTCCAGAAAATTAGTTCGTTTGACATTGACAGCGACATGAAAAAAGTTCGCGAAAGTTAGTGTTGCCAGATAAAAATAATGGCGGTTTACGATGATCGAATCAATGTTAGATTAAGATCGATTTCATCATCCGAATTTATTTTCAATGGAAATGTTATAGTTTGTTTAGAAATAGATATTCAGATATAATAACTTATTGGAAATGATACAGTTTGTAACCAAATGAGTATCGCCGTGTCTGCACGTATCATGACTGATTGGAAATGATACAAATTGATTCAAATCCATCTTTTTAATGCTGATTTTAGTCAGGAATCGTTTTGATTTGAAAAAAAATACTTTGTTTTATACTATAGAATTTAGTAGTATGAATCGGATGACGCAATAAAATTAAAAATATCAAAAGTTGGAAATGATGCGGTTTGAAAATAACCTCCTCCATTGTAAAAAGTAGGTGCAAGCAATTCTCGACCTTATGAACAAGCATAATATTTATTATTTTTTTACATATTCGTGATTAGTGATGTCTATAAACGCCTAAAAGCACATTTTTAGAAAAGTGTCATTAAGGTCGAGAATTGTTTGCACCTATTTTTTTTGAATGGTAATCGCATCTAGGTTACCAAATATGGCTGCCAGTAATTTTTGACCTTATCAACTTGCGTAGTCTTTTGTTTTATTGATCTGAATATGTTTTTTCGATCTGCATTTGTTTTTTTCGATCGTCATTTGTTTTGTCGATCTTCATTTGTTTTGACGATCTTCATTTGTTTAGTCGATCTTCATTTGTTTTGCCATGTATTACCATGGACATAACTAATGGGACATAAAATACCAGTAGTTCTGCCAACAGAACTACTCAACAGAACAAGTGGTAATTGAATTACCGTTTGTCCTGTGGACAGAACTAATGGGAATAAAAAATTACCTGTAGTTCTGCCAACAGAACAGGTGGAAATTGCATTACCATTTGTTCTGTGAACAGGACTAATGGGAAAAAAATTACCATTAGTTTTGTTAACAGAACTACTCAACAGAACAGGTGGGAGTAGACGATAATATCCTTCAGTCATCACGGTATTTGCGCGTCACGAAAATTGACAAGTAATAAATTTTTCTGGCCTTACATGAATACCGACATAAACAAGGTCGAAAACTTACTTAAGTTGTCAAAAATCAAAAATTCAACGTCACACCTCTTCTGAAATAAGTAGTTATCCACAAGTAGAACGTTTTATGCATCTAAATGTAGACTTAATAGGTCCGTTACCGATATCACGATTACCGATATTGCTTAACTATGCTAGATCGTTATACCCGCTGGCCTGTAGCAATACCTATAAAAGATGTTAGTGCTGAAACTGTCTAAAAGCTTTGTATGAAAATTGGATATGTCGCTATGGTTCTCCTGCTATCTTGCTAATTGTATAATATATAAATAATATATCAATTGTAAATTGCTAAGATAACAACTGATCAAGGTCGTCAATTGGAAAGTTCACTGTTTCAGCAACTCGTGAAGCTACTCGGTATTATCAAAATACGCAATATAGCTTATCATACGCAAGCAAACGGAATGGAACGCTGGCATCGAACTTTGAAAACCGCTCTTATGACGCGTTTGCAACACAAATCATGGATTAACGAGTTACCGACAGTATTATTAGGTTGACGCGCTGCAGGGTGTAGCGATAGTGATATTTCAGCAGCTGAACTCACGTTTGGACGAACCTTACGTCTCCCTTTCGATTTCTATTGGTCTTATTACAAAACACGGTCTAATTGTATAACTAGGTTTACATCATCTTTATACCGTGGTCTAAATAAATTCATATTACAAAATGCGTTTTAGTAGTAAACCATAGATTGTCTTTGGTCTAAAGATAAACCTGCGTGACCCCTAGTTGTACGTTGGTTAAAAAGTGTAATCACAATAATCACATTACGTCGAAGTTGTCATTTAAGAAATTCATTTTAAAAGTTGTTATTATTCGTACATATTTTTGCTCGTAATGGATATTAACACAGTTGATGAAATGGGTATCGACGAAATTAATATCGTGGAGTTACTGGACATACCACGCTTACCTATGTCTATGTCGGCTCCAGACTATTGCCGTGAAGCCCCGTGAACAGGCGTGAACGTGAATGTGGATGGTTACTGGAACTGCGTCACTGTCATAGTCATTTAATTTTATGAAAAAGCCATGTGGAGCTATTTCCATGATGGCTAGGTCTTCTTGAGTTATCTGCTGTTGCCTATGGGCAGATACGTTTGCTTTGGCCGCAACCATGCCAATTTCAAATCGCCATCGGTTCTATTTTTGCCCGTGATTTCAGTGGACCTAAAACATATTGCATAAGTAGGTACAGTTGACTAAGGGCTGATTTCTCAATCCTCAGATAAACAGTTAGATAGTACTTATTAGACTGATAACAAAATATTGCATTTTAGAATCGTCAGTTAAGCTGTATCTGGTCGATATCGGCCTTAACTGAGAAATAAATCTATCTGCCTCTTTAACGGCCAGTAAAACGTCTATTACATAGATACAACTAGATCCATTGACGTTTAGTTTGAGGTTATTTCTTCTTTTTCCAAATTAGTATCAAAATTATGGAAATTTTCGATACTGTTGACGATCTGGCAATTGAAGAAGAGGCTAATATGTATGAATAATTAAATACTGAAAGGAGACAAAGAATAATAGGACCAAGGCCCGACCGCTTTGATAAGTGGTATTCAAAAGACTTTCAACGCCGGACTTTCAAAAGAATCTGTATATTCTGTAAGAATCTTATTTATATGTGCAGCACTGCCTTGCTAAGTAACAGCACATAAGGCACAGAGCGCTTAGGGCACCCCGACACGGACAGCTTACGTTCGAATGGTATGGAAGCTAGGTTCGCTCGCTCACTCTTCTTCCCGTTAGGCCTTTCTCATGTTAGGTTCCTTTAAACCCATATTAGTTATGCAAAAGTAGTACCTTTTTGACATTAATTATCCCCTTCATTTATTTCCAGGATTAGAGACTCGTTCACGTCTAAAATAATAACATTGATTATTTTTATAATTACGATTATATTTATAGGACAGGATAGAATATCTGTTTGAGAGTAGTATTTAAAAAAAGCAGTATGCAAAAGTAGTACCTTTTTGACATTAATTATCCCCTTCATTTATTTCCAGGATTAGAGACTCGTTCATGTCTAAAATAATAACATTGATGATTTTTATAATTACGATTATATTTATAGGACAGGATAGAATATCTGTTTGAGAGTAGTATTTAAAAAAAGCAGGATTCAGACCTGATATTTTATTATCAGCATGGGTATTGCTCTGTACTTCATTTTCTTCAGCAGATTTTATCTCCAATTCCACAGTGTTTAGTTCAATTGCGTTCAGCACAATGTTTTCATGGACAGAAGTTGTTGGAACTGGAAAGAAATCATTATAAAGTAATATCTAAAAATTGAAGTTTAATGTAAAAAAAATTTTAAATAAAAAATAGAACCGACTTCATACAAATCCTTAAAAATAAAATTTACCTAGGACATTGTAATATGTATTTTGATTTATCAGATTTTATTCAACATCATATTGAAGTCGGCGCCAAGTAAACCCATAGGTTTAGGTAGGTATTATTAATGGCACCAACTTCAATATTATATTGAATAAAATCGGATAAATCAAAATACATATTACAATGTGCTAGGTAAATTTTATTTTTAAGGATTTGTATGAAGTCGGTTCTATTTTTTATTTAAAATTTTTATTTTTTAATTTTAAGTGACGGGTGGACCGAAAAGTATTTCTATCTAGGTGTAAAGTTCTCATCAACACAAATCAATCAAGCCGAAACACAAGGTAACTGCTGTAAATCGTTAAGGAATTCCCTCGACTGTCTTTCGGTTCCATCATCAGATCGACTCCAGACCTTCATTAAATTTTAGTACCTACATTAAAGCACTTAATCAAAAAGTTAACAATCGCACTAGTTGTCCCTACAATTTTCGGTGGTTGCCCTCGATTTCTCCTGGATCCCAGCATCAGATCCTGATACCCTGGATATGGGACCACCTCAGAAGTAGCCTCTTTCAAACAAAAAAAGAACTTTCAAAATCCATCCATAATTGGCGCCGCTATCGCGTAACATACATACAAAAAAAAAAAAAAAAAACATAGCGTACGAATTGAGAACCTCCTCCTTTTTTGAAGTGGGTTAACAAATAATAAGAAACTAGGATGATTACCTAATGTGTTTCAAGTTATAATGAATACCTACATGTAATAGTATCACTGTCGTGACGCGCTCCAAGACCTGTGATATTAGAGTAAATGCTCAGCATCTTTTCTTCAACTTCGTTGAAATCTGGAGAATTTGATGGTCCTCCTCCAGTTCGATACATCTCCTGCCGTTGGACAGAGGACTTTTTTTTTGATACTTACTTTGACACTTTCATACTTTAACTTTAATGTCTTCCATGTGCGAATACTAGTCGATATCCCCACGAGTTAAGAGAACTCTCAATTTTCTTCCAATATCTCCCGCATCTTTATCTTTATTAGTAACCGCATCTCTTCCATGTGCGAATACTAGTCGATATTCCCCACGAGTTAAAAGAACTCTCAATTTTCTTCCAATATCTCCCGCATCTTTATCTTTATTAGTAACCGCATCAGTCTTCTTATTTTCCGCAATATGTTTGTGCTTGTCGACTACACTAACGAGCAATTCTACTTCAGCAGTATTGAAATGAGCAGCGCGCTCTCTTTTCTTTGATTCTATTATAACTAAAATAATAACAAGTAACTAAGAATAAACCAATCTACAAAATCACCACACACGAGAAAATAAAAGATGCACGGGATGCACGATGGAAATTATTAACCGAATGTCAAAAAAATTGTTATCCTCTTCTAAGGCCAGGCGCGCACTACGATTTTAGTTTTTGCGACACGACTTTCGAATCGCGCTGTAATTTATCGCAGGAAATTCACTGCGCGCACTGCGATGAGAATGTCGAATTGTTCATTCTCAACATGAATTTCGTACGAGTCGCTTGTCTTGCCTTGCTTCTTCGGAGGAGTAGGAAAAAGAAAAAAAGAAACTATCAATATTGGACGCATCCTTTTACGGCTGAAAGATATATCAAAGGTTTTTTTTATCTAAAACATAATGAACTTCGCCTATATCCTAAAAAAATCTTTGGCTATTATAGAATGAAGATTCAAACATTTGACAAATTACTGAAAATTGTTGGACCTCTTATTGAATATAAAAATACAAGATGGCGGAATGCAATCTCAACTGAAGAAAGGTTGTCAGTCACCCTCAGGTAAATAAAACAAATTCTTATATTCGTTCTGTAAGTATTTTTTATTATAGCGACGCCAATGCAACGTCGTAGTAATCCTCAGAATCGTTTGAAACCACGGATTCAGGAGAATGCAAATCATTTGCAAAACGTTCTAAATAGTCATTGCAATTTTCCTGGAGCCGGGGTTGTTTTGTAAAGAATTGATTACCATGAATCACAATATTTCTTGGAGTGACAAAATTAGAAGCAGATGTTCCCGGCTCAGAATTAATATATGTGGCATTTGTTCTCGGGTGCATAGGTGAAGCCAGCATCTGACCGTGGTGCATGGGCTGCGATACAGTTTGCATCACAACTGGCTGAGACACAGAAACATATGTTTTGGCTCTGTTCATAGCGCTTAAAATTTCCATTTTGGCATACAATTTCTGATCGTCACTTAATTTCCTAAGCATTGGTATTAACATTTCAGCAAAACTAACATCCTCGTCAAAGTTTTTTTAGCTTTTTTAACGTAATATATCCAATAGTTCTGCATCAAAATCTCTGTTTCCTTTTTGTGCTTTAGCTCCTGTCTGTGTCTTCCGTAGATGTATAGAATGTCTAGTGTCTTGCTTTGGCGGGTTATTTTCCTCATCGGACTGAAGGTCAGATTTCGCGCATTCTTCCATAGATTTGACGCTACCACTAGTGTCCCTAGGACTATTAACGGCTATCAAGAATGAAAGTTGATCGAAGTAAATGTACTTGCGTTACTTCTTCCCAGCTTGACCAGACACACTTTTCTTCTGCGAAGCTAATTCTCTTGAGAAACAATCTTTTAGGTTTTTCCACTTCTTCTGTATTTCAGCAGCTGTATAGTAATAGTAGTTTATTTTTCCACTTTGGAAGTGTCTCTTGCGCAAACTATTCACTTTAGAAAAAAATATGTTAGGAACCTCAATAGCTTTTTGAATACCTATCTATAGATACCCCACACGTATAGGTTTGCTTTAGGTGGCATGACTTTCCCGGGATGTGTCCTTGACACTTGGACGCGAATGCCGTTGTGTCTTCGATTATATGGCGCACAAAGGGTGCTCGAAGGCTCACAGGTCTGCGCCTCGAGGGCCAAAACATATTTGAGACTATAGAGGTACCTAGTCAACATTTCGGGTACCGAAGTTGAGTTCAGGTTTATATTGACTCGGGGACGTGTATTACTGAAGATAGTTGAACGTGACAACTCAGCCATAAATGGAACGCCTCAGAGCGAGGTAACGTCAAATAAAAAATTGAGCTTCAGTTCTAAGTATGGGGACCCCCAAAAATTGCTTTTTTTTCTATTTGTATGTGAAAATCTTAATCCGGTTCACAGAATACATCTACTTACCAAGTTTCAATATCATAGGCCTTATAGTTTCGGAGAAAAGTGGCTGTAACATACTGGCGGACAGACAGACGGACAGACATGACGAATCTATAAGGGTTCCGAAAGTGAAAATCTTAGTGCGGTTCACAGAATACATCTACTTACCAAGTTTCAATATCATAGGCCTTATAGTTTCGGAGAAAAGTAACTGTAACATACTGGCGGACAGACAGACAGACAGACATGACGAATCTATAAGGGTTCCGTTTTTGCTATTTGGCTACGGAACCCTAAAAACGAGCCGTAGGTGGCCGTAGGCGAGTTTTTTTATAGTATCACACGAGTGTTATAAGACCAAGTTATGTAGGTACAGTGTCTTAGGCATTGTCCTAATAGAACGCGAATGCGCGATGCGAGCGATGCGACCATCGCGTGTTCGTGCGACGTCAAAAACTGGGTGTCCTAATAGAACGCGAATAAGCGATTACGCGAATCTTGCTCGCGCGATTTAACGACGGGAGCGAGCGTGACCGGGCAGTGGCACGGTCGATACCAACAACCATGGACGTCAGACACGCAAAATGTTTGCTGTCGGGAAATATTTGGATGACGTTTTGTGCGGATTTAGATGGAAATGAAAAAAAACAACGTGGGACGCAAAGTGCTTTGTTAAAAATGAGACCAAATCGTGGTGAATTTCACAATCAATATTTTGACTTACGAGAAGGTGAGTCTGCATTTTATGATTATATGTCTATGTCACCAGAAGCATTTCACTACCTATGCAATATGATCAGAGACGATTGCAATCATGTTGTTACCAACTACAGAAAACCTATAAGTGTGAAGGAAAGATTGGTGCTGACGATTACGTGAGTGTAATTTCTATAATAATTTACTAGGTACTTGTTCAAATATACAGGGTGTTAAAGTAATTGCGTGCAATAGCTTAGGGGTAGACTCAGTATCGATAAAGAATCAAGGAAAAAGAAAGCCAAGAAAAAAAAATTAAATCAAAACAAAAAAAAATCGAGTGATTGTATGTGAATCAATCCTCTTTATTTGATGAAGTTGATAAAACTTGAACAGTTAACACTACATCATGCGTATAAAAGTCACACAATGTGTTACGCTTGATGTGCTGTTGACTATGTACCTTTTCGATTTTATTGTTTTTTTTTTAATTAAATCAGTCAGCCAATTTCTGCAGAACATTTGGGAACTACGCACTTTGTATAAATTATATTTGAGATTTCAAGTCTTTTGGATTTGAATTTCGCTGACTAATTTAATTTATTGAAGGAAACTAAAACAAATTACGTAGGTATAAATTAAAATGAAGGTTTATTTAAGTTCAAAGTAAAAAAAAAACTAACAAACTGCAAAGTTAGTAATCATTTACGGATAGCTCAGTATCGTACTCGTGTAGACCTAGGGGATCATTTTCGTAGTAGTTCCGCACCGACGACATTGAATGATGTGACGCGTTTACCGGAGAGGGTAATATAGATTGCGATATTGGCGTAGATGATGTTGAAGAGGTAGTGAGACTAATTTCATCAGCAATAAAAGTTTGAATTTTACTTTTCAGTCTTAGTTTTTGTACTGGCGTTAAATACTTGAAATATGGCGCCAATGATTTTAAGAACAACATGTCTTCATCGTCTTGTTCTTTGTTTTTCTCATTACAAGCTTGTATTTTTTGTTTTTCCACTTCAATCATTTTTTGTTGAAAAAGCGTCAGTTCTGGTTTTTTTGCCTGTCTTTGCCTTTGCCTGAATTTGCTTGCTCTAGATGAACCAGACTCGCTGTCGTCTGTCGTCGTAGGGAATCTATTTCGGGGGATCAAATTACCACTAGCTAGAGAACTTGCGTTAACAGATTCCGAAACAGGTTCTTGATTTTCCACCATTTCTTCAATTTGATCCATTTCTGGAGTCTCAACTTGATCCATTTCTGAAGTTTCAACTTGATCTATTTCTGGAATCTCAACCGTGTCTGAATTTTGAGTTTCATTGTTATCAGATCCCGCATTTAAATCCTGAAAGTTGCTTTGGGTGTGCCTAGGTTTCACTATATCTTTTAAAAAAGATAGTTCCTTAAAAAAACACCATTTGCCTATATAAGTCTCATCGCTATTAGGACTGCCTGGGTCACCCGATCGAGGACGACGTACTTTCTTGGCTTCCTTCATGAAGACGTCTCTCAAATTTTTCCACTTGTTTTTGACGTCGGCTTCTATAACAATCATAAAAATATTAATGTGATAAGAATATACAAATAATTTTTCTCTATACCGGATGACTTTTTTACCGTCTCGAAAAAAAATGGGTATATTATGTGAACGGAGTAGAAGCTTATGCCATACCTAGTTTTTTTTCTTTTTTCCAAAGCTTAGAAAAAAATTGATCTATCATCAAAAAACGCTATAAATTTAAAGTAAACCAGTTCATATTAGAACAAAGAAAGAGAAATTTTGAAAAAAAAATATCAATTGATAAAACATATCGAATTTCAAATCATACACAAGTCGCGAATGATTTTAATTTGGAAGTTTTTTTTTTTCGAAAAAAAAGAAAAAAAACTAAGTATGCCATTTGCTTCTACTCCGTTCACCTATTATACCCATTTTTTATCGAGACGGTAAAAAAAGTCATCCAGTATAAGCAACCTAGGTTGAATACAAAATAAATTTTAAAATATTACATTATAATAAAATAAAAATATTTCTCTTTATACAGGTACCTAACAACAGGAACATCATTCCGGAAATTATCAGTACCTTTCCGTATTTCAAAAACAGCCATAGCAAGCATTGTGTTGGAAGTTTGTACTGCTATTTGGAAAAATATGCATAACAAACACATGAAATTTCCCAGTACTGAAGAATTTAAAACTATAGCAGAATTTTTTTCAATGAAAAATAAATTCCCACATTGTTGTGGCAATTTGGACGGCAAACACATTCGTGTCAACAAGCCGGCGAAGTGTGGCAGCATGTACTACAATTATAAAATGTACAACTCCATTGTACTGTTAGCTGTCACAGATTCAAAAAATAAGTTTATAATTATTGACGTAGGTGCATATGGAAAAGACAGTGATGGCGGTGTACTCAGTAATTCAAGTTTCTATCAAAGGCTGGAAAACGGAGATATTCAACTTCCTCCTGCAGAACCATTACCGAACTCTAACATTATGGCACCTTATGTGTTTTTAGGAGACGAGGCATTCCCACTAAAAACATTTATAATGCGACCTTATCCAAGAAGGCAAGCGACAGATGTCACAAAAATAAGATTAAATAAAAGATTATCTGCTACGAGAGTTGGCGTAGAATGCACATTTGGAATGATGGCCTCGAAATTTCGGATACTTTATAAACCTATAGAGACCTCGGTTGAAAACGCTATTAAAATTGTAATGTCAATCTGTCTCTTGCACAATATTTTAATAGATATAGACAAAACATATTATAGCGATAGCGATCGACAACACCTTATAAATCGTCGACGGCACAACACATTGACGACATTAAACAGAACCAGGCGTAATAATAACACTTCCAGAGCTGCGATTATTGCAAGACAGAATTTTACTAATTATTTCTCAAATTCGTCGTAAATAATGTAGTAAAGAAAATAAGTAATAAATAAAAAATATACTCACTTGTTTTATTTAGACTTCTCGCAACCAAACTCCACTCTCTGTCACTCGGCGTCGTGATAACGCCGGAGAGTTATAGTAGTTGTCCATCCACAAGGTGTACCCTTTGTGCTCCAGTCCTGCAATCATTTGCAGGACTGTTGCAGGTGTAGCCGCCGCTAAGGGGTCAGTGTTATGCTGCGGTGGAGTTCTACTTGCAGCGTGAATCGAGAACCGCCATAGATAGCCGGTTCTCGATTCACAAATTTCGTAAGATTTAATGCCACGGCGTGCAGCTTTATTCGGAATTAGCTGGCTGAATTTCAGCCAGCCTTCTCCACATCAGTAGACTCTCGTCCAAGGCAATGTTTTGATCTGGCGTGTACATCTCCTGAAATTTTTTGTTCAAGTGTGACAATATTGGCTGTATTTTAAACAATCTGGCCTCAGATTCCGTCAGGTTTTCCGCACACATGTCCTCATTGTTATTAAAGTGGAGACAGCGGCAAAGCATTAAAAATCTGTTTATGGACATGTGTGCGCTAAAACCTGGCGTACAGAATATGTCAGCAGTGGCATTCCAGTACTCTTCCAGGCGCGACTTCACCACAACTCCCATCGCTAGGATAATCGCCATTAAAACATACAGTTCACTCACGCCAGTTTCCCTCTACCTAGTGATGCGACTATTGGGATGGAGCCTGCCGCTCTGGATGAGCTGGGATGCCATCTGCTGAGCACACCTGTTGGTCTCCGAGGCAATGTGCTCCATTATTTCCTGATCCCATATGCCAATGAAAATGTCATACGGGTTGGAAGAAGGAGTTGTCGGTCCGACATTAATTTCGGAGAAAATTTCCCGCCTCAATGATGGTTCAATTGGGGTTTCTGGGAATTTTCTCCAGTCAAAATCAAATAGCTCCCAGGGCTTCTCCGTCTCCTGATCGGGGACGTTGGCGTCTGGTCCTTCGCCGGCAGAAGCAGCAGCACTAACCTCAGCAGCCTGGGAGGGCTCGGCAGGTAGCGGATCGTCGCAGTCCAGTGGAGTTTCCGCAAAAGTCTCCACATGGCGCGACGTCCTATCTACCACGATGCCCCCTTCGGCGTCGTCATCGCTGTCGCAAGACTCCGGCTCGCTTCCTGTAACAAATATGCTGGTACATTCTCACGCAACGCTATCTAGCCCAAATGAGGCTAAACAAAAGTTGTGCAACAGGATCTAAATAAATGATAGATTGCTTTTAAATCTGATGGAACCAGTCAGTTTACCATTGGCCTAGGCTACACATAAAATCAAAAATACGTACCATAATTGACCAGGAAGTCAATGTCGAAGTCTGATAGGTTGCGACCGCGATGACGAGGAGGACGCTGCTGCTGCTGGGTGCTGTGTACATCCACGTACCCGAAATAAAAGCAGTGTTTACTTATATCCATCTATCATCATAGATATCAGGGTAGGTTTTTTATCCCTGGAATATTTTCTAATACGATACGGGAAAGAATACTGAATTTCGCAATCTTTACAGTTAAAGATAGGTACGTAAAATACTTACACTGCCGGCGAGGGCACAGAGTATGACGACCCCGGCGACGTTGGTGGCTCAGGAGGCAACGGAGAGGCCCCAGAGGGTCCCGCCTCTGCGAAATCCGATCTAGATAGACATTTCAAAAACATAAGTCACAACATCCTAGCAAATATTATTACCAGAGTATAAACAAAGAAGACGCTCCAGCAGAGCTACTAACGTTTGTTGTGGCGCTGGGGCGTATGGTGCCGGCTGGGAAGGAGGTGGACGCTGGGACGGTCCCGCCACTGCGCAATCCGATCTAGATAGACATTTCAAAAACATAAGTCACAACATCCTAGCAAATATTATTACCAGAGTGTAAACAAAGAACATGCTCCAGCAGAGCTACTAACGGTTGCAAGACGCGCCTCCTCTTCGCATGTAGAGGGACCTCCAGCCCCCGGCCCGATGGGAGGTGGTGTATGTCCATCAAGAGTGCGTCACTAAACCAAAATGATTATAATTAATAAAAATTTAAGGTTTTAAAAACAAATGAATAGCCGTACGGAACCCTAAAAAGAAAGCAAAAGCATTACCGGTCAGCATGCGACGGCTTTGATTTGCCGCGGGCCCCGTGACCTCTCACGGACTCCACCACCTCTCCCTCCACCACCGGCAACGGCGCCACCACCGGCAACGGTTCCACTGCGGTGGAACCGCCTCGACCACCTCGCGTGCGGGCTCCCCTGCCGCGACCCGGGCGGCGAGCATTAGGGCGTCTTCTAAGATAAATACAGAGAAAAACGTGAAGGAAATTAAAAAAATATTTAAATTGACATTTTTTGAAGTGTGTCACAGGTGAAATCAGAGGCCACGGCTTGTTCTCAATTTAAAAATAACTAAATCTATACATATAATAAAATGATAGAAAAGTCAAAACTGTACATTGAAAATATTTTAAAAAAAATACTCGCTGGGTGTTCAACATAAGATACCGAAGCCGAAAATATAGTTAGAATTTTTTTTGTCTGTTTGTCTGTTTATCTGTTTGTCTGTTTGCTTTGCTTTGTCCGGAAGGATCTCGAAAAGTACTCAATAGATTTGATTCAAATTTTGCACAAATAATACCTAAGGGTAGGGTGTTAAAATAGGCTATATATTATCACGCTTCATATCCTAGGGGCTAAGCAGAGAGCAATCAAATTTGCATTGTAACAATTTTCACGCGTACGAAGTCGCGGGCAACAGCTAGTATTTAATAAATCCGTCCCTGAAAATCAGAATTTGCAATTTAACGGAGAATGTATGTCACGGGAGAAGCCGGGAGTCACAGCTAGTGGTAAATGAAAAAACAAAAATTTCTGTAAGATCCTAAAATAATTTAAAAATCAAAAGTTGCAATTTAACGGAGAACGTATGTCACGGGAGAAGCCGGGAGTCACAGCTAGTGGTAAATGAAAAAACAAAAATTTCTGTAAGATCCTAAAATAATTTAAAAATCAAAAGTTGCAATTTAACGGAGAATGTATGTCACGGGAGAAGCCGGGAGTCACAGCTAGTGGTAAATGAAAAAACAAAAATTTCTGTAAGATCCTAAAATAATTTAAAAATCAAAAGTTGCAATTTAACGGAGAATGTATGTCACGGGAGAAGCCGGGAGTCACAGCTAGTGGTAAATGAAAAAACAAAAATTTCTGTAAGATCCTAAAATAATTTAAAAATCAAAAGTTGCAATTTTACGAAAAATGTATGTCACGGGACAAGCCGGGAGTCACGGCTAGTGGTATTTAGAAAAAAAAAAAAACTTCCAAAAAATAATTCGTTACCGAAAATCAAAAGTTGCAATTTTACGAAAAATGTATGTCACGGGACAAGCCGGGAGTCACAGCTAGTGGTATTTAGAAGAAAAAAAAAAACTTCCAAAAAATAATTCGTTACCGAAAATCAAAAGTTGCAATTTTACGAAAAATGTATGTCACGGGACAAGCCGGGAGTCGCAGCTAGTGGTAAATGAAAAAACAAAATTTTCTGTAAGATCCTAAAATAATTTAAAAATCAAAAGTTGCAATTTTACGAAAAATGTATGTCACGGGACAAGCCGGGAGTCACGGCTAGTGGTATTTAGAAAAAAAAAAAAAACTTCCAAAAAATAATTCGTTACCGAAAATCAAAAGTTGCAATTTTACGAAAAATGTATGTCACGGGACAAGCCGGGAGTCACAGCTAGTGGTATTTAGAAAAAAAAAACTTCCAAAAAATAATTCGTTACCGAAAATCAAAAGTTGCAATTTTACGAAAAATGTATGTCACGGGACAAGCCGGGAGTCGCAGCTAGTGTTAAAAAGAAAAAAAATAATAATAAAAGCGCCTACGCCTACACCCTAAATCAGAGGCGATATCGGCCGCAGTGGTGGGGAGGACCCTAGATCGTGCCATAAATCGTGTCGTGTGTAGGCAAATCGTGACACGAATTTTATTGTCCGCCCTAACTCTGAAATCGCTTCGGGCGAGCTCACGATTTAGGGACGAATATCATCTAGGGAGCGTTGTCGGTACGTGTGTAGCGAAATCGGGCCGATTTCTACGCAGTATGCGCCCGAGTGCCGCGGCGATACGACGTGTTTAGTTTTTTCTGCGTAAACATGGCGAAGGAAAGGGACCGCGAAGCGTGGATGAAAGTTATTGATCTCTGCAAGAGGCGCTCGTGGCCCCGCAGACTCAGTGTTCTGTAAACGATCACTGCAGTAAGCAACATTTACTATGGGAGGTCCTTGGATGGGTGACCATGACCACCTATGTGGTGTACCCATGTGGCCACTTGACATTTATTTGAGCGTTTCCGTGCTTCGGAAGGCACGTTAAGTCGTTGGTCTCGGTTGCCAGTAAAATGGCAGTCAAGTTGAAGACCATGATGAGCGGCTTTAAAAATTTCTACAGTGGGCAGTCACAACTTGCGCCTGTCCATATCAACACAGTAATACGGTTCACCACCTGTTACGTACGAGGGACAAAATGTTTAAAAATATGTGAAATGTGGGCATATAATATGCCTCTGCGTACCCCTTCGGGTATGAAAGGTGTGATCATATGTATGTATGTAAAGATGTTCCATGTTTGTGGAATAAAAATATATAGACTTTTCAACTGTGACATGAGACAGGAGGCATTAAAAATGTTATGGCAAGTTTTTAATGAAGAGATCGGCAAAGACACAACGATGGCAGCTTTTTTTGCTGTTTTGAAAGTGTCAGCTGCATCCCGTATCAACGGGTAGTCTGTTGCACGGTCGGTTGCGTACTAAACTGGCAGGGCCGTGTGTAGAGTAGCAGCCGATTTCATCCCCACTACCACTGCGGCCGATATCGCCTCTGATTTAGGGTCGTGTATAGGCCGTTTTACCGTCACTAAAAATCATGTCCATAGCTAATCAAAAACTGCCCTAAACTCGGAACAAAATGGTGGTTTACTGTCACCAGTTTCACCGACTGTGGCCGATTTATGTCTGCTTGGACTGTGGCCGATTACGTCACCTTGGACTTTCTTTTAATTTTACACAAAATTATTGAAATAGATTTTACATTGAATGCTTGAAAACAATAAAAGAATACATAAAAATACATAAAATAACGATAGATTGTCATCATTACAGTATTTATTCTTAGTAATTCATCCAAATGTATGGGCTTGGCGCCGCCATTACGCCGACGACGCGTAAAAATTTCAATGAACGTTCGTTGAAAATAACTATTTTAGGTACAGTCGCGGAATGAAAAGGTTGACCAGTTTTGAAAGAAATTCATTTACGTGTTCCAAGCACATGTTACCTTTTTAAACTGTGTGACAGACGAGACTACATACTTTATTTAGAATTATGTTTAACTGTTTGACAACAAAGTTCAAATTTACTTGACCAATTTTCCTTGACTATGTAAAAGTGAACTAAAACCTTTTTATTAGCTTGATCTTGCAATTACGTTGTGTCAATTTAGATAAATCTTATGATTACATCCTCTTCGCTTATTGATGATTAAAACTATAAATATGATTTAACAGCTCCTGTCATTGTTATCATTCATTACTATTTTTCTTGTATTCAATTCATCTTAATATTTACGATTTCCCTGAAATCAATTTTGTTCAAGACAATTCTCGCACGCACACCGCTCGTATTGTGAGAGAATGGTTGGACCGGCACCGTGATATTGTAAAAATAAACTGGCCAGCAAAATCTGCAGATATAAATCGATAGGGAACCTATGGGGTTTAATGGTTCAGCGTTGGGAGAACAGAAACGAAAGGACCAACGAAGCCCTAGAAAACCACTGCCAAATGATCTGGGAAGAAATGAGAGGAACAAACCTATGCTCCCGCCTTGTGGTTCTATGAGAAATAGGTTGCAATGTGTCATTGATGCTCGTAGCGGTTATATCTCCTAATAAACAGTACTATTCAGCTATTTCTTATTTTCGATTATTATTGTGAGCCATACATCCCAATCGGCATATTTTCACAGAAGAGATTATTTGTTTGGTTGAAATATAATTATGTTATTAGCATTCAATTCGTTTTATTTCTATGAGTAATTAAGTGATGAAAGTAGTTATGACTATCAATGTTCTGCTCCAAAAAAACAATGTTCGAAATGTTGCCGCCCCTTTTTCTCCTTCGTGAAAAAACTGAAGAATGAATGTGATAGGTAATTAGTTATTTTTTATTTGTCTCCTTTCCGAAATGCAAGGTCAATTCTTATTATGGACGTATCTGTGGGCCATAGAGTCGTTAATATTGAGGGGTCATGTAGTGAAATGACATTCATTAAGACGGAATGTGTCATACACATACTCGGTCGATAAAACAGATACTGATAACATACTGAGCAAGCAAAAACAGATCTTAAGGTGGTCAACCTTTTCATTCCGCGACTGTACAAAATCTTTATGAAATACACAATCTAGGAATAAAAACTGTTCAAACACTTACCCTGACATGATTTCACACTGTTTCACTGTTTTTACACTTAGAAATTACTCAACTACATCAACCGTCCGTGGTAACTTCGGCGCGCAGAATGGCGAGCGATGAAGGGAACTTTTCAAACGAGAATCATGACGTGCAGTTATGATTTAGAGACATAACATGTTCTATATATCTATCCCGTTTCTTTCTATGAACGCTCCATAAAAGTTTGAGCAGGATAGAGATAGTACAGTGCATGCTACAAGTGATAAAGTGCGCGCGAACTGTTTGACGTAAAAGTGTTCAAATATTGAACATGGACAGATGCGGGGTTTTGTCGCTTATTTTGAAATGGACAGTTGAAGGGGCGGTTTTTGTAGTCATCTTTGCGTTTGTCAATTATCAATTTATCTTCAAATGACATTTTAATCAATTCTCGCAATCAAACACGTGCGTTGCGTTGACGTCAAGTTTACAAAATGGCGGCCGGCCGGATGGCTGGGCCGGCAAGGCGAGAGGGGCGCGGGCGCGGTACCACACAGACGTTTTCGCACGAATTTCAATTAGGACACCTATTCAAATTCAATATGTTTGATCGCGCGTTCGTACGAACTAAGTTCGCGCGAATAGGGTTTAAACATTTGAGTCGCGCGACCGCGTCGTGCGATTGTCAGTTAGGACACCTATTAGAGTTCAATATGTTTGATCGCGCGTTCGTACGAGTAAAATTCGCACGAACTTACGATGATCGCGCATTCGCGTTCTATTAGGACAACGCCATACACTACTTATCTACTCTCATACTATTAATATTCAATACATAAAATTTAATAACATTGCAAATAAAACGCTGAATATAACAACAAATTTATTTTTACTTGTAATATTTATTATTATTCCGGCGCCCGCCGGCAACTGAGGCACTACCTTTTTTAAAGTAGAGGTTAAACCTTCTTGGTCCAGCTGGAGGTTGTATAGGTACACCTATACAACCTCCAGCTGGACCAAGAAGGTCGTTATGATTAAAAAGTTATTTTTCAAGACCCTTGCTCATAAATTGATTTTTATCACATGCCTTTTACACTCATAAACCATGTTATTAAACACTTGTGACTTTTTTTTCTTGATCGCACTAGTGTTTTATTTTATGTTCCATCAAATTAAGTTTGTACCTTTCTGAAAGATATTATTTACGCATTCTATTTGCTCTTAATTTAACTGGGTTGTAGTTTTATTTTTAAATCTTTGAAAAAAGTATTGACTTAGGTACGTTTCGTTTCAACATCATGACCAAAAATAACACTATTTTTGTAAAAATAAGAAGGGTATGATATGAGTATGATATTTGAGTATGATAAATTTTCAACAACTTATTTACTTACTTTAATTAATAACTCAACGTAAAACTAATTTATAAATACATAATATTAGATTTTTAACATTTTTGCCTTTTGGCTGTTTAGCGTTTGTTCGTGCCTACTACGCTCCAAGAGCTAACACCCCGCGCGCAGAAAAAAAATATCAGCGCGGAGCGCGCCTTTTTTAACAAACTTTCCGTCTGTGGGACTCTGTGCAGTCTATGCTGTGAGCATTGTTTATTTGAGTATGAATAATTATAAAATTTGTTTTTTTTTACTCGTAAGTGTGTTGAAAAACGTCGTATGACACACGTGAGGTTTGGTTATTACACTCTCGGTTTCCTTGCAGCCCTCGCCTTCCTCCACCTCGAGTGTTATGACCAACATACCACACTTGTATCATAAATAACTATAATGATATAGGTGTCCATACATACAAAATCTGATTAAATAAATCTTTTTTTTGGGCCTGTGCGTAATGTTTGTCATAAGAGTTTTGATTTCATTTTTATAATCTTTGTATTATAGTATCAGAGTAGATGAACTCTGTAATAATGGTCAAAACGCCGTGAAATCAACCCGACGCAGATGCCTTTGCATGCAATTTATTTAACTTATTATTTTAATTTCTACTCTGTTTTGTTTTTCAGGTACCTCGCATCGGGAAACAGCTTCTACTCGCTTTATTACGAATATTTATTAGGAGCTACCACAATTCGAGAAATAGTTGAAGATACTTGTGAAAAGCTATGGTCATGTTTGCATCTACTTTATATGCCCGAACCAAATGAAAACCATTGGTTAAATATTTCTGAGGGCTTGTCTTGGGTAATTCTACTTTCCCATGATACTACTTCTCTAATACCATCGTACTATTGTATAGTACGATATAGATACTATGTATTGGATATCCTAGGATAATAAATACGTTGCTACTACGTTGTGTTCATAAATGCTGGCATATTATAAATAGATATTTTATTTTTAAATTAACACGAATAGTATTTTATTATTAAGTGTACTTCCGCCCAATGTGGAACTCGTCCGAAATGTAATCCGTCCAACGTGGAATCCGTCCAGCATGGAATCCGTCCTAAGTGGCCAGAAGGTTTTTTAATAGAACAAATTTTCCTAATTGCTTAGGAGCAGTGGATGGAAAGCATATAAGACTCGAGAGGCCAAGTGGAGCAGGTTCAGAGTTTTATAATTATAAACAGTATAATTCTATAGTTTTGATGGCTATAGTTGATTCGAATTATACATTTACCATGATAGATATCGGCGCATATGGCAGCGGTAGCGATTCTACAATTTTTGAGCAAACTAATTTTGCAATGAAATTAGAAAATAATAAGTTAAATGTACCTAACTCAAGATGTTTACCGAATGATACAAATGGCCCAGAAATGCCGTTTGTTTTAGTTGGAGATAAAGCATTTTCACTCTCAAAACATGTGATGCGACCATATCCCAGACGGAATTTATCAGTTAAACAGAGAGTGTTTAATTACACGCTGTCAAGGGCAAGAAGAATGGTTGAATGCGCCTTTGGAATTTTAACAAATAAATGGCGTATCTTGCATCGATCTTTAGATGTGAAAATTGAGTTTTGTGACAAAATTGTAAAAGCATGTTGTATCCTGCACAATTTTGTACGAAAATATGATGGGATAAGATTCGAAGACCAATTGTACACGTGTAATCTAAAAAACATGAATCCTACGTCCACACGACCTACAATTAACTGTATTGAAAAACAAGATTATTTTGGAAGCTACTTCACTTCTCCTATTGGATCTATTCCTTGGCAATACGATAAAATTTAATTGTTACTAAATCCGCGCATCACAATAAAACTTTGTTTACATCTTACCTTTCTTTTTCTTTTTATCATAAGTGAGTTCGTCCCACTTCGGTATAACGTTATGACAAACCTCCTCCCACAAACGTGTCTTCAATATGCGATCGCTGTATGACTTTGAGTATTTATCCAATAAAGGTGATCTTCCTTCTATTTCTATAATTAAATGGTCAACATCTAGCGTCTCGTCCTGAGACTCTATTGGGGAAACAGGTTCCGACATGTTGACGCTTGGAGAGCGAAATGCCGACTGACCGCCGCCGCGGGGTCCAGGGTGCGATTTTATTATCGCAGTGCGCGCGGAGCCATACAGCTCCGTATCATGCAATTCAGTTTTGCGACAATCGCGTCGCGAGCAGTCGCGGCAAAATGTGACAAATCACAATTTTAAAATCGCTGCGATTATTTTGTAGCATATGCGCTCGCTGACATATAAATACATACGTTGCATTTTGGCGACAGAATTATCGCACGAGAAAAAATCGTAGTGCGCGCTTGCTCTAACACACACCACAACGTATGCGTGTTTCACGCTCCCACAATATTACAATGAAGTTAGCAACTTAAATCCACAGAACTATTCGCTTGCTATCTGTCCACTGAAAAAATGCAACAATTTTTTTTGTTGTTCAGTTATTCGATGATTGAACAATCAGTCCTAAGACGTAGATAGTAATTAGGTTTACATCTCGATAAAAAGTACAATAAATTCTTACTTTGAAGCAATAATCTTCCATTCTTTGACTTTTGTTTGTTCGTTTCAGGATTGTGTGATGAACTGGTGTAATATTTCCTAAAATGATTAAAATTGGGTTTAAACTAGTAAAATAAAATTGGATTCAATGTTATGCACTTAGAATACAGAACAAAAAAAAACTGTATTCAGAGTCTGTGCAATACAAGTCATATTTTGTCATTTTGACTTACTTTTTTTCGGAACTCCAATTTCCAGCTCTTCTTTTCTTTTGTTGTTCAATTTTAATAAACATTTTTAAACAACATACAACTTACAGTAGGTATAAAGTTTCGTAATTTGTTTCGATCAATGCGCGAAAACTTCGTTCCGTTTAGCATCCATACCATAGATCTTCCAATATTTTAAAACAATGATTGCTAAATAAATGCATGATATGATAGTGATATTTTATTACTAAAATAATGAAGTAAACCTTTAGCGCTAGTTCAGACTCGCGGGAACCGCGCGTTTACGAATCGCGCGGTTTGAAACTGCAAAATTATGATGCTGTTCAGACACCGGCGGTTATTATGCGATTTTCGTACGGGGATAATGTCAGTTGGAAAATTGAGGTCGACGAAGAAGTGTGTTTGCTGTGGTTGCTCCTTAAAAAAAAGAAAAGAAAAAGGCGGTGCATCCAATATTAAGTAATACAAATAGTAATAATATAGTAATACAAAATATATGAGTTGACCGTGCCGGGTCCGAGCGACGGACGACACTCGGCTCGGACCTGGCACGGTGTAACGTGAGTCATCCTTAAACCTACTTACTTAATTTTTTTTTTCCAACATGTCCTCACAATTTCCAAATATCTCCACCAACTCTTGCCAAGCTCGGTTCTTGATAATTTTATTTGAGTAATCTTCACACTGAAGATCCCATATTGCAGGTCTCTTCTGCACTTCATCAACTTCTCACGACCTGTGACGTAATAACCGCGCGGTAGCCGCAACGCAACTGAACGCGAAGTAAAGACTCCATAGTAATAGAAACGCGCGGGAGCAGCGCGATTCTATTTTCTGGCGGTTGGGTTGCGGTATCCGCGCGGTTTGATTAACCGCGCGGTTATGTCTGAACGATTACTAACTAACTCATACAAATTAGACCCGCGCGATTCCCGCCGTGTCTGAACAAGCGCTTAACCATGAAGTTGAATTTAATGAAAATATTATGTTGTAAATACATTTTTCTAAGTACTACTCTTAGTAAGTAATCAATGACTTCGGAAAACTTCTGCTTTCAGAGGATACGGAACGTTGCGATCGCATGGTGTCATAATGAACGAACAATACTTGTAGTTATCTGTGGTTTTTATTGAAGCCAAGGTTTAAACCATGGTACTAAGTAGTCTACGATTTATTCAATTTTTGTAATTCGAAGAAGTTTAAACCATGGTCTTGAGACTAAGCCTGGACTTTATAGTTCAGGACTAAACCAGACTTTATTCCGTTTTTTGTAATAAGACCGTATGAGTCTACACAGTGTTTCACAGAGCCTGGTAGCTTATTAGAAAATATTAGAGAACCTATTGCAAATTGTAAACCGGTATCATCACTGCATTATAATTCAACAGCATATTTTATACATCCAGATTTATCAAAATGTGAATACGTTTTTGTTAGAGATGACACGGTACGCAAACCTTTAAAACCTTACGACGGGCCATACCGCGTTTTAAATAGAAGGTCTAAAGTTTTCGCAATTCAACTTCCAGGTAGGGAAGCTAGTATTTCAATAGATAGGTTAAAACCAGCATACGTATTATCTGAAAGCGCTAGTGACGCCGATCTTCATACAAATACACTCGAGAGCAATGAATCCGGGTCACTTAAAGAATGTTAAAAATCTCGGAAACTAAAAATGATAGGTTAATGCAATAAATTGTATTTAATAGACAATGTAATACTCCTTAAATGAAAGTAAAAAAAATATGAGTCACCATACATTTTATTAACACAAAATTACATAAAGAAAAAACTGCCGATCTCTCCTTAAAACAAAAATAGGAAACATGAAATTTTTGAACTTTATTACGATTTGCTTGAATTTTAATACTTCGTATTGCCTCCTCGTGCTTCCATTACTGCGTTTACGCGGTTTGGCATGCTGTACACCAAGTTCCTTATACGATTTTGGGGAATATTCTCCCATTCCTCTGTGAGAGCAATTTTGAGCTCACGAAGCGTGATTGGGGGAGGGTTTCGTTGTTTTACGCATCTGCCTTGCTCGTCCCAAGCATGCTCGATCGGGTTGATATCCGGGCTGCGCGCTGGCCACTCCATACGAGTAATGTTCATCTCTTGAAGGTAGTCATTCACAATCCTACCTGTATGAGGTCGGGCATTGTCATGCATAAATATAGCATCCTCACCTAAATTGACCATAAATGGACCAACGTGATCATTGAGGATTTCTTCCACATATCTTACGCTAGTTAAAGAGCCGTTTTCTATGATCACCAGCTCTGTGCGACTTTCAGAAGAAATTCCGGCCCACACAAGTACAGACCCACCACCGTAGGCTACTTTTTCTTCGATGCATGCTTGCTTGAATCTTTCCCCTGGTCTTCGATACACTCTGTGTCTTCCATCGTGCTTGTAGAGCATAAATTTTGATTCGTCGGAGAACATAACTTTTGACCAATCTTCAATACTCCAATTTACGTGGCTCTGGGCATACCTTAGTCTCGAAATACGATGCCCACGCTCCAGTTTAGGGCCGTTTGCAGGTCTAAGGGGTTTTAAGTTAGATTCAGCAAGCCGACGTCTTACTGTCCATGCACTTGGGTTACTTCCTCCGAGGCGTCGAAACTGATTGGTGAGTTCAGTTCCTGTGAGAAAGCGATTTCGAAGCATGGTGTTCACCAAGTATCGGTCTACTCGTGCTGTGGTACACCTGGTTCTGCCCGTTCCTGGTCTGCGTAGGTTAGAACCAGTTTCTTCGTAACGTCGGAGAACTCTTTGTACTGTTGACAGCGACACACCGACAGTCCTGGCTGTATCGCGCTGACTCCGGCCGGTTTCCAGCATTGTAAGTATTCTGGTGCATTCTTCAGGCGTAAGCGACATAATTTCACCTTGATTAATGAATATAGAGCACTATCAACATGGTTTATGTACCCACATAAATGACAGATTACAAACAAAAGCAACACCAAATGCTGTAATTTCGTAGTTCCATCTTCGAAAGTAGCCCTTTTTCAAATTTGATTTTTTTATGATATAACTTTACAATAACTAAGAAGTTTTAATACCTTCATTTAAGGAGTATTACATTGTCTATTAAATACAATTTATTGCATTAACCTAGCATTTTTAGTTTCCGAGATTTTTAGGATTCTTTAAGTGACCCGGATTCATTGCTCTCGAGTGTAGTTCAAAGTTAGATAAGAAATCACTTGAAATCGAACCCGCTAAATCAATGAACAATCAGGTAACGCAGAGCGGACGGATTGTTAAACCGATAGTTACATTTTTGTTATTTAATTTAAGTTTGACATATTGAATAACGCTTTTGTATTATTTTACGAGATTTATTTATGCACCTAATTGAGTTTAAGTTTCACAATGCAGCGTTGTACACCGATAAGAATTGTAATGTAAACTTTTCTATGAAGCATAGCATTTAGCAAGTTGTTTACTCTATGTTAAAGTATTGTCCAATTTATTTACGTTATAATATTTCGGGCAATGCTGGAGATTTATCAACTGTATAGTCTAGCGATTGTAAGAGTTCTTTGTGTAAGCTTATTGGTATGTAATGATTAGTGTATCAAATGTGTTATTGTGTAGTCTCTTATTGGTTCACAGGTTTCATTGTTTTACTATTGTTATTTTGTTTTTTAATTTGTAGATTTGTCTTGATATAACATGTATTTATTTTATTAAAAAAGGGGAGGAATATTGTAGGCACATAACATATGATATTTACGATTGTTTACTTTACTCATACTCGTAAACAAGTGAATACTATTGTATCGAACACACGTTATAACACCGCGCTAACCTTTACACGTAGAAACCTAAGCTTGTGAATAGTTGTGACCAACAATCTATACATATAATAAAATGATAGAAAAGTCAAAACTGTACATTGGAAATATTTAAAAAAAAATACTCGCTGGGTGTTCAACATAAGATACCGAAGCCGAAAATATAGTTAGAAATTTTTTTGTCTGTTTGTCTGTTTGTCTGTTTGTCTGTTTGCTTTGCTTTGTCCGGAAGGATCTCGAAAAGTACTTGTTGAGCCACGGTATTAGGGGCAGTAAATGAAAGTTCTTAAGGTCACTGTGATATCGTATAATGTCCGACTCGATACACAACTTTAAACCGACGTATAAATCGACCTACTCGCTGCCCGACAGTACCGTGACTGGCGAGTGGTTGGTTGTCATACAGGCTTGCGTAATATAATGCTGACATGCATTCCTGTGTTCCCACAGTATTCCCCCTCTTACTAAAAAATAGTTAATATAATATTCTTATTAACATTTAAAAAAAATATATCCCAAAAGTTATCTGGTCACCCTAACAACAATGTTTGTCGACTTTATCCGATACAAACTTATGGTCACCCTATCATTACAACGTACTTGATAAAAGATACAATGTAAACAATTATACACGTACAGTACAAAGGAAGGAATGTGCTGAGTTTACACCTACGCTTGTTGAGAACACAGTGCATGACTACTATTAAGTTTCTTAACCGACTAAGTACAAAAGGAAGTTATACATTGTTATGAATTTATGATTTACGTGTTAATAAAATGTTTTACAATTTAGCTCGTTTGATTCACTTTACGAAACAAAAATATGGCATGAATGTAATATACACTTGAAAGTAAGTATACATAATTACACAAAAATCTTGCTTAATTACACAAAAAAAATCATATAATATTACACAATTATTAAAAAATTCACACATATTGTGTGGTTGGGTGTGCGACTCATGGTGTGGCTGTGTGCTCGCTCTTAACGGCACGACCTTCTTCCACCTTTAAGACTAAATCACTCATCACTTTGTCTTTTACATATTTACTGCACTTTTTAACTACAACGTAAAAACTGGCTAAGCTCACTACTGCTATGACAATAAAGATGAGTATCCCTTGTAGCTCAATTTTCTTTTCAATTACTGACCTCGCCTGATTGTCTGCACCAGTTTGTGCAATGACAACTTGGGAGTTTTTTGCATGTTGCTGCCCCATGTTAACCAAAATGGTCATTGAACTTGGGTGTCACACGTTACAATCATATAGCTATAATGCGCGCTAAAACTAACGTTACTTAAAATTAAACATAAAATGCTGAGATTGGTTTGCTCCAATTATTACTGCATAATTGTATTTTTAGTGATTGCTTACTTTTTCCTACAATTTTAACTATAACAATCATAGTCGGGTTTGTTTGTGACATTTCTTAACTAAAAAACTAAACTCTAATTCTCTTTCATACATTTTTTAGTGGTAGTTACCATGGTGTCCCGCTCTGCTATAGTTAATTATTCACCCCCTTGGGAGTCCACTGCGTACACCATGATAACGCCGTGAAACTCTTTCGTTCGTCACAACTCATCATTCCTCCTCTTTTATTCCTTTGCATAGTACCTACTAACTACAATGAAATCGGTTTACATATCTTTACCTGGCGTCACTTGTTTTACTAAACTCATTTTACAGTTTTATATTGAACGTACATAAAATGTTAGTTGCTTCCGTTTGTTTATTTGACCGAGCGACGTCGTGTTGCAAACATGTATAAATAATAGGTACATGACAATTACTTACAGCATAAGAAACAATAGTTATTAAGGTGCTGAGGAAATATGGACTTTAGTAAGTATATAGAGAAAACTGCGTTCGACAACTAGTATTACTTGTTTACATGAATCGTACGGGTCGCCTTATCACTCTTCCACTTTGTGTGGTCCGAGTGGTAAGCGGAACGCTGTTTGAAGCATCAGTATTTGATCGTTCTACCATATAACTATCATCATTAATACAATATGCCGGTTTTAATCTATCAATTGATACACTCGCTTTACGACCAGCCATTTGAATCACATATACTTTGTTTCGTCTTTCTAATACGCGAAAGGGTCCGTCATAAGTAGGCTGTAACGGTTTGCGTACAGCGTCGTGACGTATAAAGACATAACTGCATTTCTCTAAGTCTGGATGAACAAATATATTCGATTTACTATTTTTCCTAGTGGTTACGGATTGGAATTCCTTAATAGTTTCCCTTAATCTATTAACGTACTCGCAACTGTCATCCAATTTTAAGTTATTACGACAGTCATAAAAATCAGCTGGTAGGCGTAACGTAGTACCGTATGTCATTTCTGCGGCACTTATGCCATTGTCGCTTCTGACTGCTGTCCTAAGACCTAATAAAACAATTGGTAACTCCTCAACCCAGGAGGGTGTGGTTGAGTTGCATAGGCGTGCGGTTAGCGACGTTTTTACAGCTTTGTTCCAAATTTCTACAGTCCCGTTGCTACAAGGATGATACGGCGTAGTTCTTAACTTTTCTATACCTAATAATTTCATAAGTGAGCTAAATACCTGACTTTCAAATTGGCGGCCTTGGTCGCTAGTTAGCTTCTTCGGGCAGCCAAAACGAGATATCCAAGCCTCATACAAGGCACGTGATACCGTTTCTGCAGTCATATCTCTAATCGGTATGCATTCAGGCCATCGCGTCGCCCTATCAACTATAGTGAGACAATATTTGAACCCTTCTGTCGACGTAGGCAGAGGTCCTATCAGGTCGACGTGGATGTGTTCAAACCTATCGCAGGGTGAAAACGTCCCTAAGGCTGACGTAGTGTGACGACTTACTTTGGACCGTTGACATTGTATGCACGTCTTGGCCCAATGCCCTACATCCCGATTCATATCAGGCCAGAAAAAACGATCCCGCATGAGCTTACGCGAAGTTCTTACCCCGGGATGGCTCAAACCATGTATGGAGTCAAACGCTATTCGCCTAAACTTCTCTGTCAGATACGGCCTTAATCTATCATTACTCACATTACAATAAATTGCTTTAGAACTAGTAGGTAAAACTATCTTTTTGAAATTATCTTTGTGATTCACATCCTTTAATAAGTGCGAAATACTAACGTCGCATTCCTGCTCTCGAGCAAGTTCCTCGTAGTCGATCGCCGTGGGACAATCTATTGTTGCGACGCGCGATAACGTGTCTGCGACTATATTGTCCTGCCCGCTCAAGTGTCTTATATCAGTTGTGAACTCACTAATAAGCATTAAATGGCGTGTACGTCTAGGAAGCTCGTTTTCGTGATTTATCTTAGAAAAAGCATACGTTAAAGGCTTGTGATCGGTGTATACAGTTAACTGACGTCCTTCAATCAAATACCGAAAGTGTTTGATTGATAGGTAAATAGCTAGAAGTTCTCTGTCATACGTACTATATTTGCGTTCCGTAGTCGACATATTTTTAGAAAAATAACCTAATGGATACCAAGTATCATTAATACGCTGTTGTAAAACTGCGCCCACACACGTATCGGACGCGTCGGTCATAAGTGCAAGTGAAGCGTTTTTGACCGGATGCGCTAGTGTGGTCGCCTTGCAAAGACTCGACTTACATTCCTCAAAAGCTTGCTCAGCAATTGGAGTCCAGCTAATGGGTGTTTTGTCTTTCTTTTTGGAACCGTGTAAATAATTATGAAGAATGGATTGCGATTTAGTTGCGTTAGGTATATGCGATCGGTAAAAATTTACCATCCCCAAAAACCGTCTTAATTGTTCTACATTTTCGGGTTTGGGGAAATCAGTGATTGCTTTAATCTTGTCACCTAGGGGACTTATCCCGTCTGCTGTAACACGATACCCTAAAAAATCTATTTCAGACTTACCAAATGCGCATTTAGAGACGTTAATCGTAATACCAAATTTGACGAATTGCTCAAATAAGGCTTCTAAGTGTTTGCGATGTTGACTTTCATCAGAATCCGCGATAATTATGTCGTCTATATATGCAAAAATATGGTTCCTGGTCTCCTGGTCTAATCCCTGCAATACCGTGTGGTGCATGAACCGCATAAATGACTGTGAAGCCCCCCGAAGGCCGAAGCTCATTCTTGGGAACTCCCATAAACCTAATGGCGTTATGATTGCAGTCTTCTCGACGTCATCAGGTGCTACCGGTATGCAATGATATGCGCGATTTATATCGATTTTCGAAAATATATTTTTTCCTGCGAGAATATAAGTAAAATCTGATAACCTAGGGATTGGGTACCTATCGGGCTTAGTGATGGCATTAAGCTTTCGATAGTCCCCACAAGGGCGTATCTCCCCATTTTTCTTGGGTACGACATGGAGTGGGCTCGCCCATGGGCTTTTGGACGGGCGACAAATGCCTAACTCTTGCATTATGCGAAACTCTTCCTTGACCTTGTGATACATATGGGGTGCTAAGGGTCTAGCACGAGCAAATACTGGTGTTCCAGTCGTCTCAATATGGTGATAAACACCGTGATTAGGCACTTCCTTGTACGATGCAGGTTTAGTAATATCAATGTACTTACATAATAACTCGCGATAAGGGTGTGTTTCGTCCACAGTTTTCACCGTCGTACTATCTGCCTGGATGACGCTAGCAACACATTTAATATTAGTTACACCATCAATTAGTTTACCTGAGCTTAAGTCTACAATTAACCTATGATGAGCCAAAAAATCAGCTCCTAAAATAGGCTGTGTTACATCGGCTATGGTGAAACTCCAAACATAAGGTCGTCGCATACTAAAATCCAATGACAAAGTTTTATTACCGTAGGTTTTTATCTCGCTACCGTTTGCAGCGTACAGCTTATAATCGCTACATTGATTTATCAAGCGCTTAAATCTATTTACAGGAAGGACAGATATGTTGGCTCCGGTGTCTACTAGAAAATTAAGTCCACTTTTTCTGTCTTTTACACATAGGCGTTTGCAAGTTACTATACAAGTGTCCGCCCGCACTTGTACTCCAACTAGTTTTTTTCTTTATTGGTAATATTATTTTTCTTCTCCCATGCACAAGGCTGGATGCATTTTTTCGCCTTATCCTTGTACCGGAAATGATAAAAACAAAGCCAGTTCGGATGCCTCTGCTTAACGAATCGACTTCGGGAGCTCGAACGAGAATAATTATTGTGGTTACCTCTATTTGCTTCTCTTGACCTCGACCTTGACCTTTCCAGTTGCTCCAAACGCGAAGATAGTTGTGCGATCTGCGTTTCTAGCGAAGACTGGGATTGCGCCTCAGCATTAGTCCGTGTGCATACCTCTTGCACTTCGGCGAACCGGGTCGTTTCGACTATTTTGTCAGCCATACTTGCCAGTTTATCCGATTCCTTGACCTCGCTGGCGGTCAGAACGGCCTGCACTGCGGTTGGTAAGTGCCCCATCCACAGCATACATAAGGTTTCCTCTGAAAATTTCTTGCCAGATAGCTCCTTCATCCTCCGCAAGAGTTGCGAAGGTTTTTGGTCTCCCAGATCCAACTCCTTCAAAAGCTTATGCAGCTGTCGTACCTCGGACTCTTCATAGACCGTAAGAAGCCTGGCCTTCAGCGTCTCATACTTCTTGACTTCGGGTGGAGACAAAACAATGTCACTCACCTGTTCGATGTGATTTCGGCTTAATTTGGCTATGACCAGGTTGTACTTAGCTGCGTCGGAGAGCTTTTGACTTTCCACTACGGCCTCGTATTGCGCGAACCATAAACGTGGCGATTCTTTCCAAAAGTCCGGAATTCTCGACGATACCGTAATTTGTGCCAACGCGCTAGAATCCGTCGCCGCCTGCGTCGGTACAGGTATGGGATTCATTGTAAAGAATTTTGACGCGCACTACACTTTTACTAAAAAAACTGATTTCGAATTTTGATGTTACGTATTGTCCAAACGTTTCGGGTCACCAATGTTGAGCCACGGTATTAGGGGCAGTAAATGAAAGTTCTTAAGGTCACTGTGATATCGTATAATGTCCGACTCGATACACAACTTTAAACCGACGTATAAATCGACCTACTCGCTGCCCGACAGTACCGTGACTGGCGAGTGGTTGGTTGTCATACAGGCTTGCGTAATATAATGCTGACATGCATTCCTGTGTTCCCACATACTCAATAGATTTGATTCAAATTTTGCACAAATATTACCTAGGGGTAGGGTGTTAAAATAGGCTATATATTATCACGCTTCGTATCCTAGGGGCTAAGCAGAGAGCAATCAAATTGGCATTGTAACAATTTTCACGCGTACGAAGTCGCGGGCAACAGCTAGTAATTAATAAATACAGTGAGTAATCAACAGTCTCAGTGAATTATTATATTTGGTGATCTATCTCACTACGTATATTGATTGTTTACTCCTACATATGTGACATCTCCTAAAAATTGATTAGTTTTTCAATAATTTCACAAAGAAGTGTAATATCCGTGTTGAGAATCGGATTGTGAGTAATCAACAGTCTCAGTGATTTATTATATTTGGTGATCTATCTCACTACGTATATTGATTGTTTACTCCTACATATGTGACATCTCCTAAAAATTATTTCAATAATGATTAGTTTTTCAATAATTTCACAAAGAAGTGTAATATCAATGTTGAGAATCGGATTGTGAGTAATCAACAGTCTCAGTGAATTATTTTATTTGGTGATCTATCTCATTACGTATATTGATTGTTTACTCCTACATATGTGACATCTCCTAAAAATTATTTCAAAAATGATTAGTTTTTCAATAATTTCACAAAGAAGTGTAATATCCATGTTGAGAAACGGATTATGATGAATTAAACTTTGACAGCTCCGTTAGGAGAAGCTCCTGCATTTGCGGTCTAAAATGTAATTTGTTCATTGACCGGTAACTGTTTCATAAAAGGTAATATGAATTTGAACCAAAGACGATCGTCATCAGTAGTATCTTGTTGATCCTGACGATGAATTTTCGACTTCTCTCTCGATATCAAGAATGCTTCTAGGCTATTATCTTTGGTTCTCCGTGAGTCTTGTGATAGCGGGCAACGAGGATAAAAGCGAAGGCACTTGACGTTAATAATGTAGTTGTATTCTGTGGTGTTTCTTACAACATAGACATAGATCAACCTCCCACAGCTTCTCACAGGACATGACTGATTTGCCAAGTACCCCTGTGTGCCGTCACTGCCCAAGTGGCGTCATGGAATGGACTCGGCGGAACACACTCTCGCCGAGTGTGCGGCGTGGAACGGGCGGCGCATCACCCTCTCGAGCAGTATCGGTGGGAACCTATCGCTGCCGGCCGTGGTGGGAGCCATGGTTGGCAGCCAATCGTGCTGGGCTGCCGTCGCACAGTGCGGGAATCTCGCAATCTAGCGGGATTTAATTCCAGATAGAATGAAATAAACGATATAGTTGAAAATTAATATACCGATGTATTCAAATAAACAAAGACGTTTAAATAGAGATAAAAATGCAACAATAATTATTTATATCCCATTTATTTTACACAAAACTGTTAAAATAAATGCGATATAAATAAATATTGGTATTTTAATCACCGATTCCTCTCTCGGCCTCATTTATTTTGGGTACAGAAAGCAATTTTAGGACCTCAGGGTGTACAAGACTTGTTTTCTCTTCATATACACCTAAGACTGGATATGAAAGGGTCTGATGTTATAAAAAGCCTATTAAGTAGATCGGTATTAGTGTCTATTGCCTGTATCTTGGAAAACAGCGACTTCAAGTTTACATAGTTTGGTACTTATAATAATAATTAGTACGTAATTTATAAATTGACTAGCGGACGTCACGCGGTTTCACCCGCGTAGTTCCCGTTCCCATGGGAATACGGCAATAAAATATAGTCTATGTTCACCGCAAAGAGTGTATCGAAGCTGCGCATGCAAAAACCGCTATGTTTAAAAACCAAATTTTTCAGGAGAAGCAAAAAACTGATTATTTGATTAACCAATTACTTATGACATTTAAAAAGTGAGTATACACGAAATTCAAGTCTGTATTGATTTAACGAATTATATTTATATTTTCCGCTTCTTGCTAAGATATTGGAGATAATAAATTTTTTTTAGATTTTTGACACAGCTGTTTATTGCCTTTGTGTAGTGTGCCTTAAATACCTCTAAGTGAAGTTCTATGGCGTAGCGGATTTCTGCTTCTACAATAATGTTAATTAATTTGCGATAAATTAGACACATAGCGTACTTAACATACCATTTTGAAAATAATAAAATAAGTTTTTTATAGTAGGTATTCATTTATTACCACTCATTTCTTCCATTCTATAAATTGAACTTAAAAAAATAATTATCTCCACTGAAGATCGTTAAAAAAATATAGAAATATAATAATCAGCATCTTAACTGAATAGGTAAAAGGTACCGTAAACCGGGGCTACTTTGACATGTTTCTGGACATTTTTCTTCTTTACACGAAAAAATGTGCTCGCAATTTGAGCTTTTTATGCCTCATCAGAACAATTGAAATCCTGGCTTTGAGATGTGTGCTAATACAGCCGCCTAAAACCCCCTATTCATTTTTTATTTTTTTTTAAAAGGTGTCAAAGTAACCTTAAATGTGGGGTAACAAAAGTTATTCTCATTAGATTTACCTTAAAGTCAATGATAACTGTAGTGCAGGTTTCATTGACACCTTTAAAACAAAAAATATATACATTTTGTTTAGTTTTTCATAATTATAGATTTATTTGTAAAATAAAACGAATAAGATGTTGAAAAGAATCAGTCATTTATTTGTAATTTTATTCTTACTATTTTAATAGGAACTGTTGTATTATGTGTATTTAATCACAGGATATTAATAATTTAACATTCTTATAAAACAAATCAACATAAGTATAATATTAAACAGTTAAAAATACTAAAAAATATCAGTCTGTATCTTCACATCGTTGGCATTCATATGACTTTTTTTTGGTCCCTCCATTGCAATGACCACAGACCCACTTCAAACAGGTCACACAGCAGATCCAATCCCTTTTCAGTTGATAATGACGGTAGTCACATTTGCAAATAGTGCACAGGTTTCCATCAACTTCATTTTCATCTGGTTTCTTACTCGCAGCTTTTAATTCACTCAAAGGCAAGTCTTCGTCCGAAGAATCGTCAAAGGGTTTTGGTTTACGTATAAATCTTTTATTTCGTTGTGGTTCCGGTAATTTTGCCAATCCAGATGTTGAAAGCTGATTCCTCGAGGCAAGATCTACTTGGAAATCTCTTTGGTCTAACTCAGGAGACTCAAGTCTACCAAGTTTTAAAACGTAAATTGTGTCGGATGCCCTCGCAGCCGGTCGGATGCACTCGCAGCCGGTCGGATGCGCTCGCAGCCGGGTGGATTCACTACAAAGGCAGTACCAGTATCCACGCAGTCCAAGTTTTGTTTTCGGTGTTAACGTGTGCTTTTCGAAACATGCTTTTAGATAGCTCCGATGAAGAAATATATTAAGTTTTCATCAGTGACGTTTTCGTATAAGTACACACAACTGTTCTGTTTAAATTGTGCTATCAAAATGGCGGTCGGCGTGGGGCGGCGCGCACGCAATCGGAGCCAATCGGCTGTGTGAGCGGGAAAGAGCACGCAATCGGAGCCGATCGGCTGCGCGAGCGATAGAGCATGCAATTGGAGCCGTTTGGCTGCGCGAGCAAGAAAGAGGATGAAATCGGAGCCGGTCAGCTCCTCTTATTATTTCACACCAAGCGCGTTCAAGCATTCTTAATGACAAAAGCAGTGCACATGCAAAAATAAACCTTACTTCAAATACTAAAAACTCTGTTTTCAACGTGATAAGAATCTGCTCTCCTCTTCGAGCCAGTCTGTGTGAACGGACCCTAAGGTACACGAGTGGTATGTCAACCTAATCGCCTTAAGAGCGGCAATAGCTCGTATGAGTACCAGCCTTTCAGTTGCAAGAAAATGTACTTTATCGTCGTTGCTACTTTAAAATATCTTATGTGTAAAAATTACAATAACGAGAAAATCAATAAAAACTATCTACTGAAAAAAAATCTAAGATATCATTCAAAGTTAAAGACTTAACTTATTACGATATATAATTATTTATTTTATTATGTTAATTTAAAGATTATAATAAACAGTGACTGTCCTTTAAAAATGATTTTTACATTTTTTGATCACATAAGAGATTTTGATAGAGCATGTTATATCACATGAGATATTTGGATTTAAAATAAGTAGTAAATTAATGAAATAAAAAAAGAATGAATATTATCAATTTTTATTAAAAAAATAGGTTTTGTAATAATAATCACAAGTTTAATTCAAATTTCGAGATGATTATGAAAATAATGTCATGAATTATCATTTTTAAGTACCCGGATTGTATGACAAAGAATCATAAAATGGATGATAATCACGATCTACAACAGTTTTCAATTCCTGCAAATGTTTGAATTTGCTTTCAGTAATTTTTAATGGAGTCACGTACAATTGGTTTGGTACCAGTATCCTTAGGTTATTTCTTCGCTGAGGAAGTATGGACCACTGATCGATGTGTCTTAATCTATAAAATATAGACCCATCCGGCGAATATTTAAGACCCCTTATGTCAACCACGACAGGGTCTCCCTTCTTTTTACCAGGCCGTATAGATTTCAAATTCGATTCCAAGTCTTCATAATTCAGGAAAAAATCAAAATGCAATGATTTAACGTCATAGGGCTGCTGTGGTCTGGCTTGCCTCATTCTGGTTATGTAGTCACTAGGTGAGTATATTGGGGGTTTGATGTATTGTTCAATGGTGGAATGAACGCTATCAACCTCCATCATTGTATGGCCTTTTTCTAAATAAAGTTGTTCGATATTTATTTCCTTGTTTTGGGCCAAATCACTGAGGGCACTAGACAAAATTCGGTTTCGGTTTTGATGTGCGCACCCGTCAGAAATAATGATAATGCGTTTTGTAGTAGTTGGTAAACTTTGACAATAATTTATTAAGCAAGATGTAAACTCGTTTGCTGTGACAGTTCCATCTGCTTCATGCCAAAAATAGATTGTTACGTCTTTGGATAGTGCATTATAAACTGTGAAGTTATGGCACTGTAATTTCATTTTGTAATACAGTGAACTAGCTAACAGCTTCGGCGCTAGCAAAACGCTTTGCACGTCAACTGTTATAACAACAGTTTCTTCGTCGGCACCATCTATCGCGTTTTTTTTCGCCTCTCGAGCTTCATTTTTCTTTTCTATATGTTTTTCATATTCTTGTAGTGAAATATTACCCGTTTTGTAACTGCAACAGGTATCGCATTGATCCTTACGCGGTTGATGAATTCCAATTCTTTCTTGGTCAAGTACCCTCGAAAAAATCATTCGTGTGGCTGCCCTGTAATTATTGTCAATGCACCATTCTTTGAAAACCTGATGCATGTGAAGCACAGACCGAAATGTGGATTCAACGTAGATTTTTGTAGAAGTAGAACGACAGTAATGGCTAGGTACTTTAGGTAAAATATCGAGCCAGGTTTTAATGGTTTTCTTCAGCTCCGAGCTCCGCCTTGGGCGTACTACACTTAAACTTGCCTCAAGTGGAACGTTGTTTTCGTCTGTATTTTCTTCATAAATGTTATCAGCATCTCTCGTCCAACGTCGAAAACTATCTTCTCCAATGCAAATAGTATTAAGAAAAAATTGCCGGCAAACTCTCACCCTTGTGCAATTAGCATCAGATTTGTTTAAGTAAATGTCATGACCGCTTCGTTTTTTACTTAAAGAAGTTTGTTGGGATTTACGTCTTCGTCTAATGCGCCTTCTCACAGCTGAAGTTTTAATAAAAGCCATCTTTTCAGCCCATGTTTTGAGCCCCCAAAACTGCCCGTGAATTTTTTTTCGTTCATCATCCGTCACTAGCGCGCAAAGGAATGAATTTTTAGATTTAGGAGCAGTATTAGTATGCAAGCAACGTGACTTTAAAATCCTTTCCGGCTTTTCAACACACGGTATCCACTTTTCAGAAATTTTTTTGTAGCCAAGATATGGTTTACCAGCAACTCTAGCAGCTTTATTCCGTTTGACAGTGCACGGAAGTTCTCGCACAGGAGCAACATTAGGTTCACTATCTTCATCACTTTCTGAAAAACAGATTCTACGTCTTCTTAAAAACAAATATTTGTTTCTGTGTAAATCTTGCACAGTTAATTGCGAATCTTCTACACTCAGCGACTTTCGGAAAAGGTTGGGTGCTCTTCTCCGACGTGAAATTTCGGGAGTCCAATCTGGATCATCGTCACTATTGTCACTTAAATTTTCAAAGACAGGTAAGGGCGATACGCACAAAACGTCGATGCTTTCAGAAGGAAGGAGGATGCTTACACTGTTATCGGAAAACACTTTATCTTCAACGTTTAACTCAAAAGATACTATGCCTAAATCTTCTGGAGTAATAAGCGATAAACAAGGCGAGTCGTTCTTCATGGACTGTGTGTCTTCGGAGTAATGCAACATACCCATTTCAGAGCCCTCGGTATTTTGTTCATTAAGTAATGATTCTATCTCACTAGGATTCAGTGATTTACTCATATTGTATGTTTTTGAACTTACAAAAACGTACGGAAGCTGGTAAAACCAATCTAAAACGTGTCACGACCTGCAACGAACTAATTAAATAATAGCTAACCTATTCAGCGTAGCATTACTGTATCGATTGGCTAATAAAAATCACGCGACTTGCTGTCTCTCTCTTTCTCCGATGCTATTGGCCATGCAACGTCTAATGATTTTAAATGAAATCTGTACTTTTCCCGCTTAATCCGTTTGATATTATAAACTAAAATCTCTTAAGTGTATTACACTGTAGCACAAACACTAAGGTATGAGACAGCAAAAAGTCTTATGTGAAGTATTAGCACATGGGATATTTTGTAAAGCAATTTGTATTGAGCAGTCACACAGGAGATATTGAAATTCGTAAATAATATACGATTTTAATGCTTTAAGCACATAAAAGTTTTTTTATACGGTAGAACTTCAAATTTCGAATCGATTGTTATTTAAAAGTCCATTTCACTAAAAGTGACACATGAGAGGTTTTAAAGTAGCAACGACGTTATGTAATTTCTCACATACAAAAAAAAACTAAATATTTTTTTTCTCATGCGCGGAGTAATTTAAATCATTCATACTACAATATGCATTAAAGGGATGTATACCTGATACGTTCCATATTTTGGTTTTATGAATATCCCACATTGATTTTCTATGAAAGGGGAGCTCGATTTTCAGACCACTGTGCGCCGGTCGGAGTCGGGATATTGGTTCATCGACTTACAGGGATTTTAGCGCTGCGCCTGTTAGCCGACTATCCAGGATGCACCGTTTTAGTCCAGTTGCCAGTTCCCTGGGCACATAGCCCGAAGGGATAATAGACCGGACCAAGCTCACGAGGAGGTTTCCCGACCTAGCACCCCAATTACACTGATATATAATGTGTGAGTATTTAGGATCTTCACCTTAATGAAACTTTTGCGTTGCTCTGTAATCAAAGTTTTATTTAGCCACTCTGAATCAAATGTTAATTTTATCATCATTGAGGTGTACCAGTCTGCGCACGATTTATCCATGAATAATCTGAGTATTTCAATTTTCTTCTCATCGGTGGTTACATTGAAACGTTTAGATGCTTTCTCAAAGGTATTAATCCACTGGCTTGCATTATTATTTTTACTTGTGAATTTTTCAATCACAAATTTACGAGTATCCGCTATGTGTAAGTTTTTTTTGTCACTTGTTTCTTTATTTTCAATATTGTTTTCTAATACTTTTTCTCTGTCAGAGAAATACCTGTAAATGCCGCTTCATCAGTACTGACGGACAGGAAATGCTGGGCCCAAATTCAGATAACCAAAAACTGATGGTAAGGCCACCAACCCGTCCCGATGTAAGGTGAATACCGTACCCGAACATAACACCTGACCTGCGACATCTGAAACGAGTAGCAGTTCCACTGAACTGGGTTTCTAAAATTCAGGACCCGCAAGACGTAAATACGAAAACAATAAGAGGCAGGGAAACCAAAGGATGATTGCCTTTTACCTGGTCCATGACCAGAGCCGTAACCGAAATGGTGGGGGTAAAACCAGAAACCCCTGTCACCACAAATCTAACCTGACCGTAAATTGCTGTAACCATATCACCTCCTATTCCCTTTATAGTATTAAAATCCCGTGACATTGTTAGGCCTAATTTCATCAGCAGACCAATAGTAATAATGCCCCGGTATCCAAAAAGACCCGTGCCTTTACCGTAGCATCATCAGTGCCCTTGATCCGAAGTGACACCGTGGGAAGAAGTCTTCGAAAAGGCTGCATCTGGTCAGGCCGTGCCGAACCTGAGGGGAGAAAGGGCCACTCCCAAGAAGGAACCTGATGAGCGAACCCACGACTCATCACTGGTGCCCGATAATAACCGAACAGAGGGGTGGGTACCTGTACACGCCTTTGTGACATAAGGGAAGTAGGGGAAGCCTCCCGTGCTGCCCGAGCAGCTTTAGTTGTAGCCGTTAAGTTGGCCTTTCACATCCGTATGTTGCCGATCCCTGCCGCGGCTCACGTCAACCGTTGAACGTGAACCATAATAGTCTCGAGAGGGGGAGGCGGACCCCCGCCCCTGCGAGCATCCCGTTGGTGAGAAGGGGGGTACTCTGTGTCCCGGTGACCAGAGGTATCCCCACTTCTGGGAACATCCCGATGATCCATTTGGGTGCACCCAGTGTCCTGATAATTGGGGGCCCTCCCACCATTGAGGGCTTCCCGTTTTACATAACCCTTACCCGAGGGACGACGCTGTTCCAGAGTATGCCTACCTGTACTGCTTCCTATGGACCGATCACCAAACCCACTTGCATACGTACAAAGCATGGGGTGGATCGGACCACCACAGCGGGAGCACGACCTTGGCGACTCGCAGTCTCTGGCTAAGTGTGATTTCATACACATCCAGCAGTGGGTCTTCTCTCGTTTTACATAAATTCATTTGCACTAATATTGTTTGCCATAATCATCCCCGATCATAATATTTACTTGCACTATTATCATTTATACTAATAACGTTTGCCTTAATAACTTAACAGTCTTAACTTTTATTTGCCATAAAATGACTTTCTATAACAACATATATCATAATAATTAGTTTCCATAAGTAACACATCTCATAATCGACTCTTGACATAATCAAAATTTGATATAATTATGAAAATATGTAACACTCTGCAATACTCACCAACACATTATCCATACGTTCTAGTATAATACTCTCTTTTTGTCTCGTGATAACGAGGATTTCATACATTAAGCACATTAACACAAAGATATTAAACTCGATATCTTTCTGTCGTTTTATTCCGTGTTTACATCCAGTCACAATACTACACATACACATAGGTTAGACGTCGTGAATCTGACATTGTCATTTTGACAGTGACAATGACTGATCCTTGTCAACGAAATAGTTTAGGAATAAAAAAAAAGAACATAAAAAAAAATAGTTTTATTTAGTGTACAATAAATCTAGATTAGAGTAAATAATAGGTATATTAAATTAGTAAACAGATTTGGAACTAATGATAATTTATATATAGTTTACGAGCGGATCAATTTCGGAGTGGTCACACCAGAATTCACGTTCCGCGTAACGTAGAACATTATGTCAAATAGTGGATAAAATATTCGCTTAAGAGGATAGGATGGTTAATGTACAGGATAGTTTTAGCTTCAGTTAATGACATGGCGTTAATGCGATAAAGCCCTAATCGTGTATGGCGTATGAGAGGTGGAGGAATAAAAGTCACGAACGGAACGTGAGGGATGAGTGAAATGAAACGGACCGTAGATGTAACTGACCAAGCGGGTTTGGCTTGGTGGGAAGGGGAAGAGACGAAAAGCAAAGATGGAGGCAGTCGGCATTTTTTTCTCTCGAGCGAGAAGACCCGTAAGGTGTCTCTTCAAGAGCAATTCGTACCATCACAGGACCCGCAAAAAGGTATTTATAAGCTGGATAGACCTTGTAATAATCGCGGTCTGTGAAGTGCGTGCTGATTGCTAATGACGCGTAACTTTTGTTGTAGCGGGTCTTTGGAGTACCTACCTATTATTGCTGGGAATACCTGCCCGTCCCTTGGCGGAATCCCAACACGGAGGAATTCTTCCCCGTGAACCCATCAGCGTGGGACGCGTGATCCACAGACGGGACTGCGCGCCGCTGACGAGCCCGGCTTTGTAGCGGTAACCGGTTCTCGCACCGGCATTTTTTATTCTCTTTTTTACGCCACGTGCATTTCTTTTTCACTACTTGGCACCAAGGAGGGCCACCAGGATTCTTCTTATACATCCATACGCGAGGTTGATTACTGCATCTCGTTGGTTAGCGGTGCCTACGCGATAGTCCACCGACAGTTTAACAACGTAGTTCACCTTCAGGAGGCTGCATAACGATCCGAGAATGTAACTAGATTTATTTAGCCTTTAAATCATAGATTATAATAAAGTTAACCAGAATGGATCCATCTCTAGGTCGCTAGATTAAAGTATATTTTGTTAGCCACGTCACAAGGTGATGTTTAGTTAATTGTGTCAAATGAAATAATTTCATCGCATCGGCGCAAGAGCCGGCCAGGTCAATAGATTTGATATAAGTTTATAGCAAGTAAGTAAAGTGTGTGTAGATATAAGTATTCTAACTGGAGTAATACTGGTGCATCCTGCCATATATATAGGCTAAGTAGTGCGTTTGATATACCACAAGGCCTGTGGTTTTTGTATTGTAGACCATTAAACGTGGTGATAATAATATACACTGGTTTTTCTTTCACGAACTCACTGCAACAGGGGTTTACTAGCCAGACAACACGGCCCTTAACCTAAAAGGTCCACTGTATCTCCGGCTGCTGTTATCCAGGTAATCTTCTTTTACAAATCAAACTATTGTAACACGGGATTTGGGAAGTCCACACCGACACCCTTGACGCCCGTTACGTTACATGGCGCCCGAACTTTATTTTATTGTGATTACCTATTAAAGTGCTGCATGTACAGCGCCTGAATTCAATTGAAATTAGTTGGTAACCATTGTTGCAATTGAGCTTCGGGGGGGAATTTCCTTTGTGTTTATCTTTTGAGGGATACAATTTTTATTGTTGTATCTAGGCTTGAAAGCAGTAGCTTTACTTTAAGAAAATTAATAGTTCATACTTCACCGTTCCCTCAGGAATATGTCAAAATTTTAAATATTGACATATTGATGGTTTATAGATATTGAATCTGGTCACTCACCCTATTAAGAATTCATATCCGTGAAGACCAGACCACAAAATGTGTAAATTTTGACTTTTTTATGCAAATTTAAGTTTTTTTTCTTTAACAAAAGTTTCATCCAGAACTAACAACATTTTTTAAATATTGACATCTGGATGGTTTAAGTGTTTAATATAATTGCTTACACTGCTTAGAGTTAATGACAGTAAGAAACCAAACCAAAATATGTGCAAATTTTGTTTTTGTGAACAAATTTGTGTTTTATGAGTTGTCGTTCTCATCCCGGCAAAAATCAACTTTTTAAGTATTAACAGATTGGTGATTTTTAAACTTCTATCTGATTCGGTGCACCATTCTGCATTGATAAACACTAGGACCAGATAAAGTCTTGTGTCAATTTTCGATTTTGTGAGCAAATTTGAGTTTTTTTGTCTTATCGTTCTCCCGACAAAAATCAACTTTTTAAATATCAACATATTGGTTGTTTTTATAGTTTTATCTGATCTTGTACACCCTTTAGAGCTTAAATACACAAGGATCAGGACTAAATAGTTGCAGGTTTTGTTTTTATTAACAAAATTGAATTTTTTCATAGTAATTTTTACGAACATACTTTTGAAACATAACTTTGTTGTTATTGTGTCTGTGGCATTGCTACAGTGATTATACCATTACTACTACTACTACTAGAGCATTTTAGGCTAAATACAAACTAGATATTAAGAACTTATTTATAAAAAATGTCAAAAACTCCAGATACTGATGCAAGTGAATTTGCTTCACCGGTGCATAGTCGGAACGTTATGCAGGTAACTTCTAGCCCGTATACACGACCTTTAGAGGTACACATACCTATGGATACCGTAAATACACGTCCCCGAGTCAACGTGAACCGGACTTCATCTTTGGCTCCCGAAACGTTTACGACATCCATAGTCTCTAATACGACCACCCATTATGCTGCCTCTCACAGCAACACACAAGAGACATACGTGGCACAAGAACCGATAGCACACGCACATAAGACATTCCCCATTAAAACTAGCGAAATTTTTGACAACATGAACCAAGGTAATGGTATAACACAAGTAGTTGCACCGCCCCCCAGTGCGCATGTGTACTACAAATCATTGAATTTAGCTTCCCTTAAACTCAAGTATAACGGAGAGTCAGATATTGACGACTTCCTCCTTAGGGTTAATGAAACACGTATCGCACGACAGATTGACGATACAACATTAGTAAGAGGTTTTTCAGAACTGTTATCTGACACCGCACTCAAGTTTCATAGAACAATCCAACATAAAATTAACTCTTGGTTTGATATTTGCGTTGAATTTCGAAAATTCTTTCAATCAAAGGATTACAACTACAACATAGAGAGACAAATTCGTGAAAAAAAGCAGAAGCTAGGTCAGTCTGTATCATTCTTTATTTTAGATATCCAGGATTTAAACAATAGACTAACATATCCTATTACAAGCGACAACCTACTTGAAATTATAAAACACAATTTGCTACCTACATACGCCCAACTATTAGCCATCAATGATATTACTACCTTTGACCAATTGGTCAACGTGTCCAAGAATTATGAGGCTTATTCTGGTGTTTTATGTCAATCTAAACCGGTTGGCAAGCGCGAACTCAATGCAGTCAGCGTCGGCAAATTACCTGACAGGCGCGGCTCACCTATTACTTGCCTTAAATGTAAAAAAGTCGGCCATAGTTATAAGGTGTGTAGGTCAATACCAGGCATAATATGTTTCAAGTGCGGTGCTAAGAGGGTGACGATTAGGAACTGCACCCAATGTAACACAGGCTTGCGCTCGCAGTCTACTACACAGACACTTAATAAAAAAAACTGATGGGGCCCCCGAGCAAGTCGTTACACACACAAACAGTCTCTTCGCCTGAAATATCGTCATTCGTAGGGGATAATCGGTTGTTTGTTAAATTCACAATAAAGGACCGTAATTTCGAAGCATTGCTCGATCCTGGGGCACATTTATCAGTTTTAGGTGCGAATAAGCATCGATATTTTCAAAGACTTGGATGGACATTACATGCTAGGGATGCTTCAGTCGTGCCAGCAGTATTTTTAGCGGATTTATCACAAATTAAAGTCATTGGCATAATGTCTTTGCCAATAACTTGTAATGGGATAACTGCCCACTTTAATTTTTTAGTTTGCCCTGACATACATCACGAAATCTTGTGCGGTATGGATTTCGCTGATGCATTTGGTCTAGTGGACATTTTTAAGTTTGGAGATGTCGTGAGGAGAGGCAACTCCACAAGTTATAGTGCTTGCAGTGCGTTGTGTGAGGTGAAAGCTTTAATACCCAGAGATGATCTAACATCTCAACAAGCCAAACATCTACAAAAAGTAATGAATGACTTTGAGTCAATTTCATCAGAAAAAAAAGGTTTAGGGAAAACGCATATCGTTACACATAAAATTATTACACAGGGAGAGCCTATTAAACAAAGATATTACCCTTTATCGCCTGCTAAGTTGACAGCATTGAATAGGGAGGTGGACGAGATGTTGAGGCTCGATGTCATCGAACCGTCGAGGTCACCATGGTCCAACCCGGTTGTCATGATCCCAAAGAAAGATGGATCATGGAGATTCTGCCTCGACGCGCGTAAGCTCAATGATGTCACGGTTAAAGACTCGTACCCACTTCCTTATATAAATTCGATTTTGGACAATCTGCGAGGAGCACATTATCTTAGTTCAATTGATTTATCATCGAGTTTTTGGCAGGTCAGTTTGTCAAGTCAGGATGGAATAGACGGCAAAGGTACTTCTTGTGAGAAAACAGCTTTCGTAGTCCCTAATAGAGGTCTTTTTCATTTTAAAAGAATGCCATTCGGATTATCCAATGCGGGAGCTGAAATGCAAAGGCTAGTTGATTCGCTATTTCTGCACAAATTTGACGGAAAAGTTTTTTGTTATCTGGACGATCTTCTGATTGCCACAGAGTCATTTTCTGAACATATGGAGATACTTGCTGCTGTAAAGAAGTCGCTTAGTGACGCTGGTCTCACTATCAACTTAAAAAAGTGCGAATTTTGCAAAGGAGAGCTTAGATACTTGGGATACATCATCAATACACAAGGTTTGCGCACTGACCCAGAGAAGCTGAGCAGCATTCAGAATTTCCCACAGCCTAAAACTGCCAAGCAGCTACGAGGATTTATAGGTCTATGTTCATACTATCGTAGGTTTGTTAAGGATTTTTCCACCATCATAGCACCTATGACAGCGTTGGTAGGTAAGAAGAAAGGCAGTGACGGCATCCATTGGTCCGAAGCAGCTGAGGATTCTTTCAATACCCTTAAAAATGCTTTAATAACAGCTCCAGTTTTGGCGTCGCCAGAATTTTCGAAACCTTTCGTGCTTCATTGCGACGCATCATCCGTAGGCATTGGTAGTGTTTTGACGCAGGACATAGATGGAATCGAGCGTCCTGTGGCTTTCTTTTCACGTTTACTGGCAAAACCTGAGAGAAATTACAGTACAACAGAGCGTGAACTGCTCGCGGTAGTGGATTCCATAAATCATTTTCGTGCTTACATAGAAGGTACTAAGTTCACGGTCATCACTGACCATATGAGTTTAAAGTGGCTTAAGTCTTTAAATAACCCCTCAGGCAGGTTGGCCAGATGGGCAATGCAGATATCCACTTTTAATTTTGACATTTGCCATAAGGCAGGTAAGCTTAATGTCGTACCAGATGCACTATCCCGAATTTCGGTCGATGCTATTACTTTCAATCAAGAACTTTCTTCAACTTCTGATGAGTGGTATAAGAAGATGTATAACGGCTGTAAAACTAAGCCTACTCGTTTCAAAAATTTTCAGATCCTAGGCAACAATTTGTTTAGATTTTGCAAAGGTGGCTCTTGTACTTCAAAAAACAATTGGAGGTTAGTAATTCCTAAAGAGCTGGTCGATGAATGCATCAAGGAAAACCATGACTCCTTCTGTAGTGTACACCCAGGAGTTCAAAAAACGTATTTGAAAATTAGGGAACATTATTATTGGCCAAATATGTTTGAAAATGTTAAGGAATTTGTCACACGGTGTGACAAGTGTAAAGCATATAAACACTCAAATTCACCACCTCACGGACTCATGACAAATCAAAAAGAGGTGGACGTTCCGATGCACACGTTGTCAATAGATATTATAGGCCCATTACCTAAAGCATATTCGGGTCATATATACATTCTGTCAGTTGTAGACGTTTTCTCAAAATTTGTATGGCTTCACCCCCTCCGTACTGCAACCACTCAAACGGTCACTTCATTTTTGGAAAAGGAATTGATCTTGAAATGGGGAACCCCCGCGATTCTTATTTGTGACAACGCTACCATATTTAAAAGCAAATCGTTTAAATCATTTTGCGATGGATATTCTATCCCTCGAATTTTCTATACGGCGCATTATGCACCGCAAGCGAATACAGTCGAACGGTATAACAAAACCGCTGAAGTCTGTTTATCCATACTAGTTGAACAAGATCAACGTAGTTGGTCCAAATACCTTCAGCAAATTCAGCTATCACTGAATAGCACGGTGAACCTAGCAACGGGATACACACCGTACTTCTTAGCCACCGGTCGTGAAATAGTCACTGACGGTCAATTCCATTCAATTCTTAGGGATTTACCAACATCAGCTGATGATCTGACCATAGGCGATAGAAGCGCAGCGGCATCATCGTTGTTGGAATTGGGAAAAATTTTTGACAAGGTAGTAGATGCATTAACTCAGGCGTACCAGAAAAATTCACAACGTTATAACCTAAGACGACGACACTTCACAGCGAAAATAGGCGATGTGGTCTGGCGAAGGAACTTCGTACAATCTAACGCAGCGAAGTATTTCTCCGCCAAGCTGGCGCCGAAATTTGTGAAGTGCACGGTTGAAAGGAGGTTGTCAGATGTAGTGTATGAGCTACGCGAGTTATCGTCAGGATCTGTTGGTAAATTTCATGTAAAGGACATCTTGCGTGTAGATTAAATTATTTACACACCCTGTCCGATATTGTTGCTTGTCTAGTGGTATTTACTCCGAACCCAAGATTTTTTTTGATCGTAGGGCTAGGCAAGCATTTATCGAAACTAATGTATGCAATTAATAATTGTTTTGCCGTTTGTGTTTTTACATTGTGTTCTTATTCTTACAGTTAATGTTTATATGATATGATACTTAACAACGCATGAGCAAAAAAGTTGTTTTTCTTGACAGTCAAATGATTGACCGACAGTACGATTGGCCAAAGTATGAAAAACTCTTACAGAATATAAGACTGATGAATGACAGCATGTAAATAATTATGGAATGATAGGAGCAAATAAGAAAGGGAAGGATAAGTGCATGACTGAATGATAGGTGGAAAATAAGCTTTAAATATTATTATATGTATTATTATAATTATTATTAATATGGAAATGATGACGAATGAATGTACATAGATAAATATGAAATACTGTGTGAGGTATGGAAGAGTGAAGTACGCGTTTTGAAAGGAATACCTATCCAGCTGTGATCATTCTACAGGGCAGTCAGAAGAATAACTATTGCTAGCAGCGTTCTGAAGTTTTATTCTTTTGTTTCTCGGTATTTTTTTAATCCTTTTTGGAGTCGGTTAAGTAACCACTTTTTCCCGGTTGCCCCGGCTGTTTCTTTCGGTAAACCTGTCGGTTTACCTCTTTTCCCGAGAAAGGGGGTATTGTAACACTCTGCAATACTCACCAACACATTATCCATACGTTCTAGTATAATACTCTCTTTTTGTCTCGTGATAACGAGGATTTCATACATTAAGCACATTAACACAAAGATATTAAACTCGATATCTTTCTGTCGTTTTATTCCGTGTTTACATCCAGTCACAATACTACACATACACATAGGTTAGACGTCGTGAATCTGACATTGTCATTTTGACAGTGACAATGACTGATCCTTGTCAACGAAATAGTTTAGGAATAAAAAAAAAGAACATAAAAAAAAATAGTTTTATTTAGTGTACAATAAATCTAGATTAGAGTAAATAATAGGTATATTAAATTAGTAAACAGATTTGGAACTAATGATAATTTATATATAGTTTACGAGCGGATCAATTTCGGAGTGGTCACACCAGAATTCACGTTCCGCGTAACGTAGAACATTATGTCAAATAGTGGATAAAATATTCGCTTAAGAGGATAGGATGGTTAATGTACAGGATAGTTTTAGCTTCAGTTAATGACATGGCGTTAATGCGATAAAGCCCTAATCGTGTATGGCGTATGAGAGGTGGAGGAATAAAAGTCACGAACGGAACGTGAGGGATGAGTGAAATGAAACGGACCGTAGATGTAACTGACCAAGCGGGTTTGGCTTGGTGGGAAGGGGAAGAGACGAAAAGCAAAGATGGAGGCAGTCGGCATTTTTTTCTCTCGAGCGAGAAGACCCGTAAGGTGTCTCTTCAAGAGCAATTCGTACCATCACAGGACCCGCAAAAAGGTATTTATAAGCTGGATAGACCTTGTAATAATCGCGGTCTGTGAAGTGCGTGCTGATTGCTAATGACGCGTAACTTTTGTTGTAGCGGGTCTTTGGAGTACCTACCTATTATTGCTGGGAATACCTGCCCGTCCCTTGGCGGAATCCCAACACGGAGGAATTCTTCCCCGTGAACCCATCAGCGTGGGACGCGTGATCCACAGACGGGACTGCGCGCCGCTGACGAGCCCGGCTTTGTAGCGGTAACCGGTTCTCGCACCGGCATTTTTTATTCTCTTTTTTACGCCACGTGCATTTCTTTTTCACTACTTGGCACCAAGGAGGGCCACCAGGATTCTTCTTATACATCCATACGCGAGGTTGATTACTGCATCTCGTTGGTTAGCGGTGCCTACGCGATAGTCCACCGACAGTTTAACAACGTAGTTCACCTTCAGGAGGCTGCATAACGATCCGAGAATGTAACTAGATTTATTTAGCCTTTAAATCATAGATTATAATAAAGTTAACCAGAATGGATCCATCTCTAGGTCGCTAGATTAAAGTATATTTTGTTAGCCACGTCACAAGGTGATGTTTAGTTAATTGTGTCAAATGAAATAATTTCATCGCATCGGCGCAAGAGCCGGCCAGGTCAATAGATTTGATATAAGTTTATAGCAAGTAAGTAAAGTGTGTGTAGATATAAGTATTCTAACTGGAGTAATACTGGTGCATCCTGCCATATATATAGGCTAAGTAGTGCGTTTGATATACCACAAGGCCTGTGGTTTTTGTATTGTAGACCATTAAACGTGGTGATAATAATATACACTGGTTTTTCTTTCACGAACTCACTGCAACAGGGGTTTACTAGCCAGACAACACGGCCCTTAACCTAAAAGGTCCACTGTATCTCCGGCTGCTGTTATCCAGGTAATCTTCTTTTACAAATCAAACTATTGTAACACGGGATTTGGGAAGTCCACACCGACACCCTTGACGCCCGTTACGTTACAAATAATACATAATATTGTTAGGTCGAAATTAATTATCGTTTACACCCCGACTTAGTGCAATCCGACTCGGATAGGTTAGGTTAGACTAAGGCGGGAGCGAAGCGAAGCGGAGCTCCTGCCTTAGTCTTCGTGGTTTTTTTTTTCAAACCACCCAGAAGTAGGAGCCCCGCGAGGCGAGGCTCCATCGAGCTTAGTTAGTAGACGCCAAGTAGACGCCATATGAGGTTCAGTTTTAGGTTTAATTGTGAATAAAAAAATATGTCGTGTAAATTATCTTTATAAATATTATGGTGAATAAAAGTTATGGAAAATGGCATTATTGAAAACGAAAATTATGGTAAATACATTTATGGATTTAAATAATTATGCAACTTGATCAATTATGACCAATGGAATTAGTGAAAGTCATTTCACGATTATGGCAACTGAAGCGTTATGTCTAATGAAATTATGGCAAATACCAGTATGGCATATGAAATTATGGCATTTTAAATTATGGCAAACATTAGTAAACCCCAGCAGTGTCCGGAACCGTAGACAAACCGACGCTGAGACCCGACGTCAGCGTACTGAACTGGCCACAGTTCAGTAGGGGGTAAACTGGTCCATTACAAAAATGGCAGCAAGATTCCGAATGGCCCGCTGCCATTGCAACACCCCTAGGTGAAGCCCGAGCTCGCACCGGTGTCTGACCCCCTCCCCCCACCTTAGGGTGTGGTCTGCCTGCCTACCCGATTTACCTATAGGAGGTGCACCCGGTTCCTCCACATTGTCCAACATCCTACACTCCTCCAGAAAGTGAAGAGGTTCCGAAAACAAGGGAACATCCGTTGATGACATTCCAATAAACTGATGTTTAAACCGAAGCTTCAGCTCGGCTGGGAGCTTGCCAAGCGTCACATGAAGTAAAATGAAGAACCACTCCTTTACCGGAAATCCGAGCCAGTGGGTTTAGTAGCTGTGACCTAAGTTGGGTGACCCTGGTCACTTTTGGCAACCCTAACAACCGCCGGCTAAGGTAAGCGTCCCCCAAACGACGCGTGTTCTGATACCGCTCCGTCAACAGCATACGAGCCGTCTCGTAGCTGTGGTGACGTCCAGGTGCGCTGCTAAATCCTGGGCCTCAGCAGACAAGGCCGTTCTAAGATATCCCATTTTTTGTGCAAGCGTTATATCCGAACGCGTATGCACGAGGCTATCAAATAAATTAATGAAACCCATCCAATGCTCATACCCACCGGAGAAATGAGGCAAATTTAAAGTTGGGAGCCGTGTGACCAATCCCGGTTGCACCCCTAAGGGTGCAACCGGGATAGGAACGTCTTCACCTAGCACCGCCCAGTCTGAGGGACTAATCCCTCAGACTGGGCGGTGCTAGGTGAAGACGTAATTTGCGAACACGCTGCAACAATCTCACCGGCGGCTTCCAAAACCTGACTATAATCCAAATGGTACCGTGACAACCCTACCTTGGCCGGTCCATCTTCCATGTCCACCTCCGACTCCTGAATCTCTTGTTACGCCTCATCTAAATCCTTTAAGTAAGACTCCAACTTAAGATGGCGAAATTTTAAATCTTCAGCCCTATCCGGACGTCCGATCAATCCGGTAGCTGCCTGTAACCATCGAAGGACACGGCTCACGGTTGCTTTGGCTGTCGTTAACGACATTCTAAAATTAGGCCGAAAGTACACCCGTAGTACAATGATTATTATCAAATAAATTGAATATTTGATTTACCGAATTAATAAAACTCTGTCCGTAACGGAACCCAAATTTATCTTACGGAACCCCTAAATTTACCGTACGGAACCCCAATTTATCGTACGGTACCCTAAACCGAAAAGAAAAAATATCGTTTACCTATACGATAAAATTATACATGAAATAGTGTACGGAACCGTACTTCCTTGGTTACTGTACCCTAGTAACTAATAAGTTTATGAAACAATCGTATAAAATGCATACAAATTATATTATGCTGACAGTATATGGAAAACTCTAGCAGAATTATAGCTATCGTATCGTATGATCGTACGAAAATTATTTGAAACCACTCACTGTTTATGCAAAAAATGTTAATGATATCAATCTGAACCGTAATTATCACATAGGCTTGGGCACACCAAAAGCAGGGCCGGCGCAGCACCATAGCAGGGCAGGTCTGTTGCGCCGCGGTTGATGTCACACCAGAAACATGAGCAGTCAGAAAGCAACTGCTTTATTACCGCGTTTTGTGTGTCGTATCGATCGCCACACTCAATACACTGCAAGATGTTGAATTGTTCGGACTCTGACGAAGAGGAGCTATTGTTGCTTCTAGCTTTAAGTAAAAAAAAAAGAATATGGGTTCACGATATAAATAAGAGAAGAGAAGAATATGGGGAGTATCATCGTCTATGTCGGGAATTAGTATCTTTTGAAGATCGGTTCTATACTTATTTTCGGATGTCGAAGAGAAGGAGTCTTCCCCCTCCCCTCCTTTTATTATCATTTTAGGATGGATTTCCGCCATGTAACGCCTGGTTCCATTAGTTATGTCGAAGAGTTCTTTTGAAGAATTGCATGAGTTGATAAGATTGAAAATTATGAAAACTGATACAAACTACAGAGTTTCCATCTCTTCAAGAGAGCGGCTGGCAATTTGTTTGCGGTAAGTAAGTACAATTTATAAGATTTTGTTTTGTATTATATATATATTTTTTGTTTTTATGTATTTATTTTGTATTAAATCAGTAACTAACAGCATGTCTGTAAAAATACGTATACGGAATCAAAAACGTTTTTAACTTATTGCAAAGTCGATTGTCCTATTGATTGCATGCATTATTGAAAGCGTCTTGGTTGAATGAAAAAAAAAACTAGCTAAATCAATCGGTCTCATTTCAATCAATCAATCAATCAAATGAGCCTATCGCAGTCCACTGCTGGACGTAGGCCTCTCCTAGTTTACGCCACAATATACGGTCCTGCGCCTTACGCATCCAGTCCCAGCCTGAGACCTTTACCAGGTCGTTGGTCCATCTAGCGGGTGGACGTCCTACCCCACGTTTGCCGAGACGCGGTCTCCACTCTAGAACTCGTTTGGTACATCTACACAATAAAAAAGAAATACCATTATTTAAAACATATATTTAGTAAAAAATCAACATCCTAAAATACGGTTTATATTAAAATTACGAACTTTAGTAGACATTTCTCTTAATATTATTAAAAATCACAGATATGCTTTATATTAAGGACTGTGAAGATTTGTAGAATAACACTCATTTGTCTTAATTTTGTACAAACATACAACCTGACCTAATATTATATTAGTTACAAAGGTGTGAAATTATTTTCAAATGTCAGGTCTTCAGCAATGGGTGAGCCTCTATTAATTTGTGGTGGATTATGCAAATTGTATTGGTCTCTGTTACAAATGAGCAGGTCGTGTTGAGTAGTTGTTGATAAATTTTGTAAATCATTGCTGTACCTCGTGAGCTCTTGTGGAGGGAGCGTTCTTGATGAACCTTCCGAAACGAATGAATAGGCGGGCGATGGTACCGGGGTTTCTTCGATTTCACTAAACTCTGCTTCTGCGAATATTGTTGCCAGTTTGACCTTTATTCGGTTTGTTTACGACGGGAAAGAGTTTGAAAGGTGATTGCGTAGCTTAAAAATAAGTGATCGATACCATCATGAACGGGTCGGTTTTTCGATTGCAAATATTTTAATGCTTTATCAATATCTGACTTCGTCTGTCGGGAGTTTCGAGTTTGAGCTTGAAATCCCTGGGCCGGTGACAATGCAGGAGGATTTGGAGTTTCAAGTTCTTGCGGTGACATCAATGTTAAAGTGGTTTGTGTGTCTGAAGATGTGGTTGGGTTCACAGTGTCATTTACATTGTCTGAATGAAGTTCCTGATCCATTACCGAAGTCTCCGAACCTGAGTAAATTAGACTGCTGAGTTTTATTATTTTGAGGATCTCCAACTGTTAGTGGAATAAAATTGGTTTTTAATGATCTTGGTTGTACTCTCCGACCATATAAAAGTAATGTAGAGGCTGTCTACGTGTAGGCAGGAGAGGGTTAGTGGTGGCTGGGCTGGGTTGCGTGATCGTAAGTGCTCGAACGGAATGAATCGAAGGTCATGAATGAATACTACTGGAGTTAGCGAACCGAGTGTATTCCTCATCGGATCAAGGGAAGGAATTGACTGCCGGGGCACCGCCACGCTCTTAATACATGCAACTCGGTAATCGGATTGCATCAGCCGATGACTGTGGGGACACACGCCATGATTACATGGCGTGTGTCCCCACAGACATCCCCTTTTTACAAAAAGAATTTAGCGAAAACTTACAATACTTTCATTACTTACATTATTTAAATCACCATCTTCCCCCCATAAGCCTAGACCAATACTTGTCAAGTTTTGCAAGGTTCCTGATCGTGACAGTATTTGGTATTCTAAATCGAAACTTAAAGGATCTGGCATTACAATATCGGAGTTTCTAACGAAGACCAGCCACGAGACGTTTATGGCTGCACGAGAGCGGTTCGGATTAGACAAGTGCTGGACGAGAGAGGGGCACATCCATGTAACAGCGTCGGATGGGTCACGTCATCGCATCGCCTCGCTTCAGGAGTTAGATAGGATACGAATCCCTGCGCCTGCGGCTGCCTCAGCGGAAGCTGACAAAGTCATTATAGCTCCAAAATCAACGGCTGCCAGTGCGAAGCCAAGGCGCACAGTGACGATCAAATAATAAGTGTAGGTACTATAAATGTGTTTATCATTGGCTGACACCGTCGCGTCGTGTGTACTTAATTTCGGCTATAACTTGTTTTATATTATTGCAACTTGTTGTTCACCACTTTCACTCTCTATAGTCACAGTAATTTCACTTTCTTTATTTTATTTTCCAAACACCGACGACAATAAATTTTGTTTATTCTGCTATCATGTCACTGTCTCTTGTAATTCTCTTGTCATTACTGTCAATTAGTTTCTTAATTTTCAACCTTCTTGGAATCGGCAAAGGCAATTGGACGGATACAGTCTAGTCTTATAATCTGTCAATAATGTTCTAATTACGTCAAGACACTAAATACGAATTTATTTATTTACTTTTTCTTGTTTATAATAATGTATTAATTTGTATTTGCACTCAGCTGGTAGGTGAACCGGACTGTGAACCTAACCCTTTCATTTTATATTATTTTATTATTCTTATATATAATTAATATTTATTCTATTAATTTATTTATTTTATTTATTTATTATTATTATTATTTATTATTATTATTTATACTATTATTATTATTTTTATAAATTGCTATAGATTATGTCAGAATCGGAAGGCAATGATGACAGTTTTCTTATTTGCTCAACACGTACACTAAATAATAGCGCAGTGGTTACTCCTTCACTTGCAGAAGTGCTCGAATCGCATTTCTCTGATGTGCCTCATAACTTCAACGTTTTGCATATTAATGCTCAGAGTATTTCCGCCCATTTTCCTGGTATGCTGGCTAACCTCAACAATAAACATATCCACGCAATTTTTGTATCAGAGACATGGTTGACACCAGATTTGCCTTCTCTTCCTGTCACTTTGCCAGGATACCACCTAATAAGGAACGATCGCTCGATGGGCCGTGGTGGCGGTGTTGGTATTTATTTAAAATCGCATATCCCTTACAATATTTTACGGGTATCAGCGCAGCCACCGCCGTCAAATTCGGGCGAGTACATTTTTATTGAAGTCGAACTCAATCACACCAAGGCACTTGTTGGTGTTTACTACAGCCCCTCCTCCCGAGTTGATTATTTTTCTTCCTTCGAACTTTTGCTGGAAAGCCTAGTGCCATCTTATCGACATACTATAATACTAGGAGACTTAAATACTTGTCTTGTTAAGAATGACTCTCTTTCTCTGTCTCGATCTGTCAAGCTATGGAATATTTTAGAAGCTTGTAATCTTTCTGTTCTTCCTTTGGATACTACCCACCATTTTCCTGACTGTGCTCCTTCCCTTCTAGACATCATTATAGTTTCGTCTCCTGAGCTTGTAGTAAAACACGGCCAATGCACAGCTGATGTCTTTTCCTTTCATGACCTTATTTTTCTCTCTTATAAAGCTCGCCCTCCCAAGGCAAAGTCTAAGGTGTTAATGCAGCGGAACTTCAGTCGGATGAATGGTGAAAAACTTAGAGAAGATGCAAATAGCATAGATTGGGCTTCGTTGTACAATTGTGGTCTAGTTGATGACAAGGTTCGATTTTTAACTAACAAATTGGTCAGCCTCTACGATATTCACGCACCTGTCCGTCCAGTAAAAATTAAACATCCTCCATCGCCGTGGCTCACTAATGAAATAAAAGATTTATAAAAAAGGTCGAGCTAAAACCAAATTTAAATATCAACCCACCGAATTTAACCGCGAAAGCTATGTTAGGATACGAAATCTCTGCAATAAGGTGTGTAGGAACGCACAACGCCAGCACATTCAAATATCCATAGAAAACGGAGATCCAGCTAAAATCTGGAAATTTCTAAGAACCTTGGGAGTTGGTAAGTCAAAACAAGAAGTTAATTCTAGGAATATTGACCTCGACGCTTTAAATAAGCATTTCTCAAATACATCGAGTTTTGACGCTAGTACCAAAACTAATACTATTACTCGCCTTTCACAGCTACCAACTCCTGAATATCAATCTTTTAATTTTAATCAATTCACCGCTTGTGATGTTAAGAAGAGCATAATATCTATAGCGTCTAATGCTGTTGGTAATGACTGTATTAGCCGCAGGATGATCCTTCCGATTCTAGATGTCTTACTACCAATTATCTGTAATATTCTGAACCATTCCATTTCCAGTGGCATTTTTCCATCGATGTGGAAAGAAGCTCAAATTATACCTTTACCTAAAAAATCTAGTCCTTCGTGTTTCTCTCATTACCGTCCTATCTCTATCTTACCGTTTCTATCTAAAGTCCTTGAGCGCCTTGTTCACACTCAACTTAACTCCTTTCTTAACAAAAACTGTCTTCTAAATTCCTACCAATCGGGCTTCCGCCCGGGGCATAGCACTGTTACTGCCCTTGTAAATATTACAGATGACATCAGAATGGGAATGGAGAGTGGAAAGCTTACATTGCTGACGTTACTGGACTTCAGTAATGCTTTTGGTACTGTGGATTTCCGCATTCTGCTTGAGGTTCTACGCTCTATTAACATATCTCCGCCAGTGATTGATTGGTTTCGCAGTTACCTGACTGGACGCCGGCAACGTATTTGTATTGATGACTCGGTTTCTTCTTGGAACAATATCTCGGTTGGTGTACCGCAGGGTGGCGTTTTATCTCCTCTCTTGTTCGCAATATTTATTAATTCCATCACAAAGCAACTAGTTTCATCCTACCACCTTTATGCAGATGATTTACAAATTTACTCACAGGCTGCACTCAGTGACATACATGAGGTTTTTAGCGCGACCAATAGTGACTTGGAACAAATATGTGCATGGAGTAATAGCTACGGTTTGCAGGTGAATCCAACAAAAACTCAGGTAATTCTTATAGGTAGTAACTGGATGATATCTCGAGTTCCTTGGCCACAGCTACCACAAATTACCTTCAATGGCATGCCGTTACCTGTCAGTGATACAGTGAAAAACCTGGGTATATTTATCGATAGTACTCTGTCCTGGGGGCCTCAGCTACAGGAAGTCAATCGCAAATTGTTTGCCTCGGCAGGCTCTTTGCGAAGATTGCGTGACCTTCTCCCGATACCGACGAAGATTTCGCTTGCACAATCACTACTACTTCCCATATTAGACTATGCCGATGCCAGCTACCTTGATCTCACGCAGGAGCAACTAGATAAGCTTGAGCGCCTTCAAAACTTCTGTATAAGGTTTATATTTGGTTTACGCAAATATGACCACGTTTCTCAATACCGCAATCAACTCAAGTGGCTCCCAATTCGCTTTCGACGAAATACTCATATTCTTTCTTTGCTCTATACTATTTTATTTAACCCACTAGCTCCTTCCTACCTCAAGGGACGCTTTGAGTTCCAGTGTGATATAGAGATGCGCAAAATAGATCCGTTCGAAGATAAAAGATATATATATCTTTTGGATAAGAAGATTCATATCACTCTTTTATATCTTTATATCCTTAAAGATTATTCTTAACCTATATCTCTTTAGCTCTTTAAATCAATCCTAATCTAACAGATTAGGAGAGATGATGATATTGAAACTGAACAGGATTGATTTGAACAAGACGTAAACTATAATATTTACATAGATAGGAACACAGATTATAGAACTTACAGATAGATGACGCGTACGGAACGAGTGAGGCCAAGAAAGCACAATCATGCTAAATTCAAAAGTGAATACTGCGCAGACACTCTAGAAGTGAATACGTTAATAATGCCATCATAAAAATGACGGTATTATTTTCCTAAAAATTAAAAATATCTCGTTACGTGTGAACAGTGTTTAGCACTGCGCGTTACAATATAAGCTTTTGGATGTAGTATTTGCTTTGCCTTACTTTATTTTTCAGGAAGCGTCATCTGCCTTTAAATCTATAATACGTCGAAAGGAACGCATGAGTATATTATATAGTATATTGAAGCCATTTTTATACTAATACGTACCAATCGGTATTCAGTAGTACTGATTTTCCTTCATACTTTATTTACAGGCTTAGGACTGTCAACATAGAAAATAAATTGAGAAAAATAGATTATGTTAGTCTGTGCGTGCTATGCTGGCGTATTTAAAAATCAGTGTATGTACAAGATTAAATATACATTTATCTACATATTTACATTGTAAAACTATTTACAGCTACTTATCTTTTCTCTTATTTATTGCTGCTGATGAACAGCAATTGTGAGACTTTATTTGATTTCAGCCTGGTTCTTCTTTCGCTTAACGTATATCCCGCTTTGGAGAATATTCTTTCACATGGCACAGATGTGGCCACTAAATGCAGACGTTTAAAAATGTACTTAAACAGTAGTGGGTACACATGGCGCCTTTCATACCACCACACGTAGGGATCTTTGACTCGCGCTAGAACAGGTTCTGTCATATATTTATCTACTTCGATGATACCAGCAGCTGTACTGTTAGCTGGCGTTAATTCGGCGACTTCGTTGTCAAACTTGTCCCAGATGGATGATGAAGATGTCGATGGTAAATTGTATGATGTAGTTTGTGGATCAGACGAAGTTGTTGGCAGATTTGGTTGCAATTCAGCGTCCCGTGTTTGACTGCCAACTTTTGATTTCAAAGCCAATAAGGCTTTATCAAAATTCGAGTCCTTTTGGAATGCTTTTCGTTTGAACCTAGGATCCAATATGGTTGCTTCTGTATTCAAGACATAAGTCTCGATATACGAAAACCTTTTTTCTAGTTCTTTATTTAATTTTAAAAGCATTTGTTTGATGCTTTCATGTTCCGTGTGCTCATATTCCTTGATTTGGGTATGCGTTTTTTGTATTAATAATTTGCACAAAGGTATGACTTTAGATAAAGTTACGTTTTTCTCAGAGCTAATTTCGCAAGTCACGTCTGAAAAGGTTTTCAAAATAGGCACAGCGCATTCTATAAGCACCCAGTCGTTCGTATCCAGTGCTAAGTCGCTCTTCAGCAAGGCTATGGTGGCAATCACTGCATCCTTCACACGCAGTAGACGGGAAATCATCTCGAATGTGGAGTTCCATCTAGTAGGCACGTCTTGCTTTAGTTTTAAGGGAGATAAACCTAACTGTTTCTGAATCTCCAATAGTTTTGTTTGCGCATGAGAACTTCTTTTGAAATATTCCACAATGGCCTTCACTTTTATTACTGTTGGCGAAATCTGGGAAATAGCCGCCTGCACACATAAATTAAGTGTATGTGCAAAGCACGGTATTTGACGCCAGTCACCCTCCCTCAATGCTGCAGTTATATTGCTGGCGTTGTCAGAAGCTATAGCCGTGACTTTGTTGTCCAGTTTCCACTGCGTTATGATATTTTTAAGAAATGCGCACAAGTTTGAGCTGGTATGTCGATCACTGTATTCTATGCAACCCAGGAGAACGGATTCCATTTTCAGTCCAGTATCTGAGGACTGTAAAAAATGCGCCATGACTGCTATGAAGCTGTCATTATTGACTGAAGTCCACCCATCTGTGGCCAAACATACAGCTACGGCACCGGCTAATTTTTTACTAACGCTCTCTTGTGTTTTGGTGTAGAGTTTAGGCAATAAACTCTCACTCAATGTTTTACGTGTTGGTAAAGAGTATCCAGGACACAACATGGTTACGAATTTCTTGAATTCAATGTCTTCTACTAATCTTAGCGGATGGTACTCACGAGCAATCATAGTTATTAACTGTTCATCCAGCATTTCGGCGCGCCGTGTAGGTACTGGTCTTGTACTAATCATGAAATTATGCATGGTACCCTGCGGCGGCATCACCGGTATCGCCCGTATTACTGGTGGTGGCGATACGTCACTGGTATCCGTTTCAGTTGTAACTTGAGGTTCTACAATATCCACAGGAGGTGGTTGCCTTTCTATGACGGTGGGTACGGTTGGATGCTTACTTTTTAAATGTCTACTTAAATTACCTATATTACCCATTGGTAATGCTAAAATCTGGGCACAGTATATACATTTAGCCTTTTTGTTAGGCTCTACTTCTGTAAAATGACCCCACACTGCACTACGTTTCCTCGGAAGCGGCATTGTGAAAAAGTTAAATTGGTAGGTCTGACAATTATCTTAAAACTATTTATTTACACAATCACTGAACTGCAACCACTATGATAATTGTCATTTATTGTCACAGTTTATAACGTTACACTTTATTTACACAAACTATTGGAATATTTACACAATTTACTGTCCTAAACTATGATAAATTGTCAGTGCACTCTATTGACGTAATTATTTACAAATGTTCATTTTACAGACGGTTCTATACATTCTGTAAGTACTAGTACTAACTGCGTAATACGAAATAGTACGAATTGTCACTTAAAATAAAAACAACCATTGCAATTTGAGTAAAACAACGCAAGGGTAAAGATTATTTTCAAAAGCCAAAAACAATGTACATAGTTAAGGCGCAAAGAGTTTTTTTTAAGGCAATTCGTTTAAAAAATTGTCTGGCTAACGAATTTTTGGCACGATTTTAACACTTAGTCATAAGTTCATAACAGCAGAATTATGGTAATTCAATAAATGTGAATTCCCTTTCTGATTTTGTATTTGCTTTTTTGGCCTCATTTTTTTGTTCGGCATGCATCATCTGCCTTTAATTTCTATAATCTGTGTCTTGCATGTTTTAATCTACCAAATGTTTTGATCTATAGTTCACTCACTGTCATCTATCAGATTGATTACGAATAACAAGATTCAATCCGCATCCGCAGTGAAGTGAATGAATCAAAGATATAAAGAGTGATTGAAATGTTCTGGGAGTTAGTGATATATATATCTTTTTGAACGGATATATATCTTTTTTACCAATCACTCCTGAGTTACACATCTCTAGTGTGATACTCATTCCAGATTCCTGAGGTCTTCAAAGAACTTGCGATTGCATATGCCAGCACATTCGACAAAATTTGCCAATAAATCCTTTACTGTTGAAGCAGTACGGCTGTGGAATACACTACCGGTCCATATCAGGCGTGCACAAACGTTGGGCGCATTTAAAGTAAGGGTGAAAGAATACTATCTTTCAGTTTAAACCACCGGTATACAGAGTTTTTGTGCGTATATTATATGTGTAGGAAGTGTATAATATATGTATAGTTGTATGTCTGTATGTATATATGTATTTAAGTATGTATATGTATAGGTGTGTATGTATGTATATTTTGTATTTATGTGTGTATATGTGTAGGTATGTATGTATTTATGTAGTTACATATTGATCGATTTTATTTTATTTTATTTTGCTAATAAGTATTATGTGACACCAAACCCCATTATTGAAATATAACACAGTCCAGTCCATCTAAAGGTTGCCTGGCAGAAATTGCTTCTAGCAATAAGGCCGCCCATTGTACCGTAGAATACCTCCTATAATTTGTTATTATTTATAAGCTTTGGTGTACAATAAGGAATATATTATTATTATTATTATTTCTCTTTATTTAAATACATTACTTATAAATTACATTTTTAAATATACATATAAAAAGAGGTACATTTAAAAATATAAAAAATAGTGTCCCACCGGTATCGGGTACAGGGACCAAGCTACGCTAAGCTTTATTATTATTATTATTAAAGTTACAAGTTAGAGTGCAGAAGGCACACAGGAATGCGCTGCGTTTGCACATTGTGTCGCTTCGGCGAACGATGAGTGACGTAATATTAGTTAGTTACGAGTCACAAAGTTGATACTGTGTTTAATTAAAGTGACTTGTTACAATGTTCTTTATACAAATAAAGGTGGCAAACAATCGTATGGTAACTGCTATTGAAGCGTACGATTACAGCATCCCACATCTAAAATAAATTTACAGATACAGATTACTGATAGTTTTAGCATAATTATGATTGATATAACATTGTAAATATTTTCAGAAATTACCTTTATACATTTTGTTGTTCCTGACAATTTTGTATCTGTTGAACAGTCCTTTTCATTTCTTTATGTACCCAATTTTTAGTTCTGGTGCGACATGCACCGCAACAATGCTATGAATAGTAGGAGTATTGTAACAATCACAATAGTTATGGTGCCATAAATTTTCATGTAATTTTCTACCATACTGGTACTGGGTTGATTCGCACCGTTTTGGGCAATAAGGATCTTGCTTACTATAAGTTTTACCCATTTTGAATATAATTCTGAAATATGACAGAAAAATCGTGTTACTTTGACTATACTCTGTACTCTTTTTTTGAGTTATAAGACTTATTAGTGACAATTTTAATGTAAATTTAATGATGAGTCGATTATATTGCTTTATTCAATTAGCAATACAGGTATGACAACCTACTTTTTGGTTGTGATTTCGACATTTCACGATTCGCAACAAGAGCTTGATTTCTATCCTAGTAATAATACAGGATATGCTTGCTAGTTATTGTTATGAGAAGTTTTAAGGTAATATGATTATAATGTTCGGTAAGTATATCTAATTATATAGATTAAATCTAGTAGGTCTATAACAACTAATTATAGATTAAATCTGACAGGCTGCTTAACTATTCTGCCTGTTCTAGTTGTGCGACAATTTGGCATTGATTGAGATATTTTACTCTGTTGACAATTTTCAGTAAGGCTATGGTCACTAGTTACAAGGTTTGTACTTTTAGATACATCTACACATGCTTCTGCCTCTTTTAATATGTAGGCTGGTTTCAACCTATCAATGTATACCTAAATGTTTCTACTTGGCAAACGTATTTGAAATATCTTATCAGTTCTACTTATGACGCGGTAAGGACCTTCATAGGTAGGGGTCAGGGATTTTTTTACCATCTTGTTTCGCATAAACACATGAGTACAAGTGTTTAAATCCTTACTTACGAATATTTTTCTAGAATCACTTGCAGATCTCGAATGTGGTTGTAATGCACTGATAGTCTTTCGTAACTTATCTATATACTCATAATGACTGCTAACCTGTTCTTTTTGGTGGAAAAAATCTGACGGTAATCTTAGTGATTGTCCGTAGATCATTTCTGCGGCACTAACTTTTGTATCAGTTCTCAGAGCACTTCTTACTCTAGCATAATCCTGATCCTGTCCAGTCTGTATTGTCAATCATGCGTGCTGCTAATGCGTTTTTCAGCAAGCGATGCCATCTCTCTATTCGACCATTGCTCTGTGGATGGTATGCGGTTGTATGAATTTTATGAATACCTAAAATTTTCATTAATGAGCTAAAAAGATCACTTTCGAACTGTCTGCCCTGGTCTGTGGTAATTCTCAGCGGGCAACCGAATCTACTAATCCAAAATTTGAATATAACTTTTGAGACCGTGTCAGCTGAAATGTCTGAAACTGGGATTGCTTCTGGCCAACGCGTGAAACGGTCTAATATAGTTATACAATATCGATAACCTTGACGTGATGTCGGTAAAGGACCTATTATGTCCGTATGTATATGTTCGAATCTAGTACACTTGGAAAATTCGCCTAAACCTGATAAAGTGTGTCTACTTATTTTAACTTTTTGGCAAGGTATGCATGCTTTGGCCCATGTTGTAATGTCTTTGTTCATTCCAGGCCAAAAGATTTTTTTACATATTAGTTTTCTAGTTGAACGAATACCTGGGTGACTTAAATTGTGAATACTGTCAAAAGCTACTTTTCTGAATGTTCGATAACTCCGAACTACAACCGACTTATGATTTGAAAAAATACCAACAAATATACCGAAATCCGGCTGAAATCCGCTCGAATGGACCATAAATATGTTCGATAACTCAGTGTAGTTAGTGGACTGTCTTTCTGGTAGTTCCTGCAGGCACATAAGACGACACAGGAAGTTCGAAAATCGGACCGCCACCAAGAATGATTCGCCACTTACCTGGATTCTTTCCCGCTCTTCCTTAGGGTTGCTCCGAGGCCTTGATATTCGCTTGAGGTTGTTTTCGAGTTGCCGTGTCGACCGAGGCGCTGACGTGTGGATGGGTTGCCGGCAATCCACCACAGGCGCACACACAAGATGTCCGAACCGCGTCCGAGATTTGACTGAACGGTCGATGAGTGGCCGCCCGCCTGGCGAGGCAGCGCGGGGCGGGTGCGGGGGGGGGGGGAATAGCCAGCCGAGTGACGAACTCTCCCGATAGCCGACCGTTCGCCGAAACATCCTGCCGCCTAACCAAGGTTCTGCCTTGGTTACCCACTAAACCACCGAAGGCAATCCACAAAGCTTAGAGACAGGTCGTAAGATGTTCCCTTGCTGAGTCCTGACCTCTACAACTCTGACAATTCCGTCCCTACCCGGAAGTAACCTAACGATCCGACCGCGTTTCCATTGGAGAGGGGGTAAATTATCCTCCTTTATCAATATCAGGTCATCGACCTTGGGAGCCTCGTTATGAGAAGTCCACTTATGCCTTTGTTGGAGTGTGTGAAGATATTCACATCTCCACCGAGACCAGAAATGCTGGGATATCTTTTGAATAAGTTGGTACCGAGACAACCGGTGCTCCGGAGTTTCCGTGTAGGGATACTCAGGAAGTGCAACGAGAGGTTGCCCTATTAGGAAATGACCGGGGGTCAATACATCAAGGTCTTCCGAGTCCGTACTAAGGGGGCAAAGCGGCCGAGAATTCATTACCGCTTCTACCTTGGTAAAAAAGGTGGTCAGCTCTTCGAAAGTGAGCTTGGCTTCTCCGAGAACCCGTTTCGCATGTGTCTTGGCACCCTTCACTGCCGACTCGAATATGCCACCGCTTGAAGGATTTGAAGGGCAATTGAAGAGCCAAGTTATGTTTTGAGCCGTCAGCTTCCGATCAATTTCCTGGTGATGGTTCCGTAAGAATATGTATAACTCCTTTAAATATTTATCGGTTCCCGTGAAGTTTGTACCGCAGTCTGATCGGATCAAGGACGGTACACCTCTCCTAGATACGAACCTAGTCAAGGCTGCCACGAAGGCTTCAACTGATAAGTTTGATACAATTTCTAGATGTACCGCCTTAACCGACAAGCAAATGAAAACGCATAAGTAACACTTTTGAACCCTTGCATTACGCAACGAGCTCGTTTTAACGTAAAAAGGTCCAGCGAAATCCGTGCCGACCCCGACGAAAGGTCTGACTCCGGTAACGCGATCGGCAGGCAAATCTGCCATATATGGCTGTTTAGGCCGAGCCCGGTGTCGAAAACATTGTACGCATTTAAACGTTATGTGTCGCGTGACACGCCGCGCCGAGATAATCCAGTAGCGTCGTGAGAGAATCGCACTCAACGCGTTAGCTCCGACGTGACAGTAGACCTTATGATAATGATTGACTAGCAAGTCTGTGAAACTACCCCTCGCCGGTATTAATATAGGGTGCCGTGACTCATATGGAAGGGTAGAGGCGCCGATTCTGCCGCCGACACGAATAATATCATCCCTGTCCAAAAATAAATTCAACCGTCGCAATGAATTTTTAATTTCAGTACCCGTTCGAAGGTTTGTCAATTCATCGGAGAAATTTTTTGACTGCACAATACGAATTAAGCACAGATTGGCGATTCTACGTTCCGACACCGTTAAACTACCGTAAACCTTCTCAGAGTTAATTTTTGAATTGTTTTTAAAGCGTAGTAAGTATGTAGTAACGTTTAGCAACTTTTCATATGAACTAAAACGATCTAATAAATTAAAATCCGATATCAATTCGTTTACATTAGCAACCCTAACGGCCGGCCTCAGGCCAGGTAACAAATCTGGCGGGAACTCTGGGCCCCCGGACGGCCACGTATGGGGCGGCCGCTCCAGCCAACTCGATCCCCACCACAAGGGATGGTTCAAGAGTTCTGCCGCCGAGCAACCGCGTGACGCAACGTCCGCACAATTCATCTCGCCGGGTACGTGACGCCAGTCGATGTTGGTCTTAGAGGTTATTATATCCGAAACCCGGTTTCCTTCAAAGACTTGTAATTTATGAGGTGGTGTCCGTAACCACGCCAAAACGATAGTGCTGTCGCACCAGCCTACAATTTGGTCTAACCGAACCTTATCCTCCATTGACTCGACCGTGTGATTAACCAACGTTGACAGCAACTTAGCACCATTCAACTCCAGTTTCGGTATGGTTAACTTAACCCTTAATGGCGTTATACGTGACTTAGCAATAAGTAGGCGTACGTGAGTCCGTCCGTCTGCGCCCTCCGCGCGCAAGTAGACTGCTGCAGCGTAACCGACGCTGGAGCCATCACAAAACCCGTGAAGAGTATATTTAGTCGGTCCTTCCAACTTGACACACCGGGGAATGGAGATACGTTGCAGATGCGGTAAGTCAGAGATGATATCCCTCCATTGTCGCACTAAATCTATGGGGGCCGGGGCATCCCAAGCTACCCCCTTTGAGTTATCAGAAGTCGCCAATAGGGACTGTAATAAAAGTTTTATTTTAAAAACTACTGGACAGATCCACCCAAGTGAGTCGTAAAGTCTAGCCACTATTGACAGAATACTACGACGTGTGACGTCACTATCTGTGGGCAGATTTACATGGTAAGTGAAATTGTCACATTTGGGGTCCCACTGAATGCCTAAAATCTTGACAAAACCCGTTCCATCCGAATCGCGATCATCGAAACGCCGCGGTGACTCCAAGTGTTCCGTGGGTAAGTCATTCAGTAATGCTGGCATATTACTGGACCATTTCCGTAACTCATAGCCGGCCGAATTCATCAATGAGATTAACTCATCGCGAAGCTCACGCGCCTCAATCAGCGAGTCTGCGCCGCCATTCAAATCGTCAACGTATGTGTTGTCTATGAGTAACTTAGCGGCACGGGTTTTATCAACCTCGTCCCGGGCGAGCTGGTGTAAGCAGCGTATGGCTATGAAAGAGCTCGACTTCAAACCGTATGTATTTGTGTTTAATTGATAGGTAAGTAGGGGCTCCGTGGGCGACGCTCGCCAGAGAATCAACTGATATCTCCGATCGTCCGGGTGAATCCACGTCTGCCTAAACATCATTTTAATATCCGTAGTAAATACAATTTGTGGAACCCTAAATTTCATTATAATATTAGTGATATCGTTTTGCAATCGTTCTCCCGAAAACAGACAGTCGTTTAATGACACTCCCGAACTTGTTTTCTGACTGCCATTGAATACAACGCGAATTTTATTCACATCGCCCGATTTTTTAAATACTCCGTGATGTGGGAGAAAGTAATGTTCTTGCCCCGAATTAATATCAAATTGCGATACACTCATGTGTCCCAGCCTAATATATTCATTAATAAATTCAATGTATTTCTCCCGAAATTCCGGATTCCGTTGCATCCGCCTCTCAAGCGACATAAATTGCTTATAAGCGGGCTGGCGTGAGTCTCCTAACAGACGTCTATCACCTGCCGAGATAAGAGGTAAGCGCGAGATATATTTACCGTCCGGGCCTCGCGATACCGTTGAAACAAATAATTGTTCGCATTCCAAGTCCTCGGGACTTTTAATTTTATTAAGAGGGGGTTCCTCAGATCGCCAAAACCTTTCCACCGTTTCCTTGAGTGTCAACTGGTTAACCGACGATTCGGCCAGCTCCCGCGCCTCCGGCGAAACTGGTCCGAATACCGCGAAATTAAATACCGTGCCCAACGCGTAGGGCCCACCCTGACACAAGGTAATCTTTTCCCCATTTAAGATTTGACCGAGTATATCACATCCAAAAATTACGTCTATCTCTGAAGAATTCAATGAGCCGTTATCTGCGAGTTTCAACTCTTTAAAAACCAAATTCGTTCTGTTAACCGAATAAGACGTAAGCCTTCTTAAAACTGCCGCCGTTACCGCTAGTACTGGGTGTGCTGAATGTTCTGGTCTGAAATATATAACAACAACGTGTTGATATGTATTGGCTTGAATGCCACCGATACCCGTGATTTGTACATTACTATAAGACCGTTTCAATCCGAGGGTAGATACCAAATCCCCCTTTATTACCGACATTTGAGCCCCTAAATCTAAGAGAGCCCGTGCTTTAACGAATTCACCATTTTTATTCTTAATTTCAATAATAGCTGTGGGTAGAACAACATTATACGGGTTTCGATGCAAAGACGTTGAAGATGAGTCATCATGTAACCTTAATTGCTATGCTGAATATTGCTTCTGAGAATTATTACGTGACTGACCGCGCGATTCGTGCGATTCCCGCCGTTCGCATGCCTGATAGCCGTTGCGCGAGCTGACCTGAACCACACGCTCAGCTGATGAGCGCGACGGTACCTCTCTTCTTTCGCGAGGAGAGGCCGTGCGCGTGCGACGACGCGGACGGTGGCTGCGGTAGCCAGGTCCCTCCGAAGGCGAGCTAGCGCGAGACGCAGTATAGTTGTGCATGCATATTAAGTCGTTGTGACCCCGATGGCCACAGCGTTTACATGCTGTCCTTTTATCGCACGTAGATGCCGAATGCTTACCAAAACATTTAAAGCATAAGTTTTCAGCTCGCACCCAGTCTTTACGCTGACCCGCGGTTAATTTTTTAAATTTAAAACACTCCGAAATCATGTGACCGCTTATTTCACAGTATAAACAGCGCCTAGCGATTATTCGTTCATTCCTGTAAGATTCACTTTCGTTTCCGATAATGTGTATGGTGCGGCGGGTACGATTGTCCTTCAAGGTCGCGCCGTCAGCTGTTGTCGAGTCTATAAGCCGACATTCATTTTGCAAAAACTCCACAAGTTGATTGAATGTGGGTAGGGTGATTATATTTCCGCCGTACTTCTGTTCAAACCGAGTTTTAACGTCTAACGGAATTTTATTTAAGCTAATGAATAATAAAATATAAGACCATTGATCTATAGGAAGGCCTAAATTATTCAAGGCGCGAGTGGACTCCAACAGTGGGTTTAGAATTTTAGAACGCAGATCATAGGGTTTATTTAATGTAGGTAGCTGTAGGATTCTAGAAATGTGACTATCTGCTAGCATCCTGATATTTTCATATCTACCCTTAAGAATTTCTAAGCCTATATCTAGGGATTCGTCTACCATAGGTAAATGCCGTATTAAGGTATGCGGTTCATTTAACACATGAGAAACTAAGTAATGAAATTTTTCCGTCTTTGATATATCTTTCCGTGTTAGTACCAACGAACTGAATAGGCTTATAAAACTTGTCCACTGAAAAACGTCACCATCAAATTTGCATAAATCGATTCTGGGAAGTCTTGCCGTATTTGAACTCTCGGACGGTCTATGAACCCCGTCCAAACCCGGGTAAGCCGACGAGACCGCTTCCAGTTGATTATAAGCCAACTCCGCCTCATTATAATCAGCCGTATAGATTTTAATCATTTCCGGATCTACCGTATTATCCAGCAATAACTCATACTGTTCCGACAAAAGTGCGTATCGTTCATCGAGTTTACGCAATCTCGCCGAAATAACTGCATTGGTTTGAGTTTTTCCCGCGATCATTTCTAACGTGCTTCTAAGCCATTCGACTTGAATTTTAAATTTAGTTGATGATACCTTAGCCATTTTAAATCGTTAAGACTCCAAATCGTGATGCACCCACCCCCGGGTAAGAGAAAAAAAAATATATAACGGAACCCTACAATAAATCAATTAAATTGTTCTAATAACTGAGGATAATTTCACAAATATCGCATACCGCACAATATAATACAATAACCGAACCGCAAATGACAAACAAACTTAACGACTTTAGTTTGAATTGTATCCGACCGAATCGAGACTTGTGTCAGAGCTGTAAGTGGCGGTTAGGAATTTCAATTTTTAAATCTACAACCGACTTATGATTTGAAAAAATACCAACAAATATACCGAAATCCGGCTGAAATCCGCTCGAATGGACCATAAATATGTTCGATAACTCAGTGTAGTTAGTGGACTGTCTTTCTGGTAGTTCCTGCAGGCACATAAGACGACACAGGAAGTTCGAAAATCGGACCGCCACCAAGAATGATTCGCCACTTACCTGGATTCTTTCCCGCTCTTCCTTAGGGTTGCTCCGAGGCCTTGATATTCGCTTGAGGTTGTTTTCGAGTTGCCGTGTCGACCGAGGCGCTGACGTGTGGATGGGTTGCCGGCAATCCACCACAGGCGCACACACAAGATGTCCGAACCGCGTCCGAGATTTGACTGAACGGTCGATGAGTGGCCGCCCGCCTGGCGAGGCAGCGCGGGGCGGGTGCGGGGGGGGGGGGAATAGCCAGCCGAGTGACGAACTCTCCCGATAGCCGACCGTTCGCCGAAACACTGAAATTTTTAGGCAAATAAGGTCTGGCATTTTTAGTTGAGACTTCGCAATATATTTGTTTATCTGAATATGGTACTACTATGTGCTTGAATTCGAGTTTATTGTTTGATAAGGTTGTAACTAAATGCTCCTCGTCCTGTGCGCGAGCTAATTCGACGAAATCTAGGCTTGCGAGACAAGCTATAGACTCAACACGCGATAACGCATCCGCTACTGTGTTATCGGAGCCGTTGATATGCTGGATGTCGCTGGTAAATTCACTAATGTACATAAACTGCCTAATTCTACGCGGAGTTTCTTTATCTTTACTAATTTTTGTGAAGGCATATATTAAAGGTTTGTGATCTGTAAATATTGTTAGTTGTCGTCCTTCGAGCATATTTCTGAAATGTAACATAGACATGTATATAGCGCTAAGCTCTTTATCGTATGTACTGTATTTTTGTTGAGTATCAGACAGTTTCTTTGAGAAATATCCTAATGGATACCATTTGCCGTGTACTTTTTGTTGTAGTACTGCACCTACGCAAGTATCAGAGGCGTCAGTCATCAATGCTAACGGTACATCCTCCCTGGGGTGAGACAATGTAGTAGCGCTTTTTAGGCTGTCTTTACACTGCTCAAAAGCTTGAAGGCTTCTCTCGTCCCAGACGATTTGTGTTTTGTCCTTTTTCTTGGAATTATCCAAAAAAATTAAGTACTGCCTGGTATGATGCTGTATGTGGAAGATGCGACCTATAAAAATTTATGATACCTAAGAATCTGCGTAATTGCTCTACGGTTTCTGGTCGTTTATAGTCGGCAATAGCCTTAACCTTGTCCGGCAACGGGCTGATACCTTTTTCCGACACTAGATAACCTAAAAATTCGACGTTCGACTGACCAAATGAACATTTATTAATATTTATAGTAATTCCTTATTTATTAAATACGTTAAATAATTTCCTAATGTGTTCTTTGTTACCTGCTTCAGTTTCTGACGCTACGAATATGTCATCTATGTAACAAAAGAGTGCGGACTCACCTTTTCCGTCCGTGTTTTCAATCTGCTCTAAACCTTTGAGGATTTGCTGGTCCATAAACCTTTGGAAAGTCTGAGAGGCGTTACGAAGACCAAAGCTCATTCTGGGAAATTCCATCAGGGCAAAAGGAGTGCAAATGCTGGTCTTCTCTATGTCTTCTGCTGCTACAGCTATGTTATGATAAGCTCTATTTAAGTCAGTCTCTCTAGTAAAAACTTTCTTATTATGTAACATGTAAGTAAAATCCTGAAGCCTGGGCACTGGGTAACGATCAGGCTTGGTGATAGCGTTCAGCGCTCTGTAATCGCCACATAGTCGGACTAGACCATTCGCCATTCCTTGGTCTGCATATACAGGGTGTGGTGTAAATAGTGGTCCAACCGTCAGGGTGTGATAGACCAGGTGCCCCACTATAACATACTACAATATCATCCAAATTTACCCAAGGGTCTCAGAAAAAAATAACTTTTTTTGAAAAATCGTCCCTTTTTTGTAAAGTTGCCTGTAGATTATAGGAAAACAGCTATTTCTGATTTCTGTTTTTTCTCTCTTAAAGCTAAATACATAAGCTATCAAAAAATAATATTGTTAATAAAATTCCACAACAAACGTTTGAAATAAATATAAGTTCATCTCAATTTTCTCTCTAATTTTCAGGTATCATGAAATTTGTTCAACGTTTTTTATAAAAAATATGTACTACACTGATGCTATCCAAACGTTTAAAAATATGCTTATGTAATATTGATTTCAAAATGATACCATGAAAGGATTTCGCATAAACAGAAACTAGTAATTTTTACTGTTAAAGTTCAAAACGGGTTAAGAAAAATGACCAAAATCAACTTACATACATCACACTTATAACGTTTTTTTCATAGTAATAGTTCATAGTCGACATTATTATTATTTATTTAAAATCTTATAACCTAGATAGCGCCCGCGGCTCCACCCGCGTGGGATTTTGTAACTATTCTCGCTTTTATTTATTTTCTATCTGAAATTCTGTTCCCATTCCATGACAAATTCCTAGCGCGTGGAACTGCGGGCGCCATCACGGTTATGATTTTTTTAAACTATCGCAGTTTTTAACACTTCACGCGAAATACTATTTACTTACATTCACCGACGTTTCGGGCGTTCAACCGCGACCTTGATGTTGCCTGCGGTTTCACCCGCGATGAATTTTGTTACTATTCCCACTTCCGGTGGGATCATAAAAGCGAGAATAGTTACAAAATCCCACGCGGGTGGAGCCGCGGGCGCTATCTAGGTTATAAGATTTTAAATAAATAATAATAATGTCGACTATGAACTATTACTATGAAAAAAACCTTATAAGTGTGATGTATGTAAGTTGATTTTGGTAATTTTTCTTAACCCGTTTTGAACTTTAACAGTAAAAATTACTAGTTTCTGTTTATGCAAAATCCTTACATGGTATCATTTTGAAATCAGTATTACATAAGCATATTTTTAAACGGTTGGGTAGCATCAGTGTAGTACATATTTTTTATAAAAAACGTTGAACAATTTTCATGATACCTGAAAATTAGAGAGAAAATTGAGATGAACTTATATTTATTTCAAACGTTTGTTGTGGAATTTTATTAACAATATTATTTTTTGATAGCTTATGTATTTAGCTTTAAGAGAGAAAAAACAGAAATCAGAAATAGCTGTTTTCCTATAATCCACAGGCAACTTTACAAAAAAGGGACGATTTTTCAAAAAAAGTAATTTTTTTCTGAGACCCTTGGGTAAATTTGGATGATATTGTAGTATGTTATAGTGGGGCACCTGTTCTATCACACCCTGACGGTTGGACCACTATTTACGCCACACCCTGTATATACCTAACTCCTGCATTTTCAAGAATTCGGCTTTGACCTTCTTGTACCGGTCCGGGGGTAGTGGCCTTGGACGCGCACATACCGGGGCACCGGTCGTGATGATATGGTGATATACGGAATGAGATGGTTCTTTATAAACTATGGGCTTAGTAATACTAGAATATTCTTCTAAGATATCTCGATAAGGATTGTCATTTTGGATACTTTTTAATGAGGGTTGCATGTGTTGTACGATGGACCCTATTACACATAAGCTAGTTACACTGTCAGTTATTTTCTTATTATATAAGTCTACTACTAGTTTATAATATTCTAGGAAATCTGCACCTATAATAGCTTGTTTAACATCGCAAATTATAAATGTCCATTTCAAGGCTCTACGCAATCCTATGTTTAATTCTAATGTTTTTATACCGTAACTTTTGATTTCGGTATTATTAGCTGCAAAAAGTTTATAATCACTGACTGTACGTTCACATTTATATTGACTCACCGGTAAGACGGAGACGTTGGCGCCAGTGTCCACAAGAAAACGTGTTCCAGTTTTTTTATCCCTTATACATAGACGGTGGTTACCTTGGGTGTCTATGCAGTCGCCCACCTGATTAGACTGCATGCTTGCTAGTTTTCCACCTTGTCATCCTTGTGTCCTGTGTTTTGAGGTGGTGGCTCGGTCTGCTTCCAATTGCATGGTTTCTCACAGTTTCTAGCCTGATGCCTGAATTTGAAGTGATATTTGCAGAGCCAGTTGGAGTTTTCAGGTGTACGTGGACGTGGACCTGAAGAGCGTGATCGCGATCTGTCCGTGTAAAAACGTCTACCACGCTGCCATTTACGTCCTCTTATCTCATTTATTTCGACACGTAAATTCTTGATTTCTTGAGTCATACGTTCTAATTGATTCTGTAGATCGGGTGATTTTAAAGTTGATGTCGAAGGCACTGAAGTTACTGCTGAAACTTCGTTGGAATCCAAATTCTCAACGATTTTGTCGGCTAGTGCGGCAAGTTCGTCTAACTTTGTTTTGTGAGCGACCGATAAAACTGCCTTTACTGTGCTAGGTAATCTAGATATCCATAGGCGTCTCAATGCTTCTGTGGATACTTGAGTATTTGTAGCCAGTTCTGACATTCTCCTTAGCAACTGTGATGGACGTTGAGTCCCTAAATCCATTTCTGAAAGTAATTTGTTGAACTGTCGCTCAGCACTTTCTTCGTAAGCGGTTGTCAATCGGTCTCTGATAGCTTCATATTTATTTTTCTCCGGCGGCGTAATAATTAAATCGTATACCTGTTGTAAGGCATCTCTACTTAGTTTCGCGACTACCATGTTGAATTTAGCCGTGTCACCTTGTTTTTGCGGATCCATAATTGAGTCGAATTGAGCGAACCATAATTTAGGCATGTCCTTCCAAAATTCTGGAATCTTTGCAGAAACGGAAATCACTGCTAAATCTGTTACAGTTTGTGTGGCTTCTTCTGTTACAGTTCTTCCTTTTTAGAAGCGTTCGCCATGGTGAAGTAATAAAGTTCGTACCACCGGTTCACTAAATAAATAATTCACTACACGAAAAGTGTAATCTAACCTGCACGCGACGGCTTTGCAGGGAGTCAATACCGGCCGATATGTCCTGATTCACGGTTCACTGATTCTAAAGAGTCACTATTGTATCACTGTTCGGTCAAGGTCACTAATTTTTCGCGTTACTTTTCGGCACTTTTTTAACTCTTGATTACCACTGTAGAGTAGTATTAAATTTTCAGCACTTTTTTCGACTCTGGGAGTAGTGTTAAATTTTCAGCACTTTTTTTCGACTCGGGGTCACCATTTGTAGAGGCTGTCTACGTGTAGGCAGGAGAGGGTTAGTGGTGGCTGGGGTGCTCACCACGTACCGGCCTTGCTGCTATACTTACTGCTGCGAAGTCTGTTGCGTGATCGTAAGTGTTCGAACAGAATGAATCGAAGGTCATGAATGAATACTACTGGAGTTAGCGAACCGAGTGTATTTCGCGAGCAAACCGTTGACATGTCCTCATCGGACCAAGGGAAGGAATTGACTGCCGGGGCACCGCCACGCTCTTAATACATGCAACTCGGTAATCGGATTCCATCAGCCGATGACGTAATCATGGCGTGTGTCCCCACAAGTCATATTTTTTCCTTCTGATCCTGTTTGTCCAGCTAGCTGTTTTTTATATTTTACATATCCATCTCTTAAAATCTTCCACTTGTGTTTCACCGCATCATCTGCAAAAAAAAAGTTCAACATTTTTATTATTATTAAAAAAACCCAGCTAACCCCGCAACTTTATTTACGTCACATAAGGTGTATGAAAGGAGAGGTATTTCTTCGTCAGAATCATCAAGCAGCGAGTGAAACTGCCCTGTCTGCTTAATCATAAAAGAGCTTAATGATTAAGGCTATTTTAAAACAATTCAGTCCGCGCCGAAAGCGTGGACTGAATCGTTTTAAAATGATTAAGCCAACACGCCAGTTTAGATTTACCCATTTTTAGACTCATAAGTCTATGTATCATTCTTTAAAGTGATATAACTTTTTTTATATATAAACCGATTGACATGATATTGAGATAAATGATACACGCGTATATATTGTTTGAACGTTTATTTCGGACTGCCCTACCGGTGGAGTTAAAAGGGCACGCACACCTGCGTATGCGCACCTACACACATACACTATAGTACTAGAGTAATACTAAGCTAATACATTACAATCCTCCAGACTTATTCTAAGAAAACTTAAAATCTAAAATTTTATTGCTGGTCCATCATTTTCATAAATCGCGTGAACCCGATGAAAATGGTAAGGGTGCAATCCATGGGAGTGTAAAGTTTTCCACACATAATATTGGCTCACATTGAACACGCCTGCTGCCATTCTTGTACTTCGCCGTGGGTCTCGTTCGAAGAACTCGATGATATCTTATTCGATATCTGGAGACTCATTTAGACGTCCACGGCCTTGTGCATGTCGCGGCGTTCGGAATTGTCCGTAGTCCAGTAAGCGCTGGGTCGCAGCCAAGATGGTTGCTGTCGATGGAACTTGAGCATTATCAATTCCTTGTAGCCGTAGCCCGTTCAAATTCTCTGACCGGGAATACAACCGCCTAGGTTGTAGTTAGCAGTAGTTAGCAACGGCATACATCTGCACCATTGCTAAATATTCCACGTTGGAATATTCGTACTGACGACTCATTTTTGCAATGCGCGATCGCGACGACAATACTGCGCGCGAGTCATAGTCGAACTGCGCGCCGCGGTCGGCCGAGCGTATTTACCTACCTACAAGACGTAACTAGTCGAGTACCTACCGACGTTACTTGGCAACGAATCCACGTGGACCGGTGCGTTCATGCGATTGGTCGAATTTTCCCGGCGCGGTGACTCTTCTTACTGATTGGAACGTTAGACATTGAATGAAAAATTGTAGTAGAAAATCGTAGTAAACATATTTCGTGAAATTTAAAGGAATAACCAGGAGTTCTCATTTTGATTTTGGCAAACGATGTAGATTTTGACATTTTCGTAATTTTTTATTGTTGATTTTCAAATTGACAGTGCCGATCGGTTCTGTTATCGAAACTGTGCCTAAACCTTTCCGTTCCAAAACGACTATAAATTCAACCAGTATAATCTTTCAAAAACCGTTGATTTAACCACATTGCTGTCAGCCTATTATGCTTATGTGGAGTCATCTCTGCGATATGGCGTGATTTTCTGGGGAAACTCAACTGATTGGGAAACTGTTTTTAAGGCTCACAAACAATGCAATGGCAATTCTAAAACTAAAAATTACAGATACGTGTAAGCCACATTTCAAACTATTAAAAGTACTCACGTTACCATGTATTTATATAATGGGCCATTTTTGAAAAAAAGAACATGAACCAATTTGAAACGTTGAACAGTCACCGGCATCAGCACAAATAAGAATGTTAAAACATAAAACAGCACTCTAAATAAAAATGTTTATTGCATGGCACCAAGAATCTATAACAAACTGCCCATTGTGTTATGTAAGATGGAAAATGTTGACCTATTTAGGGAAAGGCTCAAAAATATTCTGTGTCACAAAGCATATTATGCAGTTAAAGAGTATTTAGAAGATAAAAATATTAGCCTACAACGAATGAATCCGTTGTGTTATGTGTGCTCAAAATTCTGATTTGTTTCGCAATGACATTATGTAAATTGACATAAACTGTCAATAAAATAGGTATGTAAGTAATATATTTAATAATGACATGAATTCGTTTAGTTGTACCTCAATTATCTGTGTTACAATATAACCTATTTGACTACATATTGCTGTAATTAACTCGAAAATTGACTGCTCCAAATTTAATAATTTGCATTGCATGAATTATCTATTGAATTAATTGTAATAACTTGACATTTGTACTAATTTAGTATTTGCATACCATAACAGGTGGAAGATGGAGAAACTCGACCATACTTGTAACATCTCTGTATTTTTGTATGTACCTATTTTCGCAAATAAAAACATTGAATTGAATTTAAAAAAAAAAACGGTTGTCTGTAAAGTCGGTTTACTGACGATAGTTGAACGTGACAACGTCATAAGAAAATACTGATGAAATGGTTTCAATTTTTAAAAGAAAATTTTAACTTTATTTGTTTGATAGATATTTTGTATGAATATATTATAGAAAAGGGGGTAAATGGAAATCACAAATGAATTGATCAAGTTACAGTTATTTGTACACATAAATACAATTATGTTTTTTTTTTACAATGTACATAGTTTTTACATGTATGAATGTGCTTTGAGCAATGGTTTTACAACTTTTATTTACAACTTTTAAACATGTGTGATATTTAACTTCTTACAATTTGTGTTATTCTGTTAGGGAATAGGAAAAGTAGGATATGAAAGAGAGTGTTTCGAGTGTAATGTGTCTTGAAAAAGTCAAATCGATGGTGGTGCCTCTTAGTGTTGTTGACTTATTAACGTCTGATGCACAATCGAGATTGAACATGTCTTTCATGAATTTGAGAAATTTTTCGTCATTTTTCACGTTTGTGTTGAAGTCGCCACAAAGAAGAATTGGCACATCGGTATCAACTTCCATGATGGAATGTACACAAGGCAACGCAATGAAGTATGCAGGCCACACTAGTAACATGCATGTGTGAGTAAATGTAACGAGTGTATTATATTACGTTTCTATGTGCGTGACTGACACGCTCGCACCAGCATCGTATACTTTTACAATATAGGGCATCATGATGTCTTGTTCGGGCGTTTTTGTCTAAGCTCGGCTAAGCCGAATGGAATTCATCACCCTTGCGCGATTAAGTTAGCATATTTTTACTTCAATCACATAAGTTCTCGTAGCAAATTGTCTAGACGGCGGATTTAAATCTGCATCGTATTCGTAAGTGTCGCGAGATCAAATCCTTGCGCAACGTGCAGAACTCTTTTTGCCGTTTTTGTAATATATATATTTTTTTAGTAATGTGGTAATATTACTAAAGAAATTATTATATATATAATTTTATATTATATAATTATATAATATTATAGATTATATAGTATTACTAGAATATATAATATAAAATAACAAAGAAGGAAAATAAAACAATTTCTTTATAATAGTTCAGTCATTTGGTATTTTTACTTGGAAAGTTTTCCGGGAGTTTTGAAAATTGGTAATTTTATAGATTTTGATATGCTCTTTCCAAATTTCAACTTTGCCACCTCGTATGATTGCCGCTCGTGCCGCCTTTTTGAAAAAATGGCGCCCAAAAGCAGTTTTTTGATAATAACTCCTTTCCGACGCATTTTACAGGAAAAACACTTCTACACAAAATAAAAGTAGAGGAAATTTCCTACAATTTGTCATAATCCTTTTTTCCCAAAAATTAATAGTTTCCGCGTAGGAGCGCCGTAAAGTGTAATTATGATCTAGTTATAACCTCTAACCTCAACAACAATAACATCATTCACATAATAATAATAAACTACTTCTATTGGCACTTTTGTATCACCAACTTTTTATTTATAGTTTTATTAAGATTTTTAAAAGCAAAATATTCTAAATATCATATCACAGACTAATAACCAATAGGTGCACCATCACTGCCTATTACTTGTTGCAATCTTGTTCTCATGTAAGCAACCATATTCCAACACAGGTCAGTGCCACGAAATGATTTCCAAGTGGAAGTAACGACTTCATCTAGATTCGACTTAGACCTCACTTTAGATGAATCCCAATTGAGCACCATATGCCCCCATAGGTTTTCAATAGGATTTAAATCAGGGCTTTTAGAGGGCCATTCAATGACAGTAAAGTTTTCTTGTGTGTTTAACCAATTTTGCACAAGCCGGGCACGGTGCACTGCACAGTTGTCATGCACAAAGTAAATGTGCTCATGCGGATAAACAACATGCACAGTTGGTAGCATGACATTTTGCAAAACATCCAAGTAACCTTTACTGTTATTCCGACCCCCTACTTCCACTAACTCGCCGGGTCCCATCGATGACATCCAGCCCCAGTAACCCAAAGTGATGCGTCCACTAGACCTGCATGGAACGACATTATTTTGAGAATAGCGTTCACCCGCTTTCCTCCACAATATTTTACGACCATCCTTGTCTGACTTAAAACATTTTTCGTCACTAAAAATCACCACACTATTACACCAATCAAAGTCCAGATATTGTCGTGCAAATTGTATCCTATCTTGCGTATGTTTCTCTGACAATAAAATCTTCTTAGCTGGCTTACGACATCTTAATCCTGCTGCGCGCAAATGAACCCTGACGGTCTGTAAGGATATGTCATGCCTGGTAGCCGTGGTGCGCGTCGATGCGAAAGGGTCCGCCAAGTGTGTGGCAACAACATCTCGATGCCGTGGATTAGCCTCCGTGTATACGGTAGCTTGTCGGCCAGGACGAAGACGATCTATGTGCCCTGAAGCACCATGTCGATGAACCCACAGCTGCACCGTTCTTCTCTGTGAACAATATCACAAAATAATTTAAAATAATATTTACAACGTAAAATTATACTTTAAATTATGCCCATAATTATAATAATAGGGGTTAAGGTATGAAATTGTCGTTTTATTGCAATAGGTTCTTTGAATTGACATTTAATCTTCGTGGTTTGAGGTTTTCGAATGAAACTTTTTTAACATAGTTTCTATGATGTTCTTCTTTTAAAAAATGTGAAACATTTGAATATCGACTTTCAATTGTTTTTGATATTCAACTTAGACAAGAAAGATGGATACTGCGAAAATTCGAGTAATTTTTGAATCCGAGTTCCGACGCGGAAGTAACGCGGCAGAAACAGCCCGCAATATCAATGTTGCGTTTGGAGACGGGTCTACTAATGAACGCAACGTGCGATTTTGGTTTAAACGCTTTCGTGAAGGAAACTTCGACTTGAAGAACGAGCCACGAGGAAGACCGCCCACACAGGTAAATAACAATGAATTAAGAGAGATGGTGGAAGCCGATCCTAGTCAAACTACCCAGGAATTAGGGGCATGGTTTAACGTTACCTTACCCACAATATTGACTCATTTGCATCAAATCAATAAAATAAAAAAATACGAAAAATGGGTGCCTCACGATTTGACCGATCTGCAGAAAGAAACGCGTGTTGAAACTTGTGTTGCCCTGTTGAATCGGTACAGAAATGAAGGAATATTGGATCGAATTGTGACATGTGATGAAAAGTAGATTCTTTATGATGGGGTAAAATAATATTCACACTTGACGAATCACTTTTGTGTTATTATAGTGGGTAGGATCAATATCAATAATAATGTTAATAGTTTTGACTGACAATTTTGCTTTAGAGTCTCAAAACAAGTTACTAACAACACGCATAGAAAGGTAATATAATACACTCGTTAGATTTACACACATGCGTGTTACTAGTGTGGCCTGCATACTTAATTGCGTTGCCTTGTGTACATACTGGCTGTTGTAAACATATGGAAATAGTGCTTGATGCAGCAGAACACTGATGTTAGAGATACTTGCTCCAGCATGAATATAAACTGCGCCAAGAACCATTCTAAACTTGGTATCAGCGGTGAAGCATGTAACTTCTGCCAAGCAAACGTCACCAGTGTTTCTAATAAGGCGGGTTGTATCCGACAGTTCAACATTGAGAATTTTGGCCGTGGATGTCGATAAGTTTCTATAAGTTGCCACTCCACCTGCTGCGTTTGTTTCAGAATCTGATAAAAATTGTTGTTCATTGAGTTACTTAAGTATTTTTTGCAAATTTAATTGTAATTTGTTGTAAAAAGTAATGATTTTGTATAATATATTGTAAGAATAAACTGTGATTAAGTTTGTTCATACGAGTAAATCTTAAATTTGGAAACATCATTAAAATTTTTGTAACTCTAGCTTTTGTTCCCTTTGACGGCTGGCTGGTGTAACCTGTCATTTCAGACACGTTGTTATGATTATGTGGAAGATTTAATATTAATGTTTTAATTTTTTGAAATCATAGCTACGCTCGATAATTATTTCGATCGAATAGTAAAGCAATTGATTTTTTACTCATCGTGAAATAGTTCTGTTAACTTTTTGTTATAGTTTTGTCAATTATAGCATAACCTACAATCGCTGCACTGGCGGACCGATGCTATTTATTTTAATGATGAAAGCACGAATATTCGACAATATATCACTGAACATATATTTAATATCGAAAGAGTCATTACCTTTAGCGCCGCAATTGTCGTTGCTATAAACAATTGACACCACATTCACTTTTCACTGCACGACGACTGCACTTCATACTTGACGAAAACCTGTAAATGTATTGTATAGCAGCTGCCCACGCGGACGCATCGCACTCTCAAGTAGGAGAGAGACAGATGTCATACGCTGCTGAACGCGGAGGCCGATTGTGCCTCTTTGTCGCTCGTTCCTCGGTCTCGCTTGCACTTCAAGCCTTAAATGGAACGCCTCAGAGCGAGGTAACGCCGCATGAGTCATATTTTTTCGTGCGTGCAGGCGGCTCCATCGAATTATAAGACGTTGACACTTCAAAAATATAACAGTTAACAAAAACAAGAACTGTCATTGAAACAACTGTCATCCACTTGTCATACGTGACATTATGTCAAACTTTTAATTTGTTTTTTTAGGCTAAGGCAACAAAAGTTTTGTTCGTATTCAGCCTAAAATATACGAAAATAAAATTATGTTTTCTCAAAATTGCAGGAACTTAAAATTCCATTTTATAAATTATATTAGTTTTATGTAACATTATTACAAATATTTGGTTTGTGTCCTATCACTCATCAAAACAAAAATTAATAGAATAATGTATCCTGGCACACAAATTATTGGCTGCTAAAGAGTTCACCTTTTCAAATGCGGTAATGATTCTTCTTCAGGTCCTCTACAGTTTCAACTTAGGTAGCATAAACTTCGTTTTTTAAGTGGCGCCAAATATAATAATTTATTGGCGTAAGGTATGGTAATCCCGGTGGCCACTGAATGCCAAACCTGCTTCTAACAGCAGCTAGAGGCAGTTCTTTTAAGTAATCGGACAATGGCCCATCCATTAGTTCTAAAAATGTAAAAATTTTGCGGCATTAAGGTTTCCGTCATTAAAACTGGACCAATTATCTCGTTGCCGTAAATTTCAGCCCAAACGTTTACAGAAAAACGATACTGGTGCCCCAACTAGTGAAGTAGCTGGGGGATTGCCCATACTCCAATATCGTAAATATTGACGATTCCAATAGCCTGTTACGTGTGAATTTGCTTTCGTCAGTCCACATAACATTGGATAGGAATTCGTGGTCAATTGCTACCTGCCCGAGTAGAGTATTGGCAGTATGCAACTCGGACTGGCCGATCTCTTCTAAGCAAAGTCTGTACTCTGGCAAACTTAAATGCTCGCAGTTTGTTTGCTTTCAAAATGTTCAAAATTTGTTTATTGGGCACACGAAATCGACGACCAGCTCTACGTAGACTGCACGTAGGGTTACGTGCGAAATGGTCCAATAATTTTGTTGTTCCAAAACCACGGGTCTCCGAGGGGGAGCTTCTGTATCGGTTGGTACCAAGTGCTGGTTTTCTCACAATCTTTGCACAGCTCTTACGAAGATTCGCGAGTCATAAGGACATATGCGATTGTGTTCAAACCTGTCACGGTATGTCCTTAATGCTAAAGCTGCATTTTGATGGCATTCCCCATTCATAAGTATCATGTCAGTGTACTCCGCAGCAGTAAAATTTACACGAGGCATGTTAAAAAATAAAATATGTAGGTAAAAAACTAAAATTGCGTCCAAAATGGCACTTAAAGAATCACTTCAACTACCAAAAAAATAAACCTAATAGCTAAATAAAAATAACTCACTACAACTAAAATTAAGTGATAAAAAAGCTATAATCGTGTCCGATTTCGCACCCAAAAAAACCGCTCAAACTATTCAAAAGACTTACTATTTATGGACTATAAATTTCCATGTTTATCAGCGTGGAAATTTGGCACGAAACGAAACGAGAGACCGCACGTAAACATAAACAAAATGAACTTTTCTCTTTACGTTAACCGAAACCAAAGTTAATATAGTATTACATACAGATCGGCAACTCCCTGCCGCGCCACAGCTGTCAGTAGAGTTGACGTACGTGTTGACGGGACATTTGCTTAGAATTGTTGGTCACACGCACACATTTACGCTGGAGTTTCCGCCCTGTGCCGAAACCGAAACTAGCCTAGACCGGAAATTGAGAAATCCCCTCTTTAAACATACGATCTCCTCTTTAACCATACGATCAAGTTCATCTGACACCCGTTCTTTTAAAGAAAATGGTAATAGTCGGGGTTGATAAAACTTAGGGTCAGAATCAGGTTTAATTTTCAATGAAAATGGTTTGTTTTAAAATAACTCTAATTTTTCTGTAAACACCGTAGGATACTTTGCAAATAAATCTGTGGCTAAAGAACTAGGTGACAGAACCCTATTAATCCCATTGTTTAACAAAAAGTTGGTCGGGCTTAATAAGCCCAGCTTATACAACCAACTACGGCCCACTATAGGTGGCCCAGACTTGTGAAAATATACAGCTTTTCATTAAAAGAATTATTTACAGTTTAACCGAAGTGAGGTTCATCGCAGTGATTGCAGAACCTGAGTCTACTTCGATTTGTATATCGATGTCATTAACATTCAAACTTGCATGAACAGGTGCAATTGACTTGATAGAGTATAAGCTTGATAAATTAACACCCTCATCGTCAACTACTTCAGTTAGATGAACTCTTTTATTTGATGGATTCGTAACATCCTTCTCATTCTTTTTTTTAATGCACATCTTCACTAAATCTCCCTTCTTAGAGCAAAAGGTGCAGAACGATTTTTTGAAATTGCACTGGGGTCTTCCATGCCGCTTCTCCCCACATGTCCAACAGGGCTGGCAGCAGTCTCATGTTCTACCAGTTTGGTTTGACAATTAATTGACTGATTTTTTTTTTTGGTGACTCCGTAGGTGGAAGCCAGTTAAATACAGTCATTGAATTTTAATTTTGCCACCTTATGACAGTAACTTTCTCTTAATATTGGGATCAGCCACACCCCAAATTAATTGATCGCGCAACAATTCGTCCAAATAAACACCAAATTTGCAAAATTCACTGCACTTTCTTAAATGGACTGCATACTCTGTTACTGTTTCCTGTTGCTGCCGTCTTTCCCGGAAATTGTATCGTTCCATTAAAAGATCGGACTCTGGTTCAACATACTGTAGCAAGGCAAACCAGCGTCGCTCGCCTCGTGGATGAAGTGTATGCTCTCATTCACAAGGTGACATAATGCTGAAAGGAGGAGGCCTTTATTTTGCTCGGATGGAATGTGCATTGTGATTTAGTATTTATTTTTCTCTATTTTTTATTATTCAATTAATTTATTTAAATCAGGCTAAAAATACCCATACATTAGAAATTCACATAAAAATATCGTTTTGTGTCTTATTATTTTGTAAAATATTCTTAAGTCGGTATGTTTGTGTCATCTCATCATCGGTGTACTGACATTTGAGAAAATAAAAAAAACATTTTATTTCTTTTCTTTCTAAGTTGACTTCAGTTCTTCGTAAGATTTGCTGGTAGGGCTTGAAGGTAAAACAGATTGGGCGCTTGCACATTGAACGATATCGTCCAACGATATCGGTTTAGAAACCATATAACGATATTGTATAAGAACAATTTGGGTTGATCCTATTCTACAAGTGCTAAAATAACTAGACTGGTATACATACACTACACCAGTGATCCGTCAAGACAGCGCAGCTTTTTAATTTTTTTTCGTGAGAGAAAATGCTCATGGATGTAGCCGGACTCCTACCGACTCTCCCTCTCTTTCATATTTATTTTGCTGTGCCCGACAGGGTCCACGATGATCTAATAATTTGTACCTACCACCTAAGTTGTCAACATTGTGGAACGCAATAAAGCATTGAGAATTGAGAATTGACTAAAAAACCTAACGTAACGCCTTACAGCCCATGGTTGTGAGCACCGGATAAGCCCTCGGAAGGATGTCCCAGGACTACAGACAACAGACCTACGGTCGCCACTGCGGCCTCGCCCAGGGGGTGGTTCGGGTGCTATCCCGCGTTTTTGGGGGGTTTCGGGTTTGATCCCGCTTCTAAGGGGGAGGGGGGGCGTGCGTGAGTTCTTCACGTCACGCTGCCGTCATGGGCCTGCTTCTGTAAGGACGGTGAGCGTCCCTCTCACCGTCCTCAGACCCTCGGTCGTGGAGGCCGATAGTCCTCGGCGAAGACACGTCGGAAGCGCCCAGGCCGCCGACTGCGGGACTCGGGTGGGAGAGTTCTCTCCCGTACCCGCCCCGCCGCCTCCTTCACGAGCATGACCTGCTCGCAGAAAGAGGCGGCGCGGTCCCACTTACTCCCGCTGGAGATCATGGCTCGCACCATGGTCTCGAGCGAGAGAGTGTCCACGTCCAGACCCACTACGAGGACCTGGCGCTGTTGCGCCCACGCCTTGCACTCCACTAGCGTATGGAGCGCTGTGTCATCGCTGCGGTCCTCGCAGTGCTGACACTTAGCCGTGATTTCCCGGTGTCTTCGCCACAGATACCTACCGAAGCTACAGTTGCCCGGTAAGTATCTGTGACAACCGGTAGGAGAGAGCACCGTGTCTTCTCTCCAGCCACTCGTCCATGACCTGTCTGACGGCCGCGAGTGTGGCAAGCGTTTTTTTTGTTTAGCAAATCATATATCCGGTGTACGAACCAATTTTTTGGTTTAAATTCGATAAACGAACTCGGTGTACGAACCAATTTTTTGGTTTAATTAAATTCGGAAGCGCTCGTGGCCCCGTGGACTCGTTGTTCTGTAAGCGATCACTGCAGTAAGCAACTTTCACTATAGCCGGTCCATGGATGGGTGACAATCCATGTGATCACTTTGTGCCATTTATTTGAGCGTTTCCGTGCTTCGGAAGGCACGTTAAGCCGTTGGTCCCGGTTGCCAGTAAAATGGCAGTCGTTAAACTAAGTTGAAGACTCTATTTTAACAACAGGCAGTCACCACCTGCGCCTGTCCATTTAAAGACGGCAATACGGCTCACCACCCATTACGTGGGACAAATTATACAAAGTTGAAATGTGGGCATATAATATGCCTCTGCCTACCCCTTCGGGGTTAAAGGCGTGACCATATGTATGTAAATTCGATAAAAAGGTCATCTCGTTTTGTGTAAAATTTCAGATTTTTAAGTAGTTAAGTTATGTTTAGTTCATCAATTGGTTTTTCTGCGCAGCATTCATATTTCTGGTATGCATTCAGTTAATTAGTGAAGTTACTTAGTGTGCAGAAAAATTATATAGATGTGCATTTAAAAATATCCCGTGAGACATGTATCTGAGTAGGTAAAAAGGTTTTCGTTTTTTTGGGAACAGATATTTGTCCTTGTAATAAAACACAGTCCTAAAAATTTCAGAAGTTCATCTTCGTCGATCGCTCTGAAAGAGTATTAACGACTAAAATAAAATTTTTTCCCTTTGAAATTTAATAAAAAAAATTTAGGTTTGTCAAAAGTTTTGTGACTCTACCGGGGGTTCGGAAATGCTACAGACTGAGAAGAACACCCCAAGAAACTCAGTCCGGTCCCTCTTAATTCATCTTAGTATCTAATACAGTTTTTTTTAAATGTAGAAAGGAGCAATTCGTGTGACTGCCAGGCAGCCTTGTCTTCTAGAAAGTCTTTAATGCTATAATAAGCTTTCTGGCACAATTTAAGATTTATTAGTTTTTTAAATTTATTAACTGACAAACCTGTTACGGCTGTCGGCAATGTATTGTACATTCGAATACAATTGCCCGCAAAAGAATTGCTTATTTTATTAAGCCTAATTCTAGGTACAGCCAATTTATTCTTATTTCTTAAGTTTAGGTTATGGATATCACTATCTAAATATATATAACTCAAAGGTGACTGACTGACATAGTGATCTATCAACGCACAGCCCAAACCACTGGACGGATAGGGCCGAAATTTGGCATGCAGGTAGATGTTATGACGTAGGCATTCGCTAAGAAAGGATTTTGATAAATTCTACCCCCAAGGGGATAAAATACGGGAAGCGGGAACGGAAACAAATTTTACGCGGGCGAAGCTGCGGGCATCAGCTAGTTTTTAATAAATTTGCTATTATTTTCATGAGTATATAATAAGTTTTCATATATGTACTGTGAATACACACACACAAACTTTTCTCTTAATGACTTCCGAAACCATACCATAGATAGCCCGGACAGCCCTTTTCTGCAACACAAAGATACATTCGATGTCGGCAGCGTTACCCCATAATAGTATGCCATAGGTCATGACACTGTGGAAATAGCTAAAGTAGACAAGACGCGCTGTTCTAATGTCTGTCAGTTGTCGGATCTTTTTAACGGCATAGGCTGCAGAGCTCAGTCTGCCCGAGACTCTCTCGATATGAGGCCCCCACTGCAAGTTGGAGTCTAACTTTATGCCCAGAAAGACAGTTTCATCGACCAATTCTACTTGATCATCCCTAATCCTAATACTGGTGTTAACGAGCCTAACATTTGGCAAGGTGAATCTAATACATTTTGTTTTAGTTTCATTTAACAATACATTATTTGCGTTAAACCAGTGGACTACCCTAGAGAGGGCATTGTTTACTTCGTCAAGATTGCGTTGTCCACGTTCAACTTTAAATATTAAAGATGTGTCATCAGCAAACAAAACTACCTCGTGATCGTCTCTTATAAGGTGAGGGAGATCATTTATGTACACTAAAAATAGAATAGGTCCCAGAATTGAACCCTGAGGCACCCCCATTGTTACAGCAGAACCATGTAACTGTTTACCATTTATAACTACTCTCTGTACTCTATCTCTTAGGTAAGAACTAATTAAATCCAAGGCCGTCCCCTGGATCCCATAATGATCAAGTTTTTGAATTAAAGTCTGATGCTGTCAGTTGTCAATCAAAGGCCTTAGATAAGTCGCAGAATACACCATAAGCATCATACGACTCCGCCCAGGTCTCATATATATACTCTAATAATTTGATTCCAGCATCCGTGGTAGACCGACCGCGCGTGAAACCGAATTGTTTAGTATGGAATAGTTTATTTGTGTTAAAATGATTTTGCATTTGATTAAGCATTACCTTTTCAAAAATTTTACTAAACGTGGGTAGTACAGAAATAGGACGAAAATTGGACGGATCCGAGGTGCTACCCGATTTTAACAGAGGAGTTATTTTACTAAACTTCATTAAGTCAGGAAACACACCACTATCAACACAATTATTAAATATTATTGATAATTCAGGGGCAACCATTTCAATTAACGAATTAACTAAATGTACAGAAATTCCCCAGAGGTCAGCCGTTTCGAAGTTTGGTTTCCTCCTGCTGGCGGCCGAGAGCTCTGTGACTCCGGGTATTCATATTATTAATGAGTAAGTGCTATTATACGCGAATTATATTGATGATGGAGCTCTTTGTACAGTTTAATGGTAAGAAGTAACAAGGTTATGTACCGGCAATAAATTATACTTCATATTTTTATGTACTTACGCAAATACACCGACCGTCGTCAACGTCGAGTAAACGCTTATACAAGTATAATAATTCTACTCACGAGAAACAGTCGATTTATTATGTATTTACGTGAAAAGAAAACATTCAAAATTCGAAAAAAGCCGGGCACCTGACTCGTCACTTTTTACACCAAAATACACGGACAGAACACTTTTATTATATTATCTGACTATTTTAGGACACTATTAATGCGATGATATTGGTTTTAGTTGGTTTAAAATTGTTTAAATACTATATAACTAATTAATTTAAAAAATATTTTCAGAGAGCTAAAATTTTTGACATTTCGATTGTGTTGCCAGACTCCAAAATTTTGTTACTCCGACCTTACCCCTAAACCATCACTCCTATGGAGGAGCGACGACCTGCTGGATATGAGCGTTTATGCTTCGCCTATTCAACATGCAAGTGCAAAAGAGGGCGACTCGCTTGCTGGCAACTTGGTAGATTTACTTAGTTCGGCGAAGCCGCGGACTCCGCCCCGCGCGAACCCCACTACCAGGGTTCTCCGTCCCATTGTGATTCTATTAAATGTTAATGAGGCTGTTATCAAATGTAAGAGGATGACCATCATCCGCGCAATAGTTTAGGAAATATTAGAAGGCTTCGGGCCCCTCAATGGAGCCAGCCGCTGAGTGGATAGTTGCGGAATCGGCGGGTAGGGAGGGCATTGAAGCCACTCCTTTACATTTTTGAAGAACTGGTATAATGCCTTTTCATGATCGGCATTTGGCGTGGCTTCGAGGGCGGTGGGGTGACGTACAGGCAATAGCACGTCTAAGGGCAGATCAGCGGAAGTGGATGTGCTCCGCTTAGGGGCTTGCACCTTTTTGCTGGATGATGCTGTCTCGTCTTCGACTGGGCGTACAAGGGGCAGACGCGTGGAGCTTTTTCGTTGTGCAGCTTTCATCTGTGGAAATGCGGGGAAGTGCTTGGTTATCATCTCTTCTTGGGCTAATTCTGTACCGGAAGTTGGAGCGTCGCGCGCTTCAAGTCTAATGAAGCGAATCTTTTTCCCGTCATCGTGCGTTCTAGTGCGTAAGACTGTTCCGCGATTCACTTCCCCCATATAAACGAGGGTGTTAGAGCTGCAGTCTATACCTACGCGCGTTCTGTCAATGGGCATTAGTGGTTTGTCTCCGGTACAAATGTAGTTGTTGGAATATTTAACATTCGTGGAAGATGTTATCGGTTTGAATCCGCCAATTGACCCTTCCTTCGCGTCGCCGTTCCTATAGGTTAGTACTTCATAACTAGTCGAGATACTATCTTTTATATACAGAGACCTGGTAGTCCATGTCCGCGCGGGCTGGGGTTGCGAGCTCAAATCTTGCGTAGCCATGTGTACAATGTCCCAAAAATATATTTAGTGTAGAAATAAAACAATGTATCCAGAGTAAGACAATTTATTACCTAAAGTAGTACGGAGTTCATATCTTGCAGGAAAATCTTAACACCGCGATTTACAATATAGGGTTACGGTACAGCGCCATCTATCGGTTAACATTTACACTAAGCTAGCTAAGCATGATAAATATTGACTACTATAGTATGATATTTGGTTGTATATATTAACAGATTAGACACATGTCCAACGTTGGTCTGGCAGAAACACTCTTGAGGTCAGTCACTATATTGATCGTAACAAAATATTTTACTACTTTCCAAAATAATTTACTATTTCTAGTCATTGGTCTGTTCTTATTGCATATGGCTTTGCCATATTTATTGATATGTTCAACAAGTTGACTTAAAAAATGAGTTGGAAATAAGTGCCTGAATGCATCAAGAACTGAAAAAAATTCATCAATTTGAAATTTTACCCTTGTTGATGTAGAATTGAAATTGAATTCTGTTATATCTGATGTTGTATGTTCCCAATGTACAGTCGTAGCTGGTGTAACAAATCTAATATGACGCTGCTGTACATTGCTAGGACCTGGTTCTGGGTCTTGCATGATATTCGAACTAAAATTAGGATCCTGTTGATCCTTCGCTTGGTCGTGTAGTATTAGATTGAAGTAATGATTCCGATAGCATAGATTCACATGAGGTAATAGATCCATTAGAATTACGTGGAACATTTTCATTTGGGTTCTTCAAAAGGGGTCTTAGAAGGTTTTTACAGGGTCGGCAGCGCGAGTGTGGCACCTCTGGTGTTGCAAACGTTCATAGGCTGCGGTGACCACCGGTCCTTCTGGTGGGCCGTATGCTTGTCTGCCACCTTAGTGGTATAAAAAAAAAAAAAAAAAAATTAGTGAAGTTTGAGATATATCTTGATAATCGTCATTATCAGTCGGTAGAGATTCAGTTTCGTCCAGATCGTTTCATTCACGATCACTGAGTCTCACCCAGACGCACATTAGGTGCTCCGGAACGCGCTCAGGCTGACAGACTGTGAGGAGCGCGGTACAAGGGGAAGACGTGTACGATGTTGCGCATGTGAGTGTGGGACTTTAACATGTGTGCGTACACTCTTAAGAAAATGAACTTCTGAAAGTCACGAGGCGGTATAAATATCCTAATAGCGAATGTGTTGCGGCGAAAGGAATATGTTTTATAGGAAATTGCCCTCAAAGTAAAAGTCCCAAGAAGTTCCATCGAAAAAAAATGATAATCTAGAAGACTTGAGATACGGCTGCGCCATTTTAAAAATATATCACCACGACGTTGCTCTCGTGAACATGAGTAAATTCTCAGACATACGTTTACCATATTTTACCCTATGGTGAATTTTTTAGGCTATCAGATCGGAATAACCGGACGCCGCGTCGCAATGTTTCTCAATTTTGGTTAAAATATGTTTAGTTGACATCTTTTCAGCTATTTGTGTTGGTTTTGATAATAATTTTTCCAAAATAAATGAACGGAAATCATATAGATTCAAAATGTTATAAAAATCAATGCCACTTTTCGTTGTAATTTTATAACTCAAGAACAGACTCACCTATCCAAACCAAATGTAGTGTAGTTTGCACAAAATCGGTTGAGTGGTTCTTCATTTATCACGCAAACGAAGTTGCGCGGGTCAGCTCGTTTATTATATAAATGGAAAACATCATTTAAACTCATCTGCAGTGTGTGGAAGAATATCCAGGATTAAGTTAAGTGCTGTAGGCGGCCAGCGTAGCTTACCTCATGTGCTAGTGTTTCCGCGGGGGAGAGCGCTCGTGCACCGGGACGCGATGGCGGTTGTTGTACCGGGTCGGCGGCGCGGGTGCGGGCCGCGCTGCTTGCCGAGGCCGCCCCATATCCGATTTGCTGGAATTGAAGTCTTCTGATACGGGGTGTAGTAGTTCAAATTGCCTGATTTATATTTATTTTTGATTATGAAGTTTGCTTTATTAAATGTTTTTTTTTGTGAATATTTTAATGATTATTTTTGAAAAGCAATTAGTATGCTAACTGATCATAAATTTTAAATATGGAAAAAGAATTGGTTTCGAGCAGGATTCGAACCTGCATCTTCTCGCATTCCGTGCAAGATGCTTAACCACTTAGCCACCGAAACCTACTCGGAACAACGACACCATACTTAATAGCCTCTTTTTATGGGCTTTAGAGGCATGTATTGTTTCATACATGAACGGCCTTTGAACTGAATCATTGATTCGTCAATGCTTTGAGATGAGGAATCTTTAGCATTTGTCAAACAAGCACTATTTATAGAATCTAACAACGGGCGTACTTTGTAAAGTTTGTCATAGTTCTGACTTGTCTTCTGTGGTTGTTGTGTATTATCATTCAGATGCAAACATTGTAGTATTTTCCTAAATCTTTTTATTGGCATTATTTCTGCAATTTCGTTTACCCGGAAACCTGGGTCAGATGACCAATAAAGATCAATAGATGGGAGTATATTATATCCCATGATGATGATAATACTAAAGAAGGCTTTTAATTCATTTACATCTAAGTTCATCCATCCTTCAATATTGCTTTGCGCGGCGTAGAGGTTTGTTTGATAAACTATCTTATCAAAAACTTGCTCAGTAAAGAATTTTTCAAACAGTGTTACTAATCTGATTCGGCTGCTAAACATCTGACTCGGTGCCATCGGAATTTCATCATAAATGCTAGGTGTTGGCCGATATGTTGTCCATTTACATTTTTTCCAGGTCTCTTTATCGCCGTCCGAGTCATCTGTTTCCGAATCGTCATAAATATTTACCGATGATATTGTCCTTGGTTCTGAGGTCTGCTGAAGAGGTGATGAACATGGCAAATCTTAAAGCCTTTTCGTATTGCCCGCCTAGGGCGAACACATTGAGACGATTGAGGTATTGGGCTAAATGGAAGGTGAACTGCGGGGCTGAATTTCGAGAACTGATACGGAGGGTGTTGGGCTATTAGATGGATTGGGTGACGGTGCCATAAGCCCCCCAACATTCGGATCGTCATAACTTTCTAAGATTCTTTGAAGTTTCGCAGTACTGTACGGAACCTCATCTTTATCCGATTCTAAATTGTCATTCGACACATTGGGATCATCGTGGAAATCAAATATCGCTTCCAATTCATTACTTATCTCTAAATCGTTGAGTACTCTTCTACTACTACTCATTTTCGTAATATTCTGTAATAAGCAAAAAAGAAAACATGCATTACATTGCTCACACCACAGGCAAAGGAAATATTAGTATCGCAACAAAAAATAACCCACATGGGCAGCGGGAATATATTTACCACCACAAAAGAAGCCTTTAAAAAAAATCCCAGGTCCAAAATCCAAAATTTGTCTGAATACAAGAAACGAGTGTTGGGTTATATTTTAATCACACACTTGTAACAAACTGACTTCATCAAATACCACATTTCTCACCGCGTGCTCTTCGACCGGTCATCACACATATTTTATTCCTGATTGAATCCATGCTGATTCCCTCTTGTTTGATCCGGCTCGAAGGACCAATGGCAACGGAAAATATGGACCGGTGCGATGGTATGTTGTGGTATTGGAAAATTAAAAACTGATTTCCTTAAACAAATGCTGTAATGGCGAACCATGAACGTGAAGAGGAAGAACATGCATTTCTAGTAACAGCGCATAGACAATCCACAATAAATTGTAGAACCTTTTGACCATAATGCTTAGCGACGCACTTAAGGCGGTCTCACACAACTGCAGTTGTAACTTGACGCAACATTTGTCCTCCCCTTTATTCTATCAAATAAAAAAAATGTGTGTATATCGTTTCACCTTTACGGATATAAACACGTGGCATCTTGATATAACCTGAAAAATAAAATGTTTACTTTTACCCACCTTCACCTTGCATGCATGTATGTTAATCGTTTTCAAATACCCTAGCCGTTTTCAAATAACCCAGAAGCTGTTTACAATTAACCCGATAGTATTTATTGATGGGTAATGGTAAACATTAATTTGTAGCGTGACTGTTAAGTTTTGAAGTCCAAAAGCATACAAAATGCAAAGCTAAATTCATTTTTACGGCGCGCACACATAGTACGTCCGATTTTACAGAATCCTTCTTAACTGATCCGTCGCTACTGGAGGTAATATTCCCACAGTATTATATATATAATACTGTGTTAATATTATACAGTATTACGCGACTGATTTTAACAGATCCGAAGCTACTGGACTTTCGTTTTTCAGTCTTGCTACGAGGATGGACGTTGTCATGTTGTATTGGTACTATCGTCGTCTGCGTCGGAGGAAGCCCCGACGTTATTGGATACATCCATGATTAAGGCAAAGATTTAGTCGAGGTGATCTAGTGCGTCAGCTCCAAGACAATTATTTTTTACTTATTTCAGAACGACGATTTATACTTTTGACGACCTTCTTAAATGATTAGAGAAGGATTTTAAAAAGAAAGACAAAAACTGGCGGAAAAGCATGTTTGTCCTCTGAAGCAAAACTAGCGATAATTTTAAGGTAAGAACTTTTATTTTTGTTATTATCAATTAAAACTTAAAATGACAAAAAGGTTTACAATAACTGTTGGGAGTCCTGGGACAATAACTGTTGGGAGTTTTGGGACATCCTTCCGAGGGCTTACCCGGGGTTCCCAACCATAGGCTGAGGGGCGTTACGTGAGGTTGTTTTTAGTAGGTAGGAGTCCGGCATAGCATCCATGATGGATTTTCCCCCACGTTAAAAAAAGGTTTACAAAAACAAAGATTTATTTCAAAACAGAGACAGATCTGGTAAGTCATGTAGATTCTACTGATGGTGTAGAGTCAAGATGATGTGGCCTACTAAAATAACCTTGAGTGTGGTAGTGAGGAGTGCTAGAACTTTGTGAATAAGGAGACCACTCGTAGTTTGACTGACCATATCTTCTATTTTTAATATTTTGTAAAAGGTTTGTCACTCCAGATTGAAAAAATTAAAATTAAAATTTGATCGTCATTAAGAAAAACAATTTGCTCGCTCAAACACAATCCTATTTCGAAAATGAAATCAAACAACACTTCACCTCTCAAAGATAGGTTATTAAAACGTCAAACTTGACAGAAAAAAATATAAAGATAAATATTGAGTGTAAGTTTTACCATAATTCAAATTATTAACTTGCCGATACTAATATCGATGTTTTCGTCACAAAACGATTGAAATTAGTTAATTTTTTAGTAAAATTTATACGTTTAGATTCGACTTAATGCCATCGGACGTATTTACTAAGAAAAATGACACTTTTTGATATTAAACTATCCTATCGTGGTTGAATAAAAATGTTACTTTTGTTCCGGACGAAGCTTTTCGGGTTGATTTTTCTATGAAAAAAAAAACGTGCTCTTTCTTTTTTTTATCATTGCACATTCAGATAAAAGTCAACCTTTTGAGCCGGATTAAAAAGAAAGCAAGAATGGCCATGAAACCTTATGTTCCTAAGGTCCTCATATAATCTAAAAATAATGTGATTTTCCATTTTACCAACAACTGACATAAGCATACGGTACTATAGTAACCATACTGAAGAGAATAATTTACACGAACGATGTCGGCGGTGTAACAGTTATAACGTGACAAAAAAGGTTACAACGCACGAGATGCCAATAAAAAAAATTGTTTTAAAAATTTGCTGTCAGTTAATATTTCACGTATTATCCTATAAAATACAATTTTAATAGCAAATCAAGTCAAGGTCGAAGAAACAGATGTTGTAGTGATTTTGTCGGATTTAACATTCCTTCATCATTATTTTAAACCCATTAGCGGCCTTTACACACACACTCTATCGTGCGTGAAACAGCAATCGTGCGCGAAAGAGCGCGCGTATAAAGGATGTGGAAGGGAAAGGGAAGGACCTCGCGCCGCGCTTGTCAGTCGTGCGCGCAATCGCGTTTCCTCAGGTTGCCTATACACATAAAATTCATTCGCGCACGATTAAGATGGCGGACATACGTACATGGAATAAAGAACTAATCTTAGGGTTAATTACATTGTACAAAACTTTTCCTTGCCTTTGTAAAGAAAAAGGTTTTCCCGACGCCAATCGTGATTTTGTGGTTAAGAAATTACAAAGTTTAAGGGGCTCGTTCCAAAAGGAACTTAAGAAAGTTACAGACAGCCAGCGAACATGATAACTTGCGCCACGCGATATCTTATATCCATTTTTCACCGCAACACCCACGTTCTTCAGTAAAACTGTGTGAATTGCACACACTTTAACGCGCGCCAGTTTCGCGCGATCTATCCCACGCGATTAGCCTTTACACGGCCGCTCATTCCGCTGAGGAAAACAAACGCGAGCAAACGCGCGCGAAAGAACGGGTAGCGTAAACAAACTGTACAAAGACAGTCGCGCGCGAATGAGCGTGCAGGCTATCCCGCGCGCTATTAGCGGCCTTTACACACACACTCGTATCGCTCGTTCTTAGGAGCGTACAGGATTGCTCGCGGGAAAGTCTGCACGTTCTTTCGCGCGCGATTGCTCGCGTTTGTTTTCCTCAGCGGAATGAGCGGCCGTGTAAAGGCCAATCACGCGGGATAGATCGCGCGAAACTGGCGCGTGTTGAAGTGTGTGCAATTCACACAGTTTTACTGAAGAACCCGTGTGTTGCGGTAAAAAATAGATAGAAGATATCCAGTGAAATCGCGTGGCGCAAGTTATCATACTTGCGCCACGCGATTTCTCTAGTATAATTCAACTCAAGAAGAAGAAACGATCAATGTGGGTAAAAAAATATAGACAGCAATATCGTCATATGCCTTTGATTAAAGAATTACGAGAAAACAATTCGGACGATTTCAAGAATTATTTACGTATGAATAATCAATTGTTTGATATACTGCTGAATAAAATCAGCCATAAAATATCAATGCAAGACACTTTTATGAGAGAGAGCATTAATGCAGAAGCACGTTTAGCAACAACCCTTCGATACCTCGCTACAAGACGTTCATTCAAGGACTTGAAATATCTGCTCCATCTCTCTAAAATAATACCCGAAACGTGTCGAGCTATTTATGAATGTTTAAAGCTGGATTATTTAAAGGTAAATAAGTTCTTTGTATTATAAGTTAAAGCCTAATGTTATACTATCTATGAAGAGTGTGGCGTAAATAGTAGTCCAACCGCCAAGGTGTGATAGAACAGGTGCCTCACTATAACATACAAAAGTTTCACCCAGATTTACCCAAGGGTTACAAGAAAAAGTTTTCTTTATGAATCGTCGCTTTTTTGGTAAGTTGGCTGTAGTTAAGAGGGAAATCGCTATTTTTGGTTTCTGTTTTCTCTACATTAAAGCTAAATACATGAGCTATCAAAAATTAATGTAGTTTATTAATTTTCACTACAAACGTTTAAAGTTAAAATAAGATCACTTAATTTTTTCCTCTAATTTTTAGGTATCACTAAAATTGTGCTGAGCTTTTTATAAAAAATATGTACGACACTTGCTGCCCAAACGTTTACTCTACAAAAAATTAACCCCTTTTGATCGAGTTACGTTAAACGCGAGATGCCAATGAAGGTGTTCTGCCTAAAAAGCTGTTTGCCCTAAGTGAGAAATGCCGATGAAGCTGCATGTCTGAAATGTGAAGTCGACTAAGAAGCACATTGCCTAAATTTAATTTAACTATAAGGCAGTTTGCCAGAAATACAAGATGACTGAGAGGTCTGTTTGCTCTAAACGAGAAATGACAATGAAGCAGCATGCCTGAAATGTAAAATGACTAGGAAGCCGATTACCTGAAATACTATAATAAATTTAATGTCTGCATAGCCGTAGCAAAATTGGCAGCGAAGAAAAGAATTACCTCCTTTTGTCGATCAAAAGGGGGTAATTCTTCTTTAAAAGTAAGATGCCGCCAATGAACGGCTTCTGGGTCCATATTTGCTAATCTCTATAGAAAACTAGGCAGGTGTCGGGGTCGAACCCTCTGTGCGTTGTTGGACGGATCGGACAACGCGGATTTTTTCCTACCATTTTTCCTGTTGGTTGGATTGATGATAAAAAAAAATTGTCACAATTTGTTATTATTTATGTAATAATTATTATTATATACAGGTGAACTTAAAGTCAATGCAATCTTATCTTACCTTTTAAAAAAGAAAAAAAAATCTACGTAGTAATAATTGTACTTAATTAACGACATAAAATTGCCTTATTATATTTTTAATACATAGATTTTATTTGGTTCCTAACTTTACACATGTTTGTTATAAATTCAAAGGGAGTTGTAGTGTCATTTTCTAACTTTTTTAGGATAAGTCCTTTACTGTGCAAGCTATACGACTATGGAATACTTTGCCGGTGTGTCTTAGGCGTGCTCAATCACTGCCTGTCTTTAAAGGTATGGTAAAGTATTATGATTATCTTAAAACTATTTTTTTGTCGCTCTATAGTGTTCTCTTTATTTCAATTATGCTTAGTTATATTCATTATAAAAGTATGTGTATAGTAAATATTTGTTATGTAGGATTGTATATACCTATTTATTTATCATATTTATTTACAATACGTATGTATTAGTTTATGAAGATTATTTTATATCTATGTATTTTGTTTTAGGTTTAAGTACCAAAGTATATTTATACGGAGACTGTAAAACTTACCCGTCATTCTAAGATAACTAGGAACCTACTCTATTCTTAAAATTGTAATGTTCATTTTTTTTCAATCAAAGGTTGCCAGTAAGAGATTGCTTTTTAGCGATATGGCCGCAATTTGTACATATTTGTGCTTTTGTTTCTTTTGTAAACTGTTTATATTAGTGTACAAAAAAGTTTTACTTACTTACTTACTCACCTGCTTAGAAACGTGGCAGGCGTCCGCTCCCCACCTTTGCACACACGTCACGGGCGACTAGGAAACTACCAACCAACCCTCTCTTTAATCTTTAATTATTATTTTATTATTTAGTTTAATCGGCGGCGCCGATTTGACTTGGAAATTAATTTACTTAAACCTAACAACAGGATAATTATAGAAATCGAAATTATGTATTAAAGTTAAAAGCAAACCTACGAGAATAATACCTGGATGTGAACAATACTTGGATATTAACAATATAACATAATAACAAAAATGTACTGGAAAATCAAAACTACTTCCTACTCATCCCGGCTCGGCCTGATTTACCAACTACTTTAGTAGTTGGTGCAGAACTCTGCACTTCCCAAGGCAGTTTGTTGAGATCACCCAAGGAACTCACACGATGCCGCCGTCAATCCGGGTCGACAACAAATACATGTCCCTTCTGTGTCCAGCATTTGGAGACTCCGAACTGTTCTCTTGCAGCCATGAAAACCCGATGCCTACATCGCGTTATGAACTCAGCTAATGTAATGCTGGAACCTTTGAATTTGGTTTTAGCATACCAAATTCTGTCCCTAACTGCAACAAGTTCCAGCTTCATTACTATAGGCCTGGGCTTTTTACCTGATAGACGCCCCAACCTGTGGCATCTCCTGATATCCGTTGCAGAGAAGTCTTCCAATTGCAGTTCAGAGATAAACTTCACAATGATGCTGGTTGTATCCTCCGTCTTCTCCTCGGGAATACCATGCAGCAGCAACATCTTACGCCTGCCTCTCCTGATTGTCCATCTCATTGGCCAAGAAGTCAATTTGAGCACGGAATGTTACTAACGTATTGACAACGAAGGATTTGAAGGTTGCAAAATCAGAAGCAAGATTTGCCAAATTTGGTGTGTTGTTATTTTTTGTACTCTTCTGCAGTTCTGATTCTAAGCAGGCCAGTCGCTCCTCCAGCCCAGCCATAGTAGAAAAGAAAGGTAGGGTGACCTCCTAGCGTACGTAACGCACACCTGGGGTGAGGCTATGGAGAGGCACGGCGAATCTCTGGCTATTGGCCTAGACGTCGCTAAAGCCTTTGATAGGGTATGGCATGCGTCGCTTCTTTCCAAGCTGCCGGCATATGGTTTATCGCCTCAGTTATGCCGCTGGTTGGCCAGCTTCCTGCACGGGCGACGTATACGGGTCCTCTGTGATGGTCAGGCTTCCTGCTTTTTGCAGGTAAATGCCGGGGTACCACAGGGATCGGTATTGTCCCCAACTCTCTTTCTTCTGCATATCAATGACATGCTGTCCCTTGGGTGCATTCATTGTTATGCGGATGACAGTACTCTGCATGGGAGCTATTCTGGCCGCCCAGCGGAGGGGCGTTGTGACGTGGACGAAAAGAGACGGCAACTCGTGGCGGATCTCGACCGGGACCTGGGTGGCATTGCCCAATGGGGTTCAGACAACCTGGTCGAGTTCAATGCCAGAAAAACGCAGGCGTGTGCGTTTACAGCTAAGAACCATTCCTACCCCTACCCTCTCTTCAGAACATTACGGTTCCACTAAAGGACAACCTGGAGATTCTCGGTATAGACGTCCGGCGTGAGCTCAATCACAAAAACTACATAGAGAGTTGTATTGGGCTGGCCTCGCGGAAACTCGGAGTCCTAAATAAGGTGAGACGGTACTTCACGCCACATCAGAGATGTTTGCTGTACAAGACGCAGATTCGTCCCTGCGTCGAGTACTGTTCTCACCTCTGGGATGACTCCGCGAGGTACCTGTTGGACGCACTTGACGCTATGCAGAGACGTGCTGTCCGAATAATTGGTTGTCCTGAGGTGACGGGAGGCCTCGAACCGTTGGCGCAGCGAAGAACCGTAGCGTCCTTGGCTGCCTTCTACCGAATGTATCACGGCGAATGTTCTGAAGAGCTCTTCAATCTGATCCCACCATCACCTTTCCGATCCCGAACAACGCCTGCCGGGCAGAGATGCCACTCATACACAGTGGAGAGAATCTTCGCCAGAACCGAGCGTTTCAAAAGATCGTTCCTCTGTCGAACTATAAAAACTTGGAACGACCTGCCCGCACACGTGTTTCCCTCATCTTACAACCCCGGGTTCTTTAAGAGGAGCGTGAAGAGGCACATCACAGGGCCGCCAACTTGAGGACCGCTGTAAGAAGTGGCCCCCAATCGCAAGATGCGACGTCAATTTGGCGAACTGAATATAAAAAAAAAAAAAAAGATTCTTTCATTGCCTCCATATTGAAAGTGGTGTTTGTGCTAGTGGTTACTTTGCTTAATATCTTCAAAGTATGGGTTATTTGAACAGAGATAACGCTAACCGGTATGTAGTTTTATGTTGACATCAAATTTTTTTAGCACTCATTTAATAAGAATAAATGTTTATATTTTTATTCAATTAAAAACAAAGACTAAAAAAATAGTTTCACTTGTCACAACTACCCTCGCGAGACGCCTCGTGAGTTTGACTACCCGACGTATGTGGTACTTGACAAGTTTTGACATGATGTTTTTTGACAGATAAAATGAATCGTAAGCGTCCAAATTTTACTTCTATGTCATCGAAATCTAAAATAACTCGTATTCAAGTGTTTTTTTTTTGTTTAACGTGAGGAAAAATCCTCATGGATGTTATGCCGGATTCCTACTGACTAAAAAACCTCACGTAACGCCCAACAGCCTATGGTTGGGAGCCCCGGGTAAGCCCTCGGAAGGATGTCCCAGGACCAGTGGCGGCTGGTGGGTCCTCGATCTGGTGGTGCACTTTACCTGCTATCTTTTTTAATTTAGGTACCTAGTAGGCGTTAATTTTATAGGTACCTATCAACTTTATTTTGAAAAGTTTTGTATAGTTTTAAGTACTTAGTACTTAGTTATTTTTTATGCTCATTTTCACACACTCCACACACTTTGCACGCAATATAGAATAGAACTAAGAACAAAATAAAACAATTAACAATTTAAAAATCAAAACAATCAATACATATTTAACGCGTCACAGATGCAGCAAAACAATACCGGGAGAATTCGAATTTCGTCATCAACAAAACAGCGAGGACTCTCGGTAATCTTCGGATTGCCCGAGTGCGGGCGGCGGCGGCGCACGAAAAGCGACTCATTGCCCGGTACATTTTCTATGAACGATGTTTTGTCTCACGCGCCAGGCGTATTAGCTCGTATCTAGTACAAGTTGTATGAGCAACGTCGTGCACTCGGGAAAGCGCACGTCGATTTTTGGTTACAGGGAATCTAGGCTTTAGTAGTGTAGCAAAGAGCTTAAATTGTTTCGTCATAATTAGACATGTTATTAGTTTTGAGTTTTTATATGTTTAAAGAATAAGGGTCTTATTCTTAATAAAACGCTTATCGAACGTTTAAACCTATATTAGTTAAAACGTTCATTAAGCTTAATAAAGGTTTATTAAAAATCGTTATTCATAATCGTTTTTTAAAGCTCTGATAACTAAAATAAAATAAAAGTGGACTAGGGTTAGCCACTTTGCTACATTAAATGTGAGAGGAGGAATGAAAGATAAAATTGAGGAGGTATGTAAGATGATGCAAGAGAGGCATCTTGATATTTTGTGTGTGAATGAGACAAAGCGGAAAGGATGTGACACCACGACACACGGAGCCTATACGGCCTATTGGTCAGGTGTAGCCACAACCAGCACAGCATGCCAGGGGGTCGGTGTACTACTTTCCGCGAGAATGAATGAGTGTGTGACAGAGTATGAATGTGTGAGCCCAAGACTCCTTTGGCTAAGACTGAAGGTTGGACTTACCCGCATCTTTGTTTTGGGAGTGTATGCTCCGCAGGATGCGCGGTGGCACCGGTCTTCAAAAGACCAAAGCGAGAGGCAGGCATTTTGGGAGAGTATGAGTGATATTCTGGATAAATGTAAACGAAACGAGAGAATAGTGATGTTAGGTGATTTTAATGGTTGGGTGGGAGTGAAGCGCGATGGATACGAAAGTGTATTAGGAAAGTTTGGTGATGAACGAGTGAATGTAAATGGAGAAAGCTTGCTAGAAGTATGTTTGGAAAGGAATCTTGTGGTAACTAATACCATATTCAACCACAAGGATATCCACTTGTATACAAGAGAGGAGAGAGATCAAAGAAGCATGATTGACTTTGTGATAGTAGACGCACGACTGAGAAAGAAAGTGCTAGACACTCGGGCGTACCGTGGCACCGGGATCGACACAGATCACTTCTTGGTAATTAGCCGGGTAAGGGGTCTGTTTCAGCGGTGGCGACATCGTGTGCATTGAACCCGTTAGTGTACTAGAGCGAATAAAAGTTGAGAATTTACAAGAGTTAGGCATAAAAGAGGCATTTGTGAGTAAACTGAGTGAAAAATTTGAAAACCTAGATGAAATATGTGAGATTGAAGAATTATGGAAGCCGTTTAAGGAAGGACTTGTGGAAGTTGCGATTGAAGTGTGTGGGGTTAGCAAAAGACGACAAGGATGTATGGCAAAGGGAATGAGTGCGGAAGTTCTTAATGCGTTGACTGGCAAGAAGAAAGCTTAGTTGGACTGGTTGGCTACAAAGGCCAATCAAAGAATGCAAAAGGCAACGGATGAGGATGTAAAAATGGCAAAGGATGAATATAAAAAGTATAAACGTGTTGCAAAAGAGACGATGATGAGAAAGAAAGAGAATGATAGAGAAAAATTTGATAAAAGGTTATCTGAAGACTTCCAACGGAATATTAAATTTTTTTGGAAGTCCATAAGAACAGTGAGGAGTCAGCAAACAATGTCGCCGCTCAATCACATCAGAAACCAGGATGGAAGTTTTGTAAGAGGAGAAGAATGTGTGCTAAAGAGATGGAAGGAATATTTTGAGAGTTTATTCGAAAAAGAAGATATACAAGGCGATACGCGTGTTTTAGAACTGAATGAATTTGGCGATGAAAGCGAGTTAAGTATGGGAGAAATAGTGGAAGCGTTGAATTGTATGAAAGTAGGAAAGGCTGCTGGAATAGATCGGATTTCTGTCGAAATGCTGAAAGCTGGACGTGGCGTGGTAGCTTGCCAGCTGTACCGCCTTTTTAACTTTTGTTGGCGAAGTGGCAGAGTACCAGCAGAATGGTGTAAAGCTGTCATTGTGCCGCTTTACAAAGGAAAAGGGTCGCAGCAAGAGTGCAAAAACTACCGCGGCATAAGCTTGCTCAGCATCGTTGGCAAATTGTATGCAAAAGTGTTGATAAAAAGAGTGATGAATGAAACTGAAGGAAAAATGTGGGATGTGCGAGCAGGATTTATGAAAGGAAGGGGATGTACGGATCAGGTCTTTTCCTTACGATGCGTAGCTGAGAAAGTTTTGGCTAAAAGTCAAAAGGTCTATTGCATATTCGTGGACTTGGAAAAGGCCTATGACAGAGTGGTGAGGAATGAACTGTGGTCAATATTGTCCATGTATGGAGTGAACAGCAACTTGATACGGGCACTGAGGTCTCTCTATGAGGGTTCTAGTGCTTGTGTCAGGATCAACGGGGCCTGCACGGACTTCTTTCACATTGAAAAGGGTGTGAGACAGGGCTGTGTAGCGTCTCCGTGGCTGTTTAATCTATACATGGATAGTTGTCTGAAAGAACTGCAAGAGAGTATGTATGGCTTAAAAATGAATGAACTGACCGTCAAATGCCTCCTATACGCTGATGATCAGGTGATATTAGCATCATCAGCGGAGGAATTGCAGCTGATGGTTAATAGTATGAATGAGGCTCTAAAAAGTAGAGGAATGAAAGTTAATGTAAACAAGACGAAAGTTATGGTTTTTGAAAGAGAAGAAAGTATGACGAATTGCTCAATCTTCATTGAAGGGCAAAGAGTGGAACAGGTGAAAGAATTTGTATACTTGGGTTCCAAATTTGTAAGGGATGGAAAGTGTGACCAGGATATTGAGCGAAGAGTTTTGGCAGGAAATCAAGTGAATGGGGCTATGTACACCTTTATGAGCAGTCAAAATGTGTCTGAGAAGGCCAGGTTGGCTGTACATAGGGGAGTGCTCATCCCTACACTTATGTATGGTAGTGAAAGTTGGGTATGGCAGAAGAAGCATGAAAGCAAAATTAATACAGTGGAAATGAGAAGTCTGCGAAGTATAGCTGGAGTGACTTTAATGGACAAAAAAAGAAATAGCGTGATAAGGGAAAAATGTGGTATAACAGAAGATGTAGTGACTAAGATCGAAAAAGGGATGCTTAGATGGTTTGGACACGTGGAGAGAATGGATGAGAATAGACTGACAAAGCAGATTTATGAGGCGAGAATGAATGGGCAAACTGGTAGGGGTAAACCTCGGCGTACGCATGCCGATCAAATCAGAGACGTTCTGGAAAAAGGCAAGGTCAAGAGTACCCTTAACCGGCGAGCGTGTATGAAAACAGTTATGAAAGTAGAAGAAGCGAAAGTTGTATGTCAGGATCGTAGCAAGTGGAAAGCCATAGTCTCTGCTTACCCCGATGGGAGACAAGCGTGATTATATGTATGTATGTATAACTAAAATAGGTTTATCGTACTTAATATTGCCATTTTACAGAAAAAATGTGATTTTAATAAGATTTTGCAATTGAGAACAACTTTAAAAAAAAAAAGACATTCGGATCTGCCAAAATTTTGTTGTCAAAATGTCAATTCAATGTCATAGCGGTTTGCACAAACAAATTATTTCGTTATAAGTTTTGTTTCGTTAATTAAGTTTATTAGATTAGGTTTGCGGTTTGACGACCACGATGACAACTACGAGAAAGCGTCAGAGAAGTGAAAACTGGCTGGAGGAAGATAAGGTTCGTGAAACTTTGATTTGTATTTTCTGGATTACGATGTTGTTTTTAATAGGTTATGTTTTTATGTAGCTATTTGTTTTGTTATAGATTTTGCTGAAAGAACTTGTGAGGGAGCGGGTTAGTGCAATTGAAAACAAAAACACCGACACTAACTCCAATTCCTCTAAGGTGGCGGCGTGGAATGACCTACGAGAAAGGTATTGTACTACCTACTCTATGATCCATTTTTGTAACTTAATTAATACATCAGTACTACCCATTCTCTCTAAGTTTACCGGTCACCTCCAATACAACACCTCTACAGCAGCCTCTATGCCAGTGGCAAACTTAGAGTGAACGGGATATATCAAATTTTAAGAAAAAAGTAATATAGTGGTCTCCTAACTTATTGCTCTTTATATTTCAGTTTTAATAATCTGCGTAATGGAGCAGAGCGGACTGTGCATCAATTAAAGGCACAGTGGAGCCTCCTGAAAATTTCAGAGAAAAAAATTAAGGCAACAGAGAGGAAAGAACTCCACAAGACTGGTGGTGGCCCACCAGTCGTAATTGATGTTGTCAACAGTGAAGACATTAGTAGCTGGCTGCCTAATGAATTTACTGTTGATAGCAATGAATTTGACTCCGATCAAATCAATCAGGTAATTCTTTAAGTATATCATTTGTCTGATCAGTTTGAACTGGAAATTTCCTTAAGCTGTGTATACTCTATGAAATCGTCATAAAGTCATTGGTCCTATGAATAAAAACCACAATGTTGTAATGACATTAAATACTTAAATAAATAATCTCCATATCATTAATAGAAACATATTATAGTCATGCCGTTATCCCCGAAGAGGTAGGCAAAGGCATAGTATATACCCACATTTCACCTTGAGAGTTGCTTGTCCTGCCTCATAAATGCCATATTGAAATGTGACGAACCATTTCAACTGTTATGTTACTGACAGTTGGAATCAGAACCTTAACACATGCCTTTCTCAAATGACTGTCACAATGTAGTCCTGTGGTGGACACTCATCAAAGGATTGACCGACAGTGATCAACAATTCAAAACTAAACAAGTTTGCTTACAGTGATCTTATAGAACACTGAGTCTGCGGGGCCAAGCATGCCTTAAACCACGGTTTAAAACCTTATAGCATGGGGTAAAACAAAATAATTAATATAAAATAATAATAATAAATTTTATTTTCAGATAACAATTTTGCCTCCAGCAGCATTTGCTGCCACTTCTGAAAATTTTAAAGAAAAGGTAATTTAGCCTATAGTCAAATACTAAGAAATATAATATTGACAACAATAATATTAATAACAAATTACATTTTTCAGATCAGAACAATTTCACCAGGCACCACTTTACCTGACCATTCAGAACAAATGGTATCTATAAACTTATCCTATGCAATCTTAAAATACTAACAAATAAAATTGATACAATATAATTAATAATAAATTACATTTTTCAGATAACAGAATCGGAATCACCAGCCTTACCTGGCCATGCAGAAGAAAAGGTATCTATAAACTTACCCTTTGGCATCTTATATACTAATAAATGAAAATGACAGTAATAATATTAATAATAAATTACATTTTTAGATAATGGTTGGTCATTCAACATCTTCGCCAGCCACAACTTTACCAGGCCACTCAAAAGAGAAGGTATTTAATTTATATATATTAGCAAAACAGTTTTTTTTGTTTTTATGTATATGTATTATTCCAATGGAAATTTGTAATCCAACACCTGCAAATTTTACACAAGTTATAAACCAGGTGAAATGCAGTGCAATGAGTGCAGTTGTTAAACCCTTTATGGCCTTTTTTAACCTTGAGAGAGAAAAGGTGTGACCAAAAGTCATGTTGTATATAAATATATTACTTGTACTTTCAGATACAGTGAAAAGCTGCCTTCATAAGCAGAAAAAAAAGGTATTTTATACAGCAGTTAAAATCATATGTTTTTAAAGAGTGTCTTATTTTGATTTGAATGATGCATTTCAGATAAGGGGCAAATCCTCACCTGGGGAAGAAATTGCGGTAAATGAATTGAAATGCCGACGAGAGCTCCACGAACTCCAAATGGAGAATGAAAGGCATCGGGGGGAATACCTCAAGTTAAAGAAAATGGTGATGGAGGAAAAGCTGAAATATTATAAAAATAAAAATAAATTGATGTAAATCAAAATTTTGTTTAATTTTTGTTTATCTAAGTACCTTGGCATAGAAAGAATTTTATTAGCTAAAGTGACGTATAATAAAAGCCTGCAAGATAGCTGAATTTCTTCCACGTCTGACATATTCATGGTCGATGCTTTGTTCAGTGTCTTCAGAATTTATTTCCTCTGATGATATGTCAACTTCAGAGTGATTGATGGCAATGTTGTGTAAAATAGCAAGAGCCACAATGGTTGTCTTGACATTAGCATATTTGACAGGCATGCCATGGAGCAGACATTGGAAGCGCTGTTTCCACACACCAAAACAACGCTCCACAACATTTCTAGTAGCTATATGGACCTCATTATATTTTTCTTCTGCACGACTATTTGTCCTCAGAAGGGGTGTAAACAAATATGGTTCTAATCGATAACCAGAATCTCCCAATAATCGACCCTTAAATTGTCCAGCCTCAAAACGATCTTTAATTGTTGACTCATTAAAGATACGGGAGTCATGTGTGCTGCCTCGCCATCTTGCAACGATGTCCATGATGCGAAGATTAGCATCACAAATTACCTACAATTATATAATATGACACTGTAGTCTTCTTGGGCTCCCTTTTTCCGCACTTAGGTCCGCCAGTGGACCCATTGTACGTGAGTGTTGGCTGTCACACCAGCCAACCCAGCTCCGACCAGAAGCTCAGGATCCTCTTCGGGTCCTCACACGCTTCCCGGAGTGTTGTGGATGACACTGTATAATATGAACTTTAATTTCCATATTAAAGAAAAGCTGGCATCTATATTACCAAAAACCTCACCTGAACATTGATGAAATAATAGCCCTTTCTATTAATAAAGTATTGAGCGTCACTACCGCCATGTTTCTTAATTTTTATATGGGTGCAATCAATGCACCCAATCACAGATGGAAAGCCTCTTATTTGACGGAATTCCAACATTAATTTTTGTTCCTCTGCAAAAGATGTAGGCATGTGTATGTATTCCGACGAATGTCGAGCAAGTGCACGTGCTACTCTACTGCATATTCGGCTGGTAGTAGCTTGAGACAGGCCATGAAGGTCTCCAGCATCTTCTTGTATCTATAGGAAAAATAATAAAATGTAGCTAGAAATTTCCACTTAAGTTTGTTTACATTATATCTAAAAAAAACAGTAATACCTCACGACGACCCCAACATCTTATGGCTGTTAGGACTTGTAGCTCTGGTGACGTGCCACATCCTTTGCGATTTAGTTGCAGGTCAGCACGGATCAAATCTACTATGAACATCGCCGTTTCTTTAGTAAAACGGTATCGTTTGCGAAAGTCTTCATCCTCCATGGAAAACGGATCCATTCTTTGCCGATACACTTTTGGCGAACGGCGCGTACGGTTTTCCGTCAATGCAATGGCATTTATTGCTTGTAAAGCTTGCATTTAATATTGTAAATGCTTCGTGAAAAATATGTACATAAACAAATAAAATCAAATTATTGATGTACGTATGTAACGATGTTGATTGTTTACTACATACTTTTCAAATTGTCTAGAAATAGAAACGTCAAAACTCGAAACAGCTGACCGCAATCGGCCATGTTTTTTGCTATCGAATGCTTAAAATAGGTTTAAAGAAGGGTCTCCGCTTCGTTAAAATAGTGTCACTTTATCGAAGGTTTAAACAACGTTTTAGCGCTAAAATACGATTATGAATAACACTTTTTGACAATCCCTTATTAACGGCTTATTAAACCTCTGATAACTCATTATGAATAAGACCGTAAGTGTTAGGTAAATAGGTACCTAATTGTAAGTAACAACAACAGACCAACGGCCGCCACTGCGACCTCGCCCAGGGGGTGGTTCGGGTGCTATCCCGCGTCTTTGGAGGGTTTCGGGTGTGATCCCGCTTCTAAGGGGGGGTGTGCGTGAGTTCCTCACGTCACGCTGCCGTCATGGGCCTGCTTCTGTAAGGACGGTGAGCCGCCCTCTCATCGTTCTCAGGCCCCCGGTCATGGAGGCCGATAGTCCTCGGCGAAGACAGTCGCCCAGGCCGCCGACTGCGGAAATCGGGTGGGAGAGCTTTCTCCCGTTCCCGCCCCGCCGTCTCTTTCACAAGCATGTCCTGCTCGCAGAAACAGGTGGCGCAGTCCCACTTACTCCCGCTGGAGAGCATGGCTCGCACCATGGTCTCGAGCGAGAGAGTGTCCACGTCCAGACCCACCACGAGCACGTCATCGCTGCGGTCCTCGCAGTGCTGACACTCGACCGTGATTTCCCGGTGTTTTCGCCACAGATACCTACTGAAGCTACCGTGCCCGGCAAGTATCTGTGTCAACCGGTAGGAAAGAGTACCGTGTCTCCTCTCCAGCCACTCGTCCATGACCGGTCTGGCGGCCGCGATTGTTGCAAATCCCCCCTTTGGTTGCTCAAGTCGTACCTTCCATGTCTCCACGGTTTCCTGGTGGAGCAGGAACCGCTGGGCCTCGATTTCTCGAGACGCAGGCCTTTGGCCCCGCTCCAGCGCCTCCTTGCGCCATCTAAACAGTGACGCAAGGGCTCTCACTTCCAGGTCCCATGGAGGGGTCCCGGCAAGGAGACATGCCGCCTCACCGGAGATCGTGCGGTATCCCCTTATCACCCTGATGGCCATCGTCCTCTACGGGCTTAGCAGTCTAGCCACTTTGCTGACCGTCAGGGTCTCCGCCCATACGGGGGCCCCATATAGGGCCATACTTCGCACGATCGCCAGGTACAGTCTCCTGTAGGGAGCGTTGGGTCCCCTGATGTTGGGCATCTGTCGCGCTAGTGCGGCACTCAGTTTCGGGACCAAACTTCGGAAGTGATGTCCGAAGTTCCACCGGCCATTGAGTACGAGCCCCAGATACTACCAGATACCCAGAGCAAGGGACCACGCAACACCCAGTCGTATCCGATGTTCCACAGGAGCGGTCCTAATACCGATCCCTGTCGAACACCGCACGACACATCCCGCCAACCCGGCCCTAGCCAGCTCGGATAAGCTATGGCCATCTCGGAGAGATAGGCCCTGACAATACGACGGAGGTAGGGAGGCACTCCATGGTAAATAAGCGCCTCCCTTTCGCAGCTCCAGGGCAGCGTGTTGAAGGCGTTGACGATGTCAAGAGACACCGCCACCACCACCTCACCCTGAGAGACTGCTTCCTCCGTCAGGCCTCTAATGCGCATGATCACGTCCACCGTGGAACCCCCCTGACGGAAGCCAAACTAGCTCCGCCAGATCAGGCCCCACGCGTGTGAGGTGCCCGACGAGGCGTTGTGCAACAATGCGCTCAAAGAGCTTGCACACCTCGTCGAGCAACGCGATCGGCCGCTACCCTGATGGGGAATTTGCCGGCCGCCCCGTCTTTCCGATCAAGACCAGTTTCCCTGTCTTCCAGACCTTGGGAAACTGGCCTTTTTCGAGGCACGTATTCAAGTGATTACAACTAAAACCTCGTCGCAAAACCTGATATGGCTGTAAAGCTTGTCGCAAACCTGTCTGCTTGCAGTATTCCAAGCCAACCTGGAACAATTGTTGTTAAAAAGTGCCTTGTATTTTAATTTATGGAAAACGTGATTTTTTTTCATTAAAACCGTCCTTGGTAATTATTAATAAAACCAAAGAAGGAAGTTTCTAATGTTAGAATTTTTTTTCTATTAGAATATGTACACCTAATTATAAATTATATACAAAACTAAACTAAATTATTACTATATAAACAAAAAGTCAGTAATATCATACAATATAACGTCAAATATTTTTAACTAAATAACTCGCCCCGGATTGTATCCGGTGCAAAGTTGCCCAAAACACTCGTCGCATTTCCACGCTGAAGGCAATAGCCAACCTTTGCACTAGATACAAGCCGGACAGAGAGTCACCAGTTTTTTCGCCTATTTTACTGCCTATATCGGCCACCAATCTTTTAGCTTCCTTGCCCCAACTGCCCATTGTCTCGAACGCAGCCGGCACCACAATGTATCGCGACTCCAACGCCGCGTACTTCTGATGTTTTCTGCTAGCCGCGTCCTCGGCCGCAGCAGCATGGGAAAGAGCAGTTCGGCTCGAGTGGCTCGCAGCCACAGTGCTCACGCAAGTCGCGTCCCAAACCAAGCACCTACGCCTCTGCCACGGTATTATCATATTCATTTAAAAAACCTATAACTAAATTAAACAAAATGTAGAGAAGTAGAAGAAGTAAATCAATATAGATAATTAAAAATAAAATTACCATAACGACAAATTATTTACCCTATTAGATATAATATTAACAACAAAAAGGAAATAGAGTAATTACAGATCTACTTATATGTATAAAGAATAATAAAAGAACAATAATTTAAACATCTTCATCACCATTAGATTCTACTTCGGAATCAGGCTCTACAATAGACATTACATCTAAAAAGTCTGTGGAAGGTTCTTGAACCTGAAGGTTAAGTAAGTCTAGAGTTTCTTTGAAGTATGTTTGGCTCTTATGGGCATCCAATTTCGATCTTATCGAAGTTATAAGAGAATCAGACGAGCGGATAAGCATATTGAGGACATCCTCGTTAGATGCTTGCTTGTTCTTCTTCCTCGAATGATGTTCTCTAAACCTTCTAAAATCTTTGTTTCGAGCCTCTGAAGCTTCTTCCGAAAGACACCCAATTATCCCCTCCATGGATAAGTAATTTGTGAGTGGTCGACGACATATAATACTAATTATATAGTTCCACGTATTTTTCGGCGGTTATTTTAGTTTATTCTTTAAATTTTGACACATTTATCACCTCTCCAGATGTGATTGCCGGCAACATTACAGCAAACCTGCAGATCAGGTTTTCATCTAATCCGGTGATCGTTGCAGTTTTGTCAGGAAACAAAAAATCTTCTCGCTGTGTTTCCAACGTTAGTTGTGCCTGATCCTTGCTTGACAATGTCAATCAAAAGCTTGAGATCCTCTTTAAATCTATCTTGGATAAGTTTTTTCCTTATCAGTAAAAACTCTTTATAATTTTCTCCTCTCGCAGACCACTTCTTAAAATCAAGACGATAAGCTATGTGTAAAAGACATTACATTAATGGAATGATGATAACCCAAACTTATACATTGCAGGAAAAACGATTACTATTTACGAATTATTTTTACGATTATTATTTCACTATTTATTGTTATTGACTAATGAGGGTATTACTGTTTTGTATTACCCTCATTAAAGTAATACTGCACTAATTACTAAAGATTATAATGTTTTCCTTATAACTGGATACTTAATTACAAAGGTTTACAGCTAATAAGATACCCAATATGTGATTACCTAAATGATCTCATTAGATATTTTTTATGATATTGCAGACTATTTTGGCCTTAGGTGTATATAATATTGTAAACGAAATTTGGCTTATGCTGCTGAGTAAGCTGTTGAGCATTTAAATGGGTTATTAACGTAAAAAAATATGATAAAATTTTCGACAATTTAAAAATAATTGCAAGTGGTTCCGCAATATGAAATATGTTAAAAATCATAATTAAATATAGTACTATAATAGTGTGTAAGGATATAACGACCAACCGTGAGATTCCAGAGATAAACTCATTTTTCATGTTTTCCCCATACAATCAATATCCATACAAAATCAGAAACAACGGACAAAGCAGGTATAAAGCGACGTGCAATCCTGCTTAGCGCACTCTCGGAAAGTACCTATCGGCTGGCCACAAACCTAGCGTTGCCGAAAAATCTCGAAGAAAAGAGCTTCGATGAAGTGGTTCAATTATTAGATGCACATTTTACGCCGAAAAGATGCAGTTTTGCGGAGCGGTCACGCTTTTACACAGCAGTTCAACAAGTCGGTGAAGGCCACGCGCAGTGGGCAGCCAGGCTCAGGGGGCTTGCCGCTCACTGTAACTTCAAGAACTTGGAAGCCTACCTTCTGGATAGATTCGTAATGGGTCTGCTGCCTGGTCCCGAGAGAGAAAAATTATTTTCGCGCGATGTAGATAATCTCACATTATCTAAAGCAGTGGAATTAGCTGATAGAATTCGTTGTTCTCGAGCTGGTGCAGCGTCTACAAGTTCTACATCAACAGAAGCATTGACGCAGGAGCAAGGGGTCTATACAATAGCCAACGACTCCAGTTCTAAGCAACAGAAATGCACGGTCTGTGGACGATCCAACCACACCGCTGTCAAGTGCCGATTTTCTAAGTATCAGTGCAGGAAGTGTAAAAATAAGGGCCACTTGGCTAGCATGTGTAAAACTATAAAATTTGTCGAGAATGAAGTCATGAGCGAAGGTGATAGTGACGATGGTAAGTTTTTCAATATTCGCTGCATAGGCCATGGTTGAGACAGTACTTTTTGGTGAATTACCTTTAAAGTGTGAGATTGATAGCGGAGCCGCGGTAACTGCAATTTCGGAAAACATTTACAATAAATATTTTAGTGATTTGCCATTGTTAATGAACAAAAAGAAGCTTTTTGGGTATAATGGTGGTATGTTACACTGCATAGGCAAGCTAATAGTCTCGATTACATATGAGGGTAAATGTATTCCGATAGATGTATACGTTATACGAAGCGGTGGTCCTCCGCTGCTTGGTAGGGACTTCATCTGTAAATTCGGTCTCGAACTCGTTCCAAATAATTATAACCGAGCCTCAATTGCAGCTGATAGTGAATTAAAACAATTGATGCAAAGCTATCCGGAGGTATTCACAGACAAACTTAGTTGCTTCAACAAGTACAAAGTGGAATTACGTTTACGAGATAACGCTAAACCGGTTTTTATGAAGGCGCGCCCGGTGGCATTCGCGTTAAAAGACCGAGTTGCAGCTGAGTTACGACGCATGGTTAGTTTAGGAATAATCGAACCAGTAGAACACTCGGACTACGCATCGCCCATAGTGCCCGTTTTAAAAAAAAATGGTTCAATAAGAATATGCGCCGATTACTCTCGAACTATTAATAAGCAATTATTAGTAGATAGGTATCCGTTACCCACCGTCGAAGATTTGTTCGCGAAGTTACACGGGGGTGAGCAATTTACGAAATTGGACATGTCAATGGCATATAATCAGTTTTGTATTCGAGATCCTAACAAAATTACATGTATAAATACTAGTATAGGTTTATTTACCTATAAAAGATTAATTTTTGGATTATCCAGCTCAACTGGAATTTTTCAGCGTGCCATAAGCAGCCTTTTCAGTGATTTAGATGGAGTGCTATGTTTTCTCGATGACATTCTAATTACAGGCAATAATAAAGTAGAACACTTGAGTAGACTGAATACCGTGTTACAAAGGCTGAGAGACTCGGGTTTGACGTTGCAAGTTGAAAAATGCGAGTTTTTTCAAAACGAAATTTGCTATTTAGGTCATTTAATTAACAAACAAGGCATTCGGAAATCACAATCTAAAGTAAAAGCTATTTTAGACTGCCCGGCGCCAAAAAATGTATCGGAGTTGCAGTCCTTTTTAGGCCTTGTGAATTATTACCGAAAATTCATCCCCAATGCCGCCTCCATACTGAACCCTCTTTATAATTTACTAAAGAAAGGCACTAAATGGCGGTGGCTTACCGAACATGATACTGCTTTTACGACTGTGAAGAAGCATTTAGCTTCAGATCATATGTTAGCACATTATGATCCAAATACAAAATTAGTGTTAACCGTGGACGGTTTAGGAGCTATTCTATCACAGACAGACACAGATGGAACCGAGCGCCCCATTGCATTTGCTTCGCGCACACTTAATGCCGCCGAAAAGCGGTACGCACAAATTCAAAAAGAAGCGACTGCAATTATTTTCGGGGTACGTAAATTCCACCAGTACCTGTATGCAAGATCCGAACCGTTCACTCTCAGAACGGATCATAAGCCTCTGTTATCTATTTTCGGCCCGCAACGCGGTATTCCAGAGATAACAGCAAATCGCCTTCAGCGGTATGCAATGTTTTTATCCGCATACAACTATAACATTGAATACGTACGGAGTGAGAATAATATAGCCGACTTTCTGTCTCGTGCCGCGCTAAACGATGTTGGCAGTATAGATGCTATAGATAGGTATGGGTATAACAGAAAGATAACGGACGGGTCGTCTTCAGAAAAAGTAATTGACCAAACATCGTACATTCATTTTGTAACGGAGGGTTGTTTACCGATAACCATAAATGAATTACGAAAAGCCACGTTAGACGATTTTGTGTTAAAGCAGGTTATGTATTATGTTCAAAACGGGTGGCCTAGGAAAGTAATTGATGTTGCGATAAAACCTTTTTTCCAATGCCGGTTACAGCTGTCGATTGAAAATGAATGCTTAATGCGAGGGCATAAGGTAGTTATTCCGTTATCCTTACGCAATAAAATTTTAAATGAATTACATAGTTCGCACTTAGGCGTAGTAAAATGTAAGGCAGAGGCTAGGTCAAGGTTTTGGTTCCCCGGCATAGATGCAGCCATTGAGGACATGATAGGCAGATGCAACGTGTGCGTTCAGGTAAGACCGTCCCCACCGCGCGCCCCCCTCTCGCCTTGGAAGTACCCGAGTCGTAGTTTTGAGAGAATACATTTAGACTTCTTAGGTCCAATCAACTCACACATGTATTTAATAATCGTAGATGCATACAGCAAATGGGTTGAATGTTATGATTTTAATAATAACACGACCACATCTAAAATAATAGCTAAACTTTGCGAATTTTTTTCACGCTTTGGGGTTCCTCGGTTGATTGTTACAGACAATGGCACATCGTTTACATCAGCCGAATTCAATAATTTTTGTCGTCTTAATGCTATTCAGCACCTTACTTCAGCAGCTTATTGCCCATTTAGTATTGGGCAAATAGAAATTTGCGTAAAAATGATAAAGAAATGTATTCTACGTACAATTGCGACAAATAATTCGAATAAAAATTTAAATACTGTAATATTGAAATACTTATTTGATTATCGTAATTCTATTCACTCAACCACAGGCGTTTCGCCCGCTTATTTAGTGTTTGGGAAAAAATTGCATTCTCGTTTAGATTATTTAACACCACCGCGTCCTACACCTTCGGACAATGACCTTCTCTCACGGGTGCAACGCGAACAGTCCTTACAGTGTAAATATTTTGGCGGCACTGAAAGAAAAGCATTTATGGTTAACGAGGAAGTATTGTATAAGAAATATATAAATCAAAACAAAGTGAATTGGAAAAAAGGAAAGATTATACAGAAGATAGGAAAATTATTATTTTTAATAGAAGACTTAGAAACAAAAATTACAAGTAAAAAACACATAAATCAAATGAAAAAAAATCAAGGGACAATACTTGGCAGGCCAGACTCGGGAACCGCCCTCCAGCACCGGAGCACCGGAATTCCTGACTGTTCCTATTAAACTCTCGTCAGTACAGGGACAAATGGTAGCCACAGAACCGGCAAAGGAATTAGATCACTCCGTCGAAGATGGGTCGTCTGTAGAACGCGACAGCCGAAATAAAAGTCCTCTCAGAAACATTGCGCCTGACCAGGCACAAGATCTAAAGGAGATTTCCCCCCAAGTAGTCGAAGAATTACGTGACACTAACAGGGGTGGCGACTACAATAACTGTTCGGAACTTGAGAGGGAGAGAGTTGAGGAGAAAGACCAAGCTGCCTCGGACCGCACTCGTAGGCCCCGCAAGCCGGTTAATTATAAATTGTATTTTTAGCCGTTTATTTATAAACTGTATTCTTAGATTTTAAGTTAATAAAGTTATTTAGGTGGTGGGAAATTTAAGGGGAAGGAGTGTTACGTATGTAGCTATAAGAGTATACGCGTTGTGTGACTGCGATCACCACTAGATGTACGTCAGTGCTATACAATAAAGCAGTGCGTTAATAACTACCGGTTGTTTCACTTGTGTCTCACGTGCATATCTAACAGTTCATATTAATACTCCGTAGTCGGTACTTTTTTTTTTTTTTTTGACACATTGTCATGTTTGGCAGCTCAACTCGATTTAAAAAAGATGGTGGCTATTTTTGATAAATGTCAAAAAAATCTAATAATAATTTTATTAAAACTGCACATTTTATTGATTTTTGCCCTTCCATCGGAATTGTCTTCATATTTTGTATGTCAAAAATACATTTGTGAGAATAAAAACCTGTACATGGCTGGCTAGGAATCATGAAAAAACAATTCTAGGTAAGGTGTACACGGTTCATCCGAATAATACAGAGTATTTATTACTATCTTTGCTTACTTTCTTATTATATACATATATACAGGGATAATACAAACGATCAGAGGCGTTATAGATGAACATTTAGCAGAAAATCTACAGTAAATGTCTGGTCACAATGGGAGAAATTGTATTAGTACGGGTTGCCTCAGCCTCGTAAGTCTGAAGACCTAGAAAATCCAGAAATACAAGAAAGAAAGAAGATAAGATATGAATTCCTTAGCAAAAGCAGAGAATGCTCTCTAAACCATTTAACAAAGACATTAGTAGATACGTATTTTGATTTATTTAGTCAGAATTATATCTATACATATAATAAAACCGGCCAAGTGCGAGTTGAACTCGCCCATGAAGGGTTCCGTAGCAGTAAGTAACATAATATAAAAGTTCTTGTAGTTCATTGTAACTTTCATTGATGTTTTAACACGTTCGCACGTCTGCTTTTTTCTGGTTTTATATAAAAATCTTGATGCGGTTCACAGAATTCATTTACTTACCAAGTTTCAACAGCATAGGCCTTATAGTTTCGGAGAAAAGTGGCTGTGATACACGGACGGACAGACAGACAGACATGACGAATCTATAAGGGTTCCGTTTTTGCCATTGGCTACGGAACCCTAAAAACAGTACTGTAAAGTGCCGCGGGCTGGCCACAGAAAACGAAAGACGACGGCAGATGGAGCAAACGAGTTCCAAAGCGGGCATTGCGACTTGGTCCGCCCGCTAGATGGACCGAAGACCTAGAAGAGGTCGCAGGCTGGACGCTGAAGGCACAGGACGTAAATTAGGAGAGGCCTACGTCCAGGAGCGTACATGCTGATTTGATTGATATAAAAATAAAAACTGACTTAGATACCTGATCGAGATCTAGAACCTTGAAATTAGATTTATGGCATAGTTGCGCACAAAGAAACGATTTATAGGGTTAATTATAGACTTCGCTATCCGTCTGTCTATCTGTCCGTCATGAGGCTGTATCTCAGGAATCGTGATAGCTAGAGAGCTGACAAGGTGGTGGCACGACGAGGATAAAGGGGAAATTTTCAGATGATATATTTCTGTAGCCACTATGACAACAAATACTAACGTCAGAAAAGGGGGGCGGGGATTAAGGGGGCTCTCATCCAACAAACGTGATGCTTTGCTGTTTTTTAGGTACGGAACCCTCTGTCTTTCCACTCCGAGCAACTAAACCGGCTAACCGTTGTTCGGAATGGTACTCATTAAGGGACTTTATTCCTATTAAATTTATGCTTTATTCTTTATTTATTTCCTCTGTGCGCGAGTTCGCTTCGCACTTGGCCAGTTTTTTATACTACTAAGATGGCAGACAAGCTTACGGTCCACCTGATGGTTGGTTACTGTAGTGGACTAATTCGCATAGTGAACGTTTGCAACACCAGTGGCGCTGCTGCATGTCGACCCATATTTTCCTTGGCATCCAGTAGAGTCACGGGAAAATAAAATATCCCGTAACACTACTGATAGTGCTTCGAATTAGGTTCGTTTACAATAACCATTTTAATGAGAATCCAATTTGTGCCAAAATGATACAACGGGAATACACGCGACAGAAAACCACGCGATGAGAATAGAAGCGACGGGGGACCTTTCTATTTCTCTCTCTCTTACGCAAACGAAGTTGCGCGGGTCAGCTAGTAAATATTTATATATAACGGAGTGCTCTGTCCTAAGGGATCTTTAGAAATAGTGATGTCGACCAAACCAGCGCCAGTACAGCAAGGCCAACATCCCTATCTGGGTTGCTCATAGCAAATAATTGGATTATTCCACTATGATCAGCTGGGTGATATGACCTGGGTGATCAAATTCCACAACTTTTGTGTCCTTAAATCACCTGCTGACAATTCACCTGGGTGATCAAATTCCACATGATTTTAAATTATTTTATTTGCTTCCCTATATCACCTGGGTGATTAAATTCCACATGATTTTAAATTATTTGTTTCCTTAAATCACCCGGTTTAAATAGTTAGTGATTTGATGACTGTAATAAATAACATCACGTTAAAGTTATTTATTACAATAATAAAAAAATATATATAATAGGTTTAAAGGTTTTATATTGATTATATTAAAAAAGTTTTCAAATATCAATACACAGTTCAACGAGTTTTATCTAAAAAATGGCCTACTGAAATTTGTCCCTTAAGTAGAGCTAACTGGCAGTCTAATATGTATCGTTGTTTATGTAATATTTGCATTTGTTTTTTTTCCATTGGTGCTTGGCGGCGAATCTTCTTCGGTGAGTTGACGACGTCTCAACGTATAAAACGCCGCATCTTTTTGTAAAGCGTTGAGTAAATGCACAATATTATTATTTTTACGACGCATTACGCTATTGATTTTGTGGTGCCATCTTTCCAAGCTGTTCGTGGTGCGATGTCGCTCTCTCCAAATGCACCAAATCGGAATAATCGACGCCCTCATCCAAAACTTTTGGAAGTATGTCAAGAATCCTTGAATTTTTCTTACTCGTTTATTATGTAGTTCCACCCTTCTGTAATTAAGTTTTCTGGAAGAAACGGCAACGAATTACACAGTGACGCACAGCGTCGGCTTTGCTTGTCTTTCTTTAGTTTTAATGATTCCAGTTTATGCCAAATACATCGCGTAAAATGAAAATGACACCCTTTTAAAGCAATCCCTGGTAAAACGGCAACTACGGCCTTCATCACCGCCTCCTCGAAATCAGTTGTGAACTTTGATGGATTCCAATAAGGAAATTGCGATTTCAGCATCTCAAAAAGAATAACATAACATTCATATGTTTTATGGGTCATGAGGGCGTAAATTACTGGCACAATATTTGGGCACGTTAAACTGCTTCCCACATCGCCATGAAGCGTGTACAATTGCAAAAACGGTTGTGGGCACACTTTGAAAGTTCCGTCTCCAAACATATGTTTTACCTGATTCATATTAATTTTAGCTTCTTCCGAACTAAATAATAGTATTCGAATACCGTTACAGTTATAATCGGCCAATAAAAATGAAGCAAATTGTTGTGGTACTGTTATTTGAGACGCATCTTTATGAATAAGTTTGTCTACTCCATAGTGCTTATTTCTGGCTTTATAAAGCCCAGACCTCACTTTATCAAACGATGGAACATCACAAATTATATCTAAACCAGTATCTTGAAGTTCAGCTATTGTTTCATTATAAAGCGTGGGTATCGGTGTGCAATCGGGAGCTTTATTTTTTTTTCTTACAGATGTCAAGTTTTTGGGCTATAATGTTTAATGATGAATTTTGTATACATACATCCTAAAACAAAAAGTATCTCTATAGAATAGAATATGTACCTACCTACTTATAAGCAATTATTGCTTATGTGTTTACTAAAGTAAATGGAAGTGCACAAAATTTTAAAAAGTTTTCGTTAATGAGATGTTGTTTTATTTTTATATAAAAATGAATCGCAAAATGTGTTGTGAGTTGTGTTGTGTATCAATAGATACCTATATATAATTATATATAATTAATATAATAACAATTGTAAAATTTACCTTAATGGTTACGGATCCGCGACACTTCTTTTTTAAGAAGTTGCAGCATCGCCACAAATCCGCTTCATTTTTGTAAGTCTTCTTTTTTGTGTATTGGTAACCGTCATATAAAAGAAGTTTGCCACGTCCCCTGTTAATGTAACTAAAGCCTTCCATTTTTTTATGTAGGTTCAACACGGTTCTAACCAAATAACTAAAAATGTTTCTCACTTGTGAGTGAAGACACACGGGTTTGACATTGCTATAGGTGTCATTTCTCATTATTGTCTATTACCTTCCTGTTAGAATAAATACTCCTTCCTGTTAGAATAAGTACTATAAAAAAAATCACCCCGGTGATTTAAGGAAACAAATAATTTAAAATCATTGGATGTGGAATTTAATCACCCAGGTGATATAGGGAAACAAATAAAATAATTTAAAATCATGTGGAATTTGATCACCCAGGTGAATTGTCAGCAGGTGATTTAAGGACACAAAAGTTGTGGAATTTGATCACCCAGGTCATATCACCCAGCTAATCATAGTAGAATACTTGTTTTACACCAAACACTTTTATTTTACTTTGTAAGTAAAATAATCTAAAGCCTAAACTAACTATGTCTAGTCTTATCTAGGTATAATAATAATTTTAATAGTACTCACAGGACAACTCTCCTCGTCCGAGGTCCGTCCGTCCTTTGGGATGAAAGATAAAATGGTTTTAAGTTGTAATTTTGCAACACGTGGTCCAATTTCAAATATTATTTAGGCGTTAGAAAGGGAGTATTGTGAGAATTCTTCCAAATATTATGGGCTTTGTGGTTAAAAAATTAGAGACATTTTATCCTTTGCAAAACCTGAATTCAAGGTTCCTTTGAATGTAAGTGGTCATTCTGAACTGGCTTGTTTGCCTAAGTCAATTCTAAAACAAAGTTGCAAGAGTCAGCTAGTGTTGAATAAAATGTTTTAAATAAAAAATAGTATCTGCTACGGGTATCGCACAAATCTGTTGCAGTAGACCCTCTTTTGCACAGAGTAGGTTGCTGTATGGATGGATCCGTCAAGGCCCACGGCGTACTCTGTTACTCGACTCTTTGTCTCTTCTATATTTAAAGGGGCATTAGGTATGTCGCATTAATTGTGGCGTGCAGCGCGGCGGGTACTCTGTGTACGGATATCATGCACAGGAGACAGTTTTCGGACACCGTCGGGCAACCTGTCCCGTTGTTGCGTGTCGTTGTCACGTCTAGCGGCGTGACAATTGGACAGGGGGCTTGCCTTAATTGGCCGGCCCAAGACAAGGATTAGTCAATAAAAACCGGACAGCAACAGTCCTAAAAAGCCTGTGGAAACCGGCCGAAATCCATAGTATGTAGGCTTCCTTGAGTAAAGGGGGCTCTGCTCAAGGTGACGGTTTACTTCCCCCATACTCGTGGGAATCAAATGGAACATGACATAAAAAATAATTTTGACGTAGATTATGATGACGAAAGGCCCGGAGCTTTTGTACCGGGCCTCAAGGAGATGTGCTTAAAGTTGCGTCGCTGCGACTTAACGGCACGCATGAGGGACCTGCGATTGTCGGATTCCGACAGCAGTGAGGTCACAAGGGTGGAGGCGTGCTCGCGTTCCTCTTCCCCTCGCAGTTTACACTGCTGTGAACAACTGGATTCAGGGTGGGAAGGGGATGACGAAGATTCAACTGGGCCCAACCCCATGCGAGGCCTAGCGGGGACGAGAGGTCACAACCGTCCCACAACGAGGGAGGACGTTAGTTCGGCAAGAGCCAGGGTCAAATTAAACGCGATCACGAAGCGGGCGCTCGAACTCCAAGCAGAGAAGCAGCTTATCACTGGTCTGCGGAGGCGGGAAAGTAAAAGGGGCGCTCGCGATGGATCAGGGTCAATCGCCGTCCGCAATCTGAAAACAGAACAGCTGACCAAAAACGTCGAAGAGGCTGTCGAGTCTGTTATGACTATCGCCCAAACATTGTCAGATCTAGAAGACGAAGATGTTCAGTGTCTAAAAAGCGCTGCAAACTCCATCTTGGAGCATGTTCTCGAGCTCAGGTCCCTTAAAGAGACACCGGAAGTATTGCGCCTCCAAAGTGAGAAAGTCGCCCTGCGGTCCGAAATTGAGAGATTAAAGCAGCTGGAGAATGCCCCGCCAGCCATTACACCACGCGTCATGACGTGTGATGAAGTTTCGGCTCCGATTGACGCACGCACCAGTAGCATCAAGCACCGCCTGTTACAGGCTCCACGGTTGCGCCAATCTTTGGTGTCCAACGCACACAACGCTGCCTTCTCTAGCGGTGCAACCGCCTCCTTCACTGAAGTCCCTGCTGCCGCTCATTCCGCTGGAGTTAGCGGTTCCGCTCGCCATATAAGAGCGCTCACCGGAACTGACGTTAGTTCGGCAAGAGCCAGGGTCGAATTAAACGCGACTTCGAAGCGGGAGCTCGAACTCCAAGCAGAGAAGCAGCTTATCACTGGTCTGCGGAGGCGGGAAAGTAAAAGGGGCGCTCGCGACGGATTGGGGTCGTTCGCCGTCCGCAATCTGACAACACAACAGCTGACCAAGAACGTCGAAGAGGCTGTCGAGTCTGTTATGACAATCGCCCAAACATTGTCAGATCTAGAAGACGAAAGTCTGCAGTGTGTGAATAGCGCTGCAAACTCCATCTTGGAGCATGTACGCGAGCTCAGGTCCCTTAAAGAGACACCGGAAGTGTTGCGCCTGCAAAGTGAGATAGTCGCCCTGCGGATCGAAATTGAGAGATTGAAGCAGCTGGAGAATTCTCCGCCAGCCGTTGCACCACGCGTTATGACGCGTGATGAGGTTGTGGCTCTGATTGACGCACGCGTCGCAAGCTTCCAGCACCGCCTGTTACAGGATCCACGGTTGCGCCAATCTTTGGTGGCGAACGCACACAACGCTGCCTTCTCTAGCGGTGTAACTGCCTCCTTTGCTGAAGTCCCTGCTGCCGCTCATTCCGCTGGAGTTAGCGGTATCGCTCGCAATATTAGAGCGCTCACCCGCTCTGAACGAGCCCCTACTCGTTCCGCTGGCGCCACCTTTGCCGCAGGCTCTATCGTTGCCAAACCCGGCCCAGTGTCCGAAGAATCGGCACCTACTTTTTTCCCTCCTGCTTCCCAGAAACAGAATCTTGCCCCGAAATTAAAAAGTGCTGTGTGGTGGCGACCGCACCTGGCAGCTCTGCGTGCATCTTCTCACGCAGCTCAGCGAAGTTACACCCGCAGTCGTGGGCGTAGACACAGGGACCTTGCCCACGAAGAAGAACTGCGCGCTGCGTACCGGGCTGCCCGAGCGGCTTATATGGCGGCGATTAGGGTCGCCAAGAACGAATGGCTCGAGAGCCTATCTGTATAAGTTAATAAATAAAAAGTTTTCATACTTTGGACGCCTCCGAAGCTCAAGACTTAACGGTTCTTGCTGAAATTTGGTACAGGGATAGATTATAGTCTGGAATAAGCTACTTTTATTCCTGTAAAATTTTCCCATGCCAGGCGGGAATGGTGTTAGAAGACTGCATTCAAATAACCTCGAACGTCACGAGCAAAGTGTGCTGGGGCACTGTCATGCTTTGAATATAAGGTAAGTGTTCACGAGAAGATCAAAGTAACTTGACACTGGCATAACTGTCAGTTTGTCATCCTGTCATAACTGATTAAACAATTTCTTTTAAACAAGATAGTATCTTGAAGTAAAGGAAGACCAAGTGAAATATATATGTATTGATTTGTATTGTAATGCTTATTCACTATCTAAAGAAAAAAAAAACAGTCTAACTGAGAACCTTTTTTTTGAAGTTGGTTAATAAAGTGTTCTAGTTTCTGTAAATGGGACTATTCGTTCTGATCACTTAACCAACCAACTTCAAAAAAAGTAGGAGGTTCTCAATTATACTGTTTTTTTATTCTTTATATAGTTGTTATTGACTATGTTGTTGAAAAGAAATAGTTTTTTATTAAAGACTTTCGGTTGGTATCATAAAAATATATACAAAATGGTTTTTTTTACATCTCCCGGTTGCGATTCCCGGCTCAAGCAGGTAATTTTTCAAAATTCTTTAAATGCAGCTTTACTTACGTTTGAAAATAAAGGAATGTTTTCTTTCAGCAAAACTTGCCATTATCAATATTAAGGGTACTTTACCTCCAACTACAGTCTTTAAATTTCACCTTGTATAATTGTAAATATGTTTTTTGTATGCTCAAGATATACTCACGTACTTTCTTACACAGACACAAACATGCACATTTATCTTACCTTATGTAAAATATGTAGTACTTGTAAAGTTACTAATTTTCTTTTTATTGTTTAACTGTTTGCATTTATTCTTTGTAAGGCAATCTATTCGTATTTAAATCAGTTGTATCACCTTTCCTTGTATATGTTTCTTATCGGTTGTTACTGAAAATTAGCTCCTCTTACTATTGCTATGACAGCATTGCACTAAGTTGCATTTTTTGCCATAATCATGTAAGTACCTTATCTTCTAACTAGTTCCTATTTTGCATTTGATACTTAATTATTTGGCAGTCTGTATTTGACTAAATGACAATAATCAATTGCATTATTATTATAAATTCAAACATTATGCGGACTCACTAATTCACACCAATGTAGGCTAAGATATAATAAACTGTTAATTAGTATTAATTTGAAATTTGTTAAATATAAATAAAACTAATATCTTCGTAAAAATGTATATTTTATTGTGATATAATACTGTGTTATTGATCAATCAGCTGATGAGCTGACCCATAATCTGTTAGAACATTCGATTTGTCTCAGCTATCTAATTCTGTGCCTCTACTCTCCGATTTTCCAGGTTTAGTACCCACTGCGTATCTACTCTCGATTGAACATCTGAAATAAGTTATGATATCGGTTGTCACACTATTGGGTGTAACAAAATTGACTCTCCAAATTTCGTCACGTGACGTGGCATTAGTCAATAAACATTACAAAAATAAAGTAAAAAAAATCACATGAATACTTTAACTGCCAATCCGTTTTAAAGGTCCTAAAAATTTTCATTATCACCCTTTCTATCGCTTTTGAGCGGCAGTAGAAAGCGACAACGACAGCCAGACGGGTGCTCCGTGTTTGTTTTGCCACGGCGACCATGTTACCTCGAATTGCCGCGGTAAAAAACGAATTCTTAATGTGAGACAAAAAAATAACAAAGAATAAAAAAATTAACCCCCCTTTTTCATATTTGTATTTGATTTCCGATGTCAAGTCATCTCATTAAATTTGGAGAGTCAATTTTGTTACACCCAGTATACATAATCACATCTATTGATCCGAAGAACGAGATATTTTCTTGATGTCATTCGACAACGAAAGAATTTAAATATGATCATAAATTGACTATGATTATAAATATTACTTATTACTAATATTATAAATGTGAAAGTTTGTATGTGTGGATGTTTGTTACTCTTTCACGCTCTAACGGCCGAACGGATCTGGTGGAAATTTGATACAGCGGTAGAATACGGTCTAAAATAACACATAGGCCACTTTTTACCCCGGGAACAAGTTCCCACGGGAAGCGGGAATTAGAACACATTTTACTCGGGCGAAGCTGCGGGCGTCAGCTAGTTACCTATATTAATGCTATTCTAGACTACTTTGAAAAGCTCTCTCTAGACAAGTCTTGTAGGCTACAAAACAGACTAACAGTCATAATCATTTTCTGATTGATAACGTCAGTTGCATTAAGCGTCTTTCCTGAAGAGCCAAGGGTGCGCGTTCCTACTCATTTCTCCCCACTTCACTTGATCATCGATATTCCTCGCAGTGACGCCAACAGTGTGCATGTCACCCTCCACCTTTTAGAGCCACGACTGTTTAGATCTACCTCTTCTACTGCTACCTATATAATATACTAGATGATTCCGCGACGCTTCGCCCGTGTGAAACTTGTTACCCTTTCCCGCTTACTATGGGAACATATTCCCGGGATTAAAAGTAGCCCATGTTTTATTCCAGGTTATTATCTATCCCTGTACCAAATTTCAGCTTAATCCGTTCAGTCCTTAGACTCTAAGGGCTGAACGGATTAAGCTAGATTAAGATAAAGCGTGATTGAGTAACAAACATCCAAACATCTTCACAAACTTTCACATTTATAATATTAGTAGGATATAATAGTCAACAAAATACCAGCTATTTGTTACATAGTTATGTAATGTATAATGACAACAAAACTAGTAGTAGAAGTAAGACCACTTCCACGCATGAGGCGGTGGTGCTTTCTTGGCGTTATGTTTACAGGACCCCCCCAACTGAAAAATAAAATTATTTAGGAAGTACTTAAATAAGAAACATTCATCATCTCTCATTTCTTCTGTAGATATCACATAGGTACAAAATGTACAACAAAATAATAAATAAACAAATAAACAATATAAATAAATATTCAGGGACCTTTCACACAACGCTATCTGAACCCAAAGTAAGCTAGAAATAACCTGCTTGTGTTATAGGTATCAGACCACGGATATTAATATTTAATACTTATATACTTTTTAAATACATACATATTATACATAGAAACACCCAGACTCTTGAGACAATCATTTATGGGTCACACAAATATTTGTCTCCGTGGGCATTGAACTCACGACCTCCAGCGCCGCAGGCGGTATCACTACCGGCCGCGCCACAGAGGCAGTCAAATGTTTTTATAATAGATAATGTTGTAAAATATGTAAATTACCTGGGTGAGGCAGCGCCGGTAGCGTTGCAGTCTGTATTTCCAGAGGCTGTTGTTCACTGTATGTAGATATTTTTACAGTATCTGTAAATATATAAATCAGTATAAAATGGCTTTGTATAAAATGTCAAAAGATAATGACATATGATTGAATTTGAATTACAAGAAAACTATTAAGTAACTTGTTAGGACAACTAATAGCCTTTTAATGGCTCTGGAGTCCTGTTTATTACATGAAAACTATTAAGTAACTTATATTTTTGTGGGTGTGTAGGACGTAGGTATGTAGGTCTAGCACCTTTAGATACAACTTGATGTTAAATCATATTGAAACAAGATAGTTTCAGTTTGAAAGTAGTCTTTTTTGAGAAACTTTATGAATAAAAATAGATAACTTCCCAAATTCTAACATTTCTTCGACAAACTGATAGCCTTTTAATGGCTCTGGAGTCCAAATTCGCGGCATCGACGAGGTCTACGACAATGGTTGATTATTCTAAAAAAAAAACTTTTTTATTTAGTCACGACGTACCTACTAATTAATAAAAACATAAAGTGGTGGTGCTGGCCTGGAATGCAACTTGTGTTGACACTCTGGCCCGACCCATCTTCTTAAAACAAAATTAAAAGCCAGCGCAGCAGCGGAAGCGTCTGAAAATACTCGTATTAAAATTAACAAATATAAGGGTCTCGACTCATCGTATCGTATTTGTCCATTCGGTGTCGAGACCCTAGATCCATGGGGTCCCAATGCGTAAATTTTTTTTAAGGATTTGAAAAAGCACCTTGTGGATTCGACTGGAGACCCAAGGGCTGGCTGTTTTCTCGCTCAGCGAATAGGTATTGCTATTCAAAGGGGGAATGCTGCTAGTCTTTTGGGCACAATGCCACGGGGGCCTTATTTAGGTTTAGTTTAGATAGTAATAATGTAAATATAGAGATATCAATATACATATAATAAAATCGTAACAGGTCGCTGTCTGTACATGGAAGATAAATAAGAAAAAATATTATAGGGGGGCTTTATGAACGCAAAAGAACCCAAAACAATGATTTTTAGAATTTTTGTCTGTTTGTCTGTGTCTGTATATCTGTTTGTCTGTACGGTTGTGCACGCTAATCTCAGTAACCGCTCAACCGATTGCAATGCGGTTTTTTTTATTGTGTTGAGGTTTGCTTCAGTTAACATTTAGCGTTTGTTTTATGTAAATCGGTTTAGAAATAAAAGAGTTATAACACTTTTAAGAATCAGATATTTTGAAAATTTTAATTGTAGGGGTTTCTTTGAATGTGAGTGAACCTAAACTGGCGTGTTGGCTTAATCGCCTTCGGCGCGGACTGAATTGTTTAAAAATAGTCTTAATCATTAAGCTCTTTTATGATTAAGCAAACAGGGCAGTTTCAGACGCTGCTTGATGACTCTGATGAAGAAATACCTTTCCTTTCATTCACCTTATGTGACGTAAAGGAAGTTGCGGGCTCAGCTAGTATGTAATAATTATGTTTCTCTGTAATTTTTAACAATAAATATTTTTATTTTGTCATAAATACATATTTGTGGACATTCTCACACAATATCATATTTCCAATTATTTATTTATTGTGACTGATTATAGATAGATAACTTACACGCACAGGCACTCTATATTGCGGGTCACCAATTCACCATACACAGCCTGTTCTCCAATGATGGCCAAGAATTTTTTATCTTGCTCAGACAAGTCGTCTTGTCTGCTTGCACCCTTACCAGTACCTTGAGCAGCCAACCTCCTCCCGATAAACCTTGGCTTGGCTTTATGTTTTAAATCAGCCCTATACTAAAAATAAATAAGTATAATTTAGAGTTCAACACAACAATAGGCTCACCATCTGTTACATAGGACAAAAACTATTATGATGAAATATGTGCGTATACTATGCATCTGCCTAAACCTTTGAGGATAACGGCATGTCTGAATATTCGAGAAGTTCAAATCAAATCACTCTAGTACATCGGTTCTGGTGGCGAGCTATTAATATTTTACATTAAAATAAAAATAATTTGTTTTTAAAAATATCAATAAAAATAGTAATTATAAATTTATATTATTTATTTATAATTTATCCGGGGGCTTGATATTTGAAACGGCTTATCCCAAATTTACTTTGTACAGGCCAGACACACGGGAAGAGACTGGGCGATTTAAGTAATAGTAAGTACTTCAATTAATTTGTATATATTTGTGCATCTTACTTTTTCCACCGGTCGGCTGATTTTGAAGACCCAGAGCCAATAGCGTTTGATTTATTGGCAAGATCAGTCTACAGTATGTCAATAGCCTATCTAGACCTTACGCCAAGTCCAACTCCTTTGGCTAAGGCAAGATGCTCGCTTGAATACTCCAATAGCGTTTCCATTTGCTCGTTGGACACCTTGTTGGCCATTGGACGAATCTAGGTGGGCAAAACTCTTTCACCTATTAAGATAAAACTAGAATTTTAAAACATTTTTTATTAATTTTTAAGTAATTTTATGATATCTTTATCGTGTTTAGACACCTGTTTTTTGTGAAGTTTTCTAAGCAAAGATATGTACGGGTCTGAAGATACCAATAAATACTTAAATAATAGAAATTTCTTCCGTGTCTTGAGGACTTTATGGTATGACACAATCTAGTTTTTCTAATTTCTTTATTTATGGCTTCGGAAGCTTCCTCGGAAATTTATCCTACTGGTACAGTAGAGATTTTTACTTAGTCAGCTCCGTGTACCAAAATTTTATGACAGGTGTCCTCTTATCTGTGGCGGCCTGCGCGCGCGCATCCCGGGTCTGTTGCGGTACATCGCAGGGATTCGCGCGACGACGGCGGGTGTTCTTAAAACGACCATATCTCATAACTTTTGTATGGCAGCTGCATACAAAAGTTACATCACTGGAATTGTTATGAAACTAGCTAATAAAAAATAATAGATTCAGCCAGTTTTGTTTTGTAATGTATTTAATTTGCATTGAAACTCAGTACTTGTGATTTTTCTACACTTTTACCTACAAAAGTCGTTAAAATAAAAAAAAAACCGGCCAAGTGCGAGTTGGACTCGCCCATGAAGGGTTTCGGAGCAGCAAGTAACATAATAAGTATAAAAGTTCTTATTGTTCGTTGTAAATTTGATTGATGTTTTAACACGTTCGCAGTGGTAGTGATTTTTCTAAACGAAAATTGCGGTTTATGACGTATTAAAAAAAAACTACCAGCTCTATGTCGTTCAACCCAATTTTCGTTGGTAGTTTTTATGGCATGTTCATCATATCTCTTTTTAGATTTATCATTCTCTTAGTTTAGAAGTTAGAGAGGGGGGGGGGGACACATTTTTCTCTGGAAGTGTCTCTTGCTCAAACTATTCAGTTTAGAAAAATATGATGTTAGATACCTCAAAAGCATTTTTGAATACCTATCTATAGATAACGCACACGTATGGCCTTGATGAAAAAAAAAATTGAGTTTCAGTTCTGAGTATGGGGACCCCCTGCTTTTTTTTTAGTTTTATATCACAATCTTAATGCAGTTCACAGAATACATCTAGTTACCAAGTTTCAATAGCATAGGCCTTATAGTTTCGGAGAGAAGTGGCTGTGACACACGGACGGACAGACAGACGGACACACAGACAGACAGACATGACGAATCTAAAAGGGTTACGTTTTTGCCATTTGGCTACGAAACCCTAAAAATACAGCAAAATTTGTAAATGTTTTTATTTCATTTCCCTAAATACAAGTTATTTTACATATATCAACTGAAAAAAAAACACATCCCGACATACAAATTTTACAACTCCCAAGCTTTAGAAAAAACGCCCGATTTCTGCGGCCCGACCGCCCAGCCATCAACAAAGGACAAGTTCATGCTATAATTCTGGGAACGCTCTGATTTAAGAGGCTTGGATTATTATCTCATTAGCTGAAGGGCACAGGGGAAAAACATGCAAGGTCACAAACACAATGAACTGAGAAAATCGCATATTAAACTTTTGATCACTGAAAAAAGGTACATAAAAGCTAAAAATAAAATAAAAATAAGTTGATTTATTACAAAAATATATTTGTTTTGGGTGTGTAGTACAGAACACGGTGAAATGTGGGCCGGTATAGGCCTCTGCCTACCCCTTCGGGGATAAAGGCGTGAATATATGTATGTATGTATGTATGTAGTACAGAAAACCTTTTTCTTATTTTTACTTATTGAGTTAGCGAAAAAAAACTGAACAAAGTCAGAAAATACAGGCAAAAAATATGCAATGTACATGAAAATCATGAGAAAAACATGCAATGTCCCAAAGACAATGAACTGAGAAATTGTCAAATTAAACTTTTAATCTTTGAAAAAAGGTACATATTAAGACTTAAAATAAAAGAAGTATATATTTAGATATAAACAAAGTATATTGGTCAAATTGTTACATAGGTATTGTTTAAGCATCATTATATTTTAGACCTAAGAAGTATTCCTTAGCTTTTGGTCCACAAAACTTTGTCAAGGCCTGGATATCTAGAAATTTTGCCTTTGAAATTGGAAGCCTCTCATTATATGATTGTTCCGGCAGTAAAAACTCTGAGTGACCAACAATACTATGATACATTTTTTTTGGGTACCGTGAGAATCGCTGATGTCCAAGAGGCATTGTAATGTTCTCGGTGAAAAATTAATCTCTTTTTCAACCCTGATTTCTCTTATGGGTCGAGATAAAAAAGGACATGCCTTCAAATACATTGGTGACAGAAAGGTTGTCCATTTTCTGACAAGTGGTTGGTCAACTTCAATCACATCAAAGGGGCATGGCTTCTGTCTAGCATCACGAATCACTTTAATCCACTCATCGGGAGTCTCACAAGGTGATTTCTGGTTTATGCAACCCATATTTCTATCGTATTCTAAATATGAGTGTCCGCGAATGGGAAATATTATTTTGATCACATCCAAGCGTTTTGAAGTGTGTACAACATAGTGCATGAAACGAAATACAGTGTAATTTTTATTTTGCCCTCCACAGGAATCACAGAATATCACCAGCTCCCGAGTATTTTTATCAAGCATATTAAATATATAGTAATGGAGAAATGAACACACTTCATCAGATCCTTTTTTTGCTATTGTTTCTGGGTAGCAGAAGAAATATGATTTGGATGTAGATAGTTCATGGATGTTAAAAATATTCAAGGTTAATTGTCTTTTATAATAAACGTCATTTGTGGTTATATTCGGCATACTTAAATTTTTTTGAAAGTCCATTGCCATAGCTTCCCTTATAGAGGATGACTGACACTTAATCCTAGTTTCTCTTTTTCGTTTATAAAAAACATTGGCCTTCATTTTATGTAACTTATTCTCATTTTCTAACTTTTTTATTCGTTCTTCAATGTCATCTTTTTCGGACTCGGAAGCATTCTCCAGATTTAATTTGAGAGCCCTTGTCTTAGCCAGAAATTCTGTTCTGCATGTATCACTTCTTGGATATCCAAATCCTATGTTAAAATGGTTCACGAATATAGATCGATATGATTCGTAGGATAGTCGATTTTTGTCTTCAAACAATTCATACATTTTCTTCACATTCAACTCCTCTGGTTAATAAACTTTTGAGCTATCATGTAAGCTGTAATGACTTTTTCTTCCACGAAATGACCGTATGTGCTCCATTACCTTAGTTTTAAGCACTAGACTCAGTTTTTTAGGACGATTGCTATGTTTTCCTCGCATGTCGGTTGGGGCTGTACCTGTTGCGAGTAACGATTTTTTTATTGTACATAATCTTTGCCTTGTTACTCCATGCATAGCAATAAATGCTGAAGCACACACTGGCACATCAAGCCGCTGAGTTTCGTCTACAAGTCTCACTCTGTAAGCGTAATTTGCTGTATGTAACTTAGCTTCTGACTCGTCTTTTCTAGGTCGTCTTCTTTGAATTTCCAAAACACTTATTAGACCACTAAGATAAAGGTTTTGAGCATCTCTAGATGGCAATAAGTTGAAATCTTTCAGAATTCTAGCCCTTTGTTCTTTATTAATAACTTCAAAACACTTGTATCTCTTGCAACTACAATTTTGACCACTTTCATGACTTTGAAGTCTAATCTTCTTTTTAACGTCTGACAATCGACCGTAAAGTTTACGTTTTTTAGTGTGTCCAGATTAACTACGCTTTCTTCTTCTGAAGACATTTTAAATAAAAATTACGTTTAATATAACTTTACGCCGCACAACACAACAGTCAAACGAAATACCTCCAAAAATATTTACAAACGTCAAACTGACAACCATGGACAATGCTTATTTGGCATTGCCAGTTCAAAAAACATAAAATGTGACATCGCATGTTTTTTCCCTGTACCCTTCAAGTATGATCCTTAAACTTATTGTACACAAAGTTTGAGCAGACACAAGTGTTTGAAAAACCGTCAAAAAAAGGTACTCTTGAACTTCGAATCACAGGGTAGGTTCTGATGTATTAATTTTACATACAAATTATATTCTACAAGTACATGAATTTCCCAATCCGATAAGCTCAAAAAAAAGATATGCTGCAATACAAATATTTTTCCAGAAATTAACAATGAAAGTTGACAATTTCGAGCAAAAAATGCTAGTGTGAACAAGTATCAGGTAAACAAAGTATGGATACGCCCAATATTGATACACCTGAACAAAAAATAAGGAACAAATGTAACTGTTTATTAAAATATACACAATGAAATAAAACAAACTTTTTATAAATTTTCCTTTTTTTAATTGACCTGAAAGAGGTTTTTAAAAAAATGAGTTAAAAAATTATAGGAGAATCGATAAAAAAGAACACTGGAGCAACAGCGCATACATTGTCGTGGAGAGAGTTACTGATGCACCGTGGCACCTCCAACGCAGCATATCATTAATTCATTAAAAAAAACAAAAAAAAATTGCACAGGACTGAATCAGGCTTTCACACTAAGAGGCAACCTTGGGATGGACAACACGGAAGGAGAAATCTAGTTTTAACCAACTTCAAAAAAGGAGGTTTCTCAATTCAACCGTTTAGATATATATTTTATGTTTGTTCGCGCAGAACTCCGTCGTTTATGAACCGATTTGTTTTTTTTTTCGTTAGAAAATAGATACACCCAGGGTAGTCCCATTACAAGGAAGTCAGGCCCTGATGATGGCATTCTAGAACAATCGAAGGGAACTTTTGAACATTGTAGGGGCAACACGGGCGTTTAAATTTTTTTTATTAAATGCTGTATGTAGTACAATTTAATAAAATCGATCTGATGATGGAGACGAAAGACAGCCCTATCAATTATGTTGGGAACCCTAATTACCTTCCGCTATCTGGCCAACAAGCCACATGCCTTTGCAAGCGTTTAGGTACAAAAGTCTGGTACAAAATATACACAAATAAATAGATACATTATGGGAAATAGGAATATATAATAAAATTAATTATGTATGATAAAAAAACAGGGATCCATGCATGCGGGTCTATTGCAACCTACACAGTAAGTCTGTATCTTTTTTCTGCAGTGGGTGCACGTCCGCCGCAAAATTCGGTCGCTTGCACCCCGTGGGTATTCCTTCAGGCGGTGGGTAACGTCTGCTCTCTGTGAGGTTGCAGCCATTGGCAGAACCGGATGCATGTTGGTGGGAGGAGGTGCGTGGCGGGACAGGATGGTCTTAATTAGTCGGATTCGGAAAAGTCTATGACTTAGAGAAGAACGATGACGATGGATGATATACACGTTTAGGACGGAGACATTCAAATGTCTTCTGAAGAGCTTTTTGTACCACACTCGTGTACGTTTGCGCTCTACGGGAAACATGGCCAGCAGCTGATCTTTCTTATCAACCCCACCCATCATGATATTGTAGTCCAATATCAGGATGGGTTTGGTTGATTCTCGGCAACACGTAGCGTTGCCATGGTATGTAGAGATCATAGCCACCCTATTGGCATCTCTCCATACCATGACATTCACGTCCCCCTAGGTAAGACCGGTGATCTGCCCCGGGCGCAAGTCTCCCTTTTGAAGCGATGTAATGGCTTGAGGAATAAATTTGCGGTCGGTTCTAAGGGTTCCCATACAGTCGAACCCCAGCGTCTTTAATCCGCGAGCGAGTGCAGGGGAGTTATAATAATTGTCCATCCACACAGTGTGCCCCTTGTGCTCGAGCCCTTTGAGCCGCCTTAATACGAGGGCAGGAATGGCCGCCGATAAAGGATCGTTGATATGCGGCGGTGGAGTTTTCTTATTTGCGTGAATCTCAAACCGCCATAAGTACCCGGTTTGAGATTCACACACCTCGTAAGTTTTTATGCCACGGCGTGCAGCTTTATTTGGAATGAGCTGGCTGATATACAGCCAGCCCTTCCACATCAGCAAACTCTCGTCCAAGGCAATGTCCTGCGCCGGAACATACCGTTCCTGAAATTTTTTATTGAGGTGTACCAATATTGGGTTAATTTTGTAGAGTTTTGCCTCGGAGACTTCCAGGTTTAGCCCACCCATGTCCTCGTTGTTACTAAAGTGCAGACACTTGCTCAAAATTATAAAGGGATCGATGGCCATATGTGCGCTAAACCCGGGAGTGTAAAATATGTCAGGGGTGGCACTCCAATATTCCTCCATTCTCGACTTTACAACAACCCCCATCGCCAAAATTATACCCAAGTAAACGTAGACCTCATCGACAGTGGTGTCCCGCCACTTGCCGATGCGGCTATTGGGATGGAGGTTGTTGGTTATCAATAAATGGTGTGCCACCTGCTGAGCATATTTGTTAGTCTCCGAGACTATGTGCTCCATTATTTGCCGATCCCAAATGTCAATAAATATGTCATATGGTTCGGTACTAGGAGTTGTCGGACCGACATTGATTACTGAGAACTTCTCCCGCCTCGATTCAGGAGGAATCGGGGTATTCGGAAAAGCTCTCCAATTAAAGTTAAACAGCCCGTGGGGCTGCTCCGTTAAATCCAGAGGAATTTCTTCAGGATCGGCCATCAATTGGTCCCCGTCGGCGGCATCCTCGATAGCATCCTCGATAGCAGCATTCACGGAATTTGGAAAATCCTCGTCAAAGGGCGTATTCATAAAGCTACGAACCGCCCTTGGAATAGTTTCAAACACCAAATTTGAATCCTCTTCGCCGTCACTATTAGATTCCGATTCGCTCCCTGTAGCAAATGATAGATTGCGTTCAAAAGTGATGGAACCAGTAAGTAGCCATTGTCCTAGACAGCAAAAAGTATTGAAAATACGTACCATAATTCAGAAGGTAGTCTGTATCGGTCTCTCTGAGGTGTAAGCGACGATGAGGAGGTGGACGCTGCATCGGGCTTGACAAAGGCCCTATTTTTTTTTTTTTTTTTTTTTTTTTTTATACTACTTAGGTGGCAGACAAGCTTACGGCCCACCGGAAGGTCGGTAACCGTAGCCTATAGACGTTTGCAACACCAGAGGCGCTACACACGCGCTGCCGACCCGGGCGCAGGTTGTGACGACCCACAGTTGAAATTTTTTAAGCCGCCCGTTAGGCCTTCAACTTGGCTTAACGACTGTAATTTTACTGACAACCGGGACCGACGGCTTATCGTGCCTTCCGAAGCACGGAAACGGTATATTTCCATGTACCTAAAACAAAAATAGTATTTTTATAAATGTGAAAGTTTCTGAAGATGTTTGGAAGTTTGTTACTCGATCACGCTCTTGCACGCGAAGAAAGCCACGGACATCAGCTAGTATTTCATAATCTTTACAGATAAATAAATGCGTTTGTAACGCAGCTTACATTGCCGGCGATGGGACCAAGCACGATGAAACCGGTGATGCCGGTGGTGGCGTCTCCAATGATGGCCCAGGTTGGGACGGTGATGGTAAAGACGAAGCCCCTACTTCCATGTACCTGAAACAAAAGTAGTATTTTTATAAATGTGAAAGTTTCTGAAGATGTTTGGAAGTTTGTTACTCGATCACGCTGTAACGGTTAGACGACTCTGGCTGAAATTTTATACACAAATAGATTAAAGTCTGGAATATACCAAAAAATGCGGGAATGGGAACAGAATTTCACGCAGGCGAACCCACGGGTATCAGCTTGTCTACCATAATGTTTTTCAGAAAAATAGATGATTTAAGCAGGTTACATTGCCGGCGACGGGACCGAGCATGATGGAACCGGTGATGCCGGTGGTGGAGTCTCCAAAGCTGCCCCAGGTTGGGACGGTGATAGTAAAGACGAAGCCCCTACTTCCATGTACCTGAAACAAGAGTAGTATTTTTATAAATGTGAATGTTTCTGAAGATGTTTGGAAGTTTGTTACTCGATCACGCTCTTCCACGCGAAGAAAGCCACGGACATCAGCTAGTATTACATAATCTTTACAGATGAAGAAATGCGTTTGTAACGCAGCTTACATTGCCGGCGACGGGACCGAGCACGATGGAACCGGTGATGCCGGTGGTGGCGTCTCCAAAGCTGGCCCAGGTTGGGACGGTGATGGTAAAGACGAAGCCCCTACTTCCATGTACCTGAAACAAGAGTAGTATTTTTATAAATGTGAAAGTTTCTCAAGATGTTTGGAAGTTTGTTACTTAATCACGCTGTAACGGTTAGACGACTCTGGCTGAAATTTTATACACAAATAGATTAAAGTCAGGAATATCCCAAAAATGCGGGAATGGGATCAGAATTTCACGCGGGCGAACCCACGGGTATCAGCTTGTCTACCATAATGTTTTTCAGAAAAATAGATGATTTAAGCAGCTTACATGGCACCGGTGACGCCGCTGGTGGACGGTGCTGCTAGCTCTAGATAGACATTTAAAACAACACAGTTACAACTTGCTAGTAATTATTATAACAAGAGAGAAACAAATTCCAGCAGAGCTACTTACGGCTGCCATACACGCCTCTTTTTTTGATGGAGGGGTTTGTCCAGCGGCTGACCTCCGGCCAGCACTTCGGCCTCTAAGACAATGAGCCTAAATCAAACAGAAAAAAAAAATGATAATAACAGCTTTTAAACATCTTTTAAACAACTTTTTTAGCTTTTAAACATTACTCTTCATATGAGGACGGTCCGGGTCTGTCGCTCCCCACCACCCTGCTTCCCCTTCCGCCTGCGGCACCTCGCCCACGTCGCGCGCCACCACCTCGCTTGCCACCACGTCTTACTTCGCGTCTGAAGCACATGGAGAAACAAACATACATTAGTAGATATTTTGCAATTTACAACCATTTCCGGTTTACCCAGGTCAACCGGAAATGGCAATTAACCTTCTTCAGACATGTCCCATCTATAATATATCTTCATCCTAAGCCGGTTGGGAGATAACGTTATCAAAATATGTCACGGGGGCGCAGTTAGTTAAAATAGGTTTGAGATTTATCAAAGTCATTTCGTGGGGTGTAGCCGGGAGGCACGGCTTGTGGTAATAAAAAAAATAAAAACAAATAGTTACCCATAGCACGGCTGAAGAAACAGCAAAAAATTACGTTTATTTTCTATGAGCCCCCTTAATCTCTCACCCAACACGAAGGCAAGTACTTGACTACCTACTAATACCACCGTGTTCAGACATGTCCCATCTATAATATATCTTCATCCTAAGCCGTTTGGGAGATAACGTTATCAAAATATGTCACGGGCGAAGCCGGGGGCGCAGTTAGTTAAAATAGGTTTGAGATTTATCAAAGTCATTTCGTGGAGTGTAGCCGGGAGGCACGGCTTGTGGTAATAAAAAAAATAAAAAACAAATAGTTACCCATAGCACGGCTGAAGAAACAGCAAAAAATTACGTTTATTTTCTATGAGCCCCCTTAATCTCTCACCCAACACGAAGGCAAGTACTTGACTACCTACTAATACCACCGTGTAGTGTAGCATAGCTGCGTAAATTATTTCCAACCTATAGTACCTGCCCAAGCCTAAGTAGTTCGCTTAAGTAGAGTACCTATTAGTGCTTAGATATAGGATCTACTCTAAGTATAACTAGTCTATATGTATGTTTATTAATGTTACCTTCTTCTTACTGTTTCTGTAGCTCAGTGAACCTACTAGGCTACTAAATATATGTGTGTACATCTCTCTGTATGGTTTTCGTTAGAGCCCTAGCCTACCCCTGCACACATACTGGAAACTCTGAAGAAAGGCGCCCTGGGAAAGAGTCCTCTGCAAGCTCCCTCTAAGTTGGTGAGTAACTTACTAACTAATAAAGTGGTTACAAAGATTACACAGTATATTCAGATGTTTGGTTTTCAATTGTCTCTCATTGTTGAACAGCTCACAAAGCAAGACGCCAGGCCTCCTCATAAGTAGCAGTGCTTATCTCTATATTACTTATTACCAGAGAAGCTTCACCCTGTAAGTAAGAATTGAGGTAATGAAACTTGTGAATGAGATTTATTTTATCATTTTTGTGAATAAGCACTGTAAAGGTGTCTCTAAACTCTAGCTATTTGGAAGGGGTTCCATCAAACTTTGCTATTTGGAGTACGGGCTATTTAAATCCCATGGGTTTTGTATTTTGAATATGGTGCTCACATGAGATGATGCAGAGTTCATTGACTTAAAATCTGAATTTTTAGAACTGTTTTTGTCTATCATTATTTGAGCTTTAGCAATGTAAAGAGAGAAATCTGCCTTAATTTCTTCCCTATAATCAAGTTCTCTGTCCACGTTGGTGGGATCCAATACTTCAATCTCCGATTGGATCTCTTGCCTCATTAGGTTGACAGATCCTTAAATGTTTCTAGCCTTTGCACCAGCATGACCAGCTCAACTTGCTGTATAGGATAGGATAAATGCATCAGAGAACTTTTTGATTAAATTTTTGAATTTAGTTATACGGCCTTTAATTGAGCTTCTTTTGCTGTTAAGGTCCTTTAAATCATATAATTTAATAGAAGGAACCTCTAACTTACTACGAGTATGTGCTACAGATTTCTCCGATGTGTGAGACATTGTATAGGGAAGAAAACAATTTAATTGAACAATTTAAACGTAACTTAATAGTAATCCTGAACTGTACTGCCTATGCTCCTCAATTTTCAATGGGTCAGTGACTGGCCTGCGGTTTCACCTGACAGGATGCAAGGGTAAAGATGTGCTGGAATGTAATGAGAACAAGTAAATGTATTGTAAAATTGATTTGATGATAACCTAAAGGTGCTGATAGACTTGAGCATTCACTTGTAGCAGAACATCGAGCATTCGCCGTTTTTATATTGGTCGAACTGAACAACGAGCCGAGCCAAGCATAGAGCCAACCATTGCAATGAACATTTTCATGAGCATTCTAGTGAACGCTCTAGTCGATGCTCGTCAAAAAATATTCTTCACGAAGATGTCAGACTTGACGGTTGCGTGTGCTGCATTTATACTCATTGGTTATGTAAAAAAAAAAGAAAAATAGAAGATGGTGGCAAACTAATCTGTTTCGTCTTAGAATTGGAAGTGGAGGTTTACAATTAGTTGCTGAGTTAAAACAACAAGAAATAAGCGGACACTATAGAAATTTTCTGTTAATGTCTTCAAGTGATTTTGAATATATTTGTTAAACATGATTTGTCCAAAAATAGTCAAACAGGACACAAGGTTTAGAGCTGCAATCACGATTCAAGAAAGATTAGCAGTAACTCTCCGTTTTTTAGCAACGGGAGATAGTTATTTAAGTTTACAGTATCTTTTCAAAATGTCAAGACATTCCATTGGATACATAATACCGGAAGTATGTAAAGCAATCATTGGATTATTGGAAGAAAACATCAAAGTACAAACTGTTTATTTTCATACAAAACAGCTACTTCGTTTACAGCCCTATTTCGAATTAAGGAATTTATGTAATCCGATAATTGACTCATTACGTCCAAGTCGGCGAGGCTGGCATCCGAATTATTTGTGTCTTGTTGATTGGGATTTGCCGCCATAGCCGAAGTAGAAGCATGCGATGGAGTAGAGTGTGCTGTGCGATACCCACGAGAACCGCCATACATATTTGTGTCGTAGTAATCAAATTCTCCTTTGTCTGCACTATAGAGTATGTTAGAAATTATATGTTGTACATGGTTTTTTTGTATTTTCGGTATATTTTCTCAATTTATTAGCAACGAACATCCCAAAGGTCCCAAACTCGTCATTCATGGTATTGAGTGAATTAACTGATTTTTGTAAGGTATCAAAAGCTGATCGCATCATCTGTCTCCCGTTTACGTTTGTTGCGTTCACCTTGAAATTTATTGGAATTAAATGATTTACGTTAAGATGATTGTTCTCCAGAATGGGATAGTTCCCGTTGGGAAAGTGGGCCTTCAGAATTAGAGTGTTCTCAAACATTCTCATTGGTAGAATCTTGGGAAGGCTCTACATTAATCTGAAATAAAAATATGTTTTTTACAGTTACCACAAACACCTGATCAGTGGTTGCAAGTCGTAAAAGAATACGAAAGATCTTGGCAATTTCCTCATTGTCTGGGAGCATTGGATGGAAAGCACATAATCATTCAAGCACCCTTAAATAGTGGAAGCGAGTACTATAATTATAAAGGATTCTCCAGCGTGGTACTTTTAATAGTTGTAGATGCGAACTATAAAATAATATATGCAAACATTGACTGCAAAGGACGGATATCCGACGGAGGAGTTTATAACTATTGTATGTTAAATAAAAAATTAAATGATAAATCGCTAAACCTTCCGGAATCATCACCTCTACCTGGAAGACAATTGCCAATTCCATTTTTTTTTTGTCGGCGATGAAGCATTCCCTATTAATGAAAATGTCATGAAAGTTTATTTAGGATTTCATGCTATTGGCTCTTTAAAAAGAATATATAATTATAGACTTTGTAGAGCACGACGAGTAGTTGAAAATGTGTTTGGCATATTGTCTTCGGTGTTTCGTATTTTACGTAAACCTATGTTGTTAAGCCCGGAAAAAGTTACTTTGATTGTCAATTGTATATTATGTCATTTACATAATTTTATGATGAATTCAAAATCAAGCACAACTTATGCTTACCAATTACAACTGGAACTGAAGAAACTACACTTGTGCCGCTTGAATAACCACGAATATACTCAAACGATGCTACCCCCAGTCGAATCCCCTTCCCCTTGGACCTCGATTACGAGTGGACGTGTTACAGAGTATTTTATTGTTTAATTCTGCAAATTATATTCAAAAATAAAATCATTTTAATCCAATTAAGTACAAGGAGCACATGGAACTTAGAAGTGGTTGCTTGATCGACAAACATATCACACTTGTGGGTGAGTCAAACAAATATTATAGAGCAAGAGCCAGCGGCCCCCAGGCATTCGGTAAAGTATAAAAGCTGTAAGTTTCTCAATGTATGTCCCCAACACAGATAAGAACGAACCCCGTCTACGAAACTTGGGTCGCGGTGGCTTTCGCAGGTATCAGGTAGTTAAGGTGTGTAAAATTGTGTGTTAAATTTGTTAAAGTATAAAACTCAGTTTTTACATGTTTTACTTATAATAATCCTAAAAGTCACCTTGTCAAAAGCCAGACACTTCGTACGGTTGCAACCCTCTGCCAGACACCCTTAAAGTATATTTCATTATTACTATACTTACGGTATAGTATAAAAGCTGCAATTTATATATGTTATTTGGAGAACTATCAAATGATGTTTTCTCAATAGCCAGACAGTTTCAGTAGTTCCTTAAAAAGTTAAAGTAATGTAGGTGCGAGCGCGAGGGATATTAAACACTTGACCGTTATTTGAAACTTTAAACAATTGAGATAGGCCCTATGTTCGGCGCTGCTGACTCTTTCTACCGTATTGCTCTCTCACTCGCACCTTCCCCACCAGGCAGGTGGCGGTCGTCGTCGAAAGAAAGCGACCGCCGGTCCATCATTGGTGTCCTAGTTCTTGCTGCGTACAATCGTGCTTAAGACTCTTTCAAGTAGTACAAAACATTTAGTACTTATCATTGTTTAATATAATATTAATTTTAAAATTCTAAAAATTTCAGTTACCTATTTGAAATAATTGGTAAGTTATTTTCAACTTTTTATCTGTAACGGTGTTACCGTTCGAATTGAATCATATAATAATTATTTCTACCCTACTTTGTTATAATTTTATCGTGATATTTTTTCCATCCTGTGCATTTTTAGTATTTCCAAATACGATATAACAAACGATGGATAAAGATTCGAATCAGAATGAAGAAATTCTCGCTAACTCCCCAAAAGCAAGTACTTCGAAACAGTGTCCTAAAAATAATGTTAATCACCGCGTGCAAAAACGAACTAAACGAAAGCGTTTATCAAGTAGTTCGTCCAGTTCTAGTGACTCCACTTCTTCTTCATCTAGCTCTAGTGACACTGATAGAAGCAAAGTAGTGCATAAAAGGAAAAAACGAGTAGATAAACATTCCCGCAGGCGGGATCGTCGCCGCATTGACCTATTATCTCGTGAGTTACATAACCTTCGTAAGCAAGTCGCACATGAGGGTGAGCCGACATTTTATGACAATACTTGTTCAAACTCTAACGATTGTTATTTAGATGCTAATGTTAGTGATAACTTATTTAGTGAGGTAGGTTCATACGACTCCGGTAAACCTAAAACTTTTACAGAACCTCACAAAATGTTTGAAATAGAAACCAAGCTAAAGGAACCCTCTGTTCCGAAAACTCCTCACGAATATTTGTGCTTATTGAATAATATTCAACATTTCGACAAGAGTGATTGGTGTGAAGTTCGTTACGCAGATACGCAAAAGTTGTATAATTTCTCTCCTGGTTTCGTTGACCTAGACGTAAATGACGAACTTAAGGCCTACGATTCGTCACGTCAACTTGCACAATCCGATAAGGCATATGCCGCCTTAACAGCTTGTATGCTAAAACAGCGCGAAGCCCTACAAAATTCTCTGCTTAATCTGATGCAATGGGCCCATAATTCAGAAATATCGTATGACGGCTTATGTGAAAAAGTTAATGAATTATTCACGAAGGGTGATGTATTTAAGGTTTCTTCCGAAATGCTCCAGCTCATTTGTGGGCACCGAGCCGAGATTATTCAAAGAAGAAGGGATGCTATCATAAACTTTGTACGTGATCCTCTTGTTAAAAGTGCATTACGTAAAGTTCCACCCTCTTGTCAAAATTTATTTAATGCCGAGCGGCTGACTACTGTCCTCGAGAAGGTCGGGGGCGTGAAGAAAGCATTCTCTCCCCCTAAATTAAGCCCCAGTAATGCTCCAGCTGCGCAAGCTGGTACGAGCATCCGCCGTCCCACACAAGGACAGGCATATCATAAAAAACCCGCGCAGGGTAGTTCACATTATCATGGATGTGGTGCATCTTCGCATATGGGTCATTGTCAAATTTTGCGCAGGTAAATGAAATTTAAAATCATATTTTTCAAAAAAGAAATGTACGATTAGATTTTACTTTTTTTTATGTCCGTGTCCGTTAAAATAACTGAATTATCATAAATTATAGTTGGCCGCGATGTTTAACCAATAATTTAAGATTTATTCCAGATTTAATGGATCAGGGTGTAAAAAAATACAACTTTGTTACCATTACGTTTTAACCTTTTATTACGAAATTTAACAAGTCAGTCGCAAATATTTTGGCATTATTATTAAACAGCCTTCTACCTTTATAATATAATTAGAATCATAACAGTCTTTTTTAAGTTTAACAATCATTAATTTAAACTCTTAAACAACTCTGTTACTTTCTGAATATTAATATACCTAAAATTCTACCTAAGTCCTCCAAATATCTATTTATTAACAGCTAACTGGAACATAATACTGTATAAATATCTAATAAATTAACGCATCGCTATATTTGCTACATTATATTGACTAGCTTTTCCATAAAATCTTACTAAGGTTTACAATCTTTGGGACTGAAAAGTAACAGAGTTGTAACACAGTAACATAGTTGTTCTTTTCATTATCTAATAGACTACGTAATAATTTGCACTTAGTTGAGCTTGAGATCTAAATCACTTAACAAATAAACAATAATACTAGTAAATAATAAACTTATAATTGTAATTTACTAATCAAGAGCTTACTATCTTATTATACTCTTTTCTCTTTATAGCAATAATAATTATTATGGTCTTGGAAGAGTAGCTGAAAAGCTAAAGTTACTTATTTCTCAAATATATCTAAAGGGGTATCGAATTGATAGTAAACTCTTTTACCTTTGCAGACTTTTTTAGGTTCTGGAACAATGGCAAGTAAATTATCAAAAGGCTCGTAGGATAAATCAGTCTCAACTAATTTGTATTTTGTTGCAGTATTGTCAATTGCCTTGAAAAACATAATTTTAACCTCACCATCTTCTTCTACTTCAGACAAGGCCTTACCCAGGTAGACGTAATCTTGTTTTGAGCCGGAAACTTTCACTAAGACGCAAACACCTTGTTTTATTTTACTGACGTGAATATTTTCCCTTTCCATCAAGGCATCTTCATTTTCCTTTGATGTGCATGGTTGTTCTACTGAAGAGGTGGTAGAAGGTTTTTCTTTCAAAGATATCAAAGGGGCATCATCAGCATCATCGGAGTCTGAGCTATAGACAATTTTGTAAAACCCTGGTGTTCGCTTTTGATGAAGGTTGCTTATATCGGACAGCACATGTTTATCGCAATTGGAAGGAATTGGCTGTTCCACAGCAGTTTTCAATGGAAAGTAATGCTTAGGATTCATGCAAGTGCAAAAGCCCCGCTGACAAAAACAACTTAAATTTCTATACTTTAGACCTCCAGGCTCCTCAGTGAAAACCTGATGAACTTTCATTGTACCTAATAATGGCAAGATATTAGCCGGAATCTGTTTTGAACTCTCTTCAATATCCTCATTTGTTATCAGATGTAGCCTCACTTTACTCACATCTTTCAAAGCAAGATAGAAATTTGTGGCATCAGGTATATCACTTCCGTGTGCAACAAGTTGGTCAGCAGCCCGTTTTAAAAAACCACCAATCCCGTCTGCTGCACCTTTGCCATGGCCCGCCTCGAAAAAATTCCAGGTAACTTTGGTAAACTTGTAGTCAGAGAATAACTTTGTGCATATCAGATAAAAATTCTGTTTTTGCCGATCCGATATTGAGGGGCAGGGCCATCTGAAAATACATGCAGGACATTTACTTCTGAAAATTTCTCATGAATTGAAGCAAAGATGGGATGGAGGTGAGCCCATATTGCAGATGGATTGTGTAAAAGGTTTCCAGACACGGTACAAAACGATGATACCTCTATTTTATTGTCTGAACCACGGCTGTAGATTACTCCAGTGTGCAAGGACACTTGGTTTCGGGAACCTCCAAAATGATGAGATTGTACCTCTTCAAAACATTTGCAGCTGTAGTTTTCACTGAAGTCTATGTGCAGTGCAATTTCATTGGTGGTCAACTCATCTACGCATTTTCTGTAGTTCCTGTACTGTGTCTTGATGTAATAAATATGCCTTTTAAATTCCTTTAGTGTAATTTCAAACTTTTCCATCAGTGCCTTTCCCGTACTTTCTGTTTCCTCTTTAACGTTTTTTGTAACTTTGATTTTCTTTCCTGCCTTCTCTATCACTTCAGTTTTACTTATCCACTGAGGATATCTTACTATGATTTCGTCTTTTGACGTATCAGTAAGAATTGTTTTTGATTGGCATACGGAACAGATTCCGGTCATACACACTAATGAATCTGGATTGCATACTTAGTCTACAATAATCTTATTAAGATCGGATGTTCGAATAACTTTGTTTTTACACAAAGCAAACGCTAAGTATTGGATATTTGTATGAATTCGACACAAACATGTTTCTCTTGCAGCGACAGTAGGAGGCACAACAAAAAATGGTCTGTATCGTGTAAATGTTTTGTAACTGCATCTCAAGGCAGGATTTTCCTGTTTAAAAGATACATAAAGGTTCTTCATACTATCGAGTAAGTAGCGCTTCTGCATTTTATCTTTCTTTAGAGACACGGTTTCCTTTTTTCCAGCAGTTGCCCTTGATATATCGTCACGTTCAAAAAAATCCTTGATTTTAGTACTTAACACCTTTACATTCAAAATTGGTTGTTGTTTCCTTACGTAACCTTGGTCCAAAGCAAGACATTCTTTTATCATTTGTGTTTTCTGCCTACAACGCTTAACGGTCTTCTCTTCAAATATTTTTTGAATTGCATCTTTTTCCTTTCGAGTTTTCACATTTTTATAGCGTTTTTTAATAGCATTTGATAAAATCTCGTATTTTTGGTGCTTAGTTCGACTCCCGTCTTCATTTTGAAATCGCTTTCGTTTTTCTCTGTTGTACCGTTTCTTGTACTTTTCGTATCTCTTGTTTACTTCGTGTAATTGTTCCTTCAATTTCGTATTATCTCTAAATAGCTTTGATCTGTTTCTTTTTACTTGCTTTCTGCCGCGAACTGCTGCTGATGTAGAGTTAGGAGTACTTTCACGGGAAATCGACGGCTGAGGTGTAAACAAATGACGATCAGCTCTTAAAACAACTTGATGTTGATCTGCGTGGGCTGGGCTATTTGAACGAAGGGGTGATGACTCTGGAGTGTGCATAATAATGCTGAGAGATCTGGCTTTATCTCTTCGTTTAGCATTCGCAGATCGCCATTTCTTTTTTATTGCTCGATGTTCACGTGTTGTTAAATCACGTACTAAGCGTTTGTTAGCATGGTATCTTTCTCTATCTTTCCTTTTAGTTTCTGCTTCCTTATCTGGATTATTTCTACGGCGTTCCCGGTATCGTCGCTGCTTCTCAGCAGGCGTTAGAGGCATTTTGATAACGCAAACAACGCACAATATCCTGTAACAATGGTTTATGGGGCTATTTATAATTATTATTTCGATTTATTTGTATATAACAAAGTTATCCCTTGCTTGAGACAACTGATTATTTAAAAAAATGACATTTGAAACATAATATTTTAGTCGAGTTAAGAATATAATGGCTTATGCAACTCTGTTACTTTCTAAACAACTCTGTTACCATACGGTAGTAACAGAGTTGCGTAGTAACAGAGTGGTAAATTTTACATTCCATAATACATAAGTCAGAAAATAAAGCGTAAAGTTAAATATTTCGCTCACATTGAACATATTTACCCCTTAGGTAACATACTGAACGGAAACCAATAAAAAAACACTCATTTACTTACGTGAATAGGTAGGTAACAAAGTGGATGCGCAATTAAAACACGCCGCACCTTCAACGCCTTGCGGTCGACTGCTGAGCGATGTACCCCTCCCCCCGATCTAACGAACTCTCACGTCAAATGCAGACATCCCGCCCTGGATAAAAGAGTATCAAAAGCAGCGCCATCTCCATTTTAAGTCGTGAATTAGTTCGTAACAAAGCGGTCCAGATGGTTCCGAATAATACGTGGGACAAAGTTTAGATAAATATTTTAAAACTATATTTTAATACTGACTGATTTTAAAACATATTTTATTGAATATTTATTATACTCTGTTTACAATAATAATTTATTTTAAGAAGGTTACTGTAGTAGAAAATGCAGTATATGATCTTTATTACAACGGAATGCGACATGGGACAGGTACAATTTGTAAGGAAAACCTTTCTGTTACCACTAATGACCACACTGTTACTTTTTTTTTTTCATAAATTTTGAAACTGTATCTTTATTCCAATAATGAATGTTCGCTAATGCGATGTATTTTGTATTTGACATATAATTCGTTAAGGGTTTTGACATAATTAATAACAAAAAAAAAAATTGTTGAGGGACTCGTTTACCTGCGCAAAATTTGACAATGACCCATATTTCCCATGAAATACAACCTACGCAAGGTTGTTGTCAGTCTCGTCCTGCGCAAGGATTTGAGCCTAAAGGTACCACGCAAGGACAGACAATCGCGGTCAGACAATACTTTCAAACAATACTATAGGCGTGAAATTGTACCAAATGCTGCCAATAAAGGAATATCTCGTTTATTTATTCCATTGTAATTGATGTTTCTTATGTAAGATATTTATATTATATCTACCTACCCATACTTACCTACTGTATGATTATTTGATTGTAATAAGCTGTTCTCATTTGGTACTATCCAATAACAAAGATAGATTATTTTAAGTTATTAATTGGTTTCAGTAATATTGAATAAACGTATATTTTGTGTTTAAAACATTTATTTATTGCTCGCATCCTACAGAATACATACCTACTTACAGAAACGTTAATTTGGTTAATAAACACTTTCTATATTCATAATTATCTCGTCACATTGATGTCCTTCCAATCCCATACTCACCAGGCGATAACAACCACGTCTCAATTGTTTAAAGTTTCAAATAACGGTCAAGTGTTTAATAGACGCGTTTTACCTGAAATAAAACGCTTATTAAATACTTACCTTATTTGAAACTTTAATTTTAACTCTGCCTGGTAATTTCGACTCAATGATGGACCGGCGGTCGCTTTCTTTCGACGACGACTGCCACCTGCCTGGTGGGGAAGGTGCGCGTGAGAGAGCAATACGGTAGAAAGAGTCAGCAGCGCCGAACATAGGGCCTATCTCAATTGTTTAAAGTTTCAAATAAGGTAAGTATTTAATAAGCGTTTTATTTCAGGTAAAACGCGTCTATTATGTGTCAGCGGGTGCGAGTGAAATACCGCGTTCGGTCCACTGCGACGTTTTACTGCGCATCAGCTGTCATTAATAGTGTACTAGATGATGCGCGCGGCTTCGCCCGCGTAAAAAACGTTACCCGTTCCCGCTTCCCGTGGGAATATTTTCCCGGGATGAAAAGTCTATGTGTTATTTCAGATTATAAGCTATTATAAGTAGTAGATGATCGCGTAGTTTCGGATCCTTTACCCCTTACCATGATGACATATCCAGGAATATGTGTATGAAAATTTAACAATATACGTTTTCTGGTAATCATGACACCAGATGAATTCTAGCACAGATTAATAAATAATTACTACGTAAATTCTAGTTTACTTTGGCTTCATCTCAGAAACTGTGACAGTTTGGAGAGTGGACCGAACGCGGTATTTCAATCGCACCCGCTGACACATAATATCCCTCGCGCTCGCACCTACATTAGACTTTAACTTTTTAAGGAACTACTGAAACTGTCTGGCTATTGAGAAAACATCATTTGATAGTTCTCCAAATAACATATATAAATTGCAGCTTTTATACTATACCGTAAGTATAGTAATAATGAAATATACTTTAAGGGTGTCTGGCAGAGGGTTGCAACCGTACGAAGTGTCTGGCTTTCGACAAGGTGACTTTTAGGATTATTATAAGTAAAATATGTAAAAACTGAGTTTTATACTTTAACAAATTTAACACACAATTTTACACAGCTTTACTACCTGATACCTGCGAAAGCCACCGCGACCCAAGTTTCATAGACGGGGTTCGTTCTTACCTGTGTTGGGGATATACATTGAGAAACTTACAGCTTTTATACTTTACCGAATGCCTGGGGGCCGCTGGCTCTTAGACTATTACTAGTTGCAATATAAGTGCTAGAGTACCAGGCGCACATAATACTGTTGGAGTTATAAAGAATTAGTAAGAACTGTTTACAAACTAATAGAGAAGCCAAAATTTCATACAGTACGTCATAGTGTTGGTGGCGCAGTCGTTGAATGAGCGGTCATTGACCCTGAAAGCCTGAGTTCGATTCCGACTGAGGTCGAGAATCACTTTTTGTTATTTTTTTATGTGATTCTTCTTTTGTTTGTGTACTGTCTATCTACACAAAATGCCTCTGAAGCGCACTCCGCCTAGCTCTGCCATTTTGCAATGTGAATCAGAACCCGATTTAACCAGTGAAAAACTGCAACTGGACAAAGTTCAAACTAAAGCCGCCCCTCGTAAACGGAAGCATGAACATGTGGATGAGATGGGTGCCTATATGGCCGAAATAAAGACAATGTTCTCTAAGTTTGAAACACAGCAGAACAAGAAATACAGTGCCTTACAAAGTGCAGTTAATGAAATTAAGGACGTTCATACATCTATCAAGTCTGCTACCGACTTTGTCTCTGAAAAATATGATGACTTGCTGAAGGAATTTCAAAAGTTGACTGCTGAGCGAACTGAAAATCTAGCCTACATACAATTGCTTGAGGAAAAGGTGGAAACCCTTGATCATCTCCACAGGGCTTCTTGTGTGGAATTGAGAAATCTGCCATCGAAATCGCCAGAAAATAAGGATATATTGACAAAAATTATCATGGATACCGGCAGAGCTGTAGGACTAGCAATTAATCAATCTGACATTCGTGATATCTACCGTTTGAAGACGAATTCCAACTCAAACAGGACTATTTTAATCAATTTCACAACTGTTATCATGAAGGAAAAACTGATTGAGTGTGTAAAAGTTTATAATAGATCAAATAAAACTGGAAAATTGTCTACCTCTGTTATACAATTGGAAGGTCCTACTATGCCACTTTATATATCGGAAAGCCTAACCACTAAAGCTAGGCGCCTATATTTCCTTGCAAGAGACTTCTGCAAGTCTAACAATTACACTTTCTGCTGGACTTCGCATGGAAAGATTTATATACGCAAGAAGGAAGGAGCAACTAGGCATTGCATTAACAGCGAAACAGATTTGAAAAACTTGAGGACTGATGATTGACTGGATCTGGCTGAAAATGCGCTTATTTTATTTAAAGTAATTTTGATTATTATATTTTATTATGTACTTGTAACACATACTTCAACATTCGCACAATACCCACACGTGTTGTTCTTTGTAATCATTACACATATCTCACAAACACACACCCTAATAAATGGTAGTAATATATGGAACAACCAGGAATTGCTAGTCGCTTTCGGAGGGAGTGTTCAGTGGAATAGCACACCTACATCTAACAAGCATTGTATATATTTTAACTATATTATCATAATAATGATAATCATAGCACCGAATGATTTGGAATTAGTAGCATATAAACCTGAACAGACTGATTTGTTGGGCCTACACTTTCGTGATTCGAGACCGTCATTTGTACCATTTTAATATTGTTTTTTAACAGTGGACTGTTTTAAAACTTATACTGGTTGAATTTATAGTCGTTCTGGACCCGAGAGGGGGTTACTCGGAATCAATAATGGAACCATTTCGGAGTGTCAAAACAGCTGTGCAGGTTATAATAAAAAAATGACTTCTATGTAATCTTTATCACTCGTTCGAGTTGAAACATTAGTAGCGCTTCGATTATTCATTGAACTTTTCAATGAATGAAACTCCGAAACCCGTAGGTACCTACGCCGCGGCGCGTGTCTCCATGTGATCAGTTCATTGACCGAATGCATCGTTTCGATAATAATAGGTACTTAGATAATAATAAAGGACTCCAATTTCTCCTACATACTTTACACGGGCTTAGTCGTCGGAAATACTTTAATATTGTTCTATTTTACGGTGAATTAATAAGGTTTATGTAATAATAATGAAAATAAACACGAACAAATAGGGAGTATTTCCGGCGTATTTAAAAAAATTGGAGCTATTTACAAAATAATCAACTTAAATACCTAGACCTACCTATTCACAGTTTATTTACACTTCCCTGTACCTTAGCAACTGCTCAAAATGGAGTCCAGAACGTTCGATACACAAACGGGCACGTTTTAGGCTATTGTCTTTTAGTTTATTCAATGTGTCTCTGTCACTTTTCACTATTTCAAAGGCGTCCACTATCGCACTGCGTAATTCATCACGAGATTTGTACTCTCGAGTGTAAACTAATCGTTTTATTTCCGACCACAAATAAAAGTCGATCGCGACGACAATACTGCGCGCAAATTATAGTCGAACTGCGCGCCGCGGTCGCCGGTCGGCGGCGCGGTCGGTCGAGCGTATTTACCTACCTACAAGACGTAACTAGTCGAGTACCTACCGACGTTACTTGGCAACGAGTCCACGTGGACCGATGCGTTCATGCGTTGTGATTGGTCGAATTTTCCCGGCGCGGTGACTCTTCACTGATTGGTACGTTAGACATTGAATGAAAAATTGTAGTAGAAAATCGTAGTAAAAGTATTTCGTGAAATTTAAAGGAATAACCAGGTGTTCTCGTATTGATTTTGGCAAACGATGTAGATTTTGACATTTTCGTAATTTTTTATTGTTGATTTTCAAATTGACAGTGCCGATCGGTTCTGTTATCGAAACTGGGCCTAAACCTTTCCGTTCCAAAACGACTATAAATTCAACCAGTATAGATTCTGTTGATTCGTTCAACAGATCTAGGTCATTAGTCTGCTCACCGGGTTTTTGCTCACAGCATATGCATGAGAGCAAACATACGTTTAATATATTGCATGTAAACGTTAGAAGTTTGAACCGTAACTTTGATGGGCTTTATGTATTTCTAAGCACAATAGACATAACATGTGACGTGATCATACTCTCGGAGTGTTGGTTAAGTAAGGTGACAGATCTGCCCATAATTAACAACTATACCCCAACAAGGTCAACGTTTTCCAATCAAAACGATGGTGTTGTGATATACGTACGCTCTGAGTTAAAGTATACAATAACCAATCCCTTATTACTTGACTCCACTTGCTTGATTCTAAAGGTAGGCCCAGAAATTGCCGTAGTAGCGGTCTATCGATCACCATCGTTTAAAGATGCTGATCGATTTATAAGCTCTCTGAACGGTGCTCTGTCTACTCTCTCTTCCCAGAGCACTGTGGCGATAATGGTTGACATTAACATTAATATTTTACCTAATAGCAAGGATAGTAACTACGAGGACTACCTTAACCTTACGGCTTTTCATGGCTGTCTTCCCACCCATCACTTTCCTACGCGTGATGCCCGCTGCCTGGATCACGTACTTCTTAGAACTAATAAATTTTCCACCACTCTTGTCTTTGACTCTTACTTTACTGATCATGCGCCAACAATGCTCTGCGTTGACTCGGAATTACTGGTTGAAAAACCGAGAAATATTATGCGGAAAATTGATTTACCATCTGTAATCAATACAATAGGGGAAACGGACTTAACACCAATAGTCAGTTGTGCTGATCCTAACCAATGCGCTGATCTTCTAATGTGCACTCTCTCTAATATCGTTGCCGAACACTCTTCCATTAGAAAAATTCCAAATAGAAAGAAAATAATTAAACCTTGGATTACTTCAGGCCTCCTAAGATGTATCAGAAATCGTGATATACTTCACAGAAGATCAAATCAAAATCGCGATAACATGATCGCTAAAATTACGTACACTAGATACCGCAACTATTGTAACAACCTTCTAAAGAAGCTTAAGTGTGAGTACGAGCAGAACGAACTTCAAAAGGCTAGAGGTAACCCAAAGGCTACATGGGAAGTAATCAAAACATTGACCTATAAGAATAATCCAGTGAAAACAAAAGCAGCGTCTCTTCTTACTTTGACTGATGACCCAACTTCTTCAGTTAACACTGTCAATGGTTATTTCGCGAGTGTGGGCAAAAGCCTTGCTGCTAAGCTGCGGGCCACTGGGTGCTCTAGCGTGTTCAAGAATTTTGAATCACATAATTCTGTGAACCCGGGTGGTAATTCTTTGGGCCTGCTGCCCACGGATTGTGATGAAATCAATACAATAATAAGCGGACTTAAAACGAACTGTGCTACAGGATATGATGGGATACCGGTATCAGTTATTAAATCGGCTCGGCATGCTCTTATTCCGCCTATAGTTTATCTTTGTAACCTTTGCTTGTCAAAGGGTATCTTTCCGAACTCATTTAAGAAAGCCCTAATTTCTCCAATCTACAAGGCTGGGGATGAGGGCCGTGTCGAGAACTACAGGCCAATTTCGGTTTTGACTGTATTGTCTAAGATTTTGGAAAAGGTTTTAAACAGACGGCTGGTGAGTTTTCTGGAACATAATAAAGTTCTAGGCCAAAATCAGTTTGGCTTTACAAAAGGAAAGTCAACAGAAGACGCTATTCTAGAGTTAACTAACCATGTCGTTCACAATCTGGATAATAGAGTCAAAACAATAGGTATCTTTCTAGATCTTGCCAAGGCTTTCGACACGGTCTCAATTCCACTCCTGTTAAATGAGATGGAGAACATAGGTGTTAGAGGTATAGCACTGGACATTTTTCGAGACTATCTAACAAATCGCACCCAAAGTGTAAAGATAGACTCATATATTAGCGGTGAAGAAAGCCTTACTTTCGGTGTGCCCCAGGGCAGTGTGTTGGGCCCCACACTGTTTCTTATTTATATTAACAAACTTTGTCAACTCTCAATCCCTAACTGCAAGATACTTGTTTATGCAGACGACACAGCACTTATTATTAGCGCCAGTACCTGGGAGATTGCATGTCGTCGTGCTGAAAAAGCTCTTAGCATTGTAATGGGATGGCTCGCCTGTAATTCACTGACGCTCAATACAGAGAAAACGAACTTTGTTACGTTTTCGGCGAACAGTGCAACAAGACCTAACATCCCAAATATCAAAGCCCATAGTTGCAGTACGTTCACGGGCAGTGCATGCGGTTGTCCTGATATTCAGAGAGCATCGTGTGTGAGATACCTAGGCGTTCACATTGATAGCACACTCAGTTGGCAGAAACAGGTTGATGTGACTGTGTCCCGTGTTCGGAAACTTATATTTCCATTGAAACTGTTGAGAAATGTAGCAGATGCCCAACTTCTTAAAACTGTTTACCTAGCCCTAGTACAATCTCTGATGACTTATTGCATCTCAGTGTGGGGTGGCACATACAAGAATTCTTTACTAAGGTTGGAGAGAGCCCAGAGAGCTGTCTTAAAAGTTATGCTTAACAAACCTTATCGGTATCCGACTTTACAGGTCTATAGAGACATCCCTGTACTAACTGTAAGACAGCTCTGTGCGCTCCACATAATTCTCCGTAGGCACACCACGCTGAAGTATGTAGCAGTGTCAGCGGACGAGCGTCGTCGTAGGGCTCGCGTGTGTCCAAGTGTACCTATAAGTACGGCTTTAGCAGGTCGACACTATCGGAGCCTCAGCAGCAGGCTTTATAATAAGGTAGACAAACTATTTAATATTTATCGTCTACCAATGTCGAAATGCAAGCGTGTAGTGGTCCAATATCTCCGGTGCATGTCCTACGAAGAAACAGAGGCTTTATTTGCAAAAGCTACCATATGACCAGGATACATAACGCACTCAAATAAACACACACACACGCGCACACACACACACACACACACACACACACAAATATGTTAATATAATATATTTTCATTGCATGCTTTTTAAATTCACTATTCATTTTATTGATATTATTTTAATGCCAATAATGTAATAAATTTAGTAAATTTATATAATATTTGTAGGTAATTTTAATAATGATTGATTTTAATTTATAATTCTTTATTTATAAAAAAAAAATTGTAATTGTTAATTGTAATGAATGGATTATTTTGATTTTTTAGCTGTAATTATGACATACCTGTTTGTTTTCTAATTGTACCTACCTTGCATGGGAGGAAGTCGCCGGTGTCTGTCACACAGTTTATACTAGCACAGACACCGTCGTTAGCTCTATCTTTCGGAAGAGTCCACCTCATTTATTCGCTTTTTTTGTTTAGTGTGTAAGATAGAAATATTGTACCACGTGTTTTTAAAAATTAAAATAAATTGAAATTGAAATTGAATAAGAGATGAAGTTGCTGAATATTGTTCACAAGAAGGCGAAATACAATGGCAATATAGATATGCTTAGAATAAGCCCGCAGCTAAGCCTGCTTTTGAATAAATAAAAAATACTTACGCTGTCTGACCCGTCGCGAGGTTTATTTTTGTCCAATAAGAACTTCAAACTCTCATAGGCAAACCACGAACTGTTGTAAATTTCTTCCGCTCCTGAAATATTCGGAAAATTTATATAGATATTATGTAAATATAAAATATTTTTTTATAACTTCACACAAACAAGTAACAAAATAATATTAAAGGGACAAGTTAAAGCCATATTTTATGTTTTCATTATTATATTTCCAACAATGAATTATTAATGAAGTCGGTGCCAATTAAGACAAAACACTTTGAAATAGGTATATGGCACGACTTCATTATTAATTAATTATACTAACTCCCAAACTCAAAAAATAGAAATTGTACCTAAATAACTAACCTTTTCCGGTTCCTTTACTTTTGTCGTGCTTACTTTTTTCTCGGCGTAAGGAAGTCAACAAACTTGTCATTTTTTACCGGGTCTATGGAACAGTCCAATGCAGTTGCTAACTCGACCCAAGCATCGTTTTTCAAGATTTTATTATAATGCTGAGGATGCTTTGAGTCCCACAAAATGCTTTTATTTCTGTAGTAAGAAATCAATAGTAGACACTTATCATTGTCCCAAGACATTTTAAACGCACACAACACTAAACGCACAACCAGCCAATACTAATAATGACTTTATGCTGTCACACTCGAGCTAGATAGCAACAGGGGTGCGAGGAGGGACGTCGTCGCAGAGCGGCGCACATTTTGTATGTAAGCTTGGCTCGGCAAAAAGCTCGAAGCAATGCTCGCTAGAATGCTCACCAGAACGCTCGATAGAATGCTCGCTAAAAAGTTCTCGTGTTTTTCTGTGATGTAACATTCGCACAAATGCTCATTACAAGTGAATGCTCAAGTTTATCAGCACCTTAATGGGCTGCACGGTAGTATTGAGTAGTAAATGAAATTTGAGAGGTTGTCAATGCCTCAACCAAACGAAGATGGGAATTATGAGAGGGATGGGAATAAGATTGAAATGGGCACTTCCCTTGCTTGCGTTAGCTGCGATGATCCGACTGGCTAGCTGAGGTGGAATGAGCCTTTCTCTTCAATCCTTCCTCCCTGAGGTCTCACGTTGCGTTGGGACCTGACAATGTGCGCCGGCGGCGTGGCTTGTCGGATGTCGAGATCGATCGATGCCTTTGTATTGCGATGAAATCACGTCGGGGTCACCATGTTCCTTACGGAATGGATTTTTGAGAGAAATGTTATCAGATTGACTTCTTAGAATTTAATTTTCTGAAAAATATTACATTGGCCGTGGCCAGGTATACGAACATATATTACCTACGTTATAAAACTATCACTCTCTGCCGTGGAGAAGCGCGTGTCGAGTCCGTACGTCATACCAATTGACACCTGTCAATTGACATTGACAGAAGGCTGCCCGCGCGCACCATCCGTCATTGGCCGGAACACCATTACCTACATCTGCCTATTTTCTAAAAACGTATTTTCTTTTTTTTATTTCGGTATAGACATAGGTTGGACTTGGTAAAGGAAATAGGGTAAATAAGAAAAAAAAACAACATAATTAAACCTTTATTAAGAGGAGGAAGAAGAAAAGAAGAAGAAAAAAAACTTGACGAATAGTACGTATGGACTCTGGCTATGGCTCTGGCTAAGGCTCTGGCTAAGGCTCTGGCATCTTTCTGGCTATCTCCCTTATAGCCTCGCTAACAGCCAGCACTGCTTCCGCTAGCTTGTTTAATGCTTGCGCTGAACTTGTCTCTGCTTTGACCCGTCGCGCTTCAATATTTGCAAATCGTTCCATATTGGGGTCTATAGGAACAGAAAGGCGACGCCGCCGGCGAGGTATTGGCAAGTCGCTTGCAAGCGGGTGGATGATGCAGGTACTGCAATGTAATAAACATAAATTTCAGATTAAAAATTAATTTTAGTATTTGATTCTTTTACTGATTCTTCCTATTGTAACTAAATTTTGAACAAAAAGTTTAAAAAAGTTTTTGTAAAGGCTCACCGGGTTACGTGAACTGTGTATTTTGAATTCATAAATAAGTATTGTAAAAAAATACCTGGGTCTGTTGTAAGCCTTGTAATATCTCGTGAGTGTCCAGGGTATGGGTGCTCCGGTATAAACTCTAGGCTAATGTCTGCATTTGTAGGTGGTTCGGTGGTAATTGATTCGGCAGGCATATTTTGTAAAATTAAAAAAACAATAAGTATGTGAATATGACTATAGTAAAAATATGGCAGATACATTATAGATTTCTATAGAAAACCCAATATTACCAATTCAGGAAATTGATTTATGCTCAAGTCCAGTTCACCCCAGTGGCGAAGTCCTGCCCATCCATCACCGTCACCATTCTACTTTCTAGAGCAGTCAATGTGGGTATATTATCTGCAGGCCCACCTCCTGTGCGCCTCATCGATGCTGAGGCTTGTGCAGCATGCTTCTTTAAAGCGCATTTTTTTTCAGCCCAATACTACGAACATGCAATGATTTTTTAATATACTTATTGGTTGCATACTAATATAAAAAAATACAACAAATCGTAAAGTAATAATCATATTAAGAGACCTTACCTTAGCCCAACCTTGTCCGCTCTTAATGGTTCCTCCAAGAGCATTTAGGCTTGCAACCAATGCCTCCCACTTTCTTTTCGTTTCCAATTTTCCCTGCGTCGTTCGCAGTATGCCCTTTGCTGTACCCGGGTTTTGCTCCAGGAACTCGACGAACCCTTCTAACTGAAATTGACTTGGACGATTTGTCATTTTTACTGAAAATAATTATTATTCCCTTTATTTAATTAATTACCTTCCTTATAAATTAAATTTTTAAATATAGATATAAAAAGAAAAATACATTTAAAAATATAAAATATAGTATACTAGCTGACCCGCGCAACTTCCTTTGCGTGATAAATGAAGAACCGCTCGACCGATTTTCTGCAAACTTCACATAAACCATCTACTAAATAGTCTGAGCAAAGCCTAAACATTTGGTTTGGATAGGTGAGCCCGTTCTTGAGTTATAAAATTACAACGAAAAGTGGCATTGATTTTTATATATATAGATAATATTATTGTCTCTTTCTTCACGGGTATCTTCTTGTTTTTTTCTTATGAAGATACCCAGTCTTTTGGTAGGCTTACATGGGGACATGCAGTTAAAATAAAAATTTAAAAAAAATGTTAACTACAAATGGGCTATTGATTGGGGGTTTAATGGACTGGGTGATTTGTTCTATGGATGAAGACGGCGTCTGCCATTTCAATATCTCATTATCAAAATATTGGCAGACGGTGACTCGCCAACTCACTAGACGGCCCCCCTATACAATCGCCATAGGTCCGTAGGCCTGTGAGGCGACAGAGGGAAACACCGGTGTGAGCGGCTAGGGGTGTAGAGCGGTGCGGCGCCGGTTTCGCCATCGCGGGTCTAACCCGGAGCGGGTTTCCCCGTAGTTATGCCCTTGAAAATGACACTTCCACCCCCGAGCATAAAGCTCTGGCTTCCTCCCTCTGGCCGGCCAATTAAGGCAAGCCAGAGTTGAGATTTGCTGCACTTCCGGGAGTACGGTCTCCCGTTAGCCCATTAAATGGTAACTGGTCGAGAGGCGCAACAAAACTCTGAGGAATCGGGACCGATGTGTAGCCAAGCACATTCAGCTCGCCACAAGCTGCCCTGCGGATGTGTGCTTTTCTATAACCTTTTGAAACATTTTTTGTTGATCTCAAAAAGTGGAAGACTCAAAAAGCATTTCTACTATGCCCTCATAGGGTTGCGTTAATCCCATGAAAAGATAACGACTGTCCACGAGGATTTTATTATTATTATTACCTTTATTTAATTAATTACCTTATAAATTTTATTTTTAAATATAGATATAAAAAGAAAAATACATTTAAAAATATAAAATATGGTTTCCCACCGGCATCGGGTACAGGGACCAAGCTACCGGTGGTCAGGGCTCCAGAGATAGGAACCTCCGCACAATGCGTGCCGTGTCCAGTAGCACTGCCTTCTGCATCACGCCCTTGATCCAGCTGCCCAACGCGAGCCTCTGAAGGTGTTGGTCGAGGCTCTTAGCTCACGTTGGATAGCACGTACCTGATCTGTTAATCTTTTGCCGAAACGTCGACAGCCGGTTCAAGTTCGCGAAACAAGTGCAGCATACCGTCATGATACGCAGTGCGAATTGTTCCTCTCTCTGTTGCCGCATAATATGCCCGCATGACGCTCTCATTAATTAAAGCTGTCCACCTCATGCGGCGCACATCACCATCGGTAGCGGGGGCCATATTCGAAGCCGGTGGGCGTCGGGGTCCCAAGCATAGCGGTGGCCGGCCTCTGTCCGGCCGACGTACTGGTGTTGGCGATGTCGGCGGAGAGAAAAACTCATCGCTGGAGCTAGGGCTCAACGCCTCTACAATTCCTGTTGGTGCAGGTGCACGTAAAAGAGAAGCGGAGCTGGGCGTTTAGTCCGGAGGCGTAACTTGTGCTCTTTGTGTTCTGGATCGGGTCAACATTTCTTTATTTTGGGCTAAAATGAAAACATTGTTTTATTGCAATTCTTGACATCATCTGTCATAGACTTGCAAATCTTCTGTTGATAAAATACAATGCGTATTTTTACGTTTTTCTTCGGAATTTATACATTATTAATAAATCCTTTTCTTCTAATTATGTTTATAAATTGATTTTGTGGTAAAAATACTTTGTTCTGCTGAAAAAGCAATTAAACTGTTCGGAGAAAATGTTGACAGTTTTATTATTATTTTATTAAGTAATTATTATTTATTTAGCAGGCAGGCAGTTGTATAGAACTGATAGTGCCTGTATCCTTTTCCCTTCATTTGTTGCATCGCTACTTAAACATTTATTTCAGTACTAGCTGACCCCGCAACTTCGTTTACGTCACATAAGGTGTATGAACGGAGAGGTATTTCTTCATCAGACTCATCAAGCAGCGTGTGAAACTGCCCTGTTTGCTTAATCATAAAAGAGCTTAAAGATTAACCCCCTTATTCATAATCGTTTATTAAACCTATTTTAGTTAAAACACACTTTAAGTCTATTGCTGTCTCTAACCAATGACAGAGTATGGTTAGAGACAGCAATAGACTTAAAATGTGTTTTAACTAAAATAGGTTTAATAAACGATTATGAATATGGGGGTAAGTCTATTCTAAAACAATTTTGAATTGTTTTAGAATAGACTTAATATAATAATTATTATAATTGTATAAAATAGCCTTACTGATTAAGCTCTTTTATGATTAAGCCAGTTTAGATTTACCCATTTTTAGATTCATATGTCTGTGTATGATTCTTTAAAGTGATATAACTTTTTTATTTATTAACCGATTGACATGAAATAAACACTAAATGCTAAGTGGAGCAAACCTCAACACAATAAAGAAAACCGATATATATTGATATGGAAATTCTTATGGTTCCTAAAGTTAATGGGTTAAGAGCCTACCAGACGCAAAATTGTTAAAAGAAGATAGCAGATATACATTTTAGCGTGCAAGAAAGAGAGAGATGCGATCGGTTTTTGTGCGCTTTTAACGAAATAAATTAATTTAAAAAAAAAACTATAACCAATATGAAAAAAAATGCTCTAGTGCAAATGAAGATTTTACAATTGTCTTTCTTATAAATATTTTATATTATAAAAACAACTTATAACATACGAGATCTAGCTTAAAATTTCACGAAATCAAGGTATTTTCAACACAAAAATCTATCGACGATTTTATCAGTAATCGTGTTTCTAGCCTAGAGCGTTTTTAGTTCATGAACTGTAGTGCTAAAGACCGTTGATCCAGCCAGGTTCTGACCAAAGTCACCTATATGCCGGACGGGGTAGCGGTCGGGAATGGTGCGGGCATTAAGAGCGCGCTAGTCACCACACGGGCGCCATCCATTTTCACCCTTCTTTGCCATATGGAGAGGTGAGGACCAAGAACTATTGGACGGCTTGGCAGTTCCGCATGCGACCATCTCCTCGAATTTCTTTTTTGCAGCTTGTAATGTATGCGGTGCGAGGCGGCGTGGGCGCGAAGAAACCGGTGGCCCCGCAGTAGTCACAATGTAATGAACCGTGTTGTGGCTGATGGTTCTCTGGAGGCCAGGTGGTCGTGTGATGTCGGGGAATTCCTTTAATATAATTAGTCATATGAAGAGTCTCCAGCAACAAGACTCTTCGCACTCTGTTGGGAAATTTGGGCAATTGTGGCTGCAGTGGCTATTTTAGTGGAACCATCAATTAATTTACAATTGTGACAGTCAAGTAATAAATGATAGTTAGCCAGGAAAACGGCTCCAATTATGGGGGTGCCCACATCGGCAATGATAAAATTCCAGCAGAAATCGCGGCGGAGCCCAAGGTTGAGGCATAAGGCAATAGTGTCGTATGTTTGAATGGGGCTGCTATTAGCGGCGCGCACGTCGAAGCCGGTGGGGTAGTGTTTACCTTTGAGAAGCTGGCGCGAAAAATAGCACAGGTCTGATCCTGTATCAATCAGAAATCTGACCTGGGAGTTGGTGTCCACTAAGAATAACCGATGGCTGGAAGGGCTAAAGCAGTCAGAAGCCGTCTCTACTGGCTGCTGTTGGCTTTTCCCTGGTCCGACTGGCTGCTGTTGGCTTTTCCTTGGTCAGACTTCCAACTGCAGGGAGTGGTGCATTTGTTTGCTCTGGGTCCAAACTTTTTGAGGTACCGGCAGAGGCTGCCACCAGACTGTGAGGTGGATCTGGATCTGAACCTATAATGCGAACGGGAATGTTGCCTTTCCCTTGTTAGAGTTTCTGCCGTCTTTGACAGTTCAAGCAACGCTTTCTTAATGCTGTCAAACTCGCTAAGTGTAGATGGTGTGGATGCAGCATTAACAGCTTGGGGCGCTGAGAAAGGTGTTTCAACAACGGCGTCTGCTATTTCAGCAACTTTTTCCAGAGATAAAACACGTTGTACATCAGGTGGTAGCCGTCGCATCCATAGCTCCCGGATAATGCCTTCATTACCTACTGTAGTGCAAGCCCAAGATTTCAGATGGCGAAGAGAAGCTGTAGGCTTTCTATCCCCTAGTTGCTCTTCACTTAGTAGTTTTCTGACCCGCTGCTCTTTAGATGATGATAAGCGACGAATGGGCGCTTGCACACTGCCACGATAACCGTAACGACACGATATCGTACGATATCGTAGGAGCGGTGTTTTGATACAATTACTACTACACGCTTTCACACTGCCACGATATCGTCACGATATCGCACGATATCGTGGACGATATTTACTGTCGTGACAATATACAGATACTTACAACAGTAGAGTAACTTCATAGAAATGTGCGAAACGGCTCACTCACACAGACGTGCGCATCTACTGACCCGTGACATTCCTGGAGCATGACTTGTAGTGAGCTACAAGTCATGCTCCAGGTATCGTTTTAGGGGTTTTTTTGGTATGCTGAGTACGAATCACGTGATAATTTTGCAATCCAATATGGCCGCCGCGCCGTAATCACGACATTTTATGATGGGTATCGTTAAAGGGGTTTTTTGGTATGCTGAGTACGAATCACGTGATAATTTTGCAATCCAATATGGCCGCCGCGCCGTAATCACAACATTTAATGATGGGTATCGTTTAAGAGGTTTTTTGGTATGCTGAGTACGAATCACGTGATAATTTTGCAATCCAATATGGCCGCCGCGATGTAATCACAAATTTTCAAGACACATCTTGTTCGAAGACGGAATTAAACAAACTTGTCAGCTCGTTGAGAACCGGAGCCCCCTCCCCCCCCCCTCCCGCCTTCAGTAGTTCAGCTGCAATTCCATCCGTAAATATAAAAGATAATATTATATAATAAAAGATAAAGTTTTTTTTTTACGGACATCTCACACAACGCTATCTGATCCCAAAGTAAGCTAGGAATAACCTGCTTGTGTTATGGGTATCAGACCACAGATATTAATACTTATATACTTTTAAATACATACATATTATACATAGGAACACCCAGACTCTTGAGACAAACATTTATGGGTCACACAAATATTTGTCTCCGGTGGGAATCGAACCCACGTCCTCCAGCGCCGCAAGCGGTATCACTACCGACTGCGCCACAGTTATTAAGTAAACGTAACGTTACTTGTTCACTGCTGCCATTATTGCTTCTGATATTTTAATTAGCTTTAAGAATCGCGCGGTTACCTTTCCTGGCGCAAAGCTACTAACCGAATAACAAGCTGTGGTTTATACTGTGTCAATTTCGTTCGGTATATCGTTCCACGATATCGTACGATATCGTGGAACGATGTCGTACGATATCGTGGAACGATATCGTGCCACGATATCGTGCAATGTGCAAGCGCCCAATGAGCTCCTTTTTCAGGTGCTCATACCTCCCGGTAGGGGGCGGATCAACAATGATGTCTTCAACCTCACTAGCCAACCGAGTATCTAATTTGGATAATATGTAACCTTAGTCGAGTCTTCGGAGATGCCAGCAATCTCGAATTGAACTTCGGCTTGGGCGAACCAAAGTAGGGTTTAATCTTCCCAGAAGTCAGATAATTTTACCGAGATAGCATTGACACAACCATCAGTAGAATAGGGGGGTTGTACGGACTGCAATTGCTTCATATTTAGTCGAGTCTTGGGAGATGCCAGCAATCTCGAATTAAACTTCGGCTTGGGCGAACCAAAGTAGGGTTTAATCTTCCCAGAAGTTTGATAATTTTACCGAGATAGCATTGACACAACCATCAGTAGAATAGGGGGGTTGTACGGACTGCAATTGCTTCATATTTAGTCGAGTCTTGGGAGATGCCAGAAATCTCGAATTAAACTTCGGCTTGGGCGAACCAAAGTAGGGTTTAATCTTCCCAGAAGTTTGATAATTTTACCGAGATAGCATTGACACAACCATCAGTAGAAGGGGGGTTGTACGGACTGCAATTGCTTTTCAGCACCTGCTGTTTTAAGCTTTCTTTAATGGACATTTTGTAATAAAATTATACAATTACAGATGAGAAAATACCACCAATTAGGAAGAAAACACAAGAAAGATGCAGTTAGTGGAAACCCAAACTGTCTAAGTTGCATGTGTATACTTAGACACAAGTACAAGAATTTATATATTTAAAACCCATGAGAAATCATCCCCGTTAGTGTTACATTTGTTATTTAAAACATTCACTTACACACATACAATTATTTAATATGTTATAATATTACTTGCACAGTCATGCATAACACAGTTACAATACTGTGTATTGCATGACTCTTGTTCTATTGAAACTTTTGTTCTATTTACATTGGTGGAACATTATCTGTTCCACCAATGTAAATGAACAAAAGTTTGAATTAGTCAGTAGGTACATTTAGTTATAAAAGAAATGTTGATTGAGTACCTATTTATGTTTACAATAAAAGATTTATTTTACATCTCTATCTATTTAACTATACTAAGTTTATTTTTCTTTTTGCTATAGACAGATGTAAAAAAAAGAAATTTTAATGAGTAGAGTTGTGTGAACATTACTCAAAGATATACATATTATTGAGTTAATGTTTGGTTATAAGTTGTTGAGCAAAATAACTACATATTTAGTAAATGAGAATAGGTAGTTACAAGTTTACTGTAAGTATATAAAATGTCCATAATCCACAGGATTGGAATGATTGTCATGATTGTCATAATAGTTGTTAGCACTAAAAACTTTGTTATTCACTTGGAGCGGCTCTGTAGTAGGCGCCAGGATAATGAAATAAAGACATACCAGTGGGCAGCAGGTAGGTATGTGGTCACAGGCTGAAGACAGCTCCAATAGATACCATGCAGAATAGGCCAGCAGGCAAGTTTTAGTAACTTGCAGTTTCCTCACCGTGTTGATGCAAAAAACAAACATGCAGTGCGCAAGGGTGATAAGTGCTTGTTGTTAGTATAATACATGCTCACAGTGAAGTAAGATTATAAAAGCGTTTGGAGGTTTGGTTGGTACTCTCCTCTGTGAGAACCCCAGTCCTCAAGACAGATCATAGAGCTACATCCGGGTGGCAGTGTTGCCATGCAATTTAAGTGGTGTTCGCTTCACGAACGCCACAGATATTATATCCCATTAAATATGGAAAATTTGTTTAGAATAAAAATAAAAATATGAATCATAAAAAAAATATTTCTACTACTTTCCCGTTAAGGTGGTTAGTAGACACCACTTCGCACCCCTCTTGCGCCCCTAAAATCGACAGCAGTTGATGGACAGTCGTACCATTTCCTTTCCTAAAATAAGTCATCATATGATGCGGTAACGGGAACAGAGACGATGCTGTCGGCCTAGCCCGAGTTATACCGACTCGGGCGATCGTCCAGTTAAAGATAGAGAACATGACAGCGGTATCCAAGTAGCAAGTTAAATTAAATTTTACATATTAGGCTCAAAATAGATGGAAATTATGTTGATATTACTGACCGTGCTTCATCCAATGATAAATGGGCAATAAATAGTATTTTTTGGTTATCTTTTCGTGTAGCTGTAACACTACAAATTTCGCACTTCACTTGTCTCGGCATTTTAGTCATAAAGACAGATCACCGTGACGATTGTTCGTTACGTCTAAAATTATGTTTAAATATTGAAAAACTACAATGAAGTCAGTAAACGACTGTCATACTGAATTTCGAAGTTCAAAATAGCGATGAACTGTAGCTCTAAAGTACCGAAACGCGACTCACGTTAGTGCGAAAGTACGCCACATCGATACCCATAATTTCGAATGTTTTCCACCGCGAAGCACGGTAGTGCGAAAGTATTCCACGTCGATTCACACATTGTTGAATGTATTCCAGCGCGATGCACGTTAGTGCGAAAGTCTAGTAAATGCGAAGGCATGCTACTTCTTGCTTAACACAGAAATGTTTCTTTTTTTTTTTTGACGCGGGGACTGGGTCAGGCACTTCAACGCCCCAATTTGGGGGAGTGGGGTGACTTCGTGTGGGACTCACGGTTCTGAAAGGAACCGTCCTACCCATTAAAACCCGTGGTGTTCCGCCTCACCTTAACCGCCTCGCAGGTGGATAAATCACTGCGGCCCTGCAAAGGGTCGTCCCGTTCTTTCAGGACTATCCACGGGGGCCTGATATTGGGGGCCCCCCCAGTCCTCCCTAAGGAGCTGAAAAACAGTCCGCATCGTACCACTCTCGAATGTCCCTCTGTAAGCAGAGGAGACAGAGAGTGGCCGAGCGGGCGGGCGCTAAAAGCACCCTCGTAACGAGGGGCACCCCCTAACAAGAGAAGGTGCTGCCACCGTGCGGACCTCAGTGGACGAGGTCCCCCGTCCTCAACCCACGTTGTAGACACTAGTCAGGGGCGCGCATCCAAGCCACCATGCGGCGCCCCCGCACGAGACGGCGGGGCGGGAGCGTTTGGCCTGCACGCTCCCGCGACCGCAACTCCTCCCGTTTGGCCGCCATCACCTCGCTAACAAACAAGACGACGGCAGCCCAGAACGATTGGTTGCACACCATGGCTCGCACCACGGCCGGCGCACCTGAGAGCAATGCGCAGCCCGTTCCATGCCGCACACTCAGCGAGGGTGTGTTCCGCCGAGTCTTTGACGCCACTTGGGCAGTGATGGCACACAGGGTCCGACTCACGCCCACCACCTCCCACAGGCACTTGGCAAAACAGTCATGTCCTGTGAGAAGCTGATATGGTACGCCGGAGCACCGTGTGTCCTCTCCACCCAAGTCCGAAGGATGGGTTGGATCGCCCCCACGAGCCGCACGCTTGCGGAAGGATTCGGGAGTGGGCAATTAGGCCAACCTAATTGCCCACTCCCGAAAGAGATCGTCGCGAGCAGACCTTCTCCAGCAACCGATGTTCGCCGCAGTGATTTATCCACCTGCCAGCCGGTTGAGGTGAGGCGGAACACCGCGGGTTTTAATGGGTAGGATGGTTCCTTTCAGAACCGTGAGTCCCACACGAAGTCACCCCACTCCCCCAAATTGTGGCGGTGAAGTGCTCAACCTTCAGTCCCCGCGTCAAAAAAAAATCAACATTTTTGTGTTAAGCAAGAAGTATGCATGCCGTCGCATTTACTAGACTTTCGCACTAACGTGCATCGCGCTGGAATACATTCGAAAATGTGTGAATCGATGTGGAATACTTTCGCACTACCGTGCTTCGCGGTGGAAAACATTCGAAATTATGGGTATCGATGTGGCGTACTTTCGCACTAACGTGAGTCGCGTTTCGATACTTTAGGGCTACAGTTCATCGCTATTGTGAGCTTCGAAATTCAGTATGACAGTCGAAGTCTTAGACTGCATAAACAAAACAAAGAGTCAAAACTCAAAACTTTGATGAAGAGGCAAAAGCTCAGATTATCAGTTATCATAAACACGTGGATTGAGCGAATGAGTAACAATGACAAACGACCTGACGTTGACGTACGAGTATAATACCACTGATGAAAGTTTTCTGGCGGATGGTACTACCGATTGCTGCGATGCCACCACACTATTAAAAGTTACCTGCATTTCATACATTAGAATTTTCTTTGAAAGTTTTGCCAGAATGGTCTTCATCATTTACAGTTGTTTCATTGTGACCAACATTAAGTTTTCTATCTAATATTTAATAGAGACTATTCAAATGACTTTTTATTGTTAGGTGAATGATTTACATGGCTATTTCGCTCGGTATTTGAAGAATCAGTTCCTCCACCATCATCGCTTTCATTACTTATGTTACTTGCAGTTTCTTTTGGATCTATAGTAGGCAATACAGAGACCGTATTCTTAGCATTCCATGGATTCTCCGTGCGGGCGCCGGGTCCATAGCGTGGCACAGGGGGGAACACCCCGACGGCGTCTGGGACTTGCGACCCATTCGAGTAGGTTTAGGGTGGCCACCTTACTATGCGCATAAACGATCACCTTCCACCGTCAACAATGTCCCCCCCCTGCCCAACCAGATTTGGTAAGATCCTGTCAATGCCGCTTTGGATACGCGTTTTAGTAAAGAGCTTACTGAAGCTCTTGGCAATCCAAGGTCCTTAAATAAATTATACAGGGATTTAGCTGGAATTCCCATTGCTCCTACTTCTACGGCATAGAGTTTAACCACATAGCCATTTTTGGTTAACTCATTGGTCAAGTCAAAGTATTTATTTGTCTTCATGGCTTGGTCCTTCGGTATGTTGGTCTCCCACGGCACCGTCAGCTCCACGAGCACCGCACGCCTGTGTATCCTCGAAAACAGGAATATGTCGGGTCTGGATGACGAGGCACATACATCCTCCGGGATTTTGTAGTGTTTTTCATACGTGTCTGAGAGTATAGTCCAATCGGCGGCAGCCATCAAAATTGAGTAGGGCTTTTGAGGTACTTTCTTTGAACAGCCTTCCTTTACAAACGCAATGTCATTTCTTTTGTTTGTGGTTAATCCCTTTTTCGCTCTCGCTACCGCCAAACTGACAGCCTCACGTATGATTTCCAATATCCTATCGTGTCGGCGTGAGTAATGACCCCGGTCTAGTAACGTCCTACAACCTACCAGCAGGTGCCTAGCAGTTCCAATCGCTTCTCAACATGCATTACATGTTTTATCTGTGGCTTTTCCCCACCTGACCAGATTACTTTGGTCGGGGAGGGTCAATTGAAACGCGTTCAGGTAGAACTTAAGCAAAGCCGGCGACCAGTCGTACAATAAGGTACGCCACTGCAAGGCCATGGGAATACAAAATTCGCCCAGAGTAAGCCATTCATTCTGCATCTCCAGGTTCATCGCGTGCACCTTATAGGCATCGCTCTCATCCTGCTCCAGAAAAGATTTTGTAATGTCTTTATCTGTTTGTCTCCGGATACTACCCAACCCCGCTCGACCAGTCTGCGAACCCACCATGAATCTCTTGTGGAATTGGAGGCGTGACTCAAGTTCTGCTATATTTTTATCCTTTGGAAGAGTTTGAACGATTTTGTCTCTTGATTTTGCCAAGACGTGCATTTTAGTAACTCTTAGATGTTTATAGAGTTCCGACGGCTTCTTAAACGTCATTCCGAAGTTATTAGAGGCTCTGTATAATGCCGACGGGTCGGCCGATTGAGCTAGCCCTAGCCACGACTTCAACGTCTTAGTAACATTCGCATCCAATTTTCTGAGAAGGTTTTGGCTCATATCGTACAGAAGAAACGGCCAGTTTAGACGTGATGTTAAATCGTTGTCGTATATCCATGCTTTCTTGACGTTACCTATTGGTTGTTGGTCAACCTTTTTTATGTCAACAATGAAACTTTCAATTATGTCATCCAAAGCTGGAGTACAACCTCTGTTATCTATCTTTCTGCCAAGAAATTTGAAAGGCACGGTTTCCGATATAATAGAAACTTTTTCCCCGCCTATAGCAAGCCCGGGGTCATACGACGTAAACTTAGTACCCCGCCTACCCAGACATAGACAGTAGCAATTGCTAGGTTTTGTCCTCATTCCATCTGTCCATGTACAGAATTCATCCACTTTACGCAGTAGGTCTTGGCACTGCTTTGGGCTGCGAGTCAGGATTGCGAGGTCGTCTGCAAACGCCAGGATGGACTCTGTATATTTACCATTTAATTTGAACCGATATCCCCACTTCTTCTCATGAGTAATAATACTGTCTATTAAAATATTTATTACTATATTGAAAACTATTGGTGATAAACAGCAACCCTGGAACAAACCTACTCTATACTTTAAGGGTCGCGTATGTCCTTCTTTTGTATTGATTACAAATTTTAATTGGTTATAATAAGAAGCTATTATTTCACAGATTATTGACGGAAAGTTATACCATTTTAATGCAAACAACATAAGTTCATGTTGTACTGAGCCAAAGGCGTTTTCCAAATCTATCCAACAAACTGTTATATCCCAGATTTCGAGCAACACAAGGACAAAAAGGTATTAGATATAAAAACAGTATGGATTCCACGAACACCATATTACCAACAGTAGTCGCAAATGGTATCGACAATAAAATGAACGTCAAACAATTTAGATTCAAAAAAATGTTTAACTTTCACATAAAAAGTACATTATGTACTTATTTTAAGGAGGAGCCAAGTGCATCTGCTGCTAACGGAAGGGTAATTATAAAAACCTTCATACATACGCTACCATGGGATAAATTATTCTTCTATTTAACGCACAAAGAATACGATGACATCATTGAAACCAATCATACAGCAAGAGTAAAAGAGACATGCATGAAAATATATAACTTGGGAAACAGAACAACATTTGTAGCTTCATCGGGTAACGTACAATACGCCAACGCAAATTCGCAAACAACAATAGGAATATGGGAAGACATGGGACGACACGGTATGGTTAAATTAGGAGACGGTATCAAACCACAAGTACTGTACGGAAAAAAAATCGGGGACTTAACAAATCAAAGTCAACATAGACAAGTATCAGGAGAACATCAAAGCGCAGCTTGTCAAGGTAAATTCATAGACAACCGCTTAGAATACTGGTATCACAACGGAATATATGATCTCGAAAGTAATAGATTATATCGAGAGAGTATCGAAAAAAACTCTTATTTACCTGCATTAATTGCAAGCGCAACAAAGTATTTAAACGCAACAAAACACCATCGGACAAATATATGAAAAAAGAGCATATACCAAAAGACGGAACCTTTCACATTCGCAATAATGCCTGGAGATTCCTAAAATACGATTACTTAAAGTCAAAACCAGCTATACATAATGTAGTATTGCGTGACTGGAGTCCAGTCAGCGGTGAACCACAACGCAGCTGCACCTATAAAATACGAATTAGCAACGGTCGATAATTATTTATACAGCAACATAACTGATGTACCAGAACTCGAATTTACACCGCCTGTTGGGATTGGAATAATACCATTACTCAGCTCTGACGGACAGCACGAAAGCAGCATCTTAAATATAATGGTAGAAACTGGAATAGAAATGGAAGCAATGTCGCATGCACAAAATATATTATACACGGCAATGCGTAATCCACAACCGAATCCAATGGTAATGGGATACAGGATGACGGATCATAAACATAGCGGAATCATATTAGGACATCAACCAATTACTGACTTAATTGACACGCCAATAGAGCACCAACCAGAACCGGAATCTGTAGAAATGGATATAGTAGCGAGTACCCGAACAACAAGATCTGCAGAAAATTACGATCACTCCAACTTAGAAAATAATCAAAGATTGCTAGAAAACGAAGTAAAAGTCTTACAAGCAAAACAAACTTATGGGTCACAAGAAATTGAGAGTTTAAAGCAAACCATAGAAAAAGATAAATCAGAAACAACATCTGTAGCATTTATTTTCTATAGATGCAGTATTTAGGATGTGAAAGCAGCCTTATCGAGTTATCTTTTTTTAATCGGTTGTCAGTGGTGACATTTCTGCTGTCAGAATGACAGGATGTCATAAGTTCGGTGACGAAGCGTTTCGCATTTAAAGGAACGGGTTTTTGTTAAGATTTTTCGTGAAAGACGGGACTTTGACCGAGACCTGCTTTGGGGTAGTTGGAGGTCCTTTGGGCTTATGCTCTGAGACTGTGCCGCGAATCAGTTTTTCGCTCAAGCGCGATTATTTGTTGCCTCGCATGGTCTAGCGGGCTGTGATTGGGTTGCTGCATTGCATCTTACTACATTTTACCCAGAAAACTGGTGAGTCACTTCTTCTTTTGCAAAGCGGGTCGATTGTCGTCTGTCGCGCAGCCAAGATCTTAATTTGTCGTTTCTTTCATGACAGGGTTTTTTACTACGGGGCTAGTTGCCGGATGAGATATTTGGTGCCGCACCTATAAGTTAGTGGGCTGCACGTGGTACGACAACGTGGAAGTGCGGACTACACGAGCTTCTCATGTGAGAGGTATCTGCCGTCATCACCTGGCAGTAACAACAGGCAGTCACTCTCACTCAGCTCACTCTGCAGGCCAGTAAATCCACTACTTATGTGTAGCTTAGTAGCATAAGTACCTAAGCACTGACTATACTTCTGTGTACCTGTGATATTTGTGTCTATCAGTGAATAAGCTCTCTGTGTGTCTCTGTGTATCTCTGTGTTATATAAATATATGTGTGTACACCCTACCTGACTGTTTTCGTCAGAGCCCTGGCCTACCCTTGCACGCACACTGGAATCTCTGTAGTAAGGCGCCCTGGGAAAGAGTTCTCTGCATAGCTACCTCGCGCTAGTTGGTGAGTAACACTGATCATCACTGTGTTACAAATTGGCTCCCAACGTAGTGGCAAATCTCTGGGTCTACTCTGCGGTAGTCTCAGTCTGGTGTGTGTGCATAGGTGGTTATCTCTGGCGAAACCATCCTGTAATATCGTCCGAGACGCTCCAGGACGTTAATTGGTGGTGCTAGCAGCTAAGCACAAAACCTTCCCTTTCGTCTTCTTCCAGCTCCCTACATCTTTGGCTGGAAAAGACACAAAATTCTAAATTCTAAAATTTAAAAATAGCTGTGATTTTGGAAAAACTTTTTGATTTTAGTTGGAATACCCACTTCTTTTCTTATTGTGTTTTTTTTCTTCTTTATGTTCTTTTTTTTATGGTGCACACATATATTTATTATATTATTAGAGTAGATTAATATATAATATATATTATCCTATAGTTTCACCTTGTAAGGTAAACTTAGTGAATCTCTCTGTGTTAACTTAGTGAATTTCTCTGTGTAACTTAAAACTTTTTTATAAGGTGTGTACATACCTTGTAATTTTGAATGTTAACCTGAACTGTGTTATCAGAAAATTTAGAAACTTTTCTCTCTTAATATACCCTTAATCTTTGTTAAATTCTAAAAGTCAATTTGAAACATAATTACCTAACTTAGTACACTTTGTTGTAACTCAATTTACATTTTTACTTTGTAATTGATCCCTATCTGTGCCATTTTATCTTTATAATTGTTGTAAGTAAATTTTTACATAATGGCACAGATGAAAAAATATATTAATTATTTAAGAAAGGATGAACTTGCTAACGAGCTGTCCCACATGGGTATTTCAGTGGAACCGGAAACGACAGTGTCTGGCCTTCGGAGTGAGCTAAGAACGGCACACCGACTCGTCCGTCGAGGTAGCATCAAAGCGAGTGCTCCGGTACCCGCTGATGCACCGGCTGAGCTCTCGATCTGCCTTCCAAGAGTCTCCGAGCTGGAGGAGGCTATTCAGTCAGGTGACATTTTCATTAATAAAGGTGGTCGTCTTAGGGTGTCCATCAGAGCCAACTACTTATTGAGTAGGTTAGCTCGTTGTGGTCTGGATTGCCCCGACCTGGTGGATATTCGTGGTAGGCTAGTGAAGATCATCGCTAGGGCTGAACCCAGTAGTGATTCTGAATCCGAAGGTTCGGATGATGATGGTGATGATCCTTCGGGTCGTGACCAGGTGGAATATACTTCACCAGTAGTGAGAGAGGACCGCTCGGTGCGAGCTAGTTCAAGTAGGAATAGTTCTACATGTAACATAGTGTATAAAGAACGTCCCCTTAACTTATGTTCATTTAACTTAAAATATGATGGTTCTACTTGTGTACGTGTGTTTTTAGAGAGATTAGAGGAACTTAGATGTGCTCGGGAGGTTACTAAGCCTAGACTCCTTATGGCTTTCTCCGACCTGTTGGATGGACCGGCTTTGTCTTGGTTCCGTACAAACAAAGCTAACTTCATCTCATATGAGGATCTTATTAGTGAGCTTAGAGATACCTTCGATATTCCTGATTATGATTACCGCCTCAGGAACGAGATAAGACAGCGTACACAAGCCCGCTCTGAGTCCTTGGTTAACTATATATGTACAATGCAAGCCATGTTCTCAAGGTTGTCATGTAAGATGCCCAGTGAGGAACAGCTGGACATTCTCATGCACAACATTAGACCTGACTACATGAAGGAACTGGCCTTGCATGATGTCAACTCTGTAGATGACTTGAGACGTTTGGGTAAGCGCTTGGAGCTTGCGCGTACTAGGGCAGATGCTTTCCATGAGCCTGCTCTTGACAAGTTTGAGATTACATCTGACTTACACCAGCTTAAGAACAAAGGTGTACAAAAGCCCGCTAAGCAGGTGTCTGCAGTGGAGACGCCGGTTACCCCCCACGATCGCAAATGCTTTCGTTGCGGCGGGGGCGGTCACACTGCATACAGCTGCACACAGTCAAGGGAGCTGGTGTGTTTCCGGTGTGGTCTCAAAGGAGTCAAGACCCCAGACTGCTCACACTGTACTAGCAAGTCAAAAAACGCGTAGGCCAGGGCCTTATTAGGAACTCTGTGCATCACTCTGTATCTGAGTCTATTTCTGATAAGGTCCTGTTTCCTAAACGGGATAGTGACATTAGACCGTATCTAGTTGTTAAGGTTTTAAATTTAAATGTCTTAGGCCTTCTAGATTCCGGTGCCTCCTGCTCTATACTAGGTAAGGGAGCGCACCGCATCTTCTTGGAACTGGGTTTTGATCTTGTGAGTATCAATCCTACTTTTCGTATTACAACTGCAGACAGCACTCACTTGCAATGTCTGGGTTGTATCTCTTTGCCAATTGAGTACAATTCGGTTATCCGAGTTGTCAAGTTCTATGTTGTCCCAGGTATAACCACCTCCATGATATTTGGAGTGGATTTCTGGCAACAATTTAAGTTGAGTGATAAGTTAATTTTACAAAATATTAGTCTTGATAGCTTTAGTGATAATAATCCTATAGAGTCTGTGTCCCTTAACGGTGGCCTCGAGGATTACAACAACTTGACTGCTAAACAAAGGTATGTAATCAACGGGGTCATTGAGAAATTTGACTCATTGAACACTGATAAGGTGGGCTTAGGTCGGACCTCACTTGTACATCATGTCATTGACACTGGTGACAGCAAGCCGATAAAGCAGCGTTACTATCCGCTCTCTCCCCTTAAGCAGAAGGCCCTGGAAGCCGAGCTGGACCGAATGCTGGAGATGGGAGTAGTGTCCCCGTCTCAGTCCGCCTGGAACTCTCCAGTGGTCATGGTGGAGAAGGCGAACGGCGACCTCAGATTGTGCTTGGACTCTCGCAAGCTGAACTCTGTGTCAAAGAGTGACGCCTACCCCTTACCCTATATCAATCAAATCTTGGACCACCTTAATAATGCTAAGTATTTAACTTCTGTAGATTTGAGTGCGGCTTACTGGCAGATTCCATTCGACTCACCCCAGTCTGCTGAGAAGACTGCTTTTACGGTTCCCCGGAGAGGATTGTTCCATTACAATTCCATGTGCTTCGGTCTTGTCGGTGCCAGTGCCACGATGCAACGCCTCATGGACCGTCTGTTTGGTCCCGAGTTCGACAACAAGGTATTTGCGTTTCAGGATGACATAGTCTGTGTGTCCAGCACCTTTGAGGAGCATGTAGAGCTCTTACATAGAGTCTATCAGCAACTCAAGGATGCTGGCCTAACTATTAATATGAAAAAATCCCACTTTTGTCGGAGTGAACTCAAATACCTGGGGTATTATGTGGACAAACATGGCTTACGGACAGACCCGGGTAAAGTTGAGGTTATCCTCAACTATCCCACCCCTTCTAACCCTAAGGAGGTTAAGAGATTTCTGGGAATGGCCGGCTGGTATCGTCGCTTTGTTAACAACTTCTCGAAGATTAGTAAACCTCTGTGCAAACTCACTTCTACGAACCTTAAGTTCGAATGGACCCCTGAGGCTGAACAGTCCTTTAACCTGCTAAAGTCAGCCTTGGTTTCTGCCCCTATATTAAAAATGCCTAACTTTAAGATGCCCTTCCGCATTCTTAGTGACGCGTCAGCTTACTCAGTTGCTGCTGTACTGACACAAACTCACGATGGTGTTGAGCACCCTATCGCCTACTGTAGCCGTTCTCTCAACAAGAACGAGGTGAACTACAGCACAACTGAGCGAGAACTTCTGGCCGTGATTTTCGCTTTGGAACAATTTCGACAGTACGTCGAAGGCCAAAAATGTACGGTCGTCACGGATCATTCATCTCTTCTGTGGTTCCATAAGCTAAAAAATCCCACGGGTCGTCTAGCACGTTGGAGCATGAGGCTCAGTCAATTCGATTTTGACATAGAGCATCGAAAAGGTAAAGACCACGTTGTACCTGATGCTCTGTCTCGTATCAAAATTGATTCCCTCGATGCAGTACCCACTAAAGACCCGTGGTATGACCACACCATGAATAGTGTTCGGAAGAACCCTAGGAAGTCACCAAATTATGACATTCGTGACAACCTTCTATATAGGTTAACTAAAAATAAATATTCTTTGACTTCAGACTTTGACTGGAAGCTGGTGGTACCTCAGGAGGATCGCTTGCCCCTGCTCTCTAAGTACCACGATGACACACTTAGTGCCCATGGTGGCGTTTGGAAGACGCATAAAAGGTTGGCCCTAAATTATTACTGGCCCAAGATGTACGAGGACGTCAAAGAATATGTTGGGAATTGCGAAACATGCAAGCAGTACAAACCCGTAAATACGTCTCGTCCCGGCCTAATGGGTAGCCCGAAGCGGGTTTCGAAGCCATTCGAAGCTATCTCTGTCGATCTGCTTGGTCCCTTTCCCACTTCGAGCAATAGAAACGTACACCTGATCGTGGTCTCCGACTACTTTAGCAAATACGTCATGTTGTGCCCTGTTCGGGTTGCCACAGGCGCTGTAGTCGCGAGGTTCATAGAGAAGAGTGTGTTTCTCGTGCACGGAGTCTGCAAGACTATTTACATGGATAATGGCCCTCAGTTTGTGAGTAAGCCATTTAAGGATCTGTTGGCTAAATACAATGTACCTAATATATATTATAACCCTAGGTATCATGCCCAAACTAATCAGGCGGAACGAGCTATTCGCAATGTGGTTCAAGCGATCTCATGCTATGTGAAGTCACAACACAAGTCTTGGGATCAGTTCTTGGTTGAGATACAGTGTGCTTTAAACACTGCAGTTAACGAAGCAACTCGTTTCACCCCTTACTTTTTGGTACATGGTAGGGAATTTATTGGGGATGGAGTGCTGTACAGGCAGACAGATATCGCGTGCCATCCTACTTCAGTCTCTGTAGACGATCCATCAGCCTTCGGTGTCAAGCTGAGAGAAATACAACGCATTTACGACCAGGTGAGGAAACATTTGAACGTTGCCCACCAGCGTAATGAAAAGTATTACAACCTCAGAAAAAGGCATGTAGAGCTGAAAGTGGGACAGATAGTTTACAAACGCACGTTCTACCTGTCCAACAAGGCCAAGAATTTTACTGCTAAGCTAGCTCCTAAGTTCCTTAAATGTGTGGTGACTGCTAAACGATCCCCTTTAGTATATAGGCTGTCAGATCTGGACGGTAAGGATCTTGGGGAGTACCATATCAAGGACATCCTGAAGTATCAGGAGGAGCAGTCTCCAATACCTAACGTAACTACATAGCACTGTTTCTCTAGTTTATTAAACCAGTGCTATGTGATCATTATGTAAGACTATTTTAATCTTTTGTTTGTATTTCTATATGTGTACGTGACTTTAAATTGTCACGTTGTAGTTTCTTCTATGCACCGCACCGAGCGTTTTTCTCTCATTCGCTTCTTAGTACTCTACAATATCCTGAGAGCTTGGGTAGTGTTAGGGTATCGGCAGTGAGTAAAGGGAGCATTCGTTTTCTATGAAGGGCATTAGACTCTAGTTACTTAGCCTAACCGGTACACGAGTCAGTGTCTAGTTAGGTACATAGGAGGATCTTTCTTTGGTATTGTAATGGTCGTTGTCAGCTGGTGTTTGAAGGACCTAGCTGGTTGTCTTTGTTTATTAGTCAGTACTTTTCTGTTTTCTTTATTGTGTATTTCCAGCGTATCATATCCGCAGGAAATACTATTAAAGGGGGGGTGGTTGTAGCATTTATTTTCTATAGATGCAGTATTTAGGATGTGAAAGCAGCCTTATCGAGTTATCTTTTTTTAATCGGTTGTCAGTGGTGACATTTCTGCTGTCAGAATGACAGGATGTCATAAGTTCGGTGACGAAGCGTTTCGCATTTAAAGGAACGGGTTTTTGTTAAGATTTTTCGTGAAAGACGGGACTTTGACCGAGACCTGCTTTGGGGTAGTTGGAGGTCCTTTGGGCTTATGCTCTGAGACTGTGCCGCGAATCAGTTTTTCGCTCAAGCGCGATTATTTGTTGCCTCGCATGGTCTAGCGGGCTGTGATTGGGTTGCTGCATTGCATCTTACTACATTTTACCCAGAAAACTGGTGAGTCACTTCTTCTTTTGCAAAGCGGGTCGATTGTCGTCTGTCGCGCAGCCAAGATCTTAATTTGTCGTTTCTTTCATGACAGGGTTTTTTACTACGGGGCTAGTTGCCGGATGAGATATTTGGTGCCGCACCTATAAGTTAGTGGGCTGCACGTGGTACGACAACGTGGAAGTGCGGACTACACGAGCTTCTCATGTGAGAGGTATCTGCCGTCATCACCTGGCAGTAACAACAGGCAGTCACTCTCACTCAGCTCACTCTGCAGGCCAGTAAATCCACTACTTATGTGTAGCTTAGTAGCATAAGTACCTAAGCACTGACTATACTTCTGTGTACCTGTGATATTTGTGTCTATCAGTGAATAAGCTCTCTGTGTGTCTCTGTGTATCTCTGTGTTATATAAATATATGTGTGTACACCCTACCTGACTGTTTTCGTCAGAGCCCTGGCCTACCCTTGCACGCACACTGGAATCTCTGTAGTAAGGCGCCCTGGGAAAGAGTTCTCTGCATAGCTACCTCGCGCTAGTTGGTGAGTAACACTGATCATCACTGTGTTACACATCAAAAATTAATAATGATGTAAAAGAATTAAATGAATTAAAACGCAAAATCGCAGAGGCAAATGAAAACATTCGCAATTTAAAAGAAAAAATTCAAACCGCTCAACAGCAAGGCAAACCCGCGGCGCAACAGCAACCGCATTATAGTCAAGGGTCACAACCAAAGAATCCTAAGAGACAGTAAAAACCATTACTTGTTTCTTAAGATTTATTTTTAAGAACATTTATTATTATAAACTTATTCATAATAAAAATAATTAAATTCTTACAAGTATTTCATTTCACTGTACACAACCGCACTAAGAAATCACTGAGATAAAAATAACTCACAACAACACAGTCGTAGCATCAGGATTGCTGTAACCGGTTAGCCTCGCGCGACGAGCGGGAGGCTGCGAGTCAATCGGTGTCGATGAACGCGGCGGCATCCACGTGCAAACCGGTCTGACGACCGGCGTTGCAGCGGGCGCATTCTCAGTCTGCGGGTACGAAACTTGCGACGGCCGGAGCGACGGCGGGGCGGTGCGGTGCAGCGCGGGGCGAAGAGATAGCGGTGTCTTGCGTGTGTACGAAACAAACTTCCGCGCAGTCGCGCTGACGTAGTGTTGTGATAAACATGAATTCACGTCGAAGAGAACTATTGGAGCCCAGTCTCCTAATGAGAGAATTTTCATTACCTAGAGATGGTGTTCATCCAATAAATCAACGACGACGCAGTTTGGGAGAATTTTCTACACTTTATTACGAGTTACGTTGTCATTCAAGAAAGTTCTACAATTACACAAGAATGAGTATAGAGACATTCGATTATGTTTTACAGAAAATTAGAAGTAATCTGGAATCTAACATTTTCGGAAATCGTATAATCTCACCTGAACAAAAACTATTTTTAACACTTAGGTAAGTAGGTAAATAAAAGTAGATAGGTTGGTAGGTAGTATTTTTTTGTTTACTAATTGAATAATCAAGATAGGTACAAAAGTTCACTATTCGGGTGTTTGAGTTCTATACCCATGAGACCAGCTAGAACTAGAATTCCCTCTATATGAATTATGTATTTCTTCCATCATTACTTGATTAATTCTGTTCCTAACATTATATTTTTGTAATGGAGTAAATGACTCCATTTGTGGTAACAAACTCATCAAGTAATAATAATCTTCTGATTTATTTTCGCCAGATTGATTTGCGTTTGAATTTTGTTGCAAATCTTTCTCTAACAACATTAATCGCTTTTTCTCTAATTCCAACATTTCCATCCGAATATCATTTGCAGTCTTTCTTTTTAGGGATCTAGAACTAGAACTAGCGGTATTAATTGACAATGGAGTATTTGTAGTAAGTACGTACTTCATCGTCGCCTACCGACGTCAGTTCCTCGGCATTCACCGAATCTGTAGGCGTACATAGGCTAATATCTGATTCTCTAATTAAGGACTCCGATGAATTTGTTTCTATGCACGGTGAAGACATTAAAGTAATCGGTAATTCACTATCAACCGTTGTTAAATTTGTGTCTGAAATATCAGGCAAAATTTCAAATCGCAAAAAATTCATTTGTTGGAAAAACTGCCACGTAGACTGAATATTGTCTCCTGGATCTCCTGATCTAGGTGTAGGAAGCTTTTTTAATTCTTTTCGATACTGATCCTTTAAATTCTTCCATCGCTTCTTCAAAATCACAACTGTAAAAAATAAAACATATTTATTACCAATTAATGAATCCTTATTATCTATACAAATATTATAAAGCTGAAGAATTTTTGTTTTTTTACCACAGAGTAGGTAGGTAGGTAACTACTTTGTCCCGGGACACCCTTCCGAGGGCTTACCCGGGGCTCCCAACCACAGGCTGTTGGGCGTTACGTTAGGTTTTTTAGTCGGTAAGAGTCCGGCATAACATCCTCTGAGGATTTTATCTCACGTAAAAAAAATGTAGGTACCTACTTTTTCGAAAATAATATATGTTTTATTTACTGAGACGCGTGCGATGCTGCGAGCAACAGCTAGTTATTATTATAAAGATGAAAGATTTGTACGGAGAATAAGAAACAGCTAGTAGTATACATAAAGTAGTAGTAGTAGTAGTAATAGTAGTTAGTAGTAGTAGTAGTAGCTAGTAGTATATTCTCGTAAGACCCCGTGACCTCATATAATCACATAAACGAAGTAGTACTTACAATCCAGGCTTTTATTATGTCACTCTAAAATTCCCGACCAATGACCTCACTTGATGACATATTCAACTTACACATATATTTGGAAATTCGCGGGGTTAGGCTTACTCTTTTTACTCGCACGTCATTGGCTATTAAATGCTCGCGCGAGATTTAACGATTGGATCGATGAACCAATAACGCGACAGATAATTATTCATTTAAGCGCTCGTGGCCCCGCGGACTCGGTGTTCTGTAAACGATCACTGCAGTAAGCAACTTTCACTATGGCCGGTCCATGGATGGGTGACCATCCATGTGATCACTTTGTTACATTTATTTGAGCGTTTCCGTGCTTCGGAAGGCACGTTAAGCCTTTTGTAACTACAACTCAATGTGATCACATGAGAACAAAAAAAAAATCGTGTTTTCTAGCCGGACTTCATTCCTTACCATGTATTTTAAGTGTAAAAAATATCCCGTATATTTGTTTTTGTTTATCTCTATTTTATTCAACTTTGTTGTTCTGGGTTGCAACTGCTATCAGGTGAGAACAATGCTTAGTAATTAGTTATGTATGTTTTTTTGCTTGGGTCTTAGGAGGATATAGTAGTTTATATAAATTTAATATAAATTATTTTATTTACAGATTTCTATCAACGGGAGTATCTTTTCGAGGTTTAGCGTTTTCCTTTCGTCTTGGAAATAAAACTGTTCAAAAAATAGTGTATGCAACTTGCAATGCGATTTGGGAAAATCTTCAACAAACACATCTGCCAGTACCTACTACAGATATTTTAATTAACGTTGCTGATAAATATTTTGATAAATGGCAATTTCCTAATTGTGTAGGAGCCATTGATGGCAAACATTGTAGAATAAAAAATCCCCCACATGCGGGTTCATCCTACTATAACTACAAGCATTTTTTTTCAATGCATCTTCAAGCGTTCAGTTTTACCCTATTCCTTTATTTACACACTTTTTCATTTCTTTTTTCTTCTTCATGTTCTCCTTTCGCTGGTCTGCTGGGAGATATTTCTTATAGAAATAAGCAGTACCATTGTACCTATCTTTCTTTTTGTCATACTTTTATATTTCTTGTGTGTAAGTACATAAATAAATAAATAAGCGTTGGTTGATGCTGAGAAAAGATTTTTGGTCGTAGAAGTTGGAGGGCGAGGAAGACAGAGTGATGGTGGCACATTTCATTATTCAAATCTTAACAAAGCATTGAAAAATAATAGAATGAATATACCTCCCCCAAGGACATTGCCAGGAACAGAAATAGTTTTGCCTATGGTGATAATAGGCGACGAAGCGTATCCTCTAAAACAATATTTGATGCGACCATATCCAAAAAGCGTACTGAATCCTCAGAATGAAATATTTAATAAAAGATTATCAAGAGCGAGAAAATGCGTTGAATGTGCATTCGGTATACTTTTTTTTTTTTTTTATACTACTTAGGTGGCAGACAAGCTTACGGCCCACCGGAAGGTTGGTAACCGTAGCCTATAGACGTTTGCAACACCAGAGGCGCTACACACGCGCTGCCGACCCGGGCGCAGGTTGTGACGACCCACAGTTGAAATTTTTCAAGCCGCCCGTAAGGCCTTCAACTTGGCTTAACGACTGTCATTTTACTGACAACCGGGACCAACGGCTTATCGTGCCTTCCGAAGCACGGAAACGCTCGTAAATAAATGTCACAAAGTGGTCCACGTGGTGGTCACCCATCCATATCCGGCCATAGTAAATGTTACTTACTGCAGTGATCGTTTACAGAACACTGAGTCCGCGGGGCCACGAGCGCTTCACTATGTGCCAAGTGGAGAATTTTAAATAAAGCCATAGAAACTGATTGCAAACACGCTCGCCTAGTAATTAAAACAACGTGCTTATTGCATAATATTATAATTGATCAAGATGGCTCCAACGATTATCATTACTCAAACATAACCTCAAATAGCATAACCACAACTGTGAATCAAACTCGCCGACATCGCAGAAACAACCACGCGGGAAATCTAGCAATAAATGTAAGGGCAAAATTTAAAGAGTATTTTGTAAATAACAATTTGTAACCTGAAAATTACACTTACCTTCAGCATTCCCGAAATGGCATTTTATTTCTTCCCAACACTTCATTATAACTCTTTTGTTTTTATGGTGTACGTTTTTACTGTCCCATATAGCCGGTTTTGATAAAATAAAAGATATTAACTCTTCATTGTCAATTTCCATAACTAATTTAATATTAATACTGTGATATATGTATGAAAATGCAACACTATGTACCCGCGCGAGCGGCGAAACCAAACTAGTTTGTTCTCGTCGCTCCGCGCCGCGCCGTCGCTCTAACGCCGCCCGTTTCGTACACAGCGCAGTGTTTTTAATGCATTTGATTACATCGCCGTCGCGCCGCCCCGCCATCGCCCCGGCCGTCGCAAGTTTCGTACCCGCAGACTCAGACGATGCAGGCGACGAGGGCAATGACCTACAAAAGGTCAGGCATACAAAATTACATAAAGAAAAAACTGCTGATCTCTCCTTAAAACAAAAATAGGAAACATGAAATTTTTGAACTTTATTACGATTTTCTTGAATTTTAATACTTCGTATTGCCTCCTCGTGCTTCCATTACTGCGTTTACGCGGTTTGGCATGCTGTACACCAAGTTCCTTATACGATTTTGGGGAATATTCTCCCATTCCTCTGTGAGAGCAATTTTGAGCTCACGAAGCGTGATTGGGGGAGGGTTTCGTTGTTTTACGCATCTGCCTAGCTCGTCCCAAGCATGCTCGATCGGGTTGATATCCGGGCTGCGCGCTGGCCACTCCATACGAGTAATGTTCATCTCTTGAAGGTAGTCATTCACAATCCTACCTGTATGAGGTCGGGCATTGTCATGCATAAATATAGCATCCTCACCTAAATTGACCATAAATGGACCAACGTGATCATTGAGGATTTCTTCCACATATCTTACGCTAGTTAAAGAGCCGTTTTCTATGATCACCAGCTCTGTGCGACTTTCAGAAGAAATTCCGGCCCACACAAGTACAGACCCACCACCGTAGGCTACTTTTTCTTCGATGCATGCTTGCTTGAATCTTTCCCCTGGTCTTCGATACACTCTGTGTCTTCCATCGTGCTTGTAGAGCATAAATTTTGATTCGTCGGAGAACATAACTTTTGACCAATCTTCAATACTCCAATTTACGTGGCTCTGGGCATACCTTAGTCTCGAAATACGATGGCCACGCTCCAGTTTAGGGCCGTTTGCAGGTCTAAGGGGTTTTAAGTTAGATTCAGCAAGCCGACGTCTTACTGTCCATGCACTTGGGTTACTTCCTCCGAGGCGTCGAAACTGATTGGTGAGTTCAGTTCCTGTGAGAAAGCGATTTCGAAGCATGGTGTTCACCAAGTATCGGTCTTCTCGTGCTGTGGTACACCTGGTTCTGCGTAGGTTAGAACCAGTTTCTTCGTAACGTCGGAAGAACTCTTTGTACTGTTGACAGCGACACACCGACAGTCCTGGCTGTATCGCGCTGACTCCGGCCGGTTTCCAGCATTGTAAGTATTCTGGTGCATTCTTCAGGCGTAAGCGACATAATTTCAGCTTGATTAATGAATATAGAGCACTATCAACATGGTTTATGTACCCACATAAATGACAGATTACAAACAAAAGCAACACCAAATGCTGTAATTTCGTAGTTCCATCTTCGAAAGTGGCCCTTTTTCAAATTTGATTTTTTTATGATATAACTTTACAATAACTAAGAAGTTTTAATACCTTCATTTAAGGAGTATTACATTGTCTATTAAATACAATTTATTGCATTAACCTAGCATTTTTAGTTTCCGAGATTTTTAGGATTCTTTAAGTGACCCGGATTCATTGCTCTCGAGTGTATATAACTTGGGAAACAGAACACCATTTGTAGCTTCATCGGGTAACGTACAATACGCCAACGCAAATTCGCAAACAACAATAGGAATATGGGAAGACATGGGACGACACGGTATGGTTAAATTAGGAGACGGTATCAAACCACAAGTACTGTACGGAAAAAAAATCGGGGACTTAACAAATCAAAGTCAACATAGACAAGTATCAGGAGAACATCAAAGCGCAGCTTGTCAGGGTAAATTCATAGACAACCGCTTAGAATACTGGTATCACAACGGAATATATGATCTCGAAAGTAATAGATTATATCGAGAGAGTATCGAAAAAAACTCTTATTTACCTGCATTAATTGCAAGCGCAACAAAGTATTTAAACGCACCAAACACCATCGGACAAATATATGAAAAAGAGCATATACCAAAAGACGGAACCTTTCACATTCGCAATAATGCCTCGAGATTCCTAAAATACGATTACTTAAAGTCAAAACCAGCTATACCTAATGTAGTATTGCGTGACTGGAGTCCAGTCAGCGGTGAACCACAACGCAGCTGCACCTATAAAATACGAATTAACAACGGTCGATAATTATTTATACAGCAACATAACTGATGTACCAGAACTCGAATTTACACCGCCTGTTGGGATTGGAATAATACCATTACTCAGCTCTGACGGACAGCACGAAAACAGCATCTTAAATATAATGGTAGAAACTGGAATAGAAATCGAAGCAATGTCGCATGCACAAAATATATTATACACGGCAATGCGTAATCCACAACCGAATCCAATGGTAATGGGATACAGGATGACGGATCATAAACAAAGCGGAATCATATTAGGACATCAACCAATTACTGACTTAATTGACACGCCAATAGAGCACCAACCAGAACCGGAATCTGTAGAAATGGATATAGTAGCGAGTACCCGAACAACAAGATCTGCAGAAAATTACGATCACTCCAACTTAGAAAATAATCAAAGATTGCTAGAAAACGAAGTAAAAGTCTTACAAGCAAAACAAACTTATGGGTCACAAGAAATTGAGAGTTTAAAGCAAACCATAGAAAAAGATAATTCAGAAACAACATCAAAAATTAATAATGATGTAAAAGAATTAAATGAATTAAAACGCAAAATCGCAGAGGCAAATGAAAACATTCGCAATTTAAAAGAAAAAATTCAAACCGCTCAACAGCAAGGCAAACCCGCGGCGCAACCGCAACCGCATTATAGTCAAGGGTCACAACCAAAGAATCCTAAGAGACAGTAAAAACCATTACTTGTTTCTTAAGATTTATTTTTTAAGAACATTTATTATTATAAACTTATTCATAATAAAAATAATTAAATTCTTACAAGTATTTCATTTCACTGTACACAACCGCACTAAGAAATCACTGAGATAAAAATAACTCACAACAACACAGTCGTATCATCAGGATTGCTGTAACCGGTTAGCCTCGCGCGACGAGCGGGAGGCTGCGAGTCAATCGGTGTCGATGAACGCGGCGGCATTCACGTGCGAACCGGTCTGACGACCGGCGTTGCAGCGGGCGCATTCTCAGACGATGCAGGCGACGAGGGCAATGACCTACAAAAGGTCAGGCATACAGACACCCGTCCTTAATGGTCAGGTTAGGTTAGGTTAGTTAGGTAGGTAGTTAAAAAAAATAAAAAAAATTTTTCGAAGAGCCCCGAAAAAATTTTTGTTCAAAAAAAAATATTTTAAGGGATGATGGGGTTGGGGAAGCCCGCGACGACGGCGAGCCGTCGACAATCCCCATATCTCAAAATGTTCAAAATGAGATAGATACACAGATGAAGGGGTAACCCTCGTCGCGCCGTCGTCGCGGGCTTCCCCAACCCCATCATCCCTTAAAATATTTTTTTTTGAACAAAAATTTTTTCGGGGCTCTTCGAAAATTTTTTTTTATTTTTTTTAACTACCTACCTAACTAACCTAACCTAACCTGACCATTAAGGACGGGTGTCTGTATGCCTGACCTTTTGTAGGTCATTGCCCTCGTCGCCTGCATCGTCTGAGAATGCGCCCGCTGCAACGCCGGTCGTCAGACCGGTTCGCACGTGAATGCCGCCGCGTTCATCGACACCGATTGACTCGCAGCCTCCCGCTCGTCGCGCGAGGCTAACCGGTTACAGCAATCCTGATGATACGACTGTGTTGTTGTGAGTTATTTTTATCTCAGTGATTTCTTAGTGCGGTTGTGTACAGTGAAATGAAATACTTGTAAGAATTTAATTATTTTTATTATGAATAAGTTTATAATAATAAATGTTCTTAAAAAATAAATCTTAAGAAACAAGTAATGGTTTTTACTGTCTCTTAGGATTCTTTGGTTGTGACCCTTGACTATAATGCGGTTGCGGTTGCGCCGCGGGTTTGCCTTGCTGTTGAGCGGTTTGAATTTTTTCTTTTAAATTGCGAATGTTTTCATTTGCCTCTGCGATTTTGCGTTTTAATTCATTTAATTCTTTTACATCATTATTAATTTTTGATGTTGTTTCTGAATTATCTTTTTCTATGGTTTGCTTTAAACTCTCAATTTCTTGTGACCCATAAGTTTGTTTTGCTTGTAAGACTTTTACTTCGTTTTCTAGCAATCTTTGATTATTTTCTAAGTTGGAGTGATCGTAATTTTCTGCAGATCTTGTTGTTCGGGTACTCGCTACTATATCCATTTCTACAGATTCCGGTTCTGGTTGGTGCTCTATTGGCGTGTCAATTAAGTCAGTAATTGGTTGATGTCCTAATATGATTCCGCTTTGTTTATGATCCGTCATCCTGTATCCCATTACCATTGGATTCGGTTGTGGATTACGCATTGCCGTGTATAATATATTTTGTGCATGCGACATTGCTTCGATTTCTATTCCAGTTTCTACCATTATATTTAAGATGCTGTTTTCGTGCTGTCCGTCAGAGCTGAGTAATGGTATTATTCCAATCCCAACAGGCGGTGTAAATTCGAGTTCTGGTACATCAGTTATGTTGCTGTATAAATAATTATCGACCGTTGTTAATTCGTATTTTATAGGTGCAGCTGCGTTGTGGTTCACCGCTGACTGGACTCCAGTCACGCAATACTACATTAGGTATAGCTGGTTTTGACTTTAAGTAATCGTATTTTAGGAATCTCGAGGCATTATTGCGAATGTGAAAGGTTCCGTCTTTTGGTATATGCTCTTTTTCATATATTTGTCCGATGGTGTTTGGTGCGTTTAAATACTTTGTTGCGCTTGCAATTAATGCAGGTAAATAAGAGTTTTTTTCGATACTCTATCGATATAATCTATTACTTTCGAGATCATATATTCCGTTGTGATACCAGTATTCTAAGCGGTTGTCTATGAATTTACCCTGACAAGCTGCGCTTTGATGTTCTCCTGATACTTGTCTATGTTGACTTTGATTTGTTAAGTCCCCGATTTTTTTTCCGTACAGTACTTGTGGTTTGATACCGTCTCCTAATTTAACCATACCGTGTCGTCCCATGTCTTCCCATATTCCTATTGTTGTTTGCGAATTTGCGTTGGCGTATTGTACGTTACCCGATGAAGCTACAAATGGTGTTCTGTTTCCCAAGTTATATACACTCGAGAGCAATGAATCCGGGTCACTTAAAGAATCCTAAAAATCTCGGAAACTAAAAATGCTAGGTTAATGCAATAAATTGTATTTAATAGACAATGTAATACTCCTTAAATGAAGGTATTAAAACTTCTTAGTTATTGTAAAGTTATATCATAAAAAAATCAAATTTGAAAAAGGGCCACTTTCGAAGATGGAACTACGAAATTACAGCATTTGGTGTTGCTTTTGTTTGTAATCTGTCATTTATGTGGGTACATAAACCATGTTGATAGTGCTCTATATTCATTAATCAAGCTGAAATTATGTCGCTTACGCCTGAAGAATGCACCAGAATACTTACAATGCTGGAAACCGGCCGGAGTCAGCGCGATACAGCCAGGACTGTCGGTGTGTCGCTGTCAACAGTACAAAGAGTTCTTCCGACGTTACGAAGAAACTGGTTCTAACCTACGCAGAACCAGGTGTACCACAGCACGAGAAGACCGATACTTGGTGAACACCATGCTTCGAAATCGCTTTCTCACAGGAACTGAACTCACCAATCAGTTTCGACGCCTCGGAGGAAGTAACCCAAGTGCATGGACAGTAAGACGTCGGCTTGCTGAATCTAACTTAAAACCCCTTAGACCTGCAAACGGCCCTAAACTGGAGCGTGGCCATCGTATTTCGAGACTAAGGTATGCCCAGAGCCACGTAAATTGGAGTATTGAAGATTGGTCAAAAGTTATGTTCTCCGACGAATCAAAATTTATGCTCTACAAGCACGATGGAAGACACAGAGTGTATCGAAGACCAGGGGAAAGATTCAAGCAAGCATGCATCGAAGAAAAAGTAGCCTACGGTGGTGGGTCTGTACTTGTGTGGGCCGGAATTTCTTCTGAAAGTCGCACAGAGCTGGTGATCATAGAAAACGGCTCTTTAACTAGCGTAAGATATGTGGAAGAAATCCTCAATGATCACGTTGGTCCATTTATGGTCAATTTAGGTGAGGATGCTATATTTATGCATGACAATGCCCGACCTCATACAGGTAGGATTGTGAATGACTACCTTCAAGAGATGAACATTACTCGTATGGAGTGGCCAGCGCGCAGCCCGGATATCAACCCGATCGAGCATGCTTGGGACGAGCTAGGCAGATGCGTAAAACAACGAAACCCTCCCCCAATCACGCTTCGTGAGCTCAAAATTGCTCTCACAGAGGAATGGGAGAATATTCCCCAAAATCGTATAAGGAACTTGGTGTACAGCATGCCAAACCGCGTAAACGCAGTAATGGAAGCACGAGGAGGCAATACGAAGTATTAAAATTCAAGAAAATCGTAATAAAGTTCAAAAATTTCATGTTTCCTATTTTTGTTTTAAGGAGAGATCAGCAGTTTTTTCTTTATGTAATTTTGTGTTAATAAAATGTATGGTGACTCATATTTTTTTTACTTTCATTTAAGGAGTATTACAATGTCTATTAAATACAATTTATTGCATTAACCTATCATTTTTAGTTTCCGAGATTTTTAACATTCTTTAAGTGACCCGGATTCATTGCTCTCGAGTGTATTTTCATGTATGTCTTTTTTACTCTTGCTGTATGATTGGTTTCAATGATGTCATCGTATTCTTTGTGCGTTAAATAGAAGAATAATTTATCCCATGGTAGCGTATGTATGAAGGTTTTTATAATTACTCTTCCGTTAGCAGCAGATGCACTTGGCTCCTCCTTAAAATAAGTACATAATGTACTTTTTATGTGAAAGTTAAACATTTTTTTGAATCTAAATTGTTTAACGTTCATTTTATTGTCGATACCATTTGCGACTACTGTTGGTAGTATGGTGTTTGTGGAATCCATACTGTTTTTATATCTAATACCTTTTTGTCCTTGTGTTGCTCGAAATCTGGGATATATTGTACCCAAGACTCTTTCTCCTAAGTATTTTGTTCCTATTCCAGTTAATGCCGCATAATCATGGTTTTGCCTGTACTTGGTGGACCATAGAAAAACAAATTGTTTTTCTTTTCGGTTAGTCCGTAGAAATGCGACTTTGTTGCTGTAGCAAACTGGTATACATCTATATTGTTGTTTTGCAGTAACTCTACGAGGTTGTCCAATCCTTCGCGTATTGTTGACGGGTCATTTGCCATTGGGTCTTGTTGTAGTTCAAATTGTTTGGATCTCTGTAACCTCTGTTTAACTGGTTCCTGAAATACCAATGTTTTGGCAATTCGTAGTGCTGTTGCAAGTCTGTCTCCGAAGTTTCTGTTAAATTGAATCGCAACCCCTTCAGGCGTTGAGCATAATATTCGTGTTGCTTCCCCTTCGTCAAAAGCCTTGTTTTCGCATAGGTAAAGCACAAGTTCTTGATTTTCTCGTATAAGTTTTGCACGTCTTGAGTTATATTCGAATCCTGCTTGTTGATAAAAGGCATTCTGTTCACCTCGAGGGTCATTGTTGGAGATTGGACATTGATTAAACTGTTGTTCATGATTGTTGGTATCTTGAGGTAATTCTTCATTGGCATAAGGAGCGCTGAAATCCAGCCTTCTTTGAATTGGATCTCGTTCTGCGCTTTGTGTTCGAAGTACACGATTTCCCCTTTGGGTATTTCTAGCGTTATTTTTGTTTTGTTTAGGATCAAGACCCAGCGAACGAGAGACGCACATTGCAATTTTTTTATCACTTGGGGTGAGAATTTGTTTAACCCTAGAACCGTACCCATCATAGACTTTAAATAACAGTACCCAGGGGTACTAGTGTACCCCGTTAAAGAAAACATTTTTTCATAAGAATAGACATTTTTTAATATAATCAACATACATAGACTTTTATGGCACTTATTTCAGTTTCACGTTACATAATTAAACAAAAAATTACCAAACTTATATTAACTGTTTTAGCAAATCTTCTATTGGTGCTCTAAAAATATAAAAAAAATTCATTTTTCACATCGAGTGCTTGATTTACGGTCTTTTGACCTGAGACAAAAGGAACATCTACCAGATTTTGAATCTGAAGAGGATGGAGCACTAGAAGGTCGTGCTTTTTTAAAATACCGCCAATACTTATTTGTGCATGCATTTTGTTGATGTATACCCAGGGGTGCTGTAGTACTCCACTCAGGCTTGCCACGATCGCACGCTAACAGGACTCGCGCCTGGCCGATGCTTCGACACGATCCCCCGCCCCCCGTAAATACGCGGAGGTGCGAAAAGATCCGTTTTAAAACAAAAAAGTTATAGCCAATATTTTTTTTTTTTTTCAGTTGTACCCCAGGGTACGGTTCTAGGGTTAAATGTAGTACGATCATCACCGGTAGTAATGTACTCCAGAAGACACTGAACACATGCAATTTGAGAACACTTGTGTTCTTTGGATCTAATAGTTTTTCCAAGGCGACTATTAAACCCCCAGTTTTTTGCGGTGGAGATGTATATTATGTGGTAATGTGTTCTTCGTGTTCCTGTATGACGAGCGATGACTTTCCAAGGAGACAGTTTATTTCGACTTGGGTAATGTTGTCTTTCGCCCACTGTGCAATCCAGTGTGTCGTTGTTAGTTTGCGGTTCTTCGCTGCTGTCGATGCCGCTGCTTGCTTCATGTCTTGTTGTTGCCGTTTCGTTGGGGCTTGTTTCAGATTCCACGTATTGGTTTTCTTCTTCGGTGCCATAAGTAGCGTGGGTGCTGGATCGGACTGAGTCGATGGACTCGTTTCTCTGTCTTTGTCCGTTGGCGTTAATGGCGATATTGTCCCAGGTGACGGATTTTTTTCCTCGTACGGGAGTGTAAAGGTCTCCTCGATCCACTCTTCTTCCATTATTTCCACTGGACCGTCCTCCGCGTTCTCCATGTTGTTGTTGTTCGTTGGTGACACTGGACTCGTCATGTTGTATTAACTCGGCGACGTCTACTGAAGTAATAATGTGGTATGCACAGTACATGGCGGTTTTATGCTATGGTGTAGAGCTTACCAAGACTCTTTCTCCTAAGTATTTTGTTCCTATTCCAGTTAATAATAATAATAACTCAATAATATACTTTTTACAATAAAAGTTGGAACTACGGACAATATACGTTTTGTTTTATCAAAATATCGACTATCCATCGTAGATGTATATAATCCCATCACTAAAGACATCTTTGGTGTTACGTTATTAAATTAAATTAAATCATCATTTAATTCAGGTACAACACCCATTAACATCAATTAATAAATTACAAACATTAAATAAACAGTCTAAAATACAATAAATAAATCAAATTAAATAAAACTAGTAAGTACAATAACATAAAATACCTACCAACAGCTAATTCGAATAATAAAACAAACAATAAAAATAAATAAAAGCATTAACATCAAAATAATAAATTCAGTTAAAATAATAAAAGTACCTACAATAAATGCCGCTAATCTTGCTGCAGAGTCGTATCTAGATTGTGGGTGATATGCGTACACTTGTGCTAAAAATTTTTCGTCTGCTTGTTTAACTAAACTTTTAGCTACCTACTTCTCTTTAGTGTTTTTCGTCTTTTCCAGCTGCAACACCCGCTTGATATTCCAATTGTATATTATTATATGTTATGTCGTGTTCTTGTGCGATTCTATCTAAGTCGTTTGTCGGCTCCCCAACGTCAAGGTCATTACCCGGTCCAAGGTAATTGTAGCCTGGTAGCGTGTAACCGGTTTGAGGTGTGTTTCCCTCGTTTGTCGATTCCATACTGGTTTGCGTTGTTGTTGTACATGAATTTATAGGTACGTAAAATGAAAGGGGTTGTTTATATGTGTGTTTATTTATTAATACGCATGCAGTGAGTCATTGTTTCTTATATACTATTGATTATATAACTTAATACTAGTGATTATATAACTTATACACTAGTGATTATATACCTTATATACTAGTGATTATATATGCTTATTCGGTGTTTGTTTCACACATCACTCTTCTAAAATGGAGTCGATTTCTTGAATTAGATTCATTGATGGTAAGTTATCGTAAGCGTATAATTCCCAGAAAGCCTCCCATATAAATGGGTTTAATTTAAAATATCTGGTGGTTCTATAGAAGTAGAACGATATAGTTCTTGTGTCCACCGCTTCGTTGGCCTCTGCGACAGTTACGTATGTGCAAATTGGGTAATTACTTGCAGTGTACAACACGCAGTTTCTTACATCTTGTCTTTGTTTATATTTTACGTCTGTAGACATTGGTTGACGGGCTGCTAATAGTTTCCATTGTTCGAATTGGTTGTCTGTCAGCTTACATTCATCCATGAAGCAGGCATTTGTATGTATTATGCTTGCAAAGTTAAATGATGAACTTGGAGTAAGACCAGTTAAGCGTGTAATGTTGAAGTGCATGTTTACCAAGCTTTTCATAATCATGGTTTTGCCTGTACTTGGTGGACCATAGAAAAACAAATTGTTTTTCTTTTCGGTAAGTCCGTAGAAATGCGACTTTGTTGCTGTAGCAAACTGGTATACATCTATATTGTTGTTTTGCAGTAACTCTACGAGGTTGTCCAATCCTTCGCGTATTGTTGACGGGTCATTTGCCATTGGGTCTTGTTGTAGTTCAAATTGTTTGGATCTATGTAACCTCTGTTTAACTGGTTCCTGAAATACCAATGTTTTGGCAATTCGTAGTGCTGTTGCAAGTCTGTCTCCGAAGTTTCTGTTAAATTGAATCGCAACCCCTTCAGGCGTTGAGCATAGTATTCGTGTTGCTTCCCCTTCGTCAAAAGCCTTGTTTTCGCATAGGTAAAGCACAAGTTCTTGATTTTCTCGTATAAGTTTTGCACGTCTTGAGTTATATTCGAATCCTGCTTGTTGATAAAAGGCATTCTGTTCACCTCGAGGGTCATTGTCGGAGATTGGACACTGATTAAACTGTTGTTCATGATTGTTGGTATCTTGAGGTAAACTAGTAAAGTAGTGAAAAAACTATTGAAACCAAAACCAAAATACATCGTAAATATTATCATATACTTCATAATCAAATAGAAAACACATTGCAAGCTAAAAATATTATCCTGAAGAATGAATCAATATGAATTACTCACTATGTTTCGAACTAAGAAGCGTACACCTGCGTTGAGAGTTTGTCTTAGAAAGATATTTGTCATCTGGTAAAGGTGGTAGTATTTTTTTTTAAAGAGACGTTAACATACCATGCCATAGCAGAAAAAAGTTCATTTTTTTAATTAGCTATCTCGTCAGTTTTTTTAACTTTTGATGTGTATTAAAAGTTTTAGTACAAAAAAGAAACGTTTAGGGATTTTAATCGATATTTAGGGGAATCTGGGGAATTTGAAGTTGGTTTTTAGAGGAAGTAACCAAAGCCAGTATAAATTAATTGAAATTAAAAATTGCCATTGTCATCACTGTTTGACAGGTGTTTTAAAATGTTATGTTAGCGTTCATCTGCTTTCCATATTAATTTAAAATGAATCCGTCGCCGTCGTATTACAAGTGCTATGTAGTGCCTGAATGTAGTAAGTAGTACAAGTATTACAACTCCGAGTAAATTATTTATACATGTACCCAACGACAAAATTAGGAGACGGTGGTTAAAACTTGCAAGAAGGTCTGATGCAGATACACTATCAGCAATGTGGAGGATGTATTTTTGCAAAGACCACTTTAATGTAAGTATTTCACAGAAAACAATTTTTATTTATATGGGAAAAGCTAGGTATTACAAAAAATCGTTTTACAAATATAATAAATTATATGAGAACACAACTTACGTGAAAGAGTTGAGGCTATGTTATAATGGTTTTATATTTCTGGTCTAAACTAGAAATATAAAGAATGGTTTACTAAACCATTTTTTATATTTCTTGTCGGAAAATGACATGGTTAATTACATGGAATACCATGTTATGGGAACAGTATCTCAAGTACGCATCAAACCAGGATGTACTCCTAGCAAATTTCAATGTAGCAGACAGAAGAAAACGGACAGGCGGCAGGAACACCCAGATGTTGTTAAAAAACAAAGAGTGATCCATCACAGAAGATAGTTGTTCAGCAAGCTCATCTCTTCAAGATACTTCTGATACAAGCTTCGGTGAGATATCTATACTAATATTGTAAAGAGGAAAGATTTACTATTAATTGTTTCACATGAGGAAGCGCTCGTGGCCCCGCGGACTCAGTGTTCTGTAAGCGATCACTGCAGTAAGCAACTTTCACTATATTATATTGTGGGGTAATTCTACACACATTAACAGAGCTTTTCTTTCTCAAAAACGCTGTATTAGAGCCATAGCTGGAATTTCTCCTGATCAATCGTGTAAACCCTATTTCAAAAAGTTTGGAATACTGACTTTAGCTTCAATGTATATTTTCGAGATAGGTGTATTCGTAAAACATAATCCTTCGCTATTTGCTACCGCGAAGGACATATACCCACGAAATACAAGGAATCCCAATAGGCTGGTACATAAATTTGTGCCAAGAACTGTAATGTACCGGGAAAATTGCTATGCTATGTGCATAAAATTGTACAATAAATTACCACAACGCTTTAAAGATCTACCACTGACTCAATTTAAGAAAAAACTAAAAACCTGGCTAATAGAGAGTGCGTTTTATGAAATTAAGGAAATGTGCTAGTATCTAGGTTTATTAATTGCATGCAACTGTCTCATTTCTGTGCATGATAAATTGTCTGATCACTGATGTTACTGCGTGACATGATTGTAACTAATGTTTATGTATATTTCACATGCCTGTGTGGCTAAATAGAAGATCTGTAATCTATGTAACTAGTGAACACCTAATGTACTCTATTTATATGTGAATAAATATTATCATCATTATCACTATGGCCGGTCCATAGATGGGTGACCATCCATGTGATCACTTTGTGACATTTATTTGAGCGTTTCCGTACTTCGGCAAGCACGTTAAGCCGTTGGTCCCGGTTGCCAGTAAAATGGCAGTCGTTAAGTCAAGTTGAAGACTTAATTTCAACAGCAGGCAGTCACAACCTGCGCCTGTCCATTTAAACACGGCAATACGGCTCACCACCTATTACGTGGGACAAATTATATACAAAAAGGTGAAATGTGGGCATATAATATGCCTCTGCCTACCCCTTCGGGGATAAAGGCGTGACCATATGTATGTATGTATGTATGTTTCACATGATGCCCACGGCTACGTTCTATCATCGCACCGCTCGCCATAGACAGGAATTTCTTCCTCACACCCTACGTCCGGAGCGTTCGAGCACAGTTAGATCCTATAGGAGTTTTCTTCCGCGCACGCTTAGGATGTGGAATGATCTTCCTGCCTCGGTTTTCCCAAACGCCTAAAGTATGGGGTTCTTCAAAAGGGGTCTAAGAAGGTTTTTACAGGGTCGGCAGCGCGAGTGTGGCGCCTCTGGTGTTGCAAACGTTCATAGGCTGCGGTGACCATCTGTCCTTCTGGTGGGCCGTATGCTTGTCTGCCACCTTAGTGGTATAAAAAAATATTGATGCATTGAGGCAGCTTTTGTATCTCTTGGGTAATAAGAAGGTTGATAATTTAACAGTTCAGTCTTCTAGCTTTCTCTTCTTTCCCTCTTCTAAATATTTCTTAAGAACTGCAGAATTTCCTGGCAATATCTGGTTGCCCTTGGACAAGGCCTTAGTGGTAATATATTTAACGCTACTACCGACTCTGGATAGTTGCGTTTTCTTCCAATAACAGTCTACTGAGTACATGATGGTTCCTCACTTCGGCGATGTGCCCACATGAGAAATGCTATCGCATGTTTGCAACCACCTTATGAAGCTGCACAGTCTTCACATGTCACAACAAGAATAGCTTCGTCTGCTTCATTAATTACTAGTGTGCATCTATAAAGTTTTGCATGAACTTTGTGTTATGGGCATATTTTGCACTTTATAGTACAAAATGTATTATCTCGTTTAAGCTGCACATAACTTATGGCGTCGTTTCCATAGAAAGCTCGTAAGGACCTTAAATTTAGGCTGTTTTAGTTATCTATGACTTGTTCAAACTTGGTAGACTTGTTTACTACTAAACTAAAATTGTTGACTGACCTCAAAACAGTATCAATAAAATTAACATACATTGTTGACGAATGTGTGGCGATTCCACGCTTAGGTTAGGATCGGCCAAAGCTTGCTACGTGAGCATTTGGGCGAGAAACGGACAAAGCAATCACCAGATAACCATTATGAACATGTCACGGTACACTTACCCAATTAGGTAATTAATTAAACACTACTAAACCTATAACCGCGTGGCACAAGGAAGAACATTGCAACAGTGTCTGGGACTTGCGACCCAATCTGCAGGTTTGAGGTGGCCACCTTTAAAATGCGCATAAACGCTCACCTTCCACCGCTAACAATGCTCTCCATTGCCCATATACTCTCACATTTCTATCTACTGACGTCTGCTTTAAGACTGAGATCCACAAAATGGCGTTGCCGCTTATTATTGAATCTACCTTCATTGCAATTACAAAAATTTAGGCAAAGACAACGAAACCTTACATATGGCAGTTGTCACTCTCGCTCCACTCTCAACGCGCCGTCAAATGTTAAAACAATAGGTTATTGTTTACTAAAGTGAAGTATCCTATGATATACAAATAAAAATAATATATTACACTTACATCGAAGTTTTAATGTTGCGAAATTTCGATGAACAAAAGTCTTTGTTCGATGCGAAGAACTCGCCCAGCATAACAGCGTCGATTTTGGGCATATTACAGCTATTTGCCTTAGCAAATCCTGCTTCCATGTCGATTTATATAACTACTTCGTATGATGAACTTTTACTGTTGAAATCTATTGTATTTTATGAAAACGTATGAGAATCTTAACAATTACACAAGATGACACGACCTGTGACACAAGATGTCAACTCTCGAGACTGCCAGAGTGCGTCAAACGTCTAAAAGCAAACGAACATAAAGCTCACCATGACATGACCGTGACTTATTTATGTCATGAACCCAATATGAAGCGCTCGTGGCCCCGCGGACTCAGTGTTCTGTAAACGATCACTGTAGTAAGCAACATTTACTGTGACCGTCTCGTGACCAATTTGTGACATTTATTTGTGAGCGTTTCCGTGCTTCAGAAAGCACGTTAAGCCCTTGGTCCCGGTTGCCAGTAAAATGGCAGTCGAGACAGTAAGCCAATTTGAAGGCCTTTTAGGCGGCTTACAGCAAGCAGTCACAACCTGCGCCTGTCCATATCAACATGGCAATACGGCTCACTACCTATTAGGTACGTGGGACAAAATCTCAAAGGTCAAATGTGAGCATCTAATATACCTCTGCCTACCCCTTCGTGGATAAAGGCGTGATCATGTGTACGAACCCAATATGATGATTAAGGCCGTGAAATGGTATGTTTTAAAGATGGATTTTCTGTAAGTAGCAGCATAGAGCTATTTTTGAAAGTGAAATCTAGTCAACGTGCCGACAAGCAAATCACCAAGGCACCTAGCGACCCACCACGCAAACCAAAGCTAGTAGCCACTATGCTCTAGACGCCAAGCCAGCTGCCTGCCTGTGCGGACGTAGCCTTAAAGGTCGTCAAAACCTCACTGACGAGGGCACGGAATTATTCTAGACAATTTTATTTGTTTCACCATCAATCGAAACAATCAACCTCACGGGCACAAAAGACCTTAGAAATATATTTGCATCATCGTTTGTGTGTCCATAAACTATTGTATAAACTGCGTCTGTTGGGATCCATCACAGCCCCATTTTGAAATCAAAATCAGATTTTCTTTTTCATTTTTCGATAAAGATTCTACAACTTCACGTAAGTAATTGATCAAGCTCAAAGCTGTATGGTCTAATACGGCTTGAAGATCCACTTCAAAACTTGTGTCAGAATTTAGATTGATTCTTCTTTAGGGTGCACTCCGTTTTGGCCTCTTGAATGAGAGAGTAACAAGGGTACACAGGCTTCCTTTCGCCTTTGATTAGTTACCATTGCCTTCGCGTAAAGTCACCTTCTACGAACAATGCCAATGCTTCCTGTGGCGTGTATTTCTTTGTCATAATATTACAAGTACCTTTCTGGCCTGATAAAATGATTCTCCAAACTTTTGTAGCTCTTGTAGGAGTTTGCATAATTTCTTTCAAAACTTTTGAGGTGTCAGTATTCCCAGTATTACACCCTATAGTATTTACACCAGTAAGTCACGGTACTTTCGTACGGTACCACGGTACCAGTTGAGGAATTGACCTTCGCTACTGGTGTAGCGAAGGTCAATTCCTCAACTGGTACCTATTAACGTAAATCTTTTGTTCTTAGTCTCTTGCTCCTGTTACTTAATTCCTGAAATTGCCTTGCGGTCTACCCGGTTTATTAGACCACGTAGGCAGCTCAATTGTTGCTTCGAGCTTTTCTGCGTTCTTTTCTAAGAACCTGTCTTCAATGCTACGAGATTCTGTCCACTTTTTCTTGAAACTCGTCTTGAAAAACCCCAAATGACGACTTAAAATACTCCTTTCTTAGAATGGGCATGATGTAAGTCGCACAAGGTTTTCAATACAATACAAAAAATACAAAAACTCTTTATTTTGCACACCAGGAAATACATCAAACATATTAAAAGTGAACTTGTTGGTATAACAATTGGCGGCCTTATCGCACAAGGCAATCTTTTAGAGGCAACCTTTGGATGGAATCGGAGGGTGGGAAATCTATAGGGCAGTTTGAAGTGCAATATAAATACATAAACTTATCTAAATTAAAATAATTGTGTACATACATACATACACATGTACATACATACATACACGCACACATAAATACACAAATACATAATGTTTACTACTATAAATACATACATAATAAATACATACATACATACCTAATTATTATACAAATGATAATAAAGGAAATGAACTAATAACTTATATGCAGTCATTGACACGTAGATAGTAGTTCCTAACTAATGTTTTAAATGAGTGCAGCGACTTTGCTTGTCGAACTGTCAGTGGCAGTGCGTTCCACAAGCGAACCGCCTGTACAGTGAAGGAATTGCCTATAAAATTAGTGGAGTGGCCTGGCATCTTCAATCTCAAATTCCTCGATGAACGCAAAATTGCAGAGTGTGAGGAGTTTAAAAAATTAAAGCGTCTCTTAAGGTATGGCGGAGTAACAGGGTTGAACAGGATACTATATAATATGAATAGGATATGAGCATTCCGGCGAAGGCGGATAGGTAACCACTTGAGTTTTCTGCGATATTCGGAGATGTGATCATATTTGCGAAGTCCAAATATAAATCTAATACAGTAATTCTGGAGTCTCTCAAGTTTATTTAGTTGGTCTTGAGCGAGATCTAGATAGCTGGCATCGGCATAATCAAGGATAGGAAAAAGAAGTGATTGGACAAGCGCAATTTTAGACGAAATTGGTAGAAAATTTCTCAGTCTGCGCAAGGACCCTGAAGCAGCAAATATTTTGCGCCTAAGCTCCTGCAGTTGAGGACCCCAAGACAGGCATGAATCTATATGTATACCCAGATTTTTGACTGAGTTACTGTACGCTATGTCAGTGCCATTGCATATAAGTTTTGGATTCACTGTCCAATCGATTCTGGAGATCTTCCAAGGGCTGACAACTATTATGGCCTGAGTCTTGGTGGGATTCATTTTTAATCCGTGTGATTCACTCCATTTGCAAATAGTGTCCAAGTCTGCATTGATATTGTCAATGGCTACGCTTAAGTTATCCAGCGAAGCTTGGGAATAAATTTGGAGGTCATCTGCGTATAGGTGATAGGAAGAAGATAAGTCCTTAGTGATGGAGTTTATAAACACTGAGAAAAGTAACGGAGATAAAACGCCGCCCTGTGGCACCCCAGCAGACGTATTACACCAAGAGGAAAAAATATCCTCGATACTAATACGCTGCCGGCGGTCAAACAGGTAACTTCGAAACCAGTCAATCACCGTTGGAGATATGTTAAGTGAGCTCAAAGTACCAAGCAGGATGTCGAAGTCCACCGTATTAAAGGCATTGCTGAAGTCTAGCAGGGCTAAAACTGTCAGCTTGCCGTTCTCCATACCTGCTCTTATGTCCTCAGTAATGTGAAGTAAGGTTGTAGTAGTACTGTGTCCAGCACGAAACCCGGACTGATAAGGGTTAAACAGTTGATTTTGGGAAAGGAAATGAGTGAGCTGAGTGTGAACAAGTCGTTCTAGAACCTTAGACAGGAATGGCATGATGGAGATAGGGCGATAGTCAGAAAACGTGGAAGGGTTGGATTTTTTGGCAATGGGAATTATAAGTGCATCTTTCCAAGCTATCGGAAAGACACTATTGAGAAGTTTAGGATGTGGCAGAGAATGGGAAGGATTTCATCAATTCAGGGGATGATCATTTTTCGGCTTAGGGAGTCGGTACCTACGGCATTAGAAGTGATTGACAATATGCTCTTCTTAACATCACAAGCAGTGAATTGACTAAAGAAGAAAGGAGCGCAATCAGGAGTGGTCATGGTTGAAAAATGGTGAAGCGTATTTGTTTTGGTTTCCACATCTATATTGGAGGTGGCAGTGAAAAACTCGTTGAGAGAATTTAAGTTATGACCTTTAGAAACAGACTCTTGACGTGATTTACCAACTCCTAAAGATCTTAGAAATTTCCAGACTTTGACTGGATCTCCGTTCTGAACAGAGCTGTGGATATGTTGGCGTTGTGCATTCCTACACACCTTATTGCAGTGGTTCCTGATGATAACATATTTTTCCCAATTTATCTCCGTTGGCCGTCTCTTATACTTGGACTTCGCTGTTGCTTTTTGTGAGATAAGGGATTTAATTTCAGCGGTTATCCAAGGTGATGACTCATGTTTAACTTTGATTCTACTAATCGGCGCGTGTACATCGTAAAGAGCAATTACATGGGATGTTAATAAATTAATTTTTTCATCAATGCAGGCAGAAGAGAACAACGGTGCCCAATCAATTTCGTCAGCATCCCTGCGCAAATCTTCGAGATTTATACCACCAAAATTGCGATGTAGTAGGAATTTAGGAGTTCGAAGGCGATAGGATAGAAATATCAGGTCATGGAAAGAGAACTCACCAGCTGTTCGCTGACCATGCCTAACAACTCTATCGAGAGAAGAAACAATAATTAAATCAAGCAAGCTAGGAGGATGGTTTGGACAATGATGTGTAGCATGGGAAGGAAGAATTGAAAGGTTACAAGATTGTACAATGGATTTGAAAGTAGAAGAACGAGAGTTATTTTTGAGTGGACAGGTGTTGAAGTCACCCAAGATTATGGTATGAGGGTAATTAGGGATGAAGGTTTCAAGGAGTATTTCAAAAGAGGTGAAAAAGTTGATGTTGGAAGAAGGACCATAAAATACTCCTAGGAGTATCTTAGAGTGGAGAAGTTCTACCTCAAGAAACAGATGCTCACCGGCAAGTCGTGGAGGTGGCTGAGGAGAAGAATCAATAACAGTGTATGAAAGGTGATTACGTAGGTAAATCGCCACTCCACCATAACCGTCCGGCCCGCGATCATGTCGAATGAGGTTGAAGCCCGGGAGAGAATATGCCGTTGAAGGCAAATAAGGATTCAATCATGTCTCAGAAATGAGTATGGCATGTAAATGAGAGCATTGAAATGATGCCAGCATAGCGGTGATATGAGCCGGAACACTTTGAGCATTAATGTGCACTACGTTGAAATTCTCAGGAAGATCGGAGAATTGAGATGAGATAAAATCAGCCAGTGGGGGCTCGTCTTGTGAACTACATGCAGAAAGATAACTACCATTACTACCAGTGTTATTACTATAGTTTAACATAGACATAATTATGTATTTAACAATATAATACTAATAAATATAAATAAATAACAATAAAAATAATTTATAATATAACAGATGCTAATATTAATTGTTCTAAATTTATCTGCCGGTTGCATTTTACACAAATAAACATTAAAAAGCAAAAAAGAATAAGTACAGATAACAACAGTAGAAAAAAAAACATATTAAAGCTTGCACAGTCCAGCATTCAGTGCATTGTCATTCCTATCTAAGGCAAATAAAATACCTTGAGCACCTTGGTAGTCACGCCATTAATAAGTACATAAAAAATAAAAAAAAAATAAAAAAAAAAAAGTTAAAAAGTTATGATGGTGCCATAGCCTACGTATGTTCAGTAAACAAAACAAGGAAAGTAAAAAAAAAAAAATATTTGACAATGACAGACAGACATGACACATGACATGACACCGGCATAGTTTGTTGTTGTGTGACTGATACATCATCTCTGGTCAATGGTTGTGAGTTTGTGACTTTAATCAATTATTATTATAGTTCTGAGTTAACAAGAAAGACAATAAAACAACAACAAAGAAATAAAGCTCTTGCCAAATTATAAATACCAAAAGCAAAAGATATTTATACACAACTACTTAGCATCAATGTACCACATGAAAGTAAATACCTGGACCGTGCAGCCCGAAAATCCACTTCTACTTTACCTTTGGAGCCACATTGCGCTTGGATATCGTGGCGGCTGCCTTAGACGTGGTGACCGTGACTTTTGATGGCACGTCAGAGATGATTTTATGGAGTTCAGCAAGTGTCTCCACACGTCGCCGCACATTATCCGCCGCCAGCACGTAGACAGACCCATCTTTGGTCCAGCTTTTTGTGACTCCCAGCTTCTCACGGGCTGCCACGAATAGATCATGCCTGGCCTTTGTAAGGAATTCGGACAATATTTCTTCTGATAGTATTATCAAAAAAGCCTATCGCATGTATGGGTTTGTCATGAGATCCTCGTGCGACTTCTTGCGGCCTTCCACACTTCTGTTTCTGTACAAGACCATCATACGTTCTCAGTTAGAATATGCCACATCAATTTGGAACCCTCTCTGTGCTAAGTATGATAATAGTATAGAGTTAGTACAAAAATAGTAGTTTTCGATACAAGTGTGGGATTTCTGTTATTACAACGAGTTACGACAGGTGTTGACCCGAGCCGAAGGCGAGGGTAGACAGTCGGAACGAGTTTAAATAACAGTCCCACACGTTGTATTGACAACTATTTTTAATACAGTTGCGAAAAAATTAAACAATTTTATAAAATAATAAAAACACAATAAACCTGAATATCCAAAATGGCGCCAACCGTAAAAGAATATATACCTTCATAAGCAGAGACTATGGCAGTGCACTTCATACAGCCAATTTTTTTTATATTTATAAATTTAATTTGGCCGATACTAATATTAATTTATGCTTAAATTTTAATTAAAATTACTTTTAATCTTATATTGAAACAAGTTAGTATCTTTTTTTAGAAATATTTGCATAAATATCAGACATTATTTTGACAATTGGGAAAGAAAACGCACGAGTGCGGGAATGGTAAAGAAAAAGCACGAGTGTGTAATAGCCCACATCCCGAACGCTAAACGTCCCTGTAATACGCCACTTTTTGAGCAACTGTATTAAAAAAGTTTTTACGCAATATGCATTATAGATACCATCGATCAAAGATTCCTTATGCACAGCTGCTGGAGCTTTACAGTGTTTTGGACTTAAGATCTAGAAGAGTACTACTTGACGCCATGATGCTGCACGGCCTGTGTAACAATCGCTATGACTGTTCTGGTCTAACGAATAGGTTGTGTTATATAGTACCTCGAACTGTCCATAGGCGAGAGGTGCGCGCATCGCGACTTTTCTACACAAGCACCTGCAAGACCAACGCAGGGGTGCGTGCCCCTCTTCATCGCCTTGTTGAGACTTACAACACTCATTTTGTTGAAATTGATATATTTGCTACTTCAAACAAACAATTTAAAAATCATGTCTCTGACTGCTTATTTGCTGGTTTGAGAAGTTAATTTCCAGGTTACACTGTACTGTATAAAGTTCTTTTTTTGTTTTTCTCTTTTGACTGACCATTTCATGTGTTTTATGTCAATTCGTGAAAAATGGTGTGGGTTATATGTTTAACAATTGTATTGAAACGTCTTACTGTACTACAACAACATATAACTGTTATTTGTTCCAAATAAATAAATAAAAATAAATAAAATAAAAATTCCATCAAAATGAAATTTACGTAGCTTAACTATTTTCGAGGGATATGTAACAAAAGAAAGCAAGAATAGTAAATTTTCTTATTTAAACGTTCTTCATTCTAAATCTTCAAAATTCTACAAAAAAAATTGTGAACGCTCGCGAAATATTTTATTGCAGTTTTATATAAATCTTAATTGCATTCCCACTTAAAAATTGATGAAAAGCGGCAAGGCACGGCAGTTACTTGAATTCACTATGATATCTCAAATTTAATGAAAAAATTGTGTAGTAAAAAGGAGTTTCTAATATCGACCTGCACTTGAGGAAATCGGGCAAAAACTACATTTAATTTGTTTTATAATATAGTACATACTCTCTGTATCCATATCCAATCGATGTTTTACTTGTAAATACTTGTACACTACGTAAAGCCAAGTTAACACAAAGGGTTAAGTGTCATAAACGAGAGCGCCGAGAACAAAGACATGCGATTACGACTGTGTTCCGACTGGTCTGGTAGCAGTGTTGTTATCGTAAAAATCTGGGTTGCCGTATGTCCCGTTCTGATTTGCCGTATTTTAAGGGAAAAATTACTAGAATGCCGTATATAATTTAAAAATGTTTATTCCTCATTTATTTCTTCTCCATAAAGGTTTCTTATCGTTTCTATAACTTCAGATTCATGTTTATCTAGTGTGTACTTGTCCTTGCTTCTAATTTTGTCACACATGTCGCGCGACACCTTAAACTTCGTACAGTTCCCTTGATTTGAATGAGTTGTCTTGCTAATAGAGTTTTATTTACAGTCGATGTCATTAACTTATTTCGCATCTTGGTCTTCATGTTGTTCACTTGGCTGAATATCCTTTCACAATCTGCATTACTGTGAGGAAGACATAGAACGTCTAGAGCAAACTTCGCTAGAGTTTTGCAGTCGGTTGTGCTAAGGATCTTTTCCCAAAATTCGTGAGCTTTCCAGGTGCCGATTTTCACACGATAGGTGGGTCAGCCACCCTATCGAGTCCAAATATACTGATTACCAAGAGAGGATTACCAAGGAGATAACTGAGAACGATATTTTTGTCGATACAATACAGCAGTTGATCCTGCGTTTATTAAAATAAACAATATCCAAACAGATTTACAATTATAGCTAGTTACAAAGTAGGGGAGGGTTCTTCGGTATCCCCTAGACCACCAGATCCAGCCGAGGTGATGATGAAAGAAAGAAAGAAAGAAAAATAAATTTATTTCACATAGGCATATACAGATGCTCTTGTAAAACGTCCAGAATATAAATCAAAATCTACCACCAGTTCACAACGCGACCCACCTGAGAAGAACTGGCAAGAAACTCAGCGGGTTATTCTTTTTAGAGCTCTATTTACAAAATGAATCTAAAAACTATGCATTTTTACAATTTATTTGAGAATCCAGTAGAGCAGGTCATTTCCAGGCTTCTCCATCCAACAAATAATCACCAATTGTATAGTAGCCCCTGCAGTACAATTTACTTTTTACAACCTTTTTAAATTTATTAAGGGACATACTTTTAATTTCGTCTGGTAGCCTGTTGTAAAAGCGTATACAGTTACCCATGAAAGAATTGCTGATTTTGTGCAATCTGCTATGATAAACAGCAAGGTTACTTTTATTTCTAGTGTTGACATTGTGTCTATCACTTAACTTAGCGAAACTATGTAAATTTCTTTGTACGTACATCAGATTCTCAAAAATATATTGTGATGCTACTGTAAGAATTTTAACCTCTTTGAATTTTTCGCGCAGAGAGACCCTTGGACCTAATCTATATATAGCTCTTATGGCCCGCTTTTGTAAAATAAAAATTTTATCTATATCTGCAGCATTGCCCCACAGTAGAATACCGTAAGACATTATGCTATGAAAGTAACTGAAATAGACTATTCTAGCTGTATCTACATCCGTCAAGTGCCTTATCTTTTGTACAGCAAATACTGCTGAACTTAATCTATTTGCTAGTTTGACAATATGTGGACCCCATTGTAAACCAGCATCGACCGTTAACCCTAGGAACGTCGTTGATTCCACAAGTTCCAACACCCGACCATTAAGTTGAACATTGGTTTCTGACTGTGTTACATTAGGCAAGGTAAATTTTATGCATTTAGTTTTATTATCATTCAGTCTAAGATTGTTAGTGTTAAACCAATGAACCACTTTCAAGATTGCGTTGTTGACATCGTCATAGTTATCTATTTGTCTTTTAACTTTGAAAATCAAAGAAGTATCATCTGCAAACAAAACAATCCTGTTGTTGTCCCCCACGTAAAAGGGTAAGTCATTAAAATATATAAGGAATAAAAATGGTCCGAGTATTGAACCCTGTGGGACGCCCATAGTAACTACAGAGCCCTCTGAGCGTGTACCATTAACATCAACCCTCTGAATTCTATTGTTCAAATATGAAGTCAGAAGATCGAGAGCCCTGTTTCTTATGCCATAATGGTGTAATTTCCTGATTAATGTTTCATGTTGGACGCAATCAAATGCCTTAGACAAATCGCAAAACACACCAATTGCATCTTGTTTATTCTCCCAGGCCTCGTAAATACATTTCAATAACTCTACACCAGCATCGGTAGTCGAGCGTCCTTTAGTGAAGCCAAATTGTTTCTCATGAAACAATTTGTGACTATTAAAATAGATCAGCATCTGCTCTAGTATTAGTTTTTCAAATATCTTGCTCAAGGTCGGCAACACCGAGATAGGTCTGAAATTACCCGGATCTGAAGCACTGCCAGCCTTGATGGAGACGAGTACATCACCTGAAGGGCGGCCCTAGTAGTGAGAGAGCGCAGCGACCGCTTGCAGGTCTATATAAAGGGCGTGGAGGAGGCGGCGAGGGGCGAAGAGTGTCGCGGTGCGCGCATCGCACGCCGCGCGCGCGTAGTAGGAGTCCGGCGTGACGTCACATATCCCCCTTTTTGGGCGAGAATTTCTCATAGGAAAATTCGGCTCCTCCTGCACTTCCAGGTCAGCTCCCCCGAAGGCTCCCGGCACCCTTCTGCAGCTCTGGAACAATTACAAAGTAGGCGTACATAAGGGGTGCAAAGGTGCTTAATAGTAGGGGTAGAAAGTGAATAGATAGGTAAGCTCAGATTTAGGACGTGGCTAGCCCGCGTAGCAAAATTTTAATAAGATTACAAGAAAAAAATATAATACAATTTCAAATAACATAGGTAGTAGACGGCATGCGGCGCGTTGTTAGCTAGCTATAGGCTTGTGTGTGCGCTAGCTAGCTATAGGCTTGTGTGTGCGCAGCTGATAACCAGTACCTACATACGTAAGCTGTGAGCGAGAGAAATCGCAGTATGATTTGACTTCTTAGAAAAGATAAGATTGCAAAACGTAGATAACAAAGTCTATATCTTCATAACAAAGCGATAAAGCACCTGACTATCCTGCGACGTAGTCTTGGAATCGGAATATTAGCCCATAGTCAGGTGGAATGCAGTATTACACTGTAGCATACTTATAAATACAACTAAGTACATACATAAAATTTTAGTTAACACAGCACTAAGTAAGTGCGTATATAATTGCGCCGCTCGCACAATGCAATACCCCCGGTAGAGTCACAAAAATTTTGACAAACCTAAATAATTTTTTAAAAATTTCAAAGGGAATAAATTTTATTTTATTTTATTTTGCACTGTAGTAAACATGATGACAGGCGTCGTAGTCATGTAGGTCTGTTTGTCACGGTTCAACGCTATAACTAGAGAATGGCTGAACCGATTTTGACAAATTTTAGTTTAAAAGTAGATAAGTATTTTAGGATAGTAGTAATTCTTTTTTTAAATATGTTATAGTTAGATTATTTATTTATTTATTTATTTATTTTTTTATTTTAGAACAAAATATTATTTTTGGTATAAGATTGTAGGAACAATGACTATTGCAATGATTTGGCGCTATTAGGGCTGATTTTACCCTCTAGTATAGAAGGTAAATCGCTTAGCGATTCGTCGTACATGTCACGTGCTCATAAACGCTCATCAACCATGTATGAGAGTAGGATATATGGTGTGAACTGTACCTTTTAGTTTTATGGATAGAAACAACGATGAATGAATCAAGTGAATGATTTGCGATCGAGTCCCCGCTTGTGAGAAGATGTTTCAATAAGTTAGGAAGTAATTTGAGCGGTGGCACTCAGATCGACTGTTTGAAACCCAAAAGAATTTTATTTACGATCTACGTAGGAACTTAGGTTTACAACGCCGAAACATTTTATAATTAGGAATCAAGATTGATTCTAAATTTTTAGGGAAGAGATTATATTTTCTCCAAAAGTCCATTCCTAAAATAAGATTATTTTTTATATTAGGTACAATGTGAGCAACGAGAGATACAGTTTTATTTAGAAATTTGAAAGAAATATTGGTCGAGCCAAGCGAAGGATGGTTATCACCATTAGCTGTGACAAAATGTAAGGGCTTAGAATTATTTAGTTTTACATTTTTAAAGATTTTATGGGAACCATTACCTAGAATAGTAACAGCTGAACCCGAGTCAAGTAAACCAACAGTATCAATCCCGTTCAGGGTAACAGGGATATAAGGAATACGAGGAATATGATTTATTTTAGTATTATTAGTTTCAGGATACCAGAAAACATACTTATTGATTCTAAGGAGAAAATTTCTTCATAATTTCTTCTTCCGATGTAATCTCTATTGGAGGGGATGTTTCGTTGCTTCGCATAAAAATTGAGCAGTTTTTTACCCAGACAAATTTGACGTTCAAATCTCGTGCCCGCTGCCTGCAGCTGTTCAGTAGAATTTTATTTGCTATGGTCAAATGTTTATTTACGAATATTTTATTCGAGTTTTCTTCGTAACCTAAGTCTCTGGATGTTATACCTTTATTCTTATTGAGTAGCTTGAATTTGCCTATGATACTGTCTTTAACACCTCTGTTTTTTAGTTTTGCGATTATTCTCCTCGGACGCCCCGGGTGCGAATGATGAGGCTGTGCCCGTGTAATGAAATCGATGTCATCTTTAGTAACTTCGGCATCAATATATGTTGCTACTTTCAGGAGAATTTGTACCAAGTTTTCATTACGCTTTTCAGGCACACCGACAATTTCAATGTTGAGAAAACGGTTTTGTTGCTGTGTTCTATTGTATCCTGCTTCCATCAATTTCATTTTGGTCTGAACTTCGGCCATTAGCTCATTTTGCTTTTTCAAGTCTTTTTCAAGCTTGCCACAACGGTCCACATACGATTTCACTTTACTTGTCAACTTATCCTGCTCAACTTTTAGTGCTTCAATTGACGATAGTTTAGTTTCAATATCGCTCAATCTGGTGTTCAGCTCTTCAACTATCTGCTTGCTGAGTCTGGCGCTCAATTCACTAACTTCGTTACGGAGCTTCTCCACAAGGACCGGCAAACCTGACAGCGAAGCTAGCATCGATTCGATGTTACCCAGAGGTGATGAGTCATTCCTATTACCATCCGTTGGTTTAGAAAGCGTAAGGGCCCTAGGGGAGCTCACCTGTGCATTAGATTTGCATTCTGGACACAACCACGACGCTTTCCTTTCTGGACCTAGTCTTCTCCAGCCCACCTCTTGCAAGGCGACGCAGTGGTAGTGGTAAACCAACTGGCACCTTGAACATAAGGCACCATCTTGAATTTTGTCGTTGCACTTTTTACAGTTCGAGTTCATTCCGAAGATTGACGATCCCTGTCTACCGTGAGTCAAAGGGGCGGGACAACACTCACAGCACGCAGCCAGGCAGCCGATTTGCAATAGGATGGACCTAAATGCAATACCGCTATTGACCTGTTTTGAACTGTACTGAACTGGCGACTGGAACTAGTTTCGAATAGCACTGAATTTTTAAAAATTATTAATATTTTGCCACACGTCTACTCTCGATAACACGATACGATGATACCCTGAGTTATTTCTGGGTAATGCACAAGCAAATCCGCATAACTACTGTTACTGTCCACGGTAGTTAATGATGAACCATCCCATGTGACAACTGAACCAATAACACTTAAACTAGTTTTACTATCTAAGAGTCTCCGTCCACTTAAATCTACTATTAATTAATAATGAGACAGAAAATCTGCACCGATAATCAGTTGTTTAACTTCTGCTAAAATAAATTGCCAAGTGTACGGGCGCCTTAACCCCAAGTTTAAAGTTAATGTTTTGACAAAAGTATTAATAATAGTGCCGTTTGCAGCGTATAAATTGTATTTACTTGTATCGCTACTATAATGTTTGCGCAAACGATTTTTAAATACCGGTATGACAGACGCATTAGCTCCTGTATCAATTAAAAATCTCATACCTGAATTCTTATCAAATACTGTAAGGCGATTCTGGCTTGTGCAAGGGCCCGCCGACGCCTTCTGCACATCCGCTAGTTTCCCGCGGCCGGTCCCGGGTGGTCCTTGCGCCAGTTACAGGAAATAATACATTTAGTAGCGTTGTCTCTGTAACGAAAATGATAGTAACTTAACCATTTATCAATTTTTCTCTTGCTCTCCTCGCTGTCGCTCCTTTGGGTGCTCTGTGGCCGCCGCTCGCTATTATGTCGAGTTTTACTCCTGCCACGCTCTAGGTCCATGAGTCACCGGTTTATCCGCGCTATTTCCGTTCTAATCATGCTGATTTCCGCCGTCGGTATCTCCACGGTAGGGGTCTCGGCTGTCCGCACCTCGGAAATTTCCGCGCTCGTCCCGGTGCTTTCTATCACCTTATTCGCAATAGCTGCTAACACGTCCAGGTCCTTGGAGTCCATCACCGTTAGTATCGCACGAACAGCAGTAGGCAAGTGTGATTGCCACATCAGCCTCAAGGTTTTATCAGGTACTTTCTCCCTGGCCAATTCTCGCATCCGCCGCAACACGTGTGAGGGTCTCTGATCACCCAGTTCCATTTCACCCATCAATTTCTGCAGCTTCCTCGTCTCCGATTCCTCAAAAACTGAAGTAAACGCTCCTTCAGGGTTTTGTATTTTCCGGTTTCGGGTGGCGAAAAAAGAATATCGCTAACTTGCTGTATAGCGGCCTTGGTCAGCTTCGTCACAACTAAATTCATCTTAGCGGCATCGCTCAATTTTTGTTGCTCCACAGCGGCCTCGAACTGAACAAACCAGAGTCGTGTTTGGTCAGCCCAAAATTCGGGGATTCTCGAAGAAACAGTAATGCTGGCAAGCGTTGACTCACCCGTCTCCAGTGGTCTCACTTTTTCCCTCCTGCGCCGGTGGTACAGTAACCGCAGGCTTTCCGGATAACATTTTCACAATAAGTATATCAAAATAATATTAATGTTCACTTTTGTTCGGGGTCACCACTTTGGGGGGTTGAGTCGTCCCTGCGCCACCGTGGTAGAGGAGTAGTATGGGGTGTGAGACACAATGAAATATCCGATACCATTCACGGGTTTATTACGACTGAAATACATTCGCAGGCGCGGACGCAGCCGCACTAAGGTTTAGATGCTAGCTCAGCAATCTTAATTGCTACGTAATACTAGCGTTATACACTGCTATGTGTCCCTACAGAGTCATGATTAGCACCACCATGACTTGCATCAACAATTATTAATTGCATCGCTCATTTAAAATTACAACGTGGCACAACGAAAAACTGGAATTTTGGGAAAACGACTTTGAGACTTTTTTATTCTTATAACTTTTAAAGTAAGATAGCTACAAAAAAGTTTTTATGCTCATTTTAAAATTCACTAATAAACTATCGATCTCAGTGAAAATGTCATTGATTTATGAATAAATTTTTAATGAAATTTTAGAATTAAAAAAAAAGTCGCTACATGTCACGCTCTTCCTATCAAAATAATGAACTTACTGACTGACATAGGGGTATATCACGTTATAGGTAACAAAATAAAGATATTTTAGAATGTGGTACAGAATAATAACACTGTGTTGAAATTATAATAAGAGTATTTATTGAAAAAAAAAAAACAATTAGTTGAAGTGTAACTTAAAAGTTTTATAATCAGTCTCAAACAAACAATACAAAAATAATTAAGTAGCGTTTTTTATACCTAAATTGAAACCTTAATTATCACCTGCACAATTTATTAAGTCTTGTGACAATTTGTTAAGAGGTAATGTAGTCAGTGTTGTCCAGGTGTAAGCTTCTTTATCATCTGAACTTTCTTCAATTACTTTGTTGACGGTGAAATTCGGGTCTCTAACGGTATCGTCGCTATCTTCGATGCAGGATTCCTCACCGGAGCTTCCAGATGAGCTGGAGCTGCTAGAAGAATTACTACGCCGACGCTTTGTTGGAGTTCCCTCATCTTGATGATAATTATTCGCCATTTCTATTATTATTTTTGATCGTAACCACATCTTGAAAGAAAAAAAAAGTTTTATTTGTAAAATATTATAAACAATGTGACAAAACGATGAATGTATTAATTTAATAACAATATTTCAAAGATGTACTGCGACATCCTTCTATAAACGAAGCGTGAATAAGTAACGGGTGTTTTTTTTAGAGGTATAGAACTTTAAGTTGGCATAACTGTTTTAACTGGCGGTATTATTGTCAGCTGTAAAGTGATTTATGTTTAGTTTGGTTGGGCATTTCAACATGAATAGACTGAAGCCTGAACAACGCTTCCAAATTGTGCAAATTTATTTTGAAAATATTGGTTCTGTCCGTAATGCGTATCGTGATTTTCATAAGCGAATTTTGTTTAGCGGTGCAGCTCACTTTTGGTTGAATGGATACGTCAATAAACAAAACTGCCATATTTGGGGTGAAGATGATCCTCAAGTGTATGTTGAGACACCGTTACATCCAGAAAAACTGACTGTGTGGTGTGCTTTATAGGCTGGAGAAATAATTGGTCCGTACTTCTTTAGAAACGATGCTGACCAGAACGTTACAGTCAATTGTGACTGCTATAGAGCGATGATTACTGACTTTTTTGTTCATCAATTGAACAACCATGATGTGCTGGAGTAGTGGTTTCAACAAGACGGCACAACATGTCACATAGCTCGTGCCACAATTGATTTATTGAAGGAAACGTTTGGTTACCGCATAGTTTCGCGTTTTGGACAAGTGGATTGGCCTCCAGGGTCGTGCGATTTTACGCCACTTGACTATTTTCTGTGGAGATATGTGAAGTCGCTCGTCTACGCCGATAAGCCCGAAACGATTGACCACTTGGAGGACAACATTCGGCGCGTTATTGTCGATATACGGCCAAAAATGTTGGGAAAGTCATCGAAAATTGGACCTCTAGATTAGACTACGTCCGAGCCAGCCGTGGCGGTTATTTGCCAGAAATCATATTTTAATTATAATGCCAGAAGATTTCCTTTCGAATAAAGTCATTTTCATATCAATAAAAACAATCACCTTCGTTTTATTCCATTTCAACGTTCTATACCTCTAAAAAAAACACCCTTTATATAAGTTAATTGCATACAACGTGACATGCTAACACAAGCCAATTTTATTTTCATAATTTTTAAAGGAACAATGTGGTATTAAAGTGATGAAGAAGTACTTAGCCTAGGTTCTACCTTTCTCAGTAAGAATAAGTTTCTGTGCTAACTTATACCCAGGAAACTGGTAAGTATTACTTTATTGTTGCAAAGCGGTTCGATCTTCGTCGGTCACGCTATCAGTTACTTAATTAGTCGTTTTTATTTCATAAATAGGGTTCTTTATTTGGGCAAGAGTGTCCAGTCGTGGATGATCGGTGCCACACCCAAGTACGTGAACTGCACGTGGTACGAAGGCGTGGTAGGCCAGTACCCAGATACCTTTAACACCTTAATAAGTAAAAGCCTAAACAATTTGTAACATGTATATGTAGACCGCCTCCGTATTATTAGTGCAGTAATCCGTAGTACTCTTGTGTATTTCTGTGATATGTGTGTTTATTAGTGAATAACTTTTCTCTGTCTCTGTAGTGTACTGTGTACTAGATAAATATATGTGTGTAAAAATTTTATAATTTGTGTATTTACCTTCGTATTTACAGATAAATCTGTAGATCTTTTAGGGGCTGGCATTAGCGGCCTCAAATCGCAAAGGTTACGTGCCAGCTCTTTACTGAGTCTATATCTTTTGATAAAGTCTGCTTCATCTAAATCAAAAGGATCAAATTCTTCGCGAAGTTGTACACGACGCCGCTTTCTTGTTAAATTAGTGACTTCGTTATCATCTTCCAAAAACCAAATATTGAGAATGCAAATGCCATCTACGATGATTAGACCAAATGAATATTATTTTTTTTTGTGGCAATGCGGCCAGCCTTATGGGAACCTTACCAGTCGATTGCGATGGGGAGGAATTCTTTGACACCTAGACGAGGGTTGCGACAGTCTTGCACATTGTTTTTACTCCGCCTCCCCCCCCCCCCCTCCTTTTTCTGTGAATATTTTTAATTTAATTGTTCTATGTATTTTTATCGTTACTTGTAAATAATGAATAAATTATATTTTTTGACTAAAATCACAAGATTCACCTTTTGCCATTTGCGATAATTATTGCAATTTGCTTACTTAATATATTATAACAATGACATTTTCTATTCAAAATCGCTGCAACAATAATAAATTCGCTCGAGAGAAACAACTATTTTAAGACCGCTAAATTTGACAACTATAACAATGACTTTTTCTATTAAAAATTGCTACAACAATAATAAATTCGCTCGAGAGAAACAACTGTTGAGACTAGCGGTCTCAACAGTTGTTTCTTTTTTTGACAAGAAAACAAAATTGCTAGAAGTCAAAAGGTGCGTCAAGTCATGGGACGCTTTGAACAAACTTTTTGAGGTGACGTCATCAAAATTGCTAAGAGGACTATTTTGTTTGAAATATTGTTTTAAACTTGTTTTAAGGAAGTCATGGTACGAATAGTCGAAGTAATATTAAAATAATATTGATCTAAGACATGGTGGTAGGTAGCTTGCAGTGTGCTGCATAATTTGGCCACCGAGTTCAATGTTTCAGAACCTGAACCTCAAATCCCAACATCACATCACGTTATACATCAGGTCACGTCATACTTCCATAGCCTGTTTCAAAAATTTCAACCATGCAGCTTGCAATTACATTTCTACATCCCTTTGCCTTACTGTTTCTTTTAACATTTCGTACTGTATCCTCAATGTTTCCCTTTGCGATTTCTCATATACTCTATTATTATGCTCCCTAGCATACTCCCTAAATTTACCATCAGCATTCATCAACATTTTTAAAATAACATCATTATTATTAGTATTAGTTTTCTTCCATTGAGGAGGCTGCCACTCCTTAATGGAGCCACTACCACAGCAACTGGAGATGGGGGAAGGGCCTCAGGTGGTGTTAAAGGAGCAGCCACAGGGGGTTGGATGCTTGTACCAGGAGGTTTTCCATCTACAATGTAATTACAATATTTCTATAAAGTATAGGTATACCATGTTTGTGGTTATTAGAAGTCAGAAGAACAGTCATTTTCAAATTTACTTTTGTTATTTGTGCCATTGTTGGAATATATCCTCCCAACCTCGACTGTCTGATGGTCCACAGGTGTACAATTTGTAGGTGACCCGCTGAAACCCAAGTTCTTCCACCATCATACCCGTTGTCGCTTGTACTCCAATTTTCTGCATGACTATGTTTTCTAGGTCAGTGAGAGATAATTGGAGTGCTGCCCAGTACCACTAGCGGCTCTATTAATTTGGGCACACTTCTTGATGTTAAATTTACTGGTCAACTCTTTCCACTTCATTCTGATAAAATGCCAACCTCGAGGACCACCGGAGGTTTTGAAAAATCACCATTTCTTGGCCAGTCGCCTGCGCAATATGTTCATTATAGCACGGAGCGGTCACTATTACCACAGATAACATAAATACTAACGTCCACTACACCATTATTTTTGATCTTGTTTTTTACCTGTCTATGCAGTCAGAATCTGAAAGAAAGAAATTCCATAGACTTGGTGATAATAGCTGCGTTTTGCAATTGATAGGATTGGGGTCTGCTGATTTGGTAATAACTCTGATAAAAACTTGACTGGCGACCTACAACTTGTTGATGGATCAGGAGGAAATATTCAACAAGTGGCACAAACTCTTTTCTGACATCAAGCGTTAAAATGTACTACGAAGTCAGGCGTTAACAACTCCGTCAAAATTGATAGCGAATCGCGTTCCTGTGTAGTATCGAGTAGTCCCAGAAGTAACGAGAGGTTGCAATTTTCCCTGTTCACCATCAGCAAGCGCTGGGAGTTCTATCAATATTGAAGGAGCGAAGGCTGTTTCTGGTATCGAAAGGGTACGAATCCAGTTTCTTTTAAACCACTCGTGATATTGTTGTGAGTGTATTTGACCATACGCTGGAAAGTATGAGATTGAAGCGTGCATTTGTCAGTTTTTTATCTCTGCTTTAGTCCAAAAAAGCAAAAATTTCAGCATCCCTATAGTGCTCGAATGATCTATAGGGCTTTGTCCAGGGGCTGCAGTTCATGGGTGGTATTCGACGGTAAGCAATATAATAGAAAGAATAAAGATTTATTCTGTTCTCAGCAAGGACACAATAAAAGTAAATACATGATGGGTACAGTACACAGTTAACATGGATATCCCCACATGAGACAGAAATGGTCCCTAGCTCAGTTTTAATGCTACTTCGCGAAATTAGCGAGTTAGCGCTGGTATTCTGCTAGGGCCTGTGAAAATAGGGCCAAGTAAACTGCCAAAAAAAACAATCATTTCCAAGTTACTAGTAGGTAACTAAGTAATTACCACGTGAAATGTTATAGGTAAGTATCTTATTATCTATGCAACAAAGTAATCTAAGCATAGCTTGGCAAAAAGAAACAAAGAGCGTAGGAGGCGCCACTGTGCTCCTCATGTCAACCCGTCATAACGAAACTTAATAGGTAATGTTATACATTTTACTGTAAAATGCATGAAACAAATTTAATCATCTATCGACCGACTATGCACCGCCCTTGACAGCACTTCAACAATGCAGCCGACATGTAAAACCCTATTCCGTCTCTAGATCCCTTCGCCAAGCCGCAAAAATAACACAAAGGTAACTTTAGACCAGGTTTCAAATACAATAGGCAATTAAATGTTCATAGCGCAACCATGTCACGGACCATACACTAAATATGAATACAGCTCACACAGAACCATAATATGCCATCATTCATCATTTTAATATAAATCTTAGCACAATTACAAATTAATTAATAATTGCCTGCGCTATAGAGCGTAGCAAACAAAGAACCAACATATCATGTTAACTCTTATCCGCCACACCACAAAGCACAAACAACCATGTAATCAGAATTTTTCATCCAAATCCATGCAAGCAACGCACAATACGAACCTTTACAAAACTATCAATCAAGTGTTTTTTTTTTAATAGTACTTAGGTGGCAGACAAGCTTACGGCCCACCCGAAGGTTGGTAACCGTAGACGTTATAGATTTTGATACATCGACGATGGAAAGGTCTAAATGACATGCTGCTCCATCAAATCTTAACAGACACGGTCCTGGACTTCTCAATCGGGCCATATGTTTCAAAAATTCTTTAAAAAGCTCGTTTGTCATGTACTCTTTTGCAGACTTCTCAACCAGAGAACCCGGAGGCAAATTGTCATACAATTTTGGCTTTAAACGTTGGCTCTTAAATATCACCATTGGCGGTATGGCAGTACCGAGTGCATTAACCCCACAGACGGTTTTGACGCATACCGTCCCATTCGCATTTCGTCACGAATTCAAAAATGGTCCCATTCACGTTTGGTCCCATTCGCATACGGTCTCATTCTCATTCGGTCCTATTCGCATTAGGTCTCATTCGTATTTTGACGCATTCGCAAAATGGTCATACTCAGATTTACCATTTCTATTCAGTCAAAGACAATGACGATGATGCATAGGTTAGGTTAGAATGTTCGATGGTGACTTGACTGAGTCAATGACAAAATTATTAAGTTTCGGAGACACACTGATGTTGGTGTTGAATGGCCATAAAAAAAATAACCACGAAGGCTAATGCGGGAGCTCTGCTTCTGCATTTGCCTTCTAACCTAACCTATCCATCATCGTTATTGTCATTGACTGAATAGAAATGGTAAATCTGAGTATGACCATTTTGCGAATGGGACTGAATGCTAATGGGACCGAATGCGAATTGGACCATTTTTGAATTCGTGACGAATAACACTTTCTGCGTGTTCAAAGTACTGCAAATGATCTCTTTTTGCTCCTTTTTTGGTTAAAACACTTTGCTTTGCCGGTGGTAAATTTTTAAACGGCATTCATGTTATTATATTCTTTCGGGGTGATCTCTAGGTCCAGTTTATAATAAACTTTATTCAGGCTTTCAAGGTGATCATCCACCATAAAGGAGATCATTCACGTTTCATACATTTTTGGGCCAATTCTCAAAGTGCCGGCCAGAAAACGAAAATGTAATATTCGCATAGAACACGCAATTTCTAGCAAAAAATACTACTACGTTAACCCTGTGCGTGCTATGGTTTTGTTGTTACATGCTTTTAAACTACGAGGAAAATAATATTTCGATGATGTATTTTGACACATTTCATCACTTGAATAGTGATTTGTTTTTACGTTATTCTATTGTAATAAGAAAGAATTGTCATTTTACTAATTATCTACGTACCTACGCGCAGACAAAACGTACCTAACGATTTACAACAAGTCCAAACTTTTTTCAAAAAACTTAGACAAAGGTGCTGAGCGCGCAGCCCCCCACGCTCAAGCGACAGGTACCTGGCAAATCACCCCGCCACCTCCCGACGCCCGATGGGTGCGATGGGGCCCTACCACCAACCCCGGGGGCCAAGCCAGCCTCACCTGCGAGTGGTGCACCTGCTGATAAACGGACAAGGCCATGGCGCACAGAAAAGTAAAATTCGAAACTAAACCCTGTACCAACCCGTCTGGCCAGCGTGATACAGTAAGGCCAAATATCCTCCTATGATGCACACAACAAAACAACGGCCCCCAGTTTCCGGTACTCCCGCTGTTCCCGATCACGGCAGCGGTCGGAGTGACGGCGGGAGGGGGGGTGCTAAGAATCTCCGGGTTACGGGAGGCTGCCATACAAAACTGACCCTGGCTACGTTTAATGGAACTACTCTGCGCCGGGACGAGCGGCTCACCGAACTCGAGGTAGGACTAGGTCGTATTAACTAGCACATCCAGTATTGTGCGAGGTCCGAAGAAAGGGAGAGGACACGCTAACCCTTGCATCAGGCGACCTGTTTTACTTTCGGGATGGTGATGGAAGACATTCTTCGAAGGGCGGGATCGGCTTTATGGTGAAAAAGGACCACGTTAGCAGCGTTGTGGAGATCGGCAGTGTTTCGCCTCGGGTAGCTTACTTAATACTGAGACTCACCAACAGGTACACCCTGAAGGTGATACAAGTGTACGCCCCGACCTCGAAAAGCACTGTCGAGGCAGTTGAGGAGGATTGGAGATTGAGACCGTGTACGAGGACATAACAAAAGCACTATAATTGGTACTGCCAAGACTCACTACAGCGTTGTGATGGGGGACTTCAATGCCAAAGTGGGAGTACAAGAACGCGGCGAAACGAAGATCGGCCCCTTTGGTGTGGGGCGCAGAAATGACCGGGACCATATGCTTGTCAGTTTTCTTCAGTCTCAGGGGCTCTTCTTGATGAACTCTTTCCTTAAGAAGAAGCCCCACAGAAAATGGACTTGGCGATGCCCCGACAAGGTCACAAGGAACGAGATACACTTTATCATGATGGACAGGAAGTGTACATTTGGAGATTTTTTTTTTTTTTTTTTTTTTTTTTTTATGTAATGACGTGCTACAATAATAGCATATCATATAAATTACAATCTAGCCATAAGACTAATAAGTAATTAACATTTAACCTAAGCTGCTAATATAGAGTAAATTGTAAGAATGTGTCCATTAACACTTTTCTTAATGTCTCTATTAAGGGGAAGTCACTTAGTTCATATTGTGTTTTTATTACAAGTTGCACTTATTACACTATGTCACACTGACACTTCACTATACTAATTCGAACCACGTACATTTGGAGATGTCTCTGTGGTTAACAGGTTTAATACCGGTGGTGATCACCGACTTGTACGAGCATCTCTGAATTTGGACTTCCGAGCTGAAAGGGCCCGTATGATGAAGCCTACTCTCCGACCTACCGCGCTCCAGTTAGCCTCAGGGGCTGAGAGGTTCCAGTTAGAACTTCAAAATCGTTTCGATCTGCTGGAAACCACTGGCAATATTCACGATAAGGCCGACAATGTGGTCAGGACGCTACAGCTAGTGTCCCGAAGGTTTTTGTCCGGAAAAAGCAATAACAGGTGCTCTAAGCTCTCGCCCGAGACTTTCGAACTTATGAGAATAAGACGGGAAACGCCATCTACGCACTCGTCTTCGTCAGACCAGCGGGGTCTAAATCTCAGAATCCGAAAGTTGATACGACGCGAACTTAGACGCTATAACACCAGCATCGTCGAAGCAGCGATCGAGCAGAACAGGGGTACCAAAGTGTTTGCCCAACAACAGCTTAAAAGACCCCGTCTGACGAAACTGAAGACAGCGGATGGCAGAACTGTGACCTCAAGGTTCGAGATTCTCCAGGAAATTAATAAGAGCTTTTACAGAGACCTGTATGCATTACGGACAAAACGGCCGACGGGTCCTACTGATTGTGACCACCGAGTCCCACTATCACGCCACTATACCGAGGATATTCCGGACATCGACCAGGGCAAGGTGAGGGCGGCTCTCAGGCAACTTAAAAACAACAAGTCCCCTGGGGAGGACCGAATTACAACTGAACTACTGAAGGCGGGGGGGGGGGGGGGCTCCGGTTCTCAACGAGCTGACGAGTTTGTTTGATTCCGTCCTCCAACAGGGACAAACACCTGAAGCATGGAGCGGGAGTGCGGTGGCTCTGTTCTTCAAGAAAGGTGATAAGACCTTGCTGAGGAATTACAGACCCATCTCACTCCTGAGCAAGTTGTTCCTTACAAGTTGTTCTCGAGAGTAGCCACAAACCGCCTCGCCGGAAGGCTCGACGAGTTTCAGCCAAAGGAGCAAGCCGGATTTCGAAAAGGCTTCAGCACCGTGGACCACATCCATACTGTACGGCAGATTGTACAAAAAACAAACGAGTACAATCAGCCGCTGTGTATGGCTTTTGTGGACTACGAGAAGGCCTTAGACTCTGTCGAAATAAAATACTCTTTATCTTTATTTTACATGCTCCTTTATGTAGGAACGAGAAATCAAAATTGGGCATAAAATATTCCTCTGCCTTACCCTTCGGAGAACAGGTATAATTATATGTATGGGTGCTTATATGTGTGCTGAAAGACATAATTAATGAAATAAATCACTATTCAACTGCTCATATCAATTAGAATGACTCCATCAAAATAACATTTTTTACGAATTTTAAAAGCATGTAACAAAAAAACCATAGCGCGCACAGGGTTAATGTAGTAGTATTTATTGCTAGAAATTGTGTGTTCTATGCGAATATTACATTTTCTTTTTCTGGCCGGCACTTTCAGTTTTTGGTCCAAAATGAATGATGTCCTTTATTAAGTTTTGGGCTTTGACCGGGTTCGTTAACTGTGCTTTTCTTAGAGATATTTCAGGATGTTTGCTCATAAATGCCTTGTACCAGACTTAACCTGAGCGTTCCACAGCCTTATTAAAATTGTAATTGATGATATTGAGCACGCAATATTTGTACACCAAACGTCGCAGTATTCTTGGAGTGACAGGTTAACTTATCTGTTTGTGCGAATTTTAATCTTTACGTAGTATTCTGCACTAAGATTTTTAGTTCTTCTAAATTATGTTTTTAGTCTAATTCTAGAACATTTCACAATATGGCAGTGCTGTAGTATAAAAGGATAATTCCTAGCAGTTCCGTTGGAAGTAGTTCCATGGCGGAGCTAGTGAGACTTTTTTCCCAGTAGTCCCGCGGAACACAAAGCATCAATAATTCAGTTCCCATTACTACTGCGGAATTCGAAAATTGCTTGCACCTAACTTTTTGAATGGTTATCGCGTCTAGATTGCAAAAAATAGTCTATCCAAATTTTGACCTTATGAACCTATTTCTTTTTTATATATTTTTGATCAGTGATGTCTATACGCCTTAAAGTACATGTTTAGATAAGGGTCATTAAGGTCGAGAATTGCTTGCAGCTATTTTTTCGAATGGTAATCGCATTTAGATTACAAATTATGACTGCAAGTAACTATTGACCTAATCAACTAGCTTATAGTCTTTTTTTCAACGACCCTTCAGTTCACTTCAGTTGAAAAGTTCGGGGTGCCACCACATTTAGTTTTTTTTATACTTTGCACATCTCCATAACGACCTTTCGTTTTCATAGTCACTATGTTTATAATATTCATAGCCATCATAAATCAAAACGTTAACGTTACCCCTAGTTCTAATGGAAATATCCGACATTTCGAAAAACGATTTGTATTTAATTGACAGCGTTTTTGTTAATATTTTAAATATTAAAAAGCCCTTCTATAAAATGACAGATTTCATTAAAGTATTGTTCAAAGTGCCCCAATGCTAATGATATTGATTATTAAATCCTCATACCTACACCATTCTGTAGGTACACTACTAATTTGTACTATGTAACATTGTTTGATTAGATGCTACATTCCATCATCGCACCGTTTACAACAGACCGAGTGATCCTTACATTTTCGAGATTTCGACAGTTTGAGCACGGTAAGGCCTGATCCCTATTGGTCCCAAAGAGGTGTTTTCGTAGTTTTAGGGTCCGTTCACACAGACCGGCTCGGAGAGCATCGGCGCGCACTTTTCTTTTCACACAGACCGGATCGTAAACGCTCGGAGTTGGTCGGAGCGGAGCCGCCAACTATTTCACACAGACCGGCTGAAAGCGGATGCGCTCGGAGCCGGTCGGATGCGCTCGAAGCCGGTTGGATGCATCGAGTGCATCGATTCACTACAAAGGCAGTACCAGTATTCCAAGTTTTGTTTTCGGTGTTAACGGGTGCTTTTCGGAACATGGTTTTAGATAGCTCCGATGAAGAAATATATTAATTTTTCATCAGTCATGTTTCCGTATAAGTGCACACAACGGTTCTGTTTAAATTGTGCTATCAAAATGGCGGTCGGCGTGGGGCGGCGCGCACGCAATCGGAGGCAAGCGGCTGCGCGAGCAGGAAATAGCACGCAATCGGAGCCGATCGGCTGCGCGAGCTAGATAGAGTATGCAATTGAAGCCGATCGGCTGCGCGAGCGAGAAAGAGCATAAAATCGGAGCCGAACGGCAGCGCGAACGAGAAAAGTACGCGATCGGAGCCGGTCAGCTCCTCTTATTATTTCACACCAAGCGCGTTCAATCATTCTTAATGACAAAAGCAGTGCACATGCAAAAATAAACCTTACTTCAAATAATAAAAACTCTGTTTTCAACGTGATAAGAATCTGCTCTCCTCTCCGAGCCGGTCTGTGTGAACGGACCCTTAGTAGATCCCCTCCCACAGTATAAATCAAATTGAGACGGTCACAATAAAACAAAATTTTAACCAGTTCTTACTCTGCTTTGTTGCTAACCTACAGATACAGTTAAATTATGAATTTAGCTCTTGACATGTGAATGTTATTGAAAAATCTTTCTTCATCATGAAGTAAATCGGGAACAAAATAATGAATGATACTCTCCAAATATTGGTCGCTTCAAATTCATATTATGATCCCTCACCCTCATTCTCCGTTTATTTTAACGTTTTTCTTCATCTTCCAACAAGCAACCAATAATAATAATATCTTCGTCAATCTCCATGGCAAAATGCGTCCACTTACGACAAGAAATCACTCAAAACTAAACAAAAAATCCGGATACAGTGGACGCATGCCATCGGCAAATCGTCGTCGAAGTGAAGTTGCGTGCAGTGCGTGCGGTGCGTCCGGCGCGGGCCAATGGACGCGCACAAAAAAATAAAATAAAAATTGTTTAATTCAGATATCCAGGAATCCATATTAAAATTAAAATACCACCAATACACACAGACAAATACGCATATACATCAAAATAAAATTTAAATAACATATAATAAATTAAATGATAAAAAATAAGATAATAATCCAGTCAATTAAATTCATAAAATGTAATTTAAATTTGAAATAAAATCCGCTTTAAAATAAGTTAGTTAATAGGAACAACTAGTATTATTCCCTTCAATTATCACTCTCCTTATGAGGCACTTCCAGAGCGGTGAAGTGTGTCGCTCCGCTAGGGTCATCAGGATGTTGTTGTGATTGGACCGCACTCTGCGGATCAGGGATACCGTCTTTTTACGAATGATCGCTGCGAAACCGTCCGTTTGATATTCGGCAAACATGAAGTCTGGAATTAAATAATCTTGGTAATTCTTTTAAGGGATAAACTTTTGAAGGACGATGTGGTAATGGTTTTAACTCATCATCAAAGTTAACTTTGTACCAAATTGTGTCATTCGGACTATATTCTAGGATACGTAAATCTGCGACAGCTGGATAATTTACCTATTTACCAGGACGTATGGTCTTATAGATCAAATCTTCGGAAAAAACAAATAAGATTTGCTTCGTATGGCATAGGATTTCTTCTAGCTGATTTCGTAATATACACGTATTGATTTGGTAGGTAAATTTCCTTTACTTTAAGTTTATACTCAATGGCGCTATGTACCGAATCGCATTCCATATAAGTGTGGCCTTTCTCGAGGTACTTTTGTGTAGTTACTATATTCTTCAAAATGGACAGACGCACTGTGAACCAGAATCCCAATCTAGCTGGACAAAAAGGGTCGTCTCATTTCTATCATTCTTCTAATAAAAACAGTAGGTTATAAACCAGAGGCAACGATTCAGCCATTTTTTTTATCAAGTACCCTCTGCTAATTTAATAATTTCAAATCGTCTCCGTTCAAACAGGTTATTTTTACGATGAAATTATTCACTTTCTTGCGTGTAATGAGTCAGGTCTCGAGGTAAATACTAGAGATGATTGTGATAACTTTTATTATGCATCGAGAAGTAGAAGGTATGTTTTACATAATTGACAATAAATTTATTCTGAATACCTATTAATTAATTACTATTCATGTCAAATAAAATAAAAATTGTTAATTTTATACGTTTTTCCGCATTTCATAGACCAGAAACTACTTGCCCCCTCATAACCCCGGGCTAATTTTTATATATGAAAGAGCCACATATCTTTACTTTCAAAAATAGTAATTTATAAGCGCCTCACGACAGCACAACTTTGATTTTATTGCAGAAAAGGAAGTGAAGGTATCGCGAAGGAAGTTTTTCTACCAGTTGTTAAACTACCCAAAAGACATTAAACGTTCAGGTCTATGCGATAATATAATGAGGTTTAATTTAGTAAATATAACGGAGTATAATCTGTGCGAAATATTTTTAAAAAATAGCCGACTTTGTACGAACTTAGAAAAAAATGGGTTCTGTGTGGAAATCTCGAAAAGGTTTTGAAACAAAGTCGATTGGTGTTAATTGGCTTTGATCCACTTGGCCTTAGACTCCAGAAATCAACAATTAGCTAAACTAATAGCTTTTGAACTCCACCGGGTTCCTGAAAAAAACGAAACATGACTTTTCTAAGATTTTTACTTTTCTAACGAAATCCAATAACATCTTCTCTTATTGGATTTCGTTAGAAAAGTAAAAAACCTGGACTGTTTAGCAAATGTAAGTTTGCCCAGTTGTGATGACTCCAAATCATATGACGCTCACTGGGAGGGGAGGCGCCATACTGAGAGTTTTCCTTCTATCAAATCGGACTCTTAAAAGTGTACGCTTATACACACACGCTATATAAATGTGTATGTCTGAAGTTATGAGTATATGTTTTAATTTTTTGTGTAAGTTCCATAGTGACAGTCGATTGCTTTTGTAGTGGTGTATATATGAATTTGATTTCCCCCTACAAAATGTGACAGACAGATATGTATGGGGTTAACATGCTATGGCTACTCCCCTTGTACCTACTAGTCGCATTGCTCTGTGCTCCGAATAAGTGTTGGAAAAAAATGTAAGCCAATATACCTAAGTAAAGTGGTTTCATTATATTAATATTGCTATCGATTTATTTAATTTCCTTTATTTAGAAATAAGCATCCTAGCATAAATATATTATATTTACACAAAACTACTGCCAAGACTAATCTAAAGCGGTGAAAATCGATCTATATTACAAGGAAACCACAATTAAACTTATCTAAATCATCCAGTTTTACTTGACCTTCATACACATACGAAATATTTAATAACGGGCGTCAGCTCCAGTTGTATTTTTTTTTAAATATAATGATATGGCTTTTGTTATTTTTAAAATCGTAATATACCACATTCTGTGGATATACAGCGGTTGGAACGTAACACAACTCTTAAATAATATTGTCCAGCTAGATTGGGATTCTGGTTCACTGTGAGACGTAGCAAAGCATTGCTTAAACTAGTTACGATTTTGAGCACAGTGTAGCGAGTAGACGTGCAAGTTAATCCTGCACACTGAATGCAGCATAGCCAGCCTACTTCGTCAGGTACAGACGTCGTTCGCCTCGTGTAACGATATCTTAACCGGTGTATTCCGGATTGATGCATTGTGATAGTTTGTACTTTATTATTTCTATTGTTTAGGACTAGGTATAAAAGCAATGTTTTGGATGTAATAAATACACTCTACTCTCTGCTTTCGCGTGTAATTTTATCTACCTAATACCTTTGCCCGTCGATACTCTGAAGTTGCAAGTACTTAGTAAGTGGTACATCTACAACCAACCACTTCACTGGTGACCCCGGAAGAAGTTCTTACGTACCTTCATCATCCGAGCGTCAATACCGGTTGCATCCGTTACCTTTCTGTACGTATTAGGTAGGAGTAACGTCGCTATCATCTGAGCGTTACTACCGGTTACCGTCTCGTACGTATTGGAACAGGCATCATCTTCATCCTAGCATCGCACCCAGTTCCGTTTTGCTGATTATACAGAGAAGCAAAATGACAGAGAAGACAAGTACGACCGCTAACGTCGTATTAGGAGAAGCCTACCGCGTTGGAGTGAGGACACCCCCGTTCAACCCCGACGACCCCGAGTTATGGTTCGCACAATTGGAGGGGCAATTCGCTTTGTCAAACATCACCAAGGACGAGACGAAATTTCACTACGTGCAGGCGCAGCTGGAAGCACAACTTTCGACTGAAATTCGAGACATTATTGTATCCCCACCTACTACAAACAAATTCGAAACCCTGAAATCTGAACTCATCCGACGTTTATCAGCCTCACAAGAACGTAAGATCAAACAACTTCTTATGCATGAGGAGATGGGAGACAGGAAGCCTTCACAATTTCTCCGGCACTTACAACTACTTGCTGGTTCTAATGTACCTCCGGACTTCATCAAGACCATCTGGGCCAGCAGGTTACCTTCTCACCTGCAGACCTGCATAGCAGCTCAGCAGTCGAAAATGACGTTAGAAGATATCTCCGAATTAGCAGATCGTGTCCATGATGTCATGCCAGTAACCATGCAAGTAACCGCGCCAGTTACCATGCAAGTAGCCAGTACAACGCCAGTTTCAGATACAAGTAGCACGATAGCAACGCTAACTCGTACTGTGGAGGAGCTCAGTAGAAGACTCGAGACAATGAGCACGGACATGCGTAGACTATCACGCTCACGCTCCAGAAATGGATTAATCAGTCAGAGGTACCGTTCACGCTCACGCTCCAATAACAACTCCTTCTGCTTCTACCACAACCGATACCGAGAGAAAGCGAGAAAATGCACACAGCCATGTACCTACAAGAAGGCGGAAAACTTCCCAGGCAGCCATTAGTGGCGGTAAACGACTGCCTAGCAATTACGAGCCGCCTGTTCATTACGGACCGCAAGACTAAGATTCAATACCTTATTGATACGGGTTCAGACCTGTGTGTCTTCCCACGGTCCGCTGTTCGGGAGCCACGAATGAAAACGCGCTACGAGCTATTTGCAGCCAATGGAACAATCATCCCCACCTACGGTGACTTGCCGCTTACACTAGATCTAGGTTTACGACGTGCATTCACTTGGCGTTTCATCGTTGCAGACGTCACAAAACCTATTATCGGAGTCGACTTTTTGGGCTACTACAACATTTTAATTGACTGCCGAAACCAGCGACTAATTGATGGAGTAACTACGCTAACAGTTGCTGCGCCACAACAATCATCAGCTGAGGGAATTACTTCCATTCGCACCACTTCAGAAGACTCAGAGTACCACCGTCTACTGAGACAGTACCCTGATGTCACTCGCCCTGCTGGAAAACCTAACGTGGTAAAACACACCACGGTACACCACATCCGTACTACCCCAGGCCCACCAATAGCCAGTCGACCTCGCCGCTTGGACCCGGGACGCCTGAAGGTGGCAAAAGCTGAGTTCGAAGACATGCTGCAAAACGGTACAGCGCGAAAATCAGACAGCCCCTGGTCTTCACCACTTCACTTGGTACGCAAGAAGAATGATGGCTGGCGACCTTGTGGAGACTACAGACTTCTTAATGCGCGTACCATCCCTGACCAATATCCCATCAGGCATTTGCAAGATTTTACACATCAACTGAATGGATCTACTATTTATTCTACCATCGACCTGGTAAAAGCCTATAATCAGATCCCGGTCCTTGAGGAAGACATTCCAAAGACTGCAATAACCACGCCTATAGGATTATTTGAATTTTTATTCATGACCTTCGGCCTCCGCAACGCAGCCCTGACCTTCCAGCGCTTCATGGATGAGGTCCTCAGAGGCCTAGACTTCTGCTTTTGTTACCTGGATGACATCCTCGTCAGTAGCAACAGTCAAAGTCAACATCAAGAACACCTAAGGCAACTGTTCCAAAGACTAAGTGACTATGGAGTACTAATAAACACAAACAAGTGCGTCTTTGGCAAACCAGAAGTAGAATTCTTGGGATTCAAAGTCTCTGCAGAAGGGATACGACCCTTAAATACCAAAATCAAAGCCATGCAAGAATTTCCAATACCCAGAACGGTAAAAGAACTAAGACGTTTTCTCGGTATGCTCAATTTCTATCGACGCTTTATCCCAGCTGCAGCTACCCTTCAAGCTCCACTACATGCCTTACTTACTGGTCCGAAAATCAAAGGTTCACATCCAATCAATGTGACACCAGAAGTTTTAGAAGCATTTGAGAAGTGCAAGCAAAGCCTATCAGATCTTGCACTGTTAGCGCATCCAGATCCCACAGCTGAAATGACAATTCAGACAGATGCTTCTGATACAGCAATAGGTGCAGTCTTGCAACAACGAAGAGGTCAGGATTGGCAGCCTTTGGCCTTCTTTTCAAGGAAGCTCAGCCCATCTCAAAAGAAATATAGCCCCTACGACCGAGAACTTTTGGCGATCTACGAGGCTATACGTTACTTCAGATTCATGGTTGAAGCACGAGATTTCTCCGTCACTACTGACCACAAGCCACTAACATTTGCCTTCAAAAACAACAGAGAGAACTGTTCTCCAAGACAGTTTCGATACCTTGACTATATCAGCCAATTTACAACGGACATTAGGTATATCAAGGGAAAGAACAACGTTGTAGCCGACACCTTATCCCGAGTTAACGAGCTCACACAGCCGATAGACTACAAAGCCCTGGCTAAGGAACAACAATCCGACCCTGAGCTTAACGATCTTCTTCGCAACGGCTCGTCTCTGCGGCTGGAGAAAGTCACATTACCTGACAGCAACATCGAGCTCTATTGTGATGTGACAGCAACGATTAGGCCATTCATCACAAAGTCGTTACGCAAACAGGTATTTCTGTCACTCCACAACTTAAGCCACCCTGGTGCCAAAGCTAGTATTCACTTGGTGACACAAAGATTTGTATGGCCAGGCGTAAGACGGGATTGTAGACAGTGGGCCATGGAATGTGAAGCATGCCAGAAAAGCAAAGTTGGCCGCCATACATCAGCTCCACTAAGCAGCTTCAATCCACCATCAGGACGTTTCCAACACATACACCTAGATCTTATAGGTCCCTTACCTGTGTCGAGCAATCACAAATATTGCCTCACGATCGACGACCGTGCAACACGTTGGCTCGAAGCGTACCCACTGCAAGATATAACAGCTGAAACCTGTGTAAACGCCCTAACAACAGGATGGATAGCACGGTTTGGATGCCCTGAGCACATAACCACCGACCGAGGACCACAGTTCGTTTCACAAGTCTTCAGAAACCTAGTTGCACTGGTAGGTGCCACACATCATCTCACCACAGCGTATCACCCAGCAGCTAATGGCATTGTGGAAAGAACGCATCGTACACTGAAAGCTGCGATCATCTGCCATGGTTCATCTCATTGGACAGAAGCACTCCCATGGGTCCTAATGGGCATTCGCAGCGCTTGGAAAGAGGATTTGCAGACATCGATAGCCGAACTTGTCTACGGAGAGCCGCTACGTTTACCTGGACAGTTCCTTACCACCAGCCCTCAAGATCCAGTTGATATGACGGACGTAGTCAGTAGACTGAGAGCTCATATGGCAAAGCCAACGCCACAACCCACATCATGGCACACAAGCTCCAGTCGGCCGTTCTATATCCCCAAGGATCTACACACAGCCACACACGTCTTCTTACGACGAGGTCCAGTAAGACGATCACTCCAGGCACCATATTTGGGACCATACAAAGTTCTTTGTCGCAGCGAGAAGACCTACGATATAGACGTGCAAGGAAAACCCCAGAGAGTCACGATAGATCGCTTGAAAGCAGCATATATGGCGAAAGAAATCTTAGATTCTCCACCGACCCAGGTCCATACCCCGTGCAAGCAGTCAGCGGTCAAGAAGACAGCAAGTGGTCGAGTCGTTAGATTCCCAGATTACTATCGACCGTAGTTACGGTCTCGCCGGGGGAGTGGTGTAGCGAGTAGACGTGCAAGTTAATCCTGCACACTGAATGCAACATAGCCACGCCTACTTCGTCAGGTACAGACGTCGTTCGCCTCGTGTAACGATATCTTAACCGGTGTATTCCGGATTGATGCATTGTGATAGTTTGTACTTTATTATTTCTATTGTTTAGGACTAGGTATAAAAGCAATGTTTTGGATGTAATAAATACACTCTACTCTCTGCTTTCGCGTGTAATTTTATCTACCTAATACCTTTGCCCGTCGATACTCTGAAGTTGCAAGTACTTAGTAAGTGGTACATCTACAACCAACCACTTCAACAGTATCAGTTATTTTATATTCTAAATAACTCTAAAGACTGAGGCTTGAATCGTGCTTTTAGATTCGTCAAACCAATAGCACATCACTTCTTTGGTTTGACGGATTCAACATCTTGCGTGACCACATGACAAAATAAAATAAAATAAATAAAATAAAATTTATTCCCTTTGAAATTTTTAAAAAATTATTTAGGTTTGTCAAAATTTTTGTGACTCTACCGGGGGTTCGGAAATGCTACAGACTGAGAAGAACACCCCAAGAAACTCAGTCCGGTCCCTATTAATTCATCTTAGTATCTAATACAGTTTTTTTTTAAATGTAGAAAGGAGCAATTCGTGTCACTGCCAGGCAGCCTTGTCTTCTAGAAAGTCTTTAATGCTATAATAAGCTTTCTGGCACAATTTAAGTTTTATTAGTTTTTTAAATTTATTAACTGACAAACCTGTTACGGCTGTCGGCAATGTATTGTACATTCGAATACAATTGCCCGCAAAAGAATTGCTTATTTTATTAAGCCTAAATCTAGGTACAGCCAATTTATTCTTATTTCTTAAGTTTAGGTTATGGATATCACTATTTTTAATAAATTTACTATTATTTTTATGAGTATATAATAAGTTTTCATATATGTACTGTGAATACACAGTAAGGATGTTGATATCCTTAAACTTTTCTCTTAATGACTCCCGAAACCCCATACCATAGATAGCCCGGACAGCCCTTTTCTGCAACACAAAGATACATTCGATGTCGGCAGCGTTACCCCATAATAGTATGCCATAGGTCATGACACTGTGGAAATAGCTAAAGTAGACAAGACGCGCTGTTCTAATGTCTGTCAGTTGTCGGATCTTTTTAACGGCATAGGCTGCAGAGCTCAGTCTGCCCGAGACTTTCTCGATATGAGGCCCCCACTGCAAGTTGGAGTCTAACTTTATGCCCAGAAAGACAGTTTCATCGACCAATTCTACTTGATCATCCCTAATCCTAATACTGGTGTTAACGAGCCTAACATTTGGCAAGGTGAATCTAATACATTTTGTTTTAGTTTCATTTAACAATAAATTATTTGCGTTAAACCAGTGGACTACCCTAGAGAGGGCATTGTTTACTTCGTCAAGATTGCGTTGTCCACGTTCAACTTTAAATATTAAAGATGTGTCATCAGCAAACAAAACTACCTCGTGATCGTCTCTTATAAGGTGAGGGAGATCATTTATGTACACTAAAAATAGAAAAGGTCCCAGAATTGAACCCTGAGGCACCCCCATTGTTACGGCAGACCCATGTGACTGTTTACCATTTATAACTACTCTCTGTACTCTATCTCTTAGGTAAGAACTAATTAAATCCAAGGCCGTCCCCTGGATCCCATAATGATCAAGTTTTTGAATTAAAGTCTGATGCTGGACGCAATCAAAGGCCTTAGATAAGTCGCAGAATACACCATAAGCATCATACGACTCCTCCCAGGCCTCATATATACACTCTAATAATTTAATTCCAGCATCCGTGGTAGACCGACCGCGCGTGAAACCGAATTGTTTAGTATGGAATAGTTTATTTGTATTAAAATGATTTTGCATTTGATTAAGCATTACCTTTTCAAAGATTTTACTAAACGTGGGTAGTACAGAAATAGGACGAAAATTGGACGGATCCGAGGTGCTACCCGATTTAAACAGAGGAGTTATTTTACTAAACTTCATTAAGTCAGGAAACACACCACTATCAACACAATTATTAAATATTATTGATAATTCAGGGGCAACCATTTCAATTAACGAATTAACTAAATGTACAGAAATTCCCCAGAGGTCAGCCGTTTTCTTAATATTTAAAGATTTAAAAGTTTTTATGATAGTGTGTATACTAATTTTACTGAATTTGAATATTTCATTACAGCAAGGAACATTTGCTTTTAACAAGGATTCTGCTATTGGGGTAGAAGAACCTAGGCCTCTGGTCATGACATGGTTTTTATGTTCTTCATCTGTAATTTTGCCGGTATTATGGCTACAACAGATGTCGCACTGGTCCTTTTTTGGGTGAAATATACAGCGTGGCAAAAATGAAAAGAAAATAATGGAGGAGCCACTGTGCTGTTCATATGGCAACCCGTTAAAAACAACCACCACTCAGTATCCAGTTGCCAACAACCGTCAATAAAACCCACCAATCAAATTGTATAACGTCATTGACTGACAGACATTATGTGACGTTATTGGCAGCTTTTTGATAATTACTACTTTAATTTACTTTCAAAAATGTTTCGTCAAATCATCGGCGGCCAACTAATTGACGAGACTCGAAATCGCAATTTTCTGATTCTGATTCAGAACTGAATTAATTTTTTTTGTACTACTCATGTAAAAACAAATTTTTTACTTAAAGTATACTTCAGTTGAACTGGGAAAAATATTTAAAAAAATCATTATGTTTTACTTTTCGAGGAAAAGTGATTTTTTTATGTGCCTAAATGCGCACATCCGTATTTGATAATAGAATCTCTGTTACATAGGGTATTTAATTTTTTTAGAACAAAACTATTTATAATAGGTAGATATTATTTATTTTAAAAAATAAGAATAAAGAGTTAAAGGTTCTTCTCAACAAAAAATAAATATCTTCTACAATTTTAATAGGAACCTTGTAATTATAATCAGTCTAACTATCTAATAAGTAAATTATAAATCAGTCTGTCTATCTAAAATCTAGTACACTTATGTATGGAAAGCTAGGAAACAGTTTTTATCTTTGGTTAGGCACAAGTGCACTTTGCATTTCATGCATTTTATGCGCGATTTCCCCTTACAACCAAACATTTTACAGCGAGTTCCAGGTCCATCATCGTGTGCAGGAAAATGGCCCACACCATCATGAGCTATTTCGGTACTAGGTCGAATTTCTCCAGGTTTTCTTGGAATTATTTGCGGTACAGGACTACTTGCACTCGGACGACCCCTTTTAGCTGTTGTAATTTTGTTCTGTAAAACTAAACCTTCAGCTAGTTGACGGCGAAAACGAAGCATAGTCAGCTGTTTGTTTTTTGGAATTCCGAGTAAATCATTATCGTTTTGATAATGACGGAAAGCTTGAGTTAGTGCTAGGTCGGATGCATGGAAAATCATGCGGAGGGGCCATTTCTTAGATTTTATAAATATTCTATAATAGCTCATCATCTGGTCAAGCAAATCGACACCTCCCATTGCATGATTGTATTTTCGGACTATCTCCGGCCTTTCCACTTCAACATAGCGCTTTTCCTTCTTACACCATCTCTTTACGATATCCTTTTCTCCAATACCGACAAAGTTTGATGCTAAGTGAGTTGGTTTATTGTATAACCACTTGACTTAGACGATATCACCATCTAAGCTACTCACTTCTTGTGCAAAACCTCTCTGTTTTTATTTATTTCTCTATCAGATAGCAATGACGGTTTTGCAAATCTGTTTATACGAGCGGTACACGCTGCCATAATATTTTTCTGTTTCAAAATCTGCAGCAGGTGATAAGAAGAAAAATAATTATCGAAATAAAGCTGGTGACCTCTGCCGTCTCCGATTCGATTTACTAAATGTAGTACAACAGATGCGCCGTATCCAATGGTTTTTATGCAATTCTTATCAAGTTCGGGAGATGAACTTTGATAGATTATGAAGTCATAAGCCTGGCCATGTTTACCACATAAAAAAAATAACTTTATACCCCATGGACATGGTTTCCCTTTCATGTACTGCTTAGCTGCGTGCTTGCCTGTAAAGGGAATCATCTGTTCATCAACACAGAGTTCTCTTTCTAACGGTAGCTCTAAGCATCGGTTTCTAATTACATCATAAATAGGTCTTACTTTGTAGAACACATCTTGGCAACCTGTAGGTATCTGTGTATTGTCGACTAAATGCAAATTTTTACGTAATTCAAAAAATCGATCTATGGCCATGTTATCGGTAAATAAGGGAATACTGATATTGGTTTCCCAATACATTCTCAAACTTGGGTATTTGAACACACCTGTAGCAATATGTAACCCGAATAATACCTCCAATTCTGCAGCACATGTAGGTTTGAACCTAAGTTTGCCTGACTGTAACGCATATAGGTTGGTCATTTCAGCCATCGTACTAAATAGTTGTCGATGTACATACTTGAAATAATAATCGATTGGTGCTAGCACAACAGGATCGATTGCCATGGTGGAAACCAATCACAACATATAGTATTTTGTAGCTCTGTATGTCTCCATCTAATTCCTTGTTTAGGTGTGAGATTTTCAAACATACCTCCAGGCGAAGACAACGCCGGTCCTGAGACTGAATTTGAAATATCAACAAGAACACCTGACTCAGCTTCAGGTTCAAGTGGAATAATGTCTTCATCTTCGGAGTCAGCCTGGTAGAAATTCAGTTGATGCTGGTGCACTACATCTGCACCTATTCGGATATGCCTTGGTTCTCGTGCTGCATCATTATTACCTTCATCTTCATCGTCAGAAGATAACAACAGGTCTGATAAATTGCCATCTTCTAAAGCAGTTAAAAGCTTCTGGCGAGAACATTTTTGATATTTTGATGTATTTAGTATATTATTATGTAATATGTATAAATAATCTGTAAAAAAACGCAATGGTTACACAAACAAGTTATAAATTGTAAACATAGTATAGTACAGTACAACGTAGTATTGCCATATTTCGTAAATCCATCAGTTGATCCGTTTGTGCGCATTTGCGGACATAACTAAAAATCCTGTTTTGCAATGTAAAAAAAACACAAAAGACACAAAAAATACTTCTTACATCAAGACAAAATCATGTTTTATACACACACAATTTTCCATTACATATAATTAGCTAAAACATATAATTTAGGAATAATATGAACAGCTTACCTGAACGTTATCAAACTTTGCTCGTTACTGGTCGCAACTTGTCGAAATAATGTCAATGCGTGAACAGAGATGGCGTTACCGGTACTGTTTCAACAACGTATTCATGTGCACAAACGAATACAACCGTCCGAAATAGTAAATTTTGAAATATTTGGTACTAATTTATTTTTTTAACTTTATGTCCTCAATTGTGGACGTGGGGTCTGAAAGGGTTAATACTTGTTGTACAGTTGCGTCATGTTTTGAAACACTGGCTATGTCAGCACAGCTACATTAGTACAGCAATATCTTTTGTATCTTGACTTAAATTTTTATCTGGTACTCTTATCTTCACAAGGCTCCAAATTTATTCGATGGGGTTTAAGTCACAATGGTAAGGGGGTAGTAATTACCTCATGATTATATTGTTGTAGTAGTTCATCAGCTGCGTAAATAGACGGACCTTTACTGTTTTAATTAAATTAAATAAAATGGGCTTGTGGTTTGTGTCACCGTGATAGTCGTGTTACTCCATTAAAAATTTAAAGGCTTTAGACTTATAAAGTCTCAGTTTATTGACAGTATGCAAAGATTTGATTTTGGTCATTTTTCTTAACCCGTTTTGAACTTTAACAGTAAAAATTACTATTTTTTTATGGGCAATCCTTTTATGATACCATTTTGTAATTAGTATTACATAAGCATATTTTTAAACGTTTGAGTAGCAACAGTGCAGTACATATTTTTTATAAAAAAACTCTGAACAATTTTAATGATACCTTAAAATTAGAGAGAAAATTGAGATGAACTTATTTTTATTTGAAACATTTGTGGTGGAATCATACCCTGACGTTTGGACCACTATTTACGCCGCTCCCTGTTTAAGTAGAATCGGACACCTTTTTATGTATATCTCCATGGAAGTCGGAATATAAATAAAATAGTGAAATAATATTGGTTGGTTATATTTATTATAAATTTGAAAAATAACGATAACAAGTCATAATTATTACATTTCTAAGTATTAGGTAACAACAATTAACAGAAAACATTTAGTCTTTACTTAATTAAATAGTTTCTCTTTGGATCATAGCTTGCAACTAGATATAATTATTGGTATTAATTAATAATAAAATAAAAAAAGAGCCTTATACAGCATATTTGCTGTGAAAGGCTATTTGCTTTTGAAATTCACTCTTTACAATATTCACTTAATCAATAGTTTCTCACTGTAAAATAGCTAGAAATCAGATATCGGTAAAACGAGGTAAATAGGGATCAAGTGGTGTATAGAGATAAAGCAATTCTTTTTTAAATATTTTTTTTTACAAAAATGTAAGTATCTATCAAGATAGATATCTGAAGATATAATGAAAAGTATGACGATTCTCTTCATGGGTTGGGTTCAGAAGCAATGGATTGTAAAACGTCTGAGTTCAACATTGAACTAGTACCTACATCTAACCTTTTTCTATATATTCACCCTTTGATCTGTCTATATTCACCCCGTTTAATAATATCTGTTAAAATTTATAATTTCACTTAGGTCCATTGTTTAAAACTGCGTATCTCAGACTAAAATAATAACAGATGGAGCGCACAGAACTAGCATGTGAAGCCTTTCGCTAGCACTCTTTCTGTTTTGCATGAAAACGAATATGAGCGAATCAGTATTACTTTATGCGGCTTCACATGCTAGTGCTATGCGCTCTGTCTATGTTATTCTTTTAGTCTGAGCTTAGTACCTATGTACTAATTAGTTACATGCTGTGTTACTAATTTATATTTACGGTTGGATATCAAAGAGCTACCTACTACGAACTTCACTAAATAGATACCTACTCTGTCATATTACAAATATAACATGAATTTGGAACAATAAAGTAAACCCGTTAGAGATGGCCATATTGGGATTATATCTTGCGAAAGACGTAATGAAAATGACTTTAGTAATCGCACACACTTTTAATATAATCTGCAGAACACATTTTACAGCAGTAGGTACAAGTTACCACGGATTCGCCATCTTGCAAATGCATTTACCACTAGTGAGGGGCAGTAACACACCTTCATAATGTAACATTACAACCAACATCATTAATATTGTTATTGTTAGTGTTAGTGAGTACCTATACGATAGAGAACACAGAAAAATTATAATAGTGCTTTAGTAAAAATATCAGTTATGTTCTTATGACTTTCTACATAATTTAACAAAAATAGCTTTTTAGCCATAACATCTTCTATAGAGATGCAACGATACCGATACGATAATCGTAAATCGGCGATTATCGTAAACCTTTACGATCATTCGGTATCGTAAATATTACGATACGATATTTTTACGATACATGTTTTTCAAAATTTTTAATTTTTTTCTGTTTTGGGTGAAACGGAACGCATAACGCGTTAATATCTGAACGCATCTGTCACTTTTGGCATTGACATTTGACAGTTTTAAGCGGGAGTGAGGTTAGGTTATGTTTATTTTACTTTGCCGATTAATTGACAAACATTGTTGTATTTGTTGTTTGATTTTCTTTCAACGGTGATTGCTGTTGTTACGGGAAAAAAAGTATGCCAAAGCGCCATGAGAGTAGTGAAATATGGAAGCACTTTAAGAAAAGTATCAGTGATGTGTGTAAACCAATTGCAAGTACTGCACGGCAGAAATTTCAAGAGGCGGCAAAAATGCACAGGCTAAGGGCTTTAATACGACTAATATGTGGACACATATTAGACGCAGTCATCCAGAAGAACTTACTCCACAGCCTCAGTTGGAATTGGCACCATCCACATCTACAAATAGTTTGAATATTGAACCCGCACCTAAAAGGCAAGCTACTTTGGTTGAAATGTTAGACTACAATAAAATGTGTAACCACTGATGACCCGCGGGCTATGGAAATAACAAAATATATACTTGAGGCAATATATGTGGACATGGAGCCCTTAAATCTGGTACATAAACCAGGTTTTAAAAGACTGATTAAAAAACTTTGTCCCAAGTACAACATGGTGTCTCGTACACATATAACAGAACACCTGCTTCCAAAAATGTATGACCAAGTGAAGTCAAAAATAAAGTCTGTTTTGAATGAATTAACATACATCACATTGAAAAGCGATATCTGGACGAGTAGTTCATCATCCCATTTAAATGATTTTAATAGCTTTACTGTGCATGGGTTAGATAAAGCCTTCAATCCGAAGTCCTACTGTTTAGAAGTCATGCCTTTCCAAGGAGAGAATCATTCGGGTGTGAATATTGCTGAGAACATGAAAATGGCTTTATTGAACTGGGAAATACTACAAAGAGTAATAGCAATTGTTACTGATAATGCCCGGGATATGATATGTGAAGTGGATGAACTGCGTGATAATTTAATGACAGGGAGTCACTATGTTCATATATGTTGTAATGCGCACACATTGCAGTTGGTTTTAGAGCATGGTTTGTTTGAACGCGAATCTGTAAAGGAAGTCATTACAACTAGTAGGAAAATAGTTGGACATTTTAGCCATTCAACAGTGTAAATGAAATGCTTGAAAAAAGAGCAGAAAGACCTTGGCATACTAGACCATGTATTGATTCAAGATGTTCCCACTAGGTGGGATTCTACCTATCAAATGTTGGAAAAATTGAATGAGCAAAGAATTGCTGTACAAGCAGTTTTACCAAAAATTAACTGCCAGCATGATCTGAGTAGCCAGCAGTGGACAAAAATACAAATGCAGCAGATGTCACTCTAGCAAATGTCATTCCCATAGTGAATAGCATTTTCGAAGTATTGATGGACCAATCATGTTCAAACAGAGACATGACTTTCAGTATCAGAGGGCTAGCACAGGATTTAAGTATTGAAATGGAGGCACGGTTTGGTAACTTAAGCGTTCGATAAAAACTATTTTTTGGCTACAGCTCTGGACCCAAGGTATAAAGCCAGAATTTTCAGAAAAGTCAGCTGTGACACTATCAAGGAATCTTTATGCCAAGAAATAAATGCCTCACCTACAAGCAGAACATCTGTACAGGGCCCTACAGAACCAATGGCTAATCAACCGTCTACTTCGAAAGGGAGCATATGGAATATATGCAAAAGCATTATCACAGAGAAAGAATTTGATGAACCACTGTCAAATTTTGCTTCAAGTGAGTACTAAATAACTTATTCACAACCTTTTTTACTTACAAATTACAAAGTTAAATTAAAATTGACAGTTTGGGGTTTAATAAATTACTGTAATTTTTTTCAGGTGACGCCATTCAAGAAGAAATTAAGAACTATTTAAAAACTACTAATTTAGAGATTAGAGGACGCTAGTGTTGCTGACTATTGGCACAATAAAGCTTCAGAGTATCCAAATTTGAAAAGGATAGCATTGAAATATTTATCCCTTAAACCTGCAACGGTGCCATCTGAAAGACTATTCTCCACGGCAGGACTGATACACAGTGATAAGAGAAACCGACTTAAGGGACAATACTTAAATATGTTGTGCTTTTTGCATAAGAATTTGCCAGTAATGAATTATGACTACAATTAATTGATAGATAACAATAATAAATAAAATAATTAATCTTCTATATAACGAGCTTTTATGTAACTATGTTTAGACCTCTCATTGTTCTCATAATTTTCTATTAATTTAATTGTACTTCGATTATCAATAAGACAATAACACACTATATTGCTAGAGCAAATAGCAGACAAATCTCCCTTCAAATTACTCATGCCACAGACTGCCCGAGCCCCAGCCAAATATTCAGCCTCAGCTGTAGATAAGCCAACAGAAGACTGCTTCTTTGAATACCACGAAATTAATTTTCCACAATAAAATATAGCACATCCGCTTGTGCTTTTCCTATCTAACCTATCCGAATCCCAGTCCGAATCTGAATAAGTTATCAAGTCTTTATTATTTCTGCTGTAAACGAATAGCTTGTGGATGGAAAAGTCGAAAGCAGAAACTTTGACTTAGGAACTTTGTTTGGACTAGTTAGGAGATAAATATACTAAAAGTCCTGACCCCCTCCGAGGTGAGCCCTAATTAAATTTTCTATAACTTTTTTTTTACACTTTGTATCTATCTCCAATCATTGCTTAGCTATGAGCTTCGAAAGGTGGTCAATTTTCAAAGCGCGCATTATAAGAAATGATTTTGGTCCATACAGCCAGCGTGACGTGAGGGATTCACGCACGCCCCCCTTAGAAGCGCGATCACACCCGAAACCCCCCAAAGACGCGGGATAGCACCCGAACCACCCCCTAGGTGAGGCCGCAGTGGCGGCCGTGGGTCTGTTGGGAGTCCTGGGACATCCTTCCGAGGGCTTACCCGGGGCTCCCAACCATAGGCTGTTGGGCGTTACGTGAGCTTTTTTAGTCGGTAGGAGTCCGGCATAGCATCCATGAGGATTTTCCCTCACGTTAAAAAAAAACAATGATTTTGGTAAATTACTGTTACAATGCGCGCTTTGAAAATCGACCACCTTTAGAAGCTCATAGCTAGGCAATGATTGGAGATAGATACAAAGTGCAAAAGACAAAGTTGTAGAGATTTTAATTAGCTTTTATTATGTCGTACAACACAATTTCGTAAAAAGCACAGTTTTCGAGAAGTAAGCAAAAAACGGGACCTTCTTTGTGCTCCCCCCCCCCCCCCCTCGGGCTCACCTCGGAGGGGTCAGGACTTTTGGTATGTTTATTTTCTAACTAGTCCAAACAAAGTTCCCGAGTCAAAGTTTCTGCTTTCGACTTTTCCATCCACACCCCCCTTGTGGGCATTCATTTATTAGACTAAAACGAAACATTTATCTTTAGTTCCTTTTAAATATCTTAAGACTTTCTTTCCAGCCTTCCATATATTTTCTGTAGGTTTATCTAAGAAACGGCTCAGATAAGAAACAGCAAATGTTATATCCGGTCTACTATTGGATGAAATAAACAACAGTAAACTTATTAGTTCTTTGTATGGTACATACATTAATTATTTCTTCATTGGGTTCAGCATTAAATTCTGTTTCCAACTCCTAACATTTTAAATTTATCAAGTATTTTCACTATTTGCTTAGTTTGGTTTATGTTTATTCCATTATTTGTTTGTTGCTCGTTCCCCTTACTACGGAAGTAATTTTTAAAATCAAAACACACAAACTCACCTCCATTGTCTAATCTCAATGGTTTTAAATCAAAGTTGTGTATTAATTGCTTAATCTTATATATAAAAATGAATCGTAAAATGTGTTGGTAAGCGCATAACTTCAGAACGGGTGAACCAATTTTACTCATTCTTTTTCTGTTGTGTAAGGTATTGTCAAGAGAAGGTTCTTATGGAAGAAAAAATATTGTATTCCAACGGGAACGGGAACTACGCGGGTGAAACCGCGTGACGTCCTCTAGTATATTCTATTAAATTATGTTCTGCTTCATTTTTCTACTTCAATAACCTTACTGTAACGAAATGAGAATAGTCAGCAACAATAACTTGAAAGTATTAAGCACCAATAATGTCTACGAGAGTTATCGGACCACGTATGTCTGAATGTATTAGATCTCCTATTTGTTTTGATTGTTTCCTAATTTCCTTTAATTCCCTTCTAGTACTCTAGCTTTCTATACAATTTTTTACAATTTACTTCAGATACTGGTAACCCTAATAAATTTTTAATCTTTTTCTATTTAAACGTCCAAGTCTCCTATGCCAAAGTGAGTCTTTGTCTAACATTTTGCTCAACATACACGTGTCTAAATATACTCTAAAATTGAATACATACAAGTAACCCTTTGAACATCACATATAAGCACACTATTATTTTGGAATTTATCTTCAAATTTTTTTAGTAAAAGTTGTCTAACAGATAACAAATCATAGAAAAACTTTTTAAAAATTAAACATTCAATTGAAATTTTTATAGATATAGAAGAATTTATAGAAAAAGGTAATGTTTCAGTAACCTGCGGAGATCCGCAGGTTACTGAAACATTACCTTTTTCTTTACTTGTTAAATACTCATCATTTGCCACATAAATTTTAATTGGTTTAATCTGTATAATATCGGTCATACAACCTCTATAACAGTCTTTAATTATATTATCGGTAGCTCCTGCTGAGTCTTGAACAAACATTATTTTATGCAAACTTACACTATCTGTGTGCGTTTCCTTTGACAGGCAAGCGGTAAACATCCATTTTCCCTCAGTCTCTTCTGCAGCGCTATTTATACTCCGCTCACTGCTTCCTCGTCCTCGCATCATTGATCTTCTTGGCCATGAGCTTCCTCGTCCTATAGTAGGTTGTCCTCTTACGTATGATGTTATATGTTCGTTGCCGTGACCTACTTTCTGGTCATGATCTTGTACATGCCTATTCCTTATACATTGATATGATTTATGTCCATTTTTTCCACAAGTATAACAAGAAAATATCTGATGATTACCCTGATCCCCATTGGTAATTTAATTTCGGCGTCCAACAACCTCGCCTTTATGAAATCTATATTAGTATTACTGTCGGTTGATATTGTTTCTATAGAAGTTATCACACCATCATAATCTGCTGGCATTGCCGACAGTAGGTAACATATTTTGTCTACTTCGTCAATTTTGCAATCAATTGCACTCAGCTCACCAATTAATTTATAGAATGTCATGAAATAGTCTTGTAATTTGGTACCCGACGTGCATTTTAAGGTTATAAGTTTTCTTCTAAGGTGTAATTTATTAAAGACACTTTTACGTTCAAATAATTGTTCTAATGTCGATATCATTGCCTTGGCCGTGTTGCATGACTTTACTATTTCTACAATTTTATCGCTTAAACATTGTACTATAATGCAACGTGCTCGGTTATCATTTTCATTAATTTCTTTGTCGTCAAATTTCTCGGCATTTAAACATTCAAGAACCTCTTTCTCTACTAACAACAATTTTACTCTAAATCGACAATTAGAAAACGAATCTCCTTCACGTAATATGGGCAGAGAAATATAATGCGTCTTCTTGAACTCCATTTTGTTCTACTCACATTTTCTTTGTCGATTTTCTTTGATTACATATTTCTTCTTACAACATCTTATTGCTTTATTGCGCAGTGGAAACGTGCTATTGGGATTATATCTTGCGAAGGACGTAATGAAAATAGCTTTAGAATCGCACACACTTTTAATATAATCTGCAGAACACATTTTACAGCAGTATAAGCTACCACGGATTCGCCATCATGCAAATGTATCTACCACTAGTGAGGGGCAGTAAAAATAGTGATGATTTACAGGCTATAGTTTTTTTCTAGCTTAATTAAATGAAAAATGTTTATATTGTAATTAAACTTTTATTCTCTGAATAATCAAACCTAATAATTCTTCACAAAATCAACATGAGATAGACATTTTGTAATGAAAACGACATATATAAAATTTACGTTTAAAGAAAAATCTGTCCATCACACCAAAACATATATATAACCATATCAGGGAGAGTTGACCAATTGACCATATTAGTACGGGATAGATGGCCAGTTCTAGACTTGCCTCTTTTCTTTCCTTTTCTACAAGTTTTTACTTAATTTAGTTCTTTTATCTTTTGTTGTCCGCATTTTGAACACATATTGTCAAATTATGTACAATTTTCATGTACCCACCTTTCACAAATTAGGCATTGAAGCCAATCTTCTACAAGACGTGTTTTATAATAATTTTCGCTGCATCCCACGCACTTATTTGTATCGCTCTCTTCGCCGGAACTATCACACATCACGGGTTCACCACTATCTTTATCGAAGTCATTCATTTTAATATGTCTAACTGCTTTACGTTTTCTTACTATTATAGGTTTATCAGTCTTATTTTCTTTGGTTTTAATCGCAGTAACTTTTTCTTGTTCAACGCTACGCTTACTTTCTTTTAAGGTTTTTTTTCTTCCTTGCTTTTTCTTAGTGCTATATGCTCTGTGGAAGTTAACAACTTGCCAAGTTGCTTGCTACGTATTGGGTTGTGTCCGAAGGATTATCATCCCTTTTGAACCCTTTAAACCACCGTCTTGCACCAATAAATAATGTCCATAATGTCTCCTTTATCAATATACCCACATGTCTATAATGGCAAAACAAATGAAGATCGAAAAAACAAATGAAGATCAGCAAAACAAATGAAGGTCGACTAAACAAATGAAGATCGACAAAACAAATGAAGATTGGCAAAACAGATGAAGATTGAAAAAACAAATGAAGATCAGCAAAACAAATGAAGATCGAAAAAAGAAATGTAGAACAAACGACGGTCGGATAAACAAATTACGATATAAAAAACCATAGATTTAGAATTTTTCGCTATCCATCATCATTACCAAATAACACCACTTTATTCCCATATATTAAAGCCCAATTTAATAAGACCATATCCACTAAAGTCGGCTACCACAGAGCAACAAATATTTAACAAACGATTGTCCAGGGCTCGGAGCACAGTTAAATGCGCTTTTGGAACGTTATCAAGTAAATTTGGAGTTTTTCAAAAAGTATTAGTCCTGAGAAGGCTACGAAGATTACAGCAGCATGCTGTTATTTACACAATTATTTAATTGAAAAGGTTTCACAGATCTATCAAATACCAATTTCCGATAGTCAGAACTTACAGCTGCAAGGTTTTCAGGGAACAACAAATCGAAATGCAAACAGAAACGCAAAAACTATAAGAGATCATTTTTGTGATTATTATAACAATGAAGGCCTTTTGAGATATTAATAAACATGAAAAATATGTATGAAATACTTGGTTTCATTACACCCAACTGCACCAATGATCGGAGCGTGGAAACTATAGTTTTTATCGTGTGATACCTACTTAGAAAACTGATACCATAGTCTGTCGGAATAGTTTGATCAATTATTGTAAACAAATTAACGCTATTAGGTACTCGGCCATGTACCGAGTTAACATGAGACCTCGAAGCAAGACCCTCGAATATTTCTCGTAGAACGAGCTATACCTAATCAAAACCAAAATTCATTCATGTATTGCACGTGCACTCCGTTGTAACATAACAAATCTTTTTACAGTCGGTACTTATAAGAAACGTCAAACGCGCCAGGTCTGAGGTCTCATGTTAAGTCGGCCGTCGAGAATACCCACCTTACCTACCTATCTATATAGCTAATAAAATGAAACAAATAAACTAAAGACACTGACCTGTGTTGCTTGCTGGGTAATTGGCTGTTCTGTGTTGTTTATAAAGTGTAATAGATGGAAAACCCATGACTTTGGTTTATAAACATCATCGCTACTGGCTCCTGAACGTTTTGAGGTTAGTATTTTTTTGAGTTCTTTCCGGGTAATTTGAGCGTAAAATGTTAATTTTTTTCTTGACATCATCAATCGTGGCATCATTTTCATTTCAATTTTTGTAGTGCTTCTCCTTTTTTTATTAATTTTTGTAATCTTTTAAAGAACTATCCCATATCTCTAAGCAATACTTCTAAATTTAGGATAAATTCTTTTAAAACCTTCTGATATTTAGTAAGTTTCGAGAGGGTGCGGGGCGGCGATAACGACACGGTGCGTCCGCCGCCACAAGATCCAAAAAGTCGTCTTCCATTGCTAGCGTAACGCGTACTGACGTGATAAATATTGATGCGAGGCTACACGATCAATATTTATCATAATCCGACGGATCATCAATACAGAATCAAGAAATCTAGAAATCCATGAATAAATAATGACGTACATCAATACATTAGGTTACACGTTAATTAAATACCACGATACGTCATTATTTACTGATGGATCACAGTAAATACCTTACGTGTAACCGTCACCTTACAATTCCGGGTTCTTTAAGAGGAGCGTGAAGAGGCACATCACAAGGCTGCCAACTTGAGGACCACTGTCAGAAGTGGCCCCCAATCGCTAGATGCGCCACGGCTTTCCATCAGGCTGGTGGTGACGTCAATTTGGCGAGCTAAATATAAAAAACCTAATAATATTATTACAAGCCCCCACCCCCCCACAACCCGGCAATAATATTTACCGATTTATTACTAGTAGGGGTAGTCGGAAAATCCATTTCCACATTACTAATTTTTCGCCTGAAAAGCGATTGCTCTAGTTTGGAAAATACCAAATTTAATTTCTTTTTCTGTCTGTTTTTTATTTGTATTTACTTGTTTTTTGTTGCAAAAACTGCAGAAAAGCATGTTTCCCTTTAGCTCGAAGTAGCAAATGGTAATAATTAGAAACTGAGCTTGCGAACTTTTCTCAAACTGAGAAAATTCTAACTTTCTGTCCTTGCCGTGTTGAAGCTTTATCAAGACAACGCTATTAGTTTGTTCTTCTTCTTCTGTTGATAGTTTCGGTGCTATGGGCAACTGCAAAGGTTTGTGAATCACACATATTGCTCCGACTATCGGGAAAATATTTTTAATCGGCGCTCACTGACTCGCTCCTATCAACTCGCGACGCCCCTAGGACCTAGCCGCGACGCACAGTTTGGGAAGCCCTTAACCTATTTTTGGTAGAATTTTATACTTTCAACATTGAATTTTCAAAAATTGAATAATGTTTTTCGGCAAAATAACACAGTACGGACTTTTGATTATTCGTACTAATGAAATAAGGAAAAATAATTGTTCGTACTTATGACTTTCGGATAAATGAATATCGTGCTTATCAACATTCGGAGCTTTGTTTATTAGGAACTAGATGTTCCCCGCGGCTTCGATTGCGTAGAAGTCATTATCGCGTAAAAGTCGTTATCGCGTAAAATCATAACTCTCCTTTTGCGCAGTCGGTTAAAAAGTAGTCTTTGTCCTTCCCAGGGCCTTGAACTATCCGTATACCAAATTTCATCTCAATCACTCCAACCGTTTAGGCGTGAAAGCGTAACAGACAGACAGACAGAGTTACTTTCGCATTTATTATATTATTAGGGAATATAATCTTCGGAATTTTGAACATCATTTATCCGAAAGCCGAATTTTAATACAAATGTGAAAAGTACGAATTTTAATTTTTCCTTACTCCATTAGTACGAATAATCAAAAGTCCGTGCTGTTATTTTCCCGAAACACATTAATCCGAATAAAAAATAGGTTAAAGTTAAAATTGATATTCAAAGTTTAATAAATACCTAAGTAAGTAATATTGAATGATTTTGTAATTAAATGGAGTATTCGTGTAACATAAAATTGAAGTTGAAACCCGACTCGCTGTGGTCCTTATCCGGAGTGACAAGAGTAAAAGAAGATTTATTTAGGTTAGGTTAAGTTAGAACTGTGACCTCTCTGTGCTTTGAAATAACAGTTAAAGGCGTGGAGGAAGGACATTCCTCGATTGCAGTAACAAGTTTGTCTCGGCACTCTTAACTCGTCACGTAATTTTGGAAAGCTAATTAATGCCTGCATGCATGATCGCCTGTCTGCTTGCTTGCACATGCTTAAGGTCTCGTGTAATTTATAATCAGTAGGCTACGTTGCAGCCATAACAAAATTAGCTTACTGACAGTGATAGTTTACAGAAACTCTAGCGGGGCTACTAGCGCTTCAATACGAGTTTTACAAAGCTCTTACATTACGTACATGTGTTATTTTTTGAGAATTTTCGATAATTGGAGTTTGTATTTATGATATTTAGGATTTATGATCATCGGAATTCGTACTTATAATATGGCGGAGTTTTAATGATTCGGAATTATACGGTTTGGTTTATTTAAATTCGACATTCTGAGAGTAGTAATTATAAACATTCCGAATTTTGAAATTCTGACTTTTAATAAAAAGGATTTATGAAACATCGGATTTGACTTTCGGAATTTTGAATCGTTCGGATTTATAAAATTCGGAATTATGAAACTCGTGACTGTGACTTTAGGCATACAGTTTTTCGTATTAATGTCGTGTACCCGTTTAATATATTTTGTTACCATTAAGGGATTTTAAACCAGTTATCATTTGTAAATACCTAACTGTATCCATTTTAACTTTACCTAATTTAATATATTTTAAAAGTAAATTAAATTCATTATTATTGGAAAAATAACCATAAAAAATCATCGCGTCCTAAGTAGCAATCTTTAGAATTTGACACCGGAAATGTTCATAAATAAAATAAATTTCACAATTTTTCTTACATAATTTGCCTTCAATTTTATCGAATTTCAAGTATCTAAATGTGCGTCATTAATAAAGAAAATAATAATAATGAAAATCAAGTCAAATAGTCTGTCCGACAATGTAAGAGTCAATTCAGTGAACGCAGTTTTAATTGCCCGAAAAAAAAAAGTTATTGAACGCAGTCTGAAGTTGTCTATGGTACATTGTATTGCAAGATGTAAACAAAGTGTCTGTCAAGAGATTTTCTCGCCAAAATAATTGAAAAAAGTGGTAAGTACCTTTCGATTCATTATTTACCGATCGTACATCAATAGGTCATCATACCGGGAATGCCTTTATTTACTCAGAATGTTGAAAAAGTGCTTTTTATATTACATAAAAGGAATATTTACCTCAAATATTTTACGTTAACCATGTCAAACATGGCATCAAAGATGTCGGTTGTCTGAAAAAAGGCGCGTATATTCAAATAAATCATTTCGGGAACTATCATTTCGGGAACTATCTTTTCGGGAACGTTCCCGGACTTGACGGAGCGTTCTCGAAATGATGATGACGTTCCCGAGATGACTATTTAATTGACAAAGTTCAGGTTCATCATCCCGCCTTTATCCCCGAAGGGGTAGGCAGAGGCAAATTATACGCCCACATTTCACCTTTTTATAATTTGTCCCACGTAATACGTTGTGAGCCGTAATGCCGTGTTTAAATGGACAGGCGCAGGTTGTGACTGCCTGCTGTTGAAATAAAGCCTTCAACTTGACTTAACAACTGCCATTTTACTGGCAACCGGGACCAACGGCTTAACGTGCCTTCCGAAGCACGGAAACGCTCAAATAAATGTCACAAAGTGATCACATGGATGGTCATCCATCCAGGGACCGGCCATAGTAAAAGTTGCTTTCTGAAGTGATCGTTTATAGAACACTGAGTTCGCAGGGCCACGAGCGCTTCAGCTTCTTCAATACTGTTATAATGATTTAGTTAATTAATTTAGTGTATGTTGTGCTAACATAGTTTTTATTAAATGATTTTTTTTAGCAATATGGAGTCTCACGAGGCTACAAAAAATAAAAATCGTTCAAAAAAGCAAATAAAAAAAAACAGTTCAGCATACTTGCGCCAACGAGAGAAAGCTAATGCTAGAAAAAGGAAATTTTTAGATAAGATGACAGAGGAAGAAAGAGAGATTAAAAGAGCGAAGGATAGAGCGTACTATCAGAAAAAAAAACCTGAAAAGAAAGTTAAAAACATTATGCAGATGACTGAGAGAGAAAAGCGAAAGCAAAGAAAAAATTGGAAAGAAGCATCAAAGATATACAGAGAAAAAAAGAAGTCATTATCAAGTATAGTTAACATTACTCCGCCACATTCCGATGATGATTTAGCTGCAACACCATCAGTAAGAAAAACAGTGGGAAGAAAAATTGTGCGGAAGGATAGAGCCAAAGCATATCGTAAAATAAAACAACAGCAAAAAACAATTTCTAACCTTAAACGTAAATATTAAACTTTAAAGAAAAGACTAAGAAGAAAAGAAAAAAAAGAACAGGAAGCTCAGGTACCAATAACTCCTAACAGCAAAGTTGATGCATTGATAAAAAATATCGACGTCCCTTCTGAAGTGCGCAAAAATCTTTTATTTAACGAAGTACTGACTACGCAATTAAAAGAAAAAGCCAGTACCTTGAAAAAAAAAATTCCAAACAGAGGGAAGTCTTCCAAAACTGTGTCAGCGGTGATATGATAAGAAAATACAAAATGCTTCATATTGCTAAGGGTTTTTTGCCGAAAGAGAGAACCAGTACATCGATTCTGAAGTCTGATACCAAAATTCGTGAGGTGGTTTTGAAGCCTGAAGTTCGTCAAAAAGTTAAAGATTTCTTCCAAAGTGACGATGTCAGCAGAATGTGCCCAGGAAAGAGAGATGTTTTAATGAAAAACGGTGTTAAGAAACAAAAACGCCTCCTTTTATTCTCCGTTAAAGAATTGACGTCAAAATTCGTTAGCGAAACTGGAATAAATTTATCTTATGCGACATTATTAAGAGCAAAACCATTTTGGGTAGTAGCTCCAAAATTAAAAGACAGAGAATCTTGTTTATGTGTCAAACACGAAAATTTCGAGTTTAAACTGAACAAATTAAAGCACTTACAACAGATTAATCACGAAAGTGTAGAGAAAAATATCGAGGAATATAGTTGCGATATAACTTCTTTTGACTGCATGAATGGTTTATGTGATAAATGTAAAAATCCAACGCTTGAGTCAGTTGATAATACAGATTCTGTGACATATTTTCAATGGAAGTCTGTTATTGAAGAAAAAACTGTAAAAGGCGAGAATAAGACATTCAAGATCACAAAAAAGGTAGCAATTTCAAGTACAGTCAAAGAATTAAAAATGGCTTTTATTGAAGAGATTTCAGTTATGAAAAAACATCTGTATGGCATCTATAGTCACAATAAACTAAAAAAAAGAAATTCAAGAGACCAAGCATTTATAAAACCATTTATTTCTCATCATCATCCGATGAGGATGATTTAATGTCTTTTTCAGTTAGACATCAGATTGCTCAAAAATCGATTACTGTTGAAGCTGGCACATCTTACGATCAAGGCAAGGAAAACTTTCACCCAAATTTAATATCCCATGGAACATTTATATTAGTTAAAGTACCTACACAAAAGAAAACTGTCAATTACAGATATGTTGCCATTTGTAAGTCAGGTGTTGATAAAGATGATGGAGAAATCCTAGTAACTTTCTTAAAAACGGTAGGTAATAGTGCCAAAAAATTTAAATTAGATTCCAAAGATGTATCGTATATTGAATTTGAGCAAATTATTAGTATCATACCAACGCCTTTGCTAAAAAAAGAAAATAATCGAGAGTATTATTACTTTGATAGTGATGTTGATGTTTATGAAAAAATCTAATTGTTTTGTTATAATTCTATTCCATTTGTTTCTTTTTATTTGATATTTTATTCGCTTGTTTGATTAATATGAATAAGAGAGTATGTTTTTGTTCAAAAGTTTAATTTAAGTACTATAGTTTCATAGAACTATGTACATGTTTAGATGGTTTGACTTGTGCTATCAAGATTAAAGTTTAATATAAAAATTACTAAGAATTTATACTTGGCTGTGCACAACGATTAAAAGAATGTTCAGTTACATTTTTGTTAAGAATAAACCTTATGCCTAATAAATAAATAATTATGACATTTAAACGTTTTATTTATGATCTTATAAACCTAAAATACATATATTTCGTCATTTAGTGAACACACACACATTATTTCGGGAACACCTCATCATTTCCAAGAACATCACTGAAAGCACAAATAACACACTAAATACTGGGTGGCTAATAAACTTTTGGTGTAAGGGGCCCCACCACCACCAAATTTTCGGGGGTCCAAGCGACCTCACCTACACGTGGTGCACCTGTTAACCAACGAACGAGGCTCCGCGAATTTAGGTACCCACATGGTGGCCTAGGCTCCCATGTGGGTGCCAGGTGGTACAAAGTGTTGGTCCGGGGGGGTACCACCGTGCAGCTGTGAAAAGCCCCCCAAGTAACTCAGCCCCGGTTGGGTTGCGTTCGGGGTTCAGCAGATGCACAGTCGGGCCCGGGGCGATGTTTGATGCAGCAGGGGGGGACCAGTAGGCGCTAAGCGGATTCTAGTGTGGCTGACTGGGGTCGACCCGCCGGCCAGGGAGACCCGTAGAAACGGTTTTACCGCTGGCCGCCCGCGGCATAGTATAGGGGCCCAACTGGGACTAACCACCCTGGGAGGCTGCCCCACCAGGCCGCGCATAATCCCGATGTGGTTCGTCGTGCCGGATGGTGACCGGACTGGGACCCCGGCGACCTAACTCGGGGGGGTACGGGGGCCCTTCCGTCCGGCGGGTCGGCTTCCGTCTCACCACACAGTCATAGATGAAGCTAGCCCCTACGCCTTGTCACTCACTGCTGCAGCAAATGTCACTCCGTCTTCACGTCTCCCTTTCCCAGCAATCATGGCAGTGCAGAAAAGAAAATCAGGTACCACAGCGGCCGCTACTACTCCCAGTAACGTACTGTTTGAGGTGGAGTTCGCTAACATCCGCGGACTCCATGCCAACCTCAACGTCGTCCATCACCATCTAGAGACGGCACGGCCAGCTGAGATGTTCCTAACGGAGACGCAAATACTCCGCCCTGCCGATCAGTCGTACCTTAGCTACCCCGGCTATATCATCGAGGAATTATTTCGAGAAAAAGCCGGGGTGTGCGCGTTCGTTAGGGCGGATGTTTGCTGTCGCCGGCTGCGCTGCCTTGAGGACCCTTCCCTCTCCGTCCTTTGGCTGCACGTAGATCACGGCTCCATGAGTCAGATCTACGTGTGTGTCTATCGATCCCACACAGGGACAGCTGAGATGATGAGGCTGTATCAGCACCTCAGCGAGGGGGCTGATGACGCGCAGGTACGGTTCCCGAACGCCGAGTTGGTTTTTCTGGGGGACTTCAATGGTCACCACATTGAGTGGTTGGGGTCCCTCAAGACAGATCCTTCGGGACGGGCCACCCACGCGTTCGCACTCTCCCATGGTCTGACCCAGGTGGTACGCGGGATTACGCGCATACCGGACAGGTCAGACCATGAACCCGCCCTGCTGGACTTACTGCTGACGAGTAATCCAGCACAGTACAGTGTGACGGTTAGCGCCCCACTGGGTACATCCGACCACTGTATTGTGCGTGCCCGCCTGCAGGTACCGTCCCCTGCAAGGGCAGTAGAGGTGACGCGGCGACTGTGGCACTACTCGTCAGCAGACTGGGACGGACTACGAGAATACTTTGTAGCCGTCCCGTGGAGTCAGCGCTGCTTTGCAGGGAGGGCTTCATCGGAAAGCGCCTCTGCGGTTGCTGGTGAAATCACATTAGGTATGGAATACTACATTCCATACACTGATGTCGCCAGCATCCGCAAAGCCCGCCCCTGGTTCGGGCGTGAGTGTGCCGTAGCTGTTCAACAAAAACAGGCGGCTTACCGCGCCTGGATCAGGGCTCGAGCTGTGCGCGACCCGAATGTGGCCCGCCTCAAGGCTGCGTACAACAGAGCCACTAGGTCCAGCAAGAGAGCCTTCAAGAGAGCGGACGCCCAGCGCGTCACGCGGCTTGGTCAGGAGCTCACGTCACATCCGACGGGCAGCCGTGGATACTGGCAACTGGCCAAAGCCGTACAGGCCAACTTTTGCAAGCCCTCGCTGCCGCCGCTGCGCTATCCTGACGGATCACTGGCTCACAAGGCCCAAGAGAAAGCGGAAATGCTGGCCAAGCTCTTTGCGGCTAATTCCCGGGTCGATGACTGTGGCAAGCAACCTCCCACTATCGCCAACTGTGGAACCACGATGCCGGAAATTGTAATCCGGCAGTGCGATGTGCGGGCGGTGCTACGGTCACTCGACAGGCGGAAAGCCAGTGGTCCTGATGGCATTCCGGCCGTGGTGCTGAGGAATTGTGCAGCTGAATTGTCTCCAACGCTAACACGCCTGTATCGCCTTTCGTATTCGTCGGGAGAAGTGCCGGAGGCTTGGAAGGAGGCGAATGTCCAACCGATCCCCAAGAAAGGGGATCGGTCGGATCCAGCCAACTATCGCCCCATAGCCGTAACCACCGTCATCTGCAAGGTGTTCGAGCTAATCATCAACAAACAGCTCATGCGCTATCTGGAGGATCACTCGTTAATTAACGATCGCCAATATGGCTTTAGGCCGAAACGATCAACGGGTGACCTCCTATCGTACATAACGCACACCTGGGGTGAGGCTATGGAGAGGCACGGCGAATCTCTGGCTATTGGCCTAGACATCGCAAAAGCCTTTGATAGGGTATGGCATGCGTCGCTTCTTTCCAAGCTGCCGTCATATGGTTTATCGCATCAGTTGTGCCGCTGGTTGGCCAGCTTCCTGAACGGGCGATGGATTCGGGTCCTCTGTGATGGTCAGGCTTCCTGTTTTTTTTCAGGTAAATGCCGGAGTACCACAGGGATCGGTATTGTCCCCAACTCTCTTTCTTCTGCATATCAATGACATGCTGTCCCTTGGGTGCATTCATTGTTATGCGGATGACAGTACTCTTCATGGGAGCTATTCTGGCCGTCCAGCGGCGGGGCGAGGCGACGTGGATGAGAAGAGACGACAACTCGTGGCGGATCTCGATCTGGACCTGGGCCGCATTGCCCAATGGGGTTCAGACAACCTGGTCGAGTTCAATGCCAGAAAAACACAGGCGTGTGCGTTTACAGCTAAGAAGTCCCCATTCCTACCCCTGCCCTCTCTTCACAGCATTACAATTCCACTAAAGGACAACCTGGAGATCCTCGGTATAGACGTCCGGCGTGAGCTCAATCACAAAAACTACATAGAGAGCTGTATTGGTCTGGCCTCGCGGAAACTGGGAATCCTGAATAAGGTGAGACGGTATTTCACGCCACATCAGAGATGTTTACTGTACAAGACGCAGATTCGTCCCTGCGTCGAGTACTGTTCTCACCTTTGGGATGACTGCGCGAGGTACTTGTTAGACGCGCTTGACGCTATGCAGAGACGTGCTATCCGAATAATTGGTTGTCCTGAGGTGACGGGAGGCCTCGAACCTTTGTCGCAGCGAAGAACCATAGCGTCCTTGGCTGCCTTCTATCGAATGTATCACGGCGAATGTTCTGAAGAGCTCTTCAACCTGATCCCACCATCTCCTTTCCGATCCCGAACAACGCGTGCCGGGCAGAGATGCCACTCATACACAGTGGAGAGAATCTTCGCCAGAACCGAGCGTTTCAAAAGATCGTTCCTCTGTCGAACTATAAAAACATGGAACGACCTGCCCGCACACGTCTTTCCCTCATCTTACAATCCCGGGTTCTTCAAGAGGAGCGTGAAGAGGCACATCACAGGGCCGCCAACTTGAACTTGACAGTGGTCCACTGTAAGAAGTGGCCCCCAATCGCTAGATGCGCCACTGCTTTCTTACCATCAGGCTGGTGGCGACGTCAATTTGGCGAGCTGAATATAAAAAAAAAAAAAAAAAATATTGTAGATATTTAAAGAAAGGCCCTGGTAATATTAAATTAAGGAGTAGTTCTTATACCTACAGCAAGTTAATTAAACATAAGTCATCAATATTTGAACATTAAGCTAATTTAATACAAATAAATAGCGATATAACTCCATTTCGAATAATATTTTGCTTCTAAACTTTTCTATTTGGAATGTCTTTAGAGTATTTTGATTATTTATAATTGACTGCATATTTCTGCTATTGAACAGGGTAGAAAAGAAATACATTTGTTATATTTTAATTTTATTGTAGACCTCACAAAATCGTTCCCGGAATGATAATTTTCAGCGACAGCTAACTTTAAAAATTAAATTACAAGTGCAATAATTAATTATATGCTCTGCCAACGTAAATAGTGTTTAAACACAAGTTTAGTTATCATTTAAGCTGATCATGAAAAGAATAGCAGTGGAGTATATTCATCATAATGGTCTAAGAGCCAGCGGCCCCCAGGCATTCGTTAAAGTATAAAAGCTGTAAGTTTCTCAATGTATGTCCCCAACACAGGTAAGAACGAACCCCGCCTATGAAACTTGAGTCGCGGTGGCTTTCGCAGGTATCAGGTAGTAAAGGTGTGTAAAATTGTGTGTTAAATTTGGTAAAGTATAAAACTCAGTTTTTACATATTTTACTTATAATAATCCTAAAAGTCACCTTGTCGAAAGCCAGACACTTTGTACGGTTGCAACCCTCTGCCAGACACCCTTAAAGTATATTTAATTATTACTATACTTACGGTATAGTATAAAAGCTGCAATTTATATATGTTATTTGGAGAACTATCAAATGATGTTTTCTCAATAGCCAGACAGTTTCAGTAGTTCCTTTATGTTGCCAGGCACATCAAAAGTCTAATGTAGGTGCGAGCGCGAGGGATATGTGTGTCTGAGGGTGCGAGTGAAATACCGCGTTCGGTCCACTGCAACGTTATACTGCGCATCAGCTATCATTTATTGTGTATAATGAGAACTATTTTCTAGATTTACTATGAAAATTCATTATGTACCATAACTAAGGATCAACGAATAAATGTTTAGAAAATTCTTTTATAAAATTTCTGTGTTTAGGAATCATTAAATTAACAATTAAATAATTTATTTAAATAATTATTTTAATAATAGTTATTGGAATAATATAATTAATCTAATACAATAATTAATGGAAAAATATTTCAAAGATATTCTATGAATCGTGGTCGTCAATATCTTGAGTGTCCTCATCACCGCACCCAAAGACGCGAGATAGCACCCGAACCACCCCCTGGGCCATAGGTCCGTAGGGAGTCCTGGGACATCCTTCCGAGGGCTTACCCTGGGCTCCCAACCATAGGCTGCTGGACGTTACGTGAGGTTTATTAGTCGGTAAGAGTCCCTCATAACATCTGTGAGGACTTTCCCTCACGTTAAAAAAAAGAACCCTCATGGGATTGTTCGATAGAATAGAATAGAATAGAATTTTATTGATCAATTTACAAAATAGATTTCACTCGTAAACAAACAAAAATCGCCTGGTCTACATTACTAAATACAATTATTAATGCTTATACTAGACTTAACTAGACAATTATAATACGATGATTGTATTTTCCATCAAATTTGTGAGATCTTCGCTGTGTTGTAAACATTAATTTGATTTTAGACAAGCATACGGCCCACCAGAAGGTCCGGTGTTCACCGCAGCCTATGAACGTTTGCAACACCAGAGGCGCCACTCTTGCGCTGCCGACCCTGTAAAACCCCTTCACTGTAGGCGTTTGGGAAAACCGAGGCAGGGAGATCGTTCCACAAAGAAAGCCCCTATCGGATCTAACCGTGCTCGAACGCTCCGGACGTAGAGTGTGAGGATGGATTCCCTGTCTGTGATTTCTATTTTGTGCCAAATTTGACAATAACTTATTCCTTCTGCTATGTTATTATAATAACACTGTACTACGGAATGTAGTTGAATAAATCACAGATTTAAGAATAATTAGTACGCAAGCTTTAATACGTCAACCTCCCGTGACGAAACGGTCAAGTATCTGATACCTTTGTTTTTAAGAAGTGAGACGCGCCAAATTTTTCGACGCATACACGTACAAGTGTATAATGCCCGTCTGTCTTTTTATACGCTCCAAAATACCACTAAATATTTAAAAATATAATAAATATGGCCAAATGGAAGACAAAATTCTTAATTCAATAATGTACAAAAACGATTTTCGCGAAAATGCAGATGTCCGTTTGCTCTTTGCTTCCGTCGATATATCCCTGGCGCTCGCATCTACATTAACTTTTGATGTGCCTGGCAACATAAAGGAACTACTGAAACTGTCTGGCTATTGAGAAAACATCATTTGATAGTTCTCCAAATAACATATATAAATTGCAGCTTTTATACTATACCGTAAGTATAGTAATAATTAAATATACTTTAAGGGTGTCTGGCAGAGGGTTGCAACCGTACAAAGTGTCTGGCTTTCGACAAGGTGACTTTTAGGATTATTATAAGTAAAATATGTAAAAACTGAGTTTTATACTTTACCAAATTTAACACACAATTTTACACACCTTTACTACCTGATACCTGCGAAAGCCACCGCGACTCAAGTTTCATAGGCGGGGTTCGTTCTTACCTGTGTTGGGGACATACATTGAGAAACTTACAGCTTTTATACTTTAACAAATGCCTGGGGGCCGCTGGCTCTTGCTCTATAAAATAAAATCTGGAATTTTCCACCTTGGTGATTTTGACCCATATAGGTTGTTTCCGTTAATAAAAGTTGGGCAAGACAATTATTTTCGTTTTATTTTATCTTATCATACATATTTTCAGTATGAACATTCATAGCGCAGCGGCGTAATCAGCAGAAGAAATAACTAAGTATAGGCTATAAGTTTGGAGAGCAACGCACCGTGACGCAGCACTAAAGGCCACGGCAGGGGTTGCTCAAGTCGTGGGTTGGATTCGGCGGCTGGGTCTCGAGGTCGCCCTTCACAAATCCGAGGCTCTGTGCTTCCACGGACCTCGGATGGGGCCACCTGCGGGATCCAGCCTACAGGTAGGGGGTGTCAGCATCGGCTACCGGTTGACACAGATGCTTGCCGGGCACGGTAGCTTCGGTAGGTATCTGTGGCGAAAACACCGGGAAACCACGGCCGAGTGTCAGCACTGCGAGGACCGCAGCGATGACACGGCGCTCCACACGCTGGTGGAGTGCACGGCGTGGGCGCAACAGCGCCAGGTCCTCGTAGTGGGTCTGGACGTAGACACTCTCTCGCTCGAGACCATGGTGCGAGCCATGCTCTCCAGCGGGAGTAAGTGGGACTGCGCCGCCTCCTTCTGCGAGCAGGTCATGCTCGTGAAGGAGGCGGCGGGACGGGTACGGGAGAGAACTCTCCCACCCGAGTTCCGCAGTCGGCGGCCTGGGCGCCGCCGACGCGTCTTCGCCGAGGACCATCGGCCACCATGATCGGGGGCCTGAGGACGGTGAGAGGGTGGCTCACCGACCTTACAGAAGCAGGCCCATGACGGCAGCGTGACGTGAGCAACTCACGCATGCCCCCCCCTTAGAAGCGGGATAGCACCCGAAACCCCCCAAAGACGCGGGATAGCACCCGAACCACCCCCTGGGCTCTCGCTTCATAAATCTGTTTCGTCAGCCTATTTCCATCCAGGATTTTCCCTGACGTAAAAAAGAAAGGCTGTAAGTTTGCCGCTGGCGTAGAGGTTGGTGTAGAGGCGTAGTAGGGGAGCAGACTTAAAACGTACGGGTAGAATCATGGTCTCGGCTCGTCTTACAATTTTAAATCGGTGTCGAGAAATTCGTCCGGTTGAGTCGACTGGTGACCCAAGGGCTGCCAGTTATTTCTTCCAACGAATACCTACGCATCGCTATTCAAAGGGCTAATGCTGCCAGTCTTTTGGGCACTATGCCACGGGGGCCTTCTTTAGTTTTATATATACTTATATTGTAAATTGTTATATTTTCATATTTTCATATTTATTTATTTGCACACCATATGTTTGTTACAGATGTTATACAGATTATTAGGTACAATATGGACCCTGTCGGGCACGGCAAAATAGAAGAGAGGAGGAAGCGATACTTATTTATTCATTTCAATAATTTTCAATAATTTTACTATTAGGTATAGCATTTATTCAATAAAATATTTAGTGTTTTTAATTATTCACTTTACGATGTATTTTAATAATTTTAAGTGATATTGCACGATATTCTTATTAAGTATCATTAATATAATTATTATTTATCAACATTATTATTACTTACAAATACCACTATTATTTACTGATACTATTGATATTATTAATGTCTATTGAATATTTATTGTTGTCATTCATGTCGGTACAGTTATTAATTTAGGTATTAAGTAAATACAGAATGTCATATATTATATATTGCTGTCATGTATTATACATTAACGTCATTTATTTAATAAAATATTTAGTGGTCTTAATTATTCATTTTATAATTTATTTTAATAATTTTGGGTGATATTGCACAGTATTTTTATTAAGTACCTATCTTTATTAATAAATTATTGTTAATTACTAACATTACTATTATTTATCAATATTATCATTATTACTTAATATTATTATTATTTACCAACAATATTATTATTTATTAATAATATAAATGTCTATTGTACATTTATTATTGTCATTCATGTCAGTACAATTATTATTAGGCATTTCTATTGGATAATTATGTATTATTAATTTATTTATTAAATATCGGATGTCAATATTATAAATTGTACGTGTCATCACTATGTAATAAAATAAACATTGGGGGAATGCTTTGTTATTTTTTTTATTTTTTTTTAGTTATTGTTTCTTAGTCAAGACGTGTTTTTTAGTTTTTATCGTCAAGGTACTCTGCAAATCACTTACTACATTATTGTCTGTTAACATTGTAAAACTGAAAGTATACATTACTTTATTAACACTGCATTAAACTATTTCTTTCTAACTGCTGCACTAATGCAGCTCTTGCTCGCCGACCTGCCTGGAGAGGTCTCCAGGAGGCCGGTCTGACTGTGGCTCGAGGCAGGTGCCCCGAGCCGTAGTCAAGCTTACTCATTTTGATCACATTAGCTCCGTTGTCTGTTGTAATATAATAAATTTTATTGTTGACTTCTGTGTCAATGCGATAACGATGAAGATTGTAAATAAGTATGTCTTTGAGTTGTTGAAATGTGTGTCGATGAAAAATTTCGACAGTTCCCGAATTCCTTAAAGCACACACACCGTCTTGCAAATATCCACCTTAATTAATATAATTCTATCGTTTAGTGTAATGGTTTAATCGTCTCTCATTTTGGTTGCCATGGATTTTTTTTAATATTTAGCTCGCCAAATTGACGTCGCCCACAGCCTGATGGAAAGCCGTGGCGCATCTAGCGATTGGGGGCCACTTCTGACATCGGTCCTCAAGTTGGCGGCCCTGTGATGTGCCTCTTTTTTTTTTGCCTCTTATTTTGTAAGTACTTACAGTAGTAGAATTGTCTGGAATGAGAGACAGTAGGTTTCTAAATACCTCACCATTAATATTTGAAAACGGACGCGTGTGCACAGCCACTACATTGTGCGTTCCTCAAGCACTTTTGCAGAAACTGTATTTTGTTGGCTGGTATTTGTTGAGATGCATCGTATTGAGGTCTATAACTTCTATAAATACATCTTTATGCATATATTGCAAATTTTTGAGTAATATGCCTCGCCGTTGACTCTGAAAAATAAACAAATCAAGTGCGTCTTATTTAACATGCTTGAATTAGGTCCCCAATGATTCTACTGAACTAGGGTAAGTGCTAATAACTAGTGCACTAAATATGACCGAAGACACTGGTGGTAGGGCTTCTGCCCACAAACGGAAACTATCCTCAGGAGAGGAGTCTTCACCGCCAAAAATGTGCGCGTCATTTAATAATACTAAGAGAGGATTATTCAAGGACTTTAACCACATTTATAGAGATAATGGTAAAAAAGATATCCCTATTTTATTCAGGTCAGCTTCCTCCAACCCCAAAATGGACATATTAAAAACCAATAAAATCCTAAGGACCATCAACCGCACTGGTTTTATGTATGTTAAACCAGTAGGAAACAATTTATTCAAAATATTTTTTAACAACCTCAAGGATGCCAATTCATTCTTATTAAACAAATCAATTCTTGAAGAAAATGACTGGAAAGCTTCGATACCTTATGACCATTTGGAAAGTCAAGGTATAATTAAAACGCCGGTTGACATTTCGGAACAAGATTTATTGTCTTCTCTATCTAACATCAAATCGACTGTAGAAGTAATCGGAGTAAAACGCTTCATGAGAAGAAAGAAACATAGATGGCTTGCTTGTTCCAACTCCAACAGTATTACTTACTTTTCTCAGTTCGTCACACCCAGACCATGTGACGTTTGATTACATCTGGTCCGATGTCAAGGAATACATTAAACCAATTCGCCAATGTTTTGTTTGTGCGCTCCTGCAAGAACCTCTACTGTGTCCAAACTTGTAGTTTGGACACAGTAGAGGTTCTTGCAGGAGCGCCCAGGTTTGCTCCATCTGCTCAGGTAATCATTTCTTTAAAGACTGTACTAGTAAAGACACAAATATATTAAATGAAGTGCACAAATTGTAGTGGCCCACACATGGCAGTTAGTACTTCATGCCCAGTGAAGGCTAACAAAATACAAGATTCAAAGAAAAAAAAAAATGGTACATCGACATATGCTAGTGTAGCTTCTAAAGCAACACTAGATTATCCCATGGCTACAACTCCACTTCTTCAAACACCTAGCTTACCAACACATCAGAAAAACAAGAAAATGTTAATTAACATGCCCCAGAAAAGGGCAGTATTTATAGACACACTAAATTCAGATGTTTTGTTAAACATTTTAACTAAAACACTTGTTGAAATAGCTAATATGAGATCTGATCCAACTATTAACAGTACTATCTCCTCTAAAGTCATAAAAGAAATGCTGATTAGTAATTTTACAATTTAATTATTATTTTATGGGTAGTTCAGATTGTGATATTAGTCAATTGAACATATTTCATTGGAATTGTCGTAGTGTATTACCTAAAATTGATCAGTTATAGCACTTTATCACAACATATATTCTCATAATGACATAATTCTGCTTAATGAAACTTGGTTGAACCCTCTGAAACCATTTAAATTGCCAGGTTACCACAAATAGTTCGATATGATGCTGATCGGATCCATGGAAGCATTGCTGTTGCTGTAAAGGTCAAGTATACATATAATGTCATTACCACACCTTCTAATTATCACTTTCAAAACTTGCTGATATCTGTTAACATTGGATCTACTACCATTGACATTCTCTCTGTGTACATTCCTCCTCATCCTAATGGCAAATTTAACTTAGATATGTTAACTGAATCTTTCTCCAAAATGACAAGTAAAAACTTCTTGATAATAGGCGACTTCAATGCTCATCGCTCTTCCTGGGGTGCACGCCATAACGATAGAAGGGGAACTTTAATCAACTCTTGCAGATGATAACAATCTCTGAGTTTCAGTTTGTCTGAATGATTTCCACTAAAACTACTTTGGCGTCTTTTGGTCAGTCTGGTAATGTTTTAGATCAAGCCTTTGCCTCGCCATCGGTAAGTTCTAGTTGTTCTTTCACTGTTTACGATGACTTATTGAGTAGCAATCACTTTCCAATTATGGTTGGCGTTTTGTACAATAACTCACATAGACAAAGCTATCAAGCCGAGTTGAACTCCAATGATTTACCCACAGGTTGCTTATCTGATGTTAACTTCAATGCAATAGATTGGTCCGAGTTCAAATAACTCTGTGAAAATAAATTTTCGACTTTTTCTCTAAATAATGAACCTTTAATATGCTATGATAATTTTATTACAAATTTAACTGACATTTTACTGACGTTCCCTACGAAATCAAAACAACATTGCCAATGTAAAAAAACGTAAATCTATAATTTGGTGAAGTGAGATTTGCTCTCAAGCAGTTAATCAATCAAAGCTTGCTTTAAAGTCTTATATACGATACCCTACTTTTGAAAACTATATTTTATTCAAAAAATTAGACGCCAAGAAAAAAGAATAATATCGGAGCAAAAGCAGCTTAGTTGGGTTAATCTCTGTTCTTCTTTTAATAGAAAGACTCCTGTTAAAGTTGTTTGGGATCGCATGAAAAGGTTTCAATTTGCTAAAGTTGGCACAAATTTGAATTCTTTTCATTTCTTCGAAAATCCTCACAATGTCAATGAATATTTAACTAAGATAACTTCAGAAAATGATGTTCAGCTATCACAAAATTTTCACTTAAATTATTAAATTCACGGATCTGAATCTGCACAGTGGATTCAGGAACCTTTTGCATTTTATGAATTCGAAGCTTCTTTGAGTTGTAAGAAAAACACATCTCCTGGCCCTGACTACATATACCGTAATCAAAAACCTACCGACAGAAGTGAAAATCATACTTTTGAAAGTTTTGAACCAAATGTGGGAGCACAAGATTATTCCCCCTATTTGGAAAGTGCAGTTTGTCATTCCTATTAAAAAACCCAACAAAGATAGTAATGAATTGGACGCTTTTAGACCCATTTCGTTGACATCTTGTTTTGCAAAATTGTTCGAAACTATGTTAAAAAGTCGCTTAGAATGGTAGATAGAACACAACTCATTAATTCCAGAATATCAATTCGGTTTTCGTAAGAGTAAAAACACAATGTATAACCTAGGTTGCCTTATAGGTGATATTCAAAATATTTTTTTTTTATACCACTAAGGTGGCAGACAAGCATACGGCCCACCAGAAGGACCGGTGGTCACCGCAGCCTGTGAACGTTTGCAACACCAGAGGCGCCACACTCGCGCTACCGACCCTGTAAAAACCTTCTAAGACCCCTTTTGAAGAACCCCATACTGTAGGCGTTTGGGAAAACCGAGGCAGGGAGATCATTCCACAACCTAAGCGTGCGCGGAAGAAAACCCCTATCGGATCTAACCATGCTGGAACGCTTCGGACGCAGAGTGTGAGGATGAGCTCCCTGTCTGTGGCGAGCGGTGCGATGATAGAACGTAGCCGTGGGCATCATATCAAACAATTTCTCAGAGCACACACCATTGTACAGTCGGTAGAACACGCATAAGGAGGCAAAGTGTCTTCTGTCGCAAAGAGGTTCCACACCACTTGTAAGTAGGTATAGGATCGTTGACAACTCTCACAGCACGTCTTTGCACCGAGTCAAATGGACGAAGCCGATATTCAGGTGCCCCCGCCCAAAGTTGACAGCAGTACTCCATGTGCGGCCGCACTTTTAACTGATAAATTTTGCTTAAATCTAATTGCCCCTCTCACTGTCTTCACTTCTATCAGCGACTATAGAGTCGCTGGTAGAAGTCTGCCAGTTCTTGTGATTTAGATCATTTATTTACCTTTTTTACTTTTTCTAATGTCCTACTTTTAATTTGTATCGTCAAAGACATTCTAAACGAAAATGATTTCTTTCCACTCAGTGTACAAGATTTTCTAAAGTACCCTCAACTGTATATACGGTATATACAATTGAGGGTACTTTACGTGTTAATATAGTAATTATAAAGAGGTATATAATATACCTCTTTATAATTACTATATTAAAACATTTGGTCCTATTTAATAGGTACTGATTATCTCGTTCATTATTTTGTAACCTATTGTATAATTCCTTTACTTGTTTATTAGATTTTTTTTTACATTTTTAGTTCTTATTCATTTCATTGTATTAGGTTAATTTTGTAAAATTGTATTTATTATTGTACATACTAAGTATGAAGATGTAAAAATTTTGTCATTTCCCTGCTTCCTTAAGCTGATGGCTTAAATGCCAAATAATAATAAATAATAAAATAAAAATTATTTATTTTCAGACAGTGTCCATAGAATAAAATAAAATTAATCAGTATTTAGTAATCAATGCGTTACTAAGAAATAACTGTTTGTAGTCTATAATACTCAGAAGTTAATGTTCTTGTTATCGTGTACAGGAGATAAATAATTACACTGATTAATGTCACAAATTTTTCTTATTTAATGTTGTCCTTCATAAAGTGATTTAGGATAGCACAGTACTTATTACACAGAACTAATACATGTTGACACAATAAAGGTTACGTAGCGACTCGTTAGCTAACTAACAGTATGAGACTCAACATACGCAGTACCACGAATCTACGTCAGCATAACCACTATAATATTCCCCCCTTTTTTAAAAGAAGAAAAATATTTCAAAATTTAATACACAAAAAAAAAAATTACAACTTTAACAATACCAAATGTTTACAATCTCTGGCTTATTATAATCATTCAAAGTCCAGTCGCTAACACTGCAATTCTGCAAAACACACTGCAATGTACTTACTGTTCTATTTATAGAACGTACTGCTTTATAACGCTTACTAATACTGTATACCAGTGTTTTTCAAGCTGTGGGTCGCGACCCCCCTAGGGGTCGCGACCCACAGATTGAAAAGCCGTACTCAGGGGGCCGCCAGCAAAAAGAAAAAGGCAAAGTTCTACACTACAATAAAAACACAATTTTAATGAGAAGAATGGTCTTGTTATTTTTCAAAAGTATGTCAAATCGTGGTGCTATTTTTGAAATATTAACGATCAAATCAGACTCCAATTGAAGTCTATTTCTCTTTTTTGACTTGATATCCACCATTGCAGAGAATGTCAATTCACATAAATATGAAGTGGCGAATGGCACTAATAATTTTAAAGCTTCCCTTGCCAGCTCTGGATATTCTTGTCTTCTTTTCATCCAAAATACATCGACACTTTGCGAATAAAATTCCATTTTAAGCATGCCGTCAGCAGCTAAATCTATAAGACGTTCTTTTATCTTTTGTGGTGACATCAGCCAGTTCTATTGACATAATATCTAAGAAAGGGTATAAAATCCATCTACGCCCATTGTCAGCTTCAGAGTGCAAGTCTGGAAAGTATGATAAAAGTTTCTCTTGTAAACTAAGCAAGCTCTGTATCATGCTAGGCATGTGAGCTCTTACAAGCGTTTGGTCTGTGGTATTATCTTCCACGATCTTCTGTACACATGGAAAAGATTCAAATATGTTGTTTTGTAGAGAGGTTGACCATAATCGAAGCTTTGCATAAAACGCTTTAACTTTTTCTTTAGCTGTGAGAATATTTTCGTCTCTGCCTTGGAGATTCTTGTTCAAATTATTTAGATGGCTAAAAATATCTGCCAAAAATGCCAATTTCAAAAGCCAAGCAGGGTCAGAAAAATGATCGGCATACTTAGATTTTGCATCTTGTAGGAACATTAACAATTCAGCACTAAGTTCTAGAACTCTTGTCAATACATTTCCTTTGGATAGCCACCTGACCTCAGTGTGATAAAGGAGATTTTGATGAAGCGCGCCCATATCTTTACAAACGATTCTGAATAGCCGGCTTTGCAAGGCTTTACCTTTGATAGAATTTACTATCTTTATTACCTCCTTAAGCACGTCATTTAAATCAGAAGGTAGTCTAGCTGCTGTACCTTAGCAGCCAAGTCAAATTCTCAGGAATTGGACTTGGCTTAAGCTTGTTCATAACAACATTTTACTACCTACCTGAATCATAGTATTTTGCTGCTGACTAAGAGCTTTCAACTTTCGTTCAAAGAAATCTATCGGCTTATCAGCTTCTTTTTGATGCTTGGTTGTGAGATGCCGCATAAGCTTTGACGGTTTCATGCTCTCACGTGATAAAACATCGCCGCAAATTACACACTGAGGTTTATTATTTATGACTGTAAACCCGTACTTCAAGTAACTGTCATCATAATGTCTATTTTTTTTTCCGTTTTGATTCACCGCTATCGACAGACGTGCCAGATGTTGAAGGCTGCAATCTTTTGAGAAACTTATCCATCTTGCAAACGAGCAAAGGGAGCGAAAAATAAACTAATCACGTCCGTACTTATCGATGACCGCGCGCAACTAATAAACATGACAGTTAAAATAAAAGAACATTGCGGGCGGCGGCGGCGACGGGTGGCGCGGGGCGCGGGGCGCTTTCTCTCGCCGTAACGAGACAACGCAGTGTGACAACGTCGCATTGTTGCCGTGCCGCTGCAGTTCGGCCCGTACAGGCGCGCAAGCTGGCGTTGAAGTGTAAATCGCGAGTAATCAACTTACCTCGTAGGCTCGTACTTACTATCAAAACTTGCGGTTTCTTGCCGAGTGAGGCAGTAACAATGCATGTAGGTAATTATGTACCGAAATAGAAAAAATCGTTAACGTAGCCTTTTAATTAAATTATTTCCTTTTCTGTCTATGGCACAAGGGGTCGCCAAAATGTTTCAACCCGTCAAGGGGTCGCGATATCAAAAAGATTGAAAAACACTGCTGTATACGAACGTTACACAATATACAATGTAATTTTTTATTTTAAGGTTGCAAACAAAGATACATTTTATACTTTTGACACATTATTTACTTAGTTAGGTACCCTTTTAGGTATAATTACACAACCTTAACAAAATTAACCGTAAAATAACCGTACTTAATCTATTTCACGTTTTATAACTAAATTTCACATTTTAATAACACATTTTTATGATTACATTATTTAGACACTTTATTAACTGATCAAGATACCACTAATTTTGATACTGACAGTGCTTGCGATTTTTGAATATAAGGTTGCTGCAAAGCTTCCACCTTGATGCTAGGCAAGGCAATTGAGCTTGCAACCATCTCTTTTCTTAACCAAGACTTAACTCCTTTTCTACACTTGTTTTTTATAACGCAGTAGCTAATTACTACGATTATCAACAACATACGGCGATGGGCTCACCACCTATCACGTGGGACCGAATTGTACACGGTGAAATGTGGGCCGGTATAGGCCTCTGCCTACCCCTTCGGGGACAAAGGCGTGAGTATATGTATGTATGTATGTATGTATCAACAACATAACTGTGCAAAATATGCTTAGAATATTGAACTTTGTATCCACTGATGCTAAATTTGAGATATTCTCATTTACTATAACATTTTCTTTTTCTTTTGTTTGATTTATTCCCATTTTGTAGAGAAAAATATGACTGTTACTACTTTGAAATAATAATTAGTATTAAACAATTTACTTAGTTACACGTTTTAAAGAAAATATCTTAACCTACTTATTGATCTTTAATCATCACAAATATCTAGCTGGCGTTTTGCTTACTCGCCCTTTTTGCGTAACATACTCTGACTTACTGGATTTGCTTGTCTCAAATCTAATTTTTTTTTCAACTTTTATTATTAAAATTTTTATTTTGTATTTTTATATTATCATCACTACTCTTAGGTAAATTCTCATCATGTAAAATATACGCTGGTTTTAACCTATCTATAGACACATTCAACTGTCTGTTAGGTAATTGTAAACAAAATACTTTATCGTTTTTGCTAATGACTCGGTATGGACCTTCATATGGACATTGCAAAGGTTTCCGTACCGCATCATTCCTTAAAAACACAAACTCACTGTTATATAAATCTTTATGAACAAATATTTTTCTTGATAAGTTATTATTTCGTAATATAGGCTTATGACCTTGTATTATTTGTCTTAATTTATTCACATAATTCTCAGAATCACAATCATGAGTGCTAATATTATTTTCAAAAAAATCTCCAGGCAACCTAATGTTGTTACCATATAGCATTTGTGCTGTGGTTACACCTGTATCTATTCTAACAGTTGTGCGTAACCCCAACATAACTGTTGGCAATTCGTCTAACCAAGAACTACCATTTAAACGCGCCATTAAACTTTGTTTCAAACTTCTGTGAAAACGTTCTACTTTAGCATTAGAAATTGGATGATATGGAGTGGTATGAATTCTTTTAATTCCCATCAATCTCATTAATTGCTTAAACAACCCACTCTCAAACTGCCTTCCTTGATCACTTGTTAAAATAATAGGACAGCCAAAACGACATATCCAACCTTCATAAAATCTTTTTGCTACAATTTCCGCTGTTATTTCCTTCAACGGAAATACTTCAGGCCAACTAGTAAACCTGTCTATTACAGTTAAAATATACCTATAACCTTCAGTAGTCGTACTTAATGGACCAACTATGTCTATATGTATGTGCTGATTAAACTTACTAGTTTTCTTAAAACTTCCTAAATCAGAAACCGTGTGCGTTTGCACTTTCGCACGCTGACACTTAATACAATTTTTAGCCCAAATTCCTACATCCTTATTCATTTCTGGCCAAAAATATCTTTCAGTAACTAACTTTTTACTTGCTTTAATACCTGGATGACTCAAATTGTGCATTGAATCGAATGCTGTATGACGAAATTCTTTAGGTAAGTATGGCCGTGCTCTATCAGTAGACATTTCGCAAACAATAGGTTTGTCACAACCTACAACAATAATTCTTTTAAACTTTAACTGGGAACTGTTATTTGATACTTGTAACAACTGCGCAAGTTGTTCATCAACTTCCTGCGCACTACCGAGTTCTGAGAAATTCATAACCGTGGGACAAGTTATTGCTTCTATTCTTGATAACGTATCGGCTACTACATTATTAGAGCCACTTATATGCATAATTTTTGTGCTAAATTCACTTATACGAGGGGAGGTCAAAAAGTTCGCGGAATGAGGGGGAAGGGGGTTGAAATTAAACATGAAACTATTTTTCCTTTTCAATATATTCTCCTTTAACCTTAATACATTTTTCGGATCTCTCAAATAATTTGTTTATACCATCGAAAAAAAAAAGGTTTATCTTGGCTGTCAAAATAGGCCGAAATTGCAGACTTGACTTCTTCATCGTCGCCAAATTTTTTTCCACGCAGCTCCTTTTTCATTTTTGGGAATAAATAATAGTCGCTGGGTGCCAAATCTGGACTGTAAGGTGGGTGGTCTAGTTTTTCAAACCCGCATCGGCGAATGGCAGCCGTCGCAACCTGGCACGTGTGCACAGGAGCGTTGTCGTGCAAAAGGAGCACACCTTTTGACAGCTTTCCTCTTCTTTTTTCCTTTATAGCTTCTTTCAATCTGTCCAGTAAAGAAGCGTAGTACTGTCCCGTTATTGACACACCACGATCTTTATAATCGATGAGCAAAATACCTTCTGTATCCCAAAAGATAGTCGCCATGATCTTTCCTGCCGATTGCGCCACTTTAAACTTTTTCGGAGAAGGTGCGCCTTTTTTATGCCACTGCATCGACTCTTGCTTCGACTCAGGTTCATAGTGGTGAACCCAGGTTTCATCTCCCGTAACAATCCGGGCCATAATTTCTTCCCTACTCTCTCCACAGAGCTCCAAAAACTGACGAGAACACTCATCACGCTCACTTTTTTGGAGTGGCGTGAGCATTCTTGGAACCCATCTTGCACTGACCTTAGTCATGCCAAGATGATTATGTAAAATATTTAAAATAATTGTTTCGGATACTCCAACCATCGCTGCAAGCTGGGGGCCTACCACCACCTTTTATAAAACAATCTTATTTCAAGGAAGTTTTATTTCAAGCTTACAATAACAATACATTTATTCGTACCATGACCCTATATAAACAAAATTGTACCATTCCTGCTATAGTGCGGGGAAAGAGCGAATGATTTGTATATTCTGTCCATTCCTTGCTGATAATTGAAACGAGACAACGCTATTTAGTTTATATAGCGATGTCCTTTTCTAAACATCGCGGTCCGAATCGCTCATTGAGAATTGGTTTGAAAGTAAAATCATTTATTTGACGACCTAATAAGTATTGATTATAATACATTTATTTTTTAATTATACCTAAATTAGTAAATAAACATAAATCTTTACTGTATGTTCGCTAAAAACATAACAAAAATTAAAAATGGACTAACTACGGGTGTTGGCTATAGGTATAACGCCCATGGTGTGATTCGGAACATTGTTTTAGTTGTCAAGTGGTTGGTGCTAAAGTACGAACGAAATTTGAAACAAAAATGTTAAGTGGTTATAATAAAACTGATAAGCCGGGTTAGTTAGCTTATTGTAATAATATATTTCTTTAGTCTTGTTATGAGATTTCGATGTTCAACATGAATTCAAGGTAAGTACGATAGTAGTCAGTATATGAATTCGTTTTAAAATACAATATTTATTTACTGCTAATACGAAGTTAGCATATGTAGTACTTATTAGTGAAATGATGACTTTAATTTATTTATTTTCCAGCCGAAGATCTAACCGAGTTTCGTGCCGGCAACTTGAGATATTATGGGAATTTTTGAACGCGAATAGAGACGTCGCTTCTGCCCACAACCGCTCTCTACAAGCCAAAGAATTCGCAAAACGAAAGTGGAGAGAGGTGGCAGAAGTTTTGAACTCTGAAGGAGGTGGCTGCCATAAAGATTGGACAGGCTGGTCTAAAGTAACTATTTATTAAAATTAGGTATACTTCTATATTTCTTAACTTTATTTTATTACAATACATGAACCACATTATTATTATATTTCAGTACTGGGTAGACTTTAAGGCCAAGTTAAAAAAGAGAATGGCCATGGTGCGGGCTTCTCACACCCGGACTGGCGGAGGACCATCAACTGAAAAACCATTGACTGAAATTGAAACAAAGTTTCTACAAATACTCGGGGACGATTTCGGTCAAGGTTTGCCTGGCATTCGGGTGGAACTGGTAAGTAAATAATGTATGCGGCTTCATGTCTATTTGTTGTATTGAGCACTCTCAAATGAATAACTCTTCTTTTATCATTACAGCCGCCAGAGATTGGTTCAATGGATGTGAATGTGCAGGATTCCCCAGCATCAGTGTCTGTGTTGCAAAACACAGATATTATCCGTGATCTGACATCCACAGAGTTCAATATCGAGGTCCTAGATTTTCAACCTATTCCAGGTGGTGCCCCCCAAACGAATCCCTCTCCTATCCAAAATATAGCAGTTAGCGCCCCCCAAAGAACTCCCTCTCCTATCCTGCATCCTGCACCAGCATCTGTACACCAATCTCCGCGTCGCCGACGTCGGAGGCGCGAGCCACCACTGTCACAGGAGGCTGCAAGACGTGCCCTAGTGCAGTCCTCACAAACTCACGCAGCGGGGATTGTGAGCATGGCGGATTACATGAAGGAGGCAGTCGAGCAATTGAAATTGTTTACCAATGCTGTAGTAAGGTTAGTAATGTGCATCTTAGTTATTTAGGTAGTTATGTTGTTATATTTGACTGCCATTAATAAGCCCACCACCTATTACTTGGGACATAAAACTGTAAGGTGAAATGTGCATCTGCCTACCCCTTCGGGGTAAAAGGCGTGACTATGTATGTATATTTGACTGCCTTGTTGGTCTAGAGGTCGAAATGTGCGATTGCAGATCACAAATTCGTGGGTTCGATTCTCACTGGAGACATAAATGTGTGATCCATAATCAATCAAATAACCCATTATAAGTAAGCTGTACGATCTTAATCTAGACAATAAATTAACTTTGCGGATGACGCAAATATTTGTTCAAACCCGGGAGATTGAAAAATTACAAAAGTTGGTCATTTGTAAACAAAACTTTAATACTTAACAACAGTTTACAATAATTCAAATTTTAGTAGTGTTAGTTTGCCTTAAGATTAAATTATTAAATAATACAATTAAAAAGAAATTTAGTAACAATGATTGTAGAATACTATAAAGCAACTTATTGTTTCAGGAAGTTAGATGCCGCCTTTCCCACAGCCGCTGCACAAGAGAGCGCCGAGTAGATACACCATGCTGCAGAGCGGTGTTGGTGTTGGTAATACGCGAATGTTCACTAAAATTATGTTGGGGCTGTGATTGAGCTTCTTGAATCATATCTTCATTATTTAATTGTTGCACTGGTACGTTAGCCTTATTACAAATGTTGTGTAAGATTACACAAGCATTGACAATAGAGCCTGCTACTTTTGGGGAGTAATGCAGCACTCTGTGCACAAGTAAACAACGAAAACGTGCTTTAAGAAGCCCAATTGTGCGTTCTATAATGTTTCTGGTATGGACATGCAAATTAGTATAGTGTGCTTCTGGTGATTCTGGTGCTGCATCCAGTATTGGTGTCATCATGTACTTTCTCAAAGGATATCCAGTCTCCTAGTGAAAGAAAAATCTTAATATTATTAGAAAGTATGGTATAGTTTTTAGCAGCAAAGTGCAAAGAAAGTTCATGCCAAACATACCAAGAAGCCAAATGTCTTCAGTATCACTAAGAGTTTCCAAATGTGCTCTTAAGGGATGTGTACTCCATATAAAAGAGTCATGATTAGCACCACCATGACTTGCATCAACACTTACTATTTGCATGTCTGCATCACAAATCTGAAAAAAAAAATTAAGTAAGTAGGTACATTGAATGACATTGTATAATTTTACAATATTGTGTATTGTCCCCAGATTGGTCAATATGACAAAACAGGCTGGATAGTGTCTCCGCATCCCCACAAGAAGAAACAAATTTTAATATTCTCTAGATAATAACTTGTAAATAATAAATATATTTTTACTCGCATAATATACTCTATGTTTCTCTCCTGTTTTCAATTATATTTAAATAAGATATGAGCACTTACCAACTGAACATTCAAGGAATGGTAATGTTTGCGACAGAAGTAACGTTCCTCATGCTGTACTGGGCGAATTATTGCAATTTGGGTGCAATCAATACAACCCAAAATCCCAGGAATTCCATACTTATTGTAAAATCTGAAATACATTAATGTTAATTAATCATACTTTGAGTTGAGAGTAGATAGAATGGGTGTACTAGCCATACAATGAGATAGATGCTCTCATTTATGATGCCTTAACGCCGAGTGTCAGTTACTTAACAGTGACTTTCTTAGAGGATACTTTTGGGCTTTTTAATAGTGAGAGAACCAATCTTAGCCATTAGTCAGTTACTGGCCAGCTTGTCTTGGGTGAATGAGTGGAAATTTGCAAGGATAATAAAGTACATACCCGATTTTTATACTGTTCCGCTCTTGCTCATTTACTGGGAACTTTATATACTTCTGTCGCATTGTAGAAGAATTAAGGCATGTCGTAACCTGTGCTATGGCAGATGAGACAGTCTGTTGTGCTACAAAATGACCCTCATTGTTGCCAATAGGACGTTGGTATGAACCCGTTGCATAGAATGATAATGCAATCAACACCTATAATAAAACATTATAGATTAGTTAATTGATATTATGAACACAAAGATATACTCACACAAAAAAACTTTTACAATTATTTACCTTCGTATTTACAGATAAATCTGTAGATCTTTTAGAGGCTGGCATAAAGCGGCCTCAACTCATCGCAAAGGTTATGTGCCAGCTCTTTACTGAGTCTGTATCTTTTGATAAACTCTGCTTCATCTAAATCAAAAGGATCACATTCTTCGCGAAGTTGTACACGACGCCGCTTTCTTGTTGTATTAGTGACTGCGTTATCATCTTCCAAAAACTCAAATATTCCAAATGCAAATGCCATCTACGATCATTACACAAAATGAATATAATATTAGACTAAAATCATGAAATTCACCTTTTATACGATCACTAGCGATAATTATTGCAAATTACTTACTTTATAAAATATAATAATGACTTTTTCTATTAAAAATTGCTATAACAATAATAAATCCGCCCGAGAGAAACAACTTTTTTAAGATCGCTAAATTTGACAGGAAAACAATATTGCTAGATGTCAAAAGTTGCGTCATGGTACGCTTTGAACGAACTTTTTAGAGGTGACGTCACAAAATTGCTAAGAGGACTATTGTGTTTCAATATTGTTTTAAGCTTGTTTTAAGGACGTCATGGTACGAAAAGACGAAGTAATATTAAAATAATACTGCTATAAGACGTGGTGGTAGGCCTCCTGCTTGTTCTTCAGCCGGGTATCTTCCAATACAAGTTTTTCTACTTTAGCGACGATTTCCAGTGTGGTGACCTCAATTGGCCGTCCGGAGCGGGGGTCATCTTCAATAGACTCTCTTCCTTGTTTGAAAAGACCATGCCACTTGTAGACCATGGTTTTACCAGGGGCAGAGGCCGCGTAAACTGCTGACAGCTCTTGAAAAATCGTCTGAGCGGATTTTCCTTGCCTGGTGAGGAATTTTATAACGGCGCGGTGTTCACGTTTCTCCATATTCGCTGACTTCTTCCCGATTCACTTGTTTGCAGGTTGATAACTGAAAAGTTAAGCACCAGATTTGGTTCAAACTTCGTATATATACCCTTAATGAGATGCTTAATAAGTGATTACCTGGACCAATAAAACAACCCCTACCAACCCCTCCATTCCGCGAACTTTTTGACCTCCCCTCGTAAACATTATTTGTCTAGCTCGCCTTGCTGTTTCCCTGTCAGAACCTATTTTTGAAAACATAAAAGTTAAAGGTTTATGATCTGTGAAAATAACTAAATCACGCCCTTCTATCATATTACGAAAATGAATTATAGACAAATAAATAGCTAATAATTCCCTGTCATATGTACTTTACTTCTTTTGCGCTGCTGTTAATGTTCTAGAAAAATACCCTAAAGGTTTCCACACGTTGTCAACCTTTTGCTGCAATACTCCGCCTATGCCAATGTCACTTGCATCGGTCATTAGCGATAAAGTTGTATTTTCTAAAGGATAAGATAACAAGACTGCATTTTTGAGATGCGTTTTACACTGTTCAAAATTATTCTCTGCTTTTTCATTCCACTTTATTTCGGTTTTATCTTTACGTTTAGCATTTCCTAAAAAATTATTTAACTAACTGATTTTCTGCTAAATGTGGAACATGTGATCTGTAAAAATTCAACATACCTAAAAATCTTCGTAGCTCCTCAATTGTTCTAGGCTTAGGAAAATCTATAATTGCTTTTACTTTATTTTCTAATGGCCTTAAACCTTCTGTAGATACCTCATAACCTAAAAATTCTAACTTACTTTGGCCAAAAACCCACTTTGAAAAATTTATCGTAATACCATATTGATCGAACCTTTGAAAAACTTGTTCTAACTGTTTCTTATGTTCCTCTTCATTTTCTGATGGAATAATTAAGTCATCTAAAAAATTAAAAACAAAATCTAATCCTTTTAACACAGTATGATGCATAAAACGCATAAAAGTTTGAGAACTGTTGCGCAATCCTGTCGGCATTCTGGGAAAGGAAAATAATCCGAAAGGTGTTATTACAGCAGTTTTTTCTATGTCACCTTCGGCTACAGGAATGCAATTATATGCCCTATTAATATCTATTTTTGAAAACAATTTTTTATTCGCTAAATAATACGTAAAATCTTGCAGTCTAGGTACAGGATATCGATCTGGTTTCGTAATCGCATTCAAACGTCTATAATCTCCACAGACTCTAATATTGCCATCTTTCTTTGGTACCACATGTAAAGGACTTGCCCAAGGACTATTACTCGGCCTACAAATCCCTAACTCCTGCATTAATTTAAATTCATTTTTAGCTTTCACATACCTGTCTGGTGGCAATTGTCTCGCTCTCGCAAATAATGGAAGTCCTGTAGTTTCAATATGATGACAGACTCCATGCTTAGGTACTTCTTTGTATGACACAGGCTTAGTTAACTCTGGAAACTTACACAATAAATCATAATACTGGCAATTATTCACGATAGTTTTTACAGTTGGGTGTAATGAATTATTCATAACACAATTAGTACTTAAATTAGTAACTTGATCAATTAATCTGCGCCCATTTAAATCTATTAACAAATTGTAATTAGCTAAGAAGTCAGCACCTAATATTGGTTGCTTTACGTCCGCTATTATAAACATCCAACGAAACGCTCGTCTTAACTTTAAATCTAAGATTAAACTATGCATACCATATGTCTTAATTTCCGTTCCATTTGCCGCATACAGTTTATAATTTTCACTTTCTAAATTATTAGTGCTATACTTTCTGTATATTTTATCATATGGAATTATAGACACGTTTGCGCCACTGTCTATTAAAAAATTTAAACCTGAACTTCTATCCAACACACTTAGACGGTGATTGTTATACACCCGGTTACAGTCTCCCGTCGTTGACTGTACCGATTCTAGTTTTCCTCCGGTTTTTTATTAACTAGCCAATTACAAGGTTTCACACACTTATTTGCTCTCTGCTTGAACCGAAAATGATAAAAGCATAATCCATTCGCATAAGTATGTGGATTTTTAAATGGTTCTCGATTTCTAGAATTAGATCTAAATCTTTTACCTTGATTTCCTTTACTCCAAGATCTTCTTGATCTAGTCTCCAGCTGCTGAAGTCTCTCTTCTTCTGAATCTCAGCTACTACATTAAATTCCTGTGACGTACTAGGCTTATTTTCAACACTGGAAATATTTTGAACCGGCGTTAATGTTTCCATGACCTTGTCAGCCATTGTTGCCAAAATATCCAAACCTTTTGTATCTGCTACAGCTAAAACGCCTCGAACTGAAGTCGGAAGGTGATTCTGCCACAATACAGCAAGTGTCTCATCTGTTACTTTTCCTCGTGCCAGATCCTGCATTCTCCGAAGGAGTTGTGAGGGCTTCTGTTCCCCCAATTCCATCTCCCCGATGAGTTTTTTTAATTGTCTTTCTTCAGATTCTTGATAGATAAAAATTAATCTTTCTTTTAACGTTTCATATTTTTGTTTCTCTGGCGGACCTGTTAATATGTCAGTAACTTGCTCAATTACTTCTCGACTCAGCTTTGTAATAACCACTTGGTATTTAGATTCATCGGACATCTTTTGAGGATGCAATACTGCTTCTGCCTGTATAAACCATAGCTTAGGTGAATTTTTCCAAAATTCCGGGATACGCGCTGTCAAAGCAACTGCCGATATACCCTGACCTTCACTGTTTTCGGCTTTAATATTTTCTATAGACATTTTGAAAAACTTTTATACTTATTCACTTTTATGACCGAAAAAGTTATTTACTGCACTACCTATGTGAAGTGAGCCGCTACGCCCCTGTACACAATAATTCACGGGTCACCAATTTAGTGATCAATGCGTTACTAAGAAATAACTGTTTGTAGTCTATAATACTCAGAAGTTAATGTTCTTGTTATCATGTACAGGAGATAAATAATTACACTGATTAATGTCACAAATTGTTCTTATTTAATGTTGTCCTTCATAAAGTGATTTAGGATAGCACAGTACTTATTACACAGAACTAATACATGTTGACACAATAAAGGTTACGTAGCGACTGGTTAGCTAACTAACAGTATGAGACTCAACATACGCAGTACCACGAATCTACGTCAGCATAACCACTATAATATTCCACGTCGGGGGTTCATACACATAAAAATTTAAACAAAAACTAAATCAATGATTAATTATAATGAATCAAGTACAGCATGTCAATTTCCAATCAATTTATACCCATCAAAATTGAACAAAAATAAAATAAAAAATCATATGAAATCACATTAAATTTGAATAAAATTAAAATCAATCAAAATAAACCCAAATTAAACCCATCAAATTATTAAGTCAAATGAAATAAAAATTAAATGAAATAAAATAAAATAATAATAAAATAATACAAATAAAATTTAACCTTTGTACCTACTACATTAAAACTATTACTCTTTACATTATTCACAATTATCAGTCATCAAATTAAATGTCATCACGTAGGCCTACCCGCCTTGCCACACATGAAGCCCAGTAAATCTAGCAATCAGCACAGAGTCCGTTCGTTGACCTATCATCATCAGAACACTGTTACGGCTCCCCCGAACCCGCCGCACTACCGAGGTTATTTTTTTGAGCATAATTGCGTAGAAATCGTCGACCCCCGCGTCTGCAAACATGCCGGAAGCACTGCAGTACCGAGGGAGCCGAAACAGTGCCCTGAACACATTATTGTATTGGACTCGCAAGGCGCTGTAGGCCCTCAGCGTAAAGTTAGCCCACAGGCCGCTGGTGTAAAAAGTTTGGCAATAAGCTTTAAATAGTGTGACTTTCACTTCTGCTGTACACCGAGCGATCCTGTGTGCCAACATGTTGCCTCGAACCGACAACGCCCTGCGTTCCCTTTCAATGTCCAAATTGTCACACAAACTTTCAGTCACTATATGGCCTAGATATTTAAACTGCGAAACACGACCTAAAGGTACTCCGTCAAGCAATAGGGGCGGTATAAAATTAGGTTCTTTATTTTTTCCTTTAAAAAGCATGAACTCGCTTTTACTTACATTGTACTTCAGGCCGTGTTCCGCAGCATAGCGCTCACACCTACTCACCAGCTGCCTCACAGCCCCAATTGAGGGTCCCAGCAGCACCATGTCATCAGCATAGCTCAAATTATTGACACATACATCATCAATATGGCAAAGCTTTCAATAAATTAAAAAAAAAACATCAAGTTTACATCATTACCTATTTTATTTTTCTCTTTTGATAGTTGAAAAAAAATCAAAAATAAACAATACACAGCTTATTTAACAAACAAAACAATGCGTACAACATGATAAGAACCTTATAGGTTTGACAACGTGCTCTTCTTTTAATGAATGGCCATTCGTTTATCAACGATTCTGCCAATACCTAAAGCTGAAGTTGATACACCCTGACAAAACATGTTAGAATTGAGAGAAGTTGAAATATCGATGAGTTGAAGCGAAATTAGACAGGTTTGTAGTCGAGGTTTAAGTCAATAAGACACACACAATATAATACTACCAGCTGATGCCCACCTGAATGTCGTTCCCGGTTTAGGATCCCATGGGAATATTTATAACATAATAAAATATTCTACGAACAAAAAGTAGCTTTAGTGTTAGTGTAGACTAGCTATAATCATTTTTTATCAAATGTCAGCCTCATTAAGTAGTAACTACCATCCAAAATCCCAACATCTTCACAAACTAACATTTAGAATAATAATATGTTATTTCAGCTAGACAACCTCGGAACAAGCCTGAGTCATGCCGGGATGATGAACTAAGATATTACAACACCAAATCTCCATTCATTTCAAAGGAAAATCAATAAATAAGTAGAAAAGAACTAATAACTTCAATTACTTTATAAAGCATGCAAATTATTAAGGTAAAGCTATCGTTTTATGCCCCATTATTCATAGAAACTATATTTACCTACAAAAGTGAAAGGTTTGAGACCCTGCGAACTCAGCATTCTGTAAATGATCAATGTAGTCAACAATTTTCACTGGCCGGTCCTCGGATGGAGGTGACCACTTTGGCATTTGCAGATGTTTTCATTTTGCAGAAGGAATGTTAAGCTAAGTTGAAGTCATTATGAAAAAATTCAACAGCAGCCAGCCACAACCTGAGCCGGTCCATTTTAACATGTCAATACAGCTTGCCACCTATTACGTGGGGCAAATTCTATGAAACTAAAATGTAGACATACAATAATGCCTCTCCCTAATGTATTGTAGTAGATTGATTATTGAAACAACTTGTTTAGGTCTTCGGTGTGGTTTATTGTTCAAATTTCTCTTCACATACATACGATATTATTTTAAAACAGAATTACTAGGTTTTATTACTACGTCAGTCTCAACTAAGGATGATGGAATGGATCGCTATTCGTCTCGATGAGATGCCAACTGTCAAACAGTTGTCCAGTCACAAATGTCAGATCAAATGTCAAATAACGTTCCGTTATTACATCATCCCCTTTTAAAAACAAAATAATTTTACAACAATTCCTCATCCCCTTTTAAAATAAACTTAATTACAACCCTATTACAAACAAGCTATTTTTATCTATTATATAAAAATAAGTCGGGTTTTCCTTCCTGACGCTATAACCCCAGAACGCACGAACCGATTTCCACGGTTTTGCATTCGTTGGATAGGTCTCGGGCTCCGTGAGGTTTATAGCAAAGAAAATTTAGAAAATATTTCAACAGAAAAGCGGGAATTTTTCACATACAGCGCCATCGCGGGCGAAGCTGCGGGCATCAGCTAGTTCCCTTATATAAAACAAATTACTTGTTACTACATTAAGTATACTACATTATTACAAGTACACAACTACCCATTCAACCAGTGGACCTGGTGAAACACAAAGCCATGCTGACCTAATACAGAAAGAGGTTCATATTTAGGTTTACAAGACATCATCCTCTTTTAAAAACTAAGTTAATATTACATGAGTATTGACATATTATCTATGCTGGCCGAATGAAGAAAGAAGTTCTAGAATAATTTACATCATTTTTGTCTCTAACATTATAAGATCTGTTACCATTACAGCCAACAATTTTACCTTCTAACCAGAACTTATTATTCAAATCTTTCTTAAACCAAATCTTTTGCCCTATTACAAAGTCATTTTTAACTCGACTGGACTTATTATAATTTTTGATATTTCTATCTTCTTGCTTGCAAAATTGTAAATTTACTTTATTATTTAACTTAGGACGCAAAAAATAATTTGATGATATTAATTTTGTTTTTAAATTCCTATGCATTAACAGTTCACAAAGAGAAAAGTTGGTTCCTGCTACTGGTGAAACTCTGTATTTTAATAAAGCTACTCTATAATCTGTGTTGTCTTCATTACATTTATACATCATTTTTTAGCAATTTGTACACCTCTTTCAGCCATACCATTCGACTGTGGATATCTAGGACTAGTGTAAGTATACTTAAAACCCCACTCCTTAGCAAATTTCCGACATTCAGCAGAATCAAATGGTACATGATCAGAAATTCTGCCCTGATATGATGAAAGGGCGTAACTTCCACAAGTACGATTTTGAGATAATTGCATTTTAGTAAAAAGTGCTGTTTAACCATTTGGTTAAAACTTTAATATCGCTTGTTTTTAATTATTTATAAAGAATATTATTTGCTATTTTATTCATATATACTGCTGTAATAATTGAGGGGGTTATTAAATTATTTCAACTTTCCTGTTTTACACTATGAAATAAAATATTATACATATCTAAATACCAAAAAGTAAAGCCATAACTAAAGAAATGATGGCCTTCTTTGCTCAAAAACGGATTTATGGCTTTTCAGACTATGAATACCGTACCTAAAATGGGATACTAAATTCATTTTAAACAAAGATTAGGTAGGTAATTTTTGAAATCAGGATATTTTCATTAATAAGGTTTTTTTACCAGGCGGCAAATAATTGCGCATGATGTTAAAATGTTACCTACTGAGTAAATCACTAATATATATTTTTTAATTAAAACACACAGGTAATTCTAATAAGTCTTTTATTATTTTGTTTTAGTAGTTCTAATCAGTTTTTTTAAAGAGGTTATAATATATTATTACAAACTATCATAATAGTCTTTCCAAGTTAAGAATAAAAATTAAAATCCTTCAAGAATTTTTAAAAGCAACTAAAAAATATAATTTTTTATCAAATGAAATGAAAAATATAGCTTTCAAAAGCAATGTTTAGGAACATTTACCAATCAAATAATCAACATTGTCAAAAATAACAATCTTACTAAACAAGTAGCAATACTAAAGTAATACATACATACATACATATCATCACGCCTGTTTCCCATCGGGGTAGGCAGAGACTATGGCTTTCCACTTGCTACGATCCTGGCATACCACTTTCGCTTCTTCTACTTTCATAAGTGCTTTCATACACGCTCGCCGGTTAAGGGTACTCTTTACCTGGCCTTTTTCCAGCAGGTCATCAATTTGGTTACCATGCGTACGCCGAGGATGACCCCTACCAGCTTGCCCATTCATTCTCGCCTTATAGATCTGTTTAGTCAGTCTATTTTCATGCATCCTCTCAACATGTCCAAACCATCTAAGCATCCCTTTTTCTATATTTGTCACTACATCTTCAGTTATACCACATTGTTTTCTAATCACGCTATTCCTTTCTTTGTCCATCAATTTCACTCCAGCTATACTTCGCAGACTTCTCATTTCCACTGCATTAATTTTACTTTCATGCACATGGCACAAAATAAAATATCAAATACTTAGTTGTAAAAAAAGATTTCTCATTCATAATCAACAGCTAAATTCGTTGCAGCATTATTCACATGCAGATTTTCCCAAAATATTTTCCTATTTAAAGGCATAAGTGGTCCCAACTTTTCAAAAATCTGGTTTTTACGGTCACTCGTAATACCTCTGGCGCCTGTTTTTTTAATTGGACTCGTAAAACCTTTCTTTAAAACAGTTTTTTTTTAAACAATCGAGTTCTGTGTATTGAGGATCGTTAAATGATGTTTTGTAAAACATTAAAAGTTTACCTTTTTTAAAATATACTTCACTCATGTCACGTAAATAGGCACGAGGATTATGATGTTGCATTTTGCATTAGAAGTATCATCTTTTATTTGTAAAAAGTCACCAACATCCATTTTTTTTTTACAATTGTTTTATGATTATTTGTGGACGCAACAGCTTCATAAAAATCGTCGAAGCCATAAATTTTCTTTTTTTTTTAAAGTATTTTCCACCTGATGGTGGAACTCATCGGCAGGCATGAACGTATGACCTGCCTCAAAATATTTTAAACTTATTGTTTCGGTCAAAGTCTCATCAGAATTAACAAAATATATCAGAAATGAAAATAAGGCCCAATTTTTATTTTGAGCAGCGCAATTGTCTAACCACAAAACTATATTTTTCAAATCCCTGTAGTTCTTGAGAAAGGCATGAAAGGTAGAAGCAATATCTTCTTTTTTTCTTCCTGATATGGCTTCATGCCATATTGCAGCCAAGGTCATTTGAGATGATGTTTTCTGGCCTAATGGCACGAAACTCTCGTTAAACACTACCAACCGAGGGCATAAAAGAACCGCTTTAAAAACGTCGATTCTGGGCAACATTATGACTTTTTGTAAGTCAACCGAAAAAAGTCCAATATCATCAGATTTTTCAGATTTACGATCTGCGTCATAGTATTCTCTAGCTAATTTGTAACGCTGATGATGTCTCTCATAATTAAAACATACATCGAAATTCATTTGACTTGGGATTATGAATTTCATATCCTTCGCAGGTTTTACACTCTTCATGGCCTAATTTAGCAAAAGAAATATTCATGGTTTTGACAGTTTTTTTTATAATAATCATAAGATATAGGTAAGTTAGGGGTTTTCACAGTGAAATCATCATACATACTTTGAACAGTGGTTTCTGATGACAAATACCGTTTCTTTGGGGCATGTTCTCGTCTGTAGTGTGATATTGTAGGTTTGTATGATTCTATGTGATTTTTTATAATCTGGCAATCTATTTTATTTTCTTTCTTATTGTATCCTCGACCGTCAAATGGAATAGCATCTTTGTTATCTAAGGCATTCCTAATAATAAAATCTGCACACTGATATTTGTTCTCCCATCTCATTGTTAAGAAAGTATGAAATCGTTTTGGTTCTATTTTTCTTTTCTGTTCCGCTAAAATTCTTTATTTTTTGTGGTTTTGAAATAGATGTGTTATTAATGATAAACAATTTCTGTTCCCTCCATGTCATCAACCAATACATATCATGAATTTCTCTTCTCCGCTCTTCAGTAATATTAATCGTGCATTTTTTTCTACAAACCGATGCTATACAACCTGGTTTCAGTGAGTATTTATTCAATATTTTTGTATCCTTTTTCTTCTTTTTTCTTTCGCTTAAACTTGTACTAAAACTTTGCCGTTTCCTTAATTTTCCTTTTTTATTTAATGTAGCCTCTAAATCATTGTTATTATGTATACCTGTATTAAAGTCCTGTGCAGATCCTGGTTGAACATCATCATCTACAATCATCTGTTTCTCTGGTGTTTCTTCAATATAAACACTGCGAATTGGTTGTGAATTTTCAATACAAGAGTCTGAATCTGAACAGCTTTCAGTTTCCATAGTTTTTTGTGGATTATATGTTTTATCTCTAACTGAGTCATCTGAATCAAAATCAATTTCTGAGCATTAACTACCAATAGAGTCTTGGTAAAGATCAAATATTTTACTTAAATTTTTTCTCACATTGCCATAACTTGTTGATGGTTGAGGGGAGTCGACTCTGTCTACGTTTCGTTCTACCGGCATTGCGGCTTCGGTTTCCACTGAACTGGTATTACTTAACATGTCCATAGTTTTAGAGCTCCTATTATATTTTTTCATGATGACCTAAAAAAAATAAACAACAAGTAAGTACAATATTGTATATTGATTAAATATAGTCTTTACTCTTCTTCTTCATCATAGCTTTAATCCCAGTCGCATCCGAAGCTTTCACACTATCGGAGTCTGGGGTCAGCTTTTTCCAGTCTAACTGCCAATTTGGCTATACTTCGACATTTCTGTAAAGCGACTGCCGTCTGACCTCCACAACCAATGGTGTAATTGGTGATATCGAAGTATTGCAGTTAGACGGGGCTGTATGTTTACGTCAGATGTCAAACAGCCCTATCCCTTAGTCACCTTGTACGACACCACATGGGAAGAGATGGGGTGGCACTAGTCTACTCTGCCGGCAACCACGCGGCCAAGTCCGGTCTTTACTAACCTTTTTAATTACCATACACAAAAAACATAAAAATCAGTCTATTCGTTTAGAACAGTTGTTTGGTAGGTAGGTAATTCAAGATTACTTGAAATAGAACAGTTGTTTTTTTTTAAATTTCGGGGTTAGGTATTTTACTAATAGAATTGTTTCGTTGTGAGATTCCAAATTATATCAATTTTGTCGGCTTAGTTTTGTTACAGCTTATTAGATAATAATAATAATAAAGTAACAAAAGTTTCTATTTTGATTGAGAAGTAGGTAGGTACCTATTTTTGAGTTTAGAAGAATGAAACGTATTATCCGTCTATTCAATGTGTTCCCTATTATTGTTAACATTTGTAAGCAACACTAAATTTCTATAACAATTACCACTAAGAACTAATGTTATAAAGTAATTTACTTACCCAAATGTAGATAAACAAAATATAAAGCAGGTCTGCGAACGCTAACCACGTGAATCACTCGCGGTGGCTCGGGCGCAACTAATCGACTAAACTTTTTGGCCTCCGCGTGGCTTAGAAAATAGTTCAAAGAAAAGCCACAATTGTAATTAGGGCTTTGCATTTTGTTCATCTTGGAATCGTAATTCTCAGTTTACTTGTATGAAAAGGCGTATAAAATAATAACGCCCTTTCTTCCAAGTAAAATAAATGTCATAGTATGAAAAGCCATAATTTGGAAATTACGACTTTTCACCTTAAAATTCAGAACTTAGAAGGACAATTATGGCTTTCTATTTTAATGTTTTGTTAGGGAAAAAAATATTTTTTTCCGAATTCGACCATATTTCCAATACAGAAAGATAGAGTTTTCTCTGCTGATTCTGAATATTATAATAACTCCATTTGGCCAAAAATGGAAGTTACGCCCTTTCTTCATATCACAGCAGAATTATCTCCGAGGTTACTGAACAAATCTATCAGTCTATTATTTATTGCACTAGCTCTTTTGTTATTCAGAAACTTAATATCTAACCACTTAGAATAGTAATCATAAATTATTAAATAACTTTTCCTTTTAAACTCCATAATATCTACTCCTAACTTCAAAAATGGTAAACCAGTGTATGTGGCAACAATGGTTCTTTTACATTATTATTATGATAAGTCTGACAAGGGAAACATTTTTTAACAAATTCTTCTATTATGTGTATCCATATGGGGCCAATAATATAGTTTTCTAGCCAATTGTTTAATTTTTGACATGCCAATGTGTCCTTCATGTAATGTTTTTTAAATTGAAATTCTTAAATTCTTAGGAACAATTTACCTGTCTTTAAAAAATACTAAATTACCATCATACGAAATATCATCTCTTATCTTACTGTAACTATGTAAATTATTAGGAATATTCTTATTATTTGGCCAACCATTCTTAGTATAATTAATTACTACTAACAAATCACTATCTTTACTACTTTCATTAATTAATTGAGATTTTTGTTCTTCTGTACATTCTAAATTCTGAGTTAGACCAACACAATGTATGACCTCATACATATAAGATTCATCAACATCGTTACATTCCTGATACGAACGACATAACAAATTGCTATATACATGAATTTACCCTGTAAATATTTGAATTCAAAATTATATTTTAGTAACTTAAGCTTTAATCTCTGAAGTCTAGGTGATGGTATCTCATGTATATGTTTTCTTAATAAGCACTCTAATGGTTTATGATCGTTAATAATAGTTATGTTATGTCCATAAATAAAGTAGTGGAACTTCTTTGTAGCCCAGACTACGCTTAACAACTCTTTTTCAATTTGAGAAAAATTACGCTCTGACTGAGTTAAACTTCTTGATGCAAAACAAACAGGCTTATCATTTTGTAATAAACTAAAATCATGCCATCCTTTGACGCATCACATTGTACTACAATTGGTAATTTACTGTTAAAATTCTGTAATATTGGAGCTTCAGTTATTTTTATTTTAAGATTATTAAACACAAATCAAATCAAATCAAATCAAAAAACATTTATTTCGCATAATCCTAATACATAGGCACTTGCGACACGTCAATGAATACAATGCAAATAGTACCACCAGTTCGGAACGCGGCCCGCTTGAGAAGAACTGGCAAGAAACTCGGCGGGCTATTCTTTTTGTGCACTACATATTTACAATAAGTAGATACTATAAACTAAAACTCTATCAGTAGAGCAAGCAGATCACTTCCAGGCTTCCTTATCAATCAAATAATCGTCAATTGTATAGTAGCCCCTGCAGCACAATTTACTTTTTATACACTTTTTAAACTTAATTAGGGGCATGCTTTTAATTTCGCTTGGAAGCCACACATTTTCATGAACTTCAGTCCAAATCCAATCTACTTCTTTTTTTAATAATAGGTGTAACGGTGATGCGATATTGGCCATGTTTGGTATAAACTTTCTTAAATAACTTACCATTCCGAAAAAAAATTGTATTTCTTTTTTATTACTAGAACTCTTCATATTAATAATAGCATTTACTCTGTCCGGGTCAATTTTCATACCTTTTTCTGAGAAAATATGACCAAAATATTTAACTTCTTTTAATTTATACTGAAATTTATTCTTATTAAATCTTGTAACAGAAGTTTTACTTCTCACTCGATAGATGGCGCTGTACCCATTTTCTGAAACGCGCTATGGTTTCGTTACGTGTACTATTATATAATATCAACTCGATATACCATTGTGAGTTCTAAATTATTAGAAAGCATAGTATACGACTGCATCCTTCCCTGGTTCTTTTGGATCTGTGCTTACTAGGATTAGGAACTGAGCATACAACTGTATCCATTTTCTGGATCTTTTGGATCATAATATCATAAATGCGTGTATGTTGTACGAATACCTCTCAATATACCATTCGTTCTATAAATCCTTCTTTCATTCACTCTACGAACGACGACTGGTCACTTAGCCCGGCTACACTGGCGCCCAACGTGGGGCTACAATTAGCGCTTAACGAGTGGGCTACAATTAGCGCTCAACGAGTGAACTAATTACCGAACTCCGTGTCTCGTACTAAGTTCGATGAAGGAAGAGATCGAAGAAGAATCAACAACAACAACTCCAACAACAACAACAACAACATCGCGTCGCAATTCCGGACCTTTGCATAAAACTAAAGGACCGAGAGCTACAAGAACTCAAGCTTCAAAATCTCAAGCCAAAAACCCTAAAATGGCCATATCATTTACCGAGGATCAGTGCCAGAAGTTAATAACAGCAATTTCAAGCAAGAGTGCTGGTTCATTTGCTTCTTGCACCGCGCATTTCGACGGCACACGAACATCTGAGGCTGTAGAAACTTTCCTAGCTGCAGTAAGCGTGTTCAAAAGAATTAAAAAGATAAGCGATGCTGACGCACTTACCGGCCTACCTTTGTTGCTGAAAAAAGAAGCTGGAATCTGGTGGCAAGGTATTAAGAATTCTGTAGAGGTCTGGTCCGATTTTGAAAGCCGGCTCCGTGAAGCTTTTGCACCCAAAAAACCTGCTTACATAATTTATCAAGAAATTATGTCTAACAAGCAAACGCCTGCTATCTTAACGGAGGAGTATTTATCCCAGAAACGGTTTCTGTTTGCACAATTACCTAAGCCAGAACCTAGTGAAACTCAACAGATCGACATGTTGTTCGGGCAGCTTCATATAAACATTCGAGAGAAAATACCTAGGGATGATGTTAATACTTTCGACGATCTACTCAAAGCGGCTCGTGGAGTTGAACGAACGCTGGCTGAAAAGAAACATCTCAGTACTACCAGTGAACCTACCTCAAAACCATTACCTACCTCAAACCAATAACTTTAGAGGCAATAGATGTGAAGAAAGATAGTAAGAAGATTAGGTGCAAGTATTGTCGATTATCAGGACATACTATCGAACAGTGCCATAAGAAAAAGAGGAAGGAAGCAAGCCAACCTGAGACTGATGTCAAAGCTGTCGAATCGAAGTCACTTGTCCCGTCAACATCAACACCAAAGTTTTCCTGCTATGGATGTGGAACACCTGGTGTTGTTCGCAGCAACTGTCCGACTTGCCACAAGTCAAAGACATCTAGCGGAATATCTACTGATGTCGGGTTCTGTGCGCTGAATGTTAAGATTGACGCCCGTGCTAGACCGATTGTCTTCGTCAATATCGCCGATACTCAAGGCGTAGCTTATGTCGACACTTGCGCTAAATCCAGTGTCGCCTCCTACACTTTGTACTCTCTATTGAGACAGAAAGGATACGGTTTTGGCCAAGAAACTGCCTTTATCACCCTATCTGATGGGCATAAGAAAAGGCAACGTGTGTTAACTGTGGAACTCCCAGTTACACTTTGTGGTCGTACCACTATTTGTAAATTTTTGATATTGCCGGAAGCCCGCAATAACCGAACATTATTAGGCATTGGTTTCATACAAGATGCCGGAATGGTCTTAAATCTACCTCAGTTCACTTGGCATTTCGTAGACAATGAGAAGGATGTCTACGAACTGTACGACGAGAACTTCACTACATTCAATGAAGATACTGTCGTTCTCTCACCTGTCTTGAATACAAGAGCTATTCCTGACTTACCTCAAGCGTCTAATCTATTTCCAAGTACGGAGATATCCTGTATTGGAGTTCCAAGTTTAGGTGATGAACAGGTGACGTTATTAAATGAGTCTAGAAAGTTTGTGACTCAAGCCGATCATGCTCAACCTGTTACCTTAAAAGCTTATGCTACTTCCAATGCCATCGGAGCTATTTTAGTCCAGGGGGAGAAAGAACATGAACACCCTGTTGAAAATACCATGTCTCCGCAGGGAGTCGTGAATTCTGGTCACTTGTCAAAGCTGCCGAGGGAAACTTCTGTCAGTCGGGTTTACCACCTTTGCTTAAACCCGACGGTAGTCTGGCCCAGAGTGCCAGGGAGAAGGCCGACCTTTTGGGTTTTCTCTTTGCCTCTAACTCGACCATGAGCGACGGGGGTGCTGTGCCGCCGGACGTTCCGTGGTGTGGAACTTCCATGCCGGAAGTTAAATTTACGCAGCGGGACGTCCGATGGGAGCTTCGTTCTCTGGACGTTCATAAGTCGAGTGGGCCGGACGGTATACCCGCGGTAGTACTTAAGCAGTGTGGTCCAGAGTTGTGTCCGGTACTTACACGTCTTTTCACGCTTTCATATTCCATGTGACAAGTCCCGGCGTCGTGGAAGATCGCGTATGTGCATCCTGTGCCCAAGAAGGGCGATAGGACCGACCCGGCCAATTACAGGCCTATAGCCGTCACCTCCCTATTGTCTAAGGTGATGGAGCGTGTAATTAATACACAGCTCCTGAGGTACCTTGAGGAAAACGACCTGCTCAGTGACCGGCAGTACGGTTTTCGTCACGGTCGCTCGACGGGCGATCTTCTCGTGTGCCTTACACACCGATGGGCGACGGCTATCAAGAGTAAGGGCGAGGCTCTAGCAGTCAAAGACTTCTATATAAACTGAGGTAGACATGCCCTACGCACCGATTTTTGTAACCTATAAACTGAGCTAATTAGCAGCGTTGCTCGCACTGTTGTGAGTCAAAACTTCGAAAGTAGGTGCTCGACTTGCAATCGGAGTCCATACGCCTTCTCTTTTACTCTTTTTCTATTCGTATATTGCTATTGTGCGTGGTGACAATTACGTAAAAAATATTTATAAGTGAGTGTAGTCTTATTAATGTGTTTATTTGAGGATTGCTTTTGAAATCTCGTTTGTTAGAGTACGGCGCGTCTACCTCAGTTTATATAGAAGTCTTTGCTAGCAGTAAGCTTGTACATTTCTAAAGCCTTTGACCGGGTCTGGCACCGTGGTCTTCTTAAAAAATTGCCCTCCTACGGACTGACCGAGACATTCTGCGGATGGGTGTCCAGCTTTTTGGCCGGTAGAAGCATCAGGGCTGTTGTCGACGGCAGCTTTTCTGACTGCATGGCTATCAACGCTGGAGTACCGCAAGGCTCAGTGTTGTCCCCTACCCTGTTTCTGCTGCATATCAATGACATGTTGTCTATTGACGGCATTCATTGTTATGCGGACGACAGTACAGGGGACACTTGTTACACAGGCCGCCCCGGTGTCTCTCGGGACGCAGTGGAAGAAAGTCGTGAATAGCTTGTGTCTGAAATCGAGGCTACTCTTACTAGAGTATCCGATTGGGGTAGACAAAACCTTGTCCAGTTCAATCCCTCCAAGACACAGGCGTGTTTCTTCACCGCTAAGAAAGCCCCAATTACTGTAGCGCCTCAATTCCAGGGCACATCTCTTTCCATCTCTAAAAGTATAGGGATCCTTGGTGTTGACATCTCCAGTGACGTTCAGTTCCGCTGTTATTTGGAGGACAAGGCCAAGCTGGCGTCCAAGAAGCTCGGTGTCCTCAACAGTGCGCGGCGGTACTTTACTGCGGCGCAAACACTGCTTCTCTATAAGTCGCAAGTGCGGCCACACATGGAGTACTGCTGTCACCTCTGGGCGGGGGCACCTGAATATCAGCTTCATCCATTTGACTCGGTGCAGAGGCGAGCTGTGAGAGTTGTCAACGATCCTATACTGACAGGTGGTGTGGAACCTCTTCGCGACAGGAGAGACTTTGCCTCCTTATGCGTGTTCTACCGCCTGTACAATGGTATGTGCTCTGAGGAATTGTTTGACATGATGCCCACGGCTACCTTCTATAATAGCACTGCTCGCCATAGACAGGGATTTCATCCTCACACCCTACGTCCGGAGCGTTCGAGCACGGTTAGATCCGGTAGGGGTTTTCTTCCGCGCACGCTTAGGTTGTGGAATGATCTTCCTGCCTCGGTTTTCCCAAACGCCTACAGTATGGGGTTCTTCAAAAGGGGTCTAAGAAGGTTTTTACAGGGTCGGCAGCGCGAGTGTGGCGCCTCTGGTGTTGCAAACGTTCATAGGCTGCGGTGACCACCAGTCCTTCTGGTGGGCCGTATGCTTGTCTGCCACCTTAGTGGTATAAAAAAAAAAAAGTCATCAGAAAGGTCTAATACTGAAAAACACTTCTTATCACTTAATTTAGACACAATCTCATCAATAGTAGGAATCAAATGATGCTCTCTAATTAAGACTTTATTAAGATCTTTAGGATCAAGGCAAATTCTAAGTGAACCATCTTTCTTTTTAATAATAACTAAATTGCTTACAAATTTTTTCGGATGCTCAACCCTCGCGATGACTTTGTGCTTCACCAGAGCATCCAACTTGTCAGCGAGGCGCTTCATCAGTGCATTAGGCACTCTCCGTGGCGGTCTCACTACAGGTTCCACACCGGGTTGAATGCGTAACTGCAGAGGACTCTTAAATTCACCAACACCCTGAAACAGTTTATTATTAATATTAATTATATTTTCCTTACTGTTATTACACTCTAGTTTAGTTTTAATGATATTAATATTAGAATTATTTATTAATTTAAGTTTTATTAATGAATTTAAACCAAGTATGGGTCTTACTAGTTCTTTTATTATTAAGAATTCAAGCATCAAACAATCATTATTTAAGTCATTATAAACTTTTAATGTTATTCTACCTAATGGCACTATCTTGCCACCACCGAAGACCTCTATTAATGTTTTAGTCTCAGAGAAGCTTATATTATCATCATAGACTATTTTCTTCAAATCACAAAACACAAGACATTTACTTGTGCACCAGTGTCACACTTAAAACATACATTCTTATTTTCAACTCTTAATAACTCTGTCCACTCATTATTCTCCAAATCTATGGTGCAAACTGGTCATAATTCATGAACATAATTCTGATGTATATTTTCATCAATATTATGAACTTTTTTGTTCATTTCACCATCCCTACAACCTACACTGAAATGATTCATTTTCTTACATTTATTACACAGTTTGCCATAAGCTGGACACTGCCTAGGACCATGATCTGTATTACATTTTTTACATCTATAAAAGTTCTTATTAAAATTATCCTGAATCTTATTACTCATCCTTCTATTTTTTAAATTATTATTAAATTACCTATTTTTATTATAAGAATACTTAGCTTTATTAAATGAAGCATGTTGTTGCTGCAAAGACCTCTCCGCCTGCACTGCATGAACCTTCGGACTGCTCAGCGCCTTCATATATTCCCTGGACAGCTCTGCAGACCTACAGATATCTACAGACCTACGAGCTCATTGGGGTGACATTGTGCCGGTGACGGTGAGACCAAAGGCTTATCTGTCTCCATTGGCAGATCGAGGCGCGGAATATTGGTACGGCGATCAGGGAGACCCGGTGAAACGGTTGACCGCTGACCGCCCGCAGGCTGTACAGGACCCGAACCTGGGGATTACTTAATCTCCGCCTGAGGAGGCTGAACCAGCAGCTTGTGTAAAGTCACTGGTGCTGTGGTCGTGCCGGAGGAGGATACCGGAGTGGACGCATCGGGGGGGGGGGGGGGGCGGGGGGCGGGGGCCCTTCCGTACGCCGTGCCAATCTACCGCATTACCTCTGTCTGCCTTCGGTGAGTTTGAGCCTCAGTCTTCAGTCTTCAGTCTTCTTGGGCTCCCATTTTCCGCACTTAGGTCCGCCAGTGGACCCATTGTACGTGACCGTTGGCTGTCACTCCAGCCAACCCAGCTCCGACCAGAAGCGCAGGATCCTCTTCGGGTCCTCACACGCCTCCCGGAGTGTTGTGGGGCTGCCAAGTATGTCGACTCTGTATGTAACCAGGCTCTCGCACTCCAAGATTGCGTGAGCTATGGTTTCTTCTTTCAACAGGCACGCTCTGCACAGCGCGCTGTCCGTGATACCTAAGACATTCAAGTGCTTATTTACTGTGCAATGACCCGTTATTGTGCCCACCATGGTTCGCAGATCACCTTTATTCAGATGTAGCAACGTTCTAGCTAGTTTTGGCCTGGGTCTCGGTAGAGCTTCCCTTGATTGCCTGCAACTTACTGTTTGTGCCCATCTCTTTTCATGCCGCTCTTTCGTGCGTTGTCTCAGCCATGCCCTTACCTGGTAGAATGGTATTGGTATAATCGGGCTTGGTCCCACCGGTGTGGTGCTGGAACCCAATCTGGCCAGTTCGTCAGCTGCATCATTGCCGCTCGATCCGCTGTGACCTTTTATCCACTGAAGGCTTACCTTGTGTGTTAGGGCCAGCTTTTGTAGCCCCTGGTGGCATTGAAGCACCAGCCCAGAGTCGATTGTGGTGCTCCTCAGAGCTTTTAGCACTGCTGCACTATCGGAGAGGAGCCTGATGTGGTTGTGCTCAATTTTCCTGGAGTCGATTGCATTGGCGGCGTTAATTAAACCTATGCACTCACATTGGAAGATTGACGAATGAGACCCTAAAGGTATTGATGAGTGTATGTTGAGCTCCGGGGAGTAGGTGCCTGCTCCTGATCCGTAGTCTGTTTTGGATCCATCCGTGTACACTCTGAGTTCTCTTATACCGGAGTGGTCCTTGGCGGACTCTGCCAGCGATATATTGTACTTACGGTCAAACACGTATGTTTTCGGTATCCTGTCGTTAGGGGCTTCCACGAGAGGTTCATACTCTATTGCGTCCTCTAGTATGCGCCTATGACCTACCCTTGAGCGCGTCCATTGTTTTGACGCCTGAAGTCGTGCCGCCGCGGCGGCCGCTTCCTGGTGAACGAACAGGTCCAGAGGCGGTAAGCAGAGCATTGCCTCCATCGCTGCTGTGGGTGTGTTGCGAAAGCATCCCGTGATGGCGCAACACGCCGCTCTCTGGAACTGCTGCATTTTATCTATGGCTGAAGCTAGTTCGGCCCTGGGCCACCAAACTAGCGAGTTTGAGCCTCGCCTAGTCTCCTGCGCCACCGGCACAAAAGCGCCCCCTTCACCTTCTTAATTCCCCATTTTTTTAAGAACTATGGCTAAAGAAAAAAGAAAGAAAAAGGTATCCACAGCGGCATCGTCGTCCACACTTCAAGTGGACTTTTGCAACATCAGAGGTATGCGCGCGAACATCAACGTAGTCCACCACCATCTTGAAACTGCGAAGCCAACCCTTTTTTTCTTAACGGAGACGCAGATCTTACGACCGGGCGATAATCTTGCTTAATGTACCCTAGCTACAAGCTTGAGTACCACTTTAGGCAGAAAGCCTAAAGAAAATCAATGGCAACCCTGCCACGGTGTACATTACAGTCTCGCTACAAGTTTGTGTTAAAAATACTACTTGCAAAGTATCAGTTTCTGTGAATTGGCAAAATAAAGTACACCATTTGAGGATCCTGGATTATTGTTTTCTGCTATTGTTGTGCACTACAGACGGTGTTAGACACAAAGATAAGTTTTATTTTTATACCCTCAATATACAATATCAAGTTAGATTGTCACTCAAACTTCAATTGAGACTTAGAAATACCCTCAAGTTGCACATATTTGCTGTCATATTCAACTGACAGCCGTCAATTTTGATCTTGACATATATATTGTGTTGCCATACTGCAAGGTTTTATCCAGATTGTGGTAAAATATCAAGATGAGTGTATGTCAAAAGTGTACGAAGCAAATACAATCCACAGAAATAAAAAAATGCTCCCAGTGTAACGCAGCATATCACTGCCATTGTGTGGGCGTATCTGTTGAGAATTTGATGAAGGAATCGAAAGCTTATAGAGCTGCGTGGAGGTGTTCTTGTTGCAAACTTACTGAGAAGCGTGGTGGAAGTTCCAAGACCCCTTCTCCACCTGAAACGGGACTAAATATTGAAATTTCAGCTGCGAACAACGTCGGGGAACTTAAACAGTATTTCAGCAAGAGGCTGGAGGACTCACTTTCTCAACTCCTGAAGGACATACGGCGGGAGTTTACTGTTGAAAGCGAGGAATTAACTGCAAGTGTCAATTTTATGTCTGCCAAGTACGACCAGCTTCGAGAAGAATTAGATTTGAAAACTAAAAAGTGTGAAGAACTAGAGGCCGAGAATAAATCTCTAAAATTGAACGTGGCTGATATTAACAGTAGACTAAACACATTTGAACAGCAATCCCGAGAGTCGAATCTGGAGATCCAGTGCGTCCCTGAGCACAGAAGTGAGGACCTCAAGACTGTTATAAAACAATTGACGGCATCTGTTGGATATACTCTGCACGAGGAACAACTTCTGAATATTACCATCGTGTGGCAAAGGTCAATCAGGAATCCAAACGTCCACGATCGATTGTGGTAACGCTGTCCAGTCCCCTGGTACGAGATGGTGTTTTGGCTGCGGTCAAGACATTCAATAGGAATCACCCAAACGAGAAGCTTAATTCGTCACATCTTGGTATTGCCAGTGGAGAACCTATATACGTGTGCGAACATTTATCTCCGGCGAACAAGCAGTTACATGCTAAAACTCGTCAAATTACTAAAGATAAGGGTTTTCAGTTTGTATGGGTGCGAAACGGTCGCATTTTCATTAAAAAGGATTTTAATAGTAAGAATTTATTTGTAAGAGATCCGGAATTTCTTAAGACTTTGTAAATTTTCTTTTCTCTTTTTATTTATTTTTTGTTTTTTTTTTTTATTTTGTAGTTGAGTATCTTGGCTATAACTTATGAACACAAACCGGAACGTAGGAAAGAGCAACAATACTTTAAATATTTTGTACCAAAATGTAAGAGGTCTAAGGACCAAGACAGAGGTCATACGGTGTAACGCGCTCGTGCTGGACTTTGATGTGATTCTTGTGACAGAGACATGGCTAAAGGAATCTGTTTATAACCGGGAGATCTTAGACGATAGATATACTGTATTCAGAAGGGATCGAATTTAATTTTACTGGTTGGCGACTTCAACCTGCCCTATTTGCGTTGGCAACGTGGTGTTGGAATGAAGTTCATGGTCCCAGCGGGATGCCCTGATAATAAGGAAAGTTTACTTACGGACGCTCTCGCCCTCAACGGTCTCTATAATATAAATTCAATAGAGAACGCTGAGGGACGCACGCTTGATTTAATTATAACAAACGCTACTGGACTTTTTAAGGTGACTAAAAGTGACACACCGTTGGTTGGCCTGAATATTCGTCATCCAGCTCTTGATATTTCCCTAAATGTATTTCCTCATCACAAGAAACCACCCAAAATCAAAAAAGCTGTATCTCTAAATTTTTCCAAGGCTAACTACGCAGATATTAGGGATCAACTGAATGTCACAGATTGGGCTGAACATCTCTCGGTGAACGACATGGTTGATGGTGCGGTTGACGCTTTTTACTCCATATTAAATCAAGTAATTGAAAATAATACGCCCAAATACCGCTGTGGAAATAATAAATATCCATTTTGGTTCAGTCCGCCTCTGCTGAGAGCGCTGAAAGACAAGAGAAGAATTCATAAAAAGGTTAAAAAGTACTCAAATCCCAGAGACGTATGTGCTTTTAAAATGTTGCGCGACCAATGCAAAATCATGGTGCGGGAATGTCTCGAAAAGTTTAAGATAAACTCATCAAACTTAATTAAAAGTAATCCTAAATATTTTTGGTCATTTATAAAGTCAATAAGATCCAATAGCAGTGAAATCCCAAATGAAATGTTCTATATGGATGAAATTGCGGGAGACGGGCAAGGTATTAGTGACCTTTTCCGCAGTAAGCTCAAGTGGCTCCCAATTCGTCTTCGACGGAATACTCATATTCTCTGTTTACTTTACAACATTCTATTTAATCCCACTAGTCCCATTTATTTGAAAGAACGTTTTATGTTCCTTTGTGACACACATGTGAGAACTTTGAGGTCATCAGAGTCTTTGGAATTGGCGGTACCGAGGCATTCGACATCTTTCTACAACAGGTCGTTTACTGTGCAAGCTATACGGCTCTGGAATGCATTGCCCTTAACCATAAGAAAAGCAAAGTCGTTAAACATTTTTAAACGAATGGTGAAAGACCACTATTTAGAGTCTTAGTTTAACCATTCTCCAAGTACTTATATCCTTGTAAGTGCTATATTAAGTAATCTATGAATATAATATTGTGTATGTATATAGGTTGGTATGTATGTATGTATGTATGTATGTATGTATGTATGTGTGTATCATGTGTATGTATTTGTATGTATGTTTGTAGGTGTGTACATAGTTGTAAATACTGTTATTGACTAAATTTAAATTCTTCTACCTTTAATACACCTCCCAAATTACTACCCATCTTAATCTCTGACAATTATCTCCATCCAAAGGTTGCCTGGTAGAAATCGCACTTAGCGATAAGGCCGCCCATTGTACATTACAAGACCTTGTATTCCTTAACTATGTAAATATTTTTTTTGGTGTACAATAAAGAATATTTCTATTCTATTCTATTCTTTTCTCTGAGTATTTTCATTCAGTATACTCTGATAAGCAGGCACCTTTAATAAGTAATTGTGATGGACCTGTTAACCTCTCGGAATAACTTAGTTCTTATTATATATCTAAAGCGGATATCCTTAGCACTCTAAAATCGTTGAATACGAACAAAGGGCCAGGACCCGATTCTATACCGCCATTGCTACTAAAAAATTGTTCAGAGCAGTTAGTTGACCCGCTTCATTATATTTTCAACATGTCTCTCTCCTGTGGAGTTTTCCCTTCTAAATGGAAGCTTGCACATATTACTCCAATACACAAAAAAGGAGACCATAGTGATGTCACAAATTATAGACCCATTTCTATTTTATCCACTATGGGTAAGGTATTCGAGAAGCTGGTTCAAATTAAAGTTTATTTCCACCTAAAACCGATGTTCGATATTAACCAGCATGGGTTCTTACCAGGCAAGTCGACTACGTCGAATCTTTTAGATTATGTCACGAATATTTATGAAGCAATGGAAGACTCAAAAGAGGTGCATGACGTATACACTGATTTCTCAAAGGCATTTGACGTGGTAGATCATCACCTACTCATACAAAAATTGGCCCACGCAGGCATTTGTGGATCATTGCTTAGGTGGTGTGAATCATATCTTGTAAATAGATCACAGCTTGTCAAGGTTAGAGGTTATAGATCTGTGTCTAGGATGGTCCCGTCAGGTGTACCGCAGGGGTCACATTTGGGACCGCTTTTCTTTCTGGTTTACGTGAACGACTTGTGTTCTACCATTAAGTCAGAATACCAAATGTACGCTGACGACCTAAAATTGTATCGGACTATTTGCAATCCTAATGACATTCACTTATTGCAGGCTGACATAAATGCAATAAACCATTGGTGCTCTGTCAATGGAATGGTAATAAATACCTCTAAATGTTTCCACATTAAATTCACACGTAAAAGGCATCCCATGTTGGCTACCTATCATGTATCTGATGTCCCAATAACTGAGGTTTACAGTATTCGGGACTTAGGTGTTGTAGTCGATACGAAACTGGACTTTCGGGAACATATAGATGGCATCATAAGTAAGGGGGCCCGACTGGCTGGTTTTGTGATTCGCCTAACAAAATTGTTCAGGGACTATGAAGTCCCCATTCTCCTATATAACAGTTATGTTAGATCAGTACTTGAATACTGTTGTCAAATTTGGAGCCCATCTTATGCCGTACATATTACGCGTTTGGAGAAATTACGGCGACAGTTTTTATATCACTTAGCATATGCGCATAATCTATGTCGCACTTTAACATCTTATGACTCTAGACTGGCGCATTTTAATCTTACTTCTTTAGAGCATAGGCGAAATGTAGCTGATATTGTTTACTTGCATAAGTTGATTAACGGCAGATTGGACAGTTGCCAGATTGAATATCGTTGTGCCACGTTCAGGCTGTCGTACTCATAATAGAAGGGTATTCAGCTTGCCCTTCTGTCGGACTAATTATACCCAGCACTCACCGTTGTACCGTATGAGTTCTGAAGGGTATTCAGCTTGCCCTTCTGTCGGACTAATTATACCCAGCACTCACCGTTGTACCGTATGAGTTCTGCCTACAATTATGTTTGTAATGGAATTGATATTTTTCATACCTCTATTCGATCGTTGAAATTGTATTTAAATGCACAGTTGTGACTTATTATTGATTAACAGTGGTAGACTTAGACTGTAGTGTGCCCGTTTGAAGCCGATTACTTCGGTTGGCGCTCTTCTTCTGTAGTATGCAGTGTTCACTTCAAGAAGGGCAGACACTAAAATTTAGCACCTTATGAATGACAAATATGAGCATGTTACCATAGTGTTTTGTCCAGTTTAGTGAACCGAATAAAAAAAAAAAAAGCCGGGGTATGTATGTACGTCCGGGATGATGTCTGCTGTCGTCGTCTTACAAGCCTCGAAGACAGGGACCTCTCTACGTTATGGTCACGCTTGGATTACGGGGGCCACACTCGGATCTACGCGTGCGTGTATAGGTCTCACAGCGGTGGTAACACGGACACAGTTCGCCTTTTTGACCACCTGCAACAATCGACTGACAAGGTGATTGAGCAGTATCCCTCCGCGGAGATAGTGATTCTGGGGGATTTCAACGGACATCATGTTGACTGGTTGGGCTCCCGGACCACCGACTTTGCGGGGAAAGCTGCTCACGAATTTGCCCTGACCTATGGGTTCTCTCAACTGGTTAAATCCCACACAAGGGTACCAGACAAGAAGAACGAGCATAGTGCATTGCTGGATCTCCTGCTGACAACGCGTCCGGACGGATACAGTGTTTCAGTGGATGCTCCGCTCGGATCGTCGGACCACTGTGTCGTTCGGGCGCATGTGCCTCTCGCAAGGCCTGGACCACCTCGGCCCAAGGAGTGGCGACATGTATGGCACTATAAGTCAGCAGACTGGGATGGACTGCGAGAGTTTTTCGCGTCGTACCCATGGAGGCGGCTTTGTTTTGCCTCAGAGGATCTGGATTCTTGCGCTGCAGCAGTCGCTGCGGGGATCTTGGAGGGCATGGAATGCTACATTCCTATCCGTTGGATCCCTGTAGGAGCAAAAAAGCGACCGTGGTTCAATCGGCTCTGCAGAGAAACTTTGATGTTGAAAGAATCTGCTTACAGGACTTGGACCACGGCTCGTGCAAATTCAGATCCAAACATCTCTGAGGTGAAACGCAAATTAAATGCCACCTCGAGGGCCAGCAAAAGAGCAATTGTCAGGGCTAAGTTCGATTTCGTCGGCAGAATTGGTGAACGGCTAGCAGGCTACCCTTCAGGCAGTCGCGAATTCTGGTCGCTTGCCAAAGCTGCCGAGGGAAATTTCTGTCGGTCAGGTTTACCACCTTTACTTAAACCCGACGGTAGTTTGGCCCAGAGTGCCAAGGAGAAAGCCGACTTTTTGGGTTTTCTCTTTGCCTCTAACTCGACCATGAGCGACGGGGGTGCTTTGCCGGTCTTCTCTCGTTTCCCATAAATTCATTTGCACTAATATTGTTTGCCATAATCATCCACGATCATAATATTTATTTGCACTATTATCATTTATACTAATAACGTTTGCCTTAACAACTCAACAGTCATATCTTTTATTTGCCATAAAATGACTTTCTATAACAACATTTATCATAATAATTAGTTTCCATAAGTAACGCATCTCATAATCGACTCCTGACATAATTAAAATTTGATATAATTATGAAAATAATACATAATATTGTTAGGTCAAAATTAATTATTATCGTTAACACCCCGACTCAGTGCAATCCGACTCGGATAGGTTAGGTTATAAGACTAAGGTGGGAGCGAAGCGAAGCGGAGCTCCCGCCTTAAGTCTTCGTGGTTTTTTTTTTAAACCACTCAAAAGTAGGAGCCCCGCGGCGCGGGGCTCCGTCGAGCTTAGTTAGTAGACGCTATATGAGGTTTAATTTTAGGTTTAATTGTGAATAAATTATCTGTGTCGTATAAATTATCTTTATTTATATTATGGTGAATAAAAGTTATGGAAAATGGCATTATTGAAAACGAAAATTATGGCAAATACATTTATGGATTTAAATTATTATGACACTTGATCGATTATGACCAATGGAATTAGTGAAAGTCATTTTATGTCATTTCACGATTATGGCAACTGAAGCGTTATGTCTAATGAAATTATGGCAAATACCAGTATGGCATATGAAATTATAGCATTTTAAATTATGGCAAACATTAGTAAACCGCTTTGCCGCCGGATATTCCGTGGTGTGGAACTTCCATGCCGGGAGTAAAATTTACACAGCGGAATATACGACATGAGCTTCGATCCCTGGACGTTCATAAGTCGAGTGGGCCGGATGGTATACCCGCGGTGGTTCTTAAGCAGTGTGGTTCAGAGTTGTGTCCGGTACTTACACGTCTTTTCACGCTTTCATATTCCAAGCAACAAGTCCCGGCGTCGTGGAAGATCGCGTATGTGCATCCTGTGCCCAAGAAGGGTGACAGGACCGACCCGGCCAACTACAGGCCTATAGCCGTCACCTCCCTTTTATCTAAGGTGATGGAGCGTGTAATTAATACACAGCTCCTAAGGTACCTAGAGGAACACGACCTGCTCAGTGACCTAGGTGTGCTCAACAGGGCGCGGCGGTACCTCACTGCTGCACAAACACTGCTTCTCTATAAGTCGCAAGTGCGGCCGCACATGGAGTACTGCTGTCACCTCTGGGCGGGGGCACCTGAATATCAGCTTCGTGCATTTGACTCGGTGCAAAGACGTGCTGTAAGAGTTGTCAACGATCCTATACTTACATGTGGTGTAGAACCTCTTCGCGACAGGAGAGACTTTGCCTCCTTATGCGTGTTCTACCGACTGTACAATGGTCTGTGCTCTGAGGAATTGTTTGATATGATGCCCACGGCTACGTTCTATCACCGCACCGCTCGCCACAGAAAGGGAGTTCATCCTCACACTCTGCGTCCGGAGCGTTCCAGCACGGTTAGATCCAATAGGGGTTTTCTGCCGCGCACGCTTAGGTTGTGGAATGATCTCCCTGCCTCGGTTTTCCCAAACGCCTACAGTATGGGGTTCTTCAAAAGGGGTCTCAGAAGGTTTTTACAGGGTCGGCAGCGCGAGTGTGGCGCCTCTGGTGTTGCAAACGTTCACAGGCTGCGGTGACCACCGGTCCTTCTGGTGGGCCGTCTGCTTGTCTGCCACCTTAGTGGTATAAAAATATATATATATATAATTCTTGAGCTTGTTGTCCAATACAGTTTAACAAAATTGCCGCTTTTCTTGTTTCTGCTAATTTTTCGAAGCCGGCCGCCATCATGAAAATCTTAAAGCTTTGTTTTGTTTAAATTTCTGCCATTGTGGATAACAATTATCTATGTTGTCCAAATTAAGAGCCATCGGCATTTTATACTCCACCGCACATGTCATGTTACCAATTTTCTGTTCTTCTTCAGACATTTTCTTATAATACGCGTCGCTTGCCTCAATGTGCTTACTCGCAGAATTTGAAGATTCTTCAAAATTCGGTTGGAACGCTCAACTGCGCCATGTTTTGTAGTAGATTGATTATTGAAACAACTTGTTTAGGTCTTCGGTGTGGTTTATTGTTCAAATTTCTCTTCACATACATACGATATTATTTTAAAACAGAATTACTAGGTTTTATTACTACGTCAGTCTCAACTAAGGATGATAGAATGGATCGCTATTCATCTCGATGAGATGCCAACTGTCAAACAGTTGTCAAGCCACAAATGTCAGATCCAATGGCAAATAATGTTCCGTTATTACACCTACCATTATATCTCTTCCTCATAGTACAAGACCTGCTTAGTTTAATGAAAGCCTTTTCGTTATTGTCTATATTATGCCTCATAATATTTGATTTTGATAAATATATAGTTAAGAAGTTACTTATTAAAGAAATGTCATGTCAGAATCATTGTCCTCTTTTGATTTTGCTCTAATTCGTTATCTCATTTACTTACTTATTTTACAGATGACAGTGGTGATACGCCAGTTGGTACCACAGGAACCAGCCACTACAATCTCCATCTGGCCCAACTAAACCATGGACCTGAGCATAGAAATGGTAAAAGAGTAAGGGCATCACCTAGACATAGTTTGAGGCCCACCTACACCAAGCAGGAAACTCAGCTTTATCTCCAAGCTAAGGAATCTTGATGACAAATACAAGCTCACCGGCACCAAGATAATATTAACTTGACAACAAACTAGGCTGAACCATAAGTGGACAGGTGCATAGATATTATTTTAAGAGAAATTGTTTTTATTGACAAGGACTTAGATATTTATATGAACATATTTTAAGCTATATTTTTTTTGTAATTTAATCCATGTTCGGTGTACAATAAACTTTTAATTACATGCCTTTTTGTATGGATTATTTTTCCTTCCTTTCCATGATCAGCGGGTGCACAACTTGCAAATGAGGTTGGTGCGGGCCTTGGACTGTGTAATAGGGTCCCATTACATATTGAATCGCACTTGGCTGAGCGGATCTGGTACCTACAGAAATATAGTCTGAAATACATATTGTCTACTTTTTATCCCTGTTCCCATGGGATGCAGGAACAAAATTCCACACAGATGAAGTAACAGGGTGACTGCGTTTTTAACTAGAAGGTGTTCCGAGTTAAATAAGTGGTAATGTGGGATCCCACTACACATACACAACACAATCCTGTTAATATTACAACGTGAAATATTGTGCCGTTTGTTACTGAATCACACTCCGCTAAAGTTAAATTAGGTGATATGGAATCCCATTACACACACACTATCCTACTAATATTAAAATGTGAAATATTGTGCTGTATGTTATTAAATCACACTCAACCGAACATAACTGGTACCTACAGGAATAGATCAGTCTGGAATCACATTGGTTACTTTTTTTCCGTTGAATATATTCCCATGGGATGCAGGAACAGAATTCCACGCAAATGAAGCCTCATGCACTATAATAGGTACCGTTTAGTTAATTTAGGTGATTATGTAGCTAATTATGGAGGACAAGTTACCGTAATTTGTTGATCTTTACTTAACACTTTCTATAGAATATTTTATTGTCATTGTAAAGACAAATTAGTATATAGGTATATTAGAATCACTTTCGCGATGCTAAAATTTATATAGGAATTAGAACTTTGATCCCGAGGCCAATAAAAAATTGTGTGGCTGTGTTTAATGTACATAGCCCTTAAAATTCTGGTAGGTACACAGTAGGTAACGCTTCTGGCACTTGTTGAATATAAAAACTGCACATTTTTTGTGTTTTATGTAGGTATAGAACACCACACTGTCTCCATTTAAGGAAGCGCGAGCTCTTGCCGCCATCCTTGTGTTGGATAGATATAATATTGTCGATTATCTTATTCCGTAGCAACAGCAAGCATCCTCCACGCGAAAAAACACGTTTTATCCATATTTTAAAATCATATTTAAGCTATAATAACAACATTAAAACGTAGTCACTGTGCTTTCACTACGAAATTAAAGATGACAGCGTATTCGATTACGTAAACCAAAATTAACCGTAACGAAATGTCAAAATTGCAACTCGCACTTGGGCAAATTTTTAAACAACCAATGACGTGCCACTATGCGTCGACATAGGCGGGGCTCGCGACAAGGACGTGCAAAACTGACTCACGCAATCAATTTCTCAAGATGTTTACAACTAGGTGCGCTGATCTAATACCAATACAAATTCACGTAAACTTGCTCGCAAACGCATATGAAAAAACTTCACGCCACATCAGAGATGTTTGCTGTACAAGACGCAGATTCGTCCCTGCGTCGAGTACTGTTCTCACCTCTGGGATGACTCCGCGAGGTACTTGTTGGACGCACTTGACGCTATACAGAGACGTGCTGTCCGAATAATTGGTTGTCCTGAGGTGACGGGAGGCCTCGAACCGTTGGCGCAGCGAAGAACCGTAGCGTCCTTGGCTGCCTTCTACCGAATGTATCACGGCGAATGTTCTGAAGAGCTCTTCAATCTGATCCCACCATCACCTTTCCGATCCCGAACAACGCGTGCCGGGCAGAGATGCCACTCATACACAGTGGAGAGAATCTTCGCCAGAACCGAGCGTTTCAAAAGATCGTTCCTCTGTCGAACTATAACTTTTCTATGTGGGTAGTCGTTACAAATAAAGAAATATTTTTGAGCTCCTATAATTATTTTAAATATAAAATCATTTATTTAATTTATTACAAAAGTTTTTGGTTGAATCAAATGTTGATATAATACACTCACCAGCTGTGTGTTATCTCCATCCAACTTATCCTATTTAAAAAGATATTCACAGTTGATAAATCACTAGCACAGAAACAGTACAAGCATGGAGGCATTTAAGGATTTTGCATCCACCATGAGCGGAATTGAAGAAAGGCTGGCTGGATTTGAAGCTGATCTTCAGCGAAGCAATAAAGCCCCAAATTCTCCAAACTTGGTAAGTTTAACTACCGAATTTTCCAAGTTCAAGACCTTTGTGCTCACTACTATATCTGCTTTCCGTGCTCAAATGGAATACTTGGCACGTGAATTGGACAATGTAGAGATGCGGAGCCGCCGTAAAATACTCTTGCTGCATGGCATTCCCGAGGAGCAGGCTGAACAAACTTCACAAGTTGTGGCAAAAGTAATATCCGATAGTTTGAAGCTGGCTGAAGTTTCGGTTAATGATATCAGGCGAAGCCAAAGGATGGGACGACCTTCAGGTGCCAACAAGCCCAGACCTATCCTTGTCAAGTTTCAACAGGTGGTGGTCCGCGACAAGGTGTGGTTCACTAAAACTAAGTTTAAAGGCACAGGAATCACTTTGTCGGAGTTTCTGACCCGCACCAGACATGAAGCATTTATGGCTGCACGTGAACGGTTTGGAGTATCCAGGAGCTGGACGCGAGGAGGTCATGTTTTCGTCCAAGGTTCGGATGGTTCACGCCATCGTGTAGCATCTGTTAGCGAGCTCAATCGTGTTGATTGTGATGTCCAGAAAGCAGCGCCCGTCGAGAAGGGTACGGCAAAGACCAGGCGAGCCGTAAATAAAACATAAATTATCACAAGCTCCATCTTCATTCTGTCAGCGTGAACCGAATTCTCGATCATTGCGTTGTGTACTTTCTGAATCTCTTCCATTAATTACTTTCTTAACTTAATTATTTACTGTGTAACATTAATGTACTGCATTTAAATTTGAATAATTTTCTCATTAGCTTTGTCAACATAATTAATTTAATCTATAATTGATTGGTCTACAATTTGTTTTGGTTAAGATCACAGAACACTTTTATCCTACGGTTAAGATAATGATAAGCACAGAGTACCTACACAACGTCGTTTCGATCAATGCAATGTCGTGACACTTGACACGGTTGACACTTGACGGATTGCAGACTTTTTCTTCTAGCGGTCGCCTATTGAGCGGTCAAAGGGCATGGTCCATGCAGCCTAACCTGATAGCTTTCATGTTTTGTGTTTTTTTTTAATTAATTTGTTGTAGTTTAATTTTTGTCATGTTTTGTGAATATTTTTAAATTATCTTTTTTCAGCACAACTGGCGGGTGGACAGATAAGAGTGCAGAAAGTTGCTCTCATTCTTGTTTGTTGGTGTCTGTTTCTTGTACTTATAAAATAATTTTATATTTTATTTATTTTTATTTTATTAGTATTATTTTTTATTTATTTTATACTTTTTATTTTTATTTATTTTTTTAATTATTAATCTATTGTATTGAATATTTATCTATTTTAAATTGTTATAATAATATGTTAGATGCATATAATTTGAGTACTGGCAACGATAGTTTTACAACAGCAAGTAACAGTAACAGTAATAGTAATGCTACCATTGTGGGTCTACCGTCTTTGTCTCAAATCATTGAGGCCCAGTTTTCCGATGTACCCAAGAATTTTAATGTAGTCCATTTTAATGCACAGAGTATTCACGCCCATTTCCCAGAGATGCTGACTACTTTTAATTGCAAGAATATCCACGCCATTCTGGTTTCGGAAACGTGGCTAAATCCCTGTCTTCCTTCTATTTCTTATACTTTACCTCACTTTCATCTTATCCGTAACGATCGCCGTACCAGGGGTGGCGGTGTTGCCATCTACTTACGAGATCATATTAACTTCAACATTTTGGAAATGTCTCCTCAGCCATCGCCTTCAAATGCTGGGGAATCAATATTCATTGAGGTGGACCTTTGTCACTCAAAGGTGCTACTCGGTGTGTATTATTCCTCTTCATCCGAAATTAATTTCTTTTCTTCTTTTGAAAATATTGTAGAACGTCTCTCACCCTTATACAGTCATACTATTATACTCGGCGATTTTAATACTTGTCTTCAAAAAACTGATTCTCGCTCGCTTGCTCGCGCCTCTTCTTTCAAAAGCATTGTAAATTCCTGTAACTTGTCTATCCTACCTTTAAATGTCACTCACCACTTTCCTGGTTGCGCTCCATCTCTCATTGATCTCATCCTTGTTTCTTCCACTGAATTAGTTGTTAAGCATGGTCAAAGCACAGCTGTTCAATTCTCGTATCATGACTTAATATATCTCTCTTATAACCTTCGTCCTCCTAAATCTAAGCCCAAAATCCTCATGCAACGCAATTTTGGTGGCATGGATATTGATAGACTACGCGACGATGCATCAAATATAAACTGGGATTCATTGGTAGCCACGAACTGTATGGATGAGAAAGTTAGGATTCTAACCAGCAAGTTAACAGATCTCTATGATCTACATGCTCCAATTCGTGCAGTGAGGGTGCGACACTTGCCGGCGCCGTGGCTTACAGCTGATATCAAATCCCTCATAGCTAAAAAAGCTGCAGCTAAATGTAAGTTCCAACGTCGGGCGACACCTGAAAATCATGCAAAATACATAGCCTTGAGGAATCACTGTAGCAGGGTGTGTAGGAAAGCACAACGCCAACATATTCACAAATCGGTCCAGAACGGGGACCCAGCAAAGGTATGGAAGTTTCTAAAAACTATAGGGGTTGGAAAACCTAAACAACAAGACATTCCTAAAAACCTTGACATTGATTCACTAAATCAACATTTCTGCTCGTCGCCGTGTTATGATCAATCTAGCAAGGCAAATACTTTACAATATCTTTCATCTCTTCCAACTCCTTCTTTCCCACCGTTTCGTTTTGATCAACTATCTGCTTGTGATGTTAAGAGGTGCATAGTATCGCTTAGTTCGAACGCGGTAGGTACTGACTGCTTAAGTCGTAACATGGTCGTGCCTATTCTGGATGAAATTCTTCCTATTTTGTGCCACGTCTTTAACCACTCCATATCTAGCAGTGTATTTCCGACGACGTGGAAAGAGGCACAAATTGTCCCCATTCCCAAAAAACCTAACCCTACATCCTTTGCCGAGTACCGTCCCATTTCCATATTGGCTTTCCTTTCAAAAGTTCTAGAACGGCTTGTTCATATCCAATTAAGTACATTCCTAAACAGAAACCTTCTTCTTAACCCTTACCAATCAGGCTTTCGTCCAGGATATAGCACGGCTAGTGCGTTGATCAGTATTACTGATGATATTAGGCTGGGCATGGAAAATGGGAATATCACTGTACTATCCTTACTTGATTTCAGCAACGCTTTTAATACAGTGGATTTCCAAATACTGCTCGGTATACTGCGCTCGATTAACATATCTCCAACAGTTATTGATTGGTTTCACAGTTACCTGTTTGGACGGCGGCAGCGTGTACGCATTGAAGAATCATTTTCTTCTTGGTGTGACACGACTGCGGGCGTACCACAGGGTGGCGTTCTATCTCCATTACTATTCTCCATCTTTATAAATTCCATCTCTAAATCTTTATTATCATCCTACCACCTTTATGCAGATGATCTACAGATCTATATGCAAGCTCCAGTCGATGAAATTACCGAAGCAATATCTATAATTAACTCGGATTTAAGGCGGATATGTAAGTGGAGCAGGCAATACGGACTAAGCGTGAACCCCTCCAAAACCCAAGTAGTCGTTATCGGCAGTCCAATTATGGTGTCACGTATAGACCGTACTCAATTGCCTGACATCATGTTTAACGGTGTTGCAATACCTATTAGTGCAACTGTTAAAAATTTGGGAATCTTGGTTGATGATAAGTTGTCCTGGTCTCCCCAACTACAGGAAGTCAGCCGGAAACTGTTCGCATCCGCAGGATCCTTGCGTAGACTACGTAATTTCTTACCTACGACCACTAAAATTGCGCTTGCTCAATCTCTCCTTCTCCCTATTCTAGATTACGCCGATGTCAGTTATCTCGATATCACAGAGGAGCAACTTGATAAACTCGAGCGCCTTCAAAACTTCTGTATAAGATTTATATTTGGATTACGCAAATATGATCATGTAACCGAATATCGCAAACAGCTCGAGTGGCTCCCAATTCGCCTTCGACGGAATGCTCATATCCTTTCTATGCTTTACAGTATTCTGTTCAATCCACGTTCCCCAACTTATCTCAAAGAACGATTCATGTTCCTTAATGACACACATTCAAGATCCTTGAGGTCGTCGGAAAATTTGACACTGGCTATGCCTATTCACTCTACTGGTTTTTACGATAAATCTTTCGCCATACAGGCTGTGCGGGTGTGGAATGCGCTGCCTGAAACGATTAGAAAGGCCCAGTCTTTGGCTGTCTTTAAGCGTTTGGTGAAGGAACACTATTTGACCCGGTAGGATGTTCCTTAGCATAATAATTGTTTTCATGTATGTGTATGTATATACAGGGTGAATTTTTCAAAAGGGATTGGATGGCCAAATACGAAACTACAAGGAATAGTGAAAAATGCTCAAAGGAGTCACGAGCCCGATTTTGATGAAACTTAAAACCTCATCATTAGATTTTTGAAAAACTAATAATCCTAGCTGGGAATCGAATCCATTGATTTTCAAAAAAATACACACCCTATATTATTACACCATACGATAGTGTTGCTATTAAGGATCTTATTCTGGAAAGTAATGACATACGGCAAACTAAGGGAAAGTGCTCATCTTTCTTATTTTTCTTACGTTAACTGATTAATTGTTCAAAATGTAGACCATTGTTTTCAATACATAGCTGGATTCGAGACCTCAACGATCGTACTGCATTCAATATTATTGATTCCGTTTAGAATATTCTCCAAAAATCATTCTGAGCATGATTTAAAACACAGAATAGTTACGATCTATTCTGGAATGTCGAACGAAATAAATTATGATACCAAATTTAGGTACAAGAAATATGAATTCCATCAAAATTCTAAACTTTCCTTAAATTTGCCGTATATCATTACTTCGCAGAATTTGATCCTTATCAGCGACACTATCATATGGCGTAATATAAAGGATGTGTTTTTTTTTTCAAAATCAATAGGTTCGATTCCCAGCTAGGATTATTGGTTTTTCAAAAATCTAATGATGACGTTTAAAGTTTTATCAAAATCGGGCTCGTGACTCCTTTGATCATTTTTAGCTATTCCTTATAGTTTCGGAATTGGCCATCCAAGCCCTTTTCAAAAATTCACCCTGTATATATGTATGTATATGTGCGTGTGTATATGTATGTATATAGATATATATTTATTATGTATGTATATTGGTATCTACCTGTATATGTATTGTATTTATGCCTAGATGTATATATATAGTATGTACGTCTATATTCATTTACATACCAACTGGTATGTATGTATTGTTTTGTAGCTTCATATTTCTACACCTAACTACCCATCTGTCTTCAATATCTTTTTCTGTCCATCCCAAGGTTGCCTGTAAGAAATTGCTTTTTAGCGATAAGGCCGCCCTTTGTACAATATCTTACTATTATCTTTTTTTCTGTAAACTATAACTTGGTGTACAAATAAAGTTATATTCTATTCTATTCTATTCTATTCTATAAAAACTTGGAACGACCTGCCCGCACACGTGTTTCCCTCATCTTACAACCCCGGGTTCTTTAAGAGGAGCGTGAAGAGGCACATCACAGGGCCGCCAACTTGAGGACCGCTGTAAGAAGTGGCCCCCAATCGCAAGATGCGCCACGGCTATCCATCGTGGCGACGTCAATTTGGCGAGCTGAATATAAAAAAAAAAAAAAAAAAAACTTGCCCTTGGCCCTCAGGCCACCTCTACGATTTTCAGTCGGAGTTGGCAGTTTGAGGATAACTTCTTCTGTGGCAACAGAGTAATTTATGCGAACGTCCGGATAAAAAAATATTTTTTTTCCATCTTTTTAAATAAAGGATGACTCACGCTACACCGTGCTGGGTCCGAGCCGAGTGTCGGCCGTAGCACGGTTACAAAATGTAACTAAATGTTACATACATTTTGTATGAACACACTCACGCTATACCGCGCGACAACCGAGTGACAGACGAGCAACGCTGCCCTACTTAAGCTAAAAAAGGGTTAAGCCACATTTTGTCATTTTCGAGTTAATAATACAAAGTGACACAGCGCAAAATTCTCTACATTTCCCTCTAAGAACCATACCTGTATCATTATTTATTACGGAGATTTACTGCGCTAAAAATAGGTTAGGGTATGGTTAACTCTGTTTTAGTAGCGTAACTTCTCCAACTTTAACACTAAGCTGCTTAGCTAAAAGAAAAAATAAGCTTTTTAGTAATAAAAATTACAATAATTTAGATATAAATAACATCATTTACAAGCCTTCGATATAAGCTACAGATATATCCAAGAAATCTTACAAAAACTGCCATAGTTTTTGAAGGACATCAATTCCCATGTTTTTTGATGATATCTCAAAATCGACTTGTTGGGGTTAACCCTATTTTAGCTTAAGTAGGGCAGAACGGACAACACGACAACAGCAAAGCTCGGAAACAACTCGGTCCCGCCTCGGCTCGGACCCGGCACGGTCTAGCGTAAGTCATCCTTAAATCACAGTCAGATCTCTATCTCCAAGTGCTACAATTTCAGCAACTTTTGACTTTTTTCATGGCACGACACACAATAATAAAACTGCCTACACCATATTCAGTCTTATCTGTCTCTTCAGGGGACATTTGCGACGAGCCAGGTTATCTGTAAACCCATATAGACCTACCGCACCCCATATGGTACAGTAACTTTGAATAATTATTGTGACGTTAAAGTGGGTATATTAGTAATTTGTTTAGTTAAAACAATTAGCTCAGAGTATTATAGGGACATGGTCTGGTTGTTCTTGTGGTTCCGTGGCTTCGTTCAAAGAGGTTTCGTTAAATCCAAATCTATCGTTTTATCAAATTCAGATGCTTCTAACCGTAATATCTCTGAAATATTTTCATAATCACTTTCGTCCTGATAGGGTATAACTTCGTTTTCAACATCTGTGTCAGTTTCTGAAAGTGGCAGCGTCTTCAGAGATCTTTTTTTCTGTCCTTGTTTATGCTTTTTATTTTCAGGTTTTTTCTTTTCTTTTTGTTGTCTAAATTTTCGATGTTTCTTAGGTAGTTGTAGTGTATGCAGTCATGCATCCCCTCTACCGTACCTACAGACAGCATAGCCTCGATCGCACACAGTGCATACGAGTCGCGCCATTACGCGAGAGTGCACGTGTTCGGCAAGTCTGTCCGTTAAGTGCGTGACGAGTCTGTGAACTACCCTACAGTTTGATGGATCCTACAGTAGTCTTCAGTGGTCAAAAGCCTTCCTTTACCATCAATCTTGCGTCTTTTTCTAGTTGATAGCGTCGTATGTTTAATTTTGTTTAGTAGTAATGTTTCAAACGAGGTAGATGGCTTCGGATTTGGATGAGTATTGATGAGAATAAGTTTGGACGGCGTGATATTTTCTTGCTGGATTGAAGTTGTCGGTGGATCTATTGCTAGCAGTGACGGCGAATCACATTCTCTGTTTTGAAATGGTGAACTTTGAAATATATCAAAAGGGCTTGACACTGCTTCTCCAGTTGATTGAATATCCTTGTACTTGCATAACTTGATTGGATCCAGGCGATCTTTAGGATAAACATCTTTATTGACGGGGTAAATTCCTGTAACTTCGAAGGATTTTTTATTACTTCGCTTGAGAAGCTTTCACGCCACAGTTCGCCCAAAGTATCACAAAGTTCAGATTTAGTGAGTGACCTCTGATTCAATCTCTGCCACTCGATACGACGTTCGTTCCATTTATATTTTAGTGATCCAAAGCAACTGCGGTCCATAGGTTGCAACACATCTGTAGTATGAGGAGGTAGCTTCAACAAAGTAATGTTTTCTTGAAGCGCTAGTTCAACCGTCGCTGGATCGAGATGTGTAATATGCAGACGATCTCCAAATTTACACACAAGCATCCCTTGATAGGCTGTCGGAAGCGGTGGATACGATAAATGAGGATTTGACTCGGATATCATTATAGACTAGATTTTATGGACTACAAATAAATCCATCAAAAACGCAGGTCATTATAATAGGCAGCCGAAGAACAACTGCGAAAATAATTTGGTCGCAAATTTCACAAGTTGTTTTTGATGGGACAATGATTCCATATAGTGATAAAGTTAAGAACCTGGAATAATTGTGGATTCGAATTTATCATGGAGTCTACAACTTCAAGAGTTAAGTAGGAAAATGTTTGCTCCTGCGGGAATATTAAGGAGGTTGCAGCATTTCCTTCCGATCCACAAAAATTGCACTTGCGAACTCCTTGCTTCTTTCAATCCTTGATTATGCAGATGTCAGTTACTTAGATCTTGCCGAAAACCAGCTTGAGAAACTTGAGCGTCTCCAAAATGTTTGCATACGATTTATATTTGGTTTGCGCAAGTATGATCACGTTTCACAGTTTCGAACACAGCTCAACTGGTTACCTATTCGACTTCGCAGGAATACTCATATACTATCCTTATTATATAATATTTTCTTCAACCCATCTTCACCTTTCTATTTAAAGGAACGTTTTAAGTTCCTTCCTGAAACGCATGCCAGATGTTTGAGATCATCGGACAACTTAGTGTTAAAAATGCCTCCGCATTCCACAAATTTCTGTGACAGTTCCTTTAGTGTTACAGCAGTTCGCTTGTGAAATATGTTACCACTGGAAATTAAAAGCGCTGAAACTTTGCAAAAGTTTAAAACCTGCATTAAGAGCTATTATTTAACAAGCGTAACATAGTTGAAATGTTTTTATACTATGAAGTATATACTGTACGCATAATTAGATTAGTATGTATGTATTTATGTATGTATTATAAATAATAATATTTGTAAGTATTTTATTATATTTTAATTTAAATATTTATTTTATATTTGTATGTAGGTATGTTTAATAAGTATCTAGTATAAATAATGTGTATTTATAGATGCTATTTCGTATTTTTATCTTTTGTTATACCTATTATAGGGTATAATACCTTAAGTGTGACGCCAACGACTACCAGTTTCTGTCCTACCATCATATTTCCATCCAAAGGTTGCCTGGCAGAAATTGCTTTTAGCGATAAGGCCGCCCATTGTATTGCTATTTTATATCAAGTTTGTAAATTGTAATACTATCTTGGCGTACAATAAAGTATATAATAAATAAATAAATAACTAGTTAGGTATAAAATGTTAGCAAAAATTTTACAATCCTATTAAAAACTGGCTTAGAAATTTATACTTGAATACGTTAGACATAAAGCATATTTTTTTATTTAACATGGTTGCTTATAAGTCATTTTATCACAAAAAATTAATGATCGTGTAATTTTTTACCGAAATATAGACCGTCTTATAAATACCCCACCTAGATCTAGTGTTAGAACCACCAGATAAAAAATGAGCCGGCGTCAGACAGTAGACACTGTCCGGATCCTCTGACAAGGGACAGAGCGGCCGTCAGCTTAGCTGTGATACTAACGTAGAATAATATATTCTTTATAAGACAGCTTTTGTTCACCAACCACACGTTTGTGATGATATTTAAGGCTTTTCACATAAGTCTCGGTAAGTTCGTTCCCTGAAGGAAAAGATGGACGGTTAAAATGCCATTGTATTTGCATAATACATATCTGATATCTCTGTCAAAAATTCGTTATTAAAAACTTGCTTAAGTTGCTCAAACTTATTCTGTTAGCTCCTACAAAGTTGAAGAAGTTGAAGAACCGTACCACTACACGAGACGCTTTTGTCGTCGAAATGCCTGTCTATTCATCTGTCATAACTCTGTACTTAAATGTTTTTAATTTGTTTGCTAATTTTGCTTTCTGTTCTGGACCGAAGCCGTTATATATGATTTTCCAGTCTTTTTTCGTGTTATTAGTTTCTTTCACAATGTTCGAATCTGGAAAACATTCTTTTAAATTTTTGCCAAGGTGGTCAGCAGCGTTAAAAGCTATATTTTGTTCTGCGAAATAAGCCGCAAGCTTGACTTCAGCAACTCGCGCCAACTGAATAGTGTTATTCTCCTTAGATGTACTGGGTGATGAAAAATAAGATGTGGTCGGCTTTAGCGCCCGGATGGATAATATTTTTTTCTCGTGTTTCTTCCCTTCCGAATGAGCCGATTAAACATTCATCATCATTGAAATATTACATACTTTGCATCGTGCTTTGAAATTATCTTGAGGATCACGTGAAAGCCTCATGGATGCTATGCCGGACTCGTACTGACTAAAAAATCTCACGTATCCTGCGAACAGCCTACGGTTGGAAGCCCCGGCTAAGCCCTCGGAAGGATACCCCAGGACTCCTAACAGACCTAAGGCTACCACTGCGGCCTCGTCTAGGTGGGTTTGGGTGCTATCTTGCGTCTTTGGGGGCTTACCGGGTATAATTCTGCCTCTTAGTGGGGGGGGGGGGGGGCGTGCGTGCGATGATATAGACCACTGTCGACAGCATCAGCTGTTGCTGCTTGCGGGAGTCAGCAAGCTCCGCCTCCATGCTCGCAACCCGAGCCCGGAGCTTCCCTTCGTCACTGGAGACGCTCCCATCGAGGAGCTCCTCCAGCGCTGTAGTGGCGCGTGTGATGGCGTCCGCCACTACCCTCTTCTTACCCGCAATATTCTTCTGGCCTTTTACAGCGCCAGAGATGTGGGTGAGAGCCGCCAAGATGTTGACCTTCCCGCTTGGCAGCGGGGGCACAATCGTCGGCGGCTTTGCTACCCTCCCTTTCGTTCTGTAGAGGTCGGCTTTCCGACCTCTACCCGCGGTGGTAGCCACTACCTTCCGAGGAAGTTCCTTCTTACTTGTCGATGATTCAGACCCAGGCCGACGGAACAGGCCTTTGCCTGGTTCGCTCAACCTGGGTCTCTTCCTACCTACGTCGGCATGGATACCGAGACTGACCCGCACCCTCTTTCTCGGTACCCATGTCGACAGCCGACTCCATCTCTGAGCCAGCGCGAGTCGTCGCGACTTCGGCTTCACTTTCCTGGGTGGTTTTAAGGCACACCCTCTGGCCTGTGGGACTGTGGTGACCCCTCCCATATACCACACGGGATGGACCCGGGCGGGGATCGCCATGACTGGTCGCCGAATGGGTGTCCATTCGAACATTAGCCACGGCAAGGGATCCCCGGACGGAGTCCGGGTACTCTCTTGGGTAGACATTACTATGTTGTAGTTTTCCATAGTCGGAAATACGATTATCGTCCGCCGACGTTAGGGTGGGAAGTGGGGAGGCTAGGAATGGATGAGAGGATGGGAAGGTGGGAGTATAAATTAATGGTGTTAATAATTCGCCATGAATAATGTAACGGGTGTTTTTTTAGAGGTATAGAACTTTAAGTTGGCATAACTGTTTTAACTGGCGGTATTTTTGTCAGCTGTAAAGTGATTTGTGTTAAGTTTGGTTTGGCATTTCAACATGAATAGACTGACGCCTGAACAATGCTTCCAAATTGTGCAAATTTATTTTGAAAATCATGGTTCTGTCCGAAATGCGTATCGTGATTTTCATAAGCGAATTTTGTTTAGCGGTGCAGCTCACTTTTGGTTAAATGGATACGTCAATGAACAAAACTGCCATATTTGGGGTGATGATGATCCTCAAGTGTATGTTGAGACACCGTTACATCCAGAAAAACTGACTGTGTGGTGTGCTTTATAGGCTGGTGAAATAATTGGTCCGTACTTCTTTAGAAACGATGCTGACAAGAACGTTACAGTCAATCGTGACTGCTATAGAGCGATGATTACTGACTTTTTCGTTCATCAATTGAACAACCATCATGTGCAGGAGTAGTGGTTTCAACAAGACAGCGCAACATGTCACATAGCTCGTGCCAGAATTGATTTATTGAAGGAAACGTTTGGTTACCGCATAGTTTCACGTTTTGGACACGTGGATTGGCCTCCAGGGTCGTGCGATTTTACGCCACTTGACTATTTTCTGTGGAGATATGTGAAGTCGCTCGTCTACGCCGATAAGCCCAAAACGATTGACCACTTGGAGGACAACATTCGGCGCGTTATTGTCGATATACGGCCACAAATGTTGAGAAAAACATCGAAAATTGGACCTCTAGATTAGACTACGTCCGAGCCAGCCGTGGAGGTTATATGCCAGAAATCATATTTAAATTATAATGCCAGAAGATTTCCTTTCGAATAAAGTCATTTTCATATCAATAAAAACAATCACCTTCGTTTTATTCCATTTCAAAGTTCTATACCTCTAAAAAAAACACCCTTTATAACTGTCTAATTAAATGGTTCAGAAAAAGAACTAAATTATGCATCAATAAAAAAATCTTTTATCACTCCAACCTTTTTTCCTATTTGCATTACTACAAAAAATTAAAATATGTGCATAGTCGTAATAATAATCTGCTAATATGAAGTTATGCAATTACAATAGCACAGCCACTCCTTCAAAACTATCAAAAACTGTTTATTACTTCTTTCGGCGATTTCATCATACTTGCAATAAATTGCACGTTTGCTGCGTCGTCAATACCCATTAGGTTTCCGTACCTAACACGTCTCACCCGTAGAACAGCAACTATTTCGTCATATTAAGGGAAAATGTTGTTGGAGCTTGGGTTTCTTGATCACCTCTTCATACTTAGTTATCTTGAGAGATTGCTGCTTCTCTTTGTTTGCTGAACTAATATTCCAACATCTGTACTTGCGACTTACAATGAATATGATAATGATAATCGCACATATTACAAGGGTATAAAGCGGTGTCGTTGTGTGAAATAATATAGAAGATGAAGCTTTTTCTATGTCAGTAGGTTTTTCTAACAAAATTTGGTTCTGGATGCTGTGAAGTTCTTCTAAATTCACCGATCTGGACCCAATGTGAGCGAGAACATCAGTCTTGTTCAATTCATCAAAAGGAATCTTCGATAATTTTATTGGCCTCAGCATAAGATATAGATTTTTCAGCCATTGTTGTTTTTATAGCCCTCAGCCTGTTAAACTCTGGGCATCCTCTGTAGTTGGCAAAGTGGCTACCGGAGCACAATGCGCAGAAGGCTTCGTCTTCTGACACAAAACACCCATTGGCAGCGTGTTCGTGTCCACATTTGTAGCAGCGTGGCTTGGTTTCAGTTTTCTTCCATTCGGTGGTGCCATCACTGGATACCTTGCAGTTCATTCTTCTTACTTTAAGGACCTTACCACAGCCAGGAGGAACCGATAGGTAAGATTTGGCGTCTTCTTCCGACATGTCCGTAGGGACGCCATGGACGACCCCCATACGAGTTATATGGAAAGATGGTATATACGCGCTCATATTGTTTGGGACAAGCATAGGATGGCTAAGAAATATATGGCATCCTGGTAGGTAGAAAACTCTACAGAGATGCGATTACGGCCGATTTTCTTAACGCCATCTTTAATTATATTGATAACGTTGCTATTTGCCAGGAGTAGACAAAATGTAACTGGATGGAGTATAGTACCGGTGTCCGGTTGGGCTTTGACGCAGGACTACAAACGGCGCCTGGTCGGTAGATGTATAACGATCGCGAGCTATTTGGCTTCTGATTTGTTTGGAAGGAGGTGTATTCGACGTTTCGTCATTGACTCGACGCTTCCTGGAGAATTCAGCTACACTAGTCGCATTATAGGCAGACAGGGATAGTGTGTTCAGAAAAAAAGATGTGGGAATAAAACGTAGGAGTACTGGAATTGGAGCGATCCGGAAGATCGGGGGGCTTTTCTTTGTCCATTATAGGCTATATACATTAAGAGCACTTAACAACAAAAAACCTTATACCAGGACACCACACAAATACACACAAGTCAAAGTGGACACTATTTTTTTTTTTAATTATTTTATAAGTACAATGAATGGGTTAATGTTTACAACCTTAGATCAAGAAGTTGTTATAAATAAATAAATAAATATTCACGGACATTTCACACAACGCTATCTGATCCCAAAGTAAGCTAGGAATAACCTGCTTGTGTTATGGGTATCAGACCACGGATATTAATACTTATATACTTTTAAATACATACATATTATACATAGAAACACCCAGACTCTTGAGACAAACATTTATGGGTCACACAAATATGTCTCCGGTGGGAATTGAACCCACGACCTCCAGCGCCGCAGGCGGTATCACTACCGACTGCGCCACAGAGGCACACCGAAACAGTAATATTTTCAAGACAATCAAAAAACACGACTGTACCAAACACACGGCAATTTGACCAAAATAAATACTGTATTAACGACTGTACATATTGAGGTTATGTTTATGTTTGTGTTGACTTGACAGATATTGTTGTGATATACTTTTATTTCCGTACTATTTCCCAGGCGAAGGTGTTATTTCTATAAACCTGAACGACAAGAATGACGTCATTTAAAGGTCAAATGAGGAGGTTATTTTTAAACCGCATCATTTCCACTTTTCATTATTTTGAGATATTCGAGAAAAACAACCTGATAGCCTGGCTTTATATTATTTCTGCTGATTTATTTTTTCATTTTGTCATATGACTTACCAGCTGTTGGTATGTCCAATATTTAGAATATTTTTGCAAAACCTTTGGAGTTATTAAAAAAACAAAAATGGAAATGATGCATTTTGTTTGACACTGTTGGAAATAATACAGTTTGAAACAAATGTTTTTGGAAAAGATTCAATTAGAAACTGATTAGCTGGAAATGATATTATATTAAATAAAACATGAATTAAGTATCGGAAAATGAACAATTTAATATTTCAAATTCTGAGACCACAATCAAATTCCAAACAGTCACATTCATCTAAATTATTTTCATTATCTCCAGTTTCAGTTTCACTCGCACCATTTATTAGAACTCTTTTGTACCACTGTAACTCGTCCAGGTTTTCCCAATCATCTCCAAATTGCTTTTGTAATAGTTTTGTTATGTCCTTTTTCTTTGCATTTTTTATTATGTTTCCCAAAGGTTTCAGCTGCAAAGTACAGGACTTTGGAGCGTTAGATTTCACAAGATTAAGCAGTTTTTCTTGGCCATTTTCAAAACGAAAGTTTTCATAAAGTTTTACCTTGCTTTCAACTTTATTTTTGTTTGTTTTTTTCAAAATGTAAATTCGCTTAAGGCTCTGTATATGATCCACCTTTTTGTAATAAGAGCTCAGAGCTTTGACATCATACAGAAACCAATCCTTTCCAAGTTCATTAACGGCTCCATGTTTTTTCATGATTTCAATATAACCTTCTGGTCTGGTTATAACAACATTGCGTTTCAGATCTTTTTCTAAGCGACCAAATACCTTATCTGCTGGCAAGAAGCTGTGGCCCCGGACAGGGTAAGTGATCCTTATTTCTTTAACATTTGGAGGTGAGTCATTTTTCAACCAGTACATCAAAGTGTGAATAACAAATGAATTTTTATTCTGTCCTCCACACCCATCGCAGAATAACTTTAATGTTTTTATGTTGGTTGGTATATGGAGGTTTTTTAAGTAAGTATAGAGGGCAGAACTAATTTCAGTGGAACCTCGGCCGGCTTGATGTTCCACCCAGCAAAAAAAGTTTGGTGATCTTGATTGCATGTCCACTATACAAAAATTATAAAAGCTTAACTGTCGCATGTAAAAAGCATCTTGAATAGGGGTCTTCGGCAAGGGTTGCACCTGCTGAAGGTCAAAGCAAAAACTTATAGTATCATCTTCATTTTGTCTAGTCATTTTATAAAATTCGTTTGCTCGAAGGTTGTGTATTCTTTTCTCACAGATCAGTTTAGTTTTTTCAGTACTATTTGATGCAGATTTTATTTTATTGGTCAGCAAAACGCATAAATTGCAGGCATCTGACGCTGGTGAGGAAAACCCTATGTTAAATTTTGTAGTAAATATTTTGCGAAAGAATGATTGCTTAACCTGAAGCTGTTCAGTAGTTGAATCATTGTATATTTTCCAAAGTTTTTTTATATTAAGATCTGAAGATAGGTAAATTCTTTTAGATTTCGTTCTGTTGTAATGGCTTTCCTTAGCTTGTAACTTGCCAATGAATTCACACAGGTTTTGAACTTTCATAACACTTCTGTGAGATCTTTTTTTTTTTTTTTTTTTTATTTATTGAATTTATGTACACACAAACAAGAACATGAAAAAACAATTACAGAGAGAGAAGAAAGTACAAAGGCACTACTTATTTCCATAGAAATCTCTTCCAGTAGGCCTGAGATAGGAGATGTAACCGATAAAAAATATAATATGTGTGCAGGTTAACAGTAAAAAAAAATCACGTAAACTATATATAACTATCTAATAAAAATATATACTTAAATAAATACATAATATTGTACATAAAACATAAAATAACTACATAAAAATATTAGACTCTATGATAAAGAGGAGAGGTAGTGTTCTCGTACTCTTTTCTTAAAAGTAAATATGGTTTGAGACTTATGTATATCAGCCGGTAGTGAATTCCACAGCCTAACCGCATGCACAGTAAAAGAATAAGAATAGAAGTCTGTCTTGTGAGACGGAAAATTTAAACGGAAAGTGAGATGTGATCTGCACGGTTTATTAGATTTATTCATAAATGTAAACCGCTCCCGTAGATATGAAGGGTATGAAGGGTTGAAAAGAATATTGTACAGAAGACACAGTATCCGAGTATTCCTCCGAAGGCGGATAGGGAGCCACTTGAGTTCTGCACGAAACTGTGAGACATGATCATACTTACGTAGATTAAAAATAAAACGAATACACAAATTTTGCAAGCGCTGAAGTTTGTTTAAAAGCTCCTCTGTAGCATCCAAGTAGCAGGAGTCCGCATAGTCCAAAATGGGTTGGATTAGGGATTGAGCTAATAAAATTTTCGTTTTCAAGGGCAGAAGACTCTGGAGGCATCTAAGCGTGTGAAAAGTAAAATGCACCTTTCTACTGACCGAATCAATGTGAGCTTTCCAAGACAAGTTTTGGTCAAATATAATGCCCAGATTTTTGACAGTACTACTGTAAGCTATAGGAAACCCGTCAAGCAGAAGAGGGATCTTCTATCACCTCCTCTTCTTTCAGTAGGTACATTGCCTTCCTTGACAATCTTATTTATACGGTTAATTCTCGACAGCCCAACTGAAAATGTTTTTAACAAAAGATCTCTACAAACTCTAACCATCTTCTTTTTTCGGTTCATTAAGAAATAGTTCGTGGAAAAGGTTCTGGCTTTTTTTGTTGGTGTATATTTGTGCCTTTCCACATTGCACGGGGCCAGAAATTTACACAAAAATAAGTCTTGAGCTGTTTTCTGTTTGTTCTTAAAAAACAATATTCTATTTCTGGTAAGTTCTCGTTCAGATAACTTACTGCATTTGTACACTGACTTTTCTTTATGATTACAAGTAACTTCAAGGTTCAGACATAGCGGATCACGATCACTGTAATCTCTGCTTTTAACATTCAACTTTGGTTTTTTTCTCGTACCAGTATTAATGTTTGACACAGTCTGTGTAGGAGTACCACTCATATTATTAGAAAACAGATCTAAACTAACGTAGAACTTTACTAGGTAGGTACTATGAAATATTTTCAATATTTTCTTGCAGATCGACATTCGACAGACAGTCCAGAAAATTAGTTCGTTTGACATTGACAGCGACATGAAAAAAGTTCTAGTAACCCTTTGTTTTCTTTTTTTCTAGAGAAACTTTGGGCTTATTTTTAGATTTGATTTCTTCCATATTAATCGTAGAAGTTAATACTAGCGAGGTTTGTCGAGTCTTTACGTTTTCCGTGCCCACTTAAAAACGCCCTTTTGGAAATGGAGAAATCTCCTTAATAGGAACAGCAAGAGTATCTACTCTTAATTCTAATTGTTGATGGCCATTCAAGAATCATCAACAAATAGAATTACCTTGTAGCCAATAGACGGTTTAACGTAACTTTGAAAGGCTTTTATCCATTTCAGATATAAATCTGTTGTCATCCACTCTGATTGTTCTGCTACACCTTAAGTGGCAGGAGGAGCTTCATCAACTGGTTAATTTTTCATATGTTTTGTAGCAAATATCGGCGGGACAAACGTACCAACAGCACTTACGCCAGAGACCACAGTGGTGTTTACATCACGTTCTGCACTTGTTACAACGCCAACTTGTTTCTTGCCAGTAGTGGCCTATATCTTCTGAGAATTTTGGACAGTGGACAGGCCTAATTCATCAGCATTATAATAATAATAATAAGCAGGGCAGCTTGTGGCGAGCTGAATGTGCGTGGCTACACATCGGTCCCGATTCCTCAGAGTTTTGTTGCGCTTCTCGACCAGTTAGCATTTAATTGTCTGTTTTATGGATGGGGACTATTTTAGCTTTCTTCTACTCGGTTGGAAAGATTCCAGTTCTTAAAGATTTATTAAAAATCATCAGCAAGGGTGTATCGAGTTGTTTAGCACATGATACGATAAGAACGGGTAATATGCCATCTGGACCCGCTCCTTTACCACAATCCAGACTCTTCAATTTTGAAAACAAGCCAACGTACTGCATGACGGGGGGTATCAAGTCGAGACCCAAGCTATACATGTTAGTTAGGTAGTTAGATGAGTTTCGTTCACATCAGAAATTATTTTTTGTATTGATTACTTTGACACTAAGGGGAGAGAGAGACTGTAACAGACGTTTTCTTAGTGTATGTTTTTACAAGAACAAAAATGCGAGCCTGGAAATTCACTATACGGTTCTGTTGGATGAGGTCATTTAGGTTTAAAAAATCAATTAAAGGTTGACCTTTACTGGGCACCGAATAACCAAAAGAAGCCCATATGTCCTAACACTGACTCCCCCAGCAATATACGCGTTCAGGTTTTATATTTTTGTCACAGCCACTAAGGTCCCCCTGCCATCTTTTTCATCATCAAAGCCTGAATCGGCCCTGTCTCTTCTGAAAATCTTATACCTGTCATCGAGGAGCTCACTGCTCAGCATGTTGCTATTCAGCCAAGTTTCCGTAGGTATAACAATATCATAATCTGTACCACCTAGCTGGTTAAAAAAATCGTGAGTTTGAGTTCTTAATCCTCTAGTATTCTGATAGTAATCGTCTCATCCCATAATGTCCTTTTCTCGAAATGTCCTTTCTCATAATGTCCTTTTCTCGAAATGTCCATTCTCATAATGTCCTTTCACAGATTGTCCTTTTCTCGAAATGTCCTTTTCTCGAAATGTCCTTTTCTCAAAATGTCCTTTTCTCGAAATGTTCTTTTCTCAAAATGTCCTTTACTCGAAATGTTCTTTTTTCAAAATGTCCATTCTCGAAATGTCCTTTTCTCAAAATGTCCCTTTTTCAAAATATTTACACTACAGGATTAACCCCGCTTAATCCGACTTGGATAGGTTAGGTTAGACGGCTAAGGCGGGAGCGGAGCGCAGCGGAGCTTCCGCATTAGCCTTCGAGGTTATTTTTTTTATAACCACCTAAGTTTTGTTTAGGTGGTTATAAAAAAATAACATCAAATTTACCAAGTGACTGGTGGTAACTTGATGGTTATAAAAAAAAAATAACCACGAAGGCTAATTGCGGAAGCTCCGCTCCCGCCTTAGCCTTCTAACCTAACCTATCCAAGTCGGATTGAGCGGGGTTAATCCTGTAGTGTACATATTTAGAGAAAGGGACATTTTGAGAAAAGGACATTTCGAGAAAAGGACATTTTGAGAAAAGAACATTTCGAGAAAAGGACATTTTGAGAAAAGAACATTTCGAGAAAAGGACATTTTGAGAAAAGAACATTTCGAGAAATGGACATTTCGAGAAAAGGACAATCTGCGAAAGGACATTATGAGAATGGACATTTCGAGAAAAGGACATTATGAGAAAGGACATTTCGAGAAAAGGACATTATGAGATGAGACCAATTTTAAGTTGATCGAATTTTAATTAGTTATTGCCACTACAAGTACATCACAAAAACAAAAGTAAAAATATAAGTGAGTAACTTAATCTATGTTAGTTTATTCAGCATACCGATATCTTTAATTGGAATATATCCAGCATCATCTGCTTTCCGCATAAAGACCCTGCCATTTCTCACCCAAACGTATTTATAGCCCTTTTCTCTAGCTGTGAGTCTTGCAGTCGCATGGAGAGCTTTATTGGTAGGAGGCAAGTGTTCCATCACATATATGGTCTTTTAATTCCAGAAAAACCTATGAGTGCACTATTCAATTTCTTATCCGGGTTGTTATACGGCATATCGCCTCTTCGACTCTACCTATGATTTTTCTACTGGTATCTTCTTCGCTGTTAAAGCGAAGTACAGTCCCTTCCCCAGAATGGAGACCGCGGCCCTATCTAGCACTGCGTCCGAAATGTTGACCACTGTATCTTAGTAATCAAATGCACCGAGCCTCTTAGCGGTGAACCGCGACAGTTTCGCGAATTTACGCCCGTGTGTCGCCGCATATTGCTCCGAACTACGTTCCGCCTGATAAAACGTCACTCGGTCACACAAATCGAAATCACTGTAACTAAACAAACCACTGCACTCCTGATGTAACTTATACAAGTCACTGCTAATGCACTCTAATTTAAACCGTTTGTTCCTAATTAATTGTTTTAACAGTCTCTCACTAGCTTTGCGCAGAATTTTAATAGTGCCGCGCGAAATCCCGTGTATAATACATTATATGTGCAACGCGTGTTAGTTTAAAACAAACGCCTGACCTCGTGTCTGTGAATGAGTTGTCAATGTATGCGTAGCTTTTTGTGAATGAGTTGTCTATGTGCGTGTAGCCTCAGCGAGTATTTAGTATGTAGGTTTCCATCTGTACTATCTCTAATTTGTGGTTTAACTACAAGTAAATTGTCTATTGAAACATGGAGAGGAATGCTAATATTCTACATATTGAAATATCTACTAGATCTTTCTATTCGAATATTATAATAATTTATATAGGTACTCAAGTGATAATTAATTAAAAACGATATGATATCTACGTTTAGGTAATTAGAGTATACGATAGTGTGTAGTATGAGTAGGTACTCGCATAACGAGGTTGTGATGTTTCAATGTTTTGGGTTTCTATTTAACATCATGGGTGGTACGTACCATGTGCTATAAATAACATAAACACACGCCTTTATCCTTTCGGAACATGCCATCCGTTTCCCAATACACCCGTTCCCAAAACATCCGTTCTATTAGAGACGTTTCTCATAGTATCCTTATACCAAGAAAAACGTTTCCCAGAACATCCGTATGCTAAAATAACCGTTTCTTAAAATACCCTTATGCCAAGAAAAACGTTTCCCAGAACATCCGAATTCACTTCGAGATATATCCAGTTAGCAACGTTAAAAAACAAATGAACATCGCGAAACAAATGAACGTCGATAAAACAAATGAATGTTGAAAAAACGAAAGAAAGTGATATGATAATTGCAAGCAATTTTCGACCTAATCGATTTTGCACTGTTTCCTGATTTTTTCACAAATTCGTGATCAGTGTCATCCATATTATCCGAAAAAATGGTTTTTAAGTTTTGTCCATAAGGTCGAAAATTGCTTGCACCCATTTTTTATAAGAAAAAAATAATAAACAATTTACAAACAACCATTATATTTTGTACCTCACTGCTGTACCTTACTACGTCTATACTTAAACGCTTAAAAAACTTCTCAAGACAAAAAGAAACAAAAAAAAGTGGAAAATTAACCTATTTTATACATTATTATCATTCCTGATTAGTGTATAATGCTTTCTGAGACGTGTTACTTTAGATAGAAACGACAACGAATCAATATCGCCACATTGTAACTGAAGTAACAGTTTGTTGTACTCTAAATCGAATACGATGTCACTCTTCCTCCTGTTTTTTTTTTAAAGCCATAAAGAGGCTATTTTTTAATTTTGTATCCATACATTTGGCCTCTTTTCGGAGTCTGTTGACAAACAAGAGAAAATTTGGTTTACGAGGGATCCTGCTGTTCAGGCGTCTATGCCATCCCTCGACACAATTTGTGGTTCGATGTCTCTCAAATGCGACGCTCAACGTATTAGCAGATAATTTTGGAAACCATTGACACTCCATATAAGTTTTAAATGTATTCATTATCTCGCTTTCTCGAAATAATTCCTTGATTAATTGCCATGCTTCTGATATGTTACTTTCAGGAAGTAAAAGTAACCCAGCACAGAGCCTTGTAACTTTTCTACCGGTTGAAGTTTCGTCAAGTTTAAGTTTTCTCGCGTATTTCCACACAGCTTCGGTGTAATGGTGGTAACATCCTTTGGTTGTTGCATTCGGGAATATAACTTTAACTGCATTCATCGGAGCTTTTTCAAAGTCTGCTTTAAAGTTATCGATATTTATGTTTAGTTGTTCTTTTAATATGGAGAAGAATCTTATGTATGTTTCCTCGCTTTTATTGGCCAGAAGCCCATAGACCACTGGCTTTACATTTGTTGTTTTTTCATTTGAATTGATATCGAGATGCAGCGTATACAATTGGTAGAAGGGTTTAGGTACAGACCTAAAAGTACCATCACCCATATAATTCTGTACAGACCTAAAAGTACCATCACCCATATAATTCTTGGTTTTATTTCTAATAAGCTTTTTGCATATTTAGTTGCAAAAATTATATTTTTTTCAGATTCGCCATCTTCGCACAGCACAAAGTTATCAGCCAACACTTTTGGTACATGAACCTATTCTAGGGTATTATATTGTTGGTCTAAGAGCCCATGAACATCTACCAGTATGTATTTGACCAGACCTGAGGTTTTGTACACTGAGACTCCTATACCTACCATGCATTATGCAGTGACTCACTAAACTCTAAGTGGAGCACGCGACGACTGCGCAGCCAGGACAGGTATCGATTTTTGACTAGTTTTAAATGCATTTGACCATGGATGCCGTTTTAAAAAAATGAAAATATATTATTATTATTATCGGAAAATAAGAATGGCAGACCATTATCGTGAGTTTTACTTAGTGGCAGACGATTTTGAAAATGCCCAAAAAATTTTTTTTTGAAAGTATTTGACCAGATCTGCCATTGAAACATTTGGTTGATTATGGTCTTAAAAGCTTATATTCAAAAAGGCAGACGTCTACATAGAGCATTTACATAAAAAAATGATATAATATTACCCACTACTCGATCAGATGAATACGCATTCCGTTCGCTGTTTTACATTAATATCAATATAAATACTGTGGGACATTCACACACAACGCCATCTAGCCCAAACTAAGATAATATAAGCTTTTGCTATGAGATTTAGACAACTGATAAACAAACTTAGATCTTTCTTAATACATAAGTACACATTATACCTAGAAGTTACATAGAAACACCTGAACTCCAAAAAACTATTAAATATGTCTGCCTCGTTGGTCTAGAGATCGTAAAGACCAAATGCGGATCACGAAGTCGTGGATTGTTTCCCAACATACCACAAAAAATTATGTGAGCCACAAATATAAATTGTCTAGAGCCTGGGTGTTTCTATGTAGGTAGATATTAACAAAAAAAAATTCAAGCATTAATATCCTGTTGTCTGATTTCCATAACACAATCAAGGTAATCCTAGTTTACTTTGGGATCACATGATAAGTACTGTGTAAAAAATGTACGCATCTGTAAATAATTTGTCTTTAAAAAGTTTAATAATTCTAATTTTATACATTTTATTATTATAATTTTAATATGAAAGAATCATAAATAATACGGTATACGCTGATAAATAACATCGATTACCTCCTATTTAAATTTTGTTATTATTTCGACATGTCAAAATTTTAAGTGTTAAATGAGTTAAGAGGGAACATGGGCTCAGAGAAATTTGCAAAATAGGTATTTGAATTTAGATGTTGCCGTCACAGTGCACCTAATAACAACCCCGCAATGACAGATTGCCAAAAAACTAAACTTCTATTCAAACGCAAAGTTTTCGATGTCAAAGGAGTAAACATTTCTTTTAAAAATTTAAATCGCTAGTTTAGAAAGATCAAATAAATTTTAAAGTACTGCTTATCTAAATTCATTTTATTAGGAATATTGAGAAACTACTCTTTGCATTTGCCTGATAATTCCGTATAAAAATTCATGTGCATTTTTTATGTATTGCCCGGTTTGAACATTATTTCCGTATAGATACGGACAAATCCGTATATATGGCAAGACTGAACGTGCATGAGGCTACAACGAGTGCCAGTACGCGCCGTACGCGCTCATTATGACGTCATCAGAATGCTATTCGCATGCCTGCCGCATTTTACGAAATACGGCGCGTGCAGTGCGGGTGAAATGTGCGAGTTTTCATATCATTACATACAACGAATTCTAAAATGCGGCGCGTTCGGTGCGTACGGAGCGTACGTTGCTGACAAATGTGCGATCAGCTTCAGAGAACATACTAACTGTCAAACAAATATGTCAATGGTCAAGATCAAACCTGACGTATGGTCTAGCCTAGTCTTAAAAATAAATTTATTAAAATGAGACGTTATTGAAATCTTTTTTTTTGTGTTCTGGTTTAATCTGCAAGCAGTATTTTTCTTTTCTTGAACTATTTATAGTTCAAGAAACTACCCAACATAATCTGCTTATAAGCAGATTATGTTGGGTTATAAGCAGATAATATTGACATGTGGAGTGTGCCTCCCAGCAGAGACATCTACTCCTTATGTCCACAGCTCAGTCAATCGCAAGATGTAGGCTCAATATGTCCTTTCTTTTAAGGCGCCTTATTGAAATCTAAAAACTATTGCTCAAGACTCCGTATGACGCTAAATAGACTATCATCTTGATCTAGAACACAGGAGTCGTAAGGTCTATAGGTAAATTAACTCTTTTTTTGTCAAAACTGTCGTGAATTTTGAGCTGGATCTTCTATACTTGATGTCTGGTTTAAAATGTATTTTATAATTACCAGAAAGACAATAGTAAATCTTAATTAACTCGAGACTCTGTTGTTTTTTAATTATTACAGTTCAATTTATTTCGTTAAAAACGCATAAAACTATACGTATCTACCACTTTCTTGTACGCTCAAATTTATATCTGTTATCTTCTTTAAACTGATTAGCGTCAGGTGGGCTCTTAACAGGTAAATTTTAGTAATCATTTGCTGTTCTAAATTACTCAGGAACATCTATAGTATCTATTTAAATATATACGTGGAGGTATAAGTAGTAATATATTCGGCGTGGCAAATTTAAAGAGTAAAATAACACTATTTTAAAACATTACTTTAAAATACAAAATAAATACAGTGATATAGGAACTCGCAAGTAAAATAAAGGGTGTTTTTTTTAGAGGTATAGAACTTTGAAACGGAATAAAACGAAGGTGATTGTTTTTATTGATATGAAAATGACTTTATTCGAAAGAAAATCTTCTGGCATTATAGTTTAAATATGATTTCTGGCATATAACCGCCACGGCTGGCTCGGACGTAGTCTAATCTAGAGGTCCAATTTTCGATGACTTTGCCAACATTTGTGGCCGTATATCGGCAATAACGCGCCGAATGTTGTCCTCCAAGTGGTCAATCGTTTCGGGCTTATCGGCGTAGACGAGCGACTTCACATATCTCCACAGAAAATAGTCAAGTGGCGTAAAATCGCACGACTCTGGAGGCCAACCTACCGGTCCAAAACGTGAAACTATGCGGTAACCAAACGTTTCCTTCAATAAATCAATTGTGGCACGAGCTATGTGACATGTTGCGCCGTCTTGTTGCAACCACTACTCCTGCACATCATGGTTGTTCAATTGATGAACGAAAAAGTCAGTAATCATAGCTCTATAGCAGTCACGATTGACTGTAACGTTCTGGTCAGCATCGTTTCTAAAGAAGTACGGACAAATTATTCCACCAGCCCATAAAACACACCACACATTCAGTTTCTCTGGATGTAACGGTGTCTCAACATACACTTGAGGATTATCATCACCCCAAATATGGCAGTTTTGTTTATTGACGTATCCATTCAACCAAAAGTGAGTTGCACCGCTAAACAAAATTCGCTTATGAAAATCACGATACGTATTTCGGACAGAACCATGATTTTCAAAATAAATTTGCACAATTTGGAAGCATTGTTCAGGCGTCAATCTATTCATGTTGAAATGCCAAACCAAACTTAACATAAATCACTTTTCAGCTGACAAAAATACCGCCAGTTAAAACAGTTATGCCAACTTAAAGTTCTATACCTCTAAAAAAAACACCCGTTATATCATGTACCCATTGTCGACTGCGCCGTTGGTGCGAATTTCCGGAAAGCACAGGGTTTTGTAAATAATTTTGTGCGGGTGTTAGTGAAACAGACTGTCACTCTGAGGTCTTGGGTTCGATTCATGGGTCGGACAAATATTTGTTTGACCCACAAATAGTTGTTTCAGGGTTTAGGTGTATCTATGTATAATGTGTGAGTACCTACCTATGTATTAAGAAAGATCTAAGAATGTTTGTCAGTTGTCTAAATCTCATAGCAAAAGCTTATATTATCTTAGTTTGGGCTAGATGGCGTTGTGTGTGAATGTCCCACAGTATTTATATTGATATTAATGTAAAACAGCGAACGGAATGCGTATTCATCTGACCTTGTAGTGGGTAATATTTTATGATTTTTTTATGTAAATGCTCTATGTAGACGTCTGCCTTTTTGAATATAAGCTTTTAAGACCATAATCAACCAAATGTTTCAATGGCAGATCTGGTCAAATACTTTCAAAAAAAAATTTTTTGGGCATTTTCAAAATCGTCTGCCACTAAGTAAAACTCACGATAATGGTCTGCCATTCTTATTTTCCGATAATAATAATAATATATTTTCATTTTTTTAAAACGGCATCCATGGTCAAATGCATTTAAAACTAGTCAAAAATCGATACCTGTCCTGGCTGCGCAGTCGTCGCGTGCTCCACTTAGAGTTTAGTGAGTCACTGCATAATGCATGGTAGGTATAGGAGTCTCAGTGTACAAAACCTCAGGTCTGGTCAAATACATACTGGTAGATGTTCATGGGCTCTTAGACCATGTAATTTATCACATTCCAAAAATATCTTTCTAGCTCTATAAAGAGAGCTTCTGTGCGAATCAAATAAAGGTACGGACCCTTGCATGTCTTCAAAATTTTTGTCGAAAATTTGTTCAATTGGCTTTAAATTATCGCACACATCTACCTTACATTTGTCTATTATTACACTAACCTTATTTTCGTTAGCATCCGGGCTACACACGTGTAGTTTTGGTGCTCTTAAGATTTTGGTTTTGCTCTTATCCAAAGTGACAGATGCGGCACAATCTTCTTTTATACAACGCCAACATGATGAACCACTTTTATTTGTGGTGTGATGATTATAGCGGTATATACTAATAAGTAAGGAATCTTTACCCTTTTGCGTTTTAATAAATTTAATATCCATATTGAATTTTATTTCCAACGTACAACGATATAACAGGATATTTGACATAGGAATAATAATATTATAACAGATATTCATAAGTGGCCAGTATGTGTTATTTTTAGAATTGATAATGATAGGACAAAGAGGATTTATGCACGTATACATGTCACAGGTAATAGTTAAATAATTAATCTAATTGGAAACCGATGGATGATGGTAGCTAAGTGGGGTCTAGGTGGAGACGCTTGGGGGAGGCATATGTCCAGCAGTGGACGTCTAACGGCTGAAATGATGATGATGATGATGATTGGTTTCTAAGCTCTATTTAGACAGACTAGCACAACACCACGTGGGAACCGTGTTTTTGGGAGACTGATCTGAAAAAACGGATCTTTTGGGAAACGTATATTTTGAGAAACGGGTAATTTTGGAAACGTATATTTTGAGAAACGGGTAATTTTGGAAACGTATATTTTGAGAAACGGGTAATTTAGGAAACGCATATTTTAAGAAACGGGTAATTTAGGAAAATGTCATTATGGGAACGGATGTATTGGGAAACGGATGGCATGTTCCGTATATCGAGGGAGCTATAGGCGGAGGTTTCTAATAGGTTACTTAATGTAAAATATTTACATTTATTATAATGTTTATTGGCATGCTTACATTTTTTGTAATAGGTATTTCGTGGTAAATGGTGGAATAAAACGAGCTTTGAATAAGACAATAATCATTAATTACCGTTTTTGAATAGATATTACAATTTCACTATTTAGAATGGGTAGTAGGTACTTATAAAATAGAGATATAATTTTACAGATTGTTGGACTTACACATTTTTTTAATAATTTTATTTACAAAATTATTGGTTTCGTTTAATATATAATCGTAATCACATGTTACTAAGTATTGTAAATTGACATTCGCATCGTCGTCGCCACCAATATTATCCGATGAGTGACCATCTAAATCATGTATGGTTATTGTTATCAGTTGATGGATATGACCAGATTCCTTGCACTGAATAAAAGATTTATTTTTTAAACTATTCGGTTTCGATATTCTTTTCTTTTTTAAGGTTGACTGACGTTATTCACAAGATTTTGCGGCTACTTCAGCATACCAACTCTCTCTACCTTGGGCGTAAAAAAAAAGATTCGTCTGCAAGAAAAAAAATGAATTGTAACTATCATGGTCGTTCACAGAACTTTAATAAACAAATAAATATTATATTGGGACATTTTCACACAACGGCTATCGGATTTAACGTGGGTCAACCTACTCATACAATTTCCAAATACATACCTAGCCTACACAGAAAATATCTAAACTTCGAAACAAACATTTGTGGATAAAAAAAATAAATCTGAAAGTGGCTTTCAATTAGCCTACACGGTTGGTGAGCGAGAAGTGTTTAAACAATGTCTTGTACAATACAAAGAAATGTTCACATGAGATCTTTGAGTTTGCAATATCTGACCATACTGGTCAGTCATTAACAGTTCCAGTTAAACATGTAAACCCACTTAAATACTGGTATGTTGAAAGGCGTGATTATTTAATGGCAAATATTACAAAATTTAAAGAATATAAAGCAGGGGTGAGACTTAAAATGATTGTTAGCAGCAGGGGTTGAGACGAAAGTGCCGACTTACCATGTAAATTTGCCAATAATTTTATATTAAAATGAGTTTTCGAGAATATATCATTGTGTTTATTAGTCATGAGTAAATATTACATGTCACTGCCAGCTCCGAAAAAGGAAGCCACAAGGAATCGGCTCATATGGACCCTTTGCCACTGTTGGGTAGGTATAAGACAAGTATGTAATTGTTTAATTTATTCACTCTACTTTTTGATGTGGTTGTCATATTTGAATAAATATCCTTAAGAGTCCATTGATTCCTCTGGTTCATATAAAAATCCCTTAGCAGAGTGGACATTGGACATGAATGACAGACTCATCAATGCTTAAAGGCCACCACAAACGTAGCTATAATATATATTAATATGAAATATAGCAAGGCATATTACGACATATTTTCCATATAAATTTTCGAAGGACCACACACTCAGCTATAATATATATTTCTATGACGTCATCAAAATATGTCGACAGATATAGCTTCGTATATTTCAGCATATTACTATATATTTTTGCATATTAATATATATTTTCATATTTTTGAAGATAAAGGATGTCCCATTTCTTCCCCGAATGCTCGAATGCGGTCAAGTGTGAGTCGAATTCGCGCACAGAGGGTTCCGTACCAAAAGACGGCAAAAGCTTACGTTTGTTGTATGGGAGCCCCCTTTATTATTATTCGGTTTTTAGTATTGTAGTTGTACCGGAACAGAAATAATAATAATAATAATTGTTCGATAACTCAGTGAGCTAGTGGACTGTCTTTCTGGTAGTTCCTGCAGGCACATAAGACGACACAGGAAGTTCGAAAATCGGACCGCCACCAAGAATGATTCGCCACTTACCTGGATTCTTTCCCGCTCTTCCTTAGGGTTGCTCCGAGGCCTTGATATTCGCTTGAGGTTGTTTTCGAGTTGCCGTGTCGACCGAGGCACTGACACACACATGTATCGCGCACAATAGTTCCGAACCGCGTCCGAGATTTGACTGAACGGTCGATGAGTGGCCGCCCGCCTGGCGAGGCAGCGCGGGGCGGGTGCGGGGGGGGGGGAATAGCCAGCCGAGTGACGAACTCTCCCGATAGCCGACCGTTCGCCGAAACATCCTGCCGCCTAACCAAGGTTCTGCCTTGGTTACCCACTAAACCACCGAAGGCAATCCACAAAGCTTAGAGACAGGTCGTAAGATGTTCCCTTGCTGAGTCCTGACCTCTACAACTCTGACAATTCCGTCCCTACCCGGAAGTAACCTAACGATCCGACCGCGTTTCCATTGGAGAGGGGGTAAATTATCCTCCTTTATCAATATCAGGTCATCGACCTTGGGAGCCTCGTTATGAGAAGTCCACTTATGCCTTTGTTGGAGTGTGTGAAGATATTCACATCTCCACCGAGACCAGAAATGCTGGGATATCTTTTGAATAAGTTGGTACCGAGACAACCGGTGCTCCGGAGTTTCCGTGTAGGGATACTCAGGAAGTGCAACGAGAGGTTGCCCTATTAGGAAATGACCGGGGGTCAATACATCAAGGTCTTCCGAGTCCGTACTAAGGGGGCAAAGCGGCCGAGAATTCATTACCGCTTCTACCTTGGTAAAAAAGGTGGTCAGCTCTTCGAAAGTGAGCTTGGCTTCTCCGAGAACCCGTTTCGCATGTGTCTTGGCACCCTTCACTGCCGACTCGAATATGCCACCGCTTGAAGGATTTGAAGGGCAATTGAAGAGCCAAGTTATGTTTTGAGCCGTCAGCTTCCGATCAATTTCCTGGTGATGGTTCCGTAAGAATATGTATAACTCCTTTAAATATTTATCGGTTCCCGTGAAGTTTGTACCGCAGTCTGATCGGATCAAGGACGGTACACCTCTCCTAGATACGAACCTAGTCAAGGCTGCCACGAAGGCTTCAACTGATAAGTTTGATACAATTTCTAGATGTACCGCCTTAACCGACAAGCAAATGAAAACGCATAAGTAACACTTTTGAACCCTTGCATTACGCAACGAGCTCGTTTTAACGTAAAAAGGTCCAGCGAAATCCGTGCCGACCCCGACGAAAGGTCTGACTCCGGTAACGCGATCGGCAGGCAAATCTGCCATATATGGCTGTTTAGGCCGAGCCCGGTGTCGAAAACATTGTACGCATTTAAACGTTATGTGTCGCGTGACACGCCGCGCCGAGATAATCCAGTAGCGTCGTGAGAGAATCGCACTCAACGCGTTAGCTCCGACGTGACAGTAGACCTTATGATAATGATTGACTAGCAAGTCTGTGAAACTACCCCTCGCCGGTATTAATATAGGGTGCCGTGACTCATATGGAAGGGTAGAGGCGCCGATTCTGCCGCCGACACGAATAATATCATCCCTGTCCAAAAATAAATTCAACCGTCGCAATGAATTTTTAATTTCAGTACCCGTTCGAAGGTTTGTCAATTCATCGGAGAAATTTTTTGACTGCACAATACGAATTAAGCACAGATTGGCGATTCTACGTTCCGACACCGTTAAACTACCGTAAACCTTCTCAGAGTTAATTTTTGAATTGTTTTTAAAGCGTAGTAAGTATGTAGTAACGTTTAGCAACTTTTCATATGAACTGAAACGATCTAATAAATTAAAATCCGATATCAATTCGTTTACATTAGCAACCCTAACGGCCGGCCTCAGGCCAGGTAACAAATCTGGCGGGAACTCTGGGCCCCCGGACGGCCACGTATGGGGCGGCCGCTCCAGCCAACTCGATCCCCACCACAAGGGATGGTTCAAGAGTTCTGCCGCCGAGCAACCGCGTGACGCAACGTCCGCACAATTCATCTCGCCGGGTACGTGACGCCAGTCGATGTTGGTCTTAGAGGTTATTATATCCGAAACCCGGTTTCCTTCAAAGACTTGTAATTTATGAGGTGGTGTCCGTAACCACGCCAAAACGATAGTGCTGTCGCACCAGCCTACAATTTGGTCTAACCGAACCTTATCCTCCATTGACTCGACCGTGTGATTAACCAACGTTGACAGCAACTTAGCACCATTCAACTCCAGTTTCGGTATGGTTAACTTAACCCTTAATGGCGTTATACGTGACTTAGCAATAAGTAGGCGTACGTGAGTCCGTCCGTCTGCGCCCTCCGCGCGCAAGTAGACTGCTGCAGCGTAACCGACGCTGGAGCCATCACAAAACCCGTGAAGAGTATATTTAGTCGGTCCTTCTAACTTGACACACCGGGGAATGGAGATACGTTGCAGATGCGGCAAGTCAGAGATGATATCCCTCCATTGTCGCACTAAATCTATGGGGGCCGGGGCATCCCAAGCTACCCCCTTTGAGTTATCAGAAGTCGCCAATAGGGACTGTAATAAAAGTTTTATTTTAAAAACTACTGGACAGATCCACCCAAGTGAGTCGTAAAGTCTAGCCACTATTGACAAAATACTACGACGTGTGACGTCACTATCTGTGGGCAGATTTACATGGTAAGTGAAATTGTCACATTTGGGGTCCCACTGAATGCCTAAAATCTTGACAAAACCCGTTCCATCCGAATCGCGATCATCGAAACGCCGCGGTGACTCCAAGTGTTCCGTGGGTAAGTCATTCAGTAATGCTGGCATATTACTGGACCATTTCCGTAACTCATAGCCGGCCGAATTCATCAATGAGATTAACTCATCGCGAAGCTCACGCGCCTCAATCAGCGAGTCTGCGCCGCCATTCAAATCGTCAACGTATGTGTTGTCTATGAGTAACTTAGCGGCACGGGTTTTATCAACCTCGTCCCGGGCGAGCTGGTGTAAGCAGCGTATGGCTATGAAAGAGCTCGACTTCAAACCGTATGTATTTGTGTTTAATTGATAGGTAAGTAGGGGCTCCGTGGGCGACGCTCGCCAGAGAATCAACTGATATCTCCGATCGTCCGGGTGAATCCACGTCTGCCTAAACATCATTTTAATATCCGTAGTAAATACAATTTGTGGAACCCTAAATTTCATTATAATATTAGTGATATCGTTTTGCAATCGTTCTCCCGAAAACAGACAGTCGTTTAATGACACTCCCGAACTTGTTTTCTGACTGCCATTGAATACAACGCGAATTTTATTCACATCGCCCGATTTTTTAAATACTCCGTGATGTGGGAGAAAGTAATGTTCTTGCCCCGAATTAATATCAAATTGCGATACACTCATGTGTCCCAGCCTAATATATTCATTAATAAATTCAATGTATTTCTCCCGAAATTCCGGATTCCGTTGCATCCGCCTCTCAAGCGACATAAATTGCTTATAAGCGGGCTGGCGTGAGTCTCCTAATAGACGTCTATCACCTGCCGAGATAAGAGGTAAGCGCGAGATATATTTACCGTCCGGGCCTCGCGATACCGTTGAAACAAATAATTGTTCGCATTCCAAGTCCTCGGGACTTTTAATTTTATTAAGAGGGGGTTCCTCAGATCGCCAAAACCTTTCCACCGTTTCCTTGAGTGTCAACTGGTTAACCGACGATTCGGCCAGCTCCCGCGTCTCCGGCGAAACTGGTCCGAATACCGCGAAATTAAATACCGTGCCCAACGCGTAGGGCCCACCCTGACACAAAGTAATCTTTTCCCCATTTAAGATTTGACCGAGTATATCACATCCAAAAATTACGTCTATCTCTGAAGAATTCAATGAGCCGTTATCTGCGAGTTTCAACTCTTTAAAAACCAAATTTGTTCTGTTAACCGAATAAGACGTAAGCCTTCTTAAAACTGCCGCCGTTACCGCTAGTACTGGGTGTTCTGAATGTTCTGGTTTGAAATATATAACAACAACGTGTTGATATGTATTGGCTTGAATGCCACCGATACCCGTGATTTGTACATTACTATAAGACCGTTTCAATCCGAGGGTAGATACCAAATCCCCCTTTATTACCGACATTTGAGCCCCTAAATCTAAGAGAGCCCGTGCTTTAACGAATTCACCATTTTTATTCTTAATTTCAATAATAGCCGTGGGTAGAACAACATTATACGGGTTTCGATGCAAAGACGTTGAAGATGAGTCATCATGTAACCTTAATTGCTATGCTGAATATTGCTTTTGAGAATTATTACGTGACTGACCGCGCGATTCGTGCGATTCCCGCCGTTCGCATGCCTGATAGCCGTTGCGCGAGCTGACCTGAACTACACGCTCAGCTGATGAGCGCGACGGTACCTCTCTTCTTTCGCGAGGAGAGGCCGTGCGCGTGCGACGACGCGGACGGTGGCTGCGGTAGCCAGGTCCCTCCGAAGGCGAGCTAGCGCGAGACGCAGTATAGTTGTGCATGCATATTAAGTCGTTGTGACCCCGATGGCCACAGCGTTTACATGCTGTCCTTTTATCGCACGTAGATGCCGAATGCTTACCAAAACATTTAAAGCATACGTTTTCAGCTCGCACCCAGTCTTTACGCTGACCCGCGGTTAATTTTTTAAATTTAAAACACTCCGAAATCATGTGACCGCTTATTTCACAGTATAAACAGCGCCTAGCGATTATTCGTTCATTCCTGTAAGATTCACTTTCGTTTCCGATAATGTGTATGGTGCGGCGGGTACGATTGTCCTTCAAGGTCGCGCCGTCAGCTGTTGTCGAGTCTATAAGCCGACATTCATTTTGCAAAAACTCCACAAGTTGATTGAATGTGGGTAGGGTGATTATATTTCCGCCGTACTTCTGTTCAAACCGAGTTTTAACGTCTAACGGAATTTTATTTAAGCTAATGAATAATAAAATATAAGACCATTGATCTATAGGAAGGCCTAAATTATTCAAGGCGCGAGTGGACTCCAACAGTGGGTTTAGAATTTTAGAACGCAGATCATAGGGTTTATTTAATGTAGGTAGCTGTAGGATTCTAGAAATGTGACTATCTGCTAGCATCCTGATATTTTCATATCTACCCTTAAGAATTTCTAAGCCTATATCTAGGGATTCGTCTACCATAGGTAAATGCCGTATTAAGGTATGCGGTTCATTTAACACATGAGAAACTAAGTAATGAAATTTTTCCGTCTTTGATATATCTTTCCGTGTTAGTACCAACGAACTGAATAGGCTTATAAAACTTGTCCACTGAAAAACGTCACCATCAAATTTGCATAAATCGATTCTGGGAAGTCTTGCCGTATTTGAACTCTCGGACGGTCTATGAACCCCGTCCAAACCCGGGTAAGCCGACGAGACCGCTTCCAGTTGATTATAAGCCAACTCCGCCTCATTATAATCAGCCGTATAGATTTTAATCATTTCCGGATCTACCGTATTATCCAGCAATAACTCATACTGTTCCGACAAAAGTGCGTATCGTTCATCGAGTTTACGTAATCTCGCCGAAATAACTGCATTGGTTTGAGTTTTTCCCGCGATCATTTCTAACGTGCTTCTAAGCCATTCGACTTGAATTTTAAATTTAGTTGATGATACCTTAGCCATTTTAAATCGTTAAGACTCCAAATCGTGATGCACCCACCCCCGGGTAAGAGAAAAAAAAATATATAACGGAACCCTACAATAAATCAATTAAATTGTTCTAATAACTGAGGATAATTTCACAAATATCGCATACCGCACAATATAATACAATAACCGAACCGCAAATGACAAACAAACTTAACGACTTTAGTTTGAATTGTATCCGACCGAATCGAGACTTGTGTCAGAGCTGTAAGTGGCGGTTAGGAATTTCAATTTTTAAATCTACAACCGACTTATGATTTGAAAAAATACCAACAAATATACCGAAATCCGGCTGAAATCCGCTCGAATGGACCATAAATATGTTCGATAACTCAGTGAGCTAGTGGACTGTCTTTCTGGTAGTTCCTGCAGGCACATAAGACGACACAGGAAGTTCGAAAATCGGACCGCCACCAAGAATGATTCGCCACTTACCTGGATTCTTTCCCGCTCTTCCTTAGGGTTGCTCCGAGGCCTTGATATTCGCTTGAGGTTGTTTTCGAGTTGCCGTGTCGACCGAGGCACTGACACACACATGTATCGCGCACAATAGTTCCGAACCGCGTCCGAGATTTGACTGAACGGTCGATGAGTGGCCGCCCGCCTGGCGAGGCAGCGCGGGGCGGGTGCGGGGGGGGGGGGGGGGAATAGCCAGCCGAGTGACGAACTCTCCCGATAGCCGACCGTTCGCCGAAACAATAATAATAATTAATAATATAACTAATAATATAACTTTATTTTATAACATAATATAACTTTATTTTCTCTCAAAAAGGTACAAGCTTTAACATACAAGTTTGTTATTATACTAGGTATACCTTAGCGAGAGCTGGAGTCTGTACTAGGTTCAAGACCTGTGTTACAGATCTCCAGGCCCCCAATATTTTTATACTTATTTATTGTGCTTCATTTTACATAGTAAGTAATTTTTGTACCTATTAATTTAATCGAGTACACTTTAATTATGCCTTTGTATTAATAGTAATATCACAGATAGGTACATACTTAACATAATAATTATAATTCTTACATAGAAATATTGCTACCGAATAAAATAAAATTAAAATAAAATTATGTGCTGTAGGTAAGTTGAATGGCGTTGTAATGTATAGGCGGGTCTGTGTGCGTATGTGCTGCGTGTTGTATGGTGCAAGTAGAATTAATTAAGCGTTTCCGATTTTAATGAATGAAATTATGCTAATATTTGTAAACTATGCTCGATCTCATCATAGCTTAGTTCCAGTAGCCAGTCTGTGATGGTCATTTTGCATTTTTGAGTTGTCATTGGATATATGTATATTGTTTTGTTTATTTTATTATACAAAAAGCTACTAAGAAAGTGAAAACTCCGTTGCGCAAAGCTGGTATTGACTAGTCTAGGCGGAAGTATGGCGTGTTTGCGTCTGACTGTATTAATTTTCTCCCGGTCATAAGGTAACTGTGCGTGAGTCATCGTTATAACACTGCGGATAAATAGAGCCCTTACTGAGAGGATCCCACAAGTTTTATAGAGTTCGTCAGTTGAGAACCGGAAGGGAAGCCTCCATCCAACCTTCAGGAGTGCTCTCTCCGCTCGCTCTAATTTTAAGAGATGTGTTTTTGTGCAACCACCCCAGGCAACTATACAATACTGTGTGAGCGATTGGCAAAGGGCCAGATACACCAGTCGTAATACTTTGTCATCAGCAACATGCCGAAGATTTGAAAATATGTACATCATCTTTCTCAATCTAGTGGTGAGTACATCGACATGATTATGATAAGAGAGCATGCAGTCGATTTCGACACCTAGATATTTAATACACTCTACACTTTTGAGTGCTGGACAATCGCAAGTTACATTAGGTTGAGTTCTACAAGTGTGAGCAGTTAAATATGACCATGAGGCTGGACATCTACCAATGGAAGACATTGAAAAAGTTATGTATTTCGTTTTCTCAACATTAAGTGTAAGGTGATTTAGAGTCAACCAGTCTGTGACTGCATTTAAACCCAACTGAGCGTGTCTGAATACTGTTTCCCAAGATGTATCATGAAAAATTAGTGCAGTATCATCAGCGTATGCGTATATAGTTCCATGTGAGAGCTGTAACCGACAGAGATCGTTAACATAAATAATAAACAATGTCGGGCCAATGATACTACCCTGTGGCACACCCCGGGTTATTGGAAGCTCATCACTAGACCAGTCACTAATCTTAAGGCACTGACGTCTTCCACTGAGGTAACTTTTGAAAAGAGACAGTTGAGTGCCTCTTATGCCAATGCTTTCTAGCTTCTCGATAAGTACGGGGACAGACACTGTGTCGAATGCCTTTGCAACATCCAAGAATATTCCGACAACTTTCTGTCTATCGTCCATCTTAGTGACGATTTCGTTAGTGAGGTCAAGTACAGCATTACTAGTGGATATCCCTGAACGGAAGCCATATTGAGTTGGGGCAAGAATATTATATTTTTCGAGAAATTTTGTAAGTCTACTGTTCATTAACTTTTCTAATATCTTGGACAGAGTAGGCAATATAGAAATGGGTCTATAGTGGGTAAGCAAATTTCTGGCCCTTATGAATTGGGTGCACTATGGCTAATTTGAAAGCATCTGGGAATGTGCCGGTAGTCAACGCCAAGTTACAAATGTAGGTAATAGGAGGAACCAAAAATAATTTATACGTTTTGATAAATGAGGCAGAGATGTTATCTGAGCCCACTGCACAATCGCTTCTGAGATTTTTAATAATAAGATCGATCTCCATTTCGTCTGTTTCAAGTAAGGCAAATGAATGAGGTGACTGTTTACAGATGTCTGCGTATCTTTGGGATGTATTTGGGTGTGTTAGATTCATTTGTGTAATTGTGTGTCCTATGTTAGTGAAGTAGGTATTGGCTTCATTTACTGAGCGTTCAGGTTCGGTGGGTGAGAGAAGGTCTATCGCAGGTGTTTTCTGGCAACTTGTGTGCGTGATTGATTTGATAACTTTCCAAAGTCTTTTACTATTATTTTGCGCTTTATCTATTTGAGATTTATCATAATTTATCTTAGCCAATTTGATAAGGTTAGCGCAGTAGTTTCTATATCGCTTATAGGTTGTTATAATTATTTCGTCTTCTGGTGACTTTTTTAGTTTTAAATGTAAATTGTCTCGATTTTTTAGACATCTAAGTAAACCCGTCGTCATCCATGGCTTTTTAAATCTTTTGCGACTAGATAAAATCTTAACTGTTGTGTTGGTGTCAATAATGGTATTTAGAGTATCGATAAAATAGTTAGTGGCACTATTAACGTCGGGGATACTGTACAATGAATGTAGGTCCATTTGCTGGAGATCTAATTCAGTTTTTACAAAATCGAGTACCCGATGTGTCTTATTGACTGAGTGACCAGTTTTGGGTGAGTTGATAATGTGTTGAAATAGTATTACAGTGTCATGGTCTGTAATTGAAGTGTGCGCAACATAACAGAAGGCAGGTTGCTTTGTTTTTAAGAAGATGTGATCCAGGCAAGTACGGTTGTTTCGAGTGGGGATGATGTGAGCCGGTAACATTCCAAAATATGCTGTTAGGTTAAGGTATTCATTGGATCGACTGTCAGTGCTATTTTCAGAGATATCTATATTTATATCACCCGTTAAAATAATATTTTTGAAAGATTTCAGGGTAAGTAAAAGGTCATGAAGAGATTGCAAGAAATTGTTAACATCATGATAAGATGGTGGTCGATAAATACAGTTTGCATCTCGAATTTGGGGTTCAGAAACAAGATATTGACCGTTTTGAAAGTACATAATTACGCCCTCATTTTGCGTGTAATTGTTCTTAGTAGCGGCGGAACTGTAACCAGGGATTATGGGTATAGACGGTGTATTAAGCAACCAGCATTCTGTTAATATGATTAAATCCCATGAAATGTCACTTCTGGATAGTAAAGTAGTGAGTTCGTTAAAGTTTTTATTAACGCTCCGAATATTTTGACACAAGAGTGAGAAGGCGTTTTTGTTGGACCTAGCGATTTGACAACAGTCTTCAATCACACAAGTGGCTGATTCAGCTATGGATACCTGATCCAAATCAGAATTTATGATATTTATGGAATCGAATTTTGTATTTAAAGATCAATGATGCGATGCAATAGAACCAACAGACACGTTTGTGAAGTACTTTAAGGACTACAATTAATTTACATTGACGTTTGTTAACTGTATTTGAGCAGAGAAGACCGTTAGATAGACTATCATTAGTAATGAGGTTGTGTTGTTTGTTGTTGTTGTTGAGTTGTTGTTCATTGTGTAGGCATAAACAGGCGGACGTGGAATGGTTGTAAAACATTGTGTACATATTAAACACATAAAATTTAAAAAACAAATTAGAATAGTTAAACAAAAACTTAAGGCTAAGGGCTTTACTAGAACTGTACGGGTGGTATCTTGGTAGACCCTTTAGTCATTGCGTAGAACGTAGATTGTTTAGGTCTGCTTCGGATTTTATAATAATGTGCTGTTCGCCATCTGCTTTACGAAGAAGAGAAATACATAATCTATGAAAATTTCAGCTCTCTTGTTATCACCAATCCTGCGATACAACCTCAGACAGACAGACAGGCAGACAGACAGGCAGACGGACAACAAAGTCTCTTGAATAGGGTTCTGATTTTACCCTTTGGGTACGGGACCCTAAAATAATTGAAAGAAGGCGGATTTGGAGGAATGTCGCAACAAATCATGATACATGCTAAATTACTAGTGCTCTTGTAGAATTCATTTTTGTACCTAGGTAGGTGATTAAAGATGAGATTATACATGCTTAATGTACTAGTGCTCTTGTTGAATTAATTTTTGTACCTAGGTAGGTGATTAAAGTAGTAGTAACAGCCTGTATATAAACTGAGCTTATAAAACCGTGCGCTTGCAACGACGACCGCCTACCAAATGAGGGCAAAATATATATTATAGTATAGCTCCCGTGTGTGGCACCTTGCTATAATATAATATATAGCTCGATATATTAATATATATTATAGCTACGTTTGTGATGCCCTTAATATTCTGATCACATGACTCCTGTGTGTAGGACTTTCTGAGGTACATTCTGACAATGGTAATTTAATATAATTTCTCATAACTGATTTTACATGACATTTCTAAGAATACAACATCTCTACTAATTAGTACTTTTCTCGTTTTAGGATCAAGAAGTCGGTAACCTTTGGTCTGTTCACTGTAACCTATGCATACCATTTTAGTTGCCTTTGCATCCCATTTCTTGAGCTTCGTTGGTGTATGAACCATTGCTTCACATCCAAATACTTTTAAATGACGAATATTGGTATTTTCAGTAGTCCAGATTTCTTTAGGGGTTAGAAATTCCAATGCTCTGGTTGGACAGCGGTTGGTGATGAAGGCTGCTGTCGAAATTGCTTCTGCACAATACTGCTTTTGTAATTTTGCATTTAATAGCATACAACGAGCGCGATCTAATAATGTTCGATTCATCCTTTCTGCTAACCTATTTTGTTGGGGTGTGTACGGCGCAGATGTTTGATGAATTATTCCAGACTTTGTTATGAAAGAATAAAATTCATTACTAATATATTCTCTGCTATTGTTTGTGCGTAAAATCTTTACTTATAAGTTGATTTTCTACCATGGCTCTCAATTCTTTCAATGTATCAAAAACATCTGATTTATTCTAATAAATAAGTAAATACTTTCTTGGAGTAGTTGTCAATGAAAATGACAAAATAGTGCGTACCTCCTAGCGACTGGACTTTCATAGGACTGCAGACAACATAGTGCCAAACCAGTCCAACAAACCTTCAGCTCTGGAACCATCTGAAGGGAATGGATTTCTTGACTGTTTTCCCTCATAACATGAAATACCTTCGATCCTGCTTTTGATTTCCACTCCTGTACAATCCGATAGTCCGTTGAAATCTTCAAAGTTCAGATGTGCCATTCTTTGATGCCATAAGAATGCACGATTACTTTCACTTGTAGATATGTATGCTGGAATACTTTGTGTATTTAGCCGATACATATTATTAGTCAGTTTTGTTAAATATTTTGCAACCTTCTTTGTCAAATTGCTTTTAACAGCCATTTTATAAAATCTTACTAACGGAAAGAAGGTTAGTGACTAGTTCTGTCATATAAAGGACATTTAGAACACTTATTGTTTGAGGTTTGCCATTATTCATAACACTTAGATTTACTCTACCACATGCTTTCACAGTAAGTTTCTTATTATATGGTGCAACAACGCCAGGTCCTCGTAGTGGGTCTGGATGTGGACACTCTCTCGCTCGAGACAATAGTGCGAGCCATGCTCTCCAGCGGGAGTAAGTGTCTTTCTGCGAGCAGGTCATGCTTGTGAAAGAGGCGGCGGGGCGGGAATGGGAGAGCAATCTCCCACCCGAGTTCCGCAGTCGGCGGCTTGGGCGCCGCCGACGTGTTTTCGCCGAGGCCTACCGGCCTCCATGACCGGGGGCCTGAGGACGGTGATAGACTTGGGTAGGTACTGTTCGTACTGCCGGACGTGTTATATGGCATAACCGCGTACTGGTTCAGTACCCAGTACGCGACAAAATTTAGCAGGACCCAGGACCTTTCTCGGACGCGATGTACCGCTCGGGCGCGTACAGTCGACGTTCGGCCGCGTCCGAGTCCGAGATAAAATATAAATACTCGGCCGCGTCTGAGTCCGAGATAGAATCTATTATACTATCTGTGGTCTGAGCGACCGGGTGACCGGAATGATGCACGCTTGGAAACATTTTGTTACGTAGTGTATCTCAACTTAACGTGTACGAGTAGTAACGTATACTGATGAATGTTATATGAATACTTGAGGCACGCCTGCCTGCTTAATGGGCTCAGGAGATGGTCAAGCGACTTGAATCAATATCAAGTGTACATACACGTCGATGGATACACATGTGCAAAAAAATCATGCACAGTGAAGCTACTTTCATTCATATTTTAATCGACTTGTCAAGTGCATATTGACCATTATAAGAGCCCATTAGTCGAGGCACGTGTAGTACCTGCCAGATAGTAATATATTAAACGAATAATATTTATTATTAGGATAAATGAAGAAAAAGTGACATATTTTATTTTTTTAATTATCTTGAAAACAGTGCGTGCTATCGTAAAAATAATGGCATTTTTGACCCCCCTTTGAAACCCCCCATCCGCCAAATATACAATACGAATAATGATTTTTTATACCACTAAGGTGGCATAATGTTGCCTGTAGTATAGGTTTATTTGTTGGTTTGATATCAATAGTCAAAAGGGTCCATGCTGGCGGTGTTGCAGTCATCCTCATCAGCTAGCAGTGTCATAAAAGAGAATGATTACAAGGTAGATTTTTTTTTCTAAATCTTGTGTCTCGAAAACCGTGCGTGATATCCTGATCAAATACAACAAAATTTTCATCCCCCTTTAAGAAAGCCCCAACCATAAGGGGCAAACACATACAAACATAAGTGACCCCCGCCCCCCCCGTTTATTTTTTTCAAAGCGGGATATAGTACATTAAGGCATTCATAAGAACTGCAGATATAATATGGTCTATGTTTCTTGTTGCTGTTTTATGCGGCATCTAGACTTATTGGCGCGAAGCAGGCAAGGTCGGTTATCGCTCCGTTGTATAATTTTACTAAATTAGAGTATTTTCAAATGTTTTGTGTGTATCAACGGTGGATTCCGAAGACTATACTTGACTTTGACTGGGACTTAGAGGAAATGTAAAATGAAGCTGAAAAAAGAAACAAGACTTGGCATTCGGTCTAAGTAACCAAAGCGTGTTCAAATTAATAATAAAAAAAGAACCGGGATCTGTCAGAACACTCAGCAGGACCTTTCCGTTCCGTTTTCATAAACCTAAATATACGCTAAACTTTGTCTGAATAAAGATAATATTAGTATGATAGCAGTACCAACGCCATCTAGAGCACGTAGACCGCATTTCTTACTCTCACGATACGAATGGTTCTTGTAGAGAATATATTATAAATTATCTGTGGTTCTATGTTCTATTCGATCGTACCAACATAAGCAACTCAAAGGAAAGTCCCTTTGAGTTGCTTATGTTGGTACGATCAAATAGACCTTATTTTATAACAGCGCCATCTGGTGCAACTGGGATAATTCAGATACGTCCACCCTATCGTATCTGTTTTGCCTGGGTTGCACTAGATGGCGCATGATGGCATGCAAATTCAAAAGAACTTTATGACCATAAAAATAAGGTGTATTTTTCTTGATAAGATTTATGAGGGTCACCTGTCAGAACAATCACGACACTGTATGTACTCGTACGAAAGACCGGGTACTGGTCCGGGTTCAAGAGAACTATATTTACTAGTGAATATGTTCTATTTTTCTTAATACGGTTTATGAAGGTCCGACACCTGTCAGAACAATCAGAACACTGTATGTACTTGTACGAAAGACCGGGTACTGGTCCGGGTACTGTTCGAATGCCATATGGCACGGTTCGGAAAGCTATGCTATATGTCAGGACATCATCGGGTACTGTTTTGCGCAAGTCTAGACGGTGAGGACGGTCCTTACACCGTCCTTACACAAGCAGCCCCATGACGGCAGCGTGACGTGAGGAACTCACGCACGCCTCCCCTTAGAAGCGGGTTCACACCCGAAACCCCAAAGATGCGGGATAGCACCCGAACCACCCCCTGGGCGAGGCCGCAGTGGCGGCCGTGGGTCTGTTGGAAGTCCTGGGGCATCCTTCCGAGGGCTTACCCGGGGCTCCCAACCATAGTCTGTTGGGCGTTACGTGAGGTTTTTTAGTCGGTAGGAGTCCGGCATAACATCTATGAGGATTTTCCCTCAAGTTAAAAAAAACCTACTGAATGATGCTGAAAAACAGCCACATAGCCTGAGCTCTAGCTACATTTTATTTTCTTTCTTTTTATTTCTACACTTCTTATTATATGTTTATATTCATTACAGGCTATTCTATACAAGCGCCTACAAGACCAACGCCGGGGTGCGTGCTTCTCTTTATCGCCTTGTTGTGACTTACAACACTTATTTTGGTGAGATATCTTTGCTACTTCGAAAATCAGTAATGAGTCATAAAAGTCATGTCTCTAACTGCTTGTTTGCTTGTTTGAGAAGTTAATTACCGGGTTACATACATACATACATATCATCATGCCTGTTTCCCATCGGGGTAGGCAAAGACTATGACTTTCCACTTGCTACGATCCTGGCATACCACTTTCGCTTCTTCTACTTCATAAGTGCTTTCATACACGCTCGCCGGTTAAGGGTACTCTTGACATGGCTTTTTTCCAAAGGTAATCAATTTGGTTACCATGCGAACTGTTAGAATGGAAATGACGAAAGACTAAAAAAAAAGGATTTTAATTAACTTCACCGTTTATACAGTACACGGTATGGAAATAAGGTAAGCGTCCCCTAAGACGTCCAAGAACCACCAAGAACCAAGCTTCAGTTCAGGTCGAATCACTGAAGTTATTCTTCAGTGGTCCGACCTGAACTGAAGCTTGGTTTTACTACTCTAGGACTATAGGTCTTAGGGGCAGGGATGCTGTGTCAGCATCTAGTCAGTTTCTTTAGTGGCAGTTGAGGGATGTAACAGCCCCCCGGTAAAGAATAACTTCCTCCTAATTTTGGAGAAGTTACGTTTATTTAATTTATTCTAATTCGCGGCATGTCTTCTATTCCAAAATCATTATTTTCGACATCTACATTCTAGTTTCTTTTAAACGCGTTTGGACACTTACCAATTTTTTTTACAAAGAACATAAAGGATTAAAATTAATACAAATACAATTAAACAATATGTTAATATTGGAACATGTGAGTTGTATAAAACTGGAATAGTATCGTTGATTACACTGTCAACTTGATTCATCATTTTACTATTGGCAATGTCGGGTAAATTTTCTAAGTTTATTTCGGATAGCCTTAAGGGTGGTAATTCGGGTACACTTAAATTAAATCTACTTAAATTACAAGAAGTTTTTGTATTGAGATTAAAATCAGAAGTATAGGTTTTATTTTTATGTTAAATTTTGATTTAGCAACCAGTTCCCGGTTCTTACAATAGCTGATGCAATCGGGTTGTAAGTTTGAAATGCCTGTGCCTAATAATTTAATTTCTGTGGTGTCATTTTTTCATTCTATATAGAGTCTACTTGGTTCCGATTAAACATAAATTCAACTATTGCCTTGAAGCTTTTGCCAAATATCTGAAAATAAATAAAATATTTTTATTTATTCATATCAATATTTATACCACGTATAAATTTAGCTTCACATTGTTCTGGGAGTTCTGTTACAATTTTTGACAATAATTCTCCTTCACAGTTAGGAACATTCTCAGCTGATTGGGTATTGGCATGGTCAAAAATTTCTTAATTTTTCTGGGGCCCTATTAAGAAAGATTGCCCAGCACTGGTCTAGTACTTTCTTTCTCATCCTTGCGTCAACAATCACAAAGTCAATCATGCTCCTCTTACTTCCTTCTTGTCTTGTAACCAAGTGGATATCTTTGTGGTGAAACATGGTGTTAGTTACCACAAGATTCCTCTCCAAACATACTTAAAGCAAACTTTCTCCATTTTCATTCACTCGCTCAACACCAAACTTTCGCAATACTCTTTCATACCCATCACGCTTGACTCCAAACCACCCATTAAAATCGCCTTATATAACTATCCTCTCATTTGTTTGTACTTACTCAAAACATCACTCATGTTCTCCCAAAATGCCTGCCTCTCACTTTGGTCTCGTAAAGATCGGCACCAACGCGCGTCTTACGGAGCATATACTCAAGATGCGAGTAAGTCCAGCCTTCAGCCTCGACCAAAGGAGTCTTGGGCTTACACATTCATATTTTGTGACACATTCATTCATTGTCGCAGACAGTACTACACCAACGCCCTGACACGCTTTACTGGTTTTAGTCACACCCGACCAGTAGGCAGTGTAGAGTCTATGTGTGGTGGTGTCACATCCTTTTCTCTTTGTCTCACTCAAGCACAGAATATCGAGTCATCTCTCTTGCATCATCTTGCAAGCTTCTTCAATTTTGTCTATCATTCCTCCTCTCACATTCAACTTAGCAAAGTGGCTATCCTCAGTCCACTTTTCGCCTCGATGAGAAACGAGACGTGACGTACACCGTACTGTATAAGATTTTTTTTTTTACTGACCATTTCATGTATGTATTATGTCAATTCGTGAACAATGGTGTGGGCTATATCAATCAATCAATACATATAATAAAATCGTAACAGGTCGCTGTCTGTACATGGAAGATAAATAAGAAAAAATATTATAGGGGGGCTTTATGAACGCAATAGAACCCAAAACAATGATTTTTAGAATTTTTGTCTGTTTGTCTGTATGTCTGTGTATCTGTTTGTCTGTACGGTTGTGCACGCTAATCTCGGTAACCGCTCAACCGATTGCAATGCGGTTTTTTTAAATGTGTTGAGGTTTGCTCCAGTTAACATTTAGCGTTTGTTTTATGTAAATTGGTTTAGAAATAAAAGAGTTATAACACTTTTAAGAATCAGATATTTTGAAAATTTTAATTGTAGGGGTTTCTTTGAATGTGAGTGAACCTAAACTGGCGTGTTGGCTTAATTTAAAACAATTCAGTCCGCGCTGAAGGCGTGGACTGAATTGTTTTAAAATAGACTTAATCATTAAGCTCTTTTATGATTAAGCAAACAGGGCAGTTTCAGACGCTGCTTGATGACTCTGATGAAGAAATACCTTTCCTTTCATACACCTTATGTGACGTAAACGAAGTTGCGGGCTCAGCTAGTGTTTGATAATTGTATTAAAACGACTAACTGTACCACAACATGTAACTGTTATTTCTTCCAGTTAAATAAATTAGCACGGAGCTCCAAAAACACAACATTATCTTCATTTCCGGAGTCCAACTTTTCTAGAATTACCCTTGCTTCGAATTAGGTCTTCCTAGCTTGACATACTTCACAAATGTAGTTTAATGCTGCTAGAATATGCTTTTAGGATTTTTATAAGGTTTTGCTGGCATCTGCTCGGGCGCTCCATCTTGTTGACGAAAGGTTTTTTACCATCTGTCAAATCTTGATTATCAAGATTTGATAGCAAAATCTTCCATCCGCTAGTTGAGCTAGAAATGAAATTGTATACCTGTTGCTCCAACGGAAAAGAAGCAGCTGATTCATCGCTGCTCTCTACTGCTACTGAGCCTACGAGTTGTAAAGAATGAGCGGCACATGGAATAAAAGTTGGCAGAGGATTCAACACATATTTTTTGGCGTTCTCATAACTGTGGACACGACAATCCTTTATATCAAGTTGCAACTTTTATCTATTTATTCATTAACATACTATAAAAAATATTGTCGCTAAAACAGCTTTCTCCATGTATTTGTGCCCGCAATTAGTTATAACATAACGACTTATAAATGTCAGCTGATTAGTGTGAGAAATGTCTGGAATAGAATCTATGGCAATTGAATAAATTTTTTCCTTTCATTACCTTTGTCATAATGTTTAATCGAACTTCGTCAGCAAGCAAAAGAATAAATTCATCAATTATCGTAGATGCTTATTTTATTATTTTATTTATTCCTTATCTTCAGAATATTCGATTTAGGATGTCGTATTTACTCCGAATATCTTGAATGCTTTCACAAATTTTTACCCATTGTCAGTAACAGAACATACTACTTTAGTGGGGTCAATATCACAATCTGAATATATTTCCAGAAGCAAATCTTTTATGTGGGTCAAAGGTGTGTGCCCCTTCAAACCGGCGACAAGCTAAAGCTGCGGAACGCCTCTTATAGTTATAATCAATCCAGTGCACTGTAACAGCTAAAAAACTTCTTTTTTCCCAGACCATAAATCAGCGGTGGTGCTAAAATATTTCACTGCAGCTAGGTTTTCTTTTATTTCGCAAATCTGATTGAATGATTGTTTAGCTATTTTGTTTCTGAGAGAACGTCACCCAGGTATCTTGATTCCTCTATTTGTCACATTTAAATCCTCCATCATCTTAATGAAGTACGGGTCTTCCATAGCTCGAAAAGCAATCATTGAGTTAACGAAACAATTTGAAAAGTTACGATCAAAAATTTCTTGAGTGACATGACGTGTTTCTGAAGTAACAAGTGTGACAAATCGTGATAGAACGTGTCTCAGTGTCCGATTGATCCCGCCCCCCGCGTGCGTGTGAGTAATTTAGTCAGGCCACAATATAATTATTACGATAGAACGGCCATGTAAGCTATTTCCAACTGTAGGAAAAAATGAAGAGCTAAATTTAAAAATATAAAGATATTAAGAAAAAAATATTATCTCTCGTGAGTAATCGTGAGTATTTATTTACGTTAACAAGTCGCCTAACGCGACATGCAGGTGGGCACTGTGTATAATGACCGTTCTCTATTATTATATTAAGTTGCCGACAGCGAGTAGATTCAAAAAAATACTTTATTTCAGAGAAACAGCGTAACAGTAATTCATTTAATTTTACAAAATCCAAATCTTATATACTATCTTATTGCTAATTCAGCACTTTACCAATAGACACAAGTCTGGGGTAATAGTGCTGACGTCTATCGATTATTCAGCTGATGAAACTGATGTTAGGGTTTTGGGGTTCCTTAAGAGTTGCTTACAAGTTTCGAAGCATTCCTTATATTCATCATCAATAATAACTTTAAGACCCTTCTTTAAACAGGCTGTCATGGGTCTCGTTATTTTCGCAAAATCTTTTATAAACTTCCTTTTAATTTGTGTTACGGTCTCTGGTATAGGATATCTCAACACGGCATCAATTTTATGATTATTAGGTTTCAACCCTTCACTAGTAATAGTATGTCCTAAGTAAAGGACTTCCTTTCTAAGGAAATGGGATTTATCTAACTGTACTTTCAAGTTAGTTTGACGGAAACGGTCAAAGACTTTCCTAAGTTTCTCTACGTGCTCTGGAAGGCTTTTTGAGAAGATAAGAATCAGAATCAGAATCAGAATCAGAAAATTTATTTGTGAAACATAGGTGATACATTAATAATAGATCTTGAATAATGACGTCATTGAGATATACTAGGCAATGTAATCCCTGTAAACCTCACAGGACGTTATCAATAGCCCTTTGGAACGTAACAGGTGCCGTCTTCAATCCAAAGGGAAGGCGATTGAAGCTATAGGGGTCTGATGGGGTGCTAAAAGCAGTCTTGTCCCTATCTTTCTCTGCTACCTCTATCTGGTGGTACCCACTGGCTAAGTCCAGAGTCGTGAAATAGTACTTTTTCCTAACATATCGAACAGGTCGTTGATATTGGGTAAAGGGTACTTATCATCGATTGTTATCTTATTGAGACGTCTATAATCTACCACCATTTTCCATTTTTGTTTCCCAGATGAGTCCATCTTTTTGGGAACCAAATGCATGGGAGCACTCCAAGGAGAATGAGATTCTTGGATAATGTTATCCCTTAGCATTTTCTCTACCTGACTCTTAATCTCTTGTGTTTGCACAGGAGGAAGCCTATATGCTTTAATATTTATAGGTTCCTTATTTACTGTCCTAATCCTATGCTTAACTTGATTAGTAAAACTTAAAGGGATGTCCTCACAATAAAAAATATCCTTATATTCCCTACAGAGTTCTTCAATAGTCCTACGTTCCTCTTGTTTCATATGATCTAAGCGTAATTTTTCTAAATTTTGCATAAGTAATTCCTCTACTCTTTTCTGATCTCCCGTAAAATTTACTCTGGAAGACTGGTTTTGTATGTAAAACTCAGGTAAAACTATGTATGGCAAGTTCAAACGATTGCCATAATTCAATTTTATTCGTTCCCTATTGAGGAGGCCGTGAAAATTTTCGGCATTATAGTCCTCGGGAACTGATTCCTAGAAATCATGATTCGAATGATGCATATTCTGATCGTAATAAGTATCATTATTTGTGTAATAAACGCGCCTAGAACTCGCAGTGCGCATCGTTACATCGGTGTTCGAACCTGAAGAATGTGCAAGCGGTGCAAAAGGCGGTTGACGCGGTGTATGCATGTCCGGTCGGCTCTGTTGCGCAAACGGAAGCGATGTCCTATTTGCTGACGGTGACGAGTAATTGTTATTATAGCTGTTTCTACGATTAATATTATTAAAATAATAACGATTACTATTCTGCTGTCTTAAGTTCCTGAACTGATGCGAATTGTTCGGTGTAAATGACGAACTCGCAGTGTTGTTCGGTGCATGTACACTTGATAAGTTCTGGGAATTGTGACGTTGGTTGGGGCTAGCAAAATGACAACGATTTGTTTTATTAAAGTTAGGGCGGTTATTTATTTTAGAGACGAACATCGTTTGGAATCTCGCTTGTTCTTTTAAAACTATTTTTAACGCGTCTTCTAAGCAAGCAGCGTCTCGTAGTCGAACTACTCGTACTAAATGCTGTGGTAAATTATATAAAAACACATGAAAGGCTCTATTGTTATAAATTATACGTTTTGCTCGGCGTAATACACTTCTCATATGTTGTATTCTAGAGAAAAATCTGAGTAGCTTTCACCCTTATTTATTCTACATGTCTCTAACTCGTATACTAAACACTATTCTGTTCGCGGGTCTCCAAAGTGCTGGCTGAGTAAATGATTTAATTGTTGCCAGTTTTCTATGGAGTCCCTTTCACCTATTAAAATAGCTGCTTCGCCTGATAACCTACTCGTGAGAACATGGAATACGTATTCGTTCTGTTCTGCACTACCGGAGAAGGTTTTTTATATAAATTCGCACTTCTTAATATATAAAGGGAGTGTTCGCGCCTCGCCACTGAATAAAGGGATGCTCTTAATCATCTCTTGAGGAACACGGACTCCATTTTAGAAAATATTTCAACTAAAAGAGAGAAACAACAAATACTATGGTACCTTATTAAAATAACGTAAATTAACGTCCTAATACACTAATAACCTATGCGAATATTATTATGGCGTTGTCCAATCCCTAATAATACACATACACACACACATAAGGTTATAACAAGGTGGAAACAATAGGGAGAGCTGAAGGGAATGGTGAAAAGATTTAGTTTAGCTTTCCACATGTTCTCCGTGAATTACTGCTGGCTGGCTCTGTCACTGGTGCCTCCTCAATAAATTTATTTGTTCGAATCCTTGCTTAACCGTAGAGACGGACGTCAGAGCTTCTTGTAGAACTGGATACGTGAATACTGACTGCAAGGATCCTGTCCTCAGCGCCAATTAAGTTGCCGACAGCGAGTAGATTCAAAAAAATACTTTATTTCAGAGAAATAGCGTAACAGTACAGTAGAGCGTCGATTATCCGAACTAATTGGGGGACGTGGGTGTTCGGAAAACCGGTATTTTCGGATAATCGAACTACCTATATGTACATACATATATTGATTCAGCCATACATATTTACGTACAGGTATATGTAAATGAAAACCCTATTATTTACATTTATATCTTTAATGACAAATAGGAAATAAACAAAATAAAAGTGCAGAAAATCTTGTAGTAGAACTTGTCTTTACTAGTTACAATTAACGCTTAAAAAAATCTTGAATCTTCGTCTGCCGAAGCAAGCCTACCCGCTTACGAGCGGCTAGATCACGTACTTTTTTGAGAACAGATATTTGATACTGGTCGCTCTCGGCCTGTGTTTCAAACCAGTGTAAGGCAATATCTAAGCAAGTAAACGCTTCAGAAGCACTAACTATGTTTTCATCTTCATTATCTGAACTTGTAGTTGATGTGGTGCTAGTGGTGGCGTCAGCCTTATTAGTCATGAGGTCTAAAATTTCGCTATCCTGCATAATTTGGTACCCGGGATCTTCATCGTCGATATCCATCCATTCTTGAATCTGTTCTTCATCACATTCCTGGCAATCGAGATTTTTTAGCATATCTATCATTTCAGACATATCTTCCTGTTTCTCATTTACACATCCATTTTGAGGATTTTCCCCTATACCCAAAACTTTATTCCACGCTTTTTTTAAGTTCTGGTCTTTTACACTGTCCCATGCTGCTCCGATCATATAGGACGCGTCTTTTAAATCAATATTTTTATGATTTTTTATGAGGCTTTCTTCTCCATCCTCTTCTTTTTCCAAAAGTAACTTACGTAACAATTCTTTTCTATAATACCGTTTGAAAGTCTCAATAACGCCTTGATCCATGGGCTGTAATAATGAAGTCACGTTAGGTGGAAGAAACATGACTTTTATAAACTCGTCTTTTTCATTTAAGATGTCACATGATGGATGAGTTGGGGCGTTATCAAGAAGCAATAATGTTTTCTCTCTTTTACCATTTTTTAATTGGTGGGCCTTTACAGAGGGTATAAAAGTTTCTATAAACCATTCCACGAAAATTTTACTATCCATCCAAGCACTCTTTTGCGAAGTATAAACGATAGGCATGGCAGACATATTAACGTGCTTGAAACAACGTGGTTTCTTACTTTTACCAATTACAAGCATGGGCAATCGGTGGCTGCCAGTAGCATTAGCGCATGCTAAGGCAGTGATACGATCCTTGCTTATTTTAGGACCAGGTGCTGCTAATTCACGACGTGAAGCAAGAGTTTTTCGCGGCAAAGCTTTCCAATTAAGCCCGGTTTCGTCTGCATTGTAAACGTTTTCCAGAGCGTAATTTTCTTCGTTCAGTACATCCCTTAGTTTGATTTTGAATGTTTCAGCTGCTGATGAATCAGCAGATAGTTTTTCTCCTTGTATTTGAAGCTCACGAATGCCATGTCTTGATTTAAATCGTTTTAACCAGCCTGTGCTTGCTTGACGTCCCTCCTAGTTTTTTGTTAAATTGAACTGCTTTTTACACAGTATTGGGCCGGAAACAGCTGGTTCTCCCTGGCATCTTTTTTGAGTAAACCACTTATATACAGCATCATCTAAATTCGTGTTTGAGGCAAGTTTCATCGTTTTACGACTCGTGGATCCGTCAGAAGAATCGAGCTGGGATATAAAGTTACTTATGCTCGTCTTTTGTTTTTTTATATCCGTAATGGTAGACTTACCAACTTGGTATTCATTGGATAACTTGGTTGCAGATTCGCCTTCCTCTAACCGTTTATTAATCTCGTATTTATCTTTCATAGAAAGGACAACACGTTTACGTTTAGGCATTTTAAAAAAGAGTTTACTTTCACGCGGCAAAATTTAGTTTATCGACTAGCGGTTACTTGGAAGTGACATTATGTACAAGTACAATAACAAATGAACGAGTCGCGACAAGTGCACGAAAACTGAAGCGCAGGAGGCGCGCGCAAGGTGCCCGCGATGTTGGGGGAACCATTGACCCGCGCGTTACTACTGTTCGGATAAGCGGTCGTTCGGTTAAAGCGACGTTCGGATAATCGACGCTCCACTGTAATTCATTTAATTTTACAAAATCCAAATCTTATATACTATCTTATTGCTAATTCAGAACTTTACCAATAGACGCAAGTCTGGGGTAATAGTGCTGACGTCTATCGATTATTCAGCTGATGAAGCTGATGTTAGGGTTTTGGGGTTCCTTAACTCGCGCTCACTCTATGTAGGTACTTTCGCGTGATAGATATGCTTATACATATATAAGTAAGTTACTTGGTTTAACGATTATTTATTGTACGGTAAACATTTAAATATTTTGTGGTTGGTACTTTTGACAGTATTTTGTAACAATTTAGCCAACATGCAAAATATAAGTTCCGTTTCAAGAGATTTTGAGAAACTTTATAGTATTAATTATTAATGTTGTTTCACAGCATATAGACATAAAATTGTAGAATAATTACATAATAACTATGATCAGGTTAAGAATCGTCTTCGTGAAAAGAAATCGTAAGAGTCTGTGTTAATTAACTTTATGTTTGATTGAATGTTGTCACGTTTCCTGTAAATATCATATAAAATGTGAGTAATATAATATAAAATGTAATTACGAGTATTGAATAGATACTATGACGTTACACATTGATAATTAAATTAAGTTATTTTAGATATCAGTTTTTTTGTACATATCATTGTCGTATCTAATTAATTGATTTATGTTTTTATTTGACCCTTGTGAATAGTGTAATGCTGTTTAGGCGCCAAAATTATATGAGAGAGGCACAATGTTAGGCAGACCAGCTCAGTCGCTGACCAGCCGTCTTAGGGGTACGTTCCTCATTAATAATTTATGTAATTCATCTGATCTGATGTGATGTGTAATAAATGTGTTGTAAATTAGCAGAGGTCTTGATTGTATTCTTGGTTATTTTATACTACATTTGGCTCGGTTTAAAAGATAATGTATAAGTATTATTCTGCTGAACAATTTGTGAAGATATGACCCGTGTTGCTATTAATTGTAATGACGTGTACAAACTATCGATAGAATTAGATTATAGTAGAAATAGGAGTAGCAGTGAGTTTTATTGCTAGGTTCTTTCTCACAGGCTCTACCCTATTGAGTTGCGAATCTGGCAGTAAATGTAGAATCAGAAAACTTAACGAAAATAAAGGTATTTCTATCCCATATTCATTTCTTTTCATTTCATTACTTGTTAACTAATGCTCTCCTTACATAATATTGCCTCTGGCTGTCCCTTCGGTGATAAAAGGCGTGACCGTATGTATCGATATTGCTGCCCTCTACGAGACGAATCTAACACGCGCTATATTCACCTACTCGCCGCTAGCTGTGCGGCGCGGCGCGGGCATCCTACTAATATTATAAATGTGAAAGTTTGTGAAGATGTTTGGATGTTTAGATGTTTGGATGTTTGTTACTCAATCACGCTCTAACGGCTGAACGGATCGGGCTGAAATATGGAACCGAGGTAGATTATTAGTCTGGAATAACACATAGGCTACATTTCATCCCGGGAATATGTTCCCATGGGAAGCGGGAACGGGTACCAAATTTACGTGGGCGAAGCCACGATCTTCAACTAGTTTATAATAAAGTAACATTTGATTTATTTTGTTCCAATAGAGTGTATAATTATCATTAAAAGTACTTGACCGTAATTCGAAGCTTATATAATGAGATAGGCATATCCGTTACCCGTAGGCTTATCTTACTCATGTTTGATGACGTATTTCCGTCGACTCACCAGCAGATGGCGCCACCTGTGAACTTATAAAAGAACATGGCGTCCACTTTGTCCTCATTGGCGTTTTGATTCCCGTAGCAAAAGGTTATAGCAGGAACACCTGCTAGTGCATTTATTTTTTCTAGTTACTAGTTATATACCTAGTAAAGTTATAAAAAGTGACTTGGGATGAAGTTAGTGAATTTACAGAAATAATTATTTAACGGCTTTGCCGTTCGTTTGAATATACAGTGAATCTAAAACAAGTGACTTGTGATTGAAGTAAGTGAACCTACAGACATATTTAACGGTTTAACCGTTCGTTTAAGTCTCAGGTATGTTTTTACTTCATATTTTTACGATCACATATGAGTGTGATACGTCATAACGTGAAATACCCTATTATTTTAAAATAGCACGTAAACCTTTCGAGGTTGCAGTTTCTTTTATTTAATATCTTTAGTTACAGCTAATATCAAACTGATTTTATAGATTGTATTCATAGGTACTAATACTTTTTTTTTAGATATTATTTGCTTCGTGTATGTACAGCGTAAGTACCGCCGAATATAGAAAATATTTTCAAAATATTTTTATACCTACCCACATAAAGGCACATTAATTACTAGATGTTCCTATACATGTAAAAAATATGGCCTATTATGGGTAAAATCGTAATCATCCCAAGTTTCTGAATACGTACGAGTGTGTCAAAGTAATAACTAAATGTTCACCATGAAAGTAGTACTTAAATTTTAGGTACCTAACATAATACTATTTCTTTTAGTTTGGTTTCTTGATAGAAATGAATCCTCCATCCTTAGAAAGTGAGCTAATTCCAAGTGGAGTATTTCAGAAGCGCGCTCTGAGCTCCAGTTACTGTATTAGGTACGTCAAATAGCTACAGTTCCAGCTCATTTAGCTCGAACTTCAAATAAGGGCGATCGCGACACCACGTGCATTGTCATAAGTGGAGTAAAAGAAGCCGACTTCCACTAAACCAGATAAGGATGATGGAAATAGGTGAGTTATTTCTTATTACCTAACACTGGTCCTGACCAAGTGTAAATTTCTTCACAGATCAGAGGTTAAATTACGAGGATGATAGAAACAATCATCCTTGCTTCGTATTTTATATAGGGACAGCATTAAAAGAGATTTCGGTTACCAAAGATCCTAAGACACAGTATAACCTAAGAGGTTGATAGACACGTTTTGGCGACAAATTGCCTTGATAAGATAATATGCTGATACCCACTATTGTGAAATCATAGTCCTGGGTTCGTCAACCTAAACAAAAACGGGGAGATCCGACAATTCGAATCCCTGCTACATTTTGAAAAAGCTGACAAGGTTCTTTCTGCCAAAAGGCTTTTGCTGCCAAAACCTTTTGTATTTTTAAACAAAGAGAATCTTTTGAAAAACTTAAGTTTCTTCGAAAATATTTATGACAAAATTGAAGACCTACTTTAATAATAGGATTACCATAAATCTTTTATCAATTTATTACAAATGGCTTGCGGCCATAGATCTGATTTCATATATTATTCTCAGAATTGTCAAAGACCCAATTCTTAAAAATGAACCTTGATAAAATATCGTCTTCAAACACATACATTTTCGAGGCTGAAGCCTTTTCAACGGCACTCGGGAAGGCATGCATTTTGGTCTTCGATCTCCAAAAAGGATGACCCCGAAAAAAGTTCATCCAAATCATTACGCCAGCCTTCGAGAGGATCAGGCGTCAAGATCAGATCTCCATCGAATGGAGTCCAGATTCCATTGTACCAAGAGCCTTTTTAGGCCTGTATTACAGTTACCACTCTCGAGGGGTGAGTACAATATCCATAATAATTGGGCATACGACAGTAAATGTCCCTTCAATTAAGAAATTTCCGAGCTTTAGGCTCTCAAAGAGACTGAGAAGTTTAACATCCCCTGCCCATACCAGCAAAGGAAACACTAACCAGTAACCACCCTCGAGGGGTATGTACAATATTGTGTATCTATAATAATTGTAATATACGATAGTAACCAGGCGTACGATAACATACTAAGTAACCATGCAAGGATGTCCCTTCAATTACGAAATTTCCGAGCTCGAGGCTCTCAAAGAGACGAGGAGAGGTCTAACATCCTCTGCACACACCAGCAAAGGAAACACTAAATGATATGACCCTGTCATTCTATGTCGGTCAGTTAACTCTGTACAAAATACGTTGGTAAGGAACGAGAGTACCAAAAAGTTTTAAATTTATAAAAGGGTACCGCATTCCCTTTATCCAGAAACTCCAATCCGTCCTGCACGGTATTCGAGAGGACGCAGGTTCGAATCCTGCTCAAAACTGATAGCCTTCCCACATTTAAATTTACACCGAACTCTGTTCAAGTCCCGTCCTGACAAAGTTGTAAATTTTCACTTTATGTTAAAATGCTATGGAAAACTTGACTAAGGTGGAATACTATTTGCTTTAAATACTTAAGAATCCATACAGGTTTCCTTTTTAACTGAAATGACCACATTGTGCAATGGTTCAAAAGATGAATGCTCAAGGCACTCTAAAACTAGTTCCTTTGTCACCAAGTTTGGTTTCTCCACTTTTCCTAACTTCAAATAGCGATGGGTCATCCGCCCAGAATTCAGTTTTAGGACATTGTACGCCTTTGTGAAGCCAGAATAATTCTATCTTTCAGCATGTTCCGTTTACCAGATTTCCTCCAACCACGAGATTGGATGTGCAAAATACATCTCAGTCAAGCTTATTTTCATGATAAAGCTGACGTAGTGTACATTATTCTTTCTCAGAGCACATTCTTGTCTTCCGCTCGGGTAAGCCGCACCCAAAACATTTTCGTTTCTCACCATCTGGGTGCCTCGATTTCTATAGAATAAGAGTATTCAAATACTCGTCTACCTACACAAAATCTCATTTTGCGCATCAAAATCCTGTTACTCTTCACAAACACGTACAAATAGCCTTGAAAACTCTTCAAACCCAGGGATGGTTAGACAATTGGGAGAAAACAATAATAGGTTCCCAAAGAAACCTCTCATATCGTTATGCGATAGACATAGAACTACCTGAAAGTCCAATACCAAAAGAAAAGATATTAGACATAAAAGGAAGATTTATTTAATTCCAAATCAAAGAAACTTAGTTCTTTTAAAGAAAATTCAAACTTGGTGGGTCTTTTGAATTTTCACCACTTTCGCAGTGCCTAGAGGTAGCTTTACCTCAGCGTCACATTCGGTCAATCCCCTAACCGACAACCCACTGAAGAAAATAGTAGTGCACGGAGTGGTACAAGTGGAACTCCAATAGTGGGTCCGCAATTACCGGTTCTCGACAATTTTACAAGCTTTCCATCCGAGATGCTTTCTTACCACGGACGCGTCAGATTTCGCTTGGGAGCCCAGCTAGAAAACATTTCTCTAACAGGCTCGAGGACCCAGAATAACAAAGATTGCACTGCATCAAAGAGAGATGTTGATATAATCTTACACATGATTCGAAATCATATACCGGTACTGTGTTACAGTCTGTACTCATTCAAAGCAGTTGTAGTCCATCCCCCCAGAGGGACGAGACCAAATCAATTGCCTTGACGAACTTAACTCGTCAGCTTGCGTTTAATGGTCCGACATCAAATTGACTTCACCATACACTGCATTCCGAGCCGATACCATTTGTATCAGCTCCTCCGGGTATTTTTTGTGAGCATCCTGCTTCAAACACCACTAAGGCAAGATTGCCTACAAACAATATTCCTATTATGAAATGGAGAACACTACACATGATAGGCCTGTTTGTAATGTGTGGATATTACTTTCACCACCATTTTTAATACCCAAGATGCTGTCACACCTTAATCGGTTAACAGGAGTGTTTGTGGTGTCGCGATGGCACAAGGTAATAATAGAGGGCAGATCTCAAAGCGAGAGCTCTGTAAGCTCCATTCGTTCTGCAGAACCTGCAAAAGAACCTAATAAACATTATTTCTTTCCTTCTACTAAACACCTCGACAGGTCTCCCACCACCTCACATAGAGAATCTGTGGAAATGTAGGGGGGGGGGGGGCGAAGAGGTAAATAACAGATATTAAATCAAAAACTTCTACTATTGAGCTACTTGCATTTTATTCATGGTTATTATATAATACGATTCTGTTACATAAATCTGTTGTTGCTGTTCTTGATAATATAGAAACCGTTAGTCAACTTTACATAGTTCGCATGTTTTGGTTAAACATATTATCTTGGTCGATTTTTTTTTTAAAAATGTAAAGAAAGTTAAGTCACATATTCATTGATATTGGGATTGATGACTTAGTTCAATATTACCAAGTATTGATACAAAGAGAACATTTTTCAGGTTTCTCGTCATAGTGATTTTATGCTTAGGTCGCCGCAACCACGATCTAACTTTGCTCGATTGTATTAACTCACGTCATAGGTACTACTTTTAGGCCCGAATCAAGAGTCCGAAACTGATCATTTTCATTTCAGACAATCTGGTTGGAAAACTTGTGTAAACAAAGATAACACCTACGACTAATCAATTGAATCCTTTATTCTAGATAGAAATTAGGATATCAGAGTATCCGATATGAGACTATACAGTCTAATAGTTTATTTATGACTGTTAGAGGTTCTCCAACTATTCTAGCCCCGGCACTACCCGGTCAACAGCAGCTTCTAAGAATTGGTGGTGGTGGTAAGATCAAAATAATCCTTAACACGAGGTAATTGACGATGGATTTCAAAAATTTTTATCGTCGAGTAATAATGTCAGCTACTACCACCAATCAAGTATAATAATAATTCGCAATTATTTAATCCTGTCAATAGAAGGAATACTTACTACTCCTTAAATAAGATTCCTTATTTAGTCTGTTTAAGATTACATATGAAGTTGTTCAAGATGGTAAAGATTATAAATCTAGATACCATACATACAACATTGTATAATATTATTTTCCTAAAAATAAATTAGAATCACATTGGCGTTTCCGTCACTCACCAGGCGAAAACAAACATTTCTCATTATATAAGCTTCGAATTACGGTCAAGTACTTTTAATAGCGGCGTTTTCCCTGAAAGAAAACGCATATTAAAATACTTACCTAATTCGAAGCTTACTTTTTAAATCTGCCTGGTGAATAAAAGCCAATGAGGACAAAGTGGACGCCATGTTCTTTTATAAGTTCACAGGTGGCGCCATCTGCTGGTGAGTCGACGGAAATACGTCATCAAACATGAGTAAGATAAGCCTACGGGTAACGGATATGCCTATCTCATTATATAAGCTTCGAATTAGGTAAGTATTTTAATATGCGTTTTCTTTCAGGGAAAACGCCGCTATTATTGCAGTGTGTCTGAATTATGTTAGAGACTGTGTAAGTAGGTACTAGGTACCAAGTACTAAACGTATCGTAAAGGCGAGAGAGAGGGAGAGTGAGAGATTTAAGAGGGGGTAAAAAGGTAAATTGTCGATCGTAGATTTGATTTTTTTACCCGAAGGCAAGTCACAAATGAGCTGATTTTTCTGTAGTAGAAAATACATTATATGTGTAAGGGACTGACTTTAGTGAAAACATGAAATAATAATATTTTATCGATAGACTCACAATGTTATGCCTAATTTTCGACTAAAAAAGTTTTTATTCCGCGCATAACGCTCTCTTTCTATCGCACCTCACCCGAGTGCCGGCCACCTGTTGTTTCATCAAATTAGTTGTGATCGCTCCGTTGAGACGAGAGGACTGTGTTTCTGTTCTCCGTGTCGAGACATTCCGTCAACGCCAGCGGCAAAATTAGAGCGAACGGGTATAGTATATGCAAAGCAAATAGATGTTTTTAACCACTCGCTAGTTAATTGTATGTAATGTTATTTTTTACCGCACTAGTATATTACACTCATGGACAAAATTAGGGGAACGCAAAGAAATGTTCAGGTAGTAATAAAATAAACGATTTATTTATGTTTAATACAGTTTCATTTGAGTATTCTTAATTAATTTAACTTTTTAAAATACAGAAATGTACAATTTACTGTTAAAATAGACAAATATTGAAGTTATCGCTTATTAACAAGAATGTTAAGGAAACAATGAAATTTAATCTTATCATGAAATTTATGGAATGTCTGGTTTCTTCTCTAGTAAAAGTTAACATGACCACTCGTAGGTACATTCAGTATTTGGTGTTACCTCCTCTTGCTGTTAAAACTGCCTCCAATCGTCTGGGCATACTTTTTATTAATTCGTCTATGAAATTTTGTGGCATTTGGTCCCATTCTTCTACCAACGCCGTTTTAAGTTGTCGTAAGTTGGTTATTGCAGGGATACTTTCTTTTATTTGTCTTCCCAGTTTATCCCAGACATGTTCAATCGGGTTTAAGTCTGGCGAGCGGGCTGGCCATTCCAAAACATCGATTTCGAACCCTTGAAGGTATCTTGAAACGGCTTAGGGGGCTACTCACACACCAAAAATCTCACATATCGGTGAGTTGACTACGTCCTGTTTTCGTAATGGTAAACTCACACACTTACTTAGGCGGAGTAGGAGAGAAGACTACTGACACATTTTTGATGGGGTTAATTCACACACATTTTTATAAATAAAGCGAAATAGATCAAAATTATTGTTTAATTTGCTAATTGCTTTTTAAGTAATTTACAACGGTAGGTGGTAATTTAATAATTCATACAGTATATTCATATTACGTAAGAACATAAGAAAATCTTTTTTTTAATTTTCGTAAACCTTAACACTGACTTTTAGAAATTTACATAGTCACCGCCCTTATCCCCGAAGGGGTAGTCAGAGGCATAGTATACGTTCAGATTTTATTGTTAACACAACAAAAAGCCTTATCGTTATTGTCGCACGTCACGAAAACGCATACGAAAAGTACAAGAAAAAACCTAGTTTCAATTACTAAAGCAATAATTATATACCTACCCAATGTCAATTGTAGACTGCATAAATTCAGTATTTATTTCCTGGGTAACTTTATGAGTATAAGGTAAATAAGGTTCCCAATCCCGCTACCCATCCGAACACATTCCTTATCTTTTCTAAGAATTTTTGAACCAAATTTCAGCTAGATCTGTTCATCCGTTACACCGTGATTGAGTAACAAACATTCTAATATCTTCACTAATTTTGACATCATACTTCCTTTTAATATTGTGAACTAGGTGTAACCTGTTGTAAAAGAGTATAAAGTATTTATTTCCTGGTTAACTTTATACTCTTTTACAACAGGTTATGCCTATTTCATAATATTTTTTTATTTATTTTTCTTTATTTATTTATTTCAACATACAACTTTTATTACAGGCAAACCTAATGCAATAGTGTAGTACACATTTATATAAAACCAGCAAACAGAACACCAAACACAATTTTCCAACCAGTAGAATTTCAATATAACATTAAATTAAAAGGAAATATGATGTCAAAGTTCGTGAAGATATTAGTATGTTTGTTACTCAATCTTACCCATCCCACCCTTAGAAATGGGATCACACCCGAAACCCCCCAAGGCGAGCCCACATTGGCGGCCGTGGGTCTGTTGGGACATCTGTCCGAAGGCTGACCCGGGTTTCCCAACCATAGGCTGTTGGGCGTAACATGAGGTGTGTTAGTCGGTAGGAGTCCGGCCTAGCATCCATGAGGATTATCCCTCACGTTAAAAAAAAAATATTGAAACTATGTATTTTCTTGTACTTTTCGTATGCGGTTTCGTGACGTGCGACAATAACGATAAGGCTTTTTTGTTGTGTTAACAATAAAATCTGAACGTATACTATGCCTCTGCCTACCCCTTCGGGGATAAGGGCGTGACTATGTAAATTTCTAAAAGTCAGTGTTAAGAATTACGAAAATTAAAAAAAGATTTTCTTGTGTTCTTACGTAATATGAATATACTGTGTGAATGATTAAATTACCACCTACCGTTGTAAATTACTTAAAAAGCAATTAGCAAATTAAACAATAATTTTGATCTATTTCGCTTTATTTTTAATAATGTGTGTGAATTAACCCCATCAAAAATGTGTCAGTAGTCTTCTCACCTACTCCGCCTAAGTAAGTGTGTGAGTTTACCATTACGAAAACAGGACGTAGTCAACTCACCGATATGTGAGATTTTTGGTGTGTGAGTAGCCCCCTAAGCCCTTGAAACTACAGCGGAGCAGACACCTGCCAAAAACCTGATATGGCACCAGATGTGTACGAAATGGCTAAACGTAGTTTTCTAAACAATCTGGAAAAGACTGACACTGAACGATTAAAAATCGAAAGGACTACAGTCTTACGCTACGTCCTAGGTAGGCGGTTCAAAGCGAACGCGATTCTGAAGCGGTGACACACGAATTCAAAGCGACGCGTTGCGACGCGGCGGCTATGTCCTACGTCCACGCGAATCGTCTCGCACAGCCGCCACCGACGGCGACGCTGCCGTTCAGTAGGCACTTTGCATCAGTCTGATGCAACTGCCATAGATCGAAAAAATGTATGGAGTTCTAGGTTCTAGGTTTTCACAGACTGGTTTCCGCAACTCAACCTCATTTCTGCGCCTATTTTGCGTGAGGGGTTGTGGTATGGCTATTACCATTCCAGTTCCTCCAGGAAGTCTAGCAGACTCTTCACGTTGCCGGAGACTTCCTGGAGCGATCTCGGTGTACTGAAGTGTCTAGCCCTGTATCTTACCAGTTCCCGACATTCCATTTTTTTTTTTTTTAAATAAATATAAATATTCACGGACATCTCACACAATGCTATCTGATCCCAAAATAAGCTAGGAATAACCTGCTTGTGTTATGGGTATCAGACCACGGATATTAATACTTATATACTTTTAAATACATACATATTATACATAGAAACACCCAGACTCTTGAGACAAACATTTATGGGTCACACAAATATTTGTCTATGGTGGGAATCGAACCCACGACCTCCAGCGCCGCAGGCGGTATCACTACCGACTGCGCCACAGAGGCAGATTCCATATGAATGTGACTGGCAGTTTCGTCCGTCTTCAAAGGGGGCTGTCTGTGACACCTAAATTAAAGAGATGTTTGTTAAGTAGACTGTGACCGTAGCTTTGTTAATTTTGTTTTCGAGATGATTACTCCAATTCAGTTTGCTGTCAAGAAGTACCCCAAGATACTTGACCTCTTTGGTATCAACCATCCGCGGTACGATAATAACCGGTTGTGATAATGTTTACTTCTTATATACCATAATATAGGACGTTCTTGCATTGTATGCGCTCGTGGCCCCGCGGACTCAGTGTTCTGTAAACGATCACTGCAGTAAGCAACTTTCACTATGGCCGGTCCATGGATGGGTGACCATCCATGTCATCACTTTGTGACATTTATTTGAGCGTTTCCGTGCTTCGGAAGGCACGTTAAGCCGTTGGTCCCGGTTGCCAGTAAAATGGCAGTCGTTAAGCCAAGTTGAAGGCTTTATTTCAACAGCAGGCAGTCACAACCTGCGCCTGTCCATTTAAACACGGCAATACGGCTCACAACGTATTACGTGGGACAAATTATAAAAAAGAAGGTGAAATGTGGGTATTTAATATGCCTCTGCCTACCCCTTCGGGGATAAAGGCGTGATGATGAACCTGAACGGCGGCACCGCATCCAGTTCGCGCGCAAATAATAAACCAACTGATCGCGTTCGCTTCATTTCGCGCCGCCCCGCACCGCACCGCACGTTCGTTTGGTCACGTAGGCCACTTCAATCATCGATCTATAATGTACTACGTACTAGATACGGCGATCAGAACAAGCGTCGTGTACAACTCTACTGTGGTAATTGTGCAGAACGCTTGTTAAATCAGTCGGGACTGCAACACGAATGACATCGCGCTGCCGCGAAAGCTCCGGCATATTTTTAATTCATTGTGGCATAACTATCACATAAAGTGGCGTGATATTCATCTACAGAGGAAGTCCTATTAAAGTTAATGGTAAGTAATAAAATTATACAACATTGAAACCGCAACATTGATACTTAAATTTGTGTTTTAAAGCACCCGTCAATTTGCACGATACCATTTTTGGGCGAGTCCATTAGCACTCTAACGCGTGAAAAAGGCTCATTAGAGAAAGAGTGACGGAACTATTGCACATAGATCAATCTGAAGAGTGGGAAAAATTGGCATTGCCTATTATGCCTAATATGATTTTAATTAAGCTTGTATAATTATTATGTTGAACTGTAATTGTTTATATTGTACTTACGTAATTAACTTTGTGCTTTGGTTTTGATTTGTATTAGATAAATTATTGATTTATGATAGTATCATATCTCTATAAATGAGTAAATAAATAATAAAGAAATATTTGTGAACAATCTCACACAACATCATCAAGCCCAAAGTAAGCTAATATAAGCATGTGTTAAGTTATCTAGAAGACTGCTAGACATACTTAGTATACTTATATATTTCTAAATACATACATATTATACATAGAAAACACCCAAACTCCGTAACAAAGATTTGTGGTTTATTTATACTCTTGATTGTTGGCACTTGGTGGAACTTGTTATAACACATTATGCACTTTTGCTTTCTCACTTGTACTTTATTCCACTATTTTCATGAATATTACGTATACCTAACCGGTTTCGCTTCAAAGCATTCTTTGAACTTTCAAGAATGCTTTGAAGCGAAACCGGTTAGGTATACGTAATATTCATGAAAATAGTGGAATAAAGTACTAGTGAGAAAGCAAAAGTGCATAATTTGTGGTTTAGACAAATATTTGGACCGACCCCGGAATCGAACCCAGGACGGCGGTATCACTACCGACTGCGCCTCAGAGTTTATTGAAAAGATAAAAATATAAAAAATAATAGATAAAAGTGGAAGAGTGAGTGTTGAGTGCTTGATAAAACCGCCCATACACTTCTATACCACAGAAGTGTATGGGCGGTTTTAGCCTGTTTGGCACCGGCACGGCACAAGCGTGACCGAATACCGGCGACGGCGCCGGGGTTTCGATTTTCCACTGCGCCGGTGTCAACGCCGGTATACGCTCGGCTAGTGGTACAGTACTGACACGGACTTCAGCACTAACTCAATAAGCGCCACGATGTCGTATTTAAACACCCCCAAGAAGTTGGCACCACACTTTTAAGTTACAAAAATTTTGACGGTTGTTCCAGGTTGTTCTAGGTTTGTTCTACTTTGTTCCAAAACGGCACAGGAATAAGAATGAAAATTTCCAAGAAATTGAAAAAAAAAAACGATTTTTGAGTTAGCACCGCACTTTTGAGGTATCGCGATTTTCGCAGTTGTTCTGGGTTGTTCTAAGTTTGTTCTACATTGTTCCAAAGTATCGTTTTCAAAAAAAGTTTATTTTCACAAATTTCGAGGAAAATAATTTTTGAGGTAGTACCGAGTTTTCGAGTTTTCACGATTGTAATGGTTCTTCTGAGATGTTCTAAGTTTACATTCTACATTGTTCCGAAATACTGTGGTTGAAAAATAAGGTGGTTCAGCAATTGGAAAGAAAAAAAAAATATTCAACCGACATCCCACGAAATCCATGATGATCCAATCTTGACATTGAATTTTATAGAAATGTTTTTTTTAGTTGGTAGTGCATTGTGCCAGGATGCTACGACAACTCAGCACAACCTAAATTCACGCGATAAAAAAATTGCAGTCGCAAATAAGAAGGTGATAAACAATTTTTCCCGTACGAAATCTGCATCAATCGAATTTTAACATTGAAATTCATAAGAATAATTTATTTATGTGTCGTTTATTGTACAAGGATGCTAGAACAACTCAGCACAATCTTTATTTTCGCGATGAAAAATTGCAGTCGAAAATGAAAAGGTGATAAACAATGTTTTCAATTCGATAATCTGTGATAAACGAATTTTAACGTTGAAATTTAGAGAAATAATTTTTCTATCAGTAGTGCATTGTACTAGGATGCTGGCACAACTCAGCACAACCTTTATTTTCGCGATAAAAAATTCCAGTCCAAAATGAGAAGGTGATAAACAATTTTTCCAATCCGATAATCTGTGATAAACGAATTTTTACGTTGAAAGTTACAGAAATAATTTTCTATTGGTAGTGCATTGTACTAGGATGCTGGCACAACTCAGCACAACCTTTATTTTCGCGATAAAACATTGCAGTTGAAAATGGGAAGGTGATAAACAATTTTTCAATTCGATAATCTGTGATAATCGACTTTTAACGTTGAAATTTATAGATATAATTTTTCTATTAGTAGTGCATTGTACTATGGTGCTAGCACAACTCAGCACAACCTTCATTTGGTAAAAAATTGCAGTTGAAAATGGGAAGGTGATAAACAATTTTTCAATTCGATAATCTGTGATAATTTAATTTTAACGTTGAAATTTAAAGAAATAATTTTTCTATCAGTAGTGCATTGTACTAGGATGCTGGCACAACTCAGCACAACCTTTATTTTCGCGATAAAAAATTCCAGACCAAAATGAGAAGGTGATAAACAATTTTTCCAATCCGATAATCTGTGATAAACGAATTTTTACGTTGAAAGTTACAGAAATAGTTTTTCTATCGGTAGTGCATTGTACTAGGATGCTGGCACACCTCAGCACAACCTTTATTTTCGCGATAAAAAATTGCAGTTGAAAATGGGAAGGTGATAAACAATTTTTCAATTCGATAATCTATGATAATCGAATTTTAACGTTGAAATTTGAAGAAATAATTTTCTATCAGTAGTGCATTGTACTAGGATGCTGGCACAACTCAGCATAACCTTTATTTTTGCGATAAAAAATAGCAGTCGCAAATGAGAAGGCAACAAACACTTTTTCCTCTACAAAATCTATGATCATGTCAATTTAATGTCTGAATTGCAGCAATTAAGCAACTGGATCCTTCTTCCAATAGAAAAAAAATATACATCTAATATATGCCTTTTTTGTTGTCTTTAGAGTGGTGTTACTTTTCAAGATGAGTACAAAACGATTTGATTATTTAAAAAAGAAAAAAACCTAATTGACAACTTCTTGTCGATTGACATTGGTTACGCGAACTTTTATTTATATAATATACCAACATTATATAATTCTCATATTATAGTTACGCGCATGCAAGGAGGACCACGAGCAGGTTGTCAATACCCCCCTCTTTTTTTCGTTTTTTTTTGTTTTTTTATTTTAATTTTTTTAAAGTTTTTTTTATTTTAATTTTTTTTGTAGTTTTTCTAATTTTCTCGTCTTGTTTTTTTTTCCAACACTTCACGAATTACGATGCTTGAAAATTAAACCAAACCGGAATTTCTTTTGATTTCAACCTTACAACTAAAAAGCAATTGGAACGATTGGGTTTTTTATAGTTAACTTGAATAACTATTAAAAACTTGGATATCTGGGAAACACTCCACGAATTACGATGCCTGAAAATTAAACCAAACCGGAATTTCTTTTGATTTAAACCTTATAACTAAAAAGCAATTACAACTATTGAGTTTTATATAGTGAAGCGCTCGTGGCCCCGCGGACTCAGTGTTCTGTAAACGATCACTGCAGTAAGCAACATTTACTATGGCCGGATATGAATGGGTGACCACCACGTGGACCACTTTGTGACATTTATTTACGAGCGTTTCCGTGCTTCGGAAGGCACGATAAGCCGTTGGTCCCGGTTGTCAGTAAAATGACAGTCGTTAAGCCAAGTTGAAGGCCTTATGGGCGGCTTGAAAAATTTCAACTGTGGGTCGTCACAACCTGCGCCCGGGTCGGCAGCGCGTGTGTAGCGCCTCTGGTGTTGCAAACGTCTATAGGCTACGGTTACCAACCTTCCGGTGGGTCGTAAGCTTGTCTGTCACCTAAGTAGTATAACAAAAAAAAGTTAACTTGAATAACTATTAAAAACTTGGAGATCTGAGAAACACTCCACGAATCACGATGCCTGAAAATTAAACCAAACCGGAATTTCTTTTGATTTAAACCTTATAACTAAAAAGCAATTAAAACTATTGAGTTTTATATAGTTAACTTGAATAACTATTAAAAACTTGGAGATCTGGGAAACACTCCACGAATTACGATGCCTGAAAATTAAACCAAACCGGAATTTCTTTTGATTTAAACCTTACAACTAAAAAGCAATCAAAACTATTGAGTTTTATATGGTTAACTTGAATAACTATTAAAAACTTGGAGATCTGGGAAAACTTCACGAATTACGATGGCTGAAAATTAAACCAAACCGAAATTTCTTTTGATTGAAACCTTACAACTAAAAAGCAATTAAAATTATTGAGTTTTATATAGTTTACTTGAATAACTATTAAAAACTTGGAGATCTGGGAAACACTCCACGCATTACGATGCCTGAAAATTAAACCGAACCGGAATTTCTTTTGATTTAAACCTTACAACTAAAAAGCAATTAAAACTATTGAGTTTTATATAGTTAACTTGAATAACTATTAAAAACTTGGAGATCTGGGAAACTTTTCAAATTATTCAATTTGACACAGTTGTCGTTGTTCGAATTCGTCATTTAAACTCGAACGTAAATGCAAAACACCGGGTTGATGACGGCATTTGTTGAAATGTTTTTCGGCTTTGAAAACATGTCATCTAACCGGAACCACGTATCGCCGTATTTGACGCATCCGGTGTAGTGCCCCACGGATCTACGGCCTGCGTGGTAATCTGCAATTCCAGCAAGCTGAAACGAAGATCCCCCTAAGGTAATCAACGTCGGAAATTGTTTTATTTGAAACTTGGCCTCAGCATCTTCGATACACTCTATAAACGCGTGAGATCGATATTCGAATTTCGTTTCCACAGCGTTTTTACACGTCCCACAGGGCTTTTGCGAAATGGAAATTTCGTTAGCTTTTACAGCATCACTCATTTTTTCATACCCATGACTCATGATTGTTTCAATATCCAATGAAACGGTCACTAGTTGCCTCGTGAGGACGGTATTGCATACTTTGCACTCCCTACGTTCCTCTAGGCTAGGCTCTTCCCGAAAATTAAGCTCACATAAAATGGTGATATTTGACAAAGCGTCAATGACTAAAACTCCAGGCGCGGTACCATCGTGTACGAAGCATGGAACTTGACTCAAGAAATTCGCACGTCTCTTATATATATCTGCATTGCAACCCTTTTCTAAGAGAATATTCACGAATTCGAATATTTTTGATTTCGATTTGTGAATAACATCATGAAATGCTTCATTGGTAGTTGCAGCAGCAAGAATATGTATTATCGTATCGAAACCACATGTGTTTCTTATGATCAGTCTTTTTTTGTTATGCTGGATTGACGGGCAGAGATTTCCATTTTGAATAACTTCTATCCCAATTTTTCGTTTTTTGTTTGATTTTGCAACTTTTAACTCAGGGCATGCATCTAAGTACGCTCTTTTCTTTTTTTTTTTGGTTCATTCTTATTGCGCCAATTATGTTCTGTGCTCAGCTCATTGTTATTATCGAGAACATGTTCATTGTCACTATCAGATTTAATTGTGTCACTTATCTGTAGTGACCTTTCGAATGTTTGGGGCGTCTCTTTTGACATTGGCGGAGAGTTTTGTGTAGCGGACAGCACACTGTCTTCTTCCACCCGGGCTTCTGTACCAGATGGTTGTATGGTAGCCACGCTGTTTGAAAGTTCCAATGTTCGAACCTGCTGTAGTGTATGTTTTTCCGCCACAACAAGTTTTGTGCGCCCAACAAAAGATGTTAAGTGTGTTGTCACAAATTTATCAATGCGTCTCTCATGTGCCAATGTTCGGTGCTTTAAATCATTGAACTCGCTCTCAATGGCAGATGAAGTTGCTACCATACTTCCATACCCAAAAGCGCTTTTCATTACGCTTGAGTATAGGGGAAAGTATGGAATCAGATTTTTTATTCTCTTTCCAATACTGGGTACGTAGTAAGGATTCACGTCTTCACCGATTCGAGTTGAATCGCTTGAAACCTTTTCGAGTGAACTGTTATAGATGGATGTTCCCCATTCGAATATATTTATCCTACTTTCTTCACCCGCTTCGTCCGCTGCTGGACTATCCTCGTCCGATTCTTCTACCAATTCGGTTACTTTGTTGACGAATGCGTCTCCTTTCACCAAACTGTGTAAGCGACTGAGTTCTTCGCCAGCCAAACTTGGACAACCATTTTCATCCATTCCAAAGGTCGGACTGTTGCTGATAATTAGTGTACCCTTGACAATGTCCCTGAGTTGATTAAAATCCTGACATTTGGTTAGGAACGCCATAATCATTACGTAAAATTTTCGTACGAGCGGATTTACCGTTTTCAATTCCGTCCATCGTGAAATCATTTTTACGTAATGAGAAATATCGAGACGGAGAAAGCAGGAAGGAAGCGAATCAGAGGAGTTGACCAGGCAGTCGAAACATTTCGACAGGTACTCTTTGAGATTTTGACACTCTGCGAACGCTCGAGCGCATGCACCAAGCAGAGCTTTGTCGAAATCGCAAGTTATCTGTTTCGGTAATGGAAAATTCGCTTTATGCGATTGACCGATTCGGAGAATCTCATTCAGCCAAAACTGAATTGTATTTGTATTTTGCGACGCGCTTAGCATCTGGAAAACTGGAATTTTAGATTCAACAGTTTCTGTCAATACTTGGTACAAGTACAGATGTGGAGACAGTTCCCCATTGGGTTTCATCAACTTTTTTCCTATTGAACCAGTGCCATCGATGCAAATATATTGGTGATGCAACATATAAACAGCTACTTGTTCAGGTGTCCAGTAATGAACGAAAAAAGGATCCAACCCAATACTGTGAATCTCCCCAACGTGCCGTTCATATTTCATTATTTGAATATTAATCACGGGATCTGTGCCTTTCATACCGAAGTTAATATTCTTCCGTTCCTGCTTAGCTTTACGAAGGATCTCATTTTTTGGTAGATTTGCCGGTTCACGATCCCCAAATTTCATTCGCTTGTTTGCTTCGCCTCGTCGCCAGATCGATGGTAGTATGTTACGTTCGACCATTTCCGATGAAACTTCTGCCCTTCGCTTGCCCTTCAATTGTCGCTTTTTAGAGTGCTCGAACGTTTCGTCATAATTTTCCAGCAAGCAGTCCATTAAAACATCCTTACGAGGCAATGGTTTGTTTGCAACCAAACCCGAAAACTTGCAGCCGCATTCTTTGCATTGACCGGAAATTTTTAAATAAATACCGGACTCGGTTATACTGTTTTTCTTAAAACATAAAGGGCATTGTATTTTATACTGGAGCCACAGTTGTTCGTACAGTTCATCGGTCTAAATTTTTCGTTTTAGTACCGTATACCCCCTCTCAGTTAATTTTTCATCATGGTAATCGACATTTTCTGGCTCCATGATAACCCATGTTTCATGGGGAATCTTCAAAGTAAACGGATACTCGGTCATCTTACTCGAACTGTTGAATGTGTCATCTTTTTTTGAATCATCTAAAAAAGAATCTTTACTGATTTTGAAATCGCGAAATTCGAGCACTTTGTCCCACGTTTCATAACGATTACTCTTAAGAATGGTGTAAACATACTTGGGACTGATTTTGGAATCTGCAGTAGAATTGAAATCTGCACTTATTTTCTGATAAATATCGGAACTCGGAACAACAGGTTTGCCCGAAGAGTCGATGAGATTTTTATATTTAGGGGATAAAATGATTTTGGATAGTTTAGGAATCAAATGCTCCATTATGAGATATTGATGCGCTTTCTTTCATGAATCCATCGATTGACCGGAATAAAATGAACTCCTGTTGTGAATCAATTCTTCTTCTAACCTATTCGAAAAAAATCGCAAATAAAAGTTTGTCGGGTAACGCTAGCATAAACAGAAGGAACCGATATTTTTTATATTCGCTCGTAATGTGATGTGCGTCTACAGTGTCTAGCAGCTCGACTCGTCTAGGCTTGTCTCACAGTGTGCGGCTAAATCACGCGTCTGGCCTCACTCACCATAGCGCTCCCCACCACTTGCCGTGCGCAACAGACATGCGCGCGTCTCGAGACATCCACGCGGACCCGTTGGGGTCCCGGGGTAACTAATGTAGGCTCTTCTGCCTCTCCTAGTGGTCGCAACGCCGCCTGCGACTACAGACGGGTCACGGGAGTGGACGCTACGCGTCCGTGAAGGTCCGAGGTGGACGGGCGTCGCTGCGGCGCGGCCACGCTTGCACGTAGGGCGGCCGGCGGCCACCGCGACGTCTCCAGTCCGGGGGCTTCAACCCGTCGCACAGCGAGGTCGGGCTCACTGGGGTTTGACGCCAGTGAGCGCCCATCAGCCAGCGACGGGGAGCGGTCGAGTCCGGGTGGGCCTGCCCACAGTCTTAACTACTCGACGTGGAGTAGTAGACGTGGGCAGACCGGGTGGGCGCATGTTGTGCTCATCCAACATGCACCTGGTGACGAGAGGGATGGGGTCCCTCCCCTCCTCGAGCGCCATCAGCACCTGTTGTAGGGCGCTGATGACGGTATAAAGTTGTCCGGTGGGCTGGGGCTGGGCCACGCGTACCGCCTTCCCCCTTGCGGGGGCGGCGGCTGCGGGTGGCGCAGGTTGTGTGGCGACAGGGGGAGCCTTCTCAGGCGCCTTGGCAGGCTTGCGCCCGCGACGTCCGCGGCGCTTCCTCCGTCGTTTGGCACCCGGCTGCTGCTGTGGCTTGCGGCAGCCATGAGCGAGCCGGGGGCGTTGGCCTCGGTGGTTGTGAGGGTGGCGTGGGCGAAGGTACGTGCAGTGGTACCGGCGCGCTTGTTCCGCGTCTCCTTGCGGAACACGGGGCAGTTGGCGTTGTTCGCCGTGTGGGGTCACCCGCGCAGTTTGCGCAGGTGGGCTTCTCCGCAAGGGGACGCGGGCAGTCCCTGGCGGCGTGTCCCTCGCCACAACGCACACAAGCCTGGGGCCTGTGGCAGTTGTGCGAGGAATGGCGGAACTGCTGGCACCGGTGACACTGCGCCGGGCCCTTGCGTCCACGCCAGGCCTCAATCTTGATTCCGGGCATACAGAGGAGCTCCTGCACCTCATATATGCCCGGGATGGTGGATGACGTTGTAACCCAAAGATGTTCTGTGTTACTCACCAACTAGCGTGAGGTAGCTATGCAGAGAACTCTATCCCAGGGCGCCTTATTTCTGAGTTTCCAGTCTGTGTGAAAGGGTAGGCTAGGGCTCTGACGAAAACAGACAATAGGGTGTACACACATATATTTACTAAGTACACAGAGATACACAGAGACACACAGAGAGCTTATTCACTGATAGACACAAATATCACAGGTACACAGAAATAAAGTCTAATTCCACTTAATAGACCACTGCCGCGTGAGCAGGTAGAACGGGTAAGCAGCTAACTACACTGTAATAGGGTGACAGTTACTGGCCTTGAGTAAGCTGAGAGCAGCACAGCCCTAGAATGCCACGTGGAGGCGGCTGGTCCCTCTCAAAACACCTCGCTCATGTAGTCCACGTGTCATTGGGTGTGGCTCTGCCAACCGTGGACGGCCGCTTTTCCCCGTAGTAAAAAAACCCTGTTATGACAAGTAAACGACAAATGAAATAACTGACATCGCGACCGACGAAATTCGAACCGCTTAGCAAACAAGAAATGACGCTTACCGGTATCCCGGGTGTAGGTTGACACAGAGTCCAACTCCTTCCGAAGAGAATAAGTTAACTCAGACTAATTCCTTAACAGGTCCTCATGTTGCAACTAACAACCGCCAAAGCTAAATTGAGGCGTGCCACTCAGAGTAATATCAATCCCTCGTCCTTAGCCGATGGTCAAAAGAGACTCGGAACCTTGTATCAGGGCTTTATCCCCTCTCTCACGTGGAATCGTCTCGAATTTTTCCTCTAAAACCAGCTTTCATTCAATGCAAAAAACGATTTGTCACTCGTCCTTATGACATCCTGTCATTCTGACAGCAGAAATGTCACCACTGACAACCGATTAAAAAAAGATAACTAGATAAGGCTGCTTTCACATCCTGAATACTGCATCTATAGAAAATAAATGCTACAACCACCCCCCCTTTAATAGTATTTCCTGCGGATATGACACGCTGGAAATACATAATAAAGAAAACAGAAAAGTACTGACTAATAAACAAAGACAACCAGCTAGGTCCTTCAAACACCAGCTGACTACGACCATTACAATACCAAAGAAAGATCCTCCTATGTACCTAACTAGACACTGACTCGTGTACCGGTTAGGCTAAGTAACTAGAGTCTAATGCCCTTCATAGAAAACGAATGCTCCCTTTACTCACTGCCGATACCCTAACACTACCCAAGCTCTCAGGATAATGTAGAGTACTAAGAAGCGAATGAGAGAAAAACGCTCGGTGCGGTGCATAGAAGAAACTACAACGTGACAATTTAAAGTCACGTACACATATAGAAATACAAACAAAAGATTAAAATAGTCTTACATAATGATCACATAGCACTGGTTTAATAAACTAGAGAAACAGTGCTATGTAGTTACGTTAGGTATTGGAGACTGCTCCTCCTGATACTTCAGGATGTCCTTGATATGGTACTCCCCAAGATCCTTACCGTCCAGATCTGACAGCCTATATACTAAAGGGGATCGTTTAGCAGTCACCACACATTTAAGGAACTTAGGAGCTAGCTTAGAAGTAAAATTCTTGGCCTTGTTGGACAGGTAGAACGTGCGTTTGTAAACTATCTGTCCCACTTTCAGCTCTACATGCCTTTTTCTGAGGTTGTAATACTTTTCATTACGCTGGTGGGCAACGTTCAAATGTTTCCTCACCTGGTCGTAAATGCGTTGTATTTCTCTCAGCTTGACACCGAAGGCTGATGGATCGTCTACAGAGACTGAAGTAGGATGGCACGCGATATCTGTCTGCCTGTATAACACTCCATCCCCAATAAATTCCCTACCATGTACCAAAAAGTAAGGGGTGAAACGAGTTGCTTCGTTAACTGCAGTGTTTAAAGCACACTGTATCTCAACCAAGAACTGATCCCAAGACTTGTGTTGCGACTTCACATAGCATGAGATCGCTTGAACAACATTACGAATAGCTCGTTCCGCCTGATTAGTTTGGGCATGATACCTAGGGTTATAATATATATTAGGTACATTGTATTTAGCCAACAGATCCTTAAATGGCTTACTCACAAACTGAGGGCCATTATCCATGTAAATAGTCTTGCAGACTCCGTGCACGAGAAACACACTCTTCTCTATGAACCTCGCGACTACAGCGCCTGTGGCAACCCGAACAGGGCACAACATGACGTATTTGCTAAAGTAGTCGGAGACCACGATCAGGTGTACGTTTCTATTGCTCGAAGTGGGAAAGGGACCAAGCAGATCGACAGAGATAGCTTCGAATGGCTTCGAAACCCGCTTCGGGCTACCCATTAGGCCGGGACGAGACGTATTTACGGGTTTGTACTGCTTGCATGTTTCGCAATTCCCAACATATTCTTTGACGTCCTCGTACATCTTGGGCCAGTAATAATTTAGGGCTAACCTTTTATGCGTCTTCCAAACGCCACCATGGGCACTAAGTGTGTCATCGTGGTACTTAGAGAGCAGGGGCAAGCGATCCTCCTGAGGTACCACCAGCTTCCAGTCAAAGTCTGAAGTCAAAGAATATTTATTTTTAGTTAACCTATATAGAAGGTTGTCACGAATGTCATAATTTGGTGACTTCCTAGGGTTCTTCCGAACACTATTCATGGTGTGGTCATACCACGGGTCTTTAGTGGGTACTGCATCGAGGGAATCAATTTTGATACGAGACAGAGCATCAGGTACAACGTGGTCTTTACCTTTTCGATGCTCTATGTCAAAATCGAATTGACTGAGCCTCATGCTCCAACGTGCTAGACGACCCGTGGGATTTTTTAGCTTATGGAACCACAGAAGAGATGAATGATCCGTGACGACCGTACATTTTTGGCCTTCGACGTACTGTCGAAATTGGTCCAAAGCGAAAATCACGGCCAGAAGTTCTCGCTCAGTTGTGCTGTAGTTCACCTCATTCTTGTTAAGAGAACGGCTACAGTAGGCGATAGGGTGCTCAACACCATCGTGAGTTTGTGTCAGTACAGCAGCAACTGAGTAAGCTGACGCGTCACTAAGAATGCGGAAGGGCATCTCAAAGTTAGGCATTTTTAATATAGGGGCAGAAACCAAGGCTGACTTTAGCAGGTTAAAGGACTGTTCAGCCTCAGGGGTCCATTCGAACTTAAGGTTCGTAGAAGTCAGTTTGCACAGAGGTTTACTAATCTTCGAGAAGTTGTTAACAAAGCGACGATACCAGCCGGCCATTCCCAGAAATCTCTTAACCTCCTTAGGGTTAGAAGGGGTGGGATAGTTGAGGATAACCTCAACTTTACCCGGGTCTGTCCGTAGGCCATGTTTGTCCACATAATACCCCAGGTATTTGAGTTCACTCCGACAAAAGTGGGATTTTTTCATGTTAATAGTTAGGCCAGCATCCTTGAGTTGCTGATAGACTCTATGTAAGAGCTCTACATGCTCCTCAAAGGTGCTGGACACACAGACTATGTCATCCTGAAACGCAAATACCTTGTTGTCGAACTCGGGACCAAACAGACGGTCCATGAGGCGTTGCATCGTGGCACTGGCCCCGACAAGACCGAAGCACATCAAATTGTAGTGGAATAATCCTCTCCGGGGAACCGTAAAAGCAGTCTTCTCAGCAGACTGGGGTGAGTCAAATGGAATCTGCCAGTAAGCCGCACTCAAATCTACAGAAGTTAAATACTTAGCGTTATTAAGGTGGTCCAAGATTTGATTGATATAGGGTAAGGGGTAGGCGTCACTCTTTGACACAGAGTTCAGCTTGCGAGAGTCCAAGCACAATCTGAGGTCGCCGTTCGCCTTCTCCACCATGACCACTGGAGAGTTCCAGGCGGACTGAGACGGGGACACTACTCCCATCTCCAGCATTCGGTCCAGCTCGGCTTCCAGGGCCTTCTGCTTAAGGGGAGAGAGCGGATAATAACGCTGCTTGATCGGCTTGCTGTCACCAGTGTCAATGACATGGTGCACAAGTGAGGTCCGACCTAAACCCACCTTATCAGTGTTCAACGAGTCGAATTTTTCAATGACCTCGTTGATTACACACCTTTGTTTAGTTGTCAAGTTGTCGTAATCCTCGAGGCCACCGTTAAGGGACACAGACTCGATAGGATTATTATCACTAAAGCTATCAAGACTAATATTTTGTAAAATTAACTTATCACTTAACTTAAATTGTTGCCAGAAATCCACTCCAAATATCATGGAGGTGGTTATACCTGGGACAACATAGAACTTGACAACTCGGATAACCGAATTGTACTCAATTGGCAAAGAGATACAACCCAGACATTGCAAGTGAGTGCTGTCTGCAGTTGTAATACGAAAAGTAGGATTGATACTCACAAGATCAAAACCCAGTTCCAAGAAGATGCGGTGCGCTCCCTTACCTAGTATAGAGCAGGAGGCACCGGAATCTAGAAGGCCTAAGACATTTAAATTTAAAACCTTAACAACTAGATACGGTCTAATGTCACTATCCCGTTTAGGAAACAGGACCTTATCAGAAATAGACTCAGATACAGAGTAATGCACAGAGTTCCTAATAAGGCCCTGGCCTACGCGTTTTTTGACTTGCTAGTACAGTGTGAGCAGTCTGGGGTCTTGACTCCTTTGAGACCACACCGGAAACACACCAGCTCCCTTGACTGTGTGCAGCTGTATGCAGTGTGACCGCCCCCGCCGCAACGAAAGCATTTGCGATCGTGGGGGGTAACCGGCGTCTCCACTGCAGACACCTGCTTAGCGGGCTTTTGTACACCTTTGTTCTTAAGCTGGTGTAAGTCAGATGTAATCTCAAACTTGTCAAGAGCAGGCTCATGGAAAGCGTCTGCCCTAGTACGCGCAAGCTCCAAGCGCTTACCCAAACGTCTCAAGTCATCTACAGAGTTGACATCATGCAAGGCCAGTTCCTTCATGTAGTCAGGTCTAATGTTGTGCATGAGAATGTCCAGCTGTTCCTCACTGGGCATCTTACATGACAACCTTGAGAACATGGCTTGCATTGTACATATATAGTTAACCAAGGACTCAGAGCGGGCTTGTGTACGCTGTCTTATCTCGTTCCTGAGGCGGTAATCATAATCAGGAATATCGAAGGTATCTCTAAGCTCACTAATAAGATCCTCATATGAGATGAATTTAGCTTTGTTTGTACGGAACCAAGACAAAGCCGGTCCATCCAACAGGTCGGAGAAAGCCATAAGGAGTCTAGGCTTAGTAACCTCCCGAGCACATCTAAGTTCCTCTAATCTCTCTAAAAACACACGTACACAAGTAGAACCATCATATTTTAAGTTAAATGAACATAAGTTAAGGGGACGTTCTTTATACACTATGTTACATGTAGAACTATTCCTACTTGAACTAGCTCGCACCGAGCGGTCCTCTCTCACTACTGGTGAAGTATATTCCACCTGGTCACGACCCGAAGGATCATCACCATCATCATCCGAACCTTCGGATTCAGAATCACTACTGGGTTCAGCCCTAGCGATGATCTTCACTAGCCTACCACGAATATCCACCAGGTCGGGGCAATCCAGACCACAACGAGCTAACCTACTCAATAAGTAGTTGGCCCTGAGGGACACCCTAAGACGACTACCCTTATTAATGAAAATGTCACCTGACTGAATAGCCTCCTCCAGCTCGGACACCTTCGGGAGGCAGATCGAGAGCTCAGCCGATGCATCAGCGGGTACAGGAGCACTCGCTTTGATGCTACCTCGACGGACGAGTCGGTGTGCCGCTCTTAGCTCACTCCGAAGGCCAGACACTGTCGTTTCCGGTTCCACTGAAATACCCATGTGGGACAGCTCGTTAGCAAGTTCATCCTTTCTTAAATAATTAATATATTTTTTCATCTGTGCCATTATGTAAAAATTTACTTACAACAATTATAAAGATAAAATGGCACAGATAGGGATCAATTACAAAGTAAAAATGTAAATTGAGTTACAACAAAGTGTACTAAGTTAGGTAATTATGTTTCAAATTGACTTTTAGAATTTAACAAAGATTAAGGGTATATTAAGAGAGAAAAGTTTCTAAATTTTCTGATAACACAGTTCAGGTTAACATTCAAAATTACAAGGTATGTACACACCTTATAAAAAAGTTTTAAGTTACACAGAGAAATTCACTAAGTTAACACAGAGAGATTCACTAAGTTTACCTTACAAGGTGAAGCTATAGGATAATATATATTATATATTAATCTACACTAATAATATAATAAATATATGTGTGCACCATAAAAAAGAAAAAAAACACAATAAGAAAAAGAAGTGGGTATGCCAAATAAAATCAAAAGTTTTTCCAAAATCACAGCTATTTTAAATTTTTGAATTTAGAATTTTGTGTCTTTTCCAGCCAAAGATGTAGGGAGCTGGAAGAAGACGAAAGGGAAGGTTTTGTGCTTAGCTGCTAGCACCACCAATTAACGTCCTGGAGCGTCTCGGACGATATTACAGGATGGTTTCGCCAGAGATAACCACCTATGCACACACACCAGACTGAGACTACCGCAGAGTAGACCCAGAGATTTGCCACTACGTTGGGAGCCAAATTTGTAACCCAAAGATGTTCTGTGTTACTCACCAACTAGCGTGAGGTAGCTATGCAGAGAACTCTATCCCAGGGCGCCTTATTTCTGAGTTTCCAGTCTGTGTGCAAGGGTAGGCTAGGGCTCTGACGAAAACAGACAATAGGGTGTACACACATATATTTACTAAGTACACAGAGATACACAGAGACACACAGAGAGCTTATTCACTGATAGACACAAATATCACAGGTACACAGAAATAAAGTCTAATTCCACTTAATAGACCACTGCCGCGTGAGCAGGTAGAACGGGTAAGCAGCTAACTACACTGTAATAGGGTGACAGTTACTGGCCTTGAGTAAGCTGAGAGCAGCACAGCCCTAGAATGCCACGTGGAGGCGGCTGGTCCCTCTCAAAACACCTCGCTCATGTAGTCCACGTGTCATTGGGTGTGGCTCTGCCAACCGTGGACGGCCGCTTTTCCCCGTAGTAAAAAAACCCTGTTATGACAAGTAAACGACAAATGAAATAACTGACATCGCGACCGACGAAATTCGAACCGCTTAGCAAACAAGAAATGACGCTTACCGGTATCCCGGGTGTAGGTTGACACAGAGTCCAACTCCTTCCGAAGAGAATAAGTTAACTCAGACTAATTCCTTAACAGGTCCTCATGTTGCAACTAACAACCGCCAAAGCTAAATTGAGGCGTGCCACTCAGAGTAATATCAATCCCTCGTCCTTAGCCGATGGTCAAAAGAGACTCGGAACCTTGTATCAGGGCTTTATCCCCTCTCTCACGTGGAATCGTCTCGAATTTTTCCTCTAAAACCAGCTTTCATTCAATGCAAAAAACGATTTGTCACTCGTCCTTATGACATCCTGTCATTCTGACAGCAGAAATGTCACCACTGACAACCGATTAAAAAAAGATAACTAGATAAGGCTGCTTTCACAGCGAATCCCCCGGAACCGCGTTGGGCACTTCATCGCCTTGATCGGGAGGCTCTCCTGGAGGCGGCCATCGTGCAGGCCTGGATTCCGTCAGCGGATAGGCCTTCCGATGTTGATACCGAGGTGGAGTGGTTCGGGAGAGCCATGTCGCACATCTGCGATGCGGCGATGCCCAGGGCTAGGCCCAGGCCGGCGAGGAGACAGGTGTACTGGTGGACGCCGGAAATCGCGCAGTTGCGCGCGGAGTGCGTTACCGCGCGCCGCCGGTACACCAGGTTCCGCCGGAGGCGTCGTCGCCCAGACGATGCGGCAGCCCGAGAGACGGAGCTCTACGATGGGTACAAGGAGGCCAAGAGGGCCCTCCAGACGGCCATCAAGCGGTCCAAAAAGCTGGGCCGCGATGAGCTGATGGAGACTCTGGAGCGGAACCCGTGGGGGCGCCCGTACCTTATGGTAAGGGGCAAATTACGCCCTAAGGCGCCCCCACTGACTCAGAGTCTCCAGCCGGAGCGGCTGGAGGAGGTCCTGGACTCCTTGTTCCCGTCGAGAGCGGAGGAACATATTTCTCCGCGCATGGCTCCGTCTCAGGCGCCCAACGCGGAAGGCAGCGAGAACGACGTGCCCGTAGTCACCGAGGGTGAGTTAGGGGCGGCTGTACTGCGGCTTAAAGCCCGCAGAAACACCGCCCCTGGACCCGACGGCATTCCAGGCCGAGCGTGGGTCCTGGCTCTCGAAGAGATTGGGCCTCGACTAATTGGGCTCTTTAGCGCATGCCTCGAGAAAGGCCAGTTTCCCAAGGTCTGGAAGACAAGGAAACTGGTCTTGATACGAAAGGCGGGGCGGCCGGCAAATTCCCCATCAGGGTACCGGCCGATCGTGTTGCTCGACGAGGTGTGCAAGCTCTTTGAGCGCATTATTGCACAACGCCTCGTCGGGCACCTCACACGCGTGGGGCCTGATCTGGCGGATAGCCAGTTTGGCTTCCGTCAGGGACGCTCCACCGTGGACGCGATCATGCGCATTAGAGGCCTGACGGAGGAAGCAGTCTCACAGGGTGAGGTGGTGGTGGCGGTGTCTCTCGACATCGCCAACGCATTCAACACCTTGCCCTGGAGCTGCGTCAGGGAGGCGCTTATCTATCATGGAGTGCCTCCCTACCTCCGTCGAATTGTCGGGGCTTATCTCTCCGAGAGGGCCATAACTTACCCGAGCTGGCTAGGGCCGGGTCGGCGAGATGTGTCGTGCGGTGTTCCACAGGGATCGGTTTTAGGGCCGCTCCTGTGGAACATCGGCTACGACTGGGTGCTGCGTGGTCCGTTGCTCAGAGGGGTCGGCGTAACGTGTTACGCCGACGACACCCTCGTCACGGCGCGGGGAGCAACGCACCGTGCCGCAGCACTTAAGGCCACGGCAGGGGTTGCTCAGGTCGTGGGTCGGATTCGGCGACTGGGTCTTGAGGTCGCCCTTCACAAATCCGAGGCTCTGTGCTTCCACGGACCTCGGATGGGGCCACCTGCGGGATCCAGCCTACAGGTGGGGGGTGTCAGCATCGGCATCGAGCCCTCGATGAAGTATCTGGGGCTCGTACTCGACGGCCGGTGGAACTTCGGACATCATTTCCGAAGTTTGGTCCCAAAACTGAGGGGAGCATCGGCCGCACTCGCGCGGCTGATGCCCAACATCAGGGGACCCAACGCTCCCTACAGGAGGCTGTACCTTGGGATCGTGCGAAGCATGGCCCTGTACGGGGCTCCCGTATGGGCGGAGACCCTGACGGCCAGCAATGAGGCTAGACTGATGAGCCCGCAGAGAGTGATGGCCGTCAGGGTGATAAGAGGATACCGCACGATCTCCGGTGAGGCGGCATGTCTCCTAGCCGGGACCCCTCCATGGGACCTGGAAGCGAGAGCCCTTGCGTCACTGTTCAGATGGCGCAAGGAGGCGCTGGAGCGGGGCCAAAGGCCTGCGTCTCGAGAAATCGAGGCCCAGCGGACCCTGCTCCACCAGGAAACCCTGGAGACATGGAAGATGCGACTTGAGCAACCAAAGGGGGGATTCGCCACAATCGCGGCCGTCAGACCGGTCATGGACGAGTGGCTGGAGAGAAGACACGGTGCTCTCTCCTACCGGTTGACACAGATGCTTGCCGGGCACGGTAGCTTCGGTAGGTATCTGTGGCGAAAACACCGGGAAACCACGGCCGAATGTCAGCACTGCGAGGACCGCAGCGATGACACGGCGCTCCACACGCTGGTGGAGTGCACGGCGTGGGCACAACAGCGACAGGTCCTCGTAGTGGGTCTGGGCGTGGACACTCTCTCGCTTGAGGCCATGGTGCGAGCCATGCTCTCCAGCGGGAGTAAGTGGGACTGCGCCGCCTCTTTCTGCGAGCAGGTCATGCTCGCGAAGGAGGCGGCGGGCCGGGTGCGGGAGAGAACTCTCCCACCCGAGTTCCGCAGTCGGCGCCCTGGGCGCCGCCGACGTGTCTTCGCCGAGGACTATCGGCCTCCATGACCGGGGGTCTGAGGACGGTGAGAGGGCCGCTCACCGTCCTTACAGAAGCAGGCCCATGACGGCAGCGTGACGTGAGCACTCACGCACGCCCCCCCTTAGAAGCGGGGTCACACCCGAAACCCCCCATAGACGCGGGATTGCACCCGAACCACCCCCTGGGCGAGGCCGCATTGGCGGCCGTAGGTCTGTTGGGAGTCACGGGACATCCTTCCTGAGGGCTTACCCGGGGCTCTCAACAATAGGCTGTTGGGCGATACGTGAGGTTTTTTAGTCGGTAAGAGTCCGGCATAGCATCCTACGAGGATTTTCCCTCACGTTAAAAAAAAAAAAAAAAAAAAAAAGGCTGCTTTCACATCCTGAATACTGCATCTATAGAAAATAAATGCTACAACGTCCGCTGCAGCTGCGCGAACATCAGGCATCCTGGACGTCCGGGGCGTGCGGGGATGGTGCGCACGTGCTCTGGGATGTACCCGAGCTCGCGCAGCTCCTCCTCCACGTCTTGCGGGTTGGTGTTGGCCGGGAGGCCCCTGATGGCTATCTTCAAGTTCCTTTCGGCTGGTAGGGAGTAGCTGAACCACGAGATTCCGCTCTCTCCCTCCAGCTGAGTGAGGTAACTCTGGATCACCCGATACTCCGTGTCGGATTTAGGTAAAAACCTGACCCCCCTGCCAAAGGGGCGCACGTTGGGTGCGTGGCCGAGCGCTCTCTTCAGTTCCCTGAAGTGCGTCGGCCAGTCAGGCAATACCTCCACGACGAGTGGGGGGTATCGGGCTTTCCGGCTGTTGGTGTCCGGGGCTGCAGCTGATGCCGATGGTGTTGGCGGCGTGGTCGCTCCGGTTGCGACCGTCGCCGGCTTCTTCGCCGCGTTCGCCGCCGTAGTCTCGGCGAACGTTTTCCGGGGGCGAGGCGTCGGTGAAGTCGTAGAACTCGTGGCGGATGGCGCGAGTTGCTTAGCCGCGTTGATCGCGGCCAGCTCCTCAAACGTCATCCGTGAGTAGCTGATCTCCATTGGGGCGTCTGATGGTGGGGTACGCTCCCTTGTGGCTGGCTTCGGGGCGAGGGTTTAGGGCTCTGACTTGGGGCGGTTGAGTCGTGGGTCCCGACTGGTGGAGGGTGCATCCGGTAGCGGGGAGGGTGTGCGTGTCACCGAGCTGGCGACAAACATCTCCTCCCCGGCACCGGTCGCTGGCCCCGCGATGATGTTAAGCCAGGGCACGGGCACGGGTGTCAGGTTGGCGGCTTTCACCGCTGCGTTAAATAACGCGGGGACAGCCGACCTCGTGAACACCCGTGGCCGGGTAGCACGTCGTGGCGGCGGGTAGTGCCGCTTTCGCTCCATTGATGATAGTGCGCGGTGTCACGGAGAGGTGTACCGTGTGGTGCGGCCTAGGTCGTGGCCCCGGCACGCCGTTACCACCCAACCCGGTCCCCGGGGCTTGCCGCTGGTGGCAGACCGGGAACCAAAGCCAGGCGGCACGTCGTGTTATTCCGGGGTCACTACCGGGCGCAAGTGCGGTTGAAAAGGAGTCAACGCAGAACAAAACCGTACTAGCGGCCCGAGCACCGGTGCAGAGAGGTCTGCACTCGGCGGTACACTGGCTGCTCTACATGCGCGCATCTCTTAGGCCCTCACATATATCGCGCGTTAAGAGTATCCCCTCTCTGTGGCATGCTCGCTACTCTATACAATAGAAGCGGCTTGTTTCTAGATATTTATATATGTGAATAAATAAAATGCTTTTCGTTGGTAACACCAAAATTTAAAAGAGTTACCAAGAAAATTGAAAGTTTTTTAAAAACCTAGATACATTTTTTCTATGAACTTTTACATGAATTCGAGACTTGTTTATACTTGTATATGCATGAAGGTGTGCCAAAAAAAGTCGATCCTTTTATTCTCGAAATGCTATTGATAGGTAAGTATTGACCCGAAACTATGGAATTTTAAAGGTAGCTCATCGTTATTTTTTATTTTCAATGAGAATAACACGAGGAAACATTAATACCAAACAGATTCGTAAATGCCAATGAAAAAAATAAAAAAATCTTGAAAAAGATTAAAAATGTAGAACATCACTCGGACGAAAATTACAAGATCTTGAACTAACTTGGAACAGTCAATAACAATCCACATAATCGTGATTTCTCGAAAGTGAGGTGGCAGCTAAAGAAGCGATTACCTCGGAATTTTCGAAAAATACATTTTCTCAAACGAGATATACTGCAACCACGTACAATAAAACTGGAAACACCAAGAACAAATCTAGAACAACTTGAAACGAACCAAAAATTCTCGATTTTAAAAAAGCGGGTGTTCGTTGTAATGCTGTCATCGAACATGTTAGGTAAACTTGGTCACGCGAATCATTAGGTACTAAATAATAAATGCTCAATAGACAATTACAGACAATTAGAAATTTAGTGTATTTTAAGCAACAGTCCAATTCGGTAGTGCCTAACATTTCGGTACTGACGCGATCGGGATACACTCCAACATTTAACATTTACATATTTTACAGTTATTTCAACATTTAAGTTAACATTTAAACATTAACATTTAAGTAGCATAAGTCCATCTATCATTAAAACATTTTAACATACAACAGTGATATTTCTCTTATAACACTCCACGCACTTTCGACCTTTTTTTTTTATGCTTTAATGATAGATATTATTAATGATAGAACAAAATGTTTTAAGTTACAAAATTTTTTAAGTTACAATTTTTTTTTTTGAAAACGATACTTTGGAACAATGTAGAACAAACTTAGAACAACCCAGAACAACCGCGAAAATCGCGATACCTCAAAAGTGCGGTGCTAACTCAAAAATCGGTTTTTTTTCATTTCCTTGGAAATTTTCATTCTTATTCTTGTGCCGTTTTGGAACAAAGTAGAACAAACCTAGAACAACCTGGAACAACCGTCAAAATTTTTGTAACTTAAAAGTGTGGTGCCAACTTCTTGGGGGTTATTTAAACGCCATGACGCGTACGCACAGTGTATTATAATCGCTCAGTAGCGGTCACTCTCTTCTTTTTATGTTTTATGATGGATAATAGCCAAACTAAGCAGATAGTTAAACTCCAAAATGTTTATCACCCATAGTTTTAGAAAAATTTAAGAAATCGAGAAAAGTCCATAGAAACCATAGAAACCCTTCATCTCCTTTGTTATTCGTATTATTTTCGTGGTTTCATTTTTGCATGATTGAGTTATAGTTTAGGCATCGATTTATAAAAAAAAAGTGAACGAATGTTGTCTATTTTAGCGAGAATATTTTTTTTGTAATTATTTTATTTATTTTTTTCTAGGTGCCGAATTGTTAATTGTGAATAGTACTAGTACCACAAAAAAAATTAGACGCTACAAGCCCAGGACAGCTGGGATATTCAGCACTAAAGTTTTGAGTTAGGGTTGTCACTCAAATCTATGGTAAAGTTCAGTTGTGGTCCTTAATTTTTTTATGTGTTATGATTATGAATCAAAACAGCCTGTTCTTTTGTATTAATTATATGTTTACGTATATGAAGAGTAAACTACATTTTACTGAAATAATAATAACAGTCCTAAATTTCAATTAAATAAAACGTTAATCAAAAGAAAAAAGCAGTAAAGATTTTAATGTTGTATAACCGCAATGGTGTATAATGCAAAACTATTTTAGAGAGAATTTTTATTAAAAAAAAAACGAATGTTGTTTATTTCAGCGAGAAATTTTTTTTTGTAATTATTTTTTTTTTTTTCTAGGGGCATTCCTAGACGGTCGCATTTTTTTTAGATGCTAAATTGTTAATTGTGGATAGTACTACTACCACAAAAAAATTAGACGCTACAAGCCCAGGATAGCTGCGAAATTCAATTTTAAAGTTTTGAGGGGTAAGGGGTTGTCACTCATGTCTATGGTATAGTTCAGTTTGCCATATCGTAAGAAGATAAGTGTAATATCAATGAATGAATCTGGATTTCTTTTTGATTCCTAACACATAAAAATATAAAGACCACAACTGAACAATACCATTGACTTGAGATACAACACTAACTTAAATCTTAAAAACTGAATATCGCAGCTGTCCTGTGCTTGTAGCGCGTAATTTTTTTTGTGGTAGTACTCATAAGCGCAATTAACAAAATAACATTTTAAAAAACATCGGCCGTCAAGGAACTTCTATGAAAAAAAAAAGAAATAATTTTAAAAATCTCGCTAAAATAAACAAGTACACTTTTTATATTAATTGGTACCTACAATATCACTAACCTATTCCAAAACTGTCAAGCCAATATTTAATTTCATTTCAATTATATCTCAATTGTATCATCATTCTAAATATAATAAATTTCAGTCATCAATACTATTTGTGACAACCCTATTTCCAAAGAAAATTATAAAAATTATAAAAAACTTAGAAACGTTTTATCTCAGCTGTCCTGCATTGAAAAAAATTTAAAATTTATGAGTAGGAAGCTACATAACTGGACATTAGTTAAATTGTGAAAAAAAATGCGACCGTTCATTAGAAAAGTTTTTATATTTATTTTTCTAAAATTTGAAAATTAATTTTTTTTTCGTATGCTAGGGCAGGTGCAGACTTGTAATTTCTACACATCATTACGAATATATTCTTCCATTCATTGGTAATTTTAACCACAATAAATTTTGATTATTTCGAGCAAAATTGTAAAAAAGTTTTTGCATAATTTCAAAACCAATTTTTTTTTTAATTTTTGGTGTGTCATATTATGCTGTACTACGTTTATATCTATCGTTATTGGCCATAAAAAGAGAGTGACCGCTACTGAGCGATTATAAAACATTGTGGTACGCTCTGAAATGGAATCACAAAGGAAATACGACGTGTCTCTCTTCATCCGCTTCGGGTTCATCTACCCGCTCCGCGTCCGTTTACCCGCCCGCGCACTCACACGCACACGGCTACTAGCTAACCCGGCGACGGCGACGGCGCTGGCAGGACTCATCGCCGGGCCGGTGCCGGCGCCGGAAAGTGCAAAAGCGAGCCATACATTTTCATACATTTTTGCTTCCCCGGTCCCGTCACGGCGCCGGTACCGGCGTCGGTGCCGGTGCCGGCTAATGGAAACACGCCCTATGGGTTTGATTGTGATAACAGGTAGAGTTTAGTTAATTTTATGTATTCGTGACCCATGTTTCATGTATAATGCATCCATAACGGATTTATGTAATTTGTGGGGACTAGCAAACAAGTTTTATAGTGTTTAATGAGCTAAAATCTAGCGTCATTTAAAAACTAATTGTTAATTTTATCGAATGAATTAATCAGATACGGATACTAGGGCTGACGCAACATTCTTATTATTAGTAATACGATATTGGTTGCAGTAGTTCTCTGTAGTCTCATAAGTTAATTTTTGAAAACATATTTAATTTTAATGTGTTTTAGTAGATAGGAGTACGGCATAGCATCAATGTAGGGTATTCCTCACGTTAAAAAAAATGGATACTTATAGGCATACATACATACTTAGATAAACCTATATATTTCTAAATACCCACAATTATAACAGAAAGCACCCAAACTCCGAAACAAATATTTGTGGATCACACAAATATTTGTCCAGCAGTGGACTGCTAAAGGCTGATTTGATTGATTGATTGACACAAATATTTGGTCAAATATTTGTGTACTCACAGGACCACAGCGTGCCAGTTGATAACACTACCGAATGCACCACCGCAGTCAAGTATAAGCTCCCCAACAGGTAGTGTATTGGTACACTACCTATTGGGGATTTTGTGTCTGTGCCGAGTCTTGATATGGTAGGCCAAGGCGCGGTACAGACACAAAAAAATAAGGTACAGAAGGCAATCTACATACAACGTGCGCTGGGGCTACTCATACATAGACACTGAGTCTGCTCACGGAGTTCATTGACACGAGAGTAGAGTAAATATGGGGGACCTGAATCACATAGATTCAGGTTCCCCCATATTTACAATATTACTTTCATTCACACTATTAATTCATAATATTAATAATTTCAAAGTGTTGTCTATTCATGCAATCTATTAAGTCACTAAGCAATAATGCTAACACATGTTTCTTTTATACATTTGATATTTTAATTCATTACACTAACACTGAATACCTAAGGGAATACGATATCTTAATTCATTGTAAGCAAGTACCTACTTTGTGAGCAATCGTGTGAATGAACATTGCAGCTCAATAAATATCATTATTTACATGTAGCATGTTATGATACAGATACATAGGCACTTGCTAATCATCATCCGAGCGTCAATTCCGGTTGCATCCGAAGCCCTCACTTCGGAGCCCGGGGTCCGCATAGTACTAAGGTTAAAAAAAAAACTCCAATGAATAAGTAATAATATTTTACTAAAATACTTATAATGAGCGTACATAATACAAATACATACTTAAATTTAAACTGAGTACATTTGTTTTCAATGAATTAGTACCTACACTTCTTTCCTATACTATAGGGACTGGTAAAAAATATTGTTCAAATAATGTAGCATATCCTTTACTCTTAAGTAAATGCTGTCAGTGTAGATGTTCTTCACAATGTGTTGAAAACATATTTCAGCACTGCAGGTACATACAGACTTTTCAAAGCTTTCAAATTGATTTGCATTATAGACCTCAATCCGAATTACTTAGAGCCGACGGACACAGTTTTGTAATAACTTAACAACTGTCTGTTGTCAACATTATTAGCTCGCTCCTCCTCACTCAAATAATTCACGACGTTTTCAACTATGTCAGGATTTATCGTTAACGGGGGGGAAATCGGTGAGTAAGCCCAGTTCGATAACTGAAATGGAAAAAAAAAATCAGTAGTTTATATTTTGACTAGCGACCCGCCCCGGCTTCGCACGGGTGCAATGCTGATACTAAATACACTAAGTACAGAAAAACTGCGAACTTTAAAGCATAGTGGATCTCAAACCCGCAGGGATACGCGGAAAATTTTTATGTTGTCGTATTAAAGACCATAGTTGCTTATCAAAATATAAGGTGATACCTTTATACTTTGATTCTGAACTGAGAAATTGAACCAAATAAATTTTCCCCCATACATTTTTTATTTTCATTATTTTTTTAGGCATGAATGAGTAATTTTATGGAAAAGTTGTAGTACTAAATGTTAATTCCTATCCAAAACAAATTTGATATCTTAGATTGTATGCCCACCTATTTTAAAATCCGGACCAGTGTGCGGCCGGCCGGTACAGCCGCAAACGCTACGTCCCGCAATTTTATATCTATAATATCTTAGAAAATATTCATTTAAATCATATGCTGTAAAGGGCCATATAGATCTATATTAAATAAACAATGTATTTAAGGTATTTAATTGGATAAGGATTAATGCTGTATTGGTTAAAACTGCTTCGAAAATAAGCCATTATTTGTCGTAAAAAGTAAATTACATAAAAATGTTATTGTGGGATATCCATAAGAGATAGAGATATGCCATCGCGGAGTTTTCTGTAGACCTTTACAATGTGTACAATACTTAGTACATTATATTGATAAATCTCGTAGGATTCAGCCTGCGTTTGCTATGTAAGTGGAAAAAATGTAATTATTTACGACATCACATTAGAAACCTCAAAAATAACAGTATTTCTCCACTATTTAATGGATGTTATTATACATATAAACCTTCCTCTTTAATCACTCTATCTATTAAAAAAAACCACATCAAAATCCGTTGCGTAGTTTTGAAGTTTAAGCATACAAAGGGACATAGGGACAGAAAAAGCGACTTTGTTTTATACTATGTAGTGATTAAACAAAGTAAATAGTATCATACATTTTTATTCTATCTTCTAAATTTTATTAAAAAATATCTTAATTATTTATTTGAATAAACTTACCGACATTGTAGGTTAGCAGGAGCACATCCAAGGAAATAGAGAAATTAAATAATGTTTTCAATAGTCTCGATTTTTATATATAACTACATAATTATAAGCAAATCCGTAGGAACTAATGTGTATGTATTAATAGCGTTTAAATGTCTGTATACACTGTACTAAATGTAATATCGTGTGCTTACATTCAATAGAAAAAAAAAGTGTTTGTGTACAATGTGGCTATCAGTGTACGATCATCTTAATGCGACTACGTATTTAGATAAAATGCTGACAGTGTTCTGCGATCATTAATTCTAAAGGTGAGTCACTATATTTATAACTAGCTGAGCCCGCAACTTCGTTTACGTCACATAAGGTGTATGAAAGGAAAGGTATTTCTTCATCAGAGTCATCAAGCAGCGTCTGAAACTGCCCTGTTTGCTTAATCATAAAAGAGCTTAATGATTAAGACTATTTTTAAAAAAATAAATTACGCCTTCGGCGCGGACTGAATTGTAATAGGTTCACTCACATTCAAAGAAACCCCTACAATTAAAATTTTCAAAATATCTGATTCTTAAAAGTGTTATAACTCTTTTATTTCTAAACCGATTTACATAAAACAAACGCTAAATGTTAACTGGAGCAAACCTCAACACAATAAAAAAACCGCATTGCAATCGGTTGAGCGGTTACTGAGATTAGCGCGCACAACCGTACAGACAAACAGATATACAGATATACAGACATACAGACAAACAGACAAAAATTCTAAAAATCATTGTTTTGGGTTCTATTGCGTTCATAAAGCCCCCCTATAATATTTTTTCTTATTTATCTTCCATGTACAGACAGCGACCTGTTACGATTTTATTATATGTATTGATTGATTATGGTATCAGAGTATTTGTATTTGGCTTTTTTATACCACTAAGATGCCGGACAAGCTCACGGCTTAAACAAAGGACAGTGATTACTGTAGCCTATGAGCGTTTGCAACGCTCGGGCTGCCCACCCTAAAGAAAATATGAAAAGACGACATGATGTTTGGATGTTTAGATCTTTGGACTACGATTTATTTCTTCCCCCGAGAAATAATTTTTGCACAAAAATCAAATTTCACGCCAGCTGAGCCGTGGGCATCAGCTGACATTTAATAAACCTGTCTATAAAATATAATTATAATTTGCAACATCAATATCATCATCATCATCATCAATCAATCAATCAATCACTACATATAATAAAATCGTAACTGTCTGTTTGTCTGTACGTTTGTGCACGCTAATCTCAGCAACCGCTCAACCGATTGCAATGCGGTTTTCTTTATTGCGTTGCGGTTTCATCCACTTAACATTTAGTGTTTGTTTCATGTCAATCGGTTCATAAATAGAAAAGTTATGTCATTATAACAGAATTTCACGCGGACGAAGTCGTGGGGCACAGCTAGTTAATTAATAATATTGAAATATACAAGCCCATCCATAAAACTAATATAAGTATGTATTAATAGCATTTAGGGGCTGTGTACACCGTACAGAACGTAACACTGTGTGCCGACATTCAATAGAAAATAATGTGCTTTATTTACAATGTATGTATCAGTGTATGATCACCTTAAGGATGAAGCGTATTTGGATAAAGTGCTGACAGTATTCTGCGATCATTGATCCTATGCCTCTCTCCAGTATATAATATGGTATTGGACTATTAATTTGTATGTTCGTTGTTGTTCAATGTATGTAAGTAAAGCAAGTATAACATTTTTTATCGACGAGTGAAGTTGTGGTACTTGCCTAGTTCTATTGCAAGGTATAATAAACAAACCTTAAAATATTTAGTTATTAGTTTTGCTTAGATATCATTTTCTTACACGTAGACTTTACATATTTGGAGGTACCTCGTCTGGATTTTGCTCTATATAATGAGCCTGAATCCTAGCCAAATCATAAACCACTCTCTACGAGGCAAAGTATCAACACCTACACAGCACTCAGCAGCCTACTTCAAGCAGAAAAATTTGTAAGTTAACTTTATTAGTTTGAATTCAGTAAACGATCATTAAGGGAGGCGAGTTGCGATGTGGTTGGTCCTGTGATGGGTGACCAGTTTGTAGCATTTCCTTAAGCGAGTGTTTCCGTACTTCGGAAAGCACGTTAATGCATTAGCCCCGGTAGCCAGTAACATGGTTGCCGTTAAACCAAGTTGAAGGCCTTTTAGGCTGGCGGTGGCTTGAAAAATTTCAACGTCAGGTTACCACCTGTGCCTGTCCATTACAATACGGCAATAGGCTCACCACCCGTTACATGTCGTGAATTATAAATTGGTGAAATGTGGGCGAAATATACCTCTGTCTAACTCTTTCGGAAAAAGAGGAATCTATAGATATATAGCTTGAAATTATTATGTGGGTATTTCTTAATGGAAATAATGATCTCTCTGTGCTGTGTGCATGCAGGCAGTTTGTTGAACAGAATAACACTATTACTGAATTATTGGTTCTAATTATTCAATATGGAATACTTATTTCATTATAACTAAAATGATAAATGCGAAAGTGAGTTTGGTCGTTCATTTGCATGTATTTTTCTCTCGTGTGAATACTATGCCGGACTAGTACCGCCTAAAACTACTTTGATCCCTACCTTACTGTCTATCGACGAGGGCTCCGTGTTTGCCCTCAGGAGGATTACTCCGTGTTTGCCCCAGGTTCCCAACAAATTGTTTGCACCCGCATCACAACTTAGCGAGCCCAGATTACTTTATTTTCTATAATTTTAATATAATATTTGTAACATATTGTTCCAGGCCCAAGCCATCTTCATTTTCTATGCCACAACTGTTCTCATCCAGTGAGGACTCAGATAATGAGAAGCAGTCAATGCAGCCGAAAACGACATCGTCATCATCATCGCCTCTGTCAGCGAAACCTACTGGAACCAAGCTTTCCAAAGCCTCTGACGGAAGAGGGTCTAAGACGAACAGATCGAAGAAACAGCAATCAATCCGGTGCCGTTAGCTGAAAAGAAGTTAACGGCAAGGGACCTGTTCGGCAGCGCGAGTGAAGATGATGATAATGCTTTTGTGAAGTCATCCACATCAGCTGGTAAAACACCACTTTATTCTTATTACACTAGGAGGGTTGAAAAAGGGTATGCTCGAAAAATAAGCGAGACGAAGCAGGGGTCGTATTACGTCGAAGTCAAAATTTACAACTGTAAAGAAATAGAAGACATACCACCAGTAAATAGATGGCGTCACTCAATAGTCACAATTAAAAGAAAGGTTGACGCGGATACAGAGATGTGGCGCCATCTAAAAGGATTTACGTCCACGGTCGACAAAGATTTTAGTAATTGTCCAGTAGCATTAATCAATTCGTACTATTAAGTTTTTATACATTATTGTTTAGTTGTTTTATATTACTCCTGTAAGGTTTCATAGTTCTACTTTAACGTTTTCATGTTATTATTGTTTAATTTATCGATGTAAGTAATATTAATTAATGTAATAAAAAATATGTATATTTACTTATATTTTTTTGTTTTATTTCACAGTTGTACAGTCCAGAAAACACAAAACACCAGGCACAAGATCATGTAGTACAATTATGACTTGTACAAAGTGTAAAACTGACATACCACGAAATCAGTATGCATATCATATTAGAACTAATATACACAAGACAAATAATTTATTAAGAACTGAATTCAAAAATATTTTTCTTGTAGCAACCGCATTTAAAAATAGAATTGTATCTTTTCGCCTGTATTTAACTCGGGATGACGAGCAACTCACTTGTGAGGCGATCCCGAGTAATACTCAGTCAGATAAAACTCAGGACGACGAACCCTTCATACCAGAGGCGATCCTTCATTTAATACTTCCAGATATTAATAAATTGATAACAATGGTACTGAAAAAGTATGATAGCATAAAAGTAAATTTTGAGCTTTTTGCTAAGTTTATTTTACTAAAATCTGACCATGAACAACTAGAATTGAAATCTTTTAATACCAAGTACGACATTATCTATAAAATACTGATATAAATGACTTCTTTTTAAATAAAATAAATGTATTGATGCGAAAAATGTCTGAATTTGAACACGTACTGTTACGGTTCCCAAATGTAGGCAAAAGTGCTTACACAAGCCGGATACAAACGGTGTCGGATATCATCAGTACCTCGGCACCTCAAGCTCAACGCAAGCCCGCCAGTCTCTTCCCATCATCCGTCGCGAAACCACTTTACACTTTATTGGACTAAGTATTTGCCAGTTCTATTTCTTTATACTATATTTTTGGGAAATAATACAAGTTTATTCCAGCAGTACTTTTGTGTTTTTTAAAAAGTGTTTCCCGGAGTCCCGTGTAACATTGGTGGCAGCTTAAGGGATTTCAAAACGGGAAATCCTGGTACGCCTCAGTTTCGCAAAAGAGTACTCATCAAAGTATAATCTTGTACTGTACTATTTCTGATCGCCAAATCGAAAACGCCGCGTAGTGCTAATTAGTGCAAAAAATCTACGTGTGTGCCGCTGTATCCTTCAACTCCAAGTAACGGGTGTTTTTTTTAGAGGTATAGAACTTTAAGTTGGCCTAGCTGTTTTAACCGGCGGTATTTTTGTCAGCTGTAAAGTGATTTATGTTTAGTATGGTTTGGCATTTTAACATAAATAGACTGAAGCCTGAACAATGCTTCCAAATTGTGCAAATTTATTTTGAAAATCATGGTTCTTTCCGAAATGCGTATCGTGATTTTCATAAGCGAATTTTCTTTAGCGGTGCAGCTCACTTTTGGTTGAATGGATACATCAATAAACAAAACTGCCATATTTGGGGTGATAATGATCCTCAAGTGTATGTTGAGACACCGTTACATCCAGTAAAACTGACTGTGTGGTGTGCTTTATAGGCTGGTGGAATAATTGGTCCGTACTTCTTTAGAAACGATGCTGACCAGAATGTTACAGTCAATCGTGACTGCTATAGAGCGAAGATTACTGACTTTTTCGTTCATCAATTGAACAACCATGTTGTGCAGGAGTAGTGGTTTCAACAAGACGGCGCAACATGTCACATTGCTCGTGCCACAATTGATTTATTGAAGGAAACGTTTGGTAACCGCATAGTTTCACGTTTTGGACACGTGGATTGGCCTCCAGAGTCGTGCGATTTTACGCCACTTGACTATTTTCTGTGGAGATATGTGAAGTCGCTCGTCTACGCCGATAAGCCCGAAACGATTGACCACTTGGAGGATAACATTCGGAGCGATATTGTCGCTATACGGCCACAAATGTTGGGAAAGTCATCGAAAATTGGACCTCTAGATTAGACTACGTCCGAGCCAGCCCTGGCGGTTATATGCCAGAAATCATATTTAAATTATAATGCCAGAAGATTTCCTTTCGAATAAAGTCATTTCCTTATCAATAAAAACAATCACCTTCGTTTTATTCCATTTCAAAGTTCTATACCTCGAAAAAAAACACCCTTTATAAGTATCGCCAAGCCCGTTTACCTAAGTACAAGGTAATTCACCACTCAAGAATGTCCAGAGGTATCCTTGCAGTCGCCGTGTTCCTGTAAGTCATCAAAATCTTATAATCTTCTTTAAAAACCAATTTAGTCAAGTGCCAGTGAAATATTTCAAAGTTAAAAGTGTCCTAGTAATAATAACTATTCTATATTTAATATAGTCCTATATCTAATTTTAGAATCACATTGTTTTGTCCCAAGTCCCGAGACCAGTGCGCATAACGTTTCTCAGAATCTCTGCCTTATCGCTTTGTTATTGTTAAGGTGTGGTATGTCTAAAGAGGCCCGAGATTTGAGCGTTGTAACCATGTCGAAAGATATCAAGGACATAGACATTAATGTCCTAATAAAATTTATAAATAAGTACGATGGCAACCGTGAGAAACTAAATGCATATTTAATTAATTGCAGAAATACGATAAGTCTTGCGAGTGCATCGCAACAAAACATTTTACTTAAATATATATTAGGCCAACTAGAAGGCCGTGCTGAAAGCGCATGTGCTATAAAAGAATTCGAGACCTGGCAACAATTAGAAGACTTTCTAAAATCGCAATTTGGTGAAAAGAAACACTATGCTGCACTGCTCTCAGACCTCCAAGATTGTCGTCAGTCCAATACCGAAACGGTTAACCAGTTCGCCCTTCGTGTAGAATCTTGCTTATCTAAACTCTTAACGGAGATTAATATTTCAATTCCAACTAAAAAGAAAGGTGAACTCGCTGGCCGTGTCGCAGCTATGCAGGATCTTGCATTGCATACTTTTATTAGTGGGATACATCCCCGCTTGTCTACAGTAGTTAGATGTCGTGACCCAGAAACCCTGAATGATGCTATTAATTTTGCAATGTCTGAAGATAAAATATTACAGAGCGCGTTTAAGCGCAACTCATCTTCATTTAATTTCAACAATTTACCTAACCAAGGGCGCTCACATCAAAGGCAATTTCAACCTAATAGAAACATTAACCAACAAGGATTTGGCCCTGCCAATAGGACCACTAACCATGGCTTTTCAGGTTCAACTTCTTTGATAGTGTGTCGTTATTGTAAAACCGTAGGTCATAATATAGAAAACTGCCGAAAACGAAAATACAACAATAAACGGTTCGGCAACCCCTCGTATCAGCAGCCGTCAACGAGTTTTGCAAGGAACAATCATCAACCTATTCACTTTATAGAAAAAACTGAAGAACAACAGAATTCTGACGTCAGTAATTTCCATTTAAACGAATAATGGGTTCACGGAGGTGTCTCGTGAAACCCAAATTCCAACAATCTTTTGCCATATCTTTAAACGAAAATGACACCCTTTCTATTTCCAATTCCGTCACTAACAAAGAGGGTAACCAGCCCCAAATTCATAGTGACTCTCGCACTGTTTCCAATTCCGTCACTAACAAACAGGGTAACCAGCCCCAAATTCATAGTGACTTTCGCACTATTTCCAATTCCGTCACTAACAAACAGGGTAACCAGCCCCAAATTCATAGTGACTTTCGCACTGTTTCCAATTCCGTCACTAACAAACAGGGTAACCAGCCCCAAATTCATAGTGACTCTCGCACTGTTTCCAATTCAGACACTAAGAGACAGGGTTACCAGCTCAGTAGCCTTTATCAAATCTCTGCATCCAATCCATGTACACAAAACCCTGATCATCGTCATGACAAATCCTCTGATTCCAATTCCACTGTCACACCCGAATCTATATCCAAATCCTGTCCATCTTGTATGGCTCCTGAAACAGAAATAAGTGATTTTGAAACACATAACATTACAAAGAATTATAAGAAAAAATTCTTACCGCATATAGAAGTTGTGACCTCTGTTTCCAGTAAACCTCTCAAATTCCTAATAGATAGTGGTCCATTAGTTTTATAAAAGTAAAAGTCATCGAAAAAATGCCTGAAATTATAGACCATATCTTATCCTTTCATGGATTAGGATCAACGGAAAACCCAATGAAGACCTTAGGTCATATAATAATTAATTTCAACTCATTTAGTCATCCTTTTCACATAGTTCCAAATATAGATTTTCCATACGATGGAATAATTGGTAATGATCTCTTTGCTTATTCAAATTGTAAAATTGACTATATGGAAAATAATCTAACCATAAATGACGCTAACCTTACCTTACACTTTTGCGAGCCTACTTACCTTATCCCGCCTAGAACTGAATCAATTGTAGAATTTTCCGTGCTTAATCCTGAAATAAAAGAAGGCCTTGTTCTAGACCAATATATAAATGATTCTCTTATTGTGGCTAATTGCATTGTTAAAGTAAAACCAAACTGTAGAATAAACTTAACCGCCGTTAACGTATCCGAATCCCCGATATTATTTAATTCAGATTTAAAAATTGACCTTAAACCGCTAGAAAAGGTTGAAGAAAATACAATTTTTCACACTTCACACTCCAGAATAAATGATGGTGATACACTCAATCGAACCGAACAAGTTTTAAACTCCTTACGAGTTTCCCATTTGAATTCTGAAGAATCGAGAGTTTTAAGTGACCTTTGCTCTTCATATTCTGATATTTTTCACCTTCCCGGTGACCGTTTAACATTCACAGATACTATAGAACACGAAATTAACACCTCTTCTTCTATCCCAATAAATACCAAGTCCTATAGGTTCCCAGAGGTTCACAAACAGGAAGTGAACTCCCAAATTAATAAAATGCTCGATGAAGGTATAATTGAACCCTCAACTTCTCCCTGGTCTTCTCCGATTTGGATAGTCCCAAAGAAAATGGATGCGTCAGGTCAACGCAAGTGGCGCGTTGTAATAGATTACCGGAAGTTAAACGACATTACCATAGGAGATTCTTATCCAATTCCGAACATAACAGAAATCTTAGACCAACTGGGTAAATGTAAATACTTTAGTACTCTAGACTTAGCCTCTGGGTTTTACCAAGTGAAAATGGCAGAAAAGGATGCACCCAAGACTGCTTTTACAGTCCCTCAAGGTCATTTTCAATATTCTAGAATGCCGATGGGCTTGAAGAACAGTCCGTCGACCTTCCAAAGGCTGATGAACACCGTCCTGACAGGGTTACAAGGCATACAGTGCTTTGTATACTTAGATGACATAGTCATCCATTCATTCGACCTCGATCTCCATTTAAAACACATATCTGACGTCTTTGAACGACTCCGCCATTTTAATCTAAAGCTCCAGCCTGACAAGTGTGAATTTTTTCGAAAAGAAGTATCCTATCTCGGTCACATCATTACAGACAAAGGTGTAAAACCAAACCCAGAAAAGACTAAAGCTGTATCTGAATTCCCTTTACCAAAATGCCCTAAGGATATAAAGTCCTTCTTAGGATTGATTTCGTATTACCGTCGATTCATCCCAAATTTATCCAAAATAGCTAAGCCTCTTACCAATCTCCTAAAGAAGAATACTCCATTTAATTGGCAGAATGAACAGCAGTTAGCTTTCGAAACCCTAAAACGTGCCTTAATCTCTGCACCCATTCTAGTGTATCCCGATTTCTCCAAACCCTTCGTCTTAACATGTGATGCATCTAACTATGCAATCTCTGCTATCCTATCGCAAGGTCAAACAGGAAATGACCTCCCAATCGCATATGCATCACGTACACTAAATAAAGCAGAGGCCAACTATAGCGTTACAGAAAAGGAATGTTTAGCCATAATTTTTGGAACAAAGACTTTTAGACCATATCTTTACGGCCGTAGATTAAAAATTGTCACTGACCATCGCCCTCTGAAGTGGTTATTTAATTGTAAAGATCCAGGCTCAAAGCTAGTGAGGTGGAGACTTAAATTAGAAGAATTCGATTACGAAGTGGAATATAAGAAGGGTAAAATAAATAGTAATGCCGACGCGTTGTCACGATTTCCAGTCAATCCAATAACTGAACCCCAACCTTCTACTAGTGGCATTAGTCAACCTTCCAGCCTTGATCAACCTTCTACCAGTGGCAAGAATAATGACCCTAGTTCTAGCCCGGAATCCGAAATTCCCCAAGAAGTACTTGAGGAATTAATCGATTTAGGCGCACTAGATGACAGCCCAAACCTAGATCTAGAATTTAGAAATCCTACCTCTGTAGATTCTCCAAACCTCTCTACTTCTATAGAAAACCCCGCAAACGCTAGCAAAAGGTATTCTGATTTCTTAAAATCTTTCGCAAATAGAACCGAAACATTCAATACTCAAATATCAGAACATAACGAATCACTGCTAAAAAGTAACTCGAAAGCTATTATTATTCCCGCATTCGTCCAGATCTATTGAAGATCTGGACGAATGCAATCCCTACTTTACAGAGATTTTCTGTACTCCCGAGGATTTAAACAGCGTAATGCAAGGAGAAACTGAACTCCTTTCCTATAAAAAGATCGAACTAAAAGAGAAGACCTACTATCTGTTATTTACTAAAGTACACTATTTCGATAATTGCACATACTCCGATATATTCAAAACCCTGAATTGACAAGAGACGACATAATTCTCTCTGGTGAAATCAACGAGATCGCGATTCCAGACTTCAAAAACGCATTCGAGCACCATTCCTTTGTCGAAATCTATGGCATGCTTATGTATTTATTCAATAATACTAATATTAAAGTTAATATTCATCACAATTCCATCATATACCCCGTGCCCTCAGAAATAGCAAAAATCCTTAAAGAAAATCACGATATTCCCATTGCCGGGTACCTCGGCTCAAATAGGATGTTTGACCGAATAAAGGAGCGCTACCATTGGAAGAACATGAGGTCCGACATAGAAAATTATGTAAAGAACTGCACCCTCTGTCAGACCAACAAAGCACTTCGTGGAATAAATAGATCTCCCATGCAAATAACAACTACTTCTACTCGTCCTTTTGAGAGAGTTAGCCTAGACATTGTTGGACCCTTACCCGAAGCCGGACTCTTGAAAATTAAATTCATATTAACACTCCAAGATGACCTGACCAAATTCTCCATAGCCTATCCCATTTCCAATGCAACAGCCGAAGAATCCTGCGAATGTTTAGTGCACTTTATATCCCTCTTTGGAATCCCAAAGACAATTCTTACTAATCAAGGAACGAATTTCACAGCCGATTTATTTAAACGAACTTGCCAGTTTCTGAAGGTTAAGCAACTTTGGTCATCACCTTATCACCCACAAACTCAAGGAGCTCTCGAGAGGAGTCACTCCACCCTAAAGGAATATTTAAAATCTTACGTCAACGAAAATCAAACCAATTGGCATAAATTTGTATATACTGCCATGTTGACTTACAATAGCAGTGTCCACACTACAACCCGCTTCACACCCTACGAGCTCGTTTTTGGTCATAAACCATACATTCCTGATTCACTCTTTGATCCCCTTCCTAATGTCACTTATCCTGAATATATCAAGATGCTTCAGCATCGACTCAAAGTCTCCCGCGACAGGGCGCTTGAGAATATAGAAAGAGCAAAAGAATGATCTAAACGCTATTACGATGCCCATTCACGTCCCGTACAATACAAAGTCGGAGACTATGTATATCTCAGAAACCATCTACGTCTTCGAAAAGCTCTTTCACCAGTTTGGAAAAGACCATATAAAGTGGTGAAGATTAATGGTAGAAACACCCTAACTCTTATTATAAACCGTCGCCACGTTGTTCATCACTATGATCAACTAAAGCTAGCTAACAGAAGTGAAAATGAAAACACTCAATAATCTTAAGATCATAGTTTCGTTTGCTAAGTAGCTTTTAAGTTAATATTTAAATCTAACACTAATGGTAATCTTATTGCAGTATTTCTACTTCGAAAACCCTGAGCCAAGAGTTCATCGAGCCTCTCACGAACAGTTCAGGCATCTACCTTGATCCCTTAGGATCTGTAAATCTAGTTAATAATTATCTTAGTATAGTGATCCCTGTAGATGTATCGTATATTAAGCCCCATTTAGAAAATTTAAATTATGTTCTTAATAGCTCTATATCCCTCTGTAAAGACCGTAAAGCTTTAAATAGCACAGAATGTTCTAATCTTTTCCAACCTTTAGTAACTCGTTACGAAGATATAACTAGAGATACAGAAGCCATTTTATATTTTACCTCTCACAAATCTAAAAGAACGGCTCTTCTCGGTTTTGTAGGCTCATTATCAAGAAGTTATTCGGAACCATGGATGATGACGATGCAATTCGATATGATAACGCGATCCGAGAGGTTGAAAATGACCAAAAGAAGTTAGCCTCACTTGTAGAACAAAACATTCTAATCACAGTTTCCACTCTCAAAGCATTTAACGAAACCGTTCACGTCATCAAGTCGAATGAAAATAAATTAAACTCTGCTGTTGACAACTTGACTGAAGATATCAAGGTGTTAACCTACTTATTCAATGAAATGGGTCTAAGGTCACGTATTCTAGAACTCTCTTCTATGATAGAGAATAGTCTTCGAACATTGTCTTTTAAAGTAGAAGACCTTATAAACGCAATTGTTTTTACCAAGTACAATGCACTTTATCCTACTATCATAACACCCAAAGAGCTTTACAATGAGCTTAATGATAATTATAAGTTTATCCCAACTCTCAGTAGACTTCCTCTACCTCTAAACTTAAATAACATGCATAGTATAATTATTATATCTTCTGTTTCTTGCTATTTAAATGATAACAAGTTAGTATTCGTACTTGAAGTACCATTAATAAACCCCACTTACTTTCTTCTATACCATAACTTACCTTGCCCAGCGCCATATGAACCGATAAACCCTGTATCTTTCACAATTATTATTCCGTCTTCAAAATACATAGGAGTAAGCAAAGATTTGACTACATATTGTAAACTTGAAAATTTAATTGACTGTAAACAAACTGAAAATGACCATTACCTGTGTAATACTCTTAGTACTTACTCTACTTTAGCTACTCCTTCTTGTGAAACAGAAATAATTAGCAAGTCACTTACTACCATTCCCGATAAGTGTTCAATAAAGTTCTTCACTGGTAATGTAAATATGTGGCAACCATTAAAGAATAATAGGTGGTTATTCGTTATGTCAGAAAATACAAAATTAACCATTGAATGTAATTCATCCAACTTTGAAATTAATATAAGCGACACTGGAATAATGCATTTACCTCAAGGATGTGTTGCGTATAATAGAGAAATGCGTTTATTTTCAAAGGATAATGTAAACGTCCTTTTAAGACCTATAATTAGTAAGTTAGAAATAATAAAAGATGCTTGCTGTAATAAATCTATTTACTCTGATATTATACCTAATTTGCCTCCTGTAAATTTAGAAAACATCGATTTAGATACTATTGCTTTTGAAAACCCAGAATTGTTAAAAGGTCTAAACGAAATAATTAATAAGCCTAACTCTTTTCTATACCAGGATCGTTATCCTATTGTAATCATTGTAATTTTAAGTATAATTGTATTCTACATTTTATTTAAAATTTGTAAAAGAACTGGCATTTATAAGAGAGTTCCATTTATAGCTAACGCGAATACAAATTCTGAACCCGAGAACGAAGTAAATGATACCCCTGCCTCGATTGAGCTTCCTACTTTACGAATTACTTAAATAATTAGTTTCTCCGTAAACTTCTTTTAAAGTCGTGAAGTTTACTCTTAATCGGGGGGCTGTTACGGTTCCCAAATGTAGGCAAAAGTGCTTACACAAGCCGGATACACACGGTGTCGGATATCATCAGTACCTCGGCACCTCAAGCTCAACGCAAGCCCACCAGTCTCTTCCCATCATCCGTCGCGAAACCACTTTACACTTTATTCGACTAAGTATTTGCCGGTTCTATTTCTTTATACTGTATTTTTGGGAAATAATACAAGTTTATTCCAGCAGTACTTTTGTGTTTTTTAAAAAGTGTTTCCCGGAGTCCCGTGTAACAGTACGTGTTCAAATTCAGACATTTTTCAGGCTGGACATATCTTTCGCTAAGCTATATTGAGATAAATATAAGTAAATATTGCCCCATGAAGGGTGGCACGTTCTTAGAGTTGCCTCCGGTAATTAAAAATACTAAGAGTTGTTTAAACTTGCGTAACAATGACGAGTGTTATTTCTTATGGTGCATTGTAGCTGCATTATTTCCTAGCACAAGTAATGTGTGCAGGACGACATCCTATCCTCATTATAGTGAAGTTCTAAATATTCAAGGAATGTCATTACCTGCTTCATACAGTGACATTAAACTTTTTGAACTGATAAATCCTACAATAAGTATTACAGTATATGGTTTAGACCAGTGGTGGGCAAACTTATTTAATGGGGGGCCAAAAAACTTAAGGAATTTCATGGGAGGGCCAGAATTGTAGGAAAACTTCCTTCCTTTGGGCGGAGGATTCCGTACCAAAAACGGAAGAAAATCAATCAAATTTGTTGTATGGGACGCCCCCTCTCCCCCCCTTCCCCTAAGATCCGCTCTTTTCATGATTTTAACATTTATCGCTATAACGGCAACAGAAATACATCATCTGTGAATATTTCAGCTCTCTAGCTATCACAGTCAAGTTGGCGGACAGATTGACAGATGGACGGCGAAGTAGACGGATTTGTCTGTGCCATATTTCAAATGCCAGTTTAAAATGTAACTGTCAGCTGCGCGAAAAAGTGTTCATCAGTAAGTTGGTTTGTGATTGAGGTGTTGAGCAATTTTATCGTTGAGTAAGTCACTTCACCTGTGTCTATTGCTCTACTCAGTAGAATCTACATAATACTTCTGGACTGTCAAAATCGAAGGGCAATAAACCATTTACTCATGTCGAAGGACCATCGGCGGGCCGTATTAAATGCTTTCGCGGGCCGGAGATGGCCCGCGGGCCGTACTTTGCCCATCACTGGTTTAGACAATAAATGTGTTGTCACTGGACCTTTATATATGACAAATAAGAAAAAAGAAAATCATATAAATTTATTATATTGCACGCAATGGTAACGGGCATTACTGTTTAAGAGGGTTAACACCCAAATACATGATTTCACGCGTTTGAAACGTTTGTTTCTGAAGAAACTACCAATGTTTAGTAAGTATGATTAATGTGTAAGAGTAATATATTTCCTTGTCTAAAAATTGTTCTAATCAAAATAAACGTGGCATAACTAGGTTTTTATTAAAAACAGTGTTTACACACCTCGTTTGAAGAAATTCACGAAACAAGGCATCTTTGCCAATCGGGTGGTATAAAATTAATTGATGTAAGTACACAGAAATTAAAGCTGCTATAAGTATCTTCGTATTGTCTTCTTTAAATCCGCCTAAGAAAATTATACCGAAATATATTTCTTATCACCAAAACATGACAAATAAAGTTTCCAAAAAACGTCGTACTTTGATGAACTTCATCACGATTTTTGGTACACTTCTACCCAAGTAGCACGTTAGTGAATTTTGGAACTTATTTTGCAACTGTAGGTAGCATATAAGTGATGCAAGAGTGTATGGTATTACTTATAGATGCAAACAGTACTTTAATTTGCAAATGAGTTACTTTTATCACTTATAGTGGTTTTTGAGAGAATTTTGTTCCTGCTTTATAACTTATGGTGGCATTAAGCGAAATTTATTACTTATACACGCATAAAGGTTTTTTTTTAAATCTTTTAGAAGTCAAAGAAGCATATGACATCTTAAAATCTCCCATAAAGAACCTTGCCCTAATAGGTGGTAATTTTTCCTCATTTGGAACCTTTGGTACTAAATAAGTAGTATATATAAATTATTTATCACCTGTAGTAGCTCAAGAGTTATTATTGCAGCTAATTTGGAACCTAGCCTTTGTAAGGTCTAATATACTCTAATATGCTACTATAACGCATAGACAGATTACAAAAAATGGTTCTTGAAAACCTTAAGCAACAATTTTCTCTCATTTAGAACCACATAAGATCGAACAGTTCTAAAAGATAGAATGTAGTAGAACTAGTATTTATTTTTATTGCAATTCAGTGCGGCACGTGCTACACACAAAGTTCATGATAAAAAACGGTCATAATAGTTAAAAGAAAATCTCAAAATGAATGCTGTAAAGTGGAAAAAAGTCAAGCGATGTGGTAATTATCATCGGCAAGTTGCACGTACTTTCAAGAGTATAATGGACGTGGAAACAAGTGGAAATTCGGACCATGAAAATGATATTAAACAATTAAAAGAGGATACTTCAATTGTTGAAAGGTAAGTAATTATCAATTTAATGCATAGTAAAAGGTACAGCAAGCAGTTTATAATAGTTTGGAGGCTTTCTGTTCTGAGCAGTTGTGTCAAGAGAATTTTGCTATCACTATCGCAGGTTCCGTACACATTAATAAAGTATGATTTGAATTTAAGTAAATTTCTAACATTTTAGGTAATTGACTATTACATGAAACACTTATCAAATCACTTAGATCACTATGTATTTTTTTAATCTACGTTATTAGTGTGTTAATAAGAGATTGGTAGGCAGGGCAAGATCTGGACGTCTCTTGTGTTTTAATTATTAAGTTGTGGTGTTGTGGTACCTATTTCGCAGATTTATACTAAGTTTGTTTTTTTTTGCAGTCATGATTCTAGTGAAAGTTCAAATGAAATTAGTGCAGATGGAAATTTGGCTGAAAATGATGTGAATAATGAAATAATTGAGGAAACTGACCTCGAAGCAAATTATGACAGTGAGCCAAGTGAAAATATGTTTCAATACAAACAGATTCAACAATTTCGGGACGCAACTAGAGCATGGGCTATAGAAAAAAACATAAGCCATTCAGCTTTGAAATCTTTAGCGACAATTATAAACAATATAAATCCAAATTTGCTTCCAGTAGACCCAAGAACGCTCATGAACACTCCAAGGCAGATTGAGACAATATATATTGATCCTGGTCAATATTGGCATAATGGACTTATAATACCCCTTGAAACTATTTTGAAGAAAAATTACAGAGAATTACCTGCCAATATTTCCCTTTACTTTAACATAGATGGCCTCCCAGTATGTAACAGTTCTAAACAACAGTTTTGGCCAATACTGTGCAAGATTTTTGAATTGCCTTGTATGATACCATTCATTGTTGGGATTTATGCGGGCCATGGAAAACCTAACGATTTAAATGCTTATTTACAACCTTTTGTTCAGGAAATGCAAACATTATTTCAAAATGGACTGCTAGTGAAAAATAATAAGGTAAATGTTGCAATAAGATGTTTTGTTTGCGATTCTCCTGCAAGAGCAATGATAAAAGGCGTTTGCAACTTTAATGGCAAGCACGGGTGTAATAAATGTACCATTATTGGTGAATACTCACATGTATCCCATACGGTTATATTTCCTGAATTAGATTGTCCTGCCCGAAATAATGAAGACTTTCGTAAAAAAATTTACGGTAAACATCACAAAGTCGATTCACCTTTACTAAGTCTTCCGATTGATATGATAAAAGCATTTCCTGTTGCTGATTCTATGCATTTGATCGACTTGGGGATTATGAAACGCCTTCTTATTGGCTGGCGAGACGGCAATTTTGGTAGGAAAGATACAAAATGGCGAGCAAGTGATATATCGACAGTAAATGATTTTCTAGATGATTGCAAAGTACCTTCAGAAATCCACAGATCCGTAAGAAATCTAAGCAGTTTATATCACTGGAAGGCTTCTGAATTTAGGACGTTCTTGTTTTACCTTAGCATAGTTATATTACCAGAGGTATTAAATACTGATGCAATGAAACATTTCCTGTCATTTTTTTGTGCAATTACAATATGTTCAAGTGAAGAACATTTTAATTTTTTGCCGTTGGCTAGAGAGCTATTGAATCATTTTGTGAAAAATTTTAAATCCTTCTACGGCATAGACTATATGACGAGTAATGTTCATAATTTATTACATGTTGTTGATGAAGTGCACAACTTTGGAATTCTACAAAGTTTTAATGCCTATCCATTCGAAAACAAACTTTACATGATTAAAAATATGCTTCGAACTGGCAACAAACCATTATCTCAAATAGCAAAAAGGCTCGGTGAATGCGATAGTTTGGACGTGAATAGTACTAATGAGATTATAAAAAACTACCCATATGTAAAAAAAAATTGTAGAAGTGGTGATTTAGTTTTACATTTTAAAGATTTCATAATATCAAAAAGAAAAATGGATAGATTTTTTGTAACATCAAATCATGAGATAATGGAAACAACATCAATCGAAGTTCAAGAAAGCAAAATAATTGTAAAATGTATGTTGATTTCTAATACAGAAAATGTTTTTGAGCTTCCTATTTCGTCTTCTTATCTTAAGATTTTCAAGTACAAATTAAAATCAACTAATGTTTCCGAATGTATGCGTTTTCCTAAAGATATAAAATATAAACTAGTAGCGATTAAATACAAAAATGAAATGTATTTGTTACCTTTGCTTCATACCTTTTCAAAATATTGATTATTTTACCTGTACCTACTTACTTAAGTTATTTTAAGATGTAAAATAAAACACATTCAAATTCATGTCATATACGGATTTTTATTTTCAATTACACAACTAAAAACCCTAGGAATAGTCTTTTAATTATAAGCTTACGAGAGGATTATTGCAACATCATATTTGAGTTAAGTAATTGTTTTACACTTAAATCTTAACCAATTAATTTTACTAACTTTAATCCTAATTAATTAAATACTACGACGAGTATGTCGGAAAACTTTCAGTCACACATTTTCGTTGAGTTTTATGTGTACACTAACGAATTAACTAATATATTTAAGTCTCACAACTTGCAGTCTTATTGTTTGTAGTATTAGGTTCTATTCCGGGTGTATCTACTAAGGTGCTAATACATTATGAACGTGATTTTGCCCGACACTGAATAACTTTTCCCAAGGAATATAGGCCCGAAAATTTTAAAAAGCTCCTTAAATTTAAATGGAGAATCGGCTAACTGACATTGTATGGAACGCCGGACGTCAATTTTTTTATATTTTCGGAACTATATTCCTTGGGGAAAGTTCTTCAGTTTCATTGGCAGAATAACTCAAGTCCCTGAAGGATTTTAAACCTTTGCAGATTAATGCTTTACACTTAAATCCTAAACAGTTTAAAACTAAGCAGGTACAGTGAGTAAGTCGCTAAACTTGCAGTCTCATGATTTCTGTTAGTACTTTAAAATTATTGTCTTAAAAATCAGAAGTTAGAATCATCAAATAACATGGTAATTATAAAATCAACGCCATTAACTTATACAAAAATTTAAAGCCCAAAGATGTTAACAACAGTTAAACAAACTTATATTACATACATAAGAAACGGTGTACAAAAATTTTGCAACTTATATGTCCATGAAACTAAACATCAATTCAATATAAACGTTGAGAGTTGACAAAAAATCAGATTTAAAAAAAAAAATGTATGAAGGCAACTGAGTTTCTTGTGGGAAACCGTTAAGCTTCATGAAGTGATCACATCTGCAAAATTTTCAGTAACCGTCCCTCACACGTATGTACTATGTACTCGTATGTATGTAAAAAAATAAAAAAACAAACATATAACTGTAAAAAAACTAATAACTAGAAAAGACATATTTTTCCAGTAGATCCTAGTATCACTATTTTAATTTGAATCATTCTCATTTTCATGAGTGCTTTCACCTGCATGTACTTCATTTTCGATTGCAGCCTTTTTATCGATTGCGAACTCAATATTTTCAAATTTTTCATCTTCGTTTTTATCTGTATTTAGGTTTACAAATAATCTGTTTTGGTCCACAGAATCGTTATTATTACAAGCCGCTTTATTTACGACTTCAGCTTCATTATATTGTAGTACTGCTCTACTTGGGCATGTAGAGGGCCTACTTATTTTTGTAGTGACATTTTGTTGTTGTATAGTAATTTTTCTTTTAGGGACATTTCTTGGCGTGGAACCTCTTCCTAATTTAGAGTGTGTTCTTTTTTTAGCATTTTTGACGATGGATTTGAAGAAATCATTGTTTTTGTCGACAGTGTATGTAGGGTCACAGTCGTGAACAAGTTCGAAAAAAAATCCAAGCAGTTCTTGAAATATTTTAATACATATTTTTGAACCTGCACCTCTAGCAGACCCCGACCACGAACACTGTACCAAAAATTCACGACTAAACAAAACGTCAATCAGTTGAAAAGCACAAACCTCCCCTTTTTTGCCAGGAGTACAGAAAATGGAATACAAATCCTTAAGAAATTTTCTTTTATCAGCGTCACGTAGCTGATTTTCCATATTTTGAAGATCATCAAGATTTTGAATAGGTGTGACCGTAGCATTACATGGGCTCTTTTTTATTTCGTTGCTTAATGGCATGACTGTCATTTGAGTGTGTATTTGTGGCTGCTTTTGGGAGTTCGAGGCCAAATTATCTATTTTAACAGATATTGTTGCTAGCGTTTTTATAATTTTCATTTGGTTATCTATTATTTTGATTTGATTGTCAGATAAAATTTTTTGGTTCGTTAGAAGATCATTATAATCAAATACTTGGACTACTTCCGTTTCTATGTGATCTATATTTTGGGTCATAATTTCCTGCGTAGCTATAGTCGATGCGTTGTTGTTATTTACAGATCCAGTAGATGACTGAAAAAAAAATAGCCATTTTAATTTTATTTACACCATTGAAACTAATTAATATTAACTATTACTTTTTCACAGCCTTCTAATGTCCCCACTGCAGGAGCTCCGCCCTATTATGTATAGTATTGTGAAATGACTTAGCACGTTCTTTTCCCAAAAAAAAAATACAAGTAGAACAACAAAATAGAACTTCAAGTATACTCATAGTCTGGCAGGAAACGTGTTAAATACCTTTTATTTACAAAGGAGCACATAGGCTACAACCACTGTTTTACGACCCCACTATCCCGTTATGCTAAGTCGCACTACTTACACCACAACACACCATATCACGCCACGACATGTCACTTCATCCCACAATATCTACATTACAATTTAATTCCACAAAACACCATACGAAGCCACGCCATGTCACGCTACACTACACCACAATACACGATACCACGGTATGCCATATATACCTACGGTACGCCACGGTATACTTACCAGCTGATTGGCAATCTTGTTAAAATCTTCATTGTCTGGCCGTCTTACATTAACGTACCCTTCATTTTCAGTATCAGGCAACTCAAGCATGGCATTTAACTCCGCATCAGCAGCCTCATAATTATCCAATTTTCTCTTAATTATACATGGCATTTTTAGCCAATTTTCTTTTGGGATTAGTTGTTCAATTTTACATTTTTTAGAAGTCTTTTTAGTGGGCCAACTTAAAATTCCGTTATCCACCCATCCTTCCGGACAAATTGATAGTTTTTTGGAACCGTTTTCAATCGTTTCAACTATCAAAAATGGCATTCTGAAAAAAATCTTATATATAATATACTATAAAAACGTATCTCTAGGGTGTCGTAAAAAGCGACTTAGGGAAAATCAAGGAATAGGCAGCAGCGTTCTTTGTCACTGCACTCGCCAACGCGCCTGTCAAGCGTGGCGAGTATGGCATTTGCTCCCGATTGGGGAGGTCTGAATGTTACGACTTACGGGTACGGCTATTTAAGAAGAAGTAAGTACCTAATAGAACGGCGAATCTATGAACCTGCCGCGCACCAGTTCTCTTTCCCGCTCCCGCAAATGATTGTTTCGAGCAACAGAATAGTATAGCAACGAAGGTGCGAAGTGCGGGCAAATGTGGTCCAACCCTTATACTGTTTAATAATAATAATTCATTCATTTAAATTTAAGAGCCTCGCTCTTGTCTGTGGAGTAACTAACTTTCAGAATAGGGCGATGGATAGGAATAATAATAATAATGATAATTATTTATTTCAGACAATCAAATTGGGTATTTGACTGTCTAGTCAAATTAGTTACTTTTTACTAAACGTCAAAACGGTAAGTTAAAAGGAAACTTGTATGAAATAATTTATTGTGACGTCATAATATTTAATAGTCAAATCATCTACTATTATAGGTTGTGTGGATGGTTAAAAATAAATAAAAACAATATAATAAGAACAGACGCAATATTTACCGCTCTTTTACCATTCTTAATTTAATAAGCTCAGTTAAATAATTTATTTTAACCACAGGAAAATACCCAATTAGTCCATTATGCATGATACCTCCTTTCCGTTACATTCTGTATACCAAGTACCTACTTCATCTAATCAAAGATTATAATATTATACTGTCTACCGCTATCACCTTTTATACTAATATTTTTATTATATGCCTAGTCCTACACATTGATAAAAGTTACCTATTGCAAGTTAGTTCAAATACCCATTAGTGTAGGTAGGTATGTACTATGATTTTTTGTAAAGAAGAACTGCTAATGAAAAATTACAATTTGGAAACTATAGTAGGCAATCAGGCATCGAATTAAGTCGAGGATTGTTTTTCAGCCAACATTTACAATTTAAGTACCTAAATTTTACTTTATTTACCTTCATAGATGGGTTTGTGGCCGTCTTGAGGATCCCCAATCAAACGTAAATAACAGCGAGACCTGTAAAGTGAAAATAATCACTACTAGGTACTAATGAGTGATTTTTGGACCTAGGAGCTCCAATGAGGCAACAAATGAGTGGAAATATGAACTGCAAGGTCTATTTTAAATCGCCATGTTTAAAAATAGAGACCTTGAAAGTATCTTTTTGAATGGTATATTATTACAATAACATACAGTAAAATGAGTTTTAATAACTATTTCTGGTGTAGTTTGATATTATACTTATTGTGAAACCATAATGTTAGATTTTTAACAACCAAATTTTTATAAAGTATTATTTTATTTATTTGTTCTGTGCATATTTTTTCATTATTCTTGATTAGATCGAAGGCGCATCAAAATTTACTTAGTAAATATACCATGGTTTCACAACAAAAAACTATTTGCAAGGGCTACCATGATGTTATCCTACGTTATACGTCACGTACATATAATTTTTGAATACTTACCAAATAATCCAATAAATTTGCTGTCACAACACAATTAAAGCACAAAGCACAACCGTCAATTTGTTTATCTCCACCGAAAATAAGAACTGGATAAGATCTCATTTACAACTCAACGAATGAACTGTATCGCTTTATCGTTCAGCCATTCATTCACGGCGCGCGATTTGCACTGTTAGTTCCAAATGCCACTCAGGATAACAATTCGAACTCTCATGCATCGCTTTTGCATCTATAAATAAGTTGCAATTTTTCTCCCTTTGGTAACATATAGGTTCCTTATAGAATCTAACCTCCTTTATAGAACTTAATCATGGTGGATTTTATTACTAAAGTTTACAAAAAAATACTATATGCAAGCTATTTGGCACCAAATGTGTTAGTTGGGTAGTTTACAAAATAGTGATCTTTTTACATTTACAGACTGATCATGATGTCACCAATTGAATACATCAGTAATATTCTAGAAACCTCTTTAAACATATCTATAATAACGTAATAAAAAGAGTCCTCAAACTCGATGCACGGGCCGCGAGAAATTAGTACCGGCCGAGGCCTTCCAGGGGGAGGAGGTATCACTTTATTTTCCGCGTTCCCAGTCAGGTATTATCGTAATCTTCGAATACTTTGAGTGTGCTCAACGCCACTTGATACTTTTTCAATTTTGTCCGCGCTGGGTGATAAACCCTCTTAATAAAAGATCTCAAACGATTAGTGCGACGTCAGATTACTCATCACCATGGCAAAGTTTTCTTATGTGATTTATGTTTACTTGTTCTAAAATATTAACGATATTGCCTGAAAAACATACCATATTGAAATTTAAACACTATGAAAGACAACTTAAAATTAATTTCATTATTTATGCTGATTTTGAAAGCTTGTTGATAAATTGCAATGAAAATATGTCTAAAAATACTGCGACACTTAAAATGCATCAGGCTTCAAGTTTCGCTTATATGCTGTTTTCATGACAATAAACTTAACAAATTTGTCACGTACAGAGGTATAGATTGTGTTGAAGTTTTTTTAAAACGTTTAGTAAAAGATGCTAAAAAAATAAACAAAGTTTTGACCACTAAACCGATGAAACCTTTAACTTATGAACAAGAACGAGAATATCGAAATGCAACCAAGTGTCATCAATCAGTTTTTGTTGAAAGATAAAGTTCATGATCATGATCATATTACTGCTGAGTATAGAGGGGCAGCTCACTCACATTGTAATTTAATGTACAAAGTGTGTCCATTCATACCCGTGGTATTTCATAACCGTTATGACTCCGCATATATTTATTAGAGAGTTAGCTAATTATGATGGTTCAATTAAAATTATTCCAAAAACTAAAGAAAAATATCTTACAATTACAAAGTTAATTAGAACAAAAAAAGGTACTCGCACACTACAAATTAAGTTTATTGATTCATTTCATTTTCTTAACTCAAGTTTAGATTCTTTAAGCAAAAGTTTATCCGAAAAAGATTTTGTTCATTTGACAAGAGAATTTACAGATAAAACTAAAGTTAATTTATTATGTAAGAAAGGTATTTATCTATATGACTATATGGACAACTGGTCAAAATTTGATGAAAATCAATAACCCCAAAAACTATTTTTTATAATAGCTTAACTATGAAATCTCTATCAGATGATGAATATGCTCACGCTCAAAATATTTGGAACAATTTCAATATAAAAACTCTTGGTGAATACAGTGACCTATATTTAAAATGTGATGTTTTGTTGTTATGCGATATATTTGAAAAATTCAGAGAAACAAGTTTACATTTTTATAAGCTGGATCCTGCTCACTATGTGACTTCACCTAGTTTAAGCTGGGATGCAATGCTTCTGTACACTAAAGTTGAATTAGAGCTCATTAGTGACTTAGAAATTTATACATTTATTGAAAAAGGTATACGGGGAGGCCTGGCGCAATGTTTTCTCCGTCATGCTAAGGCAAATAATAAGTATTTACCTCATTATAATATTTATTTGGGTTCAAAATTTGCAAGAGATGGAAAGTGTAACAATGATATTGAAAGAAGAGTTTTGGCAGGAAATCAAGTGAATGGAGCCATTTACACCTTTATGAACAGTCAGAACGTGTCTAAAAAGGCAAGGATGGCTGTACATAGAGGACTGCTTGTCCCTACACTTATGCATGGCAGTGAAAGTTGGGTGTGGCAGGAGAAGCATGAAAGTAAAATTAATGCAGTGGAAATGAGAAGTTTGCGAAGTATAGCTGGAGTGACATTGATGGATAAAGTAAATAATAGTGTGATAAGGGAACATTGCGGCATGACAGAAGATGTAGTGACTAAAATAGAGAAAGGGATGCTCAGATGGTTTGGACATGTGGAGAGAATGGATGGAAATAGGCTGACGAAACAGATTTATGAGGCGAGAGTGAATGGGCAAACTGGTAGGGGTCGACCTCGGCATACTCAAGTCGATAAAATCGATAATCTTCTGAGAAAAGGCCAGGTCAAAAGTACTCTTAACCGAAGAGCATGTATGAAGACACTTATGAAAGTTGAAGAAGCGAAAGTTGTTTGCCAGGATCGTAGCAAGTGGAAAGCCATAGTCTCTGCCTACCCCATTGGGAAACAGGCGTGATGTTATGTATGTATAATAATTTAAAATCCTCGAGTTATTTAATACTAGCGGACGTCACGCGGTTTCACCCGCGTAGTTCCCGTTAATAATTACGGAATACGGGAATAAAATATAGCCTATGTTCACCGCAAAAAGTGTAGCTTCGCAACAGTGAAAGAATTTTTAAAATCGGTCCAGTAGTTCCGGAGCCTATTCGTTACAAACAAACAAACAAACAAAAATACAAATCTTTCCTCTTTATAATATTAGTATAGATATCTAGATTGCAATAATCTTTACGGTTATGCAATGACTAAAAAATTGCCTATTTCCGAGTTCAGATTTTTATCTCAGCATGAAATTGACAGCTTTAATGTATTGCATGTACCAGATGACAATTCGTATGGTTTTATTTTAGAAGTAGATTTACATTATCCGGATTTTATTCACGATCAGCATAAAGACTTACCAATAATGTAAATATGGGGGAACCTGAAGCTATCTGATTCAGGTCCCCCATATTTACTCTACTCACGAGACCAAATAATTTTAATAGTAATTCATTTCTTGAAAATGTATCTTGGTTATTGTTTAACTAATTCTATACAACATCATCTCTTTTAAGCATTACATGGCTGCTTGCAAGGATGCCGGGATGTGTACTTCGTTATTGTAAAAGCCATTCCAGAAATGTCAATAAATCTTCTGGTGTAACTTTTCATAGGTTGGTGTGCACTTTTTTATTAATTATTACTTCTTTTGTTATTCATGTAAATAAGACTATCTAAGGTTAATAATGGGGGTTATTTTGGGTACTCAGGAAGATCTTGGTAGCCCCCCATCCAATTCTGGATCACCTTCCTTACTGAATCAGGTCCAAGAAGACAGCGTGACGTGAAAGTTTTACGAACGCCACACGCCCTCAGCGATATAACACTCGAACAACCCCTCAAAGATGCGGCGTTGCATTCGAATCCCTAGGTGAGGCCGCAGTCGTAGCCAAGGTCTGTTGGGAATCTTGGAGTCATCATTCCAAGGGATAACCCGGGGATTCCAACCGTAGGCATACTATTCTAACAAACACAATATATTCGCTTTTTATTTAGATTTCCACGTCCATGCCTAGAGAAGACAGAAGCCTGGATTAAATTTGTTCAAAATGATAGAAGTGAATATACCTGGTTACCTTCTAAGCACACATATATTTGTTCAAAACATTTTCACGATGAAGACTTCTATATCACTAAAAATGGAGGAAAATATTAGAAAACGACTGCAGTGCCCTACAATCCATTGCTCAGTAATCAGAATAGTAGATTGGCATCTCCTTCTTCTTTGATTAATGTACATGTGTCAGATAACGAAGCAATTTTTAATTCGCCAAGAAAAATAAAACTAAAGAGGGTTTTAAGGAAAAAAACAGCTGCAAAGCGTTTACTTATTATTAAAGTTAAGAAGTTACAACGTCAAAATAAAAATTTAAAGAAACAGAATATAAAATTAACGGAAATTATGAAAACACTCAATAAAAAAATTGGTATAGGCGCTGAAGTAGAAAGTACACTGTTGAGAAGTGGTGCAGTTGCAGAAATGTATTCAAATGTCATAAACAAAGTAAAAAAAAGTAATAAAAAAATGAATTACTCTCCCGCTATTCGTAAATTTGCTTTAACTTGTAATTATTATTCTCCTGCGGCATATAAGTATGTCAGACATTCTTTTCACAAAACTCTACCTCATCCACGGACTCTTAGTAAGTGGTATTCAAGTGTAGATGCCGAACCAGGTTTTACCGGTGAGGCTTTTCAGTCTCTTAAGTTGAAATGCGACTCCTCTTCGGCACCTGTGATTTGCAATCTTGTGTTTGATGAAATGGCTATAAGGAAGCAAAAATTATTCAGGAACCGAATACTTGGTAACATAAATTTTGTCAAATGTCCAGTAGGGGAGCAAAAAGAAGAAGTAGCTAGTCAGGCACTAGTTTTTATGTTGACTTCTCTTACGGAAAATTGGAAGATTCCTGTAGGCTATTTTTTGGCAGCTGGCATCAGTGCGGAAACTAAGGCCTCATGATAAGAGTTTGCTTGGAAAAATGTCATGACGTGGGTGTTACAGTAATAAGTATGAGGTTTGATGGGTGCCCGGCCAACTTTCAGGCTGCAGAAAAATTGGGGTGTGATTTCACATGAAGAAATAATATGAAAACTTATTTTCCACGTCCTCGAACAAAATCAAATGTTTTTTGTTTCGTTGACCCTTGTCATGTAATAAAACTCATTAGAAACACGTTCGAAAATAAAAAAGTTATTTATAATAATAAAAGTGAATCTATTAGATGGCAATTAATTGTAAATTTAAATAAACTACAACAAAATCAGGGTCTAAATTTTGCAAATAAATAATCTCCTCGTCACATTCGTTTTCGAAATCAGTTGATGAAATGATTACTTAGTATGAGCGTTGCTAATGCCTTAACTCTTTGTAACCAGGAGTTAAAATCTAACAGATTCCAAAATGCTAATGCAACCGTTGAATTTATAAAAAATATGAATAACCTTTTTGATATACTGAACTCTCAAAAATGCCACTTTTACGGTTATAAAAAGCCCATCGACCAGAAAAATAAAGAAGGTGTGTTTAAAACTTTAGACCATATTAAAAATTACATAATGTCGCTGTCTATTCATATAAAAAAAGAGGAGAATAATTCGTTTACCCAATCGTGAACCTCGGATTATCATACAGATTCTTAAAAAAAAGTTGTTGATACTAAAAACAAAACGGGCTTTATCGGAGCTGTTATATGCATCGACAGCTTGAAAAATATGTTCAATGAATTCGTGGATAACAAACTCCTCATGAAGTATATTTCTACTTATCGAATCAGCCAAGACCACCTCGAATTGTTTTTTGGATGCATTCGAAGACACAACGGAAATAATAATAATCCGAATGTGTTACAGTTTCGCGCTGCATACAAAAAGATCCTAAGTCATTTACAATTAAGGTCAACATTTAGTGGGAACTGTATACCGTTGGATAATTTTTCGATTCTAAATACCTCGTCCATCAATGTCATTAACACAACGTCTAAAATTAGTAGATTTGATGATGAAGAATTTATTGTCCTTGAAAAAGAATGTCATCTACGTTCTGATTATCAAGCAATGGGTAACTGTAGCATTTTTGCACACCGTTCAAATAATGAAGGATGTTTGACTTCTGCAATGAAATTAGCAGTTGGCTACATTTCCGGGTATGTAGCTCGTCAGCTCACTTCACTATTAAAATGCGAGGAATGCATCATATGTTTAACCACATCTCACAGATTGTGGCACCATGGGAGGACTGTGTTATTCTAGTGAAGATTTATACAAAGTTTGTATAAGCACCGAGAAATTTATTCGATTTTTAATAAAAGAGAAGGGACAAGGATCAAGTTTACCGGAAAAGTACAGCTACATTAATTTTATTGTGGCAGGGACGTTAAAAACCTTTGTCAACTCAACGTGCTTTGATTTTTTGACTGTGTGAGACGAAAAGGCCAAAGTATTTATGGAGTACCTGCAAGAAGTTTTCCAACCAAATCCCAATTGCGGCTCCACAAAGACCGAAACGGTTGTTCAATTGCTGAATCAGACACATCAACTGGAGCTGCCCATTCAGAAATTCAGAAAAAAGGAGATTAAATCGGCGATCAGAAATCTGAAGGCTGGAAAAGCGCCTGGATACGATCTGATTACAGCAACTATCCTGAAAGAGCTTCAGAGACGGGAATAATATTCTTGACGCATTTGTATAATGCCATTTTGCGTCGAGAATATGTACCTCCGCAATGGAAAGTGGCAAAAATCATAATGATTCCAAAACCAGGCAAGGTTCTTGATGATGTCAAATCATACCGGCCAATTAGCCTACTTCCAATTGCATCGAAAGTTATGGAGATATTGATCATCGGCAAACTGAATCCAATTGTTAGAAAACACAAATTAATACTAGACCATCAATTTGGGTTCAGGGAAAAGCACGGAACGATCGAGCAAATTCACAGGCTCGTTGATGGCATTACCACATCATTTGAACAGAAAAAATACTGTACAGCTTCTTTTCTTGACATATCACAGGCATTCGACAGAGTCTGGCATGATGGACTTCTGTACAAAATAAAAAAGATACTACCCAGCAACTTTTACAATCTAATTCGATCTTACTTACTTGGTAGACACTTTTTTGTCAGTCAAGGGGAAGCAAATACAGAGCTTAAAGAAATTCGAGCTGGAGTGCCGCAGGGTAGTGTGATGGGGCCTACTCTGTATCTACTCTATACCGCCGACTTGCCAATATCTGACGGGGTTATTATGGGCACATTTGCTGACGACACGGCCATCATGGCATCAGATGACTCACCAACCCAAGCCTCCCACAAATTACAGAAGAGTCTGGATAAAATCACAACATGGCTAAAAGACTGGCGAATCAAAGCCAATGAAACAAGGTCGGTGCAGGTAACATTCACAACCCGGCGACAGACTTGTCCTCCGGTCACACTGAACGCTGTTCAGCTTCCACAATCTGATGTTGCTAAATATCTCGGCATGTACCTGGACAGACGACTGACATGGAGAAAGCACATTTTTACCAAACGCCTAGCAATGGGACTGCAACTGCGCAAGATGTACTGGTTAATGAATAAGAAGAGCCAACTTTCAATGGAAAACAAACTGTTACTATATAAGTGCATAATAAAGCCACCGTGGACATACGGTATACAACTATGGGGCACGGCTGCCAACTCCAACCTAGAGATTCTGCAAAGATTCCAATCAAAAATACTCAGAATGATAGTCGATGCACCATGGTATGTCAGCAACGAAAGACTCCACCGAGAGCTTGGCGTCAGGACCGTCAAGGAAGAAATTAAGGAGAGAATCAAAACATACAGAGACAGACTGCAGCACCACTCTAATATTCTAGCCCACCACCTTATGGACGAAATAGGTCCAACAACTGCGAGGAGACTTAAGAAAAGAGTCCCGCAAGACCTAATATAGAATAAGAATTAAGGGGGTGTGTGTCACTGGACACGCACCTCACAAGCCATCAATCATGTCGCAAATATTGTTTAATGTCTCCTGGACAGATTGCAATAAGAGAGAAAAAAAAAAAAAAAAAAAACATGCATTGCAGCAGCCAGGTACTTTGAATCATCGAACACACCTGATCCGAGCTATAATAGAAAAGTATGCAAAAATAAGACTTCATCACGAAGCCAAAATAGATAAAGAGATCAGCTGTACAACCAAGCGACAAAAATTAACAAAACTAATTTTATTTCAAGGGAATTAATATTAAAAATGGTAAAAATAAACATGTTGTGCTATTTGTGTTTTATTATTATGCTTTTCTTTGGTTTACCTACTTCTCAAAAAATTGGGGTTGCGGAAGGAAATACATGAACAGGTGAAGAATTTCTAACATCCATATTGTGACATAAGAACCATCTCCTTTGAGCATTCTCTAAATCGATTAATAGAACTAAATGCTACGTTGTAAAATATTCACGAGTACACTCTCTAATATGTTATATATAAAGGGGTCCCGACACGGTCAAACTGCAATTGTCATGCACGTTAAATTTCATATGTACATATACGTCGATGCACACACACATGTAAAGAAATCACGCACACTGAAGCAACTTCCATTCATATTTAACGTGCATGACAATTGCCAGTTTGAGCGTGTCGCTAGCCCTTAAACGTAGTGTCGGATCTTATGCCCGCTCTCGCATACTCTTTGTAGAAATTAGTAGTCATAGATACGTAGAAGCAACGGCTATCTGGAACATAATCAATGTATGGACGACCCTGTCTATAGAATATATGTCAATGACGTCAATAGGTTTCATCTGTTTGTTAGCATCGCGCCGCGCCGCGCCGCTTCGTGTTCGCTCACGTAGGACGTCGCCTTACAAAGGGATAGTAGCGAATAGCTTGAACTTCGCAGAAATTTATTGACAGCATCCAATTTTGGAAAAATCATCAAACGACGTCCGACCACTAGTACAAGTATCGTCAAAACTTACACGACTCTGCTCCCACCCGGCAAAAATAATATAATTCAAATATAGGCTTTAAATATTGCTCTTTAGATATATTTTACATTGCCATCATCAATTGGCAGACAGCTCGCTGTCAGCGAGCTTACCGCCGTCAGACTGCTCGGGAGTTGACACCTCGCTGGCCGTGCGTTGTAGACGAGCGGTAGGCGCGGTGCCGCGCCGCCCTGGTGCCCACTCGCTTACTGCTTACAGTCGCCGCACCCACACGAGCCGGCGCTGTCGCAGGCAGTGTGACCGTTTTCAGTATTTTAATGCTTTTTCGGTATATTTTATTGACTTTTTTCGATATCAGTATATTAATGGGTATATTGGCAAAGTCAATATTTTTGGGTATATTTTGAATAAAAAGTTAGACTTACACCTCCGAGTCTCAGCGAACATTGAAGTTTTGGGGATTTCCCAGATTTTGTCCATAATATTTTATTCGGTAGCATATAATTATAATCTTATGATCAGTAGTCCCATTAGCCAAACGAACCACGGTTAAATGATATTTTCCGTTGTCACATTAATGTGACAGATTTTTTTTTTGAAGCGTGATGAAGGTGAAGTATGTTGAATTCCATACTTCAAATAGAATGTTTAATGTCAATTCTAGGTTCTTCTTTTATAAAAATAAGGTAGTAATTAAAGAATATAACACATTTTAAAATGGGTATTTTTATCGGTATAATTTTCCCTGTGCAAGTTGGTATATTTCATTGTTTTAATGGAAACCGATCGCGAGCTGTGTCTATTGCGAAAAGCGAGAGCGGTCGGCGGGTGGACAGCTGGCCGTCTGCTAGCTGTCGCCGTGTGGACTGCTGGGTGCGTGCTAGCTGTCGCCGCGTAGACTGCGAGCAGTAGTCTTAGTTTAGGGCAATGTTGGGTGGGAGCGGTGTTGGAGCAGAGTCGTTTGAGTGGGCTTTGACCTTACGAGCGATATATCGAACGTTGTTTCAGTAAGACATAGTATTGACAATGAAACAATTGCTCTGAACCAACTTGCAGCACAAGAAAAAGTACAAATCAGTCCGTGTGGGCTATTCAATGATAGTGAAATACCATTTTTGGCAGCTAGTCCTGATGGTCTGATTGGGAACGCTACTGTTGTGGAAATAAAATGTCCAATATCTGCGTTCAAAATTCCCATCGATTAAGCGATAAAAAAAAATCAAATTTTGGGACACAATTTATTGGTTATTAACAAAAATGATTCTTGGTATTATCAAATACAAGGCCAACTACACATAACCAAGAGAAAAATATGTCTTTTTGCAGTATAGTCCGGTGAAAATCAAAGGTTGTGTGTTGAAAAAATTTTGCTTGATGATAACTTCTGGACTTCTGGTTGGTAAACTGACAGAATTTTACATGGATCATTTATTGCCTGAGCTGATTGACCCACATCAGCCCCGAGCGATGCCTTTGAGACAAGCAACAATTAGCAAAGAAACGTCAACATGAACTACCTACTGAATCTGGATCTTCAAAAAAACCTGCATTGTCTCACGAATTATTAGATATCCGTTCTCAGCCCACGCTGTCTTCTGAATTGATAACCTATTCACCAGATTTATGTACTGCTGGCCCTTCTAACACGGCACAAAAAGTGTTATCATTTGCAGAATATTGATGCTTTTTTAAGGTTCCGTAGCCAAATGGCAAAAACGGAACCCTTATAGGTTCGTCATGTCTGTCTGTCTGTCTGTCCGTCCGTGTGTCACAGCCATTTTCCGAAACTATAAAGGTCATAGCCCACTTTAACGACCCCGCTCCAACACCACTCCCACCCAACACTGCCCTAAATGAAGACTACAGCTCGTAGTCTACGCGGCGACAGTTAGCACGCACCCAGCAGTCCACACGGCGACAGCTAGCAGACGGCCAGCTGTCCACCCGCCGACCGCTCTCGCCTTTCGCAATAGACACAGTTCGCGATCGGTGCCGTTGCGACGACTGCTAGCAGTAAGCGCGCGGGCACCGTGCCGACCGCTCGTCTACAACGCACGCCCAGTGAGGTGTCCACTCCCGAGCAGTCTTGACGGCGGTAAGCTCGCTGAAAGCGAGCTGTCTGCTAATTGATGATGGCAATGTAAAATATATCTAAAGAGCAATGTTTAAAGCCTATATTTGAATTATATTATTTTTGCCGGGTGGGAGCGGAGTCGTTAAAGTGGGCTTTGACCTTAAGGCCTATGCTGTTGAAACTTGGTAAGTAGATGTATTCTGTGAACTGCGTCAAGATTTTTATATAAAACTAGAAAAAAGCTGTTAATTTTGGGGGTCCCCATACTCAGAACTGAAACTCAAAAATTTTTTTTTCATCAAACCCATACCCATAGGGTTATTTATAGATAGGTGGTAGGAAATGCTATTGAGGTTTCTAACATCATTTTTTTCTTAAGTGAATAGTTTGCGCAAGAGACACTTCCAAATTGGAAAAATGTGCCCCCCCCCCCTCTAACTTCTAAATTTCATTTCTGAAAATAATAAATGCAAAAAAAAATATATAATGTAGGTACATTGCCATAAAATCTCCCAACGAAAATTGGTTTGAACGAAATCGAGTAGGTAGTTTTTTTTAATACGTAATAAACCGCAATTTTCGCCGAGAAAAATCACCACCACTGCGAACGTGTTAAAACATCAATGAAAGTTACAACGAACTACAAGAACTTTTATATTATGTTACTTGCTGCTACGGAACCCTTCATGGGCGAGTTCAACTCGCACTTGACCGGTTTTCTGTTTTATGTAATTGTAGATATAGATTATGCTTTATTATATTAACTACAAAGCTTTCAAAATAACATATTAAAATACAGAAATACTACTTATTAGTACTTGTATTTAGTATCGCTCGAGTGTAAACCTATGGGATTTAAAATACATAGTTGTTCTGTTATTGAATCACCATACAATTTCTATTTCAAAATAAGTTAAAAAGAGCTGTGCTTACTGCCATGTTAATGATTGTGTTTTTTTTTTGTATAGTGTAGTCAAAACAGATGTATCCTGTTCTGTATATATTTTTATGGTTTTATAAGGTTAAACAATTTAGCTAATAACAAATGTTATAAAAGTACATACAGTATTTTAGAAAAGCAATCTTATAAGGTGACCTGCATACTCATCTGTTTTGCTGACTGTACATGAAAGAAAACGTTTTAACTTTATTGCCAATCTTCTCACATTCTTTTACGAAAATATGCCATCTGAAATTTGTACAACTATTTTACTTATTATTTTATCTTATAATAGAGGACGTCACGCGGTTTCACCCGCGTAGTTCCCGTTCCCGTGGGAATACAATATTTTTTCTTCCATAAGAACCTTCTCCTGACAATATCTTACACAACAAACAAAGAATTAGTGAAATCGGTCCAACCGTTCTGAAGTTATGCGCTTACCAACACATTTTGCGATTCATTTTTATATACATATATGAAGATTATACTTTCCGGTCATCAGCTTTCATCTCGTTCTATTCCGTTTTCTACATATTATATTATTTGTTATAATATCTATTACTCAGAGATAGTATCTGAACAGTAAAAAATAATGTAAACGTAGCAATTCTTATCTGCTTATAACAAAATTGAATTGTAAGATAGTTGGGGATACGCTGGTTATGTGTCACCGGGACTGGACGCTGAATTAAAAGCGCGAAGAGTGCTATGTAATTTTATTAAAGAAAAGTAATTCCTAAGCTAAACAATTTTGGAGTCTGGCGAGTAAAGTTAGTCCCACCAAGTGGAAGCTACTTATACTCGTCACCCAGCTATTATGATGTCCCAGTCCCAATAATGGTCCCACGCAGTGGAAGCTAAAATCAGAAGCTGTGACAACCCTAAAAGTAGATTGACAAATAAAAGAAACCTCCTGGTTTTATTAAGTTATGGAGAATCTCAACACCGACATCTAATTCGACGGTGACGCCATCTAGTTGTCGATGCGTGATCTTCTTGATGACTCAGGTTCTGAAGGCGTCCCGACGAAGAAACTGGTAGTTTAGTTCTTCCTTGGTCTCCCTCTTTTACGCAGTGGCTGAGTAGGTGCTGGAGGCTGCACACTTGTACCGTGGAATGGTCGTAAGGCTGAAGGGTGTGCACGCCAATAATAGTATCAGGCTCTGTCACATTACTCAGTTTATAAGACGTGGGACCATGCTTCTCCTTGATAAGATATGGCCCGTCCCGACGTAGGGAAAACTTGGAGCTGAATCCCTTTGCGGCCTTGCTCAGTGGGTGCATCTCCACTAACACAAAGTCACCTGGTTTGTAATTAGGGCTCTGCCTACGTTGTTTATCCACATATTCCTTACGCTTTTCTTCCTATAGGTATCGGAGATAAACAGAAGTTTTGGGATTATTTCTGAAATGAAATTCTCTGAATTTACTACCTCTCTAAAATCATTTTCATTGTCCCGTGGGGCTCTAAGTTCCCTGCCAAAGGTGAGATACGCCGGGTTAAACGTTGTTGTTGAACATGGAGCAGTGTTCATCGCGAAACGAATACTAGGGAGCTTGTCAGGCCAGCTTCGATGGTTGTCGCCCACCAATATAGCTAGTTGTAACTTCAAGTCTCTATTTCTTCGTTCGACCGGATTGGCTTCTGGGTGGTATACTGCGGAGAAGGAATGTTTGGTTTGGAAGCAAAAGCAAACCTGTTGCATGATTGCGCTAACGAACTGTGTCCCGTTGTCACTAGTCATCCTTCGGGGAACACCATACCGTAGGAAAACTTCCGTAATTAGAGTCTCGGCGCATATCTCTTCAGTTGCGCCTGATAAGGCGAACAGCTCAACCCAACGAGTGGCACAGTCTTCCACAATAAGGATCCAATTCTTCCCGTCGTTGGATAGGGGCAAAGGCCCAAACAAGTCGAATGATATATTTTTGAAACGACGATTCATTGCACTATTTTGCAATCGTACGTTGCAAATCGCATTCCGTACCTGTCGTTTATACAGAACGCACGCGTGTTGGTTATTTAAAACGGTTCTCAAAGTTTCAAGATCGTGTCAAGATGTTTGACTGTTCTAGCTGTGGTTCTAAACATACGGAAGGACTAACATGTAGTATGTGCAGGATGCATTTCGATTTTCAATGTTCCGGAGTTACTGAGGCCGGATGTCGTCGATGGGGAGAAGCACGTAAGACCGCTTGGCGTTGTCCAAATTGTAAAACTAGTCCGCTTCCCTCTCCGGCGGTGGCCGCTCCAGCTCCCGACCGGCTTGATAAAATACAGGATCAACTGGCAACCGTCATGTTGCAATTGAAACCATTGGCTTCATTGGTAGAAGACATTAAATCCATCAAGATGGAAATAAGTGGCCTCAAGGAATCCATAGAAATGGCCCATCAAGTTATTGGAGATTTTTCGGGAACAGTGAAGGACTTGGAATCTCGGGTACAGAAGGTAGAAAAAATTACGTCAGAAGTGTCTATTCTCAAGGCTGAGATCAATAGACTTCATTTAGAAATAAATGAAAAAGAGCAATGGACCCGAGCTAACAATGTAGAAATAAGAGGGATTCCACACAGAAATAATGAAAATTTGTACGAAGTCGCTCAGAAAATCGGTCAGTTATGTAACATGTCAATTAAAAGAGAAGAAATTAATTACATAGCCCGCATACCAACCCGTGTCCAGGATTATACAAAGCCTATTCTGATAGCATTTAACAACAGGTATAAAAAAGAAGAACTGATTGCATCATCACGTAAGACCAAAAATCTCACGTTCTCAAACCTTGGCTTTACTGGAGAGGGTAACGTTTACATGACAGATCACCTCACACAGCGCAATAAGGCTTTGTTAAGGAGGGCAAAATCGCTGGCGAAAGAAAAAGGGTTTAAGTACATCTGGGTGAAGCATTGTAAAATAATGGCCAAAAAGACTGACGCGTCACCAGTCCTTTTTATAAGAAACGACAGCGATCTACCCAAGTTAATATAGAATTCTCACAAAATACAAAACAATTAATTGCAATCATACTAACTTACGTTGAGCTCGATAGTTTGAGAAACACATTCCAACATAAAATCTTTTGTTCTCCTTATCGCTGCCAGAGTGCAGTGAATACCGGTTGCATCCCACTCAAAAAAGACGTAAGTCAATTTCACTGTATTCTAAACTCTGTAGTGAATGATCGCCGTTTGAATAGCATAGGGTTCATATTAGCATGTAATCATGGTAACATAGTGTTATTAACTTTTCTAATTTATAGCATAACCTTTTCGACTTTAGTTTATAAGTTTATTTTGTACAATGAAGTGTAGTATATTTGAATACCCACTAGTATACGTAATACCAATATGTAACGATTATAAATCAGATTGTAATCTTTATTTCTATAAGTGTTTTGAATTGACCTACATATCTAAGCTTAGGGGTGTCTTGTCGGACTTTGATAGTGGTTATAGGTGTACCTGTGTAGTAAATTACTATAAAATGTGTAAGCTGTGCTTTAGTTGTAATAATATTTATATTTTAAATGGCTACCAATAGCCTTAGTATTTATTACCAGAATGCTCAGGGGCTGCGCACGAAGACCCATTTATTTAAAATAAACATTTTGCTAAATTCGTACGACGTGGTTTCTATAACTGAGACCTGGTTGATAACCGGTTTCAATGATAGCGAACTGTTTGATGAGAGATACATGGTTTGGCGCAGGGATCGTAATTATGAAGCTACCCAAGAAAAGTATGGTGGAGGGGTATAATTGGCAATACGTCGCGATCTTGCAGTCGTTTCTCGCCCAGAGTGGTCGTCATCCGCAGAGGACATCTGGGTAACGGTCTCTCTAAAGTATAATAATAATAAAGTGAAAAAAGTACATTTCTGTACTATTTATCTATGTGACGAAAATTTAGGCAATGCTTTTAATACGCAGCTATCAAATTATACGGATAAGTTGTCAACTATTTTTAATTCATGTCCTGATGACCATTTTATCATTTTGGGAGACTTTAACCTGTCTAATATCGTTTGGTCACAAGAAACGAACAATTACCCAAGATATTCGGGAGTTACAGGAGTGGTTCAAACAAATTTCTTTGACACGCTAACATCTTGTGATTTGACACAGTTTTAATTTTTGTTATAACATTTCAAATAATAGAATTCTCGACCTAGCTTTAAGTAATGTTGACTTACAAATTATTGTATGTGACGAACCTTTAGTGCCGGAGAATGTTCATCACAGACCATTAGACATCATACTGAACATGGTAAACCCTGAAACTTTGGAAGTAAACCCGCGCTTAAAATATTTCTACGAATCAGGTGATTACGATACCATCAAATTAACGTTAAACCGTGTTAATTGGGAAGAATGTTTAATGAACAGACCGTTGGAGGAAGCCACAAGTATTTTTTATGAGTATTTACGTAATGTTATTGAAAAGTGCATACCACATAAATTATTATCAACAACCACCTCTTTCCCACCTTGGTACAACGCTTCTTTAAAAAAGGTTCTAAAAGAAAAATACAAGTTTTATAAGAAATATCGTATTTATGGCAATATGTCCGACTATAACACATTTTCTATGTTACGGCAAAGAGCAAGACTGTTGGAAACTCAATGTTACAGTAATTACATATTAAAATGTGAGAAGTCTATAACAAGTAACCCTAAAATGTTTTGGTCGTTTATTAAATCTGCCAAAAAGGGTTCCAATAGTCTCCCATCCTCGCTGTCACATAATGGTCAAACTGCAGATTCAGGGGTGGATGTGTGTAACCTCTTTGCGACTTACTTCCAGTCCACTTTTCTTCCCCCCTCCCCCACAAGTCTGAGTGACCAAGTATCAATTGACCAATATAATCATAATAGCCATAATTATAGTATTAATGATGTTGAAATTTCACCTGACACTATAAATAACCTCCTTCGATCGCTGGATCTCTGGATCGAGGGAGCTGGTCCTGACGGCATCCCGCCTCTGTTTATTGTAAAATGTGCGGATGTATTAACTAAACCGTTAACAATACTATTTGAACGCTCACTAAAGGAGGGCAATGTTCCAAATGTTTGGAAATCTGCCTATATTACCCCTATTCACAAGGGTGGGAAGAGGAGTGAGGTGGGGAACTATAGACCGATTTCCAAATTATGTATTTTTGCCAAAACCCTGGAGCGAATTGTGTACACGCAAGTCTACAGGAATCTTTCGGGTTCCTTTATATCTGAGCAGCACGGCTTTTTAAAGAGTCGATCTACAACATCAAATTTGTTAACATTCACAGACTATGTCACTGCGCATATGGATGAGGGGGGGCAAGTGGATTGTATCTTCACCGATTATAAAAAGTGTTTTGACCGTATTGACCACAGCGTACTTTTACGAGAGCTCTCTAAAGCTGGTGTACATGGTAATTTATTTAGGTGGTTTACTTCTTATATTGAAAATCGCTCTCTGGCGGTTGTACTAAACGGATACTCGTCTTCCTGGAGTTATGTGCCTTCAGGAGTTCCTCAAGGCTCGCTATTGGGACCCCTGCTGTTCAATCTCTTTATCAATGACGTGACGTCATGTTTCTTGCACACTAAGTGCATTTTATACGCAGATGACATGAAGATCTACAAACACATTAAAAGCCTTGATGATTGTTATCTGGTGCAGGAAGACTTGGTGCGATTTGAGGGCTATTGTTGGCGCAACAAACTGGACGTTAATGTGGCAAAGTGCTATGAGATAACTTTTACCCGTAAACCACAGCCCATAAATTTTGTGTACCGAATTAACGGTCAAAATCTTACGAAAGTAGATGAAGTGCGTGACTTAGGTGTCACTCATGATTCAAAACTTACCTATGAAACTCATATTGATAATGTAGCAAAACGGGCTAATAAAGCGTTAGGATTTATTATCAGGTCCAGTTCCCAGTTCCATGGTATTAAAATAGTAAAAATTCTTTATTGTTCTTACGTGCGCAGCATACTTGAGTATTGTTCAGAAATATGGAATCCGCAGTATGATATTTACATTAATAGATTAGAATCGATACAAAAAAGATTCATGCGGTTTTTACAGTACAAGTGCAGGACTTTTGATGACAATTATATATCTAGATGTAAGAGACAACACATGTTACCCCTGTATGTTAGAAGGAACATAGCTGATGTAACCACATTTGTTAAGATAGCACAGTCTGAAATAGATTCCTCGGAACTCCTTTCCAATATAGGTCTTGTGGTGCCCACGAGAACTCGCCGTCATCCGGGCCTGAACTTTCTCCATGTTCCACATTGTGGCACTAATTACAGGCGTAATTCTTTTTTCTGTAGATCGCCAAAGGTAATCAATAGTTTGAACCTATCTGAATAGAAGGGACACACTGTCTGGTAATTGGTTTAGTGTATCATAAGTTCGGTTGAGCTCAATCGCCTTCTATACCATCGGATTATTATTTACTGTTGGTAAATTTGTTATATGTTTAGGGTTATATACTTGCTAATATTTGTAAGCGGATTATCGGTGTATTTTTGTAAGTAGTGTACCTTTAAGTAATTATATAAGTTGGTAAACGCTAGTTCTTATAGCTTTATAATGAGAAAACTAATTAATGGTTTCAAAATTATGATTATGTAACATATTAGATGATAAGAAACTGTGTGTTTTCCAATAAAAATAAAATAAAATAAAATAAACTTGTTTGCAGTAACCCAGCGGGTTTCATGTTAGAAGGCTTGTATCGTTGACATACAATACAATTCTTCACATACGACATCTCCTCATTCCCTTCCAAAAGTATCTTCTGTAAATCCGAACATACGTTTTCTACGCCATTGTGACTAGCTAATGGATCGTCATGGTAGGCAGTCAAAATGTTAGCCCATTCATGCTCAGGGACAAGAAGTTGAGCCTCTTCTATATCTGAATCAACAGACAGCCTATATAGGAGACCGTTGTTCATATGATAACCTTTGTTGCTCCGGTAGGTATCATTTTCGGTGCCTTCACCCAGTTCAAATGCCTTTATGATGTAAGCGATAAACGCATCTTTTAGCTGTTCTTCACGTATTTCTTTTGTACTACGAGTAGGCATGTTGATGGATACACTACAAACTTCACAACTGGAGTTTGTGTCTTCATTGCAGGAAGGTCGAGGAAGCATATCAGCGACAATATTGGTCCTGCCTGGTGAGTACTTAATTGTGATGTCGAACGCCTGTAATTGTAAGGCCCATCTTGCTAAGCGGCCGGTAGGTGATTTTAAGGACATGAGCCACCTCAATGCCTGGTAATCGGTCACTATGACTGTCGGCACTCCTTCAATGTACCCACGAAACTTGTTCACTGAATAAACAACCGCAAGTGCTTCTCGCTCTGTTGTCGAGTGATTCCTCTCCGCTGAAGTTAACAATCGGCTGGCATATTCGGGGTGCTCACTGTCGGACTCCCCCTGTATGAGAACGGCCCCTAAGGCATATCCACTCGCATCGGTCTTGTTGGTGTATGGTCTTGTCTCATCTGCTTGGCAAAGCACGGGTGCCGTCGTAAGCCGATATTTTAATTCCTCGAATGCTCTCTGTTGCTCATTTGTCCACAAAATACCCTTCTTGGTTAATTTGGAATGTGGCTCGGCAATTCGCGAGAAATTCTTAATAAAACGGCGGTACCAGGAACATGTTTGAAGGAACGACACTAAATGTTTCAGTGATGTCGGGGTTGGAAGACTCATTATTGCTGAGGTCTTTTCGGGATCTACCTTTAGACCATCTGGCGTTATGTAGTGGACTAGGTACTTGATTGTCGAACAACAAAATCTGCATTTGCGTAAGTGTGCTGTCAGGTTATACTCTTTAAGTTTCATAAACACCTAGTCCAAGTCCGTCATATGCAACTCAAAGGTTGGAGAGAACATTATAAGATCATCAAGGTAGGCAAGCATTTTCACATTGGCCAGGTCTACCCGAATTTTGTCGATCATTCGCTGAAAAGTGGCTGGGGCATTGCGCATACCAAGCGATTATAGACATAAATCCCGAAAGGAGTGATGAAACCCGTCTTCTCCTTGTCTTCTTCTGCGACGGCAATTCGCCAGTAACCAGCCTTGAGGTCTAAACTTGTCATGAATGGCGTAGGTTTCGCTTCATGTAGCAAATCGTCTATTCGAGGAATCGGAAAGGTATCGGGTGTCGTTATGGAGTTAAGGCCTCCATAATCCACGCAGACTCGAATTTCACCACTAGGTTTTGGAACCAGTACGGCTGGAGCAGCCCATGGAGTGGTACGATATTCGATGATATTTGCCTTCAGCATTTTATCTATTTCTTTTGACAAAATGTCTCTTCGTGGTGGAGACAGGCGATAAGGTGGTACAGAAATCAGACCCTTAGTGCCCGTGTCAATTTGGTGCACGGTATCCTTAGCTGGTTGTCCATTTGACTCGAACACGTTCTCGTGTTTGTTCAGTAGCGTCTCTAAGGCTTTACGCTGTTCTGGACTGAGCGCTAGATGAGTATCGTCCCAAGTTATATCCACCGCATTGAGGCCAATCTTGGGACATCTAAGTGTCTGGAAACAACGATTCGGAGTGTGATGAGAGATTACCTCAACTCATATGTACAGCCATCTGTGCATCCCGTATCATATAATTTATCCTGGGTGAGTAGCCGTCAAAAAGTATACGTTGGCGTTTGGGGGTGTGTGCTTCAAAATATTGTAACCTGGGATACTCTTGAGCCTCCTTTACATCCGTACAATGATATGCTCCTTACATCCGTACAATGATATGCTCCTTCCCGTCTATCTTCTGTAATGGATATCGGGGCAACTGCATAGTGTCCACTGTTTCCCAGTGTATCATTATGTATATAATTGTTACCGTCTCCAAATGTAGCGACATATTCTGTAAATAATTCATGGGTAGTTGTGTCGTCTATTAATTGCCAAGTGAATTGGGGCACGTTTAGAATGATCCCCGCCTTTTGCAGGAATCCAATTCCCAAAAGAGTCTTGTTATCTCTCGACTCCGGAAGAACAATGAATGAAGTGGGTATCGTTCGCTCACATAGTATGACGTTAGTCTGTACTACGAGAACCTTTTGTTTTTTTGCCACACCGTCAGCTAGGCTAAGTTCCACTTCTCACTGGTGGAATACAAAATTATTTTCTCGCAGCCGTTTGTACAGACTGTATGAGGCAACGCTTGCCTTAGCACAAGTGTCGACATGTGCATACCCATCCGCTCCTCCTATTGAAAGAAATACAACCGGTCTTGGACGTCTATCACCAAAAAGAAATTTATTATGTGTTCAAAGTATAGACATGATCCATTGGCATTTTGACAATTTAATCTGATTATTTTGGGTATACTGTGCGCCTTCGTACTAAACATGGCGGTAACGGCCATATAAAATAGATAGCAAACTTGCCCGAGCGACGACAGACGAGAGCGGGACGTGTGAGGTGTGCGGGTGAAATCTGACTTTTTCCTAGCTTTATACCCACTCTTAATAAAGTAGCTGATAAATAGTTAGTCAAACAATCAAATTAACGATTAATGATTATGATTAATAATCTTATTCACTTTTTTGATTATGATTTTAAATCTTTAATCAGATAAACTTTCGGTCAACATAAAGTCCTGCGTTCGTCTTGTAGAAGAATAGGTGACCTTCATCTCCTGAGAATTTAGTTAAAAAATCGCCATAAAATGGTTAAACATTACCGTAATAACTGTTCTCGTCGCCGTCGTTCTTAGTTTTATCCTCTACCATCGTATAATCACCGTTCGTCGTAAGCCCAGAGCAGCGTCACTTCTCGGCTCGTTTGAAGCTAAGCCGGCCGGTATGGCACCACGTGGCACCCGTTGTCGTCGCAAATATGAAGAAATATTGAAATTCATTATCACTAGACTCAGATCCCGGACGAGCACTTGTTGCTGTGAGTCTAAGAGAGAAATTAAAACTTGGTAATTTTTAAGCCGGCTAAAGATAAGAACGGATCTTGATGAATTTTGATTGAAACATAAAGGATAAGATTCCTCACAAGTTGTTTTTTTTCCTGGGTGCTCGCGAGGTCTACTCTTCGCAGAAGCATTAATTTTTAAAATTCAACAAATATTTCACGAGATTTGAAACAACGAACTCTTCAGCTTTGTAATATTAGTGAGTATAGATTTTTTCTTGTTTTCTGTATCTGTACTGCACCCAGTACTTCGCGCGAGTCAATGTTGGGGAAACACAAGCCAACGTCATAGGGCAAGTAAGTGCTGAAGTACAAATTCCTCCGTCATCACAACCTGAATTTATATCACGCGTTGTACAGCAACAACGAATAGATACGTATGGTACGGCACGAAAAAAATCAGCAGATAAAAAAAAGAAGAGTGACCGAGACCTATTGGATTTATTCATAGAAAAGCTATCAACCATTTTCAATCGTGAAGGAGAAGGCCGTAAAACAGTGTGACATGTGATAATTCCAGCTCTTTACGAAAGTACGAAACGGAAAGTTCACGAAGAATTAAGCAATTAAGAAGCCACAGTCTGATAATAATATGTCTAACACCTGATCAATGGACTTCAAAAGCAAAAGAAACTACTAACTGGACAACTATATGAATAGCAAATATGACTTAAAATCCGTAATCATCGAATGTTCTATATTTGAAAATGCAAACACAGGTGCTAACATACAAACAAAGTTCCTTGAAATTGTATATCAGTGGGTGAAATTGGTGCTCCCATAATGTCGCTGATGTTCGAAAAACAATAGCAGAAATTGGTTGGAAACATTATAGCCGTTCTGGTCACACTTTAAATCTGATAGTATATGACGCAATAAAAGAAGTTTCTGTAAATATTGAAAAAATCAAAACAATAGTATGATATTTTATAACCAGCAGCAGCGCTTTGGAAATCTGAAACACTCAAAAATTCTAGTGCCATTCCGAAAAAATTCATCCAAAAGTACCGACACCATGGAACTTCACCTATCTTATGATAAACCGCTTTGTAAATCTTCAATAATTTGTTCACGCCTCTGTGGCCGTTCTTATAAAAACTAACCCATAATTCCTAACGAAGAGAGGAAACTGTTTGAGAACTTGCAAAAAATACTCAAACCGTTTGATGATATTACGAGCCCTGTTATAAATAATCTATACTTATAATAAATCTGTAGAAGTGAAAATTCTGTACATTGAAAATATAAAAAAAATAAATAGCAGGGGGTGTTAGTAGACCGACACCGAACCCAAAAATGTGATTTAAAATTTTTTTGTCTGTCTGTCTGTCTGTCTGTCTGTCTGTCTGTCTGTCTGTCTGTCTGTCTGTCTGTCTGTTTGTTCAGGCATCACGCAAAAACTACCGGTTCGATTACGATGAAACTTGGTATAATTATTCTTTAATATCCTGGGCACCACACTGGGTACTTTTTATCCCGGAAAAGTATACTTATTATAAAATAAAAAACGAACTTAAGTTGTATAAAGTTATTATCAATTATTGCTTAAACGGTTAATGTTACGATGATGAAATTCAACATGAGCGTTGTTTGTTACAATTTGAAATAAGTAATTTTACCATTTTTACAAATTCCACCTCCAAAGGTATAAAAAAGGAGGGTCAAGTTTGTATGGGACAACGCGATTCCTTGGTCCGATCTGCTTAAAATTTGGCATATAGCATTATTAGCATAACTGATGGAAGACGTGTTCCTTATTTTATTGAAATTTATACTTTATCGACCTAAAAAGGGAATGTAAATTATTTTGGAGCTGATTTTCTCCGGAGTTGATATCAATACTCCTTAAATACTCTTATTTTTGATTTAAATTACTTTTTATTTTGACACATTTGTGGATGTTCAATCCGAATGACATTGTCATATTCATGATTTTGCTTTAAAGTACTATCGTAAATATTGTTGTTAATTTTTTTTATATTTTGTATATAAATATGTGAAAGAAGAAGAAAATTCGAAGATGGCTAGCCAGGAATAATGAAAGACCACGCTTCAGGTAGTGTCCACTGTGCATTAGAATGAAAGATGTCAGCAGCCCTAAGCGACTGGTCATGGAAGGTATGAACTTTATTCTATAGTTCTGGCTGCATTCGGTGCAGGACACAGACTCACCAAGTCTTTGTAAAATACGGTAATGGCCTCTACGAAGATCACATTTGACAAGTAAAAAGAGCCATTAAAATGAACATGAACACCTAGCAGATGAAATTTACATGGTTATTAAGTTAACAGGTCTTGGTTGGACCATCTGTATTATGAGGACAAAGTCTATCGTAGTTCGGTTTTCCCATACGTTGTAGGCTTACAGTATGACTGGGACTACCTGAAGAAGTAACTAAGTTACGGTGTCAATTGCTTAGAAGAGAATTTGAGTCAAGTAGTAGTCTAGCCAATGATTTAAGAAATGTATTTAATAAATAAATTTACATAACTCATATAATATGTTTTATGAATTTGTTAATCAGAACAACTATTATAAATATGCGAATATTTGTGAGTGTGAATGTTTGTTACTCTTTCACGCTGTAACGGCTGAACGGATCTGGCTGAAATTTGGTACCTACAGAGATAGGTTAGAGACAGTGTAGGAACTAAATTTCACGCAGGCGAAGCTGCGGGCATCAGCTTGTAAATAATAAATAAATAAATATTCACGGACATTTCACACAACGCTATCTGATCCCAAAGTAAGCTAGGAATAACCTGCTTGTGTTATGGGTATCAGACCACGGATATTAATACTTATATACTTTTTTTTTAAATTAAATACATACATATTATACATAGAAACACCCAGACTCTTGAGACAAACAATTATGGGTCACACAAATATTTGTCTCCGGTGGGAATCGAACCCACGACCTCCAGCGCCGCAGGCGGTATCACTACCGACCGCGCCACAGAGGCAGTCAAATATGCTGTTATAGTAATGACACCTGCAAAAATTATTGAAAGAATCATTTAGCCCCACTGCCCTTACGGTGATCAATAATTTAAAATCAGGGTTGGAAACGAGGTTTGCAGGTGTCCAAAAAAGTCGTCCAAAAGACCCGCGGTATAAATTGACGGTGTTTAAGGACCATAGCTATGCCCAAGGCACAAAAAAGAGTTACAATTAATAAATACCATGGTGCATGGTCGGCCATACACAATTAATAAAGTTATTTGAGAGTACACGACCCATTGTCACCTTGGAGCATTTTAAATAAAATCGTAGGCTCCTCGCAATTGGCTGTTGAACTCCACTATCAAGGGCCATAAAAGAAGTTGACACCTATTTAAGTGACAAAATATTAACGGTTTTTAATAGCCAAGGAGAATTTAATTGTCCCCTTAAGTGATGGAAAACCCGTTGCTTTACTTGTCCTCAGCCTTCAAAGCTTTATTTAAGTTACGGAAACATATTAGCGACGCCAGTTCCTTGTAAACGAATTTTTAGCAAGACGGGTTTTACTTTTTATGAACGCCGCACAAGATTTACATCCAAAAAAATTGTGTCGCAATTTACATTCCTGAATGTCAACTTTAACAACTAATTACAACCATTTGGCGTACTTTTCGTATATAGTGGATTTAAACAAGAGTGTAAAAAAGAAAAAACTGATAAAAGTGTATATAATACTAGTCGTAAGGTGTATACAGGGTCTGTCGTAATTATTGGATAAACCGTAACCTGGTGATGGTACGGATATGAGAATGCCAGTCTTCTTGCCAGGGTTGTCAGCCATATGAAACCTGTGTCAACCTGTGTGATTTCTTTAGTATAACACTCCATAGGACGTGTACTACACTCGAGAGCAATGAATCCGGGTCACTTAAAGAATGTTAAAAATCTCGGAAACTAAAAATGATAGGTTAATGCAATAAATTGTATTTAATAGACAATGTAATACTCCTTAAATGAAAGCAAAAAAAATATGAGTCACCATACATTTTATTAACACAAAATTACATAAAGAAAAAACTGCCGATCTCTCCTTAAAACAAAAATAGGAAACATGAAATTTTTGAACTTTATTACGATTTTCTTGAATTTTAATACTTCGTATTGCCTCCTCGTGCTTCCATTACTGCGTTTACGCGGTTTGACATGCTGTACACCAAGTTCCTTATACGATTTTGGGGAATATTCTCCCATTCCTCTGTGAGAGCAATTTTGAGCTCACGAAGCGTGATTGGGGGAGGGTTTCGTTGTTTTACGCATCTGCCTAGCTCGTCCCAAGCATGCTCGATCGGGTTGATATCCGGGCTGCGCGCTGGCCACTCCATACGAGTAATGTTCATCTCTTGAAGGTAGTCATTCACAATCCTACCTGTATGAGGTCGGGCATTGTCATGCATAAATATAGCATCCTCACCTAAATTGACCATAAATGGACCAACGTGATCATTGAGGATTTCTTCCACATATCTTACGCTAGTTAAAGAGCCGTTTTCTATGATCACCAGCTCTGTGCGACTTTCAGAAGAAATTCCGGCCCACTCAAGTACAGACCCACCACCGTAGGCTACTTTTTCTTCGATGCATGCTTGCTTGAATCTTTCCCCTGGTCTTCGATACACTCTGTGTCTTCCATCGTGCTTGTAGAGCATAAATTTTGATTCGTCGGAGAACATAACTTTTGACCAATCTTCAATACTCCAATTTACGTGGCTCTGGGCATACCTTAGTCTCGAAATACGATGCCCACGCTCCAGTTTAGGGCCGTTTGCAGGTCTAAGGGGTTTTAAGTTAGATTCAGCAAGCCGACGTCTTACTGTCCATGCACTTGGGTTACTTCCTCCGAGGCGTCGAAACTGATTGGTGAGTTCAGTTCCTGTGAGAAAGCGATTTCGAAGCATGGTGTTCACCAAGTATCGGTCTTCTCGTGCTGTGGTACACCTGGTTCTGCCCGTTCCTGGTCTGCGTAGGTCAGAACCAGTTTCTTCGTAACGTCGGAGAACTCTTTGTACTGTTGACAGCGACACACCGACAGTCCTGGCTGTATCGCGCTGGCTCCGGCCGGTTTCCAGCATTGTAAGTATTCTGGTGCATTCTTCAGGCGTAAGCGACATAATTTCAGCTTGATTAATGAATATAGAGCACTATCAACATGGTTTATGTACCCACATAAATGACAGATTACAAACAAAAGCAACACCAAATGCTGTAATTTCGTAGTTCCATCTTCGAAAGTGGCCCTTTTTCAAATTTGATTTTTTTATGATATAACTTTACAATAACTAAGAAGTTTTAATACCTTCATTTAAGGAGTATTACATTGTCTATTAAATACAATTTATTGCATTAACCTAGCATTTTTAGTTTCCGAGATTTTTAGGATTCTTTAAGTGACCCGGATTCATTGCTCTCGAGTGTATTTAATTTTAGATGATTCAACGTTGAACATTTTCAAAATCGTCATTTCAATTAATTTTATACTTATGGTCTCCTTTTGATCATTTTCTGTGAAAAAAAGTACGGCGCTATAGCTGCTTATGATCTTAATACATTATTTAGTATGTGTAGATTCTTTAAAGGTACTAAAATGTGTACTTTACAAGCAATATTAAGTTACAGGAGCTAGATTAAATATCAAATAAGTGTTCAAATCTAAAATTGTTGTGCTCTAATAATTACAAGCAAGAAAATATCGGCAAGTTTATTGGCAATTTAAAAAGATGATCAAGGAAAAAACAAACGAAGACAGCAATACCTAGGCTAACACGCAGGAAATCAGATGCACATTCTCCCTTTCTCACTAACGGTGTGTGAAAAGGTTAGCATGTTTTTTTGGGCGCGCTTCTTATTGTAAAACTTTTATTAATAACAACATCTCAGTGTGATTTTGACCATCGCACGTGCATATTTCATTACTTTCGACAAATCTGTTACTGCTTTCTAATATCGAACTTTGATTTGCTTTATAATTTGGAATTGTTAACCTTTCATGCTCTGTTAATGTCTCATGTTGTATTGGGTACTGTAGTAATATCTCTAAGTCCATCATTTATGACTGTAACATCACTAAGTCCAGGGATTAGAAATAAGTCCAGAGTCCTCTTATATTTTATTTATTAGGGGACGCCAGTAATATTAATCGTTTTGATTGTTTCAATAAATAAAACTATTTGATTTCCACTATAATATAAATTTAAATTTATTTTTTTAACCGGCCCATGTTATTTCAGCTGAAATTATAAACATTAAATGATTACTATCTCATTAATCACTTTTTGGACTTGGTGATTTTTTGAATTGGGCCACCCTTGTTTTAATATATTTTTAGAAATACACTCTCTAGCAAAATTATATTTCACACCTATATGTTTAGATTATTTATGTGAAATACTGGATTCATCGACAAGTTCTAATTGTCATTAAATAAACTGATGAACTTCTTGAGTTTCTCGATTACGCGTATGTAAATAATAATAATAAATAAATATTCACGAACATCTCACACAACGCTATCTGATCCCAAAGTAAGCTAGGAATAACCTGCTTGTGTTATGGGTATCAGACCACGGATATTAATACTTATATACTTTTAAATACAAACATATTATACATAGAAACACCCAGACTCTTGAGACAAACATTTATGGGTCACACAAATATTTGTCTCCGGTGGGAATCGAACCCACGACCTCCGGCGCCGCAGGCGGTATCACTACCGATTGCGCCACAGAGGCAGTCTGGTGATGTAAAGGTGATAACTTTCACTACCACTCAAAAATTGTTAGTAAATACCCAATCTAAAACGGGATTTCTTAGACTACTGATACGCATGTCTAGTTTTAAAATCCTATTTACTGAATTAGTAGAAAAGCGAAAAATTTTGCAATTTATCCTGCCTTACAAATTCAGCCAGGATCACATTAAATTATTTTTTTGGAGTTATTCGTACCTAAACATGGCCGATGTAATAACAACACAAACGCAACTCAGTTTATGGGCATTTACAAAAAAGCCATGCTAAATTGGAGCTCTGATTAAAATTTACAAGAAATTGCATTCCCTTACAGGACATACCTATATTAAAATTGCAGTACTGTTTTAAATAAAACTACACCCGGTTTTAGATATAGGTTGCTTGAAAGCAATAATAATTCAAGCATCAATGTTGACACAGAGATAGGAAACTGTATGGCGTTGTCAAATATGCTGGATGTGGAACGTCAACTTCCAGTCTATACAGTTCGTAGCAAAATGTTTCAAACCAAAATAGAATGTTCGTCCTGCATCAATTTATTGCTGGCAACAAAAAAAAACTCTTTGCCTTTGATTTGCCTTAAAGATTTTGGAAGATTAAGAAAAATGTTGTCAAGAGCACACAATTTGAAAGTAATCCCTACTAATCTTTTTTTGTTTGAAATTTACGTACCTACCTATTCTTAATTTCTTTTCTTGTGTAAAAAGTGTATAGTAAAAATATAAGTTGTATATATGTATAAATTAAATATTATGCTACTTAGTAGTTTTGTTTCATCCTGACTAATTTTATAAATGCGAAAGTAACTCTGTCTGTCGGTTACGCTTTCACGCCTAAACGGCTGGAGCGATTGAGATGAAATTTAGTATAAAGATATTTCGAGGCCCTGGGAAGGATATAAGCTACTTTTTAACCGAATGCGCAAAAGGAGGGTTATGATTTTACGCGATAACGACTTCTACGCGGTCGAAGTCGCGGGGAACAGCTAGTGGTAAATAAGTAGTGTTTTGCCAAAATAATAAAACGAAATGACGTCACGAAACCCCTTAAAGAAAGCCATCTTATACGAGTAGAAAGCAATCATGACGTTATGTTGTTAAAAGCTACAATCGAACAATTTCTCATAATTCGTTTGCATTGTATTGCTAAAAACGGGTCTTTGCCAAATTCCAACCACCATAAATTAATAAACTGTAACGAGACAGCATCACACTAAGCGCTAGATTTGTCGCTGTCGGCCGTGGTGCGAGCCATGGTTGGCAGCCAATAATGCTGGGTCGCTGTAACCGCTTTTTCGAAGGAGGTGATTTCGACCAAATGTGAGGAATTGCGGGTGCGGGAGAGAGCAGGTCAGACGCTCCCGCCCCGTCGCCGTCGTCCAGTTCGGGGGCGCCGAATAGCAGGTTTCATGCGCGCCCCCGACTATTGTCGTATCGGTGAATGGAGGTCGGGGGACCCCATCCACCGACGATCATTTGGCGGAAGGCACTTCCTCGTATTCTGGAGGTGCCTCCAGTGCCCGCACGCTCGGCCGCTCTCCGCCCTCTCTGCTTACAGAGGGGCGCTCGAGATCGGTGCGATGCGGGCTCGTTTTTGTCAACTCCTTCGGGGAAGCCAACCATCTGATTCCCCAAGGATTGTCCGGGCTCTATGTGCAACCCCTTTCCTGGTCGATGTTGTAATGAATATTCATATCCTTCGGCCCGGCTATAGACTGAGTAGGAACACCGCGGGGTTTAGTGGGAGCCTCACACACCGTCTCAGCTACCTCCCTTGCTGGAATGACGGTGCCTAACATCAAACTTCTCAACGAATTGATAGAAAAATTAAATACAAAAAAGTGGACGAATTTGAAAAAAAATCCGACGAAGACGCCTTGGAATGACTCTCATTGGTGTTGGTGGAACCAGCTGCAACTTGGTGGATGGGCAAGAAACCTCAAATAAAAAGCCTGGAGGCTTTTGGTGCTATAAGGTTGGCTTGGACTACAAAAACAGCCATACGAGTTCTAATACAGAATTGTTTTCATAGAAGCAAAGAAACGAGTCAATCGATGAATTTATTTGTGAGAAACGAGCTCTTTTCGCACAATTTCCGGCAAAAAGAAAGAACAACTGGATATGTTGTATGGACTTTTGAAAATTCATTATAAAAAATAAGTTGCACGAAGTGACGTCCCAGACCTTTGACGAGCTTCTGGAAAGAGGACGTCAGGTCGAAAGTTTAATGAAGGAAGCAGGAGCTCTGAATATGTTTCAGAAATAGCAAATACTTCGATGCACTTACTGTGGCAAAAAGGTTCATGCTCAAGAAACAAAAAGTTGGCTGTAACCAAGCAAGACAGCCACGCCGACGGACAAAATCATTTACTACGGCTATGGCACATCTGGAGCACACTTAGTAATTGTGAAAAATGCAAAATAATATAAGGAAACACCCCCAAAGCCGTAGGCCACACTAGAAAACAATGTAAACATTCCTACAATAGAAATTTCCGTTAAAGGCTACGCAGAAATTGACACTGCGGTGAAAACAAATATTGCTGGAAGCAAATTATACCAGTTTTTATTGCGACAAGTTGCGAATTTCGAAGAACGCACAGTCGATATCAACTTAGCTGACGGAAGTACAAAAACGACACATTCGTTGAGTACAAAATTTGATGTAGTGATCGGGAACCGCATACTTCCACTGGATCTATCAATTATACCAGAAGCTAAAGACAATAGAACACTTTTTTGAATAGATTTGCTGGAATCGTCTGGAATTGTGTTAGATCTACTACAAAGATGTTGGTACTTCATTGATGACCCAGTAAACAAATACGACCTACTGCAGCTAAATAATTAAACAATTCCGCTAAAAGCGGCAAACGTTTTAACATACGAAGAGGACCCATTGCCTCAAGAACCATTAAGTAACTTTCTGAAATGGGCTCAAGAGTTGATTATGATTTATTTAAAGATGTAGATAGTCCACCCGAAGTGAAGAGACCTAGATGGAACTTACACAGCCTAAAAACGCCTCCACGTCCTGTGCGCCCTCGAGAACCGGCAGATAAAAATTCTTTTGTAGATCCACGTGTAGAAACGCGTTCAGAGATAAATAGGAAAACTGATGACTTTTACATTAAAATTGTATTGGACTAAACAAACATAATTGGATCAATTAAATTAAATTCGCGTAATATAAAAGAATGCGTTAGCGTGGGCGCGATGGTTTACTGGCGGTCAGAGAAGCGTGCGGTCGTGCGGAAGTATTTGGATGCACTGGCCGGCGATGTAGATTGCTCTGCGCTCCGTCGTTCTGCATTGAAGGTGGGGCTTGCTGCATGCAGGCGACTTTATCGCATAACATTGTAAAATGCATTCTGCAATAAATTTCTTTATTTATTTGTGGGTCAAAATATTTGATCCCTCACACGTATTAATTATATACCAATAAATCCCTCTAAATTGCATTTTGTTGATATTCATTTAGAATCACACGAAAGTTCGTTATTATCAGAACAAGAACGTCACATATTTAATAACTTGTTGACTGAATTTAGTGATATCTTTGAAGAGAGCGTAATACCTACTCCTATTGCTGAAGATAGAATAGAAACAGGCACTCATAGCCCTTCTTATTGGGATGCCCATCTTCCTAACAAAGGTCGGCGATCATTAAGGCAATTTGAACCTTGGATACAGCAGCTCTGAATAGAGAACGGGTGCTTTTATTGTACCATTAGTGTATGTTCTTGAGCCAGGATATTCTTCTTCTACCAACACTGCGTTTTTCCTGTATCTTGCCCTGAATTATGAGATGCAACAACTGGTATTTCTGGTTTCTCATAATGTGACCAAGATATTGCAACTTCCTCACTTTTACAGTCTGTAATATTTCTAGACTTTTATGCATTCTCTCCAGCACCACTCCGTTTCTGATTTTGTCTCTCCAGGATATCCTTAACATTCTTCTGTACACTTAAATCTCAAACGCTTTTACCTTCCTGCACATGGCATCTGTGAGTGGCTACGCTTCAACGCCATACAGAAAAATGGAGAACACGTAGCAGTGGGCAAGTCGGGCACGCAATCCGATATTTATGCGCCTATTACAGAGCAGTGGTTTCATTTTGAAGAAAGCATTTCGAGCTAGTTCTATGCGGCACCTTTTTCATTAACAAAGCAACCAAGATACTTTTTCTTGCTTACTCTCTCCAAATCATGGCCGTCACATTGCAAGCTAATGTGGGCGGGATGGTCTTTTGCAATAACCATTAACTTCGTTTTTTTACTGTTAATTTTCAGGCCATACGCTCCACTTGCTGACTGAACTTTATCTAATAGTAACTGAAGATCTTCTATAGTGGGTGCGATTAAAACAGTGTCGTCCGCGTAACGAATATTATTAATCACTTTACCGTTAATTATAATTCCCACATTCAGTTCGTTAAGTGCTTCTTTAAAGATATTCTCAAAGTACATGTTAAACAATAAGGTAGAAAGTATGCAGCCTTGTCGAACTCCCCTCAAGATGTCCATGTCTTCAGTCACTCTGGCTTCAACACGTACATTCGCTCTCTAATTCCAGTAAAGATTTCTTACAACCCTTATGTCTTTACTATCCAGACCTGAATATGTCGAGCAATTTTGCGTAATGTACTCGATCAAAGGCTTTTCGTAATCGATAAAACACACAAAGACCGCCTGGACTTATAGCCCTATTAGTGTAAAACTATGTAAACTAAGTGTATACACTTAGTTTAGTTCATTTATCTGTTTTATGTGGACTTTTTTACTCTGTGGTCTCTTACCTCTATATCTGTCACATTGACAGATCTAGTCATTACTGGTTACATAATTGTAAACCTTAAAATAATTTGTAATTGCATTATTTTCTATGATCTATGAGTTGTTCTTCTTTTATTAGATTTTCACTAAGTCTCGGTAATTCCATTTGAATGCAACAAATCGTACAGTTATCCTCGTAATTTGTACATGGCGCTCGTGACAAAGTGTCAGCTATAACATTGATGTACCAACCGCAGGCCATATGGGTGTAGAACGCACATTACTACGTATAGCAATTTTTTTTTACTGGAAAGGTTTACGAAAAAACATCAAATATATTAAAACATGTGTCAATTGACAAAAATATAAGCCTTTTAATCCAAAACCTACTGGATTATTCGGTTTTATTATATTGCCACGGATTTGAGGTATTGTCAATCGATTTATTTGGACCATTACCCAAGGGTTCTTCTGGGTACATGCGTAGAGTTGGGCAGCAAGCAATGCAACCAGGATAATCCCTTTTTCTTTGCAGAATGTTGAAACTGGGAAGAAATGTGACAAGTGTGAGCGTCCTAAAATATTACTACTGGTAATGAAATTTCATTGTTTACAAGCCATGGAAAGAAGCAGTTTGTAATGTACTCAAAAAAGGCTTCCGTATTAATCCCAACCCGATTCAGTATTGCCAAGTCCCCATCCATTCGGCAATATACGTAACAGATTTTTGGGTAATCGCTTGTATAGAAAAAGTACCATTGGTGGCTAAAAATTGCCATCAGCTCAAAAATTAATAAGAACAGTCAGGCATTATTTTTCGTCATTTGCGACTCTATTGTATATTCGTTTACTACCAGCCCTGATCAAGACTTGTCTCTTTCTTGGACACAAAAAGAAAGCAGTTGAGCATTTCTCAAAATAATTGCCCCATCAATAAAATAATGTAATAAAATAAAGATGTAGATAGATAAGCGTCTAAAGATTTTGAATCTGAGGATTATTTTGATGTATATTGTGTAGAAAAGTTGTGAAATGTGTAGAAATATACCAATGGTGGAGAAATATTCTTATCTTGTTACCTTCTTTCAGACTACGTAAATTAAAACACCAAATCAATTTCGTCAACCTTTTGTATTTAAATAGGGTGAGAAATTATTGCCCACCATTTTACGTGTCTATAAAAAACTGTTCACATTTTACACAGCAATATTTTACTTAAAAGCGAACATATCCCTTACGTTACCATTTGCCCACAACTCTGTTTTATAATTACAGTAAAGAAGTTTTGTTGTTATTTTATTTTAATATACGGTCAGAAATAATAATAATAATACACTTCTTTTTACTTTTTTGATGAAAATGGCAGGTAACGATAAAAAATAAAAAATTTTCAAAAGAAATCGTGTCCGCTTTTATGGGACAGTACCAAAAATGGAATACTGGTAACAAAATAGGATTTTATAAGGCTAGTGTGCAAAGCAGTTCAAATTATGATAATTTTTGATCTTTCTTTAAAAATAATAATATATATATGAGCTTTTTTCAAAGGACATTTAAATATTTTTATAAGCTTAAATGTTTAAATGTCCTTTGACATCAGTTATATAAATATTAGAGATGCGCCGAATGTTCGGACAAATATTCGTGTTTGTCCTTTGACATCAGTTATATAAATATTAGATATGCGCCGAATGTTCGGACGAATATTCGAATTCGGTATATTCGGCAAATTTTTGATAGTTTATTACTGACGGTGATATAATATAAAAGTGTGTAGTTTAAGTGAAATAACAATAAAATCTGCACTTAACTATGTTTTTTGAGTAACACAGGTAGGATTTTTTTCTGACCGCTAACCTAATCAACGACTTCCACCGTTCGCACCGGCACCAGAAAGAACCAGTCGAAATGAAAACAAGATGGATGCCAAGCTGGCTAGTGTTGCCATTATTCTAAAATATTGCATTAATCGATTCTATAATAAAAACCAAAATAATATGGTAACAAAAACTGGAATTTCCATGTGGAACTTTTTGTGGGACAAGTTAAAATCATTAATTAAAAATTTAATAATAAAGTAATACTAATAAAGATGTTTTAGGATGAATTGTGACTAATGGGTATAAATAAATAATATTTCATATGTACAGTCTGTCTATAAAGTCGTGAAATTAAATGAGGGCGCTGCTGAATGCATGTATGCAACCCTATATAGTACGACCAAAATGATTTTGATACGAGGAGTTCGTTCCGAGTAAAATCTTACTAATATTATAAATGCGACAGTTTGTGAGTGTGGATGTTTATTACTCTTACACGCTCGAACGGTTAAAGGGATCTGGCTGAAATTTGGTACAGGGATACATTATAATCTGGAATAACCATGGCTACTTTTTATTCCGGGAATAAGTTCTTACGGGAAGCGGGAACGGGAACAATACAAATATTATAAATGCGAAAGCTTATGAGTGTGGATGTGAGACTCTTTCACGCTCGAACAGTTGAACTGATCTGGCTGAAATTTGGTACAGGGATACATTATAGTCTGGAATAACACATAGGCTACTTTTCATCCCGGGAATAAGTTCCTAACGAGAACAAATTCGACACGGGCGAAGCTGCGGGCATCAGCTAGTGAGTTAATAAATAAAACACATTATACATTTTTAATTTTGTTTCTGTTTTATTGAATCAGATCCAGAATAAAGTTATTGAACCAGATCCAGAAGCCCCGGTCTAATAGCGTCTTACAACCCACCAGCAGGTGCCTAGCAGTCCCAATTGCTTTGCCACAATCATGTAATTACATGTTTTATCTGTAACTTTCCCCCATCTGACAAGGATTTTTTTGGCGCAGTGCTCAAATATTAAAATCGTCTATTTCTTTCTTTGCCGACCTTTTCTGTGTTTACCAGGAGTTTCAAACTTTCCTTCATTATTAAAACCTTCGTTAACTATTCGCCTAACTGTACTCTCTGATTTTCCTGAAAAGAGTAAAAAAAGAAAATTAATTACATATTGGAAACCAACTATTGACATAAAGCAATTAATTCAAAATAAAAATTGGTAGAAAACCAGAATGAACTGAGTATCAAAAATGTAGGTCGTACTATAAAATAACCATGTTGTTCTAACCACTGACTTACATTATAGGTAGATTGTAAGTTTAAGATTCTAACCTAAAAATATGTAAACAATGCCTTTTTTTTGTCTCCAAATCGTAAATTCAGTGAATTTGTAACTTCAGACAGATTCAAAACAAACAATAACACGATTACATACCCACCAAAGATGCTTTTCGCTCATAAACATCCTCAAAATCGCACAACAATTGTCCAGCTTAGTACTCCGCGAAACATCACTGGAAAACTTTAAAAATCACTTCCTGCGCACCACTCCGATTTTCTTTACTCATTTCTCAAACCTTTATGCGTAGTTTGATCTCAATTTGTTGCAGTTTAATCCAAACATTAAAGTTACGTAAGAGAGTAAACGAAATTCGACGATAGCATTGACAACTGACGTACATATGTTTCGTGTTGCCAGTGTTGCCACACACATAACTATTTTTAGTTCCTCAAACATTCATGTCACGACTTTATAGACAAACTGTATGCATTGCCCTTATCCACTCAACTAAAGATCGATGGTTTGGTAAGATATTGAGATTAGGACACTTCACTTTTCATGCAACTGCTTGAAGCTGATTTTTATTATATTTTAAGAAAAAAAAATTGTATTTGTCTCTTTACTTTTTTTTTAATAAGAAGATTAGTTTTACTGCTTAGACAATGTATAAAAAATAGTAAGTGGCCGTAATATTAGCCACAAGAAAATATTTAAAAAATGGGACAGATGCTTATGTCAATTATTCAATAATTTTGAGAAATGCTTAGTTTCGTCACAGTTAAAAATACACCTAGGATCTTGCAAAATTTATAGCAGGTCACTAGCCACAAAATAATAATAATTTAAGCAACTACACCCGTGTATATCTAGCTGTTTCTGTGACTTGATTTCGGATTGTAGGAAGATTTTGTGCGCCACGTTTGGATACTGTTGGATGTCTTCTCGTAAATTTATCAAACCAATATGTGCCATACACCATTTTTAAAAGGATTTGGACGCTTTAAGTTACGAACTAGCTTGGTCACAGACTCCAACAATTGTTGTTTTGTAACAGGTAACCCTGACTAGCCAATAAAGTAAATCCAGTCAACAAGGCGTTTTTCTTCATTGAAATTCAAGATGTCTTATGTTTTCCATCGTGTTTGTCCCGTGAAGTTGTTTTGGGAACCGTAAATATTTGGGAAGCTTCGTAAATCTGCACCTGCATATTGCTACCAGTGCTGCAGCGAGTTGTGCTATGATGTGAGCTTTCCTTTGAATTCGCCTGTCCATAGTTCTGCTAAAAGAGATGTTGTAGTCTGTGACTCTGTTGCATTAAATTACGTCACTAGGTCACGTGGATCATCTGTTCAAAGTTTGTACTTTAGATAATATGTATATATTTGATTTTTGTAGCTTTAGTGTACGTGAGTGAAAGAAAAGGAAGCATTTTGTCATCTCAAGCGCGCGTACGGTCGTTACACGAGTAAGGGCGAGCGCCCACTGCTTTGCGATCCGATGCGTTCCGATCCGTTTGTCGTGCCGCAACGCAAACGCAAGTATGGGTGCGCACACTGCTACAAAAGAATCGTGCGTTTTGCCAGCCCTTTTTTTTTTAATTGTTTTGTGGCTTGGTTATTTAGACCCAAAAATGTTTTGATAGGAATCGATTGGTTATAGGAATTACTTTTTAATCGATGTTTAACGCTATTTATGAGACTTCGCCGTCCATCTGTCTGTCTGTCCATCACGAGGCCGTATCTCATGAACGTAGATAGCTAGAGAGGGGATTTTTTTACAGATTATGTGTTTCTTTTGGCGCTAAACAATAAAAAATACTAAAAATAGACATATTAATATTTAAGGTCTCCAATCTCCAATACAGCAAACATGATTGACGTTTTTTGGAACGGAACTCAAGTAAGATTTAAACCACTTCTCATGCTCCGATTGAGCTTAAACTTGGAATACTTATTTAACTGCAATGACAATACTATACGATGGTATGCTGGACCTGGTGTGAAGGTAAAATCTCAAGGTCGTCATAGTATCAACTTCTCAACAAAACCAAAGTCCAAGCCTCTAAGGGGTTTTACCATATACTGAGTACGAATTACATGAAAATTTGGCAATCTAATATGGCTGAAGCGCTGTAATTACAAAATTTCATGATGGGTATCGTTCTAGGGGTTTTTTAGTACGCTGAGTACGAATTACATGATAATTTTGCAATGCAATATGGCCGCCGGGCTGTAATTACATTTTTTTTGTGATGGGTATCGTTTAAGGGGTTTTTTAGTATGCTGAGTACAAATTACATGATAATTTTGCAGTCCAATATGGCTGCCGCGCTGTAATTAGAAAATTTCATGCGGTGTATCGTTTTAGGGGTTTTTTAGTACCCTGAGTACGAATTACATGATAATTTTGCAATCCAATATGGCTGCCGGGCTGTAATTACAAAATTTCATGATGGGTATCGATTAATGGGCTTTTTCGTATGCTAAGTACGAATTACATGATAATTTTTCACTCCAATGTGGCCGTCGCGCCGTTGTAACCTTAGGGGTTAGGAGATAGAGAGGAAGAAAACAATTAAATAGTAGGTATACAAAATTTATTAAAAAAATAGAGGTATGTAGGTGAAGGTTCTCTCAGGGGGGTTCGGTATGCTCATAACCGTAGGTTGCAATTACACTGAGAAATAAAAATGCCACTGTCCTGCGTTAGTCCCCGGGTAGGATCGGAGCAGCGGCCGTGCATCAGCAGTAGGCAGGGCTCTGGCCGTGCAGGTAGGTGCAGCGGCAATGTGACTAGATGATGTGAAGGAGTAGATGAAGGCGAAGAGTGAAGGGTGAACGTGAACCCTGGAATCGTAATTTAGTCGATTCACAGTTTGTCCTAGTTTTCCTACTGACTGCAACATCACGAACACCACAACGACCACTCCCGGAGAGGGCTAAGCAGGAAGCAAGTGGCATCATAGGCTACTATGGTGTTCAATGATGAGGCAGTCATACAAAGCAGAGTTATAGAATAGTAAGAAGACTTTACACAATGGGAATACCGAATTGCGTGATAGACTAGTTTGGCTGTAGGTAGTTGCCATTAAAATTTAGCAGTGCAATCCTTACATAAAATGTAATTAAGCCTTACATATATTCCATAAGCACTAGCAAGGCTGTACTAAACAAAATTAGAAAGAATGTAGCAATTATGAAATGATGTATTTAGATGTATTTCTAAGTTCTAGATTCGAGTTACCTACATAGTAATAAATATAGATTATGCAACACTCACCCAATAAACTCGGGGTTCACACACTGACTTTAGTTTAACGATATTCATTATATAAATTAATAAAATTTACTGTTTAAATATAATATTAGTTGCCGACGCGCGGTACGTGCACACGTTAAGACGATCTGAAGTACTGTGTCGCGTCCGAGTCTAGAATGATCTCGGCGTCCGCGTCGGCGCGCGCGCCCGCTGTAGCAACTGGTTAGGTATATGTAGATATAGGTATCTAAGCTAATGAACAATAGCGATGCTATACTACTCGTTTGCGCGAGGTTTGCTTCCGAGTTAATTTATTTAGTTTAAATTTAGATAGAAATATAATTTTGTAACTGAATTATTAAGTAGTTTTAGCGTAGTATTGGTGTAGCCAAACTATGGTATATAAGGAAGTGTAACGAACCGTTACATACCCCCCTTTTTAGGTTAGTATTTTCGCTTACGAAAATGGGCGCTTGCACATTGCACGATATCGTGGCACGATATCGTCCACGATATCGTACGATATCGTTCCACGATATTGTACGACATCGTTCCACGATATCGTACGATATCGTGGAACGATATAACCGAACGAAATGACACAGTATATATAACCCACAGCTTGTTATTCGGTTAGTAGCTTTGCGCCAGTAACCGCGCGATTCTTAAAGCTAATTAAAATATTAGAAGCAATAATGGCAGCAGTGAACAAGTTACGTTTACTTTATCTTTCATATTTACGGAGAAAAAAACGATACTGTAGAAGAACATTTTGGGTTGATCCTCTTCTACAAGTGCGATATTTAGAGGGAACTTATTACCTTCTCTTCGATAAACTGTGTGCGCGAAGTGAAATGTTTAATAATTTTTTTCGAATGACCCAGAACACTTTCGAGTTCATACTGTGTCATTTGTTGGAGGTTTTAAAAAAACAAGACACTAACTTCCGGATGACAATACCACCGCGGTAAATGTTAGCGGGGAATGTTAGTATTAGACAAGGTGATGTGATATCGCCGAATCTCTTCATGAATGCACTTGAGGACATCTTTAAGACGCTGGACTGGGAAGGGTGAAGGGTGTGGCGTGAACATCAATGGCGCGCGAATCTTGCACCTTCGGTTTGCCGACGACATCGTTATAGTATCGGAGACGCTGGAACAGGTAAGTTCCGCTTACCTGTTCCAGTGACTCCGCTGCACAACCTCAACAGAGGGTCTCGACGTGTTGGTCTGTGCATGGACTTAGAAAAAACCAAGGTCATATTCAATGACCACGTCATGCGCCGGGGATACTATACGTCGACGGATCGAGGCTGGAGGTTGTTTAGGAGTATACCTACCTTGGGCAGGTTATCACATTGGGAAAAAATAACCTGGACAAACAAATCGCCATAAGGCAGAAGAAGGCAGCAGAAGCAGGCACATGACGGCAGCGTGACGTGAGAAGCTCACGCACGCCCCCCATAGCGCCGTAATCACAAAATTTCATGATGGGTATCGTCTTAGAGGTTTTTGGTATGCTGAGTACGAATCACGTGATAATTTTGCAATCCAATATGGGCGCCGCGCCATAATCACAAAATTTCATGATGAGTATCGTTTAAGGGGTTTTTTGGTATGCTGAGTACGAATCACGTGATAATTTTGCAATCCAAAATGTCCGCCTGTTTTTCCTGGGTAACTGTATACGTTTTTACAACAGGCTTCCAAGCGAAACTAAAAGCATGCCCCTAATTAAGTTTAAAAAGTGTATGAAAAGTAAATTGTGCTGCAGGGGCTACTATACAATTGACGATTATTTGATTGATAAGGAAGCCTGGAAGTGATCTGCTTGCTCTACTGATGGAGTTTTAGTTTATAGTATCTACTTATTGTAAATATGTAGTGCACAAAAAGAATAGCCCGCCGAGTTTCTTGCCAGTTCTTCTCAAGCGGGCCGCGTTCCGAACTGGTGGTACTATATGCATTGTATTCATTGACGTGTCGCAAGTGCCTATGTATTAGGACTTTGACTTTGACTTCGCCGCACCGTAATCACAAAATTTCGTGATGGATATCATTTAAGGGGTTTTTTCGAATGCTGAGTACGAATTACGTGATAATTTTGCAATCCAATATGACCGCCTAAGCTATTTACAGTAGTAAACTAAAAAGATTTGCTTGTTAAGTTTAGGCATTCTGAACTAGCAATGCGAAAATACTATGACAAAAGATTTTTATTGTAAAATTAAGGCCAATTACATTAAATTGGTACCTAGCATACGAAAAAACCCTTAAAGGAATTTTGTGATTACGGCGCGGCGGCCATATTGGATTGCAAAATTATCACGTGATTCGTACTCAGCATACCAAAAAACCCCTTTAACGATACCCATCATAAAATTTCGTGATTACGGCGCGGCGACCATATTGGATTGCAAAATTATCACGTGATTCGTACTCAACATACCAAAAAACCGATTAAACGATACCCGTCATGAAATTTTGTGATTACGGCGCGGCGGCCATATTGGATTGCAAAATTATCACGTGATTCGTACTCAGCATACCAAAAAACCCCTTTAACGATACCCATCATAAAATTTCGTGATTACGGCGCGGCGGCCATATTGGATTGCAAAATTATCACGTGATTCGTACTCAGCATACCAAAGAAACCCCTAAAACGATACCTGGAGCATGACTTGTGGCTCACTACAAGTCATGCTCCAGGAATGTCACGGGTCAGTAGATGCGCACGTCTGTGTGAGTGAGCCGTTTCGCACATTTCTATGAAGTTACTCTACTGTTGTAAGTATCTGTATATATTGTCACGACAGTAAATATCGTCCACGATATCGTGCGATATCGTGACGATATCGTGGCAGTGTGAAAGCGTGTAGTAGTAATTGTATCAAAACACCGCTCCTACGATATCGTACGATATCGTGTCGTTACCGTTATCGTGGCAGTGTGCAAGCGCCCAATCCCTTGAAACTAACTGAACTAACTTACTAACTTAAAACCTGTACTAGGATCATTCTGAAGAAACTCAATGGGACAGTTAGAAGAAGGACGTATTTAAGGCTTAGGATTATTGATTCAGGTAATACGAACCGCCTGAAAGTAGGGTAGGTATAATTAGGCTTGTAGTTGAAGGCTGGGATTTATACAACCGTCCCAGAGAGGAAATCTACTAGAAGCATCCAGCTTCCGAGTGGTAGAATTAGCTACGTAAATCTGTTAGGGCAAGCTTTCAGCTTCCGAGTGACAGTATTTACCACGTAAACCGAGAAACAGAAGTGTTATAGAATTGAATTTTACTAGCAAAATCTCCCAACAAAGTAATGTCAGCAAAGCAAATCATTTTGAATTTAAAATTAGTATTTGAGAGGTTTAGTATTTTTAATGAAAAGTAATTAACGCGAACAGTCATATTAAGAATAAAAATGTTTGGGTGTGTGTTGCAGATCTATATAGTTTCAGGTAGGTACAGTCAGCATCAGATAGATATGTGCTTCCAAAGTAGTCAAAATTATGTAAAGAATATAAATTCAATTTTATGTTCGCAGACATAGCATTCAAATAGTTGTAAGCATCCAGAGTGTTCAAAACATCTTCGCTGTAAGTTGTCAATATTATGTTAGCTGTTACAGTGTTCATATTACTGTTGTCAAATAGGTCGTTTAATGGTATCTATGCACCGTAGAGCCAAAAGTCATTAAGGCCGGCTACAATCCCCTTTTGAGTCATGTTCCTCAAAACTAAGGCCTGCCACACATAGTGCATTGTTAGTTCGCTCACCAGGTGTGTTAAATGAATATTTAAAATCTGATGGCTTAAAACTAGTGCAACAGCTAGTCTAATAAGAACTCACATAAACTACGTCAACGTTATTATATTAACGCAAAAAAATCGCTGCGTTACCCATTTCTAGTAATATTTCGGGGCATATTTATTGCACTGACTGTATAAATATAATACTGTATAATAAAAAAAAAACTAAATAAAATAAATCAAAACAACGAGTTGTAAAAAAGAACTTATATTTTCTTAGAATCTAGTGTAACCACCGTTGGCATTGATTACATCAAGTAGGCGTTGTCTCATTGATCTAACTGTGTTAAAACAGAATGAACTTCCCCTCAATGATTCCCAAATTGCATTTACATGCATCCGTAAATTTTCGGTACTGCGAGCCTGTTCATGATCCCACATTTGGACCATTCTACCCCAGACGTTCTCAATAGGATTAAGGTCTGGGCTTTTGGGAGGTAGGGTTATTAAATTTAACTCTCCGTTTTCAGAAATATAATCCTGAACCACTCTTGAATTATGTACAGAGCTTCCGTCTTGTATAAAAGTTATCGCCTCTTCAAAGGGATAAAATATTTGTGCTGTAGGTAACAACACCTCTTCCAAAACATCTTTATAAGTCAATCCATTTAGACGCCCACCAACTTCGATTAACTCACCGGGTCCAACTTCCGAAATCCATCCCCAAAAACCAAGCGATATGCGTCCACTTCTGTTATTGGGCAAGATATTTTCTTCATTATATCTTGTATTATTGTATCTCCACAGAGAGAGGCGACCATGCGTAGAATTATAAAACACTTTTTCATCAACAAAAACAACCTTACTAAAATCGTAATCTAAATAGCTTAGCTTCGACGTATTGTATTTTGGGACATGCTATGAGTAGTCGCCAATTGGGAAGTGTTAACAAAACGGTCCACTAGTACATTTTGTATCAGTGCACGGTCTTGTTGGATGTTACTAATACGCTGACGACCTGTTGTAACATGGCGTGAAATCCCTCTTGTTTCACGCCAGCGCGATATCCAGAGAGATACAGTGTTTCTCTAAAAGATTATAAAAATCGTTAGTCGGACATTGTATGCAATATAAATTAAAAGGAGAATGTTAATAATCCTGGTAATAAAAAAATACTCACACTTATGCCAAGTTCATCGGCTATGTCAGTAACAGAAACATTTTCCCGATGTAAATTTATTATACGATGCTTGGTTTGCTCATCTAAATGATATGGAGGCATGCTAATTTAATAAAATAATACAACTATTTCATTTAAATTTGCAATGTAATACACATAGACAACATGACATATTATTCCGTGACATTATTATACTTTTATTAAAGTTTGTTATTTATGACATTTTCCTTAAAAGAGTTTCCTTTTCAAAGAAAATTCCATTCTATTTAGGGATGTTAGAACATATCTAAACTATGTTTCCTTTCTAATAATCAAAATTTCTAATAAACAAAAGACATATCAATTACGTCATGCACGAAATGAGCAGGATGGATAATCAAGGAAAAAGGGAAACAAAATATTTATTACTAACATTTTATTCCAATATACACTCTAGCTACGGATATTAAAGATGACTTTCCTAATTGTAAAGATATTTTTGACTAGTATGAATGCATAGATACCATTAAACGACCTATTTGACAACATTAATATGAACACTGTAACAGCTAACATAATATTGACAACTTACATCGAAGATGTTTTGAACACTCTGGATGCTTACAACTATTTGAATGCTATGTCTGCGAACATAAAATTGAATTTAATATAAACTTTACATAATTTTGACTACTTTGGAAGCACATATCTATCTGATGCTGACTGTACAAAAAATATGGTTAATATATTTTCAGCTAAATACAAAAATGAACAGTTAAAAAGGTTTCAGATAAATACAAAAATGATAGTTAATAAGGTAGTTATTAACTACACACAAGTACATAATTAAAATGTTTGATAATAAATAAAAATTCCTACCTACCTACTTTTCCCTAAGTTGGTTAAAAATGCAGTAAGTGGTAGTTAAATGATAAGTGGCGGTACACAGCAAAATTTAGAAAAAAATGTAGCAATTTATCAGGTTGAAAGTAGTATAAAAATAAATAAAAAACAAAAAAATTAAAATTAAAATTGTGACCGCCCAGTCACGCAGCACTTTCATAAGTCTCTTTCGCGACGCTGGATGCACGGGAACGCCAGTAATCTGGGTAGATAGACTACTGACTTCGCACTATCCCGTGGGCGGTTAGCTGTCTATCCCACTAGGGTCTAGCTTCCAGTAGGGTCTCTTGAACCTAGATTCACCCTACCGCCTAGTACAACATTTCTTATAGCTAAACAGAACTACCTACAGTAGGCAAGGTAGTTATACAAAAAAAAACAACTTAAATCTAAGCGTTTTATGCCAACACCAAGGAACCCAACTACGTTACACCCTGCGGTTGCGAGCAATACCTATATCGGGCGCCAATGTAACCTTAGGGGTTAGGAGATAGAGAGGAAGAAAACAATTAAATAGTAGGTATACAAAATGTATTAAAAAAATAGGGGTATGTAGGTGAAGGTTCTCTCAGGGGGGTTCGGTATGCTCGTAACCGTAGGTTGCAATTAGAATAGAATAGAATAGAATAAAACTTTATTTGTACACCTCGTTATAAACTATTTACAAAATCAAACATACAATATTGTACAAAGGGCGGTCTTATCGCTAAAAAGCAATTTCTTCCAGACAACCTTAGGATGGACAGAAAAGATTTATCTATACTAATATTATAAAGAAGTAAAGTTTGTGTGTTTGTTAAATTGTAAGGGCTAATCTCGGGATCTACTGAACCGATTTTAAAAATTCTTTCACCAATAGAAAGCTACGTTATTGTGGAGTGTCATAGGCTATACAGCATTACGCTACAACGAATAGGAGCGGAGCAGTAATAGTAAATGTTTTAAAAACGGGGGAAAAGTTATTCCTTTTGAGAGCTTCGTTGCGTGTGCTGCGTATATATTATGTATTGATATTAACGAGGAGACGCTACGGGAGTAAACGCAACGCGACTTGAGTAAATGCGACGGGAACAGGCAATACTCTTTCTTATGTGGCGCAAACGAAGTTGCGCGGGTCAGCTAGTGTTATAATAGATGGGTAGTTTAGGTGTAGAGATTAAGCATATTTATACAGACTACATACATACACAACATATACATATATATACATACCCATATATACAAATACACATATACACATACATACATACCTACATATATATAAGTACATATACCTAAACATACGTTTATAAAAATAATTTATACGTATAACAAATAACAACTTCAGTGTGAAGACCGTAAATATTTGATATCGTAACAATTTAGAGTATTAACTACCGTGTCAGATAATGTTGCTTTACCATTCGCTTGAAGACATCCAGAGACTGAGCACGTCTAATCGGTGTAGGTAATGCATTCCATAACCGCACTGCCTGTATGGTGAAAGATTTGTCATAAAAACTGGTCGAGTGGGTAGGTACTGCAAGTTTTAAAGATTCCGACGACCTCAAGGACCTTGAATGTGTGTCATTAAGGAACATAAATCGTTCTTTAAGATAAGTCGGGGAACGTGGATCAAATAGTATACTGTAAAGCATAGAAAGTATATGAGTATTCCGACGAAGGCGAATTGGGAGCCACTCGAGCATGTTGCGATATTCAGTAATATGATCATATTTGCGTAAGCCAAATATGAATCTTATGCAGAAGTTTTGTAGGCGCTCAAGCTTATCAAGTTGCTCTTCAGTAACGTCGAGATAGCTGATATCTGCATAATCTAGCATAGGAAGTAGGAGAGATTGAGCTAGTGCAATTTTAGTGGCCTTTGGCAGAAAATTACTTAGTCGGCGCAAGGATCCTGCAGACGCAAACAGCTTCCGGCTGACTTCCTGCAGTTGAGGACGCCATGATAGCGTGCCATCAATCAAAATGCCCAGATTTTTGACCGTTTCGCTTATAGTTAGCACAACACCGTCAAACATAACATCAGGCAATTGTGTTCTATCTATTCGCGACACCATAATAGGACTGCCGATAACAGCCACCTGAGTTTTGGAGGGGTTAACTCTAAGTCCATACCGCTTACTCCACCTACATATCCGCCTTAAGTCAGAGTTGATAATTGATATGGCTTCTGTAATTTCATGTGCTGGAGCTTGCATATATATCTGTAGATCGTCTGCATAAAGGTGGTAGGATGACAATAGAGATTTTGAAATGGAGTTTATAAAGACGGAGAAAAGTAAAGGTGATAAAACGCCACCCTGTGGTACGCCCACAGTCGTGTTGCACCAAGAAGAAAGTGATTCTTCAATGCGTACACGCTGACGCCGTCCAAACAGGTAACTATGAAACCAGTCAATCACTGTTGGAGATATGTTAATCGAGCGCAGTATGCCAAGCAGGATTTGGAAATCCACTGTATTAAAGGCATTGCTAAAATCAAGTAAGGATAGTACAGTAAGATTTCCATTTTCCATGCCCAGCCTAATGTCGTCCGTAACGCTGATCAGCGCACTGGCCGTACTATATCCCGGACGAAAACCAGATTGGTAAGGGTTAAGGAGCAGGTTTCTATTTAGGAATAAGCTTAGTTGGCTGTGTACAAGCCGTTCCAGAACTTTGGAAAGGAAAGGTAAAATGGCTATGGGACGATATTCAGCAAAGGATGTAGGGTTAGGCTTTTTGGGAATGGGGATAATTTGCGCCTCTTTCCACGTTGTTGGAAATACACTGGTAGTTAAAGAGTAGTTCAGGACATGGCTTAAGGTAGGAAGGATTTCATCCAGAATAGGCACGACCATGTTACGGCTCAGGCAGTCAGTGCCAACTGCGTTAGAGCTTATCGACATTATGCACCTCTTAACATCACAAGCAGATAATTGTTCAAAAAGAAACGGTTGAAAAGAAGGAGTTGGAAGTGATGAAAGATATTGTAAAGTATTTGCTTTACTAGTTTGATCATAACTTGAAGACGAACAGAAATGTTGATTTAGTGAATCAATGTTAAGTGTTTTCGGAATATCCTGTTGTTTAGGTTTTCCAACCCCTAGTGTTTTCAGAAACTTCCAGGTTTTCGCAGGGTCCCCGTTCTGGACCGATTATGGATATACTGGCGTTGTGCTTTCCTACACACCTTGCCGCAGAGGTTTCTACAGGCAATATACTTCTCGCGGTTTTCAGGTGTAGGCCGACGCTTGTACTTACACTTGGCTGCGGCTTTTTTAGCAATAAGGGATTTTGTTTCAGTGGTGAGCCAAGGTGAAGGCAAGTGCCGCACCCTTACCGCCCGTATTGGAGCATGAAGATCATACAGTTCTACTATCTTGTTTGTTAGAATGTTTACTTTCTGCTCAACACAATCGGTTGAGAAGAGTGAGTTCTAATCAATATTTGAAGCATCCTCTCGCAGCTTATTAAGGTCCATGCCACTAAAATTGCGCTGCATGAGGATTTTAGGTTTGGATTTAGGAGGGCGAAGGTTGTAAGAGAGGTAGATTAAATCATGGTACGAAAATTCATCAGCTGTGCATTGTCCATGCTTAACAACATTACTGATTCAGAAGATGAAACAAGGATGAGATCGATTAGAGAGGGACGACAATCAGGAAAGTGATGAGTGACGTTTAAAGGTAGGATAGACAAGTTGCAGGAGTGAATAATGCTAGTGAAAGTAGTTGAGCGAGCAAGCGATTGAGGATCTTTTTTGATTAAACATGACGTGTTAAAATCGCCCAAAATTATAGTATGAGCGTATGAGGGAGAAAGGCGCTCTATTACATCTTCAAAGGACGAAAAGAAATTGATTTTAGATGACGAGGAATAATAAATACCAAGTAACACCTTGCTATGATGAAGCTCCACCTCGAGGAATATTGATTCCCCAGCATTTGAAGGCGGTGGCTGAGGTGACATTTCCAGGATCTTAAATTTAATATTATTTCGTAAGTAAATTCCAACACCGCCCCCTTTGGTCAAGCGATCATTTCGTATTAAGTGAAAATGAGGTAAGGTGTAAGGAGCAGAAGGAAGACAAGGATTTAGCCACGTTTCTGAGACCAGAATTGCGTGGATATTTTTACCATCAAAAGCAGTCAGCATCTCTGTGAAATGGGCGTGAATACTCTGTGCATTTATATGGACTACATTAAAATTCTTGGGTACGTCGGAAAATTGGGTCTCCATAATTTGAGCCAACGACGGTGGACTCACAACACTATCATTATGGCTGCTAGCTGTAGTGAAGCTGTCTTCATCATCACTAAAGTTATATGCATTTAACATAATATTAATTTAAAAAGATAATAAATAATAAAATATAAAAATAATAAAATAAATACAAAAATATGAATAAAATAAATACAAATAAATAATAAAAATAAAAGTGGTTTCAAATATTATCTGTCCACCCGCCAGTTGTGCTAGAATTGAAAGAAACTGGAAGAATAATCACACAAACATGCAGAAAATAACACGGATTACACAAAAAAGACACAAAAACCATTAACATCGGGCACTTCCAAATTATTCAATAAAAACTTCTTAAGTAGGCTGTATGGACCACTACTCTTTGCCTGTCCTATAGGCACGTAAAAGAAAAATTAAAAAGTAAATGTCATTCTCAATTTCTCAATTATCATTCAAATTGACACTTAAGATTAAACTTAAACAATGCCAGAGAACCAAAAGTTGAAGTTGAACAAACGAAAAAGTGAAAGTGAAAGAAATAGAAAGTGACGAAAAGACATACATGTATAGCTTTAGGCTAGATAGCTAGTTGTTGAGATATTGATACAGATATACAATAAAAGCAAAAAATAGAAAACGTTTACAAATTGAAATACACATCAAGTACCCAGTTACACCACCACGATGTGGTAACATACCAACAAAGGAGCAATACTGTGAAGTGAAGCTGTTTTACTTTTTATGCACGGCTCGCCTGGACTTCGTCGCACCCTTCGCCGTGGGTGCTGCTTTTTGGACGTCGCAATTCAATCGATTTAGCTCGCTTATGGACGCTATACGATGCCGCGTACTGTCTGCGCCCAAGATGAACACATGACCTCCCCGTGTCCAGCACTTGGAAACACCAAAACGTTCACGTGCAGCCATGAAAGCTTCGTGTCTGGTACGGGTCAGAAATTCGGACAGTGTGATTCCAGTGCCTTTGAACTTCGTTTTTGTGAACCACACTCTATCACGAACTGCTACTTGGTGAAACTTTATCAAGATTGGTCTGGGCTTGTCGGCACCTGAAGATCGTCCCATTCTTTGGCAGCGCTTAATGTCATTTGGTGTCACGTCAGTCAGTTTCAAGTTATGGGAAATAACCTTAGCCACAACCTGGGACACCTGTTCAGCCCGCTCCTCAGGAACGCCGTGCAATAACAATATCCTACGACGACTCCTCATCTCGACATTGTCCAACTCACGTGCCATGAATTCCATCTGAGTGCGAAATGCTGACAAAGTATTCATCACCAAGGCCTTAAACTTTGTAAACTCCGATGTCAGACTCACCAGATTAGGAGAAGATGGAACTTTATTGCTTCGTTGGAGCTCAGCCTCAAATTCAGCCAGCCGCTCTTCAAGCCCACTCATGGTTGATGTAAAGGACTCTTTCATTGCCTCCATTTCCTCTTTGTGTTAGTGATGTACTTACAACTGTGAATAACTCTTTATATTGGATAGATAGATTGGAGATAACGCACAACTGGTGAGTGTACTATATTAAGATTCAATTTTGTTCAATACTGTCTATCTAAAACAAATAAATAATTTTTAATTAAATAAAATTACGAGAGTTTTTAAAACTTGTATATTTGTTGTGACTACCCACACAGATTACACTGAGAAATAAAAATACCACTGTCCTGCGTTAGTCCCCGGGTAGGATCGGAGCAGCGGCCGTGCAGCAGCAGTAGGCAGGGCTCTGGCCGTGCAGGTAGGTGCAGCGGCAATGTGACTAGATGATGTGAAGGAGTAGATGAAGGCGAAGAGTGAAGAGTGAACGTGAAAGTGAACCCTGGAACCGTAATTTAGTCGATTCACAGTTTGTCCTAGTTTTCCTACTGCCTGCAACATCACGAACACCACAACGACCACTCCCGGAGAGGGCTAAGCAGGAAGCAAGTGGCATCATAGGCTACTATGGTGTTCAATGATGAGGCAGTCATACAAAGCAGAGTTATAGAATAGTAAGAAGACTTTACACAATGGGAATGCCGAATTGCGTGATAGACTAGTTTGGCTGTAGGTAGTTGCCATTAAAATTTAGCAGTGCAATCCTTACATAAAATGTAATTAAGCCTTACATTATTCCATAAGCACTAGCAAGGCTGTACTAAACAAAATTAGAAAGAATCTAGCAATTATGAAATGATGTATTTAGATGTATTTCTAAGTTCTAGATTCGAGTTACCTACATAGTAATAAATATAGATTATGCAACACTCACCCAATAAACTCGGGGTTCACACACTGACTTTAGTTTAACGATATTCATTATATAAATTAATAAAATTTACTGTTTAAATATAATATTAGTTGCCGACGCGCGGTACGTGCACACGTTAAGACGATCTGAAGTACTGTGTCGCGTCCGAGTCTAGAATGATCTCGGCGTCCGCGTCGGCGCGCGCGCCCGCTGTAGTAACTGGTTAGGTATATGTAGATATAGGTATCTAAGCTAATGAACAATAGCGATGCTCTACTACTCGTTTGCACGAGGTTTGCTTCCGAGTTAATTTATTTAGTTCTGAATTATTAAGTAGTTTTAGCGTAGTATTGGTGTAGCCAAACTATGGTATATAAGGAAGTGTAACGAACCGTTACATACCCCCCTTTTTAGGTTAGTATTTTCGCTTACGAAAATCCCTTGAAACTAACTGAACTAACTAACTAACTTAAAACCTGTACTAGGATCATTCTGAAGAAACTCAATGGGACAGTTAGAAGAAGGACGTATTTAAGGCTTAGGATTATAAATTCAGGTAATACGAACCGCCTGAAAGTAGGGTAGGTATAATTAGGCTTGTAGTTGAAGGCTGGGATTTATACAACCGTCCCAGAGAGGAAATCTACTAGAGCAAGCATCCAGCATTCCGAGTGGTAGAATTAGCTACGTAAATCTGTTAGGGCAAGCTTTCAGCTTCCGAGTGACAGTATTTACCACGTAAACCGAGAAACAGAAGTGTTATAGAATTGAATTTTACTAGCAAAATCTCCCAACAAAGTAATGTCAGCAAAGCAAATCATTTTGAATTTAAAATTAGTATTTGAGAGGTTTAGTATTTTTAATGAAAAGTAATTAACGCGAACAGTCATATTAAGAATAAAAATGTTTGGGTGTGTGTTGCAGATCTATATAGTTTCAGGTAGGTACAAAAAATATGGTTAATATATTTTCAGCTAAATACAAAAATGAACAGTTAAAAAGGTTTCAGATAAATACAAAAATGATAGTTAATAAGGTAGTTATTAACTACACACAAGTACATAATTAAAATGTTTGATAATAAATAAAAATTCCTACCTACCTACTTTTCCCTAAGTTGGTTAAAAATGCAATAGGTGGTAAATAAATGATAAGTGGCGGTACACAGCAAAATTTAGAAAAAAATGTAGCAATTTATCAGGTTGAAAGTAGTATAAAAATAAATAAAAAACAAAAAATTTAAAATAAAAATAGTGACCGCCCAGTCACGCAGCACTTTCATACGTCTCTTTCGCGACGCTGGATGCACGGGAACGCCAGTAATCTAGGTAGATAGACTACTGACTTCGCACTATCCCGTGGGCGGTTAGCTGTCTATCCCACTAGGGTCTAGCTTCCAGTAGGGTCTCTTGAACCTAGATTCACCCTACCGCCTAGTACAACACTTCTTATAGCTAAACAGAACTACCTACAGTAGGCAAGGTAGTTATACAAAAAAAAACAACTTAAATCTAAGCGTTTTATGCCAACACCAAGGAACCCAACTACGTTACACCCTGCGGTTGCGAGCAATACCTATATCGGGCGCCAATGTAACCTTAGGGGTTAGGAGATAGAGAGGAAGAAAACAATTAAATAGTAGGTATACAAAATGTATTAAAAAAATAGGGGTATGTAGGTGAAGGTTCTCTCAGGGGGGTTCGGTATGCTCGTAACCGTAGGTTGCAATTACACTGAGAAATAAAAATACCACTGTCCTGCGTTAGTCCCCGGGTAGGATCGGAGCAGCGGCCGTGCAGCAGCAGTAGGCAGGGCTCTGGCCGTGCAGGTAGGTGCAGCGGCAATGTGACTAGATGATGTGAAGGAGTAGATGAAGGCGAAGAGTGAAGAGTGAACGTGAAAGTGAACCCTGGAACCGTAATTTAGTCGATTCACAGTTTGTCCTAGTTTTCCTACTGCCTGCAACATCACGAACACCACAACGACCACTCCCGGAGAGGGCTAAGCAGGAAGCAAGTGGCATCATAGGCTACTATGGTGTTCAATGATGAGGCAGTCATACAAAGCAGAGTTATAGAATAGTAAGAAGACTTTACACAATGGGAATGCCGAATTGCGTGATAGACTAGTTTGGCTGTAGGTAGTGGCCATTCAAATTTAGCAGTGCAATCCTTACATAAAATGTAATTAAGCCTTACATATATTCCATAAGCACTAGCAAGGCTGTACTAAACAAAATTAAAAAGAATCTAGCAATTATGAAATGATGTATTCAGATGTATTTCTAAGTTCTAGATTCGAGTTACCTACATAGTAATAAATATAGATTATGCAACACTCACCCAATAAACTAGAGGTTCACACACTGACTTTAGTTTAACGATATTCATTATATAAATTAATAAAATTTACTGTTTAAATATAATATTAGTTGCCGACGCGCGGTACGTGCACACGTTAAGACGATCTGAAGTACTGTGTCGCGTCCGAGTCTAGAATGATCTCGGCGTCCGCGTCGGCGCGCGCGCCCGCTGTAGTAACTGGTTAGGTATATGTAGATATAGGTATCTAAGCTAATGAACAATAGCGATGCTATACTACTCGTTTGCGCGAGGTTTGCTTCCGAGTTAATTTATTTAGTTTAAATTTAGATAGAAATATAATTTTGTAACTGAATTATTAAGTAGTTTTAGCGTAGTATTGGTGTAGCCAAACTATGGTATATAAGGAAGTATAACGAACCGTTACACCGTAATTACAAATTTTTTTCGTATGCTAAGTTCGAATTACATGATAATTTTTCACTCCAATGTGGCCGTCGCGCCGTAATTACAAAATTTCATGATGGGTATCGTTTCAGAGGTTTTTTAGTACGATGATTACGAATTACATGATAATTTTGCAGTCCAATATGGCTGCCTATATGAACTGTATTCTGAAAAATCATATAATTTCAACCCTGAATTTTAGGAATATGTTAAAAATATTCAAAGATATTTAAGCAAGCCTGTTCCTTAGCCAAATCTAATTTCATTAGAAATAAAATTTTAGACTCTGCGAATATAATTAAAACTACCTGGAACATAATAAATGCGGAATGTGGTAGGTGTACAGTGAATGAAAGAAAGTTCGATTTAAAGATAAACAATCGCCACGTCTCGGAGAATATGGAAGTAGCGACCGAGTTCGAAAAATTCTTCAGTAATTTACCAATAGATATAACTAACGCTCTTCGGTCGTCTTCTACCTCCGCTGAGCTATTATTAGCAGAATCCGTTGCTGCCTGTGAAGGCGCGTTCGAATTCACCGTTGTCAACTGCAACGACTCCATAAAAGCGTTCAAATCTATTAATGTTAAAAAAACCGCTGACCTTTGGGGGTTATCAGTGAAATCCGTTTCAAGTATTATAGATGTCATTGCCCCCTACTTGGCAACTGTGTTTAACGATTGCGTCTCAAGTGGTGTATTTCCTGATTTGATGAAACACAGTAAAGTATTACCACTGTTCAAGGCTGGCAGCACTTCAGATCCGGGTAATTTCAGACCTATTTCGGTGTTGCCGACCTTGAGCAAGATATTTGAAAAATTAATACTAGAGCAGATGCTGATTTATTTTAACAGTCACAAATTGTTTCATGAGAAACAATTTGGCTTCACTAAAGGACGTTCGACTACCGATGCTGGTGTAGAGTTATTGAAATGTATTTATGAGGCCTGGGAGGATAAACAAGATGCAATTGGTGTATTTTGCGATCTGTCTAAGGCTTTTGATTGCGTCCAACATGAAACATTAATATCAGGAAATTACACCATTACGGCATAAGGAGCAAGGCTCTCGATCTTCTGACTTCATATTTGAACAATAGAATTCAGAGAGTCGATGTTAATTTTACACGTTCAGAAGGATCAGTAGTTACTATGGCCGTCCCGCAGGGTTCAATACTCGGCCCATTTTTATTTCTTATATATTTTAATGACCTACCCTTTTACATGGGGGACAACAACAGGATTGTTTTGTTTGCTCATGATACTTCTTTGATTTTCAAAGTCAAACGACAATAAGATAACTATGACGACGTAAACAATGCAATCTTGAAAGTGGTTCATTGGTTTAACACTAACAATCTTAGACTGAATGATAATAAAACTAAATGTATTAAGTTTACCTTGCCGAATGTAACACAGTCAGACACCAATGTTCAACTTAATGGTCGGGAGTTGGAACTTGTGGAATCAACGACGTTCCTAGGGTTAACGGTCGATGCTGGTTTACAATGGGGTCCACATATTGTAAAACTAGCTAGTAGATTAAGTTCAGCAGCATTTGCTGTGCAAAAGATAAGGCACTTGACTGATGTAGATACGGCTAAAATAGTTTATTTCAGTTACTTTCACAGTATAATGTCTTACGGTATTCTACTGTGGGGCAATTCTGCAGATATAAATTCAATTTTTATTTTACAAAAGCGAGTCATAAGAGCTATATATAGATTAGGTCCAAGGATCTCTCTGTGGGAAACATTCAAAGAGGTTAATATTCTTACAGTAGCATCTCAATACATTTTTGAAAATCTTATGTATGTACAAAGAAATTTACATAGTTTCCATAAGTTAAGTGATAGACACAATGTCAACACTAGAAATAAAAATAACCTCGCTGTTTATCATAGCAGATTGCATAAAGTCAGTAATTCTTTCAGGGGTAACTGTATACGCTTTAACAACAGGTTACCTAACGAAATTAAAAGTATGTCCCTAAATAAATTCAAAAAGTTTGTTAAAGGTAAATTATACAGCAAGGGCTACTATATGGTTGGTGATTACTTGATGGATAAGGAAGCCTGGAAATGACCTACTCTGCTAGATTCTCAAAAAACTGTCAAAATGCATAGTTTTTAGATTCATTAATAAAGTTGTAAATAGAGTAGTTAAAAGAATAACCCGCTGAGTTTCTTGCCAGTTCTTCTCAGGTGGGTCGCGTTGTGAACTGGTGGTAATTTTTTGGTTTATATAAGTGACGTTTACAAGTGCATTTGTATATGCCTAAGTAAATAAATTATTTTTGAATTTGAATTTGAAATTTGAATTGAATTTGAATTTGCCGTGCTATAATTAGAAAAATTTATGATGGGTATCGTTTTTGGGGTTTTTTAGTACGCTGAGTACGAATTACATGATAATTTTCAGTCCAATATGGCTGCCGCGCTTTCATTAGAAAATTTTATGATGGGTATCGTTTTTGGGGTTTTTTAGTACGCTGAGTACGAATTACGTGATAATTTTGCAATCCAATATGGCTGCCAGGCTGTAATTACAAAATTTCATGATGGGTATCGATTAACGGGTTTTTTCGTATGCTAAGTACCAGTAGCGAAGGCTCCATACAAGCCGATTCCCGCTGGCTTCCCTTTTCAGAACTGACAGCAACGTATATCAATTTTAAATTATACTTTTAAATTAATCTAAAATATTCAATTTACTTAGAATATAAACGCACTCAAATATACGAAGTTTCATTTAATATACCAAAAACATTAAAAAATATCAAACATCTACTCCAAATTAATCGATATTCGTAAACCACGCCGTTCGATCGAACAAGAGCGCGAAAATAATCCGGCTTACAGACTCATACTACCGCAGTACATGGCTCGCGTTGTTCAATAAATTAACGCACCACGCTCCCCCTAGCGAAGAGGGCGGCGCTAGGAGCGTGCGTGAAAGCCGGAACGACATAGCTTATTTCTCTCCGCATGTGCTCTGCAGGAACTGCAACCACAGAGTACATTTGTATACTATGAGATAGAGACGTCACTTGACTTATTGACGACATCAGCGGCGCCAAGCAGTTTTTGCCGGAAACTCGCCGGCTGCTTGTGTGTTTATTGTATCTAATAAATAATATTTATAATTTTATGAAACTAGAATTAAAAATTATATTTAAGTGCAAGTTACAAGTAATAAATATTGCTAACGGAGTGTAGTGTGGTGATGTGGAAGTAGGAGAGGATAAGTATCTTCTTTTGTTACTTGAAAACATTTGAGACGCCTATTCATTGAATTGATAATGTTGAGGCATTTTAATTACCATAGCTAAATCTAGATGGCGCCAGCCAAAATTATAATAATAATAATAAATATTCACGGGGACTACGGAAATCGTCTAAGACTGAGCGGTGTCCATCACCTCAACCGATCGGGTGGGCGCGGAGGCCGCACCCGGCTCTACCCGCATCTCACCGACTCCACCTCGACGACGACGGCGCTTTCTAGACGCCGCCAAGCAGGCTTTTGCACCCAGGCGATGCGCAGCAGCTTCTCCCATCGCCGTACACACGGGGCAGTGCGGGTCAGCGTTGCAGCTGGCCGCTTTGTGGTCAGGCTGCCCGCAGCGGAAACACAGTGTGCTGCGATCTACTCCCGCAGCACACCTGGCCCCCACGTGCCCCACGTCCAGGCAGCGGAAACACCGCTGCGGTCTGGGCTCCAGCAAGACTGCACGGACGCGGGTCCAGCCAATTGTGAGCAGGCGGCCATCCGTAATCTGCTTGGCCGCCGCGACCGGGCACTTGACCCACGCCGTGCCTTCCCTTCCCGCCTGACGAACGATCTCGCCTACGGTGACGCTGGTGATGGCGCAACCCCCTACTTCCGCTACCACCCGCGCCACGACCTCTTTCGCCGCCGCGTCGCCAAGACCGGAGATGCGCAACTCTGCGCACTTCTCTGGCCTGGCAACGCGGACGTCGTCGCCGAGGGTTTCTCGCAGTTTTGCCGCCAATGCGTCCGCTTTGACGCCTCTATCCGCACCCGCCACCTTGAGGACACGTCCTCCAGTGTTATAGGGTCGGCAGCGCGAGTGTGGCACCTCTGGTGTTGCAAACGTTCATAGGCTGCGGTGACCACCGGTCCTTCTGGTGGGCCGTACGCTTGTCTGCCACCTTAGTGGTATAAAAAAAAAAAAAAAAAAAAGTGGCCGCCGTGCGGAAGCGCAGGCCGTCAATGCCGAGGCTTTTGAGGTCGATCGACCTCTCAGCCTCGGCGAGCTTTTCAGCGTAAGTCACGCCCCGCCCCTCCGCTTCCCGCTGCAGCGTTATAACAACAGCGGCAGTACGCGGGGCGCGGAGATTCGGGACGCTCTTTCCTGCGACGGGCCTCGCGGGCGCCTTACCGGGCGCATTGGCGGGCGTTGATGGCGTCTTTCGTGGCCGCTTCAACACATTATTCCACGTCTCAGGCAGGGGCTGAGACGTGGGGGTCGGTACCAACGTTGAGGCCGACTGGCGCTCTCTGCGCGTCGCCTCGACTTCTCACGCGGCAGCGCTCCTCCTCTTTCTCTTATTCTTGTTCTTCCCCTGAGTTGGGGGAGAAGAAGAGGCCAACGGAGCAGCTGCGACGGGTTCAGTCACCTCCACCTCAGATGTGGAGGGGACGGGAGGCCTAGGCGCAGCGGCAGAGGTTTTACGCTTAGAGCGCGTGGGCGCAGGAGCGCCGACAGAACGGTCCGTGGAAAGGCCGACATATGCATCACCGGGTGCTAGAGCAGCGGCAGCCATGCGGGCATCATTGCGCGCATCCGACGCAAGTGGAGGACGTAACCGAGGCGCCGGGAGCAGCCGATCCTCAAAGCCGCCGTAGCGCGCGTCGATGAGACGAAGAACTTCTTCGCGCGACAGCCCCGACGACTGTGTAGAAGCAGCGCTCGACTGGCGCCTCATCTCCTCCATTGCGGCACGCACGGCCACGAGTTCGCCCTTCAGGCGCAAAACCTCATCATTTATGGTGAGGGAGGCCATTTCCCTCATGTGCTCCATAATTGACCCGGCGGCACTCCGCAGGCCGTGGACACTTTGACCGTTCAGTCGGGAGGATTTGAAGGCAATCGATTTGATCACCTCCACCGCCTCCTCGACCGCCTTCGACAGCTGCTCGGACCTGAGCCCCCGAGCAGCAAACGACGTCGACGCCTCCTGTGGCGTCGGGGACTTGCTGACGGAGGAGAGTCGCCTTTCCTTCCGCCTCTTACGCTCCTCCTCTTCCTCTTTCTCCTGCGCGAGCTCCTCCTCCGCCTGAAGTTCAACCTCGCGCTCCTTGGTGGCAATGTAGTGGGCCTTGGCCCTCGCCAGGCCAACGTATTGCCCCGTCGTTGGAGGGCGCCCACGCCCTCTTTTTCCGGACTGACCCCTGATGTTGTTGGGGCCAGTCGACTCAGCTGCAGAATCACTGTCCGACTCCCCAGGGCTTTTGCTGTTGCAGCGCTTGCGCTGCCACAGTCTGGGGGTCGGGGATAGACGGGCGCGACGAGGCGAGACCATCTTCACAGACTGGCAGCTGCTATCGGACTCCGTCAGCAGCTGCCAGTCGTCGCGCCGGTTCGTGTGACTTCTGCGCGGGGTCGTGTCGCAACGCGACACTGACACCCGCAGCTCTCCCAGACCCGAGATTGGAGTCCCGGGCCTCTCCACTACTTCTTCCTCCGCGTTAGATATCACTATCTTGCTCATTTTGCATAAATGCGCACACTGTTGTCCTCAAGTGTGGTTGGCGAGGTTCAGTCACCCAACTTGCCACTCCGTTACGGTGGTCAAGTTGGGGTCCAGGGCAGACGACGGGGACGTAGACGCACAACACTTGGGGACCTGCCCCATGTGTAATAAGATGCTCCAAAACGTCAATCATTGAAATAGTGCATAAATTAATTGAACATGTCGTAGAAGACAAGTGAAAGTTAAGAAAATAAAAAAAATAGTAACAAGTTTATTTTTCTGTAAGGGATATGTAAAAAAAATATTACGGCAGTCGAGATATGTTACGGCGGTCAAGGTTTTTGTTAAAAAAAAATATTTATTTTCTAAAATACAAATGTTTACTCAAAGGAAGCGATACAAAGACTGACTTAAAACTACTTATAACTAAACAATGACAAATACGCGGTCAGCGGTTTGCGCCTGCGCTTCGTTGCAAGTGTGCAGTGGTGTCAGCTTGAAAGCCATGGTTATGCCATGGTAACTCCTCCCTCCTTAAGACGGAAGCAGGGACTGCTTCTGGTAGCGTCCTCGCTACTTTTGGTATCCTGTGATAGTCCTTTTGTAACTTTCAGGGTTGCTGCGGATCTCCATTTCCAGATTTTCCAGACTGCTACTGCTATCAACATGGCATACAGGAACAGTGTGGTCCAACTTGGTGTTGCGGCAATTAATGGCCAGTCAACATCTTCGGGTGTGGTAATCTCTGCTGCACGGTTGACTAGTTCATGGATGCTGTCTAAAGATACGTCGTTCAGCTGCGACTCGTATTTGATAGTTTCTCTCGGTAGCGACGGCTCCTTGGGTAGTGGGATGATCTCGTTGATTACTAGATTGCTTGTATGTGATGATAAGCTGGTGTTCATCACGAGGATCTTGCAGTCTTCGGTCAGTGACACTAAGAAGACTCCTGTTGCTTTTCTGTATTCTGTCTTGCTGTTGCATTGAGTTCTAATGACTTCTTCTTGTTTCAGGACGAGTAGCCAGTTGTTATCTGCAATCTTCTGTATCTTTCCGCTTGAGAGGTTCATCTTAGCGCGAGTGCAGTTTGCTGTTTTGTGTTGCACTAGGGATACGATGCAGTCTCCGTCGTTTTCTATTTTTCTTGTTTCCAGCATCTTGCATAGGTAAGTGTCGTCGGCAAGGGGTTCGCAGACTTCTTCCAGGTAGGCGTACTCATCGTTACCAAGTGCAAGGTATTTGGACTTCGGGATTATGGTAAGGTTATTTTTATCTGGGATGGAATAGAGGTGTAAGAGATCATATGTATGAGATGAAACGGATGGGATTTCTAATATAAAATTTATGGAGTGTACTGTACTATAGGCCTTTACTTTAATTGATTTCTCTAATTTATGTATATTACTAATATCTATTCCAGCTACTGCTTTTAAAGAATACAGCTTACTTAGTTTGTTTAATTCAACTATAAGGTTCTGGGGGCTAATAATACTAGGATGCATTATACCTAACTGAGCGAACGTCATTGCGTCTTCTAACAACATTAATCTATCTATAATTATTTGTAAACTAAAATCTATTTGTACGTATACGTCTAAGAAGTGTAACCGACCCTCTATGCTATTGGCGTTTTTAGTGAGGTTACTGATAGCTTCAACTAAGTGTTTTTGATTTTCGCCTAATCTGCTTAACTGAAGGCTGAACTCGTTTATAACTTCTTCTGCTAGTACTAGGGATTTCTTTTGCGAGATGTTAATGCTGTTTACTTTATTGTTAAGATTTGAGATTTCTTGTTCATATTTAATCGCGTCCTCGTGGTCCAGATTCCCTGTAATGGCTTTAACTATGGAACCTAAGCCGTTAATGATTCCGCGTTTTCTCCTAGCTTGCGGAGTTAGGAACGACAATTTTTTACTAATTAAGAAAAGATTGTATTCTATCTGACTTTTGTAATTTTTATGTAGTTCTCTTAAGTGTATACTTTCGGCTGCCCTAGTAGCTGCAAACATGGATGTTAATTTCATAGTCGTAAGACGTAAATTAGTTATATTGTAACTACAAACTAAGCTTAAATAACTATCCTGCTTTAGGATTTGACCCTCTTTCAGCACAAGGATCCCGTTTTCGTTGCTTATGGGATCGAGTTTTACTGTGGCGGATGCGTAGAGCACGATGGCTCCTGCGACGGCGGCCCTGTAACAAGATGAGGCCTTCGTAATAGTTTGAAGTGTACCCTGATAGATTTAGAGTTAGGGTGGTTACCTATTATTTCGGCAATATTATTCGGGTGTAGATGAATAATTTTGTAGGGTCCTTTATAGACGGGTTTCGTTTTGTCACTGCGTGCGGTCTTGGCTACCTGTTTATAGACAGTTTCACCTACCTTGAACTCGATGTCTCTGGCGTCCTGATTCCGCTTTGCTATGACTTGCTCCTTATTTTTAGACATGAATGCTGCAACGCATTCTTGTACTGCTTCTGCGTTCGACTTATGTTTGATGACATAATCCTGGTAAAATTCTTTTGGGTAGTAAAGTTCTAAAGGGTTCCTAGAGGCTGTGTGACCAAATAATAATTCATGTGGTGAATATCCTGTAGCTGAATGAATGGCATTGTTATAGGCTAGGACAGAGTATGTCATAATAGTCTGTATTGGGTCGTCTTTGTTGGTCATTCTTTGTATGCGGATTATTTCAGCTATTGTCGAGTGAAAACGTTCTACAGGTGAGTTAGAGTTCGGGTTATAAGGGGTAGTAAAATGTATGTGGATATTGTGTAGTGCACAGATCTCTTTTATAACGTCGTTGTCAAACTTACTATCGGAGTCTGTAGTAATCTTACAGGGAAGGCCTAGTACGGAAAAGATTTTTATTAGTGCCTCTGCTATGTGCACGCTGGTACATGCGCTCAAGGGAACCGCCTGGGCAAACTTGGAAAAATTGTCTAAGATAGTTAGGAAAGTTGCTCCTCCAGTGGAATATAGGTCCATAAATAGATGTTCCATTGGCTTTGTTGGAGTTTCGGTTAGTGCTAGAGAAGGTCTTAATGGATTACGTTCATATTTAGCCTTCAAGCATGTGTCGCATTGGTTGATGTAGATCTGTATAGTTAAAAGCATGTTCGGCCAATGATAATTCCTATGAATTTGTTTGTAGGTCTCTTGGATACCGCGATGGACAGTTTTACCCTCGTGGTATTTTTTTATAATGTCATTTTGCTCCGACTTATTTTCAACTAATGTAACCCGTGAAGTGCATTTCAATAATTTAGGTCCTCGATCGTTGAAGATTGTGGTGTATACTCTTGAAAAGGCAAGGTATAGTTCTTCGTTGTAAAAGTAGCAATGGAAGACACGATCTGCTATTGTATGTTCTTTTAGGAATCTAACAATCTCTGATTCTGTATTATTCATTGGTATGAATACGTCCTTAATAACGGTACGTGTGTTTGTGGATCTGTTATCTACTCTGTATGTTGACCCGGGAGTTGACCTAATGTGGAACTGTTTTAACTGTCTATCTATAGCGTCAGTTATTATGGGGATCCCTTGGGTTTCGTTGTCAGGTTGAGTATGGTTAGTGGAGATTAGTTCTTGGTTTCCTGTTACGATACTCATGCTGTCAGATATTGTGTCAGCTTGTGACTCGGGTATGCTGGGATTCATAGGTGGAGGTACATTTTGCGAGGTACTAGCTTGGATCTCAGCTTCCACTTCAGCCTCGATCTCGGCGTCGATACGTGCATTCTCAAAAATCCTGTTGATTATCTCGTCATCGTTGTTATTGTCTAAGTTAACGGCTAGTGAGTCTATGCTATGGTGGAATATCTTAGCGCGGGATAATGCGTCTGCGTTTGTGTTCTGTCTACCCTTTTTATAGATGACCGTATAGTCATATTCTGCCAGTTTTAATCGCCACCTTGTTAGCTTTGAGTTGGGATCTTTTAAGGACATCAACCATGTTAGGGGTCTGTGGTCAGTATAAATGGTAAACTTTCTACCATAAAGATAGGGTCTGAAGTATTTGACGGCCCAGACTATGGCCAATAATTCCTTCTCAATGGTAGAATAGCGTGACTCGGTTTCGGACAACGTTCGAGATGCAAACGCTACCGGTTTATCGGAACCGACAATGCCTTGAGACAGGACTGCGCCTAGGGCAACATCAGACGCGTCTGTCGTGAGTATGAACGGTTCAGAAAAGTTCGGGTATTGTAGGATCGGTGCGTTGGTAAGTATGTGCTTGCATTTACTAAAGGATTCTAAAAATTCTGGGGAGTAGATAATTTTGCTATTTTTCTTTAAGCACATAGTCATTGGCTTTGTTAATTTTGCGAAGTCTTTGATAAATTTCCTGTAATACCCGACCAGACCAAGGAATGCTTTAATATCCTTCTGAGTTTTGGGTAGCGGGAAATTTAAGACTGCCTTGATTTTATCTTGGTTTGGTTTGAGTTCTTCGTCTGTTAGCTCATGGCCTAGGAAGGTTACATGTCTCTGAAGGAATTGGGACTTCTCTAATTGAATTTTAAGGCTGTGCGTCTTGAATCTCTCAAAGACTTGTCTTAATTTCAGCATATGGTCCTGTAAACTGGTGGAAACGATGATTACGTCGTCGAGGTATGTATATACGTTATCTATGCCTCTCAGGATGTGGTCCATGAGGCGCTGGAACGTTCCTGGAGCATTTTTGAGCCCGAATGGCATCCGGAGAAACTCAAAATGGCCTCTTTCTGTGGTAAAAGCTGTTTTCTCAACATCGTTAGGGTGCATTTCAACTTGGTGAAAGCCACTAGCTAAGTCGAGGGTGGTGAAGTATTGTGCACGGCCTACTCTATCCAAGATGTCGTGAATGTTAGGCAAAGGATACTTGTCTTCAACTATGCGGTCATTCAATCGCCTATAGTCTATTACAAGTCTCCATTTAACCTTACCCGAGGCGTCTGCCTTCTTAGGTACGATATGCACGGGACACGACCAAGGGGATATGCTCTCTCGTATTATGCCTTGTTGTAGTAACTTATCCACCTGCTTGCGTATCTCATCACGCTGTTGAGGGGCCTGTCTGTAGCTACGAACGAAGATGGGGTTGTTATCAGTGAGCCTGAGTTCGTGTTTGACTGCGTGAGTAAATGTAAGTGGTAAATTTTCAGAATAAAATAAATCTCTATATTGATAACATACTTTGGTTAACTCGCGCTTCTCCTCTTCGTTTAAATGATCTATGCGCAATCTTTTCAGATTATCGCAGAGCTCTTTGTCGGTGTCAATGTTATTAACCTGTAACTTATTTAATTTCGATTTATTTTCTGTTACAGGCTCTGAATAGGTTTCGAACTCTATTAGCGACTTGTTGGGGATGTATTTTCTTTCGCTACAAAGGTTAATCACGGAAGTTTTGAACAGGCCGTTAGTAACTGTAACCATTGCTGCCGGGGAAACTAAGCGATAAGACCATAGAAAGTCCTCGTGAAGATATTGCCCGTCAGCATAGTGAGTTTTTAGCGTTACAATCTGTTCGCATGCGGGTTCAACGCGAATTCTCTTTACGGGGTAATTAAAGTGGAGAGGTATTTCGGTGTCGGCTGTTCGTAAGACGTTGTTGTTGAGATCTACGTTACATCTAAGCAATTTTAATAAATCGCATCCTATTAGGCCTTTATATTTAGGGTCGAAATCGAAGAGTAAGAATTTATGATTTATTTGGCAGTTGAATATCGGTGGCAACGGCACTACGTGATTATGAGTGGAGGTACCGTGAGCTGTTAGTATTTCAAACGGCTCTTCTTGTACGCGGCTTTCAAAAGACGTACCCATTATGACGTCGGGTGCTATAGGATGATCGACTGGCTCCCGTATCGATGAGAAACTTACCGTTGAACTCGGGTATTTCCATATAGGGCAGATGGTCTATTACATGCAGGTTAATTTTGACTAACTCTGGTCGTTCTGGTCGGCGCCTGGCGTAAAATCCTGGCTGTATACGTCTGGTTCACTTACGTCCTGGTCTGGCTCTACTGGGTCTTCGTTTATGTTTAAGTCGTCGAAATACTGACCTCCGTCGTAGTAAGGCTGTATTTGGTCTAGGGGGCCTGGTGTGTAAAACATCTGTTGGGGTGAGAACGGTTGTGGTGTAGGTCTATCGACAGACCTCATGGTGATGTCAGATGATACCTTCGGAGTAGGGTTTGCTTGCGGCTTGGGAATGTTCTGTTGGTTCCTAAAATTGCCGCTATTGTTCCTAGATTGGTTAGGCCTAAAATTACCTGAGCCTGGATGACTCCTCCAGGGTTGCATTTGTTGTAGCCACGGCGGACGCTGGTTAGGTACGAAGGTGTCTTGCGGGTTAAAGTTGTTCGCACCGTAGGACTGACGGAAGCTGTTGGGTACCATATTAAAACTAGGTGGTTCCCTAGGTGCGTTGGTCATGAATTGGCGATAGTGGTTGCCATTAGTATTACTTTGCCTGGGTAAATCTCTGGGTTTTACCTGAGACGTAGAAGGCATGCTAGCAGCTAACGATCGATGATACGCTAACTTATTTTCCTCCTGCCTGGCGGCTATTATAGCTAATTCTAAAGTGTCTGGCCTAGCGATCCTAACGCCTAAGGAAACCTGGAACTCGAGTTGGTTTATATATTGTTCAATGACCATCTTTTCGTAATAAATTTTGTTAGAGTGTTCACCTACTGAATACAACGTGTCGAGGACGTCCCTCAAACGCTTATCGAAGCTTTCGGCATCCTCCGCCTTTTGACGCCTCGTTCTAGTGAGCTCCTGCATAACCTGGATCTCGTTACGCGGCTCCCTAAGTCGTCTAATTAAGGCGTCCTTAATTAAAACCCAAGTACTTAAATTTTCATCATACGCGACCGCATCGATTGCTGAACCACTTAACCTACTTTTAATGAAACATATCAAAGCTGGATGGGCGCGATCTGTCTCCTCCATCAGATTTAAAATGTTATCTACTTCTCTAATATAATAATTCAATCGCTTCGGGTTGCCGTCATACTTCGGCATTAAACCCGTGACGATTTTAAAATAAGCATTATCACAGTCCCTAAGAGACATGTTTGCAAGTACTAATTAAACAATGGATAGCTCGAGAACAATGGGAGTGTAATATTTCAGATAACTCCAAGTCGAGTGTGTCAATACGTTACTTTAATAATTATCTTATAAAACTTGAAATGTAATTTTACACCGCTATTGTTATGATCGAATGCCTAACGCGATTTTAGCTTATAGACAGACACATATAAGGTGCAAAACACACAGAAAAGTAATGAGGCAGGAAATAGAGCAAGGAACTTGGTATTACGAGAGCACTTACCAGAATAATCCTTGCATCTCCTGTCGAGTCTTGTATGCTGGTCTCCTTTCGTTTCGGAAGCTCTGCTTGGTGCCCGACCGCGCGTAGGTTCTCAATTACGGATCGCGTGGGTACGATTTGAGAACCGTCACGATTTATCTCGAAGAGTTTTACCCGAAATAATCGTGTCGCGATCCTACCGACTGCGCCAGATATGTTACGGCGGTCAAGGTTTTTGTTAAAAAAAAATATTTATTTTCTAAAATACAAATGTTTACTCAAAGGAAGCGATACAAAGACTGACTTAAAACTACTTATAACTAAACAATGACAAATACGCGGTCAGCGGTTTGCGCCTGCGCTTCGTTGCAAGTGTGCAGTGGTGTCAGCTTGAAAGCCATGGTTATGCAATGGTAACTGTCGTTCGGCAGATGTTTTTTAAAATATCTACATTTCATCAGCTATCTAACGAAGTATAGCAATGTAGGGTTGTATTTAAATTCATTGAAAAAAACTTAGTTTCAAAAGCGACAGTGGAGAAGAAAATTAATACTTAGCCCTAAAAAGTAAAATAAAACAATAGGAAAAGATGAAATGTCATTTATTAAACAAGGTTTTTACACAACTTTTTCATACTCTACAGTTCATGTTCAACATGGCCGCCTCGGTTATGAATACATTTTCGCATCCTTCTACGGAGACCAGTCTTTACTACTCCAGTGGTCAATGTTGTCCTCATTTGATTGACTGCGTCCACAATCCTTTCTCTTAATTCTTCCACAGACGAAACTGGATTTGGCTCGCTGTACACAAGACTTTTCATAACCCCCCACACATGAAAATCCATGGGGGTTAAGTCCGGACTTCTTGCTGGCCATGGCAACGGCCCACCTCGTCCTATACATTTATTTGGGTAAGTTGTGTCCAGCAAGTCTCGGACACTTCTTCTGAAATGGGCAGGGCAGCCATCATGCTGGAACCACATGTCCCTGATTAAGTTTAGTGGCAGATCATCCAGCAGATCATTTAAGTCTCCTCTTAAAAAGTTTTCGTATGTTTCCCCATTTAAAGTGTCCGGGAGAAATTAAGGTCCATAGGCCAGCAGTATGCACTGTTAACCACACTCTCCATTGCGAAAGTCCCAGATCACGGGCAACAATATTAGTGGAAGTAGTTGGATCCGCTCGAAAGCGTTGCACTATCTCATTGTCCTGTTCTTCGTCGCTATTAATTCGTGGTCTTCCCAAATCCGTACTTCGTCTCGAAATAGAGCCAGTTTCTCGAAGTCTTCGATAAACTCTGTCAAAAACGGCCACATCTGGCACTCGACGACCGGGGTAGCGAATCATGTATTCGTTGCGAGCTTGCGCAGACACACAATCACAGTATCCGTAACAAATAAGCATATCCGCATATTCCTCAGGTGTATAGGACGTCATCTTCAACACTTCCGTATCACAAGTACAAATCAGAGTCCGGTTAACAAGCACAGTAGTCACAAATAAGAAGAAATGGTCCAGAATCACAGCCAAGTCGAGAAAAAGAGCAAAACGATATCACATCTACTATGTACGAAGCACAAAAGCAGACTAACAACCAAAACAATATCACGTGTTGTATTCCCAACCCCAACCGGTCACTATGTTCTTTCATTCACACTTGCATAAATTGTCACTTGTCTCGCTCGCACGGTGCGTCTTAACTTGAAGGACAATAGGCGCGGGACCATTAGAACTGCTACCTGAAGCGTCCCAACTACTTTTTTTTCTACGAATTGTAATTCAACATTCCCTTTTTTTTTTTTTTCTAAGCGTGTGAAAAATCCTACATAAATGCTATGTCGGGCTCCTACCGACTAAAAAACACACGCGTGACACTAAAACCGCCAAATCCAGTTTCGTCTGTGGAAGAATTAAGAGAAAGGATTGTGGATGCAGCCAATCAAATGAGGACAACATTGACCACTGGAGTAGTAAAGACTGGTCTCCGTAGAAGGATGCGAAAATGTATTCATAACCGAGGCGGCCATGTTGAACATGAACTGTAGAGTATGAAAAAGTTGTGTAAAAACCTTGTTTAATAAATGACATTTCATCTTTTCCTATTGTTTTATTTTACTTTTTAGGGCTAAGTATTAATTTTCTTCTCCACTGTCGCTTTTGAAACTAAGTTTTTTTCAATGAATTTAAATACAACCCTACATTGCTATACGTCGTTAGATAGCTGATGAAATGTAGATATTTTAAAAAAACATCTGCCGAACGACTGCCGTAATATTTTTTTTACATATCCCTTACAGAAAAATAAACTTGTTACTATTTTTTTTATTTTCCTAACTTTCACTTGTCTTCTACGACATGTTCAATTAATTTATGCACTATTTCAATGATTGACGTTTTGGAGCATCTTATTACACATGTCAAAAAGCAACAAAAATAATAAATAAGGCGCCCAAAATAAAAATAAAAAAAATTTGTAACCTAAAAATCGGCAATTTTCAATAAAAATATTAAAAGTCGAATATCTCGAACAGGGTTAAGTTTAGGGTAGGGTGTTTCATAGTGAAATTAGTCAGAAATAATGGGTACTCCACGCCCTTAACGGATCTAGCACGACTTTTCCTGTAACTCTGTATATAGGTCTTGATGCACTCTTGATGACATGGCAAAAAAATTAAGGCTATATTTTCTGTGAATAAAAACCTTTTTGGTGTTCTTTTCATTCTTTTTTAAATACCTACCTTAGAACACTTTTTGATGTCTAGCCTAGATTTGTACACAAGCAAAGAGAATGTAACACTACGTTTAAGAGACGGGACTCCCATACTTTCATTTTGATTCTTTGTAAGTTTGCGCACAGAATCAATACCAACACAAAGACGTTAAAAACTTCATTTGGTCCCTTAGGTTGCAAACTTGTTTGTAGGGTTGGGACCCAGGATCGAGAGAAATAATCAAAAATATATCGATATCGATATTTTTTTTCGACCTGGGTCCCAATCCTACAAAACCTAGGTGGGGTGTGCAATCATCCTTATAATATGAGAATGGTTGTATACCGCACCTGGATTTTATGTCAATCACATGTTGGATGTATTTTAGGTAATAATAAAAAACATAATACGACAAATAAAATTCTTTATTTAAAAAATGTCTTGTGGACGTTCCAATCGCGTATTCATATTTTCTATCAGTGTTTCCCACATCTGTTCAATAAAAGTTTTCTATTCCAGTATATTGTATCCACAGCTCACATCTGTAAAAAGATAAAGTCAATATTAGATTTCAGCACACTCTACCTCAGAGACATCAAATTGTGTGATGCACTGATGTGTGTCTGAGGTTGAGTGTGGTTCGAAAGAGATCGTGAAACCTGTAGGATTGGAGTGATGAGTTACAAACAATTGCGAAGGACGGTAGATCGGTATCCATAATTATATGCACTTGAAAACATTGCGGTGCTGAATTAACAAAATCACAAAATTTTGTATAATAATCTTTATCAGAAACTAAGCTGCCTAATCATTAGGAAATTGCAACACGGTATCCTTAAGCTAGGTACCTGAAGTTAATCACCTCAAGTTTGTATGAGATAAGATACTATAAAAGTTAAATAACATATTATCACGTGCTTGGAGCCTCCAAGCACGTGATAATGTTATTTAACTTCTATAGTATCCTATCTCCAAGTTGGAGACAAAGTAACAGTTATGATAATTAATCAGACCTTAAAGAAAAATATCGATTTTTGACTAACAGTGGAACATCCCTATTCTATGACTATGATATATCAATAACAAGAAAAAATACATTACCACCAATTTCCTGTAGCAATAGCATATTACTACACATTATTATGCAGTTATTTGGTGTCTTTGGTGTAGTAGTTGCTCTTTTAATAAGAATTTAGTCATAACATAACCTCTTTTCACCATATTTTTCTTCCCGATTATTCACCACATATTTATCACTTTTTCAACACTTTTCATTGTTGATTTACCTCTAAACATTTCAATTATGTCCATTAAACACTTTTACTCACGATATACTAATAAATACACTCGAGAGCAATGAATCCGGGTCACTTAAAGAATGTTAAAAATCTCGGAAACTAAAAATGATAGGTTAATGCAATAAATTGTATTTAATAGACAATGTAATACTCCTTAAATGAAAGTAAAAAAAATATGAGTCACCATACATTTTATTAACACAAAATTACATAAAGAAAAAAACTGCCGATCTCTCCTTAAAACAAAAATAGGAAACATGAAATTTTTGAACTTTATTACGATTTTCTTGAATTTTAATACTTCGTATTGCCTCCTCGTGCTTCCATTACTGCGTTTACGCGGTTTGGCATGCTGTACACCAAGTTCCTTATACGATTTTGGGGAATATTCTCCCATTCCTCTGTGAGAGCAATTTTGAGCTCACGAAGCGTGATTGGGGGAGGGTTTCGTTGTTTTACGCATCTGCCTAGCTCGTCCCAAGCATGCTCGATCGGGTTGATATCCGGGCTGCGCGCTGGCCACTCCATACGAGTAATGTTCATCTCTTGAAGGTAGTCATTCACAATCCTACCTGTATGAGATCGGGCATTGTCATGCATAAATATAGCATCCTCACCTAAATTGACCATAAATGGACCAACGTGATCATTGAGGATTTCTTCCACATATCTTACGCTAGTTAAAGAGCCGTTTTCTATGATCACCAGCTCTGTGCGACTTTCAGAAGAAATTCCGGCCCACACAAGTACAGACCCACCACCGTAGGCTACTTTTTCTTCGATGCATGCTTGCTTGAATCTTTCCCCTGGTCTTCGATACACTCTGTGTCTTCCATCGTGCTTGTAGAGCATAAATTTTGATTCGTCGGAGAACATAACTTTTGACCAATCTTCAATACTCCAATTTACGTGGCTCTGGGCATACCTTAGTCTCGAAATACGATGCCCACGCTCCAGTTTAGGGCCGTTTGCAGGTCTAAGGGGTTTTAAGTTAGATTCAGCAAGCCGACGTCTTACTGTCCATGCACTTGGGTTACTTCCTCCGAGGCGTCGAAACTGATTGGTGAGTTCAGTTCCTGTGAGAAAGCGATTTCGAAGCATGGTGTTCACCAAGTATCGGTCTTCTCGTGCTGTGGTACACCTGGTTCTGCCCGTTCCTGGTCTGCGTAGGTTAGAACCAGTTTCTTCGTAACGTCGGAGAACTCTTTGTACTGTTGACAGCGACACACCGACAGTCCTGGCTGTATCGCGCTGACTCCGGCCGGTTTCCAGCATTGTAAGTATTCTGGTGCATTCTTCAGGCGTAAGCGACATAATTTCAGCTTGATTAATGAATATAGAGCACTATCAACATGGTTTATGTACCCACATAAATGACAGATTACAAACAAAAGCAACATCAAATGCTGTAATTTCGTAGTTCCATCTTCGAAAGTGGCCCTTTTTCAAATTTGATTTTTTTATGATATAACTTTACAATAACTAAGAAGTTTTAATACCTTCATTTAAGGAGTATTACATTGTCTATTAAATACAATTTATTGCATTAACCTAGCATTTTTAGTTTCCGAGATTTTTAGGATTCTTTAAGTGACCCGGATTCATTGCTCTCGAGTGTACTTTACAAAATTATAAAATAACTTAAACAACAAAGAGAAAAGTATTCCATTACTATCAAAAAATGAATGAGTGAAAGAATGAATTACTGCGGCATAGAGCAAAAATTCTTTTTCGTAGTATGTATGTATAGGTATATTTATATGATTTCAAAAAAAGAAGGAGCGCAAACTCCATACATTTTTTCGTTGTATGGGAGTTGCATCAGGCTGTACACAAGTTGCAATCCTTTTTATTAAGGTTCCGTACCCGAAGGGCAAAAAGGGACCTTAACCATGAGACTTAGCCATCCGCCTGTCTGTCCGTCTCGAGACAGGAACCGTGATAGTCAGCTAGAGTTGAAATTTTTACTGATGATGTTTTTTTCACCAGAAGGACCGGTGGTCACCGCAGCCTATGAACGTTTGCAACACCAGAGGCGCCACACTCGCGCTGCCGACCCGACCCCTTTTGAAGAACCCCATACTGTAGGCGTAGGTATTTCTGTTTCTGTTATAACAGCTGCTAAAACAAATACTGAAATCAGAATTTATTGATTTATTGTTAACTTTTGGTAGGCTCGCAACAATAAACTTTTGTAGCAGGAGGTTGGAGGCTTGATGTTGTCACAAGAAAGACGGAGAGAAGGCTTGACTATTTTATTCTCGTCAAAGATAATATAGGTACATAGAATGAATACAGAACCAATCCCTTATAAAATCGGTTCTCTAATCCAAAAAGGGAACCATAGAGGTCACTCCGAGCAGTGTTCTTAGCGACTATTCCAATTAGGATGTAGCCCTTAGATGCGCTGCGAGTGGCAGTCTTGATTCCACCCAAATTACTCTACTCTTCTGGTCTTCTCACAATTTCCCTAAGGAAATCGGGGGGTAACTGTCCCTAGGCAATGCCTATTACAGTGGTATCATCGCCGCCTGCGAATACAGGCGGGTCACTGGGTGGGTGGCCTGGTGGTCACCGTGGTGTCATTTCCGGTTGTCAAGTCCGGGAAGGTAATGGCGCCGCTAGCGAGACCTGCCTCCACCGGGGGTATCCCCTCTGGAGGGGAAGGCCGGTGAGCGATCGGCGAGCCAGCGACGACTTGGCAGGGGATGGCACTTGACATCAGCGAGGTTGAACCAGTGGAGAAGTTCTCGTCAGGTGCCCGTCAGCCGATGTCAGTGAGGAAGAGAGTTTTGTGTAGCTGCTGCGGGAATTAAATCCCGCGGCAGTGGTCGGTCCGGTGGGCGACGGTGGTAGGGTGCAAGCTCCCGCAGGTGGCGGAATGTGGACCCCTCAGTGCGGGTGAACAAGTTGGCGCTCAGACGGCCGATGAAGTCGTCGAGGCTCTCAATGCGTAGGTCCCTGGAGATGGTACTGTTCCTCACGTAGCGAGGGGCGTCCACAATGGTGCGTAAGGCCATCGACTGCTGTGCACGCAACCTTTTGCGATAGGTTTCCGCGACCAGCGCATACCAGCCTGGAGAGGCATATGTAATACGCGGTCGGATGTATGTTTTGTAGACGCCCAGCTTCGCACGTAAGGGGAGGCGGGACGACAGGACGGGACGCAAGAGAGCTCGAGCGGCTTGTACTTGGCCGACAATGTTCTTCACATGAGGGGCCATTGTGAGACGACGGTCTATAGTCACACCTAGGTACTTCGCCGTAGGGGACCAGTCGACGTGGTGTCCGAACATAGTAAGAGGCGGCGGTAGTATCCTTCCACCCAAGGAGATCGCCTGAGTCTTCGCCACGTTGACCGTCAGTCTCCAGTCTGCCAGCCATGGCGGGAGTGCATCCAGTGCACGCTGCATTTTCACCGCCGCGTGCTTGGCGTTTAGAGAGGTGGTTATATAGGCGGCGTCGTCAGCGTACAGCGCCAACATGGCGCCTCCAGCTACAGGGATGTCGTCTGTGTATCTGCTGTAGCAGAGTGGCGACAGACAGCTTCCCTGAGGCACGCCGGCCTTGACAGGGCGCTCCGAGGACAGAGCACCGTCCACTGTCACGTGGAAGCGTCGATCCTGGAGGAAGGTGGCCATAGTCTTGACTACTCGGCGAGGAGTAGTAGACGTGGACAGCTTGTATGTCAGGCCGGAGTGCCACACGCGATCGAAAGCCTTCTCCATGTCGAGAAGCACCGCGACTGCACTCTCCCTCTTGTTGAGGGCGACAGTCACATGGTGCAGTACTCTCACGAGCTGGTGTGTCGTGGAGTGCTCGGCACGGAAGCCGAACTGTTCGTCGCGTGGCTGGATGTGAGGCGCCAGGTGCAGCAGTAGAAGTTTCTCGAACACTTTCGAGATTGTCGACAGCAGCGTTATAAGGCCTATAGCTTTCGGGCTTCAGTATGTTTTTCCCGGGCTTGGGCAGCATGATGACTCGGCCGAGTCTCCACGGCACAGGAAAGTGGCTTGTTCGGAGGATACCATTGAAAAGCTGCGTCAGCGTGGCGATTGTTCGCGTGTTGTGTTGAAATGGACAGGCGCAGGTTGTGACTTGTGACTACCTGTTGTTAAAATTTTTTAAAGCTGCCTATAAAGACCTTCACCTTAGCTTAACGACTGCCATTTTACTGGCACCTGTGACCACCAGTTTAATGTGCCTTCCGAAGCACGGAAACGCTAAAATAAATGTCACAAAGTGATCACATCGATGGTCACCCATCCAAGGCCATAGTGTAAGTTGCTTACTGCAGTGATCGTTTACAGAACACTGAATCTGCGGGTCTACAAGCGCTTCATTTATGTTTAAGATTTATACTATTTCAATTATATTCTAATTATAAAATTAAGTAAGTAATTTGGCCCACCAGTAATGGTGATTGTCAAGAGTCTGCATAATCTAAACCCGACTCACGGAAATTAGTTAGAGAGGTGTATTATCTTTGACTTACAAAGTTATATAAATTTTGCATTCTGTTAGAAACAAACATAATTCCATCATGATGCTATAAAGCCTATAGGCATCCTCAATAAGTGAAGGTACACACACACGAACCGTAAAACTATTTTTTAATAGCCATTCCAACTAGTAAAGTTTAGTTTAGTTTCTGAGATCCTAGGATAAAACAAAACTTTACAGCTTTATATATGACTAGCTGAGCCCGCAACTTCGTTTACGTCACATAAGGTGTATGAAAGGAAAGGTATTTCTTCATCAGAATCATCAAGCAGCGTCTGAAACTGCCCTGTTTGCTTAATCATAAAAGAGCTTAATGATTAAGACTATTTTTAAACAATTCAGTCCGCGCCGAAGGCGTGGACTGAATTGTTTTTTTTTTTTTGTTTTTTTTTTTTTATTTATTATTCCAACACGCCAGTTTAGGTTCACTCACATTCAAAGAAACCCCTACAATTAAAATTTTCAAAATATCTGATTCTTAAAAGTGTTATAACTCTTTTATTTCTAAACCGATTTACATAAAACAAACGCTAAATGTTAACTGGAGCAAACCTCAACACAATAAAAAAAACCGCATTGCAATCGGTTGAGCGGTTACTGAGATTAGCGTGCACAACCGTACAGACAAACAGATATACAGACATACAGACATACAGACAAACAGACAAAAATTCTAAAAATCATTGTTTTGGGTTCTATTGCGTTCATAAAGCCCCCCTATAATATTTTTTCTTATTTATCTTCCATGTACAGACAGCGACCTGTTACGATTTTATTATATGTATTGATTGATAGTAGGTACTTAATTGTAAATAAGACCTTTTGGTGGCAAATTTCTGGTCCGACTAATCTCAACAAATTATTAAAAGATTCGAGGCTCATTCTATAATAACTGAAAAACTTTTTTGGATGTGAACGTAGATCATTATGTATAATGAAGTAGAAGCCCTTCATAGGCCTCAGGGCCGTCAATGGATGTACCCAATACCGTCTGGGTACTCTTTTATTACGCATTAATAAATAAATACAAATGGCGACTTTTTTATTGTAGTCCATATTGAAATTTTGAATTACGTGCGGCACTGAATCTACGCCGAGATAGGCAGTGTGACCAAATTGATATTGAATTGTCAGTTGCCAGTTCCACCCCCGGCTTCACTTTCCTCGGTGCACGTCGTGTCTTTCTACTACTCGCTGCATACCCATTCATCTTGAGTATCTCCTGAACATAGTCCAACTCCTGCTGTAAATGCTCAGGGTCGCAGAGCTCATTAGCTCGCTTGACGAGTGTCGCGCTGACTGATTTGAGATGAAGTGGGTGATGATGCGAGGAGGCGTGCAGGTATCTATTTGTGTGAGTGGGTTTGCGATACACAATGTTGTTGTTGGCCTTTAGTAGGCCCGCAAATATGCAATCACATCATCATGATGGCATCAACGTCATTAGAATAAATAACGTCCCGTAATACTCCTAACCACCATCTATCTGCGCCCTAATTAGGTACTATGGTCACTTTGCGTTTGGTGGGCTCGCAAAATTTAAAATCACGTCATCTTTTTTTTTTTTTTTTTTTTTTTTTTTACGTGAGGGAAAATCCTCGTAGGATGCTATGCCGGACTCTTACCGACTAAAAAACCTCACGTAACGCCCAACAGCCTATTGTTGAGAGCCCCGGGTAAGCCCTCAGGAAGGATGTCCCGTGACTCCCAACAGACCTACGGCCGCCAATGCGGCCTCGCCCAGGGGGTGGTTCGGGTGCAGTCCCGCGTCTATGGGGGGTTTCGGGTGTGACCCCGCTTCTAAGGGGGGGCGTGCGTGAGTGCTCACGTCACGCTGCCGTCATGGGCCTGCTTCTGTAAGGACGGTGAGCGGCCCTCTCACCGTCCTCAGACCCCCGGTCATGGAGGCCGATAGTCCTCGGCGAAGACACGTCGGCGGCGCCCAGGGCGCCGACTGCGGAACTCGGGTGGGAGAGTTCTCTCCCGCACCCGGCCCGCCGCCTCCTTCGCGAGCATGACCTGCTCGCAGAAAGAGGCGGCGCAGTCCCACTTACTCCCGCTGGAGAGCATGGCTCGCACCATGGCCTCAAGCGAGAGAGTGTCCACGCCCAGACCCACTACGAGGACCTGTCGCTGTTGTGTCCACGCCGTGCACTCCACCAGCGTGTGGAGCGCCGTGTCATCGCTGCGGTCCTCGCAGTGCTGACATTCGGCCGTGGTTTCCCGGTGTTTTCGCCACAGATACCTACCGAAGCTACCGTGCCCGGCAAGCATCTGTGTCAACCGGTAGGAGAGAGCACCGTGTCTTCTCTCCAGCCACTCGTCCATGACCGGTCTGACGGCCGCGATTGTGGCGAATCCCCCCTTTGGTTGCTCAAGTCGCATCTTCCATGTCTCCAGGGTTTCCTGGTGGAGCAGGGTCCGCTGGGCCTCGATTTCTCGAGACGCAGGCCTTTGGCCCCGCTCCAGCGCCTCCTTGCGCCATCTGAACAGTGACGCAAGGGCTCTCGCTTCCAGGTCCCATGGAGGGGTCCCGGCTAGGAGACATGCCGCCTCACCGGAGATCGTGCGGTATCCTCTTATCACCCTGACGGCCATCACTCTCTGCGGGCTCATCAGTCTAGCCTCATTGCTGGCCGTCAGGGTCTCCGCCCATACGGGAGCCCCGTACAGGGCCATGCTTCGCACGATCCCCAGGTACAGCCTCCTGTAGGGAGCGTTGGGTCCCCTGATGTTGGGCATCAGCCGCGCGAGTGCGGCCGATGCTCCCCTCAGTTTTGGGACCAAACTTCGGAAATGATGTCCGAAGTTCCACCGGCCATCGAGTACGAGCCCCAGATACTTCATCGAGGGCTCGATGCCGATGCTGACGCCCCCCACCTGTAGGCTGGATCCCGCAGGTGGCCCCATCCGAGGTCCGTGGAAGCACAGAGCCTCGGATTTGTGAAGGGCGACCTCAAGACCCAGCCGCCGAATCCGACCCACGACCTGAGCAACCCCTGCCGTGGCCTTAAGTGCTGCGGCACGGTGCGTTGCTCCCCGCGCCGTGACGAGGGTGTCGTCGGCGTAACACGTTACGCCGACCCCTCTGAGCAACGGACCACGCAGCACCCAGTCGTAGCCGATGTTCCACAGGAGCGGCCCTAAAACCGATCCCTGTGGAACACCGCACGACACATCTCGCCGACCCGGCCCTAGCCAGCTCGGGTAAGTTATGGCTCTCTCGGAGAGATAAGCCCCGACAATTCGACGGAGGTAGGGAGGCACTTCATGATAGATAAGCGCCTCCCTGACGCAGCTCCAGGGCAAGGTGTTGAATGCGTTGGCGATGTCGAGAGACACCGCCACCACCACCTCACCCTGTGAGACTGCTTCCTCCGTCAGGCCTCTAATACGCATGATCGCGTCCACGGTGGAGCGTCCCTGACGGAAGCCAAATTGGATGTCCGCCAGATCAGGCCCCACGCGTGTGAGGTGCCCGACGAGGCGTTGTGCAATAATGCGCTCAAAGAGCTTGCACACCTCGTCGAGCAACACGATCGGCCGGTACCCTGATGGGGAATTTGCCGGCCGCCCCGCCTTTCGAATCAAGACCAGTTTCCCTGTCTTCCAGACCTTGGGAAACTGGCCTTTCTCGAGGCATGCGCTAAAGAGCCCAATTAGTCGAGGCCCAAAATCACGTCATCTTTAGAGTGCTAGTACCGGCAAGCGGCACTTCACGTACTATGAGCCCCAGAGCTGTTTTCTCCTCCCGTTGCGTATGGCGGGTCCAGATCCAGAGTAAGTATTATGCAATCACATCATCATACTCCACATACTTTCTTTCAACTCACGCTACGTTTGGTGGCTAAAAAATAAAATAAATATAAAAGTGTAACAGACCTAATTTTAACATTAATGTATCATTATGTAAACATAGCATTTAGTGTTAGTAATGTTTCCTAGATGTCACCTCACTATTTTCTGAATCGCGCTATCAAGATTCTCCATAAGGGAATGACCTTACCATGTATAATTTTAATTTGGGTCTGAAGCCCCCTTGATACCGCCAGGACTGGCGAGCCTTTGCCGACTACATGGCACAGAACTCGCCTTACCGCCGGATTAAGTCCCATACAGACGTCGATACACTCGCAGCAGATCTCAGCGCTGTTATCAACACAGCGCTTGGAGAGTCGAGGCTAGACGCAGCGTCGACTCGGAGGCCACCCCAAATCCCTGCAAATATCCTGGCGATGATCGAGAGGAAGAGGAAGCTGAGATGCAAATGGCAGCGAAACCGATGCCCGACCATGAAAACCCAGCTCAATGCTCTGGCAGCGAAGATTTTGGCTGCGCTGGAGACGGCTGCAACCGAGTCGTGGCAACGCACCTTAGAGCGAGCTGGAGACGATTGGTCCGGTATCCACCGCCTTTGTCGCCAACTCTCTGGGAAGCCATCTCCGACTAGGCCCCTCTTGGCCGCTGACGGAACCCCACGTTATCGCGCCGAGGACCGAGCGGAGATTTTTGCGAACCACCTGGAGAGTCATTTCCAACCAAACCCAGCTTCCAACGTGCAGCAAGTAGAAGCTGTCCAGCAGCATCTGGAGTCATACTTCAAAGTGCCTATAGCAACCACGGAAGACCCAGTAGTCTTTTCCCCGGGTCAAGTGCAGCGAATGATTCGCCGCACCCCACTACGGAAAGCTCCTGGCCCCGACGGTATCCCAAACGAAGCCCTGCGTCACCTACCCCCGCCGTGGAGACTCGGCCGAGTCTCCACGGCACAGGAAAGTGGCTTGTTCGGAGGATACCATTGAAAAGCTGCGTCAGCGTGGCGATTGTTCGCGGGGGTAGGTGACTCTCGACTCGAGAGTCTGTACATGGAAGATATTTTGAAAATTTTAATTGGAGGGCGTTCTCTAATCGATACTGAAGCCGAAAATGTAATTTAAACTTTTCATGTCTGTCTGTCTGTCTGTCTGTATCCCGAATAAGTATCACGCCGAAACTACTGAACCGATTTGAATGATACTTGGCACATTCTGAGCTTATAGTCCGAGAAAGGTTATAGGATACTTTTGATCCCAAAGTTTTGCGCGGTTCCTGCGGGAGAGGGGATGAAAAATTAAATGGTTTTACAGTTGTAATTTCTCAACGCGTGATGCGAATACAAATAGTTTTTCAGTATTGGAAAGGGAGTACTTTAAGGATTTTTCGATTCAAGTTTCAAGATTAAGGAGTTTGTAGTTCAAAAATTAGAGGCATCTCAACTTTCGCCAAACTTAGAATTCAAGGGTTCCTTTGAATGAGAGGGTAAATCTAAAAGGGCGTGTTGGCTTAATCATAAAAGAGCTTAATTATTGAGGCTGTTGTAAAATAATTCAGTCGCGCCGAAGGCGTTATTATATTATGATATTTTGCGCGGTTCCTGCGGGAGAGAGGATGAAAGACAAAATGGTTTCTCAACTATAATTTCTCAACGCGTGATCTGATTAAAAATATTTTTTTAGTGTTAAAAAGGGAGAACTTTAGTGATTGTTCCCCACACGTTTCAATATTGAGGATTATGTACTTCAGAAATTAGAGACATTTCAACTTTTGCTAAACCTATAATTCAAGGGTTTCTTTAATTGTAAGGGTCATTCTAAACTGGCGTGTTTGCTTAGTCACAAAAGAACTTAAAGATTAAGGGTATTGTAAAATAATTCAGTCCACGCCGAGGGCGGGGACTGAATTGTTTCAGAATAGACTGAATCTTTAAGTTCTTTTCTGATTAAGCAAACACGCCAGTTTCACGCGCTCTTAGGGGTCTGATGAAGAAATACCTCTTTTGTCATAAACCTTATATGTCGTAAACGAAGTTGCGAGGGTCAGCTAGTAATGTAAATATAGATATGTAATAATTATGTTTCGATGTAATTTTTAACAATAAATGTATTTTTTTATAAAATTAATATACCTATGTGTTTATAAAGGCGTCCAATCATATAACAAAAAACCAATGACAAAATTATTTATAAAACAACGTTTTAGAAAATTATTGAAAAGCTTCAGGAAGAAGAGAGAAATGAGAAGAGGTGACGTTTAGAATTTAACAATAACAATTTATTTAAAAGAAAAAAAGAAAGAACTCGGGGTCGTGGTAATTTCGGGCAGCAAGTGCGGTCTCAGAAGGCCTTCGCAGGGTTCGACTTATCTTGGTGGTTCTTAAGGCTGATGCAGTCCGCGACGTAGCCGTGCCGTCCACAAATTCGGCTGGCACGGTGTTTTCAACCCGTAGGGTGGATGATCGCTCGTAGAACTCGAAGGGTGCGTCTTCACCTCCGTGGAACCCGAAGGGTGGATTTTCCCAATCCGTAGGGTAGACGGTTCTTGTAGAACCCGAAGGGTGGACCCCAATGATGGGGTACTTGACGTTTGCAGCTAAACAACTGTTCACTTAGGGAGAATTTCGCTCCCTATAAAAAATATAATAAGATTTAAATTACTTCGATTAATTTGCTACGCACAGACACCTTCGCGACGAGTATAATTTAAATTTATGAAAATGGTTTCTTACACTTCGCGCGCCGTCCTATTTATAGCTTTGGACAGCGCCTCTGGCGGCAAGTCGCGTCCCTACGTCTCACGTCACTCTGGTTACGTCAGTGCTGTGTTGATGTGACTAGTTGTCGGCAGATGGCGCTTTCATTTATTATCACTAAAATTTCATTTTTAATTGACTAATTTTATTAATTTATGCACACGTTGTTGCACAACGTTACATTATACTTGATAACATAAATTACTCATTTGACAAATTATTTACCAGACAAAATTTTGTTATGTCAACACTTCATTTCATAAATGGATTATTTTCTAAACATGTATTATAGGCAAAACAATGTATAGCATAAAAAACATTTGACAAAAAAGGATTGCTGGGCAAGTATGTTATTTATTTAAATTAACTTTAATATAAAGATCTTTTTTACACAGAAAGTACTTCAAGTGAAACAATAAAATAAATTGTTTAATAATCATAATAATCATTTAAGAAGGCTTAATTTAAATGGCTAGGTATGGTTAGAACTGCGACCACAACGCACGAGCCGAGCGAGCATGCCGCGGCAGCGGCCGGCGAGTGCCAGAATAGAATTCTACTTATTTTGCTTAGTCAAGGCAATAGTTATTTTTTTAAAATTGACTAAGAAAAAGTATTAGTACAAAATTATTACTTGCCTATTAATAATCTGTCCAAGATAAAAATTGCAACCATGCAATTGACTATTTTCGTTGATCGCATGCTTAAGATGGCTGCTTTTTAACCAACTTCCAAAAAAGGAGGAGGTTCTCAATTCGTCTGTAGTTTTTTTTATGCTTGTTACCGGCAAATCGCTTGAATATTTGAAAGCTGGTGCTTCCCATGTGGTCCCATATACAGGAAGTCAAAATCTGATGCTGGGATCCTGGAGAAATCGAAGAAATCCCTCGAATTGAGGGAATTCCTTAACGATTTACAGCAGTTACCTTGTGTTTGGGCTTGATTAATTTGTATTGGGGAGAACATTACCTTTAGACAGATATAATTCCAGTCTACCCGTCACTAAAAATAATGAAAAAAAATTTTTTAACAAAAAAAACCGACTTGAAACCAAAACTAAAAAATGAAAAATAAAATTAACTTAGCGCATTGTAATAAAATATATATTATTTAGATTTATCAGATATTATTGACTTTAATACTGAAGTCGGTGCCAATATTTCTATGAGAGATTAATAATATCTACCTAAACCGCCGTTTACTTGGCGCCGATTTCAGTATTACATTCAATAATATCTGATAAATCTAAATATACTACCTATTACTTAGTGCTAAGTTAATTTTATTTTTCATTTTTTAGTTTTGGTTTGAAGTCGGTTTTCTAAATTTTTCCAAGTCTAATATGCGCATATTAGACTTTTGGTATGATATGAATTTTATTTTCTGCTCCATATTTTATGATCATTTTTTACTAGGTTATAACGATGTCCTCTGTCATTTTGTACAAAACACCAATTTAACAAACGAATTATTTAGTCAAATGAATATTTTTAAAATATTTTAACTAGTAGAATATTTGCAAAGAACATTTGCGAAACCTGTATTTTGTCAAAGTTTTTAAAGTAATAAGTTTTAGAAATGAAAGTTTGTCAAATGATTAGTTTTTCAAACGTTGTTTTTATAATTATACTTTGTCATGCGTTTTTTGTCAAACAATAGTAAACCGTTTATAAATGATGTCAAATCGTTCACTGCGAGTTTTCACACATGTGCCTGGTAATTGTATACTTAAATGTACGAATGCTCATCCATTGTATGGAATTATTAAGTTACACATTTATGTTAAATAATAGAAATATACTATTTAGGAACCAAGATAGTTCAGTCTAGTCTTCTTTTTAGGTATTTCAGTCTTACTGATAATTTAATCTAAGTTTAAAATTCTTATATTAAAACATAACTTTTCAAAAGAAATAGCTAAAACAGTAGGTATACCCGAGAAAGCTTAGTCTTAATCAATAAGATCAGGTTAAAGGTTGCCTGGCAGAGATTGCTATTTGCAATAAGGCCGCCCATTGTACCTTCTTAATAATTTATTTGTAATCTAATTTTAAGTTTTATTATCTTTGGTGTACAATAAAGCATATTATTATAATTATAAGAGCAGGACAGCTAATATACATATTTTATAATAAAAACAGCTGCATAATTATACATTTTAAAGTGTACATAGAAAAACATGTAAAGAGCGTCTGATACTATGAAGCTGACAAGGTCATAAAAGCGACCTAGAGCTGCAACAGGTTTTTTAAAAAAATCTGTATAAAAGTTTAACCTTTAATATTCTCAAAAACAATAACTTTGTATATTTATTTAGTTACATTATCTATCTGTCTTTTATGAAGGAAATTTACTTACTATATATTAATATACTATACAAAACATAAGTCGAAAATAATCATTTTGATTATAATTTTCTACTACCTATATAAAATTGTTGCTTAATTTTTACTACCTATTTCACTTGAACGTGGATATTATAAATTGCATAAAAAAAGAAAACCATACAAAATAAATGTAGAAAAAAAAACAGTTATTCCAAAATAGAATAATTACAAATAATTTTTGTACTTAAGTGTGTATTCGTTAGAAACATAAATGTGTAATGAAAACCAATAATATATTAGGAAAATGCATTTTATCGAATTCGTAAACAAAATAATTGAGGTCGTGGAAAGCTCTGTGTAGAAGTCTAACATTTTTATTAAGTAGTATGTATGTACAAAATACAATTTTTAAAAATTTATTTTTTTATTAGAAAAAGGTCTTGGTGTTACCACAATATCTTCCACATAATAGATTAAGTAGAAAATATTGTAGTAGTATTTGTTTAAAGCTCAAGTTTCTTTGTTGAGCTAGAAATGTATACTGACATAGTGTGAAATAGTTAGATTTTGTAAGTAATTGTTAATTACAATGTAATAATTTAAATTTACGTTCTCTATTACGAAGAAATATTGTGAACATCAAGAAAACATATTTTAGTAAATTTGTTTTAAACTAACACTCGTTCCTGTTTTCAAAACAATTTTCTCATAAACATCATGGTCGATCTCATTTAATTTGTTGGTGAAATTGATATGCATGTTCCTAACATTACTTGGCTCTCATTGCACATTTATGTCTTTGATTCTGAATTACTTAGGTCTAAAAGTAAATGATCAAACTATGTAATCATGCCCATGTGCCACATACTTTGGTGGTAATAGCGTGGACGTTTCGATGTCTGATGGATTCGAATGGATGGATGTCTCGTATTGTGGCGATTGAATGGGACTGAGACGTGATCTCTCAGTTGCAGTGATATTGACTTGTGATATTGGTGATGATGACAATTCATGCGACATAGTAAATTGCACTGGAGTCGTTGTTCGAGTTACTGCAGAAAATGAAGGCTGATGCTCAGGCGTACTTGAATCATTTACATGAATGTGATAAGCCGTTGTAGCGTTTAGCTATGTTTAAAATATTCAAAATTTCAACTTTTGCATAATGTTTTTGGTCTTCATTAAGCTTTTTCAACATTGGGATTAACATTTCTGTGAAACTGATGTCTTCGTCGTATGTTTTTTTCTCGCGTATAATTTCCAATATTTGTTCTTCTCTTTGGTCATTTTTCAGTTTTCGTAATTTACGAGCATGGGTATTGGGATATTGAGCAAAACCATTTAGGTTTTGCTCAATATCGTCTACAGCGTCTGGTGAATTCTGCAATGTTACATCGCCGAAAGTGTTTCTTTCCGACGGTCGTGTTCCTAGTGAATCCTGCAATGTTACATCGCCGAAAGTGTTTCTATCCGACGGTCGTGTTCCTAGTGAATCCTGCAATGTTACATCGCCGAAAGTGTTTCTTTCCGACGGTCGCGTTCCTAGTGAATCCTGCAATGTTACATTGTTGCAAGTGTTTCTTTCCGACGGTCGTGTTCCTAGTGAATCCTGCAATGTTACATCGCCGAAAGTGTTTCTTTCCGACGGTCGTGTTCCTAGTGAATCCTGCAATGTTACATTGCCGAAAATGTTTCTTTCCGAGGGTCGTGTTCCTAGTGAATCCTGCAATGTTACATCGCCGAAAGTGTTTCTTTCCGACGGTCGTGTTCCTAGTGAATCCTGCAATGTTACATTGCCGAAAGTGTTTCTTTCCGAGGGTCGTGTTCCTAGTGAATCCTGCAATGTTACATCGCCGAAAGTGTTTCTTTCCGACGGTCGTGTTCCTAGTTAATCCTGCAATGTTACATTGCCGAAAGTGTTTCTTTCCGAGAGTCGTGTTCCTAGTAATGACAGTGCTTTAAAATGAATATACGGTCTTTTTTGTTGATGCTTGTCCAGATTCCGTTCTTTTTTGGGCAGCAACCGCTCTAGTATAACCATCTTTCAAATTTCGCCATTTTTTCTGAACTTCAGCACCTGTAATTAAAAAATAGTTACCAAAATTATATAATATACTAGAGCGCCATGCCACGCGTTGCTGTGGCTAAGATTTTTGTAACCCGCTATTTCCGGTCGTAGATTAGGCTTCCCAAAAAAAAAAACTAAGAGATGGGCTTTTAAGTTGGATCAAACTGCACACGGTGTGCAAATTTCATCAAAATCGGTTCAATAGTTTAGGGAGTCCATCGCGGACAAACATCGTGACAGGAGATTAAAGGTCAAAGCCCACTTTAACGACTCCGCTTCCACCCGGCAAAAATAATATAATTCAAATATAGGCCTTAAACATTGCTCTTTAGATTTATTTTACATTGCCATCATCAATTAGCAGACAGCTCGCTTTCAGCGAGCTTACCGCCGTCAGACTGCTCGGGAGTGGACGCTTCGCTGGGTGTGCGTTGTAGACAAGAGTAGGATGTTTTTGGGCATTCTACTCCACCTTCCATTCCTCCGGCTCACTCCGTTCGCCGCAGTCACTCTCGGTGGAGTAGAATGCCCAAAAACATTTCTGATATTGATCAATGACGACGCAAGAAAGATCAAGTAACCTAACATTATCATAAAAAAAAGTAACTAAACGAATGTCTCACATTAATATAATTTACGTTCGTACGTTCGCTGACGCTCTTTGCATTCGTACAAACCCGATGCATGTTTGTTAACATGAACAAGTTAAGATTACAAACAGTTAGATGATCGCTAACCCGATAGATGATCGCTAATTCATACTACCAACTTTATTAGGTTTCACCTGCGTAGTTCCCGTTCCCGTGGGAATACCGGAATAAAACATATTCTATGTTACTCCTGAATAAGTAAGCTAACAGTAAAAGATTTTTTAAAATCGGTCCAGTAGTTTTTGAGCCTATTCATTACAACCATACAAACAAAGTTAGCCTCATTATAATATTATTATAGTATATGTTCATCATCACGCCTTTTATCCCCGAAGGGGTAGGCAGAGGCATATTATATGCCCACATTTCACCCTTTTTTTTAAATTTGTCCCACGTAATCACAAAGTGATCACATAGATGGTCACCCATCCATGGACCAGCCATAGTGAAAGTTGCTTACTGCAGTGATCGTTTACAGAACACTGAGTCCGCGGGGCCACGAGCGCTTCACTATTATAGTATAGATAATTATTAGGTACTTACATGACAATGCTTCTTATTTTCTGTCTTCATTTTAAAATCCAAGGTTAGATAGAGTATCTACTAAATAGGTATATTGCACGCGCAACATTGTCGTGGGAATAGAATATGAGACGTTCTTCAAGTATGGGAACGACGATGCATGCCTAGTACACAAGTAGGTAACACACACCAGAACAAACTGCTGACATTACTTTAGCTTTGTAACGTTGTTACCCGACTGTGATAGAAAGAGGTGTATGAACAAAATAAGTATTGCTAAATGAATATTTTTAAAGGAATATATAATAAAGGATAAAAAATTTTAATTAAGCGCAAGCGTACGAGTATAACTTAATTTTAACACTTTTTTATCGGAAGCTCAGTTCAAACAATTTCGATTCTAAACAATCAAATATTCAAATCTCATCTTTACGCATTGTCCTCGAAGGGGTAGGCAGAGGTATACTATAATGCTACACTAGCTGAGGCGTGCGGCTTCGCCCGCGTGAAATTTGGTCCCCGTTCCCGTTTCCCGTGGGAACATTTTCCCGAGATAAAAAGTAGCCTATGTGTTATTCCGGACTATACTCTATCCCTGTACCAAATTTAAGCCAGATCCATTCAGTCGTTAGAGCGTGATTGAGTAACAAACATCCAAACATCTAAACATCCAAACATCCAAACATCTTCACAAACTTTCACATTTATAATATTAGTAGGAAGTAGGATTTCACCTTTTGCGTTTCTGTCCCAAGAACTGGTGGTGAGTCAATTGTCGTGTTGAAATAGACAGACGCAGATTTGTGGCTACCTGATGTTGGAATTTTTCAACCAGTCCATAAGGCCTTCAACTTGGCTTAACGAGTGCCATATTAATGACTAGCGGACGTCACGCGGTCTCACCCGCGCAGTTCCCGTGGGAATACGGGAATTAAATATAGCCTATGTTCACCGCAAAGAGTGAAGCTTCCCAACAGTGAAAGAATTTTTTAAATCGGTTCAGTAGTTCCGGAGCCAATTCGTTACAAACAAACAAACAAACAAAAAATAAAAAAACTAATCTTTCCTCTTTATAATATTAGTATAGACAACCGGGACCAACGGCCTAACGTACCCTCCGAAGTATGGAAAACGCTCGTAAATGAAATGACATAAAGTGGTCACCCATCTGAGTACAAGCCATAGCGAAAGTTGCTTAACGCAGTGATCGTTAACGGAACACTGAGTCAGCTCGGCTACGAGCGCTTCAAATTCATATATTTACAAAATTATTGTAAAATCACTTTGAATGTCATTTAACATTTTAATAATTTCCTTCGATTTCATCGTTAAACCTTAACCAAATTTATATAAACCACCTGTACTATAGATACTACCTTTCAAATAAAGATATATATATATATATATATATATATATATATATATATTATATGTATAAAGTTATGTTAAGATTATGAGAAACAATACATTGAACCACATACAAATAAATTAGGTACTCACCTCCTTTTTAGTCGGTTAAATAACTATATGACGTCGTTCTTATATTGAATTGCTGACTGCACAGTAATAAACGGAAACCTTACTGACACAAGGACACACACACACACAAACCTTCCGATGAATATGCAAATGAATCTTCTTTGTTTATGTCGGAAATTATATTACAAAGTGATAACATCAAATACCGCAATTAACTATGTGGTTTTCTGGATATGTCTGTTAAATAGAATTAATTACATGCAATCACCTGTTTATTCCAGGACTAGGCAGAAATGTATTAGACAACCAGATACCTTTCTATATACTATCTATACTAATATTATAAAGACGAAAGATTTGTATTTTTTGTATGTTACGAATAAACTCAAAAACTATTGAACCGATTTTAAAAATTCTTTCACTGTTAGAAAGCTCAATTATCTAGGAGTAACATAGGCTATGTTTTATCCTAGTATTCCCACGGAAACGGGAACTACGCGGGTGAAACCGCAGCGACGGCAACTCAATATTATGAATAACTGATAGTTAATAATATAAATAAGCTAATTATTAGTTTGTATGTATGTATCTAGACAACACTGATAAACGTACTGACACGCTTCTGGGAAGTCCGTAGTGTTCCCCAGGAGTTCCCAGGCGGTTCAGTAGTTTAGGTAAGGTAATTTGTCCTGGAGTCAATATGCACGAACTCAGAGTATTAATATTTTTATTACAACTTCACCAGTAATAAACTTAAATCTAACTTATAACTATGTACTCATCCGGATTCTGGGATGGGACTTCCTTCCTCCAGGATATGTAAAATAAGTAATATGGCTCTACGCCTATATTTTCAGCAAAGATATAATACGGGTATAAGCAGGGGTTTTTTAATCATTAACTTGGAAGCTCATTCTGAAAAGAACAAACAATATTTTTTATATACACCCTCTTCAACCATAGATATCCCTAAACTTTCCCTTATTACTAATTTTTACTCCCCATTTTAAAACATTTAATATACAAAAGAACATTACCCCCTTTTCTAAATTTCACAAACGCCTGCCTGATAAAATAAATTTACTTAAAATATACTTTTTTTTTTACATGAAAATTACCCACAATTAATTTACTTAATAAAATTTATGAAGTTGATGCTTACCAGAGCTTCCGTTTTCAATGTATAATTTTATTAAAAATACTTGGGCTACGTACGCCCTCACTGGTATTTCAATGAAATATATTTTATAGAATAATTTACTTTGATGTAAATTTTCTTCGACAGTATGAAGTAAAATAAATTAATTTTAGTTAGTTCCTGATTTTCTCTTCTACTATTGCGCACGCTTATATATAGCTTACATCCCACCATATCTCCTTCCATCCACTACCCCTACTTTGACACTATTAAGGACACACCCATTATACCGACCTAAGTATACCCAGATATACCTACGCTTAATAGCGCCTAATAAACCAATATAGCAAATCTATGTTTTACGCCACAGTACTTATATATTTCTAAATACATACATATTATACATAGAAAACATCCAAACTCCGGAACTAACATTTGTGGATCACACAAATATTTTGTTCCGACCCAGGATTCGAACCCAGGACCTCAGAAACGACAGTCACATACACTACCACTCCACCACCGAGGCAGTCAAACATACAACATAATATATGGGTACGAATGAACGATCAACGAACATACATAAATTATAATTACATTTTATAGGTATCATACATAAATCATAACATTCGTCGGAATTAATCGGAATTAGCTTTGACGGTGTTGGTAAAGATATGGTTTTGTATTTCAATTGCAATAACAAAAGTGCAATTAAACGAAATGAGTTTTCAATCACTTTGATTTAAATAGTCATAAGTAACATTAATTAATTATACACCTCTATATATAAGAAGTTAAGTTTCATTTTGTTTGGAGGCGGTAATTGCTGAATTGATACTTTTTATGTATAAAACCTATCAATTTTTCTAACAAATTACATTCGCTCCAGTATCTTCCAGTGATCTTCATCAGCAAGAAAATGTGAGTAAGTGCTGTTAAAATAATTATTATTTAGTTAATAATTATCCAGCTGAGATGCTTGGATTAAAATCCTGCCGGCTGATAATTATTAATTATTATTTAGTTAATTATTATCAGCTGAGTTGCTTGGAAATTTTCCTGCCGGTTGATAATTATTAATTATTATTTAGTTAATTATTATCCAGCTGAGTAGTTGAAAATTTTCCTGCCGGCCGATAATTATTAACGCTTATTCAGAAAACCTTGGGAATATATTTGTTTATAATTTGATTGTATTTTAACAGGTCTGACTCATCACTCAGAGTACGAGAACGCATCCATAGTGTCTGCAGCTGCAGCAGCACCGAAAAGGAAGTCGAAGGGGTCGTCGAATCCGAGTACAACTGGTAAACGTAAGCTCACCAAAAGCTTACGGGACTCATCGCCTCCAGACTCATTACCAACCATCATCGGTCAAAAACGGAGTTCGTCTGAGAGGTATGTGTTTGTAATTAATCGTTGTTAATAATTTTCAACATTTTTATTAGTCCTTATTCCGTTTAAATATGTTACCAATAATGTGAAGCGCTCGTGGCCCCGCAGACTCAGTGTTCTGTAAACGATCACTGCAGTAAGCAACTTTCACTATGGCCGGTCCATGGATGGGTGACCATCCATGTGATCACTTTGTGACATTTATTTGAGCGTGTCCGTGCTTCGGAAGGCACGTTAAGCCGTTGGTCCCGGTTGCCAGTAAAATGACAGTCGTTAAGCCAAGTTGAAGGCTTTATTTCAACAGCAGGCAGTCACAACCTGCGCCTGTCCATTTATACACGGCACGTGGGACAATTATAAAAAGGTGAAATGTGGGTATATAATATGCCTCTGCCTACCCCTTCGGGGATAAAGGCGTGATGATGAACCAATAATGCAAAATTAATAAACTAACTTTAAGATCTTCACTAATATTTTTTATACGTAGCAATTGTGACGATTATTTTAAATCTAGAATTTTAAATTGTTTATTAATTTTTAAACCACTTTCAGAATAAGTATAATTAATTATTTAGTTTATTAGATGTTGTATTCAATCAATCGATCAAGAACTTATGTTAGTCACAATAACAGGTTTTATTTAGAGTAATACAATATTGAAGTTTTTAATTCATAATTATTTTCCTTTTTTATAGGAAGAAGAGACCAGATATCTTCAACATACTGAAGTCTGAGGAAGCCAACAGCGTGGATAATCGACGCAGCCCTATAACGTCGAGCTTCACGAGCCGTGTCTCCACGGGAACATCTCGTCGCACTGCCAAAACTAGCGGCGAGTATTTTGTAGATCTGAAACTCTACAAAACAGTCGACTACGCGTCTCATGAGCCCCAGCTTCGATACAAGACCGCGCTTGTGACGGTGAAGTTGCAGTGTGACGAGGCGTCATCGTCTTGGGAGGCTCTACAGGGCTTCCTAGGACAGGCTTTCTCTGACTTTAAGGAGTCGGAGCCTGTTCATTACGGTGAGAAAATTTTTATAAAATAGCTTTCTAGTGTAAATATAATTTACTTTTAATTTTTTTCTAGTGTTAGAAGTATATTTTTAGTAATAATATGTAGTGTGTTTTGATATTATAATTTTTATAACTCTAAATATAAGACAGTGTAACTACCTAAGTGGTGTAGGTATTATAAATAAGTAATAATGCCTTTTTGTACAGCGTGTAACACATCTGTACCTAGTAAATTATGGGTAGGTCACATGCGAAGTAATTCACATAAAAAAAGTAGTCATACAACAAAACATAGCGAAGGTGTAGAAATAGTGAGCTCTGCATTTCGTAATCGCATAATAACATTTAAATTATTACCAATTCATGACCTTCAGCTAGCATCAGTGGATACATTTTTTTATGATATTCGTAAAAAGTAAAATCCCTTTTAAATGAACATGTTAAAAAACATACATGTCTTAAAATTAATTTCGAGCTATTTGGTATGTTCCTAAAGTTTAAAGACAATTCTCAAGAAGTAAAATCATTTGGAACCAAAAATAAAATATTGTACAGTAATTTTGATTTTGAAAATTTATATTCTGAAACGGTTAGCTATTTAAAAGCAAGTATTGAAGAATTTGAGGGTCGCGACAGTGGATGGACTTTTTTAAACAACTTATACGTTGAGGTCAACCTCAATAAATACCAACCACTTAGTGGTTCTAGTTATATTCCTTTACCCAAATCTATTCAGGCAAAGAAAGCGTGTATAAATATATTAAACAAAGATGAGTATTGTTTTTTATGGTGCGTAACTGCAGCATTATATCCAGCTAAGAAACACCCTGAAAGAACTTCATCTTATCCTAACTTTAGAGAATTATTCGATATAAGGGGAATGACTTTTCCTGTATCGTTTCGTGATATTAAAATTTTCGAGAACAATAACCCGAATATAAAGTTTATAATATATGGTCTAAAAAAATTTATAACTTTTGTAGGTCCTTTATATAAGTCGGACATTAACGAAAAATATAGCGGTAAAACTATACACTTACTATTTCTCGAAAATAACTACACTTCTCACTATTGTTTGATTAAAGATCTTTCTAGGCTCTTCAGAAGTCAAGTCACATCTCATCATAGCAGACTGTGTTTGTGTGAGTTATGTTTGATATTTTTCAATACTTCTGAAGAACTTAACAACCATTCATGTGGAGGTGTTGTTACTATTCTTCCTGACAAGGGTTCGATAATTAAATTTAAGAACTATGATCGTAAACAAAACGTGCCTTTTTGTATTTATGCAGATTTTGAGTCAATGTTAGAAACTAATCCTGAGGCCAACTGTTCCAGTGGGAACACAAATATTTTGCACCATCATGTACCGGTTGCTTTTGGTTATTATGTAGTTTGTTCCGATAACCCTAACTATAATCGGTACGCATCATATCGGGGACCTGATTGTGATAAGCAGTTTGTCAACTCAATATTTAAAGATGTGCAAAAAATATTTGAAATCATGAGTACTACAGTCCCAATGAAATTTTCGACCGAAGATAGATTTGATTTTGACAATGCAACTCATTGTCACATTTGTCAAAATTTAGTTTTTTCCGACAAAGTGCGTGACCATTGTCACCTAACTGGTCGTTATCGCGGCGCTGCACATCCATTTTGTAATTTGCAGTATAAGCGCCCTTCGTTTGTGCCCATATTCTTTCATAACTTAGCTGGATATGACTGTCATTTATTTATAAAAGCTTTAGGTGAGGTTCCAGGTAATATAAAGATAATACCTAAAACTAAAGAAAATTATATCTCATTTACAAAGTTTGTACCAGTTGCAAATAACCAGTTTTTTCAACTTCGCTTTGTTGACTCTTTTAAGTTTTTGGGAACAAGCTTAGACAAATTAGCAGATACCTTAAAACCAGAAATGTTTAAATATTTACGAAATCACTTCCCATCTCAGAATGAATTTCAGTTACTTACTCGCAAAGGTATTTATCCATATGAATATATGAACTCATGGGAACGGTACAGTGAAAAATCACTACCTCCAAAGAAATGCTTTTATAGTTTCCTAAACGATCAAGATATTTCACAAGATGATTATCAACATGCATGCGCAATTTGGTCAACATTTAAAATCAAAGATTTGGGAAGTTATACAGATTTATATTTAAAAACTGACGTGCTTTTGTTGGCAGATATATTTGAAAATTTTAGACAAACTTGTAAGCTACACTATCAGTTAGACCCAGCTTTTTATTTAACTGCACCGGGCTTATCTTTTGATGCAATGTTATTAAAAACAGGCATTCAGTTGGAACTCATTGATGACTTGTCCATGGTACGCATGTTACAGAATGGTATTAGGGGAGGAGTATGCCTCTGCTCTCATAGATATGCTAAAGCAAATAACGCATACTTACCTGCTTATGTACCTTCTGAGCCTGATTCCTACATCGCTTATATTGATTGTAATAACTTGTATGGATACAGTATGTGTCAATATTTACCACTGTCTAATTTCAAGTTTCTTGATCAACAAGAGATTAATAAATTAGATATAACTACAATAGCAACTAATGCAGAATATGGTTACATACTAGAAGTGGATTTAGAATATCCTAAGCATTTGCATAACTTACACAATGATTTACCATTTTGTTCCGAGAAGTGTATTTCACCAGGTGGAAAAACTTTCAAATTAGTTCCTAATTTATATGACAAATTTAAGTACATTGAATAACGGCACTTGTACTGTTCCACAACATTTATTTAGTTTACACCTGACCGGTTTCGCCTTTCGGCATCTTCAAAGGCAAATGAACACTGTACACTACATCACTTAACTACTCGAAAACAATAAATCAATAACATATTAATTACCACTACATCATTCTACTAACGTAAACTATAAAATATCAATGTAGGTACTGCAACATTTTAGAGGATACCAGTTTTCAAATTTTCTCCAAAAATGGGGTAGTTAAATTTTTCTGATTTTGAATACATTAAATACTACAAATGTCATATTAAAGAACTGCAACTGTCAAAAAGACATTTGACACAGTTTGAAAATTTACCCTAAAATTAGGGAATTGCTAATTACAGATTTTTTATGAAAATAAATATCACAATCTTATACAGTCAAATCATAGATGTCCAGAAATCAATTAAATGTCAAGAATGCAATAAAATGTCAAATTGTTAATAAAATCTACTTTAAATGTCAAACTTTAAATGTCTTATAACTTAACTATTACTATTGCATTACTGTCACTTGTCATATCGAACAATGTGGGGTACAACACTATTACAGAACCCAGCCAATGGTCAAACAAATAAAATATATAATTAGTACATGTCATTATTTATAATACTGTAGTAACGGTGAACGATTAATATCCAATTGTTGATTCAATATAATGTTTGGGTCGGTATTCAAGTGTCTACTTATTTCAAGTGCCTCGAGAGCAGACATCTTTCTACCTTTATCACATGAGTGTACGGCTCTAAAATTTAATTTCGGGTCAAAACTGTGTTCCTCATTAAGGAGGTGTTCTGCAAAATTGGACTCAGTTTTTTTGAGTCTCCAGCCACTGACATGTTCTGCAACTCTAACCTTGAAAGATCTACCAGTTTGACCGACATATTTTTTGTTGCAATTAGCACAAGTCAGTTCATATATACCACTTTTTTGTTCAACGGGAGTTGTGTCTTTATTGTTACAAATTAAATTTTGTAGGTTGTGAGTGGTATAAAAAGCTGGTTTGCACTCGGATAGGCTCCTAGCACACTTATACGAAATGTTACCGAAATATGGTATGCGAGCCCATCTTTTATTGTTTATATTTGAATGCATGGGTGTGCCTCCTCGGTAAGCCAGTTCTGTAGCAGCCCTTAATCTTTTCCGTGTCACCATGCCATCTATTAATTTCGATGTGAAACCATTATTCACGGCTATTGTTTTAATACAAGTTAATTCACTCTTAAAATCAATCTGCGACATTGGTATTGAAAGCAATCGATGCACCATTGAATGAAAGGCTGCATGCTTATGATTTAATGGGTGTCTAGAATTTACGTGTATGACACTATCTGTAAATGTTTCCTTGCGATAAATTTTAAATTGATGTCTTTGGTTCATTAGGCTAATAGTAATGTCCAGAAAATTAATTTTGTCATATCCTATTTCTATTGTAAAAATTATACTAGGGTTTATACTATTAATAAATGTCAAAAAGTTATTCAAATTATTCTCATTCCCTGCCCATAAACAAATAATGTCATCCACATATCTATACCAATAACTAATAAACGGTTTATAAATACGGTTACTTAAAATCTGTTTTTCGATATGGTTCATAAAAATGTCAGCACAAAGTGGCGAAAGTGGACTACCATATATAGATACATAGATACATAGCAAGACCATTGATCTGTTTATAAAATTTATTACAGAATTTAAAATAGTTTTGATCTAGACACACAGTTATGGCATGTTCTAAGTCAATGGCTATCTGTGGGTCGACCACAGATTGAATTAAAATATCTTTAATAGCATTCTTGCATTCAGTTAAAGGGACACTCGGAAACAAGTTTTTAACATCAAAGGAAACTAATATGGCTCCGTCTGGTACCAGAATGTTTCCAATCTTATTCACCAGCTCGATGCTATTCTTGATGGTATTGGTAGGCACAAAACACGTATATCGTTTAAACAGTTGGTTCACTTCTGCTGCCAACTTATATGCTGGGGCTCCAGTATATGCTACCACAGGACGGATAGGAATTTCAGGTTTATGTAATTTGTAGTAACCGTGAAGTTTAGGAGGTTGCGGATTCATTAGCTTTAGTTTATAGGAGTTCTTTCCAAAGATGCTATTTGCAGATTGTAAAGTTCCTTTCACAGCTTCATTGAACTTTTTAGTTGGGTCCTTTTTAAGTTCAACAAATGATGGGTCCCTCAGAAACGACTCCACTTTGTCCACATAATCCTGCCGCGCTGCTATCACCACTGTATTGCCCTTGTCAGCCTTCGTAATCACAAGGTTGTGTTCACGGATCTTAGAACGGATATTCATAATAGTTTTTAGGTCCTCCGAGGTACCGCCATCCTTTTGTTTTGATATCTGCTTCTTTAAAGTTTTGCACAGTATATGCTTTCCGGTCATGTGTGTCTCCGCTAAGTCCAAGTCAACTGCCAAGTTGTCCATATCTTTCTGGGAAATAGGAATGTTAGGGCAATACTTCAACCCCTTCTCCAACAACTCATTAAATAATGTTGTGGAACAGTACAAGTGCCGTTATTCAATATGTGCAGCAGGTTCCACCAAGTGCCATCAATCAACAGTATAAATAAATTTAAGTATGTTATACATTACGTTCACTTACAAACTTGCTTAAAACATGGATTGATTTTAAAGAAAATTCATCGTGTGATTAGTTTTCGACAAAGCCCATATTTAAAACAATATATTGATTTAAACACTACACTAAGACAAAAAAGTTCATCTGTATTTGAACAGGATTTTTTTAAACTTTTGAACAACAGTGTCTTTGGTAAAACCTTAGAAAATAATGAGAAGAGAGTTAATGTTCATTTAGTTACTCAGTGGCAGGACAGTAAAAATGTTACTAAAAAGAGGAAATGTGCACAAAAACTTATTGCTCGTCCAAATTTCAATAGTGCAACGGTTTTTACAAAAAATTTGGTTGCTGTGCAATTAAATCCTGATGATATGATAATAGTGATGATAATAGTTTTAGATAAACCAATATATATTGGTTTTACAGTACTAGAACTATCGAAAAGCCACATGTATGACTTTCATTATTCTGTTATACAACCTTTTTACAAAAATCGCGTACAGATGTGTTACACTGATAGCTTTGTATATCATATACGAACACATGATTTTTATGCGGACATAAAAAAACATTTTTTGTCTTACTTTGACACCAGTAACTTTAGTACAAATAATCAATACAAGTTGTCTATACACAATAAAAAAGTTCCTGGGTTATTTAAGGACGAAATGGGGGGTAAAATCATAAGTGAATTTGTGGGACTTCGCTCAAAGTTATATTGTATTAAAACGGAGGATAGCACCATTAAAAAAGCAAAGGGTATTAAAAAAAATATTGTTCGTGATTTTAATGTTGTTGATTACAAAACCACACTTCACGAAGATAATGTTGTTCATAAAACGAATGTCTTATTTAAATCAATAAAACATGAGTTGTTTACATGTACTGTAAAAAAAATAGCACTGTCTGGTAATGATGACAAAAGAGTAATTTCTAAAGATAAAATTGCCACTCGTGCGTGGGGTCATACCGATATTTTTAATTTTTAACAAAAATTAGGTGTGCTATCCTGTCTTTACATAGTATTCACAAATTATAATTATTGTAATCAACTAAACTAACTAAAACTGTAAAATTTACGTCGTTGCGCCTGACAAGTTCCCATATGTGCATTTTTTCGATTTTTCGATTTTTGCATATTTATAATCTCCGTCTAAATCTACACATGCTAGTAAAATCCGTTGTGTAATATTTTGCTTAGAACCAATTTTGCAATATTCCGTATGTGTTTTAAGCTTTGGAAAAAAACGTTATGTGCACACACGCACATATGGAATATGCGATCTTGCCAATATAGCGCGGAAAACATGATAAATATGTAACATTATGGCGACAAACATGGTCTAAGGTGACGTTAACCATCATTTTAATTAGTATTGAAAAGAAAAGTGTGTGGAAACTCGTAAGTAATGTGCTTTTTATTTGTTTATTATCATTACTGACTGCCTCTGTGGCGCAGTCGGTAGTAATACCGCCTGCGGCGCTGGAGGTCGTGGGTTCGATTCCCACTGAAGACAGATATTTGTGAGACCCATAAATGTTTGTCTCAAGAGTCTGGGTGTTTCTATGTATAATATGTATGTATTTGAAAAGTATATAAGTGTTAATATCTGTGGTCTGATACCCATAACACAAGCAGGTTATTCCTAGCTTACTTTGGGATCAGATAGCGTTGTGTGTAATGTTCGAGAATATTTATTTATTTTATTTACTTATTTGATAAGTTTTGTAATGGATAGAGTCCTAACCACAACATAGGGGCCACTCTCGGGTTTCACCTGCGAGTGGTGCTCCTGCTGATTAACGGATGAGGTCATGACGAAGAGAAAAACAAACAAAATAAAGCACTACGCACTACTAAAGCACTACTTAGCCGTCTGGTCAACGTCGTACAAAAGGCTCAAACCCCTACCAATATGAAAGCTTATAAAAATAAACGGCCCCCAGTTCCCTACACTTCTGATGTTCCGGTCGCGGTAGCGGTCGCAACAATGTCGGGAGGGAAGTGCAAAGAATTTACGGGCTAAGACAGGCTACCATTCACGACTGATCCTGGCTCCATATAACGACGCACTTTAGGTACACTCCATAGCTGAACGTGCATCTTATCAAACTCGAGGTAGAACTGAGTCGCAAAGACATACTAGACTTGTGCGAGGTCCGAATAAAGGGTATCTTCACTTACACTCTTCAATCAAGGAACACTAGAACACGCTAACCCCCACACCAGATGAAACGCTCTATTTTTAGCAAAGTGATGGAAGGACCTCCGACGGTGGTGTCGATTTTATGGTGAAAATTTACCTCATTAGCAGTGGTGTGGAAGTCAGCAGTGTATCGGCTCGGGTAGCATATCATATACTGGAACTCATCGACAGGAACTCCCTGAATGTGATACAGGTGATTGCCACTACCTCGAGAAGCACGAAAGAGGCAATCGAGGCTGTATACGACGACATAGCAAAGATATTACAAGGCACTACCAACTTCAATGTTAATGGGGGATTTTCAACGCCAAACTGTAGGGTTTAAGGTGATCGCAAATCGCAATCGATATAAAGCCTGTTCTTCGACCTATTATGCAAGCCTGTTCTTCGACCTACTATGCGCTACATAGAATTGGGATCCGAAAGGTTTCAATTGAAACTTCGAAATCGTTTCGATTTGCTAGAAACCACTGACAACGATAAAATCGACACAGTGGTAAAAACGTTACAACAAGTGCTCGAAGATTTTTGTTTAGCAGTGACAAAAAAGGTGTTTAAAGCTCCGAGACTCTCGAAGTTATGAAGATTAGACGGGAAATGAGACCTACGCCTGCGTATTCATCAGAACGGTTAGACCTTAACGTCAAAATTCAAAAGCTGCTAAGACACGACCTCAGACGTAATAACACCAGTGTTTTCGAGGCTAAGATTGAGCAGAACAGGGGCACTAAGGTCTGTTCCCAACAGTTCAACAGCAGCAAACAGCCACGGGTAGCAAAATTGTACCCTCAAGGGTACAATTTTGCTACCCGTGTTTTCATTAAGATTCTCGAGGAAATGGACTCCTTTTTACAGAGACCATAATTATCACAGATTAAAGCCTACGTGGCCTAGTAATGATGGCCACAGTGTTCCATTACCGCACCAATGAACCAGATATCGATCAGAGTGAAGTCAGCGCAGCTCTTGAGCAACTCAAAAGTAATAAATCCCCTTGAGTGGACGGAATTCATAAACAACACCATAAATTTGGTGGGACTCTGGTCCTTTAAATTTCAATCTCCGGCTGGAACAGACACACACACAGGGAGAGGGAGTGTGACTCTGATCTTTAATAAAAGGTGACAAGACCTGCCCCATGTCACTTGTGCGCGACCTTGTTTGTTTACAAGTTGTTCTCAAGAATAGCGTCACAAATTGCCTCACCGTAAAGAAACGACGTAGCAGGGCCTAATCCTAGTCAAAAGATTGAGGTTTGTGGTTGCCCAGGAGTCTACTTACAACCTGATTTGAAACGATGTTATCCGTCAGAATACCATCGTTGTCGACATAGCTCTCAGAGCATGCGTTTTGATGGTAGGTACACATCTATAAAAGAAACGATAGCCGAGCTTGCTGAAAGTAGGATAGGACGATCCCTTCCTGATGGCTCGACCGCCTGAAATGGTCACAGAGAGTGAATGCATGCGGAAGACGTAGGACCGTATGTTCCGGCGTAATTTGGGCGAGGCCTATGTCCAGTATTGGATTGCCTGAATTTGATTACCTTATTAAGAATAGGTATAAATCTGAGCATGGTTTATACAGGCATAAGATCGTACGTAATTATTCAAAAGTTTAAGCTCCATCTATTTTGTTCTGCACTCTGCGTTGGACTCGTGTAAGTGGATTAAGGACTTTATAGAGGAGTTCATATTGTGACTTTTAGGTATTTTAACATACTTTTAATTTAACTTTTAGAATTAAGAACAGAAGTTTTAATCAATACTAATACATTATAAAAAGACCGACCAATAATTGTGAAAATGAAAGTAGTACACTGAATGTTTAATACCAAAATGTCACATAATAGACTTGTTTTTGAGAAAACAGTGCTAACATTATCCCTTAAGTGCATGAAAATGGCACATGAATAATTTGCATGCACAGTGCCAAAACAGGTATGTGCAGATTTACAGAACAAAATAATAAAATCTTCAAATATATGCAAAATTGCATTTCAAATGTATATCTTACATATGTAAAAAAATATTGTTCATAATACTGCATTTACAGATTTTTGATAACTTACACACTATTTGTAAAAACATGTTTTTTTGAGTTTCCCAAAACCTTGTAAAAATCACATCTGGAACTTGTCAGGCGCAACGACGATGCTATTTTGTATTATTATAAGTACCTAATCTTAAGAAATTAAACTAAGTAAAACTGAGAAATTTGGAATTAATGCATTATTATAAATATAGTATTCTGTTTTTTCTTTAATTTCCTAATACATTTGCAATACCTACTATCATGTACCATGAGAGATTTTCGCGGCCGCGGGAAACCGCTGTCGCGCTGGCTATGCCCGCCATGAAACTTGTATAACTATTAAGTAGGTACATAACAATAACATTATGCACGTGCAAATTATTGAATGGTTGAATTTCAAGTTCTAACTTGATCATCATACCAATAAATACTTCATGTCAGCATAACTTGTTATATCAACTGCGTTAGCAAAAATATTACTACCTAGTTCATTCTTTATTAAACAGCCAAGACGAGCACATCTAACAACATGGTAGGTATTTTATAACTTTCAATCTATTTAAAAAATATTAGTTATGATTAATTACTAATGTTTTAAATAATTTTCAGAATACCGGCAGCAAATTTTCAAACGGAACAGAAGAGAGCTCTCCTGAATATCTTCCAGACCTGCAAGATCAGTTCGACTTGGACAACGCAATGAATAGACCTTGGATAACACCCATTGAAGAAGTAACAAGAAACAAAACGAAAACTAATCGAAAAAGATCAACTACAAGCAAACACAGTGCATCGAATTCCTATATTATTAACAGTGAAAGAAGAAAAGGACGACGTTTAATAAAAATAAAGATCAAGGAACTCAGTGAGTCAAGAGACGACGAAGATGAAGTTAAGGAGATTATCACTGCACAGTATATTGTACACGATACGGTAGATGATATATCGGATCAAGCTGAAAAATTAATACACAATATTTCTAAAAAAAATTGTGGCTACTCATATCATATTTTTTAATTAGGTAATAATTCATTAGTGTAACTAGTAGATAAAGTGATGACATATTTAGATTTTATTAAAATTATATTTACTGTGGAAAAATGTGTTAAAAAAATTATTAATATTAAAAATGTGTGTTAAAAAATAAAAAACCATAGGTAATAATTGTGTGGCTACTCATATCATGTTTTTTAATTAGGTAATAATTCATTAATGTAACTAGTAGATAAAGTGAGGACATAATTAGATTTTATTAAAATTTTATTTACTGTGAAAATATGTGTTTAAAATTATAAATATTAAAAAAGTGTATTAAAAAAATAAAAAACCATAGGTAATAATTGTGTGGCTACAAATATCATGTTTTTTTAATTAGGTAATAATTCATTAATGTAACTAGTAGATATAGTGATGACATATTTAGATTTTATTTACTGTGAAAATTTGTTAAAATATTATAAATATTAAAAATGTGTGTTAAAAAATAAAAAATCATTTACTTTAAAAAATTGTTTTATTTATTAAAACTGTGTATAGGTTGACTTTCTTGCTCTATTAAATAATCTATTCTTTATACATAAAACATTTTTAAGTGCACATTGTTTAATATGATTAATACAATTAAAACTGGTTTCATTATTTGAATATTTGTTATGCAACAGTGATAAATTTGGACATTTGTCTTCACCAAGATCTATACAAATACAACTCATACATAGATCTTGAATCCAATTAACTTTTTCTAAGCCCTTCACAATAATTTCCTTATTTTCTAGATAAGGAACAATTATACGTCGAAATTCTCTATAGTCGATATAACCTTCATTCCAGTAAATCCCTCTGTTTTTCTCCAACCACGTAACTTGTTTTTTTTCATTCGTAGTTAAGTATTTAAATAAGTATGGGGGCTTTATTAAGAACGTTTGGGTATAAGTATAAACACGGGTGGCCAGAGCTAATTCCTTGACTATAAAGTTATTACAAGTGTCTTTAAACCCCTGGACATCCACTATAATTGTATTCGGGTTCATGATAATTTTCTTACAGTGCTGCTTAATGGTTTATACTCAATTATACAGTCGTTCAATATAAGACAATATGCTGAAGTTTGATCTGGTATATCAATGTCACTTTCTATTTCCACTCTGACATCGACAACTGGTCCTGACTTAAGATTATCTGGTTGTCTAGAACAATCTACGACAAATAACGGAGCAATATTTTTAAATTGTTTCTCACTTAATAACGGTTCACCGCGACGACCTCCATAATATGAGTGTTGGAATCTGGTGTATTGTTCATATATTAAAGCAATTCTGTTATTCGAGAAACTTGAATTTAAATTTTCGTAAGGGAAGTAGGTTGAATTTAGGTATACTCTAACATCACGAACGTTACAGTGATCAAACTGAGACATATCCAATTTTGAATTATTTTTTCTATTTGTTTGCAGACCAATAATAACAAATCTTGGTTTCTCTATTTGCGATGATGTTTTTATGGACCAAGTATGTTTAGTAGTTTTTGGTAGAGCAGGATATTCATATAAATCCCAATTCCTGAATATCATCTGAAGTGGTCGATCTTTTTCTAACAGTTTTAACATATTTATTTTTTCTCTATCGGATACTTTGACATGTGGTACACGCCATATTATTTTATTTATAATAATATCTTCTACCGTTTCACCATCGTTAAGTTTTAGGGCGTTCAGATTAGTATTACTTCGCAACAATATTAATTCATGTTTGCTGTTTATCACTACTTTCTTGAAATCTTCTGCAAAACCAAGAATGTTACAGAGGGGTATAGAAGCAGAAAAGTTACCTCCATTTGTACTATTTATGCCATCGATATTCCAACCCCAAGCATTAGATACTTTAGCCTCGTTTTCGTTCATTGATATTAGTGATTTAATTGTGGTAGTTATACCAGCGTTTTTTATTTTATCTATTTCCACTCCATTTATCTCATACCTTATATCTTGAAACAAGTAAAGTAAACTATTGTTTGTAAAATGAACGCTACTGACTCTCTCTTTTGAATTTCCACCCTTGTTTACAACAACAGTTCCTTCCAAAAACAAAGTGCTTGCTGATGGTAATATATACAAGTCTTGTTGATTAATAGGTATCCTGATTTCATCGCTTCTATTGAAACTTGTTACGTAAGGTTTGTAAGAGTGAAATTCAATTCCTTCCACAGAGTTGTTGTATGCAGGAGCGGATAAAACATCTAGTATATTCATTTTAACAAACCAATCGCTTTAAGAAATGCTTTATTATTGTTATTCAATTTTATAACCTTTTTGGAGCGAGCTCTTATTGGTTTGATAGTTTGAGAAGGACTGTTATTTTTAGTTGGACGAACCACATATTTATTATAATCCATCATTGTTTTCTTCTGATATGTAGATACAACTGCACTTCTTCACCTCGCAAATTTATTAAGTTATTATTTATATCTAACAGCCTTATCTGTATGCAGCTTATATTGGTTTGGTTTATTGGAAAGTAGATTGCGTTTTTCGGAATTTCTATAATCCTGTATCCAGGTGGAACATTAAGTGCAAATTCGTGCAAGATGTGACTGGATTGACCGTTTATATAGGAACCGCTAACTATGTCACATTCAATCCTTATGACAGTCGTAGGCAATATGTTAACTGGAAACTCCGATACATGATATTTATTTGCTTCTAAGATCTGTTTTTTAAATCCCAATAAACTTCCAAATGTACCTTCTTTAGTAAAATCTATAGTTGATGTACAAAATAACATAGTTTTTAAGGTGTTGTTATTACAATGAAGTTTTATGGATGCATCTTTTATCTCAGTTTTCAAATAGTCGCCAATATCTTGTAATTCATAAGTTCCTTCAGGTATCTCAATAACATTTTTATAACCATAGTATAATTTATTGTTTGTATTATCAAAATTTGGAATAGAATTATATGTAGAGAAATGTAATAATGCACATTCATACTCCCCAACTAATGGCAACGTGTTTGGATAATAGGTAGATAATACCGATGAGTTTCCAGTTATCGATAAGGTGAGTGACATCTTGCAAATGATGGAAATGAAAGATTGATATAAAATTTATAGTATTTATTCCAAAAAGTTTGCAAATATCTTAAACACAAATGTCCACAAACTATTGTGTTGAATTGTTGATATCTATTATAGTTATAATGAACATCACAGTTCTTAAAATATAGCATTAATTCTCTTGGCGGTTTTAAATCCCCAAAGCTATCGAAATATTCACAATAATTGTTTATTTTAACATAAGCTACCCAATGCGTCCCATCATTTCTCGAATTATCTAGGTTAACTATAGCACATTCAATTCGTTTAGGTGTTTTTGGTAACTGATCCTTCATATAAGCTCCTCGAAAGTAGGGAATACAATAACCATACTTCTGAATATCGATATTAGTTAAAGCTTGATTAGGTAGCTGATCAATTAGTTTTTTGGTGGATTTATAAACAATCCCTGACCTTGCTTATGTGGTTTAATGTATAGACCTTTACCTATTGCTATAGCCTCCATAGTTTTATTATGACGTTCAGTTTCTTGTAATTTTTTCTGACCATGTTTATAATCATTCACAGGTTTTGCAATACCAGCTGCACCACCAGCTAATGCTCCTAAAGCAGACAAACCAGCAAAAATTGGGATCAAAGGTAGAATGCCTCCAGTTTTTGGTATAGGTATCATTCGAGGTACTCGGACTTTTGGAATTTTTTTTTTTTTTTTTTTTGGTGACGCGGGGAATGCGGTTGGGCACCGTCATCCCAACCGCGGGGGCAACTGGGACGGTGTGTGGGGCTCCCGGTCCCGTAAAGGGACCACCGTCCTACCCACTAAACCCCGCGGTGTTCCTCCTCACCCTGTAGCCGGGCCGAAGGATATCCAAAGATTATTCACGTCGACCCGGCCAGGGGCGCCCCGCGCGAGCAGGGCTCTCCTCGGGGGAGCAAGATGGGGAGCTCCCCGGGAGCTCCTTCTGGAGCTGACACAAACCCAGGCCCGCATCGCAAAGCTCTCGAGCGCCTATCTGCAAACAGAGAGGGTAGAAAGCGGTCGAGCGGGTGGGCGCTGAAGGCATCTCTGGAACACGGAGAGGTGCCTTCCGCCAAATGGTCATCATCGGTGGACGGGGTCCCCCGACCTCCGTCCACCGGTACAACGCTAGTCGGGAGCGCGCACGAAGGCTGCCATGCGGCGCCCCCAAACTGGACGGCGGGGCGGGAGCGTCTGACCAGCACGCTCCCGCACACGCAACTCCTCTCTCTTGGCCACCATCACCTCACTAGCAAATGAGGTGACGGCGACCCAGCACTCTTGACTGCCGACCATGGCTCGCACCACAGCCGGCAGTGACAAATTATTCCCTATACGGCCCGTGAGGGCGACACGCGGCCCGTCCCACGCCACACACTCGGTAAGAGTGTGTTCTGCTGTGTCTATGGAACCACTTGGGCAGTGACGGCACACAGGATCCGACTCCACGCCCACCACCTCCCACAGGTACTTGGCGAAACAGCCATGTCCTGTGAGGAGCTGTGTGAGGTGGTACGTCGGTGCACCATATGCCCTCTCCACCCAAGCCCGAAGGACGGGCCGGACAGCCCCCACGAGCCTTACACTCGCAGAGGGCTCCTGCAACCGGCGGGCCCACTCCCGGAAGAGATCATCGCGAGCCAACTGTCTCCAGCGATCGATGTCCCCCGGGAGCGGGCGACCTCCAACGCTACGCACCAGGGCGCTCTCCTCATATACTTGTTTTAGGACTTTAGCCTCAAGATCCCAGGGGGGGCTACCGCCAATGAGGGACGCCGCCTCGAACGAGACGGTACAGTACGCCCGCGCCGCCCTCTGCGCAATCACCCGCTGCGGCCTCCGCAATAGGGGTATGTTCTTGGCGCAGAGGGCGTCCACCCAAATAGGCGCTCCGTAGAGCGCCTTGGAGCGCACTACACCATCATAGAGACGGCGACACGCACTTCCCGGCCCCCTACAATTGGGGAGCAGCCTCGCCAGTCTTCCAGCGCATGACAACAATTTAGGTGCCAGGCGCCGGAAGTGCTCGACGAAGTCCCATCGACTATCGAGAACCAATCCCAAGTACTTAATAGTCCTCCCGATAGCGATGGGGGTGCCGCTCACCACAATGTGGGAATCTCGAGGAGGCCCTCGTCGAGGCCCGTGGAAAAAGACGGCCTCAGATTTTTCAAGGGCCACCTGAAGTCCCAGCGCCCTGATGCGGCTGACCACCTGGGCAACGCCCGCGGTGGCCAGGACCTTCGCGTCCCTAAAATCTGGGCCCCGCGCGGTGACCAGGGTATCATCGGCGTAACATAGTACACCGACTCCCGGTAGAGTAGCACCGCGCAGGACCCAGTCGTAACCGATGTTCCACAGGAGCGGCCCGAGAACCGAACCCTGTGGAACACCGCACGACATCTTCCTGCGAACTATTCCCGACCGGGCCGGGTAAATAATGACCCGGTCTACGAAATAGTCTGCAAGGACGCGTCTGAGGTACCATGGGACATTATGGTACCTCAGCGCCTCGGCGATGGTCTGCCAGGGAATGGTGTTGAAGGCGTTCGCGATGTCAAGCGACACCGCCAACAACACCTCCCCCCGACCGACTGCCTCATGGACACTATCCCTGAGTCGGGAGATGGCGTCCAGGGTAGACCGCCCGCGACGAAACCCGAACTGGCCGCCGTCGAGATTTGGCCCCACCCCCTCCAGATGGTCGACGAGACGAGCAGCAAGCACCCGCTCGAAGAGCTTGCTCATCTCGCCGAGCAAAACGATGGGGCGGTAAGCCGACGGCGAGTCGAGGGGACGCCCGTGTTTCTTAAGTAGCACGAGCTTCCCCGTCTTCCACAGTCGCGGGATTCTACCCGACGTCAAACACTCCGACATCAGAGACAGTGCCTCCTCCTCAAACGCCGGCATGACCAAAGCGACTACCCGCCCAGGGATGCCATCTGGGCCAGGGGCGCGGTTCCTTAGTTTGAGCTTGAGGACCGCTGCCCCTAGTTCGGCATCGGACACTGGCGGGATCGCCTCAGTATCAGCCGGCGTGTGGTTTGGTGCTGCCATCCTTGGCGGGACCCACTCTTCTCGCTCAGGGAACAGGGAGCTGACGACCTGCCTCACGAAGGAGGGCTCGAGGGACCTGGTAAGCGGGGGCGCATAAGGCCGGAGCTTGTCAGTCACGACCTTATACGGGCGCCCCCATGGATCATTATTCAGGGTCTCGAGCCACACTTTCCAGAACTCCTCCTTGGCAGTCCTAATCGCTGAGCGAAGGGTCGCTCGGGCGGCACGGTATGCGGCGTGCAGTTCTTGCTCGAGGACGGGGTTCCTGCCACTGCGACTGCGGTAACGGGTGTACCTGCGCTGGGCTGCGTGACTTGCAGTACGCAGCCCTGCCAGGTGGTCGTTCCACCAGTACACCCATCGCCGCGGACGGATAGGCCCCGCCCTCCGCATCGCCGTATCGCAGATGCGAGTCAGAGCGCCAGATAGTCGCTCCGATCGCACATCCACGTCAGAGCTCTCGCCGACGGTGGTCCATCGCTCAACGATGGCCGCCTCCTTTGCCAGCTCCCGATCCAACGTCCCAAGACGCCATCGTGGACCCTCACCGACCAGGGGTTGGTCCTGGGTCCAAAAAGTGGGGGAGACGATATCGAACCGTATATAACGATGGTCCGACATCGTCTCCACCTCCGTGACGACCCTCCAACCACGTACGCGGTTCGCCAGGGCAGGACTGGCGAAGGACAGGTCTACGACAGACCTGTTCCCGCACTCTCCCACGTACGTGTGGACCGCCCCCTGGTTGAGCAACACCAAGCCGTTTGACAACGCCCAATCCTCTAACAACTCACCCCGCAAGTCCGTCGCAGGAGATCCCCACGCCCGAGAGTGGGCGTTGAAGTCTCCGGCGACGATCAGCGGAGTGGGGTGTGCTTCCGCCACCAGAGCCCCAAGCTCAACGAGCAATTGCTCGAATTGGGCACGGGTCTTCCTGGGCGGACAGTACACCCCAATCACTGCAGCGTCTCCCAGTAGTGCGAGGACGCACATCCGTCCTCTCGACACTCTGTCGAAGGCGCCTCGCTGGGAGACGATAGCGACCTCACCGTCACAGTCGCACGCCCAGTCATCGCGAGCGCGGACTGCATACGGTTCGGCGACTATAGCCAAAGTCGCCTGCCACTGTGCTACGGATTGGATCAGAAGATCTTGGGCCGCCGCACAGTGACGGACGTTGGCCTGCAGGACCGAGATAGTGGACATCTAGGATTGGACGGTGTCCATCTCCTCCACCGATTGAGAGGAAGCGGGGGCCGACACCTGCTCCATCCGCCTCCTTCCAACACCTTCTCGACGACGACGTCCGCTAGACGCCGCTAGACAGGCTTTGGCACCCAGGCGATGCGAAGTTGCCAATCCCGCCGCCGCACACACTGGGCAGTGAGGCTCCGCATTGCAGCCGGCCGCCTTGTGGCCGGGCTGCCCACACCGGAAGCACAGGTCGCTACGGTCAACTTCCTCAGCGCACCTGGCCCCCACGTGCCCCACATCCAGGCAACGGAAACACCGCTGAGGCCTGGGCTCCAGTAGAACCGCACGGACGCGGCTCCAGCCAATAGTGAGAGGGCAACCATCTGTAATAATTTTGGCCGCCGCGACTGGGCACTTAACCCATGCCGTGCCTTCCCTGCCTGCCTGGCGAGTGATCTCGCCAACGATGACGCTGGTGGCGGAACAAACCCCCACGTTTGCCACAACCTGCGTGACACTCTCCTTTGTTGCTGTGTCGCCGAGGCCGGAGATGCGCAACTCCGCGCATTTCTCCGGCCTGGCGACACGAACGTCGTCGCCGAGGGACTTCCGCAACTTTTCAGCCAGGGCGTCCGCCTTTGCGCTTCTGTCTGCACCCGCCACCTCAAGGACTCGACCCCCAGTGGCCGCCGTGCGAAATCGTAGGCCGTCGATGCCAAGACTTTTGAGATCGATTGACCTCTCGGCCTCGGCAAGTTTTTCCGCGTAGGTGACGCCGCGCTCCTCTGCGTCCCGCTGCAGCGTGATAACCACCGCAGCAGTGCGCGGGGTGCGGAGGTTCGGAGCACTCCTCACGACAGGAGTCTTGGCAGGCGCTGGTGCAGACTTCCTTGGCCGTTTGGCTACTTCACTCCACGCCTCGGTAGCGGGATGAGTCGCGGGGGCCGGCTGCACACTAGCATTTGACTGGCGCTCTCTGCGAGCTGCACCCGCCTCTCGCGCCGCAGCGCTTTCCTTCTTTCTTCTACCCTTCTTCTTCTCCTCTTGAGCTCGCGTGTGTAGTGAAGAAGGGGCCAATGGAGTGGCTGCGCTGGAGTCCGTCACCTTCACCTCAGATACGGAGGCAACAGGGACTGAAGGCAAAGGTGCGACGGCAGAGGCGCCAGTGGACTTGCGTTTGGAGCGCTTGGGCGCAGAGGCGCCGACTGAAGTACCAACAGAAGAGTCTCTGAGTGGGTCGCTTTCCGATGCGGCTTCGCGGGCAGCGTTACGGGCGTCTGCCGCTAGGGGAGGACGCAGTCGGGGCTCTGGGAGCAGTCGGTCTCTCACGCCGTCGAAGCGCGCGTCGATGAGGAACAACACTTCATCACGCGATAGCCCCGACGGCTGGGCCGGAGCGGGAGCGACGCTCCGCAGTCGCCTCATCTCCTCCAATTCGGCTCGTAGAGCTGTGATTTCGCCCTTCTGACGAGCGACCTCTTCGCTGATCGTAAGGGACGCTAGCTCCTTCACATGCTCTAAAATGGACCCAGCGGCGCTCCTGAGGCCCTTGACACCTTGTCCGCTCAGGCGGGAGGACTTATGCGCGATCTCCCTGATCGACGCAACCGCCTCCTCAACTGCTTGCGATAGCTGCTCGGATCTGAGCCCCTGAGCAGTCACCGACGTAGACGCCTCTTCTGGCGTAGGTGATTTACGGAGGAAGGAGAGTCGCCTCTCCTCCCGACGCTTCAGCTCCAGCGCGAGCTCTTCCTCCGCTTGGAGCTCCAGCTCGCGCTCTTTCAAGGCTATATAATCAGCCTTGGCTTTCGCTAGGCCGACATATTGCCCCGTTGTCGGAGGGCGGCCACGCCCTCTTTTCCCGGGCTGGCCCCTGACGATGTTGGGGCCGGCCGACTCATCGCTGTCACTGCCCGACCCCACAGGGCTTTTGCTGTTGCGGCGCTTGCGCTGCTGCCACAGCCTGGGGGTCGGGGAGGTACGAGGCGAGACCATCTTCTGCGACTGGCAGCTGCTATCGGACTCCGACAGCAGTTGCCAATCGCAGTGACGGCGAGTGCGAGCACTGCATGGGGTGGTTTCGCACCGCGGCACCACCACTCGCACCTCCTTCAGACTCGGTGCCGGAGTACCGGGTCTCACCACTACTTCCTCATTCAAAGATTTCACACCTTCGCTCATTGTCGCACTTGGTAGTACACTCTGGTGTCCCACAAGTATAGTTGGCGGAGTTCGGTCACCCAACTTGCCACTCCGTTACGGTGGTCAAGTTGGGGTCCAGGGCAGACGACGTGGACGTAAACACACAACACTTGGGGACCTGCCCCACTCGGACTTTTGGAATGCATGGAACTAATTTTCTGGCAACCATATAAGCTATATTTATTAATGACTTATTATCTTTAGGTGAGAGTTTTTTGATTTTTCTTTTTATTTTTTTAACAAAGTTATTAAAGGTCTTCACACAGATCACACCAGCACCAGACTTCAATTTAGCTTTCATAACTTTGTTTACTATCCACGAACTAATCTTTTCCCCTGTTCGAGCATCTTTTGCTTTAAGTCTTTGTTTAGCCATATCTATAAGACGTAAGTGAAGACGGCTTTGTGACGGTTAGGTAGGTCTGTGTAGTTTGCGTATGCAATATCGTGATGCATACAAGCTTCGTCTAACTTGTTTACACCTTTATCACCGCGTAGTAATCGTTTTGAAAGCTTTGTTCCAGGTCCACAATAGTTATAACCGGGTATGTGTAGTTCGAATGGTAAATGATTAATGATACTGTTTATTAGTCCACCACCTTGCATCGTCCAAAGAATAATGAATATACTTTTAAATTATAAACCACTTATATAATTACATTATTCTACTATTGCAGTCTTATCAATCCAACTGTTCTCTTTGTTATTTAAACCCAACCATTTTACAAACAGTTTGTTTCCTTTCTTTTTTAATACCTTTTCTATCAAATAGACACCAGGGCAGGACGACTTTTGAAGCTCTTGTTCGTAAAAAGTTCCTAATATGACTTGTTTTTGATTATCTTCAATGCGATACGTTATTGGTACAGTGTTATTTATCTTTTTTATAGTAAATAATTCTGTTGACCAGTTATGAGTGTATCCTTTCTCAAATATATGTTTGTACTTACTAATTCGAACTTTGTCACCAATTATGAACTTTGGACGACATTTTTGGGTTGCCTTTATCATGGAATTCGTAATATTATTTTTAATGTCCGTTTCATTAAACTTATTGACATTAATAGGTGCCAATTTAATATTACGATGTTTTGTGTTGTTATATGTCTTCACAATACCGTTCAAGCCACCATCTATCCACTTATAGTGTCCGTTCAAGCTAAAGTATTTGTACAATTTATTTTTAATAGTTTTAATAACTCTTTCTACAATTGAAGCCTTTTTGGTTGAAAATGTAGAGTAGTGATTAATATTATAGTTCTGTAAAAGCTTTTGAAATGTAGAATTATAGAACTCAGTACCCATATCAGTTTGCAGATGATTTGGTATCCTGTGATTAGAAGAAAGTATTTTTTCAAATGCAAGAGAGACATCATGTTTGGATTTAGTTTTTAATGGTTCCACCCAAACGTACTTGGAGAAGCAGTCAATAACTATTAAAATATAGTTACATCCTTTATTAAAGGTTTTAAGGTTTTGCATATCAGCTAAATCTGCTTGCCACAAATCATCAATACCTTTTAAAATTACAGATCGTCGAGGAAATTTTTTTCGTGCTGCTTTATGTATTTCATTGACGATTTGTTGTTTCGTCATTTTAACAAACTTTAAGGGCTATGTTTTTCGATCTTTTAATATAGATTGAATTGCGTCTTGAACTAGTTTATCAACTGCTTTTCTTGTGTAAAATTTGCTTTCCAAATGAGTGTCTATCTCAGACATTATTGTTTTTAAAGCTTTCTCTATGTGGTTTTGAACACTATTTGGAATAGAACTTTGCAATTTTCGTAAGTCATTGATTAGTACACCTTTCAATTCATCTACATATGCTTTATTTACTGCATCATCTGCGTCTTGAGGAGGTTTAACACCTTTTAGTCTCGATATCTTCAAGTCATAATCTCCATAATCAGATTTTACTAATGCGTTATCATTAAAATCAAGTATTTCTGATATCCGCATTCGCTTATGAATATAATGCCCAAATTTGTCTACATTCATATTAAAGGTGTATTATGTTGAACGGTATATAGTAAAATGACACACATATAACATTAGTAGATCTATTTATTTAATGATTTTGCTTTCACGTAGTTCTTCAATGATAGATATTATTTCATTGTCTAGTCCTGTGTTACCGGCATCTCGAGAAGCAATTAATAACTTTAATCTATCAACCAATTCATTGGGATCATCCCAATATACAAAATCTGTGTTTTTTTTTCCACATTTTTGTAAAAGGTAATCCTTTTCCTACTTTCTGTCTTCAACTTGGACTTCTACTTTCTTGATCGAAAAGTGGTTTAATAACTTGCAAATATTTTTGTCCTTTATTACTTTTAATTGGTTTTTTTGAATCGAAATCACGACGATGTGCATTCGTTACAAGTAACATTGTCTTATAATTTTGCTTGTCACAGTCATTAACCAAGCTCAGATCAATGTCTTTTTTTAACAGTAACTCTCGCAACCCAGGTGTACTTTCGTATTTGTGTCCGGCTACAGTAATAACTTTATCCCCAATAGTTATGTTAGAGGAACCCAACATTAGCTTTCCACGTTCATTTCTTATACCAAATGGAACATCTGATAGTACTTGTGAAGATAACGACCAAGATGATGCATCTGGATTAGTACCGACTAATGACTGAAATGAAGAGTCCGATGAGGGTTCCGTTTCGTTACTAGCAGTACTGCTATCATCTGTTTCTTTCATATCTTGGTTTTGTGGTTCTTGGGGTTCTACTTTTTCCTCCTTTTTTGTTAGAGCTAAGTGGTTATTAGTGTTGGCTATTAAATTGAGAGATTCTGTGACAGGTTTAAAAACTGTATCAAGAGCATGCTTATTATTATCTTCAAAATCCTTCATTTTACGTATTTTTTTCTTGACAGCTTGTGTCGCATCAACAATTTGTTTTTTCAATGATTTATCCATTATGTAAAATAGGTGGTAATCGAATAAGAATCAATTAAAGAATAACAATAAACAGACTGCAGTCTACTTAAATATTCAAATTTCATCCAATAATACAAATGTGTCAAACGTTTTTCTATAGCAACCATTGTTTTTAGAACAATCTTTATTAATTACCACATAATCAAAAGGTTCTTTCCATATTAAGGAACACATTTCTCGAAATTTCAACCATGTCATATCGGTGTTAACATGTTCTTCATAAACATGTTTCAAATTAACTTCATCTTGCTTAAAAAGCACAATTAGGTTAGCATTATCTCTTACAAGTTGTTTAGGTATTTTGGTATAAGTTTGATTTAAATAAAAACTATCAATCAATTTATGTCTTCCCATGGCAAAATAATCCCGCATATTACTTTGATTTTCACATGCTACATCATCAAAAATAATCACAGAATTTGGTTTTGCATCTGAAACTTTTAAAACGTCATCATTTGTCTGATATTTATGAAGAGTGATACCTGGTACTCGTTGTAAAACCTTTTCTAAAAAGATGTACTTTGGTTGATATAGAGTTTTAGAGTATACATAAACATTTTTAAATGTCAAACCATTTTCATGCAATAGAAGACCAATTAATAAATTAGTTTTTCCACAATTTGATGGCCCACAAATGATGCAACGTACAGTATTCGGTAATAATTCTCCATGACGTAATTTGTTTTTTGTCAAATCGTCACAGATTGTATTGACCTGTAACGATTGTCTTTGTTTAACGAATTTCATGTTTGCTATGCAATACTGATGGACTCATAATGAAAAGATGAATTTATAACATAAATATTTATAACTAGAAGTAGTCGAACCCAACTGGTTACAGAAAACGTTGTGGGTTATAAATGGTAGGTAAGTAATGAACATGGAGGGAGCTTCAGCAAATTTAATTATTTTTTATAATAATGTTAGTTTAGGTTACATTTTTAAAATGTGGAATATTGGGCGAGTTCTGTCCCACGTGAGCGAGGAGCGGTAGCGACGATGCGAACTTAAAGTGGGACAGAGTGCCCAATATTTCACTACTGACGAGCGGTCGGCGCGGTGCCCGCGCGCTTACTGCTAGGAGTCGCCGCACCGGCACCGATCGCGAACTGTGTCTATTGCGAAAGGCGAGAGCGGTCGGCGGGTGGACAGCTGGCCGTCTGCTAGCTGTCGCCGCGTGGACTGCTGGGTGCGTGCTAGCTGTCGCCGCGTAGACTGCGAGCAGTAGCTTTCTTTTAGGGCAGTGTTGGGTGGGAGCGGTGTTGGAGCGGGGTGATTATAGTGTGCTATGACCTTTATATGTATTAAGATTTTGCCTGCGAAATATTTAACGTTAGTGTCCCTATACAATTTCTAAAATTATACATTTAGTAGTTTATGTATGCATATTCATTCAGGAACTATTTGTAAACTACTGATAGAATTTTTAACCGACTTCAAAAAAGGAGGTGGTTCTCAATTCGTACGCTATATTTTTTTTGTATGTAAGTACGTACGCGATAGCGGTGCCAATTATGGACGGATTTTGAAACTTTTTGTTTTGTTTGAAAGAGGCTACTTGTAAGGTGGTCCCATATCCTGGGTATCAGGACCCGATGCTGGGATCCAGGAGAAATCGAGGGCAACCACCGATAATTGTAGGGACAACTAGTGCGTTTGTTAACTTTTTGATTAAGTGCTTTAATGTACTACAATTTATTGAAGGTCTGGAGTCGAACTGATGATGGAACCGAAAGACAGCCGAAGGAATTCCTTAACTATTGACAGCAGTTACCTTGTGGTCGGCTTGATTGATATGTGTTGATGAGAACTTCACACCTAGATAGATATACTTTTCGGTCCACCCGTCACTTAAAATAATAAAAAATAAAAAAAAATTGGAACAGACTACATACAAATACTTAAAAATTTAATTTACTTAGTACAAAGTAATAGGTATTTATTTTGATTTATCAGATTTTATTCAATATCATATTGAAGTCGGCGCCAAGTAATCCCGTAGGTTTAGGTAGGTATTATTAATGGCACCAACTTCAATGTTATATTGTCGGATCTATTTTTTATTAAATTTTTTTTTGTTCACCTTATTGTGGTGTCTGCTTACGAAATAATGATGAAATTGTTGTTAACATTATCAATACAAAGATTTCAATAGGCTTGGATATACAAGATATTTAATATCACTTGTGTAACATTAACTTCTATTCGTTCCAGATATTTGGCATCGGGGAATAGCATCAATGCGCTCCATTATGAATACCTTTTAGGCACAGCAACAATTCGGAGAATAGTGGAAGAAACTTGTAAAAAGCTCTGGTCGTGTCTGCAACCAATATTCATGCCAGAACCCGACATAAATACTTGGGAGGACATTGCCAAACAAAACGCTCAAATTTTCCTCATTGCCTCGGGTGGGAAACATGTTAGGGATCTATCAGACAGAGAGCGGTCACGCGGTCAAGCGTTCAAGCGGTCAGTTTTGCGTTCTTTGTATTATATTACGTTACATAGGACAGCACACAGGAGGCATTCTGACCGCGTCGGTCAAGTGGAACGCACGCGTTCGCGCGTTCACTGCTGGCGGCGACCAAATTGGAAAGAAGATGGAGACCGAAAAGCTAATTATGTTAGTACGTGAAAAGCGTTTTTTATATGATGCGAAGGATAACCATTACAAAAACCGAGGAATAGTAGCCGAAGCATGGTTGGAAATTGCCAGAGAAATGGAAAATGAAAATGGTAAGTCGTAAAATAGTGTTTATTTTTTTTTGAAGTGAAACTTCTTTATCGGCGTTGGAAAAAAATTTGCGTCACGTCACGTCACGATTTTTGGTTACGCGCCATCTTTGTTCTGTTCCCCACCATGGTGGATTCGAATTAAGAGTACTTTATCCAGGGATAGCATGTCATTTAAGGGTTTTTGGACTTTTGGGCTTTTGGACTTTTGGACTTTTGGATGGGACATTGGTACTTTGGGACTTTTGGACTTTTGGACTTTGGGACTTTTGGACTTTGGGACTTTGGGACTTTTGGACTTTTGGCCGTTGGGACTTTTGGCCGTTGGGACTTTTGGCCGTTGGGACTTTTGGACTTTTAGATGGGACCTTGGTACTTTGGGTCTTTGGGACTTTGGAACTTTGGGACTTTGGGACTTTGGGACTTTGGGACTTTGGGACTTTGGGACTTTGGGAGTTTGGGACTTTGGGACTTTGGGACTTTTGGACTTTTGGACTTTTGGCCTTTGGGACTTTGGGACTTTGGGACTTTGGGACTTAAGGACTTTGGGACTTTGGGACCTTGAGACCTTGGGACTTTGGGACTTTGGGACTTTTGGACTTTTAGATGGGACCTTGGTACTTTGGGTCTTTGGGACTTTGGAACTTTGGGACTTTGGGACTTTGGGACTTTGGGAGTTTGGGAGTTTGGGACTTTGGGACTTTTGGACTTTTGGACTTTTGGACTTTTGGCCTTTGGGACTTTGGGACTTTGGGACTTAGGGACTTAGGGACTTTGGGACCTTGAGACCTTGGGACTTTGGGACCTTGGGACTTTGGACTTTTGTACTTTGGACTTTTGGACTTTTGGACTTGAGGTGAAAATTAAGTTTATGAAGAAGTTTCACTTCTTACGTGTGTACACTAAGTACACGCAATTTTTTTTTTTTTTTTAATAGTGGTTCTGGCCATCGTGGTATAGTAGGCCAAATACGCCCCAAAAATGTTTGAGGGAGGCCTATGCTCAGCAGTGGGCGTCAACAGGCTGAAATGATGAAAATAGTGTTTTGGGGAACATGTATTTTTTGCCACTCGTTCAGAACATTTTTTAAGGAATATAGATATGAAATGTATTTTTACTAGCTAGGTTATGAAGAATAAAAATAAAACCTCAGTCTCAATATATATTTTTATTACATCGTTATTCCAGTCAACAATGAAAGTCGTAGAATATTCGATCTTTACTATATTAATGTTAATTAAAATATGAAATAAAATGTTCACGAACATCATATGCTGTCATATTACTTTCTCTGGGAATTTGGTGCGAAATCATTAAAAGATCGGGCATTAATATAGTAACGACGAACCATATCCTCATCTACCACTTTGTTGTCCCCCTTAATTCTGAGGTAGTTGTGTAAGCAACACGCAGCTTTTATTACTTCGTTTGTTGTTTCTGTGTTTAGTTCAATTCCATTATGAAAACCCTCCATTTCTGAGCCAATATTCCGAATGCACTCTCTACTATACGCCGTGCACCACAAAGTCTGCGATTGTAATTTGCTTTTCTATGGTCTCTAATTACTATGTCAGTAGGAAATGGTCTCATTAAAAAAAATTCTAACTTGAAACCACCATCTCCAAGAAATATGTGAGGCACAGGTACTTCCATCCCTGGCAATGGCTTTGGTGGTGGTATATTAAGCTCATTGTCAATCAACTTCTTGTAAAAGACAGAATTTTGAAAAATAGTGCTGTCACTGTCTTTGCCATAACTGCCTACGTCAATCATAATAAATTTAATCAGAGTCCACCACTGCCAGCAATACTGTTGAGAATTTTTGTTTATGACAATAATGCAAAGACCCCGTGTTGGATGGGCATTTTATTGTTACATGTTTGCCATCTATACTGCCTAGACAATTTGGAAATCTCCATCATTCATGAAATCCTATGACAGACTGCTTCCACATTTCTTCAGACGGGAATGGCATGTATGTTGGCTGTAGATTTTTCCAAATTGCACTACATGTTTCCTTGATTATTGTTGTAACAGTAGATTTTCCCATACAATATGAATTGCCTATTGTTGATGAGTAATCTCCAGTGGCAAGATACCTGAAACAAGTACAAAAATATATTATTAATATATTTTATTAAATTTATTAATATATATTATTAATAAGTTTATTATAAATGTGTAAATCCGAATTGATCGTGCATACATTTTTACAGGTAAACAATGGGCTACTAAATGGAAAAGCTTAAGAGATAATTATAAGAAGTTCAAAAAGTCAACAGAAACTGCTTCTGGATCTGCATATAAAAAATACAAAAATTGGCCTTGGGCAGATCAGCTTGGCTTTCTAGATGACACCATTGCTCTGAATGAAACTGATAGTAATATTAACAGTGGAAATAGAGACAGCACTTCACAAGTTTCTGACTCAACCAACCAATCAAGCCCAAGTAACAGTGTTGATTTGCAAAATTCTGTCTCTGAAAACCTCTCCCGTCCCGGTTCTAGTAATAGTAGTTACTCTAGAAATTCTGCCAAAAAAAAAAGTATCACAAAAAGATGATTCAGATCCACAACAACAACTGTTAAAATATTTACACGATAAGAAACTTAACAAGAGAAAACTTGATGATATTGATTATTCATTTCAAAGTTGTGCGACTTCTATGAAAAAAATGACAGCTCGCATGCAAAGTATGCTCAAATTAGATATGGCAAAATAATTTGCAAAATACGAAATGCAAATCCAGGATAATATAAATATATCTCCAGTCAATTCACCATCAACTAACTTGTCTACTGCAGATTCCATATCATATATGTATTCATCCGAAGACAGTATGGTACAAGATGTTGAAAACTTACAAGGTCTGCCTGAATTGTCATCACACGAAATGGATGAATTACTACATGACACACAACATGTTCAGTCAAATGAAGTAAATCAAGACCAAAATATATCTGAATTTTCTGAGCTTAGACGGTGTTATGAAGAAGCTGCTGAAGTAATTAATAATGTTATTGAATAATTCTTAAGAATATACTCGTACGTTTATTTGTTTAAGGAATAAAGTAACTTACCTCAAACATACCACCAATCTTTCTTTTGCTGAAATGGCTTTCCTCCAGTTAGTATCTTGTTTATTTAAGTCATGTTTAATTTTGTCATACAGCTCATTGAAGGAATCAATTGTCATCCGAAAAGAATTATAAAAAATTTCTTCATCATTAACCCATTTAGAAAAAAGTCTATGGAATTCTCCATCTCGTTCTCTGTCCTTATTTACTGGGCGCACCCAGTATTTTCTTTTCCGTCTTGATGCTGATAATGACCACAAAATCAATAATTCGTCTTCCGATGAACTATCGTCAAAAATCATAGTGACACTAGTGGTACCGCGTCAACCGTTCAACAGTGGGGTTCGTGAGCAATTGGACGCTCGAACGCGGAACGCGAACGCAGAACGCTTGACCGCGTGACCGCTCTCTGTCTGATAGATCCCTTAGATGTGAAAAGCCTAAAATGGCCGGTTCTGAATATTTTAACTATAACAGTATCACTCGTTGGTGTTAATGGGTATAGCCGACGCAAGTTATTCGTTTGTAGTTATCGATATTGGAGGATACGGAAGTAGCAGTGACTCCAGTATTTTCAAATCGTTTAATTTTGGAAAAAAACTTGAACAAAATCAAATTCATCTACCACCGGCCCGACCGTTGCCTAACGATGGCGAAAACTATGAGATGCCATACGTATTTGTAGGCAATGAAGCTTTCGCTCTCTCTGAGCATGTTATGCGGCCTTATCCACGGCGAAATTTGTCACAAACACAAAAAGTTTTTAATTACAGACTCACAAGAGCAAGAAGGTTCGTGGAATGTACATTTGGGATTCTGACAAACAAATGGCGGGTATTACACCGAGCTCTCGATGTGAAACTTAGTTTTTGTGAACGCATTATTAAAGCTTGTTGTGTATTGCATAATTATGTACGCAAACAAGATGGGATCAGATTTCATGACCAATTATATGAGACTCATTTAAGTAGCCAGCGAGCTACGTCTGTGCGATCTAGCAGGAACAATCTTATTATTAGGGATTATTTTGCTAACTATTTTAATTCACCGACAGGTTCAGTTTCATGGCAGTATGACAAAATTTAAATCACTAACTGCGACTCCGATTCGTGCACGCTAGGTACCATGCCAAAACACTGAAAAAAGGTCACTTTCGGTAAGCAGGATGTACCTATGTGGGATGGCCCTTTAAGGCTTACATATTCGAAACCGACTCATCTTCAGGGAAAACCTTACACAAGAAAATTTTCTTTGATTTGATCTGACAAAACTGTTTTGTTGTAATTTAAGAGATAGATACTCATGCTTTTTTAACGGTTCAAAACACATTTAAAATTTATTTATTTATTTATTGTATCATTTTGTGGTACATAGGTATTACAAGGATCTTAGAATCAACATACAATTAGTCCGCTATGTCCTACCATATAACATGGTGTACAAATTAAATTAAAATTAAAAAATATGGTTAGTTTAGATCATAAATAATATGGTTAGTATGCATTATAAATTAAAAATTCATGAACATAATCACAACAATCATAACTATTAGTTTACTACAATTTTCAAATTGTCTAAGTAAGTCACCATTTATTATCAGTGATATCAAAATTTTCAAATTGTCCAATGTTATGGAATGAGATCAGCCATAGCTGCTATGAGATTTTTAAATTTAATGTCAATATTATATAATGTCAATGTAAAATAATGTCACCTTAGAACTATGAACTCGACATTAGCAATATTTATCATCATTAATGTCAACAACAATAATAGATGTCAGGGAAGTTAATGTAAATTTAATATAAGTAATTGAATTCAACAATAGGAATAAAATTTATAAAAATCTCTCATTCAAGTACTCATTAATTGAATAGTATGCTTTCTCTAATAGTAGTGTAAGTAGTTTATTTTTAAATTCTTGTACATCTTGAGAAGATATTATACATTTAGGTAGTTTATTATATACTGTCGGCGCCATGCAAAATACACTCTTCCGATACATGACTGTTTTAGACGCTACCACATGTAATTTGCCTAATCTGCGACTACTACTCACATGTGAGAACTTAGACCAGTTTCGTCTTACAAACATACACATTTCAAGAATATACATAGACGGCATTGTCAACAGTTTCAATCTTATGAAATGTGGTTTACAAGTATCGGTAGTACGCAAGTTACAGATGGCTCTAATGCAACGCTTTTGTGCCTTAAGTACCGATTCCTTGCCTACTGCATTACCCCAAAATATAATCCCGTACCTTAAGGTGGACGCGACTAGTCCGTGGTAAGCTGTAAGAACGGTATCTTGGGTTGCTGATTTATTTAACATAAATAAAGCATATGCATGTTGGTTGAGCTTCCCGCATATTTTAGCGATTTGTTCTTTCCACTCTAACGTGCTTTCTATCTGTAGACCAAGAAATTTCGTTACAGTTGTTTCATGTATTTTAGTATTATTATATTTTACATTGAGATGTAAATTTTTATTTATTTTTCTTCTAAAATTCATTACTTTTGTCTTTTCAATGTTAATTTTTAAATTCTGCGCTTTAAGCCAAGCTGCTAAAGAATGGATAGTGCTGTTAATATCAGATTCAACCAAATCGAAACTAGGTTTATGAAATACAACCGTTGTGTCGTCAGCAAACATTACCATTGGGGAAGATGTGGCTGTCGGAAAGTCATTGATATAGATATTGAATAATAATGGCCCCAATGTACTTCCCTGTGGGACTCCGTAAACCACATTTCTCTCATCTGAGAGATAATGGTGCTCAGTTTTAGATTTATAGCTTAGTCTATTGATTTCAGTCAACTGTTTTCGGTTTGTTAGGAATGACTCGATTAAATTAGAAACATTTCCTCTAATTCCGTATGCATTCAACTTGTTAATAAGTAATTTATGATCGACGCAGTCAAACGCCTTCGTCAAATCCATATAAAGAGCTGCCACAGGCAAACGTTTATCAACTCTATCCATAATTATGTTCAAAAAGTCATATATGGCAACATTAATGCATTTATTTTTCCTGAACCCTTTCTGTTGATCAGCAAAAAGATTTTTTGTTTTGAGGAAATCGTTCACGCTATCATAAATGACTCTTTCAAAATTTTTCGAAAAAACTGGAACCAGAGCAATCGGTCTATAACAAGAAACATCTTCCGCGTTCCCTTTTTTAAAAACGGGTTTAATTATGGTTTTTTTTAATTTGTCGGGAAATACACCGTTCGAAACGCAACAATTAACATTATGATCAAGCACAGGCGCAATATATACGGATACCCTCTTTACTACACTTGTACGGATTTCGTCATACCCAGTGCTGGCCGTACCCTTTAAATGCTTTATAATTCTGTGTATGTCGTGGGGTATGGTTGGTTGAATGAAGACCGAGAAAGACGTACGAGAGATATTAGAAAAGGTGCATCCCGCACCCGTTATTGGTTCTACTTGATCTGCAAAGAAATTATTAAATGTCTGCGCTATTGCCATGGGATTTATTATTGATTGATTATTTACTTTTAATTGCCGAACTCCTTCACGCGGGAGGTTAGCTTTGTTCCTATTTATTATTTTCCAGGTAGCTTTGCATTTGTTTTCAGAAGAGCGCACATACCGATTATTTTGATGTTTCTGAGTTAAATTAATAATTTTCTTGAGTCTACTAGATAAGGTTTTAAAATTTTGTTTATTGAACTCAGTAGGGCATCGTCTATATATCCATAACAGTTCCCGTTTTCTTTTGCTGCAGATTCTAATGCCTCTGGTTACCCATCTGGGTTTTATTTTTGTTGAGGTCTTTACCTTAATTTTTGGGAAACACAAATTGTACCCATACATAAACAGCTCGTGAAACACATCAAAAGCGCGATTACAATCAGCCTCTTGATATACTTCAGCAAAACTAATACCTTTAAGGCAGTTAACAAACTTATCTATGTTATTTTCACAATAGTTACGTTTTTCCGAAATCCAATAGTTAAAGTCGACATGTTTTTTTGACAGGACATTGTAATATCTGTGCAGTGTGGTCTGATACTGATACTGCCAGTTCCAATACTTCGCTCTTACAGCCACGTATATTATGTGCAAAATTATCGATGCAAGTTCCGGTGCTCAAGCGGGTAGGCACACTTATTTCGCATTTTAAATTAAACCCCTGGAGTGCTTGATTAAATTGCTGTGAATATGAAGTTTTCTTTAAGATGTCAACGTTAAAGTCCCCACATACTACCATTTTCTTATTACTGTTAAATGGAAACAGTGTAAGAACCCGGTACAGCACATCAAGGAATACATTAAATTTATTTTTTACATTTTCCCGTTGTGGAGGTCTATAGATACACAGTATTATGATATTATGATCTACAAGTTCCACCCCACAGCATTCAGTTATACTAGGTACACTACAAGGCGGTACATTTGTAATAGGTTTATATCTTAGACCATTTCTTACCATAATGCAGGCACCTCCATGCCTCACACTCCTTGCATAGTAGGAAGCTAATGTGAAATTAGGAATATATAGCAAATCAACATCTGAGACCAACATGTTGTGTTCACAAAGACACAATACATCAATTTGATTTATACTACTTAAATTTTCTACATGTACTGTAAACATATTTGATTTACTCAACAGACCATTTATGTTTTGGTGTAAAATTGTGATACAGTTATATACGAAAAAGAGGTTCCGATGGTGCAATGCATTCTATATTTTGATTACTGACAGTACACACGCTATTTGAACTATCATGTATGTCATCAGTTTGTGTGCTCTTTTCAACCATGACTTTTTGCGGTAAGCACTGCGACCGCTTGGCATCATTATATCGCTGCAGTTTTAGTATGTAGTCAAATCTAACAATTTCTTTTAGTAAATACCTACTTATATATTTAGCTCGGTTATTTCTGTGAGGTAAAATTTTCATATAGTTCATGTCAACGAATGTACTTACGCTATACTGGCGAGTCACGAATTTCAGAAGTTAATTTAGTTTTATTTCATTCAAAAATTTGTTATAAGGTACTTCACACAACAGAACATTGACCAATTTATAACGCATAAGAAAGCAATTTAGGTGTGACTGCAGCTCACACGGATTACTGTCGTTTATCCCTCCCAAAACAACTATGAAGTCATTACTGGTTAAATTGTTGATATCACTGTGCATGGAATCCAATATATCGCACATTCTTGCACCCGGCTTCCAATAACAGCTAACGCTCGTTTCAGGGCCAACAAGATCCTGAAGAGCCCTTTGTATACCTTGACCCTGCTGATCTGCAAGTATAATAATTCTCCTCTTCTTTTCCTTATCAGACCTGTTTTGATTTCTCTCAGTACTTTGAGAGTCCAGATTTATGGGTAATTTATTATTGTAAGTATGGATTCGATTTTCAGGTGAAATAGCATATTTATTAGTCTCCATCAAAGTTGAACTCCGTTGAACAGGGGTGGAAGTTACACTCAAAGTTATCCTTCTAGACTTTGATTTTAATTTTTGTATAGGTCTAGGCGTTAAACATGTCGTTTCACCCAAACCAACTTTCTTGCAAACATCAAGCATTCTATTTGATTTATCTAACTCTAATCTTAATCGTATATTTTCACAGTTAAGGTTATCTATTTCCTGATGAGCGCTCTGCAGACTGACCGTTAGCTTATCTATTTGTTCTTGTAGTTCAATCATTTTTTCGTAGTTCTCCCCTAGTGACGTAGTAGGCAGACTCATCACTGTTGATTCAAACATGGAGTTTGTAGATTCATTTAACGATAGTGACTTTACTACAGGACGTCTGCATGTAATATTATTATCGATGTCTTCCATTGAAAGTAATAAAATTTATTGTTAAAAATTACAGAGAAACATAAATATTACATATCTATACTTACATTATTACTATCTAAACTAAACCTAAATAAGGCCCCCGTGGCATTGTGCCCAAAAGACTAGCAGCATTCCCCCTTTGAATAGCAATACCTATTCGTTGAGCGAGAAAACTGCCAGCCCTTGGGTCACCAGTTGACTCCACAAGGCGCTTTTTCAAATTCTTGAAAAATTTTTGCGCATTGGGACCCCATGGACCTAGGGTCTCGACACCGACTGGACAAAAACGATACGATGAGTCGAGACCCTTATATTTATTAATTTTAATATTTTCAGCCGCTTCCGCTGCGGCACTGGCTTTTAATTTTGTTTTAGGAAGATGGGACGGGGCCAGAGTGTCAACACAAGTTGCATCCCACACTAGGACCCGACCCATCTCCCACGGTATCAAAGTTATACCATCCGGTCTCTTGCCATCGTCCCTGAAAACGCCGTTTGGCTCTAAGAGCGCAGGCACATTGGCGGTGGCAAGAGCACGGCGGATGATGTCATTCAGCGAAAGTGTTGTCAAGCCGTATGTGTTATGTATTGGCGAAAAATAATCACAAAAAGTGTTTTACCGAGGAAGTGGGATTCGTACTCGGATACTTTGCGTATGAGCCGACCACCATTCGCACCACGCCACAGTGACAATACTTCATGTGTTTGAAATAGTGGTTTAGTTTTAGATGTATGTAATTTACTATGGTATCAATCCACTTTACTAGATATCGCCCATATAAATTGTTTTGGTGTTATGATTTTGTCACACAAAGTTCCAAATGTTGTATGTTTACGTAGTAAGTTCGATCACTGATTCTAGTCGTAAAGTTTACATTGCAATCTATTTGACACTTCTTTATACAACGGATTAAATTTCTTCACAACACATTTTATATTTCACTGATACACGTACTAGGTACTTTTTATAGATAACATTTGTTGTTATGCTTTGTCACTTTATAGTCAATTAGAACGTATTTTCAAACTGTTTTAGTTAAATATAATATTTATATTCGAAATTAATTACAGAGCTAATGTTAAGCCTACGCTAATGCGGGTAGATTTTGAAAATGTCTCATCGCACGTCTCAAAATGTCCCTTTCTCAAAATATGTACACTACAGGATTAACCCCGCTCAGTTCGACTTGGATAGGTTAGGTTTTTTCAACCTAAGTTTTGTTTAGGTGGTTTTAAAAAAATAACAAATAATTTACCAAGTGACTGGTGGTAACTTGGTGGTTATAAAAAAAAACGACGAAGGCTAATGCGAAAGCTCCGCTCCCGCCTTAGCCTTCTAACCTAACCTATCCTTGTCGGATTGAGCGAGGTTAATCCTGTAGTGTACATATTTTGAGCAAGGGACATTTTAAGAAAAGGACATTTCGAGAAAAGGACATTTTGAGAAAAGAACATTTCGAGAAAAGGACATTTTGAGAAAAGAACATTTCGAGAAAAGGACAATCTGCGAAAGGACATTATGAGAATGGACATTTCGAGAAAAGGACATTATAAAAAAGGACATTTCGAGAAAAGGACATTATGAGATGAGACGGTTTTTTTTATAACCAAAACCAAGCCAAATTCTAATTATTACACTGATCGTTCTGAATAACATAGACATCAAACTTACTAAGTGAATGGGTGGTAACCTGGAACGTCTCATCTCATAATGTCCTTTTCTCGGAATGTCCTTTCTCAAAATGTCCTTTTCCCAAAATAACATTTTCTTGAAATGTCCTTTTCTTAAAATGTCTCTTTCGTAATCCTGTAGTGCACATATTTTGGGAAAGGGACATTTTGAGAAAAGGACATTTCGCAAAAAGGACATTTTGAGAAAAGGATATTTCGCGAAAAGGACATTTTGAGAAAAGGACATTTCGAGCTTGAGCGCTCAGGTGTCGAGGTCTTGCTGCTACTTTCCTCCATTAGAGATGAATCATCAGATTGATTTTCTGCAATTCTGATAGTGGCACAATAACACTATTGTTTTTAATTGTATGTTCAAGAAAGACTGCGTCTCTGCTTTTGTATATTTTTCTTTTTTTATATCATAAAATCTGTAACCTTTTGTGTACTCACAATATCCAACGAATATCATTGTGACCGCTTTGGAATCCCATTTTTGCCTCTTCTATTTGGGCACATGCACCATGGCATCACATCCAAAAAAATTCATATTCTCAATATTAGGGGTTAAAGTATGAAATTGCCGATTAGTACCGAAAATCTAAATTGTTTATTTTTTGAATTTTTAACAAACTTATTTATTCAAAATAGTTACCATTATATCTATACATTGCTGCCATCTAATAGGAAGGTCATTTATGCCTTTGCGATAGAACTCTAAGGATCTAGACTGCACAAACTCTGTGAAAGTATTTTGTACTGCCTCCTGGGAAGAAAACTTCTTGTCACGTAGATAATTGTCCAAATCACGAAAAAAATGGTAGTCCGTTGGAGCAAGGTCTGGCGAATACGGAGGATGACGAATGGTTTCTAAGCGCAGTTCCTGTAGGGTTAAAATGGTTTCTCGTGCTGTATGAGGTCTCGCGTTGTCATGCAGCAATAATGGTGAAGATCGATTCATGAGTCGGGGCTGTTTTACTGCTAGTTTTACCAACATTGTACGGAGTTCGGCACAATAGACATCTGCCGTTATTGCTTGACCAGATCGGAGAAAACTATAGTGAATAACACCATGCTGAGACCACCAAACAGTTACCATTGCCTTTTTATTGGTAAGTTTCGCTTTAGGACACTGTTGTTGCGTTTGACCTGAGGTCAGCCATTGCATTTTTCTTTTACGGTTATCATAAAGAATCCACTTTTCATCACATGTCACAATTCGATCCAATATTCCTTCATTTCTGTACCGATTCAACAAGGCAACACAAGTTTCAACACGCGTTTCTTTCTGCAGATCGGTCAAATCGTGAGGCACCCATTTATCGTTTTTTTTATTTTATTGATTTGATGCAAATGAGTCAATATTGTGGGTAAGGTAACGTTAAACCATGCCGCTAATTCCTGGGTAGTTTGACTAGCATCGGCTTCCACCATCTCTCTTAATTCATTGTTATTCACCTGTGTGGGCGGTCTTCCTCGTGACTCGTTCTTCAAGTCGAAGTTTCCTTCACGAAACGTTTAAACCAAAATCGCACTGTGCGTTCATTAGTAGACCCCTCTCCAAACGCAACATTGATATTGCGGGCTGTTTCTGCCGCGTTACTTCCGCGTCGGAACTCGCATTCAAAAATTACTCGAATTTTCGCAGTATCCATCTTTTTTGTCTAAGTTGAATATGAAAAACAATTGAAAGTCGATATTCAAATGTTTCACATTTTTTAAAAGAAGAACATCATAGAAACTATGTTAAAAAAGTTTCATTCGAAAACCTCAAACCACGAAGATTCCATGTCAATTCAAAGAACCTATTGCAATAAAACGGCAATTTCATACTTTAAATTAACCCCTATTATTTGGCTTTTTACCCGACCATTTTTCATATGGCGTCTTGAAATCCAGGGCCTTGGTTGGTGGTAGGTTTACTATGTAAGCAGTTGTAGATAGTGCTTCAGCCTAAAAATGTTTGTCAAGCCTGGACTACAGAATTAAACATTTAGCTCTTTCTACAAGCGTGCGATTCATTCGTTCTGCTAATCCGTTCTGTTCTGGTGTGTACGGGTTTGTGGTTTAATGTTGAATGCCAAGTTTTTTTAAAAACAGTTCAAATTCTCTATTTATTAATTCTTTTCCATTATCAAATCGTACTACTATAATTCTTTTCTCTGTCTCATTCTCTACTAATTTTTTGAATTTCTTAAGCTTATCTAAGGTTTCTGATTTATTTTTCATAAAATAGACTTGCACTTTCCGGCTATAGTCATCTATATAAGTGATATAGCATTTGGCACCTCCTAAAGAGCTAGTCTTCATCGGACCACATAAATCGGTGTGAATTAATAGGAGAGGTTCGTTGGCCCTGGTACCAATATTCTTAAAAGGCATCCTACTCATTTTACCTTCCAAACATGTTGTGCAATTCTGATTACCTTTTTTGTAAATCCACACTACCACCTTCTACTGCCACTGTCCTGTTGTCTGCAACTTTAATATTAATTACTGTTGTTGAAGTAACATCATACATCCACTTTCGCTCTCTGCACATATGCTGCGATGCTCCAGAGTCGATGTACCATTGCGTCCTGTCCAAAGTTTCTGCAACTGAAAAAACAGCATAATATCCGTTATTTTTGGTGGTATTATCTAGATTCAATTTCTTTTTCTTTTGCGAGTAGCAATTTTTACTAAAATGTCCATATCTGTTGCAACTAAAACAGCGGGGGCCATTCTTTTGGTAGTTTTCTGGTGAATCTTTGTGAGACTTTTGATAACTTTTGAGACTTGTTGGATTTATTAACATAGTAGGCTGAAGAATCTGACACTTTAACATCCTGTAGCAGCGTTGTTTTAACAAAATCAGCAGTTATTGACACACCTGAGCTCTCAATAGCCATAATCATCGGTTTGTAGGTATCGGGAAGGCCAGCGAGCAGCAAAGGACCAAGCCACTCGTCTCCAACTACAAAATTGATATTACTAAGCTTATGAGCTATTGTCACAATCTTATTGATATAGTCTTCAATACTAGAACTGTTGTATAAAGATGTTTAGATCAAATCTCTTAATAAACCTACTATTCTGCCGAGCCCGGAGTTATCAAATACTTTAGCTAGTTTAGTCCATATCTGCTTCGCCGTGGTCGCTTCCTGCACATGGACGTAGTTAATAGGGTCAATCAAAAGTATTATTTTTGACTTTGCTTTAATGTCCTTTTTTGCATCTTGTACATAACCTGCACTTGGTTCTATTTTATCCCAAAGGTCTATCTTTTTTACTGCAAATTTCCACGTAGGATAGTTTTCCCGGACAAGCAGCTTCTCGATGGTAGCCATATTTAATTGCGAGGCCATGATTTATCGTTTTTAAGCTGAAAAACCTGAAATAACAGTATCCTATGCGGTGCGGTTGCACCCTCTTCGAGGTTATCCAACTTAATCGCGGAACTATTTCGGTAAATTACTAATTTTATTATTTGAGGAGCAATATATCCCCATAACCTAATAAAATACTGCTATCTTTAATAAATTAGTTATCTATTTACCCCCATATTCATAATCGTTTATTAAACCTATTTTAGTTAAAACACATTTTAAGTCTATTGCTGTCTTTAATCATACTCTGTCATTGGTTAGAGACAGCAATAGACTTAAAGTTTGTTTTAACTAAAATAGGTTTAATAAACGATTATGAATAAGGGGGTTATAGTTTAGAATTAAATGGAAAGAAAATGAAACACCGGTGTACAAGACAAGATGATCAAATGACTGTATAATTTTTATTGTAATCATAGTGACATTGAAATAAAGATATAGAAGTTGACGTTGTGGTAATGTACCTATAAAGTATGGTTTGCGATTATCATAATTTAGCAAGGGTTTTAGAGCATAAGATGCTATAAAAAATGTAAAAAAAAATTACCTGTCAGTTTATTTAAAATTTAATTGTAATGGCATCTAAAGTCAGGGTCGAATCCAGCCTAAATAATATTAAATTACATTTCTAAAAAGGAATAACATAGGAAAAAAGGCGTCTATGAGCATGGGATACTAATTTGTTCTTTACGCTCGCGCTGTAGGTAAGTTGTTATTCTCAAGCGGGACGTTTGTTTACTTTAATTCTTAATGCTTTAAGCACCGTAAAGCACCTAAATAGATACTCTGGGAGTCGTGATGTTTGGGTTATTTGTTGAAATCATAATCAGTATAGTGTATAGTATAGTACAGTATAGTAGTGTATAGTACAGTATAGTAGGTATTATACGTGCAGCAATGATGGTCGTACAAAGGAGAATGTGCGGCTTGTCCGTTAGATATGAACTAAATTGCAGGTGATGCCTGTTACATAAGTTCTAATGCAGTAAACACCCATATGATTTTGCCAGATGATGTCATGCAGTTCAAAAACAGGTGATGCCTGTAAGTACTTAATGCGATGCGACGGGTGACGCCCGAAGTTTTGTGTTCGGGTGACGATGACGCCCGTAGTGAAGTTTTGTGTTCAGGTGACACCCGTAATGAACATAAGTGTTCAGGTGACGCCCATAATCCGAAGCTGTAGGTGGGTAACGCCTTTTTATGGAAGTTGGAAGACAACTTTTATATGACTTGTAGTTTAAATTTTAACCATGGCCTTTGAGTGAAGTCTGTGATAAATAAATAAATGAATGTGACAGATTGTTAAAAGTTGTTTGTTCGTTGGAATTGATGTAGATATTGTCGGTCTTTTATATTTTCATGAATTTCTGTTATGGACTAAGTCTGAAATAAATGATTTTATTTATTTATTTAAACGGATGATGCCCATTTTGTGACCTAAATTAAACAATCATTATCAGTTTAATTATTGGCCGATTAAAATACGATGTCAATGTTTTACCTTAGAAAAATTTTAATGCGATGATGAAGCAGGATCTGTTAGAGCTAGATGGTAACACTGGAAAAGGAGTTTATATAATCTACCTAGAAGCTGCCGAAGTTTGTTGCACTGGGGAGGACAAGAACTACAAGAAATATTTTTTTATATACCTGGCGGCTACGTTAGTACGATAGAAGTAGGAGACGACGACGATTTAATGCTTCCTTCTCTTTCACTCACATACACTACATCTTTCCCTTGTTTTATTATTTAAGGACATAGATGTGTTTCAAGTAGCGATAAAGAAGTTGGATGAATATTTCGCTCCTAAGCAAAATAAACGGTATTAGAGACACATATTTAGACAAATGAAAGAAGACGAAAACGAGAAATTTGAAAAATATTTAGTTTGACTACTACAAAAAGCTTTAAAATGTCAATTTACTGATATGAATGACAGTTTGATTGATCAGATTATTGAAAAATGTTCATCGGAATAACTCAGAAAGAATGTACTTCGCGCAGGCGAAAAGATTAGGGGAAGTAAGCCCAAAACGAGTACACCGCCTAAAACGAGTAGGTAGTGCGACGTTGCCAGATTGACCACTGGAGACGCGACGAACAGTGCTACAATCACTCCGCGCCCCGCGCTGCCACAGGCAGTCGCCCGAAAACGATACTTGCCTAAACACGTACGCAGTAAGCAAAAATATTTTTTCGTCTGTTGTGATAAAAAAGTGCAAGGTAAGTTCACGTTAATATTTGCTTTTGTTTAATTGTAGGGCTAATGATGTGGATTAATTATTGAAATACATATATTAAAGTATGCTTTTAAGTTCAACGGTCAGATTTCAAGGTAATATTTCTAGGGCATTTTTCGAATAATGTCAACTATTAGCAAAAAGGCAAAATGGGTAGGGCCCTGGAACTACTCATTTTGCCCTAGACTAACTCGTGTTACCACAACCTGTATTCTACTGAATTTTTACATGTAGGTGATGTTACATATAGGTACCTATAATGTTTTTAAAGGCATCATTTATTTTTTAACCGACTTCAAAAAAAGGAGGAGGTTCTCAATTCGTACGCTATGTTTTTTTTTGTATGTATGTTACGCGATAGCGGCGCCAATTATGGATGGATTTTGAAAATTCTTTTTTTGTTTGAAAGAGGCTACTTCTGAGGTGGTCCCATATCCAGGGTATCAGGATCTGATGCTGGAATCCAGGAGAAATTGAGGGCAACCACCGAAAATTGTAGGGACAACTAGTGCATTTGTTAACTTTTTGATTAAGTGCTTTAATGTACTAAAATTCAATGAAGGTCTGGAGTCGATCTGATGATGGAACTGAAAGACATTCGAGGGAATTCCTTAACGATTTACAGCAGTTACCTTGTGTTTCGGCTTGATTGATTTGTGTTGATGAGAACTTTACACCTAGATAGAAATACTTTTCGGTCCACCCGTCACATAAAATAAAAAAATAAAAATTTTAAATAAAAAATAGAACCGACTTCATATAAATCCTTAAAAATAAAATTTCCCTAGCACATAGTAATATGTATTTGGATTTATCGGATTTTATTCAATATAATATTGAAGTTGGTGCCATTAATAATACCTACCTAAACCTATGGGTTTACTTGGCGCAGACTTCAATATGATATTGAATAAAATCTGATAAATCAAAATACGTATTACTATGTGCTAGGTAAATTTTATTTTTAAGGATTTATATGAAGTCGGTTCTATTTTTTATTTAAAATTTTTTTCTAGATGTGACCATCTAGAAAAAATAAATCATGCCTTTAGAGACCGTATTCTTAGCATTCCATGGATTCTCCGTGCGGGCGCCGGGTCCATAGCGTGGCACAGGGGGGAACACCCCGACGGCGTCTGGGACTTGCGACCCATTCGAGTAGGTTTAGGGTGGCCACCTTACTATGCGCATAAACGATCACCTTCCACCGTCAACAATGTTCCCCCCCCTGCCCAACCAGATTTGGTAAGATCCTATCAATGTCGCTTTAGATACTCGTTTTAGTAAAGAGCTTACTGAAGCTCTTGGCAATCCAAGGTCCTTAAATAAATTATACAGGGATTTAGCTGGAATTCCCCTTGCTCCTACTTCTACGGCATAGAGTTTAACCACATAGCCATTTTTGGTTAACTCATTGGTCAAGTCAAAGTATTTATTTGTCTTCATGGCGTGGTCCTTCGGTATGTTGGTCTCCCACGGGACCGTCAGCTCCACGAGCACCGCACGCCTGTGTATCCTCGAAAACAGGAATATGTCGGGTCTGGATGACGAGGCACATACATCCTCCGGGATTTTGTAGTGTTTTTCATACGTGTCTGAGAGTATAGTCCAATCGGCGGCAGCCATCAAAATTAAGTATGGCTTTTGAGGTACTTTCTTTGAACAGCCTTCCTTTACAAACGCAATGTCATTTCTTTTGTTTGAGGTTAATCCCTTTTTCGCTCTCGCTACCGCCAAACTGACAGTCTCACGTATGATTTCCAATACCCTATCGTGTCGGCGTAAGTAATGACCCCGGTCTAGTAACGTCCTACAACCTACCAGCAGGTGCCTAGCAGTTCCAATCGCTTCTCCACATGCATTACATGTTTTATCTGTAGCTTTCCCCCACCTGACCAGATTACTTTGGTCGGGGAGGGTCAATTGAAACGCGTTCAGGTAGAACTTAAGCAAAGCCGGCGACCAGTCGTACAATAAGGTACGCCACTGCAAGGCCATGGGAATACAAAAGTCGCCCAGAGTAAGCCATTCATTCTGCATCTCCAGGTTCATCGCGTGCACCTTATAGGCATCGCTCTCATCCTGCTCCAGAAAAGATTTTGTATTGTCTTTATCTGTTTGTCTACGGATACTACCCAACCCCGCTCGACCAGTCTGCGAACCCTCCATGAATTTCTTGTGGAATTGGAGGCGTGACTCAAGTTCTGCTATATTTTTATCCTTTGGAAGAGTTTGAACGATTTTGTCTCTTGATTTTGCCAAGACATGCATTTTAGTAACTCTTAGATGTTTATAGAGTTCCGACGGCTTCTTAAACGTCATTCCGAAGTTATTAGAGGCTCTGTATAATGCCGACGGGTCGGCCGATTGAGCTAGCCCTAGCCACGATTTCAACGTCGTCGTAACATTCGCATCCAATTTTCTGAGAAGGTTTTGGCTCATATCGTACACAAGAAACGGCCAGTTTAGACGTGATGTTAAATAGTTGTCGTATATCCATGCTTTCTTGACGTTACCTATTGGTTGTTGGTCTACCTTTTTTATGTCAACAATGAAACTTTCAATTATGTCGTCCAAAGCTGGAGTACAACCTCTGTTATCTATCTTTCTGCCAAGAAATTTGAAAGGCACGGTTTCCGATATAATAGAAACTTTTTCCCCGCCTACAGCAAGCCCGGGGTCATACGACGTAAACTTAGTACCCCGCCAACCCAGACATAGACAGTAGCATTTGCTAGGTTTTGTCCTCATTCCATCTGTCCATGTACAGAATTCATCCACTTTACGCAGTAGGTCTTGGCACTGCTTTGGGCTGCGAGTCAGGATTGCGAGGTCGTCTGCAAACGCCATTTTTTTTTAATTTTTAATTTAATTTAAACCGATATCCCCACTTCTTCTCATGAGTAATACATACATACATACATACATATACTCACGCCTTCATCCCCGAAGGGGTAGGCAGAGGCCTATACCGGCCCACATTTCACCGTGTACAATTCGGTCCCACGTAACAGGTGGTGAGCCCATCGCCGTGTTGAAGTGGACCGCCGACGTCAGAGCCTCGTCCGTTGTTCAGCAGGTGCACGAGCTTGCACGTGAGGTTGACTTGGGCCCGGAGGTGTTGGTAGGGCCCCACTACACCTCATGACTCATGAGTAATAATACTGTCAATTAAATTATTTATTACTATATTGAAAACTATTGGTGATAAACAGCAACCCTGGAACAAACTTACTCTATATAAGCTTTTAAATATAAGCGAAAAACGAACCGAGCATCTTGGGACGAAAATGTAATGGCCACAGCGATTGCAGAAGCACGAAATAATCCTGTCAAAACAACAGCAACTAAGTATGGGATCCCATTGACTACTTTACAGCGCCACATTAAATCTGGGTCGGTGACTAAGAAATTAGGTAGATATCAAACAGTCTTTAATAAGCAGCAAGAAAATGAACTTTTAGAATATTTATTTTATATGGAATCATTATTTTTTGGCCCATCGAAGAAAGATTTCCTGGAGTTGGTGTTTCATTATGCAAACGAAAACCACATAATCCACCCTTTTACGAAAGGAAGAGCAGGGGAAGACTGGTATATAAATTTTTGTAAGAGAAACCCAAAACTTACACTTCGTAAACCAGAGCCAACTTCTGTAGCCCGAGCAAAAGGCTTCAATAAGCCTCAAGGGTATCGGTTTTTCGATTTGTTGGAGGATCAGATACAGAAAAACGACATTGATGTTAATCGCATTTATAATATAGATGAAACCGGTATCCAAACTTCATCCAATAAGCCTCCAAAAATACTGACGCAAACTGGCAAACGTCAAGTTGACCTCATTGCCAGGGCAGAAAAAGGCAAAACCTCAACAATTATTTGCTGTTGCAATGCGGCCGGATCTTTTATCCCTCCGTTTCTAATTTTTGCCAGGAAAAAAATGGTTGCTCGTCTTTTAGATGGTGCACCTCCTGGTTCACAGGCTGCATGCAGTGATAGTGGATGGACCAATGGTCCCATATTTTTAGAGTGGCTACGTTATTTTACAGACGTTGTCAGGCCCACTGCGGAAAAAAATGTGGTTCAATTCTTGATAACCACGAATCTCATAGATATTATCCAGCATTTGATTTTGCATCAAAACACCACATCATATTTATATCCTTAGCTCCACATACTACTCACCGCATGCAGCCTCTTGATTACTGCGTGTTCGGTCCATTGAAGACCTATTTTGAACAAAGTGTAGCCACATTTCAGAAGTCACATGCGAATAGAATAATTAATCAGTACGATGTCGCAGGTCTATTTGGCACTGCTTATTTGAAAGCTGCCTCATCACAAAATGCAGTGAGCGGTTTTAGCAAGACCGGTTTGTGGCCTACAAACAGGTACATATTTAATGATTCCGATTTCTTGCCAGCATCAGTAACGGACAATCCACTAGAAGCTGATGCATAAATGAAAATCCATTGGAATTGGCACATCTTAATAAAATGCCATCAACTTCAGGAATCAGAACAGCGCTACCAATAATTGACTCTTGCAATAATACGGACTCTGATAGAACACCGTCTCCGTCGATTATAGATGAAATAATACTTGAAACGCAACAGAGATTTTTAGATAATGCCATATCTCAAACTGTAAACTCGTCCCCTTCCTTGGTTACTCTACCAGAAATGATGGACGGGACAGCACCTTTGGAACCCGAAACGAACAAACTCGAGTCCATTGCGCCGTCAATACGCTGGAATGCTGTGCAATGTAAACTGTAACACAGCTTTAATGAAAAAAAGTGTATTTGCCATGGCACCAAAAATATTTAACAAAATACCTTTGGAAATAAGAATAATGCCCATATTTAAATTCAAGAAGTCCTTGCAATTACTCTTGGTAAATAAATGTTACTACTCAATAAATGAATTCTTACAAGATAACTTATAATATTTCTTGCCAATGTATCTCTGTCCTGTATTAATGAAAATAACTGAGTATGTACCTGCAATCAAATGTGTAATAATGACACTGTAATGGTACGTTTACACGCTTGTCAAGCCTTGGCAAGCGTCGACAATCACAAGCATGTAAAGAAGGCGTTTGGCTTGGCTTGCGTGAGTTTGTCGGCGCTTGCTGCCGATCCAGTAGAGTGTCGGTTTTTTGACGCAGATCAAAGGGCGTTTGTATACAGGGATCGGGTCATTTTTTTGTGATACCTGCCCAGACTCTTAAGAATTATTTTTGATTACTTGTTGATTTGTATGTAAGATTTATATATTTAAAATACCTTTTTTTAGTATTGAGACTGATACAATGACATAGTAAAGACTGATTATAAATATATAAGTTGCTAAAAGCAAATCTTAATAAGTTGGTAATTAAGTCAATTAGAAATGATGCCAAAAATAACTATTAAAGTGTTGTTGTACTTTGTTAAATTTTATCGAGTTTGAAATGTGAAGTATTTAATTTTATGTTCATTAGAAGTTTTTTTATTATTTAAACACTGATATTAGTACCTTAGGAGACATATTATTTGTTATGTAAGACAGCAGTCGTAATATTTTAAACAAGTGATTGAAATTGTAAATTAGAAAACACTGTTAATTATAATTAATAGGTAGCAATGTTATTATTAACGAAATAAGCAAAGCCAATTATCTATATTTGTTCCACAGAAATCATTCCAGGACTTGAATATATAAGTATTTTTTTTTCATAATTATATTGTTTTCTTTAATAAAATTACCCATGCTACCCATTTTTGGCCGGATATTCCGTTTTGCCCGGAGACTGTACTCATTTTAGGCCACCCCCGCGGGCAAAATGAGTTTTAGGATGGTTCATGTTTTTTACTCATAACAATATTCCCAAAGTCGTTTTAAGGAATATGATCTAAACTCATCAAACTATACAAAATTTCCATAAAGTGTCACCTTTGTTTGGTCATTAGAAAATATGTTTCGAACATGCTGCAATTTCAATTTTGCCTTGAGTACCCGTCTTGGGCTTATTTCCCCTACCTTTTACTGAAGCAAATACTCTAAAGGTAGTGGAACGACAATTAAGTGATTTCAGCCAGAAAGGAAGATATAAAGCAGGCAAACGCGATAGAAGATGAAGTTGATTACGGTTTTAATTATTTATTCATTTATTTACTTTCATTTATTAACTTTATTATACACCAAGAAAATATACAAACAGAGTAAAAATATGTTACAAATAAATCAGTACAATTGGCCGCCTTATTGCTTAAAGCAATTTCTGCCATGCAATCTTTGGATGCAAAAAAAAAAATGTTACTTGATGACTAGTAGTTGTAGGCGTACAAATTTCAAAACAAAAAGTCAAAATCTTCAATAATGCATTAACTAAAATGTTAATACAAAATAAATACTTATAACTACATACATAATATACATAAATAATACACATACCTATGTTGAGATGCTGTGCCGGGGTGGGACAACACCTATCTGGGGTTGACAGCCGGAGCCAAGTAAAAACACTAGTTAATACAATTCACATATCGTCGACGATACTGCAATAGCGCTGAATTACAATTAATTTGCAATACCGCGGAATTACAAAAAGTAGCGAAATTCAAATTTTTGCGCCGCGCTGCCCTAGTCTCCCATTGTTGTTGTGTCTGAACACACCACTTTGAATAAGCCAATCAGAAGCTCTATATCGCTTCGATGCAACAGCGCGATGCACTACAAAACGTAAACAAAGTGTAGTAATAATATTGTGCTCCGTGAAAAATATTGTTAAAAAGTGGTTATTTGTGCATGGAAAGTACCGGTAAGTAATTTAATCTGTTAATTTGTGTATTGTGTAACGTTGTGCAACAATGTGTGCATAAATTAATAAAATTAGTTAATTAAAAATGAAATTTTAGTGATAATAAATGAAAGTGCCATCTGCCGACCACTAGTCACATCAACACCAGTACTGACGTAACCAGAGTGACGTAAGACGTAGGGACGCTACTTGCCGCCAGAGGCGCTGTCCAAAGCTATAAATAGGACTGCGCGCGAAGTTTAGAAAACCATTTTCACTTTAAATTATACTCGTCGCGAAGGTGTCTGTGCGTCGGGAATTAATCGAACTAATTTAAAACTTATTATAATTTTTATAGGGAGCGAAATTCTCCCTAAGTGAACAGTTGTTTAGCTGCAAACGTCAAGTACCCCATCATTGGGTGTGTTAAATTATTTATAATGTAATCTAAATTTTAAACAGTGAAAATTAACGGCTGTTGGTCAACCCTGTTATAGGGGGGTAGTTAACAGGGGTGTGAAAAAACATATCTGTAAAATTAGTACTGTAAGCAGACAATGTAAGACTCCCGATTCCTGCAATGGTTAGCAGGGGTCGGCTGTCTTAGGGAATAGGCGGGAAAAAAGGTTCCAGCTAACCCCTCATCTGGAACATTCCAGGGTCCACCCTTCGGGTTCTACAAGAACCGTCCACCCTACGGGTTGCAGAAGTCGACCCTGCGGATTATGAAGATCCACCCTTCGGGTTCCACGAAGGTGAAGACGCACCCTTCGGGTTCTACAGGCATCCATCCACCCTACGGGTTGAAAACACCGTGCCAGCCGAATTTGTGGACGGCACGGCTACCTCGCAGACTGCATCACCATCCAGGAGACCCAAGATAAGTCGAACCCTGCGAGGCCTATCGGAAATCGCAAAGCCTTTTGCTTCCCGATCACGAACCACGACCCCGAGTTTTTTTTAGTCTACAATAAACCATCATTGTAAATTCTGATTATTATCTTGTTATTTATCTTTTCTCCCTTCCTGAAAGCTATCAGCTTTTCAATTGTCTTGCTAAATTTAAATATTGATTTTACAATTTCATCGTATTTTTATAGATAAAATAGGTATTGATAAGGAGTTGTAATTACGCGGTTTTATTTAAAAAAAATGTAAAGCCATTTTGTTACTTACGCGGTTTTGACTACTTTAGTAATTAAACGGTTGTCAATTTTGTTTCAGAATTTATTTGTAAAGATGATGTCTGCCAAGACAGAATCGATCGAGGACTTAGTCAAGCGACGGGAGGAGTTGCTCAAGAAAAGGCAATCAGTTTTAGCCAGACAAACCCAACCAGGCATTAGTTTCAGCAATGATACTGAGGTTTTCCTAAACCTTCGACCTCAGGTGCCAACCAGCCTGTTTTACTTGAGTATATCAACACGACAACTCGGGAAAGTACAATTGAAAAAGATTTTAGTGACTTTTTATCTGACGATTCAGTAGCTGACCCTGATTTTGTGTTACCAATTGATGAGCTTTTAGGTAACATTCGTTCACCGACACTGCAGTCTCTTGTGGAATCATCCCTCCTTCATTTAGAAGATATCGAAAATTAGAGATAATTTTGAAAAGCAATTAGTATGCTGACTCAATCACACCTTGTGTTAGTTAGTTAACAGCTTTTTAGGGTTCCGTACCCAGAGGGTTAAAACGGGACCTTTTTCATGAAACTTCGCTGTCCGTTTGTCTGTCTGTCGGTCTGTCTGTCTGTCCGTCACGAGGCTTTATCACATAAACGGTAATAGCTAGAGAGCTTAACAAAAAACAAAAAAAAAATATAAGGAGCACCCATACAACAAACGTGATTTTTTTGGCATATTATTTTATATATATTATTAAGGGCAACAAGTAGACATCTGAAATACAGAATATCGAGCCGTGTATTTTCATTAAATATAAATAATTTACATAATAGATATTAAAGGGGAGCTCCTATACAACAAACGTGATTTTTGTCGTTGGTACGGTACCGTACCGTTGCACGAGTCCGACTAGCACTTGGCCGGTTGTTGTAAGATATTTTACCTTTTGCGACAGGAATGACTAAACCTCCCTATGTGTTTTTCTGGCACTTGTTGAATAGTTCGCTCAGGCTCAATCTCACATTTAACATCTAAAGTGCTCATATAGAGTAAAATACGATATTTACTTTTTAAGCATACACTTAGATAATGGAATGAACTCCCTGCCTCGATATTACCTAAAGTGTATGTATGGGTTTCTTTAAGATTGCTCTTACTAAATGTTCTTGCTGGGTCGGCAGCATGAGTGCCTTTGTACTTTGGACCACTTTCGATTAGGTGGGCCGAACGTTTATCTATTGTATTATAATATTATATTATTTCACTTTTAGTTCTAAAAACATCACCAGAAGTAACATCAGCAGCGTTGAAAGTTTTAACGCCACATCGAGTGTACAAAAATAGGCGATCTCCCAAACAAATTGTAGAGCCTGGTGTCATCTACACACACACTCCAAAGAAAAGAAGATCTCAGAAAGAAAATGACACTCCAAAGTGCAGAAAATTAAAAATGGAACTACGTAGCTCTTCAAAAATGTTAAGAAAAGAAAGAAATAAGAATAAAAGATTAAATAAAAACATTAAAAAAGGAAAAAATATCTCAATAAACATAACTTTAAAAGTGAAGTTTCTAAGGTTTTAGCTAAAATGCGGTTGAAAGTGTCAAAAAAACCGTGGTCTCAGCAAGAAAAAAAGTTTTGTCTGAGCCTTTATTATAAATCTCCAGCTGCTTCTAAATATCTTTAAAATACAGGTGTAGTACTGGCATCTCCTTCTACAATTCAGTACTGCCTCAAAGTTACCAGTTGCTTACCAGGACTCAATGAGGACATATTCGAAATATATTATTAAAATTTTCCAATCAAACAATTAAAGAGAAGGGATGTAGTGTTTGTTTTGATGAAATAAGTATTAAAGTTGATTTAGAATTTACTAAAAAGCATGACATAAAAGAAGGGTTTGAAGATTTTGGTGGTGGTGAATGTTCATCAAAGGAAGCTAAATATGCTTTAGTATTTATTGCAAGAGGAATTTTCAGCAACTGGAAAATTCCCCTAGCCTATTATTTATCGCATCAAAATGTGCATGCAGATAAATTGATTGTGATTATCCAAAAAGTAATTACTAAATTATTTCAATGTGGACTACTGCCTAAAGTTATACTCGTAGTTTGCGATCAAGCAGCAACAAATATGAAAAGCCATTAAATTATTGGGCGTCACTAAAAACAAACCTTTCTTTTTTATTGATAACCGAAAGATTTACTCTGTAATAGATGTTCCGCATTTGATTAAAAATATTAGAAATAATTTACTGGATCATGATTTTATTTTTAATGGTTATGTGATTTGGTTTAGTGACATAATAAAAGTATATGATATAGATAAACAAAATAAAAGTAAATCACTTAGAAAATTGACCCCAGTGCACTTGAGACCAAACTCTTTTCAAAATATGAAAGTGAAGTTCGCTACACAAATTTTCAGTAGTTCAGTTGCAGCAGTCATAGATACAACTGTAGCAAGTGGAGAGCTGAAGAGTGATTCTGCGAAATATACGGCTGATTTTATAAAAATTGTAAATGCTATGTGTTCGGGCCACAACCGGCCGCGGCCGGCGGCCGCCTCGCGCCAGCCCCACCACGCGCCACTCGACCAAGGAACGTTATCCACGCAACACGCGTGTCTCATATTTTTGAAGATATTTTATAGTAAAGTTTTATTGTAGAATATTGTAATTAAAGTACATTATAAAAGGTCAAGAAAGTCTACTTATTGAAGATCCTTCAAGACCCAACATAATTTGGCGACCGATGACATCACCTTGCGCGGAGGCGTGAGGAGACCTGCAAGTACCTGCCAAGCGGTGCGGCGTGCTTCAGCATCAGATAATTCCAGGGGAGTGCCCGTTCCTTTTCTATTCCTTATACCTAAGTAGTATCCAGAATTATTCCCAAGTGCATTTAAAATTTATTTCACGCTAAAAAGTGCTTTGCTTGCGAAATTACTGTTAAAGCTATTTCTACTTCTTTATTCTCTTCTTAATAGTTCTTTGCATAATAGTTACATTATCATTGGCTTAATTTGCATAAATAATACTTAACGTATTAAGTAGCTGGCTTCTAGAACGTTCTCGAACCGTCGAGACAAACCGGTTCTGAGCGGGCCCGGTGTTTGCCCACCTACAAAATAATTATTATAATTTCGATTTGTACTTCTTAGCGTGTGATTACTTTATTAATTAGTTTAAAACATGTCTGATACAGAATTCAAAGAATTAGTTAGGAAACGTAGTGCCATTAAAGGGAAAATTACTATTTTCAAGAACTACTTGAACGATTTTAATAATATTTTAGACATAACGCAAAGTAATATTAATGAATTAGATTTACGATTATCGAAGTTCGAGTCAGCTTTTAGCGACTTTGAAATTATTCAAAGTAAAATTGAGATATTATCGGAATCTGATGAGATGTCCAACCGTGTCGAATATGAAAATCAATTGTATGCTTTAATAAGTTCCTCTAAAGCACTATTAGATTCTAATAAGATAAAGTTTAGTGACGCGGAAGACAACTTATCAGAGTCCAAAAGTACTAATTCATGTTGCCGTGAATTAAATATAAAGTTGCCACAAATTAAATTGCCCACTTTTGACGGCAATGTGATCAAATGGCTGGAATATCGAGACACTTTTAAATCAATCGTACACGATAATCAGTCATTAAACGACATTAACAAATTTTATTATTTGCGCACCTCGCTGGAGGGTAGTGCCGCTATTGTCATAAAGTCTCTTGAAATCAGTTCTGCTAACTATTCCACTGCCTGAAAAATTTTATGCGACAGGTATAACAATAAAAAACAATTAATTAGTAATCATTTGAAGGCTTTATTTAATACTCAAAATATTTTGAAGGAATCGGAAAAGGATTTGAGAGGTATGGTGGATCATATAACAAAAAATATACGTGCTTTAGAAAGTCTAGGTGAACCCACCAGCTCCTGGGATACAATAATAATATTTATATTTTCATTAAAACTGGATACAGTTTCTCTTCTAAAATGGGAGGAACATAGAAACACTATATCTGAGTCACCGCGACTTGATAACTTCCTTGAGTTCTTACGGAGTCGAGCCGATATTCTGGAGTCGTTGCCTCGGAGCAGCAGTCATGTTGAAAAATCTGAAAAAATAAAATATACAAATAAATTAGATAAAACTCATAAAGCATTTGTTGCTTCTGCCTCCAATACGGCGATCCAGGATATCCCTAAGTTAAATTGTTTATTATGCAATGGTGAGCACCGCTTATTTACCTGTAAAAAGTTTTTAGACCTGAAACCTGAAGAGAGAATGAAAAAAATATTTAAATTAAAGGTTTGTGTTAATTGTTTTCGTGGTGGTCATCATGCATATCAATGCCGTTCACGTCCATGCAAGGCATGTGGTCGTAGACATAATTTCCTGTTACATCAACCTTACTACAAAAAGTTTGTAAGTAATAATTATGAAGAGGCCGGTACTGCGCAATCTAATTCAGCGCCAACGAGTACCGTACAGCCTAGCACTGCTCAGGTGAGCAGTGAGCCGTCAGTACAAAGTAGGAGTGCATGTCCAGTCTCATTATCTTCCTGTATGGCAGCCGAGGTGCTGCTATCAACAGCCATGGTACAAATTGTGGATAATGAGACTAATCAATGTTTTGACGTTCGCGCATTGCTCGACATTGGAAGTCAATCGTCATTCATGATCAATTCATTACACAAAAAATTAGGGCTTCCATGTCAAGAGGTGTCGTCCGTGAATGTAACAGGTATTAATAACATTTCATTTACAGCGTTACGAAGAGCTAAAGTAACTATTCAATCTAAAAATAGATCAATCAGGAAGCAAATATATTGCTTGCTGATAGATCAAATATCAAGTAACTTACCTTCAGAAGAAATAGATATTAGCTTATTTGATATTCCTCCACATGTTAAATTGGCTGACAAGTCATTCCATCGTCCCTCTGAAGTACAATTGTTGTTAGGGGCAGACGTCTTTTGGGACTTAGTCAGACCTGAACAAATAAAATTAGGTATAAATAAACCCATATTACAAAATACTTATTTCGGTTGGTTAGTTGTAGGACCAGCCATGTGTAGTCAAAACAATATGAAAACGGTAAGTAAAATACATTGCCAGTTTAGTCAGCAAATTAGGGTTCAGTTAGAAAAGTTTTGGAAAATTGAAGAAATGTCATCACGCGTTCAATGGACCAAAGAAGAGGAAGCGTGTGAAAATCATTTCTTGAAAAATACTTACCGGTTAAGTAATGGTAAGTTTTGTGTGAGTTTGCCTTTCAGAGAAAACCCTGAAAAATTAGGGGACTCATTTAATTCAGCTCTAAAACGGTTTTATCAATTAGAAAAAAGATTTAAAAGGCAACCTCACGTAAGGAAACAATATTGTGAATTTATAAATGAATATGAGAATTTGGGTCACTTATCAGAAATAAAAAAACCCGAAGTTGCTTATTTTTTACCTCATCATCCAGTTCTTCGCGAGAACAGCGAGACTACAAAATGTCGCGTCGTATTCGATGGTTCTGCTAAGACAACTTCTGGTCTTTCACTTAATGATATTTTGATGGTTGGCCCCACTATTCAGGAAGACATTTTTTCTATATTAATTAGGTTTCGTCAACATAGATATGTTTTTATAGGAGATATAGAAAAAATGTACAGATGTGTTTTTTGGAGGACAGTCATAGATATTTACAGATCATTTTATGGCGAAATAATGATACGGAACCCATCAAATATCTACGGCTCAACACTGTCACTTACGGAATCGCGTCCTCGGCATTTCTAAGTATCCATTGTTTGTTTGAAATCGCGGATTCATGTGGTGATAGTGAAATAAAAAATATAATTAAATATGATTTTTATGTCGATGATCTCGTTACCGGAAGTGACGATATACACAAGCTTAAATATATATTAAGGTCTGTTTCAGAGGAGTTATTAAAAGCCAAAATGAATTTAAGAAAAATAAAGTCTAATTGTACTTACCTTTTTGATAAGTAATCCTGATTTGTTTCAAGATCAGGGGCCTTACTCTGCAAATTAATTTCAATCTTAATTTAAGCGTAATCCAATTCCAATGTTAATTTTAATGTCGCCTAATTTGGTACTCTTGAAGCAAAATTGTATCGGAATCGCTATTGCCGCGCGATTGATATGTCATCGTTCTAATCCACTTGAAGTTAGCTACGTCACCGGCCGCATAAGTGTTGCTCAATATATTACGATAAACTGGTAAAAAACTGTAAAATGATCAATCAATTCAAATACAAGGCTAATAAATAAATATAACAAAAATAATTGATCTGTAGAGTACTTGTAATCTTTTTAATTCAATTTAATAGAAACAAATGGTCGAAATCATAAAATTAACTACGGTATTGGCTGTATGTGGCGTTATCGTTGCCTATTAAGAAGTGTTATTCAATATGTCTAAGATGAAGTGTCAAACTTTTTTGTGTGTCAGTGACTGTGTCAAACGATTTAAAATTCAAAAACACTGAAGTGGTGTTGGTTTTGATTAGTTATATTTTTTATTCAATATCATATTATTAGTTATATTATATTGGTAAGCAAGGACCTAAGAATAATATTGGTAAGTAAATATTTACTCAGTTAGACTTGTTATTTTAGCAGGTAATACCTACTTACTGTGTTTTACATAGCATTAAACCTAGAAAGAACAACTACGCCTCAGAGGCGCCCATGTCGGGATAAAACGCTCCCTCTTTCTAATAAGCGTTCGTATCTAGCTTTCCTTTTTGGTGTGCCCTGCCGTCGGTGTGTGCACCGACGGCAGGGCACACCAAAAAGGACAGCAAAGGACATCGTGAGTCAGGCCTTGTTTCGCGATATCTTCCAGTACCCAGTGAGCCTCTACAGGCATTATTTAGCCCTTTGAAATCCGCACCACTGTTATTTTATGTTCAATGTTTAGTTACAATAGGAAGAATCCATAAAAAAAACAAATAATAGAACCTTTTTTTATGAAATTTATGTCTTATTACATTGCAGTACCTGCATCATCCACCCCGCTTGCAAGCGACTTGCCGAGACCTCGCCGGCGGCGCGGCATCGCCTTTCCGTTCCGATGGACTCAAATATAGAACGGTTCGCCAATATAGAAGCGCGACGGGTCGAAGCAGAGTTGAGTTCAGCGCATGCACTGAACAAGCTAGCGGAAGCAGTCCTGGCTGTTAGTGAGGCTTTATGGGAGATAGCCAGAAAGATGCATTAAGTCCTTACGTTCCTAATTGTCAAGTTTTTTTCTTCTTCTTAATAAAGGTTTTATAATGTTATTGTAGAAGTCGACTTGTCTATGACTAGATTTCCAATATAAAAAGGCGTGCAATGTAGTGGACGCCCCTCTTTTCGACGGTCGACCGCTGCAGAGTAAAGAACTACACACCCTGGTGATCTGTGTGATCCATGTGATATCAGTGTCGGCGTGATTGTAAGAATGTTCTAAGTTACTTACTGAGTAGATACTTGTGTAATGATTACGTTCAGGGTGTAAAATTTGTTAAATAAAGTGATAGAAATCTGCTTTGTTAATCTCAGTGTATATTTTTTTATTAACATTCCTGGTGATTGCTAACATCAGAAGTGGGATTCTTACCTTATCGCCAACTCACCGAGTCGAACGAGAGGTATCATGAAACATAAGAAACGTAATCATTACAAAGTACCCTCTTTTAGTGAGTTGTGTATGTTTTACGCAATTTTTGTGTGTTTTATCTCGTGTAATTATGCCTAAAACGTATGATTTAGACCGTAAATTGCATAGTTGGATTGCACTGACACCATCGTGAGTGCCACGTGTCGTGTAATCGGTATAGATTTCGAATTTTTCGCTATCGGTCACGAAGGGTATTACGGGAATACCGTGCGTCACCCATCCGTTACCGCCATCTTAGACACCACCATCGCGGTCTCGGATCCGATCTCGTTCGTTGTTACACGCACGGTTTCGTTCTGAGCGAGATGTTTCTACGACTTGCCATAAAGAAAGCGAATTAGTACCGAAAGTGGCAAGCCCGTGAACTTTTCAAACGTCCAGAAACTGTCCTCTGTCACTCTCCTATACAGTAACGGCGATAATCCTACTGCACGCCCGATCCTGGAGTTCCAAATCAACGCGAGGGGCGTTGGTGAGCGCTACAAGCGCTAGTCTACACGACGCGCGTTGGTGAGCGCTACAAGCGCTAGTCTACACGACGCGCGTTGGTGAGCGCTACAAGCGCTAGTCTACACGACGCGCGTTGGTGAGCGCTACAAGCGCTAGTCTACGCGACGCGCTGCACGCTGGTCTGCGCGACGCGCATAGATATGCGCTTCACGCGCTAGTCTACGCGATGCGCTTTGATATGCGCTACACGCGCTAGTCTACGCGATGCGCGTTGGTGTGCGCTGCACGCGCTCGTCTACGCGACGCGCTGCACGCTGGTCTGCGCGACGCGAATTGATATACGCTACACGCGCTAGTCTACGCCATGCTCACGGGTGCGTGCTACACGCGCGCCTTCAACCGCGGTCAGTCAGGTAGTGCCAAGCTTACGAAAGGTAAAGGTCTTATAATTTTCACCTATTCCCTTAAAACTCTTACAGATCCGACAAGTTCTAGATCTTGTAGGATATTTTCGTAGGCATATCCAGAACCGTGCTACAAGGATTGACTGAAAAGTTGATTTGGAGTTCACATCAATAACAAATTAGACAAGGCTTGATACGATGTCTGACGATGACGAGATTGACCAGCGAACCCACAATCAAAACCTCCCACGGACGCAAGTTATGTACGCAGGTTAGTACTTATATAGTAGTATTGACATAATATGCTGATGATGGGAAGCGTGTGGTAGCATACTCCATTCGGTAAAGTAGTCTTTAGCTGTCGTAAAGGCTTCATAACACTTTTGCTACAACTTTGTTAAGTTACCCTCAACATTTTTGTTTTTACTTTATTAGGCTACTCTCAACTTGACAAAACATAAAAATGGTCTGCTCTTTTTTTCTGAGAGGCGCCTAATGGTCGATCCGAACACAGGATTCCGCTTTCCAGCAAAGAAAATGTGTTCTACTGCCACATGCTGATTATCTCAATCAAAATTTTATTGGTCAGGTCAGTAAAATGTCAAGGCCTCTTGACTGGACACAAAAAGAATAGACTGCAGAGGAGGGCATGGTTCTGTCACGTGAAGTAGTGCAAGAAAGCGATTTTTTCGATCAACTTGCGTAAATGTGTTTTACTTAGAACAGGGCGAGCTATACTTAGGGTGTCTCTGAGAGATAACATCCGAAACTATGTTATTTATTAGAGAATCAAAGTGGTCATTGTCAACATAGCTCGCAGAGTAAGTGCATCATAGTGGCCATGGGCTGGCCACATCTGTTGTAGAACCAACGACCTGGACAAGGCCGTAGGAAAGGATGCGAAAGGCGTAGAACCGTGTAAATTGGGAGAGGTCTACATCCAGCAGTGGACTGCTGTAGACTAATTTGATTGAGAAGTCATAAACTTGTGCTTCTTGAGTTTTTATTTACGAACATAAAACCTCGTTTCCAGTAATACCTATACTTGGATGCATTGGATCCCCAACCGGAACCCGAGGGTTATAATTTTGTGCACTAGCTAGTTGATGCCTTAAGAACATACGTACATTTGTTTTCTTTTTCAATTCTAGACAGGATGTTGCCGAACGGTTTGGGACAATGACAAATGTAGTGTTCCTTTTTTATACAGCAACGTTAATTTTACTGTCAAAGGTTTGAGTCTGCTGGTTGTGTGAAGTCCGTGAAAGACATGAGGCCAGAGATTTAGGTACTACGTTACACCAAAGATGCACCACGCAAGCAGACAGGTCCATTTACGCTCGAACTGTACTCAACGTGATCTGAATCGAGGTCAATCAATTAACCCCCGACGAAAACGCGTGTTGTTGTAAGTGTAACCTGTGTGTTTGTCTGTGGCATCACAGCTGCCTAACGGATGGGCCAATTTGGATGCGGTTTGTTTTTATTTCAGAACCGAGGTGATTAATGTGTTTCTTAGCTATACATTTTGAACATCATCATTTTGCTAGGTGATGAAGGGATTTCTCCTAAGCTTCGCAGGACTGATGGATCTGAAATTTGACGTACTGCTGCTATAATGGTATTTCAGCGATATGGAAGCGTGGAACTTACTGCTGTAATGGGTAGTCTGCGGGATGCCCGCATCCTCAGAGGGATGCAGCATTTGCACCAAGATGGGGCTCGTTACAGCGGTCTTAGTATCGAGGTATTGCTGATGAACACTTTAAATATTTGTATTTAAGTATTTTTGTGGAAGTTACAGCTGACCTTAACGTTATTAAACGGAGGATGTCTGATTTTTTTTCCTGGGTCTCATAAAGAGAAACTAAACTACCGTCCCAATGATTTGGTCGCTAGTCTGAGATGTGGCATTGGGAGGTTTGCAACTAAACTGTAAAACAAAAAGGTGCAGAAGTCCCTACGAACGGGTTACTGAAGAGTAACTAGGTACAGTTAGGTTCACACGTGGATCGTAATAGAGGTTCACCTCGCGTGTTTAAATGTTAACAATTTGTGTTTTCACAGGTTCAATGTAAAAATGCAAGTTGGACCCTGGTATGGTAGATGGTGGTCCATGCGAGCGCTGCTGAGCGGATGACATGAATTGAACCAGGCTGCGTGCGGCCCAGTTTATGGTGGTATGGCAGGACGAATGGTGGCCCGATACCTGCACTGCATTCTTCGAGTGGCGAGTTGACGGTAATATTGACAACATTTACTATGACAGGTTCTTGTATAGGTAACCACCACGTGACCACTTTGTTATTTTGCGAGCGTTTCCGTGCTTCGGAAGGCACATTAAGCCGTTGGTCCCGGTTGCCAGTAAAATGGCAGTCATTAAGCAAAGTCGAAGGCTTTCATGGGCGGCTTAAAATTTTTCATCAGTGGGCAGTCACAACCTGCGCCTGTCCATATCAGCACGGCAATACGACTCAGCACAGCACCTATTACGTGGTACAACATCTATAGGTGAAATGTGGGCATATAATGTGCTTCTGCCTACCCCTTAGAGGATGAAAGGCGTGACCATATGTATGTATGTATGAGTTGTCGGTGTTGACTTAAGTGGCGTGTGCCTGACGGGTGCGTGTCATCTGAACGCAGCCAGTGTTGGTGAAGGAACAGACTGCGGGATGTTCCATGCTGACATGCTGGGTGCCAGTGTTCTGTATGGGTACAACTTTTGTACATATATGGGTACTAGTTTTATGTACAGGTGTTAGTTTCGTATATAGGACGGACTGCGGGACGTTCTTATTGGCAGACTGCGGGATGCCAACTCCATGTAGAGGACGGACTGCGGGACGTTCCTTTTGGCAAATAGACTGCGGGATATTTGCCCTTCGTGGTAGTGTAAAGATGAATGTCGGTGTACAGGACGGACTGCGGGACGTTCCTATTGGTATGCCTGTGGGATGCCAATTCCCATGTAGGTAGAGAACGGACTGCGGGACGTTCCTTTTTCGGCAAACAGACTGTGGGATGTTTGCCCTACAATGAATTGGTAGAGTGATGATGAATGGTAAATACTTGAATCCAAGTGTGAATGAATCATAAACCTCGTATGAATCAGAAATCCTCATATAATTTGACTTATTTAGTGTGCGAACGTAATCAAATTAAATGAATGTGGTGATGTGTGATAAGCTGTGTGCTATTAATCTTAGCTAATGTATTTTGGACTGTACGTTAGAAGGCCTTGAAAGGTTGATGGATACAACAATTACGTCTTTGTGTTACATTGGCACATAGTAATGACATGTTATTTCTAATTGATTTTAGAAGCCGCCTCGATGGAAGCATCGCAGCTCATGCCGATGAGCGTGTTTCAAATCCCGAAGCTAGTCCATCTGAACCGATGACTGTTGAGGTTCAGACATCTTATATGCAGTCGAGGACGATGCATGGTCAGGAGAGGCCGTGTAGAAGTCGACTTGTCTATGACTAGATTTCCAATATAAAAAGGCGTGCAATGTAGTGGACGCCCCTCTTTTCGACGGTCGACCGCTGCAGAGTAAAGAACTACACACCCTGGTGATCTGTGTGATCCATGTGATATCAGTGTCGGCGTGATTGTAAGAATGTTCTAAGTTACTTACTGAGTAGATACTTGTGTAATGATTACGTTCAGGGTGTAAAATTTGTTAAATAAAGTGATAGAAATCTGCTTTGTTAATCTCAGTGTATATTTTTTTATTAACATTCCTGGTGATTGCTAACATTATAATAATTATGTGTTTCTTATTTTTCGTTACGTGCTCTTTGTACATTATAGTTTACCCTATGTCCTTTACCAAGGTCCAAGGTCTTTGGTAACTTCCAGTGGCGTAAAATGACAGAGCCACTAGAATCTACAAATTTGCTGATAATATTAAGTTATCGTTACCACATTTGCCACAGTAAATAATTGATTGAATAACTTGTAACAACAATGTTTGCCATAATTTAAAATGTCATAAATTCATATGCCATACTGGTATTTGCCATATTTTCATTACACATAACGCTTCAGTTGCCATAATCGTGAAATGACATAAAATGACTTTCACTAATTCCATTGGTCATAATCGATCAAGTGTCATAATAATTTAAATCCATAAATGTATTTGCCATAATTTTCGTTTTCAATAATGGCATTTTCCAAAACTTTTATTCACCATAGTATAAAATACACCATAGTATAAAATAAATATATAAAATACACCATAGTATAAAATAAATAAAAAAAAACCACGAAGACTAAGGCGGGAGCTCCGCTTCGCTTCGCTCCCGCCTTAGTCTTCTAACCTAACCTATCCGAGTCGGATTGCACTGAGTCGGGTTGTTAAAGATAATTAATTTCGATTTTGATTATGTCAAGAGTCGATTATGAGATGTGTTACTTATGGAAACCAATTATTATGATATACGTTGTTATAGAAAGTCATTTTATGGCAAATAAAAGTTATGACTGTTGAGTTGTTAAGGCAAACGTTATTAGTATAAATGATAATAGTGCAAGTAAATATTATGATCGGGGATGATTATGGCAAACAATATTAGTGCAAATGAATTTATGGAAAACGAGAAAAGACCCAATGGTATATCCCGTTCGCTTCCGTTCGTTGGTCTGCCGCTGGCGTAGAGGCTGGTGTAGAAGCGTTGTATGGGAGGCGACCGGCAAACTTAGAGCGAACGGGTAGTAGGCGCCTTATATTATGATGATATTATATCACTTCTTCTCTTATGAGTTGGCATAAAGGGCTTTATGTTTTTATAAACTTCTGCAACTCGATAATTGGCATTAAATTCTTTATCTCCCATACAAAAAGACTTATCCATATATCGCATCATTCTTCCCTCGTTTCGTCTTAGTTTTAACTGGTCGCCACCCCAATACATCCCAAGGGTGTCATAAAATGCGACTAAGGAAACACGTTCGTAAAAAGATCCATTCTGTATACTATGCCTCTGCCTACCCCATCGGGCATGATTATATGTATGTAATTATGTAAAAAAAATTACATTAGTACTAAACGCACCATATTAACCACTTTAATTATTATTACTACCACTCAAAACGTAAAACAATATCTACGAAGTAGCACTTTCGTTATTGAGAAAATCCTAATCAACAAACAATAATAAACACAATTCTACGGCAATAGACAGATGTCAAATGTACTCAAGAGTAGCGAAATGGGGGGCGATTGAGCAATTCCAATCCCATTTAGTTCCCAATACGGCCACGCAATTCTATAATAATATTGCGCTAGTATTGAATTCAAGAGTACGAAACATCAAAATTCCAATGTCGATCGATCGGAATTAAAGTCAAGAGTAAGGCCCCAGACAAGTGTAGAATTCACAAAAGAGTGTACCACATTAGGATTAAAATGGAATCCTACCACAGATAAGTTGGCTATTAATTGCTCGAAGTCATTAAGTAAAGAAAATACGTTAGCTTGCACCAAACGTGCTATCCTGTCAGTTACGGCCAGTATATTCGATCCACTAGGCGTGCTGAGTGTATGTACGATAACGTTAAAAATATTATTACAAAAACTTTGGTGTTTAAAGTTAGACTGGGATGACGAAATACCTAATGACTTAAAATTGTTATGGCATAAAATTACTAACTGTTTGAGTATATTAAATTCTATCGAAATTGATCGGTATAGAAAGAAAGAAAGAAAGAAAGAAAAATATTTTATTTAGGACACGCACAATGAATATATACAAAAAATGATCTTAAACTAAACAAAAAATAAGATAAATGTACATTGTGCGAACCCCCAAATATGGCCACCATCTCAGCATAAATGCCGCACATACCCACCCACCACTCAGTATTAATGAGCAGGCATGCGCAGCGCTGGTTTTCAGATGGCGCCGTAAGTGACGTCACCAACGCAGGAACACTTAGAGGTAAAACAAAATAAAAAACAAAAAAAAAAAATAGACAAAAATAATAACAAAATAAAAAATAAAAAACTAACATGTGCTGAAAACAATACTAAATAAAACCAAAAACAAATAAAAAGGTATTAAACAAATCATTATTTCCCATTAAAACTTAACCCATTTCTCTATAATATTTTAATGCAAAATAAAATGTGCATAAATTTATTACACTCAGTCAGCGCATTTCGTCCCGTTCCATTTTGAATCTATGGCATCAGCTTATTGTAGCCAAGCCAAAACTATTTTAAAACTACACACATTATACACTATGGTAACTGGTTAAAAAACAAACAACTGCGTCCTTGACTGCACATTTTATTTTATTTATTTTATTTTATTTATTTTATTTTATTTTATTTTTATTTATTTTATTTATTTATTTTATTTTATTTTTATTTTATTTATTTTATTTTATTTTATTTTATTTTATTTTATTTTATTTTATCAGACCCAAGACAGAAGCTGCAGGCAACCCGGGCAAAGCGAATCCCACCGATTTCCTATAATAGCAACGATCCAGAATGTACCACTACCGTGTCTAGCGTGCATTTCCAGAGTGAGTTAATAATATGTTTATGCATTCAGTTGTTTAGAGAGGAGATGTTGTCGATACTTGTTTCTGAATGATCTTATTGTTTTCAGAGCACGGATTGGCGGTGGCAGGACATTCCATATATGACTCGCTCTGACCGTATAGCTTCTTCGATACGATGAGGTTTTATAGCTCGGTATCAACATAAGGTAAGCTGATGCCCTTGTGCCATACCTGTTGCAGTTTCTCGACCAGGACAGCTTGTCATACAAGTACCTGGGCCTTTGTTTCAACACTACACCAAAAAGCAAGGTTGCGAAATGCAACTCTCTGCGCTCAGCCATTTTGAAGATTTGAAGATTTTCACATTAAATTAATGCATGCTGGGCCTCAGCTGCTTCTTTCAAGCGTTCGCGAACAATATTGGACTATAGGTGGTAGACAGTTAGCTCGCCAGGTTTTTAGGAAATGCGTAACTTGTAAGCGCTTGAAGGGAGTAGTTGCCTCCCAACTTATGGGTAATCTCCCATCACAGCGGGTGTCTCCCGGTTTTCCTTTCCAAGTGGTAGCGGTAGATTATGCCGGACCATTTTATATAATAAGTAAAAAGGGGCGTGGTGGCCAAGTAATTAAGACGTTTTTATGCATTTTTTGTTGTATGAAAACAAAGGCCGTTCATTTAGAAATCGCTGGTGATTTAAGCACCCCATGTTTTATTTTAGCTTTAAGGCGTTTCATTTCAAGAAGAGGTAAACCCCTACAGGTTTTTTCTGATAATGGGAAGAATTTTGTAGGGGCCAGTAAAGAAATAGGGCAATTTTTATTACAAAATTGTGATTTTGTATCAGAGTGTTTTGCTAATGAGAACATACAATTTAAATTTTCTCCTGCTTATTCCCCAAATTTCATGGGACTTGTTGAGAGTTCAGTAAGAGTAGCCAAGTATCATATAAAACGTATTATAGGCAATTACCATTTCACTTTTGAAGAATTAGCTACAGTATTTACGCAAGTTGAGGCCATTCTCAACTCGCGTCCTATATGCCCTTTATCATCCGATCCTCACGACCTTTCCCCGTTGTCCCCAGGGCACTTCCTGATTGGAAGACCACTGACGTCACTGCCAGCGCCGGACTTCGGAGATGTCAGCCCACACGCCTTACAGCGGTACGCGCGGATCGAACAAGTCAGACAGCATTTCTGGTCAAGATGGTGCCAAGAATATATTGCAGAACTTCAACAGCGCACAAAGTGGCGCGTTCAGCAACCAAATTTAGAAGTTGGTCAGCTTGTTCTAATAAAGCAAGGACAGAATCCACCTCTGACCTGGCCCCTCGGGCGGATTACCAAATTACATAAAGGCACTGACGGTTTATGCAGAGTTGTCGATATACACACCAACAAAGGAGTTATCCGTCGTGCCATTTCATGCATCTGCCCGCTGCTGTCTGACGAAGAATCAACTCCTGTTCCACCTGCTTGAAAGCTGGAGCTTTCAAGGTGCGGGAGTATGTTCGGGCCACAACCGGCCGCGGCCGGCGGCCGCCTCGCGCCAGCCCCACCACGCGCCACTCGACCAAGGAACGTTATCCACGCAACACGCGTGTCTCATATTTTTGAAGATATTTTATTGTAAAGTTTTATTGTAGAATATTGTAATTAAAGTACATTATAAAAGGTCAAGAAAGTCTACTTATTGAAGATCCTTCAAGACCCAACACTATGTTTGATTCGTTAAATTCAAAAAATAAATTTGATCGAAATCCTTTTAAATGTGCAATCACCAAAAATCGTAATTCTTATGTACATAAATCATTAATGAAAGGGCTAGAAACATTTGATCCTCTACAAAAGATTGTTTATAAAAATAATAAAAAAATATTTTCACGACCCCCATGTTTTGATGGGGTTCAACACTCCATTAATGCTGTTCTTCAACTTGCAGATGAAGAATTTTCTCAAGGCACTGAGATCTAATTTATAATGATGTACCGATTAAATCAAGATGTTATTGAAAATCTTTTTGGAATGTTTCGTATAAAAAGTGGATGTAATCGCAATCCTACATCAAAAAATCTGAGAGCTATGTTTCGCTCTAATTTATTAAATAATTTGATTAAATTAGATAAAACAAATTGTGAATCTGATCAAGAGACGTTTTTGACTATGCCAACCACACCACAAAATACACAAAACACATCCGATAATCCTGCAGGTGCAGGTTCAATTACAGATCAGGCAGTTATTGACCAGTCAAACGCGGTGTCAGGACCATCAAATTCAGATCATGCCATTGCTGGTCCGACAAAAACAACTCGTGTAGTTGTTGACCCGTCAAACGCAATTGCGGGTCCATCAAATGCTAATTTAGAAACTTGTTCTGTTGTGTATTTTGCTGGCTGGTTGGCCTTGCATTCAAAAATTCCATTGCAATGATTGCTTATATTTGCTGATTAACAATGAAGTTGATTTAAATGATCCAAAGCAATTATTATTGCTTAATAAAACATATTCCAATTTGATTTTGCCCACACTAACGTCACCTATAATAGTAGTTTTTATTTAATTTAGTCCAAGAATTACTTGATTTATTTAATGCGAATATTGTCAATATGCATAAATGCAATTTGATGGGTGATTTAATGATAGACGTAAAAATGAAAATAAGTTTACCGCCAGATTATCATGATTACGATCATATTTATTGAATTTATAATATCTACATTAATAGAGGTTAAAATTCATGATTACTGTAGAACAAGGAAGAAAAATTATCAGGGAAGAGCTAAATTAAGAATATTGGACCATAAATAGTTTAATTTTGATTCGGTTTATTTTATAATTACCTAATTATCATAAACCTACCTCGGGCAAGTGATGAAATCGTTACCGAAGTAAACAAACTTGTTTACGATTACTTTTATTCATAACTAGCTGTTGCCCGCGACTTCGACCGCGTGTTAATTCGGTTAAATCGAAAATTGGAATTGCTTGTTGAGGTAACGTGAGGTAAGGCGTGCGTAGGTGAGGCGATGTAAGCTGGGGGCTAAGGTAGGGGGTTGAGGTGGGGTTAAGGTGCGGGTTAAGGTGGGGGTTTAAGATGGGTGCTAAGATGGGGGTTATGGTTAGGGTTAAGATGGGGTTTAAGGTAGGGGTTAAGGTAGGGGGGGCGGGGCCCCAAGTGTTGCTAGATTACGTCCTCGTCGTCCGCCCTGGACCCCAACTTGACCACCGTAACGGAGTGGCAAGTTGGGTGACTGAATCAACTGAATATCTGCAACGATACTTGAGTGGCCAGTTTGGAAGCTGTTAAGCGTTATCTGAGTGCTTTTCTCCTGCTTGTGTTTTTGCTGACCCATTCCACTTGGTGCGCGGTAACGCAGTGGCCAGTGGGTGGTGTTTTGCTCCTCTACGTATCTGTCTTGTTGTCTGTCCTGCATTTGATTATTTTCTAACGACTTGGCTTTTCTTTTTTTTTTTCTTTTTAATTTTAGAAACAAATTCTGTCCCCCTGTCACTTGCAATTTCTTTGGGAACTCCGTATCGCAAAATAAAATTTTCGGTGAATGATTTAGAAACTTCGGTTGTTGTTTTAGTCTTTAAAGGGCATTGTAATGTTAAAATGTAACTGAATCCTAAGTCATCCCTGTCTAATGGACCTACTAAATCTAAGAAATTTTTTTCAAAGGATGAAGATGCTGTGGTTGTAATGCACAATGGTTCTTTGTGAATTTTTGTATATTTTTGTTTTTGACACTTGCTACATTTTTCGACATAGCCCGTAACATCTTTTTCTAAAGAAGGCCAATAATAATATTTTTTGATATTATTAACCATTCTTCTAACTCCTACGTGTCCACTACTAGGTAATAAATGAAAGTCATTCATTATTAGTTTTTTGTCATCGTCCGTGTAAATTCTCTGAACATCCTTCACAACACATAGTCGTGGGAAACTACACGTTTTGTTTTTTGCAATGTACTGCAATATACACTCGAGAGCAATGAATCCGGGTCACTTAAAGAATCCTAAAAATCTCGGAAACTAAAAATGCTAGGTTAATGCAATAAATTGTATTTAATAGACAATGTAATACTCCTTAAATGAAGGTATTAAAACTTCTTAGTTATTGTAAAGTTATATCATAAAAAAATCAAATTTGAAAAAGGGCCACTTTCGAAGATGGAACTACGAAATTACAGCATTTGGTGTTGCTTTTGTTTGTAATCTGTCATTTATGTGGGTACATAAACCATGTTGATAGTGCTCTATATTCATTAATCAAGCTGAAATTATGTCGCTTACGCCTGAAGAATGCACCAGAATACTTACAATGCTGGAAACCGGCCGGAGTCAGCGCGATACAGCCAGGACTGTCGGTGTGTCGCTGTCAACAGTACAAAGAGTTCTCCGACGTTACGAAGAAACTGGTTCTGACCTACGCAGACCAGGAACGGGCAGAACCAGGTGTACCACAGCACGAGAAGACCAATACTTGGTGAACACCATGCTTCGAAATCGCTTTCTCACAGGAACTGAACTCACCAATCAGTTTCGACGCCTCGGAGGAAGTAACCCAAGTGCATGGACAGTAAGACGTCGGCTTGCTGAATCTAACTTAAAACCCCTTAGACCTGCAAACGGCCCTAAACTGGAGCGTGGGCATCGTATTTCGAGACTAAGGTTTGAGAAACGTATTCATATTTTTTTCTATTCATTGTGCGCATCGAGTCCTTTTGTTCTCTTATCGCTTAGAATTTACTTGGCCGTCCGTCTATTTCTACTCAAAAATGTACCTTATTTTGATAACATTGCAGTCGCTGTTGCTTGATCTTTTAATTTTATTACCTGTTAGCAAATGCAACCGGTTTTATTTATTCACTTTATTTTGTTGCAATGTGCCTTATAGTTTCCTTGTTCGAACGCTAATACTCACAATACTTCACTATGACACCATTTAGTATTTATTACCAAAACTGTCGGGGACTGCGGACCAAAACGTCGTGTTTTTATATGAACATGCTTTTAAATAACTTTGATATCATTTGTTTAACTGAAACATGGTTAAACGATAACATTAATAACTGCGAATTATTTGACGATCGGTATGTTATTTGGAGGAAAGATAGGGACTATGCTAGCTTGGACCAGGAACTGGGTGGGGGTGTATTAGTAGCAGTGCGGCGAGAGCTAGCTACCGAGGTGCGAGCCGACTGGTGCTCTTCTGCCGAAGATATTTGGATTACGCTGACGCTTCACAATAAAAAACCTAGAACTGCATACAAAATGCACATAGGCTTAGTTTACGTCTGTACTCAAAACTTGGGGAATTCAATTACAACACAATTAATAAACTTCTCTAAAAACCTTGTAGATATAGTAATGAGAAATCCCGCTGACAAATTTCTTGTTTTGGGAGATTTCAACATGCCAAATGTTACATGGTCCCTTTCAGACGACGGCCACTCTTTCCATCCTAGTGGTATTAGCGGGACGGCACAGATATCATTTTTCAACGATATGGATTGTTGCAACCTATCACAATATAACTCACATTTGAATTACAACAACGTAGTGCTAGACTTAATTTTCTCTAGCAACGATGTACACGTATCGGCAAGTAGTGACCCTCTGGTAAAGGAAGACCCGAACCACAAGGCCCTTTGCTTATCGGCAGATTTTGTTCAGCTTCACTCATTGGCTTCTTCACCGTACACAAAGTTTATATACAAATGTGGTGATTTCGAAGCAATTTTAACTGAATTAATTAACTTAGACTGGGCTAACGAATTTTGCAGTAGGTCGCTAGAGCACGCTGTTGACTTCTTTTATGATGTTATTAATCAGTTACGTATAAAATATATTCCATCCAAAACCGTAATACCGCAATCAAAATACCCACTGTGGTTCAAGACACCGCTAATAAAAATACTTAAAGAGAAGTCTAAATTTCACTCTAAATTCAAAAAATACAATAATTTTTCAGACTACGAATCCTTTGTTTTGCTAAGAGAAAGAGCTAAAACCCTGGAGAGTGAAATGTTCGAAGACTATATTTCAAAAATCGAAAATGACATTTTAAAAAATCCTAAAGCATTCTGGTCCTACGTAAAAAGTAAAAAACAATCTAACTGTTATCCAGCGGTTTTAAGATACGGGCAGCACTCTTCGGGTGACGGTGAAGAAATATGTAACTACTTTTCGGATTACTTCAACTCAAATTTTTTGCAAGATACTTGCAGCACCCCTAACGGTCTGGTCGCGGACACTGGGGCTTATACAATAGCAGATATAGGCTCCATTGACGTACAAGAGGATGAAGTTCTCAAATTACTCAAAGCCCTTGATCTTAACAAAACTGCAGGTCCTGATAGTATACCTCCGATCTTTATTGTTAGATGTGCAGCAGGCCTCACATTACCTCTTTCCTTAATATTTAAACGCTCATTAAGCGAGGGTCTGGTGCCTAAGGTATGGAAATCAGCATTCATTACGCCAATTCACAAAAAGGGCCCTAAAGATATGGTAGAAAATTACAGGCCTATCTCGAAGTTGTGTATATTTGCAAAAGTGCTGGAAAGAATAGTTTATCGGCAACTATACAACTCACTCAAACACAACTTTAGTGAAAGCCAGCACGGTTTCCTGAGTGGTCGCTCCACCACCACAAACCTTCTCATTTGCAGTAACTATATCTCTGAGTGTATGTCTCAAAGACATCAAGTTGACGTGATATACACTGATTACAGCAAGGCCTTCGATCGAATTGATCATGAACTTCTTCTACGTAAACTTTCTGCCATGGGCATCAGGGGTGACCTGTTCAGATGGTTCTCCTCTTATGTTAAGAACAGATGCCAAACTGTTGTTCTGAACGGGTTTAAATCTAGAGCGTCCTATGTTCCATCCGGCTGTCCGCAGGGTTCTCTGCTTGCTCCACTGTTATTTATCATCTTTATCAACGACATCTCCAGTAGTTTTTCCAGGTCTAAAATTCTCCTCTATGCCGATGATTTGAAAATTTTGTGTCCTATTACTACCACAGAGGATGTTTCTGCACTCCAAAATGACCTTGATCGATTTACTAATTACTGCAAGTTAAATAAACTACAGCTAAATATATCCAAATGTTACACATGCACCTTTACTCGGAAACCTGTACCTATTCTTCACAATTACACACTGAATGGGTCTATTATCAAAAGAGTAAACTCAATAAAAGACTTAGGGATAACTTTTGACTCTAAGCTTATATTTAACGAACATATAGACAATATTGTCAAACGAGCCTCTAGAGCATTAGGATTTGTCATGCGGCTATCGACAGATTTTCGAAACATAAAAACAATTAAAATTTTATATTGCACGTTCGTCCGCAGTCACCTCGAGTTTTCCTCACAGGTGTGGAATCCTCATTATAATGTCTACACAGATCTGATAGAAGGCATTCAGAGGAAATTTGTAAGGTATATTCAATACCGTTCCAAAACATATTTTCAAGACTACACGACTCGTTGCCGGAAATTTCACTTGCTACCATTACATATGCGTAGACGTGTGGCTGATCAAGCCTTATTGTACGGCATTGCAAATGGTTCAGTAGACTGTCCTGAGCTGTTGGGTGCGATTGGACTATGCGTACATCGCTCGTTTTTAAGAAAACCGCGGCTTCTTCATGTCCCTATTGTGAATTCCAAGTATCGCAAAAATTCATTTATCATTAGAGCCAGCAGAGATTTTAATGAAATCTCGGAGTCACACAAAGATCTTGACTTATTTAACACCAGCGCAAAAATACTTAGGAGGACTATGAGCGATGCTTTTTTTGAGAGGTGTTTATTGTAATTATTAATTATTCTGTGTCTAACACCTTATTTGTGTACCGTACTTTGTTTGTATCCCTATTCTTCTAACTTCTGTATTTACACGTAAAAACTTGTAATTGGCCTTCTTGTACCTATGATTCTTTTAACTTTGATGTATTAGCTGTAAGTTTTTTTTTAAAAGAATAAAATAAAAATAAAAATAAAATAAAATAAGGTATGCCCAGAGCCACGTAAATTGGAGTATTGAAGATTGGTCAAAAGTTATGTTCTCCGACGAATCAAAATTTATGCTCTACAAGCACGATGGAAGACACAGAGTGTATCGAAGACCAGGGGAAAGATTCAAGCAAGCATGCATCGAAGAAAAAGTAGCCTACGGTGGTGGGTCTGTACTTGTGTGGGCCGGAATTTCTTCTGAAAGTCGCACAGAGCTGGTGATCATAGAAAACGGCTCTTTAACTAGCGTAAGATATGTGGAAGAAATCCTCAATGATCACGTTGGTCCATTTATGGTCAATTTAGGTGAGGATGCTATATTTATGCATGACAATGCCCGACCTCATACAGGTAGGATTGTGAATGACTACCTTCAAGAGATGAACATTACTCGTATGGAGTGGCCAGCGCGCAGCCCGGATATCAACCCGATCGAGCATGCTTGGGACGAGCTAGGCAGATGCGTAAAACAACGAAACCCTCCCCCAATCACGCTTCGTGAGCTCAAAATTGCTCTCACAGAGGAATGGGAGAATATTCCCCAAAATCGTATAAGGAACTTGGTGTACAGCATGCCAAACCGCGTAAACGCAGTAATGGAAGCACGAGGAGGCAATACGAAGTATTAAAATTCAAGAAAATCGTAATAAAGTTCAAAAATTTCATGTTTCCTATTTTTGTTTTAAGGAGAGATCAGCAGTTTTTTCTTTATATAATTTTGTGTTAATAAAATGTATGGTGACTCATATTTTTTTTACTTTCATTTAAGGAGTATTACATTGTCTATTAAATACAATTTATTGCATTAACCTATCATTTTTAGTTTCCGAGATTTTTAACATTCTTTAAGTGACCCGGATTCATTGCTCTCGAGTGTATATTCAATATACTCTTTATTTTTATTAGACTTTACAATCACAATTTCTTTTATATTTAATTTATTGCATAATAACGCCATTTCTTTCAGCAAATCGTCTCGCGAGTTTACTGATAAAGAAGATGAACTAGCAAATAAATTATTTTTACTTTCACAATAAACAACGTTTCGATTTCGTGAGTAAATATACGTATCATTATTCTTTAATATTCTATATAAACTTTTTACCGGTATAATAACTAATTCCACGTCCGTATCACATTTTTTGAGTACTTCTACAACTTTAGGGTGATCAAGCCTATCATTGTTCAAAGTCTCAGACGTGCTTGACATATCAGATGACTGCACAAATCTTTTAGATTGCGCTCGAGTCATAACACATAACTGTTTGTTACTCATCTCTTTTAATTCATTAGAGGTAATAATGATTCGAGATAGAGCATCGGCTACTACATTTTCCTTTCCCCGAATATACTCTACCGAAAAATCATATTCCTCTAATAGGAGTCTAAATTTTGTTAAACGACTCGATGGATTTTTCATGTTAAAAAGATAAAGTAACGGCCTATGATCGGTTTTAATGATGAATTTCTTACCATATAAATAAGGCCTGAAATATTTAATAGACCATACTATCGCCAAAAGTTATTTTTCTATTGTAGCGTAGTTTAACTCTGCTTTATTTAAACTTCGACTAGCGTATGCAATTGGTTTTCCATTTGAATTACTCAAAACACTACCTATAGCGAAACCTGAGCTATCTGTGTGTAAAAAAAAGGTATTTTCTTTCGAAAAATTTGGATAATCTAATACTGGTGGACTAGAAAGTAACTTTTTAAGACTATCAAAAGCGTCTTGACATTCTTTTGTCCATTCGAACTTAACTTTCTGTCTACATAATTTGTTTAGTGGTAAAACAATTCCCGCGAAGTTATTTATAAACTTTCTATAATAATTACTGAATGCAACGAAGCGCTTGACATCATCGCTACATACTGGTGTCGGATAGCTTTCAATGGCACGATTTTTTTCTGGGTCAGGTAATATACCTTCCGCTGAAACAGTGTGCCCTAAGTACACTGTTTGTCGTCTTAAAAAATCACATTTCAATGGATTTAATTTTAAATTAACTTCTCGTAATCGCGTGAAAATAGACATAAGGTTGTGGTTATGTTCAGATAAATTTCGACCAAAGATTAACAAATCGTCTAAATATACTATACATTTGTCATAATTGAGACCTGACATGGCCACTGTCATTAACCTGCTGAAAGCCGAAGCACTCAGTTTGAGCCCTACTGGCAAGCGGGTCATTTGATACTGGGCTTTATCAGTAGTGAACGCAGTATACCTCCTAGACTCTTTCGATAAACTACATTGAAAATAACTACTGCTTAAGTCGCAATGACTAAAATAAAAGGCACCGGATAAGGACTCTAATATGTCTGTTATGTTCGGGAGAGGAAATTTGTCATCTTGAACCCTTTCGTTCAACTGCCTATAGTCAACCACTACTCTCCATTTCCGATTTCCACTTCGGTCTAATTTTTTTGGCACTAGCAACAAGGGACTTGACCACTCACTACTAGCTTTTTCAATAATTCCATCTCGTAGCATTCCCTCAATCTGCCTATTAAGTTCGTCTTTCTGTGCAAATGGAATTCTGTACTGTTTTCTATACAGGGTGAATTTTTGAAAAGGGCTTGGATGGCCAAATCCGAAACTATAAGGAATAGCTAAAAATGCTCGAAGGAGTCACGAGCCCGATTTTGATAAAACTTAAAACCTCATCATTAGATTTTTGAAAAACCAATAATCCTAGCTGGGAATCGAACCCATTGATTTTGAAAAAAAAACACACCCTTTATTAGTACACCATACGATAGTGTCACTGATAAGGATCAAATTCTGCGAAGTAATGATATACGGCAATTTTAAGGAAAGTTTGGAATTTTAATAGAATTCATATTCCATGTACCTAAATTTTGTATCATAATTTGTTTCGTTCGAAATCCCAGAATAGATTGCAACTATTCCGTGTTTTAAATCATGCTCAGAATCATCCTTTGGAGAATATTCTAAACAGAATTAATAATATTTTATGCAGTACGATCCTTGAGATCTTGATTCCAGCTATGTATTGAAAACAATGGTTTACATTTTGAACAATTAATCAGTTAACGTACCTATGAAAAATAAATTGTATTTTGTTAAAGATCAGCACTTTCCTATAATTTGCCGTATGTCATTACTTCCCAGAATAAGATCCTTAATAGCAACACTATCATATGGTGTAATAATATAGGGTGTGTTTTTTTTTCAAAATCAATAGCTTCGATTTCCAGCTAGGATTATTGGTTTATCAAAAATCTAATGATGGGGTCTTAAGTTTCATCAAAATCGGGCTCGTGACTCCTTTGAGCATTTTTCGCTATTCCTTATAGTTCCAGATTTGGCCATCCAATCCCTTTTGAAAAATTCACCTGTATACGGGTATCGCATTATCCTTTAAATGAATAGACTGCTCATAAACGTTCGTAACACTTAGCTTATCACCGGGTAAATGGAATATATCCGAGAATTTAGCACAAATTTGTTCTATTGATAATTGCTCTTCTGTATTTAAATATGAACCTAAATCCAATAAAGAAAATAAGTTTCGAACTCTCTCCAAATTAATATCTGGCCTATTAAATTGACAAAACTCATATTTATCTAACTTATCTACCTCAAGGTCATTCAAACATAACGTTACTTCCTTTTCAGTGGTATTCAAAATTCGTACAGGTATCATACCATGTTTAGGACTCGCTACTACACTAGCTAAAAAAATTCCTTCCCTGATCTCCTTAGGATATATGACACAATCATAATTAATACGCGTAGGTTGTTACAAATGATAATTATAATAATGTAAAGGTAACGTTACTCTACTCTGCGCGACTTGGAGAGTGAGAGTGTCTGTACCATAGTCTATAACGCCAAAAAAACGTTTCATAAAATCTTGCCCCAATATACCTATCGCCTTACACGGTAAATTCCTAAATACGTAAAACTTATGCTTTAAAATTATACCATTATGTTCTAAATTCAAATAAAAAAAAAACCTACAGACTTTAAACTACCACCTGTACCATGAATATTTAATTCGCAGTTATGTAATTCTAACTTAGTTAAATCTAAGAGTTCATATTTAATAGCTGATAAGGAGGCCCCGTGTCTACTAAGAATTCTAACTGTAGCTTATCTAGACTTAAATTTATCCAATTAATACTATCGCAAACTAAAACCTGATTAGGAACGAAAAAACTCGCTACTTTCCTGTCCATTAGTATCTATGGAAGAAGGCACGTTATTATGATTATTTGTGGTAAAATGGTTTAAATTTCTATTATAAGAATTATTTGCACAATTGCCACGGTTTCCACGAACATACCGGTTACCGTAACCTGAGGCTGGGTTCGCACGGGTACCGCGACCGCCTCGCCACGTCTTTGATGCCGCTGAAACTTGATGCGCCTGCGACATACCTCTATTACTTGGAAAATAACGATTATGTGAATTATGATTATGACCACGGAATCCACGTGTTCTATTAAAAGAATATTTTTGATTATTGGTACGCCAAGACGATTGGCGATTGTATGACATCATATGAGGGTCCGAAGGTGAAGACTCATCCTCAGCCACTCTGATGGCCTCCTTCAAGGACGTCAAATTACGCGCCGATATTATTGTACCTAATTTTTGACTTCTCAAACCTTCCGAAAAACATTTTATTGCATTTTTTTCGTTTAGAGGGCGCAAAACTTTGTATGTATTTTCGTCACCATTTGCCTGTGAAATAGTTAGATCTACAAACAATTTCTCTATCTCCTCGCCAAACTGTTGCACTGTTTTATCACCTTGCCTACATCTCTGTAACCTAGCCTGTAAAGCAGTGTCAGATTTGCGAGTTAGTAAATGTATACGCATATCCCCTAATAGCAAAGTCACCGAACTGTAAGAAGTAGCCAAACGCATTTTTGCACCACTAGTTAACCGAGTTTTTAAAACGAATTGTATCAGCAACTGCTTATCACCATCAATAAGTATTGAGTCGTACAATTCAATAGCATCTATCAAATCTCGAGTCACCTGTTCGTCTCCCGTCATTTTCGGTAAAAGGCTAACCGCCGTTTTTAAACTGAATTTTCCCCCGACATTCTCTCTGATTTGCTACTAGTATTAAACAAATTAGATTCTTTCTGAAAAGTTAATATTTTTTCATAGCATTTCTCTACACAAGAACATATAAGTCTTAAATCTTCAGACACACCTGTAGGAAAATTATTCAAAATATTTTTAAACAATTCGTACAAACCTTTAGCTTGTAAAATCTTACTTTCGAAATTGCTTCCTGTCCGTCGAAGAGGACCTAATTTAGAAATATTTTCTTTAATTCTATTTAACTCTTCGTAAATTTGAGTAATATCTTTATCTATACTCATAATATATACCTAATATTATTATCTAAACATTTGCGTTTGCCATTACCTAAATAAAAGAAAAAATAATAACACTAAAAATAACACGTTTTAGAAATAAAAACAGTAGAAAAAAAACACATCACTATACTTGATTTACTAGTCAGCAACGTATTGTTTAGCCAGTTCTCTCTGCAACATGACCTCGTATGGACGCTCGAATTCTTTCCATTGCTCGAAGACCGATCTCCTCCTGTATCCACCTACGATGGCATTTCCTATATAGCCTCACTGCAAAGTATAGAAATAGTGCAAATATTACCGCAAGGATGATGCACGTGACAGTGTTCAAGTTTTCCAGATGACCTCCAATTCCTTTTAGAACTGCGTCATTATTTCCTCCAGCCGCGTTCTGATCGACGATCACCTCGTCCTTTTCGATGTTGGAACGGCACATCCTCACAACATAATATACGGCAAAACCATTTTTTTTTTACTGGAACTGTTAACATTATAGAAGACCCCTTAGCAGAGCCCTTGGCAGGGTCGCCATGTAATGTTGGGGTTTGGGTAAATTATACAACCACTTTGGTTTACCTACGTTTATTGAATGACACATAATTATAACAGTTTACAATAGTAAGTAAATGCTGATACAGATATTATAAAGGTACTTACACACTACACAGAGCTCCGGGTGGAAGGGTATAGTTGAGAAGTTCCCGTGACCACCTTTCGGCTTCATCATTAGAAGCTGGCCACTATAGCAGGTTATAGTTCATGTCAGGACAATTGCGCGTGTGTTAGCGCGCGGTGAGTGTCGCCGCGATCTGGTAAATCTGACCATATATAATTTAACGACGCGGCAGAGCGCTTCAGTTAGTCGCTTTGCAACTACGTGACGTCTACTTCATATTCATAGAAAAGACAATATGCCGAATTGTTTCGTGTTAATTTGCAAAAATAGAGCAATCACTACAAACCTTAAGACAAGTGATGTATCCTACCACCGGTAAGTAGACAAATATGTAACAATTTCATATTTTAAATCAATTTTTAAGTAATTTATTTGCGTGCTTCTGAGAGCTTTCGAGGCGACCCGAATTGGTCCGAACGTTACGGAACGGACGCAACGCTTTGGCCTTAGAGATATGCATTGTATATTGAGTGCCACAGACTATCGATAATTTTTTTTTAAACACTACTCAAAGATGCTATTTTTTCACCACATTTCGGCACGTAATGTCATCTATTATCAAACTGTGACTTTTTTATTGCTATTATTCACAAGTGAGTTATACCTGAGTTGCTTTGTTCTTTAAAAAGTTTCAATACAAAATAGATCGTGTTCAATAGCGGCACACGTGTGTGTTGGTGATTACCGTCCTCGGCTCTCTAAGTCTTCAATGCCGCCTCAGCGGTAATCGCCAACTTACCATACATTGTACCATAATGTCATTTCATTTCATTTCAATTATTTCTAATGCATGTACTATCACGTTTTATTTTCTCAGTCAATTTTTTTTTAATAGCTGCTATATTCTTATGTTTTTAATACCTATATAATAAAAATATTAATATATACTCCATTCGAATGTCCGTATTGAATTAATCCGAAATCGAACCGCGATCTTTCCTTTCCGACCTCTGTGGTAAGAGCATTCCCCTTGTAAGGGAATGATCTCATGTTCGAGTACCACCTGAGCATGTTTACGCTTTTTCCCATCTTAATCAATTATTTTTCAGATTTACAAAAGACCCACATATAAAAATGAAATGGATAGAGGCCACTGGCAGAGATAGTAATTGGTTTCCTTCCAATCAGAGTGTAATTTGCTCTACACACTTTGAAGAAGATTATTTTAAAGTAAAACAAATTACGACATTAAAATTAAGATATACCTTTGAAACCGTAAGTTGGACCTTTATTTATATGCTATTGAAAAAGACGTAATCTAAATACTAAATTAGAAAATAAATAGTTATTATGTACCATAATTATTATTTTCAGTCGGCACCGTTGTCGAAAACGGTAGATGACCACACAGAACCACCACAAGAAGGGTCTACATCTACAGCCGATACCTATACACCAAACTTAACAGATACACCACCAAAGCTGAAATTAACATCTGTAATTAGAAAAAGAAAACGTCATTAAAGCACAAAAATTGCGCATCAAACGACTGCAAACCACCAAAAGACGGTATGGTAAAAAAAAATTCATGCATTTGAGAGGTTTTTCAGGCATCGCGTGAGAAAAAATATATTAACGAAGACCAAACATTACATCTTACAAACACCAATGTCAGCATTTAAGACTAAGTCACTAGAATCAACACAAAAGTGGCTTCAGGACGCACACTGAAAACACAATAACCCTGAAATCTTTTAGGTTAGGTTTAAAGATAATTTATTCACAAAAAAAAGACTACAGTCACTTACTTGAGAAAACAATGGTATACAATGCAAATATAGTACTCCGTCGTCCATGCATTACATACACAGTATTCATTCGACACTTAACACATTACACATTCAATCCACAACATCACAAAACTTGAATCTATCACTAGTTTCAATGTACATCGATAACATTATTGCAACAATTTTAATTTATACTCGTTATATGAGATAACATTTTTTACGTATGGGGGTAATTTGTTATATAGCCGTGCGCCTTCAAACGTTATTATTTTACTACCATAGTTAGTTCTTGTCTTAGGTAGTACGAGAAAACTTGCTCGGCGGGTACTTCGTTTCGTAATTTGCTTTAGCTTTGTGAAGGATAACTTAGTATGGAGTGAGCCATTTAATATTTTTCGAATAAGTATGCATGTATTGTAAATAAATAATTGTTTTATGTTCATTAATTTGGTTTCTGAATAAATTTTGGACGTTGGAGTTAAATAATGGTAATGAAATAAAATCTTTATAATTTTGTTTTGTAATCATTGCAATTCATCAATTTTCGTCTTAGCAGCGTTGCCCCAGATTTCGATCAAATATAATAGGTGTGGTTTGACTAGTGAGTTGTAGATGGTGTAACGTATTCGACGGGGAATACATCGAACTATGCGTCGTAATGACCCCATGAGGGATGCTACTTTAGTTCTTATATGATTGATTTGTACTTTCCACGTCAAAGTCGTATCAATTCTCAGTCCAAGATACTTTTCACTATCTTTTTCTTGCAAAATGATATTATTGATTTTAAGGGGATTATGGGAAGGAATTGGTTTATTTTTCGCTTTGAAAATTACGTAGCTCGTTTTTGAGGCATTTACTGTGAGAAGGTTGTTTTGAAACCAAGAGAACAAGATATTCATATCTTCTTGTGCTTGGCAGATCAGGTCTTGTATAGAGGCTCCAAAGTAAAACAGACATGTATCATCAGCATATAATGATAATTGACCGCTTTATTTTAATTCACCAATATTGTTTATATAAATTAAAAAGAGTAGCGGCCCTAAAGTCGATCCCTGCGATATTCCACAAGAGAGAGAGCATCTAGTGCTTTCCACTGTGCCTATTTTAACTACTTGCGCCCTATTAGTAAGATAAGATACCATCATTTTGAGTGCAGAGCCTCCGATACATATTCGTTCAAGTTTTTTAATGAGGAGACTATGACTGACGGTATCGAATGCTTTTTTTAAATCAATAAAAATACCTAAAACAATTTTTTTGCTATCTATATTTGCTCTAATTGTAGTCACGAGGTCAACAATAGCAGCAAGAGTATTACTTTGTGGACGAAAACCGTATTGAAAATCAGAAAGAAACTTAGTTGAGTCTAGATATCGTTCAAGGCGTTTATGTAGAATTCTTCCTAGTATCTTAGATAGTACGGGCAGGACCGAAATAGGCCTGTAGTTTCCAGGGTCTGTTTTCACACCTGTCTTATGAATCGGAGTTACCTTGGCTATTTTTAAAGTATCTGGGAAGATACCATTCATTAATAGTTTGTTGTAGCAATTGGCTAGTTCACTTGCAAGATGCTGTTTTATACATTTGATGGACTTCGTACTAATTCCATCTAAGCCAATGCTAGAATTTGAGTTGAGATTATTAATGATTTTGATTAATTCGTCAGCATTACATTGTTCAAATGATAATAACTGAGAATCTTTTGTGACACGAGGCAAGGATTGTTCCATTTGGTCATAGTAGTGTTTTGGTATTTCATTTGCCAAATGTGGTCCTATGGCAGAAAAATATTTATTAAATTCTTGACAAATATTCCAAGCGTCTGTTATTTGTTTATTTTCAATGATAAGTTTTGAAGGCACATGACTCGTTTTTATCTTATTATTTGCTAGGTTGTTTACTAAGTTCCACATCTTCTTTGGCTTATTGTTGCACTGTATAAATTTATTGTAGTAGTAGCTGTCTTTTGTGTTTTTTATTAATTTTCCTAATTTATCTCTTGACGTTTTGTACTTTTCTTCGAGGGTTGGATTGGTTGGATTATCCTTTAGTGTAGCCCATAATTGATTTCTGTTAGCTATTCCATCAATGATATCCTTACATATCCAGTCTTTTTGAAGTTGATTTAGTATTTTCGTTTTAATTATTTTGCTGTTATTAATATGATATTTAATAAAATTTTCTAATACTGTGTAATTACCCTCTATTTTACCAAGGCCATTTTGCTCGATTGTGCTATATAGCTTAGCATAGTCTATGGCTTCATATTTGGAGCGTTTCAGTGGTGGAGGTTTCACTTTTTTCAATACAACACATATTTGGTTGTGATCCGACATAGCTGATTTGACAGTTGCCAAATGAAAGTATTCGTTATTTAAGTTGGTACTGACATGATCCAAAATTGATTTACGCGTTTCTGTTTCTCTTGTAGTATATTTTTTCCCAATTTTATTCAGTATAGTAAATCCAGCTGCATGTAGTAGCTCTTTGTATTGTCTTATCTTTTTCTCTTCTCTAAGTAAATCTATGTTAAAGTCGCCGAATAGTATTGCTCTTTGTCTTTCATTTATTTGTTTATTTAGTGCTTCTAGAAAATTATCGTAATTTGTATCTCCTGGATTATATACTAATCCTATTTCTATAAAGATATTCTCAAGCCGTACCCAAAGGTAATTATTTCCATCAAAGTAAATAGATTCGGATAGATTATGGTTAAAGTTATTATGTACATATATCGAGACTCCTCCTCCCTTTGTGTCTGTTCTAAAGTTATAATAGTGATTATAGTTGGGTATTTTAAAATTTTGCGCCTGTTCGTCATTTCGAATCCAGGTTTCAGTTATCAGAATAATATGAACCATTATGGGTAATGACTTCAGTACACATTTCAACTCATCCAATTTTCCCTCTTTTCGTATACTTCGGGCATTAAGATAGAAAAACGTTATCCGAGACTTTGACGCTTGCAGTTGACTATAGTCATTTATTACCTGGTACGTGTTGCAGTTTACAATTACCTTTGTCGTGTCCTTGGTTGGGATAAGTTTTTTGGCATTAATTTTATAATGTTAGGTATTCCATTAATGTATTTTATAGTTAGGTCCGTTTCGCCACTATTTAAGCGACGGGTTAATTCTTCCTTCAAAGTTTTAAGGTACTTCTGTTGAGACGGTGTTTGATCGGAGTATATTTTTATATAGATTTTTAATATTTAAAGCAATTAGTATGCTAACTTTTTCATAATATTTTATTATAAAGTGAAAAAAGACAATTTGGCCCAGACGGGACTTGAACCCGCAACCTTTGCCTAATCCAGGGCAATGCTCTAACCAATTGAGCTACGGGAGCCGTACTGATACAAGCTTTTGCCCTTTGCCCTGGATTAGGCAAAGGTTGCGGGTTCAAGTCCCGTCTGGGCCAATTTGTCTTTTTTCACTTTATAATAAAATATTATGAAAAAGTTAGCATACTAATTGCTTTAAATATTAAAAATCTATAGATTGAGTCGGAGACATCAAATCAATGTATAAAAATGATTGCAATATCGTTCATTGATATCAGAGTTGCTAAGTAGCTCGATAGATGGCTCTGTGCCATACTCTTAAATGGTGGTTACAATAAGGTGAAGAATTTCAGCTTGTATCAGTACGGCTCCCGCAGCTCAATTGGTTAGAGCATTGCCCTGGATTAGGCAAAGGTTGCGGGTTCAAGTCCCGTCTGGGCCAAGTTGTCTTTTTTCACTTTATAATAAAATATTATGAAAAAGTTAGCATACTAATTGCTTTAAATATTAAAAATCTATAGATTGAGTCGGAGACATCAAATCAATGTATAAAAATGATTGCAATATCGTTCATTGATATCAGAGTTGCTAAGTAGCTCGATAGATGGCTCTGTGCCATACTCTTAAATGGCGGTTACAATAAGGTGAAGAATTTCAGCTTGTATCAGTACGACTCCCGTAGCTCAATTGGTTAGAGCATTGCCCTGGATTAGGCAAAGGTTGCGGGTTCAAGTCCCGTCTGGGCCAAGTTGTCTTTTTTCACTTTATAATAAAATATTATATTTTTATATGTTCAGGAAGCTTCCTTGTTACGTAGAAGATGGATTGAATGTAATTTTGAATCATAGCATACCTTTATACTTCGATGTTTTGTTGAATTATATTTGCCAATTCGCATTACCTTTATTGGGGTGGGAACTTCTGAAAAGAGTGAGCGAGTTACATTGATGATATCAGCTACATCTTTTGCCATTCTTTCTTCAGCATTAGTAGAAGCTTGTTCCGGTATGCCCACAAGTACTATGTTTTTCTCTCTCTCACTGCGTTCTGTTACTTCACGTATCAGCTCTTCATTTACATGTGGTTGTAGGTGCTGCTGACTAGCATTAGTAGAGGGTAAGCAGTTCAGTTTTAGGCTATCAAGGTTTTTCTATAGCACATGTATTTTGCCTTCGTTCATAGATGTTTTGTTTTCAATAATGTTAACTTGAGCCTTGATACTATTTTGCTCGACTTTAGTGCTTTTTGAAGTAGTCGTGATATTATTAATTTGTATTTTCATATCATCAATGTTTTCGTTAATCAAGTTTATAGCTTTTTCGCTACTTGATTTTAGTTCACAAATTTCAGTTTTTACTTCAGTTATATTATCCTGAATTTTACTCAATGTTTTTACGTTACTCTCTGTAAGTTTCTCTAGTAATAACGACACACGAGCAAACTCAAGTAGCAATCCTTTTATATCATTGTTACAATCACAATCATTACTGAATGGTTGTTTTCTTTTTCTAATTGTTATTGCAGAGTCCGTCTCCATAGTAGTTAGCTTAGATAAGTCAGGTTGCGAGCCGCCGCCGCTTTCCGTTGGTGATCGCATGATCGCATAGTGTCGTTATGAGTATAAATAATACAAGTACTCACTGCGATGGTAGAAATTGGTCTTGTAGTATCCAACGCTGGGTTTCACAAGACAAACTTTGTGGTTTCACAAGCAAGCACAGCAATGTAGTTGTAGTGGTTAACGTTGGGACTGTACCGTTCAGTAGCGGGCGAGGGAGTTGATCTTTTGCCATGACGTTGCATTTTTACTCACCTAAAGCGTATCAATTTGTAAGGCAAAAATTTGATACATGTTTGCCACATGTAAGAACCATTAAGAAATGGTACCAATCAGTAAATGCCAAACCCGGGTTTACTGCTGAGTCAATGCAAGCCTTAGAGTTAAAAGCCAAATACAGTAATACTAAAATTGTTTGCAATTTAGTGCTTGATGAAATGGCTATAAGGCAACGTATTGAATGGGATAGTCAACAAATGCATGGTTATGTGGACATTTGTAACACACAGGACCAATGGAGACTACCTGATGGAGGCTAAGGAGGTGTTAGTTTTTATAGTTACTGCCATAAACTGTACCTTTAAAGTGCCAGTTGGCATTTTTTTGGAAAATGGGGTATCTGGCTAACAACGGGCCAATCTTGTTATACAATGCCTAGAATTGGTACACAAAACAGGCATTGAAATTTCATCTTTAACTTTCGATGGTTGCTCAGCAAACGTGACAATGGTTAGACAGCTAGGATGCTTACTTGATGCTGGAAACGACATGAAAACTAGCTTCGAGCACCCGTGTACCAAAGAACCAGTATTTATTATTTTTGATGCCTGTCATATGCTGAAATTATTAAGAAACGCTTTTCAAGCATAGGGAAGTTTTCTAGATAACGAAAATCGACCTATTAAGTGGTTATATTTAGAAAAGTTACGTGAATTGCAAGTAAAAGAGAATAGGCTTGTGTCCACTAAGCATAAATCTGATTGATGTGTGTTTGTAACGACTATGTCCAATATATAAATAACTAAAAGTAATATGAATTGGTACACAAGCTAAGGATTACTATTATTTTTAGAAAATAAGATTGGAAAAAATAAGCAATCAGTCACGTGACATCAAACACCTCTATCAGATAGTGTGACGTCACAGTATGCTTTTTTACGTTTGAAGCACTCTGGCAGTCTCGAGTCTAGACATCTTGTATCACAAGTCGTGTCATTTTGTGTAATTGTTTAGATTCTCATACGTTTTCATAAAATACAATAGATTTCATTTCATTCAGGCACTACACAGCACTTGTAATACGACGGATTGATTTTAAATTAATATGGAAAGCAGACGAACGCTAACTTATCACTGTCAAACAGTGATGCCAATGGCAATTTTTTATTCAATTAATTTATACTGACTTTGGTTACTTAGACCATATGCCAAAGTAATGCCAACTCCTACGGAATGTTCCTCTAAAAACCAACTTCAAATTACCAGATTCCCCTAAATAACGATTAAAACCCCTAAACGTTTCTTTTTTGTACTAAAACTTTTAATCTCAAAACAAATCATTCAAAGGACTCATAAAAAAAATACACATTTTCTTTTTGTTTTGTTAGGCGAGATTCTTTGGCGGGAATTTTGTAAATTTGCAAAATTAGTGTATTTCGAGTGTTTTGTGTGTTTCAATGGTGGATTCTTAAACATAAACGTTTGACAACGTGCACTAGTGTTAGGAAGTGATAAAACGCAGTGAATCGCAACTTTGCAGTGACAAAAAATCCAAAGAAACTTTCAGAAATTTATCCACTGCTTTTCTGAAGGAAGACTGACATTGACTTAGGGATGATGTACTTGACTTTGACTGGACTTAGAGGACGAGGACTGTGACTTTTTAAAGCTAAATGAAGAGATAATAAATATACAAGACTTGGCTGTATGGCTCAAATTGCCTTTGCCTATCCGAAAATGGATAAATAAAACTACTACTACTTTTGTTTGGCATCAAGTGACGTCACACAAGGCGCCATGAGCGTTTTCGATACAAATTGAAATTCATTTTTTAAATCGCAAAATAAACTATGTAAATGATTGTTTTAAATCAAAATATTACATTTTTGTGATCATTTAGATATAAAGCTACAAAAATAAACGATTTTTGAAATTTAGGACACAAGCCTATTTGCACTTTGCAAACGAATTGCGCCATTGTCACGTTCATTTTCATAATCAAAAAATGAAAGTGCGTTTGGCATCACAAATTTTTAGTAAAAGTGTAGCTGATGCATTTAAATTTTGTGCGGATGAGAACGGTCAATTTAGGGAAGCAGAAAATGGTCAATGATCTTTTCGATGTCTTGAACTCGAGACGTATAAGCCAGGTCGATTATAAAAAAGCTCTAAATGAAAATAATGAGGATGATATATTCGCTTTCCTAGACCAAGCACTGGCATATTTAAAATGATTGATTCTACCTAATGGCTGCAAGCTTATAAATTCTGGGCGAAAAACTGATTTTATGGGATTCATGGTATGTATTCAGAGTTTAAAAGTTTTATACCTAAAGCTCGTAAAAAAGGAGAGAAAACTGCAGTTTTTACCTACATATAGACTTTCGCAAGACCATCTAGAACTAATGTTTGGGCATGTCAGAGTACATGGTGGATGCAATACCAATCCTACGGCCCGCCATGGCAATTTATAAAAGACTGATTATCAAATCAGAATTACGTGATTTTAATAGCGGAAATTGTACATCTTTGGAAGAAATATTGATTCTGTGTTGCCAGTCTGCTATCGAAAAAATTCATATCACTTCTGCTCAGAAGAAAGTTTGGGAGGATTCGTCGGATGATATTGAAGATTTATATGAGCAGGCTACCTTCGACGAACAAATAGAAAACCTTACACAAAATGTCTGATATAGATATGCCGGTAAAAGTGTACATGGCCGGATTTGTGGTCCACTCTCTTTTAAAAATATTGAAATGTGATATTTGTGTCTCTGGGTTGCTAGCTACCGATATAACTAGCAATCATAGATTCATTAATTTAAAAGACAGAGATGGCCTTCTCTTACCTTCCGACGATGTGATTGATATTTGTAAAAAAATGGAAGGAATTTAAAAAAATACTATTTTAATGGATGGTAAATTTCAAGTGTCTTCAAAATTTACATCGACATTACTGGTACCAAAAGCACTTAAGCATTTTATTGGAACCAACGTGTTTAAATCCATTGATTTTCATCAGTTTGATTAAGAACCCTTAAATAATAATATTATCCAGTTGATAAAATCTGTCATGGAAAAATATATTGACATCAGACTACATTACTAAGCAAAAAATGTGACACCTAAACCATCAAAGCGTCAGGTCCTCTCTAAATATTTACATTTCACTGGACAATGAATGAATGTATATAAATAACATGTAAACTGAGTAATATGATTTATTTGATATGAAAATGTCTTTTTTGAATACCCCCGACCTAATATAACAATAATAACTTCCCGTCCCCATCCTTTTACAATCTATGTAGAAGTTAGCTATTTGAATTCCAGTTCATGAGTCTAACAAGTCCCTAACTACGTTTGTGTACGTTGGATGGTTGCACTTTGCGATGGTTTACAGGCCGCCCATTTTACGTATGTGTGCTATTATGATTTAATTACTATTGGTCGCAAATGTTTAGAGTGTGTCTTGGAATGTGCACATGTGTGTCACACTTACACATTTGTTTTATGTGTTAACTATTTTGGTGGGAAATAAGCGGCGACACTAGAACTCTTTACTATAACGCAATGAAGGCCCATCTCTCGGATATCTGTAAGTATACCGGTGGCGCAACAAAGAATGCAACCTCAACATGTGTAACTAAATTGTAAACTATAAGTGTGACGAATGACGAATATATCAGTGAATACTTAGTATACATATGTAAGTAAAAAAATAGAAATGTAAATTTTTGCTTCTAAAGTACGGTGTAATCGTACTACTGTACGTACCTTTAAAAAATAACAAATGTCGTTGTTTTGTATAAAAATAATATTAATAAAATATGTTTCATTAGCATAATGTGAACAACAATATTCATTAAAAGAAATACCCTGTATCCATGTAACGTGATAGTAAGCAGTACGAACAGTGTATGGTATTTATAATGCAACTTACTGCGTAATGTCAACAAAGACTGTATCTAAAAATAGAACGAAACAACTTTGTGTAGTATTGAAACTTATTTTTTAAATTTATCATAATAAAAATGTCGAAAATTGTGACATTTTTTAAGGGGGGAATACCGTGGGGACATGTAGTTACACCTATAATATTATGTTAGAACAGATTAATAAAACAGTTGGCATTTGACTCTCGGTCGCTTCACTTGTGTCTCACCCTGCACCTCTACCACGGTAACATTGCACTGCTCTCACGACGACGACTCTGCGAGGTACTTGCCTGACACACTGGACTCCACGCAGCGGCGTGCTATTCGCATTATCAACTGCCAGAAGGTTACGGAAAGTCTGGAGCCGTTGGCGCAGCGAAGAACTATTGCGTCTTTGGCTGCATTCTACCGTGTCTATCACAATGAGTGTTCTGAAGAACTCTTCAGAACACTCACTGTGTGTGTGTGTGTATATGTGCATATTTTGCTAGATTAGTAGATATGTGCGTAGATATGTGCAAGATATGTGCATATTTTGCTAGATTAGTAGTAGTACAGTGTTAAGCAATATTGTGATCAATATACGAATATAAAAGAATCTCAGACAATACAGCCGTATTATTTACAAGATATTACATGGTGTCAGGTGCTAAAGGTGAACAAAATGGATGCCGCGTGCTCTTTGGTAAGAATATTACAGCCATTCGATACACGTGTAAAAAATTTAGAGGAAGAATGGAAAAGATTTCGTCAAGAATATGAAATATATTTGTTAGCTGCTAACATCAGCTCTGGTGAAAATGATAATCGCACCATTGAGCTACTACTAAATCTGATGGGCGGGATGCTCTTGATATTTACAATAGCTTTACAATATTTAAAAAGACACAAAAGTTATGCGAAGTCATTGACTTGTTTCAACAATATTTTTCACCGAAAACGAACGTGACGTTCGAGCGTTTCAAATTTAATCAAATTATTCAAAAACAAAATCAGACTATTCAGGACTTCGTTGATTGAAGATCGCTATTAACAGCTGTGTATATGACAAAAGCGATGATATGATTAGGGATAGGATTGTTATTGGAGTAGGATGTAAAAAATTACAAGAAAGGTTATTACGAGAGTCACAGTTAACCCTAAGTATGGCCGTCGACCTATGCTAGGCAGCTGAATCTATAGCAAATCAATTACAACAAATGAGGTCAGGCTCTACATAAGTACAGACGCCTTACAAAGTAGTTATAAAGTTAAATCAATAAACTGTTCGAGATGTGGCATAAAACATCTATCAAATAAATTTACTGCATTTGGAAAAACATGTGACAAGTGCAAGAAAAACAACCATTTTGCCAAAATGTGCAGGAGCAAGGCTAATAATCATCGAAGGGTTCAAGAAATAACAGAACAAGAGTAACAAGAACCCTATAATGATGTAAGTACTCTCTTTATTCACAATGTTGACAATAAGCTAAAAAGAAAACAGTGGTTGAAAAGTTAAATTGTTCATTGGAAAAAACCAGTGTAATATTGGTTGCATATGGAGGGCAAGAAATGAAACCTCTTGGAGTAGCAATGCTGCCATGTGTATTAGAGAGAAAAAAATATAACATTGAATTCTATATTTTTGATTTTGCAGCTACACCTTCACTAGGATTTGGAGCAATTGTAAAAATGGGTATTATCCAACACATTGACAGTTTCAACATAACAAATGATTATATATTTAAAGACAGACTAGACATATGTAAAAAGTACAAAAACCTTTTTGAGGGGCTTGGAGAATACCCGAAGTCATACAAAATAAGAGTAAGGGATGATGTTATTCCTATGGTACAGCCACCACGTACAGTACTATTGGCTATTCTCGACAAGCTCAAGATCAAATTGCAAGAAATGGAAAATCAAAGAATTATAGAAAAGGTACAGCGACCTACTGACTGGGTCAACTCACTTGTAATAGCTAAGAAGAAAAATGGGGATTTACGTTTGTGCATAGATCCCACAAGGTTAAACAGAGCAATAAAAAGAGAAAACTTTCCAACACCAACTGCAGATACTATTGCAGCAAGGTTAGCTGGCATGAAATATTTTACTGTACTGGATATGAAAGACGGATACTTACAAGTGAAGCTGGATGAGACTTGCACAGACCACAATTCGCCATTTGGAAGATACCGCTTTCTGAGGCTAGCTTTCGGTTTAAGTTCGTCGCCAGAGGCCTACATGAGGATGAACTATGAAGTCTTTGGAGATTTACCAGGTATAGGTATTTATTTTAATGATATTATTGTTAGTGGTAGAACTCTCATGAGTGTTAGAACGAGCTCAAAAGTATATATAAAATTCAATATCAATAAAGTACAATTTAGACAAAACTCAGTTAAGTATATGGGACAACTATTCTCTGAAAAAGGTGTCAGCCCTGATACTAACTTTGTAAAGGCAATATTAAATTTTCCGAAACCACAAAATTTCGTGGGGTTGAGCAAGACGGGTGTCGGCTGCTACATTGACGGACAGTGTGTCAACAGCATTAGTTACGCAGACGACATGGTCTTGCTCAGCCCCTCCATAGCGGGTCTTCGGAAGCTTGTCGGGGTGTGTGAGGATTATGCGAACGAGCATGGCCTTGTGTATAATTCTAATAAGAGCGAAATGCTAATCTTTAAATGTAAAAGTCGTAGGCTTGATGAGGTACCACCCGTGCTTCTTGGTAGCACTGCTCTTAAAAGAGTGGAGCAAGTCAAGTACTTAGGCCATGTGGTAACCGAGGACTTGAAAGACGACGCGGATATTGAAAGAGAAAGGAGGGCCATGGCGGTCCGCTGTAATGTGTTGGCTCGTAGATTTGCACGATGTAGCAGGGATGTAAAAATAACACTTTTTAAAGCTTTCTGCCAAACATTGTACACGTGTAATCTATGGGTCAATTATACGCAGCGGGCCTTCAACGCGCTCCGAGTGCAATATAATAATGCCTTCAGAGTGTTGTTGGGGCTCCCTCGATACTGCAGTGCATCCGCGATGTTTGCGAATGCACAGACAGACGGATATCATGCTGTGATACGGAGTCGCATCGCGTCAATTTTGAAACGAGTGCGGGGGAGCGACAACAGCATCCTGAGGGCCATCACTCAGAAACCGAACAGTCCTATTTTGAGCCACTGGATGAGAGTTCACGTGCTGGTACCCGGTGTCCCTGAGCGTGGGAGATACACAAATTAAATTAAATAATATATAGTAATCAATTTCAATTATTTTAGATTTGATTTGGATTATTAATTTATTTAGAATATTTTCATTTGTATATTTTAATTTTACTAAATAATTTTGGTATTATTTTGGAATTTTAGCTTTTATTTTTGTAGGAAAAATGTTATTTTTTAAAGTAAACTCCTTATTTGAAATTTTTGACATCAGATTAACTTATTATATTATTTTGTGTTATTGGTTTATTTTAGTGTATTTTAAGTCAGTGATTGTAAATTGTAAATTTTAATGTGTTACTAACATAGGTTTTTAAGTAAATTAATCAACTATGGAATATTTTTTATCCGAAATAAAGATTATTACTACTAAAAAAAAAACAGCTGATGCGAGTGTTGGGTATGACAAAATTCTTAGCTAAATTCATTCCTAATATGTCATTAATTACAGCACCATTGCGTGAACTAACTTGTCAAAATGTACCTTGGTCTTGGTCAGCCAGTAATGAAAAATCTTTAAACAATTTAAAAAGTGCAATTGTAAATGCTCCTGTCTTACAACATTTTGATTCAAATAAGGTAATTTTTATTCAGTGTGATGCCAGCAAAGATGTTCTTGGTGCTTGTATTCTGCAAAATGACGATCCTGTGGCTTTTGTTTCTCGACGCATGACTAAAACTGAGCAGCTGTATGCGCAGATAGAAAAAGAATTACTAGCCATTTGTTTTGCTGTGGATAAGTTTCACTATTATATTTATGGCCGTCATGTTACTGTTCAGAGTGATCATAAGCCTCTGGAGTCCATTTTTAAAAAAGATTCATGTAATTCACCTGCTAGATTACAACGACTAATGTTAAAACTTTTAAATTATAATTATCAGTAAAGTACACCCCTGGTAGTAAGTTGTACATCGCCGATTTTTTATCATGAGCATTTTTGTCAAATTCACACAATATACTGGTTCCAGGTGATGGAAATACAGATACTCGAGTGGTTCATGGCTTGGCAGAGAAATTGCCTATGACTGAATGAAGGTCGGAGACAGCAATGGGGATTGTCTAAAATTTTATACCCTCACATCAGAAAATTTTCTTTTGCTTATCACATTTAGGTAAATACAAACATAGTTGTTATAAAGTTTTACAGTCTTTATTAAGACGCGAACGCCTGATATTATTCATTGACCTACAATCGCCATGAATAATACATTTGTGAATCGCGGAACCTTCCAACAGTTGAGAATGTAATGATACTGGAATTCATGGCCACAAGTAGCCAGCATAACCTGGCTGAAATAAGAGGAGCAAAGATTTTAATGTAAGTTTATTTATTATCTTGGCATCTACTCATAATTTACTACTTACGTACTTTAATACTAAACTAAGAAATGTGGTTTTATTTAATTTCTAATGTTATGTGTCTATTGTTTTAGGTCATCTCGTGATTTTTATATAAGTACAGCTATGGGATATGTTACTGTGAATCGAACAGGAAGTAATTGTGTAGTCAATGCTAAAATTGTTCCAGAGCATAGAATCAGTAAAAAATTGTACACCGTCACATGTAAAATAGACGAAGGAACAAGTACTATTACTCATGCAGCCTGTGAAGACTGTGCAGCATCTGCAGGTATTTTTATGACCATAAGCCCTGATTGCTACTAACAAAAACATCAGTGACTTGACAAGCTCTTTCTTTACAGGTGGTTGTAAACATTCACTCCTGCTTCTATTCTAGTTGGCGAAGAAAACTGCAGAACCTTCATCAACTGCAGTTGAATGCTACTGGGTTAAGCCAACGCTTTCAAGTGCTGGTACAGAACAACTTCTTAGCAAAGAAATATTCCCAAAAAGTAAGATACCAAAGCTGTTACCAAGATCACACACCATTTTGCAGGAATTTCAAGAAGAGTGTGGAAGGAGAAATCTAGGCAACTCGCTGATTTTAAAATTTGCTAATGAAAACCTGTTAAATTCAAAAAATATCTTCTATATCATGTTAGCGTTTACAGAAAATGAATCTGCACATGACTATGATAATTTAAAAAAATATTTAGGGAATATTTTTAACGATGACATCATACAAGAAATATCTACGAAAACAATCAACCAAGCTGACAGTAAATATTGGCACAGTATCCGTCAGGGAAAATTAACTGCTTCCAAATTATATGAAGCTGCCCACTGCAGTACTGATGGAGCTTTAGTGCACCAAATATTAGGTGGATACAAAGTTCCCGAAACTAAAGCAATACAATGGGGAAAGAGGCTGGAAAGCAGGGTACTCCAAGCGGTAGAAGAAAAATTACAGATAAAAGTAGAAAAGTGTGGGTTTATACTTATAAATTGAATTTTGGGAGCATCGCCTGATGGAGTCTGCCAAGATTTTGTGATAGAAATTAAATGTCCGGCCTCAGAAAAAAACTATCAAGACATATATTAAAAAAGTTGTGTGGGTAGGCGATTAATAAATACTACAATTAGTGAGCTCCCAGTAATTAATAATTTAATAATAGTATTCTTACTATTGCTTATATGATTTATGTGTTAATTTATTGCTGAACTCACCTCCACTCGCTACAAACTTAATTATCCTGTTACATTGATCACTGCAAGAGTTACACTGAAATCCCAATATGGACAGCAGATTTGAGGAGAGTCTCAAGAAATTGGAAAACCTCTTCACCAGCCGTCTTCGTATGCATGAGGAGAATTTGCGTAAGGCCCTGGACTCCACTGGCCCAATTCACACTGATATTACAGCTCTCTCTAAGGACTTCGTGGAGTTCAAATCATTTGTGATGGATTCTTTGGGGCATTTGAAGACTCAAGCCCAGCTGTACTCACAAGGTATGGACCGCATGGAGACAACAATGCGTAGGAAGGTTCTCCTGCTGCATGGTGTCCCTGAAAAGCCAAACGAAAAGGTACACAACACTGTTCTTGGCATATTAACCGACAAGATGCAGTTGCCAGACGTGAGTACCAACATTGTTGAGGTGTGCCATCGCCTGGGGTCTATTCAAGGAAAAGCACGCCCCATTGTCATCAGATTGCGCGACATGGAGCACCGTCACTTTATTTGGGATCACAAATCCTCATTGAAAGGCACTGGATACACTTTGTCAGAGTTTCTCACAAGAGGTAGGCACCAGGTATTCACAGCGGCTCGCGCACATTTTAACATGAAGAACGTCTGGACTACTGGAGGCATCATAAATATAATATGCCCAGATAAAAAGCGCCATAAGATCGAGTCAGCGTCGGAATTGTCAGCATTGATCACAAAATTTCCCAGTGACATCCATGGGGAGATTAGAGTGGGTCCTGTGATTGCGTCTTCGTCATCGAGTGCACCCACGGCGCCTTCTAATTCTAATCCAGATTCCAAGACCACGAGGAGCCGCCGGCGATAGTGAGTTTGACTGCTTTGTTGTTGTGTTTGTCTCGTTGCACGCGTTGTGGTCACAATATTTGGCCGCGTTATATTGTAATTGTACATCAGAGGGTGACAGCAGGGAGACGGTACGATTTTAATTTATTTTATTTAGTTACCCAGCACTAGCTGATGTACATTTTATTTATAAATAATGTTCGTTTTATGCCGGTGAATTAATAAAATTTTCTGTTTTGTTTTGTTAAACTTCACTCACTGTTCATTTCATCAGCTGACAGCTGTCACTGTCTTTTCTTTTTTTTTTTTATTTTATTTGCTCGCTTCACAAGGAACAGGCTACAGTCAGAGACCATGCGGCCTAGTCACCCGTTAAATTTCAATAAATATTGTTTCAGCTGAAGAAATGGAGAAAAAAAAAAACCGGCAATTACTTTCATGCGAGTGTAAATATTATTAGGTATTTTATAGTGCTATTGCTTGTTTATGCATATTGTCATTATTTTCTATTCTGTAATTCTTATGAAATTTCTTCGTATGTTTGCGAGTGGGTGAGTTCGGTATTTTGTTATAAAAAGCTCTTCTTTTTGTTCTTAGTATATTTATTATTAGTATTTTATAGGTATTTATTGTGTATTTTTTTTTTATCTATTTTATCTATGATATATTATGAATGATTCTAGTAATGACTCTTTCTGCTCATGTTCTCTTTTAGGATCAAGTTTTAATAGTTCTGATGGCAATGGTTTTGCATCCCTTGCTTTGCGTGATCAGCTTTCTTCTATCTTTTCTAAATTTCCCAAAAACTTTAACATAGTTCACATCAATGCCCAGAGTATTCCATTCCATCATTCTGATCTTCTGGCATCCTTTAGCAGTGACCAAATTGATGCTGTACTGGTTTCTGAATCATTTCTCAAACCTTCTCATTCAACGAGACTTTTTGGGCTACCTGGATATGTGCTTATACGCAATGACAGGACTGGCAAAGGTCGTGGCGGAGTGGCTGTATATTTAAGAGAGGACATACCTTTTAAAATTGTCAGTGCTTCACCATCGGATTACAGTTATTCAGCGGAGTACCTCTTTTTGGAGATTATTGTTCGGCATAGCAAAATGCTACTAGGAGTTTTCTACAGTCCCGATTACCACGTAAATTACTTCGAGTCATTCGATGCCCTGCTTAATGAACTGTGTCTTATTTACAACCACGTAGTCATATGTGGGGATTTCAATACATGTTTGATCAAAAATAATAATCGTACTCACTCGTTGGAATCTATCGTATCCTCACTTAATCTTCATATTCTTCCCCTATCTACTACGCATCATTTTCCTAACTGCCGCCCTTCTCTACTTGATTTAATTATAGTTTCCTCTCCTGATCTAGTTGCCACACATGGTCAACTACCTGCATGTTTCTCTCACCATGACTTACTTTATTTATCTCTGTCTGTTCGTCCTTCTAAGTGTAAGTCACAGTTTTCTGTGCTTCGTAACTTCAAGGGCATCAAACTGGAGGTATTGAGGCGGGACGCAGAGGACATTGACTGGTCACCTGTAGTTGGTGTCGATGCCATTGACGATAAAGTGTTAAACTTTAACAAAATCATTACTGCTCTGTACGATCGACATGCTCCTAAACGACGAGTTAAAGTGAAACACATGCCTGCACCCTGGATCACACCTGATATTAGGGATGCTATGACTAGAAGAGATCGAGCTAATCGAAGGTACAAACGTAGTCCTAGTGATATTAATTTTGAAAGGTTTAAATCCTGGCGTAATAGGTGTAATCGTCTGTGTCGTGATGCCAAACGTCGCCACTTTCATCAATCTCTTGAGACCCGTAACTCCTCCGATATCTGGAAATTTCTTAAAGCTAACGGTATTGGCAAGTCTCCCCATATCGATTGTCACGATATTAACTTAAGTGCTCTTAACAAACATTTCTCGCTTCCACCTGTATCTCTTGACCCGATTGTTAAGGCCAGCACCATGCTAGATCTCTCTCTTATGCCTTTACCACAATGTCCTTTATTCAGGCTTAATGCAGTTGATGAGCTTGAAGTGAAAAAATCGATCATGTCGATTGCTTCTTCTGCGGTAGGTAATGATGAGTTATGCTCAAAAATGTTCACTCCCATACTTTCCAGCGTGATTCCCATCCTCACTTACATATTCAATTACTCTATGAGCACATGCTGCTTTCCTAGTGCTTGGAAACAAGCACTGATTATTCCTTTACCTAAGACCACAAATCCTACACTGCTGTCCCAGTTCCGTCCCATATCCATTCTTCCTTTTCTCTCAAAAGTTCTTGAGCATTTAGTGCATCGACAGCTATCTTGTTACCTTACACAGAATAAACTTCTCAATCCTATGCAATCTGGCTTCCGTCCAGGTCACAGCACTGTGACGGCTCTGCTGAAGGTGACGGATGATATTCGTCTGGCCATGGAGAACAAATCCCTTACCGTACTTGTTCTGCTGGACTTCAGTAGCGCATTCAACTCAGTGGATCTAGATATTCTTCTAGGCATTCTTAATTCCCTTAATTTCTCCACTGAGACTGTGGCCTGGTTTGACTCTTATCTTCGGGGGCGCTCGCAGTGTGTTCGCCTTAACGAGTCTTTCTCGGATTGGCGTAACCTCATTGCTGGAGTGCCTCAAGGTGGCGTACTTTCTCCTCTACTCTTTTCCATTTTCATCAACTCTTCTGTTCGAGTTATTTCTTCCAACTTCCATCTGTATGCAGACGACTTGCAGCTGTATCGTCATTTTAAGTTGAATGAGTATAGAAGCGCCATAGCCGATATGAATCGTGACCTGAGTGCTATTGGCGAGTGGGCTAGGTCTTTTGGGCTTTTAATTAATCCAGGTAAGTCTCAGGCGATAGTGATCGGCAGTAGGCAAATGCGATCTGGACTAGACATGGCCTTTCTTCCGCCTCTCTTACTTGATGGAGTTCAAATACCATATACCGACACGGCGAAAGATCTTGGTATTACCTTAGATGGAAACTTGACCTGGAATGCTCATGTTCTGAATGTTAGCAAAAAGGTTCACTACACGTTCCACACCCTCAAATGCCTCCAGCCTTTTTTGCCTGTAGATATTAAAATCTCACTTGCTCAAACATTGATACAGCCCATTATTGATTATGCGGACTCCTGCTACTTGGATGCTACTGAGGAGCTTTTAAACAAACTTGAGAGACTGCAAAATTTATGCATTCGGTTTATTTTCAATCTTCGTAAGTATGATCATGTCTCGGAATTTCGTGCAAAACTCAAGTGGCTCCCAATCCGACTTCGGAGGAATACTCGGATATTGTGTGTCCTATTCAATATCTTGCACAATCCTTTATGTCCTAACTACTTACGTGAGCGGTTCTCTTTTATGCGTCCACCTGATGCTCTTTGTAGAACACATCTTGAAAATCGCCTTACATTCCCTTCTCACAAAACTGATTTTTACTCTTACTCCTTCACTGTTCACGCGGCAAGGCTATGGAATTCTCTCCCACCGGAGATAAGAACTTGTAAAACTGTTTCACTCTTCAAGAAGAAAGTGAAAGAACATTACCTGTTATCTTTAACATAACATTTTATCCTTAGAGATGTTTATGATATTTCTCTGTACTTAAGTATATTTAGATAGTATAATACTATATATTATGTATGTATTTATGTATGTGTATGCTATTTAAGGTTTATGTATGTTTATTATTCTGCACACACTTATTTACTTTGTCTATCATTCATATCTCCTCTCTCAGGCCTACTGGAAGAGATTTCATTAGAAATAAGTAGTGCCTTGTACAATATTCCATATGATTTCTTTTGTTTTTAATTGTGTGTACAAATAAAAAAAAAAAAAAAAAAAAAAAAAAAATATATAAAATATATATTTTTTTATAAAATCTGTGAAAAATTTAAAACACAAATAATGTGCCAAATGTTGACTTGCAAAAAAGCTAAGGGATTATTCTGTGTTGCAGATCCACTATTTGAGACAACAAACAATATCCATGTAGTTTGGGTGGATTATAGTGATACCTATATTAAAGAAATCATAAAGAGAGCAGAAAGTTTTTGGGTGCAATATATATTTCCAAAATTAATAGAAAGTGCAAAGAAATAAAACATTGGTATAATTTTAATAACTTTTTATTATTTCCCCTTGTAAATTAATCAATCCACATACTATTATTAAAATTTCATCCAAATAGGGTACATACTTATAATTAACCACTGAATGAGGTTTCAGAAGATCATACTCCCTTATACGCCGGATTACCCGCTCAACATGGATTCGTAGGCTGGCTACTACTTTACTCTGAAGTGCTTCAAAAGTAGTTAGCTTAGTCCCTGAACATAGGCTTGGTGGCCTTAACAGTTTAATACCATGTAAACTAAGTAGAGATTCTATCTCTTTAAACCCTCTGTCAGCTAAAATAACTGAATTAGGGTTTAAAATGCTTAAGGCCATACCCAGGGCTAACGACCTTGAGCATATGGGCGATATGACTCGCCAACATAGAGTAGCGCAACTACAGAGACATCAGAGTAAAAGAACCACGGAAGAAGAAGAAAATAGTAGCGGAAATGCGTTCCTCGCTTCACCAAATAAACAAGAAGCCGTGAGACGGTCTCACCCGACTGCCCCTCTCTAAAACGTTTATTGTGAAAGTTCAATCCGATTGCCGTTGTCATTTTTGTTTAATTTCAAACTTTGAACAGATGATCCACGTAACCTAGTGACGTAGTTTAATGCAACAGAGTCACAGACAAAGTCTCGTCACGAATTCACAAAGACGAATGTTCATTATATTCTTTGTTTTGTACTTAAATTATTACAAATCCAGACAAGAGGGGTCTTCCACTCGCTTGAAATTTGATTAATACAAAGAAACAAAAATATGTACGTACCTACGTAAGCGTCGTAAACGCAGTTGCGAGGGTTAGCTAGTTATGTATAAATAAGAAGCGCTCGTGGCACTGCAGACAGACTCATTGTTCTGTAAACTGTCACTGTTGTAAGCAACTTTCTTTATGGCCAGTCCTTGGATGGGTGACCATCCATGTGACCACTTAGTGACAGTTATTTGAGCGTTACCGTGCTTCAAAAGGCCGTTTAATGATAAGTCGTTGGTCCCGGTAGCCAGTAAAATGACGACCTGCGCCTGTCCATTTCAACACGGCAATACGGCTCACCACCTATTACGTAGGACAAATTCTAAAAAGGTGAAATGTAGGAGCATAATAATATGCCTTTGCCTACCCCTTCGGGGATGAAGGCGTGACCATAATCCATACTAATATTATAAAGCTGAAGAGTTTGTTTGTTTGGTTGAACGCTAGGATCTAAGGAACTACCGGTTCGATTTCAAAAATAATTTCAGAGTTTTAAAGTACATTTATTGAGGATGGCTAATGGCTAATAACATTACGTTAAGACAAATAGGAGCGGAGCAGCCATGAATAATGTTTTCTGAACGGGGAAAATATATTTCTTTTGAGAGCTTCCATTGAGTACGTTGCGTAAATGGTTAAAGTTACGTAAAAATAGTGTATACAATTTTTTTCCTTTTCAAAAAATTTAAAAAAAGACCTGCACATCATATGCCTATCTTTTAAGGTTCACTTACAATAACCCTCTAAATTATTATTAAAACATGAGCGACGCAACTCGACGCGACGACGGAAGTAAACGTTTTCTGCAGTAGTAGCCAGTCAACTGATGAAAGATAATACCGGCCAAGTGCGAGTCGGACTCGCACACGATGTCAACTGATGAAAGATAATACCGGCCAAGTGCAAGTCGGACTCGCACACGATGAGTTCCGTACCAAAAAACGGACAAAAATAAATGCGACGGGAAACATTATATCACTTCAACAAAGTTGTGGGGGTCAACTCTAATGCATGAATATAAGCGACGTGAGAAAAATTATATCACTTTAAATATTATTATCTACCTCTCTAATAAATATAAGACACGCGACGGGAGTACGCGCGACGGGAATAAATGCGACGGGACTATATTACTTAAAGTATTAATACAATAGGTACCACTCTCTTACTCACTCTCATGAGTCTCATGTGACGCAAACGAAGTTGTGTGGGTCAGCTATTGTATGTATATATGTAACTATCTGACCCTCACAACTTCGTTTACGACGCTTAAGGTGTATGAAAGGGGAAGTATTTCTTCATCAGACTCATCAAGCGGCGGGTGAAACTGCCCTGTTTGCCTAATCATAGAAGAACTTAAAGATTAAGCATATTGTAAAATAATTCAGGCCGCGCCGAGGGCGTGGATTGAATTGTTTTAGAATCTATTCTAAATAATTAATTTTAGTCCACGTCTTCGGCGCGGTTGAAATATTTAAATCATTAAGCTCTATGATAAATTCTCTCTTAATTGCTCTTAAATGATTTTCATAGCAGATTGCACAAAACCAGCAATTCTTTCATGGGTTCTATTCTAAATAATTAATTTTAGTCCACGTTTTCGGCGCGGTTGAAATATTTAAATCATTAAGCTCTTATATGATAAATTCTCTCTTAATTGCTCTTAAATGATTTTCATAGCAGATTGCACAAAACCAGCAATTCTTTCACGGGTAACTGTATACGCTTTTACAACAGGCTACCAGACGAAATTAAAAGTATGTCCCTTAATAAGTTTAAAAGATCTGTTAAAAGTAAATTGTACTGCAGGGGCTACTATACAATCAATGATTATTTGTTGGATAAGGAAGCCTGGAAATGACCTGCTCTGCTGGATTCTCAAAAAAATTGTTAATTATGCATAGTTTTTAGATTCTTTAAAATTGTAAATAGAGCAAAATAAAGAACAACCCGCTGAGTTTCTTGCCAGTTCTTCTCAGGTGGGTCGCGTTGTGAACTGGTGGTAGAGTTTTGTTTTATATTCTGGACGTTTTACAAGCGCATCTGTATAATGCCTATGTGAAATAAATATAATTTTGATTTTGATTTTTTGAATAAAGCCAACACACAGGTTTAGATTTACCCTCACATTCAAAGGAACTCTTGAATTCGAAGTTTTGAGAAAGTTGAAATGTCTCTAACTCCTGAACCACAAAACCCTCAACATTGAAACTTGTGTGAAACAATCCTTAAAGTACTCCCTTTACGACACTGAAAAAGAAATTGGAATCAGACCACGCATTGAGACGTTATAATTAAAAAAACCGTTTTGTCTTTCATCCCCTCTCCCAAAGGAACCGTGCCAAATATCGGGATCAAAAGTATTCTTAAACCTTCCTCGGATCATAACCTCAACTTGTATCAATTTTCATTCAAATCAGTAGTTTCGGCGTGATACGTATTCGGAATACAGACGGACATGAAAATTTTAAATTTCATTTTGGCTTCAGTATCGATTAGAGAACGCGTACATTTCTTTTAAATAGCTTCCATGTTCAGACTCTCGACCCTCAACAGTTTTATTATTATGTGTAGACATAGACTAGCAAGAAACTCGGCGGGCTATTCTTTTTAGTGCTCTACTTACTATAACACCTATAGACTTAAAAAATAATAACACATTGTTTGAGAATCCAACTGAGCCAGCAGATCATTTCCAGACTTCCTAGACAAGGAAGTCTGGAAATATTCTTTGGCTGCTGGAAAATAATTGTATACAATTTTTGGTCCCGAGCAGGATTCGAACCAGAAGGGTTTGCCGGACCAGACGCCCTTACCTTTGGACCACTTAGGCACTGCTCTTGACCGTCAATTCTTTCACTTTATTACCTTAAACAAGTTGCCAGTAGATGGTGCCTACGTCGCCCCAAGACGTAATAAGTTGAAAGAATTGACGGTCGAGAGCAGTGTCTCAAAAAAGCAGTGTGTTAATAATAACTGTAATATAAGTAAGTATTTTCGTCAGTTGTCTATTTCCCTCAACACAAGGTTATAATAGCTTAAGTTGTGTGAGAATGTCCACAAATATTTCGTCATTTATTTATTTTGAAATGATTAAGTACCGCTTACAATATTAGCATGACTACCTTTCGAAGTAATTTAATAAAACAATACATAAAATAAGTTGAAATGCATTATATTTTCATGCAACGCAGTATGCATTGTGTAACTCGGGCTCTGTTACACGCATTACTCTGTAAATGAATGAAAATATAACATTTTACGAGAATATTTTGAAGACCAGAGCGACACACGTCCGTCTAGCAACACGACTCCCCCCGCACTAGATTTTCAGGCGAGCGCGGGGATGCAAGCAACTTGAAGTATTCGTTGAATGCATTATTAGTCATAATTAGTTTAAATTTACACTTATTCCAAATTGAAGAAAACCATTTTAGAGGTCTATGTTTTCTTTAGTCTTTGATATAAATTTTATTATCATTCATTAATAACTAGACGTCATAAAACGTCTTTATCTAAAAAATTCTAGGCGATTTCAATGATGTTTTACTAATTATTTATGGCATGTATTTAAATCGATATCTGTTTATTCCCTTTTTTCCAACAAAATATTTCAAAGTTAAACCAAAAATACTGACTTGCACACTAATTATGCACACTAAATAAATCAAATTCAATATACTGTTTAACGGTTTTTGCAGAACTATTATACTGAACAAATCACTATTATCTTAATTGTATATCTAAAAATTTCTTATCTTAACAAACGTATTAAAACTTTTTTATGGAAAACCATCGTCTAATTTACTTTTAGGAACACCTTTTTTTCTAATTTAAACCCCAATTTAATCAGTAATCTTTACAAAATTTAATTTTATCAATCAAAAAAATAAAAAAACTAACCTAACCTAACCTATTCCGTTATAAGATTGTACAATTTAGAGTGCAAGTTAGTATTTTTGGTAAGCAATTCGTATTTTTGTGTAGCAAATCATATTTCCGGTGTACGAACCACATTTTTGGTTTAAATTCGATAAAATAGGTCATCTCGTTTTGTGTAAAATTTTAGATTTTCATGTAGTACATGTTTAGTTAATCAATCGGGTTTTTTGCACAGCATTTAATTTTCTGGTTTGCATTCAGTAAATTAGTGGAGTTACCTAGTGTGCAGAAAAATTAAACAGATGTGCATTTAAAAATATCCCATTATTTATAATAAATACACAATTTCTGACAAAACCATCTTTTGACACACATCTTGTAGATTTTAAATCTACTTTTGGCTATCATTTTTCGTTTACTAATACCGACAACAATGACTTCATTTGCACCTCTTTTTCGCAAACTTTGTCGACTAGTCCCCTTAACAAATTACTTTTGTCAACTATGGCTTTGTCAGATATTCTACCTCCAAAGCCTTTTGAAATGAAACTTACAAAACCATTAGGAGTGCAACCAATCAAATCTTTTACTGTATTGCAACCTTTGTATTGAGACAATGTCTGTGCTTGTTTTAATGGATTTGAAGGCTTAGATATTTGTATTTCAAAACAATCTATTATCATTTGAACATCTGAATACCTTATTTTAAAGACCAAAGGTAAATTTTGTTTTATTTGTTTAGATGGTGGACAAAAAACAAAATTTTGAAAAAAGATACCTAACACTTCAATCCCTGTAAATATCATTAACGATAACTTTGATCGAGATATATTAAATTGATCACTTATTCGTTCTAGTGTGTCATTTTGCTTAATTTTAAGTAATGTCACAATGAGATGAAGTAAGTCAATTTCTGCTTGGCTTTTTTGAACAATATGTTCTAGAAGCCATGAGTATTGTTTGGGTAACCCCAAATACATCTTAGGTTTGTTAAAAATTATATCTAACATAATCTTTCTGCTTTTCAAAATATCTTCACTGGATTGACATACTAAAGATTCTTCTGTTTCTGATGTGCAACCAAATAGCGAAGGAGTAGCTGCTGAAGATGTTTCTTGTGAAGACAGCACATCTACAGTGGTAACATTCTTATTATGCTTCCGAATTTTATAGTTGGTGCTTTTGTCTACCATCGTTATTTTACACTGGGTTGCAGCATTAATCTGGAAAATAAGGTAATCAACTTATCATTAGGGCAATATTGTAAAACATTACTAGAGTTTACTAAACTAAACTGTTCTTCAGGACCATAAAAACAGTCCTAACTACGAGTACATATAACTTTAATTTATTGCAAGAAGTAATTCACAATGACTAATGTACATAGTAGTAGACTATAAAAATATACCTTTAGTGGCGATGTAGAACAATCCGATGTACTGGGCATCATTGCTTTAGATGTACTAGGCACACTAAACTCTTCATATTTTCTTTTTAAAGTCTTGCTAGTGGTTGGTTCTTGTAAAAGCAATTTCCGCAACTCTAATGAAGTTTTAATAGTTTCAGGCACCTTCTTTGTATCCTTAATATTGAGCAGTGAAGCTGAAGGTTTCAGTCTGGGCTCCGCATTCATTAGTTTACATTGGTAATAATTATACAAATCCTCCCTGGGCTAAAATAAAAAAAAAACGAACTATTTTAGTCGCAGGCCATGAGATTAACAATAGTTTTATTTAATCAGGTAAACAACAAATAGGTAGGTATATACATAAAGGAACTTAAAATATATTACCTCCAAATGATCTTCGCAACAAAACATTGTGTATTCCTTAAAATATTCCACGTTTACTTCGCGACACCATTTTCTCGCAAATCTTCTCGAATACGGACAATAATTTTGTTAGGGCTATTTCTGCTGTCGTTCTTGCAAGTGGGAACAAAACACTCTTTAAAATTCATAGCTAAGCTGTTCAATAAAATACGAAACCAAATTATCGATAGAAATGTGGTTGGTTTGTTTGGTTATGTTTATGTTATTGTTGACATGACAGATAGTCACTTTTATTTCATACTATTCCCCAGGCGAAGGCACTATTTCCATAAACCTGGCAACGCGACTTTGAAGGTCAAATGAAGGTTATTCACATTTTGCCAAAAATACCAATAATCCTTTATTATTTTCCATTTCTAAGTCGAAGGTTGTGATCAGTAGGCCCTATTCCTCGAAATGGTTTTGTATTTATACCGGACTTCAAAAAAGTAAACAATCCCCATTTCGGGAAGTTACTGCCAGGGATGATTTACTGTCAGGTGTCATTGAGAATGTTTCCAATAGTTGGCCACAACAATTTAAAACTTCACAGCCTGAAATGAAACACTATTATAAGATTAGGGATTATTTAAAGCTATCTGATGGACTCCTTTTTCTAGATTCTAAGATTATTGTACCTAAAGCCCTCCAGTGGGAAATGTTAAAATTAATTCATGAAGGTCATTTAGGCATCAATAAATGTAAGAGAAGGGCTAGGCAGTGTCTGTATTGGAAGGGAATTTCAGCAGACATTGAGGATTACATCTCGCGATGTAACGCTTGTCAAAAATTCTCATATTTAAACTGTAAGGAAACATTATTGCAACACGAACCATCAACCAGAGCATGGCAAAGAATAGCATGTAATATATTCACTTTTCAGGGCAAAGATTATCTTGCTGTAATAGATTCTTTTAGCAGTTGGATAGAAATGACACAATTACAGTCTAAAGATGCTTTTCGTGTAATTAGTATATTAAAATCTCTTTTCTATCGGTTTGGCATTCCTGAAAAGCTTCAAGCTGATAATAATCCGTTGAATAGCGAAGGATTTTTAAACTTTGCCAAAGAGTGGGATTTTCAATGTATATTCTCAAGCCCTAAGTACTCACAGTCTAATGGCTTGTCAGAGAAGGCAGTTGGTATATGTAAAAGTTTACTTAGGAAATGTAATGAAACACACACAGATATAAATATAACTTTACTTAATTACAGAAATACAGAGTTGGCAGATATTCAGTTTTGCTGCTACGAAAGAGCATTAAAACAAAGTTGCCTTGTGTTATCAAACAGGTCCAACCTGCTAATTATAATCAAGCACTTATTAATAGACATAAGAAATTGGAAAAAGAGAAGGTATACTTTGATAAACATGCTAAAGACTTACCAAAGCTCAAAGTTAGTGATTGGATATTTTATTAAGATTTAGCAAAAAAGATTTGGCTAAAATGGTGTCCATTTGTAAGGAGCCAAGAAGTTACATTATTAAGACTGATGATCGTGTAGTATTGCGCCGAAATAGGAAGCATCTAAAACTGAATAAGTGTGAAACTCCTAAAGTTTCCAATAATTATCAAAATGAAGTGGAATGTAATTGTCCACTTAACTGTAGAGATTATTATGATGATGGTCCTGTAAGCCTGGAACCTACACACCCTAAACCATCTTATAACCTAAGAGACAGGTCACAAATTCGTTGTCCTCAGAGGTACATGAGGCCTGAAAAGAACCTTACCAGTGAAGTACCTCAAATCCGATCCCAAGACATTGTCGTAGGGCTGGTAAGGTTGCCTACTATAATTTGATTTTGTTTATCATTTTTGTTGTTGTAAATAGCCCTTATTCGCATAATATCAGATTCGCAAAATATGAGATTCTCAAAATATGATGTATAATGTGTGTATAGTGCTTACTGGTTAAAATGTGTATTTATAGTTGTAAGTATCTAGGTACAGAGATGTTGGTCCCGTAGTTGTCGACTACCGCTTTTGTGGGACGTGTAACAGTTTATATAATTTGTGTTGCTTTAATTTGTTGTGTTGTGTAGTAGTTATGAGTCTATAAGCCGGATTATTCTCGCGCTCTTGTTCGATCGAAAGGTGCGGTTTACGAATATCGATTAATTTGGAGTAGGTGTTTGATATATTTTTATTGCTTTTGGTATTTAATTAAACTTGGTATATTAGAGTGCATTTATAATCTACGTAAAATGAGTATTTGAGGATTAATTATATGAGTATAATTTATAATTGATATACGTTTCTGTCAGTTCTGAAAAGTAAAGCCAGCGGGAATCGGCTAATATAGAGCCTTCGCCACTGCTATGTACTAGTAGTACGGTATTAGGTAATAAAGATTTTTTTCTTTTTCAGATGACGCACCAAATACAGCAGATGTTGGCCTCCAAGGAAGTACATAATAGGCCGATACTGCGTCCGCTGCTGCTCACTTAAGGAACTGCAAAAACTATGTGATTATTAAGTCCTGAATATTTTTATTATGTAACTAGCTGACCCTCGCAACTTCGTTTACGTCACATAAGGTTTGCGAAAGGAGAGGTACTTTTTCATCATACTCATCAAGCAGCGTGTGTGAAACGGCCCTGTTTGCTTAATCATAAAAGAGCTCAAAGATTAAGTCTATTCTAAAACAATTCAGTCCCCGCCTTCGGCGCGGACTGAATTATTTTACAATAGCCTTAATCATTAAGCTCTTTGATGATTAAGCCAACACGCCCGTTTAGAATTACCCTCACATTTAATGGAATCCTTGAATTCTAGGTTTTGCAAAAGTTGAGATGTCTCTAATGCCGGAACTACAAAACCTTCAACATTGGCACTTGTGTGAAACATTCCCTAAAGTATTCCCTTTATAACACTGAATTTTTTTTGGAATCGGACCACGCATTGAGCAGTTACAACAAAAAAACCGTTATGTCTTTCATCCCCTCTCCCAAAGGAACCGCACAAAATATGGGGATCAAAAGTATCCTAGAACCCTCGGACTATAAGCTCAGATCATACCGAGTATCATTCAAATCGGTTCAGTAGTTTCGGCGTGATACTTATTCGGGATACAGACAGACAGACAGACAGACAGACAGACAGACAGACAGACAGACAGACAGACATGAAAATTTTAAATTACGTTTTCGGCTTCAGTATCGATTAGAGAACGCCCTACACTTAAAATTTTCACAATATCTTCCATGTACAGACTCTCGACCCTCAACAGTTTTATTATAAGTATAGATTAAGACTATTATCTCTTTTGTATAACTAAGTGGCTTTTGAAAATTTTCGAACATAAAAATATTCATTTTTGCAATAATTCTTCACAATTTCTGGAAAACCCTAATATAAGGGTATATTGTAGTTTTCCAAAAATTTCATCAACATTCGCATCAAAAAAAATACGCCATACCGAGTTCGAGGAAACTACTAATTAAAACCGGCAGAGATTTGATGACAGAAACCAAGGATGTGAAGTTACCAAACCATATTGTGTGAAACTTTTTTTGTTTGACGAGGGGATTGATAATGAAATAATCATTTTTGGCAGCCCATTAGCAAAATCTAAGTTAAGTCGAGTAAATACGTTTGACTGGGATGGAACTTTTAGAGCTGCTCCTAAGCCATTCTACCAACTGTATACACTCCATGCAGACCTACACATAATGATGATGCAATTGACTGCCTCTGTGGCGCGGTCGGTAGTGATACCGCCTGCGGCGCTGGAGGTCGTGGGTTCGATTCCCACCGGAGACAAATATTTGTGTGACCCATAAATGTTTGTTTCAAGAGTCTGAGTGTTTCTATGTATAATATGTATGTATTTAAAAGTATATAAGTATTAATATCCGTGGTCTGATACCCATAACACAAGCAGGTTATTCCTAGCTTACTTTGGGATCAGATAGCGTTGTGTGAAATGTCCGTGAATATTTATTATTATTATTATTTAATTGCTTTTGTGCCACTTGTTTACGCATTTCTTCCCAACAAGAGCCAAGACATATACGAACGTTTTTTTGCTGTACTCAAAAATCAATTTAGAGTTAGTAAAAATATATAAGTGCGACTACGAAATTGCAGCAATCGCAGCGGTAAAAGAAGCATTTCCCGACGTAATTGTAAAAGGGTGTTTATTATCATTAACAAAACGCAATAAGGAGAAAGAGCAAGAAAATTGGTTTTGCCGATACGTTAAGTTACTTACTTGTCTACCCTGCTACCTTTACTACCATCAATCTTAATACCTAAAGCTTATCTAGCTATCTGCGAAATGGCTCCAAATAATGAAAGTTTTAATAAGTTTAAGTCTTGTGAATTAAAAAAATACTTGCGATGTATTCAGCTGTTATGGTAAAAAGAATAGAACCACAAATGCTATTGAAGAATGGCATCGGCGCCTAAATACAGAAATAAGTTCCAGACCATCTTTGCTTAAATGCATTGTGATATGAAATAGAAAAGGCTTGAAGTCCAGGATATAAACCTTTAAAAAAATTATTGCATTATAAAGATAACAAAAGAAATAAAAAAAATGCTAGAAAAAAAATAAAAAAATAACAGCATTATTACCGATTGCTTACATGATAAAATTTGTGTAATTGGTTGCGTTAGGCATCTGGCTTCTTGATAGTCATTCAAAATTAGGAAACACAAAACAGATGAAAATGGTTGTATGAAGACAAACCAATAAATAGAACCCGTCATTGTGTTCTTTCAGTGATTTTAATAAGTAATACCTATGTACTAGTATTACGGTATTAAGTAATTAAGTTTTTTTTATTTTTTCAGATGATGCATCAAATAAAGCAGATGTTGGCCTCCAAGGAAGTACATAATAGGCCGATGCTGCGTCCGCTGCTGCTCACTTCAGGAGCTACAAAAACTATGTCATTATTAAGTCCTGAATATTTTTTTATTGTGTAATTAAGATTATTATCTCTTTTGTACCTAATATACCTAAGTGGCTTTTGAAAAATTTCGAATACAAAAATATTCATTCTTGCAATATTTCTTCACAATTTCTGGAAAACCATAATATAAGTGTATATTGTGGTTTTCCAAAAAATTCATAAACATTCGCATCAAAAAAGGACACGCTATACCGAGCTCGAGCAAACTACTTCAAAACCGGCAGCGGTTTGGTGACAGAAACCAAGGATGTGAAGTTACCAAACCATATTGTGCGAGACTTTATTTGTTTGACGCGGGGATTGATAATAAAATAATCATTTTTGGCAGCCCATTAGCAAAATCTAAGTTAAGTCGAGTAAATACATTTTACGGGGATGGAACTTTTAGAGCTGCTCCTAAGCCATTCTACCTTAAATACAAAAATACCTACCATCGTACTATTGATGAAATACCGGCAAACGTTGATAAATATAATAACAAACGATTTTACAAAGATATCTAGATATGGTAAAAAAAGTTAATGTAAAGAATAAGTTTAACTTGTATGAATATCCTTTACGGCCGAAAAGCACAGAACATTCTTGGTCAATTAAAACTGCATCACAATTAGAAAAACCTCGAAATGTTATTTTCTGCTTACAAACTAATACGAAAAGTAATAAACTCGTAGAGAGCTCGCTTTTAGATCATTGTGAAGCAACAAACATAACACTGTTTTTAAAATTCAGAATATTATCCGTATGAACCTTTGGGCTTAAAGTTCTCTGAGCATAAGCACAGCATAAGTACAGTATATTATACGACATGTATGTGAAATTTCGACAGTCGTACTACAACAGCCCCGTCGATCCCTTGCTCGATCTGAAAACTTTTAAGAAAAGGCTCCGCTTTTCATCTTAGATATTTCAAGGCAAAACGATAGTCTAAAAACGGGTCCAGTTGATGTGCGCTTAAAATTAGTATTTTCGACGCTAATACCAGTTAATACAACCGCATATTGTTTAATTATAAATGATAGACTTGTGACAAACCTCTCAGTAACATAGTACGCAGATTATCATGATTGCCATTGTAGATGTTCAAGGTTTCAAAACAGAAGCAAACAAATCTTAAGAGGGCTAACATATTTCACGCCACGTTTTGCTCAGAAACCATAGTTTTCAATGCGTTTAAAGTCATTAAATATTTATCGTACAAACATGGTATTAACTAACATACTTAGTAAATTTAGCTCTCTAAACGTTCCATAAAACATATTTTACCAAACAACAGATTACATATGGCTAATATCAACGAAAGTGAACAAGGTTTTTCAAATCATACGATTTGCATCGATTTCGATGCTTAAATTCATGTCAAATAACTGATAAATTTAATGAACAAGGGATACGAAGCAATTGCAAAGGTCCTTGGCTATCTGTTTGTAGAATAACCTTATATCAGGTAGGTTCCTTTTTTTGGAGAAAAATTACTGTAAAGTTTGCTCAAATACTGAGAAATTTCTCAAAAATAAAGTAGTCTTTTCACCAGCTTCAGTAGTTTAAATCATTATGATATTTATGTATTATTATGTCAGAACTTCTCCTTTGACAATAAAAATATTTCTTTTTAAGTAACTAGATACAGATTTTTTTTTACAAAGTATTTTGTGAACCCCTATAAATGCAGATACGCGAACAAATACGATTTAGTACCGCCGAAAGGCTCCCAGAGAGTGGTCATGTCGCTCGATGTTCCATTTTTGAATACGAAAAAATGAACAAAAATAGTCTAATTCTAGCGTGACCAAACAATCTTAGTACTTTGTGACGTATAATATAATATATATATATTTATGGTCGATATACAACGTGAACTTTTGTACAGTGCAAAGCTCAGACACCCCGGTTAGAGATTCGCTTCAAAATACTGTATCAAAAAAAATAAATGAAACTAACGAAAACTGACCAAGTTATAAACTTTTACAGTTGCACTATTTTGTCCATGAACAGCGTAGGTGTAGGTATTATACGCAAGACAGGTAGTCACTATTCGTGTGGTATTGATAATAACATTAACAAACCAATTTCATAAGTGGTAATTATGGAACAGTGTTTTACACAGAAACCGGCCAATGTGAGTCTGTGAGTTACCAAAATACGACAAAAATCACGTTTCTTGTATGAGAGCCCACTTAAATGTTATTTTGGTCTGTTTTTAGGGTTCTGTACCCAAAGGGTAAAAACGGGACCCTATTCATGAGACTTCGTTATCCGTCTGTCTGTCTTTTACGAGACAAGTAGTAGTAGTAGTAGGAGTAAGGGGAATACCAGCTAAATCCCTATATAATATACAGAGGTAAGGAACTCATTGGGTACCTATCTTTTAACCACAAAACTGACTGTCGTAAACCACGGCTTAGAGCCAACATTATGTAACCAACATATATACATACATACGCGGTAGAATAATAAAATTGATTTAACCTTACAACAGAGGAGGTAGCAAGGACAGCCATTAACTGGCACGTGTCTAGTGAAGCCTGTTGCTCGGACGATAAGTGGCTAATATATAATCTTACAACAACCTGCAACAACTATTGAGAACTCAGGCAATGCCGAGCATAATTGAAAATACTGAACAAACTGACAGACACGTAAGTGACAACATTATCTATATAGCTACCGGTATGGCCTGTCCCCAATCCGTATCCATCTATGCGAGAAATAAAGACTAGCTGGTGGGGCTCCTAACTAGAAAGACTCAGAAAGAACATGCATGAGGCAGCTGTTCTATATGAACACCTGTAAGGAACCAGACCTGGATTGGGACGGCTAAAAAGCCGCTAAAGCAAAATAGAAGTAGCGACTGAGATACAGAAGTACCAAGTCTTGGAGAAACCTCTGCTAGAGTCAGACTAATACTGGCCAAACAAGGGCCAGAACTTTCAGTATCTATAAATAAACCTAAAGGCGTGGCGGCCTGACCAACACATGAGAAGAAACCGATAGTATTTTGATACAAACGCACTTCCCATGATGCCAATTGCTGCAGACACTCGTGTGGCTGGTGGAAAACGTATCCACAGAAGAAATCCACTGGGAGCTCGCAAGACCTGTTCTTATCTATTCTGTCAACTTACAAAAAACTGAATGGGTAATTAACAGCTTCAAGTCCTTCAAATCTCCAGGACAGGATGAAGTCTTCCCTGCAGTGATAAAATGGGGGAGGACACAAGTTGATATTGTCAGTTACATAGTATCTGTACGCCAGACAGTGTATGGGGCTGTGACTCAGACTGTGGAGAGAGGTCTAAGTGATCTTTATACCAAAACCCGGTAAAGGGTACTATTCAGACCTCTGGTCATTCAGACCGATACGCCCTACGGCTTTCCTGCCAAAACCTCTGGAAAGATTGTGTGACTGAGACATTCGAAGGACGGCCCTTCAAAATAAGCCACTGCATTTCAACCAACATCATATGCCCCCGGCAAGTCAGCACTACATGCGTCGGCGTCGGTACGCAAAATAGAAGAGGTCATCCAGAATAAATCAATTTGCCTCGGCACTTTCATAAACATAGAGGGTGCTTTCGACAGAAGAAGCATAACCACCACACTGGCAAAATACCGAGTATACACGGTAGTCAGTGAATGGATAAATAACATGCTAAACAACTCATTTTAAAGCTACAGACAGCAGAAACCAGTGAGTGAGAAGATGGCTAAAGGTTGTCCACAAGGAGGCGTTGTCTCACCACTGCTATGGAACCTTGTTGTAGACGACCTAATAATCAATCAATCAATCAATTTTACCTATAGCATTCCACTGCTGGACATAGACCTCTCCCAAATTTCGCCACCACACACGGTCCTGCGTTTTGTGCATCCAGTCAATCCCTGCAACCTCTTTTAGGTCGTCGCTCCATCTGGCAGGGGGTCGTCCTAGGCTACGTTTATCAAGTCGCGGTCTCTTCTCCGGAACTTGCTTGCTCCATCGGCCATCCAGTTCTTCTACAGATGTGGCCAGCCCACTGCCACTTCAAAACGCTTACTCTGCAAGCTATGTCGACCACTCTTATTCTCTGACGGATAACATCGTTTCGGCACCGTAGGTCATTACTGGTAGGGTGCACCGGTTGAAGTCTTGCGTCTTCGGGCATTGCGGTATCGGCGAATAATAACCAAGCTTAACGCAAACCACCACTACACTGTGGGGTACGCAGACGACATAACAATACTGACAAGAGTAAACTTTACCAGCATAGTGTGTGATGTCGCACAGACTGCTCTTAAAATCGTGGAACGTTGGTGCACAGCTAAAGAACCTTCAAACAATCCAGGCAAGATGGAGCTGTTACTATTTACTAACAAAAGAATTCTCGGAAACTATCAGGTGTCACGTCTCTATAACACCGAATTACAATTCTCAAAACCTACGCCCCTCAGCTACCATAGAAGTGATGTTGGAACTACCGCCGCTACACGTCACCATTAAACAGGAAGCCACGACCACATAATTATACAAGAAGTTGGTGGATTTGGAACTGTTAACGGAAACGATCACGGACACAATAACATAACAGTTTGCGTTCAATAAAAAGTACAAAATACAACTACAAGAGTGCCTTCGATAGTGTCTCAATATCTACGGATATTGAGGATTGAGGAATATTCACGGATGAATCCAAAACGAGAACGGATTCCGGAGCAGGAAACTTCTCGATGAACCTGAACATTAATATCGCAACCCCCTTAGGCACCCATGGCACAGTATATTGGTATAATGTGCCATGGGTGCCTAAGGGGATGGAGGGGGCGGAGAGCATGGATATAAAATCAAGGCGACTGAACAGTCAGGTTAGGAACGTCAGAACCAGTGTATTCGGATACTTAATGGTAGTAAATCAGTCCTACAAGCGCTACAGAGCCATGCGATACATCTGGCCTTGTCACGGAGTGGATATATGCGAAAAGAACAATGTCACGCTACAATGGATAAAAGGACTTAGTGGCTCACGATGTAATATCGCTGCGGCGTACGAGCTGGCAAGAAGAGACTCTTCGCTGACAGCAATGGACCCTGAACCAATCCTACTCCTCCCATCTGGATGGGTACGTAACCTGCTCCAGGTCGCTATAGGAAGCCGTCGGCAACGTGAAGAGTCTGCTAGACTTCCCGGAGGAACTAGGATAGCAAAATAGCCATACTATAACCCCCCACGCAAAATAGGCACAATAAATGACGTTGCGGAAATCAGTCCGTGGAACCTAGTCCTCTTCCTTAACCGCACCAATTTTGTTTCGAAAAGTTACAAAAGTATCAAACTTCTTTGTTGCTAAAGTTATGCACTATACGGCTGTGTGTGACGTGCGGTCTGATTTCTTACGATCGTATGTAATTTGAAAACAAAATTAACGCTCTTAATATATAAAACAAAGACGGGTTTGTTACAACATTTATAACTCAAGAACGGCCGTACCGATTTGGCTGAAAATTGGTGGGGAGGTAGCTTAAAACCAGGAGACGAACATAGGATACTTTTTATCCCGTTTGACCTCGCTTTTTATTTCGCTTTTTTTGGTCGATTCACTATTCTGCTGGCGACGTACACCGGTAGTCCACGTCCTATGCATGAATATGCGCAATTTCTACAACAATGCGACGGGAAACATCTATCGTAACGAAATTATTCTGACGGGAGTAAATGCGACGGGAACGGGTGATTTACTCTCTTATGTGACGCATACGAAGTTGCGCGGGTCAGCTAGTTTATAATAAAAGAAATTGCCATATTGGGTAATAAAAAAATGCAGATATTTCTAATAAAACCACCACTTCCATTTTATGCTTTGTCAAAACAAGAAAGAAGGCAAGTTAGTTGGATTGAGCGTAATCGTAAAATATACTGGTATGAGGGAAATCATCAGAATTTGGTCATCAGTGTTGAAAAAGTGTTGTGGTTGAAAAATATGCTTAACAGTGTTAACGTTAGCAATTTAGAAGCTAAAGGCAGTCCTAGTTTGTTAAGCTTATATGACAAATACGAACATTCCATTGATTTCTACAATTGATTGTATGTATCATCAATTCATTTGTGCTTTAAAAAAAATTATGTGTTTAAATAAATGGTGTTCTGATAAATAAGAAATATATCTTCAATCAAATTTACATCATACAATAAAATATTTTTGTAAATAAAATATCGTTTCATTGGCTAATTAAGGAAGGTTGCAGTTACCTAAACACTTGCGGCATAAACTAAAATCAAAGAGTTCTTAACATGACCTTAAAAATTGGAGATCTAGTGCGAGTAGAAATAGTAGAATGGCGATTAGTGTTGCAACAGAACTCTGCTTCCGCTTCCGCAACTGCAGAAGTTCCGCATGTTTTTTCACTTTCGTTTCTGCTTCTGGTTCCGCAAACTTTATAACAGAACTCTGAACGGAAGCGGGGAGAAAGCGATGAGGAGCGGTGCAGCAGAGTCTGTCGTTTTCAAAACTCAAAGATTCGCTTGTCTTGTACCTAAGTGCAAATCCAATCGCGATGATATCCCCCGAAGACTGGATGAATATTCAAAAATTTGTGCAATTAATGCAGCCATTTGAAGAAATAACAAGAAATCTAAGTAGTTCTCAAATCAGTATTTCATCAGTCATAACATTAATTCAAGTTCTTAAGACCACATTACAACAAGAAGAGACGAAACCTAATACTTCAGAACAATTCATAAATTTTATAACAAAATTACGCGATGAATTGAATTCAAGTGTAAGATTTGGAAACCTGGTCGAAGACTACAAATACCTACACTATTGCGACGTATTTGGATCCGCGATACAAATCGCATTTTTTCACCAGCGTCATTGCAGAGCAGGTTGAATCTAAATTACTTAATATGACGATTAACACTATTAGAACCAGACAATCCAATTCCATCCAAGATGATGAAGCCGAACTCAAATTGCAATTGAAGACATTGAAGTGCAGCCTTCTACTTCCAAATCATCAGCATCATTGCGAATATTGGAATCGATGTTAAGTGTAAATGAAGACCAGGAGGAGGACTCTTCTACAGCTGACGATAGTGACAATACTGACAATTTACTTTTAAAGATACAGTCACACCTTCGGGGAGTACAAGAAAGAAAAAAGACTACCTCTTCATGAGGATCCCCTTATGTGGTGGAACGGAAATGCGCACAAATACCCCCATATTTTGCCAATAGTTCGCCAATACTTATCAGCTCCCCTCAGCAGTGTAGCCAGTGAGCAATTATTTAGCGGAGCTGGTTTAATATATGAAGAACATCGAAATAGGCTGAAAGGTGAAAAAGCGGCCAAGTTACTCTTTATTAAATATAACTTGCCGCTGTTTAATTTTGACTACTAAAATACAAATTTAATAAAAAAAGTTTTAAATGTACAATTGTGCTTTTTTGGAACTGGTAAGTAAATAATGTATGCAGCTACATGGCTTACAATCCTGGGTTCTTCAAGCGGAGCGTGAAGAGGCACATCACAGGGCCGCCAACTTGAGGACCACTGTCTATAGTCTGACTGACTGTGACAGTGGCCTCCAATTTTTAGATGTAGCTGTGACTTTCCATCAGGCGGCGGCATCATTTTAGCGAGCTAAATATAAACAAAAAACAAAAAAATGGATTAAATTTTGCTGAAAGTGAGATAAAAATAAAAAACTTGAAAATTGTTCGTAAGTGACCCGCGGCCATCATGGCGTCTAGTACAAACTATTTGATTAGCGTACCGAACCTAAAAGGGCGTGAGAATTTTAGTGAGTGGTGTTTTGCGGCAGAAAACTTTCTGATATTAGAAGGAATGGTTGGCTGCATCAAACCAGAGCCCGGTGAGTCCCCAGCAGCTGCAGATGACGCCAAGTCTAAAACCAAGTTAAATTTAACCGGCTCCGGAATTGTGGGATAAATTAAAGATGTTGTTTGATGACTCTGGATTTACAAGGAAAATAAGTCTCCTGAGAAATCTTATATCAATTCGATATAAGATATATATATTCTGCTTTTCAGTAGCGATGTGGTGGCGCCGTGCACTCAAGAAACACTCGCGGACCTGCGGAGTAAGCACCCAGCGCCTGTGGATGACCTTCTTTTCCCTGAGGCTCCAGACTCGTGCGCTGATTGCCTCAGGGTAACGGCCAAGGATGTATTGACTGCTGTTAATTCTTTCCGAAGTGGCTCCGCTGGTGGTCTCGATGGCTTGTTCCCGCAGCATCTAAAAGATCTTGTGGGCCCAAGCGCCGGGGACGCTGGCGAGTTGCTTCTGGGAGAATTAACGGCTTTATTGAACCTGATGCTCTCCGGCGGTGTGGTAAATGACATCGCCGACATCTTGTATGGGGCAAATTTGTGTGCTCTATATAAGAAAGACGGTGGCATTCGCCCCATTGCCGTAGGGTGTACTTATAGACGTACTAGATGATGCTCGCGGCTTCGCCCGCGTGAAAGAACATGGGTCAGAACGTACCCAGTTTGTAGCAAGTTGAAATTGGTACCATTCGAAAGGTCTTTGAAAACGTAGATATTTTTTGTATTGGAGCAACTTTGTAACTTATGTAGGAAAAAAGATATTTGATGTTGAAAATACCGAAAATCCTTAGTAAAATCGACCCACGCACGTTCAATTTTTTTTTGATTTTATCGATTAGGTGGATAGTTCGAACTATTTTGTGCTAGCGTCGGTGTGTCGTCAGTAGTTAGTACCTGTTAGGAACTGATTTTGAGTGCTCGTCAAACGTCCCCAATGCATATAACGTTACAAATAGATGACGTTTTTATATTAGATCGAGGTTTAAGAGACTATACCAGATATAGAAAGTGCTGGCTATGTTGCCCATATACCACCAAGTAAAGATAGGCATGCCACACAGCTTACAGATATTCAAGCCAATAAATCTCGAGAAATCACCATAGTGCGTTGGGTCATTGAAGTAATAAACGGATGGTTCAAAAGGGACTACAAAATATTTAGGCATACAGTTATCAATAAAACACTCCCTCACTTATTTAAAGACTTTCGTATTGCGGGAGCCCTTATAAATGCATTTAGGCAGCGTCTGACAGATAAAGAGCATGCCTACGCTTTTATTAATATAATAGCACAAAGAAGAAGTGAACCCAACAGACTGGGCAACTATGTAGTCGCAGAACATATGAACAGATAGCGAGCGGTGTTCACAACAATGATGGCTACGTCAATACCATTTCCACAATTGACAGTAGAAGACGTCATTCTACTCAGTCTGGGCACATACCATTTAAAGCTCGCTAGATCATATGTTGCCGAGCATTTGCGATGTGGAGATGGTATATAATTTATAATATTGAGGTATCTTCGAGCCGTAGCCCTAGAATGTCGCAGCATGAGCTAGTAACCGAAAACTGCTCGTTAATTAGAGGCCGCATATTATCGAGGCACGTGTCGAATAAAATATATTACACATATATTTTAATCAAGGTTAATGTCCAGGGCAGAGAAGCCATCGGAGCGTATTATTGCTTCTGCATGACGGGTATGAGAACTCTAGGTGCTTGTGCCCATACTATTAGGTGTTGGCAGGCACCTAGATAACTTCGTAGGTCCGGCAAGTGCCTGGGATGATATAATCATTGAAAGTAACAATACAATTTAATAAAACTGTGCTATTTAAGATTGATAGTTCTTATTTAATATTTTTTCTGTACCAAAAACCAACGATAGGAAGCTATATCGCTCTCTTAAGACAGAAAAAATGACTGGTTACCTATTTATTTAGTCCAAAAAGCAGAAAAAGTGCGATTATTGGCAATTAAAAATGTTACAAAGAAGTTGTCATAACTTCGGTCTTTCATTCATTCATTCATTCGTTCACTTATTTTCGAGTTACTCAATTAGGCCTCTTCTAAATTACACCTAGTCTAAAATGCTACAAAGTGGGTACGGGTTCGATACAAAATTACCCATTGTTCTTTGGTACCCGTTCCCGCTTCCCGTGGGAAGATATTCCCGGGATGAAGAGTAGCCTATGTTTTATTCCAGACTATTAGCTACCTCTGTGCAAAATTTCAGCCCCATCCGTTCAGCCGTTAGAGCGTGATTGAGTAACAAACATCCAAACATCTAAACATCCAAACATCTTCACAAACTTTCACATTTATAATATTAGTAGGAAGTAGGATAGTAGGATAGTAGGAAGTAGGATGGCAGCCAAAATGTGTTGTAATTTTTACAAGGAGCACTTAGCAGAGCAGTTTCAGCCCCTCCAAATCGGATTTGGTTCGAAGGGGGGCTGTGAGGCTGCCATACATGCTCTATCTACATACCTTGGCCGTGGAAAAAGTGAGGTGATCCTCAAGGTTGACGTGAAGAATGCTTTCAACTCTGTGTTCAGGGATACCTTGTTGACCCAAGCTAAATTAGAAATTCCAAAAGTTTACAATTTTCTTTGGCAATGTTACAGGTACCCCACTAAATTATTATATAAGGACAACGATTTGGAATCTGCCGTTGGATGCCAACAAGGAGACCCCCTCGGACCGGTAATTTTCAGCTTAGCTATTCATCCTATTATTCAGCAGTTAAATTCAAAATTTAATGTATGGTATTTGGATGATGGGACCCTGGGAGGAGATGTACAGTCTGTTATACAAGACTTAGATTTTCTAAAAAATAAATTTAAATTAATCGGTTTAGAATTAAATGCAAATAAATGCGAAATTTATATTAATGATGAATTGGACAAACCCTCAATCTTTTCTTTTTTTTTTGCCCCTGGCATCAAAATTGTTGAAAAAGAGACTCTTCGCCTCCTTGGGTCCCCAATTTTTGAAGATGCCTACAACAATTATATAGAAGAGAAAATTCAAAATTTTTCTGTTATTTCAGATCGCTTACTCAATATTAATATTCATTCGGCTTTCACAATTCTCCGGTTTTGTTTATTTGTACCAAAATTTACCAACATTCTCAGATCTTCTCAGTTTTGGAAATATAATGCACTTTTGGCAAGAATGGATGAAATTATATTAAGCACTTTAAGCAAAATTTTAAATGTGGCCTTGGATGACCGAGCGGCACTGCAAGCGACTCTACCGATTCGTTTGGGTGGCCTTGGCATTCGTAAAATTTCCGATATTAGTTTACCAGCGTTTCTGTCCTCGGTCCACAGTACGGAGGATCAAACTTGGAAAATTCTTGCACCTACACTAGTTAGTTCCGAAATACTGTGTAAGACCGAAGCAGTTAACGCTTGGAAAATTGCCTGTCCGAACTCCGAGTTGCCAAGGAACCTTTTCTCACAACGTCAGTGGGACGGGCCGCTTTGCAGTTTAGTGAGAATTAACCTATTAAACTCCTGTACGACTCCTGCTGAGCGTGCCCGTTTACTGGCAGTGGGTGTGTGGGAATCGGGTCTTTGGCTACATGCTCTTCCGTCGTCTAACATAGGGACCATGTTAGACGATTCTACCTTTCGCATTGCTTCTTGCGTACGTTTAGGTGCGCCATGTGTTTCTCCGCACCAGTGCCATTGTGGAGTAGTCGTCGATCGCCTTGGACATCATGGCCTGTCTTGCAGCAGAAGCGTTGGACGAATACCACGGCACGCCAGTATAAACGATATCATCCGTCGTGCTCTTGTCGCCGCCGGTCTGCCATCTAGACTTGAACCAAATGGCTTGGCACGTGACGACGGCAAGAGACCGGATGGTATGACATTAATGCCGTGGAAGATGGGAAAGTGTTTAGTGTGGGACGCCACGTGCGTCGACACTCTTGCGCCTTCTCATCTTTCAGGTACTGCTGGTTGTGCCGGTGCCGCCGCCGCTTCTGCTGAGACCCTTAAACGGCAAAAATATTGTAATCTCTCAGGAGATTATGTGTTTGAGCCGTTTGGGGTCGAAACCTTAGGGCCATGGGGTCCAAGCGCAAAAATTTTCTTTAGAGAGTTGGGTAAGCGTTTGTTCGACACTACTCGTGACCAGAAGGCTGGCTTCTATTTGGGGCAGAGATTAAGCATTGCCATTCAACGTGGCAATCTGGGAACGCTACCACAAGAGGACTGCGATGCGGAGAAATTTTATGATGCGTTTTAGTTTAGTAGTTTTCGTTTTAATTTTAATAATAGTGTTAGTGTAATTTTATTATTTTAGTCAATTTTATTTACCTAGATTATTTAGATTTAATACTTTTATCTTCTTCTTAAATAAATGTTCCTCAATTCGATTAGAAAATTGCACATCGATGACGTCGTATGTAACACAAATTGTTGAAGCTAGTCAGAAGCTACAAGGAAGACGTTTTGGCATAAACGATGAGTGGATCGGTTCTATCATGTTGGCTGGATTAACAGAAAAGTAAATGCCCATGATAATGGCCATTGAACATTCCGGCATGTCAATTACCACGGACGCCATTAAAGGGAAGTTCATGGACATGTAACCGGAAAATAGTGAGGTGAGTATCGATAATGCATTTTTTATGTTTCCGGAATAAATCGAATAATCGTTCAATACATTCAATGAACAAAAAGTCCATTCAATTAACTCAATCTATGGTCGGTAAACGTGCTTAGTTCTCAAATGACAACATCCGGCAAGGGAAAACAAAATGTCAAGTGTTACGGATGTAAACAATATGGCCACTATATTAATCAGTGCACAAATATTAACCTCTAGCGGCCCACGCATAATTTCATAACTTCCCGATTACGGCCCAAGTCCTTTCTAGAGGACTACAAATATTTATCAATTAACGCCCAAAAATAATAGTTAATAAAAGCACCTTTTTTATTAACGCCCAAAAAATTATAGTTAATAAAAGGGTCGTAAGGGGGTTTTTAATAGTCTAATATTTGCACCAGGGTCTAGAAAAGTTTTTTAAAATGATCGTAGACTAGTTAAAGCAAGAAATACAATTATTGTCTTTAAAAGGACTTTGGGCCAAAATTCAGTCATTAATCATCAAGTTTTGTAGAAGGTATATGGGTACATAGGCGATCAAGGTATATAAAAGATTATAAAAATAGATTATAAGCAACTTTTTAAAAATATTGAACTTTAAAACGTTTGTAATAAAACCAAAATTTATGTATTTGATGTTTTTTTAAATTATTTTCTTTTGAATCGTAACTATTCTAAGATCATATAATTACTAGATGCCCTGCTGCGATAGAAGATGAAGAGAAGGCTGATGACTATTGGAGACGTTTCCACGACGACTTACCCTGCCATAGCCCCTTTCTCTACCACGACGTCATTGTAAGCCGCATTGTGGATGAGTCTGGCGGTACTGTGGGGACATTCGGAATTCTCGGCCAATTGAGGCACGCCCATTATGGAGTGAGGGCTTAAACTCAAGGTGGACCAGACCAACAGCAGATAAACCGGTGCCACTGATTCTAGATAATCACACTACTCATCAGAATCTGAAAGGTTTAAATTTAGCCGGAGAAAAACATGTGATTATGATCAGCATTCCTACGCATACAAGTCATAAGCTACAACCATTAGATGTATCAGTCTGTAGTTCATTTAAAGTAGCCTTTCTTTCCTGAAGAATAATCCTGGTAGAAGAGTAACCCAGTTTGTTATCGCTAGACTTGTATGTACTGCGTATGAAAAAAGTGCTACAGTACAAAATGCTACCAGCGGTTTTAGGCTGGCATTTTCCCATTTAACAGGAATCTTTTTACCGATTTAGATATTGCTCCAGCCCCCGTTTATGAAAATACCGCACTAAACGTAAACGATCCAGTAAACGATACTGTAACTAATACTGAAGACATTGGTGTAAATGAAACAGCAGATTCGGCCATGACCAGTGATAAAGTTGTTCTAATGGAGGAATCTGGAGCTACTTTGTTCTCAAGAGATGACGTCATTGATGATAGGAACACGATAGACACTGATTTAATGAGCGAGGCACAGCAGGCAGAAACAGTTTCTCATTTCAGTGCCATCAAGATAACTATCGATCAGCCATCCACATCATACTTGATTTCTTCAAAGAAAATTCTTCCTTCGCCCAAAGTTACGCCTACAATAAAAAAACGAAAAGTCAGATGTCAAAAGTCAGAGATCCTAACCAGTTCTTCTTTTAAAGCTACTATTGAACAGAAAGAACTGAAAAAAAAAAACAAAATTGGTCCTTCAACAACAAAGCAACGGGGCTAGAGAATGGAAAGGGAAAGGAAAAGGGAAAGAAAAAGGGAAGGGTAAAGAGAATGAAGAGGGAAGGCAACAAACTGAAGCACAAATAACTGAGAAGACTGCAATAGAAAATGTGTTTTGCTTGTTTTGTGGAGAACAACATGTGGAACCACCCTCAGAGGACTGGTTACAATGTCCGTCTTGTAATGGTTGGGCACATGAGCTGTGTACTGATACAGAAGATAGTAATTTATTATGTGCCAACTGATATTTAAAGTTATCATATTCATTCCATCTTGCCCGTATAACCTTTCAATTTTGCCTTCAATGTGCGGGCAAGATGGAATATGTCAGAGTTTTACTTTATCTGTCAGTACTCATTTTATACCACACAAAGTTAAACCTTCCATCTTGCCCTCCCTTTCCCTAGTAACGGCTCACTTTATGATGGAATTCAAATTGACATAATTAACACTTGATTTTGATAATAATGCCATATCCCCACGAAAGTGCTGAAATATTAAGGAAAATAATTGTAGTAATGTGAGATAATTATAACTTTCAGGAAAGATTGTATCAATCACAATAGATAATGAAGCTTCCAACATTAAATTCATGCAGTTATAAATGTTTTTAAATAATGAATTCGAAGATGTAAAACATTTAAGATGATTCGCGCATGTTTTAAACCTTTAGGCTGAAAATGGGTTGAAGCATATTGAAGAACCTATATGTGCAATTTTACGTTTTATCAAGAATATAAATAGTTCACCCAAACAAAAACAAACATATTTTTAAGTTTGTGATCGTTTAGGAGAAGATAAATTGTCACTTTTACAAGATATGCCTGTAAGATGGAATTCAACATATATGATGCTGAAGCTAGCATTCGCACAAATCCGCTAACCCCAAGAGAGGAAAGGCAACGTTTTTATGATATGTGCCCATTACCGTTCGCAAATTGAAATCAGCCGCAGCGTGCTGGCGTTAGACGCCGCGCAGAAAGAGTTCCCGTCGTGGATCCAGGCTTTCCAGTTTTGTTAAATCCTGGTGACTATGCTCCTCCAGGTTACGACATTGATGCGTTTGAACATGACGTTCATCAAGTTAAGAATTTCGTTTCCTTTGTTGCGAGGAAAGAGATTAAGATGCTCCGTGAGGGAGCAGTGATTGATTACGAAGTTTCTGGACATCAGAGTATACTAGTGAGCAACTCAGCCGAAGGATTGTGGAACACTGACCGCATGTATGCAAATCAGTGGGCAGACGAAGACCTACCGCGAGGGGATCTTGATTCGTTCTGGACTCCAGTAACGTTAAAGTCGCAAGATTTATGGGAACGATGAATCTCGTAGGAGAACGGAGAGAAAGAGTAGGCGATGCGTTCGCCTTCCGTTCACCTCTAGTAGCCCGTGGACTAGCACGACACCGCTGGACTACGCTTATAGATAACATGATAGCGTAGTTGTTCTTACCGAGCCCGGATACAATAGGCTCGTAGTTGATTGGGAAAACGTTCACATAATGCCCGGAATTAAAAGATTGGCATCCCACCATATAGTCCGTATTGAAACATATGACTGTGTGAGTATATAACGACATATGATCAATTTAAGGTAGAGGATGATAAAGTTATACTTTAGATTTATCATTTTTAACCAACTTCAAAAAAGGAGGAGGTACTCAATTCGTCTGTAATGTATTTTTTTTTCTGTATGTTCACCGATATTTCCGTCGATTATAGACGGATTTCAATTTATTTTCTTTAGTTGAATAGCGTTCACTTAGTATATACAGGCTAACCTGATGCTTGTGAGGTATTTTTTTTTTGTTGGATATAGTTTACTTTTGAGGTGGTCCCATTTTTATCAGGTCAGGATCTAATGGTGGAATCCAGGAGAAATTGAGGGCAACCGCCAAAAGTTGTATGGACTAGTGCGTTTGTTAACTTTTTAATTAAGTACTTTTAAGTAGGTAGTAAAATTAAATAAGATCTGGAGTCGATCTGATACCGTAGCCGAATGACAGTAGCGCCTCCATTATTATTATTTTATTTCAAATATTTAGCACGCCAAAATGATGCCGCCGTCCGATGGAAAGTCACAGCGACGTCTAGCGATTGGGGGCCACCGTCCCAGTCTGTACGACTATAGAAAGCGGCCCTCAAGTTGGGGGCCCTATGAATGTGTGCCTCTTCACGCTCCATTTTTCTACTCTTTTTTGGCACCTAGCGAAACATAACTTATCCTACTATATTGGGTGTCCCAAAATTGACTGGCTATATAATATTCTAAATGCGAAAGTTTGTGAGGATGGTTAGAGGTTTAGATGTTTGTTACTCGTTACTCGATCACTTTCTAACGGTGGGACCGATCGGGTTGGAATTTGGTACAGGGCTAGATAATGATCTGGAATAAAATATAGGCTTTTATCTCGGGAACCCACAAGAACCGGGAACGGGGACCGAATACCACGCGAGCGAAACCGCGAGCATTACCTAATGCCTAATAAACTAAATTTGTTTTCTACTAATACTCGCAAATGACATGTCACGACAATGTCACGTGGTGGTCACCCTTCCAACGACCTAGCTTTGAAGTTGCTGACAGTGATCATTTACGAACACTAAGTCTAGGAAGGCTACAAGCGCTTTAAAATTAGTTATTGAAAACCATCAGTTTACTCCATAACTTAGCAGTAAACTCCATAATGAATTCTCCCATAAGCTTTTATTTTTAATTTCTCGTTTTCGCACTAATTTTCTTTTTAATAGTAAAACCATCAATAGTGTTTCCTCGTCGGAATCCATTTTGTTAACGATGATACTAAAACGACAACTAAATAGTGTGACGCTAGAGAGGCGTTGACGTCGCGTTAGCATCGCGTCTGCGCTGCGCATACGTTCATCAAATGCCTACGCTAGTGTGAAGGCGCACTTAAACTCTAGCACAATGAAGCCCATGAAGGACCGCGCTGGGTGGAAGATTTGATTAATTCGACTGTGACTACGAACAGTGTCGAAACTGCAAAAATGCGTTTGTTTTATTGCACTAATCGATAATGCTTAATATAGAGTATTAGAAACATTTAACAGATTTAAAAAAATGGTAATATTCAAAAAGTTTTGAGTCGAACACAATCGATACTGCACACTTTGAGCGACGAACATCATCGAAAGTGACCAATTCGATACTGTTCGTAAGTGTCGACACGCGTGCACACATCAAAACTGCCCTATTCGATAGTATTCGTAAACATATTCCGTTGGCGATTACCAATTTCGCCATCGAATGTGGTAGATACCATAGTGTTTTATGTCCAAGTATTGATGAAAAGTATCGAAAGTGGCACTTTCGATATTGTACGTGGACGTGATAAGTACGACAGGTGTCGAATGTGGTACTTTCGATAGTGTACGTGGACGTGATTAGTACGAAAAGTATCGAATGTGGTACTTTCGATATTGTACGTAGACGTGATAAGTACTTTCGATTGTATTCTTCACAAATCATATAGGAAATCGATGTTAAATGTTACTTTTTTGTATTGGAATGTCGAATAGTAGTACTTGGGACTCCAGGACAAAATAAAATAACCTGTGCAATTAGAATTAAGGATTTTAATGACCTTTAAAATTATGTTTTTACACACAGTGAAGTGGACAAACTCAATAAGAGGCTGAAAATGACGCATACCGTGTTATGTTTACTTACTTATTTACTATTTATTTCATCATATTATAGTAATAATAATGATTCTCTACAGAGTCCGACCGATTCCAGCTTGAATGATTTCGATTTTTCAACTTTAAATGAAATAAATTAAAAATAAAATGATTTTGTAGTACTCACCTTAAAGTTACAACCAATCTCTCTGTTGGATTTATACTTGTTCGCATGTTTGTGTTGTAGTTTATTTTTTAATAAATACACTCATTTGCAAAAAAAACGGGCGGTTTTGATTTTCATTCATCTTTAAAAAGATACAATACCAAAAAGGTTTCAATCGTTTGTACACGTTACTGGCCGATTTTAAAAATGCCGTGGTATTTAAAAAAGTACGTTCTAAATTCAAATTTTCATTTGATGCTCATTTTTACAGGAAACCCCCCTTTATCCTACATTTTTGGCGCGAAGTTTCAGGAGTTAACATCGACTTTCACAACTTTTATTCAATTTCTATCGATTAATTTCATATCCTTGACTGTCAAAGCTTTATTTATTGCTGTTTGGCTGTATCAAAAATGGTAGATAAAGTGGTAAAAGCTACCAAAATTATCGCGCTGCTTGAGAGGGTTGCAGCCAATGTTTCGTGGCTAGGAGGCTAAATGTTAGTCGCTCGACGGTCCAAAGGACCTGGCAGCGATATCAGGTACCAACCACGGGATGATCGTTTTCTTGCGAGTCGCGCATTGAGAAATCGCAAATCTTCGTATGTGGATCTTAAGAACAACCTCCAAGAAGTAAGAAATGTGCATATTAGTCTATGGACTGTCAGGAGGAGGCTTCTCGCTGCCAATATACGCAGTCACCGCCCGGCCCGCGGCCCCAAATTACTCCGTGAGCACAGAGTTCACAGGCTTAGGTTCGCTAGAAATTGTGAATCATGGACTAAAGAAGATTGGAATAGGGTTTTGTTCTCTGATGAAGCCAGAATATCTCTGTTCGGTGAAGATCGACGTCGGCGAGTGCTAAGAAGACAAGGAGAACGCTTTGCAGAGGCATGTTTCGAAGAAATCACACCTTATGGTGGGGGCTCTGTTATGTTTTGGGCAGGAATAAGTTCAATGGAACGTACAGAGTTAGTCTTCATTGAAAACGGCTCACTGACTGGGCATCGATACATAACGGAAGTTCTAATTCCTCATGCTCAACCCGCATTGGCCGCTCTAGGTTAAGACTCGATTTTTATGGACGACAATGCTCGCGCCCACCGATCCCGCGATGTTAATGCGTATGTGCAAGAGGTCGGCATTCGTCGTTTGGATTGGCCAGCTCGAAGTCCCGACCTCAATCCCATAGAGCATGTCTGGGACGTTCTAAAACGGCGTGTGAGATCAGTCCACCCGGCTTCGCAGACCATCAGAGAGCTGAAGAATGTGATTACTGAGGAGTGGTAACGTATTCCGCAAGCAAGTATCCGGGATATACTCGCTAGCATGCCCAGACAAATTCAAGCTGTGATTTTAGCTAGAGGGGGTCACACTCGATACTAAACATTTATCTGCTTTTACTTTATTAAAGAAAAACAAACAAAAAAACCTTTTTATTTTTACTTCATCAGCATAATGCACTACTAGCGAACATACACTACTAGCGAGGTTTAGCATTATTTCCCATAAATTGTAACAAAATTTTATGAAATACTGATGAAAACGATTATTTTCTTATTAATTTACCAAATTGTGAGGATAAAACTAGCTATAATTATCAAACAAAGCAATATTAACATTTGAAATGGTTCATTGCTTAGGTGCCCGTTTTTTTTGCAAATGAGTGTATAATAATTTGTCGAATGTCTTGATATTCATCCGAAAATATTCAAAAAGCTTGTCCCCATCTTTTCGTAGTTCTTCATAAAGTGTATGAAATTCACCATATTGCTCCCTCCGCATGAGAATAGGATGTACCCACAACTTTCTAATGAATTTACGCCTTTCATTTTGCCATTTCTTGTACATGGCTATTTCTACTTTTTACGATTCTCATCGTCACCTTCATGGTAAATTTTAAATACTGATGATTTTAACAATTTTTTTTAAACAAACACAAAGCGTATTGTTAAGATAAGTAACATATATAAGTCAACAAGTTAAATTTTGAGTCAGATTTGGAAGAATAAGGTTTTGAATTATTTGATCCCACGTAGGTGACGCGACGATCCACGAAGGTGACGCAGTAGCTTTACAGACATTATTCAATCATTATTTAAGTACAAATTTTAAGTTAGTTCTGCCGAATAGTTATATGGTAACAACTACTTAACTAAAAACAATTACCAGATCCTATACCTACACATGCTTTTCTGGAACCATTATATTATAAAAATAACACAGTACATCTCTTTGGCACAAAGTGGCAAATTATCAGTTGTCTAGATCCCATAGCATAAGCTTATATTGTCTTAATTTGGGCTAGATGATGTTGTGTGAGAATGTCCGAACCTCGCTACTTATAATGGAAGCACTCTGCGGCTGGACGATCGGCTCACCGAACTCGAGGTAGAACTGGGTCGCATAAACTGGCACATACTGGTGTTGTGCGAAGTCCGAAGAAAGGGGGAGGACACGCTAACCATTGGGTCGGGTGACCTATTCTACTTTCGGGAAGGTGATGGAAGACATTCTTCCGAGGGCGGTGTCGGCTTTACGGTGAAAAAGGAACTCGTTAGCAGCATTGTGGAGATCAGGAGAGTTTCGCCTCGGGTAGCATACGTAATACTGAGACTTACCAACAGGACTCCCTGAAGGTGATTCAGGTGTACCTATGCCCCAACTTCGAGAAGCACTGACGAGGCAGTTAAGACCGTGTACGAGGACGTGGTGAAAGCATTACACGGTACTGCCAAGACTCACTACAATGTTATGATTGGGGACTTCAGTGTCAAAGTACAAGAACGCGGTGAAACGAAAATCGGACTTTTTGGTGTTGGACGTAGAAATGACCGGGGGCCGCGGGGCAGTATGCTTATCAACTTTCTTGAGGCTCAGGGGCTCTTCTTGATGAACTCATTCTTTAAGAAGAAACCCCATAGAAGGTGGACTTGGCGAAGCCCCAACAAGGTCACAAGGAACGAGATAAAATTCATCATGTCGGACAGGAGGTGTATATTTGGAGAAGATGTCTCTGTGATCAACAGGTTTAATACCGGAAATGATCACCGACTCGTCAGAGCGTCTCTGAATTTAGAATTCCGCGTCGAAAGGGCCCGGATGATGAAGCCTACTCTCCGACCTACTGCACTCCAAATAGCTTTCTGTGCCGAGAAGTTTCAATTGGAGCTTCAAAATCGTTTCGATTTTTTTTTTATACTACTTAGGTGGCAGACAAGCTTACGGCCCACCGGAAGGTTGGTAACCGTAGCCTATAGACGTTTGCAACACCAGAGGTGCTACACACGCGCTGCCGACTCGGGCGCAGGTAGTGACGACCCACAGTTGAAATTTTTCAAGCCGCCCGTAAGGCCTTCAACTTGGCTTAACGACTGTCATTTTACCGACAACCGGGACCAACGGCTTATCGTGCCTTCCGAAGCACGGAAACGCTCGTAAATAAATGTCACAAAGTGGTCTACGTGATGGTCACCCATCCATGTCCGGCCATAGTAAATGTTGCTTACTGCAATGATCGTTTACAGAACACTGAGTCCGCGGGGCAACGAGCGCTTCAGAAAGAATTACCCCCGATACGATCTGCTGGAAACCACTGGCAACGATCACGATAAGGCCGACACTGGAGTCAGGACGCTACAACAAGTGTCCCGAAGGTTTCAGTTTGGAAAAAAGCAAAAATAGGTGTTCCCAGCTTTCGCCCGAGACCCTCGAGCTCATGAGAATCAGACGGGAAACGCCATCTACATTTCATTGAAGTGCGAAAATTAGGATGCATGCTGTGTTCGCACTGAGTTCTCGGCTGAACTGAGATAACTCGATCAAAAGGAAGTCTAAATGAGCGATGTTGAATAGTGTTGCCGAGAATCCAGTTTGCGAACCTCAATAAAAAAATAAAAATCTATGCATACTTACTTTTGCTTACTTTTGGTCTTCGTCAGACCAGAGAGATTTAAACATCAAAATCCGAAAGCTGCTATGATGCGACCTCAGACGTTATAACACCAACATCGTAGAGGCAGCGATCACACAAAATTGGGGTACTAAAGTCTTTGCCCAACAGCTCGGAAGACCTCGTCTGACAAAATTGAAGACAGCGGGTGGCAAAACCGAGACCTCGAGATTCTCGAAGAAGTTAGGAGCTTCTACAGAGAACTATATGCATCACCTAAAAAAAGACCGACGGGACCTAGCGACCGTGACCACAGAGCCCCACTAATGCGCCACTATACCGAAGACATTCTGGATATTGACCAGGGCGAGGTCAGGGCTGCTCTCGAACAACAAAAAAACAATAAATCCCTGGAGAGGACGGAATAACGACTGAGCTTCTTAAAGCTGGCGGGACTCTAGTTCTCAAAGAGCGGACGAGTCTCTTTAATTCCGTCCTCCAACAGGGACAAACACCTAAAGCGTGGAGCGGGAGTGCGGTGGCTCTGTTTTACAAAAAAGGTGACAAGACCTTGCTGAAGAATTATATACCCATCACACTCCTTAGCCATGTTTACAAGTTGTTCTCGAGAGTAGTCACAAACCGCCTTGCCGGAATACTCGACGAGTACTAGGTACCTAAATGTATTTAAGTTGATATAAGTAGGTAGTAGGTGCCATGATTAAGCTTTAGGTGGCATGACTCTTTCCCAGGATTTCTTCTTGAGACTTGGACGCGAAGATCATTGTGTCTTTGTTCAAAAGTTCTTAGCATGCCGCACGCCTCAAGAAGCGGAAAAGCATCTGAACTAACCCAAAAGACGCAAGATAACATCCGAACCCGTAGGCGAGGCCACGGTGAAAGCCAAAGCCTGTCGGGTACCCTGATACATCATTCTAAGGAGTTGCCCGGGGCGCCTAATACTAGACGGGTAAGTAGCTACGATGGGGGTTTTAGACGGTTTGGATCTGGCATAACGTCCGGTGGGATTTCTACTCCTATAAAAGGGCTTCACACGGAATGTTATAGGTATTGCTCTGTCCTTTGCCATGATTGTAGGTACCTACCTATTTGTTCTACTATTATTCCGCTACATTTCTACTACAATACGAATCTAAAAGAGTACCACTCTTACTGAAACTAGTCAGAGATCACCTTCGTGGCATAAACTCACCTTCGTGGGTAAAACGCCACGAAGGATGTGACACAAAGGTAACGAAAACATAGCTTTTTTTAAAATTCCGACAAAGTTTAGCCGTTACGTTTTAAATCAAATACTACATAAATATCTCAATTAATTTGCGGTTTCGATGAATAAACTCTGACTTCAATAGCTATTATACAATGTACAAAAAGTCACCCACGAAAAGTACTCGAATTAAGTGTCAAATGTAGAAACTTACTGATTTTTTTTTTCTTAAGGAGCCAGGAGTTGCACGTTGCACTCTCGCGATGCCCGAGCTCGAATAACGTTCAGTTAAGTTGAATTTTGTTATTGGGGCGGTCGTTTTGGTCAACAGTAAACCGTTTACTACGCAAATTTAGAGTACCTAGATTCGTGTGACCGATGTATATTGTGTTTTAAGTTCTAAATAATAGTTAGAAGATTTTTTTTGTAATACTGTGTGTGTAGTGTATGTTATTACGGTGAATTTAGTGTATGTAACTTCAAAATCTATGGAAATTTGGTGAAGCAGTAACCAAATGTTTAACTGAATCGGGAAGTGTGACACGAGTAGAATGCGAAAAATGACCCCGATTTTGACCTTTCGTGTTAATTTTTGGTATGAATATTTACTTCTATTGCAACAAATTTCATGTATTTTATAGCTTAATAGCTGTTTTATCCACTATTTTAAAACATTTCTTTCTAACTCATACGGTTTAGAAAATATAAGCGTGTGACCATCAAATTTAAGCAACCAGGAGAAATAGCCACATATAATAAGCCAAGAGCAACTTCTTTTTTTTCGTTAAATTAGACATCTTAACGCGTGTGATCTGTGTAGCCAGCAATGTATTACTAACAACTGTGTAGTGGTATGATAAAATTATGCGGTGCCGGTGCGGCGGCGGTGCGGCTGCGGCGTGTACGCGGCGCGTATACACAGTACAGAGTTGCGGCGTTGGTGCGGCGCCGCACAGTGGATCGATTCATATAAATCGGCGGACATAGGAATCTTGAAAAACTTTTTACTGAATTTACAAAAACTAATGATGCCAATGTGTTTATCTTAATAATTGTAGTCGAAAATAATACAACACAATTTTGATTAGACTTCAATTTTAAAAAATATACGACAAAAACTGATTTCAATGTATGGAAAAGCACATTAAAAAGGGGATAGCTTGCGATTTTCTCGTGTTTTCTGATTCTAACGCCTATAGTGACTTTTGATGAGTTGTTAGCAAAATATCTGCCAAACATTTTAGGTACCCCTAGGCACCCCTCTGGGAGCTATATGACAAAATATCATTTTTCTCATTTTCTTTAATAAAATATGTATAGTTCGTTTTTTTACAGTTATAATTGTTGATAAACTACATTTTAGCTTAGTACTGTCCTACCCACACCAAAAATAATATGACTAGCATACGGGATCGGGAGTTTTTGTGAGATACTTATAAGCAGGCGACTATAAGTTTATCCTACTTTTTAGCAACATTTTTGTATTGTATAGTGATTTTCCATTATGATTAGAAGAAAATAATGTATTTAATTTATATATAACGCGTTATATAAAACATATATCATAGTTATAAAAATACAAAAACTTACTTATAAAATAAAAAGTGGTAAAATAATAGCTTAAAATAAATAAACATATGGAACAGAAACGATTCAATTAACCTGTATGTTGGTTGGGTCTCAGGTGGTCGAGAATAAAAAGGCTGTGGACTGTATAGTTCTGACTGTTCGCTGATGTATTATAGAAAGCAGGAACAAGTACAATGCTGTATGTTGAGTGGTGGACCGGTGCGTAGGTAATTCTTGTCTTGTCCGTAGTGCACTTGATGCGTGCCGATGTACTGAATACGGTGCCCCGCTCCTCTCCGCTCCGCTCCGCCGCAGTAACGGCACGGTGAGACGCGCGTAGGCAGAGCGATGTTGGGAATGGGTTCGATTCCCAATAATGTACATTAAATAATCAAACAAAATTAGAAATATGTAGACAAAAAAAAACAATAACCGAAATTTCCTTTTTTGAATCTTCTTCTGCTTGCGCAGAGCCTAATTATTCATCAGTATCTATGTATTAAATTTCAGAAACTTCTAGAATTAGTAACTAATAACATAACTTATGAATACTTGATGGCATGAAGTACCAAGGGTACAATTCTATGTAAAGCTCTGCCACCCTGGTACTACATGCCATTAAGTATTCATAAGTTATTAGTTCACGGGCCGCAAATTATTCAACATTTGACTATAGTTCCGATAGGACTTCTTTCGGAAGAGTTATCTGAGTCAAGTAATAAGAATTTCAGAAAATACAGAGAACACCATTCACGTAAAATAAATAGCATTGCTTGCAATGAAGGTGTTCTAAATAAATTGCTGATTTCATCCAACCCAATTTTAGCACAAATTCGGCAACGGATGGATATAAAGTAAAAGAAGGCATTGTTTAAAGAAACTTTAAATCTACTAATTTTAGAAGTTTCTGAAATTGAATTCATAGATGCTGATGAATTGTTAGTCTCTGCGCAAGCAGAAGAAGATTCAGAAACGGAAGCTTCGGATAATGATTTTTTTTTTCTACATAATATATGTATTTCTAATTTTGTTTGGTCATTTAATGTACATAGTTTTATTTTAATTGTCTTTGTAATATATTTTTGTTTATTTTAAGCTATTATTTTACCACTTTTTATTTTATAAGTTTTTGTATTTTTATAACTATGACATATGTTTTATATTACGCGTTATTGTTTAATTTTATTAATACATTATTTTCTTCAAATCTTCAAGGTAAATCACTATACAATACCACAATGTTGCTGAAAAAGTAGGATAAATTTATAGTCGCCTACTTATAAGTATCTCTCAAAAACTCCCGATCCCGTATGCTAGTCAGCTCAACGAATGCTTAGGGGCAGCGTGGACCACTGTAGAGTCTCATTTAGATTTAAATATGTGAATCCCAACGATATCGTTAAAGTATTTAAGTCGCTTAACTCAAAAAATACAGCAGACTTGTGGGGTTTTTCTGTGAAATTAATGCAGTCAATTATTTTAATTATATCTCCTCATCTAGCTGCAATATTTAATATATGTGTTGATAAAGGCGTGTTTCCAGATTTAATGAAACACAGTAAAGTGATACCTCTTTTTAAAGCCGGATCCAAAACAGACCCTGGTAACTTTAGACCTATTTCAATACTGCCTGCCATTAGCAAAATTTTTGAGAAAATTATACTGCAGCAATTACAATCACATTTTAGTTCAAATATGTTACTACACAACGAGCAGTATGGGTTTACAAGAGGTCGTTCTACTACTGACGCAGGAGTGACACTTATAAAACATATATTCAGCGCTTGGGAAAATCGACAGGATGCTATCGGGGTATTCTGCGATCTGTCCAAGGCTTTCGACTGCGTTGATCATAACACTTTATTACGGAAAATAGATCATTATGGTATAAGGGACTCTGCAATGGATCTTGTTGCCTCCTATCTTAAAGATCGAATGCAATATGTTGACATTAATGGAAGTCGGTCCTCTGGAGCTTCTGTAGCTATGGGTGTGCCGCAAGGATCAATTCTAGGACCTTTTTTATTTTTAATTTACATCAACGATTTACCTTTCTATGTACAGAACTTGTGCGATGTTGTTCTATTTGCTGATGATACATCACTTATTTTTAAAGTTGATCGCAATCCAAGTACTTTTGACAACGTAAATAGTGCACTAGCCCAAGTTGTAGATTGGTTCACAACCAATAATTTGCTATTGAACGCTAAAAAGACAAAATGTATTAGATTTACCATGCCCAATGTCAAAAATTATGAAACAAATATAACATTGAACAGTGACACCCTTCATCTTGTAGAATCAACCGTATTCTTGGGGATCACTTTAGATAGTAAATTACAGTGGACTGCCCAAATATCGTGTCTAGCAGCAAAACTCAGTTCGGCGGCTTTTGCCGTTACCAAGATCAGACAGCTCACTGATGTCCAAACAGCCAGGCTGGTTTATTTTAGTTATTTTCATAGCGTCATGTCTTACGGCATTTTGCTGTGGGGCAAGGCAGCTGATATACAAATAATTTTTGTACTTCAGAAAAGAGCTATACGTGCAATTTATAAATTAAATGCTCGAGAATCGCTTAAAGAGAAGTTTAAAGAAATAGGAATTTTAACGGTTGCATCGCAATACATATTTGAGAACATCATGTCTGTTAAAAAGAACATACATCTATATCTTAAGAACAGTGACGTACATTCAATAAATACTAGAAATAAGCATAAATTGATTGGAAAGGTTTTTCGATTACATAAGGTACACGACTCATTCGAAGGACTTGGTGTACGCCTATTCAATAAAATTCCTTTAAATATTATGAACCTTCCTTTATATAGATTCAAAAGGGAAATCAAGACACATCTTTTAAAAAGGGCATACTATACTATTGATGACTATTTTAATGATACAGAGACATGGACATGAGTTGCTTGCTCCTCACTTAATTGGGCGCGATTGTAAATGTCGCTTGTGTAGACAAAATTGTTGATCTTTATTGCATGACAAACGAATGTACTAAGACTATTTGAAAAGAGTGGCCGTGAGTTTTCTTGCCAGGTTCTTCCTCACAGGCTCTACCTATTGCTTTGCGAATCTGGCAGTAAATGTAAATGTAGAAGCAAAAATTTTGACGTTCATAAGTGTTACTTTGTAACCTAAATGAATAAAGATATTTTCATTTCATTTCATTTTCATTTCATTTCATTTCATTTCATTTCATTTCATTTCATTTCATTTTCATTTCATTTCTATCTCATAATTTACAAATGAACTCTGAAGACGGCTGCAACACTGCCACACAAATTAAAGCTGTATAATTACTAGCGCACGCACACATAGCGCCGCGCGCACTGATGAGTTGAACTATCTATACCAATAGAAGCGAGTTAACGGTCCTCTCCGCCCCGCTCTATTCCCCTCGCAAACGCTGCGAGCGCGCGAGTCTTTTTTTTCTCATGGATGCTATGCCGGACTTCTACCGCTTAAAAAACCTCACGCATCCTGCCTAACAGTCTACGGTTGGGAGCCCCGGGTAAGCCCTCGCAAGGATACCCCCGGACACGGCAACCGCCTAGAGAGTAAAAGGGGTGTTTTGTTTTTGCAGCTCACCGATGTAAATTTTCTACTGTGTTACTTTTTTGCGCCTTTACTTGTACATTCAGTGTAATGATTTTATACTTAAATTCCGAGTGTTCCTAATATACATTTTGTATTTATTTATTTTTCTTCTTAAAATACTTGCGGTTAATGAAAAGCGGGTGACCCCCATCGCCCTCTATTAACCACGATTGCCCGCAATGTAAAAGGCATAATATAGTTTTGTTATTTTTGTTTTAGATGGCGAAAAAAAAATTTACTACCACAAAGGCTTTCTGGTCTTCTGCTACTTTAGAAAAACCGATGAAACTTATTGAAGTAGATGGATTTTCTATACGAAAAGCTGCAAAAGTTTCGAATATTCCGTTTTCAAGTATACAGAAAAGATTCAATAAAAAATAACTTGGTACCACGTCTGGGATAACTGACTGTGTTCAGCGCTAAAGAAGAGAACAGACTTGATAAAGAAGATGGCGAACATTTTTTATGGATGCACAGCTTCAGAAATTGAAAAGTGGCGTTTGAGTACGCTGAAAACATGCACATAAAACACAATTTTAATCAGTTTTCTATAATGGCTGGTCGTGACTGGTTGTCATCATTTATGACCAGAAATGATATATCTATTAGAAAACCAGAATCTACAAGCATCAATCGGATCACGGCTTACAGTGAAACAGAACGAAGGGCGGAGGTAGAGAACGCTACATGCTTACCACACGGCCGTGCGATTATGTCAAACTCTTACTGACTAAACTGTACCTTAGTCTCTAGCCCTTAGTCATTGGAGATTCATAGGAAGCGATTGCCCTATGATGTACGGATTGAGTATTGGAATAAAACACTAGCTTGGTTGAAACAAGACTGCTTTATTGCATGAATTGCATTCGGTTTTATAGATACATTGGTTACACATTAAATATAGGAGTAGCTAAAATAACACATCACACCTCCCTTTTAAAAAAAAATTAAAATAAAATGAGTATACAATTTATTTTATTTTCATAGATAAAGTTATGATGAGTAACTGCATAATTGGTAATAAAACTATTAGATATAGGTACCTACTCTATATGATATAATCTGATACATGTGACATTAAGATAAGCGACGCACCGCAGTAATGGTGTACAGTTTCATAACAAGTCATATAATTATAATCAAGCATTTAAGGCTACTTACAATGATTTCATTACAAACATATCGCCCCTATATCCTCGATGGGATAGGTAGAGGTGCATTGCACACACACTTTATATGTATAAGTACGGTACATTCAAATTAGACAAAGGCATTGAAGTGAAGGTATAAAATTCATCCGTTAGGTATAAACAATTTTGTACGGTTTTTATGTACAATGTCTAGTTTACCGTCTTTTAATATTTCGACATTTGGTGAATTATCTTTTGTAACTATAAAAGGTCCTGAATATATGCTTGATAATTTATTACCATTTTCATTACGGATCAAAATATAATCACCTGTTTGGTACAGAATAGGCTTACAAGTTTTATCATATTTTTCTTTACGTGCTAATTTTGAAGAAATTAAATTTTCTCGGGCTTCGTTTAAAGCGGCTTGTAAACGATATTTTAGTTCTAAAGGATAGCTGTCGTGATTGTAAAGAGGTTCAACTGTTTTAGTTAGATTACTGGGTAAATTACATTTTTTGCCAAAGACCAGTTCGAAAGGTGTAAATTTGGTTTCGGTGTGAATTGTTGAATTATAGCTAAAAGACCAGTAAGGTAGCCAAGTGCTCCAAGATTCAGGATGGTTATCTGTGTATATACGTAGAAAGGCACCCAAATTTTTATGTGAATTTTCGAGTGCACCAATGCTCTCGTGATGATAGGCAGTAGAATTTATTTTGTTTATATTAAGGAGTTTACATACCTCTTGCATTGTTGCTGACATGAACTCAGCTCCTCGGTCGGTGGCTATTTCTCTGGGTATTCCATAACGTAATATAAAGTTACTTACAAAACTACTGGCTATTTCAGGACTACTTTTGGTAATTAATGGGTAGCATTCTACATATTTGGTTAATTCACATTGTAGCGTCAGAATGTACGAAAAATTATGATTATCCTTATCTAAAGGCCCTACAACATCTAAATATAGTTTTTCAAAGGCAGAATTAGCTGTACTTGTAATTATCATTGGTTCTTTAATATGCACTGAGTGTTTTTGTTTTTGACACTTTTCACATCTATTAACAAATTTAATGACGTCGCGCTCAAGGCCTGCCCAGAAATAATATTTTTTAATGTTATTGACCATTCTTCTGATACCGGCATGACCGCTTGTAGGTAACAGATGGAAGTCATTGAGGATAACTCTTTGTTCATCTTTATCATCTATTCTTTCCACATCTTTTAAAATACACAACCGCGTTCCGGTCCAACACGACAAGTTCTTTATATTTTGTGCTAGTGTGTCAATAAAAGTACCGTTTATCTTATTCTTGATAAAATATATTTCATTTATATGTAACTTCTTACAAAACGTTGCCAGCTCTCTCGCAAATGCCTCTGGGGCTATATGCGATCGAGTAGAGGGCTTAATGTATATTACCATATCGCTCGGTACGTAAAATAATAATTCACTACTATTCTCAACCTTATATTTGTTTCTAATTTTATTTATTTGTTTGTTGTTACTTAACCTTAGTTCTATGGACATCTTTGGCTTGCTATGAGTTTCAACGAACGTCGGCTGATCGGACAGACTCGGGTCGGAATCGTCGTTAGAAGCTACAACATCCGAAGTGTCCTGTTTACCTTCTAATATTCTTTTTTGGGCACGCGTCATTACATTCATCGTATTTTCATGCATGTCTTTCAAGTCCTTACATGTTAGGATAATCCGAGAAAGTGCGTCTGCAGCTGCATTGTCCGGGCCTTTAATATATTCCACCCGAAAATCGTATTCCTCTAATAACATTCTAAATTTTAATAACCTACTTGAAGGCTCCCTTATATTAAATAAGTAAACTAGTGGCTTATGGTCGGTCAATATTTTAAATTTGCGACCATAAAGGTAAGGCCTGAAATGTTTTACAGCCCAGACAATGGCTAGTAATTCTTTTTCAATTGTCGGATAGTGTACTTCCGCTTTATTTAAGACTCTACTAGCATAAGCTACTGGTTTGCAATTTTGGTTAGCTAAAATAGCTCCTATTGCTAAACCTGATGCGTCTGTTTGAAGAACGAACTCATTGTCGTTTGAAAAATTAGGATAGTCTAGTATAGGTGGAGAAATTAATTTTTCTTTTAACAAATCAAATGATTTTTGGCAGTTTTCAGACCATATAAATTCAATATTTTTCCTGGACAAATAGTTTAAAGGTTGCGCAATGGCAGCAAAATTCCTAATAAATTTACGGTAATAATTGGCGAAGGCTACAAAGCGCTTTACCTCATCGGAATTACGTGGAGGGGGATAATTTTTTACCACGTCTTACTTTTGTGGGTCGGGTAAAACACCCTCTGATGATATCACATGGCCTAAATATAGAATATCTTTCTTCAAAAAATCACATTTAATAGGATTGAGTTTTAGTTTAGTTTTACGCAATCGTTCAAATACGTCTAGCAAATTTTTCACGGCTGAATTTAAATTTTTGCCGTATACAATTAAATCATCTAGATAAATTAAGCATTTATCGTAAGTTAATCCAGCCATAGCCATATTCATCATCCTGGAGAAGGAATTCGGGCTTGACTTGAGGCCTTGGGGCATCCTGGTCATACGAAATTGCCCGGATGCAAAGGCTGTATACTTCCGGCTTTCTTGTTCTAAATTAACATTGTAAAACCCTTGATAAAGGTCAAGGTGCGTGAAGTATATACACCCTGAAAGTGAGTCTAGGATTTCCGTTATGTTTGGCAGTGGAAACCTGTCGTCCTTAATTTGGTTATTTAATTTCCTATAATCTATAACTAGACGCCACCTTTTATTTTCTGAAAGATCAGCCTTTTTAGGTACTAGGAGCACTGGACTTGACCATTCACTGGCACATGGTTCTATGATTCCCTGCGACAACATATTTTTTATCTGTCTATCTACTTCCGATTTTTGTGAATGAGGGAGTCTATATGGTTTAACATTATACTGTATCCGCATTTTCTCTTAATTTTATTTTATGATTATATATAGGGGTGGTTGTTAAAGTGTCGCCTGGTAAATAAAAGATGTCTGAATATTTAGCGCAGATATTCCGAATAGCACTTTGCTCTTCTACGTTTAAGTGTTTTAAATTAAGCTGAGATAATAGACCTTTTACTCGATCGGCGTTATGTAAACAACTATTAAATGAGCATATATTATAATCATTCAACCTTTGTATAGTGGGTTTGATATCGTTTACAATAACTGAATTTTCAGTTGTGTTCAATATTCTAACTGGATTTTTTCCATTAACAGGTAGTCCTATACTACTGGCCATAAAGATACCTTCACGCAACTCTGACGCACAAACCACGCACTCTTCTGTCACACTAGTATCTATATAGTGTATTGACTCTGACCTCGCTGGTATATTATAAAATTTTGACTGTTGTTTACATAAATTTAAATATATTTTATCATTTGTCAAAGTGCATATAGTCATTTGTTTACATTCTAAATCGATACATGATTTAAACTTGTTTAAAAAGTCGTAACCTATTATGCCATCCGCCTTACAAGGCAAAGAATTAAAAACATAAAACTTATGATTGAAATAATATCCCTGAGTCTCTAACACTAAATAAACATATCCTATTGCATTGACTCTGCCTCCAATGCCATTAGTGGTACTCCATTTGTGTATTGGAATGTTATGTTCTAGAATCTTACTCTGTGGAATGGCTGAAATTGAAGCTCCAGTGTCAATTAACCATAAATATTTTTTGTTGTTTATGGACAAGGTAGCTAATAATGAATTATCGTAAGAAAAAACACTTTTAGTCACGAAAAAACTCTTCAACATTTTCTTCTACTGTAATATCGGTATTATTACTCGTATTATGGTCATTATCTGTTACACTTGTACATTTTGGCTTTTCGGGGAACCTCTACTGTTAGAATAATAGCGATTATACTGACCTCGAAAGCCTTGTCCCGAACGGTTTCCTCGGGAGGTCTGTCTCCAATTTTGTGTTACTCCGCGTTGGTGATTGTAACTGTTAGGAAAATAGTTACCTCTTGGAGTCGAATAAAATCCCCTATAGTTACCTCTGAATTGTCCAAAATTTCGCGTATTAGACCTTCTCATTGACAAAATATTTGTCGAAGCATTTCCTGTCGAAGAAGTTTCTTCATCCACTGCAGCGTGTATGGCGTCGTTTAATGTGTTGAAATTCCTAGCAGCTATAATTGTGCTCAATCTACGATTTCGCAAACCATCTGAAAACCGTTTGATAGCTAGCTTTTCATTTACACATTTTAAAATATTATAAGATTCAGGATTTCCTTCGGCCTGCGAAATAGTAAGATCGACAAACAAACTTGACAATTCCTGACCGAAGTCTGAAATGGACTTTTCACTTTGCATAATATTCTGTAATTTACTCTGTAAAGCTGTAGATGACTTTTTAGGCAATAAGTGCAATTTCATGTCCTTCAGTAATTCAGAGACCTCTGTATATTTGACAGCTAACCTTAGTTAAGCAAATTGCGATAGTCGGGTGTTTAGAATAAATTCTATCAAGTAACTTGTTTGATCATCTCCTAGAACGGAATAATAATACTCAATGCCATCAATAAGTTGTTTAGTAACTGATTCTTGATCGTTCATAACGGGCAACAAGCTAAGGGCTACCTTTAATTCAAATTTAGCCATTGTAGGACAATCCGTTAAGCGGCAAGTTTCACACAATTCAGTTATTTCCGAACAGTCTGTTGATTGGCAGTTTTTACACAAATCATCAATTTGGGTACAATTTGTTGATTGACAATCTTTACATAATTCAGTAATATCAGAGTATAAATTCTTTAGTTTTTCACAGTTTTTATCAAACTTCTCTATTTCAGGTAACTTCTTAAATTCTTTTATTCTTAAAATTTCATTTAAATAACTGTTAAATTGGTCATAAATACTATTAGCTTCATTTAATTTTTTAATGCATGCACTACTATGTTGTCGACTAGATGGGCCGATTTTTATTAAATATCTTTTAATTTTTATTAATTCATCGCATAACTCTGTAATAAATTCTGCCATTAATTCATATTATTGTATTAAAATCAGACCCATTACAATAAAAAATCTAATCACAGGTATAATTAGTGCATGTAACGTTAAACGGTTTTAATACATATCAATAATGCATACATACCAATTTCTTCCCATTCACGACACTGTCACTATGGTAGGTACTTAAAGTCTCAAGTAGCAGTTCGATATCATGACGATGGCGATGCCGACCGTGACGGATTTACGAGTTACGATTTTACACTAAACTTTTTTTTTTTTTTTGCACTTTAACACTCACAGGAGACTTGTATGTATACACATTACCGCCGACGCCTTTACTTAAATATAATTCGCCATTAAATATTAACGGAAATTACGCGATATCATCTTGCACTTGTTTACGTTGCTGGTCGCGAAGAACACTGGCGTATCTTCTGAGTACGAGATCGTTGACATGATTCTCTACAATTCTGTGGTGGCAGTTTTTATATACTTTGTATGCGATAAAGATACCTCCTATCCCCAACAATAAAACAATTACCAGCAGAATAATGTTACTAGTAGTCGCGTGGTGCAGAAGCTGTTCTGTCTGCGACGTATTTTGGCCAGTACCCGTTGCAGCTTGAGAAATGAGCACTTGTTCTTTTAAGTTATTCGAAGGGTTACACATTTTTGAAATATTTGGTCACAAAGCGAATTATATGTTCGTATTGGAACGACAGTCCTCGATGATCTCTTTTGTAATACATTGTTATTGTTCATGCATCATTTGGAGTCAACACTGTCTTAATATGGTACTATATTGAATTACACGCGCGAGGTTGGTTCTACTGGCAGGGTCGCCATTATGATGTACGGATTGAGTATTGGAATAAAACACTAGCTTGGTTGAAACAAGACTGCTTTATTGCATGAATTGCATTCGGTTTTATAGATACATTGGTTACACATTAAATATAGGAGTAGCTAAAATAACACATCACAGCCCTTCTAGGGAGCGTCGACGCGAGCATCACTCAGCTAACGCTGGGCATACCCGATTGAAGTTACTTTAACGGCAAAGGCACTAAGTATCCCCGTCGTGGACTGATGGGTTGGGAGCGAATATTTGGCTTGAATTGTCTTATTTGGGTGGGAACCAGATTCCTGTGCTGCATGAAGGCTTGAAATTATGCATCCTATATGCCCGAGCGCACTTATTTCACAGCCACCGCCGTATCATGCGCAATATTGCTGCAGCGAACCTAGTCATAAGAATGTACACCATTCCTCATATCTTTCACGTCTTATTTTATCGTCTATTCCCAGTTATCACCACTGGCTTTGTCGCCACACTGCTGATAAATGGGAAAAATATTCCCGACTGTCACCAGTGACGACGATTGACACATACTTTCCCAGTTGTAGCTACTGGCTTTGTCGCCAGTGGTGACAAATGGTAAAAAAACATCCCCATTATCACGACACGTGGGGACAAACGACACAAAAATTGTCTCAAATGTCGCCTACCAATAAGTAAAAGTAAATTTAATAGCAAAATATTATTATTCGTAATAGTACATTATATGATTTAAAGGAATTGTGAACATACCTTTGCTACTTTGGGTCAAAAAAAAAAGGTTTTAATAGTTTACGATAGTAAGGTAGTCTCGTTTTCACTTTTTACAAATGTACCCACGTTTCGTGCTAATTAATTAGAGCTGATATTTTTCATTCTGAATACGTTTCTAAACAATGTCGGAGCAAAGTGTGATTGCATCGAGCTCTTCCCAATCAGACTCATTGGTCTATATAAAACGAAGACATGGGATTATATTGTATATAGAAGGATACCAATATCACACAAAACGAAGACATAAAAGTGGTTTATCTGTGTGGGAATGTACCAAGCTAGCTACTTGTAAGGGGCTTATAAGAATAAAAGTAAGTATTTATCTACATTTAATATAATATTTGAAAATATACAAAATCACTCGATTTTTAGACTGCATTGCTGCGCCAACGCTATAATTTGACATGTTTGTCTGTTCAATTGTCACAAAACTTTGTACCTCACCTAACTCCCAAACATCTTAACCCGATATGGGAGATGTAAAAGGATTATTGTTCAACTATGTATGTTAGTGGTTATAAGCTAATTCCGATTCCGGTTTTAGAATCACTTTCTTTTAGTAAATGATTTTTTTTCTTTTCAGGCTGATAGTATAATAGACAAGAAACTACATACGTGTACTCCCAATTTCGCAAAAAATGTGATTGATGAATCACTTTACAAATGTAAAAAGAACCTGACTAAATTGGGTTAGGGGACATTCGTCCCACTATGGAACTGGCCCGAGTACCAGTTGCCCCCTCTCAAAATTTGATAGTGGTTAACTGGGCCCACATCTGTTTTGGTTCCAACCAAGTGAAGGGCGTTTAGGCGCAGAATGTCCAGTTCGCAAAATGTCCAATATTCATCATAACGTTGTCCATGTCCCAAAATGTCTCAATCCCACAATGTCCATATATATACCGGGTCCGGTGGGTTATACAAAAAAATAACCACGAAGGCTACGGCGGGAGCTCCGCTCCGCTTCGCTCCCACCTTAGCCTTCTAACCTAACCTATCCGAGTCGAGGTGTTAACCACAATAAGTGAATGGTTAACACCCAGCGACTCAGAGTACCTCGACTCGGATAGGTTAGGTTAGAAGGCTAAGGTGGGAGCGAAGCGGAGCGGAGCTCCCGCCTTAGCCTTCGTGGTTATTTTTTTTATAACCCACCGGTATACCGGTCGCCCATCCATGGACCGGTCATGGTGAAAGTTGCTTACTACCGTGATCGTTTACAGAACACTGAGTCCGCGAGGCCACGAGCGCTTCTTGTAATTATTAATTACAAATTTAAAAAATATGTCTAGGCACTTTTACGCGTAAATACATTTATACAAGAACTCTATTGCATATCTAATTTCTGTAGATCTTCTAAAGCCTTATAAAAAAATTAATAGAATGTTTGTCAATATTCGTGGTTGTAGGGTAGTTCGGGAAAAATTATGTAGTACCTATGTCAAATGTTTTCTTAACTACACTACTACAGCGTAGTAACATTTGAACCGCAAGCAGTGTAGTAGTTTAAAAATTAAATTATTGTGGTAGTTTAATCGATCTGATTGCAAAACGAGGTGAGTTTTAGAAATCACTTTAAATAATTTCATGCAACGAAAGTATTGGGTAGTATTTCAATTTTAACTTTTTTTTAGAATGGCAGCAGAATCTTCTACCAGCAATGGTTATGAAATTATAAAATCTCAAAGAGGAGGTGATTTATTGTTACGTAATGGGTACCGGTACACTATAAAGCGTTCTAATGCCAATGGTCATATTGTGTGGCGCTGTGCTAATAGAAAATCATCATGTACAGCTGTGTTAGTTACAAACCTGATGATAATTATTAAGGAACAAACTCATCAATGTCAATCAAATGTCGTTGGAAACCAAGTCAAAATAAAAGTAAACGATATCATGGAAAGAGCAGAGACAGAATTAACACCTATGCCTATGTTGTACTCAGAAGCAACCGACCAGCTTAATAATGATGAACGTAAATTTATTATGACAAATCTCCCAAATTATCAAAATATAAAAAAAACTTTATACAGGCACAGGAATCGAGCACTAGGTGTTAAAAAAATAAGATTTTTTAAAGTCAAAGATGTTTTGATTCCAACAATATTTAAAAATTTTGTTTTAGCGGATTATTCGCATAACAATTCCAGAATACTTTTGTTAGCAAGTACAGACGCTAGAAGTGTTTTAAAAAAGCGAAACATGTATTCTGTGATGGGACTTTCAGATGTGCAACACTACCCTTTAAACAATTATATACCATTCACGCGGACGTAGGAAGTTCCGAAGAAAGTAACAGCATCGTGCCTGTAGTGTGCTGCTTGCTCCCGGATAAAAAAAGGAATACCTATGATATTATGTTTAGGCTCATTAGGAGCAGAGTTCCAGAGTTTGACCCAAACACATTTACGACCGATTTTGAAGTTAGTGCTATGCAAGCTATTACAGCAGTATTTCCAACAGCAAAGACGCAGGGGTGTCAATTTCATTTTGCGAGAGCTTTATGGAAAAATGCCCAAAAAACTTGCACACTTGGCACCTCGAGCCTCAAAAGTCACCTCAGCTGAGGGCTCACGTGAAACGGTGTATATCACTTTCTCACCTACCTCAAGACTATGTGAATGACGGATGGCTGTATAACTTGGGGGAGAGTGACAGGGACTCAAAAATTGATTCCTTTAATGATTACTTTCAAAGAACATGGTTGCGTAACAAATCATATATTTCAAAGAAATGGTGTTTTTACCAAGTCAAACACAGAACCAATAATTTAATTGAAGCCTGGAATGCTAGGCTTAATAAAATGGTAACACCCAAACCAAACATTGCTGTTATATTAAGGTCCCTTCAAAAAGATTCACGTCATTATTTTGGTATACTAAAAAGAAACGGGTACATATCGAAAAAAACAACTAAAAGTAAACGATCACAAAAAAAAATTGATCGCGTTCTGCGAGAAATTAATAGATAATGAAATAAGTTTAGGACATTGCATTGAAAAACTAACTAACTAGAATTGTTATTTATCAATGAATAGCGTTTTTAGTTTTGTTTGTGTGTTTTTGTTGGATTATTCCCAGTAGTTCCGCGGCAGTAGTTCCGAGACGGATCTTTTGTATTAAAGTTGATTATTAAACTGTTGGTTTGACTAAACATACTTGTTTTTCTACATGGCAATATATTTATATGTATGTATTAATATATATATCTATGTAATAAAAAAAATACTGTATAACTTACCAATATTATAAATGCGAAAGTTTGTGAGTGTGGATGTTTGTTACTCTTTCACGCTCAAACGGCTGAACGAATCTGACTGAAATTTGGTACAGAGATACATTATAGTCTGGAATAACACATAGGCCACTTTTTATCCGGAGAATAAGTTCCCACGGGAAGAACAAATTTTACGCGGGCGAAGCTGCGGGCACCAGATAGTAATATAATATATAAGCCACCTTTCGCTTGGTTGGAACCAAAACAGATGTGGGCCCAGTTAACCACTATCAAATTTTGAGAGGGGGCAACTGGTACTCGGGCCAGTTCCGTAGTGGGACGAATGTCCCCTAACCCACTAAATTACAGTTTCCAAGCGTTCCTTCGACATACAACTCGATGGTGGCCAATCTAGACGTTTCAGGAGTCTCATTGGTATGTAGAATACCGACTTTTACCGGTGTTAAGTCGTCGATGTACAGATACCGTAATGCCGCAGCTAATATAAATAAATAACAATTTAAAAACGTGGAAGAGGTAGAAGTACCCCCTAAGTATAAAAAGTTTTTGATAGCAGATTACTCATGCAACAATAATAGGATATTACTATTTGCCTCCGAGCAAGCAAGACGCACAATTGGTAAAATCCATGATTTTTATGGAGATGGCACTTTTAAAAGTTGTCCGATGCCATTTGCTGAGTTGTACACAATTCATGGAGACTTAGGGAGTACTGTGAACAATATCAACATTGTTCCACTTGTATACGCCCTTATGAGTAGTAGGAATACACAATCGTACGTCATTTTATTTTGTTTGATAAAATCGGTGTTACCAGGCTGGAAGCCGCGTACATTTAAAATTGACTATGAGAAGGCTACAATGAAAGCTGTCACCCAAATTTTTTCAACCATAGAGGTGAATAGGTGTTACTTTCATTACAATAGAGCGCTATGGGCCAAAAGCCGTGAGTTGGGTATCAATCGTTCTCAAGATAAAAGAATTGTCAGAATCGTAGAGCTTAGTGCAGTTCTTCCATTATTACCACTTATCGAAATCAAGAATGGATGGCAATATATAATCCGCAACGCCAAAGATGATCCTGGAACAGTTAAATTTATACAATAAATGGAAAGACAATAGCTCCGAGATGACTTCTTGCCAATCTGGTGTGCATACGGAGAAAAACACCGAACTACCAATTCTCTTGAGGCATGGCATTTCAAGTTAAATCGGGCTGTAAGCAAAAAATCCCTCAAACCTAATGCACTTTCTTAATATACTACATGAAGATTCGGCATTTTACACACATCGCGTCCGCGACCGCGACGTTTCTAGCAGTTCTAATACCGAGCCTAAAAGAAAGCGTTTGAAGAAGTCCATATTTACCGATGAATTCATTCATGAAACACAATTACAGCTTGTAATGGGAGACATTTCGGTAGGCCATTGTTTAGAAATCTTAAGGCATTAATAAATTATGAAGAGTTTTACAAAACATGTGATTTTTTGGGATAGGTATCAAATTTTTGTTCAAATCGTTTTTTTTTATAAGTTTATATTGTTTTTTTTTGTTATTGTAAATTAAAATAACGAATAATACGTTTACTTTTATTTGTGTATGTCCTGATTAGTAGGCGACATTTGAGACAATTTTTGTGTCGTTTGTCCCCACTGGTGATAATGGGGATGTTTTTTTTACCATTTGTCACCACTGGTGACAAAGCCAGTAGCTACAACTGGGAAAGTATGTGTCAATCGTCGTCACTGGTGACAGTCGGGAATATTTTTCCCATTTATCAGCAGTGGCGACAAAGCCAGTGGTGATAACTGGGAATAGACGTATTTTATTTACACATTCTTAATGTCCATAATACTCTGCCCAAAAAAAGGTACTTAATTACTAAATGGGAGATCCTTTGACGTGCCGTCGAAATTTCGAAATTTTATGAACTGATACCCCCAAACAGTTGGATAGTTTTACAATGACCGCGGAAGCATACCTACAGCAAGGTACGAGTTAAACATTTCGGCATAAGGCATCTTAAGTAAAAGGGGAAGTTTTAATGCCTCTGCTTGACCCACCACATCTTGTTAAAGGCATTGTAATGACTAATGAGGAAAAAGTAGCTAAATGGTATCATATTATAAATATTTATAGTGAAAATCCAGCATACAAAGGGATACGGCAAGTGCCTAAGTTAACAGAAAATTATGTATCTAATTTCAAAAAAATACATAAAATTAAAGTAAAATGAGCGATTCAAATTTTTAGTAAAACAGTCGCAGCAAATATGGGATATTTATCAAGTGGGTAAATAATATTACATTTACAAATTACATACATACATACATACATACATAACATTTACAAATTAATGGAAAAATTAAATAATAAAGAAAAACAAATTTAATGAAGAAGAGGTTCTCTATTCGAGTATGTTGATAATTGATATTTAAATGGTTACGGCTTCAATTGCTTCTCAAACATGCAGAAAATAGATAGCCAAATCAGATCTGCTGCGATAGACTTCCCAAGCTCCAATCAGTTTTGGAAACGAAAACCAGTGTAATAAACGGCTGGCGAAAATACAATAATGTGGATGTTAATTGCTTTAGGTGTGGGGATCCTGCCAAAGGAGACTGAAGAAACTGCTGACATACTGATTTTCATCGATGACCTTTTCGACTCGGTAAATGGCAGTTTCATCAACCATAAAAACAGCTGCATTATTAGGTCCTGTATTGTGATATGTGTCTTCCACGAGAAGGCGGAGTCGACTGTAAGTCCCAGGTACCTATACTCACTGACCACCACGATGCCTGCGCACGCGCACGTCGCGCTCCAGTTATGTAAACAATCATAACTATGTCCCACTATACGCGGCGCTCGGACTGGATACTTAACATAGGGTGAGTAAATGTGCATACATTTAGTTTTCTTAAAATTAATAACAATACTATTTTCTCTACTACAATATAATACATTATATTAACTTTAATATAATACTATTATCTTAAAGTTAATATAATAGAAGCGCTCGTGGCCCCGCGGACTCAGTGTTCTGTAAACGATCACTGCAGTAAGCAACTTTCACTATGGCCGGTCCATGGATGGGTGACCATCCATGTGATCACTTTGTGACATTTATTTGAGCGTTTCCGTGCTTCGGAAGGCACGTTAAGCCGTTGGTCCCGGTTGCCAGTAAAATGGCAGTCGTTAAGCCAAGTTGAAGGCTTTTTTCAACAGCAGGCAGTCACAACCTGCGCCTGTCCATTTAAACACGGCAATACGGCTCACAACGTATTACGTCAACGGACAAATTATAAAAAGGTGAAATGTGGGTATATATGCCTCTGCCTACCCCTTCGGGGATAAAGGCGTGATGATGAACCTGAACCTAATAACAATACCGTTATCGTGCGCCCACTTGATAATATTTGTGAGGTCCTCCTGTATTTTACTTTCTATAACGTTAATATCTTTGTCACTATATAATAAACAAGTATCATCTGCGTACATGTATACACTGCTGTTTTGCACTACATTGCACATACTGTTTACATGAACTATATAGCCGATAGGGCCAAACACCGAGCCGGTTGGCACGCCACAGGTAACATTCAAAGGCCGCCCGCTGGCGCCGTCAATAAGGGTCCGCAGTGTTCGACCTTGCAGATATGCTCCAAACCACCTATTTAGTGGCCCCGCAATTCCACACTCCTCCATAGCCTGAATCAGCTGGTGGAATTCTAAAGTTTCGAAAGCTTTTCGGAAGTCTAGGTATACTACCACCACCTGCTTCCGCTGGTCCAGACCCTCATTAACGTCATCAGCGAACCGTCCCAATACCGTCGAGGTACTTCGACTCCTTCGTAAACCGTGCTGGGCATCTGTTAAAATGTTATGTTTCTCTAAGAAAAAACTTAATTGATTAACTATGTATTTTTCAACAATTTTATTGATGACAGACAGAATTGCTATAGGCCTGTAGTTGGAATAATCACAGTGTGACCCTTGCTTGTAAATAGGTCTAATCACTGCCGATTTAAGATTATCAGGGTATACCCCTTTTTCAACACATAAATTTATGAAATTGGCAATTATTGGGCTAATACATTTTTTTATCATTTTAATTTCTTTTATTCTAATTCCATCAAAACCTTGAGACTTATCACAGCTAATGGCACCTATAATTTTTTCTATATCACTGGGCTGAGCTTTTTGAAATCTCAGGGATACATTATTACGCACTACATACCTAGATCTGTCTAGAAACTTATGACTACAAACATGTTTTATATTCAATACTTCTTTGGTGAAGCATTCAGAAAACTTGTTACAAATATTAGTCGTACTGTCTGTTCTGCCTAAGTGCTTTAAGATTACATTGTCAATGTTGTTTTTTACTTGGCCTGTCCATTCATTAATCTTTAACCAAACTTTTTTCACAATTTAATTGCATTTTAAAATTTCCCGTTTTCGAAAACTATTTTTGGCCATATTTATACATTAATTGACCTTATTCCTATAGTTATTGTACTGTAATCGCAAATTCATATCATTTGGATTAGACTTCCAAGACCTAAATAACCTATCCCTCTTTACCATCATTTCCCTGATATTGGAAGTTACCCACGTTACATTTTCGTTTTTTACTAACAGGTATCTGAATTGTGGATTCACTATATATTTTCGAAAATATAGAACACATTTCATCATACAATAATAAAGGGCACTTACAGTTCAACAGATGCTCCCATGACACTTCTGACAACTTACTTGAAACTTTTAGATCACTAATCACCGAATAACTAGTTCTTTCTTTTTTATCACTGTTCCTCGCACCAGACAAGCACACACCGATTAGATAATGGTCCGATATCTTGCATGACAGTACATAAGCTGACACCGAGGCTTGGGTTCTAACCCACGCGTGGTCAATACAGGTTTGAGTCACTTAATTGCCGTACACCTCCTCCCGCGTTATATCTCTGATGGCACACTCTAAACCCAGTTCACACATATTGTTTATGTACAGCCGGCGTACACTACTCGGTTCGGAAAGGAATTTTGTCTAATTTTTCATTCCTTGATCATTATTTTATACCTATTGAATAACAATAAATAAAAATAAAATACAATATTAAGTAAGTATAGCGGAACCCATAAGTTATTTGGAAAAACGTAAACGAATCTATAACAAGAATAAATAAATATTTCAAGGTGTAAAATTATGCCAGATATAGCCCCGCCGCACATGTCCACACTCGCATTGGCTGTCACGAGCCGTGTGCGAGTGGCAGTATTTGAAACGTAGGTTCTCTAGGGTTCTAGGTTTACACGGGCTGGTTTCCGCAACTCGACGTCATTTTGCGCCTATTTTGCGTGGGGGGTTGTGGTATGGCTACTGCCATCCCAGTTCCTCCAGGAATTCTAGCAGACTCTTCACGTTGCCGACGACTTCCTGGAGCGACCTCGGTGTACCGAAGTGTTTAGCCCTGTATCTGGCCAGTTCTGGGCATTCCATAAGAATGTGACTGGCAGTTTCGTCCGTCTCCATACAAGCTCTGCAAAGGGGACTGTCTGTGACACCTAAGTTAAAGAGATGTTTGTTTAGTGGACTGTGACCCATAACTATACCTGTTATCATACTCAGAGAATCTCTATTATCTATACTAAACGTATGGCGCAGTAGCAAACTCCGCATTTGCTCTCACGTGTCGACGCAGGCACGTACATGAGCGTGTACGCGCGTGTCGGCTAGGTGACCGAGACATTGTTTTCGAGTGACAGTGTCGCGAGTGTTTGCAAAATGGAGGAACTTATTGAAGCTGTTCGAAGCGAAAACTGTTTATACGACGTAAAACACCAAGATTATATGAATACAAAATTAAAGGATTCTATTTGGAAACGAATTGCAGATGCGCTGAATCTCAAGGATGGTAAGTATTACTTGTATAAATCTTACTGATGTTATAAATGTGAAAGTATGGAAGTTTGTTTGTTCGTGGTTTAAAATATAGTCTAGTATTTGTATACAATAGATTATGTAAGGTATTAAAAAGGTAGGTAGCAAAAACTAAAACTGTTGTGTAGGTAAATATGAAATTGTAACATTTATTTAATATAGTCGTATGTGCATTTACAAAATAATTACAAGTTTTATTGTTCTATTAATTGTCGAACGATATCAATACGCGCCCCGTTGAACGCTGTGGTTTTGCCAAGTCACTCGTCCTTCTACGGAGTTAAAATAATCCGTAAATTGGTGTCTTATTTCAAATGCCCTTTTGAAAAGCGTCCTCTCAATCGCGACAAAGAAAGTAATTGTTGAAAATTTGGTAAATTTTCATTTTCCAGGTCCAGGTCCTCATTCATATTTCTAGTTATACTTTTTGTGCGTAAATAGTTATGCAAGACACAACTCGTCATAACAATTTTGTCTACTGTTGTACTTTTGGGCGTGGGTTCGAATCCCAATCCCACTTCTGAGATGTAGAACCTCGGTTCGGGCAGATGTAGATGTCCGTTCATCATTTTTCTCTTTAATATGCAATTATCAAATATATTTCAATCTGGAAATCTGCCTTTAGAACCGACATCAATAAATACAAATTTATAATTTGCGTCTACTACCGCCAACAGCAAATGATGTTGCTTATAATTAAAAAATGAGGATCCACTGTTTATTGGTTTCTTAATTGTCACATGTTTTCCATCGATAGCGCCCACTGTATTAGGCATTTGCCATATACAGGGTGTGACGTAAATAGTGGTCCAACCGTCAGGGTGTGATAGAACAGGTGCCCCACTATAACATACTACAATATCATCCAAATTTACCCAAGGGTCTCGGAAAAAAATAACTTTTTTTGAAAAATCGTCCCTTTTTTGTAAAGTTGCCTCTAGATTATAGGAAAACAGCTATTTCTGATTTCTGTTTTTTCTCTCTTAAAGCTAAATACATAAGCTATCAAAAAATAATATTGTTAATAAAATTCCACAACAAACGTTTGAAATAAATATAAGTTCATCTCAATTTTCTCTCTAATTTTTAGGTATCATGAAAATTGTTCAACGTTTTTTATAAAAAATATGTACTACACTGATGCTATCCAAACGTTTAAAAATATGCTTATGTAATATTGATTTCAAAATGATACCATGAAAGGATTTCGCATAAACAGAAACTAGTAATTTTTACTGTTAAAGTTCAAAACGGGTTAAGAAAAATGACCAAAATCAACTTACATACATCACACTTATAACGTTTTTTTCATAGTAATAGTTCATAGTCGACATTATTATTATTTATTTAAAATCTTATAACCTAGATAGCGCCCGCGGCTCCACCCGCGTGGGATTTTGTAACTATTCTCGCTTTTATTTATTTTCTATCTGAAATTCTGTTCCCATTCCATGACAAATTCCTAGCGCGTGGAACTGCGGGCGCCATCACGGTTATGATTTTTTTAAACTATCGCAGTTTTTAACACTTCACGCGAAATACTAGCTTTTATTAACAATATAATTTTTTGATAGCTTATGTATTTAGCTTTAAGAGAGAAAAAACAGAAATCAGAAATAGCGGTTTTCCTATAATCTACAGGCAACTTTACAAAAAAGGGACGATTTTTCAAAAAAAGTTATTTTTTTCTGAGACCCTTGGGTAAATTTGGATGATATTGTAGTATGTTATAGAGGGGCACCTGGTCTATCACACCCTGACGGTTGGACCACTATTTACGCCACACCCTGTATTTTGGAAATCGACGGCATTTTTTTCCCATATATCCAGAGTAGGTTCCGACAAGTAAATAGGTTGCATGTTCCTCCAAATAGCTGAAGATACCTTGGTTATAATATTTGAGACAGTCCTTTCTCCAATTCTGTAACTATAACCAATGCTCCGATACGAGTTACCGCTCGCGACAAATCTGTTAAGAAAAAAAAAGTCATTTATTATATTTTATATAGTACTGATTATAAATGATGACTAATTTTAATGCAGGAAGTGAAGCCAAGAAATCTTGGGAAAAACTGAGAAACAATCACCGAGATGCGCTTCGTCGGCAGAAAATTTCTAAACCGAAAAGTGGATCTGGCGCTATTAATACAAAGGCATGGCGCTTTCAAGAAAATATGGCTTTTTTAATCCCGCATATGGCAAATAGTCCAACTAAAACCAATGGTAATGAAGACATACTAAATGACGAGCCATCTCATAGTATTTCAAATTCTATAGAAAATGACATTCAAAAAAATGTTGATGACACGGATATTCATGAATCAGGAGTCGAAGAAATTAATGAAACCCCTAAATCACAATCTACTGATACAGCAGCTGATCAAGGAAATAAAAAACGACGAAAAATGAACACTTTAAATAACTTACTAACTAAATCGATTGAGGACCATGAACGTAGGAGCAGCTAAAAGACAGCAAGAACGGGAGCGCTTAATTACTAACACCAATTATGATTTCACCATAAGCAATGTTAAAAATGATCCACTTTTTCATTTTTTTATTAGTATGTACGAGACTACAAAAAGATTGCCGCCACTGTCTCAACACAATATTAAAACAAACATATTTTCATTGGTGTCCCAAGAAGAATCTAAAAACTTGGTGGAATATTCGCCTCGTCCACATTCTTCCTATTCACAGAATAGTGATGTAAGATCATATTATTCATCATATACGCCTTCTCCTGCAGAACAACAGCCACATAGTGATGGAGGAATATATTATACATCTACTCCTATACAACAACAGCCACAGGAAGGTCGGACACAAAATATTATAACCACTCAGGGTAATGAACTTGACAGTTCTGAAAATACGTTTCAAACTTATTAAATTAAATTTAAGTATAAATAAATATTGTGCTTTGAATAGCTTCACTTAATTTTATAATTGTTTACCTACATAATAAAAATACCTTAAGAAAACGGCCAATTTTTCTTCAGTACTAATTCGTTCATGACCACCATATCCTTGATCTTCTAAATCTGTAGCAATCATCGCATGTACTTCCTTAAAATCGTTTCTAGTCATCCTAAAATAATTTTTAAATTTTTCGTCTGAAAACTCGGAAGCTAATTGAAATTCTCCATGTGTTTTCCTTTTGGACATGTAAGAGCATTTTTTTTTTTTCGGATGATTTCCTTATTAACAATAATCTATTTAAAGAATCATTATCACTGTCAGATTCTGAACTTACATCAATCGCGTCCATCTTGCTTCGTTTTCATCTACGAATGGTAGGGACACTGACTGATGTACGACTCGTGAAAGCAATTGCGGACCCACACGTGCCCACCAATGTCAAAACGACATTGGCGCAGTGTCGTGAACTAGTGCGAGTGTGGGCATGTGCGGCGGGCGATAGGAACTTGCGTATTACTCCGAGTCTTGCAATATATTCAATTTGAGTAATCAGAGAATGTTCTGAGACGTTTTATGTTCCAGGAATATTTTACGAAATGGCCAACAAAGTGTCCAACGAGCAGATGGAAGCTTTATTGAAGTTTTTAACCGAGCATCCTGCCTTAGCCAAAGGAGTTGGACTTGGCGCAAGGTCTAGGGCGGCTATTGACAGAATGTGGACTGAACTTGCAAATAAATTAAATGCTATTGGCTCTGGGTCTTCAAAGTCAGCCGACCGGTGGAAAAAGGTATGTACCAATATTATCCTACTAATATTATAAATGTGAAAGTTTGTGAAGATGTTTGGATGTTTGTTACTCAATCACGCTCTAACGGCTGAACGGATCTGGCTGAAATTTGGTACAGAGATAGCTTATAGTTTGGAATAACACATAGGCTTTCATCCCGGGAATATGTTCCCACGGGAAGCGGGAATGGGTATGGTGATGGGTGGCGCGCATCAGCTAGTACTTACTATTACTTAAAACGCCTAGTCTCTTCCCGTGTGTCTAGTACAAGATGACTTTGGGATAAGCCGTCTCACCATTTGTACGCAAATATCAAGCCTCTGATAAATTATTATTACTACATATTTTATTGATGTTTCTAAATATATAAAATAATAATAGTTCACCACCGGAACCTATGTACCTACTAGACTGATTTGATTTAAACTTTTCCAATATTTCAGTCACCCCCTTATCCCCAAAGGTTTAGGCAGATGCATGTTATACGCAAAGACTTCTATATAAACTGAGGTAGACATGCCCTACGCACCGATTTTTGAAACCTATAAACTGCGCCAATTAGCAGCGTTGCTCGCACTGTTGTGAGTCAAAACTTCAAGAGTAGGTGCTCGACGTGTGTGGTTTACAATTACGTAAAAAATATTTATAAGTGAGTGTAGTCTTAGTAATGTGTTTATTTGAGGATTGCTTTTGAAATCTCGTTTGTTAGAGTACGGCACGTCTACCTCAGTTTATATAGAAGTCTTTGGTTATACGCACATATTTCACTATTTACATATAGCTTTTGTGCCTTGACAGATGGTGAATCTATTGTTCTGTTGAACTAAATGTATCTGATTATTTATTTATTTTTCAGTATTGGGCTGATTTAAAGCATAAATCTAAGTAAAGGCTTACCAGGCGGAGGCAGGACGCTCAAGGTACTGGTGGGGGTCCAAGCATGCGAGACGACTTGTCGGAACAAGACAGTAAAATATTGGCTATAATTGGGGAACACGCTGTGTATGGCGACACGCAATATACAGAGTGCCTGTGTTTGTAAGTTATCTATATATTTATTTTATTCAGTCAAAATAAATAAAGAATAGGCAAGATAATGTTGTGTGAGAATGTCCACAAATATAAATTAACTAAATAATTTATTACTTCGTTGTTATGTTATGTTTAGAATGATGAAACATCGACCAGCCAGCCGTCGACCTCGTCAAAGCCACCAAGTAGGACTCCAGAGCCATTGGAAGGCATTAGAGTTGTCAAAGAAATAGTAGAATTTGGTAAGTTATCTAATTTTATTTATGACTAGCTGAGTCAGTTTAGATTTACTCATTTTTAGATTCATAAGTCTATGTATGATTCTTTAAAGTGATATAACTTTTTTAACCGATTGATATGAAATAAACACTAAATGTTAAGCGGAGCAAACTTTAACACAATATAGAAAACCGCATTGGAATCGGTTAAGCGGTTGCTGAGATTAGCGTGCACAAACGTCTGTACGTCTGTACAAAAAGATATACAGACATACAGCCACACAGACAAACAGACAAAAATTCTAAAAGTCATTGTTTTGGGTTCTATTGCGGTCATAAAGCTTTAATATTTTTTCTCATTTTTCTTCCATGTACAGACAGCGACCTGCTACGATTTTATTATATGTATTGACTAGTGGACGTCACGCAGTATTACCCGTGTAGTTCCCGTTCCCGTGGGAATACGGGGATAAAATATAGCCTATGTTCACCGCAAAGAGTGTAGCTTCCTAACAGTGAAAGAAGTTTTCAAATCGGTCCAGTAGTTTCGGAGCCTATTCGATGCAAACAAGCAAACAAACGAACAATCAAATTTTTCCTCTTTATAATATTAGTGTAGACTAATTTGTTTAAGACTATTTTCAAACTGCAACAATCTTGTTCCAATAACATTTATCTACACCTAAGGGCGAGGCCGCACTTGCGGTTATCGCGGCGTTTTCTAACCTCAAAATGTCAAAACATTGACTTGATTTCATTGATTTTGACAGTTTGATGACATTTTGAGGTTAGAAACCGCCGCGGAAAAACGCAAATGCGGCCTCGCACTAAACTATGATTATTAATTTCAGTCAGTAAAATGACATTTCTTGAATGAAAATTCAGTACTAAATTCAGTATGAGTGACAGTTGCACTTGTCATTTTACTGACTGAGATAAAAAATCGTACTTTACATACAATTACACACCTACAAAAAATAGATATTTAATAGTTTTCGTGTAAAAAGTTTCAACCATACTTTTAAAATTACTTTTTGAGATTTCATACAGTGCCATTTAACACTTTTTTATATATTTACAGATGAAGTAGAATTATCTACTTATGGTGAACAAGATCCACTGGTGATACAGACTGCAACACTGCCGGCGTCGCCGCCGCCGCCTTTCTCAGGTACATATACAATATTATCTAACATAAAACATTATTTTGTTGTGTATTTTGTATATCAAATCATATGAGATATCAAAAAAAGATATTATGAGATATAAATATTTCTTACTTAAGTACTTAGAAAATAATTTTATTTTTCAGTTAAAAGTCCTGTAATCATGACGCCAAGAAAGCGCCGCCGCCTCATGCGTGGAAGTGGTGTGACTTCTACTAGTGTTTTGCAGTCATTATACATTACATACCTACATCAATTAGCTGGAATTTTGTTGACGACTATATAAGTCGCAGTAGATAAGGTAGCTCTAAACAGTCGTGCTTAGTACAGTAAATTTATAATCATATTTTATAAGTATTCGAATGACATCAAGTAAATTGTCTAGCCTTTCGGATCAATAAAAGTATCAGTATAGATAGGATTTACAACCGATATTATTACTTATTTCAGATGTTCAATCGAGAGTAGATACCCAGTGGGTACAAGAACTGGAACGTCGGCGAGTAGAGGCAGAGGCTAAGATAGCGAATGCTGTTGATGTAATTTCACAGGCGATTACTATGAACGCTGAGACAAATAGAATGTTCGTAGAGATTATGGGTCAGCTGAGTAACGCAATAACGAAGTATTTATCGAAATAAAATGTACATAAGATGTTATGAGTTTTCTAATAATTACTAATAAATAATAGAATTTCTAATAAATACTAAGTAACAATTTATAAATCTTAGCCTACATAATGATGTGTATTAGTAAGTATTCATAACCTTTGAATCTATCACTATACTTATAATAAAACTGTTGAGGGTCGAGAGTCTTTACATGGAAGATATTTTGAAAATTTTAATTGTAGGTCATTCTCTAATCTATACTGAAGCCGAAAGTGTCCGTATGGATTGAGGAGCCATCCCTCCTTTTTAAATGAAACTCACTCCCCTATTTAGTATACAATAAAAAAATATATGTAGGTCAATTTTGGAATTTGTACATCCAATAGATAAAAGTTACATCGATTTCAAAGTGGCACCTCAATCTAAACATCTGGATTGAGGAGCCACTTGAATTTCTTAAGGAATCTGATAATTATTATTGATTTTCTTTTTGTATCATTTAGTAGGCATTATGTAGGGTACCTACTAACGATTTCCGCCCTATCCTACTGGATTTCAAGAAGTTACGAAACATTTAGTATGGCTCCTCAATCTAAATCATTGCATATGATTTCTCAAAATAGAGAGCATCAATTACTTTAATCGATTGAATTACAGTTTAGTACATAATGCTCTCGTGATTGTAGCTTAAGGATGGTGATGTACATAACATACATTTGGTATTACAACATGTTTGTTCTGGCTCCTCAATCCAAACGTTTGCAGAAAGTAAATGTGTTTTTCCTACCCTAGGTTACGATGAAATCAAAATCTAGAAGCACCAGCATTTAGTAGGAATTCCTATTAATCATTTATATGCAAGTTAAAGAGTGTACATTATATTTTAACAGAAAAATATTAACAAGGTAAATTTCCTATATAATACGCCGTGTAGGGTGACCATAATTAATTCCTTTGTTCACAAGATTCCAACTTAGACCTAAGCCTCCACCAAATTACGCCACAACACACGGTCCGGCGCCTTGCGCATCCAGTCACTTCCCATGGTCTTCTTCAGGTCGTCGGTTTATTTGGCGGGGGTCGTCTTACCTTAAACGGGGCCTGGAGTGGAGACTGCGACTGGGTACACGTGGGGGACGTGTACCCAGTCGCGGACACTCTAGATCCCTATGCATTGCAATTAAGCAACTTTCAGCATGGCCGGTCCTTGTATGGGTGACCACTTTGTGACATAGGTTAGCGAGAGTTTACGTGCGTCGAAAGGCACGTTAATTCGTTGGCTCCGGTTGTCACAGTCTTTCCTCTGTCTTTTTCATGCATAAATTATGGAGTCGTGTCTATTTTGGTCGCATCATCTCGCATATTTCCTCAATTTTATCTTTTATTTCTCCTCTAACATTCAGCGTTGAAAACTGACTTTATAAAGTTCCATACTTACATACTTGACTGGCCTCGTGGTCCGGTGATTAGTGTGCCTGACTACGGATTCGGAGGTCGTGGGTTCGACTCCCACTCAGGACAAATCTCTTTGTGTGATGAGCACATTGATTTCATTGATTAGTGCTGTGTATGAGTGTAATTTATCTATTTTATGTATGTTTAATAGATATCATATATGTTTATTTTTTTATTTCATAGATTTATTTAGTTTTTCATAAAGAAACAGTAACTTTGTTTCAGATAAAAAGAATCATGTCGAAAGGTCGCCGATCAAAAATAGTTCTGGATGTTCAAAAAAAAGCATTTATTAAATATGCCGAGTTGCTACTAGACCCAAACAGTATAAAGCCAAATTTCCAAGGAACTCGAGTTTAAAATGTCTCCTTTAGCATTGTTTTTATCATTTAACCGGAATCACCGGTTTTTTTTGAAACCCATACATTTGAGTCTAAACCATATAAATTATCCCGAAATAGCAGCACTGATACAAATACTACACCAAAATCTTCAAGCAATCAGAACAGTCCGAAAAATCCGACTAAAGTATTTTCTTACCAAATGGATTTATATGACTGGAAAAAAATTCAGCCAATTTATGCGCATCAAAGAAGAACTAACACTTCCACATACAAGAAATACCGAACGATGACAAAGTACAAGTGGAGCAGTCTACTAAAACAAAACATTTATAAACATACAAAACTCCCTTGTACTTGGTCATTGAGGCGTCAAAAAGTGGTAAAAAATAGAATTTATGTAAAAGGTAATTGTTCCCAGTGTACTGCTAGCGTTCAAATAAAAAGTTACGAAACGACGGAGAAAATTCACACATTTTTTTGAAAAAGAAGTCCAAATTAACACCCTTTGATAGACAAAAATTAGCAAAAATTTTAAAAGATAAAAATGCGATCGTTGTCCATAATGAGTTAGCCTCAAAAATTATCAATTGACATTAAAATCATGAAGGCGCATCCAATTTGCCAGTATTGCCTTCACTTTCTTCTTTAAGGCAAATAAAGTCAGAGGCTAAGAGAGGACAGTGGCTTGATTCTAATCCGATCATGTCTTTAGTGGCTATGTCGAAAACGACACATGAAAACATTATTCGTTTTATTGGTTTACATCAAAATTTTCATGTTTATTATTGGAGCGATGAACAAATTAATTATTACAATCAGTATGCCAAGAGATTTAGAGTAACAGTTACTATTGATGCTACGGGCTCGTTTTTTGAAACATTTCGTCTACCGGATGGCACAAAAATCACCAAAAGATTATTTTTATACGCGGGTCTTATAACAGGAAATCCTAAATTAAAATCAGTGCCAATTTTACAAATGGTCACCGATGCACATGGCAAGAAATCTATATTAGATTGGTTGAATAAATGGAAAGCTTCAGTTGACATACCACGGTATGAATGAATGCCGCGGTTAAGCTATTGCATAGCATGTTTTATCAAGCCAATCAATTATAATTACTTCAACAAAGGCGTATATTGAGGCATATGTTTACTAAGTAAAGTAAGTTTTTACTTTACTAAAGTACTGTACTTTACTGTGCTTAACTGTACTTTACTGTTTTTTCTGTGCTGCACTGTGCTCCACTGTTTTCCACTGTAATACACTGTACTCCACTGCAGTCCTCTGTACTCCACTGTACCCCACTGTACTCCACTCACTGCAATACACTGTACTCCACTGTACTCCACTTTACTCCACTGTATTCCACAGTGCTGTACTACACTGTACTCATCTGTTCTACACTGTACTCCATTATACTCATTTGCACTCCACTGTACTCATTTGTGCTCCACTGTACACCACTGTACTCAACTGTACTTGACTGTACTCGACTGTAATCCATTATACTTCACTCTACTCATTTGTACACCAGTGTACACCATTGCACTCAACTGAACTCCACTGTTCTCTTCTGTATTACATTGTACTCCACTGTACTCATCTGTACTTCATTGTTCTCACTATACTTCAGTGTACCTCACTGAACTTCGCTTTACTTCTCTGTACCTCACTGTACTTAGCTGTACCTCACTGTGCTTCACTGTACCACACCCCACCAAACCCACCTCATTCCACCACGCCTCAACCCACCCCACACCACCGCGCTGACCCCAACCCGATATGCGAACGCTCACGTGTATGTGATACACGAGTGTGATCGAGTTTGGCCGAGAATAGCCGAGTGTAAGGTTTTATTTTCGTTAGGGAGTTTCTTGATTTGGTCGCCGCACTCACAGCCCGAGATAAAAGCTATGCAATAACTTAAAAAAAGTTGTACTTATGCGAAGACTTTTATTGATGTTTAAAAAGATTCTTGAGTAAGTTGGAATCTTGTGAACAAAGGAATTAATTATGGTCACCCTACACGGCGTATTATATAGGCAATTTACCTTGTTAATATTTTTCTGTTAAAATATAATGTACACTCTTTAACTTGCATATAAATGATTAATAGGAATTCCTACTAAATGCTGGTGCTTCTAGATTTTGATTTCATCGTAACCTAGGGTAGGAAAAACACATTTACTTTCTGCAAACGTATGGATTGAGGAGCCAGAACAAACATGTTGTAATACCAAATGTATGTTATGTAACGGGTGTTTTTTTTAGAGGTATAGAACTTTAAGTAGGCAACACTTTTTTAACTGGCGTTAATTTAGTCAGCTGTTTAGTGATTTATGTTTAGTTTGGTTTGGCATTTTAACATGAATAGTCTGACGCCTGAATAACGCTTCCAAATTGTGCAAATTTATTTTGAAAATTATGGTTCTGTCCGAAATACGTATCGCGATTTTCATAAGCAAAATTTGTTTAGCAATGAAGCCCACTTTTGGTTGAATGGATACGTCAATAAACAAAACTGCCGTATTTGGGGTGATGATAATCCTCAAGTGTATGTTGAGACACCGTTACATCCAGTGAAACTAACTGAGTGGTGTGCTTTATGGGCTGGTGGAATAATTGGTCCGTACTTCTTTAAAAACGATGCTGACTAGAACGTTACGTCAATGGTGACCGCGATAGAGCGATGATTACTGACTTTTTAGTTCATCAATTGACCAACCATGATGTGCAGGAGATGTGGTTTCAAAAAGACGGCGCAACATGTCACACAGCTCGTGCCACAATTGATTTATTGAAGGAAACGTTTGGTAACCGCATAGTTTCACGTTTTAGATCCGTGGATTGGCCTACAGGATCGTGCGATTGAACGCCACTTGGCTATTTTCTGTGGGGATATGTGAAGTCGCTAGTCCACGCCGATAAACCCGAAAAGATTGACCACTTGGAGGACAACATTCGGCGCGTTATTACCGATATACGGCCATAAATGTTGGAAAATGTCATCGAAAATTGGACCTCTAGATTAGACTACGTCCGAACCAGCTATGGCGGTCATTTTTTTTTTTTTTTTTTTTTTTTTTTTGTTGACGCGGGGAATGCGTTTAGGCACCGTCATCCCAGCTACGGGGGTAGCTGGGACGGTGTGTGGGACTCACCGGTCCCGAAAACAGGGACCGTCCTACCCACTAAACCCCGCGGTGTTCCGACTCACCCTATAGCCGGGCCGAGGGATATGAAGAGCAGATTCTACATCGACCCGGCTAGGGATGCCCCGTAGGGTTGGGGCTCTCCTCGGGGGACCAGATGGTCGGCCCCCGGAGCTCCCTAAGGAGCTGAAGAAAACAAGCCCGCATCGCACCACTCTCGAGCGCCCCTCTGAAAGCAGAGGGGGTAGAGAGCGGCCGAGCGGGCGGGCACTAAGGCACCTCCGGAACACGGGGAGGTGCCTTCCGCCAAACGATCATCGGTGGGTGAGGTCCCCCGACCACCACCCACCGGAACAACACTAGTCGGGAGCGCGCATGAACTGAGCCATGCGACGCCACCGAACCGGACGGCGAGGCGGGAGCGTTTGACCTGCACGCTCCCGCACCCGCAATTCCTCTCTCTTTGCCGCCATCACCTCATTGGCAAAAGAGGTGACGGCGGCCCAACACTCCTGGCTGCCGGCCATGGCTCGCACCACAGCCGGCAGCGACAAATCCAATCCAACACGGCCCGTGAGGGCGACACGCGGCCCGTCCCACGCCGCGCACTCGGCGAGTGTGTGCTCAGCCGAGTCCACGGCGCCACTTGGGCAGTGACGGCACACGGGGTCCGACTCCACACCCACCACCTCCCACAGGTACTTGGCGAAACAGCCATGTCCTGTGAGGAGCTGAGTGAGGTGGTACGTCGGCGCACCGTGCGCCCTCTCTACCCAAGGCCGAAGAACGGGCCGGACAGCCCCCACGAGCCGCACGCTCGCGGAGGGACACTCCAACCTATTGGCCCACTTCCGGAAGAGATCGTCGCGAGCAGATTGTCTCCAGCGATCGATCTCGTCCGGAAGTGGGCGATCTCCATTTATCCGCACCAGGGCGCTTTCGTCGTAAACGCGCTTGAGGACTCCAGCCTCGAGATCCCAAGGGGGGCTCCCGCCAATCAAACACGCCGCCTCGTAAGAGACGGTGCAGTACGCTCGCGCCGCCCTCTGCGCAATCACCCGCTGCGGTCTCCGCAGCAGGGGGATGGTTTTGGCACAGAGAGCGTCCGACCAAATAGGCGCTCCGTAGAGCGCCTTGGAGCGCACTACACCGTCGTAGAACTATGGCGGTCATATGCCAGAAATCATATTTAAATTATAATGCCAGAAGATTGTCTTTCGAATAAAGTCAATTTCATATCAATAAAAAAAATAACCTTTGTTTTATTCCATTTCAAAGTTCTATACCTTTAAAAAAAACACCCTTTACATCACCATCCTTAAGCTACAATCACGAGAGCATTATGTACTAAACTGTAATTCAATCGATTAAAGTAATTGATGCTCTCTCTTTTGAGAAATTATATGCAATGATTTAGATTGAGGAGCCATACTAAATGTTTCGTAACTTCTTGAAATCCAGTAGGATAGGGCGGAAATCGTTAGTAGGTACCCTACATAATGCCTACTAAATGATACAAAAAGAAAATCAATAATATTTATCAGTTTCCTTAAGAAATTCAAGTGGCTCCTCAATCCAGATGTTTAGATTGAGGTGCCACTTTGAAATCGATGTAACTTTTTATCTATTGGATGTACAAATTCCAAAACTGACCTACATATTTTTTTTATTGTATACTAAATAGGGGAGTGAGTTTCATTTAAAAAGGAGGGATGGCTCCTCAATCCATACGGACACAGCCGAAAATGTAATTTAAAATATTCATGTCTGTCTGTCTGTCTGTCTGTATCCCGAATAAGTATCACGCCTAAACTACTGAATCGATTTGAACGCAACTTGGTACTATCAGAGCTCATAATCCGAGGAAGGTTCTAGGTAGTGACCGACCGAAGTTTCGGTTTCGGTTTCGGTTTCGGCCAGTTTCGGCCAAAAAATCGAGTTTCGGCCGCAGTTTCGGTTTCGGCCAAAATGGGCCGAAACTTTCGGCCGGGCCGAAACTCACGTGTTCATGAATTTTGAGTGCCTGGCTCTGCTTGTGACGTGGTTGGGGTCAAGCCAACCAGTTAATATATTACTAACCGAAAATTTAGAGATTTACAAAGGACTTCCAATCAATAGTTATAATAATACAACTTTATATAAACCACAAGCAATTACAATCATTGAGAAGTATTAGTTAGATTAGACAGTTACCCCTGTGTTATGTCTCAGACCTCTTTTTTACTTTTGGTTACAGAATCCTAAAGATCTAGGACATTACATAACCCTACCCCTTTGTTGTCTGTTCCGTTGACTGTGTTGGTCGTCTGTCTGTCTGCCAGCAGGCTGTAACTTATCCACCGTGATAGTTAAGACAGTTAATTTTTTTACAGATGATGTATTTTTGTTGCCGCTATAGCAACAAATAATAAAAATAAACAAAATAATAGTATTAAAGGGGGCCTCCCATACAACATAGTGACTTTTTTACCGCTTTTCTAGTACGGAACCCTACGTGCGTGAGTCCGGCTCACGCTTGTCCAGTTTTAGTTATACACTTCTAGAATGTAACCAAAACCGGCAAAGAGCTAGTAGCAGGGCACCGTGTGGTTTTAGTCGGTAGGAGTTCGCAATAGCATCTATGTGTACACGTAAAAGAAAGAAACTCATCTTTAGGTGTAGAAATTTCTTAAAGTGTCTTCTCAAGTGTTTACTCTTGAGAAGATTAATACCGTTGATTAATGGTACTTGGTGGAACTTGCTGCACCTATTGAAAAAATAACCAGTCAAATGCGAGACGGACTCTCACACGGAGGGGCTTAAGCGGGACCCTATTAACGAGACATGAGGCCTAGCCGTCCGTCTGTCTATTAGTCACGAGGTTGTATCGCTGGAACCGCGCCAGATAGAGGCCTAAAATTTTCACTGATGATGTATTTCTGTTGCTGCTATTTTTTTTAACGTGTGGGCAATCCTACAGGGATGCTATGCCGGAGTCTTACCGACTAAAAACCACGCGTTGGGAGCCCCGAGTATGCCCTCGGAATGATGCTTACTGCGGCCGCGTCTTTGGGGGGGTTGTTTAGTTGTTATCCCGCTACTTGAGGGGGGCGTGCATGAATCTCTCACTTCACGCTATCGTCTAGGGCCTGCTTCTATAAGGACGGTGAGCAGACGTTCTCAGGACCCTGGTCATAGAGGCTGATAGTATAGGGCGCGCAGCCGCAGACTGTGCAACTTGGGTGGTAAAGTCCTCTCCCGCTTCCTCCCCGGCGCTGTCTCTTTCACGAGCATGACCTGTTCACAAGAAGAGGCCTATGGCCTCGCTCCAGCGCTCGCTCAATTTAAACAATGCCCTTGCGCCATTTAAACAATGACGCAAGGGCCCTCGCTTCCAGGTCCCATAGAGGGGTCCCGGCTAGAGGACATGCCGCCTCAACTGAGATCATGCGGTATCCCCTTATCCTAACCCTGACAGCCATCGCGTTCTGCGGGCTAAGCAATCTAGCCGCATTGCTGGCCATCAGGATCTCCGCCTATACGAGGACCCCATAAAGCTCCGCATGATCCCAAGGTACAGTCTCCTGCAGGGAGCCTTGGGTCCCCTGTTATTGAGCAACAACCGCGAGAGTGCGCCTGATGCCCCCCTCCCTCAGTTTTGGCACTAAACTTCGGAAGTGGTATCCGAAGTAACACCGGCTATCGAGTACGAGCCCCCGATCGTCATCGAGAGTTCGATGCCCATGCTGACACCCCGTATATGTAAGCTGGATCCCGCAGGTTGCCTATAGGGCTGCGTTGCTCCTCGCCCTGTAACTGTCGTAACACGTTACGCCGACACCCCTGAGCAACGGACCACGCAGCACCCAATGGTTACCGATGTTCCACAGAAGCACTTCTAACGATCCCTGTGGAACACCAAACGACACATCTCGCCGACCCTACCCTAGCCAGCTCGGGTAAGTTATGGCCCTCTCGGAAAGATAGGCCCCGACAATTCCACATGAGGCATTCCATGGTAAATAAGCGCCTCCCAAACGCTGCTCCAGGGCAAGGTGTTGAAAGCGTTGGAGATTTTAAAAGACACTGCTACCACCAACCACCTCACCATGTGCTGTTGCCGATATAACAAAAAATACCAACTAAAATCAGAAAAAAACATCCACACAACAAACGTAATTTTTGTATCGGAACTCGCTGTGCGGGAATCCGACTCGCACTTGGCTGGTTTTTTTTTTATTTTCAATATGAACACGTGAGTTTCGGTTTCGGTTTCGGTTTCGGCCGAAACTGACCCTGGGGCCGAAAGTTCGGTTTCGGTTTCGGTTTCGGCTCGAAAACCAGTTTCGGTCGGACACTAGTTCTAGGATACTTTTGATCCCGATATTTTGCGCGGTTCCTTTGGGAGAGGGGATGAAAGACAAAATGGTTTTTTTAGTTGTAACTTCTCAATGCGTAGTCCGATTCCAGAATTTTTTTGTGTTATAAAGGGAGCACTTTATGGAGTGTTTCACACAAGTTGCAATGTTGAGGGTTTTGTAGTTCAGGAATAAGAAACATCTCAACTTTCGCAAAACCTAGAATTCAAGGGTTTCTTTGAATGTTAGGGTAAATCCAAACGGGCGTGTTGGGTTAATCATAAAAGAGCTTAATGATTAAGGCTATTGTAAAATAATTCTGTGAATTGTTTTAGAACAGACTTAAGCTCTTTTATGATTAAGCAAACAGGGCCGTTTCACACGATGGTTGATGGGTTTTTCAGTACATTTTGAGTTTTTGAAGCGTACACATACGCACACAACATTTATATATATATATATATATATATATATATATATATATATATATATATATATATATATATATCTATACATATAATAAAATGATAGAAAAGCTAAAACTGTACATTGGAAATATTAACAAAAAAATACTCGCTGGGTGTTCTACATAAGATACCGAAGCTGAAAATATAGTTAGATTTTTTTTTGTCTGTTTGTCTGTTTGTCTGTTTGCTTTGCTTTGTCCGGAAGGATCTCGAAAAGTACTGAACAGATTTGGTTCAAATTTTGCACAAATATTACTTAGGGGTGTGGTCTTAAAATAGGCTATATAATATCACGCCACATATCCTAGGGGCTAAGCAGAGAGCAATGAAATGTTTAAACCGTTGGATTGATTTAACTAAAACGTAGCAGGAATATTAGTAGGAGATAGGTTTTACACTCAGACAACCATTATTATTACGCTAAATTTTTTAGGAGCTCGGCAGAGAACAATAAAAATCTGTTTGTATATTTTTGCAAAATACAGAAATTACTGAATAATTTTAATTAATCTTTTATTTGAATAGCAATCTAGAGGTAGGATCTTTACAATTTACAATAGCCTTAATCATTAAGGTCTTTTATCACTAAGCCAACACGCCAGTATAGATTTACCCTCACATTTAAAGGGATCCTTGAATTCTAGGTTTTGCGAAAGTTGGGATGTCTCTAATTCCTGAACTAGAAAACCTTTAACATGGAAACTTGTGTGTAACATTCCTTACAGTATTCCCTTTATAACACTAAAAAAAAATTTTGGAATCCGAAAACGCATTGAGAAGTAACAACTAAAAAACCGTTTTGTCTTTCATCCCTTCTCCCAAAGGAACCGCGCAAAATATCGAGATCAAAAGTATCCTAGAACCTTCCTCGGATTATAAGCTCTGATTGTACTAAGTTTCATTCAAATCCATTCAGTAACTTCGGCGTGATACTTATTCGGAATACAGACAGACAGACACACATGAAAAATGTAATTTCATTTTCGGCTTCAGTAGACTCTCGACCCTCAACAGTTTTACTATGTGTATAGACTAGCTGACCCTCGCAACTTCGTTTGCGTCACATAAGATCTATGAAAGGAGAGGTATTTCTTTATCAGACTCATCAAGCAGCGTGTGAAACTGCCCTGTTTGCTTAATCAAAAAAGAGCTTAAAGATTAAGTCTATTCTAAAGCAATTCAGTCCACGCCTTCGGCGCGGACTGAATTATTTTACAATTGCCTTGACCATTAAGCAGCTCTTTTATGATTAAGCCAACACGCCACACAAACGTTGTTTATAATGAACATTCTTAAAACAACTTTACTGAAAAATGTTGAGCTTTGGCTACAGTGACATGGGTACATAAATTAAATCACCTTAAACATAGTAAGTACATGCATACGGTCACGCCTTTATCCCCAAAGGGGTATCGAGGCATATTATATGTTTACCTTTTTTTAATTTGTCCCACGTAACGTAATAGGTGGTGAGCCGCATTGCCGTGTTGAAATGGACAGGCGTTAGTACTGCCTACTTTTGAAAATTATTAAATCTATAAGGTCTTCAACTTGGTTTAACGACTGCCATTTACTGGCTACCGTTAGCGTTAGTGTTATCGTCTCAACTCTTCCGATTATGCGTAAAGTTTTCATTCTGTGGCCCTAATCTAACAAACGTTTCGTATTCGCGCTTCACCATACTACTTACTCTTATAATTATTAAAGGGGCTAATTAATAAACACGTACGTCATACCGGCCTTGGACCCACTAAAACCATGAGGTCTCTTCCTATCCATCTAGCGCAGTCCTAGGGTATCCTTTAGAGGGCTTACCCGGGGCTCCCAATCGTAGGCTGTTAGGTAGGATTAGAGATGAAAATGACCAAAGTGACTGAATTTGACTGACTGTCATTTACGGTCAAATTGGTCAAAAACGGTCATTTACTGTCAAAAAGGGTCATAAACAGTCATTTTGATTTTGAGTGCTTTTTGATATTTATTTTGAACTAGCTGACCCTCGCAACTTCGTTTACGTCACATAATGTGCACGAAAGGAGAGGTACCTAATTCTTCATCAGACTTGTCAAGCACCGTGTGAAACGGCCCTGTTTGCTTAATTGTAAAAGAGCTTAAAGATTAAGGCTATTCTAAAGCCATTAACAGCCTTAATAATTAGCCTCAGTTCAGACACGGCGGGAACCGCGCGGAAATCGCGCGGTAGCCGCGCGGTTATGTCTGAACGATTACTAACTAACTCATATAAATAAGACCCGCGCGATTTCAGAATCGCATGGAAATCGCGCGGTTCCCGCCGTATCTGAACTGAGGCTTTCATGTTTAAGCCTCAGTTCAGACACGGCGTGAACCGATTTCCATGCGATTCTGAAATCGCGCGGGTCTTATTTATATGAGTTAATTAGTAATCGTACAGACATAACCGCGCGGTTACCGCGCGATTACCGCGTGATTCCCGCCGTGTCTGAACTGAGGCTCAAACCAACACGCCCCGCCCGTTTAGATTTAGCGCTCGTTCAGATATGCGGGAATCGCGCGGTAATCGCGCGGTTATGTCTGAACGATTACTAACTAACTCATATAAATAAGACCCGCGCGATTTTAGAATCGCATGGAAATCGCGCGGTTCCCGCCATGTCTGAACAGCCACTTATCAGACACGGCGGGAATCGCGCGGTAACCGCGCGGTTATGTCTGAACGATTACTAACTAACTCATATAAATAAGACCCGCGCGATTTTAGAATCGCATGGAAATCGCGCGGTTCCCGCCGTGTCTGAACAGCCACTTCGCCTCAGTTCAGACACGGCGGGAACCGCGCGATTTCCATGCGATTCTAAAATCGCGCGGGTGTTATTTATATGAGTTAGTTAGTAAGGGTATACTACGCCAAATCGAATGCCAAATAATCGAACATCCAAATACTCGAACGTTCAAAATATCGAACGTTTAATATATCGAACATTGATATTGTAATCTTCGATATTTTGAACGTTCGATTATTTGGCATTCGATTTGGCGTAGTATACCCGTTAGTAACCGTACAGACATAACCGCGCGGTTGCCGCGCGGTCACCGCGCGATTCCCGCATGTCTGAACGAGCGCTTACCCTCTCATTCAAAGGAACCCTTGAATTCTAGGTTCGGCGAAAGTTGAGTTGCCTCTAATTTCTGAACTACAAACCCTCAATCTTGAAACTTGGGTCGGAAAACCCTTAAAGTACCTACTCCCTTTTCAATATTAATAAAATACTTGAAATCGCATCACGCGTTGCGAAATTACAACTGAAAAACCATTTTATCTTTAATCCTCTCTCCCGCAGGAACCGCGCAATACTTCGGGATCAAAAGTACAGTGTGAAAAGTATCCTAGAACCTTTCTCGGGCTATAAGCTCAAAATGTACTAAGTATCATTCAAATCGGTTCAGTAGTTTCGGCGTGATACTTATTCGGGATACAGACAGACAGACAGACATGAAAAGTTTAAATTACATTTTCGGCTTCAGTATCGATTAGAGAACGCCTTACAATTAAAATTTTCAAAATATCTTCCATGTACAGACTGTTGACCCTGAACAGTTTTATTATACGTATAGATTATACTGAAATGGTGCCCCCTGTCGGGAAAAATTGGCATTATTTACTCACTTCAATAGTTAGAATTAATAGTAAGTTTAAGTCAAATTGATTGAATTTGACAATAAATGACCGGTCAAATACGGTTTTTGACAATCGTGACTGGTCAGATTCAGTCATTTTACATCTCTAGGTAGGATACGTGTAGTTTTTTGTCAGTGGGAGTCATAGTACATTCATGTGGGATTTTCCTCACGTTAAAAAAATCCGTCTAGCGCATAACTCCCCGGGTAAGTTGGAGGATGTCCTAAATTTGTTCCCACATTTTGGTGACGACTTATCCTAGCTAGAGCCTCTAATAGAATACGGTTCAAACTTTGCTTATAACATAATTTCCACGCGGACGAAGTCGCGGGTAACAGCTAGTATATATATATATATAGATACCACTTACACTATACAGGGTGAATTTTTGAAAAGGGCTTGGATGGCCAAATCCGAAACTATAAGGAATAGCGAAAAATGCTGAAAGGAGTCACGAGCCCGATTTTGATGAAACTTTAAACCTCATCATTAGATTTTTAAAAAACCCATAATCCTAGCTGGGAATCGAACTCGTTGATTTAAAAAAAAAACACACCCTTTATTATTACACCATACGATAGAGTCGCTGTTAAGGATCAAATTCTGCGAAGTAATGATATACGGCAAATTTAAGGAAAATCTGGAATTTTAATATTAATTCAAATTTCATGTACCTAAATTTTGTATCATAATTTGTTTCGACCGAAATTTCAAAAAAGATCGTAACTCTTCCGTGTTTTAAATTATGCTCAGAATGATTTTTTGGAGAATATTCTAAACGGAATCAATAATATTAAAATATTGAATGCAGTACGATCCTTGAGATCTCGAATCCAGCTATGTATTGAAAAGATTTAGAACAATTAATCAGTTACCGTAAAAAATAAAATGTATTTTGTTAAAGATGAGCTCGTTCCTTTAGTTTGCCGTATGTCATTACTTCCCAGAATGTAATCCTTAATAGCAACACTATAGTATGGTGTAATAATAAAGGGTGTGTTTTTTTTATCAAAATCAATGGATTCTCGGCTAGGATTATTGGTTCTTCAAAAATCTAATGATGAGGTTTTAAGTTTCATCAAAATCGGGCTCGTGACTCCTTTCAGCATTTTTCGCTATTCCTTATAGTTTCGGATTTGGCCATCCAATCCCTTTTGAAAAATTCACCCTGTATATACCTAGCTGCCCATAATCTTTGCACAATGCGATCCCTTTGCAGCCGTCCTCTAACTAAAAGCTGTTGTTCCACACCACTACCTGTATCTCGCTGTGACTGAGGTGTGGACTTGTTGCCTTAGATCTTTATCAGTGTCAATATTTGGCAGTTGTGGTACTGGCAGACGATATTTGTTGCAAATATTATGTAGCACAGCAAGCATTTATGATCATTGCAACTGTTCCATGATCATAAAGCATAACTCTATGTGCCAGTAAACATCTCCAACGTGCTTTTAAAACCCCAATGCAGCGTTCCACAGTATTCCTAGTTGAACAGTGGACAGCTGTGGAATGTTCATTTGGGTTCAGCATTAACTATTGGAGTTAAGAGCCATGGCTGCAGTGGATATCCAGAATCACCTGTAATAATAATTATTCAATGATAAGTACACACAAAACCAACTCTTCACTTTCAATAAAATTGTATGGATCGTGTTACCTAGAAACCAAATAGACTCTCCTCTATTTTGTAACTCTTGAAGATGTTCGTTTATTTCACAGTTTCTCCAAATATAAGCATCGTGAGCAGTACCCCCAAATGATGCATCTATGTTTAGTATATTTAACACTTTCCCAGTGCACCTAATCCTTAAAATTTTCCTGCTACGTCCAAGCGGTTATTCCTGGTATGTGTCGGGTACCACATGTGGATCCCTGGACTCCCTGGGCTAATTGGGCGAGTTATTAGCTTCAGGAGTCCGGGGTCCCACATGTAGGACCCGTTTTTAATTTATTCTGCGGAGGTTATTTTTGGTCTGTGGAGTTATTTTAAATCTGAAATACATTTAGTTTTCCTCTAGCGACATATCTTTTAAATAAACAAACTGATCTTTGTGGCACTCTAAGAAAAAAATAGAAAACATCTACCGGATTATGTGAAAGCAAAAAAACTCCAGCGGGGTGAAATTATTGCCAGCCAAAAAGAAAATGTTACTGTCGCCAAGTGTCAGGATAAAAGAGATGTCCTCAGATCTCTACCTGTCATTCTAATGAAATATGTACCTATTACTGGACAAAGAAATCCTAAACCAAAACTCAAAATTCTAATTTTCACTTTACTGTTTTGTTTTTTTTTCAAAAATAGGTCAAAAATAAAGATATTTGGAGGTACAAAAGATTTTTAGTTCACCAGTTTCAAGCCCTACAAGTTCACCTCTTGATAATGATCCTTTCCGTAGAGTCTAAGGATATTTTCTTATATGAACTACTATGGTAGTCGGGAACCACATGTGAGACCCGGACGTGTAGAGCTTTACGTCCGGGTCCCACATGTGGTACCTGGACTGGGAAAGTGTTAAGTCACTATCACATATCTAGAAAAGAAATAAAATTTTTGTGTTACAATATTACACACTATTATTATTTGCACATTTCTAGAGTGGTAATGTTTTCTATTAAAGAACCTTTCTGCATGATCAGTAGGCTGAATAAGAGCAACATGAGTACAATCAATGCAACCCAGGCATCCAGTAAATCCAAATTTGTTTGAAAATCTGAAATTCAAATTCACATTTATTCATTTCATAGACTACTGTAAGATAGAAGAAAATGTTATTGACCATTTGAGTAGAAGGGACATCATAAAAACTGAAAATATTTTTATAATTTGATACTATATGATTTGGTACATACCACTGATCTGTATCATTACCACTGGATTGGCTGTTTCATACAAATGACAGCGCATTGTTTGTGTCGATTTGAAACGCCTCTAGAGTTGGTTCAGGGAACTAAATCTGACGTTAATGAACATAACGTCATCCCGTATCGCGCTGAAAATTACGTATTAATTTGGTAATTTAAGGACTTTTGAGCAGTTAAGTGCTGATTTGTGTGTTTATAAAGTGAAATACATTTACAATGGACATGGTGAAATGTGTGTTTTGCAAATGTAGCTTTAAAAAGGGAGCAACGTAACACTTCACAGGTAAGTTGATTTTTCGTAATTTATATCATTAAATCAGCGTGACCTACCTGTAAAAATGCTTGATTTGGTACAAAATATGTATATGAATAATATATAGGTGAGATTGAATTATTTTTAAGCACAAAATTGGATTTTAATTTCGTTTAGTGATGTCCATTTTGTCATATCGATAAACTTAATCATGGTCTGATGTAATAAGAAAAATTACTAATAATGGTACCGAACAAAATCTTATTAGTATTATTTTTTTGACATTAACTTGTTTAGGTAATGTTTACTAGATAATGTTTTTTACTCTATTGCTGGATGTTTATTTCATTGCAGATTTCCAACTGATCCAGGTATCAGAAGTTCATGGCTTGGCAGCATGAGCGCCCATAACTGGACACCAAGAACAAGCGATTTTCTATCCAGGTATCAGAAGTTCATGGCTTGGCAGCATGAGCGCCCATAACTGGACACCAAGAACAAGCGATTTTCTATGTTTTCTAGATCCAATCGTGGATAATTTTTAATATGGATAACTTTTCAAACCTAAATTTAGATGAAAATTGTGAATGACCAATAAAGTTAAATCACGTTTATTTTTATTTTTTCTCTACTTCCTCCAATACAACTCCCTTTCTATGGTGCATGGAAACAATCTAATACTTCTCTCCTTCTCGTCAAGAAGATATTTACCTGCAATTTTGCGCCATGGGTATGGAAAATTGCAGGTAAATTTTATTTCATTTAGGTAGGTATACTACGAGTATACTAGACACCAATTTGAACCACCTGTAAATTAAGAGCACTATTCATTTAAGCGTCGATAGCTTGGTGGTTAAGCCGTTAAGGAGTCTGTCTTGCGATCGAGAGGACCCGGGTTCGAATCCTGGGCATTACATTCCTAGCAGAAGTAATTTAGCATAGTCCCAAATTTAGTTTAGTTAAACCCCTCCAGGGTTTAAGGGAATATTAATAATTTCGGTTGCTAACATTCTTAAATCGTATTATAAAATTAAAACATTCTAAAAATGTTTTAATTTCAAATTAAATCTATCGATACCTACACTTCAGACCAAGAAAGTTTGTCACATCACTAATTTTAGTTCTCTGAACCAACGCTACTGGGCTACAGCGCCACAATGGCGAGAATCAAGAAGGCATAATTTTAGTTTGACAGCCACCTATCCAGTGGTAATAATACAGATCAGTAGTACATACCCATTTATGATTACGTTTCTTGCTTCTTGTGATGAAGGAAAACAAATGTATTTTTTCAAGATGCTATGTGTATTCAACGCTAATGTCACCTCATTGGCTTAGCACGATGCACTGCGATTAAACGCCCGTGTTTTACCGCAAGTCTGAAACCGCAAAAAAATGTAACACATAGCTTTGTATACAAGCGCACGCATTAAGGCTGGTACACACGTAACGATATATCGTAGCGATTAATCTGTGCAGACCCATTTGCGCAGATTTATGGATCGTGTGTATGACAAATCGTTGCAGATTATCGTTGATCGGGGGCAGTTGCAATTTACATTAAATAAATCGTTGTCGATTGCGTTTGCGCAGTTTTATCGTCGCGTGTGGATGACGATCGATGCGATTTCGGCAGTACTTCACGGAACTCGCTTGTGAGCGCACGTTCGTGCGGCGCTCTTGTGAAACATGGCGGAAGAAGAAAGAGGTCCCCGCGAACAACTGCAAGAGTTCATAGAGAGCTACAGAAGCGAAACTTGCCTTTGGATGACCAAATCTAAGGATTACCACGATCGCAACAAAAAAAATGCCGCCTACAACAGGCTAGTCGAAAAATATAAAGCCATTGATCCAAATGCCAACAGGGAGATAGTAGTTAAGAAGATTAATAATCTTCGAACAACCAACAAAAAAGAGGTAAATAAAATAAAAAAATCGTGCAAATCCGGAGCAGGAACTGACGAGATTTACACTCCTCGCTTATGGTACTTCGAGTTGCTAAGTTTTTTGTACAAAAAAATGCCGCCTACAACAGGCTAGTCGAAAAATATAAAGCCATTGATCCAAATGCCAACAGGGAGATAGTAGTTAAGAAGATTAATAATCTTCGAACAACCTACAAAAAAGAGGTAAATAAAATAAAAAAATCGTGCAAATCCGGAGCAGGAACTGACGAGATTTACACTCCTCGCTTATGGTACTTCGAGTTGCTAAGTTTTTTGTACGATCAAGAAGTACCGAGACCATCGAAATCAAACATAGATGAGGATGAAGACGATAATGAGGTAAGCTTTTACTTATCAAAAAATATTTATTGCTTTATGATTAGAGATGAGATGCAGCGAATTTTCGGCCAGTATTCGGTATCCGGCCATCCGGACACAATTTAACTATCCGGCCGATAATTCTTTTTCAGAGATAATTCTTTATCAAGTGAACCAATTTCGATATTTTTTTATTTATTTGCTAGGAGGTACTTTCAGAATACTTCTATAAAGGAAAAAAATTCAACACAAAAGTATTAAATTATAAAGTTCATTCAAGCCTTTTCATATTATATCCCACTTGGCCTACTAACACTCCCCCTCCCCCCCCCCCTTCTTACCGTCCGTTTTTAGAGAAATGAACAATATATTTTTAAATTTTTCATACACGTGGATTAGCTATATCTATATTCATTCCAAATTTCAAGTTGATAGCACAAGTAGTTCCTGAGATATTTTACGTTGTGACAGACAAACAGACGGGCAGAGTGGGGAAAAACGTGTGTATGGAACTAAGAAATGTAAAGGAAGAGGCAAAATAATGGTAAATAAATAACAAATTATTATAAAAATAATTATAATGAAAAAAAAAAAATATTATACACAAATACAACGTGCAGACCATTTTGCTTGACATTCATCATCATCATCATCTTAGCGTTTGTCCCGGTTGCGTCCCAGAAGGGAGCCCAGGGTCCGCTTTCCTACTTTTACTTCTCCATCTCTGACGATCCTCGGCATCTTTTGCAGTGAGGCCATCGGCACGCATGTCATCAGTTACGACGTCAAGCCAACATTTCTTGGGTCTTCCCCTTCTACCAGGTCCTGGAGGAGGTGGCATGGCTAGGCATTTATTCCCTACGTAGCTTACCGGTTTCCGCAAAACATGGCCGTACCAACGTAGACGACTTTCCTGCAATTTGTCTGCTATGTCACGGACACGGAGGATGCCGCGAATGCGTAAGTTTCTAACTCGGCCTTTCCGAGTAACGCCACATGAAGCGCTGGATGCGCAACATCTTCATCTCCGTGACATGCAGTTCCTGCTTGTGTCGTTCCAGTACCGGCCATGTTTCGCTGCCATACAGGAGGACAGGTCTAATGATGGTTTTATAGACCTGTCCTTTTAGCTTAACCGGCATTTTGGGGTCGCAGATAACGCCAGTCAACTCACGCCATTTGGCCCAAGCTGCTGATATGCGAGCCTTGACGTCGCAATCGATGTCTCCGGACGAGTGTAGTACTGATTGACATTAATGAATCAAATTGTCTTGCCAAGGAACTTTTCCTTCACTTACAAAATACGTCATAAATCGACTTCTTATCTGATTAGCTGTTTGAGATGCACGGCCTTGTATAGTTCTTTGTAATGGTTCAATTGTTGACGCTCTTGTTGTGAGCCCTGACGTTATCGTACCTTCTTCAAGGTTTTCAATATCAAAACATTCTGAAGAAGCGTATGAAAGCGATGATGACGTCAAATAATTATGCAAAGCACAGGTTGCTCTTACGACTGACCCAATAGTTTTAGGCGACAGGATCATTTGTGTTCTGTAAATTCTGAACCTTGCCGCTAGTATCCCAAATGCGTTTTCGACAATGCGGCGTGCTCGCGATGTCCGATAATTATATATCTTCTTAATTCTACTGTCTAAATCATTTTGCCGAAATGGTTTTATCATGTCCTTTCTCAGAGTAAACGCGTCATCAGCTACAAATACATACGGCAGTATTCGTGGACTATCATGCAACCTTTCTGCTGTAGGAATATTTAACGTCTTCCTTTCAAGTTTTTCATAAAATTTCGTATTCAACAATACTCCACCATCAGAAACCCTTCCATTTGTTCCAAAATCAACTAACAGGAATTGCATCAACGATTGCCAGCAATACCATACTGTGTCTATGTTTATAGTTATAATAAAACGACCCACTGTTACTTGGAGGCACGATTTCAACGTGCTTACCATCAATGGCACCTAAACAGTGAGGGAAGTTCCACTTCTGCTCGAATTCTCTCGCTATTATTCTCCAATCTTGTTCTGTTTTGGGAAACTGTAACAAAATGAGTACATGATTAGTATTATTTTAGTAACATAATATTTCTTCTATTCTACAGAATCAGGCGACCGCCAGTAACGACTCAACGACCAATCACGAGTCGCAGTCGGCCAAGACCAGGAAGAAATACACTAACCGAAGACATACTAAGTCCGTAAATGATCATTTTAAACGGCCCAAACTCCCCGACAATCGTTTTGAGGTTTTTGGAAAAAATGTTGGGATGAAACTACAAGAGTTACCAAAAGAACAGAGAATCATAGCAGAAAAAATAATTAACGAAACTCTGTTCTTGGCTGAAATGGGTAGCTTAACTATATCACACACTGTAAGAAAAAATTATGACTTTCCCAACACTGGTTTTTCCAGTCAGCCACCACACAAGCCCTTTTTACTCAGCCACACACTCAAAACCTTTACACTCAGCCAAACACTCAAAACCTTTCCACTCAGCCACGAACTCAAATCCTTTTCACTCAGCCAAACACTCAAAACCTTTCCACTCGGCCACACACTGAAAGGCAATATGCCTTACAAGCTAACCAACACAGCTTTCAAGAACATGCTGTAGTCCACTATGGATCATCAATGGAATATACATCACCATTACAGCCTGATCAGGATGCACAACCTGATAACACAATTGCTACCTATTTAAGTAATTTTAATGATGATTTGTAAAATGTGACGACACCTAAACAGCATTGGTTGTGATACGTCGTGTAAGTTTAATTAATAAATAATTTGATGATTACAATATTTTTTATGTCTCACGCTTACCTTTAAGTACTCTTTCCGTAGAACCTCGTACAAAGCATCACAGGTTTCAGGAATGATTTGACTAAGAGCTTGCGGTGATATTATTGTAGAAAACTTCATACATTCGTAGGAACGTCCTGTAGCTAAAAATCGCAGTGTAGCAGATAATCTTTCATGAGGACTTATTGCTTCTCGCATTACAGTGTCGTGTTTCTTTATTAGTGGAGTAACTAAAGCCAGCAGATTAAAGTATGCTTCTTCATTCATCCTCAAGTAATTATGCCAATCTTTCGGAGCAAATTTCAACTCATTTAATAACTTGGTATGAGAAAATCGCTTCCTTTTCATGAGCCAGTCTTTACACCACACACTCCGCGCCTTTTTATTCTTTAAACACAAAACCAGGCCTAATATTGCGAGCGCGTCATCATCTTCCATAATGCGTGTTTCTTGCATGAGATTCTGCGGAGAACTGCCGATCGACGCCGATATCGGAGGCGTGTGGTGACACTAGGGACGTTCGATTTATCTGCACAGTCTGAAATCGCTACGATATATCGTTAACGTGTGTAGCGGGCATTAGTGACTTTTTCAGTGACTGATTTTAAAAACGCAACTTGCTACATTTTGACCGCGATTTGAAAACGCGCGATTTTTTTGTGCCCCATACTAATAGTACTGTGGCGCCCGCACGGCAATTAAGGGCTCGTTTAAGGAGACGCGGGGCGTCAAGCGTCGCGTACGGCGTGGCTTGCAGCGGCGCGTAAAGCGATTTGACCGTTTATAGTCAGGCGGCGCGTGAAGCGGCCCGCGTAGCATCACGCGCAAAATCAAACATATAGAAATGTAGGAGCTCGTTTAAGGACACGCGGGGCGTCGAGCGACGCGCGTGGCGTGGCTTCTCTCGGCGCTGCGTCGGCCGCGTGGCACGCAGCTTCACTCGGCGCTGCATCCGCCGCGTTGCACGCAGCTTCATATACGGCGTCGTTCAATGCGACATAGGGATGTGACATTGTACATAAAAAAACGATTTTTAGTTAATCGATTTTTTCTTTAGCATGAAAAATCGATTAGTAAATTATCGATTTTTCTCAAGAAAATAATCGATTTTTTTTTAAATTAATCGATTTTTTCCTAATTTGACATTTATTTTTTTATAAAATAAATACCATATCAAGTTTTATTCATTAATAATAAACAACAGAAATAGTAAGTACTTACATAATCAACACAAATTAAAGTTTTAGAACAATCAAATTATAACAGGTTCAAAATATTAAAATAAACAATAGTAAGTTCTTAATAATCAACACAAATTAAAGTTGTAGAACAATAAGGTTGAAATTTAAATGTTTTTCACATTGAATCAACAAAATATTCAAATAAATAAAAAGTAAATTAAATTATTCAAAAACTAAAAATCCGTACGCAACAAAAAAAAAAAAAATAGTGTCCACGGACTTGCTTTTTAAAAGTGGTGATAGTTTTACTGTCCCTGATACCAGGCGGAAGTGAGTTCCATTGTCTGACTGCATGCACGGTGAAAGAGGATGAATAAAGACCGGTTTTGTGAGAAGGAAATTTAAGATTTGAGCGTAGGTGAGATCTGCAGAGAGCATCAGGAGCACGAACAAAAGAGAACCTTTCCTTTAGATAGGGAGGTGAAGATGGATTATAAAGGATATTGTAAAGGAGGCAGAGGATTCGAGTGTTACGGCGAAGGCGGATTGGGAGCCACTTGAGTTCTTTGCGGAAGTGAGAAACATGATCGAACTTTCTAAGATTGAATATAAAGCGTATACACAAATTTTGCAACCTCTTAAGTTTATCCAAAAGCTCCTCAGTGGCGTCTAAATAGCAGGCGTCGGCGTAGTCAATAATGGGCTGAATAATAGTTAGAGCAAGACTAATTTTCGTCCTCAAGGGTAAGAGGCTCTGGAGGCACTTCAACGAATGAAATGAGAAGTGCACTTTCTTGCTGACGTCACTAATATGGGCACTCCAGGATAGCGTGGTGTCCATGATCACTCCCAGGTTCTTCACAGTGTCTGCGTAGGGTATCTGAATACCGGCCAAAAGAACTGGATCCAGTTCAGACACCGGCATATTGTCAGTTTGATACTTACTGCTAATGACGATGGCTTGCGACTTCAGAGGGTTGATGCGCAGTCCGACCGAATTAGCCCAGTCGCTTCGTCTAAGTCGCGGTTAATGCACGATATGCCAAATGGGGCGTCAGTGGCCGAAAAACGTCGGTACAGCTGCAAGTCGTCAGCGTAGAGATGGAAGTTACTGGAAATAAGACTCGTAGCCGAGTTGATGAAGATACAGAATAAAAGAGGAGATAGAACGCCATCCTGAAACGTATGGAAATGTTCGAGTTCGACGTATGGAATTGAACGCCAATCTTTCATAAGTATCGATGTATCGTTTATTTTGCGTACGTGATATTTTGCTTTCATGACGTTCTGCTCCAGAGGGTTATAAACATCGATTACATTTTCAAAATAAAATATCGATATTTTATTTTGATAAATATCTTTATTTTAATATCGATATTTTCTATGAACGATATTGCCCGACATTCCTACCTAACGCATACCCCGCACATCTCCCACCCCTTCCTTGAAGCGTCCTTCGCGGCGTCACCCGCAGCTTCATCCGCCGCGTTCCTCCATTGCGAGACTCGCTGGTTTACCCGCCGCGTCCTCCGCGGCATCACCCGTCGCTTCAATTGCCGCTTCCGACGCGACGACACTCGCCGCTGTGGCAGCTACAACTCAAACAAACGCTTGCAAAAACGCTTCTCCTTGAACGCTCTGAACATTTCCATACGTTTGTGTTTCTGGCGGCCCGCCTGGCGGGCCGCGCCGCTCGAAGCGCCGCGTCTCCTTAGACGAGCACTAACCGCATTCGGTTTTTTATTCAGTCTCGGCGAAGCGAGCGCGGAGAATAGACGTTGCCGGAGGTCGTCATGTCGTCCGAGTCAGAAACATCGTATGTAGACTACGATAATGTGTCAAAAAACATTAGCATTGAAGTGGAAAAAAGGCCTGCATTATATGACAAGTCTTTGAATCAATACAGAGACAGAAATACACTCGAGAGCAATGAATCCGGGTCACTTAAGGAATGTTAAAAATCTCGGAAACTAAAAATGATAGGTTAATGCAATAAATTGTATTTAATAGACAATGTAATACTCCTTAAATGAAAGTAAAAAAAATATGAGTCACCATACATTTTATTAACACAAAATTACATAAAGAAAAAACTGCCGATCTCTCCTTAAAACAAAAATAGGAAACATGAAATTTTTGAACTTTATTACGATTTTCTTGAATTTTAATACTTCCTATTGCCTCCTCGTGCTTCCATTACTGCGTTTACGCGGTTTGGCATGCTGTACACCAAGTTCCTTATACGATTTTGGGGAATATTCTCCCATTCCTCTGTGAGAGCAATTTTGAGCTCACGAAGCGTGATTGGGGGAGGGTTTCGTTGTTTTACGCATCTGCCTAGCTCATCCCAAGCATGCTCGATCGGGTTGATATCCGGGCTGCGCGCTGGCCACTCCATACGAGTAATGTTCATCTCTTGAAGGTAGTCATTCACAATCCTACCTGTATGAGGTCGGGCATTGTCATGCATAAATATAGCATCCTCACCTAAATTGACCATAAATGGACCAACGTGATCATTGAGGATTTCTTCCACATATCTTACGCTAGTTAAAGAGCCGTTTTCTATGATCACCAGCTCTGTGCGACTTTCAGAAGAAATTCCGGCCCACACAAGTACAGACCCACCACCGTAGGCTACTTTTTCTTCGATGCATGCTTGTTTGAATCTTTCCCCTGGTCTTCGATACACTCTGTGTCTTCCATCGTGCTTGTAGAGCATAAATTTTGATTCGTCGGAGAACATAACTTTTGACCAATCTTCAATACTCCAATTTACGTGGCTCTGGGCATACCTTAGTCTCGAAATACGATGCCCACGCTCCAGTTTAGGGCCGTTTGCAGGTCTAAGGGGTTTTAAGTTAGATTCAGCAAGCCGACGTCTTACTGTCCATGCACTTGGGTTACTTCCTCCGAGGCGTCGAAACTGATTGGTGAGTTCAGTTCCTGTGAGAAAGCGATTTCGAAGCATGGTGTTCACCAAGTATCGGTCTTCTCGTGCTGTGGTACACCTGGTTCTGCCCGTTCCTGGTCTGCGTAGGTTAGAACCAGTTTCTTCGTAACGTCGGAGAACTCTTTGTACTGTTGACAGCGACACACCGACAGTCATGGCTGTATCGCGCTGACTCCGGCCGGTTTCCAGCATTGTAAGTATTCTGGTGCATTCTTCAGGCGTAAGCGACATAATTTCAGCTTGATTAATGAATATAGAGCACTATCAACATGGTTTATGTACCCACATAAATGACAGATTACAAACAAAAGCAACACCAAATGCTGTAATTTCGTAGTTCCATCTTCGAAAGTGGCCCTTTTTCAAATTTGATTTTTTTATGATATAACTTTACAATAACTAAGAAGTTTTAATACCTTCATTTAAGGAGTATTACATTGTCTATTAAATACAATTTATTGCATTAACCTAGCATTTTTAGTTTCCGAGATTTTTAGGATTCTTTAAGTGACCCGGATTCATTGCTCTCGAGTGTATTAAAGCCCGGCTTTGGCAGGAGGTATATCAAAATGTGTGCAGGGATTGGTAAAGCTTGTCGGAGGTAGAAAACTAAAAACCAAGGTTTGTGCTACATGCTACATTTAATTTTATTACCAAAAGTTAGTTAATGGCATCGTACTGCCAATTTAAGGCACCGGAGCGAGATGTAAAGTAGTCGGCAAATAAATTTCGTGTTTGCATGACGTCACTACTAGGACGAAGTCTGATTGGGTGTAAGTTTCGTAGTTACGATTATTCACATCTGCCCAAATTTTCTGTTAATTCCTTGCAATCGTATTTTCGTGCAAAGTTGTGCAATATACAGCACGCTTTTACTATGTAATTGCAAAGTTCAAGTTTTGTATCTAACGGCCTGTGAAAAATTCGCCATTTATTTGCCATAATGCCAAATGTGCATTCAACTGTTCTTCTGGCATACGAAAGTCGGTAGTTATAATTTTTTTCTTTTATAGATAAGCTTCTGCTTGGGTCTCATCAAATATTTTAAAAGTGGAAAAGCTTCATCTCCAACAAATACAAATGGCATTTCAGGTCCTTCATTATCATTTGGTATTACTGAGCATGGTGGTAAATCCAGTTTGTTTAAAGTCTTTTACCAAAATTAGAATTTCGGAATACGCTGACGTCACTGTTGGATCCGTAGGCACCCACGTCAATAGCTACAAAGCTATAGTTAGCATCGGCAACAGCAAGCAGAATAATCGAATAAAACTTTTTATAATTAAATGATTCTGAACCGGTATAAATCGGGTCTTTCGATTCTTATGTGCTTGCCGTCAATTGCGCCGACACAATTTGGAAAGTGTGTGTGTATAAAAAACTCTTGTGCTATGTTTAACCAATCTTCTTTTGTCATTTCTCTCAAATAAGTAGGCTGCAAATATAACCATAACTGCTTGCATGTATGATGGATAATTTCACTGATAGTCGTAGCGCCTAATGAAGTATTCAAAATACAACGATTTTATGCTATTTCCTGTAGCGAGGTACCTGAGAACAAGATTTTCATATTGGGTAGGGTGACTTCGCTAGTCCGTCGGCCCCCTCTAGTTTTCGGACACTAGGACATAATATTGCAATAATAAGAAAACATTAAGTCGTCTATTGAAATTACTACGCGATCTTATAGTTTTAAAGGTTAGCTACACCTCCTAAAATTTGTAGCATTATGATGCTTCAATTGTCTCTTCAGTTTGAAATTTGAGAATCTACAGGAGGTTCAATAAAAGTAATTTTGCAATGTGCAAAATACTGGCCGAAAACTAGTTAAATTAGGGGCCGTAAACTAAAACAGGTGTCCGAGAACTAGCGAAATCGCCACTTTCCCATATTTTTATTATTATAATTAATGTCGTAAAAAGTAATAACATATTTGAAAACTATATTAAATTTCTAATAACTAAGTGTTTTCATAGCAATATTTCATTTAGTACACCGTCTGAAACACTGTCTTGAAGTCAAAAGTTTGCTTAAGTGGCCGAAATCCCCCTAAATCACCCTATTTGGTTTCAGGTAAGTCCATACAAAAAAAAATGGAAAAATATGAAAGATTGTTTCGCTAAGGAATTGGCAGCACAACTAGGCAAATTTGGACAAGCTGCTCCTTCAAAAAAAAGAAATATGTTTATTTTAATGCAATGCTTTTCCTAATTCCTTCTATGCAGAAACGTGAAACGAGCAGTAATGTACAGTACATTACTGCTCGTTTCACGTCTCTCACACGTCTAATTCTAATCAGGATGAAAATACATTTTTGCCAATTTCTTCTCAGGATATGACATTTTCTACTCCAGCTCAAAATTTACAATCTACTAATACCAATAGAACTAGAAAGAAGAACTGTTCCCGAGACAACAGCCATTCAACAGATATTGAAAGCCAATTACTTGACATACTAAAAGAAAAACAAGTACAGGACGAAGACGACGAAGAAAAAAGCTTTGCGCTAATGTTAGTTCCTATGTTACGTAGATTAAATGATGATGATCAAAAGCATTATGCGAAGATTGAAATTCTTAATGTTTTAAAAAAAAGCACGTAATCATCCATCTCCGCAACCGTCTCAATTTCGAGTGCCAAAAATAAGTAGTTCACCATTGTACCATCAAACGTATACACAGCCACAAACCCCCTATAATAGGCTTGTGTCCACTAAGAATAAATCTGATCGATGTGTGTTTCTAACGACTATGTCCGATATATAAATAACAAAAAGTAATATAAATTGGTGCACAAATTAAGGATTACTATTATTTTTAGAAAATAAGATTGGAAAAAATAGGCAATCAGTCACGTGACATCAAACACCTCTATCAGATGGTGTGACGTCACAGTATGCTTTTTGACGTTTGACACACTCTGGCAGTCTCGAGTCTTGACATCTTGTGTCACAAGTCGTGTTATCTTGTGTCATAAAATACCGTGGACAGAGAACATTTTAAATTAATATGGAAAGCAACGCTAACTTAACACTGTCAAACAGTGATGTCAATGGCAATTTTTTTTTCAATTAATTTATACTGGCTTTGGTTACTTAGACCATATGCCAAAGTGATGCCAACTCCTACCGAATGTTCCTCTAAAAACCAACCTCAAATTCCCAAATTTCCCTAAATATCGATTAAAACCACTAAACGTTTCTTTTTTGTAGTATAACTTTTAATCTCAAAACAAATCATTGCAAGGGCTCTTAAAAAAATACACATTTTTTTTTTGTTTTGTTTGGCGAGATTCTTTGGCGGGAACTGAAAGGAATCGTATCGCGTCGTTTTGTAAATTTGCAAAATTAGTGTAATTTCGAGTGTTTTGTGTGTATCAATGGTGGATTCTTAAACATAAACGTTTGACAACGTGCACTAGTGTTGGGAAGTGATAAAACGCTGTGAATCGCAACTTTGCAGTGACAAAAAATCCAAAGAAACTTTCAGAAATTTATCCACCGCTTTTCTGAAGGAGGACTGACATTGACTTAGGGATGATGTACTTGACTGGACTTAGAGGACGAGGACTGTGACTTTTTAAAGCAAAATGAAGAGATAATAAATATACAAGACTTGACTGTATGGCTCAAATTGCCTTTGCCTATCCGAAAATGGATAAATAAAACCACTACTACTTTTGTTTGGCATCAAGTGACGTCACACAAGGCGCCATGAGCGTTTTCGATACAAATTGAAATTCATTTTTTAAATCACAAAATAAACTATGTAAATGATTGTTTTAAATCAAAATATTACATTTTTGTGATCATGTAGATATAAAGCTACAAAAATAAACGATTTTTGAAATTTAGGACACAAGCCTATTATCAGTATTGTCCACAATCCTCATCGCTGGATACAATATATTCCATCCAATCACCATCACCAATAGTGCCAACAAGCCCATCTCCACAGCCATCCTCATCAACTAGTATTCAGCAAGCACCGCCTAAACCTCCAAAGATGTCACACAATCAGATACATATTATCGACCAACAAATTTTGAGAGAGTGAGACTGCCAATTATTTCACATTATTTGGAAATCAAGTAGAAGGCCCAGAATATGCCGAAGAGTAAAGGTGATTACTCCATAATTATTATTAAGTACTTTTTAATTTAGTTGTCACGATTTTTAAAAAATAAAGTAAAACTTAAAAATAAACATTGTTTTCTTACTGTTTCTTACCTTAACGTAACTGAAAGTCGCTCTTCAGGTGATACAGCATTACGAAATGAAGTGTTTTCAAATTGTAGATACTGACCCACGTCTCGTAATAACCGCTTCGGCCGCATAGGAAACCGGAGTTTGGTAACTGGTTTCCATTAAGGATTTTTTAATACGCCTACGTAACTGGTTACCATGAAGGATTTTTTAATACTGCTATGTAACTGGTTACCAAGGAGTACTTGTCATATGTAACTTAGGTCTTCTACGAAACTGACGACGAAAGGACAAAGAGTTAGGAGGTACTTGACGGATGTCGTGATTTTGCTAGTTGCGGCATCTTTCGTATAATTTTCCTCGCTTTGTCGTCCTTTCCGGATCCTATATCTACCGTGGCAGCCTTGGCGACTGTAGATGGTGTACATCCAGCGTCCCCAGTTTGCGGGCTCCATGGGGGGTGAGCGCACCACGGTGGATGAATTCAAGCTGTTGTCAAGCATGGACTCTAAACGCAGCAACAATTCCCATGGGCATGACGAAAGTCGTGTCAACTCAGCCTGTGGAACCTCCGAGGCATTTAATGTTCGGCCCGCCGCGACTCTGGCTCCTGGAGCCACGTCGTCAGGAAGGGTAGAACACCCCGTCAAAAATCCTAACGATTCTTGACGAATTCTTATTTATTTTTGAAGACTCTTCATCGCAGCATAGCGGCTTTCCAGACGCTGTTTCGAAGTCCGTGCCTCGAGGGATAGCCAAAGAAAGAAAGCAAGAAATAATTTCTAAGTTAGTGCCTCTGATGCCTGAGAACCTAAGATTTTTCTGGACCACGCTACCAGAATCAACAAAGACCATTTCCAATTTACACATTGAATAAAAACTAACAAATACTGATCTCTAATTTACCAGTGCCATTTTTGTTATTTTAGCTAGCTTTTAAGTGTTTGTTAAAGTGATATTATGTGCCTTTTACGCCGATTGTGAACAATATTCTTAAATATTACTAAGCATTTATTAGTGTAAGCCTTATTATTTAAGACTTATTGCTTTGCAAGTGATCTCTGATTAGATTTTTAATTTAAAATGTCCAATATTATGCTGTGTTACCTAAAAAACAGGTTGTGATTGTCTGAAAGACAACTTTAGTTATAAGAAGTAATATTTTATTATTATTTATGGTTTCTTAATTAGTCGTGTTTACATAATAGCACTTTAGTTTGTAGATTTACTAAAAAAGAATACATTAAGTAACATTACATATTGAAATAAATCTAGATCTAATTAAATGGCCAACCTATATTTACTGGTCATTAATACAATAACTACATTAGTTATCGTATTTATAACAAGTAAGGATAGACTGATTCTTTACTTAAAACTACAATAAGTGTCTTTGCTAAAGATGAGTACAATAAGTAACGTAGTTATTGTATTTAAGACTAGTGATGACGGTCAAGAAAAACAAAGTCCAAAACTTTGCGCGCGTATTTCTCGAAATCGTCAAAATCGAGTTATTGTATTCTTAGTTAGCGCGGCAGCATGATAGTCGTTAGTTTTGAGTCTTCGACCAAACCGTTTATTGTGGTAGCATTATCATTCAAAGTTTACTTTGGGCCGTAAGTCACCGATATCGTGCACTCGAACTTTACTAAGCAAAGTAGGGTTTCGCAAAGTTAAGACTGGCGTTAGTCATAGTCATAGGTTACACGCTCAGTCTGGTGTCAGTCTGGTCCATCAGTCTGCTCAGATTGACGGGAGAATTATCGTCTAACCGGTTGACTGACGGACTGATGGTCCAGAATGACAAAAAATTAACATTTTAAATATTTTTCTTCATATTGTTGTGAATGACAGCAGACTGATGCCAGACTGATTGTGTAACCGCTCGAATCATTCTCGTGTCAGTCAGTCACCGTCCGCGACGCAATGGAGCAAGACGTGCCAAGCTACGAAACGCTGTCACCGCCGCCCGCATCAGCCGCCGCCAATCGAGATAGAAAAAGAATTCATTCTCACATTCGAATCCTTGCCAGAGTTACGGGATAAAACAAGAAATGACGCTCTGCGAAAACTCCTCGACATATATATAAAAATTAAACCCGGGGCAACTAGAGAGGATGTCATATAAAACGTTTTACAGCCCAACTACAGGAAAGAGTGGAAGAAAATTATTTCATCGCAAAGATCGGGGTCTAGTACAGATGACTTATACTGTCCAAAAAGTTGGACTTTCGAATATCTAAAATCTTTGGATAAATTTGAGCAGCCTGTCCGAAAGTTCAACTGTGCTATACTCAGGCGAATCATTATGGATCGTTGGAGCGTGTCGGTGCGACGCGGCGGGATCGCAAGTAAAGTTAAGTTCGTACAGACGACACGATCCATGATCCATGCCTCATGCTCCCGGATAGCAGGATCGGCGATCCAAAATGGATCGTCTGGTGGGGATCCGCCTATTCACTAAATGGTTAATGTATTAGTGATTTAGTATTTTTTAAAACCGCAATGTACAGCGCACAGAATTTAAAGTAAGCGGCGCTTACCTTTAATTCTCCAATATCAGTAACTTCAATTCAATATCAGTAACTTTTGTAACTTTCCAGTTTGATGCCAAGTAGCAACGGGATTTGGGTTTCATTAAGTAGTTATGTAAATAACAGCAAGCCGTTACTATCACTGAGGCTTTTCGTGGCTCAAAGCATATTGCCTTTAGAAATACACCGATTTTTATTGTTATTTTACCAAAAGCACCTTCGATAACTGATCTAGCTCGTGACAGTCGCCTGTTAAATTCTTTTCGCTTATCATTATTGTTACATGCACTTTGTGGATAAGAGTACGGCTTCATTAATTTTTTTCCTAGTCCAAAGACCTCATCAGATATAAAAACAATAGGAAGACTTTCGGATGTGTAGGGCAATGGCGAAGGTTCTCTTATATCTAATTCACCTTTACTATAGAGATCCCAGAATTTTGTGTAAAACAGAACACCACCATCCGATACTCGGCCATTCGCACCAACATCAATCACTATAAATTCTTTATTTTCATTTGCCAGTGCCTTCAAGACGATACTAAAGTGACCTTTGTAATTGAAATAAAGTGATCCTGAGAGTTCTGGTCTTTGGATCTTAGCATGTTTACCATTCAAAGCTCCCAAACAATTCCAAAATTGATATTTATCCCCAAAATCAGCGACAATCCTTTTCCATATCTCTTTTGACGGCTTTTGAAATGGAAAAAAATAGTAACCCGTTTCGGGTTAGTTATGGTAATCAGAATGAAGCCGAATCTGATCAGGCACAGAGCACGAAGTGGCTGCTACTATTCCTTCATTCGTGTCAGCCTCACAACCACACACAAGACCGCCTCCGCTTAGTTCCATGAAAAGTGTTCATAAAACACTTAATGAATTTCTGGAACGAGCATGCAATTATTTATCGGAACCCCAGTTAGTGGTGCTCAGTCAATTGCATTTGACTGGGCAGAAACATTAGAACGAATGACCCCTACTCAAAGATTATATGCCAAGAAGGCCATTAATGATGTGCTATTTGAAGCGAAATTGGGAAATTTACACAGATACTCGGCTCAAATAAATGTAACATCAACCCCTTCACCAGCACCATTTCCCTATTACACATCTCCACCCGAATCATCTTTCTACTCACACACAACATCTCTCGACTACATCCAAAGCCCTGTCACAGCTTCTCCCGCGCATTCTTTCAACATCATCCAAACCCAAGTCAGAGCTCCTCCCGCAAAATCACCCATCTACATCCAAAGCCCTGTCACAGCTTCTCCCGCACAATCTCCCAACTACATCCAAACCCTTGTCACAGCTCTTTCCGCACAATCTCCCGACTACATCCAAACCCAAGTCAGAGCTCCTCCCGCACAATCACTCATCTTCACCCAAACCCAAGCCGCAGCTCCCGCACAACCTCCACTCCACACTCTTCACATTCCGTCCCCATCTTCTATATCTCAAGACAGCGAATATACAGCTGGTTCGTCATTCGGTCAATTTCAAGCGGAATAATATAATTATTAATATAACCTAAACAATTACATAGTGCCATAAATTGCATTACATTGTTTATTTGTAAGTAAAATAATAAAAATCAAGTACTTAATATATAGTTTTTTTTACTTACCCTTATATAAGACTGTAGGACATAAATAAATACTTCGCATGTCTGAATAATTGACTGACTGATGGCAGTAGGTGACATTATTGCACAATATTTAAGATCTTTAATATTTCTTCCAGTAGCAAGGTATCGTCCAGGGGCAGCTAATCTTTCTTCGGCGGTTATTGCTTTCCTTATACAGGTATCTTGTTTTTTTTTTTCTTTTCTTTTTTTTTTCAATATGGTTTGACCATTTGCAGCAAATGATCGTAGCAGGCTTCTTTCATTCGATAGTAATTTTGAAAGTCATCTTCTTCATCCTGTTGTCGTATTTCATTTAATAAATTTAGATGCTTGTAATGTTATCATTTTTGTAGCCAGGTTTTCATCTATCGCTTCCTTTTTACGCGTTTCTTTAACAGTAAAGCGATAATTATAATAGCACAGGCTCTTTTTTTCTTCAAAATATCATTAGCTAGGCAGGACCAGGTGACTCACTTGACTATCGTCTTCACTTTACGAATGGTGACTACCGTAGTTTTATCAGTCTGCTGTCAGTCTTAGACTGAGCGTGTAACCGTGTTTTTCATCCATTATTCTGGCATCAGTCTTAGCCGGACCAAACTGATGGACTAAGCTGACGCCAGACTGAGCGTGTAGCCTATAACTAGGGCACGACAATGAAACAGTATTATGCGTCAAAGTGCGACTTTGCTACAAAGTAAAGTCGTAGTGTGATCTATGAATCTTGGCCTAAGGCAGGTCCCCCGTAACTCGCTCAAGTTCGCGTTATACGGCCCTACCACTAATATATCGCCGTCGGTTCGATCGCGACCAGTGCCACACACGCTAGATGGAGTGCGTAGAGGACACTATTATTTTGTTCTTTTGATTTTTACAAAACAATAATTTTTGTCCACTTTACGGATTTCATAAAAATATAACACAAAAATATTCACATCTTTTCTGTAACATATTCAGATATCAGATACATCAGGTGCTCATGCCAAGTCATATTCTACTAATATCTACTACTACTACTAATCTACTACAAGATTAGATATTTACACTAAAGTAATTACGCGACACTAGTTCTTCGAGCCGCAATTACCACTATTTCGTGTCTTTTCATGACATTAGACACGACACCCTTCCCCGAGCCTCCTTTTATATTCAACCGAATTCCTGCCTGTATTTTAACACTGCACGATTAACGATAATAGAGGTTCACGGCCGTTCACGCCGTAGCGTAACTGGCTGCGCTCGTGGTCAAACTCGTATAGAAGTGCGCGCATCTACTCTGACTCGCCATAGCGTTCCTTACTATCGTCACGCGCAGCAGTCAGTACACACAGTAAAACGAACTCAAATGGTGTAATATGCGTCGCGTACGAATATCTGAAATCAGAATATTGCATTTAGGATAACTTATATGTAAAAAAGAAAAATTAGTTTTTTTGTTAATTAAACCATGGAAAACATGTATTATTATAAATTGCAGTCAGATACGGTTCACATAACACGATACATTATTTTTTCCAGAATGATGGGTAGAAAAGGACGTAAACTGAGAGTCAACGAAACCCAGCTAAAAAAAAATATTTATAAAATATTCCACAAACTGCATAAACACAAAGATCAAATTATAATGATCCAATATTTAATACTATCTCAGAAGAAAGAAATCACGATATGTCACCGCTTGCATTATACTCGTGGCTAAAGAGAAATTACAATGAAGTTTTTGATGTAAATACGACGACGGAAAGTTCTTTATCTGCTCCACTCCATGATGTCGGAACACTCGGAGCACGCGACATCTTCAACGGCAAAAAGTGAATTGAATAAGTAGCAAAAAAATCAATTTTCTTTCTTACTAGATGAGCATGAGTGGAAAAAAGTACAACCAATTTCTGTTCGTTAAATAAGACGAGATCTAAAAACTGACTTTATTGATGAAGAATATCAATTTATATTATTTTGTTCCAAAAACGCTTGATGTATAATTTAAAAAATTTATCATAATATTTTGTGCGACGGTACTTTCAAATCTTGCCCACAATCTTTTAAACAGTTATATTCTATATACGGATATGACGAAAAAACACAATCGGTTATTATACCATAAATGTTTGTGGTGCATCGCATTCAAATGAAGGAAACGAATGAATTACTATTAGCTTTGATTAAATCTCCGTTTCCAATATGGACACCTGAAAAAGTAACATTAGATTATAATAATTTTTTTAATGCTACATGAGAAAAATCACAGATCTTATTTAACTTAATCTACGGCCCCTAGATAAATACCTTAAAACTACGAATACATATCTTACTAATTTTATAAATGTGAAAGTTTATGAGTGTGGATGTTTGTTACCTACTCTTTCACGCTCTAACGGCTGAAAGGATTTTTCGAAAAGACTATTATTAGTAAACACTTCACATCGAACTATGTCTTTATGCGTTCCGGTGGTGATTGTCCGCGGAAACGACGGAACACCACACCCGTTTAGGGGTAACACCCGAGCCCGACTACGAACATCAGTTATTGTTCCACCTATAAAAAATCGTAAAACTATGGCAGACAGCAAAACCGCAACTAATAAAATAATCTAGGTAACTAAAATAATTATGTACTTGCCTGGGTTTTAGTTAGTTATCACAGTGAGCTCTAGCGTTGCCTATTGATAGTCCAATATCGATAGTTTCGCAACACTACTGCACAGTATTTGTTATTAAGTATTAGTTTTTGCAAACAACAATTTTAGTACAAAAAACCGAGTTAATATATTCGATTCTTGAAGAAAATAAACGAGGTAAGTGAAGTATTTTTGTTATTATGGATAGCTTAGATGATTTAAAAAACCCTTCGATTTTTTTTATTTCCTTTTAAAACTATTAAGTATTTTAAAATGATATTTTTGAACTATCCTAAGTTACAAAAGTAGGTACAGAAAGTATTTTAGACGAAGTGCCGTATTTTTTTTTGATTAGCCTGCGAAAGTATTACTATCTAGGAGTACCTAGATAGTGCCTGATAGATAGCCAGCGAGATAGTGTCCACGCCTAGTAAGGCGTGGACACTATCTCGCTGGCGTGGACACTCTCTCGCTCGAGACCATGGTGCGAGCCATGCTCTCCAGCGGGAGTAAGTGGGACTGCGCCGCTTCTTTCTGCAAGCAGGTCATGCTCGTGAAGGAGGCGGCGGGCCGGGTGCGGGAGAGAGCTCTCCCACCCGAGTTCAGCAGTCGGCGGCCTGGACGCCGCCGACGTGTCTTCGCCGAGGACTATCGGCCTTCATGACCGGGGGTCTGAGGACGGTGAGAGGGTCGCTCACCGTCCTTACAGAAGCAGGCCCATGACGGCAGCGGGACGTGAGCAACTCACGCTTGCCCCCCCCCCCACCCCCCCCTTAGAAGCGGGATGACACCCGAAACCCCCCCAAAGGCGCGGGATAGCACCCGAACCACCCCCTGGGCCGTAATGGCGGCCGTAGGTCTGTTGTGAGTCCCGGGACATCCTTCCGAGGGTTTACCCGGGGCTCCCAACCACAGGCTGTTGGGCGTTGCGTGAGGTTTTTTTAGAATATTAGCCACAGATTTGCCTTTCCGTGGGTATATGCGATTTAGCCACAGGCTATTTGTATCTGATTTTGTCTGCTCTTTCTTTTTTCTGCCTTTTGAACAATCTATACTGAGGCCAAAAAAAATGCCACTAAAACGCACGCCACCGAAATCTTCGTCGCGAGCTATTGAACATATGATCTCAGAGCCCGACCTGAACCTGTTAAAAGGAGCAACCCAGGTTAAACAAAACAGGCATAAACGACTGCGGTCTGATCTGCCCCAGTCCCCGGGAAAATGTGACTCAGATGGTAGAGATGAAATCATGGAACTCTTAAAAACCTTTACAAAGAATTTGGATGATAATTTGAAGGAAATGAGTGACAGGCAAAACAAACTGATTTCTAAGCTGTCGACTGAAATCTCAGAGTTAAAGTTGCATACCACCAAAATTCAATCATCAAACGACGAGTTGGTGCAGTCTCGGTTGCATTCATGAGCGGACAATACGAGGAAATTAAGTTAGGATTTGAACATCTTAAAAAAGAACGGAATGAGCAACGAAAGTGTATCGAAAACCTTGAAAAGAAAGTGCAGGATTTAGAAATAAAAACACGATCCTCCGCCATTGAAATTAGAAATATTCCACCTACTGCAACGGAAACCCCTACTGACATTATTGACACTGTGTGTACCATTGGAAGGGTAATTGGTGCTTCAGTCTCCCCGACAGACTTGCGAGACGTCTACCGTATACCAGGTAAACCAGGGCTGGTGCGCCCCATTGTTGCTGAGTTTCACTGTGATTATGAAACAAAATATACTGGGTGCACTGCAAGTCTACAACAATAATAAGAAAGCAGTAGGGGATAAACTGAACACGTAGCAAATAAATATTAAGGGCAAGAAGCAGGCTGTCTTCATTTCCGACCATCTACCTGCAAGTACTAAAAAGTTGTTTTACCAAGCCCGAGAGTTTTCAAAACAAAATGGTTATCAATTTTGCTGGACTTCAAATGGGAAGATTTTTATCCGCAGAGCACAAGGTGAAAAACAGCTACTTATTTCATCGGAACAGGCTATGTTGGATCTGAAATTGAAACAATGACTGCTGCCGTCCGTGATACTTTATAATAGTACTGACCTCATAACAGTCATATTATTTTTTCATTCTATACTAATAATTGCATCTGGAATATTTGCCGCCAGTAATTTGTCGCATACAAAATTAATATACATATCAGCTTTTTACAGTACAATTTCGCTCGCACAAACACACCTACAGCATTCACACATACATACTTCAACAAATAACATTTACGTATATTGCTATACCTTGTAGATTACCATTGTATTGTTTCTGTATTTATTTGACTAATGGCTAACATAGATATTATAAATAGGGAGTTGGACTGCTTGGATGAGAGGAGTGAGAGGACATCATATTCCTGTTCTCCGGAAGACTGTGCCCTTTACGTAAATAATAAAAAGGATGGCATACTTTTGCACGCTAATATTCGAAGCATAAATAAAAATCTCGATGAACTACGACTATTAATAACACGTACAAACATAAAATTTGACGTTCTTGTGTTGACCTAATGTTGGCTCAAAAAAGTTACAAGCATGCCAACATTTGACGGATATATATCTCACTCTACAACAGCTAATAAAAATCAAAACGATGGTGTAGTCATTTTTACTAGTGTACTACTTAAGTGTAAAGTGTATGAGCCATATTTTAAAGGTGGAAGCTGTTTAGTATGTGAAATTGGCAACCGTGTAAGCATTGTAGCAATATACCGATCCCCATCATTATCAAGTGTAGAACAGCTGGAGAATTTCATGGACAGCCTTAATAAGGTATACAGCAACCTGAATACTGGTACTGTGATTATGGTAGGGGACATCAATATTGACATAAGATCAACCGATACCGACTCAATACGTGAAGAATACGTTATCCTAAACGCGTCCTATGGTCTTTTTAGTACACATGTGCAACCAACAAGAAAACATAGTTGCCTAGACCACATGTTCATAATATCACATCTTCCCTCTAAAACACTAATCGTGGACACCTCTATAACAGACCATAAAGTTCTTGCTTTGGGTATTGAACAACTTACACCAATTTCACCACAATGCTTTACCAGAACTTGTACAAACTATGTCAATATCAAAAAGGATTTAGAAAATGCAAACTACGACAGTATTGTATCATCTACAGACGCCGAATTAGCAGCAAACAACCTGGTGACACTGATCTCTGACATAATTACTAAAAACACACTGATTTCTACAGTCTCCAAGAAAAAAGAGTCCTCAAACCATGGATGACTCCGGGATTGGATTGGTGCAGTAGACATAAGGATAAGTTACATATTAAGTCAAAAAAAGAACCAGTGAACATGACTGACAAATTAATTTATATTCGTTACCGTAACTTCTACAATATTCTTATTCGTAACGTATAGCTTGCTTACAACAAAAAACAAATACATGATGCTGGTAATAATCCTAAAGCTCTTTGGAAAGCTGTCAGAGACATATCCTCGACTCAGAAAGTAAAAAGCAGTCCAGTGGAACTACTTGCTTTGTGTGATGAATTGATGATCCCATAACCTCCACTAATCTTGTAAATTGTTACTTTAAGGAATTAGGCATGACTCTGGCGGAATATATTACACGATCAGACTCCTCCATGGATATGACCCCTCCTCTGTTACAAATAGCCCTACGGGATCAATGGCTCTGCTTAGGGTCACCAATGCTGCGATTATTGATATAATCTTCCAGCTGCGGACTGAAAGCGCTACAGGTTGGGATAATATCTCAAACCAGGTGCTCCGACAGTGTCACCATATCCTGGCCCCAGTAATCTCTCACATCTGCAATATAGTCATCACATCCGGCGTGTTCCCCGCAGCTTTTAAGAAGTCGATTATCCACCCTATTTACAAGAGTGGAGACAGAAACTGTGTAGCCAATTACCGCCCAATCTCAGTGCTTTCGGCTCTGTCAAAGATCATGGAGAAGATACTTAATCGATCACTGAAGTCTTTTATAGAGAGATTTAACATTTTAGCTCCTAACCAGTATGGATTCCGACCTGGAATATCCACAGAAGACGCGGTTCTAGACCTGACAAATGAAGTGGTGAGTAGGATCGATAGCAAAAATAAATGCCTGGGCATGTTCCTAGATTTAACAAAAGCATTCGACACGGTTCCTGTCCCTAAACTACTTGATAAATTACAGAAGCTGGGTATACGAGGGTTGGCACATGCTATTTTTAAAGATATTATCTTTCAAACAGGACGCAACGGGTCAAGATTGATAAATACCAAAGTGAGGAAGAACTGGTTATATACGGCGGAGTAAGGAAGTGTTCTGGGCCCCACCCTCTTCCTGCTATATATAAACGACCTCTGCACAATGAAATTGCCCAACACAAAAATTTTCACATACGCTGATGACACTGCCATACTTGTCTGGGGACCAAACTGGTAGGCTGTCAAAGAAGCTGCAGAGTACTCACTATAAAAGGTCATGAAGTGGCTGAAGAAAAACCTCTTGACCCTCAACTTGACCAAAACCAACTATATGACGTTCACTATTAGTACAATTGGCACACCTTCCCAAGATTTCATGATTAAGGCTCACACTTGTGAACAAAGAGATGTCTGCTCGTGTCTTGAGCTCGCCAAAGTTGATCAAGTGAAATATCTGGGCGTACAAATTGATCACCAACTTGCATGGGACAAACATATAGACTTGACAACGGCTAGGGTAAGGCGACTAATACATGTTTTTAGAGCGTTGAGATCTCTCAAAAAGATCTCTTGCCAAAAGATAAATTAATTATCAAGCTCTATGCCAAGCAATAATACAATATTGCGTTACTGTGTGGGGTGGGGCTGCTAAGACACACCTACTTAAGCTAAAGAGAGCCCAAAGAGCCGTGCTCAAAGTGATAATCAAGTTGCCCTTCAGATACCCTACTGACAAATTATACACCGTCTGCAGAGTCCTTACTGTACGACAGCTTCATATTTTGAGAACAGTTCTAAGGAAACATCGAGATGTGCCTTTGGCTGACCCTAGCAGACGCAGCATATCATCTGTGTGCACAGTCAGGCCGGTCAGAACGTCTTTTGCAGAGACAATTTGAAAAAAATTGCTGCATGTTATATAATTCCATTCATAAGAAATTGAAAATAGTAAGGCAGAGTCGAAGGGAGGTTAAGTGGATCGTAACTAGTCGGTTACAGAAGTTTGACTACCTTAAGACTGAAGATTTGCTTACATACTTTAAATAAATCAAATCACAAGCACACAAACATACTCACTCACTCACACATAAATGCGGGAGGCAGAGCAGTGGATAACTAAATGTAAAACAATGTTTTGAACAATGTATCCTAAAATACAGGCCTAGCCTAGTTTGGGAACCTTTGATTGTAATGTAATATAATTTGTAGTCACCATTAGAAACAATTTTAAGACCATTGCCAGTAATTTTTGTATCAAATAAACTTTTTTATTTTTTTTTATATTTTTTTTATTACAATATGAAAATAGAAAAACATTCTCTCAAAAATACAATCTTTTGCTAATATTGTAACGTACCATTTTACTAGGCGTGGTTAATTTTAATTCATTTTCTTAAATTACTGTTACAACCAAATTACTTTACTATCATAAGAATATAATATTTGGCCATTTTTCAATAACTTTTTTATGTGACAAAATCATTTGGTTATTTACTTTTGAGACCTACGCGACACGACAGACCTTTTTCAGGACGTTGTATTAATATTTTATGGGGTAAATAGGTACTTTGATTCACATACAGACGAGCCTTAATATAATTGTTTCCAAACTGATCCTCTAGGAACTTTGCTATTAAGGCTTTTAGAAGGTACTAATATGAATAATAATCACTTAACGATTGCGTTTAAGATAAGATACGAAACTCCATACATATATTCTACTAGGTTTTCATTATACAGAGTGTGGCAGAATTCGTATTTCATATCTAAATTTCTCCGCAATTAATCAGTGGGGATGCAGGAAAGGGGTAGCGATAGTTTTGTTATGCGTGCGGGTTTGTTAGTAACAATGTTGTATTGGACGGAAGAGCAACGCGCCTCAAGAGCAGGCCTTCAAGTCAAAAATTAATGTAAAATATAAAAACCCGCACATGTCTTCTTTTAAATACATTTTAAAATTATTTTTTATATAGGTACTATAATTTTATTTTTATTTAAATTTGAAATCCTGATTCTGTCACCGGACATCCTGTACGTCTACAAAACACTACTTTAAAATGAAGCTTTTGTGAAGAAGGATTGGTTTTATAAATAAAGCAGTAAATACGAGTATTGAGCTAGCTGCTGGTCAGCCTACATCCAAGACAGATATAGCATGTCCATGGTAAACTTTTTGACATTTTAAATGATTCAACATTGACCTATCGCCATTTTAATACTGATTTTGTCTAATTTTTTTATTAAAATAAATATAAATTGAATTGAACATCATGTAATTTATAAATTGTTTTTGGGTAAATATAACTACTATTGACATATAATGTAAATGAATGTTTTATAACGTACGTTATTTACTAGAAAAAATAATCTTTAGATAATTCAAAATTTTGACACGGATGAAAATTTCAAATGAGCTCTTTTATCTCTAGTAGGGAAGGTGGCCCAAAGCGAGCACGAGCCTAAAGCGTGCACCCATTACAATACCGTCGTTCGTACACTCCACGCGGTCCCGCGTCGCATGGGTTGTACCCCCCCCCCCGCCAGCTCTATGCGCGGCAGTCGCGGCTTGGATCTCCGATAAACAACGCGGTCAGTGCTTGAAAAAGAATATTTAGTGGCTATTTATACAAAAGAACGAAGGTATGTACTGTGTGTTTTGTGTAACAGTGAGTGAACTATGTTATTATAAGTATTTGCTAAGTGTAATGTGTTTATTTAACTTTAATTTCATAATATTTGCATGCAGTTACTGTTGGAAATTTTAGGTTAGGCTTAATGAGAACGTGTTGGTAACGCAAAAGGCAAAGTGAGCAGGGCAAAGCGAGCAGTGCCCGCTATGCCCGGTATATAAGGTACCTGCGAGTAACAAGGGCCGGCCGATATCAAGGGCCGCTACCTCAAAAACACACTTCTAATAATTACAACACTATACATTTACGCACACATAAAAACCCGACCCGCCATGTTGTCAGTAGCCACGAGACCGTTCAAGCTTACACACTACGCGACTCATTTATTATTTTTCTCTCACCAAAATTACCAAATTGTGGCTTAAATACAGCAGTTTCGACAAACCTTGCTATATTACAGTGAATATTATACACTAGTGTGGAATAATCAAGGTAAGTAATCTATTTTTACTGATAAGCACAATATTTTTTAATGTATTGATTCATCTTGGTGTTGGGAGCTAACAAGGGCCATACCTGAGGCGGGTAAATGGGCCGGCCCTTATTAAACCTATGGAATGTGAATTAATTTAAAAAAAATATTGTTATTAGACATTATTTCGCATCCTTTTTAGTATTGGCTTTGTACATAGCTATATTATCTTTTTTTTTTCAGAATTATCATGGTACCGCCTCTTAAAAAAAAACGTGGACTTTGGTCACTCGAACAGTTAGAAGCAGCAATAGTTGCTGTTAGAGGTGGAACATTATCGCAACGTGCAGCTGCCGCGAAGTATTCTATTCCCCGAAGGACTTTGGTAAACCACCTGACCACTGGAAAAATTGAAAAACAAATTGGACGTCGCACTGTTCTTACCAAAGAGCAAGAGGAAGATTTAGTGGTAAGAATCATGAGACTAGCTTCCGTAGGCTTTCCATTAACACCAAAAGTTGTACGTCGCCAAGCGTATGCATTTTGCGAACAAAACAATATTGAAAACAAGTTTAACAAAGTAACGAAGTCGGCTGGTAAAGACTGGCTTAAATTGTTTTTAAGAGGACATCCCGCTCTTTCACTGCGAAAGTTCAAATTCTTAATCTAGGCAGAGCTCAAAAACTCAACAGGCCGATAGTAACACAGCATTTCGAAAGTTATAAAAAACTGTACGAAGACTTAAAAATTAGTGTAAATCCACAACGTTTATATAATATGGACGAGAAAGGTTGTAGGCTGACAATACATAATCAGCCAACTGTTTTGGCTCAAAAGGGGTCTAAGAGAGTACATATGGTTGCAGCTGAACACGCAGAAAATGTTACAGTGGCTATTTGTGTCAATGCCTTAGGCAATGCTATACCCCCGTTGGTTATATTGAAGGGTTAACGATTGAAACCTGAATTCGCTGACAATTTACCTGCTGGGTCGCTAGTGAAAATGGCTGCAAAAGGTAGTATGACTACCTCCTTATTTATTGATTTTATCCATCACCTAGGAAAGTACAAAATGCCAGGAAAATGTTTGTTAGTGTTTGATGGCGCTGCCTGTCATTTAGATTACAAAATTGTTGAAGCAACTGACGAAGAAGATATTATTTTGTATTGCTTGCCATCTAATACCACGCATGAGCTGCAACCGTTGGACAAGAGCGTTAATAAATCATTTGAACACTACTGGAATGAAGAAGTATTGACATTTAGATACAGACATCCTGAAAAACTAATAACCAAGACACGTTTTAGTTACATATTTTCCAAAGTTTGGTCGAAATGCATGACTCATGACAATATTGTGAACGGCTTTAAAGCCACAGGTCTATACCCCTTTGATCCCGAAGCAATTGCAGTCGAAGCCTATGCGCCGTCCGAACTGACTGAAAGACCTGTAGAACAAGACCATTTTTCATGCATTACTCCGTCAGCGCCGGCATCTCCTGTTGCTGGGCCTTCCAATATTCAGACTGACCGACATTCAGACTCGCCTTCTTTACTAGACGAATATAACTCTTTACATAATATATTGCATACGGGAGTACGTAGATCTATTGTCGATTACAGCACTACAGACTCAGAATCTGAAAACCGGGCTTTATATAATGAACCCCATACCTCTGGCGTCGTAGCAATTAGAAGACCAGTAATTTATAGCTCCGATACTGATTCATCTAGTGATGAAAATGTATTGAATATCATTCCGTCTCAAAGACGTCAGTCTCGATTTTTAAACATTTATAGTTCTTCCGAAGATGAAAATATAGATCAGTCTATACAACGTACTCCTAATAAACCGATAGATACGCCGTCATATGGTAATATCGATCGAAGGCAACACACTTCTTCTACTAGTGTGAAACTAATGAAGATACCATTCCATTAGCTAGGTTACAAACTAAAACCGCTGAAAAAACTCCATTTCGACAATTGATACCAACACCAAACTGTGCAGTAAAAAACCAAAAGCCTCGACGTAAGGCCATCAATTTTAAAGGCACAATTGTCACTAAGGATTTATTTAAAGAAAAAGATAAAATAGAAACACAAAAGAAAAAGCAAACGGGTGAAATAAAAAGAAAGGAAAAGAAAAACAAAGACGTACAACCAAAATCTAGTAAACCCAAAAAAATTAAAGAAAATAAGAAGGAATCCCGTAAAAGTAGTGTCGTTGATGACGATGATAAATGGTATTGCCATGCATGCAATACAGAAAGTTATCAGGATATGCGACAGTGCCTCGTATGCAAAAGATGGTTTCATGAAGAATGTTTGGGGCTGACTAAAGCGGATGATTTTGAATGTCCAAGATGCATGTAAAAGTAGTTTAGCTTTTGTTTAATGTAAAAGTTAAATTGTTACGAGCTTTATTTTTCTTTATTCCTAATATGATTATATTTTTATGTTTAAATATTCTTTTACAAAGCTCAGCGATGTGAGGGTGGATTTTGAATATCCAAGAATTAAAGTATAATGTGTTTTTGATTTTTTTAAGTACCTAATGTAAAAGTTTTGTTACTAGAGCTTTATTTTCTTTGTTACCAATTTGATTAGGCATTTCATAATATCTTTATTTTTTTGTATCATTTTTTAAGACATTGTGAGGGATAATTTTGAATATTCATTTTCTTTGTATTCAAATCAGTAGATATGATTATAACTTTATTTGGTTCAATCTTTACTTTTTTGTATCTTTTTACAAAACACAGCAACAAATTAACGGGAAAACTTTTTGTTGATGTATTACTAAACTGACCATTTATTTTTGATCTCAAAACGGGACACATAAGTTTTTCTGCCCAGTAGGCAGGTACACAATTAAAATAAACATTACTTAGGTACTTCATTATTTACAAAAAAACCGGCAAAGTCGGATTTGCGCACAAAGGGATCCGTACCAAAAATCGCCAAAAAAGAAAAACTGTTCTATTGGATCCCCCACTATATAAACCACTAAGGTGGCAGACAAGCAAAGTGTTAAGACGAACACCATGTCTACGGCAAGCGGTGCAACGATAGAAAGTAGCCATGGGCATCATATCAAACAATTCTTCACAGCACAAACCGTTGTACAGGCGGTAGAACACGCACATAGTCTGTCTCTCCTGTCGCGAAGAGATTCCACACCACTAGCAAGCATAGGTTCCTTGACAACTCTCATGGCTTGCTTTTCCACAGAGTCGACCGGTCGAAACTGATATTCAGGTGCCCCCGCCCAAAGGAAACAGCAGTAGTCCTTGCGTGGCCGCACTTGCGACTTAGATAGTAAATTGAGCTGTTGAGCACACCGAGCTTTCTGGACGCAAGCCTGGCCTTGTTCTCCAATTGACTTCGGAACTAAACGTCACTGGAGATGTTAAAACCAAGGATACCTAAAATGTCAGAGATAGGGAGAGATGTGCCTTGAAACTGTGGTGCTGCAGTAAATCGGTTTTTTATTTTTGTGGTGAATACGCAAACTTGTGTCTTGGTAGGAGTGAATTAAAAAAGATTTTTTTTCCCAATCGGACACTCTGGTGAGAGTACTCTCGATTCCAGAAACCAGTTTTACGCGTTTTTATTCCATTGCAGCCCGAGAGATACCGGGACGGCGTATAACAAGTGACCCCCGTACAGTCGCCCGCATAAAAATGATTGCCGTTTATAATAGACCACATGTCATTGATATGCAGCAGAAACAGAGTACGGGATAACTTGTGGTACTACAGCGTTTATGGCCATGCAGTCAGAAAAGCTGCCGTCAACGACGGCCTTGATGTTTCTACCAGTCAGAAAACTGGACACGCCACCGCATAAACTTTTGGGCAGTCCATAGGACGGCAATTTCGCAAGAAGATCATGGTGCCAGATCCGGTCAAGGCCTTAGAAATGTCGAGTACTCACCGCTAGAGCCTCGCCCTTACTCTCGATAGTCGTAGCTCGGTAGCCCAGCCGTGTGTCAGGCACAAAAGGAGATCGCCTGTGGAGCGATCGTGACGGTAACCGTACTGCCGCTCACTGATCAGGTCGTTTTCCTCAAGGTACCTTAGGAGCTGTGTATTGTTGACACGCTCTATCACCGTTGATAAAAGGGACGAAGTGTTGACTATAGGCCTGTCATTAGCCGGGTAGGTCTTATCACCCTTCTTGGGCACAGGATGCACATGCGCGATCTTCCACAAAGAATTTTCCTTCTTTGAATTTTTGTGATAGCATCAAATTAGCCTATGGCAGTCCACTTTTGGACGTAGGCTTCTCCTAATCTACGCCACAACACACGGTCCTGCGCCTTCCGCATTCAGTCCCAGCCTGAGACCTTTTCTAGATCCGTTTCTCTCCGCTGTTCCATCGGGCGGAGTGGTCGTCCTATCCCACATTTATCAGCCGCGATCTCTACTCAAGAACTCGTTTGCTAGATCGGCCATCGGTTGTTCTTCGACCACTTTGGTTCTCTGATGGATAACATATTTTCGGATTTTATCACTCTGAGACACCCCAAGCATAGCTCGATCCACTGCTCGCTGCGCAACTTTAAGGGTATGGACAAGCCCCACTGTAAGTTTCCATGTCTCGGCACCGTAGGTAATAATTGGTTGTTTACTTATAATAAATGGTTACTTTGCTTGTATGTTGACATTAAATGAACACTTGTGTTTCGGCATTACCCTACCCATAAGTAAAATTTCAAAGCAATATAAAACTTCAATTTAGTTGAGAATTTACCACTAAACTACTTCACGAATTTTACACATAAGCAAAACAATAGTGGAGTGAAAACACGGACTGGCTTTAACTTCCCCGACAGCGCATGTCCCACGAGCTACGAAATTACAAAAAAAAATCGCAAGGTTTCGGAAAACGGGACAATTTAGCGTCCCGGCGCAATGTTTGGGGACAACGGGACAAGGGACCGTGAAACGGGACAGTCCCGTTCAAAACGGGACGTATGGTCAGTTTATGTATTACTCATGTATGACGTAAGTAATACATCTATTTTGTTGGTGTATTATAATGTATAATTATCGTGCTAGTTAACTATGAACGTAACATAAAAGACATAATATTTTTTAAGTATTGATTGATCTCAATAACAATACTTATTTCTTTTTTTTAATCATAAGTGTAATAAGGGCCATGTACGTATTTTTAAAAAATAAAAGTTTTCGTTTTATTGTTATCATTGAGAATTCATAAAGAGTTACAAAGACTTTGTTTATATCTGTGATTTTACTGTCGATATTACTTAAATTAAAGGTTTTTGTGATATGTTTTTTCTACGTTAGTATATTAAGAGCCACTGCTGGTTCATTCTTCGTATAGGTAATCTACAAAGTGTTGATTAGTGCCAAATGATGATTTTGGTCAAGTAAAGTTAAATACGTTTATTGTTTTGTTGATTAGTCTTTTAATTTTCTAATTAAGATGTGGCACTTAATAAACAACCATGTTTTATCAAGGGCCAAAGGAAGGGTTTTTAAAAAACAGGATTACGGTACCTAATTGAGGTGTTAATTTATTTTATTTACTGTATTATGTTGATTATTAAATATTTATTATAATAATAACACGTGTTTCATTGTATTCCCTTATTTACAGAAAATATAGAGGTTTAAATTAAGGTGGCCCTTATTTACCTCAGGTACCTTATACACATATGCTATGCATGTTCTATGGAATAGAATGAAACTATTAAATAGTATCGAAACAGTTATACTACCAGGAATATTTTAGCATTAGGTACGCATATGATATTTTCTCATAGTTCATATTATTTATGTAAATGACTTTCTTTTTTAGATGGTGAATAAATATAAAAGAAAATCACAGCAAGGTTCTTGGAGTGAAGATACTATGAAGAAAGCGATTCAAGAGGTTACAGAACTAAAAAAACCTAAAAATCTACAGCCACAAAATATGACATTCCACGAGCCACTTTGCAGAGACATCTTAAAACCGGTTCCATAAAAAATAAACTGGGAAGATTCACTACTGTCTTCAGCGAGGAACAGGAACTCGAATTGTTAAATTATGTTTTTGAAATGGACTGTGTGTTTTACGGACTATCAAAAGTGGAATTCCTGCAGCTTGTGTACCAATACGCAGAAAAAAACCGCATCCATCATCCATTTAAAGATGGTACTGCCGGCAACGATTGGTACATAGGCTTTACCAGAAGACACCCTGATTTGACGCTCAGAAAACCCGAGCCAACTTCTATTGCTAGAGCAAGGGGTTTTAATAAGCCCCAAGTGTATCGATTTTTTGATCTGTTAGAAAAAGAAATACAAAAAAATAACATTGATGCCACTCGCCTCTATAATATAAACGAAACAGGGGTACAAACTTCATCTAACAAGCCACCCAGAGTACTGACAAAAGTTGGAAAACGTCAAGTTGGCCTAATTGCAAGCAGTGAAAGAGGTAGCACTACCACTGTGATTTGTTGTTGCAATGCTGCGGGATCATTTATACCACCATTTATGATCTTCGCTCGCAAGAAAATGAACTCTCGATTATTGGATGGAGCAGCACCAGGTACCCAAGGAACCTGTACAGACAATGGATGGATTAATGGACCAGCGTTCTTAGAGTGGCTGAGATTCTTCATTAAAACTGTCCGGCCTACATCAGATAATAAAGTAATACTTGTTTTGGACAACCATGACTCCCACAAATATTTACCAGCATTGGAATTGGCCTCTGTAAACAATGTCATATTTATATCTTTGGCACCCCACACGACGCACCGTATGCAACCCTTAGACTACTGTGTGTACGGGCCTTTGAAGACATATTTCGAGCAGGAAGTTGCTACGTTCCAAAAATCTCATGCTGGGCGAATCATTAACCAAAATGATATAGCAAGCACTAATGCCTATATGAAAGCTGCTACTGCTCAAAATTCAATTAAAGGATTTAAAAGTACAGGTCTCTTTCCAACAAACCGATATATTTTCGAGGAGTCAGATTTTGAACCTGCAGCAGTGACAGATAAACCACTAAACCCAGAAAATGAGCAATTTGAACTATCACAATCTGAAGTACCTGACCCAGACAGGACACCGTCTCCTTCTACTCTTGACCAGATCATACAATCCCAAATTATAAATCCACCTCAATCTTCAAACTTACCTACAGTCGATTTTGCTCTCTCAGATGGACCTGTAAACATAGCCGTCGCAGAAGATGATAACATAACTTCGCATGAACTACCCAGATCTACCCTCGATATTGAATTCATTCCGGACTCTTGCATACTGGCAACATTATTAACACCTGTTAAATGTGTCCCTTCGAATATCAGAAGTGCTACAGTTACTTCTATGGACTTAGACAATGAACCGAGTACAAGTACAGGTCATTTTACTCCTAAAGTTCTTAGACCACTACCAAAAGTGGGTCTAAATAAGACAAATAGACGTAGGAAAGCTCAAAAAGCCGAAATATTAACTAGTACACCAATTAAAGATGAGCAGAGAGCTAAACTGTCAAAGAAAATGAAAATTGAAAATGAAAAATGTAAAAAGAATCTAAAAAAAATACTTAAGAAAAATAATGATAAAAATACAAAAAAATATAAAAAACCAAAAAGTTCCCAGAAGGAAAATTGTTCATACCGATGTCTAGTATGCAACGAGCTATATGAACATCCACCCACTGAGGACTGGATCCAATGTGACGATTGCAAAATGTGGGCTCATGATCAATGTACGTCTTATTCAGGAATGGGTGCATTTTATTGTGACATGTGCCACGAGATATAATTGCATCGACTTACGATGGATGTGATGAGTAAAAGGTTGTTGAAGTTTTAAAAGTTTTTGAAAGAGCTAATTACCTAGAAGAACCTAGAAGATTATGTTTAATTTAAAACTTGTAAATGGGACAGAGACTGCGGTTTCCTTTTTTGGCTGCTAGGAGCAGCTATTGTTTTGCTTACAAATTTTGGAATTGATCGGTGCACCACTAACAGATGAAACAACTTAGGCCCCTAAGGTCTTGGTGGGGCTATTTATACCCTAACAACGAACGTTAGATAGTGAAAAGCTGATGGCTTTCAGGAAGAGAGAGAGAAATGAAAAGATTGAATTTAAAATGTAAATAATTAGTAGTTTATTAGAATTGAGCACTTGGGGGTCGTGGGTTGGCAACTTCGGGCAGCAAGTACGGTTTCCGAAGGCCTTCGCAGGGTTCGACTTATCTTGTGGCTCCAGGATGTCGATGCAGTCCGCCAGGTAGCCGTGTCTTCCACAATTTCGGCCGGCACGGTATTCCCAACCCGCAGGGCGGATGTTCGCTCGTAGAACTCGAAGGGTGGATTTTACCAACCCGTAGGGTAGACGGTTTCTTGGACCCGTAGGGTGAATGTTCCTTCGTGGAACCTGAAGGGTGGACTTCTTGAACCCGTAGGGTGGACCCTGGAATGTTCCATATGACGGGTTAGCTGGAACCCTTTTTCCCGCCCATTGCTAAGACAGCCGACCACTGTTAAACCATTTGGGAGTCGGTTGCCTTACAATGGTTGGTTCTATCCTAAGTTTACAGAGACCTTTTTTTTCACACCCCTGTAATCTACCCTCCCATAACCGGGTCGACCAACAGCCGTTAATTTTCACTATTTTAAAATCTAGAATCATAATAATTAATTTAACTCACCCAATGATGGGGTCTTCTATTTATAGCTATTTGCTCCTTATCCTTGACAAATATTTACGAGGATATTTGCGATGATATAAACGATTATTTTTAAACTGATGTGATTCTCACAATTTCCAATTACACTGATACGTTCGTGATCTATTTTAAATATTAATCTGGCGGTCCTCCTGCATTGACGCAATGCCTTATATATCAATGAAATAGCGCCTCTAGTGGCACCGCTCGAAACTACTCAATCGTCAAGACCGTATCACTGCCTATAGCTTCCGTCGTTGCGACACTAACTCGGTAGATGGCGCTTTCATTTATTAATCTAAGTTTTCATTTTAAAACCCCTAACGTTGAACCCCTATTTGCACCCGTTGTTTCACAACGTTACATACTCCCCCTCCCCAGTGAGCGTTTGACGTACCCTAACGCGTCAAACGCTGCGTTCGTCCTCGAACGCCCCTAACATAATACCTACTACTCGTCTATACCTTCTACTAACTAACATAATACCTACTACTCGTGTATGTGTGTGTGTATGTTAGTGTGTTGTGTGAATGAGGTGATGCTGGGTGTAGCGAAGAGTCGGCCTTAACCTTAATGAAGCCAACTCGCAGGATGTATTTAGGTGATTCTGAAGGATCTTATGGGACAGAAAGAGAAAAGACGTATTTGAGGCTTTGGGTTGAAGGTTCAGGTAATACGCACCGCCTGAAAGTGGGGTGTGTATAATAAGGCTTTTTACTGCAGGCTGGGATTTATACAACCGTCCCAGAGAAGAACATCCTACTAGGGCTAGTGTAACACTTCCGACTCATAGGATGGACTATCCCCCAGGGCAAGCCTCTAGCTTCCGAGTGGTAGGAGTAGCCATATGACGAAAATGAACATAACATAAAGGTGACTTACACCTAATACTGTTAGGGCAAGACAAATGCTGCCAAATAACAGTACCATATATCTGTTCGGGTAAGACTCATGCTTCCTCGTAACAGTACTAAACCTACACCATAAATCTGTTCGGGTAAGCTTCTTGCTTCCTCGTAACAGTAACCTACAACATAATTCTGTTAGGGCAAGACCATGCTGCCAACTAACAGTAAACGACGAACTCTGTTAGGGATAGACTCATGCTTCCAACTAACAGAAAACTCCCAACTATACCAAGAAACAGAAAAGTGATAGAAAATAATTTACTTGCAGAATCCTCCGTGATGCTAATTAACCCCTATGTCCCCATGACGAACACGGCATGTGTTTGTCACTTTGTCATGTGTAGTTACTTGAAAGTCGTGTGTAATGTGTAGTGTCCCTATCTAATTGCTAGGCTATTTAGCCCTTTAACAAAATAACATAAAAAAACTAAGTGCTTATTTGCAATCTTAGTAGCAATAACAAAAGCTAAGTGCTTATTCGCAATCTTAGCAGAAGAATGTTGACTATGACTATTATGTCAACCCTAATAAATAACTAAGATAAATGATCTTTGGCCATTATGCCAAATATCTAAAAATATGGTGCCCTTGTTTGCCACCATGTCAGTGTAAAATGTATCTGCGTGTTTAAATAAATGATATGTATGTATGTACGTATGAAATCTCCCTTGTGTAAGTTTTATTTTGCTTGCGCGTCTAATGTTGACGTAATCATGTTGATGCAAACGTGTTATTCATCGTTGCATCTAAGGCCAGTGTCACACTACATTCCATGCCATATGATAACCCGTCAGCTTTGGTCGGGAACAAAACTTAGGACATTTGAGTCACTCTCTCTAATCTACGAAAGTGACTCGCCTGTAACCAGTTTGCCTCCTACTTCCGCCTTTGGGAGTCACACACCATGAAATGCAAGTGTCACTATGTAACCAAACAAGAAAAATTAAAAAAAAAAAAAAAAAAAAAACTGCTTATTGAGTGTTTGGAATAGTGTGTGAAGATAATTGTGATGAATATGTGATGACTATATACTACTTAATTATTATGTAATTGTAGTTGTGAAACTTCCGTATGATCATATGTATGCGTGTAACATGACACGAAATGTGGTACCTATATGTGCCACCTAAGTATTAATATTCTATGACGGTGTGCTAACCCCCTTATATTTTTCAAAAATAATTATCAAAAACACTATTGTGTAACTGTACTGATGTACTCCATAAACTATTCGCATACGCATCTTAGCGCAGTGTGTTACGGCCTTTACCGTTATCTGCATTCGTACACGCATAGTTGAGGAATGTTTATGTTATTCGTCTCACCGATGCAATGGACGATACCGAATGTTGTTTTATGTCTTTTAGATCTGACTCCTCTGGGGGAATGATTCTAGCAAACCTAGACTCCATGTGAGCACATAAGGCTTTGGAGCTCGCCAATAATGATAGTTTGTACTTGTCCTGAAGGGACGCCACGTTCCTCTCCAACACGGCCAGCGAGGAATACAACCCTACTAAGTCTTCCTCCAAATCCAAAGGGGAGACCTGTAAGTCCTCTTCGTCCGTGGTTAACTTTAATTTTTTAATTTGTTGCCTGAGGGCTGCCACCGTTGAACCAGGTTCCTCTCCCCGGATCTTAACTTCATATGCAAGTTCCGCCTTTGGAAGTGATGTGAAATTTGATTTGAATGCCATTGTACTGAATATTTCAATTACTATTGCCGGGAATCTTTAGTGATGATGATTATTTACCAATATCTAGTGTATTTATCTGCTACTTATTTTATATGAAAAGTTAATTTCCTGTAAACAACGAATGTTCGCTATATTCGCTAACGAATTCTGTTGTAGTGAACGACGGCCCTTATCGTTGTCTGTTTACGTTCTTGAATGTTAAGGAATGTGAATATTTTTCGATACACCCGCAGAATAACGAAAAAATAAATTCTACTTTTAGGGTTCGGTGAACCGAATTATAAATTGAACCTTTATAAAACTTAGTATTTGCTTTAGGAAATACTTAAGTTTGGAAGTGTTTCCTTTTAGGGTTCCTTCACTCAATTAATAGATTGGACCCTTCTAGAAATTAATTGTCTGTCTGTCTGTCTGTGTGTTTAATGTAATCTAATCCGACGCAGTGAGTAATGAAAGTGAAGTGTGTGATGATGGGTTGACGAAATTTACTAAATGTTTTTCAGTTTTGCACGAATAATGCAATTTTCTACGCTGCTATTATTTTTATTGAAATGTAACTATTTTCACGAACGTGGTAAGAGTTAATTGTATATTGACTCGTACCAACTATTTTTTTTTTATATATAGTTATTTACTACTACGGAACCCTTAAATATTTCGAACTGTGTTAAAACGATTCGCACTTGGATGGTTCTGGAAATAATCTGTATCGTAGTAACTAACTTTTTTATGTAGATTGTTCCTTACCACTACGGAACCCTTGAATATTTCGAATTGGTTGAAAACCGATTCGTACTTGGACGATTCTGGAAATATTCTGTATCAGACTGTTGGTGTCCGGAGTGTATTTTATTCACTTCCACCCACAGTTTATATGGAAAAAAAAAAATTTCTTCTAATATCGAGCTAGTAAATCAACTTACTCGTAAACGTTATGAAAGCAACATCTGCCGTTGTTTATTTAGAACCCGAATCAAAGTTAATAGTTTACTATTGTTTTTTGGCAAGAATGTTTTCGCTGCGTAATCTACGTTTGGAATGTTTTTTCTTACAGTTGTATTTCAGTGTATCAGAATTCGACGTAATTCGAAAAGTGAATCAATTATGAATCTTTTATAATTTACGTGAAGTGAAATTCGTAAAATCTTTGTTCTAACGTTTTACTAGCGTGAAATTTCAATAGGGATTGTTACCCAGAAGTGTGATTATCGGCTGTTGGTCTCGCTGTAAATTCACATATGGGAAATATAACAAAATAATACACAAATTGAGGCGGTTTGACGCCGTACGAAAATAAAAATTGTGGTGGTGATATCCTGTGACTACTTTTTACGATGAATATAGGCAATACAAATCACTTACTAATATTAATGTAAGCGTTTCAAATGTGAAGTTTTACTTCAGACTTAAATTGGAACAAAACAAAAAACTTTTACTTGAAATTTACTTAAAATTTTTCCACCATAAAATTAATATCTGAGGGTGTGAAAAATAAATTGGGGACCGTTAAAATTTGGAAAAATTACAATTATGTTGAGAAAAATTCAAATTTTGCCTTGTTCTTGATTATGCCGAAATCTGTCTAAAATCACTAAGAAACACACAAAATAAGCCGGAAAGAACAAGTTGGCAGCAGAGGTCAGGAGAGCCAAATTCCTGGGTAGTTATGTTAATTTTGAGGGAAACTACCCCGCTAACGGGCACTCTTAAGACTATTTTACACAAGTTGAATATCTTATAATTATGACCTCCCGACTCCCGTCGGAAATCGCTTTCTCGCTACCCGAAACCACGATATGGGCGCCACTGAAAAGCTGATGGCTTTCAGGAAGAGAGAGAGAAATGAAAAGATTGAATTTAAAATGTAAATAATTAGTAGTTTATTAGAATTGAGCACTTGGGGGTCGTGGGTGTGGCAACTTCGGGCAGCAAGTACGGTTTCCGAAGGCCTTCGCAGGGTTCGACTTATCTTGTGGCTCCAGGATGTCGATGCAGTCCGCCAGGTAGCCGTGTCTTCCACAATTTCGGCCGGCACGGTATTCCCAACCCGCAGGGCGGATGTTCGCTCGTAGAACTCGAAGGGTGGATTTTACCAACCCGTAGGGTAGACGGTTTCTTGGACCCGTAGGGTGAATGTTCCTTCGTGGAACCTGAAGGGTGGACTTCTTGAACCCGTAGGGTGGACCCTGGAATGTTCCATATGACGGGTTAGCTGGAACCCTTTTTCCCGCCCATTGCTAAGACAGCCGACCACTGTTAAACCATTTGGGAGTCGGTTGCCTTACAATGGTTGGTTCTATCCTAAGTTTACAGAGACCTTTTTTTTCACACCCCTGTAATCTACCCTCCCATAACCGGGTCGACCAACAGCCGTTAATTTTCACTATTTTAAAATCTAGAATCATAATAATTAATTTAACTCACCCAATGATGGGGTCTTCTATTTATAGCTATTTGCTCCTTATCCTTGACAAATATTTACGAGGATATTTGCGATGATATAAACGATTATTTTTAAACTGATGTGATTCTCACAATTTCCAATTACACTGATACGTTCGTGATCTATTTTAAATATTAATCTGGCGGTCCTCCTGCATTGACGCAATGCCTTATATATCAATGAAATAGCGCCTCTAGTGGCACCGCTCGAAACTACTCAATCGTCAAGACCGTATCACTGCCTATAGCTTCCGTCGTTGCGACACTAACTCGGTAGATGGCGCTTTCATTTATTAATCTAAGTTTTCATTTTAAAACCCCTAACGTTGAACCCCTATTTGCACCCGTTGTTTCACAACGTTACAATAGTCTGTAAGAAGATAAAACTGCTAAGACTGCAGTGAAGACTGAATAATGAGAACATTGTTTTTGATTATTGTTGATTTTTTTGAAGTTTAATTAATATTCATAGAAAAAAATGTTTACGTTTTATTTTACGTTTTAAGTTTTCATTAAAGTTTCCTTAAATTACGTATAACGTGTTTTATTTTCAAATCAAAATAATGTGTGCTCGCTTTACCCGATGCGTGCTCATTTTGCCCTTATGTTAGTGCCCGCTTTAGGTCACCCCTCCGGGCAAAGCGAGCATTTGACAGGGTTTGCTATTTTAGTTCCAGTTCCATAGTTTTGAGAGATTATGATAAATTTCCACATGAATCATGAAACTTCTATAAATAAAGCATCTAATAGCAATAACGGTTTTTCCTCTTACTTATTTTACATCTTTTGTGATTTCGTTTCCTATCTTTCAACAGTTTCTTTAACTATATTTCTATGTAAAATATTATTGTAATGCAGCATAACATTAATGAATTACTATTATGTTTGTAACGGTTCGTTACACTTCCTAATATACCATAGTTTGGCTACACCAATACTATGTTAAAACTACTTAATAATTCAGTTACAAAATTATATTTCTATCTATATTTAAACTAAATAAATTAATTCGGAAGCAAACCTCGCGCAAACGAGTAGTATAGCATTGCTATTGTTCATTAGCTTAGATACCTATATCTACATATACCTAACCAGTTACTACAGCGGGCGCGCGTGCCGAGATCATTCTAGACTCGGACGCGTCTCACGCGACACAGTACTTCAGCCCCCTTAGACAAATGGCTTTTACGTTAGTAGAATAGAATTCTTAATGTATGAAATTGACACTCGTTGTCGACATGTAATGAGACACAACGCATAGAATTCAAAATTGGCAGCCAAGTGTACAACTTTTCTATACGTTGATAGGAAATGACAGAGAAACACGCTAATGGCCATAGAAATGCTAGCCAAGTGGCACTTTTGACTGGCGTTTACGTTAGTAGAATAGAATTCTCAATGTATGAGACTGACACTTGTTATTGACATGTAATGAGACACAACGCATAGAATTCAAAATTGGCAGCCAAGTGTACAACTTTTCTATACGTTGATAGGAAATGACAGAGTAACACGCTAATATGCTAGCCAAGTGGCACGTTTGACATATAAATTCGCCTTCTAGCGATTATACACGAATAGACACGAAGCGTGCGCTCGGACCCTGTAGTTATCGCTAATATGGGCTCGCGATACGCTCAAACGGAACTTGACAAGTCTGATAAATGCACGAAAGTTGCTTGAGTGTACGTGATTTCTTTGCATGTTTGTCAAGTACTGTTTGACCGTGTCGGGAGCACATAGGTAACAAAATAGCGATAGTTTAATAGTTTGAAATTTTGAATGTAAATTCAAAATGTGGTGGACCTACACATTAATCTTTTATATTGGCATCTAGCCAAGTCGAACAGTTCATGCGTGAACATCATCAACATGGTGAATAAACTTGGTAAGTGTGAGTAGCACATTTTACCTATACATAATTTTGATATTTATTATATTGAAACTCAACAAGATTCTCCAACCTTTTCAGGTGATTCTGGATATGCTCAGAGGGCTTTCTTAATGACACCAATGTTAAATATTTTGAAAAAACATGGCTGGACAAGAAATCATTATTATATAAAAATGGTGTTTTTATAAAGTAGAACATAGAACTAATAATTGTGTCGAGTCCTGGAATGGGAGATTAAACAAAAAAAAAACAGCAAAACCAAATATGGCAACATTATTAGATAGGTTGCAAAAAGACTCGAATTATTATTTTGGGCTCTATAGAAAAAATGGATACATCAGTAAAAAAAAAGAAGTTACTAAAATGAGGAACACTCGGAAATCAATAATTTTAAAAGAATTAGTGGACCAAGAAATAAGCGTGGGATACTGCATAGAAAAACTATGTAATTTGTAAATAATTGATGTATGTAATACTACATTATTAATATTTGTACTAAGAATTGTGAAAAACTAGTACTAAACTAGGTATTTTTGTTGTTAAAATAATTGTCATTAAATGTTAAGATTACCACGTACTTATCAAATATTTAATCAAAAAATTATACGAATTTGCCGAAATATGCCTTTAGTTTTGAATCGGAGACATCTGGCCCAATCTTCCAAACTGATTCGGCCGAATATACCCATACACTTTTCTAAAAGTGGACATTTCGCCCGCAGATCAGTTTTTGTGTGGGCGAGATGTCCCAAAACCCGTTTGGGAACCTTTGATTGTAATGTAATATAATTTGTAGTCACCATTAGAAACAATTTTAAGACCATTGCCAGTAATTTTTGTATCAAATAAACTTTTTTATTTTTTATTTATTTTTATATTTTTTTTATTACAATATGAAAATAGAAAAACATTCTCTCAAAAATACAATCTTTTGCTAATATTGTAACGTACCATTTTACTAGGCGTGGTTAATTTTAATTCATATTCTTAAATTACTGTTACAACCAATTTACTTTACTATCATAAGAATATAATATTTGGCCATTTTTCAATAACTTTTTTATGTGACAAAATCATTTGCTTATTTACTTTTGAGACCTACACGACACGACAGACCTTTTTCAGGACGTTGTATTAATATTTTATGGGGTAAATAGGTACTTTGATTCACATACAGACGAGCCTTAATATAATTGTTTCCAAACAGATCCTCTAGGAACTTTGCTATTAAGGCTTTTAGAAGGTACTAATACGAATAATAATCATTTAACGATTGCGTTTAAGATAAGATACGAAACTCCATACATATATTCTACTAGGTTTTCATTATACAGAGTGTCCGGTGGCAGAATTCGTATTTCATATCTAAATTTCTCCGCAATTAATCAGTGGGGATGCAGGAAAGGGGTAGCGATAGTTTTGTTATGCGTGCGGGTTTGTTAGTAACAATGTTGTATTGGACGGAAGAGCAACGCGCCTCAAGAGCAGGCCTTCAAGTCAAAAATTAATGCAATTCCTCGTCGAAGATTTTGTTCGCGGTAAAATATAAAAACCCGCACATGTCTTCTTTTAAATACATTTTAAAATTATTTTTTATATAGGTACTATAATTTTATTTTTATTTATATTTGAAATCCTAATTCTGTCACCGGACATCCTGTACGTCTACAAAACACTACTTTAAAATGAAGCTTTTGTGAAGAAGGATTGGTTTTATAAATAAAGCAGTAAATACGAGTATTAAGCTAGCTGCTGGTCAGCCTACATCCAAGACAGATATAGCATGTCCATGTTAAACTTTTTGACATTTTAAATGATTCAACATTGACCTATCGCCATTTTAATACTGATTTTGTCTAATTTTTTTACTAAAATAAATATAAATTGAATTGAACATCATGTAATTTATAATTTGTTTTTGGGTAAATATAACTACTATTGACATATAATGTAAATGAATGTTTTATAACGTACGTTATTTACTAGAAAAAATAATCTTTAGATAATTAAAAATTTTGACACGGATGAAAATTTCAAATGAGCTCTTTTATCTCTAGTAAGTGTAAGTATTTATGTAAATAATTTCTCTTACTTATTTTACATCTTTTGTGATTTCGTTTCCTATCTTTCAACAGTTTCTTTAACTATATTTCTATGTAAAATATTATTGTAATGCAGCATAACATTAATGAATTACTATTATGTTTGTAACGGTTCGTTACACTTCCAAATATACCATAGTTTGGCTATGGTATTGGCCAATACTATGTTAAAACTACTTAATAATTCAGTTACAAAATTATATTTCTTTCTAAATTTAAACTAAATAAATTAATTCGGAAGCAAACCTCGCGCAAACAAGTAGCATTGCTATTGTTCATTAGCTTAGATACCTATATCTACATATACCTAACCAGTTACTACAGCGGGCGCGCGCGCCGAGATCGTTCTAGACTCGGACGCGACACAGTACTTCAGATTGCCTTAACGTGTGCACGTACCGCGCGCCGTCAACTAATATTCTCGTCAAACAGTAAATTTTATTAAATTACATAATGAATATCGTAAAGCTAAATTCAGTGAGTGTACCCCGAGTTTATTGGGTGAGTGTTGCATAATCTATTTATTACTATGTAGGTAACTCGAATCTAGAACTTAGAAATACATCTAAATACATCATTTCATAATTGCTAGATTCTTTCTAATTTTGTATAGTACAGCCTTGCTAGTGCTTATAGAATATAATATATGTAAGGCTTAATTACATTTTATGTAAGGATTGCACTGCTAAATTTTAATGGTAACTACCTACAGCCAAACTAGTCTATCACGCAATTTGGCATTCCCATTGTGTAAAGTCTTCTTACTATTCTATAACTTTGCTTTGTATGACTGCCTCATCATCGAACACCATGGTAGCCTATGATGCCACTTGCTTCCTGCTTAGCCCTCTCCGGGAGTGGTCGTTGTGGTGTTCGTGATGTTGCAGTCAGTAGGAAAACTAGGACAAACTGTGAATCGACTAAATTACGATTCCAGGGTTCACGTTCACTCTTCACTCTAACTCTAACGAAAATATATAACGCTAAGGAACGGCAACCCCCCTCTTCAGTACCTCGCGTGACGTCCTGCGAAGCGCTCGAATTACAGCGGCCGCTCACGCGCCATTTTGGATTGACAGGTAAATGAAGATTTTTGCTAAAATAATTACGATATTTTATCATATTTGACGCGTGATCTTTTGTAGTCATGTAAATATTTTGAAATTATGCTTTTCGCCAAAGGGTGCCAGTAAGAGAAAAGCTGCTTCGCAAGTCGGACTTAAAGAAAGTACTCTGCGAAAACGTTTGAAAGTTGGGAAGACTGCAACCAGCATGGGAAGATTTTCTTTGACATTCACCAAGGAGCAAGAGATTGTATTACAATTATATTAAACAAAGTGATGATCTTTATTATGGTCTCAATATGCAGAACCTCCAGAAGTTGATTTATGAGTATGCTGAAGTAAATAAAATTACTCATAGATTCAAGACATCCTCAAAATTAGCTGGCCGAGACTGGGTATACGGATTTCTCAAAAGGTTCCCTGAATTGAAATTGCGACAGCCAGTCCCAACTAGTATCGCCAGAGCCATGGGATTCAATAAAACTCAAGTTACAAAATTTTATGATAACTTGCAGAGCCTCTATAATAAACACAAATTTGTACCCAGTCGAATATAATATGGACGAAAGTCGAGTGAATACTGTACCAAAGAAAATTCCAAAAGTGATATCGGTGAGAGGAAAAAAGCTGGTGGGAAAAATAGTGTCTGCTGAAAGAGGTCAAACGATAACACTAGTTTGCGCAATGAGTGCAACTGGAAACTATGTTCCTCCAGCGTTTATTTTCCCTTCGGAAGAGAATGCAAGGTTATTTGCTTAACAACGCACCCGAAAGTAGTATCAAAATGGTTTCTGATTCAGGATTCATAAATACGGGCCTGTTTCTGGAATACCTACGCCATTTCAAAGACAATGTTCAGCCAACCAAAGATAATCCCGTCTTGTTAATTTTGGACAACCATAGCAGCCACATATCCCTGAATGCTATTCTGTTTTGTCGTGATAATGGTATTCACGTACTTACTCTCCCACCTCACAGTAGCCACAAGATGCAGCCGTTAGGATCGTGGGTTTTTTGGGCCTCTTAAAACGAAATTCGCTTACGCATGTGATAAATGGCTAAGCCATCATCCAGGCCGCGTGATTGGACAGACAGAAATTGCTCAATTGGTGAATGAGGCATTCCAAAAGGCAGCTTCGCTTAGCAATGCGGTTTCAGGTTTCAAAGTTTCTGGAATATGGCCAATAGACAGAGACATTTTTTCGGAGGAAGATTTCGCGGCAGCGTCGGTAACTGACATGGTTGTTGCTCAAAATTTAGAAGAGATGTTGCCAACTACAGCAGCACAGGAACCTCTCCAAGAAGATTCAATTCCATCAGGCTCGGAGCATTTGACAAACTTGGTAGCATCCACTTCTTGTATACAGCCAACACAAAACGTTCTGGAAACTGCAGGAACGACTTCAACTTCGATGTTACATAATCTTTCAATATCAGAGCAAGACTCCTCTTCGCATAACTTTACAGTTACGACATCATTCAGTCAACTTGCACAAGATCTGCTATTGAATATTGAGCATACATTGATATCATCCAACGCTGACAAGCAAGCTCGACAAGAAAACTTCTTAGAAATCGCTCAATCATGTCCAGTAACAAACACCAATTCTGCTATCACTACATCTTTACCAACATCTGTAGCTTCAACCAGCAAAGAATTCATACCATTGTCGTCTATACAAGCTCTACCGAAGGCAATGTCACAAAATAAACGACGAAAAGGCAAAAAGTCTATAATTGCCACCGATAGTCCATATAAATCAGAGTTAGAAGCTAAGAAAAAAGAGGAAGAAGAGAAATTAGCCTAAAAGAAAATAAGACTGAATTTGAAAGAAAGACTTAAAACTAAGAAAACTAGTACAAAATCATCTGAGACTGAAAAGAAAAAGACTGTTAAAAATAAGACTATTAAGAAACCAAAAAATGACGAAAATGAGTATTATTGCCCCTTATGTGACGAAAAGTATTCATATCCACCGACTGAAGATTAAATTGAATGTAGCCTTTGTGGAGCCTGGTGGCACGAGCAGTGCACCAGCGCCGAAAACGTCACTTTTATTTGTGACACATGTTTGATGAAGTAGATAACTAAAGATTTCTTAGTTCATGTTGATCTCATAGTTTGATTTAAGATGATTATTATGTTGATTACTTTAAGTGATTATGATAAAAAAATTTATAATTGTTTATGTTCTAAAATACATATTTTTTGTTGTTGCGTACACTTACCCACACTGCTGCGTACACATACCCCGATATTGGGGTAAAAGTGCGCATATAAAAGGATCTTTGTTTTCTATAGTTTCTTAAAATATAAGCTACTAATCATACTATTGTTGTGTCTAAGGTGATTACCAATAAACAGTCTTACTAATTAACACAGTTTTGTTTCATTTTACTAATAATATTCGAGTTTTTGATGCATCAAAGTTTAAATGCGCACACTTACCCACATGACTCTACCCCTATTTTTTAAATAAATTTTGTATACTATTTAATTGCTTTCTTTCTCTCTCTCTCTCTCTCTCCTAACCCTTGAGGTTACATGTTCCTTATTTGAATTAAATTAGCACATAGTCTGCTAATCGATTCCGCTTTATACCGCTTCCGATGCGGACGTAACGCTGCACGTAGGAGTATTTTCGTGTAAAATCCGGTCAAAAGTCAAATTTTAAGATCAAAATAAATGTCTACTAATTTCACATATTTTTGCAGCTTATTAGCCGGTCTATCGACTAGCACACAAATTTATAACGTAACTAGAAGTGCCTTTTTAAGCTATTGCATAGCTTCTATCGCGGGCCTTGCGTGGAGACCGAATCCAGAAATTGTGTCACGAAAACGAGTCACACTCTTGACTCTCGGCTACCTTCGGCCACGTTCGTGTATCTAGTCTAGCAATTCATAATTTTTTTGTTTACGTCAATTATGAACTCTGCTGTCGTTATATTTTATTATTATTATGTCAAATAATCCAAAAATTGATGCTTGTACCCAGAATCGATCTTGCGCCTTCTGCGTACCGATCCGCGTCTTAACCACTCGACCACAGTTGAATTAAGAGTGTTGGTCGAATTTAGAGTTCTTAATGTGAAATGACAATTTCGATGCTGTCAATTACATTAGTTGCTGTCAATTTACTTCGTCTAAATAAAAATTCGACTATAGGTGTATAGGTATTCATCATCTATGTACAACAGTGAACTGTACTCGTATAATTTGTGTAAAAAGTGTTTTAAATATAAATAAACAAAGTGCATTTATTAATGTAGAAAGTCACGAAAAATAGTGAAAGAAAATGAGTGAGTACTCTATATACATACATTTTATTATTATTATCACCAATGCAGTATCATTTTTTGTTTTGTTAATTTATATATAATACTGCTATAAAGATAACCAAACCCGGGAGTACGTTCCCATGGGAAGCGGGAAGAAAATTTCACGCTGACGTAGCCGCGAGCGCCATCTATCCCATACCAATGTACTTTAAACGTGTCATAAAAGTCACAACAATACCATACATGCATATTTCAAAGAATGTCTATTATTACCATAAAATTTGTAAAAATAGTTTTTAAGTAGAAAGAAGAAACCTATTGTTTTATCTTTTAACTAGCTGACCCTCGCAACTTTGTTTACGTCACACAAGGTCTATGAAATTAGAGGTATTTATTAATCATACTCATCAAGTAGCGTGTAATGGTTAAAACTATTCCTCAGTATAGAATTTTCCTCAGTATAAACAATTTACATACAAACACCGGCGTGTTAGAATTTTATTACATGTATCAATGTAGTAGACGTAAGGGCGAGGCCGCACTTGCGGTTATTGCGGCGGTTTCTAACCTCAAAATGTCAAAACATTGACTTGATTTCATTGATTTTGACAGTTTGATGACATTTTGAGGTTAGAAACCGCCGCGGAAAAACGCAAATGCGGCCTCGCACTTACGTGTATAAAATGACATCAATCAAATGTCATCAATATTCTGAAAAAGAAATTAAAATTTGAAAATACATACTGTACCTACCTTAGAGGATCGTTATGAAGATAACAGGATAGTTCACAACCATCCATAGAAAATAGATGGTATAATGCTGAATACCGCAAAGAACAATCGGCGCGGCATAGAATGGGGCCTATACTGATATCCTGGAGGATATTAATGATGCCGATGTCCTGTGCCTGCTGAGGCACACACACGCCGTCATGCATGTCTGCAGGACAACGTGCAGGACAACGAGCAGGATGAGGCAGCGAATGGCTGGACTGAAATTAAAATCGACAGACGCAAGAGATGTGGTGGAGGCACTAATTCACGTACCTCGGGAGTGTCGTGTCAGAAACTGATGGAATAGAAGAGTACCCTACATCATTTCGAGTCTCGCCAAGGCCAGAATAACCTTTACACAGCTGCGCCCCGTAGGCAGTTGCGAAAATAGACACGAAGAGTGAAACTCAAAACAAAGTAAACGTTAAAACTGTACTGCTAACTGCTATACGGATGCGAGACATGGAAGGTCACTAAAGTAAAGACATTTCGCACCAGCTACCAGCTATAAGTCTTCGTCAAACGCTGCCTCCAATGGATCCTCGGTACATATGGGCCCGAGAACATCACGAACGTAAGACTATTGGAACGCTGCAGTGAGACCCCAACAGATCAAACGTCGGAAGTGTAGCTGCTGCGCTGGATTGGACACACTCTGCAAAGGGACCATGAATCACATCATACCAAGGCAAGCCTTACTGAAACTACTGGTAGGCTTTCAAAAACTGTTCGATAGTAAGTAGGTACATTTATTGATAGTGGCTATAGGCTACTTAACATAATGCGAAGATTAATAGGAGTGGTGCAGCAATGAGGAATGTTTCGAAAACGGAAAACATTTAATCGTTATAAGAGTATCCGTTGCGCCTCTGCGTAAATGGTTGAAGTTACATAAAAATAATTTATTACAAAATAATTGTTCTTCTTAAAAAGTTCTAAAACAAAATTCCAAAAGCCCAAATGTCCACAGTCAAGTAGGCACTTGGTACTTTACTTTGTTGAACATAGGCCTTAAAATCTTACTTCTTACTAATATTATAAATGCGAAAGTTTGTGAGTGTGGATGTTTGTTACTCTTTCACGCTCAAACCGCTGAACGGATCGGGCTGAAATTTGGTACGGAGATACATTATAGTCTGGAATAACACATAGGCTACCTTTTATCCCGGGAATAACTTCCCGCAGTAACAAATTTTACGCAGGCGAAGCTGCGGGCATCAGCTAGTATTCTCATATAGAAATAATTATACTAGCATAGTTGGTAAAAAATGCTATGTAATAGCTTTACCGCGGCAGTCCCCGAGTGCCACACGTCTTTTTTTTTTTTTTTTTTTTTTTAACGTGAGGGAAAATCCTCGTAGGATGCTATGCCGGACTCTTACCGACTAAAAAACCTCACGTAACGCCCAACAGCCTATGGTTGAGAGCCCCGGGTAAGCCCTCAGGAAGGATGTCCCGTGACTCCCAACAGACCTACGGCCGCCAATGCGGCCTCGCCCAGGGGGTGGTTCGGGTGCAATCCCGCGTCTATGGGGGGTTTCGGGTGTGACCCCGCTTCTAAGGGGGGGCGTGCGTGAGTGCTCACGTCACGCTGCCGTCATGGGCCTGCTTCTGTAAGGACGGTGAGCGGCCCTCTCACCGTCCTCAGACCCCCGGTCATGGAGGCCGATAGTCCTCGGCGAAGACACGTCGGCGGCGCCCGGGGCGCCGACTGCGGAACTCGGGTGGGAGAGTTCTCTCCCGCACCCGGCCCGCCGCCTCCTTCGCGAGCATGACCTGCTCGCAGAAAGAGGCGGCGCAGTCCCACTTACTCCCGCTGGAGAGCATGGCTCGCACCATGGCCTCAAGCGAGAGAGTGTCCACGCCCAGACCCACTACGAGGACCTGTCGCTGTTGTGCCCACGCCGTGCACTCCACCAGCGTGTGGAGCGCCGTGTCATCGCTGCGGTCCTCGCAGTGCTGACACTCGGCCGTGGTTTCCCGGTGTTTTCGCCACAGATACCTACCGAAGCTACCGTGCCCGGCAAGCATCTGTGTCAACCGGTAGGAGAGAGCACCGTGTCTTCTCTCCAGCCACTCGTCCATGACCGGTCTGACGGCCGCGATTGTGGCGAATCCCCCCTTTGGTTGCTCAAGTCGCACCTTCCATGTCTCCACGGTTTCCTGGTGGAGCAGGGTCCGCTGGGCCTCGATTTCTCGAGACGCAGGCCTTTGGCCCCGCTCCAGCGCCTCCTTGCGCCATCTGAACAGTGACGCAAGGGCTCTCGCTTCCAGGTCCCATGGAGGGGTCCCGGCTAGGAGACATGCCGCCTCACCGGAGATCGTGCGGTATCCTCTTATCACCCTGACGGCCATCACTCTCTGCGGGCTCAGCAGTCTAGCCTCATTGCTGGCCGTCAGGGTCTCCGCCCATACGGGAGCCCCGTACAGGGCCATGCTTCGCACGATCCCCAGGTACAGCCTCCTGTAGGGAGCGTTGGGTCCCCTGATGTTGGGCATCAGCCGCGCGAGTGCGGCCGATGCTCCCCTCAGTTTTGGGACCAAACTTCGGAAGTGATGTCCGAAGTTCCACCGGCCATCGAGTACGAGCCCCAGATACTTCATCGAGGGCTCGATGCCGATGCTGACGCCCCCTACCTGTAGGCTGGATCCCGCAGGTGGCCCCATCCGAGGTCCGTGGAAGCACAGAGCCTCGGATTTGTGAAGGGCGACCTCGAGACCCAGCCGCCGAATCCGACCCACGACCTGAGCAACCCCTGCCGTGGCCTTAAGTGCTGCGGCACGGTGCGTTGCTCCCCGCGCCGTAACGAGGGTGTCGTCGGCGTAACACGTTACGCCGACCCCTCTGAGCAACGGACCACGCAGCACCCAGTCGTAACCGATGTTCCACAGGAGCGGCCCTAAAACCGATCCCTGTGGAACACCGCACGACACATCTCGCCGACCCGGCCCTAGCCAGCTCGGGTAAGTTATGGCTCTCTCGGAGAGATAAGCCCCGACAATTCGACGGAGGTAGGGAGGCACTCCATGATAGATAAGCGCCTCCCTGACGCAGCTCCAGGGCAAGGTGTTGAATGCGTTGGCGATGTCGAGAGACACCGCCACCACCACCTCACCCTGTGAGACTGCTAAACTAGAAGTGCCTTCTCGTACAATTAGTCGGAACCCAGTCGTTATCTAAATGATGCATGACTTAATTCTCGACGTTCGTAATTTTTAACCGTATTTGAGTTGTAAACTACACTTTTGTGTGATTTACTATGGAAAAACAACAGTGCTGGAAGTACAAGGTCAATATGGAAGTACAAGGTGTGTAGATTATTTCAATATAAAAATTAATAACTTAATGTTTCGTGTTAATATTTAAAAAATATCAGAAAGGTAAACAGAATATGTGAAATAAATTTCATAAAATCTATTTTTTTAAATCGTGTTTTTGTTTATTTGTCGGGCCTTGTCGCACTTTTATTTTACGATTAATATATTGCCTAGGGTTTGTTTTAATAAACACAATTAGATTTTGGTTCGCTTATGTTCACCGTTTTTGTTTTTAATGATTTGAAGATGGCATTGTGAAATATGGATATTATATTTGACTTGAATGTTGTTTTCATTTCTATTTTCAGATTTTATAGAATCTAATTAAGTAATAAAGTTATTTTCATCAGAAGAGCTTTGTTTGACATTATGCGTAACTGCAAAAGTAATAAAATCGAAGAAAATGTGAAAAAAATAGAAATAAAGTTAATTGAAATCAGTGAATGCCCTTCACGTGCTCTCAGGTATTTTAAGATCGAATTTAAACAAAGCCAGTGGCAACAAGGAGCGTTTTCTGCGTAATAACCATCCATTTACTGAATATTAGTAGGTACAGAGCTAACATCAAATCTGTTTGGTCAGCAAAAACACCTGAAAGCTTAATTAAGCGTTGTAAGCGACGAATTGTGGAGGCAAATATCCGCTGAAGAACTTACATAATATATGCAGCTAGCATCAGGCAACGCATTAATGGAAACACTGATACTTCAGTAATCATAAAAGCAATAGTGGCAACGCCAACAAGAGCTAGGCCCAAACCACAATTACGGAAAGATTCTCGAAAGAGGCGCATGATCTGATGGTGGCAATTGAGCGACCATCAACAGTTTTTTACCATCTTTACCACTAACATCAACAACAGAATATAAACAGCTACGAAAACAGAGGAAGACGATGCGAAAAAAAAAAAAGTGAAAAATATACATGTTTTGTACATTTTACTATTATTAAACATAACAGTATATAATATTACCATGTTTTATTATTAAATAAGCCATTAAATAATTTTTACCGGATTTTACATGAAAATACTCCTATGTGCGCTGTGTAAATATTATTTACGTGTAGCGAGCTGTAGCGCGGCGCGAGCCGATGCATGGTTGTCACAATGAGTAATCAACTTGTGGCAAATGAGTTGCTGGCGTTCCTGCAACAGAAGCTGGACGTGATGGATAAAGTGTCCGCTGTCCAGATCTGTACGTCTAACTTCACCGAGGACGATATAGCGTCGGCCAAGAGACTGCTCTTCAGTTATCTCAACAAGCTGGACCAGATGGTGCCCCGGAGGCGTGACGGGACGAAGAGGAGTGTCCAAGACATCATCGCGCTGCTTAAGGAGACAGACCCGGACGACGTGCCTACATTTGTGGCAAGGGACTTGAACAAGCTTCCTCCTGTCACCTTTGATCACGTGGACGTCACGCGCCTTTTGAAGGAATTGTGTCCCTAAAGGCAAATCTAGCAGAAGTGCAGGATAGATTGGCGAAAACTGAAAATATCGTCCATGACTTGCGCACGGAATTAACTGAAGTGCGTAGTTCTGTGGCGATATCTAGGTCACCGCAAGTGAGGACAATGACCGTCAACATGAGTCGTGAGCCCGAACGTAGTTTGAGCTTCGCGTCAGCAGTTTTGATGTCGTCGCCGTCTAATGCAGAGTCGGCGGAATGCGTCGCTAGCGCCCCCCGCCTGCCTGCACCCGTACCGGCCGTTTCTACTAGCTGTACCAGCCGGGTCAAGAACCCATCTCCATCTTTGTTGACTGCAGCATCAGCCACGGGGATAATTGTTACCCGTTTTGCCAAAAGCACCGCCATCACCGCGTCCGGACTGGATCTACCAACGGTGAAACAAGTCGACAGTGACGGTTTCGTGACGGTGCAAAGGAAAAGGCGTCGTCGACAACCTGTCAAGAACCGCTGTGGCACAGCTCCTGCGGAGCCCACTACTTCAATACGTGCTGCACAGCCGAATACTCCGGTGTACATCTCGCGCCTGCACTACAACACGACGGCGGAGAACATCGCAGAGTACGTGCGTCAGAAGATTAAGTACATGCCGCGGGTGCAGCTGTTGGAGTCGCGCCGCAACGTCAACTTTTTAGCGTTCGTGGTGCGAGTGCCCACCTGTTACCTGCACCTTGTCATGGAGGAGAACTTCTGGCCACAGGGAGTGGTGTTTCGTCGGTTTCGCGGAACGGTGCCACAAGGACGCACACAGACTTAGTGCACTAGTGAATTTAGTATACCTAATTATATTGTTTCCTAACATAGTACCTAACGTTTTTATTTACTAACAAAGTTGTGATGTAATAAATTTATGTATAAATAGGTTAAGGAAAATATCTATGGGTCATTGTAACCTGAGAATAAAGATTTATTATTATTATTCCTCTTTATTACAATATATCACATTTAAATTTACATTTTTAAATATACCTATATAAATAATACATTTAAAAATATAAAAAAATAGTATCCCACCGGCATCGGGTACAGGGACCAAGCTACCGGTGCGGTGGTCAGGGCTCCAGAGACAGGAATCGCCTCACAATACGTGCCGTGCTCAGTAAAACTGTCTTTTGCATCAAGCTCTTGACCCAACTGCCTAACGCAAGCCTCTTAAGATGTTGATCGAGGCTTTTGGCGATCAGACCGTGTGCTGATACGACTATCGGAACAACAATCGCTGAATCCACATCCCACATGTCGACAACCTCGTGAGCCAAGTCCAAATATTTCAATTGTTTATCTTTTTCTGCTTTCACGAGATTCTCGTCATGTGGAACCGTAATGTCAACGATTATTGCGAGGCGCTCTGATCGATCTATTACCACAATATCAGGCTTATTGGCTACAATAGTCCTGTCAGTGATAATAGACCGATCCCAGTATAACGTGATACGACCATTCTCTAGAACTGGGTCGGGCACATACCTGTAATATGGTACCTCTAAATCTACAAGTTTATATTTTAGCGCAAGTTGCTCATGGATAATCCTGGCCACTTGGTTGTGTCTATTATTATTATTATTATCATTAATTATTTAAATCTATTTGTTAACCAATTTCTGATGAATATTTGTAGCGTGATCCTTATACTAAATGTAATTATTGTATTGTAATCGTAATAAACTAGATAATTCCTTGGACAATGTACCTATCATAATAAAATATACAAACTATCTGTCTATCTATCTATGTCGCAAAAGCAGATAGCAGCCAAAGTTCAGATAAAGTACCCGAGTATGCGGCCAACAAATTTCCCATCAGGGTACCGGCCGATCGTGTTGCTCGACGAGGTGCGCAAGCTCTGGGAGCGCATTATTGCACAACGCCTCGTCGGGCACCTCACACGCTTGGGGCCTGATCTGGCGGATAGCCAGTTTGGCTTCCGTCAGGGGCGCTCCACCGTGGACGTGATCATGCGCATTAGAGGTCTGACGAAAGAAGGATTCTCACAGGGTGAGGTGGCGGTGACGTTGTCTCTTGACATCGCCAACGCCTTCAACACCTTGCCCTGGAGCTGCGTTAGGGAGGCGCTTATTTACCATGGAGTGCCTGCCTACCTCCGTCGAATGGTCGGGGCTTATCTCTCCGAGAGGGCCATTACTTACCCGAGCTGGCTGGGGCCGGGACGGCGAGATGTGTCGTGCGGTGTTCCACAGGGATCGGTGTTAGGACCGCTCCTGTGGAACATCGGTTACGATTGGGTGCTGCGTGGCCCGTTGCTCAGAGGGGTCGGCGTAACGTGTTACGCCGACGACACCCTCGTTACGGCGCGGGGAGCAACGCACCGTGACGCAGCACTAAAAGCCAAGGCAGGGGTTGCTCAAGTAGTGGGTCGGATTCGGCGGCTGGGTCTCGAGGTCGCTCTTCCCAAATCCGAGGCTCTGAGCTTCCACGGACCTTGGAAGGGGCCACCTGCGGGATCCAGCCTACAGGTAGGAGGCGTCGGCATCGGCATCGAGCCCTCGACGAAGTATCTGGGGCTCGTACTCGATGGCCGGTGGAACTTCGGACATCACTTCCGAAGTTTGGTCCCAAAACTGAGGGTAGCATCAGCCGCACTCGCGCGACTGATGCCCAACAACAGGGGACCCAACGCTCCCTACGGGAGACTGTACCTGGGGATCGTGCGAAGCATGGCTCTATACGGGGGCTCCCGTACGGGCGGAGACCCTGACGGCCAGCAATGTGGCTAGATTGCTGAGCCCGCAGAGAGGATGGCCGTCAGGGTGATAAGAGGATTCCGCACGATCTCCGGTGAGGCGACATGTCTCCTAGCCGGGACCCCTCCATGGGATCTGGAAGGGAGAGCCCTTGCGTCACTGTTCAGATGGCGCAAGGAGGCGCTGGAGCGGGGCCAAAGGCCTACGTCTCGAGAAATCGAGGCCCAGCCGTCCCTGCTCCACCAGGAAACCGTGGAGACATGGAAGGTGCGACTTGAGCAATCAAAGGGGAATTCGCCACAATCGCGGCCGTCAGACCGGTCATGGACGAGTGGCTGGAGAGGAGACACCGTGCTCTCTCCTACCGGTTAACATGAGCACTGCGAGGACCGCAGCGATGACACGGCGCTCCACACGATGGTGGAGTGCACGGCGTGGGCGCAACAGCGCCAGGTCTTCGTAGTGGGTCTCTACGTGGACACTCTCTCGCTCAAGACCATGGTGCGAGCTAAGCTCTCCAGCGGGAGTAAGTGCGACTGCGCCGCCTCTTTCTGCGAGCAGGTCATGCTCGTGAAGGAGGCGGCGGGGCGGATGCGGGAGAGAGCTCTCCTACTCGAGTTCTGTCTTCGCCGAGGACTTTCGGCATCTGAGGACAGTGAGAGGGTCGCTCACCGTCCTTATAGAAACTGGTCCATGACGGCAGCGTGACGTGAGCAACTCACGCACGCCCCCCCTTAGAAGCGGGATCACACCAGAAACCCCCCCAAAGACGCGGGATAGCACCTGAACCACCCCCTGGGCGAGGCCGCGGTGGCAGCCAGGTCGGTTGGGAGTCCTGGGACATCCTTTCAAGGCCTTCCCCGGGGCTCCTAACCATAGGCTGTTGGGCGTTACGTGAGGTTTTTTAGTCGGTAGGAGTCTGGCATAACATCCATGAGGATTTTTCCTTCACGTTAAACAAAAAAAAAGTACCCGAGTCTCCTGCTGATGAATTACTTTTATCAGCAGGAGACTCGGGTACTGTATCCATTTTTTGTTCACTGATCAGGCAGTGGTAATGATCCTTGTCTGCTTTGAAAAAAGTCGATTGTTAATGACGGTATGGGTGATGGGTATTAATATACTGTTGGGAGCAAGATGACGCAGCGCTAGGGTTAGCTGTTAGGTACTAGATGACGCAGCGGGAGGGTTAGCTCTGTAGAGGGGATTTACGTCTATATAAGCTACTGCATACCTTTACTCGCTCTTTTTGCTTTTCTCTGCACATTTGTTCAAAACATCATTCTGGTAACCTCTTTCCTTATATTTTCTCTTGTATGTGTGTCAATCTGCATAACTTGTCTTTGAATTGAATATTAGAATTTAGTAACTCTCAAGTCATGTTGCGTTTGCGGTTAAGAATGAAATTAATTATAACGGTTGTGTTTGTAGATGTATTTTCTAGTTAAGTGTGTATTAGTGATAGTTATCTTTAAATTTAGTGATTTGTGCTATTTACCTAAGTAAAATCATAGTTGTACTGTTTAAGATTCAAATAAATTGTATCTTTCATGTCGGTAGCTGTGTATTATTTTATGAATCTTTGTACAGGTTAGTTGTAGTTTCCCAATAATACTATATATTTTGTAGCCTTTGCACCCAATTAATACGTTACAGTAGCCAAATTGAAAATGGGAGTAGTTTTCAGGTGCAGCGGCTATTATCGGCAAATGGTGAAGTAGTGTATCTTGGGGTAAGAAATAAATATTGTTGTGTGTGTGTGCACGTGCTGAAAATATTAAAACGACTCCTAAAGAGCACAAATGTCTTTAAAGTTTTTTTGTACCATCCTTTTTTTTTTTTTAACGTGAGGGAGACTAAAAAACCTTACGTAACGCCCAACAGCCTATGGTTTGAGAGCCCCGGGTAAGCCCTCAGGAAGGATGTCCCGTGAGTTTTGTACCATCCTGTAATATGGAATCTGAAATTTTAGTTGAGGGATTTAGAAAGTCGTTAAGTATGTACGGAACCATTTATGGCATAATGGTAGCTAATGGTGATGCATCTACTTATTTAAAAAAGTTAAAAGCCGACCATATTTCAATTATACAGTGGAAAAGAGTGTAGAAATCATCTCCTCTGAAACTTGTGTAATAAGTTACAGGCTCTTATCAAAGATACGAAATACGACTACAGCACCGAAAATACATGAGCACACAGAGGATTTTAGCCATTAGAAAAAGACAAATGTTGGTATTCCACAGCAAATCAATGATTTATTCGTTGCAATAATTGAGGAGGTTCTTTTCAAAACTTGACTATTCCACTTTCGACAAAATCGAATTTTAATTATTTTTTTTGGTTGGTATGTTACCAACCTAAGTAATGTTACCTAAAATGAAGACGCAGCAAAAATAAAATTGGACCAAAACTTTATAAAACCAGAAAAAACTCATAAAAATACAAAATTTTGTCAAAAGTAGATTATTTCACTTTAAAATGACATTACCGGTTCCTAATATTCATTTTTAGGAATTTTTCGACGCTAGTAATGGAGAGGATGATCCCTCAGGACTGGCAGGCCAGAACCTCCACTTTGAATGGTCTCCTATGGATTCCTTTCAAGGTGAAGAGGAACAATTTCGGGCTGACCGTGTTGGTTCGGTTCATGTAAACAATTCGGCCTATGATGCTTTTCGTCGCTATTGGAGCGATGACATCTTAGGCCTTATTGTTACTGAGACGAACCGGTATGCGACCAAGATTGCTTCTGCTTCCTTCCAGTCTATTTGGTACCCCACTAATAGCCACGAGATTTTGTGCCTCTTCTCGTTCTGGATGATGTTGGGGATCATCAGAATGCCAACTGTAGTAAGTTGCTTCTCTGTTGATCCCCTGCTGAAAACAGAGATTTTCAGAACCATCTTCACACGGAGGAGGTATGAAATGTTGTCTAGGGCATTACATTTTGTAGACTCCCTCCAATACTGGCGATAGAAGCTTTGATCGGTTACACCTTTTGAGACCAATATTGACACATTTAAATTCTAGTTTTCAATCCAATTACATTTTACATAAAGATATTTGCATAGACGAAAGTCTAACCCTATGGAAAGGAAGATTGAACTTCAAACAGTATATCCAGAACAAAGCTTCTAAGTTTGGTATGAAGACCTTTGAGTTCTGCGAGAGTACCACTGGGTACATGTGGTCGTTTATTGTATACGCAGGTAAACAATCTTCTACTGACATCGACCAGTCGCCCGGTGTACTGAAAAGTACAGAGCTGTCGTCAAGACGCTCATTGCTCCTCTGTTACATAAAGGGCATAGATTATTTATGGATAATTAATTGGTACAATTCACCGCTTTTAGCTAGATTTCTGAAGTCTCAAGGTCTCAAGGTACCGACGCAGTCGGTACCTTGAGACCTTCACGTAGTGACGTTCCCTTTATTGTAAATAAGGCTCCACTTCAACGGGGACAGCTGATCGCGAGACATTCTGGGGATGTCTCAGAATTATCGTGGCAAGACAAGAAAAGGGTGACCATGATTTCCACATGTCATGGCTTATCTATTGCCTTGCCTACAGTTTCAACTTTGGGTAGGATAGTACCATATAAACCCCAAGTGGTACTGGACTACAACAAGTTCATGGGGGGGGGGGGGGGGTTGATATGAAGGATCAGATGCTTGAGCCTTATTTACTGGAAAGGAAACGTTGTGCCAAATGTTACATGAAGCTCTTCAAACGTCTGCTCAATGTTTCCATATTAAACTCCCGCATTCTTGTAGAATCATCAACGCAGCAACGCTGTAATAATTTAGTCTACCGCCTTCAGCTTGTAGATTTCATCCTCAAAAATCATCTTTCGCATTGTCCCCAAAACCGTAGGCAAACTGTTTCAATCAGTAGGTCCACGCATGATCAACACAATAGGATAAGGTTAGTTAATTCTACACATTGGCCCGTTTTACTAGACCCTCCAGAGGTAGTACCGCGCGTAATCGTAGTTTTGCTAAACGTTGTGTAGTGTGTCTCCGCGAAAACCGTAAGTCACAAAAATCGCCATATCAGTGCGAAAGTTGCCGCGTGCCACTATGTATAAGGACCTGCTTTAAATCATACCATACATCACCACAGTAATGCAGTCTTCTTCATGTCAATTTTCGCCAATTATTGATAATTTCTATTATGATAGGTATTTAATGAAATTATGCAAGACTGTTTCGGATGTTTGTTTTTTTGTAAAATATTATTTTATCACCTTCATTCAGCTCTGTACATAATAAAATAATTTAACAAGAACCTAGCATCGCTTACATAAGGTTCACAACACTTTTGCGGGACTCTGTGTACGTTTTCTCAGTATGTTATGGATTTTTACCCCTTCCTAGAGATCTCTTTGAACCATTTGCAGAAGGGTTTACACAGTAAATGACAAATGAAATAATGAACAAAAATGTATCTACCCGCAAAATCTTATACAGAGACTGAAACATTGCTGACTATTGCCAAATAGAACCTTGAGATTAGCAATAGCCATAGCCATTAGCTTTTTGAAGAAAATATATACACATAAATAAACATACTTTTATTAATAATACAGCACAGGCTCAGGCAACCAGTATGTGAGATGTGATGTATGTGAGATGATGTGTATAAATTGTTAACGTTATATTGTACTATTTAGCCTATTATAAAATTCAGGATTTTTTCTCGACTTGCTACTCCAGCAAAATTCTGTATCTAGACTAAGTAAATGTTTGTAAATAGACCAAAAAAAGCCCGCCGAGTTTCTTGCCGGAGTCTTCTCAGGCTCTCAGGGATTAACTTGTTTTTCAGGTCCAACATAAATAATAACAAGTAATGAAAAAATTAAAAATTTATTGTATTCAAGACATCAAGTAGACAATTATTTACATGTATCTTGTGATTATTTTCATCATTGCCCCATAACATTGAGTACTTAGAACCTATAAATTAAAGGCTAAACTAAAACTAAAGGCTAAAGTGGCGAGGGTACTTCGAGAAAATAATTTTTTTTCAGCCTTTAGATGCCAAAACTCTTTAAAAAAATTGTGTAATTCCAAAGATAAAATATCTAATTACAAAAAATCCGGTATTTATAAATTGAAATGCGACCATTGTAATAATATATACAGGGTTATTTGTAATTAACTAGCATCCTCGCAGGGGCAGATATCTGATATCATAAGTAACAAAGTTTGTTTTACGACTTTTAATAATTCCTTAAACATTACTTTCATACAAAAAAAATAATAATTTAGTTTTGCGTCTAATTGTTATTAGCTCTATGCCGTAGTTTACGCGCATCGTAAAATTAAGTAAACAAACTTGTATCATGAATTCATGCAATGTAGTCAATATAGGGCGGGGGCGCGGGGCTACGCGACGCAGCGCTAGCGCCTTTGTCCTCGACCCATTTCTTTTTGCAAGCCGCCAGTCGGTCGCTAGATGCGCACGCGTCACAGGTGTGCGTCACTTGTCCTTGTGTGCCACGATTTTTCATATTACCGTGTTGCGTCGATCTTATTATCACCATGCCTTATCAATATTCCAATGTGGAATACACGGAAATGGTAAGGATGCTTGCTAGGTGCGATGATAATGTGGCGGAAGCCTGCCGCCAACATGCAGTAAGGTTTCCAAATCTACCTACACCGAGCCGGGCAACGATGTTATCCGCCACACAGCGATTGCGCGATTACGGACAGTTCCGGCCCGGGTTCAGTGATAGTGGACGTCCACCGAGGCGCTCAGTATGGGAACAAGAAAAAATACTGGAGTTCTTTGAGGATACTCCCGCCGCAAGTACCAATGACGCCGCGCTACGGTTTAATGTATCGCAGTCCTTCGCGTGGAGTGTCATTAACAACGAAGGCAAATATCCATTCCATCTTCATCGTGTCCAGGAACTCACCGACCCAGACAAACCTGCGCGTGTGGATTTTTGCAGTTGGTTGCTGGCTGAACGTCCTAAAGTTCTGTGGACTGATGAAGCCACCTTTGGTACAGTGGGATTATTCAATACCCACAACGAACATTTGTGGTGTTATGAAAATCCTCACGAACCCAGACCTCAACACCGTTTCAGTGTAAATGTTTGGGCGGGAATAATAAATACCACATTACTGGGCCCCGTTTTTTTAGATCGACTCAATGGTGAAACATATCTCCAATTTCACACCGAAACGCTACCAGATTTGGAAGAAGACATACCTCTTGCAGACTTACGTGATATGTATTATCAACACGATGGCGCACCAGCGCATTATTCAAGGCAGGTCAGAGACCATTTAAATAGGACTTATCCCGGCCGATGGATAGGACGTGGTGGACCTCGCGCTTGGCCTCCCAGATCACCAGACATAACACCTCTGGACTTTTATTTATGGGGACACGTTAAAACAATGGTGTACTCTGGCGGAGAAATTGAAAGCCGGGACGTGTTAATAGAAAAAATAATTAGTGCCTTTAATCAAATTAAAACAAATCGCGCAGTGTTAGCCAGAATTAAAGAACAGTTAATTTTTAGGTGTGGTATTTGTGTTGGTGTTGAAGGTGACTATTTTGAACGTTATGTGCGCGATACTCATCGGCATGCGCGGGACTTGAACCTCAGAGGTAATAATTAATTGTACATACTTTGTAAACATTGTAAAAAAATCAACCATTAGTTCAATTATTGTAAATATGCTGATTCCACTTTTTAAATACGCCTGTATTAAAAAATCAAAAGTGAATCATATTGTGGGGACACACGCCATGATGACATCATCGGCTGATGCAATCCGATTACCGAGTTGCATGTATTAAGAGCGTGGCGGTGCCCCGGCAGTCAATTCCTTCCCTTGGTCCGAACAGGACATGTAAACGGTTTTCGTGTCGAAATACACTCGGTTCACTAACTTCAGAAGTATTCATTCATGACCTTCGATTCATTCTGTACGAGCACTTACGATCACGCAACAGACTTCGCAGCAGTAAGTATAGCAGCAAGGCCGGTACGTGGTGAGCAGCCCAGCCTCCACTAACCTTCTCCTGCCTGCACGTAGCAGTCTCTACAAATGGTGACCCCGAGTCGAAAAAAAAGTGCCGAAAATTGAACACTACTCCCCGAGTCGAAAAAAAAGTGCCGAAAATTGAACACTACTCCCCGAGTCGAAAAAGTGCTGAAAATTTAACACTACTCTACAGTGGTAATCAAGAGTTAAAAAGTGCCGAAAAGTAACGCGAAAAATAAGTGACCTTGACCGAACAGTGATACAATAGTGACTCTTTAGAATCAGTGAACCGTGAATCAGGACATTCGGCCGGAATTGACTCCCTGCAAAGCCGTCGCGTGCAGGTTAGTTTCGACTTTTCGTGTAGTGAATCATTTAGTGAACCGGTGGTACGAACTTTATTACTTCACCATGGCGAACGCTTCTAAAAAGGAAGAACTACAAGCCACACAAACTGTAACAGATTTAGCAGTGATTTCCGTTTCCGCAAAGATTCCAGAATTTTGGAAGGACATGCCTAAATTATGGTTCGCTCAATTCGACTCAATTATGGATCCGCAAAAACAAGGTGACACGGCTAAATTCAACATGGTAGTCGCGAAACTAAGTAGAGATGCCTTACAACAGGTATACGACTTAATTATTACGCCGCCGGAGAAAAATAAATATGAAGCTATCAGAGACCGCTTGACAACCGCTTACGAAGAAAGTGCTGAGAGACAGTTCAAAAAATTACTTTCGGAAATGGATTTAGGGACTCAACGTCCATCGCAGTTGCTAAGGAGAATGTCAGAACTGGCTACAAATACTCAAGTATCCACAGAAGCATTGAGACGCCTATGGATATCTAGATTACCTAGCACAGTAAAGGCAGTTTTATCGGTCGCTCACGAAACAAAGTTAGACGAACTCGCCGCACTAGCCGACAAAATCGTTGAGAATTTGGGTTCCAACGAAGTTTCAGCAGTAACTTCAGTGCCTTCAACATCAACTTCAAAATCACCCGATCTACAGAATCAATTAGAACGTATGACTCAAGAAATCAAGAATTTACGTGTCGAAATAAATGAGATAAGAGGACGTAAATGGCAGCGTGGTAGACGTTTTTACACGGACAGATCGCGATCACGCTCTTCAGGTCCACGTACACCTGGAAACTCCAACTGGCTCTGCAAATATCACTTCAAATTCAGGCATCACGCTAGAAACTGTGAGAAACCATGCAATTGGAAGCAGACCGAGCCACCACGTCAAAACCCAGGACACAAGGATTACAAGGCGGAAAACTAGCAAGCATGCAGTCGAATCCGGTGGGCGACTGCATAGACACCCAAGGTAACCACCGTCTATGTATAAGGGATAGAAAAACTGGAACACGTTTTCTTGTGGACACTGGCGCCAACGTCTCCGTCTTACCGGTGAGTCAATATAAATGTGAACGTACAGTCAGTGATTATAAACTTTTTGCAGCTAATAATACCGAAATCAAAAGTTACGGTATAAAAACATTAGAATTAAACATAGGATTGCGTAGAGCCTTGAAATGGACATTTATAATTTGCGATGTTAAACAAGCTATTATAGGTGCAGATTTCCTAGAATATTATAAACTAGTAGTAGACTTATATAATAAGAAAATAACTGACAGTGTAACTAGCTTATGTGTAATAGGGTCCATCGTACAACACATGCAACCCTCATTAAAAAGTATCCAAAATGACAATCCCTATCGAGATATCTTAGAAGAATATTCTAGTATTACTAAGCCCATAGTTTATAAAGAACCATCTCATTCCGTATATCACCATATCATCACAACCGGTGCCCCGGTATGTGCGCGTCCAAGGCCACTACCCCCGGACCGGTACAAGAAGGTCAAAGCCGAATTCTTGAAAATGCAGGAGTTAGGTATATGCAGACCAGGGAATGGCGAATGGTCTAGTCCGCTACATGTAGTCCCGAAAAAAGACGGACACTTACGACTATGTGGCGATTACAGAGCGCTGAACGCTATCACCAAGCCTGATCGTTACCCAGTGCCCAGGCTTCAGGATTTTACTTACATGTTACATAATAAGAAAGTTTTTACTAGATTAGACTTAAATAGAGCTTATCATAACATAGCTGTAGCAGCAGAAGACATAGAGAAGACCAGCATTTGCACTCCTTTTGCCCTGATGGAATTTCCCAGAATGAGCTTCGGTCTCCGTAACGCCTCTCAAACTTTTCAAAGGTTTATGGACCAGCAAGTCCTCAAAGGTTTAGAGCAGATTGAAAATACGAACGGAAAAGGTGAGTCCGTACTCTTTTGTTACATAGATGACATACTCGTAGCGTCAGAAACTGAAGCAGGTAACAAAGAACATATTAGGAAATTATTTAACGTATTTAATAAATTAGGAATTACTATAAATATTAATAAATGTTCATTTGGTCAGTCGAACGTCGAATTTTTAGGTTATCTAGTGTCGGAAAAAGGTATCAGTCCGTTGCCGGACAAGGTTAAGGCTATTGCCGACTATAAACGACCAGAAACCGTAGAGCAATTACGCAGATTCTTAGGTATCATAAATTTTTATAGGTCGCATCTTCCACATGCAGCATCATACCAGGCATTACTTAATAAATTTTTGCATAATTCCAAGAGAAAGGACAAAACACAAATCGTCTGGGACGAGAGAAGCCTTCAAGCTTTTGAGCAGTGTAAAGACAGCCTAAAAAGCGCTACTACATTGTCTCACCCCAGCGAGGAAGTACCGTTAGCATTGATGACTGACGCCTCTGATACTTGCGTAGGTGCCGTACTACAACAAAAAGTACACGGCAAATGGTATCCATTAGGATATTTCTCAAAGAAACTGTCTGATACTCAACAAAAATACAGTACATACGATAAAGAGCTTAGCGCTATATACATGTCTATGTTACATTTTAGAAATATGCTCGAAGGGCGACAACTAACAATATTTACAGATCACAAACCTTTAATATATGCCTTCACAAAAATTTGTAAAGATAAAGAAACTCCGCGTAGAATTAGGCAGCTTATGTACATTAGTGAATATACCAGCGACATCCAGCATATCAACGGCTCCGATAACACAGTAGCGGATGCGTTATCGCGTGTTGAGTCTATAGCTTGTCTCGCAAGCCTAGATTTCGACGAAATAGCTCGCGCACAGGACGAGGAGCATTTAGTTACAACCTTATCAAACAGTAAGCTCGAATTCAAGCACATAGTAGTACCATATTCAGATAAACAAATATATTGCGAAGTCTCAACTAAAAATGCCAGACCTTATTTGCCTAAAAATTTCAGAAAAGTAGCTTTTGACAGTATTCACAATTTAAGTCACCCAGGTATTCGTTCAACTAGAAAACTAATATGTAAAAAATTCTTTTGGCCTGGAATGAACAAAGACATTACAACATGGGCCAAAGCATGCATACCTTGCCAAAAAGTTAAAATAAGTAGACACACTATATCAGGTTTAGGCGAATTTCCCAAGTGTACTAGATTCGAACATATACATACGGACATAATAGGTCCTTTACCGACATCACGTCAAGGTTATCGATATTGTATAACTATTATAGACCGTTTCACGCGTTGGCCAGAAGCAATCCCAGTTTCAGACATTTCAGCTGACACGGTCTCAAAAGTTATATTCAAATTTTGGATTAGTAGATTCGGTTGCCCGCTGAGAATTACCACAGACCAGGGCAGACAGTTCGAAAGTGATCTTTTTAGCTCATTAATGAAAATTTTAGGTATTCATAAAATTCATACAACCGCATACCATCCACAGAGCAATGGTCGAATAGAGAGATGGCATCGCTCGCTAAAAAACGCATTAGCAGCACGCATGATTGACAATACAGACTGGACAGACGAATTACCTATAGTTATGCTAGGATTAAGAAGTGCTCTGAGAACTGATACACAAGTTAGTGCCGCAGAAATGATCTACGGACAATCACTAAGATTACCGTCAGATTTTTTCCACCAAAAAGAACAGGTTAGCAGTCATTATGAGTATATAGATAAGTTACGAAAGACTATCAGTGCATTACAACCACATTCGAGATCTGCAAGGGATTCTAGAAAAATATTCGTAAGTAAGGATTTAAACACTTGTACTCATGTGTTTATGCGAAACGAGATGGTAAAAAAATCCCTGACCCCTACCTATGAAGGTCCTTACCGCGTCATAAGTAGAACTGATAAGATATTTCAAATAAGTTTGCCAAGTAGAAACATTTATGTATCCATTGATAGGTTGAAACCAGCCTACATATTAAAAGAGGCAGAAGCATGTGTAGATGTATCTAAAAGTACAAACCTTGTAACTAGTGACCATAGCCTTACTGAAAATTGTCAACAGAGTAAAATATCTCAATCAATGCCAAATTGTCGCACAACTAGAACAGGCAGAATAGTTAAGCAGCCTGTCAGATTTAATCTATAATTAGTTGTTATATACTTACTAGATTTAATCTATAATTAGATATACTTACCGAACATTATAATTATATTACCTTAAAACTTCTCATAACAATAACCAGCAAGAATATCCTGTATTATTACTAGTATAGAAATCAAGCTCTTGTTGTACCTTAAAACTTCTCATAACAATAACCAGCAAGAATATCCTGTATTATTACTAGTATAGAAATCAAGCTCTTGTTGCAAATCGTGAAATGTCGAAATCACAACCAAAAAGTAGGTTGTCATACCTTTATTGCTAATTAACTAAAGCAATACCTATAATCGACTCATCATTAAATTTACATCAAAATTGTCACTAATTAGTCTCATAACTCAAAAGAGTACAGAGTATAGTCAAAGTAACACGATTTTTCTGTCATATTTCAAAATTATATTCAAAATGGGTAAAACTTATAGTAAGCAAGAAGAGATCATTATTGCCCAAAACGGTGCAAATCAAGCCAGTACCAGTATGGTAGAAAATTACATGAAAATTTATGGCACCATAACTATTGTGATTGTTACAATACTCCTACTATTCATAGCATATAGATGTTGCGGTGCATGTCGCACCAGAACTAAAAATTGGGTACATAAAGAAATGAAAAGGACTGTTCAACAGATACAAAATTGTCAGGAACAGCAAAATGTATAAAGGTAATTTCTGAAAATATTTACAATGTTATATCAATCATTATTATGCTAAAACTATCGGTAATCTGTATCTGCAAATTTATTTTAGATGTGGGATGCTGTAATCGTACGCTTCAATAGCAGTTACCATAAGATTGTTTGCCACCTTTATTTGTATAAAGAACATTGTAACAAGTCATTTTAATTAAACACAGTATCAACTGTGTGACTCGTAACTTGATAACTAATATTACGTCACTCATCGTTTGCCGAGGCGACATAATGTGCAAACGCAGCGCATTCCTGTGTGCCTTCTGCACTCTAACTTGTAACTTTAAATAATGTAAGTTATGAAAGTATTTTAAGTTTTCAAAAATTTTTTGTAAGAAGGGGATGTCTGTGGGGACACACGCCATGATGACATCATCGGCTGATGCAATCCGATTACCGAGTTGCATGTATTAAGAGCGTGGCGGTGCCCCGGCAGTCAATTCCTTCCCTTGGTCCGAACAGGACATGTAAACGGTTTTCGTGTCGAAATACACTCGGTTCACTAACTTCAGTAGTATTCATTCATGACCTTCGATTCATTCTGTACGAGCACTTACGATCACGCAACAGACTTCGCAGCAGTAAGTATAGCAGCAAGGCCGGTACGTGGTGAGCAGCCCAGCCTCCACTAACCTTCTCCTGCCTGCACGTAGACAGTCTCTACACATATTATTATCTACCTACCTACCAATCTTTGTTTAGACATTAAAACATGATTGTTATAAAAATAGTTACTTGGATGATAAGTGTAGGTAGATACCTTTCGTCTTTAGCATCTTTTGTTTGTTTTTTTAATGCAGCCAGTCCTAAGCATGGTTAAGTATGAAGGGATTGTGGACTTAATGTAAATACCTAGTTACTTTCTACACGCAACAAACCACGCAAGCAATTAATAAACTGGCGAAGAAAGTATCTAGGTACCTCTTAGTAGGTATTATTCGGTAGCGAAAGCGCGTGCGAACGTGCGTGCGTCGACCTTCAGTTTATGAATGAAACATAGACTTAATAGTGCCGCGTTATAACAATAAAAACTTGAAAACTTATTATTAAGTTATGTATTCAGTTTTATTAAAAGTCGGTGTTACTTATGATGTCTTTTACCTACCCGTGGAAGGATGCTAGTTAATTACAAATAACCCTGTATATAGGACAAACGGGTCGCTCGTTCGAAACTTGATACAAAGAACACCTAGCCGCATTCCGAAATTGTAACACTGAAAAATCACACTTTGCCAAACATTTAGTAGACACCGGGCATTCTTTGAATAATAATAATACTTTTGAAATTTTACATTATATCCAAAAAGGCCTTAGATTGTGCGTTTTAGAACAATTAGAAATTACAAAACACCTAGGGAATGCATTGCTGAATGAACAAACAGATGTCCATATCTCCCCGTTACTAAATTTATTTAAAAACCAGCAACACAGCCCACACAATTCATCGCTGACAGGTGGGTAGTTGGGTAGTGGGGAGAGTGCATAAAAAGGCGGAACACAGCGTGCTGAGCTCATTCGCTGCCAAGCAGTCCTGAAGATGCCTCGTGTGTAGGCGAAACACGTGTTGACAAATTAGTCACATTGTTAAGCGGAGTATTGCTAATTACCAACAATCTGGAGGGTACAGGTAATTTTTCCTATCCCACATCCAAAATTCCTTTCCTGAGGAGTTCGGTTCGTCATTCCTCCCATACAATTAGTTGGGGTTATCCTTAACGGTTGTAAGTTAGGATTGACGAATCGAGGGTGTGAGGCGGGTTCCTCTTCCCCCCTCCCCTCCTTTTATTATCAAAAGACATGACTTTACAAAAAAAAAACTTGTGGTCATCGTCTATAAATAAAAATAACTTTAATTCATTTTAGGCGACACAATCTTTTACTGAAGTCGGATGTGGGATAAACATAAAGGCATATGTACTCTCGGTATGAAAATGGTGCTCGATAATTTGAATTTTCAACGAAAAATCACGTAGTTGATCGGAGTGAGCTCAACGGTTTTAATTTTGACCGCCACTTCCATCGAGCTCTGTTGGAATTTGTGAAGATGGACAATGTGTAAGTGTCTCGGCTTTCACTTCTCCGTTGCAGAATGCAACACAATGAAGTAAGCAATGATACGGAAAACAAAGTATTACTGAAAGGGACAGAAAAGAGGTCGAGGAAAGATCCTGGTACCACAACAGAAGCATCAGCTCATGATGTCCACAAATACATCGGGATCTACTTTTTGTGGGGAATCACGTTCTTTGCAGTGATTGTCTACTGTTAACACTAGAGATGAAACGGATAGTGGTTTGGCCGGATACCGGATATTCGGCAAGCTAAGAGGCCGGAGCGCCGGACATCCGGCTGAACATAGTCGTATGGCGAGTCGCGACAACTTACAACGAGTGCATCGCGAATGATCGGGTGGCATTGGGTGATGAGGGTAAGAAAAGAGTAAAAATCGTGTAATGTTTCTTGTGATTACTTGGTGTTTGATGTTTGTATTAGTGTTTTACTGTTTTTCTTTCTATAATAAATAAACCTTATATCAAAAAACGTCTTGAATAAAGAAACGTCATCCAAATGGAGGCCTGTGGCCTTAAAAAGTTACAAACAAAAGTTTTATTTGTTAATTATGTAACGCTAACATTTCTTGTGGTGGCGAAGGCTAATTGTGATAGGTAACCGGTACGTACCTAACAAAACAAGTAGACAGTTACTCTTAAACGTGTTTAACTATACTTTCATCGACTTTATCACTAATCGAACGAATTAATAACTGTTGTGGTTGGTTAAATAGGTTGAACACATCTGGCACGTTATTTTTCAAATTTCAAAAATGCATATACCTCGTGGCATATATTTTGGACCTAAAATGAGCTCATAGTGCGCTCTGTAGGTGTAATACACAATTTTGCAGGGTGCTTCTTGAGGATAGAACTGTGTTACGGCGGTGGATGAGTTCAAAATTCATTAATCATAGATTAAACCAAAACAATCGGCGCCTCTCGCGACTTAGGTCCAAGATCGATCGATCTAGTCCTAGTATACATCGGTTTGGACTGGCAGTTGAAAGTCAGTGGCAGACTTATGAAGATAAAATCGAATCTTACATTTAAATACCAAGAAATTAGTATTTCATCAATGGTCAACCAATTTAGCCTATAGCATTCCATTGCTGGACATAGGCCTCTTCCAAATTTCGCCACAGCACACGGTCCTGTGCTTTGCGCATCCAGTCAATCCCTGCAACCTGCTTTAGGTTGTCGCGTATTTTTTATTCAAATACTTTAATCATAATACCTTTAATCTTTAAGTCGTATTTATTTGACGGTATCCGGCCGGATACTCCATCCTTATCCGGTATCCGGCCGGATAGTAAAAAAAAACAAGGCCGGATACCGGATAGTTACCGGATATCCGTTTCATCTCTAGTTAACACAGCGACATCTAGTGGCAATAAGGGTGAACTATTGGGCACCAGTTGTTTACGTTGCTACCTAGATAGCGCTGACTGGCCCGATAACTGATGCGTATTTCTATTTTCTGCCAATCATGTCTAGTTCCGATTCATTGCACACGAACAGCCATTTTACTACTAAAATATTCAATAAAGTGAAGATTGTCTCAAATCCTCGTTCTTTCATTGAAAATAGACCACGAGCCAACATTTTGGTAACCTCTACGTTCGATATACGTTATTTCGAGACAAACTTGAAGAATTCGTGGTCTGAAAATACGAAGAAAGACGTGAGCCTCCTTAAGCCTGTCAAAGTTGAACTATGCTGATACGGTGTACGGAAATCGCCTTTTAAGCAGAACCGAAAGGATGATACAAAGAGTTCAGAATGCATGTGCACGATTTTGTTTCCCTATTCCTTCTCGAACCCATGTTACCCCCTTTATTAATGAGGGGAACATGATGAAAATGACAACTCGCAGGAACCTTCATTTTGCCTCTTTGCTTTTTGGTATTATTCTGACCCAGAGGCCTGAGTACCTCAACAAAAAGCTTACCTGGGCCAGAACTTATAATAGGTATAGGACTCGAGCTTCCTCTTACCTTCTTGTGACACCCAGGCATCACGGAGCAGCATTCCGTGGGAGCTACAGACTAAGAAGTACTCGGTGTTGGAATAACTTGCCGCCACCACTCCGTGCTTCTAGGTCAGTTTTTACATTTAACAGGAAGTTAAAACAAAATTTACTTAATGAACAAAAGCTAAACCTTACCTTTCTTAATATTCAATCGGTATTTGCATTTATTTTTCACTAAGCATTTTCTTTGCTTTTCTTTTTGAAAAGTAAATTGTAAAACTTATTCAAAACGCAATGAAAACCCCGCGACGCATATTTGTCATTCATTCATTCGTTCACCACCATAGACAATTCAACTAATGGACTCCCGACGCGATCATGCCTTGCAATTGTCAATTACGTTAGATATAAATGGAAGCTGCTTCAGTGTGCGTGATGTCTTTGCATGTGTCTGTGCGTGGACGTATAATTATGTACACATGATGTTTGGCGTGCATGACGGTTGCCAATTGATCGTGTCGGGACTCCTTTATAAGTAATATTATAAATTGTAACTTTGTTCAAATTAATAATTTTAGTGGTAATGATGTCCACCGTCACTGCACTTGTAATGTTTATCATTTTGTTATGGGCTCTCGACTTCGTCAACAATGTTGAGTCAGGTCTGGCGAATGTGGACAAAAGTAGCTTCACGCTGAGGCGGCTTTCGTTCATATTTGTCATGCGTGCTTTGTTTGCACGTGTGTAAGCATTGATGTGTTTTTACACATTTATTGACGGCTATTTGACTGTCTCCTGAGCCCGTTAAAGGTTCATGTTGTGTTATTTACATGGATATAAAGAGTCTGAATCTATAGTTGTTTGTGATGTGGCGGTAGGAGCTAACTTATTATGTTGGCTCTTGTTTGCTACAATAAATAGCGCATTCGATATTATTAAGTAATTTGATTTTTATTGTGCTATGATTTATCTATTTATGATGGATCATGGCACATTATAGTTCTATGTATGAGTTGTGTTCATATTAAATTTAATGTTTGGTGCTGGACGTGGTTGCACTATGAACATTTTAATTGCTTACCTAAGAATGTATTTCTAGCATGATCTAACGTTGCCTTTAAGTTATTTTTTGCGGCTTGGCGAAGGGGTCTAGAGACAAACTGGGGTTTTGCATGTTGGCTATATTGTGGAAGTGCTATCAAGGGCGCTGCATCTTCGCTTGGATCGACATTCTTGTTCATCAAAGCGTTGGATGATGGTTGGTCGACGGATTATTGTTTCATATTTTACCATAAAATGGATAATAATAGTTAGGTTTCGGGAAGAGCACAGTGTCGCCTCCAACGTTCTCTGCTCCTCTTTGCCAAGCAATACTCTGATTACTTAGATAAGTACTACTTTAGTAAGATAAGTACTTAACTACCTATATTGTTTTTCACGTGGTAATGATGATAATAGTTTATCTTTATCTCTGGATAATGTGTTAGCTTGAGAGGTCCCATGCACCAACGGTAATATTGACTCAGTAACATTGCATCAATATAATTTAGGTCCGAGAGAAACCTCAATGTGACCCCTCACGGTCAATATTTATTGAATAATCATCTTTTTTGATCAAGGTTGTTGTGCGTGTGTGGGCCTCTTTAGTAACTGGTACCTAATACTGACCATTGCGTGGTGCGGATCAGGAAGTGACCTATTTAGAAATGTTTTTGTTTTTTGGCAGTCTATTTGGCCGTATTTTCACTGGCCCTTGGCCCTAGCAGAATACCAGCGCTAACTCGCTAATATTACGCGAAGTAGCATTAAAGCTGAGCTAGGGACCATTTCTGTCTCATGCAGGGATATTCATGTAAATATCTTTGAGTTTCATGTATTTACTTGTATTATGTGTCCTTGCTGAGAAAAGAATATTTTTTTTTTCTTTCTTTCTTTCTTTCTTAAATAGAACAGATCGTCGGAAAATCTTAGTTGGAGGAGAAATTTCATATAGAAATGATATAGGCAATCCACAGAGCATAACTAAACGCGGGAAACATATCCGGAATCCAACCAAACATAACAGAAGCACGATTTAAAGTTAAAACTGAAAAAGTAACAGATGTTAAAAAACTACTCGAGAAACATTATGGTGAAGCTTGGAGTGACTTGCCTGATTTACAATACTACAAAACTGTACTGTACTGGCTCATAATGAAAACTAGCCAAAACAAGAAGAAGATGAAGATGATCCTGAGTACTTGCCGGAAGAAATTTTGGATTTTGTTTAACGTATCAATCGTTATCGTTTACTGCATCAGCGTTTACTGAATTTTCACCTTTTCATTATAATAAATGGACCTATATCAAAACTTGATATTGATATGATTGTAAGACGTTACAATGTTAGTAAGTACCTAACTATGTAGAAAGGAATATAAAGTACTTATAAGTAAAGAATTCTTGTTGCGTTGTTAATGTTTAACCTTTCTTTTCTAATAGCTGATAAGCATACAATCATAACGACAATAGGGACCTATTTAAATGGGTTTATGACTTTGAATAGAAATAAATAAAAATATGCGTGTTTCTTTTATTCCTCAGATTCAAAACCTAAATACGTCACTTTATTAGTCAATTACATCAAACTGGCCTAAGTCACATTGTATTTTTTCAGATTCGCTTAAGTCCAATATCAGTTCCTTTCAAACAAGCTTAAATCCACATCGATCCCATCAAAAGTGCTTAAGTCCAAAATAAAAACCGGTTTTATTTAAAATCTGACGGTTGTTTCACCTGATTTTTTGACAATGTTGCCAGTAGACATTATTATGAGAGTGTTGGTAGTATTACTCTGTATTCAAGAGTCCTGTATAAAGCAACCAGAAACAAACGCGTTTTCCCAGAAGTTGTTTATGCGTGACTTATGTGCGTTTGATATGTATCGACACATATTCTCAAACTAGCTGAGCCCGCAACTTCGTTTACGTCACATAAGGTGTATGAAAGGAGAGGTACTTCTTCATCTGACTCATCAAGCAGCGTGTGAAACTGCCCTGTTGGCTTAATCATAAAAGAGCTTAAAGATTAAGTATATTCCATAACAATTTAGTCCACGCCTTCTGCGCGGGCTGAATTGTTATAAAATAGCCTTAATCATTAAGCTCTTTTATGATCAAGCCAACACGCCAGTTTAGATTTACCCACTTTTAGATTCATAAATGTTAAGCGGAGCTAAAATAAAAAAACCGCATTGCAATCGGTTAAGCGGTTACTGAGATTAGCGTGCACAACCGTACAGACAAACAGACATACAGACAAACAGACAAAAATTCTAAAAATCATTGTTTTGGGTTCTATTGCGTTCATAAAGCCCCCCTATAATATTTTTTCTTATTTATCTTCCATGTACAGACAGCGACCTGTTACGATTTTATTATATGTATTGATTGATTGATGTATTGATTAAGCCAACACGCCAGTTTAGATTTACACCCTCTTATAAAAAAACCGCTACAATTAAAATTTTAAACATATCTGATTCTTAAAAGTGTTATAACTTTTTTTATTTATAAAACGATTGACATGAAATGATTCCCCCCTTTCCCCGCCTACCCCTCCCCCACCCCCCCTTCCCCCACCCCATACTCCCCCTTCCCCCTCCCCCCTTCCCATACTCCCCCTTCCCCCTTCCCCCACCCCATACTCCCCCCCTTCCCCCTCCCCCCCCTTCCCCCTCCCCCCCTTTAGAGGTACCTCTACCCTCCATACTATTGCAAAAAGTGTCGTGACAACTTTTCGTGAGAATTTTTTCCGTCTAGCCCCCTTTCACAACGCGGGATAAGGAACTTCGTTCCAATAAACCGGCCAAGTGCGAGTTGGACTCGCCCATGAAGGGTTTCGTAGCAGCAAGTAACATAATATAAAAGTTCTTATAGTTCGTTGTAACTTTGACTGATTTTTTAACACGTTCGCAGTGGTAGTCATTTCACTAACCGGAATTTGCGGTTTATGACGTATTAAAAAAAAACTACCAGCTCTATCTCGTTCAAACTAATTTTCGTTGGTAGTTTTTATGGCAATGTACATCACATTTTTTTTTTAGATTTATCATTCTCTTAGTTTAGAAGTTAGAGGGGGGGGGGGGCACACATTTTTCCACTTTGGAAGTGTCTCTTGCGCAAACTATTCACTTTAGAAAAAAATTATGTTACAAACCTCCACAGCATTTTTGAAGACCTATAGATAGGTCTATAGATACACGTATGGGTTCGATGAAAAAAAAAATTTTTGAGTTTCAGTTCTGACTATGGAGACCCCCAAAATTTACTGCTTTTTTTCTAGTTTTATATAAGAATCTTAATGCGGTTCACAGAATACATCTACTTACTAAGTTTCAATAGCATAGGCCTAATAGTTTCGAAGAAAAGTGGCTGTGACACACGGACGGACAGACAGACGGACAGACAGACAGACATGACGAATCTATAAGGGTTCCGTTTTTGCCATTTGGCTACGAAACCCTAAAAACCGCATTGCTATCGGTTAAGCGGTTACTGAGATTAGCGTGCACAACCGTGCAGACAAACAGACATACAGACAAACAGACAAAAATTCTAAAAATCATTGTTTTGGGTTCTATTGCGTTCATAAAGCCCCCCTATAATATTTTTTCTTATTTATCTTCCATGTACAGACAGTGACCTGTTACGATTTTATTATATGTATTGATTGATATTGATTGATGTATTGATTAAGCCAACACGCCAGTTTAGATTTACACTCTCATTCAAATAAACCGCTACAATGAAAATTTAAAACATATCTGATTCTTAAAAGTGTTATAACTTTTTTATTTATAAACCGATTGACATGAAATAAACGCTAAATGTTAAGTGAAGCAAACCTCAACACAATAAAAAAAACCGCATTGCAATCGGTTAAGCGGTTACTGAGATTAGCGTGCACAACCGTACAGACAAACAGACATACAGACAAACAGAGTATACAGACATACAGACAAACAGACAAAAATTCTAAAAATCATTGTTTTGGGTTCTATTGCGTTCATAAAGCCCCCCTATAATATTTTTTCTTATTTATCTTCCATGTACAGACAGCGACCAGTTACGATTTTATTATATGTATTGATATTGATGTTACGCGAACAAAAAAGTAACCTAAAACTATCTCAGAAATCTGTTGTAATAGCGCGCCAAATTTTGAGTTTTTAAAGCGTACACATACGCACAGAACATTTATTTATATATAGATAGAAGAAAGATTGTCTATCTAGATCACATAGCATTAAACTTATAATAGACATACACAAAAAGAAATGAACAGGTAGGTACTGTAAGTTGTAATGTAATTTATTGGTATTTAATAGAATCCGATGATTTATGGCCCAACGTGCCAGACGTTGGGCCATAAATCATCGGATTCGTGCTATCTCATTTGCACCTACACATTATGGAGCGGGACTCGCACCCATAGTGTAGTGCAGGTAATCTTTTACGTATTCGATTATAGTATCGACGCACCCATAGTGCTGTGCAGGTAATCTTTTACGTATTCGATTAATTATAGTATCGACAAAAGTAATGAAATGAAAAATTTAAATATGATTTATTTATTTTTATATCAGCATTGATTTATTAACACAAATGTACTAAACGCCCTGAGACATATGTCCGCTTAATCTGGCTTATATAGGAACGACCACAGCTGCAATTTATTTTACGTAGGTATAGGTAGTAATACGCAATGCAACGCAGTAACACTCTCTCAAGTACTGACACGGGAATGGACACATTAATTTTGGTAGGGGGATGGGGAAGCTTACTCAGGTGGGAGGCAGGGAGTTGCCGATCTGTATGTAAATAGTAATATTATCTTTGGTACTACTAAAGTATTGGCAGTGTTGGGGGTAATCGCTGGATCTACTAAACGGTTTTTTAAAATTCTTTCATCAGTATGTATGTATGTTATGTAGTGGAAAGCTACGTTATCAGCGAGTGACAGGCTATATTGTGAAACTGTGAGACGACACCTACATTATTGTCAATAGTATTGCGCGTATTGCTTAAGTACCTACACTAACTTTTAAACTTTCGCATAGCATGATATAAGTAAAATATAAAAACAGATATAAACGCGATCATGCTTAATTACCTTCGATTTTATTTTTATTTTTCTAAAAGTAGATAAGGTCACCTGGGGCTTTTGCGTCTATGGGACAATGGCGTTTATTTGAAATAAAATAACAGCTACTCAAAATCTAGCAACTACTACCATTTGGTTCTAATATTTTCTACAACATTTTATTTATAAAATGGCAACACAGGTTTTTGGATGAGAGAAATTTGAAATGTCGGCCATTTTGTGAATTACGTGTTTTAGTGAACCATCGCGCTGCGCGAGGTAAGTAAGCAAAATTATAAAAAATCCATGACAGGCCTCCTATTTTCTGTTTTGATTTTAAATTTACGTGTTCATAACATTTCTATCATAATAGATTTTTAGTTATTTTAAGTGAAATCACTTTAGTTTTATAGACATAAGCATTGAAAATTTTGAGGTTAGTTGTGAATATTTAAGATAAATGCGTCTGCGAATTAGGGGATATTGCGTCTCAGTGACGCAATTACCCTAAAGGCAGATATCTTCAACCTTTTGTGTTTATAACAAACTGTATTTTACTCCAGAATACGAAAATACATAAAGCTTCAACCTTTAAATATCAGAACAATAATATTATTATTGAAAGATTTGTACGAATAAATTCAATTCAAAATCAATATAATTATAAAAAAAGGAGGGGGATTGTAATGTGCCGACAACCTAGTATATTGGGTGCCCCAAAATTTACTAGCCAAATTTCATGAGATGACTTGGCATCCGAAATCAAATACAAATATTTAATAAAAAAGGGGGTTAATTTTTTAATTTAAAAAAAATTGGTCGCATATTAAGCATTCGTTTGTTACCGCGGAAATTCGAGGTAACATGGTCGGCTTGGCAAACGAACCACGGAGCACCCACCTGGCTGTCGTTATCGCTCTCTGCTGCCGCTTAGTAGCGATAGAAAGGTTGATAATGAAAATTTACAGAAGGTTTGAAACGGATTTTCAGTCAAAGTATTCATGGGGGTTTTTGTTTTCTCATTTTTGTATTTTTTTTTAACTGCTGCCACGTCACGTGACGAAACTTGGACAGGTAGTTTTGGTACACTTTATATAAGTTAATATTATGAAAATGTAAGACAGTATTGTGAAGATAATTACATTAAACAGACGCATCTATACCTACCATTCTTTATTACAATACTCCATGCCCATATAAGGAAAGGTTCCATCTCTATATTATACTGTGGCATCACTGAACTGTTATACTTACTCTGTGGTCCGGTCTACTGTGGGTGTCTGTGGTAAAAAAAATGGAAAATGTACGTGCTAATGATTTGTGAATTAATTAATAAAAAGGGTAATAAAACCAGGATTTTCAAGATAAATATTTTATTAAAGTGTAATGGAAGAACCCCGCATCTCCCCAACAGTGGTAGCAGAGCGTGGTTGACTGATTACAACGAGAAATTGCAAAATGGCGTCGTTGTCTGGAGAAAAGATTTGGAGAATTCAGCAGTTCAGAGCTGAAGATTTCGCAACTTGGAAATTCAGATTAACTGCGCTGTTGAGAGAAGAGAGATGTTTAGAGGCATTAACCGATAAAAATTATGCAAGTAACCAAGAAAATACGAAGATGAAAGCGCGTGCCCAAAATATTATTATTGGTGCAGTGGCCGACAGTCATCTGGAATACATCCAAGAAGAAAAGACTGCGTATTCGATGATTTGTAAATTGACAAATTAGTTCGCCAAAAAAGGTACTAGAAGCAAGCTTTTCTTAAGAAGACAATTGACCGTCATGATGTTGAAGGAACTCCACTATCAGAACATTTCAGTACATTGTACAAAATATTTAATCAGCTCAGAGACGCCTGTAGCCCTTTATCAGAAGAAGAAAAGGTTAATACAGTACTACTATCGACGGATGAATCTTATGAGATGGTCGTGACAACACTGGAGTCGCTACCCCATTTAACACTTGATATGGTCAAAGACAGACTACTTGGGAAAGAGGAAAAAAGGAATAAACACAACAAAAATATAACACCAGACTGTAGTAGAAATGCTTTTATTTGTTTCTCTTGTAGAAAGGAAGGACACAAGAAAGCGGAATGTAAATCAAGGGATCAAAGCTACCAAGGACAAGGAACTTTTCAAGGACATGGATATGGAAATAGAGGACAGACAGGTTATGGATACAGAGGCCAAAGAGAATATGGAAATAGAGGGCAACCAGGAAACGGATTTAGAGGACATTCTGGATTTGGATTTAGAAAATTCTAGATATGCAGGTGGACAACCAGGTTATGGAACTCGAGGACAGTCATACAGAGGAAGAGGAGGTTTTCATCAGACAGGAAATTACAGAGGAAATCAGCGATCAGAGATGGAATAGAGAGGAACAGTATTCAGCGAGATAAAACACAGCAAATTTTGCTTCGGAAGATGTTGCGTTTAGCGTGTAAACAGAAAATTACACTTATAAAGAAAATGTGGTGTTTAATAGTGAAAGAGAAACAATGGTGTGGTGCATAGACTCTGGATCGTCGGACCATTTAACAAATAATAGAGATTGCTTTTCAGACTATATAGAATTAAGTAAACCAAAGGAAATTGCAGCAGCAAAGAATGGTATAACTCTGAAGGCAGTAGGTATAGGGAATATTAAAGCAAGGTGTTATGTGGGTTAAAGGTATACAGAATGTACAATTAAAAATGTATATTATGTGCCTAAGTTAAGAAAAAATTTACTGTCTGTTTCTAAGTTACAACAAAATCAAAACATGAGAGTAGAATTCTTCAAGGGCAAGGTAAGAGTATTTTATTACGATCACTTAATAATGATTGGAACAATGAAGGCTCACTTTACACTATTAGCATGCAATATATTCCAAACTCAAATTGTAGCTTTCTTTCAAAATATGATAATGAGGTTATTCATTTGTGGCACAGGCGATTTAGTCACTTAAGATTGAGAAACAAAAATTTTGTAAACGGGTTAAATTGGTTAAGTTGAATGATGTTCCAATCAATGACAATACATTATGTGAACATGTGTGTTAGGAAAGATGACAAGGCAACCATTTAATCATTCGTCGTTCGTATTTTTTCGAGTACAGTCGCGTCGCACATAATCTAATAACAAATTTCAAAACTACCGCTATGTCAAGAAAAGTGTGTGATCAGTGTAAAAAAACTTTAACAAAAGCTCTGCCCGGCGTACATTGTCTATTGGCCTTAAACCAAAGACAATTCATCAAAAGTACTCTGTGACATAAATACCATAAAGTATTAAAAACTCTATGGTTTGATTGAGTTGAGTTGACAATTCCCTGTCATTATCAATCAATGTCAATCAATCCTAATCAAAAAATGCCTTTGCCATATTTTTCCTAACGGTAATAGCCCGTGTTCAGAACAGATCAAAGTTTAGAGTAGGAGGAAGACTATTATAACTAGATGCACTCCTCAAGAAAAAGGAATTGCGCCAATAATTCGCTGTTGCGAACTTCACATTAAGTAGCGGTCGCTGACGCAGTCCAATCAGGTTGGTTCTTAAGCCTATATTATACAAAAGTTCACTACTATTTATTCTACCACTCGCAATGTCAGCTACGCAACACAAATCATTGATATGTCTTCTATATTCAAGGGTAAGAAAATTAAACCGTCTACATCGATGGTTATAATCCATGGACCTCTGCTGTGTCCTATAGTCTAAATATCTCATAAACTTCCTTTGGACTTTCTCAATTGCTGATTTGTAAACGTCATATTGAGGATTCCAAACTTGAGAGCAGTACTCCAAATGGCTACGCACATAAGCACAATACAAAACTTTAATGGGCTTGATATCCTGGAAGATGGCTGATGTTCTCAAGATGAAACCCAAGGCCTTAGATGCTTTGGTTACTATAGCATTAATATGCTGATCATAAATCAACTTGCTATCCTGTATAACACCCAAATCTTTAACACTATTAACTTTAGTAATAGGTTGGTTCGCTAATGTGTAACCAAAGCCCACTGTAGATCTTGACCATGTGTATGATAATTGATAACACTTTTCTACATTGAGTTGGAGTCTATTATTTGAGCAGTATAACTCTAATCTGTCAAGGTCAGTCTGTAAGTCCTGTGTATCTTTTTTGTGTATTTTTAGGTCATCAGCATAGAGTAAGATGTATGAATACTTAAAACAAGAGCTGATGTCAGCAATAAACAATAGAAACAGAAGAGGCCCCAAGACCGAGCCCTGTGGGACGCCCGAGGAAACAGTTCTCCAAGCAGATTCGTATCCCTGAAGAACCACAGCTTGTGTCCTGCTTTTTCCACATATGATGAAAACCATCTTAATAGGTCTCCATGAATTCCTGCCGCCAGTAATTTCTCCAATAGCAGTTGATGGTCTATCCGGTCAAAACATTTCTTATAGTCTGTATATATAACATCCACCTGACCTCCCCCCTCCATGCCATCCGATATAAATTCATTTGAGAGAATCAAATTTGATGCTGTGGACCTATTCCTCACAAAGCCATGCTGCTCATCACCCAGAACACACATGACAGCCGCATATACACCTGTGTACACAACCCGTTCCAGAATTTTGGAGAACAAACAGACCTTAGAAATGGGACGATAACTTGCCACATCCGATCTATTCCCCTTCTTGAACACCGGGGTGACAAATACTGACTTCCAGTCTGATGTTGGGAGATATTAACTTTGATCTGAAGCACAACAATCCTGTAAAGTATACATATGAAAACACTTTGCATAACATGGGCCTTTTGTGTGGAATCACGGCTTATACCAGATCAGAATTTCGTAAGTGTATACTAAGTAAAACATGTATTGATCACATATACGCGCGGTCCCGCACAAAAGACTTATACACAGCAGCGATTGGTACCACACTGGCCGACCATCGTGCAGTTGTACTTGCTTGTTGTTGTACGGCAGTACTTGATGTCCGAATATATAAAACGTGCATAAATAATGGCAAAGTGATGAGGCTGCTCAGTGAAGTCGATTGGGATAGGGAGTGTGAATTAACATGTCCTACAGCGATTAATGACTTTATAGAAAATAATTTTAAAGAGTGCTATTTAAAATCGACGTACCAATTAGTACGAAGATACAACTATATATCATGATATATGGTTTTATATATCTAATCTTATTTTGGTTATTGTTGCTGGTCGCGTTGTTTAGTAGCCCGGTTTTTAGCTGGTGCCTTCTGCTCTTCGTCGAAGGGTTGTTGCTTGGTTACCTGTGTTCTTTCTAATAGCAGAATGGCATCATATAACACTGTAGTGATATGCTACGTAATCCTAATCACCCATGTAGTTATAACACCTGCTATGATAGCATACGATTGTGCTGGGAAGAATATGAATATCACCACCCTGTCTCTCTTAGGTACAGATCCATGCCCGACCTATCGCACCGAAAATATCACCGACTCCGTAGAAATCCAAGTACTTCAAGAGCGAGAACAATACAACGTTCATGTTTACACATGCCTTATTGAATTGGATTACCACGTCACACACTGTGGAATTCACTCACACTCCTCCGAAGTGGCAAACGGGTATGGAACGTTGGTACAAGAACTGACACCCGAAGAATGCAAAGGTGAAGAATACATAAGAGCCAAGTGGCAACAGTGTTCGGCCATAAGGTGACTGGCGTAAAACGAAATGGTACATTCATCACATCACTCACGCTATCAGGTTGGTCCTCGCATGACGCCAAGTGTGACGGAGGGGTACTTACCCTAGGTCAGCACACATGGAAGGATGTTTACGGAGTAGCTACAACTCGTATCACCCTTACCGATAAGACCGGTATACATAGAGTAGCCGACGATCGTGTGATACTTCCAGGGGGTTTGTCGTGCAAGTACTCAGATGGATATTGCGTAGACACGCATGAAGCATTTGTAACTTGGTCAAATGTAGTTAAAGAACGTTGTTCCCAAACATCGTATCTTGTGTTGTATAGAGGAAGAGCGCAAAAAGCTGTCATTAAATCGTCACTGTCTATGCATAATGCTTACACATTAAACACGGTGAAGGATGAAAAATTCCTGGCAACCAGTGTTGGGCAAAAATCAATTGTGGAAACGATTGACAACTAAGGCCCTTCGTACACTAGGCTACGCAAATCTTCGATACCCAAAGATTTTGGTCTCTAAGCGACTACCGCAATACAAATTCAAAGAGGTTCGTACACAGACATGCGTCGCCGACATTTTGTTCATTCGTCGCCGACGCCAGTCGCGCGCTACCTGCCGGTCGAGATCGTTGCTACTAATGTCGCTGCGATTTCCAAGATGGCAGAACAATTGACATAAATATTCAATTTGAATTTAGTATTTTTTTATACCACTAAGGTGGCAGACAAGCATACGGCCCACCAGGACCGGTGGTCACCGCAGCCTATGAATGTTTGCAACACGAAAGGAGCGACTCTCGCGCTGCCGACCCTGTAAAAACCTTCTAAGACCCCTTTTGAAGAACCCCATACTTTAGGCGTTTGGAAAAACCGAGGCAGGGAGATCATTCCACAACCTAAGCGTGCGTGGAAGAAAGCCCCTATCGGATCTAACCGTGCTCGAACGCTCCGGACGTAGAGTGTGAGGATGAAATCCCTGTCTGTGGCGAGCGGTGCGATGATAGAACGTAACTGTGGGCATCATATCAAATAAGTCCTCAGGACACACACCATTGTACAGGCGGTAGAACACGCATAAGGAGGCAAAGTCTCTCCTGTCGCGAAGAGGTTCCACTTCACCTGTAAGCATAGGATCGTTGACAACTCTCACGGCTCGCCTTTGCACCGAGTCAAATGGACGAGGCTGATATTCTGGTGCCCCCGCCCAGAGGTGACAGCAGTACTCCATGTGCGGCCGCACTTGCGACTTATACAGAAGCAGTGTTTGCGCTGCAGTAAAGTACCGCCGCGCTCTGCTGAGCACACCGAGCTTCTTGGACGCCGGCTTAGCCTCGTCCACCAAATGACTCCGGAATTGAACCTCTCTGGAAATGTCAACGCCAAGGATCCCAATGCTTTCAGAGATAGTGAGAGATGTGCCCTGGAATTATGGCGGTACAGTAAATGGGGTTTTCTTAGCAGTGAATATACACGCTTGTGTCTTGGAAGGGTTAAACTGGACAAGTATCTGTTTGCTGTAATTTTTTTGTAGCTACAAACAGTCTACACTTTACATTTTTTTTTATATGGTTGAACGCAGTATTTCCTATTACGACGATTTCTTTGCTTTTAGTAAAGATAGTAAGCCAAAATCACAGTTTCGTCACTTGTGTCAGACATTTCGTAAATTAAATTAGTCTGAGACGTGTTGTCGCTATGTCTACAGTGGCAGAATAGACAAAATTGCGTCTTGAGATATCTCGTGTGTACGGTTCGTGCGCTACCAAATATTCGCGACATAAGTTGACAACATTAGTATCGAAGATTTGCGTAGCCTAGTGTACGAAGGGCCTAACAATTAAATTTTCAAATTTAATTGCAACTAACAACTAAATAATCAATCGTAATTGCAAGTTCTTACAATTACAACTAATTAGTTGTTGCTTGTATATTCTTATGATTACAATTAGTAATTGTCAATCGTCTGAAGCATATTTACGATTAACAATTACTAATTAATTTTCTGTTACCTTTCGGAAACTGGGGGTTAGACAGCTTCACCCATCTACAGAAGAGGCGGCGCTGTGTTTATTCGCGCCCTCCACGGTCGAGACGCCTTTGGGTTATGACTTTTGAAAAACCGGTGGGCGAGGATTAAATGGCGGAAGGTACCTTTCCGTATTCCAGAGGTGCTTCTAGTGCCGAGAGATGCGACGAGGGTTCCGTACTCTTAAGCTCCATATCGAGCCGCTGGCGCTGGGGCCGAGCTATCACATCATCATCATTAGTGCTAGTCCCGGCATGATAATGATCATCATGATAACGATGATGATGATCATTATCATCATAATTATATTGAAAACGACACTTGTATCATTCTATTGTTCCACAACATTTTTATTATTTATAACCTGTCCTGTTTCGCCTCACGGCATTTTTAAAGGTTTAGATGAAAGGACAAGGAGGGGTACTGTCTCATGAAACACTAAAACAATATTTTTTTTATTGTATAGTTATTTTTTTTAATAATGTATATTGGCAAGTGTAGAGATTAAATAAAAATAAAATTAAATTGTTGATAGAGATTATCAACAACAAACATCAGAGATTACCAAGTTACAAATTTTCCCCAAAATTAGGGAAATAACAAATTTTGATATTTTTGTTAAATAAATTCTACTAATGTCAGAGATTACCAGGTAATAAATTTTCCCCAAATTTAGGGAAATAACGAATTTAAATATTTTGTAATATTTTAAATGTAACAATTATATTTTGGATTACAACGTATCAAATGACATTATTTTCCAAATTTACCCCAAAAATAGGGAGATTGTTTTTTTTTTTAATTTTATGTAAATATTAAAACATAAAAAAAATTGTAATAAAAAAATCTCCCTATTTTTGGGGTAAATTGGAAAATAATAGATAATGTGATACGTTGTAATCTAAAATATGATTGTAACGTTATTTTAACAATAATATTAAAATTTCTAATTTCCCTTATTTTGGGGAAAATGTATTACCTAGTAATCTCTTATATTCGTATAATTTATTTAACAAATACATATATTCAAATTTGTAATTACCCTAATTTTGGGGTATATGGGAAATAACATTTTTGTTTTTTTATTGAATAAATATATCAATTATATTTCAGATTACAACGTATGAAATGATATATCATTTTCCAATTTTACCCCAAAAAGACTCCCTATTTTTGGGTTAAAATTGAAAAATGATATATCATTTCATACGTTGTAATCTAAAATATAATTGATACATTTTTTCAACAAAAATATTTTAATTTGTTATTTCCCTAAATTTGGGGAAAATATTTTTTCCCAAAACAGGGAGTCTTTTTTATTATTTCTCGTAAATATTAATAATACAATATATATAAACAGTATTGTAATAAAATTTCTCCCTATTTTTGGGGTAAATTGAAAAATAATAGATCATTTGATACGTTGTAATCTAAAATATGATTGTAACATTATTCTGACAAAAATATTAAAATTTGTAATTTCCCTAATTTTGGGGAAAATTTATAACCTGGTTATCGCTGATATTCGTATAACATACATACATATGGGCGTATACTATGCCTCTGCTTACGCCTTCGGGGATAAAGGCGAGACTGTATTGTATGCCGGGACTAGCACTTAATGAAATTGATGATGATGTTACCTCATAATTACTTTGGGGCCCACCAAATGCAACGTGAGGAGAAAAATTACTGTAAAGATTGCAGTAGGTGTGAGGAATAGTGTCGGGACTAACGCTTAAATGATGATGATCTGATCTCATGTACAGCGAACCCACCACCAAACGCAACGGAACAGAAAACTGTGCTCTGGGATTAAAACCAGTTTTTTTTTATACTACTTAGGTGGCAGACAAGCTTACGGCCTACCGGAAAGTTTGTAACCGTAGCCTATAGACGTTTGCAACACCAGAGGCGCTACACACGCGCTGCCGACCCGGGCGCAGGTTGTGACAACCCACAGTTGAAATTTTTTAAGCCGCCCGTAAGGCCTTCAACTTGACTTAACGACTGTCATTTTACTGACAACCGGGACCAACGGCTTATCGTGCCTTCCGAAGGACGGAAACGCTCGTAAATAAATGTCACAAAGTAGTCCACGTGGTGGTCATCCATCCATATCCCGGCCATAGTAAATGTTGCTTACTGCAGTAATCGTTTACAGAACACTGAGTCCGCGGGGCCACGAGTGCTTCAAAAGGTTTTATAGGTATCACCATACCTACTTTTTAACTTCTTTAAACAATACCTACGCCACATACCTACATTCCAATATTTATACGATTGTAGGTTCTGTTATCATGGCAGGATCTTAGCACACAACACTCACTAGCTTTAAATTTTTCTAAGTGTAGTATTAATTACATATTAAAAACAATTGACGATTATATTAGTCAACTAAAATATTAATTGTGATTAAATCAACTGTAAACCACAATTGATGGAATTAATCGCGATTGATTTTAATTGTCTCTCACAATTAAACAATCAATTGGATTGAATTAGTTGCAACTAATTTAATTGCGATTAAATTTTCAATTTTTAGCTCCTACAATTAAAAAATTAATTGATTAATGCCCAACACTGCTGGCAACACTGACTCAACGGGGATCTATGCAAATCTGCGAAATGCAGATGTACACTACCTGTAGTGAAACACACGTTAGTTGGTTTAACACTGTTTTATTTTTAGATCAACCGACATTACACATACAATTATGTCAATCTACCGCCAACATATACTACATCTTTCCCTTTTTATAACAGAAAAAAAAAACAAAACTTATCTATGTAGGTATAGTACATGAATTGGTATACGCAGATACCTATTAATTGTAAAGGAAGTTTCTATCACTTTAGTGTAGATACTGTGGTATCACATAGGTAATATTATAACTGACTTATATTAAACATGCTAGACATTATAACGCAAAACTTTTACTTATTACTAATAGCAAAATGGAAGGGTTAAGCACTATGGTACACAGTGGCATTCATTATAGAAAGAAATTTTATTGTGACTATGACTACTGGACTGTTCAAAATATTTCAGAGAGCAGTATTCGCGCCGTTCGCTCCTTCGATCTCGTTATAGGTACGAGTGGTGACGAATGGTCACTACCACCGGTGGTACTGAGGCTTACATTACTATCAGGGGTATCAGCGATCGGAGTCAGTGGGGGGGACTCATCCGCGGTTCCCAACTGAGCACTCTCCGACGTCACTCTATGCCTACGTTTACGTGTACTTAACTTCCTCACAAACTCTTGACGTAGCTGCTGACGTTCACCCGACTTTAGTGGCGGATGTGTGTAACTTACACCAGAATTATGGGAGCGCACTATAAGATGCCCAGAGTTACGACGAAATTGACACCCACGTTCGTCTTTAACTACAAATGATCGTGGTTCAGGCGCGCGCGAGACTACTGTAACCCTTTTTCTTTGCCCCTTATCTATCAGAGTCGCCTTGTCGCCCGGTACTATAGCACGTTCGAGTCCCCTCGCTGTCCTATCATAATGCTCTTTAATTTCTTGTCGTTGTGACATTAACACGCGAAAATTTCGTTCTTTATCGACAGTTTCATTCAACAAGTTGAAACTGATAGGAAGCTTAGTGTTAAGTCTCCTGCCCATTAGGATTTGAGCCGGCGAATCCAAACCGTTTCTAGGTGTTGACCTTAAATTCAATAACGCTAAATTTAAGTCTTGACCCGAGTCAATACATTTTTTTAATAAATTTTTAACCGTTTGTACTGTCCGTTCACTCTTCCCATTCGACTGTGCATACTGTGGTGACGACGTAACATGGACAACTTCCCATTCTTTCATAAACTTTTTAAAATCATATGAACTATATGCTGGTCCATTATCTGTCACCAGCTCTGTGGGAATTCCGTGTCGTGAGAACTGTTCCTTTAAGAAATCAATAACCTGTTTACTGCTTTGATTTCTTAACTCACCGACTTCGACATAATTGGAGAAATAGTCCACTAAAACTATGTAACACTTGCGCCTATATTCAAAAATATCGGATGATAATTTGTACCAGGGAAGACTGGGTACCTGGTGCTGAATTAATGGTTGACGCCTAGGACGTGGTGCCTGCAAACCACACGGCTCACAACGTCTTACCATGCTCTCAATATCACTACACATGCCAGGCCAAAACATAACGTCACGCGCACGCCGCTTGCAGCGATCTATGCCCATGTGCCCCTCATGGACTCGTGATAGCATTTCTTTGCGTAATTCTCGCGGAATAAAGACGCGATCGCCTTTGAAAATTACTCCACGAGTATAATGTAGTTGCTCTCTATAGGGCCAAAAAATACTTACTTTTTCATGGACGTCGTACCTATTCCTTGGCCACCCATTATTTATATAGTGTATTAATCGTCCACAATCACTATCTCTTTCAGTCTCATTCATAATACCTGTCATTCTTGTCTCACTAAACGGTACATTTTCGATCATAAAACAAGTCTGTACTTCGACCTCTTCAGTAACCCGATCGTGCATTAGCTCTTTGAGAGGGGCCCGGGACAGCGTATCGGCTATGTACATAAATTTACCAGGAGTATATACAACCTTAATATCAAATCCTTGCACTCTCATCATCATACGTTGCAGACGAGCTGGAACTGACACTAAGGGTTTCTTAAATAGTGCTTCTAGTGGCTTGTGATCTGTGTTCACGGTGACGTCAGACCTCCCATAAATATATTGCCTAAACCTTTCCACAGCAAACACAATCGCTAACATCTCTTTCTCTATTTGGGCGTACCGAGTTTGAGTTTCGGTGAGCGTGAGTGAAGCAAACTCGACCGGTCTGCCCGCCTGCAGCAGCACTGCCCCGAGGGCTACACTGCTCGCGTCCACCGACAACACGATAGGGACCGTTTCGGCATACAATGCTAGGACCGGTGCACTACACAACTTCTGCTTCAGCTCGTCTACAGCTTTTGTATGATGTGCCTCCCATGACCAGTCAGAATCTTTCTTCAGGAGCGATCTCAACACGTTAACACAATCAGCATAATTTTGTACAAATTTAGATAAATAATTCACCATTCCTAAAAACCTTTCTAACGATTTTTTATCTGAGGGGTAAGGCATATCCATTATAGCTTTTATTTTGGTCTCATCCGCTCTCATACCATTAGCGTCAAATTTATGTCCCAAATAAGTAATCTCTGTAACCGCTAACTTACATTTTTCGCGATTGAATTTTATACCTATTTCCTTCGCGCGTTCTAACAAACACTTCAACCTATGATCATGTTCTTCACGGGACCGCCCCCAAACAATGATGTCATCTATGAAGGATTCTACACCCTCTAAATTTTCTATATACTGACGCAGTTTAGCGTGAAAGACCTCTGACGCACAACTGATACCATACGGAAGGCGGAGGTACTGGTATCTTCCAAAGGGAGTGCCAAATGTGCAAAGATCGGAGCTGGCATCATCGATCCCAATCATCCAAAATCCACTCCGAGCGTCCAGAGTACTAAATACAGTGGCGCCGTGCAGCTTGGCGGCCAGCTCAGGCACGGTCGGCAACGAGTAGTGCGCGCGGCGCACGGCACGGTTGAGAGGTCGCGGATCTAAACAAACGCGAATACTGCCATCTTTCTTTGCTACCAAAACAATCGCATTGACCCATTCCGTCGGGTGTGTAACTTTCCTTATAACGCCCAACGCCTCCATTCGCTGTAATTCAATCATTAATTTATTTTTAAGCCCTAATGGTATTTTTCTAGTAGCACATATTACCGGTTTAACACTTTTATCAACTACAATAGAATATTCACCCGGTAATTTACCTAATCCCTCAAACAAACAAGAATATTTATCAAAAACATTTAATGAACAAACACGGTTTACTAGACCCAACAAAACACAGCTGTTCAACCCGAGTACATTCTGACATTTCAGTTTAGCAACAACAAATGGCAAATTAAACCTTTGACCACTGTACACAAAGTCAATATTAGTGCTACCCATAATCGGCAATCGATCGCCTGTAAACGAATGCACACGTTTCGTAAACGGCTTAAGGTCTAAAATAGATAAACCCAAACTCAAGTATTCACACATAGAAATCACATTAAGCATAGATCCCGTATCGATTTTTAATTTAAGTTCCTTACCGTTGCAATGTACTTTTTCTATCCACTCTTTAGAAGACGTGCCGTAATGATCGTTCTCGCCGATAGTGTTCACGTAAAACATTTCCTCCTCACTATTTTCACTTTCCGCTAAGTCTATACTTAAATTTAAAACTTTTTGTAAAGCCTTCTTCTGCTCACATACCCGGGCAAAGTGTCCTTTTTTCTCGCATACGTAACACACAGCTGATCGTGCCGGGCACCGAATGTCTCCCGCGCAGCGAACGCCGCCGCACGCAGCGCATCCCGGCGCTGCCGGCGACCGGGTCGCGGCCGCAGCGCCGCCTGCGTCGGCCCGCGGGCCGTACCGCGCACTGCCCGGGCCCGCGCCGCGCTGGCCTGCGCGCCCTCGGCGCCAGCCCGCACGTCGCCCATAGTGGCCGGTGCCCGCACTATGACCCCACACTGCGTTTACTTGCATATCGTCTGATGATTTTTCAATACATTGCCCTTCCTCTTTGGACATCTCTGCCGCCTGACAGATTTGTATTGTTTTCGCCAAAGTTAACTCATCTGTTCGCAGTAATCGATCTCTTATAGTGTTATTCGTCACACCGCACACTATTTTATCACGTAATAAACTCTCATGTAAATCACCGAACTCACACTGCTGGCTTAATACACGTAAAGCCGTCACGTACTGATCGATGTTTTCTCCCTCCTCTTGACTGCGAGAGAAAAACTTGAACCTTCGAACAGTAATATTAGGTTTGGTACCGAAATAATCGTCGAATTTTTTAAGGATACTTTTTATATCATCCTCACTTTCACCCTCACTAAACGTAAAAGTAGTATACACTTCGTATCCTGCCGCACCTATGAGGTTAACCAACAGACTGGCCTGTACTTCTTTTGGCACTTTGCTCACTCCAGAGGCTTTTAAAAAGACTTCGAACAACTTCCGCCATTTGTGCCACGCATCAGATCGTGCAGACGGACCACCTTCGAGCAACAATTCCGCTGGAGGACGCGCGTGTTCCATACTGACAATGATGTAAACAACGTACTACAACACTTTACTGATGATCAAAACTTTACTTTACAAACTGTATCAATAATATTTTAATCACCGCTGTCACCATGTAGTGAAACACACGTTAGTTGGTTTAACACTGTTTTATTTTTAGATCAACCGACATTACACATACAATTATGTCAATCTACCGCCAACATATACTACACTACCGAACACCCCAAACTCTTAGTCCAAGAGATAAAAGGTGGGAGCCCATATTTCCAAAGGGATGAACTAGCACCAGGAAATATGGACATATTTCTGTACATTAATGCCAAAATCACACACTTGGAAGGTCACATTCGCCGTGAAATGGGTAGTCTGTACGAGACTATACTATTAGAGCAATGTGAGACTAAAAAGGCTGTATTGAACTACACAGCTTTCAATGGCAACCATCGATCCAGTAGAGTTCGCCTATACCTATATGAAAAAACCAGGTTACACAGGAATTGTGATGGGAGAGCAGATTCATCTCATCAGATAAAATCCGGTATACGTTAGTGCACGAAAGACCCCTGAGTACTACAATGAATAACCGGTCAATTACACAGGTCAAGCCATGTATATGTCACCGAGGTCTCATAAAATACAACGGACTGGGCTCAACATGGTATGGAACACCCTTACATAAGATATGGGGGGCTCCAGACTCACCATCACACCACCCTGTCACACTAGTGTGGTGGTTAGGAAATCTATTTCTTAACTGTCATACTGACAAAAGAAGGTTGAAAAAATACAATGGACCATCACACCACCCTGTCACACTAGTGTGGTGGTTAGGAATTCTATTTCTTAACTGTCACACTAGTGTGGAAGTTAATATGTCCTTGCAATGTTTAAATTGTTTTCTTAACCGTCACACCATTTGAAATCACCAAGAAGTATTGATACCTAATTTAAGTCCTTAGATAACTGGCCACTTACATTAAAGTGTTCCAGATAATTTAGTTTGCTTATGACACGGATGTCATTTCAGTTGAAAAACTCAGTCACTGGAATCGTTCCCATATCTCCCCTAGTATCAGTAGTCCGATTAATTAATTGTTCTCTGGTTCTGGTCTTCTTTTTTTGTCAACAATATCATGGAACAGGAATGTACTTTAATTAAAAGTAACGGCGGGAATCTTCTTCTCAGCCCACACGGACACCAATATTATAAACAGAAAGTGTATGTAAACAACAACATTATTTGGTTTTGCCGAAACCGTCGTAAATATAAATGTTTAGGATCGGTTACGACTCAAGTAAGTTTTAAAAATCTTTCTTATTATTACTTCTGTTAACGCTTTTTACATCTAGTAGTCATAACATATATAATATATTCCAGGATAACAAGATTGTCAAAACTGTGGAACACAATGTTTCTGAGTGTGATGCAAATGATGCCAAAAACAGAATTTTGTCTACAATTAATAAGATGAAAGAGGAAGCCACTAAGTCAGCAGATGCAATGCCAGTCATTTTCAAAAAACATTTGAAACCTTTAAAAGATCAAGGATTGCATTTTGTGACTAAATTATCATCATTTGAAAACGTAAAATGCAGTTTATATCACGCAAGAAAGAAAGCATTTAACGTTAAAAAAAACGATATTTCGTGATTTAGATGAAGTTGAAGTTCCAGCTCAACATCGTGATTTTTTAATAGCTGACTACCGGCATGAAGAAGCTAGAATACTCGTGTTCTGTACTGAAGAATCTAAACAATTACTGGGCACGGTAAAAGAATATTTTGGGGATGGTACATTCAAGAGTACACCACGGCCATTCTACCAATTGTTTATTATTCATGGGGACGTAGGAAGTACTTCAAAGACTACTAATGTAGTTCCATTAATATTCGCACTTATGAGTGATAAAAAAGAAACCAGTTATTTGGCACTGTTCGATTTAATTAAGTCCATTTGTCCCAACTGGAATCCAACAAAGTTTCATTCAGATTTTGAAATTGCGATAAGTAATTCGTTAAAAAAAATTGTTCCTGGTGTGATAATAAAACTTTGTTATTCCCATTTCTCAAATGCTTTATGGAAAAAATCCAAGGAACTTGGAATAAAAGCGAAACTTCACAAACGCATCATTGGATTATGTGCAGCTCTTCCCTTATTACCAGTGAATTTTATTAAGGATGGGTGGGTCTATATAGAATCACAGTGTAATGACATGAAGGAAAAAAAAATGCATGCCTTTCTAAATTATATGCGGAAAAATTGGCTTAAAGACGATACGCAAATCAATGATTGGTGTGTACATAATGAACGGCACAGAACCAATAATGTTAGCGAAAATAGTCATTCTGTAATCAATAAGTTCATAAACAAAAACTATGTAACCATTGCTAAATTACTATCCGTACTAAAAGAATATTTAACTGCAGACCATGTCACATTATTTAACACTCAAGAAAGCTCTAACCCAAGAAGGTGTTTAGAAATCGAAAAGGATAATTTAATACTTAACACACAAATTCGGTTAATTCATAGTGAAATAACAATTGAAACATTTTTGAATATATTGCGTTAATTGTGCTTAGTTTTAAGATAAACATTAAACTGTTAAACATACTTGATATTTCGACCTTTTGTCAGTATGACAGTTAAGAAATAGATTTCCTAACCACCACACTAGTGTGACAGGGTGGTGTGATGGTCAGTCTGGACCCGATGGTCAGTCTGGACAAATATTAAGTTCCACACTAGTGTGACAGTTAAGAAATAGATTTCCTAACCACCACACTAGTGTGACAGGGTGGTGTGATGGTCAGTCTGGAGCCATATGGGGCTATCTCAAAACATCAGTTGATGGGCGAGCTCCCAGCTTGCAGGGTGACGCCAAGTAAGCGCGAAAAATTTAAAGAGGTTAAAATTCTTACAGTAGCATCACAATATATTTTTGAGAATCTGATGTACGTACAAAGAAATTTACATAGTTTCGCTAAGTTAAGTGATAGACACAATGTCAACACTAGAAATAAAAGTAACCTTGCTGTTTATCATAGCAGATTGCACAAAATCAGCAATTCTTTCATGGGTACTGTATACGCTTCTACAACAGGCTACCAGACGAAATTAAAAGTATGTCTCTTAATAAATTTAAAAAGGTTGTAAAAAGTAAATTGTACTGCAGGGGCTACTATACAAATTGGTGATTATTTGTTGGATGGAGAAGCCTGGAAATGACCTGCTCTACTGGATTCTCAAAAAATTGTTAAAATGCATAGTTTTTAGATTCATTTTGTAAATAGAGCTCTAAAAAGAATAACCCGCTGAGTTTCTTGCCAGTTCTTCTCAGGTGGGTCGCGTTGTGAACTGGTGGTTGATTTTGATTTATATTCTGGACGTTTTACAAGAGCATCTGTATATGCATATGTGCAATAAAGTTATTTTTCTTTCTTTCAAGCCTTTTCTGAATGCGGGCGTTGACTATGCAGAACCTATCAACCTAAGATGCTCTAAAGGACGGGGACAGCGCTCGTATAAAGCTTATATTATGTTTGTTTGTGTGTATGGCCACTCGTGCTGTACATATCGAGGTTGATTCAGATCTGACGACTGAGGGATTCTTGGCAGCGTTTAAGCGGTTTATTGCTAGACGTGGTCATTGTCGCCACATTTGGAGCGACAATGCTACCAATTTTGTTGGAGCTGCCAAAGAACTCCAAGTTCTGTTTTCTCAAGAAAGTACCACTTTTCAAGAATTAGCTTCAGCTCTCGCAGACTCTCAAACAGAGTGGCATTTTAAACCTCCTCATGCTCCTAATCATGGTGGATTGTGGGAAGCAGGAATTCAAGTGTCAAGCATCATCTGAAACGCACGATTGGAGAATCCACACTTACCTTTGAGGAGATGTCCACCGTTCTGTCGCAAATAGAAGCTTGTCTCAATTCTCGACCCTTGTCGCAAGGCACTAATGATCTGGATGACCCTACACCACTGACCCCTGGGCATTTTTTAGTTGGTCAACCATTGGTAGTGGCACCAGACTATAACTATGAGAATGCTACGTTAATACATACATATGGTCACGCCTTTATTCCCGAAGGGGTAGGCAGAGGCAAATTATATTCCCACATTACACCTTTTTAGAACTTGTCCCACGTAATCTGTGGTGAGCCGTATTGCCTTGTTGTAATGGACAGGCGCAGGTTGTGACAAAGTGATCAAATGGATGGTCACCCATACAAGGTCCGGCCATAGTGAAAGTTGCTTACTGCAGTGATCGTTTACAGAACAATGAGTCCGCGCGACCACGAGCGCTTCTTATAGTCTCTTCTTCCATTTTATTGATGACATATATTTAAAATTTTATTTTTTCTAATTGTTTTCAGTAATTACTAGAATGCCACGAAAAAGTAATATAAAACAGCCAGGTGTACGAAAATATGGAACAATTACTAATTACACCAAAGAAATGTTAAATCAAGCCATTGAAAAAATTAGGACTCAAGCATTAGGCCAAAGATAAGCTTGTAAGTTTTATAATATACCTAGAAGCACAATTAATCTGAAACTGAAAAACAAACATAATAAACCCGTAGGACGTCCTACTTGCTTAACAATGGAAGAAGAGACTATTTTTAGGGACCAATTGCTTGCGCTAAGCGACATGGGAATTTCAATTGGCTTGCAAGATTTTAGAGATGTAGTTTAAGGTACTTAGATAACATCGGCAAAACAGTCCCCGTCTTCAAAGATAATAGTCCTGGATACGAGTGGACTAAACTTTACATGGAACTTTATTTAAATTGCACATAACATCTCCCGTAACCGCGCACAAGTAAATGAAGAAGTGGTGAATGCATTCTTTGACAGGTTAGAAAAAGAGGTTGAAGGCGTAGACCCTGACAATATATATAATATGGACGAAAGTGGATTTCATGACGACCCAGGCAAAAAAAAAACTTTTATTTAGACGGTCCACTCGCCACCCAGAACTTGTGAAAAATTCCAGTAAACCTTGTTTTACTATAGTATTTGCAGGGGATGCTATTGGAGATTTCATCCCTCCCTTTTTCATTTTTAAGGGAAAACATTGTTGGTCGGATTGGCTGGTTAACGCTCCAAAATCTTCGAAGATGGCTGTTTCTAAGTCTAAGGACAGACGCTGATATTTTTGAGGAATGGCTTGTAAGCATTTTGTACCCATTGTAATATATTTATATAAAAAGGAAGGGAAGAAAATTCTTATATGTGATAATTTAAGTGCACATATACAGTCCCTGGCCAAATTATTAGACGCACTATCATTTTTTACTGTCATTTGTAATAACTGCAGGTTATGAATGTTTAGGTTTGCATGTTTAGGTTTATCCAATAAGAAAAAATCGGAGTTAGCGGGCCGTATAGCGGCCATGGAAGATTTAGCACTCCACACGTTCTTGATTGGCTTAAAACCTGAAATTTCTAATTTAGTCCGTTCCAAAAGTCCATCCTCTCTCAATGATGCTATCAATGCCGCGGTATCAGAGGAGAAGATCCTCAATTTATTTTCCACGTTTACTTTTTATCGTTCCTACGACTCACTTTCGTTCGTCTTCGTCACAAAAGTGGTCTAGCGTGCCCAATAACATTAAATGACTTTCCGTTCACTCCGTATAACGCGTTTATGACTTTTGATGGGAATTCGATTTAACACATTCGAGTAAACAACGTATCGATACCTAAGTGTTTATCATAGCTACCAACGCTCAATAACATAAAATGATTTTCCTTTCATTACGTATAACCTAGTGTTTATCATACCTAATGTGTAACGAGAAAACAAATTTCTGATATATTTATGTTATAGTGTTTATCATACCTAATGTGTAACGAGAAAAAAAAATTCTAATGTATTTATGTTATAAATTTCATCTTTTCATTACGAGTTCATGAAGATATACGTATAAATTCGAAGTTTATAACTTATTTCATTTAAATTAGGGACAGAATGCCTCATATATCTCCACGAAAATAATTCTATTTCCGTGACCAGGTTGGTTCGAGGATATCCAAACTTTATAACTTAAGTGTAAAATATTTAGTTTAAATTTGGAGCAGAATGCCTCATATATCTCCACGAAAGTAAATCTATTTCCGTAACCAGGTTGGTTTGAGGATATCGAAACTTAAATTAATTTTAGATACAACCTGTTGCATTAGCGTTCAAGCAGTATCTGAATAAAAAAACTGCTTTTAATAATTACACCTTGTTGTGTTGAACAATCAAACTTAGGAGCCTAATACACGCTCGTGTATTTTCCCTGAACGGTTCTTTGAAACGGAATGTATGTCGTCACCGGCATCGTTCAATGATTACCTTTTATACACAATGAATATTTTTATTAAGCATTATCTATGTCAACTATTTCACATCAATTATGTTGTAAATGAAGTGACAAAAACTCAATCCTGGTCCGGACGGGATTCGAACCCACATCTTTTGTCAGTCCGGGTCGACTGCTCTTCCAATTGAGCCACCTGACCATATCGAACCAAGCTGAATTCTGTCACATACTTTTTGAACATACCTAATTTGTTTTTTAAACACAACTTTTTAAACCGGTTAATGGCCAAACCGTATCAGTTTGTTATGTATAAGACTGTAAGATTGCGTCACGCATTAAATGCTTATTCGAACTTTTTGCGATACGACACTCATGTTAACATGTTCGCTGTGTATGTTGTGGTACGTAATTAAAATTGTTATTTTGTACAAATTCCTAAAACTTTCATTATCAAATAGGTTTTGGTCACTTCAATACTTATCAAATAAACAAATCACGACAACATTATAATAATAAAATTATTATACATAGTATAGTTACACAAACAGCACAGCATTTTATGAATTTATCGGAATTAATATGAACCGAATAAAAGAACCCAAAAATCGATCATTTTTTCTATTCTCTTTCTTTTTTCGACAGCTTATCATCAAATTATATAGCCAATTCTTTTCTGTTCTATATTTATTGTCTATGTTGTAAGCCTAGGGTTTGTAGGTCTATGCCTCTATGGGCACTTCCTTGATATTGGAATATGGCGTCTGCTCGTGTAACCCATGTACATCCTCCATGTAAGTTTTTATTAAAGATTATAGTTATTCATGTGTTTAATTGAAGAAAGTATAAAACATGGCGCAGTCGTGAACACGAATAGTTTAGAGGTACATCAAAATAAATTTACAACTTGTAAAATTAAAGTCAAGAACAATGGACTTTTAAACTTACATGGTCATTACTATACACTATAGAATTGTTAACGGTAGAATAGAACAGTTCATCCGTGATCATGGCGCTTGTAACAGCGCCGAAATATCGGATACTCGATAAAACAGTACATGGTAAATATCCCGTTAACAGTTCTATAGTGTAAAGAACAATGGACGCTTCAATGTCACATAACGTGGCCGTCAAGTTGCCGCCGAATCTAAATATGAACGATGACAATGCAGCGGCAGAGTGGCGATTCTGGTTAGAAACTTTTAACAATTACCTTATTGCAACCGGCCAATACGAATCTAATGATAAAATTAGAATATCCTTATTAAGGAACATGATGGGTTCCGAAGCCGCTAAGATTTTGGCGACGCTTCCGATGGACGAATGTGATCGTACCAAATACGACAAAGTTATAGCTGCTGTTGAGTCGTATGTGTCCCCACTGGTCAACGAAGTGTTTGAACGCTACAAGTTTAACAAACGGGTTCAGCAGACTGGTGAAAAATTTGACAGTTTTCTGGCCGATTGCCGCCATTTAAATAAGTCTTGTAATTATGGCATAAAAACTGAGGAACCCCTGATTGATCAAATTTTGAGAGATCACATTATTACGAGTATAAATGATAAGCCTACTCAAGAAGCCCTATTGAGGCTTGATGGGCTGACGCTTGATAAAACTATCAAGTTCTGTAGCACTAGGGAGCAGGCTAGTGAGCAAATCTCAATTATGCATGCATCTCAACATGCCGTAACCAATCAAATGGTAGATGCAGCGAAGTATAACAATTTCAAAAGAGGTAACCGCTAAGACAAATAAATTATTTCGATGTCGCTGTTGGCAAACGGAACATGGACCAAGACAATGCCCTGCATTCGGTAAATTGTGCAGCAAGTGTGGCATAAAGAACCACTTTGCAGTAAGTTGCAGAGTTACAAGCCCCTCTATAAAACTTGTGCATCAGAATAACTCTGACGGGTCTTCCAGTCAAATCAAATTTAACTTTATTGGAAACTAATTTTAAGCTTGAGTCATTCCAAGGGGAGAAAGTAAAGCCTATTGGCATGATAAATTTGTACTGTAAATATAAAGAGAATGAGAGCTTTGAGAATTTTTTTATAGTAGATTGCAAAAGTATGTTATTGGGATTACCTGGTTGTGTTTCGCTTAATCTTCTTAAACGAGTTCATCATATATGTAGTGATGTAAATGACATAAATAAATCTAAGTTTGTTCGTGACAATATCCATGTATTTTCAGGTAATGGGTCGTTGCCTGGATATTATGCGATACCAACTAGAGAGATTCAAGAGCAGATTTGTCACCCCTCACAAAGACTTCCAAATTGTATATTAGATCCCCTTAACTGAACTTAAGAGGCTGATAGATAGACAAGCAATTGTCAAAGTAGACAATATTAATAGTAAAGCATGCATGAACAGAGTAGTTATAGTGGAAAAGTCGTCTAAAACAATTAGGCTATGTATCGACCCATCCGATCTAAATAAGTATGTTGTCAGGAAACCTAAGATGCTACCTACTTTAGACGATATAGCCACTAAATTGAAAGGTAAGACATTTTTTACTGTTTTTGATATGTCCGAGGGTTTCCACCACATAAAACTTGATGAGGAGTCATCTTGGAAGTGCTGTTTTGCAACCCCCTTCGGGGTATACCGGTATTTAGTTCTTCCCTACGGATTATGTTGTGCTCCTGAGCTATTCCAGGATGTGTTGGAAAAACATTTTGCTGACATTCCTAAAGTAATTATATAGTTTGATGACATGCTGGTTATGAGGTGTACAGAATTAGAACATGATAGAACAGTACAGATTGTAATAGATAGGGCTAAACAGTTGGGTGTTGTTTTCAATCCTAGTAAGCTACAGTATAAACAAAGTCAAGTAAAGTATGTGGGTCAAGTTTTTGATGGTAAGGGTATGTCTTTGGACAAATCCAGGGTTGAGTCACTGTTAAATTTAAAAGCTCCAAAAAATAAAAAGGAACTTCTTGGTATAATTGGTTCATTTAATTATGTTACAAGATAATATGTTCCTGATATGGCAGATCTTATGTCCCCATTGTGCAAATTACTGCGCAAGGATGTTGAATTCGCTTGGTTACCATTACATGACAAACTGTTTCTTTAATTAAAAGAAAAGGCACTTCAGCACCGTCTTTATGTCATTTCGACCCCAATAGGAAACTAATCTTACAATGTGATGCATCTAGTACAGGTCTAGGTTGTTGCTTATTTCAAAAGGATGAGACTGATAGGTTAAAACTTGTTACATGTGTTTCTCGTACCATGAATAATTCTGAGTTTAACTATGGCCAAACTGAAAAGGAGTTATTAGCAATTTATTTCGGGGTTCAAAAGTTTCATAAGTACATATATGGATGTAATGTTGATGTACAAACTGATCATAAACCTATTATTCCTATAATGTCAAAGCCTATAAGTAAAATTGGTTCACCTAGATTAAGAAGATTAAGGCTTAAGCTACTAATGTATAATTTAAATGTTTACTATGTGCCTGGCAAATATGTTCATTTTGCTGACATGCTCTCCAGAAATAGTTTAGAGACTGTAGAGCATGACAGACAAATGCTAGAGATGGTACACTCTGTGTCGAAGCACTTGCCAATATCCTTAGAAAGAAAGATAATGTTCCGGGATGAGACTTCCAAAAATCCCGTTTTAAGTAAAATCTGTAACTATTATTACCAAGGGTGGCCTAATAAACTATCTACATTACTACAACACTATTATAAACTGCGTGAGGATATCTATTTACAAGATGGCATATTGTTCATGGAGGAGAAAATAATAGTTCCTAACTCACTTATATCTAAGGTGCTGAGTATCATTCATAAGGGTCACCAGGTAATTACCAAATCCTATGTCTTAGCCAAACAATTATTTTACTGGCCTAAAATGAAAGATGATGTGATTAAAACTTAGATCATCTAACCACAGGATGCGCCTTACTTAAGCATTGTTTTCTGCCATTGCACATGACCATTTGGTCTTTTGGCTTTATGAAAAGCCTGTACATCAGTACATCATTTTATATGATTAAACTAGTACATTACATTGTAGTTGACTGTACAATAACAATTAACACACAACAGCCATTACGCGTTTGTCGATAAATACATTTTTAAATGCAATGAAATTTTATATGTCTTTGTGTTTCCCCCTTCATTTGTATGAAAACTGGCAGAATATTTTGGTATGCGGTGGTTCGCAAAGGCTAGTCCCGTGTTATATGGTCTAAGGATTAAAAGCATTCAAGAGTGTCGAGTATGTGAGAAATATAGTACTATCAACCGTAAGGAACCATTGATGCCACATAAGATACCTAAGCAAAGATTTCATAAAGTTGCCTGTGACATTCTTGAATACAGTGGTAAAAGTTATATGGTTGCCGTTGACTATTTTTCTCACTGGATAGAACTGCTGCCGCTACAAACCAAGACTTCCAAGTCTGTAATTAGTGCCTTGCAAGAAATATTCTTTCGCTTTGGATTTCCTGCTATGCTAATAGCAGACAACATGCCGTTTTCCTCACATGAATGTAAATTGTATTTTAAGTCCAAAGACATCACTTTCGTCTCATCGACACCTAGGTATCCTAGAAGCAATGGTATGGCAGAGAAAGCTGTACACATTTGTAAACAAATTCTTAAGAAGTGTATGGATACACATGCTGACTATAGGGAGGGAGGCTATAATGCATTATAATAATACACCTTTATCAGGGCTTGATGTTTCTCCTTCTCAAATATTAAATAGCCATAGGGTAAGAACATTGTTACCATGCGCCTCTAACCTGTTAGAGCCTAAAGTAGAAAAGGATGTGTATAAGCAGATGTGCCTTAGACAGTCTACTACTAAAATGTTTCATGACAGGCATGCTATGATGAAAGTTGTTAAGTATAAAGTAGGAGACAGTGTCGTGTTTAGAGATATTAATAATACTTGGGTAAAGGCAACAGTTGTTAGGAAATGCAGGGAACCTAGATCTTATCTAATTCAGAGAGAATGTGACAAGAAAATATTAAGAAGAAATAGTTTTCAGTTAAAGCATTCAATAACCAAACCAAATTAAAGTGATGATTGTGGTAAGGTTACAGATATAATTGAATTTGAAGATAGTTATAGCATCCCTAAAGCGAGTAACGATAGCATATCGTTGCCATCTACCACTAATATAAATGACACCAATCCTCAACAGACAATCCCCCATATCACTAACAACAAATATACCAGAAGTGGTCGGCTTACAAAGCCACCTGTTAAGATTTATCATAATAATCATAATCATAAACATTTATTCAATTTAGGCCCCAAAGAGGCTCTTATGAACGTCACACCGATTTACAGACATCAGCAGAGAAGAATCGGCAAGCAACTCCGCCGGTTAAAATAATAATAAGATTAAGCATTACATTAGGTACATAATAAAAAAAATTAAAAAAATTACATTTTCTTCAGCAAGTGAGTTGAGATGCAGGTGCAGGAATTTGTTTCCAGACATCTTTGTCTTGAATATAATCATTAACGCCATAATATGCTTTACTCATTAACGTGCTCTTAATGTATGTCTTAAATCTCCCTTCACTGAGCTTAGTCACCGCCTCAGGAAGTTTATTATAAAATTCGAAACAACGACACATAAACGATTTCCTGGTTCGCGCCAACCTTGACTTAATAACTGCAAGCTTATGACGATTTCGCGTATTAAAACCATAGCGATCTCCGCGCACAATGAACTCAGATAAGTGACGACGGGCATACATTATGTTCTCAAATATGTAAAGTGAAGGAACGGTAAGAATCTGGCTAGATTTAAAACGGTCTCTTAATGAAACACGCGACCCCAAGTTATAAATTTCGCGAAAAGCTCTCTTTTGCAGGATGAAAATTGATTCAATGTCAGCTGCGCAACCCCACAATAGTATACCATATGATAGTATACTATGGAAATATGCAAAGTAAACAATTTTCGCAGTTTCCTCGTCAGTCAACTGTCTAATCCTTCGAACTGCAAAGGCAGCAGAGCTTAACCTTCCAGAGAGTGCCGATATGTGAGGACCCCATTGCAATTTGGAATCGATAACTAGTCCTAGAAATTTTGTATTTGTGGCAAGTTTTAGTTTATTTGATTTGTAGTACATGGAATGAAAAGAACTATTGGTAGTTTGATCTGGTGAGGGAGGTGTTCTATATTGTCTATGTTGTAAGCCTAAGGTTTGTAGGTCTATGCCTCTATGGGCACTTCCTTGATATTGTAATATGGCGTCTGCTCGTGTAACCCATGTACATCCTCCATGTAAGTTTTTATTCAAGATTATAGTTATTCATGTGTTTAATTAAAGAAAGTATAAAACATTTTCCCAACTTTCTTACCGTAAAATTGATAAAGTAAATAATTTTACTATTAAACCTTTTTCTTCAAGTTTTTGATGTTTAACTGCAACATACCTAAATTCAACTAGTTTTCGAACGTGACTTTGGTTTTACAAAATAAGTTATTATTGTCGCATTAAAAAGAGTAATTTCTTGTGGCGTTATGATAGTTGGTTACCTACTATTATTTTATTTTTTATTCTTAACTAGCTGATGCGCGCGGCTTCGCCCGCGTTTAATTTGGTTCTCGTTCCCGCTTCCCGTGGGAACATTTTCCCGGAATAAAAAGTAGCCTATGTGTTATTCCAGACTATAAGCTATCCCTGTACCAATTTTCAGCCCAATCCGTTTAGCCGTTAGAGCGTGATTGAGTAACAAACATCCAAACATCTAAACATCCAAACAACTTCACAAACTTTCATAATATTTATAATATTAGTAGGAAGTATGATATAGTAGGATTGTCTATTCGTAATTCTTAACTTATCTATACATATAATTTTAAACAATAATACAATCGTTTATTACCTTTATAAAGAAACATAAACCTACTTTATAATTATTATATTACAGCAACAAACATACATATCTAGTATCAAAATTAAACATACCTTTGAAGTTCCGTCGCATCATCATAATGGTAATTTATATGTAGCTTTGTCGGTGTCGATAAAAAGGTTTTATATTACAATTATTGACATTAACCAAACAACTTTATGAATTTGCTGTTAAGGTTTAATTTTGATCGAACGTACCAAAATTGCTGAAATGCAATTTTGTCTTATAAAATCTACCAATTCACTTCAAAGATCATAGTTGCTACAGTAAACCTTCCAGAGTTAACTGCTCCTACAGTCTTCAATCATAAAAAAATAAATAAATACAAAAAATGTAAGTACATACTTATCTTAGTTTAATAAATTTTTAAGCACCAAGGACGGACCCGGTTTCTGCCTGCCGGCTGGTTACTGATTTGCTTTACATACCGAAATTCTAATGATTCTTTCTAAATAAGTATTAAATTTTCTCCCCAAATTAACTAACATCCTTTCTTTTATGTATCTAGTTGTCTGTTTATGAAATTATTTTTTTATCGATTTCAGGTCTGGCTCAGAATATGACATGTTCACAGCTTCAACTGTACGCGAGGTAAAGCCAGCTATTTAGACTTCGCCGAAGACTAAGTTATCGAAGCTTACCAAGTCAGCTAAGCCTGCTGCGAGTTCGGATTTGAACGAATTGAGGACAAAAAAATCAAGGTACCTATATAATTTTATCCAATTGTTATATAAATTACGTTCATTTCCATTCTTTACTATAATATAATTAATTTAAATAGAAATTATTTTTATACCTTTAGCTCTTGCAAATTGTATGGTAAATCGTTATCTACCGAGCCTTTTCCAAACTTTGTTGGGTAGGCTTTGCAGTCTAACCAAGATGCTGCTGAACCTCAACATTTTACGTGTAGCGACTGCCATCTGACCTCTACAACCCTGCGGCGATATCGAAATTCAGGGGCCCAAGTCTGATATTTCAATCGTGGCAGAATAGAATCGTAAACGCAGGGCAATAGTCACAAAACCTGTTGAAATGTACCATAGCCGACGACTCCTCGATTTTCATTTTAGCTATTACGATTCTATTTTGACAATTGAAATACCAGATTTGGCCCCTGTAGTTTGACTGATCGTATTTTTATTTTATAGGTTCAAATATCCATAACGACTGACATGGATATTCTTAAATAAATTGTACAGTAAATAATAATAAATGATACTCTGCACTGCCGTCGTACACTTAACTACAACACTATTATATGCAGGTTTTGATTGTTATTTTAATTGTTTTTTTTTTACAGTAAACGGCGTCACGAAGACCTCTTCGAGCTGGAAAGTATTGCTTCAGAAACCAGAAAATACAAGCTAGACTTTCCATCGTCTTTAATATCTCGGGTAGCTGACGGGAAAGTGCGACGGACGGCAGACCTGTTGGGTGATTTTTATGTGGACATAAAGGTCTACCATAAAGAAGACATCGCTTCCGTCGCTAGGCAGGAAATTTGGAAGAAGGCAGCAGTAGCAATTAAAGTTTAATAAAATAAAGATACTGCTCAGTGGCAAGACTTATCCACTTTCATGAAACGGGTTCACGAATTATTTAATGATTCGGAGCCTGTCTAATACACAGATCATAGTAAATAATTATAGGTATACGTGTTTATTTGTTTAAGTATGAAATAAAATTAAAACAGACCTTTTAAAATATTGTAACTATTTTTATTGTATAATCTTTTTACTATCTACTACATTCGAAAACAACCTAATATAACGGGTGTTTTTTTAGAGGTATATAACTTTAAGTTGGCACCACTTTTTAACTGGCGGTAATTTTGTCGACTGTCAAGTGATTTATGTTTAGTTTGGTTTGGCATTTCAACATGAATAGACTGACGCCGGAACAATGCTTCCAAATTGTGCAAATTTATTTTGAAAATCATGGTTCTGTCCGAAAAACGTATCGCGATTTTCATAAGCAAATTTTGTTTAACGATGAAGCCCACTTTTGGTTGAATGGATACGTCAATAAACAAAATTGCCGTATTTGGGGTGATGATAATCCTCAAGCGTATGTTGAGACACTGTTACATCCAGAAAAACTGACTGTGTGGTGCTTTATGGGCTGGTGGAATAATTGGTCCGTACTTCTTTAAAAACGATGCTGACCAGAACGTTACAGTCAATGGTGACCGCTATAGAGCGATGGTTACTGACTTTTTCGTTCATCAATACGTTCGTTACGTTACGGTACGTACGGTACGTTCATCAATTGAACAACCATGATGTGCAGGAGTTGTGGTTTTTACAAGACGGTGCAACATGTCACACAGCTCGTGTCACAATTGATTTATTGAAGAAAACGTTTGGTAACCGCATAGTATCACGTTTTGGTACCGTGGATGGGCCTACAGGATCGTGCGATTTAACGCCACTTGACTATTTTCAGTGGGGATATGTGAAGTCGCTAGTCTACGCCGATAAGCCCGAAACGATTGACCACTTGGAGGACAACCTTCGGCGCGTTATTGCCGATATACGGCCACAAATGTTGGAAAAGTCATCGAAAATTCGACCTCTGGATTAGACTACGTCTGAGCCAGCCGTGGCGGTCATATGCCAGAAATCATATTTAAATTATAATGCCAGAAAATTGTCTTTCGAATAAAGTCAATTTCATATCAATAAAAATAAATCCCCTTGTTTTATTCCATTTCAAAATTCTATACCTCTAAAAAAACACCCTTTACAATCATAAAATTGGTTAATTAGATACCTACATTCTAAAATGCCTTTTTGTACTACTTGTAACACCTCTATTGAACGTAGTCATTGGACAGGTCATCTACGTAGTACAAAGCATAAAAATAAAAATATTTCGCATCTTTGTGAAGGAGTTGAAATAATTCAATCTGCCTTCCGAAATCGTATTGCTTCTTATAGAATTACCGATATGCGTGATAACTATTCCACTCTGATCTTCCTGAATAATATTAGTAGTAAAATAAAAACATAATTAGACACGTCTTTAAAACAACACACCTGTCTAAAAGTAAATTTTGAATATTTTGCATTGTTTTTAATGGTCAAAAATTATTCCCAGGAAATGAAATCACTTGTTACAAGAAATTTTAATTTGCATCAGAACTACGAATTTGATACTTTGTTGACTGAAATTAAAACTATCCTAGCAAACAAGATAGAAGAATTTCAGGATCGTGACAGTGGATGGTCGTTTTTGAGTAGTTCTCATTTGGAAGTCAATGTTAATAAATATCAACCCCTGTGCGGTGCAGGCTTTATCGAATTGCCTGCTGCAATAAAAACTAAAAAAGCATGTGTGTGTAATAATGACGAATATTGTTTTTTATGGTCTGTTGTCGCTGCTTTGTATCCGGCTAAAAGTCATTCTGATAGAGTATCATCTTACCCTGACTTTCGAAGTGTGTTAAATATACAAGACATCATTTCCGATCAATTTCACAGATATTGCAAGTTTCGAAATGAATAACCCTGGTATTTGTGTATATATTTATGGTTTAAAAACCAATACCATTACAGGACCGCTATACAAACCTAAAGTTTTGCGCACAACGGTGATTAATTTACTTTATTTACAAAATAATGATTTGTCGCATTACTGTCTTATTAAAGACTTGCCGCGACTTGTTAAGAATCAAATAACAAAGCACCACAGTAAACAATACTTTTGTAATGTTTGTTTAATGTTTTTTAATTCATGTAATGATCTTAGTTCACACAGTTGCGGAGGTGTCGTCACTGAACTACCTCCAAAAGGTTCTTTTATTAAGTTTAAAAATTATAATAGAAAGCAAACAGTACCATTTGTCATATATGCGGATTTTGAAACAATGCTAGAGCGTTACGAATCTTGTGACCCTGATCCAACTAAGGCAAACACTGTAACAAGACAGCGACATGTACCTATTGCTTTTGCATACCATATTACATGTACAATAGACGCAAATTATAATCGTTACGTTTCATATCGCGGTTTGGATTGTGTATCGATTTTTATAAAATGTATCTATAAGGAAGCAAATAAAAATTCATGATATTTTAATTAATAAAGTTCCAATGATTTACACAAACGATAATGCACACGACTTTGAAAATGCGATGATTTGTCATAGATAGATAGATAGATAGATAACTCTTTATTGCACCATTACATACAGTATTCTTTGAAAAGACTTAAAAACTAAAATGATAGTACAACGGGCGGTCTTATCGCTAATAGCGATCTCTTCCAGACAACCTCGGTAAAGAAAGAGAAGAACAGGAAAGAAAATGGTAGCTGATGGCGCACATTACATAATAAAATATACAAAACAGATAATAAAATAACACATAATAGGTAGCTATGTAGTACACAGTAAGTGAATATTACGAGATAATAAAAATTATACCCACTTAAAAAACTTAGAGGAACAGGAAGTGGTTCTTAACCATATTTTTAAATATGGCTAGTGACTTCGCTCGTCGTATATCTAATGGCAGCGTATTCCACAGTCGTACTGCCAAAACGGTAAAGGATTTATCCAAGAATACTGTGGAATGTGGCGGCATTTTTAATCTCAAGTTCGCTGATGATCTTAAGCACTTTGAATGAGTATCATGAAGGAATTCAAATCTTCCTTTGAGATAGGCAGGGGTAGAAGGGTTGAACAGTATACTGTATAACAAGAAAAGGATATGGGCATTCCGGCGAAGACGAATAGGTAGCCATTCGAGCTTTTTTCGAAAAACAGAGACATGATCATATTTGCGTAGTCCAAATATAAATCTGATACATAAATTCTGGAGTCGCTCGAGCTTATCTAATTGGCATTCGGTGAGATCTGGATAGCTGACGTCTGCATAGTCTAGGATAGGAAGTAGAAGGGTGTTTGCAAGAGCAATTTTGGTAGCAGTTGGCAACAAACTTCGCAAATGTTTCAAGGATCCTGCTGCTGCAAATAATTTACGGCTGGTCTCCTGCATTTGAGATTCCCAAGACAACTTTGAATCAATAAATATTCCCAAGTTTTTAACCCGGTCGCTATATGATATGGTAGTTCCATTGAAGATAACGGGTGGGAGTAATGACCAGTCAATCCTTGGAACCATCCAAGGGCTACCGACAATTGTGACTTGAGTCTTCAATGGGTTGACCTTGAGACCATACGATTTGCTCCATGCGCTTATACTAGCCAGGTCAGCATTTATGGCCGCCACAGCGTCAGCAATAGATGCCAATGATGCCTGGCTGTATATCTGCAAATCATCTGCATAAAGGTGATAGGAAGAACGTAGTTGATCAGAGATTGAATTAATAAATATCGCGAAGAGTAAAGGAGATAGAACGCCACCCTGTGGCACTCCAACAGATGTATTGCACCATGAAGAGAGCGTGTCTTCGATTCGTATACATTGTCGGCGTCCACACAGGTAACTGCGAAACCAATCAGTCACTATTGGAGATATGCCAAGCGATCGCAATATGTCAATCAATACGTCGAAATCAACTGTGTTGAAAGCGTTGGAAAAATCTAGCAGTGCCAGGACAGTAACCTTCCCACACTCCATGCCATATCTGATGTCATCCGTAATATTTACCAAGGCGGAAACGGTACTATGACCAGGTCGAAAACCTGATTGAAAAGGATTCAATAAATTGTTTTTCCTTATAAACATACTCAGTTGTTCATTTACAAGGCGTTCTATAACTTTGGAGAGGAAAGGTAATATAGAAATAGGTCGGTAATCGGAAAAACTAGAAGGATTTTTATTTTTAGGCAGAGGAATAATTTCGGCTGATTTCCAAAAAGAGGGGAAAACACCAGAGGATAGGGAAGAATTAAGGATATGACAGATTACAGGTAGGATCTCGTCAAGGATGGGTAGGATCATATTACGGCTTACACCATCACTTCCAACTGCATTGGACGAGATTGACATAATGCTCCTCCTGACATCACAGGCAGTGATCTGATTAAAGGCGAATGATGAGTATTGGGGGCTTGGCAGGGATGAAAGATGATTCATTGTGCAGGTTTTGGTTGTCTTATCAATATTAGACGAGGCGGTGAAGTGTTGATTTAACAAATCAATATTTAAATCTTTAGGCAGTGCATCGTGCCGCGCTTTCCCTACCCCCATTGTTCGAAGAAATTTCCAGACTTTAGCTGGATCACTATTTTGAATAGAGTTGTGAATGTGCTGGCGTTGTGCGTCCCTACACACCTTATTGCAGTGATTACGTGCACGAGTATAGTTCTCCCGGTTTGTGGCAGTTGGTCTGGTCTTGTATTTAAATTTCGCCGCCGCTTTTCTAGACATAAGCTTACGAATATCATCTGTCAGCCAAGGAGATGGGGCATGTTTGAGCTTGACAGGTCGCATAGGAGCATGTTTATTGTAAAGCTGTAATAAGTTATCAGTGAAGAATCCTATCTGTTCGTCGATCGTACCGTACGCAAAGAGCGGAGTCCAGTCGATATCCGCAGCATCTTTACGGAGAGAGTCCTTGTCAATGCCAACAAAATTACGTTGCATTAAAATCTTGGGTTTGTTCTTCGGGGGCCAAATTTTGTAGGAAAGGAAAATTAGGTCGTGATAGGAGAACACGTCACCGGGTATTGTCCGTGTTTAGCTACGTGATCTTTGGAAGAGACTAGAATGAGATCAAGAAGACTGGGAGCACAATCTGGAAAATGATGGGTTGTAGAGAGAGGGAGAATAGAGAGGTTAAAGGATTCCACGATAGCCCGAAGTGAAGAAGAGCGGTTATCATTCTTCACAAGGCACGTGTTAAAGTCACCTAAAATTATGCTATGGCTATATGACGGAATTAAATTTTCAAGTAGTTTTTCAAAAGAAGAGAAGTAGTTTATCTTTAAGGAAGCGGAATAGTATAAGCCAAGCAGAACTTTGGTATGATGGAGTTCGACTTCTAAGAAGATATGCTCACCGGCGTCGCTCGGAGGTGGCTGTGCTGACATGTTGAGTACAGTATACGGTATATAGGAGCGTAAATAAACGGCAACACCACCACCCTTGCGATCACTGCGGTCATTTCTAATTAATTGAAATCCAGGAAGCGAAAACGACATGGTCATATTTGCGAGAACCTCTTATTAGGTGATAGGGTACGAGATCATTGTCAATTGACGGCTAAATATCGTGGCGCAGCTCATAATTAATTATTGCAACTTACAGTACAAACTACCAAAATTTTTACCAGTATTTTTTTCATAATTTGTTTGGTTATGATTGTCACCTTTTTATAAAAGAATTAGGTGAAGCTCCTGGGTATATTAAAGTAATACTTAAAACAAAAGAAAACTACATTTCTTTTACGAAATTTATTAAAATTTCTGCTGAAGAAACTATGCAGGTCCGGTTTGTAGATTCATTCAAATTTTTAGGAACTAGCCTAGAAAAGTTGGTTAGTACAATGAAAAAAGAAGAGTTTATTCAGTTAAAATCTTATTTTCCTAACAAAAATCAATTTAATTTACTAACCCGTAAAGGAGTGTATCCATATGAGTACATGTCTCAATGGCAATATTATAGTAATCTACGACAACCCTCACCTTCTACCAGCGGAGTTAATAATAACCCTAACTCTAGCCCAGAGTCAGAAATCCCTCAAGGAATATTTTGATCCCACGGACGTATTCTCTACTCCGGAGGATCAAAATAATGTAATGCAAGGAGAGATCGAACTTCTTTCTTTCAAGCAGATCGAATTAAGAGGAAAGATCTACTATTTATTATTTAATAAAGTACATTATTTCGATAATTGTTCATATCCAGATATATTTAAAACTCTAAAGTTGGCTAGAGACCATATAATTCTCTCTGGTGAAATGAATGAAATTGCAATTCCAGATTTCAAAAATCCATTTGAACGTCATGCTTTTGTTAAAATATATGGCATGTTAATGTATCTTTTCAACAACACAAATATTAAGATCAACATCCATCATAACTCCATTATATATCCTGTGCCTTCAGAGATAGCTAAAATTCTAAAAGAAAACCACGATATCCCCATTGCTGGGCACCTCGGCTCAAACAGAATGTTTGACCGAATAAAAGAGCGTTACTTCTGGAAAAACATGAGATCAGACATAGAAAATTATGTCAAAAATTGTGCTCTCTGTCAAACAAACAAAGCACTTCGTGGAATCAATAGATCTCCCATGCAAATCACAACAACTTCCACTCGTGCCTTCGAAAGAGTTAGTCTAGACATTGTTGGACCCTTACCCGAAGCCGGACTTACGAAAATAAAATTTATCCTAACCCTTCAAGATGATTTGACCAAATTCTCAATGGCGTATCCCATTTCCAATGCAACAGCAGAAGAATCCTGTGAATGTTTAGTGCATTTCATATCTGTATTTGGAATCCCAAAGAAGATCCTTACTGATCAAGGTACAAACTTCACTGCTGATTTATTTAAACAAACCTGTCAATTTTTAAAGATAAAACAGCTTTGGTCGTCTCCTTACCATCCACAACCACAGGGAGCTCTTGAAAGGAGTCATTCGACCCTAAAGGAATACTTGAAATCTTACGTCAACGAAAATCGAACAAATTGGCATAAATTTGTTTACACTGCTATGTTAACTTACAATAGTAGTGTCCACTCTACAACTCGTTTTACGCCTTACGAACTCGTTTTTGGTCATAAGCCTTACATTCCTGACTCAGTCTTTGACTCTTCTCCAAATGTCACTTATCCCGAATATGTCAAGATGCTTCAACACCGACTCAAGGTTTCTCGTGACAAAGCACTTGAAAACATAGAAAGAGCAAAGAAAAGATCTAAACGCTACTACGGTGCCCATTCCCGTCCTGTACAATACAACGTCGGAGACTTTGTATATCTCAAAAATCATCTACGTCTTCGCAAAGCTCTTTCACCAGTATGGAAAGGCCCATACAAAATTATTAAAGGAAACGGCTGAAATACTCTTACTTTATTAATTAACAGACGACATGTCAATCATCACTTTGATGAAGTCAAATTAGCCAGGCGTCGTGATGACAGCTAATTAATCCAAATAGTTTTATTGTCTTATTTTATATGAATAGAATAAATACATTTATACAATCCCTTTATAAATTAGTCATAAAGTTATAATTATAATTCAATACTTCTTATATTACTTATAAATATAAATCAACATATACAATCCTTTTATTAATTTGTTATAATAATAAATAAACATTTACAGTTCTCAGTTAATTATAATTAATAAATTAACGTATACAATCCTGCTTAAAATATAAAATCTAATGTTAGTTACTTATATAAGTACAATTCTTTATACATTACTTGTAGTTATAAATACACTTACGCAATTCTTAACAGTTCCCTGTGTTCTGCACAAGAAACATTCATCGAAAGTTCAACGAATGCTTCCGGTATATACTTTGACCCAAACGGGTCACTTAAAATAGTAGATGGACATCTTAATATTTTAATTCCTATAAACATTTCTTACATACCACAACACATCGAAAACATGAACGGTGTAATAGGCAGCTGTCAGTCCTTGTGTAAACAATGCATACTGTATTCAGATATCGAATGTATCAACCTGCTCCAGCCTCTATCTATCAGATATAATAACATAAAACGTGATTTTGAATCTATTTCACATTTAATTGAGTTCAAAACCAAAAGATCAGCCTGGTTTGGTGGAATCGGGACCGTACTGAAACAAATATTTGGCACTATGGATGAAAACGATGCAATCGAGTACAGTAAAGCTATTGATATCATTGGAAAAGACCAATCTACACTTTCTAAACTACTTAAACAAAATATTCTAGTTACGACATCCACCCTTTCGTCCTTTAGAGATACCTTGAATACTATATGTGCCAATGAAAAGCAATTAAACAGCGCAATCGAAACTGACGATTTATCAACAAAATTTCACTAAAATTTCTGATAGTTTACTGCTAAGGACAAAGTTCAATCAAATTATTAATATTTTGGAGAGTAGTCGTTTAACATTGTCCTTTAAATTAGAAGATTTGATCAACGGCATCATGTTCAGCAAAACAAATATTTTATATCCTCCTATAATAACCCCAAAACAATTATTTTCAGAACTCGTTAAAAACTATAGGTTTTTAACTGACTATCACCAGTTCCCAATTAGTTTAACTTTAGATAATATCTATGCTTTAATGAATGTGTCCGATTTAGCTACTTACTATCAAGATAATAAAATAGTATTTGTCTTAAAAGTGCCATTAGTGAATGATAGGAAATATTATATTTACCACAACATTCCATACCCCGTCGCTGTATCTGATAATGTTTACTCAACGATTATTCCATCTACAAAATTTATAGGTATAACTAGAGATAGATTCTTTTATTGTAAATTAGATAGCTTAAATAACTGTAAAACAATTTATAATATGGAATATATTTGTTATAACCTAGAAGTAGTTTCAAGTTCTGTAACTTCGATCTGCGAATCGGAAATAATTTCGAAAGCACTTACTACGGTGTCGAATATGTGTAAAACTAAATTTGTCGGAGGTCAATTAGATATGTGGCAACCACTATCCAATAATAAATGGATTTATGTGATTAGTAATCCTACCAAACTATCCATTGATCGTAAAAACTCCAGTAACTTAGAAATAGTGCTGTCAAATACTGGTATATTACATCTACCCAGTAATTGTATAGCTTTTTATAAAGACTCAAGGTTAATACCGAAATACTCAAAAATAATTCAATTACAACCTATTTCTAAACCTAACTTCAGTTTAATAAATGACTCTTGCTGTAATTCCGAAATGCTTTTAAAAAATAAAACGCACATCCCTATTTTTAATTCAACCCATATTAACCTTGATTGTATTATTTCACAACAATATATTGACACAATTCAAATTGTGAATAGTTTAAACGATATTATAGAAAATCCTCACATTGTTTTGTATAGCAATTATTACTCCTATACTATAATTATAATAGCTGTTTTAAGGTGCGCGTCCATTGGCCCGCGCCGGACGCAACGCACGCACGGCACGCAACGGATTTTAGTTTGCTTTGTATGGTTTTACACTGCGCTGCGTCCACTATCCGCACCGGCCGCATCGACAGCCGGCATTTATGAGCAAACAATGCGTTGCGTGACGGTGACGTCACAAAAATCAGTTGGTCACTGGCATCACCCACTGCGCACGTGTTGAAATATTTTTTTTTTAATACATACATATCTACGTATGTACTTTTTTAAGGGTACCTACATTTATTGAAGGTTATTTTATCTATCTTTACAAATAATAAAATTGAAGTGTGTGTTTGTAATATTAAAAGTACAGATTTTTAATGATTGCATTGAATGTATAAACTATACTTATAGCAATAATACTATTTTAAAAATGTTGGTCTGAACGTCTTAAACTAGAGCTAAAACCCTAAAAACTGAATTCACGTAGACGAAGGCGCGGTCAGTTAGTTCTAAACAAAAAACCGGTTACATAATTTTATACTTTATTTTAAAATTTTGGTTTATTGTAACCGTCTACCAGCTCTTACTCCGCTTTGTTGCCAACCTACAGATACAGTAAAGTTATGAATTTAGCTCTTGACATGCGAATGTAATTGAAAAATCTTTCTTCATCATGAAGTAAATCGGGAACAAATAATGAATGATACCTACTCTCCAAATTTAGGCGCACAAGTAATTCTTTTTGTTTAATTTTTTATATTGTTATTTGTTTTCCTTGTCTTGTTTTTAGTTTACAAAGTTTTATGTGTGCCTAATAAAAAATATTTTCTTTCTTTCTTTCTTCTTTCTTTCAAATATTGGTCGCTTCAAATTCATATTATGAACCCTCATTCTACGTTTAGTTTTACGTTTTTCTTCATCTTCCAACAAGCAACTAATTATAATAATATCTTCGTCAATCTCCATGGCAAAATACGTCCACTCACGACAAGAAAACACTCAAAACTAAACAAAAAATCCGGCTACAGTGGACACATGCCATCGGCAAATCTGTTTAATCCGTTGCGTGCCGTGCGTGCGGTGCGTCCGGCGCGGGCCAATCGACGCGCACCCTTAGTTCTAATTTCTATTTTAATATTTCTGTGTAAATTAATTAAAAAGGGCTCCTGTCACCGTCTTCTTTTAAAAAGTAGAGTTAATACAAACCTTGAAACACCTATAGAGCTTTCAGAAGTCGCTGTCGATTCCCCTACAGTACCTTCTCCTAAAATCCGCACAACCCTCACATTAACTTAACCTTTCTAGGGTAAGTTTACTCTTATCCCCGGGGCTGTTACATATACACCCTGTATAGGATAATGCCTACCAGCCCTAACCCTTATGTCCAGTCAGCACTTTTGCCAGCTCGTCATAGTCTATTGAAGAGCAAGAGCTTAATTATTTTAAAAATTAAGACAGGTAGCATATTCGCTACATTATTTTATAGATATACTAGCCAAAAATCTGGCTACCCAACCTGCTCCTTTTGAGCAGAAATATGACATTACTGATAATAGAACTATGGATAGCTGTTTATATCCAAGTAATTTAAATTAGATTATGGGACAAAAGAGCAACGTTCTTGCACTAAGCTTGACATAATGTATGAATCAATGAATGTTAAATCTGGCAATTTAGTTTTACATCAGCCACAGCAAAATTTTGAATCTGACTGCTCTCAGGCCATTGAATCTACTAATCATAAAAATTATAGTTTACACCTGGTGCACCAAAATGTAGAGGGCCTTATTAATGGGAAAGAATTGGTGTTGGAGTTGTACATGAACTTGAATGACATTGATATTTTTTGTGTCACAGAACATTGGTTAAGGCGTCATGAAGTCATGTTCAACTTTAAAAATCACCAGGTTGCTAGCTCGTTCTGTAGGACAAAATGTATACGAAGAGGCTCATTAATTCTTATTAACAAGTCTATAAAATTTAAAGAACGTAAAGATATAGTAAGCCTCTCTCTTGAACGAGTTATTGAAATAGCTAGTATTGAGTTCGAGCAGTTCATTGTATTAAGCGTATACAGTCCCCCGGATGCTCCATACATACAGTTTGAAGAGAAGCTGGAAGAAGCTTTGTTTAAATGCCAGTGCTCTAAAAAAACAGTAGTAGTTTGTGGAGATTTCAATGTAGATATTTTAGATTCTTCGCTGGAACCAACAAAGAGACGGAAAATGTTAAATTTATTGAAATACTTTGGTTTATATAACATATTTCTAGAACCTACTCGTATAACTGCCACTAGTGCTACTTGTATTGATAACATTTTTAGTAATATACACCCTGTTAGGAATTGTATTGTGGACCCTGTAAAATCTGATCATCGAGGACAATCGGCTCTGTACTCTAGAAATATTACCAGAAATAAGAATGTAATCAGTTTTGTACCAGTCAACTCAAAACGCTTAGAAATTTTCCGAGAAAATATAGTAAATAAGATAACAGAATTGTCCGATTACACTACTGTGGATAAATCTTATGCTGATTTATTCAACTTAATCCATGATGTGTTTGGGAAAATCTTTACACCAAAAACAGTATCGTTCGGAAGCAGTTTTGTTTTCAGTGACTGGGCAACACCCGGTATTTATAAAAGTCGTAAGAGACTTAATGAACTTTATTCGGAAAAATCATTTAATTTCAACCCTGACTTTCAGGAATATGTTAAAAAATACTCAAAGACATTTAGACAGGTCTGTTCCTTGGCAAATTCAAATTTCATTAGAAATAAAATTACAGCTTCGACAAATGTAATTAAAACTACCTGGAACATTATAAATTCTGAATGCGGTAGGTCTAAAACAAGTGAACGAAGCTTTCATTTAAAGATAAACGGTCGCCACGTTACAGGGGATCTGGAAGTAGCGACTGAGTTCGAAAATTTTTTCAGTAATATACCTATTGGTATAACGAATACTCTTCGGTCGTCTTCCACTTCCGCTGAGCAATTATTATCAGAATGTGTAGATAGCTGTCAAGACGCGTTCGAATTCACGGCTGTCAACTGTAATGGCATTTTGAAAGCTTTTAAGGCTATTAATGTTAAAAAAACTGCAGACCTATGGGGGCTATCAGTAAAATCTGTGTCTAGTGTCATTGATGTCATTGCCCCCCACTTGGCAGCTGTGTTTAACGATTGCGTTTCAGGGGGTGTATTTCCTGATTTAATGAAACATAGTAAAGTTATACCCTTGTTCAAGGCTGGCAGTGCTTCTGATCCAGGTAATTTCAGACCTGTCTCGGTATTGCCGACTTTGAGCAAGATATTTGAAAAATTAATACTTTAGCAGATGCTGACCTATTTTAACAATCACAAATTATTTCATGTTAAACAGTTTGGCTTCATTAAAGGACGGTCGACTACCGATGCTGGTGTAGATTTGATGAAGAGTATTTATGAGGCCTGGGAAGATAAACATGATGCGCTTGGTGTGTTCTGCGATTTGTCAAAGGCTTTTGATTGTGTTCAACATGAAACATTGATCAGGAAACTGCATCACTATGGGATAAGGAACAAGGCTCTCGATCTTCTGACTTCATATTTGAGCAATAGAACTCAGAGGGTCGATGTTGGTGGCACACGTTCAGAGGGATCGGTGGTTACTATGGGCGTTCCGCAGGGTTCGATACTCGGACCATTTTTATTTTTAATTTATATAAATGACCTACCCTATTACGTAGGGGACACCAACGGGATTGTTTTGTTTGCAGATGACACTTCCTTAATTTTCAAAATTAAAAGACAACTAGATAACTACGACGATGTCAACAATGCAATCCTGAGAGTAGTACATTGGTTCAATACTAATAATCTTAGCCTGAACGATAACAAAACTAAATGTATTAAAGAATTTTGACCGATCTGGGCTTCATAGGGAACAGCAGCATTGACAGCTAGTAAAGCTAGTTATAATTCCCTTTTATTATGTAATAAATATTGATGACAATTTGGTGGCTGCCAGCTATCTTAAAATCAAAACTAATTTGAAAATATTTGTTTTGATTTACTAGCTGACAATCTTAAAGCTATCACTTTGTATTGCCAAGTAAAAATACACAGTTAAAGTCAGGGAGAAATAAGTCAAAACCTGCCAATAATTAGAGACTACAGATTCTTTTAATAAAGAAGGAATACCTGCAAAGTAGTTTGTCATTATGATTTTTTAAATTAACATTTACTTTAGGTGATGTAAATAATAAATATAATTAAATAAACATATACGTTATTATCAAAGATAAAACTTATGGGGTATTTATGTTTTCATCTTCTAGCAACACTACGCGTACTGTCAAAATATTGTTGATTGATTGACTTCACTTCAGTTTTCGCTTTCGTTTACGTTCGTTCGCAATTCTTAAGTATTTCTTTTACAATGGCTCACGATTCTAATTCTAACGACGACTATGGCTTGCTTTCGGACCCTGTACCCTCTTCAAACGATGACCCTGGCATTTCTTTGGATATTGAACCTCCTACACCAGAAGACCGGCGCGTGAGCATGGACAATCCGCCTTCGTATGAAAACATTCATTGTGTTAATTGTGGGAATGATATCACACAAAGTAGGAGACATGTTCTTACCCTGATGGAAGTGCGACAAATAATACTTCTGTGGATTGCACCCTGAGTAGTAAGTTTATAATTTCTATCTAGGTTATAATTATCAAACGTTTTAGAGTAGGTAGTTTTAATTATTTTTCGTTTAGATTAAAACTAATACTTAATCCTATAAATAGTCTTTTCTATACTTAATCCTATTCTAAACAGTTAACAATGGGTTGATTTTTTCATTACTTTATTTAACAGATTGAAGCTGCCTGTTGTCATCCTTGTTGGACTATGGCACTTAACATATCAGAAGTCTCAATTATTAATCAAGGAGCCTCTACAAGCTTTGATCCAAGCCAAAACAGACAAGCGTGTGTTTGCTGCAGAACTTCCCTTAGGAGACTCAGGTCTCATAATCTTCATGGACAGTCGGAACGGGAGCGACAAATAAGATCTATCATCATACAATGGATTGCCCCACTTGAGGTATGTTTTGTTTACAAAGAGAATAGAAATAATGCTTTAATAAATACCTATTTGCATAAATAATTCATTCGCGCCAAGTGTACGCTAGCGCTTGGACGTGTGCTCGCGTGTTCTAATAATTCATACGTTATTGTGCTTACGCGCGGCTTCGGCCGCCGCACGGTTTTATTACTATGAGTTCGCCACTTATAGTAAATGAGCTGTTGGCATTCATACAACACGCCATAGACACGATGGACGAAGTTAGCATTCTGCAGATCTGCAAGTCGAGCTTTAAGGAAGATGAGATAAGCAGTAGCAAAAGGCTGATTTATGAAAAACTCGGTAAACTAGACGAGATGCCCCCTCGAAGAAGAGATGGAACAGAGAAGAGTGTACAAGACATCATCACTCTTCTCAAGCGAATTGATCCAGACGACGTGCCCACCTTCGTCGCTAAAGACCTGCACAGGCTGCCTCCCGTATCCTTCGACCACGTCGACGTCACCAGGCTGTTAAAAGATATCACTTATCTCAAGACAAGTTTGGCAGAAACGCAAGTGAGACTGGAGAAGTCCGAAAACATCATTGGTGATTTGCGTACGGAAATGGCGTTATTACGTAGCGCGGTTTCGGTTACCAAGTCACCCGACGCCTCTAAGTTGAACGAACGGCAGGAAATGTCATCGTGCGCAGTCAGCAATCTGGCGGCGCAAACAAATGCGTCACCGGCTGTTGCTATTGAGGGCGATGCATTACGATCGGCCACGGCACGTGGCCTGTCTCCGGTAGCGGTGACGGCACGTGTAAGTACTTCGTCACCTAGAAGTGCTTACGCGAAAATTGCCGCGAAGAAGACATGTCCAGAGAAAATACGTTCTCTCAAACCGTCTAATAACAATGTACGCCTAGAGCCTGTGAAACCACATACTGATTCGGAGGGCTTCATTAAAGTAGAAAGGAAGAAACGAAAGCCCTCCAGTCGCAACCACTGTGGTACCGGTGTAACGGGACCGAACATGTTGCTGCGTCCGGCTACGGCGACGACTCAGCTATACGTGTCTCGTCTGCATCATTCCACTAAGGCTGAGGAATTAGTCGAGTACATAAATATTAAGACTAATTGTGACGCGAGGGTGGAGCAGCTAGACTCGTACCGTGACGTTGATTTCCGTTCGTTTATGGTGCGGGTCCCGACAGAACGTCTATCCACCTTCATGAGCGAGACCTTTTGGCCGAAGGGTGTAGTATACCGACGCTTCCGAGGAAGAATAAACTACACCACGCAGCGCAGCACAACGGCGCCGTCGATTATTCGTGTGCATAATTAATAAGTTATAGTTTAAGTTTTTAATTATGTATTAGTATATTAAGTATTTTTATTTGTGTAATGTTATGTTATGGGCCATGTTGCCTGAAATAAATCTTTATTATTATTATTATTTCTCTTTATTTTAAAATACAACATATAAATTACATTTTTAAATATACATATAAAAAATATACATTTAAAAATATAAAAAATAGTACCCCACCGGCATCGGGTACAGGGACCAAGCTACCGGTGGTCAGGACTTCAGAGACAGGAACCTCCTCACAATACGTGCCGTGTTTAGAAGAACCGCCTTCTGCATCAAGCCCTTGACCCAACTGCCCACCGCAAGCCTCTTAAGGTGTTGGTCGAGGCTTTTGGCTATTAGTCCATGCACAGAGATCACTATCGGCACAATAATAGCTGAGTCAATACTCCACATGTCCACAATCTCGTGGGCCAAGTCCAAATACTTAGCTTGTTTATCTATCTCAGCCTTCACGAGATTGTCGTCATGTGGAATAGTGATATCAATTATTATTGCAAGGCGCTCTAGCCGATCTATTATCACTATGTCAGGTCTATTTGCAATAATAGTCCTGTCAGTGATAATAGATCGGTCCCAGTACAAAGTGATATGGTCACTTTCGAGAACTGGGTCAGGCACATATCTATAATACGGTACCTCTGATTCTATAAGGTTATACTTTAAAGCAAGTTGTTGATGGATAATCCTAGCTACTTGATTGTGTCTATGCAAATACTCACTATTGGCTAGACTAGAACAACCGGAAATAATATGCCTAAGGGATTCTCCGGGACGGTGACATGCCCGACATATGTCAACCGTACCATCCTTTAGGATATACTTTCGGTAATTATTAGTCATCACCACTTCATCAGTAATTGCAAAAACAAAACCTTCGGTTTCTCCGAAGAGGTCACCGAATCGCAGCCAGGATACAGAAGATATTAAATCTATATCTGGCCTATGTAGGGCCCGATAAAACCGACCATGCAACTCCTTTCTCATCCATATATCCTTACGATCATTGAGACTCTGTATCACAGGTTTATGCCAATTCTCTTTAGCCAGAGCAAGCGGGGTAAGTCCGTTGTCAACTGCAACCACTTCACGATGCACATCCGCGTCAGCGTGAAGGAAATATTCCCTGAGGTTGCACACCTCACGGTTATGGAGGGTCTTGGCATTAAGTAAACCACGACCCCCGCACTTCCGCGGTATGTACAACCTCATCACTGATGAACGCGGATGATGCATTCGGTACGTGGTGAGTAACGTACGGACTTTCCTATCCAGGGCTTCAAGTTCCGTCTGAGTCCACCTGAGTATGCCAAAGGAGTACATCAAAACTGGCATGACCCAATCGTTATAGGCGCGCACCTTGTTACCACCTGATAAAAGACTTTTTAGTACTTTTTTCAAGCGGCCAAAGAAGCGCTCCTTCAACGATTGTTTCATACCAACTTCGCAGATGCCTAACGCCTGCGACATACCCAGGTATTTATATGTTTCGGTCGCGGAAAGACATCCAAGTTGTGTAGAATCTGAAAGTTCTACACCTTCAGATTCTATTATCCCGCCTCTATGTACATGCATGACCGCACATTTGTCAACACCAAACTCCATCCTGATAGAATTACTAAAAACTTCTGTTATCTTTAGTAATTCCGTCAGTTGCAGCTTGTTGGATGCAAATAGCTTCAAGTCATCCATGTAAAGGAGGTGGGATATAACTTGGCCATCTTTTCGCAACCGATAGCCTAACCCTGAATTCTCTAAGATAGTGCTCAGAGGATTCAGGGCTAGGCAAAACCATAATGGACTGAGACTGTCACCCTGGAATATACCCCGCTCAATCCTTATAGGCACGCTATTCCCACAAGCCTGTCGACATCCTGGATAGCACAAGACCGTCTTCCATTGACCCATACATGCCTTAATGAAGGCACATAGAGTTGTATCAATTTTGTACAACTCCAGTACCCTCAAAAGCCATGTATGCGGCACGGAGTCAAAAGCTTTCCTGTAGTCTATCCAACATGTCGCCAGGTTCTTGCGGTTACGGCGTGTCTGTTGGCTAATGGCCATATCAATTATTAGGAGCTCTTTAGTGCCACGAGACCCACTTCTACATCCATTCTGAGCGGTAGACAAGATGGAATTGTCAATTAAGTGCGACGATATTTTCCCTCTCAGAATAGATGTTAGAAGTTTATAAATGGTAGGAAGACACGTGATTGGTCTATAATTTTTAGGATCAGTGGCACTACCAGACTTAAACAAAAGATGGGTCACACCAGTAGTGGCGAAATCTGGCAACGACCCTGACTCTAGGCATGATTCGAATTGAGATGCCAAACGTTCATGTGAGCTCTTAAACCATTTGAGCCAAAAGTTGTGCAATCCGTCTGGCCCCGCCGACTTCCAATTCGGCAGTAGACGGACTGCACTAGAAACATTATTTGGTGTTATAGTTATTGGCTCCATGATTCTAATGGGCTCACATAAACGTTCAACATCTCGCATCCAACCACCCTCAGTGTGACCAACGGGCATCGACCAGATGTTGCGCCAGAATGAAGTAGTGGCATCATCATCTGGTCGATGCACCTTGTTCCCACCTGAGTCAGGACGCTCCCAATCTCTGTAGACCCATCTTTTGTCTCTCTGGAATGTGCGATTTTGAGAATACCGATCTACTCTTTTTTTGTATCTACGTACACGATTTGCCCACGCATAAATTTTCTGCTTCAGGTAGTCTATGCGTTCTGTGACTCGGGCCATAAAATCTCGTGGTCTGATGTTAGTCCCCGAGAATGCCCGGGTCACAAATCGCATGACTCTGGGGCGGGTATTACCCGACCTGAAGCAAATAAGCTTGCCAATGAGTGCCCTAGTCTCAGAAATACGACGCTCAATTCTAACTTGCCAAGCCGGCACTTCTGGTTTAGGTCGTATAACAATGTTATCATTCAGAAATGTAACATTTGCTATACGACAAGCTGCAACGGCTCCGCAATACAGAACTGAGTGTGTATCAGTGAGATCTTCGCTATTATCGAAATAAGCCGATAATAGCGAATCCAGGGCACACACTAGAGCTATATTTTTTCTATGTGTGGGCAAACGTGGCAGACGTGGCCTAAATTGTGCTGGCATAGATCGATATTCTCGCATGGCACACTCCAAAGCACTCCTTAATAACTGTTCATTGTAATGGGTACTTACGTTTGTAGCACTGGTATTCATCACATCATCGCTACCGTTATTTAATTGTATAACAGGAGCTGAAGTTTGTGTCTCAGGTAGCGATGATGTTGATGGTGGACCAAGACTGCTACACACGTCCGAACGTAGCCTCTCAAGTACGGTAGCATCCAACAGATGACATCGTTGTATGGCCCGCACTTGATCCGATAGACGCTGCGCTGACACGTTGACTGATGGTTCAAGTTCCTGAAACAGAGGTAGCAATCTCACACGATACGCAGTGAGGTTAATTCCCCCCTCTGTAGCCATGAAATATGCCCGCATGACGTTCTCATTCAATGAATTAGACCATCGCATGCGGTGCACATCACCACCGGAGGCGGGGGCCCTATTCGAAGCCGGTGGGCCTCGGGGTCCCAAGCGAGACGGTGGCCGGCCTCTCCCCGGCCGACGTACGGGTGTTGGCGACGTCGGCGGAGAGAAATACTCATCACTTGACGATGAACTCGACGCCTCTGCGATTCCCCTTGGCGCTGGAACACATTCAAGAGAAAGAGAGGCGGAGCTGAGTGATGAGTCCGGAGGTGTTAGGCGTGCTGCTCGTGTTTTGGATCTTGTCAACATTTATTTTATTATGTATCTGATTTCAAATCCATTTTAAATCGTATTATGTATGCCTTGACAACTTATGTCACAGGCTTCAAATCGTTCTCTATGCTCAATGCTGAAATTTTACGTTTTTCATTTTCTTCGATAATTTGTCCATAATTTAATAAAATATGCACTATTGATCTGTTTTGTATAATATTATATGAGAATCTTGCTGTAAATATGTGTATTTATACCAAAAATTAATTAAAACTGTTGAGCTAAATGTTGACAGAGATGACAATTTTTTTTTTTTTTTTTTTTTTTTTTTTTTTTTTTTTTTTTTTATTATTATTATTATTATAAATAAGGAATACTTACATGTTTTAATATGAACAAAGGAAAGTAACAATATGCAAAATAATCAAAATGTCTGCAGTATCTGTTTTCATATTTGATTCATTTTGCCTGTCTTCTACAGGCAAAAATTAAATTTGCATATACTTCTATACTAATATTATTAAGAGGAAAGATTTGATTTGTTTGCATCGAATTGGCTCCAAACTACTAAACCGATTTAAAAAATTCTTTCACCGTCAAAGGTACACTTTTCTCAGTGAACATAGGCTATATTTTATTACCGTATTCCCATGGAAATGGGGAACTACATGGGTGAAACCGAGTGGTCTCCGCGTTATGATTTCTTTTATTCCATCGAAGTGGCAAACATATGGCAGGAAAAATAAATAAATATAAGTAGAATAATCATGTCTTACAGCGTCCCATGTATATGCCCCTTTTATAATATTAGAATATAAATAACATAAGTAGAACTCTGCCTGATTTGCTACCTTTAAATTCCTTCTGGATAATGTATCTTTCTTATTAAAATAGATTGAGTGTGTTAGTCAGTAGGTGCATTACTGGCAGGTGAGATTGGTTGCTGGCTATAAAAAAATGTTGATTGTTAATTGTCGTTTTTTCGTTTCAGTTAAGAGCATCCGACATAATCTGTCATCCATGTTGGCAAAGAGCTGACAGACAAGTTACTCGCAACATGGAGAGACATAATGATCATCAAGAAGAGCAACAAATTCCAGAAGGGACCATTTATTTGCCAGATTTAAAGAGAGCTGCTGACACCCAATCTCGTTGCTTTTTTCCTGACTGTAACTCTGAAGAGAGATATTTAGTCCCTAAATGGCTCAGAGTACATATATTCACAGAATACAATTATTATGTACCACAGAAATGTAGGATTTGCCAATTCCATTTGCGGAATGATGATTTCACAAGACTTGGTGAAGAAAGTCAATCATTGCATTATTTTACCGCCAGTCATATACAAGATTTTGCATCCTTCGTAAAAGAACGAAAATTATATTTAGACTTTCGAAACGTGCGACAAATGTCTGATGACATAATGTATTACTGGACTGGCTTAACAAAAGATCAGTTCTTCCAATTAAAAACTGAAGTACCAGCTATCGACGCATTGCCAAATAGCACATTATCCCTCGCTGCATTCCTTATGCAAATAAGAACAGGAGATGCAAATGAGCGACTCGCAATGTTGTTGAATGTTCCACGGACTATTTTGGGTGTATACATTAAAAGAGTTCGTACGATATTGACCCGAGATTTGGTGCCTGTAAATCTAGGCACACAGCATATTTCTCGAGACCAAATATCAATGAGAAATCTCGTCATACCCAATGGTATTTTTGGAGGTGTCGAAAGAAACCCCATAATTATAATGGATGGTACATATTTGTACATACAAAAGAGCTTTAACTATAAGTACCAGAAGGACACTTATTCTTTGCACAAGTATAGAAACCTAATGAAGCCGTTTTTGATGGTATGTTCTGATGGTTATATTATAGATGTTTTAGGCCCTTATCCAGCAACAACATCTGATGCGAAAATATTATTGAAAGAATTTCATGATAACCAGAGTAATCTGCGCCGGTATTTTCAACCTGGTGATGTTTTTATACTGGATAGGGGTTTCAGAGATTGTATCCCCTTGCTAGAACATTGCGAATACAGTGTGCACTATCCGCTATTTCTGCAACCAGGTGAAACTCAACTATCAACAGCAGCAGCTAATGAATCACGAACAGTGACTATGTGTAGATGGGTGGTTGAGGCAGTGAATGGTATTTTTAAAATGTCGTATAAATTATTCAGAAGTGAATTTTTCAACACTGCTTCAACCCATGCAATGGAGGACTTAAGAATTGCTGCTGCTTTGATTAACAAGTTTCACCAAAGATTTGTTGATAGAGATGATGCACCTGCTATTCTAAACAGAGTCATAGAAAAACGACATACAGAAAACATACTGGCTGAATATGTCAATGAAAATCATTTGAATAGAAGGCGGACACAATTAATGAACTTGCAAGCCAGTTTGGATAATGTAAGATTTCCAAGGTTAACATATAGTGAACTGGTTTTGTTAGCCTGTGGGACATATCAGATAAAACAGGCAAGATCATATTATGGAGAACATATAAGAAATGATGGTGCCTATACTGTTGAAGTGTGAACGGACAGAGCCAGCAATATTTTGGAGAATTTTCCTTTGGCCGACAATTGCAAGTTATTAAGGGTAAGAATACAAAGCAGACATATAAGTAAAAAGACTTATTTTGTATATATAGTCTATGAGAATAACATTGGCTTAGATAACATAAAACATTATTATTGTAATTGCATTGTAGGCCGAAGGACTGTGGGTTGCTGTGCTCATGTCATGTCATTGATCTGGTATTTAAGTTGGGCAAGGTATGATAATAGTATTACTCCTCCAGCTCAGTTCCTAGATAATGTTTTACTGACATATGAAGGAGATATTAACGAGAGTTGAAAATAAAGTGTGATAAAAAATTCAGTTTTCTTTTATTTTTTTAATTTTTTTTCAGAGCTCTTGCAGCCCAGCAACTATATCACGGGTTTCTACATGACCTCAGCTACCTGACTGCAGTATTTTTATTGCGATATTAAAATGTCCGCATGTAAGCCAAAGCTCCATAGAGAGTTATCACAGTCCTTTACCTTGCCCAATGTAACACAGGCAGAAACCAATGTTCAACTTAATGGCCGAGAGTTGGAACTTGTGAAATCTACGGCGTTCCTAGGGTTGACGGTCGATGCTGGATTGCAGTGGGGTCCACATATTGAAAAGCTAGCAGGCAGGTTAAGTTTAGCAGCATTTGCGGTACAAAAGATTAGGCATTTGACTGATGTAGATACAGCTAGAATAGTTTATTTCAGTTACTTCCACAGTGTTATGTCTTACGGTATTCTACTGTGGGGTAATGCCGCAGATATAAATTCAATTTTTGTTTTACAAAAACCAGCCATAAGAGCCATATATAGATTAGGTACAAGGGTCTCTCTGCGCGAAAAATTCAAAGAGGTAAATATTCTGACTGTAGCATCACAATATATTTTTGAAAATCTTATGTATGTGCAAAAGAATCTATCTAGTTTCGTTAAGTTAAGCGATATACACAGTGTAAATACCCGACATAAAGATAACCTTGCTTGTCATCAGTGTAGACTGAAAAAATTCAGTAATTCCTTCCTGGGTAACTGTATACGTTTTTACAACAGGCTTCCAAATGAAATAAAAAGTATGGCCTGAAATTGTACCGCAGGGGATACTATTCAATTGACGATTATTTGCTTGACAAGGAAGCCTGGAAATGATCTGCTTGCTCTACTGCATTCTCAAGCAATAGTTTGTGATTTTAAGTTTAAATTTTGTAAATAGAGCACAAAAAGACAAGCCCGTCGAGTTTCTTGCCAGTTCTTCTCAAGCGGGCCGCGTTCCGAACTGTTGGTACTATTTGCATTGTATTCATTGACGTGTCGCAAGTGCCTATGTATTAGGATTATGCGAAATAAATGTTTTTTTGAGTTTAGAGTTTGAGTTTGAGTTTGAGCTCAGTTCTGATTCATCATCCGCGCGTGACACTTGCCCTCCAATTCGAGCCCAAAGTTGAATAAAGTGTTCTTGCAAAATCTAATTCTTTTTTTTTTAAAAGACCTTCGGTCAAATTCGTGTAACAGTACGGTATTTTCTTTTAGTACTGGCTGCTCGCCGGACATACGTCACCAAGTGGTCACCAAGATGGCCGCCAAGCGCAATATCAACGTGCGGGGCTTATATGTACTTTGTTACCCTTACAAATTTCCACTCACTCACCCAAGACAAGCTGGTTAGTAACTGACTAATGTATATTCTTTAGACTATTCCTTGCCTTTTTTTTAACCTGAGGGGAAATCCTTCATGGATGCTATGCCGGACTCCTACCGACTAAAAAAACCTCACGTAACGCCCAACAGCCTAAGGTCGGGAGCCACGGGTAAGTCCTCGGAAGGATGTCTCAGGACACACTATTCCTTGGCTAAGATTGGCTCTCTCACTATTAAAAAAGCCCAAAGTATCCTCCTCTATTAGTAGTCACTGTTAAGTAATCGACACTCAGCATTAAGGCATCATGAGCATCTATCTAATTGTATGGCTCCTTGGAATATACAGTAGGAACACCCTTTCTATAAAATCTCAACTCAAAGTATGATTAATTGTCATTTGGGTTATGTACAAGGTGTCTGGCGGCAGATTTACATTTTTAAAAACAAATATCCCAAAAAGTTATAATCGGTGCGGGGGGAGGGTAGATAGCGTCTTTCGAATCACTGATCGTGCGGATTTCTCAGTCACGATGTCGCAGTGGTCGGGTACGCTATCGAGGCATGTTTTACTCGCTTGCCGACAATTTTGTTCACATTTCAAAATTCGACGGAAAAGCGATGGGCCGAGTGTGAATTTAATTCGGTCATTGGTGGACAGGTTCCGCGCAACAGCTTTGGCTACGAATAAACCACGGCCAGTGCCTAGTCGATCGTCAAGGACCCCTGAACATATTGAACTGGTGGAACGGAGTTTACGTGAAAATGCGCAACTTTCAAAACGGAATAGGGTAGCTTCACTGGGACTTCCAAGAGCGATTGTTCATGAAATATTGAAAAAGGATTTGAAGTTCTATCCTTTTGAAATTCAAATTATTCAAGAACTAAGGGAAAATTACTTTGTGCCACGCAATTTTTTTTGTGAAATTATGTTGGAGCGTTTTCGCACTGTAAATGCCATATTTTGGAGTGACGAGGCTCATTTCCATTTAAACGGACACGTTAACAAACAAAACTGCCGTTACTGGGCTCTAAGAACTCCCAATCCTCGATTGAAGCACCAAAAATCATTGCATTGCCCAAAGGTAACTGTTTGGTGCGCTTTGTCCGCGGGTGGAATAATTCAACCTTTTTTTTATTTGAAAATGCGCGGGGCCAAGCTACGAATGTGAATGGAGAGAATTATCGGCTCATGATTACCAATTTCTTTTTGCCGAAACTGCGAACTTATCCATCGTACTCATCACACGCGTGGTTCCAACAGGATGGTGCGACCACACACATGGCCAGACCTTTATTGCGAGAGAATTTCCCTCAAAACTGATAAGTCGCTATGGAGACATTCCCTGGCCACCAAAGTCACCCGACCTGACCCCAATGGACTTTTTTTGTGGGGCTACCTCAAAGAGAGAGTCTACGCCAACAATCCGCGAACTATGGTGGAGTTAAAAGACAACATTCCGCAAGAAGGCGCTCTCAGTGTGTTCGAATCGGTCAGACATCGTCTGACTGGTGCGAGCTATCTGCGGGTGTTCCTCAGGGTGGCGTGCTATCTCCTCTTTTATTTTCTGTCTTCATTAATTCTGCTACTAGTCTTATTACCAATAACTTCCATCTCTATGCTGATGACTTGCAGCTGTACCATCATTTTTCGGCTACCGATCCCCTCCCCGCGATATCATCCATAAACCAGGATTTGGATACACTGAATGACTGGGCTAATTCGGTCGGATTGCGTATTAACCCCTCGAAGTCGCAAGCCATTATCATTGGTAGTAAATACTACTGCGACATTCTTTCGGAGTCTCAACCTTCTCCTGTTCTTTTAACCGGTATTCAAATACCTTACGCAGACTCCGTGAAGAACCTAGGAGTGATAATGGATACCACTCTATCTTGGAGCGCCCACATAAATGATGTCAGCAAGAAGGTGCATTTTTCCTTCCACTCTTTGAGGTGCCTCCAAACTCTCCTGCCCTTCAGGACGAAAATTAGTCTTGCCCAAACTATTATTCAACCCATTATTGACTACGCTGTACTTGCTATTTGGACGCTACAGAGGAGCTTTCAGATAAACTTGAGAGATTGCAAAATTTATGTATACGCTTCATATTCAATCTTAGAAAGTTTGATCATGTTTCCCACCTTCGCAAAGAACTCAAGTGGCTCCCAATCCGCCTTCGCCGAAACACTCGAATCCTCTGCCTTCTTTTCAATATCCTCCACAACCCTTTTTTTCCTTCCTATCTGAAGGAGCGGTTCTCATTTTTTCGCTCTCCTGATGCTCCCTGCAGAGCACACCTACACTCGAATCTTAGATTTCCTAAGCATAAAACTGATTTCTACTCAAATTCCTTCACAGTGCATGCGGTCAGACTGTGGAACTCACTCCCACCTGTCATCAGAGATAGCAAAACTGTTTCTACTTTTAAAAGGAAAGTCCGTGAATACTATTTATCAACTTTGTAACTTATGTATCTATTTATGTAATTATATATACCTATTTATGTATTTGTTTATATAGTATTTATTTAAATATTTATTATTATATTTATATAGTTAAAACTGCCTCTGTTCTTTTGTATGTGTGTTATATCAATTCTCTCCTGTTCTTTTCAATTACACACTTTTAATTGTTCTTTTCCTACTTCATGTTCTCCTCTCGCCGGTCTGCTGGGAGATATTTCTTCTAGAAATAAGCAGTACCATTGTACTTAAGATTCCTGCTATACCTATAATTATTATATACTAGTGTGTGCATAAATAAATAAATAAATAAATAAGAAATCAGCGCAATTGAACCGAGCTTACTGCAGCGTGTGGTGCGGAATACGATGCTCCTTTTTGAACAATGTGTGCAAAAAGGAGCATCTGTACTTAATATTTAAATACATTAAAACTATATATCAAACAGTACTTTTTTTATTTAATTTTGAAACCATAAATCTGCCACCAGACCCTGTATTTCAGATTTTACAATAAATATGAAATTCCTGGCATTTTGGGTTGTATTGATTGCACCCAAATTGCAATAATTCGCCCAGTACAGCATGAGGAGCGTTACTTCTGTCGTAAACATTACTAGGTAAGTGCTCCTATCTTTACGTAACTATAATCTAAAACAGGACAGAAATGTAGACTGTATTATGCAAGTAAACATAAATTTATTATTTACAACTCAATATCTAGAGAATATTTCTTTCTTCTTGTGGGGACAATATATTGTGTTGTATTGTAAAATTATACAATGTCATTCTATGTACTTATTTTTTTTTCAGATTTGTGATGCAGATTGCAAATAATAAGTGTTGATGCAAGTCATGGTGGCGCTAATCATGCCCCATTTATATGGAGTACATATCCCTTAAGAGCACATTTGGAAACTCTTAGTGAAACTGAAGACATTTGGCATACCAAGAAGGTATGTTCGGCATGAACTTTCTTTTCTAAAAACTATTTGTACTTTCTTATAATATTAATATTTTTCTTTCACTAGGAGACTCTGGATATTCCATGAGAAAGTACATGATGACACCAAAACTTGATGCTGCACCAGGATCACCAGAAGCACACTACACTAATTTGCATGTCCATAACAGAAACATTATAGAACGCACAACTCGGCTTCTTGAAGCACGTTTTCGTTGTTTACTTGTGCACCGAGTGCTGCATTACTCCCCAAAAGTAGCAGGCTATATTGTCAATGCTTGTGTAATCTTGAACAACATTTGTAATAAGGCTAATATGCCAGTGCAACAATTAAATAATGAAGATATGATTCAAGGAGCTCAATTACAGCCCTAAGATAATTTAAGAGAACAGTCGCGTATTACCATGATGATTTTTTTAAAAGTTTATTAAAAAACTCTAGAAAAAGGAATCGAAATACCAAAGAGCTTCGACATCAAGATTAAGAGCAAAGCGTACAAAACTGAATGTAATAAATCCGACTACAATCGTTGATACAACGTTAAATGATATTGAAACAACGGATGGTCCTAAAGGCCATGAAACTGTAAATCAAGTCGCAGAAATTCCTAGCGGTGATGAAACAAGTCTTTCAGTTGACAATGAAGAATCCCTTTGTTAATATTTGCAATTATTTTATATTTATATGTAGCTGTTATTATGAGAAAGTCAAATGTCTGCTTATATCTCAGTCAAAATGTTTGTTTGTAATGTTTTTGTTTGTACTAGATTTATTTTTGTATTAATCTTGTTTTTAGTAATGTAGACGAGGTTCATATTGACTGATTTATTTTCTGTTAGTACATTGTTAATTATTATTATGTCACAGTAGTTTTTTATTGTATAGAATTATGTTGGAGTACAAAAATCTTTGTATTTAACCTTTGCCAAATAGGAGCGATCTCTATTATTTCAGATTTATGTTGTATTTCGTATGCCCAATTTGTTAAGTAATGTTGACGAGGTTTATATTGATTGATTTATATATTTTCTGTTAGTACCTACATTGTTCATTAATATTGTCACTGTGGTTTTTTACTGTGCAGGTTTATGTTGTGTAGGAGAATGATTATTGTTTTGCATTTTAGTTTTTAATGTCTTTCTATTGTCGCAACTTAGATCCTATCTAATAGGTATAAAGAAACACAACGTGTTGATTTAAACTGTATTTTATTTATCTTCATATCGTATGTATCAGGGGTATAAATTATGAAAAATCTTGGTAGCTAATACACACTAATTTACAAAAAATATCTGTGGGAATCAGTGCCACCTGTTCAGAAGTCATATTTTTCTCATCAGCTTTATACGAGTATATTCTTTATTAGGAACAGTGTGTTTTCGAATGGATAGGTATTAAATGATTGGAGAGGTCCGAATCTTTTGACTTCTTCAACTACGTGAAGAAGGTTGTGAACGTTACTCGTTATATATTCTGAGCCATAAAAATATTTGTAACGTTCAACAAAATGTTGAATCATTTCATTTGCTAAACGTAGCAAGTGCCGGTAATTGTTAGCACTACATATTGTTACAGCACAAAACAGAGCCAAAAAATGTTCATAAGCATCTTGGCGTAGAATTTTAGGCAATATGACAATACTCAAATAAAATAGGAACGTCCTAAACTCACTAGCTTTCCAATATGCTAGGCAATCTAGGGTTCTTACCGATCTATGTATTTCCGAAGGTAGTTTACAGTTATTTAAAAATACGTTTATTGTGTCTATATCTTGCGCGCGCCATTTCGTTATATATCTGCCAAAACTACCGTCCCTCCACCCCTGCAGTAATCTTTTCATTATACCGAGATCAATTAAATGTAGTGAATCAGCTACCGGAAAATCTTCTATCATATTGATGGGCAACTTTAATAATGGCGAATCCACCTTATGATGACCACCATATATTTGTTTTCGAAAATCGTTGTCATTCCTTGGAGGGTATTTACTCGTAGAAAATACTACTGTATGTGAAGTGTGCGAATAATTTCCAACCATTGTACACTTTAAACATCCATGTTTACCATTAAAATTGCACACACCTGTAAATATTCAAAAAAATAATAAATACCTATACTAGACATACATTAGACGAAACTTGCAAAAATTGAAATAACATCGTGCTCATAAATCTGCTGCATTCACTTAGTTACCTTTAACGAATGCACGTGCCGGTGAATCACAAATAAAGCACCGTATTTTAATAGAAAAGGTTTTCCCGTTCACATAAATCCCGTGCTCCAGTAATTCCCCCATTTCACTAACGAAATCATTCAAAAAGAACTCTAGGTTCTTCGGCTTCCCTGTTCCGTAATAAATTCCTATTATAAATGGACTAATGTTATATTTAAAATTGTTGCCTAAAATTGGCCAAAACTCTTTCTTGGCACTTTTATAAATAGGTAAACCATCTAAATTTATATTTAATTCAATTTTATCAGGGAGTTGGTTCCAACTAGCCAGTATTTTAGTCAGTGTTTGTGATTCCATGATGCCAATAATCCCTCATCAATCAGATCCGTCCAATTTTCGTCCTATTTCTGTACTACCCACGTTTAGTAAAATCTTTGAAAAGGTAATGCAAAATCATTTTAATACAAATAAACTATTCCATACTAAACAATTCGGTTTCACGCGCGGTCGGTCTACCACGGATTCTGGAATCAAATTGTTAGAGTGTATATATGAGGCCTGGGAGGAGTCGTATGATGCTTATGGTGTATTCTGCGATTTATCTAAGGCCTTCGATTGCGTCCAGCATCAGACTTTAATTCAAAAACTTGATCATTATGGAATCCGGGGGACGGCCTTGGATTTAATTAGTTCTTACCTTAGAGATAGAGTACAGAGAGTAGTTATAAATGGTAAACAGTCAAATGGTTCTGCTGTAACAATGGGGGTGCCTCAGGGTTCAATTCTGGGACCTTTTCTGTTTTTAGTGTACATAAATGATCTCTCTCACCTTATAAGAGACGATCACGAGGTAGTTATGTTTGCTGATGACACATCTTTAATATTTAAAGTTGAACGTGGACAACGCGATCTTGACGAAGTAAACAATGCCCTCTCTAGGGTAGTCCACTGGTTTAACGCTATTAATTTATTGTTAAATGAAACTAAAACAAAATGTATTAGATTCACCTTGCCAAATGTTAGGCTCGTTAACACCAGTATTAGGATTAGGGATGATCAAGTAGAATTGGTCGACGAAACTGTCTTTCTGGACATAAAGTTAGACTCCAACTTGCAGTGGGGGCCTCATATCGAGAAAGTCTCGGGCAGACTGAGCTCTGCAGCCTATGCCGTTAAAAAGATCCGACAACTGACAGACATTAGAACAGCGCGTCTTGTCTACTTTAGCTATTTCCACAGTGTCATGACCCATGGCATACTATTATGGGGTAACGCTGCCGACATCAAATGTATCTTTGTGTTGCAGAAAAGGGCTGTCCGGGCTATCTATGGTATGGGGTTTTCGGGAGTCATTACGAGAAAAGTTTAAGGATATCAACAACCTTACTGTGTATTCACAGTACATATATGAAAACTTATTATATACTCATAAAAATAACAGTAAATTTATTAAAAATAGTGATATCCATAACCTAAACTTAAGAAATAAGAATAAATTGGCTGTACCTAGATTTAGGCTTAATAAAATAAGCAATTCTTTTGCGGGCAATTGTATTCGAATGTACAATACATTGCCGACAGCCATAACAGGTTTGTCAGTTAATAAATTTAAAAAACTAGTAAAACTTAAATTGCGCCAGAAAGCTTATTATAGCATTAAAGACTTTCTAGAAGACAAGACTGTGACACGAATTGCTCCTTTCTACATTTAAAAAAAAAACTGTATTAGATACTAAGATGAATAAGGGGGACCGGACTGAGTTTCTTGGGGTGTTCTCCTCAGTCTGTAGCATTTCCGAACCCCCGGTAGAGTCAGAAAAATTTTGAAAAACCTAAATAATTTTTTTATATTTTTTTTATAATTCACAATAAGAATCATATCTTGGAATGATGCTTGACTTATTTTTTTTTTTTGCATAGCCCATGTTCTTAAATTGTTTCGAAATTCCAGATTTTTATTGTAAAAATACTCTTGAGGCTCTTCATCCGTATCTTCGGAATTACTTAGTGGCAAAGAATTGTAGTACTCTATAGCATCTGTTCCCATGTCTTGTTCTAAGACATCTACTTGAAGTTCATTAGCCAAATTGCAGTTCTGTTCACTAAACGTGTTAATGTTCATTTGTTCCGCTATACTAGTCTGTCGAAACTTTTTAATTTGTTTATTTTCAATGTTTTGATGGACGCTACCCTCTTCATTATTACGCGAATTATTAGAATGTAAAGCATTGTAGTCTATACTAGAGTTAGTTGTTGAGTTTTTTATGTTGTCATATACCATCTGGATTTTCTTTCTCATTGCACCAGTTTTCTTCTTGAGCCTCCATGATTTAATTTCCCTTTGCATTGTTTAAATAAGAAAAAGCACGCGTGTATTTACTTAGTGTGATCAGTAAAATAAAAGATGGATGTTAAAATTTACCAAATAAGCGATATAACGGAATTTTTTAACATTCCAAGTGATTATTAACACTAATGTTATTATAATATAATGTTAATTAAAGCTTTTTAATATAAATAACCTCGTTAAACAGCTTAAGGTGATAGAGAAGGGTTTCATATTTAAAACAAAAATCATATCGCTATAAGACTTAATAATGTCCACAATAGCACTCTTATAGGGCTATAAAGCTTCAAGCTTCTCTAGCACCTCAAGCGCTCTAGCACCTCAAGCGCTCAAACACCTATATAGTGTTTGAACAGGGTTTGAGGGTTTTCTTATAACCACTTTAACATCAAAAGTGATGTTTAGCACTTAAAGGTATACATAGCACTTAAATAGAGCATTTACATCAGGAAGTGATAGTAACCACTCCAAAAGAGCTTTTAATGTTAAAATCCCCTTAAACTGTAAGACTGTAAAGTTGTAGCTTATAGCACCTTTTTACAACTTTAAGCTGCAGCGTATTTTTTCTATATCTTTTATATCACCTTACTATCGCTGGTGCTTTAGCAAACTCTCTTATATCCGTACTATCACCTAAAAGTATTATTTTAGATCTTATATAGCTACTATATAACTTAGAGCTATAAATTTAGACCCTGTTATCGCTACTTTGCTTGTTGGGTTACTAAATAAAACTGTGATTAAAATAAATCTATGAATGAAATAAGACTGTAATTAAAATAAGACTATGGTTAAAATAAAACTGTGGTTAAAATAAGACTGAATAAAATAAGACTTAGAGTATTAACACACGTTCCGATTTGGTTGGATCCAACCACCCAACACCCACCAAATCGGAAAGTGTGTAAGGCGGTCGGCCCGACATAATTATTATTAATATCGGTCTGACGTGGTCGGATCACCGACGCATCCGACAAGCCAACCGTCCGACCATATCGGTACGTCTGGAGCGTTCGTTCTGACCGAATGCAGCTCAGTTGCATTCGCAACACAGCCGACGGAGGACGTAAAAATGACTGACACGGAGAATGCGATAAGAGCGATAACAGAGCGCGAAATTGTAGTGAACTTATTAGACTTGTATAAAGACTTTCCTTGTCTGTGGGACTTAACCCACAAGGATTATTGCAATAAGGAGTGTAACACTCTGCAATACTCACCAACACATTATCCATACGTTCTAGTATAATACTCTCTTTTTGTCTCGTGATAACGAGGATTTCATACATTAAGCACATTAACACAAAGATATTAAACTCGATATCTTTCTGTCGTTTTATTCCGTGTTTACATCCAGTCACAATACTACACATACACATAGGTTAGACGTCGTGAATCTGACATTGTCATTTTGACAGTGACAATGACTGATCCTTGTCAACGAAATAGTTTAGGAATAAAAAAAAAGAACATAAAAAAAAAAATAGTTTTATTTAGTGTACAATAAATCTAGATTAGAGTAAATAATAGGTATATTAAATTAGTAAACAGATTTGGAACTAATGATAATTTATATATAGTTTACGAGCGGATCAATTTCGGAGTGGTCACACCAGAATTCACGTTCCGCGTAACGTAAAACATTATGTCAAATAGTGGATAAAATATTCGCTTAAGAGGATAGGATGGTTAATGTACAGGATAGTTTTAGCTTCAGTTAATGACATGGCGTTAATGCGATAAAGCCCTAATCGTGTATGGCGTATGAGAGGTGGAGGAATAAAAGTCACGAACGGAACGTGAGGGATGAGTGAAATGAAACGGACCGTAGATGTAACTGACCAAGCGGGTTTGGCTTGGTGGGAAGGGGAAGAGACGAAAAGCAAAGATGGAGGCAGTCGGCATTTTTTTCTCTCGAGCGAGAAGACCCGTAAGGTGTCTCTTCAAGAGCAATTCGTACCATCACAGGACCCGCAAAAAGGTATTTATAAGCTAGATAGACCTTGTAATAATCGCGGTCTGTGAAGTGCGTGCTGATTGCTAATGACGCGTAACTTTTGTTGTAGCGGGTCTTTGGAGTACCTACCTATTATTGCTGGGAATACCTGCCCGTCCCTTGGCGGAATCCCAACACGGAGGAATTCTTCCCCGTGAACCCATCAGCGTGGGACGCGTGATCCACAGACGGGACTGCGCGCCGCTGACGAGCCCGGCTTTGTAGCGGTAACCGGTTCTCGCACCGGCATTTTTTATTCTCTTTTTTACGCCACGTGCATTTCTTTTTCACTACTTGGTACCAAGGAGGGCCACCAGGATTCTTCTTATACATCCATACGCGAGGTTGATTACTGCATCTCGTTGGTTAGCGGTGCCTACGCGATAGTCCACCGACAGTTTAACAACGTAGTTCACCTTCAGGAGGCTGCATAACGATCCGAGAATGTAACTAGATTTATTTAGCCTTTAAATCATAGATTATAATAATGTTAACCAGAATGGATCCATCTCTAGGTCGCTAGATTAAAGTATATTTTGTTAGCCACGTCACAAGGTGATGTTTAGTTAATTGTGTCAAATGAAATAATTTCATCGCATCGGCGCAAGAGCCGGCCAGGTCAATAGATCTGATATAAGTTTATAGCAAGTAAGTAAAGTGTGTGTAGATATAAGTATTCTAACTGGAGTAATACTGGTACATCCTGCTATATATATATAGGCTAAGTAGTGCGTTTGATATACCACAAGGCCTATGGTTTTTGTATTGTAGACCATTAAACGTGGTGATAATAATATACACTGGTTTTTCTTTCACGAACTCACTGCAACAGGGGTTTACTAGCCAGACAACACGGCCCTTAACCTAAAAGGTCCACTGTATCTCCGGCTGCTGTTATCCAGGTAATCTTCTTTTACAAATCAAACTATTGTAACACGGGACTTGGGAAGTCCACACCGACACCCTTGACGCCCGTTACGTTACATGGCGCCCGAACTTTATTTTTTTGTGATTACCTATTAAAGTGCTGCATGTACAGCGCCTGAATTCAATTGAAATTAGTTGGTAACCATTGTTGCAATTGAGCTTCGGGGGGGAATTTCCTTTGTGTTTATCTTTTGAGGGATACAATTTTTATTGTTGTATCTAGGCTTGAAAGCAGTAGCTTTACTTTAAGAAAATTAATAGTTCATACTTCACCGTTCCCTCAGGAATATGTCAAAATTTTAAATATTGACATATTGATGGTTTATAGATATTGAATCTGGTCACTCACCCTATTAAGAATTCATATCCGTGAAGACCAGACCACAAAATGTGTAAATTTTGACTTTTTTATGCAAATTTAAGTTTTTTTTCTTTAACAAAAGTTTCATCCAGAACTAACAACATTTTTTAAATATTGACATCTGGATGGTTTAAGTGTTTAATATAATTGCTTACACTGCTTAGAGTTAATGACAGTAAGAAACCAAACCAAAATATGTGCAAATTTTGTTTTTGTGAACAAATTTGTGTTTTATGAGTTGTCGTTCTCATCCCGGCAAAAATCAACTTTTTAAGTATTAACAGATTGGTGATTTTTAAACTTCTATCTGATTCGGTGCACCATTCTGCATTGATAAACACTAGGACCAGATAAAGTCTTGTGTCAATTTTCGGTTTTGTGAGCAAATTTGAGTTTTTTTGTCTTATCGTTCTCCCGACAAAAATCAACTTTTTAAATATCAACATATTGGTTGTTTTTATAGTTTTATCTGATCTTGTACACCCTTTAGAGCTTAAATACACAAGGATCAGGACTAAATAGTTGCAGGTTTTGTTTTTATTAACAAAATTGAATTTTTTCATAGTAATTTTTACGAACATACTTTTGAAACATAACTTTGTTGTTATTGTGTCTGTGGCATTGCTACAGTGATTATACCATTACTACTACTACTACTAGAGCATTTTAGGCTAAATACAAACTAGATATTAAGAACTTATTTATAAAAAATGTCAAAAACTCCAGATACTGATGCAAGTGAATTTGCTTCACCGGTGCATAGTCGGAACGTTATGCAGGTAACTTCTAGCCCGTATACACGACCTTTAGAGGTACACATACCTATGGATACCGTAAATACACGTCCCCGAGTCAACGTGAACCGGACTTCATCTTTGGCTCCCGAAACGTTTACGACATCCATAGTCTCTAATACGACCACCCATTATGCTGCCTCTCACAGCAACACACAAGAGACATACGTGGCACAAGAACCGATAGCACACGCACATAAGACATTCCCCATTAAAACTAGCGAAATTTTTGACAACATGAACCAAGGTAATGGTATAACACAAGTAGTTGCACCGCCCCCCAGTGCGCATGTGTACTACAAATCATTGAATTTAGCTTCCCTTAAACTCAAGTATAACGGAGAGTCAGATATTGACGACTTCCTCCTTAGGGTTAATGAAACACGTATCGCACGACAGATTGACGATACAACATTAGTAAGAGGTTTTTCAGAACTGTTATCTGACACCGCACTCAAGTTTCATAGAACAATCCAACATAAAATTAACTCTTGGTTTGATATTTGCGTTGAATTTCGAAAATTCTTTCAATCAAAGGATTACAACTACAACATAGAGAGACAAATTCGTGAAAAAAAGCAGAAGCTAGGTCAGTCTGTATCATTCTTTATTTTAGATATCCAGGATTTAAACAATAGACTAACATATCCTATTACAAGCGACAACCTACTTGAAATTATAAAACACAATTTGCTACCTACATACGCCCAACTATTAGCCATCAATGATATTACTACCTTTGACCAATTGGTCAACGTGTCCAAGAATTATGAGGCTTATTCTGGTGTTTTATGTCAATCTAAACCGGTTGGCAAGCGCGAACTCAATGCAGTCAGCGTCGGCAAATTACCTGACAGGCGCGGCTCACCTATTACTTGCCTTAAATGTAAAAAAGTCGGCCATAGTTATAAGGTGTGTAGGTCAATACCAGGCATAATATGTTTCAAGTGCGGTGCTAAGAGGGTGACGATTAGGAACTGCACCCAATGTAACACAGGCTTGCGCTCGCAGTCTACTACACAGACACTTAATAAAAAAAACTGATGGGGCCCCCGAGCAAGTCGTTACACACACAAACAGTCTCTTCGCCTGAAATATCGTCATTCGTAGGGGATAATCGGTTGTTTGTTAAATTCACAATAAAGGACCGTAATTTCGAAGCATTGCTCGATCCTGGGGCACATTTATCAGTTTTAGGTGCGAATAAGCATCGATATTTTCAAAGACTTGGATGGACATTACATGCTAGGGATGCTTCAGTCGTGCCAGCAGTATTTTTAGCGGATTTATCACAAATTAAAGTCATTGGCATAATGTCTTTGCCAATAACTTGTAATGGGATAACTGCCCACTTTAATTTTTTAGTTTGCCCTGACATACATCACGAAATCTTGTGCGGTATGGATTTCGCTGATGCATTTGGTCTAGTGGACATTTTTAAGTTTGGAGATGTCGTGAGGAGAGGCAACTCCACAAGTTATAGTGCTTGCAGTGCGTTGTGTGAGGTGAAAGCTTTAATACCCAGAGATGATCTAACATCTCAACAAGCCAAACATCTACAAAAAGTAATGAATGACTTTGAGTCAATTTCATCAGAAAAAAAAGGTTTAGGGAAAACGCATATCGTTACACATAAAATTATTACACAGGGAGAGCCTATTAAACAAAGATATTACCCTTTATCGCCTGCTAAGTTGACAGCATTGAATAGGGAGGTGGACGAGATGTTGAGGCTCGATGTCATCGAACCGTCGAGGTCACCATGGTCCAACCCGGTTGTCATGATCCCAAAGAAAGATGGATCATGGAGATTCTGCCTCGACGCGCGTAAGCTCAATGATGTCACGGTTAAAGACTCGTACCCACTTCCTTATATAAATTCGATTTTGGACAATCTGCGAGGAGCACATTATCTTAGTTCAATTGATTTATCATCGAGTTTTTGGCAGGTCAGTTTGTCAAGTCAGGATGGAATAGACGGCAAAGGTACTTCTTGTGAGAAAACAGCTTTCGTAGTCCCTAATAGAGGTCTTTTTCATTTTAAAAGAATGCCATTCGGATTATCCAATGCGGGAGCTGAAATGCAAAGGCTAGTTGATTCGCTATTTCTGCACAAATTTGACGGAAAAGTTTTTTGTTATCTGGACGATCTTCTGATTGCCACAGAGTCATTTTCTGAACATATGGAGATACTTGCTGCTGTAAAGAAGTCGCTTAGTGACGCTGGTCTCACTATCAACTTAAAAAAGTGCGAATTTTGCAAAGGAGAGCTTAGATACTTGGGATACATCATCAATACACAAGGTTTGCGCACTGACCCAGAGAAGCTGAGCAGCATTCAGAATTTCCCACAGCCTAAAACTGCCAAGCAGCTACGAGGATTTATAGGTCTATGTTCATACTATCGTAGGTTTGTTAAGGATTTTTCCACCATCATAGCACCTATGACAGCGTTGGTAGGTAAGAAGAAAGGCAGTGACGGCATCCATTGGTCCGAAGCAGCTGAGGATTCTTTCAATACCCTTAAAAATGCTTTAATAACAGCTCCAGTTTTGGCGTCGCCAGAATTTTCGAAACCTTTCGTGCTTCATTGCGACGCATCATCCGTAGGCATTGGTAGTGTTTTGACGCAGGACATAGATGGAATCGAGCGTCCTGTGGCTTTCTTTTCACGTTTACTGGCAAAACCTGAGAGAAATTACAGTACAACAGAGCGTGAACTGCTCGCGGTAGTGGATTCCATAAATCATTTTCGTGCTTACATAGAAGGTACTAAGTTCACGGTCATCACTGACCATATGAGTTTAAAGTGGCTTAAGTCTTTAAATAACCCCTCAGGCAGGTTGGCCAGATGGGCAATGCAGATATCCACTTTTAATTTTGACATTTGCCATAAGGCAGGTAAGCTTAATGTCGTACCAGATGCACTATCCCGAATTTCGGTCGATGCTATTACTTTCAATCAAGAACTTTCTTCAACTTCTGATGAGTGGTATAAGAAGATGTATAACGGCTGTAAAACTAAGCCTACTCGTTTCAAAAATTTTCAGATCCTAGGCAACAATTTGTTTAGATTTTGCAAAGGTAGCTCTTGTACTTCAAAAAACAATTGGAGGTTAGTAATTCCTAAAGAGCTGGTCGATGAATGCATCAAGGAAAACCATGACTCCTTCTGTAGTGTACACCCAGGAGTTCAAAAAACGTATTTGAAAATTAGGGAACATTATTATTGGCCAAATATGTTTGAAAATGTTAAGGAATTTGTCACACGGTGTGACAAGTGTAAAGCATATAAACACTCAAATTCACCACCTCACGGACTCATGACAAATCAAAAAGAGGTGGACGTTCCGATGCACACGTTGTCAATAGATATTATAGGCCCATTACCTAAAGCATATTCGGGTCATATATACATTCTGTCAGTTGTAGACGTTTTCTCAAAATTTGTATGGCTTCACCCCCTCCGTACTGCAACCACTCAAACGGTCACTTCATTTTTGGAAAAGGAATTGATCTTGAAATGGGGAACCCCCGCGATTCTTATTTGTGACAACGCTACCATATTTAAAAGCAAATCGTTTAAATCATTTTGCGATGGATATTCTATCCCTCGAATTTTCTATACGGCGCATTATGCACCGCAAGCGAATACAGTCGAACGGTATAACAAAACCGCTGAAGTCTGTTTATCCATACTAGTTGAACAAGATCAACGTAATTGGTCCAAATACCTTCAGCAAATTCAGCTATCACTGAATAGCACGGTGAACCTAGCAACGGGATACACACCGTACTTCTTAGCCACCGGTCGTGAAATAGTCACTGACGGTCAATTCCATTCAATTCTTAGGGATTTACCAACATCAGCTGATGATCTGACCATAGGCGATAGAAGCGCAGCGGCATCATCGTTGTTGGAATTGGGAAAAATTTTTGACAAGGTAGTAGATGCATTAACTCAGGCGTACCAGAAAAATTCACAACATTATAACCTAAGACGACGACACTTCACAGCGAAAATAGGCGATGTGGTCTGGCGAAGGAACTTCGTACAATCTAACGCAGCGAAGTATTTCTCCGCCAAGCTGGCGCCGAAATTTGTGAAGTGCACGGTTGAAAGGAGGTTGTCAGATGTAGTGTATGAGCTACGCGAGTTATCGTCAGGATCTGTTGGTAAATTTCATGTAAAGGACATCTTGCGTGTAGATTAAATTATTTACACACCCTGTCCGATATTGTTGCTTGTCTAGTGGTATTTACTCCGAACCCAAGATTTTTTTTTTTGATCGTAGGGCTAGGCAAGCATTTATCGAAACTAATGTATGCAATTAATAATTGCTTTGCCGTTTGTGTTTTTACATTGTGTTCTTATTCTTACAGTTAATGTTTATATGATATGATACTTAACAACGCATGAGCAAAAAAGTTGTTTTTCTTGACAGTCAAATGATTGACCGACAGTACGATTGGCCAAAGTATGAAAAACTCTTACAGAATATAAGACTGATGAATGACAGCATGTAAATAATTATGGAATGATAGGAGCAAATAAGAAAGGGAAGGATAAGTGCATGACTGAATGATAGGTGGAAAATAAGCTTTAAATATTATTATATGTATTATTATAATTATTATTAATATGGAAAGGATGACGAATGAATGTACATAGATAAATATGAAATACTGTGTGAGGTATGGAAGAGTGAAGTACGCGTTTTGAAAGGAATACCTATCCAGCTGTGATCATTCTAAAGGGCAGTCAGAAGAATAACTATTGCTAGCAGCGTTCTGAAGTCTTATTCTTTTATTTCTCGGTATTTTTTTAATCCTTTTTGGAGTCGGTTAAGTAACCACTTTTTCCCGGTTACCCCGGCTGTTTCTTTCGGTAAACCTGTCGGTTTACCTCTTTTCCCGAGAAAGGGGGTATTGTAACACTCTGCAATACTCACCAACACATTATCCATACGTTCTAGTATAATACTCTCTTTTTGTCTCGTGATAACGAGGATTTCATACATTAAGCACATTAACACAAAGATATTAAACTCGATATCTTTCTGTCGTTTTATTCCGTGTTTACATCCAGTCACAATACTACACATACACATAGGTTAGACGTCGTGAATCTGACATTGTCATTTTGACAGTGACAATGACTGATCCTTGTCAACGAAATAGTTTAGGAATAAAAAAAAAGAACATAAAAAAAAAAAATAGTTTTATTTAGTGTACAATAAATCTAGATTAGAGTAAATAATAGGTATATTAAATTAGTAAACAGATTTGGAACTAATGATAATTTATATATAGTTTACGAGCGGATCAATTTCGGAGTGGTCACACCAGAATTCACGTTCCGCGTAACGTAAAACATTATGTCAAATAGTGGATAAAATATTCGCTTAAGAGGATAGGATGGTTAATGTACAGGATAGTTTTAGCTTCAGTTAATGACATGGCGTTAATGCGATAAAGCCCTAATCGTGTATGGCGTATGAGAGGTGGAGGAATAAAAGTCACGAACGGAACGTGAGGGATGAGTGAAATGAAACGGACCGTAGATGTAACTGACCAAGCGGGTTTGGCTTGGTGGGAAGGGGAAGAGACGAAAAGCAAAGATGGAGGCAGTCGGCATTTTTTTCTCTCGAGCGAGAAGACCCGTAAGGTGTCTCTTCAAGAGCAATTCGTACCATCACAGGACCCGCAAAAAGGTATTTATAAGCTAGATAGACCTTGTAATAATCGCGGTCTGTGAAGTGCGTGCTGATTGCTAATGACGCGTAACTTTTGTTGTAGCGGGTCTTTGGAGTACCTACCTATTATTGCTGGGAATACCTGCCCGTCCCTTGGCGGAATCCCAACACGGAGGAATTCTTCCCCGTGAACCCATCAGCGTGGGACGCGTGATCCACAGACGGGACTGCGCGCCGCTGACGAGCCCGGCTTTGTAGCGGTAACCGGTTCTCGCACCGGCATTTTTTATTCTCTTTTTTACGCCACGTGCATTTCTTTTTCACTACTTGGTACCAAGGAGGGCCACCAGGATTCTTCTTATACATCCATACGCGAGGTTGATTACTGCATCTCGTTGGTTAGCGGTGCCTACGCGATAGTCCACCGACAGTTTAACAACGTAGTTCACCTTCAGGAGGCTGCATAACGATCCGAGAATGTAACTAGATTTATTTAGCCTTTAAATCATAGATTATAATAATGTTAACCAGAATGGATCCATCTCTAGGTCGCTAGATTAAAGTATATTTTGTTAGCCACGTCACAAGGTGATGTTTAGTTAATTGTGTCAAATGAAATAATTTCATCGCATCGGCGCAAGAGCCGGCCAGGTCAATAGATCTGATATAAGTTTATAGCAAGTAAGTAAAGTGTGTGTAGATATAAGTATTCTAACTGGAGTAATACTGGTACATCCTGCTATATATATATAGGCTAAGTAGTGCGTTTGATATACCACAAGGCCTATGGTTTTTGTATTGTAGACCATTAAACGTGGTGATAATAATATACACTGGTTTTTCTTTCACGAACTCACTGCAACAGGGGTTTACTAGCCAGACAACACGGCCCTTAACCTAAAAGGTCCACTGTATCTCCGGCTGCTGTTATCCAGGTAATCTTCTTTTACAAATCAAACTATTGTAACACGGGACTTGGGAAGTCCACACCGACACCCTTGACGCCCGTTACGTTACAGGAGACACGAAATCAAGCCTATTTAATTATGCTTCAAGTGTTGCAGAGGCATAACAAAGCGACTTACTATAAAAACAAAGTTAGATAATATGCGTACAGCGTATAAAAGGTAGCGAAAAAAGGTAAGCAAATTCAAGTCAAATATAACCTATGTATTTTCAAAGTATATAGATAGATTTTTACCTACATAATAAGACAACCTACTGACGCCTACTGACTGATAAATAGATAGATATTCTTTATTGTACACCAAAGGACGAAGTTAACACCCTATAGATATACCCCAAAAACAAAAAAAAAAATATCTTGAGTAGCGGCTGTGTAAACATCGGGTCCGTATAAAAAATCGTAATTAAATAATTAAAGTGAATTAATGTGAAAGGTTACAGCTTAGATCATCGGTTCTAATTACAATAGTGACTGTGTAATGTTATCTTAGTGAGATCTCCGTTGAATACTGAAAACAGGAGCCTTAAAGTTATAATCTAAAAGAACCAATATTACTTGGATTTTATTGTCGTTGAGAACATTGGAGTACAGTTTCAGCTGACTTCGAGCTATACTTACAAGAAACTATAAAAAAACCGGCCAAGTGCGAGTTGGACTCGCCCATGAAGGGTTTCGGAGCAGCAAGTAACATAATATAAAAGTTCTTATAGTTCGTTGTAACTTTGATTGATGTTTTAACACGTTTGCAGTGGTAGTGATTTTTGTAACCGAAAATTGCGGTTTATGACGTATTAAAAAAAACTACCAGCTCTATCTCGTTCAAACTAATTTTCGTTGGTAGTTTTTATGGCAATGTATATCATATATTTTTTTTTGATTTATCATTCTCTTAGTTTAGAAGTTAGAGGGGGGGGGGGACACACATTTTTCGACTTTGGAAGCGTCTCTTGCGCAAACTTTTCACTTAACGAAAAAATGATTTTAGGAAACTCAATAGCATTTTTGTAGACCTATCTATAGATACTCCACACGTATGGCCTTGATGAAAAAAAAATTTTTGAGTTTCAGTTCTGAGTATGGGGACCCCCAAAATTTACTGCTTTTTTTCTAGTTTTATATAAGAATCTTAATGCGGTTCACAGAATACATCTAGTTACCAAGTTTCAATAGCATAGGCCTTATAGTTTCGGAGAAAAGTGGCAGTGACACACGGACGGACAGACAGACGGACAGACAGACAGACATGACGAATCTATAAGGGTTCCGTTTTTGCCATTTGGCTACGAAACCCTAAAAAGTGTCAACTAGTGGTGCCATAAATTTGAAAGTTGTTAAATTATTGTTCGTTTATTTTCACAATTTTGAATTTTGAATACGTCGCGTACGGTGTTTCTAAAAAAAAAAGCTCCATCTATTGACGAACATCTGAATTATGACAGTACTCAACTGACTTATCAATAATGTCACCAAAAGTATCACAGAATAATGGAAAGATGGCGCTAAACGTAATTTGTACAAAATGCAAAAAGGAAGTTGATCAGACAAATTCAGTAACTTGTAAATTATGCAAAAAGAGTTATGATTATGCCTGTACTGGTATGTTACTAACGAAAAATGCTAGATCTACTACCTGGACTTGCAATGCTTGTAAGCGGAAAGTGAAGGAGCAGACAGTATCTGCTACTGAATCGCATGTCACCATGAGGAAGAAACAAAGTTCGCAATCCGTAAAAGTAATCACTCCATCACCGTCACGACCGAATCGCATGCATGTAAATACGCCCAGTAGTACTCCGACTAGCAATGCAACCAAAATACTGAGTGATAATCTATCGCCCGTGAGTGTACCAACTTTAAACGACACTCTGAGCATTATAGATCAGCCTCTCTCTAACAGCGTTGACTGCACCATTACCGATTTCCTGTCAATTCAGGACATGCAGGAGTCTATACAAAAACTACAGCTAGAACTATGTAGCTCACAAAATGAGCTTGAGAATGTTATTCTGGAAAATAATAGTCTTCGGGATCAAGTTACTAGACTAAGTAAGGATAACTGTACACTCAAAAAGCTACTAACGGACTCGACAGCTAGAACTACAGACAAGAAAGCTTCTTCCCAGCGTATTGAAATTAGTTCATTGTGTACACCCTCCCGTTGTCCTACTACACACCAGAATGCGTCACACTCCAATGACACCAGCGATACCATTAGTTTATTGCAAGGAAACCTCCTAGACTTAGAGCAACAATTGATGGAAGCCAAAGAAGAAATAGATAGTCTCAATAAACTAATTTGTACACTTCAACTATCCCTGCGAACAAAAAGTAATGAAAAGTTGTTGCCAAGTGAGAGCATAATGGACAGGAAATCTTCCAGACATTCGTCACAATCAACGGAATGTCAGCAAAAACCTAGTCAGGTCAGAAATAATTTGTGTATTCTTACCAACATTGGGTCCTATGGGACACAAAAAATAATTGAACGTACTTTCGCCGACCATTTCAAGTACTGTCGATATATACTAGCAAACTGTACTGTGAAGCAACTCCTATCTGATATAGATAGTAAGTTAAAAAATTATACTATGAATGACTACTGCATTATCATGTTGGGCGGTAATAAGTTACTAAAAAATGCTGACTCTGTGGGTTTAGTAGACTCAATAAGAGAATCGTTAAAACATATAAGTTATACAAATACACTCGAGAGCAATGAATCCGGGTCTCTTAAAGAATGTTAAAAATCTCGGAAACTAAAAATGATAGGTTAATGCAATAAATTGTATTTAATAGACAATGTAATACTCCTTAAATGAAAGTAAAAAAAATATGAGTCACCATACATTTTATTAACACAAAATTACATAAAGAAAAAACTGCCGATCTCTCCTTAAAACAAAAATAGGAAACATGAATTTTTTGAACTTTATTACGATTTTCTTGAATTTTAATACTTCGTATTGCCTCCTCGTGCTTCCATTACTGCGTTTACGCGGTTTGGCATGCTGTACACCAAGTTCCTTATACGATTTTGGGGAATATTCTCCCATTCCTCTGTGAGAGCAATTTTGAGCTCACGAAGCGTGATTGGGGGAGGGTTTCGTTGTTTTACGCATCTGCCTAGCTCGTCCCAAGCATGCTCGATCGGGTTGATATCCGGGCTGCGCGCTGGCCACTCCATACGAGTAATGTTCATCTCTTGAAGGTAGTCATTCACAATCCTACCTGTATGAGGTCGGGCATTGTCATGCATAAATATAGCATCCTCACCTAAATTGACCATAAATGGACCAACGTGATCATTGAGAATTTCTTCCACATATCTTACGCTAGTTAAAGAGCCGTTTTCTATGATCACCAGCTCTGTGCGACTTTCAGAAGAAATTCCGGCCCACACAAGTACAGACCCACCACCGTAGGCTACTTTTTCTTCGATGCATGCTTGCTTGAATCTTTCCCCTGGTCTTCGATACACTCTGTGTCTTCCATCGTGCTTGTAGAGCATAAATTTTGATTCGTCGGAGAACATAACTTTTGACCAATCTTCAATACTCCAATTTACGTGGCTCTGGGCATACCTTAGTCTCGAAATACGATGCCCACGCTCCAGTTTAGGGCCGTTTGCAGGTCTAAGGGGTTTTAAGTTAGATTCAGCAAGCCGACGTCTTACTGTCCATGCACTTGGGTTACTTCCTCCGAGGCGTCGAAACTGATTGGTGAGTTCAGTTCCCGTGAGAAAGCTATTTCGAAGCATGGTGTTCACCAAGTATCGGTCTTCTCGTGCTGTGGTACACCTGGTTCTGCCCGTTCCTGGTCTGCGTAGGTTAGAACCAGTTTCTTCGTAACGTCGGAGAACTCTTTGTACTGTTGACAGCGACACACCGACAGTCCTGGCTGTATCGCGCTGACTCCGGCCGGTTTCCAGCATTGTAAGTATTCTGGTGCATTCTTCAGGCGTAAGCGACATAATTTCAGCTTGATTAATGAGTATAGAGCACTATCAACATGGTTTATGTACCCACATAAATGACAGATTACAAACAAAAGCAACACCAAATGCTGTAATTTCGTAGTTCCATCTTCGAAAGTGGCCCTTTTTCAAATTTTTTTTTTTTTTGATATAACTTTACAATAACTAAGAAGTTTTAATACCTTCATTTAAGGAGTATTACATTGTCTATTAAATACAATTTATTGCATTAACCTAGCATTTTTAGTTTCCGAGATTTTTAGGATTCTTTAAGTGATCCGGATTCATTGCTCTCGAGTGTATTATAATATGTACACCAACTTTTATCTGTGGGGCACCCATATATAACTATAAAGTCGAGCTCTTTAATGACTTGTTGCACCAAGAACTAAATAGTTCTACCTATGCATATTATTTCAATACAAACAACTACCTAGATTTTAACATGTTCTCGTACAAAACAGGTTTAGTAAACAAAATAGGTTTACGTACTATATACCAAGTAATTATGGAGAATCTAAAAATTGATTTAATTAAATATTGTACCCCCCAAATACCACCGAATGATTTACCGGGATTAGATCTTTTTCTTGTGTAGTAATATCATTAGACAGGAGTCAGGGCATGTAGTAAGGCGTAACACTAAGAAAAAGCGAAAGTTCAAAAACAAGATTAATGTTAAGAAAATTATGTTTTATTATCAGAATGTGCGGGGTCTGCGCTCAAAAACCACACAATTCTACAATAATATCCTATCTAGTTCATTTGATTTCGTGGTACTAACTGAAACATTTTTGACTAGCTCTATCAATGACGCTGAACTCTTTCCATCATACTATACAGTGTTAAGGCATGATAGAGTTGGAGATAGTGGTCACGGCGGCGTGCTTTTGGCAGTAAAAGACTCTTTTACAGTGAAATTATTAACAGACATAGATGGCCTAACTAGTGAAAAAGAACTGTTAATTGCTTTGGTATCAGGGAAAAATTTAAAGCTTTTAATATGTATTGTTTATTTGCCACCAAGTTATAGTGCCAACCAGTATGTTGATGTACTTAATTGTATAGAAAATGTAGTCAGTGTATACACTGATTGCAACACTATTGTCATAGGAGATTTTAATCTTAACTCCTGTACTAATACTACCAAAATTCAATTCGATATGTTTCTAAACTTTTGTACGCTACGACCATGCAATAGCGTATATAATGATGTCACAAACAGGTATAATTTAGATTTAATTCTAACAAATGAAGAACCTGGCAATTTCGACATAGTGGATACTGAACCTCTCGTACCATTAGACACAGCTGCCAACCACCCTGCTTTAGAGATCTGTTTTAAATGTAAGTGTAATTCATTCAGTAATTTACCAGTCCTGGCACACAGTGGTAGTATTGATCGGAGTGACCCGGAATGGAACTTTCGTAAGGCAGATTTCCACGGTCTCTATTCTGAGATTGCTTCTGTAGACTGGACAGACCTTTTTCTTCAACAAGACATTAATTTAGCTACAGATACTTTTTACAAAAAACTTAATATAGTAATTAATAACCACGTCCCTTTTAGGAGAGTCTCATCCAACAACAAATATGTTTATCCAACTTGGTATACGGGTGAAATAATATACAACATTAAATTGAAGCACTATAATTTGAAAATGTTTAAAAAGAAGGGTCTTGAATTTAATCGAGAGCTTTTTAAATATTACAGAGCCAAGGTTAAGAAACTTATTGACAGTGCTTATCGGAACTATCTATATAAAACAGGAAACAATATAAAGCATGACCCTTCAACGTTTTGGAGATATGTTAGAGATCGGCGGAAAACTAGAACGTTAGCTAAACATTTCACCTATGGAAGTGAAACTGTACAAGGACAAGAAGCTGCAGACTCTTTTGCTCGTTATTTTAGTTCTGTTTTTCATAGTAACATTCCACTGTTAGACCCCCAAGTTGCTATGAGCAGCGCAGTTGAATCTGGATACCCTTTAATTAGTGTTCCATTTATAGACAGAACAGACCTAAGACAGGCAGTACGTCGTCTTAAATTACGAGCAGCATACGGGCCAGATAATATACCAGCTTACTTAGTTCGAGATTGTATATCTTTTCTTGAAGAACCTCTCCTGTTCCTATACAATCTTTCCCTGAAGCAGTGTTCCTACCCCAACAGGTGGAAGATCTCGCGAGTTACGCCAGTACCAAAAAGTGGGACATCTACAGATATAACCAACGTCAGACCTATTGCAGTATTATCCGTTTTCGGAAAATTATTTGAGGCAATCTTAAATAGGCATATTTCTTTACAGGTCAATAGTTCCCTGACCGACTTTCAACATGGTTTCCGCCCAGCACGCTCCACGTTAACCAATCACATAGCGTTTGTTGATTATCTAAAGAGCCGTGTGACATCAGGTTGTCGGGTTGACGCAGCATATTTCGACTTTGAAAAGGCATTCGATCGGATAGATAACGATGTTCTTCTGAAAAAGCTTTCATCTTTAGGATTCAATTTCCAGCTTCTAGGACTTCTGGCGGACTACCTCAAAGATCGTAAACAGTATGTTTTTTTTTTTTTTTGTTGACGCGGGGAACGCATTTACGCGCCTTCATCCCAGCTGCGGGGGCAGCTGGGATGGTGTGTGGGACTCCCGGCCCGGTCCGGAATGGACCGTCCTACCCACTAAACCCCGCGGTGTTCCTCCTCACCCTTTAGCCGGGCCGAGGGATATCAAAAGATTATTCACGTCGACCCGGCTAGGGGCGCCCCGTTTATTCGGGGCTCTCCTCGGGGGAGCCAGATGGGCGGCTCCCCAAAGCTCCCTAAGGAGCTGAAGTCCACGCCTGCACCGCTCTCGAGCGCCCCTCTGTAATAGAGGAGACAGAGAGCGGCTGGCGCAGGCGTGCGCTAATGGGCACCCCTGGAACACGGAAAAGGTGCCCACCGCCATGTGACCGTTGGTGGGCGGGGTCCCCCGACCTTACGCCCACGGTCAAGAAACAATCGGGGGCGCGCAGTAACTCCTCACCGCGGCGCCCCCGAACTGCACGGTAGAGCGGGATCATTATCGGTTACTCCCGCTCCCCCGCACAGTGCACCTCCCGCTTTGCCGCCATCACCTCGTCAACTGGCGAGGTGACAGCGGCCCAGCACTGTTGCCGCCGGTCGCGCCGTTATTCACGGCCGGCAGCCCGAACTGCATGGCAGGGCGGGAGCATCTACCCAAACTCCCGCCCCCCACGCAGTGCCTCTCCCACTTCGCCGCCATCGTCTCGCCAGCAAGGTGGCGAAGCGACGGCGACCCATCATTGCTGCTGCCGGCCGTGAATAACGGCACGGCCGGCAGCAACACACACCACCGAGCAACCCACAGGTGGGTTACTCCCGCCTCGGCCGGAATTAGCCAGAGTAGCACAACTCCCCCACAGAGGAAGGGGAGTGGTCGCTACTCCGTTGCCCAGGATGCACCACGAGGAGGATCCGACCCATTGGGGTCCTTAAGATGTTAGTAGGACCCCGCATCCCGTAAACAGTATGTTAAATTAGGTAATGATAGGTCCCAAGAATACTACACGCGATCTGGTGTAAGTCAGGGGAGTACACTTGGACCCACTTTATTTCTAATTATGATAAATGATCTCCCATCTGTCCTTTCAACGGCAAAGTGCCTAATGTTTGCTGACGATCTTAAATTATTCATGTCAGTTAGAAATAGTAAAGACTGCGTAGCACTGCAATACGATATTGATGCCGTAGAGGAATGGAGTAAAGTAAACAAACTATCATTGAACATATCGAAATGCAAATCAATCACCTTCACTCGATCACTGCGTCCAGTGACAACAGAATACACACTGGCTGGCAAACCACTCGAGCGTGTCGCTACAATACGAGATCTTGGCCTCATCCTAGATTCCAAGCTTTGTTTTCGAGACCATATTATAGATACATGCAAGGCCGCAAATAGATCTCTTGGTTTCATAATTAGAACAGCATCTCAGTTTGACAACGTTCATATAGTACAGCTCTTATATAATGCGTATGTACGTAGTAAACTCGAATATAACGCTGTTGCATAGAGTCCTCAAGAGAATGTGTATAAACTTTTGATCGAGAGAATACAGCGCAGATTCGCCCGATATCTCTACAAGCGTACATATATATATTATCCATATCTTTATCCTTCACTCTTTGTTTTGGGTATGGTCGGGTTAGAAACTTTGGAAATGAGACGTAATCTGACGCTTATAATCCACTACTATCTAGTTTTGGCCAACAAAGTGGATAGTCCATCAACTGTGGAGTGCATTAATTTCTATGTTCCTAATAATTATATGCGCGGCATTGGACGTCGTCAACATAGGATACTACAAACTCCTCCATCGTGGAACATACCTCAAGCTGCAACTTCTCCTACTTCCAGGGCTGTTAGGTTATTGAATGACTTACTCCAATCAAATCGGGATGCGGATATATTTTCCGATACCGTGACCCAGTTTATTAAGAAAGCTAGAGAATTTTTAAATAAGACATATAGTTAGCGGTGATTGGGATGTTATATTGTTGTTTGTTTTTATTGTTTAATTTTATATTATATTTTTATTTCGTTGCATAATAAACAAAATTGATGTACTTATGTTTAGAGATAAGAATAGAGAAGTAGACTTTTTTTTTGAAAAAAAAAATGTAGTTATAGCATTATGAGCGTGTTGGCGTTAGCTGTAAGCTTATTTTGTATATTAAATTAATAAATAAATAAATAAATAAAATAAATAAATAGTGTTAGGGTCATCGCAGAAGGAAGATAAATCAAACGGATCACAATACTTCAACAAAATTTATTTAATATTTACTATTTACTATTTACTCCTCAACCGAGATTACAAACAAAGTTTTACTGACCTTAGTGATCTAATCGCGTCCGCCCTCTGACTCGCGTTTCACTCGGAAGCCTGACACATACTCAGTTCGCTCCACAATACTTTGACGTTTGTCGTGTCAACGTCAAATGTCAACTTGTCACTGTCAAACTTCAAACTAATGGCAGTATCTTATGAAAATAATAAATATGCCAACAATTCTGTAACAGTCGGCCATCCTATGGGAACGAGTCTCTTCGTTCTAATTAACTACAATTTATATTTCCATTATACATTGTTTAACTATATAATAAAATTGAATATATCACTCGCATCACTTTTATAATTACCTAAATTAAGATTTTTACTGTACGTATATAATTACATACACTTAAACTACTACAGAACCTTCTACTATGGTATAGCTGCGTGGCTTAAAGGTTACTTCCTTCACCAGTAAGTCACACAACTGCGATGTCTCTTACCAATCGTGGGCGGCGAGGTCGTTACGCCAATCTTGCCCGGCTCGAGAACACCCCTCACTACTATGGTATAGCCGGCCGCAAAGGTTACTTCTTTCACCAGAACGACACACAACTGCGATGTCTCTTACCAATCGTGGGCGGCGAGGTCGTTTACGCCAATCTTGCCCGGCTCGAGAACACCCGTCACTACTATTATTATTCCCTTTATTTACATTTATAAACTTATTAATTTAAATTTTTAAATACATTCTATAAATAAAAATTTTTTTTTTTAAAATATAAAAAAAATAGCGTCCCACCGGCATCGGGTACAGGGACCAAGCTACCGGTGGTTAGGGCTGCAGAGACAGGAACCTCCTCACGATACGTGCCGTGTCTAGAAGTACCGCCTTTTGCATCTGGCCCTTGACCCAACTACCTAACGCGAGCCTCTTGAGATGTTGATCGAGGCTCTTGGCAATTAGACCGTGTGCTGAAACGACTATCGGAACAATAATCGCTGAATCTACATCCCACATGTCGACAACCTCGTGAGCCAAGTCCAAATATTTTAATTGTTTGTCTTTTTCGGCTTTCACGAGGTTTCCGTCATGTGGAACCGTGATATCAACGATTATTGCGAGGCGCTCTGATCGATCTATTACCACTATATCAGGTTTATTGGCTACAATAGTCCTGTCAGTGATAATAGATCGATCCCAATACAACGTGGCACGACCATTTTCAAGAACTGGGTCGGGCACATACCTGTAATACGGTACCTCCAAATCCACAAGTTTATATTTTAGTGCAAGTTGCTGATGGACAATCCTGGCCACTTGGTTGTGTCTATGCAAATAGTCGCCGTTGGCAAGACGAGAACAACCAGAAATAATATGTCTGAGAGATTCACCGGGTATTCTATTATTATTATTTCTCTTTATTTTAAAATACAACATATAAATTACATTTTTAAATATACATATAAAAAATATACATTTAAAAATATAAAAAATAGTACCCCACCGGCATCGGGTACAGGGACCAAGCTACCGGTGGTCAGGACTTCAGAGACAGGAACCTCCTCACAATACGTGCCGTGTTTAGAAGAACCGCCTTCTGCATCAAGCCCTTGACCCAACTGCCCACCGCAAGCCTCTTAAGGTGTTGGTCGAGGCTTTTGGCTATTAGTCCATGCACAGAGATCACTATCGGCACAATAATAGCTGAGTCAATACTCCACATGTCCACAATCTCGTGGGCCAAGTCCAAATACTTAGCTTGTTTATCTATCTCAGCCTTCACGAGATTGTCGTCATGTGGAATAGTGATATCAATTATTATTGCAAGGCGCTCTAGCCGATCTATTATCACTATGTCAGGTCTATTTGCAATAATAGTCCTGTCAGTGATAATAGATCGGTCCCAGTACAAAGTGATATGGTCACTTTCGAGAACTGGGTCAGGCACATATCTATAATACGGTACCTCTGATTCTATAAGGTTATACTTTAAAGCAAGTTGTTGATGGATAATCCTAGCTACTTGATTGTGTCTATGCAAATACTCACTATTGGCTAGACTAGAACAACCGGAAATAATATGCCTAAGGGATTCTCCGGGACGGTGACATGCCCGACATATGTCAACCGTACCATCCTTTAGGATATACTTTCGGTAATTATTAGTCATCACCACTTCATCAGTAATTGCAAAAACAAAACCTTCGGTTTCTCCGAAGAGGTCACCGAATCGCAGCCAGGATACAGAAGATATTAAATCTATATCTGGCCTATGTAGGGCCCGATAAAACCGACCATGCAACTCCTTTCTCATCCATATATCCTTACGATCATTGAGACTCTGTATCACAGGTTTATGCCAATTCTCTTTAGCCAGAGCAAGCGGGGTAAGTCCGTTGTCGACTGCAACCACTTCACGATGCACATCCGCGTCAGCGTGAAGGAAATATTCCCTGAGGTTGCACACCTCACGGTTATGGAGGGTCTTGGCATTAAGTAAACCACGACCCCCGCACTTCCGCGGTATGTACAACCTCATCACTGATGAACGCGGATGATGCATTCGGTACGTGGTGAGTAACGTACGGACTTTCCTATCCAGGGCTTCAAGTTCCGTCTGAGTCCACCTGAGTATGCCAAAGGAGTACATCAAAACTGGCATGACCCAATCGTTATAGGCGCGCACCTTGTTACCACCTGATAAAAGACTTTTTAGTACTTTTTTCAAGCGGCCAAAGAAGCGCTCCTTCAACGATTGTTTCATACCAACTTCGCAGATGCCTAACGCCTGCGACATACCCAGGTATTTATATGTTTCGGTCGCGGAAAGACATCCAAGTTGTGTAGAATCTGAAAGTTCTACACCTTCAGATTCTATTATCCCGCCTCTATGTACATGCATGACCGCACATTTGTCAACACCAAACTCCATCCTGATAGAATTACTAAAAACTTCTGTTATCTTTAGTAATTCCGTCAGTTGCAGCTTGTTGGATGCAAATAGCTTCAAGTCATCCATGTAAAGGAGGTGGGATATAACTTGGCCATCTTTTCGCAACCGATAGCCTAACCCTGAATTCTCTAAGATAGTGCTCAGAGGATTCAGGGCTAGGCAAAACCATAATGGACTGAGACTGTCACCCTGGAATATACCCCGCTCAATCCTTATAGGCACGCTATTCCCACAAGCCTGTCGACATCCTGGATAGCACAAGACCGTCTTCCATTGACCCATACATGCCTTAATGAAGGCACATAGAGTTGTATCAATTTTGTACAACTCCAGTACCCTCAAAAGCCATGTATGCGGCACGGAGTCAAAAGCTTTCCTGTAGTCTATCCAACATGTCGCCAGGTTCTTGCGGTTACGGCGTGTCTGTTGGCTAATGGCCATATCAATTATTAGGAGCTCTTTAGTGCCACGAGACCCACTTCTACATCCATTCTGAGCGGTAGACAAGATGGAATTGTCAATTAAGTGCGACGATATTTTCCCTCTCAGAATAGATGTTAGAAGTTTATAAATGGTAGGAAGACACGTGATTGGTCTATAATTTTTAGGATCAGTGGCACTACCAGACTTAAACAAAAGATGGGTCACACCAGTAGTGGCGAAATCTGGCAACGACCCTGACTCTAGGCATGATTCGAATTGAGATGCCAAACGTTCATGTGAGCTCTTAAACCATTTGAGCCAAAAGTTGTGCAATCCGTCTGTTTTATTATTATTATTATTAATATATTTATTTCAGACATAGGTCCATAATGTGTTAGTTACAATAATCTTACAACTATGTTAGTTCTACATTACAAACAAAACAACACAAAATTTACACAATAAAATTTACAGAAAAAATCTCGGGGATGCGCTAGCATGCAGTTCCGTCCACCTCTGTAGAACTGGAAGGTCCCACCTCTCGGACAATACCCTCAGGACCCTATTGGTACTACCCAGCAGCCGAGCAGACATTGACGCGCTCCGCTTTCTAATTATAGCATAAAAGTCATCGCAACGTGCCTCTGCGAACATATTTGAGGCGCTACAAAATCTTGGTAGATTCAACAGGATCCTGAAGGCATTGTTGTACTGCACTCGTAGTGCGCTGTATGCCCGCTGCGTAAAGTTAGTCCACAGGCTGCACGTGTAGAAGGACTGACAATATGCCTTGAAAAGAGTAACCTTGACTGGTGTAGTACAACGTGCGAACCTGCGCGCCAACATGTTACACCGGACAGACAGCGCCCTACGCTCCCTCTCAATATCAAGATCATCTGATAAGTCATCGGCGACCCAATGGCCAAGGTATTTAAATTTATTTACCCTATTTAAAGGAGTACCGCAAAGAGTGACTGGAGGCACATTTGAGTAACATTTGGTACCAGCTTTGAATATCATGAACTCACTCTTCTTGGTATTATACCTGAGACCAATTCCAAAACCATTCAATTATTGCGTCGAGTTCGCCCAGACAATCCGTGAACTCCGCCAAATTGTCCTTAGTACAAGTTGGCATGTAAATACATATCACTAGCATAGATCGATCGTTAAGTACAAGCTTTATCGCCGCTAGGCGCACACTTTTACACGGTATCACTGACACTGACGGAAACGCGGTCTTCCTCCAGAGTAGCGCGACACCACCGTAAGGTCTGCCTCTCAGTACGCCAACGGATGTATCCACAGCCGAATTCGCAGTAAAAGAGAATGCATTATCAATACTACCCACGAATTGTATATCATGGGGTAGCAGCCAGGTCTCCTGAAGCGCAACGATATCCGCCTCCTTACACAATTTTCTTACGCATTCTACGGACCTTATGATATTCTTACAATTAAATGATACAAGTTTAGTTGTACTGTCCATCAAAGTATTTATGATTTAACTCCTTTAATCTCCCGATAAGCAGGGACATTCTGCTTTCGTTTAAAATCATAATAACGGCGATATAAAACACCTTCGGGCCAAAAATCATCCTTCAAAAATAATTCCAATTTTTGCTTCGGTACATAAGCTATATAACCGTTATAGTCCTTACATAATTTCATATTCATTTTATCCAGCTTTATATCTATGTTTGTTTTCTTCATTACATAATTTTGAATGTCAGTTGCCATAGTCTCTTTAGATACATTATAAATATATATTGGTACTTTAATGTCAGCTGCCTTAAACTTACTGTCAGAGTCAATTATTGCCTTTCCCGCACTTCCTATAAATCTATTTCGCAGCCTCCTTTTTTGAACCAAGGTCCACTCCTCAGACTTAGACTGCGGTTTCATCTGTCCACTCTGCATAATCTCAGAGAAAGTCTTTTTACTATCATTTTCTAAAGCCGCGTCAGTCACTGGCACAGGTGGAGGCGACGGCGGCGGCGGCGGCTGGTCGCTATCGAGCGTACAGCTGGCGATAGATCTCGGTGACGCCGGGGCGCTGTGACTCACCCTCCTACCCACCGGAGAGCGGTCAACCATTGCCTCCAAGCCCGTAGGCATCTTTCCAACCGAACATACTTGCAAAGTTTTAACAACTTCACGCCCTTTCACTCTAGCTTTAGCAGAAATTTTGCGCGGCTTTGAGATGGGTGTCAACTCTGCAGGCTGGGCCTCTGTGGATGGCTGAATATCACACGCAGGGAGTAGTCCCATGGGTCCACTTTCATACTCAAAGTCGTTTCGGAGACCAGCGCCAACGCTCCGTTTAGCAGTCATATTCCCTGTGAAGTTGTTGACGAGTGATGCATTTTTAAGTGCTTCAACCTCTGCCCACAGCGCCTGCAGTTGGTTTACAGGCGCGTACTCATTTGAAATTCTATCCAATTCACTCCGAAACCACACAAGATCCTTCAGAATGCGAGTCACGTCGACATGATCAAAAAGGACTGGGGGTAGTTTTTGCAAATCGCGAGCGACAAAAATAGGAATATCCTCCGGGTCCGTTTCCTTTAATAAGCAAACTGTATCGTCAATATCACGCACTGCCTTGCCTTGTCTTCTTCTTATCTTCTTCGGCTTCGTTGTGGATATCGAATCAAACAACAAATGTTTCGCTTCCACAATTTCACTTTCAGCAAAAGCACTAACACAAATTCGGGTAATACTTTGCTCATCCATCACGTCTAACTTATTGCAAATGAAAGCTAATACTTCATTTATAACTACATTGCAATTAGAACACTTCACAATATTTGAACTCATTGTTCACATTTAAACTATTCACGAGGTACTATCAAACGATCTATGAGACGCGACGCAAGCGCACCTGTCAACACCGCGTGCGACGCGCGACTGCTGCTGTACTATGGTATAGCTGCATGCCGCAAAGGTTACTTCTTTCACCAGAACGACACACAACTGCGATGTCTCTTACCAATCGTGGGCGGCGAGGTCGTTTACGCCAATCTTGCCCGGCTCGAGAACACCCGTCACTACTATGGTATAGCTGCATGCCGCAAAGGTTACTTCTTTCACCAGAACGACACACAACTGCGATGTCTCTTACCAATCGTGGGCGGCGAGGTCGTTTACGCCAATCTTGCCCGGCTCGAGAGCACCCTCACTATAACTATATTTCAATCACTCTAAAATTATGCGTTCACTCCGTTTTACAATCATTAATGTTTGTCGTCCTAAATCTGTAATTATTCAATCTCATATCATCAAATTACAATTACTTATTGACACTGTTTACAGTTGAAGAGCAAGTAGCAGTGTCTTCGCCAAAATTAGATGATAAGTACATTACTCAGGCTCAATTCAATTTTATGATTTATATCCCTCATCAATCACTTATACACACGCATACGTATGTACTCGATAATTTACAATGCATTATTTTAATTTGGACAAAACTAAAATAATGCATTTTAGTCAACGACCACAACTAACCCAAATGAACATTAGTTTCCACAATAGAATAATCCAAGAAGTAGAAACATCAAAATTTCTTGGATTGACTATTGATAGACAATTAACGTGGAAACCACATATAGACGAATTGCGAAAGCGAATTAGTAGGTTAGCCTATGCACTGTACAAACTTTCCAAAATAGTTAGTATCAATACTCTTTTGACAGCGTACCATGGATTGGTTTCTTCAGTCCTTAGATATGGTATAATATTTTGGGGTAACTCAACGGACAAGGAACTAATCTTTAAGGCCCAAAAACGCTGTATCAGGGCAATGTTTGGATTAAAGACTATTGAAACCTGTTTACCTTATTTTAGAGAATATAAAATATTGACTTTACCATCCTTATACATATTGGAAGTTAGCTTGTTTGTAAAAACTAATCCTCATCTCTTTATATTAGCAACAGAAGTTTATAGTAGAGCACAAAGGGATGAGACGCGATTGTGCATTCGAAAAACCAACACCGCTTTAATGAAAAAAAGTACACTCGAGAGCAATGAATCCGGGTCACTTAAAGAATCCTAAAAATCTCGGAAACTAAAAATGCTAGGTTAATGCAATAAATTGTATTTAATAGACAATGTAATACTCCTTAAATGAAGGTATTAAAACTTCTTAGTTATTGTAAAGTTATATCATAAAAAAATCAAATTTGAAAAAGGGCCACTTTCGAAGATGGAACTACGAAATTACAGCATTTGGTGTTGCTTTTGTTTGTAATCTGTCATTTATGTGGGTACATAAACCATGTTGATAGTGCTCTATATTCATTAATCAAGCTGAAATTATGTCGCTTACGCCTGAAGAATGCACCAGAATACTTACAATGCTGGAAACCGGCCGGAGTCAGCGCGATACAGCCAGGACTGTCGGTGTGTCGCTGTCAACAGTACAAAGAGTTCTCCGACGTTACGAAGAAACTGGTTCTAACCTACGCAGACCAGGAACGGGCAGAACCAGGTGTACCACAGCACGAGAAGACCGATACTTGGTGAACACCATGCTTCGAAATCGCTTTCTCACAGGAACTGAACTCACCAATCAGTTTCGACGCCTCGGAGGAAGTAACCCAAGTGCATGGACAGTAAGACGTCGGCTTGCTGAATCTAACTTAAAACCCCTTAGACCTGCAAACGGCCCTAAACTGGAGCGTGGGCATCGTATTTCGAGACTAAGGTATGCCCAGAGCCACGTAAATTGGAGTATTGAAGATTGGTCAAAAGTTATGTTCTCCGACGAATCAAAATTTATGCTCTACAAGCACGATGGAAGACACAGAGTGTATCGAAGACCAGGGGAAAGATTCAAGCAAGCATGCATCGAAGAAAAAGTAGCCTACGGTGGTGGGTCTGTACTTGTGTGGGCCGGAATTTCTTCTGAAAGTCGCACAGAGCTGGTGATCATAGAAAACGGCTCTTTAACTAGCGTAAGATATGTGGAAGAAATCCTCAATGATCACGTTGGTCCATTTATGGTCAATTTAGGTGAGGATGCTATATTTATGCATGACAATGCCCGACCTCATACAGGTAGGATTGTGAATGACTACCTTCAAGAGATGAACATTACTCGTATGGAGTGGCCAGCGCGCAGCCCGGATATCAACCCGATCGAGCATGCTTGGGACGAGCTAGGCAGATGCGTAAAACAACGAAACCCTCCCCCAATCACGCTTCGTGAGCTCAAAATTGCTCTCACAGAGGAATGGGAGAATATTCCCCAAAATCGTATAAGGAACTTGGTGTACAGCATGCCAAACCGCGTAAACGCAGTAATGGAAGCACGAGGAGGCAATACGAAGTATTAAAATTCAAGAAAATCGTAATAAAGTTCAAAAATTTCATGTTTCCTATTTTTGTTTTAAGGAGAGATCGGCAGTTTTTTCTTTATGTAATTTTGTGTTAATAAAATGTATGGTGACTCATATTTTTTTTACTTTCATTTAAGGAGTATTACATTGTCTATTAAATACAATTTATTGCATTAACCTATCATTTTTAGTTTCCGAGATTTTTAACATTCTTTAAGTGACCCGGATTCATTGCTCTCGAGTGTATATTCCATATGTCTATTGCGATCTACAACAAACTACCAAAGATTCTTAAAACTTCGAATTTGACTGAATTTAAAGACAGATTAACAAGGTTTCTTATCGGAAAAGGCTTCTATAGTGTCTCAGATTATTTGTCAGATAATTTCCGAACTATTAATTAATTATTTGTTTTTATCTTGACATTTATTATTGCTTGGGTTTATAGAATAATTTATGAATTGTGTATTTTTAAATTAACTTATATGACATGAATATTTAACTATTTTATTGTAATTTAATTTGACATACTTCTGACTAGTTCAATTAAATATCGTTTCTTATTAATTATCTATAATAACGTGGCATTTTATTTTATTATATTGATACATTTTTCTCTTTTTTGCTTTGTATAATTCAGAATCATAATAATTTATTTGTATTCTCATAGAGCTCATTGAAGAATAATATAGTGGATTGATTTTAATAGTAATTGCACTGAAATGACTTATTATAACTTTTCTTTTTTGAATTCTATATTTGTAAATGTCAGGGCCACAAAATATTTGTATTAATAGAGCAACATTTTACTTTACATTAAAATTTACATACCGCACTTGCGGTGAAACATGCTGAACTATTACTATTATGTGTAACAACTATGTAACCATGTTTCGTGTAAATAAATGATCTAATTCTAATTCTAATGTTTGTCGTCCTAAATCTGTAACTATTCAATCTCATATCATTAAATTACAATTACTCATTGACACTGTTTACAGTTGAAGAGCAAGTAGCAGTGTCTTCGCCGAAATTAGATGATAAGTAGGTACATTACTCAGGCTCAATTCAATTTAATGATTTAAATTCCTCATCAATCACTTATACACACGCATATGTATGTACTCGATAATTTACAATCATTTTTCACATCCTGTCTACATACATCACTATACTTAAATCACTAAAATTAATGCATTCACTACGTTTTACAATCATAAATGTTTGCCGTCCTAAATCTGTAATCAATCTCTTATCATTAAAATACAAGTACTCATTAACACCATTTTCAGTTGAGGAGTAAGTAGCGGTGTCTTTGTTAAAATTAGATGATACATTATTTAGACTTAAATTTATTGCAAGGTTTTTTTTTCGCAACCCGTAATATCTCGTCACTAGGTACATTATAGGTATATTTCGCTATTAACTCGTGTATTTTTATGCCGTATTCGACGCTTTAACTCTCTTATTTTAAATTGACATATTATAACGATCGCAATATCCTGGTATTTTTTTATTTTTTTCTTTTTGAGCATCTTCAGGCTCCTCTTTTTCTTGAAATTACGCGCCGATTTAAATAAATTACTTTAATTAGTCTTTTGCAAACAGAATGCCCAAAACTATGGATGATCGTAAATTCCCTGATGGAGTTAAACTTTTCAACGCAAAAAGAAAGTCTATTATACTAAATTTACTAATGAAAGGGATCAATTATTTACCATTACATTTGACCCAATGTTAAAGTATCAGCTGGATGATTTTTTTTTATGGGTATTTATGTATTCAATGATTTAAACTCTAGTCTTAATGACATCAAATAGTATTTATTTCTTATTGTAATTGTTGAGATTTTATTTAAAGAATCTTATTTAATATAACACTAATCTCTGTGGTCTCTAATAAATTAATTATCTAACGACATATGTACTTACTTCTGAAAATGTGACGGTTTATACACAAAATCTTGCATGCTATTTCAATGGCTGAATAGGCAAGGATTATCTTATTCATATGATGTAACACCATTGTGTACCCTATTTATCGCAGATAGAGAATCTGTATTTGAATAAAAATAAAATGAAATCAAATTTATTCCCTTTGAAGTTTTTATTTTATTTTATTATTTAGTGTTTAAATTTTTGTGACTCTACCGGGGGTTCGGAAATACTACAGACTGAGAAGAACACCCCAAGAAACTCAGTCCGGTCCCTATGAAAATTCATCTTAAAAAGTAATACAGGTTTATTTTATGTAGAATATAGTAATGACCTGCGCTAATATTTATGGCCACAAAATGTTTATGACCTGTGCTTAATGTTTCCGATGAGTCATGCAAGCATACTTAGTAGGTATCTATTCTTTTCGTCATTTTTTTTTATTATTCCGTGGTCATAAGGAAGAAGGAAACAACCTGGTCTACTAACAAAAACTCCCTCCACTTAACCTGACATTTTTTGACGTTGTTCCAAGTGAATGGTGACTTCTCTACAAGAACCTCATAAGTCTCATTCATGACCACACCCGCCTCTTCACAGGGAAGGTTCAGTACTTAGAGGGTAAATAAAACAAGGCTTTGACAGTGTATTCAGAGATTCCTTTCACTGCCAATAATTACGCTACCATTTGGAAGGCACTTCTAGAAAATTATTAGGTTGCTAGGGTTCAAGTTTCGTACTACATCACTAAATATTAATGACACCAATGCAACCATATGACAGCTTTGCGGACGACACAGAATCTCTTATATCTTTGTTGGATATTGATTAACTTCGCATACATTTACCGTTTGAGCTATTAACCGCCTACTGTCGCGAATGCAGTTTGAAAATTGTTAAGACGGAGGCGATTCTGTTTTCAAGGCAAAGTCGCTCCCTAGGTGAAATCTCAAATTTGACTGAAGTGGGATCGAATGGAGTCGTTCTGTTTGATGCTTGGGCACTATGCTAGATCATAAGCTCAATTGGAGTGATAACACAATAAGATTAAAATTTGAGGGCACTACAGCATTGAACGCTTTAACTCCCATTCTCAATTGAGGATTCCTGCCTATTAGTGAAACTAAATTGACTTTATATTGCACCATATGACCTGGTTTTACTTACGTTTGCCCAGCCCAGTATGGAGCAGTACTAGTCATCAACCTTAATAGTCTTCTAGTTGTCCAAAACAAGTTACTTAAGTGCGCACTCAACACTCCCTATCTAACAAATTTAATAGAACTACATATTAAAACAAATTTACCAAAAGTTTTATTTCAACAGTAAACCAAGTAGAGCCTGTAGGAAAAGACTTCTGAAAACCACAACCAACACAAGTTACCTCACCACTTGTTTCTTGAATGCGATAAATAGACTCGCATAGTGGCCCGCTCAGGACCGTACCCTACGCCTGTCGGAGCCTTGCGCGCGTTGAGCAGTTATACGGACTAGGAATATAGGTACATATGATCGGTGGCGCCGCCTTTGCTGTGGCTATTGATAAATGTGTTTGACTGCTAATAAACCAATCTTTTGTTTTTGTTGCATTTTCAATAGAAAACTTTTTTACTATGTTAATACCTGTATATTTAAAGGGGTATTTTATGCACATTTGTATAACCTTTCTGTAGGCTGGGTAACTCCACTGATCAACCAACTGCATATCAGAAAATTGAATGCTTTGTGAAAACCAATTGATTAACTAAACATGTCTCATTCAAAACTTAAGTAGTACACAAAACGAGACAACAAAATAGAAATTGTTTATTAACATGTAATGCTAACTATACCTTGCTAAACTTAATCATTGACGATGCTCCTTGCAGGACACACCTTCGTTCCATCCTTCAACTCCCACGCCATAAATCCGATTTCTATTGTTACTCTTTTTCAGTTCATGCGGTTAGATTGTGAAATTCCCTGCCACCTGATATCAGAGACGTTAACACAGTTGCGAATTTTAAGAAGAAAGTCCTCGAATACTATCTCTCTACCACTTAACAGATAATGCCTTTTTTATTTATAATAATGTAATCTCACGTATGTAAGTATTTTTATTTGTTATAAATATGTATATACACACACACACACACACACACACACACACACACACATATATATATATATATATATATATATATATATATATATATATATATATATATATATATATATATATATATATATATATATATATATATATATATATATATATATATATTTATATTTATACATATTAATATTTTTGTATTTGTATAGTATGTATAATTAGTTGATTCTACCTAGTTATCTCACACACTTCTACCTCTCTGAATTATTCAACATCATGTTCTCCTCTCGCTGGCCTGCTGGAAGAGATTTCTTATAGAAATAAGCAGTGCCATTGTACTCTTTTTTTCCTAACTATGTATCTCTGTAATATATTAGGTGCTTACACATCAAATTGGCGTTTTTCGTACTGGCCACTTTAATTACGATTTTCTCCTCTTTGGTAAGGAATTCCAAATTCAAATTTTCCCAGCTATTTACTCATGTATTTATCCTTCGATGACCGTCATTCATTTGTTTTTTTCTTCTGTTTTTTTTTCTGTTTGCGTCACTCATTTTACAAAATGGAAAACTTAAAATATCGCATTATTTACGAGTACGAGTTCCGCCGTGGCACTAGTGCTGCGGAAACGACTAGAAGGGTGAATGATGTGTATGGCGGTCATGTTGCAAAAGAAAACACAGTTCGTTTTTGGTTCCAACGTTTTCGTTCAGGAAATGTCGACCTGCAGAACAAGCCCCGTGGACGGCCTGAGACTCAAGTTGATAATGAAGTATTGAAGGCTATTGTGGAAGCGGATCCATCGCAAACCACGTCCGAGTTAGCTGCAGGCTGCGGTGTTAGTGATAAAACTGTTTTAATTCACTTGAAGCAAATTGGGAAGATTAAAAAGCTTGAAAGGTGGGTACCTCACGAATTGACTGAAGCAAACCGGCAAAAGCGCGTCGACTGCTGCGTTACATTACTGAACCGGCACAATAATGAAGGTATTTTAAACCGAATCATTACCTGTGACGAAAAATGGATTCTTTACGATAATCGAAAGCGCTCAGCGCAATGGTTGGATCCTGGCCAGCCAGCCAAATCCTGCCCCAAGCGAAAATTAACCCCAAAAAAGTTACTTGTAAGCGTTTGGTGGACTAGTGCCGGTATTGTTCATTACAGTTTTCTCAAATCTGGCCAGACTATTACGGCTGATGTCTACTGTCAGCAATTGCAAACCATGATGGAAAAGCTAGCGGCTAAACCACCTAGGCTGGTCAATCGCTCCACGCCACTGCTGCTTCACGACAACGCTAGACCACACACTGCACAACAGACGGCTACCAAATTAGAAGAGCTTCAATTGGAATGTCTAAAACATCCTCCGTACTCCCCGGATCTTGCTCCAACAGATTACCATTTTTTTCGAAATTTGGACAACTTCTTGCAAGGGAAAAAATTCAACTCTGATGGGGCAGTCCAAATCGCCTTCACAGATTTTATTGATTCCCGTCCGACTGGTTTTTTTAGTAAAGGGATCAATGAACTACCTATGAGATGGCAAAAATGCATAGAAAACAATGGTTCATACTTTGATTAATTAAATATATTATATTTAAAAATATTCGACTTTTTGTTCCTCCTATACAAAACGCCAATTTCATATGTAAGCACCTAATATTATGTGTGTACATAAATTGTTAAATAAATAAATCATTTTCAACGCAGTACCTACCTCATTATAATTATTTTAACGACCTAAATTAAATACATCAATTAATTCTTAAAAATATTAATAATTTTAACGACCTAAATTAAATACATCAATTAATTCTTAAAAAAAAACGTCAAATCATTGTGTACTGTAACCTTATTTAATTTGTTATCCTCTAGAATCAAATTAACACTAGAGATTTTACATTTTATGTATGCAATAAAGACTTTGAACGTTCAATAAAATCAGTAGATTTCTTCCCAGAACAGTTCAGTACAGGATTTTTTCATTTTCATTGTTCATACAGGATTTGTCTTACCAAGATTAAAAATTGTCAATTGCCAATACACAACATAGGAACGAAATCACTCGCCTTGATCTCACATCGCTCATAATCAATCCACGCCACTGACCTGTAATAGTATCTGGACTGGTGATCGGTTTCATAAAAGTGTGCCTAATTGAAAATCGCCATTTGGCGCTGACGGCAGCTAGTGAATGTACTTGGAACTAATACTAGTGATGTACAACACCTGTCTTGGTGTCGATAAAAACTTTACCAGATATCGACTACAATGTTAATTTTACTTTTGTACCAATGATGTTTATATGAATTACTACTTTAAAGTACCTAAGTTAAGGCTAACCATCAGGCTCGCGAATTCAGTTTGGCGAGCTTAATATAAAAAAAAAGTGTTTGCTTAAACAGTGGTCGCAGGTATGTTGCCAAAGTAGTGTTACTATTGTAAATCGGCTGAAAAATGACACCGGACACAGCCCACACAGTCATTGGTTGTCTTTAATCATAATTGGGTCATGTTAGAACTTAAAGCTAGGCGTCTAATAGGCGGATGGGCCGTTCCGGGCCGCAACGCAAAAATCCGCATGCCATACGTTTTTAATGAAACTGCGTTTCGTTGCGGCCCGCCTCTAGTAAAGGCAGATGCTACACAATTTCATATGAAACGTACGGCACGCGAATTTTTGCTCTGCGCTGCGGCCCGGTCCGCCTGGTGGACGCCTCGCTTAACGTGAGCCGTGCGAGCGTGCTCCCCGAAGCAGCCAATGCCAACTTGCTATTCCGCCTCAATGGCAACTATTTCCCATTTACTTCCCGAAGCAGCCGTGCCCAGAGAGGAATTTTGTTAAGTGACAGGTTAATTAGGATTAGGATTTATTGTAGTTTTGTTTGTTTGCAGTAGGTAAGTACAGAGGAGGGTAGGTATTTAAAAAAAAATATGAAATCACACATTTATTACGGTATATTTTTAAATGCACATCTGTATAATTTTTATAAGGAAATTATCTATATAAATATATCACATATTTTAAAAAGATTGAAAAACAAAGTAGATTCTCTTAAAATAGGCTTGTGTTCACTAAGAATAAATCTGATTGATGTGTGTTTCTAACGACTATGTCCAATATATAAATAACAAAAAGCAATATAAATTGGTACACAAATTAAGGATTAGGTACTATTATTTTTAGAAAATAAGATTGGAATAAATAGGCATTCCGTCACGTCACATCAAATACCTCTATCAGAAAGTGTGACGTAACAGTTTGCTACTTTGATGTTTGACGCACTCTGGCAGTCTTGAGTCTTGACATCTTATGTCACAAGTCGTGTCATCTTGTGTAATAGCTTAGATTCTCACACGTTTTCATAAAATACAACAGATTTCAACAGTAAAAGTTCACCCCTAAACGTTTTTTTTAGTACTAAAACTTTTTAAAAATCTAAATCACAAAACAAATCATTGAAAGGACTCATAAAAAAATTATACACATTTTCTTTTTGTTTTATTTGGCAACAAGTGACGTCACACGAGGCACCATGACAGTTTGGAGCGTTTTCGATACAAATTTAAATTGGGATATTTTTAAATGTAAATCTATATATTTTTTCTGCACACTAGGTCACACCACTAATTAACTGAATGCACAACAGAAATCTGAATGCTGTACCGAAACCAAATTGATTAACTAAGCATGTACTGCTTAAAAAAACTAAAATTTTACACAAAACGAGATGACCTTTTTGTATCGAATTCACACCAAAAATTTGGTTTGTACACCGGATAATTATATGAGTTACTTAGCAAAAATACGAATTTCTTATCAAAAATACTAACTTACACTCTAAATTGTACAATCTTATAAAGGAATAGGTTAGGTTAGGTAAGTTTTTAATTTTTGATTAATGAAATTTCATTTTGTAAAGATGACTGATTAAATAAGATTTTTAATTAGAATAAAGGATGTTCCTAAAAGTAAATTAGGGAATGGTTTTCCTTAAAAAAGTTTTAATATGTTTGTTAAGCTAAGGAATTTTTAGATATACTATTTTGATAATAGTGATTTTTTCAGTAAAATAGTTCTGCAAATACCATTAAACAGTATCTTGAATTTGATTTATTTAGTGTGCAAGTCAGTATTTTTGGTTTAACTTTGTAATATTTTGTTCGAAAAAAGGGTTTAAACAGATATCGATTTAAATACATGCCATTAAAATTCATTTTTTAAATCACAAAATATACTAATGTAAATGATTGTTGTAAATAAATCAAAGTATTACATTTCTGTGATCATATAATCAGCAGATCATTGATAGGGTCGGCAGCGCGAGTGTGGCGCCTCTGGTGTTGCAAACGTTCATAGGCTGCGGTGACCACCGGTCCTTCTGGTGGGCCGTATGCTTGTTACCTTAGTGGTATAAAAAGAAATATAAACATAAAGCTACAAAATTAAACAATTTTTAAAATTTAGGACACCAGCCTCTTGTTATTGCCGATTTAAAGAAAAGTAAATGAAGAATGCTTTCACTTGTTAAATCAATATGATAATTTTCAAACAAAACTTTATAACCGAATGCTTAAAAGCGAAAGTACCTGTAATAAAAGGAACATTTAAATATTATGAACAAGAGTAAATAATTTAATTATTAACAAAAAATAGTCTCACTAAGTGTTATAATTCAATGTTAGTGCTAGAAAGTTATATTTCACACGCTAGTTAGTTACTGTTTCGATTATCAACTACAATTTTAAGTGTTTATTAATAATTTTAATATGTTCATTAAATTATTAAAGAACTTTTACCATGCCTCTTGTTTTTTAAACTACGAATTTTGGTATTGGACAGAAAATTATCGATATACATTTTGACATCCCTATTAATCATTATAGGTTATAAAAATATTCATAAAATCCCCGAAACTCGAAGGGTATTCGCTTATGATAGTAAAAAAAAACCTAAATTATGGTTTTATAATAATTGTTTAAAAATTAGATTCTTAGATTTACTTACTTGTGAAAAGAGACGCCACAGCCCTTCTCGTATCTTGTTTTACAATATACACACGATCTCATGCTAAATATCTACTTAATTACACTATGAACTAAATTTATACATCAAAACACTTCAAATTTATACCAATCACAGTAATAACTTAAAAATATTCGAAATTTTACACATAAACTCCTTCTGAAATAAACAAACAACGGCCATTTGCAAACTAATTTAGTTCTCAGTGCACTCGGCAGAGGCCCAAAAAAGTAGCTGTCATTTTGTATGGAATAGCCAGTCCAGCGATTATTATTACAGGTCAGTGATCCACGCACAGCAATGTACCGCGGTATCATTTTCGTCCTCGCATACATCTCTCACAATACTCTCGCCCGCGCAACTATCAAACACTCGCTCGCAACAATCACACACGACGCACGCTCAAAATAAAAACATTCGCTTCTCACAACAAAACTTAATTTTGCTTAACGCAACTAACTCCTTCGCTTGAAACGCTTACGCAACGCTTTTGATAACTCGAAAGTGTCCCTATTAACAAACATTACGAAGTCTGTGACACCTTTTTATTTCAACTCTTACTCGAAATGACATCGATCGCCACTCTGATCACACCGATTCACCTCGGGTCCCACCGCAAAACGCCAGTTCCTTACTTTAGAGAAAAAGTTAGAAGCTAACCCCGACCTACGCTTTAATTATAATAATATAATTCAAAATCATATCGATCAAGGATCACATATTTCGAAAATGGCTCCTAAAGAAGGTCGACGATGAGTCTTCCTCAAAGCGCCCACGATACACCCGTCTGTTGCCATGACATACCTACCTCAAGGAGGCGTATCATATTGATAATGGTTATGGAACCACAAGTCGGAAATCGCTTAACGACACACTTTACAGGTTCAAATTAACGAATCAATGTTCTTTATCTCTTAAATCGATCGATTAAACTCACGCATGTACTCAGTCACCGTGATCGCTGTTATAGAAAAGGTGTATTTTCAATTACAGAAAGCTCGTTCCCGCTCATCACTCTTTTCAACGCATACTTACTAGAAATAAGATCGTAGTCTTGAAGGAGTGTAAACCTGGCGACGGGTGCCACTCCAACTTCGTCGCAAATGTACCCGGTGTTCAGGAGAGTTCGTTGCAGAACCTTGGTCGCTCATTCTCTGAAAGCTCGAAAATTAACAAAGTATTAGATTTTATCCCGTATGCGTCACTATAATCTGATAACTGTTCTATCACAAGTTAAGAAAAACCGTATTATGAAATCAAGAAGAAAAAAATAGGGTAAAATTATATAATAACTAATTCGAGCAAAAATTATAATTTATTTTTATATTCCTGACTTGTTAAATATGTAAATATTAAAATTATGCATATTTTTCATATAACTCAACATCACAAAAGTTTTATTTATTAGATTCTACTAAGGTCAAGTAGGTGAATCCGAATAAAATCCTATTCCATCCATCAAACCGCGATAAAAATCTTCGCAAGAAATGTGTTTTACTCTGTCAATGAGGCTACTTTATCTATAGAACACTGTATTTTTAAATAAAAATAGTCTTTTTCACTTCATTTATCAATGATGGCCACCGTGCTCGTGGGGTGGATTACAACGAAATATTGTTTTACTTCGAGATATCCCACTTGTGAGGGTCATCGCAGAAGGAAGATAAATCAAACGGATCACAATATTTCAACAAAATTTATTTAATATTTACTATTTACTATTTACTCCTCAACCGAGATTACAAACAAAGTTTTACTGACCTTAGTGATCTAATCGCGTCCGCCCTCTGACTCGCGTTTCACTCGGAAGCCTGACACATACTCAGTTCGCTCCACAATACTTTGACGTTTGACGTGTCAACGTCAAATGTCAACTTGTCACTGTCAAACTTCAAACTAATGGCAGTATCTTATGAAAATAATAAATATGCCAACAATTCTGTAACAATAGGTACTTAATTTGTTTAGGTACGAGTTCTTATAAAAACGTACCTAAACAATCTTGGTGTGCATTTTTAATGTTTCATTTAAAAATTCGACTAAAAACTCATATCGAACCACTAGTTAGTCAGTCAGCGTAGTTTATTTGTTTATCATGTATTTTAATAAATAGTCGTCACAGAATTGTTCACCTTTATTTAGTGTCTTGTTCTGTCAAAGTCAAAGTCAAAAAACATTTATTTCGCATAATCCTAATACATAGGCACTTGCGACACGTCAATGAATACAATGCAAATAGCACCACCAGTTCGGAACGCGGCCCGCTTGAGTAGAACTGGCAAGAAACTCGGCGGGCTATTCTTTTTGTGCACTACATATTTACAATAAGTACTATAAACTAAAACTCCATCAGTAGAGCAAGCAGATCACTTCCACGCTTCCTTATCAATCAAAAAATCGTCAACTGTATACCTAGTAGCCCCTGCAGCACAATTTACTTTTTATACACTTTTTAAACTTAATTAGGGGCATGCTTTTTATTTCGCTTGGAAGCCTGTTGTAAAAACGTATACAGTTACCCAGAAAAGAATTACTGACTTTGTTCAGTCTAACTCTACAATGATAAACGGCAAGGTTGTTTTTATGTCTGGTGTTCACATTGTGTATCGCTTAACTTAGTAAAACTAGATATTTTTTTCTGAACATACATAAGATTTTCAAAAATATATTGTGATGCCACAGTCAGAAAATTTACTTCTTTATTTTTTTCGCGCAGAGAGACCTTTGGACCTAATCTATAATACACTCGAGAGCAATGAATCCGGGTCACATAAAGAATGTTAAAAATCTCGGAAACTAAAAATGATAGGTTAATGAAATAAATTGTATTTAATAGACAATGTAATACTCCTTAAATGAAAGTAAAAAAAATATGAGTCACCATACATTTTATTAACACAAAATTACATAAAGAAAAAACTGCTGATCTCTCCTTAAAACAAAAATAGGAAACATGAAATTTTTGAACTTTATTACGATTTTCTTGAATTTTAATACTTCGTATTGCCTCCTCGTGCTTCCATTACTGCGTTTACGCGGTTTGGCATGCTGTACACCAAGTTCCTTATACGATTTTGGGGAATATTCTCCCATTCCTCTGTGAGAGCAATTTTGAGCTCACGAAGCGTGATTGGGGGAGGGTTTCGTTGTTTTACGCATCTGCCTAGCTCGTCCCAAGCATGCTCGATCGGGTTGATATCCGGGCTGCGCGCTGGCCACTCCATACGAGTAATGTTCATCTCTTGAAGGTAGTCATTCACAATCCTACCTGTATGAGGTCGGGCATTGTCATGCATAAATATAGCATCCTCACCTAAATTGACCATAAATGGACCAACGTGATCATTGAGGATTTCTTCCACATATCTTACGCTAGTTAAAGAGCCGTTTTCTATGATCACCAGCTCTGTGCGACTTTCAGGAGAAATTCCGGCCCACACAAGTACAGACCCACCACCGTAGGCTACTTTTTCTTCGATGCATGCTTGCTTGAATCTTTCCCCTGGTCTTCGATACACTCTGTGTCTTCCATCGTGCTTGTAGAGCATAAATTTTGATTCGTCGGAGAACATAACTTTTGACCAATCTTCAATACTCCAATTTACGTGGCTCTGGGCATACCTTAGTCTCGAAATACAATGCCCACGCTCCAGTTTAGGGCCGTTTGCAGGTCTAAGGGGTTTTAAGTTAGATTCAGCAAGCCGACGTCTTACTGTCCATGCACTTGGGTTACTTCCTCCGAGGCGTCGAAACTGATTGGTGAGTTCAGTTCCTGTGAGAAAGCGATTTCGAAGCATGGTGTTCACCAAGTATCGGTCTTCTCGTGCTGTGGTACACCTGGTTCTGCCCGTTCCTGGTCTGCGTAGGTTAGAACCAGTTTCTTCGTAACGTCGGGGAACTCTTTGTACTGTTGACAGCGACACACCGACAGTCCTGGCTGTATCGCGCTGACTCCGGCCTGTTTCCAGCATTGTAAGTATTCTGGTGCATTCTTCAGGCGTAAGCGACATAATTTCAGCTTGATTAATGAATATAGAGCACTATCAACATGGTTTATGTACCCACATAAATGACAGATTACAAACAAAAGCAACACCAAATGCTGTAATTTCGTAGTTCCATCTTCGAAAGTGGCCCTTTTTCAAATTTGATTTTTTTATGATATAACTTTACAATAACTAAGAAGTTTTAATACCTTCATTTAAGGAGTATTACATTGTCTATTAAATACAATTTATTGCATTAACCTAGCATTTTTAGTTTCCGAGATTTTTAGGATTCTTTAAGTGACCCGGATTCATTGCTCTCGAGTGTATATGGCTCTTATGGCCCGTTTTTGTAAAACAAAAATTGTATTTATATCTGCGTCATTGCCCCATAGTAGCATACCGTAGGACAATACACTGTGGAAGTAACTGAATTACACTATTCTAGCTGTTTCTACATCAGTCAAATGCCTAATCTTTTGGACAGCAAATGCTGCTGAACTTAATCTGCCAGCCAGTTTTTCAATATGTGGGCCCACTGCAATCCAGAATCGATCGTCAACCCTAAGAACGTAGTAGATTTCACAAGTTCCTGCACTCTGCCATTAAGTTGCACATTCGTGATAAGGTTATAAAGATATGTACCTACAATAGCTAAGCCAAGTTGAAGGCCTTTGAAAAATTACAACTGCGGGTCGCGGCGACCTGTGCCTGTCCATTTCAACACGGCAATAGGCTCACCACCTATTACGTGGGACATAAAGCTGTAAGGTGAAATATGGGCGTATACTATGCCTCTGCCTACCTCGTCGAGGATAAAGGCGTGACTATATGTATGTACCTACAATGGGCGGCTTTGTTTAAACGGTGTATACATACTGCGCTTACTTTTGTAGTTGGAATCCAGCAAATGTACCGGTGCCGGCACTGGTGATGTGCATACGCCGGCATTATGGTACTACCAGTACTTGACATTTTTAGATGGAAAACTGTATTCCTCAATAGAGGCAATAGATAATCTTCAAAAAAATAAAGATGTAAGTGTAATAATTTATTTTTTAATTAAATATTTAAGATATTTATCATTCTGTCTTGGAATGAAGTGCGTCCTGGTATGGAAGCGAGAGTTGGGTATGGCAGGAAACGCATGAAAGTAGAATAAACGCGGTCGAGATGCGCGCGCTACGCAAAATCTGCGCAGTAACGCTCGCAGATCGCGTTCGGAATGAATATGTAAGAAAGAGAGTTGGTCTGAAAGAGAGTGTCGCTGTTAAAGTAAGGAAGGACATGCTACGATGGTTCGGAGGACAAAGCTTACAGTAGTTCGGTTTGTCCAAAGGTCGTAGGCTGGGATTACCTGAAGAAGGAACTAAGAGAAGTTGTGTCAAGCAGTCGTTTAGCCATTGAATTAAGAAATGTATTTAATTAATAAATTTACTTAGCTCATATTATTATGCATTGTGAATTTGTTAATCAGAAATCTATCTAACTAGGTATTATTATAAATGCGAATGTTTGTGAGTGAGGATGTCTGTTATTCTTTCACGCTATAACGGCTGAACGGATCTGGCTGAAATTTGGTGCCTATAGAGATATGTTATAGTCTAGGAACAAAATTTCACGCAGGCGAAGCTTGAAATGGAAATACAACATTTTAAAAATTTAACCTAATGGTCCAAAAGGCAAAAAGGTAATACCAACGGGAATACTGGCGACAGAAACCACGCGATAAGAATAGAAGCGACGGGGGACCTTTCTATTTCTCTCTCTCTTACGCAAACGAAGTTGCGCGGGTCAGCTAGTATTTAATAAGATTAAACAAAGCACATTTAAATAAGTAAATAAAGAACGCGTGCAGTTGAAATTTTGCGTTCCTGCAGAAATATTTTATGTTTTAGAAGAACCAAATTCCTTTAAAAGGGAAATAAGCCATTTTTAGGGTTTCGTAGCCAAATGGCAAAAACGGAACCCTTATAGATTCGTCATGCCTGTCTGTCTGTCCGTCCGTATGTCACAGCCACTTTTCTCCGAAACTATAAGGCCTATGCTGTTAAAACTTGGTTGGTCAGAGACGGTATGCCTTACAAAACCGCAAGTAGAGAGTTTAATGTCCCTGTGATGGCATTAAAAAGAAGAGCCAAAGGTAAAAATAAAATAGCTGTAGGCGCCGCTAAAAAGTTAGGTAGCAAACAAACAGTTTTTAACCTAGAACAAGAACAGGAACTTGTTGATTACATTAAGGACATGGAGTCTGGAATGTACGGGCTAACCATACAGGATATTTTAACCTTAGCTTACCAACTGGCAGAAATAAATAATTTACCGCATTCATTCTCTAAAGCAAAAGGAAAAGCTGGACTTGAATGGCTTCGTGGATTTAGACGTAGACATCCGGACATTACAACGCGTGCCCCAGAATCAACGTCTTCTGCTCTGCCCGTGTCCGTCTCTAATTAGCCCGTGGTGGATAATTTTTTTTTCGACGTTAAAAAACGTGCAAGAAAAACATTATTTTCCACCCCATCGGATATTTAATATTGACGAGACGAGTTTATGCACTGTTCCAACAAAAAACTCGAAAGTGTTTGCACAAACAGGCCGTAAACAGGTGGCCCGAGTGACTTCAGCTGAGAGGTGACACCACGACCGCAGTAATTTGTACCTCAGCTTCTGGAACTTTTGTTCCTCCAATGTTAATCTTCCGCAGAGTCTGGATGAAAATGGAATTGATGGATGGCACGCACCTCCAGGTACTATATGTGTCTGCAATCCATCTGGTTGGATGAAATTAGATGTGTTTTCTCAGTGGTTCGATCACTTCTTAAGTCATGCCAAACCGACAGCAGAAGATCCGGCTCTTTTGATATTGGATGGTCACCTATCTCACACAAAAAATTTGAATGTACTATTAAAAGCCAGGGATAATCACGTCACTATTCTATGCCTGCCGCCTCATTGCACCCACAAACTCCAACCCTTGGACGTTGGAGTCATGTATCCACTAAGCGTTTATCATAACCAAGCGTTGGAGAGGTGGATGAATAACAATCCTGGGAGAGTGGTAACCATATTCCAAATAACGAAAATTTTTACAGAGGCCTATCTAAAAGCAGCAGTTCCACTAAATAGTATGAATGGATTCAACAAAACAGGAATATATCCGTTCAACCCCGAAATTTTCACTAATTTGGACTTCATTGCTGCTGAAACGACTGATATGGATGTTGACAATGATGTAATAGAACCTCCTATTGCGATCCTTGAGACGTCAAGTCCTCCATTAGCAGAAACCGTGCAAATACCTTCTTCTCAAACGAGTAATCTAGAAGCTGAAACATTACAGCCTTTTCAAGTGGATGTCCAGGAATCCTTTCATTTAACACCTTAGCTGTCTCCACTTCAAACTTCGACTCCAATGATGACTCAAAACTCTCCACAAGCACCACAGTCATCGCAAACAGCACCGTCGTTCCCAACAAATACCTCAACGTCTGAATCTTCTGAAAGATTACCTCCAACTTTGAGTGTTGGTCTTCCATCCACATCTTTTGGTGTTGTTACACCCAGAAAAGTATGGCCAACACCAAAGATAGTTGGAAAAAGAGCGAGTGTAAAAAGAATAAGAGTAGACACATCAGTACTGATCAGTAATCCTTACAAAAAATACCTTGAAGAGGAAGCCAAAAAGAAAACAGAGATAGAACAAAAAACGGGGACCAACAAACAGAACGATAAAGGAAAAGGTGGTTGAAAAGGAAAAGGAGTCGGAAAAGGAAAAGGAGGCGGAAAGGTAAAAGGCAAAAAAAGCAAAACAGATCAGATTCTTCTGAAGAAGAGAGTGATACCGAATGCCTCTTCTGTACTGAAAGCTACTCCAAAGACAATAAAGGTGAAGGGTGGATTAAGTGCATTGTGTGTCTTAAATGGGGACATAAGGCTTGTGCGGGAGTAGATAGTGACGATGAAGGCGACTTTACTTGCGATATTTGCCTTTCTAACAATCAATTTCATAGTGTGAAAAACAATTTAAGTCTGTAATTTAAGTCTCGGACTACGTTCTGGACCCGCCTACATCACCCGATGTGTGTTTACTTGCACAGGATAAGGACACAGTGAGTGCGATTAATGCTTTTAAAGTCGGATCAGCAGCTGGTCTTGATGGTCTTTCTCCACAACACCTAAAAGACCTAACCTCTCACTGTGTGGGTGATGCAGGTAAGCACCTCATCGGTTGTTTAACAAAATTAGTAAACCTCATGCTCTCTGGTAACATTAACCCTGAGATTGCTCCTGTTATCTATGGAGCTAATCTCATTGCTCTCACTAAAAAAGACGGAGGAGTCCGTCCTATTGCTGTTGGGTCCACTTTTAGGCGTTTAGCATCCAAAATTTCTGTCCGATACATCTTGTCAAAATTACAACAAAAATTTGAACCGACTCAATTAGGGTTTGGTACCAAAGGTGGGTGTGAGGCGGCGGTCCACGCCTTACGCACCTACCTTAATAAAGGTGAGTGTGAGGTTTTGCTAAAAATTGATGTGAAAAATGCTTTTAATTCGGTAAACCGTGACATCCTGCTGTCAGAAATTAGAAGCAATGTTCCTGAAATTTATAACTATTTACTTAACTGTTATCACGAACCTTCCAAATTAATGTATAAATGCAACGAACTTTCTTCTGAAGTCGGTTGCCAGCAGGGTGATCCCCTCGGACCAGCCATTTTCAGCCTAGCCATTAACCCCATCATCCAAAATTTAAAGTCAAAATTTAACGTCTGGTATTTAGATGACGGGACTCTTGGAGGTGATGCAGATTCTGTTCTGTCAGATCTTATAGAAATTAAAAATAAATTTCATTTAATTGGTTTGGAATTAAATTTTAATAAGTGTGAATTATTTTTTCATAATAATCACATCAATTCGGAACTCGTTGAAAAATTCAATTCCCTATGTCCGAATATTAAAATTGTTAGCAGAGAGAATCTTTACCTCCTAGGGTCCCCTATATTTGAAGATGCTATTCCCGAATTAATAGCACAAAAAATTTCAAAATTTGAATCCAATGTAGATCGGCTACATTCTATTAGTTCACATTACGCAATCACAATTCTGAAATTTTGTATGTTTGTTCCCAAATCTATTTATTTGCTTCGCTGTTGTCCTTTTTGGAAACATCAAAGTCATTTATTTTCTATTGATTCGTTAATCAAATCTTCTTTGGAATCAATTCTCAATATACAACTGAGCGAACAATCTTGGTCCCAGGCATCTCTTCCCATTAAATATAGTGGGCTAGGGATCCGCAAAATTTCTAGTGTGGCTTTGCCAGCCTTTTTGTCATCTGTACATGCCACGTCGAGTCTCGTAGGTAAAATTCTGACGAATTGTCTTACAGACTATGAGACGACTGGCCTTACAGATGCCAAGAATGCTTGGCTAATGGCTTGTCCGGGTCAAAATTTACCCACCCATCCAAATTTACAACGGAGCTGGGACGACGCTATGTCAAAATTAACCTTTGACTCCTTTTTAAATGCTAGTCTAGGCCCGGATCGGGCCAGATTATTAGCGCTCAGTAGAAAGGAATCCGGTGATTGGTTGAAAGCTTTCCCTATAGCCAACACCGGAACTTTTTTGGAACCGGACATCCTAAGAATTTCAGTTGGTTTGAGACTTGGCGTCACGCTTTGCGCTCCACATCGATGCCCCTGCGGTTTTAACGTTGACACTTTGGGGCATCATGGTCTTTCATGTTTAAAGAGCGCAGGCCGCTTCTCACGCCACGCTGCGCTGAATGACATCATCCGCCGTGCTCTTGCCACCGCCAATGTGCCTGCGCTCTTAGAGCCAAACGGCGTTTTCAGGGACGATGGCAAGAGACCAGATGGTATAACTTTGATACCGTGGGAGATGGGTCGGGTCCTGGTGTGGGATGCAACTTGTGTTGACACTCTAGCCCCGTCCCATCTTCCTAAAACAAAATTAAAAGCCAGTGCCGCAGCGGAAGCGGCTGAAAATATTAAAATTAATAAATATAAGGGTCTCGACTCATCGTATCGTTTTTGTCCAGTCGGTGTCGAGACCCTAGGTCCATGGGGTCCCAATGCGCAAATTTTTTCAAGAATTTGAATAAGCGCCTTGTGGAGTCAACTGGTGACCCAAGGGCTGGCAGTTTTCTCGCTCAACGAATAGGTATTGCTATTCAAAGGGGGAATGCTGCTAGTCTTTTGGGCACAATGCCACGGGGGCCTTATTTAGGTTTAGTTTAGATAGTAATAGTGTAAATATAGATATGTAATATTTATGTTTCTCTGTAATTTTTAACAATAAATGTATATTATCCTTTAAAAAAGTCTGTACTGTACTTTTAAGTTCCTGATAAGAAAATTATTATTTTTTAAATGAAGAGTTTATTTTTCTATTGCATTTTGCTAAAAAACCTTTGATAGGGATGAGTATTATTTGTCTTTTATTTTTTAATTAGAAGAAGAGTTTATTTGTTGACTAGGTATATTGTTAATTTTTCAAACCTTTTAAAAGTTTGTTGCAATGTTTAATGTATAGTTTTGTTGATTGAGCAGTAGATAATTACAAAAAAAAAGATCTCTAATGAAACTAGAAGACTGCAAAAGTTTTGTGTAACTTGCTTACATACTTAAATTGTTATGAACAATAAAATAAGATCAAAATAAACAGCTGAGTGTTTTATTGCAATGATATTTGTTAACTTGTGGTATAAAATGATCCGTAGAATTATTTTACCCCAACCCCAGGAATCATTTTATACATAGGTGTGTATAAAATGATCCTTTTCATTCCTTCTATTCGAAAAGAATCACTTTGCACCACGATAACGGGGCGCAAAATAGCTCTTTTCTGTTAAGAGCTTTTTAGCGGGCGGCAAAGGATTTGAATTTGGAACTTGAAAATTTCATAGAAATCGAACGCAAATTGTATGAATTACTGGCTGGTAAGTGTTGGCTGCACAGCGCGGTGTCCTGAGCTAACTAAAAAAAAACTAAAAAGCGCCATTTATCTGTTCGTATTCGTCATTAATAATGTTCTTGTAATCGGTAAACATATTTTATTGTATTCTGCAAATATAATAAGTTCTACGTCAAGTTATGAAAGTGACAATCCATAAACTCTTGGAACAATAACTATAGAAGGTAACTAAGAACGTCGAACAAAACTTATTTTTTCTCATAGAATGGGAATGAAAAGTAGAGTATATTACTCGAGGGCAAATTATTTTTCCCTCGGGCGGTGTACTTTGAATCCCTCACTGCGCTCAGGATTCTACGTTAGAATCCCTCGCTATGCTCGGGATTCTATTCTAGAATCCTTCGCTTCGCTCGTGATTCAAAGTAGCGCCCTCGCCATAAAAATACTATTTTGCCCCCTTGTTATACAATCTACTATTACTAAACTTTAACAAAAATCTGTAATACAAAAAAACTACATTCATATAATAAAAAATAGGTATGCAGTTACAAAGTTGGGAGTCACGGGACATCCTTCCTGAGGGCTTACCCGGGGCTCTCAACCATAGGCTGTTAGGCGTGGCGTGAGGTTTTTTAGTCGGTAAGAGTCCGGCATAACATCCTATGAGGATTTTCCCTCACGTTAAACAAAAAAAAAGTAAATTCACTACTTCTAACAATAGAAATCTTGCGATTTTGCCTTCAATATTAGCCACAGCTAAGTTTTTCTCTTAAGGGGATCATTATACCTCACCTTCCCCTATTTGATTTTAAATGGAGAAGTATAAGTTACCTTAAAAAAATTGCCAGTCTTTCTCTTGTTGCTACTGCCTTTCTGTAGTTGGTGCCCATTTTAAATATATATGGTTTCACTAAATCATGCAATTCTTCAAAAGAACTTCTTGACATGTGGAAATACAGGTAAAAGCGATCCTCATACGATTCGAGTTCACGGCAAAGGTTATGATATTCACTGTGTGTTTCTCTTCTTTCATTTATATCATGAACCCATATTCTTTTTGCACTTGCAGAATTATTCTGGCACAATAGTAGTAATAGAGCTTCTTCCTCATCAGATGAACTACTTTTTCCATGTACCCAATCTTCATCAGACATCTTGCACAACACAAGCGTTGAAAACAGTAAAATTAATGGCTGCCGCTACCGGGCCGGGCAATGGTACTCCGTTGCGTACTCGGCTCGATTCCGTGACCGTAAGCGAAGACATATGCGTAACCCGGTGTGACATCGGGTTACACCGTAACAACGCGAACGACTACGTCGTAGTGACGCATACGCATTTGGTCTGCTCCAGCGTTTAACACATATTATTATAATGTCGTTGTAACATACGACCTAACTGTTATTTTTTTATGGTTCAAAATTTGATCACGGGGTTCATACGAAGTCTTATAACAATATTTTTTAAATATTTATGTACATTTTATGGTAAAATAAATAAATAAATAACGCCGTCAACCACATATGGCTGACGCGGGCTTATAGTAATAAAATTTGCATTGAGGCCGCGTCAGCCACATTGTCAGCCATCTAAAGTGAAATTGAAAAGCGCGCGAGACTTGACTCTTGCCTTAGCGGCGGCGGCGCCATTTTGACAGCGTCTCTGGTGGCGTGTTGTACACATTCGCGCCACAGTTGTCGCTCAGTGTCGTTCCGACTTCACCGTGCTTGGACGTAAACTTATTTTTATTCAATTGTTCAAATAAGATTTGTTACTGATTAGGTAGATATTTCAGCGTATAAATGGACGACGACTTTGATTATGAACTGTCACAGTTAGATTTATCAGTATTTGATCCAGAATTGAACTCCTTCTCAAATAGTGTTGTTCCACCTATACTCGACGTGGATATCGATGATACTGAATCAATACCACGGACCAAAAACAATCGTCGATGGCAGATATTATCTGACAGCGAAGACGAATCGATTCCAGGATAGCTATTCTGTAAGGACTTTCAGTTATCTCGAATGCTGAATTTGCGGTGAGATTTTGTTTTCGCATGGAGTAACTTAAAACCACGTCGTTCGCGCCACATGTTTGGGTGCGGCCGTAGGACGAACCTTCGAGTGTGATAATGTTGACGTTTAAAGTATGGGAATGGCATTCTGTAGGTAAATTCCAGCCCCGATTGTCGGATTCAGCGCTGGCAAATAACGAATTGAAATTTAATTTTAAAAGTTGTGCAAAAGTGGTCGAGATTTTGCCTCCTTATGCGTGTTCTACCGCCTGTACAATGGTATGTGCTCTGAGGAATTCTTTGATATGATGCCCACCGCTTTCTATCATCGCACCGCTCGCCACAGACAGGGAGTTCATCCTCACACCCTGCGTCCGGTGCGTTCCAGCACGGTTAGATCCGATAGGTGTTTTCTTCCGCGCACGCTTAGGTTGTGGAATGACCTCCCTGCCTCGGTTTTCCCAAACGCCTACAGTATGGGGTTCTTCAAAAGGGGTCTTAGAAGGTTTTTACAGGGTCGGCAGCGCGAGTGTGGCACCTCTGGTGTTGCAAACGTTCATAGGCTGCGGTGACCACCGGTCCTTCTGGTGGGCCGTATGCTTGTCTGCCACCTTAGTGGTATAAAAAAAAAAACATAGAAATTTAACAAAGTGTAATAACCATTTTAAGCTTGAATTACGAACATTTAGGCAATTTAAGCAAAAATAGACTATAATATTATATAGGTACCTACCTACTCAGTGTAGTTCGACTCATAAGACAATTCTTTCTTAAGTTTACATAACAAGTCGTAACTAAATAGTAAGCTCCTACAATGGCTCTTTCCTTCGTATTATTAAGCTTATTGGAAGAAGCATATTCTTTGGATCTATGGGAAAGTAGACGTCAAGCTACTAATATTCGTGAGTTAAGATTATTTAGTAAACATAAAGATTTTATCGAAAATTTTCGCCTCTCTGAAGATTTAATAAATAATTTAATAAAAGACATTGAACATCTCCTGAAATCTCATCAGCGGCGACGACGAGTGAAAGTAAAGGTATGTATTTTACTTTTTGTTAATGAGTAATTTATAAATATGCATTCCTAACTAGAAGTTATTGTGCTTGTATACCTACCACGCCATCGGTGGTGGCCGCGACACTCGAGCGACGGGGGGTCGGGTCGGGTATCTAAGTAACCTACTCAGTGGTATGGTACCTCCACAAATAGAATGCATTTAAGTGGTTGGCTTGCACATGCGATGTGATTCAGGTCAAGAGGGCCCTAAAATGAAACAAAATCTTAATTTTTTTTGCAATTTTTTATTAGAAGTAGGGACCAAACCCTCCACTAGTTGGTATTTAACTTTAAATTTGCTCTAACTTTCAGGTTTTATGCACACTGTCGTTTCTTGCCAGCGGCAGTTACCAACGGTTCTGCGGTAAAAACATTAACACATATGTCTCACAGCCATGGGTATCTCGGTGTGTTCATGAGGTTGTGGAAGCCCTTTGTCATCCAAGCATAGTGAAAAAATATATTCGATTTCCTCAAAACTCAGCAGAAAGGCTCAGGCTAAAGGCAAAGTTAGTATTCGATTCCCTGTTTGACCTTCAACAATACTGTTAGTTATTGTGTGGTTGAACTAGGTAGTAGCTACCACTAACTACTTAAAAGGTTTAAGTAGTCAGTGGTAGCTACTAAGTAAGGGTGTTCAACGTAAATAAGAGAATACACCGCATACAAGGTTTTTAAAGGCACAGACGCTACTCTATAATATACCTATAGGTACCTATACCAAGTGCCCCAATAATAAATATTAATTTTGAATTACAGTAATTCTTTACGAAATATAATTCCTGGTGTAATAGGATGCGTGGATGGCACTTATATTACAATGGTGCGACCAAAAAGCAATGAAGAGCGCTATTACTGTCGCAAAGGAAATCACGCCAGGAATGTGCAATTGGTCAGTAGGTATAATTGTTATTATTTATGTAACCTTGAGAATGGTACCTAAAAATAACAATTATCATCACATTTTTTTCCACAGATCCCAGATGCAGATTTAAATATTTTGCACATTGATGCAACATACGGAGGAGCTACACACGACAGCTTCATATTTAGCAACTGCATCATTCAACCCCATCTTGAAAATTTAGTGCATGCTGGTGAAACAGTACATCTGTTAGGTAAGCTTTAAACAAGGAATTCACACTAAAATAGGTACCATCATTCTAGGTACTTATCTGATTTCAACCAATATAAAATACTAGCGGACGTCACGCGGATTCACCCGCGTCCCGTTCCCGTGGGAATACGGGAATTAAATATAGCCTATGTTCACCGCAAAGAGTGTAGCTTCCCAACAGTGAAAGAATTTTTAAATCGATCCTGTAGTTCCGAAGCCTATTCGTTACAAACAAACAAACAAAAAAACAAATCTTTCCTCTTTATAATATTAGTATAGATTACAAATAGGTACAACCACTCCATACAATATTTGTGGACATTCACAGACAACATCGTCTAGCCCAAATTAAGCTGGGATTAGACGACTGATAGACATACTTATATATTTCAAAATACGTACATATTATACATAGAAAACACCCAAACTCCGTGGTCCCGGTTGCCAGAAAAATGGCAGTTGTTAAGCCAAGTTTAAGGTCGCTTTAGGCATATAATATGCCTCTGCCTACCCCGTCGGGTATAAAAGGCGTGACTGTATGTATGTATGTACTCCTTACAAGAAATTCCTTCCTACTTACAAGTTCTACTTTCATCTATTCTATATATATAATATAATATAATAATATTATAAAGAAGTAAAGTTTGTGTGTTTGTTAAATTGTAAGGGGTAATCTCGAGATCTACTGAACCGATTTTAAAAATTCTTACACCAATAGAAAGCTACGTTATTGTGGAGTGTCATAGGCTATATAGCATCACGCTACAACTAATAGGAGCGGAGCAGTAATAGTAAATGTTTCAAAAATGGGCGACGTCGGAAACAGGTAATACTTCTCTCTTATGTGGCGCAAACGAAGTTGCGCGGGTCAGCTAGTTATTAATAATTAGGTATGTTTAATTGTTAAAGGTGACTCTGGATATGCACAGCGTCCATATTTGATGGTACCAGTGCCTAATGCTGAAGCTGGATCACCACAAGAGTACTATAATACACTACATGCCACCGCACGCAATACTGTGGAAAGAGCGATAGGCAGGCTAAAAGGAAGGTATGCGCACCTTGTAATGATACAATGTGTAATGTTTTGATACAACTTGTAACATCAATGGGCTTTGCGCACCTTGTAATCATACAATGTGTAATGTTTTGATACAACTTGTAACATCAATGCGCTTTTTTAGTTGCGCTAAATGTTACATTACACGCGAATGCTCGTCGATCAGGGAGAAATCATTGTAACGTAATGCTCAAAGTCGAATCTATAATGTTATATTACACGCGAATGCTCGTCGATCAGGGAGAAATTATTGTAACGTAATGCTCTATGTCGAATCTATAAATGTTACATTACACGCGAACGCTCGTCGGTCAGGGAGGTAGGCTGTAACGTAATGCTCAAAGTCGAATCTAATATGTTACATTACACGCAAATGCTCTCGGTGAGGGAGGGCCTTAATAATCGCATTGCATTATTGAAATTGAAATTCATCTTATTTTTTAATAATACTGGGTGTAACAAAATTACCTCTCCAAATTTCATGAGATGACTTGGCATCGGAAATCAAATACAAATATTTAATAAAAAAGTTTTCAATTTTTTTTACATTTTTTTGTCGCACATTAAGAATTCATTTTTTACCGCGGCAATTCGAGGTAACATGGTCGCCGTGGCAAAACAAACACAGAGCACCCGTCTGGTTGTCGTTTATCGCTTTCTACTGCCGCTCAGTAGCGATAGAAAGGGTGAAAATGACAATTTATAGGACCTTTAAAACGGCTTTACGTTTAAAGTATTCATGTTATTTTTTTTTCTTCATTTTTGTAATTTTTCTTGATTGATGCCACGTCACGTGACGAAATTTAGAGAGGTAATTTTGTTACACCCAGTATATAAATCATTACCTATATTTCGCATAAATTTATTTGGTAATAAAGTTCCATAATGGGACCCAAAATGTAATGAGTACTTGTAAATAATCTTGCAAATATTGAATAAACTCTATAATACAATATCGAAATTTAGGAAATAACCTTTTCCTGTTTTCTGTATAGGCTGTTCTATAGTATTAAGGTTCTTGCTACCTAATTCCTTTCCCTTAAATATTATAATTGATCTCTATATGGAGAAAATTATATAATTCGAAGTTCTAAATAAATTTATAAATTCTAAAATACAGATGGCTCAATCTGACAAAATGCACTCCAAATAATATAGTTTTACGAACCATTAAGTCACCAAATTAAACAAATATCTAACTAATTGTATTCAAAAATTTAAAATTCTTAAATACACGTTATATTACATTGCCTTAATAACTTGTTTTATTGGTAACCAGATCTCCTTCAATGTATTGTTGGTGTTCATACGTGACTTATCGAGTGTGCTGACATCATGACAAGTAACAAAAATTATTAAGCACCTATGGATGCGATTTAAATAACACTCTGTTAGATTTAGGCCTGGATTCCTCTGTCGCTGACGTCGGTCGCTGATGTCGGTCGCGCGTACGAATATACGTTGTGTTCTATGAACCACCACACTGTAAAGCTGCGTATCGACTATGCGCTCCAAGAGAACGAACATTGGCGCGCGCTCCAGCCGCGCAAAATGGATACCACTTGGAACGCGCGCCAATGTGTTCGTTGGAGCGCTCGAACGCGGAGCGGTCCGTTCCGAACGGGTGTCGGTTTTTTACCGCGCATCAGTCGCGGCGCGCGCGCCAATTGAGACGGACGCGTTGTATTTTTTTGTGTTTGTTGCGCTCCTATTATGGATAACCAAAGTTGCCGTAAGTTAATACAATTGTATGGTACAAAAGATGTGCTATGGAATAGTAAAAGTAAATCGTATCACAATAAGTCGCTAAGAGAAGATGCTTGGAGAGAAATTAGTCATGAAATGGGAGTACCTATGCCGGAGCTAAAGAAAAAAATGACTGTACTTCTATCATCGTACAGAAGAGAAAAGTGGAGAATATCTAAAAGTGAAATCACTGGCTCTGGTAATTATTTTATATAAAGATTAACATATTGTATTTGCATGGTAACTTTTCGGAGAAATTAACTAAACTAGGACTAACTAAACTTTGTTTAATGATGATTGTTAAATAAAAATTCACATCTTTACATTCAAAATTTATTTGTTGATTGTTGACAGGTCGGGACAGTATTTACGTTTCAAAATGGTTTGGATTTGAAGACTTCAACTTGCAAGACAAGTGTGCACCAAACATTACAATTACAACAGACACTTTGCAAGACAGTGGGAATAATGAGTCAAGCGATACGCAGGTAAATAATGTTACTACTAATTTTTAATATCGATTTTGCCAAGGTATTGCTCCATTGGTTGCAAAATGTTGAGCGAGATGTAAACGTATTTCCTTTGCATCATTCCCACTTCTACGTGGCGCATGAGTGAGAGGGAGAAATGATGAATGTTCACCCTCATTTCGCCAACTACCTGGTGTGATTCCAGTTTCTGTTTCCGTATCTAAAGATCCATGTGGTGTGTAATTCTGGCTAGACTTCTTTCGCAAAAAATTGTGCAAATGTATAACAGCTAAAACTACTTTTGTAGCTTTACTGGGTGATAATAACATAGGTTTCCTTAAAACCCTGAAAACCGAGCTTGCAATTCCGAAAGCATTTTCCACTACTCTACGCCCTCTTGATAGCCGATAGTTAAATATTCTTTCTAGAGATCCCCTCTCTGGCTCCCCTTGGAACGGTTTCATTGTGTATTCGTTTAGTGCAAATGCTTTGTCTGCCAGAATAACGTATGGAACTTTGAGGGTATATGGTACTTGAAGTATCGATGACAGAGGTATTTTCATGGACTTTTCTTCGAGTCTTTTGTATAATGAAGTGCGTTTAAAGATCCCCCCGTCCGAAAGTCTCCCCTGAGAACCAATGTCAACGTATCTAAAACAGTAGTCCGCATCTACGAGAGCGAACAGTACAATACTAAAAAAGTGTTTGTAGTTATAATATTCCGTGCCGCTGTTACCAGGTGCTTGTATCATTACGTGTTTTCCATCCATGGCACCTATAGCATGAGGAAAATCCCATTTTTCTTGAAATTCTTGAGCAATTTCCAACCATTCTTTCTCGGTAGTGGGAATCTGTAAAATTACAAATAGTTATAAAAAACAATTAAAATTAAATGCACATTCATATTTCAGGCCTCTACATTACAAAATGAAGGCGAGTCTTCCCGATAAAATTCAGAAGTGTGTAATACCCAAGAACAATGTAATGATACTGTTCAAAAAACTACAAAAAAGACCTCGAAGAAAAGGAAGCATGAAGATGACGACGATAAAATGTTGACAGAAGCGTTTAAAATATTAACGGAAACGTCTCAAGCTACTGATTCATATTTCAGTTACGGCCAGCATATTGCAAATGAATTGAGAAAGTATGACAGCCATACTCTAATATATGTCAAACAGGCAATAAATAATATTATTTTTGAAGCCGATTTAGGCAGATACAGTCAACATTATGGGTATAGCACACCACAAGAACCTCAAAATCTCTCAAATTCAAACAATGATTCTTTGGCCAGTACGTCAACTCAAGATAATTAAATTTATAAAGTTAAATAATTATTATAATACTTAATTAAGAACTATAATACAAATTAATATAAAATTGTGTTTTACTTACCTTTACCCAATCTTTTAAAACCTCACTGATAGCATCACAAACTTCAGGGACTATCCTAGATATAGACTGCTTTGAAACTCTAAACAGGTACTGCAAGCTAGTATACGAGTCTCCAGTAGCAAGAAATCTTAAAGTTATAGCAAGTCTTTCAGTCACCGTAATAGCTTCGCGAAAGCGGGTGTCAATTTTTTCCACCTTTGGCTCTATCAAGTTTCTCAAGTAATAGAAATCTTCTGTTGACATTCTTGTGAAGTTTTTTATTGTGTCTTCTACCACTTCGAACTGCATATCTCTGATAAGTGTCACTCCGTACTGCATTCTTTTTCGGTACAGCTCTTTCATCCACCAACGCACTTTTCGTTTCTCCTTTTTCTTCTTTATGATACTGTGAATAATTATAAAAGCGGCTGCTGCTCGTACACGACTGGTTTCCATGATGAATGGTCGCACACTGGAACAGTTGCCACGCGCGCCAGGAGCGCTTAGTTGATATACTTTAAAAATTTAGAACGCGTTCCGCGGAACGCACTCTCGGCGCGGTCGTTCATGGCGCGCGCTCCAGGAGCGCATAGTCGATACGCGGCTTAAAGCTGACATCAGCGGCGCGCGAGTTGCTACGCGCCGCTGATGACGCGCGTCGGTCTCGCTCGTCAGCGCCGCGTTCGTCGGTCGACTGACGCGCTATAGAACGCTATGAGCGTCCTCACTCTGTTCCCGACCATCGGCACGCGCGCGTACAGTCGCCCACCACCATGAACATTGATACCGAACGTGTGATTGCCGAGGTGCGCCAACGTCCTGCATTGTGGGATTTATCCAATGAACTTTACAAAGATCGCGATGCCAGAGCAAAATTTTGGTTACAAGTTTATGAAGCACTTTTTCCGGAATTCAATAATGAGGGCGATGATAAAAAAAAGGAGATCGGTAAGTAAAAGATAATTGTGTTTATAATAATTTTAAAATAATTTATCTGTTATTATAATCTATGTGTTTAAAATAATCTAGTCTAATGGAATAACATGCTGTCAATTTCAGAACAAAGCATGGCATATTATAAACCTAACTGCATCGGATTCCCAGGAAATTGGTCCCGCTGTTTTGATATCAAAATGACGGGACCACTATTCAGTTACCATAAAGTATATACTATTCTATTCTAAGATTAAGAACTGTATTACCTATTATGCACTTCAACTCGAATGTACTTTCGTGGAGCAACGCGGGGATCTTGCGGGGTGTTGGGCGACGTGATAGATAATTACGAGAGCAACTTGAAAATGTTATGTTTTGTTTATTGAGATATCTTAACGATTTTAGTGTCAAATGAAAGGTCTAGGTCTAAAACCATTTTATCCGTTTGAATCATGTAAATTGGTTCACGCGTTTAGGAGATAATAATATTAGTACCTACCTAGGTATTAGTAAAAATATAAACCAGAATGTTTGATGATCGAATAGTTCTACGAAGTTTTTAATTAATGCTAAATAACATTAAACAAAAAGGTAGATTGTTGTTCTCATTATATGGTCAGGATGATGATGAGATGATGAGTGTTGCACATAGTTTATGTTTATTAATTATTGGATGGTGATGAAAAATACACACAAACACTAATTATACCTACACGTTTAATAATATCCATACACAAAAGTTTTATGTAGAAACGACAATTTAAAACAAGAGACCACACCAATTACAATAAAATCAGTCGTTGTCCGTTCCACGTCGTTGGCGGGAATGCGCAATTAGCGTGAGATGTGTAGATGCTATTTCTTAGTAAATATACTCGTTTTGCCATGGCAAAGAACCTTCCGGTGAAATAAAGTAGTTAGCGAATAAGTCTCTTAAAGTATCGCCTGTCCGATTCATAATGTTATAGCTGTTTAGAGGAACATTTTCTAAACCAACAATTGACATAGTATCAATAACATCATATCCATCACGAACTCTTATAAAGTTATGTAATACACAACATGCTTTGACTATTTTGATGCTGTTAATCAATGAAGTCCTCATAGGCCTGTGAAATACTTCAAATTTATTAGACATAATACCAAAAGTAGATTCTATGTAGCGTCTTGCCCTACTAAGACGGTAGTTGAATATTTTTTTCTTGTGAGTCATATTACTACGAGCGTATGGTCTTAAAATATGACGTGATATTCCAAACGCTGCATACCCTACAATCATGTAAGGAAACGGTGTCCGGCTGTTATCTACTTGCCTTGGTTCTGGTAGGTTTATTTCGCCGCTTTGTAATTTTGCATACAAGTTACTGTCCCTAAATATTATTGAGTCAGAATCTGTTCCACAAGCACCCACATTAATATACTTAAAACAGTAATTAGCGTCACACATAGCCAACAGAACGATTGAATAATATTTTTTATAATTACTGAATAAACTTCCACTGAATGCAGGGCAAATAATACGGACGTGCTTGCCGTCTATCGCTCCAACACAATTCGGAAAATTTGCTCGTGATTTGAAACCCTCAGCGATTCTCAGCCAATCTTCATGTGACGAAGGCAGTCTTAAAGTTTCGTCGTGCAGAACATCCCAAATTTTTGTACACACTTCTGTAACGATTTTGCCAATAGTTGATTCTCCAAGCCGATAGTGGTAATGTAGATCTATGTAGGTATTGCCGGTCGCAAGGAATCTGTAAAGTGTAATAATATGTATTAAATTTACTCTTTTTTCTTATTTTTTATTGTTTCAGAAAAAAATGTGCAGCAACGATGGAAGACTGCAAGAGATGCATATATGCGTTGCAAAAATGTCTTAAAAAATACTCCCTCCGGATCAGGAGGAAGTAAAAAAAAGGTGTACATATATTTTGAAGATATGAAATTTCTTGATAAAAAACACCAAGCTGAAGTTGAGGACTCCATCGAAAGTAAACAGGCTACACCGAGCGCAATTAATCAGGATATCCCAAGCATATCTAATCAAGACGTGCCAAGTACGTCCAGTCAGGACATACCAAGGAGCACAGGACTTGTAGTAACTACAGAATTACAGAAAAGTGTTGCTGAAGAAAATTCTACAGACTTTAATAAACATTCTAATAAAAATCTGCGAAAAAGAAAACAGACGGACACTAATGAATTCGATAAAGAGATGCTAAAGATGTTCAAAGATAATGCAAAACTTTTTAAAAATGATGACATGAATTTTTTCATGTCTCTCCTGCCAATAACAGAAAAGTTTACAACGCATCAAAAACTGATTTTCCGTACAGAAATGCTCAAAAAAGCAATGGAAATTAGTAATATGCACAATCCATATGACATAACCAGTAGACCGAATTCTTCAGATTCTTATTTTTCTCAACAGTCTGAATCGATTTTACGCAGTCAAGATCCGATCAACGTACATGAATATGAAACTTTCCCTGATATGTCAAATACCGTTTCACAATTGTACGAAGTACGTCCCACTACTTCTTATACAATAAACTCCGGATCCCAAATTATTTCTCAAGGATACCAAACCATCCATGGCATTACTAGGAAAGCCAACGAGGACAAGTAAAATGTGTCCTTCAACTCAATGAATAACAATTTTATTCTTTTTTGCAAAAATAATAAAAAACTAATACAAAAATGTATTGTTTTCTTTCTTATTATTATGTTCCAATAATAGATTGATATTATGTAACTCACCTCAATGTAACAGGAAGTCGTTCCACTGGAGGTATAATTTCTCGATACATGGAGCAGTGTTTCAGGTGATTTTCTAACTTTGATAACAGTTCATCAAAAGTTTTTACTTTCATTCTAAAATAATTAAAAAACTTTTCCTCGTCCTCACGTAGCTTTTCAAATAAAGTAGAAAATTCACCATTCGTCACCCTATCAGCAACAATTGGGTGAATGTGATATCTTTTTTTTCTATATTGACGCGGTCTCCGCTTGCGTAAGTATGCTGCAGCAACTAAACAATTTATAAACGGGTTCATAATAATATCCCAAATTCAAACTCCGCTTCACAAATCCACAACAAATCCACTTGGAGACGCCTGTACCGTGGAGCGGTCAGTATCTCACTACGGATGTTTTCATTGGCGCTGATGGTCAGCGCGCTACGCGACCGACGGTACGCGACCGACGTCAGCGACAGAGGAATCCAGGCCTTAGGATTATAATTTTGACAGCTCACTTTATTCAGAAGTCTCTAAAAATTACCGTAGCACATAGACGACTACCGCCCACTCATCGCAGTGAAGCGTCTTTCAAGAATACCGCAAAATTGACCATAGACTAATGAATCGAATAAATCGAATTTAAGTATATTAATTTAAATGCAAGTAAATTTATTCAGTAGGTATCTACTACTTTTTTGTAATATACGTTAAATAATAATTAATATTTTAAGCACCTCTTGCGATTGTGACAGCACTACAGCCTTTTTAGTTAGTCACTGTCTTGATGTAATTTTTCAAAATATGTGTCTTCGAGTGTATGTAGCACCGAAGGAATAGACCTAGTGAAAGTACTGAATGATATTGACCTTTGTATCCTTAACTCGGCGCTGCTCGCTATGGGTGAAATTTACCCAGCCGTATACATTTCTATCTATATTTTTTGATTAGCCAATCACAGCGCGCCGTGCTTGTAGGTAGCTTCAAGTTGTGCGTTTGACTCGCGGCTCGCGGCTCGACAGTCAGTTCGCGCGATGCACTTTCGTATGGTGGACGTGTAAAGTGAGTATGGGTATTTTTCACCCGTAGCGATTAATTGTGATACACATTTTTAGGAAATTCATACTATTTTTCTTTGTAATTAGATCTTATTATGGCGCGCCGTGGGGTTGCTGGCGAAGAAATCCAACAGTATATGGAACAAATTGGTAGTAGTTGCTCTGAAATTGAAGATTTTGAAGAGTTCAGCGAACACAATACGGACTCAGAAAAAGAAGATGAACCTTCTCACGAACTTCCACCGGAAGCTGCAGGCGCTAATGTGCCACCAAGTTCACCGACACTGGATATTATTCCAGAATATTTAGAAGATGTCCCAGTAAGTAACTTACGACGTGGTTATTATTTTAGGCAGGGATGGCACAACCCAGTGGAAAATAAAGGAACCATCTCAGCGTGTTCGAACTCGTTCACATAACATCGTGCTGGTAGCACCAGGGCCAAAAGGAGATGCTAGACAATGTTTGAATATTATTGATGCATGGAATCTACTTTTTCCCTTCGATGACATACAGTTGATTGTTGACTGTACTGAAGGGGTTCAGATCAGATTCTTTAAAATAAAAGAGATCGCTCAGTTATTTTAAGATTTAATCTACACTGTTCAACGATTTCACAACAAGTGGCGGTCTCGCTCTGTGCCGAATAATGTCAACTACCCACAGCCTTGACGTTGACAAACGTCACGACCGAATGAATGAATGATTGCAATAGACAAGCTTATAATCGAATACAAATGTCATCGGTGTCTACCGTTATTAGTCGACTAAATACTAATAGAGCTTACAGTACTAATATGTATATTGATAAACGTAAAGAGAAGTACCAAAGAATTAGACACTGTAAACATACTGATTTATTTGAAATGAGAGCCCTGTTTGGATTTTCATATTTTATTGGCAGACTTCGTGGAGCCCATTTGTATACTGAAGATCTATGGGCTACGGACGGTACTGGATCTGATATTTGCTTAGCAACAATGTCTCGGACTTCAGGACATCGGTTTCTATTTCCTTCTTGCTTGTGTAAGATTTGATAATATGCACTCAAGATTGCGGGAGCACGACAAGCTAACGGCAATTCGAGAAGCTTTCAACAATTTTTGCATCAGAATAAAATTATATTATTCTGTGCATGATCAGGTCACTTTCGACCAAAAATTTGAAAAAACTCGTGGGCGTTGCCCTTTTCGTCAATACATCCCTAGTAAAACAGGAAACTATGGCATCAGAGTTTTAGCACTTAGATTGGTATAAGGAGACAGATCTTAACACGGCTTTTAATACTTTTTATGACTTTTTCTGTCTTCTTTATTATCTTTGCTTCCCCGTAATTAAAGTTAAAACTAGCCAAACAAAGCAAATTAACTGGATGACAAAGGGTCTCAAGAACAGCTGTAAAACTAAAAGGAATCTTCGATATGCTTATTATTCTTCGAGATCGACTAGTAACAAACAAAAATATTTAAGCTATAGTAAATTATTCAAAAAATTTATAAACTGTGCAAAAAAGAATAAAAATAGAAATTACGTACTGAATAGTAAGAACAAATGTAAAGCAACTTGGACTGTAATTAAAGGTGAAACAGGTTATGGTGATAGTAAAAGTAAAAATTACATGCCGAAAATTAGCCATAACAATGATATTGTAACGGATCCTCTTGCCGTGGCTAACATTTTTAATGAATATTTTATCACGTCAACTAATAAATGTAACTATAACCTTTGTAACACAAACACAAAACGTAACGTGATGAACTCAATCAACTTGACGCCAGTAGATGAGTCGTATGTCCTAAAAGTCATACAGTCCCTTACAAATACTGCGTCTGAAGGTTATGATGACATATGTACAAGGATCATAAAAGCGTGTAGTAAAGATCTTACACCTATTTTCACATTTTTAATAAATCTCTCCTTGGAAACTGGCACATTTCCAAATAAACTTAAATGTTCAATTGTAAAACCATTGCATAAGCGTGGGGACATGACCAATCTAAATAATTATAGACCCATAACTTTAGTACCAGTCATATCAAAAGTTTTCGAAAAAGTGATGCATGGAAAATTGACATCTTTCTTTGACACCCACAACATCATAACAAATAACCAATATGGATTTCAACGTAACAAGTCTACAAGAGATGCTACTTTTAACCTTGTAAATGACACCTTACACAATGTCAATGCCAAAAATTTTACAACTGTTTTATTTCTTGATATGTCGAAGGCGTTCGACCTGGTGTCTCATAAATTGCTATTGAACAAGTTGGAACACAATGGGATCAGAGGGCCAGCTCTGAATTGGTTCAAAACGTTCCTAGAAAATAGGCTTCAATGTGTGGATATTGCGCATGTAGACGATAATGATTCTGTACACATGAGTAGATCCAATTTTAAGAAGAATGAATTTGGAGTACCTCAAGGTAGTATTTTAGGACCATTATTATTCCTTCTATATATAAACGATTTACCTGAGGTCACTCACCATAAAACAATATTATTTGCTGATGACATTTCTGTTATTGTGACATCAAATAAAGATAATATGACATTTAAACATCATGAAATTGACATTATTAATACTTTGACAATTATAATAAAATGGTTAAAAAATAACAATTTACAAATTAATTTATCAAAAACAAGTTATATAAATTTTAATAATTTCGAAGATAGCATATTAAGTATTAATTATGAGGGCCAGTTGTTATTAAATCCCGAAAGTGTGACATTTCTTGGACTGATTATGAACAGTAAATTTAATTGGAAAGAACAAATAAATAAGGTTAGCAATAAAGTCTCTGGATTTTCGTTCGCGTTGTACAAACTGACAAAGGTCTCAAGTAGAAAGACCGCATGTAATGCCTACTTTGCTTATGTGGAGTCCATCCTTAGGTACGGACTCCTGATCTGGGGTAACGGCACAGATATAGATACGGTTTTTATTGCTCAAAAACGATGCGTAAGGTCCATATGTGACATTGCACCTGATGTATCTTGTCGTCCCTATTTTAAACTTTTAAAAATATTACCACTTCCTTGTTTGTACATTATTGAAGTAGGGAAATTTGTAAAACAAAACCCAAAATTATTCCGAAAAGCTATCGATATTTCAAAAAGGGAAAATATGAGAAACCCAAATCGGCTGGTACTAGACACAATACCAAAAACGACTAAATTCCAAAAGAACAGCTATTCAATGTGCATAAAAATTTATAACAAAATTCCTAGTCGCTTTAAGGACTTACCGTTAAACAGGTTTGTGCCAAGCATTAGCCGCTGGCTATTGGCTAACTGCTTTTATTCCGTTCAGGAATTTCTCACGTACCAGGAGCAACAGGTGGTCTAAATGTTTGTATCTGCATTTATTATTTCGTAATGCTAAAAATGCAATTTGATTTGATGTTTTTGTTTTTAATGTCAATTATAGTTGTAAGTTAAGTTTGCATGCTATCCGTGTAATGGCTGAGTGGGCTTGTGCTGTTTTATACTTGTAACCTACCATCACTATGTAACCTCATTTAAAGCAAATAAAGAATTTGTATTTGTATTTGTATCAAAATCCAATTATTGGCAGATGCAAAATCGTACTACACTTACAACATGGAAGTTTATGTAGGCAAGAACCCAGGGCCAGGATGTTAGTAATAAGGCGATTGATCTAGTGAAGCGTTTAGTCGAGCCAATAAAACATACTCATCGAAATGTTGTAATGGACAACTGGTTCACTTCCTTTCAACTGCTTCAAGATTTGTATAACGATTATGGTTTGACAGCTTTGGGCACAGTTCGAAAGAACAAAAAAGAAATACCGCCAAAGTTTTTTTTCAAATAACAGGTAAATCCATAGCTCCATGTTTGGCTTCCAAGAAGACTGCACTTTTTTTTGTGTCAAAGAAAGGCAAAGTTGTTTTATTAGCCTCTACAATGCACCATGATGCGCGAATTGATGTTTCGACAGGTGAAAAGAAAAAACCAGAGATGATTACCGATTATTATAATAGCAACAAATGTGGAGTTGATGTGGTGGATGAAATGTTACGAATACTAGCTGATGTCCGTGGCTTTCTTCGCGTGGAAGAGCGTGATCGAGTAACAAACTTCTAAATATCTTCAGAAACTTTCACATTTATAAAAATACTACTTTTGTTTCAAGTACATGGAAGTAGGGGCTACGCCGTTGCCATCACCGTCCCAACCTGGGCCATCTTTGGAGACGCCACCACCGGCATCACCGGTTCCATCGTGCTCATTTATTTATCTGTAAAGATTATGAAATACGAGCTGATGTCCGTGGCTTTCTTCGCGTGGAAGAGAGTGATCGAGAAACAAACTTCTAAACATCTTCAGAAACTTTCACATTTATAAAAATACTACTTTTGTTTCAGGTACATGGAAGTAGGGGCTTCGTCAAGCACGATGCAGCATCCACCTCCTTATCGTCGCTCACACCTCAGAGAGACAGATATAGACTACCTTCTGAATTATGGTACGTATTTTGAATATTTTTTTTGTTGTCTAGGACAATGGCTACTTACTGGTTCCATTACTTTTGAACGCAATCTATCATTTGCTACAGGAAGCGAATCGGAATCTGATAGTGACGGCGATGAGGATTCCAATTTGGTATTTGAAACTATTCCAAGGGCGGTTCGTAGCTTAGCTTATGAATACGCCCTTGGACGAGGACTTTCCAAATTCCGTGGATGCTGCTATCGAGGATGCCGCCATCGCGACGGGGACCAATGGATGGCCGATGCTGAAGAAGTCCCTCTAGATTCAACGGAGCAGCCCCACAGGCTGTATAACTTTAATTGGAGAGCTTTTCCGAATACCCTGATTCCTCCTGAATCGAGGCGGGAGAAGTTCTCAGTAATCTATTTCGGCCCGACAACTTCTAGTACCGACCCATATGACATATTTATTGACATTTGGGATCGGCCAATAATGGAGCACATAGTCTCGGAGACTAACAAATATGCTCAGCAGGTGGTACTCCACTTATTGATAACCAACAACCTTCATCCCAATAGCCGCATCGGAGAGTGGCGGGACACCACTGTCGATGAGGTCTACGTATACTTGGGTATAATTTTGGCGATGGGGGTTGGAGGAGGATGGAGGAATATTGGAGTGCCACCCCTGACATTTTTACACTCCCGGGTTTAGCGCACATATGTCCATCGATCGGTTTATAATTCTAAGCAAGTGCCTGCACTTTAGTGACAACGAGGACATGTGTGGGCTAAACCTAGTAAGTAAGTAATATGACATTCCACATTTAGCCGCAAAGCCCTTCGGATTAACCCCTGCCATTCCCATGCTAGTTGACACTGTGTTACAGGTAGGATAAGGATAACCACAAACAGCGCTGTTGCAGCCAGCAGCCAACCTGCAAGTCTACGAGGCAAAACTTTACAAAATTAACCCAATATTGGTACACTTTACCAAAAAATTTCAGGAACTGTATGTTCCGGTGCAGTACATTGCTGTGGACGAGAGTTTGCTGATGTGGAAGGACTGCCTGGATATCAGCCAGCTCATTCCAAATAAAGCTACACGCCGTGGCATAAAAGCTTATGAGGTGTGTGAATCTAAAACCGGGTACTTTGGCGGTTTGAGATTCACGCAAATAAGAAAACTCCGCCGCAGCATATCAACGATCCTTTATCGGCGGCCATTCCCGCCATCGTATTAAGGTTGGTCAAAGGGCTCGAGCACAAGGGGCACACTTTGTGGAGGGACAATGAGATAGTTGAACAAAATAGTGTGTGCATCGACGTGTATGTACACATTAAATTGACGAGACATGACAAGTGCAGCTGGACCGTGTCGCTCGCTAGCGCTTAACTCAATCAGTACCATAACCAATTCTACACATTAATTTATACAGAAAGACTAAGGCCGCGAGCCATGCAGCCATAGATATTAGACTTGCTCAAAACAGTACCCGATGATGTCCTGACATATCAAGAAATGCTATAGCATTTCTTGATAAAGTTCCTTTGAGTTGATAATGTTAGTGCGATCGAATAGAACATAGAAGCACAGATAATATAATATATTCTACAATAGAACTAACTCATTCGTATCGTGAGAGTAATAAATGCGGTCAGTGTGCTCTAGATGGCGCTGGTACTGCAATCATACCAATATTATCTTTATTCAGACATAATAAGGCCTATTTTTAGGTTTATAACGTAACGTAACGAAAAGTCATGCTGAGTGTTCTGACAGATACCGTTTTTTTATTATTAATTTGACCACGCTTTGGTTACTTAGACCATATGCCAAGTCTTGTTTCTTTTTTTTATCTTCATTTCACATTTCCTCTTAGGTCAATATTCATAGATCGCACTACGACTTTACTTTGGACCAAAGTCGCACTTTGACCAAAAATACTGTTTCATAGTCGTGACTAACGCTAGTCTTAACTTCGCAAAACTCTACTATAAAGTAAAGTACGAGTGCACGATATCGGTGAGTTACGTCCCAAAGTAAACTTTGAATGATTATGTTACCAATTTAAATACTCCTGTAACTCACGCAAACCGCGCAGTCTAATGGTTTAGTCAATTTGGTCGGATTATGGACTCATAAACGTCAAATCAATGTTATTTCTGAGTTCTGTTTGTAAACTATTCTCACACGTTCTTTGCTCGTACATACGCTTCCTTATAAATTCTGATATTTTTAACGAGATTATTGCCTTTGTGAAAGACCCTTGCTTGAAATACGGACTCTGGAATCTACCTGCTACGATGGACCTGGCTTTTGTAGAAACGGATAAAAACAGATCCCATACCGAGTATGAAAAGCAACTGCTCCTACAGTTGGTGCAACAACGCATACTGGAACTAGATAACCGGCGGACAGATGCTGTAACTCTGCGGAAGAAGCAGGAGGCCTAACATATCCCAGATCGTAAGTATCTACCTACTTAATTTCTTATATTTGTTGCCAATATAATTAATAACACGTGCTTTTGAAGTTAAAATTGTACCTAAGTACTTAATTAATATTATATCATTAACATACTTGATTGGTGAATTAAAATTCTTGAAACAAGTTTACATTAATGTCAGCAAATGATCAAATGAAATAAGCACTAAACACATGCTTTTGTTAAATTTCAGTCAACCTCGAAACAGTTGAAGAAAATGTGGCAAAATTTTAAAGCCAAAGCAAGAGATGCCAAAACCCTGGAGGCACAAAGAAAAAAAACAGGAGGTGGTCCACCACCACCAGAAATTGGACAACTGGAAAATCAGATTGTAGCTATCATTCCCAATGCTATGCCATCTATAGATGTGGAAATAGACAGTGACATTTTATGTAAGTGAAAATAACAATTAATATTTTTTTACAACAGTTACACTATAGCAAATCAATGAATGAAGGATGATAATGATGGGGATTCAATTCCCACATGGTACTAAAATTTCCTTTCGCACCCTTGACACCACCGTCTTGCACCACCGGTGGTGTCAGGGGTATTTTTTAATACCCATTACACTACCAAAGAGCTGCAGCAGCACTGGTGGTGTAAAAGGTATTTTTCAATACCCATTACACTATCAAGAGCTGCAGTCTGACACAAGTAGGGACGTTACATCATTAAATTTATTCTTTGGTTTAGGTATTATCTATTTGAATTGTATGAAGCATTACTTTGCCTACAATTAATGACATTTAACTACGCAGTTGAATAAATGCATTAAAACTTTTTGGTTTATGTTTATTTTTAAAGTGAAAAAGGGTGTTTAAAAGCAAATTCTATGAATTTATTTGACAGTGACATAGCTTGAAAAATATTTTTTCTGCAACTTAAAACTAAAATGTAAAAAAATCCGGCAGAGATAAATATTATTAAATTTCATGGAGGAAATTCCTTACTTCATGATAAATATAAATATCATAGGCATAAAATATATAAAAATGGTTCTAGTATATGGAGGTGTTCGAAATATAGAGCCATAAAATGCCTTGGTACTCTCACTGTCTCCAAGGTAAATATAGACTGTATAATATTCTTTTAATATGTTTTAAGATTATTTTTATAATTCTGTTGTCTTGTTTAACTTATTTTTTGTTCAAGGACAATACTACGATTACGAAACAAAAAGAACACAGTTGTGATCCAGACGTATATAAAAACGAAGTACTAAAAGAAATTTGTGATTTACGGGAGACGGTGGTGACTTCTGATGATCCGGTACCTCGACTATACGAGAAAAAAATTTACGATTTAAAAAACAGAGGGCTCAATTTAGTTGCAAACTTACCAAATTATGATGGTGTAAAACATTTTTTATACTGTGCGAGAAATAAGGCTTTGGGAATATCTAAGACTACATTTAAAGAAGTCGTTGAAGTAGAAGTGCCACTCAAGTTTCACAACTTTGTTCTAGCGGATTATATCGACGGTGACACTCGAATTTTAGTTTTTTGTAATGAAGAGTCTCGTAATCAAATTTCGAAACTTACTGAATACTTTGGTGACGGTACATTTTCTAGTTGTCCAAGCCCATTCAAACAACTGTATAGTCTCCACGGTGACATGAATAGTACAATGGAAAGAACTAACATTAAACCGTTAATTTTTGCTCTTATGTCAAATCGAAGGGAAAGTAGTTATAATGTGTTATTTAATTTAATATATATACCACAATTTACGCCAAAAAAATTCCATTGTGATTATGAAATAGGGGCGATGAACGCTATTTTGAAATTATTTCCCGAGATTGTAGTCCAGGGATGTTACTATCATTGGACCCGTAATATCTGGAAAAAAAGCCAAAACCTTTGGCTGTTCTAAAACTATGTGTGACAGAAGAATTACAGCCATGACAGCGGTTTTACCACTTCTTCCAGCGGATAAAATATTCGAAGGTTTTGAGTACATAAAACAGGAATCAAAATGAAATAGTAATTGTGCAATTGACAAATTTATTAAATATATACAAAACTATTGGTTCAAAGTACAAACCACTAATGTACTTAGCGTTTTTGGTGAACGTCATCGCACGACCAATGCTTTAGAAGGTTTTCATTCCAAACTCAACAAACTAATAAACAAGAATTCAGTAACAGTCTTGCGTTTACTTAACGTTTTACATAATGTATCTTATCTATCTTTAAAAACTCCAGCTAAACGAAATAAAAAACAAACCGCAAACGATGACTTTGTCTTGCAGATACAAATGCAGTTAGTCAATGATGAGATTACTGTAGACCGGGCATTAGATAAATTACGTTATTAACAAATATGTATTATTATGGTCGCCTTATTATTATTATTAAGTAAAATTAATGAGATTAGTATCCCTCCGGACCCGTGGCACCTCTGGATGATATAGTAATTGAATGTGCACTATTAAATCGTCATTATTGATGTCTGCTCATTATTACGATATACGGATTTGATTTATTTAAAGGCTTCCCGAATATTATCAGATGGAAGAAGTGGTAAGGCTGCTGTTATGCCCACAATTCTTCTTTCAGCCTTTGTTTTTGTGTACTCCAAAGACTTGGCAATGCTTGCAATGCTTCACACTGTCGTGTACTGGAAATTCCTCGGTTTCGTTGAAAGACTTATTTTGTAGTTCTACTAATTTCAAACCGGAAGGAAAAATACTACACCCGAGGAGAGTATTGTCAAGTTGTATGTACTGATTCGATATTAAATGTTGTTCTTAACGTACCTATTTTATTTACAAAGAATACACTACATCTTATGGTGGCACAGCACTATTTGTCGGTAGTATAATGGGTATTAAAAATACCTTTTACACCACCAGTGCTGTTGCAGCTCTTTGGTAGTGTAATGGGTATTAAAAAATACCCTTCACACCACCGGTGGTGCAAGACGGTGGTGTCAAGGGTCCGAAAGGCTAAAATTTGTATGATTCACATATATTTGTCTCGAGTCTAGTTTTGAAGCTTAGTGAATCAGACTAGAATAAAATAACCATTTAAATATTTTATTAATAAATCAATGTTCACAACCACCATCCCAATCTAATCCTTCTGACAATTTCTTTGATTGCCATTTTTAAATATGATAATGTGCCCATGCTAGATATACTCCTGAACAACCCTAAGCCTTGATCCTTGGACATAGACCTTCCGGCATGATGTCTGGTGGGGTCTCAGGTGGTCGAGAAATAATAGACTGTGGACTGTATAGGTTCGCTGATGTATTTGGAAGCAGAAACAAGTTATAACAATGACTGTATGTCGAGCGGTGGACCGGTGCGCAAGTAATGCTTGTAGCTAGTGCACTTGATGAGTGCCAATCACTGACTTGTAATAGAATCTGGACTGGTGATCGGTTCCATAAAATTGTGCTAATTGAAAATCGCCATTTGGCGCTGACGGCAGCTAGTGAGTGTACTTGGAACTAATACTAATGATGTCCAACACCTGTCTTGGTGTCGATAAAAACTTTACCAGATATCGACTACAATGTTAATTTTATTTTTGTACCAATGATGTTTACATAATATGAATGACTACTTTAAAGTACCTAAGTAGGCTAGCCATCAGGCTGGCGAATTCAGTTCGGCGAGTTTACAATAAAAAAATATACACATATAAGTATGTAACTAAACAAATTAACCATAGATGCTAAGTTATATTTCACACGCTAGTTAGTTACTGTTTCGATTATCTACTACAATTTTAAGTGTTTATTAATAATTTTAATATGTTCATTAAATTATTAAAGTACTTTTACCATGCCTTTTGTTTCTTAACTACGAATTTTGGCATTGCATAGAAAATTATCGATATACATTTTGACATCCCTATTAAACACATCGATAGTATCGATAGCACAAAATGGGGTAATACTATTGATGACTTTCAATAGTATTGATACGATCGATAGTATTATACCTATATAGTCGCTATGCTATCTATAGAAAATACTATCGATAGTATCGATAGTATTTTCGTCCCTCTCAACTTTACTATCGATAGTTTTATACTATCGATAGTTATGATTTTTCTAATAGTACCGTGTACCTTTTTTTGTTGATATAATAGTCAGACAACATACTTTACAGGAAAGTTATAAACAACTTAGAAATCATAATTTGCTTTACCAATATTAAAGTTTACAATAAGACTGAACAAGACATCATTTAAATTACAGTAATTAACGACAGAATATATTTTTACAATCTTCGTTTAAATAAAATTAATAATAATTAAAATCGCGGTACATTGGCGTGAGCAAAACACGGCGGAAACGGCCTATCAATGGTCGATTAATAAATTATCCGGCGATTAAAAATGCTCCCAACAAGGCGAATTTTTATGTGTGCATAATTAATATTTTTACACTTGTAGTTTTGTAAACTTTGATACTGGCAACATAGTGATATAATTGTGAGTGCTAAGTATAAAACTCTTATTTGAGAGGATTTTATTAACTGTGAAAGTGTTTCAAGACGGAAAGCTTATCTTCTAGTAAAAAAAAATCGCCCATGTGTACACATTTTACCAGAAGAAGTGCAGACAAAGTAGTTTGCAAATTATGCCAGCGTGAATTCCAGTCCAACATGAAAGATCACATGACCAGAAAACATATAGAAGTGCTATCAACAGATTCTACATCTTCGCAGAATGAAACCTCGAAAGACGATGGGAATGATGACGTAGTAAGTAAAGATACTGTTTCTACTTACAACGTAAATTCATCAAGAAAAAAAATGTTAGATGGTTTGTTTATAAAAATGATAGCTGTCGACATGGAGCCGCTTAAAATGGCGGAACACGAAGGCTTGAGCCAATTTGTTGCTGGATTAGACTCCAGATATAAAATTCCAGGAAGAACAACGGTATCTAGAAAATTATTGCCAAATCTGTACATGAAAATGAAACGAAAATTAATAGAAATTGTTTCCAAAGGCCTTCGCAGGGTTCCGACTTATCTGGGCTTGGCCTTCTTGAACTGATGCTGTCAGCGACGTCTCCGTGCCGTCCACTCGTCGAACTGCACGGAATTGCTAAACCCGGAGTGTGAATGTGTGCTAACCCGGAGGGTGAATTATTTCTGTAGAACCCGGAGGGTGAACGTTGGCTGTAGAACCCGTAGGGTGAATTTCCGTAACCCGGAGGGTGAACGCTTCTTTGTAGAACCCGGAGGGTGAACTGTTATTGTAGAACCCGGAGGGTGGATGATACTTCGTGGAACCCGGAGGGTGAACGTTCGCAACCCGGAGGGTGGACCCTGGAATGTTCCAGACTAGGCGTTAGTTTGAACCCTTTTTTCCCCGCATATTCCCAAAGACCAGCCGGCTCCCGCTAACCATTGCAGCAGTCGGAGGTCTTACAACATCTGCTTACAGAACTAATTTTACAAAGTATTTTTTCACACCCCTTTAACTACCCCCTTATAACAGGGTGGACCAACAGCCGTTAATTTTCACAGTTTAAAACTAGATCACGTTATATTAAATTAACTTACCCAAATATTGGTGTCTTCTGTTTAGATCTATTTGCTTCCTTATACTTGATAAAATCAATTGAATTATGCTTTCACTATTCTCACAATTTCAAACGACACTTATACGTCCGTGAGCTAATTTAAATATTGATCAGGCGGTGATCTTGCATTGATGCACCGCTTTATATACTAATGAATAGCGCCTCTGGTGGCATAACTCGAAACTACTCAAACGTCAAGACCGCAACTATGAGTCTGAACCAAAGCTTCCGTCGTTGCGACACCTACTCGATAGATGGCGCTTTCATTTATATGACCTAAATTTCATTTCTAATTATCTAATTTTAATTAATTTATTCACACGTTGTTGCACAACGTTACACGATATTACCGATAGTATCGATAACAAAGCGACTATATAGGTCTAATGCTATCGATACTGTCGATACCATTGCAAGTCATCAATAGTATTAACCCATTTTGTGCTATCAATACTATCGACTATATCGGTAGTATCGAGTAGCCTCGATACTATCGATATTCATATCAATATGTTAACTGAATTTCGAGGTCAACTATCGATAGTGTAACTATCGATAGTTCGGCATCACTAGGTGCAAGAGGTGCGCCACTGCTTTCCATAAGGCTTGTTTGGGCATACCTGCAAAGGGGAGTGTACGACCGGAATGGCTCTGTCCGGAGTGTAAGAGTCGACCCGTAAACAGACGCGGGAATGACGAAACGCCGGTTCGCACGGCTCATCCTGGCGGTAGTTGCGGTCTTACAACATCGCCTGAGCCCGCCCCTACGGTGGAGCTACCGTTGAGTGCTGCGGAGACGGGGGAGGAGACCTCTGGGGAGCCGTCCATTAATCGCGTGAGGATTTTTTGGGCATTTTTCGGACCCCCCTCCCCCTTGGTGATATTTGGTGAGGTTTCAGATTACCCCTCCCCCCCTGGGTCGAATCACGTGTATTTTTAGTAACAACACAGTTTTTTTTTAAATTTTATACATAGAATGCTCTATTGTTATTCCAAACTTCTAGCTAATCCGCGCAACTTCGTTTGCGTCACATAATAGAGACAGATAATATGGTATTAATATTTTAATATATTTCCCGTTGCATTTACTCCCGTCGTGTTTCTATATAATATTCATTATTTTGGAGCTAATAAAGAAGGTGTCAGTTTGTCAAGCTTAAAATCTTACGTTGGTTTGATCGCAGTTGGCTAAATAGAAGCGAAGTTATGAACAAAAGTACAATAATCGACGTTGAATTTCCATACGATCATTATTCTTTGGTCACGACTATCGATATCCATGTGGACTGAGCTGCGTTTTTTCTTGTTACGCGGAAACGCGGTTTGGCACCATCATCCTAGCAGCGGGGGCAGCACCTACCCACTAAACTCCGCCGTGTCCCTCCTCATCCTACAGCCGGCATTAATATTCAAAGATTATTCACGTCGGCCCGGCCCGGCCCCGGGGGGCCCCCAACACTTCGGGGTTCTCGCCCGCATCACACCGCTCGCTTCTCCGGAAGCAGAGAGGGTAGAAAGCGGTGAGCGAGCTCTGAAGGCATCTCCGGAACAAGCAGAGAGAGCTTACAACAAATGATCATCGGTGGACGGGGTCATAGCTGCGTGCATTGGCTAGTCTTATATTATTTAACTTATAATAAAGCTATAGAGAGTTTAAAACCTGTACGTCAAATATATTTGGTAATTATTTATTAAAATATTTTTTTACTAGACACTACATTCTATCTACCTATGTAACTTCCATTACATACTGAAGCTAAGGTAGTTTTTTTTGTATGTCTTTCTGTATCACGCCAAAACTATGGATAGTACCATTTTAAATAATACTGACATAATTTGAGATTATTATTGATCGGATTGATGCCGATATTCTGCGCGGTTCCTTTGGGAGACGCGATGAAAAACAAAATGATTTTTGTGTTGTATGATAAACGCATAGGTACTCCGATTTCAATTAATTACTGATGTAAGAAAGGAATTAAGTGCTTTATGAATTATTCCATACAAGTTTTAATATTGTAGGTTTTGTTGTTCAGAAATTACAGTGATCTCAAATTCAGAGTTGTAAAGTTGCTGTTCGAAATAAATACACGTGATATCTCACTACACCCCCCACCCCCCCTGGTGATGTTTCGTGATTTTTGTCAGACCCCCTCCCCCCCTATCGAGCATCACGTGATTAATGGACGACCCCTGGCGGAGACTTTCGACTGCTGATGGAGGAGATTAGGGCTTTGCATGCACATGTGCAGTCTTTTCAGAGATGTATGGAGCTCGACATGGCCGCCATAAAGGCATCTGTACAAGCGTGTAACACTCGCATGGACGGCATGGAGGCTAGGCTGGTTGCGTTGGAGGACAGAGGCGCTGACCGTGGCTCTGAGGCTGGTACAGGGGGATCGATCGAGCGCGTGGTGGAAGATCTTAGGCGCGAGTTAAACGACAGGGACCAGGAACTGCTGGCCAACGATGTCGAAATAACACACGTGCCAGAGCAGGCTGGAGAGAACCCCGTCCACCTGCTTAAGGTCATAGGCGCCAAGCTGGGGGTCAGTATGGACGAGCGCGACATAGTCAGCATGGAACGCGTCGGCGAGCGCCGGCTGGACGCCAGCAGCGCGGAGGGGCCCCGAGAGGCGCGCCCGCGCGTGTTGGTGGCCCGCCTGGCGCGCAGCGACGTGCGCGACGAGCTGCTGAAGTCGGCGCGCGTGCGCTGCGGCGCCACCACGGAGGGCGTCGTGCCGGCCGCCGCCCCGCGCCGTTTCTACGTCAACGAGCGGCTGACGAGGACGAACCGCCAGTTGCTTCGGCGAGCGCGCGACGCCGCTGGTGCTGCCGGCTGGCGCTTTGTGTGGACGCGGAGGGGAGTCATTCTTGCCTGCCCAAAACCCGGAGAAGCCACCCACCGCATCCGGACGGAGATGGAAATGTCAAAAGTTTTTAATTAGTTTCGCATCTTACTCAAATACCGTATTTGTGTCGAACTTAGTTGTGGCTGTCTACTCAGCTTATATCTTGTGTGCACATCTACAGGGGGAGAACAGACGGTACTGTGGACGCTATAATCCATATTGTTTTTTGGGGTTTACTAATGTTTGCCATAATTTAAAATGCCATAATTTCATATGCCATACTGGTATTTGCCATAATTTCATTAGATATAACGCTGCAGTTGCCATAATCGTGAAATGACATAAAATGACTTTCAATAATTCCATTGGTCATAATCGATCAAGTGTCATAATAATTTAAATCCATAAATGTATTTGCCATAATTCTCGTTTTCAATAATGCCAATTTCCATAACCTTTATTCACCATAATATAAATAAAGATAATTATACGACACAGATTTTTTATTAACAATTAAACCTAAAACTAAACCTCATATGGCGTCTCTAGCTAACTAAGCTCGACGGAGCCCCGCTTTGCGGGGCTGCTACTTCTGGGTGGTTTAAAAAAAACCACGAAGACTAAGGCGGGAGCTCCGCTTCGCTTCGCTCCCGCCTTAGTCTTCTAACCTAACCTATCCGACTCGGATTGCACTGAGTCGGGGTGTTAACGATAATTAATTTCGACCTTACAATATTATGCATTATTTTATTTATTTTCATAATTATATAAAATTTTGATTATGTCAAGAGTCGATTATGAGATGTGTTACTTATGGAAACTAATTATTATGAGAAATGTTGTTATAGAAAGTCATTTTATGGCAAATAAAAGTTATGACGGTTGAGTTGTTAAGGCAAACGTTATTAGTATAAATGATAATAGTGCAAGTAAATATTATGATCGGGGATGATTATGGCAAACAATAATAGTGCAAATGAATTTATGGAAAACGAGAGAAGACCGTTTTTTGGCATATCCAACACTTTTCTGTTTGCTATGTCATGTCATGTGTGTTTCATTTAATTGGAAGTACAATGGGCATAGTGGTATGTATTGTAGTTGTTTTATTTATATGTTACTTATGAGTTTGTTGCTAAATGCACCTGCATTTAGATTATGTTTATGATTATGTTTCGCTCACATCATCCACAAATTATGATTAATTTAGATTATACTGGCATGCTGTCTCATTCTAAGTTAAAGACTAAATTTAGGACTGGAATTTGTGTATATATGTATATGTTACTGTACAAATGATTACTAATAAATATTTAAAATTTGGTCTATTAAATGCAGGCTCCCTCTCTACTAGACAGGATGAGTTTAGGCTGGCCATGTTGCATCATGATGTGGACATAATGGCCATTAACAAAACTTGGCTGAAGACTGACCAGGAAGCCAGAGCTCCTGTGGTTCAGGGCTATAGGCTTCGACATATACCTAGGCCTATGGACATAAAAAGGGTAGGGGGGGTGGAATCGCTTTTTACATTAAAATGGGGATCACTGTCAGAACAAGGATGCATCCCATAAATCAAAATGTTGAGCAAATGTGGATCACCTTAAACATTATGGGAAAAACGCTACTCATAGGCACCGCCTATCGTCCTCCTTGGCTTGACTTAGATGTGTTTTTGGGTAGCATTACTAATAGTGTCATTGCTTTGGCTCCATATGACCATCTAGTAGTATTGCGGGATTTTAATGTGGACATGCAGAAAGTGGGTGAGCGTGATGTGAGAAGGCTCTCTGATTTCCTTACTTACATGAATTTGGTTCAAGTAGTACAAAAACCTACACACTTCACGGATGACAAGGCTACCCTTATTGATGTAATATGTACAGATGTCAAGGCAGGTAATGTAATAGTGGATCACATCCCTGAGCTGGGCCGCCATTCTTTCGTTGTGTGTGATACAGTATTAGGAAAATCTAAGCTTAAACCGAGGACAGTCACTTATAGACCTTTCAAAGATATTTTGTTGGAGCATTTTGAGGAGGACAGACGTGCTTTCCGAGGGATGTTGACATGGGATTGCCAGGATGTTAATGCTATGGTTAAATCATTCAATTCTTACACATTGCATTTGTTCGACCTTCATGCACCTATTAGAACCACGACCTTTAGAATGCCTCCTACGCCCTGGATCACGGACAACATTCGTTTGCTGTTCCGACTCCGGGACCGAGCACGGGCAAGGTATCATAGTACTAGGTTGGACCGGCACTACAAATACTATATCGATCTGAAACATCTGGCTGAAAGATCTTTACAGAGCGAGAAGTCAGCTTAATTTAGAACCAACATAAATTCGCAAATAAAGAAACCAAAATTGATGTGGAAAAATTTGAAGACTGATATCTTGGCGAAGCATAAGGAGACTTTACTGCCTGCTCATTTTGACAATGCCGAAGCAGTTAATAAGGCTTTCCTGAGCGTGCCTGGGGAGTCTAAATTGTCGATCTCACAATTGACATTCTTTGAGTTTGAAAGGTGCACTCCTACTCAATTCAGTTTGAGGCCGGTCAGTGAGGATGAGGTGCGCAAAATTATTGTCAATATCAAAACAAATGCACAGGGTGTGGATGGGATCAGCCAGAAAATGATCTCTATGGTCCTTCCATCGGCTCTGCAGTCTGTGACTGATATCATAAACACATCAATTTTGTCTCATAATTTCCCAGAACTGTGGAGTTGTGCAATTGTTCACCCGATAGCGAAAGTTGGTAATCCTCAGCAGTACAAGGATTTAAGGCCTATAAGTATTCTGCCTTGTTTGTCTAAGGTCCTGGAGCGAGTAGTACATACACAATTGTCGGAGTACCTGGAGGTGAACAATCTGTAATCAGGCTTCCGCAAGGGACGTAGTACAGCTACCGCATTGGCTGATGTAGTGGGCAATATACTCGGGGCTAGGGATGAGGGGGGGGGGTTCTATCCTGGTGCTCCTGGACTTTTCGCGCGCATTTGATGCGATAAATACTACACTTCTACTCTCAAAGATGTCATACTATGGATTTACCAAAGAAACAGTACAATGGTTCCATAGTTACCTGGTAAATAGGACGCAATGTGTGGAGATCTTAAGGGAGGGTGGTGACCGGATTACCTCCACTCCTAGCCCAGTAACCAGGGGTGTACCACAAGGGTCTATTTTAGGGCCTCTTTTGTACATATTGTATAGCGCAGATATAGTTAATGCAATCAAGAAGTGCAAATATCATATATTTGCAGATGATGTACAGCTATACAAGTCCTTTAAGCCTACCAACTGCGGTGGCTGCAATAAATGATGATTTGGAAAGTGTGCGTATATGGGCAGAGCAAAATTCCTTGATGTTGAACCCTTCCAAATCAAAGTTCATGGTGTTAGGGTCCAGAAAACAGTTTCAAGATATTGTGGCACTAAACCCAGTTATTACTATGAAGGGCGAGAATATTGCAAGAGTTAGTACTGCTACCAGCCTTGGACTACTTTTGGACTCGGAGTTGCGATTTGAAGCTCACATAACCAAAGTTGTTAGCAACTGTTTCTACAGATTGAATGTCCTTTATGGAATACGACAGTTTTTGAGTGAGCCACTACGAAAGATCCTAGTTGATAGCCTTGTGCTATCAAACTTTAACTACTGTGACACAGTGTATGGTCCTTGTCTGCTTGCGAGGACTGAGAATCTTATACAGCGAGATCAAAATGCCTGCGTCCGTTTCTGCACAAATATTCCCAGAAGAAACCATGTAACTCCCTACTTAAATAAGCTAAAAATTCTCAAAATGGCCGCCAGAAGGAGGCTCCATTTGGCTAGCCTACTATTTGGGATTGTTAAAACACAAAGACCTACCTATCTCTTCGAGAATTTTAGTTGGAGATATGACAAGCAGCGTTACAGTAAAAGATCAAAATTACCTCCCTTGTCAATTCCTGCTCATAGGACGGCAGCCTTTAGAGGTACATTTAAGCACTCAGCCACGAACTGCTGGAATGTTCTATCCCCACCGATACGCAGCCTGAAAACAAAGCAGACATTTTTACGCCGTCTCAGGACCTTATACATGATGGAACAATGTCATTCTTTAAAGTGATTTTGTAATTTCTTGTTACAAAATGAATCTATAACACACTATTAGAATAAAATAATTAAAATAATATGTATACTATTCAGATATTCAATACTATTTATATATTTTTGTGTAACTAATTATATTTATAATTCAATATTATATATCTACTTATATAAATTATCCTGGGAGGAGTTTAAATGGTATATGAATTTTAAAAACCTTCTTTCTTTGGCTGGCGTGTGGGGTGGGTTTGAAGCATGACGTGCAGCTGATGTGCCGGGGTGATGTGGGTGAGCAAGGTGAGACCTGTGTTATTTGCCTAGAAAGTTACAATATTATGTACTTAAACAAAATTTTGTACAGGTTAATTAGTCCGTAAGTGGAATGATTTTCTGTTAGTTCTGAATATTGAATAGTTATGTATTGTGAAATATTTTCAATTTTAATAGTGGTTAGTAATTTGGTACGTATTTTTAATTTAAATGCAGTGTATAATTATTTGAGTGGGATTGATAAATTGTTACTTCTCACTCATAAATGTGGGATCGTTCCAATTGATACTAGTCCCCTGTTAGAGAGGTTCTCTAGCGCAGTAAACCAGAGTGATTTACAGGATTCATTCCTAGAAACCCTGGAAGCCAAGAGACTTGGACGTGGACCAACAGCACCACTAAAAAAGTCGAACGAAACTTATTATAGTACCTGACAAAAGCGTGACTGCTACAAGTCTTCTCAACGAAGAAAACGACGAACTCGAACAATCGTCAACCTCAAATTTGACTGCTAGAAATCTTGTCAATGAAGAAAATGAAAACCAACCATCAAACTCGAATACTACTAGTAGACTAGTCCGCCACCGCCGTAGAGTTAGTAGTGAAAGCACTTATATAGAAAGCGAGTCATTAGAATCAATTGGTGAATTGAAAATGACTCTAATTACATAAATGTAGAATGTTCACTAAAGTTTTCAAACGCTTTCACACCGTTTTGAAAGCACTTATATAGAAAGCGAGTCATCAGAGTTAGAATCAATTGGTGAATTGAAAATGACTCTAATTACATAAATGTAGAATGTTCACTAAAGTTTTCAAACACTTTCACACCGTTTTCTCCCACCATTCATTTATGAGGGTGAATTGTTTCCAGGTGTTATTACAAAAATCTCCGATACGGGAGCAAACATTTCCTCAATGAAGAAATCCTTATAGTTTTGGATGTGACCTAAACCTATTGACGAAATCCACTATAATTGGGATCAAATATTGGGATGCATTAGAGTCCACCAAAGAAAAATAGTCTTTGAGAATTAAATTGTTTCCGAGTTAAGTCACTTGTGGGGTCTTTAATTTTTTTTTCTTTTATTCTTGTTTTGATTATGTTGATTGTATCTTTGGTAAGATGTGTATAATGATGGTTTATTTAGAGCTTTCTCCGTCATCCGCCATACTCACCGTCTGGTGAGTGAGTGGAGAGTGAGGTGAAAAAGCTTGCTTGCGCCTACAGACTACTACTTTTTCCAGAATGTGGATAACTTCTTGGCAGGAAAGAAATTCTATACAAAATGCCTTTGAAGAATTTGTTGCCTCTTGCCCAGCTGATTTCTTTACGAAAGGTGTACAGGTTAATTAGTCCGTAAGTGGAATGATTTTCTGTTAGTTCTGAATATTGAATAGTTATGTATTGTGAAATATTTTCAATTTTAATAGTGGTTAGTAATTTGGTACGTATTTTTAATTTAAATGCAGTGTATAATTATTTGAGTGGGATTGATAAATTGTTACTTCTCACTCATATTTTTGTACGCACATAAGAATATGTATTCACTGCTCAAATTACATGTACCTATTATGGAATTACTATACTTACGATTGGCAGCGGCAATTTTTGTTTGTTTGTATAGTCGTTTGTTATTTCTTGATAACAGATATGCGACGCCTCTTGGAGGATAGCATGCTTGCTATATGTGTACACACATTTATATGAATCACAGTGCAACACATTATAGCACAGCTGCAGCATGCATTTTGTTTCATTTTCACCATTGCACAATTTTGGAATGATGTAAATATTTCTGTTTTCTGTGATAAGATTTCATAAGTGAGATACGTCAGTGTCAAAAAGAAAAACATGGCTGGGGCTTGGCGTCATTGGAGCTCAGAGACGGAAGTGGTGAATGTTGCCAGCCCTAAATATATTACATACTCTATGGTATTTTTTTTTTCTTTTTAAATTGTCATGTGTTTCTCTTGTTTTTTAGTTTTAAATGGTAATGGATACGTTCATAAAGGAAAAAATGTTATAAGGTTTTTTTATGTGTTCGCGTGATAGTGAATTTTATTTTTTATTTTTTTATTGTATTTTTATATTGTCAAGTAGGGTTCGGCCACCTCTGAAAACCAGCGCTGTCTGCTTGTTAGTGCAGGTGGACAGCATTACGCTGAGAGGTGGCCGTTATTCTGCTTTCTGTATTACCTACCTGCTACCATTAATATTAGTTGATATTTTTTTGGCGGAATAAAAAGCTTTTTCTTTCTTTCTTTCTGTATACCTCATTTATTTTAATAAAAATTACAATAAACTACGTCATGCATCCAGCGGGGCCCGGTTGTATTACGCTCGAAATACATAAAAAAAATACTGATCGTAACTTGTGCCAATGTACCTCTCGATGCATGTATTAACTCCAAGATATCTTCAACAGAACAAGAGATATTCCCGCAAGAAATAATTGTCTGCCCAGCCAGTCCCTCCCTAATTTAAACTCATATGTGCAAAAAAAAAACAACTAGCTAGATCCGTAGATCTGAACATTCGTCGTAGGTATATGATCTTGGTACTTATCTATAATACAAAAAAACACCATAACACACATTTTTCGGTTTAGCTCCAGTGGCCCCGCTGAATCGATACACATTGCCAAGATTAAAGAAGCAAGAACTAACTTTGTATCCAAGTTATTATTGGGGATAAATTATCAGCCCACTTCTCTGTAGATGTGCTAAAGGCTTGTGATGAAAATCACATTAAATTCATTTGTCTTCCTCCCAACAGTACCCACTCGACCCAGCCGTTAGACGTCGCATTTTTTCGACCGATGAAAGTGGCTTGGCGACAGATTCTTTCCGAGCGGAAGGCAAGTTCACAAGGCCGCTGAGAAACTGTGATTCAAAACAGCAGTTTTCCCGCCTTACTTAAAAACAACTCCTCAAAGTTCTAGCTCCAACACAAGCAGAAAACTTGAAATCAGGATTTCGTAAATGTGGGATCGTTCCAATTGATACTAGTCCCCTGTTAGAGAGGTTCTCTAGCGCAGTAAACCAGAGTGATTTACAGGATTCATTCCTAGAAACCCTGGAAGCCAAGAGACTTGGACGTGGACCAACAGCACCACTAAAAAAGTCGAACGAAACTTATTATAGTACCTGACAAAAGCGTGACTGCTACAAGTCTTCTCAACGAAGAAAACGACGAACTCGAACAATCGTCAACCTCAAATTTGACTGCTAGAAATCTTGTCAATGAAGAAAATGAAAACCAACCATCAAACTCGAATACTACTAGTAGACTAGTCCGCCACCGCCGTAGAGTTAGTAGTGAAAGCACTTATATAGAAAGCGAGTCATTAGAATCAATTGGTGAATTGAAAATGACTAATTACATAAATGTAGAATGTTCACTAAAGTTGTCAAACGCTTTCACACCGTTTTGAAAGCACTTATATAGAAAGCGAGTCATCAGAGTTAGAATCAATTGGTGAATTGAAATTGACTCTAATTACATAAATGTAGAATGTTCACTAAAGTTTTCAAACACTTTCACACCGTTTTCTCCCACCAGAAGGTGGGAGAAAACGTAGTGTTCATTTATGAGGGTGAATTGTTTCCAGGTGTTACTACAAAAATCTCCGATACGGGAGCAAACATTTCCTCAATGAAGAAATCCTTATAGTTTTGGATGTGACCTAAACCTATTGACGAAATCCACTATAATTGGGATCAAATATTGGGATGCATTAGAGTCCACCAAAGAAAAATAGTCGTTGAGAATTAAATTGTTTCCGAGTTAAGTCACTTGTGGGGTCTTTAATTTTTTTTTCTTTTATTCTTGTTTTGATTATGTTGATTGTATCTTTGGTAAGATGTGTATAATGATGGTTTATTTAGAGCTTTCTCCGTCATCCGCCATACTCACCGTCTGGTGAGTGAGTGGAGAGTGAGGTGAGAAAGCTTGCTTGCGCCTACAGACTACTACTTTTTCCAGAATGTGGATAACTTCTTGGCAGGAAAGAAATTCAATACAAAATGCCTTTGAAGAATTTGTTGCCTCTTGCCCAGCTGATTTCTTTACGAAAGGTGCCAAGGTGTAAAGTGCCGATGCGTTGGTAAATGTGCATTGATTGCATGGGTGATTTCTTCGATTAATATCGATTTCGATTAAATTCGATAAAAAAGCGGAACGATTTTTTTCAAGTATTGACATGAAAAAAATCGTTCCGCTTTTTTTTCAAACGTAACGGCAATTTCATAGGTAAAGACCTAAAATGCAGTGCATCGGACAGAATAGTATCAGTAAGCAATGTACTGCGCTTACCACATCATCACTTCAATCGACGTAGCGGGACTTATTCATCAAGATGAGCAACAACATTGAAGAAACTCACGACATTATGGAAGACGAAGTGGAGCTAGTGGAGACCTTTACACTCCCCGACTAAGAGAAGACTCCACCACTAACTCCGCCAACTTAGAACCACAGCGGGGAATTTGAGAATATAACCATGGAGAGCCCTCACATCAAACGCCACCAACGCCGCAACCTGTGACACCGAAGAAGCGGCCTGCTACATGGAACCTACGACAAGCTCCGTCGAATAAACGGGTTTGACGCATACCGTCTCATCCGCATTTCGTCACGAATTCAAAAATGGTCCTATTCGCCTTCGGTCCCAATCACATTCAGTCCCATTCGCATTCGTTTCCATTCGCGTTCGGTCCCATTCGCATATTGTCCCATTCGCAAAATGGTCACATTCAGATTTACCATGGCTATAAAAAAATAACCACGAAGGCTAATGCGGGAGCTTTGCTCTTAACCTAACCTATCCAGATAACCGCTCCGACCTCGCGTCTACGTCGGGACTCCCACCGAACGCGGCCCATCGCTCGACGATGGCCGCTAGACTTGCGCAAAACAGTACCCGATGATGTCCTGACATATGGCATAGCTTTCCGAACCGTGCCATATGGCATTCGAACAGTACCCGGACCAGTACCCGATCTTTCGTACAAGTACAGTGTTCTGATTGTTCTGACAGGTGTCGGACCTTCATAAACCGTATTAAGAAAAATAGACCTTATTTGCAAGTAAATAAAGTTCTCTTGAACCCGGACCAGTACCCGGTCTTTCGTACGAGTAAATACAGTGTCGTGATTGTTCTGACAGGTGCCGGACCCTCATAAACCGTATCAAGAAAAATACACCTTATTGTAATGTACATAAGGTCTTTTGAATTTGCATGCCATTATGCGCCATCTAGGGCAACCCAGGCAAAACAGATACGATGGGGTGGACGTATCTGAATTATCCCAGTTACAGCAGATGTCGCTGTTATAAAATGTATGTCTACAAGTGTAGATAGGTACAAGACCTTGAATTATATAGAATAAGGTCTATTTTTCTTGATAAATTCCCTTTGAGTTGCTTATGTTGGTACGATCGAATAGAACATAGAACCACAGATAATTTATAATATTTTCTATAAAAGAACTAACTCATTCGTTTCGTGAGAGTAAGAAATGCGGTCAACGTGCTCTAGATGGCGTTGGTACTGCTATCATACTAATACACTCGAGAGCAATGAATCCGGGTCACTTAAAGAATCCTAAAAATCTCGGAAACTAAAAATGCTAGGTTAATGCAATAAATTGTATTTAATAGACAATGTAATACTCCTTAAATGAAGGTATTAAAACTTCTTAGTTATTGTAAAGTTATATCATAAAAAAATCAAATTTGAAAAAGGGCCACTTTCGAAGATGGAACTACGAAATTACAGCATTTGGTGTTGCTTTTGTTTGTAATCTGTCATTTATGTGGGTACATAAACCATGTTGATAGTGCTCTATATTCATTAATCAAGCTGAAATTATGTCGCTTACGCCTGAAGAATGCACCAGAATACTTACAATGCTGGAAACCGGCCGGAGTCAGCGCGATACAGCCAGGACTGTCGGTGTGTCGCTGTCAACAGTACAAAGAGTTCTCCGACGTTACGAAGAAACTGGTTCTAACCTACGCAGACCAGGAACGGGCAGAACCAGGTGTACCACAGCACGAGAAGACCGATACTTGGTGAACACCATGCTTCGAAATCGCTTTCTCACAGGAACTGAACTCACCAATCAGTTTCGACGCCTCGGAGGAAGTAACCCAAGTGCATGGACAGTAAGACGTCGGCTTGCTGAATCTAACTTAAAACCCCTTAGACCTGCAAACTGCCCTAAACTGGAGCGTGGGCATCGTATTTCGAGACTAAGGTATGCCCAGAGCCACGTAAATTGGAGTATTGAAGATTGGTCAAAAGTTATGTTCTCCGACGAATCAAAATTTATGCTCTACAAGCACGATGGAAGACACAGAGTGTATCGAAGACCAGGGGAAAGATTCAAGCAAGCATGCATCGAAGAAAAAGTAGCCTACGGTGGTGGGTCTGTACTTGTGTGGGCCGGAATTTCTTCTGAAAGTCGCACAGAGCTGGTGATCATAGAAAACGGCTCTTTAACTAGCGTAAGATATGTGGAAGAAATCCTCAATGATCACGTTGGTCCATTTATGGTCAATTTAGGTGAGGATGCTATATTTATGCATGACAATGCCCGACCTCATACAGGTAGGATTGTGAATGACTACCTTCAAGAGATGAACATTACTCGTATGGAGTGGCCAGCGCGCAGCCCGGATATCAACCCGATCGAGCATGCTTGGGACGAGCTAGGCAGATGCGTAAAACAACGAAACCCTCCCCCAATCACGCTTCGTGAGCTCAAAATTGCTCTCACAGAGGAATGGGAGAATATTCCCCAAAATCGTATAAGGAACTTGGTGTACAGCATGCCAAACCGCGTAAACGCAGTAATGGAAGCACGAGGAGGCAATACGAAGTATTAAAATTCAAGAAAATCGTAATAAAGTTCAAAAATTTCATGTTTCCTATTTTTGTTTTAAGGAGAGATCAGCAGTTTTTTCTTTATGTAATTTTGTGTTAATAAAATGTATGGTGACTCATATTTTTTTTACTTTCATTTAAGGAGTATTACATTGTCTATTAAATACAATTTATTGCATTAACCTATCATTTTTAGTTTCCGAGATTTTTAACATTCTTTAAGTGACCCGGATTCATTGCTCTCGAGTGTATTATATCTACATTTGGCAACAGCTTATTTTGATAAGAGTTTTTTATGTCGGCTGTAAGCCAAGGAGATGGAAAGTGCTTAACTTTTACTGCTCGTACTGGCGCATGCAAGTCATACAGCTCTAAAATTTTATGATTGAAATAGTTAATTTTGGCATCAATTGTCTGTGCTTCATACAACGGATCCCAGTTGATGTTGCTAGCATCCTCACGCAGTTTGACTAGATTCATGCCACCAAAATTGCGCTGCATAAGGAGTTTAGGCTTAGGTTTCGGAGGACGAACTTCATATGAGAGGAATATCAAGTCATGACAAGAAAAAGCGTTTGCTGGATATTGACCGTGTTTAGCAACAAGGTCCGTGGAAGAGACAAGTATTAAATAAAGAAGAGTTGGAGGATGACCAGGAGCGTGATGAGTGGCACTAGAAGGCAAGACAGATAGATTACAGGCTTCGACTATGCTTAGAAAAGAAGAAGAGCGGGAGTCTTGCTTTAAGAGACAAGTATTAAAGTCTCCCATAATAATAGTTTATCTATAATTTAGTGAAAGACGTTCAACTAAATTTTCAAATGAAGAGAAAAAGTTAATGTGCATTGAGGGGCAATAATATACTCCAAGTAATAATTTTATATGGGCGAGTTCAATTTCCAAGAAGAGATGCTCACCAGCATTTGATGGCGGCGGTTGTGGAGATAAGTCGAGAATACTATAAGGTATGTTATTACGTAGATAGATCGCAACACCGCCACACTTTGGGCCGGTGCGATTTTGAGATTGAACTCAGGAAGAGAGTAGCACCTAGAAAGTAAACAAGGCTTAAGAAAGGTTTCAGAGATAAGAATAGCATGGATATTTTTACAGTTAAAGGTCGTTAGCATACTCGGGAAATGGGCGTGAACACTCTGTGCATTTATATGGACTACATTGAAATTCTTCGGTACATCAGCAAACTGGGTCTGAATAACATCAGCTAATGAAGGCATATACGAAAAGCTATCATTCAGACTACTCGCTGTAACAAAGCTTTCATTGTCACTATTATCTGTGCTCGCCATTAAAATTATTAAATATATTATAATAAAATATAATAATAAATAAATAAAATATATATAATATATATAAATGAAATATAATAATAATATTATACAGGTATCACAAAATTGGTTCTGACTATTCTATACAATATCCACCCGCCGGCTGCGTGTTACATGTGTTTTTATTATTTTTATACAATACCAGAGACTAACATCACAAAAACTAATACAGAAAAGTACGCAGAGGTCGGCACATACCCATTAATACAATTAAACAAAATAAACCATAATAATGAAATCACTACCTACGCTGTATGGACTACAGTCCTTTGGCTGCACAAGTTTGGTAAAAAGGAAAGAAAAAAAAATGTATGCGTCAATGTATTGTGACAGCTGACATTTGTCAGTCAAATAAAACCAACAACAAGAAAAAAAAAATTACAGCGGTGTTAGTAAAATAAATACAAGACAAGTTATGGTATTACTTTGCAAAGTAAAGTTAAAAGAATTAGGGTAGGTAGTGAGTAAACAAGAATTTCAATAAATGAGTACCTGACCTTACGCAACAGTGGTAGATGTATCAATAACTGTTAAACATTACTTTTTTACTACGGCACGTCTGGACTTGGTTGAAACCTTGACCACAGGAGCGGATGTTTTATGGTTATTACTGTCGAGCTGATTTAGGTCACTTAAACTTGCTACACGATGACGTGTTCCGTCGGCATTTCAATATATTTGACAGATGCTCATAGACTTGCTCGACTGAATTTTGCCAGAGAACACTTGGAGTTTGATTGGTCTGACACTGTGTTTTGTGATGAAAAAACAATAAAATCAAGTCAGCATGGACGTCTACACCTTTGGCGTTACAATTCATCTCGGTATAGAGATGATCATGTAATCCCAAATAGAGAATCAGGCCGACTTTCCGTAAATATTTGGGGCTGGATGAGTGTAGGAGAATTGTGCCCTCTTCCTACTTGAGCGACGACGGCTGTAAATTATATCGACGTGCTTTAAAATGCAATGCTACCGACAGTCTGTATTATTTACCCGGAGAACGAAGTGCCACAATTTAATTTTGTTCAAGATAATTGTTCAATTCATAACGCGAGGATCGTAAGGGCCTGGTTTCGTTCACACACTAGCGTAAGGGTAATCCCGTGGCCCTCAAGATCACCGGACCTAAACCCGATAGAAAATCTTTGGGGCCTTATGGTCCAAAGATGGTCGCATCAAAATGAAAGAACCAAACAAGCTCTTGAGAGTCACTGTAATAAAATTTGGGACGAAATGCGAGGAACCGATATTTGCTCACGGCTTGTTGGTTCAATGAGATCTCGTCTTTTAGAGGTCATAGAAGCCAATGGCGGTTACACCCGTTTCTAATTTTGTTATTTTTCCAACTTCTTCTGAATTTTAATGACTGCTGCATCGTTCTAGAGCAGCTCCTGTTCTAAAGTGTTTTTGGGTGAAGGTGAATCAGAGTTAAGACACATTTACATAAATAGTGTTTGTAGTTTTCTAAAGTAAAGAGTATTTTTATGTTTTTTTAATATTAAGTATTTTAATAATCTATACTAATATTGTTTAGGCTTAGAACGCCTATACAAGATTTGGACTATTGGTGATCAATTAACTATTGCCTCAAGTTATTGGTAGGCGCCTCGTTCAATGAGGTGCACTTGCACTGTATAAGTACCTACCTACTAATGCATTCTAAGTTCACCTACGAACAGTGTAACACCGCTTTACCCAATTAAAGTTAATATTTCTAAAACCACGGTTTTTAATCATGAAAATCTGTAGTTGTGTCCTGCTTGGACATAATTTGGCGACCGTGACAGGACCTCAAAAAATCTGCTGGAAATTATTATCGTCGACCAGTTACCAGACCACTGCGAGGGCATCGGATCCACAAAAGGCCGACAGACAACGTGGAAACTGAGGAAGGCGAATTCAAATGATCCTGAGCATTGATGCAATCGACTCAGACGAAAAGCATCCAGCCACGAAATCATCATCGGAACTTCGGAGCATACCACTACCAGATAAGTGCCCTCCTTACCCGTCTATTCTAATTATAAATCCTTCTATCGTTCCAAATATTCATTAATCCTTATTCTATTAAGCTATTTAAGACGTGTGTTAACATTTGTGCGATATATTTCTACAAATTACTGTGAACGTGATCCGGGGTCAAAGTTCTATCTTAATTTTCAAGTTTAAAATTAAACCCCAATCAAGTAATTTCAATGCCAATTTCTATTATCTACCTTGTGTTTTTATAATCAAATGTTTATTTCAGTGAAAATTACAGTTTTAAAAGAACTTCTGTAACTTTTACAAACTTTTACCTACCTACATACAACAAACATAGGTACATTCTAAACTTTTTAATTATTTCTCCTCCCTTAAACATACTTTGAAAACAATAATAATCAGTCCTAATATCCCATTCTAAAATATTTGGCCGAACGTTTCCAGGTTGCTTCAAATCAAATCGAACATTCTACAGCTGTGATACCTTATTACGCGTAAGGTACCTACGTGGGCCAGCTGATAACAAACCTGTTTCTTGGCAGAGCAGTCTCAGTGAGGTGCGAAAGGTCTATTGTTTACGTAAGTTATTCAAACTATTATTAGCATTGATACACCTAACATTGAGCTATTGGATCGTACTTATTTTTATTACTTACTTTTCACTATTAGTGCATTTTAAAGCGATAAATGTTAAAAATGACTGCACTACGTGACTTAATTATCCCTTTATGGGGCTCTGTCGATATATTCGACACCATCACTTTTATCGATTTATTTTTAAACCGCTCGGTATTCGATACTGCGATAACTATTACTAGATTCAGACAGCTCAAAGCCATTACAAAACGCAGAATTAAAAAACAAAGTATGGCCGACAGTGACAGCTGATCACCATTTGATGTCAATAATTCGCTAATTTCTGGTGTAAAAATATTATATAAGAAAATTTTCGCGAAAAATGAGTAAAAAGGTAAGTTTTCTTTTATAATTTGTTGTAAATATTACAAATATTGCATCTAAATTGCTATTTTATTTTTACATAATTGATTCATTTTACATAATTGATTCAATGAAAAATTATGATGTCGATATTTTCGACACTGCCCGCCTAGGGTTGGCGCCATTATGGGCTGACCTTCATTGTAATTCATAGAATTTTTTAAATTGTATTTATTTTATTTTTGCATTATTGGTTCACATTATTGCATTTTAAAAAGCTTATTTGCTTTATTGCTTTTTTAGGTGATCCCAACAGAGAAATTGGAAGATGTTCTCGCAGATTTATTTGCTTTGTCGGACGGCGAACATTCTGAAGACGGCCATGAGAGTGAAGAAGACGAAAATGAAGCAATTTTCTCGCTTACCACCACAGAGCTTCACGAAAATTTAGATGGATCTAATCTGAATTCACAGTCAACATCATCAGTTTCAAATCTTCCGTCATTTTCTAATATGGACACCACCACAGGTAGTACTGAACCTACTCCTACAATCACAAGGCCTGTTGAACCTGTGGTCACGCAATCAGATAACAATAGCACGGGTGAAGATAGTTCAAAAGATGATGGCGATGAAGAGTGGAAAAAAGTGCAGTTTCCACACATTCCACTAGTTGAGAAATTCGATGACATTTTACTGAGACCATCACAGTTTTATCCCAATCCCTTTATGCATTAGTAGGTGAAAATTGGGGTTTCCAGATCACAGAGATCTGGCAACCCCAATTTTCACTATTCATTCAATTCATTATATCATGCACCGCATAATCATATGTAGTTCAGACTGTTTAGAGTTATTACTCACTAATACCTAATCACTTTCTTCAATCAGATCGACCAGATCATTATCTATTCTAATTATTCGAGCCCATAATATGAGGCCTTTGAAACGGATTTTAGAGCATCTACCACTAGGGTGTTAAGAGGATCCGAAACAGGCTTAAACATTTTATTGAGAGTCAAATTTAGATCATGTTCTTGATCTTTCATTTGTTTTAGTTTACTTTTGATTGTTTCAACTGACTTTATTAACTCAATTTTGAAATCTTTTTCCTTGTTATGAAATATTTCTTAGAGTAGAGTAGGTTTCAGTAAGCATGCAGCAATACTAAATGAAATTAATGTGCATAGCTCATTTATAATGTAGTTTTAACTGAAGTGAAAAAAAGTATCTAGCTGTTTTCTGTACCTGCCTTTGTTTAAAGACGAATCCTTGTTAATGCAAACAAAATTGTACGACCCACTCCAAACTGTATTACACATGTTTTTGAACTGGTTCCATGACATATCAGAGCTAACGTGTTCTTCATAAATATGCTTCAAGTTTACATCATCTTGCTTAAATATTATAATAAAGTTGGCATTGTCCCGTATCAAATGTTTTGGTATTTTCGAATAAGTTTGAGATAGATAAAAGCAATCAATCTGTTTGTGACGACCCATAGAAAAATAATTTCGTATGTTAGTTTGATTCTCACAAGCGACGTCATCAAAAATAAATACAGAGTTACTTAAAGCTTCGTTCGGTGTTATAACATCTTTATTGTCATTGAATTCATAAAAATTAATCTCAGGTATTCTTCTTATAACTTCTCGTAAGAAACGATATTTAGGTTGAAAATTAGTTTTAGAGTAAAGATAAAGGTTTTGAAATTTTAATCCATTTTCATGTAATAATAAACTGAGTAAGACATTAGTTTTCCCACAATTCGATGGCCCACATATTATACAACGGATTGCATTAGGCAATAAAACGCTATGTCTGATCTGATAAGACGAATCCTCTATATCAATATTGTTAATATTTAACGTTACGGGCTGTTTGACTTACTTCATCTTGTTAGGTTATGTACTTCTATTTAATACTCATCTAAAGAAGCTCAATATTTTATAATGTAAACATTTTTCTTTTAATTATTCTTTTTATGTCTATTAACACAGCCTGCTTCATCACCAACAAATCGTTGTACTCGTGTATATATGATACGAGGATGTATGTACATAAATCATTGTTACATATGTATTTATAGGGGTTACTGTAATGAAACATTAATAAACTGTAGTTTAAATTTAATTCAATAAAATTATACATAGAAATCTTACTAATTACATACAATAATATAAACTTCTATTAAATACATTTATATTTCCTTTTTCACATGGTTAAGCCATATTGAAACTTTAAAATATAGTTTCACAATGACCCCATGGTAATGTTACAGTTTGATTATGAAATATCTGCCTCTTGTCATCATTCTTATTAAATATAATTTTATTAACTTCTTGAGAATACAGTATATGCCTGCTTGATTTAATTAAATTCATTTTACATTTCAAACTTTCATTACTTCTTAAAGCTTTTTGATAGTGAGATAATTTTAATCGACCGGTTACAGCTTTTGTTATACCCTTTGCTTTTGTAATTTGAGTGTTTGTACAATTTATACAATATAGTTTCGCTCTCAACCCAATAAATTCGTTTATAACAATACCTCCGAGTTCATCTTTAAACAGTCCTGGAATTTTATTATTTACTCTAGGCATATTATAGCAGTTGTTACTCTCAAAATTACTTGTGTCAAATTTTGTGATGTCGTTTTTGATGTCTTCATATATATCTTCAGTATTTATGAAATAGAGAAGACTGTCTGTATCTGTGTAGCACAGTCTTGCTCGTGTTTTATATTTATTTTTGATACAGTTATAGTGGAATTTGTATAAGTGTTGTTTAGCATATTCTAAAACTGTAAATCCGATATAAGTAGGTCGGTCTAAAATTATTTTTTCAGGATTAAATTGCAAAGCAACAAAGTTTTCAGAAAAAACTGCAATACTTTTTAGATTAGGTTTCTCGATTAACTTTTCAGCACAAAGCTGTTTATTAGTTTTATTATTATTATCATTCCATATGGTCACCAATTTTACATTAACCTGCTTGCGTCTATTCTCTATAGTTTTTCCAAATATTGCATTATTAAGGAGTTTAAAAAAATCTTTTTCAAAAGCGTTTATTGATGTTTGACGTAGTCTAGTATTCAAGTCAATATATTTTTGTAAATAATTCTCTTGTCTAAAACATAAAACACGGTGAATTTTTCTCAAAGTAAGTCCATTTAATAAGCATTCCTTTAAATGAACATAGTGAATTACATAATTGTATTTATCATATAAATTTGCAATTAGTTTTGGTGCTTTACCTCCAGGAGGTATAAATTTTTCAGGAGCAAACGGTAAATCACTATGCATGTTAAGTAAGTTTTCGGGATAAGACAAATCTACTTCTAAAATGTATCCATAGTCAGAATCATCCGGTACAGATAACACATTCATCGTTTCAATTTCATCGATCGACAAAAGGCGAAATTCCGAAATGGGCATTTTCTTAGTCATGGCATAACCATATAAATTATTACAGTCGAGGTAAAGTAAATAAGTTGATGTTTTCGTAGGATCATAGTTTGGCATATATTTATTATTAGCTTTAGCATGTCGAAGAGAACACTGTGCTAGGCCTCCACGTATTCCTTTTTCCAATAATTCATATATTTCCACATCACTAATTAATTCTAGTTTAACGTTTGTGTATAGTAACATCGCATCCCAGCTCAAACTTGGAGCAGTAATGTAATACGCAGGATCAAGTTGATAATGATTCAAACAAGTTTGTCTAAATTTTTCAAATACATCTGATAAAAGTAGCACATCAGTCTTTAAATATAAATCTGTGTATTCTCCAAGAGTTTTAATATTATATGCTTCCCAAATAGATTTAGCATTTTTATATTCATTATCGGTTATGTGCTCACATTTTAAGCTGTTATAAAAACAGTCTTTCGGTGGAAGTTGAGTTTCATTATATTTCGAGAATGCATTCATATAATCATAAGGATCACATCTCATCCACAAGGACATATCTCCTTTATGTCTTAATAATTTTAGTGGTTCATAATTTATATTTAGAAATTCTTTCGACAAATGAACAAAATCATTTTCACATAAATTGCTAACCAATTCACTTAAACTGGAATTTAGAAATTGGAAAGAATCTATGAATTTAACTTGAATAGATTTTGAATCACCTTTTGTTCGGAACACTTTTGTGATTGAAATATACTTCTCTTTAGTTTTTGGTATTATTTTAAAATCTCCTTTATAATTTGCTAATTCTTTAATAAATAGGTGGGAGTCATAGCCAGCTAAATTGTGAAAAATAACAGGCACAAATGGACACACTCTAAACATTAAATTACAATGAGAGTGCGCCGGGCCTCTATACTGTGATGTCACGTGATCATGATCCTGTACTTTGTCATCCAGAAGTAGATTATTACAAATATGACATTTATTTGCATTGTTGTAATCATTTTTTTGGACTATAGTTAATGGTTCCATAGGCATTTTATGGGACAAAATACTGAATATGTAATCCAAATCATTTAGTAAATATTTTATAAACACTTTCACACAGTCAGGCCCTCTATATGTCACATATTTATTCAGGTCTGAATTATGTGTACAACAAATATAGTAGCCAAAACATGAAGGTTCATGAACCTTATAATATATGTTCGAGTGTTTTCAGTTTTCATTATGTTACAGTTTAGCAAAAGACTCTCAAAATCCGCATAAATGACAAAATTATTTTTTTGTTTTCTCTCAAAGTATAGTATTTCTTTCAGGTAATATCGTCTGTATATTAGCACACATAGTATGCGCATTATACTTTGTTTCATTCGTAAATACTTGTAAGCATGTCTCACACAGATACATTTTACCTTTATGTTTTGTTATTTGACGTCTGACTAATCTAAATAATTTTTTTATCAAACAATAATGTCCATTACCATTTCGTTCAAAATATAATAAATTCACATGATTGTTTTCGTAAATTTGTGACATATAAAGGACCAGTGACAATATTTTTATCATCTAATCCGTATATGTTGATACTTATAGTAGGATCTTTTAATTCAAATGTTTTAATACTCTTATTTGTAGGAGGAAACAATACACCATGGATATTTAATACTTTAGAATAATGTGGATATGAAGTTGTTCTGCAAACATTAGTTTTAGCTGGGTATAATGCTGCAAAAACACTCCACAAAAAGCAATAGATATCATTATTCTGTATGTTTAAACAGCTTCTCGTTTTTTTTATAGCAATCGGCAAATCAATGTATGATCCACCTTTCAAAGGAGCATATTTATTTATATTAATTTCAAGATGTATATAATGTATGTAAGGGGTGTAATGGGGCCCTACCAACACCTCCGGGCCCAAGTCAACCTCACGTGCAAGCTCGTGCACCTGCTGAACAACGGACGAGGCTCTGACGTCGGCGGTCCATTTCAACACGGCGATGGGCTCACCACCTGTTACGTGGGACCGAATTGTACACGGTGAAATGTGGGCCGGTATAGGCCTCTGCCTACCCCTTCGGGGATAAAGGCGTGAGTATATGTATGTATGTATGTTCAAGATGGCTTATACAGTAATAGGACCACCCAGATTCACGGTGTTGGAATTCTGAGAGTTTTTTGTCAAATGTGTTCATTGTTTTCAAATATAATTCATGCATATCTGTATTATGGTATATAACTTCATATTTTGTGTTAAATGACTTCAGTTGTTGCTCACCAGATTTTGGCAAAATAAAGTAAGCAAAAAGCTCAAAGTTCAACTTAACACAGTTATTTTTAATGAGGCTATCATTAATTATATTCATGACTTGATTCTGATTATCCATTAAGAATTCCTCGGGTGTGAGGTACTCCATTAATGGATTAAGTTTATAACTGATTATTCTCTTTTTGAAAGCCGTAGCAATAATATCAATATTTGGAAATTCAGTTTTCATTATGCAATTCGATTTGTGCAAATTCGTTCTCATATGATATCGGTATTCATTTTTAGATATTTCAATATGATATTTTTCACAAATAATTGAATCATTGCAGCTTGTTCCATTCGCTGGCGTAATCGGGTGAATCGATGAAACTGTAAGTAATAAAAAACAACGAACATTATATGATTACATTCCTTTAATATACTAAATAATTATTCTATTAAGAGATTTATAATTATATTATTATAAGGAGTATACATTTAGGTGCACATCTACTAAGTTGGAGTACATAAAAACTTATACAAATAAAAGTGTAATAATTAATCACTACCAATATAATATATAGGTATATTGTTTAGAGATACTCAATAATAATTACTAATAAATGTCGGTGGACATTTCACGTATTCTTTCCTGGTTGCCATAATAAAATTAGCCAGGTGCTGCCAGGCATCCGTATTGTCGAATGTTTTATTCTTTACAGTAACAATGGCTTGACGCCATCTGTTAATTGGCTAAATTCTTTCAATTTCGTCACACCGATAAATCCTTAGATCTATATAGTGTGTGCCGGGCTTATTTTCATCTGACGTGAGTGCCCGTTTGCAAGGCGCCGCGTTATATAAGAGCTTAGCGGTACAGGAATGGGTTGTTTACCGGTTACGACGGAGTCTTCTTTATCCTCGTCTTCACTGTCAGTCCCAAAGAGGTCGTACGCTGTGCATCTCTTTGGCGGTATCGGTTTGAAGTATAGCTTCTTTCGAGCCGATGACGGCGACGGTGCTGGTACTGACGACGGTGTCATGGATGTCGAAGGCTCTGGCACCGGGGCTGCGATTTTATCACACGTAGGACGTGGCGATGGCTTCCTTTTTCTGCATTTTTTGATGCTCTGAGGTGCAATTTCCTCATCAGATGGAAAAAGGGTCTCAGCGTTTTCTCGCGACCTGTAATAAAGAAAACCAAAGTTAATAAATAATTGGGCCATATTACTTATTCAGAACACAGTTAAATATAACCAAATATACTATTATTTATTTATAAGTAGGTATGAATGCTAAACGAATATAAATTCGTCGTTAGATTACTATCACACCTATATCACCGAGGGAGTAGGCAGAGGTACATTACACACAATCATCTTGCCACTCGTTTGTTAGTCCGACTCACGTAATAGGGGGGCAAGCCTAATGCTATCACCGGGCACTATTTAAAACTAATAACCACTTCAAATCAAAATTCCGACAGCCAGGACAGTCGTTACATACCTAATAACCTCTGCTGTCCAAGAGGATTAATTAAAGAAATTAGAAATAAAAATTAGTTACTTACATTTTTTTCTGCTTGTCTCTGGAGTTACTTTTTGTTGATGCTGAGCCTGTGCTTCAAGAGGCTGAAGTGATGTTTCTCACTGACCACCCGGAGAATAAATAGGGGGTAACTACGTCACTATTTTTCATATAAGTGTATGCACGTGGACCAAAAAGCCTGAGTCAGGAATCTATACTTATAATAAATCTGTAGAAGTGAAAATTCTGTACATTCAAAATATCAAAAAAATAAATAGCAGGGGGTGTTACTAGACCGACACCGAACCCAAAAATGTGATTAAAAAAATTTTTGTCTGTCTGTCTGTCTGTCGGTCTGTCTGTCTGTCTGTCTGTCTGTCTGTCTGTTTGTTCAGGCATCACCCAAAAACTACCGGTTCGATTGCGATGAAACTTGGTATAATTATTCTTTAATAGCCTGGGCACAACACTGGGTACTTTTTATCCCGGAAAAGTATATAGAATTCAAACCAAACTTAATTTTGCGGTTCGATCCCTAGACCCAAAGTTATTATCAATTATTGCTTAAACGGTTAATAGTACGATGATGAAACTAAGCATGAGCGTTGTTTGTTACAATTTGAAAAAAGTAATTTATACGTTTTTGCAAATTCCACCTCTAAAGGTATAAAAAAGGAGGGTAAAGTTTGTATGGGACAACGTAATTCCTTAGTCCGATCTACTTCAAATTTGGCATATAGCATTATTATCATAATTGGTGGAAGACATGTTTCGTATTTTATTGAAATTTGCACTATAACGAGCTAAAAAGGGAATGTAAATTGTTTTGGGGCTGATTTTCTCCGGAGTTGATATAAATACTCCTTAAATACACATAATTTGTAAAAGTTCAATACAATTGACGTTTTCATTTATGTTTTATTTCAAACTTCAAACAGATGATTTTATGAGCCATAAAGTTTAAAAAAGACGTTATTTTGGTATAATATTAACCAAATATGCTTTAAGGAAGTATTATTGCTAATTTATTCAAATTTTGAGTGACAAAAATAAATTTGAGAAAAGAAGAAGAAAATTCTAAGATGGCTAGCCAGAAAAAATGAAAGACCACGCTTCAGGTAGTATCCACTGGTCAATAAAATAACACCGCATGTTACCATCTACGCTCAATCCTTACGACAACAATTGTCAGCAGCCCTAAGCGACTGATCATGGAAGGCATGAACTTTATTCTACATATAGTGCCGACTGTATTCTGTCAGGAAACAAACTCACTAAGTCTTTGTAAAATACGGGAATGGCCTCTACGTAGACTACAGTCGACAGGACTGAAAAGAGCCATTACAATGAACATGAACGCTCAGTTGATAAAATTTACATTGTTATTACGTTACCAGGTCTTGGTTGGACCATCTGTACTAGGAGGACAAAGCCTACAGTAGTTCGGTTTGTCCAAACGTTGTAGGCAGGGACCTACCTGAAGAAGGAACTACGTTACGATGTCAATTGCTTAGAAGAGAAGTTGTGTCAAGTAGGTAGTAGTTTAGTCATTGCATTAAGAAATGTATCTAATAAATAAATTTACTTAGCTCATATTATTATGCATTATGAATTTGTTTATCAGAAATCTATCTAACTAGGTATTATTATAAATGCGAATGTTTGTGAGTGTGGATGTTTGTTACGCTTTCACGCTGTAACGGCTGAACGGATCTGGCTGAAATTTGGTGCCTACAGCGATATGTCATAGTCTAGGAACAAAATTTCACGCAGGCGAAGCTGCGGGCATCAGCTAGTTTTTAATAAAACAATGTTTAGTTGTTGTACAGAAACTACAAGCACAACCTTAAATAATTGTTATTAAAGCATAGAATACATTTTATTACTAGAGAGAATGACAAGATATCTGTGCACTAGCTGTTACCCGCGACTTCGTTTTGACTTCGAATAATGTTATAGCAAATTTTAATACAAAAATTCAATGTAAGTACAGATTTGATTTCGTTATGGTTTTATATGTTGGTTAGTTAAGATACTAGTTAAGTTTTGCGACTCCATACGTGTCCATGTTTTCAATTACTCCATCCGTTGTTACTTCACTTCTTACAAACAATTAGCGTCTCCAACAAACTTGTAGTGGGGTGTAGTGGGGCCCTACCAACACCTTCAGGCGTGAGTATTTGTATGTATGTATGTAACAAACTTGAATACCAACTGGAAACGAATATTAAGTACTTACTTTTACAGGTGAAGCCGTGAACATACACTACCACATAACAATTTAAAATGTGTTTAATTTAACTTCAACAAATAAATTATGTTATTAGTAGACAAAGTACACTTTACCGCGAGTGAATAATCAGCCAATCTATAGACTCTCTTAACTATCAGTGCTATCAAGTGTTACTGTTAGCTGTCTACGGAGAGCCTGTTTATTTCCTGGTCAACAAGGAGCAGGTGAAAAGCAGAACAAGCTGCAGACGTAAGAAGCCGACGAGTATACAAGTAGGATCGTTGCCTTTTACTTAATTTAAGTCCCAAGATGGAGAGCATCGTAGCAACGCAGATGGAGTTAGCAGGACTCATGGGTAACATGACCCGGAACATAAAAAAGGATTCTGCTGATCGTAAGTCTGTGGACTACTTCAAAAGGCGTCAGGAAATGCTGGAAGCCTATTGGGCTGACTTCCAGTATAACCATGACCGTCTTACGACAGAGGTAAGCCCTAGTCATCCATATTTTACTGACAAGCAGTATGATAGGGTTCAAAACACTTATAGTCAAACTAAAATGTACATCAATGACAAAATTAAGGCGTACTTAGAGCTGAAGCAGGGCCAGCAGGGGACCTCAGCAGTGACAGCTCGAGAAGAAACCGCTACCGGGACCGGTGCGACTGAGCACAGTCAACCACCCCAACCATTGGAGTCACGGTCAACAGGATCATCTAGCAAACTCGACGAAATGCGGAGGAAACAGGCCAGTAATTTTAGAGCTTTTCTCCGTACGATGGATAATATGGATATTGAGAGTTTCACACAGAAGTGGGAATTAGAAGATGCGTTGAAGACGTTGAAGTCTCGATGGTCAACAATCGACACTTTGCATCTAGAAATAGATAGTGAACTGGAAGGTTCAGATGACTATTACCAAAATGCATTCAGCAGGCACGAAAGGGCATTCAATGAGATGAAAAGGCAGCTGAATGCCAAGCTGTGGTCAGTTGTTCACAAGGACAGTTGGACCCCAAAAATGGAAATACCCGTCTTTAATGGGGACTACAAGAATTGGGTCTCTTTTAAAGATCTATTTACGGAGGTAATACACAACAACTTATCCATTTCAAACGCCCAGAAGATGCAATTTCTCAAAGGCAAGTTGAGAGGAGAGGCTGAGCGTTTGATCCAGCATTTAAACATAAGTAGTGATAATTACTCCGTAAGTTGGGAAATACTGAATAATCGGTATAACAATATTCGATTAATATTTACGTCACATGTTAATACGTTACTGAACTTGCCAACCAGTCAACAACCTGCAATAACCCACATAAAAAGGATACATGACACTACCCAGGAATGTATGAATGCCATTAAAAATCTAGGCGTCGATACTAGCAGCTGGGATCCCTTGATTGTCCACATATTACTCCAGAAAATGGATACAGAGTCTCACAATCATTATCTGGAATTGCTACCGAAGCCTAGGGAGTTGCCAAAATTACATGATTTTTTGCGTTTCCTAGAAAACAGATTTACAATGTTAGAATCTGCTAAGAAAAAGCTCGACAATTCCAAACCTACAAATAATAGCTCAAGCAATACAATTCATAAATATAAACCATTTACATCAAATAATAACGCTAAGCAGTCTTTTCCCGCATACAAAGAAGGTCAATCAACTTCCTATGTCAAGAATTTCACAAGAAATAATACAATTTGTGTACTCTGCAAAGAACCGCATGGAATTTATTTTTGCAACAAATTCATAAATATGACTCCACAACAAAAATTAAACACAATCAAAAAATTCAACATTTGCGAAAATTGTCTACACGTTCACAAAGACAAAACATGCACATCAGCAAAAACATGCAATGAATGCAATGCAGCCCATAATACTTTATTGCACGAATCGTTCAATAACCCCTCTTGCAACATTACACTTGAAGAGGAAGATTTCAACAAAAATTCTTTGTTGCAACATGGCAACAGGGAAACATTACTAGCAACAGCGATGGTAAGGGTTCAAGCCAGCAATGGAACTTATCATCAGATGCGAGCCCTTATAGACCAGGGGTCCCAAGTCTCCCTTATTTCAGAAAAAGCGGCACAGATTTTTAGCACTAACAAGACGCCACTGTAAGGGAGTAGTATCAGGTATCGGAGCCAAGGAAAGCAGTTGTAAGGGCCTCGCTAAACTATCATGTTCTTCTTTATATAGCGATTTTTCACTAACAACAGAAGTTTTTATCATGAAACAGCTCGTGAAAAACTTGCCTAGTTGTTCGTTTAGCAAACCGTTCTGGTCGCATTTGGAAGGCGTCCAACTTTCAGACCCGGACTTTAATGTTAGCCGTCCAGTGGATATATTATTTGGAGCAGATGTATATTCGCACATCATTATGGATGGAATAAGCAGATCAGATCAAGCAGTACCTATAGCACAACAAACCCGCTTAGGCTGGATTTTGTGTGGAAATGTGCAAACACTGCACTGCAACGTGGTCTTGAATCACGTTGAAGATATTCAAAAATTCTGGGAAGTCGAAGATATTTCTGAACCATCCACGTTATCAGAAGAGGACAGCCAATGTGTTCAACATTACAAGTTGACTACCACTAGGCGATCTGATGGTTCATATGAAGTCGGAATCCCACTGAAACAAAACTTTCAGGAGCATTTAGGAGCCTCTAAAAACAGTGCTATTGCCCAATTCCGCCAATTAGAACAAAAATTTAAAAGGAACATAAATTTGGAACAACAATACAAATTATTTATAAACGAATATAAGTCATTAGGTCATATGAAACAGTCGATCGGTAATCAGATACCGGAAGTATACTTACCGCATCATGGCGTAATACGGAATGAATCAATAACTACGGCACTTCGAGTCGTCTTTAATGCCTCGAGAAAAACTACTTCTGGGTTTAGTCTGAATGACCTTATGCTGAAAGGGCCCAACCTACAACAGGACCTGCAGTCACTTTTACTTAAGTGGAGACAGTTCAGATACGCCTTCACAGCCGACATAGAAAAAATGTTTCGATTTATTTGGGTGAGAGAGCAAGATCAAGCCCTTCAAAAGATAGTTTGGCGCGATGAGGATGCTGTGCTTAGAGAGTACTTTCTCTGCACAATTACATACGGTACCAAGTCGGCCCCCTTTCTAGCAATGATGACGCTAAAACAGTTAGCCATAGACGAAAGGTCAAAATATCCTTCTGCGGCATCTGTACTAGAAGATTCATTCTATATGGATGACGTTCTTCACGGAGCAGATACCACCGAAGCAACATTAAAATTACAACACGATTTGATTGAGTTATTGAAACTGTGTGGATTCAATCTCAGAAAATGGAAATCAAACTGCCCTGCATTATTACTGAACAAGACAGAAACGGCGCAGAATTTTGATTTTAAGCAACACGAATCAACAAAAACATTAGGCATACGCTGGAATCCAACTCTGGATTTATTCCAATTTCAATCGCAAGTCGAACCTATCATTAAAAAGCACACAAAAAGAGCCTTATTGTCTGATATCTCCAAACTCTATGACCCACTGGGTTGGTTAGCCCCCATCTCTACAAAAATGAAGCTCCTATTCCAAAAGGTATGGTCTTTAAATATTAAGTGGGATGAGTGCTTATCAGAGGAAATTATCAAGGAATGGAAAAATATAAGAGACGATATGGCAATCATTGATCAGTTTCAAGTACCGAGGTGGTTTGGCACCTCTAAACAAAATAATAAAATAGAGCTGCATGGATTTTGTGACTCTTCCACCAAGGCCTACGCATGTGTTATTTATTGCAAGATAAAAAATTGTAATGAAACCAAAATAACACTCGTAGCCGCTAAATCAAAATTAGTCCCAGTGAGCAAAAATATATCGCTGCCCAGATTAGAGCTATGCGGTGCCTTACTATTGGTTAAATTAATGGCAAAGGTACAGGGATGCCTCAGCAGCTATAATATACAAAGTTACGGCTGGACAGACTCAATGGTAACACTAGCCTGGATTCAGGGTGACCCAGGAAGATGGAAGCCCTTTGTAGCCAATAGGGTAAGAACAGTTTGTCAAGTTATGCCGTCAAACACCTGGCGTTATGTCAAGTCGTCAGAAAATCCTGCCGATTGTGCTAGCCGTGGCATTAGCGTAGCACAGCTTAAGAATCACAATTTATGGTGGAATGGACCGTTGTGGCTACCAAATTATGAAAGTGAGCCATTAAAATCTTTCACTACTAATGAAGAAATCAAAAGCATACAAGTAAATCATGTCATCAAGGACGAAACCATTTTTAGTAATTTGATACCCAAATATAGTTCCTTCCAGAAACTAGCAAGAGTTTCAGCCTGGATTTTGAGATATATCTCTTGCATAAAACGAGAAAGTTTTCATCATGGAAAACACTTAACTTTGCAAGAAATTAATAATGGCAAACGATTGTTAATAATACATGCGCAACGCAATGAATTCTCAGAAGAAATAAGCACATTAAAACAAAACAAAAACTTACATTCAAAGAGCTCACTATTACAATTTAACCCATTCCTGGACCAACATGGAGTTCTACGAGTGGGAGGTCGACTGAAAAAGGCTGACCTGAATCCCGACATGATGCATCCCATAATTCTCCCTCATAGCCATCACCTGACAGATATAATTATCGAGTATGCTCATAAATTAACCTTACATGGTGGAACTCGAGTAACTTTAGCAAATCTCCGACAAAAATATTGGATTATTGGAGGCAACAGAGTCGTTAAAAAACGCTTAAGAAACTGTGTAACATGTCGGAAGCACAACCCTATTAAAATGCCACAATTAATGGGGGAGTTACCTGCACAAAGATGCAACCAAGCGAAACCCTTTTATCACACAGGAGTAGATTTTACAGGTCACGTGATGATAAAAGCCAACAAGGGTCGTGGTATCAAGACCACAAAAGGGTATATTGCACTTTTTGTATGCATGGTTACAAAGCTAGTCCATTTAGAGCTAGTTTCCGACTTAACATCTTCAGCATTCCTAGCAGCGCTAAGGAGAATGGCCGCTAGAAGAGGAACCCCACGACACATGTATAGTGACAACGGAACAAACTTCGTTGGAGCTAGCAGAGCCTTGACAAACGAATACCAGTATATGGTTAGTAATTTTAATCAGGAATTTATCAGTGAAATCACAACAATGGAGATTGAGTGGCACTTTAATGTACCTTTATTTCCCTCGGCAGCCGGAATCTGGGAATCCGGGATTTGATGCATGAAACGACATCTTCGTAGAGTTATTGGCGAACAACGCTTAACCTTCGAAGAATATTCAACCGTTCTTACACAAGTAGAAGCGGTGCTTAACTCGAGACCATTGTGTCCCTTATCGGAAGATGTTAACGATTTGGATTATCTCACACCCTCGAGTTTTATTAACATTTCACAAGATATGACCACATTAGAAACAGAGACGGACATGCGTACTAGGTGGTATCTTACACAGAAAATCGTACAAGACATATGGAAGCGATGGCGCACAGAATATTTAAGCCAATTGACAGCAAGAAGCAAGTGGAGAAAATCACAACCAAATATTCAAATAAATGACGTTGTGACAATTGACGACGCAAATCTACCACCTGGCAAGTGGGCAACGGGTAGAGTTGTGGAATTACACCCGGGTACTGATGGCCACGTCAGGGTGGTCACATTAAAAACAAAAAATGGGCTTATAAAACGACCAATCGTTAAGTTATCAGTACTACCGGTCCGGCAACAGGAGCGGCAACCGGATACACCGGCAATTACCAAAAAACCTACAAAAAATAGGTTTTTTTCAGCAGCTACTTTATTTCTTTTCCTTTTTCTGAGCATGTTATCCTCGGGATACTGCTCATATAATGAGACGAAATTAAAAGACAGTCAAGGGTTCTATTTTGATAAAATTGCAGACATGAGATTAATACGAGATGAATGGAAGATAGTCTCGTACTACGACATGGCATCATATTGGCAAGGAACAACTGCATGTGGCAAATACATCAAATACTTAGAAAAATTATGCAGTAATATTGGAGATTCCCACTGTGACGTATTATCAATGCAATTGCAACTTGAGTACGCGGAGTTAGATTACAATAACAATCTGTTGCTAAGTCAGCCCGGCGGTGCCGCCGGCACGCGCCGCCGGCACGCGCCGCCATATGCGCCAGCGTCGGGGTCTTATTAACGGTGTAGGATATCTTGCCAGCGAGCTATTCGGCGTATTGGACGACCGATTCGCAGAACAATACAAGCACGATATTCTACTAACCAGAGATAATGAGGATCATTTAGCACTACTCATTAAAAATCAAACGTCCATCATCGAGGTTGAATACAATATTTTGAAACGAACTGAAGAGTCTCTGAACAAGCAACACAAGATGCTGAATCAGTTATCCCTTAAACTTAATAATATAACAAAAAATCTTCAAAATATAGTAGAGAAAAGCCAGGCAAGTACAGAGTTTAATTTGGTTGCTATTGCAACAAGCAATATGTTAAGAAGATTGGAAACGATCCAAAGCACTTTGGTGGACACCCTAATGGACGTGTATCAAGGCAGGTTCAATTTCCATTTGATATCACAAGATCAGCTAAGAGACACGCTGAGTACAATTGCTGGTCATTTAACAAAGGACCTTACCTTACCGATAAACACTCTACAGTCTAACTTTTCAAGCATTTATCGTTTATTACGTGTCAAAGCAAGAATGTGCAAGGACTATTTAATATTTGAATTAAAGGTCCCTCTCATCACTCGAGATTCCTTTGAAATCATGAAAATTTTCCCAATTCCTCGCGTTATTCATAACTCAACAGTGGCCACAGTCATACCTGTAGCTGAGTACATAGCGTTGAATATTATAGACAGGATCTACACTACTATGACGAGTTCAGACATCAGCCATTGTGAATACGATGCAGCTGAAAATTACATGTGTCATGTCCACAATCCTATATTTCACCTAAGCAATTATGAAAGCTTCTGTAGAAGGGATGACTATACTGGAAAATGTGCGGTAAACACTTCACCGTGCCTGAACGAGTGGAAGGAACTAACTGACACCAACCGATATATTTATTTCTGTTGTGGCACGTGTCAATTTCGCCTACTTTGTGATGACAAGATCACTTCCGGGCACATACATGGAGCAGGGATATTTAGTATGGGGCCAGAGTGTTTGATCCAGACTCAGAATTTCACAATTTACTCACACAACGTAGGATTAAGCAGTAGCATTTACATTAAACCAAAAATGTATGCACCCGAAATCGAGCCCATAAACAGCATCTTAAATATTAGCATTCCCATTTCTGTAGACCAGAACTATTCATCGCATCACGAACAGCTCGAGCTTCTCAGAAAGGAAATAGACCTCCTGAAAGCAAACGAAAACGTAGCGAATCCAATTTCCTACCATGATATTCACCAGTACACGGTCGCTTATATCATGGTAGGTTTCATGTTACTGGCTGGAGTAATCTGGATAATTAGAAGAGTTCGCAGCAGACAGCCCACTCAGGCGGCGGCGAAGGTCGACCAAGCGACTTCATAGCCAATTGTGATTTATGAGCGGCCTTTATCAAAGAGACCGTCATCATCTAAGCTTCGTGTATATAGTATTAGTAAGAATCATGATCAAGACAATGTGCCGAGTGTCAGTGAAAATCAAAGCAGTGGTGTCAGTGAAAGACAAAGTGAATGTGGTTACAGTGAAGTTACTAAAATAAATACAGTGGACAAGTCTCTTACCCCAATGCCTAGAAAAACGCAATTTATTTAGAGACTTTAAATCACCATTAATTTAAGCAATCAATGGTATCACCTTGTAACCTAGATATAACTCATTACTCTCATTTTCCCTCGGGAGCATGTACAGTCTAACTGTACAGTTTTCAGCACATCATCATTTTAATACAGTTTTCCATTTCATCAGCATTTTTGTAAACGCTCATTATAATTCATATTCGTTAAAATCATTAGTTCGCGTGTAGCTAGCAAGAACGCCGCGTGTCCTCACTAATCATCAAAATAGCATATCAGTTCATTTAGCAATAATTAATTAATTACAATAAAATTAGTTTTCCATCCAAGTGACTTTACATTCAATTATCCACACAAAGGCGCACAGGTTGCCAAGAACCCGTACAATCATCATTATCAGTTGCGCTCCTTGTTATCCCCCAAATTTAACATTAATTTTGAACTCTATTGATGAATATTATACTGTATAAAAGGGGGGGCCTTTCATGAAATAAATATTAGTTTCTCGTCTTGCAGCTACGGTAATAAGTCGTCATAAATGTCAGTGAGTATTATTTTTTTATTACTTATAAAGTCTCATTTTCATTTTATTAATTTAATATAGATTCTGTAAAAATAAGGGGATAACGCCCTCGTAGTACCTATACAATTACTATTTATTAAATCAGTGAACAAAGGTATAATTTTTTTTTTCTTGCAGGACTCCGAGAACGAACTATTCAATTTCATTCCAATGAATAATACTGTGCCGGAAACCCGAAGTGAAAAGCGGCGAAACCTCGAGCCTCCTACTAAAAAGTTGAAAAAAAATCCTCCAGTGTTCTCTTACACGAAGAAACTAGTGCGGGGTGGAAAAGTAATTAAAATAGAAGTGTTTGATGTAGACCATTTTGCTAACAGTATGGATTCGCTGTGCAAGTGTGAAGCTGAAATTTGCGTGCAACATGTTGTGAAAAATATTTTTATGGATGAAATTTACAGAACTATTAGGGATGTCATTGTAAAAGTTTCAGATACTGTAAATATTTCACAATAAAATTATTTTTATAAACATTATAATATTATCTCTTTTATTGGAGAACACCTGAATCACCATCAAAATTATGATACACGCAAATCAACTCTATCAGGTCTCGAACTCAGAGTGATGTCGTGCACCTTAGTAATTAGATAATAAAACCATTTCCGATATACTGAAAATAACTAACCTTCCTAGTACTATTACTGCGGCGTAATTATCATTACATTTACTATCATTAACCCGGCGTCAGCATGGTAGAAAATAGGTACAGCAACTGCATGGTGGGTCATAATTACCCGATTTTAAACCGTAGCTGATTTTTACCATTTCAATGACATTTAGAGCAAATTTGTGTTTAACTTGATGAATAGTTCATAAATTATAATATTTTAGAGACAAAATAAAAAAATAAGTTATTTATAGATCTTTTTATGTATTCAAGAGATCAGAATAAAATTTACAACAAAAAATTAAACTTCTAGAAATTTACTTATAAAATAACAAAAAATAATTAATTAACACTTGTTTTTAACTTTTTGGAATGACAAATGTCAGATATTTAAGAAAATATATGTAAAAATCATAAAGAATCTTAGTGTTAATCACTAGTATCTCCGTCATCTGCGCAACCGCCACAGAAAGAAATTATGTCTTCAGGGCAGATGATTTTGTTGAATCCTTGACAGGTATGGGTAGCTTTCCTGTCGTTTATAGCGGGACATATCCGGCATTTGATTACGAACACCACGGCATTTAGCAGGGAGCTCCTCTGATGTTTCTCGTTAACGATCACCTTCCTCTTATTCTGAAGAATTTTCACCTTCTCCCGAGCCGCTTTCTTCTAATATTGATATATTCGCTGCATTTCGCATTTCTCTTTATCCATTATTCAAATATAACCTAAGAATAACAAAATATAATGCAATACGTAATGACGGTACAAATAAATAATCGAAATAATCAAATAATGAACTCAACGTAATTGGCACGAAATGGTATCATCGAATGTATAGTTGGGTCATATTTACCTTTTTGTCATTTGAGTGCGTCTATCATCCTGCGCAGGCGCACACCGTCTAAGTTGACATAAGAAACGAGGGAGGCGGGGCACTAACCGCAGCTACTGAGAAGCGTGGTAACGTTACACTATTATTTTCATAAATACCCGCATTTAAAAATATCACGGGTCATTATGACCCAACCTAGCAGACGCCGGGTTAATCGAAGTCAAATACGAACTCGTGTTGGTTTGCGCCTATTTTCAGTGTGAAATGCATTTAAAATCTGTCAGTCAGTTATAGTCACGAAGTGTCCCAGTCATAGTTAAGTAAAATAAATAAGTACCCAGCTTAAAAGCCATATCGCTAACTGCAATTATTAAACTGAATAAACATAATAGACTCAATTGAATACATCAGTCAATCAGTTGCAATATGAGTTAGATGAAAGGTAATGATATTATTAATACCTAACGAATGACGTAATTAGTTACACATCATTCGGCTATCTATATCCTATCGCGTCGAATGGACAATGTGTAGGTTATGTATGAAGCATTCGAACAGATTGTTTACGTTTGATAAAATCTAGAATGATGAATGAATGAATAGTGAAAATTGGGGTTGCCAGATCTCTGTGATCTGGAAACCCCAATTTTCACCTACTTGTATTGTACCTTGCTTTTCTGAGTTTCATAGATCCTGAAGGGCATTGTCGAATATATCGACACCATGTTTTTTTTGTCTCAAATTAAAAAAAAAATTAAAATTAATAAATAAATACATTTATTCACATACAAGTGTTACTTTTTTAATCCCCCCGCCAGGAGCTTCTGCCCCTTAAAGGGTTAAACGACGTAGCTCAGGGACAAATTACCAAGTTTAAAAACTATTTAGATAAAATATCTTCAGGCGTGTTAAACAATATTGAGGTTGCAGAGTTAACCCTTAAGCTTGGTAAATTTGAACAGTTATCAGCTAAGTTCGATGAGTTGCAAAGTGAGATAGAAGTCATGAACGGTGACATCCGAGCTGGCCTGGCATCAGAGCTTGACGAACGCGAGACCATTGAATGCGAAATTGTGAGTGCGCTCGCGATAGCCAAGGAGTTAGTCGCCAGGCATTCCCAGCAGCAGTGTACACATCATCTGAACGCTGAGCCCCAAGACTCTGGCGTCAGGTTGCCGCGGATTGAAATAGCCAAATTTTATGGTGCATATTTTAAGTGGCTCGAATTTAGAGACACATTTTTAAGTCTAGTTGATAGCAATAAGCATCTCACTCCAGTTCACAAATTTGACTATCTTATATCGTATCTCGAAGGCGAAGCATCACGAATAATTTCCAACCTAGAAATGTCTTCTGACAATTACACAGAAGCGTGGAAGTTATTGTGTGACTGCTACGATAATAAACGACTGTTAGTTAATCATCATTTAAATTCACTGTTCAATATTCAACAATTCAATAAAGAGTCAGAACGATCCCTTCGATTCTTAGTTGATCATGTCACTAAGAATTTAAGGGCTTTGTCCAGCTTAGGCCAACCCACTGAGTATTGGGATACACTTATAATATTTAATTTAGCTTCCAAACTGGACAGCAGCACTTTAATAAAATGAAAAGATGGCAATAGAAATTGTCAGATATGTCTGCAAGCGAAACTAATCATTATCGCCTATGAATTTGCAAACGACGTTCAACCTTAAGATGGTACACCAATTTTTTGGCCCACTGTACCACAATGTCCCGTGGTACCTCAGGCGCGTCCTTGCGGACTATTTCGTGGATCGGGCCATCATTTACCCGGCCCGGTCGGGAATAGTTCGCAAGGAGATGTCGTGCGGTGTTCCGCAGGGGTCGGTGCTTGGTCCGCTCCTGTGGAACATCGGCTACGACGGGGTCCTGCGCGGTACCACGCTTAGGGGGGTCGGCATTCTGTGTTATGCCGACGACACCCTTGAAACCGTGCGGGGCCCACAGTTCAGGGACGCGAAGGTTCTGGCCACCGCAGGCGTTGCCCAGGTGGTCAGCCGCATCAGGGCGCTGGGACTCCAGGTGGCTCTCGAAAAGTCCGAGGCCGTATTTTTCCACGGGCCTCGTCGGGGGCCACTTCGAGATTCCGCCATTGTAGTGAGCGGCACCCCCCATCGCAATCGGGGAGACCATGAAGTACCTAGGATTGGTCCTCGATAGTCGATGGGGTTTCATCGAGCACTTCCGGCGCCTGGCACCCAAACTGCTGTCATACGCCGGAAGGCTGGCGCGGCTGCTCCCCAATAAAGGGGGTCCGGGAAGTGCGTGTCGCCGTCTCTACGACGGTGTAGTGCGCTCCAACGCGCTCTACGAGAATAAGAATAAGAATAAATTTATTTCCAACTAATTTACAAAAATTATACAAAATTTCTTAATCAGTTACATACAAGTACTTAAAATTATTTAATCTCTTATTACACATATAATATGATAATATAATAATATTTATCTATTTCTCAGAAAGGTACATTCTTATCATACACAATGTCTTAGTCTACATAGTGTAAATATTATAATAATGCTTACTGTCAGCAGCTAATGTCGATTAATTAACACACTTTAGGTATTCATGCATTCTCACATTCGATACGTCATTTTTGCCTGAACTAGGAAATCCTGTGTTTCAGGCTCAAAATACAAAAATATGTAGGTATATTAAATCTATGTAGGTACATACAATCTAATTTGATTTAATTTTGGCATCGCTAATTTCAAAGTACAGCGTAGTACCTATAATATTAATTTAGAGTATAGTTATACTCTTTTATGCTAAAATATAAAAAAAAAGTTACACTACTATTATTTTATACATTTAATTATTTTCTTATATGAAATTCAATTTGGAACATTCAATAACTCCTCTGTTTTATCGTAAGTCATTTCTTGCAATATTTTTTGCTTACACCGAAAATAATTCAGGTCATAGATGTACGACTTAGCATTAATTCTATTATACAGTAGGGGCCCTAAGAACAAGTAAAATCTATTTGTAAATTTGTGCTTTATTGCAGTTCTTTGAGTGCAAACAATGTCTTTACGTCTTTTGTTTAGAAGATCAGAGTTAAAACGAAGTGCTGTATGCTGTTTCAATACTGTATTCAATATAAACAGTTGACGTACTGTTAGTACTTCGCACGCTTGGTAAAGGAGGTTAGTGGGGAAGAGGAAAGGTCGAAAAGTGGCCACTTTGAGGATCGCTCTCTGCGCCCTCTCTATAGGCAATAAGAGAGTTTTACAGGTCCCACCCCATGATGTGATACAATAGCTTACTATTGACTGACATAGTGCATAATAAACCTGTTTAATCAATTTCGTGTCAGCAATATGTCTAATTTTTTTGAAAACGAATATGAGCTTGCGCAGCCTTTTGGTTAGCGCTTCACCGTGTTGTTTGAAAGTGAGCGTTTCGTCTATTGTGATACCCAGGTATTTTATTGTATCAGTTCTTGTTATAACTGGGCACGTGCATGTACCCATATCGTCATTGCCGTAAGGACAATAATGTGCGTATAGGGGTTCGCTATTTCGATTAGTACTTAATTTGCGCATCGAAAATACTACAAATTTGGATTTTTCAGTATTAAGCGTTAGCATATTATGCTGTAGCCATTTATTTACAGTATTAAAACCACGCTGCGCCAACTCATATGCTTCCATATCCGACTTAGCAGAAAAAAGTAGGGCTGTGTCGTCAGCGTACGATACAATTATGCCATTTTCTAAATTAATGTTACATAGATCATTTATATAAATTAAAAACAAAGTACTTCCTAACACACTTCCTTGGGGAATGCCAAAAGAGGTGTTTTTCATGTAGTCACTGAAGACACTGCCGATTTTTACGCATTGGGAACGTTCCTCAAGAAAACTTTTAAAAAGATGAAGTTGTGTGCCCCTTACGCCTATATTTTCTAATTTACGCACTAGAGTAGGAATGAATACCGTGTCATGTGCTTTGGCAAGATCCAGAAAGATTCCCACGGTGTGGTTACCCTTGTCAAGCTCGTATGCTACATAATTCGTTAAATGATGGACCGCATCTGCGGTGGACCTATTAGATCTAAAGCCAAACTGGGTGTTTGATAAAAGTAAGTTATTTTCTAAGTAATTTATCAACCTATTATTTATTATTTTCTCTAATATTTTTGATATGGCTGGGAGTAATGCAATAGGCCTATAATTTGTGGCCTGCTCCTTTCCTCCAGACTTATAAACGGGCACAACTACGGCTCTCTTGAGGTGCTTAGGGAATATTCCTGTCGATAGGCATTTTTGGAAAATGTTAGTTAAAGGTGGCACTAAAATGTTTCGGTACTGTTTCAGGATTTTATTAGATATGAGATCCCAACCAACTGCACAATTATCTTTTAAGGTCATAATTATTCTTTCCACTTCTTCTTCGTCAGTGTCAAGTAATACAAGGGATGACAATAAGTTAGTTCTGCTTGGGAGAGGTGGGTTAGTGAGTTGCTGCTGCCGATTTTGCATTTGCTGTGCTAGTTCTTTACCAACATTCACAAAGAAATTATTTACTGCATTAGCAGATGCGGCCTGAGATGAATGAGTGTTCAACAAACTTAAGGGTGACTCCTTTTGTTTCGTAGAATATGATATATTTTTCAAATGTTGCCAAATTTTCCTACTGTTAGATCCGGCTTTCTGAAGTTCTAGTTTATCATGATTTGTTTTTATTTGTTTTAATAAATCGTTACAAAAATTTCGATATCTTTTGTATGTTATGCGTAGTTCTAAATCATTAGGGTTACGTTTAGATTTTAAGTGAAGTTTATCCCTATGTTTCATGCAGCGGATGAGACCCGGCGTAATCCACGGTTTTATATTAAAAATTTTATTGTGCAATTGTGTCAAGCGTGTATTTTTATGAATTGCATTTTTCACTTTCTCAACAAAGTACTGTGTGCAAAATTGCGGATCATCAGAATCGTAAAGTGGGCTAAAATCGATATGACGTAAATCACTACCGAGGTTATTTACATCCAATTTACTGACTGTGCGAGTATTGTTTAATTTAGGTAACTTACAACTAAGTGTTAGTAGGACAGCGTTATGGTCGGTAACACTAGAGTTAATAACTAATGCGTGCGCTGGGTAATGTGATTTGAGCATGATGTGGTCTAAGCATGAACCAGTTTCCGGGCGAGTGATAAGCGTATGCGTTGGGAATAGGCCATGGAATGCGCAGAGGTTAAGATACTGCAATCCGTCCTCGGTTACGTCTTGTTGACCTTGGAGTGTATTTATATTAATATCTCCAATTAAAATTATATTTCTATAGGATGATAACTTTAGTAGGGTCTCATTTAATGATTCAATAAAGTTTTGTATATCCTTAAATGAGGGAGGCCTGTATATCGCTAGTATTGCCCATTCAGTTCCTACCGTTAACAATAGTCTGTTGCAATCTTTCATGCTTGGCTCTTCGATGGATGCATTAATATGGGTTCTTACGTAAAGTACCACTCCGTCATTCTGATTGTATATCGTATTACATTTATACATATTATATCCCTGCATAAGCGGAATGTCATAAGCTGAAGCAAGCCTACACTCAGTTAAAACTATGACGTCTAAGTTTGTGTCTATCCTATGCTGCAGGGTCGTAAAACTATCAAAATTTTTATAAATGCTGCGTATATTTTGGGTTATGATGTTCATTGGATTGTCATAAGCGGTTAGATATTGTTTGCACTCTTCCGCCTTACACATATTAGATTCTACTACAATGAAGTTATCTATGTCATCAATTAAATTATGAGTCATTATCAACTATGTAATGTAATTACGTAAGTAGAGAAGGACAGTAAAAATATTGGAGATCGACGCTCTTAGGCGCCCTCATAGTCAATAGAATTAATGTACCTTTTTTCGGCAACAAGCTTGGCTGGACAGTCCGTCGCTCCTGTGGCATGGTTGTTCTGTTTCTTGAAGCGCATACACGTAGCGCATTTTGGTTCTTCTCCCTTTTTTGTACAATCTTTCAGGGAGTGCCCCTGTTCTCCGCAGTGTCCGCAGGTAGGTGTTTCTTCCCGGCAAGACTTTGCCGCATGCCCATACTGCTGACAATTGAAGCAACGCGTGACCAATGTAAAGTCTCTCACCGGGCAAGACGACCAGTTTATAAACACTCTCTCCTTGGCTATAAGGACTTTTCTAATTTCTGCTGAGACTTCGACGACATAGTTGCAGGTCTCAGCGTCCCTCCTACCCGACTTGTGACTTAGTCTAATTGAGGTCAAGAACTTTTCATAGTCTTCAATTTTTCCAGCTAGATTCTGTTGGTATATGCAGCTATAAACCTCTTTTTCGGGCATAGAAACAGGTATTCCAATAATTGTTTATGTTGGTTACGTTTATGTTGGTCGTCTAAGGTAAGGCCTGAATTTGTAAGTTGGGGTGACTGCTTCAACTTTTCGATATCACCCTTGGTGTCTGTGCTGATGATCACGCCGCCGTTTTTCGTCTTGCGCAGCCCTCTGACCTGCAGCTTTATTTCTTCTGGGCATATGATTTTTTGGACTAAACACTTTGTCTCCTCACTTGATTGACCCTTTTCTTTGGGGTAAATAGCCACAGAGCTTAAGTTGTTAGTCGGCACGTAGGTATTGCTGCTCTTCACCATATCAGAAAAGGAAGGTCCGGGTGTGTGCTTTGGTGACTCTTCAATAGTACGCTTAAGGTCTTGAATTTGTTGCGCCAGGTCACATCGTTCTTGAAGGGCTTGTAGGGCTGTATTCGATTGTATTGCCTTCGATTTCAAGGCCTCGTACTGCAATGCCAATTGAGAGGTTCCATTAGCCACTTTTCGGGTTAGTCCATTTATTCTTAGCTTTTGGTCAGAGTTGAGTTTTCCTTCCGCTGCCACATTACAGACTTCAGTAAGGCATTTGTCAATGGTATTCAACCATTCCTGTAGGTCAGAGGTAGATATGTAGTCCAACTGAGTATCTCCGCGACAAGGCTCATTGGTTGGATGCCTTGCCGGCGTTGGCGGTGGGGGCGGTGTACGGGCCGTCCTGCCGCTTCGGTTGAAAGGACTCCCGTCCATCGGAAACTATTAGTACTTCCAGTTCTACCTTCAGTACATTTTCAATAATTCACGTGTAACACAATTACACTACACTAAGACTTCGTCACAGTTTCATTTATTGCAGATCGTTCATAAAATCGAGGTCACAATAATCAGCTAATAATATTTTATTTTATTCCGCTACAACACGTCTGTTCATTACAGATGATCAGCGATGTCTACGGAGCGCCTATCTGGTCGGACGCTCTCTGCGCCAAAACCATTCCCCTGCTGCGGAGGCTGCAGCGGGTGATTGCGCAGAGGGCGGCGCGGGCGTACTGCACCGTCTCCCACGAGGCGGCGTGCCTAATTGGCGGGAGCACCCCTTGGGATCTCGAGGCTGGAGTCCTAAAACTCGTGTATGAAGAAAGCGCCCTGGTGCGGAGTAATGGAGGTTGCCCACTCCCAGACGAGATCGATCGCTGGAAACAATCTGTTCGCGACGATCTCTTTCGGAAGTGGGCCGTTCGGTTGGAGTGTCCCTCTGCGAGCGTGCGGCTCGTGGGGGCTGTCTGGCCCGTTCTTCGGCCTTGGGTAGAGAGGGCGCACGGTGCGCCGGCGTACCACCTCACTCAGCTCCTCACAGGACATGGCTGTTTCGCCAAGTACCTGTGGGAGGTGGAGGGTGTGGAGTCGGACCCAAGTGGCGCCGTGGACTCGGCAGAGTACACACTCGCCGAGTGCGCGGCGTGGGACGGGCCGCGTGTCGCCCTCACGGGCCGTATTGGTTTTGATTTGTCGCTGCCGGCTGTGGAGCGAGTCATGGCCGGCAGCCAAGAGTGCTGGGCCGCCGTCACCTCGTTTGCTTGTGAGGTGATGGCGGCCAAGAGAGAGGAATTGCGGGTGCGGGAGCGTGCAGGTCAGACGCTCCCGCCTCTCCGTTCGGTTCGGGGGCGCCGCACGGCACCCTTCGTGCGCGCTCTCGACTAGTTGTTGTCCTTTATCGGGTCGGGGGACCCCTCCCACCGATGATTGTTTGGCGGAAGGCACCTCCCCGTGTTCCGGAGGTGCCTCCAGTGCCCGCCCGCTCGGCCGCTCTCTGCTTCCTCTGCTTTCAGAGACACGCACTAGGGCGGTGCGATGCGGGCTTGTTTTCATCAGCTCCTTAGGGAGCCGACCATCTGGCCCCCCGAGGAGAGCCCCAACCTTACGGGGCATCCCTAGCCGGTTCGACGTAGAATCAAATTTTCATATTCCTCGGCCCGGCTATAGGGTGAGTCGGAACACCGCGGGGTTTAGTGGGTAGGACGGTCCCTTCTTCCGGGACCGGCGAGTCCCACACACTTAAAAAATCTGTTTTCATGGGTGAGTATGAATCATTAATAAATATAGGCTAAGAAACAGGATTTGCAACTTTATCGAAGGTTTAAAAAAAAACACCTCATTATAACTTTCTACATTTTTTTTAACGTGTAGGAATACTATCGTCTTGCCGAAATAATTGTTATATGTTGTTAGCGAGTACGTCGAAAGTGACTTTTAACCCTTAACCACCTACCATACGTCTCACAGATCCAGCAGATATTTATAACGTAAATATATCTGAGACCGAGTCGTTTACGAACTCGTCCGTTCCTGTACCTTTTCCCCGCCCCCCTTCAGTGCCGTCCAACTGCTCATCAAGGTCGTACGTGCGTTAATTGTGCGGTAATTGCAATAATTGCAATAATTGTCGTGAAAAACTATAAGTTTGGGGCTTGCAATTTTGTTTAAATTTATTTTAATTTTCATCTTTTTGTTTTTTTTTGCTATGGTTGATTATTGAATAAGTAAAAAATTATAAAAGAAGTTACTATCCATGTGATTATTTTTTATAGATCTCATTTACCAAATGACTTAGTTTGTAAGCTGAAAATAGGAGATATTGTTGATTAATAGTAATTAAGACAAAATGCCTATAAAAATGATTCTCTTGTACCTTTACTAAAGAGTTTAATACTTTCCTAAGTTGATTATTACTAAAAAAATATACCTCAATAAACAAGATATTACTTTAAAGAACCATTTTACTCAGGAGTCTCATAGACGTATGATAGGTGGTTGTGTGACAAAAAGTTATGGTAGGTGGCTAAGGGTTAAAGCTTGTTTTGAATCACTGAAAATGTCGCCAAAAATGAAAAAGTAGACGTGATTATCAGTCACATACAAGATGTTTATTGTTTTGTATGCAATCCTCGATCATATAAAAACCAGTCTACTCAAATCGGCCCGATTTGTTTTATTGAAAATCAGCAAAAAGTGGATTGGATGTCACCAAACAAAGAACTCTTTTTTAAGCAAGTATAGTGATTGGTTAGAGACTGAAGAGAAGTTGTAAGATTCAGTTCTGCAATATATGTTGGCACTAAGACCTTTGACAAGCGGTACATGTCGGAAAAGAGAAACCTGAGAAAGATTTTTCAGAGTTAAGCACTCCGTCTATTCATGGCCCTGCTACGAGTATAATTACATCTTTTTTCGTGCCAATTGGCATTTTATCAGAAGAGGCTTTGGATATACACCGTCTAGGGATATTCCACATTTTCTCAATTTTCAGAAAATCTGTTAGGAATAATATGCAACAATGGTTTATTCTTTTTCAGACTATATTTTAAAATAAAATAAAAATATATTTTCGACTTATATAAAATTTTATTAAAATGAAAACAAAAAGTAAAAAAATGGTGCCACTAAAGATGAACGTGTCATTTACGAAAAAATTAAAAAATAAGTAATTTCTTTTCAATTTTTTGCACTGATAGGAAAAATCAGTAGTCAGTAAAACCACCCATGACGTTAACCACGGTCCTGCAACGGTTTTTCATGCTTTGAATTAGGTTATCAAAGTCTCGCTGCGGGATATTGTCCCAAGTTCTGCTAAGATGCAAAAAAAGTTGCTCTTCAGTCGCAATGTCTGCAGGAAAATTCCCTATAAGCCCTTTGGAGCATGTCCCACGCATGCTCAATGGGGTTTAAATCAGGCGATTGCGCCGGCCAGGGTAAAACCGACATGTCATGGTCCTGCAGCCAGCTGGTCACCGCTCGCGCTGAGTGCGGACGGGCGTTGTCATGCATGAGAGTAAATTCTTGACCCATTTGAAGTCGATGAGGGTAGACAATGGGTGGAACACCTGGTCGCGGTATTTTTCAGCGGTCATGGTGTTTCTAATCCAAACGAGGTCCGTTCTTCCACCAAAACGAATTCTAGCCCAAACCATAATTGTCCCGCCCTTGTATGGATGGACTACCTGGGGGTGTTGCAGACGACTCTCATGACCAGGAACTCGCCAAACGCGTACTCTTCGTGAATCGGGATGAAAACCGAATCGGGACTCATCAGTAAACAGTACTACAGACCACTGGTTATCTTCCCAAAGCAAATGTTCACGAGCCCACTCTAATCTTCGCCCACGATTTCCTCTGCGTAGTGCTGGAGTACGAAGTGGCCTGCGAGCATGAAGGTTAGCTTCATGCAGTCTCCTCCTCCCAGTTTAGTCACTGACAAGCAATTGGTGTTCTGACTGGAGCCGTTGAACCAACTGCACGGCTGTAACGTTTGGCTGCATTCTCGCGGCAACTTGTAAAAATCGGTCTTGTCGTTGGGTGGTAATGCGTCTCCCGCCATGGTGTTTTTCAGCCACTTCCCCGGTTGCACGATAACGTGACCACAATCTTGAAATAACGTTTTGCCTGGTTCCAATCTCCTCAGCAATACTCCGCTGAGTAGCCCCAGCTTGGAGCATGCCTACTGCCCTTAGCATTTCTTCTCTAGTTAAATGGCGTCGCTGCATGACTTACACAATGAAATAAATTCGTAATTAATCAATAACTAGCTTTAAAACTTCAACTGGACAAAACAAATACCAATTAACTATCGTCGGTAAAATTAAAATTTCAAACTTCGCTATACTAATGCCGCGCAAATCATTTGCTTTAATTTCTTTTTTTTTTATTTCAAATTTGGAATCATTCAAATATACCTACAAAATAAGATTCAATCAAAAGTTTTTAAAATCGGCCAGTATTTTTTGAGATGCAGAACTTTTAAAAAAATATCCCTAGACGGTGTTGATGTGTGTATATGAGTATCGTATAAGATATATACGATTGAATACCAACAAGAATATCATGATGGCACTCTTACTAACATCTGATCCGGGCATTGCTAAATATCGGAAAATAACATAGTCAAGAAATATTTTAATAAAATATTTTAAATAAAATCGTTTCTGTTATAATTTTTATTTATTTTAAGTTAGTATTTTTACATCTTTTGTTTTTAACACGCTTTTATTAGCTTCACTTGTAACTATGTTCGTAAGAAAATCTTGGAATGTTAATTTGACCCACTTCCCGTCCTTCGATCAGGCTGAAATTTTGCACACGCTCTGAGTTCTGATGACAATACATGACTAGCTAAAAAAACGTCATTACAAATCCAATATGGCAGCCTCCCCAAAATGGCGGACTGGCTGTTTGAAATCCACCCCCATGATATGGGTATCGAATAAAAGGGTTTGCTGTCAGGAATACGAAAAAAAATAGTCACGTGACGTAAATCCAATATGGCCGACGTCCAAAATGCCGGACAGGCCATCTGAAATGCACCTCCATAATATGGGTATCAAATGGAAGGGTTTGCTGTCAGGAATACGAAAAATATAGTCACGTCACTTAAATTCAACATGGTGGACATCCAAGATGGCGGATTAGCTATTTGAAATGCACCCCCATGATATGGGTATTAAATGAAAGGGTTTGCTGAATGGGATACGAAAAAAATAATCACGTGACCTAAATCCAACATGGCGGCCGTCCCAAGGTGGCTGTTAGGCTATTTTAAATGCAGCCTTATAATATAGGTATAAAGAAAGAAAGAAAGAAAGAAATTATTTATTTTATAAACAGAAAGGGTTCGCTGAAAATAATCCGAAATGACATTTTCTTACCAAATTATCATGTCATGGGTATCAATCAATAAGGTTCGACGAGAGGAATACGAAGATTGGACTTTGAGTCTATGAGATCCCACCTAAGCCAAGGTAGGATACGCGCCGAGGGCTGAATGGTATGAGTGTGGTAAAAAATATCATGTCGCTAGCGTCACCTTAGGGAACCGGGCGCAACCCTATTGTAATTAGCCTTGCCCCTGTACATGGGCCTCTGGGGAGGTCCACTGTCAATTTGTCCACTACTCGTGGGAACAAATGATAAAAAATAAAACAAATAAAAAAATAAAAGTTTAAAAAACTAAAAAACACGCTTTTAGCACGCACTAAAAATTACAAAATAATTTGAACATTTAGTTTATGGCCAAATCTTCATTCGATCGCAGGTAAACATAAACAACTTTAATTCATGATGAACGATAAATTATTACTCATACGAAATGGTTATAAGTAGGTAATCATCTTCATGAAATATTTACTATTATTTATTATGAAATAAAGCGTGGAGCGTTTTGTCCAAAAAGAGTAAAGATTACATAAACGCTCCACCCTTTCTTTCATAATAAATAATCGTAATAGTAGAATGTGTTTATCTTAGACCGTGGGTTTCGCAACGTAATCGACGACTTACATGCCTATGGTTATGAAGCTCACTTACCGAAAACCAAAATTCGGGACGAAGATCAACTAACGACAGAACAAGCTAATAAGTCTAGGTTGGTAACTATGTGCTTCTAGGTTGTTGAAGTTATAAATGGATGGTTCAAACGCGATTATAAACTATTCCGACTAGACTTTTTCAATCGTGCTTTGCCTCATATGATGACAGATTTTAAAATAGGTGCTGCATTATTGCATGCTTGCAGAGAACCATTGTCGGACAGCGTTTACGCAGAAACATTTATAGAGATTATAAACAAAAGATTGAACCAACCAAATAACATAGCATTACAGGAAACCAACCTAACTTAAACGATTTTCCTTTGCTGACCGAGGAGGATTTGATCATTTTTGCGCTTGGTACATACAAAGTAAAGCTAGCCCGCAGCTATTATGTGGAGCATGTGCGACAAGGTCTATATAATATAGAAACGTATAGGGATCCCGACATTACAGGCCTAGGTAGGTACAGCATCACAGCCACAAATGTTTGGCTGCTAAGATGTCGAATACAGTCTATACTCTAGACACACTAGGTCAAAAATATATTATTCCTACATTATTGTAGATAGACAGAAAAGCGGCAGAGAAGCCATAGAAAACTATTATTGTAGGTATTATTGTAGGGTCTGGCCGTGGACACTCTCTCGCTTGAGACCATGGTGCGAGCCATGCTCTCCAGCGGGAGTAAGTGGGACTGCGCCGCCTCTTTCTGCGAGCAGGTCATGCTCGTGAAGGAGGCGGCGGGCCGGGTGCGGGAGAGAACTCTCCCACCCGAGTTCCGCAGTCGGCGCCCTGGGCGCCGCCGACGTGTCTTCGCCGAGGACTATTGAACTTCATGACCGGGGGCCTGAGGACGGTGAGAGGGCCGCTCATCGTCCTTACAGAAGCAGGCCCATGACAGCAGCGTGACGTGAGCAACTCACGCACGCCCCCCCTTAGAAGCGGGGTCACACCCGAAACCCCCCATAGACGCGGGATTGCACCCGAACCACCCCTGGGCGAGGCCGCAGTGGCGGCCGTAGGTCTGTTGGGAGTCCCGGGACATCCTTCCGAGGGCTTACCCGGGGCTCCCAACCACAGGCTGTAGGGCGTTACGTGAGGTTTTTTTAGTCGGTAAGAGTCCGGCATAACATCCTCTGAGGCTTTTCCCTCACGTAAAAAAAAAGACGACAATTAAATCCTATTATTTTCATTTCCACGTGTTTGAAATGTTTTCATGTCAATAAATCGATGTATTAAATAATTAATAAATAAATAAATGATGATTTATTTCGGACCAGGAATCCATAGTGTTAGTAACATATTTATATTCTTATAGCTAGTGTTAGTAACATTAACCTAAACAAAAACATAAATCGTATGAGACTGCCTCAATGCAAGTTCACTGAGTACCTCGCATGCAGTCGTATCCAGTGTCCCAGCATCGGACAGTCCCACCTATCACACAGTACGCCCAGAATGCTGTGTGAGCTGCCCCGTATCCTGCGCAGGAGAGATGCACTCCGTTTCCGGATGATGGCATGAAAACCGTCAACCCTTGCCTCCGCGAACATCCCCGAAGCACTACAGAAACGTGGCAGCCCAACCAACATCCTGAACGCATTATTATATTGTACACGCAGAGCGTTGTATGCCCTCTGCGTATAACTGACCCACAGATTGCAGGTGTAGAACGTCTGGCAGTAAGCCCTAAACAACGTAACTTTGACCTCCTTAGTACACCGTGCAAATCTGCGGATAAGCATATTGCATCGAACAGCCAACGCCCTGCGTTCTCTCTCTAGGTCTAAATTATCATTTAGATCCTCAGTGACCCAGTGGCCCAGACTGCTTTACTCTGGTCAGAGGAGTGTCACAAAGTACAACTTGAGGCACGTGAGAGTAGCATTTGTTGCCAGCCTTAAAAACAAGAAGCTCACTCTTTTTCGCGTTATATCTGAGCCCATGAGTCACCGCATAATCCTCACATAACTTTAAGAGTCGCCTAAGCCCACCAATCGATGGACTCAGCAGCACCATGTCATCTGCATAGCTTATATTGTTTATAGCCACTCCATCTATGTGACAACCGACGCTAGTGCTGCTGAGTTCAACGATCAGTCGATTGATATAAAGGTTGAACAGACGCGGTGAGGTAATCCCCCCCTGTCTCACCCCGCAGTCCAACCTGTATCCGTCCGACAATGATCCGGCCCACCTTACATTATTGGTTTGATTAGTATACCAATACTTTAGCAACGATATGACTGAACCGTCAACGCTGCTTTCCCTACGGAGCTTGTCCCATAGCGTGTCATATGACACCAGGTCAAATGCCCGTGAAAGGTCAAGGAAGCACGCATTGACTGGGGTCTTTCTGGCAGTATAGTACTGTACGGTCTGCTTGAGACACACAATAGCGGTCTCTGTTGATAGACCGGGTCTAAACCCAAACTGTGCATCGTGAAGTGGTATACGACTCGCCATGTGTGTATCAAGCAGGCAGTCCAGCACCTTAGCTATCACAGTAGCCAACGAAATCGGACGATAATTAGCCGGGTCCGTAGGGTCACCAGTCTTATTCTTTTTAATTGGTACTACAGTCGTCTTCATGAGATCTCCCGGTAAGTACGAATGACCCATACACAAAGTTAAAAACATAGACAGCACTCTTGGCAAGTGTACCCCAGCATATCGCAGATGTTCAACACTAAGGTGATCATGCCCTGGAGATCGACCCCGGACCATGTTTTTAATCACATCAGCAATCTCTTTAGCAGAAAAAGCTATATTAAGTTTCACGGGGGCGTCCCCAGCGCCGAGCACCAGCGACTGTGTGTCCCCAGTTGGCTTTAGAGAGGATTGAACTTTAAACTGTTTCATAAACATGTTAGCTATATCTGTCGGGTTACAAAATCCAGCCACACTCACAGGGAGACTCTGCCTAAGATTCAATCTATTAGTATTTTTCCAAAATTTATTAAAATCTTTAGTTTCATGGTTCTTAACAATTATGTCTAACTTTATTTGTTCTTGATATTTGCGACACCATTTCAATTTAGATTTAAAGAAATTACGCGTATTGCGCATTGTATCATAAAGAGAACCCGTTGACGGCCTACCATACAAATTCCAGAGTTGAAACGCAAGCCGAGCCTCCCCGTGAGCGCCACGCACATATTTATTCCACCCTATCAAAGGTTTGTACTTTCTGGTTTCGACAATTACCGCACTACGCTCGGCAGACTCCGCAAGTATACAAATATTTTTTCTATACATTTCATCCAATAGAACTGAATGCCGGGGATTTTTACATATTACATCTGTACAATTACTAAAATCTAACGGGAAAATTATTTCTCTTAAACGAGAGTGACACAATTCCTCATATAATTTAATTTGATCACAATCTCGGTCTCCCCATATAATATTGTTCTTATGCCTATCACTTTGTAAAACATTAGGCTGAATTAATTTCAAATTGCACTCAATTTGCAAAGGTAAGTGGTCGGACCAATAACAGTCGTATAATACTCTCGCGCCAGTGACCGTGCGGCGCGCATCCTCGGTGACTACGCAATGATCTAGCCACCGCTTAGACCCCCAAGCACCGCTTATAAATGTATACGTATCACGCGGCAGTAGTTCGATATCCGCGCACCGCCAGCACTGTTCGTCACAAAATTGTAATAGCTCGGAGTAAAACTGTTCATTTGTGTGAGCATTGTAATCTCCTAACATATAAACACACTGGATATTACTACTGTCTATAATAGCGCAAACTTCGCTCAAACAGTCAGTAAATTCTATTAAATTCTCATTAGAGTCTGTAGGCATATAAATCGAAAATACAAGAACCTCACGATCTAATAATTGTATTTTTATCGCTGCGAGCCGTTTACTATTACACTGTACAACACTCACCGAATATAGTAGGCTCTTCCTCCAGAGTAAGGCCACACCTCCGTATGGCCTCCCACGTAGTATGCCAGCCGACGTATCGACAGCCGAGGTCCCAGTATAATGCAAAATCATCGTGAATGTTACCTAGGAAATCCAAGTCGTGCGGCAGTAGCCACGTCTCTTGCAGTGCAATGATATCAGCTGATACACACAGTCGTCTAATACAGCCCGCCGAATTTGTTACACCACTACAATTAAAACTAAGTAGTTTGACGCACCTATCCATTATTATTATTTGTGTTATATTTCATACTCAGTGTCTAAACGGTGCCTTTAAAATAATTTCTAAAATGTATGAAGCGGCGATATGTTATACCTTCTGGCCAAAACTCTTCATTCATAAATGTATCTTGCCTTTGTTTAGGAATAAATATCTTATAGCTGTCATAATCTTTCGTTAGTTTCATGGTCATCTTTTCTACACTTAAATGAAGATTTGTTTTTTCTCTTATGTACATAATTATGTCCTCCTTCGAAACTTGTTTATCAACATTAGAAATATATATGGGTATATTAATTTCCGCAGCCTTGAACTTTCCTTCTGGTTGTACAGCAGCCTTTCCTTTATTTCCACGGAATCTCTTCTTCTTTTCTATCAATGTCCACCCATCTTTCCCATTGGCTGGGGTTTGCCTTTCGGTTCTTACAGCATTGGCAAATGTTTCGTACTGGTCAACATGTTCTGCGGTTGGAGCAGCTGTGTGTCCGCTATCAGTTGCCTGTTTCAACGCACGCGCAGTCGATGGGTGAGTGATCTTGAGATTGTGCGCGCTGTCTATATCAACACACAAACCGCCGGTACCTGCACTCGGTTCTAAAACTTTATTTTTCAATTTGAAACCATCTACTAGTGTAGAATTCATTAATGGACTATTTGAACCGGTCACTAATGAATCATTATTTTTTTTTATTTTAGCTATTATATTTTCCAGATTCCGGAGTCACACACGTAACGCTTTTATTGTTACCCCTCTTTTTATATATCTCACTCTCATTTGTAACCACTTTTAGTGCTTGCAATGAATTTTTGATACTATCAAATTGTTCTACAGTGGCATATTGCTCCTTTATTTGGTTTATTTCGCTCTGCATCCTCAACAGATCCTTTAATAACCTTGTGACATCGACATGATCGAACAATACTGGTGGTAACTTTTGCAATTCCTTGGCAACGAAGATCGGAATTAATTCCGGATCTGTTTCTTTTATCAGACATATTACGTCGTCAATATCACGTGTTGCCTTTTTGTCCCGTTTTCTTTTGATATTTTTCTTTTTTGTAGGCACAGAATCGAACAATAAACTTTTTGCCTGTACTATTTCCTCTTCTGTAAAAGCACTCACACAAATTCTACTTAAACTTTCATCATCCATCACATCTATCTTATTACACACGAAAGCAAGAACTTCGTTTATCACAATGTTGCAGTTCGAACATTTTAACACCTGCGTTGATACCGCCATATTACTAACACTCAGTACAAGCAACCGCGTATGGGCGCGTCCGATATCGGTGAGCGCGCGCGCCGGACTGATAAACCTTTAGCTTTATTTAACCCATCATTATCTTATACTTGTGCATTACGTTTTATCATTTACGTACTTTCGGTTTAATTCATTCGATTTTTTTTAATATGATCACCCTTTACAACTTTTTGTCCAAACAAGTAACCGAAATATTTTTTTGCAGTCCTAATATACACGTTACATGCCCGATTCATGTTACATGCCGATTTCGAAGATCCTGTGTTTTTAAAAATAATTCTATGGACAGACGAGTCAAAATTTGATAGAGATGGTATAACCAACTACCATACCTTTAGGTTCATAAAGTCAACTGTGCCAAAACGTCAACTTCCCAAAACGTCAACTGTCCCAAAACGTCAACTTCCCAAAACGTCAACTGTCCCAAAACGACAACTTCCCAAAACGTCGACTGTCCCAAAACGACGACTTCCCAAAACGTCGACTGTCCCAAAACGACAACTTCCCAAAACGACAACTTCCCAAAACGTCGACTTCCCAAAACGTCGACTGTGACATAACCCTTATAACAATAGTTCCTACGGCAAGTTCCTACGGCAATTTACTAAGGATTTTAAGGATCTCTTTATCTACGTAGAAGGAACCCTTCCTGTATACACAATACAGGTGTGTCGTAAATAGTGGTCCAACGGTCAGGGTGTGATAGAACAGGTACCTGACAAACGAAACAAATGAAGATCGGTAAAACAAAAAAAGACCGACGAAACAAATAAAGATCAATGAAACAAATGAAGATCGGCGAAACAAATGAAGATCGACAATCACTTAGGTTCATCCTTTAATATTATTATATTATCTTTGCTTGAACTTAAGTATGTATGATCGGCAACTCCCTGCCGCGCCACAGCTATCATTATAGTTGACGGACGTGTTGAGGGAACATTTGCTTAGCGTTATTGGTCATACGCATACATTCAAGCTGGTGTTTCCGCCCTGTGGAACAAGACAAGAACAAGACCACCCGTGTGAATGGGGGCTAAGGTGTAAAATTAGTATCATTATCATTTTGCATTTTGTCATTTTGCGAGTGTTGCTCATTTTGCGTGTTGGTCATTCTGCGTGTTGTACATTTTTAGATAATGTTTGGTGGCCAAGAAAAAATATTTTAATAAAATGAGGTTGTATTCAAAATTAGTTTATTAATAGAGGAAATCTGTCATGTCAATCAAATGTATTGTCAAAGAAAATTACTAAAAATTTCTTAAATAATTTCAATCGTAAATATACCCTTTGTTAGTTTTTGTATTATTGAAAACGGACGCTTCGGCCGGCTAGGAAACCAGAGTCTTGTAACTGGTTTCCACTAAGGATTTTTAATACTTACTTCTACGTACCTGGTTACAATGAAGGATTTTTTCAATTAAGGTCAACCGGGGCAAGTGTGACAGTGGGGTTACTGTAACTATTTCAAATTGTATACATATGGGAGTTGCTTTATTTTTCTGCCATCTATCGAACTATGCACGAACTTTTACACTATCGAACTGCTTTACCTCAAGTTAACTAGCGTTGACTGTTTTATCAACAGACGCCATTTTGTAAAATATCACCATTACTGACAGTCAGCGTAATTTTTACCAGAGATACTTTTAGCTGATTTGAGATTTTAGCGAGATAAATCGACAAGATAAAAAGTGAGTATTACAAATTATTACTTGTGCCTTAAGTGCGATATGAATTAGCGACCCGATATCCATTATTTCTTGAAATATTGGTGCAGTTACACTTACCCCTTAGTAAACCAAACATGGGTAAGTGTGACAGTGTCACGTTTACCCCTGTCACTTTCTATGAAAATCATATGGTTAGTGATCTGTCGCGTTATCGATAAGTAGTTCCTGTAACAGAGATTGTGAAAAAAATTGACCTTTTACAAATAACTGAAAATCCCTGCACATTTGTTTTGTTCGACGACAAAAATGACGTTTATTTTTAGAACTCTGGTTCTTAATTTAATTTTGGAAACGTATTATTTTTAATTTTTTTGAACTTAATTTTGTGGATACCTGTTAGCACTTAACTCTGTACGTCTTATACTTATACATATACAGAATTTCCAATAAAGCCTTTTCCAAAACACTTGTGTTTGAATTTCATAGTTTTAAAGTTTGTCGATTAATAAAGGACATCACTATTTTAGTAAAATACTGTCACATTTGCCCCATAAGACATATAAATTCACTTTAATTGAAAAATGGACTCTAAGGGGAACGTAATATCGCTTCAAATATAATGCCCCTAACAAACAACAATACATTTCGGTACGCAACCTGGGATACGAAGCATCTACGACGACAAAGTTGTGAGTGTTACACTTCCCCCGGTAACGGTGTAAGTGTGACAGTATTCTACCTTCTTGAGTTTAATTTTATTTTTGTGTTAAATATGACATTTTAAGTGTCAAATAGATCCATGAAACAAATAATTATTCATTAATGGATGATTAAAAATAATTGAAATCTTATTTCATCACCACAGAGTAGATTTATTTTGCTCTAAACTATGGTCATCACAGATTTGTGTCACACTTGCCCCGGTTCACCTTACTTTTTTTTTTGATTTTTATACTGATTCGAGATGGGAGCTAACGAACTAGAAGAGCATAGCAGTTGATTTAGCAGCCACGATCTATGGGCGATCTCAGCCGGGACCATTATGCCCAAGACTAGTTCGTAATGCTTTCAATTTTATTATAACCATTATATAGTCGTAACATCGACGTAGCCTATGGACTCTGCCGTCCATCTGTCTGTCATCAGGCTTCATCAGTATCTTATGAACCGTGATAGCTAAATTAGTTGAAATTTTCACTGATGAAGATGCATTTCTGTTGTCACTATACCTAATAACTATATCTTCATGGAGACCAGTTACGTATACGTACCTAATAAAAAGTCCTTCATGGTAACCAGCTCCGTAGACATATTAAAAATCGTTAGTCGAAAGCAGTAACGAATCTCCGGTTTCCTAGACGGCCGAAGCGAAATATGGAGATACCCATAATTAAATGAAAGGCAGGCAAACAGAAAGGCAAAGACTGTTTGTTGTTGGAAGGCCATCGGTACAATTTATGTAAAAACAACAAGAATGGGTCTTCCCTGTGGAGGTGCGAGAACCGCGACATCTGTAACGCAACAAGGACCATAAACGATGAACGAAATTGCATTTTACGAAACACTAAGCACACTTGTTCAACAAATTATGCAAAAAATGAAACATTGTTGCTAATGGACAAGTGTAAGAAAGATGTCTGTAATAAGTTTGATTCCGTGCAATCTATATATGAAGAAAATTGTGATGTTTTTGAAGCTAAAATAGCTGGTGAGAATTGGATCCCCTCTTTTACATCAGTGAAAAGTACACTGTACAGACAACGCAAAAAATTTTTAGACGTTGACAAACTAATCTTCCAAACACTGAACGAAGTAAAAATACCTGAGACACTAGGGAAGAAATTTTTAGTTTGTGAGGATGGTACTGATAATAATAAAATATTGATATTCGCTACATCACTAGCAAAAAAAACTATAAAAAGTGTAAATAATAAAGGACATTATTATGGTGACGGCACTTTCAGATGCTGCCCACCGCCGTTCTACCAAATTTACAGTATAGGGTAGACTGGGTACGGTTGTGCCAGGGTACGGTAGTGACAGTCGCTGTATTGTCGAAAATATAGGGATTAGCGGGGGGCGTGCAAGGGGAAAGACGGGCACCTTGCACGTCTCAACCTGTGTCACAGTGTTGCGTCATCCGACGCGCAGAGTGTACGTGACCAGGAGCACATTTTGATTTTTGAACGCAAAAAGTAAGTATTTTGATTCATTATTATTTCGTAATTGCCATTACATGTATACTGATAGGGTATTGAGTGTTGTTCATTGATATAAATCAAATAGTAGCAGTGTAATATCAGTGGTTACATTTATTGTAGGTTATTTTGTTTTGACGTGGTGGTATTTCTTTTATTAAAACGATCTGTGGGTACAGTTGTGACATTTTTACTGGGTACGGTTGTGACATAAGTAAAAGCGGTTGTTTATTGTTTTAGATGCCTCGAATACGCAAACGAAAGACTACAAGAGCACAGTGCAGCTTGAATCAGTATGAAGATGCTTACAAAGAAACTAAACGCGGGACTTCTTTGCGACAAGCTGCGGAAATGCATGATGTTAATCGCATGTCACTATTAAGGTATGTTCGAAAACGCGATAATGCCAGCACGGGCGATAATGAAAACAATAGTAGCATGGGGTATGTTGCTCACAATAAAGTGTTTTCCGAACAACAAGAGCAGCAGTTGTCAAAATATTTACAGCGTTGCGCGGACATTTATTTCGGACTTACTCCAAAAGAGGTGCGGAAGTTGGCTTTTGAGCTTGCAACTCAATATAACCTAAAGCGACCTGCTACTTGGGCTGAGAATGAGATGGCAGGCGAAGAATGGTTCCGTTCATTCCTGAATAGAAATCCTTCTCTATCTGTTCGAGTAGCTCAAGCTACAAGCCTTTCAAGGGCAACTAGTTTTAATAAAACAAATGTGGAAGCTTTTTACGACAACTTGCAAGTTGTTATGGATAGACATCCTTACGAGCCACAGGATATCTACAATGTCGACGAAACAGGCGTCACTACGGTCCAAAAACCTGATAAAGTCATTGCAAGACGTGGTACGCGGCAAGTGGGAGCCGTTACTTCTGCTGAACGGGGCACGTTAGTTACGGTAGCTTTTGCAGTGAACGCCTTGGGAAATACCATGCCTCCGTTTTTTATTTTCCCTCGTGTTCGTTACCACGACCACTTTGTGAGGGACGGACCAGTTGGATCTGTTGGAGCTGCAAACCCTTCCGGCTGGATGCAAGATCTATCCTTCTTAGAATTTCTTAAACATTTTAAGAAATTTTGTAATGCTTCACTAACTCACAAAGTGTTACTCGTGCTTGATAATCATTCATCGCACATTCACATTAATACTTTAGATTATTGTAAAGAAAACGGGATCACTTTACTTTCATTTCCCCCACATTGCTCTCACAAGCTTCAGCCTCTCGACCGGTCTGTCTTCGGACCTTTAAAAAAAGCTATTAACACCGCTTGCGATGGATGGATGCGAAGCCACCCTGGTAAAACGATGACAATATATGATATACCAGGTATCATCAAAATTGCTATGCCTCTGGCTCTTACACAGGCGAACATACAGGCTGGTTTTATGAAAACTGGGATATATCCATACAACCGTAATCTGTTCGGAGATATTGACTTTGCACCCTCTTTCGTAACCGACAGACCAAACCCTGATACTGAAGACAATATTCCTGCAGTACCGTCACCTGGAAGAACTAGACCAAATCCTGACACTGAAAATAATGCTTCTGTAATACCATCTCACACAACAAGCAGAACAGACACCGAAGATATTTCTCCTGCAGCACCATCACCTGTAATAAGCAGACCAATCCCTGACAATCAAGAGGATGCTCCCATAGCACCATTTTTAGTAAATATTGCCAACCTTGACTGTATTCAAGAAGAAAATTTTGTTACTGAGAATTTTGGACCTAATAATAAAAGTCCACCACTTTCACCTTCTATAGACAATACACCAAGCCAAAATTTTAGCAATGTTCAACCATCTACTTCTGCCATACCATCAGTTTTTTCTCCTGAAATTGTTCGGCCTTTTCCAAAAGCTTCCCAAAGAAAAACGCGAGGACCTAGAACCAAGAAGTCTACGATTTACACGGACACGCCTGAAAAAGAGGCAGTCAGGCAAGAATATGAAGCAAAAGAAAAACGACTGAAGGCAAAGGGCATCAAAAAAAATCTCAATGAGCCGAAAGGAAAAGGAAAAGGTAAAGCAACGAAAAGGAAACAATCACCGTCAATATCAGATGAAGAAGAATATTTTTGTTTGGTATGCCTTGGTCCATATTCTGAAAGTAGGCCTGGCGAAAAATGGATTAAATGCCAAGGAAAGTGTAACCTTTGGGCCCATGTAGACTGTACAGATGGTAGTCGGTATTATATTTGTCACAACTGTGATGAGTCGGATTAGATTAGTTGTCAAACTTACTTTTATAAATTTTCACATGCTACATTTCTAAAAAAATATTTGAGTTCCTGTTTAAAAGATTTTGAGCACGTTGTTATGTTGAGTTTAGTTTCAAAATAGAATAGAGTTTAAGTTCTAATGTGATTATGAACATGATTAATATATTTATATTTGTTAAGTCCGCTTTAACTAATTTTAAGTGCAGACTGTTATAATTACTTTAAGGTACTTAAATAGTGGGTATAGATGAAGACTGACTGTACTAATGAAGACTACTGATTGTAACCAAAGATCCTATAGTGCCTTATATGTTGTAAGAAATTAAAATGTTCAAAGATTTTATTTCTTTTGTTAGGAAAGTATAATTTAGTTGATTATTATATAAAAATAAATAAATATTTTTTGCAATTAAAGTGTTTTATTGGCATTTTAGAGTATTTTTATCTTGTTTTGTGATCATATTACAGTATTTTCATCGTGTCACTATTGACCCCCAGTACTGTCACAACCGCCCTTGGGGTGGGTACGGTTGTGACAATATACCTTTTTTTTTTAATTTCATTTTATGAACTAACCATTTGATTTAGACATATACTTTCATGTTTATACGTTAAGCAATGAATAAACTTCATTAGAATACATTTTTTGTTCAGATTAATAGCATAAATAAAAAGCTATAGTCAATCATTTGAAAATTGTCACAACCGTACCCAGTCTACCCTACACTTAGATATCAATTCCGACAGTAACAGTAGTAACATCGTACCGGTAATCTATGGACTTCTGCCGAACAAAAGCGAGGAAACGTATGTTCGGTTCTTTAAATTAGCGCAAGAAAAATTAGGGTTACAAATTGTGCAATTTAAATGTGACTACGAACAAGGTCAGTTAAATGCAATTCAGTATATATACCCAGAAGCAAAAGTAACTGGATGCTTCTACCACTACAATAGAGCTATCTGGCGGAAGGTTAAGAAACTCCACGTCAATGATACGAGACAAGGCAGACAGATGGCAAGACTAACCGCTTTGTTACCTCTGCTGCCACCAAAAGACATAGCCCTAACTTGGGAAAAAATTTGCAACAATCAGCAGATGACCCAAAACATGTGCAATTTTAAGGCTTATTTTGACAAGCAGTGGTTGAAGATTGCTCCATGTAAAGTTAGTGTTTATCAAGACCAACATCGTACTACCAATCAAGTAGAAGGGTGGCATCGGCGTCTCAGGGCCCGAATACCGCAAACGCCAAACTTTTATTTATTTCTTCATAGATTAAAATTGGAGAGCAAGTACCAGGATCGCAGAATAAAACAAAAATTATTGAAATGTAATAAAAAATCCAGAAGAAGCGTGGATATTAATTTTGACGCCAAATATAATAAATTACTAAAAAAATTATCCAAAAAGGAAATTTCCCCAATAGAATTTTTGAAGCGCATAGTATATATTAGACTTTTGATGAAAAAATAAAATATTCTTAACATTAAATAATAAAAGTAAAATTAAATTAAAATTTTGAATTCACTTTAGACTCGTGTCCACACCATTTTACCACACAAGCTGTTATAAAATCTGAGGGGTTTAAAAAAAAAAATAGTCGTAAAATATTGTTCTAAAGACATATATCTATATTATGACATGTTTCGTTGAGGATTAAACTCATTTATTTAGATAAAATAAACCGGCCAAGTGCGAGTTGGACTCGCCCATGAAGGGTTTCGTAGCAGCAAGTAACATAATATAAAAGTTCTTATAGTTCGTTGTAACTTTGATTGATGTTTTAACACGTTCGCAGTGGTAGTGATTTTTCTAACCGAAAATTGCGGTTTATGACGTATTAAAAAAAAACTACTAGCTCTATCTCGTTCGAACCAATTTTCGTTGGTAGTTTTTATGGCAATGTACATCATATTTTTTTTTTAGATTTATCATTCTCTTAGTTTAGAAGTTAGAGGGGGGGGGACACACATTTTTCCACTTTGGAAGTGTCTCTTGCGCAAACTATTCATTTTAGAAAAAAATAATGTTTGGAACCTCAATAGCATTTTTGAAGACCTATCTATAGATACCCCACACGTATGGCTGTGATGAAAAAAAAAATTTTGAGTTTCAGTTCTGAGTATGGGGACCCCCAAATTTTACTACTTTTTTTCTAGTTTTATATAAGAATCTTAATGCGGTTCACAGAATACATCTAGTTACCAAGTTTCAATGGCATAGGCCTTATAGTTTCCGAGAAAAATGGCTGTGACACACGGACGGACAGACAGACAGACAGACAGACAGACATGACGAATCTATAAGGGTTCCGTTTTTGCCATTTGGCTACGAAACCCTAAAAAGCTCATTACTTGTTAAGATTTTTGCAGTATTTCTCATTTTTCGAGAGCGATTTCTATCGAACAAAGTATTCCTAATCGTGTTTTGATACGTTAAAAAAGCAAGAGTGTCTAATAAATTACAATAATATAGTTTTATCAGATCAAATCGAAGACTTTTTCCTATTTATTTATTTATTTTATTTATTTATTTATGTACACACAAGAAATAAAACAAAAAACAATATACAGAGATATAGGTACAATGGTACTGCTTATTTCTATAAGAAATATCTACCAGCAGACCGGCGAAAGGAGAACAAGAAGGAAAAAGAACGTTGAAAAGTGTGTAAATAAAGGAATAGGTTAGAACTAAATTATTATACATACAAATTAATAAAAGAAAAACAATATAAATCTCAATATGTCATTGATAGGTACAAATATATAAATATGTAATAATATAAATACGGTATAGATAACATAATATATACTTACATAAACTAAATAAATACATAAACAGGTTTATAGTGTAGATATATAATATTCACGGACTTTTCTTCTAAAGGTAGTGATAGTTTTACTGTCTCTGATGTTAGGTGGTAGTGAGTTCCACAATCTGACCGCATGCACAGTAAAGGAATAAGAATAGAAATCGGTTTTGTGTCTAGGAAGTTTGAGAAGAAGGCGGAGGTTAGTCCTGCAGGGAGCGTCGGGAGAGCGTGCAAATGAGAACCGCTCCCGCAGATAGGAGGGTGAAGATGGATTGTAAAGGATATTGAAAAGGAGATTGAGAATTCGAGTGTTCCGGCGAAGACGGATAGGGAGCCACTTGAGTTCTTTGCGAAAATGGGAAACGTGATCATACTTTCTGAGATTGAATATGAAGCGTATACATAAATTTTGCAACCTCTCAAGTTTATCTAGAAGCTCCTCGGTGGCGTCTAAATAGCAAGCGTCAGCGTAGTCAATAATAGGTTGTAGGAGAGTTTGAGCAAGATTTATTTTCGTCCTCAGGGGCAAGAGGCTCTGGAGGCATCGCAAAGAGTGAAAGGAGAAATGAACCTTCTTGCTGACATCGTTAATGTGAGTACTCCAAGATAGCGTGGTATCCATAATCACACCCAGGTTCTTCACGGAGTTTGCATATGGAATGTGAACACCAGCCAATAGCACCGGACTCAGTTCCGACACCGGTAGTCTGTCGCATTGGTATCTACTACCAATGACGATAGCTTGGGACTTAGATGGGTTAATGAGTAATCCGACCGACCTGGCCCAGTCACTTAGTCTTTCCAAATCCCAGTTTATCGATGAAATTCCAGAAATTGCGTCATAAGTCGTAAAATGGCGATACAACTGCAAGTCATCAGCATAGAGATGGAAGTTACTGGAAATGTGACTCGTAGCAGAGTTGATGAAGATAGAAAAGAGAAGAGGAGATAGAACGCCACCCTGAGGAACGCCCGCAGATAGTCCGCACCAATCAGAGGATATCTGACCGATACGAACACGCTGAGAGCGACCCCGAAGGTATGAGTCAAACCAGGATATAGCGGTGGAGGACACATTTATAGACCTCAGTATACCAAGCAATATGTCAAAGTCGACAGAATAAATAAATCCTAGTATAAAGTTCAGCCAAGATGAGTCTCTTTCGAATATACAAGCCTTAAACAGTATGTTGAATTTGATTTATTTAGTGTGCATAATTAGTGTGCAAGTCAGTATTTTTAATGTAACTTATCATATTGGTTAAACCTTTTTATTTTAATGATATATTATGTAGTATGTCGTGCCTACTACCTTCGGGGCTAAAGGCGTGATAGGGGATTTATGTACGTAAGCCATGTATTTCTTGTACTTAAATGTTTTTTAACCGACTTCCAAAAAAGGAGGAGGTTCTCAATTCGTCTGTATTTTTGTTAGTTTAAAGGGTTATATTGATTAACCCTTTTTTATAGTATGGCTGTACCTACCCCCTTTGGATTTAAAGGCGTGATAAAAGCGTTATTAATATCAATTCCATGTATCTCTCATCAACTTACTGTCCATTAATGTGATTTTCAGTAAAATTGTTTTCTTTATTTTAGGGTTCCGTACCCAAAGGGTAAAGGTAAGACCGCACTGGGCGGAACTGCACTGCAGCGGAACTGCGCGACACGACGCGACAAAATATTCTTTATATGAAATTGTATGAGGCAACACGCACTAAGCGGCAACTGAACTACACTTCAGCCGACTGCAGCGGAACTGCGCGACAAAGTTGATCAACTCACCAAAAGTGTCGCGACCTGTCGCGCTGTGTAGTTGCAGTGCAGTTCATGCCGCTCAGTGCGATTTAGGCCAACTTCATTTTCATAGTCAGTAATGATGCAATATCGTTTATTAAAAATATCGATTTTGGAATATCGATATTTATCAAAATAAAATATCAATATTGAAAACGTTGATGTTTATAAACGATATAATGTTGATGTTTATACGTTTTTTTAATAGAGTGATCTTGTTAAGCTTAAAATCTGAGCTTAGTTTCATGGCAATCGGTTAAAAAAGCGGAGTTATGAACAAAAGTAGAATAATCAAGGTAGTGTTTCCGAGTAATCATTATTGTTCAAAAAAACAATAAGAGTGGCAAACAAATCGATATATCAATATATCGTTCGTGATTATCCATATCTATATATATAAAAATCAATGCCACTTTTCGTTGTAATTTTATAACTTGAGAACGGGCTCACCTATCCAAACCAAATGATTAGATTTTGTTCGGACTATTTAGTAGATGGTTTATGGGAAGTTTGCACAAAATCGGTCGAGCGGTTCTCGATTTATCACGCAAACGAAGTTGCGCGGGTCAGCTAGTATCGTATATGAACATCGATGTTTTCAATATCGATATAAACGATATTGCATTCCTATTCAAAGCTTTATAGCGTCCGTCATCCATTTCGACGTCCAACTTGCTCAGAGGTTCCCTACCTACTGAATACATTTTTGTAGTTCCCCTGCAGTTGTAGCGCAGTTGTAGTGCGGTATACTAAAAAATGACGCGACGTGTCGCGCAGTTGCGCTGCAGTGCAGTTCCGCTCAGTGCGGTCTTACCTTAAAACTGTCCGTCATCAGGCTTTACTCGGTGGCTCGTCTGGTCTGTGAAGTGTGATAGCAAGAGAACTGAAATTTTCATGGATGGGTTTCAAATGGATGGGCGACCATCCATGTGATCACTTTGTGACATTTATTTGAGCGTTTCCGTGCTTCGGAAGGCACGTTAAGCCGTTGGTCCCGGTTGCCAGTAAAATGGCAGTCGTTAAACTAAGTTGAAGGCTTTATTTCAACAGCAGGCAGTCACAACCTGCGCCTGTCCATTTAAACACGGCAATACGGCTCACAACGTATTACGTAGGACAAATTATAAAAAGGTGAAATGTGGGTATATAATATGCCTCTGCCTACCCCTTCGGGGATAAAGGCGTGATGATGAACCTTATTCTGCTACGGAAGAAACCCGTCATAGGGAGTCCGACTCGCTCTTGGCCGATTTTGTTGAAAGTAGTCGTTTTGGGAAGTAGTCATTTTGGGAAGTAGACGTTTTGGGAAGTTGTCGTTTTGGGAAGTTGACGTTTTGGGAAGTTGTCGTTTTGGGAAGTTGTCGTTTTGGGAAGTTGTCGTTTTGGGAATTTGACGTTTTGGGACGTCAATTTCAAAAGTTGACGTTTTGGGAAGTTGACGTTTTGGCACAGTTGACGTTATGAACCTAACCTAACCTACATTACTGGTCTCCGAAAGCTCAATTAAATCCAATAAAAAAAGGGTAAAAGGATCTCAAAGACGGTTCAGCGTCAACGTGTGGATGGGATTCATTTCCAACCACCTCATTGGGCCTTACTTTCTCCCTGATCATTTGAATGGAGTAACGTATGAAAACTTTCGAGGCAAAACCTATTGGATTTACTCGATGACATACCACTTGACCTTATGCGAGACATGTGGTTCCAACATGACGGATGCCCCGCGCCCTGCCGAAGAAGTGTCAGAGAGTGGCTAGGCACTAATTATCCCAACAGATGGATCGGAAGAGGAGGACTAATACCGTGGCCAGCTAGGAGTCCAGACTTGACTCCTATGGATTTTTATGTGTGGGGACATATGAAATCTTTAGTTTACAATGAAACGAACCCAATATCATCAATTGATATTTTGAAACAAAAAATTATTGATGTTGCAAATGAAATTGGACGCACTTTAACAACTGGTGTAGTGAAAAGTGGCTTAAGACGCAGAATGCGAATATGCACACGAAAGATTATTTTGTTATAATAAAAACGTTATTCGAGCAAAGATTGTGATGCATTAGTTAAGTCATTAGTATTATCGTTGCTGTAGTTACACAATTGTTTGGGTGATCTTGATTATTATTCTGCTTGCTTGTATGACATCAACATAATAATATAGTGGGTACCTACTTAATTGATAACTAATTTAATTTAATAATCATTTATATTATTTTATTTTTATACTCCTTCAACGGAACAACTGGGAATAATCGGTTATAATTATAGATTGATTGCTTAATTATTGTTTAATAAAATTGTATTGTATTTACTTTGTGTAGCACTGTGTGGTAGACAGCAATCCAGACAAGCCACAGTGGCTCATGGATTGCTTTTAGTGAACTGCATGTTGTAAATTGGAAATAATAAAGAAAAAAAATTGGATATGTTGTATCAAGTATGGGAAGCATTTCATGGCGCTGAAATTATGAATAATCCTGACCAAGAAGTAGATTTTCCAGTTGTGACACAGCAAGAAAAGGATCAAGAATTATTTGAAAAAGTTAGTGACTTACATTCTTTAGAGTAGTTTAGAGGAACAAAAATCATTTTAAAAGAATAGAAGATACTTCATTGATTTTCTTGGCTTGTGTTCGTTATTTCAGAAGCAGCGAAAGCGAATAAATTCTAAAAAAATTGTCTGTTCATTTAGCACAACTTCCGGTTAGTACAATGTAGGTAATTCATTGGTCCCTTAGCCATCAGTATACTTAGCCAGATTCTACTGCAGTTATAAATTTTAAATAATATATTTATAAAATTCAAGAATCAATTCAATTAGTTCTAGAAGCATAACTTAACCCAGGAACCCTACATGGGGTGCTGGTGCACCCCAGACCAATTTGTTTTGTGAATATCTCAGTTACCTTACTAACTAAAATGTCAGTTGTCAAATGTGTCAGTATGTTTTTATTTAAGTTCTATAGTAACAGGCGTTGGTTACTGAGACCATTAAGCCAAAAAAAAAAAACAAAAAAACAAATTTGTCAAAGTCCTCCTAGTCTTTAAAATTTATGTTACCTATGAGGCGGGTTTTTAGGTTAAGACATTGTGTTTGAAACATAGCCGGATATTATTATGTAAGAAGAATAATATAATTTATCTACTCTGATACTATAATACAAAGATTATAAAATTGAAATCAATACTCTTATGACAAACATTACGCACAGGCCAAAAAAAAAGTTTTATTACGATACAGGTCTTGTATGGACACCTATATCATAATAAAACTTTTTAATCATTACGATACACCATAAACAATCTCCAGCTGGAAAAAGAAGTTTGAACCTCTACTTTAAAAAAAAAATTGTGAATCCGTAGCCTGAAAAAAAAAAAGAAACACGCATGCGCAATCGAAGTTTGCGCCTTGGCGCCAACATTTTACATTTAAATTAAACAAAGTTTGGTTTTGTTTGTAAAATAAATTAGTTTTTGTGTAAAAACATGTCTTAAAGCGAGAATGGTGGTAATTGTACACCACCAGACATTCTGGAAACTGCGTCAAACATGACCATGAACCTGTTACCGGCGAAATCAAGGAGCGACTATATATCCCAAAATGAAATCAGGTATTATAGTCTGAGAGTAGATTAAGTAGTGTATGACACTGTACATAACTTGGTCTTATAACACTCGTGTTATAAGAACCCTTATTATGCAACAGTGTCATAAACTACTATTATCTACTCTGATACTAACAAAGATTATAAAATTGAAATCAATACTCTTATGACAAACATTACGCACAAGCCAAAAAAAAAGTTTTATTACGATACAGGTCTTGTATGGACACCTATATCATAATAAAACTTTTTAATCATTACGATACACCATAAACAACCTCCAGCTGGAAAAAGAAGTTTGAACCTCTACTTTAAAAAAAAATTGTACCTCCGCAGCCTATAAGAAAAAAGAAACACGCATGCGCAATCGATGTTTGATCTTGGCGCCAACAATTTAAATTAAACAAAGTTTGGTTTTGTTTGTAAAATAAATTAGTTTTTTGTGTCAAAACATGTCTTTAAGCGAGGATGGTAGTAATTGTACACCATCAGATATTCTGGGAACTGCGTCAAACATGACCATGAACCTGTTACCGGCGAAATCAAAGAGCAACTATATATCACAAAATGAAATCAGGTATTATAGTATGAGAGTAGATGAAGTAGTGTATGACACTGTACATAACTTGGTCTTATAACACTCGTGTGATACTATAAAAAAACGCGCCTGCGGCTCGTTTTTTTAAAACACACTCGTGTTATAAGAACCCTCATTATGCAACAGTGTCATAAACTACTATAAGTTGTTAAGGTTTGTATAGATAATTATTACACAGCTGGCAGATGGTATGAAAATTTTGGTACATTTATAATATTGGTATTTTATATTTATGTACTTTAATTATATTTAAAAATATTATTTTTATTCATTTACGTTTAGAATTATTTTTATTTATTTTATATAGGTTTAATGCTCGATTCAGATAATGTTAGCGATACTGAAAGTTTTTATTCGGTGAGTAGCTCTGATGACAGCTTTGTTAGTGTCCCATCTTTGTCGGAAAGCCTCAAGGCTGGGTTTTCAGATGTACCTCGACATTTTAATGTGGTTCATATCAATGCCCAAAGTATTCCGGCTCATCATCCCGAAATGCTGGCTACTTTTGATTGTAGGAATATTCATGCTATCCTTGTTTCAGAATCATGGCTAAAACCTATTCATTCTTCCAGTACATATTCCCTTCCTGGGTTCCAGCTCATCAGAAATGATCGGAGAAATCACGAGGTTCGTGCTGGTGGCGTTGCCATATTTCTACGATCACATATACCTTTCTCTATAATAAGTATACTACTGTTAATGAGGATTTGTCGAGAATAGCGTCATGGAGTAAATCTTATGCACTACAAGTCAATCCAGTTAACCCATCTACACCTTCCTATTTAAAGGAACGTTTTAAGTTCCTCCATGAAATGCATGATAGATGTTTGAGGTCGTCGGAAAGCCTAGTACTAAAAGTGCCTCCACATTCCACAAAGTTCTTGGACCGTTCTTTTAGCGTCACAGCAGTTCGCTTGTGGAAGAAATTACCTCTAGCAATTAGACGGGCTGAGACATTGAAAAAGTTCAAAACAACTGTCAAAAACTACTACTTAACTGAAAATAATAGTCGTTAATAATATTATCTTCCTCTACTGGATTATTCCTCTAGTCTAGTAGATTGCTGAGAATCACTGAATAACATCAAGGTATATAGGAACTGGAATATTTATTATAGGTATAAAATTGTATTTATGTATATGTCGCCACACCGAGAATTACTAATTAAAATCTATTTGATTATAAATAGATTAAAACCATTACAATGAGCAACTTTACTGACACCTTACTATTTTGTGATATAAGGTTCGAATAGAAATAGTTGTAGAATTTATTAACACTGATTTGTATAACTTGATGTAGTGTTTAACTAATTAGGTTACCTAAGTGTTATGTGACTATGTAGGTTCGTAAGAACCTACAATAAATCTATTGTTAAATTCTTATTGACAATTATTACGAATATTGTCGACATTTAAAATGTTTTTAATCAAAACAGGATTTTTGTTATTCCTATAGTTTCTTTGATTTAAAAAGAAAACATTAAATATCAAGCCACGTGTTTTGTGAGAACAATTTGAGTGGCGGGGATTTATAAATAGACAGTGGTTGTGGCCGAGGGCTCACTTTGCTGCTGGAATTTGGAGAGAAAACATTGTGAGTAGATTCTATGATGGTTTTTAAATTGGAATAAAAATTATGTTGTAATAACCTACTGGAAGTTAAAAGAGTGGCCGGAGTTTTATTGCCAGGTTCTTTTTTCTCCAGCTCTACCTATTGCGTTGCGAATCTGGCAGTAAATGTAGATTGTGACTTACATGAATAAAGATTTTTCATTTCATTTCATTTTATTTCATTGGTGTTCCATTTGCTTGTTTTTATTACTGTGTTTCTGAAATAAATACCGCCTAAGTATTTATTTCACTGTTATTTAACTAGATATCCATCTATAAGTGTAATAAAGTATAAAGCAGACCCGATGACCTACTCCAGGTCAGCGGGCCTGCGCTTTTTAAAAACAGCTGCCGCATGTCTACTCCGACAGTGTCGCCACACCGAGAATTACTAATTAAAATCTATTTGATTATAAATAGATTAAAACCATTACAATGAGCAACTTTACTGACACCTTACTATTTTGTGATATAAGGTTCGAATAGAAATAGTTGTAGAATTTATTAACACTGATTTGTATAACTTGATGTAGTGTTGAACTAATTAGGTTACCTAAGTGTTATGTGACTATGAAGGTTCGTAAGAACCTACAATAAAAACTATTGTTAAATTCTTATTGACAATTATTACGAATATTGTCGACATTTAAAATGTTTTTAATCAAAACAGGATTTTTGTTATTCCTATAGTTCCGGCAATGTTCATTTTACTGAGAATGAATTAATCTTTGTATTTTAACGATTTCATTCAATTTAACAGTTTGTTTGACTAATTAAATTAATAACTTTATTTCTCAAAAATAAGTTGAACCACATTTCTTTGATTTAAAAAGAAAACATTAAATATCAAGCCACGTCTTTTGTGAGAACAATTTGAGTGGCGGGGATTTATAAATAGACCGTGGTTGTGGCCGAGGGCTCACTTTGCTGCTGGAATTTGGAGAGAAAACATTGTGAGTAGATTCTATGATGGTTTTTAAATTGGAATAAAAATTATGTTGTAATAACCTACTGGAAGTTAAAAGAGTGGTCGGAGTTTTATTGCCAGGTTCTTTTTTCACCAGCTCTACCTATTGCGTTGCGAATCTGGCAGTAAATGTAGATTGTGACTTACATGAATAAAGATTTTTCATTTCATTTTATTTCATTGGTGTTCCATTTGCTTGTTTTTATTACTGTGTTTCTGAAATAAATACCGCCTAAGTATTTATTTCACTGTTATTTAACTAGATATCCATCTATAAGTGTAATAAAGTATAAAGCAGACCCGATGACCTACTCCAGGTCAGCGGGCCTGCGCTTTTTAAAAACAGCTGCCGCATGTCTACTCCGACATCAGAAGTGGGATAGGTACCTACGAAATACTACGCGTGGCTATTCATTTTTCAGGATCTGTACTACGAAGATATCTACTGTGTACCAGTTTACCAACGCGTCGCACACGGTTACGGGCGCGCCGGCGTGTGCCGCGGCTGTGCGAGATCCTGGTGCTAGTAAGTCTTCCACCAGCACCGTCACACAGCTACAACAGCAAAGGGGTAATGTACCACCTAAATTTTATTTTAATATGATCACAGTGAAGTAATGTATGAGTGATCGTCTGTCGAAACACCAAAAGAAAGTTAAGATTAAGTACTGATGTGTTTCGTAATGTAACGTCGCGTTGGCGACTGCAATTGATGTAATCATGTTTTTTTTTGTTTGTTTCAAACGAACTATGTTATCAAGTGACTACGATATACGTATAAAAAAACAAGTTTGCTGAAGGGCCGCGCTAACATAGGTTGACAACTGGCTAGTTACCGCGTCCTCGGTGGGGCCACCATAAGCTAGTCTGCCAGCTTAGTGGTCACGAAATTGCGATGCAGTAGCAGCGATGATAGGTTATGTTACCTCGTCTATATTATGTAAGCGTTCAAACGCGAATTGATCACAACCACCACCGAAACTGTTAAAATATTCCATTGATAGTGGAAACGCTTCTTACTGTAATTTTTGTAGTAAGTCCGGTCATACCTCTCGTGAGTGACGTTTTAAAGCTACTACAACAGATTCGGATAAACGTACGGTTGAAAGAAACTTGTGTTCCCAATGCAACAATAGCCCGGCCAAAACAACGGTTATACGAACAAACTTATAGTACTTGAATTTTATTCACTTTGATCAAAAGCCGTTTACACATTTGGTACCTGCTATCGCCGCGAAAAGCACTTATCCTATAATATGAACTCTGTTCTTAACTAGTCCAGGTTGAACACAATGCGTGTGAGGATAGCTAAGGTAATTAATAATACCATCTTTGATAGCGGGGTTAAGTGCTTGTTAATTCGTGAGTCAATCTCATACAATTTGCCGGAAAACCGAAAACGTGTGGTCAATAAAATTACTTGGTGGCATAGGTTTCCTGTTGTTTCTACGAGCATCTTAAGTCTGTCTAGATTCTAGATAATAGAATTAACGTAGAAATTGAATGTCACATTTCACAAGATTATTACTTCAGACGTGTTGGTAGGTTCAAATCTATTTGTATTAGATAGCATAAGGTAACCTTGATATCGAAGATGACTTAAAAACCCAGAAAAATAAAATTACCTCTTGAGTTCAGACAATGACCACAAAGGTAGTATAGCATAGGTTTGTATAGATGACGTTATAAGTACATATTTTTCTGATATCTGTGGTAAATACCGTAGGTTTTCTCTCCAAGCTCTGTCACTAGAGCAGTAACTATTTACTAATCTGTGCTTAGAGTCTTAATATCATTCCGTAAACCAGGATTTCCAATCATCATAGAATAATGCCTTTTCTTTTAACGGTCTATTGAGTATGCTAAAAATTTAGTACAGAACGGTCAAGTGCGTCCTAGCCCTAAAAAGGTTAAGCCTAAAAACTCTGGTACCGACAAATGCTAAACAAATTCGTCTATTCAGTTGTCGCGCTGAATACTCCCGCTCGTTCATACCAAATATCGCTCCTGCTGTGGCTTCTCTTAATGAACTGACTATATAAGGCGCTAAGTAGCAATGGATCCATGTTCATGAGGAAGCATGGCATAGAATATTTCTAGGAAAAGAACCAAGCGAATTGTTTCCTTGGCTGGGCCTTGACTTCGGGTCAATCCTTATTCAAATCAATACGGGTCGGCAGCACATAGTGGCCTTTTTTTTTTAGTATGCACACGACCGATGCGATGTAGAAACTAGATAAGTATCACTCGAGCGAACTCGAGATTTTGGTGGTAGTACGAGCGGTCAAACGTTTTAACTATTACTTGTATGAACGCCATTTCAAGATGATTATACGGTATCGCGACTGCGACGCGCTTGAAGCCTCGAAGCACAAGGAAGACTTGCTGTCTCACATCCATAATGGTACATTCGCAAAAATTTGAATTTGAAATAAATACAGGAAGGGCGAGCGGATGCAGCATGCCGATATTGTTAAACTGAAATACCTTTAACAGGCAAAATCTTGAATAACAGTTTGATTATTCATCTGAATAAACAGTAAACAACGTCGAGATAGTTACGTACGTACTATCATAGACGGTTTCCATTGAGATGAGACCGTCCAGGGATGTTATCTGCAAGAAAATGTCAAGATAGGTAGGTATCTGAAAAGCTAGACCCAATCTTGGGTAGGTACACAACGGCTGACTGTTGTACCTAAATCTTTCCAAAGAAGCTTTATTAATTAATACCGTAAGACTCTTCATAAAATTATGGAAGTTACTATTTTGAAAAAATTAGCACCGTTAAAGATTTTTTCACCGTTAAAATTAGGACAATTGCATCGTTTTCAGGACCTCGAATGTTTAGAGCAACGCAAGTTCACTTGCGCTCTATTAGCAAACCGACCGTGCCATTCGAAGCCATACCTACACGTCGATGTACCGAGTAAGCCAGGCACTTCAGATGAACAGGAACGTGTAACCTTCACAGTAGACTCCTATGCATATTACCCCACCGCTAGGAGAGGCCGCAGTGGTAACTGTAGGTCTGTCGGGAGTCTAGGGGTCATCCGTCCGAGAGCTTACCCGGGGCTCCCAACCGTAGGCATATTAGGTAAGAAACGTGTGGTTTTTAGTCGGTAGGAGTCCGGCATGGCATTCATGTAGGATTCCCTCTTTAAAAATACTCCTATGCAAAGTAAGTTCTGTTACGCTATACAAACTACAAAGGCGAGCATTGAACCTTGGTGGCCCAAACAAGTATTTCATCTCTTCCTAGCCCCAAAACAAGTGATTATAAAGGTGTCCCTGTATAGTAGCCCCAGGTATTAGTAGGGCTAATAGTCTTATCATGATAAGAGATTACGAGACTTCAAATTCGCACACCACATCAGAAAGTCCGAACTGCAGGCGTAGCTCCTTTTATTTAAGTGCCAAAACTGTTTACCAGCGGAATTGCCTAATTTGGTCAACCACTGAAGTACCTAGTTTGAAACTTCTTGTACGGCACGTACAACAACGACACGGACATCTACTAAAGATAAGGCGAGATTTGACAGGAATCGTGCAAAAGAAAATCATAGTTTTTACAGAGGCATCTTTGTTTAAGTTTACAGCGTTCTCGACAACGGCCGCTGTCTTCTAAAGGAAGCATTAGGACATCATAGACGGGCGCTAAAGGTCACCCACAATCAACGGCGGAGCTCCCAAAACCTCGTGGTGACCCGATGACCTACTCCAGGTCAGCGGGCCTGCGCTTTTTAAAAACAGCTGCCGCATGTCTACTCCGACAGTGTCGCCACACCGAGAATTACTAATTAAAATCTATTTGATTATAAATAGATTAAAACCATTACAATGAGCAACTTTACTGACACCTTACTATTTTGTGATATAAGGTTCGAATAGAAATAGTTGTAGAATTTATTAACACTGATTTGTATAACTTGATGTAGTGTTGAACTAATTAGGTTACCTAAGTGTTATGTGACTATGAAGGTTCGTAAGAACCTACAATAAAAACTATTGTTAAATTCTTATTGACAACTAGCTGAGCCCGCAACTTCGTTTACGTCACATAAGATGTTTGAAAGGAAAGGTATTTCTTCATCAGAGTCATCAAGCAGCGTCTGAAACTGCCCTGTTTGCTTAATCATAAAAGAGCTTAATGATTAAGTCTATTTTTAAACAATTCAGTCAGAAAAATAGTCTTAATCAGAATTCAGAAAAATAGTCTTAATCATTAAGCTCTTTTATGATTAAGCCAACACGCCAGTTTAGGTTCACTAACATTCAAAGAAACCCCTACAATTAAAATTTTCAAAATATCTGATTCTTAAAAGTGTTATAACTCTTTTATTTCTAAACCGATTTACATAAAACAAACGCTAAATGTTAACTGGAGCAAACCTCAACACAATAAAAAAAACCGCATTGCAATCGGTTGAGCGGTTACTGAGATTAGCGTGCACAACCGTACAGACAAACAGATATACAGACATACAGACAAACAGACAAACAGACAAAAATTCTAAGAATCATTGTTTTGGGTTCTATTGCGTTCGTAAAGCCCCCCTATAATATTTTTTCTTATTTATCTTCCATGTACAGACAGCGACCTGTTACGATTTTATTATATGTATTGATTGATGATATTACGAATATTGTCGACATTTAAAATGTTTTTAATCAAAACAGGATTTTTGTTATTCCTATAGTTCCGGCAATGTTCATTTTACTGAGAATGAATTAATCTTTGTATTTTAACGATTTCATTCAATTTAACAGTTTGTTTGACTAATTAAATTAATAACTTTATTTCTCAAAAATAAATTGAACCACATTTCTTTGATTTAAAAAGAAAACATTAAATATCAAGCCACGTCTTTTGTGAGAACAATTTGAGTGGCGGGGATTTATAAATAGACCGTGGTTGTGGCCGAGGGCTCACTTTGCTGCTGGAATTTGGAGAGAAAACATTGTGAGTAGATTCTATGATGGTTTTTAAATTGGAATAAAAATTATGTTGTAATAACCTACTGGAAGTTAAAAGAGTGGCCGGAGTTTTATTGCCAGGTTCTTTTTTCTCCAGCTCTACCTATTGCGTTGCGAATCTGGCAGTAAATGTAGATTGTGACTTACATGAATAAAGATTTTTCATTTCATTTTATTTCATTGGTGTTCCATTTGCTTGTTTTTATTACTGTGTTTCTGAAATAAATACCGCCTAAGTATTTATTTCACTGTTATTTAACTAGATATCCATCTATAAGTGTAATAAAGTATAAAGCAGACCCGATGACCTACTCCAGGTCAGCGGGCCTGCGCTTTTTAAAAACAGCTGCCGCATGTCTACTCCGACATATATAATTAGTCAATGAGATATATATTTTATTAATGCTAGAGTTTATTTAATAATTTATTGTAGGTACCTATAAAGTTAAAAGTTAAAATATACCTACTTATATTACGCCAACAACTACCAGTTAGTTTCTACCAACATTGTTTATCCATCCAAAGGTTGCCTGGCAGAAATTGCTTTAAGCGATAAGGCCGCCCATTGTATTGCTATTCTGTTTTAAATTTCTATCCTTTACTACTATCTTGGCGTACAATAAAGTATATAATAAATAAATAAATAAATAGCCACAGATTTGCGCGTTACAGTACTTTAGTTTGGTGATTAGTGCTTGCGATTCATCAGCGCCGCGATGACAGTCGCATCGTGTTGTCGCCTGTACAAGTGCTGTGGAGTCCATCTGCACCCCAGTGCAGTGTCTCGTCCCATACCCATAAATGAAAAAAACGAATAGAATGTAGGTAGTTTTCAAGCACATCGAGCTTTAGAAAGAGGCAATCGGCTAATTTCGACTTTGTATAGCGATATCTGTGTCGCACACACCATGACGTTTGTTTTGTCAGTCATGGTTCAAATGCGAGAGAGTACAGTCGCTTATCTAAGCCAATATAATATATAGAGCTGCTAAAACCCCTATAAAATTAAATTAGTACCTACTATGGCATCTATAGGGAAAAAAGGTAAGCCGTTAGTCTACCAGTCACGCGAAATTATCCATAATGTTTATAAATATTTTTTATCTGAAGCCAACCAATTTAAAAAACATGAGGATGTTAATGTAAGTAATTATTTTAAGAAGGTTCAACAGAGAGTTGCAGATGCCACTGGAATTTCATAAAGAACTTTGAACAATATATTAAACGAAGTCTGCACTGGCACTGATTATACACATTCCAGTGGAACAAAATCCAGCTCTCGAAAAAATGGGAGACCAAAAAAACAATTTCGTTTAGATATGGACGATTTTGATTATGATGTTGTTAGAAGAATGGTGTACGATTTTCATCTGCGTTACAAACAACTGCCTACAATAAAAACATTAAAAGCTAAATTATCTGAGGCTGTTAATTATACAGTTACAACCTGCGCCTGTCCATTTAAACACGGCAATACGGCTCACCACCTATTACGTGGGACAAATTAGAAAAAAGGTGAAATGTGGGCATATAATATGCCTCTGCCTACCCCTTCGGGGATAAAGGCGTGACCATATGTATGTATGTATGTTAATTATAATGGGTCTGAAAAGACGTTGAGAAAAGTTCTTTATGAAATGGGATTTGCGTTCACAAAAATAAAACACAATTGTAACAGAAGGGGCAATTAAACACTTCAGGGCTCTGCTAATTACTTTATTCTCCGTATAGACACACAATAAATTGGGCAGAGCTTCGGCTAGTCTTAGTATACAGTACAGAATGCCCCGACAAATGGCTCGCACTCTCTTATATACAGACACTGTCTATCATACACTCGGAAATTACGTCAATGAATACAAAGCAAAATAATAGTACCACCAGTTCGGAACGCGGCCCACTTGAGAAGAACTGGCAAGAAACTCGGCGGGCTATTCTTTTTGTGCACTACATAGGGGACGATGGGGGAATTACGGACGCGGGGTAAATACGGACTAACATATATCTACTCCATCCCTGTCACCCGCGGGATGCGGGGTCCTACTAACATCTTAAGGACCCCAATGGGTCGGATCCTCCTCGTGGTGCATCCTGGGCAACGGAGTAGCGACCACTCCCCTTCCTCTGTGGGGGAGTTGTGCTACTCTGGCTAATTCCGGCCGAGGTGGGAGTAACCCACCTGTGGGTTGCTCGGTGGTGTGTGTTGCTGCCGGCCGTGCCGTTATTCACGGCCGGCAGCAGCAATGCTGGGTCGCCGTCGCTTCGCCACCTTGCTGGCGAGACGATGGCGGTAAAGTGGGAGAGGCACTGCGTGGGGGGCGGGAGTTTGGGTAAATGCTCCCGCCCTGCCATGCAGTTCGGGCTGCCGGCCGTGAATAACGGCGCGACCGGCGGCAACAGTGCTGGGCCGCTGTCACCTCGCCAGTCGGCGAGGTGATGGCGGAAAAGCGGGAGGTGTACTGTGCGGGAGAGCGGGAGTAACGGATAATGCTCCCGCTCTGCCGTGCAGTTCGGGGGCGCCGCGGTGAAGAGTCACTACGCGTCCCCGATTGTTTCTTGACCGTGGGCGTAAGGTCGGGGGACCCCGCCCACCAACGGTCACATGGCGGTGGGCACCTTTTCCGTGTTCCGGGGGTGCCCATTAGCGCACGCCTGCGCCAGCCGCTCTCTGTCTCCTCTATTACAGAGGGGCGCTCGAGAGCGGTGCAGGCGTGGTTTTTAGCTCCTTGGGGAGCCGCCCATCTGGCTCCCCCGAGGAGAGCCCCGAATAAACGGGGCGCCCCTAGCCGGGTCGACGTGAATAATCTTTTGATATCCCTCGGCCCGGCTAAAGGGTGAGGAGGAACACCGCGGGGTTTAGTGGGTAGGACGGTCCATTCCGGACCGGGCCGGGAGTCCCACACACCATCCCAGCTGCCCCCGCAGCTGGGATGAAGGCGCGTAAATGCGTTCCCCGCGTCAACAAAAAAAAAATCCCTGTCACCCGCGCCCCGCCGCCGCGATCACGCGTTACGTTCAGCCATCTTTAGTGCCCACCAAACACTCCCGATAGACGGCTGCGCACACTTTTCAAGGTAATTGAAGTTTTACATTTTATTTGATTTTGATGTAATTTTTGGTATATACTACTATTTTGAGTGTTATTCAAAAAGTATAAGTGTCAGTTTAAAAGTAATATTTTCTATTGATTGCGATGTTAATGACAATTAAATAGCATAACCGTTGGCCTTGATAAATTTTGTTAACCTAAAAATTTTGTTGTTGTACTTTTTCTACCTTGTGTGGGTCAATTGCGGACAAATGGCCTGGGGTGAATACGGACGTCCGTTTTTACCCCAGGTACTTATCAAAATCTATTATTGTTATATTATTTTGGTAATTACTCCATTATTTATTAAACCATATAGTAATAGTTCATTTATTCCAGATGCCTCGAAAATATATTAAGAAAAAAGGACCAGAATACACACTAGAAACTTTACAAAGAGCTGTGCAAGAAATTAAGGAGAAATAGACTCCTTTTCGACAGGTGGCAGAGAAGTATGGCATTCCCAGAGCGACCCTTTGTGACCAAGTAAAAAAGGTCTGTGTTACTACCATGCCAAAAAGAGGTAAGAAGTCAGTATTTAGCGAATCTCAAGAAAACGAACTGGTTCAATTCATATTAAAATCTTGCAAAGCCTTCTTTGGTATAACAATTCCTACCCTTAGAAAAATTGCATTTGATTTTGCCGCTGCTAATAATATAGCAAATGACTTCAATAAAGATACCAAAATGGCAGGTATAGATTGGTATTATAATTTTATGGCTAGACACCCTAATATATCACTTCGAAGACCAGAAGCTACTTCAATAAATAGAATCACAGCATTCAATCAAGAAGAAACAGATATCTTTTTTGAAAATTTAAAAACACTCATGATAAAATACCAATTTAAGTCGAATTCCATCTACAATATTGATGAAACAGGGATTAGTACTGTCCAACGAAATTCCAGGATTCTCGCACCAAAAGGATTAAAACAAGTAGGTAAATGTACCAGCGCAGAACGTGGTTCCTTGACCACAGTTATAAATTGTTTTAATGCTGGAGGCACATACATTCCCCCATTTTTCATATTCAAGAGGAAGCGAATGAATGCACTGCTTATGAAGGACAGTAATAGCAACATGGTGGCTTGCGTTTCTGACTCAGGCTGGATAACTGAATCAATTTTCATCGATTGGCTTCAGCATTTCAAGGCATTTGCAAAACCATCTGCAGATGATCCTATTTTACTAATACTGGACAACCATGAAAGCCACATTAGTTTGAGAGCTCACGAATTTTGTCGCAAGAATTTTATTCATGTTTTAACTTTGCCACCTCACTCATCCCATAGAATGCAGCCTTTAGATTTAACTTTCCATGGCCCACTAAAAACAGCATATAACAGAGAGTGTGAATCATTCATGGTCAACCATCCAGGCACCAAAATTACGGCATATGATGTTGTAGGCCTTTATACAACGGCTTTTAATAGAACCACAAGTACTGAAAAAGCTATGAATGGCTTTAAGTCTGCTGGAATTTGTCCAATGGATCAACATAAATTTAAAAACACTTTTGAAAGTTTTGGTGATATTTCTGCATCAGTTCCTCCTCTTGAACAACGGGTACAGACAGATACCAATAATTCAAGCCAAATGAAGCCCCAGCATGAATCTCAAGTTGTCTGTGATGCTGCCAATGAAAATATTTCAAATTTAATAGAATCTCAGCAAATATTGCAACTTTCCAATATTGAGGCTAACTTTGACGATTTAAATGATACAATACCAACGTCTGCATTAGCTGGTGATGTTAGTGAAGCAGGTGTAAATCAAAGTATTACAAGTCCAACTTGTCCATCTCCCTTAGTACCACTTAGTGATGTAGTGCAAGTACCAACTCTAAAACCTACTCGTACAAAACGATTAGTTAAAAAGAAACATTCCATTATTTTCACCAGCACACCAGAAAAAGTTAACCTAGAGCAAAAAGAACATAAGAAAATAGAAAGAAAGAGAAAGAACCTGAAACAAGAAAAGACCAAAACTACAAATAAGAAACCAAAAAACACTAAAGAAAAACGACCAAAAGGTTTAAGAAACTTAAACAATTTTGAATGTGACAAAGAAAATGAAGAATATTTTTGCATTTATTGCCAGGAAAAGTATTGTGATCCACCCACTGAAGACTGGATTATGTGTTCCAAATGTAAGAATTGGGCACATGAGAATTGCAGTGCTGGATCTTCTTCAAGAGGCTACGTTTGTGAATTCTGCAAATGAAATAGGACCTCGTCCGTAAATACCCCATGTTGTCCGCAATTAACCCAGCACTGGTCCGTATTTACCCCTAGAGGTAAGGGTAATTACAGACATATATGTTTTTATTTTTGGTTAAAATTTAATAGATGTTGATTGATCTCATATAATTATTAATGTTGATTTGATAGGTTAACAACTATAGTTTAATAATGAATAAAGACAGACTGATTACTATTAATAATTACAGTTTTTTTTGTGATTCTGCTTAAGCGTCCGCAATTCCCCCACCCTCCCCTATTTACAAAAGTACTATAAACTAAAACCCTACCAGTAGAGCAAGCAGATCATTTCCAGGCTTCCTTATCAATCAAATAATCGTAACTGGCCTTACTCGCTGGCCTGACTCGCATGTCTGTCTCGCTGACCTGTCTCGCATGTCTGTCTCGCTGACCTGTCTCGCTGACCTGTCTCGCTGACCTGTCTCGCTGGCCTGTCTCGCTGGCCTGTCTCGCAGACCTGTCTCGCTGGCCTGACTTGCTAGGCTGACTTGCTAGGCTGTCTCTCTGGCCTTACTAGCTCATAGGATTAACTCGCAGGACAAGCTCGCAGGACTAGCTCGCAGGACTAGCTTACAGGACTAGCTCGCAGGACTAGCTTACAGGACTAGCTCACAGGACTAGCTTACAGGACTAGCTCGCAGGACTAGCTCGCAGGACTAGCTTGCTGGCTGGTTTGTCGTGGCGTGGCGTGGCATCATACCACAAAAGTATTAAATGTAGTAAACACGATTCTACCGACATTCTGAAGCGGAAATACAAAGATGCTGTTGCTGACTGCTGTATGCCAATTGATATGCTGAATGTAACAGTATAACATTTAGTGTTAGGTAGTTGGATGGATTTATGAACTTCTTACAGCTGGCACATTTATGTTAAGGGCTTGCTTTTTCGGCAGTCTGATTTTGGTAAAGAATAGAAATATCGCGCACGCAGGGCTATATCTCCTTATGAACATTGTCCTCACACGTAAATACGTCGTTTAATTACCGAAACCCGTTTTAACTCTTTTTTTTGGTGGCTATAACGGTGTCTAACCTTTAAACGATTAGCGTCTACTGTAATTAGGCACCTTCTCAAAAATAAATATCTACTAGTATCTTAGAGGAACGGTTTGTATTATAAATCCTAAGCTAATAAAACGACTTTAACACTTCTTTGCCATTAGAATGACAAATAATTCTGGAATAACATAGCTATACAGGTATCATGTTGCTACAACTCAAGGGAGCGGAATAGTTATAAGATAATGTTAAAGGAATAGGTACGGCCTTCGATCAACAATATACTTTGATCGAAGAATGCGGCGTAGGTACCTACTTGCAATTAACACAGTAAACATGGACGAATTGTAACATGTGTCCTACAGGGTTTACAGTACGTCACAGGCAGAGTGGTAGGGCATAGCAGCGTTTAATTAAACCAATCTTATGGGCAAAAGTTTACTATGAAAAGTAGGCGTTTACAGGTTAACTTATTCACGTTTCGCGTGGACTAGGCGTATCGTTGATGAATTTGTATTGTAGTAAACAAGTTGTTGTGGATTGTCTGAAGCTGCTCATCACTCAATCCATCCCAGTATGATAATCGGGATAAAATCACTTAAATTCTAATCTACAATTGCATCATTCTTGGTTCAAAACCTATTATTTGGAAAGATTCAGGTGCTATTGTTTTGTATACTTAATTTATGCCATCTGCTTTAATGTAAAAGATCATGAAGTATGAGGCCTAATAACATCTAGATATCGCACTGAGACAAATGCTCATTTCAAGATCCGTAGCGCTTTTGCCAAATACACTTTATATACGAATAGATACTTATCACATAAAATTTCTACTATGATGAATCAATTTTCGCTAATAAGTGCGGACCCGTATATGTTAATGCATAATAACTCTATTTAGTTCAAGTACCTACCTACACCATTACACTTAGATGTTAAGCACTTCCGATACCTTTATCACACGTTTAGCACGGTTAAAACACTACAATACCGAGCTACATACTATTCTATAAAATCGAGACACTATTTCAACGTATATCCGATTACTAACAATACACACGTTTATTTAGATTCGAAACGAATGAATGAAAGTACTACCGCCAATTACGACTTGTCGAAACCAAGCATGATATTATAATGTACCTACATTCAACGGGATGCGGGGTCCTACTAACACCTTAAGGACCCCAATGGGTCGGATCCTCCTCGTGGTGCATCCTGGGCAACGGAGTAGCGACCACTCCCCTTCCTCTGTGGGGGAGTTGTGCTACTCTGGCTAATTCCGGCCGAGGCGGGAGTAACCCACCTGTGGGTTGTTCGGTGGTGTGTGTTGCTGCCGGCTGTGCCGTTATTCACGGCCGGCAGCAGCAATGCTGGGTCGCCGTCGCATCGCCACCTTTGCTGGCGTGACGATGGCGGCAAAGTGGGAGAGGCACTGCGTGGGGGGCGGGAGTTTGGGTAAATGCTCCCGCCCTGCCATGCAGTTCGGGCTGCCGGCCGTGAATAACGGCGCGACCGGCGGCAACAGTGCTGGGTCGCTGTCATCTCGCCAGTTGGCGAGGTGATGGCGGTAAAGCGGGAGGTGCACTGTGCGGGGGAGCGGGAGTAACGGATAATGCTCCCGCTCTGCCGTGCAGTTCGGGGGTGCCGCGGTGAGGAGTCACTGCGCGCCCCCCATTGTTTCTTGACCGTGGGCGTAAGGTCGGGGGACCCCGCCCACCAACGGTCATATGGCGGTGGGCACCTTTCCCGTGTTCCGGGGGTGCCCATTAGCGCACGCTTGCGCCAGCCGCTCTCTGTCTCCTCTATTACAGAGGGGCGCTCGAGAGCGGTGCAGGCGTGGTCTTCAGCTCCTTAGGGAGTTTTGGGGAGCCGCCCATCTGGCCCGGCTAAAGGGTGAGGCGGAACACCGCGGGATTTAGTGGGTAGGACGGTCCATTCCGGACCGGGCCGGGAGTCCCACACACCATCCCAGCTGCCACCGCAGTTGGGATGAAGGCGCGGAAATGCGCTCCACGCGTCAAAAAAAAAAAAAAAAAAAAAAAAAAACCTACATTCAACGGGGCTAAACCACTTACCGACTGTTGGATTTGTTTCAGTATGCCTACCAAATAAGTAAATAGGTACCTATAGCCTGCAAATATCTGTATGATTCGATTATTCATCTACAGTTTTAGGATCGTAGATACTTATCTAAATACGCATATTTTATTACCGTTAGGCTTTGTTTTATCGAAACAATATTGTTGCGCCTCTTTCAAATAGTAAATTTTCGGATTAACTGTGCGTTTCGATATTACCTAAAAAGTGCTTGTATCTACAAAAATGTTCTGAATGTTACTGAATCTAGATTTGACTGGTTAAGGGCTTTAGTAAATATACCAACAGGTATCGATCGTGAACTGCAACGACATCCAGTGCACGATAGTTATTCCATTTATTTTACCAGCATTCTAACACGAATAACGATTAATTTTAATAGACTTTCCTTTTCTCCATAATGCTAACGTAAAACCTAACGCTAGGCGGCTGTTTTACTGGCAATGACTAGAACTTATTTAAATAAACTAGAGTCTCCATCAAGCGCCGCAGCACGCTGCTACCGCGCGCTGTAGTTTAATTGTTCCACGATGAAAATCTTCACGACTGAAGCGCCGGTGCCGCGACGTGCCCGTTGGCACTAATTCCACTGACTTCAGCTTGACAAAGCGGTTGATGCAGTTGGAGTTTTGCAATGCGGTAGTCCGATACTTGATATCGGGGCTTTTATACAGGTGTGCTCTTACTGAAGGTATTTACATGGGTAGGTAGCAGGTTATTCAAGAAGAAAACTGGTTCATATTCATACGATAGTTGTGTTCTCTGGAGGCATCTTGTAAAACATTTCATAAATACCCACATTGTTTTTGGATGTGCGCCGTGTAACTTTTGCTTCGATTGTCCACGTGGAATCCGAGGTTTGCGAGGTAGAGACACTATTGTTGTCGACCGGACCCTCGGCCTACTTCAAAGTGGATTTTTCTTCTTCAAAACTGACAGTCTTCATGGTTTCTTCTTGAAGTATCCCACTTCTGATTGTAACAGAAGGGGCAATTAAACACTTCAGGGCTCTGCTAATTACTTTATTCTCCGTATAGACACACAATAAATTGGGCAGAGCTTCGGCTAGTCTTAGTATACAGTACAGAATGCCCCGACAAATGGCTCGCACTCTCTTATATACAGACACTGTCTATCATACACTCGGAAATTACGTCACTTCTTATGTCAACTGTCATAGTGATTTAAGGGCGGCGTAACCACACAATAGAAAAGTTCTAATGGAAAAGCACGATGTAGCTCTCAAACGAATATCTGGACAAAATACGCGAATTTCGCGAAGCAGGAAAAAACATTATCTATATGGATGAGTCCTTCATACATACAACCCACACTAAAGGAAAAACTTGGAGTGATGATAAGCAAATAGGGGTAAAAAAACCGATTTCAAAAGGTCAACGTTTGATAATTGTTTACACAGGTAACGAAAAAGGCTTTGTACCAGGAGCCTTTTTAACGTATAAATCCACGGACGCTAAAGGTGATTATCACAACGAAATGAATAACGAAAACTCACCGACAACGCACCCTATCACAATAAATATGTTGAAAGACCCCCAACTCAAACACCAATAAACCGGAAATGATCAATTGGTTACAAAGACACGAAATTTCAGTTGATAATTAACAAAACCTCAGATATATAATATTATATGTCAGCACAAGGACAGATTTACAGAGTTTTCCGTGAACAAGATACTAGCCGAACATGGGCACACTGTGTTGCGATTGCCACCGTACCATCCGGATTTTAATCCAATTGAAAATATATGGTCTCAACTAAAAGGCTATGTAGCCACGAGAAACGTGGATATGAATTTAAGTTCAATAAAGACATTATTAACTGAAAAATTAAACATGATCGGGGCTGATGAGTGGAAAAAGGTTTGCGATCATGCGATAAAATGCGAGAATGAGTATCGAGGAATTCAACACGCTATGGACGACAAAATAGATAGATTGGATAGGCTAGTAATAAATACAGCTGATAGTGGCAGTGACACAGACCTCAATGAGAGCACAGATAGTGAAATGGAAGGAATTGAATATACATGATTTTGTTTTTATTATACTAATTCCGTATTTTTCCCCGTGCGGTGTTCTATTAGAATAAGAAAAATAATATGTCGCATAAGTCGACTAAGGGTACAGGGTTAAACCGTGTTGTGGCCGATGGCCTAGCAATTTGTCACCACAATATTACACTTTTTGTCGATCTTATATAAAATATATATTTATGAAGATTATTTTGTCCTAAAAAGAATATGGCAATAATTAAAAATAGTTACATCGTGTTTTACAGCTCTATATATTTCACGTGAAATCAAAACATAACAACAATAAAGTACTTAGTGCTAAATTCAAATTCGGATAAACGACTAATCTAATAATTGATGTTACATGGAAATGAGCATTCGTTTGCATTCGGAAATGCGATGATTGCCGAAGTGCATTCTTTATGGCCCCGTGTACTGATATGTAAGTTGACATAAACAGATGCCCTCTACAACTAACATTAAGTTATGGATCATAACCTCCTAATTACTGAGTAATGACACGGTGAAATCGAACAAGTAATCATTTCATTATTTGTACTGCATAATGGTCATAGACATAATTCTAAAGAAAAACTCAAAATTATTTACGATCACATACGAGTTGTAGAACTTTGACAAGACTTTTCAAAAATACACCAAAAATCACCTTTCTAATTATCATTATTTTATGTTACCTGATATGTCGAATATCCTCTTATGTTATTTTTAACTTGCGCCTCCTTGCGAAACCACTTCAAAAATGACTTTTCAGGATCAAGTCAATAAATTAAAAATTGAGACTTTCGGTATGTCTAACTACTCCGAAACAAGAACAACGGGTCTCAATAGCAAATAAAATTCAAGAACTATAGAATCTACTCTGCCTTCAAAGATATAAAAGCAGGTGTACCACAGGGCTCTGTCTTGGGGCTAACTCTGTACCTCATCTACACAGCAGCCTTTAGGGCCACCTCGTCCACTCTATCAGAATGTCCACTGTATCAAGTTGTCCACTGTATCAAAATGCCCACCGTACCATAATGTCTACTATATCAAAATGTCCACTGTATCAAAATGTCTACTGTATCAAATTGTCCACCGGGCACCGTATCCGAAGGAATGAGTAAATAATCAAAAGGAATATTGGTTCAATTTCCTTGTAGATTAAAACCTCACAAATTATACTACTGGCCACTTTATTATATTTAAAGAGATAGTTTGTCTTACCGACACATGTCAACTATCACATGTGAAAGGATTGATTTTATCAAAAGGGGGATATTTTCTCGTGGTTCTAGTTCCTTTTTTATTATTAACTAGCTGACCCGCGCAACTTCGTTTGCGTCACATGAGAGTGAGAAAGAGAGAGGAATGGTATTCATATTTCGAGTATTATAATGTTTCCCGTTGCATTTACCCCCGTCGCGCTTATTCCCGTCGCGTCGCGTCGCTTGTATTCATTAGAGCTGAACCGCATATCTTTGTTTGCGTCACATGAGAGTGAGAAGGAAAGAGGTGTTAAAGCGATATAATGTTTCCCGTCGCTTTTACTTCCACGCATCGTGCGCGAGTCCGGCTCGCATTTGGTCGGTTTATATCGTTCAGTTGACTGGCTGCCACTGCAAACCAAGTTTACTTCTGTCGCGTCGCTCATACTTTAAAACTTAATAAGAGGGTTATTGTAAGAGAACCTTAAAAGATAGGCATATGCTGCAACGGACTTTTTTTATAACTTTTTAAGACGAACAGTTTTGTCATACACAATTTTTACTTAACTTTAACTATTTATGCAGCGTCCGTAATGGAAGCTCTCAAAAGAAAGAAATAATCCCCGTTCTCGAAACATTATTCATGGCTGCTCCGCTCCTATTCGTCTTAGCGTGATGTTATATCGTCATTAGCCAGCCTCAATAAACGGACTATTAAACTGTAAAATAATTTTCGAAATGAAACCAGTAGTTTCTGAGATCCTAGCACAAACAAACTCTTCAGTTTCATAATATCGTGAGCCAACCTTAAGAGATAGACAAATTAATTTATTGTGAGCGAACCTTAAAAGATAGACATTTGCTGCCGCGGACTTTTTCTTAGAACTTTTTAAGAGAAACAATTTTGTAATACACAATTTTTACCTAACTTTAACCATTTACGCAGCGTACGCCTCGGAAGCTCTCAGACGGTAAAAAATATTCCCCGTTTTCAAAACATTATTGATAGCTGCTCCGCTCCTATTCGTCTTGGCGTGATGTTATATATCCTATAGCCATCCTCGATAAATGGACTATCAAGCTGTAAAAGAATTTTTGAAATCCAACCAGTAGTTCCTGAGATCCTAGCGTTCAAACAAACAAACAAACAAACAAACAAAAACAAAAAAGTGTTTTATTTCACAAAAATGGTGACATTGATCATTATCTATAAACTAATTGCCTAAATAATCACCTAAGTAGGTACATTACATTTAAATTCATGTTCACATGTCACCATAATGCGGAATATGGCCCCCTCTCAGCTTGTTGCTGTCTCACGGTTAACGTGTTACAGCACTGATTTTCTGAGGAGGCCAGTTGGGACAATGACGAAAGACAGTGCAACAAGAAAAAAAAAAATACATTTTCCCTACTTCAATACATAAAAATATAGTTAGGTACCTAAGTGCTTATAACCAACATAAAAAAATTAAAATTAAACCAAAAAAAAGAAAAGAGATGATTGAAAAATATTTTTGTACCACAGTATGGCGCCACATTAAGGCACCAACTAAATCCGTACATAACTACGACAGCGTGTCCGAATATTCTCTAACTCCTTCGCCTCAATTTTAAGCAACAGAATACAAAATTTAAACATTAAAAAGAGACCTTACGTCAACATAAACATTACATACCTACAACAATATACTTTTCTCCTTGTTTATACACTAAACTTAGTGATTACACTCTCCTTGGATTACCCAATACACAACAAAAACAAACAATCCGTGCAGTACGATTATCATCATTATCTTAGAAAGTCACCAACATTGACATTAATGCGTTCATAAATCATTGCCACAATTAACTCTGCCAGTCAACTACAGGAGGATCCAACGCCGAACAGAGGCATGCACCCACATAAGCTGTTCATCGAAGCAAGATTAAAAATAAATCAGTCATCCCAACAAGTGTACATCGATCATGGAAGACAAACAAACCAAACGAGGAGCCGTATAATATAATATAATATAATTTGTTTATGCATACTAGGTAAGTGTACACTATACTGTTTCATATTATTAAGTAAACTGTAACTTCAAAGTTTCAAGTGTCAAAAATATCATTAATTATTTAGGTCTATTTTGTACCTACTGAGCTGAACCTACTGAAGGGTATCGAATTGAGAATCTGCTTTGCAAAACACAGTGGGTAATGAGCAGAGTACTCTGTACACACAGTTTGTGAAAAATTTTCATAAAGAACTATATGAAGAAACACCAGCCAAGAAATTTACTCCTCATTGATACAGGTATTTGACTGGGTGCTTTTATCACACTTCGGTTCTGGGTGCTTTCATTATACTTGTTAGCACAATTTTAACCTAACCAAACCAACCCGTCTCAATGCTGATACAGGGGTCTCTTTATCCCCTGTCACCTGTCCCCCAAATTCCGTCATCCATGTCAAACTTGGCAGTGTGGCTTCGAGAAAGCAAACAACCAAAAACAAAGAATAAAGAACATAAGACCCCAAGCTGAACATCAGCAATTGAAAATGTATACACTTTGTAAGCTCTTCTGCATTATATTAATAATTAATAATTTTCCCACTTACTCAAAATTATGCCGCTCAAGTTATTATAACAGTAATTCTCTCATCATCACTCTCATTCTCCCTTGTGTTATTTTTTATTACCCTTTCTTACATAACTAATTGCTTTCCTATCAAACACTTAAACACCACTACTTATGAGCTTAATTGCTCTACCATGTACTTTCTTTTCAAATGTTTAATAAATGTTCTCTTTGTTTTTAGGCTCCGCAATGGCGGAGAGAGGATATTCCAGCAGTGAGTTGCGGCGTGTCTGAAGCAACCTCTAAAAGCTGCCGTCCTAAACCTGGGCAATGAGAGGGGTGGCACCATGGACCTCCTGCTGAATCTTTCTTTCTCATGCCTCCAACTGAGTTTTTCAAAAAGATAAGTTGGCCTCTCAGTGTTGATTACGCCAAACAACATCCCTGCCAGATGCAGCCTTCTCCGAGCCTCCATTCTCAGCAACTTTAGGTCGTTTATGTAGGGAGACACATGGCTTCTTCTAGGGATATATAGACAAAATCTAGCACATGCATTCTGAACACGCTGAATTAAAGTTTCTGTTCGTTTCAAAAGACAGGGACCGTATACAGTATCACAATAGTTGAATCTAGACAGAATAAGGCTATCGACTAGAAGCTTACGCAATGGCACACTTAAATTTTGTCTTATATTGTAGAGGACCTTAAGCCTATAGAAGCAGTTGCTGACGACTTTGTTTATATGGGCTTCAAAGCGCAATTCTGAGTCAAGAGTAAGACCAAGATTGACGGCTGTATCAACTCTTTCTATCTTGTCTTGCTTGATCTCAATTACAGGATTATGACTAAGCACATCCCCTACCTGTTTTTTTGTGCCCAGCACCATATACTTGGTCTTAGATGAATTCAATACCAGGGAATTACTCTCTGCCCACATCACTACATGCTTCAAACAGTCATTTATTATATTAACTGCAGATATTGTTTCAGTTGGCTTGAACGACTTGTAAAGCTGGACATCGTCAGCATACATATGGAACCCACAGTTATCTATAGAGTTTACTATGTCTGCACTGTATAGAATATACAGCAATGGTCCCAAAATTGAGCCCTGCGGGACACCCCTAAGAATCCGGCGAGGGGCTGAGCGTGCCCTGGTTCCATCTCCTCTCTGTATCTCCACACATTGCGACCTATTGGTGAGGTAGCTGTGAAACCATTGGACCGTTTCACTAGTAAATCCAAAATACGTAAGCTTTGAGAGCAGCAGAGTCTGATCTATGGAATCAAAAGCGCGGGAGAAATCCAACAAAACCAGAATGGATGCCTCCCCCCCATCCCTCGCCTCAAGTACATTTCCGACTACGTCAGCCAGAGCAGTGGCAGTGCCGTGGCAATGCAGTGCAAACAAACAAACAAACAAACAAACTCTTCAGCTTTATAATATTAGGATGAATTAACACATTGGTCACCCGTGACCTCCACTATAGTTTCCATATGGGCCAACGCCGATTCACGATTTTTACAAATTTTACATTTTATATTTTATTGGCTCATTCGGTTCAAAATAGCTTAAAACCATACTCTAAATAAGTATTTCTTATTACTTCGCAAAGAATTAACAAAATATTTGCCATCGGTCATCAGTGACCACCACGGCGCACATTGGTGCAGGGGCGGAAAAAAGTCTTTTTTTTTTAACTTTGTTTAAAACGTCTACAATTTGGTACACATATACTAGAATAGATGTAGATATAAGTTATACAAAACTTACGATTACATTATGAGACATTTTAATTTTATGATGTAAAAAAGGTGGGTGATCGACTGTTTAGTAAAGATGGTCATTTCTGGAACGCACCCATAACTGCGCGACTCGGAACGTATCGGTCGTTCGGAACGCGTAAACTTCACACAACGAACGGGTCGTTGAGAGCGCGACAAACTTCACTTCGGTTACTTACTTCGTAAAAACGGTCGGCATAGAAGGTTGTAATATTTTGAGGTTATATTTCGTGTACAGGAAAGCACGGTAAATTCACCACATCGGGTGGCTACGGATTCGGGGTACGGTTACCCATCCATTATTGCGATAGTTTAAGTTGCGCCATACGGGACGTGAGCGCTCGGTACTATCGGTGGCGTTGAGAATCGGTCTCCGCTGTTGTGAGTGCTGAAGGTGTTACCGGACGTCGGCTGGATCATCGGGGTCTTCCAGGCTGAACGCGACTGGCGCGGATCTGACGGCACCAGCAATACACTCACACGTATTAAGTTGTATGGTTTATAATTATATAGGTACATTGTAGCTAGGGATACACTACACATTCACAGGGAGGTTTATTACCAGAAGACAGCCGGAGTCAAGGTAGGACCTTCATCTTAAATCATTAACTTTATTTCTTTAGCCCTGCGTTACCGCAGGCAATGTGTGTGGGAGACTACGTTTTCCATACATAAATTCTGGTAGCAGAGCGTGGTTTTATACCATTACTACGGGCCCAGGTGGGCATTAGGTACCTAAGAACACAAATCATACGGTTGATTTGTTTTCTTCATAGGTTATTTGGTGATATTAATCTGACAATTGCGGTTCAGATTGATATCATTAACATTTTTCATATGTAGGTTAACTTTTTTCCTTAAGTTATAAAGTGCATAACGGTGGGTGGTTTCAAATAATTATCGTATGATCATATTAGTACGATAATTATTCTGCTGGATTATTATTATTCCTACTCGTCAGCATCATTTAATTTGTATGCATTTTATTCGGTCTTTTTCAAACTTATTTAGCTATTAGGGTACAGTAGGTACAGTAACCAAGGAAGTACGGTTCCGTATACTGTTTCATAACATAATTTTATCGTATAGGTAAACGATATTTTTTTCTTGTTTTCGGTTTAGGGTACCGTACGGTAAATTGGGGTTCCGTACGGTAATTTTAGGATTCCGTAGGATAAATTTGGGTTCCGTTACGGACAGAGAGTTATTATTTCGGTAAATTAATTATTCATTTTTATTTGACGACCATTGTACTACGGGTGTACTTTCGGCCTATTTTTAGAATGTCGTTAACGACAGCCAAAGCAACCGTGAGCCGTGTCCTTCGATGGTTACAGGCAGCTACCGGATTGATCGGACGTCCGGATAGGGCTGAAGATTTAAAATTCCGCCATATGAAGTTGGAGTCTTACTTAAAGGATTTAGATGAGGCGTACCAAGAGATTCAGGAGGCGGAGGTCGACATGGAAGATGGACCGGCCAAGGTAGGGTTGTCACGGTACCATTTGGATTATAGTCAGGCTTTGGAAGCCGCCGGTGAGATTGTTGCAGCGTGTTCGCAAATTACGTCTTCACCTAGCACCGCCCAGTCTGAGGGACTAAGGGTGCAACCGGGATTGGTCACACGGCTCCCATCTTTAAATTTGCCTCATTTCTCCGGTGGGTATGAGCATTGGATGGGTTTCATTAATTTGTTTGATAGTCTCGTGCATACACGTTCGGATATAACGCCTGCACAAAAAATGGGATATCTTAGGACGGCCTTGTCTGGTGAGGCCCAGGATTTGGTGGCGCACCTGGATGTCACCAATGACAGCTACGAGACGGCTCGTATGCTGTTGACGGAGCGGTATCAGAATACGCGTCGTTTGGGGGACGCTCACCTTAGCCGGTTGTTAGGGTTGCCAAAGGTGACCAGGGTCACCCAGCTTAGGTCACAGCTACTGAACCCACTGGCAGTAGCATACAATGCTCTCGGAAAGCTCGGATTTCCGGTTAAGGAATGGTCCTTTATTTTACTTCATGTAACGCTTGGCAAGCTCCCGGCCGAACTGAAGCTTCGATTTGAACATCAGTTTGTAGGGAAGTCATCCACGGATGTCCCTTTGTTTTCGGAACTTCTTCACTTCCTGGAAGAAGAGTGTAGGATGTTGGACAATGTGGAGGAACCGGGTACACCTCCTATAGTCAAATCGGGTAGGCAGGTAGACCACCCCCCAAGGTGGGGGGGAGGAGGTCAGACACCGGTGCGAGCTCGGGCTCCACCTAGGGGTGTTGCAATGGCAGCGGGCCATTCGGAACCTCGCTGTCATTTTTGTAATGGGCCAGTTCACCCCCTACTGAACTGTGGGCAGTTCAGAAACGCTGACGTCGGGTCTCGGCGTAGGTTTGTCTACGGTTCGGGACACTGCTGGATGTGTATGAAAGCACACTTGGCCAGAGACTGCGGGTCGCCAAGGTCGTGCTCCCGCTGTGGTGGTCCCCACCACCCCATGCTTTGTACGTATGAAAGTGGGGTTGGTGATCGGTCCGGAGGAAGCCGTACAGGTAGGCATACTCCGGAACAGCGTCGTCCCTCGGGTAAGGGTTACGTAAAACGGGAAGCCGTCAGGGGCGGGGGCGCCCCCAATTATCGGGACACTGCCCAAATGGAACATCGGGATGTTCCCAGAAGTGGGGATACCTCTGGTCACCGGGACACAGAGTACCCCCCATCTCACCAACGGGATTCTCGCAGGGGCGGGGGTCCCCCCTCCCCCTCTCGGGACTATTATGGTTCACGTCCAACGGTTGACGTGAGCCGCGGTCGGGATCGTCAACATACGGATGTGGAGGCCCACATCACGGCTGCAACTTATGCTGCTCGGGCAGCACCGGAGGCCTCCCCTCCCTCCCTTATGTCACAGAGGCGTGTACAGATACCCACCCCTCTGTACGGTTATTATCGGGCACCGGTGATGAGTCGTGGGTTCGCTCATCAGGTTCCCTCTTGGGAGTGGCCCGTTCTCCCCTCAGGTTCGGCACGGCCTGACCCCCCTAGTAGCTTATAGGTATTTGCGGCCTCCTCACCAAATGCAGCCTTTTCGAAGACGGTTCTTCTTCCCACGGTGTCACTTCGGGTTAAGGGCACTGATGGTGCCACGGTAAAGGCACGGGCCTTTTTGGATACCGGGGCACAGGGCTGCATTATTACTATTGGTCTGGTGAGGAAATTAGGCCTAACAATGTCACGGGACTTTAATACTATAAAGGGAATAGGAGGTGATAGGGTTACAGCAATTTACGGTCAGGTTAGATTTGTGGTGACAGGGGTTTCCGGCTCTACCCCCACCATTTTGGTTACGGCTTTGGTCATGGACCAGGTAATAGGCATTCATCCCTTGGTTTCCCTGCCTCCTATTGTTCGTCATTCAGCTTCGGATTTGCGTCTTGCGGATCCTGATTTTTGGAAACCCAGTTCAGTGGAACTGCTGCTCGGTTCAGATGTCGCAGGTCAGGTGTTGTGTTCGGGTACGCTAGTCACCTTGCATCGGGATGGGTTGGTGGCCTTACCATCAGTTTTCGGTTATCTGATTTTGGGCCCAGCGTTCCCTATCAGTCGCAGTACTGATGAAGCGGCATTTACAGGTATTTCTCTGACAGACGTAGTACAAAGATTTTGGGCACTGGAGGAGGTGCCCACGGTCCCACGGGTGGACCCAATTCACGAGGAATGTGAAAGTCACTTTAGACAGACCTTGGTACATTTGCCGTCGGGTCGGCTCATGGCACGGTTGCCATTTTTATCTTCGCGGCCACGACTCGGTCAATCGTTCGGCTTAGCGGAGAAACGCATGTTGTCAATGGAACGACGCATGAAACGAGATTCGGTATTTGGTGATAAATACGTGCAATTCATGCGCGAATACGAGGATCTTGGACATATGTCACCCTCGCGTACGGATTATTCTTCGGTGGAACATTTCTTCATTCCCCATCACGCTGTGTTCAAGGCTGATGGTGGTAAGATTCGGGTTGTATTTGACGGGTCGGCTCCCTCATCTAGCGGTGTTTCCCTTAATCAGTGTTTGCATTCAGGCCCTAAACTACATAAGGAGATTTCGGATATAATTACGGCTTTCCGTAGACATCTGGTGGTGTTTGCGACGGATATACGTATGATGTTCCGGCAGACAGTCATACATCCGGATGACAGGCGGTTTCAATTGATCCTCTGGAGAGAGGATCCTTCGCATCCACTCAAGGTCTACGAATTGAATACAAACACATACGGTCTTAAGCCTAGTCCATGGATGGCAATCAGGGGTCTGCTCGAATTGGCTCACCGGGAGCGAGTAGCCTTTCCCCGAGCGGCGGCCATATTGGAATCGGATGTTTACGTTGATGATATATGCACCGGGGCATCATCTGAACGTGAAGCACTGCTTCTTCGGGATGAATTAATTGGAATTCTAGCTGCGGGTGGCTATGAGTTGCGCAAGTGGATATCTAATTCTCCAAGGTTGTTGGCTGACCTTCCGGAGGATCACAGGCAGGATCCACTTCTATTTGAGGACCCGGATAGTCCTCACTCCACTTCGGTCTTAGGAGTACAGTATCAACCGGTTCAGGATACCTTCTCGTTTCGGTACGTGGAGGTGACTGCAAAGGTTTGGACTAAGCGGTTGGTACTCTCTACGGTGGCCAGAATATTCGATCCGAACGGCTGGATCGCACCGGTTATATTCTGGGCCAAATTCTTCCTACAGCGGCTGTGGATCGCAGAGCTCTCATGGGACGAGCCTCTCACGGGTGATTACTTCTCCGACTGGACAGATTTTTTGGATAGGTTGAAGGCAATCACATTGGTATCGGTGCCTCGTCATTTTCTTCCATCAGGTAGATGTAAAGCATCGCTTCACGGGTTTTGCGATGCTTCGGCGTCGGGATACGCCGCGGTTGTGTACTTGCGTACCGTTAAACAGGATGGTACTACAGCAGTTCACTTAGTGACGGCTAAGAGTAAGGTAGCCCCCTTACGGACTAGATTGACTATTCCTAAATTGGAGCTGTCAGGGGCTGTCTTACTTACAAAGCTATTGAATCACATTTACTCCACCCTGGGCAAATCGGTGGAGTTATCGGAAACTTATGCCTGGTCGGATAGCCAGATCGTCTTGGCATGGTTACAGGCTTCCCCTCATAGGTTGGAAGTTTTTGTGGCCAATCGGGTGTCTCAGATACAGGCTTCGGAGGCGAAGTTGATCTGGAGACACGTGCCAGGTGAACTCAATCCTGCTGATGTGGCATCACGGGGTTGTGATGCCCCCACTTTGGTTGATCATCCCCTCTGGTGGGGCCCAAAGTGGTTAGCAGATTCGACAAAAACCTGGCCCACCACGGTTTTGGAATCCACGAATACTCTGCCTGGTATTCGCGTTGCGGCGGCTGAAACAACGGTTACAGGTGCAGACCCCCTCTTAGCGAGGTATAGCTCGCTTGGGAAACTTCTGGCAGTTACGGGCTGGATTCACAGGTTTATTCGGAATTGTCGGAGCGTGAGTGTACGGGACACCTCACCTTATCTATCGGTAGACGAACGGCGAGCCGCACTTATGTTTTGGGTAAAACGAGTTCAAGCGAATCGGTTCGCTGATGAAATACGGATTGTTGAGTCATCGGGTCGATTAAAGGGAGCGATTGCAAAGTTGAATCCCTTCCTCGACCAATCGGGTTTGCTACGAGTCGGCGGTCGACTCAGAAACTCTCAGCTGCCTTACGGGGCGCGTCACCCTCTCTTGTTACCTAAGGACGGTGACTTTGTTCAGCTCTTGGTTAGTGATCGGCACATTACTAATTCGCACGCGGGTTGTAACGCACTTCTAGCGATTTTACAACGCGAGTTTTGGATCTTATCTGCACGTCGGTGTGTGCGCTCAATTATTTTCAAATGTTTATCCTGTTATCGGTTAAAGGCGGCTACAATGCAGCCAATGATGGGTGACTTACCGGCTGATCGAGTGACGGTCACTCGGCCCTTTGAGGGCGTGGGCACAGATTTTGCGGGTCCATTTACGGTCAAGGCTTCGCATTTACGGAACGCGAAGACCTATAAGGCGTACTTATGTGTTTTCGTTTGTCTTTCTACCAAGGCGGTTCACTTGGAGTTAGTGTCTTCACTAAGTACGGAGGCATTTCTTGCAACACTTGAGCGCTTCGTTTCACGGCGGGGTCTGCCAAGCCTTATACGATCGGATTGTGGCACTAATTATCAGGGAGCTGATCGTTACCTACGGGAGGTGCATCAGTTCTTAACGGATAGGAACACGGAGCTAGGTCAAATGTTAGGCAAGCGTGGCATCACCTGGAAGTTTGATCCACCAGCTTGCGCACACTGGGGTGGGATATTCGATGCCACAGTGAAATCGGCCAAGACACATATGCGGCGTGTCATTGGTGACACTATCCTTACCTTTGAGGAACTCGCCACGGTCCTCTGCAGAGTTGAGGCAACTCTAAATTCTCGGCCCTTGTGTCCACTGTCTACGGACCCTAATGACCTGGAGGTCTTGACACCGGGTCATTTCCTCATTGGTCAACCCTTAACGGCTTTACCGGAATATCCTTATCTTGATACTCCCCAGAGTAGATTATCAAGATTTCAGATGCTTCAGCAAATGGCTCAGAACTTCACTCATCGGTTTTCATTGGAGTATCTGAACATTCTGCAGCAGCGCATCAAATGGGCTGACAAAACAACTCCTGCACGGGTAGGAGATCTAGTCCTCATTAAGGACACTAACCAGCCTTCTTTAAAATGGCGTCGGGCACGCATTCTTCGGCTGTATCCGGGTTCGGACGGTACTCCACGGTTTGCAGAGGTTTCTGTTGGAGATTCCATTCTGCGTCGCGCGGTAGCTACACTCTCTCGTTTGCCTATTTCTTAGCGAACAGAGATCCCTCTGTCCGGAGCGGGGGGATGTTTAGTAAAGATGGTCATTTCTGGAACGCACCCATAACTGCGCGACTCGGAACGTATCGGTCGTTCGGAACGCGTAAACTTCACACAACGAACGGGTCGTTGAGAGCGCGACAAACTTCACTTCGGTTACTTACTTCGTAAAAACGGTCGGCATAGAAGGTTGTAATATTTTGAGGTTATATTTCGTGTACAGGAAAGCACGGTAAATTCACCACATCGGGTGGCTACGGATTCGGGGTACGGTTACCCATCCATTATTGCGATAGTTTAAGTTGCGCCATACGGGACGTGAGCGCTCGGTACTATCGGTGGCGTTGAGAACCGGTCTCCGCTGTTGTGAGTGCTGAAGGTGTTACCGGACGTCGGCTGGATCATCGGGGTCTTCCAGGCTGAACGCGACTGGCGCGGATCTGACGGCACCAGCAATACACTCACACGTATTAAGTTGTATGGTTTATAATTATATAGGTACATTGTAGCTAGGGATACACTACACATTCACAGGGAGGTTTATTACCAGAAGACAGCCGGAGTCAAGGTAGGACCTTCATCTTAAATCATTAACTTTATTTCTTTAGCCCTGCGTTACCGCAGGCAATGTGTGTGGGAGACTACGTTTTCCATACTTCGACAATTAACAAATTTCATGCAATAAATTGTGTTGTTTCAAGTATGAATAAAACAGAAATATAAGTATACTTCGCTTTTATTCTTTGTTTAACCGTAGCTCTATTGTGTGTTATTAAATAAAACGTATAAATATTATATGATATAATAAGTATTTACTTGTAATTACACTTTTAATGAAGTAGGTAATTTGAAACCATTTGTTTTGAATTATGAGACTATAACTAATCCCCGTTACCGACCGTTAGACATTGATATACTTTACGACATTCATTAGACCCTATAGATCATATATACATCAATTTTAGCTGCAACTATCTGCAACCTTGGAAATACCAGGTCATTATCTAATGCCGCTCTTAACGGGGAAAGGTGCAATATATTTATCATTATAATCACTAATAATTATTAATTACCTATTGTTATGAAACTGCCGAACTATATGTTAGCTTGTACAGCTGGTATAATATGCCAAATACAGTGCACAAAGTCTTAATGCACGGCAAACAAATAATAAGTGCTGCTGTCTTACCCATTGGAATGTTATCTGAGAAAGCTCAAAAAGCACGTATTAAATACTACCGTAATTATAGGTTAGGTCATTTAAGAAAATGTTCTGGTATATCCTGTAACGAAGACTTAATACTTACCTCAGATCCCCTTATCAACAGTTTACGTGCAGTACCTTATAAAAAAAAACTATCCACTTCATGAAGACGCCTAAGTTTTGTTAGTGGATAGCACTCATCTATAAGCCTTTTTATCTGTATTTATTATGTTATTATTCATTAATATTTATTTATAATTCAGCTTAAATACTGTATCGTGTCTATCGTAACGCAATTCATTTAAATAAATATTTTAATATATTATATTTTATCATATAAAACCATATTGTACCATGCTAACAATATTTTACCGCCCCGATTTACTATAATATATTTATGTATATTATTACACTGATACATTAGATTTATCATTTTATTAAAGTTTTATAGTTATATGCAACATATTTTCAGTTACAAATAATATTTTCCGCATTCCCGTACAACCTGCACCACTGTGCGGCGCACGCGGTTGTAAATCTGCATTTCGATCGCACAGGGCCGCGGGGGTCAAGACGCCGGCCACACCCCGCACGCACCGTACCCAGAATCTCTCTTCCAGATTTCTCGGAAGCGCACGTGCATTTCACGCCGGCCGTAGTCCGGAGACCGGACACACACCCCAGTCGTTCAAGACTTTGAACTAACAAATTACGATTTGATGGAGATTGCAAACATTGAAATTTCCTTACGCGATAATAGTTGTCAGCTAAGTACGAATTCCGAAGAAGAGTATAACTTACAACCACCTTTGCGAAAACGTCGTCGAATTCTGTCCATTAGTGATACTAGTGACCTTGAAACTGAAAATGCCGCACCAAGTACTTCTGGTCACACCGCGTCGTTTCCTGCACCATCTACCGTGTAGCATCAAGGTAATCAGCGTAGGATTATTCCGTACACTGAAATCCCAGGATTAGATTCAAGAGTTGCAAGAGAGATGACTGATAAGACTCCGGTAAATTTTTATCATCTTTTAATACCAGAAGACATATTTGAAATGGTGGTCGATTGTACAAATAGCTTTGCTATCAAAACAGTCACAGGGTCTAACGTAGCAACTAGATCTGCGCGAATTCGTCAGTGGAAACCTACATCAGCTGCAGAGATGAAACGATTTTTCGGATTGATTATTTTCATGGGAATCGTAAAGTTACCCAAAATATCCGACTACTGGTCAAAAGATCCTGTGCTTGGACAGAATTTTCCTCGAACAGTAATGAGTCGAAACCGATTCGAACTGCTGTTGCAAATGTTGCACTTTTCTCAGCAAGATGAAGAACACAAATCCAATAGATTGCATAGAATTGAGAAATTACTCGAAGTTGTAAACAGTAACTTCCAAAAAAACTTCACACCTTCAGAAGAGATCTGCAAAGATGAAAGCGTGGTGCCATTTCGTGGTAGAATTGTTTCTCGACAGTATAATAAACAAAAACGGCATAAATATGGTATAAAAGAGTTCAAGTTATGTACCATTCCTGCCTATACATACAAAATAAATGTATACGCAGGAACGATGAAATTAATACAACACCGTTATAGGTCGTCATGTCACTATGCAGCGATCTTCTATACAAGGAACATACACTAGTGACCGACAACTGGTACACCAGTATAGATCTTGCTAAAAAACTTCTAGATGCAGAGACTCATCTCGTAGGCACGATTCGGAATAACCGAAAGCATCTGCCAAAGGATGTAGTGAATGCTAAACTGAAGCGTGGACAATTTGTGGCGAAAGAAAGCACAGAGGGTATAACTATAATGAAGTGGAAGGATAAACGAGACGTGCTATTGCTGTCCACAAAACACTCAGTGCGATTCCAAAATGTCCGAAAACGCAATACGCTCTTTAATTATTATTAATAAGTCAATAAAGTGTAAAGAACGTAAAGACATAGTAGACCTCTCTGTTGAACGAGTTATTGAGATAGCCAGTATAGAGTTTGAGCGGTTCATTGTACTAAGCGTATACAGTCCCCCGGATGCTCCATATGCACAGTTCGAAGAGAAACTTGAAGAAGCATTGTTTAAATGCCAAAGTACAAAAAAAACCGTCCTATTTTGTGGGGACTTCAATGTAGACATTTTAGAAACTGCACGGGAACCTTTACAGAGAGAGAAAATGTTAAATTTGTTCAAGTCATTTGGTTTGTATAATATATTTTTGGAACCTACTCGTATAACTGCAACTAGTGCTACTTGTATTGATAATATTTTTACTAATATAAATCCCATTAAAAAATGTATAGTGGACCCTGTAAAATCAGATCATCGTGGCCAGTCTGTTTCTTATCTGAGAAATAGTAGGGAAACTAAGAAGATTATTAGTTTTGTCCCAGTTAACACACATCGCTTGGAAACCTTTAGAAGAAACTTAGTCAAGAAAATAACAGAATTGCCTGATTACATTAGCGTAGAAGAATCCTACTCTGATTTATTTAATTTGATACATACTGTGTTTGGGAAAATCTTTACCCCGAAAACATTATCAATCGGAGGCAGTTCTGCTTTCAGTGACTGGGCTACACCCGGAATTTATAAAAGTCGCCATAAACTATATGAACTGTATTCTGAAAAATCATATAATTTCAACCCAGAGTTTCAGGAATATGTTAAGAAATATTCAAAGATATTTAAGCAAGCCTGTACCTTAGCCAAGTCTAATTTCATTAGAAATAAAATTTATGATTCTGCGAATGTAATTAAAACTACTTGGAACATTATCAATGCGGAATGTGGTAGGTGTACAGCGAATGAAAGAAAGTTTCATTTAAATATAAACAATCGCCACGTATCGGGGGATTTGGAAGTGGCGACCGAGTTTGAAAAATTTTTCAGTAATGTTCCAATAGAGATAACTGACACTCTCCAGTCGTCTTCCACCTCCGCCGAGCTATTATTAGCAGAATCTGTAGCTGCCTGTGAAGGCGCGTTCGAATTCACCGTTGTCAACTGCAACGACATCATAAAAGCTTTTAGATCTATTAATGTTAAAAAAACCGCTGACCTTTGGGGGTTATCAGTAAAATCCATATCAAGTATTATAGATGTCATTGCCCCCCACTTGGCAACTGTATTTAACGATTGCGTCTCTAGTGGTGTATTTCCTGATTTGATGAAACACAGTAAAGTTATACCACTATTCAAGGCTGGCACCGCTTCAGATCCGGGTAATTTCAGACCTATCTCGGTGTTGCCGACCTTGAGCAAGATATTTGAAAAATTGATACTAGAGCAGATGCTGATCTATTTTAACAGTCACAAATTATTTCATGAGAAACAATTTGGCTTCACTAAAGGACGTTCGACTACCGATGCTGGTGTAGAGTTATTGAAATGTATTTATGACGCCTGGGAGGATAAACAAGATGCAATTGGTGTGTTTTGTGATCTGTCTAAGGCATTTGATTGCGTCGAACATAAAACATTAATCAGGAAATTACACCATTATGGCATAAGAAGCAAGGCTCTCGACCTTCTGACTTCATATTTGAACAATAGAATTCAGCGGGTCGATGTTAATGGTACACGCTCAGAGGGATCTGTAGTTACTATGGGCGTCCCGCAGGGTTCAATACTCGGACCATTTTTATTCCTTATATATTTTAATGACCTACCCTTTTACGTGGGGGACAACAACAGGATTGTTTTGTTTGCAGATGATACTTCTTAGATTTTCAAAGTTAAAAGACAAATAGATAACTATGACGATGTCAACAACGCAATCTTGAAAGTGGTTCATTGGTTTAACACTAACAATCTTAGACTAAATGATAATAAAACTAAATGTATTAAATTTACCTTGCCTAATGTAGCACAGTCAGAAACCAATGTTCAACATAATGGTCGAGAGTTGGAACTTGTGGAACAAACCACATTCCTAGGGTTAACGGTTGATGCTGATTTACAATGGGGTCCACATATTGTAAAACTAGCTAGTAGATTAAGTTCAGCAGCATTTGTTGTACAAAAAATAAGGCACTTGACTGATGTAGATACGGCTAGAATAGTTTATATCAGTTACTTTCACAGTATAATGTCTTATGGTATTCTACTGTGGGGCAATGCTGCAGATATAAATAAAATTTTTATTTTACAAAAGCGGGCCATAAGAGCTATATATAGACTAGGTCCAAGGGTCTCTCTGCGCGAAAAATTCAAAGAGGTTAATATTCTTACTGTAGCATCACAATATATTTTTGAAAACCTTATGTATGTACAAAGAAATCTACATAGTTTCGCTAAGTTAAGTGATAGACACAATGTCAACACTAGAAATAAAAATAACCTTGCTGTTTTTTATAGCAGATTGCACAAAACCAGCAATTCTTTCATGGGTAACTGTATACGCTTTTACAACAGGCTTCCAGACGAAATTAAAAGTATGTCCCTTAATAAGTTTAAAAGATCTGTTAAAAGTAAATTGTACTGCAGGGGCTACTATACAATCAATGATTATTTGTTGGATAAGGAAGCCTGGAAATGACCTGCTCTGCTGGATTCTCAAAAAAATTGTAAAAATGCCTAGTTTTTAGATTCTTTAAAATTGTAAATAGAGCAAAAAAAAAGAACAACCCGCTGAGTTTCTTGCCAGTTCTTCTCAGGTGGTAGAGTTTTTGTTTTATATTCTGGACGTTTTACAAGCGCATCTGTATAATGCCTATGTGAAATAAATATATTTTTGATTTGATTTGAATAAAGTCATATCCAAACCAAAAATAGTCATTGACTATAACAGCGCCAAAGGGGCTGTAGATCTGTCCGATCAGATGGCTGCTTACTCAACGCCACTGAAAAAATCCATAAAATGGTTTAAGAAGTATGCCATCAACCTTCTCCTGAACACAGCAGTGGTCAATGCACTGGTGTTGTATCAAAGTGTGACTGGCAAGAAAATACAAATGGCAGACTTTCGGCTGGAATTATTGATGTCCTTTTGCAGCGAACAAAACGTTGCAGTTGAAAGACCTAGAAGATTAGTACACAAACTACAACAAAAAGAAGGGCAAGCCAGAATAAGCAGGCGAACATGTGTAAATTGTTATAAAACTAACGTAAGTGCTTACGGCAGAAAGTTGGCTAAAAATAAAACCAAAAAGGTAAGAACGTTTTGTCCACAATGCCCAGAGAAGCCCTTTCTTTGCATATCTTGCTTCAATGTACTTCACAATTGAACATTTTGAAATGAAACTTCTTTAGGCGCTTGAGGGTAAAATTTATACAAATGTAACGTCACGCAAGTATGAAACGGAAGTGTCGAAAAAGAGAGAGAGAGCGATCGAGACCGATTGAGAGAGAGTAAGACAGGGCGTAAATTAGTTCGCCAAAGAAGTTTCACTTCTGACATGTGTACTTTGTACGCACGCATTTTTTTTTTACTACCTACCTACTGCGTTACTTACTGTATTATATTATTACGTTTTTGTTATTAATTACGCTATGATAAAGTATAATAAAACGTTATATTTTCAATTTTTTTTTATACTGAGTTGCGAAACGAGCTAGTATTTAAAAATGTACACATTTCGGGATGTTTCCACCATTACAACGAAGCAATTATTAAGAAAAGCAATGATTTGGGATTACAAAATTGTAAAGAAGGGCGAACCGTTACTACGCTCTGTTCCCTATTACCTCTTCTCCCAATAAATTATATCCAAGAGCATTGCATTATAGCTAACCAGCCTGGTTAGCTATTTAATGCAAATATCACCTAACTCACTAGAAATGGAACTATTCCAAAAATATTTCGATCGGCAATGGTATCCTTTACTGTCTGAAACAGTGTCAACTGCGTTTGATGAACATCGGACAACCAACTCCTTAGAAGGTTGGCACAGACGATTAAACTCGAGAATAAGGAGATCCCCAAACTTGTTTTGTTTTATTAAATGCCTACAAAAGGAATCCATTCACTTTGATTTTAAAATTAAAAACCTTTTATTTAATCCTCTACGAAAAAATAGAAGGAACAAGGACATTTATTTTGATAAAAAATATAAATATTATTTAAGGAAACTTCAAACAGATGATATGTCACCATTGCAATTTTTAAGAAAAACTGTATATTTTAAACTTGCTAATTAAAAAATTACATCTATTATACAGTTGTTGTATACAGATAATAAATCTGTTGCAATTAGCAAATTGTTTTATTTTGTTATAGTAGAAGGACATTTTATTTTTAAGAAAAATTGTATACTTTAAACTTTGTAATTAAAAAATTACATTTATTAGTCAGTGTTGTTGTAGGTATACAGATAATAAATCTGTTGCAATTAGCAAATTGTTTTATTTTGTTATAGTAGAAGGACATATTCCTTTCAGTTCAGAATGTCAAATTCCCAAAATGTCAAGCGGAAATATCAAGTTCGGTCCGGCAAACCAGAAGACGCGGGTTCAAATCCTGCTCGAGATCAAAAATTTTTTCACATTAAATTTGTAAATTTGTTAGAATATCAAGTTTCCCAGAATATCAAGTTGGATGGATGCTGAGAATTTGACATTCTGGGAACTTGACATTCTGGGAACTTAACATTCTGGGAACTTGACATTCTGGGAATTTGACATTCTGGACTGAAAGGGACATTTTGATACAGTAGACATTTTGATACAGTGGTCATTTTGATAGAGTGGACGAGATGGCCCTAAAGGCACAGCACCTTGATATACCCACAACAGATGGTGTCCTCTCCGCCATTTTTGCTGACGATACTGCCGCACTTTGCAACCATAAAAATCCAAATGCGGCATCTTTGGGATTACAGAGTCACCTGAACAAAATTAACAGATGGTTGAAAAAATGGCGTATTAAGGCAAGTTCCAGTAAATCAATGCATGTCACATTTACTCTTCGAAAGGATAATTGCCCGCCTATAAAACTAGGAAACGAATACCTACCACATCAGGATTCTGCGAAGTATCTGGGCGTGCATCTTGATAGAAAACAAACATGGAAGACTCATATAAAAAAGAAACGCGACGAAATGAAGATAAAACTCAGAAATCTTGACTGGCTCCTAGGCAAAAGATCACGCGTCACCATGGAAAATAAGATACTGATTTACAAGAGCATAATCAAGGATTATGCCACTGTAATCAGCTGGGTGATATGATCTGGGTGATCAAATTCCACAACTTTTGTGTCCTTAAATCACCTGCTGACAATTCACCTGGGTGATCAAATTCCACATGATTTTAAATTATTTTATTTGTTTCCCTATATCACCTGGGTGATTAAATTCCACATGATTTTAAATTATTTGTCTCCTTAAATCACCGGGATGATTTTTTTTATAGTACTTATTCTAACAGGAAGGAGTATTTATTCTAACAGGAAGGTAATAGACAATAATGAGAAATGACACCTATAGCAATGTCAAACCCGTGTGTCTTCACTCACAAGTGAGAAACATTTTTAGTTATTTGGTTAGAACTGTGTTGAACCTACATAAAAAAATGGAAGGCTTTAGTTACATTAACCGGGGACGTGTCAAAGTTCTTTTATATGACGGTTACCAATACACAAAAAAGAAGACTTACAAAAATGAAGCGGAATACAAAAATGATGCTGCAACTTCTTAAAAAGAAGTGTCGCGGATCCGTAACCATTAAGGTAAATTTTATAATTGTTATTATATTAATTATATATAATCATGATATCCATTGATACACGACACAACTCACAACACATTTTGCGATTCATTTTTATATAAAAATAAAACAACATCTCATTAACGAACGATATTAATTTGTCTATAGAACAAACTTTTTAAAATTTTGTGCACTTCCATTTACTTTAGTAAACACCATAAGCAATAATTGCTTATAAGTAGGTAGGTCTATTCTATATAGATACTTTTTGTTTTAGGATGACCAACTTATTAAAGAAACAGCTCATGCTCAGCTATGTATACAAAATCCATCATTAAACATTATAGCCCAAAAACTTGACATCTGTAAGAAAAAAAATAAAGCTCCCGATTGCACACCGATACCCACGCTTTATAATGAAACAATAGCTGAACTTCAAGATACTGGTTTAGATATAAATTGTGATGTTCCATCGTTTGATAAAGTGAGGTCTGGGCTTTATAAAGCCAGAAATAAGCACTATGGAGTAGACAAACTTATTCATAAAGATGCGTCTCAAATAACAGTACCACAACAATTTGCTTCATTTTTATTGGCCGATTATAACTGTAACGGTATTCGAATACTATTATTTAGTTCGGAAGAAGCTAAAATTAATATGAATCAGGTAAAACATATGTTTGGAGACGGAACTTTCAAAGTGTGCCCACAACCGTTTTTGCAATTGTACACGCTTCATGGCGATGTGGGAAGCAGTTTAACGTGCCCAAATATTGTGCCAGTAATTTACGCCCTCATGACACATAAAACATATGAATGTTATGTTATTCTTTTTGAGATGCTGAAATCGCAATTTCCTTATTGGAATCCATCAAAGTTCACAACTGATTTCGAGGAGGCGGTGATGAAGGCCGTAGTTGCCGTTTTACCAGGGATTGCTTTAAAAGGGTGTCATTTTCATTTTACGCGATGTATCTGGCGTAAACTGGAATCATTAAAACTAAAGAAAGATAAGCAGAGCCGACGCTGTGCGTCACTGTGTAATTCGTTGCCGTTTCTTCCAGAAAACTTAATTACAGAAGGGTGGAACTACATAATAAACGAGTATGTAAAATACCCAGAAATTCAAGGATTCTTGACATACTTCCGAAAGTTTTGGATGAAGGCGTCGATGATTCCGATTTGGTGCATTTGGAGAAAGCGACATCGCACCACGAACAGCTTGGAAAGATGGCACCACAAAATCAATAGCGTAATGCGTCGTAAAAATAATAATATTGTGCATTTACTCAACGCTTTACAAAAAGATGCGGCGTTTTATACATTGAGACGTCGTCAACTCACCGAAGAAGATTCGCCGCCAAGCACCAATGGAAAAGAAAATGCAAATATTACATAAACAACGATACATATTAGACTGCTCTACTTAAGGGACAAATTTCAGTAGGCCATTTTTAGGGTTTCGTAGCCAAATGGCAAAAACGGAACCCTTATAGATTCGTCATGTCTGTCTGTCTGTCCGTCTGTCTGTCCGTCCGTGTGTCACAGCCACTTTTCTCCGAAACTATAAGGCCTATGCTATTGAAACTTGGTAACTAGATGTATTCTGTAAACCGCATTAAGATTCTTATATAAAACTAGAAAAAAAGCAGTAAATTTTGGGGGTCCCCATACTCAGAACTAAAACTCAAAATATTTGTTTTCATCAAACCCACACGTGTGCGGTATCTATAGATAGGTCTTTAAAAATGCTATTGAGGTTCCTAAATTTTTATTTTTCTAAAGTGAATAGTTTGCGCAAGAGACACTTCCAAAGTGGAAAAATGTGTCGTCGGCCCCCCACCCCCTCTAACTTCTAAACTAAGAGAATGATAAATCTAAAAAAAATATATGATGTACATTGCCATAAAAACTACCAACGAAAATTAGTTTGAACGGGATAGAGCTGGTAGTTTTTTTTAATACGTCAAAAATCGCAATTTTCGGTTAGAAAAATCACTACCACTGCGATCGTGTTAAAACATCAATCAAAGTTACAACGAACTATAAATAAGAACTTTTATATTATGTTACTTGCTGCTACGAAACCCTTCATGGGCGAGTCCAACTCGCACTTGGCCGGTTTTTTAGATAAAACTCGTTGAACTGTGTATTGATATTCGAAAACTTTTTTAATATAATCATTATAAAACCTTCAAACCTATTATATATATTTTTTTTTATGATTGTAATAAAGGACTTTAACTTGATGTTATTTATTACAATCATCAAATCACTAACTATTTAAACCGGGTGGTTTAAGGAAACAAATAATTTAAAATCATGTGGAATTTAATCACCCAGGTGATATAGGGAAACAAATAAAATAATTTGAAATCATGTGGAATTTGATCACCCAGGTGAATTGTCAGCAGGTGATTTAAGGACACAAAAGATGTGGAATTTGATCACCCAGGTCATATCACCCAGCTGATCATAGTGGAATAATCCATAATCAAGCCTGTTTGGACTTATGGTATTGAGTTGTGGGGAACAGCAAAAAACGCTAACCTGGAGATCTTGCAAAGATTTCAAAATAGAGCACTTAAAACTATATCTGATGCACCAATTTTTATTAGAACTGATGAATTGCATGAACATACAGGGATGAGAACAGTGAAACAGGAAATCGAATATCGAGCTAAACTATACAAAGACCGTATAAAAGCTCACACTAACACACTAGCCATAGCGTTATGTGAACCAATTAAAGTCAGAAGACTAAAAAGGCAAAACATATGGGACTTTGTTTAATTACAAACCCTGATACAATAAGAGATGGGTTCCTCAATGGAGAGAGCCAAAAACTACCCTCAAATAATCTGCTAAGGGCTTACAAGCCGATCGCAAGATTTGCATAAGAAAAAAAAACTATAGACTCTACGAGTGTCCAGATATATGGCCATCAAATATAAAAGCCAGCTTTTGTTTAAAAGACAGCAGCAAGTGGAGAGAAACCTAGAAGAATTTTTCGTGTTTCAAAAAAAAATTCTATTTTGGCTTGGTTAGGCCTTATCTCTTCCAAATAGTATAAAATACTATTTAAACGAATTAATACAACCGTGCGTTCCGAGCACTTGCAGAGGTAGATCAGAAAAAAAAATTGTATGTAGCCTCCGGAAAATCAGATGAAATAAATCTTTAAATGACAGAAAGAACAAATTCCTCATGTTCTTTTGGTCTACCAACACTGAGTAATCAAAGTAGCTCTGAATCTGAAGGATCTGATAGTGAATAAATAATATTGAAATCAATGAACTATGTGAAACTGTCTTTTTTCGTAGCCATGTATTTTTTATACGTTACTTTTTAAAGTTAGTCATACAACAATACTGTTCTAAAAACAAAATCGATGTTGCTAACCATATTTTAAAAGATATGATTTATGCCGTTTTTCTCATACTATCGTCCCACTGTGCAGTGTAGGAAAATAGGTAGTATGTGTAGGAAGTATTTTTATTCACTGCTTGTTTTGGTTTTCTAGAAGTATTTGATTAAATGCATGTATATATTTTGTATGTATGTTTATAGGTGCAATTGTCAGCAATAATTCATTTTTACATTAAACTAAAGGTGGTTTTGATGTTTTTCATGCTTTGGCAAAAAAAGTTCCGTGCAAAGAGAAACCAGACATTGGCCGCTGTGTTTATTTTACCAGTTAATAAATTTGTTGCTGGAATTAACTCTTGGGTTCTCATTAAGTACTCAACAGCTTTTAATAAGAAAATCATAAAATTTAGCCAAACATTTCTAAAACAATTAGGCTCATTTGTGAACATTTACAGAAGCATTACCGGGTACCATCTTTGAAGCGGGATCTGAAAGAGTCTATTGAAGCATCCTAAAAACACCTCAATAATCTTCAGATCCTACTACTGCACCTTCAAGACAAGGACGGTGTGCCCTTTGTTCAAGGTTCAAGGACATAAAAATCAGAACCATAGGTGCAAAATACCCATTTTCTTAGAGCATCAAATCAAAGTTTGCACAAAGTGCTCAAATTAAGACTGATTTCATATATTAAGACTAATTTAATATCTTATGTTCCTAATTAATATTATTAAAACATACTATTTCATAATTGATGCATTTTTCAAGAATTCCAGACATTTCAATTTTGGGGTACACCAGCACCCCACAGTAGGAATAATGTAAGTGCAAAATAGTGTAGGGTTCTAGTGTAAAATCAAACAAAATGCTTCACCCCACTTGGAAAATGGTCTGAGCCATTGTAAGCGAAGCTACAGTAGGGAAAATTTTATCCCAATGATAGATAGATCAAAATATGCCTGAATTTTTGCCTCACGCGAGCTCCTGAATGACTTATACAAACAACATACTGATATAATGACAGAAAACAATTGAACAAGATCAAGGCAAGCACATGAGGTCAGTAAATTACATTTTTGGGTTTCTTATCTGGATGAATACAAAGACAATTAATTTAAGTTGGTTGGGTTTTACGGCCAAGGGTACAGCGGTTAAAATTTATTTTCCACTGTACCATCAAGGGAACAGCCAAGGGTACACAGGAAAACAAGGGATAATAATAACTACTTTATTATACATTATTATTCAAATAATAATTGAATTAGAATTTTCATTCTTGTCAAAGGGTTAGTTATCCCAAACTCAATAGACAGATTCATTGAAGAAATGCAACTAAGAAACAGTTAATTTAATTACTGGAAAACATGACTGTAGTAAATAATACATTACACATCCCAGGCAGAGGCAGAATAATATGGGTTTATTGAACTAGAAACAAACTATACAATCGAATACGAAATGACAGAACAAATTGACTGACATCCATAGAAAACTAAACTATAGAAGAAAGGAGATTATCACAATGACTTTCAGATTTAGATGTGATGGGTTGTCTATAATATTCACTCTACACTCATGTCTTTACTCCTCATGCCAGTCAAAAATTCATGTTTGGAATGGCAAATGAGTTTTGAGGGCAGGCAGGCAGTATACCTGAGCCGCCACAATGTGCTAGAATTCAATTTTTTGATAACCTAACCTGATCAACCCTTAATGGCTGGCAGCTGGCAGGTGAAACATTCTGCATAGTACAATAAACTTTTGAAATCATTTTAAATCTTATCAAAGGCTCTTTGTTAAGATTCCTGCAGGGATTTCCAAATACCATCAAGCAATGTTATTCGTAGAACTGATTGACGGACCCTATGAAATACGATATTTGTTGCACAGATTCAGTATAAATACTAAAATTCACACTATTGCACTAGTCACCCGATAATAGCATAACTTAAATCAAACAAAATATAACATGCAAAACAAAGAATAAGTCAAACGTAAATTCAATTCGATTCAGACAAGAAGACAACAAAAACAAAGAACAAACAAAACAAGGTCACACCACACAACACAAGGACGACAAATCCAGGGTTGCCAACTGTAAAAAAAATACCTCGTACATGTATACGGCAGAAGGCACATAATCGTAGAGGGAGAATATACCATGAAGCTATAGATAAACATGGAGGCCACACTTCGAATACCTACTTGAAGCGTAGTCTGTATATTACTGTCTTGCTCTGTGTGGGCTCTACGTCTCTTTCTAAGTAGGGTAGCCCTATTTTTATTTTTGCCAGGATACTTCATTTTCTATATATTCTTTATTGTACACAATAAAGACAATATATATTCATAATACAATTAGATGTACAATACATACATACATAAGGTCACGCCTTTATCCCCGAAGGGGTAGGCAGAGGTATATTATCATTTCACCTTTTTAAGAATTGGTCCCACGGAATAGGTGGTGAAAATTTATTATTTAAATTAGATGTACAAAGGCGAGATTAACTATTTTCTCTGTTTTTTACGAAGATTGATAGGTAGTATTCTCTGCAGATTGCATATGTACATTGCGAATAACGAAGCTATTCATCCAAGTGGGTTATTTTTCTAGGTTAATCAACTGTACGTCTCGCGCACTGCGGCTTTCCGTGGCAGGCTGTGACGTAAGCTGCCGCTGCAGCTTGTGGTAGCTCGCAGTCTGCCGCGGCAGCTCGTGATAGTTCACAGTCTGCCGATGTCTCTTCATGTCAAAATAAAGAAATGTTATGAAAATAAGATTTTAAATAATTTGATCGTGTGGCTCTCCGCTTAGGCTGCAAGGTGTGTGAACCTCACGAATGCGTCTGCGGTGCCATGGTGGAGAGCGATGGTCATCATGCTTTGAGTTGTCGCTGCACCGGTAGGCATCCGCGTAACCACGCTCTTAATTAGTTAATCCGGCGGGCTCTGGGTCGGCTGAGGTCTCCTGTATCCTTGAACCACCAGGTTTGTCCCGCGCAGACGGCAACCTGTCTGACCCTTGTGCCATGGAAGAACGGCAAGTGCTTAGTGTGGGACGCAACATGCATCAGCACTTTCGCCGCCAGTCACTTGGCTCGTACCGTCCATTCAGCTGTAGAAACGATGGGCAGTTGCGGGAGTGATACTAAGGCTCTGGTTTCGGAGATCGGCCGTAGGCTACAGGACAAGACGCATGACTCCCACGTCTGGTCGTACCTGATACAAAGGATAGCTATCCAGCGCGGCAACGCTGCTAGTGTATTGGGCACCTTTGCGCCTAGTATGATCAGTGGTGGTATGTTCAGTAGGCATTAGTTTAGTAGTTTAGTTATTTAATCTATTTATTTTATTTTTATGTATGTATTTTTAAGTTGATTATTGGACAATAAATTAGGAACAGGATTATTGGACAATAAGTTAGGAACTGTTGATGGTTTTAAGCGCTTTGTTACTAGGTACATCATAATCGGTTTTTTGAAAATGCAAATTGCAAATCCTGGCGCTTTCATAGAACTTCATTTTTTTTTAAATATGTAATAGGAGGCACCATCTACCAGCACTTTTAAGAAAGTTACACGACACGAATGTATAGAATTGCACCTATATCCATTCGTTTATAAGGTACGCGAGAAAATAAAATTTATGATCAGTTAGCATACTAATTGCTTTTATAAAAAACTAGCGGATGGCACGCGGTTTCACCCGCGTAGTTCCCATTCCCGTGGGAATACGGGAATAAAATATAGCCTATGTTTACCGCAGAGTGTAGCTTCCCAACAGTGAAAGAATTTTTCAAATCGGTACAGTAGTTCCGGGGCCTATTGGTTACAAACAAACAAACAAACAAAAAACAAATCTTTCCTCTTTATAATATTAGTATAGATATCTTAACTTAATTTTTAATGGTACAATGGATAACCATATTTCTCGCTGAATACTATTTTTAGGAAACCTAAAACAATTATTCATCATTAACATACGATAACAATACTTAACTTATTTTATTTACTCTAATAATGACATTCGTGTTTATTCTAATAATACACAGGAAGTCCCAGATAAATCCTCAATATAGTCACACTACTTCACAACGTTTCCTATTGTGTGAAAACAATGAAGTCAACCGCCTTTCTATTGTTCGTTGACACTTCGACAGTTGACAGGTAGTACCAATGTTGCCACATTACAGAATCCTTAGAAAATGGGAATGTAATTCACTGATTTGACAACCCAATCATGCATATTATGGTAAAAAATATTTCAATTTACGCATTAAATAAACGTAATCGAACTATAGAGCTATTTATAAATTATTTTACTTGCATTTTTGGTTAGTATGGTCTATTTCTATTATTTTCTAGGAGATACTAATAAGAAGATAGCAGCACTGCACAATTCCCTAGAAAGAGAAGGTTAGCCCACAGAGAGTGAGATAGAGATACGTAGGTATTTGACTCAAGCGGTTGTTCGAAGTGTGGCCTCCATGTTTACCTATAGCTTCATGGAATATACCTAGAGAAGTCATCGGCGTATACCTTTTGAGATAGCGCTATTATGACATCGGTGTTACCCACTCACGCCAAATGTTTTTACCTGAGAAATAGGTAAATTCATATAAAGAAGCTACTATACCAAAAAATTGGTATTGAGGTAGCTAACAGCCCAGATTAAGACATAGGCTACTTTTATAGTCCAGGTGCGTCTGTTTGAACGTTTATAACCACATATATCACCCGATTGTGAGTAAAATTACAATCCTAACGCCAAGTTGAAGGCCTTATGGGCGGCTTGAAAATTTTCAACTGCGGGTCGCGGCGACCTGTCCATTTCAAGAAGGCAATGGGCTCACCACCGTTTACGTGGGAAATAAAACTTAAAATTCAAAATTTAAAAAAACATTTATTTCGCATTTCTAATACATAGGCACTTGCGATGCGACACGTCCATGAATACAAAAAAAGTTAGTACCACCAGTTCGGAACGCGGCCTGCTTGAGAAGAACTGGCAAGAAACTTATTTTTGTGTCTGGTAACGAAACTAGATTTTTTTTGTACATACTTAGTTACATAAGATTTAAAAAAAAAAAATATAAAAATGTGAATGTCCTGACTGAATGATAATCAACGCACAGCCCAAACCGCTGGGACTAGAAAGTCCAAATTTGGCAAGTAGGTTCCTTGTATGGTCTAGGGATCCACTAAGAAAGTATTTTTGGAAATTGTTTCTACTAAAGGGGTAAAATAAGAGATGGAAGTTTGTATGAAAGTCAGTCATTTTCAGATCTAGATGCACAAAGGGGTTCGAACATTTTTGTATGGGAGCTGGCATACCGTCTCGCGGCCATTTTGATTTTTTTTGAAAGTTTCCGCTCACGGAATAATTAGTAAATATGGATAGAGGACATTAAAACAAACCAAAAATGTCAAGTAATTGGTACGCTAAAGTGTCACGTTCCCGAGATATTTGGATGTAAAAATCAGCATTTTAAAATCAATTGTAATGATATTAAGTTGTTAAGAATATTAAGAACAATGACTATTAATTAAAAATGCAACGATTACGTGTTTGTATGCATTCCACTGTATTCAATTAGTAGCTTCCAGGTTGATTTAACTATTAATTAGAAGGTAGTACACCTAGTAGCACGAGAAAACCACTTTGACCAATGATTTACCTACTAAATCGCATCGTATCGCAGTCAAACATTATTTTGCCATATGAAGGCGCCCATTCAAGTAACTGATTAAAAATAAAACAAAATATATAAGATATACTTATGACAACGTTTATTATTTTTGAAAGAAACCAACATGATTATGATGATGCCGGACGGCGGCGGCGCGGGCGGCGTAACAATATAATGGTAACAATATAAGATAACCGGTGCCTTCAAACAAAAGGTTGTATGCATTGTGTTTAACTATTATTTATTATTAATACCGATCACCGCTTGCAAGCATGATTGAAAAAATGCACTTGAACAAATAAGCGCAAGAGATGCGATTTGGTAGTACTTAAGTCATTGGTCAAAGTGGTTTTCTTGTGCTACTAGGTGTACTACCTTCTAATTAGTTAAATCAACCTGGAAGCTACTAATTGAATACAGTGGAATGCATACAAACACGTAATCGTTGCATTTTTAATTGATAGTCATTAGGTATTCTTAATATTTTAGCAACTTAAATTTTTACATCCAAATATCTCGGGAACGTGACACTTTAGGGTACCAATTACTTGACATTTTTTGTTTGTTTTAGTGTCCTCTATCCATATTTACTAATTATTCCGTGCGCGGAAACTTTCAAAAAAAATCAAAATGGCGGCGGGTGGATATGCCACAAACGCACTATCCCGTTAAACCTGTGTCTTTTAAGAAATAAACGAACAAGTGTATCAGTTTTTTCAAAATTTTACTACTAAGAGGATAACTCCCATAACAAGTACCCATAACACAAGCAGGTAATTCCTAGCTTACTTTGGGATCAGACAGCGCTGTGTGAAATGTCCGTGAATATTTATTTATTTAAAAAAAAAAAAAGTGATAAAAGTTTGTATGGAATATTCGTCACTTTCAATGTTAAAAAGTTAGGAGTTAGAAGGAATTGAAATACTATTAACTCCATATGACCTATACAATCAATATTTACCTAATTAGAAATAATGTAAGTTTTATTTTCAAAACGACCGGGTATGATTCCCGGACAGTGCAAGAGATTAAAAAAAAAAATATGCAGTTCTTATTTTCTCTAAAATCGATGACATGGTTCCTAAGAACAGATCTTTGTATCTCATAAATTTACAGACTTGCCCATACAGACCGTTCCGAATGTTACACCCGGTATATCTATAACTAGCTTTCTATGTGCGGCTACGCCGGCATTTATGGTCACTACCCGACTTTGGCAGGAAGTAGCGTTATCTTGATATTCTATAGCCTATGTTACTCAGTGATGTGATAATGTGGGATTCTATTAGTGAAAAAATGATTAAAATAGATCTAGTAGTTTCGGAGCCTATTCATTACAAATAAACAAAAATCCTCTGCTTTTTATAATATTAGTATAAATTAATAACTTACATGAAAAACAGAGAGTGAAGGAATCGAATTTGGATTCAAATAAGTCCTTGTTTTTGCCTTCCGAAGACAACAGGATTCAAAATGTTTTGAACAAATCCGAGCATTCTTGTCAGGTTGCCAATGTTTTCTGCCTGTTGCTTGAATCCATAAAACTCTCATACTTATATCCTCTGGAAACCTAAAAGTAAATAAAACGATAGCAATAAATTTCAATATTGTTGGGTAAACTTTACCAAACACTGGTCACACTCCCCCGATTATATGGACATGGATGATTGACCCCTAGACAACATGGCCGTCATAATGTATATGAGCTACATAATTCTGTCGGATAATACAAAAAAATAATTCGAGAAATATACTTAAAAGTATGTAAATTAAGGCGCAAAGATAGTGAATACTAATCTACGAAGTAAATTATATCATTATATACATACAAAACAGCATAAATGGGCTTACTTACCGATGAAAGGTTATGTTCGGAGTTTTCCGTTCTGGGCGATTTGTACTATCTAACACAACAACGCACCATTATTAAGAAAAAATTTAAACTTTTATAAGCTCCAAACAACTTCTAACTTCACGAATAAGTCACTATCACCAATTTTTCGACAAAACACTATCGAACACGCTTTTGTTTGGGACCAACGAAAGAGGTTCCAAACAAATGAAAACGCATACGGTGAGCGAGACAAAAAAGTGGCGTCTGTCTCGCTTACTCTTGTGTAAATATTATATATGTGTCACTTTCACTCATGACTAACATTATTTAATGTCTTCTCTAGGTATATTCTCCCTCTACGCACATAATAATACGTACGCGTAAAAACTCGTATTTTGACTTTTAAACCTCGTACATTTTTATTAGTTAACAATGTTATTATCAAATTAAATAAGAGTTATATTAGGTATTTATTTATTTATTTAGGTATTTATTGTATACTTTATTGTACGCCAAGATAGAAAATTAGATAGAAATTACAATACAGAAATTTGATGTAAAATAGCAATACAATGGGCGGCCTTATCGCTAAAAGCAATTTCTGCCAGGCAACCTTTGGATGGAAATATGTTGGTAGAACCAAAACCGGTAGTCGTTGGCGTCATTATACTTTACAAATAAGTAAAACAAAAGATAAGAAATACAAAATAGCATCTACAAATCCACATCATTTATAGCATATAGATACTTATATAATATACATACAAAAATTAAGATAAATATATAATAAATACTTACTTACTTAAAATATAATAAAATACTTACAAATATTTACCTACTTATAATATAATACATACATAGATACATACATACCAATATAATTATACGTTCCGTATCTACTCCATAGTTTAAAATATTTCGACTATGTATTACTTGTTAAATAATAGCTTTTTATGCTAGTTTTAAACTTTTGCAAAGATTCAGCGCGTTTAATTTCGAGTGGTAACTTATTCCATAAGCGAACTGCTGTCACACTAAAGGAATTGTCACAGAAAATAGTGAAATGCGGTGGCATTTTTAACACTAAGTTTTCGGATGATCTCAAACATCTGGCATGCGTTTCATTAAGGAACTTAAAACGTTCCTTCAAATAGGAAGGTGCAGATGGGTTAAACAGAATATTGTATAATAAGGATAGTAACTATATGAGTATTCCTGCGAAGTCGAATAGGTAAACAGTTGAGCTGTGTTCGAAACTGTGAAACGTGATCATACTTGCGCAAACCAAATATAAATCGTATGCAAACATTTTGGAGACGCTCAAGTTTCTCAAGCTGGTTTTCGGCAAGATCTAAGTAACTGACATCTGCATAATCAAGGATTGAAAGAAGCAAGGAGTTTGCAAGTGCAATTTTTGTGGCTGTAGGAAGTAAATGCTGCAACCTTCTTAATGTTCCTGCAGAAGCAAACAACTTCCTACTTAACTCCTGAAGCTGTGGGCCCCATGACAAATTTGAATCCACAATTATTCCTAGGTTCTTGACTTTATCACTAAAAGGAATCATTGTCCCATCAAAAACAACGTATGGAATTTGCGACCAAATTATTTTCGCAGTTGTTCTTCGACTGCCCAATATAACGACCTGCGTTTTAGATGGATTTATTTGTAGTCCATATGATCTAGTATTCTAGTCATAACAATATTCGAGTCAAATCCTCATTTATTGTATCCACCGCTTCCGATAGCCTATCAAGAGGTGCTTGTGTGTAGATTTGGAGATCGTCTGCGTAAAGGTGATAGGAAGAAGTGAGTTGATTTGAGATAGAATTTATAAAAATTGCAAAGAGGAGCGGAGAGAGACTAGAGTATTTACCTATGAAATTGGAAAAAGTAGTAGTATGTAGGCGCAAGGTCTGGTGAGCATGGCGGATGACGCAGAGCTTCCAACCCCAGTTCTTGCAACTCGGAGACCGTCTGCTGTGCAGTATGAGATCGCGCATTGTCGTGGAGGAGCAGCGGCGACAAGCGATTGACAAATGCTGGTTGGAGATGTGCCAGGTTCTCCATCATTGTGTTCAGTTCTTCGCAGTACACATCACGTCTGTAGTACCTAATGCTCAACCCGTTTGGTAAAAAGCTGTGATGAATCACACCCGCGCTAGACCCTCAAACAGTGACCATCACTTTTCTAGGGCATGTTTCGACTCGTACGTACTTCGCGCTGGCGGCCATTGAGTTCGTGGGGCACCCATTTGTCAAGCTTTATTACCTAGAAAATTTGACGCAAATGGACCAATATTGTTTTGACGCTAACGTTGAAAGCTGCTGCTAATTTAGCCGTAGATTGTGTAGCATCGGCTTCCACAATCGTCTTTTATTATTCTTCATTGTCGACCAAAGCTTTTGGACGACAGCAAGGTTCATTTTTCAGGTCGAAATTTCCAGAACGGAAGCGAGCAAACCAATAAAATATAGTTGGCTTTTAGTGTTAGCTCCGTAAACATCGTTGATGTTGCGTGCCGCTTGTTGCCACGACGATACTCATATTCCATAATTATTCGAATTTTTAAAGGCGGAGACATACTTAGGTGCCGTGGCGTGTCGCGACGCGCCAGAAGTATATCGATTTCATACATTTAATATGGTGAGGGGCATATTTGCATGTCGTGTCGTCGTGTCGCAAATCGCCTAAATCGATAAACGTCTGGCGCGTCACGACACGCCACGACACCTAAGTATGTCTCCGCCTTAACGTATCCATAATGACGAAAAAGATTGAAATACGATGAAACATCACACTAATCAATAAACAAATGACTGCAGTCCGTTCACAGTTATATTACCTCTGACTGACAGCTTGTCGATCATTTCCTGTGTGTTAGCATAGCAGTAATGTCCCCCTATGAGCGCCAACCTACGACATTTTATCGATTATAGTGGAGATAATAACATCCAACCGTTAGCACGAAGAGTTTTGTTTTTCATGTCCTAACACACTTAACTTGACTGAAACAGTGCTCTAATAACTATACGATTGGATTTTAATACTTTAATAATACTCGAGTAAAATCGTAGACGTAACTTTCTTTCTCTAAAGAGTAAAATCCAAAAAAAAATAAACAAGTCTATTTATTTTATGTTTATGACTTGGTATATAGGACCTTTAAGTCGAGTCTTTATTTTGTATTACACACTTCACTTCACTTTATTTGAGATGGAATGTAGAAGATGATTAATGATAATGAAGATGGTGATGATGATGATGAAGAATGATAAAAGATGATGCAGAATGTTGATGATAGCTATCTCAGTAAAGTAGTGGAGACTTTACTAAACTCCATTTGGTTAGGTGCTTAAAAAAGAGTAAACAAGAAAAATTACCGATTTCAGAGATTATCAACCTTTTATAACAATGGTATTCTCATCTCATGCATGATTATGGGCAACATAAAACTAGATTTACTTTATTTAATAATGTTGAAGTTTATTATTTTATACTGACGTTGTTATTGCTATTCACATAATTTATTATAAAAATAATTTTTCAATAAAAAATAAAACCGACTTCAAACAAATCCTGAAAAATAAAACTTACAAAGCACTAAGTAATATGTATTTTGATTTATTAGATTTTATTCAATATCATATTGAAGTCGGCGCCAAGTAAACCCATAGTTTTATGTAGGTATTATTCATGGCACCAACTTCAATATTATATTGAATAAAATCTAATAAAGCAAAATACATATTACGTTGTGCTTTGTAAGTTTTATTTTTCAGGATTTGTTTGAAGTCGGTTTTATTTTTTATTGAAAAATTATTTTTTCATTAGTTTAAGTGACGGGTGAATCGAAAAATATATCTATCTAGGCGAAAGTTCTCATCAATACAAATCAATCAAGCCCAAACACAAGGTAGCCGCTGTAAATCATTAAGGAATTCCCTCGACTGTCTTTCGGTTCCATCATCAGATCGACTCCAGACATTCATTAAATTGTAGTACATTAAAGTACTAAATTAAAAAGTTAACAAACGCACTCTAGTTGTCTCTACAATTTTCGGTGGATGCCCTTGATTTCTCCTGAATCCCATCATCAGATCCTGACCTGGTGAAATTGGGACCCCCTCACAAGTGAACTCTATCCAACAAAAAGCAGATTTGAAATTCGTCTATAATTGACGAAATATCGGTGAACATACATAAAACATTGACAACTTCCTTTTTTTTTAAAGTCGGATCTATAAATCTAGGTGTAAAGTTCTCATCAATACAAATCAATCAAGCCCAAACACAAGGTAACTGCTGTAAATTGTTAAGAAATGCCCTCGTCTGTCTTTCGACTCTATCATCAGGTCGACTCCAGACCTTCATTAAAGTGTAGAACATTAAAGCACTTAATTAAAAAGTTAACAAGCGCACTTGTTGTCCCTACAATTTTCAGTGGTTGCCCTCGTTTTCTCCTGGATCCCATCATCAGATCCTGACCTGGTGAAAATGGGACCACCTCAGAAGTAAACCCTATTCAACAAAAAAGAAATTTTGAAATCCGTCTATAATTGACGAAAATATCGCTTAACATACATAAAAAAAATACATACAGACGAATTGAGAACCTCCTCCTTTTTCTGAAGTCGGTTAAAAATCAAAGAGATTGAAGCTTATAGTCCGTTCACAGCTTATTTACCTCTGAAAGATCGTTTTCTGTAGATTGTACTTATTTTATTTTTATTGATATGGATATTTAAAAAAAAACACTCATTACCATCACCAAGTAGGGCGAAGTTACTCCTTCCACATCTCATATAATTTCCGCGCCCGAAAAACGGCAGCAAAAAAGAAAATAAGTTTCGACTTTAAGGTTAGAGTACATGGGATTAACAAAATCTTAGTATGGTAACACGAAAATCAAGCAAGCCAACATCAGCGCTAGAGGTAAATTAACTATGAACGGACTATAGATAGACTGAGTCAGAAGATCTATCACCAACCCTACTTACAAAGCGATCACTGGTTTCGTCAATAATGTAAACTAGGGTACATCTTCTCTACTTGTTTCAGTACATGCTCGTCGCAGCGCTTCCAGTTCTCAACTGGCACACTTTCCAGTTTTCACGTTTCCTCAATAAATTTGAATATGTTTATTAGGCACAGTTTGTCTCTGAAGACCGAAAGAGGGCTCCTTTTGATACGTTTCTTCTTCAGAGATGGGAATCATTAGGATCTCTTACGGCTAGTACCCGGTTCAGGATCACCCATTTCCTGCTCCAGTTAAAACAACAACACTAACAACTAAAACAATAACAACTACAACAATAACAGAATTAATAGAACAGAAACACAAAATTTCAACAATATTAACGACGACAAGTACCTACACGAACTTCGAACAGACTTCGACAGCCACGCACGCATGGCGCGATCTGGAAAAAACTTTTTTAGGTTCCTTATCGTAACAACAGTGCAGTGATTTAATAGAATCATGTATACCAATATTATAAAGAGGAAAAATTTGATTGTTTGTTTGTTTGTTTGCATCGAATAGGCTCCGAAACTACTGAACTGAATTTGATTAGGTAGATACTTTTAACTTCGTAACGAAAATGCCTCTAAAAAGAACCCTTTTTCCGGTTTGTTTACCTTTTTTTAATTACCTAATTAAATGGAGTATAGAGACTTCTTTAGAGATTTGGAACCAACACGAAAAGTCACAATTCACTGTAATATGCCACTTTCGTACACTTGTGTGCGTTGTATAAGAAGTTACGTCTAAAAATCCACCATATTTACACATAAATTTAAAATTAGTGTCCGACCGAAACTGGTTTTCCAGCCGAAACCGAAACCGAAACCGAACTTTCGGCCCCAGGGTCAGTTTCGGCCGAAACCGAAACCGAAACCGAAACTCACGTGTTCATACTGAAAAAAAAAACAGCCAAGTGCGAGTCGGATTCCCACACAGAGGGTTCCGTTACAAAAATTGGGCACAAAATTACGTTGGTTGTGTGGATGCTTTTTTTATTTTAGTAGGCATTTTTTGTTACTTATAGCGGCCACAGAATAGGGTGAAGTTGGTGGTGGCAGTATCTCTTGACATCGCCAACGCTTTCAACATCTTGCCCTGGAGCTGCGTTTGGGAGGCGCTTATTTACTATGGAATGCCTCCATACCTCCGTCGAATTGTCGGGGCCTATCTTTCCGAGAGCCGAGCTTACTAGCCGAGCTGGCTAGTGCTGGTTACAAATGAGTGCTGCGTGGTCCGTTGCTCAGAGGTGTCGGCGTAACGTGTTACTCGCGTAACGTGTTACGACGACACCCTCATTACAGCGCGAGGAGCAACTCACCGAGATGCAGCCCTAAAGGCCACCTGCGGAATCCAGTTTACACATAGGCGGCGTTAGCATCGGCATCGAGCTCTCGATGACGTATCTGGGGCTCGTACTCGGTAGCCGGTGGAACTTCGTATACCACTTCCGAAGTTTAGTCCCATAGCTGAGGTAGGGGGCAGCCGCACTCTCGCGGTTGTTGGCCAATATCAGGAGACCCTACGCTCCCTGCAGGAGACTGTACCTTGGGATCGTGCGGAGCAAGACCCTTTACGGGGCCCCCGTATGGGCGGAGATCCTGATGGCCAACAATGCGGCTAGACTGCTTAGCCGGCAGAAGGCGACGGCTGTCAGGGTGATAAGGGGATACCGCACGATCTCAGTTGAGGCGGTATGTCTTCTAGCCGGGACCCCTCTGTGGGACCTGCAAGCGACGGCCCTTGCGTCATTGTTTAAATGGTGCAAGGGGGCGCTGGAGCGGGGCCATGGGCCTCTTACTGTGAGCAGGTCATGCTCGTGAAAGAGACGGCGGGGAGGAAGCGGAAGAAAACTCTCCCACCCGAGTTTCAGAGTCTGCGGCGGCGCCCCATACTATCAGCCTCCATGACCGGGGGCCTGAGGACGGTGACGGGGCTGCTCACTGTCCTTACAGAAGCAGGCCTTAGGCAGGCGTGACCCCCCCCCCCCTCCCCAGAAGCGGGATAACAACTGAACAACCCCCCAAAGACGCGGCCGCAGTTTCAGCGATACAACCTCGTGACTAATAGACATACGGGCGGCTAGGTCTCATGTCTCGTTAATAGGGTCCCGCTTTAACCCCTCCGTGCGAGAGTTCGACTCGCATTTTGCCGGTTATTTTTTCAATAGGTGCAGCAAGAGCCATCAATCAACAGTATAAATCTTCTCAAGTGATCATTTTAGAAATATCTCCACCTAAAGATTAGTTTGTTTCTTTTACGTGTAGAATTACTCATAGATGCTATTGCTAACTCCTACCGACTAAAACCACACGGTGCCCTGCTACTAGCTCCTGGCTGGTTTTGGTTACGTTCTAGAAGTATATAACTAAAACTGGACAACAGTGAGCCGGACTAGCGCACGTAAGGGTTCCGAACAAGAAAAGCGGCAAAAAATCACGTATGTTGTATGGGAGGTCCCCTTTTATATTATTAATTTGTCTATTTTTATTATTTGTTGCTATAGCGGAACAGAAATAAATCATCTGTAAAAACTGTCTAACTATCACGATGCATGAGTTACAGACAGACGACCAACGAAATCAACGGAACCGACAACAAAGGTGTAGGGTTATGTTATGTCTTAGATCACCTTTTTAGGATTACGGAAAATTGTATTATTATAACTATTGATTGGAAGTCCTTTGTAAATCTGTAATCTTCGGTTAGTAACATTAACTGGTTGGGCTGACCCCAACCACGTCACAAGCAGTGCCAGGCACTCAAAATTCATGAACACGTGAGTTTCGGCCCATTTTGGCCGAAACCGAAACTGCGGCCGAAACTCGATTTTTTGGCCGAAACTGGCCGAAACCGAAACCGAAACCGAAACTTCGGTCGGTCACTATTTAAAATAGTGATGTAAAATATTCGTATCATGATATCTCTCACATAATTGTACTAGGCTGCTAGTGTTACCTGGGGATCGTGCGAAGCATGGCCTTGTACGGGGCTCCCGTATGGGCGGAGACCCTGACGGCCAGCAATGAGGCTAGACTGCTGAGCCCGCAGAGAGTGATGGCCGTCAGGGTGATAAGAGGATACCGCACGATCTCCGGTGAGGCGGCATGTCTCCTAGCCGGGACCCCTCCATGGGACCTGGAAGCGAGAGCCCTTGCGTCACTGTTCAGATGGCGCAAGGAGGCGCTGGAGCGGGGCCAAAGGCCTGCGTCTCGAGAAATCGAGGCCCAGCGGACCCTGCTCCACCAGGAAACCATGGAGACATGGAAGGTGCGACTTGAGCAACCAAAGGGGGGATTCGCCACAATCGCGGCCGTCAGACCGGTCATGGACGAGTGGCTGGAGAGAAGACACGGTGCTCTCTCCTACCAGTTGACACAGATACTTGCCGGGCACGGTAGCTTCGGTAGGTATCTGTGGCGAAAACACCGGGAAACCACGGCCGAGTGTCAGCACTGCGAGGACCGCAGCGATGACACGGCGCTCCACACTCTGGTGGAGTGCACGGCGTGGGCACAACAGCGCCAGGTCCTCGTAGTGGGTCTGGGCGTGGACACTCTCTCGCTCGAGGCCATGGTGCGAGCCATGCTCTCCAGCGGGAGTAAGTGGGACTGCGCCGCCTCTTTCTGCGAGCAGGTCATGCTCGCGAAGGAGGCGGCGGGCCGGGTTCAGGAGAGAACTCTCCCACCCGAGTTCCGCAGTCGGCGCCCTGGGCGCCGCCGACGTGTCTTCGCCGAGGACTATCGGCCTCCATGACCGGGGGTCTGAGGACGGTGAGAGGGCCGCTCACCGTCCTTACAGAAGCAGGCCTATGACGGCAGCGTGACGTGAGCAACTCACGCACGCCCCCCCCTTGGAAGCGGGGTCACACCCGAAACCCCCCATAGACGCGGGATTGCACCCAAACCACCCCCTGGGCGAGGCCGCATTGGCGGCCGTAGGTCTGTTGGGAGTCACGGGACATCCTTCCTGAGGGCTTACCCGGGGCTCTCAACCATAGGCTGTTAGGCGTGGCGTGAGGTTTTTTAGTCGGTAGGAGTCCGGCATAACATCCTATGAGGATTTTCCCTCATGTTAAACAAAAAAAAAAAAAGGCTGCTAGTGTCCTCTCGTAACTCGTACGAAAGAACACAAATCTCGTATTTGTACGAGGAACCTCGTACGTTTGGCAACCCTGAACAAGTCTAATTTGAAATTTCATTGACACTGACACTTGCTTGTCACTTTACACTTACATGCTTGATTTTTTTTTGTTTTTATTTGAAGCCGTGACTTTTAAGCCATCAGATTAAGAATGCAAGAAATATTTCTTCTCTAGTCCGTATAAAAGTCCAGGTTTAGTCAAAGTTCTACTCCAGTATAGCGGTATAAATCGTTTGCTTGCTTAGACGAATATAAGTCAATGGCTTTTTACTTGCTTGACTTGGAACATTTTGATAGCTTTCATATTAATTGATTGTTATAATATTATGAAAACCTATCAAAAAGCTGAAAGGCCTAAAATCTTCTTTTAAAAGATAGTAGGTACCTACCTATTGTGCACTGGTGCTTGTTAGGAATATTAGACGATGATACCCATAGAGCTACGCAAACTGTAGGTATAGGGCGCGCGTTGCTCTGTGATAACACCTGATTAGTTTGTTATCCGCAAAATTATAGGTGGCATGAAAATTTTAACAGCAGGAAGATAACGGCCACCTGCGCCTGTTCATGGCAATTGAAATCGGAGGCTAATTTTTTTAATCTAATATATAAAATTCTCGTGTCACAGTTGTCGTTGCCATACTCCTCCGAAACGGCTTGACCGATTCTCATGAAATTTTGTGAGCATATTGAGTAGGTCTGAGAATCGGCCAAAAAATTTTTCATTGACCGGGAACGGGAATAACATTCCACGCGGGCGGAGCCGCGGGCATCAGCTAGTTACTTATAAATATGACGAATTTGAAATGACGCAGGTAAAAAGGGAGGGAATGATACTCCTAACGAGACATCGAGGATCGTTTGTAGGATAGAAGACTATTTGTGCTTCAGGATCCGAAGAGAATTACTAAAAAATCATACCTGCGTTGTGTAAGGGGGATAAAACACCACTGTCCTTTTGTTTTCGCAGGATCTGTGTCACAACTCACAAAGGAGGGAAGGAAATCACGCGGGTCACAAAGGGGTTGCTTTGCGAGGATTGTTTATTAAATAAATAATAAATAAATATTGTTGGACATTCTCACACAACATCATCTCGCCCAAACTAAGCTATAAGCTTGTGCTATAGGATCTAGACAACTGATAGACATACTTTTTTTTTTGTTTAGCGTGAGGCAAATCCTCATGGATGTTATGCCGGACTCCTACCGACTAAAAACCTCACGTCACGCCCAACAGCCTGTGGTTGGGAGCCCCGGGGAAGCCCTCGGAAGGATGGCCCAGAACACTGATAGACATACTTAGGCATATATTTCTAAATACATAGGTACATATTATACATAGAAAACACCCAAACTCCGAAACAAACACTTTTGTAGATCACACAGATATTTGGACCGACCCAGGAAGCGAACTCAGGACCTCCAGCGCCGCAGGCGGTATCACTACCGACTTCGCCACAGAGGCAGTAAAAATTCAGTAACAATACTAAGCTAGAAACGATTTACACTAATGGATATACAGAATGTAACATTCGGAGCGGTCAGTATGGACCAGTATGTAAATATAAGACATACAAAGATCTGATCTTAGGAACCATGTCATCGATTTTTGAGAAATGAAAATCTGCATAGGTATAGATAATTCAACTCATCAGTGCGCGCGGTGCTATGTGTGCGTGCGCTAGTAATTATACAGCTTTAATTTGTGTGGCAGTGATGCGGCCGTCTTCACAGAGTACATTTTTATATTATGAGGTAGAGACGTAACTCTACTTATTGACGACACCAGCGGTGCCAAGCAGTCTTTGCAAGAAACGCTCTGCTTGGCAGCGAAATAAACATCATATTTAGACAAAAAGCATACAGCGCCATCTAGTTCCCGTTTGCAGGCAACTCTTACGTTATAATGAAACGAAATCAAATATCATGACAAGTCTCAATGTAACTGCAACGTTGAGATCCTGTGTAACTTGGTCACATTATAATTCAGTACATCGTGTTCTTAGTGATAATACCATGGGTACAGTCGTTAAAGAAAATGTCTAATTCTTCACGGAGAAAATGTTTAAGAAGTCAGGTAAATATTTTTTATGTGTCAATTCGATGGAATTAATATTTGTTATCACTACATATAATAAAACAAAGTCCCCGCCGCGTCTGTCTGTTCACGATATACTTAAAAACTACTGCATGGATTTTCATGCTGAGATCACCAATGATTCTTGAGAAAGGTTAACGTATATAATTTGTTGAGTTTTTGTAGACATGGACTAAGATATAATGATATTAGTTGGAGATGTCGGAAAAAAATAAGGTGTCTGGGAGCTTTTAACGAAAACGCTGCCTAAACCCTTCGAGGCATAACAAGATAATGTATGGTAGAATTGTGTAACTTATAAAGGCCTACAGAAAAGTTATAAATGATAGAGCTCCAAATTCTAATGCAAAAAAATAGAAATGCAGAGATGGTCGACGGAAAAAAACATTGCTTATACTGCAAATATGACAAAAATTGAACTGTACGTATGACTTGATTTAAAAAAAACATATCTATACATCTAAAAAAACTGTTGAAGGTCGAGAGTCTGTACATGGAAGATAATTTGAAAATTTTAATTGTAGGGCGTTCTCTAATCGATACTGAAGCTGAAAATATAATAAGAAATTTTCATGTCTGTCAGTCTGTATCCTGATTATGAATTGATTTAAATGAAACTTGGTACAATCTGAGCTCATGATCCGAGGAAGGTTCTAGGATACTTTTGTTCCCGATATATTGCGCGGTTCCTTTGGGAGAGGGCAGGGCAGTTTCACACGCTTTTCGCACACCTTATGTGTCAGCTAGTTTGTTATAAGATTAATGACATACTTCAGCCATATGGCTTAAAAGTTCTTCGGCTACCACCGTATCATCCTGAACTAAACCCAATAGAAAATATATGGGGAATTTAAACAAATTATAATGCTTCGCATAAAATCGAACAAAATGTGATGGAAATAATGAAATTAATAAACGAACGTTTAAGTCAAATTGATGAAGAGATGTGGCGTTATACTTGTCGACACGCCAAAGAAAAAGAATACTATCGACATTTTGATTGAATTTATAATTAACCTTGGAGAGAGCAGCGAATCCTAAAATTCCTCAATTTTATTCTTCAAACAGCGATACATATTAATGTGTATAACATACATTTCACCCATTGAGTTTTTATTTTAGTTAAACAAGTGTTTTTGTATTTTGTACTTCACTGTACCTCATGTCACGCACACGAAGTCACTGTGTTTAGACGAGGCTTACCCACACATAGTGCCGCGCGCACAGATGAGTTGAACTTACTATACCTACATATATTTCAAATAAACTCTTGCACAGTTTTGTAATCAACCCCTAGTCATTTTGAAATATAAAACATACATTATTTCTATTTGAATATCGATTGTGTAGGTCATAAACAGTAAATTTTACTATCAAACATGATCTCTAAAATAAATTGAATGCATATCATGTTTTCTATTTTAATTAAGTAGGTACATGTTTAAAGTGCAAACCATTTTTTCCAACTTGTTTAGGTTATGATCTTACTATTGTGTTTTGTATCTTCATGTGGTTACAACATGTGCTTAATTAAATTAAAAACATTAAATAGGTACAATACATTCTATTAATTTTAGTTATCATGATTGATAGTAACATTTAATCTTTATTGCTTACACAATCGATATTCGAATAGAAAAAATTTGCTTAAATAGTTTTTAACTTTTTATATTACTTATTGGCTTAAATTGTATTTTTCAAAATGACCGTGTTCGATCCCGAACTGTACAAGAGTTTTATTTTGAAACCTATGTATGCAGTTTTTATTTTCTCTAAAATCGATGACATGGTTCCAAAGAACAGATATTTTTATCTATTTCTTATATTTATACATGCCCATACTGACCGCTCCGAATGTTACACCCTGTATAGGTTGTTACTTGTTAAGCATTAGCAACTCATGTTAATAGGAGACGATACCAACGCGGCAACACGGCATGAATTTATTTTACGGTATACAAATCAATAATATTATAATTACGAATGAGATTGTTCTCAAGTTCACAGAACATGTTCCTTTGATATAGCAATGCACAATTCTCACCACCTGAGCACCAGACAGGTAGACTTTTTGTCGTATAATATGTTATTATATATTACCTATAATATTATCGTCTACACTACAAGCCTCAATCAACTGTCTTCAAAGTGAATGCAAAATAACGACCACAAACGAAAATGTCCGAACGGTTTCGGTACTCTAAGCTTATAAATAGACGTTGCTCGGATAATGATTGCTCAGTACCTACTCGTGTTGCACGCTGTCTGTGAGAGAAAGTTGTCCACCCGCTCCGCGCGTTCCCCTACAATAACATTACAAATTGTTATATGAAAAAGTGTCTGAAACCTAATCAACGCAATGCCTACAGACATAATGCCAAACTCTTGCTATAGTGAACATTTCGGCCCAAGTTTCAGTAATAAGAAAACTGGCGAAAATGAAGTGAAGTCGGGGTTTTTGGTACTTCTGGGACCGGGCGGGATGCGGCAAGACGTGAGAGTTGTAGTGTACAGGACATCACTTGAGCACTTTGCTGTTATTTACCCGAGGAAAAGGGTTTCAAAGTCTATTGGAGTGGTGAACCTAAGAAACACGGCGGTGGAGCAAGCGGAGTCCAAGAGCGGCTTTGTTGTACGACAGAAAGGCTATGACAACACAATTTCTGCTAAATTCATGTGTTCTGAACGAGATGTGGAATCGTGGATGTCGGCGTTCACATGTGGCACTACGCCGCATTCAGGACATGCAAGTCTACCGGTTCTGATCGAAACGGAGGAGAGCTAAATCCGTACAAGATGATCTAACCGTCAGAAGGTCAGATTCGTCTTCAAAGATTGACGGGCCACGTCAAAAGGAGGTGATGTTTGTTTTGCAATTAGATGCGAAAGTGAAAGTTGCGTTTTTTGCAAGTGCTCGAAAGTGCCTCTCGTCCTATAAAGCAAGTGTTACCTACGGTTTAGCGTGACTCATGTAGGTTACTGCGTATTAATGTGGTTCTTAGGACCCAGTAATCGTTTTGTTTTGTGAAGACATGAAACAGTTACCCCTCAAACGGCAGGAATATAGCAACGTGTTGCAAGGTTACAACGTGCGCCTCGCACTGTACTTTAAACCTATTGTGTAAGTGGTACAGAATTAAAATGTTTATGTGGGCCAAAACAATAAAAATATTATCATAATTTTAAACCTATTACAGTTAATGATAATGAAAATAAAAGTAGAGCTTGGTACGTTGCACCATGCGAAGTGAATCACACAATAAGTGCCGTTCGGTGTATTTTGTCGTTAGAACCTTTGCCTTTTGGGTGTATTAAAGAGTTCAAGGGACTACACACATGGCAGCTATAAAGTTTATTTTACATCTTTGTATCATATTCATATATGATACACATCGCTCGGTTCAAAAATATTACCATAATGAATGAAAATAGGTATACGAGACAGATGCATTATGATAAACGATACATTCCGGAATATAATGTTTATTAAATATACATTATAGCTGCCGTGTGTGAACTCCTTAACGACGTGAAATATCATAACGATCGTTTAGTGCCTTAGGTAGAACAAGCATACCAAAAAAACAAAAACGATTTAGAATTTCAAAGTTCATTGCTGGTATCATTAACAATAAAATGTTTCTATTGTAATAGGTACCTAGGTACTAAATTAACCAACTTCTAAGAGAGTAAGTCCTATGCTTGTGAGCCTGTTGAGCTGTTGACAGCGATTATTGGGCCAAATTTCTTATTTCCTATATGAAATTTTGCCCATAATCGCTAGGTATTGTAAGTAGGTACCTAAAATCTTTGTTTTGTCATCTTTCGACCGTAAGGTACTATAGGGTCACCCAGTCACCACGTCGTGACAAAATCCATTTAACCGAGTTTGGTCACACAAAACTACTGCCTCTCAGCACAGATTACTAAATAGCTCAGTGACAAAGCGGTATTGTAGGTACGCCAGTCCAGTTAGATTCCCGAGTCGGTTTTTGGCGCGAACACGAAAGGACTCGTACATTATACCGTGTTGTAATTTTTCAAAATTAGTGTATTTATGAGTATTTATGTTTAATAATGGTGGATTCTTAAACATAAAAGTTTCAACAACGTGCACAAGTGTTGGAAAGTGATAAAACGAAGTGATACGCGACTTTTTTGTACCACCAAACTCCAAAGACAACTCTTAGTAAAGTACCACCGCTTTACTTGAGTACAAAATTTGTCCAAACTGGAACATACATGAAAACGCTGATAATAAAAATAATTATTAAGAAAAAGATATATTACACTTACACTGCTATTTGCAAGATTCTCAACATGAAAAGAATTGATACTTTCGACATATAATTGACTTGACATTGGCATACTCTCAAGCCGAGAAAGTCCAAGATTTAAGGAAAAGAAGAAGAAGAAAGAGTCGGAAAAAAGATCTGTACTTACCTATTTCGTAGCTAAGGAGTTTTCTATCTCCCTATTTATAGGTATCTATTTACAAAAGATAAATATCAATTAAGTTCGAAGTTCTAGTACCTACCTAATACAATTCCTGTTTATACTGTGTGGTTAGATGGTGGTGTGTGTATCCTAATGTCGACTTTGTTACCTACGTATGTTTGTACCGAATAAAAAGCTGACTTACAGTTATATTAGCCTTTTATTGTGTGTAAATCCTTTTGGATGCTCAAACAGGACTTCTGCCAACTAAAACTCGCGATTCCCTTCCATCTACCTACACTCTACAGCTGTAGTCTGTTAATATTTAATTATGTACTAGCTGTAGCCCGCGACTTCATACGCTGCATTATCTTTTGATTGATATAACTTATTTATTTGTAAACCGATTGACATGAAACAAACACTAAATGTTAAGTGGAGTAAACCGCAACTCAATAAAGAAAACCGCATCGCAATCGGTTGAGCGGTTGCTGAGATTAGCGGGCACAAACTTACAGACAAACAGACAAAAATTCTAAAAACCATTGTTTTGGATTCTATTGCGTCCATAAAACCCCCCTATAAACTCGTACATTATATATCTTCAATGTACAGACAGCGACCTGTTACGATTTTATTATATGTATTGATTGATATTGATTAATTGTTATTATTACATAATGTAGCTTTACCTCCGTGTTTCCCGTAAGTATATACCGATTTGCGCAGGCAAAAATGTGATGAACTCTTTTGGGCGTGTATTTGTTTGCCCCTTAGTCTAATATTTGTTAAACAATGTATGTTGCTTCAATCTCTCCTCACATACGTATAATTTTCCCACGCTTATTATTCTGTTATGTGAAAACATTTTTTATACTAGGTGCCTACTTACTTACTATGGAGCTAGATTTATTTATCTAGGAAACTACCTGCTTATTAATTTATTTTATTTATTTATTATATACTTTATTGTACACCATGTAAATATAAATATAGTACATAGATTGCGTACAAGAGGCAGGTACAATGGGCGGCCTTATCACTTAAAGCGATTTCTACCAGGCAACCTTTGGATGGAGAAAGTTGGTTTAAGGTAATGAAAGGTAGTTGTTTGGCGTACTTTTAAATAAATAAACAATTCTATCCACCTACTTATAACCTACATCATAAATAAATAAATACATATTATAAGCTATGTATATAATTATTATAAATATATTATACTCAATACACTTACATACTTACATACATTCATACATACATACATTATATACATACATAAATACATATACAGTACACATACATACACATTAATGCATATTACTCTACATTGATAAATAGTGTTCCTTTACCATTATCTTAAATCTAGTTATAGTCTGCGCTCGTCTAATTTCAACAGGAAGTTTATTCCAAAGTCGAATGGCCTTTACAGTGAAAGATTTGTCGTAAAAGGAAGACGAGTGAGATGGCATCTTTAGTTTCAAGTTTTGTGATGACCTCAGACATTTCGCATGCGTATCGTGAAGGAACTGGAATCGTTCCTTAAGATAGGAAGGAGTAGAAGGGTTAAATAATATACTGTATAATTGAGAAAGAATGTGAGCATCCCGACGGAGTCGTATTGGTAACCATTCAAGCTGTGTTCTAAACTGTGAAACGTGGTCATATTTGCGTAAGCCAAAAACGAACCTTATGCAGACATTTTGAAGACGTTCAAGCTTGTCTAGCTGGTTTTCGGCGAGATCAGGATAGCTGACATCTGCATAATCTAATATGGGTAACAGTAACGCGTTTGCAAGCGCAATTTTGGTAGGCATGGGCAGAAGGTTTTGTAACCTTCTTAACGTTCCTACAGATGCGAACATCTTTCGACTCACTTCTTGAATCTGCGTGTCCCATGATAATGAAGAATCGATATACACACCCAAGTTCTTAACCTTATCACTGATAGGAATAATACTACTCTCAAAAACTACTGGTGGGACACTAGTCCACTCTATTTTGGATGTGGTTCTGGAGCTGCCCACGATTGACACCTGTGTTTTCGTCGGATTGACCTTAAGGCCATAAGCGCGACTCCAGTTACTTATTTGACTTAGGTCCCTGTTTATCGACTGAATTGCTTCCGATAATTGTTGAAGAGGTGCCTGACAGTAAATTTGTAAGTCATCTGCATATAAGTGGTAGGAAGAAGAAATATGAGTTGAAATGGAGTTAATAAAAATTGAGAAGAGCAAAGGAGAGAGAACGCCGCCTTGGGGTACACCAGCGATAGTATTACACCAATTAGATATTTTGTTTTCTATACATACTCGTTGCTGGCGACCACACAAGTAACTTTGAAGCCAATCAACCACTGTTGGAGATATGTTAAGAGAGCTCAAGACATTGACCAATACATCAAAATCAACAGTGTTGAACGCATTGCTAAAATCTAGCAATGCAAGTATTGTTACCTTTCCGACCTCCATGCCATATCTTATGTCATCAGTGATATTGACCAGAGCTGTGGCAGTGCTATGGCCAGGACGAAAGCCGGATTGGAAAGGGTTCAGGACGTTATTTTGGCGAAGGAATCTACTGATTTGCGTGTGAACGAGACGCTCAACAATTTTGGATAGGAATGGGAGTATAGATATTGGGCGGTAATCGGAGAAAGTTATCGGTTTGGGTTTTTTGGGTAAGGGAATTATTTGACTACTTTTCCATGCGGTTGGGAATACACCACTAGATATAGAGAAGTTAAAAATGTAACATATAGTAGGGAGAAGTTCATTAAGGATGGGAAGGATCATATGGCGGCTGATAGCATCCACACCGGTTGCATTCGAGGTAATTGATGTAATGGCTCTCCTAACATCACAAGCAGTGAAGAGATCAAAGACCAATGGTGGATAGTTGGGTTTTGGAAGAGCTGAAAGATAATTGATGGTCTGTGCCTTGGTCGTCCTATCGAAGTTGGACGAGGCTGCGAAATGTTGATTAAGTAAATCAATGTTAAGATCCTGAGGAATTGCAACTTCTCGCTTTCTTCCAACCCCCAATGTATTGAGAAACTTCCATACTTTACCTGGGTCTCCATTTTGGATATTACTGTGGATGTGCTGGCGTTGTGCATTCCTACACACCTTATTGCAATGATTTCTAATTGAGATATATCTAGCATAGTTATCCTCACTAGGTCTAATTTTATATTTAAATTTAGCTGCAGCTTTTTTGTGCAATACATTTTTAATGTCTGCGGTGAGCCATGGGGAAGGAGGACGTTTCATTTTAACTGGTCGAATAGGCGCATGCTTGTCGTAAAGCGCGATGATATTAGTATTAAATATATGCACCTGTTCATCTGTCGACCCCGAGGTAGTAAGTGGACCCCAGTCTATATTAGCTGCATCCTGACGCAGGCGTTCTAAAATCATACCACCAAAATTGCGCTGCATAAGGATTTTGTGCTTAGCTTTAGGGACACGGATTTTATAGGAAAGGAATATGAGATCATGTAAAGAGAATGCGTCAGCTGGATATTGTCCATGCTTAACGACGTGCTCATTGGAGGAAACTAGTATTACGTCAATTAAACTTGGTTTGCGGTTTGGGACGTGATGAGTTGTATTTGAAGGAAGAATGGACAGGTTACAGGAGTTGGTAAGGGCCTGAAAGGCAAAGGTACGAGAGTCATTTTTAACTAAGCACGCGTTAAAGTCACCCATAATGATAACATGACTGTAAGAAGGCATTAGATCAACCATCAAGGTTTCGAAAGAAGGAAAGAATTTTACACTTGATAAGTGACAGTAGTAGATGCCGAGAAGGACCTTAGTGTGGTTGAGTTCAACTTCCAGAAACAAATGCTCGCCGGCGTCAGGTGGCGGTGGTTGCGCTGACATACTCAAAATTTTAAAAGGAATGTATGACCGCAAATATATAGCTACACCACCTCCTCGCCTGTCACCACATTCCCAGCGATCGTTTCTGATAAGCTGAAACCCAGGGAGGGAGTACAGAGTGGAAGAGTGGGTTGATTTAAACCACGTCTCTGAGACCAAAACGGCATGGATATTCTTACAGTCAAAGGTTGTCAGCATATCTGGGAAGTGAGCCGGGATGCTTTGGGCATTGATGTGGACCGCATTGAAATTCTTCGGTACATCAGTAAACTGTAGTTTGAGTAACTCAGCAAGAGACGCAACACTGCTGAAGCTATTTTGGGTGATGCTCGTTGCCGAGTAAAAACTTTCGGATTCACTATCATCATCAGTATCGCTCATAACATCTAAATACACATATAATAATAAATATATAAAAATATATACAAAAAATATCGACTATTATAATAAATTAAGTAAATAACGAAATAATAATCGAACAAAATATACCTATAAATTAAAATAATTAAGAATTATAGAATTTATGAATTAAACTAAGACAAATATATACTTAAAGCTACTACTATACCTATGAATATTCTAACACTTAAATCAACCTTTACCACCTGCCAGCAGTACTGATAAAAAATAAAGCGCATAATAACATCTACCAAAGCCGAACATTTATCTAAAAAGCTGAAAACTCACAATAGCCAACGTCTACTAAAGCAAAAGCATTTACAAACTAATAACATTGTCTACTCAACATACAGTCCGAGTAACCTAAATACATAAAGACAGAATAGTTTATGTTTTACAAGGGTAGGTACATGTATACGAGAGAAAATAATGAACTATTTACAGACAAAAGGATATAGCTGTATTTACTTTAACCCTGCCATGACAAGTAACCAGGTAGTAATTTTATTTAAATCCACCAGTCTCAGTCTAAATCACAAATACCGATACGTTAACAATAATAAATTATGTCGGGCACACGATTCGCACATCTAGTAGGATTTTATGGTATGGTAACTCTGCGTCCCGTACATAAACAGTGATGCACTTCACGTTAGTGTGCGCGCACCCTAAGAGCATAGATATTTTAAGATAATATTATCTAGGTAAGTATATTTATAATAGATACCCATCCCCTACGAATAACCATCCTATCCCATACCTTATTTATTTTGTGCGACCTATTAGTAAGTAGGTGTATTGTATAGGTACTTGGTTTCCAAAATAAATTTTACCGGTTTTGTAACATCTTTCATTGCTGCTCCGCTCGTACTCGTCGTAGCGTGATGTTATACCGTGCATTTATTTTATAGGCTATATAGCCCTAAAATGCACTACCTATCTAACTGTAAATAAAATTTTGAACTATAATCCGTAATTCCTGAGATTTTGATTTTTTTAAATTTTCCTATTCCTACCTTTCAAACAAACTCTTCACCTTTATAACAAAATTATATTTTCATTTATTTTTTAGCTTAAATAATAATTGTGGAATGATCTGCCTGTCTCGGTTCCTTCGAACGCCTACAGTGTGGGTCATCAAAAAGGTCTTAAAAGGATCGACAGCGCGAGTGTAGCGCCTCTGGTGTTGCAAACGTTTAAAGGCTACGGTTCCCATTTTCCATCAGGTGGACTGTGGACCGTTAGCTTGTCTGCCACATTAGTAGTATAAAAAATCATACCTACTCCAAAGTTACATTCAACCATGTTGCAAGTTGCAACCGATTTATAAATGAGACTATTGTTAAAATGTTTTGACAAATGATGCAAGCATACAGATTATTTTACTTGAATATAAAGACCATGTAATTAGATAAGTATCATGTGGGAAAAATACGTCCCAGGAAGTCCATTATTATAACCATTACATACCTATACAAAATTTACTTGGTGTAGTGTCGTGTTGAAATACGAAGCACCTCTTACTCGGTTTTCTGTCAACGATCACCACTTTAAGGCTTAAAGTTTAAGCATCTCACGGTACGCCTTCTAAAGGATAATAGGATAAATAGGCGTGCAGTGCTTGTGGAGCTTACGGTGCCGTGGGAGACCAACATACCGAACGACCACGCCATAGAGATAAATAAATAGGTACTTTGACTTGACCAATGAGTTAAACCAAAAATGTCTATGTGGTTAAACTCTATACTGTAGAAGTAGGAGCAAGGGGAATTCCAGCTATATCCCTGTATAATTTATTTAAAAACCTTAGATTGCCAAGAGCTTCAGTAAGCTCTTTACTAAAACGAATATCCAAAGCGGCATTGATAGGATCTTACCAAATCAGGTTGGGCAGGGGAGGGAACATTGCTGACGGTGGAAGGTGATCGTTTATGCGCATATAGTATCTAAGGTGACCACCTTAAACCTACTCAAATGGGTCGCAAGTCCCAGACGCCGTCGGGGTGTTCCCCCCGCCGCCACCCTATGGACCCGGCACCCGCACGGAGAATCCATGGAATGCTAAGAATAAGGTCTCTGATAAAACCACCTAAGGGTAATCATATCAGCCTTACACTTATGGGAATTTTGTTGCGAATTTTCCTTCATTTCATGCGTTAGTCGGCAGCACCACCAGGGCTTAGTCTGGAAGATCTCGGCACAGAAATAAAAATAAGTGCCTCTATTCTTTTGTATTTGTGTTATATCAATTCTATCCTGTTCTTTTAATAACGCACTTTAAATTTGTTCTTTTCCTACTTCATGTTCTCCTCTCGCCGGTCTGCTGGGAGATGTTTCTTTAAGAAATAAGCAGTAAACACCATTGTACATAAGTTTCCTGCTATACAGATATTATTACTTTCCTAGTGTGTGCATAAATAAATAAATAAAAAGTCCTAGTAGGCAATAGGTACGTGATCTCAGTAAAGTCTCATCGCCCCAACCCGCTCCATTCCAATTCCGGAGGACAATATACAATAGGTGAAATGTACGCTTCTGTCTACCTCTTTGAGAAAAAGGCGTTACTATAAAACAAAGAAGTAGTTTATAGGAACTAGTTACAACGAATCGTCATAAAAGTGGTTTAATAAAAGCGGGTCGTTCCGCGTAACGAGCTCAAGCGCTTTGTAGCAACATTAATTAGGGTTCCGTTCTCGCAGGGTAGAAACGCGGCCCTGTAATTTATTAGGGACAAAAACAGTTGTACATTACAATAAATTCTTAAAAACTAGGTATGAGTAATAAAAACGCACTACCCACGTACCCAGAATATTGTCGACGAAATAGAAAATATTACCACAGTATTATAATGATCTTTAGGCTGTGCTATTACTACGAATACGCCGCCGTCCGTCTGTTTGTGTGTCTGTATATCCGTCATAAGAGTGTATCTCAGGAACCGTGATAACTAGAAGGTTGAAATTTAGTCATAATAATATGATGTTTTGTAAGTATTTCTGCTGCCGCTATTACAACAACTTCAAATATATAGTCAGGAAACAACAATATTTAAGGTGGGGCCATACGGCATACCCATACCACAATCGTGAATTTTTGACGTTTTTTGGTACGGAACCCTCCTTGCGCGAGTCAGAATGCACTTGGCCGGTTTTCTTTATAATTACTGGTTTCTGTATATCACAGTGAGTGTGTTGACGGTGAACATTTTATACTAAGTAACCTGATTGACTTGATGTGTTACTTTGTACCTACCTACCTACTACATTAATAGTTTGGGTGTTTTCTATGTATAATATGTATGTATTTAGAAATGTATAAGTATGTATAGGTATCAGTCGTCTAGATCCCATAGCACAAGCTTATATTAGCTTAATTTGGGCTAGATGATGTTGTGTGTGAATGTCCACAAATATTATTATTATGTCTCTTCTTTTCTCGGGTATCTGCTTTTTATAATGAAGATATCCGGTCTTTTTCTTACATGGGGACATATTGATCCAACACGCAGAGGCCCTTTGTGATTTTTAATGCAATGGGAAATGGGACCCCTACTGCAGACAATTGACACCCGCCTTATGTAGAAGAACGGCAATTTATTGCCTACATGCAACAGGAGCAAAAATATTGTAAAATACTACCTACCTATGGATGAAGACAGCGCGGCAGCGTCTGCCATTTCCATAAGTAATCGGAGGTTTGCAGATTCAACAGATTACTATATGACTTTTTTTACTAATATATCTTTACACATATGCTAATATTATTAAATGAGTGGATTTCCAAGCAGCAACAATTACGAGGCATGTTTTTTTTTACGTGAGGGAAAATCCTCATGGATGTTATGCCCGACTCCTACCGATTAATCGAATCGATTCGATAGTGCTGGTGGTCGCTTTTAATTTATTTTATTTATGATAGTAGGTAAAAGTAGACTGGTAAAAACGCCTTTGGCATTAAGTCCCCACAGTACAAAGAGATTTGGTGCAGAAAGTTTAAATAAATAAATAAGAAAAAAGTTAGTAGGTACTATTTTTAGGAGAAGTTATTATCGATAATATAAGGCAATCACTATTTTATTACGAATTTAATTCATCCCCAATGTGGATGAATTAAATTTAAAAAAAAGAGCTTTATGATTTTTTCCCTAATAATGTGGATTCCACATTATTAGGGAAAAAATCATTTTTCCTCATTCCTCATCAATCCCTTTTTTATCATTTCGGTGCTTGTCCACGACACATTTTTCAGTATGCCTACCTACTGAACTTTTTTGTATGTTCCTCAAGGTTATTGGTTATTTTTATTTAACCATGACTATTCATAGTCATGGAATTGTCCAAAATAAATTTTATAGGAATATATCTAAACACAGTTTAATGACAAATAAAAATGCATCTGTGCCAGAAAACCCTTTGAAGTCGGTGACTCAAAGTTGGTCAAGCATATTTTTTGTATTACAATAATAGAGTAATTTCGGGTAATATGGCCTGGTCGGTCAATATGGCCTACTGCGATTTCTCTGAACTGAATGAACACTTGCGACCGCTTGACCCGGCAAACCAACGCACCCCTTCCCCTCACTTCCTCAGTCAACTCGCGCGAGACGAAGTGTGCACGTGCGGGCGCTCGATCGAAAATTACGTAAAGTGATCTTATTTTTTGGTAAGTTTTACTCATTACATTTTTGAAATTGTAGTTATTTTTACATTGGTACTACACAGGTTTGTAGATTAGCTATTTTTATGTAGTATTGTGATAGATTTTAAACATATTTCTTGCTCATTTTTAGGCTAGACTTTTACCTATTAAAAACGTTCCCGCGGCCAATATGGCTCACCAGATAAATGGCTAATATGGCACCAGGCCATATTGTCCCCATAATTTTATATTGTTTCTATATGTTTTTCTTTTTTAGATAATGGCTCCGCGGAAACCGCATTCGCAAACAAAATGACAAATTTGCTCCGCAAAGTAACACAAAATTTATTAGTTACTGTTATTTTTCTGGAGGGCAATATAGCTCACCTGATTTGTGGCTAATATGGCCCAGGCCATATTGCCCTTCCATTGTTAAAATTTGACAATTGTTAAAGGTTCAGATTTTGTTTTTTGTAAATTATTTCTTTATGTTGATTGTTTTGAAATTGTAATTATTTATTCTTTATTAGTTCTAAGACTGAATTGTAAAATAAAAACTGATAGATCTCTAAAAAAAAATGATTTATTCCCAAAAAGGCTTATGGCGTGCCATATTACCCGAACTTACTCTATATAAAATCGACAACAATACAAGAAATAATAAATAAATCAAAGTTAGTTATTTGTTCAGGTTGGAACGGCTGAACTGATTTGGCTGAAATTTAGTACTGGGATAGCTTATAATCTGAAATAACACTTAGGCCACTTTTATCCCGGGAATAAGATCCCATGGGAATTGGAAACAGGAATAAAATTTTACGCGGCGAATATGAGAGATACTTACCTTTTTTTTAACGTGAGTGAAAATCCATCATGGATGCTATGCCGGACTCCTACCGACTAAAAAACCTCACATAACGCCTAACAGCCTATGGTTGGGAGTCCCGTGTAAAGGTCAAAGCCCACTTTAACGACTCCGCTTCCACCCGGCAAAAATAATATAATTCAAATATAGGCCTTAAACATTGCTCTTTAGATATATTTTACATTGCCATCATCAATTAGCAGACAGCTCGCTTTAGTCGCTTTCAGCGAGCTTACCGCCGTCAGACTGCTCGGGAGTGGACGCCTCGCTGGGTGTGCGTTGTAGACGAGCGGTAGCGTTAGCGCTTACTGCTAGCAGTCGCCGCACTGGCACCGATCGCGAACTGTGTCTATTGCGAAAGGCGAGAGCGGTCGGCGCGGCGGGTGGACAGCTGGCCGTCTGCTAGCTGTCGCCGTGTGGACTGCTGGGTGCGTGCTAGCTGTCGCCGCGTAGACTGCGAGCAGTAGCCTTCTTTTAGGGCAGTGTTGGGTGGGAGCGGTGTTGGAGCGGGGTGGTTAAAGTGTGCTATGACCTTAAGCCCTCGGAAGGATGTTCCAGAACTCCCAACAGATTCCAGGACTCCCAACAGTTCCAGGACTCCCAACAGAATATACCTACTTACCTACCTAACATTCATGCAATACAAATTCCCGCTAAAGCTACACTTAGAAACTGTTCTAGTAATTTAATGGGTAGGTAATTATAATTATCAAAACCATTAAGAGCGTTAATTTTGTTTTCAAATTACATACGATCGTAAGAAATCAGACTGCACGTCACACGCAGCCGTATAGTGCATAACTTTAGCAACGAAGAAGTTTGATACTTTTGTAACTTTTTCGAAACAAAAGTGGTGCGGTTAAGGAAGAGGACTGGTTCTACGGGCTGATTTCCGCAACGTCATTTATTGCGCCTATTTTGCGTGGGGGGTTGTAGTATGGCTATTTTGCCATCCCAGTTCCTCCGGGAAGTCTAGCAGACTCTTCACGCTGCCGACGGCTTCCTGCAGTGACCTGGAGCAGGTTACGTACCCATCCACATGGGAGGAGTAGGATTAGTTTAGGGTCCATTGTTGTCAGCAAAGAGTGTCTTCTTGCCAGCTCATCCGCCGCAGCGATATTACATCGTGAGCCACTGAGTCCTTTTAATCCATTGTAGCTAGACATTGTTCTTTTCGCATATATCCATGAGGCCTATGTGGCATTCCGTGACAAGGCCAGATGTTGTCACATGGCTCTGTACCGCTTGTAGGACTGATATACTACCATTAGGTATCCGAATACACTGGTTGTGACGTTCCTGACCTGACCGTTCAGTCGCCTTGATTTTATATCCATGCAATCTTGCTCTTGCTTAGTATACTGTGCCATGGGTGCCTAAGGGGGTTGCGATATTAATGTTCAGGTCCTCCGAGAAGTTTCCTGCTTCAGAACCCGTTCTCGTTTTGGATTCATCCGTACTTAAATATTCCTCAATCCTTAATATCCGTAGATATTGAGTCACTCTCGAAGGCACTCTTGTAGTTGTATTTTGTACTTTTTATTGAATGCAAACTGTTATGTTATCATGTCCGTGATCGCTTCTGTCAGCGGTTCCAAATCCACCAACTTCTTGTATATTTATGTGGTCGTGGCTTCCTGTTTGATGATACAACATCGCCTGTATGGTGGCTGAGGGGCGTAGTTCCCCTCCCGGCGGCGGTTGCCATACAGGCTAATCTTTAAATATTTTCTTTCTTTTCTTGATTACTCCAATTCAGTTTACAGTCGAGAAGCACCCTAAGATACTTGACCTCTTTGGAGAAATGTAATTCGGTGCCATAGAGACGGGGCACCTGATAATTTCCGAGAATTCTTTTGTTAGTAAACAGTAACAGCTCCGTCTTGCCTGGATTGTCTGAAGGATCGTTAGCTGTGCACCAACGTTCCACGATTTTAAGAGTATTCTGTGCGACATCACTCTCCATGCTGGTAAAGTTTACTCTTGTCAGTTTTGTTATGTCGTCTGCGTACCCCACAGTGTAGTGGTGGTTTGCGTTAAGCTTGACGCAAGACTTCAACCGGTGCACTCTACCAGTAATGACCTACGGTGCCGAAACGATGTTATCCGTCAGAGAATAAGAGTGGTCGACATAGCTTGCAGAGTATGCGTTTTGAAGTAGCAGTGGGCTGGCCACATCTGTAGAAGAACTGGATGGCCGATGAAGCAAGCGACTTCTGGAGTGGAGACCGCGACTTGATAAACGTAGCCTATGACGACCTCCTGCCAGATGGAGCGACGATCTAAATGAGGTTGCAGGGATTGACAGGATGCACAAAACGGTCCTGCCGTGTTTTGTGGCGAAATTTGGGAGAGGTCTATGTCCAGCAGTGGACTGCTATAGGTAAAATTGATTGATTAATTGGTTATTAGGTCGTCTACAACAAGGTTCCATAGCAGTGGTGAGACAACTTGTGGACAACCTTTGGCCATCGTTGCGCACTAGTTTCTGCACTATCTATTTATTCACTGACTATCATGTATACTCGGTATTTTGCCAGTGTCGTGTGGTTATGCTTCTTCTGTCGAAAGCCCCCTCTATGTTTATGAAAGTGCCGAGGCACATTGATTTATTCTGGATGACCTCTTCTATTTTGTGTACCCACGCCGATGCATGTAGTGCTGAATCCGTAGACTTGCCGGGGGCATATGCGTGTTGGTTGAAATGCAGTGGCTTATTTTGAAGGGCCGTCCCTCGAATGTCTCTGTCACGCAATCTTTTCAGAGTTTTTAGTTGGAAAGACGTAGGGCTTATCGGTCTGTGTGACCAGAGGTCTGAATAGTCCTCTTTACCGAGTTTTGGTATAAAGAACACTTAGACCTCTCTCCACAGTCTGAGTCACAGCCCCATACACTGTCTGGCGTACAGGTACTATGTAACTGATAATATCAACTTGTGTCCTCCCCATTTTATCACTGCAGGGAAGACTTCATCCTGTCCTGGAGATTTGAAGGACTTTCAGCTGTTAATTACCCATTCAGTTTTTTCTAAGTTGACAAAATAGATTAGAACATGTCTTGCGAGCTCCCAGTGGAATTTTTCTGTGGATAAATTTTTCACCAGCCACGCGAGTGTCTGCAGCAATTGGCATCCTGGGAAGTGCGTTTGTATCAAAATACTCTCGGTTTCTTCTCATGTGTTGGTCAGACCGCCGCGCCGCTAGGTTTGTACATCCGGATAGATCCGGACAGTTCTGTCCCTTGTTTGGCCAGTATTAGTCTGATCTAGCAGAGGTTTCTCCAAGACTTAGTACTTCTTTCTTAGTATTTTGCTTTAGCGGCTTTATAGCCGTCCCAATCTTGGTCTGGTTCCTTACAGGTGTACATATAGAACAGCTGACTCATGTTCTTTCTGAGCCGTTCGTTCTTCGAGCTACATGCGCGAGTCCGACTCACATTGGCCGGTTTCTGTCTAAAACACTGTTCCATAATTACCACTTATGAAAATGGTTTGTTAATGTTATTATCAATACCACACGAATAGTAACTACCTGCCTTGCGTATAATACCTACATCTACGCTGTTCGTGGAGAAAATAGTGCAACTGTAAAAGCTTATAACTTGGTCAGTTTTCGTTAGTTTCATTTTATTTTTTTGATACAGTATTTTGAAGCGAAGCTCTAGTCGGGGTGTCTGAGCTTTGCACTATACCTATATCTATATGTTATATATCTATGCGTTGTATCTCGACCATAAATATTTATATATATGTATTATATTGTACGTCACAAAGTACTAAGACTGTTTGGTCACGCTAGAATTAGACTATTTTTGTTCAAATTTTCGTATTTAAAAATGGAACATCGAGCGACATGACCACTCTCTGAAAGCCTCTCGGCGGTACTAAATCGTATTTGTTCGTGTATCTGCATTTATAGGGGTTTACAAAATACTTTGTAAAAAAAAATCTGTATCTAGTTACTTAAAAAGAAATATTTTAATTGTCAAAGGAGAAGTTCTGACATAATAATACATAAATATCATAATGATTTAAACTACTGAAGTTGGTGAAAAGACTACTTTATTTTTGTGAAATTTCTCAGTATTTGAGCAAACTTTACAGCCAGTTTTCTCCAAAAAAAGGAACCTACCTAATATGAGGTTATTCTACAAACTGATAGCCAAGGTTCTTTGCAATTGCTTCGTATCCCTTGTTTATTAAATTTATCCGTTATTTGACATGAATTTAAGCATCGAAATCGATGCAAATCGTATGATTTGAAAAACCTTGCTCACTTTCGTTGATATTAGCCATATGTAATCTGTTGTTAGGTAAAATATGTTTTATGAAAAGTTTAGAGAGCTAAATTTACTAAGTATGTAAGTGAATACCATGTGGGTACGATGAATATTTAATGTCTTCAAACGCATTGAAAAGTATGGTTTCTGAGCAAATCGTGGCGCGAAATATGTTAGCCCTCTTAAGAAGTTAGTAAGAGTTATACTTATAACCAACAACGGCAAATACATGGAAAGTTCCGTTGAATTTGTTAAATAATATCTACGGACGTCGATTAGGTAATAAGATACTTATGAATGCGATTAGAAGCAAATGATCTGCGGTAGAATGAATTTTGTGTATTTTAATGAAAGGGTGATGTTTTTTTTTCGTGTGGCATTCTTCATGGCTGCTATGTCGATCTCCTACCAGCTAAAATCCCACGGTGAGCTACAACTGTCTCCGGCCGGGAGTTCCAGGTAGAACCTCGAAAGGATGTCCAATTCATGTAGTAGTTAATTCAATAAAATATCACAAAACGCCACAATGGTCAGCCATCTGAGAACCAGCCACGGCGAAACATGATTACTACAGTGACACGAGCTCTTTTTTGCCAATTGCACTAAACAGACTAAATACACATAACTTTTTAATTAATCAGATACACCAACTGCATAAATAACTTTGTAATTTCATGCAAATAATATCGGATTACAAAGTTATTTATGCAGTTAATGAATCTAAAAAACTAGACCGAAATTCCAGACTATTTAAATTTTTCCTTGGTTCATACTCTAAGCACTATTTCATTCTAAATTTGTAGGTTCCATGTCCGCTAGAAGTGCCTCAAAGTTTTGATGATCGGTCAGTCAGTGAGTTTATGTGACTCCGAATTTTTATGGAACTTTGACTCGTTATAGTTCTTAAACTACTCGTTCAAACTGATCAAAATTTAATATATACCGTATTTATACGAAGCTTGCTTAGTTACTGAAAATTCAAAGTTCTAGTTTTATCCACAACGAAGTCATAGGCCTACGAGTATAGGGACTTAGGGAGTCGAAAATGGTCTGAGTGGGTTTGAGAAAACATAATTACGTCTGTGCCGCTGCCGCTGATATTCATTATTGCCCTAAAATTCAGAGCTTACGGTTATTTTTGGATTTGACTATGCTATTCTCAGTGTGAATTAATCCTTATTGTAACCGTCACAAGTCAACGGATAACAACGGTCATACCATACTCGTATCATAATGGGAATGTGGACAAACATGGAAAACTCGAATATCGAGACATAATTTCACTTTCAATTAGTTAAAAAACATTCTCTAAGAATAAAAACCGGTCAAGAGCGAGTCGGATTTGTGCACAGAAGTTGGTTTCGTAGCAAAACGTTTACGTAGATACCTATTACGTATATTACGTTACGTTACTCCATAATACAAAGTTCAGGAAAACAGACAGGAGGAGTTATACCGCTACCTAATCTTTCGAGAAGAAATCAGACTCTACCGTTTATGAACTGTAAGTAATTTAATTATTACGTATCTCATGTGAACTTATTCAGAGGATAAAGAGTAGGAGACCATATCTACCCTGGAGCGCCAATTCTCGACCACACGTTGTGAATGCGTGGACGGAAATTTATGGGTGAAACGCCATCTACTTATCTCATGTTTTGCTTTACCTGTAAATTCCTTCCACGTCGTATAAACCGAGATTCGGCGTCCTGTACCAAATTTCAGCCGAAAGCGTTCAGCGGCTTCCTTATTCGACATCGACATATCCTAACGCAATTCGAGGGATTGCAGCGTACGCTAATAAATAAAATAATTTCATTCGATTCTTACACATTAAATTATTGCTATGAATCAAAATCACTGGGGAAACGGACATAAATGAATCACCCTGTCGACGAATAGTCCAACGGCGAATCGGTCGTAGGAGAACGGTTGCTGAATCGAGGGTAACCAGTTTGTTAAGTATTACCTGGATCATGTCATCGTTCAGGTTTATTGAGTAACATTGCAGTTTAATAGTTATTAGTTCATAAAAATTCTACCCTTAAAATTCTACGAGTTGGAAAGTCCGTCTGGGTACGATAAAAGTAAGGTCGTCATATATAAGGCGTTGCCTCCCAACAGATATTACCAACCTTTTTTTTCGCAATGACCAACACTTTACTACCTATACTTATTATCCATACTTTTCGCGGGTCAGCTCTTATGAATATAAGCGACGCGACGGGAGTAAATGCGACGGGAAACATTATATTACTTAAAATATTAATACTACCTTTTTTTCACTATTATGTGACGTGACGCAAACTTAGTTGCGCGGGCCAGCTACTCTAATATATAAATCGTAGGAATGCTTCATATTAAGGGTAATACCTTACCCTTCGGCCACATTCGAAACCAAGTTTTGAAATGTTTCTAACCATATAATAATTTAGGAACGTATCTATAATACTAAGCACCTCATTCGCTGTGTCATATACTACAACATTACATTTTATTAAGTTTTCTTAATTTTATTTGTGTATCAATTCATTCAGCCTGCTATTCAAACCCACCGACACAATACCCCTTCTTTTGTGTCGCGCAGTCGGGTAAAATTAAGTATAAAATGTTTAGAACATCTGAGGTCATAATTGTGCCGGAGTTGCCTCTCAAGACATTTAAATGGCTATAAAATGAAATCTAGACCTTATGTTCAATCCATAAAGTATTAATCAGATTGTCATTTATTGAAGACGTTGCATTATACTCTGCACGAATCCATAACTATCACCAAAAAGATAATAAGGACCCCAGACGGAGTTGCCTCGGAGTTGCCTGGCTACCAGACGAAATTAAAAGTATGTCCCTTAATAAATTTAAAAAGGTGGAAAAAGTAAATTGTACTGCAGGGGCTACTATACAATTGGTGATGATTTGTCGGATGGAGAAGCCTGGAAATGACCTGCTCTACTGGATTCTCAAAAAAAAATGTTAAAATGCATAGTTTTTAGATTCATTTTGTAAATAGAGCTCTAAAAAGAATAACCCGCTGAGTTTCTTGCCAGTTCTTCTCAGGTGGGTCGCGTTGTGAACTGGTGGTAGATTTTGATTTATATTCTGGACGTTTTACAAGAGCATCTGTATATGCCTATGAGAAATAAATTTCTTTTTCTTTCTTTCTTTCTTTCGCATCGTCAGGGAAGTCCGTCTAAGCGACCAGTTTGACATAAACCTGTTTATTTAGTATAAATCTTATTTTATTCAAAATCTCCTTTACAGTTTATTAAATTTGCTATTGAAGTGTGTTATTCGATTGATTAGGGCTGCCTTAAGTTAGGAGATAAATAAAAAACATTTCAACTTTGCAAAAAGTGTGCTGGACTTCCCAGCATTGACCTTACTTGTAAAGATTTTTGCCATATTTCGCGTTTTTCGAGAGCGATTTCGATCGAACAAAGTTTTCCTAATCGTGATATTACCTAACCGTTAAAAAAAACAAGAGTATCTAATAAATTATAATAAAGTGTTCAATCAATCAGATCAAAAGAATATTTCCTAGTATAAAGTTCATCTCAAAATGAAAAATGAAAATGAAAATATTTTATTTCGATAACAAGATAGGTACATAAAACTATTGTTGTTGTAGAAACCTTCTATTAAGTGTAATACACCTGTGTTAGACGGTCTCGCTCCTCTATAACTATATCCAAGCAGTACCAGATGTAATCTCTTAAGAGCGTTAATTTTGTTTTCAAATTACATACGATCGTAAGAAATCAGACCGCACGTCACACACAGCCGTATAGTGCATAACTTTAGCAACAAAGAAGTTTGATACTTTTGTAACTTTTCGAAACAAAATTGGTGCGGTTAAGGAAGAGGACTAGGTTCCACGGACTGATTTCCGCAACGTCATTTATTGTGCCTATTTTGCGTGGGGGGTTATAGTATGGCTATTTTGCTATCCTAGTTCCTCCGGGAAGTCTAGCAGACTCTTCACGTTGCCGACGGCTTCCTATAGCGACCTGGAGCAGGTTACGTACCCATCCAGATGGGAGGAGTAGGATTGGTTCAGGGTCCATTGCTGTCAGCGAAGAGTCTCTTCTTGCCAGCTCGTACGCCGCAGCGATATTACATCGTGAGCCACTAAGTCCTTTTATCCATTGTAGCGTGACATTGTTCTTTTCGCATATATCCACTCCGTGACAAGGCCAGATGTATCGCATGGCTCTGTAGCGCTTGTAGGACTGATTTACTACCATTAAGTATCCGAATACACTGGTTCTGACGTTCCTAACCTGACTGTTCAGTCGCCTTGATTTTATATCCATGCTCTCCTCCCCCTCCATCCCCTTAGGCACCCATGGCACATTATACCAATATACTGTGCCATGGGTGCCTAAGGGGGTTGCGATATTAATGTTCAGGTTCATCGAGAAGTTTCCTGCTCCGGAATCCGTTCTCGTTTTGGATTCATCCGTGAATATTCCTCAATCCTCAATATCCGTAGATATTGAGACACTATCGAAGGCACTCTTGTAGTTGTATTTTGTACTTTTTATTGAACGCAAACTGTTATGTTATTGTGTCCGTGATCGTTTCCGTTAACAGTTCCAAATCCACCAACTTCTTGTATAATTATGTGGTCGTGGCTTCCTGTTTAATGGTGACGTGTAGCGGCGGTAGTTCCAACATCACTTCTATGGTAGCTGAGGGGCGTAGGTTTTGAGAATTGTAATTCGGTGTTATAGAGACGTGACACCTGATAGTTTCCGAGAATTCTTTTGTTAGTAAATAGTAACAGCTCCATCTTGCCTGGATTGTTTGAAGGTTCTTTAGCTGTGCACCAACGTTCCACGATTTTAAGAGCAGTCTGTGCGACATCACACACTATGCTGGTAAAGTTTACTCTTGTCAGTATTGTTATGTCGTCTGCGTACCCCACAGTGTAGTGGTGGTTTGCGTTAAGCTTGGTTATTATTCGCCGATACCGCAATGCCCGAAGACGCAAGACTTCAACCGGTGCACCCTACCAGTAATGACCTACGGTGCCGAAACGATGTTATCCGTCAGAGAATAAGAGTGGTCGACATAGCTTGCAGAGTAAGCGTTTTGAAGTGGCAGTGGGCTGGCCACATCTGTAGAAGAACTGGATGGCCGATGGAGCAAGCGAGTTCCGGAGAAGAGACCGCGACTTGATAAACGTAGCCTAGGACGACCCCCTGCCAGATGGAGCGACGACCTAAAAGAGGTTGCAGGGATTGACTGGATGCACAAAACGCAGGACCGTGTGTGGTGGCGAAATTTGGGAGAGGTCTATGTCCAGCAGTGGAATGCTATAGGTAAAATTGATTGATTGATTGATTATTAGGTCGTCTACAACAAGGTTCCATAGCAGTGGTGAGACAACGCCTCCTTGTGGACAACCTTTAGCCATCTTCTCACTCACTGGTTTCTGCTGTCTGTAGCTTTAAAATGAGTTGTTTAGCATGTTATTTATCCATTCACTGACTACCGTGTATACTCGGTATTTTGCCAGTGTGGTGGTTATGCTTCTTCTGTCGAAAGCACCCTCTATGTTTATGAAAGTGCCGAGGCAAATTGATTTATTCTGGATGACCTCTTCTATTTTGCGTACCGACGCCGACGCATGTAGTGCTGACTTGCCGGGGGCATATGATGTTGGTTGAAATGCAGTGGCTTATTTTGAAGGGCCGTCCTTCGAATGTCTCAGTCACACAATCTTTCCAGAGGTTTTGGCAGGAAAGCCGTAGGGCGTATCGGTCTGAATGACCAGAGGTCTGAATAGTACCCTTTACCGGGTTTTGGTATAAAGATCACTTAGACCTCTCTCCACAGTCTGAGTCACAGCCCCATACACTGTCTGGCGTACAGATACTATGTAACTGACAATATCAACTTGTGTCCTCCCCCATTTTATCACTGCAGGGAAGACTTCATCCTGTCCTGGAGATTTGAAGGACTTGAAGCTGTTAATTACCCATTCAGTTTTTTGTAAGTTGACAGAATAGATTAGAACAGGTCTTGCGAGCTCCCAGTGGATTTCTTCTGTGGATACGTTTTCCACCAGCCACACGAGTGTCTGCAGCAATTGGCATCATGGGAAGTGCGTTTGTATCAAAATACTATCGGTTTCTTCTCATGTGTTGGTCAGGCCGCCACGCCTTCAGGTTTATTTATAGATACTGAAAGTTCTGGCCCTTGTTTGGCCAGTATTAGTCTGACTCTAGCAGAGGTTTCTCCAAGACTTGGTACTTCTGTATCTCAGTCGCTACTTCTATTTTGCTTTAGCGGCTTTTTAGCCGTCCCAATCCAGGTCTGGTTCCTTACAGGTGTTCATATAGAACAGCTGCCTCATGCATGTTCTTTCTGAGTCTTTCTAGTTAGGAGCCCCACCAGCTAGTCTTTATTTCTCGCATAGATGGATACGGATTGGGGACAGGCCATACCGGTAGCTATATAGATAATGTTGTCACTTACGTGTCTGTCAGTTTGTTCAGTATTTTCAATTATGCTCGGCATTGCCTGAGTTCTCAATAGTTGTTGCAGGTTGTTGTAAGATTATATATTAGCCACTTATCGTCCGAGCAACAGGCTTCACTAGACACGTGCCAGTTAATGGCTGTCCTTGCTACCTCCTCTGTTGTAAGGTTAGATCAATTTTATTATTCTACCGCGTATGTATGTATATATGTTGGTTACATAATGTTGGCTCTAAGCCGTGGTTTACGACAGTCAGTTTTGTGGTTAAAAGATAGGTACCCAATGAGTTCCTTACCTCTGTATATTATATAGGGATTTAGCTGGTATTCCCCTTACTCCTACTACTACTACTACTTGTCTCGTAAAAGACAGACAGACGGATAACGAAGTCTCATGAATAGGGTCCCGTTTTTACCCTTTGGGTACAGAACCCTAAAAACAGACCAAAATAACATTTAAGTGGGCTCTCATACAAGAAACGTGATTTTTGTCGTATTTTGGTACAGAACCCTACATGCGCGAGTCCGACTCACATTGGCCGGTTTCTGTGTAAAACACTGTTCCATAATTACCACTTATGAAATTGGTTTGTTAATGTTATTATCAATACCACACGAATAGTGACTACCTGTCTTGCGTATAATACCTACACCTACGCTGTTCATGGACAAAATAGTGCAACTGTAAAAGTTTATAACTTGGTCAGTTTTCGTTAGTTTCATTTATTTTTTTTGATACAGTATTTTGAAGCGAATCTCTAACCGGGGTGTCTGAGCTTTGCACTGTACAAAAGTTCACGTTGTATATCGACCATAAATATATATATATTATATTATACGTCACAAAGTACTAAGATTGTTTGGTCACGCTAGAATTAGACTATTTTTGTTCATTTTTTCGTATTCAAAAATGGAACATCGAGCGACATGACCACTCTCTGGGAGCCTTTCGGCGGTACTAAATCGTATTTGTTCGCGTATCTGCATTTATAGGGGTTCACAAAATACTTTGTAAAAAAAAATCTGTATCTAGTTACTTAAAAAGAAATATTTTTATTGTCAAAGGAGAAGTTCTGACATAATAATACATAAATATCATAATGATTTAAACTACTGAAGCTGGTGAAAAGACTACTTTATTTTTGAGAAATTTCTCAGTATTTGAGCAAACTTTACAGTAATTTTTCTCCAAAAAAAGGAACCTACCTGATATAAGGTTATTCTACAAACAGATAGCCAAGGACCTTTGCAATTGCTTCGTATCCCTTGTTCATTAAATTTATCAGTTATTTGACATGAATTTAAGCATCGAAATCGATGCAAATCGTATGATTTGAAAAACCTTGTTCACTTTCGTTGATATTAGCCATATGTAATCTGTTGTTTGGTAAAATATGTTTTATGGAACATTTAGAGAGCTAAATTTACTAAGTATGTTAGTTAATACCATGTTTGTACGATAAATATTTAATGACTTTAAACGCATTGAAAACTATGGTTTCTGAGCAAAACGTGGCGTGAAATATGTTAGCCCTCTTAAGCTCAAAATATATTATTACATTTTAAAGAATAATAATAACATTATAGTATAGTGTGTGTGTGTGTGTGTAAGTGTGTGTGTGTGTGTGTGTGTGTGTGTGTGTGCGCATGTGAGTGTGGATATTTATTTTATTTTTGTGTGAGTAGGTGTGTGTAAAATCAAATATGTGTTAAGTGTTAAATTAAGTATGTAAATAATTTTTCTGTTTCTTCATAGTTCAGGCCCGACAGCCACTTAGTAACTTTCTTTTTACATTCGTATAATGTTAACAGGTAAATATCTAATTCTTTATTTATTAGGTTGTACAAATGAGACGATAGTCTGATCTGTCGCCGTGCAAAAGATGTCTTGACAGGTGCTGCGTGTGCAACAACGTGCTTTCTACGTTTCAGCTGGTAGGAAGGGCAAGGGACCAACGTTTTATGTTTTTTTAGTATGATGTTAAGTGTGTACAGTTTTCTAACAGTCAGTAGTTTACAGTCCAGATATAATTGATTTGTGGAGTAATACCGAGGCTTAAAAAGTGCTATTTTTAGGAGGGCTCTTTGAGACCTTTCAACTTCCAAAAACTTTACCTTTGTAGCACCTCCCCAGATGGATATGCAATAGGTCAAGACTGACTGCGCTAAAGCTACGTAAATTAATTTTATCAATTTTAACATCGCAATTTTACGTAGTTTTAGGAATATCCATGAAAGCTTTCTTATCCTATTGGCAATTGCCTCTAGATGGGAATGCCAGGATAGGTGTTGATCCATAAGAACCCCTAGGTATTTAATTGACGAGGTTTTATTTATAATGGGACATATACAAGAAGCCAAGGAAGCGTTGCAATTATGTTCATGAATTCTAATTTTAAAGTTTGCTGGAGGTTGAGTATTTTTATATATTGAATACCATATGTACTTCGATTTTTGAGAATTTAAGGTAAGCAAGTTGTGTTTTAACCATAGATCAATCTCAGCTAGTCCGTTTTCAGTGTCTGTATGAATAGATTGTATAGATCTTCCTGTAAAAACAATCACTGTGTCGTCAGCATACGAGAACACTGTAGCATTATGCAACTGCATGTTGAGCAAGTTATTAATATAAATTAGGAAGAGCGTAGGCCCCAATATGCTCCCCTGAGGAACACCGAATGCAACATTTGAGTACTCGCTTCTGTGGACTCCAACTTTAACGCACTGTTTCCGGTTTGTGAGATAATCTTTGAAAAGTGCTAATGGTGTCTCTTATTCCGATATACTCGAGTTTTTGTAGAAGTGTGGGGACAGAGACGGTGTCAAATGCCTTCTTTAAATCAAGAAAAACTGCGAGGCACTTATTACCTTTATCTAATTGTTGCACTATTATGTTCGTTAAGGCTGCAATAGCGTCTTCCGTGGATTTGTTTTGACGACAACCAAATTGACACTCTGACAAAATATTATATTTATTTAGATAATTAATTAACAAGTTGTTTATTAATAATTTTTTCCATAATTTTAGAGAATGTTGATAGCACTGATATTGGCCTGTAGTTGCCAACATCGTCTCTGTCACCACCCTTGAATACAGGGGTTATAATAGCACACTTAAGAGAGTCAGGAAATACGCCTGTATTAAAGCAGATGTTAATTAAGTGAGTTATGATGGGAACCAAATTATATCTGGCCAATTTGACAAAGGAGGTAGGAATGTCGTCCCATCCAGTTGCACTTGAAGACTTTAAATTCATAAGAGTCCTTTCAACCTCTTCAGTGTCCGTATCCAGCAGAGCAAAGGAAGAGAGCTGACGAGACTGGGGCACAATGTACTTTTTGTTTACACAGGTAGGGGTCAAAGGGATATTTATTTTAGATGCGAGATCACTTCCAATGTTTGCAAAATACTCATTTACTGCATCCACTGATTTCTCGGGTGTTTCCTTTATGCAGAGTAGCTGTGTATTTTCAGTCTTCGATTGTTTGCAGTGAGTAATTTTTGATATTGTTTTCTACAGACTTTTAGGGTTATTTGCTGACTCTTCAAGTAAGTTTTTATCATATTTTCTTTTAACCTTTTTATCAAATTATTGCAAAAATTGCGGTAAGGCCTATAGGTGATCTTCTGTATGTCGTCATTAGGATTATCCCGTACTTTAATTTGCATTCGGTTTCTGTTACGGATGCAGCGAAGTATACCCGGAGTAATCCATGGTTTAATTATGCGTTTATCATTTGAAATCTTAATAGTCTTTGCATTTTCATGCAAAGAGTCAGAGACTGCTTTAGTTAGTAAATCGGTAAGTTGATTTGGATTATCACATTGCAAAAGTCGGAAAGTATTTTTCTTTTCTAAGCTCAATAGAGCTTTGTCGTAGTCTACTACTGTTTTAATTTTGGGTGTTGAATATTTGTTTTTAATTTTTGACAAGATCAGAACAAATAAGGCATGATCTGTAATTGTTGTGTTTAAAATAGCGATTTGAGCAGAAGTTATACTTTTGTCTAATTTTATCATGAAATGATCTAAGCAGCTTTCTAACCGAGTGCGAAAGGTGTGTAAAATGAGTCTCAAAATAAGTAAGCCGCGTAAAGGTTAACAAATATCCATCCATATTTACAAACATTTGTATCTCAAATCTCCAACTAATCTATCTTTCCTGCGCTATTTTCTCACGTTCCGCCGTTGACACATAGCATAACAAACAACGCGGCAGTAAACGTTCGAGATTATTGAATGTTTTGATGATTCATCAACTAAAACCTGACCAGGAAACGGTTATGCTAATAAAGTTAGCTAATATTAGCACAGACAAGACACAGGCAGCTGTTGCTTAGATAATAAAGAGAGCAGCAGCGGCAGCGCCTTGAAACATAACCAGTTTTATAATGCGCGCCCACGTTCAGACTTGTAGGACCGATTCTTTTTCCAATGTTATTTCTTAGTTTATTAGATAGTTATCCCCGTGTGGTGACGGGAAAGAGTATAAAATATCGCCATCCCAAGGGTGTCGTAAGAGGCGACTCTGGGGACACTTTCGCAAAACGATCTATTGCGCAGAGCCGGAAACCTGGAAATGATATGACAACCGTTAAGCCAAGTTAAAGGCCTATTATTACTATCATTTTTATGATTTGTCGGCATAAAAATCGGCGTGTAATCAATCATCAATCAATACATCAATCAATCAATCAATCATCATCAATCAATATTAATCAGTCATCAATCAATCAATATCAGCATCAATCAATATCATCATCAATCAATCATCATCAATACCTACATATAAAATCGTAACTGTTTGTCTGACGTTTGTGCACGCTAATCTCAGCAACCGCTCAACCGATTGCAATGCGGTTTTCTTTATTGCGTTGCAGTCTGCTCCACTTAACATTTAGTATTTGTTTCATGTCAATCAGTTCATAAATAAAAAGTTATATTAATCACTTGTAAAATACAGCGTACAAAGTCGCAGGCTACTGCACTGCTAGTTATTGAATATAGGTAAAGCACCTTCCGGTACATAAGGTTCATAGTATCATTACGTCAAGAGTATCAAAATGTCCGTAGTATCATAACGTCTACAGACTCTACAGTATCAAAATTTCCATGGTATCATTACGCCTAGTTTTTCGTATTGTTTGAGTAATTTTGCATAATAATTATGCACCGGAAGGGTATATCAGCCTAATTCTTGTCTATCGTTCACATTCAACTTGTTGAAATACGTTACCTGCATCCAAACTAGGTAAAGTACTTAATAAATTCATTTCTTTAGGGTTCCGCAGCCAAAGGGTAAAAACCGGGACCCTATTTATGAGTCTTCGCCGTCCGTCTCTGTTTGTCTGTATGTCCGTCACGAGGCTGTATCTACTCGAATAGCTAGAGAGCTGAAATTTTGTTTCAGTTTTTCACAGATGATGTTTGCCACTACAGCAACAAATACCAAAACCAGAAAAAGGGATGATTAAGGGGTGCGCTCAATTTAAAAACGTTATATTTAGCCGTTTTTTTAGACGGAACCCTCCGTTCGCGAGTCCGACTCGAACTTGGCCGGTTTTTAAAAAATCGTTTTGTATTGCGGTTTTTTCATTGACATCAACACCAGTCACGCAAATCGCGCTAACGAAATTGGTAAACTGCTTTTTGCTACATACTTCGCTATTTACAGTGAACGCGTGCGCGGTTCGGTTACCAGGTTTTATTAACTTAATTATATGCAATCTTAAATTCATTCATAATTTATTAACCTTTTATGATTCATTGTTATTAGTTATTACTAACCACTTTAAATTTATAATTTATCCACCACAGATTATGAAACTATTACCAGAGTATAAAAAAATTGTCACTTTTGTGTGGAACTTGTATCACAATCTACGAATAACAATATCACAATAAATAATAAAGAAAGAAATAGTTAATATAGTACAATGCATATCATCACGCCTGTCTCCCATCGGAGTAGGCAGAAACTATGGCCATTTTCTTGTCAATTCAAGCACTCCAGCTGTACTTAGTAGACTTCTCATTTCCACTGCATTAATTTTGCGTTCATGCTTCTCCTGCCACATCAATTTCACTACCATAATATACCTACGTGTAGGCACACCACTGTAGCTTGTAGCTTCCTGAGCAAGATCGTCAGCGTATAGGAGGCATTTGATGGTCAGCTCATTCAGTAAACAAGTAACGAATACGAAAGTACACCAATTTACTCGTGTGCTCCGCGAGAATGAGCGATCACCGAGTTTTCACTTCAGCGTCAATAAAAAAAAAATGTCCCTATACATTTTTTCGGTTCGTGACTTTAACCAAAGATAGTGGAATAAGTATCTATAATATGCCTACAGTATGGGATTCTTCAAAAGGGGTCTCAGAAGGTTTCTAAACGGTCGGCGCGGTTGTGGCGCCTCTGGTGTTGCAAATGTCCATAGGCTACGGTGACCACCAATAATACAACTGATGGGCCGTGTGCTTGTCTGCCATCTTAGTGGTATAAAAATACTTACTATCTACGTCTTTAACCACAGTACTAAAATTAGGTATATGACCTAGACCTACTAACCCGTGTGATGCCTGTTACTTAAAAAGGGAAAATTCCAAATAAAGCACTGTCAATTTAATTCAACCCGTATGACCATGGTGGTAAGGCCAAAAATGGGTTGTTGGTGTGCACAAACAATACAACCTAAAGACAACGCTGGTTGTATTGTCTGTGATGTGGGGTATCCCTTTTTTTTATCGTGAGGAAAATCCTACATTGATGCTATACTCCTACCGACTAAAAACCAAACGTACCCTTCCCAACAGCCAAGGGTTGGGAGCCCCGGGTAAGCCCTCGGAAGAATACCCCAGAACACGTGGGGTATCCCTCCTAGTAAATACTCTTGTAGTGAAATAACGTACCTATAGGTATCAAACGTTACGATCACCAGCTTATCAATGTTACTAACTACTATAAGTTGTAACTGTTACACGTCATTGTTCTTATATGAAATGAACTACTTTATGACATGGTTTTACTGATTTAAATATTTTTATAGTAAAAATGAATCGCCTAATATAAAGAAAAAACAAATTGTTAAATGCAAAACCTAAGGGTTTACCCTAGTTTCATAAAATTTTGTGTTACCGAGTGTGGATGGTTTATAATTATTTTGGAGCCAGCTGGGCTGTTATTGACATAGAAAAGCTATGTAGTTTTCGCATCTAATTGCATAACTTCACGTCAGCGTCAATGTCTTAAATGCTTTCAAACAATTAGGTACATAATAACCTAATATCTTATTTTATAATTACAACTATTGCAGTGGTGGTCCTTGTGAAACATTCGATTTTTTTTTTGTTTAACGTGAGGGAAAATCCTCATGGATGTTATGCCGGACTCCTACCGACTAAACAACCTCACGTAACGCCCAACAGCCTATGGTTGGGAGCCCCGGGTAAGCCCTCGGAAGGATGTCTCAGGACTCCCAACAGACCTACGGCCGCCGCTGCGGCCTCGCCCAGAGGGTAGTTCGGGTGCTATCCCGCGTCTTTGGGGGGTGGGTGTGATCCCGCTTCTAAGGGGGGGCGTGCGTGAGTTGCAGGGCCTGCTTCTGTAAGGACGGTGAGCCGCCCTCTCACCGTCCTAAGGCCCCCGGTCATGGAGGCCGATAGTCCTCGGCGAAGACAGTGAAACATTCGATGATATTTAAGTAAGAGCTAAAGCTTTCCACATTTGCGTGGTATTTTATTTGAAACCCGCGTAGGTAGAACCCACCTACGCGTCTAATCCTCTGGCGCTCTGATGCATGAAATTAACTCAGATCTTGTCTACTTATAAAATTCATTACTTACTTATAAAGAATATTTTATTTTTACTGCTCAAGGGTGTTTTTTTTCTTTTAAACAATATTTGCGCAATATTTTTACAAAAGTCTTCTAATTATGTCCCCCTTTTGGGACTCTTCTAAATTCTCATTTCTAATAAATTCTCTTTTAGGGTTACTTTTCAAAATGACTTTCTGGCAACCGCCACATACCGAAGATCAATAAATAATGGAAGTCCTGCAGCGCGATATTAAAGTTCTCGCGACAAACTATATCTAAATAACTTCTGCATCGCGACATCAAAGTTATCGCGGCGATGATTGATATAAAATACAACAGTCCAACGTTAACCGTTGGCTTCGGCCCGAGTGGCGCGAATTCCTTGCCTGGTCGGAGGATCCTCCCTTTGTGAATTGGACGAATATCTCACCTCTTCCTCCAAATGATGATGTACGGTACGGACATGGCATCATGACAGCTTTTTCTCGTGCACCAGCACTTGTTATTTCCATACTTTTTATGTTGCTCACGTTCATTCTAGTAACTTCGACGAGTTTGGTAAATGTTCCAATCTTATCTATCCCTGTATTCACCAACCTACCAAGCGATCTTTTTCGCTGATGCTCCCAAGCACCTTTCCCATTGCATACCATTTCAATTTACAAAGTGTAAGAATTGATTTTGTAATTAAGTAAATATGTATGTGCAATAATTCTGTTCCTATATTGGCTGCTGGGGCTGTCAATAGAGATTTATCTGAAATTAGATTTAAAATTGGTCCCAAGTGTGCTCAAATGGCAACTGCTATGTGTCTCAATCTCGCGTTATCAGATACAGTGCAAAGTGAGTAAATTTTTAATTCCGACGTTTCGAAATTTTTGTCATAAATTACTACAGTATGAATCTTTCCCGCTCTCACCAAATTGAGAATGAATTTCAGTACCTATGGTGTTCAAGGGCGTAGTTTTCACTAAAATCCAAATGCACTACAACTTCATTTATCTGTATATTACTTTTTAGTTCTCTTAAACTTTTAAGCGCTCGTGGCCCCGCGGACTCAGTGTTCTGTAAACGATCACTGCAGTAAGCAACTTTCACTATGGCCGGTCCATGGATGGGTGATCATCCATGTGATCACTTTGTGACATTTATTTGAGCGTTTCCGTGCTTCGGAAGGCACGTTAAGCCGTTGGTCCCGGTTGCCAGTAAAATGGCAGTCGTTAAGCTAAGTTGAAGGCTTTATTTCAACAGCAGGCAGTCACAACCTGCGCCTGTCCATTTAAACACGGCAATACGGCTCACCACCTATTACGTGGGACAAATTATGCAAAGGTGAAAAGTGGGCATATAATATGCCTCTGCCTACCCCTTCGGGGATAAAGGCGTGAGCATATGTATGTATGTATGTATGTATGTTAAACTTTTATTTTGTGCATTTTGTGCTGCAACAGTTATACCCGCACTATGTTACATTACAAGCTACTCGTATGCAACAAGTTAGTAACCAGTTTTTGAAACGTATGTATAACATCTAAAGCTGCTGCATTCTTTTCAGTTGTAGCTCAAATAATGTGATGCATATCTTTTCATTTTTCATTGTAATTTTCGATTGTGTAATTCAGTATGGTGTTAGGGTTTTCACTAAATTCCAAATGCACCACCGCTTCGTTTATCTCTATATTACTTTTCAGTTCTTTAGAGTTTTATTTTGTATAACAGCAGTATACAAGTAGCACAATGCGGCAAAAAAATAGTAAGCAGTTTTCAAACTTATGTATAACATCTAAAGATGGTTCATAATTTTCTGTTTTAGCCAAACGCATGTTATGCTTAACTGATCCATTATGTGCGTTGTAATTTTTGAGTCTGTAATTCAGTTTGGTGTTTAAGGGCGTAGCTTTTCCAAAAATTCAAAAGCTTCGTTTATCTGTATTATTATTATTATTACTTTTAAGTTCTCTTACAGTTTGATTTTGTATAGCACAATGCGGTTAAACGTTAGTACCTACTTAACCACTTTTCAGTCAAACTTATTTATTTTTCAGTTTTAGCCCAATTAATATTATGCTTAACTGTTCCATTGTGTTCAAAGTTGTCAGTAGTTTTACGCCATTCATAATACTGATTTGTATATTATTACTGAATGCTAGTTATTCAATTACTTTATTTTCACATACGGAACATTTACGATCCAAGCATCGTTCGCTATCTATCAAAATAAAGTCTATTTAGAAGAACATGATTGGTTTTAAAGGTTTTATTAACAGTTTCGAATTGCAATGATAAATTCATTCACAAGTTTTTATGTTGACTTTAGAGAATAATACTCTGCACAATCGTTGCTTACAGAAGAATGTGTAATACACAGATTTATATTTTGATTTTCAGTGCAATATGTTTTGTATAAACTTTGAGTGTATCATGTCGATACCTTTATTTTCATTGCTTCTTTTCTTTCCTATTAAATAAGAATATTCTTTTTGGCCCGGAGATACCCTTGTATCTACGTCTTATTTTTATTGTCGGTTATTATTTTAATTTTATATGCGTTCAAAAGTGTTTTTAGCCATCTATCAGAATAAGTTTATGTATGGTAAAGGCAGGGCATTCCGAAATAAGGTGTTGGAGATCAGCTACTTCGGCCTGATAATTAATGTACACCGGCTCCAGTCCTGTGCAATTTTTTTTTTCAGGCGCGCTGTGAATAGGCTATGCTCAAATATCATTCTAGTCATTGTTGTTTTGAATTTTCTAGTCAGATCTCTCAACTTCAAATGCCACGAGGCCTTGGGTATTGTAGGTTGTATTTCTGCATACCACTTTCCTTTTGTCGTCAATGTATCGTTCCAATTTACGTGCCTAAATCGATAATTACGTACATTTAATAGATGATTGAAACCCGCAACAATATTTTGGAGGATAACTGTGCTCTCAATTTCCTTCAACATTTTATATTCACAACTTCATTGCCAGTAACACCAGAATGTGAAGGTACTACGAGTAACATGAATTCAATACATTTGTGAAGTCCTTCAAACAACTTATCCCGAATGAAATATACATAGTACATACCTATTACAAAATTATTTTTATAGCCGATTTTATTACACTTAGAGAGTTCGTAATTTTCATAAAATTTCGTGAATTGTGGGCGCTAAGGATTTTTGAAATAATAATTAATATAATTTCGAAATCAATTCCGAATCCAATTTCGTCTACAATTTCAAGCAGCCAGTGGATGACTGACTATAGGCAAAAATATAAGGTAACGTAGATGTATTATAAGTATAGGTCCATATTATCGTTCGAGTAAAGTCGATCGTCCTTTAAGTCTTTGATCCTGAAATTGAACTACACAGCTTTGGTCAGTTGCCGTTGTGACACCATAATTATTATATTCTGACCAAGCCGTGCATCCGCCTAAATCTAAGTCTCGCGTCCTATCTGCCCTTATCGTACGTTTAACTATTATGTAATACACAGTATTTTCATATTTATTTAAAATATCGTTAACACATTACTAACTTTAATTTTGCTTCCTTGTTAGCACTGTTACCGAGACTTGGCGGTTGCTTGAATGATGAGGGGCACGAATGGAGGCAACTTCTTTTTTATTCATTCCTTACAATCATTCAAATATTAAATTCTTTTCATTGCAGTTTCTATTTTGGTACATATTTAGTACCTAGTCGTTATTCCTTACTTACAGACATAAAGTCGGTGCAGTTATAGTATAACATTGATTACGTGGCGCTAACAGCCAATTAGTCAACTAGCACACGGTTAGGTACTATATCATGAAAACCCATAAGAATCGGACATCGACATCGGCGAACACTAAAATGCAACGTTCTTTATGCAACCTCTTCACAATAGTTCTATTTGTTTTGTTCTCAATGGCGTTCTATCTCACCATCTCGTTTACTCCTCTGTCTAAAGAAGAACACATGGACCGATACACGAAAATGACAGACGATGTAGAACCATTCAGAAAGAATTTGACGGAATGTGCGCGCCAAGTAAAAGCCGACATGGTGGACGTGGAACATTTCTTGAAAAGGCTTCCTCAGACTTCAATGCAAGGAAAGTGCTTCGTCGCGTGCTTACTGAAACGAAATTCTATTATCAAAAACAATAAAATAAGTAAAGAGCACTTACTGGAGTTAAACAGAGCAGTATATGGTGAAGACAGCGAAGTGATGGGGCGGTTGAAGTCTGCTATAGCGGAGTGTTCTAAGGCAGTCGAGGATATCTTTGAAGTGTGTGAATACGCTTCTGTGTTCAACGATTGCATGCATATTAAAATGGAGCATATTCTGGAGCAGGTTACGATGGAGCGACGGATGGAGGCGATGTCGAAGATGACGTCAGACCCAGAGCAGTGGAGTCAAGACGACGATGAAATATTACAACTTGTGCGGGATGAACTTTAATTTTTGTTAGCAGCTTTCTGGTCTAACAACGTGTGATAAAGTAGTGTGTTCAAAATTAAAAGAGTAATACGAGAGTTATGAGATTAATTGAATTGTTCCTAAATCAATATCTTATTTTAAGGGTTCAGTATTTTATAATGACGAACATAACCCTTTAAAGAACCCCCTGGGATCTCGAGTCTAGAGTTCTCAAAAGAGTGGTGGGAGCGAGCGCCCTGGTTCGTACGGATGGAGGTCGCCCACTCCTGGAAGACATTGATCGCTGGAGACAGTTGGGTCGCGCACTATCTCTTTCGGGAGTGGGCCGTTCGGTTGGAGTTAAGCTAGCCCTCGAACGCAACTTGTGGCGTAGCGGTGAGCGGAGGTCGGGAGGCCCACCGATAATCATTTGGCGGAAGGAACCTCCAGCGTTAAAGGAGTGACTTTACCGGCCCCCTCTCTCTACCCTGTTAACTCACATAGGGCTTGGTTTCCGTTCTCCTAAGGGAGCTCCATAGAAGCCGCCGTTTTGGCTCCTGGAGGAGAGCCCCGAATTCACGGGGCTCCCCTTTCCTATATTTTTTGTACATTCAACCTGGTAGATTGATCCTAGCAGTCATTTAAATGAGTTGAAATGCTATAATGCAACGTGGCCTTTAGGGTCAGATATAGGTCCTCGCTTTTAAGTTTTATTACTCATTATTATATGTATAGATAATGCCATTTTATGAACGTATCGACAAAGACAGTCAATGCACTATTGTGACCTTATTAAATGTGCTAAATGGCACTATTTATAGTTGTTGGCTAGATCGAGCAACAGGTGGGTTGGCCTTGATCTTGCCAACTTTCAAATACGAGAGGGATTAGCTTTCAGTATGAGGTACCTACGTAATGTACCTACGTAATGTATGTATGTGTATACTAATAATTAAAAGAGGGAAGATTTGATTGTTTGTTTGTTTGCAATGAATGGGCTCCGAAACTACTGAACCGATTTAGAAAATTCTTTCACTGTTGAGAAGCTACACTATTCCCAGGTGACAAGCCATATTTTATTCCCGTATTACCACGGGAACGGGAACCACAGGGGTGAAACCGCGTGACATCGGCTAGTCCCTACTTCCCTGCTAGTCCCTACTAATATTATAAATGCAAAAGTAACTCTGTCTATCTGGCTGTTACGCTTTCATGTCTGGAACGATTGAGGTGAAATTTGGTATAGAGATAGTTCGAGGCCCTGGAAAGGGCATAGGCTACTTTTAACCGACTGCGCAAAAGGAGGGTTATGATTTAACGCGATAACCGATTTCTACGCGGTCGAATTTGCGGGGAACAGCTAGTAGGTAAGTAATAAAATTAAAATGACAAAAATAAAACACTTGACCGATGGCCCATGGGAAAAATGTATTGGCCCATTCCTATCAAGACCTACACATGATTACACGGGAAACTGGCACAAATATTATGTGTTCTCGAGTGAGAATTTAAGTACGTAGGTACCTAGGTAATTAAGGTCGATTGAAATATACCTAACTAAATTCAATAACTATCTATTTAAACCTAAATTGAATTGGCAGGCTTTCGTCGAATTTGTAATGATAATGTATCTACCTAAGTAGTTACCTACATGGTTGTGTACTTTTACAAAAACATTACGAGAAAGTCGTCATAATTATAGTTATTATGTCAATTACTCTCAGGAAGTACTTACTAATTACATCCTGACGGACGCAATTTCTCTAAGTAGCGGTCGCCACATTTTGTGTCATGCAGGTAGGTACATTAAATACATTCAAGATTTAGAAGATTTCATTGATAAATTACCCTATGCTCGTGGCTTTGTTCGGGTGGAGTTCTCGCACCTCATGCAAACTTATTTCGGGAATAAAAAGTACGGGAATAATAAGTGCGTTTTATGCCAGAATATAAGTAACACAAGCTTATATGAGCTTACTTTGGGCTTGATGATGTTGTGTGTAAATGTCCACAAATATTATTATTAAGTAACTACTAAAGCTGTACCAAATTATAGTTAGATCCCCTCTACATCCACACATCTTCACAAACTTCACATTTAAGTAAATTAAAGAAAGAAATACTGTTCGATGAAATTGTTTTCATTGCGTTTTCGGATCGAATCTCGAAATTGGGAACCGGAAACCTGTAAACACGGAACCGGGAACTCGAAACCTAAAACCGAGAAACCACAATTGGGAACAGGAACTTCCCTTCTCGTCTCGACGGCAACTAGGAACAGGGACTAGGGAACTTCCCTTCTCGTCTCGACGGCAACTGGGAACAGGGACTAGGGAACTTCTCTTCTCGTCTCGACGGCAACTGGGAACAGGGACTAGGGAACTTCCCTTCTCGTCTCGACGGCAACTGGGAACAGGGACTAGGGAACTTCCCTTCTCGTCTCGACGGCAACTAGGAACAGGGACTACGGAACTTTCCTTCTCGTCTCGACGGCAACTAGGAACAGGGACTAGGGAACTTTCCTTCTCGTCTCGACGGCAACTAGGAACAGGGACTAGGGAACTTCCCTTCTCGTCTCGACGGCAACTGGGAACAGGGACTAGGGAACTTCCCTTCTCGTCTCGACGGCAACTGGGAACAGGGACTAGGGAACTTTCCTTCTCGTCTCGACGGCAACTGGGAACAGGGACTAGGGAACTTTCCTTCTCGTCTCGACGGCAACTGGGAACAGGGACTAGGGAACTTTCCTTCTCGTCTCGACGGCAACTGGGAACAGGGACTAGGGAACTTTCCTTCTCGTCTCGACGGCAACTGGGAACAGGGACTAGGGAACTTTCCTTCTCGTCTCGACGGCAACTAGGAACAGGGACTAGGGAACTTTCCTTCTCGTCCCTACGGCAACTGGGAACAGGGACTAGGGAACTTCCCTTCTCGTCTCGACGGCAACTGGGAACAGGGACTAGGGAACTTCCCTTCTCGTCTCGACGGCAACTGGGAACAGGGATTAGGGAACTTTCCTTCTCGTCTCGACGGCAACTGGGAACAGGGACTAGGGAACTTTCCTTCTCGTCTCGACGGCAACTGGGAACAGGGACTAGGGAACTTTCCTTCTCGTCTCGACGGCAACTGGGAACAGGGACTAGGGAACTTTCCTTCTCGTCTCGACGGCAACTGGGAACAGGCACTAGGGAACTTTCCTTCTCGTCTCGACGGCAACTGGGAACAGGGACTAGGGAACTTTCCTTCTCGTCTCGACGGCAACTGGGAACAGGGACTAGGGAACTTTCCTTCTCGTCTCGACGGCAACTGGGAACAGGGACTAGGGAACTTTCCTTCTCGTCTCGACGGCAACTGGGAACAGGGACCACGATTTAAGACATCTTTTTAAGATTTCCTACCCAAAGGGTAAAAACGGGAACCTATTAATGAGACTTCGTTTTCTGTCTGTCTGTCCGTTATGAAGCTGTATCTCAGGGACCGTGATAGCTAGAGAGCTAAAATTTACACAGATGATGTAATTCTGTTGCCGATATAACAACAAATACTAAAAACAAGAAAATAATAATAATAAAAAAGGGGGCTCCCATAAAACGCGATTTTTTTCAAACGAAAAAAAAAAACAAACGTGTTTACTAACACTAACATTACATAGGTACGTATTGTGTGCAACAAAGATGGCGCTCTCGGTCTACCTTACCAACATACGCGGATTTCTCTCTCCAAAGTTCTAGGGGCTCGGGTTAAACTCGCACGCTTGAGAAGAATTGCTTCCCAAGCGTGCCCTAAGTAGGGTTGGCAGCGCGAGTGTAGCACCTCTGGTGTTGCAAACGTCCATAGGCAGCGGTGACCACCGGTACATCTGGTGGGCCGTATGCTTGTCTGCCACCTTGGTGGTATAAAAAAAAAGTTATCGCGCACGAGTAGTACTGCTCAAGTGCTCATACTGGTTTAAATCAATATCAATCAAATCAGCGTATGGCAGTGGGCAGTTCATTTACGCCACAATACAAGGTCCTGCGCCAAACGCATCATTCCCTGCAACCTCTTTCAGGACGGCCCATCTGGCAAGGGGTCGTCCTACCCCACGTTTACCAAGTCGCGGTTTAGTTTCATTACTTCTAGCACGATGAATGCATTTTGAATTAACTCTGTAGCCTTCATTCTGAATTCCGCTTCAAGTCACGGTCCCGTTTCCGCTGTGAAGGTTCTGTGTGTACAGTTTAACCAAAGATAATATAATAGTATTACATACATACACATAGGCAACTCCATGCCCCCTACTGAGCAAGCTTCCCCACCCCCGCCACAGCTGTCATTATAGTTGGAACATTTGCTTAACCTTAGTGGTTACACACAATAATATAGATACGTTACCATCACTGAAAAATGGCAACAAAAAAGTCAGGCAATTGCCTTACTTTTCATACACACCATAGACCATTTCATAGAAATTCTTTTTTTTAATGTATAAAAGATCTGCTGTTTTTGAAAGTCGTGATGTTCGTGCATGACGTGTCTAATTGTATAATACGACATTGGTTACACACACATTCATGCTCTGTACAAACATGACGTGTTTTAGTGTGGGTGACAGAATTGAAAACGAATCATTTGTATGGAGTTTCCGCCCTGTGGTAGGTACGTAATGTAATAAATACACGAGCATGTTATGAAGAAATTTAATTCTTTTCGAAATCACCTAATTATAACTTCGATATGATTCACTTAAACTTTACAATAGAAGCGCACGTTACACAAACTATGAAGGACACAAACTTTTTCACAAGTTACATTTATCTAGAATAAAGTTTAGAGTTCTTTTATAGATTTGAGACGAGTAGGTTCTAATGAAAACAGTTTATAATACAAAAGTCGCCTCACTACGTCATATCACCATTGTGAATGCTTGCAACACTAAAAGTACTCCTTCAGTGTTGCAACAACGAATGTCGGATTATAAAAATACAAAAATGTTCATCGAATATTTATTTTATGATAGCTAAAGAACAGTATTTGTGTCCCAGTTTTTGAAAAGAGCATTCAACAATCATTCGTTGTTATTTTAGGTTAGGTTTCTTAAGTCTAACATACATAATACATAATAATAATAATAAAATAAATACATTCAAAGATCAGTTCACAGTGACGTTCTAAATAACAAAATTTTAAATTTAAGAGAAAAATATTTACACTCAAAGTCAGCTAATTCGGTGCAATTGTTCTAAAACGAGAATAGTCATCTGTATGAGTACTATTTCGTGATTTAAATTCTCTTTTTATACAAATACGTAGACATTGATATACAAAATGTTCCTAACTAGATCTATACTTAGAACGAATGCCCACTTGAGCTGATGTTCACGTCGAATAAAGGACAACATTATCTTGCGTTATTAACATTTCATTACTGCAATTTTACTTTTTTACTTTCCAGTATTGTTATATATTTCTTCTATGGTATTGTGGCCATCATTTCACTTATCAAATTGTCAAAAATTTCGTATATTAAATCGCAGCGAGCTACGGAGCTTGCTTTGTTTGAAGTCTGATGGAAGGGTAGACTTCGAAACTAGGAGAACGTCGTCGAGAACCAGAATAATGCAAACTGCTGGCTCTCTGTGGAAGAACAACCAATGGATCAGGCAAGTTTTGAAGTGGAGTGTTTGAGTTTAAGGAAAAAAGGCCCTTTTGTCGGGTATCCTAGGACATCGTTCCGAGGGCTTCCCGGGGCTACCGACCGTAGGCAGTGACAGGCAACGTGTGGTTTTAGTCGGTAAGAGTCCGGCATAGCATCCATGAGGGATTTCCACATAAAAAAGGAAGAAGTCAAGGGAAGACGTCAGATGGAATGGACAACCTAGAAATGGACTCCCTGCCTTGTATTTACTGAACAACTACAGCATATAGATTCTTCAAAAAGGGTCTTAGAAGTTTCGTGCAGAGTCGGAAGCGTGAGTATAGCACCACTGGTAGTGCGCAAAGTACATTAAATCTTACTGTGCCCTCATTGGTTAAAATACTAGCATGCGTCTTTTTCAGCACGCCTTATTGGTTGATACAGTTCGACTCGTGCGTTCTAAATAAGTGTTATAGACTCGCGTAGAACGATTACTCAAAGGGGAAGAAAAAGTTAAAAATATTCTTGTAACGCTTTAGAACACTCAACCTTGAAAATAAAAAAAAACTTACAATCTAATTCATTGTTTAACCTGTCGTCCGATTTTCATGAAAAAAAAAAAGCAGTTAGAAAAGGAGTTATGAGTAACAACAACTTTTTTAATAGTCGGTTAAAATAGCATACATGGCGAAGGAGCTATGTCTATAACTGATCTGATCTTTGCTGAATTTGTACATAGAAAAAGTTTAAAAGCACGTCAGGCCCAAAAAAACGGGTACAACAAAAATCTTTCTGAACATTACAATCGAATATTACCTAAATTACGAAAACGTTTCATTCATATGAAAATGGCTAAATATTCAATACATTTACAGTTTGTACCACATGATACCGTTATAAACAATACTAAGAGCTAAGATATCATACAGTCTTAATTTCATTGTAGTAACCAAAAATGTTTAAATATAAATTATGATATTAATATTATATAAACAGTTCATTAAACTATGTCACTTAACTACGACATTTATAACTAATCATGGAGTTGTTTTATTGTACTTACGACTATAGAAACGAAGAAATAAAAAAACGATAATATGGCAGTGTCCTAAAAATAATATAATGTTAAAAAATAGTAAGCGTATCTGGAATCCTAATTAAAAAAATAAAATAAATAAACACTGATAAAATACATTTTCGTTCCTAAAACATTTACACTTGGTTGAAATAAAACGGATACAGTTAAATAATTAAAACGTCATAAAACTGCGTGCAAATGTAACTCAACAATGATAAATACGGCAACTTTTATTATATTTTAAATTAATTAATCTTTTATGTTACTTTTTGCAATTCATATATTTGGGGCTTCCAGAAGAATACGTTTTCAGTTTTCGAACATTTTGATCACGTTAATAAAGGCCGTATCAGAAATTCCCTAAGTTACTTCTAGTTTAAAATGAATATTATATTTTTTATGTATGTATATCTTGTAGGTAGCAAGATAAATACAATATTCATTAAAAACCAGTACTTTGTAATATTCGAATAACCAAAACAAACTGCGATAAAATATAAATTAAACTAGATTAAATGGTTTATATTTATCTACTTGAAATATATATTTTTAATTACATTTTCACTGTATTATGGAACACCTATCAACACTAACACATAGAATAAATTACAATTGAGTCTATAAAACATACCACGGTTAATATTATTTAATGTTAATACTACAAAAATATTTTCTATTAGTATGGACTCTTTTTTTGGCCCACATTGTTTGTTAAAAAATAGGGTTTCCAAAAAAGATTAAGGTAGGTATTTAAGTATATTATGTACAAATTTTGCGGCAGTAGGGTTCAGTCACAAGTGAATTAATTAAGTAAGATAAAATAAAATAAAACTAGACCAAAATATTGTAGAACGAATGTATATTTAAGACATGAACTTTGTAGAATAAAGAACTACGTAGGATTTTCGAGGATATTTTTTGTTTTAAAATAATAATATCAACATAAATATAATCTTGAATTTAATGTTAATATAATACAATTATTTAAGCTAAGATCCTCAAATGTCTCAATTTATTTAATAAATGTTTAGTTTTATATTTCAAACAAACCTCTTCATTCCGGTCTAGTTTTACGAAATTTTGCTATGAGCGATCGAAATATTTTATTTAACAACGATAAATATATTTTACTCCTCAATTTCCTATTGATCTTAAAATATAGTAAATTTTCTGTTTACTTGCATGTAAGTCACAAGGTTCTGCCCTTGTGACTTACATGCAAGTAAACACACATTCAAACTCACAATGCAATTTCTCTTCATCTGTGTGCGTCAATCTACGCATATTGATACTAGGGTTGTCAAATACATTATAAATAAATTGTGATGCGGTAACAACCTAGTACGGATAACCTAAATATACATGCAATCAGAGACTTTCAGCCATACCTTGGAAGTACATTTATTAAACGTGGAATATCTATTTATACTTCTGCAAATCAATCATTGAGTAAAGATTTCTCAAAATGGTGCCAAAGTACTATGTTTTTCTTACGCTTTGAAATATAAGTATCGGGCATGGACACGAAAGAATGCGTCTGCTATTTGTGTTGATGTGAGTAGTCAATAAAAATTGTCCTTTAAGCCTCGATGATACGGAGCGAGTTTACAAACTACAATCAAGTTTTTTACAATCTGCTTTTAACTATCTCATCACTGGCTATCTTTAAACTCGCCAACTAGCAGCTTGTAAACTGGCTCCGTGCCATCGAACTATGTAAAAAATAAGTTTAACATTTTTAGAACTCATTGATTTCTTCAGAATTCTTCGATTCCCACGTCATTACCTATTCAGTTTATACACACAGAACATTATATACACACTAAGTTCCTTTAGAAAAGCGTTCCAAACCTGGAAGAAGGCCTTGGTCAGTCTTGTGGGCAGCTCTGTACGAACGATGCGGGGAATAGACCGGTACGTCCTGTACGTTGTAAGGTGCCTTTATACCAGCCATCGCCACGCTTTTTGGATACTACCACGATGTCATCGACCTTTAGTTCTAGCTCGTATTCTGAGTTCGGTGGGTAGGGGACTATGCAGCGGAACCTAGATAAAGAAATATTTATTTTAATATCTTGTTACATTAGAAATCTTAGATCAAATTATGCTTAGTAGGTAGGCGAGTGAAGCTGGTCTAATGTTGCGAACTTAATAAATTAATAGAGATGTGACAGCCCTATTATTGCAGTTTCCATATTTGCGTTCATTCATTATCGTGCTTCATTGATGTACCTTGCGAAAACAAATATAAGATGTTAGGTACCCATAAAATATAAGATCCATTTTTTTCAATAAACCGTAAATCTTATTATTCATACACCCCAACCACAAGAAATAATAATGTACAGAAGAAAATCTACATACAAAGTGCGTTCTGTACCTTATTATTTTGTGCCCATACTTACAATACTGAATACTGTAAGCTGAAAATACTGAAGCGGTCGTGGCCCCGCGGACTCAGTGTTCTGTAAACGATCACTGCAGTAAGCAACTTTCACTATGGCCGGTCCATGGATGGGTGACCATCCATGTGATCACTTTGTGACATTTATTTGAGCGTTTCCGTGCTTCGGAAGGCACGTTAAGCCGTTGGTCCCGGTTGACAGTAAAATGGCAGTCGTTAAGCTATGTTGAAGGCTTTATTTCAACAGCAGGCAGTCACAACCTGCGCCTGTCTATTTAAACACGGCAATACGGCTCACCACCTATTACGTGGGACAAATTATACAAAGGTGAAATGTGGGCATATAATATGCCTCTGCCTACCCCTTCGGGGATAAAGGCGTGACCATATGTATGTATGTATGCATACTTACAAACTTTCTCATTTATAATATTAGTAAGATAATTACTTCTCTTTAACGGGTTGCGAGTGGTGTCGGTCCCGCCTAGAGGCGGTGACGTCGAGAGACTGCGACTTGCGATGTTGAGACTGCCAAGGGTTCTCCGTGGGTGCTCTGAAATATTTGTATGCGCTATTTTATATACCTATTCTCGCAAAAAAATTGCTATATCGTTTAGGTAGCCATGGGGTTCAAACCATTCCCGAAATGATAAGATATTGACATTATTAATTTTAGGATTATCACGCCTTTTAATTTCACACACATCTTTCCATTGTAATCGTCACACAACAGCTATAATTTACATTTTTACACCCTGACGATTTCAATGGAAAGATGTATTGAGATGTAGCGTACTATAATATTATACTAAAGCTGTCACTTCCGAAGACCCTGCGTCGTTTAAATATTTTGAAACCCGCTGATTTGAAATCCAGGCCACGAGCGTGTCGGATATTGTAGAGTACGTGTTAGTAAAAGGTGATCTATCTACCCGTTATTTAAATTATATGCGAAAAGTTACATTGTGCAGTGCTTCGTGCAATCTGTTTAGATTTAGAGCACAGAAGATGCGGTTATTTTCTCATTATAATCAAAGCCAGTCGCTCTCAGATACTATTGAAGTCATCTCAGAAAAAGCAGCAATATCAAATTTATTGTAGTGCTTTATTTTTTTTTACATTCGGTCTCGAATTAGATCTCCGAGACTGCCACATCACTTGATAATTAAAGTTTCACGTCATTGACAATCTAGCATCGTTTGGAAATAGCGTCAAACGATCAAAGATTTGATTCAATCACTGGAGACTTGTCAAGTTACTTGATCGTCTCGGGCACAGCAATACATATTTTATATCCCTTAAAAAGTTGACATTAAACCTATAGGACATAGGTACATTTAAAGCACAGTGGAAAACAATGGTGATGAAAGCATAATGATAGAACATTGAGTCTAGCAAGTCGTGCAATTATGAACTTTGGGTTTCCAAAAGAACATAATTATATTCCTTCCCCTTTACATACTAACTATAGTATGATTATTATGTAAAGAAAAAGGAATGGAGTTGTAATGAATGTGCAACATTGACTTGCACATTCATTCGTTGTTAGTCTCAAAATGTGCAGTTATTCTGTACAAGTATGCTAGACGCAAGTAATTCGTTTTCTGAAGCTATTTGATGTTCGCCATTTTGGCGCTGATCGCTTTTAATTGATAGTAAGCGTCTCGGGAACTAACTACTGATCTTTGTAATGTTGCTTTGATTTTACACAAGTTGTTACAGAACTTTTGGTCTAGCGTACTTGTACTTGAGAGGTAATTGGAATAGACTACAGACACTTGGACAAAAAGACCTTTAGAAATGATAGAGTAGTAGCGGTTGCAGAAGCAGACCCACATTATCAGTATCAATGACATCTAATCCAAGTTATTTGTGGCTATAAGAGTGTGGGTGTGGGATAATGATAAACATTGGAATTATATTATTCTAATTCCTTTGTTCAGGGGTCTGTAGTGCAGTGAGGGTATTTGTGAGTAATTACTTACTTGTAAGAAATAAATTTTGTCACATGTCAAAATTTCATATTAGGCGTGCATGTGTTGGTATTTACGTACTTGTAGAATATAAAAGGTAATGCCAGATGTATGTGTGTGTTTGAACTAGATATCTATGTGTCTGAATTTACTTCTCACAGGTAGTGGCTGTATGTGAGGTGCATTGATATACAAAAAAAAACCCTAGATACATAATCCGCGTCTCAAAAACGTCCACACTAAAGTGTGCTAAGTACTCTTTTCAACCTAATATGAATAGTTTCAATAGATTTTTTTTCAATGTAGGAAAATTTTATTGCTTTTAATCGTGGTTTGTACGTTTGATTTAATAAAATATTGTTTAATATTAACAACGTTATAGAATTATACACAGTTGCGGACACTTTTTAGTGCTAGTTTTGTCCGTGACTATGCATCTTGGGTAATTTAGTATATCGTAGAGTGCAGTGGGGAGGGGGGGAGGGGGGGGGGTTAGGGGTCGAACCTGTGGTGCGAGTGGGGTTCGTGCGGGGTCGGCAGGTGCGCGGCGAGCGAGGCCGCGGCGCGCTCCTTGTGGCGCGGCGGCAGCGAGCGCAGCAGCTGCGACGGGCATGAGCCCGACCTAACCACACACCCGAGTCAACTAGAGCCCAACGTTACTTGGCCCCGCCTGTCTGCGCCACAGCATGGGGGACGGGGGTCAAGGTTTGTGAGGAGAACGCGTATTGATCGATCATATTACGACAAATTGCGTAGTGGATTAGAATCTATCTACTACACTTTCTCAGAGCGAAAGCCAGCCAGAAACAAATTACAGATGCAATATAAAATAACAGCTTGAATAATATGACGATGGCAATGTTTTTGAAATGTAAACTAACAGCTTGGATAATTCGACAATGGCAATGATTTTGAAAGTAAATCTTGGTAATCTTTATTCTGTTTTCCCAATGCGCCTCGAACTATACAGTACGAGGTTTTCAAAAGAGGTCTTAAAAGATTTTACATCATCGATCATTGCTAAACCAAAATATTGTCGGTAATATGAAAGATCGTATCATATAACAGAATTACAAGTCACGGATCAACAAATTACATGGTAACGTTCGAGTCTAGTTGACGGTTTGAGACAAGTGTATATGCAATGACAATGGGTGCTGTTAAAACAACAGGTTAAGGGCACACACATAAAACACGTCAGAACATTCACCAAACATGTTACACACAGGTGATACATACACACACTTATAAAACAGAATATGCATGAAAGTAAGAAGTGACTTAATATATTTTTATCTATTTTAATTCATAATTATGTGACGGTGACATCAAAAATACACAATTTTGAAATGTTTTTAATGTATTTTGTTATTTTTTTGAACAAAACAGAATCAGTTTTTATAATTTTTAATAAAAAAAAGACTCTTTTCAAGTTTACTCGAAGGAAACCTGACAAACAAATTCATGCATATTCCCTATTAAATACAAAAAGCCAAAATGTACATAGAGGGTCAACACACAGAGGATGGGGGCAGAACATGGTACCTATCTTCAGCCAAGTAATGTAATATCATCTCTACGACAAAACTACATTTCTAATAGCAGCTGAGCTAGTTATTTATGATTGCCTTATCAATAACTACGTCTTAATGTTTTTTTTATTAGCAAATATCTCTTACTAGACCAGCGGGCCTAAAAAGGCAACATTGTATGTTTCATAATATGAAACATACAATTCATAGAATTTGAAATACAGAACATACAAAGCATACCAAACATTTTACGTTTCATAATATGAAACATCCAATGTTGCCTTTTTAGGCCCTCAGTTGACCTCATTTAATGAAATCAGTTTAAATAATACACTGGTTTATAACACTATTTTGCAGTAAAAATTATGGATTGTTCTATGTTGGTTCAGTAGTTTACTTTTTTAGTTTTTCCGCCAATTTGAGAACCACTGTCACTATTCTTGTGAACTGAGAGGGCTAGATGCCATGGCGACCATTGCTTCCATAATACGGGGCGCAGTCATTTGGACAGCTAAATATTAAAAAATGTTCAGAATATTGATAAGTATAACCAATTCTATAATGCCTTACCTAACATGTACAGGATGATGTTGTTGCACCAAATTCAGCATAAGCGAAGTGCCCGGTCCGTCTTCAAACACGGGGTTGTCCATACTGTAGCCGGCGGGAGGAGGCGACTTGCATTTCTTCATGGCGGCCAAACGTTTCATTAGATTTATACCACTCGCCGACATTGAGGTTTTTTCCGACTTTGATTTGTCTTTCAACTGAAAAGAAAACTATGTGTGGGTGTGCGCCGGTCGTAATATACGCTAATAACTGACAGACGGATATAACAAAAATCAATTGTAATATATCCGACAGTGCCAGGAGACGCTGGAGACGTTAGCAGAAGACTTCAAGAAATTTTGACTTGATGAAATATGTATTTCATGTACGTCACAAAGTAATACATAATTTAAAGTCAATATTGCTTCTAATTTTTTTACGTTTACTGCCAGATTTTCATTCGATACAGGAAAGCTTCATTGTCAGTGCACGGCATCTAACTTGGCAAAGTATTGGAGGTAAGTTTGAGCATCGTACACATAAAAGGCATAAAAAAATGCTCCCTCACTCCAAAAAGTGTTCAGCTCACTCCAATGCCAAGTTAGATGCCGTGCACTATACTTTAATGGTCTTATGTCAGCGTCACACGGTTCATTCAGTATACTTGCGCAACTGGGTAACGACCATCTTTGATCCTAAAATGCCTGCCAAATATCATCCACATTGGCTCAATGGCTTGGCTAGGCCGTGGAGACACAGTACATAGATACTACAGTAGTAAGTAATATAACTGGTGATCAAGTAATTCAATAAAACTAATTACCTTTTCACTCCTAGGAGTTGTTTGTTGTGTTTGTGCCGGAGATGCCCATGTGTAGGTCAGTGGCAGTGGTTGGGCTGGAATATTAAACAATAGCATTTATAAGCTTGAAAGCTAAAATATAATAATATGCCTTTATACCATGTTGCAATGTACTGGCATCAGTAGTGACTAGCCATTGTTTAAATGTTTAAAGTCATTCTTTGTATGGGCTTACAATTTGACTTAACGACTGTCACAAGACAAGCAACCAGGACCAGCGATTCAATGTGCCTTCCAAAGAACGGATACGGTTGTCGGTGGAAATGTTCGAAAGTGGTTATATATCTGAGGTTCGAATGTACTTAGTGCCTTGTGTAAAAGTTTACAAAACATTTACTCAGACGGGCTACAAGTTATAACATTTAAAAAAAGAACATAACTATTTTCACGATTTAAGTCTAAAAAGAAAACCGTTCATCAGAAAACCGTTCATCGCTGTCAAAACAGTCCAATTATAAAGACCACTACTATACTGTATTTCAATAGCTTTGCGCAAAAATGTAAACAAACACATTTGATCCTATATACATAGTTACTTGCAATTGAGTATTCACCCTGATTATATTCCAGTATCCAGGAGTCACAGGAGTCATACAGTGCTCTTACAATCATTTCGACAACAAATAACTTCTTTATGATAGTTTATTTCCATTTAAAATACCTACTCAGGACAGTAAAAAATTCAATGATTTGTCATATTATATTTTTCTGCTCATCTGTCTTAGATAATGGTTGTCTAAACATGACATGTTTACATTATTGCCAGATCGGGCAGGATTGGACTATACATACCTTTCTTACAGTTACAATAATATAGTGTGTATTTAGTATTTACCTGCAGTGGCGGGTGGCGATCGTCCTCTAGGCGGCGCGTCAGGCGCAGCGGTAGCGGAAGCCGACGCGGAAGAGGTAGCGGGAGCGGGCGTGACGGCGGGCGACGCAGAACTTGAGCCGGCGCTGAGCGTCAGTGCTGCCGACTGGGGGCACATACACGTGATTGCAATGGGTACGTTTCACAGGGCGGAAATTCTATACAAATGATTCGTTTTCAATTCTGTTGCCTATACTAAAAATACGTTATGTTTGTGCAGCTTGCTCAGTGGGGGGCAGGGAGATCCCCATCTGTATGTAATATTATTTATCTTTGGTTCCACTTAACGCTCCTGTTTGTTATGAGCGATCGTTTGAAGTCATACGTTTATTACTCCGCGGTCTTTTTACGTTAGTTGACCGGCAATTTTAGCGATCACGGCCTTGCCAGACTGTTCCAGTAGCACAGGGTGGAAACTCCATACAAAAATGTTCGTTTTCACCCACACTAATATATAAGTAATGTGAATGCTTGAATCAAGCTTGTATGTGTGTGTGAGTATACTAGGGTCACTAGCTATGGAAACAAAATAATAAGGAACAGAACGCAATCTCATGTATGTAGGTACTTTTTTTCGACGAAAAGCTACGGGAGTAAACGCAACGTGACGGGAGTAAATGCGACGGGAATAGGTAATCTCTCTTATGTGGCGCAAACGAAGTTGCGCGGGTCAGCTAGTACTATTTATTATTATCTTTGGCAGTAGTGTGAGTGGCCTCCCCTCGCCCTTACCTTGTCGTGCTTGGGGCGGACGTGCGGGGTGGGGGCGGGCGCGGGCGCGGGTGCCACGTAGTTCCCGGGGAACACGCCGCAGCGCTGCGAGCGCTCCGAGCAGCCCTTGTACCAGCCGTCACGGCACCGCTCCGTTACTGTGTACACGCCTGCGACATATGAAATGGTTTCGAATTAATGCAACTGTCTTTACATAAATTTTTGTGAACATTCTCAGACAACATCATCTAGTCCAAATAAGCTGGCTATGGGATCTAGACGGCTGATAGACATACTTAAATATTTCTAAATACATACATCTCTTCTCTACTATTATAAAATTGTAAAAATAGCTGTGACGGTACATTTAAGATACATTTTTAAAAAAGAACTGTAATCGAGTCCAAATCTGTAATTTTTTTTCTTCGTGTCTGTTTGTTTATTTCTTCTGGGTTGGAGCAAAATTCAGTAGCTTGATCGTAAATGTACAATTAGGATTTTGTAGGTATTTTTTCAACTTAAATAACACCGTTTGTTTCATTAAAATCGGTTCAGTGGAAATAATAATACAGCTTGACCTATGTTTTAATAGAAGACCTTTGCATTGGACAGGTCAAAATCGATTGGTTATTATTAGTTAAAATCTCTTCGCGAACGAAGTCGCAGGCAGAAGCTAGTAGGTAAAAGTTATACATAGAAAACACCCAAATTCCGAAATAAACTTTAGTGGATCACATAAATATTTAGACCAACCCGGAAATCGAACCCAGGACCTCAAACGCGGCAGGCGGTTACACTACCGACTGCACCACCGAGGCAGTCTTTTAATTGTAAAAACTCGTATTAAACAGTATAATAGAAAAGCAGTATCTCACACACCTCCTTTCCTCAGCTCCAGCTCATCAGCTTTCTGCGGCTTGTACGGGTAGATGGCGATGTAGTCGGCCGGGAGGGGGCGCTCGTCGCTCTTGGAACGACGTCGCCTGCGCTCGCGCACCTCACGTACGTCACGTACTTCACGTGCCTCACGTACGTCACGTGCGTCGGTCGCAGAGTCCAGTAGGCTCGTCGCTACTATCTCCGCTGAATGTCTGCGAATTGTAAAAGAATAGCATCACATAACAGAACAGCAGAGAATACCAGAATAGAATAGCAGTCGAAAGTTCACGTCGATTTAGAGCCTTCCAATAACGTAACTACATCCTCCAAAATAATGGGTACGGATTTAAATGTGAAAGACGCCAATAAGCAATAACGTGCCAAGTTTTCAAGCTCAAAATTTTCATAAATTCATAAAAAAGAATATTAGACAATCTTTTCATTTGGTTCACTTTACTACTAAAACTTTGGTTAGGCTAGATATTAGCTGAGGTTTAGGAAGCGGACTTAAATGACGTCGGGTTGCGGAAACCAGCCCGTGTAAACCTAGAACCTAGAAGACTTGCGGAATGGGAACGAAAATACAAAGTAAACTCGCATAGAAAATGTCTTCACATGAACTAAATCTTCCAGATGGATATGGGTTCAAAGATGAAAGACGCCAATGAGCAATCCCTGGAGACATGACAAATTTTCAAGCTCAAAATACACTATTCCAAAAAAAATATTTTACTGTATAATTTACTGACAACTTACCTATTTTGCGAGGTATGGTTTCCTTGCAAATGCGTCGAGGGCGTCAGACTATGCCTCTTCTCTCGTTCCCTATGATGATGGTCTCGATGTCTTCCTGTCACCATATAGTTTCCATCCTTGCCGTGAGAGGGCGACAGTGCCGCCTGCAGTCCTAGCCCAAAATTCAACAGAGAATCTGGCCCACTCGGGCGCAATACAATTTTACTCGAAGACGGACCTTCAAGCCTTGAAGGCTCACTATTGCTTGTACCTTCTTGAGGTTCGCTCTGTATTTGTGACGTGTTACTAGCACCCGACGCATTCAATTTTGGACTCTCCGACGGAGGCAAACTGACGTTCAGTGACGTATTCGTCGCGGTCGAACTCTCGTTCAGACTCAGCACTCCCATTGAAGTGTTGAGCGACTCGTCATTGTTCGGTTGTTCTTCGGGTTGATTCTGAGTCGTATTACAAGCGACTACGGTTGCATTTCGCTCAGTATTATTGTCTGGGGAGCTGGGTAAACTCGGTTCTGCGCTTTCACATGTGCTAGTGTTGGAACTAGTATTAGGAGTTGTAGTAGAACTGACTCCGACAGAAGGTGTGTTCATACTTGAACTGGAGTCCGAAGATACATTACTATTATTAAAATTAGCAACGGACACGGGAAAATGTTCGTGTGTTCTGACATTTTGATATGTGGTTTCGACTTTATGTACTGGCGTAGAGTTATAACTGTCGTATTTAACCGTTCGTAGACGGTCGAAATTCTCATTGATTCTTGAAACGCTCTGTATACCCATAGTGCCCTGGTGGGACTTATTGTGCATATTTGTGAACTGTATCAGATCCAACGAGTGCTTGGTTTGACTCGGTTCCATAATGTTTCTAGGTACTGCAGTAGTGGTGACAAGGCCGCCGTGTGATACTGCGGTGATGTTGGCGTGTTGGTTGACTGGCACCAATATTTGTGAGGGTTGGGCCAACATCGTCTGCGCAGGATGGTAGTTGGGATGAGATTGACTCATCGGGATCGGGGCCATGTGCGGGTAGGTGCCTAGAGAGGCGGTGGGAGTCGACACCGTCATATGTTGGTACCGATGCGTGGACTGGAATGAATTGAAGATTAACTGTAAGTTATTGTTACGAGTGTGTAATTATCGTTTCTAAACCACTACAATACTACAGAAATTCGTAAATAGGACTACCCAGAGCTTCTATTTAAGTTCAGCAGCTTCCAAAATGTCCTAATTTGCTTGCTAAGAGACAAGGCTCCCTTGTGAAGATTGTATTACTGCAGCAGCAGATCCAGATTATTTCATTTACCCAGGAAGACAAAATATGGTTAAGTTTGTTATTAGTTAAAACGAGCAAAGATTGTATCGCCTGCGTTTGCGCAGTTTGTTTTTATGAATCTACATAATTTTTCGTCATTTTTTTTTTCATATTTGCGTATATATTACTACAGTCAGAATATAAGCAAGAGGATGGTTCCTTTGAGTAGGTAGGGGGATACAAAAGACCTGTCAGTATTACCTGCGCGTGGTGGCGATGGTCGGAGTGCGAGGGCCGCGCCACCTCCGGCACTGGCGGCACCGCGCGGATCACACTTGCGCTGGAACACACAAACTCTCTGAATAATATGCTGTCTTTATCTCTACATATTGAACAACTACTTTTTTTGAAGTAAAACTTCTTTAGGCGCGACTAGGGTGTAACTCAATTTTTTTTTCTGACGGAAGTAACGACGATGAATGATATTAATATAACATTTGACTGCGTCAATGGCAAAGAAGTTTTACTTCAATCGCGCGTAAAGGTTACACGCACTCACTTTTTTTATACTAGATGGCTTGGGATTTTGTTGTCGGCCCCGCTTCCTTTGGGAGCTTTTTCAGACTAAACTCTATAGCTGTACCAAATTTCTTTTCATTTCAGATTCATTGAAAGAGTAAGAAACTTCTAGACATCTTGACATCCAGAAATCAACAAGCTTCCACATGTATTAATTTATTAGTAAATATATTTAAATGAAAATGAAACGATATATCCGATCATGCATGATTCATGAGTATTCATGACTAGCGGATGCCACGCGGTTACACCTGCGTAGCTCCAATTCCCGTGGGGATACGGGGATAAAATATAGCCTATGTTCTCCAGGAAGAGTGTAGCAGTTCCAACAGTGAAAGAATATTTCAAATCGGTTCAGTACCTAGTTTTGGAGCATATTCGATGCAAACAAACAATAAAATCTTTCCTCTTTATAATAACGGGTGTTTTTTTTAGAGGTATAGAACTTTAAGTTGCCACCACTTTTTTAACTGGCGGTAATTTTGTCAACTGTCAAGTGATTTATGTTTAGTTTGGTTTGGCATTTTAACATGAATAGACTGACGCCGGAACAACGCTTCCAAATTGTGCAAATTTATTTTGAAAAGCATGGTTCTGTCCGAGAAACGTATTGCGATTTTCATAAGCAAATTTTGTTGAGCGATGAAGCCTACTTTTGGATGAATGGATACGTCAATAAACAAAATTGCCGTATTTGGGGTGATGATAATCCTCAAGCGTATGTTGAGACACCGTTACATCCAGAAAATCTGACTGTGTGGTGTGCTTTATGGGCTGGTGAAATAATTGGTCCGTACTTCTTTAAAAACGATGCTGACCAGAACGTTACAGTTAATGGTGACCGCTATAGAGCGATGATTACTGACTTTTTCGTTCATCAATTGAACAACCGTGATGTGCAGGAGTTGTGGTTTTAACAAGACGGTGCAACATGGCACACAGCTCGTGTCACAATTGATTTATTGAAGGAAACGTTTGGTAACCGCATAGTTTCACGTTTTGGTACCGTGGTTTGGCCTACAGGATCGTGCAATTTAACGCCACTTGACTATTTTCTGTGGGGATATGTGAAGTCGCTAGTCTACGCCGATAAACCCGAAACGATTGACCCCTTGCAGGACAACATTCGGCGCGTTATTGCCGATATACAGCCACAAATGTTGGAAAATGTCATCGAAAATTGGACCTCTGGATTAGACTACGTCTGAGCCAGCCGTGGCGGTCATATGCCAGAAATCATATTTAAATTATAATGCCAGAAAATTGTCTTTCGAATAAAGTCAATTTCATATCAATAAAAAAAATCCCTTTTGTTTTATTCCATTTCAAAGTTCTATACCTCTAAAAAAAACACCCTTTATAAGTATAGCAGACTATTAAATAAAAAAAAAAGGGTGTGGCTGTGTCGGGGCACACGGCCGTTGGTTTTAACGTGAATACGTCTTGTAACGAACCATTCCAGCCGTACCAGCTGCAGATGTACTGGCACCGTCGTTGATCCGCTCGGCCGCATTCATTACTTTACGTTGCCGGCACTGCTTGACTCGATCATATGGTGTTTTATTGGTACCATTCGATTGCTGTTGAGATGCCCTTTCCAACCGTATACGATCTCTGTATTTCGATTTGGCTTTTCGACGCGTATAGGCCGACATTATATATTTTTTGATATTATTTTTTATTTAAACACCTTATCTTATTATATTCAGTTACAATTTTACACTAATGTTATATATATATATATATATATAATCGATAGATTTTGACGAGAGCTGACGATTGAAACTTGAATGAACGTCGTAGCTTCACCGAGTCGAAAGTTATCTATTATATAAAAATAAGTCAGGTTTTCCTTCCTGACGCTATAACTCCAGAACGCCCGAACCGATTTCCACGGTTTTGCATTCGATGGAAAGGTCTCGGGCTCCGTGAGGTTTATAGCAGAGAAAATTCAGGAAAAATTTCAATAGAAAAGCGGGAAAATCATTTTTCACGTACAGCCCCATCGCGGGCGAAGCTGCGGGCATCAGCTAGTACTAAATGGAAATCTCGAGACGCAGCAAAATGACCTTCAAAATGGCGGGGTTGCCCCCTCCCCCGCGCGCGATGTGTTACAGTCCTTACTTAGCGTAATAAATTCTTTAGCTATCCAGTGGTGTAACTGAAATTTGGATGGAGATGATAGATATGTAGCTACAACACTAAACTGTATCCCCCGATTTTAGAGGCAGTGTTACCTGTTCATGAGTTGTCGTGCAGCCTGGTTGAGCTCCACAAACGCGATAGGGAAGATGCCCACGCGCTGGTCCAGCCGCCCCTCGGCCCAGTTGTCGTCTACGCGCCGGTGCACCGTTATTATAGCGCCTGAAACGATTTTCATACAAGAATATGTACATTTCAATTATAAAACTCCATAATAACGGAAAATCTGTACACATCGTTGATACATGGCTGTCTCGATGGCGACTGTTGCACTGAAGTTTTGAGTTTGATCTCCCGATCAGAACTAATCTTTTGTTAGGAGCTAATTAATATACTTTTAATATTATGGTAATGTAATGTATTCTCCTAATTTATCTTTATAAATTTTGCATGCAGATGAATCTGCGGAACATGCTGACCTTTATTAATATGTAACATCTTAAAATACCATGTTTCACGCAATAAATGATTTTATTATTTTATTATTCTCATTATTTATTATTATTTAATTGATATAAACAGTTTTCTAGATCCTATACAAATAAACCTGTTAATGTCATGTCATGTCATACTCGAACCAACTAAAACCACCCTAAATATTCACTAGCGCGGGGCGTCCGGGTTACTCATCGGCAGGGTGTCCCACAGCACAGGTATAAATATGTTTTAGATAAATATAACCGAGTGTCACTCCAGAAGTGGAAACTAAAACAAATGTATGAATTTCTGGATCGCCGATTTTTTTCTGAAAATGAAACCGAAATCTCGAAAGAGTAACAATTGCGAGGTGTCAATAAGCGTCGTGATTTTAAAAGATTATTCACAGTACAAAAATGCCTAACGCGTATTAAAATGTGTCACGCCAGAAGTTCTATTAAATCGTACCTTTGTCAAAAGCGAGACAGCCTTCCTCTTCAGGCGCTGACATTCGGAAGTCGTAGAGAGCCTTGCACAGCGGTGTGGCCACGGGGATCGGAATTATCACCTGAAACATATTGTTAGTGTGAGCGTTTATGCTTATAAAAAGTCACACAACATCACCTAGCCCAAATCAAGCCTATATACGCTTGTGCTATGAGATCTAGCCGAGATAGACATATGTTATTATATATTTCTAAATACATACATATTATAGCATTTATACTCTCGATTGTCGGCACTTGATGGAACTTGTTGTTATACATTATTGAAACACACACTTAGAAAGCAAATTAAATTGTGGATGTAAGTGCAAGTGTGTGTTTCAATAATGTAATACATTAGTCCAGTAAAACTAAGTGTTTTAAGGTTCAAAAGTTCCTATAATTCTAAAGTTGGTTTTTTTTTTACAGTGTGTGAGGTAGGTATATATAATGCTACTGTAGCGTTTTCTAACAGATCTGAGGTCGGGGCTAGGTATAGTTTAGGTATTTGTACGTCAATTCTATAACTGATAAGATATTGAATTAGAGATAAAAATCTTTGCGCTATGGTGTTAAGCTAATAATTGCCGATATATATTTACATTTTCTAACAATTTCACCCACGGGTTTACCCGTAAATTACAAGAAATGATTTTTAGGGCCTAGCTAAGTGACAAAAATATTACAGTCTATAAAACAAACGTATTGTAACGTGGAATTCATAAATAAATGCACGAAACTAAATTCTAACAAATTACTCCACATACTTTTTTGTTTTCATTAATCTTATCTTTTATAATCGATTACTGCTTAAATAAAATATTAGAGATACAGTCGACTCTCGTTAATTCAAACCTGCGATAATTCGAACCTCGCTATAATTCAAAGCTATCACGAGTTCCCTACAAAATCTCTTTATATTTCGAACTAAATCAATACAATTTTATACACTTGGTAATTCGAACGAAAAAATCATTGCTATATAACAAAACGACGCGTTAATTCGAACTCATCGGCGTCCAACACTCGATAATTCAAAGTTGCAGATAGAAGGAGGGGGAAAGATTGTATGTAAGTACATTTTGCGACAAGTTCAAACTTGTAGCAACGTACATGAACCTTTGTTTTTGTTGTGATTACTAATAGTTTGACTATTTGACACACACTTCTAACGAATTGGCTGTTTAGTTATCATTCAGTTACTGTTACTCTTTCGTTGGTATACAGATTTAAAAGTTTGTGTTAGTTATGAGCCCTAAAAAGTAAAAATGTTTGACGATTGCTGAAAAGAAGAAGTTAATCGAAAAAGTAGAGGAAGGTGAGAAGAAAAGTGATGTTGCAAGATTAATTAATTTACATAATGAATACATGTTTGTACACTAATGTACCTCTAAACTTTTGAAATTGTTATAGAATAGCAGATAATAATTAATAATTGATTACCACTTAATAATTCTAAGTTTTATTTATTTTCTCTCACAAATTTCGAACCATTTGATATTTCAAACACTCGATAATTCGAAATATTTTAAGAGTACCTCGAGTTTCGAATTAACGAGAGTCGACTGTATTAGAGTTTGTCGCTACTGTTCCTTAAATATCTAACAAGAATAATACCAAAAATTCTAACACATTAGTCAAGAAATATGTAATATAATAACAAAAACTTTAAATTGGCGCGAACATAATTCAAAACGGCGCGAGAGACATCGACGCGGCGGCGCGCAGCCGTGGTACGCATGCGCAGTCGTCGGTCTCTCGTCGGTTATTATTATTCGATCGATCGATTCCGATTCACTTGAGACTGCACAATGAAATGATAATGTTAGTCTATTGTTTACTAATTCCTTTACGATCTCAGTTCTTCAAATTGGCACGTATAGTAGCGATATCGACGCTGGAAAGGCTAATTGCATTAACGACCATTATATGAATTGTTCAGGAGATGCATTTAAAGTTACATATTTTGCAAAAAAAATCATAACTAATTAACCACTTGAGTAATCCCATTGTAAATCAGAATGGTTATTATAAAATAACGTTTAATATGAAATGTTTATAAATAAAAAAATGTATGTATCCTCCTTTCTAATATATTGGAGATAATACAATGCACAACATAATTTTGGTAAGGTAAAAATGACTTAAGTTACTGTAACATCCTCATTGCGGTTCGCTAAAGACGTTTGAATGATCAAATGTTTTATCGGGCTGAATCAAGTCAAACGATGACAGCCAGATTATCTTATCCGGCATTAAACGTTAAGTCACTCCTAGACTTTTAGTATTATCTCCCAATATGATTGACTTATAGAAGTGATCGGTAAAATAATCTTCAAATTACATAATATTTGTATACTGATTTTTTCTTAAAAATCAAGAGCGTAACTTTATGGATTATCATAAAAATAAAACTACACGATTCTGAAATGAATCCCTGTTATTAAAATGGAAAAGCTTTATTTTGTGCGTGTAACACCACACAATCGGTTTCCCCAGACTTCCCCTAAAGATGAGTATGAGTATTCCAGTAGTTTTCACGGCGTCTGGTCAAATTCTCGTTTATTAACAGGATCGTACTATCTGACCCATCCAGATACTGGAAATTTTCTTGGTTTTTTCTTGTCGTACCCATAATCTTAGATCTGCTAATTGAAATTATTTTATACTCAGCCATAAGTTGAGACTGGTCTCCAGCAGGAGCATATCGGTCGTGAGGGGTAATCCATCACTCTTAACCAGTACTGTCAAGTACTATTCAGGCAACAATGTCCTGTAATTATCTCGTTAACTAGCCTCATATTTCCTCTTGTTAGCTTTGACTATCTCATTCCCGTTGAAAATCTCAATCTAAGATTAAACTTCTCGTTGTCATTATGCTCCTGCTGATAAAGCCCTTGGTGATTTTATGAGCGATGGGAAGTTCAGTCTTAGATTCAACCAAGCATTCATCTGGTCCCTCTGGGGCTAGATTATCTACTGTTTCGTCACCCGAAATTCCCTAGGTTCCAGGTACCCAATCTATGTACGTATACTTCGGTCTTTTCCTCCAACATGTCAAGTGACTTTCTATATTCCTTCACGATTGCTGATGTTATTATTTTCTTACTTAAATTTCAATGCCACTTCACTGTCGCTGTATATGGTTGCCTTTCCCGAGTTTGTTTGGTAGTAAATTATTTGCGCGCTCTCAGTGATTGCGGTGATTTCACACATTGACACCATTTCTTTTATTATTTGGACCACTTCCAGAGCGTTGTTGTTCAGTCTCACTGGTTCAGCACTGCTTTGCATTATCTTAATTTAGGTTCGTCTCTTTGCTTTACACATTGTGCCAGAGCCTTCTTCAGAGAGAACAAAGAGTTCCCCAAAGTCGGAATATACCTATGTGTATATTATTATGAGCATCCTCTTAATTTCATTATTATTCATCTTATTACCAGACATCACATAAGTAGCGATAGGTATCCTCCCTTACTCACGTGTATCGTGCAAGTTACGGCTGCCATCTCTGACTCCATCAGCCGGTGTCTCAGCATTTTCTGTTTCACCCATTTTTATGTCTTTGTCACTTTTTTCGCAGTTTAGGGTAGTTTCTATTAATACCGGAGAATTGAAGATTCCTTGACGTCAAAGAAGTACCCTAACGCGAATTGCTTTGGTATTATGCCTAACAGCCTACGGTTGGGAGCCCCGGGTAAGCCCTCGAAAGGATACCCCAGGACTCCCAACAAATCTACGGCTACCACTGCGGCCTCATTTAGGGGGCGGGGGGTTTGAGTGCTATCCCGCATCTTTGGTGGCGTGCATGAATCCCTCACATCACGCTGTCGTCTAGGGCCTGCTTCTGTAAGGACGGTGAGCAAGCAAAGAGGCAGCGCAGTCCCACTTACTCCCGCTGGAGATCATGGCTCGTACCATCGTCTCCAGCAAGAGAGTGTCCACGTCCAGACCTGCCACGATGACCTGGCGCTATTGCGCCCACACCGTGCATTCCACCAATGTGTAAAGCGCTATGTCCTCGCTGCGCTCCTTGCAGTGCTGGCACTCGGCCGTGGTTTTCCGGTGTATTCGCCACAGATACTTACCGAAGCTCCCGTGGCCGGTAAGTATCTGTGACAACCGGCAGGAGAGAGCACCATGGCTCTTCTCCAGCAACTTGTCCATGACCGGTCTGACCGCCGCGATTGCGGCGAATCCCCCTTCGGTTGCTCAAGTCGCACCTTCCAGGTCTCCATGGTTTCCTGGTGGAGCTGGGACCGCTGAGCCTCGATTTCTCGAGACGCAGGCCTGTGGCCCCGCTCCAGCGCCTCCTTGCGCCATTTGGTCCGGCTGTTTTGCAGGGCTAGAAAGACTGGATATTGCATCGTAGGTGTTCTACTTTAATGATTGCGGTTTTTTATATTAACCAGATCGTAAGACGCTACGCTATGTTTGCAGATGTTAACCTTAAAAACGTCTTATAGGTCTTGCTGCGTGTGGCTGCTTTTTAGCCCCACGAAGAACGTCCGCAATCTACTTTCATTTCTGTAGTCGTCTTTGAATGTGTTTATTTCTTCTTATCTTTATATTGTTTGTTATTTTTCATTGAACACATCTATGGTATTTATGAACAGATTCAGTGGACCGTTTGTGATAAAGATGCACATACTGACCATATGCCGAAATATCAAATATTCTCAATAACACATGGAAAATATCCCGTTAGCTGCAATACTAATAAATATACTTTTATAATTTAATCAATTTTTGTAACGTGTGAAGTGAAGTGACGCAAATTTGGAATTCAATAAGTAGGTTTTCGCATTTGTGCAAATATCGGCTGCAGATATTCACCTTCGCAAATGTCCAGAAATTTGCATTCATTATAATCGTGGAAGATGACACCCGTTGTCACTAGTCAATTATGACTAGTGACAATGGGTGTAGTCTCCCAGTTTTATACCGTATAGGTGGCTGAAGTACCCACAGAACGTTTGGCTCTTAGCTAACAGCCGCGGTCTAACTGCAAACGACGACCTTGGCGTATAGTCTAACCGCCAGTGTTTTATATTTGTCTTTCTTTTTTGGTGGTTTTATCACACTAATAAAATGAATTTTACATTAAGCAGAGTAGCTTATGTGCTCTAAACACATCAAAATAAATTCAGGTAAAATTGTGTTATCGACCAATTTATTAGTAAGGGCCATCGACAAAATTGGTTTAACGTCCTAATTTTTACAATTAGAAGGAAGGTAGCTTTATACGACAATAAACTAAAATTTATTGACCAGTAAATTGACTTATTTTGAAATTCTATAATAATTACCAACCACTAAAATGTTTTATGCCGTGAAAATTTCTAAAAATGGAATGGCTAAATGTTTTAAAATAATGATTTTTTAAATCATGTGCAGGCTAAATGACTTATCAGTATTTAGCTGCTGTCATGGGCGCTTTATGAACCAAAATCAAAAATTGAGTGGATTTAAAACACAAAAATATGCTAAAATATCGAAAATCACCGGTGTCTGAACGACCACCAAAGTGCTCAGATTAAATCGTTACCTAGACCATTCGAAAGAGAAAAATCAGGCGATTCTAACGATATATATAACTCATATTCGACCAAATTGGCTGTTAATGCAGTTTGCCTTTCCAGAGTCTCAACAGTAAAATAAAGTCGGGCTAAGAGACACTATACTTAAGAGATACTTGATACTAGGAGTAGTCAAATTATAATAATAATTCGAAAGAATCAAGACTGGACTGTTAAATATAAAACACCACGCCGCAAAAAAGTTTAACCAGGTAGGGAAGTATCTTCTGTTATCATAAAACCTATTTTTCACGCATAATGACCGTCTCAAGTGGAAAGGAAAATCGGAAAATCAAACAACAACGCAGAGTTAAGGTGGGGGCAATAAATTCCCAATACGCACTTGATGGCAAATGGGAATTTTATTCCCAATTGCCACCTGGTAGCAATCTATGTGTAGGTAGGCGAATGGGATGATACCGTTGATGTCAGTTTTCCAGTGGGATAGATAGTAATAGTTTTTAAAGTCGTTAATTTTGTACGGAACCCTTAGTGCGTGAGTCCCAGTCGCACTTGACTGTTTCATTACTAGAAAGTTAAAATATTTGTGGTCACCTGACGGCTGCGCCACAAGCTGCGCCTAGCAGTTAATTAGTTACACCACTGCAACGTCATTATAAAAACAAACAAATAACAAACAATTTATTATGTAAATAGTTTGCATAAAATTTTACTGGTTCTTATAATAGTTTCATCGCATATTTTTTAAATTCTACTAACAAAGTGTACAAAATTGTAACAGTGTGCGGCGTGAAAAAAAACGGGCGGCGCGCAAAAATACGATACCTACTTAGACGATACGACTGGGTTATACTTGATCCTAGCGACTGGCACTGCGAACCCCCTCCCTACCCGCGCAGACTGCGGGGATAATATTTTATAGAAAACTCTTTTTAGTTTTTAATTCACTGACTAATGTGTTAGAATTTTTTGTATTATTCTTGTTAGATATTTAAGGAACAGTAGCAACAAACTCTAATATCTCTAATATTTTATTTAAGCAGTAATCGATTATAAAAGATAAGATTAATGAAAACAAAAAAGTATGTGGAGTAATTTGTTAGAATTTCGTTTCGTGCATTTATTTATGAATTCCACGTTACAATACGTTTGTTTTATAGACTGTAATATTTTTGTCACTGAGCTAGGCCCTAAAAATCATTTCTTGTATTTTACGGGTAAACCCGTGGGTGAAATTGTTAGAAAATGTAAATATATATCGGCAATTATTAGCTTAACACCATAGCGCAAAGATTTTTATCTCTAATTCAATATCCTTTCAGTTATAGAATTGACGTACAAATACCTAAACTATACCTAGCCCCGACCTCAGATCTGTTAGAAAACGCTACAGTAGCATTATATATACCTACCTCACACACTGTAAAAAAAAACCAACTTTAGAATTATAGGAACTTTATAACTTTCTCGTACCGGACTACATATTGTAGATCCGAAGGGATGAATTACGCCCAGACACAGAACAAATTAATGTGCTCATCACATGAAGAGAATTGAAATGTGTCAACATCAAATAAGACACCATCCTCTACTAATTTATCTCTGCATCACCCAAAGGTCGACTGGTAGAAAATGCCTATGGCATTAAGTCCACCTTTGTACAAATTAGTGCATAAAGTTTTAAATAAATAAATAAATGTGGGCATCCTAAACCTACAAATTGGGTCGCAAGTCCAAGACGCCGTCGGAGCTTTCCCCCATGTGCCACGCTATGGACTCAGTGCCTGCAGTGTGAATCCATGGAATGATAAGAATAAGGTCTCTACAATTTACAATACAATCCTTACCAATTATATAAACGTGAAAATTTGTCAGTAAGGATGATTATTAGTCTTTAAAGCTCTAATAGCTGAATGGATCTGGATGAAATTTATTAGATTATGGCAAAGATAATTTAATAGTATTACATACAGATAGGCCCCTGCCCCCCATTGAGCAAGCTTCCCCACCCCCGTCACAGCCGTCATATAATTGGAGGGTATTTTAAGGGAAATTTTGCTTAACCCCAGTGGTCACACACACATTCAAGCTCTGTACAAACATAACGTGTTTTTAGTGTAGGTGACAGAATTGAACACGAATCTTTTGTATGAAGCTTACGGTCTGTGATCATAGTCCGGAATTTCGCATAGGCTACTGTTTATTCCTGGAATAAGATTTCACGAGATGAGGGAACGGGAACCGAATATCGCGCGGGCCAAGTAGCTGACTCCAATAAATAAATACTGACTGCAGACATTTCTTCTCCTTTAAATAAGCTGAATTGCTTGTGTTTGGAGCCCGTTTAAGTCTGCTATTTATAGTAGGGATCTGACTAAGCCAGAATCGTATTAAAACTTCCGTATCATGTGGGCGGCTAATCGAAAACAAACCGGTAAGAAGATCATTGTAAACGAAATAATAATTATTATTATTTACTAGCTGACCCGCGCAACTTCGTTTGCGTGATAAATGAAGAACCGCTCGACCAATTTTGTGCAAACTTCACATAAACCATCTACTAAATAGTCCGAACAATACCTAAACATTTGGTTTGGATAGGTGAGCCCGTTCTTAAGTTATAAAATTACAACGAAAAGTGGCATTGATTTTTATATACAGGGTGTGGCGTAAATAGTGGTCCAACCGTCAGGGTGTGATAGACCAGGTGCCCCACTATAACATACTACAATATCATCCAAATTTACCCAAGGGTCTCAGAAAAAAATATTTTTTTTTGAAAAATCGTCCCTTTTTTGTAAAGTTGCCTGTAGATTAAAGGAAAACCGCTATTTCTGATTTCTGTTTTTTCTCTCTTAAAGCTAAATACATAAGCTATCAAAAAATAATATTGTTAATAGAATTCCACAACAAACGTTTGAAATAAATATAAGTTCATCTCAATTTTCTCTCTAATTTTCAGGTATCATGAAAATTGTTCAACGTTTTTTATAAAAAATATGTACTACACTGATGCTACCCAAACGTTTAAAAATATGCTTATGTAATACTGATTTCAAAATGATACCATGTAAGGATTTCGCGTAAACAGAAACTAGTAATTTTTGCTGTTAAAGTTCAAAACGGGATAAGAAAAATTACCAAAATCAACTTACATACATCACACTTATAATGTTTTTTTCATAGTAATAGTTCATAGTCGACATTATTATTATTTATTTAAAATCTTATAACCTAGATAGCGCCCGCGGCTCCACCCGCGTGGGATTTTGTAACTATTCTCGCTTTTATTTATTTTCTATCTGAAATTCTGTTCCCATTCCATGACAAATTCCTAGCGCGTGGAACTGCGGGCGCCATCACGGTTATGATTTTTTTAAACTATCGCAGTTTTTAACACTTCACGCGAAATACTATTTACTTACATTCACCGACGTTTCAGGCGTTCAACCGCGACCTTGATGTTGCCTGCGGTTTCACCCGCGATGAATTTTGTTACTATTCCCACTTCCGGTGGGATCATAAAAGTGAGAATAGTTACAAAATCCCACGCGGGTGAAGCCGCGGGCGCTATCTAGGTTATAAGATTTTAAATAAATAATAATAATGTCGACTATGAACTATTACTATGAAAAAAAACGTTATAAGTGTGATGTATGTAAGTTGATTTTGGTCATTTTTCTGAACCCGTTTTGAACTTTAACAGTAAAAATTACTAGTTTCTGTTTATGCGAAATCCTTTCATGGTATCATTTTGAAATCAATATTACATAAGCATATTTTTAAACGTTTGGATAGCATCAGTGTAGTACATATTTTTTATAAAAAACGTTGAACAATTTTCATGATACCTGAAAATTAGAGAGAAAATTGAGATGAACTTATATTTATTTCAAACGTTTGTTGTGGAATTTTATTAACAATATTATTTTTTGATAGCTTATATATTTAGCTTTAAGAGAGAAAAAACAGAAATCAGAAATAGCTGTTTTCCTATAATCTACAGGCAACTTTACAAAAAAGGGACGATTTTTCAAAAAAAGTTATTTTTTTCTGAGACCCTTGGGTAAATTTGGATGATATTGTAGTATGTTATAGTGGGGCACCTGTTCTATCACTCCCTGACGGTTGGACCACTATTTACGCCACACCCTGTATATAGATTTAGCAGGCAGGCAGTTGTATACAACTAATAGTGCCTGTATTTTTTTCCCTTCATTAGTTTTGTTGTTGCGTTTTTTTTAATTGCGTTTTAAATATTTGTAGCTAGATCAGTATTCTAAGGAATCTAGGGCAGAAAGGCTATCTATCCCGGCAAATTTATACAGATTAAAGTATGGATTTATTAAAAAAAAAAAAACCATCAAATTTCAACAACCAACAAGTCTATTGTTTACTAAAAAGAATGTCACATTATTTTACTTAAATCAACGCAATGCAAGTGCTACATTTTGCCTTGAAAGGTCATAGCAACAGGCTGTCGAAGGCATTCAAGCCAAACGGCGAATTCACGCCCCCGATTCAAGCATCGCTTCGCTAAGCCCAGTCAGTGTTTTACACACCATTAAACTCTAAGTAACGCATTTCCATAGTAGACATTCGTATACAGATTTTCTTTGAAGGGTCAATGAGGAATTGTTTTTGTCCTAGAAAAGCTTTTGGTGTAATTTAAAGAGGTCATTTCCAGCAGTATGCTGATTTGATTGAGTAATTGACAGAAAATCGATCTATTTCTTTTATGCGTAAAAATCCTGATGTATGCCATGTCGGACTCCTACCGTATAAAACCACACTGTGGTCTAATCACCTGCCTGCTACGGGAGTCCTGGGTAAGTCCTCGATAGAGTATCCCCAGGGCTCCCGACAGAACTTGATTGGCATTTTTAAGAAAATTGCTAGAATGGATGAACTTTAAAGATACTGTTCAGGTTAATATGGAGAAGTGCTTTAAACTATTCTTTAAAAAAACCAGCCAAGTGCGAGTCGAACTCACGTATCGCGCCGTACCTTAAAACCGCACAAAATCACGTTTGTTATATGGGAGCCCCCATTAATCCCCTTTTTACCCGAACTGCCGAAGAAAGGAGGGTAATTTTTTTCGAGATAATGTATGTATGTATGTGTCCAATTCTTTGTCACGTCCTACAGCCTGAACGGTTTGACGGATTTTGACAAGCGAGGTGTCATTTGATTTGTCGTAATTGTGTGAGTGACACCAGGTTTACTAATTATTTTAAAAAAGTCAAAATGGCAGACTTTTGGCGCTAAAATGAAAACCTTGAAAATTGTTCTTGCACGCTCTACAGCCTGAACGGCTTTACGGATTTTGACACGCAAGGTGTCATTTGACTCCTCGTGATTGTGTGAGTGACACCAGGTATAATAAAATTCCTAAAGTATCAAAATGGCGGATTTCTGCGCTATAATTATTTGACTGCGAACAGACAGACAGCAAAGTCTTATGAAAAGGGTCCCGTTTTTACCGATTGGGTACGAAACCCTAATAAATTACATAAGCAAGAGTACGAGTTAACCTTTTTAAAGAACTACATTTCACCGTCAATCGCTCATAAATGCATTTCCTACAATACACATCAGTTAACTGTATATCTCTAGTACAAACCTGTACATAGTTGATAGGGAACATGCCAGTTCTTCCAGAACATTCCCCTTGGTACCAGAATGGGTCTAGTTTCTTCTGCAGCACAATCGTCTCACCTTTCTTGAACGACAGGTCTCTGTAATAGAAGAAAATGGTTACATTACTGTCATCCCTACTAATATTATAAATGCGAAAGTAACTCTGTATGTCTGTCTGTTACGGTTTCACGCCTAAACGGCTGAATCGATGGAGATGAAATTTGGCATAGAGATAGTTCGAGGCCCTGGGAAGGACATAGGCTACTTTTTAACCGACTAGTCACGACTGCGCAAAAGGAGGGTTATGATTTTACGCGATAACGACTCCTACGTGGCCGAAGCCGCGGGGAACAGCTAAAAGAATATACAATCGTTTGTAATTGTATTTTGTCTATATCTAATAGATACATATACACTCGAGAGCAATGAATCCGGGTCACTTAAAGAATCCTAAAAATCTCGGAAACTAAAAATGATAGGTTAATGCAATAAATTGTATTTAATAGACAATGTAATACTCCTTAAATGAAGGTATTAAAACTTCTTAGTTATTGTAAAGTTATATCATAAAAAAATCAAATTTGAAAAAGGGCCACTTTCGAAGATGGAACTACGAAATTACAGCATTTGGTGTTGCTTTTGTTTGTAATCTGTCATTTATGTGGGTACATAAACCATGTTGATAGTGCTCTATATTCATTAATCAAGCTGAAATTATGTCGCTTACGCCTGAAGAATGCACCAGAATACTTACAATGCTGGAAACCGGCCGGAGTCAGCGCGATACAGCCAGGACTGTCGGTGTGTCGCTGTCAACAGTACAAAGAGTTCTCCGACGTTACGAAGAAACTGGTTCTAACCTACGCAGACCAGGAACGGGCAGAACCAGGTGTACCACAGCACGAGAAGACCGATACTTGGTGAACACCATGCTTCGAAATCGCTTTCTCACAGGAACTGAACTCACCAATCAGTTTCGACGCCTCGGAGGAAGTAACCCAAGTGCATGGACAGTAAGACGTCGGCTTGCTGAATCTAACTTAAAACCCCTTAGACCTGCAAACGGCCCTAAACTGGAGCGTGGGCATCGTATTTCGAGACTAAGGTATGCCCAGAGCCACGTAAATTGGAGTATTGAAGATTGGTCAAAAGTTATGTTCTCCGACGAATCAAAATTTATGCTCTACAAGCACGATGGAAGACACAGAGTGTATCGAAGACCAGGGGAAAGATTCAAGCAAGCATGCATCGAAGAAAAAGTAGCCTACGGTGGTGGGTCTGTACTTGTGTGGGCCGGAATTTCTTCTGAAAGTCGCACAGAGCTGGTGATCATAGAAAACGGCTCTTTAACTAGCGTAAGATATGTGGAAGAAATCCTCAATGATCACGTTGGTCCATTTATGGTCAATTTAGGTGAGGATGCTATATTTATGCATGACAATGCCCGACCTCATACAGGTAGGATTGTGAATGACTACCTTCAAGAGATGAACATTACTCGTATGGAGTGGCCAGCGCGCAGCCCGGATATCAACCCGATCGAGCATGCTTGGGACGAGCTAGGCAGATGCGTAAAACAACGAAACCCTCCCCCAATCACGCTTCGTGAGCTCAAAATTGCTCTCACAGAGGAATGGGAGAATATTCCCCAAAATCGTATAAGGAACTTGGTGTACAGCATGCCAAACCGCGTAAACGCAGTAATGGAAGCACGAGGAGGCAATACGAAGTATTAAAATTCAAGAAAATCGTAATAAAGTTCAAAAATTTCATGTTTCCTATTTTTGTTTTAAGGAGAGATCGGCAGTTTTTTCTTTATGTAATTTTGTGTTAATAAAATGTATGGTGACTCATATTTTTTTTACTTTCATTTAAGGAGTATTACATTGTCTATTAAATACAATTTATTGCATTAACCTATCATTTTTAGTTTCCGAGATTTTTAACATTCTTTAAGTGACCCGGATTCATTGCTCTCGAGTGTATTATAAAGAGGAAAGATTTGATTGTTTGTTTGTTTTCACTTTCGCTGTTGGTAAGCTACACTATCCCGAACGGGAGTTACGCGGTTGAAACCGCGTGAACGTCCGCTAGTGCAATACATAAATAGAATCAATAGTTTTAGGGTCAATTTTTACAAAAACATCTTGGCAAAACTAAGGCAATATTAGCTTGTGCTACGAGATATAGGCAACTGATCTGATCAGAATGATATATACACACATATTTACATGGAAACAATCAAATTCTGAAAATTAGTTTCGACCCAGGATTCAAACACAAGACCACATATTAAATTACCACTGCGCCCTCGAGGCAATCGATAATAAACCACTAAGTTAGTAGACAAGCATACGAAAGTAGTCACATTGTAGCCTACAGAAGTTTGCAATAACCCAACAAGTGCTAGACTCTGCAAACTTATGTTTTCCATGACACTATCCTACTAATATTATTAATGTGAAAGTTTGTGAAGATGTTTGGATGTTTGTTACTTAATCACGCTCTAACGTCTGAACGGATTAGGCTGAAATTTGATACAGAGGTAGCTTATAGTCTGGAATAACACATAGGCTACTTTTCATCCCGGAAAATTTCTCGCATACGCTCGTACGGAATTTCACGCGGCGAAGCCGCGAGCATCATCTAGTTAAGTAATATAATGAAGTATTATGATATGAGCATTATCTATCGTTGTACCTTATACATCATCGTGTAACTTCCCAAGCTATTGTATTACTGAGAATCGTATCTTTTTGTTATAATTAGCACATAATGCACTTGACATTACATTTTCCCGGAGTTTGTTCTTTTTTAAGATGACTAATGTTATTATGATAATAAAGTTGCATGACACATGAATGTAATAATTGCCGAATAAGACAACAGAGTGGCACCATAAGGTCTGGCGCACATCGGCAGTACACAAGATATAGTATTCTTAAGCGACTAATAAAAATGTAACTTTCAAATCCACATAGCAGTATACTGCTGGACTGCCTAGCGGGCCTCCTCCAATTCACGCCACAACTTGCATCATGAGAGGGTATTTGGCTTTTCTGTATGTACCACGCTGGCCTGTGGGTGTGAGAACGTTAACGGTCGCACACAAACAATACCGCAGGATACTTAGGTATAGTCCGTTCACAGTTATATTACCTCTGACTGACAGCTTCTCGATCATTTCCTGTGTTGGCATAGCAGTAAAGTCCCCCTATGAGTGCCAGCCTACGACATTTTACCGATTATAGTGGAGATTATAACATCCAACCGTTAGCACGAAGAATTTTGTTTTTCATGTCATAACTTTACCCTTATAGTTAATTATAGTTACCTTTTAATTATAGTTACCCTTATAGTTACCTTTAGAGTTAACTTTACCCAAACAGTGCTCTTATAACTATACGATTGGATTTAAGATTTTTTTTCTGAAAAGAAACATTCACTACCATCATCAACGGAGGTGAAGATGCTGCTTCCACAACGTTCAACATCTCAATTAATGGTCACACCCGAAAAAACGATAGCAAAAGAAGAAAGTAAGTTTCGACTAAAAGTTAGATTGCATGGGAGAAATAAAAACTTATTGTGGTAACACAGCAATCAAGATAGGCAACCTAAGTGCTAGAGGTAATATATCTCTGAACGGACTACACTCGAGAGCAATGAATCCGGGTCACTTAAAGAATCCTAAAAATCTCGGAAACTAAAAATGCTAGGTTAATGCAATAAATTGTATTTAATAGACAATGTAATACTCCTTAAATGAAGGTATTAAAACTTCTTAGTTATTGTAAAGTTATATCATAAAAAAATCAAATTTGAAAAAGGGCCACTTTCGAAGATGGAACTACGAAATTACAGCATTTGGTGTTGCTTTTGTTTGTAATCTGTCATTTATGTGGGTACAGAAACCATGTTGATAGTGCTCTATATTCATTAATCAAGCTGAAATTATGTCGCTTACGCCTGAAGAATGCACCAGAATACTTACAATGCTGGAAACCGGCCGGAGTCAGCGCGATACAGCCAGGACTGTCGGTGTGTCGCTGTCAACAGTACAAAGAGTTCTCCGACGTTACGAAGAAACTGGTTCTAACCTACGCAGACCAGGAACGGGCAGAACCAGGTGTACCACAGCACGAGAAGACCGATACTTGGTGAACACCATGCTTCGAAATCGCTTTCTCACAGGAACTGAACTCACCAATCAGTTTCGACGCCTCGGAGGAAGTAACCCAAGTGCATGGACAGTAAGACGTCGGCTTGCTGAATCTAACTTAAAACCCCTTAGACCTGCAAACGGCCCTAAACTGGAGCGTGGGCATCGTATTTCGAGACTAAGGTATGCCCAGAGCCACGTAAATTGGAGTATTGAAGATTGGTCAAAAGTTATGTTCTCCGACGAATCAAAATTTATGCTCTACAAGCACGATGGAAGACACAGAGTGTATCGAAGACCAGGGGAAAGATTCAAGCAAGCATGCATCGAAGAAAAAGTAGCCTACGGTGGTGGGTCTGTACTTGTGTGGGCCGGAATTTCTTCTGAAAGTCGCACAGAGCTGGTGATCATAGAAAACGGCTCTTTAACTAGCGTAAGATATGTGGAAGAAATCCTCAATGATCACGTTGGTCCATTTATGGTCAATTTAGGTGAGGATGCTATATGTATGCATGACAATGCCCGACCTCATACAGGTAGGATTGTGAATGACTACCTTCAAGAGATGAACATTACTCGTATGGAGTGGCCAGCGCGCAGCCCGGATATCAACCCGATCGAGCATGCTTGGGACGAGCTAGGCAGATGCGTAAAACAACGAAACCCTCCCCCAATCACGCTTCGTGAGCTCAAAATTGCTCTCACAGAGGAATGGGAGAATATTCCCCAAAATCGTATAAGGAACTTGGTGTACAGCATGCCAAACCGCGTAAACGCAGTAATGGAAGCACGAGGAGGCAATACGAAGTATTAAAATTCAAGAAAATCGTAATAAAGTTCAAAAATTTCATGTTTCCTATTTTTGTTTTAAGGAGAGATCAGCAGTTTTTTCTTTATGTAATTTTGTGTTAATAAAATGTATGGTGACTCATATTTTTTTTACTTTCATTTAAGGAGTATTACATTGTCTATTAAATACAATTTATTGCATTAACCTATCATTTTTAGTTTCCGAGATTTTTAACATTCTTTAAGTGACCCGGATTCATTGCTCTCGAGTGTATATGCCGTGTCGGCGTCTTCAGAACAAAGCGTTCCTCGAAGAGCTTTGTCAATCTTCTGGATACCGCGGTATGTTGCGACCGCTTGCTCTAAATAACAGATACGACTTACTGTGAGATAAGCTAGGCCCAAACGCGGTGCCTAAAGACGTCCTCTCCCTTCCCTCCTTCATTATCGTTCTACGATGGATTTTCGCCATATAACACCTGATTCCATACGTAAAGTACTATACGCCTCGGCCTACGGAAGCTACGGTTTGCTTTAGGACATGTAGTGATGCCGAAAGATTCCAACTCGTGCCGTGTCGCCAGTGTGCACCAGGCCTAAGGCGCGTTGAGTCACTGGTACGGGTCACCCAGCTCATTTGTATCAATAGGACTTAAGTGGTACTCGTTACCAAGCACCGACAGTATCCTTTATCGGCTATAATTGAAGTCTTATTCAGATAATGACTCATTTTAATGGGTATTAGTTATAATGTAAACAAATGTTTACATAATTGTGAGAAATTTCTTTTTTACTTTATTACTGAATCATACAAACATATGGACGCCTTCTTTTCCAAAGAGTAAGACAGAACCGTGCAGATCACATATTACACCAGCTGTACTTTAAGTAAGAACTTAATGTGGTGTGAGCATTTTGACTCGTTAAAACGGACTGAATGAGCTCATTACTGTACCCAGGTGGTAAAAATCTAGCTGTCCTTACGAACTTCAACTTGGCATAACGGCAACGTGCATGTCACAAACGGCAATCCTTCTTAGTTTGACCGTAGCGTAATATCTGATAATATGCTGAACGCAATTAGTCGTTTCCAGAACATCGAGCATGCGGGTCTTTAACTCTAGACATTGTACACTGAATCACCTTTTAAGTAAAACTGATAGGCAGGTCATGCGAAGAGACATCGCCTCTGTTACCGAATCAGACTATTGGTATTGAAAACTATTTTTGGAAAAGATTATCTTCAGCTCAACATAATGATCTCGGCCGGTGCAATCTGGTTGGAAACATCAAACAACAACTTACTAGTGAATAATTAAATAATTTAGCTCCCGATACTGAGACTGTTCTAAGAAGCCCAAACATGGGAATATAATGATGTAATTTTCGGAGGAGGTATACTGCAGACTACTTTTTATTTTACTATGACTTGATTCAGCAGCAAGTTACAGGTTATAAATAAATCGCGCGCGATGAGAATGGGATGCTCCAGGATGCGAAGTTTACGAACGGAGACGCGTTAGTAGAATTCAGTTTTCAATAGGATTCAGATTATGCTAACTACTATATACAAATATTGTCATTTTCGATTGACTTTGACAATGTTCCATCCCATTCTCATTGCACGCGGATTATGCCATGTCATGGAAATACCGTCAGTATACCAACTAATAAACGCCTGAAAAATGTTTAGGTAGTGGGGCAACATCAATAAATTCGAGTTCAACGTTATCCAGTGTCTAGTGGCAGAAACTAATACCGTCTAGGTAAAATAAAGAAGTATCCTATTTACAATTCCCACACTTGTTTAGATATTTGTGATTGAATTACGTGCGGTGTGTATTTTTGTTGGTTCTAGGTTTCGTAGAACACTTCTCATTAATTACTTGGGAGTCGTGGGGCTTCATTACAGCTCATGTTTATCTGTATAGTTTACTAGCTGTTGCCTGCGACTTCATACGCTGCATTTTATATGTGATTCTTTAGATTGATATAACTTTTTTATTTATGAACCGAATTAACATGAAACAAACACTATGAAACAATTTTAAGTAAAGCAAACCGCAACGCAATAAAGAAAACCGCATTGCATCGGTTGAAAAGTTGCCGAAATCAGCGTGCACAAACGTACAGACAAACAGACAGTTACGATTTTATTATATGTATATATAAACAAATCAAGTCAGTTTTCTGCAGTTCTTATCAACTGAGATGTGTTGATGATGTCTATGTCGATAAAACGGAACTAATCTAATAACCATCCCTAGAAGACCAACATTCGAATAGGTTCAGCCATTTAAAAGCTATGGTGCTACAGGAAAACAAACTCATAGCTGTGCAAAACTTATACTTAACATCATTCTTTTTTACATAGGAAATAAAATAAATAAGTAAAACGACTAATGAAAAGCAGACAAATCTGGGTCAGCAGCGCGTGGGCTGTAAGCTTGTCTGCCACTTTAGTAGTATAAAAAAGTAATTTTCTATTAAACTACTCAATTGATCGCAGTAAAGAATATAATGTCCTCTTACTACAGGCTTGGCGAATTAGAAAATGATATTAGCATAATTAACAGTATGTTTCAAATACACACGACGCATATTGTCACGACTAGGCGACTCTTGATATTGCAACTGTGATAACTGATAATATACTAAGGAAGGAAATTGAAAATATTGTTGTTATGACTGTCTAGACTAGATGACACTGGTAGGTATTTGAAAATGACTGCTGAGGGCTTGAGTTCGAATCCTGGGTCGGATCAACTACCTATTTTTGTGATACAAAGGTTTGTTTTGGCGTTATTAAGACTAGCTCATTAAAAAATATTTCTTTAGCGTGTCCCTGTGTTTATGAAATTCGCTCAACTATCAAGGCATGAAAGGTAGCAAAACGAACTCGCTTTTGCATGATACTAATGTCAGGATGCGTGGTTCCTATAAAGTTACAAGGCCCTGCTAAATTATTAGACGAGGGCCAACTCAACGCGTGTGTGTAGATAGTTAGCACTAGTTAGATTTCCCTTCAGTCAGGAGTAGATATACATTAAATTCGTGACGAGCTCACGCCAATAAACTTGCTTCCTATGACTAGTATTGAAACACTAGTCTACGGTCTCCACTTTCTGTCAGGAGATGCAAATGCAGACATTTTCAAAATACACTGTACTACACAAAAAAAAAAGTGTGTGCGTGTAACCTTTACGCGCGATTAAAGTAAAACTTCTTTGCCATTGACGGCATCAAATGTTATATTAATATCAAAATTCAAATAGCGTTACTTCCGTCAGAAAAGCAATCTGAGTAACTCCCTAGGTCGCGCCTAAAGAAGTTTTACTTCAAAAATGATAACACATGTTCTTTATAAAATGTTTACATTTCAAATTATACTGCCCCTTACGTTTCATCTTGCATGTGTAGGTGCACCAGATCCTAGTCCTTTTACTGGCAAGTGTGCCAGCAAGCTGATGAGTGATGAGGCTCTTGGGCACGTAAACAAATAAGGTTAAATTACTCACCCAGCCTCCTTGGAGACGAAGTCGTACAAGGCTCTGGCAAACGGCATAGGCAGCTGTTTACCATCGCGCCCCACCATTTGCCCTCCTTGCTGCGCCTGCAATAATGTTTAGAGATATTAGTTCTTCTATTTTCGGACTGCCTCGTTGGTCTAGAAGTCGTAAAGTGTGACTGCAAATCACGAGGTGTCGTCGGATCGACTGCCACCATGGGGCAAGAAGCAAGAATATCTATATTATTGACCGAGAGCGAGCGAAGGGGGCGGTCCAAGTCGGCGGTATGGACGATTTTGCTTTCGTCCGATGTCTGGGTGGTGCATGTATGTCAGTTTCAGTCTTAAAAGGATACCCGATTTTCACCGAACTTGGCACATGTGTTCTCTGATTTAAAATACAACTTTTGTCGAGAGCTTTTTTTAATTGGGGGTTGTTGTCGCGTTTTTATGAACGGATATTTCGCTAAAACAAAAGGATATGATGCCTCGCAGGATGCAGTTATTTTTTCCCTGGATGCCCGCGAGGTCTACTCTGCGCAGAAGTACTAGTAATAATGTTACTAACAATCTACCATCTTACCTGAGAATTCCCACTCCGGGAATTCCGTTGTCCTGGAATGATTTTCCTCGGAGCAGAATTCTTCATGCCCTCGAGGATCCTCATGAGGAGCACGTTGGGCGGCAACTCCTCCACCTTCGTCTCCACTAGAATTCTGCATTCTGGACATCGGAGTTCTTTGTGCGACTCGACTATCACCTGAAATAGGAAAAACAAGCGTTAAAATAACTCTGGTTGACCGGATTCTCATGGTGCTGAGTTCTTTAGAGCAAGTCTCGATCGTGAGATCAATATTGCAACCAGTTTCTTTGGATTAGGTATGTAGACTTTCAATGCAACAGACAAAGATCCTGTGTATTTCTCGGTGAGATTATATCAAATATTCACCAAGAAACAGAATCTTTGTCTTTTTGCGACCAATTTTTACGGTGCGGTGCGGTTATGTGTATTTGGCATATTTACAGATCAGTCTGTGGCCAGGTCAGGTACAACCTGATCGAAACGTCTGGTAACAAGAAAATAATGCAAAATTTAAAATACTTTTAGAACGAACTGGTTAAAAATCCTCTTCAATGATAGGTACATACAATCACTCAAACAACAACAGGCATACGAGAATAACGCAATTTGCCAATAGTTTTGATGATCCCACGTATCTACGAACCATCCTATAGCCGTCCTCCGTGTTCTACAACAGGACAAAATATTTTTTTATAGATATTGTCCTGTTGTAGAACACGGAGGACTTTCTATTCCGTAATCTCAAACCAAAATTACAACATCCAGAAAAGAGGTTACGTTTCCACGAATCCAATCTCTGCAGCTTGCTCAATTCAGTGGTAAAAAATAAAAATCATATTTAGGACAATATAGGTAATTATTTAAGAAGATAGGTATAGATAAGGTTGCATTATCGATGGACAGTTACGTACACACCGCGGCGTCAGCGATTACCTCGTATCATAAAAACCTCTCTGAAGTGTTATGGGCGCCAGCGGAAACCGAAGCGGATGTTATTAGCGGATCGTGTACAATTAGTTTACAGTTTGCGTTTTATCTCTCCGATGATTGACGTTATATCTTCATTTCTTTACGTAACATCTTTCTTGCTGAAGATCGGATGTAATACAATGTCCACCTATACGTGTTGAATGTTATTTTAATTGTTGTAATCTAACAGCACATTGCTGCCTTTGTAAATCTACTGTCTCCGGTCTGTGTTTATGCTATACAAGTGCACGCTCGGGAGTACTCGGGACCCAGCCCGTTTCAAATTTGGCAACCCCTTTTTGTGTCATTTTATCATTTTACTCCCTACTCTACTAGGGTTCAAATTTTGAAAATGGGCGCCACGAAATAAAAGTAGCTTACCCTGAAATATTCAAGTACTTATCTAAAAGTAAGGGTTTGAGATATATGAGAGAGTTAAGTACTCGGTACAATAAGACGAAGTACCTATTCACATTTCATAAATTAATCTGTTTTAATATTATATCGGTTACTGGAGTTTTTATACATCAATGCGGCTGAAAATAATATTATCCTGTTACTATAAAAGTTATAGCACGCATTAAAATAGATTCAAAAAAGTACCTGCGTTATCTATAAGTAACATAGAATATTTCCGTAGTTACCTCAAAAATCTCACACAAGTAAAACCACGTCCGGAAAGCAAGTAGATATCGTAGGTACTTGAAAAGATCGATAACACATCTAGCACATCTGATTCATCATAACAAACCGGTGAAGGCAAGAGACTATCTAATCAAACAATTATCGCAAGTTTATTGAGTCAAGGTGATAACTGTGATAGGTGACAGCATAACACTTAAGTGTTTAACTTTCACTGCCTACCTACTTGTCTTGGTGAAAAGAAGGATTTTTAGCATTCGGTTCCGGTGTAGTTACATTCCGTGTCAAGTGTCCTAAATTATTGAGTCAATGTGATAGTGGTTTTTTTCTGTCCGTCTGCAATAAACCTATGCAGTAAACAATCTACATCTCATACTTCGCATTCTGACTAAATCGCATAAGGGGTCGTCCATTAATCACGTGAGGCTCGAAAGGGGGGGGAGGGGGGTCTGACAAAAATCACGAAACATCACCAGGGGGGTCGGGGGGTGTAATGAGATATCACGTGTATTTATTTCGAACAGCAACTTTACAACCCTGAATTTGAGATCACTGTAATTTCTGAACAACAAAACCCACAATATTTAAACTTGTATGGAATAATTCATAAAGCACTTGATTCTTTTCTTACATCAGAAATTAATTGAAATCGGAATACCTATGCGTTGATCATACAACACAAAAATCGTTTTATTTTTCATCGTGTCTCCGGAACCGCGCAGATTTATTTATAGATTTATTTTTATAGTAATGGCGTGAAACAGAAACACATTTAATACAAAAAAACTATTTTAGCTTCAGTATCGGATGTAATGGAAGTTACATAGATAAAATGTCCTGTAAAAAAAGATCTTGGAAAGATCTGGGAAAATAATTACCAAATATATTCGACGTACAGATTATTCGACTCTGTACAGTAAGTTATATACATTAGACTAGCCGATGCACGCAGCTATGACCCCATCCACCGATGATCATTTGGGGTAAGGCTCCACTCCTTGTTCCGGAGATGCCTTCAGAGCCCACCCGCTCACCCGTTGGGAGCCCCCGTTGGGAGCCCCCGGCCAGGCCGGGCCGACGTAAATAATCTTTGGATATCCATGTCAGCTGTAGGATGAGGAGGGACACCGCGGGGTTTAGTGGGTAGGACGGTCCCTTTTCGGGACAGGGAGCCCCACACACCGTCCCAGCTGCCCCCGCAGCTAGGATGATGGTGTCCAACCGTATTACCCCCGTAACAAAAAAAAAAACCGCAGTTCACTCCACGTGGATATTGATAGTCATGACCAAATTCAACCTTAATTATGTGACGCAAACGAAGTTGCGCGGATTAGCTAGTATTCGTATAGAAGTATGGATAGATTACAACAATAGAGACTTCTATGTATAAAATTTGAAAAACTTTGTAGTTACTAAAAATACACGTGATTCGGCCCAGGGGGGGAGGGGTAATCTGAAACCTCACCAAATATCACCAAGGGGGAGGAGGGGTCCAAAAAATGCCCAAAAAAACCTCACGCGATTAATGGACGACCCCTAACGACATAGGAGCAAAATGCCTAATTTTAGCCCCTCTCTATAAAATAGAGTGCAGAGGGGCTTGGGGGTCGTCCATTAATCACGTGAGGCTCGAAAGGGGGGGGGGAGGGGGTCTGACAAAAATCACGAAACATCACCAGGGGGGTGGGGGGTGTAGTGAGATATCACGTGCATTTATTTCGAACAGCAACTTTACAACCCTGAATTTGAGAACACTGTAATTTCTGAACAACAAAACCTGGAATATTAAAACTTGTATGAAATAATTCATAAAACACTTAATTCCTTTCTTACATCAGAAATTAATTGAAATCGGAATACCTATGCGTTGATCATATAACACAAAAATCATTTTGTTTTTCATCGTGTCTCCCAAAGAAACCGCGCAGAATATCGGCATCAATCCGATCAATAATAATCTCAAATTATGTCAGTTTTATTTAAAATGTTAGGTACTATCTAGCGTGATACAGAAAGACATACAAAAAAAAAAGACGTGTGGCACTCGGGGACTGCCGCGGTAAAGCTATTACATAGCATTTTTATCAGCAACTATGCTAGTATAATTATTTCTATATAAGAATACTAGCTGATGCCCGCAGCTTCGCCCGCGTAAAATTTGTTACCGCGGGAAGTTATTCCCGGGATAAAAGGTAGCCTATGTGTTATTCCAGACTATAATGTATCTCTGTACCAAATTTCAGCCCGATCCGTTCAGCGGTTTGAGCGTGAAAGAGTAACAAACATCCACACTCACAAACTTTCGCATTTATAATATTAGTAAGAAGTAAGATTTTAAGGCCCATGTTCAACAAAGTAAAGTACCAAGTACCTACTTGACTATGGACATTTGGGCTTTTGGAATTTTGGCCTATTGGCCTTTTGGACTTTTAGACTTTTGGCCTTTTGGACTTTTGTACTATTGGACTTTTGGACTTTTGGACTTTTGGACTTTTGTACTTTTGGACTTTTGGACTTTTGAAGTCCCAAAAGTCACCACTCACCACTCCCCACTTCACTTCACCCCACCCTACACACCTCAGCCCACCCCACTTCACCCTACTTCACTTCATATACATAGGTACACGTTATGCAAACGCTCACGTGTACACGTTGGTATATGAAGTGCGAGATACACGAACGTGGCCGAGCGTGGCCGAAGGTAGCCGAGAGTGTGATTTATTTTCGTGACACAATTTCTGGATTCGGTCTCCACGCAAGGCCCGCGATAGAAGCTATGCAATAGCTTAAAACTATTTTAGCTTGAGTATCGGATGTAATGGAAGTTACATAGATAGAATGTCCAGTAAAAAAAGATCTTGGAAAATAATTATATTACCAAATATATTCGACGTACATATCTTCGACTCTCTAAAGCTTTATTATAAGTTAAATATATTAGACTAGCCGATGCACCCAGCTATGACCCCGTCCACCGATGATCATTTGGGGGAAGGCCCCTCTCCTTGTTCCGGAGATGCTTTCAGAGTCCACCCGCTCACCGCTCTCTACCCTATCTTCTTCCAGAGAAGCGCTCCAGAGCGATGCGATGCGGGCGAGAACCCCGGAAGCGTGAGGAGCCCCCGACCGGGCTGGGCCGACGTGAATAATCTTTGGATATCCACGCCGGCTGTAGGATGAGGAAGGACACCGCGGGGTTTAGTGGTCCAGGCTGCCCACGCAGCTATTAGCGTTATCGATAGTCGTGACCAAAAAGATAATGTCGCATGGAAATTCAACCTTGATTATTCTACTTTGGTTCATAACTTCGCTTCTATTTAGCCAACTGCGATCAAACCAACGTAAGAATTTAAGCTTGACAAACTGACACCTTATTTATTAGCTCCAAAATAATGAATATTATATAGCAACACGACGGGAGTAAATGCAACGGGAAATATATTAAAATATTAATGCCATATATCTGTTTCCATTATGATGCAAACGAAGTTGCGCAGATTAGCTAGTGTTCGTAGAGAAGTATGGATAGATCATAACAATAGATACTTCTATGTATCAAATTTAAAACAAACTTTGTAGTTACTAAAAATACACGTGATTCGGCCCAGGGGGGGAGGGGTAATCTGAAACCTCACCAAATATCACCAAGGGGGAGGGGGGGTCTAAAAAATGCCCAAAAAAACCTCACGCGATTAATGGACGACCCCTTATATTGAGACTTTGTAGTCTGTGACTCTGTCGCATTAAACTACGTCACTAGGTCACATGGATCACCTGTTCAAAGTTTGAAATAAAACAAAAATGACAACGTCAATCGGATTGAACTTTCCCAATAAACGTGTTAGAGAGGGGCAGTCGGGGGAGAACGATCTCACGGCTTCTTGTTTCAAAATATAGTTAAATACAGTTAGATACGAAACTATTTACATACGTGTGAAATCCTCATGGATGCTATGCCGGACTACTGCCGACTAAAATCACACGATGCATCATGCATGCTGGCATGCACCATTTGCTTACACCCGGAAGTTCCGGGGACGCCATGGAATGGATAACCCGAAGACTCCCTTTTTTTTTGTTTAACGTGAGGGAAAATCCTCATGAATGTTATGCCGGACTACTGCCGACTAAAAAACCTCATGTCACGCCCAACAGCCTGTGGTTGGAAGCTCCGGGGCAGCCCTCGGAAGGATGTTCCAGAACTCCCAACAGACCCACGGCCGCCACTGCGGCCTCGCCCAGGGGGTGGTTCGGGTGCTATCCCGCGTCTTTGGGGGGTTTCGGGTGTGATCCCGCTTCTAAGGGGGGGCGTGCGTGAATTGCTCACGTCACGCTGCCGTCATGGGCCTGCTTCTGTAAGGACGGTGAGCCGCCCTCTCACCGTCCTCAGGCCCCCGGTCATGGTGGCCGATAGTCCTCGGCGAAGACACGTCAGCGGCGCCCAGGCCGCCGACTGCGGAACTCGGGTGGGAGAGTTCTCTCCTGTACCCGTCCCGCCGCCTCCTTCACGAGCATGACCTGCTCGCAGAAGGAGGCGGCGCAGTTCCACTTACTCCCGCTGGAGAGCATGGCTCGCACCATGGTCTCGAGCGTGAGAGTGTCCACGTCCAGACCCACTACGAGGACCTGGCGCTGTTGCGCCCACGCCGTGCACTCCACCAGCGTGTGGAGCGCCGTCATCGCTGCGGTCCTCGCAGTACTGACACTCGGCCGTGGTTTCCCGGTGTTTTCGCCACAGATACCTTCCGAAGCTACCGTGCCCGGCGAGCATCTGTGTCAAGCGGTAACCCGAAGACTCCCTACATGAGACCATGAGACGATATAACTGAGATGATGAACATAATAAAAATACTTCAAGTCTTTAACTGTTACTACTTGTCTTGGTGTAAAGAAATACTTCTTTTCTGGTTGAGATATGTAACAAGGTAGGAGGAGAGAACCTGTGTTTGATTGGCCCAAGGTCAAATCGACATCGATATGATTGGTCACGTTGAGTCCCTCCGAACGAAATTCAATAGCAGATTTATGCTATTTTCGTGTATCATAGATGCGCTATTTTTAGCACGACAAGATGGGATTCAAGGCTAACTTTCCTTTTCTTTGATATTTCTATATTTAGAAATATCAGCAAAATATCTAAGAATTGCTTTAATACATGTCATGTAGCTATCTACTTGCTCAGATAGTTCAAAACTCAATCACTGAATCACAGCCTCACAGCCGTTCCTTGATCAGCAGGTGCACCAGGCTTGGAAATGAGGTAACGTGAGAAACTATTCTACTGGACAACAATCAGTGAATAAAAATACATCTGTTTATGTGTTCAATACGATCCCTTAAACAGAAGATGAATCATTGGTTGGCATGCTCTTAGTAAGGCGTTAATGGAGCTAATCAATTCAGTGGAACTAAACGGGTGTGAAACATCCATTGCTTGTTTTGAGTCTTAAACAATTAAAACGGCTGATTGATGGTAGATAGAATGGTTATGTCGTAAAAAAAGATTTGTACGATTTAGCGTTTTTAGCACCTTGTTGATCGTGAACTTGTTTGATTTATAAAGACGTTGCGTTGATGTAAGAAAGAAAGAAACCTTTTTTGATACAGGCATGTGGGACACATTAATTGCTTAACCAAAAATTATACATGTTTTTTTGCATTGTGTGCCTCACTCATCAAAGGGGTGTCCACTGTCCATGTCCAGTTCAGCTTGTGCCAGGCGGAATCAAATACACTCTCTGTGTGTATCTCGGGGACGTTTAAGCTTTACTTATTCAAAGCGTTGCGCGTTGGTATGAGATGCCTGAATATAATAAACCTCAATAAGCAAAATAAATTTTCATAACTGGCCTTAATCTATAAATAAAGTCAAAGGTCGACGAGGCTTTCTGTTATAATTATAATAAACTTTTCAATTACGAGTAGAATTTACTTTCCGCCGCCTGTTCCCCGAACTTGGCTTAGATGGCTTCTTGGAGAGATTTATGGCTTGCTAGACGATATCTGCGACTCCGCCCGGGTGGAATTCTTTTCCGTTCCCGCATTCTATGGAAACTCATTCCGAGACCAAAAAGTAGCCTATGTGTTATACCAATTATTTATAATCTATTCCTGTACAAAATTTCAGCAAGATCTATTCAGTCGTTAGAACGGTATAAGTAACTAGCATCTTCACAAACTTTTACATCAATGTATTTATAATATTAGTAGGATGTTTCATTTGAGATGGAAACAACAAATCCATCTTTCGGGCGCTGATGAATCTTGTGAAATTACCTTACCATAATTATTAGATACGAGTGTCAAGAACTTCCTATCCAAGGGGATACACCTTTTATAAGCTAGACATTTCAATGAATTTACTCAAATGTGGTCGCGAAATGCGAGCAGTTCATTACCGCGGTGGAAGTAATGGGACTCGCAATCGCAAAGCTTATGACAACACTTCCCGTTTTACAAAGAGTCGTTTAATTAGCAGTGCCTTTCAGTTGGATGGCGTTCTGTGCAATAATGCGACTTAGCGAGTGTATGTCACTTTATACTGTTTTAAAAAAAATACGTCAGTAGATACTAGCATTATATTTTTAGCAATAAATTAAATATACGTCCTAAATCACCAATTTCCATGACTCTCTGTCCAACTCTTCTTGGATTTTGAGCTTGTTCCTCAGAGCAGAAATTATTTGACTTCTTCCTTTTGGAATAGTACGGAGCGACAACCGTCTGACGATACTGTCTATCCCCGTAAAAGTATACTTAAAGCAAAAAAGTAATCTTTGTGGCATCTTCTATACTCAGTCTACATTCCTTTGCTCGAAACACTCAAAGGAATTGAGCTTAAAAGGTTTAATTAAGACATTCGTTACTTTCGTTCCCGTCTCGGACAGCTCGGCACTCCACAAATAAATACGGCGCTTAAGCTTTCAGTACAAATATAAATAAACTATTAACTTGCAATACTTCATGATACAGTACGGGTAGGTTTTGTGCCTATTCATAACAAACATTAAAAACTATCCTCTTTTAATAGTAGTTTAGAACTATAGATTGTAATTTGTACGTAATTTAAGGTAAAAAGATCGCAGACCAGTTACTCAGTGTACTGTAAGTAGTGTAAACGATAACTGCGTAGAAGAGCAACTTACGCTGGTCCTTAGATTAGTCACTACTTTGTGACATTTCTATACCTATGAGAGTTTTCGTGTTTCGGACTGCAAGTCTGCTTGTTTCCTGTCAGATATATGGCAATCTTTGAGCCAACTATCAAAGTTAAGTTAACTTTGACAGTTGGTGTCAATGTGTTTTCCATTTGTATTAATGTGGAGAAATCAGCTATTGACTTCAAGAACTTCAAATTCTTTTTACACTTCTGAATCACACTATTATGGCCTAGACTAGACCCAATCGTATTCACACCTCCCAACAGCTGAATCCATGACGTAACATTTCAGTGCACATTATTAGGCCAAGAACAGATAGAACCCAGTCTATACTCTTATATCTATTAATACAGAGTGGCCTGAAACGATCGTTACAAAACGTAAATCCGGTAACTAGGACAGTTTTAGTGATCGATAAATGTTTATCTATTCTCGTACTAGTGATGTGCTATTAATAAGGCATGGAAACTGTTTTAAAATTTCGTTGTGCACATTAGGTTTATATTAGGAACGTTCATGTTATGATGTATTTATATCTCCTCTCAATCAATTGAAATACTTATCGGCCATCGATATAATGTATTTACAGTTGATCTTCAGTTTAGCGTCTTCGCTTCTCATTCTTAGAATTTAAGTTTATTGATTGATTTATAGTGGCACTTATCATTTGACGAAATTGTTGGAAGCGACTGCCGTCTGACCTCCTAGTCCCGTAAGGACCTTGCGCTAGATCCTCCTTCGTTGGTCATGTTTAGCTTTGGCCACGAAATCTTTGTGACGCCCAAGTACCTATACCATGCATAGGACATGAGTGAAAATTTAAAACGAAATAAAATAAAACAACTTGGTCGAGCACGGGGTGTGAACTTAATAGGGTTGCGTGACCTTTTAGAGGTGACCAAGTTAACTAGTTAACTAGAACTGTACCGACACAGCTGAAATTATTCATCACTCACTAAATGGCTTCAAAGTAGCGTTCCGAGTCTCTCTATGCTTGTTTTATGTTTCGAGCTGTTATTCCAATTTATGTTCCACGAAGACAAGACAAGGCTGTTATAAACTAATTTGTTGTAGGTAAACTTTTGTGAAAAATAAATTATTGTGCTTGCTACAATAAGTTTAGCAAAAAGTATGCTTACGGGGACAACGGGACAAGACAACTGACTTTCTTTGTAGGTAAACTTAAGGTAGGTAGGTAGGTAACTTTGTCAGCAATGGAATTCAGTTTCAGTATCTGGCTGGACTTTTCTTTTACCAATAAAGTGATACACAAGTATTGCGCCTCAATGAGAAATTGCTACAAAATCAGAGGCATTATTACATTCGCTTTGTCGTCCCTAAAACCCTTATAAGCCTCGTTTAAAAACTAAAAAAAATAAAAATAAATATTGATGGACATTCTCACACAGCATCATCTAGTCTAGCCCTAATTAAGCTAATACAAGCTTGTGCTATGGGATCTAGACGACTGATAAACATACATAAATATTCTTCTCTATACATATTATACATAGAAAACAACCCTAAAAAACAAACGTTTGTGGATCACACAAATATTTGGTCCGGCCCGGGAATCAAACCCAGGGCCTCAGCGTGGCAGGCGGTTACACTACCGAAGGCGCCACCAAGGCGGTCATCAATCAGTCAATACATTTTTTTTTACGTGGGAATATCCTCATGGATGCTGTGCCGGACTCCTACCAACTAAAACCACACGTGGTCCTTCCATCTACCTCGGCCGGGAATCCCGGGTAAGTCCTCGGAAGACTGTAGACGTTACCACCTGACCCACGGCAAATATCAAAACGACATGTAGCCAATAAAAAAAAAGTAACGCATTCCATAGGTGTAATTATAAATGACACATCAATCCAGCGCGGGAAATGTGGAATGTTACGCTCAGTGTTAGTTTTACATGAAGCGTTAATTACCCCGACCTATGGGAGAGGTCTGTGCCGGAAGCAGGTGTTTAACCAACAATAACCGGTTTTGATAATCATTTCGTCTACGGTTGTGCTTTACTTGAATATCGACAAAACAACATTTCAATCGGTGTGTAAATGAATCGTCATTGTTCGGGCGTTAGTCCAGGTTGGATGCACTACAGAGCCGTTGACTGCCGGAATTCGACAGCACCTTGGTATCTGTCTGAGGACTTTCCCCAAACACTCGCCACAAGTCAGTAGTGTTCGCCATGGACATTTACAACACCAAGGCGTTTCCGTTTACAAACCCAAACGTGAGCACAGTCGCTCAGGTGGGAAAAAGAAAAAAAAATGCTCTAGAAACCTATTTCTCCCTGAAAATAGTACAGCACTTAACTTGCCTTGACCGACTCACCGACTTTAATACGAATCCAGATTCGTAGTTTTCGTAATACTTACAGTTCTTTTTAAATTAGTAAATATGTAATCAAGGTTTGTTTATTTATGCGCTTCGGAGATATCAGGTGGCAATGTGGATATAGGTACTCAATTTACATTTACAACTGATATTATTAGTAGATACAATAATGTGGGTAAATAATACTGTTTCACACGTCTTATCATGCTTGATGATAATAGTATTGGTGATTTACCTGGGCACAATCTATTAACTTACCAACATTCGCATTTTACGATGGATTTCCGCCAACTAATGCCTGATTCCATTTAGTTACTAACATGATTTTAGTATGCTGCAGAAACGAACAAGTCGCAAAATAAAGATGGTGTCTTGTAGCTCCACCAACCGATTTAACTGTGACCTTTCCGGCCTCGAATAGTGCTCCAGTTACCGGTGGTAAAACATAATACACTTGGGCGGTAAGTTGAGGCACGCTAGGTAAGAAACTTTTTCCAAGCAAGCCTCAACTTATCGCGCATGCGTAGTAAATCTGATATTTGGCCTATTTGGGTAACTATGGTACTTATGCACTATCAACATGTACACACTTTACTGACAATTGCAGTTTGCTGCAGACGCGAGCTAGTTGCGAAATAAGGATGGTTTCGCTACTAAGTGCAACGTGTTTCGACTATAGACTGTTCATGCATTGTGAGTCGATTCAATGGATTGATAAAAGGTATTGTATTATAGGTACCTACTTGAAAGTATTCATCAAACGATTTCAGAGTCATTTCTTAAGATTTTACAAAAGTACCTACTTAAAGATTAGCATCCCCAAAGGGGAGAAATTCTTTCACCATTAGAAAATATTACCATTCCAAAATAACCCTATGAAAGATTTCCCTGTCTACCTATTATATTATGATTTTTCAGCAGGAATGGACACTTATGGTGCTACAGCAGGTGTTTACTTTTCTTATAATAATGTCTATTACCTTCACAATTTGTGGTAATTTGACTGTGAATAAACTCTGAAATAGGTTCCTGGGGATCGGGATCTGTTTTCCGGGGTAATAAGTACTAGGTATAGAAGGACTTTTTGGAGTGTGCCTGAATAAATACATACTAAAACTTTGGAACAGCGAAAAGTAGCCTTTGCCTAATTTCGCCTCGAGCCGGATTTTAACTTTAAAACTGAAACTGCATCAATTAATTATTGAAAAATCAAACCGCCATCGCCACGGGTGTCACAGAATTCATTTTACAGGATGTTCTGCGACCACCGACTGCGCCGGAACATCGAGGGTTTATTTATAATAATAAATAAACTATTTTACCCGATTAGTTTCCCACAACAACTTCCGATATAGGTAGGTAGTATGGTTACATTATGTATCCATTACGATACGTACAATTAGGTACTATAAGTTGGTCATTATTATAATCTACCATGTATCTTTGAAATTTCTCAACACGTTTATCGTACACGTAGTGACATGACATCACAGTATTCACAGAACACGAGAGAAACAGGTCCAGCCCCAGTGAAAGTGAACGGGCAGCACGCAACGTAATGATCGATAAAGTTTAAATAAAACGGTCACTTGCCGCTTTAGTCTTAAGAGGACGTATGACGCCAAATAGACTATTATCTTGATCTAGATCTCAGGACTCGTGAGGTCTGATGAACTAAGATTACAACACAAGCAACTTCAGTTCATGAACTAAAGATCTACTAGCCTGAAAACACGATTACTAAAAAAAACCTCGATACTTTTAATTTTTAAAAACACCTCGTTTTAGTTAAACTTTAGGCTGGATCCCTATAATTATCTATTATTTGGATATTATTTTTAATGTATAAGAAAGACAATACTAAAAACTTCATTTACACTAGTCGGTTTTTTTAATATTTATAATAGTTTTCTTTTTATCTGTAAATAACTGTTTTTTAGCTTTCATATCATTTCGCTAAACGCGCTCCAAGCTATCTCTCTCTTTCTTTCCTCACGAAATCTGTATGCGCTATCCTCTACCGATTACGATTAGTCTGACTGCGCGCCTTGTAGGAAGTGGACCTATGCCCGATTGCGTCACACAATGCTCAATTACGACATCGATAGATCGATTAAAAAACTTTTGAATTCCTGAAGCAAGCTAGGGGGGGGGGGGGGGGGGCTTGGCTGTAGGTGTATAAAATCTTAATTTGTGTAAATAATAAATGTAACTAATTATAAAAGTTATAAATATTATAAAGACCAAAAAAATGACTAAAAAGGAACATAAAAAACGTTTTTCGCTCGTAGAATGAGAGAAATAAAAAGCTAAGAACCGTATTGATTGTTTACTATCCGATGTAAATTTTCTTCATCTTACTTAGCTTCTTCACGATGGCTTGTGGAAACTAGGGTGTTACTTTTGTGTTGAGTAGGTCGGTATGATTTGGCATATTATCTCCTCAATATTGTTGCCACCGAGAATCATCTAAGTTCCCAATGGCGTTACGGAATGCCTGTACCAGGACCTCGTTCGTTAGTCAGCACCTGCACTGCTTCAAGTGACGTCGGCCTGGGCCTAGAAGATCTTCATGGGGCCCAGACCTTATCTGCATATTAGCATCTGCCCAGTTGCCTTCAAGCCCAACCATATTTCAAACCAGACGCAGCTTTTATTGGCTGCCAGGAGCAGCAGCTATGAATTGAATTTTCATCCCCATTGGCAAAGTTGAGAGCGACTGCTGTCTTACCTCCCCAAGCTCGATAGGTTGCCTAATTGAAATGGACGCTTTCTAGGAACAATAATAATAAACCGGCCAAGTGCGAGTTGAACTCGCCCATGAAGGGTTCCGTAGCAGCAAGTAACATAATATAAAAGTTCGTGTAGTTCGTTGTAACTTTCATTGATGTTCGCAGTGGTAGTGATTTTTCTCGGCGAAAATTGCGGTAAATGACGTTTTAAAAAAAAACTACCATCTTGATTTCGTTCAAACCAATTTTCTTCGGTAGATTTTATCACGATGTACATTATATATATATATATATATATTTTAGATTTATCATTCTCTTAGTTTAGAAGTTAGAGGGGACACACACACACACACACACACACATTTTTCCACTTTGGAAGTGTCCCTTGCGCAAACTATTCACTTTAGAAAAAAAATATGTTATAAACCTCAATAGCATTTTTGGAGACCAATCTATTGATACCCCACACGTATGGGTTTGATGAAAATAAAAATTTTGAGTTTCAGTTCTGAGTATGGGACCCCCAAAATTAACTGCTTTTTTTCTCGTTTTATACAAAAATCTTGATGCGGTTCACAGAATACATCTACTTACCAAGTTTTACCAACATAGGCCTTATAGTTTCGGAGAAAAGTGGCTGTGACACACGGACGGACAGACAGATAGACAGACATGACGAATCAATAAGGGTCCTGTTTTTGCCATTTGGCTACGGAACCCAAACCCAGAAACCGCCACTACTAGAAGTGCGGGCGAGTCAGTGCCGGAAGTAATTGCACGGAACATAAAACAATGGAGTCGGCTTTTTTTTTTTTGATGTGAGGGAAAATCATCGTAGGATGCTATGCCGGACTCTTACCGACTAAAAAACCTCACGTAACGCAAAAACAGCCTATGGTTGAGAGCCCCTAGTAAACCCTCAGGAAGGAAGTCCCGTGACTCCCACCCAACAGACCTACGGCCACCAATGCGGCCTCGCCCAGGGGGTGGTTCGGGTGCAATCCCGCGTCTGTGGGGGGTTTCGGGTGTGACCCCGCTTCTAAGGGGGGGCGTGCGTGAGTTGCTCACGTCACGCTGCCGTCATGAGCCTGCTTCTGTAAGGACGGTGAGCGGCCCTCTCACCGTCCTCAGACCCCCGGTCATGGAGGCCGATAGTCCTCGGCGAAGACACGTCGGCGTCGGTACAATGGAGTCGGCTAGTTCAAGTACAAAAAAGACAGTGTAAGTATTTTAAAAAAAAATATGTAAAATATAACACTGTCTTTAGACTTTCGATTTAATAGTAGAAAATTGCCGGTGATATTTTCAAAACAAATTTATTGTTTCAAAAATACTTGTTGATTCACATAAAAGAATAATCATTTTATTGAAGGTACTAATGAAAGAAAAATGAGTTTTTACTGAATGATGATGCTGTTGGGCGCAACAGCGCCAGGTCCTCGTGGTGGGTCTGGACGTGGACACTCTCTCGCTCGAGACCATGGTGCGATCCATGCTCTCCAGCGGGAGTAAGTGGGACTGCGCCGCCTCTTTCTGCGAGCAGGTTATGCTCGTGAAAGAGACGGCGGGGCGGGAACGGGAGAGAACTCTCCCACCCAAGTTCCGCAGTAGGCAGCCTGGGCGCCGTCGACGTGTCTTCGCCGAGGACTATCGGCCTCCATGACCGGGGGCCAGAGTACGGTGAGAGGGCTCACCGTCCTTACAGAAGCAGGCCACTCTGCCGTCATGACGGCAGAGCCCCCCCTTAGAAGCGGGATTACACCCGAAACCCCCAAAAGACGCGGGATAGCACTCGAACCAGCCCTGGGCGAGGCCGCAGTAGCGGCCGTGGGTCTGTTGGGAGTCCTGGGACATCCTTCTGAGGGCCTTACACCCATAGGCTGTTGGGCCTTACGTGACGTTTTTTAGTCGGTAGGAGTCCGACATAACATCCATGAGGATTTTCCCCCACGTTAAACGAAAAAAAAACGATGATGCTGTAAAAATTTAAAAAGATACTATTCTTGAAATATAATAACGGGGAATTCGTTGTTAATTAAAAAACACCAATGGTTTTGGCAGGTTTGAGGACAATCAAATAATAAGTCATTACCTCTGAAATTGCCGTTCTGCAGTACTGGCCATTTCAAATCAAAATAATTTTTGTTTGGCTAAGAATTCTAATTTCAAATTAATTTTATTTTAAAAACATAGAATTCATTTTCCAAAATTAATCATTTGTTTATTTATTAGTGTGACGTTTTCATCGCATTTCAATCTTTTTCGTCATCGTAGAGACGTTAAAAATTCGAGTAATCTATACTAATCTATACTAATATTATAAAGAGGAAAGATTTGTTTTTTTGTTTTTTGTTTGTCTGTTTGTTTGTAACGAATAGGCTCCGGAACTACTGGACCGATTTGAAAAATTCTTTCACTGTTGGAAAGCTACACTCTTTGCTGTGAACATAGGCTATGTTTCATTCCCTTATTCCCACGGTAACGGGAACTACGCGGGTGAAACCGCGTGACGTCCACTAGTTATGAAATATGAGAATCGTCGTGGCAGCAACGCGGCACAAGCGGCACGCAACATCAACGACGTTTACGGAGCTAACACTACAATCCAACGCACCGCCTGTTGCTCGCACTGGTTTGCTCGCTTTCGTTCTGAAAATTTCGACCTGAAAAATGAACCTCGCGGTCATCCGAAGACTTTGGTCGACAATGACGAATTAAAGACGTACACTGCCCTAAACGAAAACTTACCCCTAGAAAAGTGATGGTCACTGTTTGGTGGTCTAGCGCGCCGGTGTGATTCATCACAGCTTTTTACCAAACGGGGTGAGCATTGATGCAGATGTGTTCTGTGAAGAACTGAACACGTTGATGGTGAAGCTGGCACAGCATTGATCAATCGCTCGTCTCCGCTGCTCCTGCACGACAATGCGCGACCTCATACTGCAGACGGTCCCCAAGTTGCAAGAACTGAGGTTGGAAGCTCTCTGTCATCCGCCAAACTCACCAGACCTTGCGATACAGACTTCTACTATTTCCAGAATTTGGATAACTTTTTGGCGGGAAATAAATTCAATACCCAAGAGGCAATACAAAATGCCTTTGAAGAATTTGTTTGAATGACGGCAATTTTATTTAATATTAATTTTATTTAATATTAGTCATAGGAAAGAATGTTTAATTGCTACCTGTTCAGGTGAAAATCGCCCCATAAAAATAGAACGAAATAAACGAAACCAGATATTGTAGGAAGATTTCATGGTCCTCAAACTCTAAGTCTTCTTATCTCGATTGTATCCTTACTGGCTGAATTGTTGGATCCCAGACATTCACGAAACATGCCCCTAAGAGAAATTGACGTGGTTATTAAAAAGAGCTTAGTGATGTGAAAAGAAAGAGCAATTATATAACACCTGATTCCAAAAAAACAGCAATGTATCAACAAATACTTTTGAAAATACGTTATTTATATGAGCCCCATCACCCCACTGGACCTAAAAGACATTATAAACGTGTCAGACTTGAACTGATTAAAGCCATGCACTGTTCTTATTAGCCGTAGTTTCTATCGGCCTAATGTAGTCATTTCTAATTTTTCATAGATTCATCGACAGCCTGTTGATGAATCCATGAAATTTAAAATTGCTAATTATTTAATAAATAAAAAGATTTTAGAGTTCTTTTTTGTTTTTTATTTCATAAAAAACAAAATTGAAGGCTTTATACACGGTCACATTCCAAAAGTATCACTTGGTCCCACGTAATACGTTCAAGTGAACAGAGGCAGGCTATGGAAACCTGCTTAGACTTGACCTTCAACATGGCTTCATGACGACCTAACTCCTGGATGCCAAGATGGATTACTAACAAAACTTTCGGCCATCACGGGCCCAACCAAGAAATCCATTCTCGACGTAACTACTCGAAAGCGTAAATATGAAAATTTACTGGTGAAAGGTATCTCAAAATTTGTCATTTTTAAATATGAGACAAAAGATATTTCGCAAATAAATTTCTATCGACGTTTTCATCTCAAATGATTTCGCCCTTATCTTGATCGATTACACAGAACAATAAACAAGTGTCAAGAGTTCCATTTGTTTATCCTCTGAGTAACAAAGTTCACGTTAATAGTATTATTAGTATGGGCGGAGACCCTGACGGCTGTGGCTAGATTGCTGAGCCTGCAGAGGGCGATGGCCGTCAGGATGATGAGGGGATACCGCTCGATTTCAGGTGAGGTGGCATGTTTCCTAGCCGGGACCACTCCATGGGACCTGGAAGCGAGAGCCCTTGCGTCACTGTTTAGATGGCGCAAGGAGACGCTGGAGCTGGGCCAAAGGCCTGCGTCTCGGGAAATCGAGGCCCAGCGGTCCCTGCTCCACCAGGAAACCGTGGATACATGGAAGGTGCGACTAGAGCAACCAAAGGGGGATTTGCCACAATCGCGGCCGTCAGACCGGTCATGGACGGGTTGCTGGAGAGGAGACACGGTACTCTCTCCTACCGGTTGTCACAGATACTTACCGGGCACGGTAGCTTCGGTAGGTATCTGTGACGAAGACACCGGGAAACCACGGCCGAGTGCCAGCAGTGCGAGGACTGCTGCGGTGACACAGCGCTCCTCACGTTGGTGTAGTGGACGCAACAGCGCCAGGTCCTTGTAGTGGGTCTGGACGTAGACACTCTCGCTCGAGACCATGGTGCAAGCCACGATCTCCAGCGGGAGTAAGTGGGACTGCGCCGCCTCTCTCTGCGAGCAGGTTATGCTCTTGAATGAGGCGGTGGGGCGGGTACGGGAGAAAACTTTCCCACCCGAGTTCCGCAGTTGGGCGAAGACATATCGCCATGTGCACATGTCTTCTCTGAAGACTATCGGCCTCCATGACCGTGGGCCTGAGGACGGCGAGAGGGCTACTCACCGTCCTTACAGAAGCAGGCCCATGACGGCATCGTGACGTGAAAAGTTCACGCACGCCCTTAGAAGCAGGATCACACCCGAAACCCTCCAAAGACGCGGTATAGCACCCGAACCGCCCCTTGGGCGAGGCCGCAATTGTGGCCGTAGGTCTGTTAGAAGTCCTGGAACATCCATCCGACGGCTTACCCGGGGCTCCCAACCATAGGCTGTTAGGCGTTACGTGAGGTTTTTTAGTTGGTAGGAGTCCGGCATAGCACTCATGATGGATTTTATCTCACGTTAAAAAAAAATTGTATTATTAGTATCTTTTTCTTCATTCAGTCTTTTCAAGAAGTGGAGGCACTGGCGAGTGCGTGTCCCTCTCGGAGACTTTGATAGGATAAAGAGTAAAAACTGGAAGATGAAAGTGTTAGGAGTATGTATGTAGGCTTAGTCAGTGAAAGGCTTGCAAACGCGAGCCTTTCCGACTTAGATGTGGATGAATGCTGGAATATTATGAAAGAAAGTATAGTGGATAGTGCAAAAGAAGCATGTGCGAGTGCAAAGAGACATGAACATTCGAAAGTGATGCCTGGTGGGATGCAGAGGTTCAATCCTGCGTAGCAAGAAAGAAGAAAGCGTGTTTGGATTATGTGTCATCTCATCATCTTGCCAGGATTTGGGATTGATGGTGCGCTGCTTCGTGCCGTGTAGTCTACATGTGTGGGATGTACGGCATGTGTGCGGGTGGGCGGCAGCCTGTCTCCCTGGTCTGACGGCAACATTGGCGTCAGACAGGGTTGCGTGCTGTCGGCCCTGCTGTTTGTCCTGTACCTGGACGATTGTCTTAAGAGAGTAAGATCGATGAATGTTGGATTGCGAATGGGTGACTTACTTGTGAACTGTTTGCTGTATGCAGATGATGCCGTGCTCATAGCCGAATCGCCATCAGAACTACAGTCTCTAGTCACAGCGATGAAAGATGATAGTCTAATGAGAGGCTTCCATTTGAACGCGACTAAAACGAAAGTGATGGTATTCGAAAGAGAAGAGGACAGAACGAATGCCAGGATAACTGTAAATGATGTAGTGCTGGAACAGGTAGATAAGTTTGTATATCTTGGATGTGCATTAAGCAGGGATGGACGGTACACCACTGATGTAGAAAGGAGGGTAACTGCGGGAAATAGTGTGAATGGAGCGTTAGGCAAACTTTTGGGTACCAAAACCCTAAGTCAAAAGGTACAGCTCGCAGTACACAGTGCGGTGCGGATACCTACATTCATGTATGGAAGCGAGAGTTAGGTATGGCAGGAAACGCATGAAAGTAGAATAAACGCGGTCGAGATGTGCGCGCTACCCAAAATCTACGGAGTAACGCTCGCAGATCGCGTTCGGAATGAAGCTGTAAGAAAGAGAGTTGGTCTGGAAGAGAGTGTCGGTGTTAAAGTAAGGAAGGACATGCAACCATCGTAGGTTCGGGCATGTGGAGCGAATGGGTGATGAAAGAATGACAAAAAAGATATACAACGCGAAAGTGGATGGACGTAGGAGTCGGGGAAGGCCACGACACACCTACCACGACCAAATTAATCGTGTGCTAGTTGAAGGTGGTGTCAAGAGCCGAAGGTACCGACGTGCATGCATGAAAAGAAAAATGAAAGTTGAAGAAGCAAGTGAAGTGTGTATGGACCGTGCCGTGTGGCGCTCGGTTCTTTCTGCCTACCCCGCAAGGGATTTGGCGTGAAGGTAGATAGATGGATAGTATCTTTTTCATCATTGTTCTTTTACAGTAAAAAAGGATTATTCGTTCTTCATAATTCGCCTTGATGCGGTGGTGCATTCGGTAGTATAGAATAGAATAGAATAGAATAGAATTTTATTGATCAATTTTACAAAATAGATTGCACTCGTAAACAAACAAAAATCGCCTGGTCTACATTACTAAATACAATTATTAATGCTTATACTAGACAATTATAATTACATTTTATACGATTCGGCTTAAAATACAATTTAAAGAGGTAAATAACTAATGTAGGCCATCTTGCTTACGTGCGACAAGTCTGATCTAGGTTTATGTCAAACCTGTGTTTCAGACCCTCACTGATCTGAATTTATCTTACGGCTAAGAAACCATAATTTAACAGTATCTAATTAATAGTCTATATTTAGACATAGGTTTAGGTTAACATTAGTTTAGTATAACCGATGGCCGCGCTGATGCTCTGATTTTATTCTGGGGTCGGGCCGAATGTTCGTGTGATCCACAAAATGATGTTTCGGAGTTTGGGTGCTCGATAGTCCGCTTGTTGAGGCAGGTTTATAACATTACACTTCAACGAATAGGAGCAACTATGAATAAAGTTTCGAAAACGGGAAAAGTTATTCCTTTTGAGAGTATACGTTGCGTGCGCTGAGTAAATATAATTAAAGTTACATAAAAATTGTGAATTGCGAAATTGTTCATTTTAAAGTTCTATAAAAAATCTCCTATTTTTATAAGCAGTATAATACGGTCCTATTTTAAAAAAAGTAAAACTAAAAACCGAGTAAAACTATTCACACTAATATCTACTCCATTCTATTCATTGTTCGCCAGTGCGTTGCGATCCGCCCCTACTTGCGTTACTATAATCTGTCACCGACTGACGCGGCGCCGCGTGAATATGGCGCGCGATCTGTAGCAAAGGGGCGCGGGGGTAGCGGCAGTGAATCATGCGATTTGGTTAGGGTCAGGCAAGCTCTTAATGTCAACCATCTTCCTGTTAGTTGCAGTTTTTTATACTATTGAAGTGGCAGACAAAGATACGGCCTATCTAATCGAAAGTCGTAATGGATCATTGCCTGGTAAACGTTTGCAACACCAGAGGACAACGGTATTAACATACAGAGACAGGCTGTGGTTGGAACCAGTCTTTGCAAATATGCAAAACGGAGACAGCAGGAAAAGTGCTCCAAAATGATATTAAAAGTAACATTTATTTCTTGAATTCGAAAGCGATTTACAAAGTGGAATAAATTACCAATTTCAAGAACTCTACACCTTTCTAGAAGTTTTTTTTCCTCGCATGCCACTACGCGGATGTTTAAAATATCAAGGCCGAAGCTCACCTTTCCTAAAGATGATGCGCCTGCTGATTGACAGATGGTGATCACAGTGAGGTTGTCATACCAAGAGTCGATCGAACGGAGCCCGACGTCAAGTCGAGGCTTTGAATGCAGCTGGGGCCAGGCTAAGAGGAAGAGGGTATTTGGTCAACTCTCTGGATGAGTGTGAGGCAGAACACCGGAGTAGTTCAGTGGGTAGTGTTCTATGTCTTTTCGAATAATACCATCTTCCAGATGTCAATTGACGCCTACTGTCTACTTCAAGAATTCGAAAATCCCTTTTCGGGGATTATTTTCGCCTATTATGTAATTAAATTAATCGTCTAGATGTCAATTGACGCCTACTGCCTACTTTATCAAGAATCAGACAATCCTTTTTCGCCTATGTAATTATATTAATCTTCAAGATGTCAATTGACGCCTACTGTCTACTTCAAGAATTCGAAAATCCATTTTCGGGGGTTATTTTTCGCATATTATGTAATTAAATTAATCGTCGATGTCAATTGACGCCTACTGCCTACTTTATCAAGAATCAGACAATCCTTTTTCGCCTATGTAATTATATTAATCTTCTAGATGTCAATTAACGCCTACTGTCTACTTCAAGAATTCGAAAATACCTTTTCGGGGGTTATTTTTCGCCTATTATGTAATTAAATTAATCGTCGATGTCAATTGACGCCTACTGCCTTCTTCAAGAATCAGACAATCCCTTTTCGGAGGTTATTTTTCGCCTATGTAATTATATTAAAAGTACTTGACCGTAATTCGAAGCTTATATAATGAGATAGGCATATCCGTTACCCGTAGGCTTATCTTACTCATGTTTGATGACGTATTTCCGTCGACTCACCAGCAGGTGGCGCCACCTGCGAACTTATAAAAGAACATGGCGTCCACTTTGTCCTCATTGGCGTTTTGATTCCCGTAGCAAAAGGTTATAGCAGGAACACCTGCTAGTACATTTATTTTTTCTAGTTACTAGTTATATACCTAGTAAAGTTATAAAAAGTGACTTGGGATGAAGTAAGTGAATTTACAGAAATAATTATTTAACGGCTTTGCCGTTCGTTTGAATATACAGTGAATCTAAAACAAGTGACTTGTGATTGAAGTAAGTGAACCTACAGACATATTTAACATTTTAACCGTTCGTTTAAGTCTCAGGTATGTTTTTACTTCATATTTTTACGATCACATATGAGTGTGATACGTCATAACGTGAAATAACCTATCATTTTAAAATAGCACGTAAACCTTTCGAGGTTGCAGTTTCTTTAATTTAATATCTTTAGTTACAGCTAATATCAAACTGATTTTATAGATTGTATTCATAGGTACTAATACTTTTTTATAGATATTATTTGCTTCGTGTATGTACAGCGTAAGTACCGCCGAATATAGAAAATATTTTCAAAATATTTTTATACCTACCCACATAAAGGCACATTAATTACTAGATGTTCCTATACATGTAAAAATATGGCCTATTATGGGTAAAATCGTAATCATCCCAAGTTTCTGAATACGTACGAGTGTGTCAAAGTAATAACTAAATGTTCACCATGAAAGTAGTACTTAAATTTTAGGTACCTAACATAATACTATTTCTTTTAGTTTGGTTTCTTGATAGAAATGAATCCTCCATCCTTAGAAAGTGAGCTAATTCTAAGTGGAGTATTTCAGAAGCGCGCTCTGAGCTCCAGTTACTGTATTAGGTACGTCAAATAGCTACAGTTCCAGCTCATTTAGCTCGAACTTCAAATAAGGGCGATCGCGACGCCACGTGCATTGTCGTAAGTGGAGTAAAAGAAGCCGACTTCCACTAAACCAGATAAGGATGATGGAAATAGGTGAGTTATTTCTTATTACCTAACACTGATCCTGACCAAGTGTAAATTTCTTTACAGATCAGAGGTTAAATTACGAGGATGATAGAAACAATCATCCTTGCTTCGTATTTTATATAGGGACAGCATTAAAAGAGATTTCGGTTACCCAAGATCCTAAGACACAGTATAACCTAAGAGGTTGATAGACACGTTTTGGCGACAAATTGTCTTGATAAGATAATATGCTGATACCCACTATTGTAAAATCATAGTCCTGGGTTCGTCAACCTAAACAAAAACGGGGAGATCCGACAATACGAATCTCTGCTACATTTTGAAAAAGCTGACAAGGTTCTTTCTGCCAAAAGGCTTTTACTGCCAAAAACCTTTTGTATTTTTAAACAAAGAGAATCTTTTGAAAAACTTAAGTTTCTTCGAAAATATTTATGACAAAATTGAAGACCTACTTTAATAATAGGATTTCCATAAATCTTTTATCAATTTATTACAAATGGCTTGCGGCCATAGATCTGATTTCATATATTATTCTCAGAATTGTCAAAGACCCAATTCTTAAAAATGAACCTTGATAAAATATCGTCTTCAAACACATACATTTTCGAGACTGAAGCCTTTTCAACGGCACTCGGGAAGGCATGCATTTTGGTCTTCAATCTCCAAAAAGGATGACCCCGAAAAAAGTTCATACAAATCATTACGCCAGCCTTCGAGAGGATCAGGCGTCAAGATCAGATCTCCATCGAATGGAGTCCAGATTCCATTGTACCAAGAGCCTTTTTAGGCCTGTATAACAGTTACCACTCTCGAGGGGTGTGTACAATATCCATAATAATTGGGCATACGACAGTAAATGTCCCTTCAATTAAGAAATTTCTGAGCTTTAGGCTCTCAAAGAGACAGAAGTTTAACATCCCCTGCCCATACCAGCAAAGGAAACACTAACCAGTAACCACCCTCGAGGGGTATGTACAATATTGTGTATCTATAATAATTGTAATATACGATAGTAACCAGGCGTACGATAACATACTAAGTAACCATGCAAGGATGTCCCTTCAATTACGAAATTTCCGAGCTCGAGGCTCTCAAAGAGACGAGGAGAGGTCTAACATCCTCTGCCCACACCAGCAAAGGAAACACTAAATGATATGACCCTGTCATTCTATGTCGGTCAGTTAACTCTGAACAAAATACGTTGGTAAGGAATGAGAGTACCAAAAAGTTTTAAATTTATAAAAGGGTACCGCATTCCCTTTATGCAGAAACTCCAATCCGTCCTGCACGGTATTCGAGAGGACGCAGGTTCGAATCCTGCTCAAAACTGATAACCTTCCCACATTTAAATTTACACCGAACTCTGTTCAAGTCCCGTCCTGACAAAGTTGTAAATTTTCACTTTATGTTAAAATGCTATGGAAAACTTGACTAAGGTGGAATACTAATTGCTTTAAATACTTAAGAATCCATACAGGTTTCCTTTTTAACTGAAATGACCACATTGTGCAATGGTTCAAAAGATGAATGCTCAAGGCGCTCTAAAACTAGTTCCTTTGTCACCAAGTTTGGTTTCTCCACTTTTCCTAACTTCAAATAGCGATGAGTCATCCGCCCATAATTCAGTTTTGTTTTAGGACAAAGTTTTAGGACATTGTACGCCTTTGTGAAGCCAGAATAATTCTATCTTTCAGCATGTTCCGTTTACCAGATTTCCTCCAACCACGAGATTGGATGTGCAAAATACATCTCAGTCAAGCTTATTTTCATGATAAAGCTGATGTAGTGTACATTATTCTTTCTCAGAGCACATTCTTGTCTTCCGCTCGGGTAAGCCGCACCCAAAACATTTTCGTTTCTCACCATCTGGGTGCCTCGATTTCTATAGAATAAGAGTATTCAAATACTCGTCTGCCTACACAAAATCTCATTTTGCGCATCAAAATCCGGTTACTCTTCACAAACACGTACAAATAGCCTTGAAAACTCTTCAAACCCAGGGATGGTTAGACAATTGGGAGAAAACAATAATAGGTTCCCAAAGAAACCTCTCATATCGTTATGCGATAGACATAGAACTACCTGAAAGTTCAATACCAAAAGAAAAGATATTAGACATAAAAGGAAGATTTATTTAATTCCAAATCAAAGAAACTTAGTTATTTTATAGAAAATTCAAACTTGGTGGGTCTTTTGAATTTTTACCACTTTCGCAGTGCCTAGAGGTAGCTTTACCTCAGCGTCACATTCGGTCAATCCCCTAACCGACAAGTAGGCTTGCCAACTCCAAAATGCGAATTTGCGGGAAATGTTGATTTCAAATGCGGGACAAGGATTTAAAAAGCGGGATCTTATGAATTTTGTTCAGAATACGTGAACTTTAACGGGTACTGAATTACACGCGGGAGAAACCGCGAGCATCATTTAGTTGAAATGTGTACGCTTTTGCTATGTTGTAAGTTTTACACGACAAATAATTTTCTTTCTCCAAACGCATGATACTGTAAAGGTACGAATTTTTTTTAAAAACTGTCAAAAAACCTAGATTGCATTCGGTCTTTTTACGTTTTTCCTCGTCAAAAAATTTCTACAAAGCGATTGGAAAGTTTTCTCCAAGAAACGAAAAATTACTTTTTAAGGCAGGAAACTCGTTTAGAATTTTCTCGACAGGAGGATGTAATGAGAGCCATCTTGTTACTTGTTATCACATGTCTCACTATTGTATTTGTATAGGTACCTACTGTAGATTAGCATGAGCGAAAAATTCTTTAAGTGTTTGACCTCTCTGTGCATGATACGACAGGTGACCATATACTTTTAAACTCAAAGTTTTCACATCAAGTTCACATTATGCACCAGCTTGCGCAACAGCATCATGCAACATGTGTGCTGAGCATCCATGTCGCCATTTTGGTTCCGTAAATATGTAATAACGGAATTATTTCTCCCGAAATTAACATTAGCAATATTAGCGGAATACGCAGATGCGTTTCGCAAATCAAAAGGGGCCTGGTTTAGAAAATGACGAAAAAGAGGTGCAAATAAAAGCATTTTTTGTCGGATAAGTAGACGGAAAATTATAGCCAAAAAATTTTTTTATATCTTGGTACAAGATGTGTGTCAAAATATGCTTTTGTTGAATAGTATATTAATTATACATAATGTCTAAAACGATAATAAAGTCAGCCCCAAATTTTTATATGAATGCATTTTATGACTTACATTTTATCGACGCGCAAGAAAAATATATGCCAGCTTAAAAAGAAAATAAACATCTACCTATAATTTGGTTTTTTTCGATTTTGAATAAGTAAGAGTATTAGCTTATTACAACAAAAATAAGATCTAAAATACAACAGTTCCTAGCTTGAAGAACGCGTGTTTTATATGGTCAAGGTCGTTAGCCCTATGAACGGCCTTAATGTTATTGTATATATCTGTCGCTTTCTTATTGGAGTCTTCATAGAAATCAAGCAAACATGTGCGAATACCCTCCTCTGGACAGTAGAATCTTACAACTACATATAGGAAATAACTTCACATTTCCGTGATTTTATGCATCGTTAGAAATACTGTAAACGTAAAAGTTTGTTGCTAGATCAAGAAAAGCGGGACATCACGCGTCCCGCTCAGGGTGTGAGCGGGACGTCTTGTTATGGGTCTCAGAAACGGGACGTCCCGCGTATAGCGGGACGGTTGGCAACCCTACCGACAACCCACTGAAGAAAATAGTAGTGCACGGAGTGGTACAAGTGGAACTCCAATAGTGAGTCCGCAATTACCGGTTCTCGACAATTTTACAAGCTTTCCATCCGAGATGCTTTCTTACCACGGACGCGTCAGATTTCGCTTGGGAGCCCAGCTAGAAAACACTTCTCTAAAGGCTCGAGGGCCCAGAATAACAAAGATTGCACTGCATCAATAGAGATGTTGATAATCTTACACATGATTCGAAATCATATACCGGTACTGTGTTACAGTCTGTACTCATTCAAAGCAGTTGTAGTCCATCCCCCCAGAGGGACGAGACCAAATCAATTGCCTTGAGGAACTTAACTCGTCAGCTTGCGTGTAATGGTCCGACATCAAATTGACTTCACCATACACTGCATTCCGAGCCGATACCATATGTATCAGCTCCTCCGGGTATTTTTTGTGAGCATCCTGCTTCAAACACCACTAAGGCAAGATTGCCCACAAACAATATTCCTATTATGAAATGGAGAACACTACACGTGATAGGCCTGTTTGTAATGTGTGGATATTACTTCCACCACCATTTATAATACCCAAGATGCTGTCACACCTTAATCGGTCAACAGGAGTGTTTGTGGTGCCGCGATGGCACAAGGTAATAATAGAGGGCAGATCTCAAAGCGAGAGCTCTGTAAGCTCCATTCGTTCTGCAGAACCTGCAAACCTAATAAACATTATTTCTTTCCTTATACTAAACACCTCGACAGGTCTCCCACCACCTCACATAGAGAATCTGTGGAAATGTGGGGGGGGGGGGGGGCGAAGAGGTAAATAACAGATATTAAATCAAAAACTTCTACTATTGAGCTCCTTGAGACCTACCTTTTAAGATACTTATAAATTTTACAGTTTTAACCGACTTGCATTTTATTCATGGTTATTATATAATACGATTCTGTTACATAAATCTGTTGTTGCTGTTCTTGATAATATAGAAACCGTTAGTCAACTTTACATAGTTCGCATGTTTTGGTTAAACATATTATATTGGTCGATGTCTTTAAAAAATGTAAAGAAAGTTAAGTCACATATTCATTGATATTGGGATTGATGACTTAGTTCAATATTACCAAGTATTGATACAAAGAGAACATTTTGCAGGTTTCTCGTCATAGTGATTTTATGCTTAGGTCGCCGCAACCACGATCTAACTTTGCTCGATTGTATTAACTCACGTCATAGGTACTACTTTTAGGCCCGAATCAAGAGTCCGAAACTGATCATTTTCATTTCAGACAATCTGGTTGGAAAACGATTGTAAACAAAGATAACACCTACGACTAATCAATTGAGTCCTTATTCTAGATAGAAATTATGATATCAGAGTAACCGATATGAGACTACACAGTCTAATAGTTTATTTATGACTGTTAAAGGTTCTCCAACTATTCTAGCCCCGGCACTACCCGGTCAACAGCAGCTTCTAAGAATTGGTGGTGGTGGTAAGATCAAAATAATCCTTAACACGAGGTAATTGACGATGGATTTCAAAAAATTTTATCGTCGAGTAATAATGTCAGCTACTACCACCAATCAAATATAATAATAATTAGCAATTATTTAATCCTGTCAATAGAAGGAATACTTACTACTCCTTAAATAAGATTCCTTATTTAGTCTGTTTATGATTACATATGAAGTTGTTCAAGATGGTAAAGATTATAAATCTAGATACCATACATACAACATTGTATAATATTATTTTCCTAAAAATAAATTAGAATCACATTGGCGTTTCCGTCACTCACCAGGCGAAAACAAACATTTCTCATTATATAAGCTTCGAATTACGGTCAAGTACTTTTAATAGCGGCGTTTTCCCTGAAAGAAAACGCATATTAAAATACTTACCTAATTCGAAGCTTACTTTTTAAATCTGCCTGGTGAATAAAAGCCAATGAGGACAAAGTGGACGCCATGTTCTTTTATAAGTTCGCAGGTGGCGCCACCTGCTGGTGAGTCGACGGAAATACGTCATCAAACATGGGTAAGATAAGCCTACGGGTAACGGATATGCCTATCTCATTATATAAGCTTCGAATTAGGTAAGTATTTTAATATGCGTTTTCTTTCAGGGAAAACGCCGCTATTAATCTTCAAGAATTCTAGATGTCAATTGACGCCTACTGCCTACTTCAAGAATCAGACAATCCCTTTCGGGGGTTATTTTTCGCCTTGCTATACTAACCTACAACGAGTTGAAGTAGGGTTTTATTTGGAAATTTCCTTCTCTGCAATTTGGACACAATTAATATACAAATGTCTGTTATCAAATTGATACAAGAAGTGTCCTACTAACACTTGTATAGTGCTCGTTGTGCCTTTGTGCGTAGGCGCCATACTCGATTGTATCATAAAGCAGGCGTCCCATTCAATTTGAAACGGTCGGATGCGTCTAATAAAACTGGAGTACGTTCTATTGGATGCCATTCAATAAATTCTAATATTCTTGATAAATAAATATGACAGCAAGAAGCTTAGACGGAAAAAAGTTTGAATTATAAATACTTATTGGATACACTCGGCTTAAAATAAAGCTCTCTCATCCCTATTTCAACCCCTTCAAGCTTATTTCCACGTAAAATTTATATATATGACCTATTTCTTTTCCAGGCTTTAATTCTGTTGACTCAGTTAGCGGATTATCTTTTTCAATATTTTCTTGATATTTGACAACCATACAAAGAAAAAAAAGAAATATATCTCAATACCAAAGTGTTGAATTTGCTATAGCTTTATTGATTGTAAAATCCTATGGACTGTCTGACATAGGTGCTTTCCATCAGGCGCGCCGGGTGGCGTCATTTTAGCAAGCTAATAAAACGTTTAGGGGAAATGGGGGACAAAATTCAAGACCTATTCAGTACATCAATAAACGCTGAGTTAGATTAGGTACCTTAAATATTAATATTTGATCTATTGCCCTACAGAGTTAGGCATAAGCATAAGACTAAATAAATATATTGGTATAATATTTATGTGTGTGCAAATATTTCTTTACTTTTACTCTCAAAAAGTTACTTGCGGCTCACGTGATAAGAAATAAATAAACTTTCACCTTTCGCTAAAGATTTCTTTCCCTACTAAAACTGCACGTGCATGTATCTAATTAAACGCACTAATAGTCCGTTGAGTTGGAATGTTTGCTTACACTCACACACACCAAAAGTAGAGTTTCACCCCTGGCAGATGTTGTGAGTGTATGAAGTTTAGGAAGGGAGCGTATCCTGAACCGAAATATCTCAAAGATCTGGACTCTGCCGTAAAGGTTGACAACTGTACAAGACTGTATAGAAATTTGAACCGCGACCAATATAATGAGTTTCCCTTCTGACAAAAAGGCTTGTGGCCCGGGCAGTTGAGGTCGTCTAGAGGCTATAGATAGCGTCTCCCAAATGAACTGGAGCCACTGGGGCGTCGGGAGGTGTACCTTGTACCTTGGATTGCGGAGACATCCTCCACGGGAGTACCCGTGTCTTGAAGAACACAGGCCAGAAATAAGACACCGTGCGATGTAGCTGTTGGTTCGAGACTGGAATTCACTTCGCCGATAGCCCGCGGCGATGTGAATTCCACGAAAATTCCGCAGGATAAAAAAAAACGGGGTTGTCAACTTGTTGGTCACTTATCAGTAGCCTTTTTTGTCATGAAAGTGACCTTAAATTTCTGTACGTCATCATGACTTTTCAACGAGCGGGTGGTCATTCTTATTTTCATGTAAATGTAATTTAATCCTATGATACAATAGTTACAATACTAAAGTAACAATACCCAATGATTCATTAAATCATTACAATTCTCAACGATATAAAAATATACTATTTAATTGTCAGACGGCCGTGTCTAGCGTTTTATTTCCTTTGGCTGTTATTAGATGTGACACATATAGTCTCAATTTAGCTAACTTCGAGAATAGAGTATCCAGACGTGAATGACATCATGATACCTATGGCATTCTTTATAACTACTATATTAAGTTCACTTCGTCATTATAAGGGTCAGGTGCTTTGTCGTAGAGGTTCTTTTTACAGGGTCCCAGTTCGCATGCAGTCGTTGGAACTACGTGGTATAGTGGCCGCCTCGATATCAAGCTCACAGCCACAGCTCATCGCTGATGTATCGGAAATGATACAAAGCGTTCACCATCTAAAGACCAGGCACAATGGAAGATGTTTAACGCAGTAATCAGTACAGAACACTGAGTTAGCGGGATTATGTGAGAGCTTCTAAATTAAAATATTCTTTGTAAAAGATATTTTTTCACAGTCGAGCATTAGTCCCTTTACCTAAAATGTGAGCTTTCGTAAAGTATTCTGGACAAGTTAGTCAGGTAGATCAAATTAAGAATAATTACAGGCGAAACGTGAACCACTATTCTTGGTAACGCAGACAGTCTCGTCCCCACCACTCAAGGTCGCGAGCTTAAGTTCTTAGAAGTTACAAAATGGAAATATAGGTATAATACCTATACATTCGATGCCTTAACGACATTGGTTTCATAAGACTTTTACGATCCACATCATACATTGCCACACCCGTGTGTTAATATCAATAACCATTGGCGTATTAAACCGCATATTCGGGAATGCTCATCGTAGGATGTTGTGCTGAATTTAGCTCAATAAGGATCTGTTTTTTTTTTATACTACTTAGGTGGCAGACAAGCTTACGGCCCACCGGAAGGTTGGTAACCGTAGCCTATAGACGTTTGCAACACCAGAGGCGCTACACACGCGCTGCCGACCCGGGCGCAGGTTGTGACGACCCACAGTTGAAATTTTTCAAGCCGCCCGTAAGGCCTTCAACTTGGCTTAACGACTGTCAATTTACTGACAACCGGGACCAACGGCTTATCTTGCCTTCCGAAGCACGGAAACGCTCGTAAATAAATGTCACAAAGTGGTCCACGTGGTGGTCACCCATCCATGGACCGGCCATAGTAAATGTTGCTTACTGCAGTGATCGTTTACAGAACACTGAGTCCGCGGGGCCACGAGCGCTTCAAGATCTGTATCGTATCTTGGGTTATACTCGTAAAGGAGCCTTTACATTTGGCGTGCCAAAATGAAGTCCGCCTGATGCAATGCCATTACGATATCTAGAGAGTTGAGGGTCACTCTCTAAGTGGCCCTCAATTGCCGGCCCAATCTCTCTTCATGCTCCGCTTAAAGAATCCTGGACTTGTATCCTAATTACCGAAATCGTGCGCCGAGAGCGTTTTAAGTTTTTATGAATCGACAGAGAAACTATCTTTTCTTCAAAAGTTGTTAAAATATTCATGGCAAATCGGAAACTTCGCGATGAATGTCTTCAGGGTGCTATTGCTAAATTCCACCTTAGACGGAGTCCAAATTCAAGATCATACGGCTCTACAATAGCAAGCTATCCATTGGATATACCTAAACAAAATAAAGCGCAGCCCATCCAAAATAGATCTGGCACAAGTAAAAATATGTGCAGCAGAACTGACGTGAGTATTGGGGGCACACCCACCCACCCTAGAAACTTCTACTGATATTTACGACAGAGGGGCAATACAATACAGGATGTGTGAGCGGCGATACAATCTATGTCAGGACTCAGACGATAAACACGTCACAAGCGACATACGGATTGTGTTCATCACTGCATTAGCTCCCTAAATAGTAGTAAAAAAAAGTACTTGAGTTTCTAAATGTGTCAGTCTATTTATATAACCACTATCCGTGTTGACGTGCTCCTACGGGATGAACAGTCAGGGTAGGCTAAACCTAGTCCATGAATATGATATCGGAGTCTTTAAGTAGCTCACTAAATGTCTGTGGCCTTAGTCTTAAAAGGCGTTTACTCTATATAGGTATAGTGAAGAATTTCAGCTTGTTTCGGTATGGGTCTGAACTCAGAGGTGTGAGTGTTGTTCATGTTAGGCAAAGGCTACTGATTCAAGTCCAGTCTGAACTAAATAGATACCCACCTGAACAAAAGCTTAACCTTTCTGAATTCAACCCTACCAAGACACAAGTTTGTGGGATTCCGTCACAATTCCAGTGCCCACTTCTCGAATTTAATCGGAATTTTTGATTTTGAGTTGAGATTAATAAGGCAAGTTGACGACCAAAATGCTCGGATTGCTGGCAAAACTGAATACGACCGTCGTCTATTCGACTTGGTACAAAGACGAACTAAGATCTTATTCTGCTACTTGCAAGTACTGCGACTCTTTCGCGATCGGAGTCTACTTTATGGAAAACTGGAAGGTGCACGGGGATCATTTAGTTCCCATTTCCGCTCCCCAAGGAAACTCCCTGAACCAAATTTCAGGCAGATCCGTTCAGCCGTTACAACGAGAAAAAGTAACTAACATCCAGATATCCTGACATTCATAGATCCTGAAAAACTTTCGCATTTATAATATTAGTAAAATACTCGTAAGATACTAAGATACCAGCTACCGCATCGCATAGCGGTGTGGCGTGGCAACTAAAATAAAAGAATCTATTTATTTAACTGAACTGAACATGCACTAAACATAACCCTCATAATTTACGTTATTTAGAGAAGCTGAGACACACTCGTGTTTATCTCTGATTGATAGCCTACAACATACCCACTAAAAATATACCTTATTGTCAGAACATAAAGTTCATAATTGATTGAATATTCATGTGTTGTCTACTTTGTAAGAAATTATTTAGTTAGACTAGATCTACACCAATATTTAAAGAAGAAAGATTTTGTTTGTTTGTAATCGGTGAACTCTGAAATTACTGAACCGATTCTCGAGATTATTTCGCCATTAGAAAGTCAAATTATTTTGAATGACATCATTCATCTTGGGATCAAGGGAAATGTCAAACGATTTCCATAAATTATTGTAAAAAAAATACAATATTAAGTTCAATGAGGGGGCTCCGTATTTATTTTATGATATTACTGCTCGTTCGCTCTAACTTTGCCGCTCGGCTCCATACTAAAGTCGAATTTTTAATTAGTTGAAGTAAATTGACAGCAACTAATGTCACTTCTTCATACAATGTTGCGTATTTTCTATGACGAAGTGACATTAGCTAGAGCTACTGTCAATTTACTTCGTCTAATTAACAATTCGGGTATACGCCTCTACGCCAGTGGCAAAGTTAGAGCGAACGGGTAGTACAAGCGAACCCGTGGCGCACAGCTAGTTGCTTTTTATACTTTGATTTATTTTATGATACATACAACCGGTGTGCGCACCGAATGACTTCTGTAGGTAGACTTTTAAGCTTACTTGAATAAGACGTAGTGATTCCAATAGGATAAAACCACTTGGGCAATAGCGTCTATTCAAATCTTCGAAAAAGTCGGCTCACAAAAATCGTTCGTGTGTGCGTGTCCTTAGGCACAACAGGAACAGGGAGTTAGCAGAGTATCAACAGTCAAATAGGTTATCTCGAAATACATTTAAATATAATACGCATTATAAATAATGTCCTTAATAGCAAGAGGCGGGAGACTCCAATCAATATCAATGATTTATGCTTTGATAAGACCGTTCTACTTTACTTGTGTGGTAGATGGATGTGACGCGGAAATTCGTAGTAATAATTACAACAAAAATGCATGCGCAGATTGCGCAGCTTTAAAGAAAATGATCATCAGATTCATCTGATCTGTCTGTATTCATTCAATATTGAATTATTGAACCTCGATGGCGCAGCGCCGCGCTCCGGTAGCGGATCAAATGTATAAAATTTACAAAGTATTCTATCAGTTGTTTGGATCTCGCAGCACAAGCTTTTATGCTTGAGCTGGGTAAAAAACTGTCCACAATATTTATTATCATACTAGCTGACCCGAATTCTTCGTTCCTCTTCAGAATAATTGTTTCCTAAGAACGTACTATAATCGGACACCGATATTTTGTATAGATAAAAAGTACTTATTACAGCAGTGCAACGGGAACACCCAAAAATTCCGAAATATGTTTTTCCGAATTTCAGTATTCCGATGTTCAAAATTCCGAAGATTATAATTCCTAAGAAACAAAGCTCCGAATATTCAAAAGGACGATATTCATTTATCCGAAAGTCATAAGTACGAATTTTTATTTTCCTAATTTCATTAGTACGAATAATCAAAAGACCGGACTGTTATTTTTCCGAAAAACATTATTCAGAATTTCAAATATCCGAAAATTCACTGTTAAAGTTTTTTAATAAAGTACGGTCAAGTCTAACTACCGAAGATATTATTTTCGAGTCGAGGTGTTAACCATATTATGTAAATGGTTAACACCCCGACTCTGAGTACCCCGACTCGGATAGGTTAGGTTAGAAGCCTAAGGCGGGAGCGAAGCGGAGCGGAGCTCCCGCCTTAGCCTTCGTGGTTATTTTTTTTTGTTTTGTCGTTTGCCTTCCACTCACTTGGAAATAATATTTTCGGACTTGACTATACTTTATTAAAAAAACGGGTGGAATCGGGAACATAAATAATCGTCTTTAATGATAAGTTTTCGGGTTAAAACAGGAACGGGTGGAAACGACATTCACCCTTCGTATTTATGATATTTCGGATTTTTGATAATCGGAGTTCGTATTTATAATACGGCGGATTTTTAATGATTCGGAATTCAACGGTTCGGTTTTTTGAAATTCGGCATTCTGACAGTCGGAATTGTAAAATTTCGGAATTTTAAAATTATGACTTTTAATAAAAAGGATTTATGAAACATCGGAATTTTGACTTTCGGGATTTCGAATCATTCGGACTTATGAAATTCGGAGTTATGAAATTCGTGATTGTGACTTTCGGAATTAAGTTTTTCGTATTAATGTAGTGTACCCCAGTGCAACGCATATTGTCTGACAAAAAGTCGATCAAAATTAGTATTATGGATCTTAAGAAAAGTCTGACATGGGCGCGCATACTTAGGGTAATGGCTTATGTCTTAACATTAGTCTTACCTTCAAACATTTCAGGCAGAATGTGTGCTGACATGGCAGCACTCGAGATGATGTATCGAGTCGCTCCAGACACACGGAGCACTCGAGTAGGTCGTTCAAAAGACCTTCATCCATGCCGGTTGGGGCACTGAAAACAATAACAAATTCATATTAAAGTCACCATCTACAGCACAGTATAAAAGAGAATATAAAGTCACAAGAATGTGTATGTAAAGACACTCTGGTTGGTTCTGGCATCAAGCAAAATCCGGATATACAGATAGTTTCTGAGGTGTCCAATTGCTTATCCCGATATAGGTATTTTAAGATTCTGTACCCAAAGGGTGAAAACGAGACCTTATTCTGTTTGTCTGTCCGCCACGAAGCTGTATCTTAGAAACAGTGATAGCTAGAGAGCTGAAATTTTTACAGATGATGTATTTTTGTTACCACTATAACAATAAATACTGAAATCAGAAAAAAATTACACATAGGTACTTAAGCGGGCTCCCATTCAACAAATGTGATTTTTTGTCCTTTTTTGGTACGTAACCCCCTATGCGCGAGTCGACACACACTTGCCCAGTTTTTAATTGACCCTAGTTTGAAATAGGCGTAGAGGATCAACAGTCACAATATGTTTCTGATCAAGCAGTTTCGCACTGAAACTCTATTGTAAAAATTGCATTCATTTTGTCATTTCATCATTCATCATGTTGGTGTTTAAAAAAGTCAAATCAGACAACTGCCTAGCTTATGGAGCTAAACTGTGAGGATGTAAAAACCTAAGCAATGAAACTATGTCACCATTTCCACTGAGGCTAAGCTATGTAGCAGAGCCACTGACCTGTAATAATAATCGCTGGACTGGCTATTCCATACAAAATGACAGCTACTTTTTTGGGCCGATTCAAAGCGCCTCTGCCGAGTGCACTGAGAACTAAATTAGTTTGCAAATGGCCGTTGTTTGTTTATTTCAGAAGGAGTTTATGTGTGAAATTTCGAATATTTTTAAGTTATTACTGTGATTGGTATAAATTTGAAGTGTTTTGATGTATAAATTTAGTTCATAGTGTAATTAAGTAGATATTTAGCATGAGATCGTGTGTATATTGTAAAACAAGATACGAGAAGGGCTGTGGCGTCTCTTTTCACAAGTAAGTAAATCTAAGAATCAAATTTTTAAACAATTATTATAAAACCATAATTTAGGTTTTTTTTTACTATCATAAGCGAATACCCTTCGAGTTTCGGGGATTTTACGAATATTTTTATAACCTATAATGATTAATAGGGATGTCAAAATGTATATCGATAATTTTCTGTCCAATGCCAAAATTCGTAGTTTAAAAAACAAGAGGCATGGTAAAAGTTCTTTAATAATTTAATGAACATATTAAAATTATTAATAAACACTTAAAATTGTAGTTGATAATCGAAACAGTAACTAACTAGCGTGTGAAATATATAGTTTTGTTTATGTTTTTATGTTATGACTGCCAGAGTGCGTCAAACGTCAAAGTAGCAAACTGTTACGTCACACTTTCTGATAGAGGTATTTGATGTGACGTGACGGAATGCCTATTTATTCCAATCTTATTTTCTAAAAATAATAGTACCTAATCCTTAATTTGTGTACCAATTTATATTACTTTTTGTTATTTATATATTGGACATAGTCGTTAGAAACACACATCAATCAGATTTATTCTTAGTGAACACAAGCCTATTTTAAGAGAATCTACTTTGTTTTTCAATCTTTTTAAAATATGTCATTATTAAATAGATAATTTCCTTTTAAAAATTATACAGATGTGCATTTAAAAATATACCGTAATAAATGTGTGATTTCATATTTTTTTAAATACCTACCCTCCTCTGTACTTACCTACTGCAAACAAACAAAACTACAATAAATCCTAATCCTAATTAACCTGTCACTTAACAAAATTCCTCTCTGGGCACGGCTGCTTCGGGAAATAAATGGGAAATAGTTGCCATTGAGGCGGAATAGCAAGTTGGCATTGGCTGCTTCGGGGAGCACGCTCGCACGGCTCACGTTAAGCGAGGCGTCCACCAGGCGGACCGGGCCGCCTTTACTAGAGGCGGGCCGCAACGAAACGCAGTTTCATTAAAAACGTCTGGCATGCGGATTTTTGCGTTGCGGCCCGGCCCGGCCCATCCGCCTATTAGACGCCCAGCTTTAAGTTCTAACATGAACCAATTATGATTAAAGACAACCAATGACTGTGTGGGCTGTGTCCGGTGTCATTTTTCAGCCGATTTACAATAGTAACACTACTTTGGCAACATACCTGCGACCACTGTTTAAGCAAACACTTTTTTTTTATATTAAGCTCGCCAAACTGAATTCGCGAGCCTCATGGTTAGCCTACTTAGGTACTTTAAAGTAGTCATTCATATTATGTAAACATCATTGGTACAAAAATAAAATTAACATTGTAGTCGATATCTGGTAAAGTTTTTATCGACACCAAGACAGGTGTTGTACATCACTAGTATTAGTTCCAAGTACATTCGCTAGCTGCCGTCAGCGCCAAATGGCGATTTTCAATTAGGCACACTTTTATGAAACCGATCACCAGTCCAGATACTATTACAGGTCAGTGAGCAGAGCACATTATTCTGTAAAAAAACTGCTAAGTGCGAGTCGCGCACGTAGGGTTCCGTATCGAAAATCTGTAAAAATCACGTTTGTTGTATGGCAGCCTGCCCTAATTATTATAATTTTTGTTTATTTTAGTATTTGTTGTTATGGCAGCAACAGAAAAACATGATGTGTGAAAATTTCAGCTATTTAGCTCATCTCAGGAACCATAAGCCTCGTGATGACAGTGAAACAGACACACAGACGGACAGCAAAGACTCATCAATAGGGTCCCGTTCTTACCCTTAGGGTACGTAATCCTATAAAACATAGCTCAGCTGAATTAATTTTCACCAGTGCGTGCATGTGGACCAATGAATATACATATAGTCACGCCTTTGTCGCCGAAGGGGTAGGCAGAATCATAGTATACGCCCACACTTCACCGTATAGTTTTATGTCCCACATAATAGGTGATGAGCCTAATGCCGTTTTGAAATAGACAGTCCAATGAATATGATTGGTGGATATCAAAACGCATTCATTGCTATGAATGCTAGGGTGCTCCCTAGCATAGCACATTTCGAGTGGACAGGCACCCTAATTCTGTTGTTAGGTATTTGTTTTTAAAATTATTTAATTTGTCCATCATAGAAAGGAAAAGGGATAATAGGAAAACAACATCTAAAAATATAGATATGATGCAATGATCACAGATGGAGATACATTTTCCTCCATGAGCATGGCAATTGCATTAATCATTAACTCTTTTTAATCAAATTTTTGTAGAGGCTTTGGTCACTTTATGTGGCTCTGCCAGCCTCATTATATCATTTCAATTCAATTTATTTATTTTTGCTGAATATGAGTACAAAGGATAAAGATAAAGGAGTTAGAAAATTTTAAGTTTCACCATACTAGGCGTATCACATTATTATTACAATAATAACAATTCTATGACAATGACTACACAATAATTTGACAATACTCCTTTCACACAATAATTACATGTTACAACTACACAGTCATTTCCATACACACTGCTCATTTACTCAGCCTTTTTCATCTCCTCTCTCCTCTCTTTCATACAAGCCTAGACATGGTCATATGGTCAATTCATAACTAGGTACATAAATATTTCAAAAATATTAATAAATAAATAATAATCAGCCTCAACTTGGGTGCAAACAACAAGGTGCAAAGTTTCATAAGTTTAATTTTCCAACAAGATAAATAGATACTAATTGAATTTTCAAAACCCTTCTAAATAACAATCCTTTTTAAGTGTAAAGTTTTTGTAATAGCCCTATGGGTCCGTTCTTACTGCAGCATTAATGTGAATGAGACTAGATAGTGTGGCTGTTCCTTCATGTTTGCTTGAGAGCAGAGGGTCAAAGGATCTTAAACAGGCAAAGCAATAGAATGAGAGGTGAGTTGTAGGTGGGTATAACAGCTGAAATGTAGAACTGTTACCTACAATGTTATCATTTATGCTTTGTAAGCGGCTGTTACGAAAATTTATGACTGGGCACATAAATGGCAAATAAAGTTAAATGAATCAAAGTCCTTACACATTGACTTCTCAAATAAAAAACATGAGTACCATCCCATATTTATAAATGGCCTACAAGTGCCACACGCAAACACAGCAAAATATCTGGGCATGACGCTTGATGCCAAACTTCGGTGGAAAGCTCACGTTAAAAAGAAAAGGCAAGAGCTGGACTTTCGATACAAAAGTATGCATTGGTTACTAGGCAGAAACTCTAGTCTGTCAATTCATAATAAGCTACTAATATATAAGCTTACATTGATGCCTATCTGGAAGTACGGTATACAACTCTGGGGCTGTACTAAACCAACCAACGTAGACATAATACAGCGATACCAAAACAAAATACTAAGGGCAATCGTCAATGCGCCTTGGTATGTACGAAATGACGACCTCCACCGTGATCTCAACGTGGATACTGTCTACCAAACCATACAGAAGTCTGCTGCAGCCCACGAACGCAGACTCCTACACCATGTGAATATCGAAGCGATCCAATTGCTTAATACCACGGACATAGTAAGACGATTAAAACGAACTAAGCCTTTTGAATTAGTGTAGTGAACAAATATTAGTGATAGTGCTATAATATAGAACACGTGAACAAAGTGTTTTCATACTTAACAGACTCTAAGAAAGTGCAATGAACATGAATCTTAGTTTAAAAACAGTATACCTAGTAAATTAAGTTAGATGTAAATTACTTATTAGCCATAAACTTATATAACGGCTAGATTGTAATTAATTATTAAGAACTTTGTTCTTAATAAAAAAGAAAAAAAAAAAAAAAAAATTTATGCTTTGTGACATTAGCACGGGCTGATTTTTGTATTTTCCCAGAGCGAGCTTTGTTGTTTCTTTACCCATACTAGGTTATAAGTTTACACGAGCTGGTTTCAGCAACTCGAAGTACATTTTTGCGCCTATTATGTCTACCCATACTAGGTGCTGTTTTCTTGATTAAAACTTTTAAAAAGAAACTAGTGTTCTGACATAACATTGCAAAAGTCGATTACATACATTATAATGAAGAATTTCATCTAGTGTCAGTACAATTTTATCTCAGCTACTCATATGTTATCTTTGATAAGCAATTATTCAAAGCCATCCAAACTAAGTTGTTTTTTTTTTCATAATGATAAAACGGTTACAGGGTTTATACCAGGATTCAGAAGACTATGTAATCTAGTGCTCTATAGGGATACAAGGAATATTTTTATTGTATCCACTACATCTGAGAGTGATCATCACCTTTAAATTAGTAGTTTTTACTTTCTGGTACTTAATGAATACAGCTAAGATAACTTTAAGATGACGAATAGCATCAATCTCATCTATGCATCATCAAAGTTGTTTTTGTGTCCGATATCAAAAGTGGAATTATATATGCTAAGGATAGTTTTGATTTGTTGGTATGAGCAGTTGTTTTGACTTTTCAATATATGGCATTGTTTTACACCAATCTGATGTAAAAGTAGCTTGAAATACTATCTGGTTTGAGGTTAAACAATAATAGTTGATATCACTGTTCTAACTTTGTAGGATTCAGACTGTTTGTTTTGCTTTGCTATCTGCAGGATTATTTGCAAATGAGAATTGTGTAAATAAAAATCATTTCTGGCAAGTCATAACTTCTAGGTGGGGATTGCTTTAGAATCGTGCCAATCGAATTAAGGGGGGAAAGGGGTGGGAGGGGGTAGGGGTGAGGGGGGGAGTCCCCCCCCAGCAACTCCCCCCCTGCGGAAACGCTTAGTTTTTAAGTTATGAACATTTTCATAAACTAACCTAAAAGTATATTTTTGAAGGCTAAGTAAGTTTCTTATACCTACTCCCTAGCCCCCATTTACCTACTCCCCCACCCCTATGTACCTACTCCCTAACCATTATCAACCTAAGTGGGGCCTGGCCTGGATGCAACTTATTACCAACGAACCCTGAGTATCTGTCCCCACACGGGGTCCGTTGGGAATTGAAGATAATTTCATGTACAAGGGCTTGCCAAGTACAAGGGGTCCGTTGGAAAAAAAAATCCTTACAGACACCCACTCTCCACCCTGCTAATAAAAAAAATTGTTATGGTTGCTACAAAAAAAATTTGTAAAAATATATAAAAATTGCGCGAGGTGTATACTGCACTACATGGTGGTTGTACTAGGTATATCACTTTATTGTTTTTTATTAATTATTGCATTATTAAATAATACAAGCGCTAAAATATATTCAAATAGTAAAATTATTAAAATTAACTATATTTATAATGTATAAAAATAATAATATAGAGTTATTTAGTCCCGTTACCGGAAACTTTAAAGTTGATTTTTATAATTTATTGCAATTTTAAATAATACAGAGGTTAATATATATTCAAATAGTAAAATTATTAAAATTAACTATATTTATAACGTATATAAATAATAATATAGCGTTTTATTACGCATTTTTTCATCCATTTCACGCAACTTTAAACAGCCCTAAAAAAAAAACCACGCATCTCCTCCTCCTGGGGGAGGGGTATTTTTGAGAAGGGGAGACCCACCCCTATCCAACGCAACCCCTAAAAACCCTAAAATCGATTGGCACGATTCTAAAGCCCACCCTCTAGGTGGGCTGTCTTATTGTACCTGATTAATTACTATACTATCTTATCTATAGAATAAAATGCATGTAAATCATGATTTTTCTAATAATAGGTATTGTTAATTTTATTACAAGTTTAGTGAGTTTTGGTTCTGAGAATATATTTTTCTTATGATAAACATTATTTGCTTACTAGGACCTATTTTTGAGTGAAATAAGTGAATTTAATACTGGTCCGAGACTTTTTACTGGAATGTAACAAATTAGAAGAATAAAAATTATTGGCAAGCAAGTGTCTGTTGAAATAATAAACTGTTTGGAGTGTGAAATGTATGTTTGCATTCCTCATAATGCAGCTAGTTTTAGGAAAACAAAATAGGAATAATATAATCCAATGAATTGAAAACTGCTCCAATACTAAACAACGGCGTTACAATGTAAGATAACTCGGTATTTTTAGACCAACATGCATTGCCTTTTGGTCAATTCATTAGACGTTAAATCTCAAAATGTTGATGACTCACCGAATGTTTTAAATTCCAACGATGTTAGCGGGAAGTCTGACCATTATTGCACTTCACAATGAAACGAAATCCATAGGATACCACCCCGAACCATTCACACAAAAAAATATCGGTCGGCACATAACTATTTGAAACAACACATAGTTTAACACTTCCTATAGAATAATTGCACAAATGAACAAAAGGTTAAAGGGTGCACTTGCTTCTGTGAGAAATATGCAATTCCTCACATAAAAACTGATACAATTTCACGCACAAATGCCATTCTCACCGTTTCTTCCTTCAACCGGACGGCGAACGGTGAAGCGGGGGCGGGCGGGAACAAGCGAGCGAGCTACAATCACCGCACTTTTCGGGTGTACAGCGATTTATTCCAAAATACTACCACGGAAAGTCACGGTTTATAAAAGCTCCAAGGATAATTGTTGGGGATTCGGCGGGAAACTTTCAGACAAGCATTACATTCTGTTTTAATAATTTTTCAAAACTAGTGTAATTTCGAGTGTTTATGTGTAATTTATGGTGGATTATTAAATATAAAGGTTCGACAACGTGCAAAAGTGTTGGAAAGTGATAAAGCGCAGTGAAACGCGAGTTTTTAGGTTTGTCGACGAATTCCACAGCAAGCCCTAGTAAGGTACCACCGCCTTACTAGAGTACGGATGATCACCCAACCGGACGTGACACCAGGCCACAATCTGTGCCGCTCCTAGTCGCTGGACGCACTCAGCCGGGCCTTGACCGGGTAGCCGGTCATCTCACCTGGCTGGGGCGACCGCCGCGCCGGAACGGCGCCGGCGCGGCGTGAAGAATGACGGCCCACCAAACATTTGAAGACATTGACAAGATTAGTCATCCCAAGGACCCTCTTCTATCTAGGAGAGGAGTGGATCACTTCGTGTAGAGGCTCGGGCCAAGACCACGATTCCACGCACCCCACCTAGGGGTGTAGTGAAGAGAAACGGAATATGAAATGTGTTGAATGTATTAGTGGCGACTTGAATGAAACTAGACTGACTTGAAAGTTCGTTCCTCTGTCGAACTATAAAAATCTGGAACGACCTGCCCGCACACGTGTTACCCTCATCTTACAATCCCGGGTTCTTCAAGAGGAGCGTGAATGATGAGGAACATCACAAGGCCGCCAACTTGAGGACCACTGTCAGAAGTGGCCCCCAATTGCTAGATGCGCCACGGCTTCCATAATAATTTTCATAGTGTGCAAAAATATAATTTTAGTATTTTTTTTATTTAAATAAAAAAAAATACTACTAATAGCTACGAGTACATCGAGATAATGTATTTTTTTGAGTATGTGATAGTGGTATATAATTAGTACCTTACCTATGTGAGGCGGACTGTGTCCGCGTCACCGCTATGAGACTTGTAAATGCACACATAGTCCTGATGTGACCTCCGTGATCCACACGCGCCGATAATGTAGACAGGTCCCTGTCTCTCAGACCTTTGAGACGGCGTGGCGAAAGCAAATATCCTGTTGGAAGAACATGCATACCCTGGCTGGATGCCTGAAGTTAGCCTCAAGCTCGTACCTAGGGTGCATCAAGTAAATTGCATCGTCTGTGCATGAAATCTTCGTTTCCGTCAAGAAAAACTAATTTGGTTGCGCAGATTCCAGGTGGTGATGGATTGCAATGATGTTGATGTTCATTTCTCTGATGTTACATAAGACCATAGGTAGCGCGGACGACGATGAAACCACTATGGATATCTTATTCTTCTTTGTTTTTCTAGCCAATATGTTAAAAACGGGATATAAGAGAAGAGGTAGAGGGTGTCTAGGTGCCAGTGGCGGAAGAGACTGAGCGAGACTTCTCCAAAGGCAGGCACAGGTAGTGTGGTATTTTGGCACGACTGGAAGGCCCCCCCCCCTGTTGCAGTGGCCAAGTCACTCCGGTATCCTTATCCAGCATGACCACAGCACTACGGATTTTACACGGGCTGCTGGTTCAGCCTCCCAGTGCGGAGATTAGGTAATCCCCAGGTTTGGTTTCCGTAAAGACTGCGGCCAGTCAGCGGATTTCATCGGGTCTCCCACGCCGTAACAATATTCCGCACCCGTAATATATAGGGGTAAACAAAATTGCGAGAGTCAGCTTGTGTCTTAACATACTATTTTTTTAGTATTAACGTTTTCCAGAAAAGATAAAACTTTCTACCATTACAGTATTTTCCACTGATTTCTACCAGACTGTAAATAATTTTCTTCCCATTTACCAAATACCGTCAATGTCAAATAGTTCTTGACCAAAGACGAGCAATGCGCCTTGACAAGTTTCGTGTGATGTTTGAACTACTACTACTAACTAGTGATTATACAGGATGTTGATCTGCATTTGTGCATTACTACCCGTTCGCTCTAACTTTGCCGCTGGCGTAGAGGCGTATACCCGAATTGTTAATTAGACGAAGTAAATTAACAGTAGCTAATGTCACTTCGTCATAGAAAATACGCAACATTTTAAGAAGAAGTGACATTAGTTGCTGTGAATTAACTTCGTCTAATCAAAAATTCGACTTTAGTATGGAGCCGAACGGCAAAGTTAGAGCGAACGGGCAGTACTTGCACACATGACTGTACTGCCTACACTCGTTGATATTTCGGGATAAAACGAGACACCTTTTTTTACACTTTTTTTTTCTGCTTAAATTCTTTTCTATTTGCTACGGGAACTCTACTGCTTATACTAAACCAATATTAAGTGAAAAAATGGGGCAGTAAAATTAAGTTCTTAATAATTATAAAATAAAATAAATTTAAAAAGCAACTCGTATGAATCGGTTCTAAATATTCTAATAATACTATTACCTACATAGGTACATTTTCACCGTTCATTCAAAACCGTTTCTTCTTTGCCTACAGTTTAGTAGGCACATACAAATGTGTAGGCATAGGCAAAGGAGGCGGTGGCGGCGCGGCGCGTGTAAGTTACCCCTCCAACCCCCGCGCAGGAGCGAGCGGCTCAGGCGCACTGACCTGTAATAGTATCTGGACTGGTGATCGGTTTCATAAAAGTGTGCCTAATTGAAAATCGCCATTTGGCGCTGACGGCAGCTAGCGAATGCACTTGGAACTAATACTAGTGATGTACAACACCTGTCTTGGTGTCGATAAAAACTTTACTAGATATCGACTACAATGTTAATTTTATTTTTGTACCAATGATGTATACATAATATGAATGACTACTTTAAAGTACCTAAGTAGGCTAACCATCAGGCTCGCGAATTCAGTTTGGCGAGCTTAATATAAAAAAAAGTGTTTGCTTAAACAGTGGTCGCAGGTATGTTGCCAAAGTAGTGTTACTATAGTAAATCGGCTGAAAAATGACACCGGACACAGCCCACACAGTCATTGGTTGTCTTTAATCATAATTGGGTCATGTTAGAACTTAAAGCTAGGCGTCCAATAGGCGGATGGGCCGGGCCGGGCCGCAACGCAAAAATCCGCATGCCATACGTTTTTAATGAAACTGCGTTTCGTTGCGGCCCGCCTCTAGTAAAGGCAGATGCTACACAATTTCATATGAAACGTACGGCACGCGAATTTTTGCTCTGCGCTGCGGCCCGGTCCGCCTGGTGCACGCCTCGCTTAACGTGAGCCGTGCGAGCGTGCTCCCCGAAGCAGCCAATGCCAACTTGCTATTCCGCCTCAATGGCAACTATTTCCCATTTACTTCCCGAAGCAGCCGTGCCCAGAGAGGAATTTTGTTAAGTGACAGGTTAATTAGGATTAGGATTTATTGTAGTTTTGTTTGTTTGCAGTAGGTAAGTACAGAGGAGGGTAGGTATTTAAAAAAATATGAAATCACACATTTATTACGGTATATTTTTAAATGCACATCTGTATAATTTTTAAAAGGAAATTATCTATATAAATATATCACATATTTTAAAAAGATTGAAAAACAAAGTAGATTCTCTTAAAATAGGCTTGTGTCCACTAAGAATAAATCTGATTGATGTGTGTTTCTAACGACTATGTCCAATATATAAATAACAAAAAGTAATATAAATTGGTACACAAATTAAGGATTAGGTACTATTATTTTTAGAAAATAAGATTGGAATAAATAGGCATTCCGTCACGTCACATCAAGTACCTCTATCAGAAAGTGTGACGTAACAGTTTGCTACTTTGACGTTTGACGCACTCTGGCAGTCTTAAGTCTTGACATCTTATGTCACAAGTCGTGTCATCTTGTGTAATTGCTTAGATTCTCACACGTTTTCATAAAATACAACAGATTTCAACAGTAAAAGTTCACCCCTAAACGTTTCTTTTTAGTACTAAAACTTTTTAAAAATCTAAATCACAAAACACTACCTAGTGTTGACTCTTGTTACAAATGACTATGGTCATGGTAACTGTTTACTATCAGGCGGGCTGTATACTTGTTTGGAAATTTTGTGGTATTATAAAAAAAAATACCTGCTTCCTCTGGATTCATTTGGCTATGCTGAGAATCATCAGTTGGTAACTGGACTTGCATATGTACTACAGGTGAATTAGATTTAGGAGATTTAGGATGAGATTTAGGATTGGACTATCACGGGAGCATGGGTCATCATATGTAGATGAATCAGTTTCTGCAGTGACCAACGATGAATCAGTTTCTGAAAAATATTGAGTGTTGGTTATTTATATTCAATTATATTTCTTAAATACCAAAGAAGTATTCACTAACTAATTTACACCTACCAAGAAATATTGTAGGTATACTGCACTTTTTTAAAGCAGTCCGTGACCCATGTTTTAATAAACAGTCATCAGTAAAATGTTTTGAACAAAGATAATCTGATGTTTTCGGAGTCCAATTGACAAGCTTCATTTTTTTTAGCCACAGTTTTAAACTGTAATCGGAGGGAAACCTGTAATAAAAGGAACATTTAAATATTATGAACAAGAGTAAATAATTAATTATTAACAAAAAATAGTCTCACTAAGTGTTATAATTCAATGTTAGTGCTAGAAAGTTATATTTCACACGCTAGTTAGTTACTGTTTCGATTATCTACTACAATTTTAAGTGTTTATTAATAATTTTAATATGTTCATTAAATTATTAAAGAACTTTTACCATGCCTCTTGTTTTTTAAACTACGAATTTTGGCATTGGACAGAAAATTATCGATATACATTTTGACATCCCTATTAATCATTATAGGTTATAAAAATATTCGTAAAATCCCCGAAACTCGAAGGGTATTCGCTTATGATAGTAAAAAAAAACCTAAATTATGGTTTTATAATAATTGTTTAAGAATTAGATTTTCAGATTTACTTACTTGTGAAAAGAGACGCCAGAGCCCTTCTCGTATCTTGTTTTACAATATACACACGATCTCATGCTAAATATCTACTTAATTACACTATGAACTAAATTTATACATCAAAACACTTCAAATTTATACCAATCACAGTAATAACTTAAAAATATTCGAAATTTCACACATAAACTCCTTCTGAAATAAACAAACAACGGCCATTTGCAAACTAATTTAGTTTTCAGTGCACTCGACAGAGGCGCTTTGAATCGGCCCAAAAAAGTAGCTGTCATTTTGTATGGAATAGCCAGTCCAGCGATTATTATTACAGGTCAGTGCTCAGGCGGCGCCTTTGATCGGTGAATTTGAAATTTTGAATTAATTAGTTTCGCTCGCCCGCGTTCAGCGTGAGTATAACCGCACGCGCCGATATCTACGTAACGTCCGTCGTGGTACACAAGGCCTATCAGCTGATCGGCAAGAGCAGATTCTCAATTATTTTGAGGAAGAACCTCGAGCCAGTACGCGTGAAGACGGTCGCCGTTTCGGTGTTCATCATACCACAGTGTGGAAGCTGCTGAATCGCGAACTAATGCATCCGTTCCATTTCCGACGTGTTCAAGAGTTGCATCCGCAGGACAATAACGCTCGGACAGTTTTTTGTCACTGGCTCCTTGAACATCAGGACGTGAACATTTTGTGGTCCGACGAATCATTGTTTACGCGCGTGGGCGTTTATAACGTCCACAATGAACATTGGTGGGCTCACCGACAACACAACCCACATGTTACTACGCGGGACTCGTTCCAGGTCCGGTTTAGTCTGAATGTGTGGGCTGGTATCATCGGTGATCATCTACTTGGCCCATATTTTATTGACGGTCGTTTGAACAGTGCTACATACTTGGTGCTACTCCGACATGTGGTTAATGAGATGCTCGATGACATTCCACTCGCATTTCATAGGGACTTGTACTTCCAACAGGACGGTGCGCCACCTCACTATGGACGCCAAGTGCGCGAATATTTAAGTGAAGTGTTTGGTACGCAGTGGAAAGGCCGTGGTGGACCGGTAGCCTGGCCGCCGCGTTCACCCGACCTAACGCCCTTAGACTTTTATTTGTGGGGAGATATTAAAAGACTTGTTTACAATGAAGACATTGTGAGTGTTACAGAATTACGTGAAAGAATTGTTTTGGCATTTGAACAAATAAAAACAAATGTGCTAGTTAGTGCTTCGCAGCTTAAAACGCAACTTAGTGCGCCGCGCCAATCTGTGCATAGACACTGGGGGTGAGCATTTTGAACAATTATTGCGTGTTATATGATTTTGTAAATAGGTACTTTGATTCTCAATTAATTCTGTAAATAAGTTGATTTAAAATTTTTAACTACGCCAGAAATGCTTCATTTCAGAATACTTTTCTCATACCTAATGTTTACTAACAGTACTTAATGTTTTTGTTTGCAATTGCATGATAAATAGCGTGTTTCTGCCGGTCCTAAGCCCTTGAAGTAGGAAGGAATCTTTTAAATCAACATAAACTCATCATCAAATCATTAATATCAAATCAAAAAAGTACATAAAGGTCACCGTACTTGTCAGCTGGAACTAAAAACTCATGAAACCTAATAACTAATGGCTCCTCTACACTGCCCGCAAAGTTCATAGGCGAAGTACTCTAGAAACTTTGTCTAAGTTCGAAAAAGGTGCGTCACTACACACTCAGTGGTTTCAGTAGCCTGCGCACGCACATTGCCGCCGTTTGTAATGAACAAAGAAATTTGTGTGGCAGAGTTTCCAGGAACAACATAATTTGCTCCTGACCACTGTTTGACGCTGATAATTGGATCACATACACCAAAGCACTAATTATAGCTTAAATCACGCGCCGGCAAAGCACCGGCACACACGATGTCGGCCAAGTAGTGTAGAGAGGTACTTCGTGAACGCACTTCCCGCATCTTTGGGCCCATTGACTGAGGCGCAAAAATCGACAGCAAATAAAGTCGCCTGAGGGGAGGTATAGTTTTTGACGAGGTAAGCCGAAGTGCCTCTTTACACTATCGTATTCATTTAACTTCGTTCAACTTCGCGGGCAGTGTAGAGGAGCCATGAGATGCGATACGTAGCCGCATTATCTAGGTACTGCTCGTTCGCTCTAACTTTGCCGCTCGGCTCCATACTAAAGTCGATTTTTTAATTAGACGAAGTAAATTGACAGCAACTAATGTCACTTCTTCATACAATGTTGCTTATTTTCTATGACGAAGTGACATTAGCTACTGTCAATTTACTTCGTGTAATTAAAAATTCGGGTATACACCTCTACGCCAACGGCAAAGTTAGAGCGAACGGGTAGTACCTACTATTGTCTAGCTTTAAGCCCAGGCCACACCGCCAGCGGGCGGGCGAGCGAGCTAGGCGGGCGGGTGAAGTGAGATATTGAAGTTATGCAAACTACGCGACATTGCCGAGCTAAACTATGGGGTTTACACCAAAAACTACATACGGAAGGGCGAACCGGGTAGTGCGGATGAGACTAGACACGTGGACACTGCTATTCGAATGACAAGCGACGACTAGTCTGAGTACCCGAAACGGGGAGGACGGTAGTTAAGCTAGCGAAGCGGGCGCGCCTAACGACGAAAACGAGTAGCTTCGCTCGCATCAGCCACGTAGGTTATTCGGCAGCTCGCAGTGTGCCTAGCTCGTTCACCCGCCCGCTGGCAGTGTGACTTGCGCTTTAGCGTTGGCTCGGCGACGTAAACATTAAATACACGGGTGAAGATTTTTTCTTCGTAAATCATATTTCACTAAAAACAGGATTTTTGGGGTTTTGTTATCTACTGTGTTGCTGTGTTGCTTGCAATCGATAATACCTATAGTACACTACGCACTGAAGGAGGCTTGTGCACGACCAAATCAACAGCTTGTATTCCGTAGAGGGAGAATATACCTCTACATTATATTCTCTTTGATTTGAGGAACACATTATGTGTGAAAATTTCAGCTCTATAACTATCACGGCGCCACGGCAACACGTCAACCACCTACTATATTAGTGAAAAGCTGAAAACAACTTCTTGCTATGGCTGGGCCTTGAATTGGTCCTTTCTTGCCCGTGGTACTAGTGTACTACTGGTTGGTCCAAGGGACTACTTTGTGACATTTCATTACCCCCCCATTCTCCGGGCCCGGTTCCTAAACTATCTGTGCCATAGACCACAAAAAATATGTATGTCACTGTCAGTGGTGTCAAATTAAATAACAAAAATGTCACTTCGAAGTTTGATGTTGAATGATCAAAAAAACGAAACCTGCTGTTTGCTGTGCTTGCTTTTGCTTTGATTTGCATTTTGCATTAATGTTCAATGAACCTAGTGATTTTATTCTGTTTGGAAGAACAATTTGTTGTTTTTCATAATAAAATGTTTTAAGAAGTATACTACATTACGTATAGAGATTTAATTTCATATTGTAGCTATTAAAAATGTCGCGTGATAAAAGCGTGTGGTTTGCTGAAGAAATATTATTAGATGCCAAATTAATAAACTTCCAATTAGAAACAGGAGAATGGGATGCTGTAGAGGAAATGTTGAAGGCCGAGGCCCAACTATCTAGAGATGCCGAAACTGGCCGATTACGACCGTAAGTAAATGTTGCACTTAGTGAGTTGTATACTGCGCCGTATTGATAGTCTCGGGTTTTATACCGACCCGGTCTTAATATTTCTATCAACTGCAGTTAGTTTTACAATTATGAAATCGGATTTTAATGTTGTGTTATGATTTCAGGAAAAAAGCTTCTGAATATACTTTACGACTAATAGCAGAAGTATTACATATTATGCGACTTGATGTCGAACAAGCCTCATACAACAGAAGCACACTCGCAGTTGCAGAACAATGTCTCCGCCTGGTTCGTTCATGTGCAGCTGCGGGCACCAAAATGCAGACTTATATATCTAAAGAACTCTCCATACTAGACTCTATGCTGATTTTAGCCACAGAGTATCAACATCCAAGTGAATTCATCAGTGAGGAATTGCAGAAAAAGTTTGAATCATGCATGACTGTCCTCATGCAAGCCTTAGGAAATTTAGTTGTCAACAATCCTTTTAATCAGATAATGATTTGGAATAAATTTGATGCCCATATACTGAACAGTCTTGTTGATCAAAATGATAAAATTGCAACAGCTGCGGGAATGATTATTTACAACATATTATTGGGTCAACCAAATGTTTTACAAGATGATGTGACGCTTTTAAACTCTTTAGCTTACATGTATAGTAATGGAAACACTGAATATCCACATTTAATTATAGAATACTTGATTGGAGTTGAAAATGCATACATAGAAAAGTTATATTCAAAATTAGATCCAGAATGTAGAATGCTAGTATTGAATCTGGCTTACAACATTTTGATGTCATCGGAGTCCCAAGATATAAATGTGTCGGTAAATTTTGTAAAATTTATGGCCCATGAGTTTAAAAGTAAATCGGACTGCATATTGAAGACTGTGGACAAGTATGTTAATAATATTGAACCTCAAGAGGTGGTGTTTTTGTTGGAGATCATTGCTACGGCATCAAGTATGGATGCATATATGGACTGTTTACAGTCAGATACCTCACTCTTTATAAATTGTGCTTGTAAGTATACAAAAAACGATATTATTATACTATGCTGTTATTTTGTTATAACCCCTATGTTCCAAAAAAGTCACATCATTAGACTGCCAACTTGTGGGCCATAATATTGGTGGTAAATACCTATAGAATAGAAATTTTTGTTTATGGTATATACATATAGTTGTAACTTGTACCCCATAGCTTCATTTGTGGTACAGTATACAGCCCCAACTAAACCCTTTTGGTTGCCTATATTAAAATATGGATTTATTTGACTTGCTAATGGCGATAGCATTTTTCTAAAATCAGTTCAGCCGCTTCAGAGTTTATTAAATACAAATGTACAATATCTGTCCTCTCTATAACATTTGTACATAATTATGTGTGACGTGTCTGATATATAAACTAACTTGTGTATAAATTTTTCAGTTCTACTCAAAGCAATACACAAGCTTGGGAAAGAGAGTCAAAACTTCTTTTCTTCTATAAATAAACTGTATGCTGCTACGGGCAAAACACTTATTAATGATGAGAATGAGAATGTGTGCACTACCAATAGCACTGGTGAACGTAAGTATTATCAGTTAACCAGATCAGCCTGTGGCAGTCCACTGCTGGACATAGGCCACTTCCAATTTACGCTACAATACACAGTTCTGTGCCTTCCACAATCTGACCTTACCTGCCTGACTTGCTTTTACGTGCACTTTAATTTGTAGCAACTGTTTCAATACAATTTTTTTTCCTTTGCTGCTCTGGCAGCTCTGCGGTTGTTTCGGTATTATTTGAAGTACCTAATCTACCTCTATGAGCTCTAGAATAGAATTTGTTACTAAATAAAGTCTACAAAGTCTTCTTTTTATCTAAACATCTAATGAACATAGCTCAATATCAGGGTTGTATTGTGAAACCGGAATTTCTGTTTACTGTAAAATTGTAAATCACTTGCATACACTGTCGGATAGGCGGGCGCTTTACACTTTGATTACGCCAATATCAAGATTTTAAGTTTTAGCGATTTTCACTCAGGTCAAAGGCATCTTAGACCTCAAAACTGGATGTGAGCGTCTAGCGGGGCGACGTTACGGCGCCCGAGAACAAGTTCTGCCTGATCGCAACCAAGCCGCGCTCGGTGCGTTATCGTTTGTTCGAAGTTGCCTACTCTTGTACGCGGGTGCCTTGAACTCGCCACTGTGTCGCCTCGCCCCCCTCGTCGCTCACATCGAATTTCGCGATGAGACGTACGTTTCGACTAAATTATGCCTGTATACTTGACACCCTCTGCTGTGCAGAACCCTAAAGATCACCTTTTGTGCCTATCGCTTCCGATTGCGTGGACATTCCTTTTCTATAGTGCATAAGGTTTATTTTGCATGTTGAAAATTATACGAAAATTTCGCAACCCACGAAAGAGAAATCGATGTAGAAACAGATGAAGGTACTCGTACATTTACCTTCACAATTGGTACTCAAACACAACCATTTGATATGTATGTGCTCTTTATGTGTACGTGCTGTACTTATTTCTTTTAAAATCAGCTTCGCAATGACATTGGTCTCACTTTTCATCCCCAGTGGCCCTCACTGGGGATGAAAAGTCTGTGCCTGAACGTCCTCTCTTGGTCCGCAAGTGAGATTGGCGTAGATTTTGATTGCATACTTTAGATAAGGTTTATTTTATTTTATTGTGTAGTCGATACCATCCTTTCATACTTGCCTAAATAGATATTTGTAGGAATTGAAATAGCTTTATAACAAATTTCAGATCCCCTAACAAAAAACGACTCTGCCGACAACATGCTATCGTGTAACGAAACCACATCAGAATGCACAGAATCTGAAAGTAGCGAACAATATTTCGAGTGCAATGATGTACCCAACTACACAGACAAGGTCGAAGTATTCGACAGTACGTTACCCCTCAAATCTGAATCTACACCCAACGTTATGAATGGGCGAAGTAATATTGTGAAAATAGATCCAGACCTTTCCAAAGTTGCTTACAAAAGAAGTAGTTCCATACCGAAATCGGACGAACGGATCTCTTTACCGATAAGGCGAATTAGTTTAGAACATAAAATAGACATAGGAGATGATACAGAACCTCCTTTGATCATCGATTCCATGTCACCAAACGGAAGTATGAACACGATTGCGGAAGTGATCCCTGTAGCTTTGCAACCAAGGTTGGATTTACAACCCACTAGCCGTACTGAATCTCAGGATAGCACGCCAAACGATCCACCAACAGAAATCCACTTCACAAAAGAGGAATTGAAATCTGATCTGAAAGCATCCCCTAGTGAAATATCTCCTCCGTTGGCTGAAAGTGTTCCGGAAACTGAGTCGCAAAAGCAGTCTCCTGATACGCCTAAAGAGATCAAGAAAAGTCAGAATCTTTCTACAGACTTCGACTTAAGCGAGCAATTGCAGAAGATTCTAGGTATATCGTCGGAAAAGACGCGGGGAGATGGTGCTAATGGTGAGAAGAAGGTAGAACTGGCGGTGGAAGGGAAGGTTTCTGAAGAGAGTTTGACGGGCAAAAATAGTAAAGAGGAAATTAACGTCAACAAAATACCTTCAGTACATATTGATTCGCCGGAGAGTCAAAAGACAAGGTAAGTTTGTTTGTAGAATATTGTATTCTGCTGCGGGTGCCATTCCGACACGTAAACCGGTTTCGTACCAAAAAACGTCAAAAAATGACGTTTGTTGTATGGCAGCCCCCTTAATCTCCCTTTTTTTTCTGAGTTTATTAGAGCGGCAACAGAAAGAAATACATTATTCGTGAAAATTTCAGCTTCATACTTAGTACCTATCAGTTACTAACTCCGGTTAATAATACTTTTGTATTTACCCAGGCTAGGTGCAATCGACTTGACTACTCCTAAAAAGGCTGTTACGAGTGTGGAGACCGTGGAGCGACACGTCGCGTTCGGCTTCAAGGCGGCTCTGGTCAGGACGCTCGCCAACCTCTGCTGGAAGAGCCAGGAGAATAAGAAATTGGTAAATATCATTCAAATCAGCTGTATCGCGTATCAAAATTGGAAGAGGTTTAAAACCAGCAGTATCCTATACTGTTGAACTTGAATTTCTCCCAATTTTCACCATTTTATTGGTATTGGTTTGTTATTCGAGTGATTGGTCGCAGTGAAACTAGTTAAGAAGCTAGAAAATAGCCTCTTAACCAGTTTCACTGCGACCATTCCTGATTTATTGTAGTGGCGATCACAGATCATCAGATCAGGCATAAAGTTCATGGCTCCTACAAATTCCGGGTAGTGCAGTATCTGCATAGCCTCGTTAAGTTTGATGTCACTTGGGTAAATCGTTATCTTACCTCAATAGCTAAGCTAGGAGGCTATATTAAGCTCGCCAAATTGACGTCGCCACTGATGAAGAGCCGTGGCGCATCTAGCGATTAGGGGCAATTCTCACAGTCTGTAACTTCGTACTTCTGACAGTGGTCCTGTCACACGATAGGTGGGTCAGCCACCGTATCAGGTCCAAATGTATTGAGGATTACCAAGGAGATAATTAAGAACAGTTATGGTTGATACAATACAGCAGTTTACCTGCGTTTATAAGAATAGATCAGTACTTATAAACAATTAATTAGTGAGCAAGTAGGGGAGGGTTCTTGAGTATCCTTAGACCACCAGATCCAGCCGAGGTGATGATTGAGACGAGTACATCACCTGAAGTGCAGCCGTAGTAGTGAGAGAGGGCAGCGACCGCTGGCAGGTCTATATAAAGGGCGTGGAGGAGGCGACGAGGGGCGAAGAGTGTCGCGGTGCGCGCATCGCCCGCCGCGCGCGCGAGCCGGCGCGTAGGCTGCCGTGACGTCACATATCCCCCTTTTTGGGCGAGAATTTTTCTAGAGAAATTCGGCTCCTCCAGCACCTCCAGGTCAGCTCCCACGAAGGCTCCCGGCACCCTTCTGCAGCTCTGGAACAATTACAAAGTAGGCGTACATAAGGGGTGCAAAGGTGCTTAATAGTGGGGGTAGAAAGTGAATAGGTAGGGTAGCTCAGATTTAGGACGTGGCTAGACCGCGTAGCAAAGCTTCGATACTAACTCACTATCTCATAAGTAAGATAATAAGAAAAGAAATTTTATTTACAAATTGCAGGTAACATAGGTAGGCAGTAGGCGGCATGCGGCGCGTGTTGATAGCTAGCTATACGAGAAAGACTTGTGTGCGTGCTTTCATACAAAATCTTAATAAATTCATTGCCTGTAGAAATATTCCTTCGGAAAAGGTACTATCCTTTGCTTTTGAAATTTTTTCTGACGACTCCCTCCACTGGTATCGCGCTGTAACGGTCTTAGAAGGTGCGCGCATCGCCCGCCGCGCGCGCGAGCCGGCGCGTAGGCTGCCGTGACGTCACAGTCCTCAAGGTTGCAGAACCCGGGATTGTAAGATGAGGGAAAGCTGTAGCTGATGCGTTGTTTTCGTTATTGACCTACGATTACGATTCTATCTGACACAATTGAAATCTATTTATATCGTGTCAGACAGAATCGTAATCGCTTGGGCCCTATTGATAAAATAACTTTTACCCATAATTTTACGTTTCAGATCCGGGAGTTAGAAGTAATCCCAGTACTGCTGGACTGCTGCAATATCGACGCTCGCAATCCTTGTATCCTTTTGACACAATCAAATCAGCTTAATGCAATCGTCCGTAAAATGGTAATTTTTGGACGTTGCCTCTCTCATATTGCGAGGGCTTTCTTCAAAAGGGGTCTTAGAAGGTTTTTACAGGGTCGACAGCGCGAGTGTGGCGCCTCTGGTATTGCAAACGTCCATAGGCTACGGTGATCACTGGTACATCTGGTGGGTCGTGCCGTATGCTTGTCTGCTACCTTAGTGGTATTAAAAAAGGGTGTTGGACCTTACTGTATCACGTTGACCAGATGGGTGGGTATCTACAGAGTTTTGTTTCTATTGCTATTTGCTATCCATGACCGGCATTAGTGAAAGTTGCTTACTGCAGTAATCGTTTGCGTCCGCGGGGCCATGAGCCCTTTTTTTTTTTTTATACCACTAGAGTGGCAGACAAGCATACGGCTCTATTAAACATCTAGTGACTTTACCATTACGTAAAGACTTAATTCATCATCAGGCATCTACATGTTTTATAATTTTACGATACATTCCTTATAATATAAACAGTAATAATGCAGTGGGTTATCTTTGCGGTGCGGAATTTATGCGAGAACTGCCCAGAAAATCAGGTAAATTAGTTTTTGTTGTATTTCTTAGAGCTTAATCATCTCGCCCAAATGGTCTAATTACATCCTTTCTTCATCCTTTAGAATCTAGGAGAATATCCAGGTTTCGTCATAGATGGAGAACCCGTTAGAAACTTATTTAAGAATGCATATTTATAGACTAAATTGATATTAGACACGCGCGATTTCGGGGGCCACAGCAAGTATTAAATACGGCTTCCAAATAGCGCTCATTTTGACTTCATTTTATTTTACAGGAGGTAATATCAAGGGTGACCCTCCAAGGACCAGTGGACAGCGAGGTATTACAAGAGATGGGACTCGCTCTCCACACAGACCCGCAAGGGAATAACATCAAACTTGTACCGCTACCACGCAGCTAGGCTCTCAGTCCAGCCTTAGGGTCGTGTACACGAGCGAGGGAATCGCTGCGATTTTATCGTTGTAGGAGCATATCGGTAGAAACCAACCGCAGATGAAGATCATCGACTGGAATGATACAGTCGAAGATCTACTCACTAAGCAGATGGGAGACTATGGGCCCCGACAAAATCAAGAGGATCTGGAGCATCTAAAGGTGGATCAGATAGACGGATTCTGTAATGAAACGTAAAGATTTGACGGGGCGCCGCGAAGACTGCTTTGGATACCCAATCCAATCCTAGAGAGGTGGCTGGGGAAATGGACGAAATGGGCTGTAGAACAGGCGGTCGGAGATAATATATCGTCTTGCCACGTACTTCTATACACACTTTATGAAGGTGTCTACAAACGGCGGTATTATCGCGTCGAGAGATTGTGGTGGGGGGCGTGCGTGCGTGGCATGACGATAATATCGCCGCGATTCTCTCGCTCATGTAAACGGCCCCTTATAGTAGCTTTCGAACTATGTATATGATTCGTATTATTGTATAAAAAAAAGCTTCCTATCCTATAATACGAGTTGTTTAATATGATAGATTATTTTGATGTTGAAACTAATCTATATCAGGTAGGTGCTTAGTACTCACATTATCGATTGCTATCCTAATAACAGAATATGTGAAAGTTTGTAAAGGTGCTTCTTACAACTCCTAAACCAAATTGGCTAAAAATTGGTATAGATAGCTGACATCTTGGATGAAAGCTTATGCTTATAAGCTGTGGCAAGTGCGTTGAAATTTTTTGGTACCAGTTTCCCACAGAACCTTTTTTTTCTTTTTAGAATTGAGTAACAAACATTCACATTTATAATATTAGTAGGAGAGGTACTAACTTTGCCTAACCCTTTGGGAAAGAGGGTGTGACTAATGTGAATATCAAGACCTATTTTGGATTAGTTTAAATATGTTCAAATCTTCGAGTTCACATGAAGTACTATAGACCGTGGTTTTTATACGCGTATACTACTGATACAAAGTACGCTTGCTTGCTCTTGCCGTAGCGGGGATGAGTGATAGCCATTATAAATTTGTATTGATGCGTGAGCTGTTAATGCCTCAAACTGGATGTCAGCGGGAACTAGGGGGGCGGCGAGAGCGCGACCCCAGAGTACAAAAGGTACGGACGGCGGTACTGCGCTTGTATACAAGCAAACCGAGCTTTGTGCATTTGTTATGCCCGCCTTCCACTGCTAGTGAGTTGGACCCATTACGGACTCCGCTGTACTCGTAACGATGATTTTCGATACATGTCATGTCCGCTTTGGTGGAAGGACATGTATGAAAATCGTCGTTACGAGTATAGCGGAGTCCGTAATGGGTCCGACTCGCTCGCAGTGGAAGGCGGGCATTATAGTTTGCTCGAAGTTGCATAAACTCCTTGTATTCTGGCTCTCGCCGCAATCTGCCATCGCCACGCTCGTTTCTGTCAGTTTGAAGAATTGAGGCCTCTCGGACACCAATGTGCAATAATGGTATATTTCTACAGCTAGCTTGATGTATGCTCTACGGTTCAAATAGAAAAGATTAATCATAAATCATGTATTCGAAAAAGCGACCTATTCCCAGTAGTACTACTGTATAGCATTGTAAGTATGTATTTAGAAATCCTAAATCAATAAATTATTATTTGTACTTATATATCTTTTCATTTCGGTGCAGTCAGATGTAGCTGGCTGCTGTCCTGGGGCATCCTTCCGAGGGCTTACCCGGGGCTCCCAACCGTAGGCATTAGGTAGAAAACGAGTGGTTTTTAGTCGGTTGGTAGGAGTCATGAAGCTATAGGTGAACATGGAGGCCACACTTCGAACAACCGCTTGAGTCAAATACCTACGTATCTCTATCTCACTCTCTGTGGGCTAACCTTCTCTTTCTAGGGAATTGTGCAGTGCTGCTATCTTCTTATTAGTATCTACTAGAAAATAATAGAAATAGACCGTACTAACCAAAAATGCAAGTAAAATAATTTATAAATAGCTCTCTATTTCGACTACGATTATTTAATGCGTAAATTGAAATATTTATACCATAATATGCGTGATTGGGTTGTCGAATCAGTGAATTACGTGTGGTCCTCTGTGGCCGGACCACAGATTAGTACTCAGATGCTATAGTTCGAAATGATACCTACCTAAAGTCTACTTTCATCGGAATATATATATATATTTTTAGTACCTCAAGAGATATCTTTTTAATTAACAATTTATGTGGTCCGGCCGCCAGGCAGTGCTCTCTGGCCGCGCCACCTCAAATTAAATAGAGTATAATGAGCTATTAATAAATCAATATCCCAAAAAAAACTACCTAAAGAGTACCTTGCATACGACAAATATATAGTCCAATAAACCCCTTTAGTTAAGGAGTTATTGGTCGTAGGGTGTGGTCCGGCTGGAAAGTATACTCTGCAGCAAGTCAATTTTGCAATATTTAATATTAACTAAACATAAATCAATTTATTTAAAAGTACCTTTTCTATACTCTTCGTTGATACTGTTTTCTCTCAAGAAACTATTCATTTTGATTACATTAATCTTGAAAGTATGTGGCGCGGCTAGGGAGGATTACTTTCAGGAAATATAACTAAATATGCTCTATTTCTTTATGCCAACGAAAACTGCATAATAAGTAGGTACTTTATAAAAAGACCTGGACTTCATCTATAAACTTTTATTTTTATTACCAACAATGATTTTGAAAAAGGTGCACTTTTTGGTTTTTGTTTACCTATCTACCTAAGAATAAAAGAATTTGACGAAGTACTGAAAATTTTGGTTTAAAATAAACAATAAGTACCTATACGAAAACAAATATATATATTTTCATAATCAAATATAAACAATAAAAGAATGTTTTGGTACTCAAAGGTTTTTTCCCTTTCTTGCGCGCGGTAGGTACTACCAGTGGTACTACCGGTAGTACCACGAGTAAAAAAATTCCCCGTGGTAGGTACTACCAAGTGGTCACAGTAGTACCACTGGTAATTCAATTTTACCCGTGGTACTACTGAATCAAAATAAATGAAGATCGGTTAAAACAAAATTCATTTAATGAAGATCGGTGAAAACAAATGAAGATCGGTAAAACAAATAAACGTCTGTAAAAACAAGTGAAGATCGGTGAAAACAAATTAAGGTGGGTGAAAACAAATGAAGATCGGTAAAAACAAATGAAGAGCGGTAAAACAAATGAACGTCAGTAAAAACAAGATATGATCGGTGTTGGGAATCGAACCCATTCCCAACATAAGTGCACTGCCGACAAGACAACCACTACTTACGCACCGGTCCACCGCTCGACATACAAGAGATGGGTAGCGGGTTATAACCCAATCTACCCATTTGGGTTAAAACCGGGTGATTTGGGTTTTAACCCAATTAAAACCCATAATCACCCATTTGGCAGGGTGATAATAAGTTTCGTATACTAGTAAGAAGTGGGAGGGTGATAATAGGTTTCGTAAACTAGTAAGAAGTGGGAAGTAGTGTTTAGTAGTCTAGCAAGTCAAAAATAAACTACTTACCCTTAAAACAGTTATATATTTTAAAACAGAACTAATTAGTAGGCAGTTTATTCAATAAATCGACGCTACCACTGCGGGTAGAGGTCGGAAAGCCAACCTCTACAGAACCAAGGGGAGGGCATCGGTGCCACCGGTAGATGTGCCCCCGCTGGACAGTGCCGGACAGCTAACGCAGCTACATTCTTCACATCAGATGTATCAGCGGCAAAACAGATAGTGACGTCTCTTGCTCGCATTTCTGGCGCCGTAAAAGGCGCCAAGAATGTAGAGGGCAGGAAGAAGATAGTGGCGGAAGCTGTCACAGGCGCCACTAAGGCGTTGGATGAGCACCTCGATAGGAGCATCTCCAACGAGGAGGGAAAACTCTGGGCTCGGGTTGCGAGCCTGGAGACTAAGCTTGCCGATTCCCGCAAACAGCAACAGCTGATGCAGGAGGAAATCGCAAAGCTAACGCAGCTGGCTTGGGGTGTGACAACCCCCGCTCCACAAAAGGCCCCTGCTCGTGCACCCAAAGTGACACCGAGCATGATTCAGCTACTGGAGGCCCTCGAGAGACGCCTCGGCGTCCTCAAAGACCGGGCAAACCGCCCACCACTAGCGGCACTCGTCGTCACATCGTATGTGACGACGGCTGCATCCAGTTGAGCTCCCGGTCCCCAGCGAAAGGCCAACGCCCCCTCCCCCGCCCCCAAGAAGATGGCGCATGGGGAGAGTGGCAACCACGCCTCCCCCAGCACAGCTAGCGCTTCCGCTGCACCCCAGAACCCCTCCAGAGAGAGGGTCTGGGAGGTAGCGGGAGCGGAAAAGAAGGCAGCTAAGGCTGCCAAAAAGACAGCAAGGGCCGCCGCGGCGAAGGCGTCAAAGAGGCGCCATGCTCCCACGCCACCGCCGTCGTCCTTACGGTGACGACAGAGGGCATGGCAAGGGGCGTGGGGTACGCTGAGGTCCTGAGGTCGGCGAAAGCCTCAGTGGATCTAAAGGCCCTCGACACAGGAGGAGGCTCCGATGCAAGGTGACGCGCACTGAAGCACTCCTCCTCGAGATCTCCGGCGCCACCAGCGGTCCCTAAGGCTGAGGCCCTAGCGGCTAAGCTGAAGGAGACACGGGCGATTTCACACGCGTCAGCGTCACCAGACCCAATAAATGCGCCGGTCTGCGCATTACGAAAAGAAGAAAGAAGAAAAGAGGCGCAGGTGCATCTTCTACAGCACCTCGAAGCCAGGTGGAGTCATGTGGGGGTGCAGTGCACAGCGGAAGTCACCGTGGGGACCGGTGCTTCCGCTTTGGTTAGTCCGGTCACACGGCCCTTGCTTGTGACGCTCCGCGTAAGTTTTGTGTCGTGGAGGGCAAGGCGGCCGACCACCGGGTGGGCACCAAGGCCTGCGCCGCCTCCAAGTTAAAGCCCCATCCGTCCGTTCGGGGGAGCGAGGGTACCGCTCAAGAGCGTCCACTTTCGCGGTAGGGTACATAGATGGACGTCCAATAATGAAACCCATATCCGCATCCTGCAGGTGAACCTGAACCACTTCTCTGCTGCTCATGATCTTCTGTACCAGAGCATCGCGCAGTGGTCCATAAACTGAAGGACTGGGTCACTACACGTGGCCTAGTAATCCTAAAACGGAGGAATGTCCCACTCGCAACCTGGACGCGGCGGGAGCTTAGTTCGGTCGTAGACGTATCGTTTGCGACCCCTGATCTCGCTCGCTGTGTTCAGGGATAGCGTGTAGTGAAGGAGAATGAGTCGTCATCAGACCACCGATATATCCCATCCGAGGCCTCCCCTCCACCTAACCTACCGCCGGTTATCGCGAATCCCCCGGAAGCGCGTTGGGCACTCAATCGCCTGGATCGGGAGGCTCTTTTGGAGGCGGCCATCGGGCAGGCCTGGATTCGACTGCAAACATGCCTGCCGATGATGATGCCTTAGTGGGGTGGTTCAGAAGAGCCACCCCACTAAGACTAAGTGTATTGGTGGATGCGGGAAATCGCACAGCTGCGTGCAGCGGCGGCGTTGCCGCCCAGACAATGCAGCAGCTTGAGAGATGGAGCTCTATGAGGGCACAGGGTGGCCAAGTGGGCCCCTCAAGCAGCCATTAAGCGGTCCAAAAGATTGCCGGAGACCCTGGAACGGAACCCATAGGGGCGCCCGTACCTTATGATAAGAGGCATACTAGGCCCTAAGGCACCCTCACTGACCCAGAGTCTCCAGCTGGAGGGTCCAGGGTTCCTTGTTCCCATCAAGGGCGGAGGAACAGGCTTCGTCTCAGGCGCCCGGCGCTGATAACAGCGAGAACGATGTACCTGAAGTCACGGAGGGTCAGTTAGGGGCGGCTGTACTGCGGCTTAAATCCCGCAGGAACACTGCCCCTGGTCCCAACGGCATTCCAGGCCTAGCATAGGTACTGGCTTTCGAGGAACTTGGGCGGCTTATAGGGCTCTTTAACGCATGCCTTGAAAAAGGCCCGCTTTCCAAGGTCTGGAAGACAGGGAAACTAGTTCTGATCCGAAAGGAGGGGGGGGGGGCTTACTCCCCATCTGAGTACCGGCCGGTCGTGTTGCTCGACGAGGTGTGCTAGCTCTTTGAGCGTATTATTGCACAGCGCCTCGTCGGGCACCACACACGCGTGGGGCCAGATCTGGCGGATAACCAGTTACGTTTCCGTCAGGGGCGCTCCACCGTGGACGCTATCATGCGCATTAGAGGACTGGTGGAGGAAGCGATATCACAGGGCGAAGTGGTGATGGCAATGTCTCTTGACATCGCCAACGCATTCAACATCTTGCCCTGAAGCTGCATTAGGGAGGCACATATTTATCATGGAGTGCCTCCCTACCTCCGTCGAACTGTCGGGGCCTATCTTTCAGAGAGGGCCAGCCACCGCGAATAACTTACTCGAGCTGGCAAGAGCCGGGTCGACAGAATCAAATTTTAAAAAACGCGCCCACTCTAACTGGCATAGCGAAGTATACTAGAGAGTAAAGAGAGAGAGTGAGTTTGAGCACGGGCGGGGCGCGGATCAAACCCCCCCCCCCACCCTCTGGCAGTTTTACCACCCCGCAAACCGATCGCAGCGCGCTGCAAGTTTTATCGGCAATATTTTGTTTTCACCCGGCCAAACCACCCAGTGAGTGGATTGAAACGGGTGATAACTGGGTTTTAACCCGGGTCGTTACTCATCTCTACCTACCACCCCGCAAACCGATCGCAGCGCGTTGCAAGTTTTATCGGCAATATTTTGTTTTCACCCGGCCAAACCACCCAGTGGGTGGATTGAAACGGGTGATAACTGGGTTTTAACCCACCGGTGGGTTTTAACCCGGGTCGTTACCCATCTCTACATACAGCACATTGTACTTGTTCCTGCTTTCTATAGGTGGGTGAAAACAAATGGAGGTCGGAAAAAACAAGTGAAGAAAGGTACAAACAAAAATTAAAATTGTTAAAAAAGATCTACTTTTTCAAGGGCATTTATGCTAGAAAATTGCAATCAGTACGTTCTATTTAAATTGTCGCCTGTTTTTTTTATGTCTTGTCTTTTTTATAACTTACTGGATGTTCGTCTTTGCCCAGGAAATACAAAAAAAGAACAAAGGTCATGTATCTTTACTTCTTGATACTTTATTTTTAAAATAAACACAAAACTTAGACAACAACAACAACAACAACAACAAAAACAACAACAACTCAAAATACTATCATTGACTACGCTTTCGTGAACTCCGCTAGAAAAACAGACGAGGCTGATTAGTTACTATTGGCTCCTTCAAGGCCACTACCTGACATTCACAGTTGTATGCTAATATGTATAGGACATACTAATAGCAATTGCGCAAATCACACGTTTTACAAAATATCATAATTCGTTTTCACCGATCTTCATTTGTTTTTATCGATCTTCGCTTGTTTTACTGACGTTCATTTGTTTTACCGATCTACATTTGTTTTTATCGATCTCTACTTGTTTTCACAAAGCTTCATTTGTTTAACCGATCTTCATTTGTTTTTACCGATCTTCATTTATTTTTATTCAGTGAAGTTGACAGAGTGGTCCCAGTAGTACCACTGGTAATTCAATTTTACCCGTGGTACTACTGGGACCACTTGGTAGTACCACGGGTAATTTTTTTACTCGTGGTACTACCAGTAGGACCACTGGTAGTACCACGCGCAAGAAAGGAATTTTTTCATTGTTGTTTCTTGTTTAAACGGCTAAATGCTAAAATTCAATTGACTTTAGTTTGTTATATAACACACTTTTCCGTCATTTACAATATACCTTGTATTAACAATTGCTAATATTCGATTATGAAAATATATTTGTTTCTCGTATACTTATTGTTTATTTTAAACCAAAATTTTCGCTTACTTCGTCAAATTATTCTATTCTTATGTAGATAGGTACCTAAACAAAAACCAAAAAGTGCACCTTTTTCAAAATCATTGTAGGTAATAAAAATAAACGTTTATAGATGAAGTCCAGGTTTTTATATAAAGTACTTATTATGCAGTTTTCGTTGGCATAAAGAAATAGAGCATATTACGTTATATTTCCTGAAAGTAATCCTCCCTAGCCGCGCCACATACTTTCAAGATTAATTTAATCAAAATGAATGGTTTTTTTGAGAGAAAACAGTATCAACGAATAGTAGAGAAAAGGTACTATTAAATAAATTGATTTATGGATAGTTAATATTAAATATTGCAAAATTGACTTGCTGCAGAGTATACTTTCCAGCCGGACCACACCCTACGACCAATAACTCCTTAACTAAAGGGGTTTATTGGACTATATTTGTCGTATGCAAGGTACTCTTTAGGTAGTCTTTTTTTGGGATATTGATTTATTAATAGCTCATTATACTCTATTTAATTTGAGGTGGCGCGGCCAGAGAGCACTGCCTGGCGGCCGGACCACATAAATTGTTAATTAAAAAGATATCTCTTGTGGTACTAAAAAAATATATATATTCCGATGAAAGTAGACTTTAGGTAGGTATCATTTCGAACTATAGCATCTGAGTACTAATCTGTGGTCCGGCCACAGAGGACCACACGTGAATTACATTCCCATTTTCTAAGGATTCTGTAATGTGGCAACATTGGTACTACATGTCAAGTGTCAACGAACAATAGAATGGCGGTTGACTTCATTGTTTTCACACAATAGGAAACGTTGTGAAGTAGTGTGACTATATTGAGTATTAGTCTGGGACTTCCTGTGTATTATTAGAAGAAACACGAATGTCATTATTAGAGTAAATAAAATAAGTTAAGTATTGTTATCGTATGTTAATGATGAATAATTGTTTTAGGTTTCTTAAAAATAGTATTCAACGAGAAATATAGTTATCCATTGTACCATTAAAAATTAAGTTAAGATATCTATACTAATATTATAAAGAGGAAAGATTTGTTTTTTTGTTTGTTTGTTTGTTTGTAACGAATAGGCTCCGGAACTACTGTACCGATTTGAAAAATTCTTTCACTGTTGGGAAGCTACACTCTTTGCGGTGAACATAGGCTATATATTTTATTCCAGTATTCCCACGGGAACGGGAACTACGTGGGTGAAACCGCGTGACATCCGCTAGTTTTTTATAAAAGCAATTAGTATGATAACTGATCATAAATTTTATTTTCTCGCGTACCTTACAAACGAATGAATATAGGTGCAATGCTATACATTCGTGTCGTGTAACTTTCTTAAAAGTGCTGGTAGATGGTGCCTCCTTTTCCATATTAAAAAAAAAATGAAGTTATATGAAAGCGCCAGGATTTGCAATTTGCATTTTCAAAAAACCGATTATGATGTAGTAACAAAGCGCTTAAAACCATCAACAGTTCCTAACTTATTGTCCAATAATCCTGTTCCTAATTTATTGTCCAATAATCAACTTAAAAATACATACATAAAAGTAAAATAAATAGATTAAATAACTAAACCACTAAACTAATGCCTACTGAACATATCACCACTGATCATACCAGGCGCAAAGGTGCCCAATACACTAGCAGCGTTGCCGCACTGGATAGCTATCCTTTGTACCAGGTACGACCAGAGTGGGAGTCATGCCTCTTGTCCTGTAGCCTACGGCCGATCTCCGAGACCAGAGCCTTAGTATCACTCCCGCAACTGCCCATCGTTTCTACAGCTGCCGCCGCCGGTGAATGGACGGTACGAGCCAAGTGACTGGCGGCGAAAGTGCTGATGCATGTTGCGTCCCACACTAAGCACTTGCCGTTCTTCCATGGCACAAGGGTCAGACTGTCCGGTCTCTTGCTGTCTGCGCGGGACAAACCTGGTGGTTCAAGGACACAGGGGACCTTAGCCGACCCAGAGCCCGCCGGATTAACTAATTAAGAGCGTGGTTACGCGGATGCCTACCGGTGCAGCGACAACTCAAAGCATGATGACCATCGCTCTCCACCATGGCACCGCAGATGCATTCGTGAGGTTCACACACCTTGCAGCCTAAGTGGAGAACCACACGATCAAATTATTTAAAATCTTATTCCAATGACTTTAGCACTAACATTTCTTTATTTTGACATGAAGAGACATCGGCAGACTGTGAACTACCACGAGCTGCCGCGGCAGACTGCGAGCTACCACAAGCTGCAGCGGCAGCTTACGTCACAGCCTGCCACGGAAAGCCGCAGCGCGCGAGACGTACAGTTGATTAACCTAGAAAAATAACCCACTTGGATGAATAGCTTCGTTATTCGCAATGTACCTATGCAATCTGCAGAGAATACTACCTATCAGTCTTCGTAAAAAACAGAGAAAATAGTTAATCTCGCCTTTGTACATCTAATTTATAAAATAAATTTTAACCACCTATTCCGTGGTACCAATTCTTAAAAAGGTGAAATGATAATATAGCTCTGCCTACCCCTTCGGGGATAAAGGCGTGACCTTATGTATGTATGTATTGTACATCTAATTGTATTATGAATATACTAGCTGATGCCCGCAGCTTCGCCCGCGTAAAATTTGTTCCCGCGGAAAGTTATTCCCGGGATAAAAATAATGTAGCCTATGTGTTATTCCAGAGCATAATGTATCTCTGTACCAAATTTCAGCCCGATCCGTTCAGCGGTTTGAGCGTGAAAGAGTAACAAACATCCACACTCACAAACTTTCGCATTTATAATATTAGGAAGATATTGTCTTTATTGTGTACAATAAAGAATATATAGAAAATGAAGTATCCTGGCAAAAATAAAAATAGGGCTACCCTACTTAGAAAGAGACGTAGAGCCTTAGATCATCTAACCACAGGATGCGCCTTACTTAAGCATTGTTTTCTGCCATTGCACATGACCATTTGGTCTTTTGGCTTTATGAAAAGCCTGTACATCAGTACATCATTTTATATGATTAAACTAGTACATTACATTGTAGTTGACTGTACAATAACAATTAACACACAACAGCCATTACGCGTTTGTCGATTAATACATTTTTAAATGCAATGAAATTTTATCTGTCTTTGTGTTTCCCCCTTCACTTGTATGAAAACTGGCAGAATATTTTTGTATGCGGTGGTTCGCAAAGGCTAGTCCCGTGTTATATGGTCTAAGCGTAGAGCCCACACAGAGCAAGACAGTAATATACAGACTACGCTTCAAGTAGGTATTCGAAGTGTGGCCTCCATGTTTATCTATAGCTTCATGGTAGGAGTCGAGTTGCATAACAGTGGTCATCAACGTACAGGAAACAATTACGGAGCTAAGTACATTTCTTTATTAAAAGTAAAAAAAACTAAACGTTAAGCAACTGTTCTGCAGGTATTAAATTACCTTTGATTTGCGTACTACTTATTGTAAGTCTGTGGTAGGTATATGGACTAAAGGCATTTTCTCAACAGACTTCTACATGTTGCTTGCTACACCTAGCACACTGATCTATATTATGACGACACAGATCAGTGACCTAGCACCATTACAATCCAACGTCAATCTCGATTTGAATAATTTGGCGAACTCCAGATAAGGACTTAGCCAGTTACTGGACACCATCACTATACTATTGCCTTGGCTTTAAGGCCAAAGCATGTTCCGTAAATATTGAAAAGAAAAAAGAAAACTTTGACAGCAGTGACTGACATTGACAGTCGCCAACCGGTCGGCTACGGAAAATAAATATGATTGTTAAAAATTGCAGTAAAACTTATTTACTGGTGTTGATTCGTTGGATTTGTTATTTCTAGACTAAAAACGTAGTGATTTAGGTTGTAATACTATTGCTTAGTATTAAAAATGGTTAAAATCGCTTTACAAATCAAAGCGTCGTTAGATTGTATTGATAAACTCTATACAAGCCATCCAAATTACCCGTGGCTCTTAAAGCTCAAGTGTGGAAGCTGTGGTGAAGTTACTGAAAAGTTCAATTATCTAACGGAAGCCGAGAAAGTACCACAGAAACATAATAGATCAGAAACGAATTTGTTGATAAAATGTAAATTGTGCTCAAGGGAGAACAGCTTGGATGTTATTGAAGGATCGAATGGTAAGTGTTAATAAGCACTGTTTCTGATTGCCTACTAGTAACTAGAAAATTTATAGCTACTATTATTCGTCTGAAGCTCATCTCTTTTTGGACCTCATATGGCCACTAAGTCCTTATCTTTCAAGGGGACTATTATTTTGACACCAGCACAAACAGACGGACAATCCAAACACACATTTAGTAGTTTATTTCATCCATTGGCTTAACTTTAGATTGTCCTCCCACGAGTTCGGGGTTCATATTTTTTTTACACAAAGCTAATATTATTAGAAGCCTCCACACGAAGTTTTAACTTGCGGAGATTAATGGTTAACGAGAAAAAAATAATGAAAATCATAAAAATTTACCAAAAATTGTCACTTTTGACCACAGAATACCTACACTCATAATGCTTTTGACATTTGGCTCGTCATTAAACGTTTCGTTTTACATAAGGTTTACGCACTAGATGTTTAACTTCATTTAATAATGAAATAAATAGGTATATTCAGCGACTACGTAAAATTTTATGCATATTTTATTATAATACATATATTTCGTTGACATAAATGAATGCTATTACTTAAATGTATTCTGACAATAATTTACCGACTATTGCCGCTATGTAAAACTAAACGTAAAATGCCGTCGACGCGCTGTCACTGTCACTGTCTGACAGTTATATTTTTTTTGTAATACTTATTTTATGGCCTTTAACTTCAGCCTTTTAGCCAAACTAGTGTTGATTATTCAACTACTGTTGGTTAGGTTAGGTTGGAACTGTGACCATTGACGCGCGACGGCGAGCGAGCGAAGCGAGCGTGCCGCGGCAGCGGCCGCCGAGCGCCAGAGGTGTCCTTTATAATATTATTATAACAATTTCAGACCAAGAAAATGCGAAAGTTAGGTTACAATATAAAAAAAATCGTAACTCAAAAAGAGGGGGCGTCCGCAACTTTTCCTTCAAGGGGGGGGTTCTACACCCCCTCCCCCCTCCCCCACACCACCTCCCAGCCCTTAAATCGTGGGAGGACAATCCGAAGTCCTACCCATCCATTTCCCCAGAAACCACGAAACTACCACTACAAAGAACAAAATAATTAATTTAGGTATCCTTATACTTACATGCATACATATCATCACACCTGTCCCCTATTGGGGTAGGTAGAGACTATGCTTTCCACTTGCTATGATCCTGGCATACCACCTTTCTTTCATACATGCCAGTTAAGGGTACTCTTGACCTGACCTGAATGGTTTAAATAAGTTTTCTTTTTAAAAATAATACTCAGAATCACAATGCCTGATCTCAGTTATTTTATCACTAATTTACAGGTGTGTTAACAAGTGATGATGTCAACAAATTCAAAACAATAGTAATATTTGACTGCCGAGGTGTGGAACCAGTAGACTTTGAGCCAAGGTCTGGTTGGATAGCAGAAGCTGAAGATAATGGTAAGTGGTTTAGTAGTGAGATGTCAATTGCATTTCCTTCTACCTTAGTATAAATGTATATAGAAGCTTTTTTTTTTCTTTACTGTGGAATCCTTGCCATCTGTTTAAAAACCATAAGCAGATTTGTTGTGGGATAGTATTGGCATTGGTGGAAGTAAAAGACTTTGTTAATCTGTATGTTGCACAGTGGGAGCCTACTGGGCCCATAACCTGTAGTAAAACAAGATAAACAATGACTAAAGACACATTTTGTTATTCATTCTAACAGTCTTAAATCTGTGGAGAAACCATGCTTTAACATACATACATAGATACATACATATCACCACGCCTGTTACCTATCGGGGTAGGCAGAGAATATAGCTTTCCCTTGCTACTGGCATACCAGTTTCACTTCTTCTACTTTCATAAGTGCATTCATACACGCTAGCCGGTTAAGGGTACTCTTGACCTTGCCTTTTTCCAACAGGTCTTTAATTTGATTACCGTGCATACACCGAGGCTGACCCCTACTAGTTTATAAACCAAGTTATAAATCAGTTAGTCAGTTACAAGTCAGTAGTGTCTCAAGATCAAGTAAAGATTGTACTAACCATGTTAAAAACTATTTTAAGCTCACCTCATTCTACATGCTCCCCAAAGTTTAAGGTAAGATAAATTATCAAAATCATTCAATGACTTGGTTACTGATCACAGACAGGCCAACCCGAAAGATCACCATATCATTCATTCTTACCCTACCAAATAATCTTCTGTGACTTTGATGCATGTATTATTACACAATAAATTTCTGGTTCCAGGAAAAACATTTGAAAATGTCGACTTGACCGAGAAGGAATGGGCAGACTATGACGAGAAGATCCAGAAATCTGTTGGTGTGTATGAGCTGGAGTGGCAGTTTATTAAAGTGAAGTAGTTTTAGATGAGATATAAGATTATTGACTATTGAAGTTGAAGTTTAATGGCATTTAGTTGCAACTTTTACTTAAGTTACAAACCTCTTCAAAATACAGCTTAAGTAAATCTAATTTTAACTTTAACCTATGTTTCCACCCAACTATTTCGATAGACGTCAATCTTCTATGGAAACTAAAAAGGTGTTTCATGAACTACAGTGTCTAATGCTCATACCAGTAAAATTTAAGTCTTTGTCACACATAATGATATGTTAAAAATTTACTTCCGAGTTTTGACTTCAAATCCTAATAACTTTTGATGAATTTGAACTAAATTAATATGACGTGTGTTGTATTTTAACTCGTTGAATCGAGTTTGTTAGGATGTAAGCTATAAGTTTATGTACCTGGACATCAAGTTGAATTCTGTGAAGCAGGCGGTTGAAACCTATAGCAGGAAATACCTGATAAGATAAGAAAATCAAAAAAACAACTTCGCCGCGCTGCTGAATGGTACTGGTAATAGTAGCCTCTGCTGTATTTCGAAACTGAAGAGACATGGCACCCCAAACTCCCTAAGTGACCAAACCGTGCGATAATATTTGCCAACCTTAATGCATGTTTGTATGTATGCATTACCTATGTGTAATTGGGTAATTGCTAAATAAATTGAAATATTTATTAGAAATTGTATTATTTTCTCATTTCCTCGGAGTACGGTGGACTGATGACCTTACAAAGTTAGTAGCAGCCAGCTGGATGTGAATAGCAGCAGACTAAACATTGGTGATTCTGGTGATCCTTAGCGGAGGCGTCTGCACAGCTATTGCGCTAATCGACTAACATAATAATCATAGAAATATTCAGCGCCATCCAATTTTAACATACATACAATAGTCATGCCTATATCTCCGAAGGGGTAGGCAGACGCATAGTATTACGCCCACATTTCACCATATAGTTGTATGTCCCCACGTAAAAGGTGAGCCTATTGCCGTGTTGCAGCTTTAAACAAAACAAAAATTAATTTTCAATGCCTAGCCGAAACCCTTGCCCCTAAACATTTTAATGTTTATTGTAAAGTTACATCTACCAGAGTTTAATATTATTTCTACTATGCTACTACCAGAGATGCTGCTCCCTTAGACCATATATCACGGGACTAGCCTTTGCGAACCACCGCATACAAAAATATTCTGCCAGTTTTCATACAAGTGAAGGGGGAAACACAAAGACATAAAATTTCATTGCATTTAAAAATGTATTAATCGACAAACGCGTAATGGCTGTTGTGTGTTAATTTTTATTGTACAGTCAACTACAATGAAATGTACTAGTTTAATCATATAAAATGATGTACTGATGTACTTACAGTGCTTTTTATAAAGCCAAAAGACCAAATGGTCTATTGGCTTGGCAGAAAACAATGCTTAATGTTATTTTTAAACTATCGCGGTTTTCTACACTCATTTACTTACATTTTCACACCGACGTTTCGAGCACGTTGCAGCGCCCGTGGTCGCGGTTGGACTTAAATGTACTCTGTGGGTTGGACTGAGGCGAGAATCGACGAAAACCATGAAGTAACTTCTTGCCAAACTACCCTCCGCTATTGTCACAACGAGGGATAAGGCCGTCGACACACTACACTCACTACGTCAGTTTTAATTGGCACAGTTTTACGTTCAAGTTTATTAATCACTGCATTCCACATCCCGGAGAGCTTATATCCATCATCCCTATTGAAATTTTTGTGTTTTTTAATTTCAATGGCTTCACGCACCATACGTGGATAATAGTGGCGATCAGTGGAGAGGACTTTTGGTTGGTGAAGTTCGATCCAGTGATTACTGCCCGTATCGAGGTGTTCTGCTATTGCCGATTTGTTAAACTGACGGTTTTTCACAGCTGCAATGTGTTCTTTGACCCTTTCCGCGATGGTCCGCTTGGTTTGGCCTATGTAGGAACTACCGCAGCTGCAATCCACTTTCACAACGTCGGTGTGAAAATGTAAGTAAATGTGTTTCGCGTGAAGTCCCGAATTCTATAAGTATGAACAATGCTTAAGTAAGGCGCATCCTGTGGTTAGATGATCTAAGGATATACTTAATTAAAAATTAGGAAACAAATAACTGCAGATCGTACTATTTTTACTACGGTAAAACCTGGTAAAACGGCAGATTGCATCTCTATTTTTTACGTGATAAAAAAAGAAAAAAACATTAGGCATGATTAGGTAGGTACTTGATACGCTTGCAGCCCCGCTTTGTTGTCCTGGGATCTCCTTCCGAGGGCTTACCCGGGGCTCCTTGGTTTAGTCGGTAGGAGTCCGGCATAGTATCCCTGTAGGATTAGGAAAAAAGCTATGCTTTGTTCTATATACACAATCAACTGCGTTATGCGTCTTTTGCTACGGTCAGTATTGAGATGGGTGACCTCTTGCGGCATTTTTATCCACCGTACCATGTATAGCTTCATGACCGTACCCTAAGCCTAGCGTAGCTACGTCGCGTAACGCAGTGCTCGCTTACTGCTGAGCATGTGCTACTAAATTGAAAGCACTTGCAGATTGAATAATGTATTGTTTGCATACAATGTTATCAGGGCCGTCTTAAGGCTATATAGCGCCAGGGTGCGAAGCTCAGGTTGCGCCCCCCCCCCCCGGTCAACCAAAAAACGAAATAATTTTTTTATGTCATTCAATTCATTTTTGTTGTTACACCGGCAACAGTTATAAATTATCTGTGAAAATTTCAACTGTCTATCTGTTTGTTGCCGCTGTAACAACTAAATAATAAATTATTATTTATTAGGTAGGTACCTGCATACATATTGCCGCTCATACATGCAGACTTTAAAATTGTTCTCTGCCAAGCTCCTATACTAAGTAGCTTGATAGTGTATCTATGTAGACCTGACCACATGAAAATTTTAATTTCACCTAAGTAAATATTTGGTAGTTTCTCGTTTTGCCTGTATAAACATGAAGATTTGATTTCTTTTCTTTTCTGAAATTGAACGAAATCAAGCCCAAGTAAAGTCAATCAAATTAACCTATTCCAGTCCACTCCTGGACGTAGGCCTCTCCCACTTTACGCCACAATACACGGTACTGCGCCTTTCGCATCCACAGCCTGCGACCTTTTCCAGTTCCATCTGGCGGGCCGACGTCCTACGCTACGTTTGCCAAGTCGCGGTCTCTACTCCAGAACTCGCTTGCTCCATCCGCCGTCGCCGTCGTTTGTTCTGCTGATGTGGCCGGCCCACTGCCACTTTAAAGTGCTTATTCTGCGAGCTATGTAAACCACTTTAGTTTTCTGCCGAATAACCTCATTCCGAAATTTATCACTCAGAGAAACTCCATCCAAGCATAGCTCGTTCTATAGCCCGCTGCGCAACCTTAAGGGCACGGACTAACAAAACCCTAAGTGTCCCCGTCTCGGCACCGTAAATCATTACGGGTAGAATGCACTAGTTGTAGACTTTCGTCTTCAGGCATTGCGGTATAGGTGAATTGAAAACTCGACGCAGTTTACTAAATGCTGCCTAGCCCAGCCGGATCCTTCTGGCGATTTCCTAGTACAGGTTCTTTCTTCCAAGTGTGATAACCTGCCCAAGGTAAGTATACTCCTGAACAACCTCCAGCATTGATCCTTTGACGTAGATTGGTCCCCGTGTGACGTGTTCATTGAACATGACCTTGGTTTTATCCAAGTTCATACCGAGACCGACACGTCGAGATGCTCCATTTAGGCTGTGCAGCATTCCGCCTAACTGTTCCAGCGTCTCCGCTACTACGACGATGTCGTCGGCAAACCGAAGGTGCGAGATGCGCACGCCGTTGATGTTCACACCCAACCCTTCCTAATCCAGCGTCTTGAATATGTCCTCAAGCGCATTGCTGAAGAGCTTAGGCAAAATAACATCGCCTTGTTTTACACCTCTACGCAGTTCTATAGAGTTGGTTTTATAGTTTTCATTCATGACATCAATCAGTAACCGACACCCAAAGCCGCATCTCGAACTTACAATAGAATTTACACCCTAATCCCTAATTATAGAGGCCATTTCGCATAGAGTGCGGGCGCCCCAGGCGGCTATGTCAAAGGGCGGGCGCACCAAACGTCTTTGGAATGGAGATATTTCCGTGTGTGTCTATATTAGGAAAGATTTGACTGATTTGACTGTTTGTTTGTTTGATAGCATCGAATAGGCTTCGAGACTAGGTACTGGACCGATTTGAAAAATTCTTTTACTGTTGGGAAGCTACACTTTTTGCGGTGAATATCAGGTCAGTGTACGAAACGGGGGAATGGCGTTAATATTGTACTTATGAGTTAAAGTTCAATTAAGGAAATATCGAAATGTTTAGGGCTCGGCCTGCGCCCCCTCGGGCTCTGCGCCCGGGTGCGGCCGCGCCTTTTAAACCCCCGGTTAAGACGGCCCTGAATGTTATTATCATGATTTATCTATGAATAAATTATACTTGCTATTACGATAATACCTACCTAACAGAAAGAAAGTAAACGGAAAAAGTTCCGTTTTGATACTTTCAGTTCACATAAGAAGTTATAATTGCTTCGTGATTACGATTTTAAAAACACAAAAACACAATTTGACCGAGGCGAGTTAGAAGTATAAATTTTGGTAATAGACTGTTTAATGACAATGGCAACACGAAACGCATAAGGTTGAGGGCTACAAAATAGTCTAGAAAGGATTAAGACTTGAAATAAATCTCGTAACTGAATTAGTAGATAAATCAATTGACCTAATTCGTGTATTATACAGGTGATCAATGCAAATGGGTCAGTAGGGAGAAGTCAGAAACTATGATAGATACTTTCAATTTTCATTTTAGTTTAATCATAGATAAGATAATACAAGGAAAGTGAAATGACATGTAAGCATAGACAAGTTAGTAGTTAAGCCATAGATAAGTATGTAATTTTGTATTTGGTTTTTGGTTTCTGATGGTTAATGGGTTCCCAGCATAGATTTAAGTACGAAAAATTCTATATCTGTGGTTCATATTCATAGTAGGTAATTGTATTTATTTCGGTCTGTGGCAGATCTATTTTGGCTTGGTTGCTGATCTCTCAGCAAAAGTACGGAGAGCACAGTGGCGCCTCCTTTATTTACTGCTATTCTTGCCAAATAGAATGTTCTTTTTTTTTCCTTTCTTTTTGTAACTGTACTGTTTTCGATTTTAATATGTTTGGATCGATAACTTATTGTACTTTTTGTTCTTTAATAAGTACTACTACTGCGCCTGTTTGCTACGTACGTGACGTCCCCTAAAGGCGTCATCTGAAAACCAGCGCTGCCTAACAGTATACGTACTGTTAGTGCAGCAATGCTGAGATGACGACCTTTTCGGGCACGCACAGTGTAATTTTTACTTGATCATATGATTGTACCTTTGTTATTTTATTTGTGCGTGCCGAATAAAGCTTTTATTTATTTATTTATTTATTTACATCTGTTCTTAGGAACCATGGCTTCGATTTTAGATTTAATAACAATGACATTCAAACTTTTTCTCAAACTCACATGCATAACCGGGAATCGAACCTGGTCAATATCTGTTGTAAATAATCATGTGTAATGTTCATTTGTTTAATTTATCCTTAAAGTATAAGGAACAATTTTTCCATGAAATCTTGTGTTAACATGAGACTGAAATGCCTATAATTTTTAATGACTTGTAATAATCGGTCATCATTTTTAATCATTTATCTAAATGGACCACTGATTAATATTTTATCTACATCGCTATTACATATGCATTACGAATTACGTTTTATTTAAAATTGGAACGCATTCGTTCAGTGGGCAAAATTTGAAAATGGATCACTTGATAACCTTTTGTTTTCTATGAATGTCGTGTTTTAAATCACACGAGCCTTTTTAAAACCACTTTGTGTTAATTTTAGGTAACTTTCACATTATTATTGTGTTATTTTTGTTATTATGTTTTTCATTCAATTACTTAAACGTTCCTAGTGAGATATGATTCACACCTACTAACCTATCCTAACTTATCATTGTTGACAGAGACTTCGACCGGTTCGATTCCCGGTAAAGTATGATATTTTGAGAAAAAGTTTGAATGACATTATTATTAAATCTAAAATCGAAGCCATGCTTTCTAAGAACAGATGTCGCTATCTCTCACAGTTTTTACTTCTCCCTACTGACCCGTTTGGGTTGATCAACCTGTATATCTTTCTCCAGTTCAGCCGTCGGCATGACAGAACTTGCCCAGCTGACGCATTTCTACTGCAGAAGCCAGTGAGCGTATCTGAATTAGTCGTATATTTAAAAGATCTAAGGTCTCTGTGTTAATTCTGTGGGTACACTGAATGGTCTCAAATTTTCGATCGATACGTAAACTGACCATACGTCCCGTTTTGAACGGGACTGTCCCTTTTTTCGGTCCCTTGTCCCGTTGTCCCCGAACATAGCGCCGGGACGCTAAATTGTCCCGTTTTCCGAAACCTTGCGAATTTTTAAAATTTTGTAGCACGTAGGATATGTGCAGTCAGGGAATTTAGAGCCAGTCCGTGTTTTCAGTACACTATTGTTTTGCTTTTGTGTAAAATTCTTGAAGTACCTAGTTTATTGGTAAACTGATAATTAAATTGAAGTTTTCTATAGCTTTGAAATTTATATAGGTAGGTAATGCCGAAACGTAAGTGTTTATTTAATGTCAACATACAAGCAAAATAACTATTTATTAAGCAAACAACCGATTATGACCTACGGTGCCGACACGTGGAAACTTACAGAGGGGCTAGTCCATACCCTTAAAGTTGCGCAGCGAGCAATGGATCGAGCTATGCTTGGGGTGTCCGAGGGATAAAATCCGAAATAATGTTATCCAAGCAGAGTATGAGTTTTGAAGTGGTAGTGGGCTAGCCACATTATGTAGAGCAAACAACCGATGGCCGATCGAGCAAACGAGTTCTTGAGCAGAGATCGCGGCTTGGTAAACGTGGGGTGGGACGAATGCGGAAGGCGCAGGACCGTGTGTTGTGGCGTAGATTGGGAGAAGTCTACGTCCAGCAGTGGACTGCCATAGGCTGATTTGATGCTTTCATAAAAAAATAGGTACTAAAATCAGACAAAAAGGGGATAAAGGAAAATTCTTCGTGGAAGATCGTGCACGTGCATACTGTGCACAAGAAGGGTGGCAAGACCGACCCGGCCAATTACAGATCTAAAGTCGTCACTTCGTCCCTTTTATCAAAGGTGAAGGAGCGTATCAACAATAATACACAGCTCCTAAGGTACATTGAGGAACACGACCTGCTCAGTGACCGGTAGTACGGTTACCGTCACGGTCGCTCGACTGGCGATATCCTTGTGTGCCTCACACACGGCTGGGCTACCGAGCTACGGCGATTGAGAGTAAGGGCGAGGCTCTAGCAGTGAGTACTCGACATCGCTAAGGCCTTTGACCGGATCTGACACCATGGTCTTCCTGCGAAATTGTCCTCCTATGGACTGCTAGAGAGTAGTGGCCAGCTTCCTGGCTGGTAGAAGCATCAAGGCCGTCCTTTACGGCAGCTGTTCTGACTGCATGGCCATAAACGCTGGAGTATCACTAGGCTCAGTGTTGTCCCGTACTCTGTTTCTGCTGCATATCGATGACATGTTGTCCATTATTAACGGCGTTCATTGTTATGCGGACGGCAGTACACTTCCGGTATCTCTCGGACTGCAGTGGAATAGTCTGAAATCGATAGTACTCTCACCAGAGTGTCCGATTGGGGTCAACCAAATCTCGTTCAATTCAACCCTACCAAGACACAAGTTTGTGTATTTACTGCAAAAAAAAACTATTTACCGTAGCGCCGCATTTCAAGGCACATCTCTCCCCATCTCTGACATTATCCTTGGTGTTGACAACTCCGGTGACGTTCAGTTCCGAAGCCATTTGGAGAACAAGGCCAGGCTGGCTTCTAGAAAGCTCGGTGTGCTCAACAGCTCAATTTTACTGCGGCGCAAAGACTGCTACTCCGTAGGTCGCAAGTGCTACGCACAAGCAGTACTGCTGTCACCTTTGGGCAGGGGCACCTCAATATCAGGTTCGACTGGTCGACTCGGTGCAGAAGCAAGCCATGAGAGTTGTCAAGAATCATATGCTTGCAGGTGGTGTGGAACCTCTTCGCGACAGGAGAGACAGACTATGTGCGTGTTCTACTGCCTGTACAATTGTTTGTGCTCTGAGAATTGTTTGATATGATGCCCACGGCTACTTTCTATCATCATACCGCTCGCCATAGACATGGTGTTCGTCCTCACACTTTGCTTGTCTGCCACCTTAGTGGTATAAAGGGAGGGCTCGCATGGAACAATTTTTCTTATTTGCCGTTTTTTTTGGTACGGAACCCTTTGTGCGCCAATCCGACTCTCATTAGGCCGGTTTTTTTTCCAAATAATGAAGTTGTTTTTTTTAATTTGTTAACCTGCTAACTGGCGTATAAAAACTTATGTCCCGTTTTGAGATCAAAAATAAATGGTCAGTTTATCGATACGGGTCAATAGTACCTATGTAAAAGAGAAAACATTAATTATTATATCCTGCAAAAAGATCTCAACCTGAGCGTAACCAAAAATAACCAAGGCCCAGGATACACCAAAGTTGAGAGAAAAAATGTGTTTTGATAACTATTCAGACTTCGTTATTTCCATTTGAGATGTGGAAATAACAAAATCTGATTGGTTTTCTCCGCACGTGTCTTCTCTGAGCTTTGGTGGATTCCGGGCTTACTATGGCACTTGTGCAAGAAGTTAGCAATTTAGTTGAACAGTTCAAGAAACAGAGCAAATGTCAGCAGCTTGTTAGTTTGAGCATATTAAAACAGACAGACTTCGAAAGCCTTGGCGATATCGATGGTAACAGCGAAACAAGCCCTGTGATGATACCTGTGTGGCCTTCTGAAGTTTCTGGTGTATCAGCACCTTGAAACGTGTTACAAGTACTGGTATTTCCCGGTTCCTTCCTTACGCATCTTTAGGAACAATTTTAACTCGGGCAACAGTTATACAGGCCTGGTTCTCTAGGCTCTATGTACCTACTGGCTTGACTACAGGAGTACGATGCCTTTGTATAATTAACAGTATTTACCGACAGCTGTGCAAACGTGTTAGGCGCATCGTGTCCAATAGTCCACGCGCGCCAACTCAACTGTGAATATTCACTTTCGATGCATTCACACTTCCTGTTCCGCGGTGTATCTTCGATTTTTTAAGACAGGCACACTGTTTTATTACTGTTTGGTTAATGCCTAGGTAACCATAGCCTTTATTGAAGATATTTTATTAAAGATTTTACAAAACGCGATTGATGTACCTTGTAGTTATTCCGGATCCGGTAACACGTACACTTCTCCAGCTGTTACCTTCACAGTCGCATCATAAGAATACACCAGCGATACAAACCTATTAACTTTTGAGAAATTATACTGTAACTATAGTTCCTTCCTAAACTTTTGACAAAATTATTAGTAGGTCTGTCTAATTGATTATTTCTCAAAAGCATAACTTTACCTTTTGAAAATCTTACCAGGCTTCATGTCCAACTGCTCCTGCCAGCAAAGGCGGTTTGATGTCCTTTCCTTCGGGTTCATCAGCTCAAGTCTCAATGACTTCATTGAAAGGTCAATTCAATAAATTGTTAGTAGGTTTCAGGGTTGCTTCGATCCTGAGCATACGTATTATAATGTCTTATTTTAGTATCTTTAATTTTATTGATGGAATGGTAGGAAATATCAGGTACTTACTATCAACCCATCCGCAGCGAATGGTATCGTTTAAGGTGATTGACATTAAATAGCATGCCATTTTGCGCTAGCTCAGCTCCGCCTCGTGAGCTAGTCATTGAACTTGATCGATCTGCCGCGTGGATGAGCTAATTATATAGGTAACTTTTTAATAAACCTTCTGTATTATCGGACAGAAAATACAGAGCTGAAAACCGGCATTGTATTCACCATCAAATTAAAAAGGAGTTAGTTTCGTACGAACCAAAAACTGAGATGAAGTTAATCCAGAAATAAAATGAGAATACTTCATATCACAGCACCATTCATTTACTCATTACACTCCAAAATAACTTACATGTAGCCTGGGTTCTTTTTGTTGACCAGGGAATCACTTCACAACTGTGTTTTCTGATCTCGCGGATTATGGAGATAGGTTGGACTAACTATTTTAAATTAATTTAAATATTTACAAAGTCTCTAATAATGAATTAACTGGATGGTGCTGTCACTGTGGTCGTTTCGTGTTTGTCGGAACGAGATTGAAACCTATTGAAATGCTTGTTCCCGGATCCTATTTCTACGACCGGCGTAGTGGAAATGTAACGCTGAATCTCCCCCGCATATCCCTGTGTGGATGAATAGTGGTCTGACGCGGCTGAAAACGGACTTGACGAGGATGAATAGTGTTCTGGCAGAGGTGAATAGTGGTCTGGCAGGGGTGGATACTGTTCTGATTGAGGTGTATACTGTTCCGACGGAGGTGGATATTGATCTTCACTATACACCTGGAGCTGAACTGGATGATGAACATACACTGGAACTTCTACGGGCACTTTCACTGGAACTCTAACGGGCACCCTTACTGGATATGGTATTCTGACTGCGAACGGTACCTTCTTTTCTATTGGGTAAGGTTTGGGTATGTAAACGGGCACCCGTTTCTCAACTTCTACTTTATGCGGGACTAAAACTTCTACAGGCACATGTACCTTCTTCTCCACTGGATAAGGTACTCTTTTCTCTACGTGAATTGGTATTGGCTGCGGCACTTTGACCGCATAGGGCTGTGGATACGGCACTTTTATAGGTACGTGTCTTACTACTTCTATTGGTTCTTTAACTTTAACTTCTACTGGATAAGGCACTTTCTTTTCGACGGGGTACGGCTGCGGGACGAGCACTTTGACTGGTACAGGGTAAGGCACTTTCTTCTCAATGTGCACCGCCACTGGAACCGGTCTATCTACGGGTACAGGCACTCTTACTTCAACTGGATAAGGTACCTTCTTCTCTACATGTACAGGTACCGGTTGCGGTACCTTAACTTCAACATGTTTCACAACTGGCACCTTTTGAAATACCGGGTAAGGTTGTGGCACGTATTCTTTCTCAACCACTTTTACAGGTACAGGATGTGGTATTTTTATACCTATTGGATATGGAACTTGTTTTTCAACGGTCACTGGGTAAGGCACAGGTCTCTCCACCACTTTTATCTTCTCCACTGGCACAGGTACCTTTCTTTCAACTTCAACGGCGTATGGCCTCGGCACTTCGATTTTATAAGGTACTTTGATTGGTTTTTCTACCGTCTTGATATATCTGTGATGGTGGTGGTGATGGTGATGTTTAATTTTGGTTAGAGAGTTCCCTGAACTGTGGTGATGGTGTTTATAACTCCCTTCGGGTAGTTGATCGTCATGCCAATGTGAGTTTGTCGGTACGCGGACTGGCCGTCTCTTGCGACCCGAAGAATGTGGTATCAATATTCGTTTCCGTTTGATTACTCTAACCTTATGTTTTCTATCGACGCCAGTATCAGAGTCTTGAGAATCCACCACAGGGACTAGTCCAAAACTTTGCAAAAACAGTGATTGTTTGTCGGATGCAGACGGATTAGCGGGAAATATGTCTGACCGTTTGCTAATAACAGGAGTTTTAGGATATTTTGTTGATTTAACATAATGAGAAGGTAACATGGGCACCCACTCGTTGAGTTCGCCTATAGTGAAATTGATTGGTGGTAAGGGTGTGGTGGTTTTTACTTTAACTTTTCTGGTGACCGGGCGGTAGCCTCGTGTCGTTGATGGTTGGGCTGTGGTGGTTCCTGAAGTGGAATTTTTATGAGCATATGTGAATCGGCGATGACTTTCTGAAGACACACGATCTGTTACTTCAGTCTTGTTGGTATGTTTTGTTTTTAAAAAGAATTCTTCCTTCTTCGCTTTTGTATTATCTACAGTCACTTGGTTTACAACTCGCTTTGGCCATATTCGTTTCGTCCTCAGAAGTCTTTGAGTGGTTGTAATCGTGGTAGCTGCGGTAGTCGTGCTTGTTGATGACGTTTTGTTTAAAAAGTGAGGTGGTTTCACGACATCTGTTCGAATGCCGTTAATAGTCTGTGGTATACTGAATTTGGGACTCTGTCCATATCTTGGAGTCCCAGTTGACACTGCGTATATAACGGGTCGTGTCTTCTTTATGTAGTATGCTGAGTGGTGTGTCGACAGAGGGATAACATTGGGGTACTTGTAAAGAGAATTGGGTCCAAACTGTATCGGCGCCGGTTGCTTAGGATAAATTCGGGGTAGCGGTAATTTCTGTATTTGTCCATGGTGAGGTCGAGAGACGTCGTAATAAAAATTCTGCTTCACCGGTTTATCTGGTATGTTCGGTGGTTTATTTGGCGGTCTCTGTTCAGGTATATGAATAGACAAGTTGGATTTCACCAGTGTTTGGTTACTGGGTATTGTTGGAGGTTTATAGCTTGGACTTAGTGCAATAGTTACAGCTTTATTATTTGACTCTACAGCAAGAAGCTCGTCATCTTGTGCCGTCACCTCGCTTCCATGAATAACGACGATTACTACCGAAATTATCAGGAACACCGTCTGAAAAGAAAATAGAAATTAGTGAAATCTGTATAGAGCTAATACAGGCTGCGTGATTAAATGGTGGGCATTTTATTTTGCAAATTATAATCGATATTTCTGTCGTTTTTGTGCAAATTATAGTCAGTGTTTCTGTCGAAATATTAAACAAAATTATGAAATAGTGAAGAGTTGTCGGCAGTCTTCATGTAAAAACTGAACTATTGTTTTGCTATCGACGTCGGCCGTGCGTGTGCAAAGTGTGGCACGCGAACGCGATGCACCGTTCCGTATTGTGATGCTCAGGCATCAACAATCTGGGTATTGTATTATAATTAGTAAGCAAAACATCTAAGGAATCTTAGTAAGTATAGTTTCAGACACACTCTCCATGATTATTACCAAAGTGCGTACAAAAACTTAACCTGCGTTCATTGGGTTGTGGTAATTTCTTTTTTATACCTAAGTCAGGAACTGTAGTTATCTAACAACCGGTCTAATTAGGTAACTGGATAGGAAACGAACACCAGAAATAGATGTTAATCGTCGGAACTGCTGATGTAAGTAAGTATAGTGAGTTAAGAAAAAACCGTAAAGTATAGTACTGTTTTTACACAAGTTAAGAAAATACTTTTCGAACTTACGAAACACAACTAGTGAATGTGGGCTTATAGTATGCTTCTGCTTATCATTTCGGAGATGATTTGAATGAAATTGTTATGCATCTGACAGACATCGACTGCAGCAGTTGCTCCAGCAGTTTTCAATGGTAGCTTCAAGCTGTTAACCATGACTGCCTGTATGATATATAAATGAGATTCTTAAATTCTCACATGCATAAAAATAAACAGAAACTTGTTAACTACTGGTCTCTATGACTCTGAGATGATGCAGATAAATAAAAGAATTTAAAAGCTGCTTCATATTGTCTCCTCTCCGAACCAGTGCGATATCGACAGCATACAGCAAGGAGTTGTCTGACCATATGTCTAACCAAGACCACGTCTACACACTTAGGACGGATTCCGAGTGTAGATAGGTACTCCAACAGTACTGGGGCATTGTGTGACTCAAGCAGTCCGAAGCTCGGAAGCTTAGGCCTCGAGAATCCCTTTAGAAAGCAATATCTGCCAGAGCATGACGTACAGGCACAATAAAAGATATTTTGCAAGTCTAGGTATTGGCATTCTTAGAGCGTATGTCTCCTTCCAGGGAAGGAACTTGGGTACAGCCCTTACAGCTTTCCGCTTAAGAACTATTCTCCAGACGTTAGGTACTGGAGGCACTAACCCCTGATTTGGAGGAAGATATTGGTACCTAGCTGATGTGTCTTTTTACGCTTTTTTTTAACGTGAGGGAAAAACCATCATGGATGCCATGATTCCTACCGACTAAATAACCTCGCGTAACGCCCAACAGACTACGATTTTTTTAACGTGAGGGAAAATCCTCATGTATGCTATGGCCGGACTTCTACCTACTAAAAAACCTCACGTATCCTGCCTAACAGGCTGGAAGCCCCGGGTAAGCCCTCGGAAGTATACCCCGGGACTCCTAACAAACCTACGGCTACCACTGCGGCCTCGCCTAGGGGGTGGTTCGGGTGCTATACCGCGTCTTTGGGGGGTTTTCTGGTGTGAAAATGGGTTACAATGGTGTTAAGATATTATAATTATAATGAAGTTCTGCCATCATCTACCCGTAGGTATGCAAATTTTATTAAGTAGGTATAACATGCACGTGCTCTAATCTTAGACCATCTAACACGATAGTCAAAGGCTCTAATGCATCTAATTTTATATAAATTTATCTAATTCAATAGCCATTATAATCATGTAGTAACAATGTCAACGAGTGAAAATAAAAATGGATTAGGAAATTACAGCTCGCGCCAAATATCTTTGCGTCTCTGAAATTCGTTCGTTCGCGCCGCAATTATGTAATAATAGGTTTCACTGGAGAAACTACTGCGCAGCTGAGGCAGGAGGGGTGCCTCTTCTGCCTCAGCAGTAATTCTCCCACTGAAACCTATTATTGCAAAATTGCGGCGCGTACGAACGAATTTCAGAGACGCAAAGATATTGGGATTTGGCGCGAGCTGTACTTGGATGGAAACTTGTATGTTTTTGTCCATGACCGGTCTGACGGCCGCGATTGTGGCGAATCCCCCCTTTAGTTGCTCAAGTCGCGCCTTCCATGTCTCAACGGTTTTCTGACAGAGCTGGGACCGCTAGGCCTCGATTTCTCGAAACGCAGGCCTTTGGCCCCGATCCAGCACCTCCTTGCACCATTTAAATAGAGACGCAAGGGCTCTCGCTTCCAGGTCCCATGGAGGGGTCCCGGTAGGAGACATGCCGCCTCACCTGAGATCGTGCGGTATCCCCTTATCACCCTGCCGGCATCGTCCTTTGCGTGCTCAGCAATCTGCGGGCTCAGCAATGTCTATTATGCTGCTTATTGGAGGGGCTGGTAGACGTACGAGTGAATCGGCGGAAATTATAGGATTTCTACCCTTCTTTGGGCCTGATGCGCTAGGGGTGTTACATTTTACTGATGTGCGCCCTCCTAACTGTAAATTTCTACCCCCTCAGTCAGATGTAAGTCCCGTTTGGCTTCACTACAGTTTTTGCTAAATGCTTCGTGGTGTCAAAAAATCAGTCTATTGTACTTCACCACTGGACTGAAGGCCACTCCTCATTGTTTGCAACAACATTACTCTGCCTTTCTGGCCTGCACTACATTGGCCAGATGGGTACGAGGATTGGTTCCTCTCTTCGAATCCCATCTCTTCTCCAATGACCTTGTCCATTGGACATAACATGTATTTGCATCACTTCCAGTTCAAGCTGGCTGGGCCCGAAGATCCCAAACAGCGCCATGTAGTCTAAATTAGGCTAATATAAGCTTGTAGTGAAATATATATATCAGGTTTAAAGACTCGGTTGTTAACTAGGTAGGTACCTACTAGGTATTCTGAGGTAGATACGGAGACTAATCAATCATTTAACTGCCTCTCAGATTTGAACAAATGTTTGTTTCGTAGTTTTTGTGTTTTTTATGTACGGTGTGTGTATAGGTAATAAGATTTAGGAATAAGAAATACATAATGTTTATGAGCTCTTTAAATTGCACAAGCATAATATTAGATTAATTTGGATTAGATTGGCGCAGTTTGGTAGGCTTAGGTGTACATTTGGGGACAAACTGGTTAAGGTGCTCGTATAAGTCGTTTTACAATTTTAACCTAAGTAAAATGATTTGAGACACCCCCCGCAACCGCAGCCAATCCACGTCTACAAAAACGGTGATAGATCACCCGCGATGGGAGTTAAAATAGGGTAGAAAATATTATCAAGAAAGCTAGTGGATGGATGGTTTTATTATAAAGTGAAAAAAGACAACTTGGCCCAGACGGGACTTGAACCCGCAACCTTTGCCTAATCCAGGACAATGCTCTAACCCAGGGGTTCCCAACCTGTTGCAGGCCGCGGCGCCCTTATAAGTCTTGAAATTTTTCACGGCTCCCCATCATATCACGTGTAATCGCCCCCCCCCCCTCCCCCCCCCCCCGATTAGTAATCCTCCGCACAAGCCACTTTCCTGTGCCATGGAGGCTAGGGAAACTGTCTTCGTTTTTACTTGTGGAATCTGTGCGCCGAAATCTTACCGACTAAAACCATACGGCGCTTTACCACTACCTACGGTCGGGAGCCTCGGGATAGATGTCCCAGGATTCCCGACAGACCTTGGCTACCACAACGATGTCATCTACTTTACTTCGTTTGGTTCGAGTACTTCCCCTCGTCTTTGGGAGCTTTCGGGTGTCACTCGCTTCCTGGGTCGTGTGTCGTGCGAAAAACTTCAACGTCACGCTGTCGTCTTGGGCCTGCTTCTGTAAGGACGCGGACGGTGAACAGCCCCCGCCCCGACCTTAGGCCCACGGTAATAGAGTCCGATAGTATGGGCACCCTCGCCGCAGACTGGAAATCTCGGGTTGGAGAGTTATCTCCCTGCTCCCTCCCCGCCATCTCTTTCACGACAATGACCTGCTCGCAGAAAGCCGCGGCGGCGTCCCTCGTGCTCCCGTTGGAAATCATCGCTCGCACCATAGTCTCCAGCGAGTTAACTTTCAGGTCAAGACTTGCCACTAGGACATGGCGCCCACGCTATGCTCTGTATGGAGCGCTGTCTCCTCGCTGCTTCCTTCGCAGTGCTGACACTGAGCCGTGGTCTCCCGGCGTAATCGCCACAGATACTTATCGAAGCATCCGTGCCCTTAATTATCGGTGACAACCGGTATAAGAGATTGCCATGGCTTCTCTCCAGCCACTCGTTTATTATCGATCTGATCACCACCTAAGTTGAGAGATCCACTAAGACTCTTCAAGATGGTTAACGCAGTGAGGACTTGGCCGATTTCCTTGGGCGGAAGGTGGCAACTTTCGCCTCTAACTATTTCGCACACCGCGTAGATTAGTTTTAAAAAATCGAAATAGTTGTCTTGACAGAGAGACCCTTTTTTGCAAAGGAGTTTTAGAGCGGAGTCCGCGACTCGAAAAACGACGGCGACGGGTCAAACTCAAACCCAAAAAACATTTATATCGCATAGTCGTACTACATAGGCACTTGCGACACGTTCATGAATACAACTCTAAGTTAGTACCACCACCAGTTCGGAACGCGGCCCGCTTAAGCAGAATTGGCAAACATCTTGGCGGGCTATTCTTTTTGTGCTCTTTTTATTTTTTAAGAGCGGGGCGCCGCGAGGCGCCTCGCGGCGCCTGGATTTTCTACGGCGCCCCAGGGCGCCCCAGGGCGCCGCGGCGCACAGGTTGGGAACCCCTGCTCTAACCAATTGAGCTACGGGAGCCGTACTTTTCACTTTATACTTAATAAAATATTATGAAAGGGCATCTACCATTTTGATATAATTTTATTTAATTTTGATGATGAGATTTTCTCGTAGGTATAAAAAGTGGCAGGTAGGTATAAATATCCCTTTCCAACCCTGTTCTTTTTCTGTAAGCACCAAATTTCATCAGAATCGGTTCAGTAGTTCAGGCGTGAAAGCGTAACCGACAGACTAACTTTAGAGAAGTAAGCCTTTAAATCATAAATGATCATATTAAAATTATAAACACAATTGAGGGGTGGCAAAGTAGATACGTGCACCCATTTATGCGAGAACAATCACTAGACAATAGGTACATTTAGAAACATCTCTGTCGCCTACCTATACCTTGCCTTATTTACGTACCACGAGAATCACTATAATCACAATTTCCCACAATTCACAGTCCATCACTTTTTAACTATCAGAAATTTGAGAGAACTGAATTATTTCACTTCACTTTTGCCGCTAAAACACCGCCATTTTGAAATTCGTTAATTTAAAAGAGAAAACTGTTATCAACTCCGTGTATTTTTTAAATTGTTTTGATTTTCGAATTACCTACCGATAAGTGTTGCATATTGCGGCACCTGTGACCAATTACACACATAAATAGATACGTAATGCCCAGCGCGAGGAAGCGCCACTCACTTATATAGCATTCGTGTGGTGGGTGGTTGAGTTTCAGGATCATTACTTTCTCCACAATGTCACTATTGTTCCAATACCTCTATGGTGAGTTCATGGAGCTAAGGTTCCTTAGGAAGAAGCCTTTTTATCTCCCTCTGCGTGATAAGTAGACTAAATTTGAACACATTTTCAGCAACTCATATTCCACGCAGGTGTTGTTTTTATGGGTTTACGCTACAACGCTCGCCGTTTCGCACCGTTTATGTCTCAAACTGAAATCGTAAAATACTAAAGACATAATTATCTACTTTAGCTATAAAGTCGTTAAATAACACACAGGAGTCAGGACAGGACACAGAGTACCTACAAGACACCGCCGCCGCGCCGGAGCGGAGGCGCGGCGCCCCGTGACGGGAAATGGGCGAGACGAACGACGTAGGATGGTGAAGTGGCTCTTTTTTTTAACGTGAGGAAAATTCTACAGAGATGAATAGAATAGAATAGAATAAAACTTTATTTGCACACCATGTAAAATTTTACATAAGTAAATAAATAATTGCAGATATTGTACAAAGGGCGGCCTTATCGCTAAAAGCTATTTCTGCCAGGCAACCTTGGGATGGACAGAAAAAGATATAGATTATATAAGACAAATGGGTAGTTTAGGTATATAGAGATGATATGCCGGACTCATACCGACTTAAAACCACACTTGAAGTAGGTACTTCACTTCACGTGTGGTTTTTGTACCTCTTTTAAAGGTAACTAATTATCTAATGTGTGTCTGTGTAGGTATGCCAAAGGCTGGATGGTATACCTACCAAGGTATATAGATGTACCTACTGACTCTTTACCTAGTTAGTAAACTATCCGTCAGTAATTTTTGACTGACGATTAGTCCGCAGACTGGTCAAGGTGGGGCCAGCAGCGCAGGTATTAACTGTGAATGAACTTGAAGTTTGTGTGTCTTCGTAGTAGGTACGAACATTCCATGTTCGTACTACGAAGACAGACAAATCATGCTAGTAGTTTTACTTTCAAAATAGTTTAAAAAGATCCCACTCAAGCCTTTTGACCTTCATGAACGGGGGCGACCCAACCCCCAAAGAAGTGGGATATTAATCCTGCCTATTACCTAGTATTAGAGTCCAGCATAGCATCAATGAGAGATATCCACACGTAAAAACAAGTTACTGCAAGTAAATGTACACGGTGTTAAGCATCTTACTCTACGGTCGGTCCTGAGATAGGTAATCGATGAAGCTGTTAGTCCGGACCGGGTTATTTGGTAGTCGACAAACCAAGTTGAAAATCTTATGGACGGTTTGTAATCACGTCCCTCCCTGTCCGTTAGGTACAACACCGCAAATACTATGGCAATGGACTCTTATTACTTACGTGGAACAAATTACAACTGGTGAAATGTGGGCCTATAGTGTGACTTTGACTGACTACTCCTTCGGGAAAAGAGTGTTACTGTCTAAGTTGTATTGAACGTATCACTAAAAAGATTATAAACAATTAGCTAGGTATGACATTAAACGTAAAATGAATCAACTGCATTTCAACCACTATGCCGTAACATTGGACTATGAATCATGCACGTTAAAATAAACAAAGGGCCACAATTTATTGTGTACGAACACATTATATACTTAATAACCCACACGTACTTAGACATACACAAACACGTTTGACTCGTAATGCCTATCACAATTTGACCTGCCCTTTGCGATACCTCTATACCGGTCAGGAGCAGGCTCTCTTTTAGTGAAAGCTATCCTCCTTGGGCACATACCAACTGTACGTTCGAAACGAGACAATCCCAATGACGTCAGTTCTATTCTTCAGACATACGTAGATATAATCACGTCTTTATCTCCGAAAGGTTAGGCAGAGTTATACTATACCTATACGCCTACATTTCACCTTTAGTAATTTATGTTTCCACGTTATAGGTCAATACTTTTTTATACGTGATGAGTCGTATTGCTATGTTAAAATGGAAAGGCGCAGGAAGTGTCTGACCTGACCTCTGACCACTCTGTTGAAAATTTTCAAGTCGCTTAGTTACTGCCAACCGAGATTAACGGTTTACCGTGCCTTTCGAAGCACGGAAACGCTCGCAAAATAGAAATGTCACCAAGTGGACTAGTCGCAGCGGAAATTGCTTCGGAACTACAGTCACAGATTAAATAATAGGTAGTTGCTACAGTACAGCGATCTTTTACAGAACAGTTTGGGTAAACATATTAACTGACTTCCATAGGCTTTATCACAGATTGTTTTGTAATACCTACTAATGCGGGTTACAAGCTTACCAAAACCATTTACATTGGAGTGGTATTTAGTCCTACGTAAGATTAGTTCCAGTTGGCTGCGAAGACCATTTATTTCTTATCCAACGTTTGGATACCTACGAGTACCAAACTGTTTTGTGAATGAGGCGTTTCCTGCTTCCGCTTTTCCACACGCAAGAGCACAGACATAAGTAGGTAACTTCAAACAATACTCGATTATACAACCGTATCTACAAATAGATCACGCTAATGGACAATTTGTATGGTCCTTCATGTTAACACGTAGGCATGGGACTCCTAAAGAACGGAATCCTCATGAACTTCACGCTCGCTATTCGCGGGGTGGGGAATGTAGATATGTAGGTAGTGAGACTGTAAGGGTGCCTTTCCACCAGAGATGCAAGTGCGGCCGCTCATGGAGTACCTACTGCTGTCACCCAGAGGGGCGGGGGCACCTGAATATCAGCTTCGTCCATTTCACTCGGTGCAAGGGCGAGCTGTGGAGTCGTCAACGATCCTTACTTACAGGTGGTGTGGAACCTCTTTGCGACAGAAGAGATTTTGCCTCCTTATGGGTGTTCTACCGACTGTACAATGGTATAAATTATGCTCTGAGGAAATGTTCGATATGATGCCCATAGCTAAGTTCTGTCACCGCACCGCTCGCCACAGTCAGACAGGGAGTTTATCCTCACACTTTGCGGAGCGTTTGAGCACGGTAAGATCCGATAGATAGGGGCTTTCTTCCGCGCACGCTTAGATCGTGTAATGATCCCCATGCCTCTGTTTTCCCAAACGCTTGCGGTACGGGGTTCTTCAAAAGGGCTTTTACCTAGAAGGTTTTTACAGGGACAGCAGCGTGAGTGTGGCACCTCCGGTGTTGCAAACGTTCACAGATTGCTGTGTACATCAGTTCCTTCTGCTGGTTCGTAAGTTTGTATGCCACCTTAGTGGTATAAAAAAATGTGCGTATTTTTACGTGACGGTGCGTTCGGTTTACCTACAAGTTTCGTAGTACTCTCGATGACATATAAAGCTGAGCGCCAACTCGAGGTCCATTGTGAATAGTCTTACGAGCTGTAAGTAACCCCACCCCTCCTCCAGTCGCCAGATCTCGCCATCGCTTTCTAACAGGCGGTCAATGTCATTTATCATTCTAGCAAAGTATCTTGACATTTTTATGTAGTTTTTAACCGACTTCCAAAAAAGGAGGAGGTTCTCAATTCGTCTGTTTTTTTTTATGTTTGTTACCGGCAAATCGCTTGAAAGAGTTAACCGATTTTGATGATTCTTTTTTTATTTGAAAGTTGGTGCTTCAGGAAGTCAGAATCTGATGCTGGGATCCTGGAGAAATCGAAGAAATCCCTGCGAATCGAGGGAATACCTTAACGATTTACAGCAGTTACCTTGTGTTTGGGCTTGATTAATTTGTATTGGGGAGGATATTACCCCTAGACTAATATAATTTCAGTCTACCTGTCACTAAAAATAATGAAAAAAAAAATTAACAAAAAAAAACCGACTTCAAACAAGTCGGTTTTTTTTTGTTAAAAATTTTGTAAGGTAAATAAAATGTAAGCAATAGGCTCACCATCGATCATGTGGGACATTAAACTATAAGGTGAAATGTGGGTGTATATTATGCCTCTCCTCTGCCTACCCCTTCGTGGAAAAGGGCGTGATAGACACTTATGTGATCGCATATGTTATATATAGAAATGTCGAAACAAACATTTGAGGGACACAAATTTTCTTAGACCCGGGTTTCGAACTTGAGACCTCAGCAACGACAGCCGCATACACTAGCATTGCACCACCAAGGCAGATCACAATAAAAACTTCATGTAACAAACATCATTGTATTTCTTTTAATATCTTAAGCCTATATTTATCATCGGGGAACCTCATTTTGACAATCTGGCGAACCTCCTCGCAGCTATAACCTTGGAACTGGTCCCTGTTCATGTTCCACAAGTCTGATATCTCTAGGAGTTGAGCGTTTAACAACTGAGGCAATTTCGTGAACTTAAGCCATGAATTGATCCTCGTTTCGAATTGGATTGGTTCCTGAAATAACGAAGCATCATTAATTGACCTAGCGAGAGTCTCAGATTCGACAGTATGGACGACTAGCTGTTCCCTGCGGTTTCGTCCGCGTAGAAGTCGTTATCGCGTAAAATAATTGTCCTCCTTTTGCGCAGTCGGTTAAAAAGTTGCCCATGTCCTTCCCGGGGCCTCGAACTATCTCTATCTATACTAAATTTCATCTCAATCGATTCAGCAGTTCAGGAGTGAAAGCATAACAGACAGCAGACAGACAAAGTTTTTTTTCGCATTTATAATATTCTTTTGATGTACCAGAATGCTCATGTCGAACGGTCTTTAGATGTATTCTCGCGTCTTTACCCATACTGAGATGCCTTTGCATGCCATCACACAAGCTATACAAAGAGTCATAAAACTTACCTCAAACAGAGTTAAAACATCAGCAACGGTACTATCTACCCTCATAGCAAGCATGTAAACCAGTTCCTCGCTCACTGGTTTGTTGTTCCGAAGTACCAGGTCCAACATAGTCTGACACAGGGCTTGTATGAGTGTGCATATAGACATTTGGTACATGCGAGTAGGCAGCACACCGTACCAGGCGGATTTCAGGTCTTTTAGTAAGGTTAATGCTTTGTTCACAGCACAGTCGAACTGCTCATAAGATTCGTGAGTCCAAGATGAGTCTAAAAGTATAAGTTAGAATAGGTCAGGATGAGTCATACAGAATATCAAGATTAATGATTTTTGTGGTAAGTAGCAGTACTAGCAGAGCTAGAGCAGTACCCCAAGACCAGCCAGAAGATACACTAAGTGAAACAGAAACTTTACCTGACTATTAGTCAGAGAAGATTTAAGGTCTCAGGACTCTCAGGAGCCCAGCTTAATGAAGATTTTGGAAAGCTTTCCCTACAGCCAACACCGGCACTTTTTTGGAACCGGACATCCTACGAATTTCAGTCGGTTTGAGACTTGGCGTTACGCTTTGCGCTCCACATCGACGCCTCTGTGGTTTTTACATTGACACTTTGGGGCATCATGGTCTTTCATGTTCAAAGAGCGCAGGTCGCTTCTCACGCCACGCTGCGCTGAATGACATCATTCGCCGTGCTCTTGGTACACTAAAGAAATTAAAAGGAAAGCCCTTAGTTACCTTTAGCTTCAATACTCTGCATGATATTACTTTTCTGACTCTGCAAATATAAGGACATCTTCTCAAGGCCCAAGACTCTGATATCTTGAATGCTTTCCAGGAGTGTAATATTTAACTGATCGGCCAGTTTCTTGGGTAAAGTATTACACCATGGAGGTCCTAATAAACCGTGAGCCAAGTAAAAGCAGTTGTTGAAAAATAAAGCTGGAAATAGAATAGAATTGGTTAGGCAACAATTACCCAATAATTCTTATAATATTTGTGTTTCTCAATGATTATTATTCATTGTAAGTCACAGATAATTTTGAAATTTTGTACTAAAAATGACCTGAACAATGTGACAAAAATTACTGATGAGTGATGTTATACTAATATTATAAAGAGGAAAGATTTGTTTTTTGTTTGTTTGTTTATAACGAATAGGCTCCGGAACTACTGGACCGATTTGAAAAATTCTTTCACTGTTGGAAAGCTACACTTTTTGCGGTGAACATAGGCTATATTTTATTCCCGTATTTCCACGGGAACGGGAACTATGCGGGTGAAACCGCGTGACGTCCGCTAGTTTAAGATAAGTATGAAATATGTCATGTTTTTTGAATATCTTACCAATATCCGATGGACAGCACTCCAAATTAACTTTAAATTTCTTAGGGACAAAGCTTTGGTACATTACAGCAATATCTTTTATGTATCCAATGAGCTGCTCGCTGTATTTCTGTGGTAGTTTTGTGCTTTCTTCCAAGTGCTCTACTATCAATACTATAATTGCTTTTACGTTTTGTGATACAATACATTTAGGGAGAAAAAGAGGTTTATTAATGTCCCATAGTGTTGAGTTCTCACTGTTAGTGTCATCAAGTATAGATTCTTCATCAATATTTGGCATAGAACCAACAATAATAGAACCATGTGAAAGGCTTTCATTTAGCAACATACGGACATCTGACAGTAATTTATCACATTTCTTATTGTATAAGACACATTCAGTATGTTCTATGTATTTATTCAGAGGAGATTCCTCTGCTTCAACAAATTTCAGATCTATTAGAAATTTGTTAAATGCATCGAGTTCCATAACTATGTTCTTGTAGTTTTGGTAGCTACTGTCACATGATGGCAAGTTCATTTTTATACAATCTTCTATTATTTTAGTAAAGAATTTTTGACGTAATGTATCAGCAAAAATTTCTATAAACGCTTTTTCGCCTTCAAACTGTGAACCCAATGTAGAATGGAGAAATTCAAAGATGGCTGTTAAATTATTGAATATGGTTTGATAGTTTGGCTTGTTACCATCACTTATATCAATCTTAATATTGAAGACTATCGCACCAATATCATCTTCAGTGAATATATCACAGTTGTACCTTATAACATTGTGAAGGAGCTTATTAATAAAGAAATTAGAAAACAAACCAAGTTCAGCATACATTCTATCTGTAGAATATAAAGTTTTTAGTATATTCTGAAGCAATATTGGATCACTTTGCTGTACAGAAAGGGAGTATGTTAAGAATGACATGCCTTTTTGCTCCGACCAGGTAAAAATACTCTCCCATTCTATACTCAACTGAGCAATATACAAGGCCAGTTGGTTTTCTGCCTGTGCATTGATAGTGCTTAGAGCTTTTATCATTTTCCCTTCAAATTTTAGATTCTTTAGATCAGTTTTTAATTGTTTTACGGATAATATAGCTTCACTATAATTATAACGTCCAAATTCATGATTTGCCTTCTCTAATATACGTTTCCCGTCCACAATAGTACACAAATCCTTAAGATTATTATACGAATCACGTAATTTGTCGCAGTGTTTACGAAATTCTTCGTCTTTCGTTAATATTTCCTGAACAGATTTTATTTCATCAACACTCTTTGAATAGTCTTCAAATATGTTTGCCTTGCGTGTATTGTAATTTAACTGTTCTAGACTCTTTGTAATGGTAAAATTAACATACGTATCAATAATATTCTGTTGTAGAGCCCAAGATAAAAGCTGCACTTTTTCTGTAAGACTTTTTAAATTTGGCAGAATACGATCGCGATGTTTTTTCAAATCATCCGTTGTAACTTTATTAGCTTCTTGCAGAACAGCACTTAGCAAACTCATTTTAAAGCACGTCAGTACTTATCTTCATAAAATTACAGTTACCTATTGTTTATCTTTTGTTTTAATTAAACTGCAAAATCAGTTTGATACTTTGATTAATCGTTGATTTCATAGAATTCAAAATTTGAATTTGTATTTGTTTGTCAATTAATGTCACTAATGTCAATCTTGAAATGACATTGACGTTTTGTTAGAAATAACATTATAACGTACGTTTAGAAACGTGGGCTTTTAGTCTAAGGGGCTTTTGTACTGATTATAATGCCTACTTTAATAATAAACGATAGTTTTGCTGAATTTATCTGATGATAGAAAGTAGAACTAGAGCACGAATTCTCATTAAGTATATTTCTTTTTACAGTCAAAGGGCTCAGAGGCATGCACCAAAAATTTATTAATGAGTTTTAGTTCCACATCCTGCTAAAAAGAATTCAGCAGGCAACGCCCGCTAAATTGCGATTACATATTGTTTATTTAGGTATACAACACAGCCTGCAGCGGTGTTAATTAGGTACACAATTCATAAATAAGTCTATTTATTCCGGTAGTTAATTAGATACATACTTAACTACCTACTGAACTTTTAAATATTGAAGAACCTAGTCATAAACTTTGACGCTAAACTTGTCCTAAGCATTTACTTTAACGTTACAGGGTAATAAATAAGCAGGCTAAAATCATGTTAATCAGATGCAAATAAATTATTTATAAAGCGTCCCATATTCTGGAACACGCTGTTGCCTAAGACTTGTTAAATCAATCGAACTAACCCAAGGCCATCACTATGGTCACTTACTACGGTATACACGCATGGTATCTGCCTATGCAGTTTCGATAGTAAATATTTTTCATAAGTGGTCTAAAATAAAAGTAAGATAAATAGTAAAATGTGTGACGCTGTTGAAATAGATACTTTAAAAAGTGAATTGGACCACGAAAAGACCTGTAGGTATGAATCGAGTATTTCATTTCCTTAGAATTTTTTTGTATGATCTTATTGGGTCAAGGTTATACCTAAGGTTCTTTTAGGGCAATTCTTTTTCTTTTAAAATTATCAATATAATTATCGAGCCAACTCAGTTCTGTATTATTTACAACATATTTTACAATAGTATCGGTCAGTAAAATGGCCCAAACGTATTTTGCTAATGAATAGTGATAGGCGCTTAAAATTATTATCCAAGTCTTTAATCCCCGGTAGGTAGGTACTTACGAGTTATCTATACAGTATATTAGCTTACTTAGCTTCAAAAAATTGTTTTCTTTTGTTCACTCATTGTCAATATGCGAGTATAGCCAGTGCTTCATGACCAAGAGGCTTCGATGATATAGGTACCTACCTAGGTTTATTAATACCTACTAGTCTGATTGATATAGGGAGTCAGCAGCCTGGCAGAATGGCGAACTGGAGAAACAGATAGCATCAATTCATGACGAATTACGGAAGAGTGACTATACATGGGATCATGATGATGACCTTATGAAGGAGAGTGCCCGCCACAAAGTGTATTTAGACACCATCGAGACATTACGAGAACAACTGCCGGGATTCAAGGAAAAGATCAGAGCTGCTAAGATCTGCGGGACCGGTAAGTTTTCAATATCTACCTATACATACTCTATCTTTTCAGCACTGTGTCTATAATCTATAAGCTTACAGATTCGAAACCAATTCGTTAATTGTAATGCTCATTTCGTCGAATCTCAAGTCGGGTTACCTACTGACGAAATGTAGACGTGTAACGCACCTTCTCTGCCCGCCACGTTCGGACTGGACAGACTACGGAACTCGAGACGCAGAATTCTCTTCCGCTCCCTTCCCACCACCTCTTTGACCAGCATGACCTATTCGCAGGAAGACGCGGCGGCCTCCCACTTACTCCCGCTAGGGATCATGAATCGAACCATGGTCTCCAGCAAGAGTCGTTATTTCTTTCCCTCTTTTATAATTGATTTTTTTTGCATTGCAGATTGCAAATTGAAACACGACGATCTTAACATAAATTTGGATATTCTCACCCCTGTAAGTAACCTGTCTGTGCATACGTAAGGTTTATTTTACTAGTTACTTATGCTAAAGTGAACGTCTGTAGGTATTTAGAGAAAGTTCTACCTGACATCGTGCGTGAGACTTGGAACCTGAAAACTGATGACGCCCATGCATGGTTTGCCCTTTCAGTTTGTCAGATGTATCAAGTATCCAGTCTTACTCAGTTGATCGAATGGAAAGACAGTCTGCTTCATATACACGGATTTAAAACGAAGGTGTTATTGTGTTGCAGCCTGAACTGTTACGTACAGTAAAACGGTTTGAGCGCCTTAAAACTGATCTGATCAGCACTCTGCGCAGCAAGGAATGGCGTTTGGATTCTGAGTCTAAGGTGAGATTACATATTATTCATCTTCCTTTCATTCATAGATTGCTATTAGGTACATCTTCTTAGCGTTAATTCCAGTTATCTGCATCAAGGCATGCACCTCGGTCTCCCAACCAAATTCCAAGGCATCTAGACCACAGAGAGTAGCATGTCGTTGGTCTGTTGATCAGCATCTCAGCTACTAGAGGTCGCTACGGCTTTTAAGTTCGTATTCGTGGTCCCACTAGTAAACACCTAAAAAGATTCGGGTATTGTCAACATCAGTAGGAAATCTACAGTAGATTTGAGACACTAATAATGGTTAAATACCCTCAATTATTTTTCAATTTCAGTTGTTCGTAAGAGTTCACGACCAAAGAACGTACTTGCAGAATGAACTGATGATTTGTCAAAATAATATAATGAGACTTCAGAAGAACGGCGGTTATTGGCAGTAAGTATCATAAAAGTGTCTATCTTTAGCAACATCCGCAGCTCCGCCATTTTGAAAAGCCTTGAAACTATCCAGCATTATGATGCATAGGTTAAGGACTACCTATAACATTCGGACGTTTTTGTATATAGGCAATGTTGGAAGCGACAGTCGTATAACCTTGCAACGTGGGCAAGAGCCTCTTACATTGGGCAGTTGATGCTATACAGTAGGCCAGGAGAGAAATTCGACTTAAGTATGGAGCCGAGCGGCAAAGTTAGAGCGAACGAGCAGTAACATAACTATGAAAGGACTATAGTAGTATAAGTGAGACTATTGTTATAGATGATGTATTTTGACTTGTGCTACCGATGTGACGTTTCAGAAACATCGCCAGAAAGAACGACGAGCGAGTGCTGGACCCCAAGCGAGGACCTATAAAGAAGATCGCGAGCCTCGGCAACGAACGGCTGCCTCCGATCGCTACGTAATAGATTAATACACGTGTGCCATAGTCATAGAGGTTTAATCACTCCAATATTTATCATATTACCGGTTAAATGTAGAGGAATTTATTAGGTATTATAATTTAAATCTTAAGGTCACTTCTCATTCTCCAGTTGCATTGCATTTTGTTTCAAATATTGAATCAAAATTATGTCGCTTTCACAAATAAAATTACATTGATAACTAAACAGGTTTGTTAGCTGAGGTACATAATTTGGGATTCTGTTTCGACAGACAGACGTTTCTCTGCCGGATGAGCCGCCGACTGAACGTTTCGATTATGGGTTGTTCACCGACAGAACCTTTCAACTACAAACGTTTCGCCGAAAAACCGATTAATTCATGAGTAAATCGACGACAGAATCGTTCACCAAATAAGAATTCGTCGGCAAAATAAAATAATAAATAACCAACATTCTAACCTAACCTATCCGAGTCGGGGTACTCTAGAGCCGGGGTGTTAACCATTCACATATTATGGTTAACATCTCGACGTTGATCATCCTTAAAGATTTAGTCATTACTTCTGAGAAACCATGCCTAAATAATGTTTGTCGACGAATTCTTATTTGGTGAACGATTCTGTCGGTGATTCTCTTATGAATTAATCGTTCTGTCGGCGAAACGTTCGTAGTTGAAAGGTTCTGTCGGTGAACAACTCATAATCGAAACGTTCTGTTGGTGACTCATCCGGCAGAGAAACGTCTGTCGGAGGTATGTTTCAGAGCACGTGCTTTTTGCTGATAACAAGGTTCTATAAAATCATTCTATAAATTCGTAAATTTTACTTATAACCGTGTAATTAGACCGTTGCTTAGTTTGTTTACAGAAATGTTAAGGTATAACTTGACTTTATTACTTTCTGTGGACTCAACGACTGCTGGATCCGGCTCGAAGGACCAAAATAACGTTAGTTAGAATATTTACATTGAAAGTTAGTCCAGTAGTTTAAGTACTCAAATAAAACGACTTAAAATCAAAAACATATAGGTAAGTTCCGCTCACCAGGTATTCTAACTTACGTTATATATAAAGTTATTTCTCATCACATTTGATCTAGTTCACCAAGAGAGAGGTCTTCTACATATCTAGAAATGGACAATGCAGACACGCAGTCATCGTATTGTATTTCCCCAGTCTTCAGGACAAAACAGGGTCTATTGTCCCTCAAGTCAAGACGTTCTTCACTTTCGCCTACCCCCCACCCTTTGCCTGTAGTCACATCTAACAAGAGACAAGCCTATTGCCTTTACCGGGTACTTATAAAAGAGAAAAATATATTAACCATTCTATACATCCGAAGCCAAATTCTGCACATTGATATTATGATAATTCAATATCTGCAGTTCGACCAGTACCTACAAAAGTAGTCTAAAAAATGTAAAATCATAATATAAAAATGAATCGCAAAATGTGTTGGTAAGCGCATAACTTCAAAACGGGTGGACCGATTTCACTAATTCTTTTTTTGTTGTGTAAGGTATTGTCAGGAGAAGGTTCTTATGGAAGAAAAAATATTGTATTCCCACGGGAACGGGAGCTACGCGAGTGAAACCGCGTGACGTCCTCTAGTTATTACATAAAGATCTAAAAATACAGAGTTTAAATTATATTATTCACGTGTTTGTTCATGTTAGTGTGAATCAATAAAACAGTCATAAATATTTACATAATTTATTTTTTCCTTCACTACCAATACCAAAGGTTAATTATAACTTATTTTCTAGAAGGTTTTGTGTATTTTGTAGGGAAAATAATGGTCGTACCCATGTATTGTGACTCCAGCTCTGCATACGGTCTTCGGTACAAGGATGCTGAAAAAAATTATATGAACACGATTTTAAAAAGGTAGGTTACTGAGGTCGTATTGTAGGCTTAGATCATCTAACCACAGGATGCGCCTTACTTAAGCATTATTTTCTGCCATTGCACATGACCATTTGGTCTTTTGGCTTTATGAAAAGCCTGTACATCAGTACATCATTTTATATGATTAAACTAGTACATTACATTGTAGTTGACTGTACAATAACAATTAACACACAACAGCCATTACGCGTTTGTCGATTAATACATTTTTAAATGCAATGAAATTTTATATGTCTTTGTGTTTCCCCCTTCACTTGTATGAAAACTGGCAGAATATTTTTGTATGCGGTGGTTCGCAAAGGCTAGTCCCGTGTTATATGGTCTAAGATTGTAGGGTATAAAGAGAACTAAAACGCTTTAATGTTATTTATAAAGCAAAACTAATATCAAGCCTCTCTAGAGATTTGTGAAAGTATTCTGAAATACGGCCGTTTTTAGGGTTCCGTAACCAGAAGTTAAAAACGAGACCCTATTCATGAGACTTCGTCATCTATCTGTCTGTTCGTCGCGAGGCTATATCTCATATCTAGGGAGCTGAAATTATTACATATGATGTATTTCTGTTGCTCGACAAATTCTAAAATAAGATAAAAAGGGTGATTAAGGGGGCATACAGTTAGCTGTCGAATTTTGAATGAGAATATCGCTTGCTCACAACTAATTTGGTTTTTGAGATTTTAAAATGCTTCTTCACAGAATAGTGCAAGGTCATAAACTGGATGTTAGCGGAGAGCGCCGCGCCCTTAGATCAAGAATTACAACTAGATTACGGGTCGCGAACAAAATGAATGTTAAAAAGTGTCCCAAGTCGATACGTAGTTAAACCTATATTGTATTTATTAGCAATCGCAAATAAATAATTCAAGACTGTATCACATTTAACGTAAAATGTACCTTAAAGTTATACGTAAGCATAAAATACCACGTCACTGATATATCAGTTAAGTCGTTTTGTTTCATACGTTTGTATTATTCAATGTCGGCCCATTGTCGCCAGTTCAAACAAGGATGTAGTGAGCCGTCTTCTATAGGTACCGGATTTCTCGCGTCGATATTACATCTAGTTGTTATTCTTGATCTAAGGCCGCGCCCGAGTACAAAGAGTAGGCAACTTCGAACAAACGATAATAAACGCACCCAGCGCGGTTTGGTTGCGAGCGAGCGCAGTGTCGCAGTACTCTCTTGTGCTTGTGGGCCGCACTCGAGCCGCAAATGTCGTCGCCCCGCTCGTCGCTTACATCCAGTTTGAGGCCTTAGAGTAGTGCAGTGTGTCAGTAGGACAGGGTAGACAAAGATAAGGTAGGGGCAGGGTACGTCAGGTGAGGTCAGGTTAGAGCCGGGTGTGGGTGTGTGTGTGTGTGTGTGTGTGTGTGCGACTCACGCGTGACGCAGTGGTGTCGGTCGAGGTGCAGGCGCAGGCGGCGCGGGCAGGCGCACACGTAGCCGCCCGCCGTGTTCACGCACGAGTGTGGGTGTGTGTGTGCGACTCACGCGTGACGCAGTGGTGTCGGTCGAGGTGCAGGCGCAGGCGGCGCGGGCAGGCGCACACGTAGCCGCCCGCCGTGTTCACGCACGAGTGTGGGTGTGTGTGTGCGACTCACGCGTGACGCAGTGGTGTCGGTCGAGGTGCAGGCGCAGGCGGCGCGGGCAGGCGCACACGTAGCCGCCCGCCGTGTTCACGCACGAGTGTGGGTGTGTGTGTGCGACTCACGCGTGACGCAGTGGTGTCGGTCGAGGTGCAGGCGCAGGCGGCGCGGGCAGGCGCACACGTAGCCGCCCGCCGTGTTCACGCACGAGTGTGGGTGTGTGTGTGCGACTCACGCGTGACGCAGTGGTGTCGGTCGAGGTGCAGGCGCAGGCGGCGCGGGCAGGCGCACACGTAGCCGCCCGCCGTGTTCACGCACGAGTGTGGGTGTGTGTGTGCGACTCACGCGTGACGCAGTGGTGTCGGTCGAGGTGCAGGCGCAGGCGGCGCGGGCAGGCGCACACGTAGCCGCCCGCCGTGTTCACGCACGAGTGTGGGTGTGTGTGTGCGACTCACGCGTGACGCAGTGGTGTCGGTCGAGGTGCAGGCGCAGGCGGCGCGGGCAGGCGCACACGTAGCCGCCCGCCGTGTTCACGCACGAGTGTGGGTGTGTGTGTGCGACTCACGCGTGACGCAGTGGTGTCGGTCGAGGTGCAGGCGCAGGCGGCGCGGGCAGGCGCACACGTAGCCGCCCGCCGTGTTCACGCACGAGTGTGGGTGTGTGTGTGCGACTCACGCGTGACGCAGTGGTGTCGGTCGAGGTGCAGGCGCAGGCGGCGCGGGCAGGCGCACACGTAGCCGCCCGCCGTGTTCACGCACGAGTACTCGCACCCGTCCGTCTCCAGCTCGCACTCGTTTATATCTGCACACACATGACATATATCAATCAATCAATCAAATCAGCCTATGGTAGTCCACTGCTAGACGCTCCCAATTTACGCCACAATACATAATCTTGCGCCATCCCCATCCAGTCATTCTCTGCGGCCTTAATTGAGGAAGTGCCGGAAACTGGGGTCATTTCTTTAAGTGTCCTATCATGTTGGGTGACTTTTTGATCTTACTATACCACGCTGATCAGACGGATTGGTACATACTCCACTGGCTGGTAAGGCCGGCTTGGACCCCGGGAATGTTGGTACGGCCCCATCGCACCATACATTCATATAGTAATGCCTTTATCCCGAAGAAGCAGGCAGATACAGAGTATACGCCCACATTTCACCATTTGTATTTTGTCCCACGTAACGGTGAGCCTATTGTCGTGTTGAAATAGACAGACGCAGATTGTGACGACTCACTATTAAAATTTTTCAAACTGCCCATTGGGTCTTCCTCTTAGCCTCACTCAGACTGTCACGTTAATAACAACCGGAATCAACCGTGACTTCCAAAGCACGGAAACATTCGAAAAATAAATGTCTAAATGTGGTCACGTGGGTCATTCACCCAAGGAATCAGTCACAGTAAAAGTTGTACTGCAGTGATTGGACTATTGTACAAAGTGTGTGTGCGTCTTCAAGCAGCAGATCGAACAATTCTACAGAAGTAGACAACTCACCGAGACAGCGTTGTCCCGCTGCCAGTGACAGGTACCCAGGAGAACACGAGCAGCGGTAGGCACCGAGAGTGTTGACGCACACCTGTGTGCGGTGGCACTGGTTCGATTCCACCAGGCACTCGTCCACGTCTGCAATTTGACGCAACCAATGACAATGCTAATATTACTACGGAAAATCTGGTAGAAAATTCTTCTATTACAAATGCATAGTCAATAGATCTATAGCATAAAAGAACTGTGTATTTTTATAGTTTCATACGAAAAAGGTAAAAAATGGGATCCTATTATTCCAGAATTTCCATCAGCGGACCTAAAAAGGCAACGTTATACGTTTCATAATATGAACCATACAATTCATATAATTTGAAATACAAAATATACAAAGCATAACAATCACTTTACGTTTCATAATATGAAACATAGAATGCTGCCCTTTTAGGCCCTCTATTTGGTTGTATCTCAGGATGATTATTTCCTTTCCTGCCAATTCTAAAAACAAAAAAAAAATAAGGGGTTCTCATACAACAAATGTGACTTTTTGCGTTTTTCTATACGGAACCCTTCGTGTGTATATCCGACTTGCACTTGACCGTTTTTTTCCAATTAATTCCAGCAGGTTCTAATTCAACTTGCAATAGAACGTCCCGGAACATTTTCTAAAGGCTATATCTCTCAGTGGATTACAGCCATAACCGTGCATTGTAGCGTTAGCACTTATTTTATAGAGGTTTCTTTTTATACCACTAAGGCAGCAGACAAGTTTACGGCCCACCTGATGGGCTGTGGTCCCCGTAACCTATGAACGTTTGCAACACCAGAGGCGCTACATTCGCGCTGCCGACCCTACAAGAACCTTTTAAGAACCTTTTTGAAGAACCCAAAACTGTAGGCTCTTGGCCGAGGCAGGGAGTTGGTGGTGTGTAGCAGGATCACTAACAACGTCGCACAAACACAGTACTTCCACCAATGACGTCACCTTTGACCCCAATGTCGCCAATAAGGTCATAGAAGTTCACGGCACTTACCATCGCAAGTATATGTAGAGCTGTTGTGTCTGTAGCCGGGGTCGCAGGGCCCGCGCGCGCTGCCGTCCAGGTTATCATGAACCTCCACGTCGAAGAACACCGTCGGGGATTGGGACCCTGATACATTGGGCGAAGTTGGTTAACTTAATTGTAGATGACGATGAGATGTTCAAAGTGCATAGTTGTTGCTATGTTAGATCAAGGCGGAAAGTCCATACAAGTGATTTATTTTCAATTATGTCACCAACACTAAAAACACGTTGTTTGTTGCTGCTTGAATGTGTAAGGAAATGTTTGCTTAACCTTCGTGGTCAACTAAGGTTAAGAAAACGTTCCCTCAAAATACCTTAGAACTATATGACAGCTGTGGCGGGGGTGGGGGTGGGGGTGGGGGTGGAGAATCTTGCTCATTGGGAGGCTGGGAGTTGCCTATCTGTATGTTATACTATTATATTATCTTTGTATAAATGTAACCTGATATAAGATTGTAAAGAAAGCGAACAATAGAGTATACTTTACCTGAAGCACTGTAAAACTCTTCAACATCCGGTGAATAATGCGAGTCGATCTCGGGCTGTGATTCGAATGTCATTTCTGGCGCGTACGGATTCTGTCAATGTACCAACAATAGGAATTTATAGCGAACTATAGAACCACTTAGTATTCAGAACAAGAAACATTGTTAATGTTTTTAAATATGGAAAAAGAATCAGTTTCGAGCAGGATTCGAATCTGCGTTCGCATACCATGGTTTCGATGGCCGGTGGTTAAGGCGTCGCATGGTATGCGAGAAGACGGAGGCGGAGGTTCGAATCCTGCTCGAAACCGATTCTTTTTCCATAATTATTTACAATTTAGTTAGCATACTAAGAGCTTTTCAAAATTGTTTCTAAGAAACATTGTTGCTTTAGGATATGCATGCCAGCGAGCAAATACACATAGCATAGCTGACTATGTTTAGGACTTATACGCTATTGGGAGGTCTTTTAACGAGCTGGCACTCGTCTGTGCTGTTAAAATTTTGTTCGCCGAAGCTTCGCTTAGAGCCTTATACATACATACATACATATGGTCACGCCTTTATCCCCGAAGGGGTAGGCAAAGGCATATTATATGCCTCTGCCTACCCCTATATATATATATATACCTTATAGCTATATAAATATAGCTTGATTTCTGTGAAAGTTGTAATAACGTAAGCAAAATGAACTTTTATTACAAAGGCATAAAGTAGTTATTCGTAGTTTGATCTACCTATGTTTTCTCTTTTGTACCTAAAGCACAAAATAAATAATAATAATAATAAAAAATGACAGATATGTGGCCTGTCCTCTAAACCCAAAACACGTAAGTTTGTACTCACGGAGTAGCTAATGTCTTCAATACTGCTATATACGTCACTGTCAGGTAAACTCACTACTCGGCTGCATGGCGGCTGGTCTACACACTTTTTGATCTGGAAATTGTAATGAGCTGGCCTTTATGTATGCAACTTTATCTTACTAATAATATATTATAAATGCTAAAGTTTGTGAGTGTGGATTTTTGTTACTCTTTCACGCTGTAACGGCTCATCGAGTGTGGCTGAAAATTTGTTTAAAGGGATAGATTATAGTCTCGAATAACACACAAGCTACTTTTTTGTTCCGGAAAAACGTTCCCACGGGAAACGGAATCAGTAACAAATTTTATCTGCGACCATTACCTTTTTTTGTTAAACTTGAGGAAAATCCTACAGGGATGCTATGCCGGACTCCTACCGACTAAAACCACACGTATCCTACCTAACTGCCAACGGTTGGGAGCCCCGGGTAGGCCCTCGGAAGGATGTCCCAGGACTCCCAACAGACCTACGGCTACCACTGCGGCCTCGCCCAGGGAGGATTCGGGTGCAATCCCGCGTCTTTGGGGGGTTTCGGGTGTTATCCCGCTTCTTATGTGCGTGAACCCCTCACGTCACGCTGTCGTCTAGGGTCTGCTTCTGTAAGGACGGTGAACAGCCCCTTGGCCGTCCTCAGGCCCCCGGTCAGCGACCATTACCTAGTTTATAATAATAATAGTAGGATGTGAAAGTTTGTGAAAATATTTGTTACAAAATCTCGCTCTAACAGCTGAAAGGATCGGACTGAAATTTGATACCGGGATAGATTATAGCCTAGAATAACACATAGCCATTTTATCCCTGAAATAAATAATAAATAAATAAATATTCACGGACATTTCACACAACGCTATCTGATTTCAAAGTAAGCTAGGAATAACCTGCTTGTGTTATGGGTATCAGACCACGGATATTAATACTTATATACTTTTAAATACATACATATTTTACATAGAAACACCCAGACCCTTGAGACAAACATTTATGGGTCACGCAAATATTTGTCTCCGGTGGGAATCGAACCCACGACCTCCAGCGCTGCAGGCGGTATCAATACCGACTGCACCACAGAGGCAGTCTTAAATATGTTCCTATGGGATGCGTGGACGGGAACAGAATTCCACGCGGGTATCAGCTAGCTTACATTAGTAAGGTTTCTCACCTGTACATTATCCCCGCTACACTTGACTCTAGTCTTGCACTTCCGTGTCCTCGCCTGAGAGCCGGTGCCGCAACTCGTAGAACATTCCGACCATCTCGACCACGCACTCCAACGGGGTTTTGACTCCTCCTCCTGTAATACACATACCAGCAACATGAACATGAATTTAATTGAATTGAGATGCAGGTGCAGGAATTTGTTTTCAATGAAAAAATATCACGATGGTTCCTAGCTATAAAATTTTGGAAGATCATTAGCTCACTTTCTGAGTGAAAAATTCACAGGATAACGGTTCAAGTGGTCAGATTTATCGAATGTAATTTCGATGGTATTTCCATGACCTGGTTACCTGAAACTGACTGATGCATCAAGTTGTTGGCGGGATCCCCAGCTCAGTCAGTGAAGGGAAATTCAAGTAATATATTAAGAGCACGTTAATGAGTAAAGAATATTGTGGCATCAGTATTTTTTTTTTTATATTTAGCTCGCCAAGTTGACGTCGCCACCAACCTGATGGTAAGCCGTGGCGCATCTAGCGATTGGGGGCCGTCTCACAGTCCTTAAGACTTTCGACAGTGGCCCTCGAGTTGGCGGCCCTGTGATGTGCCTCTTCACGGTGTGCGGGTAGGTCGTTCCATGTTTTTATAGTTCGACAGAGAAACGATCTTTTGAAACGTCGGTTCTGGAGAAAATTCTCTCTACTGTCTATGAGTGGCATCTCTGCCCGGCACGCGTTGTTCGGTATCGGAAAGGAGATGGTGGGATCAGGTTGAAGAGCTCTTCAGAACATTTGCCGTGATATATTAGGAAGAAGGCAGCCAAGGACGCTATGGTTCTTCGCTGCGCCAACGGTTCGAGGCCTCCCGTCACCTCAGGACGACCAATTATTAGGATAGCACGTCTGTGCATAGCGTCAAGCGCGTCTAGTAAGTACCTCGCGGAGTCATCCCAAAGGTGGGAGCATCTCCATAATCATAATTTCCAGCTCTCTAGCTATCACGGTTCCTAAGATACAGACTCGTGACGGACAGATAGTCAGACAGATGGACAGCGAAGTCTCATGAATAGGGTCCCGTTGTAACCCTTTAGGTACGGAACCCAAAATGTACCCACGTATGTATGAACCCACTTTGTACAGCTTTATAACATAACTGCTATTATTGCAAAAACTCACTTCACAAGGCGGCATGTGACACTTCCTTCTGTCATCGGACGGGCCCTTACACGCAGACTCGTCCAAAATTATAGTCCCTGAGTTTGAAGAATTATCTGAAATCAATAAAAACATGGGTTGGTTAGAAGGGGTTGGAGTATTTATATAGAAAAGTTTTATCATAAAACACACCAGTATGCGCCAATATTGAGTACAGCTAGTACAAAAAACCGGCCAAGTGCGAGTTGGACTCGCCCATGAAGGGTTTCGTAGCAGCAAGTAACATAATATAAAAGTTCTTAATATAGTTCGTTGTAACTTTGATTGATGTTTTAACACGTTCGCAGCGGTAGTGATTTTTCTAACCGAAAATTTATGACGTATTAAAAAAAGAACTAAAAGCTCTATCTCGTTCAAACCAATTTTCGTTGGTAGTTTTTATGGCAATGTACATCATATATTTTTTTTAGATTTATCATTGTCTTAGTTTAGAAGTTAGAGGGTGGGGGGGGGGGGGAACATTTTTCCACTTTGGAAGTGTCTCTTGCGCAAACTATTCACTTTAGAAAAAAAAATTGCGTGTACTTAGTGTACACACGTAAGAAGTGAAACTTCTTCATAAACTTAATTTTCACCTCACCTTAAATTAAGTCAAAAAGTACAAAAGTACAAAAGTCCAAAAGTCCAAAAGTCCAAAGTCCAAAGTCCAAAGTCCTAAGTCCAAAAGTCCAAAAGTCCAAAAGTCCAAAAGTCCAAAAGGCCAAAAGTCCCAAAGTCCCAAAGTCCCAAAGTCCCAAAGTCCCAAAGTCCCAAAGTCCCAAAGTCTAAAAGTCTAAAAGTCCAAAAGTCCAAAAGTCCAAAAGTCCAAATGTCCAAAAGTCCCAAAGTCCCAAAGTCCAAATGTCCAAAAGTCCCAAAGTCCCAAAGGACTTTGGGACTTTTGGACATTTGGACTTTTGGACTTTTGGACTTTTAGACTTTTAGACTTTTTGGACTTTTAGACTTTTGGACTTTTGGACTTTTGGACTTTTGGACTTTTGGACTTTTTGGACTTTTAGACTTTTAGACTTTGGGACTTTGGGACTTTGGGACTTTGGGACTTTTGGCCTTTTGGACTTTTGGACTTTTGGACTTTTGGACTTAGGACTTTGGACTTTGGACTTTGGACTTTGGACTTTTGGACTTTTGGACTTTTGGACTTTTGTACTTTCGTACTTTTTGACTTAATTTAAGGTGAGGTGAAAATTAAGTTTATGAAGAAGTTTCACTTCTTACGTGTGTACACTAAGTACACGCAATTTTTTTTTCTAAAGTGAATAGTTTGCGCAAGAGACACTTCCAAAGTGGAAAAATGTTCCCCCCCCCCCACCCTCTAACTTCTAAACTAAGACAATGATAAATCTAAAAAAAATATATGATGTACATTGCCATAAAAACTACCAACGAAAATTGGTTTGAACGAGATAGAGCTTTTAGTTCTTTTTTTAATACGTCATAAATTTTCGGTTAGAAAAATCACTACCGCTGCGAACGTGTTAAAACATCAATCAAAGTTACAACGAACTATATTAAGAATTTTTCCCAAAGTACCAAGGTCCCATCCAAAAGTCCAAAAGTCCAAAAGTCCAAAAGTCCCAAAGTCCCAAAGTCCCAAAGTTCCAAAGTCTCAAAGACCCAAAGTACCAAGGTCCCATCCAAAAGTCCAAAAGTCCAAAAGTTCAAAAGTTCAAAAGTTCAAAAGTCCCAAAGTCTCAAAGTTCCAAAGTCCCAAAGACCCAAAGTACCAATGTCCCATCCAAAAGTCCAAAAGTCCAAAAGCCCAAAAGTCCAAAAGTTCAAAAACCCTTAAATGACATGCTATCCCTGGATAAAGTACTCTTAATTCGAATCCACCGTGGTGGGGAACAGAACAAAGATGGCGCGTAACCAAAAATCGTGACGTGACGCAAATTTTTTTTCCAACGCCGATAAAGAAGTTTCACTTCAAAAATGATTTTAAGGACCTCAATAGCATTTTTGAAGACCTATCTATAGACACGTATGGATTTGATGAAAAAAAAATTTAGAGTTTCAGTTCTGAGTATGGGGACCCCCATAATTTACTGCTTTTTTTCTAGTTTTATATAAGAACCTTAATGCGGTTTACAGAATACATCTAGTTACCAAGTTTCAATAGCATAGACCTTATAGTTTCGGAGAAAAGTGGCTGTGACACACGGACGGACAGACAGACGGACAGACAGACACACATGACGAATCTATAAGGGTTCCGTTTTTGCCATTTGGCTACGAAACCCTAAAAATATGTAACAAATATACGTACCATAAGTGACGTTCCTATCATCGACGTACTGACACAGCCGAGCCCTGGCCTGGTGTCCCAAACCACACGTCACGTTGCACAGAGACCATGTTGACCAACTACTCCATTTGCCCGGCACTGGGGAACGTTTACATTCATAATTATGGTAAACGATGCTTTATCTAATCATATTCTAGCCAATAAGGCTAGAATATGATTCCACAAAAATCCATTCTTTATAAATGTATTCTATTTTACACCTGCTATTCGTGTTGAATATAAATTTAATATATAAAAAAATCTTACAAGCTGTTCTTAACCTGTAAGTTTTCTAAAAACAGACAATGCAACCTACGACGATGTTAAGTACTGAGACTACTACACAGGTGAGCCCGCCCCTATCTTTATCTCGCTCTATCATCAAATCAGGCGCAATATTAATGTCGTACTACTAGACTTGGGTAGGTACTGTTTGTACTGCCGGACGTGTTATATGGCATAACCGCGTACTGGTTCAGTACCCAGTACGCGACAAAATTTAGCAGGACCCAGGACCTTTCTCGGACGCGATATACCGCTCGGGCGCGTACAGTCGACGTTCGGCCACGTTCGGCCGGCCCGCGTCCGAGTCCGAGATAGATTACAAATACTCGGCCGCGTCCGAGTCCGAGATATAATATATTGTACTATCTGTGGTCCGAGCGACCGGGTGACCGGAATGATGCACGCTTGGGAACATTTTGCTACGTAGTGTATCTCAACTTAACGTGTACGAGTAGTAACGAATACTGATGAATGTTATATGAATACTTGAGGCACGCCTGCCTGCTTAATGGGCTCAGGAGATGGTCAAGCGACTTGAGTCAATATCAAGTGTACATACACGTCGATGCATACCTTAGATCATCTAACCACAGGATGCGCCTTACTTAAGCATTGTTTTCTGCCATTGCACATGACCATTTGGTCTTTTGGCTTTATGAAAAGCCTGTACATCAGTACATCATTTTATATGATTAAACTAGTACATTACATTGTAGTTGACTGTACAATAACAATTAACACACAACAGCCATTACGCGTTTGTCGATTAATACATTTTTAAATGCAATGAAATTTTATATGTCTTTGTGTTTCCCCCTTCACTTGTATGAAAACTGGCAGAATATTATTGTATGCGGTGGTTCGCAAAGGCTAGTCCCGTGTTATATGGTCTAAGATGCATACACATATGTGCAAAGAAATCATGCACACTGAAGCTACTTCCATTAATATTTTAATCGACTTGTCAAGTGCATATTGACCATATAAGAGCCCATTAGTCGAGGCACGTGTAGTACCTGCCAGATAATAATATATTAAACGAATAATATTTATTATTAGGATAAATGAAGAAAAAGTGACATATTTTATTTTTTTAATTATCTCGAAAACGGTGCGTGCTATCGTAAAAATAATGGCATTTTTGACCCCCCTTTGAAACCCCCCATCCGCCAAATATACATTACGAATAACGATTTTTTATACCACTAAGGTGGCATAATGTTGCCTGTAGTATAGGTTTATTTGTTGGTTTGATATTAATCGTCAAAAAGGGTCCATGCTGGCGGTGTTGCAGTCATCCTCATCAGCTAGTAGTTTCATAGAAAAGAATGATTACAAGGTAGATTTTTTTTTCTAAATCTTGTATCTCGAAAACCGTGCGTGATATCCTGATCAAATACAACAAAATTTTAATCCCCCTTTAAGAAAGCCCCAACCATAAGGGGCAAACACATACAAACATAAGTGACCCTCGCCCCCCCCCCCCCTTTATTTATTGCAAAGCGGGAATTAGTACATTAAGGCATTCATAAGAACTGCAGATATACCTATTATGGTCTAAGTTTCTTGTTGCTGTTTTATACGGCATCAGGACTTTTTGGCGCGAAGCAGGCAAGGGCGGTTATCGCTCCGTTGTATATTTTTTTCTAAATTAGAGTATTTTCAAATGTTTTGTGTGTATTAACGGTGGATTCCGAAGACTATACTTGACTTTGACTGGGACTTAGAGGAAATGTGAAATGAAGATGAAAAAAGAAACAAGACTTGGCATTCGGTCTAAGTAACCAAAGCGTGTTCAAATTAATAATAAAAAAAAGAACCGGGATCTGTCAGAACACTCGGCAGGACCTTTCCGTTCCGTTTTCATAAACCTAATTATAGGCTTTATTTTGTCTGAATAAAGATAATATTAGTATGATAGCAGTACCAACGCCATCTAGAGCACGTTGACAGCATTTTTTACTCTAACGAAACGAATGAGTTAGTTCTTTTATGGAAAATATTATAAATTATCTGTGGTTCTATGTTCTATTCGATCGTACCAACATAAGCAACTCAAAGGGACTTTATCAAGAAAAATAGACCTTATTCTATATAATTCAAGGTCTTGTACCTATCTACACTTGTCTTGTACACATACATTTTATAACAGCGACATCTGCTGCAACTGGGATAATTCAGATACGTCCACCCCATCGTATCTGTTTTGCCTGGGTTGCCCTAGATGGCGCATAATGGCATGCAAAATCAAAAGAACTTTATGTACATTAAAATAAGGTGTATTTTTCTTGATACGATTTATGAGGGTCAGAACAATCACGACACTGTATGTACTCGTACGAAAGACCGGGTACTGGTCCGGGTTCAAAAGAACTTTATTAACTTGCAAATAAGGTCTATTTTTCTTAATACGGTTTATGAAGGTCCGACACCTGTCAGAACAATCAGAACACTGTACTTGTACGAAAGATCGGGTACTGGTCCGGGTACTGTTCGAATGCCATATGGCACGGTTCGGAAAGCTATGCCATATGTCAGGACATCATCGGGTACTGTTTTGCGCAAGTCTACGTACTACTGTGATTGTCAGGGCATGACCTTCAAGTAGCCACCAATATTTAGCGATTACGCTGCGGAGTTCACAAAAGCGTTGTCTTTAAGGTCGTATTGTCTGTGGTTCTAAAAATATCGACACATATTCAAAGAACTCATATCACACACATTATTTTCTTGTAAGACTTTATTTCTTTATAAGTAAGTAAGGGCATGCTACGATGGTTCGGGCATGTGGAGCGAATGAGTGATGAAAGAATGACAAAACAGATATACAACGCGAAAGTGGATGGACGTAGGAGCCGGGGATGGCCACGACACACCTACTACGACCAAATTAATCGTGTGTTAGTTGAAGGTGGTGTCAAAAGCCGAAGGAACCGACGTGCATGCATGAAAAGAAAAATGAAAGTTGAAGAAGCAACTGAGGTGTGTATGGACCGTACCGTGTGGCGCTCGGTTCTTACTGCCTACCCCGCAAGGGATTTGGCGTGAAGGTAGATAGATAGACTTTATATCGTGTACAATAAAGTGTATCATATTGTATTGTACTCACCTTGTACAGCGACATTGTACCTTCTATGCACGGTACCGGCGCGGTTTTCTGCCAAACAGATGTACTGGCCCGCGTCTCTCGCAGAAGCGCTCCAAATTGCCAGCAAACTGTTGCCCAATACTCGCTGTATGTTGGACATGCTTTCGCTTAGCTCTTGAGTGTCCTGTACAGTAGCAGAATAGAAACAGTTTTAGATGGATGGTATGCTCAGATTATAGAACTAAACTTCGATCAAGTAATAGTAGGTATAAAGTATAGAAGATAGGTGTTGGTAGATAGGCCAAACGCCAAACGAAAAAAAAAAGAAAATGTGAACAATGGCCCTTAAGCAGGGCTCGACCAAACTTTGTTTAAAGCACTTTCAAAGCAAATAGCCTAGGTAGATTTTCTCTAATATTTTAACTCAATAAAAAAACCAGAATAAGTTAATCATTTGGGAAACAGCTACGGGAAAATATCACCAAGTGCATGGAGTCACGGGCGTTACCTAGTACCTACTTGATAAAGAAATTCTTGCATGTTCGGATATTTTTTAAACATAGTACTGTTTGTAAGTATCTTACCTTTAACCAAGTAATTATCGGCGTGGGATGTCCATCAACTTCACATTTCAATACAATACTCCTTCTCAACGGCACCACATGGCCTTCAATAATATTGGCGCCTACATTGCCGGCGATGGATGGCGGCTTTTGTACCACGACGTCGAATACCACTTCCGTAGTGCCAACTTTGTTCATGAGGATACAGGAGTATTTGCCACCGTCTGAGACTGCGGTTTTGTTTATCGTCTAAAAATTTAGGTAAATATATTATTCGGTATCAATGATGAAAATTAGATAAATAAATACTGTGGGAATTTTAGGATATTGTTACACAACGCCATCTAGTTCAAATTAAGCTCATTTTTTTAAGAACTATCCTTCTTATACGTGTCACTTCATCCTACTTGACGGCGCTATGTGAAAAATGTGTATAGGACGATTACCTAACCTATGATTATAAAGTGTCGCAGAATGTTTGCCATTGTACCCTTTTTTTCCTAACGATGTATCTCTGTAATATATTATGTGTGTACATAAATTGTTAAATAAATAAATAAATATATAAATTAACGTATCAGGGGTAAACATCGGCAGAGTAACCTTTGGGACCGAGAGACGCAAAATTTACGACGAAACTGTTGCCACCTGGCAACAGAGATGGGAAGGTGAGGGCTAGGGTAGGGAGCTTCATCGGTTTTTCCCGGACGTGGCGACTCGGCTCAAGGCAACCTGGGTCGAGCCTGATTATAAAGTGTCGCAGATCCTCACGGGACATGGGTGCTTCCGGTAGAGACTCCATGACAAGGCGCTGTGCCCTGTCAGCGACTGTTACTGCGGTGAGGAAGACGAGACGCTGGATCATGTCCTCTGGAGGTGCCCTTTATATTCTGACATCCGCGACCGGATGATGGAAGGCCTGGCGCGACTGGAGGTGGGCCCCGTATACTATCCCGATCTCGTGGCTTCGGAGGCAAACTTTAGGCGCCTACAGACGTTCGCCCACGTGAAGCTCGATTTCAGCTGGAGCTAGACAATCACGAATAACGCGAAGTCGACTGTGCTCGTGACGTATCTCTAGAATGGGATGCGAACGCCAAGACAAGGCAAGGCCGCCCCAGAAAGGGGAAAGGGCCGGGATAGTCAACTCTGGGAGTCTACAAAGTGCGCGCCAGAAAAAGCCCACACAAGTACGGCGCGTAACTCCCGACGATTCGGTCTTTATAGCCAAGAGGCTTGGGTTGGTGAAGGGGACTAACCTATCAGGGGTCAGCAACCTGCGGCTCGCGAGCCATTGTGGCTCTTTGGGTGTGAAGCTGCGGCTCTTTAGTTCCATACAATTATATACGAGTATCATTCATTTTCAAAAACATATCAACCTTTTGTTTTTAAAAACACAACAACCTTTCTAGCAGTTAAACAAGCAACCACGCCCGTTGGTGCTGTGCTGCGCTCGAAAGCGTTAAATAAATAAATAAATAAATAATACTTTATTGATACACAGAAAAATTTACATGGTTGTTGATTGTTTCACCAAAAACATAGGTCGAAATTTTCGCTAAAGGTACAAAACTATATTCCAAACTAGGCGAGAGCCTGTATTTTGGAAGATAGCGTTCTTGTGGCGATTATCATAACTTTGACATGTGCACAAATCGCTGAGTTCAACAATATAATAACAATAATAAAAAAACTCTATTTGTTTCATGCAAAAATATAAACAATGACAATAATCATTTACCATTATAATCACTTACTATAATAATCACTACATAGATGTTGAAATATTAATAAATTGGATATATTAACTTAAATGATTAGGTACATAATTTGAATAAATTAAATTTCAAAATAGAATTACCAATATACTTATTTTATTGAATGACAAGACAGTATGTACGCGTGTTTGAGTGTGTGTGTGTGTGTGTGTGTGTGTGTGTGTGTGTGTGTGTTGTGTGTGTGTGTGTGAGTGTGTTATTGTGTGTCCGAGTGTGTATACGCGCAGGTTTTATAAAAGTGAGCGGGAAGGTAATGTGGTGATAGACTATGTTTGACTATGTTTTAAATGTTAGGAGGTCCTCAGTTGAGTAATAGTCCAACCTTTGTATCCAGTCATAAACCTTGCCCTTAACTTCATAGGTGTTTAGGTTAGCTATATTTAGCTGTTTGTGAAGTTCGTTATAGATTTTTGCGCTTAGGCTGTTATACTGACTTCTTGCGAACGAAGTCTTGCAGGCCGTACTAGGGAATATATAACATTTTATACGTCTCCTCGGATTTGGTGTCGGTTTGGTCTGGTGTTTTCGTATGACTAGACGGAGCACATAGAGTTGGCGAACGGTTGCTACTTTTAGTTCGGTAAAAAGTTGTGCTGTTGGGTACCTGTAGGGCTTCCTAGAGATTACTTTTAGTACGGCCCTCTGCGCCCTTTCCAGTCTCAGGAAGTGAGTCTTTGCTGCCCCTCCCCAGGCCGTGATACAATATTGAACAACTGATTGTCCCAGCGCTAGGTAGATTATTTTCAATTTGTCTAGTGAGGTTGTGTCTCTAAGAATTTTAAAGAAATGGATAAGTCGACGTATACGGGTGGTCATTAAGCCTATATGGTGTTCCCACGACTGTCCACTGTCTATAAGCACACCAAGGTATTTGTATGTTCCGACTCTAGTTATTTCGCTACACGTGCATGAGTTATGGGTCGTACAGAGATGAGCCTTTAGCGTGAAACTATTGTCGGGTGCACCGATTTTTGTGATTGAAAATGGGATGTACTGTGTTTTCGTCAAGTTTAGGGTTAGTAAGTTTTTATGTAGCCATTGCATGACTTTTGCTAGGGAGCACTCTGCCCTGCGCTTTACTGTTTTCCAGTCTGGACCCGTCACCAGAATAGCTTTGTCATCTGCGTATGTAATGATACTGGTGTATGGCAGGGTCATTGTACAGAGGTCATTGATGTACAACAAGAATAGCGTTGGGGCCAGAATGGCCAAACGTTACATGGAGCTTGAATTTGGGCGGACCATTTTCTTTTTAATAGGATTGTGTTGCGATATCCGCAGCGGTCCATAGCCGAGCTGAATGGCTCGAGCCTATCGCACCGTATCATATGAGGCGGCGTATCTAATTGCTTACAGTCTGTCGCGGGACCTAGAGGTCGAAGGTCTGGCAGGAATCTACCGGCCGAATGCTTTGGTACGTCAAAATAGCAACTAATCATCTTCGGAACAGATCGAGAGCTGGCGTGTTAGAGGGCGCAAAGATCTTACCCATTCATGGAGCACCAGGCTCTCTAGCCTGGTGCGCCATTTATATCCATAAATATATGCTCAATGCCCGGAGAGCCCGGCGATAAGCATTGAGCTCGTGGCGCATCTGGTCTTGGCTCTTTCGACTCAAAAGGTTGCCGTCCCCTGATAGGTCATTAAAATAGGTAAAAAAATTAGTTTCGCATGCAGATCGATCTGACAACTTCTACGTGACTTCTGTGTAACGTCTGAATAATATCCGTGAATTAGGTTTGCATCATTTTAAATCTCTTTTAGTGATATTGTAGTACAAACCCTGTTGTGATTTTCAATAACTAGGAAAGGAAATCAAGACTGGTAACCCACTTCTTTGGCCGAATGTACCACAGACTCGTAATACTGTCATAACTGTACTTACCAAAGTAAAATGGTCATCAGACAGCGACACTCTATCGTCAGCATTGAGCTCAGTGTAAGGGTGTTTGATCCACATAACGCTAGGCCGAGTGCCCATGGACGGACAACTCAATACTAGTTGTTTGCCGAAGTTTGACACTACTTTCCTTGAAGATTCTTTTGGCGTTGGTGGAGGTACTGAAATTATATGTACTCAAACGTTAGGATCTATTGCATTTTAGTTACAATAGTTTAAAAATAATAAATTGACAAATAAAGTATCGGAGAACAGGAGATAATGTAAAAAAAAATCAATGGAAATAAATGGGAAGAGATGAGTAAAGTTACGGAGTTTTGACTTATAAATTTGATTTTTAGGGTTAAGAACCCCAATAACATTATAAAGGTAGCTTCTTACCCGACCATGTAGTCACAAAGTTAAAATAATTTTCAAAATTCCTCCCCTGAGCGGGTAAAATAGGGGGTCAAAGTTCATCAAATATGAGAATAAAATAAATAACTTATACTTACCCCACACATCCACAAGATAAGTCACACTAGTATTACCAACACTATTTCTGGCCATACAAGTGTAGTTCCCCGACTGTTCCTCCAAAGCTTTCCTCACTTCCAAAACTTCACCATAATCTTTCGACACCATAGTCTCATCAAACAGCCTCAGAGGGATATCGTCTTTGAACCAGTAGACTGAAGGAAATGGGTTCCCGTAAGGGTGGCAGTGGAGGTAGAATGATTGACCCGATATCACCTCGAGGTGTACTTCCGAGGAATTTGTTGAGTCGAATAGGGATTGGAAGATTTTTGGTGGCTCTGAAATGATTACGAATGGTTATGAATAAGGTCGTATCCCTACAGACGATTTGGGAGTCCTGGGGTATCCTTCATAGGGTTTACCCGGGGCTCCTAACGGTAGGGTGTTAGGTAGGATACGTGTGGTTTTTAGTCGGTAGGAGTCCGGCACAGCATCCCTGTAGGATTTTCATCACGTTAAAAAAAAGTGTTCTGTAAACGATAACCGTAGTAAGCTACTTTTGCTACGGAAAGTCCTCGCATGGGAGACCACTTTAATGATATTTCATTGGCGAGATTTTTCGTGCTTCGAGCGTGATATGGCTGTCGTTAGGTCAAGTTGAAGACCTTATGTCTGAGAAAATGGACAATTGCAAATTTCCATTTGTCCATTTTAACACGACATTAGATTCAGATGGTGAGTCTATTGTCGAGTTGCAAACCAACAATGGCTTGTCGTAGGTATGCCTCTGCCAACCCCTTCGAGGGTAAAAGGGTGACTATAATCTATGGTGTTTAATATAAAACAATTACTTACCCAAAACATCCAGCCAGATCCTTCTATCATCACTCCCGCCTTCATTGCTAGCGACGCAAGTGTACAGCCCTTTGTGACTTATGTCTATAGCGTTAAGGTTTAAATCAGCGTAATCTATGTCGTATTTATTCTCGCTGACAACCCGGCCCTGTCGCATCCATTGTATGTCAGGGACGGGGTTCCCAGAACATTTGCACGCTATTCTGATATTTGAACCGAGCTGGAAAGGAAACAGTAGATTTTGTACAGTACATTTTGTAAGAAATCAGTTTACAAGTAACCTGTAATTGAAAATGCTCATAGCAAAGCTACAGTATTTTTCAAATAACTATCTAAAGGTACAGCACATCATACTCCGCTCTACTCATATAGGAGGTACCTACTTATGAAAATAGTTTATCCAAAAAAATGAGTCTACTTAAGACATAAACCCCGAAAGATTCTCGTAATTTCAATAAAATTTCTAATTTCATTAATATTGATTTGCGCAAAAGCTATAAAAACCTCCACAACTTAAGCAGTTAACATTTTTCTCTACAACAGAAATTACTACAACAGAATTGTTTATAAAAAATTACAATACATAATACTATTCCTCCTTCGAAAATCTACACATCGAAGTTCCTCTGTAACTGAATAATCATATTTCGTAAGCCTATATACAAAGTCCCGTTCCGTTCACAACTCTTTCCCACTCTTTCTCCATTCATCCTACTAATATTATAAATGCGAAAGTTTGTGAGTGTGGATGTTTGTTACTCCTTCAAGCTCTAACAGCTGAACGGATCTGGCTGAAATTTGGTACAGGGCTAGATTATGGTCTGGAATAACACATACGCCACTTTTTATTCCGGGAATAAGTTCCCACGGGAAGCGGGAACGGAAAAAAAATTACGCGGACGAAGCTCTAACTTACCACAACTGGCACGGAGTCCCGCACAGTGGTCCCCGCTCCCCCCACAAAGACCACTACTTCTGCCACACTCGCAGCCGCCACCACACTGACGCGGTACACTAGGTGCGCCCTCCCGGCGACGCTTGAGGCATCGCATCGGTACAGCCCTTCGTACGCATATGCACCTCACTCATGAAAATGTTTTATACGAAAAATGGTGTCTACTTAAGACATTAACAGCGCCAAATCCTTCTAAATTCTCTCTCTTTTGCACTCTTTCTCCATTCATTCCAAACAATTTATTGCTCTTACTCACCACTACAGGCACAGAGTCCCTCACAGTGGTCCCCCCTCCCCCCACAAAGGCCACAATTTCCAAAACCTTTGCCGCCGCCACCACAGTGACGCGGTACACTAGGTGTGCACTCCCGGCGACGCTCGTGGCATCGCAGCGGTACAACCCTTCGTACTCCGAGGTGATGATGACAGCTGAGAGAGATGTGTTATGGACATCCCAGTGAGAGTTGCTGAAATGAACATAAAATTAATACATTAGCTCTGGGAGAGATTTATATCGCGCGAGAATACTAGGTATACATAGCCACGTCTTATCCGTGAAAATCTTATGCCTCAGTTTGGGGTTTTAGAACGTTTTTGGCGGGACCGGTTTCCTAAAATATGTTTCCATGGGATTCGGGTGGCGCCGCGGGCACCATCTAGTTCTTAATAGGATTTTAATTACTTTAAAATATTCTAGAACACGTCAATACGCTACGTACTTATAAGTCCACGTGACCGTAGGTTGAGGCGTCCCTTTAGCGCTGCACTCGAGCGTAGCGTTGTCTCCTTCTTTCAACTGGACGTCCATTACGTCGAAGTCTGATATAAATGGCGGCTCTACAAACATTCATTTATTATTAGATGGCTCTCGACTTCGAACGTGAACCTAAAGGTGGGTCTACGCTAGACGAGCCGAGCACGAGCCGAGCCAAAATTCATGTAGAGTGAACCGACGTACGAGCCTTGAGCGACACTTGTCATCGCGAGCAGAGAGACTTGGCTCGTGCTCGGCTCGTCTAGCGTAGACCCACCTTTACAACTCTTACAAGTCTGTTATTTTTTCTAAAATAAAGTACAGTACTACCACGTTTATAAGTCGCATCGGCTTTATTCGGCTGCGCAGAATAGCTCATCCCACTGACGAATTAAACCGAATGAAAATTGCAAAGCAATTTCGAACTTATTGCTACTAATTTAAGGTCGAAAATAACAAGACGTGAACAGGATGTGCTACCTCGCTCTTAATGCTTGTACTCAACTCATGCTTGTACGACAGAGCAATGAACGCGACTACACCGTTGTCTAGACTCTAGTAGACAGACTGACTGCCGAGCCAGACATGGCGCGTACGCATCAGCCAATAGCAGGCGAATATTTTCGCGGGAATATGTGGCGAGCTGTGATTGGTAGATATATTTTCGAGCCTTACAAAAAATTGAGTTCTGCGCAGGTACATCGGTGTAACTTATAAAACTGGTAGTACTGTACTTAGCTGAAGTTACTTCTGTTACTACATCAATAAAATTATCTGCTAGTGAAATTTGTGTTGAAATCCAATCCGTTCAACCGTTTCAGAGTAACCCAATCAGGCAATATGGGAGACCACGTTAATTATTTTTCTGTTTTAGTATTTGTTGTTATAGCCCTCTAGTTGATTTGTTCGGTTGACCGAACTAATGCAACTTTTCAGTAGCAGAAGTCTGGTTGATTTCAATCACCGAACTGTTGCTATCCCTCTAGCTGTGGTTCGGTTGAAATGAAGATCGGTTACACAAATGATATAATGTAAAATGAAAATGAAAATGAAATGATTATAATTATGAGATTATTTATGGACATAATTGATCATGAATTTGTAAAAAATAAATAAATCTATACTAATATTATAAAGAGGTAAGATTTGTTTTTTTGTTTGTTTGTTTGTTTGTTTGTAACGAATAGGCTCCGGAACTACTGGACCGATTTGAAAAATTCTTTCACTGTTGGGAAGCTACACTCTTTGCGGTGAACATAGGCTATATTTTATTCCCGTATTCCCACGGGAACGGGAACTACGCGGGTGAAACCGCGTGACGTCAGCTAGTATTATATAAATACAACACAAATACACATCATCTGTAAAAATTCAACTGTCTAGCTCTAGCCATCAAAGTTTACAAGATACAGCCTGGTGAAAGACAGACGGAAAGTGGAGTCTCAGTAATAAGGTACCGTTTTTAGTCTTTCGGTACAGAACCTTAGAAAAAATCATTGCCCTATTGTTGTTCCAGAAACATACTATAGACCAGTACTTAACTGTTCATTTCACTTACCGAGCACATCTAAATAGAACTCCCTAACCGCAGTGCCTCTTGTGTTACTAACTACACACTTGTAGGTGCCGGCGTTTCGGACTTGTGCATTGATGATCTTCAGAGTGCTCTTGTCATCGAATACTAACGGCTTTGAGTTGAACCACCATTTCGTCTGAATTACAGAATGAATTAAATCACTAATAATACATGAATGAGCAATTAAGTATGTCTGTCGGTTACGCTATGACACTTGAACACAACTGATGAAATTTGTTGTCTATAGAGAAAAATGCTTGGAGGAATAGGCTACTTTTTATCTCGGGTACAAATTTCTGTGAAAAAACGGGTACGTAAAAACTAAACCAAAAAGTAATTAGCTATTAGCAGTCGGCATGTAAAATTCTGATGCAAATCTTTTTACTTTCTGTTCTAAAGCGATAAGGCAAAGAGAATTAACCCTAGACACCGCATAGGTGAACTTAGCTATGAAAAAGTTTATACTAAACTAGCTGACCCGCGCAACTTCGTTTGCGTGATAAATGAAGAACCGCTCGACCGATTTTGTGCAAACTTCACACCAACCATCTACTAAATAGTCCGAACAAAGCCTAAACATTTGGTTTGGATAGGTGAGCCCGTTCCTGAGTTATAAAATTACAACGAAAAGTGGCATTGATTTTTATATATATAGATATTGGTGGGTTGCGGCAAGAGGTTGACTCCTTCTATTGGCTCTTTCGAGGCCACGCCCTAACTGTCACATTCGGTAGTGTTGGGGTGTTGCCCACAGTTCTATCGATGTATCGATCGAAGCGAGGCCGCCACTCCACTATCAGTTGTACCATGGCGTAAGCAGAGACACATTGAGTAGCTAGTACGTTAAGCAGAGACAGAGACGTCAGCAGTCGGCTTGGCATCCACCTCACAGTGCAAGTAGCAGTCTTCGCCCATCACTTTGACCACCTGCGAGGTGTCTTCGCTAACGAAGCGAGAGCGCCACTCAACTACCACTTGTACAACAGCGTAAGCAGGTCCTATAGAGACACATTATGTAGCCAGCAGGTGTGGCAGTGACTCTTACCTTGGCAGTCGGCTTGGCGTCCACTTCACAGTGCAAGTAGCAGTCTTCGCCCATCACTTTGACCTCCTGCGAGGTGTTTTCGCTAACGAAGCGAGGGCGCCACTCAACGACCACAGGTATAACAGCGTAAGCAGGTCCTATAGAGAGACATTGAGTAGCCAGTATGTGTGGCAGTGACGCTTACCTTAGCGTTAGGCTTGGCGTCTACTTCACAGTGCAAGTAGCAGTCTTCGCCCCTCACTTTGACCACCTGCGATGTGTCTTCGCTAACGAAGCGAGGGCGCCACTCAACGACCACAGGTATTACAGCGTAAGCAGATCCTATAGAGACACATTGAGTAAACAGTAGGTTTGGCAGTGACTCTTACCTTAGCAGTCGGCTTGGCGTCCACTTCACAGTGCAAGTAGCAGTCTTCGCCCGTCACTTTGACCACCTGCGAGGTGTCTTCGCTAACGAAGCGCGGACGCCACTCCACTGCTACTTGTATAATGGCGTGGGCAGATCCTACGGCGTTGGTGACTAGGCAGGAGTAAGAACCAGCGTTGGAGAGAGACACATTTTGGAACTGTAGACGGCCAGTAGAGACTAGTTGGGCGTTCTAGAAGAGAGATTGTAATCTATGTTCAATTTACACTTGTTTTTTTTTCTTGTCAAAATCCCTACAGATCTTATACTGAACTCGAACCGACAGTCAATCACAGTTCTACCTATTTGTCTATTCCCTGAGGCCCGCGTAAATCGTCTGGAGGATGTCCACAGCAAACTTTGGCTAGTTAAATGTAGCAAGTTGGTTGAAGCTAGTTGATAGCAGGGAGATAATCGTCTGGGTGTATTCTTAGACAAATAGACAGTTAAAAAAGGGAGGAAAAAGAGCCCACCCCGCACCCTAGTTTCGTCAATCATAACGCATAACAAAACGCATATCCCTCAGGAATAAAGGCGTGATTGTCAAAGTTTAACTATGTTAAAGGACGTGGACGGATCGTGGTAGGCAGAGAAGGGTTTGGCTTTCCACTTGCTCAGGGCATCAGGCTCTCACTGGCTACTGCCACACATTGCTCGCTTCGCTCGTTCACCTTCCTGACTTCCCAGCCCTGTAATGATGATGCAGTTTTGTTCCTTTTTCAGCAAATGAATCGCTTGCAGGTGAGGTTGGTATTAGTAGATTTTGGTGGACCTTTAGTACACCCAGTAATAATATGTTTAAGTAAGTCCAACTATAGTATATTATATTAAAATATAGTAGATATATTAAAAAAGTAAATTCTGACAGATGGCAGCTGTGCGTGTAAGTTTGTCGACAGATTACAAAGGTACGTATTATTTTCCGTTGGATTGAACACCAACGAAAAGACATACATACAAAAAATAGTACTAAAAGATAAGCACTCGACGGCCGCTGCCGCGGCTAACAATCTCGCTAGGTAGATTATTTTTCTGGACTAGCGATTTACAATCTAACGGTTTTTACAATTTTAGGATGACATTTGTATCGATCAATCAATCAATCAAATCAGCCTATGGTAATCCAATTCACCCCTGGACGTAGGCGTCTCTCAATTTTCGCCATAACACACGGTCCTGCGCCTTCCGCATCCAGTCCGCCTGCGGCTTTTTTCAGATCGTCAGTCCATCTGGTGGCTGGACGTCCTACGCTAAGTTTGCCAAGTCGCGGTCTCCACTCCAGAACTCGCTTGCTCCATCGGCCGTCTGTTGTTCTGCTGATATGTCCGGTCCACTGCCGTGCCGGACATATAAGCAGAAGTGCTTACTCTGCGAGCTATGACGAGAATTTAGTTCTCTGCCGGATAACCTCATTCCGAAGTTTATCCCTCAAAGAAACTTGACTTCTTTGAGGGATAAACTTTTCTTGACATTTGTATACCATAAGCAAATGTAACATCGAACCTTGTACCATTTGATAGCGTGTGAGGTGGCCAGCACTGGACACTCGACCTCTGCGTCGGAGCCCTCCTCTAGCGTCACCGTCGACAACACCTCCTCCGATTGCGTATGGGTGGGTGTTGGTATCGCTAAGGAATATAACACAACTAAATATAATCCCTTTCTACTTACATCATGACTAGCAGATTGGTCTACAGGTCGTATAGTAACAAAATTTTAATTTTCAAAGATAGCAATACCAAATTTTTTTGTACATAACACTGGTGTGTGTATGTAAGGGTGTCCGGCTGTTTGTTACTCTTACACGCTCTTACGGATCTGGCTGAAACTTGGTTCAGGGATAGATTTAGTGCGTTAAACAACATATAGGTTACTTTATACCCAGAATAAAAAAACCTTTTCTTTGAACAGTTCGGGACGGTTAGACTTTCGAGATGTCAATAAGCGTGACAATTCGAAGGTGTCGGTGTCGGTAAGCGTGACGGTCGCGTTTCGTCCTTAATAAGTTTTCACTTAAGGAATATATTGGGAGGCCTACGTCGTAGCCATAGATCAGTTTGATTGGTTTACTTACAATATACCTCCACGAGTACAGTCTTGTTGTCCTGTCCCACAGAGTTCCGCGCCACACACGTGTAGTTTCCACTCATGTCCGCGGAAGGTGAGTTAATATGCAACGTGCCATCCCCATCTATCGAGTAGCGCTCATCTAAAAGATGTACAGTTCATCTATAGTAATGGTCTATAATTCTATACTAATATTACAAAGAGAAAATATTTGATTGTTTGTTTGCATCGAATAGGCTCCGGAACTACAAAACCGATTTGTAAAATTCTTTCTTTGTTGAGAAGCTACACTATCCTCAGGTGACTACATTTTATTCCCATATTCCTACGGGAACAGGAGCTATACAGGTGAAACCACTATATATATAAACGAGAAAGTTTATAAGTATGAATACATGCTGCCAACGTGAAATTCAGCGAACGAGACTGTCTGCGAACGTGACGAATTGCGTCATAATGCCTTTACGCGAATGTGACATACTGCGACGGGATGGATGAACAGGATGAACGTTTGTTACGCTTTCACGCTCTGACGGCTGAATAGATATGACTTAAATGTACTTAACGTATAGATTACCTATTATCTGGAATAACATATTATGCTACTTTAAAACCTCGAAATGAAACAGTTTCCATGAGATGCGGGTACGTGAATATAATTCGACGCGAGTGAAGCTGTGAGCGGCATGTAGTATTTAATACATTTATTAGTCACGTTTAGCGTTGGTCCCGGGTGCCAGTAGCGTGCAAAGTACGATTGTCGGTAGCGATGTATAGCGCTGTACTTGTCCTCTACTACATGAGCTCAGTGGCTACATACCATTGTGCAAGTACAACTCGTCCTTAGCCCACAAGTAGTAAGGCGCAGGTCTGCCCGTAGCGCGGCACGCTACACTGACCACTGTGTCCGATGTATGTCCTCTACTACATGAGCTCAGTGGCTACATACCATTGTGCAAGTACAACTCGTCCTTAGCCCACAAGTAGTAAGGCGCAGGTCTGCCCGTAGCGCGGCACGCTACACTGACCACTGTGTCCGATGTATGTCCTCTACTACATGAGCTCAGTGGCTACATACCATTGTGCAAGTACAACTCGTCCTTAGCCCACAAGTAGTAAGGCGCAGGTCTGCCCGTAGCGCGGCACGCTACACTGACCACTGTGTCCGATGTATGTCCTCTACTACATGAGCTCAGTGGCTACATACCATTGTGCAAGTACAACTCGTCCTTAGCCCACAAGTAGTAAGGCGCAGGTCTGCCCGTAGCGCGGCACGCTACACTGACCACTGTGTCCGATGTATGTCCTCTACTACATGAGCTCAGTGGCTACATACCATTGTGCAAGTACAACTCGTCCTTAGCCCACAAGTAGTAAGGCGCAGGTCTGCCCGTAGCGCGGCACGCTACACTGACCACTGTGTCCGATGTATGTCCTCTACTACATGAGCTCAGTGGCTACATACCATTGTGCAAGTACAACTCGTCCTTAGCCCACAAGTAGTAAGGCGCAGGTCTGCCCGTAGCGCGGCACGCTACACTGACCACTGTGTCCGATGTATGTCCTCTACTACATGAGCTCAGTGGCTACATACCATTGTGCAAGTACAACTCGTCCTTAGCCCACAAGTAGTAAGGCGCAGGTCTGCCCGTAGCGCGGCACGCTACACTGACCACTGTGTCCGATGTATGTCCTCTACTACATGAGCTCAGTGGCTACATACCATTGTGCAAGTACAACTCGTCCTTAGCCCACAAGTAGTAAGGCGCAGGTCTGCCCGTAGCGCGGCACGCTACACTGACCACTGTGTCCGCGTCGGTAGCGATGTATGGCCCGCTGTACTTATCCTCTTCTATTTTTGGTGGTTCTGTGAAGGACAAAGCGAAAGATTTTTTATACAACTAAGGGTAAATATAAGTATGAATACAATAAAAAGTATAGAAGAATATATGTACCTGTAACCCGAAGGTGTATGGACTGTTGATCTTCACCTCCAATGTTCAGCGCCACACACGTGTATAGCCCTTCGTGACTGGCACGAGTGTCGCTAATATAGATGTTGCCGATGTCATTGAAACTGAATTACACGTGCATTCATATATGTATTAGGAAAATGTTTTGGAACATTTTTACACCATGTCATGCAGTCTTATCTTAATATCTGTTTCAATTTCTTCGCTTATTTATTTTATGGGATTATACTGTGGAGGGAAACTTGCCCAAAACTGAGCGATTCACAAGATCGTTTAGAGTCGAATCATAACAGCTTGGAACGACCTGCCAGCGGACAGCCCTTCGACTAAAACCCTGGGTCCTTCAAACGGAGCTTGACAAGGCACATCATTGGGCCCCACAAATTTAAAGGTCACTGTCTTGTGGACTGGGCGAGTGGCACTCAATTGCTTGATGTCGTCATGGCTTTCCATGGGGCGGGCGGAGTCAATTTGGCGAGCTAACTATCATCATCATACTTCGAGCCTTTTCTCAACCCTGTTGGGATCGGCTTTCAGTCTAACTGCAATGCGATGCGGTAAAGTAGATACTTTCTTTGATGAGCTAACTATAAAAAATAAATATCCAAAAATCAGTAAAGAATTTATACCTCACATGAGTGGTATTTTCCGTAAGAATGTCCTCGTTGAACATCCAATGCAAGGTGGGTAAAGGGAACCCGATGACGTCACACTGTAGTGTTACATTGGCACCCACTGTCACTTCCTTTGTAAGTTCTGTATGTGGTTTCAAGTATGGAGGCACTGAAATGAGTTATTTATGATTTATGAAAAGACTGAAGTTCTGATTAACTAAGGCGGATCATATTTATGCCCTAGTTCAAGAAGAACTATGAATCTTGTCCAGTTTGTGAAATAAAATTAAGGTTTATGGTTGAGTATGAAAGTGGCGGCAATATAGTAGATGAAATTAAAAAAAAAAAACATTTTTTTAAAGAATCCCTTACACTTTCACACGACATTCCTCAGTATTTGAAATATTTAAGCTTAAATTATGACGCACGTAACCATTCCACTTTATAATATTGTTGCTCTCTGTTCTCACAACTAGAGAAGAGAGCGGTAAATATTTTCCTTTTATCTACCTTTTGTAAAATTGGCGTATTATTTAGGATTGCTAATGAATAAATATATAATAAACTAGTATAACGACATACTCCAAACATGTAGTGTGTATGACACAGAAGCGTTCCCGTGTATATTTGTAGCAGTGCAGGTGTATTCACCGAAGTCCGTCAGGTTCGCTACAAATCTGAAATCGAAAGAGAATATACGCAAATTTAACTGGGAAGAATCAGTTAGTCTCCCCCTGCTTTTATTTTCCCTGTAATGTTGTTGCTGTTTAACATTAAACACAACAACGACGCGATGGGAGAAGTAGGAGACCATGGCTCAGGGAATGTGCAATGAACAACTAGTGCAGCGGGAGCTCTTCCGTTTGACACAAAATCGTGGGGAGTTTCAAAAGTTAAGGGTCAAACTCCGGTAGCGGAGAGGTATTAAATAATATAGAGGTATTAAATAGTTGATTTTTAATACAGTTGCTCAAAAAGTGGCGTATTACAGGGACGTATAGCGTTCGGGATGAGGGCTATTACAGTCCAATCCTGCCCGATCTGGCAATAATGTAAACATGTCATGTTTTGACAATCGTTGTCTAAGACAAATGAGTAGAAAAATATAGTATGACAAATCATTGAATTTTTTACTAACCTGAGTAGGTATTTTAAATGAAAATAAACTATCAAAAATAAGTTATTTGGTGTCGAAATGATTGTAAGAACACTGTATGACTCCTGGATACTGGAATATAATCAGGATGAACACTCAATTGCAAGTAACTATGGATATATATGATCAAATGTGTTTGTTTACATTTTTGCGTAAAGCTATTGAAATACAGTATACACACTCGTGCTTATTCTTAACCATTCCCGCACTCGTGCGTTTCCTTTTCCAATTGTCAAAATAATGTCTGTGATTCATGCAAATATTTCTAAAAAAAGATACTAACTTGTTTCAATATCAGATTAAAAGTAATTTTAATTAAAATTTAAGTAAAAAAGACGTGTGGCACTCGGGGACTGCCGCGGTAAAGCTATTACATAGCATTTTTTACCGACTATGCTAGTATAATTATTTCTATATAAGAATACTAGCTGATGCCCGCAGCTTCGCCCGCGTAAAATTTGTTACCTCGGGAAGTTATTCCCGGGATAAAAGGTAGCCTATGTGTTATTCCAGACCATAATGTATCTCTGTTACCAAATTTCAGCCCGATCCGTTCAGCGGTTTGAGCGTGAAAGAGTAACAAACATCCACACTCACAAACATTCGCATTTATAATATTAGTAAGATTTTAAGGCCTATGTTCAACAAAGTAAAGTACCAAGTACCTACTTGACTGTGGACATTTGGGCTTTTGGACTTTTGGCCTATTGGCCTTTTGGACTTTTGGACTTTTGGCCTTTGGACTTTTGGCCTTTTGGACTTTTGTATTATTGGACTTTTGGACTTTTGGACTTTTGGACTTTTTGACTTTTAGACTTTTGGACTTTTGGACTTTTGAACTTTTGGACTTTTGGACTTTTGGACTTTTGGACTTTTGGACTTTTGGACTTTTGGACTTTTGGACTTTTGGACTTTTGGACTTTTGGACTTTTGGACTTTTGAACTAAAGTCCAAAAGGCCAAAAGGCAGGAATCTTAGCATTATGTTATGTAGCCTATAGCAACTATTAATTAATGTACCTACTTACTATCGAACAGTTTTTGAAACCCTACCAGTAGTTTCAGTAAGACTTGCCTTGGTATGATGTGATCGTGGTCCCTTTGCAGCGTGTGTCCAATCTAGCGCAGCAGCTACACTTCCGACGTTTGATCTGTTGGTGGATAGGGGTCTCACTGCAGCGTTCCAATAGTCTTACGTTCGTGATGTTCTCGGGCCCGTATGTACCGAGGATCCATTGGAGGCAGCGTTTGACGAAGACTTATTGCTGGTAGCTGGTGCGAAATGTCTTTAGTGACCTTCCATGTCTCGCATCCGTATAGCAGTTAGCAGTACAGTTTTAACGTTTACTTTGTTTTGAGTTTCACTCTTCGTGTCTTTTGGACTTTTGAACTAAAGTTCAAAAGGCCAAAAGGCAGGAATCTTAGCATTATGTTATGTAGCCTATAGCCACTATCAATTAATGTACCTACTTACTATCGAACAGTTTTTGAAACCCTACCGGTAGTTTCAGTAAGACTTGCCTTGGTATGATGTGATCGTGGTCCCTTTGCAGCGTGTGTCCAATCTAGCGCAGCAGCTACACTTCCGACGTTTGATCTGTTGGTCTCACTGCAGCGTTCCAATAGTCTTACGTCGTGATGTTCTCGGGCCCGTATGTACCGAGGATTCATTGGAGGCAGCGTTTGACGAAGACTTATAGCTGGTAGCTGGTGCGAAATGTCTTTAGTGACCTTCCATGTCTTGCATCCGTATAGCAGTTAGCAGTACAGTTTTAACGTTTACTTTGTTTTGAGTTTCACTCTTCGTGTCCATTTTCGCAACTGCCCACGGGGCGCGGCTGTGTAAAGGTTGTTCTGGCCTTGGCGAGACTCGAAATGATGTAAGGTACTCTTCTATCCCATCAGTTTCTGACACGACACTCCCGAGGTACGTGAATTAGTGCCTCCACCACATCTCTTGCGTCTGTCGATTTTAATTTCAGTCCAGCCATTCGCTGCCTCATCCTGCTCGTTGTCCTGCACGTTGTCCTGCAGACATGCATGACGGCGTGTGTGTGCCTCAGCAGGCACAGGACATCGGCATCATTTAAATCCTCCAGGATATCAGTATAGGCCCCATTCTATGCCGCGCCGATTGTTCTTTGCGGTATTCAGCATTATACCATCTATTTTCTATGGATGGTTGTTAACTATCCTGTTATCTTCATAACGATCCTCTAAGGTAGGTACAGTACGTATTTTCAAAAGAGTTTGTGAACTCTATTTTTAATTTCTTTTTCAGAATATTGATGACATTTGATTGATGTCATTTTATACACGTTACGTCTACTACATTGATACATGTAATAAAATTCTAACACGCCGGTGTTTGTATGTAAATTGTTTATACTGAGGAAAATTCTATACTGAGGAATAGCTTTAACCATTAAGCTCTATTTTGATTAAGCAAACAGGGCAGATTCACACGCTACTTGATGAGTATGATTAATAAATACCTCTAATTTCATAGACCTTGTGTGACGTAAACAAAGTTGCGAGGGTCAGCTAGTTAAAAGATAAAACACTAGGTTTCTTCTTAAAAACTATTTTTACAAATTTTATGGTAATAACAGACATTCTTTGAAATATGCATGTATGGTATTGTTGTGACTTTTATGACACGTTTAAAGTACATAGGTATGAGATAGATGGCGCTCGCGGCTACGTCAGCGTGAAATTTTCTTCCCGCTTCCCATGGGAACGTACTCCCGGGTTTGGTTATCTTTATAGCAGTATTATAAATAAATTAACAAAACAAAAAATAATACTGCATTGGTGATAATAATAATAAAATGTATGTATATAGAGTACTCACCTCTTATATTTGCTCCATGGTACTCACTCATTTTCTTTCACTATTTTTCGTGACTTTCTTCATTAATAACTGCACTTTGTTTATTCATATTTAAAACACTTTTTACACAAATTATACGAGTACAGTTCACTGTTGTACATAGATGATGAATACCTATACACCTATAGTCGAATTTTTAACCGACTTCAAAAAAAGGAGGAGGTTCTCAATTCGTCTGTATGTATTTTTTTTTATGTATGTCAAGCGATATTTCCGTCAATTATAGACGGATATCAAAAATTTTTTTTTTGTTGAATAGGGTTTACTTCTGAGGTGGTCCCATTTTCACCAGGTCAGGATCTGATGAAGGGATCCAGTAGAAATCGAGGGCAACCACGGAAAATTGTAGGGACAACTAGTGCGCATGTTAACTTTTTAATTAAGTGCTTTAATGTTCTACATTTTAATGAAGGTCTGGCGTCGATCTGATGATAGAGTCGAAGGACAGTCGAGGGCATTCCTTAACAATTTACAGCAGTTATCTTGTGTTTGGACTTGATTGATTTGTATTGATTAGAACTTTACACCTAGATTGACAGATTAGACTTAAAAAAAGAAAGTTCTCAATGTTTTATGTATGTTCACCGATATTTCCGTCAATTATAGATGGATTTAATTTTTTTTTGTTATTAAACAAAAAAAAATTAAATCCATTTGGTGCCATGAATAATACCTACCTAAACCTATGAATTTACTTGGCGCCGACTTCAATATTATATTGAATAAAATCTGATAAATCAAAATACATATTACTTTGTGCTAAGTAAATTTTATTTTTCAGGATTTGTTCGAAGTCGGTTGTATTTTTTATTGAAAAATTTTTTTATTTAGACGAAGTAAATTGACAGCAACTAATGTAATTGACAGCATCGAAATTGTCATTTCACATTATGAACTCTAAATTCAACCAGCACTCATAATTCAACTTTGGTCGAGTGGTTAAGACGCGGATCGGTACGCAGAAGGCGCAAGATCGATTCTGGGTACAAGCATCAATTTTTGGATTATTTGACACAATATAATAATATTATAACGACTGCAGAGTTCATAATTGACGTAAACAAAAAATTTATGAAGTGCGAGACGAGATACACGAACGTGGCCGAAGGTAGCCGAGAGTGTGACTCGTTTTCGTGACACAATTTCTGGATTCGGTCTCCACGCAAGGCCCGCGATAGAAGCTATGCAATAGCTTAAAATTAATATAAGTATCGGCCAAATTAAATTTATAAATATAAAAAAAGTTGGCTGTATGAAGTGCACTGCCATAGTATCTGCTTAGGAAGGTATATATTCTTTTACAGTTGGCGCCATTTTGGATATTCAGGTTTATTGTGTTTTTAATCTATTATATAAAAATAAGTCGGGTTTTCCTTCCTGACGCTATAACTCCAGAACGCACGAGCTGATTTCCACGGTTTTGCATTTGTTGGAAAGGTCTCGGGCTCCGTGAGGTTTATAGCAAAGAAAATTCAGGAAAAATTTCAACAGAAAAGCGGGAAAATCATTTTTCACATACAGCGCCATCGCGGGCGAAGCTGCGGGCATCAGCTAGTATTTTATAAAATTGCTTAATTTTTTCGCAACTGTATTAAAAATAGTTGTTCAATACAACGTGTGGGACTGTTATTTTAACTCGTTCCGACTGTCTACCCTCGCCTTCGGCTCTGGTCAACACCTGTCGTAACTCGTTGTAATAACAGAAATCCCACACTTGTATCGAAAACTACTATTTTATAACGGAAAAGATAACAATCGAATGACACCTCACAGTGCAAAGTAGGTCAAGCTGTTTAAACTTCAAGGGGCAGAAGGATTCGTCAAGCTTATGGTCATTGAGACTGATATTCATTACATACCTCAGTCCAAACTTGTCCACGTATTTGTCCCGGCCAATAGGTTCACCGTTGAAGGTCCACTGCACGCGGGGTGTAGGCAGACCTTGTGCGACACAGCGCATTTCCACCAGCTGACCTTGTAACACTTCTTGTATTGGATCGGATGTTGCCGATAATGTTGGAGGCTCTGTGAAAGCGACAAATTTTGCGAATTATAATGACGAATTGGCATAGCAGGTAGGTCATATAAATCAATGAAATTTTAGGGTCGTCAGCGCCAGTGTAGCTGGTGTAGCGAACATCTATAAGCTAGTGACCATTTTTATCAGATGGACTGTATACCTTTACATGTCTGTCACTAAAATTTGCCACAAATTAATTGATGAATTATCAATTTGATTTGAGTTAGCTTCTTTTTTGAAGAATAAAACTTAAACATTAGAGTCGGCGGTAAGTAGCACGGTAGTCGTCAAGCCAATTTGAAAGTTAGAAGCGGCTCATTAATATTAACAGTAAGAAAACAGAACCAGTATATGTCAAGACAGCAATAGAATTATCACACAGGATTACAGTGTAAACAAGTGGAATTGCGAAGAAGGCGGGGCACATGTGTCAGTACCAAGCGCAAAAAAAGCAAGCTCCGGGCTTATTCGTCTCTAACGATGTTTTTAAGACTGTGTGAAATGATTGATGCCATAATTATTGTTTCATATTTATTTTATGTAATAGCGCAGGGCGGAAACTCCATACAAATGATTCGTTTTCAATTCTGTCTTCGTACAAAACTTGAATGTGTGTGTGTGTGACCAATAAGGCTAAGCAAATGTTCGCTCACGACACCCGCCAACTATAATGACAGCTGTAGCGCTGGAGTGGCGGGGGTGGGGAAGCTTGCTCAGTGGGGGGCAGGGAGTTGCCTATCTGTAAGTAATACTATTACATTATCTTTGGAAATACGTTTGCCTTGATGATTTGAAGCTAACTCCTTACTTACCATAAACAGTGAGAGTGAAGTTCCTGTGAGCGGAGCCCACGGCACTGAGCACGTGACACGCGTACGTGCCCGAGTTGTGCGGAGACGCTGATTGTATCACCAACTCACTTGCGTTCAACACATTTCTGGCAATTTAAAAACATTGTGAGGCATAACGAGATGTCCATTAGAAGTGAAACAACAAAATCATTTAGTGAAAATTTAAAATCCAATTTCAGAAATCTTAATCCGAAATCTAAAATCCAAAATCATAACCCAAAATCTAAAATTCAATACAAGTTTCGATACTTATTATCAAACTCTGAGAGACATCAGTTTAACTATATCTGTAGATGTTTCACATAAAAGATGCACTTATTTGCTTCCAATCTAGATTTGTTCAGTTTTAAAAAATAAACTTTATTTTAACTAAATGCAATAAGGTGTAATCAAATCAACATCAAGTCAACAATGTTTCCTGTAATAAACTAAAATTCATTCATACCCCCTTCAAAGGTGAAATTTTCGAAAATATCTTTTTTTAGTGTGTAGTAGCTACCTATATTATAATGGTACCTTACCCTAAAATTGTGTAGGTGTAAGGGTTTCGGGTGGGTGAGTCGCTCGATAAGTAATTCGATCGTTCCAAAAATAGAAGAGCAGAAAGGTTAAAATACTCACAAATTGTCGGTAAAAACCAGTGGGCGTCCATCTTTGTCCCACACAGTGACAGGCGGAGGCACGCCACTTGCCGCACAAGAGAACTGCACTCGACCACCTAACTTCACTTCGAATGGATTATCGAGGGTTTTCACACCTTTAAGAAGCTTTGGAGGGTCTGGATAAGAAAATATTACGTAATGGAATTAGACGTGACATGGCCGAATTTCGTCGTAGAACGATAATAAAGGAGGAAGGGCATCTACTGCACATTCTCAACCCGCCCATTGTATCACACACATAATTAAGAGTCCGTCTGACGCCAAATAGACTATTACTTTGATCTAGATGTCAGGACTCGTGAGGTTTAATGAATTAAAATTTTAACACAGACAACTTCAGTTCATGAACTAAAAACGCTCTAGGCTAGAAACATGATTGCTGATAAAATCCTTGATAGATTTTTGTGTCGAAAATACCTCGATTTCTTGAAATTTTAACCTAGATCTCATAAGTTTTAAGTTGTTTTTATAATATAAAATATTTACCAGAAAGACAATAGTAATATCTTCATTTGCACAAGACCACTTTTTTAATATTGGTGGTTATAGTTTTTAAGCTATTGCATAGCTTCTATCGCGGGCCTTGAGCGTGGAGACCGAATCCAGAAATTCCGTCACGAAATAAGCCTAATACACTCGGCTAGTCTCGGCCACGCTCGTACATCTCGCACTTCATATTTTTTTTTTACGTCAATTATGCACTCTGCAGTCGTTATATATTAAGTCAATCCAAAAAGTGACGCTTGTACCCAGAATCCTTCTTGCACCTTCTGCGTACCGATCCGCGTCTTAACCAAGCGACCAAATTTGAATTAAGAGTACTGGTCGAATTTAGAGTTCTTAATGTGAAAACAATTTCGATGCACTATCTTTTTTATAATTAATTGGTTGCCTGGCAGAAATTGCTTCCAGCAATAAGGCCGCCCATTGAACCGTAGAATACCTCCTTTAATTTGTTAATATTGATAAGCTTCGGTGTACAATAAAGAATATATTATTATTTATTTATTTAGTTAAAAACGCACAAAAACTGATCGCATCTCTCTCTGTCTTGCACACTAAAATGTATATCTTCTATCTTCTTTCAACAATTTGGCGTCTGGTAGGCTCTTAAGGGTTACCTCATGGACCGCGAAGACGCTCATAATGAAGCCGCCAACTTTAGGACCCAGTTAAGAAGTCGTACGGAATGCGAGAGTTGCCCCCAATCGCTAGATGCGCCATTGCTTTCCTATTTAAATGATACAATTGTAATGGAGGAACGACAAGTCGAATGAAAATATATTCGTCAAGATTGGTTCCTCCTGGGATCAAGGATGTGTGATACTAATAGGTACCGCTTTCCTTTATTATTGTTTTAAGATACCTCATATCAAGATCAGCTACACTAATATATTGAACAAAATACTTACCAAAAACAGTCAAAGTGAAGTTCTTGTAGGTGGATCCAGCCGCATTGGTAACATTACAAGTGTAGACGCCGGAGTTGTTTACAGAGGCTGCTGCGATTACCAGTTCGCTGGCATTTGTTACCGACCTGAGGAATTGAATATCAACACTAGAAATATAACTTGATTATATTTAGGAATGTTGCACAGTAGGTTATTGGTGTAGAGCGACTCGGATTCGCGCATGGAGGGTGCCGTATCAAAAACGGCAAATAAATTAAGATGAGTTTATGGGAGCATATTTAAAAAAATATATTTTTCTGTTTTTTAGTATTTGTTGTTATAGCGGCCACAGAAATACGTTATCTGTAAATATTTTAGCTCTTTCTGTAGCTATACCGTTCATCAAATAAAGCCTCGTGACAGACAGTCCGACGGACAGCGAAGACCATAATATTTCGCTTTTTTTTAATGTGACGCATCTCCTAAAAACCACATGTATCCTACCTAAAAGCCTACGGTTGGGAGCCCCGGGTAAGCCCTCTGAAGGATACCCCAGGACATAATATTTCCTACTACCTATTTCAACTAGATTCGTTCAGCAAAGAGTAACGATATTCCATAAATCCATCTCACAAGCTTTCGCATTTATAATAATAGTAAAATTTCTAAGCTAAATTGCTATAAGGGCGGCTTGAAAATTTTCAACAGCGGGTAGGGCAGTCACAGCCTGCGCCTGTCCATATCAACGCGGCAATACGGCTCACACTCCTTCGGGGATAAAAGTATGTATGTAAAATTTGAAAAAAGATGAATACTCACGTGGTGTCAGTAAGTGCGAGCGCACGTCCATCTTTGTGCCACACAGTGACAGGCGGCGGCACGCCAGTCGCTTCACACGAGAGTGTCACGCTCTCTCCTACTTTAACTTGATGCACCTTGTCACTGTTTTCTAGATGTGGTAGAAGTTTCGGTGGATCTAGGGGGTGATATAAAGCAATGTTTATGTCATAGTAATATTTATCTATAAATCTATACTATTATTAAGGTATAAACACAAAAATAACTCTAGATTGAAGATGAAGATTGCCTGTTGAAGAATTTGATGACAAGTCTGAGGAAAGATGGGTTCAAAAGGAAAAGGTATGAGGAGGATTAGCCTGGATGAAATAAAACAGTACGGATGTACTGCTTGTTACTTAAAACTATACTCGAAAGTTCTTGGCCTGGAAAATTTTACACTACGATCTTTGTACAAATCTTATGAGAATGAAGTTTATAAGAATTGAAAAAGTGTGTTGATAGCAAATATTCAAAACAATTTGATATTCACCCCATATATGCAGTGTGTAGGAGACGGAAGCATTTCCATATTCGTTCGTAGCTGTGCAGGTGTAATTCCCGGAGTCGGTTAAGCTCGCAATGAATCTGAAAATAACAATGTATGTAGCTAAATGAGCGCAACAGGCTATCACGTTGAGATAGTATAATAGACAATACTGTGTTATCAAAATAATCAGAGTCCATTTTTCTCCGCATTAACGCAATGTCTAAAGATGAAATAATGTTGCAATGCGTTCTACCAGTTTGACCTACGGTGCCGAAACGTGAACGCTTACAGTGAAGCTATTAGGACAAATTTTAACCACGCTCCCATTGCTGTTATTCCTGTAAATCAGTATTTAAAGTTTCTCTACCTTGGGACACTTCTCTACCTCTCTCTACCCTTAAGGGAAGGATCGATGCCTGAAGATTGACTTTTTGACTCTTTTTATATTTTAACTTGTACTGGCACATGTACCTGGAATTTGCCTAATTGAATTTCAGCGTATTATTTTTGCTTTTAGCCATTAAACAAGTTAAAATATAAAAAGACTATTCATTCACATTCTAAAATCTGTTCCGTTAATCTTCAGGCATCGATCCTTCCCTTAAGGGTAGAGAGAGGTAGAGAAGTCCCTCAAGGTAGAGAAAGTTTCTCTACCTTGACCAGTACATCTTCTTTCACACCAAAACATTCTGATATCATTCCTTACAATAGACTGTAATGTGTACACTTCCCTACTCACCTCAACCCATATTCATCAACATAAGGCCCACTGTCGATCAGTTCCCCATTCTTCGTCCAGTGCACAGTGGGAGTAGGCAGACCTTGAGCAATACACGGCAGCTGCGCCAACTGGCCAAGTAGCACGTCTTGTTTAGCATTGCTGATTGATGGTGATTGATTGATCTTTGGTGGTTCTGGACAAACAAACATAAAATACAATCACGTCTATATCACTGGAGTGGCCTATCAGCGCACGCGTTTTTTTTCATCGCTTACAATCTTGGGTTCTTTAAGCGGAGCGTGAAGAGACACATCATTGGGCCACCAACTTGAGGACTGTTAATAGTCTTGAGGATTGTTAGAGTAAAACTTGGCCAATAGTTTAAAACAAACTGAGTCGCATATACTGGGTGTTTCTTTTAGGGTGTCAAGCCGCCACTAGTTGGTAGCAGGGTTCCATACCTATCGATTTAACCCCCATGTATGTTCTACGATTTTTTGTAGTTTTCGAGATATAATTTTTTTCGTTATTTTTCCACGTGGCTTTAAATAATTACAACTTCTTTTTGGTTCGACTTTTCTTGGATATTTTTTATTATTATAATGCCTATTGATTGCAGTATTATGAACAAAATAATCTCCTTCCTAACTTTGATACAAGATGTAAAATTTTAATCGATAATAAAAAAATAGGGAATTATGCAGAACATTATATCTCGAAAACTACAAAAAATCGTAGAACATACCTGGGGGTTAAATCGATACGTATGGAACCCTGCTACCAGCTAGTGGCGGCTTGACACCCTAAAAGAAACACCGTGTATATACTCGTAAATGATCCACAAATGTTTGTTTTGGAGTTCGGGTGTTTTCTATGTATAATATGTATGTATTTAGAAATATATAAGTATGTATATCAGTCGTCTAGTTCCCATAGCACAAGCTTATAGCTTAGTTTGGGCTAGATGATGTTGTGTGAGAATGTCCAACAATATTTATTTTATTTATTTTTATATATATTTTTTGGAATGCTGTATGGTGACGACGAGAAGGTGAAGCTCGTATGTCCAGCAAAGCAATTAACTGGCTTTATAGTTGACCGCACAAGGTTTAATTTTTTCTGCCCCGCTTAGAGAACTCCGGGTTGTAAAAGTGAGGAATCACTTGTGGGAAGAGGCAAATTAGTAGGCAGTCAATTTAAGTGTAATTTATATTTGCAAGACATCTTATAACTGATGTAAGCGGCTCTGGCGTATGCATCAATTGAGAGATTGGCAGATTTGATAGCAGTTACTGTCAACAATACGGGATAAATACCAAACTATAGATATCATTAATAGCCAATGTAGGGGGAGAAAAATGGAAATTTCAGAAGCAATTGTCACTTAATAAATTCGTTTTGTAAGTTTAGAATATATTACAATTAACAAGATTGCTATGAGTAATGACAATCACTTTCCATCAGGTGGGCTACGTGCTTTTAAATTAATGGTTAAAAAGTATAAATAAAGAAAACATACCGTATACAATCACAGTAAAGTTCCTTTGAGCTGAGCCCACCGTATTGACCATGTTACACGTGTACGTGCCCGAATTGTACGTGGACGCCGATTGTATAACCAATTCGCTAGAGTTTACCAAGTACCTGTAAAAGTATTTAATGAAGTACCTCGTGATAGTAACCAAAACAGGGTTCCATCGCACCAATATGGATAAAGAATGAATTGAACTTCAAGTATGGCAGCAAAGGAAAGAAAAAAAAAAATACTGATAGAACTGAAACTAACGTTTACAGAAGAATACAATTTGTACCGGTGAAAAGTATACCCACGTTTACTGAATTCTACCAAGAAGAGTTCCAGGCATATAGTCAAACAACCACTTGTGCATTTTTAACGAAATAAATTAATTTAAAAAAGCTATAAGCAATATGACAACAGTGGTCTAGTGCAGATGAAGATTTTACAACACTCATTTGCAAAAAAAACGGGCACCTAAGCAATGAACCATTTCGAATGTTAATATTGCTTTGTTTGATAATTATAGGTAGTTTTATCCTCACAATTTGGTAAATTAATAAGAAAATAATTGATTTCATCAGTATTTCATAAAATTTTGTTACAATTTATGGGAAATAATGCTAAACCTCGCTAGTAGTGTATGTTCGCTAGTAGTGCATATGCTCATGAAGTAAAAATAAAAAAGATTTTTTGTTTGTTTTTCTTTAATAAAGTAAAAGCAGATAAATGTTTAGTATCGAGTGTAACCCCCTCTAGCTAAAATCACAGCTTGAATTCGTCTGGGCATGCTAGCGAGTATATCCCGGATACTTGCTTGCGGAATACGTTCCCACTCCGCAGTAATCACAATCTTCAGCTCTCTGATGGTCTGCGGAGCCGGGTGTACTGATCTCACACGCCGTTTTAGAACGTCCCAGATATGTTCTATGGGATTGAGGTCGGAACTTCGAGCTGGCCAATCCAAACGACGAATGCCGACCTCTTGCACATACGCATTAACATCGCGGGATCGGTGTGCGCGAGCATTGTCGTCCATAAAAATCGAGTCTTGACCTAGAGCGGCCAATGCGGGTTGTGCATGAGGAATTAGAACTTCCGTTATGTATCGATGCCCAGTCAGTGAGCCGTTTTCAATGAAGACTAACTCTGTACGTTCCATTGAATTTATTCCTGCCCAAAACATAACAGAGCCCCCACCATAAGGTGTGATTTCTTCGAAACATACATCTGCAAAGCGCTCTCCTTGTCTTCTTAGCACTCGCCGACGTCGATCTTCACCGAACAGAGATATCCTGGCTTCATCAGAGAACAAAACCCTATTCCAATCTTCTTGAGTCCATGATTCACAATTTCTAGCGAACCTAAGCCTGTAAACTCTGTGCTCACGGAGTAATTTGGGGCCGCGGGCCGGGCGGTAACTGCGTATATTGGCAGCGAGAAGCCTCCTCCTGACCGTCTATAGACTAATATGCACATTTCTTACTTCTTGGAGGTTGTTCTTAAGATCCACATACGAAGATTTGCGATTTCTCAATGCGCGACTCACAAGAAAACGATCATCCCGTGGTTGGGTACATGGTTTTCTTCCAGAACCAGGCCTTCTCTCGACGGAACCAGTCTCCTGATATCGCTGCCAGGTCCTTTGGACCGTCGAGCGACTAACATTTAGCCTCCTAGCCACGAAACATTGGCTGCAACCCTCTTCAAGCAGCGCGATAATTTTGGTAGCTTTTACCACTTTATCTACCATTTTTGATACAGCCAAACAGCAATAAAAAAAGCTTTGACAGGCAAGGATATGAAATTAATCCCTCGGGGTTTAGGGGATATGCGTTACTTCTCATGGAGCTAACGTTACACCCTGAGGGTACAGTAGTGGCTTCTTCAATGAGATCCCTAAGATTCAATATCTTAGGGATTAACGAAAAAGCCCACATTAGGAGGAAGGGCATAACGGTACTCCGTTCGTTGAGCAGCCCGCCTGGGGCAGTACCTCCGCCCTGCAGAAGACCGCGGTAATAGTAACCTGACTCCGGTTGGGTTATGTTCTCCGTCGGTTAGCAGGGATCCAGAGCTCATTGGGGCGACTTTGTGCCGGTGACGGTGAGACCAGAGGCTTACCTGGCTCCATTGGCGGATAGAGGCGCGGAGTATTGGTACGGCGGTCAGGGAGACCCGGTGAAACGGTTGACCGCTGACCGCCCGCAGGCTGTACGGAACCCGAACCTGGGGATCACTTAATCTCCGCCCCAGGAGGCTGAACCAGCAGCCTGTGTAAAGTCCCTGGTGCTGTGGTCGTGCCGGAGGAGGATACCGGAGTGGACGCGGCCACTGCATTGGGGGGGGACCGAAGGCCCTTCCGTACGCCGTGCCAATCTTCCGCATTACCTTTGTCTGCCTTTGGTGAGTTGGAGCCTCGCTTAGTCTCCTGCGCCAGCGGCACACAGGCGCCCCCTCAACCTTCTTAATTCCCCTTTTAAAAAAAAACAACCATGGCAGCAAAAAGGAAAAATAAAAGGGTATCCACAGCGGCATCGGCGTCCACACTTCAAGTGGACTTTTGCAACATCAGAGGCATGCGCGCGAACATCAACGTAGTCCACCACCATCTTGAAACTGCGAAGCCGACCCTTTTTTTCTTGACGGAGACGCAGATCTCATGCCCGGAAGATGCATCTGACTTAATGTACCCTGGCTACAAGCTGGAGTACCACTTCAGGCGGAAAGCCGGGGTGTGTATGTACGTCCGGGATGATGTCTGCTGTCGCCGTCTTACAAGCCTCGAAGACAGTGACCTGTCTACGTTAAGGGCGCGCGTGGATCACGGGGGCCACACCCGGATCTACGCGTGCGTGTACAGGTCTCACAGCGGTAACACGGACACAGTTCGCCTTTATGACCACCTGCAGCAGTCGACTGACAGGGTGATTGAGCAGTGTCCCTCCGCGGAGATAGTGATTTTGGGAGATTTCAACGGTCATCATGTTGACTGGTTGGGCTCCCGGACCACCGACTTTGCGGGAAAAGCTGCTCACGAATTTGCCTTGACCTATGGGTTCTCCCAGCTGGTTAAATCCCATACAAGGATACCAGACAGGGAGAACGAGCATAGTGCATTGCTGGACCTCCTGCTGACAACGCGTCCGGACGGATACAACGTTTCAGTGGATGCTCCGCTAGGATCGTCGGACCACTGTGTCGTTCGGACGCATGTGCCTCTCGCAAGGCCTGAACCACCTCGGCCCAAGGAGTGGCGACATGTGTGGCACTACAATTCAGCAGACTGGGATGGACTGCGAGAGTTCTATGCGTCGTACCCGTGGTGGCGGCTTTGTTTTGCCTCAGAGGATCTGGATTCTTGTGCTATAGCAGTCGCTGAGGGGATCTTGGAGGGTATGGAAAGCTACATTCCCAACCGCTGGATCCCTGTAGGTGCAAAAAAGCGACCGTGGTTCAATCGGCTCTGCAGAGAAGCTCTAATGCAGAAAGAATCTGCCTACAGAGCTTGGACCACGGCTCGTGCAAATTCAGATCCAAACATCTCTGAGGTAAAACGCAAATTAAATGCCGCCTCGAGGTCCAGTAAAAGAGCAATTGTCAAGGCCAAGTTCGATTTCGTCGGCAGAATTGGCGAACGGCTAGCAGGCTACCCTTCAGGAAGTCGTGAATTTTGGTCGCTTGCCAAAGCTGCCGAGGGAAACTTCTGTCGGTCAGAATTACCACCCTTGCTTAAACCCGACGGTAGTTTGGCCCAGAGTGCCAAGGAGAAAGCCGACCTTTTGGGTAATCTCTTTGCCTCTAACTCGACCATGAGCGATGGGGGTGCTTTACCGCCGGGCATTCCGAGTTGTGGCACTTCCATGCCGGAAGTTAAATTTACACAGCGGAATGTCCGGCGGGAGCTTCAATCCCTGGACGTTCATAAGTCGAGTGGGCCAGACGGCATTCCCGCGGTGGTACTAAAGCATTGTGGTCCAGAGTTGTGTCCGGTACTTACACGTCTTCTCACACTTTCCTATTCCATGCAACAAGTCCCGGCATCGTGGAAGATCGCGTATGTACATCCTGTAACCCAAGAAGGGTGACAGGACCGACCCGGCCAATTACAGGCCTATAGCCGTCACCGTCACCTCCCTTTTATCCAATGGAGCGTGTAATTAATACACAGCTCCTGGGGTACCTTGAGGAACACGACCTGCTCAGCCACCGGCAGTACGGTTTCCGTCACGGTCGCTCGACGGGCGATCTTCTTGTGTACCTAACACACCGATGGGCGGCGGCTATCGAGAGTAAGGGTGAGGCTCTAGCAGTGAGCCTCGACATCCCTAAAGCCTTTGACCGGGTCTGGCACCGTGGTCTTCTTACGAAATTGCCCTCATATGGACTACCTGAGAGATTATGCGGATGGGTGTCCAGCTTCTTGGCCGGTAGAAGCATCAGGGCCGTCGTTGACGGCAGCTGTTCAGACTGCATGGCCATAAACGCTGGAGTACCGCAAGGCTCAGTGTTGTCCCCTACTCTGTTTCTGCTGCATATCAATGACATGTTGTCTATTGATGGCATTCATTGTAATGCGGACGACAGTACGGGGGACACTTGTTACACGGGCCGCCCCGGTATCTCTCGGGACACAGTAGAGGAAAATCGTGAACAGCTTGTGTCTGAAATCGAGGCTACTCTTACTAGAGTGTCCGATTGGGGTGGACAAAATCTTGTCCAGTTCAACCCTTCCAAGACACAAGCGTGTTTTTTCACCGCTAAGCAAACCCCAATTACTGTAGCGCCGCAATTTCAGGGCACATCTCTTTCCATCTCCAAAAGTATAGGGATCCTTGGCGTTGACATCTCCAGTGACGTTCAGTTCCGTAGTCATTTGGAGGACAAGGCTAAGCTGGCGTCCAAGAAGCTAGGTGTGCTCAACAGGGCGCGGCGGTACTTCACTGCGGCGCAAACACTGCTTCTCTATAAGTCGCAAGTGCGGCCGCATATGGAGTACTGCTGTCACCTCTGGGCGGGAGCACCTGAATATCAGCTTCGTCCATTTGGCTCGGTGCAAAGACGAGCTGTAAGAATTGTCAACGATCCTGTACTTACAGCTGGTGTGAAACCTCTTCGCGACAGGAGAGACTTTGCCTCCTTATGCGTGTTCTACCGCCTGTACAATGGTATGTGCTCTGAGGAATTGTTTGATATGATGCCCACGGCTACGTTCTATCATCGCACCGCTCGCCACAGACAGGGAGTTCATCCTCACACTTTGCGTCCGGTGCGTTCCAGCACGGTTAGATCCGAAAGGTGTTTTCTTTCGCGCACGCTTAGGTTGTGGAATGACCTCCCTGCCTCGGTTTTCCCAAACGCCTACAGTATGGGGTTCTTCAAAAGGGGTCTTAGAAGGTTTTTACAGGGTCGGCAGCGCGAGTGTGGCACCTCTGGTGTTGCAAGCGTTCATAGGCTGCGGTGACCACCGGTCCTTCTGGTGGGCCGTATGCTTGTCTGCCACCTTAGTGGTATAAAAAAAAAAAAAATTAATCGATAAAAATTGAATAAAAGTTGTGAAAGTCGATGTTAACTTCTGGAACTTCGCGCCAAAAATGTAGGATAAAAGGGGTTTTCTGTAAAAATGAGCATCAAATGAAAATTTGAATTTAGAACGTACTTTTTTAAATACCACGGCATTTTTAAAACCGGCCAGTAACGTGTACAAACGATTGAAACCTTTTTGGTATTGTATCTTTTTAAAGATGAATGAAAATCAAAACCGCCCGTTTTTTTTGCAAATGAGTGTATTTTCTGTCATAAAATATTTTATATTACAAAAACAACTTAAAACTTATTAGACTGGGAGATGATGACGGAAAAGTTCAAGTCATTTGTTACAAGTATGGCGACCCTTAGAGGGTCGAATTGGGTGATTTGAGAACCGAAAATAGTAATTTCAGAGCTGGCCCGCGAGGCGTAATTACGGGCTAATAATTCAATTTGTCGGAAAAATTACGGTGTTTAAACGATTTGTTACACAAAAGCTCTTGCGTTTTTTAGTACTCCATGAATAATAACTTGGCGCTAGCGATGCCATACTTTTTCATGGGTTTTATGGCCCGCCAACTTAATTAAATCGTATTAATTATTTAATTTTGTTTTAAACATTCGTAATTTAAAATGTACAAGTAAGCATTTACAAAAATCACAATGCCATACTATTACGACGGTTCTAAAGAGCCGCCATACCGCTACAAAGACGTCGATATTTTCAACAATGCCAATCGTTTGAACACCGTATTTTTTCCTACTTTTTTTTTTTTTTTTTTTTTTTATATTCAGCTCGCCAAATTGACGTCGCCACCAGCCTGATGGTAAGAAAGCAGTGGCGCATCTAGCGATTGGGGGCCACTTCTTACAATGTTCCTCAAGTTGGCGGCCCTGTGATGTGCCTCTTCACGCTCCTCTTGAAGAACCCGGGATTGTAAGATGAGGGAAAGACGTGTGCGGGCAGGTCGTTCCATGTTTTTATAGTTCGACAGAGGAACGATCTTTTGAAACGCTCGGTTCTGGCGAAGATTCTCTCCACTGTGTATGAGTGGCATCTCTGCCCGGCACGCGTTGTTCGGGATCGGAAAGGAGATGGTGGGATCAGGTTGAAGACCTCTTCAGAACATTCGCCGTGATACATTCGATAGAAGGCAGCCAAGGACGCTATGGTTCTTCGCTGCGACAAAGGTTCGAGGCCTCCCGTCACCTCAGGACAACCAATTATTCGGATAGCACGTCTCTGCATAGCGTCAAGCGCGTCTAACAAGTACCTCGCGGAGTCATCCCAAAGGTGAGAACAGTACTCGACGCAGGGACGAATCTGCGTCTTGTACAGTAAACATCTCTGATGTGGCGTGAAATACCGTCTCACCTTATTCAGGATTCCCAGTTTCCGCGAGGCCAGACCAATACAGCTCTCTATGTAGTTTTTGTGATTGAGCTCACGCCGGACGTCTATACCGAGGATGTCCAGGTTGTCCTTTAGTGGAATTGTAATGCTCTGAAGAGAGGGCAGGGGTAGGAATGGGGACTTCTTAGCTGTAAACGCACACGCCTGTGTTTTTCTGGCATTGAACTCGACCAGGTTGTCTGAACCCCATTGGGCAATGCGGCCCAGGTCCAGATCGAGATCCGCCACGAGTTGTCGTCTCTTCTCATCCACGTCGCCTCGCCCTGCCGCTGGACGGCCAGAATAGCTCCCATGAAGAGTACTGTCCTCCGCATAACAATGAATGCACCCAAGGGACAGCATGTCATTGATATGCAGAAGAAAGAGAGTTGGGGACAATACCGATCCCTGTGGTACTCCGGCATTTACCTGAAAAAAACAGGAAGCCTGACCATCACAGAGGACCCGAATCCGTCGCCCGTTCAGGAAGCTGGCCAACCAGCGGCACAACTGATGCGATAATCCATATGACGGCAGCTTGGAAAGAAGCGACGCATGTCATACCCTATCAAAGGCTTTTGCGATGTCTAGGCCAATAGCCAGAGATTCGCCGTGCCTCCCCATAGCCTCACCCCAGGTGTGCGTTATGTACGCTAGGAGGTCACCCGTTGATCGTTTCGGCCTAAAGCCATATTGGCGATCGTTAATTAACGAGTGATCCTCCAGATAGCGCATGAGCTGTTTGTTGATGATTAGCTCGAACACCTTGCAGATGACGGTGGTTACGGCTATGGGGCGATAGTTGGCTGGATCCGACCGATCCCCTTTCTTGGGGATTCGCCTCCTTCCAAGCCTCCGGCACTTCTCCCGACGAATACGAAAGGCGATACAGACGTGTTAGCGTTGGAGACAATTCAGCTGCACAATTCCTCAGCACCACGGCCGGAATGCCATCAGGACCACTGGCTTTCCGCGTGTCGAGTGACCGTAGCACCGCCCGCACATCGCACTGCCGGATTACAATTTCCGGCATCGTGGTTCCACAGTTGGCGATAGTGGGAGGTTGCTTGCCACAGTCATCGACCCGGGAATTAGCCGCAAAGAGCTTGGCCAGCATTTCCGCTTTCTCTTGGGCCTTGTGAGCCAGTGATCCGTCAGGATGGCGCAGCGGCGGCAGCGAGGGCTTGCAAAAGTTGGCCTGCACGGCTTTGGCCAGTTGCCAGTATCCACGGCTGCCCGTCGGATGTGACGTGAGCTCCTGACCAAGCCGCGTGACGCGCTGGGCGTCCGCTCTCTTGAAGGCTCTCTTACTGGACCTAGTGGCTCTGTTGTACGCTGCCTTGAGGCGGGCCACATTCGGGTCGCGCACAGCTCGTGCCCTGATCCAGGCGCGGTAAGCCGCCTGTTTTTGTTGAACAGCTACGGCACACTCACGCCCGAACCAGGGGCGGGCTTTGCGGATGCTGGCGACATCAGTGTATGGAATGTAGTATTCCATACCTAATGTGATTTCACCAGCAACCGCGGAGGCGCTTTCCGATGAAGCCCTCCCTGCAAAGCAGCGCTGACTCCACGGGACGGCTGCAAAGTATTCTCGTAGTCCGTCCCAGTCTGCTGAAGAGTAGTGCCACAGTCGCCGCGTCACCTCTACTGCCCTTGCAGGGGACGGTACCTGCAGGCGGGCACGCACAACACAGTGGTCGGATGTACCCAGTGGGGCGCTAACCGTCACACTGTACTGTGCTGGATTACTCGTCAGCAGTAAGTCCAGCAGGGCGGGTTCATGGTCTGACCTGTCTGGTATGCGCGTAATCCCGCGTACCACCTGGGTCAGACCATGGGAGAGTGCGAACGCGTGGGTGGCCCGTCCCGCAGGATCTGTCTTGAGAGACCCCAACCAATCAATGTGGTGACCATTGAAGTCCCCCAGAAAAACCAACTCGGCGTTCGGGAACCGTACCTGCGCGTCATCAGCCCCCTCGCTGAGGTGCTGATACAGCCTCATCATCTCAGCTGTCCCTGTGTGGGATCGATAGACACACACGTAGATCTGACTCATGGAGCCGTGATCTACGTGCAGCCAAAGGACGGAGAGGGAAGGGTCCTCAAGGCAGCGCAGCCGGCGACAGCAAACATCCGCCCTAACGAACGCGCACACCCCGGCTTTTTCTCGAAATAGTTCCTCGATGATATAGCCGGGGTAACTAAGGTACGACTGATCGGCAGGGCGGAGTATTTGCGTCTCCGTTAGGAACATCACAGCTGGCCGTGCCGTCTCTAGATGGTGATGGACGACGTTGAGGTTGGCATGGAGTCCGCGGATGTTAGCGAACTCCACCTCAAACAGTACGTTACTGGGAGTAGTAGCGGCCGCTGTGGTACCTGTTTTTCTTTTCTGCACTGCCATGATTGCTGGGAAAGGGAGACGTGAAGACGGAGTGACATTTGCTGCAGCAGTGAGTGACAAGGCGTAGGGGCTAGCTTCATCTATGACTGTGTGGTGAGACCCCCGTACCCCCCCGAGTGTGGTCGCCGGGACCCAGTCCGGTCACCATCCGGCACGACGAACCACATCGGGATTATGCGCGGCCTGGTGGGGCAGCCTCCCAGGGTGGTTAGTCCCAGTTGGGCCCCTATACTATGCCGCGGGCGGCCAGCGGTAAACCGTTTCTACGGGTCTCCCTGGCCGGCGGGTCGACCCCCGTCAGCCACACTAGAATCCGCTTAGCGCCTACTGGTCCCCCCCTGCTGCATCAAACATCGCCCCGGGCCCGGCTGTGCAGCTGCTGAACCCCGAACGCAACCCAACCGGGGCTGGGTTACTTGGTGGGGGGCTTTTCACAGTTGCACGGTGGTACCCCCCCGGACCAACACTTTGTACCACCTGGCACCCACATGGGAGCCTAGGCCACCATGTGGGTACCTAAATTCGCGGAGCCTCGTTCGTTGGTTAACAGGTGCACCACGTGTAGGTGAGGTCGCTTGGGCCCCCGAAAATTTGATGGTGGTGGGGCCCCTTACACCCAAGGGGCCCCTTACTTTAATTAATCAGCCTGTACTTACGCCCCGCGGGCCAGCTCTGAAATTACTATTTTCGGTTCTCAAATCACCCAATTCAACCCTCTAAGCGTCGCCATACTTGTAACAAATGACTTGAACTTTTCTGTCATTATCTCCCAGTCTATATGAGATCTAGCTGAAAATTTCACGAAATCGAAATATTTTCAACACAAAAAACTATCCCGTATTTTATCAGTAATCGTGTTTCTGGCTTAGTGCGTTTTTAGTTCATGAACTGAAGTTGTCTGTGTTAAATTTTTAATTCATTAGACCTCATGAGTCCTGAGATCTAGATCAAGGTAATAGAGTCTATTTGACGTCAGACGGGCTTTTAAGAGAAAGAGAAAAAATACTAACGACTTGTCGCTAAGTGGGAGCGCGCGTCCTTCTTTGTACCACACTGTGACAGGTGGTGGCACGCCACTAGCCTTACACGAGAGTGTCACGCTCTCTCCTAGCTTCACTTTGTGAGGTTTGCCATCTGCTTTTGCATCTTGAAGAAACTTGGGCGGGTCTAGGGAAAAAAAAAGAAGATTCCCTTATATAGCCGTATAGATATTAAATTAGGGGGGGATGTAGTGTGCCTTCACGAAGAGCGATACCTGTGCTCGGGCCCTCCCCGTAAGTAGCGGCGAAAGCGAAAACGCGAAACAAAACACTACCGATGAGTGCCGACAGGGCTAGGGCGTCCCCCCAAGGCGACGCGTACCGGTGTGCCCCCGTCGGTACGACTGCATGCGCACGCGGCGAAGGGGGCCGCCACCCTTCACGCAGCGCCAACTCTGGCGGGATGCGAGGAGCCGAGTGCCGGATAGGCACGTGGAATGTGCGTGGTGGTATGGAAGGTAAGATGAATGAATTGATGGATGTAATGAAAGAGCGATGCCTGGATGTATTGTGTGTCACAGAGACTAAGCGGAAGGGGAGCGGCATCGACGATCTTCCTGGCGGAATAATTGCTTTGTGGTCCGGAGTGGACCAAGAGGATCATGCCAGTAAGGGAGTGGGTGTCTTGCTCTCCTCCCGTTTGGCCTCTGGAGTGAAAGATTATGGATTGGTAGGCCCAAGACTCCTGTGGGTACGTATAAAACTGGGGATCACGAGAGTTTTTTTGGTCGCAGCCTATGCTCCCGTCAGCTCGGCTAATCCCCAAGTGCTCGCGGAGTTCTGGGAATCCGTTAGGGACGTCCTCGATTCGGCTGACGGGAATGAAAAGTTGATCTTGTGTGGTGATTTGAATGGATGGGTGGGGACCAAGCGAGATGGCTTCGATGCTGTCCTTGGTCCGTATGGAGATAAGAGATCGAATGATGCTGGTAAGTCAATCTTAGACGTATGCTTGGAACGAGACCTCCTTGTGGCGAACAGTTTATTCCGTCACAAAGATATCCACACGTATACATGGAGACGGAAGGAAGAAAAAAGTGTGATTGATTTGATTTTGATAGACAATCGTCTTCGACAGGCTATAAGGGATACAAGAGCCTACAGAGGCCCCACTCTTGAAACTGATCACTACCTGGTGGTAAGCCGGTTTGTTGGTCTTTTCAAGAAGTGGAGGCACTGGCGAGTGCGTGTCCCTTTCGGAGACTATGAAAGGATAAAGAGTGAAAAACTGGAAGATGAAAGCGTAAGGAGTATGTATGTTGGCTTAGTCAGTGAAAGGCTTGCAAATGCGAGCCTTTCCGACTTAGATGTGGATGAATGCTGGAATATTATGAAAGAAAGTATAGTGGATAGTGCAAAAGAAGCATGTGGGAGTGCAAAGAGACATGAACATTCGAAAGGTGATGCCTGGTGGGATGCAGAAGTTCAATCCTGCGTAGCAAGAAAGAAGAAAGCGTGGTTGGATTATGTCTCATCTTTGCAACTGAATGACAGTATGAAAGACACGAAGAAAGAAATTTACCGCCTCTGCAAGAATGAAGCCAAAGCTTTAGTGAAAGAGAAGCGTGAAAGGATAAATATGATTGCGGAGGAGAAGCTGACGAGGAACTTCGAGACGAATACCAAACTCTTTTGGAGGGAGGTCAAGAAGTCTCGGAGCTGTTCGTCAGTTTCCAGAATGGATAAGATAAAGAGTAAAGCTGGGGACATTCTTGCGGACCCCTTAGAGGTGTTAGAGCGGTGGAATGAGTACTTTGGAGAAATGTATGAATATCTCCCGGATGCGGGCACTGCGAGGGAGGCGATAACTGATCTTGCGGTGCAAGCATCAAGCGGAGATATTACTTTGGAAGAGATTGAATGGTCGATACGAAGCTTGAAAAATGGAAAGTCTGCGGGAATTGATAGGATATCTGCTGAAATGATCAAATTAGGTGGTCCTTGCGTCCGGGACGCCTTCTGGTCATTGAGCAATCTATGCTGGAAGACTGGAAGGGTCCCAATGGACTGGAGGCGTGCTATCGTCGTGCCCTTGTATAAAGGCAAGGGCTCACGTATGGAGTGCGCCAACTATAGGGCCATCAGTTTGATCAGTATAGCAGCTAAAGTGTATGGCAAAATTATTGAAAGGAGAATGAGGGTGGAATCTGACGGATTACTGTGGGAGGCGCAGGGTGGTTTCCGAAATGGAAGGGGATGTATGGACCAAGTTTTCTCGCTCCGCAACATTGTAGAGAAGCAGCTGGCTGTAGGCCGGAAGGTTTTCTGCGGTTTTGTGGACATGGAGAAAGCATTTGACAGAGTTGTACGGAAGGATCTCTGGGATATATTGCCAGGATACGGGATTGATGGTGCGCTGCTTCGTGCTGTGCAGTCTACATATGTGGGATGTACGGCATGTGTGCGGGTGGGCGGCAGCCTGTCTCCCTGGTTTGACGTCAACATTGGCGTCAGACAGGGTTGCGTGCTGTCGGCTCTGCTGTTTGTCCTGTACCTGGACGATTGTCTTAAGAGAGTAAGATCGATGAATGTTGGATTGCGAATGGGTGACTTACTTGTGAACTGTTTGCTGTATGCAGATGATGCCGTGCTCATAGCCGAATCGCCATCAGAACTACAGTCACTAGTCACAACGATGAAAGATGATTGTCTAATGAGAGGCTTACATTTGAACGCGACTAAAACGAAAGTGATGGTATTCGAAAGAGAAGAGGACAGAACGAATGCCAGGATAACTGTAAATGATGTAGTGCTGGAACAGGTGGATGAGTTTGTATATCTTGGATGTGCATTTAGCAGGGATGGACGGTACACCGCTGATGTAGAAAAGAGGGTAACTGCGGGAAATAGTGTGAATGGAGCGTTAGGCAAACTTTTAGGTACCAAGGCCTTAAGTCAAAAGGCCCAGCTCGCAGTACACAATGCGGTGCTGATACCTACGCTAACGTATGGAAGCGAGAGTTGGGTATGGCAGGAAACGCATGAAAGTAGAATAAACGCGGTCGAGATGCGCGCGCTACGCAAAATCTGCGGAGTAACGCTCGCAGATCGCGTTCGGAATGAAGATGTAAGAAAGAGAGTTGGTCTGAAAGAGAGTGTCGGTGTTAAAGTAAGGAAGGGCATGCTACGATGGTTCGGGCATGTGGAACGAATGGGAGATGAAAGAATGACAAAACAGATATACAACGCGAAAGTGGATGGACGTAGGAGTCGGGGAAGGCCACGACACACCTACCACGACCAAATTAATCATGTGTTAGTGGAGGGTGGTGTCAAGAGCCGTAGGAACCGACGTGCATGCATGAAAAGAAAAATGAAAGTTGAAGAGGCGAGTGAGGTGTGTATGGACCGTGCCGTGTGGCGCTCGGTTCTTTCTGCCTACCCCGCAAGGGATTTGGCGTGAAGATAGTATAGTATAGTATATAGTATAGATATTAAGGCAATGCCTCTGAGAAAACACTATAAACGTTTTGAATTAGCAGTCTCTACAACTAGACTACCGCTACGCTTTCAGACCGGAGGTTAATTTTATTATTCATTTAAGTTCAGTTAATCCTCTAAAAATGTAAAATGGTCACTTACCGAAAACCGTCAGTTCGAAGTCTCTATGCGTAGCACCCACGGTGTTGGTCACGTTACACGTATACATGCCGGCACTGTGTACGGCCATTGCCCTGATTTCCAAATCACTGCGCACTGAGCTTGCCTCACGGCTTGTGGTGACGGACCTGGAAGTATTGTTGGTAACTTCTTAGACATTTTACAACAATTATTCTATGTAATATAGAATAATAGAAATTGCAAAACACTCACAAATTGTCAGTAAGTTCGAGCGCACGTCCATCTTTGTACCACGCCGTGACAGGCGGCGGTACGCCACTCGCTTCACACGAGAGTGTCACGTTATCTCCCAGCTTCACTTTGTGAGGTTTGCCATCTGCGTTCGCGTCTTGAAGAAGCTTGGGCGGGTCTAGGTGAAGTAGAAAAACATTTACATAATACATACAGGTTCGATTTCCGGTTATGTATGATTTAAAAAAAAAACAGTTAGATTGCTATTATTATTAAATTTAAAATCGAAGCCATGGTTCCTAAGAACAGATGTTGCTATCTCTCATATTTTCTGACTTCTCCCTACTGACCCATTTGGATTGATCATCCTGTAGAGGAATACATTTCAAGAAAAAAAAGTGAAACTTTTAAAGTTGTATTGTGTTGAATACAATCAAATTAAAGGAACTTAATTTCATGTAGATAAAATTTCACGCTCGAGCGGGATTCATACTCGAGACTTTGCTAAGGGAGTTCTTTATACTGGTAAGCTATCAGCTAGCATCGAGCATAGCTCGATGATAAGCTGATGAAATTTTGTACGGTACACCAAATACAGATCGGCAACTCTCCGCCTTCCGCTGAACGAGACGGAGAAAGATAAAAACGGACGTAGTTAAAAACGCAGTACTGTATTAAGTTTTCGCCCTTTAGTTATATGACTTGGGTCGACGTGAGGCGCTATCTGTAAACCTTAATTTTGTTACACGGCTTATACTATAGGATTGCATCTAAACATTCGATTTATGGTGACACGTGCCGAAAGTAACCTGACTATACCCGAACTACACGTAACAAAAGCTGACGTGATTCTCATTCTAGACAGATAGGTTTTTATAAGAACGTTAAAATAGGGTCGTAAAAACGTCTTACCATAAACTATAAGTTCGAAGTTCTTATGGACGGCTCCCACACTGTTAGTTACGTTACACATATACGTGCCGGTACTATTTGTAGACACTGCCTTAATTACCAAATCACTGCGCACTGAGCCTGCCTCTCGGCTTGTGGTGACGGACCTGGACGTAGATTTGAACATATTAGACATTATATAGCAATAATTCCATGTCATTTAGAAGAACTGAAAGGTCAAAATACTTACAAATTGTTAGTAAGTTCGAGCACATGTCTATCCTTGTGCCACACAGTGACAGGCGGTGGTACGCCACTCGCTTCACACGAGAGTGTCACGCTCTCTCCTAGCTTCACTTTCTGAGGTTTCCCATCTGCTTTCACGTCTTGAAGAAACTTGGGAGGGTCTAAGTGAAGAGGAAAAATCAGTTAGCTAAGTCTCTTTATATATAGGACTAGCGGACGTCACGCGGTCCCGTTCCCGTGGGAATACGGGGAAAAAAATAGCCTATATTCACCGCAAAGAGTGTAGCTTTCCAACAGTAAAAGAATTTTTCGAATCGGTCCGGTACTTTCGGAGCCTATTCGTTACAAGCAACAAATAAAAAAAAGCAAATCTTTCCTCTTTATAATATTAGTATAGATAGAAGTAACACTTTTGCATGTTGTAAAAATAAAACATTATTTTCGGGTATGGATCGGGATGGTAACTATATTAATACGATACAATGTCTATCTAGAACTTCATACTAGCAAAGTAATGTATAGCAGTGAAAACTTTTAATAGGCCTTCTTCTAGTATAAGCATCATTGTAACACTACTTAACAGATGTAAGTTTTCCTAAAATGTAATAAATAAAAAAATAAACAATTCAAAGTTGTATTTTTCAAAATCTATCACTGATTGGTTGATGATTGAACGCCTGAAATAAAATGCTAAAAAAGGAACCCAGGCTTCAAACTATGATAGTAATATAAAAAATAGCATTGCTGAGCATAATCCCACGAAATCGTCTTACCATAAACTGTCAGTTCGAAGTCTCTATGCGCGGCCCCTACGGTGTTGGTGACGTTACACGTATACGTGCCCGCACTATGTACGGACACTGCCTTAATTTGCAAATCACTGCGCACTGAGCCCGACTCTCGGCTTGTAGTGACGAACCTGGAAGTGGTATTTTAAACTTATGTGCTATTTAAAGCAATAGTATCTAAACATATAGAAGATTAGAAATACTAAAAATACTCACGTCGTATCAGTAAGTGCGAGTGCGCCTCCGTCTTTGTACCAAGCCGTGACAGGTGGCGGCAGGCCACTCGCTTCACACGAGAGTGTCACGCTCTCTCCTAGCTTTACTTTGTGAGGTTTGCCATCTGCTTTCGTATCTTGAAGAAGCTTAGGAGGGTCTAGGTGAAGTGGAAAAACATTTCGATAATATATACAGGGTGAAAAAAGGCCGTGGTTGGAGGAAAAGTACCCTTAATATTGATGATGGCAAGTTTGGCTGAAACATTCCTTTATTTTTAAAAGTAAGTAAACCTGATTTAAAGAGCTTGAGCTAGAAATCGAGCCGGTGAGACGTAAAAAATAAAATTTTGTATTTTTGATACCAATTGAAATAGTCATTCATAAGGAACAATTTCTTTTAAACAACATAATTATTATCTTACCTCTGGGGTACTGACTTTATTTTCGTATCAAGGATCCGTCATGGATGCTATGCCGGACTCTTATAAACTAAAAACCACACGTTCCCTACCTACGCTTACGGTTGGGAACTCCGAGTAAGCCCTCGGAAGGATGTCCCCAGGATTCCCAACAGACCTTGGCTGCTATTGCGGCCTCACCCAGGGGGTCACAGAAAATCACCTTACCGTACACCGTCAGTTCGAAGTTCTTATGGACGGCTCCCACACTGTTGGTCATGTTACACATATATTTGCCGGCGCTGTGTGAGGACAGTGCCTTAATTTCTAAATCACTGCGCACTGTGCCTGCCTCTCGGCTTGTGGTGACGGACCTGGAAGTGGTTTTTAACTCAGTAGACATTATATAACAATCATTCCATATAATATACTAGAACGGAAAGGTCAACATACTCACAAATTGTCAGTAAGTTCGAGCACACGTCCATCTTTGTACCACAATGTGACAGGCGGTGGCACGCCACTCGCTTCACACGAGAGTGTCACGCTTTCTCCTAGCTTCACTTTGTGTGGTTTGGCGTCGTCTTTAGCGTTTTGTAGAAGCTTAGGTGGGTCTTGATGGCAATGAATATTTTGTTATTTTATAATAATAATAAAGAAGTAACAAATTACATTTTAATTAAGTTTTCTGTCCTACATAGCCGAAAGAAAACATGGTCAATTAAGCGGTTTTTAGCTGTGTAGAGTTACGCCCTATGAGTGAGCCGAAAAATTCGCAGCTCTAGGTACTTTAGAGTAGAGCTGCGAATTTTTCGGCTCACAGATTACATAATCGAATCGAGAGATTTCTTCAATTCACTGTTCAGAATAAATCGATTTACCCTCGAATATCTTACCTATGACTTAATTCCCTCGTCTTACAATCCGGAGTTCTTCAAGCGGAGCGTGAAGAGGCACATCATTAGGCCGCCACCTTGAGGACTACTGTCTATAGTCTTGCGGATTGCGATCCGGCCCGCAATCGATAGACGTCGCTTTGGCTTTCCATCAAGCAAGCTTCTAAAGCTAAATAGAAAAAAAAAGGCGTGTGGCACTCGGGGATTGCCGCGGTAAAGCTATTGCTTAGCATTTTTAGGGTTCCGTAGCCGAATGGCAAAAAAACGGAACCCTTATAGATTCGTGTCCTTATTTTACATATAAACATTACCGTGTCCGTTGTGAAAAATTGTGAATTAAAAGTTAGTGGGTGATTTGCAAAGTGCTGTCAATATTCTTATCTATGACGCATTTCAATCGGAGCATCGAAATTGTTTTCACATTAAGAACTCTAAATTCGACCAGTATTCTTAATTCAACTTTGGTCGAGTGGTTAAGGCGCGGATTGGTACGCAGAAGGTGCAAGATCGATTCTGGGTACAAGCGTCACTTTTTGAATTATGAAGTGCGAGATGTACGAGCGTGACCGAGCGTGGCCGAGAATAGCCGAGTGTTACGCTTTTTTTCGTGACGGAATTTCTGGATTCGGTCTCCACGCTCAAGGCCCGCGATAGAAGCTATGCAATAGCTTAAAAAACTTACATTCAACAACTAATGTCACGTCATACGAGTCATCACCGATCACATTGTGAGCCAAACATCGGTACATCCCCGCATATTCCTCGCTTACTTTGGGTATAGTCAATTCATATCTCGTGGTGTTCACATATTCCTTTGGTGCAGGTGAATATTTAGAAGAACCATTGATTTTGATCTCCCAATTTATTGTAGGTTGTGGGTCACCTTGGAGTACTCTGGACGAAGAAGAAAGAAGTAAATAATATGTGTCTCGTAATAAAAAACTTATTTGTGGACATTCTCATGCATTATTATGGATATGAATTTTTTTGTAGAAGTGATTCAAAGAAGAATATTATTCCGTTTTGAAGGGTTTCATTTGGGTCCAAAAGAAAATTATCAAGAAATAGGAATAGCTCAGCGCCTAAAATTCTCCAAAACGCTTTCTGTGTATGGTCTAAGCCTACTCCAGCTACGTGTTTTGTATCTGCTGACTAAAAGGTAAAAGGTGTAAGTCAGGAGATATTTGGAAATTAAACAACACTATTTCGTGTGGGAATTCACTGCATGCATGAAAGGATGCTCTTCCTGATGATCACTCATTCACCAGCCACTGAAAACCTTCACCAACTCAGCCAGACCATTAACAAACTTCAGTATCATAGCAAAGATACCTAATACAATAATAGTAGTATAGGGTCCCGTTTTTACCATTTAGGTATGAAAGCCTAAAATATATCACTTTGGGGAAACATATCAATATCAGACTTCAGTATTATATTCACAAGTGTGTTTGCGTCTTTGTGTGTTTTAATACGTTGGCATGAGTGAGTGCTCTAATAAATTACAACGATACATAATCTCACCTACATGTGATTATAGTAGACAGTCCTTTCCGGGCAGAGAGATGTGTCGGCTCTTTAGATAGCGTCGGAGGCGCTGAAACGTTAAATAGGTACCTATTTATCACATGGTTATTAACTTTACGGCTGTAGCAAAACAGCACTTAGGTAATAAAGAAAAATAATTAACGAGTCTACTATACATGTTGGTACTATTTCTTTCTGTTCTGCCCCCTTAGACAAGTGGCACAAGCGTAAATCGCAAACGAAAGGATAGAATATATCGACCAACACACCCAAGCTCGTGATGCCGCCGCGGCGCGCGCGTCGTACGCCGGCGATAAGCATGGGTGTATATATTACTAGCTGACCCGCGCAACTTCGTTAGCGCCACATAAGAGAGAGTATTACCTGTTCCCGTCGCATTTACTCCCGTCGCGTTGCGTTTACTCCCGTAGCGTCTCGTCGTTAATATTCAATACTGCGTGAGAGAGAGAGAGAGAGAGAGAGAGAGAGAGAGAGAGAGAGAGAGAGAGAGAGAGAGAGAGAGATAGAGAGAGAGAGGTTTCGCGTCGCGTGTATTCCCGTCGCATTATTTTAAGAACAATTTCGTTTATGAAAGAGGTATCCCGTGGCATTATTGTAGAAAAGAATTGATTGCCATTAAAATGGTTATTGTGCACCAACCCAAAGATAGACACATGCTAACGCGCATTTTTTTTAGAACTTTTTTAAGAGAAACAATTTTGTAGTACATATTTTTTACATAACTATAAATATTTACGCAGCACACGCAACGAATCTCTCAAAGGGAATAACTATTCCCCCGTTTTTGAAACATTTACCATTACTGCTCCGCTCCTATTCGTTGTAGCGTGATGCTATATAGCCTATGACACTCCACAATAACTTAGCTTTCTATTGGTAAAAGAATTTTTAAAATCGGTTCAGTAGATCCCGAGATTACCCCTTACAATTTAACAAATAAACAAACACACAAACTTTACTTCTTTATAATATTAGTATAGACTACTTGTATAAGTAGGCAGATTAACGATAGAAAGTGATCAAACATGTATAAAAATTAACTTCATAAAGGCCGACTACTACAGTATATAATAAAAGGACCAACTCTGACTTTCAAAACTTCGCTCGGCCCAATTTGTAGTGAACTGTGCCGCACTATTGCTGGATATTCAACATTCCAATCAGCAATCACAGTCCACGGATAGACGAAGATTTTCTCTATTTCTTGGGATGGCAATTTGTATTTTTACCGATGGGTTCGCACAAGGTTTTGTTTCGAGGTTTCGACAGCAGGCGCACCACTTGCAGGTGAGACTAGGACCCCGACTATCTCGGTAGGGCCCTATAGCATTCTAGTAGCAATCAAGTAAACAATATACTACCTAATCCTTCCACATTGACTGTTTTCTGAACTTCCATTTTCTCATATTCATTCTCCACTACACATTTATACTCTCCTAGATCTCTGAAATCCACTCGCTTCACATACAAAGTAGTGTTGTCATCAGTAATTTTGATGTTATCATTTGGCACTAGTGACGTGTCATTGTGGTACCATTGTATGACACCGGGTGGATAGGATTCAACAATGCATTGTATTTCAAATTTTGAATATAATCTGATTGACTGATCTGGAAGAAAAGATGCAGTTTAACTCCTTTTCGTTCCTAAACAACACATGCGAAGCAGAGGTGCAGAGGAGGAGAGAATCTTCACCAAAAGATCGTTTCTCTGTTGCACCATTAAAACCAGAAATGCACGTCTATTTCCTCCGACTTTCCCCCACCGCTCTTTAAGCGAAGCGTGGAGGAGCACATCATAAACCTTTTGAGAAAAGACAGGGTCAAGAGTACCCTCAACCGGCGATCGTATATGAACATAAACTTTTGCTTTGGGATTTAGACAATTGATAAACCTAATATTATATTTCTGAATACATAGGGACATTATTGTAATAATAGAAAACATCATATTTCACACACAACATTCGGAATCAGACATTTACGTATCATACAGATATTGGTTCTGATTGGGATTCGAACCCCAGTACTACCACTGCGCCTCCGAGGCAGTTATACAGCTATTGCAGGCAGTTATACATTTATGTACCTGTGTACGAGTGTTCAGTATCAAGGCGAGGTCACGGTGGTAGCCAGTCTGCCGAGAACCCTGGGACATCTTTGCGACTTATCCAGAACTTCCGGCCGTAGACAGTTTGTAGGGACCCGTGTGGTTTTAACTGATAGGAGTCTGGCAGGATTTCTATACGAAAACATAAAGCACTTACCAGTGAAACCTTTAACTAGTTTCATCGGTCTTCGGACGCTGACAGTCACGCTGTCTTGATGAATGCCTTCAGAGTTTTCGCCGAAGCAAAAGTAAGTGCCATTGATAGGTTCCGCGGTAGAGTTGAGGGTTAACACGCTTTGGTATACTGTTGGTTTCAGCGTTGTTATCTGTGTAATAATACGGTCAATGTTATATCTAAATACTAGCTGTGCCGCCGGCTTCGTTTCTATTGCTTCAATAAACTTTGACTTTACTACCCAAGAGAAGAAAATTGAAAAAAAAAACAGTTTTAAAACTATATGACAAGGGTGAATGTTCTTTAGAAATGTGAATAACTCTCAACCACAGACTTACAATAAGTACTAAGACTACTACTTACAATACTACTTATATTGTAAGTCTGTGCTCTCAACTTATCTATATCCCTCCGTCTTGTTAAATAGGTACATCATATTCTCAAAAGACTACATTCGTTTAACATTAACTCAAACACTCACTCAAGTTAATAACTCGAAATTCAATGGTCAGTTATACGTGACACACAGTATGTGCCATTACTTTGGAAAATGTACCTAAATGAGCTACACTGACCAGAGCTGTTGGTAAAGGACTAAATTTAGAGTTTTTCTTTCTCTTCGCCATGACCTCATTCGTCACCATGTGCACCACTTGCAAGTGAGACTGGCTTGAACCCTGAAAATATCCGTAGTACTCCATCGTACCCTCGCGTATAGAGCGGAAATATCTGCGAACGGTATAATTCGAGCGCAACGAGAATGTGCTGAACCTTGTCAAAGTCAATGGAAAATGGCCGATAACAAGCATATTTCAATCTCGCGCGGGTTATACGGGATAGGTGAAAATGGGGCGAGAGGAAGCCAGGTTCGCAGATATTTCCTCCGGGTAGTAATTTCATGTAATAATTTCGATATTTTCGTGTGTATAAAAAAGCTAAGATACTTACATTATTAGGGAGGAATCTCTCAGTTTCTCTATGCCACAATATCCTGGGCGCTGGCTTGGCCACTACGGTGCAGATCACCTCTACGGTAGTGCCGTACAATACCGTGATATTCTTAGCTCCAACTATACTTACTTCAGGCTTAATCACTACTGTTACGGATACGGAATCCGAACCTGCGGAATTAACGTGAATTTTAATCCTATTAATCCTAGTAATATCCTACCTCCTACTAATATTATAAATGTGAAACTTTGTGAAGATGTTTGGATGTTTGTTACTCAATCACGCTCTAACGGCTAAACTGAAACGAGCTGAAATTTGGTACAAGGATAGACCATAGTTTGGAATAACACATAGGCTACTTTTCATCCCGCGAATATGTTCACACGGGAAGCGGAAACGGGTAGCGAATTTCGCGCGGGCGAAGCCGCGAGCATCATCTAGCAGGCAGCCCTGCGGTTCACCTGATCGAAAATGGTTACCGTAGCTGGGATGTTTGCAGAATTAGGGGTGTGACACTCGCGTTGCATATCCTATTGCCGTGTTGAAATGTACAGAAATGAGAAAATATTACTTATCGAGATGACATGGCTTCAGGTTCGTATTCCAGGCCAAATATTGGAATCGGTTGGAAATGAGAATGGGCTGGAATCCTACTAATATTATCAGTGTGAAATTTTGTGAAAATATTTTAAAATTGGGCTGTCTGTTACTCTTTCACGCTCTAACGCATGAACGGATCTGTTATTACTATTTGGTAGAGGGACAGATTATAGTCTGAAATAACACATAAGGTATTTCTACCTCTAATATTTTCTAACCTCTTTGGATTTGTTTTTTTTATAATATACCGGCTGTTGAAACGACATAAATACGTCTGCTTACCTTTCTTCAACCCTCTGAAAGCAGTACAAGTCCAAACCCCATCGCTAGACACATTCTTGACATCCAGAACATCGTTACAAGTGCCGTTCACATCAATACTGCTCGTTCGCTCTAACTTTGCCGCTCGGCTCCATACTAAAGTCGAATTTTTAATTAGACGAAGTATATTGACAGCAACTAATGTCACTTCTTCATACAATGATGCCTATTTTCTATGACGAAGTGACATTAGCTACTGTCAATTTACTTCGTATAATTAACAATTCGGGTATACGCCTCTACGCCAGCGGCAAAGTTAGAGCGAACGGGTAGTACTCCTCACCACAGTACTGTTAGATGTCCACACTACCGAGAGCGCGTTGTCTATCGCACACACTAGTTGGAGCGCTGAGTGTAAGCGTTTGGACATAGTGTGGAGACCTAGTATTTGCACTTTTAGGTTGGTTTTATGATATACCGGCTGTTGAAACGATATAAATATATTGGCTTACCTTTCTTCAGCCCTCTGAAAGCTGTACAAGTCCAAACCCCATCACGAGACACATTCCATACATCCAGAACATCGTTACAAGTGCCGTTCACTTCCACACTCCTCACCACAGTACTGTTAGATGTCCACACTACCGAGAGCGCGTTGTCTACCGCACACACTAGTTGGAGCGCTGAGTGTAAGCGTTTAGACATAATGTGGGGACCTAGTATTTATACCTTTACCGTTGGTTTTATGATATACCTACCGGCTGTTGAAACGATATAAATATATTGGCTTACCTTTCTTCAACCCTCTGAAAGCCGTGCAAGTCCAAAACCCATCACCAGACACATTCCTTACATCCAGAACATCGTTACAAGTGCCGTTCACTTCCACACTCCTCACCACAGTACTGTTAGATGTCCACACTACCGAGAGCGCGTTGTCTACCGCACACACTAGTTGGAGCGCTGAGTGTAAGCGTTTAGACATAGTGTGGGGACCTAGTATTTGTGCTATCGGATTAGGTTTTATAGATATAAATGCTGTTTAAACGACATAAATACGTCTGCTTACCTTTCATCAGCCCTCTGAAAGCCGTGCAAGTCCAAACCCCATCACTAGACACATTCCTTACATCCAGAACATCGTTACAAGTGCCGTTCACCTCCGCACTCCTCACCACAGTACTGTTAGATGTCCACACTACCGAGAGCGCGTTGTCTACCGCACACACTAGTTGGAGCGCTGAGTGTAAGCGTTTAGACATAGTGTGGGGACCTAGTATTTGTGCTATCGGATTAGGTTTTATAGATATAAATGCTGTTTAAACGACATAAATACGTCTGCTTACCTTTCATCAGCCCTCTGAAAGCCGTGCAAGTCCAAACCCCATCACTAGACACATTCCTTACATCCAGAACATCGTTACAAGTGCCGTTCACCTCCGCACTCCTCACCACAGTACTGTTAGATGTCCACACTACCGAGAGCGCGTTGTCTACCGCACACACTAGCTGAAGCGCTGAGTGTAAGCGTTTAGACATAGTGTGGGGACCTAGTATGTGTGCTGTTGGATTGGGTTTGATTGATATATGTGTGATTTGAGTTGTTTCACCACCTGTGAATAAAAGGCTTTTTTCGGATTTGTCTATACAGCTTCACACAAATTAAATTGAGCTTACATATATTTAACATAAGTACACTTATGATTAAGAAATCACAAATATACCAATATACTGACACACATACAGTCAAATCATTTTTCCCGAAACCCACATTTTCCCTGTAGTATTTTGCCACATGTAATAGGTGTAACATCGCCGAGCCCATTGCCGTAGTCAACGGATAGAGCCAGATGGTGACTCCTGTTTTTCAAGTCTTATATCTCGCCTGTTAGATCTATTAGTCAGCAGGTGATATATACGAAAAGTCAAGCCTTTATTCCCGAAGGGATAGGCAGTATAGTATACGCTCTCATTTCACTTTATAGTTTTGTTAAACCAAAGATACTATAATAGTATTAAATACAGATCGTCAACTCCCAGCCGTGCCACAGCGGTCAGTAGAGTTGACGTACGTGTTGACGGGACATTTGCTTAGAATTATTGGTCACACACACACACACATTTAAGCTGGAGTTTCCGCCCTGTGGTTAAACGTAATAGGTGATGAGCCTAATTGCCGTGTTGACATGGACAGGCGCAGGTTTAGACCGTTCACTGTTGAAATTTTCATAACGCCTTCAATTTGACTTAACGCCTGCCATTTATTTTATTTTTTACTAGCGGACTTCACGCGGTTTCACCTGCGTAGCCCCCACTCCAGTGGGAATACGGGGATAAAATATAGCCTACGTTCAACGGAGATAGTATAGCTTACCAACAGCGAAAGAATTTTTCAAATCGGTTTAGAAGTTTCGGAGCCTAGGTATTCGATGGAAACAAACAATCAAATCTGTCCTCTTTATTCACACTGCATGATTTTATACACCTTGTCCGACAAAACAGTTAATTCAGTTTGACTGTGGGATGAAAGTCTCCGTATATAAATACCTTAGATAGGTACTGTTTTAACACTTAACGCGCATTCCGAAAAAGTCAACGCTCTTCAATGAAATGTCACAAAATGGTCACCCATCCGAGGACCAGCCACAGCGAAAGTTGCTTAATGTAGCACCGTTTACAGAAAACTGAGTTAGCGGCTACGAGCGTGGTCGGGTGGGCCACTGAAAATTTCAGTGGGGCTCCATTAGATACTTACTGTCTAATAAAATAAACGATTGAATTGAATTGAATGAGCAAAGTAAATTATAACTAACCTCTATTTGCAGCGACACACGAGTAGTTCCCAGCGTCATTATCACTGATATGTATAGTTTTACTGTATGTATACAGCCCCTCCATATTCGGCTCCTTGTTTAAATCTATTGCTGCAAAAATAGGCTGTTATAAAATTCATACAAGTATTTTATAAACGTGATAGTATAATAAATTTATTTCCATGATTTTAGAATGGGGATGAGGATGAACCTTTATACCCCAAAGGGGCACACAAAACATCCATATTTCGTCAGTTATATTATTTTCCCCACCTAATGGAGTTTGAGCATAAAGGTGCGGTTCCACTTAGGCGGAGCGGAGAGGAGCTGTGCTGGGATTCACCAATTACTGTGCGGAGTGGAGAAGAGATGTGGATTTTAAGCCATGCCATCATATTTTATGCTGTGTTGAAATGGACAAAAGACGGGGTATGGTTAGCATAAAAGTACATAAATAATGAGCTACCATAATGATTCCTAGATCCGTTGAAAACAAGTCTGTTGTAAAGTAGCAACGCTTCACTGTAGACTGTACAAGCGATTGTGACGTCATCGCCCACTTCCACACTCGAGTTCCGCGGCTCTATCGTCACTTGCGGAGTGTCCACTGAAACATTGCGTAGTATTTTTAGTATATACCTATCTATAATAGACACATTTTATGATTTGGCAACCAGACACAAGCAATACAAGGCCATATGTTCTGAAAAATACAGCTTGATCTGTCATTTATGAAAGGTGTACTAACGTCAACAAAAATAGACTTTATTGTAAAGTCATAGGCTGGTTTTAGAGTCATGCTGACCGTCGGCGCTGACAGCTCAGCGCGTAGCTTGTCGGCGCTGAGGCTCAGAGCAAGACGTTTCAGTATCGTGCTAATCATTGTAGAGTACAAACTTGTGTCCACATCGCGATTCGTCATGACAGCTCACGCTGACGGTCGTCCGCTCAGCTCGACACTTAAACGCTCACAGAAGACAGATGCGCGCGTGCGCTGGTCAGCGTCGACAGCTACGCGACGCCGCCCGACGCGCGACGCGTACGGCCGCTGACTCATCAGCGCTGACCAACTCACGCGCTGATAGCTACGCGTTATTCTAAAACGATTCCGAGAAGTTCATACATTTCGGCTGTCAGCGCCGACGGTCAGCCTCTCTCTCTCCACCTCTCCATCTCTCTCTGTACTTAATTTCAACCAAATACGTTAAGCCGTTAGAGCGTGAAAGAGTAAGAAACATCCATCCATACTTACAAACTATCGCGTTTATAATATAAGTAGGATTTATTATTGGCTTACCTATAATAGTAAGATCCGTGGTAGCCTGACTAACACCGGCCACGTTGCGTGCCACGCATCTGTATGTACCGACATCTTCCTCCATCATGTCTTCTATCACAAAGTCTAACGACGTAGTTTGTCTGAAATATTACAAGGCATAAAATACGCTTTCACCTCGCCAGCTTAATGCCGTGTTGGCAGACAGAACTCAGCAGGCCTACAATTCTCAACGATACGACTTAAAACTACCATTTATTTAGAATCGACGTCTACGGTTTCAGGTCGTGTGATTGAAAATAGCTGCTCACGTCAAGTCTTGAAAATGTTCTTATAGCAATTCCCCAGGACTAAGAAGTTCAGACTCATTGGCTGAACTAAGGTATCCCATCAGTTGGGGGGCGCGTAGAAACAATACAACGCTCTTCGCCCTGTGCAAAACATACTACCCGTTCGCTATAAGTTTGCCGGTCGCTTCCTTACTACGCCTCTATACCAGTCTCTACGCCAGCAGCAACCTTAGAGCGAGCGGGTTATACAACTTAATTAAAGAATACTCACAAGCTAGTGGTCTGCTGTTGCAGCCTGGCCATGTCTTTCGTCCACATCACGGCTACTGGGACCAAACTCTCCACCTCGCAAGTTAGTACTACGCGCGAGTGTGCGCGTGCCTCCACCTTCAAACATATATTAAGTACATAATAATAATCAATAAGCTGCCAATGTTCAAACAGGTATCATTAATGTCGTGATAATAAATAAATATTCACCGACATTCTCTCGCTGAACTCAAAGTAAGCTAGGAATAAGCTACTGGTGGGGTATCAGACCACGGATATTGAGACAAACATTTATGGATCACACAATTTTTTGCCTCGAGAATTAAACACACGACCTCGTGATTTGCAGTCGCACATTTCGATCTTAAGACCAAAGAGGCAGTCAAAATTATGTTTAGACATAAATATATCATTATAAGGAGGGAGGAGACTATAAACAACTTACCGTTTGGGGAGTAGACAAGTAAGGGACATCTGTAAAGACAAAAATTGAGCACATTAGCACATTATATGCCGCGTATGAATGAGTGCGTCAAGAAACTCATTGAACAATAAAATACCTGGTAACTTCGCTTGTATGGCAGTCGCGCCTATTCTTCTTAACTCTTGCTTGTATTGATCACGTCCGTTGACCTACGATGGAAATGGATATACATTAAGGTATTTTAAATCGCTAAGGTTGCAGAAGGTATACAGATTATTTAATAGAAAGTGGTCATCTTAGACTACGGACTTCTGCAACTTCAGAGGTGCTGCACTAAGTCCGCTGACCAAGGAAATCATTTCAGAATTCTATTGATAAAAGCTTTAAGTGCAGTCACCATCGACTTCGCCCTCTAGTTTGCAGCTGAAGTTCAACTTGGCCGTCGTTTCTCGAGTCATACGACGTTACGAAATTTACGGGTGAAATGTAATCTGTCGCATAATTTCCGTCCACGCCTTCACGTCGTGTGGTCAGGAATCGGAGCTCTGACGAGAATGCAGTTTTTTTTTTATTTTCGTGAGGGATGGGATGTTATGCCGGAGTCCTACCCACTAAAAAACTTCACGTGTGCTGCTAACAGCCTACGGTTGGAAGCCCCGGGTAAGCCCTCGGAGGATACTCCAGGTCCGTCTTTGGGGGGTTTTTCGGTTGTTATCCTGCTTCTTAGGGGGGGGGGGGGAGAATACTGAGTCTATGCGTCATACTCACCGCTATATAAAAGAACTCATCTGGCGGTACAAACGGCACAGCGGTATACACTCCACTGCTGCCACCCACCGGTGTGAGAGGCAGCTCGAATAGCGTCCTCCCGTCCAGTGAGACGATTTCAGCATACTGGATATCCGCCGTTATGTTGGTACGGGTTAGGGATATCATCATGTGGTTGTAGGCGCCTGGAAATTATAGGCAAAGACGAAAGTTAGAATATGTATAATTGTATATAGCAATATGTAAACCAATTAATATTTACATGAACATGGAATTAAAGCTATGAAAAGTACAATGAACGGCCTTATCGCTAAGAACAATTTCTAGGCAAATTTTGAGATGGATATAAATGTAAGAGATTAAATTTATACATGCATTAGTCATTCTCTAAGAAATGAATGGAAATTATTTATAGCCATGAATGATTTTTTTTCTTTGTATTGATGCCCGCAACTTCGTACAAATGGGCGGGTCCCTTCATTAGACTTCGCACAAATGAAGGTACCCGCCATATGCTAAATTATTTTCCTATAAAATAAAACTACTCCGGATAACATCATCTGCCTGTCTGTAAAAATCGGTCCAATGTTCGGGACCAACATACTTATAGACAGACAAACAACATTTTTTAAAATTGCTTTTTAGTACAAACCCATGTACTTATATTACCTATGTATTCAAACAAACAACAGATTTTATAAACAAAATCACCTTTTAAAGGCCTATAACTAGTTTCGTGCATAGTCTTAGGCGGCTCCACAGAGAACCCGTGACTGAACGTGAGGTTAGATCGCCCCACCACTTTCACAGAGTGCTCTTCCGCACTACCCACAGTTATCTTCCAGTTGCCCGGCTCTGGCTGCATTACTTTCACTACCTAAAAAGTTGTTTGTAACATTTTGAAAAGGGCACTTGTACTGGTTCACAATATTTATTATTATAAAGCTAAGCGGTTTCGCCACACGGCATTTTAAAAGGTGAAAGGTGGACAAGGTGGTACTGTCTCGAAAACATTAGTAATATTGTTTTTGTTTCTTTAGTTATCTTACTAATTGCTACTAATATTATTAATGAGAAAGTTTGTGAAGATGTTTGGATGATTCCTCCTCTACCACGCTCTAACGGCGGAACGGATCGACCTGAAATTGGTATCGGTATAAATAATAGTCTGAAATAACGCATTGGGCTACTTTTCATCCCGGGAATATGTACCCATGGGAGCGGGAATGGGAACCGAATTCCACGCGAACATCATCTAGAATTCTAGAGTATACCAATGTCTTGTTTCTGAAATTTCGGCATTGTTGTGAGCGCTATACATGATCACGAAAGAACTAAAGTGCGTTTTAAAAAGGAAGGTCGAATACATAATATCGAACTACCCTCCTTTTCAATCGTTTGTGACTGGTAACACCACTACCACTGGTTTACTTTCACTACAGACTCGAACTCACTAACCACGTTCTCAACACACAAAAAGAAGGTATTAAGCACAAACAGGTCAAACAAAGAAGTACAAGAATTTTTGCCGAGAGGATAGGTTTCAAATAGTCTCAATTGCCGAACGTCTAGCATCCAGTGGTACGTCTGTGACTTATTAACCGTGAATATATCCAAACAAAACCGCTAATAGGTAGATACTGTGAACATTGTGTTGGGATTTTGGAAATGTGGACGATTTCAAGTTTTGATATAGTAATATCTCTATTTTCTTCTTAAAATATTTACTCTTTAGGTGATAGAGTAATAACGACTGACCATAATCTCGGTGAGGTCCAAAGTGGTAACAAGCCTGGGAGGCCCAACCAGCTGCTCTCCTTTAGGGTCCACTACTATTATCTTCGGTTTAGCTCCCGACACTGACACCGTCACTTCACCTAACGTATTATCCACTGGGATCTGAAATAGGAGTATTAGTTCAACAAAGTATTACACTACCACTGTCTCGGCTGCTAGTATTTTATTTGATCCACTTCCGGTTATATGACTTCCTAACGGGATCGGGTGATTAGGTAACCTAATGTAACATTGGTCGAGAAGCAATTCTTTTTTACATGTTTGTCTCTACTCTAACTCAAAGCGAGAGACTGACGCAAAAAATATTGCCAAGTATCATCCTAATCGGACACATGGTTTGACCAGGCCGTGCGGACACTATACATACCTACCTAAATAGCAAGTATGGTGCTGGAGTAGGTATAACCTACTACAGCACTGTAATACAATTGCTACTCGAGCATTATAAACCTTTACTGCGTCAAATATCGCCTAAAAGAAATGCAAACTGTTCACTTGAAGTGGTAATGTACGTATGGATATAAATACCTCTTGCTTGTAGTTGTATCCAGCCGGATTAGTCACAGAGGCTAGGTTAACGGTGCGGCCTTTGATGGAATTCTTAACAAAGTCCAGCATCTGTAAATTATAAGTATACGCGATAGTAGACACTGAGTAGTAATAGAAGGTATACAGGTCAAAGTGACTGGCAGACGAATTCAGACGATGCCTCGTCAACTCACTGGATGGATTTTATACTATAGCCCAGTGCAATAATCCTGTGAGGCGACAGAATGATGGTCTAGTCATTATCACCGAGAACCACACACTCCTACACTGGTTGACTGACGAACGAGTAAACGTGTATCTACAAATGTTAGGGAAACAGACGCTTTTAGTGCTTTTTAAACCAGAGGAACTCATACAGTCAAGCATCCTACCCGATCGAAAATTGTTACTAAAGCCTGTGGACGACGCGACTGTAACTACCCCAGAGGTGGTTTATTCGCAATGTCGTTTCTTAATGCCGTGTTGAAACGGACAGGAACAAGCTGTTGCTGCCTGCTATTGAAATTTTCGTCGCCCTCCTTAAACTTTGGGTTCCTCAAGCGGAGAGTGAAGAATTATTGAACCGCCAAACTTAAGGATCACTGTCATATGAATAGGTATGGACTGTTAGAGTGACTCTCAAATCACTTGGGGACAGGTAGCGTCAGATGTGGGAAGGAGCTAAATATAAAAATATTCTACGCACCTTGTGTACGCTAGATTTCTTCAAGTTAAATATTTGACCGGAACTAGCGGCCGCTACTTGCTGGTATACTTTGTAGGTAGGCTTGTTTAAATCATTGCAGTGGCCCGTCAAAATAAAAACTACCTGAAAAATTCAGACGAGTGATACACATCGCAATAAACTATACAATCGATCGAGGATATAATACATCTACACTTTGCCAGTAGTTTTGTTGGTTCCGCGAAGTACGTGGCAAGCCTAATGCTAAATTCCATCAATCTAGAAAAATGTTACAGATACTCAATTACTATCTCTGAATTCTAACCACTTTTTGTGTCTCTGTACGTTCCCACGGTAATACTACATATTATAGTATTACCGTTCCCACCCACGGTATTTCCTTTTCACGCTCTTTATGTTTATGTAGGTACATAAACAAATGAGTATGACTGAGAGGTCAAATACCCTGTGTGTACCTACTGATAGCTTTCCTCTAATACTATTTGCGACTGATCACATAAGAACACTTACTAGACTTGACAATGGGTGACATTTACTGTTCTCAGCAACCGCATATTATTTAGACCTCTCACTAACTGTATTTATGAATTACCTGGCTTTGTTTTCTTTGAACTGTATCCAGAACTTTAGCAACAGTTCTGTGATCTCCAGCCGTGGCATCCGTGAAAACGTATAAGAAAGACCTCGGCCGGCTCACGTTCAGGGCTAATTGTATACCGGTTAGAGATTTCTCAGGACAATCGCCTCCGCCGTACACTCGAACCGCGTTTAAGGCTGACTTGAAGACCTCTTTGCTGCTTGTCACTGTGGCTGGACCTACAGCTGTAGCCAGCCAAATATAAAATTTACAAACAATCGCTACCGATATAAAGAAACTCAGGGGAATAGAAGTGAGAATAGTTAGAAACCCATTGAAACAAGGCACGTCAATACACAGTAAACCCTTTTTATGGGCAGATCCCTCATGGGCTTCACTCCATCGGAGCTAATGGTAAGATGGGCACGTCGGACTCGAACCGACTTGAGGCACACAGCCGTTCTACTCGACATTATATGGGCAGGGTCACTGGTGCACAGTCGAAAGTAAATTCCTGAGTACCTGACTAGCCCAGGTCACCTCTAAGATACTGATTCCCTCGTCACTTTCATTGTTTTGGATGCACTGAACACTGTATGTACTATTAAAAAGCTAAAGCTCTTAACTGACATCATTACTTACCAGGATCATGAAAGGGTACGAAGACAAAATCTGCTATAACATTACTTTCCTTTAAAGCAGTGTTTAATATCATTTCCGCGCCTTCTCGTAGCTGCCTCAAATCATTATGCATGGAGCCAGTCACGTCAAAAACGAAAGCTAAACTACTTTTCCCATCGTCGTCCTTCGGTGACCTCTGATTCCTTCGTAACTTACACTCAGATGCACTTAGAATCGCTAAAAGGAGCCACACAATACACTTAGCTGCCCGTAACATGTTTAGAACATAATGTTTTAATAAGTTTTTTATGCTATGTCCAGTTTGCTTACAATGCCTTATCTTCATAACCTATGACCGAAGTAATCGAAGTGGGTTGGTACGGAAATAAATACTTGGTTTTAAGAATGTGTATACACGGGCTGAGGCACAGATATTATTTTAACTATTATAGAAAAATAGTTCAGTGATAATTTTTGAGATAATAGATATTAGATCATGGCCAAGACCATATAACGTTGATACAGATAATTGCCCTGGTTGGTTCAACTTTGGATTAAGGGCAGTTCTTTAAAAACCTTTTGTGGAGAGCTCACGGGGTCAGCAGGATACCGTGTGCCGTGTACAATTATTTTGTTTATGACTTCGAAGGACTTTCCAAGTTTCTGGCATCTGATCAACCACCGCAATTAGGTAGGTAGGTATAGCTGGATGACCAGCTTTCTGTACTGACGCAGCATTTGGGTCGTCTGTATTTTTCAGGGATCCGCTTTTTCACTGCAGTCTCTTTTACTTACTGTATAGTGACTTTCGATGCAGCAAAAATTCTGTAATGTGAAAATGAACTCGAGCATCTTCCGTGGGACTATCAAAACTACTACCCAACTCCTACCCCCTCGGAGGAAATAGCATAATTGTATAATAATATACGTACGAAACATTAACGTTTACATTGAAGTAATATGACTTTAGTGCAGCTATACTAATATTACAAAGAGGAAAGATTTGATTGTTCGTTTGTTTGCATCGAATAGGCTCTGAAACTACTGAACCGATTTAAAAAGTTTTTTCGCTGTTGGGAAGCTACACTAGCCCGGGGTGACGTAGGCTATATTTTATTCCCGTATTCCCACGGGAAAGGCTACGCGGGTGAAACCGCGTGATGTCCGCTAGTTATACATACATGTGCTGAAAATTGTATTAGACATTGTGTGCACTGTCTTTAACTAGGCTCAGCAAAATCTCTGCTACGTATGTAGGTATGTATGTATTAACGTAACATTGAGATCAGCAATGTATACTATGTAGGTCAAGTCACGAACGTTGAACCATTTTTTTATGTTTCTGACTTAGTTCTGCCCGCAGCTTATAGAAACGTTTTTGGTGGCTGTACTTTTTCATTTCTGATAACATCATTTTCACTATGACTTGTTTCTTGGCCTGGCAGGCCAATAATAGGTAGGTCCTGTGCATTTGCCATTTGGGGTATTTACTGAAAACAGAGTTGAGGCAACTTACTACAATCTCATATAGCAATATTATTTAAATCAATTTTAACTTTCAAATACAAATCAGATTACATTATGTTTACGGACTCTTTAAAAAAGAAATAATTTTGAATGCATATCATTAACATCTTGACGGACACTGAATAGGGTTCAAAGCACACTAGGAAAGTTAAAGTATAATAGAAATAATATTGCTTTAAGAAATGGTAGCAGCATCCCAAGTCAAACAAGAAGCCGTGAGACGGTCTCACCCGACTGCCCCTCTACGTTTATTGTGAAAGTAAAAGTTCAATCCGATTAACGTTGTCATTTTTGTTTTATTTCAAACTTTGAACAGATGTCCCACGTGACCTAGTGACGTAATTTAATACAACAGAATCACAGACTACGGACATAAGTCTCGCCATAAGCCCCTCTGCAATCTATTTTATAGAGAGGTGCTAACATATTAAAATAAAAAACCACATTAAAAATAAAATCTTTATTTAAAATTCACACGACATCTCTATAAAAGACATTCTGTACGACTTGAACACGAAAACAATCAACTACGTCCTTAATATTATAGCTCAAAATGTTCGCTTACTCTGTTGTTTTGTTCTATACCATCTGCATTGTGTAGAAGCTTATAATTAAGTTAAACTGTGAAGCCCGGTATCCACCGATCGGTACAAACCTATTAAGTACTCCGTTAAACTCGCAAGAGTAAACTACATACTGGAATCCCACCGGACATTACTGTGCGATGGGTGAGCAGAATGAGTTGTAATGAATGTACCTTTAGCGGTGCAAACCGGGCTTAATGCTATCACTATCCACGTTGCGTAGCTTGGTGCGCGTGGTATGCGTTTGAAGTATACAAACATATCCATGAAACTGGCAACACGTATGCCTAACTTTCAGGTCAGTTTATACATCTAAAATTTTAGATATGATTAGAATTTCAGAATACCCGTTATCATTGATGCAAGCTATATAGGATTATCTAAAATAAATTATTTGGCACATATGGATCAATATTTAAACCATCAACACATATTTTTTAAATATGACCTTGCCTAATTAGGTTCCCACTCATTGTATCGCGCTGCTCAGCAAATGCAATAGAGTTTTCAACTTCTACACAATACAGTACGAAATATAATAAAGAATATGCACGGTAAAAATATATTATTTGTAATATGTCCATTACAGTTGTGACTTTAGCTAAACGATAGTTGAGACATTTTGCAAAACATTTATTTAATGAGAAAGGTAAGACAATGTATTTTCGACTTCACAGACCAATCCTATTTCGCAAGTGTGCAACTATATTAACAATAGATACAATTCGTCAAGTAATTTACAGTTACTGAATTTTATATATCATTTTTATTTTAAGATATTAAAAACATGCATATTCTGTATTGAAAATCATATTTTTGTATCTCCTATTTAAACGGGGGTTCAAACACATATCAATACCCATTTAAGTTCATGTTGTTCTAAATATAAGTTTATATTCACAATCCATCAGATTGCTCGTGCAAAATGTATTAACTATTAGATTAGACAATATTTCATGAAGTAAACAATCCTTACTTACTTAGATATGTTTAATAATAAACATATCACTTGGTACACATGGTAGATATATCTGCTTACAATTAATAAAAGAAACTACATTCTGAATGGATCTGTATCTTGGATTACAATAAATGAAAGATATTCAAATATATTTTTCATTCTGATTAAGCATTATAGATACAAAATAATCATTAATTAAATTGCAAGAATTCGATTTATGTAAGTAGAGCTTGTAAGTAAGGAAAAGTCACTTATAAGTAACTAGCTGTTCCCCTTCGACCGCGTAGAAGTCGTTATCGCGTAAGAGTTCTTATATAGTAAAATCGTAACCCTCCTTTTGCACAGTCGGTTAAAAAGTAGCCTTCGTCCTTCCCAGGGCATCGAACTCTCCCTATACCAAATTTCATAGCAATCGCTCCAGCCGTTTTGGAATGAAGGCGTAACAGACAGACAGACAGACAGAGTTACTTTGGCATTTATAATATTAAGTAGGGATACATTTGTAATCGGAACAACACAGGTAAGTAAGGAACAGTTACTTAAAAAGACAAGAGATCTTAATATAATTGTTTGTCTTTATTTTTGAGCATCATTTAAACTATACAATATAATTAATCATACAATATACTCTAATAATATTAATATTTAAAAAGAAATATTCAAAATGTATTGCAATTTAAATCCATACAAATAAAAATTAATTTAATAATAATTCGAATTATAAAATTAAAGTGCATTCAAAACAGTCAGTTTCAAGCAAAGGCATAATACATGATGAATTCAGTCGTCTTGAGGCGAAAGATGCTTTTAAGGGAACCCAAATCCAAAATCTTTCGCTGACGAAGTACTGAATCTGTTAATTGATTGAGAGCCTCTTTGCGCATACAGTAACCAATACATGGATAATATTGACAAATCTGTAGAATTTCAGACAAGTTCTATTTTTGGTCATGGCTTTCTCCGGGGCCGATGCCGGCAACTCCGCCTTTCAGACAAGTTGTTGTGTAACTCTTATATGGTGGTGAGGCTTGACATTTACCTACATTTTTTTGGGATATTATGATACTACGAAAAGTATGGAGTAAGGAAGACGAAGACCTTCTTAAGGACCACTGACTTCTTTTCATTCTGGACTTTAGTCCAGATGTGGTCAACAATAGATTTAGATGTTTTTCGTTGTGAATTACTGCAGATAGGTAAAACCTATTCGTCTTATAGTTGGGAAGTCTTATTGCGAGTCGAAGGAATTTCCACTACAATACACAGATAAGTGAGCAGTGTTCGAATCAATATGTGCCTTTGCTTGAAGTTGACACAAAACTTATATCTATTACGATCATTTATCGGTGGTCGAAAGTGTTTTATCAAAATGCCCGATGGTATAATTCTAAATGCCAGAAAAAAGAACTGTTTAATAACAAAATAAATACAGACCCGACCAAAGATATACACCGTATGACGTCATATCATATAATCTAAAAAAAAAAGGTTGGTATTCAACCGTCTTAGTAGCGCAATGGTTGGAATACCGGATCAAAATTATTTTTTGAGTAATTCGCATACCTACATTTGTTTATTTAGAAATATGTATGATTATCACTTGTCTAGATTTCATTGCACATGATTATTATAAGCTTAATTTGAGCAAGACAGCGTTGAGCTATTTGCTACAATACTTACGGTTAAGTTGGGTACATTCAATAGCTTATCTAAATTTGAATACCGTCATTTGACGCTCAGATGGAGTATCATATTGTACTTTCACTACTGAACCAAAACCCCAGCGGTCTCTTATATTAAGGAATACCTGTCTATTTTTCCTAAATTCATTGCTAAAGTATAAGTTTGGTCGGGCTTCACAAAATAAACTACTGTTAGTAAAACACTTTGGCAAGTCTATAATCTACATACAAGTGTCAGTTTGTACTTGTCCTGCAAACTCGGTCATGGATATTGTTGAAAATGGCGGACTATCTTGATTGTAGATAGGTATATATCACTGCACTCACACAATACTTTCAATGAAGTATAATTTACTTGTTAAAAGATGTTGGTTGCTTGAATGACATCTTACTGCTCAATAAAAATTTAAACGAAAAATAAGCGATAATTCATTTACGAATTAAACTATTTTGAAATCTGCAAATTATTGATTTTTAGTCAATTTTAAAGGAATATAATTTCAGATTAACTATTTTTTTAAAATGCGAATTAGTAATATTAAGCGCTTATTTTACAGAATCATGAGTAAGTATATTGGCATGACCAAAAATATGTAATTAATAGGTCAGTGTTAAAGATTCGCAAACAAGAGTTGCAGGATACCTTATCTCGACAACTAAATTAAACTGGCAATATACGAGTATGTATTGTATAAGTAAACATGTTATTTTGTTGAATTATGTTGTATAAATCGTACTATGTATACATAATACTAGTTTTGTATATTTATTTTCTACTTCGAACACATTGCTATGGGGTAAAACTCCCAAATAGTCAATATCATTAATTATTAATTTATTAAAAATAACATTACAGCATATTCGTGTAAATTTTTCGAATTTTTATAATCGTAGGTTTGCTTGAAACGCTCGTAGTCACGTTACCTGAATATTCCTTTGCGTTAAGCATCTTATGCTACGGTCAGTCCCGATATGGGTGACCGTTAGTGGCATTTACATTTACGAGTTTCCGTGCTTTGGAAGGCACGTAACCGGTCGCCAGCAACATGGTTGTCCTTAAACCATGATGAAGGTCTAAGGGGTGGCTTGGTCTAAGCCCGGTGCCACTATATTTTCGTTTCTACACGGCAATAGGCCCACTATCTACGTAGGATATAATGCAAATAGTGAAATTTAGGAGGATTAGACTTATGATATGCCTCTGCCTACCTCTTCGGGAAAAAGACGTAATTTCATAAAAACGATTTACGTATCATCAAAGATAATATAATAGTATTACATACAGATAGGCAACTCCCTGCCTCCCACTGAGTAAGCTTCCCCACCCCCGCTACTGCTGTCGTTATAGTTGGAGGGTATTTTGAACGAACGTTTGCTTAGCCTTAGTGGTCAAACACACATTCAAGCTCTGTACAAACATAACGTGTTTTAGTGTGGGTGACAGAATTGAAAACGAATCATTAGTATGGAGTTTCCGCCCGGTGGTATCAGTTTAGGTATACAACCGTATATGTAAACCGATAAGTTACAAGAATTATACATACATGTGAAGTATCATACATACATCGTCTTTATCCCTAAAGGGGTAGGCAGAGACAAGCATTTATTTCGTCCACGTCACAGCAGTTACATCAAAATTTTCCGAATTTCAGTAATTGTCTAGCTAGACCACATACATCTGTCCTAGGCCAAAGACAATATGTTGTATGAGACGTAGTACTTCGTGGTCATTATATTGGTTTGGGTGAGGACTGAGTTATGTGGTCTTGCTATAGTTGAATAAGGGTATTAGAGCGAACCTATTTATGTTAATGAATGTATCAGTGTGTGTATGGATGTAAGTGGTAGTGGTCGATACAGTAAGTTAACTAACGTTAGACGGCGGGGTCGGCGGGCTTGAGTGTCTTCACGCGGCGGTACAGCAGCACGTTCTCTCCCACCTCGCCTTCCGGGAACTGGGAACAAATGTGTATACTTAGATTACAAATGTACTCGAAATGAGTTTCAGTGTATTCATACATTCATTGGCTACGGTAACAACAGCTTCCATCAGGGGGGCTGGAGGCTTGTCTGCCGCTTTAATTGGAATAAAAATAAAATTGGGCCATATACTTGTCTGTCAACCTACATCATACATACATAATATCACACCTGTTTCCTATTGGAATAGGCAGAGACTATTTATATTTTTAAACTTTTTTGTACGATTCGGCGGTTAACAGAACTGTGGATCTATCCAATGAGAAACCTTTTACTAATACGATTCTCATTTGATCCCCATACATACACCGAGGTATTCCTACTGTGGAGAACGTGGACTGTATTTTATATAACCTTCGATGCTGGAACCTTGGTGAGGCTTGGTGACCACAATAAAAACGATGATTTTCACTTTACTTATTTATTGCGAACACAATAAATGTAACACGTCAGCCTTGCAGGCGTACCAAATCCGAGAGAGAGAGATGTATGACAGAGTGAAATGAATAGAATAAACCTTCTGTTGGTGTTGCCAACACCTACCTCTACCAGTTTGCCCATTCACTCTCACCTCTAAATCTAGACTAAGTGGTACAAAATAAACCAAATGCTACATACCTGTGTGTGTGGTATCTCATACAACAACTGGTATCCTCCCAGCACAGCTTCAAGTCTGCCTCTCAGCTTATCAAAGATCACAAGTAACGTAGGCGGTTGTCGACTGGCGTACTCATTTCGCCACCAGCGGAGCGGATTGTTGAAGAATGCAGTCGCTTCGTCCACTTCGTTCGTCTCAAATGGAGGGTCGCATTTCAAGTAGCGGGCTGTTACGTTCACGTGTAAGTGGCTGTGGGATAGATATACTGATTATGGTTTTGCCTATGGTAGGTGCGACTGCGGATCACGAGGTTCGTGGGTTCGATTCCCACCGGAGACAAAAAATTGTGTGACCCATAAATGTTTGTCTCAAGAGTCTGGGTGTTTCTATGTATGATAAGTATGTATTTAAAAGTATATAAGTATTAATATCTGTGGTCTGATACCCATAACACAAGCAGGTTATTCCTAGCTTACTCTGGGATCAGATAGCGTTGTGTGAAATGTCCGTGAATATTTATTTATTTATAAACGGTAGACAACTTTAACCCGGCGTCTGCTAGGTTGGGTCATAATGACCCGTGATGTTTTTAAATGCGGGTATTTATGAAAATAATAGAGTAACGTTACCACGCTTCTCAGTAGCTGCGGTTAGTGCCCCGCCTCCCTCGTTTCTTATGTCAACTTAGACGGTGTGTGCCTGCGCAGAAAGTTAGACGCGGTCAAACAACAAAAAGGTAAATATGACCCAACTATACATTCGATGATACCATTTCGTGCCAATTACGTTGAGTTCATTATTTGATTATTTCGTTTATTTATTTGTACCGTCATTACGTATTGCATTATATTTTGTTATTCTTTGGTTATATTTGAATAATGGATAAAGAGAAACGCGAAAGGCAGCGAATTCTGAAAATATTAGAAGAAAGCGGATCGGAAGAGGGTGAAAATTCTTCATAATACGAGGAAGATGATCACGTTAGCGAGAAACATCAGAGGAGCTCCCTGCTAAATGCCGTGGTGTTTGTAAACAAATGCCAGATATTTCCCACTATAAAAGACAGGAAAACTACCCATACCTGTCGAGGATGCAACAAAATCATCTGCCCTGAAGACATAATTTCTTTCTGTGGCGGTTGCGCAGATGGCGGTGCTAATAGTGATTAAGACTAAGATTCTTTATGATTTTTACATATATTTACTTAAATATCTGACATTTGTCACACCAAAAAGTTAAAAACAAGTGTTAATTAGTCATTTTTTGTTATTTGATTAGTAAGTTTTTAGATGTTGATTTTTTTGTTGTAAATTTTATTCCGATTTCTTGAATACATAAAAACATCTATAAATAACTTAGTTTTTATATTTTATCTCCAAAATATTATAATTTAAGAACTATTTATCAAGTTAAACACAAATTTGCTCTAAATTTAATTGAAATGATTAAAATCAGCTACGGTTTAAAATCGGGTAAATATGACCCACCATGCAGTTGCTGTACCTATTTTCTACCACGCTGACGCCGGGTTAAAAATAAAAGGTGGTAAAGTGATGGGCGGGCAGATAGTAAGGATTTATAGTGGTGTCTGAAGCCATAACGTAAGTTGTAGCTGTAATAAGCCATGGAATGGTAACCGATAGAGAGGCATGAATACATACTTGTAGTGTATAGGCGTGAGGTGGTACATAAATAGTATACATATCAATGTAGATGCGTGAGTACATAAGTGTAATTTGTGTTAAATGTAATGGTACAGAATGGTACGGCATGAGTACATACTCGTGTCATGATACGGTTTGAGTATGTATCCATAGAGTAAATATCTGTAGAGTGGGGTGGAGTGTAATGGCGTGAGTACGTACCCCTATAGGAACGCATACATGTCTGCAAAGGGGCATGAAGTGGTACGGTGTGAGTACGTACCGATATAGGAGCGTATACGTATCTGCAAAGAGGTATGGAGTGGTATGGTGTGAATATGTACTCAAGGCGCATATACTTATCTGCAAAGAGCCATGGAGTGGTATGGTGTGAGTACATACCCATATAGAAGTATATACATACATATCTGTAAAGAGGCATGGAGTGGTATGGTGTGAGTATGTACCCATTTGGGAGCGTATACGTATCTGCAAAGAGGCATGACGTGGTATGGTGTGAGTACGTACCCATATAGGAGCGTATACTTACGAGTTGTATAATGTGAGTATGTAGTAGCCACATAAGAGCGTATACGTATCTGCAAAGAGGCGTGGAGTGATATGGTGTGAGTATGTACCCATATAGAAGTATATACATATCTGTAAGGAAGCATGGAGTGGTATGGTGTGAGTATGTACCGATATAGGAGCGTATACGTATCTGCAAAGAGGCCTGACATGGTATGGTATGAGTACGTATCCATATAGGAGCGTATACATACGAGTTGTATAATGTGAGTTTATGTGAGTATGTAGCCACAGAGAAGCATACATACCTGTAGACCTATAGAACTGCATAAGTGACAGCCCACAGAAAGGCCTGAGGTACGGTGTGAGAACATACCTGTAGAGCGGCGTGGAATGGCACGGCGTGAGGAAGGCGATAGAGCTTCTGTTGGTCGGCAGCGAGTCCCTCAGTAGCGGCATGACGGTCAGGGTGCCGGCCTGGTGCCGCAGCCCGAAGTATGCGGCCGGTACCACGTTCCCGACCACGATGATTGCCGTTAGTAGGTACAGTTTCCACCTGCCGGATGGGCATTATCGTGATTAGCTAGGCCAGTTATGTCTTAGTACAGCATTACCGAATACAGCCAAGAAAAGGCATGTTAAAATATTATTTCATGTTATGCATCCTATATCCTATAGCTCCCAGCCTGTTTTCCCAAACGTCTACAGTACAGGGTTCTTTAAAGGCGGTCTTAGAAGGTTCTTACGGAGTCGGCAGCGTGAGTTTAGCGCCTCTAGTGTTGCAAACCTTCATAGGCTACGGTGACCACCAGTCCATCTAGTGAGCCGTATGCCAACTTAGTGATATAAAAAAAGTATGTTATTTGAGTAGAAACACAAGCAATAACAATCACTTACGCCTTGGCTTTTCTGCTCCACGGCACGACGACATCCTGAGCGAGGTATGTGAAGATCGGGATCAATGGCAGAATGAATCGGAACTCTTTGTGCGGTATAAAGCTGGAACAATTTGTATGATTAGTTATTTTTGTGACAGCATGACAACTGCAATAACCAAAATTTTATAAAGGTATCTTAATTAATTCCTCCTTTTCAAAGGGTTTCAAATCTTAACAAAGTGGTTTCTACATCAAAGTAAAAATCAAGAAATTTACCTACCAATTCATAAATCAAAAACATCGAAATATAGCGTTTACTTTACAATGCTCTAATTTGGTCATGGCGAAATACTTTATTTTAGAGTAGACTTGACAGTCCACTTAGCGACTGCGGGAGGGATGCGGGAATGGAAACAAAATTCCACGCGGACGACGCGGCGGGCGCTATCTAGTAGCATTGTGAATACTTGCCTAATATCACTTGGTTCATCTTCTTACTAATATTATAAATGCGGAAGTTTGTGAGTGTGGATGTTTGTCATTATTTCACGCTCTAACAGCTGAACGGATCTAGCTGAAATTTGGTACAGGGATAGATTATGGTCTGAAATTTTTACAAAAAAAAATTATTCCGCGAGTAAGTTCCTGTGGAAAGCGGGAACGGTAATCGAATTTCTCGCGGTCGAAGCCGCGAGCATCATTTAGTCTATCTATATACATATATTTTTGAGAAAATAAAGAATTGTATTATTATTTAAAAAAAAATATAAACAAATCTATATATCTATCAAATATGAGACTGCCTCTGTGGCGAAGTCGATAGTGAAACCACCTGCCGCGCTAGAGGTCCTGGGTTTGATCCACAAATTTATGTTTTAGAGTTTGGGTGTTTTATGTGTAATCAGTCGTCTAGATCCTATCGCAAAAAAATATATTAGCTTAAATTGAGCTAGATCTTGTGTGATATTGTCTACAAATAAATAAATAAAATAAATATTCACGGACATTTCACACAACGCTATCTGATCCCAAAGTAAGCTAGGAAAACCTGCTTGTGTTATGGGTATCAGACCACGGATATTAATACTTATATACTTCTTAAATACATACATATTATACATAGAAACACCCAGACTCTTGAGACAAACATTTATGGGTCACACAAATATTTGTCTCCGGTGGGAATCGAACCCACGACCTCCAGCGCCGCAGTCGGTATCACTACCGACTGCGCCACAGAGGCAGTCGGACAAATACACTCATTTGCAAAAAAAACGGGCGGTTTTGATTTTCATTCATTTTTAAAAAGATACAATACCAAAAAGGTTTCAATCGTTTGTACACGTTACTGGCCAGTTTTAAAAATGCCGTGGTATTTAAAAAAGTACGTTCTAAATTCAAATTTTCATTTGATGCTCATTTTTACAGAAAACCCCTTTTTATCCTACATTTTTGGCGCGAAGTTCCAGAAGTTAACATCGACTTTCACAACTTTTATTCAATTTTTATCGATTAATTTCATATCCTTGACTGTCAAAGCTTTATTTATTGCTGTTTGGCTGTATCAAAAATAGTAGATAAAGTGGTAAAAGCTACCAAAATTATCGCGCTGCTTGAAGAGGGTTGCAGCCAATGTTTCGTGGCTAGGAGGCTAAATGTTAGTCGCTCGACGGTCCAAAGGACCTGGCAGCGATATCAGGAGACTGGTTCCGTCGAGAGAAGGCCTGGTTCTGGAAGAAAACCATGTACCCAACCACGGGATGATCGTTTTCTTGTAAGTCGCGCATTGAGAAATCGCAAATCTTCGTATGTGGATCTTAAGAACAACCTCCAAGAAGTAAGAAATGTGCATATTAGTCTATGGACGGCCAGGAGGAGGCTTCTCGCTGCCAATATACGCAGTCACCGCCCGGCCCGCGGCCCCAAATTACTCCGTGAGCACAGTGTTCACAGGCTTAGGTTCGCTAGAAATTGTGAATCATGGACTCAAGAAGATTGGAATAGGGTTTTGTTCTCTGATGAAGCCAGGATATCTCTGTTCGGTGTAGATCGACGTCGGCGAGTGCTAAGAAGACAAGAAGAGCGCTTTGCAGATGCATGTTTCGAAGAAATCACACCTTATGGTGGAGGCTCTGTTATGTTTTGGGCAGGAATAAATTCAATGGAACGTACAGAGTTAGTCTTCATTGAAAACGGCTCACTGACTGGGCATCGATACATAACGGAAGTTCTAATTCCTCATGCACAACCCGCATTGGCCGCTCTAGGTCAAGACTCGATTTTTATGGACGACAATGCTCGCGCCCACCGATCCCGCGATATTAATGCGTATGTGCAAGAGGTCGGCATTCGTCGTTTGGATTGGCCAGCTCGAAGTCCCGACCTCAATCCCATAGAACATATCTGGGACGTTCTAAAACAGCGTGTGAGATCAGTACACCCGGCTCCGCAGACCATCAGAGAGCTGAAGAATGTGATTACTGCGGAGTGGGAACGTATTCCGCAAGCAAGTATCCGGGATATACTCGCTAGCATGCCCAGACGAATTGAAGCTGTGATTTTAGCTAGAGGGGGTCACACTCGATACTAAACATTTATCTGCTTTTACTTTATTAAAGAAAAACAAACAAAAAACTTTTTTATTTTTACTTCATGAGCATATACTAGCGAACATACACTACTAGCGAGGTTTAGCATTATTTCCAATAAATTGTAACAAAATTTTATGAAATACTGATGAAAACGATTATTTTCTTATTAATTTACCAAATTGTGAGGATAAAACTACCTATAATTATCAAACAAAGCAATATTAACATTTGAAATGGTTCATTGCTTAGGTGCCCGTTTTTTTTGCAAATGAGTGTATTTATTCATCTATTAAATACCCAACGTAATGTTAGTTACAAACCTGTACACAGATATAAACGCTGCAGCGGCTGCACAAAGCACTAATCCTACTTGGTTCTGTTTAGGTTGTCGCAGTATGCCCACCACTGCCCACGCCGCTAGAATCAGATGTGTGCCCAATACTGCTGGCACGCCACTTGTAATGTACCAATACCTGTGGAAAAGAAATGTAATGTTGTAAATTCAGATTAAAAATCTAAAGGCAGATGAGGTGAAGCTTACCGAACAAGAAAGTGAGGGCTTTAATACACTAAATCGTAAATATTTTCTGTATTCAAGGCCTCACCTTACTGGTCTTTGCAATCTTTTGGAAAAGGCGTCTTACTGTTCACCTATATTGAGTGAATTCTCATTTATCGTGAATAATTTATTATATTACGACGGCATTATTCACGTATTCTCTTCTAAAGAGACTATGCAGTATTGGCTCTGAAATATACCTCCGACAGACGTTTCTTTGCCGGATGAGCCGCCGACAGAACGTTTCGATTATGAGTTGTTCACCGACAAAACCTTTCAACTACGAACGTTTCGCCGACAGAACGATTAATTCAACCATAACAATGAATGGTTAACACCCCGACTCGGATAGGTTAGGTTAGAAGGCTAAGGCGGGAGCGAAGCGGAGCGGAGCTCCCACCTTAGCCTTCGTGGTTATTTTGCTGAACGATTATGTCGTTGAATTAATCATTCTGTCGGTGAAAAACTTATGATCAAAACGCTCTGTCGGCGGCTCATCCGGCGGAGAAACGTCTGTCTGAGGTATGTTACAGAATCTCCACTATTCACTTTGCGATGCATGCAAACTAAATCTAACGTCTAAAGATGATTTTACGTCACATGCATGCAGAACTCAGCAGCCTTTCTTTACGGCGCTATGATTCAAAAGCAGCCCATATAAGGAAAGAATCATTAACATGGAGTAACTAGCTGTCTCTTTTACGGAGTGATGTTCGCAAAGGAGGCAGTGTCACAGTCCCATCAGAATTCTTACGATTATAAAGGACGAGGCTAGGTGAAATGATATTTATAGAATCAAGTAATAAAGGGGACCATTCTAATTGACGATTTATTCATCATGGTGCTGCAAAGCACCTGTATTTAACTCACCATGGATGCTGTCCATAGAAAGAAGCGGTGTCATGTAGCACATTGAACTTGAAGAACTCCCAAGGCGTTACAATCAGTCTGCCGTAGAAGAACGAGTCTAGTCCGATTAACACACCACCACATATAAGGCTGAAAGAATATAAAAATAATTAAATATAGAAAAAAAAAACCGGCCAAGTGCGAGTTGGACTCGCCCATGAAGGGTTTCGTAGCATACATACATACATAACATCACGCCTGTTTCCCAACGGGGTAGGCAGAGACTATGGCTTTCCACTTGCTACGATCCTGGCAAACAACTTTCGCTTCTTCAACTTTCATAAGTGTCTTCATACATGCTCTTCGGTTAAGGGTACTCTTGACCTGGCCTTTTCTTAGAAGATTGTCGATTTTATCGACTTGAGTATGCCGAGGTCGACCCCTACCAGTTTGCCCATTCACTCTCGCCTCATAAATCTGTTTCGTCAGCCTATTTCCATCCATTCTCTCCACATGTCCAAACCATCTGAGCATCCCTTTTTCTATCTTAGTCACTACATCTTCTGTCATGCCGCAATGTTCCCTTATCACACTATTATTTACTTTATCCATCAATGTCACTCCAGCTATACTTCGCAAACTTCTCATTTCCACTGCATTAATTTTACTTTCATGCTTCTCCTGCCACACCCAACTTTCACTACCATGCATAAGTGTAGGGACAAGCACTCCTCTATGTACAGCCATCCTTGCCTTTTTAGACACGTTCTGACTGTTCATAAAGGTGTGAATGGCTCCATTCACTTGATTTCCTGCCAAAACTCTTCTTTCAATATCATTGTCACACTTTCCATCTCTTGCAAATTTTGAACCCAAATAAACAAACTCTTTCACCTGTTCCACGCTCTTTCCTTCGATCAATATCGAGCAATCAGTCATACATTTCTCTCTTTCAAAAACCATTACTTTTGTCTTGCTTACATTAACATTCATTCCTCTACTTTTAAGCGCATCGTTCATTACATTAACCATCAACTGCAACTCCTCCGCCGATGATGCCAGTATTACCTGATCATCAGCATAAAGGAGGCATTTGACGGTTAGCTCATTCATTTTTAGTCCATACGCACACTCTTGTAGATCTTTCAAACAACTGTCTATATAAAGGTTGAACAGCCATGGTGACGCTACACAGCCTTGCCTCACACCTTTTTCGATGGGAAAAAAGTCTGTGCAAGCTCCATTGATCCTGACACAAGCACTGGAGCCCTCATATAGAGATTTCAATGCTCGTATCAAGTTGCTGTTCACTCCATACATGAACAGTGTTGACCACAGTTCATTCCTCACCACTCTGTCATAGGCCTTTTCTAAGTCCACGAAGATGCAATAGACTTTTTGGCGTTTTGCCAAAAACTTTTCAGCTAGGCATCTTAGTGAAAAGACCTGATCCGTGCATCCCCTTCCTTTCATAAATCCTGCTTGTACATCCCACATTTTTCCTTTAGTTTCATTCATCACTCTTTTAATCAAAACTTTCGCATACAATTTGCCTACGACACTGAGCAAGCTTATGCCGCGGTAGTTTTTGCACTCTTGCTGTGACCCTTTACCTTTGTACAGCGGCACTATGACCGATTTGCACCATTCTTCTGGTACTCTGCCATTTCGCCAGCAAAGATTGAAAAGGCGGTACAGCTGGCAAGCTACCACGCCACGACCCGCTTTCAGCATCTCGACAGAAATTCTATCAATCCCAGCAGCCTTTCCTAATTTCATACTATTCAACGCTTCCACAATTTCTTCCATACTTAAGTGGCTTTCATTATCAAGTTCATTCATTTCCGAGACACGAGTCTCCCTTTGCATATCCTCTTTTTCAAATAAACTTTCAAAATATTCCTTCCACCTTTTTAACACACATTCCTCTCCTATCACAAAACTGCCATCATGGTTTCTGATTTGATTAAATTGTGAGGTAGTCTGTTCAGTCCTCATTGTTCTTATAGACTTCCAAAAGAATTTTATATTCTGTTGGAAGTCATCAGATAACCTGTTATGAAAGTCATCCTCATCATTCTCTCTCTTACTTTTCATCACTTCTTTCGCATCACGCTTATACCTTTTATACTCATCCTTTGCCATTTTTACATCCTCATCCGTTGCCTTCTGCATTCTTTGATTGGCCATTGTAGCCAGCCAGTTCAACCATGCTTGCTTCTTATCAGACAAAACTTTTAAAACTTCTGCAGACATACTCTTTACCTGACATCCATGTCGCCTTTTGCTTATCCCACATACTTCCACTGCAACTTTTACGAGACCTTCCTTAATCATCTTCCATAATTCTTCCATCTCACATATTTCCTCTGAATTTTCGAATTTCTCGCTCAATTTACTCACAAATTCCTCTCTCACGCTTATATCTTTCAAATTTTCGACTTTAATGCGCTCCAGTACACTAATGGGCTTATGCGCACGATGCCGCCACCGCTGAAACAGACCTCTTACTCGGCTAATTACCAAGAAGTGATCTGTGTCAATCCCGGCACCGCGGTATGCCCGGGTGTCCAGCACATTCTTTCTCATTCTTGCGTCTACTATCACAAAATCAATCATGCTTCTCTGGCTTTCTTGTTTCCTTGTATACAAGTGGATATCTTTGTGGTTAAATATGGTGTTGGTTACCACAAGATTCCTATCCAAACATACTTCTAGCAGACTTTCGCCATTTTCATTCACTCGCTCATCCCCAAACTTTCCCAATACACTTTCATATCCATCACGCTTCACACCAACCCATCCATTAAAATCACCTAACATTACAATCCTTTCGTTTCGTTTGCATTTACCCAGAATATCATTCACACTCTCCCAGAATGCCTGCCTCTCACTCTGGTCTTTTGCGGACCGGCGCCACCGCGCATCCTGAGGAGCATACACTCCTAACACAAAGATGCGGGTGAGTCCAACCTTTAGCCTCAACCAAACGAGTCTTGGGCTCACACATTCATAATCTGTCACACATTCATTCATTCTCGCGGAAAGTACTACACCGACACCCTGGCACGCCGCGCTGGTTGTGGCTACGCCTGACCAGTAGGCCGTATAGGCTCCATGTGTCGTGGTGTCGCATCCCTTCCGCTTTGTCTCATTCACACACAAAATATCCAATCGCCTCTCTCGCATAATCTTGCATACCTCCTCAATTTTATCATTCATACCTCCTCTTACATTCAACGTAGCAAAGCGGCTATCCACAGCCCACTTTTCGCCCCGATGGGAGACGTGACGTGACGGGTTGCGAACCACATCGCCGTCATTCTGGGTATTTAAATTTATTAATTCCATTGCGTTCCCACGAGTAGCAAGGGAAAAACATGTCCACCTGAACAGAGCCCCGCTTGTTCAAGTAAGGCTAACCTTATTCTGGGTTCGCCCGGTCCCAGGGTAATAAGCACGCTAATACTAGGCTCGCCCCTAGTCACGCAGCACATAGGCACGGCAACCTTGGCTTGGCGGAGAGAGGATGGGATCGGGATGATGAAATCAGAAAGGGATTTCAGGATAGGAAAAGGCTGTGATAGGAGAGGGACTGGGATAAGGAAAACTTTTCATTACCTTCTGTCTTTCAAAACCAATAGCCAACAGCCAGGACAGTTGTTACTTACACAATATTCTCTGCAGTCCGAGCGTAGCAGCAAGTAACATAATATAAAAGTTCTTATAGTTTTTTGTAACTTTGACTGATGTTTTAACATGTTCGCAGTGGTAGTGATTTCACTAACCGGAAATTGCGGTTTATGACGTATTAAAAAAAAAACTACCAGCTCTATCTCGTTCAAATTAATTATCGTTGGTAGTTTTTATGGCAATGTACATCATTTATTTTTTTTAGATTTATCATTCTCTTAGTTTAGAAGTTAGAGGGGGGGGGGGACACATTTTTCCACTTTGGAAGTGTCTCTTGCGCAAACTATACACTTTAGAAAAAAATGATGTTAGAAACCTCCATAGCATTTTTGAAGATCTATCTATACACGTGTAGGTTTGATGAAAAGAAAAATTTAGAGTTTCAGTTCTGAGTATGGGGACTCCCAAAATTGGCTCCGGAGCAGAACCAAAATGGCTCCGGAGCAGAACGTCATGAAAGCAAAATGTCATGAAAGCAAAATGTCAAAAACTTCAAAACGTCAAAAAAGCTAAATGTCATAATCGCAGAATGTCATGCAATAATATAACGGCAGATTGTCATACTCGCAAATCGTCAAAAAGGCAAAATGACCTAGACCTTATAGTTTCGGAGAAAAGTGGCTGTGACACACGGACGGACAGACAGACGGACAGACAGACAGACAGACAGACAGACATGACGAATCTATAAGGGTTCCGTTTTTGCCATTTGGCTACGAAACCCTAAAAAACCGGTCAAGTGCGAGTCAACTCGCGCAGGGAAGGACGGGAAGGTTCCGTACCAAGTAACGGGAAATATGTGGTATGGGATCCCTCCCTCCCCGTATTTTTTTTGTTTTTATTTTTTTTTGTAATAGCAGCAACATTGTTATCACGCTTCCGCGACTCCGCGTTCACGCAGCTACCGCAAAATCAGTTTACCGCTCGGCTATTGATGTTTTCACATCAAAAAAGAACGAAGAACCAATATTGTTTAAATCACCTTCCTAATATTATATGTGCTTATATTTTTATCCAATACGAACTTTTTCGTTTAACTTAAAAGAAATTTCACTCAAACAGAGCTGATAGGTAGGCGGCAGCTTTTCTGGATATAGAAAAGTCAAAGCGAAGTTGCGAAAGGCAGTTACTAAAAACCAAAAAATATTTATTACCCGATAGGAAGGTAAGTCCGCGTGATTAATCTCAGCCAATTCTGACTCGTAGATATCAGGTGGTACACACCAAGCACTATCCACAGCGGTAATGACGTTGGACGAATGAAAGTGCATACTACAGCCAACCATATCCATGCTGGGGGTTCTGTGAAAGAGGATATTAATTTATCATGTTATTTGTTCAATCCAAACTACCTAGTGTGGAGCGTCGGGAGCCCTGGTGTTTTCATATTTATAATGTGGGCCAAAATTGCGATAGGTAGGTACTACATTAAGTCGAGTCTTTTTTTTTTTTTTTTTTTTTTTTAAATCTAATTTTTGTAGAGGCTTCGGTCTTAAAAGCCGAAAGTCGAGTCTTAAAAGCTCATTTGAAAAGAAAATGTGTATCTGTACCTCTTTTTTCAGTTTTGAGCTGTCAACAGGCACATTACTTAATCTTGGGCTGCCTATTATCAGAATGGAACTTGAATATACATACATATAGTCACGTATTTATCCCCGAAGAGGTAGGTAGAGGCATAGTATAAGCCCACATTTCACCTTAAGTTTTTGCCCCATGTAATAGGTGGTGGGCCTAATGCCGTTTTGAAATGGACAGGTGCAAGTCACAGTTGAAATTTTTCAAGTTGCACAAAAGGCCTTCAACTCGGCTTAACATTTGTCATTTTACTGACAACCAGCTTTCATTTTGAGCTTTCCTTCTCTACGCAATAGATCATTTTGCAAAAGTGTTACCTTAGTTCCCTTTTACGACAACCTCGGGATGAATTGGGGTGGTGAATTTTGTACTCTTTGCCATCGCCATACGGGGCCAGTCTCCACATGAGGAATCATGAACAACATCACAAAATTTAATTTGAACTTGGAACGACCTGCCCGCACACGTTTTTCCCTCATCTTACAATCCCGGGTTCTTTAAGAGGAGCGTGAAGAGGCACACCACAGGGCCGCCAACTTGAGGACCACTGTCAGAAGTGGCCCTCAATCGCTAGATGCGCCACGGCTTTCCATCAGGCTGGTGGCGACGTCAATTTGGTGTGCTGAATATAAAAAAAAAGAAGAACATATACCTGTATATGGATATCTCTTGAAAGGGTACAAAGACAGTGCAATAGTGACTAATGCAGTCTCAGTGGTCTGCAGTAGGGTGCGGCCAGAGGTGTAGAACCAAAACCAAGAGGTTAGTATCAAGAACAAAGCCCATTTTCTGTTGCCGGTCCATTTGTAAAAGTGGTAATCTGCTGTAGTGCTTAATATCGCTTGAAGGATGCGAGGCACGACAATCTGAAAAAAGGATAACATGAAGTAACAACACTTTAACAAGTTATTTGACATTTTACAAAAATGTTTTTGTGGATTATACTTGTTTAAACAAAAGGTAGGAAATTTTGACTTCAAAACCAACAAACAAATTCTTCCACTTTTAAAAGGTTAGGATAGAATAAAATTATGGCTCTAAGGCTGTTTTCTCTATTAACTAAAATATTACTCTCTGTCTCAAAACTCTCAGTACTGAATTACTACATATTCTTCATAAAAAATAGTTTTTGTTTTGTTCGTCGCAAAATAGAAAGCTTTTATTTGGGGATGGGTCTAAGGGCCCCCAGAAAAGTAGTAAAAAACCCTAAGTTTATAGTGTTATTTATTATTTTGTCAGTTAAGTTAGGACTTCCCAATTAATGCTGCTCTAATTTACATGAATTTGGAGATTTCAGCTTTTTCTCTGTGCTGTCAGTGTTCGGCCAGCGACTAATTTAAACAGAATTAACTGCAGTTTACATGCATCTTATACTTCACCAATATTTATCATGTACCTAATCTAGAAAACATTAGCCTCCACTCCTGATTAAATAAGTTTAATCAGGAGTGGAGGCTAATGTTTTTTAATTTCTAGTTATTTATGGAATTTGAACCCAGACTTAAATGGGCTTACTTGAACCCACCGTTCGCTTAAGTCCGGAGTATTACTGTACATATATCTGCCACCTGAGCCTCCTGAATAATTATCATATATCTAGATAAATTTGTAGTTTTCAATAAGTACATGCAACTTAATCAAAATTTGGATTAACTTACCAGTGCTTCAGGATAATCAAGTCCAGTGTATTTCAAAATTGTATAGAAGAATGCTATTATACTTGGGTACAGGTAGCTCCGGAGACCTTTCTGCCATTCCCAAGTCTCTGCTCCATAACCAAACACCTGTTTATGAGCAATTTCTACACTCTGCCAGTATTCATCAGGCACATACCACGTTTGAACCAGGAAAACTGATAAAAGTCTGACGGCGAATATGAGACAGACCACGTATAGCGGCCTCAGGCCCTTTGCCAGCACCATTCTCCCGCCTAAATAAAAAGAGGTTACCTATTAGAATATCTATAAATAGACCATTTAGGTGTGCTCACTACTTAGCATGTTTGTATTAAATAATGTTCGTAAATATGTAGTTTCAACAATACAGATCAATAAAAGTCAATGATCCAAAGGAAACAAACAAACATAATCAAACTTTGCGTACAAAAACGTCATGTAACGCGTCCTTACACTTATCAAAAATTATGAATGAAAAGTTGTATATAAAACAAATATAACTGCGCAAGCTATCATGTTAATAGTTTAAGTATTATTGGTTATCAGTGGCGTCTCTAAATATAAACAAAACAACATTAATTCGTAATAATTTCACTAACCTCAACAATAACGATACCACCGCCACCTAGGGATGCAAACGATATATCGATATTTTTGAAATATCGATATATCGGTGATAAATATCGATATTTTAGTATCGATATCGGAATCAAAAATATCGATATATCGGTGATAAATATCGATATTTTAGTATCGATATCGGAATCAAAAATATCGACGATATATCGTTCTTCATGAGTGAAATATCGATATTTTAATATCCATATTTAAACCCAAAATTTCGACGATTTATTCTTGAGCGTGAGATGATTTCGTTATGAGTAGAGATGGGCGGAGGGAAAAAACCCAATGGGAAAAAACCCGGGTTTTTTCCCGTTTGGGAAAAAACCCGGTATTTATGCGGGAAAAAACCCAATAGACGGGAATTTTCATTATTTGACGATCCGAAAAATATAAACATTCTTTTATTATCCTTAGGACAAATGCAACGAAGAATAGGTACTTTGCGATGCGCACATACTTTGCGCCGATGCACCTAGGGCACTAGCTGTTGCCTGTTGTTCGAAATGTCAAAATGTGTAGCAGTATTCAGGAACTAAAATAAAACCAAACTGTTATTATAACAACAAAAAGACGATTTGTTGTTTATATCTTATGAGTCTTTCTGCGTATCGTGGCGGAATGTCACTTCATTGCAGATTAAACTTATATTGAAACTTTCAAGAATCTTTGACCAAAAAAAAACGAGCTATACTAACAATTATTTAGTACACTTTACAAAAGTGGGTGATGATGGGGTTCCACTTTTCCACACGCACGATCTCAGGTGATGCGGCATGTCTCCCAGTCGGAACCCCCCCCCCCCCCCCCACGGGACTTGGAAGCGAGAGCCCTTGCGTCACTATTTAAATGGCGCAAGGAGGAGCTGGAGCTGGGCCAAAAGCCCTCCCATCTCGAGAAATCTAGGCTCGACGGTCCCAGGTCTACCAGGAAACCGAGAAGACATGGAAGGTGCGACTTGAGCAACCAGAGGGGGGGATCCACCACAATCGCGGCGGTCAGACCGGTCATGGATGATTGGCTGGAGAGGAGACACGGTGCTCTCTCCTACAGGTTGTCACAGATACTTACAGTAAGTATTATAAGTATTATTCCCGTATCCCACGGGAGCTTCGGTAAGTATCTGTGGTAAATACAACGGGAAACCATGGCCGAGTGCCACCACTGCAGGTAGCGCGGGAATCACACTGTATTAACTGGTAGAATACATAGCGTGGGCGCAATAGCGCCAGGTCCTGGATCGTGGCAGGTCTGGACTTGGACACTCTCTCGCTGGAGACCAGAGGGAGTAAGTAGGACTGCGCCGCCTCTTTCTGCCCCCCAAAGATGCGGGATAGCATTTTGGATCTTATCCCTCAGAGAGATTCCAAGCATAGCTTGTTCCATCGCTCGTTGCGCATCCTTAAGGGCGTGAACTAGCCCCACTCCGAGTGTCCACGTTTTGGCAACGTAGGTCATAATTGGTAGAACGCACTGGTTGAAGACTTTCATCTTCATTCATTGCGGTATCGGCGATTAGAAAATCCGGCGCAGTTTGCTGAATGCTGCCCAGCCCAAGCGAATCCTTCTGGCTATTTCCTTATCCAGTTTACTCGTTTTTCAAATGTGACTACCTGCCCAAGTTAGGTGTATTCATTCATGGACAACCTCAAGCCTCGATCGTTCAACGTATATTGGTCCCGGCACGACATGCTCATTGAACATGACCTTGGTTTGGTCCAGGTTCATGCTGAGGCCAACACGTCGAGACTCTTCACTAAGACTATGTAGCATACCGCTCACCTGTTCCAGCGCTATTAAAACGATGTCGTCAGCAAACCGAAGGTGTAGATACATTAACCGGTTATATTCACGCCCCATCCATTCCAGTCCAACGACTTGAAGACGTCCTCAAGCGCATTAGTGAATAGCTTAGGAGATATAGCATCTCCCTGTCCCACACCTCTGAGTAGGGCTCTGGGAATGGGATTGGTCTTCTTAGCGGTATCATACAAGCACCTCATCACCTCGATATATCGCCAATCAATACGACACCGCTGCAAAGCTTCTAGAATTGCCCAGGTTCCTATTATACGATATAAAAGTGTAGTCAATCTATTTCGTTTGTGACTATGTATATGCGCATACGTGCTAAATGATCGTTCAGTGGCTGCTGAAGAATAGAGAGTAGTTAGAATACGTACTCACTGCAACCCTACTCAGTATTTTGGAGTTGCAGAGTCCTTTCCACCAAACTACCGGGTGCATTTCGGATAAAATTTTAATATATCCATATAATCTCTATGACATTAATGGTTGGCCAGCTTCCTGAGCGGGCGACGTATACGGGTTCTCTGTGATGGTCAGGCTTCCTGATTTTTGCAGGTAAATGCAGGAGTACCACAGGGATCGGTATTGTCCCCAACTCTCTTTCTTCCGCAATCCATGACATGCTGTCCCTTGCTTGGATACATTCATTGTTATGCGGATGATAGTAGGTACTCTGTATGGGAGCTATTCTGGCCGTCCAGCCGATGGGTGACGCGACGTGGAGGAAAAGAGAAGGCAACTCGTGGCCGATCTCGACCGGGACCTGGGTCGCATTTGGCTCATACAACTTGGTCGAGTACAATGCCAGAAAATCACAGGCGTGCGCGTTTATAGCTAAGAAGTCCCCATTTCTACCCCTACCCTCTCTTCAGACAGAACATTGCTACACTAAAGGACAACCTGGAGATCTTCGGTAGTTATAGACGTCCGGTGTGAGCTCAATCACAAAAACTACATAGAGAGTTTTGTTGGGCTGGCCTCGCGGAAACTAGGAGCCCTAAATAAGGTGAGGCGGTACTTCACGCCACATCAGAGACGTTAGCAGTACAAGACGCAGATTCGCCCCTGCGTCGAATACTGTTCTCATCATTGGGATGACTTCACGATGTACTTCAGGTTAGTATGCCATCTTTAGTAATAATTTTTGATGTGGCTACTTTACATATGTCATTGGTAATTCCTGTGATGGTACGCACGAATTATCAATGACATTAAATTGTGTACTCTTAGTTGTAAGTATGTAGCTATCTAATGTATTATGTACGGAGTCTTTGATCCCACAGTCAAACCGAATTATCGGTTTTGTGGGACGAGATGTATTAAAACATGTATTGTGTGTCTTACTTAATAAATAAATAAAAATAAAAAAAAAATAACTTAGTTGACGCGCTTGACGCTATGCAGAGAGGCAGAGCCGTGCTATCCGAATTATTGTTTGTCCTCAGATGGTGGAGGTTGGCGTTCGCGCGTTCGTAGTTTCGGGTTACTTGTCGCTAAGAGCGGATGAATACACACACAGAGACAGGCTTTTTATTTAATTTCATTATATTTGATTAGATAGCACAGAATATTAAAATTTAACTCGCCATAAGCCTATTTTATAGAGAGGGGCTAAAATAAACAAAGTTAGATTATCTCTAACTAGTTAGTAATACTGAAATAGTGCGTACTAAATGATATATACACGTAACTATATATTATCTAGATGTTACATATGCTAAATATGAAAATACCCGAATAAATTCCCAATCGGGTTTTTTCCCTGGGTTTTTTCCCGGTTTTTTCCCACATTTGGGTTTTTTCCGGGCAAATTCCCATCTCTAGTTATGAGTGATATTACCTCAATCAAAAATTATAATTAATTGAATATTTTAAATAAAAGATTTGGGTATTTATCTTGATATGCCAAGACACTTAGGTTTTGGTAAATGAAACTGAGTTAAGATGAAATTAATTTCATGTGTTATTTACAAGTTTATTGTAATAGTGCATGCGACTGCTACGCTGAGGTATTTGGCCGATTGTCTTACTTGGGTTCGATTCCCGGGTAAGACAATCGGCCAAATACATTTTTCAAAGTTTGAGTGTTTTCTGTCTCTACTACTCGTATTATTAAAGTGTAAAGTGGTTGTGTCTGTACAAAAAATAATACTTGAATTATAATATCTTAACAAACGATACTGCACACAACGTTTTTATTAATTCTTGTCTGTTGGTCCTTATGCCTGTTTGTTCGCTATGGACGCAAATACTGCTGAACGGAACTTTATGCGTTTGTTAATAGAGATCTTGTTAAGCTGAAATCTGAGCTTTGTTCCATGGCAAACGGTTGAAAAAAAAAGCGGAGTTATGAACAAAAGTAGAATAATCAAGATTATTTCCGTGCGATCATTATTCTTTAAAAAAAACAACAAGAGCAGCAAAAAAATAGATATATCGATATATCGTTCATCAATATCGATATATCGTTTATAAACATCGATATTTTCAATATCGATATTTTATTTTGAAAAATATCGATATTCCAATATCGATATTTTTTATTAACGATATTGCATCCCTACCGCCACCGCCGTAACCAGGGATGTGAAAAATAATCAAATCGATTTTTATATTATTCGATTATTGTTTAATTTTAAACCATTTTTCCTAGTAAATTCTATAAATTTTAGAAAATAATTTAGAAAAAACGTGACTCATAAATAAATATTCACGAACATTTCACAAAACGCCATCTAATCTCAAAATAGGCTAGGAATAACCTGCTTGTGTTATGGGTATCAGACCACGGATATTAACGTGCCTTCCGCAGGGCCACGAGCGCTTCAGTTTGTTGATAAAACGGCAAAGTTTGCTACTTTTATTGATGTAGTACTCATATTTGATGAATTCCAAACCGAAAATGTGTAAATACTGCCCGTTCGCTCTAACTTTGCCGTTCGGCTCCATACTAAAGTCGAATTTTTGATTAGACGAAGTAAATTTACAGCAACTAATGTCACTTCTTCTTATAATGTTGCGTATTTTCTATGACGAAGTGACATTAGCTACTGTTAATTTACTTCGTCTAATTAACAATTCGGGTATACGCCTCTACGGGTAGTTAGAGCGAACGGGTAGTACTTTATGCAGTTTTGTACGTAAATGCAAAATTTAATGTGATTTCAATTTTATCAATGTTTATTGCGATAACGGTCGAGAATTATCTTTCAAATTATTTCATAGCGTTTTGTGGATAAGGGAATTACTTTACTTGTTGTACCACTGAATTAATGGTACCTTTCACACCGCGGCAAAATGGTTGTCCAGAACGATGGAATCGTACCTTAAGCAAAATAGCTATAGAATTGCTTTGAAGTGCAAATTTAGATGCCATAATAACATGTTGTATGAAGAACAATAACTGCTTATTTAACAAAATCTTATTAAGTTCCTAAAAAACAAGTATTTAATAAAACCCCACGAAATGTGACTTTAATATATTCATGAATTAATATTAAAACGAAAAAAATATATGAAAGATTGAAAAGAAATAGATCAGATTCATGATAAAATATTTTTATTTATTTATTTTTAAAACCATACACCCTATCTTTACAGGCAAGGCCTAATACGATAGTGCAGGAACATAATATAAATAAATATTACACAATAATTTCTAGCCTATTTTCTTACTAATATTAAGAAATTACATTCCATTCCATTTCATTACATTACATTACATTGCATAACATTACATTACAGTACATTACATTATATTACATTAAATTACATTATATTACATTACATAAGGAGCGGACTCCATATAATGGAATTATATTCGAGGTGGCTCCTGACTAATGCATTGTATAGAACTCTTATAACATCTGTGTTATGGAAATCCTTACACTCTCTTATAACAAAACCTAAGTTTTTAAACGCTCTGGTACACATGCTAACAATATGTCTATGAAAAGTTAGATCTGCTTGCATCTCAAGACCAAGGTCCCGCACGCTCTCGCGGCGCTCCAGCGTTTTGTCGCCCACCTCGTACGTATTTGAAATTATAATACGAAGTTCCTTTGAAAATTAAAAATTAATAGTCTCTCTGAACGTACGTGAAGTCCAAAATATAATTAACTAGCTGACCGGCGCAACTTCGTTTGCGTCAGATAAGAAAGAGTATATCACCCATTACCGTCGTATTTTTTTTATACCACTAATGTGGCAGACAAGCATATGGCCCACCAGAAAGACCGGTGGTCACCGCAGCCTTTGAGCGTTTGTAACACCAGAGGCACTACTCTCGCGCTGCCAACTCTGTACAAATCTCTAAGGTGCCCGAATATTTACTCGCCGCGCGTTGCGTCTACTCCCGTAGTTTAGTTAGTAGTATGTATGTGAACTGTTCAATTAATTAGAAGGGTATTTGTAATCTTACTATTACTTTAAGGGATTGCACTCTCGGTAGGAGTCCGGCATCGCATTCATGAAGGATTTCCCCCAAAAAAAAGGGGATTGCATTCTCAAAAGTCTGAATAACGCGTGGCTGTAAATCAGCGTGTATGTTCAATTTCAAAATGTTTACTTTCTTTCTAATTAGCATTCCTTACCAGGGGTCATAGTTCACGTCGACTACGTTATTTATTTTATATTTATGCACACAAATATCGACAATAGAAGAAATTACATTAAATTAAAAGAAGAGTAGGTAGTACTTACAATGGTACTGCTTATTTCTAATAAGTACAAAAATTTTTTCCAGCAGTCCGAAGAGAGGAAAGCGTGAAGAATTACAAAAAATATAGGGTAGAAGTGTGAAAGTAATTAGTATTAGGTACATAAAGTGCACACACACAAAGTTATATTATTATTATAAACATACTTATATACATAATTATACACATACCTACATACTATATTATACATATTATATCTATGAACTTAACAATCTAAATGATTATATGACCAAAAATATATGAATAACCAAGAATGCCTAAAAAGATTTTCATTTCTTTATTTTTTTACAATATTGCGATTTTCTTACGGATCTCAATTTTTTTGAAAATAAATTGTAGCTTACGTTACTCCCAGCGATTGTAGCTTTCTATAGGTGAAAGAATTATTGAAATTAGTAGTTTCGGAGCCTATTCGCTACAAGCAAACAAATAAAAGAGAACCAATCTATCCTCTTTTTAATATTATTAGTATAGATTAGATTAGGTTGTCTCGAATCGTGTTATTCGTATTACAATTTGATTGAGGAAACAGAATCGAGTTAAAAAGATAGTGTTGTGTTGAATGAATATTTTTAAATGAATGCCGATGTTCGAAAACCATAAACTGATAATTTAAATACAATTTTACAATACTATATTTAACATTATGAAACTGCATAATAGGACTTTTGTAAACCTAAACTAATGATTATAGTTTAAGGTTTATGCCATTGACATACAAAAGGGGTTTTGTATGTTAATGTTTTATACACAAGTTTGTCCTAATTAATTCTATTTACCGGTTTTCGAACGTTGACTTATGAAATGTCAAACTTACGGATGTTGTGTTGATTTGCTGGGCAGCGAAATTTACTTGAATTGAAATTCGGTGCATTTAATGAAAATGTTGGAATAGCGGAAAAATGGGTAAGTATAGTAAAATACGTAGATGAGCCTGATTTAAACAGTTTTATTGACAAGTTACTTGTTATTAGACGAAACAAAAAAGGAAACATTGGACCTTTCAAGGCGTGGGTTGAAGAAAATAGAGAAAGCGCCTACAGAGGAATCTACTGCGATTATCAATTTGATTTTGGATCAAAATGAACTTCAGCGCTTGGACAACATTGACTCTTACAGCCGTATTGAAAACGTGAGTTATTTATCTTTACGAATTACTCAAGCGTTTGTAATTTTACATTATTAAACGTTTAAGTTTATTAACTCACATTACATATGAGTTTGCCCAGATGATCCATACATAATGTAAATCGAAGTCCTCTTCCGCTTCTGCCTGTTATTCGCGATAAGCTCAAGCATCAAAGACTTGTACCAATATGCGATTTTCAGCAACAAATAGAATGATTGCTTATGTAGGGCTTAGGTAAATCATCCGCTGCGTAAGCGAAGCCGCTGGGCATAAGCTAGTAGCATACATACATTAAATAAATAAATATTCACGGACATTTCACACAATGCTATCTGATCCCAAAGTAAGCTAGGAATAACCTGCTTGTGTTATGGGTATCAGACCACGGATATTAATACTTATATTCTTTCTTTCATTCTTTTAAATACATACATATTATACATAGAAACACCCAGACTCTTGAAACAAACATTTATGGGTCACACAAATATTTGTCTCTGGTGGGAATCGAACCCACAACCTCCAGCTCCATAGGCGGTATCACAACCGACCGCGCCACATAGGCATTCATAATACATAGAGACACGTCTTGATGGCAGAAGGGGTAGGCAGAGGCATATTATATGCCAACATTTCACCTTTAAGATTTTGTCCCACGTAATAGGCGGTGAGCCATATTGTCTTGTTGAAATGGAATGGCGCAGGTTGTGACTGTCTGCTGTTGAAATTTTTCAAGCCGCCCCATCAATAATAAGCTACTAAATAATTAATAAATTCAATTTATAACTTTATTACGTCTAGAAATATAAATCTATTCTTGTTTCCAGCTGTCAATATGCAACAATTTCTTGCTCCGCATGCACAGTGTCTCCCGGCTGACCAATATTCGCATCCTTGCACTCAGTAACAATGGCATTCTACAAATAGAGGGTCTGAAAGATTTGATTTATCTGAAAGTACTAAAATTAGCAGGTACGTGTATTTTCAGTTGAATGACTATTATGGTAGCTGAGTAATAATTGTGCATAAATATTGGTATGATTTACACATATTTTTGTCTTGGAGTTTTTTGAAGTGAAACTTCTTTATCGGCGTTGGAAAAAAAATTGCGTCACGTCACGTCACGATTTTTGGTTACGCGCCATCTTTGTTCTGTTCCCCACCACGGTGGATTCGAATTAAGAGTACTTTATCCAGGGATAGCATGTCATTTAAGGGTTTTTGGACTTTTGGACTTTTGGATGGGACATTGGTACTTTGAGTATTTGGGACTTTGGAACTTTGAGACCTTGGGACTTTTGAACTTTTGAACTTTTGAACTTTTGGACTTTTGGCCTTTTGGACTTTTGGATGGGACCTTGGTACTTTGGGTCTTTGGGACTTTGAAACTTTGGGACTTTGGGACTTTGGGACTTTGGGACTTTTGGACTTTTGGACTTTTGGATGGGACCTTGGTACTTTGGGACTTAGGGACTTTTGGACTTTTGGACTTTTGGACTTTTGGTCTTTTGGACTTTTGGACTTTTGGACTTTTGGACTTTTGGACTTTTTGGACTTTTAGACTTTTAGACTTTTAGACTTTGGGACTTTGGGACTTTGGGACTTTGGGACTTTGGGACTTTGGGACTTTGGGACTTTGGGACTTTGGGACTTTGGGACTTTGGGACTTTGGGACTTTTGGACTTTTGGATGGGATCTTGGTACTTTGGGTCTTTGGGACTTTGGAACTTTGGGACTTTTGGACTTTTGGGCTTTTGGACTTTTGGATGGGACCTTGGTACTTTGGGACTTTTGGACTTTTGGAGTTTTGGACTTTTAGACTTTGGGACTTTGGGACTTTTAGACTTTAGGACTTTGGGACTTTGGGACTTTGGAACTTTGGGACTTTGGGACTTTGGGACTTTGGGACTTTGGGACTTTGGGACTTTGGGACTTTGGGACTTTGGGACTTTGGGACTTTGGGACTTTGGGACTTTGGGACTTTGGGACTTTGGGACTTTGGGACTTTGGGACTTTGGGACTTTGGGACTTTGGGACTTTGGGACTTTGGGACTTTGGGACTTTGGGACTTTGGGACTTTGGGACTTTGGGACTTTGGGACTTTGGGACTTTGGGACTTTGGGACTTTGGGACTTTGGGACTTTGGGACTTTTGGACTTTTGGCCTTTGGGACTTTTGGACTTTTAGATGGGACCTTGGTACTTTGGGTCTTTGGGACTTTGGAACTTTGGGACTTTTGGACTTTTGGACTTTTGGCCTTTGGAACTTTGGGACTTTGGGACCTTGAGACCTTGGGACTTTGGGACTTTGGGACTTTTGGACTTTTGACCTTTTGGAATTTTTGGACTTTGGACTTTGGACTTTGGACTTTGGACTTTGGACTTTTGTACTTTTGTACTTTTTGACTTAATTTAAGGTGAGGTGAAAATTAAGTTTATGAAGAAGTTTCACTTCTTACATGTGTACACTAAGTACACGCAATTTTTATTTATTATTTTATAACAAGCGACTCATAATACTAGATCTGCATTGTTAATAGGTAGTGTAGAAGGTGTTTTTAGAAGTGTAGACCCAAAGTATTTGTTGAGTATTAGATTTTTGAAATACCTAGTTTCTAAGGGTGAAAGAAAACATGACCGCCCTTAGTAAATATGGTCATGATGGCCTGTTATTCTTTTAGTTTGTCAATCACCATTGAATTGTACCTTATTTGATTGTGGAGAGTTACAAAGATGTCTATCTTTTAATCTAGTTTTATGTACCTACATAGGACAGCCTAACTAGTTGCATCAAGGAAAACATTAAGGATTTGAGTGTAAAATACACATAGTGCATACCCTAATGTGGTAATTTTTACAGGTAACAATATAAAATCCATAGAGCATTTGAACCACAATATACATCTGGAACACTTGGACTTGTCGAACAACCAAATATCTTTTATAGCCGACATATCTTACTTGAAGAATTTGAAGGTGAGTTCAGTCTTCATTCCTCAAATAGTTTTTTAACATCCAAAACATTTATCGCTCGTGATAGCGAGAAGCGCTCGTGGCCCCGCGGACTCAGTGTTCTGTAAATGATCACTGCAGTAAGCAACTTTCACTGTGGCCGGTCCATGGATGGGTGACCATCCATGTGATCCCTTTGTGACATTTATTTGAGCGTCTCCGTGCTTCGGAAGGCATATTAAGCCGTTGGTCCCGGTTGTTAGTAAAATGGCAGTTGTTAAGCTAAGTTGAAGGCTTTATTTAAACCAGGCAGTCACAACCTGCGCCTGTCTATTTAAACACGGCAATACGGCTCACCACCTATTACATGGGACAAATTATACAAAGGTGAAATGTGGGCACATAATATGCCTCTGCCTACCCCTTCGGGGATAAAGGCGTGACCATATGTATGTAAAACATTTATCACCAATTTTATTATTTTGAAACAAATCCATCGATCCATAGGGATTATAATAATAGCCTTTATTCTCTGATCATTACAACTGCATGCATATAAGTAACACAACTTAAATAATTTATATTGTTTCTGATTTTCTTGTTATTTGTGACATCGTCGCCGCAATAAGATCAGGCTGCCCCTTGACATAGGCCTCCTCCATACTTTTCCAATCAACTCTATTTTTAGCTATCCTTCTCCATCCTTTAGGTAGATCGTCTTCCCATCTCCTTATCTGTCTGCCTTTTTTTCGCTTTCCATCCCTTGGGTACCATTCAGTAATATCTTTTGTCCATTTCTTGGTTTTCGATCGCATCATATGTCCAGTCCAACGCCATTTCAATGTCTTTGCTTTCTTTATTACATCAGTTACTCCTGTTTTTTCTCTGATGTCTATAAGTTTTTGCCTGTCCTTTAATCGGATGCTTAGCATACTTAGGGATTAAGCCCCACTCATATCGTCAATGTACAATGTTTATGTAACAATTATTGCACCCTAGAAAGCTTGTACAGCTCACACAAAAATTTGCCTTGATATGTGCCGACAATACATCATGAAGGACCATTCAGTGTGCAGCCAAATTTTGTAACTTTACACTTACTGTAAAGTTCATGTGAAAACTGACAGTGCGAATTCTCTACACATGCAAGTTTATCATACATGTATCATAACTACAAACTGGGCGACAGTTCCTGTTGCATGTCTCCCAGTGTGCGGTGCTTAGAACAAAATTTAGGTATGTAATTTGTCAGCCGCAGCCTATCGCCTTGCTAGACACCGAGCTGTCGCCGCGACATGTCGCCCAGTGTGCTCCTAGGGTTACAATAATGACTGCTTTGTTGGAGTAGTGCTAGTTTATGTGAATATTTTAATCCTGAGGTCTAATTAATAAGGATGACTCTCGCTAGACCGTGCCGGGTCCGAGCCGAGGCGGGACCGAGTTGTTTCCGAGCTTTGCCGTTGTCCGTTGCTCGGCCGTCACTCTGTTGCCGTTCGGTATAGCGTGAGTGTGTTTATACAAAATATATGTAACATTTAGTTGACCGTGCTACGGCCGACACTATGCTCGGACCCGGCACGGTGTAGCGTGAGTCATCCTTTAATTGGAAAAAATATTAAGAATTGTCAGTTTTATTGATTCCATTACATATACTTTACACTTATTAGGTTAATTTTGCCTAGCTGGTGTCCTGTAAATCCATCTGATGTATACTTTATTTATAAATGGATGCTTTTCCTATTATAATTTTAGTATTTTAGACTTGAGCTTACTACTAAACCTATTTATTGTTTACAGCACTTGAATTTGGAAAGAAATAGGATAGTTGATCTTCGGCAGTGTGACCGCTACTTACCATCCAACTTGGACCACTTAGGACTGGGGCACAATAATATTCAAGATCTGAATGAGATCAGCCATTTAGTGCATTTGAACAAATTGGACAGCTTCACAGTACAGGGAAATCCTTGTGTCGGCATGGCTGGAAAAGACAAGTTGTATCCTTTTAAAACTAAATTGTATTTCATATGCTAGAGAATTTAATATTTATACAATTGTGCTGTACAAGCTGTTGTTGGTATTCGTCCCTGTGTCCAACACTGCCCTCACCTTTTTCCTCTGGTTTTCACCATGCCATGCTAGGTATGTTTTACTAGATGCACTCAACGCTATGCCAAGGCGCCGATTCTCTATAATATCAATATTTCGAGGTCTTTTAGGGCTAAACAATCGTACCATTTATATCACCGACTAGCTGAGCCCGCAACTTCGTTTACGTCACATAAGGTGTATGAAAGGAAAGGTATTTTTCATCAGAGTCATCAAGCAGCGTCTGAAACTGCCCTGTTTGCTTAATCATAAAAGAGCTTAATGATTAAGTCTATTTTAAAACAATTCAGTCCGCGCCGAAGGCGTGCGTTTAAAAATAGTCTTAATCATTAAGCTCTTTTATGATTAAGCCAACACGCCAGTTTAGGTTCACTCACATTCAAAGAAACCCCTACAATTAAAATTTTCAAAATATCTAATTCTTAAAAGTGTTATAACTCTTTTATTTCTAAACCGATTTACATAAAACAAACGCTAAATGTTAACTGGAGCAAACCTCAACACAATAAAAAAAACCGCATTGCAATCGGTTGAGCGGTTGCTGAGATTAGCGTGCACAACCGTACAGACAAACAGATATACATACATACAGACAAACAGACAAAAATTCTAAAAATCATTGTTTTGGGTTCTATTGCGTTCATAAAGCCCCCCTATGATATTTTTTCTTATTTATCTTCCATGTACAGACAGCGACCTGTTACGATTTTATTATATGTATTGATGATAATACTTTATAACTTAAAATGGCAGCCTTAACCGAGCACTGCGATAGATGGCTCTAACCTAACTCTAAAAAAATATTTCCAGTTTGTTTTAGTACGGTTCTGTAATTGAAGTTCTGTATTCGAAGCGCTCGTGGCCCGCGGACTCAGTGTTCTGTAAACGATCACTGCAGTAAGCAACTTTCACTATGGCCGATCCATGAATGGGTGACCATCCGTGTGATCACTTTGTGACATTTATTTGAGCGTTTCCGTGCTTCGGAAGGCACGTTAAGCCGTTGGTCCCGGTTGCCAGTAAAATGGCAGTCGTTAAGCTAAGTTGAAGGCTTTATTTCAACAGCAGGCAGTCACAACCTGCGCCTGTCCATTTTAAACACGACAATACGGCTCACCACCTATTACGTGGGACAAATTATACAAAAAAAGGTGAAATGTGGGCATATAATATGCCTCTGCCTACCCCTTCGGGGATAAAGGCGTGACCATATGTATGTATGTATGTATGTAATATTGAATGCAGTATAGTAAGTTCAACTCATCTGTGCGCGCGTCACTATGTGTGGGTAAGCCTCGTCTAAACACAGTGACTTCGTGTGCGTGACATGAGGTACAGTGAAGTACAAAATACAAAAACACTTGTTTAACTAAAATAAAAACTCAATGGGTGAAATGTATGTTATACATATTAATGTGTATCGCTGTTTGAAGAATAAAATTGAGGAATTTTAGGATTCGCTGCTCTCTCTAAGGTTAATTATAAATTCAATCAAAATGTCGATAGTATTCTTCTTCTTTGGCGTGTCGACAAGTATAACGCCACATCTCTTCATCAAATTGACTTAAACGTTCGTTTATTAATTTCATTATTTCCATCACATTTTGTTCGATTTTATGCGAAGCATTATAATTTGTTTAAATTCTCCATAAATTTTCTGTTGGGTTTAGTTCAGGATGATACGGTGGTAGCCGAAGAACTTTTAAGCCATATGGCTGAAGTATGTCATTAATCTTATAACAAACTAGCTGAGACATAAGGTGTGCGAAAAGCGTCTGAAATTGCCCTGCCCTCTCCAAAAGGAACTGCGCAATATATCGGGAACAAAAGTATCCTAGAACCTTCCTCGGATCATAAGCTCAGATTGTACCAAGTTTCATTTAAATCAATTCATAATCAGGATACAGACAGACAGACATGAAAATTTCTAATTACATTTTCAGCTTCAGTATCGATTAGAGAACGTCCTACAATTAAAATTTTCAAATTATCTTCCATGTACAGACTCTCGACCCTCAACAGTTTTTTTTAGATGTACCTATAGATATGGTTTTTTTTTTATCTCTTAAATCAAGTCATACAGTTCAATTTTTGTCATATTTGCAGTATAAGCAATGTTTTTTTCCGTCGACCATCTCTGCATTTAATTTTTTTTTGCATTAGAATTTGGAGCTCTATCATTTATGACTTTTCTGTAGGCTTTTATAAGTTACACAATCCTACTATACATTATTTTGTTATGCCTTGAAGGGTTAAGGCAGCGTTTTCGTTAAAAGCTCCCAGACACCTTATTTTTTTTCGACATCTCCAACTAATATCATTATATTCTAGGCAATGTATACAAAAACTCAACAAATTATACAGGGTCTGTCGTAATGAATGGATAACCCGTAACCTGGAGTTGGTACGGATGTTAGGCTGTAAGAAAATCGAATCTTCTTGCCAGGATTGTCAACCATATGAAAATGGCGTAGACTTTTATACTTTTTTATAAATTTCCGAGATTTTTTTATTCATTCCGTGGCCATTTCATCAAATTTAGGTATTCATAAAATTTTAAAATCGTTTCATAACATTACTTGAAAAATTAAAATTCTGCCCTTGATATTTGATCTTACTCCTGTAACATAATATTGATTGTAGAGTACACATTATGATACCTTTTTAAAATCTACACATACTGGACAATTTATTAAGATCATGGGCAGCTACAGCACCGTACTTTTTTTTTCATAGTAAATGATCAAAAGTTGACACTAAGAAAAAAATTAAATTAAAAAAGTTTAAAAATGACGATTTTGAAAATGTTCAACACACATAGGAATACCTAAATTTGATGAAATGGCCACGGAATGAATAAAAAAATCTGGGAAATTTATAAAAAAGTATAAAAGTCTACGCCATTTTCATATGGTTGACAATCCTGGCAAGAAGATTCGATTTTCTTACAGCCTAACATCCGTACCAACTCCAGGTTACGGGTTATCCATTCATTACGACAGACCCTGTATATGTTAACCTTTCTCATGAATCATTGGTGATCTCAGCATGAAAATCCATGCAGTACCTAGTTTTTAAGTTTATCGTGAACAGACAGACGCGGCGGGGACTTTGTTGTATTATATGTAGTGATAACAAATATTAATTCCACCGAATTGACACATAAAACATATTTACCTGACTTCTTAAACATTTTCTCCGTGAAGAATTAGACATTTTCTTTAACGACTGTACCCATGGTATTATGACTAAGAACACTATGTAATGAATTATAATGTGACCAAGTTACACAGGATCTCAACGTTGCAGTTACATTGAGACTTGTCATGATATTTGATTTCGTTTCATTATAACGTAAGAGTTGCCTGCAAACGTGGTAGATGGCGCTGTATGCTTTTTGTATAAATATTATGTTTATATCGCGGCCACGCAGAGCGTTTCCTGCAAAGACTGCTTGGCATCGTCAATAAGTCGAGTTACGTCTCTACCTCATAATATAAAAATGTACTCTGTGAAGACGGCTGCATCACTGCCACACAAATTAAAGCTGTATAATTACTAGCGCACGCACACATAGCGCCGCGCGCACTGATGAGTTGAATTATCATTACTATCTTTGAGGTCTCGAATTCAGCTATGTATTGAAAACAATAGTCTACATTTTGAACAATAAATCAGTTAACTTAAGAAAAATAAAATGTATTTTGTTAAAGATGAGCTCTTTCCTTTAGTTTGCCATATGTTATTTCTTCCCAGAATAAGATCCTTAATAGCAACACTACCATTTGGTGTAATAATATAGTGTGTCTTTTTTTTTCAAAATCATTGAGTTCGATTCCCAGCTAGGTTTATTTGTTTTTCAAAAATCTAATGATAAGGTTTAAAGTTTTATCAAAATCGGGCTCGTGACTCCTTTGAACATTTTTCGCTATTCCTTATAGTTTGGGATTTTTTTCTTTGGTCATCCAATCCCTTTTGAAAAATTCATTCTGTATATCTTACGACGGGTTTAATAAAAATCCGTAAACCCGATAAGATCGAGGATCGCATCCTGGTGAAGCTGACGGGAGAATGAACCAACGACGCAGTAAAAACTATTGGATATTTGATTTGGCTGCATTCTGGCGAATCTATCACGGCAAGTGTTCTTAAGAGCTCTTCCACTTAATTCGACAAACTTGAATTATTTTACTATTAATTTGCTTAAATTGAAATCCAGAGGCTTTGACTATCGTCCATTCGTTCTCAATTGGATATTGAGCGTGAAGACGATCGATGGTTTTGTCGTCAGTGCTATAGAAAGGTTAGTTGAATATATTCATTCATATTTGATGGTTTTGGTGTAAAAGTGCTTGTAGCCACGCTAACTTAGTGTTCTGTAAATTATTACTGCGTTAGTCATGTAATGGGTGATCATTGTTGCCATTTCTGAAAAATCGATCAATCAATTCAGATAATACAAATAGTGAAATCTGGGCGTAAAATACGTCTATGTCTGTCTCTTACAGGAAAAAGGCTTATTCGTACTGCCGACGTTAAAAAAGATTACCCACAACATTTTATTACCATTTTAATTCTTTTATGAGAGCAAAAGTAGCCTAAGATACGTAAGTATCTCTGGAACAGAAGGTCTAGTCTATGGGGTGATTACCCAGAACAAACATACAGACAGACATAGAAAAACACTTTAGATCCAGTGGGCGGTGTGCTTATCTGCCACCTTAGTGGTATAAATAATCTTGATCCTTTCGAACTTGTGGGCATCAAAGAATCTCGATAATATTAATAAGTACATTCTGACGACTTTGAGTAGGCGTTGCTATTTAGTTTCATGGAAGGCAGTGACATCACCATCTGTGTTGTAAATGAATAATAGGCCATTGAAATATTTGTATGATGGTTATATTTATCCCGACTGATGCAGAAGGAGGATACTTAATGTATATTTCTTTTATGGTGATCTCCAATAGCTAAAAAGGTAGGACCGATTTGAAACTGTAAGGTGTTATTAGATTCGTGTTCTCCAGAGAGTCAGACTACACAATGTTAGGATAGAGTCAGCCAAACAAAAACTGTGAACATCTTGTTGTTAGGGTTCCATACCTCAAGGGTAAAAACGGGACCCTGTTACTGAGACTTGGCTGTTCGTCTGTCTGTTGTTCTCCAGGCTGTATCTCAGGAACCATGATAGTAGTATTTATGTTGTCGCATTACAAAAATACTAACAGAAACAAAATTTTAAGGGGGACTAAATACAACAAACGTGATTTTTATAGATTTTGGCGCGAACTCCTTTGTGCGTGATTCCGACTCGCTCTAGGTCAGTTTTTTAGTTTAAGCTACATACTATCGTACATGTTCCCAGTCTAAAAGCGGAGTGGCTGTACAGTCAAGGCAAGGGGCGACACTTCCACGCCGGCCAGCATCAAGAACTGTGCGAATACTTGGCCTCCACTTGCCCCCTCACAGCGGATGCGTTAGAAACTGAGGATCAAAGGAAGTTACGACTCATACTAAGTAAGGTAAGAGTAGCAATATTCTAAACTAGCCGATGACCGCAGTTTTGCCAGCGTGAAATTCTATTCCCGTTCCGGCTTCCCATGGCAACGTTATTCCGGGAAAAAACTATCCTTGTGCCAAATTTCAACCAGATCCGTTCAGCCGTTACAGCATGATTTAGTAACGAACATTCGAAAATCTTCACAAACTTTTACATTTATAATAATAGTAGGATAGTGAGTGTGCTTTTTGTTTTCCGTCGTAAGAAATCAATAGATGTATTTGACTTGATGACTGATTTCTTGGTGTAGTGGTGAAAGTAGCTTAGTATGAAATTGGAGATTATGGAATTTCTATGAATGATGAGCATGTTTCTTTGTTCTGCGTCTGAATGTAATTTATCTATTGTATGTATTTAGAATTAGCAATGTCTAACTATATTTATCAGTTTAGATCCAATAACATATGAATTATTTTTAGGCTCAACACCACCAACAACAGTTAAAAGATCAAAATCACAGTCCGCTAAAGTCAAAACTTCAGTCGCCTAGAATGCAATGTAAGTATCAACTTTTAAACTGTACTGTATTAAAGTGGCTACATATTAATAGGTAACATTTGACGTCTGTCAGTTTTATCTTCATAACTAGCGGACGTCACGCGATTTCACCCGCGTAGTTCCCGTTCCCGTGGGAATACGGGAATAAAATATAGCCTATGTTCACCGCAAAGAGTGTAGCTTTCCAACAGTGAAAGAATTTTTCAAATCGGTCCAGTAGTTCCGGAGCCTATTCGTTACAAACAAACAAACAAAAAAACAAATATTTCCTCTTTATAATATTAGTCTTCAAGTCTTCATAATGAGAAAGGGAATGATTCGATACGGACTTGAAGTGATTGTCCAATTGAATTGTAAAAGTTTACCTATTAAAATAACTCCACTGTAATTTCAATATTTCAACTATCAAAACTATGTCTGCACTAATTTTCAAATTCATTGGTTTCATCTCTGTGGCATAAATCACTCACAGTTTGGCTAATGTCTCTGTGATTAAATTACACTTCATCAAAACAAACCAGCAGAGGTCACTTTCATTAATTTTCATTGGTTACTGTAATTTTGTTCATAGGTCTGCACTCTTTACAAAATTATAAAGTACTAGCTTATATTCCGCGGTTTCACTCGCATAGCTCCCGTTCCCGTGGGAATATGGGAATAAAGTATAGCCTATGTCGCCCAGGGATAGTTTAGCTTACCAATCATGTAAAAAAATTTCAAATCCATTCAGTAGTTCCACAGCCTATTAAACATTCAATCAAATCTTTCCTCTTTATAATATTAGGAATTATTACATACTATTTCCTCCAGCTCGCATAACGCCTCGTCACATGGGCCGATCTCCAGATCGCCTCACATCCAGCTACCATTCAGCGCTATCGAAGACCAGCTCTCCATCGCAACTGATGTCGTCATCTCTGTGTGGGGACCTCTCCGGTATACCCACGGCTATGAGCCAGAGCTTCGACTCGCCAGGACTTATGTATGCCACGGAGAAACGGGATAAGGAGAAAGTACAAGGTGAGTTTTGTAAATATCTGTAGTATTGCGTAAGTGAAGAAGAAAAACCGACTATTTTTATTCCCTACTAGGTATCATACATGTGAAAGAATGTGAAGATGTTTGTGCTTCTAACAATGTGCAACCGTAATTTAATACTGAGATAGCTTGTGGTCTGAAATAACTTATAGGCTCCTTTTATACCTGGAAACAAAATTCTCGGATCCAAACATCTTCACAAACTGTGACAGTAGCTAAAATCAAGTTTCGCAGACAGACTTCATTTCGCTTACACAAATGACAATATTTCATCTCGCTTGCAGAGCCGATACCCCAACAAAAGCCAACGAACCATTCCTTAGAAGCGGCCAGTAAGATGGTCCCAGTGCCCGAGTCATTAATGAGTCCGGACTACCAAGACCCAATGTATGACATTCAGAGATCGATACCAAAGCCAGTCAACCACTCCGTCAACAGCATTTCAAACACATCTTCACAGTCGAGCAATAGCAGTCTCCAAGAAGATAAACCTAGACTAGTGAGTTTTTGTGCATTTTTACTTGTCCGTTAGTTCGCTTTTAGGGTTTTGCACCCAAAGGGTAAAAACTTGACCTGACTGAACTGAGACTCCTCTGTCCGTCTGTCTGTCATGTGGAGGTATCTCATGAAATGTGATAGCTAAAATGCTGAAATTTTCACAGATGATCTATTGCTGTAGCCGATGTAACAGCAAATACTAAAAATGAAAATAAATAAATATATGTTTTGCTGTGCCAGAAGTGAGTGAGAGTGTACAGAACCCTAAAAACTGGCTAAGTGCACAGCCAGTTTTTAGGGTTCTGTACCCAGAGAATAAAAACGGGACTCTATTACTGAGACTTCGTGGTCCATCTGTTTGCTACGAGACTGTATCTCAAAAACCGTGATAGCAAGAGAGCTGAAAATTTCACAGATGTGTTTTTATAGCTGCTATAGCATCAAGATACTAAAAAAGCAGAAAAAAAAATTAGTAAACCTACTGTTTTGTTGTGTGTACACAATATTTAACCAATCTCACATAGATAAAATATTTAAAGCATTAGTATGGTAAGTTTTTCATAATAAGTACTTATTTTATTTTAATACTAGCTGAGCCCGCAACTTCGTTTACGTCACATAAGGTGTATGAAAGGAAAGGTATTTCTTAATCAGAGTCATCAAGCAGCGTCTGAAACTGCCCTGTTTGCTTAATCATAAAAGAGCTTAATGATTAAGACTATTTTTAAACAATTCAGTCCGCGCCGAAGGAATGATTAAGCCAACACGCCAGTTTAGGTTCACTCACATTCAAAGAAACCCCTACAATTAAAATTTTCAAAATATCTGATTCTTAAAAGTGTTATAACTCTTTTATTTCTAAACCGATTTACATAAAACAAACGCTAAATGTTAACTGAAGCAAACCTCAACACAATAAAAAAAACCGCATTGCAATCGGTTGAGCGGTTACTGAGATTAGCGTGCACAACCGTACAGACAAACAGATATACAGACATACAGACAAACAGACAAAAATTCTAAAAATCATTGTTTTGGGTTCTATTGCGTTCATAAAGCCCCTCTATAATATTTTTTCTTATTTATCTTCCATGTACAGACAGCGACCTGTTACGATTTTATTATATGTATTGATAATATACAGTGAAAAAAGACAACTTGGCCAGACGGGACTTAATCCCGCAACCTTTTGCCTAAACCACGGCATTGCTCTTTCACCTGAGCTACGGGGACCGTTTTTCCGACCGAAATATTTAAAAAAAATCTCACATAGCTCATTAGTTTTTTTTTTCTTTCTAACAGGCAAAGAATTTAAAGGGATCCCCTAAATTACCAAAAAGTGCAACATCCTCACCAAAACTGAAAGCTAAAATGGACCAAAGAAAAGGTAGCTTATCTAAAATAGACGTTAAAAATGGCGAAAGGAAATTAAATGGTAAGTGTGATTTTAAATACACATTTTTGTTTTATTATAACACTAGCGGACATCACGCGGTTGCACCCGGGAATTTCCCGTTCCCATGAGAATACGGGAATAAAATTATAGCCTATGTTCACCGGGATAGCGTAGCTTCCCAACAGTGAACGAATTCTTAAATCAGTTCAGTGGTTTCGGAGCCTCTTCATCGATGCAAAAAAACAATCAACGATAAAATAAAAGAAGTGGCGCGATTCAGCTAGTTGTTTCATAAGATAGCAAATCTCAATACTTACTATTCAATACTTATTAATCAACGCCTACAGTATGGGGTTCTTCAAAAGGGGTCTTAGAAGGTTTTTACAGGGTCGGCAGCGCGAGTGTGGCACCTCTGGTGTTGCAAACGTTCATAGGCTGCGGTGACCACCGGTCCTTCTGGTGGGCCGTATGCTTGTCTGCCACCTTAGTGGTATAAAAAAAAAACAATCAAATCTTTCCTGTTCATAATATTAGTAGATATAGTCAAACATGTACACTACCCCCAGGCTATATTTTGTTCTCTTATTTTCACGGGAGCGGAACTACGCGGGTTAAACCGCGTGACGTCCGCTAGTATTATTTAAGTGCCATCATTCACCAGTCATCCACGATCTAGAATGTCACAACTTTGTAGGTATGAACAACGAAAATTCAGAACAAATAAATGATATTATGAAACTAGCGTCGAACCAGCGACGACAAAAGAAAATGAGTGTGGAGTGTATGGCCGCCGTCACGATACAGAAGATGTGGAGGGGCTACCGGAGTAGGAACCTTAACAAGGACACCTTGAGGATCCTGCACGCCATTCAGGCGGCTAGGGCGAGGCAGCATATACAGTAAGTATTGGAATTTAGAATGTTATGAGACAACTAGCTGAACTGCGCAACTTCTTTTATGTCACTTAAGAGAAAGAGAGAGAGAGAGAGAAAGAGAGAGAGAGCGAGAGAGAGAGAGAGAGACGACGACGACGTCTATTTATTCATATCATAAAAGAGCTTAAAGATTAACCCCCTTATTCATAATCGTTTAATAAACCTATTTTAGTTAAAACACATTTTAAGTCTATTGCTGTCTCTAACCATACTCTGTCATTGGTTAGAGACAGCAATAGACTTTAAGTTGAATTAAATGGACTTAAACCGGGTGTTTTGATTTAGTAGTATTGATTGATTTGATTTAGTTGACAGTAGAAAGCGTAGTTTTAAAGTCGTCTATTTCAAATTTTCTGCATTTTCGTGAATTTAACGATTGCTCCTATTCGTAATTCGTCCAATCCTCAATTTGTCCAATTCGCAATTGCTCCAATTCGCGATTAGTCGAATTATAATCAATCTCTGTTTTAAATTACAGCCAAATAAATATGTGCTTTAGTATAGACTTGATTTTTCAGTCCTTAATAATAGATGGTGCGGTTTATATGTTCTGTTTGGCTTGTAGACGGTTAACGTGCGACATGGAGGCTACGAAAGCAGCATTAGAAAGCGAGCGGAAGATTCAACAGCTTCAAATGCAAGCCATTAATGCTCTTTGGAAAAAGGTGTCCACTTTACAAGCAGTTGGTAAGTTAATAAAATATCTGATGCCGTGCGGTTTCGCCCGCGTAGCTCCCGTTTCCGTGGGATAGTATAGCTTTCCAACAGTGAAACAATTTTTCAAATCGTTTTTGTGGTTTCGGAGCCTATTCAATCTCTAAATCTCTCCTCTTTATAATATTATACTAGCGGACGTCACGCGGTTTCACCCGCGTAGTTCCCGTTCCCGTGGGAATACGGGAATAAAATATAGCCTATGTTCACCGCAAAGAGTGTAGCTTCCCAACAGTGAAAGAATTTTTCAAATCGGTCCAGTAGTTCCGGAGCCTATTCGTTACAAACAAACAAACAAACAAACAAAAAACAAATCTTTCCTCTTTATAATATTAGTATAGATAATCTTGGACCCGCGCAACTTAGTTTACTTTTTAGCCCCTCTCTATAAAATAGAGTGCAGAGGGGCTTATTTCGATATTTTGTCTGTAGTCTGTGACTCTGTCGCATTAAACTACGTCACTATAATAAAACAAAAATGGCAACGTCAATCGGATTGAACTTTCACAATAAACCTCTCTACCTCTACCTGAACGCGTTTCAATTGACCTTCCGCGACCCAAGTAATCTGGTCAGGTGGGGGAAAGCCACAGATAAAACATGTAATGCATGTGAAGAAGCGATTGGTACTGCTAGGCACCTGCTGGTAGGTTGTAGGACGTTACTGGACCGGGGTCATTACTCACGCCGACACGATAGGGTATTGGAAATCATACGTGAGGCTGTCAGTTTGGCGGTAGCGAGAGCGAAAAAGGGATTAACCACAAACAAAAGAAATGACATTGCGTTTGTAAAGGAAGGCTGTTCAAAGAAAGTACCTCAAAAGCCATACTCAATTTTGATGGCTGCCGCCGATTGGACTATACTCTCAGACACGTATGAAAAACACTACAAAATCCCGGAGGATGTATGTGCCTCGTCATCCAGACCCGACATATTCCTGTTTTCGAGGATACACAGACGCCGTCGGGGTGTTCCCCCCTGTGCCACGCTATGGACCCGGCGCCCGCACGGAGAATCCATGGAATGCTAAGAATACGGTCTCTGTTAGAGAGGGGCCGTCGGTTGAGAACGATTTCGCGGCTTCTTGTTTTATGTAGGATATTTTTAAGGGTACCGTACTTCCAAAGGAAAAAAAACATAACCCTTGTTGAATCAATTTGTTTACTACTTCTTCTCGCATGCGACCTAATACATTATTCTTTAATTTCAGACACCCAAAAACCGAGGATATCAGATCCTGACGACAATGCGGATGTTTTACGACAACTAACCGACACGTGTTTCAGCTTGCAAGCACAGGTTTGATATACTGTTATCAGTGTCCTGTGGACGATCTCTGCGTTAAGGTTCTTACGCTATGGCTAGTCTTGAGATGGGTGATCGCTATGTGGCTTTTCCGTTTACGAGGAGTTCCTTGCTTTAGGACGCATGTTCGTTGCTTCCGATTGACAGTAGCATGACAGTTGTTAAGCCGAGTTGAAGACCTTGAAATTATTTTGACACTGAGCAGCCACAACCTACGCATGTCCATTTCAACACGGCAATAGGCTCACCACATATTAAATGGTTTACAAATTATGAAATTTGGGCGTATGGTATGCCTCTGCCTACCTCTTCGGAGATAAAAGCGTGGATATATGATAATTATTAAACTTACAGCTTGGCACAAAAGTCTTACAACACATCTATTTTTTTAAACTGTGAAGTACCTGTAAAATCATTTTAAATCAATCCAAACCTTTCAGCTTAAGATTAAAAAAATGGCGCATGTTTCCTACCAAAAACGGTTAAAAATATCATTATTTTGCTGTGTGGGCATCCCCCTTAAATGCTTTTTTCTCTTTTAGTATTTGTTATTATAGCGGCAACAAAAATTGTAACCTATTTACCTTAAAACTCCGTCATTGATATCAATTGACAACCTATCAGGTGGTGGAGCTTCAGAGCTGTATGCAAGAAGTCCTGAAGGCGGTGTCCCACAAAAGTCAGTCGGAACCCGTGGGCACACAAACAGACATCACCGCAGTCGTCACTCCACAGGTATGTAATCCTTACCGTCTGCACCAGTCATTTTCAGTATTTCGTTACCGTGTACGCATACGGACACGTTTTGATGAAAGGTGTTTGAAGAAAGATTTGTGTGGATCGCGACATTACTACTGTCTTATAAGCGGTTGCCCACGAAATCGATATAAGGCGCAGATCGCAAGTAAACTTAACCTCATCGGGAACTATTCCTTACCGACTGCGCCAATTTTTTGGCTTGTTCGTTACCGTGTGTACGCATACGAAAAAGTTTTGATTAAAGGTGTTTGAAGAAAGATTTGTGTGGTTCGTGACATTACTACTGTTTTATAAGCGGTTGCCCACGAAATCGATATAAGGCGCGTGTCACAAGTAAACATAACCTTGTCCGAAACTATTCCTTACCGACTGCGCCAGTCGTTTGGGTTGTTCGTTACCTGAACGTGTACATATACGAACACGTTTTGATGAAACGGGTTTGATGATAGATTTGTATTTATCGTGACATTCCTACTGCCTTCTAAGCGGCTTCCCACGAAATAGAAATAAGGCGAGGGCCACACAGATAGGACGCAAGCCGTGGATGGACCTTTAAAACTTTCTCTCTCGATGTGCTTTGTGTAACAACGGTTCTCTACATTTTGTATGAAAAGAACGCGGAAGAATCATCTTATATCCTTACTGTGTGGCACGACATTGTATAAAATGCAGTTAATGCAGTCAATACTAAATTAGGACCATAGAATTGTTAAATTGTAAAATTGTTATGGCTGTTGGCAATGTATTTTACGTTCATATACGGTTCCCCGCAAACCGATTACTTATTATCTCAAGCCATATTTAAGAATAGCCAATTGATCTTTTTTTCTAAAGTTTAAATTATTAATATCACTTAAAAAAAAATACAATAAATACACAGTAAGGATGTTAACATCCATTTAATGTCTATCCCTTCGGACAGGAGGAACGCGGTTCGTGGCTGCGCCGGCCGCAGTCACTCCCGCTGGCAGAGCCTCATGCGCTGCTTTGGTAAGACTTACTGCTATTATTGCTTTATTCAATCAAATCCAAAGGTCCACTGCGGGATTATTCAATCAAATCAGCCTATGGCAGTCCACTGCTGGACGTAGGCCTCTCCCAATTTACGCTACAATACACAGTCTTACGCCTTCCGCATCCAGTCCCAGCCTGCGACCTTTACCAGGTCGTCAGTCCATCTGGCCTGTGATGGCGGTGATTGCTTTATTTGCAAGAGCGCTTCTTCTCAGAATAGCAAATCTTTACAAGTTAGAACATTTATTGCACGAACATGGTTTTATGTGAGAATAACATGATTTCTACGGTACATAAGTTATGTCCAATTTGCAAACCATGTCAATGCCTTGATATGTATCTTTTCAAAAAAAAAAAAAATCCACCCATTTATAACACTAATTTCAAAGGGGGTAAAATTAATTCGCGATGTTTCCAATATTGGTCGATTGAAATAGCATCGACTAACAAAAAAAAAGACAGAACTTAAAACTACTAAAGTGACAAAATTTTCACCAGCTAAGCTAGTTGGTGAAGTTGACGAGAGGGTTTGACCTGATAGGGTTCACAATATTTTTTTGCAGTGACAAATCAAATGATTCGACCGCTCTGGGCGTAGAGCGGACCGAGTCGATCATAGAAGAACCACCATTGGAACCTGACACTAGAGAGGATGACGTCATCGTCGACTGATACACCACGGTCTGCAGACCTTCACATAAGGGAATGACCTACGGGCTTTGATGCATTATTAGGTTTTAATTTATTTATGAGGTAGTGTACAAAGATATTGGATAGATCTGAATTTTGAACGTTTTATCGTATATTGAGCTTGCGGTTGTGGACGCAATTTTACAATACTGCAAGCCTCGTGAACATTTATAGAGTCGATTGTATAGCGCTTCTCTCTTTGCCTCTATATTTTGAGGTATTTTAGTGCTAAACAATCGTGCCATTTATATCACCGAAAATACTTTATATCTTAATATGACAGCCTTAACCGAGCACTGCGATAGATGGCTCTAGCCTAACTCTAAAAAAACATTTCCAGTTTTAGTACGGTTCTGTACTTGAGTGGTCGGAGGGTTGCCTTTATTAGACAATGGCCACTGGTTGAAGTCTATCTGAATAAAATTGTCTTTTTTACTGTAAATAAGAAAATATTATGGCAGCCTAGTTATGATTCGATATGGTTTACAATGATGGCGTTGTTTTGTTATAGACACGAAGTTGCAATACTATTGTAATAATAAAACTCAACGTCCATTTAGTTTTAAATCAACGTAAATTTATACAATTATTAATGGATAATGTTAGTAATTTATTTTACGGCAAGATTAATTCAATGCAGTTTTTGCTGTATATATCGTAGGCCGAACATAAAAAAAAACTAATTTTCGGAAAGTAATCGAGGCTTTGAATGTAATTCGGACTACAGTTACTCTCCCACTAGTCAATGTTAGCAATTAATAGTACTAGTACACTACCTCTAGCTGAAGATAGTCTTATGTCCCCAATCTCTCATTGTGCATACTAGAACGCGTAGGTTTGACTTTAAGGCAAATTGAATCTATTTATATTATTTTTAAGGTTCATGTTAGTAGTGCGCTAAAGCAAAGCTTGTTCTGTAAAGTGGGCTTATTGTTATTAAACTGTAAGGGAGTTTTAAGTGAAAGTATTATTTAAGACTCGAAAATTCAGTATAATTCTCCATTGAGCGACTATTATCTGATCATCAAGCGTTGAGCATCGACCACACAATCAAATAGTCACCACAATAGGGGCGACACAACTCTGGCAACGCAGGCGATGAGAATGCCTTCCTGGGCAGTCACAATAACACGGTATAAGAATATCAACTTTCCACAAACACTATAACTTTTCGTCTGTAGTCCGCCGGTTACCAACTAGACTCAATAAGTAGGTGGATAACATGTATTGAGACACGACATTAACATTTCATAAGTGTTCCTACTCGCATTTAGTTCCGGCACAGAATAACTAATAGTACTTAATACGTACAGAAGTTTCACTTTAGATTTGTCATATTATCTTGAAGAAAGTGGCCGTTTTGATAGTCTAAGGAATCAGAATCAGGTAGATATCGCGTTCAAACTAAATCTTACCTCAACGCCAGTGTGCGAGAGTGGTTTCTATGATTTGCTGCCTTTCCTTCCAACACCACCAAGTCGAGTGTAGGGTTATCGTAACAGTTATTAGTATTTACGATTTGTGAGTGTTGCTAACGGTTTAGTGCACTTTACGTACTACTCTCAGAATCAATATAGACAGCTATTTAGGTAAAGATCGAAACATTCAAAACAAGACTCCTATATGGCCGACCGACCATGTTTGTGCGTGCTACGTCACACGTGTGCTCAGAAACACGACTACACGAGGCGGTCCTGACTGTTCGGGACTCCGGTCAGTCGGTGATTATTGCAGTAGGTATAAGCGAGTGACACAGGCCTGGTTCCAGCGTGCGCGCGGCAGTCAGACATCAATTGAGCCTACTGAATGAATAGTGACGACCAATTACTTTGAGGTTCTTTCCAGCTTCTTACCAGTGCCGGATTAAGCCAGCGCGGGGCCTGTAGCAAATTCTGTCAAGGGGCCCTTGGTTTGCTTTAGGTTCTCAAGTTTAGGGTATTAAATAAAACAAAACTGTTACAAATAAACTTTTCTAGATTTAATATGGACAAATTTAGAGATAACACTTTCAATATCGACTTCTCTAAGCAAATCATGCTCTATATTCAACAAAGTGAGATGATTAAGACGTTCTTGACCCATCGTGTTCCTTAATTCATTTTAATACGTTTTAATGTTGAAAAAGAACGTTCGCCACTGCTGTTAGTGATCATGAGAGACAAGTAATTGAGCAAGGCAATTTCTAAGTTTGGGAAACACGATTCTGAAGAATTCTTTAATAGAAGTTTATCAAATTGCTGTTCTAGAGGCTCCTGTTTCTTGCTGTCAATAACAGTAGCCACATCTGTTTTCAGCAGCTCTGCGAACTGCACTAATTCGCCACTTAGGCTGTTCTCCAAATCATCTTCGTAAGCACTGACCATTCTCGAGGATTTTTCCAAAATCTCTTCTGTTGTAAGAGATTTTAGCTGTCGAAATACTTCAAAAACACTAGTAATCTTATGATATGCTTTCATACGTTTAGTCAAAGCAGACAGTACGTATAAATAATGACAATAAACACCTAAACTTCGAAACGTTGTCCAGGTGTTTGATTTTCAACAAAGTCAAAGTGTAGTAGAGCCGTTGAAATGGTCGTACTTGTATTTCGCTTGATTCGTCTTGATGTCTGTTTGCTGGTATTCTTCACAGTTGGTCAGATCTTTGGCTCTTGCCTCAATATCTGAAAGTGTGGATCGCATTGCTTGGACGTGGCCATATAATCCATACTAATATTATAAAGCTGAAGAGTTTGTTTGTTTGTTTGTTTGAACGCTAGGATCTCAGGAACTACTGGTTGGATTTCAAAAATTCTTTTACAGTTTGATAGTCCATTTATTGAGGATGGCTATAGGCTATATAACATCACGCTAAGTTGAATAGGAGCGGAGCAGCCATGAATAATGTTTCAAAAACGGGGAATTATTTTTACCGTCTGAGAGCTTCCGAGGCGTACGCTGCGTAAATAGTTAAAGTTACGTAAAAATTGTGTACTACAAAATTGTTCCTCTTAAAAAGTTCTAAAAAAAAGTCCGCGACGGCACATGTCTATCTTTCAAGGTTCGCTCACAATTACCAAATTTGTCTATCTTTTAAGGTTTTCTCACAATATTATAAAACTGAACAGTTTATTTGTATTAGGATCTCAGAAAATATTGGCTGCATTTCAAAAATTATTTTACAGTTTCAAAGTCCATTTATTGAGGATGGCTAATGGCTATATAACATTACGCTAAGGCGAATAGGAGCGGAGCAGTGATGAATAAAGTTTCAAGAACGGGGAAAATTTATTTCTTTTAAGAGCTTATGTTATATACGCTGCGTAAATGGTTAAAGTTACGTAAAAACTGTTGTGCAGGTCAGCTCTAATGAATATAAGCGACGCGACGGGAGTAAATGCGTCGGGAAACATTATATTACTTAAAATAATAATACCATGCCTCTCTCTTTCGCAGTCTCATGTGACGCAAACGAAGTTGCGCGGGTCAGCTAGTGATTCATAAAGGGCGTATCCCGTATTAAGGTCTCGATCAGACTACTGCAGCGAAGCACCAGTCGCTTGCAAGCGTTCAGTACAGTACAGTACAGTAGATTGAATCGTGACTCAGTTAATAAAATTTAAATAGTTCGCCTGTTTTCTCGAAATACTTAAAATCGATATTATATTAAAATCGATTAAAAAAGTACAATCTCAGCTACGTAAACTCGCAAAATAAATGTATACCTATATAAAAGAATAAAAATCTGACCGCTTGAAGGGTAGAAACGTGGTATAGATGCTAGTCTAAATATATCGATTATAATTAAACATTAGAACATTAACCTTAAAAATTTCGTAAAATACCTACTTATTTTTACGATTTAACGTGACGAAATCGAGTTTTAGATTTTCAAGTGGAAGTGAAGCATAGCCTACGCGCTTCGCGTTTAAGTCATGCAAGATATTTTACGCTCCTATCTAAATTAATATTTTTTTATTACGGTCAGACAGGCGTTGGAGTGCGGGGCCCCCAAATTCGCGGGGCCCGTAGCATTTGCTACTCTTGCTACGTGGCTAATCCGGCACTGCTTCTTACATCTAAGCTGGTTGCTAGATGTCTCAGACAATTCCAACTGTAATGTACGTACGTCACAATAGATGTCTGTTTGATTGTGTTGTCAATGACGTTGAGTGAGCGCATAAAATTTCGTTGTTCGCGAAATGGATGGCATTGTATTATAAATGTTATGAACTCAAATCGCTTCAAAGGTAAATAATTATAAGTACACCAAAAATTTGCAAAAGTATAGAGACTGGTTGATTAATGACAATTTTTCATCTACAATTTATATTTATGTAAGTATTTTGATATATTATGTAAGTAGTCAGTTGGTTTTAAGTGTAACTTCATTTATGTTTTGCCTAAACTTTGCCATTTTGTAATGTAAAGATAATATTATTTAAATTAAACTTTCATGGTCACAAACATTTAGACTTAACGGAATATTTACCACGTGTTATAGAGTATTTCCGATATTGTGATTGCAAATGAGGGTAGATCGATATAATGTGCTCTTAAGACTATCACTATTAACCCCTGGCTAAAGTCCCTCCGTAATCATCGCCACAGTAAAAGGAGAGATAAGTATGACAGATATCAACGTTCCTATTTTACATTATTATTCAGATTAAAAAAAAATTACAGACAAGTAGGTTATCTTCGAACAAAGGCACCGAGCGCAGCCTGTATATGCGCCAGCGCAGTGTCTACGAGCAGGACACGTCACGCTTTGGTTAAAGTACTTTACTGAAACATTTGTTATTTCCTTCGAATTTGGTCAAAGTGTGCGGTCAAACCTCGGAAACATTTAAAACCACATGGTAAATATATCGTTAACTGAAGATGAGATCTACCGGAACAATTCTAAAAAAAGACCGTGATAAAAGGTTAACAATATCAGAAGGCGTACATTGGGCGACAGTCGCGGTGACATGTCGCGGCGACTTGTCGTCCAGTGTGTGCCTGCATCGGGCGACTGTCGCTGGCGTCATTGATATGTCGCGGCGACCGGCGTCGTACAAAAAGTTGTCGCTCGTCGACTGTCGTTGTGTCGCAGCGACTCCCCTTGCTTGTCGCTCGGAGCTTAAAACAAAATATATGTAATTTGGCGCCCGCAGCTTGTCGCCGCGAGATGTCGCCCAGTGTGCGCCTACTGTAAGTTATGCCATGTCCTCTATCATAATTTCTCCAAACTTATAAGGATTTAGCAGATTCGGCATCGCGAATGTAGCACCTTGTGTTGCAAACGTCCCTAGACGACGGTGATCACTTTCGATCAGCTGGTATCATCACTTGTCGTTTGATCCTATGGTATGTTTTGTATTTTTATTCATTTATCGACTTCTAACGCATGAGTATTTTTTCAGTGATATATTTATTATTTTAATTTCATATTTTTAAGCTGGTGCGGGTAAGAATTTGCTTAATATATTGAATAGTCAATAAGTCATATTAGTTTTAAGGACACAAAATGCGGTTGTTGATTGTAAAACGAAATTATAATTATTAACTAAATTAAAATGATTTTGTTACAAAAGCCATTTTTGTAACAAAATGATTCTAAAATATTTAAGATGCTGCTTTAAATTTACTATGTGAGTTATTGAGGCTAATCCCTTTTTATTTTCAGGCGGTACTTATTCTATGTATTTTGCCTATGTTCAAAGTATCTTATGAACTACGTTTCACTAGGTTTTTCTTGTGTATTATGACCACTACGTTGTAATTTTTCGAACGAAACGAAATATTGTAATCGTTTTCAGGGCCACGGTTTTTCATTTCGAATATTTAGCAATGTCTACCTTTGCGGAAACTTTACAGTCAACACGATGTTTAACATGTATTGAATCACAATTATATTATGTAGTTATTTATTATGAAGATTTGCTGTGCGCTCATATTTATTTGATATATTTTTCGGGAATATACTCGCGATGTTTGTTAATTAGTGATTTTTTGCACGCGTTGCAGTGTCCGTGGTCGCAGCTAAACTAGTTAGCACTAAGTCCGTTTTTTTTAGTCTACCCTCGATTATAATGTTACAATGACAGGCCACTCACAATGCCAGCCTGTAAGTAAGAAATAAAAATTGCAATTAAACCTCGGAGAAGTATATTGTATAAATAATATTTATGTTATTTTCCAGTGGTTAACGAATCTCTACGCTTGATTCTTTTTGGATATATTTTAACTATATTCTTTGGTTTAAGGATTGGAAGGCAATTTGAATTATTTACCAAACGAAAAAAAAATGGCAGTGCTATTATGCTAGATATCGACTATAAAAACAAACTCGGGTTATGTTACAACTTATATGTAACTCGAGAACGGTTGGGCTTTTTAGATTGATTGGATTTGTCTCCACCCCGAACAGTTTAATAAAATAATATACGAAAAATCCGATTCTTTCGGAATACGAAGTTCACCGGGAACTATACTTTTGATTTAATTGAGCAAAACAAATCTATCCAGCGCGTCTGAAGCCGTTTAAGTTTTTGTTCGAGTCCATATTTGGTTAAATAATTCAAATGCTACGTCAATAAATCTCTGCTAATACTAGTCATTTTTATCAATGCAATGTCGTAATACATAATGCAATTATTTTTAACTTCGCAATTAATGACATTCGCAAACATTCTTATATTTCATATTAATAGTTTTTAAGTAGGCACGGATAAGAATGAACGTCAGTGGCGTTTTGAATAGCCATTTTAAAGGCTTTTTATTGTTTTATAAAGCTGATATCGCTATTTATTAACACGATACTTTTGACCGTAGGGGGGCTGCCCACTGCCCATACCTTTAAGTGCTATTACAGCTTTTCAGTTATAACGAAAGTAATGTACTGAAATACCGTTAGAGATCTGTCTGTCTTCTGACATTAAATGCCCAGACATTGTTTAATCGGGCTTGTGTTCTTTGCATCGCGTCGACTCCACTTGTATTGCAATAGAACCAACGTTTTCTTACCCTTGATAGCGGGTTAAAGCGATTTCCCCGGAAAGGGAATAGAGGGCGGCTCGAATTTCGCTCGACCTGGTAACTTATCTAAATTGATGGGGTCGTTCGCGACTTTACTTGCGCCATTTTCTCTCCTACACCATTTCTACGTGACTTGAGTTAATATTTCGTTTATAAAAAAATATGGCAGTATTTCCTCCCACTTTTGCCAAATTTAATAAACGGTAGGGATTCAACATTTACAAATAAGAGCGTAAGTAGGTTGGGTAATTAATTTTCCAAACCTCAATCGATGTGTTTCGAATAATTTGGCATATTTCATCAGCGAGCAATGGACGATAACTTTTGGTATAATAACTTTTTGTATATTGAAATTAAAATATTCAGGACTGAGTTTGTTTTTCCGGCACTATTTGAACCACTTGTTCGTTATAAAGTCGACTTATTGACCGCAATTTTAAATAAGACGGTAGTTCTATTACTTTATTTGTTGAATTGTTATGATTATGCCATCAGATGCAGTTTAATTCTTAAAGCACCTTATCAATAATGTTCAATGCGAGAATCGAGAACACAAGTCTGGTCCTACGCTTCGTCCAATCAATTATTTCTTTTGTAATCCATACCCATTTACTAAAGCGAATAATACTAGATTCAATAAGATTCGAGAAGTTTCACCAAGTACCATATTTGGAATTTTCAAAGCTTTGATTCTTCCCGTATTGTAAGTATTATAAGTACCAACGTAAGTGTGGCCTGCAAATATGAAATGATATTCCAAATAAGGGACTACTCACACTTATTCAAATCCATTCACTTGTATTCCGCGTATTTCTATATTTTTCTCACAATTTGAAAAATCTGTAATCAGAGCGAGATACACAGCGAATACGAACACATGTTTCAAAGCGTAAGAAAAAGATAAAAAAAGGGCGTAAATAGAATGGAAATAAATAAGTGTGCCTACTACTCTTAACTCACAAATAGATGTAACAGACATGACGCGATATTGAACATGAAATATTGTGATCGATGTTATTGTATGTGTACCGAAGAATAATTTAATATATTTAAATCTGTTAGTGTCTTCACAAAATCTTTTTTAACTAGGTGAAACGTTGTAGGCATGGTTTAAGATTTGAAGATAGCTAAAATTGCGAGCCTTTTCTCAAGAAATGGCGATTGTGAAGACTTTATCAGATAATAAAATACTTGCCGTCCTATGTCATTTCTATTTCATCGTGTACCCACCTATTTGTTATCCATTATGTTATAGCCTGTATTTATTATGTTTTATAAAACAATTTTAAAAAGGCGGAGTTTTATTTTATACTGTAATTTCCAACTTATCTTTTTCAAAGATCATCGCTTTTGTTAGAGTGTCATGCCTATCTGTAGGGTCAAATTACATCAGTTGTAAGGATTTACGACACGATTTATGAAGTTTGTAATATTATTGATATAAGGGGATAAAGTTATACAATTTTGATTTGTTCTTGTTACAGCTATGTTCTCTACTCCTCATGGTGATTTAGCTTATTACAGCTAAATCATCATGAGGAGAGCGAGGTAGCGCTTGTTACAGCTATGGTGCCGTCGTCAGAGAGAACCGCGCTGATCTTGACCATGGACACCACACTAACCAGAGCGTCCATTCAGGAATAAGATAGAGTTGAGACATTACATACCTTCAAGAAGCTTAGGTAACTTTATTATATGGTGATTCTCTGCTATTTGGAAATTTGTCCATGCCAGACTATCCTAAGCAAATTTCATTAAATTTTGGGAATATTAGTAGATAAAATAAAGGGCAATTATAAATTAAATATATATCTTAAAAAAGCCCATACATTTTTCTCTTGGTTTTTGAGTTATTGAGGATTTTATGCAAACTCGTGACAGGGACTGTTGTAAACATCCAGGGGAATGTTTTTATGAACAAAACAAGTATTTTTCTATGAAAGTAATCAAAAGTCTTTAATTTTATATATCTTTCTTAAATTATGTGTTTTTTTAAATTAATTAACAGTATTAAAACAAATTTTACTTATGATAATCACATTTCTTAAGGCTAATAACATTTGTGTTAAACTTAATAAAATCAACTGCTTAGTTTAACAGTATTTTAAGACTCTAATTGTATGTCACTAAAGTCAGTCTTTATAATTAATAAAACAATAAACTGTTTAATTAAACAAAGAAACATTTACTACTGCTACTTAATTATCACAACCGATATTTGGTTAGACATAATAAATATGTACTTTGAAGCGCTCGTGGCCCCGCGGACTCGGTGTTCTGTAAACGATCACTGCAGTAAGCAACTTTCACTGGATGGCTGACCATCCATGTAATCACTTTGTGACATTTATTTGAGCGTTTCCGTGCTTCGGAAGGCACGTTAAGACGTTGGTCCCGGTTGCCAGTAAAATGGCAGTCGTTCAGCTAAGTTGAAGGCTTTATTTCAACAGCAGGCAGTCATAACCTGCGCCTGTCCATTTAAACACGGCAATACGGCTCACCACCTATTACGTGGGACAAAATATACAAAATAGGTGAAATGTGGGCATATAATATGCCTCTGCCTACCCCTTCGGGGCGTTAGGCGTGACCATATGTATGTATGAATCATTTGTACTTTTAAAGTAACTAAAGTAATTAACATTAATTGTACAACGCCTTACAAAATAATCAGCCTTAACATTTCACTTCAAGAAAAAACCTATAAAACTTATTTCTCAAAGACCAGCACAGGAACGGAAAATAATCTTCTCCCTTTTTGAGTTAGATCTGGTTCAGGTAACTTCTCCAATATTTGGTTAAAATTGACATCAGAATTATCATTTTCGTCCATTCTGAACTTGTGGCCCTTATTATCACAAATTTTCATAAAAGTTACAGTTACTTCACCTTCCTCATTATCTACTTGATTAATAACCTCAGTACCTTGAGGTAATCCCAAAGGGCTTCGTGAAATTTTACCCTTAATCTGATGTATTTTGAGGGTACCATTGAAACTTTTCAAATTCTTGGCGTTTTTCTGAATGTCGTTAGTCATATTAATGATTGCACTATCGTTAATGGCAAACATTGTAATTGCAGGACATCTTTGATGCCCAGAAGCAATAAAAGATTCCAAACCATGTAGCGCCAACACCATCTGCGGCACTCTTGCCATGGCCACTCTCTGAAAAGTTCCAAGAAAACTTTTGTACATTTGGAACCTCCTCATGAAGCCTTGAAGCCAATATATGGAACATAGTCTTTTTCCGATACTGTGTAACGGGTCCGTCACTCATGAAATGGATGCCGGTAATATGCGTCGATAAAGTTTTGAAAATTGGCTTCAAATGTTCCCACATAGCAGCTGGTGAGTGGTGTTTTGGGAAACAGTACAATAGGCTTTTGCAGAATCTTTCGTGTAAACTACAACAGTGTGAAGACCCAGCTAAAAAGTCTAGATCCTCCAAAATGGTAGGTATGCCTGTATTTCTTCATTGTACTTGGTGCAGTAATTCTCTGAAAAATCCATAAGTATTGCAACTTCGTTATCATTAAGATTTTCTTTTCACACCTTAAAGGCTGTGTACTGGTGCAACATGTTTCTTTCGTGGTTATAATACCCATCCAATTCCTCGTGAAGTTCTTGTATCAGTCTACGCGGACGAACCGTTAGACTTCTTTTTACATATTTTGTTATTGATCGTATTTTATTCAACTTAAGATCCTTGTACCTAATCTTGTTTTTCAGCTTAATTTTTAAACAATATAAGCCTTCTATCATCAAACTCTTTGTAATCTGGATTGTGGTTGGCACAACGCTGGCATTTCCGAGAAATTGTTCATCATAACGATCGCAGCAAGTGTTTTCAAGCAATTTATTGTGATTATCGTAACGCAGAATTTTTCGAAAATGCAATGCAGATAATTTCAAATTAATATTTGCATGTTTGATGCAAAGGCATGTATCCCGTTCGTTTATCTTAGGTGTCACCCAGAAAGGACGTAAACGGCAGAAAGTCTGGTACCGTAAAACCTGCTTACTTTGCCACCTTTTCATGTGTCAATTAGATTGATTCTTTAAAAAAAAATGTATGAAAACGTAATGAGTAACCTACACCTAGAGGTAGTAAAATTCATGAAAATGTATGTTATTACTAAATATCTATTTCATTATTGTAAATTAAAATATTTTAAGCATAAAAACAAATAAGGCAGTCAGCTGTCACTTCTGGTAAATTTGCCACATGAAATAAAAAATGATTTTTTTGGAGTATAAGAGGTTAAAAAGTAATATATTGGCACTCTTCCTATATCCTGTAAAAAAAAAGTAAAAACTTTTTATTATTTAGCATTGGTAATTTAACTCTTTAAGAAGGTGGCAAATTCATCAACCTTTCCAAAATATTTCCTGAAGAAGTTAGGGTTAGGGTTGTCAAATAAAAATGTTTTCGTAGTAGGAAAACTTTAATAAAAAAACCTAAATAAAACAATCATTTTACATAATAAAATTAAAAAAATAGTTTAAATTAACTAGAATCACGTAACAGTCTTTCATTTTTTTAGTTACCTATTTAGAAATCATAAATTTAACAAGCATTCCGGAACCTTCAGTTAGTTCTAGTCCACGAAATTGAACTAAGAGGAAACTGCCAATTTGATGTATTAAGGTATCATTTTGTTTTGTTTTTTCAAAGTTGTTTTGTACAGTATCTTCCTCCACATCACTTGGTTCTGATTCAGAAAGGAACGGCCCTTCATCTGAAGAATCTTTTAAAGAATAATCATCATTGCTTTCATCGGTTTCTTGAACTAATTTTCTTTTTCTATTACAAGCTAAAGGCATGTGAAACATTTCTGCAGAGGTGGATGGTACTGGATTATTATAATCAATAGATGGGTCTGGGTCAATTTCAAGTTTTTTATCATTACACGGATTAAGTGATATATTGTGAGTTTTATCTATTTTGTGCAATTTAAGATTACTTTTATCCAAATATAAAGCGCGATTCAGTGGACTATACTTGATTCCAGATAATATTGTATTTTTTTTCCATCTAATTTAACAGTAGATTCAGGTCCTGGTGTAGATGTTGTAGAGGCAGTTTCATTTTCAGACGCAATCCAAGGATGATAAGTTTCTGTTTCAGGTCCTAGTGAAGGTAACAATGCAGTAGTCATTTCAGTTTCAGGTAGCGTTTCCGATTTAATCTTACACTTTTCCTTGAGTATTGTCTTATTTGAAAGTTTTTTAGTGTTACTTTTTTATTCAACATCAACAATTCTATTTCTTCGGAAGAAACCGAAGCACCGCACGTACGGCAAAATGCCATATTTACGACGACAAAACTATAAATGATAAAAATTTACCTTGAATATGCTTTTCACGTATATTTTATGTAGTGATTATCTTACCGGAGTATTCTTAATACTCCTATCTACTAATTTTAGGTAGGTACTTAGGTACCTACCCAAAATTAGTAGATAGGAGTAAATTAGTAGATATTTTACACGATTGATTTTATCAAGTGAATTCTGGAATTTATAGCAATATATTTAAAACTAGCTGACCATCGCAACTTCGTTTACAACACATAAGGTGTATAGACGGAGAGGTATTTCTTCATCAGACTCATGAAGCGGCGTGTGAAACTGCCCTGTTTGCTAAATCATAAAAGAACTTAAAGATTCAGTCTTTTCTAAAACAATTCAGTCCATGCCTTCGGCGCGGCCCGAATTATTTTACTTTAAGTTCATTCAAATCGATTTAGTAGTTTCGGCGTGATACTTATTCGGGATACAGACAGACATGAAAAGTTTAAATTACATTTTCGGCTTCACTATCGATCAGAGAACGCCCTACAATTAAAATTTTCAAAATATCTTCCATGTACAGACTCTCGATCCTCAACAGTTTTATTATATGTATGTATAGATAATCAAATTTTAATTTTAATACAAGGGAGAATAATAATTTCTATACGCTTTCCCGATTTGTTTTCCCGATTCTACAAGTGCGTATGATGTAGGTATAGGAGTGCGTTGTAGTTTTCGCATGCTGCATTCTTTTTTATCTTTTTGGAGATGATCCCTTCGCTAATTTGATCGCTTTAGCAGCTTTACACTTTCCTGATTTCACTAAACTAGATTCAGCAGTATCACTTAGAACGTTGTTCAGGCGAAAGCTATTGAACAATTATTTGCACTGATCTTTGTTTGGGGCATAGCGATGCTACTACAAAATCCTTTTTAGGTCTACCAGTAACAGGATCTTTATAGCCTTTTGTTAATCTCCCTGTAGATTTGGTATTTTAAAAACTGTGTACAACCAATTATAGACATTTTAATAAGACGGACGGTATTTTCTCCATTTAGCAGATAACTTAGTTAAAACCACTTTGTGATTCGTTTTGATCGATTTTTCTTCATCTTCAGTACTTTTTTCGAAATTTAATTTATGCAAAATAGATACCTATATAATCGATCAATACAAGCTACTGAAGAAAATTTAAATAAACTGTCACTTTTTCACACTAAAAATAGATAGTATAAATCGGGTTTGCACGTTCATAATGGAATCGTTTCGACTACCTGAAACATAAACAATAAACACTCAAAGATGTGCAAATAAAAACAGTTTTGCAGTACAAGCAACATTAGGACCTTTTGATTAATACATAATTTGACTCGGAACTCGATGGAACCTTTTTAAAAGTCTCAAACAACGTGCATGATTACGAAAAATATGAAGATTTTCACTATATAAACATAATTAAGAATTTAGTCACATATATGCGTTTTTATGAGATATTAATAGGGTTACAATAAATAAATGGTTTAAAAAACCCTAGAAAATACGCTTTTATAATGCACGAAAGAACCAAAAATAAATTATGGATCGTTCAAGTTGCCTCTATTTCTAGGCTGAAGTGTAAACTATATGCTTTTAGTTATAATATTTGATTGCAAAAGCGTGGGGCGCTAGAACAGGAAAGACTTTCAGGAAAGTGTCTTGTCAGATTAAGGATAAGGTCACATTTATAAAAGCGTGTTTTTCTCGTGTTTAAACTATTAATTTACACTGTCACGCTTTTATATATCTATTGTGACTTTTACTATTATTATTATCATTTTGAATTTCGGAAATGTATTAACGATGACAGGCTTTAATTGAAATGCATAACATACTTACTTGAAAAGTAAAGTGGTTAATCTTTTATGAAGCGCTCGTGGCCCCGCGGACTCAGTGTTCTGTAAACGATCACTGCAGTAAGCAACATTTACTATGGCCAAATATGGATGGGTGACCACCACGTGGACCACTTTGTGACACTTATTTACGAGCGTTTCCGTGCTTTGGAAGGCACGATAAGCCGTTGGTCCCGGTTGTCAGTAAAATGACAGTCGTTAAGCCAAGTTGAAGGCCTTATGGGCGGCTTGAAAAATTTCAACTGTGGGTCGTCACAACCTGCGCCCGGGTCGGCAGCGCGTGTGTAGCGCCTCTGGTGTTGCAAACGTCTATAGGCTACGGTAACCAACCTTCCGGTGGGCCGTAAGCTTGTCTGCCACCTAAGTAGTATAAAAAAAAAACACGCCTACGCATTTTCAACACCCACTTTTGCCAGTTTTTCGTGACGCCCGCGTAATAGGAGCAAACCTATTACCGTTACGGATCTCTATTCGATAATTCATAGGTAGGTCCTTAAAGTTTCGGCATTCCGAGATATTTAGTACAATATGAAGTAAACATGTAATAAGAATACAAAACGCATATATCCCTAAGCGGGTTTTTAACGGTAACCAAAGATATCTCGTTCTCGAACAAGAACTCTACATTTTGCCACTGTTAACGTATTCCCCTCATGTATCTACTTAATTGCCTGAAAGAAGAGGCGTTCCCTTAGGCAGCATAAACGTTATGCTCTTGTGCGACCTCATGTAGCTTTCCAGGATTTTATTTATATAAGGATTAGTATTTATAGGAATTTGCTTACTAAAAAGTCTTTCTTGTTCTAGCGCCCCACGCTTTTACAATCAAATATTATAACTAAAAGCATATAGTTTACACTTCAGCCTAGAAATAGAGGCAACTTGAACGAACCATAATTTATTTTTGGGTTTTTCGTGCATTATAAAAGCGTATTTTCTAGGGTTTTTTAAACCATTTATTTATTTTATGCTTTTTAGTCACAACATTTAGGGTTCATCCGCGTAGAAGTCGATATCGCATAAAAGTAGCCTATGTCCTTCCCTTAAACTCAAACTATTTTTATAACAAATTTCATCAAAATCGGTTCAGTGGTTTAGGCGTGAAAACGTAACAGACAGATAGCCTGAGTTACTTTCGCATTTATAATATTAGTAGGGATTTCTGTATTACATGGTGTTTTGTCTGAGTTCGACTAATGTAAAAATATTCATTATTACTCTAATACATATACATTTTATGCAGGTACCTATGTCAATATTTACACTCAATATTAACTTCAATATATAACAGGTTTGTTATAACCTTAAACCCTAATCGTGGTCAAAGTTCATTACACGAATTTTCTAACAAATCCAAACACAGCTATGATACAATGTTCAATCATGAAGTTACAGTTCATATCTTACGACCCCATCATCAGATCAGTTTGACAGCACCATATTATTGTATTGTTATCAGAACTACAAACATCTGCCAATTTTCATGACGCTACGATCCTTGGAAGATGGTTAAATTAGTTAGCTGAGGTTCCATTGCATAGTTTTACAAGTCAATTAAAAAAAGGTTTGTTATAACCTTGAAACCTAAGCCTGGTCAAAGTTCATTACAAGACTTTTCTGACGAATCCAAAAACAGAAATAATACAATATTCCATCATGAAGTTCCAGTGCATATCTTCCAGCTTCATCATCAGATCAGTTCGTCAGTACCATATTATTGTATTGTCATCAGAACTACATACAGCTGCCAATTTTCATGACGCTACGATCCTTGGAAGCTGGTTAAATTAGCTACCTTAGATTCCATTTTTTCCATCATGAAGTTCCAGTGCCTATCTTCCGGCTCCATCATCATATCAGTTTGATAGTACCATATTATTGTATTGTCATCAGAACTACATACAGCTGCCAATTTTCATGACCCTACGATCCTTGGAAGCTGGTTAAATTATCTACCTTAGATTCCACTTGTTTTCAGTGCCTATCTCCCGGCTCCATCATCATATCAGTTCGACAGTGCCATATTATTGTATTGTCATCAGAACTACATACAGCTGTCAATTTTCATGACGCTACGATCCTTGGAAGTTGGTTAAATTAGCTACCTTAGATTCCACTTTTTCCATCGAAGTTTCAGTGCCTATCTTCCGGCTCCATCATCATATCAGTTTGACAGTACCATATTATTGTATTGTCATCAGAACTACATACAACTGCCAATTTTCATGACCCTACGATTCTTGGAAGCTTGTTAAATTAGCTACCTTAGATTCCACCTGTTTTCAGTGTCTATCTTTCGGCTCCATCATCATATCGGTTTGACAGTACCATATTATTGTATTGTCATCAAAACTGCATACATCTGCCAATTTTCATGACGCTACAATCCTTGGAAGATGGTTAAATTAGTTTCCTTAGATTCCATTACATTGTTAGTTACATACACGACGACCTAATAAAAGCGTATTAATAAAGTACTTACAACACGGTAACACCTCCATAGTAAAGAAATAAACCAACTCTTTCACATGTTAAATTAAAAATAATGTATTAGCACTGAGTTTAACACATTATTGGAAGCGCGGCCGACAACAAGTGACATACCCAACAAAACGTATTTACTACACGCAGATTCTTATTCAATCATAAATATTTTTTGGTGTACTATGTGTATTGAGGCTTTAGGAACATCTGACATATGAAATAGATGCATTTAAATGACTTTGATTTTTGGACTTTTGTCGTCGTAAATAGATGATTTTGCCGTACGTGCACCGGGTGTAACGTAAATGCACCAATCATGGACACTTTAAGGATGAAAAGGTGGGTTTTTGCAGGATTACTCCTAATATATCAGTATTTTGTGTAAATATCTATGTTGAGCTTAATGTTCGTCTTTTTTTCTTTATGCTAATGCCTAAAGAGCTAGAAAAAAACACATAAAAATGAGAGATATGATTAAAATACGAACACGGTTTTTCAGACTAGTAATGGACAAGGAAAATCCCTTGATGGACATCCAGTGATGAACATGCACCAAATATGGACATCTAATAATGATGTCATCTAATAATGTGTAATGGACCATTTCATTTAAATTTAGAATAAATAGTTAGCTATATTTTAGTAAATAAAAGCATAAACATTTTATAATCAACTAGACATTTATTGTAGGCAAGTTTTTATCACATGGTCCAGGAGCCACCGCCTGTGTCTTTCAATGATTAATAACAGGCTGAATCTTTGTGAGTAGTTTCCGTTCGACGAGACGCCCAAGTTTTTCCTCTGTGAAAATTCTCGATAGAGGTAGCTAATAAAGTGCGCAGCTATAAAACATTTCGATTTGATGGAGTGTTAAAATTGTCTGACTAACCGTTTATTTTTTATTACAATGTTTAAATAATTGTATTATAAACTGGGAGGAATAATTGTCCTACAAAACTGATGGTTTGTTTGAGAGCGTCCTCCACTCCGAATATGTCGAAACGACGGGGCCATAAAAATAATTAATAACAAGCTGATTTTTTGTATGCACCTTTGTAAATATTGTTAGAATGGAATGACCGTTTAGTCCTACAAATTTAGTGGTAGGATTTCTCAGTCCGACACTTCGAAGTAGTCAATTCTATGGTAATATTTTTTTCATTAATAACCGTAGGACAAAAAAAAAGACATCATGAGTTAGTGCATCCTTTGCCTAAATCAAACAGTGTCCTACAAAAAAATGGGTATGTATCGCTAGTCCTACAAGAAAATGAAAAATATATGACATTATTTCGTTGCTGTTGTTATTTGTTGCTTATTCCAAGAATAGTGGAAAATGGTACATGCTTATCAGGACCGCTTGATATACATATATTTAATTATATACAGGGTGAATTTTCGAAAAGGGCTTGGATGGCCAAATCCGAAGCTATAAGGAATAGCTAAAAATGCTCGAAGGAGTCACGAGCCCGATTTTGATAAAACTTAAAACCTCATCATTAGATTTTTGAAAAACCAATAATCCTAGCTGGGAATCGAACCTATTGATGTTGAAAAAAAAAACACACCCTTATTATTACACCATACGACAGTGTCACTGATAAGGATCAAATTCTGCGAAGTAATGATATACGGCAATTTTAAAAAAAGTTTGGAATTTTAATAGAATTCATATTCCATGTACCTAAATTTTGTATCATAATTTGTTTCGTTCGGAATCCCAGAATAGATCGCAACTATTCCGTGTTTTAAATCATGCTCAGAATCATCCTTTGGAGAATATTCTAAACAGAATTAATAATATTTTATGCAGTACGACCCTTGAGATCTTGATTCCAGCTATGTATTTAAAACAATGGTTTACATTTTGAACAATTAATCAGTTAACGTATGAAAAATAAATTGTATTTTGTTAAAGATCAGCACTTTCCTTTAATTTGCCGTATGTCATTACTTCCCAGAATAAGACCCTTAATAGCAACACTATCATATGGTGTAATAATATAGGGTGTGTTTTTTTTTTCAAAATCAATAGATTTGATTTCCAGCTAGGATTATTGGTTTATCAAAAATCTAATGATGGGGTCTTAAGTTTCATCAAAATCGGGCTCGTGACTCCTTTGAGCATTTTTCGCTATTCCTTATAGTTTCAGATTTGGCCATCCAATCCCTTTTGAAAAATTCATTCTGTATATACATACTACTTTTTTTGTAGGCCAGTGATAAAATAGTGTTCTACACTTTATCCCCGATAAGAAAAAATTTAAACTAGGCTGTTATTAATGAAAAAAATATTTACATAGAATTGACAACTTCGAAGTGTCGGACTGAGAAATCCTACCACTAAATTTGTAGGACTAAACGGTCATTCCGTTCTAACAATATTTACAAAGGTGCATACAAAAAATCAGCTTGTTATTAATTATTTTTATGGCCCCGTCGTTTCGACATATTCGGAGTGGAGGACGCTCTCAAACAAACCATCCGTTTTGTAGGACAATTATTCCTCCCAGTTTACAATACAATTATTTAAACATTGTAATAAAAAATAAACCGTTAGTCAGACAATTTTAACACTCCATCAAATCGACATGTTTTATAGCTGCGCACTTTATTAGCTACCTCTATCGAGAATTTTCACAGAGGAAAAACTTGGGCGTCTCGTCGAACGGAAACTACTCACAAAGATTCAGCCTGTTATTAATCAATGAAAGACACAGGCGGTGGCTCCTGGACCAACAGTCATAATTTCTATTAAAATGGCACTTGACAGTCTTATAAAGTTGGAATTAAACTTACAACTAGGTAGTTACTTAAGTTTATAAAAAAATAATCTAAAGAGATCTTATTGTACCTGTAAATCAATAACAAAGAATCGGTAAATACTTATAAGTTCTTAAACATAACGTGGCCAATCGCCTAACAGTAAGTACACTTTAACGAAAAAAAAAATTAAACAACTTAACAGAAAAAAAATCAAACAGTAAACGAAATATATTTAGTCATTTCCTTAACTAGTAAGAATCCCCTTTTATTGCAGAGGATAGGAGCATCAATAACTTCAATGATGTCTGTTCGTTCATAAAATATTTTATCAGGTTTTTCGGGCCACCTGAAGGTGTTTCCTGTCAAAAATGTCATAGTGCTTACTTCAAAAGCACTACCTATTATTATGGACAGACTCGATGATTCCTGGGAAATACTCTTTTTCATATTTTACAATGACGTAAGCACCCTTTAACAGCTTTTTCTGAAAACATATTTTACTTAGAGGTACATCTTCAGTTTCAGAACTACCAGAAGTATGCTCTTCGTCATCACTAGCATCAGATTCGGCGTAATTAATCTCTGTATCCGTGTCATCTGAAGAGTCACTTTTGTTTGCCGGTTTCTTTACTACTTTTGACTTTTAACTTTGTTTTTGTTTCGGGCATTATTTTCTTTTAATAACTTCTTTTCTTCCCTTTCCTTGGATTTCTTTTGTTTCTCTTCCAATTTAATTTTTTTCTCGTTTTCCTTTTTTTATGATATTCTCTCCAAGCATCACTGGTTACAACAAATGGTATCTTCTCTCTTTTCCTTTTCTTTCCCTGTTTGCTTACTTCCTCTTCTGGCCAGAATAAATTCCTTTTAAACGGAGACGGTATTATTTGGTGCGAAGCTTTGAAATTTTTTTGGCTTTGTGATGGCCCAGCTAATCCGGTAGTGCAAGTAATAGATTTTTTTATGGGAGTCTTTTCGTTGTTAAAGTTTAAAGGTTAATATTTTTTAATAGCATTTCTCTACACAAGAACATATAAATCTTAAATCTTCAGACACACCGTTAGGAAAATTATTCAAAATATTTTTAAACAATTCGTAGAAACCTTTAGCTTGTAAAATCTTACTTTCGAATTAATAATTTAGAAATATTTTCTTTAATTCTATTTAACTCTTTATAAATTTGAGCAATATCTTTATCTATACTCATAAATTATACCTAATAGTATTATCTAAACATATGCGTTTGCCATTACCTAAATAAAGGAAAAAATAATATCTCTAAAAAATAACACATTTTAAAAATAAAAACAGTTGAAAAAAAAACACATCACTATACTTGATTTGTAGTCAGCAACGTATTGTTTAGCCAGTTCTCTCTGCAGCATGACCTCGTATGGACGCTCGAATTCTTCCCATTGCTCGAAGACCGATCTCCTCTTGTATCCACCTACGATGGCATTTCCTATATAACCTCACTGCAAAGTATAGTAATAGTGCAAATATTACCGCAAGGATGCTGCACGTGACACAGTGCACTTAGTAGGTTTTCTCTTAATCCGATGTCCTGTATGCCCAAAACAATTATTTGGTCCCTTAGTAGGCTCTCCTTTAGATCTTTGAAATTACAGTCTTTGCTTAACTGTTTTAATTGAGTAAAATACTCTTCATATTCTTCATTAGTCTTCTGTTTTCTACTGAAAAATACATATCTAGTGTATGTTTCGTTTACAGGTGGGCTACAATGCCTTTCAAATTCCTTTATAACATCGTTATATTTCAAATTTTCTTTTTCATCAAAAGTGTTGTACAATTCCATTCCGTCGTTTCCTATGCAATGCAAGAGTAACGCCTTTTTCTGTCCAGTAATCAATTTGCTATCTGCACCGCTGGCCAGTAAATATATATCGAATTTTTGTTTCCATTCTTCATAATTTCTTTTTTTACTTCATTCACCAAACAATTTTAACGGCGGTTAAGAGTAAAACTTATGCTACCGCGGACTTTTTTGTAGGCCTATATAAATTATACAATTCCACTCTACATTATTTTATTATACCTCGAATGGTTTAGACAGCGTTTCATTCAACGCTCCCAGACACCTTATTTATTTCCGACATCTTCGACTAATATCGTTATATTTTAGTCAATCGTTTTGTATCGTTTTTGTATACAACAAAAACGCAACAAATTATATACGCAAACCTTCCTCTAGAACCACTCTATCTATTGGTGATCTCAGCATGAAGATCCATGTAGTAGTTTTTAAGTTTATCGCGAACAGACAGACAGACAGACGCGGCGGGGGACTTTGTTTTATAATATGTAGTGATTCATACATTATCACTTACATTTAAATCAGATAAAGGTCTAGTGCAATGGTGTTTGTTATAGTAATGTTCTTGTTTTTGCTTAATTATTTGGTTTCTTTGACATATCTTCTTAGATTGTTTTGTTTCTTGATTTTTATAATCATAGGTAGATGTGTGTGGCTTCAGCCATTAACAGTTTAGCTGGGAGAACCCATTTTCTAGAGGTGTTATCCTGTATTCTAGTAATGCTTTGTCTCACTCGCTACCATTCTTTTTTAAGTAACTAGATAACCCGGCAAACGTTGTTTTGCCATGTATATTATTTCTAGGAATCATTTTTTTAGTTTAAGAGTCCATATGACGCCAAATAGACTATTACTTTGATCTAGGTCTCAGGACTCGTGAGGTCTGCTGAATTGAAATTTGAACACAGACAACTTCAGTTCATAAACTAAAAACGCACTAGGCTAAAAACACGATTGCTGATAAAATCCTCGATAGATTTTTGTGTTGAAAATACCTCGATTTCTTGAAATTTTAACCTAGATCTCATAAGTTTTAAGTTGTGTTTATAATATAAAATATTTATAAGAAAGATAATAGTAAAATCTTCATTTGCACTAGACCACTTTTTTAATATTGGTTATAGTTTTTTATAATTAATTTATTTCGTTAAAAACGCACAAAAACCGATCGCATCTCTCTCTGTCTTGCACGCTAAAATGTATATCTTCTATCTTCTTTCAACAATTTGGCGTCAGGTAGGCTCTTAATAAAATAACTATCTTACTATATACGAGGGCGGCACTGAAAATTTCGGGAATCAAGGAAGTGACACTACATTACTATTTAATAGTAGTTTATGACACTGTTGCATAATAAGGGTTCTTATAACACGAGTGTGTTTTAAAAAAACGAGCCGCAGGCGAGTTTTTTTATAGTATCACACGAGTGTTATAAGACCAGGATATGTACAGTGTCATACACTACTTTATCTACTCTCATACTATAATACCTGATTTCATTTTGTTGTGATATATAGTTGCTCCTTGATTTCGCCGGTAACAGGTTCATGGTCATGTTTGACGCAGTTTCCAGAATGTCTGGTGGTGTACAATTACCACCATCCTCGCTTTATGACATGTTTTTACACAAAAACTAATTTATTTTACAAACAAAACCAAACTTTGTTTAATTTAAATTATGTAAAATATTGGCGCCAAGGCGCAAACATCGATTGCGCATGCGTGTTTCTTTTTTTTTTAGGCTGCGGAGCCCATAGATTTAGGATTTTTCGCTACTCTGGAGACACAATTTTTTTTTAAAGTAGAGGTTCAAACTTCTTTTTCAGCTGGAGATTGTTTATGGTGTATCGTAATGATTAAAAAGTTTTATTACGATATAGGTGTCCATACAAGACCTGTATCGTAATAAAACTTTTTTTTTGGCCTGTGCGTAATGTTTGTCATAATAGTATTGATTTCAATTTTATAATCTTTGTATTATAGTATCAGAGTAGATAAAAATGTATTAATTGCTTTTCGAAGTATTCTCCGCGAAATTTGACACATTTTTTCATACGATGGAACCAATCATTAAAGCAACCATTCCATTCGGAAGTTGAGGTCTCGAAAATGGCCGTTTTGTAGGCGTCCACAGCTTCTTCAGGTGATGAAAATCTCTGACCACGCAATTTATTATTTACTAGCTGAGCCCGCAACTTCGTTTACGTCACATAAGGTGTATGAAAGGAAAGGTATTTCTTCATCAGAGTCATCAAGCAGCGTCTGAAACTGCCCTGTTTGCTTAATCATAAAAGAGCTTAATGATTAAGTCTATTTTAAAATAATTCAGTCCACGCCTTCGGCGCGGACTGAATTGTTTAAAAATAGTCTTAATCATTAAGCTCTTTTATGATTAAGCCAACACGCCAGTTTAGGTTCACTCACATTCAAAGAAACCCCTACAATTAAAATTTTCAAAATATCTAATTCTTAAAAGTGTTATAACTCTTTTATTTCTAAACCGATTTACATAAAACAAACGCTAAATGTTAAATGGAGCAAACCTCAACACAATAAAAAAAACCGCATTGCAATCGGTTGAGCGGTTGCTGAGATTAGCGTGCACAACCGTACAGACAAACAGATATACAGACATACAGACATACAGACAAACAGACAAAAATTCTAAAAATCATTGTTTTGGGTTCTATTGCGTTCATAAAGCCCCCCTATAATATTTTTTCTTATTTATCTTCCATGTACAGACAGCGACCTGTTACGATTTTATTATATATATGAATATGATATGATATGATATGATGATATGATATGATATGATATGATATGATATGATATGATATGATATGATATGATATGATATGATATGATATGATATGATATGATATGATATGATATGATATGATATGATATGATATGATATTGATTTTAGGGAAAGTATAGAAATCATTAGGGCTTAGGTCGGGGCTGTACGGTGGATGGTCTAATAATTCTATGTTTTCTTGCTCTAAAAACTCTTTTGTTCTGTGCGCGGTGTGAGAACTCGCATTGTCGTGATGGAGGATGATGCGGCGGTTGCAGTTCTCTTTACGGTGTTCAGCAACGACCTGTGGCAAACAAATGCTAGCATACCATTCTGCATTAACCGTTCTTTGTCCCTCAAGAGGAATAGTCGCAACATGGCCTGTTTTGGAGACAAACGTGGCCACCATTTTTATTTGCAACAAAATTTGTTGGCTTTTACTCATTTTCGAACACCCAAACTCGTGACTGGTTTTTTGTTTCGGGTTCGTACGCGTATATGAAAATGAAAATGAAATGAAAAAATCTTTATTCATATAGGTCACAATGTAACGCTTATGAACGTCCAAATGATTGTTTCTACATTTACATTTACTGCCAGATTCGCAAAGCAATAGGTAGAGCTGGAGAAAAAAAGAACCTGGCAATAAAACTCCGGCCACTCTTTTAACATCCAGTAGATCCATACAGAGAAGTAGTCGTTGAATGATTTGTGTGATGAGATTTGTACACGCGAGTTTTCATTAAGCAATATCCTTTTTTGAACAAAATTCGTCTAGGTAGGTACATTTTTTTTTTTGTGTGTTGACTTGGAGCGCCTTAAACCCACGCATTTTTTCATCTATATAATCTGAAATTGTATAATATGCCTTGCTACATAATTTGGCTTTAATGATAGCTTTAAATTTGTTTATTGACAATAATCTAGTTTCTTTGGGAAGTTTATTATAAAACTTTATACATTGCCCGACAAAAGAACTGCTTATACTGTGTAGACGAGTAGCATGTAAAACAAGATTATCTTTATGCCTGGTATTTACATATCCAGGATTCGTCACCTGATACGATGTTGTATACAGCATTTGAGGATACTGCGTGAAATCTTTCGAGAGTTCTGACGCACGAAGTAACGCGAGCCGCTTTTTGCTCTTTACAGAGCGAATGCGGTATCCATCGGGAAAACAACTTTTTTACACCTAATTGTTCATTCAAGATTATTTGTAGGTATTTGACTCATGCCAATGTCTAAAGTTGCCTGAATTTCGCGGTATGTCACATGTCGATCTTCCTTAATCAGCTTACGCACAGCATCAACCTTTTTTTTGGATGACTGCAATTTTTGGACGACCTTGACGGGGATCATCACTGAGCTTGACACGTCCACGTTGAAATTCAGCAAACCAGCGATAAATTGTGGTTTATGATGAGGCTTCATCACCAAATGCAGAAATCGTCCGGTCAACACACTGTTTTTGTGTTTTGAAAGTCATAATATATCATCGCTCTTGAATTTCCTCGGTTTGACAAGACCGAGAATCTTCTTTTAAAAAAAATGGTATTCGAATTTTAAAACCAAGGAGTTTTCAATTAAAAAGATTTTAATATGACAGGAACAGTGGAAATATATGTCATTCCCGATATTTTCAGCGCCGCCCTCGTATAATATAAGTGTGCGGGAATTAATTATAATCGAAAGTGTTGTAGACAATGAAAGTATGCTTTATTTAGGTTAATAAATTAGTCTTTATCAAAGTATCAAATATATCATAAATTACAATTCTCGATAGCTGTCTAAACATTTAAAATAATAATTTAAATTTTTACTATCAATATTATGGCAGTTAAAAAAATAAAGATTAATCAGTCAGCGTATTGGAGCGTAGGATCGTAATAGGATTCGTCACCTGATACGATGTTGTATACAGCATTTGAGGATACTGCGTGAAATCTTTTGAGAGTTCTGACGCACGAAGTAACGCGAGCCGCTTTTTGCTCTTTACAGAGCGAATGCGGTATCCATCGGGAAAACAACTTTTTTACACCTAATTGTTCATTCAAGATTATTTGTAGGTATTTGACTCATGCCAATGTCTAAAGTTGCCTGAATTTCGCGGTATGTCACATGTCGATCTTCCTTAATCAGCTTACGCACAGCATCAACGTTTTCTTGGATGACTGCAATTTTTGGACGACCTTGACGGGGATCATAACTGAGCTTGACACGTCCACGTTGAAATTCAGCAAACCAGCGATAAATTGTGGTTTATGATGAGGCTTCATCACCAAATGCAGAAATCGTCCGGTCAACACACTGTTTTTGTGTTTTGAAAGTCATAATATATCAATGCTCTTGAATTTCCTCGGTTTGACAAGACCGAGAATCTTCTTTTAAAAAAAAATGGTATTCGAATTTTAAAACCAAGGAGTTTTCAATTAAAAAGATTTTAATATGACAGGAACAGTGGAAATATATGTCATTCCCGATATTTTCAGCGCCGCCCTCGTATAATATAAGTGTGCGGGAATTAATTATAATCGAAAGTGTTGTAGACAATGAAAGTATGCTTTATTTAGGTTAATAAATTAGTCTTTATCAAAGTATCAAATATATCATAAATTACAATTCTCGATAGCTGTCTAAACATTTAAAATAATAATTTAAATTTTTACTATCAATATTATGGCAGTTAAAAAAATAAAGATTAATCAGTCAGCGTATTGGAGCGTAGGATCGTAATAGGATTCGTCACCTGATACGATGTTGTATACAGCATTTGAGGATACTGCGTGAAATCTTTCGAGAGTTCTGACGCACGAAGTAACGCGAGCCGCTTTTTGCTCTTTACAGAGCGAATGCGGTATCCATCGGGAAAACAACTTTTTTACACCTAATTGTTCATTCAAGATTATTCGTAGGTATTTGACTCATGCCAATGTCTAAAGTTGCCTGAATTTCGCGGTATGTCACATGTCGATCTTCCTTAATCAGCTTACGCACAGCATCAACGTTTTCTTGGATGACTGCAATTTTTGGACGACCTTGACGGGGATCATCACTGAGCTTGACACGTCCACGTTGAAATTCAGCAAACCAGCGATAAATTGTGGTTTATGATGAGGCTTCATCACCAAATGCAGAAATCGTCCGGTCAACACACTGTTTTTGTGTTTTGAAAGTCATAATATATCAATGCTCTTGAATTTCCTCGGTTTGACAAGACCGAGAATCTTCTTTTAAAAAAAAATGGTATTCGAATTTTAAAACCAAGGAGTTTTCAATTAAAAAGATTTTAATATGACAGGAACAGTGGAAATATATGTCATTCCCGATATTTTCAGCGCCGCCCTCGTATAATATAAGTGTGCGGGAATTAATTATAATCGAAAGTGTTGTAGACAATGAAAGTATGCTTTATTTAGGTTAATAAATTAGTCTTTATCAAAGTATCAAATATATCATAAATTACAATTCTCGATAGCTGTCTAAACATTTAAAATAATAATTTAAATTTTTACTATCAATATTATGGCAGTTAAAAAAATAAAGATTAATCAGTCAGCGTATTGGAGCGTAGGTACAATATTCTTGGTTAGTCCGTCTTTAGCCAACAAACAAACTGGATGGTTTTCCCACGCGAGAACATGCCACATATAGTTGTCCGTGGGAAAAGCATGGTGTTTCCAAATCTAAGCCGCATAAAGACAATGTCTGGCCTTGTGACTTATTGATCGTCATAGCAAATGCCAATCTAACTGGGAATTGAATGCGTTTGAGCTCAATTGGCACATCTGTAGTAATCATAGGGATTCGTGGCAGCAAAACATTTTCGCCTTGAAACTTTCCGTTCAAAATGATGACTTCAATAACGTTTTTGATGAATTTTTTAATGACTAATCGTGTGCCATTTCACAGCCGTGGTTGGTTCACGTTACGAAGCAGAATGATAGGAGATCCAACTTTCAATTGTAAATGGTGTGGTGGTATGCCTGGCAAAACCAATGAATTTAAAAACTCAATCGGATAATTCAGTTTCGTTGGTATCGCAAACTGCATCGATAGATTTGTATGACACCAAGTCCCCAAAATCGCACTTTCTGCCGTGTGCTTCAAGCTGTAATCGTCATATTTGAAATCTCAATGAAATCGAATTATGACAAAGCAAAAAAATAGTCATGAATGAATAATTTTACATTTTTTCAGCACTGTGGCCATAGATGATTGTTTTTAGGGTTCCGTACCCAAAGGGTAAAGAACGAGACCCTATTCATGAGACTTCGCTGTCCGTCTGTCTGTCTGTCTTTCTGTCCGTCAGGAAGCTGTATCTCATGAACGGTGATAGCTAGAGAGTTGAAATTTTCACAGATTATGTGTTTTTGTTGCCGCTATAACAACAAATACTAAAAACAAAAACATAATAATATTAAAGGGGGGCTTCCATACAACAAACGTGTTTTTTCGCCGTTTTATGTTATATATTAGGTAATAAGGTATCCTTCTCAATTTCAATAAGTTAGTTGGCTTAAACATATAGGGGAGGTAAGCCTAAAACGGGTACGCTAATGGACATGTGAAATAAAAAATACTTAGAAACGTAAAATGTACCAAATAGTTTTACTAAAGGAAATGTTTATTTAATATAGTATATAAAAAAATAACAAACATAACCATTCTCTTCAACAATCTTAGAAAAACAGAAATTAGGAGACCCTTCCAAATACCCGTTTTGCCCTTATAGGGGACCTAAATCAGGTACCTCATCAGGGCATAACGGGTAAAGGCTATATAATGAGAACAATCAACTTATTTTTATAGTTTTACAATATTTATTAACATAAAATCACTTATATTTTCATTTAAGCGTCTTAAATTATTAATCAGACTCATATTCAATCTTATCTTGTTTAAACTATAAATCATCTTTGGCAACAAACAGCTACTAAGAAGAATTTAAAAATAAACTAGAGTACCTATTGTTATTTTTATAGTTTTACAAAATACTTTAACATGAGATCACTTATATTTGCTCATTAAAACTTCCTAAATGTTTAATTAGACCCGTATTCAATCTTTAATCTTGTTTAAATTATAAATCATCGGTGGAACAAAACAACTAAATAAAAACTAGTAAATAAGAATTAAATAAAAACTAAATTACTCTTGGCAGGCATCACAGTAATAATTGCCTCTGCCAGAATAAGAAGTGCACGCTTTGTGAGCCCACATGTCACAATCGTCACACCTGATCCAATCTTCTAGAGGTGGTTCAGTATATAGATCAGCACAGACTAAGCAAGCGTATTCAGTTTTGTCATTCTGACTGTTTTTTGGACCACGTTTGGATCTTACCTGTCTCTTGTTGGTATTACTACAACAAGCTATTACTTCCTTCTTATTAGTGCTGGGTTCCTTTAAATTTTTCTTCACTGCCTTAAGTTTAGTGTTAGTAGGTTTCTTCTTTTTGTTTTCTTTTTCCCTTAGTTCCTCTTTAACTGGTGTGCTTGTTAGTATTTCAGCCTTTTGTGCCTTACGTTTTCGTGTAGTTATATTCGGTGTGATTTGAGGGAGTGGTCTGATGTCTATTGGAGTTTTATGCTGTTTTATTGGTGGTGACGGCTGCATTTCCGGAGTTGTGGGCCTGTTGACTTCAGTAACCTGTAACTCCCAAGTCTGTGTCAGCTACTAGTGGCGGAGAATTGTTGGACTGCATCTCAGATGCTGTTTCTTCAGTTTGTCCTGCTGTCACTTCTGCTGTTTCGCTTAAAATAGTCGGTGTTTCTGTGATATCGGTGTTATCGTTAGTAGGTATCTCGATATTCAACACAGCGTTTTAAGGTAGGTGTTCAAAATATTATTTCAAAGTACCCACTTGGTTATCATTTACTAGACATTGAAATAAATTCGCTGTTGAATGTGGCTTTCTGTGCATTCTTGTGTTTATATATAACGAGTATCGCATTTTATTAACAATATTTATCTATTGCTCAGTGGTTTGACCTCGTTATTTGGTAAAAAATCTGTTACCATGGGTGCCTATAAATCATTAATAAATATAGGCTAAAAAAAAAGAAATCGTAACTTTACCGAAGGTTTTAAAAAAAACACCTCATTATACCTTTCTAGATTTTTTTTGACGTGTAGGAATACTATCGCACATTAGTTGTATTTGCCGAATCTTGCCGAAATAATAGTTATATTTTTTTTTTTAGCGAGTACCTACTTTGAATGTGACTTTTAAATCTTGTTTCGAAAACACTGTAAATGTCGCCAAAAATGAAAAAGTAGACATGATTATGAATCATAGACAACATTTTTATGGTTTGTATGCCATCTCTGATCATATAAAAACCAGTCTACTCAAATCCGGCCCGATTTGTTTTATAGAAAATCTGCAAAAATTGGAATGAAAGTCACCGAACAAAGAACACTTTTTTAAGCAAATATAGTGATTGGTTAGTCTGAAGTGAAGTCAGAAGATTCAGTTTTGCAATATAATATGTTGGAACCAAGACCTTCGACAAGCGGTACATGTCGACAAAGAGGAAGACCTGCGAAAAAATGTTCAGAGTAAAGCACTCCGTCTATTCATGGCCCTGCTATCATTCCATCTTTTTTCGTTCCAATTAGCATTTTATCAAAAGAGGCTTTGGAGTGCAGACATAAAGATTTTAGACGTATCCGTCAATATCACACTCGAAAACCTTCACGATTGAATACCAACAAGGATATCATGATGGCACTCTACTCTTACTAATATCTAATCCGGGCATTGCTAAATATCGGAAAATAACATCCAATAATAGGAAATTTAGTAAAGACTAGCTGTAGTCCGCGACTTCGTACGCTGCATTATCTGTATATTAATATAACTTTTGTCATTTATGAACCGATTGACATGAAACAAACAAGAACTAAATGTTAAGTGGAGCAAACCGCAACGCAATAAAGAAAACCGCATTGCAATCGGTTGCTGAAATTAGCGTGCACAAACGTACAGACAAACAGACAAAAACTCTAAAAACCTTTGTTTGGGTTCTATTGCGTCCATAAAGCCCCCCTATAAACTTTTTTCTTATATATCTTCAATGTACAGACAGCGACTTGTTACGATTTTATTATAAGTAGGAAGCTATTGATATTGATTGATATCGGGGAATATATCGAAACTGAAGATAATCACGATATTTCTTCGCTGTCAGGCAGTTCATCGAACGATTAAATTTCTTCATCAGATAGCGAATGACTTTTTATATTGGTTTGATTTTTTTTTATTGTTTTGTTTTTTTTTTGGTATGACTTTTTTTTTCTTAGTTTGTGTCTGGAAAGAGGAAAATGGTTATAGAAAAGACTTTTATAGTTTACAAATTATAATATAACGTTACAATGAACTTATGATTTTTAAATGGTTTTCCAATACATTCGTTACACTGTGCAGCGGGTTGAATATTTGCCGACTCCTCATTTCCAGTAACTGGCTCCGGCCTGTCTGTCAAAGTAGATGGCATATAATCACTTTCGTCAAATACGTTCCGATTGGTTGGCCAAATGCCAGTAGATGAAAACCCTTTTATTGCGTTATGGGCACTGGCCGCTTTCATGTAGGCTTCACCAAACAATCTGGCCACGTCATACTGTGAAATAATGCGCCCGACGTGGGTACGCTGAAATACCGAAACAGCTTGTTCGAAATAATTTTTAAGTGGTCCGTGTTTGAGAAATATCTCAACCATAAAATTACATTAAGTTTAGTCGATGTAGTAATTACTAACTAATTTTTATATATGGCAATAAGTCATTCAAATTTGTATTGTGGCAACACATTTTTCTCTCTCTTCCATTCGAGACATTGTACGGTCAAGTTGTAACTATTTCAAAAGTTAATAGTACATTATGATACAAGTTCGGTGAGTTGATAATTACAGCCGAGGCGTTATTGCTAGCCCGAGCCGCAGGCGAGGGCTACAAGAAAGCAGAGGCTGTAATTATCAAAGCGAACGTGTTTCATACGACGTTTTATAACATATTTGCGAGGAAACAAGGAAATAAATAAAACGGGGACATTCATGAACTAATAAATATCTTTCAGTCGATTTTTCGGGCAAGAGGCTTAGACTAGCCATTTCCGCTGCCTCTGTGAGTTCTGGCGGCGTCGAATTAATGAATTCATCACTACTTGACGACATTTTTAAATAAAAACAAAAAACGTAGCATAAAATAGCGAAAAAAATTTTACTTGTTTACAAATTAGCGACGCGCGCGCTTCAGCGCTTTCTTTTTTCTTATTTCTTAAGGCAAAGGCACAAAAACGGCCAGTATTACTAATAAAGTAAATTAATATTTTTTGTTTTGGTTTCATATAAATGGTTGTAATTAATTGCCAAAATTATTTAATTTAGACGAATAAATGATTATTTTATTATATTTTATCTCCCAAAGTGAATTTTATTCATAAAATGTTGACCACTTTTCTGACATGAAAACTCTTTGCTAAGATTTAAAAAAGTAACGTTCGATTTAGACGCAATCGTCCGTTTTACTTTACATTACCGGACTAGGCCGTAATGAGATACATTACGTTAGTGAAATGGGTCAAATAAGAGACTCTTTACGAGCAAATGTGTTATAAATTAAATTACAGTTCAGTGCTCAAATACAGCATTTTTATTCTACAGTCCGTAAACACACGTATCCAAAGGCTGTAATCGGTGCGTTGTGTGTGGTGGAAAAGACACAAAAATCACATTGTTCTTTGAAGCATAATCCAGGACTTCTAAATATTTATGTGACACGTGATTGTCCATTACTAAAATTATTTTTTGCTCACTAGTTGGCCTAGTCATAGCCACAAAATGTCGAAGCCAGTCTAAGATTGTTGGGCCATTTATCCAGCCGTTGTCTGTGCAGCTTGCGACTGATCCAGGTGGAGCGCCATCTAGAAATCTTGGCACCATTCGCTTTCTCCCAAATATTAAAAATGGGGGTATAAACGCACCTGCTGCATTGCAACAGCAAACCACTGTTGTGAGTTTACCACGCTCGACACTAGATATCACACCAACCTGTTTTTTTCTGATCTACTAAGAACTCTAGGCGGCTTGTTGCTATTAGTCTGAATTCCAGTTTCGTCAACATTGTAAATGCGCGTCGCGTCAATTTTATGTTTATCGATCTCTCCCTCTAGCAAATCGAAAAACCTCTGTACTTGTGGTGTTTGTTAAAACCCCTAGCGCGTGCTAATGACGTCGGTTCTGGACGGCGTAGACTTAAATCAGGATGTCGTACTTTAAACCCAATGTACCAATCTTCACCTGCCATTCCATTTTTGAATGGGTGTGGAATATTGTTGTTTTCGGCATATTGGTACACGAGTTCTAAGAATTTTTTCTTGGTCAGTCCAAAAAACAAACCTTCCATATGAAACACATATTCAAGAAGCTCGAGTTCCTGAGGATCCGTGAATACAGTTGTGTACCTGCCAAGTTTCTTCTTTGGGCATCCTTTTTTGATGTGCCGCTGCAACGTGGATAAGTTTATACCGTACTTCTTAGCCGCACCTTTCACTGAGGTTTTGCTAGCTTCTTCCATAGCAAGTTTCATAACTGCCTCGTCCCATGATGCATTAGAGGTTTTTCTTTTATATTTGTTAACCATCTAGAATAAAACAAACCAAAAATCTTAATTAAAACCTCATTTCAACCACCCAAACTACTTACATGACCATACTAGGGCAAATCGGGTAGGGTCGGTATCAGAAAGGCTGGATCGCAAATTGACAACGTCGCCCTTAGTCCACATCTCAAAATGTCTAAATCTCAAAACACCTAAATCGCAAAATGACTACATCGCTTTTAGACCACATCTCGTAACCCCCTATTACCCGTGGTCCCACCGGAACGTCCCACTGGTGGGTCCACGGGGAATTTTTTTTCCCCGTAGTCCCACCGCTCTGAAGAAAATTCAAATTTATTCAATCGGCGAATTCCAGTGGTACCACATGTAATCGAATTCGGTAGACCCACTGAACTAGAGATGTGCCTAAAAGTGAAGGAGAATCAAGTTAACTTAAAAAAATAAACGAATGAAATGAAATAATTTAATCATGTACCTAGGTCACAAAATGACACTTATGACCGTTAAAATTATTTATCAACATGAAATAAAACAACAAACAAAAAATTACGTCTTAAATAGAAACCTAAATTCTTTTAACTTCAATGAAACTTCTAATCCTGTGGATTTGTGATTAAATCATCGTAACTTTTCTAATACTAAGCCAACCGTAGCACCACCCGCCACTAACTCCATTTGTATTTGTCTTATCCAATCATCATTTTCTACTGCAACTCTTGACCTTGTTTTGATTCTTGTATTATTTTTAAAATTTGTCAATATCTTTATTTCATTTAATAATCGTAGTATGTTAGAATATTTTTTATTTAATTTCCTATTTATTTTGCTGTGCCAAGATTCACATACATTATTTGTGCGATGTCTTTTTCCGAAAACACTAAGAAATTTACATACACCCCTTGATAGCCATTGTTTCTTAACATAACGTAAAAATTTATTAATTTTATCACCATTTGTGCTACTATATTCTTGCTGTATATACTCCCAGCCGCTTAAAAGATATTCATGGGGTAGCAGAGGTAGTGCCGAACACAATCCAATCAATCTGTTTTCAGATTTTGTTTTTCTGACTCCAAATATACTTTTGCCATTTCTCCACATTGCACGGGACCAGTGGTAATAACAACCAATGACATCTATATCAGCAAACACATCTAAAATGGCATTCAACGCAGCAAGCTCATAATCACAATGGTAAATTTGAGGTTTCCAATCCGGAAATTGACTTTTTATTAACCTAAACAATATATTGTAAGTTTCATTGGTTTTATTACTGAGTAAAGCATACAGTAACGGCTTTACATGTGTGGTAATATTTGTACTACCTACCAAAGTCACCATGCATGATAAACACCTGAGCAAATGGATATGGAGTGCATTTAAAAGTCGAGTCACCAAAAACTTCCTTAATATCATTAATGAAGGCTCTGTCTTCTTCTATACAAAAAACTAGAATTTTGGTATGCCCATCATAGTAATTCTGCTACTACATATTGCGAGTGCTGCATTGGTACCTGAACTTCGTCGAAATTTTTAAAATTAAGTTTAGTTACTCCTACAGCTTTGTTGCGCGAGTCGTATAAACTATGCTTTGCATCTTCAAATTTTGGTAAAGGTGTAACTAAGTTGTATCCTTTCTGTTGCCAGTTATTTAAAGCCTCATCATATAATTGCGGTATTGGAATGTCCTTTCTTTGTGCATCATTTCTCAGTTCATCCATGACAATACTCATTTCATTTTGAAGCAAGTTTTCAACACACGTGTGAGTACGTTGTGTTACTATCTGCATTTTCTGTAAAAAGAATTTAAAGTGTAGTCAATAAGTGCCGATGGTAAAATACTGATTGCTAAAATGAAAAAAAAATATCAATAAAAATAAAGCAAATAGGCGACCCCAAGAAGTGAGAACTTTGGCATTATCTATCTTCTGTCTATACATATAATAAAATGATAGAAAAGTCAAAACTGTACATTGGAAATATTAAAAAAAAATACTCGCTAGGTGTTCTATGTAAGATACCGAACCCAAAAACCTAGTTAGAAATTTTTTTGTCTGTTTGTCTGTTTGCTTTGCTTTGTCCGGAAGGATCTCGAAAAGTACTCGATAGATTTGGTTCAAATTTTGCACAAATATTACTTAGGAGTGGGGTCTTCAAATAGGCTATATATTATTACGCTACATATCCTAGGGGCTAAGCAGAGAGCAAACAAATATGTAAGCTGGTGGATTGATATAACTAAAACGTAGCAGGAATATTAGTAAGAGATAGGTTTTACACACAGGCTACATATTATTACGCTACTTAGCCTAGAGGCTTGGCAGAATAGAATTCAAATTCAAACAAAATTGGCATTATAACATAATTTTCACGCGTACGAAGTCGCGGGCAACAGCTAGTATATAATAAAAATCAATTTATGTCATAAATAGATAACTTACATCATTTATAGTAATTGAACCGCTACATTTCTCACTGCGTTTCTTACTGCATGTCCAAATACATGTAGGTGTTTTTTTATATTCTTTGTGTTTATAATATTGTTTACCGTTATATAGCATTACGAAACTATTTTTTCTTTTAATGATATTAATTTCGTCACCCATATTATTTCTTTTAAAATATCTACACCAAATTAAAAGATGAAAACAAAATTAGAAAAGAACCTACGAGTCAAAGTGACACAGAGGAAAAAAACAACAGGAAAATGCAAAGAGGTAAGTATGTTAATAATAAACTCTTTGCGGCACATCTCTACAGCAGTGGGACTATGGGTAATTATTTTTCCCCATAGTACCACCACAAGGCAGTGGGACTACGGGGAAAAAAAATTCCCCGTGGACCCACCAGTGGGACGTTCCGGTGGGACCACGGGTAATAGGGGCTCGTAACGTCTGAATCTCAAAACATCTAAGTCGCAAAATGACTACATCGCAAAAAGTCCGAACGGTTGCGTACTTACATATACCAGGTGTATATCAGAACGATTAAATTTATTAAGTATTTTAAGCTATCATAGCTTAAAAGTGAATGATATTATAACATGAATTATACTTTAACCAAAATGTGATTTTAAAATTGTTTCTTCACTTGTAGGTTTGTCTGTTTGTTCGAGTATCAAATGGATCGATATGGTTGTAGTTTGGTGTGACGGAAGAGTGAATGTAGGAAAAGCAAGAAGGGCAAATAAAACATATTATACAGCATTAAACATTTATTATTGAAATTATTATTGAAAAAAGATATTTTTAGAAAAAAATAAGAAAACCGTCTTCAAGACCATTGTAACTTAAACTAAAACGTAGAAAAGAAGTGTAACCTATTTGTAATTAAGCTTATGTTTTAGGTGATAAATATTTATAAGGAAGGTAAGCGGCGTAATATTATCCATTCGGAGTTTTGTGAGCTCCCGTCGGTATTTTCTGTCGAAAAGTATTGCCTTTTTTTTTTCCTGTTTTCTCTTTTGAAAAAAACTCCTCTCACTATCATATCTTGGTACCTGGACTCTTTTTTCAGTTTGTACAAAAAGTGCACCAGTGTGGTTTTTATTTATTCGAACCCCAAGACGACGGTGCCAAGCGTCCATTGCATTATTGGTTCGGTGTCTCTCATAACAACATGATAATTTTTTTTTTTTTTATAAGCCACTGTTTTTCGGAACGACGTGCCCGTAGTCACCGAGGGTGAGTTAGGGGCGGCTGTACTGCGGCTTAAAGCCCGCAGAAACACCGCCCCTGGACCCGACGGCATTCCAGGCCGAGCGTGGGTCCTGGCTCTCGAGGAGCTTGGGCCTCGACTAATTGGGCTCTATAGCGCATGCCTCGAGAAAGGCCAGTTTCCCAAGGTCTGGAAGACAGGGAAACTGGTCTTGATTCGAAAGGCGGGGCGGCCGGCAAATTCCCCATCAGGGTACCGGCCGATCGTGTTGCTCGACGAGGTGTGCAAGCTCTTCGAGCGCATTATTGCACAACGCCTCGTCGGGCACCTCACACGCGTGGGGCCTGATCTGGCGGATAGCCAGTTTGGCTTCCGTCAGGGACGCTCCACCGTGGACGCGATCATGCGCATTAGAGGCCTGACGGAGGAAGCAGTCTCACAGGGTGAGGTGGTGGTGGCGGTGTCTCTCGACATCGCCAACGCATTCAACACCTTGCCCTGGAGCTGCGTCAGGGAGGCGCTTATCTATCATGGAGTGCCTCCCTACCTCCGTCGAATTGTCGGGGCTTATCTCTCCGAGAGAGCCATAACTTACCCGAGCTGGCTAGGGCCGGGTCGGCGAGATGTGTCGTGCGGTGTTTCACAGGGATCGGTTTTAGGGCCGCTCCTGTGGAACATCGGTTACGACTGGGTGCTGCGTGGTCCGTTGCTCAGAGGGGTCGGCGTAACGTGTTACGCCGACGACACCCTCGTTACGGCGCGGGGAGCAACGCACCGTGCCGCAGCACTTAAGGCCACTGCAGGGGTTGCTCAGGTCGTGGGTCGGATTCGGCGGCTGGGTCTCGAGGTCGCCCTTCACAAATCCGAGGCTCTGTGCTTCCACGGACCTCGGATGGGGCCACCTGCGGGATCCAGCCTACAGGTAGGGGGCGTCAGCATCGGCATTGAGCCCTCGATGAAGTATCTGGGGCTCGTACTCGATGGCCGGTGGAACTTCGGACATCACTACCGAAGTTTGGTCCCAAAACTGAGGGGAGCATCGGCCGCACTCGCGCGGTTGATGCCCAACATCAGGGGACCCAACGCTCCCTACAGGAGGCTGTACCTGGGGATCGTGCGAAGCATGGCCCTGTACGGGGCTCCCGTATGGGCGGAGACCCTGACGGCCAGCAATGAGGCTAGACTTCTGAGCCCGCAGAGAGTGATGGCCGTCAGGGTGATAAGAGGATACCGCACGATCTCCGGTGAGGCGGCATGTCTCCTAGCCGGGACCCCTCCATGGGACCTGGAAGCGAGAGCCCTTGCGTCACTATTCAGATGGCGCAAGGAGGCGCTGGAGCGGGGCCAAAGGCCTGCGTCTCGAGAAATCGAGGCCCAGCGGACCCTGCTCCACCAGGAAACCGTGGAGACATGGAAGGCGCGACTTGAGCAACCAAAGGGGGGATTCGCCACAATCGCGCCCTGGGCGCCGCCGACGTGTCTTCGCCGAGGACTATCGGCCTCCATGACCGGGGGTCTGAGGACGGTGAGAGGGCCGCTCACCGTCCTTACAGAAGCAGGCCCATGACGGCAGCGTGACGTGAGCAACTCACACACGCCCCCCCTTAGAAGCGGGGTCACACCCGAAACCCCCCATAGACGCGGGATTGCACCCGAACCACCCCCTGGGCGAGGCCGCATTGGCGGCCGTAGGTCTGTTGGGAGTCACGGGACATCCTTCCTGAGGGCTTACCCGGGGCTCTCAACCATAGGCTGGTTGGGCGTTACGTGAGGTTTTTTAGTCGGTAAGAGTCCGGCATAGCATCCTACGAGGATTTTCCCTCACGTTAAAAAAAAAAAAAAAAAAAAGCCACTGTTTTTCAAAATAGGTTATGAATGCACTCATTCCTTCACAGTTTGCCGCGTAGTTCACTATCGAGTTCCAGCCAATATTTATTAATGATGATGGTAACAGTGGTAAATTACATACCAGTCCAGCAACTTCTTTTCCTTTGTTTGTAGTTGTCAGCTGCGTTTCATCTGCTTTTTTCCAGATAGCTTTTGAAAAGTGAAAAAAGCATCCTGTTATTTTACCATGAGGGAAAACTTCTTTGAACGCGTTCATTTGTGCTAATTCAAAATCACATTTATATTTATTAACTAGCTGAGCCCGCAACTTCGTTTACGTCACATAAGGTGTAAGAAAGGAAAGGTATTTCTTCATCAGAGTCATCAAGCAGCGTCTGAAACTGCCCTGTTTGCTTAATCATAAAAGAGCTTAATGATTAAGTCTATTTTAAAACAATTCAGTCCTCCAATTGTTTAAAAATAGTCTTAATCATTAAGCTCTTTTATGATTAAGCCAACACGCCAGTTTAGGTTCACTCACATTCAAAGAAACCCCTACAATTAAAATTTTAAAAATATCTAATTCTTCAAAGTGTTATAACTCTTTTATTTTTAAACCGATTTACATAAAACAAACGCTAAATGTTAACTGGAGCAAACCTCAACACAATAAAAAAAAACCGCATTGCAATCGGTTGAGCGGTTGCTGAGATTAGCATGCACAACCGTACAGACAAACAGATATACAGACATACAGACAAACAGACAAAAATTCTAAAAATCATTGTTTTGGGTTCTATTGCGTTCATAAAGCCCCCCTTATAATATTTTTTCTTATTTATCTTCCATGTACAGACAGCGACCTGTTACGATTTTATTATATGTATTGATTTTGATCCCCAACACATCACGTACTAGCCAACGTCAATCACTGTGCTGCGGCCCAGGATGTCTTGATCCAGTCCGTGGCACAGTGGCAGGCGACCGTGGCTGTAGTTGCCGACCCGTACGTGGTTCGCGCCCGGAATGATTGGGCCGGTGACTACGACGGTGAGGTGGCTATCGTCTCCCAGCGGGGCGCCTTTGATAAGGTGTCCAAAAGACGAATGTGCGTCCTCGCACTGCTGGGAGGCGCTGCAGTGATCGGGGTGTACTGCCCGCCCAGGAAGACTCGTGCTCAATTTGAACAGTTGCTCGTTGAGCTCGGAACTCTTGTGGCGGAAGCACACCCCGCCCCGCTCATCGTCGCCGGGGACTTCAACGCCCACTCTATTGCGTGGGGATCTCCGTCGACGGACTTGCGGGGTGAGTTGTTGGAGGATTGGGCGGTGTCCATGGGTCTGGTGTTGCTCAATCAGGGGTCGGTCCACACGTACGTGGGGCACAACGGGAACAGGTCCATCGTGGACCTGTCCTTCGCCAGTTCTTCCCTGGCGAACCACGTACGTGGCTGGAGGGTAATCAGGGAGGTGGAGACGATGTCGGACCATCGCTACGTTCGGTTCGATATCGTTTCCCCCGCCCTGAGGACTCAGGATTCTCCCCTGGCCGGTGAGGGCCCACGGTGGCGTTTGAAAACGTTAAACCGGGAGCTGGCGGAAGAAGCGGCCATAGTCGAACGCTGGGCCGCGTTTGGCGGGGGTTCGGACGTAGACGCGAGATCGGAGCGGTTGTCTGAGGCTTTGACTCGCGTCTGCGATGCGGCGATGCGGAGGGCAGGGCCTGTCCCTCCGCGGCGGCAGGTGTACTGGTGGAATGACCAGCTGGTAGGGTTGCGTGCTGAAAGTCATGCAGCCCAGCGGAGGTACACCCGCTATCGCGGTTGTAGGGACAGGAACCCTGTTCTTGAGGAGGAATTGCACGCCGCATACCGAGCTGCCAGAGCGGCCCTTCGCTCGGCAATCAAAGCCGCAAAAGCGGGGTCTTGGAAGGTTTGGCTCGATACCCTGAATGGGGATCCATGGGGGCGCCCGTATAAGGTCGTGAGCGATAAACTCCGGCCTTATGCGCCCCCGCTCACCAGGTCTCTCGAGCCCGCCTTTGTGAGACAAGTCGTCAGCTCCCTCTTCCCTGAGCGGGAAGAGTGGGTCCCGCCGAGGATGGCGGCACCAGACCGAACGCCGGCTGACACAGAGGCGATTCCGCCCGTGTCCGATGTCGAGTTGGGGGCGGCGGTCCTCAAGCTCAAGATGAGACACCGCGCCCCCGGTCCGGACGGCATCCCAGGGCGGGTCGTGTCGTTGGTCATGCCGGCGTTTGAAGATGAAACGCTGTCCCTAATGTCGGAATGTTTGACGTCGGGTAGAGTCCCGCGACCGTGGAAAACGGGGAAGCTCGTGCTACTTAAAAAGCACGGGCGTTCCCCCGAGTCGCCGTCGGCCTACCGCCCAATTGTTTTGCTCGGCGAGATGAGCAAGCTTTTTGAGCGGGTGCTCGCTGCTCGTCTCGTCGGGCACCTTGAGGGGGCCGGGCCTAATCTCGACGGCGGCCAGTATGGATTTCGTCGCGGGCGGTCTACCCTGGACGCCATCTCCCGACTCAAGGACAGCGTTCAAAAAGCCGTCGGTCGGGGGGAGGTGTTGTTGGCGGTGTCCCTGGACATCAGGAACGCCTTTAACACTATTCCCTGGCAGACCATCGCCGAGGCGCTGAGGTACCACAACGTCCCGTGGTACCTCAGACGCATCCTTGCGGACTATTTCGTGGACCGGGCCATCATCTACCCGGCCCGGTCGGGAATAGTTCGCAAGGAGATGTCGTGCGGTGTTCCACAGGGCTCGGTTCTTGGACCGCTCCTGTGGAACATCGGCTACGACTGGGTTCTGCGCGGTGCCACTCTTCGGGGGGTTGGCGTACTCTGTTACGCCGACGACACCCTGGTTACCGCGCGGGGCCCAGATTTTAGGGACGCGAAGGTTCTGGCCACCGCGGGCGTTGCCCAGGTGGTCAGACGCATCAGGGCGCTGGGACTCCAGGTGGCCCTCGAGAAGTCTGAGGCTGTTTTCTTCTACGGGCCTCGACGCAGGGCCCCTCGAGATGCCGTGATTGTGGTGAGCGGCACCTCCATCGCTGTCGGGGAGACCATTAAGTACCTTGGATTAGTCCTCGACAGCAGATGGGGCTTTGTTGAGCACTTCCGGCGCCTGGCACCTCAATTAGTGTCATACGCCGGAAGACTGGCGAGGCTGCTCCCCAATATAGGGGGGCCAGGAAGTGCATGTCGCCGTCTCTACGATGGTGTAGTTCGCTCTAAGGCGCTCTATGGAGCGCCTGTTTGGTCGGACGCCCTCTGCGCTAAAAACATCATCCTGCTGCGAAGACCGCAGCGGGCGATTGCGCAGAGGGCGGCGCGGGCGTACTGCACCGTCTCTTATGAGGCGGCGTGCCTAATTGGCGGGAGCCCCCCTTGGGATCTCGAGGCTGGAGTCCTCAAACGTGTTTATGAGGAAAGCGCCCTGGTGCGGAGAAATGGAGGTCGCCCGCTCCCGGAGGACATCGATCGCTGGAGACAGCTAGCTCGCGACGATCTCTTCCGGGAGTGGGCCTGTAGGCTGGATGAGCCCAGCGCGAGCGTGCGGCTCGTGGGGGCTGTCCGGCCTGTTCTTCGACCTTGGGTGGAAAGGGCACACGGTGCGCCGACGTACCACCTCACCCAGCTCCTCACAGGACATGGTTGTTTTGCCAAGTACCTGTGGGAGGTGGTGGGTGTGGAGTCGGACCCCGTGTGCCGTCACTGCTCAAGTGGCGTCGTCGACTCGGCAGAACATACACTTGCCGAGTGCGCGGCGTGGGACGGGCCGCGTATCGCCCTCACGGGCCGTATTGGTATAGACTTGTCGCTGCCGGCCGTGGTACGAGCCATGGTCGGCAGCCTAGAATGCTGGGTCGCTGTCACCACTTTTGCTAAAGAGGTGATGGCGACCAAACGTGAGGAGTTGCGGGTGCGGGAGCGAGCAGGTCAGACGCTCCCACCCCGTCGTCCAGCTCGGGGGCGCCGCATGGCAGGTTTCATGCGCGCCCCCGACTAATGTCGTACCGGTGGACGAAGGTCGGGGGACCCCGTCCACTGATGATCGTTTGGCGGAAGGCACCTCCCCGTGTTCCGGAGATGCCTCCAGTGCCCGCCCGCTCGGCCGTTTTCCACCCTCTCTGCTTACAGAGGGGCGCTCGAGAGCGGTGCGATGCGGGCTCGTTTTTCGTTAGCTCCTTAGGGAGCTCCAGGGGAGCAGACCATCTGGTTCCCCCGAGGAGAGCCTCGACTCTACGGGGCACCCCCTGCCGGGTCGACGTTGTAATGAATTCTTCATATCCCTCGGCCCGGCTACTGGGTGAGTAGGAACACCGCGGGGTTTAGTGGGTATTACGGTCCCGTTTCTTCGGGACCGGTGAGCCCCACACACCGTCCCAGCTGCCCCCGTAGCTGGGATGACGGTGCCCGAACGCATTCCCCGCGTCAAAAAAAAAAAAAAAAACATCACGTACTAATGTAAACAGAGCACAATATGTTTCTTGCGTCTTATTCGGTAGCAAAGCATACAGCATCGGAAGAACATTCGTAGTTTGCTCATCACTCGCCCCATCCACATGAATGGAAAAAAGCTGGTAGAATGGAATAGGCACCGGCTTAAATGTTCCATCACCAAAAAAAGTTTTATTAAGGGAGCTCTGTAACTGTGCAAAGTTTTTGCATATCTTAGAAGCAAATAAAAATATCTTATTATGAGAATCCAACTCATATTCACTGGCCAAAAAATTATGCTTGATAATTTTTGGGATTTCGACATCAGTAGATTTAGAAACTTGGGTAGTGTTTACTTCCAAAAACCTTTTACGTGTTCTATGTAATGTATCCCTCACAGATTCAAAAGTAGAGATCTTCGCATTATCTTCTTCTTTGACGTATTTAAGCACAGTTTTTTCATAAAGTTTCCTCACTGACGCCATGCTTTTGCATACCTTATCCTTTGCTGCGTGGACAATGATGTCCCTTTTTTGTTTTCCATGATTAGCCTCACAACTATGAATGCTTTCACGGATTATTTCACTTTTGTTAGCATTCAGGGTAATTGATGCACTGCATTCTTTTCGATTTGCACATCGCCAAAAAGAATTTTTCGATACATTATTTTTTACCCAATTATAGCGATAACCGTTGCATAAAACAGCCGGTCTATTTTTGTTATTAGAAATATATATAATTTCATCGTTAGACATTATGATCACAATATAAAAACTACCTATGTTAATAATGTAATCATTTTAACAGTGACAATAATTATATTAAATGTGTTGCACGAATGACACATGCTTCAATTGTTTTTCCTATCAATATTTCTAAGTGGCCAGGCATGAAATCATCAACATTATGAACCAAAAAGATTTATTGGTATATGTAAGTACACAACGTTCGGACTTTTGGCGATGTAGTCATTTTGCGACTAAGATGTTTTGAGATTCAGACTTTACAACATGTGGTCTAAAAGCGATGTAGTCATTTTGCGATTTAGGTGTTTTGAGATTTAGACATTTTGAGATGTGGACTACGTGGCGACGTTGTCAATTTGCGATCCAGCCTTTCTGATACCGACCCATCGGGTACATACCCGTTTTACCCCTACCCGTTATGCCCAAACGCATGTTTTTATTTTTAACCGCCATAACCTCAAAACCAAATGCAGGAATGCCACAAGTTTTTTTAATTTAGATGCATAATTCCTTACAAAATCACAACACAAAACTTAAGTAAACATAATCCATACAATATTTGAGTGTTCACTGTTAAGTTAAGGTTATTGAAGCCCGTAACCTTGGGTTGGTTATGGATGAACAGATGCGGTTTGAAACTAGTGTCCGACCGAAACTGGTTTTCCAGCCGAAACCGAAACCGAAACCGAACTTTCGGCCCCAGGGTCAGTTTCGGCCGAAACCGAAACCGAAACCGAAACTCACGTGTTCATTATGAAAAAAAAAACAGCCAAGTGCGAGTCGAATTCCCGCACAGAGGGTTCCGTTACAAAAATTAGGCACTAAAATTACGTTTGTTGTGTGGATGCTCTTTTCTGATTTTAGTAGGTATTTTTTTGTCATAGCGGCAACAGAACAGGGTGGCTGTGTCGCTTTGACATCACCAATGCTTTCAATACCTTGCCCTGGAGCTGCGTTTGGGAGACGCTTATTTACCATGGAGTGCCTCCATACCTCCGTCGAATTGTTGGGGCCTATCTTTCCGAGAGGGCCATAACTTACCCGAGCTGGCTAGGGTAGGGTCGGCGAGATTTGTCGTTCGGTGTTCCATAGGGATCGGTCTTAGGACCGCTTCTGTGGAACATCGGTTACGATTGGGTGCTGCGTGGTCTTTTGCTCAGAGGTGTCGGCGTAATGTGTTACGTGCGTAACGTGTTACGACAACACCCTCATTACAGCGCGAGGATCAACGCACCGAGACGCAGCCCTAAAGACCACCTGCGGGATCCAGCTTACATATAAGGGGCGTCAGTCAGCATCGGCATCGGCATCGAGCTGTCGATGACGTATCTGGGGCTCGTACTCGGTAGCCGGTGGAACTTTGGATACCATTTCCGAAGTTTGGTCCCATTACTGAGGGAGCAGCATCGGCCGCACTCTGATGGTTCTTGCCCAATATCAGGAGACCTAACGCTCCCTCCAGGAGACTGTACCTTGGGATAGTGCGGAACATGGCCCTATACGGGGCCCCCTTTGGGCGTAGATCCTGTTGGCCAGCAATGCGGCTAGCAGGGGCGTAGACTCCATAGAAGCCGATTCCCGCTGGCTTCCCCTTCAGAACTGACAGCAAGGTGAAGTTACATCATTACTAAATCTCGGTCAGTAGATAAGATGATATAATTTTCTTCTCAACGAAAAACCCCTGCTGCAAAATACATAGCAATGTGCAATATTGTGCATCGCTCAGTTCAGTCAAAGTTCAGTGAACTCCAAAAACACGATCATGGAATATGAGAAATAAGCCGGATTGCTGAATATTTGCGTCCCTTTCGTTAATAATACGCAAATGTCGGTTTCTCTCTCTACGTTCCGAGTGTTTCGAAAGATTATACTTGCGAATCTCCATCGTTCGGCCAGCGATCGGGCCTCGTTCTAAATCCACTCGGAAATAGCTTAATACGAGACGGAGAAAAATCGTCAATAATAAAGTAAAGTCAATAAACGTACTAAAATGTACTGTTGACGAAATAAAATCACTCATAGAGTCTAATTATATGTATTTTCATACAACGTAATTATATAATGATATTTACGACGCAATCATTTGGAATTTTCAATAACTAAATAAAATTAATGAATTAAGTACGGTCGTCGAACATTCTTTATGCACACTAGCGCCGCTTTCGAATATTTTGAACTTTTATTTACTACTTTATATTTTCTCTAAACAATGCAGCAGTGCACTCCCAGAATTATTGAATAATTAGTTTGTTGGTCGTTTTTTTGCTGTTTATTGGTTAATTATAATTAGTTAGTGATAAATAGCATGGTGTATTGGTGAGTGGAATAGTGCGTGCAGTACTGTATAAGTATATAAGCTGTAAATAGATAAGTAATTACGTATAGTTTACATTTTGCTTTGTTTTAATACCTACTAAGAATCTAGGTTGTTCGTATGCGTAATGGCGACGTTAATACATATAGATTGTTGTTTAATAGATTTTTTGTTATCTGAGGAAACATCTTTTACTAAATTAAGTTTTGAGAATAAAAAATATGTAATTCAATTGTGACTATAGATTATAAAAGAAAAGACTGCTCCTATAAACATTTTCATAGTTCGTTTTATGATAAATATACTTGGATGACAGGTTCTTGTAAACTCAATAAACTTTACTGTTTCCAATGTTAATTATTTTCCGATTCTAGTAGCGTTTGGAGTCGTACAGGGTTTACGGACATCAATAATACAGGAAATTCGACGAAAAAACACGTTCTGACTGAAAAACACATTCGTAGTTGTTTAAGCTTTCATGACTTTGGCAATAGCAGAATTGAGACATTTTTGAATAATAATTTTGAAGTACACAATAGGAAGGTTGATCGCAATCGTCATCTATTAAGACGTTTCATAGATACTGTAGTTTTGTTAGGTAAACAGGAATTAGCGTTCCGCGGCCACGATGAGAGCTCCGGGTCGAATAACTGCGGTAATTATATTGAAATATTGCAATATTTAAGTGCGTATGATGCTGTATTGGAGTCACATATGGAACAATGTTCTTCAATGCATAACCCCGTGTTTTCTGGACATCTACATGTACCTAGGTAAGATTTTTTTTACTAGCTTCCGGTTCAGGTATACCCGAAGGGGTAGGCAGAGGCATATTATATGCCCACATTTCACCTTTTTATAATATGTCCCACGTAATACGTTGTGAGCCGTATTGCCGTGTTTAAATGGACAGGCGCAGGTTGTGATGCCTGCTGTTGAAATAAAGCCTTCAACTTGGTTTAACGACTGCCATTTTACTGGCAACCGGGACCAACGGCTTAACGTGCCTTCCGAAGCACGGAAACGCTCAAATAAATGTCACAAAGTGATCACATGGATGGTCACCCATCCATGGACCGGCCATAGTGAAAGTTGCTTACTGCAGTGATCGTTTACAGCACACTGAGTCCGCGGGGCCACGAGCGCTACTAGCTTCCCTTTTGAAAATAACCACCCCTCGCCACTGGCGGCTAGATTGCTTAGCCCGCAGAAAGCGACGACGGCTGTCAGGGTGATAAGGGGATACCGCACGATCTAAGTTAAGGCGGCATGTCTTCTAGCCGGGAGCCCTCTATAGGACCTCAAAGCGAGGGCCCTTGCGTCATTGTTTCAATGGCGCAAGGAGGCGCTGAAGCAGGGCCACAGGCCTCTTCCTATGAGCAAGTCATGCTCGTGATAGAGACGGCGGGGAGGAAGCGGGAGAGAACTCTACCACCCGAGTTTCACAATTTGCGGCGGCGCCCCATACTATTAGCCTCCATTACCGGGGGCCTGAGAACGGTGACGTGGGTTGCTCACCGTCCTTACAGAAGCAGGCCTTAGACGATAGCGTGACGTGAGAGATTCATGCACGCCCCCCTCAAGAAGTGGGATCACAACTGAACAACCCCCAAAGACGCGGCCTCAGTAAGTATCATTCCGAGGGCATACTCGGGGCTTCCAACCGTAGGCTGTTAGGTACGATACGCGTGGTTTTTAGCCGGTAGGACTACTGTACAGTGAAAATTTTAGGCCTCTATCTGGCACGGTTCCAGCGATACAACCTCGTGACTGCTAGGCCTCAAGTCTCGTTAATAAGGTCCCGCTTTAACCCCTCCGTGCGAGAGTTTAACTCGCTCTTGGCCGGTTATTTTTTCAATCGGTGCAGCAAGCTCCACCAAGTGCCATCAATCCACAGTATAAATCTTCTCAAGTATGTGTTCTTAAGAAGAATTTCTTTCTTTTACGAGTGGAATTACTCATAGATGCTATTGCAAACTCCAACCGACAAAAACCATAATGTGCCCTGCTACTAGCTCTTGGCTGGTTTTGGTTACATTCTAAAAGTATATAACTAAAACTGGACAACAGTGAGTTGGACTAGCGCACGTAGAGTATGTTATATGGGAGGCCCCCTTTAATATTATTAATTTGTCTATTTTCATTATTTGTTGCTATAGCGGCAAAGGAAATACATCACCTGTAAAAAAATGTACTGTCTAACATCACTGTGCATGAGTTACAGCCTGCTGACAGACAGACAGAAGACCAACGAAGTCAACGGAACCGACAACAAAGGCATCCTAAAAAGGTGATCTAGGATGTAATGTCCTAGATCACCTTTTTAGAATTCCGGAAAAATTGTATTGTTATAACTATTGATTGGAAGTCCTTTGTAAATCTTCGATTAGTAACATATTAACCGGTTAAGCTGACCCCAACCACGTCACAAGCAGAGCCAGGCACTCAAAATTCATGAACACGTGGGTTTCGGCCCGGCCGAAAGTTTCGGCCCATTTTGGCCGAAACCGAAACTGCGGCCGAAACTCGAATTTTTGGCCGAAACTGGCCGAAACCGAAACCGAAACCGAAACTTCGGTCGGTCACTATTTGAAACACATGTTGGGCAGGCTGTGCAGAGTTGTTTCTATAGGTTGAAAGTGCTATATAAAATACGTCCTTACATTAGTGAAAGCATAAGAATTGTACTGTGCGAATCACTAATTCTTTCAAAGCTCAATTATGCTGACGCAGTGTTTGGAAGCTGTCTTTTAAAGAGAACAGAGAGACTCATACAGCGTGTGCAGAATGCCTGCGCCCGGTTTTGCTACCACATACCACCACGTACACATGTTACGCCTTTTCTGTGCAATGGTAATATGCTTAAGATGAGCGAGCGTAGTCAGTTGCATCTTGCCACCTTGCTTTTTGGAGTCGTATTGAGTCACAGACCTCGGTATTTGTATGACAGAATGGCGTGGTCGAGGGACGTCAACAAGTATGCGACTAGAGCTTCAACATACCTGATGTTAGCACCTCGTCACAGAACGGCAGGATTTAAGGGCAGTCTAAAGCTCGCTTTCAGTAGAATTTGGAATAATCTGCCGCCGCCAATACGTGCCCTAAAATCAATTAACACATTTAGAGCTAAATACAAACTACACCTACTGTACAAGCAGAAAGCACGTGCTTAGACTTTGGGAGCTTACCTATTGGTTATGCACTGGTTATGCACTGGGAGCGTGATACAACGGTCTCACAATGGAAATTTGTCTTCCATGCTATCACATATTCCTACATGTGATTTGAACATCATAAGTATCATAACTGCATACACTATACTTTGGAGGTTATCATTTGTACCCAGAAAGGAACTTAAAGATGACAACTTAGGGATCAATGCACAACACTTTGTCACATAAACAGGCTTTGTTGTTTTGTTTTCCACTCTATTTTGTGGTTTAATAAACTAGTTGTTGAGATGACATTGTTTCGATGAGTGTGTTTACAAAATTTACAGTCATGCGGCGATGCACACACAATGGCTATGTCGAAGCGTCAACAAACTTAAAAAGTACCAGCACTCGCGCGCGTTCGGCATCGGTCGGGTGTCACATGCGACAACAGGAAACCACAGAGCACATTAGAGCAACAATATAAAGTACAGAGGTCATTGTGTAACCTGAAGTGCGGATACCACAGAATGCATACATACTATATGTGTTTCATGTTTTTAAATTTATAGGTATATAAATTAATAGTCTACGATTCTTTCATATTTTAATAGCTCAATTTCAATTTATTTTGTACTATATAGCGTGCGTGACGTTAGTCAATTCATAGATAGGTGCCGCCTGAAAACCAGCGCTGCACATCACAACAACGTTGACGTGTAGCAAAAAGCTGAGGTGGCAACCCTTTCAAGCTCATGCTATGATACCATTTTTTCTTTTCCTTTTTTTTATTACTTTATTTATTTTAGGTAGGTACTTTGGGTGTTTTATCGGTGATGTTCTTTTTTATGTTTTTTCATTGTTATTTGTTTGTTTTTATAATAGTTTCTATGTTTATTTTATAAGTTAGTACCTAATAAATAATTTACTGTATGTGTATCTCCCTTTGTACATGTAAAGATGTAACTTTGTAGCATGAGTTGAGAATAAATCCTTTTTCTTTCTTTCTTTCTTTCTTACCAAAAGTCATTTTTTTAGTAAAACCATCAAAAATATTGTTTTCAATCTTACCTTGCAAGCGCTTGCGTCACAGCGGAGAGCCGACTGCCTGTGATTGGCCGACTGTCACGCCACCTCGCTGCACTCGTACATTCTCACTAATAGACGTAACACGCACACAAACAAGCATACCGATTTAGGCGGGGTACCCGTTTTAGGCTTACCTCCCTAATCCAGATTATTTCTTCCCTTTACACCATGCAAATTAAATGAATACTTTAGGAGGTATTAGCGATGTGACAAATCGTATTTTTTTCAATTCGAATCAATCGATTATAAATTACTCTTAATTCGAATTGCAATTCGAATTGATTCGGATCGTCACGTGTCGCCGCGTCGCGTCGGTGTCATCAAATCGCGCGACGAATTTGCGAAATCGAGTCAAATTATTCTTATTCGTACTCGCATGTCGAGTCTTCCGCATGACAGGCAGAGTTAGCGAGTTATAACTCGTTACTCGTTTACATTATTATTCGAGTGAAGTTTTATTTTGGCGGCGGACATTACGAATGACTCGCGATTTAAAGTTAAAACATTGTGGTAGGTATTGATTAAGGAAAGAGGGACTTATAGTATTGGCTTTTAAACACGTAGACATTGACAATACTTCTTTAATTTAGATTATAATCAGCATAATTAACAAAAAGTAATAATAAAATAAACTAAAAAAATAAACAAATAAGGTCTGAATTTAGTTATAATAAGAAATTGGCAGTTAAATCAACTTTAAATCAAATAAGTAGTTTTGTATACGCCTCAGGTATAATCAGCACTATAGCCTTTTCGTGCACAATATGAATTTAGGAACAAAATTTGATCTACCTTCTTTGGTAAGAGTCTTATCAAGAGCTGGCACTCCTATTTAGAATATATATATTCTAAATAGACTCCTAAAAATACCCCTAAATAAAGGTATTTAACCCTAAATTTAGGGAGAAACCCCCTAAGTTGGCATCACTGCTGTACGTAAAACGAATCGAATATCAAATAATGTATCCAACCAATCGTGATTCTTAGATCAATATTCGAATTCGTATTAGAGCGAGAGAGCGAATCAACGAATGTCGAATCAAGCCGAGTCGACACGACAGCGGCAGCGCCGCTCCCCGCCGCCCGCGCTCCGACCGAAAGCACCTACCTGTCTGTAGTACGGCTGTACCTGCCTACGACTAGCGAGTAGGTACGTCACGAGTTAACACGTTCTCTGCCGCGTAGGTCATCCGTGACCTCACCTGAACTAGATCGAGACGCCGCGTAGGGCATCAGTGACCTCAAGGTAGGCCTAAGTTTGAAACTGATTTGTGAGCCGTAGGCCATATTTACCGAACATTTCTCTATAGCGGGTGACCGGAATGGCGCTGTAGACCAATCCTCCAGTATGGTTTCTGAGTAATCGTATTTTTTTTGAAAATGTGGGTGAAATTGCAAAGCAGTTAAGAAAAAACAAAGGCATCCATTATGAATCGTGTTTATTTGTAATAACTATTGAACAGTTAGCTACTACATTATTAAAAAAACCTTTACAAATAACGGTGAGATTTATTGAAGCACTGTAGACAATAATATATTGTACCAGGACAGTTCTTACAGTATGTAACTACTTTTTTAGTTTTATTCCGAGCGACTTTTGACCCATGTGTTTTAACATTTTCTTTGTAGCAACCGACGCAGAAACGTCTCAGTTTAGCAACAGGTCCCTCTCTTTTCAGCAATTCATGTTTCATTCTTTTAGGTCTCTCCTGCTGCTGTTCACAATTTTCTTTATCGACTCCTGAATCCACAAGATACTCGACTAACTGACGCCGGAATTGCACTATACCCTGATTAGTGTTTTTGTTCTCTTTATACATAATCCAAGCATTCACCAGTGCCGTATTTAAAATAAGCTCAATGGCCAGCTTTTTGTACCATTTCAAAGTTTTTCTGAGAGGTGATGAATATGAAGTCATTTGGTCACTCATATCGACTGAACTTTTTGCTTCATTGTAGGCAAGTATGATTTTTGGTTTTTTAATAGCTCTACCTTTCTTTAGAACCGTTCGTTTGCCATTTGAGTGTTTCGTCGAAAGCACTAAGACGTCGCGCTTATCCTTCCATTTGAGAACAGTTATACCCCTTTGATTCTCCATAGCTATGGATTCACCTTTTTGCAGTTTAGCGTCGACTACTGCCATTGGTAAACCCCTTCTATTCTTTCTAATTGTTCCAATTAGGTGGGTGTCGCGGTCCAGTAGTTGATTTGCCAAGTCCAAATTGGTATACCAATTGTCGGTGGCAATTGTATGACCCAAATTTAATATGTCATCACAGAGAGATATTACAACATTTGTAGGTGTTGTGTTAACCATTTCATCATTTTTACCAGCATATAGTTGTAACTTACAGGTGTATCCGGGGAGGGTACAAAGCTTAAATATTTTCATGCCATATTTGTGGCGTTTACTTTTATTATACTGGCGGAATATTATGCGCCCTCTAAATGCTACTTGGCTTTCATCGACACATACGGTTTCATTTGGCGCGTACAATTTTTTAAAATTTTCGTTCAAAGCATTGATGAGGGGTCGAATTTTAAAAATTCTATCGGATTTGTCCGCTGTCTCATTATCAGTGAAGTGAATCATTCTCAAAAGCAATTCAAATCGGTTCCTGCTCATAACAGTAGCTGGAAAATGTTGCCCGAACACCCTGTCTTTACTCCAGTATAAATTTATTTGAGGAAGTTTCACCAGTCCCATGTATAAGATTAACCCAAATAATTGTTTAATCTCATCTTTTGATGTCGGTTTCCACTCATTTGCACGAGACTTAGGTTTTAAGGTTTTTGATAGTGATTGCTGTGCAAACAAATTTGTTTCATTTGCAATCGTCTCAAAAAGACTGTCTGGGACCAAAACACTGAAATATTCTCCCTCTGCACTATTTTTCAATTCTCTAGCATATGGTTGCTTCATACCTGTAAGCAAGAAATAAATAATATGAGGGACAATTTCACGCAAGCCAACTGACCCCAAAATAAAAGCATACCTTATGCTATGGGTACCTCAACAATCAATAACCTACTTATTTATACCTATAGATCTATCATGGTTCATGACATGAGATACAATCCCGTGACAGACAGGCAGACGGACAGTGTAGTCTTGGTGCCACTAAAACTGAGAACCTTTTTTGAAGTCGGTTAAAAAAGTACTTAGCACTTACCAGTTGGTTCCGTGAATGCTATGACGGATGGTTGATGTCGTCGTGGTCGTGTCCATTTTTGTACTGAATTAGATGTTTGTTCTATACGAGCAATTTGATTAGGGACATCATTTTCAAACGACTCCGATTCACTTTCGGAGCCACTTGCAATCACACGACGGTAACGTCTTTTTGTTGGTAGGATAGCATCGTTACTAATTTCTTCCTCGGAAAAATTGCGTATCTCACAGAAAATACTAGATTCTAGTGCTTCAATATGTTGTAAGTCTTCTTGAGAAATATCTAAGCCAAAGTCTAGAACGGATATATCCATTTCAGTAAATAAAAACGTTCACAGAAACAAACTCAACCATTCAGCGCAAGCGCTTACGGACGACTGAGGTGTGGGGGTGACCGGAGGCGTGCCCTACCCGGCGCCTCCATAACGAATATTCACTTTTAAGTATTACAGCGCCGTGTAGGTCAATTATGACCTCACGAAGTTTTTTTGAAATATCTACGGAACCCAGTGTCAGATCAAAACACTTCATATATAAAAATGTATATTTTGACCTAACGCTTATATTTCCGCCAAAAAGTTTTTTTGTGTTCTTTATCTTTTATACTACCGGCAGAGAACGTGTAACGAATTGATTCGGTTTCGGGCGAAAGCGATTCGGATCAACGAGTCAACAGTCTTATTCGAATTATTCGAATAAAATTATTCGAATTACCCATCGCTAGGAAGTATAGCAAAGTCAAATATTGTGGAAGGAAATTTATTTCGTGTCGCCATGATTGAACAGTAAACGGGTCACATACTAATTTATTTTTCAACTTTCATCGTAAATATTTTTTCTTTAAAAAGTTAACATCGCTTCGAGCAGATTACTTTAGGTAATTATAATATTTCAAAGGTAGCAATTTCAACATTGCTACTAAAAATGCCTGCCATTATTGCTACTAAAAATGCCTGCCATTTCCACAGTATTGTACTGTAGTTCATATCTGTGTTGAGTAAATCAGATGCACTTCGATTCGGTGAGCTCATACCGAAATGACTGATTGGTAAATTCGCAATAGCAATGCAAAGATCCTCGATAGCAATCAATGATTCATTGTACATTGCATCACTGAATGATATCGTTAGATCGTTGTACCTTATACGATATCGATACAAAATGTCATTAGTCTTTTTCTTGTTCCTTTGCTAATTCCCTTCCTTTATTCATCCCAACTCTTCTAATTCTATTTTTCATCACAGTTGTTTTTCTACTTTCGTTATTTTCTTTATCAGAATGATATTGCGCATCTTCTCGTTTTTTGTCATCGTCTTCCATCCATTCACTAGCATCTGATTCTGCATATGACACATTACGTTCAGAATTTTTCTCATTTCATAAACATGTGAAGATTACCACAGACAAAATGGTCATTCCTCATAAGTCAAAACAACTACTTCATTGCACATTGTCACCTGCTAGGCATTCAGTCACCCCGTTCGACCAAGAACAATTTACATTTACAAAATGTATCCTAGAGTCTTTGTTATCTTGGGAAGGTTGTTTTTAATTATTAGAACACTTTGATTTCTTTACTGCGCATGATTGAACACAATAGAACGACTGATTGGGGTTTTTATCACTAACACTTTTTAAATTTTCACGATTTTAGGGAGCATCGTTATTATTATTATATTGTGACTCACCTGATTTTCTTTCTATTTTATAGCATTTCTTTTTGCAGTATGAACAGGTCTTACTTTCGTAGAGCGTGTATCACTCGTCGGGACGGAGGCCTGCGCCTGTTTTGACGCCAAAACCTCGTTTGCGGGCGCTGGCTGTGACAGCGAAGCGCCTCGCGCTGGCGGCGGCCTAGCTTGCGTTGACGCAGACGCAGGGCGCGCACTTACTTGTGTGCGGCGCTCACTCATACGACACTTTAATATGTGTTGTAGATGACTCGTCATCTTCTAGATGACTCGACATCTTCGATGATACGCTCTAGGCGAATTAGTTCTGAAAATGTTTTGAATTCTTCTTTTAATTATTTATTTTACATTTTTTGGGGAGCTTACGGCTATAATACAAATGGTTTTGCAAGTAAAATACAAATGCCAACTACAAGCTTATACAGATAGTTAATAAACTAATATAAGATACTAAGTTGAAACAAGTCCACCTGAGTACAGCCAATCAAACAATATCAACATTATTCACAAAATCTAAGGTTAGATTAGATCTGAGAGAACCTACACTAGAAGCAAATAGGTCACATTGCCTGTCATCATTAAGTCTATTAATAAAGCTTGATCAAACTCTGGGCAAAAAGCTATTTTTCCTGAAGTTAGTGCGAAAAGGTGCAACATGTAATAGAGGAGTATGCCGTAGTCTTCTGACTGGTACTCTCAATTTTATCTCGCTGAGAAGATCAGGGCAATTAACTCGTCCTTGGGCTATTTGTACAAGAAAAGTTAAGTCAGAGATATTGCGTCTCACGTACAATGGTAATAGATGTAAATTCAAACAACGTTGTTCATAAGTGAGATTCGCAAGATGGTCTAGTTTAAATTTAAACCCTAGGTAGCAGATTAATTTCTTCTTCTTTACGTAACCTCTTCCTTAATCTAGGGCGTAGAAGGCCGTAGGCAATATCTAATTGGGCAGACTCCGATAGGTCGCCTATAAGTATTCTAACTATGAGAGCGCGAATTCGTGCGACAAACGCGTCTGTGTTTTCCTCCTTCTGAGGCTTGGAAAAAAATCTAAATAAATTTTGTCGATCCTCGCCTCAGTCCAACCGCGACCACGGGCGCTGCAACGTGCTCGAAACGTCGGTGAATGTAAGTAAATAGTATTTCGCATGAAGTCCCGAATTCTATAAGTATGAATCTAAATAAATTCGCATCGAGGCACGGCAAAGAAAATGCGCCGCCATCTTCGTTAGCGGGCGCAGCGGGTAGCGAGAAAGAAAGAAAGAAAGAAAGAAAATATTTTTTATTTTGGATCACAACGCACATACACACCAAAAAATAATAGTAACATAACCATATATGTAGGTAAATAAAAATTAAAAGTACAGATAAAACAAAAAACATTTAAAAAAAATTAAATAAATAAAAAAAGGGTACAAACACAACAACGCACGAAAGGCACACAGACGACAGGGAGGTGGTAAACTAAAGGTAAAATAAAAAATCTAACCGGAAAAATTCCACTCGTCTGTGGCCGCCGCCGCCACCCTTGATGACTTTTATGTCAGCTGTCAGTTGTCATATCACTGTCAACTGTCAAAGGTAACCAAAATGTACTCTGTGGTCGACGAGACAGTCGACGTGTCTTTTTACGTGGCAACGGCTTCACGTGGCCCTTGTATTTTTCTCTGCATTAAGTACTTGAATTACCAATTATAGTTATTACCAATCTTAAACTATCATGTACGCTGTGTCCGCAACCAGGATTGACACTCAGCATACACTGAGATGGGTATTAACCACCCAGTACTGGTTTTCAGTGCCAACCTTAGCGTCACCTGACGTCTTCAGGCAATTACGTTTTAATCTACTTATGCACATATTGAATACAGTTTACTATCAGCAACAGACTTAAACATGAAATGGAAAAGAACAAAAACTTAAAGCCAAATAGGTAAGCAATTACTCAAGGATGTTACGCTCTAACCAATAATTTGAAAATTTCACTGGTATCTATAAATGCAATCTTAAAATTCAATGCACCATTTCTCCCATTGCAGGCCTCCAACCGCACCATCCAACCAACGCACAATAAGGCAATTCGGTGTCCAACACACAGAGACGTCCCTCTGGAATGACCTATAGCAGGGGAGCCATACATTTATAGGTAAGATTCTAAGATTGTAAATATACAAATGGATGCATTTTTAATATACATCCATCTGCAGATATTTCAAATATCATAACTCAAGGCATGCTCTTTTTATATTGTAAGAGCAATACCTTGTACCCTAACCTAAATGTGTGTTTTGATTTTAGGTTCCTAATTGGTGGTGGCAGATCATTCCAGATTCGCGTCGCTGCATACTTCAGACAACTTCGGAAGGCCATAGTCTTGTGCCTTGGCACAGATAATGTACTAGTTCCAGACCTGACAGGGTAACGATAGCGGTTTTGTCTGAAACATATTTTTACATATAAATAGCTAGGTTTTTTAGTTTTTAACAAATCAAAAAGCATAGTGGCTAAATGTAGCCTTCTTCTGGCCTCCATCTTCAATATATTATTACTATTAATGTAAGGTGTTACATGTTGACGTCTTGGGATTTGAAAACAATATCGGGCACATGCATTTTGTATGCGCTGTATGAGATTTTTAGTTTTAGCCAGCAAGCATGGACCATAAACTATGTCACAGTAATTGAATCTAGATAGTATGAGACTGTCCACCAGTTGCTTTCTTAGTGGAGTCCCTATATAATTCCGAATATTGTATAGAATTTTTAACCTATGAAAGCATTTCTTTACTATCTTACCTATGTGTCCCTCAAACTGTAGGTGAGGGTCCATCAGGAGACCAAGGTTGGTGGCTTCTTCGACCCTTGCCACTTTCTGACCATTAATGACTATGGTGGGATCATATTTCAAAATTGACTGAATTTGTTTCTTACTACCCAGTATCATGAATTTTGATTTGAGGGGATTTAAGATCAGTGAGTGTTCTTTTGACCACATAACCACCCTTTCCAGGTCCTCATTTACTTTAGACATGGCTGAAAGTGTGTCGTCAGGTTTAAAAGACAAATATAATTGTGTATCATCTGCATACATATGGAACCGGCACTGTTGAAAGGATCCTGTGATGTCTGCAGTATATAAGATGAACAAAAGTGGACCCAAGATTGATCCCTGTGGCACCCCTCGAGTCACCTTAAGCGGGGATGATGTCATCACTGTGCCATCCTCTCTCTGTAGCTCAACATACTGTGTACGATTTGTGAGGTAACTATCGAACCACCTGACGGTATCTGACGTAAACCCATAGAAGGTCAACTTTGATAATAAAAGTGAAATATCTAGGGCATCAAAAGCGCGGGAGTAGTCCAGTAGCACTAGAGCTGTTCCCTCTCCGCGGTCCCTAGCCTCCAAAATGTTTCCAACTACATCACACAAAGCCATGGCCGTACCCCGCCCCTTTCTAAATCCTGACTGCCTATCAGGGAGGATACTATTTTGTTCAAGGTACTCCATTACTTGCATATGCACCACCCTTTCCAACACCTTTGACAAACAAGGAAGTATACTGATAGGCCTAAGGTCTCTGATGGTATTTGGGTGGCTAGTTTTTGAAATAGGCCGAACAACAGAGCACTTCCACGGCTGTGGATATGTGTGTGTAATGATAGATGTATTAATCAGTCTTGTGATAGTGCTTAATGAGTAAGGGAGTGTGAGTCCCAACATCTGTGCACTGATCTTATCAACACCCTGTGCCTGTGTTTTAATGTTATTCAAAATCTTTAAAATTGTGGGTTGATCTACAGGTCTGAGTTCAAAACTCACACTAGGGTCGTACCTATGATGTTCATAGTAGGTTAATTTCGACAAACTCACTACACTCTCCCCCGGCACATCCAGGAAAGCTTTGTTGATGGTGTAGGGATTGTCGAAGTGACCCGGCAAACAAGAATCTTTCTGTGAGTTGAGTATATGATTTTTTAGATTCTTCCACATGGTTTTAGGGTTATTGATCTGTTCGCTTATATTTTTTGAAAAATAGACTGACTTCTCACTATGTAACGCCATAACAGCGTGATGTTTTAACTCTAGGTAATATTTTTTCTTGGACTCCAGTTTAGTACTCTGATATGCAAGCCTCGCCTTATCGCGCAGGCGGAAGAGTAACTTGACATTATCAGTTATCCAAGGAGTATTTTTGGTCTTAAAGCGTTTTTGTTTCACAGGGGCATGCATGTCGAACAGATACACAATCCAAGTAGACAACGCATTCACCATATCATCAACATTAACCTGTGACTCTATGTGGTGCCAAGGAATCAATTCGATATCGCTGCCAAAAAGATCGGGCAGGATATCTCCGAATGGTCTGTAAGAAACCCACTTGGGTTTCTCCTTAACTTTTTTTAAGGTTGACTCACAAGTCACAACGGCATGTTTACCTAGTTCTGGGACATGGGTAACTGTGACATTATAAACATTCATGTCTGTACAAATGACATCTATCAAAGTGCTCTTCTCATCAGTAAAATGTGTTGGTGCGTTTACTACCTGATGGATATTGGTATATTGTAAGAATTGTTGTAGTTTTTTTGTTTTGGTGTCACACTGGATCAACATATTTATGTTAAAATCCCCCAAAAGGATGATATGGTCATAGGGAGCCAATGCACAGATGCTCTCAGTCATGCTGTCTATGAAACGGTCTTCACCTAGCCAGGGTGGTCTATATGCTGTGCCAACCAGAATTTTTTTGCCCATACTAGACAATGACAGCCAATATTCCTCTACTTGCGAATCCACCGGGTGAGCCCGAGTCCTCACACTAACACCATTTCTTATGTAGAACCCAACTCCTCCACCGATCCCATCTTTTACCACAGTAGGTCTCGGAGTATGCCTTAGCTTATAACCTGGCACCAAAGGAGCTCTGCCATCCTCACCCAGCTTTTACCAGGTCTCATTGATGGCCATGATATCAACCGAATGGTGACTCATGGCAATCTAAAATTCGTCCTGTCTAGTTCCAAGCGAACCTGCATTAAAAAGTCCAAACTTTAAATTTATCTTAGTGTTAATCATGATAACAATAATTGAACAACACATAAAATATGATGAGTATAAATAAAATCCGGTAAATAAAAATGTCTAGAAAAAGTTTAAATATTAGCAGTATGCAGGCATTTACTGGTGTCAAAATAACCAAATTTTGAAAAACTGCTTTTTGATAATACATGTTTATTTGTTTACTTAACGCTATCGCAAAACTCCACCCAAAATTTAGCCTAACTACTACAAACATAAGGTTAGAAAAGTGCTCAATTTCCACATCATACCCACAAGCACAACCTGGACAGTCACATACCATCATCATTAATACCTTATTTGGCTGTCTGATACTATGATAGGGGTCCCACAAGATGTCATGTGCAACATTAAAATATAATAGCTTAAATTTTATAAACATAAGATATACCAAAACCAAACCACTCCAAACAATGACATGTATATAGACTCTGTAAATATTTAATACTGTAAATACTGTACTACTGTAAATATGTATTTGAGAATCTATATTCTCTCTGTAATTGTCAACATATACAATCATTTTATATTTTATGTAAATATATTTTTGTCTGCATTCCTTTATAGAACAGTTATTCTTATGTCTAATTTTAACATTTATTACTAACTTATTTATAATATAAAACACATTTAATGGAACAATGAAAGGTAACCTAATCATCAGTTGTATTGGCAATACTTTTACCAAAAACACGCTCCACATCAGCTTCCGAGCGGATAGCATGGGTGCGCTTACCATCAGCTTCTTTAGCTAATATTCTACCGCGCTTTGTCCATATATACTTCCAGCCTAGGTGTGTGGCAGTCTGTCGTGTGAGGTAAAACAACTGTTTGTTGGTCCTGGTCAGTCTTTCATTGAGGTAGAAGCGCTGCGGGGGCCCCTCAAAACCATCCAGGTCAGCGGTGGTGGCGCCGCGCCGCACCCGCGCGCTCCGCAGCAGCTCATCTCGTAGGCCGCGCCGCGCCAGCCGCACCACTATGCGCCTGCTCCTGGCCGCGCCCACGCTCCCGGCCACCCGGGTTCGCTCCGTCCGGGGGCCCACTCGCTCGGCATACACGATATCGGTTTTGTCTAGTGTTACACCGATCTTCCTCGCCAATAGCTCGACCGTGTGGACTACGTTTTCACCAGCACACTCAGGAATGTTAGAGATCTCCACGTCAGAAAGCAGGAGATCTTGCTCTCTGTCATTAAATTCAAGTTTCAAATTATTAATTGTGTGTTCCAGTTCGTGTGCCGGATGGGCGTCCTTCTGACGGTTCTCGATTGAGACTATGCGCTGTTCCAGGGTGTCAACCTTCTTCCTGCATGATGCCAATGACTGCCGAAGATCAGCCACCTCGAGTTTGAATTCCCTGAGCTCTGACTTAATATCATCCCTCATAGATCTAATCTCCGCCCTCAGGAGCCGCATTTCATGTCCTATGTCAAGCACAGGCGATGGACAATTGTCCCGCTTTGCGACAGACACGCCCGAACCGCCTGCAGACACCGAAGAGACCAGTGAACTGGTGGGTGTATCCACACTATCATCCCCCGCCACAGGAGTCGCTCGGGTTATGTCCCTGTTGACCTTGTTCCTATTTCTACATCTGCAACATGCTGCACCACCCTTCGCGGAGAGAAATTTTCCACATGCTGCACATTTGCCAGCCATATTTTTATTTATCATACATACATACATACATACATACATACATACATACATACATATCATCACGCCTGTTTCCCATCGGGGTAGGCAGAGACTATGGCTTTCCACTTGCTACGATCCTGGCATACCACTTTCGCTTCTTCTACTTTCATAAGTGCTTTCATACACGCTCGCCGGTTAAGGGTGCTCTTGACCTAGCCTTTTTCCAGCAGGTCATCAATTTGGTTACCATGCGTACGCCGAGGATGACCCCTACCAGCTTGCCCATTCATTCTCGCCTTATAGATCTGTTTAGTCAGTCTATTTTCATCCATCCTCTCAACATGTCCAAACCATCTAAGCATCCCTTTTTCTATCTTTGTCACTACATCTTCAGTTATACCACATTGTTTTCTAATCACGCTATTTCTTACTTTGTCCATCAATTTCACTCCAGCTATACTTCGCAGACTTCTCATTTCCACTGCATTAATTTTACTTTCATGCTTCTTCTGCCACACCCAACTTTCACTACCATACATAAGTGTGGGGATAAGCACACCCCTATGCACAGCCACTCTTGCCTTCTTAGACACGTTTTGACTGCTCATAAAGGTATGCATCGCCCCATTCACTTTATTTCCTGCCAAAACTCTTCTCTCAATATCCTGGTCACACTTTCCATCCCTCGTAAATTTTGAACCCAGGTATACAAATTCTTTCACCTGTTCCACTCTTTGCCCTTCGATAATAATAGGGCAATTCGTCATACATTTCTCTCTTTCAAAAACCATTACTTTAGTCTTACTTACATTCACTTTCATTCCTCTACCTTTCAGCGCCTCATGCATAATATTAACCATCAACTGCAACTCCTCCGCCGATGCAGCTAAGATCACCTGATCGTCAGCATATAGGAGGCATTTGATGGACAGCTCGTTCAGTTTTATACCACACGCACTCTCTTGCAATTCTTTCAAACAACTGTCCATGTACAGGTTAAACAGCCACGGTGACGCTACACAACCCTGTCTCACACCCCTTTCTATGTTAAAGAAGTCCGTGCAAGCTCCGTTGATCCTGACACAAGCACTCGAGCCCTCATAAAGAGATTTCAGTGCTCGTATCAAGCTGCTGCTCACCCCGTACAAAGACAATGTTGACCATAGTTCATTCCTCACCACTTTACATTACATCCTCATCCGTTGCCTTCTGCATTCTTTGATTGGCCTTTTTTTTATTTATTTATCATAGGCCTTTATTTAGATGAAAAACAATTCGTCAACAAACCGCTAGTACTTCTACTGGACAACAGATGGCGTTGTCGTCAGTTTTAATATAAAAGTCGTTTTCAGGCTGTACCGATTACAATTTTTTAAGAAATAACTGTTTGTTTTAATCACTACTCACTGGTCCACACACAGGGATATGAAAACCGGGATAAAATTTTGTTATATAGTTTTTAGAGTTTTCTTTTTGATAATTTAGGGTAGGTTTTTAGTCACCGTTTCTGTGCATAATTTGATATTAGATTTATTAAGTTCTCACTTGTATATATCACAGGATAACACTATATGACCTTTATTAAAGCCCTTCCCGAATTATACTAATAAATTAACTTTAAATAAACTATGCAATTATTTTTAATTTCAAAGTAAACATATATGACGAACTGCCAGCGACGTCAAGCGCCATCATGTTGTATGCGAGCTCGGTCGTGACGGGATTTCATTAACATCGCTGTTGCCATCCCTGCAATTTAAGCTGGTCGCTCGTCTGCTTGTCAAAGGCATCGTCACTGTTTTGCATTTAACTGTTTATACGTAAAAAACGTTGGAGCGCCAATATGGTAGTGGGGGCACGCTGGGTAGCTATAGTTGTAGCGTTCGGAGCGTGTCGAGACTCTAGTGAAGATGTTAAAGTTCTCAGGGTTAGTTTGTCGTACCTAGAGTTGGGTTTCGAATGAATTTACACTTGTAAGTAAATATTGTACCTGGTTTAATGGGTGACCACAGTTCACACACAGTTATTATACAGAGGATACAGTTTTACTAGGGTAACGCAAGTATAACACAGTTAACACAAATACTTAACAAAGGTAGGGCTCCGTGGTAATGAGTAGTAAATATAATAATGTCTACTCGCACTTAAACTCAACGGAGCGTTCTTACCGCTCTTGCGACTTGCAAGGAAGGGAAAAAGATGGCGGCCTCGCATAGCGGCTCTCTGCGCGCATGCGCCGTGAGTATAAGGCTGGTTTCACAGCTATCCGGGAAATCCGTACGGGCTGTCCGTACGGGATAAACTTGTACATATCACGCCCGCAGCGCTCTCAAACGTGGGTTTAATTCGGTACGATACGGTTGCTAGCAGGAGACAGTCGCTAACATGAATACAAACGTTTTAAAAATTATGAGTGTATATTTAATTTATAAAAGACGGCGTCGACTGACAAAAAGACTATGGGTAAAGTGTTTTTTTCACAGTCGAAACAGCTTAGCCATTTATATTTAATTGGTCCATCTCCGGTAGTTGCTATTTGATGTACTTTCATTGTACCTTTTATGGGCACAACGTCATTTGGAATCATTTTTGTCATCTCTTCCACTTTGTTTTCAGGTATATAAAAGATTTTAATGTTGGTGTTATCTTTCAAGTAGTCATACGCTTCTTTCGCGTCTGTAATGTCATGACCGTGTGCTATTTGACTGTATAGCTGTCGTTTTATAGCCCCACCAACGCCGTCCGCTGGTCCTTTGCCATGGGAGGCTTCGAAGAAATTTCACGTTCCAAATTGAAATTCATAGTCAGAACATCTTTTCTGGAACATGTAAAAATTGTTTTTTTGTCTGTATTGAGTAGTAGGACTGTCTGAAAAAACGTTTATTTTCTTCGCTTTCAACTCTTTGGCACAAATTTGCAAAATGGGGTCCAAGTGGGCCCAAATGGCACCGGGACCATGCTCATTTATTGGTGAAATTGTGCATATCGATAAAGGCTTTTTATTTTTTGTGTAGAGTACACTTGTGTGAAGTGTGATCTGGTTCCTGCTTGCGCCAAAATGTACTGCCTGAATTTTCTCGGCTTGTTTGCAAGCGAAGTTTTCGGAGAAATCACAAACAACACTGATTTCGTCATCTTCAAGATTCTTTATGCATTTTTTCCATGATTGGTATTGATGATTGACATTGTAGTGATGAATTTTGAATTGTCTTAAGTCTTTCAGGAATTCCTTGATTAAGTCACCTACTGTCCCTTTAACCGTTATTTTAGCATATTTTTTGTCTTTTTTTCTTCACATTTTCCTTTGGTGACTTTAGTATATGTATGTGTTATAATTTTCCACTGCAGCCACTGAATGGGGAGGTTTGTATCTATAGTTGAGTTAAGGGTTGGGATCTTATCTTTGCAGTCCATGCACTCTGAGTAAAAACATCTGAACGATGTGGAGCAAGTAACTTCTCCTAAAATGTCGCCCAAATCTGATGATTGAAGCACATATAATCTCTTCAAAGCTGTAGTTTTGAATAGCATGTTAGTATGTTTTACACAAGCACATGTGTTTCGATCTTGGATTTTTGGATGAACAACGTAAAATGGCCGGAAACGACAAAAGGTTTGGAAAGATGCTCTCCCGCCTTCACCTTGATATTTTTTATGAAGCTTGTATAATGGTTCAGTTAAATATCTTTTCTGCATCTTGTTTTTATTTTTCGTTACACATTCCTTCTTTCCAGCGCTATGTCTACTTACATCTTCCCTTTTAAAAAAAACATTGAGTTCTTGTCCATATTTTTGTCTAAAAGTATTTCTTGTTTTAGTAAATCGAATCCTTCCTTGAAGTCCGAGAACCTTTGTGAGTTTGCTGTTTGTATTTACTGACCATCTCATGCGTAGCTACATTTTTCAAGACATTTTTCTTTTCCTTGGTATCTGCTTTCTCATAATTTATTTTTATGGACTCTGTTAAAGTATTCAGCAAAAGCAATTTCTTTTTAACCTTCTCTTTTTCATCAGCAGAGGCAGTTGGTATAGTAGCTTCCAGAAACTTGTTGGTTTTCGTGATCGGGGTTTCATCACCAATTGCAGTGGCAATTTTAGCAGATTCACTATTATTGTTTTCTATTATATTCTTGTTAAGGTTAATTATTTCGAGTTATTATTGAGTTATTATTGATTTTCGGTTAATTATTGAGCTTATAGCGATTATTTTGCCTTCTGAGATTTGCATTTTTTCTTTTCAGTTCCGTATTTTGTTCGCAATCTGGTCTTTTTGTCAATATTTCTTTCAGTATTGTTATTAGTATATGATGCCGATGAATTATCAGTTTTGAAATGACCTTGAGCTCCTTTCTCTTCTTTCTTCTTTTAGCCCTATCAGTATTTTGCTTCCTCCATTTTTTAAGCTGTTCCTGTTTTTCTGCTTCAGTTAATGACATCTTTTTCTTTTTAATGTTTTCTTTAACTTTTTCTAGATGTTTTAAACGTCTTTCTTCATATTTTTCCGGATTCTCCTGTATTAATTTATCTCGATATTTTTTCTGCCGTTCGGCAGCTGTTTTCGGTGGCATTTCTGTAAAAAAAAAACAATATTATCATCTGATCTTGATATTACTCCTGGGCAAATAACTTGACTCAAAATGGCGTCGTTCTGCCCAGGTTCTCTACTCGATTTGTATGGAACGTCTAAAAAACGACTACTGCTCAGGTTCAAGTTATATAACAACAACTTCTTAACTCTACTATCACAACGACCCCCAAACCATGGTGTAAAGTACAACGTTAAATTAAATTAACTAGCGAAACTTCACAGACGTGATGGGTATAGTCTACTCAGAATAAAACAAGAATAAACATGTATTTTGAAACCTTTATTTTTCGATCAGTTCTTACATCGCATGCTCGAACATAGTTGAAATTATCACTTTAAGAAATCAGGTTTATTGTTGTTTTATTATCTTTAGATATCGATACGGACCCGTCACCTCAAGTTTTGCTTGTTAATTTAATTTAACGTTGTATATTTCCAAGTAACTAACATAGTTCGCCCTCCCATTTAACGTCCTATCTTCCCCCATTGTACACACAACTCTGTTCAAAAAGTTATCGTGAAAATTACGTAAAATCAAACCAATATCCTCTAAACAACTACACCCCTACTGGCGGCGGAGCACATACATCTCTCCAAAGTTAAGCGGCTTAGGAATACTTAAAAGTCGAACAAACGAAGCAACACACTTGTTTTTCCATAGACGATTTTTTGCCCATTTTTAGTGAGATCAAAACAATAATAGACTTTTATTCTACGAGTTTTATAATTTCGCAGAAAAAAAATCAACTTTCCGCGCTTTTTGGACTGATCAGCTGATTATCTTGTCGTTAAACAAAAGTCGTTGCTTTTTACCTTACTAAGTAAGAAGGCAAACTGATGTCAGTTCAGAAAATTAACCCCTGTAAATAAATAAAAAACCAGTCTACACCTAGCTTTATAACATACTATTTCGTTACGTGACGAAAAACAACGAAACAGTAAAAGGAATTATAACCTATTTATAAAGTAGATTTATTGTCCAAAATGAATTTGAAGAATGTAATTCACTTAAACAATTATCCTAACATACATTTTTATTAACTTGATATATAATTCAGAAGTACTTACCTCGAAAAAAGTAATATTTTTCTTTCGTATCGAAACAGTAAAGCAGCCGGCGCAATGAGAATCTAATTTTTGACAGAGAAAAAATATGGCGTTGACATTTACCATCGCCCAATAGGAATGCTTTTAGTGTTGCCAGTACAAAATACTACAGATTCGTTCGGAAATTAAAGAAATTACTGAGAAACGGCGTGACTAAAGAGTACGTGACTAAAAAGTAAAAAAGGCGAGACATTTTGTTTATTGCGTGAAACGTAATTATTTTAAAGAAAGCAGGATACAAGCAACTTTGAACCTTAAACCTGATTATACGAAGGTGCTAATTACAGAAAATTAGAATGTTAGACATACGTCAAGTAGTATTTTTTGAAGCGGCAAGGTCGTTGGTACTCATTGAGACAAAAAGATTTTGTATGGAAGAGTAAATCATGATAGTGACAACTTGAAGCGTTACACTATTTTATGAAGTATTTTCGGTCCTTGCGATATCTAATCCTAATCAGGAGTATATTTTCGTCATCCCTTCGCAAATATCTTACAAGAAGTTTTATCATTTTATTTATTTATTTATTTAAAATGCAGGTGCTTGACGCGCTTACAGCATAGCCAAGTCGCACATCAAGCCATTACAATTATACAATAATTACAATTTCTTTTAACATAGATAATTATTACAAATTATTGATTAAGAATTATTGGTTTAAATAATTGATTACATAATATTGATATAAACAATGAGTTACGAATTAATGATTACAAATTATTAATTGTACATAAATTTATAAATTATTAGTTACAAATTATTGAGGTACTTAAAATTCAAATTCTTGGTACGTATAAGTACAGATTATTATTTAATTAAAATAGCAGATGTCAGATTACTAGTACACAATTACAATTTACTATGATATAAATAAAAAATAACAATTAGCTATTAGTTACAAATTATTGGTGAAAAAGCGAATACAAATCAGAATATACCAATTACTATTTGTGCAAAATATGTCAACGTTTGGTTCATAGGCAATCAGGGCATTGAGCATATTCAAGGCATTTCTCGTCGGAGCATACTCGGCGGTTTGGGTACGCGCCGCAGGAAGCGCGAACAGACGCCGCCGCGGCCCGTGCGCGACACGCGGCCGCGTTCTGTCCACAGCGAGTAGCGAGCAGCGTGCCAGTGCGATTGGGTTGTCTATCTTGCTATTCAGTAACAAGTAGTAATGAATCATTATTGAACACTTGCGCCTAACCTCTAATGTGTTAATCCTACCATGCCCCCGACAAAGAGAGATGGGTATAAATAAGGATAATACCCATATATCTTCATGTATAGGAACCGTGCGAATTTCTTTTGAACTTTCTCCACCATGACAACATACTTGATTTCATGTGGGTCCCATACAATTGAATTGTACTCCAATTTGCTTCTGACAAACGCATAATACAAGCTCAGAATCGTATGCCTGTTGTCGAATCTTCTAGCCTGCCTCATTACAAACCCGAGACACTTATATGTGCGAGTACACAGGTCCATAATGTGTTCGTTTAAAGTTAATTTTGTGCTCCAGAGGTTGTCCATGAATATTATAGGGATGGACTATTGGTTTATGGCGACGGGTAAATGTTGACGTTTTGCATTTAGAAATATTTAACTCAAGTTGATTGAGTTCGCTCCAAGCCACAATACTTTCTAAATCCCTCTGGAGTGCTTCACAGTCTGCCACACTTTCCACGCTCAAATACAGTTTTACATCGTCAGCAAACATAAGGCTAGCTGACCCGACGACACTCGGCAAGTCGTTCACCATGATTAAAAACTGGGTAGGCCCAAGGGCCCTTGACTTACTCCGGAGGTGGTCACATATGGCTCTGAATGGTATACAGATAGCTTTACATATTGTAAACGGTTCGAAAAATAACTCGAAAAAAGCTTAACTAAATTTGGTGTGAAACCTATGTTAGAAAACTTTTTCAGTAACACATCATTTCTAACGCGGTCAAAAGCCTTTTTATAGTCAAGATACAACACGTCCACCTGTTTTCCATCATCCATGTCCAAAACAGCTTGATCTATAAAGTTAATAAGATTAGTTGAAGTCGATCTACCTGTCCTGAATCCGTGTTGTGCATCGGAGAGCTGCATATTTATCTGGCCGGTGATGTCACGGTTCAATATGGACTCAAAGACCTTGCCGAATGCCGACAGAACAGCTATGGGCCTATAGTTTTCTACCTTCGCTTTGGAACCGTCCTTGAGTATGGGTGTGACCCTTGATACTTTCCACTTGCTCGGGTATGTACAGGTTTGCAAAGCAAGATTAAATATGAACAGTAATGGCGATTTGACTGCTTCATAACAGTCCTTAACAATGAACGACGGTATGCCATCGGGTCCTATTGATGAATGTGCTTTTAGTTTTTTGACTGCACGAAATAAGTCATGACAAGTTATGCAATCCACCGCTATTCGCATCGAACATGCAGAAGACAGCGCTCCAATATTAGTAGCATTGGTAGGAACCGTGGGGCTGCCTGGCAAAAACACGGAGCTGAAGTATTGTGCAAAGGCATTTGCAGCTTCGCCACCAACAACTGTTGACCCATTATACTCAAACTCCACGCACTGGTTCGATGCGCGCTGTTCCCTAACGAATTTCCAAAATAGTTTGGGGTTGCATTTTATGTTTGCTTCTGTATTTTTTATATAGTTATCATATGCCTGATATATCAATTCTTTTACTCGAATTCTATAATATTTATACATTTCATGATTAAATTCCGATTTATTGATTCTAAATTTCTTCAAATGGAAATATTTATTCTTAATATTACGTATAATATCTGGAGTGTACCAACTAGGATAATCGTAGCGCGAGTTAAGTGCTGATTTCTGCTTTTTAAAAGGAACACATGTACGAAAGCAGTTTTCTAATAAATTATAAAAGCTATGGACAGCTTCATCTACATCAGTAGCAGAAAAAACCTGATCCCAGTCTACAGCTGCCAAGGTGGAATACAGTACATGAAAGTCGGCCTTGCGAAAATTCCACTCTGCCACCGACGACGACAGCTGGTGACAGCCCGACCGCGCTAACCGCGCACGCGCCGCTATTTTAATATTTTGATTTAAACTTTTGAGACTGTTTTTTTCTACAAATGTACATCTTTCGTGAGAACTACTCACATCCCATCCTCAAAGCAAGATGTTTTGAAAGTGCACTTGTCAATTTAAACCATATACTCAGGGACGACCCTCGCAAATTTTTCAATTATTTTCGTATGTCGATTATATTTTGATGAATTACTGTCAAGGTTGGATAATAGAATAAAACATCAAGACATTTATCTTGCTGCCATACCTCCAATTGAAAGACTGGCGCTTACTTTGAGATAATTACATTTTGTTCAATTGTTAAGAAAAAAAAGAAAGAACATTACTTATACATTAACAAACAATTCAGTGAGTTAACATTTTAACATCTTAGGAAATAATCACTAATTACAGGTTTTAATCAGGTTTATTGTTAACATTTTAAGATTACGTTATGCTAGGGAATCATTTTCGGGCACGCTGAGTGATGTCTCGTTGGTGGGCACGCTCAATGTAGAGGTCACCGGTTGTATACTGTAAGCAGCTGCCATAGATTGATATCCGGGTTGCATTAGGGTCGGCTCATTGGTGTACACGCTCAATACCCTCGTAAGGCCTATTTTAAATTGGGCGAGAAAAAATTACGACCTAAGGTACTAAAAATAGTACAATTGTTTCTAGCATGTTCAGACCTATAGATAATAATGACTTCAATTGCCGTTAGGAGATATCTATGCATTATTTAGTATTTTTGGTAGCCTTTTTATAATTAAAGGAAACCATTTTACTAAAAGAAATTTGAAAATAATTTGGGTTATTTTAGTACATTAGGCATTCAGTACGTAACTAGCTTCATACAATATGTACTTTTTTTTAAGCATTTAGGTTTTAGTAAAGTAAACTCAATTAATATTTTTTTTATATATTTACTTGAAATAAAAATAAAACAAAATACAAACTAAAGTATGACAACAATTTTTTTCTTGTGCAATAATTTTCGTCTTTCAAATATCTTTGAGATCAATCAACAAGTGTCATTTAGTATGTAAAGAACAATTAAAATAAAAACTCAAAACAAAAAGACCTAGACATCAGAAACAAATAGGTGTAACAATTTCCTTTTTCTTATAATTTAACATTTTTTTCTTAATAATTACTATTGAGATCAATCACGCATCACAACAATGTTTTGTTTCATTTCATTCAGAATGAAATAAAACAAAGCATTGTCTATCTTTGGTTAAACATAAAGAAACTTGGCAAAAAGTACAAAAAAATGTGCTTCTACCGGTGCACCCTTCACGACGGCATCTTTGTTGCTTTGGTATCACTGATGGCAAATGCAGTGCTCCATGTCTTCTCTTCATACTTGACGGTAGTGGAATAGCTCCAGGACGGCCTGGGCGCTTTATCGGAGCAATATTTTCCTCCTGCAATTCACTAATAACAGGTATGGAATTACATTCTATTAGCGATTCCCCAAACTCCATTTTATAAAATCTTAGTTGTCGAATTTTTTTACGGGGTAACTTTTTTAATAAGTTGATTATTCCTAAACTGTATCCATGAATTTGTTATGCCCAGATCTATCATATGAGAGACAAAACGTACAGTCCACTTTTTGGTACGAGTTCTTGCCGGACAAACAGCTAAGAGCCTATCGGCCATATCTACTCCCCCCATTTTACAGTTATATTCTTTAATAACTTCGGGTCGTTTGACCATTACATATTGTTTGTCTTTTTTACACCACCGTCTGCATTCATCGGTATTATTGTCAGCATAAATACTAGAATTGTACACGGTAAAATGAGGGCCGGTATAGGCATCTGCCTACCCCTTCGGGGATAAAGGCGTGAGTATATGTATGTATAAATACTAGACAACATAATAACTGGCTTGTTGTCAAGCCATTTTGTAATAGCCATATTATCGTCATCTCTCGTTATAACTTGATAACTTCCGCGGCCCTTTCTTTTAAGTTCCCCGTCGGCAATTAATACTTCTCTTACGGCTGCGGGAATTCGATTTTTCATTAAGGTACCTGTAGATGATATACCTCTTTTCGACAGCTCTTCAACTAATTTCACTGTAGTGAAATATCTATCATGGTACACAATAGATCCCGGAACCAACACCTCAGTTAATTTAAGAACAGCACATTCTCCTAAACTGAATCCAGCATCGACTAACTCGGGAAAAGTGGTGGCACCTTGATAAACTTTCAGATTTAGTATTAACCCATCTGGGTTTGCCAGAACAAAAACCTTTAGGCCTGTAGGATTTGGGTTGTTTGGGCAGTACTGTTTCATACCACACCTACCCGTAAAGGGTATCATCATTTCATCTACCGCAACTTTTTGATCTGGAACTTGTTGTTGACACCCATTCCTAACACTGTCTAATAGTGGCCGAACCTTCCACAATTTGTCCCGACTTTTCAGGCGTTATGTCATCATCATACACCAATTTTAAATTATTTCTTATCAATGTATACCAATCTCTTGATATTGCATCTGCAATCATTGCGACACGCCATTTTTGTTCCCAGTACATGCGCATATATACTTTGCATTCTACACTCATTTGCAAAAAAAAACGGGCACCTAAGCAATGAACCATTTCAAAAGTTAATATTGCTTTGTTTGATAATTATAGGTAGTTTTATCCTCACAATTTGGTAAATTAATAAGGAAATAATCGTTTTCATCAGTATTTCATAAAATTTTGTTACAATTTATGGGAAATAATGCTAAACCTCGCTAGTAGTGTATGTTCGCTAGTAGTGCATATGCTCATGAAGTAAAAATAAAAAAGTTTTTTTTGTTTGTTTTTCTTTAATAAAGTAAAAGCAGATAAATGTTTAGTATTGAGTGTGACCCCCTCTAGCTAAAATCACAGCTTGAATTCGTCTGGGCATGCTAGCGAGTATATCCCGGATACTTGCTTGCGGAATACGTTCCCACTCCGCAGTAATCACATTATTCAGCTCTCTGATGGTCTGCGGAGCCGGGTGTACTGATCTCACACGCCATTTTAGAACGTCCCAGACATGCTCTATGGGATTGAGGTCGGGACTTCGAGCTGGCCAATCCAAACGACGAATGTCGACCTCTTGCACATACGCATTAACATCGCGGGATCGGTAGGCGCGAGCATTGTCGTCCATAAAAATCGAGTCTTAACCTAGAGCGGCCAATGCGGGTTGTGCATGAGGAATTAGAACTTCCGTTATGTATCGATGCCCAGTCAGTGAGCCGTTTTCAATGAAGACTAACTCTGTACGTTCCATTGAATTTATTCCTGCCCAAAACATAACAGAGCCCCCACCATAAGGTGTGATTTCTTCGAAACATGCCTCTGCAAAGCGTTCTCCTTGTCTTCTTAGCACTCGCCGACGTCGATCTTCACCGAACAGAGATATCCTAGCTTCATCAGAGAACAAAACCCTATTCCAATCTTCTTTAGTCCATGATTCACAATTTCTAGCGAACCTAAGCCTGTGAACTCTGTGCTCACGGAGTAATTTGGGGCCGCGGGCCGGGCGGTAACTGCGTATATTGGCAGCGAGAAGCCTGTTCCTGACCGTCCATAGACTAATATTCACATCTCTTACTTCTTGGGGGTTGTTCTTAAGATCCACTTACGAAGATTTGCGATTTCTCAATGCGCGACTCACAAGAAAACGATCATCCCGTGGTTGGGTACATGGTTTTCTTCCAGAACCAGGTCTTCTCTCGACGGAACCAGTCTCCTGATATCGCTGCCAGGTCCTTTGGACCGTCGAGCGACTAACATTTAGCCTCCTAGCCACGAAACATTGGCTGCAGCCCAATTCAAGCAGCGCGATAATTTGCTAGCTTTTACCACTTTATCTACCATTTTTGATACAGCCAAACAGCAATAAATAAAGCTTTGACAGTCAAGGATAAGAAATTAATCGATAAAAATTGAATAAAAGTTGTGAAAGTCGATGTTAACTTCTGGAACTTCGCGCCAAAAATGTAGGATAAAAAGGGGTTTTCTGTAAAAATGAGCATCAAATGAAAATTTGAATTTAGAACATACTTTTTTAAATACCATGGCATTTTTAAAACCGGCCAGTAACGTGTACAAACGATTGAAACCTTTTTGGTATTGTTTCTTTTTAAAGATGAATGAAAACCAAAACCGCCCGTTTTTTTTGCAAATGAGTGTATAACTGTTAATTCAAGACTCTTGCCCGTTTTAACCACATAAGTCTGATTTGTTAATACGCTTTTATTAGGTCGTCGTGTTGTGTAACTAACATTGTAATGGAATCTAAGGACACTAATTTAACCATCTTCCAAGGATCGTAGCGTCATGAAAATTGGCAGATGTAGTTCTGATGACAATACAATAATATAGTACTGTCAAACTGATATGATGATGGAGCCGGAAGATAGGTACTGAAAACACGTGGAATCTAAGGTAGCTAATTTAACCAGCTTCCAAAGATCGTAGGGTCATGAAAATTGGCAGCTGTATGTAGTTCTGATGACAATACAATAATATGGTACTGTCAAACCGATATGATGATGGAGCCGGAAGATAGGCACTGAAACTTCGATGGAAAAAGTGGAATCTAAGGTAGCTAATTTAACCAGCTTCCAAGAATCGTAGCGACATGAAAATTGGCAGATGTATGTAGTTCTGATGACAATACAATAATATAGTACTGTCAAACTGATATGATGATGGAGCCGGAAGATAGGTACTGAAAACAAGTGGAATCTAAAGTAGCTAATTTAACCAGCTTCCAAGGATCGTAGGGTCATGAAAATTGGCAGCTGTATGTAGTTCTGATGACAATACAATAATATGGTACTATCGAACTGATATGATGATGGAGCCGGAAAATAGTTTCTGAAAACAAATTGAATCTAAGGTAGCTAATTTAACCAGCTTCCAAGGATCGTAGGGTCACGAAAATTGGCAGCTGTATGTAGTTCTGATGACAATATAATAATATGGTACTATCGAACTGATCTGATGATGGAGCGGGAAGATATGCACTGGAACTTCGTGATGGAATATCATATTATATCTGTTTTTGGATTCGTCAGAAAAGTCTTGTAATGAACTTTGACCAGGCTTAGGTTTCAGGGTTTTAATAAACCTTTTTTTAATTGACTTGTAAAACTATGCAATGGAATCTCAGGTAACTAATTTAACCATCTTCCAAGGATCGTAGCGTCATGAAAATTGGCAGATGTTTGTAGTTCTGATAACAATACAATAATATGGTGCTGTCAAACTGATCTGATGATGGAGTCGTAAGATATGAACTGTAACTTCATGATTGAACACCGTATCATAGCTGTGTTTGGATTTGTTAGAAAAGTCTTGTAATGAACTTTGACCACGATTAGGGTTGGTTATAACAAACTTGTTATATATTGAAGTTAATATTGAGTGTAAATATTGACATAGGTACCTGCATAAAATGTATGTGTATTAGGGTAATAATGAAATATTTTCACATTAGTCGAACTCAGACAAAACACCATGTAATACAGAAATCCCTACTAATATTATAAATGCGAAAGTAACTCTGTCTGTCTGTCTGTTACGTTTTCACGCCTAAACCACTGAACCAATTTTGATGAAATTTATTATAAAGATAATTTAAGGTAAGGACATAGGCTACTTTTTAACTGACAGCGCAAAAGGAGGGTAATGATTTTATGCGATAACAACTTCTACGCCGAAGAAGCCGCAGGAAAAAGCTAGTAAAGGTAGGTATAAATGTTGTGACTAAAAAGTATAAAATAAATAAATGGTTTAAAAAACCCTAGAAAAATACGCTTTTATAATGCACGAAAAGAGCAAAAATAAATTATGGATCGTTCAATTTGCCTCTATTTCTAGGCTGAAGTGTAAACTATGTGCTTTTAGTTATAATATTTGATTGTAAAAGCGTGGGGCGCTGGAACAAGAAGTCTTAACTAACTAATCTACTAATCCTTTTATAATAAAAATCCTGGCGAAAGCTGCATGAGGTCGCACAAGAGCATAATGTTTATGCTGCCAAAGGGAACGCCTCTTCTTTCAGGCAATTAAGTAGATACATGAGGGGAATACGTTAACAGTGGCAAAATGTAGAGTTCTTGTTCGAGAACGAGATATCTTTGGTTACCTTTAATAACCCGCTTGGGGATATATGCGTTTGCATTCTTATTACTTGATTACTACATATTGTACTAAATTTCTCGGAATGCCGAAACTTTAAGGATCTACCTATGAATTATCTAATAGAGATCCGTAACGGTAATAGGTTTTCTTCTATAACGCGGGCGTCACGAAAAACTGGCCAAAGTGGGTGTTGAAAATGCGTAGGCGTTAATACATTTCCGAAATATAAAATTATATTAATAATAGTAAAAGTCACAATAGATATAAAGGGTGTTTTTTTTAGAGGTATAGAACTTTGAAATGGAATAAAACAAAAGGGATTTTTTTTATTGATATGAAATTGACTTTATTCGAAAGACAATTTTCTGGCATTATAATTTAAATATGATTTCTGGCATATGACCGCCACGGCTGGCTCAGACGTAGTCTAATCCAGAGGTCCAATTTTCGATGACATTTTCCAACATTTGTGGCCGTATATCGGCAATAACGCGCCGAATGTTGTCCTGCAAGGGGTCAATCGTTTCGGGTTTATCGGCGTAGACTAGCGACTTCACATATCCCCACAGAAAATAGTCAAGTGGCGTTAAATTGCACGATCCTGTAGGCCAAACCACGGTACCAAAACGTGAAACTATGCGGTTACCAAACGTTTCCTTCAATAAATCAATTGTGACACGAGCTGTGTGCCATGTTGCACCGTCTTGTTAAAACCACAACTCCTGCACATCATGGTTGTTCAATTGATGAACGAAAAAGTCAGTAATCATCGCTCTATAGCGGTCACCATTAACTGTAACGTTCTGGTCAGCATCGTTTTTAAAGAAGTACGGACCAATTATTTCACCAGCCCATAAAGCACACCACACAGTCAGATTTTCTGGATGTAACGGTGTCTCAACATACGCTTGAGGATTATCATCACCCCAAATACGGCAATTTTGTTTATTGACGTATCCATTCATCCAAAAGTAGGCTTCATCGCTCAACAAAATTTGCTTATGAAAATCGCAATACGTTTCTCGGACAGAACCATGCTTTTCAAAATAAATTTGCACAATTTGGAAGCGTTGTTCCGGCGTCAGTCTATGCATGTTGAAATGCCAAACCAAACTAAACATAAATCACTTGACAGTTGACAAAATTACCGCCAGTTAAAAAAGTGGTGGCAACTTAAAGTTCTATACCTCTAAAAAAACACCCGTTATACTATTATAACGGGTGTTTTTATTACACTGTCACGCTATCGTGACAGTGTAATAAAAAAGTTTAAAAACACGAGAAAAACACGCTTTTATAAATGTGACCTTATCCTTAATCTGACAAGACATCATGCAGCTTCCGCCAGGAAAGTCTTTCCTGTCCCAGTGCCCCACGCTTTTGCAATCAAATATTATAACTAAAAGCACATAGTTTACACTTCAGCCTAGAAATAGAGGCAAATTGAACGATCCATAATTTATTTTTGCTTTTTTCGTGCATTATAAAAGCGTATTTTTCTAGGGTTTTTTAAACCATTTATTTATTTTATTTACAATTACTTGAAACATCTCTTCTGGAAAGTACTGATAAAAATAGTCAAATTTTAATTCAAAGTTTGATGGAGGAAGATAGGACGGCTGTATTAGTTGTTGGGGGCTTGCTATGAACCTGCGTTCGACCCATGTTGGACCAGAACGAGTAACAGGTAGTCTTGTCACTAACCGATTGGATCCGACGTCGAACACGCGTACGTAAACTTGAGGTATTGGCGCGTGATGATGATTGGACTTCAGATTCAGGTTCGGACTCGGTGGATGAATCAGAATCAGACGAAGAAATACGGTCTTCCGCATCTGAATTATATGTCTCGTCTTCGTCACAAAATTCATTATTCAGATTTAGGATAATTTCGTCTGAACTTAACCCTGTAGGAAATAGAAAAATAGTTTTAATAATATCTGAGTCATATTTACTAAAAACCGAAACTACTAAAATTAGTACATATTTTAGGAAGATACATATCTAATTAACGCCAAATGTGCTAAAAAAAGTACAATTTTTTTCGGGAGCCATGAAATAGTAGAACATAAATAATAATGCAAAATCTTTACGTTTTCTTATAAAATGATTGATAACTAATCATAGTAAATGTGGTTATATTATTAATTTAATAAGATTTTTTTAAAAAACATGGATAAGCTTACCTTGATTTGGACAACGTCGTCTCCGTTCCGCCATTTTGAGTGAAAGATAGCTAATGTCATGTCAAATATATAATTTTCACAATGGCGGCATAAACCAAAAATTAAAGAGTTAAGTGATGACAAGAGCCACATAAAACTTGCCAACATTAAAAAAGAAAATCAGGATCTCCATTTTATTCTTTTGTACTAAATTTAGTATGTTGGGTAGATAGCTCATGTACTATTTGACTTAAATTAGGTTTGAATGCTATGCACTATTTTGTACTATTTTTAGTATGCAAGGCCTTACGAGGCTATAGAGGTGCTCGATTGTGTACTGTAAGCAGCTGCCGTAGATTGATATTCGGGTTGCATTAGGGTCGGCTCATTGGTGGACACGCTCAATGTAGAGGTGCTCGGTTGTGTACTGTAAGCAGCTGCCGTAGATTGATATCCGGGTTGTATTAGGGTCGACTCATTGCTGGACACGATTAATGGAGAGGCGCTTGGTTGTACACTATACGTAGCTGCCGTAGATAGGTATCCGGGTTGCATTTGCGTCGACTCGTTAGATACACTTAATGGAGATGGGCTATGCATTATCTGAATATTCATGGCAGAATTTAATACCTCGGAGCGGAACAAAAGCTTTTGATATGTCGTAAATTTCTTTATAATTGGTCCTAAAGACTGAAAAAAAAGCAAAATCATCACACAAAACGGGCTTACGATAAAAAAAAAAATGTACTTAAGTTACATTGCTCACTCATCATAATCAAATTTAGCATTTATAATAACAATATTAAAAGAAAATGTATATGGTAATAACAAAAATAAAATAAAACTTCTAAAATACATTAAGTCTTAAGCATCTAAACATAAAGAACACAAACAACGATTCGACACTACATCTCCACAATCCTCATGAGCCCATTTAAAACAAACTTGACATTTAGCCCATTTTTCTCCTCTTGTATCCTGTGAAAAGGTACCGCTACAGTAGGGACATTCAGCATCATATTCATCCCCACTGCTATCTGCGAGCTCAGGCTTGTCATCATCTTCGGAACTGGAACTAACTTCTTCACTTTTTTCTTTTTAAAAGTTATTTTTTTCATTGTCTGCTGTTTTTTATTGGAACGTTTCTTCTCTCCTTTCTTATTTTCTTTTTCTTGCTTTTTATCTAGAGATTCTACTAATGAATTCTTATACGGAGAAGCCGTAATTACAGAAGCTGCTCCTGTTCGAGTTTTCTTAGAAGAATTGTGTTTGGGCACCCTAGGGACTGGCTTAAGAGCAAATGGTGAGACACAAGGCGATGTACTAGGTACTGGATTGTTATGAACACTAGCTCTTGTTGAGGCCTTAGAAGATGTCAATTCTTGAGGCTCTTCAGGAGGATTTTCACTGGAAATACCGTTATTGGATAACACTTCAGTTGGCTGTAATTGGTTTTCAATCGAAGTAAGCATACCACTTGTATTCTCCGGATTTGTGTTCTCGACATTTCTCTGAACATTTGGCGATTCTTGTTCTTGATCCTCTTCAACAAAGATTGAAAACTCTTCGTCTGTAAAAATATTTCGATTACAGGGAAATAGCCCAGTTTTGCGAAAACCATTTACGGCGTTGGTCATGGTAGCCGCTTTTTCATAAGCCGTCCCAAATAATCTGGCCACAAATTTATTTGTTAGCGTGCGTCCTGAATTATTACGCAGCCAAGTTTCAATTTCTTGCGAGTAATAAGCTTTTAGTAGCTTTATAAATGCCACATCCATTGGCTGCATTTTATAAGTGCAATGTGGCGGCAAGCAAACAATTATCACGTTGTTGTCTCGAGCTAAATTAATCACATCGATGTTTCGTGTATGTGTGTAGTGGCCATCTAAAACCAATAAAATTGGATCGTCTTTACTTGGCTTTGTAAAGTTGCTAAAATGCTGAAACCACCTGGTAAATAGGTGTGTCTGGATCCAGCCTGACGGATGACAATCACCAATTGAACCTGCTGGTGCACCATCCATTAGCTCTTGAGCCATATTTTTCCTTGGAAAAATTATTAATGGAGGCACGTAGGTACCACAAGCGTTCATACAGGTCACTATGTCATGAGTTTTCCTCTTTCAAGGGATGTCAATGCACCAACCTGTTTTTTGCCTTTCATACTGACAACTTTGGAACGTTTATGTTGAACTACCGTTATTCCTGTCTCGTCGACGTTGTAGATCCTGTGTGGAGCGGATTTTATCTTATCGATTTCAGGCTCATATAAATCAAAAAAGTTGGCAACTGCGCCTGGATTAAATCCTTTTATTCTGGCGGCAGAAACTGCTTCAGGTGTCCTAATTGATGATGCAGGATGTCTCCTCAGAAATCCACGTAGCCATTTTTTACCAGCAGAGGCTTTAGTCACACTGAAAGGATGCCTAAGATTGTTTTTAATAGCTAATTGAAACGTAAGACGTAAACCATAAAATCGATTATCCATTTCTTTACAATAACTTTCCAGCTCGGCTTCTAAATCAATAGGTAAGGCTGGTCGTCTCCCCATTCGAACCTAGACAAGATCTTCTGCACGAAGATCCTTTTTCACATACCGCTCAAGGGTACCCTTAGGAACACCAAATTGTTTAGCAGCTCTTAGGTAACCCATATCCTTTCTTCGTACTGCGTTCACAGCCTGTATCATGAAAATGCAGCTATAGACCTCTTTTTCGGGCATAGAAACTGGTATTACGATAATTGTAATTCTCGCCTTACGTTTATGTTGGTCGTCTAAGGTAAGGCCTGAATTTGTAAGCTGCTGCGACTGCTCCAACTTTTCGATATCGCCCTTGGTGTCTGTACTGATGATCATTCGCCGTTTTTCGTCTTGCGCAGTCCTCTTACCTGCAGCTTCATTTGTTTGGGCATATGATTTTTTGGACTAGTGACTTGGTCTCCTCACTAGATTAACCCTTTTCGTTGGGGTGAATATCCACAGAGCTCAGGTATTTGTCGGCACGTAGGTGTTGTTGCTCTTCACCATGTCAGAAAAAGAAGGTCCGGATTAGTGCTTTGGTGACTCATCAATGGCACGTTTAAGGTCTTGTATTTGTTGCGCCAGGTCAGATCGTTCTTGAAGGGCAATGAGGGCTGTATTTGATTGTATTGCCCTTGATTTCAAGGGCTCGTATTGCAATGCCAATTGAGAGGTTCCATTGGCCACTTTTCGGGTTAGTCCATTTATCCTTAGCTTTTGGTCAGAATTGGGGTTCCCTTCCGCAGCCAAATTTGCTGACTTCATTAAGACATTTCTCAATTGTAGTCAACCAGTCCTGCAGGTCAGAGGTAGCTATGTAGTCTAACTGAGGTTCGCGCTGGCTGGGCTCATTGGTTGGATGCCTTGCCGTCGTTTGCGGTGGGGGCGGTGTACGGGCCGTCCTGCCGCTTCGGTTGCAAGGACTTCCGTCCATTGGAACACTATTTGTACTTCCAGTTCTACGTTCAGTACATTTTCAATAATTCACGTAACACAATTACGCTACACCAAAAATTCGTCACAGTATGAAGGTTTGGTATTAAATCAATAGAGACCGTTTCCAATGAAGTATGATTTATTTCTGTCCTCTACAATAATGGTGTACTTATCATATACTTACTACGATATACTGCTTAATATTAGGGTTCATACACATTACATATACTTAGGGAGCGTACACACTACTCATACACTATACGCCCCACCAAAACAAAAAAAAATACAAACAAGTCTGTTTAATTTTTTTTAACATAAGTACATTTTAGTCCTATTTTTGTGAACAATTTCTTCTTTGTTGTTTCTTAAAATTTTTACATTAGGATCAAGGTCTTCCAAAACTTTAAAAGGTCCATGATAAACATTGTCAAATTTGTTACCAATTTCATTTTTAACTAACAATACTGGATGTACGTTTTTATCAAACTTAAATTTTCTTAACAATTTACTCTTAACCAAATTATTTCGCGCTTCACATTGTGCTTTTTGTAAACGATATTTTAATTCTTAAGGATAACTTTCTGTGTTATATAAAGGTTCAATTTTACAGTTTTTCAAATTACTAGGTATGTTACATATCTTTCCAAATACAAGTTCATAAGGTGTATATTTCGTTTCAGAATGTACAGAAGTATTATACGAGAAGCACCAATACTGGAGTCAATCACTCCAATATCTACTATTATTGTCTGTTTGAATTCTTAAGAAAGCATTTAGGGATTTATGAGAATTTTCAAGGGATCCTATATTATCATGATGATAGGCACATGCGAAAGTTTGCTTAATATTTAAGAGTTTACATACCTCAGTCATAGTACAGGAGATGAACTCGGTTCCTCTGTCCGTAGCAATCTCATGAGGGATACCATACCTGAGTACGAAGTTATCAACGAATGCTCGGGCTACACTTACACTATCTTTCTTAACTAATGGATATGCTCCACATACTTACTTAGTTCACATTGTAATGTGAGTATATAAGAATAACTATAATAATCCTTATCTAGGGGCCCAACTATATCTAAAAATATCTTATCAAAAGCTGACTGCGCAGTCGTATTTATCATCATTGGTTGTTTAATATGTACTGAATGCTTTTGTTTTTGCATTTGTCACATTTTTTAACAAAGTTAGTTATGTCTTCTGCCATTTTTGGCCAGAAGTAATATTTTTTTATGTTATTTAACATACGCCGTATGCCCGCATGCCCACTAGTTGGCAGCAAGTGAAAGTCATTCAGTATTACTTTTTATCATCATCATTTGTTATCAATATCATCAATACATATAATAAAATCGTAACAGGTCGCTGTCTGTACATGGAAGATAAATAAGAAAAAATATTATAGGGGGGCTTTATGAACGCAATAGAACCCAAAACAATGATTTTTAGAATTTTTGTCTGTTTGTCTGTATGTCTGTATGTCTGTATGTCTGTATATCTGTTTGTCTGTACGGTTGTGCACGCTAATCTCAGTAACCGCTCAACCGATTGCAATGCGGTTTTTTTTATTGTGTTGAGGTTTGCTCCGGTTAACATTTAGCGTTTGTTTTATGTAAATCGGTTTAGAAATAAAAGAGTTATAACAGTTTTAAGAATCAGATATTTTGAAAATTTTTATTGTAGGGGTTTCTTTGAATGTTAGTGAACCTAAACTGGCGTGTTGGCTTAATCATAAAAGAGCTTAATGATTAAGACTATTTTTAAACAATTCAGTCCGCGCCGAAGGCGTGGACTGAATTGTTTTAAAATAGACTTAATCATTAAGCTCTTTTATGATTAAGCAAACAGGGCAGTTTCAGACGCTGCTTGATGACTCTGATGAAGAAATACCTTTCCTTTCATACACCTTATGTGACGTAAACGAAGTTGCGGGCTCAGCTAGTTCTTAATAAATTCTTCAATACAAATACTCGTGGACCGGTCCATTTATTTATTCCACTATATTTGGTTAACCATTTAATAAACTTCTCATTGTCTTTACTCTTTATAATATAAATCTCTTTTATACATACTTTTCCACAAATATTTTCCAAATCTCTCACGAAAGCGTCTCGCGCTGAGCATGATAAAGATAAAGGATCTATAAAAATTGTATTCTTTGTTGGTATATATGTAAAGTGGTTTTCTTTGACATATTGTGTCGAATTTGTCACAAAACAAGGTGAAAATATTAGTTCAACGCAATTATCCGGTTTTTAAGAATTTCAACGACTTTCGGCTGATCAGACCGATCTTTAATAACCTACTAGAGGGGTTATTGAAACTAAACAAATATAGTAAAGGTTTATGATCCGTTTTTATCACAAACTTTTTCCCGAATAAGTATGGCCTAAAATATTTGACTGCCCACACTACCGCAAGTAAATAAATAAATAAAATAAAATAAAATTTATTTCCTTTGAAATTTTTAAAAAATTATTTAGGTTTGTCAAAATTTTTGTGACTCTACCGGGGGTTCGGAAATGCTACAGACTGAGAAGAACACCCCAAGAAACTCAGTCCGGTCCCTCTTATTCATCTTAGTATCTAATACAGTTTTTTTTTTAATGTAGAAAGGAGCAATTCGTGTCACTGTCAGGCAGTCTTGTCTTCTAGAAAGTATTTAATCTATACTAATATTATAAAGAGGAAAGATTTGTTTTTTTGTTTGTTTGTTTGTTTGTTTGTTTGTAACGAATAGGCTCCGGAACTACTAGACCGATTTGAAAAATTCTTTCACTGTTGGAAAGCTACACTCTTTGCGGGTAACATAGGCTATATTTTATTCCCGTATTCCCACGGGAACGGGAACTACGCGGGTGAAACCGCGTGACGTCCGCTAGTGCTATAATAAGCTTTCTGGCACAATTTAAGTTTTACTAGTTTTTTAAATTTATTAACTGACAAACCTGTTATGGCTGTCGGCAAATTTCTACTATGTAGGTATGTGTACATATCCTGTTCCGTTCGCCATTCCTTTTCGTAAAAACTGTGAATAAAGTGGTTAAAGTAGCTGCCGTGTATTTTTATTACAAATGCGCATTCTATTAGGTTATGGGCCCAGTGTAACATACAGTAACATCAGTAAGTGCAAAAAAAAGTGATACAATCATTAGGTTTGGACAATATTTGAAAATTTGCGTTGGATTAATAGCAATGGCTACGCACTCGTATATCACCAACGTGCCCAAGTTGAAAGGGCGTGAAAATTATAACGAGTGGGCGTTCGCTGCGCAGAATTTACTTGTACTCGAAGGAAAACAAGATTCCATCAAGAGTGAGAGTACTACAGTAGCCGCAGATGATCTTGTAACGAAAGCCAAATTGATTCTAACGATCGACCGATGATGTTCGTTCACATCAAAGATGCAGAAACTACAAAAGAAGTGTGGCATAAGTTGAAGCAAATGTTCGATGATTCTGGTTTCTCAAGACGTATAACGTTACTACGGACCCTCATATCAATAAGACTGGATAATTGTGAGTCGATGACAAGTTACGTTACACAAATTATTGAGATGGGTCAGAAATTATCAGGCACAGGATTTCATGTGAATGATGAGTGGATTGGCTGCTTGATGCTGGCAGGATTACCAGAAAAATATTTTCCAATGATTTTAGCAATCGAACATTCCGGAATATCTATCACGGCGGATGTTGTGAAATCAAAATTGATCGACATGACCGGAAATGAAGATACGCCGAGTAATGCACTATTTGCCACCAGAGGGCAGCGCACTAACCACAGACAGCGAAACTATAAGGTTGGTACGCCTAGCTCGAACAAAGATGGCGCATCGTCTGTCACAAAAAATGTAAACAAACAGAAAGTTATCAAGTGTTATCGCTGTAAGCAGATCGGACACTATAAAAATCAGTGTACACAAGAACAAAATAGAACAGTGAAAAATACAAACGCCTTTTCTGCTGTATTTTTGAGCGGAAGCTTCAGTAAACGAGATTGGTATTTGGATTCTGGTGCAAGTGTACATATGACAAGTGATGTAAACAATATTCAGAATGCATCAACAGATTTGAGCATTTCGGAGATTATAGCTGCAAATCAGTGCACTATGCCAGTGCTGTGCTCAGGAGATGTGAATATTACTACGATTACGCCGAAATATAAATATAACATAACTATGAAAGATGTGCTGTGTGTACCTAACCTAGCCACGAACCTGCTATCGGTTAGCAAATTAATACAAAATGGTAACAGTGTGGATTTCCGTGAAAAAGTTTGTTACATTTACAATATGAAACATGAATTAGTCGCAGTGGCAAATTTGATTGACGGTGTTTACAAATTGAAGATAGATAGTAAACATTGTTTGTTTACATCTTCATTAGATGTCAATAGCGAAGTTTGGCACAGAAGATTGGGACACTTGAACTGTAATGATTTAAACAAAATGAAGGATGGTGCAGTCATGGGTATCAACTATAAAGGAAAAGCTGTAATTGACAAAAGCACGTGCATTATATGTTGCGAGGGGAAGCAGTCGAGGATGCCTTTTAATCACATAGGCAAACGGAGCCTCGAGGCACTCGATACAGTACATGCAGACGTATGCGGACCAATGGAGACACCTTCGATTAATGGAAGCAGGTATTTCCTTATTTTAGTTGATGATTATACCCGTATGGCATTTGTTTATTTCTTAAAGGCTAAGAACCAAGTCTTTAAATGTTTCAAAGAATTTAAATCTTTAGTAGAGAATCAACAGAGTAAAAATATTAAAATATTCAGAACAGATAATGGCTTGGAATTCTGTAATAGTGAATTTGACAGTTTCTTATCCGAGGCAGGCATTGTTCATCAAAAAACAAATACTTATACACCTGAACAGAATGCTATGAGTGAAAGAATGAACCGAACTGTTGTGGAAAGAGCTCGTTGTATGTTGTTTGATGCAGGACTAGATAAGAAGTTTTGGGCAGAAGCTGTAAACACTGCCGTATATCTCAGGAATAGGTCGATAGCATCAGGATTAAATGACAGAACGCCGTATGAGCTCTGGACAAACAACAAACCGGATTTGAGCCATGTTAGAATATTTGGAAGTCGAGTTATGATGCATGTTCCAAAGGAAAAAAGACATAAATGGGATACTAAATCCATACAGCATATACTAGTTGGTTACTCTGATAATGTGAAAGGATATAGAATATATGATCCAGTTAAAAAGTGTATAAACATAAGTAGAGATGTGATTGTTCAAGAAAATATAGAAAAGAATGTTTTGAAAGACAATATTATAGCATCAGTTTCAGTGGGGGATGAGCTCCAAGAGCCAAATGTTCGATGTAATGTAAAGAATGAAGAGGAAATAGAGAATGAGTTTGTTGACCTAAATTCTTCAAGAGAATCTCAATATGATAATGCTGAGTCTAATTTTGCTTCTACATTACAGGAAACTGACGATAAACCACATTTAGAAACTAATAAGAGAGTAAGGCGACCCCCAGAACGCTTTGGTTTTTCTAATTTATGTACTACAAGCAATGATGCATATTATAATGATCCAATGACGGTTCAGGAAGCTCTACATAGCCCTGATAAAGAAAAATGGATGGCTGCTATGAGAGAAGAACTTCAGGCCTTCAAGGACAACGATGCATGGGCTGTCGTTAGCGAGGTACCTTTAAATAAAACTTTAGTTCAATGTAAATGGGTTTTTAAGCGCAAATTAGATAGTGACAATGGTGTACGGTATAGAGCGCGTCTTGTAGCCAAGGGTTTTACCCAAAAGCCTGGTGTAGACTACGATGAGACTTTCTCACCCGTTGTACGTCACTCTACTCTTAGAATGTTATTTGCCTTGTCAGTTCAATTGAATTTAAAAATTATTCATTTAGATGTTAAGACAGCATTTTTGAATGGGGATCTGAAGGAAGACATATATATGGCTCAACCAAGCATAAGTTTAGATGGTGTACAGAATAATATAGTAGTAAAATTGAACAAAGCTATTTATGGGTTAAAGCAATCTTCTAGATCTTGGTATGAGAAAGTAGATCAGTGTTTAAGTCAATTAGGATTTAATAAGAATCACTTAGAGCCATGTGTATTTACAAAGTTTAAAGATAATGATAAAATAATTATAGCCTTGTATGTTGATGATTTCTTTGTATATTCGAATAATAGTGTGGAAACTGATAATTTGATTTCTATTTTAAGTTCTAAATTTAAAATAAAAAACTTAGGACAGGTTCAGCAGTGTCTGGGAATGAGAGTAGGAATTAATAGTAAATTAAATGTCATTACCTTAGACCAAGAACAGTACATAGAACAATTATTGAATAAATTTAATATGTTACATAGCAAAGAGGCTAGTACACCTATGGAATGTAAATTGAGATTAGATGGGGATAATGTCAGTGATGTTAATGTACCTTATCAGCAATTAGTAGGTAGTCTGATGTATCTGTCAGTGTTAACTAGACCTGACATATCTTACTGTATAAGTTTCCTGAGTCAGTTTAATAAGTGTCATAGTAACATTCACTGGGGTTATGCCAAGCGTGTACTTAAATACTTAAAAAGGACTAAGCATTTTTGTTTGAAATATGTACAGGGGAAAACTGAATTAGGAGGTTTTGTCGATGCCGATTGGGCAAGCAATTATATTGATCGCAAATCCTACACTGGTTACTGCTTTACCATGTCAGGAGCAGCCATTTCATGGGAAAGCAGAAAGCAGAGGACGGTAGCGCTTTTAACTATGGAAGCTGAATATATGTCTATAGCGGAAGCCTGTAAGGAAGCCATGTATCTTAGGGCTTTACAATTTCAAATAACTAATATCATGTATCCTATTGTTTTATATAATGATAGTCAGAGCGCACAGAAGTTGGCAGCTAATTGTACATTACATAGAAAAAGTAAACATATAGATATTAAATTTCATTTTGTGCGAGATGCTGTAAAAGATGAAATTGTAATTCTTAAATATTTGCAAACTAATGATATGCCAGCAGATGTGCTTACAAAAGCTCTCAGTCCAGTAAAACATTATAACTGTATAAAAGGTTTAGGACTTGTCGAGATGTGTAATTAAGTAATTATGTATTATTGAAGTTATCGTTTCATTTGATGTAGTGGGGGTGTTGTAATTATAGTATTAATTTACATCAATGAAACTGGCAACACTAGTTGTATTTTTCTACTATGTAGGTATGTGTACATATCCTGTTCCGTTCGCCATTCCTTTTCGTAAAAACTGTGAATAAAGTGGTTAAAGTAGCTGCCGTGTATTTTTATTACAAATGCGCATTCTATTAGTATTGTACATTCGAATACAATTGCCCGCAAAAGAATTGCTTATTTTATTAAGCCTAAATCTAGGTACAGCCAATTTATTCTTATGTCTTAAGTTTAGGTTATGGATATCACTATTTTTAATAAATTTACTGTTATTTTTATGAGTATATAATAAGTTTTCATATATGTACTGTGAATACACAGTAAGGATGTTGATATCCTTAAACTTTTCTCTTAATGCCATCAGACATGATCTCACGGTAAATCCGACGAAAACAGAAATGGTTTTGTTACCAACAAACGCCAAATAGATAATCTGAAACTCCCACAGCTCTTTGGCACAAAACTTTCCTTAGCAAATGAAGTCAAGTACCTGGGGGTCACACTGGACAGCAAACTGCTATGGAATAAGCACCTCACACAAAAAATCAGTAAGGCCACCATTGCATTCTGGCAATGCAAACGAATGATCGGTAAGAAGTGGGGACTATCACCGAAAATCATACATTGGCTCTACCCCACAGTCATAAGACCCCAGGTAACGTATGGCGCAATAGTTTGGTGGCCCAGGGCCGAACTAGCTTCAGCCATAGATAAAATGCAGCAGTTCCAGAGAGCGGCGTGGTGCGCCATCACGGGATGCTTTCGCAACACACCCACAGCAGCGATGGAAGCAATGCTCTGCTTACCGCCTCTGGACCTGTTCGTTCACCAGGAAGCGGCCGCCGCGGCGGCACGACTTCAGGCGTCAAAACAATGGACGCGCTCAAGGGTAGGTCATAGGCGCATACTGGAGGACGCAATAGAGTATGAACCTCTCGTGGAAGCCCCTAACGACAAGATACCGAAAACTTACGTGTTTGACCGTAAGTACAATATATCGCTGGCAGAGTCCGCCAAGGACCACTCCGGTATAAGAGAACTCAGAGTGTACACGGATGGATCCAAAACAGACCACGGATCAAACTCAAACTCAAACTCAAAAAAACATTTATTTCGCATAATCCTAATACATAGGCACTTGCGACACGTCAATGAATACAATGCAAATAGTACCACCAGTTCGGAACGCGGCCCGCTTGAGAAGAACTGGCAAGAAACTCGACGGGCTTTTCTTTTTGTGCTCTATTTACAAAATTTAAACTAAAAATCACAAACTATTGCTTGAGAATGCAGTAGAGCAAGCAGATCATTTCCAGGCTTCCTTGTCAAGCAAATAATCGTCAATTGAATAGTAGCCCCTGCGGTACAATTTACTTTTTATACACTTTTTAAACTTATTTAAGGGCATACTTTTTATTTCATTTGGAAGCGTGTTGTAAAAACGTATACAGTTACCCAGGAAGGAATTACTGACTTTTTTCAGTCTACACTGATGACAAGCAAGGTTATCTTTATGTCGGGTATTTACACTGTGTATAGCGCTTAACTTAACGAAACTAGATAGATTCTTTTGCACATACATAAGATTTTCAAAAATATATTGTGATGCTACAGTCAGAATATTTACCTCTTTGAATTTTTCGCGCAGAGAGACCCTTGGACCTAATCTATATATGGCTCTTATGGCTCGTTTTTGTAAAACAAAAATTGAATTTATATCTGCGGCATTACCCCACAGTAGAATACCGTAAGACATAACACTGTGGAAGTAACTGAAATAAACTATTCTAGCTGTATCTACATCAGTCAAATGCCTAATCTTTTGTACCGCAAATGCTGCTGAACTTAACCTGCCAGCTAGCTTTTCAATATGTGGACCCCACTGCAATCCAGCATCGACCGTCAACCCTAGGAACGCCGTAGATTTCACAAGTTCCAACTCTCGGCCATTAAGTTGAACATTGGTTTCTGCCTGTGTTACATTGGGCAAGGTAAAAATACATTTAGTTTTGTTATCGTTCAGGCTAAGATTATTAGTATTAAACCAATGTACTACTTTCAGGATTGCATTGTTGACATCGTCGCGTCGTAGTTATCTAGTTGTCTTTTAATTTTGAAAATTAATGAATTGTCATCTGCAAACAAAACAATCCCGTTGGTGTCCCCTACGTAATAGGGTAGGTCATTTATATAAATTAAAAGACAACTCAAATCTGGAGCAGGCACCTACTCCCCGGAGCTCAACATACACTCATCAATACCTTTAGGGTCTCATGCGTCAATCTTCCAATGTGAGTGCATAGGTTTAATTAATGCCGCCAATGCAATCGACTCCAGGAAAATTGAGCACAACCACATCAGGCTCCTCTCCGATAGCGCAGCAGTGCTAAAAGCTCTGAAGAGCACCACAATCGACTCTGGGCTGGTGCTTCAATGCCACCAGGGGCTACAAAAGCTGGCACTAACACACAAGGTAAGCCTTCAGTGGATAAAAGGTCACAGCGGATCGAGCGGCAATGATGCAGCTGACGAACTGGCCAGATTAGGTTCCAGCACCACACCGGTGGGACCAAGCCCGATTATACCAATACCATTCTACCAGGTAAGGGCATGGCTGAGACAACGCACGAAAGAGCGGCATGAAAAGAGATGGGCACAAACAGTAAGTTGCAGGCAATCAAGGGAAGCTCTACCGAGACCCAGGCCAAAACTAGCGAGAACGTTGCTACATCTGAATAAAGGTGATCTACGAACCATGGTAGGCACAATAACGGGTCATTGCACAGTAAATAAGCACTTGAATGTCTTAGGTATCACGGAAAGCACGCTGTGCAGAGCGTGCCTGTTAAAAGAAGAAACCATAGCTCACGCAATCTTGGAGTGCGAGAGCCTGGTTACATACAGAGTCAACATACTTGGCAGCCCCACAACACTACAAAACCCGTGGGTGAAATTGTTAAAAAATGTAAATATATATCGGCAATTATTAGCTTAACACCATAGCGCAAAGATTTTTATCTCTAATTCAATATCCTTTCAGTTATAGAATTGACGTACAAATACCTAAACTATACCTAGCCCCGACCTCAGATCTGTTAGAAAACGCTACAGTAGCATTCTATATACCTACCTCACACACTGTAAAAAAAAAACAACTTTAGAATTATAGGAACTTTTGAACCTTAAAACACTTAGTTTTACTCGTCTATTGCCTAACTATAGATAATGACGCGCCTGTGTCAATTAACCAACTACGTGATACTTGGAAAAAATTAAAATTAATAGAATTAACATTATTACAATAATAATGTTCATGCACGAAAAAACAAGTTACTGTTCTCGGTTTCAGTATTACTCGATGTAGTTATCACTTCAGAGCTAGGCCTATTATTTGCCTGCACTATATTTACCTGGTGTCGGGGTGGCCGACGGGAATTCGTGTGGCCTCGAAAATCGCCACGACCGCGATAACTAACCGATCTATTAAAATTACTTCCACGATTTGAATAATTGTTATAACCACGACCACGATTATCGTAATTATTAGAAAATATTCTATCATTACGATTATTAGCACGGTGATTACCAAAAAACTTACCTCTGTTATGATGAAAATTCATTACTCGTTCTTCTCCCACGCTGGAGACCTTCTCGTCCAATGCTCCTTGAATTGCATCCTTTAAATTGCTATAGTTTCTAGCAGCTACTATTGTGCTAAGACGACTGTTACGAAGGCCATCGGAAAATCTTTTTATTGCTATCCGCTCATTTATGGGCTTTAAAATGTTGTATGCATTAGAATCTCCATTGGCCTGTGTAATAGTCAGATCAACAAACGACTGTTCTAACTCCTTACCAAAATCCTGGATACTTCTGTCATTTTGCCTTGAATGGTACAACTTATTCTGGATCGCAGTGTCAGATTTTTTAGGTAGTAAAATAGTACGCATATCCCTAATTAAATCTGCAACAGAGGAATAGTCACTACACATGCGCAACTTGGCGCTTTCTGATAAACAAGATTTTAAAATAAAATGTATAAGTTGCTTTTTACCACTGTCATCGATCATAGACTCAGACATTTCAATATTAGAAATTAAGCTTTTGGTGATGTTTTCATCACCCGTCAAAATCGGTAATAAGGCAATTGCCGTTATAAGCTCGAATTTCGCCATGGTGCTAGTCGTAATAATATCCTCTGTACTTTCCGAACACAGTACAATTATTTTAGAATAATATTTGTCAATGTTAAAAAATAAAGAACTTAAGACTGAAATATCCTTATCTTCTATTTTTTTCTTCTTTATATCATCATCAAGTAACTTTTGAAGCACAGAAAACTGATTATATAATATATTCGCCTCATACAGTTTTGCTTCCCTTATACTGGATGACCTTCGACTCGAACCTAATTTAGTTAAATAATCTTTAATGTATTTTAATTTATTACATAATTCAATAACTTCGCTTGCCATTACATAAAACAAACATTATAGTATACTGCGTAGTTACACCTACGTAAGGATGCACGAGGAATAGACAGGCGAGAGAAAAATAACTCAACTAAAATATCGCTAGAACTTAAGTAATTATATCGCTATTTTACGCCGCACTTTCACACATTTAACCGCACTGATATAGTAAGAAAAAAAAATCACACAGGAGAATACCTGCTGCCGCTGCTGATACTCCTTCGCGTTGTTGACGGCGAAATAAGCTCAACGACCTTCGGAGCTCCATTTCATTTAAACGTCTCCCAATCCACTTTCCATGACACTTTTTATAATACCGCGCCAGCCAAAGTACGCCTCCAACCAATAAGATTACGCAAATTGTAACCAACACATAACTCGTGGTACTCGCGTGTTTTAGATACTCCGGCTCCACGGCAGTCACAGAGTTCCCAGCACCGTTTTGGGCTACCACTATTTCTTTAGATTGCTGCTTGCCCATATTGCAATATTTTTTGCACGTCCAAGGTTACTAAAATTTTTAATTTCACACGCAAAGTCACGTTGAATCAACTGAATATTCAATAATGAATACATTATAAAGTCTTAATAACCGCACTTAGTACTCAATGTTTATGCACTCTTTCTTGGAACGTTAGCGCCGCGCTTGCACTTTTCGCAGGTGGCCGGTCGCACCTGCAAGGTGTCGAATGGCAGGGTCGCCATATGAAGGTTTGGTATTAAATCAATAGAGACCGTTTCCAATGAAGTATGATTTATTACTGTCCTCTACAATAATGGTGTACTTATCATATACTTACTACGATATACTGCTTAATATTAGGGTTCATACACATTACATATACTTAGGGAGCGTACACACTACTCATACACTATAAGAGTTTCAATTATTGCAGATTGTTCATAAAATCGAGGTCACAATAATCCTTTATTTTATGATGTTTTATTTTATATTTTTACAACACGTCTGCTCATTGCAAATTACCGATCATATCGCATATAAATGTTGTGATATTGCTACTTTGTGACAAAACGGCCACTTGTTTGGTGTGTTTCGCGCTATTCTTGTGTCGCAGTAGCTCAGACATACCACATACTGTATCACAATCACAAATATGGATATAAGCTTATGTCTCACCTTTTTGTGATCTCCTCAGCCAAGACTTCAAATCTGGATGTTCTAGCCATGTTTTATAATTTTGCCCTATTTTTTGTCTTTGCGTATTGCTGTGTCTCCGATGTCTCTAGACGAAGAAGGTAATTCATCCATATTTAAGGTTCAACACTAATATTAAAAGATAAAATTTCGAGATCGCTGCTGCACACAATAAAAACAAAGTATTCTTTGTATTGTACCTCTAACTTCCAATGTCATCGATACATATAATAAAACTGTTGAGGGTCGAGAGTCTGTACATGGAAGATATTTGGAAAATTTTAATTGGAGGGCGTTCTCTAATCGATACTGAAGCCGAAAATGTAATTTAAAATTTTTATGTCTGTCTGTCTGTCTGTCTGTCTGTCTGTCTGTATCCCGAATAAGTATCACGCCGAAACTACTGAATCGATTTGATTGAAACCTGGTACAATCAAAGCTTATAATCCGAGGAAGGTTAGATATTTTGTGCGGTTCCTTTGGGAGAGAGGATGAAAGGCAAAACGGTTTTATAGTCATAACTTCTTATTGCGTGGTCCAATTCCAATTTTTTTTCAGTGTTATAAAGGAAGTGCTTTAAGGAATGTTTCACGCAAGTTTCAATGTTGAGGATATTGTAGTTCAGGAATTAGAGACATTTCATTCCTTTGAATGTGAGGGTAATTCTAAACGGGCGTGTTGGCTTAATCATAAAAGAGCTTAATAATTAAGGCTATTGTAAAATAAATCATTCATAAAATAAATAAATCAATCATAAAACAATTCAATCCCCGCCGAAGGCGGGGACTGAATTGTTTTAGAATAGACTTACCCCCAGTTTCCGAAAGGCTGATCAACGCTAAAATTAACTAATCGGCTGTTAAAGGCGGATTCTCACAGAAGATCCAAAATGAAAATCCATTTACAAGGAACATAAATGCTTCGTAAATATTTAAGAAGAATGTAGGTTGTTGCTACCAAAGCGATTCGACGTCGTTGCTGCACATGTGACTCCATAGCGACCGAAAGTTCAACTGTACTATACTTAGGCGGATCAGTGTGGATCGGTTGGAGCGTGTCGGTGGAACGCGGCGGGATCGCAAGAAAAGTTTTGTTCGTGGATCGCAGGAATTGGCGATCCATTTGGATCTTCTGTGAGGATTCGCCTTTAACAGCCGATTAGTTAATTTTAGCGTTGATCAGCCTTTCGGAAACTGGGGGTTAATCTTTAAGCTCTTTTATGATTAAGCCAACATGCCCGTTTTACACACTGCTTGATGAGTCTGATGAAGAAGTACCTCTCCTTTCGAAAACCTTATGTGACGTAAACGAAGTTGCGAGGGTCAGCTAGTTAATAAATATTATTATAACACAAAACATATGTAAACTGAAATTTGTCGGATTATTTTCGATTATACTCTAAACTATTTTGGGTAATCCCCTTTCATTAATTGGTCAAATCATAGAATATACAGGGTTGCCACCTCATGTTTAATTTTACTTCATAACTCCCTAAATCCCTACTGAAATAAAAATGCTCTAAAAATATAAAAATTGGTAATTTTACCCTAAAAAAGGGCGAAATCTCTAAAAGTGGTAACACTGATTAACTTACCTATACATGTGGACCTCGGTCTGTCTACAGCAGTGGTTCCCAACCAGTGGTCCGCGGACCACCAGTGGTCCGCAGGAGCGAAAATATGGTCCCTGAAGGATTTTAAATTTATCGGGTGGTGAGCCGTTAGTCGCCGTGCAATGAGCGAGAAGAGCGCGGGTAGTGGGGGCGGTTAGTACGCCCACCGGCTCGGCGAGCAAAGACAACACAAAGTCTGCGATTTGCCCACGATTGAATGTGTTTCCAGGCCGAGCGTGGATCTTTGCTCAAGACTAGTTTCCTAAAGCCTAAAGTGTGGGAAACTGGTTCTGATCCGAAAGGCCGGGCGGACGGTGTCCACCGTCCGCCCGGCCTATTTGATTAGAACCATAACGCCCATTGGGGTACCGACCGATGTTGTTCCTCGTCGAGGTTTGCTAGCTCTTTGAGCGTATCATTACAGAGCGACACCACTTCAGAAGTTAAGTCTTAAAACAGAGGGGGCAACAGCTGCGCTCTCGCGGTTGGTACCCAACATAAGAGTACCCAACGCTCCCTGCAAGAGACCTTCGGGGTCGTGCGGAGTATGGCACTATACGGGACCCCTGTATGGGCGGAGGCCCTGACGACCGTCAACGTGGCTAGACTGCATAGCCCGCTAAAGGCGATGGCCGTCAGGAGAGGGTACCGCACGATATCCGTTGAGGCGGCATGTCTCCTAGCCAAGACCCCTCCATGAGACCTGGAAAACAGGGCTCTTGCGTCGTTGTATCAATGGTGCATGAAGGCGCTGGATCGGGACCACAGGCCTGTGCCCAAAGAAATAGAGGCATAGTGATCCCTGTTTCGCCAGAAGCTCATGGAGACATGGAAGGTCCGACTTGAGCTACCAAAGTGAGGACTCACTACTAATGAGACGAGCGCCATGGCAGCCTCACCTACCGAGTGTCACAGATGTTTACCGCGGGGACACAGCACTACATGCCCATAGCAGCGACAAGACCTCGTTGCGGGCCTGGGCGTGAATATTCTTACGCTGGAGACCATGTTAAGGGCTCTGGTCTCCAACGGGAGAAAGTGTAACGTAACTGTGTCTTTCTGCGAGCAAGTCATGCTCGCGAAGAATGCAGCGGGAGAGAAATCTCCCTTCTGAGTTCCGTAGTCGGTGGCGCGGTCGTCCACCATGACCGTTAGAGCGGCGAGTTGGCTGCTCACCGTTCTTTCACAGAAGCCGGTGTTGACGGTGGCGTGTCTCTTCACCCCTCGAAGAAGTGGAATAGTACCAGCACGGACACTGTTGAAGTTAATGAAGGAATCCAGGAAGAACACAACAAATTCACTTGAGTGGTTTGGTGTTTAAAAGCAATTTCTTATACGAAACTCCGAGAAATCGCCTTTCGCTATTTTATAGTTTTCTCAACGCTTATTTGTGCGAACAAGGTTTTCTGCTTAGTTGGAAATTAAAAACAAGGCGAGGAATCGTTTGAAAGTAAGTTATGATTTGCATGTAGCTTTGAATAACAATATTAGTCCTAGGTTAGCAGACCTCGTGAAGAAGATGCAAGTCAGAAACACATTAATAAATGTTTATGCAATTTCCTACTGCGTTTTTTAAGCTTCAGATTGATTATCACAGTTTGTTTAAATTATGCCTTTATAGTGGTCCCTGTTAACAAGAAAAATATAAAAGTGGTCCCTGACCACGAAAAGGTTGGGAACCCCTGGTCTACAGGAACAAAGGGCAGCCTTGTGGACTTACCTAACATGCAAGGTGTACATGCAGTGTCGCTGACCAGTAATCCCATACTGTGTAAACTTCTTCTATTTGAATGACCAAGCCTTTTTTGCCATAAATCTTTCTAGGATACAGCACTATTACATGAAACACCGATACATACCTCCAATTTCAATTTGAACAATTTACCTTCAAGCATTCCTTTTACATAGTTTTTGGTATTTTGCTTCTGAATAATTACATTATTTCTATTAAAATTTACATTATAATTTTTGTTTACCAACTGTTTTACTAAAAGCAAATTAAAAGTTAATTTTTGTACAAATAAAGCTTCTAAATAATTTCAGAATTTCTCTAAGGCATCTAAATAGACCCTTTCTTTTCACTTAAAATGTTAATCACCATTTACAACATATATTTTCGATGGAGTTTGAAGTTTTTGAATATCATACATATGTTCTTACAGTCAATCTCGATTTGATTCGAATTAGTTTTAACATAATGACAACTTTTATTCTCACCAACATTATTATTCTAGTTGACTGTAGAAATAAATGTAAATGCACTTTGACTTACAGCTATGTTTGTTTCTGATGAGTTATTCTGAAAAGGATGATTTTGTGGTTGTGATCCACGATGACCTGGTCAATAACCTGTCAGGTATATTACGGTATATATGAGGGCAGATAGGCAGCAATATGAACACCTTTGTATTAATTATTTTATTTATTAAAAGACGACAATTTTTATTATACAGAGTACAAGTTGGCAGAGAGAAAAGAGGAGAGACCATAGAACACAAACCATTTACTTATAATGTTGCATGCTCTGACTACTGGCTTATTTATCCTTACTTATAATGCTGCTTTAAGGCCTCCGCGTAGGATTTGCAGCCATTAGCTTCTTTAAATAGCTTTTCTCTTTGAAATTCCAGGCATTTCGTACTGGTAGCGATATGAACACATTTGCAAAAAACACAATGGATGTTTTCCTCATCAACATCACAATTGTCACCAGTATGCTTTTGGCCACATTTGTAACACTTAGGATGTGACCGGCATTGGGATTACACATTCCAAAGCGACAAGCTAGATAGTTGTACAAATGTATAGACTTACAGATAGTGCATTCTACCGCATGTATACATGTTTAGGTAACACTTGACCATCAGAGTCAAAGTCAAAGTCAAAAAAACATTTATTTCGCATAATCCTAATACATAGGCACTTGTGACACGTCAATGAATACAATGCAAATAGTACCACCAGTTCGGAACGCGGCCCGCTTGAGAAAAACTGGCAAGAAACTCGGCGGGCTATTCTTTTTGTGCACTACATATTTACAATAAGTAGGGCCTCGTTAATCCGGAGAGGCAAAAACAAGACCCTTTCCGGATTATCGAGGCGTCCGGATTATAGTATGCCATATTAAATATTAATAAAACACATGTTTGACCTTAGTTTCTTTAATCAATTTTTAAATTATAGCATAACGACAAATATGTATATATGTATGTTCAAAATTACAACTATGTAAGGAAATCAGTAAGTTTAAAAAAAAAACATTAGTTAATTCTTCTTGAAAAGGTCTGTAATACTCTTCTGTTTATAATTTTCGCACTTCATTTCGAAAGCCCGGTCTCTAAGTCGACGGAGAAACATAACTTCGTGGCAATCAAATTCGTTATCTTCAGCCCATTTTAAAGCAGTGTTTAAAGCTCCTACTGCCTCTGAATTACCAACTTTTGTGATTTTTAGAATTTCAACGCTATTGTCCTCATCTTGCTCATCGTCCTCACACATAGCCGCTTGCACAATCTCCTCATCAGTTAACACTTCATATCTTTGTAACTCGCTTTCGGCACCACCAGCAGCCCATTCTTGAGCTTCTGCCTCACTTATTTGAGGATCATTGGGTCCCCTCAACCTGTTAAAAAGCTGGGCTAAAGGAACATCATCTTCTGGTTCGTCAATATCTGTGAGAAATTCAGGGTGCAAATTTTTCCATGATTTGTTAATTAGCGATGTCTTAACATTGGCCCAGCAATTAGCCAAAAGAAAAACTGTGTCCTTTAAAGTTATCGATTTTAATGAGTCCATGAGGTTTTCAGAACATGATGCAAGACAGTTAACCAAAAGTGATTTGCGGTAATTTAACTTCACATTTTGTATAACGTTCTGATCCATTGGTTGTATACACACCGTGGTGTTAGGTGGCAGGAACATTGCAAAAATGTGGCCGTCTTCAGAGACAAGTTCATCTGCTGATGGATGTCCAGGACAATTATCCAACAATAACAGTGCCTGAGGAGGCAAATTAACAGACAAAAGATGGCGGCGGACCGCGGGAACGAATTCCGTTTTAAACCACTCAAGAAACAAGTCTTTCGTAACCCAAGCATTTTTCTGTGCACGATAACAAACAGGAAGACGCGTTGATTTAAATGCCCGTGGGTTTTTTGATTTTCCGACAACAAGCAATTGAAGTTTATGAGTTCCAGCCGCATTTACACAAGGCATGAATGTCACTCTCATCTTCATCATTTTCCTTCCAGAAGCCGACTGCTCATTGCCAGAGGCTAATGTATGATTTGGCAATAATCGCCAGTACAAACCAGATTCGTCAGCATTGTAAACCTGTTCCGCTGTTAATTTTTTTTCTCTAATAGCTTTCTGTAACTCTAGTTGGAATGGTCCGATAGCGGCTTCATCATTTGACAGTTTTTCACCGGCCATTTTTAAACGTCTTATTCCGTGGCGTTTTTTAAATTTGTCTAACCATCCCCGGCTTGCATTAAATCCGATATTGGAGTTTGTAATCTGGCGATGAAAAATTCGAGCTTTCTCACAAATCATATCACCACTTACAGGAACATGCAATCGCCTTTGTTGCAAAAACCACGTAAACAAAGCATCTTCTAAAACAGGATTTTCCGATTTCTTCAGTGTTTTTCGTACACCGGGACCACGTTCTGTTAGGCTAACAAACTTCAAGAGTTTGTCTTTGTTTTTCTTTATGTCGCCTACAGTTGACCTGCCTATACCAAACTTCCGAGCAATGACAGGGTAGCTGTCACCCTTATCTAACATTTGTAAAATCCGCAATTTGTCTTTTATTGTTAATGTCGAATGTTTACGTGGCGGCGCCATGATGTTAGCGAGCGCACTTAATTGACACTACGTACACGAAAGGCGATAAACAAAAGAGTGACGGCGCACTGGCTCATGACAGCCCCCGCACCTACACCCCGGGCCTACCCCGCGAATCCCATTGCCCGGCCGGATTACAGCGATCACCGAACAAGCGGGAGTCCGGATTACCGAGGCCCTGCTGCATAAACTAAAACTCCATCAGTAGAGCAAGCAGATCACTTCCAGGCTTCCTTATCAATCAAATAATCGTCAATTGTATAGTAGCCCCTGCAGCACAATTTACTTTTTATACACTTTTTAAACTTAATTAGGGGCATGCTTTTAATTTCGCTTGGAAGCCTGTTGTAAAAACGTATACAGTTACTCAGGAAATAATTACTGACTTTGTTCAGTCTACAATGATAAACGGCAAGGTTGTTTTTATGTCTGGTGTTCACATTGTGTCTATCGCTTAACTTAGTAAAACTAGATATTTTTTTCTGAACATACATAAGATTTTCAAAAATATATTGTGATGCAACAGTCAGAATATTTAATTCTTTAAATTTTTCGCGCAGAGAGACCTTTGGACCTAATCTATATCTATACATGGCTCTTATGGCCCGTTTTTGTAAAACAAAAATTGTATTTATATCTGCGGCATTGCCCCATAGTAGTATACCGTACGTCGTACGGCGTACGACATTACACTGTGGAAGTAACTGAAGTACACTATTCGCGCTGTTTCTACATCAGTCAAATGCCTAATCTTTTGGACAGCAAATGCTGCTGAACTTAATCTGCCAGCCAGTTTTTAAATATGTGGGCCCCACTGCAATCCAGAATCGATCGTCAACCCTAAGAACGCAGTAGATTTCACAAGTTCCAACTCTTGGCCATTAAGTTGCACATTGGTTTCTGCCTGTGTTACATTGGGCAAGGTAAATTTAATACATTTAGTTTTGTTATCAAATTCAAATTCAAATTTATTTATTTCATTAACAAATACATAACAACTTTCCGCCAGGTGGCGCTGTCCTGTAAACAATAGTTATTGTAGTGCTTACGTTTTTCTCAATTTTAAAAATAGTTAAAATGCACTTTGTACCGTGAATTGTGCATAAAATGGTCAATAAACTCTTATGTGACTAGTGCTAGCGTTTGTGATGTGCTAAGTATGCCTAAATTTGAATAATATGTTCTACAAGTGTGAAAAAGTTGGAGACTAATATTCACGGAAAAGAGCGATGGAAGTGATTTTTGTGCAATAACATTTAATATCTTCGACATGAAGTATAATTATCACAAATATTTTGCGAAATTGCGGACTTATCAAGAAGTTTAGTAAACTTTAGTATATGTATTACAAGAAGATTCGTTTTTTATTCAAAACAAGCGCATCAGCGACATCTAGTACTCAGTAGCAGATTTAAGATCATATTCGGAACATGAAAAACAGATGGTGCTTTCTTATATTAAATAGTGATGTATGAATTTATACCTGACATCTAGTGGTCAGTAGCATACAATATTGAACTACTTACTGTTCTTGTACAACTCTTTTACATCACACTGACCACTGAAAAACTGATCCGATTTATTATATTATTTCATACCAATTAAAATGGGAGACGAAAACGTGACCGTACGAAAATATAACACAATTGCATGCCAGTCACTGGAACTATCTTTTCACTCAGTAAACTCAGATACTGGCAGACATAGTTTGCCTGATTTGTCCACGGGATATAATAGTGACATGGAAGATCTACGAAATGAATTATTGAAGCTTCAAAGTGAGCTTCAAAGTGCTAATTGGGAAATAGAAAAACTGAATGAAGAAAATATGACCCTTTTTTTTTTTTTTGTTTAACGTGAGGGAAAATCCTCATGGATGTTATGCCGGACTCCTACCGACTAAAAAACCTCACGTCACGCCCAACAGTCTATGGTTGGGAGCCCCGGGTAAACCCTCGGAAGGATGTCCCAGGACTCCCAACAGACCCACGGCCGCCACTGCGGCCTCGCCCAGGGGGATGTTCGGGTGCTATCCCGCGTCTTTGGGGGGTTTCGGGTGTGATCCCGCTTCTAAGGGGGGGCGTGCGTGAATTGTCTCACTCACGTCACGCTGCCGTCATGGAGAAAATATGACCCTAAAAAATGCTTTGAACAAACAGACTAATATCTCAATTAATCTTCAGAAAATTTGTTCAAGTTCAAATAAAAAAATTAAGAGTACACCTTGATCTTCTTAATTAAGAAGAATATCCAATCACCGTGGTTCTTCTCCCGGGACCGAAAGCAATACAAGTTGCATGGAACTGGGATTGAATAACGACAAGGAGATGCCGCAAGGTGGCGCTACTAGTATTATGTTACCAAATGAACAATTATCTGAACATTGTTATCCTCATCCCAACGTTGGTCCTGGTTGCCCCCGAAGTCTTTAACTTGGAGCCCCTGACCTGAATTCACCGAAAAACTCGTCTGAAAATTTAAATTGCAATGAAAACACATGCTGCGAAGCTATTATCAACGTATCGCAAGCAGATGGCGCTACTAGTAATAATTGTCTGCAAACACAGAAACCTAGCCAACAAAATAAAGTTTGTATAATTAGTAGTAACCGTGCAAATAGTATATTATCTACAGCACGAAACACCTTTTCTTGTTTTGACATCTGCCATTATATTTGTTGGAGTAGTGGATAGAAATAAATGCTATTTATATTATTTTAAGCAGGTTTATTGACTGAAACTTAATTTTAGTTACAGCGAGCTACATGTCGTGGCAAAAAGGAAACAAGCAAGGGGCGCCATGTTGGTCAATCTTAGTGTTGCCAATTTTATGCTTTAAACAGAAATAGGTGGCGCCTCTGTTGCTATGAGAAAATACAGATAATAACATTTACTTACAGATTATAACACGCCTCCTTAAATTTATAATCTTATTTTCACTTAAAGAATATTTACTAATATTTATATTTAATATTATTTACTACAGGTTATACACACCCTAAATATGTAGCCTCACTTAAAGGTAACAGTTTTTAATTAGAGTACAAAATAACAAGCAAAATCACACTAAGTAGTCTGCCAACCTAACTAGCCCTGCGACAAAGTCTTGGGATCGGTTTTCAAAGGTCCACTAGTCAGGCTGCAGTAACTCCTATACTAAAGTAAGTTTAACCCTAATCTATTCTTTAGGAACTTAGTCTTATCTAGACTTTTAGTTAGCATATCTGCTAAGTTATATCTTGTATCTATTTTTACAATATCAATTATACCCTTTTCATAGTTTTCATTTATATAATGATACTGAACTTCAATATGCTTTGAATTCTTAGTAAAATTACCATACTTAGCAATAGCAACTGCACCTGAGTTATCTTCATACAATTTTATTGGTCTGACAAATTTTAAATTAAAAGATTCACTTAGTAATTTTCTAATAAAAAGTATTTCTGTTACAGCTTCTGACATAGCAGTATATTCTGCAAAAGTTGAACACTTAGTTACTGTACTCTGTTTATGAGTTTTCCAAAATATTAAGTTTCCAAATAACCTAATTACATAACCTGTGGTAGATTTTCTATCTATATTATCTCCTGCATAATCGGAATCTACCATACAATCTAATATTTCAGAATTTACATTATCATCATATGTTAACTTCAAATCCTTAGTCTTGTACAGATATTTCAAGATTCTTATAGCATATTTGTAATGGGTTTGATCGTAACAACTTTGAAATCGACTTAAGTAATTAACACTGTATGCTATGTCTGGCCTAGTGCCTGTACTAATATACAACAGTTCACCTATTATATTTCTATACTTTATACTTTCATCTATTTCTGTAGCTTGATGCAGCTTTAAATTAGTTTCCATTGGAGTGTCATATAACTTAGAACTCTCCAGGTTATACTTTACGGCCAAAGATTCAATATATTTTGTTTGACTTAAGGTCATTTTACCCCTATTATCTTTGTAATCAATGTCTATACCTATATAACTTGTAATTGGCCCTAAGTCTTTCATAGAAAATTTATTCATTAAACTAGTTTTAACCCGTTTTATTTTTTCTTTATCTTTACAACAAATTAGGAGATCATCAACAAATATTAACATGTATATTGTATCTTCGCTCGCATTGTTTACATATAAGCAGTAATCATAGTTACTTCTAACAAAATTTAAGTTTTCTATAAATCTACTGAAACAATCATACCATACTCTAGGGCTCTCTCTGGGGCCATAGAGTGCCTTGTGCAGCTTGTAAACTTTATTATCACCACTTTCATAACCTTTTGGTTGATTTACAAATACTTCTGACTTTACATGACCATTTAAAAACGCTGTCTCAACATCCATTTGTTCAATATATAAATTATTTTTACAACAGTATGATAATAAAATTTTCAAGGTTTGCATTTTTCCAACTGGTGAATAAACATTTTCAAGGTGATCCTTTTGTTGAAATCCTCGTACAACTAGTCTCGCTTTATAAAGATTATTGGCCTTTCTTTTAAAGACCCATTTGACATCAATAACCCTTTTATCCCTAGGTCTTTCAACAATTTGCCAGGTTTTATTTTTATTTAAGCTACTTATTTCGGAGTCCATTGCTGACTGCCATTGCTTATGGTCATGGGAGATCATCGCCTCCTCAAATGTAAGAGGTACATTTGCATTAATGTAATTTACATAAATAAAATGAGAAACTGGATTGCCATATCTGATAACTGGACTTATCTTTCTTTTTGACCTATTTTCTACTAGAAACTTATTATTATCATTACTTAAATTATCATCGTTAACTGAAACTTCCTCAGTATTATTAGACAAAGTATCATTTGCATCTATATAGTTTTCAGCAATGTCACTCTCGAATATTTCATCTTTTACATTTAAGGTATCATTTTCCAAATCCCTATCCTTTTCATCATCAAGTTTTTCTAAGCAAATTAAGTGTGTATTTTCTTCGACGACCTGTACATGTCTAGCATTAATTATTCTATTGTTTAGCAAAACTCTATATCCATTTTCATTATAACCTACAAGTACACCTAGTTGAGCTTTATCATCCCATTTACTTTTTCTTAAAACTTCTGGAACCCTAACATAAACTCTACTACCATAAATCTTCAAATGCTCAACATTTGGTTTAATACCAAAAAATATTTCATAAGGAGTTTTATTTTCTACTGTATTAGCAATAGTTCGGTTCTTTAAATAAGCTGCTGTTTTGATAACTTCGGGCCAATACCTTCTATGAATTTTAGCTTCCTTCATTAAGCATCTTCCTATGTCCATAGCAGATCTGTTATACCTCTCCGCTACTCCATTTAATTCATGGACATAGGGTGGACATGGTAACAACTCTATTCCCTTTTGTCTAATGAAATTGTAAATATCTCGATTTAAGAACTCTTTGCCATTATCACACTGTAATTTTTTAACCTTTTTATTAAACTTATTTTCAACTAAATTGACAAATTCCATAAAACAATTTGCAGTTTCTGATTTACTTTTAATACAAAAAAATCTTGTACACTTGCTATAGTCATCGATAAATGACACAAAATATTTTTCTCCACCATAACCCGTTGTGCTATGTGGACCATTTAAATCTGTATGTATTAATTCCAAAATTTCAGTAGTTTTAGTTCTATTGTTTTCAAAAGGTACATTAGACATTTTGCTTTCAATACAATTTGAGCATTTCATTTCTGTACTTTCTATTCTGTCTGGCAAACCTTGTACTAATTTATTATTAACCAACTTATTTAAATACTGAAAATTTACATGACCAAGTGCCCTATGCCATTTTTCTTTATGGGTCAGCTTCGTCGAGTTCACATACATGTTATTACTGATAATTTTTGTAACAAAACTTTTTATGCAGTACAAGTTATCTATTTTGTTAGCAACAACAATTAATTCTTTTGATTGATTATAAATTTTTGCATTATCATCTCTTGCTACGATAGTACAACTTTTAGTTATTCTTGAAAAGCTTAATAAATTCTGCTTAATACCTTTAACAAAGTATACATTTTTTAGATCTACATGTTTCTCATTGTAATAATTTTTGAAATATATTTTAACGGTGCCTACTTTAGTTGCTTTCAACAATTTACCATCTGGAAGTTTCACATCAATAGGAATTTTTAAATCTACATAGTTATAAAAACATGTATCAGTCATTATAATATGATCGGTACACCCGCTATCTAATAACCAATTGATTTCAAAAGTATCATTACTACTATTACACGCCATTACTTGATGAGTTTCGGGATTACATACCTGAGCTGTCCATGACTCAGCCACAGGACCGTCTCGCTGATGGCTCGATGACTCACCTCTGGGATGACTATGACCTCTACCTCGGCCACGACCTGGTTGAGAAGGGAATTTAAATAAACCTGCTTGCCGTTGCTTGTTTCCTCTTTGCGTTACTTGATGATGTTGATTATTTGGATATCTTCCTAGGTAGTTTTTCTGACCATACCAACAATCCTTTTTGAGATGGCCGGTCTTTCCACAGACAAAACACTGTGCTTTAGTTTTTGTTGAGAACATACTCATATTACTTTTCTGATCTGGAACACAGGTATTCATATTTTTCTCTTTTATTTTTGACTTAACATAATCTACTGTTCTTTGTTCTTCTGGAATAACATCAATAAAATCTCCAATATAACTGTAACTTGAAGGCAAGGCTCTCAGCAAGTATCTCATCTTCTCTGGCTCAGATATAGATCCACCAGCCATTTTGAAATCATTTGTTGTTTTCTCGAAATCGACAAAAAAATCTTCTATTGTATTATAGTCTTTCAATTTAATCTCTTCAATTTTTCCTCTACAGATTATCTGCATGGCAGTGGACTGGGTCAAATAAATTTTATCGAACTTTTGTATCATTGCGTAAGCCGTCGAACATTCACTAATATATTCTAATTGTTTATCGGAAATGGTACTCAATATTATTGTTCTTGCTTTTAAATCCATTTTCCTCCACGCCGCTTCCTGATTTACGTATTTGACAGGCATTTTGCAAATGGCGGGCTCGTTGCACTCTTTGTATTCTAATAAGGTTAACAATCTCAATTTCCAACTTGAATAATTTACACCATCAAAAATGGGTATCATAATATCTTCTATTTTTGCTTGTTTAGCCATTCTGGTGATTTATATACTTATACAAGTTTAGTGATACGAAATGAAAACTATTTGCACGTGGCGGCTTGTCGATCACACTTCACTGTCTTTTTATCTTTTACAATAGAAACTAACGAAATCACTTATTTCACTTTTCTAACCACGCTCTGCTACCATGTTGGAGTAGTGGATAGAAATAAATGCTATTTATATTATTTTAAGCAGGTTTATTGACTGAAACTTAATTTTAGTTACAGCGAGCTACATGTCTTGGCAAAAAGGAAACAAGCAAGGGGCGCCATGTTGGTCAATCTTAGTGTTGCCAATTTTATGCTTTAAACAGAAATAGGTGGCGCCTCTGTTGCTATGAGAAAATACAGATAATAACATTTACTTACAGATTATAACAATATTCAGACTAACAGTGGAATCAAACAATTAATAAAAAACCTAGACAAAAAAATTCTAAATTTTACATATGATGATTTTTGTATTATCTTTTTAGGTACTACAGACTTTGAAAATACATAAATAAGTCTTAGCTCTGTAATGCTCGCCTTATGAGCGTTGTTTACATACGCGACAACGCCGTCACACTTGTTTAAGTGATTAGTTGAAAAAAATGATAAAAAACTATCTAATTGGGGTATAGGTTTAGTAGCATCCAAGTGACACTCGCTGAGTATAATCAGATCCACCTCAAATTTAAACAAGTTAAGGGATACTTGTAGGTCGTTGATATTTCTATAAATACTTCTTATGTTCTGAGAAACTATAGTTAAATCTGATATGTGTAACCTAAAATCTCTAGAAAAGTTTTGAATAGAAAGTTCCCTTGACTGGGCAATAACTAACTCGTCTATTTCCTGTAAAGTGGCTAACGACCTATCCATCCTTATGTTTTATAAAAATATAACGTAATCGCGGTGCGCCCACTCTGTAGCCCCAAAATAATAATAATAAATTATAAGTATACATGTAAATCGTATTTACATACACGCTGTAAAGTAAATTAGGGTAATAAGAATATGCGATGGTACGCAAGAAATTGTTATTGTGTGGTATGTAGTCATGAGATAAAGTAGGTGAATATCTGTTTGTTTGTTTGGAGTGAAAGTAACATTGTGTGATTTTGTGTGTGGTATGATATTTAGTAATAGTATGATTGAGAGTAACTGAGGCACTTACTTGTGACAAGATGATTTTACTTACATAGGGACTACAACACTTGTAAACAAATCCAATTAACAACAAATCAACCAAATTAATCGACTCACAAACATTTTTACAATTAATTAGTAATTTTTCTTGCATTAAAATTTGTACAACGGCTTCATTATGAATCTGGCGCACAGGCGAGTCGTCGTCCTTTCTAATGTATATTTTTCCATAAGCAGTCCAGCAGTATTTATAATTCTTCGATTTGGCTAGGTCCCTGGCCAGGAAGTATAGACGGGCCCCCTTAGCTGTTCTGCTATATAGATAGGAGTATCTCCTTGTGTTTGGAAGCCGAGATGTTTGGCGCAGATCTTCTCCTTGTGTGATTTGTTGTAGATTTTACTCATTTTAATGATTTCAGTTTTCACAATTGTTGAAGAAAATTCCACAACAATTGGGGTATTTGTTTTTTCTTGTTTTTTGTCGTATACCCGGTATATGTCCCTTATGTCAGAGCTGGAAAAATTGCAGCTAATAACCTTGGTTAGGCTCGTAATCATATTATGTAGATCCTCTCTTGTTTCCATTTTCAGTTTGGGCACATTTTTTGTTTCTATGTTACATTTCCTGCTGCCTCGTTGCAGCTCCTCAATTTTGTTTTCCAATAATGTTTGTAGGTAATGTCGTTTTTCGATTGCTGTTCCAATTTTTCAAGCTGTTTTTTGAGTTCTTCGTTTTGTGCACCGAGGAATGTCAGCGTATGCTCGATTTTTGCATTTGTATCCACTAGTGTGGGTAATATTTTCTTCATTTCATCGGCCTGCGTTGCTTACATCGATTTAACCATTTGGATCATTTCATCTCATCATTCAGGCTAAGATTATTAGTGTTAAACCAATGTACTACTTTTAGGATTGCATTGTTAACATCGTCATAGTCATCTAGTTGTCTTTTAATCATCTATTTTGAAAATTAAGGAAGTGTCATCTGCAAACAAAACAATCCCGTTAGTGTCCCCTACGTAATAGGGTAGGTCATTAATATAAATTAAAAATAAAAATGGTCCGAGTATCGAAAGTAACCACCGATCCCCCCGAACGTGTGCCACCGACATCGACCCTCTGAGTTCTATTGTTCAAATATGAAGTCAGAAGATCGAGAGCCTTGTTCCTTATCCCGTAGTGATGTAGTTTCCTGATCAATGTCTCATGTTGGACGCAATCAAAAGCCTTAGACAAATCGCAAAACACGCTAAGCGCATCATGTTTATCTTCCCAGGCCTCATAAATACTCTTCAACAAATCTACACCAGCATCGGTCGTCGAACGTCCTTTAGTGAAGCCAAATTGTTTATTATGAAATAATTTGTGACTGTTAAAATAGGTCAGCATCTGCTCAAGTATTAATTTTTCAAATATCTTGCTCAAAGTCGGCAACCCTGAGACAGGTCTAAAATTACCTGGATCAGAAGCACTGCCGACCTTGAACAAAGGTATAACTTTACTGTGTTTCATTAAATCAGGAAACACACCACCCGAAACGCAATCGTTAAACACAGCTGCCAAGTAAGGGGCAATGACATCAATGACACTAGATACAGATTTTATCGATAGCCCCCCAGGTCTGCGGTTTTTTTAACATTAATAGCCCTGTAAGCTTTCAGAATGCCGTTGCAGTCAACAGTCGTGAATTCGAACGCGTGTTGACAGCTATCTACACATTCTGACAATATTTGCTCAGCGGAAGTGGAAGACGACCGAAGAGTATTCGTTATACGAAAAGGTATATACTGAAAAAATTTTCAAACTCAGTCGCTACTTCCAGATCCCCTGTGACGTGACGCCCGTTTATCTTTAAATGAAAGCTTCGTTCACTCGTTTTAGACCTACCGCATTCAGAATTTACAATGTTCCAAGTAGTTTTAATTACATTTGTCGAAGCTGTCATTTTATTTCTAATGAAATTTGACTTTGCTAAGGAACAGACTTGTCTAAATGTCTTTGAATATTTTTTAACATATTCCTTAAACCCAGGGTTGAAATTAAATGCTTTTTCCGAATAAAGTTCATAAAGCCTCTTACGACTTTTATAAATACCAGGTGTAAAATAAATTTCCGAACTCATCATGTATTAAGTTAAATAAATCAGCGTAAGATTTATCTACAGTAGTGTAATCGGGCAATGCTGTTATCTTTTTGGCTATATTTTCTTTGAAAGTTTCTAAGCGTTTCGAGTTTACTGGTACAAAACTGATTACATTCTTACTTCTGGAAACATTTCTAGCATACAGAACAGATTGTCCTCGATGATCAGATTTTACAGGGTCCACTATACAATTCTTAATGGGGTGTATATTAGTGAAAATGTTATCAATACAAGTAGCACTAGTGCCAGTTATACGAGTAGGTTCTAAAAATACATTATGTAAACCAAAGGACTTAAATAAGTTCAACATTTCCGTCTCTTTGAAGGTTCCAGCGAAGAATCTAAAATATCTACATTGAAATTTCCACAAACGACTACTGCTTTTTTAGAGCTCTGGCATTTAAACAAAGCATCTTGCAGTTTTTCTTCAAACTGTGTGTATGGAGCATCCGGGGGCTTTATACGCTTAACACAATGAACTGCTCGAACTCAATAGGCTTACTATGTCTTTACGTTCTTTAAAATTTTATAGCCTAGTTAATAAGAATTAATGAGCCTCCACGTTTACATTTTATCCTACAGAAAGAGCTAGCAACCTGATGATTTTTAAAGTTCAACATTACTTCATGCTGCTTTAACCAATGTTCTGTTACACAAAAAATGTCTATTCCATTCAAATCAATGCACAGCTCCAACTCCAACTCCTTCCCGCCGAGCAGACCTACATTCTGGTGCACCAGGTGTAAACCAGTATTTCCGTACTGAATAGATTCAGTGGCCGGAGGGGCCTTATGTTTATTATTTTGCTGTGGGTACATGTCAAATTGAATGCAAGAGTTTTGCTCTTTTGTCTCATAACCTAATTTAAATTACTCGGATATAAACATATATCCTTAGTCCTACTATTATATACTATGTCATTAGACTGCTCAAAAGAAGCAGTTTGGGTAGCCAGGTTTTTGGCTAAAATATCAATATAATACTGTAGCGATTTTGCTACCTGTCTTTTACAATAATTTAAAAGCTTATGCTTTCCTTTAGTCAAATAATAATTATTTCTAACAATAGAGTTAGTGTCAATAATATTGAACTTTTTATTATAATATGCAATAGTGTTTAATGTCAAGTTCAATTGCTCCCTAAACCTATACTCTGCAATTGGCATTGATTTACTGTAGGGCAGTGTATATATTATAATGTTATTTAGGGTTAATGAATCTACAGAGTTTTTAGTATTTGAAGTAAGGTTTATTTTTGCATGTGCACTGCTTTTGTCATTAAGAATGCTTGAACGCGCTTGGTGTGAAATAATAAGAGGAGCTGATCGGCTCCGATTGCGTACTTTTTCTGGTTCGCGCAGCCGTTCGGCTCCGATTTCATGCTCTTTCTTGCTCGCGCAGCCGATCGGCTCCAATTGCATGCTCTTTATCGCTCGCGCAGCGGATCGGCTCCGATTGCGTGCTCTTTCCCGCTCGCGCAGCCGATCGGCTCCGATTGCGTGCTCTTTCCCGCTCGCGCAGCCGATCGGCTCCGATTGCGTGCGCGCCGCCCCACGCCGACCGCCATTTTGACGGCACAATTTAAACAGAACAGTTGTGTGTACTTATACGAAAACATCACTGATGAAAACTTAATTTATTTCTTCATCGGGGCTATCTAAAAGCATGTTCTGAAAAGCACACGTTAACACCGAAAACAAAACTTGGACTGCGTGGATACTGGTACTGCCTTTGTAGTGAATCCACCCGGCTGCGAGCGCATCCGACCGGCTGCGAGCGCATCCGACCGGCTGCGAGAGCATCCGACCGGCTGCGAGGGCATCCGACCGGCTCCGAGCGCATCCGCTTCCAGCCGGTCTATGTGAAATAGTTGGCGGCTCCGCTCCGACCAGCTCCGAGCGTATACGATCCGGTCTGTGTGAAAAGAAAAGTGCGCGCCGATGCTCTCCGAGCCGGTCTGTGTGAACGGACCCTAATGATCACAATACTTTTCAAGGTCCTGTTTTGTTATATTGCCCCTGTTTCCTATAAAAATTACCAAATTATCCCTACTTTGAAACTTATGCCTACATATAGACTTCATAATTTGGGTATATGATGCTGAAGGCATGCAATAATTTATAAATGACTCTCCCTGGGTAAATAAGTTCAATTTCAAGCTCATATCTTTTCCAATTTCATCACTGAACATAAAATTTTGACTCCCTGTATTATAAGTGGGTATTAAACTAGGACTGTTTTCTGATTGGTTTAGTAAACTACACAGCTTATCTGATGGGGTGTGTGGATTCTTTGACTCTGACTGGCTGCATTTGCAGTCACAATCAGAATGTGTTTTGTCTGATAGTGAGTCAAAACGGTCAGCTTAATGTGATGTTGAGTTTATGAGTTTATCCATTGCCATAGAATACTCTCTGATAATCAGCTGTGATTTGTAATACATGGTCTTTACAGACTGTAATGATTCCTGTAGCTGTTGAATTTTTAAATTAAACTTTTGTGTATCAGCAGCATGCTGGTTCTGACCTTTCTCTAGCTGTGTTGTGCATAAGCTTAATTCTTTAAATAGTTTCAATCTATTTGTACAATTTTTTTATACTTTTAGAAAAGTTTTTATGTATTTTAAGTAGGTTTTGATTTTTCTTTATTAATTTATTAATTTTAATATATTTCTTTATTCTTTTACCACTGCAATGATCTAAACACACTGATGGTGATACTACATGGTGTTGGGAGGTATCATTAGTGAGGTCAATGATATCAGTGCATTTCGGACCCGCAGCAGCAACTACTTGTGGGGACCTGCCTATGAGCTCGTCAAACAAGGTTTGATTTTGTTGGGTACTTGCAGCGCGGCTTCTTCTAATTGAGTAATTTGTAAGTGAGAGTCACGGAGCTCCTGTTCTAGCTGGTCTATACGTCTTAGGGCATGTTCATACTCCCCACTGCACTTATCAAAATTTCCTACAATTATATGAAGGTCATCTCGTTCCCTGGTCATCTCATCTAATCTAACGCTTAGCGAGGACAACTGATGTTTCAATTTGCCATTATATTGTACTACAGAGATAAGCTCTGTTTCGTTGTCCTCGCGTTCATTAACAAGCTGAGCAAGCTGCTTCTTGGTGGATTTTAGTTGTTGTAGAACCTGTTGCAGTTTAGTCTCTTCCTGTCGAGCCAGTCTCTGCGAGTCATCATTTTCAACAAGTTATCAAATGTGTGGTAGCAAATTTCTTAGAATGAAATCAAGGAGCAGTCTGCCGTACAGCGGACAAGTTTATTTGCTTTTAATTGATTAAAGTTAATATGACAACGCGAACGGTGGGATTTTTATGAATTACCCTTATGTTACCAGCGTAGATATTAAATATATAAACGTGAACAATAGGCAAAACACAAATAGCGGTTTCAAAGTTAATACAAGTACTTAATGAAATTCGTCTGGATTACCTGTCTATTAGCAGCGTAGTATATATATTGTGCATATATACACGTGAACAGCAGGCAAACAAGTTAACAACAACAACACTTGAATATTTTACAAAAAACCTCACCCGTCACTAGGTATGTGCGATTCGATCAATGACCAGGTCCTACTGGAATAAATAAAAGGTACTTACAAGCGTAATATGTAATGTTTAGTAACTTTTCGATCCTCAGAGCATAACTTAATTCTTCGCATAGATTATTTAATTACAGCTACAAACTTTTCCAGTGTACATAAAGTGAGAATACTTGTCAACATATCTCTGAGGTTACGTTACCGACAATTATTATAAAAAAGAGACAACTTTTATTCAATTATGTATTCCTAAACTTCCTACATTTAATAACTGTTTTTACAATATATAATCGGTTATGCCTTTTACAAAGAACATTCGATTTTTATGCATTTACGTTGCAAATAGGTACCTACTCAACGAAACGGTTTTTCACTTATCACTTTTTTTTTCACTTTTACGCGATTTAAACACCGAAAGCTTTATGAATTATTTAATTTATTATTAAACAATGATAATGCGGTGCAATTGTTTTCTTTTTGAGCTATTAATTCGTGTTTATTTAAGTAATTTTAAATTATTTAAATCGGAGCCAAAATTTTATGACAGTTCCGTAGTGTTGCCAGCCGCAGAGCCCGTGAGCGTCAGGATGGACGGTCACTACCCATAGATCGCATCGAAACAGTTATAGCTAGTTGCTACCTAGTTGCTACTAGTTGCTACCAATCATTAAATAGTTGCTACCTTTGATTTAAACAAGATAAACGAGTTTTTAAGGTGACCGGCCATTCTGACATCAGGATGGCCGGTCACCTATGCAGGGAGGAAAAACTAAGCAAATGAATTGAGTTTTTTTTATAAGCAATAGTTGCTACCAGGTTGCTACCTTCATATATGTCGGTTTAAACCTCGCTGCATTTAAGGTTTCATAGTTATAGTAATTTACTGTTTTGATGGCGAAGCGCCTGTAGGAAATAAATGAGCAAATGAACAAAATACAATTTGGTAAGTTTATAAGCAGGCGTTATCAGTTTTTATTTATTTTATCCGTTATAAATGTGGAATATAATTATGTAGTTGAGATTCCCAAACTTAAAAGTGTATAATGCAATAATAAAACAGAAAGGTTTGCTTATTATATTTGCAATTTAATAAACAATTTAAAAAATAACATACATATCGACGGCAAAAAGGAAAAACACTTTAAGCGACACTTTGGTCGAAAATGAGTTATATACATATTTGGAATCAGCGAATTTTTCCGCGTTGATTGGTCTTGGTTTCGTAGCGATCTGACCTCTTTGGTGTCGCTTCAAGTAATGGCACTATTAAGCTTATTTTTTTCAGACGCTAAATAAAGTGACACAAAATTATAGCTAATTTGGTTAAATTACCGCTTAGTTAGAGTGGACGATCATCCACAGACGGACGGTCAGTCCGTCCCGGACTCCTTATTAAGATTGTTATTTGATGTGTTTTTCTTTTTTGTTTCGAATATCCCAAGTCACTTAAATCGTTTATCTCCGTCGTAGGAAATGCGGCGTAAATCACTACAGGTGTTTTGGCTCACTCTTGTATCACTAGTGCGTAGTCGCTACATTCGTTTTTCCTTGCTTTCATTGTATTTGTAAGATTGTTAATGTTAACGATAATAAAGTTAATGTGTTTTACATTCACGATCATTATGACATATTATGGATTTTAGTATTTTTTTGCAATTGCAGAAAGATCGATAGTGTCGGTTAAAGTAACACCTTTTGATGGTGTAACTTTAACCGACACTATCGATTCTTTTTGCAATTGTTTACAGAAACTATTAAATTAACCGACATGGTCTTTTATTCCCACAACATCGGTTCATTTAAAATTGTGTACTTAAGTTACCTATTAAACTCACGTCGCTACATACAATGTATTAAAGTGTAAGTGTAAGCATGAACCCTGTTTCTGGCAAGCGGTGTGATCATAGAAAGTAACCGTGGGCCGTGTCATTTTCATATTAACCTATTTGTCAGAACACTAACCATTGTACAGGCAGTAGTTCACTCAAAAGATGGTGGAGTTTTCCTATCGTAAAACGACTCCACTCCGCCTGTAATTATGTGATGGTTAATAACTCTCATAGCATGCTTTTGTATCAATTCAAATGGGTGAAGCTGATATTCAGGTGCTTCTTTTCAGCATTCAGCACTTTACTTGCAACTATAAATAAGCAGTGTTTGCACCAGTGAAGTACCAACATACCCTGCTAAGCACACCGAGCTTTAACGGCGCAGCTTAGCCTTGTCGTTCAAATGACGGTACCGAACGTCACTAGAAACCTCAACTCCAAGGAGCCCTATACTGTTTTGGAATTTAGATTGACGTGCCCTGAACTAGTAATGCCACAGTAAATTAACAAATTTGAGTATTTGTAGGGTTAAACTGGACATGATTTAGGTAGTTTACTCTGAAATTTGCAGCATTGAATTTGCGTTCACTTTAGAGATATTAGGATCAAAATTAGCGCCCACCGTGGTCCAAGCTCTGTAAAAATCTGATTATTGAAAACACGATTTGAAAACAATGTTTACTTTAAGCGACAATCGTCATTATTTAGGTAGTCGACAAAATTAAATGAATGTGAAGGCAAAACACATTAACTTTATTAACACTCTCATTAAACTCTTACAGATACAATGAAAGCAAGGAGAAACGAATGTAGCTCTAGGCACTAGTGATACAAGAGTGAGCCAAAACACTACTAGTGCTTTACGTCGCATTTCCTATGACGGAGAAAAACGATTTAAGTGACTTGGGATACCCGAAACAGAAAAAGAAAACACATCAAATAATAATCTTAATAAGGAGTCGATACTCTAACCGGTAATTTGACTAAATTCGCTACAATTTTGTGTCGCTTTACGTCGCATTTCCTATGACGGAGAAAAACGATTTAAGTGACTTGGGATACCCGAAACAGAAAAAGAAAACACATCAAATAATAATCTTAATAAGGAGTCGATACTCTAACCGGTAATTTGACTAAATTCGCTACAATTTTGTGTCACTTCATTTAGCGTCTGAAAAAAATAAGCCATTACTTGAAGCGACACCAAAGAGGTCAGATCGCTACGAAACCAAGATCAATCGACGACTACGCAATGGAACTACCGGGATACGGTGGATGATTCCAAATATATATATTATATATAACTCATTATCGACCAAAGTGTCGCTTAAAGTGTTTTTCCATTGTACCCTCGATATGTATGTTATTTTTTAATTAAATTACAAATATTCAAGCATACCTTTCTGTTTTATTATTGCAATATACACTTTTAAGTAAGTTTGGGAATCTCAACTACATAATTATATTCCACATTTATAACAGATAAAATAAATAAAAACTGATAACGCCTGCTTATAAACTTACCAAATTGTATTTTGTTCATTTGCTCATTTATTTCCTACAGGCGCTTCGCCATCAAAATAGTAAATTACAATAACTATGAATCCTTAAATGCGACGAGGTCTAAACCGACATATATGAAGGTAGCAACCTGGTAGCAACTATTGCTTATAAAATAACTCAATTCATTTGCTTAGTTTTTCCTCCCTGCATAGGTGACCGGCCATCCTGATGTCAGAATGGCCGGTCACCTTAAAAACTCGTTTATCTTGTTTAAATCAAAGGTAGCAACTATTTAATGATTGGTAGCAACTAGTAGCAACTAAGTAGCAACTAGCTATAACTGTTTCGATGCGATCTATGGGTAGTGACCGTCCATCCTGACGCTCACCAGAGCCCTACCACCTACAAAAGTAACTACCACCGATTCAGTTGGTTTAATTTGACTATTACCGTCTACTGTTGTTTTCCTATTTATTCTCCTGTCTTTAATGATCTTTCCGCAGCCATATGGAAGGTTAATGTTATTAACAATCTCATCTTCAGTCCACTCGCTTGGGATACCTCTTACAAAGCCCATACGGGTTACAGTAAATGTGGGGATGAATGTCTTGTAATTATTAATGTCTAAAATAGGTGAATTTAAAAATAAACTTTCATCCCGGTAATTTTTGAACTAAATTAAAAGCTTGTTACTCCCAATTCGAGGCTTCCATTAACTATATGTCTAAACGGGTGTTTTTTTAAAAACCTACTAAAAGTTAATGGATGGACCGAAGAGTTAGCATCCAGGACAGTGTCTTTTTTTGGATTTTTTTGTACACCTAGAGTGGCAGACAAACATACGGTCCCACCAGATGTACCGGTGGTCACCGCAGCCTATGGACGTTTGTAACAACAGGGGCGCCAGAATCGTGCTGCCGACTCTGTAAAAACCTTCTAGTACCCTTTTGAAGAACCCCATACTGTAGGCGTTTGGGAAAACCGAAGCAGGGAGATCATTCCACAACCTAAGCGTACGCGGAAGAAAGCCTCTATCGGATCTAACCGTGCTCGAGCGCTCAGAACGCAACGTGTGAGGATGTACACCCTGTCTGTGGCGAGTGCTATGATAGAATGTAGCCGTTGTACAAGCGGTAGAACACACACAGAGAGGCAAAGTCTCTCCTGTCACTAAAGGATAGGTTACACAGTGCGAGTAGCTGATGTGACAGTAGACAGCTACTGTGCCTGTGTACTCGTATGACAGTAGCTCGACTCGCCTCGCACGGTCATACTAAGCAAACTGCTGGCGTCGCAGAAGACAGCTACTGCACCAGTGTACTGGCATAATTCGTGTTGGTGCAATATGTTGTCGCAAAATACACGTTTAATCACAGTACATACCACAATAAAAGCGGTTACGAAAATACTTTGTGTTGAAATACTTAGAATTGAAAGAGCTATACAAAAAAAGAAGAAGAAAAGAAGTATTTGGGTCAGGAATTGGCTGCAAAAAAAAAGGGGCAACGCATACAATATTTAAAGAGCTATATGATGAAGATCCCCGAGAATATAAAGCGGTTATGAGAGTGACACCTGAACAAGTGGAAATACTTTTAAATTGAATTGCTCCAAAACTTCAACGTGATGATACACTGATGAGGGATGCGATACCTGCAAGGGTGAAGTTGGAAATAACCCTGGTATACCTTTCTTCTGGGATATCGTATAGACTTTTGTCGGTATTTTTCAGAGTTTCAAAAGCATCCATAATTAAAATAATACCAGAAGTGTGTGCTGCTATCAATGAAAGTCTAAGAGGTTATATCAAAGTAAGTAATTTTTATTATTCATAATCAAATTCACAACGGATTTGTTAAAGTTTTTGCACTTAACATAGGTAGTAATACTACAGTACTACATAGCTTATTTCGTTATTTTAGATATTGATATTGCTGCAGAAAGTACATCATTATGGAGTATAGATTGTGAAGATTGATCCAGCAGTGGCGTAGAGAGTGCAGGTATTGTAGGTTCAACAAGTTGATAATTTACTACAGGCTGTGGTGATGGCGTACATTCATTATGGAGTATAGATTGTGAAGATTGTTCCAGTAGTGTACAGTGTGCAGATATTCTAGGTCCAACAAGTTGATAATTTACTACAGGCTGTGGTGATGGCGTACATTCATTATGGAGTATAGATTGTGAAGATTGTTCCAGTTGTGTAGAGTGTGCAGATATTGTAGGTTCAACAAGTTGATAATTTACTACAGGCTGTGGTGATGGCGTACATTCAGAACTGTAATTAGAAGGTGTATACACAATTCTAGCACAGAGGGCGCTCTTACGGTATCTAGAGAGTATTGCCTGTATTTCATCTGTCGCATCAATTCTATCAATCGGAGGTAACTGTTTGAGCTGCAGTGCTTCATGTCTTCCAATAACGTCACATTCATCTTCAAACTGTCTTGGAATCGGGGCAGACACGTTTACTAAACTGTTATTTAGTTCTTTGAGTTCATTCACGGCTGCTTGAATTTCAGACCGTTCTGATGATACTTTCGTAACATAGAAAGAAAGCAACTCAAGCAAGCTTCTTGAGTTGCTTTCTTTCATATGACATGATATGATTGTGTAATTAATTAGAAATAAAATACTTTACAGATTACTTAATGTTTCTTTTTCTTTTAGATTTATTATTTTCATGATATAATCCATAGAATCAAACCACTTGATAGATGGTTTATAGATCTCATCAGTACCAGATCCACTTTTTTTGCTCTTTTCAATTTTCAATAACTCCTGGTTATACGTAGAACGTAAATTTTTTATTTTTTTTGTAACTTCATTCGTGTTTTGTAAATTACATTCCATGCGGATGTGTTCTAACGACGCTTTACGCAAATCTCTGTTCTTATAATTAGGATCCAAACAATTCCATAAGTTCGTTTGATCTTTGTATTGCTCCACAAACTTTATATTTTGATCGGATGTCCACCTTTCCGCCATTTTGACGCCGAAACAAGAAACACTGCACCCGGCGTGGCCCCGAGCGTACGAGCTACTGTCATTTCGCAAAATCGTGTCAGTTGACGACCGAGCGGCGTGCGAGTAGCGTGGTGGGGGAATGCAAGTAGCAAGTAAAAACAAAAAATGTTGAAGTAACTCGGACGCGAGCAACTGTCTCACTCGCACATGACAGTAACTCGTATGATGCGGTCACACGTGCGTATTAGCTGCACCTCAGTAACTGACTCGGTCAGCTCGCATGCCAGCTCGCACTGTGTAACCTATCCTTAAGAGGTTCCACACCACCTGCAAGTATGGGATCGATGTCAACTCTCATAGCTCGCCTTTGCACCGAATCAAATGGACGAAGCTGGTATTTGGGTGCCCCCGCCCAGAGGTGACAGCAGTACTATGGAGTACTGCATAATGGTACAGCATAATGGTATGCGGACGCAGTTGAGACTTATAGAGAAGCAGTGCTTGCGCCGCAGTAAAGTACCGCCGCGCCCTGCTTAGCACTCCGAGCTTCTTGGACTCCAGCTTGGCCTTGCCCTCTAAGTGACTGCGGAACTGCTCATCACTCAAGATGTCAACACCAAGGATCCCTATACTTTCAGAGATGGTGAGAGATGTGCCCTGAAATTGCGGCGCCACAGTGAATTTTTTGCGGTGTGAACACAAACTTGTGTCTTCGTAGGGTTGCATTGGACAAAATTTTGTCCACCCCTATCGGACACTCTAGCGAGAATAGCTTCGACTTCAAACACAAGTTGTTCACGGCTTTCTTCCACTGCAGCCCGAGAGATACCGGGACCGTGTAATAAGTGTCACCCGTACTGTCGTCCGCAGTTTACTAATGTTTGCCATAATTTCATATGCCATATTGGTATTTGCCATAATTTCATTAGAAATAACGCTTCAGTTGCCATAATCGTGAAATTACATAAAATGACTTTCACTAACTCCATTGGTCATAATCGATCAAATGTCATTAAAAAATCTTGGAAAATTATAAGGAACACATAACATAGAAAGAAAGCAACTCAAGAACTATTCTAGAGCACCAACATATACATAATTGGCCCCTCTGCAGAATCGATGTCTGAATACGCCTCGGGCTGCAGTTACCGTAGATCCGGATACTCGTTGTCGGTGCTAGAAAGCCACCCGGGTGACTCGCGAATCGTGTTTCTAAAGATGGTACGCTATCTTACCAAGCTGCGAAGCTGCGCCAATTTAGATAACTAGAGCCGGAGGATGCAAGGTACGCTATCTTACCAAGCTGCGAAGCTGCGTCAATTAAGATAACTGGAGCCGGAGGATGCAAAAAGACCAAATTACTTGAATTAATTTAAAAAAATTGAAAAAAATACCATTTGACTATAACCAAGTGAAGGAGATTAGTGGCCAATGTTTGTACCAAGAATGATGTTAGTATTTTATTCCATTATAATTAGAAATCTGAAGGCTATTGCGACATAAAATGTGGCGTGATGGTGACATCATGCTGGTGCATCACGTTTGCTGAGTCGGCACCTCGTGCTTGCTGCAATTACGATGCAAAAATGAATACAAATATCATACTTATAATCTAATAAAAACTAATCTTCTTGTTCTTCTAGCATTGATAGTAAATCTGGCCCATTATTGGTCTTAAGATTATTGTAGAAACTGATAATTTGGAGGTATGTAGTGTAAGAGACTGACCAAATCTTTCTTTTTTAAATCAGTTATTGTATAACCAGATGGAAACAGAAGATCAAGATGAGAAACTACACCTGCATTTTGCTTATGGACATCTAGTACAGAAAAGTTCTCAGGAATATCGTAGTTTGAATACTTACGTACAACTGATTTTGTCTGCCTTATTTTTTTGCAAATTTCAGATATTGTATTTTAAGCCATTTTACTTTTGTCTTATCTTGAGAATTTTTTCTGTGTGTAATATTTTTCTCCAGTAATTTAGAGGAGAAAAATAAATATATGTCATTTCATTTATATGAAATGGGTGTATTTTGCTGGCACTTTTATGACATCCTGCCAGTGGCTAGGAACATTCCCTCTATCTGTTAAATATTTCTTTTCTTTTTCAATTAAACCAAAACCCTGATCACATGGAAGGTAAGAGTGACCACTGACAAGAAATTTATGGTATATTTATGTTATATAAATGTGGTGATATATGAATGAAACGATAAGTCAGCAGAATCAATACTATATATTGTGCACTTCAGTAATACACGTTGCCATTTTATTCTTAACATATCGCGTAGTCATCTTGGAATGACCAACGCCCAACCCACAGATAATCATACCATAGACATAGATAATCTATATCACAACATCCTCTCTCTTTTAATTTTTACAGTTTGTTACAAGTGCAAATAAAATCATTCAAATATGTGGCCTACTCTTCAGCCTATAACTTACCCGACGTTCTGCCTCTATTGACGATTTCCAATATATTTTCTTGTAACTCAGACTCTACTGACACATTCTCATCACCTTTGAGTTACTATCTACTCTGTCTCCCCCCATATTCTAAATTATTCTCTAATACTTCTTCCTTTTCTAAATCAAAGTCGTCGCTTTGTGGCAAAACCTCGGTTACATTATTTTTGCTTTTACTCCTAAAAGGCGCAGGAATCAAATGTCAACGATTTCTTCAGTAAATAACTCCATCAATTTGTATGAAATATAACCTTGGTTCCGTCGCCGTTCCCTGAAATACACCATATTTTCTTAACACTATAACCAGTGTGGGTTTAAGCCTCTCCTACTTCTAGATCCCATAATTTTACCACCTTATGTTTTTTGATATATTGTTTTTCTGTTTTTGATCTACCTATCAGTGACTTTGATGTGAATTGATCTTGTATTTCCGATTTTACCTTATAATTTACAGGGTGCATGGGTAATATATCGCTAACTTTTCTGTTAAACATAAGTTCATTTGGACAGAGAGTCCTGTCTCGCCCGGTGTATAAATGAATATACATATGTATATACACATTGCTTATATATGTGTGAACATCATATATAAGCAACGCCTGACTAATATCTGAATTTTTCTTTAACAACATTTTGGAAATTTTAATACATGCTTCAGCACAGCTATTGCTTTGTGCAAAATTCTTGAATTTACCTTTAAATTGGTTTGGGATACCTCTAACTGTGCGTACAGATCCCCATCTCATCGTAAGCACAGTTAGAGGTATCCCAAACCGAGCAAAACTTGCTTTACACTTCCCTATATACTGTCTTCAGTCAAGTTATGCAATGCAAACAATTCTAGATACCTAGAATAATAGTCAATTATTACAATATACCAAACATTATTATATTTAAATAAATATTTTCCTACCTTTTCCCAAGCCCTCTTTGGTATTACTTCTACCACCATTGGTTCTTTGATATTGTTTCTTTCTTGGATACACTGTAGACAATTATCAACTAAAACGCTTATTTAAGATGAAATTCCTAGCGACCGAAGTGAGACCGAACTGCTTGTTTTGCCCTCTCTCTACACTTACTAATTCCCAAATGGCCCTTATGAATATCTTCCAACACAAGTTTTTGCAATGAATTTGGTGTTACTAATCTGTTATTATACGTAAAAACTGTTCATGAATGGAGAAGTTACACCTAAATTGGTAATAAACCTGCAACCTACTCGGAATGTCTATCTTATGTGGCCATCCCTCCTTAGTAAACATACCTAACAATTTACTAATGTCACACTTATCTTGTTCTTGTCTGATCCTATTTAACTTTTGATCTGTTAGGCCTTGATCTTGTAATACACATATCTGGCTATCCAAAGTTAATTCAGTGCAGGGCAATGGTGAGTGAAAAAGAGCATCAGCCACTTCTAATTTACTTCCTGGAACATACACAACATTATATGAGAATCTCATTAACTGCAACCTAAATCTTAGTGGTCTATGTGATAAGTCATCCAATGGTTTAGTCTACACTACAAAATCTGCACTAACAGTTTATTTTCTGTTTCCAATATGATATCAATACCAACAACATAATCCCTGAATTTATGAACTGCTCAAGGTAAAGCTGAACACTCTTTCTTAATTTGTGCATAATTTTTAGGGTTCCGTAGACAAAATAAAATAAAATTTATTCCCTTTGAAATTTAAAAAAAAAATTTAGGTTTGTCAAATGCCAAATGGCAAAAACGGAACCCTTACAGATTTGTCATGTCTGTCTGTCCGTTCGTACTTCACAGCCACTTTTCTCCGAAACTACGTGCTATTGAGGTTCCTAGCATGATATTTTTCTAAAGTGAAAAGTTTGCGCAAGAAACACTTCCAAAGTAGAAAAATGTGTCCCCCCCCCCCATCTAACTTCTAAACTAAGAGAACAATAAATCTAAAAAAATATATGATGTACAACCGAATTAAAGAATGCCTGGTCAATGCGAAATGAAATTCCTATACACTGAGAATTGACGCCATCTCTCGGATAACGTTGGAAGTCAAGTATCTAGCATACATACTTACGCAGGTTCGTACCTATCAAAAGATTCATTACACACTTACTAGATGGCGCTGTGGAAAGCTACTTTAAAATTATGAAAATCATCTTGAGGTATGATCTAACATCAAATAATTTATGCCTATTACATTTTGTAGTTTATATTGCCTTTCAAAATTCATTTTAGAAAAGTTAATTCACAAAAACAAGACCTCAGAACCGGGATCGAACTCAAGTCAAATTAAACAACTCTCTCCAGAAGGTAGTTTATTCCACACGTTATGTCATTTAACCACAGTGACAATGACGAAAGTGTTTGAAATTTTGAAATACCTCTTATTACCAATAAATTTATTTCAGACTAGCTGATACCCGCAGCTTCGCCCGCGTAAAATTTGTTCCCGTGGGAACTTATTCCCGGGATAAAAAGTAGCCTATGTGTTATTCCAGACTATAATGTATCTCTGTACCAAATTTCAGCCCGATCCGTTCAGCGGTTTGAGCGTGAAAGAGTAACAAACATCCACACTCACAAACTTTCGCATTTATAATACACTCATTTGCAAAAAAAAAACGGGCACCTAAGCAATTGTTGTGATTTTTCTAAAACCATTCAGTTTATGTCTCCTAGCCGGGACCCCTCCATGGGACCTGGAAGCGAGAGCCCTTGCGTCACTGTTCAGATGGCGCAAGGAGGCGCTGGAGCGGGGCCAAAGGCCTGCGTCTCGAGAAATCGAGGCCCAGCGGACCCTGCTCCACCAGGAAACCGTGGAGGCATGGAAGGTGCGACTTGAGCAACCAAAGGGGGGATTCGCCACAATCGCGGCCGTCAGACCGGTCATGGACGAGTGGCTGGAGAGAAGACACGGTGCTCTCTCCTACCGGTTGACACAGATACTTGCCGGGCACGGTAGCTTCGGTAGGTATCTGTGGCGAAAACACCGGGAAACCACAGCCGAGTGTCAGCACTGCGAGGACCGCAGCGATGACACAGCGCTCCACACACTGGTGGAGTGCACGGCGTGGGCACAACAGCGCCAGGTCCTCGTAGTGGGTCTGGGCGTGGACACTCTCTCGCTCGAGGCCATGGTGCGAGCCATGCTCTCCAGCGGGAGTAAGTGGGACTGCGCCGCCTCTTTCTGCGAGCAGGTCATGCTCGCGAAGGAGGCGGCGGGCCGGGTGCGGGAGAGAACTCTCCCACCCGAGTTCCGCAGTCGGCGCCTTGGGCGCCGCCGACGTGTCTTCGCCGAGGACTATCGGCCTCCATGACCGGGGGTCTAAGGACGGTGAGAAGGCCGCTCACCGTCCTTACAGAAGCAGGCCCATGACGGCAGCGTGACGTGAGCAACTCACACACGCCCCCCTTAGAAGCGGGATCACACCCGAAACCCCCCCATAGACGCGGGATTGCACCCGAACCACCCCCTGGGCGAGGCCGCAGTGGCGGCCGTAGGTCTGTTGGGAGTCACGGGACATCCTTCCTGAGGGCTTACCCGGGGCTCTCAACCATAGGCTGTTAGGCGTTACGTGAGGTTTTTTAGTCGGTAAGAGTCCGGCATAGCATCCTACGAGGATTTTCCCTCACGTTAAAAAAAAAAAAAAAAAAAAAAAAAAACCATTCAGTTTTAATTAGTAATAAGTTATTTTTGTGATGTCAACACCGCCTCATAGTAGAATGATTAGCCTGTACATAAAACATTAATTGATTATTCGAAAATAGTGGGTAGTTGATTTGACATAAAAATGTTCACTATGAGGTGGGAGTTGTTGAGAGGCGATAAAAAGTGAATATTCTGGAAAAAGAACACATTCTGTTTCCTGATCGAGTTCAGTAAAGTGCTAATTAGTTAAAGTAGAATATTTGTATTAATTAATAGTTAGTACTTAGTTGTGCAAGTAGTAGTTAAATTGTGAAAATAAAAATGTAAAGAATCTACAATCATAGGATTATTATTTCGTAATACCATTAAGTGGAATGTAGGAGTAGTATCTATTATTATACGAAGATCAGAAGAATAAATAGCTATGTAAAGGATATTGGAGTATCATTTCTCATCAAGTCAGAAGTGGTAACCTGCGAGCCGAGCCGTGACAAGTTAATACTGTAAGTAAAAGTTTATTCGAATTCTAATCATGGTTCGTGATTATTCCTATTAGCGTGTATTATTATTCGTAGCAACTTCTACTGTAGTCAAGAAGGTATTTGACTTTTAACGAATTGCTGCAAACTGGGGTTACATAACTCTATTGACTGCGGTGTCCATTTAACAACGTTTTTTTTTATCTCCGGTAAGGGTTATAGGAAATATTCTCTACCGGAACGGTGAATACATTTGTTTTAGATTGAACACAGAAATGTGACAAAGGTCCTTATCGTTTTATTGTAGTTGCATAGAGCTATATTTTTATTGTGGTAATACCCACTATTATGCCCATATGTACCTATTAGTTACCTTGAAACAAAAGTAGGTACATATTTAAGTTACAAAGCCACTTCTCAAGGGCTAGGCTTCATTTTAATTCGTGGATCCTCAGTTAATAACACGTCCTATTAGAAATGTTGGACATAACTACAATTAGTTATTTTAATTTATTTTGTGAATACCCTCTACCGGTACGGTAAATAAATTTATCTTTAGATAGGATAAATAAATGTGACCAAATACGATAGGTACGCACCGTTCTTATTGCAGTTACATAGATCAATTATAAGTATTATATTTTGTGTTAAGACCGACTATACTAGCAGTCTTTGCTATTTATTTTTAAAAAGTATGTGGTTAAGATACTTAACGACTTCTCAAGGGCAAAGACTGTATTTAGTGCGTGGATCTCCAATCAACGAGACGTACTTATGACAAATTTAGACATTATTTTATTAATTTAAGTATGAATGCTGCTGTGCAACCCTGAGCGTTGCAAGTGATTGTATAACCATGCAGGTATTATCTGTGTTAGTCCCATAGCCGTGCAAGGTGTGTTGTTTGCAGCCATTCAGGCGAGCTGTTATGTGAAACCATGCAGGTATGTTGAGACTCAGTTCCATTAGTCGTGCAGGTGTGCTGTTTGCCGCCATGTGGCTGCGCTGTAGAAGCACAACCATGCAGATATGATGTGAGTTATTTCCATAGCCGTGCAGGTGTGCTGCTTGCAGTCATGTAGGTGCGCTGTGAAAGGGCAACCATGCAGGTATGATGTAAGTTAGTGCCATAGCCGTGCAGGTGTGCTGTCTGCGGCCATGTAAGTGCGCTGTAGAAGCGCAACCATGCAGGTATGATGTGAGTTATTTCCATAGCCGTGCAGGTGTGCTGTTTACTGCCATGTAGGTGTGCTGTAGAAGCGCAACCATGCAGGTATGATGTGAGTTATTTCCATAGCCGTGCAGGTGTGCTGTCTACAGTCGTGTAGGTGTGCTGTAGAAGCGGAACCATGCAGGTATGATGTGAGTTATTTCCATAGCCGTGCAGGTGTGCTGTCTACAGTCGTGTAGGTGTGCTGTAGAAGCGCAACCATGCAGGTATGATGTGAGTTATTTCCATAGCTGTGCATGTGTGCTGTCTACAGCCGTGTAGGTGTGCTGTAGAAGCGCAACCATGCAGGTATGATGTGAGTTATTTCCATAGCCGTGCAGGTGTGCTGTCTACAGTCGTGTAGGTGTGCTGTAGAAGCGCAACCATGCAGGTATGATGTGAGTTATTTCCATAGCCGTGCAGGTGTGCTGTCTACAGTCGTGTAGGTGTGCTGGAGAAGCGCAACCATGCAGGTATGATGTGAGTTATTTCCATAGCCGTGCAGGTGTGCTGTCTACAGTCGTGTAGGTGTGCTGTAGAAGCGCAACCATGCAGGTATGATGTGAGTTATTTCCATAGCCGTGCAGGTGTGCTGTCTACAGTCATGTAGGTGCGCTGTAGAAGTGCAACCATGCAGATATGATGTGAGTTATTTCCATAGCCGTGCAGGTGTGCTGTCTGCAGTCATGTAGTTGAGCTGTAAAAGCGCAACCATGCAGGTATGTTGAGAGTTAGTTTCATAGCCATGTAGGTGTGCTGCTGAAGTGCAATAATATAGTGCAATAATGTGCGGCAAATGATTTCTATAAGCTATGTAAGTAGCCAGTGCACAATCATGTAAGTATGTTGAGATTGATCTGTTTAGTCATGAAGCGATGCTACATGCAGCCGTGTTAGTGTGCAGCTAGTATGCAACCGTATAGGTGTGCTGTCAATTTCAACCAGGCGAGTATAGTGAGAATGATTCATATTATCATCTGTGCTTTATGCAGTCATTTTGTTGTGCTGCTATTATGGTGGCGATCATAACAATATAGAAGCTTTTTCAATGATTTTGGCTGACATTAGGCTTACTTGGATTGGTATGTGTGGAGCGTTTAGATTACACACACATGAATGCATAACAAATTTTGTTGCCCAATAGTAAATGGAGCGTATGTGAAACAGTATTGATGTTTTTCGATTTACTTAACACCTCCAGCCTTGTTTATGCCTATAGTGTCATTTAGATTCCACACCAGCGGCTTAGTGAGCTTTCCCAATCACGGAATCGCTCAAGAAAGATTACGGCACAAACTGTACCCTTCTCATAACTAGCCGTATGCATAGTAAGGCATAGAGATTTTTTTTGGGGACGCCAAGCAGGCGAGATATAAGCGCCTTGGACGTAATAAACGCCTTAGATGAGATGATAGATGGGAAATTATTAGCTTGAAAGAGCAGTAACTGCGTTTAAAATGACAATTCCAGGTGACTGAAGTGAAAGATTCACGCCCAAGCAGAAAGACAGGTGAACTGTCGTGTCGGAATACAGTGCGGCGCGGCGGAGCGGTGTGACTGCCAGAAGGCGGAATCTAACCAGTGGCGGCGATACTGAAGGCAATGGTGAGGATCGGGCCGAGCGACAGGTGAAATTAAGACTTTGATTCGGATAATTGCTAACGACCTTGAGCAACCGCGTCACAAGTCCTCCAGAAAAGGAATTGTGGTCATTTATAACTTATTTTAGTTGTACCTTATTGATAAGAACTCCTAGTGCATTATTTATGGAATTATAATTATATAGATATAATGTATCACGTTTAAAAAAATGTGATATGCCTGAGGATTAGTTGAACTTTTTAGCTTCATAACAATCTATTTGTGTTATAGTGTGGGTTTCCTCAAGAGTTATCCGTGTCAAATACACGTCGGAAGTTTAAGGCGGAAACACATTGTTAAAACGCGACGCAACGCGTGTTGAGTAGAATCTATTTGTGTTGTTTTCTATGACCAGAGTCACACTATCAATATCCAATGCGCCACCATACGCAGTACATTCTATCTACACATAGTCGCGTCGTGTTTTTAGTGTGTCGCGCACATTATAAATCCCTGGCGACCATTTCAGGCATGGACTCTATTATTGGGGAATATAATATAATTTCTAATTGTAATAGACGTTGACCTTTTTGACCAATTGTACCATATCATATCATATCATATCATATCATATCAGGTGTTCAAAATATCCCGGGAGATACCGTGCAATGTACATGGGTAGACAATTTTAGGATTTCTTATCTAATTTCGACGTTTTGTGATAAGCCTTTGTGAGACAGCTAGCAATATCTATTATAAAGACCTTTTGTTTTTAATTGAAAGAGCTATACAACGGCAGTGGACTGTATGAGTTAAGCAAAATATTACACTTGGATCCTTGTAAAAGATCTAGTTGAACGACCTCTACTGGTCGAAGACAATACTAGCGGTTGCCGCATGGTTTTCCCTGCGTAGTCCCATTCCTGTGGAGATACGGGAACGTTACTCGGGGAGGGTGTGCCTTCGCAGTAGTGGAAGAGTTTTTCAAATTGATTCAGTGGTTTTGGAGACTATTCAACGCAAAGAAACAACCATACAGGCAATCGAATCTTTCCTTCTTATAATATTAATGTAGATAATCCTGATTGAAACACTGAGGCTCGGAATAACTTTTAGTAGTACGTACACAAGTTTTACTTCCTTGATCTTGATTAAAGCCAGTGCTAGAGAGTAATAACTATTTTGTGCTATCTTATAGGTATTTCTAAACATACCTGCAAATCGCAAAGAAATATATATATATACAGAGAAATTTAAGTAAAGATGAAAACATTTTGCGTGCGCCATACGCGGTTCAGAAGTCTCCGTTCGGGCGTTAATTATTGCTGTAGGTGTAGGCGAGTTTCAGAAGCCTGACCGAAGTGCATACGGTTGCTGTTCACCAGGGTTAGGTGGTATTCTCTGACTAGTTTAGTTTATCAGATTATACTAGTTGCGTATTTCAGTCGACAAACTACACTACAAGAACGCCCTGCAAACTGTTAGCAAAAAAAAAAGGGTACGTAGGTGTCTATTAGGCCTTAATTTTACGCTGTACACCGGCTGTAACATACTTCGTACCAGCTGTCCTAATACTGTAGTACCACTATGACAAAGAGGGATTTAGTACCACAAATAGCGTCAGGTTGTTGATTTCTTTTAAGCCCGCTTCAACATGGACTAGTGTCCAGTCAAATGAGTATACTAAGACATAATGCCCTATAGGGATAATTTAGGACCAAGTAAACTAAGTATAATTCTGATACTTATTATGGTTACGCTAGAACAGATTCAGTCTTACTGGTTTACTAATGCAATATTTATAATTCCGCTAAGACTGAAGAAAAGGTAAAACTGCCTTTTAACAGTATATATGCACTTAGACCACTGAGGGCCATTTTGTTAGAGGTAAAGGCTAGAATTAAATGTATATCCTATATTCTAACAAAAGTTGACTGGTTCGCAAAATGAAAAAAAGAACCCTGAACAGCTTACGTTATCAGAGTTTCTTGTAGAATTTTATCAGATCGTGGGACTGCTGCCTAGAAAGTATTGTAGCATCTGACAGAATGAGACTTGCTACATATTTATTTACCAAAATAATCCCAATTAACATTATCTATTTACATTATAACTATCTAAACTAACCTAAATCTAAATAATGACATTGTACCCAAAGACTGGCAGCATTTCCCCTTTAAATAGTTATACCCATTGGTTTAGATAGATGACTGCAGTCTGCCAGTCGACTCGACTAGGAGTTTTCTTTTTCATATTTTTTTAACAAATATCGTTTATATTCTTATTCTGATAAAAATGGAAAAGGAAAACCTTCTAAAGTCTTAAATTTACCATGACTATTGTAACACATAGAAACCAATGCTTAACTAAATGGTCGAGAGTTGGAACTTGTGGGGTTAGCCGCTCCTAGTAGTTTATTTTAGATAATTTGATTCAATTTAAAACTAGCTAAAGGTTAAGTTCACCAGCTTTTGCTGTGCAAAAGATGAGGCATTAACAGATGTAGATGGAATTGTAAATTTGAGTTACTTTAACAGTGTATTCAAATTTAACCTGTATCCTCCTGCGGAGTACCTAATCTTGTAACTTACAAAATGTCCATAATAGCGATATTCTATAATTTATTTAGATTACGTTCAAGAGTCTCTCTGCAAAAAGAGTAGGTACATAACATTATGAGAATAAGAAATTCATCAGAATCTTGTGGCTGCACCTCACAAGAAATATAGGTATCGTACCTTGCAGTTTCTTTTATTCAAATACCATTTCTAAAGTAATACCATACTATTTCTAAGTAAGTACCTAGTAGTCTAATAATTATATGTCTAGTTTTTTATCCCGTATTTGTGAAATAGGAAGGTTTTACTTACCAAAAAGTTCCCAATAAATCTTGCGAATTTATAACATGTACATCAACCATAAAAAAAAAAGTCTTTCTTGTTATCATGGTAGACTGCATAAGGTCAATGACACTTTATGGGTAGTTACCCAGTTAAACAGTGGTAGGTATACGCTCTTGCGACAGGCTACCAACCGAATTTGAAGGTATTGGTATGGTTGGATTAATCAGAGTATCTCAGTGATTGACTTAAGAATACTTATACTTACCTACATTTTGCATTGACACATTTTATGCGCATACCATGATTACTTTATATTATTATTATTATTTGACATAATTCATACCTATTTCAGATTTATGTTTGCAAACGTTTGACACAATTTATTATAGTATGATATGAAATTATTAATTATTGACATTATTACACGAATGAAACTATTATTAGGTACATTATAAGACACCAATATTTTTGTTATTATCATCTGAGATTTTTATTAATATTTAAAATGATTATCTAAAGTCATTATTATTTGCATGACAATTTATTAAAGTTAGTTTACAGTATCGGAATTTAATCTATTGATGTATTTATGACCTAAGTTACAATTCATTGATTAAAATTGTCACCTATAATAAACACATTGTAACACTATCGAATTAGGGAAACCTGTAAGGATAGATGTTGATATAACACACAAGAGCTGCCTTAAATACTATATTTATATGTGTCCTTAGGGTTATGGTATAGGTATATTGTGGCTTCATCACGTTGCCTGAAACTAGACGATTATTAAGGTTAAAAGAACTTTATTTCTCATAAGGACAATAGTTCGCTTAAAATGAGATTAACAATTTAATTTACAAATATTATTTAAGTAATATTATTATGATGGTAATATTAGATACCTAATGATTTTTTTTTATGAAAAATCACTCGCTTGTACTAGTTGTATTCCACTATTTAATATATTTTACACTAATTGCTGACACATGTAATGATTTCTTTTGCTGGAAAATGAAACCTGGAAGTGATCTGCAGACTCTGCTGGGTTTTAAAAAAGAGATCTCTTTTTAGATTTTACATTTGTAAATAGTTTCAGCAGGCGGTCTGCTCTGTGAACTGGTTACTTGTTGCCTTTGTTTTGTATTCTTGACGTTTCGCCAGACTCAAGTTCTCACTTATAGTTTTACAAAATAAATAATGATTGAGTTAATAGTATAAGCCTATAGACTATAGACAGAGTAGATAGAAGATATAGAGAAGGTTTAGGTTTAATTAAACTTTAAGATTTTGATTTAGCATATTATAAAAAGCCGCATAAAGGTATTATTGTTATGTACGTTATGTATAAAAATATGTGATTAGTTCAATATACAGGTCCGAATGTTGTGATTACTGCGTGCTCCGGAGATAGCACGCTGTCTGATGGCCGAATGTTGTGATTTTGCTAAAACCATTCAGTTTTAAGTAGTAATAAGTTATTTTTGTGATGTCAACACCGCCTCATAGCAGAATGATTAGCCTGTACATAAAACATTTATTGATTATTCGAAAATAGTGGGTAGTTGATTTGACATAAATGTTCAGTATGAGGTGGGATTTGTTGAGAGGCGATAAAAAGTGAATATTCTGGAAAAAGAACACATTCTGTTTCCAGATCGAGTTCAGTAAAGTGCTAATTAGTTAAAGTAGAATATATGTATTAATTAATAGTTAGCAGTTGTGCAAGTATTAGATAAATTGTGAAAATAAAAATGTAACGAATCTACAATCATTGGATTGTTATTTATTTTATCATCCCATCAAGTGGAAATATAGGAGTAGTATCTATTATACGAAGAGCAGAAGAATAAATGGATATGTAAAGGATCATTCGAGTATTATTTTTCATCAAGAATGTTGTGATTTTGCTAAAACCATTCAGTTTTAAGTAGTAATAAGTTATTTTTGTGATGTCAACACCGCCTCATAGCAGAATGATTAGCCTGTACATAAAACATTTATTGATTATTCGAAAATAGTGGGTAGTTGATTTGACATAAATGTTCAGTATGAGGTGGGATTTGTTGAGAGGCGATAAAAAGTGAATATTCTGGAAAAAGAACACATTCTGTTTCCAGATCGAGTTCAGTAAAGTGCTAATTAGTTAAAGTAGAATATATGTATTAATTAATAGTTAGCAGTTGTGCAAGTATTAGATAAATTGTGAAAATAAAAATGTAACGAATCTACAATCATTGGATTGTTATTTATTTTATCATCCCATCAAGTGGAAATATAGGAGTAGTATCTATTATACGAAGATCAGAAGAATAAATAGCTATGTAAAGGATATTGGAGTATCATTTCTCATCACAATGAACCATTTCAAATGTTAATATTGCTTTGTTTGATAATTATAGGTAGTTTTATCCTCACAGTTTGGTAAATTAATAAGAAAATAATCGTTTTCATCAGTATTTCATAAAATTTAGTTACAATTTATGGGAAATAATGCTAAACCTCGCTAGTAGTGTATGTTCGCTAGTAGTGCATTATGCTCATGAAGTAAAAATAAAAAGGTTTTTTTGTTTGTTTTTCTTTAATAAAGTAAAAGCAGATAAATGTTTAGTATCGAGTGTGACCCCCTCTAGCTAAAATCACAGCTTGAATTCGTCTGGGCATGCTAGCGAGTATATCCCGGATACTTGCTTGCAGAATACGTTCCCACTCCGCAGTAATCACATTCTTCAGCTCTCTGATGGTCTGCGAAGCCGGGTGTACTGATCTCACACGCCGTTTTAGAACGTCCCAGACATGCTCTATGGGATTGAGGTCGGGACTTCGAGCTGGCCAATCCAAACGACGAATGCCGACCTCTTGCACATACGCATTAACATCGCGGGATCGGTGGGCGCGAGCATTGTCGTCCATAAAAATCGAGTCTTAACCTAGAGCGGCCAATGCGGGTTGTGCATGAGGAATTAGAACTTCCGTTATGTATCGATGCCCAGTCAGTGAGCCGTTTTCAATGAAGACTAACTCTGTACGTTCCATTGAATTTATTCCTGCCCAAAACATAACAGAGCCTCCACCATAAGGTGTGATTTCTTCGAAACATGCCTCTGCAAAGCGTTCTCCTTGTCTTCTTAGCACTCTCCGACAGCGATCTTCACCGAACAGAGATATCCTAGCTTCATCAGAGAACAAAACCCTATTCCAATCTTCTTGAGTCCATGATTTACAATTTCTAGCGAACCTAAGCCTGTGAACTCAGTGCTCACGGAGTTATTTGGGGCCGCGGGCCGGGCGGTGACTGCGCATATTGGCAGCGAGAAGCCTCCTCCTGACCGTCCATAGACTAATATGCTTATTTCTTACTTCTTGGAGGTTGTTCTTAAGATCCACACACGAAGATTTGCGATTTCTCAATGCGCGACTCACAAGAAAACGATCATCCCGTGGTTGGGTACATGGTTTTCTTCCAGATACAGACCTTCTCTCGACGGAACCAGTCTCCTGATATCGCTGCCAGGTCCTTTGGACCGTCGAGCGACTAACATTTAGCCTCCTAGCCACGAAACATTGGCTGCAACCCTCTTCAAGCAGCGCGATAATTTTGGTAGCTTTTACCACTTTATCTACCATTTTTGATACAGCCAAACAGCAATAAATAAAGCTTTGACAGTCAAGGATATGAAATTAATCGATAAAAATTGAATAAAAGTTGTGAAAGTCGATGTTAACTCCTGGAACTTCGCGCCAAAAATGTAGGATAAAGGGGGTTTTCTGTAAAAATGAGCATCAAATGAAAATTTGAATTTAGAACGTACTTTTTTAAATACCACGGCATTTTTAAAACCGGCCAGTAACGTGTACAAACGATTGAAACCTTTTTGGTATTGTATCTTTTTAAAGATGAATGAAAATCAAAACCGCCCGTTTTTTTTGCAAATGAGTGTATTAAGTAAGATTTTGTCTTGGAGAGGTCAAGTAACAATTTATGTTGAAATAGTCGAAAAAGTTGCGGGTAATTAAAAATAATATGGTATTGGGCTGAAGCCTTGTTGTAGTTTTTAAACGTTTGTCAAATTACCTACTTTAATTGAGTAATCAAATAACAGGGGTATAGGCTGAGGCACGTTCCGCGACCTTTAAATATACGCAAGGGTCGTGGTGGTGGTGTCGCTTTCTATATTAGAACAGGTATCAGTGCTCGTACGAGAGAGCATCCTATACATCCAAGTGTCGAGCAGATGTGGATTACGCTAACCATGCACGGGAGAAAGCTGCTTGTGGGGACGGCCTATCGTCCCCCATGGCTTGATGTGGATGTGTTTCTAGGGAGTGTAACTGACAGTTTGGTTGCATTAGCTCCTTATGATTGTGTGGTGTTGTTGGGCGATTTTAACTGTGATCTAATGCTGGCGGACGAAAGTAAGGCAAGGAGACTGCGAGACTTTCTGGGTTGCATGAGCTTGAATCAGATAGGGCCAACACCAACACATTTCACCACCAGTAGGGCTACACTCATTGATGTGATATGTACAGACCTTAAGACATGCAATGTTGTGGTGGATCACATCCCGGAGTTGGGTCGTCACTCATTTGTGGTCTGTTATTCAAATTCAGTAAAACTATGTAGGCTTAGGTAGGCATTATTAATCTCTCTCATAGTCATATTGGCACCGACTTCAGTATTATATTATGATATCTGATAAATCAGAATGTACTAACTTTGTGCTAAGTAAATTTTATTTTTCAGTTTTGTTTAAAGTCGGTTTCTTTTTTGTTAAAATTTTTTTTTTCACTATTTTTAGTGACGTGTTGACTGACTATCTATCTATCTAGGTGTAAAAATTTGAATAAACAACAAAACGAAAATAAAATTATTTGGTATGGTAAGCTGAGAAGCAATTTTGGTTTCTTAGGAGACATAGGTATACGTTACATTTAGAACAACGTATTTTTGTGGTGGACGAGCAGCTTTCAAGCCTACATTTTCGCCCTCTGGACAAGTCATCGAAAACTGGTAAATGAGCAACTTGATCAAAACGTTTATCAAAGGATGGTGGTATTGCTGGTCGGTATCTCTTAGAAGGTCTTTCGTCAGATGAAGAGGGCTGTTCATCCTGCACAGTTTCATTGGAGACAATTTGAGTACTATTCATTAGAGCGTCAGCTAGATCTACCCTGAACCATAGTAAGTCCTTAGCCTTGATTCTCTTTGAGTCGCAATCAATCTTGTATTGTCTCCAAGCATTCACTACTGCAAGATCTAAGAAATCCTACTAATATTATAAATGTGAAAGTTTGTGAAGATGTTTGGATGTTTGTTACTCAATCACGCTCTAACGGCTTAATGGATCTGGCTGAAATTCGGTACAGGGATAGATTATGGTCCCGAATAACACATAGGCTATTTTTTATTCCGGGAAAATGTTCCCACGGGAAGTGGGAACAGGGACCAAATTTTACGCGGGCGAAGCCGCGCGCATCAGCTAGTCTACAATAACTTTTACAGTCCATTTCTTTGTTTTTTGGTATGTTATGTAATACTCCAAGAGCTGGTCTAGGACGTCTACTCCGCCCATATTTTTATTGTAATTCAAAATCACACGTGGAGCCGTCACTGCAACGTAGGGCTTTTGCTTTTTATCCCATCTGGGTATTGTTGACGTTTCTATCCCTTCAGTGCAGTTTGAGGCCTTCAGCACGCCTTTATTGTCCTTCCATTTAATGAGAGCGACTTCATTGGAAGTAAATTGCAATATATCTCCGCGCTTCATTCCTCTATCTTGCTTTAGGCCTAATTTTTTGTGCTCTGGAACTCGATTCAACATAATCGTGCCGGTACCATGCAACTGCATAGTTTTAAGACGATCTAAAAGTCCTATTGTGTTAAAGTACCTATCAAAATATAAACAGCTGTTAGGAGGTACGTTTTTAGCTAAACCCAAGATGACTGCAGGTCCTTCACCGAGGGACTTGTCAGTAAAAGCGGGGTTGTTGGAATAATAAATTTCAAAATCTAGCATCAGCCCGTCACTAGTTGTCAGTACGTAATTTTTGAGTCCAAGTGGCCTGGGTTTATTTTTTACCAAAATCGTAGTTTACATTTGCCTGCGAAGAAGTGATCTGCTCATCAATAGAGTAAGTCCCAGGTAGCCTTTCAATTGACGCGCAAGCTTTTTTCATAGCCTCAATAACTGGTTGAACTTTCCATAGCCGGTTAGTACTTCCTGTAGGAGGGTCATCTGAGTCAACAACATGCATATTATTTCTCAGTTGAAAGAAACGGTCTCGTGGCATTTGATCAGCAATTATAGCTCGTCTCATTCCAGCACGCCAATACATATGAATGCGTGGATATGGTATGCATCCCATCACCAAAAACCGTACAATAAGCGCATCTCTTGACTGCTTGTATTTAATATTGATCCAGTTTTCCGTTGATAATATAAATTAGTACAAGTAACCAGGTTGTCAAAGAAAGTGTTATCAAAATACCTTTGGAAATACTGCAATGGTGTATACACTTCTGTAGCTTCAGGACGAGAAGGATAATCGTGAGGTATATCAGTAAAGTCGGTAGCTCTCCAAATTCTTGGTCTCTTATTTGCTCTACGGCGGTTGTTGTTTCTAGAGGTGGTGTTTAAATTGGCAGGCTCTATGTTTTCTGATGCCCGCAGCTTCGCCCGCGATGGCGCTGTATGTGAAATTTTGCTGAATTTTCTTTGCTATAAACCTCACGGAGCCCGAGACCTTTCCAACGAATGCAAAACCGTGGAAATCGGTTCGTGCGTTCTAAAGTTATAGCGTCAGGAAGGAAAACCTGACTTATTTTTATATAATAGACTAGCAAACTCAGCGAACTCCGTTTCGCCACCAGATGGCTTCGTTTTATGTAACATTTCGTTAATTTTCTTTGCTATAAACCTCACGGAGCCCAAAACCTTTCCAACGAATGCAAAACCGTGGAAATCGGTTCGTGCGTTCTGGAGTTATAGCGTCAGGAAGGAAAACCCGACTTATTTTTATATAGTAGATTAAAATACTTACGTCGACCGCTGTTGTTCACAAACACGGCGTCCATGTTTGAAACTGCCCGCCATCGCTTCGTAGCCTGAAATCGAAGCGAACCTTCTCTAAACACTTAAAACATAAGCTCATGCAGGAACAATTGGGAACATGATGTCTGTTCCGGGAGTGGACAAACCATAAATAAAACTCCATAGTTCTTATAATACTAACTGATCTGTAAATCTTTGACTGCATCGGTGGCGCATTTGGTAGTGATACCGGCTGCCACACTAAGGTCCTGGGTTTAAATTTCTGAGTCGGTCGATTACTTGTTTGAACTACAATTGTTTTTTTTTTCTCGGCGTTTGGGTGTTTTTTTATGTATAATTGATATTTGTATTTAGAAATATATACGTATGTATATTGGTCGTCTGGATCCCAAAGCACAAGCTTGTTATGGCTTATTAAATTATATTAAAATATTTATTATTTGTGAGTATTTATATATTTATAAACATAATTTAAATATGTACCTTACTGTGTTCTTGGGCCTGTTCGTTTTTTATGTATGATTGATATTTGTATATAGAAATATGTAAGTATGTATATGGGTCGTCTGGATCCCAAAGCACAAGCTTGTTATGGCTTGTTAAAAATTACAGAGAAACATAAATATTACATATCTATATTTACACTATTACTATCTAAACTAAACCTAAATAAGGCCCCCGTGGCATTGTGCCCAAAAGACTAGCAGCATTCCCCCTTTGAATAGCAATACCTATTCGTTGAGCGAGAAAACTGCCAGCCCTTGGGTCACCAGTTGACTCCACAAGGCGCTTTTTCAAATTCTTGAAAAATTTTTGCGCATTGGGACCCCATGGACCTAGGGTTTCGACACCGACTGGACAAAAACGATACGATGAGTCGAGACCCTTATATTTATTAATTTTAATATTTTCAGCCGCTTCCGCTGCGGCACTGGCTTTTAATTTTGTTATGGCTTGAATTCACAATCCACAAATGTTTAAATATTTATTGTTTGAGAGTATTTATATTTTTAAACATAATTTAAATATGTACCTTACTGTGTTTTGGACCTCTTCGCCGGACAGTGACACTGCTTTCCACATTTTCCATTCATAAACTCCAATAGACAGCTTTGGTAAAACAATGTATATGTACCTAAGTGTGCAACTGTCTGTTTTGGGCTTATTGCACTGGACAATGACATTGTCTACACGTGAACTCCATTATAGATCTGTTAAGTTTAAAATATATATTTGATAAATGTGTAGGTAACACTACCTCTGTCTGCCTTCGGTGAGTTCGAGCCTCGCCTAGTCTCCTGCGCCACCGGCACAAAAGCGCCCCCTTCACCTTCTTAATTCCCCATATTTTTTAAGAACTATGGCTAAATCAAAGAGAAAGAAAAAGGTTTCCACAGCGGCATCGTCGTCCACACTTCGAGTGGACTTTTGCAACATCAGAGGTATGCGCACGAACATCAACGTAGTCCACCACCATCTTGAAACTGCGAAGCCGACCCTTTTTTTCTTAACGGAGACGCAGATCTTACGTCCGGGCGATACATCTTGCTTAATGTACCCTGGCTACAAGCTTGAGTACCACTTTAGGCAGAAAGCCGGGGTATGTATGTACGTCCGGGATGATGTCTGCTGTCGTCGTCTTTCAAGCCTCGAAGACAGGGACCTGTCTACGTTATGGGCACGCTTGGATCACGGGGGCCACACTCGGATCTATGCGTGCGTGTATAGGTCTCACAGCGGTGGTAACACGGACACAGTTCGCCTTTTTGACCACCTGCAACAAGCGACTGACAAGGTGATTGAGCAGTATCCCTCCGCGGAGATAGTGATTCTGGGGGATTTCAACGGACATCATGTTGACTGGTTGGGCTCCCGGACCACCGACTTTGCGGGGAAAGCTGCTCACGAATTTGCCCTGACCTATGGGTTCTCTCAACTGGTTAAATCCCACACAAGGATACCAGACAAGAAGAACGAGCATAGTGCATTGCTGGATCTCCTGCTGACAACGCGTCCGGACGGATACAGTGTTTCAGTGGATGCTCCACTCGGATCGTCGGACCACTGTGTCGTTCGGGCGCATGTGCCTCTCGCAAGGCCTGAACCACCTCGGCCCAAGGAGTGGCGACACGTATGGCACTATAAGTCAGCAGACTGGGATGGACTGCGAGAGTTTTTCGCGTCGTACCCATGGAGGCGGCTTTGTTTTGCCTCAGAGGATCTGGACTCTTGCGCTGCAGCAGTCGCTGCGGTGATCTTGGAGGGCATGGAATGTTACATTCCTAACCGTTGGATCCCTGTAGGAGCAAAGAAGCGACCGTGGTTCAATCGGCTCTGCAGAGAAACTTTGATGTTGAAAGAATCTGCTTACAGGGCTTGGACCACAGCTCGTGCAAATTCAGATCCAAACATCTCTGAGGTGAAACGCAAATTAAATGCCGCCTCGAGAGCCAGCAAAAGAGCAATTGTCAGGGCTAAGTTCGATTTCGTCGGCAGAATTGGTGAACGGCTAGCAGGCTACCCTTCAGGGAGTCGCGAATTCTGGTCGCTTGCCAAAGCTGCCGAGGGTAATTTCTGTCGGTCAGGTTTACCACCTTTACTTAAACCCGACGGTAATTTGGCCCAGAGCGCTAAGGAGAAAGCCGACCTTTTGGGTTTTCTCTTTGCCTCTAACTCGACCATGAGCGACGGGGGTGCTTTGCCGCCGGATATTCCGTGGTGTGGAACTTCCATGCCGGAAGTAAAATTTACACAGCGGAATGTCCGACGTGAGCTTCGATCCCTGGACGTTCATAAGTCGAGTGGGCCGGATGGTATACCCGCGGTGGTACTGAAGCAGTGTGGTCCAGAGTTGTGTCCGGTACTAACACGTCTTTTCACGCTTTCATATTCCAAGCAACAAGTCCCGGCGTCGTGGAAGATTGCGTATGTGCATCCTGTGCCCAAGAAGGGTGACAGGACCGACCCGGCCAACTATAGGCCTATAGCCGTCACCTCCCTTTTATCTAAGGTGATGGAGCGTGTAATTAATACACAGCTCCTGAGGTACCTAGAGGAACACGACTTGCTCAGTGACCGGCAGTACGGTTTCCGTCACGGTCGCTCGACGGGCGATCTTCTGGTGTGCCTCACACACCGATGGGCGACGGCTATCGAGAGTAAGGGCGAGGCTCTAGCAGTAAGCCTTGACATCTCTAAGGCCTTTGACCGGGTCTGGCACCGTGGTCTTCTTACGAAATTGCTCTCATATGGACTGCCCGAGAGATTATGCGGATGGGTGTCTAGCTTCCTGGCCGGTAGAAGCATCAAGGCCGTCGTTGACGGCAGCTGTTCAGACTGCATGGCCATAAACGCTGGAGTACCGCAAGGCTCAGTGTTGTCCCCTACTCTGTTTCTGCTGCATATCAATGACATGTTGTCTATTGACGGCATTCATTGTTATGCGGACGACAGTACGGGGGACACTTGTTACACGGGCCGCCCCGGTATCTCTCGGGACACAGTGAAGGAAAATCGTGAACAGCTTGTGTCTGTAATCGAGGCTACTCTTACTAGAGTGTCCGATTGGGGTGGACAAAATCTTGTCCAGTTTAACCCTTCCAAGACACAAGCGTGTTTTTTCACCGCTAAGCAAACCCCAATTACTGTAGCGCCGCAATTTCAGGGCACATCTCTTTCCATCTCCAAAAGTATAGGGATCCTTGGCGTTGACATCTCCAGTGACGTTCAGTTCCGTAGTCATTTGGAGGACAAGGCTAAGCTGGCGTCCAAGAAGCTAGGTGTGCTCAACAGGGCGCGGCGGTACTTCACTGCTGCGCAAACACTGCTTCTGTATAAGTCGCAAGTGCGGCCGCACATGGAGTACTGCTGTCACCTTTGGGCGGGGGCACCTGAATATCAGCTTCGTCCATTTGACTCGGTGCAAAGACGTGCTATAAGAGTTGTCAACGATCCTATACTTACAAGTGGTGTGGAACCTCTTCGCGACAGGAGAGACTTTGCCTCCTTATGCGTGTTCTACCGACTGTACAATGGTGTGTGCTCTGAGGAATTGTTTGATATGATGCCCACGGCTACGTTCTATCACCGCACCGCTCGCCACAGACAGGGAGTTCATCCTCACACTCTGCGTCCGGAGCGTTCCAGCACGGTTAGATCCGATAGGGGTTTTCTTCCGCGCACGCTTAGGTTGTGGAATGATCTCCCTGCCTCGGTTTTCCCAAACGCCTACAGTATGGGGTTCTTCAAAAGGGGTCTTAGAAGGTTTTTGCAGGGTCGGCAGCGCGAGTGTGGCGCCTCTGGTGTTGCAAACGTTCATAGGCTGCGGTGACCACCGGTCCTTCTGGTGGGCCGTATGCTTGTCTGCCACCTTAGTGGTATAAAAAAAAAAAAAAAAAAAAAAAAAAAAGGTAAGTGTAATGAATGAAAAGAGAATGGGAAAGAAATTAAATTAATGTATTCAATGTGGTAGTGAAAATCCTCATGGATGTTATGCCGGCCTCCTACCGACTAAAAAACCTCACGTAACGCCCAACAGCCTATTGTTGTGAGCCCCGGGTAAGCCCTCGGAAGGATGTCCCGGGACTTCCAACAGACCTACGGCCGCCACTGCGGCCTCGCCCAGGGGATGGTTCGGGTGCTATCCCGCGTCTTTGGGGGGTTTCGGGTGTGATCCCGCTTCTAAAGGGGGCGTGCGTGAGTTGCTCACGTCACGCTGCCGTCATGGGCCTGCTTCTGTAAGGACGGTGAGCGACCCTCTCACCGTCCTCAGACCCCCGGTCATGGAGGCCGATAGTCCTCGGCGAAGACACGTCAGCGGCGCCCAGGCCGCCGACTGCGGAACTCGAGTGGAGAGCTCTCTCCCGCACCCGGCCCGCCGCCTCCTTCACGAGCATGACCTGTTCGCAGAAAGAGGCGGCGCAGTCCCACTTACTCCCGCTGGGACTTCGACCGGCTCCTTAATTTGTCCGGCTTTTTTTTAATCAGATGGAATATGAATAATAAAACTACATACTAATTAATATCAAATAATTCTTCAACCTTTATTAACTTTAATCAACAAAACACAAAACAATCAACTTAAGAAATCAAACAATAACTACATATTGTTTGCGAACAATCCAGTACTTCGTGCAAACATAAAATACTTGTTAAAAAAAAAATCGAAACACTTAGATACTTTAATGAGCAACTCATTTCCAGTCAAAGCTTTCTTGTAGAATTCTTCGCAAACATTTCTAAGGTTGTATTCATTAGCAATGATCTAACCGAGGGTACAGACAATTTGTTTCGCCCTTTTGTCCATTGTGCTCCCATTAGAGAAAACACTCTTTCCACATTTGCGTTTTGAGCCTGGATAGCAAAAATAAACTCGCAAATCTATATCTATACTTAATAATATTATAAAGAAGTAAAGTTTGTGTGTTTGTTAAATTGTAAGGGGTAATCTCGGGATCTACTGAACCGATTTTAAAAATTATTTTACCCATAGAAAGCTACGTTATTGTGGAGTGTCATAGGCTATATAGCATCACGCTACAACGAATAGGAGCGGAGCAGTAATAGTAAATGTTTCAAAAACGGGGGAAAAGTTATTTCTTTTAAGAGCTTCGTTGCGTGTGCTGCGTAAATATTTATAGTTATGTAAAAAATATGTACTACAAATTTATTTCTCTTAAAAAAGTTCTAAAAAAATTGCGCAATAGCATATCTATCTTTGGGTTGGTGCACAATAACCATTTTAATGGCAATCAATTCTTTTCTACAATAATGCCACGGGATACCTCTTTCATAACCGAAATCGTTCTTAAAAATAATGCGACGGGAATACACGCGACGAGAAACCTTTTTCTCTCTCTCTCTCTCACGTAGTATTGAATATTAACGACGAGACGCTACGAGAGTAAACGCACCGCGACAGGAACAGGTAATACTATCTCTTATGTGGCGCAAACGAAGTTGCGCGGGTCAGCTAGTACTCAATAAAACAGGCAGTCTGGTGATTGCGAAGTTTTTAAAAATGGTAACCCATCTTTTATGGAGCATCATACTTAAAACGCATCGTTTTGTTGGGATAAAAATGAATTGACGGCAGTTATTTCGTCGAACAGCTTTACATCATTGCCAACTACTGCTTTGCCTTTCATATTTACAACTGAATCCACGAGTTTTTTTAACTCAATTAGTTCGGTCTTTTTAATTGGATCCAGTCAAAGACTTAAAAGTCAGATAACGGTGTCGTCCATTTATCAAGATACTGGATACAAGTTCTGTACATATTTTTTACGTCTTCTCGAAAGTCCTCTTGATTTTCGGGGGTGTATTGTGCAAGCAATTCTCGTACTTTTAGCTGTAGAAAATTGGCAACATCTTTCTGACTCAATCTCCAGGATTCGTGGTTGAAAAAATTATTTATTATTATTTATTTATAAGTGAATGCACCATAAATAGATATAGGTACTTCACTCAATTCATTATCTCAAAACCTCTAGATTGTTATAGGGACAGCTCCAGACGTTGCAAATATTGTTTTAAAGGTTCGTACATCTGAAGAACCACAAATTAGAGATAGTACAGATGGAAACCTACATACTAAATTCGCTGAGGCTACGCACACTTAGACAATTCATTTAGACACGAGGTCAGGCGGATTTTTGTGCGCGAGTGTGTGTAGCAGAGGGTAGGTGTGAAAAAAAGGTACATACATGAGGTTTCCATCTGCACTATCTCTAATTTGTGGAAGAACTCTCTCTATCGCCGGAAATAAGCTCAATCACCTTGTTTTACTATGGTAGAGTAATTTATGGTAATTAATGTCAATGTAATCGCAAATTTCCTTTAGCGCGCGAGTGCGGACAGTGTACACCTAAAAATAGTCAAATATTTTTATAATTACGGATTCTAAATCTATTTTCAGAATATCCGTTCAATGTTGTACACAACAATGAAGTACTAGCTGATGCCCGCAGCTCTCCAGCGGGAGTAAGTGGGACTGCGCCGCCTCCTTCTGCGAGCAGGTCATGCTCGTGAAGGAGGCGGCGGGACGGGTACGGGAGAGAACTCTCCCACCCGAGTTCCGCAATCGGCGGCCTAGGCGCCGCCGACGTGTCTTCGCCGAGGACTATCGGCCACCATGACCGGGGGCCTGAGGACGGTGACAGGGCGGCTCACCGTCCTTACAGAAGCAGGCCCATGACGGCAGCGTGACGTGAGTGAGACAATTCACGCACGCCCCCCCTTAGAAGCGGGATCACACCCGAAACCCCCCAAAGACGCGGGATAGCACCCGAACCACCCCCTGGGCGAGGCCGCAGTAGCGGCCGTGGGTCTTTTGGTAGTCCTGGGACATCCTTCCGAGGGTTTACCCGGGGCTCCCAACCATAGACTGTTGGGCGTGACGTGAGGTTTTTTAGTCGGTAGGAGTCCGGCATAACATCCATGAGGATTTTCCCTCACGTTAAACAAAAAAAAAAAAAAAGCTGATGCCCGCAACTTCGCCCGCGTAATTTATTTTCCCGTTTTAGTTTCCGAGGGAACTTATTCCCGAGATAAAAAGCCTATGTGTTATTCCTGACTATCATGTATCCCTGTACCAAATTTCAGCCAGATCCGTTCAGCCGTTCGAGCGTGAAAGAGTAACAAACATCCACACTCACAAACTTTCGCATTAATAATATTAGTAAGAAGTAAGATATGTGCTGGACATCCGACGGCTACTAGGTCTTATTCTAATAGACTTTTTATATTAGACCATACATTCTGACCTGGTAAACGGTTGACACCACCAACGTTCACATTAGCGATATCTCCTGTGAAAGATACCATTAAGCCAGAACCTGTATTGGGCAAGTCCTGTATTGGGATCCACAGACGGGGCAAAAAAAATTGAAAATTTGACATTTAACAGATTAAAGGCAAGTAGAAAACGTCAGCCGCAGAAATTACTTCTAGGGTCATATGGTCTACAGTGGATCATTTTTTTTAAACTCCGTAATTCTCAAACCAATCTTTGCAATTGTATCAAACTTTGCCAGTAAGTTGTGTGGTTATCTAAGTTGTTATTATTATAGACTAACTGACATAGAGTGTACAATAACAAAGATACAATTTTTTTTATTTTATATTATTTGATCCACTGTGTACACCACCTGGTTTACAGTGGGTCACCCTTTAGGGTACAGTGGATCAAACAAAATTTGAACAGACAGATGTTAGCCCTCAGACGAAACACAGAGATGGCTGCACACTCGTTTATTCTCAACTATACAATTAATCAATTTAAAAACTAGGAAACCTAATACCGCGTGGCACAAGGAGGAACATTGTAACAGCGTCTGGGACTTGCAACCCAATCTGCAGGTTTGAAGCGGCCGCTTTTACTATGCGCATAAATGCTCACCTTCCACTGCTAACAATGCTCCCCATTGCCCGTATTATTATACTTTTTGTTGGCCCCCAATCGCAAGATGCGCCACGGCTATCCATCGTGGCGACGTCAATTTGGCGAGCTGAATATAAAAAAAAAAAAAAAAAAAAAAAAAAAACTTTATCTACCGACGTCTAGTTTAAGACTGAGCCCCACAGAATGGCGTAACATTCCCCACCCGGTCATTATTTAGTGTTGCCACTGCAGAAAGTAGCCGGACCTTACATATGCTAATAATTCTGTAACAGTCGGCCATCCTATGGGAACGAGTCCCTTCGTTCTAATTAACTATAATTTATATTTCTATTAAACATTGTTTTGTTAAATAATTGAACGTATCACTAGCGTCACTTTTATAATTATCTATATTAAGATTTTTACTGTACGTGTATAATTACATACACTTAAACTACTACAGATTCTTCGACTATGGTATAGCTGCGTGGCTTAAAGGTTACTTCTTTCACCAGTAAGTCACACAACTGCGATATCTCTTACCAATCTTGGACGGCGAGGTCATTACGCTAATCTTGCCCGGCTCGAGAACACCCGTCACTACTATGGTATAGCCGGCCGCAAAGGTTACTTCTTTCACCAGAACGACACACAACTGCGATGTCTCTTACCAATCTTGGGCGGCGAGGTCATTACGCCAATCTTGCCCGGCTCGAGAACACCCGTCACTACTATGGTATAGCCGGCCGCAAAGGTTACTTCTTTCACCAGAACGACACACGCAACTGCGATGTCTCTTACCAATCTTGGGCGGCGAGGTCATTACGCCAATCTTGCCCGGCTCGAGAACACCCGTCACTACTATGGTATAGCTGCATGCCGCAAAGGTTACTTCTTTCACCTGTTACAGAATTGTTGGCATATTTATTATTTTCATAAGATACTGCCATTAGTTTGAAGTTTGACAGTGACAAGTTGACATTTGACGTTGACACGTCAAACGTCAAAGTATTGTGGAGCGAACGGGGTATGTGTCAGGCTTCCGAGTGAAACGCCAGTCAGAGGGCGGACGCGATTAGATCACTAAGGTCAGTAAAACTTTGTTTGTAATCTCGGTTGAGGAGTAAATAGTAAATAGTAAATATTAAATAAATTTTGTTGAAATATTGTGATCCGTTTGATTTATCTTCCTTCTGCGATGACCCTAACATCTCAGAAGTGGGATATCTCGAAGTAAAACAATATTTCGTTATAATCCACCCCACGAGCACGGTGGCCATCATTGATAAAATGAAGTGAAAGAAACTATTTTTATTTAAAAATACAGTGTTCTATAGATAAAGTAGCCTCATTGACATAGTAAAACACATTTCTTGTGAAGATTTTTATCGCGGTTTGATGGATGGAATAGGATTTTATTCGGATTCACCTACTTGACCTCAGTAGAATCTAATAAATAAAACTTTTGTGATGTTGAGTTATATGAAAAATATGCATAATTTTAATATTTACATATTTAACAAGTCAGGAATATAAAAATAAATTATAATTTTTGCTCGAATTAGTCAAGATGCAAATGAATTTATACTTTTAGTCTACCCTATTTTTTTCTTCTCGATTTCATAATACGGTTTTTCTTAACTTGTGATAGAACAGTTATCAGATTATAGTGACGCATACGGGATAAAATGACAAGACTACGATCTTATTTGTAGTAAGTATGCGTTGAAAAGAGTGATGAGCGGGAACGAGCTTTCTGTAATTGAAAATACACCTTTTCTATAACAGCGATCACGGTGACTGAGTACATGCGTGAGTTTAATCGATCGATTTAAGAGAACATTGATACGTTAATTTGAACCTGTAGTGTAAAGTGTGTCGTTAAGCGATTTCCGACTTGTGGTTCCATAACCATTATCAATATGATACGCCTCCTTGAGGTAGGTATGTCATGGCAACAGACGGGTGTGTCGTGGGCGCTTTGAGGAAGACTCATCGTCGACCTTCTTTAGGAGCCATTTTCGAAATATGTGATCCTTGATCGATATGATTTTGGATTATATTATTATAATTAAAGCGTAGGTCGGGGTTAGCTTCTAACTTTTTTTTTAAAGTAAGGAACTGGCGTTTTGCGGTGGGACCCGGGGTGAATCAGTGTGATCAGAGTGGCGATCGATGTCATTTCGAGTAAGAGTTGAAATAAAAAGGTGTCACAGACTTCGTAATGTTTGTTAATTGGGACACTTTCGAGTTATCAAAAGCGTCGCGTAAGCGTTTCAAGCGAAGGAGTTAGTTGCGTTAAGCAAAATTAAGTTTTGTTGTGAGAAGCGAATGTTTTTATTTTGAGCGTGCGTCGTGTGTGATTGTTGCGAGCGAGTGTTTGATAGTTGCGCGGGCGAGAGTATTGTGAGAGATGTATGCGAGGACGAAAATGATACCGCGGTACATTGCTGTGCGTGGATTGATTATGAGCGATGTGAGATCAAGGCGAGTGATTTCGTTCCTATGTTGTGTATTGGTAATTGTCAATTTTTAATCTTGGTAAGACAAATCCTGTATTACAGAACTGTTCTGGGAAGAAATCTACTGATTTTATTCAACGTTCAAAGTCTTTATTGCATACATAAAATGTGAAATCTCTAGTGTTAATTTGATTCTAGAGGATAACAAATTAAATAAGGTTACAATATACAATGATTTGACGTTTTTTTTAAGAATTAATTGATGTATTTAATTTAGGTCGTTAAAATTATAATTATAATGAGGTAGGTACTGCGTTGAAAATGATTTATTTTATTTATTTAACAATTTATGTACACACATAATATATTACAGAGATACATAGTTAGGAAAAAAAGAGTACAATGGCACTGCTTATTTCTATAAGAAATCTCTTCCAGCAGGCCAGCGAGAGGAGAATATGGTGTTGAATAATTCAGAGAGGTAGAAGTGTGTGAGATAACTAGGTAGAATCAACTAATTATACATACTATACAAATACAAAAATATTAATATGTGTATATATATGTATATATATATATATATATATATATATATATATATATATATATATATATATATATATATGTGTGTGTATACATATTTTTAACTAATAAAAATACTTACATACGTGAGATTACATTTTTATAAATAAAAAAGGCATTATCTGTTAAGTGGTAGAGAGGTATTATTCGAGGACTTTCTTCTTAAAATTCGCAACTGTGTTAACGTCTCTGATATCAGGTGGCAAGAGTAAGAATAGAAATCGGATTTATGACGTGGGAGTTGAAGGATGGAACGAAGGTGTGTCCTGCAAGGCGCATCGTCAGTGATTAAGTTTAGCAAGGTATAGTTAGCATTACATGTTAATAAACAATTTCCATTTTGTTGTCTCGTTTTGTGTACTACTTAAGTTTTGAATTAGACATGTTTAGTTAATCAATTGGTTTTCAAAAAGCATTGAATTTTCTGATATGCAGTTGGTTGATCAGTGGAGTTACCCAGCCTACAGAAAGGTTATACAGATGTGCATAAAATACCCCTTTAAATATACAGGTATTAACATAGTAAAAAAGTTTTCTATTGAAAATGCAACAAAAACAAAAGATTGGTTTATTAGCAGTCAAACAAATTTATCAATAGCCACAGCAAAGGCGGCGCCACCGATCATATGTATCTATATTCCTAGTCCGTATAACTGCTCAATGCGCGCAAGGCTCCGACAGGCGTAGGGTACGGTCCTGAGCGGGCCACTATGCGAGTCTATTTATCGCACTCAAGAAACAAGTGGTGAGGTAACTTGTGTTGGTTGTGGTTGTGGATAAACAGAAGTCTTTTCCTACAGGCTCTACTTGGTTTACTGTTGAAATAAAACTTTTGGTAAATTTGTTTTAATATGTAGTTCTATTAAATTTGTTAGATAGGGAGTGTTGAGTGCGCACTTAAGTAACTTGTTTTGGACAACTAGAAGACTATTAAGGTTGATGACTAGTACTGCTCCATACTGGGCTGGGCAAACGTAAGTAAAACCAGGTCATATGGTGCAATATAAAGTCAATTTAGTTTCACTAATAGGCAGGAATCCCCAATTGAGAATTAAAATTGTTAAAGCGTTCAATGCTGTAGTGCCCTCAAATTTTAATCTTATTGGGTTATCACTCCAATTGAGCTTATGATCTAGCATAGTGCCCAAGCATCAAACAGAACGACTCCATTCGATCCCACTTCAGTCAAATTTGAGATTTCACCTAGGGAGCGACTTTGCCTTGAAAACAGAATCGCCTCCGTCTCAACAATTTTCAAACTGCATTCGCGACAGTAGGCGGTTAATAGCTCAAACGATAAATGTATGCGAAGTTAATCAATATCCAACAAAGATCTAAGAGATTCTGTGTCGTCCGCAAAGCTGTCATATGGTTGCATTGGTGTCATTAATATTTAGTGATGTAGTACGAAACTTGAACCCTAGCATCCTAATAATTTTCTAGAAGTGCCTTCCAAATGGTAGCGTAATTATTGGCAGTGAAAGGAATCTCTGAACACACTGTCAAAGCCTTGTTAGATTAATTATTTACCCTCTAAGTACTGAACCTTCCCTGTGAAGAGGCGGGTGTGGTCATGAATGAGACTTATGAGGTTCTTGTAGAGAAGTCACCATTCACTTGGCAAGAAATGTCAGGTTTAGTGGAGGTAGTTTTTGTTAGTAGACCAGGTTGTTTCCTTCTTCCTTCTGACCACGGAATAATAAAAAAAAATGACGAAAAGAATAGATACCTACTAAGTATGCTTCCATGACTCATCGGAAACATTAAGCACAGGTCATAAACATTTTGTGGCCATAAATATTAGCGCAGGTCACATAAAATAAACCTGTATTACTTTTTAAGATGAATTTTCATAGGGACCGGACTGAGTTTCTTGGGGTGTTCTTCTCAGTCTGTAGTATTTCCGAACCCCCGGTAGAGTCACAAAAATTTAAACACTAAATAATAAAAAAAAACTTCAAAGGGAATAAATTTGATTACATTTTATTTTTATTCAAATACAGATTCTCTATCTGCGATAAATAGGGTACACAATGGTGTTACATCATATGAATAAGATAATCCTTGCCTATTCAGCCATTGAAATAGCATGCAAGATTTTGTGTATAAACCGTCACATTTTCAGAAGTAAGTAAGTAAGTACATATGTCGTTAGATAATTAATTTATTAGAGACTACAGAGATTAATGTTATATTAAATAAGATTCTTTAAAAAAAAATCTCAACAATTACAATAAGAAATAAATACTATTTGAAGTCATTAAGACTAGAGTTTAAATCATTGAATACATAAATACCCATAAAAAAAATCATCCAGCTGATACTTTAACATTGGGTCAAATGTAATGGTAAATAATTGATACCTTTCATTAGTAAATTTAGTATAATAGACTTTCTTTTTGCGTTGAAAAGTTTAACTCCATCAGGGAATTTACGATCATCCATCGTTTTGGGCATTCTGTTTGCAAAAGACTAATTAAAGTAATTTATTTAAATCGGCGCGTAATTTCAAGAAAAAGAGGAGCCTGAAGATGCTCAAAAAAAAAATTAAAAAAAATACCAGGATATTGCGATCGTTATAATATGAGAGGTTTGATATCAAAATCAGTCAAGTCCAATTCACCCAATTTGTCATTATAATGCATAAACTAATTTTTGTTATTGGCAATATTTTTGACAACTCAGCTCAAGGCGGGTGATTCAAACGAGTCTTTTAAAACTAAACTAAACAAATATCTATCTACCTTAGTCTCAAACAAAAAAAGTCGGATTTCAAATAAAATCTGCCGGATTTGACCAAATTTGATAGTGAAATGGATAATTGATAATTTGGAAATCCCTGCAGGAATCTTAACAAAGAGCCTTTAATAAGATTTAAAAGTGATTTCAAAAGTTTATTGTACTATGCAGTATGTTTCACCTGCCAGCTGCCAGCCATTGAGGGTTGATCAGGTTAGGTTATCAAAAAATTGAATTCTACCACATTGTGGCGGCTCAGGTATACTGCCTGCCTGTCCTCAAAACTCATTTGCCATTCAAAACATGAACTTTTGACTGGCATGAGGAGTAAAGACATGAATGTAGAGTGAATATTATAGACAACCCATCACGTCTAAATCTGAAAGTCATTGTGATAATCTTCTTCTTCTATAGTTTAGTTTTCTATGGATGTCAGTCAATTTGTTCTGTCATTTCGTATTCGATTGTATAGTTTGTTTCTAGTTCAATAAACCCATATTATTCTGCCTCTGCCTGGGATGTGTAATGTATTATTTACTACAGTCATGTTTTCCAGTAATCAAATTAACTGTTTCTTAGTTGCATTTCTTCAATGAATCTGTCTATTGAGTTTGGGATAACTAACCCTTTGACAAGAATGAAAATTCTAATTCAATTATTTTTTGAATAATAATATATAATAAAGTAGTTATTATTATCCCTTGTTTTCCTGTGTACCCTTGGCTGTTCCCTTGATGGTACAGTGGAAAATAAATTTTAACCGCTGTACCCTTGGCCGTAAAACCCAACCAACTTAAATTAATTGTCTTTGTATTCATCCAGATAAGAAACCCAAAAATGTCATTTACTGACCTCATGTGCGTGCCTTGATCTTGTTCAATTGTTTTCTGTCATTATATAAGTATGTTGTTTGTATAAGTCATTCAGGAGCTTGCGTGAGCCAAAAATTCAGGCATAGTTTGATCTATCTATCATTGGGATAACATTTTCCCTACTGTAGCTTCGCTTACAATGGTTCAGACCATTTTCCAAGTGGGGTGAAGCATTTTGTTTGATTTTACCCTAGAACCCTACACTATTTTGCGCTTACGTTATTCCTACTGTGGGGTGCTGGTGTACCTACCCCAAAATTGAAATATCTGGAATTCTTGAAAAATGCATCAACTATGAAATAGTATGTTTTAATATTATTAATTAGGAACATAAGATATTAAATTAATCTTAATATATGAAATCAGTCTTAATTTGAGCACTTTTTGCAAACTTTGATTTGATGCTCAAAGAAAATGGGTATTTTGCACCTATGGTTCTGATTTTTATGTCCTTGAACCTTGAACAAAGGGCACACCACACCGTCCTTGTCTTGAAGGTGCAGTAGTAGGATCTGAAGATTATTGAGGTGTTTTTAGGATAGCTTCAATAGACTCTTTCAGATCCCGCTTCAAAGATGGTACCCGGTAATGCTTCTGCAAATGTTCACAAATGAGCCTAATTGTTTTAGAAATGCATGGCTAAATTTTATGTTTTTCTTGTTAAAAGCTGTTGAGTACTTAATGAGAACCCAAGAGTTAATTCCAGCAACATATTTATTAACTGGTAAAATAAACACAGCGGCCAATGTCTGGTTTCTCTTTGCACGGAACGTTTTTTGCCAAAGCATGAAAAACATCAAAATCACCTTTAGTTTAATGTAAAAATGAATTATTGCTGGCAATTGCACCTATAAACATACATACAAAATATATACATGCATTTAATCAAATACTTCTAGAAAACCAAAACAAGCAGTGAATAAAAATACTTCCTACACATACTACCTATTTTCCTACACTGCACAGCGGGACGATAGTATGAGAAAAACGGCATAAATCATATCTTTTAAAATATGGTTAGCAACATCGATTTTGTTTTTAGAACAGTATTGTTGTATGACTAACTTTAAAAAGTAACATATAAAAAATACATACTTACGAAAAAAGACAGTTTCACATAGTTCATTGATTTCAATATTATTTATTCACTATCAGATCCTTCAGATTCAGAGCTACTTTGATTACTCAGTGTTGGTAGACCACAAGAACATGAGGAATTTGTTCTTTCTGTCATTTAAAGTACACACACGGAAAATTTATTTCATCTGATTTTCCGGAGGCTACATACAATTTTTTTTTCTGATCTACCTCTGCAAGTGCTCGGAACGCACGGTTGTATTAATTCGTTTAAATAGTATTTTATACTATTTGGAAGAGATAAGGCCTAACCAAGCCAAAATAGAAATTCTTTTTGAAACACGAAAATTTCCTCTAGGTTTCTCTCCACTTGCTGCTGTCTTTTAAACAAAAGCTGGCTTTTATATTTGATGGCCATATATCTGGACACTCGTAGATTCTATAGTTTTTTTTTAATGTTTTTTCTTATGCAAATCTTGCAATCGGCTTGTAAGCCCTTAGCAGATTATTTGAGGGTAGTTTTTGGCAGGGGAGAGCTGTTCCTCCATTGAGGAAACCATCTCTTATTGTATCAGGGTTTGTAATTAAACAAAGTCCCATATGTGTTGCCTTTTTAGTCTTCTGACTTATTTGGTTCACATAACGCTATGGCTAGTGTGTTAGTGTGAGCTTTTATACGGTCTTCGTATAGTTTAGCTCGATTATTAGAATATGTACCTACCTACTTATAAGCAATTATTGCTTATGGGTTCACTTAACACAGTAAATTAAAAAATATTCGTGAATATCCACTTGTTTTTTTTCTTGAATCTGTCTAGGAATATATATTTTTAATAAGATAAGTAAACAAATATCGGAAAAACATATTGAAAATAACAAAAAAGGGGTAAACTCAATAGGTGCGTTGCTGGCACACAGCTATAATTTTCTGTAGCCATAACCGACAACGCAAACCTGGCGTTGGTACATTGGACGGTATTATGCATTATGTAGGAGAGGTAACAGTGACAATTTCTAACATTAGGTAGGTACTTACTACTTAGGATCATAATATAAACATATCTACATACATATCGTCACGCCTATTTTCTCCGAAGGGGTAGGCAGAGGCATAGCACACGCCTCTGCCTACCCCAATTTCAGCAATTATATTTTTGTTCCATGTTATAGGTGGTGAGCCTATTGCCGTACAATAACATATATACTCACGCCTTTATCCTTTATTTTTTTGAAGGGGTAGGCAGAGGCATATGCTCACATTTCACCTTTCGTTTTTTTTGTCCCACGTCAGGTGGTGAGCTTATTGCCGTAATTATATCTTTTCAAAATGAAACAAATAAATTGTGTCAAAATCCGTTTTATTTAGGAAATGGAAAAAGAAAACAATTTCGTTGACTACTATTATTATATAATAGGTAGATATTACAATCATGGTTCATCATCACGCCTTTATCCCCGAAGGGGTAGGCAGAGGCATATTATATGCCCACATTTCACCCTTCTATAATTTGTCCCACGTAATACGTTGTGAGCCGTATTGCCGTGTTTAAATGGACAGGCTCAGGTTGTGACTGCCTGCTGTTGAAATAAAGCCTTCAACTTGGCTTTACGACTGCCATTTTACTGGCAACCGGGACCAACGGCTTAACGTGTCTTCCAAAGCACGGAAACGCTCAAATAAATGTCACAAAGTGATCACATGGATGGTCACTCATCCATGGACCGGCCATAGTGAAAGTTGCTTACTGCAGTGATCGTTTACAGAACACTGAGTCCGCGGGGCCACGAGCGCTTCAAATAAAATGTTGCTTTATTACAATAATAAAATGTAGTTTTATAAGTACATACCTACTGAGATATAAAGAAACGTATAATCATGCCTTTTTCACCAAAGGGATAGACAGTGGCATACTTTACGCCCACAAATTACACCAATTATATTTTTTGCCCCACGTAATAGGTTTATTTTTAGTTTAAAGTTTATTATTAAAATTCGATTTAATAATTATGGTATACTTTAAAACAATTAATAATACACAGACCAGGCTGACCTGGACAATCAGGACAGTAAAAGGGAGTATCCTTGCGTTTTTTTCTGTGTCCCAACATACTTTGCATCTTCGACGCATTGTTTTTCCTAACTTTGGACATGGTTGAATAACATGTACTTTAAAGTTTACCCTAGGAGTAATATTGACTCGATTCTCGGGAACCAAATTCTCTATTACAGATAAACGAAAATCATAAAAAGACTTCTTATAGACGGCTTCCAAATTGTATAAGGTGAATGCATTATACAACATTTGCTGCAGCAAATGGATTCCCAACTTCTTGTACCATCTAACGGTTTTGTGTTCACAACTATAATATGATAACATTTGGTCTTGGTGATCTACGCCACCCATATTTTTGTTATATGTTACTGCCATCTCAGGCTTTATAACTTCTGTATTCCGACGCGTTGTTACTGGCGTCATTTGTGCATCATACTTTGATGAAATTAAAAGAACATCGCGATTATCTCGCCATTTCATCACACAGACACCATTTTTATTATATTGAGCAATATATTCACCTTTTTTTAGTTTTTTCTTTGTAACATCCTTAGGATTGTTCCTTCTATTTTGTCGCAAGGTGCCTGTACAAAAGGTATTTTGTGCTAAGAGTTTCTCGGTCAATTCAATGGAGTTATAGAAATTATCCATAAAAACCTCATGGCCCTTTCCAACATAATCTTGCAGCAAATTCGTGACCACTTTTGCTGTGTGATTTGTGCCTCCCACTACAATGTCACCAGCACCCGCATACACAATAATTTTCAAAATAACGCCATTTACGTCTGTCATGATATATAGTTTTATCCCATACTTGTGACTTTTATTTTTAATATACTGGCGAAATAAAAGACGCCCTCTCCATAAGACGAGGGACTCGTCAATGCATAGACTGGTCGATGGGTAATAAATTAGTTTCATTCTGTTGTTAAAATATGATACCAGTGGAGTAATCTTTGCCAATCTGTCTTCAGAGGAATCGCTATTGTCAAAGTGTAGAACTCTTAATATCAGCAAAAATCGATTTCGGCTCATGTTGTCGCTGAAGCAAGTAAGATTAAATAACCTATGTCTTTTCCAATAGTCAGTAATCCTGTTTATTTTTATAGTCCCCATATGGAATAAAAGTCCTAAAAATATTCGGAATTCAGGCAAAGAAATATCTTTCCAATGTTTTATTCTACTTCCAGGCATACTTCGTACTAATAATATTGAGGCGTTTTCATTGCTCTTTTCAACTATCATTTGAAGACATTCATTTGTGACTACAAGATTAAAATAATCAATTGGTTCTGTACCATCAGCTCGCTCTTTTAATCCTGCGGAATTTCCTTCAAATTGAATATTTCTACTCGGCCTGCGTTGATTTGACCATTCCGATTCTTCTTCAGTATCATTAGGTACTAATTCATCTTCACTTTCAACCACTGTATCGCTGTCATGATAGTCACCATCAAAAACATTCCCAATAAAATCATCATCTATGATATAGTCATCATAATCTTCATCTGGGTCTCTTAGAATTTCTAGCAGCTGTTCATCTGATATAGGCATACTATGGAAAGCTGCTGCGTTATGTGCTGGATCATCATCAGGAACATTTGATACGTCTTCTTCTACCGCACCAGTCATTGCTATTAGTTCCTCTTCAATATTGTCATTTGTTTTTTCTTTTGGAATACAGGGCGAGCAAGATTTACCACCATGGGTTTTGCCACGTCTGCGTGGTCGCTCTTGCCTATTTAGGGTTTCAAAAGAATGTTCAATGCTTTCTGTTACATTCGTTTGCGTAATCTTTGGTGCCGATGAAGAACTACGATAATCATCATCATGAAAATTTGACACGTTTGCATCTACCGCCTCAGTTTTTTATATTAGTTCCTCTTCAATATTATCATTTGTTTTTTCTTTTGGAATACAGGGCGAGCAAGATTTACCACCACGGGTTTTTATACGTCTGCGTGGTCGATCTTGCCTATTTAGGGTTTCAAAAGAATGTTCAATGCTTTCTGTTACATGCGTTTGAGTAATCTTTGGTGCCGATGAAGAACTACGATAATCATCATCATGAAAGTTTGACACGTTTGCATCTACCGCCTCAGTTATTGCTATTAGTTCCTCTTCAATATTATCATTTGTGTTTTCTTTTGGAATACAGGGCGAGCAAGATTTACCACCACGGGTTTTTATACGTCTGCGTGGTCGGTCTTGCCTATTTAGGGTTTCAAAAGACTGTTCAATGCTTTCTGTTACATTAGTTTGCGCAATCTTTATTGCCGATGACGAACTACTGACACAACTATCGGAAAGGTCGTAATTTTCTACATTATATGTATCTTGTTCTAAGTGGCTTTCATATGTAGGATTGTCATTTATAACTATATCAAAGACAGCTGTTTTGGTGTTAAAGTATTTAGTTTGATGAATCCAGCAATGCGTTCGCCCAACTGAAGATGTAAATTGCATTCCAGATAACTCAAGTCGTCTTAGAATCATATTTCTATTTTTCGTATACAGAATAGGAACGGATATTTTTAGGTTTTTTTCTAGATCTGATGAATTATTTATTCCGGATACATCCCTAAAAACGAGCATAAAAAGAGTTTTTTATTACTTTAACGGATATACTTACATATTATTATTTGACCATTGAGTATTGTGAACTGACAATTCTTTTGATGATCTGAAATAAGAAAATAATAAATATAAAAGTTACAGAAAATATAATGTAAAACGTACCTACTAACAAATAAGTTCAATGTCGTACATTGAAGCCAAAGGTACATCTTCTGGAGTTAATTCTAGGAATTCTTTGTCAGATGTTGAATTGATAAGATTTGATGAAATTCTGGCTTGTTTTCTGGTAAAAAAAACAAATCATTATCGTTAGCTATAGTGATATAAAACACAAAAATATCATTTTTTGAAAATAAATAAGGTAAACTTACTTTGAGGGACTGTAAAACATTTGAGACTGTGATGTAGAAGGAACATCAGAAACATTAAAATCAGATGCACTTTGTACATTTGTCGACATGGAGCGTGCACGTTTCTTCCTTAAAGTTTCAATGGCGTTAGAAGTAGTATTTGAAGCATGTCTGTAATGATAATAAAAAAATAATAATGATTAACAATTTAGTATAATATTTGGCATTAATTACGTTTTCTGGGAAAAAAAGGGCAGGTCAAAAGCACTCGAAACCAGTGAGCTTGCATGAAGGGTTTAATGAATGTAAAGGAAGCTAGTGTAGTATGTTAGGACAGAAACAAATGTCAGACTATTGTCTCTGCCTACCCTGGAAGGCGTGAGTATATATGTATGTATGAAAAAAAAATGGTTAGTGTTGAAAACACAAAAATATCATTTTTTGAAAATAAATTAGGTAAACTTACTTTGGAGAACCATAAAACATTTGAGACTGTGATGTAGAAGGAACATCAGAAACATTAAAATCAGACGCACTCTGAACATTTGTCGACATGGAGCGAGCACGTCTCTTCCTTAAAGTTTCAATGGTGTTAAAAGAAGTAGTATTTGAATCATGTCTGTAATGATAATAAAAAATAATAATAATTAACAATTTAGTAATATTGCCAATTGCCTTTTTTTACATAAGTAAATTATTATAACAACTAATAAAATATTAAAATTTTTTACCCACTTTACCTATTAGAATTTTTTACTACTGGAGGAGTGTTTTCTTCGTGTGTTTTATTTAGAGCCTTACAAACAAGCACAGTGCTGCGCCTTTTCTTGGATTCTGCCATTTTTTAAAAATGAATTTGATGTGTGTTTTTTGAAATACTTTGACGATGCACCGAAACGTTTAAAAAATTTAAGAAAAACCATTACTACAAATCTAATGTTGTGACCCTTGCCAGGTTATTAAATTTTATAGCAGAATAAAGTAGATGCCGACTAATCGTGACGAGTGGCTTGAATGCAGCAAAGAGTTTGAGAAACTATGGCACATTCCACATGCAATCGGCGCTATTGATGGCAAACATATTATTATCCAGTGTCCATTCATTTCTGGAGCCGAATACTACAATTATAAATCTCAGTTCAGCATCGTATTGTTGGCATTAGCAGACGCACAATATAACTTTATGTACGTACATATTGGGACTCAAGGGAGAATTTCGGATGGAGGTGTATTTACAAGGATGTGGTTTGAAAAGGATGATGGATGAGAAATCTTTAAATTTACCGGAACCCGTATCCTTACAAAATCGCAACAGGCTACTTCCCTTCTACTTCCTCGGTGATGCTGCATTTCCTTTGGGAGAAAATCTAATGAAACCATACGCGGGTACCCATTCGAAAGGATCTAAAGAAAGAGTTTTCAACTATCGGCTATCAAGGGGCCGCAGAGTGGTCAAAAATGCATTTGGAATTCTTGCTAGTATTTTTAGAGTACTAAGAAAACCAATGCTACTGCAGCCAGAAAAAGTTGAAACGGTCGTAATGACCATAGTGCTCATGCACAACTTCCTAAGGCGGTCTTCTTCATGTTCGGTATACACACCCAAGGCTCTTTTGATAATGAAAATCCAGAGACAGGTGAAGTTATACCAGGAATTTGGAGAAGAGAAGCAGAAGCAACATCGTTTCGTCCGTTATACACCATTGCTCGCCGCCCAGCGGCATATTTTAAAAAAAATCGTGAAGAACTTGCACATTATTTTTTAAATGAAGGTAAAATACCATGGCAAGACATGTATGCGTAAAACTGAGATAGCAAAAATCTACTCACCTGTTCATTCACGTCTCCGGCCTCAAGTCCTTTTCGGGGTGTGAAACGAACGTTCAAGAACCCTAGCACCTTATATGCATACCATTTACTTTCATAAATCTCGTTTTTTCCTGTAATAAAAAAGATTAAAACACATGTAGAATGTTCATTAGTTTCAGAGTATTTAGTTACAAAGTAATTAGATTACTTTGTGAAAAAACCCTTAAACGATACCCATTATGAAATTTTGTGATTACGGCGTGGCGGCCATATTGGATTGCAAAATTATCTCGTGATGCGTACTCAGCATACCAAAAAACCCCTTGAACGATACCCATCATGAAATTTTGTGATTACAGCGCGACGGCCATATTGGATTGCAAAATTATCACGTGATTCGTACTCAGCATACCAAACCCCCCCCCCCCCCCTTTTTTTTTGTTTAACGTGAGGGAAAATCCTCATGGATGTTATGCCGGACTCCTACCGACTAAAAAACCTCACGTCACGCCCAACAGCCTGTGGTTGGGAGTCCCGGGGAAGCCCTCGGAAGGATGTCCCAGACAGCATACCAAAAAACCCCTTAAACGATACCCATCATGAAATTTTGTGATCACGACGCGGCGGCCATATTGGATTGCAAAATTATCACGTGATTCGTACTCAGCATACCAAAAAACCCCTTAAGCGATACCCATCCTGAAATTTTGTGATTATGGCGCGGCCGCCATGTTGGATTGCAAAATTATCATGTAATTCGTAGGCATTCCATTACTCAGTAATTAGTTACAGCTAGTACTCATTGTAATTAATTACTCAAGTAATCTGTTACAGAGTAATTGAATTAAGTGAAGAGAAATGATACTCCAATATCCTTTACATAGCTATTTATTCTTCTGTTCTTCGTATAATAATAGATACTACTCCTACATTCCACTTAATGGTATTACGAAATAATAATCCTATGATTGTAGATTCTTTACATTTTTATTTTCACAATCTAACTAATACTTGCACAACTAAGTACTAACTATTAATTAATACAAATATTCTACTTTAACTAATTAGCACTTTACTGAACTCGATCAGGAAACAGAATGTGTTCTTTTTCCAGAATATTCACTTTTTATCGCCTCTCAACAAATACCACCTCATACTGAATCATTTTTATGTCAAATCAACTACCCACTATTTTCGAATAATCAATAAATATTTTATGTACAGGCTAATCATTCTACTATGAGGCGGTGTTGACATCACAAAAATAACTTATTACTACTTAAAACTGAATGGTTTTAGAAAAATCACAACATTCGGCCATCAGACAGCGTGCTATCTCCGGAGCACGCAGTAATCACAACATTCGGACCTGTATAGTAAACTAATCACATATTTTTATACATAACGTACATAACAATAATACCTTTATGCGGCTTTTCATAATATGCTAAATATAAATCTTAAAGTTTAATTAAACCTAAACCTTCTCTATATCTTCTATCTACTCTGTCTATAGTCTATAGGCTTATAATATTAACTCAATCATTATTTATTTTGTAAAACTATAAGTGAGAACTTGAGTCTGGCGAAACGTCAAGAATACAAAACAAAGGCAACAAGTAACCAGTTCACAGAGCAGACCGCCTGCTGAAACTATTTACAAATGTAAAATCTAAAAAGTGATCTCTTTTTTAAAACCCAGCAGAGTCTGCAGATCACTTCCAGGTTTACTTTTCCAGCAAAAGAAATCATTACATGTGTCAGCAATTAGTGTAAAATATATTTAGTGGAATACAACTAGTACAAGCGAGTGATTTTTCATAAAAAAATCATTAGGTATCTAATATTACCATCATATATTACTTAAATAATATTTGTAAATTAAATTGTTAATCTCATTTTAAGCGAACTATTGTTCTTATGTGAAATAAAGTTCTTTTAACCTTAATAATCGTCTAGTTTCAGGCAACGTGATGAAGCCACAATATACCTATACCTTAACCCTAAGGACACATAAATATAGTATTTAAGGCAGCTCTTGTGGCATTCTCAAAGTTACCTTTTTTTATATCAACATCTATCCTTACAGGTTTCCCTAATTCGATAGTGTTACAATGTGTTTATTATTGCCGACAATTTTAATCAATAAATTGTAACTTAGGTCATAAATACATCAATAGATTAAATTCCGATACTGTAAACTAACTTTAATAAATTGTCATGCAATTAATAATGACTTTAGATAATCATTTTAAATATTAATAAAAATCTCAGATGATAATAACAAAAATATTAGTGTCTTATAATGTAATAATAGTTTCATTCGTGTAATAATGTCAATAATTAATAATTTCATATCATACTATAATAAATTGTGTCAAACGTTTGCAAACATAAATCTGAAATAGGTACGAATTATGTCAAATAATAATAATAATATAAAGTAATCATGGTATGCGCATAAAATGTGTCAATGCAAAATGTATAAGTAATTCTTAAGTCAATCACTGAGATACTCTGATTAATCTAACCATACCAATACCTTCAAATTCGGTTGGTAGCCTGTCGCAAGAGCGTATACCTACCACTGTACCACTGTTTAACTGGGTAACTACCCATAAAGTGTCATTGACCTTATGCAGTCTACTATGATAACCAGAAAGACTTTTTTTTATGGTTGATGTACAATATGTACATGTTATAAATTCGCAAGATTTATTGGGAACTTTTTGGTAAGTAAAACCTTCCTATTTCACAAATACAGGATAAAAAACTAGACATATAATTATTAGACTACTACTTACTTAGAAATAGTATGGTATTACTTTAGAAATGGTATTTGAATAAAAGAAACTGCAAGGTACGATACCTATATTTCTTGTGAGGTGCAGCCACAAGATTCTGATGAATTTCTTATTCTCATAATGTTATGTACCTACTCTTTTTGCAGAGAGACTCTTGGGCGTAATCTAAATTATAGAATATCGCTATTATGTACATTTTGTAAGATACAAGATTACTCCGCAGAAGGATACAGGTTAAATTTGAATACACTGTTAAAGTAACTCAAATTTACAATTCATCTACATCTGTTAATGCCTCATCTTTTGCACAGCAAAAGCTGGTGAACTTAACCTTTAGCTAGTTTTAAATTGAATCAAATTATCTAAAATAAACTACTAGGAGCGGCTAACCCCACAAGTTCTAACTCTCGACCATTTAGTTAAGCATTGGTTTCTATGTGTTACAATAGTCACGGTAAATTTAAGACTTTAGAAGGTTTTCCTTTTTAATTTTTATCAGAACAAGAATATTAACGATATTTGTTAAAAATTATGAAAAAGAAAACTTCTAGTCGAGTCGACTGGCAGACTGCAGTCATCTCTCTAAACCAATGGATATAACTATTTAAAGGGGAAATGCTGCCAGTCTTTGGGTACAATGTCATTATTTAGATTTAGGTTAGTTTAGATAGTTATAATGTAAATAGATAATGTTACATTGGGATTATTTTGGTAAATAAATATGTAGCAAGTCTCATTCTGTCAGATGCTACAATACTTTCTAGGCAGCAGTCCCACGATCTGATAAAATTCTACAAGGAACTCTGATAACGTAAGCTGTTCAGTGTTTTTTTTTTTTTTATTTTGCGAACCAGTCAACTTTTGTTAGAACATAGGATATACATTTAATTCTAGCCTTTACCTCTAACAAAATGGCCCTAAGTGGTCTAAGTGCATATAAACTGTTAAAAGGCAGTTTTACCTTCTCTCCAGTCTTAGCGGAATTATAAATATTGCATAAGTAAACCAGTAAATAAAAATAACCATAATAAGCATCAGAATTATACTTAGTTTATTTGGTCCTAAATTATCCCTATAGGGCATGTCTTAGTATACTTATTTGACTGGACACTAGTCCATCTTGAAGCGGGATTAAAAGAAATCAACAACTTGACGCTATTTGTGGTACTAAATCCCTCTTTGTCATAGTGGTACTACAGTATTAAGACTGCTGGTACGAAGTATGTTACAGCCGGTGTACAGCGTAAAATTAAGGCCTAATAGACACCTACGTACCCTTTTTTTTGCTAACAGTTTACAGGGCGTTCTTGTAGTGTAGTTTGTCGACTGAAATACGCAACTTGAATAATCTGATAAACTAAACTAGTCAGAGAATACCACCTAACCCTGGTGAACTGCAACCGTATGCACTTCGGTCAGGCTTCTGAAACTCGCCTACACCTACAGCAATAACTACCGCCCGAACGGAGACTTCTAAACCGCGTATGGCGGCACGCAAAACATTGGGTCGACTGACCGTCTCGGAGCCAGTTTCTAAATGTTTCGATTTTTACTTAAATTTCTCTGTATACAGATATTTTTTTGCGATTTGTAGGTATGTTTAGAAATACATATAAGATAGCACAAAATAGTTATTACTCTCTAGCACTGGCTTTAATCAAGATCAAGGAAGTAAAACTTGTACGTACTACTAAAAGTTATTCCGTGCCTCAGTGTTTCAATCAGGATTATCTATATTAATATTATAAGAAGGAAAGATTCGATTGCCTGTATGGTTGTTTCCTTGCGTTGAATAGTCTCCAAAACCACTGAATCAATTTGAAAAATTCTTCCACTACTGCGAAGGCACACCCTCCCCGAGTAACGTTCCCGTATCTCCAGGGGAATGGGACTACGCAGGGAAAACCATGCGGCAACCGCTAGTATTGTCTTCGACCAGTAGAGGTCGTTCAACTACGTCTTTTTACAAGGATCCAAGTGTAACATTTAGCTTAACTCGTACAGTCCACTGCCGTTGTATAGGTCTTTCAATTAAAAAAAGGTCTTTATAATAGATATTGCTAGCTGTCTCACAAAATATTTCCACAAAACGTCGAAATTAGATAAGAAATCCTAAAATTGTCTACCCATGTACATTGCACGGTATCTACCGAGATATTTTGAACACCTGATATGATATGATATGATTTGGTACAATTGGTCAAAAAGGTCACCGTCTATTGCAATTAGAAATTATATAATATATTCCCCAATAATAAGAGTCCATACCTAAAATGGTCGCCAGGGATTTTTAATGTGCGCGACACACTAAAAACACGACACGACTTGTGTAGATAGAATGTACTGCGTATGGTGGCGCATTGGATGTTGATAGTGTGACTCTGGTCATAGAAAACAACACAAATTGATTCTACTCAACACGCGTTGCGTCGCGTTTTAACAATGTGTTTCCGCCTCAAACTTCCGACGTGTATTTGACACGGATAACTCTTGAGGAAACCCACACTATAACACATAAAGATTGTTATGAAGCTAAAAAGTTCAACTAATCCTCAGGCATTTCACATTTTTAAAACGTGATACATTATATCTATATATAATTATAATTCCATAAATAATGCACTAGGAGTTCTTATCAATAAAGTACAACTAAAATAAGTTATAAAAGACCACAATTCCTTGTCTGGAGGACTCGTGTCGCGGTTGCTCAAGGTCGTTAGCAGTTATCCGAATCAAAGTCTTAATTTCACCTGTCGCTCGGCCCGATCCTCACCGTTGCCGTCAGTATTGCCGCCATTGGTTAGATTCCGCCTTCTGGCGGTCACACCGCGCCGCTGCGCCGCACTGTATTCCGACACGACAGTTCACCCGTCTTTCTGCTTGGGCGTGAATCTTTCACTTCAGTCACCTGGAATTGTCATTTTAAACGCAGTTACTGCTCTTTTAAGCTAACGATTTCCCATCTATCATCTCATCTAAGGCGTTTATTACGTCCAAGGCACTTATATCTCGCCTGCTTGGCGTCCCCCAAAAAAAAAAATCTCTATGCCTTACTATGCATACGGCTAGTTATGAAAAGGGTACAGTTTGTGCCGTAATCTTTCTTGAGCGATTCCGTGATTGGGAAAGCTCACTAAGCCGCTGGCATGGAATCTAAATAACACTATAGGCATAAACAAGGCTGGCGGTGTTAAGTAAATCGAAAAATATCAATACTGTTTCACATACCCTTCATTTACTATTGGGCAACAAAATTTGTTATGCATTCATGTGTGTGTAATCTAAACGCTCCACACATACCAATCCAAGTAAGCCTAATGTTAGCCTAAATCATTGAAAAAAACTTCTATATTGTTATGACCGCCACCATAATAGCAGCACAACAATATGACTGCATAAAGCACAGATGATAATGTGAAGCATTCTCACTATACTCGCCTGGTTGAAATTGACAGCACACCTATACGGTTGCATACTGGCTGCACACTAACACGGCTGAATGTAGCATCGCTTCATGACTAAACAGATCAATCTCAACATACTTACATGGTTGTGCACTGGCAGTCTACTTACATAGCTTATAGAAATCATTTGCCGCATCTACATGATTGCACTTCAGCAGCACACCTATATGGCTATGAAACTAACTCTCAACATACCTGCATGGTTGCGCTTCTACAGCACACCTACATGACTGCAGACAGCACACCTGCACCACTATGGCACTAACTCACATCATACCTGCATGGTTGCGCTTCTACAGCACACCTACATGGCTGTAAACAGCACACCTGCACGGCTATGGAAATAACTCACATCGTACCTGCATGGTTGCGCTTCTACAGCACACCTACACGACTGTAGACAGCACACCAGCACGGCTATGGAAATAACTCACATCATACCTGCATGGTTGCGCTTCTACAGCACACCTGCACGGCTATGGAAATAACTCACATCATACCTGCATGGTTGCGCTTCTACAGCACACCTACACGACTGTAGACAGCACATCTGCACGGCTATGGAAATAACTCACATCATACCTGCATGGTTGCGCTTCTACAGCACACCTACACGACTGTAGACAGCACACCTGCACGGCTATGGAAATAACTCACATCATACCTGCATGGTTGCGCTTCTACAGCACACCTACATGGCTGTAAACAGCACACCTGCACGGCTATGGAAATAACTTACATCATACCTGCATGGTTGCGCTTCTACAGCGCACTTACATGGCTGCAGACAGCACACCTGCACGGCTATGGCACTAACTCACATCATACCTGCATGGTTGCCCTTTCACAGCGCACCTACTTGACTGCAAGCAGCACACCTGCACGGCTATGGAAATAACTCACATCATATCTGCATGGTTGTGCTTCTACAGCGCAGCCACATGGCGGCAAACAGCACACCTGCACGTCTAATGGAACTGAGTCTCAACATCAGGTATGTGCTAATGGCTTCACATTAGAGCTCACCTGAATGGCTGCAAACAACACACCTTGCACGGCTATGGGACTAACACACATAATACCTGCATGGTTATACAATCACTTGCAACGCTCAGGGTTGCACAGCAGCATTCATACTTAAATTTATAAAATAATGTCTAAATTTGTCATAGTACGTCTCGTTGATTGGAGATCCACACACTAAATACAGTCTTTGCCCTTGAGAAGTCGTTAAGTATCTTAACCACATACTTTTAAAAATAAATAGCAAATACTGCTAGTCTAGTCGGTCTTAACACAAAATATAATACATATAATTGATCAATAAGAACGGTGCGTACCTATCGTATTTGATCACATTTATTTGTCCTATGTAAAAATAAATTTATTTACCGTAGGTACCGGTAGAGGGTATTCACAAAATAAATTAAAATAACTAACTGTAATTATGTCCAAAGTTTCTAATAGGACGTCTTATTAACTGAGGATCCACAAATTAAAATGAAGTCCTAGCCCTTGATATGTGGCTATTTAACTTAAATATGTACCTTCTTTTGTTTCAAGGTAACTAATAGGTAGGTACATATGGGCATAATGGTGGGTATTACCACAATAAAAATGTAGCTCTATGCAACTACAATAAATCGATAAGGACCTTTTTGTCACATTTCTGTATTCAATCTAAAACAAATGTATTCACCGTTCCGGTAGAGAATATTTCCTAAACCCTTACCGGCGTTAAAAAAAAGCGTAGTTAAATGGACACCGCAGCCAATAGAGTTATGTAACCCCAGTTTGCAGCAATTCGTTAAAGTCATATACCTTCTTGACTACAGTAGAAGTTGCTACAAATATAATACACGCTAATAAGAATAATCACGAACCATGATTAGAATTAGAATAAACTTTTACTTACAATTTTAACTTGTCACGGCTCGGCTCGCAGGTTACCACTTCTGAGTTGATGAGAAATGATACTCCAATATTATTTACATAGCTATTTATTCTTCTGTTCTTCGTATAATAATAGATACTACTCCTACATTCCACTTAATGGTATTACGAAATAATAATCCTATGATTGTAGATTCTTTACATTTTTATTTTCACAATCTAACTAATACTTGCACAACTAAGTACTAACTATTAATTAATACAAATATTCTACTTTAACTAATTAGCACTTTACTGAACTCGATCAGGAAACAGAATGTGTTCTTTTTCCAGAATATTCACTTTTTATCGCCTCTCAACAAATCCCACCTCATACTGAACATTTTCATGTCAAATCAACTACCCACTATTTTCGAATAATCAATAAATATTTTATGTACAGGCTAATCATTCTACTATGAGGCGGTGTTGACATCACAAAAATAACTTATTACTACATACTTAAAACTGAATGGTTTTAGAAAAATCACAACATAAGCATTACAAAGTAATTGTAATTTGTAACGGTTAATCTAATTACTTTTTGCCCATTACTGCTACATACTTTCATACACACATATAGTCACGCCTTTATCCCCGCAGATGTAGGCAGAGGCATAGTATACGCCCACATTTCACCTTATAGTTTTATGTCCCACGTAGGTGGTGAGCCTATTGCCGTGTTGAAATGGACAGGCGCAGGTCGCCGTGACCCATAGTTAAAATTTTTCAAGCCGTTCATAAGGTCTTCAACTTGGCTTAACGATTGTCATTTTACTAACAACCGGGTTCAGCAGGCTCGCGAACCACGTACACACTATGTATTTGGTTACAGTAACGGTTACAGTTACATGCAACGTAAATGAGTACGTTGTAATCATCGGCTCGCTGCGAGCTGCTCGTGTTGCGTTCGTTGCAGGCTCGCGAACCACGTACACACTATGTATTTGGTTACAGTAACGGTTACAGTTACATGCAACGTTACGTGTTCAGAAATGAGTACGTTGTAAACATCGGCTCGCTGCTAGCCGCAACGCGTACCGCTCGCAGCAGGTTTGCGAACCACGTACACACTATGTTTTTTGGTTACAGTACATGCAACGGTTACGGTTACAGCTCGCTAGTGAGTACCCGGCTTTACTCTACTCTGCGCGACTTGGAGAGTGAGAGTGTCTGTACCATAGTCTATAACGCCAAAAAAACGTTTCATAAAATCTTGCCCCAATATACCTATCGCCTTACACGGTAAATTCCTAAATACGTAAAACTTATGCTTTAAAATTATACCATTATGTTCTAAATTCAAATAAACAAAACCTACAGACTTAAACTACCACCTATACCATGAATATTTAATTCGCAGTTATGTAATTCTAACTTAGTTAAATCTAAGAGTTCACATTTAATAGCTGATAAGGAGGCCCCCGTGTCTACTAAGAATTCTAACTGTAGCTTATCTAGACTTAAATTTATTCAATTAATACTATCGCAAACTAAAACCTGATTAGGAACGAAAAAACTCGCTACTTTCCTGTCCATTACTATCTATGGAAGAAGGCACGTTATTATGATTATTAGTGGTTAAATGGTTTAAATTTCTATTATAAGAATTATTTGCACAATTGCCACGGTTTCCACGAACATACCGGTTACCGTAACCTGAGGCTGGGTTCGCACGGGTACCGCGACCGCCTCGCCACGTCTTTGATGCCGCTGAAACTTGATGCGCCTGCGACATACCTCTATTACTTGGAAAATAATGACCACGGAATCCACGTGTTCTATTAAAAGAATATTTTTGATTTCCTCAGCCACTCTGATGGCCTCCTTCAAGGACGTCAAATTACGCGCCGATATTATTGTACCTAATTTTTGACTCCTCAAACCTTCCGAAAACATTTTATTGCATTTTTTTCGTTTAGAGGGCGCAAAACTTTGTATGTATTTTCGTCACCATTTGCCTGTGAAATAGTTAGATCTACAAACAATTTCTCTATCTCCTCGCCAAACTGTTGCACTGTTTTATCACCTTGCCTACATCTCTGTAACCTAGCCTGTAAAGAAGTGTCAGATTTGCGAGTTAGTAAATGTATACGCATATCCTCTAATAGCAAAGTCACCGAACTGTAAGAAGTAGCCAAACGCATTTTTGCACCACTAGTTAACCGAGTTTTTAAAACAAATTGTATCAGCAACTGCTTATCACCATCAATAAGTATTAAATCGTACAATTCAATAGCATCTGTCAAATCTCGAGTCACCTGTTCGTCTCCCGTCATTTTCGGTAAAAGGCTAACCGCCGTTTTTAAACTGAATTTTTCCCCCGACATTGTCTCTGATTTGCTACTAGTATTAGACAAATTAGATTCTTTCTGAAAAGTTAATATTTTTTCATTGCATTTTTCTACACAATAACATATAAATCTTAAATCTTCAGACACACCTTTAGGAAAATTATTCAAAATATTTTTAAACAATTCGTACAAACCTTTAGCTTGTAAAATCTTACTTTCGAAATTGCTTCCTGTCCGTCGAAGAGGACCTAATTTAGAAATATTTTCTTTAATTCTATTTAACTCTTCATAAATTTGAGTAATATCTTTATCTATACTCATAATATATACCTAATATTATTATCTAAACATTTGCGTTTGCCATTACCTAAATAAAGGAAAAAATAATAACACTAAAAATAACAAGTTTTAGAAATAAAAACAGTAGGAAAAAAAACACATCACTATACTTGATTTACTAGTCAGCAACGTATTGTTTAGCCAGTTCTCTCTGCAGCATGACCTCGTATGGACGCTCGAATTCTTTCCATTGCTCGAAGACCGATCTCCTCCTGTATCCACCTACGATGGCATTTCCTATATAACCTCACTGCAAAGTATAGAAATAGTGCAAATATTACCGCAAGGATGATGCACGTGACAGTGTTCAAGTTTTCCAGATGACCTCCAATTCCTTTTAGAACTGCGTCATTATTGCCTCCAGCCGCGTTCTGATTGACGATCACCTCGTCCTTTTCGATGTTGGAACGTCACATCCTCACAACATAATATACGGCAAAACTATTTTTTTACTGGAACTGTTAACATTATAGAAGACCCCTTAGCAGAGCCCTTGGCAGGGTCGCCATGTAATGTTGGGGTTTGGGTAAATTATACAACCACTTTGGTTTACCTACGTTTATTGAATACCACATAATTATAACAGTTTACAATAGTAAGTAAATGCTGATATAGGTATTATAAAGGTACTTACACACTACACCATACAATCTTAACGAATGTTAATTTGGCTCAAATTTAATGGAAACGTGTAGTATGATTGTTGTCTTGCTGTGCTTCCACTAACGGTGGGTGTCGGTAAAATGAGCCGTATGTTGTTAACTTTGATATATGACAAATCTGGTACATCAGGTAAAACAAACTTACCCATTTTGTACCTTAAAAAAGACACATACAATTCCAAATTTAAATTTCGCTCTTCTAGAACTTTTCCAACAAAAAATATTGTCTGTCGCTTGGAACTAAATTGTACTAAAACGTATTCACTTTCTTTCGGCAACCAATCTCCTTCATCGTCAGTGTCGTCATTTAGTAATAAATCATCTTCATCTGAATCACTTTGCAGCAATTGACGTTTTACTGTTTTTCTTTTGGATTTCGTATCTTGCTTTCTTTTGGCTGCTGATGCCTTCTGTTCAGTTGTAGCGAGCTTTCGGGTGTGTCTGTCGCAACAAGGCTTTTGCCGAGTTTCCTTGGCTTTCTTTTACCCGATCTTGCTGGTGCTTTAAGTGGTTTTCGAAATTGATCAGGAGTAATAACGGATTTTATTAGTGGCAAATCATCGGCTATGCTGTTTTCAGTGACTGTACAACTAACAAGCTGCAACGTCGAACCATCATATTATGATACATTGATATTTTTTTCTGGCGTAGTAACGCCTAGAAACTGACTTTCTGAAAAACCAACGTTCTCCAGCAAGGATGGACTCGAGATAGCTCTAGATGTGTCTCCAGCAGCACTGGTGGAAGGCCTTGACGTAACAATTCTTTGCTGTTGTATGACATTATCCTCTAGCAGTATCATTTCTTGTTGGTCAGGAAGGTCCTCTTCACCGCGTTCTGGTCGATCAGTAACACTACTAGGTGCAAAATCCTCGTCACTAAAGACATTGCGATCAAAGGGATAAATGCCTGTCTTTTTAAACGATTGCATAATATTTGACGGAGTCATGGCTTTTGAGAAAGCTTGACCTATTAAAGCCCCTACATCATATATTGTAATAGGGCAACCAGGGTTACGTAACATCCAGGAACTCATGGCGGCGTAGTAATATATCTTGAATGGACCGTGAATGCCAACATCCAACGGTTGCAAGCGTGCTGAAGTGTGAGGATGCAAAGTGATTACAGTGACACCTGAATCCTTTGCTAAATCCAGAGATACTATTGAGAGATGGGATTCATGGTTATCCATGATTAACACAGATGGATATTCTTTGGTAGTTCCTGTTCTTTTGATGAAATGTTTTATTACTTCAGTAAACAACTCTCCATTCATCCAACCTAAAGGATTTATTTATTTATTTTTTGTTTTTACAGAAAGCTTACAGACTAATAACATTGGTAAAAAATTTCCATAATATTGAGGACAATTGCCGATTACAAGCTTCCACATATAATAATATTGAACATACCTAACCTATACACACATAATATATAACCCAGATCACCAGAACCATTCAACAATAAAAAGCAGCAAACATAACATAAAAATAAAACAAAAAAAAGAACAAACGAGGGATAATATAAAGAAAAATAATAAAAAATAAAAATAAAAAATTGCAAGAATACAGTTGTCGCCGGTCGCCCAATCAATCACACATTTATGGTCTCATTGTCTTCATCGAAATATTTATAATTTAGTACCCTCCTGTATTTCGTGCTGTGCTACAAAAAAGATCTATAGCGAGATCAGTGGAAATATGATTGAAGGTTCGTGCGCTTCGGATACTAAAGGTGTTGCGTCGGTAAATTGTAGCTGCAAATGGTGCATGTAGAAGGGGGCGTTTACGCAAGTTATTTAAATCAGAATTTGTTAAAATTAATAAGCCCGGCGCGGTGTGCCAACATTCATACGAGGGTTAACGTTCTTCAGGGGGAATATCAGAACTGGTGGTATAGCCTGACCCCCAGCGCTTATAATATTACAGGTTGTCACTAAGGGGCCCTTTTCCCCGCTGGTTACTTTGCATAGGTTCCTCTTACCAGTTAAAAATTTTGGTACCGTCAGCGTAAGCTGAATGACGCTGTAGCACTTTTTCCAAATTATCAAAAAAGTGGTTAACGGTCTCTCTATTGAATGCAGATGCCCGTGCCAAACTACACGCCTCAGGAGGCCTACCACCATGTCTTATAACAGTATTATTTTAATATTACTTCGACTTTTCGTACCATGACGTCCTTAAAACAAGCTTAAAACAATATTGAAATAAAATACACTCGAGAGCAATGAATCCGGGTCACTTAAAGAATCCTAAAAATCTCGGAAACTAAAAATGCTAGGTTAATGCAATAAATTGTATTTAATAGACAATGTAATACTCCTTAAATGAAGGTATTAAAACTTCTTAGTTATTGTAAAGTTATATCATAAAAAAATCAAATTTGAAAAAGGGCCACTTTCGAAGACGGAACTACGAAATTACAGCATTTGGTGTTGCTTTTGTTTGTAATCTGTCATTTATGTGGGTACATAAACCATGTTGACAGTGCTCTATATTCATTAATCAAGCTGAAATTATGTCGCTTACGCCTGAAGAATGCACCAGAATACTTACAATGCTGGAAACCGGCCGGAGTCAGCGCGATACAGCCAGGACTGTCGGTGTGTCGGTGTCAACAGTACAAAGAGTTCTCCGACGTTACGAAGAAACTGGTTCTAACCTACGCAGACCAGGAACGGGCAGAACCAGGTGTACCACAGCACGAGAAGACCGATACTTGGTGAACACCATGCTTCGAAATCGCTTTCTCACAGGAACTGAACTCACCAATCAGTTTCGACGCCTCGGAGGAAGTAACCCAAGTGCATGGACAGTAAGACGTCGGCTTGCTGAATCTAACTTAAAACCCCTTAGACCTGCAAACGGCCCTAAACTGGAGCGTGGGCATCGTATTTCGAGACTAAGGTATGCCCAGAGCCACGTAAATTGGAGTATTGAAGATTGGTCAAAAGTTATGTTCTCCGACGAATCAAAATTTATGCTCTACAAGCACGATGGAAGACACAGAGTGTATCGAAGACCAGGGAAAGATTCAAGCAAGCATGCATCGAAGAAAAAGTAGCCTACGGTGGTGGGTCTGTACTTGTGTGGGCCGGAATTTCTTCTGAAAGTCGCACAGAGCTGGTGATCATAGAAAACGGCTCTTTAACTAGCGTAAGATATGTGGAAGAAATCCTCAATGATCACGTTGGTCCATTTATGGTCAATTTAGGTGAGGATGCTATATTTATGCATGACAATGCCCGACCTCATACAGGTAGGATTGTGAATGACTACCTTCAAGAGATGAACATTACTCGTATGGAGTGGCCAGCGCGCAGCCCGGATATCAACCCGATCGAGCATGCTTGGGACGAGCTAGGCAGATGCGTAAAACAACGAAACCCTCCCCCAATCACGCTTCGTGAGCTCAAAATTGCTCTCACAGAGGAATGGGAGAATATTCCCCAAAATCGTATAAGGAACTTGGTGTACAGCATGCCAAACCGCGTAAACGCAGTAATGGAAGCACGAGGAGGCAATACGAAGTATTAAAATTCAAGAAAATCGTAATAAAGTTCAAAAATTTCATGTTTCCTATTTTTGTTTTAAGGAGAGATCGGCAGTTTTTTCTTTATGTAATTTTGTGTTAATAAAATGTATGGTGACTCATATTTTTTTACTTTCATTTAAGGAGTATTACATTGTCTATTAAATACAATTTATTGCATTAACCTATCATTTTTAGTTTCCGAGATTTTTAACATTCTTTAAGTGACCCGGATTCATTGCTCTCGAGTGTAGTTCTCTTAGCAATTTTGGTGACGTCACCTCTAAAAGATCGTTCAAAGCGTACCATGACGCAACTTTTGACATCTAGCAATTTTGTTTTCCTCAATGACTTAGCGATCTTAAAAAAGTTCTCGCGAGCGGATTTATTATTGTTGTAGCAATTTTTAATAGAAAAAGTCATTGCTATTTTATATAGAGTAAGTAAATTGCTATAATTATCCTAAATGATCGTATAAAAGGTGAATCTTATGATTTTAGTCTAATAATTATATTCATTTTGTGTAATGATCGTAGATGGCATTTGCATTTGGAATATTTGAGTTTTTGGAAGATGATAACGCAGTCACTAACATAACAAGAAAGCGGCGTCGTGTACAACTTGGCGAAGAATGTGATCCTTTTAATTTATATGAAGCAGAGTTTATCAAAAGATAGGTATAGACTCAGTAAAGAGCTGGCATATAACCTTTGCGATGTGTTGAGGCCGCTAATGAAACTCAGATCTTCGGTTGTAAAATAAACATTACTTAGGACATAAGTAAGCTGACTTCGTTACAGTAGTAAACAAATATTTTATTTAATGAAAATAATATGAATTGGTATAGTAGGTACAATATTACTATTGTACTTACCTTGATACCATGTTGAACATCGACATCTCACAACAAGACCTAAAAAAATATTAATAAAATAAGCTAATTAACCCGGCTTTTCAGTTTTATTATATCAACACATTTTTGTTTCAAATTTCGTTCGCACTTTAGCACCACTTGACAACCAAAACAATGTACCGATTCACACCATGGGCGTCTAAAGCAAACAGCCGTAGTTACCCAAGTAACACATTTGGTGCCAAATAGCTTGCATATAGTATTTTTTTGTAAACTTTAGTAATAAAATCCACCATGATTAAGTTCTATATAGGAGGTTAGATTCTATAAGCAACCTATATGTTACCAAAGGGAGAAAAATTGCAACTTATTTATAGATGCAAAAGCGATGCATGAGAGTTCGAATTGTTATCCTGTCCTGAGTGGCATTTGGAACTAACAGTGCAAATCGCGCGCCGTGAATGAATGGTTGAACGATAAAGCGATACAGTTCATTCGTTGAGTTGTAAATGAGATCTTATCCAGTTCTTATTTTCGGTGGAGATAAACAAATTGACGGTTGTGCTTTGTGCTTTAATTGTGTTGTGACAGCAAATTTATTGGATTATTTGGTAAGTATTCAAAAATTATATGTACGTGACGTATAACGTAGGATAACATCATGGTAGCCCTTGCAAATAGTTTTTTGTTGTGAAACCATGGTATATTTACTAAGTAAATTTTGATGCGCCTTCGATCTAATCAAGAATAATGAAAAAATATGCACAGAACAAATAAATAAGATAATACTTTATAAAAATTTGGTTGTTAAAAATCTAACATTATGGTTTCACAATAAGTATAATATCAAACTACACCAGAAATAGTTATTAAAACTCATTTTACTGTATGTTATTGTAATTAATATACCATTCAAAAAGATACTTTCAAGGTCTCTATTTTTAAACATGGCGATTTAAAATAGACCTTGCAGTTCATATTTCCACTCATTTGTTGCCTCATTGGAGCTCCTAGGTCCAAAAATCACTGATTAGTACCTAGTAGTGATTATTTTCACTTTACAGGTCTCGCTGTTATTTACGTTTGATTGGGGATCCTCAAGACGGCCACAAACCCATCTATGAAGGTAAATAAAGTAAAATTTAGGTACTTCAATTGTAAATGTTGGCTGAAAAACAATCCTCGACTTAATTCGATGCCTGATTGCCTACTATAGTTTCCAAATTGTAATTTTTCATTAGCAGTTCTTCTTTACAAAAAATCATAGTACATACCTACCTACACTAATGGGTATTTGAAGTAACTTGCAATAGGTAACTTTTATGAATGTGTAGGACTAGGCATATAATAAAAATATTAGTATAAAAGGTGATAGCGGTAGACAGTATAATATTATAATCTTTGATTAGATGAAGTAGGTACTTGGTATACAGAATGTAACGGAAAGGAGGTATCATGCATAATGGACTAATTGGGTATTTTCCTGTGGTTAAAATAAATTATTTAACTGAGCTTATTAAATTAAGAATGGTAAAAGAGCGGTAAATATTGCGTCTGTTCTTATTATATTGTTTTTATTTATTTTTAACCATCCACACAACCTATAATAGTAGATGATTTGACTATTAAATATTATGACGTCACAATAAATTATTTCATACAAGTTTCCTTTTAACTTACCGTTTTGACGTTTAGTAAAAAGTAACTAATTTGACTAGACAGTCAAATACCCAATTTGATTGTCTGAAATAAATAATTATCATTATTATTATTATTCCTATCCATCGCCCTATTCTGAAAGTTAGTTACTCCACAGACAAGAGCGAGGCTCTTAAATTTAAATGAATGAATTATTATTATTAAACAGTATAAGGGTTGGACCACATTTGCCCGCACTTCGCACCTTCGTTGCTATACTATTCTGTTGCTCGAAACAATCATTTGCGGGAGCGGGAAAGAGAACTGGTGCGCGGCAGGTTCATAGATTCGCCGTTCTATTAGGTACTTACTTCTTCTTAAATAGCCGTACCCGTAAGTCGTAACATTCAGACCTCCCCAATCGGGAGCAAATGCCATACTCGCCACGCTTGACAGGCGCGTTGGCGAGTGCAGTGACAAAGAACGCTGCTGCCTATTCCTTGATTTTCCCTAAGTCGCTTTTTACGACACCCTAGAGATATGTTTTTATAGTATATTATATATAAGATTTTTTTCAGAATGCCATTTTTGATAGTTGAAACGATTGAAAACGGTTCCAAAAAACTATCAATTTGTCCGGAAGGATGGGTGGATAACGGAATTTTAAGTTGGCCCACTAAAAAGACTTCTAAAAAATGTAAAATTGAACAACTAATCCCAAAAGAAAATTGGCTAAAAATGCCATGTATAATTAAGAGAAAATTGGATAATTATGAGGCTGCTGATGCGGAGTTAAATGCCATGCTTGAGTTGCCTGATACTGAAAATGAAGGGTACGTTAATGTAAGACGGCCAGACAATGAGGATTTTAACAAGATTGCCAATCAGCTGGTAAGTATACCGTGGCGTACCGTAGGTATATATGGCATACCGTGGTATCGTGTATTGTGGTGTAGTGTAGCGTGACATGGCGTGGCTTCGTATGGTGTTTTGTGGAATTAAATTGTAATGTAGGTATTGTGGGATGAAGTGACATGTCGTGGCGTGATATGGTGTGTTGTGGTGTAAGTAGTGCGACTTAGCATAACGGGATTGTGGGGTCGTAAAACAGTGGTTATAGCCTATGTGCTCCTTTGTAAATAAAAGGTATTTAACACGTTTCCTGCCAGACTATGAGTATACTTGAAGTTCTATTTTGTTGTTCTACTTGTATTTTTTTTTTGGGAAAAGAACGTGCTAAGTCATTTCACAATACTATACATAATAGGGCGGAGCTCCTGCAGTGGGGACATTAGAAGGCTGTGAAAAAGTAATAGTTAATATTAATTAGTTTCAATGGTGTAAATAAAATTATAATGGCTATTTTTTTTTTCAGTCACCTACTGGATCTGTAAGTAACAACAACGCATCGACTATAGCTACGCAGGAAATTATGACCCAAAATATAGATCACATAGAAACGGAAGTAGTCCAAGTATTTGATTATAATGATCTTCTAACGAACCAAAAAATTTTATCTGACAATCAAATCAAAATAATAGATAACCAAATGAAAATTATAAAAACGCTAGCAACAATATCTGTTAAAATAGATAATTTGGCCTCGAACTCCCAAAAGCAGCCACAAATACACACTCAAATGACAGTCACGCCATTAAGCAACGAAATAAAAAAGAGCCCATGTAATGCTAGGGTCACACCTATTCAAAATCTTGATGATCTTCAAAATATGGAAAATCAGCTACGTGACGCTGATAAAAGAAAATTTCTTAAGGATTTGTATTCCATTTTCTGTACTCCTGGCAAAAAAGGGGAGGTTTGTGCTTTTCAACTGATTGACGTTTTGTTTAGTCGTGAATTTTTGGTTCAGTGTTCGTGGTCGGGGTCTGCTAGAGGTGCAGGTTCAAAAATATGTATTAAAATATTTCAAGAAGTGCTTGGATTTTTTTCGAACTTGTTCACGACTGTGACCCTACATACACTGTCGACAAAAACAATGATTTCTTCAAATCCATCGTCAAAAATGCTAAAAAAAGAACACACTCTAAATTAGGAAGAGCTTCCACGCCAAGAAATGTCTCTAAAAGAAAAATTACTATACAACAACAAAATGTCACTACAAAAATAAGTAGGCCCTCTACATGCCCAAGTAGAGCAGTACTACAATATAATGAAGCTGAAGTCGTAAATAAAGCGGCTTGTAATAATAACGATTCTGTGGACCAAAACAGATTATTTGTAAACCTAAATACAGATAAAAACGAAGATGAAAAATTTGAAAATATTGAGTTCGCAATCGATAAAAAGGCTGCAATCGAAAATGAAGTACATGCAGGTGAAAGCACTCATGAAAATGAGAATGATTCAAATTAAAATAGTGATACTAGGACCTACTGGAAAAATATGTCTTTTCTAGTTATTAGTTTTTTTACAGTTATATGTTTGTTTTTTTATTTTTTTACATACATACGAGTACATACGTGTGAGGGACGGTTACTGAAAATTTTGCAGATGTGATCACTTCATGAAGCTTAACGGTTTCCCACAAGAAACTCAGTTGCCTTCATACATTTTTTTTTTAAATCTGATTTTTTGTCAACTCTCAACGTTTATATTGAATTGATGTTTAGTTTCATGGACATATAAGTTGCAAAATTTTTGTACACCGTTTCTTATGTATGTAATATAAGTTTGTTTAACTGTTATTAACATCTTTGGGCTTTAAATTTTTGTATAAGTTAATGGCGTTGATTTTATAATTACCATGTTATTTGATGATTCTAACTTCTGATTTTTAAGACAATAATTTTAAAGTACTAACAGAAATCATGAGACTGCAAGTTTAGCGACTTACTCACTGTACCTGCTTAGTTTTAAACTGTTTAGGATTTAAGTGTAAAGCATTAATCTGCAAAGGTTTAAAATCCTTCAGGGACTTGAGTTATTCTGCCAATGAAACTGAAGAACTTTCCCCAAGGAATATAGTTCCGAAAATATAAAAAAAATTGACGTCCGTTCCATACAATGTCAGTTAGCCGATTCTCCATTTAAATTTAAGGAGCTTTTTAAAATTTTCGGGCCTATATTCCTTGGGAAAAGTTATTCAGTGTCGGGCAAAATCACGTTCATAATGTATTAGCACCTTAGTAGATACACCCGGAATAGAACCTAATACTACAAACTATAAGACTGCAAGTTGTGAGACTTAAATATATTAGTTAATTCGTTAGTGTACACATAAAACTCAACGAAAATGTGTGACTGAAAGTTTTCCGACATACTCGTTGTAGTATTTAATTAATTAGGATTAAAGTTAGTAAAATTAATTGGTTAAGATTTAAGTGTAAAACAATTACTTAACTCAAATATGATGTTGCAATAATCCTCTCGTAAGCTTATAATTAAAAGACTATTCCTAGGGTTTTTAGTTGTGTAATTGAAAATAAAAATCCGTATATGACATGAATTTGAATGTGTTTTATTTTACATCTTAAAATAACTTAAGTAAGTAGGTACAGGTAAAATAATCAATATTTTGAAAAGGTATGAAGCAAAGGTAACAAATACATTTCATTTTTGTATTTAATCGCTACTAGTTAATATTTTATATCTTTAGGAAAACGCATACATTCGGAAACATTAGTTGATTTTAATTTGTACTTGAAAATCTTAAGATAAGAAGACGAAATAGGAAGCTCAAAAACATTTTCTGTATTAGAAATCAACATACATTTTACAATTATTTTGCTTTCTTGAACTTCGATTGATGTTGTTTCCATTATCTCATGATTTGATGTTACAAAAAATCTATCCATTTTTCTTTTTGATATTATGAATGAAATCTTTAAAATGTAAAACTAAATCACCACTTCTACAATTTTTTTTTACATATGGGTAGTTTTTTATAATCTCATTAGTACTATTCACGTCCAAACTATCATATATTCACCGAGCCTTTTTGCTATTTGAGATAATGGTTTGTTGCCAGTTCGAAGCATATTTTTAATCAAGTAAAGTTTGTTTTCGAATGGATAGGCATTAAAACTTTGTAGAATTCCAAAGTTGAGCACTTCATCAACAACATGTAATAAATTATGAACATTACTCGTCATATAGTCTATGCCGTAGAAGGATTTAAAAATTTTCACAAAATGATTCAATAGCTCTCTAGCCAACGGCAAAAAATTAAAGTGTTCTTCACTTGAACATATTGTAATTGCACAAAAAAATGACAGGAAATGTTTCATTGCATCAGTATTTAATACCTCTGGTAATATAACTTTTTTTTTTTTTTTTTTTTTTTTAATTTATTTATCATATAAACAATTATTAATAGCAAAATGTACTTAAGCATTATAAAAAACCTCTGCGGTTTGTATCTAATGCTACTTAATTAGTCTACATTGTTGATAATATAAATTTACAATAGTGCTTCTATGAAATAATTTTTTAATGTATGTTTCAAATTAGGTACAACATTGTCTATAGTTCGAAATTTTAGCGGCAGTGCGTTAATGAGTCTAGGAACTAGGTACGCAGTCGTTCGCTCGCCATACATATTGTTTGCGCCACTCGTACACAACTGGTTTCGAGCTACCGCCCGAGTATATACAGAATGTTTTATTTTGGTTCGAAATTTTTGATTAAAAAAGTTTTCTTTGAGTAACATATACTGAACTTGATTTTGGACTGGCAAGATTTTGCAATAGTTGAATAGGCCATTATCGTTATTGTCAAATTGTTGCTTAATTTTTGTTGAAACGATGTTACGGAGAATTCTTCGCTGAAGACTAAAAATACTACTAACTATGCTAAGGTAAAACAAGAACGTCCTAAATTCAGAAGCCTTCCAGTGATATAAACTGCTTAGATTTCTTACGGATCTGTGGATTTCTGAAGGTACTTTGCAATCATCTAGAAAATCATTTACTGTCGATATATCACTTGCTCGCCATTTTGTATCTTTCCTACCAAAATTGCCGTCTCGCCAGCCAATAAGAAGGCGTTTCATAATCCCCAAGTCGATCAAATGCATAAAATCAGCAACAGGAAATGCTTTTATCATATCAATCGGAAGACTTAGTAAAGGTGAATCGACTTTGTGATGTTTACCGTAAATTTTTTTACGAAAGTCTTCATTATTTCGGGCAGGACAATCTAATTCAGGAAATATAACCGTATGGGATACATGTGAGTATTCACCAATAATGGTACATTTATTACACCCGTGCTTGCCATTAAAGTTGCAGACGCCTTTTATCATTGCTCTTGCAGGAGAATCGCAAACAAAACATCTTATTGCAACATTTACCTTATTATTTTTCACTAGCAGTCCATTTTGAAATAATGTTTGCATTTCCTGAACAAAAGGTTGTAAATAAGCATTTAAATCGTTAGGTTTTCCATGGCCCGCATAAATCCCAACAATGAATGGTATCATACAAGGCAATTCAAAAATCTTGCACAGTATTGGCCAAAACTGTTGTTTAGAACTGTTACATACTGGGAGGCCATCTATGTTAAAGTAAAGGGAGATATTGGCAGGTAATTGTCTGTAATTTTTCTTCAAAATAGTTTCAAGGGGTATTATAAGTCCATTATGCCAATATTGACCAGGATCAATATATATTGTCTCAATCTGCCTTGGAGTGTTCATGAGCGTTCTTGGGTCTACTGGAAGCAAATTTGGATTTATATTGTTTATAATTGTCGCTAAAGATTTCAAAGCTGAATGGCTTATGTTATTTTCTATAGCCCATGCTCTAGTTGCGTCCCGAAATTGTTGAATCTGTTTGTATTGAAACATATTTTCACTTGGCTCACTGTCATAATTTGCTTCGAGGTCAGTTTCCTCAATTATTTCATTATTCACATCATTTTCAGCCAAATTTCCATCTGCAGTAATTTCATTTGAACTTTCACTAGAATCATGACTGCAAAAAAAAACAAACTTAGTATAAATCTGCGAAATAGGTACCACAACACCACAACTTAATAATTAAAACACAAGAGACGTCCAGATCTTGCCCTGCCTACCAATCTCTTATTAACACACTATAACGTAGATTAAAAAAATACATAGTGATCTAAGTGATTTGATAAGTGTTTCATGTAATAGTCAATTACCTAAAATGTTAGAAATTTACTTAAATTCAAATCATACTTTATTAATGTGTACGGAACCTGCGATAGTGATAGCAAAATTCTCTTGACACAACTGCTCAGAACAGAAAGCCTCCAAACTATTATAAACTGCTTGCTGTACCTTTTACTATGCATTAAATTGATAATTACTTACCTTTCAACAATTGAAGTATCCTCTTTTAATTGTTTAATAACATTTTCATGGTCCGAATTTCCACTTGTTTCCACGTCCATTATACTCTTGAAAGTACGTGCAACTTGCCGATGATAATTACCACATCGCTTGACTTTTTTCCACTTTACAGTATTCATTTTGAGATTTTCTTTTAACTATTATGACCGTTTTTTATCATAAACTTTGTGTGTAGCACGTGCCGCACTGAATTGCAATAAAAATAAATACTAGTTCTACTACATTCTATCTTTTAGAACTGTTCGATCTTATGTGGTTCTAAATGAGAGAAAATTGTTGCTTAAGGTTTTCAAGAACCATTTTTTGTAATCTGTCTATGCGTTATAGTAGCATATTAGAGTATATTAGACCTTACAAAGGCTAGGTTCCAAATTAGCTGCAATAATAACTCTTGAGCTACTACAGGTGATAAATAATTTATATATACTACTTATTTAGTACCAAAGGTTCCAAATGAGGAAAAATTACCACCTATTAGGGCAAGGTTCTTTATGGGAGATTTTAAGATGTCATATGCTTCTTTGACTTCTAAAAGATTTAAAAAAAAAACCTTTATGCGTGTATAAGTAATAAATTTCGCTTAATGCCACCATAAGTTATAAAGCAGGAACAAAACTCTCTCAAAAACCACTATAAGTGATAAAAGTAACTCATTTGCAAATTAAAGTACTGTTTGCATCTATAAGTAATACCATACACTCTTGCATCACTTATATGCTACCTACAGTTGCAAAATAAGTTCCAAAATTCACTAACGTGCTACTTGGGTAGTTCATTTTTAATTTTTGTTACGTTTTTATCGAATATTTAGTACATTTTCATGTTTATTTACTAATTCTAGTATGCTTAAGAAATAAATGTATTTTAAATCAATACTTAATAAGTTATTAAATAAATGATTTTACTTTCAAACCAACTCTCAATGAGCGATTCGGACCGCGCCGTTTAGAAAAGGGCATCGTTCTATAAACTAAGTATCTCTGTCTCGTTTCTTTTATCAGTAGGGAATGGATAGAATTACAAATCATTCACTCTTTCATAGCAATATAGCAGGAATGGGACAATTTTGTATAGATAGGGTCATGGTACGAATAAATGTATTGTTATTGTAAGCTTGAAATAAGACTTCCTTGAAATAAGATTGTTTTATAAAAGGTAGTGACGCACACAAAAAAAAAAAAAACTCCAGCGATGAAGAAATACCGCTACGAAGTATGAAGAAACAATCGACGTCAATGGAAACAACGTTCAAGCTCCCCGAAACCAATCAGCAGCATCATCGCAATCTTCACAGCAGTCCAGTACGAATTGTAAATAACGTCTCAGACAGCCAGCCAGCATCTCCGGCCTCATCAAGGATACCACGAGCTAGTAGCGATCGCTTTAGCCTGGTTACCCTTCGGCCACAACAGTGTATAGGCACAGCAAACTGCAACTACGGTAAATGTAAGTAGAGCGAACGTCTCTCCCGTCTACGCAGCAGTCAGCCACACTACGCAGCAAACACCCCGACAATGAGGGTTGCTCATCGCGCACCGCAGAACTGCACTCAGCCCGGCTCACTGAGGAATAGCAGCATTGAATTCCTACTCCATGGGATCAGCGTCATAGAGTCCCTACGGGACCAGCGCAATTTAGTTCCATTCCAACGCAATGGAACTACAGGATCTGGCACTGGCGAATCATAGCAGACGAAGACACCGTACTTATAGGCAAATAAGGAAGAAAGTGATCTGCGAAAAAAATGCAAGAAATTTGCCGACGTCGACTGCTTATCAAGAAGATTTTAACAGAAACTTTGAGCGCTCGTGGCCCCGCGGACTCAGTGTTCTGTAAACGATCACTGCAGTAAGCAACATTTACTATGGCCGGATATGGATGGGTGACCACCACGTGGACCACTTTGTGACATATATTTACGAGCGTTTCCGTGCTTCGGAAGGCACGATAAGCCGTTGGTCCCGGTTGTCAGTAAAATGACAGTCGTTAAGCCAAGTTGAAGGCCTTACGGGCGGCTTGAAAAATTTCAACTGTGGGTCGTCACAACCTGCGCCCGGGTCGGCAGCGCGTGTGTAACGCCTCTGGTGTTGCAAACGTCTATAGGCTACGGTTACCAACCTTCCGGTGGGCCGTTAGCTTGTCTGCCACCTAAGTAGTATAAAAAAAAAAAAAAAAAAAGAAACTAGCAAAAAAAAAAAAAAAGTATTACGATAAAATTCAAGAAATTATACGAAAGCCACAATCAGCTGTCATATTGTGATGTAAACATGAATTACGTAACAAAATGTTGATTCGACGCGATAGCTACAAACGTAGCTCAAGAAAGAATTTCAGCGTCAGCATTTTCAAGCGGTCTAGGTCAAGTTCGCACAATTATTACTCGTCAAGAATATGTTATTATAATCGCCAATATAAAAGCAAGTTGAATAAAAACCGCAAGCCTTATTCCTGGAAAAATGATATGGAGCAGCTGGAAACCGAAAACCAGCTCTAATTGAGATGGATCTCAGAAATATAGGACCCTTCACGCCTTATCATAACCGACTGCAAAAGTGGTTATTGAACTTTGGTCAAATATGGGCAAATATACCAGGATTAAAAAGCCTAGAAATGGCAATAAGGAGGCGAGTAAATTGAAACTCTTAAGCGGCCAACGGAACAATCGTTGATAATTATAGCGAATAACGACGAAAACAGATTTGGAACTTTATATTTAGTTTGTGGACGAGATCTTGATAGAATCCAGAAGCAAAGAAGAATAATTAAGCATGTGAAATGCAAAGAAGCATACGAAACGGGAATCAGAAATAGTTGAAACAAGCGCAAATTGGTCAAAAATTATTTACATGTTCTTGGTTATCATATAACGAGCCAAGGGATGAAATCGACTCAATAAAAAGCGCAAGAAAATATGGATTACCCAAAATGCTGTTGGTACAGATAGCCAGAAGGAATACTCAAAACAAAACAGGGAAGGAATTGCCCTCAGTTGTACGCGGACTAAGCTTCGCCAAACACGTTTATGGGACATCAATACAGCTACTACAAAATTCTTCTGAAAACGAAAATATCAAGATCCAGACAATCCAGACCGACCAGACTCAATTCACGATCCACCGTTCGAGCAAAGAATCGTACATAGCATAATGTTGTATAATTTATTTTTGTCATAATTTTTCGATTTTTTTAAAAGGGGGAGTTCTATGGCGACTGCATGGACGTGACCGATAGTAGGAAATTCTTATGTGATTACGCGAGTCACGTCCTGCACCATAACATTGTAATTCATTATCTAAATATTTGAATTTGTCAATTTAGCAATAAGCGCATCTTCATGTACCTACGTGCCACAGGATGACAATCACCCCCCGCACTACTCCTCAGTTTGATGTATATAATCTTTAGTATTCTAGATTAATCATTCCATTCCATTCATTCGTCTGTATCCAACTACCTAGGAACGCTGTAGCTATGTAGAATCTCTAACGCTAACTTAGTACGTCATGATGTAGTGCGTAATATAATTAATAGTGATCTGTAAATAGTCAGTAATTAGCAGTAAATAAAAGTGTGCACACAATTTCTGTCTCTCCCTACGAACACGCTATAAAATTTTTATCACGTCGGGTTCTTGTTACATCCTCGGTTTTTTCATCGTCGGGGTCCTTGACCTTCAGTCGTTAGATATAGCGCTCGTTCGAACGAAAGATGTAAATAATGAAGTATATTGCGATATATCAACGGGAGTTGCACGTCCGTACCTTCCACAAGGAAGGAAGAAAATTTTTGATAGTTTTCATAACCTCAGTCACCCTGGAAAAAAGGGCACAAGAGAGTTAATTACGAAAAACTATATATGGACGAAAATGAATGCGGATATAAACAAATGGAGTGAATCATGCATACAATGTCAGCGTTCTGAAGTGCATCGACATACTGTCTCGCCAACTGGGAAATATTGGCCTACAAAGCGTTTTTCACACGTGCATATAGACATCGTCGGTAAATTACCTACATCGCAAAATAAACAGTACTTGATTACTATGATAGATCGATGTACGTCATGGCCAGAAGCTTTTCCGGTATCAGAGATCACAGCATAGACTGTGGCAAGAATTGTGTACGAAGGTTGGATCGTACGTTTTGGATGCCCGGATTATATCACTTCCGATCAGGGAAGGCAGTTTGAGTCCGAATTATTTCGAGAACTCGCAAAATTTATCGGAGTAGAGAAACTCCGAACAACTCCGTATCATCCACAATCTAATTCTAAAGTCGAAAGACTCCACAGGACGATGAAAACGGCACTGGTAGCCAGAACAAATACGAAGAATTGGACACAGGAATTGCCCTCAGTTCTATTAGGTCTACGCTCCAGTTATCGACAAGATACTGGTTGCTGCGCCGCCGAACTAGTATATGGGACTACAATAAAGCTACCAGCAAGTTTTTTCAGTGAAGAAAACAGCAAGACGTATCCCGAATTCTTGCAAGAGATAAAAGAAAATATCAGCCGCGTAACGTCCATTCCAAAACGAGAAAGTACTGTAAGAAACGTTTTTGTTCACCCAAGATTAAAGGACTGTACACATGTGTTTTTAAGATGTGATAGATTACGTCCAAGTCTCACACCTCCGTATGAAGGCCCATACCTAGTAACCAGACGTGGTGATAAGGTATTTACGATCAAACGTGATGATAAAGAAATTACCATTTCAATCGATCGTCTCAAGCCAGCATATCTTATCAACAATTCAGAGGAACTAAAAATTTGTGAAGACGAAGCAAACGGTTGGGAACGTGACCAAGGGACAAATCAAGAAAAGAAGAGCATGATAACGTGTTCCGGCCGAATATCACGCCCGACAGTTCGATTTAATATATAGAATAAGTAACTACAGATAATAATAGATTTAACTGTTAAGTGTTATATCGTCGGTGATACTGCAATACTGCGTAACTAACAGTGGATAATACCGCGGAAATACAAAAGTATCAAATTTTTGATTTCGCGGCACTGAGCAAACGATGTCTATTGGCATCGTACTACATTCACAGTTCGGCATTTAGCTCATTCAATCTGCGACCAATCACAATTAGTGAAAACCGCTAGAGCTACCTTGTCAAATAAATTTGGCCAATACCGCGTATTCTCGCGAATATAACAAGAAGAAGTGTTGTTTCTGTGTGGCGCTCCGGCAAATAAAAGTTTATTTTAAGTATTAAGAAGCTAATTGGTAAGTTTTTGATATTGTTTTAAAGCTTGCTTATTAATCAATTCAGTAATTTATTAGAATCTGTAAATTTACTTATTTTACATGTAAAATTGCCACTAATTGTAGTGACGGTAGTTCCGCGGTTTTGAGTTTCTAAGTTTTACTTTACGGTCTAGCTAGTTACGCGTATTTGCTAATTTTGTTTTGAAAATATAATCGTATTATTCTTGGTATTTCGAAAATACTTCAGGCCAGTATTACCAGCCAGGTATTACTTGGTATATAAAGACCACCGTGTTGGAGCGCGAAAGTACCCTCATTAAAATAATTACACATAATTATATCCTAATAATAACAAGTTCTTAGTAGATTTTAAGTGTTTCTCTTCTCTTTTATTTTAGAATGAATAGTGAAAATGGATATGGAAGAAGAGTCAGGTGTTGACGAAACTGAAATTTGGAAGAATGCCGATGTCAATAGTAATGTTGTTACTTTGGAAGAGCTTCTTAATCGGCGCCAGGTACTTCTTAAAAAAAAGAGGCAAATTTTAGATATAAAGCTGGCTAACCCACTTACGTTTCAAAAACCTGTCGACGAACTACTTCCATGTGCAGCCACAACTATCGAAAACTTGCTTGCCGAGGCTGATACTTTGACCACAATTTTAGAGCCTGTCCCAAGCACATCAGGTCTTCCGAAAGTTATTACTGAGTCACTGTTGGATTTTTCTTCAGATGACTCTGTCCTTGACCCGGATTATGTTCCACTATCTCAAATCACAAACGTTCAACCGATAGAGTCCATAGATCAAAATATTGAATAGTTTCCTGAGAGAGATACTGAAGCAGAGGTCGGGAAACAGTCAAGATCGAGAAAAAGAAAAGCTGACAGATCGGCATGGAAACGAGAACATAGCAAGAGAAATAGAATGTTAGGAAAGGAATATCTTGGGTACAAAAAAATTAATAATAAATACTGTCAAACAGAATCTAAACCTGAAAGAACGATGGGTCCGGTCTGCAATTCACAGTTTTGTGCTCGTAGCAAAGTATTGTTTTGCTCACATTTAACACAAGAGATGAGAGTTTCTGTTTTTAATAAATTTTGGGCTATGTCTTGGCCACAAAAAAAAAATTTGTGTCCTCAATGGTGGACAGAACTGAGACTCAAAGGAAAACCAAAGGTACTGACTCTAGACGTTCAAGTTCCAAAGCGTATTATTTTCAGATAGAAGGCAAAAGAGAACGAGTGTGTTTGATAACATTTATAAATACACTTGGTATTAAGGAATGGACAGTTCGCTATTGGCTTGGTGATAGAGGTAGTAAAGAAAACCATACAAATGTGGGAACCTCTTCATTAGCAACTACTGAGAGTAAGCGAAATTCTATTAAAAGCTATCTATCAACCTTGCCTAAATTACCCTCGCATTATTGTCGCAAAACGAGTACAAAGCAATATTTGGAACCTTTGATTCAATCTAAATCCCAGCTTTACAATTTATATGTGGAATTTGTATCCTCATCATCTAAACCGGTTGCTTCTAGGAAGCTTTTTTGTGATGTTTTAGCAGAAGAAAACATAGGTTTGTTCCAACCTAAAAAAGACGCTTGTGACCTTTGCTGTGCTTATAAAGTGGGCAACGCCATAGAAGAAGATTATCAGCGTCATATTGAGCTCAAGAACATGGCTCGCGATGAAAAAAACATGGATAAGCAAGCTTCAAAAAATGGAATCATCCACACTGTGACTGCGGACTTACAAGCTGTAAAATTATGTCCTTTTTTGACAGCTAGTGCTCTTTATTTCAAAACCAAGTTAGCAGTGCATAATTTTACTATCTACAATCTTGGAACAGACGATGTCACATGCTATTGGTTTGATGAAACCACTTGCGACTTAAAAGCGACCACGTACGCTTCTTTTTTTGTGGATTACTTAACAAATCTATTAAATGAAGATGTAAAAGATGTCGTGATATGGACAGACGGTTGCACATCGCAAAATAGAAATAGTATCGTTTCTAATGCGTTACTTAGGCTGGCTATGGATAAAAATATTACTATAACACAAAAATATCTTGAAAAGGGACACACACAGATGGAGGTGGACTCTGTCCATTCTGTCGTTGAGAGAAAGCTAAAAAACGTGGAAATATTTTTGCCATCGCAATACGCAACAATAACGAAACTAGCAAGAAAGAAGCCCTCTCCATACAAAGTCATTCAACCGGATCATATCTTTTTCAAGGACTACGGCAATAAAGAATATCAAGTCTATGACTCCATAAGACCTGGCCGCACGGCTGGTGATGATTGTGTGGTAGACCTGCGAGTATTAAAATATAACCCTGATGGAACTATTCAGTATAAAAAGCATTTCAAAGATGACTTAACCCCATTGCCACGAAGACCACGAAATATATCAACCCTTACAAATAGTCTTCCGTTATTATTTTCATCTAGACTACCAATATTAGAAAGCAAATATCTGCACTTACAGCAACTGAAAAATGTCATTCCTGGTGATTTATTTAAAACTTTATTTATTTAAAACTTTATGCACAAAAATTGTACAAAGGTGGACTTAATGCCGTAGGCATTTTCTTCCAGTCAACCTTAGGGTGATGCAGCGATGAGTAAGTTAAGGAAGGTGCTCAAAGTTAGTATATAACAATTTGCGATGAACATATCTATTGCATTTACCATACATAAATAAGTATACATATATTATTCAACATAAAAATAAATATATATATCTACACACAAATACATATATAAATATATATATGTAATAAATATATATATATATACACATATAATAACTATTATTTTAAAGATTCGTTACTGAAATGAGAATGCTTTACTAAGGGGTACTCGTATACAGTTCACGCACTTTATTTTTAAAGGTATTTCGGTTTGTGCACGTTCTGACTTCCACTGGAAGTGCATTCCAGAGGAGGGTTGATTGCACTAGGAAAGATGAATGACTCATACTTGAAGTGTGAGAGGGACAGAGAAGAAGGCGGTTGTTAGATGAGCGTAAATTTTTATCATGAATTGAACACAGCAATTGAAGTTGAGATGTCAAATACGAAGGAGCATTAGAGTAATTCATAAGAGAAAAGAGCATCATTACCGCACGTAAATTACGACGCTGACTTATAGGCAACCAACCCAATTCAGAACGGTAAACCGAAACATGATCGTATTTTCGAAGATTATAAACGAATCGAATGCAATTATTGAGAAGCCAAACTAACTATCTTCACGCCAAATCCCTTGCGGGGTAGGCAGAAAGAACCGAGCGCCACACGGCACGGTCCATACACACCTCACTTGCTTCTTCAACTTTCATTTTTCTTTTCATGCATGCACGTCGGTTCCTACGGCTCTTGACATCACCTTCAACTAACACACGATTAATTTGGTCGTGGTAGGTGTGTCGTGGCCTTCCCCGACTCCTACGTCCATCCACTTTCGCGTTGTATATCTGTTTTGTCATTCTTTCATCTCCCATTCGTTCCACATGCCCGAACCATCGTAGCATGCCCTTCCTTACTTTAACACCGACACTCTCTTTCAGACCAACTCTCTTTCTTACATCTTCATTCCGAACGCGATCTGCGAGCGTTACTCCGCAGATTTTGCGTAGCGCGCGCATCTCGACCGCGTTTATTCTACTTTCATGCGTTTCCTGCCATACCCAACTCTCGCTTCCATACGTTAGCGTAGGTATCAGCACCGCATTGTGTACTGCGAGCTGGGCCTTTTGACTTAAGCCCTTGGTACCTAAAAGTTTGCCTAACGCTCCATTCACACTATTGCCCGCAGTTACCCTCTTTTCTACATCAGCGGTGTACCGTCCATCCCTGCTAAATGCACATCCAAGATATACAAACTCATCCACCTGTTCCAGCACTACATCATTTACAGTTATCCTGGCATTCGTTCTGTCCTCTTCTCTTTCGAATACCATCACTTTCGTTTTAGTCGCGTTCAATTGTAAGCCTCTCATTAGACAATCATCTTTCATCGTTGTGACTAGTGACTGTAGTTCTGATGGCGATTCGGCTATGAGCACGGCATCATCTGCATACAGCAAACAGTTCACAAGTAAGTCACCCATTCGCAATCCAACATTCATCGATCTTACTCTCTTAAGACAATCGTCCAGGTACAGGACAAACAGCAGAGCCGACAGCACGCAGCCCTGTCTGACGCCAATGTTGACGTCAAACCAGGGAGACAGGCTGCCGCCCACCCGCACACATGCCGTACATCCCACATATGTAGACTGCACAGCACGAAGCAGCGCACCATCAATCCCGTATCCTGGCAATATATCCCAGAGATCCTTCCGTACAACTCTGTCAAATGCTTTCTCCATGTCCACAAAACCGCAGAAAACCTTCCGGCCTACAGCCAGCTGCTTCTCTACGATGTTGCGGAGAGAGAAAACTTGGTCCATACATCCCCTTCCATTTCGGAAACCACCCTGCGCCTCCCACAGTAATCCGTCAGATTCCACCCTCATTCTCCTTTCAATAATTTTGCCATACACTTTAGCTGCTATACTGATCAAACTGATGGCCCTATAGTTGGCGCACTCCATACGTGAGCCCTTGCCTTTATACAAGGGCACGATGATAGCACGCCTCCAGTCCATTGGGACCCTTCCAGTCTTCCAGCATAGATTGCTCAATGACCAGAAGGCGTCTCGGACGCAAGGACCACCTAATTTGATCATTTCAGCAGATATCCTATCAATTCCTGCAGACTTTCCATTTTTCAAGCTTCGTATCGACCATTCAATCTCTTCCAAAGTAATATCTCCGCTTGATGCTTGCACTGCAAGATCAGTCATCGACTCCCTCGCAGTGCCCGCATCCGGGAGATATTCATACATTTCTCCAAAGTACTCATTCCACCGCTCTAACACCTCTAATGGGTCCGCAAGAATGTCCCCAGCTTTACTCTTTATCTTATCCATTCTGGAAACTGACGAACAGCTCCGAGACTTCTTGACCTCCCTCCAAAAGAGTTTGGTATTTGTCTCGAAGTTCCTCGTCAGCTTCTCTTCCGCAATCAAATTTATTCTTTCACGCTTCTCTTTCACTAAAGCTTTGGCTTCATTCTTGCAGAGGCGGTAAATTTCTTTCATACTGTCATTCAGTTGCAAAGATGAGACATAATCCAACCACGCTTTCTTCTTTCTTGCTACGCAGGATTGTACCTCTGCATCCCACCAGGCATCACCTTTCGAATGTTCATGTCTCTTTGCACTCCCACATGCTTCTTTTGCACTATCCACTATACTTTCTTTCATAATATTCCAGCATTCATCCACATCTAAGTCGGAAAGGCTCGCGTTTGCAAGCCTTTCACTGACTAAGCCTACATACATACTCCTTATGCTTTCATCTTCCAGTTTTTCACTCTTTATCCTTTCATAGTCTCCGAAGGGGACACGCACTCGCCAGTGCCTCCACTTCTTGAAAAGACCAACAAACCGGCTTACCACCAGGTAGTGGTCAGTTTCAAGAGTGGGGCCTCTGTAGGCCCTTGTATCCCTTATAGCCTCTCGGAGACGACTGTCTATCAAAATCAAATCAATTACACTTTTTTCTTCCTTCCGTCTCCAAGTATACGTGTGGATATCTTTGTGACGGAATAAACTGTTCGCCACAAGGAGGTCTCGTTCTAAGCATACGTCAAAGATTGACTTACCAGCATCATTCGCTCTCTTATCTCCATACGGACCAAGGACAGCATCGAAGCCATCTCGCTTGGTCCCCACCCATCCATTCAAATCACCACACATGATCAACTTTTCATTCCCCTCAGCCAAATCGAGGACGTCCCTAACGGAATCCCAGAACTCCGCGAGCACTTGGGGATTAGCCGAGCTGACGGGAGCATAGGCTGCGACCAAAAAAACTCTCGTGATCCCCAGTTTTATACGTACCCACAGGAGTCTTGGGCCTGCCAATCCATAATCTTTCACTCCAGAAGCGAAACGGGAGGAGAGCAAGACACCCACTCCCTTACTGGCATGATCCTCTTGGTCCACTCCGGACCACAAAGCAATTATGCCGCCAGGAAGATCGTCAATGCCGCTCCCCTTCCGCTTCGTCTCTGTGACACACAATACATCCAGGCATCGCTCTTTCATTACATCTATCAATTCATTCATCTTACCTTCCATACCACCACGCACATTCCACGTGCCTATCCGGCACTCGGCTCCTCGCATCCCGCCAGAGTTGGCGCTGCGTGAAGGGTGGCGGCCCCCTTCGCCGCGTGCGCATGCAGTCATACCGACGGGGGCACACCGGTATGCGTCGCCTCGGGGGGACGCCCTAGCCCTGTCGGGACTCATTTCTCGGTAGTGATTGGTTTCGCGTTTTCGCTTTCGCCGCTACTTACGGGGAGGGCCCGAGCACAGGTAACGCTCTTCGTGAAGGCACACTACATCCTCCCCTATTTTTTTTTTTTTTTTTTTTTAGATCGTAGATCAGTAGTGTACGCTCATGGTACCGCGCGCACTTATATTGCCCGCTTTAACAGCATTTGTCTGTTCGCGGAAAGTGAAATGTTCTTGATCTACGGGGCGAGCTGGTTGGCGTCCAGCCAACGTAAGACTTGCATAATAAAAGTCTTGATCAGAAACTGATGGTTCGGATGACCAGAACTCATCAACGTCCTCTTCCAGGTATGGATGTCCATGTATTGCTGCCTCATCCACAACATGGTCTGCACAACGAATTCTACCTTGACATGACACAAGAATGGATTTATGCCCTTCCAGTTCATAGTTTACCGCTGAGGAAATGCGTTTTGGGTATTTTCTATTAACAACTTCGAAGAATTGTTTGCAAACCTCAGTGTCATGCAGAAATTGATTAATATCATAGTTAGCAGGCATGATATCATCTGCGTTCACCAATCTCCTATCATCAGGAGGACCCTGCCATATAGCAAATGGAAATGGGTTATGACGGTAAAAGTTTCTCCGAACTGCTATCGGACCGTCTCGCGCTAGATTAACTGCGTTATGTAAATTACCCAGAGTGATGGTAAAAGGAGTTAACACCTCGGGAACTCCAACATAGTGTTTTACGTCTCCAACACCAACATTACCGATCGAATTGAGATAGTTGACTACAGCGAGAAAGTGCGTCTTAATACCCAAGCACTTATCGCGAATGTCACCTGGAATCCAGGCTTGATTGAATCCAGAACTAGAGTAAGTTGGGACCGAACGCATCTTGTATTGCGTGTAAATCTTGGTCTCAAACATGGCAAGTGCCACACGGAAAAAGGCATGCCGGTTAAAATTGAGTGGGACACCACGTCCCTGAAGCTCGCTTTCAGTGCGTAAGAGATTGTCGCGGATATGTAAGCCAATTGCGTGCGTAGATATAGGCACGACCCTAGCGGTGCGTTGTGTAATAGTAAGATCTTTAACTGCGTTTGCTAAACTGGCGAACCCTGGATGGAGAATTTTATTTAATTCGGCGTCAATAGCGTCCATCGCAGCGACATTCTTCTTCTCTCTATAATTATCTGCGCGCTGTTTATCTCTAGCGTTCAGCTTTCGTGGCTGGGGATTCTTCTTCTTATTGCCGTTATTTTCACCATATTGGTGACTTTGGCGTGATTCTTCTCTCGTATCGGAGGGATATTCATCCCGGTATTGATTTCGGGGAGCATTGCGGCTGTTATTGCTTCTCCCACGGCTGTTACTCTGCTGACGATTGCTCATCGTAAGTGATTGGAAATTCGTATCGTGAATTAAACGTCTCTAGCTTATTGAGTAGATCTGCATTCAGGTCGAGATAGCACACATCACCATAGTCTATGACGGGAAATAAAAGGGTCTGAACAAGCATTGCCTTGGTTTTGGGTGGAAGAAAGTTCTTTAGCCGATAAAAGGCACGCACCAGTAACCTTCTGACATACATTAGTGACTTGAGCTTTCCAATTAAGGTTTTCATCAAGGTATAGTCCCAGATTCTTTACTTTTAGAGTAACTGGAATAGTTCGTGCGTTGTAAGTTATTGACGGCAAATCTACCCCATCCAGTCTACTCACCATTTGACTAGTTCCGATTATGATGCCTTGACATTTGTCTGGGTTAATGGTAAGTCCAAAACGTTCACACCAGTGGCCCATGGCATTGAGATCTATGTTTATTTTAGCAATGGCTTCCGGAAGATTCTCCACCCTTGCCTGACTATACAACTGCAGATCGTCTGCATACAGATGATACGCACACTGAAGCTCTTGGGTTATGAGGTTAATAAACAAAGAAAACAGAAGAGGAGAGAGTATACCGCCTTGAGGAACACCAGCGTCTAAGTCGCACCAAGTCGATGAATTCTCATCAACGCGAACCGACTGCTGACGACCCCGAAGATAAGATGAGAACCATTCCAATACGTCAGATGAAATCTTCAGATGGGCGAGGACAGATAAAAGGATATCGTGATTGACACAGTTAAAAGCGTTTGAAAAGTCTACTAAGACCAGCACTGTAACTTCACCCTTCTCCATTCCACCCCTGATATCACCTGTTACTTTTAAAAGAGCTGTAGTTGTACTGTGGCCAGCCCTGAAACCAGATTGTAGTGGACTCAGGATGTTATTGAGCCGTACGTATTTAGTCAGCTGACTATGAACACAAGATTCCAGGACTTTTGATAAAAATGGGAGGATAGATATAGGGCGATAGTGACTAGGCAAGGAGGGATTGGAAATTTTGGGAAGAGGAATAACGTGGGCTTTACGCCAAATGGTAGGAAATTGACCAGACTCAAGGGAAAAGTTAATAATGTAGGAAATGGCAGGAAGGAGCTGGTCAAGAATGGTTGTAATCATACGACGACTTATGTTGTCGCAACCTACTGCTTTTGATGTAATGGTCATAATAATCCTTTTAACTTCACCCGACGTAACTGGAGAAAATTGAAATGGATTATAATTGGGCCCGGCAAGACCGGCCACGAAGCTAACCGTATGACGCTTGGTTAGATCATCAATTTGAGATGAGGTGGAGAAATGACGATTAATGATTTCCAACTCAAGTGTCCCAGGCAGCTCCATCTGCCTTGGTCTACCAATGCCCAATGACCTGAGAAACTTCCATATATCAGCTGGTGATGAGGAAGAAATGTTAGTCAAGATATGTCGGCGTTTGGCGTTGCGTATCATCTGGTTACAGCGATTCCTAGCAGTTTTATAAGCGCTCCAATCACATTCCTTACGATGTTTCTTGAATATTCGAAACGCCTTGTCTCTACGTCTCATAGCTTTACGAACCTCATCCGTTATCCACGGAGCTGATGGACGCTTCAACTTGACTTTCCTAACAGGAGCGTGAATGTCGTAAAGTTTATGAACTGTTTCATTAAATACAAGAACCTTCTCGTCAATAGTATCGGCTTCTAGTAGTGGATCCCAGTCAATGACAGATGCGTCATCACGTAGTTTAGTAATGTCCATCCGGCCAAAGCAACGCTTGTGCAGTATTTTGGGTTTATGTTTAGGAGGTTTGAGGTTATATGAGACAAATATAAGGTCGTGATGAGAGAAAGCTGGAGCAAGATACTGACCATGTGAAGAAACAAGAGAAGGAGAAGAAGTGAGGATTAAATCAAGCCAAGTGTCAGGCACATCCACATTATGGTGCGTGGCCTGAAGTGTTAGCACATGAAGACTGGCAGATTCAATTATATGCCGAAGTTTAGCAGCTCGGGTTCGAACCGTAGGTGAGCTGCTCGGAAGAAGGTTAGTATTAAAGTCACCCATGATGATGTGATGCTCATAATCAGACCCCAAAGATTCTAAAACCGATTCGATATCAGTGAAATAGTTGACAGTAGGGGGACAATAAACCACGCCGAGTACTATTTTGACACCTTCAACCCATACCTCCAGAAAGAGAAATTCTGCAGTAGCAGAATACTGAGAGGGAGAGGAAGCAATTATTTTAAAGGGAAAATCGCTTCGAAGATATATTGCCACACCCCCTCTCTCCTTGCCCATTCTGTCATTTCGGATAAGTATGAAACCAGGAAGTGGATATGAAGTAGAGTGAAGATGAGGCTTTAGAAAAGTCTCGGAGACCAAAACCGCATGGACGTTGGAGTCAGCGAACGTTTCAAACAGGTCACTATAATGCCAAGGTATACTTTCTGCATTTATATGACAGACGTTGAGTGACCTGCCGTGTTCCTGCTCAAATTTATTTTTCAGTATATCACCTAGTGTATTCGTTGCCGAGGAAAAGCTAGCATTCCCTGAAAATGAATCCGAATCGTTGATCGAAAAATAGAAAGAATTATCATCCGATACGCTACTCATTAATATAGTAATAAATAAATAATATAAAATAATAAATAGATATAATATAAATACGGACCCACTAGTATTAGGTAAACAACAACAAAACAAACAAAAATGTACCCACCGGTATACAACAACACTAAAATTGATGCAGTTGTCAATCTCTGCACCACCCGCCAGCAAACTCTCACAAAAGAAAATAAAATAAAAAATTAAAAAGGAACAATAGGTAGGTTGGATGAGTCATGACATTAATAGTAAGTATGAAGCAAAATGAAGTTCAAAATAAAAACATAATTAAGTCAGGCTGTATGGTCGATTGCCATTGCCTACGAGTTTTGATGAAAGTATCAGTGGCTGATGTCAGATTACCAACCACTGTCTGACAGTAGTGACAGTCCTAAACAAATTTAATCTGCTTCCCCTTTGTTTACAAATCCAACCTTTATCACTATCATTTTTCACTTCTAATGAACATAACCAAATCTAAATATTAAAATTACGTTATATCATGAGAAAAAGCACTAAAAACTTGGAAAACACAATTATTATCTAAAGAAATAACCAAAAAGACACAGCCATTGCCATCAGTTCTATGATAACTTACCGTTTAAGAAAAAATAAGTATTCTTTTCACTGTAAAATCATGAAGACTTATACTTCTCATAGATTTTTGATGTTCATTTGATTATTTCATTTATAGTTTGACCACAAAATATGGTTTGATTAAATTGACTACGTTCAATTACTTATCTGATTTTGTTACTCTTTGTTTTTTATGTTTAACTATTAATTATAATAATGCTACAGATAGTGCCTATCCAAAGACGCCCTCCGATTTTTTCTCAAATAGCTGCTTACAATGCCAGTTTACAAACATGTGTTTCCTTCTGTAGATAAACACTTATTAAATTTGTAAGTCTGTTAATGTGTATCGACAGAAGGAAAACACCGTAGAAGATTGGACATGTAGATTGTTAGCGATTTGAGAAAAGAGTGTAGCGCCGTCTTCCTAGATGGCACGAACCATAAAAAAATAACGTTGCAATGACGAGACTGTATAAATTAAGTTAGTTACCACCAAAGTTAAAATGATGAGACTGATTACTTGAGTAAATACATCTTTATTATTGCTTAACTCTGTTTTATTCTCCCTCAAATTCCGCGTAAGTGTCAAAAAACATCAAATTATAAATGTCATAAAAATAAAAAAACAGCGTAAGTGTATTTTCTAGCTATACAGGGTGAATTTTTGAAAAGGGCTTGGATGGCCAAATCCGAAACTATAATGAATAGCCAAAAATGCTCAAAGGAGTCACGAGCCCGATTTTGATAAAACTTAAAACCTCATCATTAGATTTTTGAAAAACCAATAATCCTAGCTGGGAATCGAACCGATTGGTTTTGAAAAAAAAAACACACCCTTTATAATTACACCATACGATAGTGTCGCTGATAAGGATCAAATTCTGCGAAGTAATGATATACGACAAATTTAAGGAAAGCTTAGAATTTTAATAGAATTCATATTTTATGTACCTAAATTTTGTATCATAATTTGTTTCGTTTGAATAGATCGTAACTGTTCCGTGTTTTAAATCATGCTCCGAATGATTCTTTGGAATATATTCTAAACGGAATCAATAATATTGGATGCAGTACGACCCTTGAGGTCTCGAATCCAGCTATGTGTTGAAAACAATGGTCTACATTTAGGACTATCGGCCTCCATGACCGGGGGTCTGAGGACGATGAGAGGGTCGCTCACCGTCCTTACAGAAGCAGGCCCATGACGGCAGCGTGACGAGAGGAACTCACGCACGCCCCCCCTTAGAAGCGGGAGCACACCCGAAACCCCCCCCAAAGACGCAGGTTAGCACCCGAACCACCACCTGGGCGAGGCCGCAGAGGCGGCCGTAGGTCTGTTGGGAGTCCTGGGACATCCTTCCGAGGGCTTACCCGGGGCTCACAACCATAGGCTGTTAAACGTTACGCGAGGTTTTTTAGTCGGTAGGAGTCCGGACATAACATCCATGAGGATTTTCCCTCACTTAAAAAAAACATGGTCTACATTTTGAACAATTAATCAGTTTGCGTAAGAAAAATAAATTGTATTTTGTTAAAGATGAGCACTTTCTTTTAGTTTGCTGTATGTCATTACTTCCCAGAATAATATATTATCCTTAATAGCAACACTATCGTATGGTGTAATAATATAGGGTGTGTATTTTTTTCAAAATCAATGGGTTCGATTCCCAGCTAGGATTATTGGTTTTTCAAAAATCTAATGATGAGGTTTTTAGTTTCATCAAAATCGGGCTCGTGACTCCTTTGAGCATTTTTCGCTGTTCCTTATAGTTTCGGATTTGGCCATCCAATCCCTTTTGAAAAATTCACCCTGTATATTCATTGGTTTCAACAAGTTAGTAAGATATCAGTTAACTATTACTCGTTTCTATATAACTGTAAGTTCAGTAAAGTTTTTGATAAGTACAGCGGAAGTTATTCAGTTTTTTCGCTCTCCTGTAAAATTTGCCTCAACCAAGTTACGCGGTATTGTCTGTTGCTAGTTACGCGGTATTGCAGTATCAGCGACGATATTGTTTTACACATATTTTTTACAAATTGTTATTAGATATTTACTGATTTTTTGTGTAAATGATAGTTTTTAAAAAGGGGGGAGTTCTATGGCGGTATTCGGACGTGATTGATAAGAGGAAATATTTATGTAAAACATTCAATCACGTCCTTTGCCATTAGCACTTAGATAAGATAATTTATAGTATTGTATAGTTAGCAGAAATTTATCTGGTGTCGCGATCTGAGGATGCGTGACACCAGAGATAACATCCCCTCTTTGCATTCCTAATATTGTAGTATATAAACCGCGGTTTTGATAGAATAAGTTAGTCGGTAAGCAAGATACAATAAAAGACTACACAAGTATAATTCGGTCTCTCCCTACGACACGCTATAGTAGGCCTCCAGGTTTGCGAAGCGTTAAATCTGAATGACGTTGGCGGAAACCTCTCAGCCAATCTATACCTGCTAATTTATTTTCAGCACAGGACTTGGGCATTTTGATGTCATTAATTCTGGCCATTTGGTAAGCGACTTGGCGGCAATCGTTAGCTGACATACATACATACATACATATGGTCACGCCTTTATCCCCGAAGGGGTAGGCAGAGGCATATTATATGCCCACATTACGGCTGCCCCATATCAAAACCTAGCAAGTGTTCAAAGCAAAATTTTACAGGAGAGCGCTAAAACGTAAATTGGGCTAGCCGTAGAACAATATTTACATAAACCATTTAAAAATGGTTTTATTACATAAAATAAATATAGACGAAAATTATAATATTAAGAGGGTTAACGCACAAATACATGATTTCACGCGTTTGAAACGTTTGTTTATAAAGAAACTACCAATGTTTAGTAAGTATGATTAATGTGTAAGAGTAATATATTTCCTTGTCTAAAAATTGTTCTAATCAAAACAAACGTGGCATAACTAGGTTTTTATTAAAAACAGTGTTTACACACCTTGTTTGAAGAAATTCTACGAAACAAGGCCTCTTTGCCAATCGGGTGGTATACAATTAATTGATTTACACAGAAATTAAAGCTGCTATAAGTATCTTCATATTGTCTTCTTTAAAGCCGCCTAAGATAATTATACCTAAATATATTTCTTATCACCAAAATATGACAAATAAAGTTTCCAAAAAACGTCGTACTTTGATGAACTTCATCACGATTTTTGGTACACTTCTAGTTCACAAAATGGTGATCTTTTTACATTTACAGACTGACCATGATATCACCAATTGAATACTCTAGAAACAGTAATACGAACAACATCAGTAATATTCTAGAAACCTCTTTAAATATATCTATAATAACGTAATAAAAAGAGTCCTCAAACTCGATGCACGGGCCGCGAGAAATTAGTACCGGCCGAGGCCTTCCAGAGAGAGGAGGTATCACTTTATTTCCCGCGTTCCCAGTCAGGTATTATCGTAATATTCGAATACTTTGAGTGTGCTCAACGCCACTTGATACTTTTTCAATTTTGTCCGCGCTAGCTAGGTGATAAACCCTCTTAAAATATTATGATATTTGTGTATATTGCATATTTTATACTCCTTACTAACTTTGATAATGACTTGGCAATCAGTTCGCCCTTGTAGATACCAGTATTTAACCCAGTAAGAGCACTTGCTAAGTTTTAATGTAGTTTATTGAATATTGTAGATGATAGGTCTTATAAATTAAAATTCTAGTAAGTCGGGTAGATGTATTAAAAAGCAACTTAGTAGTTGCGTTTTAATACTAGATGTATTAAAAACCACCGACTTACTAGAATTTTAATTTAGATATTTAACTTAAAAAAAATCTTTTTCAGAATTATTTTATAAACTAATCTTTTTACAGATTTTTTTTCAGAAGTTAATTACAGATTTATCTTTAAGGATTTTAGCAGGTATCTAATTTTTCCGTCACTTGTTAGATCGACGATGCCGAGCAGTGTGAATGGAGGGGTCTTAGGCGGTGCTATTGGCGCCCTCGCTGGACATAAATTATTATCTTTGTAAAGAAAATAAATTAATAAACCGTTCACAGTGGTGATAGAATAGAATAAACTTTATTGTACACCAATTTAAAAACATACAGAAGAGAAAGATATCATAATTTTATAAATGTACAGAGGGCGGCCTTATCGCTAAAAAGCAATCTCTTACAGACAACCTTTGTGGTGATGTGGGTAACAGTAAATTATAATGTGATTTCTCCATATTTCTAATTAAAACTGTATTGTAGTACATACACAATTATGTTAGACATGGGTTGGCACTTTTCATTACATTGTAATGAAAAGTGCCAACCCGTCCTATATTGGTCGATACCCCCGTGGGAATACGAAAATAAAATTTAGCCTATGTTACCCGGGGATAGAATAGCTTCCAAACAGTGAAAGAATTTTTCAAATCTCCAGTAGTTTCGGAGCCTATTCGCGATGCAAACAAACAATCAAATCTTTTCTCTTTATAATCCTACTTAACTTCCTACTAATATTATGAATGTGTAAAGTTCGTAAAGATGTTTGGATTTTCGTTATACACTCACGCTCTAACGGCTGAACGAATTGGGCTAAAATTTACGGTACGGAGACAGCTTATAGCCTGGAGAAGCACATGGGCTTTTTCATCCCGGGAATATGTTCCCACGGGAAGAGGGAACGGGCGGTACCGATTTCTAGCAAGCAAAGCCGCGAGCATTATCTAATTATATATATATATTGAGTATTATCTAATAAAAGTGGGAACTTAAACCGATTTCATCTACAACTCGTTTGTCGTCAATAGCATTATGAATGTAAAAGTTTCTGCTTCCCGTGAGAACATATTCCTGGGATGACAAGTTTCACATTTATAATATTAGTAGGATATACGTATGTATAAGTAGGATATACGTATGTATAAGTAGGATAGTAGGGTTTACAGAGATAGTAGTAATTTGAATAGTGCGAGCGCTACTAGGGATATCTCTAAACTTCTGGCCCGATATAACAAAATGGGACTACCCGAACAAAATTAACGAAAGTTTTGTTTTTGGTCTTGGTTGCGCGTGTTTAGCTTGTTCTTTTTCCCGCTTTCAGAGCAAACGATGAAGCTGAAGCAGATACTGACCAAACTATTATTGACTACAACAATTCTATCCCTGAGTCATCCACCGAAAATTTATCTATCTGTGATAGTATCGTTCCAGATAGTAATTATGAATTTGATATTGCTTACTTGAGTGACGATTCTGTAGCTGATCCCGATTATGTACCTTTGGTAGAAAAACGTGCACTAAAGTTTTTTGATGATAATTCCGAATCTCCTAGAACCTACGTTTATCATTGAAAATCTAGCCCAACCACCTCTAATGCAAAACACTGTACCAGAAATGCCAATTTTCATTGCAGCTCACCCACAAACAATATTTTTTATTGACTCAGAACAGGCAGGTAGCTATCGTCCGCCAGCTCGGTTCACTGCAAATTATCCAGGGCCTATCTTTGATATGAGTACATTAAGCGAAATTTCAGATAATCCCAAAGAAATAGCAAAAGTTATAAAAAATAAAACGATGCATCCCATGATGCCTAAAATATGCGACGGTAAATGCAGACGAGGTTGCAATAACTTCACTGAAAAACAGCGAGAGGATATTTGGAATGGTTATTGGAATCTTAACTATACTCAGCGCCGCCAGTTTTTGAACAAATGTGTAAAGATTGCACCAGTCAAAGAGAAATCTGCATCTGTTTCCAACTCAGACAAAAAACACGTGAAAAACGAGTCGAGGTATTACTACTTTTGTCTTGGGCATGAGCAGATAATTGTGTGTAAATTATTTTTTCTGAATACCCTGGGTCACTGTAATGATGGTGTTATTACCGAGTTAAGTAGGGCTTTAAATCGGAAACCTTTTTACGCATTAGTTAAAGAGAATTGAGGTTGTAAGAAACCTCGACTGTCAAGAACACCAATCGAAGACCATATCATGAGCTATAACCCGGCATTGAGCCACTACAGGAGAAACAACGCACCGTTGACACGATACTTGCCACGAACGCTAACGCTGCAATCAATGCATACTGACTTTTTATCAAAGAATTCGGATGTTAAATGTTTTATTGAAACCTACAGGAATACTATGAAATCAATAAAAGTTTCTTTAAAATATCCCAAAGGAGATCAATGTGTTGATTACGAAATATTCGAGGACAAGATTAAAAATGGAAGTAATGCATCAGATGTCGAAAGTTTCAGAATGATTTCGTTCAACATAAGGTTAAAGCTGAGAAGGCTATAAAAAATTACAAAGAGGATATGAAGAAACGTAACGATAATATGGAGCACTATTTTTCTATGGATCTTCAGAAAGTGACATTGTTACCAGATATGCCCAAAATAAAGAGTTCATTTTTTTGAGCCGACTAGTGGCTTTCAATTTAACGTTTTCACCACTTTGTAAAGATGCAAAGATAAACAGTAAGTGTGTTGTGTGGCATGAAGCGATGATGGGTCGAGATGCCAATAATATAATAGATGCACTGATGGCTTTTCTCATTTCGGAAAAAGATGTAAAAAAATTAACACTGTGGTGAGACAATTGCACTGGACAAAATAAAAATTGGTTTTCATTTACAGCGCTGGTAATGGTTGTTAATTCTGTGTGTACTGATATTGAATGTATCACTTTGAGATTCCTCACTAAAGGCCACACCCATATGTCTGCTGATGGCGTACACGGAAATATAGAAAAAGAGATGAGGCGTCGAGATGGATGAATGACTACGAGGACTATAAGTCTAATATTGCGAACTGTAGAAGTAACATTGAAATTATTGAGGTGCAAAAGTCATACCAATGGGCGAAAAAAAAACGAGTTCCACGGCGTAATGCAAGTAACGATCCACTCACCACATTTTTGCTGAACCCAGTGGTTGAAGCTAAGTTTTGCAAAGGGTCACGAAATCTGATCTATAAAACGGATTTTGAGGAGCCTTACAAAAAGTTAAACTTTTTAATGCATAAATTTAGTGTTAACACTATTCCGCCTCTTGCATTAAGTATTCCTCGAGGGGTCCAATCATCGAAAAAAGATAGCATTGTTTCAAAATGGGTCCCCCTAATGCCATTGAACAGAAGAGAGTTTTGGCTAAATCTGCCCACGAGCGATAACTCAACCGATTTACAAATTGATGGTCAAATCGTTACCAATATCAATGAGTAGGTAGTTTATATCAATATGAAACAATGTTGATTGTTTCACATTGATATAAACTACCGTTCTGATTTTAAGAGTTATTTTTTAATTACGTTAATAAATGCCTTTTTATAAGCCAACTGGTTTTTTAATCAATAATCTGCATTCACATGTATTTTAGGATTGTTGTTAAGGATTATATAAGAATAAACCTTGGTTCTTGAAAGTAATGTTTTAATAATGCAGCTAGTACATGGTAGACTTGTTAGCCATACAATTAATATTAAAGTAATGAGGCGCGAGAGACGCGCACCGCGTAGCGCCATGACGATAAAGGTTGTGAACCCGGCGCAATACAGAAGCTTCATAGCTGGTACACAACTGGCGTTAAGTACGGCTTCTTAATTTGCTTGCATAAACAAAATGTCAGGTTGTAATACCCGGCGGAATACAGAAGCTTCATAGCTGGTACACAACTGGCGTTAAGTATGGCTTCTTAATTTGTTTGCATAAACAATCTCCCCTGGCTTGAAAGTGCTTTCTCTTCGTCAGGTAGAAAAATGAATGTTTGTAAATTGGTGGGTCAGTCTATAAACGGACAAATCTTGCTTATCGCTCTTTTTATAGTTCCCTTACTGGTTTTAATGTCTGCAACTCTGCATGCTCCATCAGATCCAGGATAAACAGCTATAATACTCCCCATAGACCACTTCAATTGCGGAGTACAATTATCCTTAATAAGAACCATTTGATCAGGTTTTATATCCGGTTGCCTGTTCTTCCACTTAGTGCGCTGTTGCAGCAAACTTATGTATTCGCGACTCCATCGGCTCCAAAAATGTTGTCGAGCATTCTCTATGCGGGCATATCTGTGAAGGCTATTAGTATTGGCATCTTTCAAATCGGGTGAGGGCAGAGACAAAAGAGGTCTACCCACAAGGAAGTGCCCCGGAGTCAAAGGACCGAGGTCATTTGGATCAGAGGACATGGGAATAAGGGGTCTCGAGTTTAAAATGGCCTCTATTTGGCAAAGTAACGTAGTGAGCTCTTCAAAGGTAAAATTAGCGTTACCTATAACCCGTTTTATGTGAAATTTTTCATGATTGATTTGAAGACTGATGATGAAACTGATTTCACAGCCGCTTCGTAAAGCCCTCCAAAATTTGGAGAAGCTACAGGCGAAAACTTGAATGTGATGCCCTCATCAGCAAGGGCTGGCACAGAGTCAGAAAAGTTTTTGACAAGAGCAGCAATTTCTTCGCTTGCGCCAACAAAATTGGTGCCGTTGTCACAGAATATCTCACGAGGCTTTCCTCGGCGAGACAAAAAGCGACGCAAAGCTAAAATAAATGCTTCTGTGGTCAAGTCACCAACTAGCTCTAGATGAACAGCTTTAATCTGAAAACATATGAACAATAGCCTTTTACTAGCTTTGCGCCACGTCCCTTTCTATTTAATATCATGAATGGTCCTGCGTAATCTATTTCTGCGACTTCAAATGGAAACCCAGGTGACAATCTTTGTGTGGGTAAATTCCCCATTATTTGCTTTGCAATTGCTCCTGTAACGTTGTGAAGCAACGAATAAAAAATATATTAATTCATATTATTATTTCAATTAGTTTATATATCTTAAAAACTATTTTATAATGGAAGTTGTTGAAAGCGCCATCTGCCGACAAATAATCACATTAAAAGAAGCCGCGCTTAACGCGCCGTAACTCACCAAGTAGGTAAATTACGTAGGACGTAGGGACGATCTTCGCCGCCAGAGGCGCTGTTCAATTCTATAAATAGGAGTGCACGCGCCGTTTCGGGAACACATCACAAATTTAAAAAAGGACAATCGCGAAAGTATTAATACTTGTTAAAAATAAAAGCTTCAGTGTATAGGGAGCGAAATTCTCCCTAGGTGAATAATTGTCTAGCTGCAAACAACGAGTACCCCATCCTTGGGGTCCACCCTACGGGTTGCGAACATTCACCCTACGGGTTCCAAGAAACACCATTCACCCTCTGGGTTGAGGAAAGACGAGCAATCCTTCCTACAATTGGCGACGCCGTGCAGTTCGACGAGTGGACGGCACGGAGACGTCGCGGACTGCATCACCCATCAAGAAGGCCAAACCCCAAGATAAGTTGGAACTCTGCGAAGACCATCGGGAATCGCAAAACCTCTTGCTGCCTGACAAACCACGACCCCGAGTTTCTATTGCAATAAATCGTCAGTTATAATTTTAATCCTCTTATCATTTCTCTCTTCTATTCTTTTCCTGAAAGCCTTCAGCTTTTCAGTGGCGCCCATATCGTGGTTTTAGGTAGCGAGAAAGCGATTTCCGACGGGAGTCGGGAGGTCATAATTATAAGATATTTCAATTTCTGTAAAATAGTCTTAGGAGTGCCCGTTAGCGGGGTAGTTTCCTTCAAAATTAATATAACTACCCAGGAATTTGGCTCTCCTGACCTCTGCTGCCAACTTGTTCTTTCCGGCTTATTTTGTGTATTTTTTATTAATTTTAGACAGATTTCGGCAAAAACAAGAACAAGGCCAAATTTGAAAATTTTCTCAACATAATTGTAAATTTTCCAAATTTTAACGGTCCCCATTTTTATTTTTCACACCCTCAATATTTATTTTATGGTGGAAAATTTTTAACAAATTACAGTAAAAGTTTTTTAGTTTCAATTTTAAATATTACATTTGATAAAGTTCTGAAGTAAAACTTCTAATTTTAAACGCTTACATTAATTTTCGTAGTGATTTATATAGCATATAATCATCGTAAAAAGTCGTTAATTTATAAAACCACCACAATTTTTATTTTTTTACGGCGTCAAACCGCCTCAATTTGCGTATTATATTGTTGTATTTCCTATATGTGAATTTACAGCGAGACCAACAGCCGAATAATTACACTTCTGGGTAACAATTGAATTTTCACTTTAGTAAAACGGTAGAACGAATATTTCACGAATTTGCACTTCAAGTAAATGAAGATTTATAATTGTTTTCACTTTTCAAATTGCGTTGAACTCTGGTACACTGAAAATAAAGCTGTAGAAAAAGCATTCCAAACGTAGATTACGCATTAAATACACTCTTGCCAAAAACCACTTTAAATTAGTAACTTTGATTCGTGTTTCGAAAAAACAACGGCAGATTTTGCTTTCATAACGTTTACAAGTAAGTTTATTTCCTAGCTCGATAGTAGCGAATTTTTTTTTCCCTTATAAACTGTGGGTGGAAGTGAATAAAATACACTCCTGATACAAACAGTTTGATACAAGATATTTTTTTTTTGACGCGGGGAACGCATTTACGCGCCTTCATCCCAGCTGCGGGGGCAGCTGGGATGGTGTGTGGGACTCCCGGCCCGGTCCGGAATGGACCGTCCTACCCACTAAACCCCGCGGTGTTCCTCCTCACCCTTTAGCCGGGCCGAGGGATATCGAAAGATTATTCACGTCGACCCGGCTAGGGGCGCCCCGTTTCTTCGGGGCTCTCCTCGGGGGAGCCAGATGGGCGGCTCCCCAAAGCTCCCTAAGGAGCTGAAGACCACGCCTGCACCGCTCTCGAGCCCCCTCTGTGATAGAGGAGACAGAGAGCGGCTGGCGCAGGCGTGCGCTAATGGGCACCCCCGGAACACGGGAAAGGTGCCCACCGCCATGTGACCGTTGGTGGGCGGGGTCCCCCGACCTTACGCCCACGGTCAAGAAACAATCGGGGGCGCGCAGTGACTCCTCACCGCGACGCCCCCGAACTGCACGGCAGAGCGGGAGCATTATCCGTTACTCCCGCTCCCCCGCACAGTGCACCTCCCGCTTTGCCGCCATCACCTCGCCGACTGGCGAGGTGACAGCGGCCCAGCACTATTGCCACCGGTCGCGCCGTTATTCACGGCCGGCAGCCCGAACTGCATGGCAGGGCGGGAGCATTTACCTAAACTCCCGCCCCCCACGCAGTGCCTCTCCCACTTTGCCGCCATCGTCTCGCCAGCAAAGGTGGCGATGCGACGGCGACCCAGCATTGCTGCTGCCGGCCGTGAATAACGGCACGGCCAGCAGCAACACACACCACCGAGCAACCCACAGGTGGGTTACTCCCGCATCGGCCGGAATTAGCCAGAGTAGCACAACTCCCCCACAGAGGAAGGGGAGTGGTCGCTACTCCGTTGCCCAGGATGAAACACGAGGAGGATCCGACCCATTGGGGTCCTTAAGATGGACCCCGCATCCCGTTTGATACAAGATAATTCCAGAATCGTCCAAGTGCGAATCGCTTTTGACACAGTTCAAAATATTTAAGGGTTCCGTAGTAGTAAGGAACAATTTATATAAAAAATTTAGTTGGTACGATATAGTTTATTTCCCGAACCGTCCAAGTGCGAATCGCTTTTGACACAATTCGAAATATTTAAGGGTTCCGTAGTAGTAAGGAACTATTTATAAAAAAAAAATTTTTAGTTGGTACGTGTTAACATACAATTAACTCTTAGCACGTTCGCGGGAACAGTTACTTTTCAATAAAAATAATATTAGCGTCGAAAATTGTATTAATCGATTAAAACTGTCAAACATTTATTTAATTTCATCAACCCATCATCATACCCTTCATTTTCACTACTTACTACTTCTGGTTAGATTAACTTCAAACACAGACAGACAGACAAACAGACAATAAATACCTAGAAGGGTTCAATTAATTATTTCGGTGAAGGAACCCTAAAAGGAAGTATTACCTAACGCAAGGATTTCCTACAACAAATATTAGGTTTCCATTAAGGTTCAATTTGTAATTCGGTTCACCGAACCCTAAAAAGAAAAATTTTTTTTTTCGTTATTCCGCGGGTGGGTCGAGAAATATTCACATTCCTCAACATGCTAAGACGAATGCAGATAACGAATAAGGCCGTAGCACACTGCGTTAAGATGCGTTTGCGAATAGCGTATATAGCATATCATTACATATACACAACTTTGTTTTTAATTATTAAATTGATAGGAAGGTTAAGGGTGTCAGCACACCGTAATATAATTTTAATACTGAGGTGGCACATAACGTACCACATTACTTCACATTGTACAACTAGGTACATTTCCCTACGGAACTTTCACAGTTACAATTACATAATACTTAGGTAGCAAATAGAAATATCATATTCATCATCATTATCATCACACACAATTCCCAACACTTAATAAGCAGTTTTTTTTTTTTTTATTTACATAGTGACACTTGCATTTTATGTTGTGTGACTCCCAAAGGCGGAAGGAGGGGGCAGACTAGCTACAGGCGAGTCACATTCGTAGATTAGATAAGGTGACTCAAATGTCGAAAGCTGACGGGTTAACATAGCATGGAATGTAGTGTAACACTTACCTTAGATAGAACATAGATAACACGTTTACATCAACATTATTACGTCAACATTTTACTCGCAAGCAAAACACAACTTACACAATTTTAACTTCGTACGATTTTATTATATGTATTGATTGGCGTTATGGCCAAATATTATTTACGGTCGTCATTTATTAGGGTGACATAATAGTCACGTACACACATTCATTTTATACTACTATGGTGGCACACAAGGGTCCCAATTTTTATATAATTGGCATAATGGCCAAAGATCATTTATTTTCGTCATTTATTAGGATTGACATAATAGTCACAACAGTCTACTACTAAGGTTGCGAATAAGCACTTAGTTTTTATTTTATTTTGTTAAACGGCTAAATAGCCTAGTTATTAGTTAGGGACACTACACACTACTTTCAAAGAACTATATATAACACAAACACATGCAAGGTTCGTCATGGGGACATAGGGGTTAACTGGCATCACGAGGGAATCTGCAAGTAATTTGTTTTCTATCGCATTTCTGTTTCATGGTTTAGTTGGGAGGTACTGTTAGTTGGAAGCATGGGTCTATCCCTAACAGAGTTCGTCGATTACTGTTAGTTGGCAGCATGGTCTTGCCCTAACAGATTTATGTTGTAGGTTGGTTACTGTTACGAGGAAGCATGAGTCTTGCCCGATCAGATTTATGGTGTACTGTTGTTTGGCAGCATTTGTCTTGCCCTAACAGTCTTAGGTGTAAGTCGCCTTTATGTTTATCTTCGTTGAATAGCTACTCCTACCACTCGGAAGCTAGAGGCTTGCCCTGGGGGATAGCTCATCCTATGATTCGGAAGTGTCACACTAGCCCTAGTAGGATGTTCTTCTCTGGGACGGTTGTATAAATCCCAGCCTTCAGCGAAAAGCCTTATTATACACACCCCACTTTCAGGCGGTGCGTATTACCTGAACCTTCAACCCAAAGCCTCAAATACGTCTTTTCTCTTTCTGTCCCATAAAGTTCTTCAGAATCACCTACATACAACCTGAGAGTTGGTTTCATTAAGGTTAAGACCGACTCTTGGCTAGACCCAGCATCACCTTATTCACATTTCACACAGCACACTAATATACACACACACATAGACGAGTAGTAGGTCTTATGTTGGGGGCGTTCGAGGACGAACGCAGCATTTGACGTGTTAGGGTACGTCAAACGCTCACCGGAGCGGGGGAGTATGTAACGTTGTGAAGCAACGAATAAAAAATCTATTAATTCATATTATTATTTCAATTAGTTTATATATCTTAAAAACTATTTTATAATGGAAGTTGTTGAAAGCGCCATCTGCCGACAAATAGTCACATTAAAAGAAGCCGCGCTTAACGCGCCGTAACTCACCAAGTAGGTAAATTACGTAGGACGTAGGGACGATCTTCGCCGTCAGAGGCGCTGTTCAATTCTATAAAGGAGTGCACGCGCCGTTTCGGGAACACATCACAAATTTAAAAAAGGACAATCGCGAAAGTATTAATACTTGTTAAAAATAAAAGCTTCAGTGTATAGGGAGCGAAATTCTCCCTAGGTGAATAATTGTCTAGCTGCAAACAACGAGTACCCCATCCTTGGGGTCCACCCTACGGGTTGCGAACATTCACCCTACGGGTTTCAAGAAACATCATTCACCCTCTGGGTTGAGGAAAGACGAGCAATCCTTCCTACAATTGGCGACGCCGTGCAGTTCGACGAGTGGACGGCACGGAGACGTCGCGGACTGCATCACCCATCAAGAAGGCCAAACCCCAAGATAAGTCGGATCCCTGCTAAGACCATCGGGAATCGCAAAACCTCTTGCTGCCTGACCACAAACCACGACCACGAGTTTCTATTGCAATAAATCGTCAGTTATAATTTTAATCCTCTTATCATATCTCTCTTCTATTCTTTTCCTGAAAGCCTTCAGCTTTTCACTCCCTTCTGCCGTCTGCATGTAACACAGACTTTACAAATTCGTTTTGCTAAAACTCTGCCACTAATGGGCCAGTATGTAATAGTTTAAGGTGATAATATTTCATTATCAAGATTGTGTAATGATGCTTGCTACCTAAAATAATTGGATGCATTTTACTAAAACTATAATTAGACTTTTCCAACCTCCCACCCACGCGAATGACGCCTGCACTATCAACGAAAGGCGTGAGGCTATATAAAACTGGGAGATTTTTAAAATCGTTATTGTAATTTGGAAAACTCTCTTGCTGCGATAATTTAGCGAGCTTCATCTCAGCCTGCTCTAACTCATCTGCTGTTAAATAGCCGGATTGTGTATGTTTCCTATGAGTAAGGAATCGGCAGATATAAGCCATAATACGGCGCAATTTAATAAAACTTGAATATCGTTCAAATTCAATGACCGGAACTGCGGTCCTATCGATATTAACAAAATTAACTCTAATTTCAGGTAAATCCGAGTGTGTCGCATAGTGCATCTGTTTAGGCCAATTGTCTTGAGTATCCCCTAAAAATGTAGGTCCATCCCACCATAGTGCGAGATCTTGTACATCCTCAGGAGGCACTCCACGCGATGCCAGATCAGCGGGATTACAACTTGATGGCACATACATCCACGTGCTTGTCTCGCATACTTCATTGATTTCGACTACACGATAAGACACAAATGCATTTAACTTATGGGGGGGGGGGGGGGTGTGTTTAGCCATCCCAGTACAACATTCGAATCGCACCAAAAATATGCCGCGTCGACGGTACATCGTAGTGACTCGGTCACCTTCTTACAGAGTCTGGCAGCTAACACAGCTCCGCACAACTCTAACCTAGGTATTGTTGCCGATTTCAGCGGCGCAACCTATGATTTAGCGCACAACAGTTTAACTGTGATATGGTCTAGTGTGTCCCTAGAGCGCACATATACGCATGCAGCGTACGCTTTCAGCGAAGCATCTGAAAATGTGTGTAATTCTATCTTTATTGGGTTGTGGCATATAGCCAGACGTGGGATAGACAAACTCTCAACACATTTCAAATTTTTTATAAACTTTGACCATATCTGAGATATCATCAGGAATTTGTTCATCCCACCCTACCTTCTGTAGCCATAACAATTGCAGAATAAGCTTACATGTTATGATGCACACGCTTAATACACCTAACGGATCAAATATGCTGGACGATATTGATAAGACAATACGTTTCGTGAAACAATTATGGTTTTTATAATTTTTCAAACTCTTAACTGATATCAGAATGGAATCTGCTGTGGGATCCCATTCTATACCTAATGTGCTAGTTTTAGAAGAAATTTTCAAATTTTCTTGTTTGCTGTCTGTACCGGATTCATTTGCGATCAAATGTAACAATTTCTGTGAATTACTCTTAAGTTTACGTAATTTAAAACCTGCCGATAATAATTTGTTTATAATGTTTTTATAAATGTCATATAACTCCTGTTCCTCAAAATATCCTGTGATTAAATCATCGATATACCAGTCATGCAACATCACTTCTCTCACCACCGGATCACTGCATTCCATTGCCAACTATACTATACAGCGGGTACTGAGAAAAGGTGCCGCGGACATACCATAGGTTATCGTATTTAGCTGCATATATTTTAATGTTTCAGCCTCACTTTTACGCCACAAAATTGTCTGAAGGTGCCTTTGGTTCGGTTCGATGAGAATCTGTCTGTACATTTTTTATATATCTCCTGTCAATATAAATCTATGCTGACGAAGCCTAATTAAAATAGAAAAAATGTCGTCCTGGACAGTAGGCCCTACTACACTTATTGAGTGAAAGACCGGATGATGTCTTGCATGAAGCGTCAAATACCACTCGACATTTGGTGCTTTCGCTACTTTCCTTTAGCACAGGAACATGCGGCAAAAATACAGCATCATCAGATCTCTCAACCTGTGACAAATGGCCGAGCTCTTCATACTCATCTAAGAAATTGACATATTGCTCTTTTATGTCAGGCTGCCTCTGAAAGCGCCTCTCTAGCGACTCGAATCTCTTGGGAGCCTTATAAAGAGAATCACCCAACGAGCGTGGCTCAGCCTTAAAGGGCAGCGTGACACAAAATCTTCCATCCTGAAGACGACGAGTGTGTTGAACAAAATGTGTTTCACACGCGTCTTCCTCAGGGGACTTCATAGGCTTAACGGATACCTCTTCGAGTTCCCAAAACGTACCTAACTGTGTTCTTATCTCATGGCTGAAATTACAAATAATCTGATTCTCTGATTTTGTGGCCTTGTAGTACATAGCTGGTCCAGAGACCAACCATCCAAATACAGAATTTTGCAGAATGGGTAGGTTACGACCCAATTTAATTTGTTCTGAAAATAACACATCCCAAAATATATCTGCTCCTAACAACAGATCTATCTTGGCCGGTTTATAAAAATTACAATCGGCTAGTATTGTATTTTTTGGTAAATTAATGTTAGAAATATCAATCTCATAACTCGGTAATGAACTTGTAATTTCCTTTATGACAAATGCGTTGACTAATGTGCTAAACGCATTTGTACGTGATTGTACTTTAATTGGAGTGGAAAAGAGTGGAACAGGTGAAAGAATTTGTATACTTGGGTTCCAAATTTGTAAGGGATGGAAAGTGTGACCAGGATATTGAGCGAAGAGTTTTGGCAGGAAATCAAGTGAATGTACACCTTTATGAGCAGTCAAAATGTGTCTGAGAAGGCCAGGTTGGCTGTACATAGGGGAGTGCTCATCCCTACACTTATGTATGGTAGTGAAAGTTGGGTATGGCAGAAGAAGCATGAAAGCAAAATTAATGCAGTGGAAATGAGAAGTCTGCGAAGTATAGCTGGAGTGACTTTAATGGACAAAAAAAGAAATAGCGTGATAAGGGAAAAATGTGGTATAACAGAAGATGTAGTGACTAAGATCGAAAAAGGGATGCTTAGATGGTTTGGACACGTGGAGAGAATGGATGAGAATAGACTGACAAAGCAGATTTATGAGGCGAGAATGAATGGGCAAACTGGTAGGGGTAAACCTCGGCGTACGCATGCCGATCAAATCAGAGACGTTCTGGAAAAAGGCAAGGTCAAGAGTACCCTTAACCGGCGAGCGTGTATGAAAACAGTTATGAAAGTAGAAGAAGCGAAAGTTGTATGTCAGGATCGTAGCAAGTGGAAAGCCATAGTCTCTGCTTACCCCGATGGGAAACAAGCGTGATTATATGTATGTATGTATGTATGTACTTTAATATTGCAACGCTGTAATGCTTCAAACGAGATGTTATTAATACCGGTAACACATACCGAACTAAGACTCTCAGTTTGAACACCTAAAGCATCCCTCAAATTTTGACTAATAAAAGACGACTGGCTGCCGCAATCAAGCGGCACCTCACTGTCTTGAACTGGAATTGATAACAATATGTTTTAATTTAGGTAAAAAATGTTTATGATTTTATCGCCTGACTGCCTGACACTTAACTTGACAAATCTGGTAAAGGGATTCCAAATTACTTTCTACAACATGGATAAAAGTTAGTAAATTGATGAGATTATCACCTTGTGTATTTAAGTTTTCTTGACAAACTAGAGAAATTGTAAAATGTGCAGCTGAAGTAAATTAAAAGTGGGAATTTGATGTGTGTACACCTGTGAATTTCCTCAGAGTACCAAATGAGTATGTAGTAAACAATGAACTGCAAATAAATCTAATTGTATGTATTTGTAACAAAGTGGGAATTTAAAATAACCCTATGTAGTGATAGTAGTGAAAGGTTGCAATAAACCTATGAATTTCATACTAAATAAGTATGTACTTAACTGCAAATACAGTTTATTGGGTGTATTTTTAAAAAGTGGAGATGTTAAGTAAACCTATGAATCACATACTAAATAAGCATGCACTGACCTGCAAATACAGTTTATTGGGTGTATTTTTAAAAAGTGGAGATGTTAAGTAAACCTATGAATCACATACTAAATAAGCATGCACTGACCTGCAAATACAGTTATTTGTATGTATTTCTTAAAAAAAGTGAAAAATTGAAGTAAATCAATGAATTACATACTAAATAAACATGTACTGAACCGCACATACAGTTATTAGTATGTATTTCTAAAAAAAGTGGAAATTTGAAGTAAATCAATGAATTACATACTGAATAAACATTTACTGCACCGCAATTACAGTAGGTATAACAGTATGCATTTCTAAAAAAATATACCTAGATTTTTAAGAAAACCTATGATGTAGGTATGTATCTAGCGATTGCAAACCGGATCCGGTAATCCGGCGGATCCGGCATCATTTTTCGTCCCCCAGATCCGGCACCAATACACCGCCGGATCCGGCGGCGACCGGATCCGGTGTTTGTATATTTTGGCAAAATAACGAGCTTGCACTGCGCGCGAGTTGTTTGAATCACTTTTCAGTGTGTAACTTACAGGTTACGATGAGATGATACATACTAAAACTTTCGACATCTAGGACGTGAGGCGGAGAAAGGTCGTGACAAAGAGCTTAATTTTAAGTTTTTCACCAATATCCCAAAAACAGTGCGTTGCACTATGTTTCAAAACAGCCGATTTTGTTTCATCTCCGTTTTCTTCTTGAATACTGTAGTCATTATCATATAAAACATCGAAATGAAACTCCCGCGTCGGGATTGGTATTGTCTCCAACTCTCTGTCTTCTGCATATCAATGACATGCTGTCCCTTGGGTGCATTCATTGTTATGCGGATGATAGAACTCTGCATGGGAGCTATTCTGGCCGTCCAGCGGAGGGGAGAGGCGACTTGGAGGGGAAGAGAAGACAACTCGTGGCGGATCTCGACCGGGACCTGGGCTGCATTGCCCAATGGGGTTCGGAAAACCTGGTCGAGTTCAATGCCAGAAACACACAGGCGAGTGCGTTTACAGCTAAGAAGTCCCCATTCCTACCCCTACCCTCTCTTCAGAGCATTACGGTTCCACTAAAGGACAACCTGGAGATCCTCGGTATAGACGTCTGACAAAAACTACATAGAGAGCTGTATTGGGCTGGCCTCGCGGAAGCTAGGAATCCTGAATAAGGTGAGACGGTATTTTACGCCACATCAGAGATGTTTACTGTACAAGACGTAGATTCGCCCCTGCGTCGAATACTGTTCTCACCTTTGGGATGGCTCCGCAGAGACGTGATATCCGAATAAATGGTTGTCTTGAGGTGGCGGGAGGCCTCGAACCGTTAGCGCAGCGAAGAACCATAGCGTCCCTGGCTGCTTTCTACCGAATGTATAACGGTGAATGTTCTGAAGAGCTCTTCAACCTGATCCCACCCTCTCCTTTCCGATCCCGAACAACAAAAGAGGTGCCACCGTGCCACTTATACACAGTGGATAGAGATTTCGCCAGAACGGAGCGTTTGAAAAGATCGTTCCTGTGTCAACCTATAAAAACATGGAACGACTTGCACGCACACGTGTTTCCCTCATCTTACAATCCCGGGTTCTTCAAGAGGAGCGTAAAGATTCCCATCACAGGGCCGCCAACTTGAGGACCACTGTCAGAAGTGGCCCCAATCGCTAGATGCGCCACGGCTTTCCATCAGGCTGGTGGCGACGTCAATTTGGCGAGCTAAATATTAAAAAAAAAAACACTTTACTGAAATATTCTAGCTCCAAAGCTGCCTTATTATTTCAATACATTCCTGAACGGATCGATGACATAAATATCCAAAACGACTGGCAAATTTCACAGAAAAAGATAGCTATGTGACACTTGATATGTGCAATGCGCGGTGTTTCAGGTCAAATATTGTACACCAATATCACTATGTGCCCGTAAACACATAGCGGGCGCAATTTCGCGCAATATTTATTTATTTATTTATTTATTGTATACTTTATTGTACGCCAAAGTAGTATAACAATTAAGAAACTTAATACAAAAGGAAGCAATACAATGGGCGGCCTTATTGCTTAAAGCAATTTCTGCCAGGCAACCTTTGGATGGAGAAATATGTTGGCAGTAGCGAATTGGAAGTTGTAGGCGTTTAATTTATTAGATATATTTCTATGAATAAGTAACACAAATTTTAGGACGTAAGCAGATAAATAATAATGTAACAAAGTATTCATACATTTGCAATACATACTTATATGATATATGTATATACAGAAAATATATATATTTATATATACATATTTATATATATATATACAGGGTGAATTTTTGAAAAGGGCTTGGATGGCCAAATCCGAAACTATAAGGAATAGCTAAAAATGCTCAAAGGAGTCACGAGCCCGATTTTGATAAAACTTAAAACCTCATCATTAGATTTTTGAAAAACCAATAATCCTAGCTGGGAATCGAACCCAATGATTTTGAAAAAAAAAAACACACCCTTTATTATTACACCATACGATAGTGTCGCTCATAAGGATCAAATTCTGCGAAGTAATGATAGACGGCAAATTTAAGGAAAGTTTAGAATTTTTATAGAATTCATATTTCATGTACCTAATTATTTTGTATCATAGTTTGTTTCGTTCGAAATCCCAGAATAGATCGTAACTATTTCGTGTTTTAAATCATGCTCAGAATGATTCTTTGGAGAATGTTCTAAACGGAACCAATAATATTGAATGCAGTACGATCCTTGAGGTCTCGAATCCAGCTATGTATTGAAAACAATGGTCTACATTTTGAACAAAATCAGTTAACGTAAGCAAAATAAAATGCATTTTATTAAAGATGAGCACTTTCCTTCAGTTTGCCGTATATCATTACTTCCCAGAATGAGATCCTTAATAGCAACACTATAGTATGGTGTAATAATATAGGGTGTGTTTTTTTTTCATAATCAATGAGTTCGATTCCTGGCTAGGATTATTGGTTTTTCAAAAATCTAATAATGTGGTTTCAAGTTTCATCAAAATCGGGCTCGTGACTCCTTTGAGCATTTTTCGCTAGTCCTTATAGTTTCGGATTTGGCCATCCAATCCCTTTTGAAAAATTCACCCTGTATATATACATGATTAACATACCTAAGCACATACAAATATTTAAATAGGTAGATACATATATGTACAACATTAAGATGATTCCAGTACCTACTTATTTTATAATATAGCGGAAGAAATTAACAATTAGGTACTTGCAAAGTAATGATCCTTAATACAAGTTTTGAACTTCTGTAATGTCTCAGCTCGTCTAATTTCTAATGGCAACTTATTCCACAAACGGACTGCTGTAACAATAAACGAGTGGTCAAAAAAGTTTGTGGAATGGGTTGGCATTTTCAATCTCATGTTCTCCGATGACCTCAAACGGGATCCTTGTTCGGGATCGGAAAGGAGAGGGTGGGATCAGGTTGAAGAGCTCTTCAGAACATTCACCGTTATACATTCGGTAGAAAGCAGCCAGGGACGCTATGGTTCTTCGCTGCGCTAACGGTTCGAGGCCTCCCGCCACCTCAAGACAACCATTTATTCGGATATCACGTCTCTGCGGAGTCATCCCAAAGGTGAGAACAGTATTCGACGCAGGGGCGAATCTACGTCTTGTACAGTAAACATCTCTGATGTGGCGTAAAATACCGTCTCACCTTATTCAGGATTCCTAGCTTCCGCGAGGCCAGCCCAATACAGCTCTCTATGTAGTTTTTGTCAGACGTCTATACCGAGGATCTCCAGGTTGTCCTTTAGTGGAACCGTAATGCTCTGAAGAGAGGGTAGGGGTAGGAATGGGGACTTCTTAGATGTAAACGCACTCGCCTGTGTGTTTCTGGCATTGAACTCGACCAGGTTGTCCGAACCCCATTGGGCAATGCAGCCCAGGTCCCGGTCGAGATCCGCCACGAGTTGTCTTCTCTTCCCCTCCAAGTCGCCTCTCCCCTCCGCTGGACGGCCAGAATAGCTCCCATGCAGAGTTCTATCATCCGCATAACAATGAATGCACCCAAGGGACAGCATGTCATTGATATGCAGAAGACAGAGAGTTGGAGACAATACCAATCCCTGTGGTACTCCGGCATTTACCTGCAATAAGCAGAAAGCCTAACCATCACAGAGGACCCCCGTGCACGTCGTCCGTGCAGGAAGCTGGCCAACCAGCGGCACAACTGAGACGATAGACTGTATGCCGGCAAATTGGAAAGAAGCAACGCATGCCATACCCTATAAAGGCTTTAACGATGTCTAGGCCAATAGCCAGAATTTCACCATGCCTCTCCATAGTCTGCTACCTCCTCGCTGCCTCTTTTACAAGTATAACCTGCTCAAAGAAAGGGGAAAATTTACACTATGTTTAGATTAGGTACCATTGAAATGTGTCAACTGTCAACATTAACCTAGAGCACCTTCCTCCATCTATATCTCTGCATCACCCTAAGGTTGACTGGCAGAAAATGCCTAAGGCATTAAGTCCACCTTTGTACGAACTTGTGCATAAAGTTTTTAAATAAATAAATAAATAATAAAGAAAGATGCGGCGGCGTCCTAAATAATCCCGCTGGAGATGTTTGCTCACACCATAGTCGAGAGAATGTTCACGCCCAGACCTGCTACAAGAACCTAGCACTGCTACGCCCACGCTATGTACTCCCTATTTGTGGGAAGTGCTGTGACCTCGCTGAATTTTCTATATTCGCCTAAAACTCAAGTGGCTTCCTTCCGCCTTTGCTGGATCACTTGAATGTCTAGTTTATTCATTACCATCTCCTTTACTTAAGCCTGTTTTTCTCATAAAGGACCCTTTTACGTTTCTTTCTAAAAATTCTTTCAAAAATCCGAGCTCTGCACTCATTCCTTTTAAGCCAATATCTTTTTGAATCACACAAATATTTGAGTCTAATCGGGAATCAACCTCCTTACGGGATCTTAGCACAACAGTCGCATACATTTACAGACTAAGTATCTAAAACTAGGTACTAGTATTATAGGTGGTACGTACATACCTACCAGGGTTCCTTAAAAAATAGTAATATTCTTTGGTTGCTTTAAAGGAGTTGGTAGAGGTAAATAATTGGGACGGCACGCCTTTTCGTAGTCTCCTTTCCGGCTGTATGTAGCCAGGGATTTTGGTGCACTCTCGAGAGGAAATCCCAGGCACCCTCACCAGCCGTGGTCGCCAAGCTGCGGCGACCTTTCGCCACGGTTGTCGTGGAAACCACGTCTTACTAGGCTGGAAGTATTTCGTGGCAGGTCTGGATGTGGATGTCTCGCTGGAGACCATGGTACAAGCCATGAACCCTAGCGGGAGTAAGTGGGACTGCGCAGCCGGTTTCTGCAAGCATCTCATGCTAGTGAAAGAGGTAGAGGTTTGGGAAGGGGAAAGAACTCTCCCACCCTAGTTCCACAGTCAGCGGGGTCGCCGCCGACAAATCTTTGCCCAAGACTATCAGGCTCCATGACCGGGGTCCTTAGGACGGTAAGGGGGCTGCCCACTGTCCTTACTGAAGTAGGCCGCCGTCCTCATAGATGTCAGCGTGACGTATGGGATTCACGCACGCCCCTCCCCCCCTAAAAAGCGGGATAGCATCCAAAAAGCCCCTAAAGACGCGTGATAGCACCTTAAAAGGTGAGGCCGCAATGGTAGCCGAAGGTCTGTTGGGAGTCCTGGGGTATCTTTCCGTGGGCTTGCCTGGAGTTCCCAACCGTAGGCTGTTCGGCAGGATACGTGAGGTTTTTAGGCATTTATGAGGATTTTACCCTCACGTTAAAAAAAAAGTAAAGGTTGTAGCCAGCCCAGAGTTATGGAGATCGTTTTGGGATCTCCGGCGACCAGTGTTTCTGCTGCGGTACGGGAGAGAACTGTTGCGCTCCCGTTCCTACCTCGGCGCCTTTATTGCGTACAACACATCCTCACACATCAAGGCAGCAGAGTTTTATGGCAGAGAACACCATGTTTGCCAGTTTCCCAATAAAATTTGATATTATTTTTAATTGACACCTTTTATTAAATAGCTATGTGTAATTAAACAACGTGAATTATGTTTTATTCGTTCCCGCTATGTGCTCAACAACACATGGCGATATTTGTGACCCAAACAATTTTAGCTATGTGTCAGATTCACAATATTTGTTTTTTGGTATTTTCGTTTTAAACGTTATCTTCCTAAAAGTCATTTTCCACAACGTAAATATAATATTTACATTATAAAAAAATTATGTACTTTCTCTATCACAATTATATTTCGAGTAAATCGGTTTTTACTTCCTCCTGAAAAGTAGGTTAAAAATACATAGCGACTTTTGCAAGCGCAGCGACGATATATGGGATTCACTCACCCTGCAGCACAGGCAGAGCGCCACCGTCACCCGCAATGAGTCGTCGCCCAGCAAAGTGAAGGTAACGCGCGCAACAGCGGCGAAGGCTGAATTTTTTCAAAAGGAAAGCCGGTGAAAAAAATAATATCCAGTTGGTCACACCTGTAGTGTAGGTATTTTGCGTATTTATTAAATGGTGGCGCGCGGCGGTGTAATGCCTTTTGTGTTTTGTTTGCCACCTGTACTATACTCGTAAGATCCATGTATTTAATTCAAAACAATGTCTTACGTGCATGATAAATTGGCTTATAAAAAAGTATCATAAATTATCTACTGATGGCTAAAAAGATATTCAAATTTACACTAACTGAAAAGGTCTTAACTGATCTTAGGTGTAAATAATAGACTGTATATCCTTGTACTAATTTTTTTTTTATTAAAACAATATTCACAGCTATATATGTCTGCTCAGGTAACGAAACCATACCGCGATCTAGATACTATACAGGGTGAATTTTTCAAAAGGGATTGGATGGCCAAATCCGAAACTATAAGGAATAGCGAAAAATGCTCAAAGGAGTCACGAGCCCGATTTTGATGAAACTGAAAACCTCATCATTAGATTTTTGAAAAACCGATAATCCTAGCTGGGAATCGAACCCATTGATTATGAAAAAAAAACCACACCCTATATTATTTCACCATACGATAGTATTGCTATTAAGGATCTTATTCTGGGAAGTAATGATATACGACAAACTAAAGGAAAGTGCTCATCTTTAACAAAATACAGTTTATTTTGCTTACGTTGACTGATTAATTGTTCAAAATGTAGACCATTGTTTTCAATACATAGCTCGATTCGAGATCTCAAAGATAGAGTACTGCATTCAATATTATTGATTTCATTTAGAATATTCTCCAAATAATCATTCTGAGCATGATTTAAAACACGGAATAGTTACGATCTATTCTGGGATTTTGAACGAAACAAACTATGATACAAAATTTAGGTACATGAAATAAGGATTCTATTAAAATTCCAAACTTAGCTTAAATTTGCCGTATATCATTACTTCACAGAATATGATCCTTATCAGTGACACTATCGTATGGTGTAATAATAAAGGGTGTGTTTTTTTTTCAAAATCAATGGGTTCGCTTCCCAGCTAGGATTACTGGTTTTTCAAAAATCTAATGATGAGGTTTTAAGTTTTATCAAAATCGGGCTCGTGACTCCTTTAAGCATTTTTAGCTATTCCTTATAGTTTCGGAGTTGGCCATCCAAGCCCTTTTCAAAAATTCACCCTGTATACAAAAAAGTGATGCCATCTAGTTACATATTTTGAACTAAAACCTGACTTGAACACTAACCATGTTTTGAAATTATTCTACTACTCTCTGCAAGCTCATACCTACCTATTTCAAATTGTCTCGATTGAAGTTAATTGAAAATAATTCATAAATTTGGGACTTAGACGCGAAATAGGTATAGGTACTTCTAATGTTTTTAATAATATGCATGTACTAGCTAATGCCCGCAGTTTCACCCGCGTAAAATTAGTTCCCGTGGGAAGTTACTCCCGGGATAAACAGTAGCCTATGTGTTATTCCAGACTATAATGGATATCTGTATCAAATTTCAGCCCGATCCGTTCAGCCGTTCGAGCCTGAAAGAGTAACAAACATCCACATTCACACTCACAAACTTTCACATTTATAATATTAGTAAGATTTCAAGTACCTATAGAGTATTAAAAACCGCGATATTTTACAATACAAAATTGAAATAAAAACATACTTCTTATCTATTTTTTCAAAAATATCTGACAAAGTGATTCTATGGAACAAAACTGCTTTATTATGTTATAAACTATTAATGAAACATTCAGCCATAATAAAGATTATTAGGTATCCCAAGCCATTGAACTAATATCACTAGCGTATTCTGAGATACCTACTTGATAAATATAAAAAAACACTGACCTTTATTTTTTATCGAACCCGTAATACCGAAGGCCTACGTCCATCAGTGAGCATTATGTGACTCCAAAACAATAATCATGTGTACAGAAATCACAACAAAATACAGAACACAAAACACAATTTTACACACTTTCACGATGTATTTAGTACTTGAAGTAGATAATTATTTATAATTAACTAATAAACAGCACAATACTTTATAAAGTCAATTGAATGAAACTATGTTATGTTTTATTATTATTCACGGGAAACGCATGTGAAATGAAGTAATAACAACACATCAAATTAAAAACACACTTCGATGCAAAACGTTTCGACGTGCGTTAGGTGCATTTAAATTGGTCGAGTTTTCAAGTCAAATACGTTGTCCTTTTCTATTAATATGACTGTCTCAGGTGTAAGCCACGAACTCATGGCTTACTTTAGGCGAAAATCCACGAATCAAATCTTGAAAAAATGTGAGAGAATAGGACGCATATATACATTTGCGTAGTACTAACGAAGCAGACGCAAAATGATCAGGAAGCCGGGCTTACCGCGTGATGACAGAGATAGGGTCTTTGAACTTTGACTCGAAAATTTATTGCTATGACTTTTGTAGCAGGGGTTGAGACGAAAATGCCGACTTACCATGTAAATTTGCAAATATTTTTATATTTGAATGAGTGTTCGAGAATATATAATTGTGTTTATTAGTTATGAGTAAATATTACATGTCACTGCCCGATCTGAAAAGGGAAGCCACAAGGAATGGGCTTCTATGGACAATTCGCCACTGGCGCGCAACCATGCTCCCGATTCTGGCTGAGTTACCGCTCGGAGCCTTGCCAAATTGGCTCCCGAGGCACGCTCCAACAATTGCGCCTTAACCTGCCCAGTCACAACATCATCCCAAGCCCGCTTAACACTACGATTGGCAGGACACGCCGCCCCGGAACTGTAGTCCGCCCAAATAGACTCAGCCTCAGCGACAAAGAGTACACTCGCCCCGTCACCATTAGTACCAAGGATTAAAGTGACAAGGCTCGACACCCCGTGCGCCGATGCTAGGAAAGCCGGTACGCCCACGTCTCCCGAGCACGCCGCACCCCGATACCCCCACATCTAATAAGGAGCGTCGCCTGTCTCTACTGAGGCTTATCCAGGGCGACATTCAGGATAGCCTCCACCCGAGGATTTCAGTGCATCATCGAAAGCTGAAATCTCCACGGGGAAAAGCCAAGTAGGCGCCACCCGAAACAGGTACGTTAGCCGAGGAAGGGCGAACCACATGCGAAGTAAAACAATTGCTACAGCTGAGAGATCTTTTAGTTGTTCTTGAGCCGCCAACAGGAGGTCCTTACGGGCGCGGATAGCATCCGGCACCCCATCAGGAAAAATAGGCGAACCCAAGAGGAAGAAAGAGGAGAAAGTTCTTTAATTTCAGGTAGAAGAGAATTGAAAAGCCCAAATGTGTACGGGTCTCCACACCACAGGGGAAAATCTCACAATTCGCAGGATTCACCTCTAGACCTAGGGCGATGGTAAAATACCTTTAATAAAGGATATATGTGGGCTCTTGATTATTTAATTTATACTCTAGAAATTGTGACATTGTATCATCTAATGTGTCAGTCTTAATTTTCTTTTGAGTAGAAGGTGCTGCATCAAATGTATCAGAGGTAGGATTATTAGGCTCATCAGATGAATTAAGGGTCATACGGGGCTCAGTAACCTTCAATAAAAAAGACGGCTAATTTTTATAAACATACGATCTTGCTGTTTTTGCGCCTGCACGAGATCGCTTTTTCTTTTTCGTTTTTAGGGGTCTCATAAATGCATCTCGAATGTGTGTCCACTTGGTAGATATCTGTATAGCTGTAAAAGTAAAATAAACTTTCAGTTAAGTTGTTACATATGTACACTTAGTGAAGTACTTTTGGAAAAAGAAATCAATATCAATACATATATAAAATCGTAACAGGTCGCTATCTGTACATACATGCAAAATAAATAAGAAAAAAGATTATAGGGGGGCTTTGTGAATGCAATAGAACCCAATACAATGATTTTTAGAATTTTTGTTTGTTTGTCTGTATGTCTGTATATCTGTTAGTCTGTACGTTTGTGCACGCTAATCTCAGTAACCGCTTAGCCGATTGCAATGCGGTTTTTTTTATTGTGTTGAGGTTTGCTCCACTTAACATTTATTTCATGTCAATCGGTTTATAAATAAAAAAGTTATAACACTTTTAAGAATCTGATATTTTGAAAATTTAATTGTAGGGGTTTCTTTGAACGTGGGGGTAAATCTAAACAAGCGTGTTGGCTTAATCATAAAAGAGCTTAATGATTAAGACTATTTTAAAATAATTTAGTCCGCGCCGAAATTGTTTTAAAATAGACTTAATCTTTAAGCTGTGTTATGATTAAGCAAACAGGGCTGTTTCACACGCTACTAGATGAATCTGATGAAGAAATACCTCTCCTTTGATGCACCTTATGTGATGTAAACGACGTTGCGGGGCCAGGTAGTCTAAAATAAATGTAGTCTAAGTTTGTCTCTCTGCCTGTTTTGTACGATTCATCAAAACTTGCTTTTACTTCTTCTGTTTCAGATTCCGAGTCTAACACATTATCAGATTCTAAAGAGGGAGGCAGTAAAACAGAAACTGCTTTAACATTTCTTAATAAACATTTAATTATTTTGATTATTTTCTAATCGATACCTTGTTGGCGTTTCATATACATAGTTGTATACTGACGATGGACTAACAGCATAGGGGTCATATCGTGGTGAAATCTTGAGGTAGATGCAGAGCTACTAGGACTGTTACGCATATTTTTCTTCTCTAGACCTAAACTCTTTGTTCTATATCAAAACTGCGTAAAATTGGACCCAAAGAGGAAAAAAACGCCACGTCATCAGCGGCAAGGTGAGGGGCACTTACGGTTCACCTGATATAAAGTAGTCACTGTAGCTTATGGACGTTTGTAACACCTACACTCGCGCTACCGACCCTGCAAAACCTGCTATGGGCTCGTTCGAGCATCACGTGCGGCGTGGCTTGCCGCGGCAAGTTGAGCGATTTGACCGTTTATAGTGAGGCGGTCCACGTCGTGTCACGCGGAAACTCAAACATATAGAAATGTCGGAGCTCGTTTAAGAAAACGCGGAGCATCGAGCGGCGTGGCTCCGCATGGCGCGCGGCGCTGCGTCCGCCGCGTGGTACGCAGTTTTGTATACAGCGTCTCGTTCAGTGAGAGATTTTGTTAAAAATGTTATCGTACTCATTATAAGATAACATCTCCAACATAAATTCTGAAATTTTATGACGAAAACGAAGCTTATCAATGTTTGACAGTTTTTTATATTGATGGTAGAATGCTCATCAAAAACAAATAATCTTCATCGGCTTTAAAATGATCGTTCTTTTTGAATTGTTCAATGTGTGATTTAATTAAAGAAATTTTCTCTTCTTCCAATCTCAGCATTTGTTGTCTTTGTTCAGCAATTCGCGGTCTTGATGAATGGGCACTTTCAGAGATTAGCGAGGTGTTCTCATTATCATTAGCTAATAAACTGTCCTGAGAGACCGACGGTGGTGGTGACTCAGTAGATGCCGACATCGATCTTGAGATGTATTTTCTTCTAGTGGCAAATTTAAGTTACCAGAGCCCTGTTGTGGCATAATTTCACCATGAAGGAAATTCATGATATTAAAAAACTTCCTCTGAGGAACCCATTCAGTCTCTTCTCTTGAAGCGCCAGATTGCCTAAGAGGCTTTTTTATAATTCTTTCCTATATTGATTTCGAGGATTAAAGGTGCGGTCCACTGAGGCGGAGCGGAGAGGAGCTGTGCCGCGATTCACCAATCACTGTGCGGAGCGGAGAAGAGATGTGGATTTTAAGCCATTTGATTGGTGCATCGCGGCACAGCTCGTCTCCGCTTTTTAAAGTTTATACGATTCAACTTATAATACAATTTAATGAAGTAAATAACTAATGTAGGCCATCTTGCTTAAGTGCGACAAGTCTGATCTAGGTTTATCAAACCTGTGTTTCCGACCCTCACTGTTCTGAATTTATCTGATGGCTAAGAAACAATAATTTAATAGCATCTATATATATGTATACATCAATTTTTTTATATACATCAAAACATTAAGCTAATAATATCATTTATTTTATTAATTTGGATGTGTTCAAGAACTCCTTTAATATAATACCTAAGTATTATTATCGTCGAGAGTTATTTCTAACGGAATATTGTCCATAAAGATATATGCCGATTGACTTTGTTCAAAAATGATGATTTTGTGTAGTAATAATCAAACGTTCGCACGCCTTTACCGCCATTTCGATTGCATTTATGTGCCGTCGCCCCATAATGTGGATACAGCTGCCTCGTTTATTTGTGAAATATCTTTTGTTGGGTCTAGTGAAAGAAACGGCATTTTTTTCGCACATTGTTGGTCACACAAGTCTCACACTTGTACAGGTTTCTATTCTCGGCACTCCAGATAATGTCAGCAAAGAGTCTCTCAAAAACGTATGTCACGCTACATTCACAACGTATTGTACTTGTTTCTCCTAATAGATTTGCTCTAAAATAATTAAATTCAACTTGAGCACGTACATTGTAAATATCGTCGTCGTTAGAATAATTTTCATCCAACATACTTTTTATAAAAAGATAAATCTCATTTATAATAAAAAAGAACTTTAGTATTGAGCGCAAATCCATCAACGAAAGCTTTTGCAATCAAGTAACGAAGAAAGAAAAGAAGACTGTGAAAGAAAGCCATTACGTAGTACCTATTGGAATATTTTTAATAACTTTCTGCTTTTCGTCCATTTCTGTTTCTTTCTGATCTCCCATACGTATATGGTCACGCCTTTATGCCCGAAGGGGTAGGCAGAGGCATATTACATGCCACAGTTTACCGTTTTATAGAATTTGTTCTACGTATTAGTGCTTAACGTGCCTTCCGAAGCCCAGAAACGCTCAAATAAGTGTCACACAGTGGTCACATGGATGGTTATCCATCCAAGGACTGGCCATAGTGAAAGTTGCTTACTGCAGTGATCGTTTACAGAACACTGAGTCCGCGGCAAGATAACAGTGTTTTTTGCCTGTTTCATAGCCAAAAACAGATCTTGCTTTCTTTGTGTTTTAGGGGACACACTAACGAGGTGCTAATTCAAACGATTAGAGGTGTCGAGTTGTGAGACGCTAGTGCAACCCAAATTCGGCTGGTTACAAGATGGCGGACTAGTGCCGCGGTCCCTACACTCATCCCCTCTTTTTTAATAATTTAGACACCTTTAAAATGGTAAAAAAGAAGGTTATACAATGTTGCAAAATTAACAGTCTTAATCTAGTGGTACATTTGAAAGAAAAAAATAAAATTTGTATAATATACATACAGTGTTTTCTTTATACCGAACAACAATTTCCTTATTTCTATTACACTTGTTGCATAAATTGGCGTTGATTGGTACTGTTTGCAGCTTGGCTTAACGCTGCTGCGGTAGTGTTTCTTATAATGCTGGTATAAAATATATGAATATTATAGTACCACACTTACAATGATTATGATTGCATATTTAAATAATCCAATCTTTGCTCTGTGGCAATCTCTTTAGTGGTCGCAGAGTTCGCTCCGTTTTGTGCGATAATAACATCTTGCGATTTGCTTTGATTTTTGCCCATTATGTGGCTGTAGCGCTTGTATACACTGACAAATAATGGCTAATAATCATTGTTCTTAATTAAATACTTGATGCAACATGATTGCACAATAATACAGTGTCCACGTTGCGTGGACAAGTAGGGACATTTTTCTTAACCTATACTCATTCATACTATGTAATTAATGGTGACCGCCATGACGCCCGCTCTGCAATAATTAATTTAACAACACCGTAGTGATCGGCAGCGTCGCCATGACGGTGCCGGATATCCCTTTCATTCTTAAATCGCTACTCGCATGGCTCTTTCATACTTGTATAATAATTAGTACAATGTTTCAGTTACATAATGCATAATGTAAGTATTGTTCATGAATAGTCGGATGTGAGTCTATCAAACATTTTTACTTGTGTAACTAAGATTGTACTGATTTGAGCGTGTTGACTCATGGTCACCCTATCATTACTTACGAATTTGTAGTATATTAAAACATTGCGCATTGTACTTGGTACCGGATGCGAGTTGCTGACGGGGATCAAATGTCCGAGGTGGCGACTACAGGAGGCTAAATGCAATAACTAAGCCTGACAGGTACCCGATTCCTAGAATACAGGACTTCACGTTCGGCCTTGCAGGTAAGTCTATTTTTAGCAGAGTAGATGTAAATCGTGCCTTCCACAACATACCCATTCATCCTGACGATGTGGACAAAATAGCCATAATTACCCCATTCGGTTTATGGTCGTTCTCCAGGATGACCTTCGGACTTTGTGGGGCCCCGCAGACGTATCAAAGGCTTGCCCACTCGCTGCTTGAGGGACTGCAGATGCCGGCTTCCTGCATGCACTTAAATTCCTGTTTTACCTTGTTGTACAGGTGAGCAGGTAATGGCCGGGCTTTGGCGTGGACCGGTGGGCCCGTAGTTTCTATAAATGGTACACATTATGTTTAGGACTAGCCTTAAAATTAAATGGTTTTGTTATGTTAGAATATTTAGAGAGAATGTTACAGCAATCAATTTTAGTATCAAATGTACTTAGTGTAGATTCTATGCTGTTTACTAAGTATCCATTAACCTTAAGATTGATTACCTTATCCAACAATTTTTGAGAGCTTACATCTACAATTAATTTATAGTGGTTTAGGAAATCAGCACCTATGATAGGTTGACTCACATCCGCTATTATGAAGTCCCACTTAAAAGCTCTTCTTAGGTTTAAATTTAATTCTAAATTTATAACACCAAATGTTTGGATGTTTGAGCCAATGGGCGCTTGCATATTGCACGATATCGTCCACGATATCGTACGACATCGTTCCACGATATCGTACAATATCGTGGATCGATATAACCGAACGAAATTGACACAGTATAACCCACAGCTTGTTATTCGGTTAGTAACTTTGCGCCAGGAAAGGTAACCGCGCGATTCTTAAAGCTAATTAAAATATTAGAAGCAATAATGGCAGCAGTGAACAAGTTACGTTTACTTTATCTTTTATATTTACGGAGAAAAAAACTATACTGTAGAAGAACATTTTGGGTTGATCCTCTTCTACAAGTGCGATATTTAGAGGGAACTTAAATAAATAAATAATAAATAAATATTCACGGACATTTCACACAACGCTATCTGATCCCAAAGTAAGCTAGGAATAACCTGCTTGTGTTATGGGTATCAGACCACGGATATTAATACTTATATACGTCTAAATACATACATATTATACATAGAAACACCCAGACTCTTGAGACAAACATTTATGGGTCACACAAATATTTGTCTCCGGTGGGAATCGAACCCACGACCTCCAGCGCCGCAGGCGGTATCACTACCGACCGCGCCACAGAGGCAGCCAAACTTATTACCTTCTCTTCGATAAACTGTGTGCGCGAAGTGAAATGTTTAATAATTTTTTTCGAATGACCCAGAACACTTTCGAGTTCATACTGTGTCATTTGTTGGAGGTTTTAAATAGCAATCCAAAATGGCCGCCGCGGTGTAATCACAAATTTTCATGACGGGTATCGTTTTAGGGGATTTTTTGTATGCTAAGTACGAATCACGTAATAATTTTGCAATCCAAAATGTCCGCCGCACCGTAATCACAAAATTTCGTGATGGATATCATTTAAGGGGTTTTTTCGAATGCTGAGTACGAATTACGTGATAATTTTGCAATCCAATATGGCCGCCTAAGCTATTTACAGTAGTAAACTAAAAAAAATTGCTTGTTAAGTTTAGGCATTCTGAACTAGCAATGCGAAAATACTATGACAAAAGATTTTTATTGTAAAATTAAGGCCAATTACATTAAATTGGTACCTAGCATACGAAAAAACCCTTAAACGATACCCATTATGGAATTTTGTGATTACGGCGCGGCGGCCATATTGGATTGCAAAATTATCACGTGATTCGTACTCAGCATACCAAAAAACCCCTTTAACGATACCCATCATAAAATTTCGTGATTACGGCGCGGCGACCATATTGGATTGCAAAATTATCACGTGATTCGTACTCAGCATACCAAAAAACCCCTTAAACGATACCTGGAGCATGACTTGTAGCTCACTGCAAGTCATGCTCCAGGAATGTCACGGGTCAGTAGATGCGCACGTCTGTGTGAGTGAGCCGTTTCGCACGTTTCTATGAAGTTACTCTACTGTTCTAAGTATCTGTATATTGTGACCGCGCTTTGTATCGTGCGATATCGTGACGATATCGTGGCAGTGTGAAAGCGTGTAGTAGTAATTGTATCAAAACACCGCTCTTACGATATCGTGTCGTTACCGTTATCGTGGCAGTGTGCAAGCGCCCATTAGCGGCGTATAATTTATATTCAACTTTGTTTTTTCTATAACTACTATGTACTTTAGAGATAGGAACAACGGAGATATTGGCTCCGGTATCTATTAAAAAGTGTAAAGCATTCTTACTGTCTAGTACGCTGAGACGATAGTTCGCAGGTTGACGTGTCTCTTCGCAACCCGCCGTTACTCGTTTCCCTGGTTCTGGTTCCATTTGCACGGTTGTTTACAATTCTTTGCCGCTGGTCCAAAACGATAGTGGGAGAAGCATAATGTGCCTTGTTGTGGCGGTATCCATTGCTTGCTATTACGCCTTTCCCTGCTGCTGGAGTTGACTCTGGACCTGTACCCATTGTCGTAGGGTTTGTCTCTAGGTCGACTACGTACTTCTTTGCGTAATTCTGCTATCTCTGTTAGTAGACTTTGCATCTGTGAGCATATATCTGGATTACTGCTAGATTGCGTGGTGCTTACGGCCGCTGCCTCGGTTGTCAAGGGGCTATGCTGGATGCTCTCCATGACTTTGTCAGCTATGGGTTCCAGGTTTGCTAATTTTTGGTCCTGACTGGCCGCAAGTACTGCCTGAACACTTGGGGACAATTGTGAGGTTCATATATTTTGTACCGTTTCGTTGGCAATTGCGAGCCAATTCTTTCATTTTCCTCAGTAGCTGTGACGGCTTTTGTGACCCCAAATCTAGTTCGCTTACCAATTTGTGGAACTGTCGTTCAGGGGATTCCTCGAATACCTCAAGTAGTCTGGCCTTGAGGGTTGTGTATTTGTTGTTTTCAGGTGGGTTGTAAACTATGTCCGACACCTGTTGGAACGCGTCCCAGCCGAGTTTCGAAATCACTAGCTGGAATTTGCAGTCCTCGCCTTGCTTTTGAGGGGCTATCGTCGCTTCCAATTGGGCAAACCACAGCCTGGGTAATTCTGACCAGAACTGTGGGATTCGTGCCGCTATGGAAATGGTAGCTAAGCCGTCCTCGTTTTTCGCTGCGTAGGCGGGCGTAATGCTGGCGGGCGTAATTTGATGCGTGTTCATTTTTCACTATATCACAGGTACTTTTTTAAACGACTAAATTGTTCAGCACTCCTCCCTTCAATTTATTTTGTTGCGTGTTCGTGAGTCGCGGGTCACCAGTTTAAGGGACACACTAACGAGGTGCTAATTCAAACGATTAGAGATGTCTAAGTTAGAGGTTTGCACCGGAGCAGTGAGTACCGGAGACTCTCCGGTGATGTACCGGTAAAAGTACTGGATTACAAGTACCGGAGTTCATTTGATTACTCTCCGGTGAATTATTCTTACACTGTAGGTATGATTTTGTTGCGTGTTCGTGAGTCGCGGGTCACCAGTTTAAGGGACACACTAACGAGGTGCTAATTCAAACGATTAGAGATGTCTAAGTTAGAGGTTTGCACCGGAGCAGTGAGTACCGGAGACTCTCCGGTGATGTACCGGTAAAAGTACTGGATTACAAGTACCGGAGTTCATTTGATTACTCTCCGGTGAATTATTCTTACACTGTAGGTATGTAGGTACCGGTAAAAGTATTCGATTAAAAGTACCGGAGATCAATTGATTAATCTCCGCTGAAATATTCTAACATGTGTTATGTATTCAATATTATTTAAATAATATTATACCTATATTAGACGACCTGTTTGGTGGGGAGGCAAAGATACTGTCTATTAATCAAGAGTCGCGGTTTCGATTCCCGCGCAAGACAAATATTTGTGTGCAAGAACATGTTTATTTATCTTGTTGTGAGTGTTTCTATTGTATCATCAATCAATCAATACATATAATAAAATCGTAAGTGTGTGTTTGTCTGTACGTTTGTGCACGCTAATCTCAGCAACCGCTCAATCAATTGCAATGCGGTTTTCTTTATTGCGCTGTAGTCTGCTCCACTTAACATTTAGTGTTTGCTTCATGTCAATCGGTCCATAAATAAAAAAGTTATGTCAAAATCTAAAGAATTAAATATAAAATGCAGCGTACGAAGTCGCAGGCAACATCTAGTAATAAATACGTATTTACAAAAACAAATGTATCTTTATCTGTTAGTTCTTAAATGATACTTATCTTGGACTCAGGGGTCGGCAACCTCGCGGCGGCTCTTTAGTTCCCTAAGCAATTATCATAGTACATTTTCAAAAACATATTACCGTTGACATATATTCTACCGATAGACAGGAACGTCCATACATTGAAAATGTTCCAGATTTGTACGCGCTTGAGCGAGAATGGACTCGCGCAACGGGTGCTATAAAACTCATATTTTGGTATGAAAAAAAAAAGGGTTTCACATTGTATAATTATATTAATTAGCATTAACTTTAATATTTTTTCCTCTCTACATTGCGTTTACAGCACTTTGTTTGATAATTCTACCACAATAAATTAAAATATCTCCGTCACGTGCGTTTCATTCGTATTATGGCATAAACCGAACTAAAGATGCGATGAGTACATTTACCGCAGTTGAGTGGTACATGATGCTTGTTCTGATCGCCGCATCTTGTACGTAAGTAGTACAATAGATCGATGCATTTTACCCTTTCATTTTCATAAACACACCTGTTTGGTGTTCTGTTGCACTCGAAAGCGTTATATTATGGAGCACCAGTTCGGGCGGACGCCCTCCCTCATTCTTTCTAGAGGGCTAGCGACACGGTCAATTGTACTGAGTCAAGTCTGATATTTATGAATGGAAGTTGCTTGAGTGTGCGTGATTTCTTTGCATGGGTGTGTGCATCGACGTGTAGGTATGTACACATGATATTGACGAGGCATGATAATTGCAGTTTGACCGGTCCTCTAGCGCTTTATAGGATTCTGCTGTGATGACTGCGGCGGGCATAGCCCAGAGAATGATTCTATCGAATCTCACCGTAAATAAGGAGGCGGCGTGTCTGATTGCTGACAGTCTGTGGTGGGACCTAGAATGCCGGCTAAAGGGCCGAATGCTTTGGTGCGTCAAAATGGCTATTGACCATCTTCGAAAGGGCCCGGCGGTAATCATTGAGCTCGTCTAGGCTAACTGGTCTATTTTGAGGTCCTGGGTAGATTAGCGGTCCGGTGCACCGACCATACCATCTCACACAGCTCCTCTAGGGGCACGGATATTTTGGTTTATACCTGTACGAGGCGGTAGGTATTGAGCCTGAGACCTTCACTGCGTGGGCGGCGCCGTGGATACAGCGCTGCACCACATGCTCGCCTTTTCTATAGAGTAGAGCGGCCGAATTGACCCTTTCGCGTCGCTGTCCATTAAAGTTTATGCTATGTTAGACAGTGAAGATCATTGATTTACAGTCGTTTCTTTTGCCGAGAAAGTCATGACGGAAAATAGAGAAGCGCTGCGAGTGCGAGAGCGGGGTGGTTTCACACTACCAGCTCGCCAACTTCGCACATGGTGTTCGACGACGGAAGCTTTATGCTAGCCGAGGGACTGACTATGACGCACTCGACCGGGGTCTCGGCAGTAAAGTTTCGGGCAGTTCTTGTTGGGCTGCAGAAGTTGTACGCTTACCTTTCCAGTGACCCAACAATAGCGACAAGAAAGACAATTTTAGAGAATCCCACATAATCATCCTGCTTATGTTACGTCTCTAACACGGCACGGTGCGCAACCATCTGCCAATTGCCGTAAGTCCTGGGTACGCTCTCGGAAGAATAATCCCAGAGCTCCCGTCAGACTTGGTCTACTATCGCAGACTCTCCCCGCCTAGTCTGCGGGGAGAGAGGGCTGTACGTGTGATGACGAAAGCTTTTGTGGCTCTTTAAAATTTTAGAAAAAAAAACTGTCATTTTTGGCTCTTCCTACTCAAAAGGTTGCCGACTCCTGGGCTAGGTGATTTGTGTGAATAAAAGAACTAAACTAAAATGAAAGAAACATGATTTATATTTAATAAGAAATATTGATTTATTCATTATCGGGGTGATTATTCGATACTCTTTACCTTATTAAGTAGTTTAAAAATATTTTTGTTACACAATTTTATTTATTATTTTTTAAGGTCTCTATAATATTTTGCATAATGTTGTAACGTTTATTGCCGGTATATTGTTCAAGTTCATGTGAAACAAACTTACAAAACATTAAATTTGATATTCTAATGTTCTCATCTATACAACTAAGTCCCAATTCCTGTATGTCTGTCATTACTGCTACATCCGCAAACTGTTTCTGCGGGAACGATTTGTTACACTCGCAATAGTTATTATTAGGAGTAGGACTCGACCAACGTTGTGCGTGCTCTTCAGGGTTGTAGTCTTGATTAGGTGAGCTGCAATTCGTGACATCGTCTTCTGAAAGTCTCTTTTTTATGCGGAATATAATCTACATCTGTGAATAAGAGCTCCGATTCATTGGTTGTAACATTTGCTCCACCCAAGTTATTGTCGTTCTTCTCTCTCTCTGATTCTGATGTAAATTTTGCTGTAACAAACAATAAACTCTTAATCGACATAACAAAAGTTCTTAATATTTTTTAGTTCTCGCAAGCAATTTATTGTACAGGTAAATTCATTGACATATATTCTGCCGATAGACAGGAACGTCCACACATTGAATATGTTCAAGAGCGAGACTAATGGACTCGCCCAACGGGTGCTATAAAACACATATTTTAATATGAATAATACGGTATAAACGTTGTATAATTATATTCCTGATCATTAACTTTAATATGTTTACCTGTGTACAATTGCGTTTACAACACTGTACCACAATAAATTAAAATATCTCCTAATACGACACTAATGGACACTAATGGACGAGTGACTAGAGAGGAGACACGGTGCTCTTTCCTACCGGTTGTCACAGATACTTACGGGGCACGGTAGCTTCGGTAAGTATCTGTGGCGAAGTACCGGGAAACTTAAAACAGTTTATTATACTGGTAGGTATGTAAATCATGTCATACTGTCTTTAATTTAGCATTTTTTTAAACTGCATATTAATAACATATGGAGACTATTCTGCCTACCCCGCGAAGAGTCAAGCATATAGATAAATAGAACTTAATATTTTTTGTATACAAACAATTTAATTTTTTCCCAATTATAGCGTAAATTTCATTTCCTAGCAAAATTTTCTGTGAGCTTGTGTGAGTGTCACCGAGGATAAAAACGAGTAGTTTACACCTACATTAATATTGGAACGGCTTCGAGGGCGCGTACGTATCACTGAGCGACTATCAATCTGGGTGTTATATATCTATGTATTTTAGTATGAATATTACTGTCTAAACGTTTAATTATATTGCTAAGCATTAACTTTAATATTTTTCCCTCTGTATATTGAGTTTACAACACTTTGTTTGATAATTCTATTCACCTGTAGGCTTACTTACCGTTGGACATTGTTGTTGCAGTCGCCGCTTTATTCTATAATATTTAGGAACTTCAAATAATAATGGCGGTTTGCTGGTACAATCAATTTTAAGCACTCACAAAATTAAACCACAATATATTTTTTTAAAATATCGTCAGAAGGCCTACAACAAGTACAACGTTTCGTAATTTTTGACAGCCAAGGCAGCCAACATAAGGCATAACGAACTATTTGATGAAACTCACTCTATCTAATTTATGTTTTGGAAATCCCCGATTTACCTATGTAAATCGGGGATTTCCAAAACATAAATTACCTATGTACCTATGTACTTTACTCGAAGTGAATTTGTTCCGTCGAGTCGTTGTGGTTTGAATTTGAAGTGATATTACGATTGTAATAAATTTGTGCAGTATTTAACATAGAAAAGGATTCCATTTCTGGCGAAAACTATCTTCTAATGTATTCAAATTCAAATGACTTTATTGTGGAATCATAGGTAGTAGTATACAAGATGTTCGTGAAAGATACAATAATTTGTTCAACTATGTCCAGCCGCATAGGCGTACAATACTTATAATTAGAACATGCAGAAAATTTAAATATAACTTTTACAATTTATTATCATGTCGAAAATGAGAATGTCACGTTAAATACAACTTATCATAAATACCATAAATATCAAATCTGTAAATTACATGTCCAAATAATTAATATTAATAAATAAACATATATTGTCATCAAATATTAAATTATTATCTTAAATGATAATAATAACTTTAACATTTAACAATTTAAATTTTAACATTTAATTAACATCTAACACTCATCAGTAGTTAACATACAATAATAATAATGGTCACGAACGTAACGTTTTATCGTCAAGATACTCTTTCACGGTATAATAGGCTCTGGATAGAAGCAAGACACGGAGCTTTTTCTTAAATAAAGTAACATTGTCCTCACACCGTAACTTTGCTGGCAGTTTATTATATAACTTAGGACACATACAGAAAACACTTTCGTGTAGCATTGTGGTCTTAGAGGCCACCAAGCACAGTTTACCACGTTGTCTCGCTCTATCTTTAATTCGAAACAAGTGACGATTCGATTTAGTGAAAACGACAGTCTCAAAAATGTACAGAGGTTTGCAACTATCTCGGGCCCCTATCTGAGCAATAGCGCGGATACATTTTTTTTGGGCTTTAAATACCGAGTCATTCTTTGTGGAGTTACCCCAAAATATGATGCCATACCGTAAAATAGAAGCCACTTGACCGTGGTATGAAGTCAGTACAGTATTTCGACTTACTACACTACTTAATTTGTAGAGTGCATAACTGCTTTTCTGTAACTGCTGACAAACGTATTCTAAGTGAAAATGCCACGTTACACGATCGTCCACTTGCAAGCCTAAAAATTTAGTTACGTTAGTTCTTCTAATAATTTGTCCGATATAATTAACATTTGATATAAGAAATTGATTTGGTCTCTGCTTAAAGTCTATAAATTTGTTATTTTTAAACTATCGCGGTTTCTAACACTCATAGAATTCGGGACTTCACGCGAAATACTATTTACTTACATTCTACCGACGTTTCGAGCACGTTCTATAAGTATGAGTCTATAAATTTGGTCTTGTAAAAGTTAATTTTTAAATTGTTATACATATGTCATCCATTCTACTATAGAATTAATTGTATTATTAATGTCATGTTCTGTGCTATTGATGTCATTTAGTCCGGTAAATGGTATTGTACTGTCATCTGCAAATAATCTCATATGGTGTTTGGTTACAAGTGGCAAATCATCAATACATATAATAAAATCGTAACAGATAAAAAAAAATAAAAAAAAATATTATAGGGGGGCTTTATGAACGCTATAGAACTGAATTGTTTTAAAATTTAATCATTAAGCTCTTCTCTTAACTTAATCATTAAGCTCTTTTATGATTAAGCAAACAGGGCAGTTTCAGACGCTGCTTGATGACTCTGACGAAGAAATACCTCTCCTGGTATATGTAACACCTTATGTGACGTAAACGAAGTTGCGGGCTCAGCTAGTGTATAATATATATGTATTTTCAATACATATAATAAAATCGTAACAGGTCGCTGTCTGTACATGGAAGATAAATAAAAAAAAATATTATAGGGGGGCTTTATGAACGCTATAGAACTGAATTGTTTTAAAATTTAATCATTAAGCTCTTCTCTTAACTTAATCATTAAGCTCTTTTATGACCCAAAACAATGATTTTTAGAATTTTTGTCTGTTTGTCTGTATGTCTGTATATCTGTTTGTCTGTACGGTTGTGCACGCTAATCTCAGTAACCGCTCAACCGATTGCAATGCGGTTTTTTTATTGTGTTGAGGTTTGCTCCAGTTAACATTTAGCGTTTGTTTTATGTAAATCGGTTTAGAAATAAAAGAGTTATAACTCTTTTAAGAATTAGATATTTTGAAAATTTTAATTGTAGGGGTTTCTTTAAATGTGAGTGAACCTAAACTGGCGTGTTGGCTTAATCATTAAAGAGTTCAGAGAAACAATTCAGTCCACGCCTTCGGCGCGTACTGAATTCTTTAAAAATAGTCTTAATCATTAAGCTCTTTTATGATTAAGCAAACAGGGCAGTTTCAGACGCTGCTTGATGACTCTGACGAAGAAATACCTCTCCTTACATACACCTATTGTGACGTAAACGAAGTTGCGGGCTCAGCTAGTCATTAATATAAATTAAGAACAAAAGTGGACCAAGAACGCTTCCTTGTGGAACGCCGTACCTTACAGTTTTTGGCTCAGATAAATATGCTTTTTCAGTTTTTGACTTAAGACAGATTTTTTTACTTGTGTTATCTGTCGTCTATCAGCAAGATACGATTTCATAAGGTCAAGAATGTTCCCCCGTATACCATATCTGGATAACTTGTCAAGTAAAATTGAGTGATCAACGCAGTCAAATGCCCTAGACATGTCCATAAATATGGCTATTGCTGGCTCCCTCCTGTCCATAGCTGTCATTATTTTATTTAAAAAGTCGTACACAGCCATGTTGATTGTTTTTCCTTTTCTGAAACCCATCTGTTGCCTAGCAAAGAGATTATGTAAGTCAAAGAAGTCGTAAATGCCTACATCCAAGACCCTTTCAAGTAACAATGCTATAGGTCTATAGTTGCACATATTCTCTTTATCCCCTTTTTTAAACAATGGTGTTATAATAGATGTTTTGAGGAGTTCTGGATATATACCGTCTTCTATGCAAACATTTATCAAATATGCAACTATAGGAGCTATTATTGAGGACACTTCCTTTAATACTTTAGTTGATATAACATCACAGCCGACACTGCTTTTATTCTTGAGGGACGATATGATATTAACTACATCAGTTACATTTACTGGTTTTAAGAATAATGAATTTTTGGTGTTTATTATCTTATTAATGTTTTTACTGTGACTATTTATCGCTGTTATACTGTTTAGAAAATAATTATTAAACTCGCAAGCAATTTTGTAAGGCGATTCCACTTTTTTATCATTTATATCAATTCTAGATATTTCTTCCCTAGGGAAGTTATCTTTCCTTTGATTAATTATTTGCCACATTACTTTTGGTTTGTTTGTTGCTGAAACAATTTTGTAATTATTTTGAGCCATTTGTGTAAGATTTATGATTTTGGCAAGCCGTCTAGAATAATTTTTGAATGTTTGTTTTTTCTCAGTTGATGGATTTTTTCTATAAAGCCAAAGAAGACTTCTTTTTTGCTTACAGCATCTTTTGATGCCTTTTGATATCCATTTTTGAGTCTTTTTTGTGCTCATTTTTATTCTTATAATGGGAAAACATTGGTTATAAAGTTATATGAATACATTATGGAACTCTTGGTAAGCTTGATTTGATTCTTTTATTTGAAAAACATTAGTGAACTTATTACATTTAAGAACTTCCTTAAATTTCAAAATGTTCTCATTTGAATAGTTTCTTTTGTAAACATACCAATAATCAAGTACGCAAAATTTCTTTACTGGACACCTCAATAATTGGGCCGTATGGTCAGATATTGCCAATTCAACCACTTCTCCCTTGCACCCTTTAGTATTAAATAGGCGTTATCTCTTTTATAGCCAGCTTAAAGTTATAGCTCAATGTGGTGTTAAATTCCCTAGTACAGGTCAAGTTTTTCAATATGTCTATATTAAAATCCCCCGTTATGATTGCTTTTTTATTCACTAATTTGGTTAGGATAATATTAAATTGTTTAAAAAACAAATCTATAACAGAAACTTTCTTGTTTGGCACCCTATAAATATTTACTATATATATATATTTGATTGGAGTAATTTGATTGCAGAACATTCTATAACATTTGAAATGGATAAACTTACAAACTCAGGAAGAGGGACTAACTTATGATATTTGCTTACTAGTATACATGAGCCTCCATACTTATTATGTCTCGAAAAGCTGGAGCCTATCTTAAAATTACATAGAGGTATGCAAGCATCATTGTCTCTGCTCATTTTGTGTTCGGTAATGCATAAGACATCAATCTCCCTACCCTCGATTGCCAGTTCCTCCAGACACACAGACAATACACCTAGTTTATTAAACAAACCACAAATATTTTGATGCATAATTTGAAGGGATTTACGAACGAAAAAGATTACAACCAATTACATTATTCTCACTACTAGGACCACTGCTGCTGCTATGACAGTCTTGGTCCATATCAACGAGCTGATTACATGTTTGGGTACCAGCATCAGCAGTACTTACATAACACTTCCCTATATTTAGTTCCTTACTGTATGCTATTGACTTTGCTTTATAATTTAAATGTAAAATTTCCTTTAGTATGCTACGGCTTAACTTAACAGTAAAATGAAAATTTCTAGGCACATAACGGCTGTAGTTCATGTCGACAAAAGTTAGATTTACATATCTACTGCATATAAATTTTAATTTGTAATTCAGTTTACATGTATTTAAATAGGGATTGTGTGGTATTTCACTCACTATAATATTTGTTCTACAAGTAGTTAATTTTAACCACATATTCATGTTTAGCTGGTATTCATAAGGATCTTTGTCATGTAAGTACCTACATTTATAGCCTAATAGATTTTCGAAAATAAACCGATGACTTGGTTTTGTTGTAGATACTGTGTAAATGTGTTATATTGCGTAGGTATACCTAATTGAGACATTTGTTATATCTATTTGTGGCGGCCAATAATGGTCATTCTTTTTTCCATTTTAATTGGATGTTAGGCTACCCTTGAAAAAAGAAATAAATAGTACCATAAAGTAAACAGATAAATAACTATGATGGTTCGATTATTCTGTTTGCCTACATTTTCGGGTATCGTAGAAAACTTAAGGAAACACTTATAGTTTCATCATGTTCGTCTGTCAGTCTGTCGGAGGGCGTAATGCTTCCTCCACATTACTCGCGAAGTTGAACGAAGTTGGACGAGTACAATAGTGTGGAGGGGCACCTCGTCACAGTATAACAACACCTCGTCCTACTTTGTCAAAAATTTTCTTTGACTCTGTCAACTTCGCCGACGAACTTCGTTCAACTTGGCGAATATGTGGAGGCATGCTAGCTTCTGCGCTCGCGAATGGGTCCCGGGTTTAATCCCCGGACAAGGTAAACATTTGTATGGATGAACATGTTTATATGTCTAGGTTTGGGTGCTGTTTATGTAAATTATGTATTTATTTAAAAAAAAAAATTAGTATTTAAGTGTGTTTATCCGTCCCCTAGTTTTCCATAACATCAGTTCTAAATGAAAATTTTAGATAAGAGAGTAATAGTGAAAATCTTTATTTATTTATTCTTTGTCTGGTTTAACAGAATGCCGAAGGCTCAATCAAAAACCAATCATCTCTTTGAAAAAATTGATGATGCTAACACAAAAGTACGCTGCAAATTGTGTTCCGCAGTGCTAAGTACTGGTGGTGGAACATCAAATACGATATAATGCCAAAACTGTACGTTGAAGCCAAAGCTAAACTTAAGCTTATATTAGCTGGAATCGAAAATTTATCGGTGACCACAGATATGTGGACGAGCAATATGATGGAATCATTCATAACTATTACTGTACATTTTTTTCATGAAAAAAAACTTAAAAGTTATGTCCTCACAACTTCAGCAGTAAAAGAAGCACATACAGCTGACAATTTAAAAGAAACTGTACACGGAGTATTAACGGAGTGGGAAATACGGGACAAGGTCGTTTGTATTACTACCGATAATGGAACAAACATGATTAAATGGCCAGATTGCTAGGAATTCGTGGCATGCCATGCTTTGTCCATACCTTTAATTTAGTTATTGACAATTCCCTGGATATTCCCGAATTAAAAACGTTGATAGAAAAATGCAAAAAGATAGTTAAATATTTTAAACACTCAAACGTCGCCACATTGTCACTGCAGAAGGAGCAAAAAAAAGGAATCCTAATGAGCCAATTTTGCAATTTATTCAAGAAATTACAACGCGTTGGAATAGCTTATTTTACATGTTGAAAAGAATTTTGAAGTTAATGGACTGTTTGACGGTGGTACAAAGAAAGTTACCTCAAGCACCAGAAATGATTTTGCCACAGGAAGAAGAAATTCTAAAAGAGATTGTCCTCTTACTGGATGTTTTTGAACAGGCTACTAAAATGATTAGTGGTGACCAGTATCCGACATCTAGCTTGATAATCCCTATCATCGCACCTTTAGAAATGTAGTGACCTAATGCAAAAAACTAATTTTTGGTAAATGGCTAAAAACGATTCTTGGGTCTGCGCATTTTGTGGAAACTATCTAATACTCGACTTGATTTTAAAAATATGCGAATTTGGATAGTTTTATATCAAATTTCAATTATTTACCTAGACCATACTTAAATCATAAAAGAATGAATATATAAACTTCTATAAAAAAAATGAATTTTTAAATTATAGTAAGTATTTAGGTCATTCTATGACTGAATTATTTGTTTTTTTAAGGAACTTTTAGTTTTTAGGTCTATATTTTCCTAAGATTTATTTTAAAATTGCGTCTTATACTCAAAAACGACTGTTTAAAAATAAAATTTATGGAATTTAAAACAACATAAAAGACAACTACAGGTAAGGAAATATGAAAAATGTATCAAACATAATTCTTAAATCAACGTTAAACTTATCAAATTACATAAAGTGTATTTTAAATATATACCTACTTCTAAATTGACGGTAAGTTTGCCTTACGTAGGCATTTCCAGCCAACTCTCAAATTGACGCAATATAATATTGAGGAGGGATTTGAGCTGGGCCAAGTTACAGGTGTCTGTCTGACGATACCGTAAACATTGGGCGACTTCTCACGAAAGTTCGAGCCTTGACTGCAGATGTAAAACTGGTGAAGTTACTGGAGGAACTGCCGTACAACCGCCGGTTCCCGGTCCATCTATCTATGGACAAAAGTAGGTGGCGTTGCCAGAAAAACGTGCTCGCACCCATTTTGTTCAACATATTCACCAATGACCAGCCCTGTGCTCCAAATACAATGTGTCTCTACGCTGATGATTTGGTGCTGGCGACTCAAACCACAACATTCTATAAAGCCGAAAAATGTCTTACTTCAGCTCTGATGGGTTCGAAATGATACTATTTATTATTACAGCAAACAGATTAAAACCCAATCCATCAAAAATTCAAGTGTTCACGTTTCACCTGCACAGCCGGATGCTAAACATCGGCTCAGGGTTACCTGGTGGGTATCTGAGCTGGAGCATAGCTTCCATTCAAAGTATCTTGTTGTTACTTTGGACAGGATTCCGAGCTTTAAAACCTACTGCCTGAACACCAAGGCCAAGGTAGGTGCCTGAAACAACTTGCTCCATCGCCTCACAATCACGGCCTAGGGGGCAGAGCCTGGCATTCTTCATACAACGGCACTGGCTTTATGCTTCACTGCGGGTGAGTTTGCGTGTCCTGTGCAGCACCTGTCAGCTTATGCTAGGCAAGTGGATGTCGCTCTGAACAATAGCTGTCGAATTATTACCGACTGTTTAAGGCCCACTCCCCTCACCATGTTCTACCTGCCGGAGGGCTTCGCACTACCTTCTACGCAACAAATTGCCGCTTGCAGACCCCTGACATTGCCTATACGGTCACCAACCGCCTAGAGTCCGCTTAAAAAGTCACTAGAGCTTCATCCACAAAACGGAAGCTGCACGCGGACACCCGGTAACTATGAGGACCTCACTGTGGAAAGAGAAACTCCCACCATCTACCATTCTCAACAGCCCCAGGAAAAATTACCTCCCGGACACTATCTTAGATGGCCGGTATGGAGGTCTCTCAATCGTTTACGCACCCTGGTGGGCCGGTCTAGACAAAATTTATGCAGGTGGGAAATGAGAGATCCGGGTTTAACCGCATGTGACTGCGGAGCCCCAGTGCAGTTCATGTTGCACTTGCTTTCATGCCCCCTGTGTCCTATCACCTGCACTAAGAACGATCTGAACGAGGCCACTGACATTGCGGTTTAGATGGCAACGTTTTACGCCTAAACTATCTAAAATTTCGTGAATCATTAACACGATAGAAGAAAAATATAAAAAGCTCTCCAGTCTTCACAAATTTTTGGTTATTTATTAAAGTAAGTAGGAACCTACACAATGGTTACTGACATGTACTGTCATCACTCATCACAATAAAGTATGAACATAAAATTAAACATTTAAGAAAAGATAACACTTCTTAAATACTAGTAATGTACCATCAAAGCACTTGTTGGAAAATAAAATAACAAGAATATATAAATTTAGACATTTAAGAAAAATCTAATTAGTTTCGAATTCGTTTCCGAGTTAGTTTATTCGACTACTTCCCATCGCTCATAAAATCACCAAGGGAGTAATCAGCAGGAGCATATCAGTAGAAACCAACCACAGATGGAGATCATCGACTGGAATGAGACAGTCGAAGATCTTCATCAAAGGCATGGATGCTAAAAGAACCAGCCAACTGGTTAAAGAACCAGAGCAAACATGAAGCTGGTAATTGAGATAATCACAGGGCACTGTTGCCTGAACAGGCACAGAACAGTGATAGGAGTTAAAGACGAACCCATATGCCCACAATGCTGGAGGAAGAAGAGACCAGTCTCCACCAACTGGCTGAGTGCCCTAGGTACTATCTAAGCAGATGGGAGACGATGGGCACGAGACATAGAGGATCTGGAACATTTGAAGGTGAATCAGATAGTCCGATTCTGCAAGGATACTAGAAGATGTAACGGGGCTCATAAAGAATGCTGGGATACCCAATCTAATCCCAGAGAGGTGACTGGGAAAATGGACGAAATGGGCAGCAGAACAGGCGGTCGGATCGTCCGCTCGGCATAGCCGACGAAAATACTCGGCATAGCCGGCATAACCACAAGAAAATAATAAATATACTATCAGTACCATTTAGAGTGTTATTGTTATCAGAAGATGAAGACCTGCTGGAATTTAATACTTAAATTCCTGTTCCATATCGAGGTCTCCCAATAGTGTAAGTTAGATCTGTATCACTTATATCTACGTCACTTTCATCCGGACGAATTGGTGATTGATAGTAATTCTTTTTTATTTGGCTGGTAATTTGTTTGGTTTGTTTAGATGTCGAATGCCCATCTAGGGTCAAAATGGATATTTAATTTATCGTTACTAGCATCAGTGCTATTGCTGTTACTAACAGAAAAAGATAACGATGAAGATCTTCTTTAGGCAGAAGCAGTACTGCGAGAGGACATTGATGATTTTCATTTGGAGCTGGTTCTAAATTTATTGAAATTACCTCGACCTTCGTAATGTTCCTGTAATAATAACTAAATAATATTAAATACGTCAATTTACAGTTAATCGTACTTATATAATATAATCTATCCTTCTTTTTATTTAATCTTATAAACGTTTATAAACTGCGTAATCAAACTGAAATTTAAAAATAATTTATCGTTAAAATAGACATTTCTAGCAAGAAACAATATTGTTTCAATATCAGTTAGACTCTTGACTCAATAGTACCATCTAAATATTTAAATATTTATTATAAAGAAGGCGTAAAAATGAAAAAGTTATGAAATAGACAAATATTATTATAATTATAAGGACCAAACGTATAAAACGTCTTTCAATGGCAAATATTATTCAGTCAAGGATAGACTTAAGCCCCAATGAGTCAGCAATTATATTTCGTCTTTAACCATTATATGGACACAATGTAAATAAAGTCCTCATATTACTAAAACAAAACAAGTTACGAACCTCAATATTTGGTAATATAACAACCTTATCCAGTTTAGGTCTCCACAAACACAAACAATTAGCGACTTGTTCATCGAACGTCCGACGCGTCTCTGATTGCGTCACTAACCGACCGAGCAAAGCGCGGAAAATGGCAAGTGCAAAAGAGACCGAAATATTAGTTTATACCTTTTCTACTCGCAAATAGGTCTCTGTTTTAATAAGGGTCGATGCAATTGTTGAATTTAGGTTGTTTGATTAAGAAAACTCAAAACTATGAAATTTTGAATTACGTCACTCCATTTCTAAAGGTGCATTATATGGACTATATGATAACCTTAAAACTATAGGCGCGAAAATAACTACGGATGTAGGTAAAAAGTTGGTGACTAATTTGAGAGCCTTCATGAGCTCACGCTTAAGCGAATACGAACTGCGTACAGTTTGCCGTATTTCAACATTATTGCATTCTACTATTCAAAACAGTTTTCGATTGTTAGAAAATAAATTAGCTGCCAAAGAAGCCGTCAAGGCAGAAATAATAAATATCTTATGGAGGCAAGTTAGTAACTTACCAATTAATACAGAAGTATCAACATTGGCAAGCGCAGGTGAAAATAGCGGTGCTAGTTTGTTCGGCTTTTTAAAAAATCTTAATGCTTCCAATTCAGACTCATCATCAGTAACCTCAATAAATACACGTATATTAAGAATGTACAGTGAAACATCTTTTTCTGATGTTAATCATAATTGGGATAACGTTGTAGCTGTTTGGAATTTTAAAAAACATCTTCATCCCTTAGAAGAAATAGCTTTTAAATATTTTACTGTACCCGCGACATCAGTTAGATCAGAAAGAGTATTTTCAACAACAGGTTACATTCTTAATAACCGACGAAATATGTTGAGTAATGACGCAGTTGCAATGTTATGCTTCCTTCATAAAAACAATAATTTATTTGAATTGTAAAATAAATATGGCCACCTTAAGTCACCTTAAATAATCTTGTCATTAATTAACATCTATTACATATAATAAACCTGTAGAGTCTCGAGCGTCTCTCTTAGAGACATCGCAACTTTCGCAAAACCAATAATTCAAGGGTCCTTCGAATGTGAGGGTAATCCTAAACGGGCGTGTTAGCTTAATCATAAAGAGCTTAATAAGCTTAAAATAATTCAGTCCGCGCCGAAGGCGGGGACTGCATTGTTTTAGAATAGACTTAATCTTTAAGCTCTTTTATGATTAAGCATACAGGGCCGTTTCACACGCTGCTTGATGAGTCTGATGATGAAGTACCTCTCCTTTCGCAAACCTTATGTGACGTGAACGAAGTTGCGAGGGTCAGCTAGTTTCATAATATAATCAGTTAATTTCCCAGTGAAACTTTGAAAAATCCTGAAACACGTGTTTATTTATTTTGATTTAGATGCAGGTATCCGAATTTTGAAGTTGTTACCATTGAAAATGAAAAAAATCCCATGCAAACTTACAACCCCTAGTTTACCTCCTTGTTGGTAAAATTTTACAATTCCAATGTATACTTGTCTTTTCATCGATCTATATGTACTACGTACTAGATGCGGCGATCACAACAAACGTCGTGTTCCCTCAACTGTATACACCGAACCGACGCGACCGTTAGTTCGATTTGTGCCAAAATACGAATGACACGGATGTGACTGAGATATTTTAATTTATTGTGGTAAAATTATCAAACAAAATGTTGTAAACGCATTGTACAGAGGTGAAGACATTAAAGTTAATGCTAAATAATATAATTATACTTACTACGTTTAGACCGTAATATTCATAAGTACTAAAATATGTGATTTAAGGTGATCGCACATATGTCAGCACCCTACGCGCCGCATTTTAGAATTCGGTGTATGAAATGATATGAAACCTCGCACATTACACCCGCACCGTACGCGCCGCATTTCGTAAAATGCGATAGGCATCCGAATAGCATTCTGATGACGTCATAATGCGGCGCGTACCGCGCGTGCTGGTGCTCGGTGTAGCCGCATGCATGCTCAGTGTTGCCATATATACGTATTTTCCCGTATCTATACGGAAATAATGTTCAAACCGGACAATAGATAATACATGCACACGGATTTTAATACTGAATTATTATAACTTTATTTGATGTTTCATAAATTAGCGATTTGTATTTTTAAAAGAAATGTTTACTCCTTTCATTTTATTCTTCCTCCGCCAATAAGTAGGCCATTACAACAATTTTTCCATAGCTCACTGTCACAATACCACTCACTGTACCGTTTCACACCAGAGGTAAACGAAACTGTAAAAATAGTTTGCAATACCAAAGATTTGCTTACGGGGCGCGTAGATAGATAAGATAAGATAAGATTTTATTTGCAAGAATACATATATGATACAAGGTCTTGATACCATAGTTTTCTTTGGTGCATATATTCAGCCTAGAAAGAAGGCGTGCAAATTTTCAATTGTTACTTTAAAATGTAAATTACTAAACAATAATAAATGAAACATTCAACTCTCCCGCAGATAAATTTACTGTAGCAATGTTAAATATTTTAATAATAATTATAATGTCCAAGATACACATATTTGTTAATTTATTAATTTGTTAATTTGTTAATTTATTAATTTTATTGCATACTTTTAAAACGTGTTGCTTCCAATTTATGTTACCATCTATAGTTAGTTATTCCTAAGAAAGACACTGTTTTTACTTGTTTTATATTATTTCCTTCGTGGCTTATATTTAAACTTGAGCAAGGTCCATGATTGATAGTGAATAGGATATAACAGGTCTTGCTCAGATTCACCTGCAAATTATTGTCTTTTAGCCATGTAACAATATCGTTAATTGTAACATTTAAGTCGTTCACTAATTTATCGACGTCAGTATTTCTATCATAGGTCATAATTAAAGATATATCATCCGCATATAAAGTGCAATGATTGGAAGTAATTTCAGTGATGTCATTAACATGTAAAAGAAACGACAGCGGTCCTAACACACTACCTTGTGGAACACCAAGTCCATTTTCCAAAAGGTCAGATTTATATAACTTAAGGTTACGTTTATCGTCAATGTTTTGTACTTCTACACATTGTCTCCTAACCTTTAAATATGTAGCCATCCAATCCTGTGCTGGTCCTCTAATGCCATATCTGTCAAGCTTTGTCAGTAGTATTTTATGAGATACCAGATCAAATGCTTTGGTCATGTCAAAAAATATTACAATTACCGTTGTTTTATTGTCAATGTTTTCAATTACTTTACTAATTAAGTTGAAAGATGCTAATGTTGTCGATTTACTCTTTTGGAAACCACACTGTTCATTATGTTAAAATGCTATGCTTTTGAATAAAACTTGTCAAACGTTTATGCATGGCTCCTTCAAACACCTTTGACAAAATTGGTATTAACGATATTGGCCTATCATTGTCCAAACACGTCCATTGACCCTTTCTATATAAAGGTTTTACAATAGACAATTTTAACTCGCTAGGAAAACAGCCTTCTTTAAATGGTAAATTTACTTAATGTGTAAGAATTGGGGTAAGTTCTAATATACAATATTTAAGAACCCTAGTTTATATTTCATCGTAAGCTTCTGCATTGGTGTTATTTTCATTTGAAATTATAGAATGAATCTCTTTATAACCCGGTTCATTGAAGAAAGGAATCTTAAATGGCGGCGCTTATCATGTTCTCTTGCTCACACACTAGTGCCGTCTATACTCACTCTCGCGCGTACCGTAACCAAAAAAAAATCTTATTTTGATTCCACGTTTAGTTAATAAAAATGTTCGTTCTTTATTTTAACCAACATCATGATCGCCATGTAATATACGTTGCCAGGTACTTTTTCCGTTTCCGTACAAAAGGACATAGTATCCTTTCATCCCCAAAACGTAGGTAGGTAGGTCCTGTTTCCGATGAAAACTATAATTAGATGCCGCCATGTGTCTTTCTAATTTTAACTTTCACGCGGGCGAAGCCGCTGGTAGAAGCTACTCAGAAATTAATACGACCCGGTCTTGTTTTTATTATTTTTAATTTGAAAAAAAAACAGACTTAAATTTTTTTTACTTTCCGTCAACGCAAGTACAAGTCGCCATTTAAGATTCCTTTCTTTAATGCATCGGCTTATACATATAAACGATAAACCTCAGAATAGACAAGATGGCCGATCGGAGCTCAATGCTTACCATGGGCTCTAGCCTGGTGCGCGGTTAATGAATGAGATCATCGCGCGCCCTAATATGCCAGCTCTTAATCTCTTTCGAAGACGGTTATTTGACATTTTGTCACACCAAAGAATTGGGCCTGTAGATTTCGGTCAGAACTGCGGCCTCTAGGTCCCACGACAGAAGCCTGTACGCCAGAAGAGGTACAATTAAATGCTACGTTAACTAATATCTAGGTACGTGTGAACAAAAAAAAAATTGTGGCTCTTTAAAGTCTAGATATTAAAATTACAAGTTTTTGGCTATTCTGACTAAAAAGAGAGACCCCTGGTCTAAGGCATAGTAATAATGTCTAAGGTTTTGGGCTGGATGTTGATGGTTTTATGATTTACATACTTAGGAGGTACAACTTTAAAAAATCCTGAAACGTGTTCATTTATTTTTAATTATATGCAGGTATACAAATTGTGAAGCAGTTTCCATTGAAGAAATGAAGAAATTCCCATACAAACTTACAACCCCTCGTTTACCTCCATATTGATATAATTTAACAAATCAAAGATATGTATGTCTATTATTTTATAACCAAAAACAGGTATACATAATTTCATGATGCTAACTTTAGTGACGAATTTCCATACAACTATTTATACCTTATTTACCACCCTAATGGTGAAATTTCCCAAAATCCTTTCTTATAACTTACCTAGTTAATAAAAGGTACCTACTGTCCAAATTTCATCATTCTAGGTTCTGGGGTTTTTCTCTACGTTGATGAGTCAGTCGGTCAAAATCTCGCTTTATATTATTTATAGATGTTAAAGATTTTATATTAAACTATTAGGTACTTTTTAAAATATAGGTCCTCATAAAACTCTACTGGATCACCTACATACAAATTCTCTGATTGTACATGTTTATTTAAATCAAGTATTGCAAATTAGAAGACAATATTTCAAGGCATCAAATCTATGTACACAAACGCGATGCTCCGGTTTTCACCGGAGAAAAACCGGAGGTCGCAAAATCATCGGTGAATTTCGCCGGAGCTCAAGATTCCGCTCCGGTGCAAACCACTAGTCTAAGTACCTACGTTTATTGTCACACACGTCTATACGCTAGTGCAACCCAAATGCGACTGGTTACAAGATGGCGGACTAGTGCCGCGGTCCCTACAGTGTTAATTAATCTCTAAAATGATTCCATAAATATCTAAAATTGTTATGCAATTGCCTTTAAGATATTTCACAGCTTTAATAAATAAATTTAATAAGTGACTATAAAATTGCAAATAAATTTCAGCCATATCATTCTCAGTATCATTGAGCATAAATAAATTTTGGTAAACTATAGGACAATGGTCTAAACTTAAAAAGTAGCTTCTAATATAGGTTACCAATTTAATGATAATGTATTAATGCATGGCAAAAGAGATAGCCATCTTGTTCCCACATGGCGTCTTATTTCATGAAAGTCTCCATCTAGGAACGCTACAAATTAATTCAGCTTCTCTCTTTTTACAGCAGAATGTAAAAAATGGGCATAAATATTTAAAATCACATTTTCCTTGTCATGTGATAAAAAGCTCATTGCATGTCTTACACAATTATGCAATACTATCTGTTCCCCGCGGCTTCGACCGCGTAGAAGTCGTTATCGCGTAAAAGTCGTTCTCGCGTAAAATCATAACCCTCATTTTGCGCAGTCGGTTAAAAAGTAGCCTATGTCCTTCCCAGGGCCTCGAACTATCCCCAGACCAAATTTCATCTCATTCGCTCCAGCCGTTTAGGCGTGAAAGCGTAACAGACAGACAGATAGACAGACAGTATAATATTAGTAGGGATATGTGCACGGCAATGGCTTTTAATCAAATTTGGTACCACATTTTTCATATTTGTGAATTTAAGAATGATTAACGCCAAAATTTGCATTTGTATTATCGGCGCTTAACCCAGATACATTATGAAAAAAATATTTATTTGTATTGCTCTAATGACCTTTAAATTGTTTTCAATCCCATTTTTCGCAGTAAAATATTATATGACTAACTAGCTGACCCGCGCAACTTCGTTTGCGCCACATAAGAGAGAGTATTACCTGTTCCCGTCGCATTTACTCCCGTCACGTTGCGCTTACTCCCGTAGCGTCACGTCGTTAATATTCAATACTACATGAGAGAGAGAGAGAGAGAGAGAGAGAGAGGTTTCTCGTCGCGTGTATTCCCGTCGCATTATTTTTAAGAACAATTTCGTTTATGAAAGAGGTATCCTGTGGCATTATTGTAGAAAAAAATTGATTGTCATTAAAATGGTTATTGTGCACCAACCCAAAGATGCTATCGCGCAATTTTTTTTAACATTTTTAAGGGAAACAAATTTGTTATACATATTTTTTACATAACTGTAAATATTTACGCAGCACACGCAACGAAGCTCTCAAAAGGAATAACTTTTCCCCCGTTTTTGAAACATTTACTATTGCTGCTCCGCTCCTATTTGTTGTAGCGTGATGCTATATAGCCTATGACACTCCACAATAACGTAGCTTTTTATTGGTAAAAGAATTTTTAAAATCGGTTCAGTAGATCCCGAGATTACCCCTTACAATTTAACAAACACACAAACTTTACTTCTTTATAATATTAGTATAGAAGTATAGATAGAAATAGTTTTATATTTTTTATTAGACGCATCTGTTTCGCTCCCTACAGGAGACTGTACCTGGTGATCGTGCGAAGCATGGCCTTGTACGGGGCTCCCGTATGGGCGGAGACCCTGACGGCCAGCAATGAGGCTAGACTGCTGAGCCTGCAGAGAGTGATGGCCGTCAGGGTGATAAGAGGATACCGCACGATCTCCGGTGAGGCGGCATGTCTCCTAGCCGGGACCCCTCCATGGGACCTGGAAGCGAGAGCCCTTGCGTCACTGTTCAGATGGCGCAAGGAGGCGCTGGAGCGGGACCAAAGGCCTGCGTCTCGAGAAATCGAGGCCCAGCGGACCCTGCTCCCCCAGGAAACCATGGAGACATGGAAGGTGCGACTTGAGCAACCAAAGGGGGGATTCGCCACAATCGCGGCCGTTAGACCGGTCATGGACGAGTGGCTGGAGAGAAGACACGGTGCTCTCTCCTACCGGTTGACACAGATACTTGCCGGGCACGGTAGCTTCGGTAGGTATCTGTGGCGAAAACACCGGGAAACCACGGCCGAGTGTCAGCACTGCGAGGACCGCAGCGATGACACGGCGCTCCACACTCTGGTGGAGTGTGGAGCGCCGTGGGTGCACGGCGTGGGCATAACAGCGCCAGGTCCTCGTAGTGGGTCTGGGCGTGGACACTCTCTCGCTCGAGGCCATGGTGCGAGCCATGCTCTCCAGCCGATAGTCTTCGCCGAGGACTATCGGCCTCCATGACCGGGGGTCTGAGGACGGTGAGACGGCCGCTCACAGGGGATTGCACCCGAACCATCCCCTGGGCGAGGCCGCATTGGCGGCCGTAGGTCTGTTGGGAGTCACGGGACATCCTTCCTGAGGGCTTACCCGGGGCTCTCAACCATAGGCCGTTAGGCGTGGCGTGAGGTTTTTTTAGTCGGTAAGAGTCCGGCATAACATCCTATGAGGATTTTCCCTCACGTTAAACAAAAAAAAAAAAAAGACGCATCTGTTTGTAAGCAGAAAAACAAGTCATCTGTATTGATAGCATATATTGCATTTTTTAAAGAATATGGGCCCAACACCTCTGTAACTAGTGCTTCCATTTTTGTTGTAAAAAGATGAATTATTCCTGTAGCTATAGTTGAATTGATATTAATAATTTTCATTAAATTTTTTTACTACAATCAATATGTAGGACAAATTATGTTTTACTGTGTTTTATAATATAATTAATGTTAGGGCTAACTCAGATGCAACATTTTATTTATCACTGTATCGAGACGATGTGGAAGCAAAAGAAAAGTCAAGGAATTTATCAAGTAGTTCAGATGTTCTCCTCATTTCTACTTTTGATCTGTGTTGTTTGGTTCCCAAGTGTTGTTTAATTTGAAAATAATAAGAATAATCTCGACAAATATTCTTTTGGTTAACAATGTATTCTTGGGACAGTTTCTGTGTTATAAGATTGAGATTACGAGTCGAAAAAATCGAAATAGTTGTCTTGACACACAGGCCCTCTTTTGCAAAGGAGTTTTAAAGCGGAGTCCGCGACTCGGAAAACGACGGCGACGCGGACGGGTCAAACTCAAACTCAGAAAACATTTATATCGCATAGTCCTACTACATAGGCTCTTGCGACACGTTCATGAATACAAATCAAAGTAAGTACCACCACCAGTTCGGAACGCGGCCCGCTTAAGCAAAATTGGCAAAATTCTTTTTATTTTTTGAGAGAGGGGCGCCGCGAGACGCTTCGCGGCGCCCCTCTGGACTTTCTACGGCGCCCCGGGGCGCCGCGGCGCACAGGTTGGGAACCCCTGATATAGAGGTATGTGCATAACAATGCACACCCCCAAGAATGAGACTAATTGATATTGGACATTCCGTATCGGCGTTGATCGACTCTTTCGTCGTAAAAATTTAACAATTTAGATTCCATCCATGTATTCCAGAACTCGTCTTTCGAAATATTTACTGTCTTTAAGGGCAAATTCTGCCCAGTCCACACCCCAAATCGACAAATGTTGGCTTGACTGAAAGTAATTTTAATACGATTAATTAAATATATTTATTATATACACGAGATCACTAGAAGATAAATAAACGCAGCTTCTCACCTGATATGAAGTTGGCCTTGGATTTGAAAATACCATTCATGCTTTGTATTAACAGATCCGTCTTTTCTCCATTTAATTTTACCATCTGCTATGGCTTGTGCCACATCCATGTTACTCGCCGAATAGGGACATTTAATTTCAATAATACCGTCTTTGAACGTGCCATCTGGCGACGCTCCTAAATAAACATAATTTGCATTAATGAACAGCCCGCACTTTTGCACCACGATACCTTCTTGCCGCTCCAGTTGCCTAATGGCGACTTTTTCGTTTCTTTTGCCATATTCAATAGCTGGAACGCTACTTAATGAGTATGAATATATTAGCGATTTCACGAGTGGCGCAAAGTTGATATTAGGTCGCCTTTTGCAGACCTGAAATCGTATATTTTATAAATTATGAGCACAATATTCTTTTCACTAATTCTTGCTACACTTATATAACTTATTGTGAAACTTTTTTAAACATCGCTATCTAGCCTAAACTGAGTTATTATAAGCTGGTGCTATGGAATCTTAACAACTGATAAACATACTTATAGTTCACTTATATACATATTTATGAATCACACAATTATTGGTTCATACAGGGAATAGAACCCAGAACCTCGGGCAGCATGCCCCAGCATTACGCCTGCACCACCCAGGCTGACATAGCATATTCTGTACCTTACTAAAAGAAGACGCAGTTAGGAGATATCTTCGTAGTACCAGCCACAAGGCGCTTTCTGCCTGTAAAACGGTGTCCCTCTCTACCTCATGACGTTTTTCTACAAGATATTTTAAATTATTTAATAAGACACCGGGCCGTATATGAATGGTTCATTATTTTATCAAAAATATTTTTTATTGAAAGCGCTAGATTTTGTTCCTTTCGTCTTTCTTCCGAGCAGTAATAATTTTCACAGGCACTATGGTCACCCAAAATATGTTTTGGGCTATTTAAAATATCATCCTTTAATTTAATAATTTTATTGCTATCGTTTGTATTCTGAGCATTACGAAAACGTGCTGCAGCTCTAACAGCTGTACGAAGTCTCAGCAATCCGTTCTGTGGTTAAAAGTTTTCTTTGGGAGAGCGGTATACTTGTATCCTTCTGTAATTGAATAAGTTTGCTAGAATAGTTTCTAAGCAAATGATTTGAGCATTCTGTTTTTTGCACCTGTGTGTTAATATATGGCCTGCTTTCTAATATTTTTTTGTACGTACTTGCGTCGCCATCAGCTATAAGGGTCTTATAAATGAGATTATGTGTGCTTACTGATGTTTTAAAACCTTCAACTGTGCTAGCTTGTTCCATACTAGTAGAAGAACCCAACTAGTAGAAGAACCCAAATGGTTTCTAGTACATTCATGCACAGGTGGCTGCTCTTTTTTCAGAGCTGATCGAGCCATGTTGTACAATTTTTATTTTTTACTTCCATGAATAAATCTTTACCGGATTTGCTCCATTAATTGCAGCTGCTCCTGATGCTGCTGCATAATTAGTTCTATATGACCTTTTAGACCAGCAAGCATCAGCAATCACTGTAATTGCAGGAACTCCATCGATAGTATTTCCACTTTAAACTGCTAGTTCACGTTATTGCCTAGCTGCTTCTTCCATGCTGGATTTTGCAGCAACTGCCCATCAATCGGATATATCACTATGACAATTACTGTAAATATTTTGGACCAAACTTGGTAAGTCCATAGCTGTAAATCATTCATTTAAGTTAGTTCGCCCACATACAATCGCGCCTAGCGCTTATCGCTAGGGGCCCGGGTTGCGTCACGGCGGAAAATGAGGGTGTGGCTGACGTGGCTGTTTACATCTCGCCGAGCCTCGACCAGCATCAGTTTGAGCTATGGCTCCCTGAGCTGGACGTCGCCGTCGTTCTCGCTGCAGCCGGCCTTGCCCTGTCCACCAGGACAGGGCCAGTCTCCCAGGACCACCTGGGAGACTTCAATGCCTGGTCGCAGGCTTGGGGCTCCCGGGAAACCAGAGACAGGGGGAGGATGCTTCAGGACTGGGTCACTACACAAGGCCTAGTCATCCTGAACCGAGGGAATGTCGCAATCTGGACGCGGCGGCGGCTCAGCTCGGTCATAGACGTTTCGTTTGCGACCCCTGAGCTTGCCCGCCGTGTCCAGGGATGGCGTGTGGTGGAGGAGGAGGAGACGTCGTCAGATCACCGATATATTCGGTTCGACGTCTTCCCTCCACCCAACCTGCCGCCAGCAATAGCAAATCCCCCGGAACCGCGTTGCGCACTCCATCGCCTTGATCGGGATTCCGAAAGCGGACAGGCCTGCCTATGTAGATGCCTAGGTGGAGTGGTTCGTGAGAGCCATGTCGCACATCTGCGATACGGCGATGCCCAGGGCATCGCCGCATCGCAGATGCCGGAAATCGCGCAGTTGCGCGCGGAGTGCGTTACCACGCGAAGCCGGTACACCAAATTCTACCGGAGGCGTCGCTTCCCAGACGATGCGGCAGCCCGAGAGACTGAGCTCTATGATGGGTACAAGTAGGCCAAGAGGGCCCACCAGACGGCCATTAAGCGGTCCAAAAAGTTGGGCCCCGAAGAGCTGATGGAGACTCTGGAGCGGAACCCGTGGGGGCGCCCGTACCTTACCTGGTAAGGGGCAAATTACGCTCTAAGGCGCCCACACTGACCCAGAGTCTCCAGCCCGAGCGGCTGGAGGGGATCCTGGGCTGCTTGTTCCCGCTGAGAGCGGAAGAACACATTCCTTCGCGCATGTCTCCGTCTCAGGCGCCCAACGCGGAAGGCAGCGAAAACGACGTGCCCGTAGTCACGGAGGGTGAGTTAGGGGCGGCTGTACTGTGGCTTAAATCCCGCAGAAACACCGCCCCTGAACCCAACGGAATTCTAGGCCGAGCGTGGATCCTTTTTTTTTACACCACTAAGGTGGCAGACAAGCATACGGCCCACCAGATGTACCGGTGGTCACCGCTGCCTATGGACGATTGCAACACTAGAGGTGCTAAACTCGCGCTGCCGACCCTGTAAAAACCTTCTTAGACCCCTTTTGACGAACCTCATGCTGTAGGCGTTTGGGAAAACCGGGGCAGGGAGATCATTCCACAATCTAAGCATACGCGGGAGAAAGCCCCTACCGGATCTAACCGTGCTCAATCGCTCCGGACGCAAAGTGTGAGGATGAACACCCTGTCTATGGCGAGCAGTGCGGTGGTAGAACGTAGCCGTGAGCATCATATCAAACAATTCTTCAGAGCACAAACCATTGTACAGGCGGTAGAACATGCACAAGGAGGCAAAGTCTCTCATGTCGCGAAGAGTTTCCACACCACCCGCAAGCATAGGATCGTTGACCACTCTCATGGCTCGCCTTTGTACCGAGTCGAACGGAAGAATTAACTTATTCAACGCCTCGCATTAAGAGTATGGTACAGAGCCATCTTGCGAGTTACTTAGCAACCCTTGTATCAATGAACGATATTGCAATCTATAGATAAAATATTTAATGAAAGATGAAGGTGAAGAAAGGTGAAGAATTTCAAGTTGTTTCTTTACGGTCCTATTAGCTCAATTGGTAAGATCATTGCTCTGGTTTAGGCAATGGTTGTGGGTTCTAATCCTAACCAATTTGTCTTTTTTCACTTTATATAAAATATTACAATAAATATTTTTCACATTGACAATTACATTTGTTTTGGTTTTTTTTATACAAGTGGACATATCATCATAACAGACTCATTTTTTATTTCTGTACCGGTTGGCTCTGTAGTAACCTACACTCTGTAAATTGTAGGAACCCGGAAATATAAATTCTACAATCCCTAAAGTATCATATTTGATGCCTTCAAGCACATTACTCAAAGTCACGTCATTAACATTATTGTGACAACATGAGGGTGGTGAGTGACTGACGTATAATACGCCTTTCGTTTCTTACGTGTTTCGTGGTGTTTTAACGTAGTCGAATTGTACAACTACTGCCGCCATTAAAAGTTTCCCACATTCCATACATTTGAATTTTCTTTATGATCTTGGTCCAGAGAGACCATGCATGCATGCATGGACCAGACAACCTTTTCCTAAAATCCCTTATTAGCAATGGGTATTTGGCTGATAGCTCTTTGATGACGTTGGCCTCACGTTGCAGCAACAAGTCATGTAGGATCGTGCCCAAGGAGGGCCCAGGGTAGGGTTTGTTTTAATAACATCTTTGAAACGTGAAATAATGGGAACGCCTGTTTCTGTACATCAGCATTCCGGATCTGAGGGGCAAGTGCGAGTTTCGGTGAGCGCCTGTCGACATTCACGAACGAGCGCGTTATCACCGATTTGTATGGGATTGAGACAAGTTCCCGCGTTTACAGCTAGGTGGCGGGGTCTCGATTCCGAACAAATTGTTGAGCCGTGAATGTCGACAAGCTCACGCAAAAACTCGCACTTGCCCCTCTGCTTATACGCTAAGTCTCCCAGGTTTAAGCGTTTGATACCTTGGATGCTCCTTTTCCTTAGATTGAGGGGAGAAATCGAAATCCTCGTCATCATTCTCTGGTGATAATGTTGGGGCTTTCCACTCCGAAGCATCTTGAGCTTTCTCATTCTGTCCTACATATTCATTATTTATATACTCGTGAAATAGAGGGAAAAGGCATCAGCTTCAGACTCATCATCACCACTGTTTCCAAGCCTACCCATTATGTTGCAAAGCATATCCTTCATCAATGTCTTTTTTTTAAATATGTAAAATAATATGTAAAGTTTTGTTTCAGCTTATCTAACCTTGTTAGTTTTTTAGATCCAGACGACGTCGAGTAAAGTCTGCATCTTCTGAATGCGCACGGAATAAACATCTGAGAGCGCGAATAACAGCAGGAAGACCGATCGACGTAGGTAGGTGTAATAGTGCCTTGGCGAATCCTATGTAGGATGCAGCCAGCATACTTAATCTATTGTATGTTGAGTATTTAAGACAATAGTAACTATTATAATGAATGGCTATGATCTTGTGGTAAAACTCCTTAAATAAAGATTGAATAAAAGTTTTTACAGTACGAGACTCCTCATAGAGCTGGTCCATAGGATTATCGCCATTATATCGCAACTTTATGTCAATTCAGAAATCGAAGTGGTCATCAATATATTTCAATACATTATTATATCACGCAATAAGAGTCAGTTTCGTTGACTCTTTGTCGTCATCGGTAAAACTTCTCATTGCATTGGTACAAATGAAACCGAAAAATTCGTCATCGGTCCTTTGTTGTACTTGTTGTCGTACGCTTTTCAGAATGCTGTAAGTTTTACATGACAAAGCATTTATTTCTCCAAACGCATGATGCTGTGCTGAAATTTTTTCTAAAAACTGTCAAAATACCAAGATAGCGCTCGGTATTTTAGCCTTATTCTTCTCAAAAAAATTCTTTAAAGTCTTTAGACAGTTTTCTCCAAGAGTCGCGTATAACTAAAATTTTCTCGAATACAGGATGTAATGAGAGCTATCTTTTTATCTCATGTCTCACTATATTTGTATTTTGTAGATTGGCAAACTCTTCTATTAGAACCAAAGTTTCCGCATCAAATTCACTTTTTGCACCAGCATACGCAAAAACATTATGTAAAATGTGCGCTAATTATCCTGCAGGCACAATGTCGCCATTTTGGTTTCGTTTCTCCCGATCCCGAAGTTAACATAAGTATTATTAGCAGCATGCGCAACTGCGTTTCGAAAATCAAGAGAATAAAATTCAATGCGTTTCATACTATCTTCTTAATATATATAAATCTCCTGTCACGATGTTTGTCCGCGATGGACTCCTAAACTATTGAACCGATTTTGATGAAATTTGCACACCGTGTGCAGTTTGATCCAACTTAAGAGATGGAATAGTTTTTTTTTTGGAAAGCCTAATCTACGACCGGAAGTAGCGGGTTGCAAAAATCTTAGCCACAGCAACGCGTGGCCTGGCCCTCTAGTTATTGTATATATCTATCGCTTTAGGGTCTTCCCGCTAGGGTAATATCGTTCTCAGGGCGGGGCGGTAGAATCTTACATATATAGAAAATAACTTCACATTTCCGTAATAAGATGCATCGCTAGAAATACTGTAAAACATACCAGATCTTAATTTTTGATAACATTTCCAACATCGGTAAGACAAGGGCATAATTGCCAAGAATTGTGAAAATCAGTTAATACTTAACTCATTGCAAAAGTATTTTAAAATACCCTTTTAACCGATTACTCCGAACCTGACCCGTGTTAAGAAACATGAAAAAATTATGTAACATGTATTCCGAACTCTTCCTAACCTGACCCGATGTCTCATTCAGCATTCATGGTTGCTTTTTCAAAATCCGATGTGAACTTAAAAGGTTTCCATATCGACATCACTGTTTGTATCAAATCAAAGACTACCTTATACGATTTCTCATCTTTGGATTTATCAAATTAAATTTTATTGATAACACTTTTAAAAGTAGGATGTTTAATGGTTGCTTTTTCAAAATCCGATGTGAACTTAAAAGGTTTCCATATCGGCATCACTGTTTGTATCAAATCAAAGACTACCTTATACAATTCCTTATCTCTGGGTTTATCAAATTTAATTTTATTGATAACACTTTTAAAAGTGGGAAATTTTGTAAATAGTTGTATACCGGTGTCATAAATTAAAGCTGTAGTTTTGGTTGAAAATTGTCGGTATTGGCTCAAAATTTTAATTTAAAACTGTTTTTTTAGGTTGTACAATTTTATGTCAACTTCGTTTTAAGCAATATCCGGGGAGCAGTTGTGTGCTGTTTCTTTGAGGACTGTTGTGTTTTGCTGTAAAAATAGTTACCAGTAAGATTAATCCATGACACTTGACTGCCTCGGTGGTGCTGTGGAAGTATCGACTGCTACGCAAGAGGTCGTGGGTTCCACACGGAACAACAACTTGTGATTCAAATCCGTAATTTATTGTATGTAAACCCTCGCAAGACAAATACGTGTGAAGTCCCAGGTGCGGAAGCTGTCTTTGCAAAGAACAAACAAAATAATAACATGTCGCGAAACGACATTGAAAGACAGTTCAGGTCAGTTAAAAGTATATTTACAAAATAAAAGAATAAAAAGACAAAGTTAATATAAAAATTAAGATAAAAGAATAAAGGTAAAGATATAAAAAGCCAATTCTGTCGACGAGTATATATTATCGCCCAGTAACTGCAGTTGAAGAAATAGCTGGCTGCCCGACGTCGGCCATGTAGAAGGAGCGCCGCCGGCTGTAGTCCAACGGCCGGGCAGTTAGACAGCGGCGACGCTCTGATGTAGTGTCGGCGGCCCAGGCCAGCAATGCAGAATAAGCCGGCCGACGCCGGCGCTGTAGAGCGCCCGGCGCAGACCGGCAGAATTGTAGTAAGGCCTAGCACGGCCGGCAATGTAGTCACACAGATTCACCGACGCAAGGCAGCCAGAAATAGCAGCCTCACAGATTCAGCACAACAAAACTTTTTCAGAGGAGACGTACTCATCTCAAAATCCAGGTATTGACTGTTGACATAATTAACATAATTGATTCTTTGGAAATTTAGAAAAAAGAATGTGAATGCCATTGTGAGCGGCCACAAAACTTAAAGCCAAAAGAGTTTAGTAATAAAGATTTATAATAAAATAAATATTATAGAAATTAAGAGCGTTAATTCGGTTTTCAAATTTCTTTACGATCGTAAGAAATCAGCGCGCCGCGGCGCATATAGCCGTATAGTGCCAATTGTTGCTACCAACAAGTTTGATACTTTTGTTTTCCTTGATGTATTACCGGTGTCATATTCTTAGTCTAAGCGTTCAATCTTTTAATTTAATTTTTATGTTAGTAATATTAGTTAATAATTATTGATTATTTTTATACAAAACGGGATCTCGCGTGGCACTATTTTATTATTAATTAAAGGTTTCGGTACCTTCACTTTCCTCGACGTTTCGACAGGGTTACATCTATCGTGGTCCCGAGGTCGCCTCGGAAAGTGAAGGTACCGAAACCTTTAATTAATAATAAAATAGTGCCACGCGAAATCCCGTTTTGTATAAAAATATGTGTTCAACGCGTGTTAGTTTAAAACAAATATTGATTACTTTATTGCAAATTTATTGATATTTAGTAGTGTGTGTGTGTGTCGAGACCCTAGGTTCATGGGCATAAAGTTTTTTTTTTTAATTTTGAAGAAGCGCCTTGTGGAGTCAACTCGTGACCTAAGGGCTGGCAGTTATTTCTCCCAACGAATAAGCATCGCCGTTCAAAAGGGGAATGCTGCCAGTTTTTTGGGCACAGTGCCACCGGGGCCCTATTTAGATTTAGTTTAGTTTTATTCATATTGTAAATAGCTATTATGCTTTATTGTAACATTTGTCTCAATAAATAAAAGAAATATTTCGACTCTAGTAGTGATAGATACTGACATCAATAAAATTAATAAAGTTGACATTTATTTACCTAACTAATATCAATATTGAAATTACAAATACACACATACATGAAAACGGTTTCATAAGTTTATTTTTAAAGTATCTAAATATACGAAAATTGTAGAAAGTAATGGACAATATTCTATTATACACTATAAATATTTAAATTTGACAATACACATGGTTAAAAACAAATAATATTTACGTAGCAATGCGCAGGCGCTTGGCATGGTCCGATGTTTTGCTGCCTACTACAGATTCAGTGCTGGCAGGAACATTAAAATATTTTTAATAAATATTAATTCATAAATATTGTTGGATATTCTTACACAACATCATCTAGCCCAAACTAAGCTATTAGCTTGAGCTATGGGATTTAACTCTAATCTTAATATTGATAGTAGGTGTTTTTTATTTACAATAACCAAATATTTATTAAGAGGCATGTGCATAACAATGCACACCGCCAAGAAAAATGCTAATTAATTAGCCCTTCCGTATCGGCATTGATCGATTATTAGATACCTACTAAGATGAATTTTGGGAGGGACCGAACTGAGTTTCTTGGAGTGTTCTTCTCAGTCTGTAGCATTTCCGAACCCCCAGTAGAGTCACAAAAATGTTGACAAACCTATTTTTTTTAAATTTCAAAGGGAATAAATTTAATTTTATTTTATTTTATCGACTCTTTCTGGGGTTAATCATTTTGGGCAACAGACATTTCATTTAGACATCCCGTCTGGGCCAAGTTGTCTTTTTTCACTTCATAATAAAATATTATGAAAAAGTTAGCAAACTAATTGCTTTAAATATTAAAAATCAACAGACATTTGTCGTAAAAATTTAACAATTTAGGTTCCATCCTTGTAGTCCAGTACTCGTCGTCTTTCGAAATATTTACTGTGCTTATGGGCAAATTAGTGTTCAGTCAAGCCAGCAAATCGATAAATGTTGGCTTGACTGAAAGTAATTTTAATACAATTCATTAAAAATACTTATTATATACACAAGATCACTAGAAGATAAAATAAACGCAGCTTCTCACTTGAATTGAAGTCGGCCTTGGATTTTAAAATACCAGTCATGCTTTGTATTAACAGATCCGTATTTTCTCCATAATTTAATTTTACCATCTGCTTTGGCTTGTTCCACATCCATGTATATAGGGACAGTTCTAGGTTAAATTGATTGATTGATTGGTTATTAGGTCGTCTACAACAAGGTTTTTTAGCAGTGGTGAGACCCCGCCCCCTTCTGGACAACCTTTGGCCATGGCTGCGCACTGGTTTCTGCTTGTCTGTAGCTTTAAAATGAGTTATTTAGCATGTTATCTATCTATTCACTGACATCGTGTATACTCGGTGTTTTGCCAGTGCCGTGGTTATGCTTCTTTTTTTTAAAAGCTCCCTCTATGTTCATGAAAGTGCCGAGGCACATTGATTGATTGATTCTGGATGACCTCTTCTATTTTGTGTACCACTGCATGTAGTGCTGAGTCTGTTGACTTGCCGGGGGCAATATGCGCGTTGGTTGGAATGCAGTGTCTTATTTTGGAAGGGCCGTCTCTCGATTGTCTCTGTCACACAATCTTTCCAGAGTTTTTAGCAGGAAAGACGAAGGGCTTATCGGTCTGTATAACCAGAGGTCCGAATCACAAATATAAACCCTTTACCGGGTTTTGGTATAAAGATCACTTAGACCTCTCTCCACAGTCAGGGTCACAGTTCCATTCATTGTCTGGCGTACAGATACTATGTAGCTGACAATATCAACTTGTGTCCTCCCCCATTTTATCACTGCAGGGAAGACTTTATCCTGTCCTGGAGATTTGAAGGACTTGAAGTTGTTAATTACCCATTCAGATTTTTGTAAGTTGACAGAATAGATTAGAACAGGTCTTGCGAGCTCCCACTGGACTTCTTTTGTGGGTACGTATTCCACCAGCCACATGAGTGTCTGCAGCAATTGGCATCCTGGGAAGTGCGTTTGAATCAAAATACTCTCGTCTTCTTTTCATGATAGTTTACGTTAGTAGAATGATGTAGTGGTAATTTATATGTTATTAATTTATTGTTTTCGAGTAATTAAGTGATGTAGTGGTCATTATACGTCACAAAGTACTAAGATTGTTTGGTCACGCTAGAATTAGACTATTTTTGTTAATTTTTTCGTATTCAAAAATGGAACATCGAGCGACATGACCACTCTCTGAGAGCCTCTCGGCGGTACTAAATCGTATTTGTTCGCGTATCTGCATTTATAGGGGTTCACAAAATACTTTGTAAAAAAAAATCTGTATCTAGTTACTTATAAAGAAATATTTTTATTGTCAGAGGAGAAGTTCTGACATAATATTACATAATTATCATAATGATTTAAACTACAGAAGCCGGTGAAAAGACTACTTTATTGTGGTGAAAATTCTCAGTATTTGAGCAAACTTGACAGTCATTTTTCTCCAAAAAAAGGAACCTACCTGATATCAGGTTATTCTACAAACAGATAGCCTAGGCCTTTTGCAATTGCTTCGTATCCCTTGTTCATTAAATTTATCAGTTATTTGATATGAATTTAAGCATCGAAATCGATGCAAATCGTATGAATTGAAAAACCTTGTTCACTTTCGTTGATATTAACCATATGTAATCTGTTGTTAGGTAAAATATGTTTTATAAAACGTTTAGAGCGCTAAAATTACTAAGTATGTTAGTGAATACCATGTTTGTACGATAAATATTTAATGACTTTAAACGCAATGAAAAGTATGGTTTCTGAGCAAAACGTGGGGCGAAATATGTTAGCCCTCTTAAAGGGAAGATATATTAAAGATAGATAAATATACTCGTAATAAATACTAGCTGAGCCCGCAACTTCGTTTACGTCACATAAGGTGTATGAAAGGAGAGGTATTTCTTCATCAGAGTCATCAAGCAGCGTCTGAAACTGCCCTGTTTGCTTAATCATAAAAGAACTTAATGATTAAGTCTATTTTAAAACAAAAGGTTCAGTCCCTTGCCCGAAGGCTGGCTCCTTTTTTCGCGCCGAAGCGCGGACTGAATTGTTTAAAAATAGTCTTAATCATAAAGCTCTTTTATGATTAAGCCAACACGCCAGTTTAGGTTCACTCACATTCAAAGAAACCCCTTTTTTTTTTTTTTGTTTAACGTGAGGGAAAATCCTCATGGATGTTATGCCGGACTCCTACCGACTAAAAAACCTCACGTCACGCCCAACAGTCTATGGTTGGGAGCCCCGGGTAAACCCTCGGAAGGATGTCCCAGGACTCCCAACAGACCCACGGCCGCTACTGCGGCCTCGCCCAGGGGGTGGTTCGGGTGCTATCCCGCGTCTTTGGGGGGTTTCGGGTGTGATCCCGCTTCTAAGGGGGGGCGTGCGTGAATTGTCTCACTCACGTCACGCTGCCGTCATGGGCCTGCTTCTGTAAGAACGGTGAGCCGCCCTGTCACCGTCCTCAGGCCCCCGGTCATGGTGGCCGATAGTCCTCGGACAAAGAAACCCCTACAATTAAAATTTTCAAAATATCTGATTCTTAAAAGAGTTATAACTCTTTTATTTCTAAACTGATTTACATAAAACAAACGCTAAATGTTAACTGGAGCAAACCTCAACACAATAAAAAAACCGCATTGCAATCGGTTGAGCGGTTACTGAGATTAGCGTGCACAACCGTACAGACAAACAGATATACAGACATACAGACAAACAGACAAAAATTCAAAAAAATCATTGTTTGGGTTCTATTGCGTTCATAAAGCCCCCCTATAATATTTTTTTCTTATTTATCTTTCATGTACAGACAGCGACCTGTTACGATTTTATTATATGTATATATATATATATATATATATTGATTACAATCTGGCTAAAGGTAAGACACAAAACCCTATAAACGGATCAAAAAATTAATAAATACTGCTAATAATACATACATACATAATTATGGTCACGCCTTTATCTCCAAAGGGGTAGGCAGAGGCACATTATATGACCACATTTCACCTTTTTGTATAATTTGTCCCACGTAATGGGTGGTGAGCCGTATTGCCGTGTTTAAATGGACAGGCGCAGGTTGTGACTGCCTACTGTTGAAAATAAAGCCTTCAACTTTGCTTGACGACTGCCATTTTACTGGCAACCGGTACCAACGGCTTAACGTGCCTTCCGAAGCACGGAAACGCTCAAATAAATGTCACAAAGTGATCACATGGATGGTCACCCATCCATGGACCAGCCATAGTGAAAGTTGCTTACTGCAGTGATCGTTTACAAAACACTGAGTCCGCGGGACCACGAGCGCTTCCTAATAATAATTCTTAATTAATACTAATTCAACCTTCACAGTTTAAGTCGCCCATTTGCAGTAGTTTCAGTGACTTTTTTATTTGACGACGAAGCTAACGCCGACTTCTATTAGGTGGTCAATTTCAGGGGGGAGAGCATTTATTTTATACATTTTACGTTGCCCTGAATATTTGTTGAACATCTTCATAGAGTTACCGTACACCGTATAGTTTTTCTTTCGCAAGGATAAAACGCCAAAAATTGATTTTGCCTGTCCCCCTCAAGACATGCTTTTGTGTAACTTGGCCACGTTTATTTGCAACTAGAACCATTCTGTTTTCGTATTGTGTAGTATTGTAAGGCACAATACTTTTGTCTTTACACACGCTTCTCTAAACATTGAATAATTTTCCCCTCTTTTCTGTTTCTTATTCATCAGTTCTTGGGGATTTTCTTTCAGATCTTTGCGTAAAGTGCCCGTGCAATACGTTTTATTATCAAAAAACTTCTTTGCTAAACCGAAACTGTTGTACAGTCACGAGCAATAATATGTACACATTGTCAAGGCTCCTAAAATATGTAAACGCCTTCGGCTCCAAAATGAAGGGCTCAACGTGAAGAGCATAAAATTGTAACCACGAGTTCACATCATAAATATATATACACTCATTGCTTATACACTCCACCAATAAAAAGTATACAACTAAAATTTCATAACTCTGTAAACAAACAAATTCTTTAAAATTGTGGGAAACGAATGCATGTTCCTGTCTGTAGGTCGGGCACCTTCGCGAACCATACGAATATCACCGATCTATTTTCTCAGAAAAATTCTTTATTATTCTTTGTGGGGCTTATATATATATGTATGAAAATGACAAAGTTTGTTTGTTTGTTTTCTTTAAAGTGCCGTATTATAATATTAGTTTTAGTTAATCGATCTGAAACCATTGCACGGGTTGTTTGGTATCGCAAACCCGGATGTTTTAACAGACTCCAAAAAAGAGTAGGTTTATTTTTTTAAATCTTTGTTACCTCATAACTCCGACATTTACAGACCGGAATAAACTTCTTTTATATAAAAAGGATATATTTCCAGATTTGTATTTTTTTTTAAATTTTGTTCTGATGGGTAGGTTTATGAGGACTTCAGTGTTTTGGTGAATTAGACAGATCCCAGAACACCGTCACAGGGGCAGATCGGTGTCAAGCAGTTTTAGTGATTATTCCCAGTGCTATCGTGATCAGGTGCTAAGCGACCCTCACACGAGCCCATGCCTCGCCAGCATGGGTACTCCGTAAGCGGAGCTCTCCTTCTAAAAAAAGGTTGATGAGGACTTGAGGGAACTCCTCAAACATTATAGATACACATATGGCGATTTTTGTTTTTATCAAATACTAGCAGTTCTCCGCGGCTTCGACCGCGTAGAAGCCGTTATCGCGTAAAATCTTAACCATCCTTTTGCACAGTCGGTTAAAAAGTAGCCTATGTCCTTCCCGAGGCCTCAAACTATCCCTATTTCAAATTTCATCTTAATCACTCCACCCGTTTAGGCGTGAAAGCGTAACAGACAGACAGACAGAGTTACTTTCGCATTTATAATATTAGTAGAGATTTACAACATCAAATTACTAAAAAATATTTTTGAGAGTCGGTGCCAGCAAAATATAAATATAAACCTTTGCAATTTTGAGTATAATTATTATTTTTTTCAGTTCAGTATTCTTTTTGTCTAAGGTTCTATTTAGATACTAGCTGAACCCGCAACTTCGTTTACGTCACATAAGGTGTATGAAAGGAGAGGTATTTCTTCAGCAGACTCATCAAACAGCGTGTGAAACTGCCCTGTTTGCTTAATCATAAAAGAGCTTAAAGATTAAGTCTATTTTAAAACAATTCAGTCCACGCCTTACTTCGTTTACGTCACATAAGGTGTATAAAAGGAGAGGTATTTCTTCAGCAGACTCATCAAGCAGCGTGTGAAACTGCCCTGTTTGCTTAATCATAAAAGAGCTTAAAGATTAAGTCTATTTTAAAACAATTCAGTCCACGCCTTGTTTAGATTTACCCATTTTTAGATTCTTATGTCTATGTACGATTCTTTAAAGTGATATAACTTTTTTATTTATAAACCGATTGACATAAAATAAACACTAAATGTTAAGTGGAGCAAACCTCAACACAATAAAGAAAACCGCATTGCAATCGGTTAAGCGGTTACTGAGATTAGCGTGCACAACCGTACAAACAGACATACAGACAAACAGACAAAAATTCTGAAAGTCATTGTTTTGGGTTCTATTGCGTTCATAAAGCCCCCCTATAATATTTTTTCTTATTTATCTTCCATGTACAGACAGCGACCTGTTACGATTTTATTATATGTATTGATTGATTGATGATATTGATAGCTGACCCCACAACTTCGTTTACGTCACATAAGGTGTATGAAAAGAGAGGTATTTCTTCATCAGACTCATCAAGCAGCGTGTGAAACTGCCCTGTTTGCTTAATCATAAAAGAGCTTATAATGATCATACATAGACAAATGAATCTAAAAGTGGGTAAATCTAAACTGGCGTGTTTGCTTAATCATAAAAGAGCTTGAAGATTAAGTCTATTCTAAAACAATTCAGTCCACGCCTTGTGGACTGAATTGTTTTAAAATAAGATTAAGCCAACACGCCAGTTTAGATTTTCACTCTCATTCAAAGAAACCGCTACAATTAAAATTTTAAACATATCTGATTCTTAAAAGTGTTATAACTTTTTTATTTATAAATCGATTGACATAAAATAAACACTAAATGTTAAATGGAGCAAACCTCAACACAATAAAAAAAACCGCATTGCAATCGGTTAAGCGGTTACTGAGATTAGCGTGCACAACCGTACAGACAAACAGACATACAGACACACAGACAAAAATTCTAAAAATCATTGTTTTTCTTTCTATTGCGTACATAAAGCCCCCCTATAATATTTTTTCTTATTTATCTTCCATGTACAGACAGCGACCTGTTACGATTTTATTATATGTATTGATTGATGTATTGATTGATTGATGATGTATTGATTAAGCTAACACGCCAGTTTAGATTTACACTCTCGTTCAAAGAAACCACTACAATTAAAATTTTTAACATATCTGATTCTTAAAAGTGTTAAAACTTTCTTATTTACAAACCGATTGACATGAAATAAACGCTAAATGTTAGGTGGAGCAAACCTCAACACAATGAAAAAAACCGCATTGCAATCTGTTAAGCGGTTACTGAGATTAGCGTGCACAACCGTACAGACAAACAGACAAACAGACAAAAATTCTAAAAGTCATTGTTTTGGGTTCTATTGCGTTCATAAAGCCCCCCTATAATATTTTTTCTTATTTATCTTCCATGTACAGACAGCGACCTGTTACGATTTTATTATATGTACTAGCTGAGCCCGCAACTTCGTTTACGTCACATAAGGTGTATGAAAGGAGAGGTACTTCTTCATCTGACTCATCAAGCAGCGTGTGAAACTGCCCTGTTGGCTTAATCATAAAAGAGCTTAAAGATTAAGTATATTCCATAACAATTTAGTCCACGCCTTCTGCGCGGGCTGAATTGTTATAAAATAGCCTTAATCATTAAGCTCTTTTATGATTAAGCCAACACGCCAGTTTAGATTTACCCACTTTTAGATTCATAAATGTTAAGCGGAGCTAAAATAAAAAAACCGCATTGCAATCGGTTAAGCGGTTACTGAGATTAGCGTGCACAACCGTACAGACAAACAGACATACAGACAAACAGACAAAAATTATAAAAATCATTGTTTTGGGTTCTATTGCGTTCATAAAGCCCCCCTATAATATTTTTTCTTATTTATCTTCCATGTACAGACAGCGACCTGTTACGATTTTATTATATGTATTGATTGATTGATGTATTGATTAAGCCAACACGCCAGTTTAGATTTACACCCTCTTATAAAAAAACCGCTACAATTAAAATTTTAAACATATCTGATTCTTAAAAGTGTTATAACTTTTTTTATTTATAAACCGATTGACATGAAATGATTCCCCCCTTTCCCCGCCTTCCCCCTCCCCCACTTCCCCCACACCATACTCCCCCTTCCCCCTCCCCCCTTCCCCCACCCCATACTCCCCCTTCCCCCTTCCCCCACCCCATACTCCCCCCCTTCCCCCTCCCCCCCTTTAGAGGTACCTCTACCCTCCATACTATAGCAAAAAGTGTCGTGACAACTTTTCGTGAGAATTTTTTCCGTCTAGCCCCCTTTCACAACGCGGGATAAGGAACTTCGTTCCAATAAACCGGCCAAGTGCGAGTTGGACTCGCCCATGAAGGGTTTCGTAGCAGCAAGTAACATAATATAAAAGTTCTTATAGTTCGTTGTAACTTTGACTGATTTTTTAACACGTTCGCAGTGGTAGTCATTTCACTAACCGGAATTTGCGGTTTATGACGTATTAAAAAAAAACTACCAGCTCTATCTCGTTCAAACTAATTTTCGTTGGTAGTTTTTATGGCAATGTACATCACATTTTTTTTTTAGATTTATCATTCTCTTAGTTTAGAAGTTAGAGGGGGGGGGCACACATTTTTCCACTTTGGAAGTGTCTCTTGCGCAAACTATTCACTTTAGAAAAAAATTATGTTACAAACCTCCACAGCATTTTTGAAGACCTATCTATAGATACACGTATGGGTTCGATGAAAAAAAAAATTTTTGAGTTTCAGTTCTGACTATGGAGACCCCCAAAATTTACTGCTTTTTTTTCTAGTTTTATATAAGAATCTTAATGCGGTTCACAGAATACATCTACTTACTAAGTTTCAATAGCATAGGCCTAATATTTTCGAAGAAAAGTGGCTGTGACACACGGACGGACAGACAGACGGACAGACAGACAGACATGACGAATCTATAAGGGTTCCGTTTTTGCCATTTGGCTACGAAACCCTAAAAACCGCATTGCTATCGGTTAAGCGGTTACTGAGATTAGCGTGCACAACCGTGCAGACAAACAGACATACAGACAAACAGACAAAAATTCTAAAAATCATTGTTTTGGGTTCTATTGCGTTCATAAAGCCCCCCTATAATATTTTTTCTTATTTATCTTCCATGTACAGACAGTGACCTGTTACGATTTTATTATATGTATTGATTGATATTGATTGATGTATTGATTAAGCCAACACGCCAGTTTAGATTTACACTCTCATTCAAATAAACCGCTACAATGAAAATTTAAAACATATCTGATTCTTAAAAGTGTTATAACTTTTTTATTTATAAACCGATTGACATGAAATAAACGCTAAATGTTAAGTGAAGCAAACCTCAACACAATAAAAAAAACCGCATTGCAATCGGTTAAGCGGTTACTGAGATTAGCGTGCACAACCGTACAGACAAACAGACATACAGACAAACAGAGTATACAGACATACAGACAAACAGACAAAAATTCTAAAAATCATTGTTTTGGGTTCTATTGCGTTCATAAAGCCCCCCTATAATATTTTTTCTTATTTATCTTCCATGTACAGACAGCGACCAGTTACGATTTTATTATATGTATTGATTGATGATTGATGATGATTGATTGATATTGATTAAGCCAACACGCCAGTTTAGATTTACACTCTCATTCAAAGAAACCGCTACAATTAAAATTTTAAACATATCTGATTCTTAAAAGTGTTATAACGTTTTTATTTTTAGACCGATTGACATGAAATAAACGCTAAATGTTAAGTGGAGCAAACCTCAACACAATAAAAAAACCGCATTGCAATCTGTTAAGCGGTTACTGAGATTAGCGTGCACAACCGTACAGACAAACAGACATACAGGCAAACAGACAAAAATTCAAAAATCATTGTTTTGGGTTCTATTGCGTTCATAAAGCCCCCCTATAATATTTTTTCTTATTTATCTTCCATGTACAGACAGCGACCTGTTACGATTTTATTATATGTATTGATGTATTGATTGATTGATGATGTATTGATTAAGCCAACACGCCAGTTTAGATTTACACTCTCGTTCAAAGAAACCACTACAATTAAAATTTTTAACATATCTGATTTTTAAAAGTGTTAAAACTTTCTTATTTACAAACCGATTGACATGAAATAAACGCTAAATGTTAGGTGAAGCAAACCTCAACACAATGAAAAAAACCGCATTGCAATCTGTTAAGCGGTTACTGAGATTAGCGTGCACAACCGTACAGACAAACAGACATACAGACAAACAGACAAAAATTCTAAAAGTCATTGTTTTGGGTTCTATTGCGTTCATAAAGCCCCCCTATAATATTTTTTCTTATTTATCTTCCATGTACAGACAGCGACCTGTTACGATTTTATTATATGTATTGATTAAATCATATATATATCTAATTTGGAGGTTTTCATCAAAAGTGGATACATATTTATGCAGCACCGTTCAGATACATGTTATTGCCGGAGAAGTTAAATATAATTTAATGGAATATAAGATGAGTACATCTTATGAATCAACGCGTGAATACATGTCATGTTATTGATGCAAACGTGCATACATATTTTTCTTCCTTTCTTAATGGACATAATTTAATGAAGCAATGAGTGTATATATATTTATGGTGTGAACTCGTGGTTACAATTTTATGCTCTTCACGTTGAGCATTTCGTTTTGGAGCCGAAGGTGTTTACATATTTTAGGAGCCTTGACAATGTATACATATTATTGCTCGTGACTGTACATAATAATTGTCCATGTATAATTCATTTTAGTTTTTCATGAAGTAGTACTATGACTACTTTTTCAGCATGGCCTTTCCCTGCTACTTCTGAGTCTTTCCCACCTGCATACACTCGAAATTTTAATAACAAGCCACTTGGTTCTGTCAACATATATAGTTTTATGCCGTATTTATGGCGTTTGTTTTTTATAAATTGCCGAAAGCTCAGTCGCCTTCTCCCATACTCTCATCTAGAGATAATTGGGCTGCTGGATAATAGCATTCAACCATTTTATTGTTAAAATAATCAATCGGACTTCTTATCTTGAATAACTGGTTCTTACTTTCCATCTCCGAGGTAAAATGTAGACACCTCATTATAAGAAGAAATCTGTTTCTGCTCATTCGCTGAGCAAAAATTGGTATTGAAAATAGTTTATCTGTTTTCTAATAATCATTTAGTCAGAGGTATCAGAGGTAACTTTTTCTGAGTTAACTTGGGAGTTTCACACGTTCACGAGACAAAGATCTTGATTCAAGACTATGATCCAACCCAGTGCCATATTTTAACCAAGTTCGTTTAACTTTGAAGGTCAAAGTTATACTTGTCTATTATTTTATAACCAAAAATAGGTATACGTAATTTCATGATTTTAATTTTAGAAATAACTAATTTCCAATTTCCATACAACTGTTTATACCTTATTTTATCACCTTAATGGTGGAATTTCCGAAAGTCCTTTTTTTTTATTTATTTATGAATGGTACATCAACAGTATACATACTTTACATAATTAAATTGTCATGCATCCATATTACGTTCTTATATGTATACCTATAATAGATGTAAACAACATTGACCATAATGTACTTATCTAGTTAATAAAAGGTACCTACTGTCCAAATTTCATCATTATAGTTTCAGGGGGTTCATCTCCGCGTTGATGAGTCACTCAGTCACTTTCTCTATTTATATCATAGTATAGATGAACAATACATTTCTCTGACTGCCTCTGTGGCGTAGTCGGTAGTGATACCGACTGATACCGCCTGCGGCGCTGGAGGTCCTGGGTTTGATTCCTGGGTCTGTCCAAATATTTGTGTGATCCACAAATGTTTTTTTAAAATAAAACACGCTCTACGGTAGTCTAGTACAGAGTGACAGTATATTCAGTCAGACCTACATACAACGGTCATACAAATAGTAAAGAGAATAATTATATTGTAGATATAATTACAACACCCCCACTATATTTAACAACATACACACCATGTACCTACATCAATTCAAACAATTTGCACGGGTAAGTAATAGATGATATAACAACAAAATCTCTAATATTTACAACATATCGCCTTAGTGCTCGTTTAAGGAGACGCGGCGCTTCGAGCGGCGCGGCCCGCCAGGCGGGCCGCCAGAAACACAAACGTATGGAAATGTTCAGAGCGTTCAAGGAGAAGCGTTTTTGCAAGCGTTTGTTTGAGTTGTAGCTGCCACAGCGGCGAGTGTCGTCGCGTCGGACGCGGCAATTGAAGCGACGGGTGATGCCGCGGAGGACGCGGCGGGTAAACCAGCGAGTCTCGCAATGGAGGAACGCGGCGGATGAAGCTGCGGGTGACGCCGCGAAGGACGCTTCAAGGAAGGGGTGGGAGATGTGCGGGGTATGCGTTAGGTAGGAATGTCGGGCAATATCGTTCATAGAAAATATCGATATTAAAATAAAAATATTTATCAAAATAAAATATCGATATTTTATTTTGAAAATGTAATCGATGTTTATAACCCTCTGGAGTAGAAAGTCATGAAAGCAAAATATCACGTACGCAAAATAAACGATACATCGAAACTTATGAAAGATTGGCGTTCAATTCCATACGTCGAACTCGAACATTTCCATACGTTTCAGGGTGGCGTTCTATCTCCTCTTTTATTCTGTATCTTCATCAACTCGGCTACGAGTCTTATTTCCAGTAACTTCCATCTCTACGCTGACGACTTGCAGCTGTACCGACGTTTTTCGGCCACTGACGCCCCATTTGGCATATCGTGCATTAACCGCGACTTAGACGAAGCGACTGGGCTAATTCGGTCGGACTGCGCATCAACCCTCTGAAGTCACAAGCCATCATCATTAGCAGTAAGTATCAAACTGACAATATGCCGGTGTCTGAACTGGATCCAGTTCTTTTGGCCGGTATTCAGATACCCTACGCAGACACTGTGAAGAACCTGGGAGTGATCATGGACACTACGCTATCCTGGAGTGCCCATATTAGTGACGTCAGCAAGAAAGTGCACTTCTCCTTTCATTCGTTGAAGTGCCTCCAGAGCCTCTTACCCTTGAGGACGAAAATTAGTCTTGCTCTAACTATTATTCAGCCCATTATTGACTACGCCGACGCCTGCTATTTAGACGCCACTGAGGAGCTTCTGGATAAACTTGAGAGGTTGCAAAATTTGTGTATACGCTTTATATTCAATCTTAGAAAGTTCGATCATGTTTCTCACTTTCGCAAAGAACTCAAGTGGCTCCCAATCCGCCTTTGCCGTAACACTCGAATCCTCTGCCTCCTTTACAATATCCTTTATAATCCATCTTCACCTCCCTATCTAAAGGAAAGGTTCTCTTTTGTTCGTTCTCCTGATGCTCTCTGCAGATCTCACCTACGCTCAAATCTTAAATTTCCTTCTCACAAAACCGGTTTTTATTCATCCTCTTTCACCGTGCATGCAGTCAGACTATGGAACTCACTTCCGCCTGGTATCAGGGACAGTAAAACTATCACCACTTTTAAAAAGCAAGTTCGTGGACACTATTTTTTTTTTTTTTTGTTGCCTACGGATTTTTAGTTTTTGAATAATTTAATTTACTTTTTATTTATTTGAATATTTTGTTGATTCAATGTGAAAAACATTTAAATTTCAACCTTATTCTTCTACAACTTTAATTTGTGTTGATTATTAAGAACTTACTATTGTTTATTTTAATATTTTGAACCTGTTATAAATTGATTGTTCTAAAACTTTAATTTGTGTTGATTATGTAAGTACTTACTATTTCTGTTGTTTATTATTAGGAAAAAATCGATTAATTTAAAAAAATCGATTATTTTCTTGAGAAAAATCGATAATTTACTAATCGATTTTTCATGCTAAAGAAAAAATCGATGAACTGAAAATCGTTTTTTTATGTACAATGTCACATCCCTATGTCGCACTGAACGACGCCGTATATGAAGCTGCGTGCAACGCGGCGGATGCAGCGCCGAGTGAAGCTGCGTGCCACGCGGCGGACGCAGCGCCGAGAGAAGCCACGCCACGCGCGTCGCTCGACGCCCCGCGTGTCCTTAAACGAGCTCCTACATTTCTATATGTTTGATTTTGCGCGTGACGCTACGCGGGCCGCTTCACGCGCCGCCTGACTATAAACGGTCAAATCGCTTTACGCGCCGCTGCAAGCCACGCTGTACGCGACGCTTGACGCCCCGCGTCTCCTTAAACGAGCCCTAAGTCTTCTAACCTAACCCATCCGAGTAGGGGTGTTATGTTAACTATAATGACGTTAGGGGGTTTTATACATATTAAACGTTAGACCAAATGATTTTCGATTACATAAACATTATTTCAAACAACGTTATACTATTTACGTTTAAGAAATTATATTTACAGTTGGTATTGTGCCGACACCCCAGTATATAAGATAATATTATACTAATTGTAAGACAGTATTGTAAAGATCTTAACATTAAACAGACGCATCTATACCTACCATCTTTTATTGCAATACTCCATGTCCATATAAGGAACAGTGGTGACCCCGACGTGATATACCGAGTGGTGACCCTAAGTTACTGTCAAGGGTACAGATACATAGTTACAATGGTGGACAGAAAAACGGGTTGGCCGGAGGCGTATCCTGTAAAGGATATTACGTCAGAAACAGTAGCCGATGTAATCTACTCAGGCTGGATTGCCAGATTCGGAACACCATTATTTTTGACAACTGATCAAGGAGCAACATTCTTATCACACTTGTTTACACAGCTTGCCAAAAGAAAGGGTATCAGGAAGTTTCGAACTACTGCTTATCATCCACAATCAAATGGACTCGTGGAAAGATGGCATCGTTCCCTTAAAACAGCACTCATGTGTAGAGGAAATACAGATAATTGGGTCTCCGAATTACCATCAGTTCTTTTGGGACTGCGCGCCAGCTTAAGGGACGATACGGAGAGAAGCGCAGCTGAGATGGTATACGGCGAAGGATTACGTTTACCGGTAGATTTTTTCGAGCCAATAAGACAGGAGAATTGTGAAAATATTACCTTTCTAAAAGATTTACGAGAGAAGATATCAGATCTAGCTTCAGTTCCTAGAAGAGAAAATCACCAAGGCAAAATATTTGTTCATCCCGATTTACAAAGTTGCAGTCATGTTTTTGTACGAGTTGACAAAGTGACAAAACCTTTAACACAGCCATACGAAGGCCTTTTCAAGGTTTTTAATAGAACGGACAAATATTTTACATTAATGCAAGCAGACACGCAGAAAATAGTTAGTATTGACAGACTGAAGCCAGCGTTTAAACTTAATATGGAATATGCTGACACGCAAAACCAGGCAGCGTCCGACAACGAGGTGTCAAATGCATCGAGAGTGTCACGGTACGGGCGGTCCATTAAACCCGTCGTACGTTTTAAGCTGTAAACACTGCTCACAACACAACATGTGTCAATCACAAAATTCTGCACCGAAAGAAGAGATCATAATGGCCCAAAATGGTGCGGGCGACAGTGCTGCTACTGCCGCCAGTGCAACAAAAATAAGTGATAGGTACGAACTATACCTATTCTTCATAGTTTTGTGCATTTTGGGTGGAGTACTGTACTTCATCTGGCAAAGATGCAAGAGAAGATACACATCCTTTTTAAGGCGAGAGATGCAGCAACAGCAACATGTCGAGCCCCGCTGTGGTGAGCTTGGCTCCCGCGGCGGCCCTCCACAGCGAATCGTCGTTTAATCAAAGTTAACCAGTGTTTGTGTTGTGCAATACTTGTAGCAATGGTAAATAATAATAGTGAAAAGTGTAGACAGTGCATAACTATCGGACATGAACTGTGACTATTACATAATGGTATATTATTTTTATTTTTTTTATTATACAAGGTTTTAAAGGTACATTTTATACATAATAGATATATATTAACTTGAATTGAATTATATACAAATATTTTAGTGAATTAAAAAAAAGTTTTACCTATATACACTTTTATTTTGTTTATTTTTTGTAGGTACTTAACCATTGCACTGTATTCTATTGTATTTTATTTTTATAATCTTCATTATGTTACGGTACAAAAAAATAAAACGAAGGGGGGTGTACTGTGCCGACACCCCAGTATATAAGATAATATTATACTAAGGGATATTTTTAAATGCACATCTGTTTAATTTTTCTGCACACTAGGTAACTCCGCTAATTTACTGAACGCAAACCAGAAAATCAAATGCTGTGCCAAAAAACCAATTGATAAACTAAACATGTCCTACTTAAAAAACTAAAATTTTATACTAAACGAGATGACCTTTTTTAACGAAATTAAACCAAAAATTTGGTTCGTACACCGGATATAAGATTTGCTACACAAAAATACGAATTGCTTATCAAAAATACTAACTTGCACTCAAAATTTTACAATCTTAAAACGGAATAGGTTAGGTTAGGTTAGATTTTCATTTTTTTGATTAATAAAATTTAATTTTGTAAAGATGACTGATTAAATTGGGTTTTTAATTAGAATAAAAGATGTTCATAAAAGTAAATTAGGCGATGGTATTCTTAAAAAAAGTTTTAATAAGTTTGTTGAGCTAAGGAATTTTTAGATATACAATTTTGATAATAGTGATCTGTTCAGTAAAATAGTTCTGCAAACACCTTTAAACAGTTTATTGAATTTGACTTATTTAGTGTGCATAATTAGTGTGCAAGTCAGTATTTTTGGTTTAATTTTGTAATATTTTGTTCGAAAAAAGGGAATAAACAGATATCGATTTAAATACATGCCTTATACTAATTACAACACACAATTAGTATAAGTACATACATACATGTATGTATGTATGTATGTACTTATACTAATTGTAAGACAGTATTGTAAAGATCTTAACATTAAACAGACGCATCTATACCTACCATCTTTTATTGCAATACTCCATGTCCATATCGATACCTCTGGGCTCAAAGGTCGTAAAGGACATTTGGGCGAAAATGACTTTTTGATACAGTTTTACTCATTTTTTAATTCCCTATTGATCTGTATATTCCGTTTTACGAAATTCGCAAAAAAAATGCCTTTACGACCCACATAATCTGAGTCTTTAAGCCAAGTTTACCGTGAAAATATGGAAGTAAATAACACTTACCTACTAGAGTGAAATTATTTTGGTAGTAAAGGAAAATATAAAGAAAATTTTGGGTGTAAAACACATAAAAAGTTTAAATGGTCCTGTACTCCCTATAAGTCACCTCAAAAATATGGATGTAAAGGACATCAGGACTGGTCCTGATGTCCTTTACATCCATACTGCTACTTGTAGCGGTGTGTTAAAGTGGGTAACTTTAAAAGTGAGCTAGATACAATCGACTTTGGAGACCCACAGGGTAGCGTGCTTGGCCCAACGCTTTTTATAATGTATAATTATGGATAATATAATATGCTATGCCGATGACACTGTTGTTATATTTGATGGTGCAAGTTGGGCTGAAAAATTTACGAAAGCCGAGTTGGGCCTGGGGCAAGTGTCAACATGGTTGCGTTATAATTTAGTGACACTGAATGCCAGTAAAACTAAATATGTATGTTTTCATAAAACAGCTAGATCGGCCCGTTTCACATCTCTTGGTATCAAATTACACTACTGCAAAGAAATGAAAGGTTGCAAATGTGAATTTATCCAAAGGATAGACAGCATTAAATACCTTGGCGTAATTATTCTGCCGTCCTTAGGATAAACAACGCAATCGACATTTTTGACGAAATTGAGTTATTAGTATATTCGGAATCACCGAAACGAGATCTACAAGAATCAATTACTCATTTTTTGATATCTTGATTAGTTTTCATTTTATTGTTAAGCATAAACAGCTCAATTAATGCATTTCCAACTTTTTACTAATCATAAGCATCGTAAGCAAACATGCGTTGTTTATGACTCGTATTTAATATGAATTTTAATTAGCCCGTCTTAAGCGGAGTAACGCAAGTGTGTATTTACGATTATTATGACTAGAAAAGTAAAGGCAAAGAAGGTCTATTTCAAAGATTGTTGCTCTTAACAACTAAAAAATAAAAATATTTTGGTTAAAATTTGACTTGTAACTGGAAATTTTAGCAAGAGGTCATAGAAAAAAGTAATTATCACATTGATCGTTAACAAAGTATTGAATTATAGCAATATACTTCGGACATTTGATTAATTAATGATGTATTTTAATATTTTATGAAATGATAATGAAAGAAAGAAAGAACAAGTTTTTATTCTACATTAATGCCTAATAATAAAACTATTTCACATTTTAACTTATAGTTTTATGTCCCGCGTAATAGGTGGTGATCCACGTAATCTTTAAGCTATTTTATGATTAAGCAAACAAGGCAGTTTTATACGCGGCTTGATGAGCCTGATGAAGAAATACACCTCCTTTCATACACCATGTGTGACGTAAACGAAGTTGCGAGGGTCAGCTAGTGAATTATAAATCAATAAATAATTATAAATTTGACAATGTTACATAGTATTTTAATTAAAATTATAATATGTTTTTAATATAATAATACTGACAGGTGCCCTTACGTAGGCGACTCGGTAATGAGCCTCTTTGGTGCTGCTATTCAAAGCTCCCGGGGTTAAAAAGAGACGAATACACTGAGCTCCTAATGTTGTACTACGACAGAAAAACTATATTTTGAATAGCTTAAATCTATAATAGCAGAAAGGAGGGAGAGAAACGTACCATACGGCCTGGAAGATACAGTTGACACTAGTTCGAAGGCAGGGTTCAATGTACCTAATAGTTTGTGTCATTAAACAATTTATTATAGATTATCATTAGGTATATAGTCTCACTTTGTAGATTTTAATTCACAGTAGTAAAGGATAACCACAGATGTTACGCGAATTGAAATCCTTTATGATATAAGACAGCAAAAATTGACTATAGATATTACTAGTCGCTTAGTTCTGGCTGGATTCCTTTAATATAATGATAGTAGCACTGTCTGTCAGTATTATTATATTAAAAATATATTATAATTTTAATTAAAATACTATGTAACATTATCAAATTTATAATTATTTATTGATTTATAATTCACTAGCTGACCCTCGCAACTTCGTTTACGTCACACATGGTGTATGAAAGGAGGTGTATTTCTTCATCAGGCTCATCAAGCAGCGTATAAAACTGCCTTGTTTGCTTAATCATAAAATAGCTTAAAGATTACGTGGATCACCACCTATTACGTGGGACATAAAACTATAAGTTGAAATGTGAAATTGTTTTATTATTAGGCATTAATGTAGAATAAAAACTTGTTCTTTCTTTCTTTCATTATCATTTCATAAAATATTAAAATACATCATTAATTAATCAAATGTCCGAAGTAGTTTGCTATAATTCAATACTTTGTTAACGATCACTGTGATAATTACTTTTTTCTATGACCTCTTGCTAAAATTTCCAGTTACAAGTCAAATTTTAACCAAAATATTTTTATTTTTTAGTTGTTAAGAGCAACAATCTTTGAAATAGACCTTCTTTGCCTTTACTTTTCTAGTCATAATAATCGTAAATACACACTTGCGTTACTCCGCTTAAGACGGGCTAATTAAAATTCATATTAAATACGAGTCATAAACAACGCATGTTTGCTTACGATGCTTATGATTAGTAAAAAGTTGGAAATGCATTAATTGCGCTGTTTATGCTTAACAATAAAATGAAAACTAATCAAGATATCAAAAAATGAGTAATTGATTCTTGTAGATCTCGTTTCGGTGATTCCGAATATACTAATAACTCAATTTCGTCAAAAATGTCGATTGCGTTGTTTATCCTAAGGACGGCAGCGTAGCTGTTCAACAAAAACAGGCGGCTTACCGCGCCTGGATCAGGGCTCGGTCTGTGCGCGACCAGAAAGTGGCCCGCCTCAAAGCAGCGTACAATAGAGCCACTAGGTCCAGTAAGAGAGCCTTCAAGAGAGTGGACGCCCAGCGCATCACGCGGCTTGGTCAGGAGCTCACGTAACATCCGACGGGCAGACGTGAATACTGGCAACTGACCAAAGCCGTGCAGGCCAAATTTTGCAAGCTTTTGCCGCCGCCGCGCCGCTGCGCTATCTTGACAGAGACTGACTCACAAGGCCCAAGAGAAATCAGAAATGCTGGCCAATCTCTTTGCGGCTAATTCCCGGGTCGATGACTGTGGCAAGCAACCTCCCACTATCGCCGACTGTGAAACCACGATGCCTGATATTGTAATCCGGCAGTGCGGCATTGGTGCTGAAGAAGTGTGCAGCTGAATTATGTCCAACGCTAACACGCCTGTATCGTCTTTCCTATTCGTCGGGAGAAGAGTCGAAGGCTTGGTAGGAGGCGAACGTTCAGCCGATCCCCGAGAAAGGGGATCGGTCGGATCCGGCCAACTATCGCACCATAGCCGTAACCACCGTAATCTGCAAAGTGTTCGAGCTAATTATCAACAAACAGCTCATGCGCTATCTGGAGGATCACTCGTTAATTAGCGATTGTCAATATGGCTTTAGGCCGAAACGATCAACGGGTGACCACTTAGCGTACATTACACACACCTGGGGTGAGGCTATGGAGAAGCACGGTGAATCTCTGGCTATTGGCCTAGACATGGCTAAAGCCTTTGATAGGGTATGACATGCGTCGCATCTTTCCAAGCTGCCGGCATATGGTCTATAGCCTCAGTTGTACCGATGGTTGGCCAGCTTCCTGCACGGGCGACGTACACGGGTCCTCTGTGATGGTCAGGCTTCCTGCTTTTTGCCCAACCAACCACAGGGATCGGTATTTTCCCCAACTCTCTTTCTTCTTCATATCAATGACATGCTGTCCCTTGGGTGCATTCATTGTTATGCGGATGATAGTAATCTGCATGGGAGCTATTCTGGCCGTCCAGCGGAGGGGCGAGGCGACGTGGAAGGAAAGAGACGACCACTCGTGGCGGATCTTCACCGGGACCTGGGTCGCATTGCCCAATGGGGTTCGGACAACCTGGTCGAGTTCAATGCCAGAAAAACACACAGTTTACAGCTAAGAAGTCCCCATTCCTATCCCTACCCTGTCTTCGGAACATTACGGTTCCACTATAAGAAAGCTCAATCACAAAACCTACGTAGAGAGATGTATTGGGCTGGCCTCGTGGAAACTAGAATTGATGAATAAGCTAAGACTATTTCACGTCACATCAGTGATGTTTACTGTACAAGACGAAGATTCGCCCCTGCGTCGAATTCTGTTCTCACATTTGGGATGACTCCGCAAGACACCTACTAGCGTCAACGCTATGCAGCGTGCTATTCGAATAATTGGTTGCCCTAAGGTGACGGGAAGCCTCGAACCGTTAGCGCAACGAAGAACCATAGCGTCCTTGGCTGCCTTCTACCGAATGTATTACGGTGAATGTTCTGAAGAGCTCGATTCAACCTAATCCTACCATCTCCTTTCCAAACCCGAACAACGCGTGCCGGGGCAGAGATGCCACACATACACAGTGGAGAGAATTTTCGCCTGAACCAAGCATTTCAAAAGATCGTTCATCTGTCGATTTATAAGAACATGGAACGACCTGCCCGCATACGTTTTTCCCTCATCTTACAATCCCGGGTTCTTCAAGAGGAGCGTGAAGAGGCACATCACAGGGCCGACAACTTGAGGAACCACTGTCCAAAGTCTTACAGACTGTGAGACTGGCCCCCAATCATTAGATGCACCACGGCTTACCATCAGGGTGGTGGCGACGTCAATTTGACGAGCTTAATATTAAAAAATATAAGTTTATTTAATAATGTAGCCCTTAAAAATGAGTTAGCAAGTGATCCTTATGACCTAAAAATTATTATACTAGTCGATTGTTACCTTATTTTCTTCAGAATTGCGCCGTGAAGTAGATTTACACCCTTCGGTGAAATCTTAGGATGGAAATTTGACGGGTGTAAAGGACTTTTATTTTCAAATTTGTGGTCGTAAAGGAAATCTATCTCGGTAAATACAGCACTAGGGTATTTTTTTTAATCTGCCTTAGAAAATACTATAAATTCTAAGCACTTTCTTCCTTGCTTTTATTAAAATAGCTCAAGAAACAAAAAAGTTCAAGTTTTTTGCTTCTCCTGAAAAGTCCGATTTTGTCCTTTACGACCTTTGAGCCCAGAGGTATCGATATAAGGAACAGTATATCTCACGTTGATTATATCTTCTGAACGATAATAAAATGCAAATAGACCAAATGAGTTTATACGTTATGAGACGCACCCAATTTGCACACCTAACATATCTAAGAATTTATAATGTTTCGTAGAACATAAACCCTTGGTGAACAAATCTGCAGGCATTTCAGCTGTTGGTAGATACTTCACATTTACAATATTATTTGTGACACATTCTCTACAAAAATGATATTTAATGTCATGCTTAGTCCTTTTATGAAAGACGGGGTTTACGCTTAACTTTTGGGCACTCTGATTGTCATTAAATAGATTAATAGTATACAATTGCTTTGTTATTTCGTACTGTAAATTCCTCAAATTAACTGCCTCTTTACAAGCGTCTGTAATCGCCATATATGCGGCTTCACTACTAGACAGAGCAACAGTTTTTAGGGTTTCGTAGCCAAATGGCAAAAACGGAACCCTTATAGATTCGTCATGTCTGTCTGTCTGTCCGTCCGTGTGTCACAGCCACTTTTCTCTGAAACTATAAGGTCTATGCTATTGAAACTTGGTAGCTAGATGTATTCTGTGAACCGCATTAAGATTCTTATATAAAACTAGAAAAAAAGCAGGAAATTTTGGGGGTCCCCATAGGGCGCTTGCACATTGCACGATATCGTCCACGATATCGTACGATATCGTGGAACGATATAACCGCACTAAATTGACACAGTATAACCCACAGCTTGTTATTCGGTTAGTAGCTTTGCGCCAGGAAAGGTAACCGCGCGATTCTTAAAGCCAATTAAAATATTAAAAGCAATAAGTGCAGCAGTGAACAAGTTACGTTTGCTTTATCTTTTATATTTACGGAGAAAAAAACGATACTGTAGAAGAACATTTTGGGTTGATCCTCTTCTACAAGTGCGATATTTAAAGGGGAACTTATTACCTTCTCTTCGATAAACTGTGTGCGCGAAGTGAAATGTTTAATATTTTTTTTCGAATGACCCAGAACACTTTCGAGTTCATACTGTGTCATTTGTTGGAGGTTTTAAAAAAACAAGACACTAACTTCCGGATGGCAATACCACCGCGGGAAATGTTAGCAGTATCTATAAGGTAAGATTTTAAAATGAAACCCACTAATAGTACACTATATTTTTATTAATAAAAATTTATAAATGAACAATATGTATTTTGATTTGAAACATTAGATTTACATGGATTTATAGCCGATAAATCTATCAGCAGTAGGTATTCATAATCATGTATTGGACGGAACTCTGAATTTGGAATTTGGATTTCGCGTTTCAGGCAGGAGGCGCCCCGTAAACTCTCACATTTTTTTAAATCTTAATGTTTGCAATTATGCTAAACATGTTAGACACATTTCTTTAAAAATTGGAATCTAAACTGCGGGCTCGAATGCGTTGCTCCTGGGTGTCCCGAACGCTTTACCTAGTCAACCCTCCAACTCCCGTCCCTACTTAACCACTCTACTAATTTATAAATGTGAAAGTTTGTGAATATTTACAATGTCATTCGTCATTGTCCCAACTGGCCTCCTCAGAAAATCAGTAAATAAAATAAATAAATAAATATTTGTGGACAATCTCACACAACATCGTCTAGCCCAAAGTAAGCTAATATAAGCTTGTGTTATGGGATCTAGACGACTGATAGACATGCGGGATGCGGGGTCCTACTAACATCTTAAGGACCCCAATGGGTCGGATCCTCCTCGTGGTGCATCCTGGGCAACGGAGTAGCGACCACTCCCCTTCCTCTGTGGGGGAGTTGTGCTACTCTGGCTAATTCCGGCCGAGGCGGGAGTAACCCACCTGTGGGTTTGCTCGGTGGTGTGTGTTGCTGCCGGCTGCGCCGTTATTCACGGCCGGCAGCAGCAATGCTGGGTCGCCGTCGCTTCGCCACCTTTGCTGGTGAGACGATGGCGGCAAAGTGGGAGAGGCACTGCGTGGGGGGCGGGAGTTTGGGTAAATGCTCCCGCCCTGCCATGCAGTTCGGGCTGCCGGCCGTGAATAACGGCGCGACCGGCGGCAACAGTGCTGGGCCGCTGTCACCTCGCCAGTTGACGAGGTGATGGCGGCAAAGCGGGAGGTGCACTGTGCGGGGGAGCGGGAGTAACGGATAATGCTCCCGCTCTGCCGTTCAGTTCGGGGGCGCCGCGGTGAGGAGTCACTGCGCGCCCCCGATTGTTTCTTGACCGTGGGCGTAAGGTCGGGGGACTCCGCCCACCAACGGTCACATGGCGGTGGGCACCTTCCCCGTGTTCCGGGGGTGCCCATTAGCGCACGCCTGCGCCAGCCGCTCTCTGTCTCCTCTATTACAGAGGGGCGCTCGAGAGCGGTGCAGGCGTTGTCTTCAGCTCCTTAGGGAGCTTTGGGGAGCCGCCCATCTGGCTCCCCCGAGGAGAGCCCCGAATATACGGGGCGCCCCTAGCCGGGTCGACGTGAATAATCTTTTGATATCCCTCGGCCCGGCTAAAGGGTGACGAGGAACACCGCGGGGTTTAGTGGGTAGGACGGTCCATTCCGGACCGGGCCGGGAGTCCCACACACCATCCCAGCTGGAACTGGGATGAAGGCGCGTAAAGGCGTTCCCCGCGTCAACAAAAAAAAAAAAAACTGATAGACATGCTTATATATTTCTAAATACATACATATTAAACATAGAAACACCCAGACTCTTGAGACAAACATTTACATTTATTTTTTTATTTATTTATTTATTTATTTACAGTGCTGGTATCACGTTGACCGTGAGACAGCAACAAGCTGAGAGGGGGTCATATTCCGCATTATGGTGACATGTCAACATGAGTTTAAATTTAATGTAATTATTTATATTATATTTAGGCAATTAGTTTATAATGTTCAATGTCACCATTTTTGTGAAATAAAACACTTTTTGTTTGTTTTTGTTTGTTTATGTTTGTCACTTAATCACGCTATAACGGTTGAACGGATCGAACTGAAATTTGCACAGGTATAGAATAAAGTCTTGGATATCACGTAGACTTTTCATTCTGGTAAAAAGCAATAACAGGTGCTCTAAACTATCGCCCGAGACCCTCGATTTTATGAGAAAAAGACGGGAACCGCCAACTACGCGCTCCTTTTCGTAAAACCAGCGGGATTTAAATCTTTGAATCTGAAAGCTGATATGTCGCGACCTTTGACGCAATAATGCCAGCATCATCGTGGCTAGGGCTTGAATATCGGACGCTTTTTCAGTTCCGGAATTGGGTTTCGATATTCAGTATTTGTATTCCGGAATTCCGGAACTCAATCAAGTTTCGTTTTGTACAAAATAGTGATATGTAAAAAGAGAAAAGGGAGCTGGTAGTCCTACGTTATTAGTGATAAACTACTTTGGTTCCCAGTAAAATTACTTATTTTATCGTAACCAACTAATAACCACACGCTTCCTAACTATTGCCTACGGTTGGTCCGGGTAAGCCCTCAGAAGGATGACACCAGAATGCCCCACAGACCTTATCTATCACTGCGGCCTCACCTAGGAGGTTCGGGTGCTATCCCGCGTATTTGGAGCTTGTTCAGGTGTTATCCCGCATCTCACGCTTTCGTCTTGGGCGTGCTTTTGTAAGGACGGCGATTAGCCCTCCCACCGTCCTCAGGTCCCCGATTATGGAGGCCGTTAGTCTTGGGCAAAGACACGCGGAATTGCGGGAGCTCTCGATCACTTTTTGCCGCATTAACTGATCACAGACAGACGCAGTGGTGTTCCACTTACTCCCACTGGAGATCATAGCTCGCGCAATGGTCTCCAGCGAGAGAATATCCACGTCCAGACCTACCACGAGGACCGGGCGCTGTTAAGCCCACGCTGTGCACTCCACTAATGTGTGAAGTACTGTGTCCTCACTGCGTTCCTCGCAGTGCTGGCACTCAGGTGTGGTTTCCCGGTGTATTCGTCACAGATACTTACTGAAGCTCCCGAGCCCGGTAAGCATCTGTGATAACCGGTAGGACAGAGCACCCGCACCGTGGCTCCTCTCTAGTCACTCGCCCGCCCATGACCGGTCTGACCGCCTTGATTATGGCGATTCGGCGATTCCCCCCTTGTGTGATGTGATGTGGCGAATTGGTTTGTTGCTCAAGTCCAGGTCTCCACGGTTTCCTTGTGGAGTTGGAACTGCCGAACCTAGATCTCTGGAGACGTAGACCTATGACCCCGCTCCAGCGCCTCCTGGCACCGTAAAAGAATAAATTAGAAATTTAATTAATTTATTTAAACGAGGACGCAAGTTGCCTCACTGCCAGATCCTCGAGACATGCCGCCTCTGAGCAACGGACCACGCAGCACCCAATCGTAACCGATGTTCCACAGAAGCAGTCTTAAGACTGATCTCTGCGGAACACCGAATGACGTATCTCGCTGACCCGGTTGGGTCCTAGCCAGCTTGGGTAAGTTATGGCCCTCTCGGAAAGATAGGCCCCGACAATTCGACGGAAGTAGGGAGGCACTCCATGATAAATAAGCGCCTCCCTAACGCAGCTCCAGGGCAAGGTGTTGAAGGCGATGCCGGTGTCTCTTGACATCGCCATCGCTTTCAACACCACCTCACCCTGCGATGTTACTTCCTCCATCAGTCTTCTAATGCGCATGATCGCATCCACGGTGGAGCGCCCTTGACGGAAACCAAACTGGTTATCCGCCAGATCTGGCCCCATGCCTGTGAGGTGCCATATTGCGGCGACCATATTGGATTGCAAAATTATCACGTGATTCGTACTCAGCATACCAAAAAAACCCCTTAAACGATACCCATCATGAAATTTAGTGATTACGGCGCGGTGGCCATATTGGATTGCAAAATTATCACGTGATTCGTACTCAGCATACCGAAAAACCCCTTTAACGATACCCATCATAAAATTTCGTGATTACGGCGCGGCGGCCATATTGGATTGCAAAATTATCACGTGATTCGTACTCAGCATACCAAAAAAACCTTTAAAACGATACCTGGAGCATGACTTGTAGCTCACTACAAGTCATGCTCCAGGAATGTCACGGGTCAGTAGATCCGCACGTCTGTGTGAGTGAGCCGTTTCGCACATTTCTATGAAGTTACTCTACTGTTGTAAGTATCTGTATATTGTCACGACAGTAAATATCGTCCACGATATCGTGCGATATCGTGACGATATCGTGGCAGTGTGAAAGCGTGTAGTAGTAATTGTATCAAAACACCGCTCCTACGATATCGTACGATATCGTGTCGTTACGGTTATCGTGGCAGTGTGCAAGCGCCCATACTCAGAACTGAAACTGAACTAATTTTTTTTAATAAAACCCATACGTGTGGGGTATCTATAGATAGGTCTTCAAAAATGCTATGGAGGTTTCTAACATCATTTTTTTCTAAAGTGAATAGTTTGCGCAAGAGACACTTCCAAAGTGGAAAAATGTGTCCCCCCCCTCCCCTCTAACTTCTAAACTAAGAAAATGATAAATCAAAAAAAATATATGATGTACATTGCCATAAAAACTACCAACGAAAATTAGTTTGAACGAGATAGAGCTGCTAGTATTTTTTTAATACGTCATAAACCGCAATTTCCGGTTAGTAAAATCACTACCACTGCGAACGTGTTAAAACATCAGTCAAAGTTACAACGAACTATAAGAACTTTTATATTATGTTACTTGCTGCTACGAAACCCTTCATGGGCGAGTCATACTCGCACTTGGCCGGTTTATTTGCTTTTTTGTTTCCCAAGATATCACACAATTTGACAAAACAAAACAACTTACTGTGTCAACTGTGTACAATCAGCATCAACAAACCCTTCAATAACTGAGCTACCCTTAGCAGAATACTTCAAACCGTAATCTCTAGTACGTTTTAAATATCTCAGCAATCGCTTTACATAATTATGACTCGTGACTGCATATGCAATGTCCGGCCTTGTCAAGACTGCTAAATACATTAGACACCCTATCGTTTCTTGATATGGAAAACTCCCCAAACAAGGTTCACTATTAGTGACATTTAACTTAGTTTCCACTGGGGTCTGAACCGTTTTACACTGGCTCTTATTAAATTTGTGTAAAAGCTGATTAATATAATCTTTCTGAATCAATATTACTGTTTGTTTACATTTGTTGACGTTTACATTTACACCGAGACACTTTTTTATCTCTCCTAAATCTTTAATTTTAAACTGACTAGATAGGACTTCCTTCAAATGCTTTGTCTCATTATTATCATTTGAAAAAATAAAGAAGTCAACAAATAATGCAACAATAGTTCTTAACTGTTCTGACTGCATGGCCATAAACGCTGGAGTACCGCAAGGCTCAGTGTTGTCCCCTACCCTGTTTTTGCTGCATATCAATGACATGTTGTCTATTGACGGCATTCATTGTTATGCGGACGACAGTACAGGGGACACTTGTTACACAGGCCGCCCCGGTATCTCTCGGGACGCAGTGGAAGAAAGTCGTGAACAGCTTGTGTCTGAAATCGAGGCTACTCTTACTAGAGTGTCCGATTGGGGTAGACAAAACCTTGTCCAGTTCAATCCCTCCAAGACACAGGCGTGTTTCATCACCGCTAAGAAAGCCCCAATTACTGTAGCGCCACGATTCTAGGGCAAATCTCTTTCCATCTCTAAAAGTATAGGGATCCTTGGTGTTGACTTCTCCAGTGACGTTCAGTTCCGCAGTCATTTGGAGGACAAGGCCAGGCTGGCGTCCAAGAAGCTCGGTGTGCTCAACAGGGCGCGGCGGTACTTTGCTGCGGCGCAAACACTGCTTCTCTATAATATATCCCAGAGGTGACAGCAGTACTCCATGTGTGGCCGCACTTGCGACACATGGAGTACTGCTGTCACCTCTGGGCGGGGGCACCTTAGCTTCGCCCATTTGACTCGGTGCAGAGGCGAGCTGTGAGAGTTGTCAACGATCCTATACTGACAGGTGGTGTGGAACCTCTTCGCGACAGGAGAGACTTTGCCTCCTTATGCGTGTTCTACCGCCTGTACAATGGTATGTGCTCTGAGGAATTGTTTGACATGATGCCCACGGCTACCTTCTATCATAGCACCGCTCGCCATAGACAGGGATTTCATCCTCACACCCTACGTCCGGAGCGTTCGAGCACGGTTAGATCCGGTAGGGGTTTTCTTCCGCGCACGCTTGGGTTGTGGAATGATCTTCCTGCCTCGGTTTTCCCAAACGCCTACAGTATGGGGTTCTTCAAAAGGGGTCTAAGAAGGTTTTTACAGGGTCGGCAGCGCGAGTGTGGCACCTCTGGTGTTGCAAACGTTCATAGGCTGCGGTGACCACCAGTCCTTCTGGTGGGCCGTATGCTTGTCTGCCACCTTAGTGGTATAAAAAAAAAACTGATCTTTCAGTTTAACATACATACATGGTTCTATTTTGGATCTAATATATCCCATGTTTAATAAACATTCATCTACTCTCTTGTACCAAGCTCTTGAGAAGTGCTTAAGGAAGTAAATGGCCCTTTTTAACTTAAGTACTTGACCTCTTTTCGTTATTTCAGAGAACCCGTTTGGTATCTGCATATAAATAGTTTCCTCAAGACTTCCATTCAAGAAAGCAGTTACTACATCAAGATGTGTTGTATTCAAACCTAGTTGTACTGACAATGCAAAAAGTAACCTCATTGTCGTATGTCTCACTACAGGAGAAAAAGTTTCTGTAGTCTATACCTTCAACTTGCGTAAAACCTTTAGCTACTAAACGCGCACGATATCGAACTTTATTTTCATTGTCCTTAGCTCCCACGCATCATTGTCCTTAAAACATTGTAGTTCTTTTCTCATTGCTGACTCCCACTGTTCTTTTTCTGGTTCATTTAATGCATCATCTAATGATAAACCAGCCGCATCATAATAAGTTTCAGACTCAGCACACAGGTTTGAGAATCCATATCTATCTGGAATCTTTTTAATCCGTATGGGTCGGCCCTGTGGGCTTTCTACCACATCATTCTTCAGTGTGCAATCTGCATCTTCGTAGTAACTGGTAACATATGTCTCATCGTCATCTCGAAACTCTCTACAAATCTTTCAGAATGGTTCTGAGCAGGCTTGATGACGCAGTATCTCGTTTTCATGTATCATCACATGTCTTACTATCCCCCACTGAATCAACATTCTGACCTTGCACTTCAATTAGGTGTTCAGATTTTGATTCCGTCTCTGTGATGATTACATCTCTACTGGTCACCATGCTCCTGGTTTCTTGATTGTAGAGCCTATATTCCTTGACATTTTCTGGATACCCTAAAAGAATACATATAGTGGCCTTTTTGTCCCACTTCTTTCTTTTTTCTTTGGCTACATGAACCATCACAGTGCTACTAAAGATTCTTATATGGCTAATATCCGGTTTAGAGCCAGTCCACAATTCATATGGTGTTTTATAATTTAATGCAGCTGCCACAATACGATTCTGCAGGTACACTGCCGTATTGGTGGCCTCACACCAGAACTTTTTTCCTAAATTGGCATCAAAAAGTAGACATCTTGCCTTTTCTACGATTGTGCGTATTGATATAATCTATCCATACTTTGGAAAATACCAATAAGTCGCGAAAATTTTCATGAGCGAGCTGCCCATAACCTAAAATAAAACACGCTCTACGGTGGTCTAGTACAGAGTGACAGTATGTTCAGTCAAACCTACATACAACGGTCATACAAATAGTAAAGAGGATATATTGTAGATATAATTACAACACGGAGTTTGGGTGTTTTCTGTGTATACATAATTCTGTAACATTTGTTTTAAATTCTGCTTTACATTTATCCCCAAAAAACCTGAAATTAGACCTAAATCTTTAATTTCAATTTTTTTGTTTAGCATTGACTTTAATGGGCGTGGACACTCTCTCGCTCGAGGCCATGGTTCGAGCCATGCTCTCCAGCGGGAGTAAGTGGGACTGCGCCGCCTCTTTCTGCGAGCAGGTCATGCTCGTGAAAGAGGCGGCCGGCCGGGTGCGGGAGAGAACTCTCCCACCCGAGTTCCGCAGTCGGCGCCCTGGGCGCCGCCGACGATAGTCTTCACCGAGGACTATCGGCCTCCATGACCGGGGGTCTGAGGACGGTGAGAGGGCCGCTCACCATCCTTACAGAAGCAGGCCCATGACGGCAGCGTGACGTGAGTAACTCACGCACGCCCCCCCTTAGAAGCGGGGTCACACCCGATACCCCCCATAGACGCGGGATTGCACCCGAACCACCCCCTGGGCGAGGCCGAAGTGGCGGCCGTAGGTCTGTTGGGAGTCCTGGGACATCCTTCCTGAGGGCTTACCCGGGGCTCTCAACCATGGGCTGTTGGGCGTTACGTGAGGTTTTTTAGTCGGTAAGAGTCCGGCATAGCATCCTACGAGGATTTTCCCTCACGTTAAAAAAAAAAAAATAGCATTGACTTTAAATTTGATATACGTTCTTCATTACTACCCAACATCAACATGTCATCAACATATAAGAGAACATATATTTTTTCTGAATCGTTACATTTAGAGTACAGATATGAGTCACATTTAGATCGTTTAAAACCTTCCCGGATCATAATAAGAGTTAAACTTTTTATTCCAATATTTCGGAGACTTCTTTAGCCCATACAATGATTTGTTTAGCTTTACAATATTTTTATCATTGTCATAAGCGCCATCTGGCAAACTTATGTATACATTTTTTTCAATCACCCCGTACAAAAATGCTCCGGTTACAACCATTTGGTAAACAGATAATTTTAATTTAGTTGCCATAGCCAAAAATAGTTTGAATGTACTTAACTTTGAAACAGGTGCATATACATCATTTAGATTTAATATATCATTTTGCTCAAACCCTCTGGCCACCAAACGTGCCTTGTATTGATGAACATTACTATTATTTTGTTTAATTTTAAATACCCATTTACTACTTATAACCTTTATATTGTCTGGCATGTCACAAATACTCCAAGTGTTATTATGTTTAAGTGTTTTTAGCTCCCTTTGAATAGCTTCCTGCTATTTACATGCATCCGGACGATTCATAGCTTCACAATAGGTTTTTGGCTCACAGTTATCTAATATTACAGTTATAGAAAACAGTCTGCTTCCTAATACGTTTATTTCTAGGATCCACATCACGTCTCACAGCCTCACCACACTCATCACTATCACTGGGTTCATATAGGCTACACTGAGAATCACTCTGCATGGTGCACTGAGAGTCATCACCATCCATGGTCTGTGATTGGGGACTGGAGACACCTGCAGTACTGGTATCTTCTACTTGAGCACCCACCTCAACTGTAGCTGGAACCTTAACACTATCCTCGATATAATTGGTTGTCTCACATTGTTCTATTGGCTTCACTGGACTCGTGTTCACTAAAACAATGTCTCGTTTGGTCTCAACTTCATTTTTCTGTGGAAAATATACTCTATAGCCTTTTGTTGTTGCTCCATACCAACCATAATGCCCTTTTCACCTATGGCATCCCACTAATGTCTTTTTTCTTTGGGTATATGGACATCAACAGCAGTACCAAATATTCTGAGGTTATTTATGTCATAACTTTTGCTTGACCACAATTCATATGGAGATTTCCCTTCTATTGAGCTTTTACCAGTTCTATTAATCACATAGGCAGCTGTATTAACGCTTTCAGCCCACAAACTGATACGTAAGTCTTTGGCATATAACACTGTTCTAGTCCGCTTCCACTAAAATCCTATTTGCCCGCGCAGCTACTCCATTTTGTTCAGGAGTAAAAGTCACAGATGTTTGATGTATAATCCCTTTGTCCTAAAACACTTCTTTGACCTCTTTGTTTATAAATTCGGTTCCATTGTCACTTCGAAATATCTTTATTTTATTTCCTGTTTCATTTTCAGCCTGCGATATGAAGTTCGTTATACGTGATTTAATTTCGTCTTTTGTTTTACAAAGAACACTCGCCTGTACTTTAAGTATTCGTCTTTAAATACCACAAAATATCTGGAGCCTCCAATCGATGGCTTCTCCATAGGACCATTAACCACAAGGTATCAGCCAAGGTACCAGGTATCGGCGTGAATAATTTCGCATACTCTCAACGTCGCATTGTTACTTACAGGATACGGCAAGCGGTGAATTTTCCCTTTTAGACAACTTTAACATGTTTGAATATTGGCATTTTTAACGTTAATATTATTTTTCTTCAGCACATCTTTCACATAAACCATGTTTTGGTGTGCCAACTTTTCATGCCACTTATGCAGATCAGAACATACGTCAGCAAGGTTCGCTGTACATGCATTAAAATAGCGAAAATCCAAATAATACATGCTTCCGCGTCGCTCAGCAATAGCCATCACCTTGTTTTGTTTATAAAACTTGCATTTATTCTCTTCCGTAACGATGACATAGCCTCTGCTTGTCGCACAATTGACAGAGAACAAATTTGTTTTCAACTCAGGAACACGAAGTATGGTAGTGTCAATCCATTCACTCCCATTCCAAACTTGCAGCGCCACCTGACCGCAACCCTTGACATGAATTTTCGTTCCGTTCCCTACTGTTACCGATTTATCTTTTACAGTCGAATGTGAATTAAATATTTCGTAATCACAACACATATGCTCGCTTGCACCCGAATCGACTAACCACTGAGATTTTTGTATCTGTTCATCAACAAAAACACTGTTGACTATAAAAGCATTACTTTCGTTTTCTTAGTCTTTTTTAAAACGGCACTGGCTCTTTATATGTCCCGGTTTATTACAAAAATAACACTTGAGATCTGGACGACTGTCTTTAAGCCGCGTTTCCACTAGGCAACATTTGGCGCGCGTAAGTTGCCCAACATGTTCAGAGTCAGCGCGCAACTTTTGTTGAACAACGTTGTCTGTCTACGCATCTAAAAATACGTCAGTCGTCGACAACATGTCGCCAGAGGAACTAGTGATGATTTCAGCGGCAGTGGTTATTATTTTATCGAAAAATGCATCAAAAAGAAAAAACCACGTTGGTGGGTTAGAAAATACCTACAAAATAAAGAAAATGTGTTCAGTGATCTCCTTGTGGTTAATGGTTCTTTTACGAATTTTACCCGAATGAGTAAAACAGACTTCGAGATACTGTTACAAAAAATTGAACCCATAATATCGAAGCAAGATACAAAATTTCGAACTGCAATTAATGCTTCTCTCAGATTGGCTGTTACACTTCGATATTTGGCAACCGGAACTTCCTATACTTCACTGTCCTACACCTTCAAAATATCAAGACAATTAATAAGTAAAATTGTACCAGCGCCTCTTCTTTTCGCCGTTTGGTTCAATCTTGCAATCTTTCCATTCTTCCTCTTAATACTACCCATCACTTCCCTAACAAACAGCCATCACTTCTAGACCTTATCCTAGTATCATCATTTTCATGACTTACTTTTCCTTTCCTACAAACTCCGTCCTCCTAAATCAAGATGCAAGATTCTGTGGCAGCGCAATTTTAGAGGTATGAACATTGACAGTCTGCGTGAAGACGCTATTACGATCGATTGGGAACCTTTACTTATGTCCGATTGTATTGACGAAAAGGTTAATATGTTTAATACAAAAATAATTAAATTAAATGACACACATGCTCCTGGCCGAGCGGTTAAAATAAACATCTACCTGCTCCCTGGTTGACTGACGCTATTAAGAAGGTAATGGCCAAGAAAGCAGCAGCTAAATATAAATATAAGTGTAAACCCAATGCAAGCAATTATGAAAGATATGTAGCAATACGTAATCACTGCAATAAGGTGTGTAGAAATGCACAACGCCAATATATCCATTCCTCTATCGATAACTGTGATCCATCTAAAGTGTGGAAATTCCTAAAAACCATAGGAGTCGGGAAGCCAAAAGAAAACACTATTCCTAAAAATGTTGACCTCGAGGCACTCAATTTGCATTTTTCTTCTTCGTCCAATTTCGGAGGGACCAAAAAAGATTAATACACTTAATTGGACCCTGTTATGCATAAAAGATCCAACCAACATATTGTTAGTTTTGAGTAAATGCGATTTGAAGTTTAGGAGTGTATATAAAACAAACAGGCACAAGAATAGAAGAATGGATACATAATATTGGTAACACAATAAATTAGCATTATTTTAATTGTAATACCACAGGCTACTTGCTCACAGTTTTCCTGATTTTCTTAAAAAACTACCACGGATCTTTTATGCAAAAAAGGAAATCATCAGTATAATTTAGACAAAATCGTTTCAAGTCAGCATCAGTTACATTTTTAAGAGGAACATAATAATTAAAATCTTTTAAAGATATTGGGGGGGATGTAGTGTGCCTTCACGAAGAGCGTTACCTGTGCTCGGGCCCTCCCCGTAAGTAGCGGCGAAAGCGAAAACGCGAAAAAAAACACTACCAATGAGTGCCGACAGGGCTAGGGCGTCCCCTCAAGGCGACGCGTACCGGTGTGCCCCCGTCGGTACGACTGCATGCGCACGCGGCGAAGGGGGCCGCCACCCTTCATGCAGCGCCAACTCTGGCGGGATGCGAGGAGCCGAGTGCCGGATAGGCACGTGGAATGTGCGTGGTGGTATGGAAGGTAAGATGAATGAATTGATGGATGTAATGAAAGAGCGATGCCTGGATGTATTGTGTGTCACAGAGACTAAGCGGAAGGGGAGCGGCATCGACGATCTTCCTGGCGGAATAATTGCTTTGTGGTCCGGAGTGGACCAAGAGGATCATGCCAGTAAGGGAGTGGGTGTCTTGCTCTCCTCCCGTTTGGCCTCTGGAGTGAAAGATTATGGATTGGTAGGCCCAAGACTCCTGTGGGTACGTATAAAACTGGGGATCACGAGAGTTTTTCTGGTCGCAGCCTATGCTCCCGTAAGCTCGGCTGATCCCCAAGTGCTCGCGGAGTTCTGGGAATCCGTTAGGGACGTCCTCGATTTGGCTGACGGGAATGAAAAGTTGATCATGTGTGGTGATTTGAATGGATGGGTGGGGACCAAGCGAGATGGCTTCGATGCTGTCCTTGGTCCGTATGGAGATAAGAGAGCGAATGATGCTGGTAAGTCAATCTTAGACGTATGCTTGGAACGAGACCTCCTTGTGGCGAACAGTTTATTCCGTCACAAAGATATCCACACGTATACATGGAGACGGAAGAAAGAAAAAAGTGTGATTGATTTGATTTTGATAGACAGTCGTCTCCGACAGGCTATAAGGGATACAAGAGCCTACAGAGGCCCCACTCTTGAAACTGATCACTACCTGGTGGTAAGCCGGTTTGTTGGTCTTTTCAAGAAGTGGAGGCAATGGCGAGTGCGTGTCCCTTTCGGAGACTATGAAAGGATAAAGAGTGAAAAACTGGAAGATGAAAGCGTAAGGAGTATGTATGTTGGCTTAGTCAGTGAAAGGCTTGCAAACGCGAGCCTTTCCGAGTTAGATGTGGATGAATGCTGGAATATTATGAAAGAAAGTATAGTGGATAGTGCAAAAGAAGCATGTGGGAGTGCAAAGAGACATGAACATTCGAAAGGTGATGCCTGGTGGGATGCAGAAGTTCAATCCTGCGTAGCAAGAAAGAAGAAAGCGTGGTTGGATTATGTCTCATCTTTGCAACTGAATGACAGTATGAAAGACACGAAGAAAGAAATTTACCACCTCTGCAAGAATGAAGCCAAAGCTTTAGTGAAAGATAAGCGTGAAAGAATAAATATGATTGCGGAAGAGAAGCTGACGAGGCACTTCGAGACGAATACCAAACTCTTTTGGAGGGAGGTCAAGAAGTCTCGGAGCTGTTCTTCAGTTTCCAGAATGGATAAGATAAAGAGTAAAGCTGGGGACATTCTTGCGGACCCATTAGAGGTGTTAGAGCGGTGGAATGAGTACTTTGGAGAAATGTATGAATATCTCCCGGATGCGGGCACTGCGAGGGAGTCGATGACTGATCTTGCGGTGCAAGCATCAAGCGGAGATATTACTTTGGAAGAGATTGAATGGTCGATACGAAGCTTGAAAAATGGAAAGTCTGCGGGAATTGATAGGATATCTGATGAAATGATCAAATTAGGTGGTCCTTGTGTCCGGGACGCCTTCTGGTCATTGAGCAATCTATGCTGGAAGTCTGGAAGGGTCCCAATGGACTGAAGGCGTGCTATCATCGTGCCCTTGTATAAAGGCAAGGGCTCACGTATGGAGTGCGCCAACTATAGGGCCATCAGTTTGATCAGTATAGCAGCTAAAGTGTATGGCAAAATTATTGAAAGGAGAATGAGGGTGGAATCTGACGGATTACTGTGGGAGGCGCAGGGTGGTTTCCGAAATGGAAGGGGATGTATGGACCAAGTTTTCTCGCTCCGCAACATTGTAGAGAAGCAGCTGGCTGTAGGCCGGAAGGTTTTCTGCGGTTTTGTGGACATGGAGAAAGCATTTGACAGAGTTGTACGGACGGATCTCTGGAATATATTGCCAGGATACGGGATTGATGGTGCGCTGCTTCGTGCTGTGCAGTCTACATATGTGGGATGTACGGCATGTGTGCGGGTAGGCGGCAGCCTGTCTCCCTGGTTTGACGTCAACATTGGCGTCAGACAGGGTTGCGTGCTGTCGGCTCTGCTGTTTGTCCTGTACCTAGACGATTGTCTTAAGAGAGTAAGATCGATGAATGTTGGATTGCGAATGGGTGACTTACTTGTGAACTGTTTGCTGTATGCAGATGATGCCGTGCTCATAGCCGAATCGCCATCAGAACTACAGTCACTAGTCACAACGATGAAAGATAATTGTCTAATGAGAGGCTTACATTTTAACGCGACTAAAACGAAAGTGATGGTATTCGAAAGAGAAGAGGACAGAACGAATGCCAGGATAACTGTAAATGATGTAGTGCTGGAACAGGCGGATGAGTTTGTATATCTTGGATGTGCATTTAGCAGGGATGGACGGTACACCGCTGATGTAGAAAAGAGGGTAACTGCGGGCAATAGTGTGAATGGAGCGTTAGGCAAACTTTTAGGTACCAAGGCCTTAAGTCAAAAGGCCCAGCTCGCAGTACACAATGCGGTGCTGATACCTACGCTAACGTATGGAAACGAGAGTTGGGTATGGCAGGAAACTCATGAAAGTAGAATTAACGCGGTCGAGATGCGCGCGCTACGCAAAATCTGCGGAGTAACGCTCGCAGATTGCGTTCGGAATGAAGATGTAAGAAAGAGAGTTGGTCTGAAAGAGAGTGTCAGTGTTAAAGTAAGGAAGGGCATGCTACCATGGTTCGGGCATGTGGAACGAATGGGAGATGAAACAGATATACAACGCGAAAGTGGATGGACGTAGGAGTTGGGGAAGGTAACGACACACCTACCATGACCAAATTAATCATGTGTTAGTTGAGGGTGGTGTCCAGAGCCGTAGGAACCGACGTGCATGCATGAAAAGAAAAATGAAAGTTGAAGAGGCGAGTGAGGTGTGTATGGACCGTGCCGTGTGGCGCTCGGTTCTTTCTGCCTACCCCGCAAGGGATTTGGCGTGAAGATAGTATAGTATATTAAAGATATTAATATTTATTAAAAAAATGGTTCAAATGAAAAAAAAAAATATTAGCTGTAATTTTCAAGTTATGGTATCAAAATCCACTTCCCTTTCAATCTCGAAATCAGGTTCCCCCGAAAAGCCGTCGACATCATCTTCTGTATTGAGATCACCCGTTAGTTTTTTATAAAATGTCTGAGCATCACGAGGAATCAAGTGCATTAGGCTTTTGATGTCGTCCAACTTCGCCTGTGGTATCATCTTCCCATTAGGCCAAAGCTTTTCAAATAGATTTTCAGATATGTAGCGTTGTTGTCTACCGCGACATTTTTTTTAGATCTACCTCTACAAAGGTATCCTCTTCGGTGTACTGCATAAACAAAGAAAACATAGCTTCTTTTTTTAATAAAATTTCCTTAGTTTTTAGCCATGAGACTTTATCGCCAGAAATGGTTTTTTTCCTATTAGTTATAATATTCTCCAGTGGGTGTGAACTAAGAAAATCTGTAGATTGCATTCGGTGAACTTGAAGCGGCTTATGTTTTTTACAGGTTTTCATTATATTTATGTAGTCTTCAGGCGAATAAACTCTTTGATGGTACTTTAACGCCTTTTCCACCTTACCGAAATCATTATCATTCGGCAAAAAGCTATGTCCCGATTCTAAGAACTTCATGCTAATTTGTTCCAACGGTGGGTGGTCTTCTAAAAAGGATTTTAACATAAGAGTGAGCTTTATGTTTCGGTTTTGACCGCCACAGGAATCGCTCCATAGAATAAGCTGGGTTATTCCGTCTTTTAATCTTTCTTTTAGATGTTTGATGAGACAAGATCCAACCTCCTGCGCACCTCTTCCAGCTTCGCCCTCCACCCAGACGTTGCAGTGACCTTGATTGTCAGAACCTGAACGTATACCCAAATTATACAACCATATCTGTCAAATTCAAATTCAAATTCATTTATTTTGCGAATACAGGTTTACAGGATGTTATTATAAATTTTCGTATCACTATACTCGACCGCCAAGGCAGCATGCATGTATATACTATATGCTTGACAGGGTTTATATCATTAATATTAATTTTAATTATATAATTACAAATGTCATAAATATCCATTAAATAATAAATTTCCATGTCAGCAAAATTTCCCAATGTCATAACAAATTATTATACTTAATACTCATTTACAATTAATAACCAAACTAAACGACGACTAAACTACTCGACGACAAATGTTGCGTAATTTTCTCAAAGTCGGCATTATTTGTACTGCCCACTACGTTTTGGGCAACGACGGTTGTGTCCCTTGGTTGTCTTGAACCACACATTTTACCACACAAATAACGCATGTCCATACAACGCGATGTTTAAATGCATAATGGGGCGCGAATTGCACAATCCGGAATCAAATTCGCGTCCGCCTGGCCGGGTCGCCATGTAGTGTGGCCAGACCTTGAGCGGGGTGAGCGGAATGATATACGAGTGTAAAGGAAGACGATTCTTTATTCACTGTCTCTAGATACGACATGTATTCAACACTTATACTAGGCACACACATATAGAGTACATACACATATACCCCACTACAAATCTGTCGCACTGGGGCTTATTAAAACCTATTGCTCTAGCAATGCCTGTAGAGGCTAGGACGTCTCAATGAAAGATCTGGATGTATGTTCAGGAAACCAAGGAGCCAATGATAACCTGCCATCTTCATTTCATTGTTGAAATGGTGGCTTATTTTTTTATTTTGTTTTTGTAAATTAGTAAGTTACTATTCTTAAAACTATTGCAATCATTTTTTGAAATTTTGAAATTTTTGTTGCAGCCTCTGTTCTTTTTAAACGATATCTAAATGTACTTTCTTTCATATCGTATGGTAAAGCTACCTTCCTCTTACTTTCCCCGCTTTCTATTCGACTTCTCACTTCATCTAAAATACTTTGAGGAAACAGAGAACGCTACGTGGTCCTCGATCTTTGCTTCGGAATCCTATAATGAAAATAATAACACGTAAAATGTAATGCAACTAACGGGTGTTTTTTTTAGAGGTATAGAACTTTAAGTTGGCCTAGCTGTTTTAACCGGCGGTATTTTTGTCAGCTGTAAAGTGATTTATGTTTAGTATGGTTTGGCATTTTAACATAAATAGACTGAAGCCTGAACAATGCTTCCAAATTGTGCAAATTTATTTTGAAAATCATGGTTCTTTCCGAAATGCGTATCGTGATTTTCATAAGCGAATTTTCTTTAGCGGTGCAGCTCACTTTTGGTTGAATGGATACATCAATAAACAAAACTGCCATATTTGGGGTGATAATGATCCTCAAGTGTATGTTGAGACACCGTTACATCCAGTAAAACTGACTGTGTGGTGTGCTTTATAGGCTGGTGGAATAATTGGTCCGTACTTCTTTAGAAACGATGCTGACCAGAATGTTACAGTCAATCGTGACTGCTATAGAGCGAAGATTACTGACTTTTTCGTTCATCAATTGAACAACCATGTTGTGCAGGAGTAGTGGTTTCAACAAGACGGCGCAACATGTCACATTGCTCGTGCCACAATTGATTTATTGAAGGAAACGTTTGGTAACCGCATAGTTTCACGTTTTGGACACGTGGATTGGCCTCCAGAGTCGTGCGATTTTACGCCACTTGACTATTTTCTGTGGAGATATGTGAAGTCGCTCGTCTACGCCGATAAGCCCAAAACGATTGACCACTTGGAGGATAACATTCGGAGCGATATTGTCGCTATACGGCCACAAATGTTGGGAACGTCATCGAAAATTGGACCTCTAGATTAGACTACGTCCGAGCCAGCCCTGGCGGTTATATGCCAGAAATCATATTTAAATTATAATGCCAGAAGATTTCCTTTCGAATAAAGTCATTTCCTTATCAATAAAAACAATCACCTTCGTTTTATTCCATTTCAAAGTTCTATACCTCGAAAAAAAACACCCTTTATTATAATAAAACCTTAAAGATAAAACCTGCGCGCGCAATGTTACCTGCACTAGCTCCGCGTCTAGTGGTAACCACTTTGCCCTCATTCCATTGAACACACACAACAAAGAATTTTCAAGCTTCCGGACCTTAGTCAATAAATGGCGCATATTACATCGAGCTATGAATGCAATATGATTTGCGACAGACATTATTAAGATTGTTTAGAATCGGGATGGAGAACAAGTGTCTGATGACGTTATCTTTGATGATTCTCTTCAAATGTTCCAATCGCCGACGAGTGATGAAAGTAGTATGAGCCCACATCTAATTCGAAATCATTTTTGTAATTACTTTTCTAGTGATTTTAGTGCCCTTTACAAAAAGTATAAAACTTTGCATTCTTATTCAAAATAAAAATAGTATCTACTTTATTAGATTTGATTCAGTTTATTTGACATGTTGTAAACTGCGAATAAACAATTTTAATAGCAATTTAGGATTTGTTTACCTTTTAGGCCGCACTCACTTTAGACGCGTTTTCGTACGAATTTCACTCGTCCGTACACGAACAGGCACGAAAAATCTTGACCTTAGGGCTCTTTTAATTTAGACGTTTCGTGTCGAACCGCAGCAGAGTTGAAGCGGTGCGTTTCTCGTATGGCGCATAGTGTTGCGCCGCACGTACACTCAGCAAAATGCCATATTTACGACGACAAAACTATAAATGATTAAAATTTACCTTGAATATTGCTCTTCACGGATATTTTATGTTGTGATTACCTTACTGGACTTTCTTAATATTCCTAGGTAGGTATTTAAGTACCTACTTAAAATTAGTAGGTATTTTACACGATTAATTTGATCAAATGAAACAAGAAATTTTAACGCTCTATGTTTATAATAATCATATTTTAATATACAAGTGAGACATTATTAAATAAACTATTTTTATTTATTTAAAAAATAAAAACATCACGAAATATCTTCGTCCTCTTCTTCATGATCACTATCGGCATCCTCATTTAGAATTTCTCCATCATTACCGTCAAAGTATGCTGGCATTTCTAGCATATTCATGACGTCATTGTTAAATGCTTTCATTTTTCTTTTTTTGACTTGTCGATGTATTAAAAGTGCAATTGTTATAGCACACACACTACAATATACACTCTCTCTCTGGTAATATGGCGGCAAGTAGATACTAAAAGAGAACTGTGTGCTGTAAATTATAATAAGAAAGTTAATTAAAGACGCATCCTTACTGAATAACCACTGCATTTCATTTGGTTATGGGCCCAGACCCATCTGGAAAAAGGATTGCGGAAATAAATCTGTGCTGTGGTCAAGCAGTAGAAAACGGCGTGGGTGAACACGACACGTGCTCAAGAAAAAATGGAGGCCGTCCTTCTCAATACTGGAAATATAAGTTTGGAAGGAGTGAAAAATTGGAGCTCTTGGAAGTTTCAAATAAGAGTACTTCTAAAAGCGATCGGGGCGTATGAAGTGGTGGATGGAACATTATCATGCCCTACAAAACCCAGTTCTAGTCAAGGTCAAACAAATTTCAAAAATTGGCTAATACTCGATGCCAAAGCACAAGGCATAATAGTTACAAGACTGACTCCAAAGGTAGTTCTGCAAGTGCAGAATTGCGAAACCACACAAGAAATTTTCGAAAAATTATGCAATATACACGAGCAAAAGTCTGAATTATCTCTGCATATTCTTCAACAGCGATTTTTCGACTTAAAATTGAAGGAAAAAGAAGATATTTCATCGTTCATTGCTTCAATAGAAACTCTTGTATCCCAAATAAAACAAGCAGGAGGAGATATTCCTGAGAGCATGGTGGTCACCAAAGTAATTGGTTCAATTGGTGAAAAATACAGATATTTTATTTCGGCGTGGGAGTCTGTGCCGTTAGAAAAAAGAACACTTTCAGAATTAACAGCTAGGCTGTTAACAGAAGAACAAAGAAATGATACAAATGTGAGTGTTGAACCAAATCAGACTGCACTTAAAGTAAATGTAAGTGAAAGAAAATGTTTCAAATGTCATAAACCAAATTACAAAAAGGATTGCAGGTCAAAGCCAAAACCACATTCCAACTTTTGCAAAATATGCAAGAAAACTGGACATACTTACAACCAGTGTTGGTTCAACAAAAATAAAGAATCGGGTAAGTTGGAAAAACAAAATGCATTTGTTACATCTGTGTCACTGAGTGCTCTAACCTCTAAAACCGTGAATGGAGACTGGTACCTGGATAGTGGTGCCTCTGAACATATGTGCTTTCTAAAAGAGAATCTACAAAATTACAAGACTCTTTAAATCCATAAAGATGTAATTATTGGTGACGGGACAGTTATAAAGGCCATAGGCTACGGTGACATTATTTTGACAGCTTTTGATGGTGAAAACTGGATTACAACAAGCATAAACAATGTATTACATGTGCCAGATCTAAGAGTGAATTTATTTTCAATGGGTATTGCCATGGATAAAGGCTATAAGCTAGTATCTACATCAGATCAGTGCAAATTCATGAAAAACAATGATGTGTATGCCCTGGCTAACTCAGTCTGCTTTTGTTGGCAAATGTAAAACTGAATTGAGAGAATGGCACTCAAAGCTCGGTCATCAAAATATGAAACAAGTAAAAACTATTTTGAAAAAATATAATATAGTCTACAATGAAGGAGAACATGAAACATGCTTACCTTGTGTAAAAGGTAAAATGCACAAATTACCTTTTCCAAACAAGGGATGGGAACCAGAACTACAAAATCAGGTGAGGTCATTCATATGGACATAGGGGGCCCTCTAAGAGAATCACTAGGAGGAGCTAAATACTTCTTACTATTGAAAGATGATTTTACAAAATTCAGGAAAGTTTTTATACTTAAAAATAAGTCTGAAAGTACCCAGTGTGTATCCGAGTTCCTCAACCATACCGAGTTGACACTTGGTCACAAAATAAATATACTAAGGAGTGACAACGCTAAAGAGTTTATCTGTGATGAGATGATAAAGTTATTGAATTCTTTTGGCATAGAGCATCGAACGAGTGTTATATACACCAGAGCAAAATGGCACTGTCGAACGAGAAATGCGAACTGTTGTGGAATGTGCTAGAACAATGCTCTTACAAAGTGACCTAAACCAGAACCTGTGAGCTGAGGCTGTTAATACAGCAGTCTACATACTCAACAGAACAGGATCGAGTCGTATAGACAGCAAAACGCCATATGAGTTATGGTACGGGAAGGAATTCGACATATGAACCTAAAGGTATTTGGTGCAGCTGTGGCAGTACACATTACTAGTCAGAAACGATACAAAGTTTGACAGTAAAGCTGATCTTGGATATCTTGTTGGCTATGGTGAAAATACAAAAGGCTACAGAATTTACATACCTGAAAAGATCGAAGTAGAAACTAAAAGAGATATAGTATTTATCAAAGGAGAAAATATAAGAGTACAAAATAAGTGTAAAAATAATCATGATGAAGACATATTTACCAGATCAACCAAAGACAATCAAATAATTTTCGATGACATAGAAAATGACTTGAATGAAAACACAGAAATTGAGCAAAGTCAAAATGAGTTGTCGGGAAATGACTCGAGCATAAATATAGAAAACTCAGGTGACGAAATACAGCAAATTCAAGTAGAACAACAGGAAAGGCCAAAACGACAAACAAGGAAACCACGTTGGCTAAATGATTATGTTTGTGATGAGATTGGTTATCTTACCTATTGCTCTGAAGAACCTGGTGAAATTGTGTCATTCGAAGAGGCTATGCAAAGGCCGGACAAGTACATGTGGCAACAGGCTATAGACAAAGAACTTAAAACCTTAAGAGATAACAACACATGGGAGGAGGTCGAAGAAGCAGATGGTGAGATAGCAGCAAATGGGTCCTAAAAATAAAGGAATTACAATGTAAGTCCATTTATAAGGCACGTCTTGTGGCTCGTGGTTTTGAACAAACAAACTGCGACAACCTAACATATGCACCGGTAGCTAAGTTAACCACTTTCAAACTTCTAATGGCTGTAGCAAACCAGAAACTTCTACCCGTGTACCAAATGGACGTTCAGGGGAATTTCTCTATGGGGAGCTAAACGAGAATGTATACATGACTTTACCTGATAATAAATTGTGTAAGCTTAAAAAGTCTATATATGGCTTGAAGAAGTCCCCCAGATATTGGAATACAAAATTTAACAATTTTATGATTTCAGAAAAGTTTAAAAGATCAAAAAATGATCCTTGTCTGTATTTCAAACGACAAAATAATGTTTTTTTGTATTTAATAATTTTTGTTGATGATCTGCTGTATTTTGGGAACAACAAAAGCCAAGTAGAATTATTTAAGAAGTCTCTTTGTTGTAACTTTCAGATGAAAGATCTCGGCTTAGCCACTGATTACTTAGGCATAAAATATCAAACAAAATTTAGAAAAGTCTATTACTGTTATTAATCAGAGAAACTATTTATTAAAATTGTTAGATAAATATCAGATGTATAATTGTAAGCCCGCTTTAACTCCAATGGAGCAAAACTGTAACTTTGATCTTTTACTTGAAGAAAGTAGTGTAAATCTTGAAATAGAAAACAAATGTAGAAGTCTATTAGGCAGTCTACTGTATGCAACTTACACTAGACCAGGGGTCGGCAACCTTTTGAGTCGAAAGAGCCAAAAATGACGATTTTAAATTACAACAGTTTTAAAGAGCCACAAAATGTTTTTTGGTCCCACGATCAACAGCCCCCCCCCCCCTTCCCCCGTAAGAAGTGGGATAGACTAGACTGTGGGGAAAGTCTGCTATAGAGACAAACCAAGTCTGTCGGAAGCTCTGATAACATTCTTCGAAGGGCGTCTCCAGGACTTACGGCCATAGGCAGATAGTAAGTCACAGGGAGGTTTTAGAGAATTTTCACATTTAAAAAAATCTGAGTGATTATTTGGGATTATCCCACTAAAACTCTGAACTTCTTGTTACTATTGTTGGGTCACAGGGAAGGAAAGCGTACAACAGCTACCTGCAACAGTCTCGACTCTGGGGGGTCTAAATACTACCCACCGAAACTTCACTGCCGCGACGCCTGAACACGAGGGGTGCGTCTTAGTCAGTCTCACGGCTGTCATAAAGCTTCCAGCGTCGACCACGCGTGCGAGGTTGGCATACTGGAAGTGTTAGGCCACCCCGCTCTGGCACCCGCAGCGCTTTTCTCATTGCCGTTGACGTCAAAACAACAGCCGAACCAATTTTCTTCGCTGTCTAACATAGCGTATACTATAATAGACAGCGACGCGACCGGGCCAATTTAGGACTCCTAGAGCGGTACGCTCGCCACTCCACTTCGTACAAAAGCGAGGGTGTGCAGCGTTTTATCCACGGCGCCGCGCCGTCCTACCAGTGGGTACGTTGCCTCAGGCTCAATGCCTACCACATCATGCAGGTATTTACTAAAATATCCGTGCCCTGTGAGGAGCTGTGTGAGGTGGTAGGTATGTCTGTGCCGCTTTTCTACCCAGGACCTCAGAATAAATAAGATAGCAGAGACGAGCTCAATGCTTACCGCCGAGCTCTAGCCTGGTGCGCCATTTGTGAATGAGATTATTGCGCGCTCTAACACGCGAGCGTTCAATCTCTTCCGAAGATGGTTGTTTGCCATTTTGACGCACCAAAGCATTGGGCCGCTAGATTTCTGCTAGAACTGCGGCCTCTAGGTTACGCGTCGGACTGTCAGAAATAGACATGCCGTCTCTTATGATATTATATTCTCTGGGCTATGGCCCGCTGCGGACATCGCAGCAGAAACCTATTAGAAAGAAAATGGTGCTCCATAAAGCGCTTTCAAGCGCAGCACACCACCATTAGGCGAGTTTGCTTGTTTAACTACTAGTAAGACATTTGTGGTATTTTTGAAAATGAAAGGGTGATAATGTTCTTGAAAATGAATAATATGATAATTATGTATGCAACTAAAGAGCCGCAGGTCTACACCCAAAGAACCGCATACGGCTCGCGAGCCGCGCTTTGCCGACCCCTGCACTAGACCAGACTTAGTTGTAGCTGTGAATTTTTCAAGCAGATATTTGCATTGTGCCAATATTGTACTGTATAAATGTCTTAAAAGAATCTTGAGGTATATCAAAGGAACAATTGATTTGTCCTAAGTGTATAAGGCAAATAAGGATATAAAACTGCTAGGTTACACTGATGCAGATTGGGCAGGAGATGTTAGTGACAGAAAATCCTCTTCTGGCTATATATTTTATGTATTCCTCTTCCTCTTCTTAGTTCCCTATTTCATGGGGAACTAAGAAGCAAACAAGTGTTTCACTGTCATCCTGCGAAGCAGAATACTTGGCCACTGCTTCGGCTATTGTAGAAGGCATTTTTCTTAAAAAATTACTTACAGATTTTGATTATAGTAATGTAACTTTTCAATTAATGGTAGACAACCAAAGTGTCATAAAAGTTGCCAATAATAATGATAGTAATAAAAGACTGAAACATGTAGATATAAAATATCATTTTATTATAGAAAAGGTTTCTAAGGGTGAAGTGTCATTACAGTATGTCAGTTCAGATAACAATGTAAGTGATATGTTTACAAAACCCCTAGGCTCAACAAGTTTTGTTAAACTTAGAAATCTAGTTTTGCAGTAATGTGTAAATACATTACTGTGTACTTAAATTGTACTTTATTGTACTTAAATTGTACTTAATTGTGTAAACCTTGAATATGTTTGACATTTATTTTCGAGCGTTTCCGTGCTTCGGAAGGCACGTTAAGCCGTTGGTCCCGGTTGTCAGTAAAATGACAGTCGTTAAGCCAAGTTGAAGGCCTTATGGGCGGCTTGAAAAATTTCAACTGTGGGTCGTCACAACCTGCGCCCGGGTCGGCAGCGCGTGTGTAGCGCCTCTGGTGTTGCAAACGTCTATAGGCTACGGTTACCAACCTTCCGGTGGGCCGTAAGCTTGTCTGCCACCTAAGTAGTATAAAAAAAAAATGTTAATTATTGTGTACTTTGAATTGTACCTAATACTGTACTTGTACTTAATACTTGTACTTGTACTTAATTGTGTAAACCTTTAATATGTTAATTATTGTGTACTATGAAACTGTAATTTGTTATAAAAGTTATCAGTGAATAACTGTTAAGGGGGTGTATTAAAAGTGCAATTGTTATAGCTGGCAACATTTATTCGTTGTGTAGACAACACTGTAAGCTAACACTCTCTCTCTGGTAATATAGCGGCAAGTAGATACTAAAAGAGAACTGTGTGCTGTAAATTATAATAAGAAAGTTAATTAAAGACGCATCCTTACTGAATAACCACTGCATTACATTTCGATGTTGACTAATGACGGGATCGGATTTAACACATATCCAGTGTAAGTTATCTGTATTTGTGTTTACTCTGGATGTTTTTCTAGAATGAAACAGCCGAATATTTTTATATTCCTTCTGAGATGCTTCTAATACGTCCTCCGATAATTGACCCACAGGCAGCGGCAATACTTCTTTATTTATTTATTATTATTTACTTCTATAATATCACTGCTATGGATTAATAGCTTGTGCACAGATGCACTCATCTTGTACCATCCATATAGCTCGAAGCATTTTTTTGCTGTTTCTAAACAATGTGTTTTATAAATGCTAACATTTATGTAATGGCAGCTAGATATGGTTTTTTAATATTTGAAAACTGTGTTATTAATTCTGGGTCGAGACCAGTAATAGCGGCAACGGTTTCTGTACTAAATATTCCGTGTTGTATTACCGTCATTTGTGTTTCCGCCTCCTTGCTTGGGTAGGTCCACTACTAAGCCCATTCTTTCGTAAAATAAGGTTGTTATTGTGTCCTTCTTTTGTTTTATTTTCTGCTTTAATTCTTCGCCTCTTGCTTGCCATTGTTTGATGTCAATTTTATATGCTATGTGCCATCTTAAATAAGCATGTAATATGGAAATGCCATACTTATATGCAGAAGTATCACAGGGACGTTGGAAGACTTTGTCCTAATCGTTTATGTCCTTTGGAGTTACTTTGCAAATATTGCAAGCCTGGGTCGAAGTAGTTTGAGTGAGGACATTGCAGGTTTTTCCATCCATCATCGTACAAATTGGAGTATGATTAAATGTGATTGTTTTTTTCTTGCAGGCTAACAGTTGTTGGAGAAAGGGCACGTAATTGTTGTTCAGTATTTTCGAACTCTTGTTTCATGCTTACGTACGTTTCTTTGATTAATTTAAATCCAATAGGAATACACCACTTTGTTGACGATGAGCTCGGGTGTTGCCAAAATATATATTTACATTTTTCAAAATATATAGACCAATCGTGCTCAAAACAATATTTGAATCTAAATATTTTGAATTATCTGAGAAATGCTGTTTGTAAATGCTGTGTCCCCCACTTCCATTTAATCCCCATTTGTAATAGACATCAATGACAAATACTTCTTCAGGAAGGTGAAGAGAAAACACTTCTTGTTATACTTCAAATAATCTTTTTACAGTATGATCAACCAAGTCTTGTAACGGAATCTGGCCTCCCTTTCTGTAATAGTAATGTTTTCTGGATAGCATGCATTCTTTATTTTTAAAAATTGATTGTAAGCAGGATAAATGTAAGCCCCTCTAGCTTTTGCTCCCTGTTGCACTTTTAAATAATCTTCTTTTGTCATGCTTGTGTCCACAATTAGTGCAAGCGCTTCAACAGGTGTGTATGATGTATAGGATTGCGTGATAGTTTTAGCATGCTGCATTCTTTTTAAAGTTTTTGGAGATGACTCCACCGCTAATTTGATTACTTTATTTATTTAATTTACTCTTTATTGTACGCCAGATAAATAATAATAAAGTACATAAAATCTGTAAAAAGAGGCAATACAATGGGCGGCCTTATCACTAAAAGTGATTTCTACCAGGCAACCTTTGGATGGAGAAATTAGTTTGAAGGTAATGAGTTTGAAGGTACTTTAGCAGCGTTACGCTTTCCCGATTTAACGAAACTGGCTTCAGTAGCAAAACTTAGTTGTTCTGGCGAAAGTTGTCGAATCATAGTTTGCACAGATTTTGTTTGGAGCGTAGCGACGCTTCTCCAAAATCCTTTTTAGGTCTACCCGTAACAGGATCTTTTAAAATCTCTTGTTTATCTCCCTGTAGATTGGGTATTTCAAAAACTTTGTTTTTTTTTTTTTTTAACGTGATGGCAAATCCTCGTAGGATGCTATGCCGGACTTTTACCGACTAAAAAACCTCACGTAACGCCCAACAGCCTATGGTTGAGAGCCCCGGGTAAGCCCTCAGGAAGGATGTCCCGTTACTCCCAACAGACCTACGGCCGCCGCTGCGGCCTCGCCCAGGGGGTGGTTCGGGTGCAATCCCGCGTCTATGGGGGTTTCGGGTGTGACCCCGCTTCTAAGGGGGGTTGTGCGTGAGTTGCTCACGTCACGCTGCCGTCATGGGCCTGCTTCTGTAAGGACGGTGAGCGGCCCTCTCACCGTCCTCAGACCCCCGGTCATGGAGGCCGATAATCCTCGGCGAAGACACGTCGGCGGCGCCCAGGGCGCCGACTGCGGAACTCGGGTGGGAGAGTTCTCTCCCGTACCCGGCCCGCCGCTTCCTTCGCGAGCATGATCTGCTCGCAGAAAGAGGCGGCGCAGTCCCACTTACTCCCGCTGGAGAGCATGGCTCGCACCATGGCCTAGAGCGAGAGAGTGTCCACGCCCAGACCCACTACGAGGACCTGTCGCTGTTGTGCCCACGCCGTGCACTCCACCAGCGTGTGGAGCGCCGTGTCATCGCTGCGGTCCTCGCAGTGCTGACACTCGGCCGTGGTTTCCCGGTGTTTTCGCCACAGATACCTACCGAAGCTACCGTGCCCGGCAAGCATCTGTGTCAACCGGTAGGAGAGAGCACCGTGTCTTCTCTTCAGCCACTCGTCCATGACCGGTCTGACGGCCGCGATTGTGGCGAATCCCCCCTTTGGTTGCTCAAGTCGCACCTTTCATGTCTCCACGGTTTCCTGGTAGAGCAAGGTCCGCTGGGCCACGATTTCTCGAGACGCAGGCCTTTGGCCCCGCTCCAGCGCCTCCTTGGCCATCTGAACAGTGACGCAAGGGCTCTCGCTTCCAGGTCCCATGGAGGGGTCCCGGCTAGCAGTCATGCCGCCTCACCGGAGATCGTGCGGTATCCTCTCCATGTAGCAAATAACTAATGTAAAATCGCTCTATTCAAAATATAGATATATAATCGATCAATGCAAGCTAAAAAAAAATTTAATAAACTTTCACTTTTTAACAATAAATATAGTTCTAATCATGTAATTTGCACGTCCATAATGGAATCGTTTCGTCTACCCGAAACATAAACAACAAATACTCAAAGATGTGCAAATATGTGCAGATAAAAACAGTTTTGCAGTATAAGCAACATTAAGACCTTTTGATTAATACATAATTTGACTCGGAACTCGATGGAATATTTTTTGAAAGTCTCAAACAAATTGCACAATAACAAAAAGAAATGGAATATTTCACTACATAAACATAGTTAAGAATTTATTAAAAAAAATGCGTTTTTATTAGCAATGACAGTGACAGATCACATTGACACTGACAAAATGATAATGAGTATAGGTGAGAAGCTGCCAACGCTAAGTATGGCGGATATTGCGAGAAAAGGTGGGTTTTTCGTGCAAAGTAAACAAAAGGATGAAGATTGGACAGTTGTGCGACGAAAAAGATATAGAAACAGATTTGGAAGTAGGAAAGGGAAGGCAGTAAGTCAATCGGGGACAAATTTTAAGGCGGCGGAAATAAAGATTCCCCTATTTATTTCGAATGTAAACAAGGACACATCGGAAAACGACATTCGTGAATACATCTTGGAAAAAACGCAGGAGATGGTTAGCCCTGTGAAAATTATAATGAAAAACGAGAGGTTGTATAATTCCTTCAAAATTTATGTGACAAAGGCGAGAATTGATACATTTTTGAATGACAGCCTGTGGCCTGACGGAATTACATTTAGGAAGTTTATACATTTTAGACAATATGGTTCGATGGAGGTGAAAGGGAAACCTGTATCGTGTACAAATACACCAAGGACCAATGGATCAAACCAGACTAATATCATTTAATTGTAAAAACATCAAGAAAGGCATTGAGTGTGTGAAAAGCTTATGTAAACAAACAGATGTATTGGCTTTACAAGAAACTGGGCTGTATTCGTAGGAGCTGTCTTCGCTCGGAGACATAAGTGAAGATTTCAGCTATACGGCGAAATCATCTATGGACGAAACGAGTGGTGTACAGCGGGGCAGGCCCTTCGGGGGCGTTGCACTAATGTGGCGTAAAAGTGTCTTTTGTAGTGTCTCCATAGTTACGTGTGCCAGTGATCGCATTGTTGCGATAAAAGCAAATATAAGTGAGAACCGTGAGATTTTGTTCTTTGGTGTATATGTATATGCCGACGGACTGTCAGGGTAACCTCCCCGAATTTACACAAGTGCTTCGCGATATTAGCGCTATTATTCAGGACCACAATGTGGAACAGGTATTTATTTTGGGGGATATGAATGCCCATCCTACAGCCCTGTTTGGCACGGAATTATTAGATTTTTGTTCAGAGAATGAGTTGGTTGAAAAGATGTGTAAAAGTAGGAAAATATTTAAATCTAGGCTGAAATATTGTATAAAAAATCAGGAACAGATAAAAATGTATAGGCTGGCCTCACAGCACTCGGCAAAAAAGTTTGGTGAGTTTTGGAATGGAACTAAGAAACTGAATAGTAAAATAAGGCTCCCTGTTAGTGTTGATGAAGTAAGTGACCCAGGGAAAATAGCTAATATTTTTAGGGATAGCTTTATGGTACAATCTGGTGTGCAGGAGGTGGGTGGTGCTGAGTCTGGTCATGGACAGCCCATTAAATTCTCTGCGAAGGACGTATTAACTATTGTAAGGAACATGAAAAGAGGTAAGTCACCAGGACATGACGGACTCAGCATCGAGCACCTTCAGTATGCTGGACCTCATCTTGGTAGAGTACTGGGGTTGTTGTTTACTCTATGTCTGCGTCATGCTTATTTACCTAAGGATCTTATGAAGACTATTGTGGTACCAATAGTGAAAAATACTACAGGAGACACGTCGGATAAATTAAATTATAGACCAATATCCTTAGTCACAATCACGGCAAAGGTTTTGGATGGATTGCTGAACAGGGAACTGGATAGGGTGGAACTGCATGATACTCAATTTGGCTTTCGGGACGGGCTATCTACAGAAAGTGCAATATTAGCCCTAAAACATGCAGTCCACTACTATGTCAAAAGGAAGACTCCCATTTATGCATGCTTCCTGGACTTGTCCAGGGCTTTCGATACGGTCTGTTATAGCAAGCTGTGGACAAAGCTAGGAGGGGCTGGTGTGGCTCCTAATATTATTAAAATGTTTTCGTATTGGTACAGCATTCAGATTAATATTGTGAGATGGGGAAACTCATACTCTGATGAGTACTATATGAAATGTGGGGTGAGACAAGGGGGCTTGACATCTCCTCGTCTCTTTAACATCTATGTCAACGACCTAATTGGGGAGCTTAGCAGCACACATGTTGGCTGCTATGTGGATGATGTATGTGTAAATAATCTTAGCTATGCAGACGACATGGTGTTGCTGAGCCCCTCAATTGGGGGACTTAGAAAGCTATTAAGAGTTTGTGAGTCTTATGCTGTGACGCACGGTTTGAAGTACAATGCGAAAAAGAGTGAGTTTATGTTATTTAAAAGTCATAAAAAAGGGCCATCCACAATTCCTCCACTCACACTAAATGCAGTTGCTTTGAGCCGTGTGACACAATTTAAGTACTTAGGGCATATTGTCACTGAAAATATGTGTGATGATTTAGACATAGAGAGGGAGCGTAGGGCATTGTCGGTGCGTGGCGGTATGCTGGTACATAGGTTTGCTCGGTGTACAGCAGAGGTCAAGATCACGCTATTTAAAGCATATTGCCAGGTATTTTACGCGGGTGGACTGTGGGCCAGCTTTTCACAAAAATCCTATAGTGCCCTGCGGGTTCAATACAACAACATCCTCAGGGTTCAAAAATAATGTTTTCGCACCGAGTTTAACACAATACTGGAAACGCATCCGACCACAAACGACATACCCTGTCAAAACGTGTTTACTACATGCAGATTCCTAATTACTCATAAATATGTTTTGTTGTACTATGTGTATTGAAGCTTTAGGAACATCTGACATATGAAATAGATTCATTTAAATGACTTTGATTTTTGGACTTTTGTCGTCCTAAATAGATGATTTTGCCGTACGTGCGCCGCACAGTGTTTTATAATCGGTCAGTAGCGGTAACTCTCCTTTTATGGCCAATAACGATAGATATAAACGTAGTACAGCATAATATGACACACCAAAAATTGAAAAAATATTGGTTTTGAAATTATGAACCCTTTTTCAAAAGGTCATTAAACTTTGTCAAAAACATTTTTACAGATTTTGCTCGAAATAATCAAAATTTACTGTGATTAAAATTACCAATGAATGGAAGAATATATTCGAAATGATGTGTAGAAATTACAAGTCTGTACCTGCCCTAGCATACGAAATAAAAATTAATTTTCAAATTTTAGAAAAATAAATATAATTTTTTTTCTAGTGAACGGTCGCATTTTTTTCCACTATCTTACTAATGCCCAGTTATGTAGCTTCCTACTCATAAATTTTGAAATTTTTTCAACGCAGGACAGCTTAAAAATAAGACGTTTCTAAGTTTTTTATAATTTTCTATGGAAATAGGGTTGTCACAAAAAGTTTTGATGTCTGAAATTTATAATATTTAGAATGATGATACAGTTGAGATATAATTGAAATGAACTGAAATATTGGCTTAAAAGTTTTGTAATGGGTTAGTGATATTGTAGGTAACAATTAATATAAAAAGTGTACTTGTTTGTTTTAGCGAGATTTTTAAAATTATTTCTTTTTTTTTCATAGGAATTCCTTGACGGCTGCATTTTTTAAAAATGTTTTTTTTTAATTGCGCTGATGAGTACTACCACAAAAAAAAATTACGCGCTACAAGCACAGGACAGCTGCGATATTCAGTTTTTAAGATTTGAGTTAGTGTTGTATCTCAAGTCAATGGTATTGTTTTGTTGTGGTCTTTATATTTTTATGTGTTAGGAATCAATAAGAAATCCAAATTTATTCATTGATATTACACTTATCTTCTTACGATATAGCAAACTGAACTATACCATAGACATGAGTGACAACCCTTACCACTCAAAACTTTAAAATTGAATTTCGCAGCTATCCTGGGCTTGTAGCGTCAATTTTTTTTTTTGTAGTAGTAGGTACTATTCACAATTAACAATAAAGGATTTTTAAAAAAAGCGACCATCAAGAGATGCCCCTGGAAATAAATTAATGAAATAATAAGAAAATAAAAATTCTCTCTAAAATAGACGACATTAGTTTTACTTTAAAAAAAAAAATAGTGTCTTGTGTTCTTGTGTTCTTGGTTCAATTCAATAACAAAAATGGAAGAAATATGTTGTTCTGAGAAAGGAACTACGAAATTTGGTGTTCCACAGGGGAGTATCTTGGGCCCCTTATTCTTTTTGATATACATAAACGACATGCCTTCTGTGACACATCATGACATGACTTTGTTTGCTGATGATAGCACTATTCTTTATACTAATGATGACATTGATAATTTAAAATTGGACATTAATCAATCATTGATACACATTATTGACTGGCTTAAAAATAATAATCTAATAATCAATTTCGCGAAAACTAAGATTATGAATTTTAAAATAAGGACTCCGCGAGTTGACTCCCTAAAAGTTTGTTATCTGAATAACGAAATTGAAGAAACTGCAATTACAAAATTCTTGGGGCTACATATTGATGATAAACTTAACTGGAAGTGTCACATCGATCATTTGTGTAATAAACTGGCTCAGTTCACTTACGCACTGCGGAAATTAAGTAAGGTAGCAAATACAGCCACTCTACTGACAGCGTACCACGGATATGTCTGTTCAACACTTAGGTATGGGGTAATTTTTTGGGGCAATAGCACAGACAAAGACCGTGTCTTCGTTGCCCAGAAACGCAGTATACGGGCCATGTTTAACTTTTACGAACCAGACTCGTGTGTACCTTACTTTAAAGAAATGAAACTCTTGACATTTCCGTGTATCTATATTTTTGAGGCGGCGGTTTTCGTTAAGAGACACCCTAATTTATTTAGTTATAGGACACGTGTAAGACACAATAAAAAATTGCATATGGTTCCCAGTAAAACAAAAATAAAACATGAAAGCATCTTCTGCATGGCCCCGCGCATTTTCAATAACATTCCTGAATGTATTCGAACTGTTTCGGAGCTACAAACGTTCAAGAGAAAATTGCACGATTTGCTAGTGAGTAAATGCTATTACTCTCTGCAGGACTTCCTGTCAGATAGGTCGCTTTTGTATTAAGACACATCCCTCAGTCCTGTTGTGTTCTGTAAATGTATCTATCGGTATCATAGGCTGGACATAATTATAATATATGTATTTGATCTTTGTGTGTATTTGAATTATTAATTTATAGTGACATCTTGCTTACTAATTTCACTATTGACATTTCTTTGACTTATATTCTGACATTTCTTAAATTATGTATTTTGTAGTTATAATTGAATTTATTTAATTTTTTATTAAGTAATAATGTAATATAATTATTATCATGAGCTCGATAGACAAATTTAAATCAACTTTTAAATTGAGTATTTGTTGTGATCTATCTTGACATACTTACCAGGTAGTAGATTAATGTACAAAAAAATGCTTCATATTTTTCGTATGCCTCAAGGTGGGCGAAACATGGCAGAACTTATGCATAACTTTGACACCTGTATAAAACCTATGTTTTACGAAATAAAATTATTTGTATTTGTATTTGTATTTGTCTTAATAACTTAATCATAACAAAAAAACACAAATAGAAAAGGAGATGAATGGTTTTTTATGGTTTCTATGGGCTCTTCTCTCGATTTCTTCAATTCCTCTTAAACTATGAGAGATAAACATTTTTGAGTTTTATTACAAGCTTAGTTTCGCATTATACACCATTGCGGTTATACACCATTAAAATCGTTACTACTTGGTTTCTTTTGATAAACGTTTTATTTAATTGAAATATTAGGATTGTTATTATTATTATTTCAGTAAAATGTAGTTTACTCTTCATATACGTAAACATATAATTAATACAAAAGAACAGGCTGTTTTGATTCATAATCATAACACATAAAAATATTAAGGACCGCAACTGAACTATACCATAGATTTAAGTGACAACCCTGACTCAAAACTTTAGAGCTGAATATCCCAGCTGTCCTGGGCTTGTAGCGTCTAATTTTTTTTGTGGAACTAGTACTATTTACAATTACAATTTGGCATCTAAAAGAAATGCGACCGTCAAGGGATGCCCCTAGAAAAAAATAAATAAAATAATTACAAAAAAAAAATATTCTCGCTAAAATAGACAACATTCGTTAATTTTTTTTTATAAATCGATGCCTATACTATAACTCAATCATGAAAAAATGAAACCACGAAAATAATACGAATAACAAAGTAGATGAAGGGTTTCTATGGTTTCTATGGACTTTTCTCGATTTCTCGAACTATGGGTGATAAACATTTTGGAGTTTATCTATCTGCTTAGTTTGGCTATTATCCATCATAAAACATAAAAAGAAGAGACTGACCGAATTTTAAAAGTTGTCGGTATATGAAAAGTAATTATTGGACTTTAAAACTAAATAACTAAGCCATAGGATTTCAAAAAATGGAGGGTACTTCTCTAACAAAAATGAAAAGATATCACTTGTTAAAGCTTATTGTCGACACATACAGACTTAGGAAGCGAGAACTCAACGTAATTAAAATATACACTATTGTCATAATTTATTGTTTTTTGTGTAATCAACAACATGGATTCTGAAGTTCAAGGTAGTGTATTTTAGAAATTATATTAAATTGTCATAAATGTAAATATAAACGTATGTCTAAAGACAGGTTCAATTAACCAATAAAAATATGACTAAATTAAAACTCTCAATCTCTGTTAAAGAATTCTTATTTATTTATTAACCAACTTATACTTACAGTATAGTACCACACATACAAGTTATTGGTTACATTGACATTATAATTTAATACCAAAACAAGGCAATCAGTGTTCGCTAAGGCACGACTACACTTCGGGCTGCGTAGTTGTTGGACCCAGGATGGCATTGTAATGGTGAAAACGGGTGATGGTAATCGTCACAGGAGGAACTCAACAAAATGATAGAGAAGTATCCTCAGTAAATGTTGGTGAAAAGTAATCACTGATCTGTATTAAAAGTAATGTATAAACAGACGGTAGACGTTTGTCAACATCCGTAACATTTCAGTTTTATTTCGTATTTAAAAATTGTATACAATTATAGGTTATAGATATACTCTTTTAAAACAATTGGTGTCTTGTAGTTTTAAATCGTAAAGACGTAAACACTATGGGTCTTATTCATAATAAAACGCTTATCGAACGTTTAAACCTATATTAGTTAAAACGTTCATTAAAATTTATTTTTTTATTACATTTATGAAAAATCTTTATTCATAAACGTTTTATAAAGCTCTGATAACTAAAATATCGTTCTAAATTTTTAGTTTTTAGTTAAAATTCGTTTATCGTACTTAATATTGCCATTATACAGAAAAAAATGTGATTTCAATAAGATTTTGTAATTGAAAACAAGCTTTAAAAAGAAAACATGCGAACCTGCCAAAATTATCTTGTCAACACAATGTCTTAACTCAATACAATGTCATACTTCAAGTCAAGGGGCCGTCCATTAATCACAATAGGCTCCAAAGGTGGTTTGATAAGTACTCTATTGATAGTTTATTTTTTCTATTGAAATTTTATTTATGCACTCGTAGTCTCGCGGACTCAGTATTTTATAAACGATTAAAGTAGTAAACAACTTTCACTATGCCCAATCCTTGGACGGGTGACCAACACCACATTTATTTGCAAGTGTTTATGTGCTTCGAAAGGCATGTTAAACGGTCCCGGGGTGACCACCACACTACCACTTTGTGACATTTATTTGCAAGTGTTCCTGTAATTGGCAAAGGCATGTTAAACCGTTGGTCCCGGTTGGCAGTAATTTGACAGAATCAGACAAAAACATTCAATAATGGATCGTGACAACTTGTGACTGTACATTTCCACATGGCTCACAACCTATTACGTGGGACAAAATGCTAGAAGTTAAAATATGGTCATATACTATGCCTCTGCCTACCACTTTGACGAAAATGTCGTGACTATTATGTATTTATGTCTTTGTATTTGTATACGAAAATGTCGTGACTATTATGTATTTATGTCTTTGTATTTGTATTTTATTATGCAGTACCTACATATTTGAATTCATAACCTATAATGTTTTATTATGTCTCCACATATCAAATAATAATTTAATAACAACTACCATACTTAATTACAAATATTTATATTGACTTTATATTTCATTAAATAAGTATAGGCACGAAAATAATGAAGTACGGTTAATTGAACTATAAGAACACCTACGCACATCGTCACTGTGTGCATGCGAAACGATACCGAATTACCTAAACCATGATGTTCACGCTAGGCAATATACGCTCTATACCGATAAAAATTTCAAAAAACGTGATTATTGGACGACCCCCGAAGAGAATGTAACACACTCTATAAAACATTTCTTGTCCTATTGTCAAGAAACGGCAAAATCAGAAACAGCTGACCGCAATCGGCTATGTTTTTTGCTATCGAATGCTTAAAATAGGTTTAAAGAAGGGTCTCCGCTTCGTTAAAATAGTGTCACTTTATCGAAGGTTTAAACAACGTTTTAGCGCTAATAAACGATTATGAATAACACTTTTTGACAATCCTTTAATAACGGCTTATTAAACCTCAGGGCGCCTACCATAAACTTTTCCAAAACCTGCCAAACGCAGAGCAGCTCAACTTGACACGTAACCTGGCAGGTTTTTCTTTTGTACCATGAGCCTTTTCGGTTGAACTGCAATGTATCGAATTCTGACATGCGTAATTATCTCTGGTCGGTTTGGTAGCAACTCGCCTGTTCTAATGTCATAAAATCAAACGTTCTGAAATGATTTTCGTAATTATATGGGTTTTCTGGTTTTATGAACCAAGATTAAAATATTTTAACCATTTTATCGAAATATCAAGTTCTTCAAATCAAAAATTGCTTTTTTCGACACCAGCAAACTTAAATTATTATTTGAGACGTTACGGGCTCTTTAAACCCACTTCATAGACTCGACCCAAAGTTATAAAGTGTTACTATTCCTGAACGACATTGCTTGTGACATAAGTTGACAATTGAAATGAAAACGAGGAAATTTGAAAAACATAGAAAGAAAGAAAGAAAGAAAGAAAGAAAGAAAAAGCTTTTTATTCCACTTAATGAAAAAAAAAAATACATTATAAAACTTAAAAACAAAATAAAATTAAACAAAAAGTAGAATAACGGCCACCTCTCAGCGTAATGCTGTCCACCTGCGTTACAGGCAGACAGCGCTGGTTTTCAGAGGTGGCCGGACGCAATTAGACAGGGGCAGCCTTAATTTTAATATAAGTAAATATTCTACTCATACCTAGATTTAGAATTATTTTTCGATATTAGCGAAGTAATTTCTGCTGTCACATGAACAAATGACATAACTTATTACTTACTCTTACAAAATCAATTAAACACAGAAAACAACACAAAACAAAAAAACAAAAAAAATATAAAGAAAAAATAAAATACATGAAGAATTATAACTAGGAAACTATACATAGGAGGTCGGATGAATTATTTTTGTTGTCTTGGTTTAGTTATTTAAGTCTTCTACTGTAAAATGTGTACCTGTGTACATTTATCATCGTCTATGTGTTTGTCCTGGTTACATCTGTGCTAAATATTGCGTGTACAATAGGGAATAAGCGCGTCCACACAGATCGAGCGACCGCGCAAAGCAATTGAGTGAGGACGTGCCCCACTCTGGACGCTCGCCATGTCTTGATTCTTAGGCTACGTTCAGATAACAAGCGCTCAACGCGCGTTTACAACTACATACATTTTATTCAAACCTTACACATGCTTACGAGCGTTTGCATAGTTGAGCGCGCGCTTTCACAGCGTTTTTATCTGCAATATGAGAGTCAGTAATTCATCAAAAGACTTAATGGACATTCCGACGTACCTAGTTAAAGAATTTGTGCTCAAATTGCCTTAACTTAGGGAACAAAATAATGTATTGGCTTACAGTCACCCTGTGTGATAAAATTGGGTGAACTCAATAAAATCTCCGTCTTCTATCGCGTCGTTTCTGCCGTGTATAAAATTACCGTTAAAACTGTTTCTACGTCCATCTTCGACAAACTGAAACAGGGCGGCGACGACAACACGCGTTTAACGCCTGACAAGCGCGCACCATGTGAAAACTATACAAAAATTAACTTGCGTTGAACGCGCGTTATGGCTCGGCGTTGCCGCGCGCGGCAGCCTCACCATGTTATCAAGGCTGCCGCGCTCGATGGAGGACAGTTTCCTCGCACGGCGATTGCCTCGCGAGGAGGGTTGCTCAGTCTGTGTGGACGCGCCTCATTAAATAAATACTTTGCAACTTTGAGCAAACTTAATCTTCATCACACATCTAAAATAATGGTACATTTAATGGATTTTATTTTTTAGAATAATCTTTAAATACAACAATATATTATTCTAAGCACAAATTATCGAATATTTACGCTTTTTAGTAAAAATTAGAGCAAACAGTTCAATTAAAGTTAGTATTCTACGCCTGCTAAATAAGACAGCACGGCAGCTCAGTTTTGGATGGCTAACTTGTCAAAAAACACTTCATGGTAACGCCAAGCCGCTGAAATATTGATCACGTGACGTCTGACACGCAATGGCTGACTCGCCTGCTATCTGACGAGTTTATGGTACAAATTATGCCAGCCTTTCAATTATCGGCTAATATTGACCTGTTTTAAGAGTTTATGGTAGGCCCCCTGATAACTGATTATGAATAAGACCGTATGTATTTACCACGTGATGTTATTGATAAACGAAGACAGTGAAGCTCAAGTGATCTGTCTGCCGGCTATCTGTCATTATACTCGTGCTTCGTTCTCGAGTTGAGTAACCTATAAAGTAATATTATTAATTCATTCAACTTGTAGTTGAACCAGCTGTCTCAACACTCCACTGTATTTGAGAGTAGTTGCATTTTTTTTTCTTTACTACCTCCATCCGGCTGTCGGTCCGCTGGCACCGCCCCGGCAAGTTCGTCATTCGTGTTCTCAAGTTCTCAGTGTCGATCACTCCGCTCGTGCGCTCCCTAATTTACAATTTGGTCGCGTTGTTGATTTTCAAAATGCCCAAAAGGAAGCACAACGAAGACAGTGATGTTGCAAAAAAGTTAAGGAAAATAGAAAGAATGCTGAAAAAGTGTAAAAGGCGCCGCAAAAGGATTAGTTCTACGTCCTCGGAAGGCTCTTCACAACCCACGCACAACCAAAACGGTATGTACCTACAAAATTTATATAAATAATTAGTGATAAAGTGCTATATTTTGTGTTAAAAGCGCATGACTCATAAAAAGGTGAACGCACAAGGACGTCGGCAGGACTATCCGCGCGTAAACCTACCATGATGTCACTATCGCTTGGTTAATTCTGGGTAAAGTACCCGACATTTTGGTAACGCACAAGGACGTCTGCGGGACTATCCGAGCGTAAACCAAAAGTCACCACATATCATACTGCCTACAATAACGGCTACGGTGACCGCCGCACCATACAATACCAATTATTATGTTCACGCACAAGGACGTCTGCGGGACCATCCTAGCGTTGATATTAAAAATCTATAATGTATTATGATACTCGTATATCTGCTAAAACAGCAATTAAATAAACGTTAATTATTTTGCGTTTTTTTAATAATATCAACGCTTATCTTAGGTAGAAAATTCAAATTTCATTTCTACCCAAAGTAAGTCGTAATTGTTAAAATAGCTTTCTTGCTATTTTCAGGCGAGGTAAATCAGAACTACTCGAGAGACAATGCAGAAGTAGATTCAATACTCCTATGTGATGAGCACCAACAAGGTGAAACCTTAGCTATACCACCACCATTGTCACCTGTTCCGCCGATGGCATTGTCGGGTTTAGTGCCCTCGTCTTCGCAGGAAGACTAACCAAAACCACAAGATGATGCGATACAGTCATTAGACGGTCTCTTAGAAGAATCTCAGCTCGATAACGACATCCCAGAGATTCTAGGCGACGACCCTATAGAAAAAGTGAAGTATGGAAAAGATATTCGTCCGGAGTTAGCTTCCCGCTTCAACCATATCACCACCAACGGCTTGAGCCAAGAAATTAGGAAAGAGCTGTGCGAAAAATACCTGTTGCCTGAAAATTGCACGATGATTGGGGCCCCAGCTTTAAATGCTGAAGTTAAAGCTGCTCTTAATGAAACCACGCTGAAGCGTGACAAACTGATAGAATATCGCCAGAAGCGAATGGCTGCAGCGATATCCTGCCTAGGTTAAGCCCTTTCTCATGCCCTTGAGGCCAAACAAAAGGACAATGAACAAATAAAGCGCGTCATGGATACGGCACGACTAATTTGTGACGCACAGCATAATGAGTCGGTGTCACGAAGGAATTTTGGCTGTTTATTCCTTAAAAAAGGAAATGAAGGAGCCTCTGCTCAGTACCAAAATAGACAAGTTCCTATTCGGGAACAATTTAACAGAGGCCTTGAAAGCCACCAAGGCTGTTTCCAAGTCAGGTACCGACTTAAAAACCCAAACAAAGCCGCCAAAAAACTGGAAGCCTCCTGTCGCGAGTCGCAGGCAACCAGCGACGCCAGCGCAGCCACCGCCTCCGCCGCCGCCAGCAGAGCCGCGCACGGCACGCGCGCCCTTGTCTCGCAAGCTGCCGCCGCCGCCACCGAGGTCCGCTCGCAGGCGTTACTAGACCAGGTGAAATATGCTGGACAATTGTCGCTTTTTTACAAATCATGGGCAATAATTACGGAGTATCTCAAGTTACTCTCTTGGATCGACCCAGGCTATAAAATAACATTTTCTAGTCCTGTACGACAAGTATCCCCGCCCCTGCCCAGTAGATATTCGGAATCCGAAAAATTGCTGTTAAATGAATCTATAGCTAAATTAGAATCATACGGGGCGATTTCAGTTTGTAAGCCTTGTGAAGATCAATTCCTTTCAAGCGTTTTCTTACGACCCAAACCAAATGGTAAAATGCGATTTATACTCAGCCTTAAACAACTAAATAAATTCATAGATAGCTTAGGGTAATTGTGGGTGAGATGCCGCATGGGGAGAGATGCCGCACTAGTAATATCTCCGTTCGTTGAATTAACAAAATCACCGAACGCCGCTCGTTCGAACCCCCCGCCACAGAGTACATTTGTATATTATGAGATAGAGACGTCACTCGACTAAGTGACGACACCAGCGGCGCCTAGCAGTTGTTACAGGAAACATTCTGACTGCGTGGCTATGAAATAAAAATCGACTGTAACAAATATATTTAAGTTAACTTGAATCTTTTAGAAAAAACAGTTTTAAGTTCGTAAAAAATAATAATTAACTACAATGGGCAGAAAAGTAGTCTTACTTATATGAACCTATGTAACGAAACCATACCGCGATTTAAAAAAAGGCACAGCGCCATCTAGTTGTGAATTTTTAATTAAAATAATAGATTTTTTAATATTGCATACAGCGCCAACTACCACGTGTTTCTGGAAACTCTTACGTTATAATGAAACGAAATTAAATATCATGACAAGTCTCAATGTTACTGCAACGTTGAGAACCTACGTAAGTTGGTTACATTATAATTCAATGCTCAGTTCTAAGTGATAACACCATGCCCCCCGCTACTACCGACCGACCGAGACGCCCAGTGCTCGTCCGGCTCTTGCCAGCGTTGGACCTGTGTTGCGTGATTAAGTGAAAATTAACTGTTAAAAACGCGCGTAACTTTTAACGTACCTACTTATCGAAAATAGCAATTGATACGCGTAGTTATCAAGGTAAGAACTATTTTTATAGTAAAGCATGCTTTGTATTGTTCATGTTTTTCAAATGATTTTTTAATTTTTTTTATTAGTATTCTTATTAACACAGTGCGGCGTCTATCCCCCAAAAAAGGGATAGATGCCGCGCTTCATTTTATGTGATTAATTAAAACGGGAGAATGGTTTGAATATAACCAAATATTATGTGTGTCTGTGTAAAAACACTTATATTTAGACATATATATATATATAATATTACTTATATATATGCTATATATATATATACATATACCTATATACAAATTATTGGCTTTGCCTGCTAGGAGTGATTTTTAGTAAGCCTTTGTACGAGTTCATTAGTTAGATGACTAGTACTTCTGTTCTGATTGTTTATTCTAAATTTTATTTTACAGGATGCCGCGGAAGTATATCAGGAAGGGAAATTTCAGCAGAGCTGAATGGTCCGAAAAAAATCTTCAAAAGGCTATTGAAGAGGTAAGGTCGGGCAAATTATCGATTGTACAATGTCCCAGCTAGAACACTTTCAAGACGAATTTTATCTGGATCTGTTAAAAAATTTGGACTTGGACCTCAAACTTCACTTGGGATAGATAACGAACAACGGTTAGTAGCGTACATTAAAAGACTTGGTGCATCTGGTTTTGCCCCTGACAGAGAATGTTTAGGATTTTTTGAAGTTTTTGTGTCCTTAATTTTTGATGCTATCGACTGCAATTCAACTATTTCCGTCAATGAATCCATACCTTCCAATATTTCCTGAAATGAATTGTCCAAGGCCAGTTTTTCTTTTAAGGTCAAGTCCACATTTTTCATGATAACATTAAAAAGTGCCAAACAGGAGAGTTGATGCGCCCTAACTGCACGTTCGTAATGGTGTCCAATTAACATTTTTTCCAATGAACCTTCAGCGTATATACAGGACCATAACTCTTTTAAGCCACTACCATTCATGTTATGGCCAACGGAGCCCATTCAGGACATTAACAGATGAAATCCTCCTAATCTTAGAATTATATTTTTTATATCTGGGTTATCGGATGATTTTACAATTTCTTGCGCTTTTTGATACAAAGGTTGGTCGAAAGTTACGATACAGCCATCTATATTTTGTTTTTTGCATTGGTCAACAGCATAATGCAAAGCTGAAAGTATTGTGTCATAGCTCGACGCAGGCGCATTTATGAATGGAAGTGGTTTAATTTCCGAGATAAGTTCATCAGTTACTGGCTCTTTATTGGCAATAGTCATAAAAGTATGCCAGCCGGTACATCCTGGATACCCTCCGACTTCTGATATAACCAAATGATATCAGTAGGAGTAAATTCAATATCTTCGTCGTCAAAGCCAGGTGTATATGTTATGTTATCTAATGCCGATTGAGCAGATTTTTGATAAATTTGCATTGGAATTTGATCGTACGTTCTCAAGAACTGACGTGGCACATATTTTAAGCGAGGAATTTTATCGTTTAAGCTTGAAGTTTGTGGTGGATTCAGTACCTGAATGCCACCCATGGTATGAAAGGTGTTTTTACCATCCAAGGTATTAATATTTACGTCTGCGTTATCAAAAACGAATTGAGAAAAATTAGGGGATGATGATTGTTGTGGAGCATAAGTTGCTATAGCTGATATTTGAAACTTTAATATTTCGCTATAACTTGAACAAAACCTTATAGAATTCAGCAAGTTTATTAAATACCTTGATGCATATTTATGATGAATTAAAGCTCCTAAACCCAGAAGAATGGGCGATCTGAAGCTTCTAGGACGCACGGCGGTAATTATCGCATGTGAAATAGCCACACATTTTTTCTCCAAAGATTCATGGTTCTCCTTATTACGTACAATTAAAGTTTTCAGTAATAAATAGACTTTCTGGACAATTATGTCTAACATTATCGAGAAAATTACTAGGTGAAGGGTACATATCTGTTTCATATGGAATAGATTGGATATCTTCTAAAATTAACTTAGCTGCTGTCTCAATTATTCTGTTTTTTTCCAAATAAAATTTTTTGTTACGTGCTTCGTACCAATTATTTTGTATGATTTGTGCACTATTAGATAAATAGCAAATTATTGATGGCGTACCCGATGTTATAATTATTTTGTCACCATATCTTTGTTTCAAATTATATTTAATAACTTTATCATTAGGTAAAGTCATATCTTTTAAACAATTACGTATATCTTGTATAGAAAATTGACAATCTTCATGATCATTTCTTTCCAGATATTGGTAGATTTGATCCATCGCAGTTGCATTCTCTTCACAATGATGACGTCCGCGCTTTAATCCTGCAGCACGATATGGGTGGCAAAATTTACTATAACAATTGTAGTGATATTTTCCATTCTTCTCGATAATATTTTCATTTTGAATTCGGCTTAAGACCTGAAATGAAGAAACAGTTCATAATATACAATTATGTATTATATGTATAGTAAAATGTCATAAGATTTTTGTATATTTTTGACCTTGTTTTAATGAATAAATTATTATTGTTATTATATTATAATTTAAATAAATAAATATAAATATTTCTGGACAATTAACACAGCTCTATAAGTACATACTCATAACATGCACTATCCACGCTATCTTCAAACCACAATAACTTTTACAGAAAATATTTGACATAAGAGACAAAGTTCTGACATTTTTTTTTTGGATCGTAATAAAAACTTTTTTAAAAATTAAATTTTAATCGTAATAAAAACTAAAAGATATTAGGGGCGATTTCTGTGAATACTAAAAAACTTCCACGACCGCATAATTGTTAGAAGTAACTACGGAACCCTAAATTGCGTGTGGCGTGCGTGTATATTTCCTGTCAACCCTACTTTTAGAGGAATAAAATTCCCAATTGCCACCGTGTGGCGACCTGGCGGCAATTCACGTCGGGCCGACTGGGAAGTGGGAATATATCCTAATACAACCTTTAGCGAGCAAAGTAATGTGTGTACATATGTATCTGTATGTCGCGAACATTCATGTAGGTTCGTCGTCAAACATAAGAGTGTAGTAACGGACTTGAAATGAACTTCATATAAGTCATTTTCAACAATTTATGCAAGAAAATTTAATTTTCACCTCGAAAACCACATTTTATAAGTTAGTCGACTATTACTCAGTAACCTGTAATAAAGCTTACTTAGCCGTGATTGTTTTCGTTTTTAATTCAATATATATATACTACTTCCATGATTCTTTTTTGGTATTGGAAGTTACCGTTTACCCGGTAGGTGGGGGACACTGGACAGACAAAAAAAAAATTGTTAATGTGAAATGTTGTAATCTCATTTTAAGTGAACTTCATGTTTTTATGAGAAATAAACTTCTTTAAACCTAAACACTTAACTCTAACAAAAAAATCCACTTTAAAGCTTAATAACGGATCCCTAAATTTAAAAAAATGGTGTTAAGAAAATCATAGTACCTATTTTTGAAAGACATACACAACGATACTCCATACTATAGGATACACCTTAGAAAAAAAAATCATCCCCACTTCACGTGTAGTAGAGGTATTTTATTCTACAGTTGTCTCGGCGTAATTGGTATCTATACGCATACCAAATTTCAGATTTCTCGGACGGACAGATGAACAGACGGACGGACATGGTGAACCCATAAGGATTCTTTTTTTTTTCTAAGAATGAGGATGACAATGCTTATTAAATAAAATACCTAACTACTTTGTTTAAAACCGACTGAGAACTTTTCCAAACTACTTAAGTATGGCAGCTAATACAGACATTAAATTTATAGGCTGGCTCTAATATATAGCGGCCACCCGCGACTTCGTCCACCTGCACTTCGGTTACCACGGTAAATAAGTTTCGTTCCCATAGGAATGAGGTATTTTCCCGGGAAAAAAGTAACCTATACCTATGTTAAAAAAGATAGCCTATAGAAACACTTGCAAGATTTCGTCTAAATCTGTCCAGCGGTTTACGCGTATAAAAGTATATACGCGTATAAAAGAGCAACAAACATCCAGACATACGTCCATATATTTATACATCCCTCTTGACAAACTTTCGTATTCATAATATGTGTGTATGATGTAATAGTTAATATTTGTTGATTTGACACAACAGATGACCTTATTAATGTCAGAAAAAAATCTCAATCCATTATGATTATGAACAGATATTACACAGCTTACCTCTTTACTCCAACAATCATCGTGCGTAAAACACTATTCAATAATGGTTGATTTCGTTTCGTTCTTCGTTACATGCCCTACTGCTTCTCGTGTCGACACAGGTTTATTGCAAAAGATGCAGCAGTTTTCAAAATCAAAACCTTCAGTAGTAACCTCTGAACTTTCTTTCAACTTGCTTTTTTTTTACTGCCATAATACATTTCTGATTTGTATACGACATTCTGCATTTCCGGTGAAGTGAAACTTCGTTCAAAGTTTCAAATATTAGATTTTTACCATAACCCCGTTCAACACTAGCCTTTATTAAAGAGTTTATTCCCCGCTCTTTCACCAACACAACATCAAAATTTAATAAACACTCGCATATCACGCACTTTTTATATATTTCAGTCATTTTTATCACTTATTACTTAAAACTGCATGCGTAAACTTGAAGCGCCGGCCCACAACAACAAAAAATGTAATAATAACCGACGAGAGACCGTCGACTGCGCATGCGTACCACGGCTGCGCGCCGCCGCCGCGTAGATGTCTCTCGCGCCGTTTTGAATTATGTTCGCCCCAATTTAAAGTTTTTGTTATTATATTACATATTTCTTGACTAATGTGTTTGAATTTTTTGTATTATTCTTGTTAGATATTTAAGGAACAGTAGCGACAAACTCTAATATCTCTAATATTTTATTTAAGCAGTAATCGATTATAAAAGATAAGATTAATGAAAACAAAAAAGTATGTGGAGTAATTTGTTAGAATTTCGTTTCGCGCATTTATTTATGTATTCCACGTTACAATACGTTTGTTTTCTAGACTGTAATATTTTTGTCACTGAGCTAGTCCCTAAAACTCATTTCTTGTAATTTACGGGTAAACCCGTGGGCGAAATTGTTAGAAAATGTAAATATATATCGGCAATTATTAGCTCAACACCATAGCGCAAAGATTTTTATCTCTAATTCAATATCCTTTCAGTTATAGAATTGACGTACAAATACCTAAACTATACCTAGCCCCGACCTCAGATCTGTTAAAAAACGCTACAGTAGCATTCTATATACCTACCTCACACACTGTAAAAAAAAAACCAACTTTGGAATTATAGGACCTTTTGAACCTTAAAACACTTAGTTTTACTTGTCTAATCCATGCGGTCTTGATTTCTTAAACTTTTTTTAAGCCTCCTCTTCTTTCGACTTCATATCCGCTTCCTGGCTGCATTCTTATTTGGAACGACAGAACGGATAAGGAGAGAGGTGGGGTCGCAATTACCTTCGCAGTGATTTTCCGTACAAAATAATTGCTTCTTTTCCCTCCCAGTATTCTGCTCCCGCTACCGCAGAGTTTCTCTTTCTTGAGGTATGGGTTAAAGGTCTCAAAATTGTACTCGGCGTAGTTAACTGCCTCCCCCCCCCCCCACTGTGAACTATTTCACCAACTTCGAATCGGTCTTAGAATCTTTGGGGTCTGATTATCAGCACATCATTATCAAGGGTGATTTTAATACTAACCTTCTCCCGAGCAGCTGTCCAACAGTTCGAGCGCAAGCTGCGAAACTTCAACATTTACACTGCCAGTCTACATGTGTATTGCCTCTCCAGGCCACGCACCACAATGTGGACGTGCCGGATACTTGGCTAGATTTAATTCTCACTTCTTCTCTCTCTCTTGTTTTTTCACATGGTCAGTATCTTGCTCCAGCTTTCTCTCATTGGGTATGGAAGAGAATGCATGAAAGTGGATTAAACGCGGTCGAGATCAGAAAATCTGCGGTGTAACGCTCGCAGATCGCGTTCAGAATGAAGATGTAAGAAAAAGAGTTGGCCTGGAAGAGTGTCGGTGTTAAAATTAGGAAGGGCAGCTACGATGGTTCGGGCATGTGGAGCGAATGGGAGATAAAAGAATGGCAAAACAGGTATACAACACGAAAGTCGATGGACGTAGGAGTCAGGGAAGGCCACGACACACGACCAAATTAATCGTGTGTTAGCAGAAGGTGGTGTCAAGAGCCGAAGAAACCGACGTGCATGCATGAAAAGAAAAATGAAAGTTGAAGAAGCAAGTGAGGTGTGTATGGACCGTGCCGTGTGGTGCTCGGTTCTTTCTGCCTACCCCGCGAGGGATTTGACGTGAAGAAGTATAGTATAGTATAAAAATTAATATTTTGATGCCGGTCGAAATAAAGAATTATTTTATACGAGGCACTCAGATTGGTTAGACATAAAGGAGACATTTGAGAAATACGGAATACATTCGGGACTAGACCGTCCAATGTCTAGTTTTGACACGGTTTGTGAGAGATCTAAACGGCGAAAAGTCGCTCATTTAGAAGAAATGGTAAGTGGCAGTGAATTATCATTTGCTGCAGCTATGTCATATCATGTATATGTATGTATATCATGTGTATGTGGGCATTTTATAAACTAAAAAACTTTCTAGCTGTTCGTACCAAGGTAGCGCTTGTGCAGACGCTAATTATTGACTATGGTGATGTGTGCTATTTCGACCTGAATGCAGAACTGCTTAATAAACTTGATAGACTTCTCAATAATTGCATTCGATTCGTTTTCAACCTCAGAAAATATGATAACGTTTCCGCTGATCGGGACGAACTAGGTTGGTTGCCCATACGTCGCCGTCGTAGTTTGCGTGCGGTGACTATTGTCTATTCAATCTTAAACTCACCTAATGCCCCTACTTACTTAACTACTAATTTTCAACTTCTCTGTTCCAATCAAGACAGAAACTTACGCTCTTCTAATAATCTTCTTCTTCGCTGTCCTACTCACAGTTCTTATTTCATACGTTCTTCTTTCGTGGTGCAATCATTTTTTTTCTGGAATGCACTTCCTCTTAAAGTTAGGAAGTCCACTAGTCGTGATTCTTTCAAGGAGAAGTACGGCAGCTCTATAGTGTACCGTAATGAAAACTATAATAGTTCTTATTAGTCTACTATCATAGATGGTGATTTGTATTATTACAGGTATATATATATATATATATATATATATATATATATAGTTGGGTTTGTCGATCACAGTTACTTTTCTAAGAAAAACTCACAACACCGTCAACATCAGTATATTGCGATTCTTTAAAGGCTAGATTTACAACACTATAAACATTAAGCACGGAACTATTTGAACAGAATAACAATCACTTATCCAGACTATAACACACGTGTTAACAATTAAATTATACCGAACACTATTACACACGAGCACACGAGCCTTGAGCGATGTTACCACTACGAATGACAGCTGACAAAATGAGCGAGACACGATGTGCGTCTTGCTTTTATTAGCTAGGCGGGTAGGTGGGGTGTCAGAGATTTGCCATCTCCTAACACGGCCTCTCCTGACACCAAGTCGTCCTCGACTGGTTTGTCTTGGGTCGCCTCAGCACGTAGATTGGACACGGGAGGCCGGTGTCCTGAAGGCTGGGTGCCGTTAGCAGTAATCAAATTCATCTGAAAGTATGTGAGACATGTATTTTGGGCACATCAATAACAAATTGCTACACAGACGTGACAAAGCAACTAAGCAGACGAACACATACACACAGCAAATAATAAAAAAAAAAGCAAGAGTATAGCATGGGAGGCGTCCCACCCATCCTTTACTGTTACTTTATGCTTAACCACAAACGCGTTGTGGTTGGAGCACTTAAACGCGTCGTCATTTGTAAAGAGGTCCCCGATTAGGAACTGTCCAAGGAGCTTCAAGCTCAACATTCATCCTTTCATACTATGCACTTCATCATCTTTCAATCAATTTAGGCATCGCTCTTTTAAACTGTTCACTCATACACAGTCATAAATCACTTTTAAATAGGCAGAGACGTCTCTTAAAACTACGCAAACCCAGTGTGGTTCCTTTCTGACGTAGCCTCTTCGGTAGGAGAGACTCTCACGTCGTCAGGCGCGCGTAGACTCGTCGCGTAGACAGCAGGCGCCAACCATACGTCGTATTCACTTACCACGCCGGCATCAACCGTACGTGCAAGTAGGCGGGTGACCCAAACCACAGTGTCTGTGTCCCCTCATTCGACACGCTGGCCAAACGTTCGAGAAAGGCGGGCAACACAGGGTAAAACCATAATGTTCCCTCATTCGACACGCTGGCAACAACCATACGCTCGAGAAAGGCGGGCAACACAGGGTAAAAACCATAATGTTCCCTCATTCGACACGCTGGCAACAACCATACGTGCGAGCACGGCGGGTAACACCGCATTCAAGCAGCACGCGACGCGCCATTGGTGGCACACGTCGCGCCTACGGCAGCACACGTCGCGCCCTTGGCAGCACACGTCGCGCCCTTGGCAGCACACGCCGCGCCCTTGGCAGCACACGCCGCGCCCTTGGCAGCACACGCCGCGCCCTTGGCAGCACACGTCGCGCAGCTTGGCAGCGCGCTGTGCCTGCAAGCCTGAGCAGGTTCACTGCACCTTCGGGCAGCACGTGCCCTGAGCGAACACACTGCATCATTGGCTTAACTCTGTAAACCAACAAGGGTTAGGAAAAGGCAACCGTACTTGCTTTTTAAAAAGTAGTAAATAGTACACAACTTCAGGTACCTTTTAGATTCATAGCGGCAGGTAACGTTTGGTTACCCTGTGTGGTCCCCGCATTCCATGCGAACCAATTGACAGAGGCAAGGAAACAAAAAGTAATTCGGTTAAGTGTTTCATCGAAACCAATATGTTCGTGCTTACCCGTAGGCAAGAGGTATAAGAATCATAATTCGCTAACCAGACTACGTCAGGCACAACCCTATGACAACTAGGAACAAACTGTCCCATGACGAGCTTTTAAAATATGGGCCCCTTTGTTGCATCGTCTGCAGCCTTTGCTATTTGTGTCCAGCTACGAGGCCTTGATATTCCTTTGACCTGACCTGAATAACACTTTGACTGAGATAATTAGCATGTGGCAGTCTAACTCGTTTTCTTAACTCAATAGACAAGTTAAAATCTTGTAAGCAGATCGACTATTGAGATGCTCTGAAGGAACATACCCTTTTTACGTTTTGTTAATTTGAAAGTTATCAAGTAAAGTAATTACAAAAATGTTATAAGGCCTTTAAGATCACTAACAATGATTTTACTAAATGGAGTACGCTGCCACACGCTTACCATCATCAACATCGGTCAATAGTGCAGCTAACCTGCGTAACATGCATCCGGATAAAACTCTGCGGCCGGTTCTGGTTTGAAATGGTAAAAATTGGTTTACTAGTCGGACATCGTATCAAGCCTTGCCTAATTTGCTATGGTTGTTGACCCCAAATAAACGCTACCCCATTTTCAATCAAACCTTGTAGCACGGCTCTGGACATGACTACGAAAGCATCCCATAAGATCTAGAAATCATCGGACCTGTAAGATTTTTGAAGGAATAGGTGAAAATTTTTATCTGTCGTAAGCTCGGCCCTACCTGACTACAACTTAGTGTTAGTGAGGGTAGTAAGGTGTGCGACGTCACAGCGTTCACCATCAACGCACGTCGCACACACTAGTAGCATGTGTCGCTTATGGTAAACAACAGCGACCGTCGCGTATCGCGGACAACGACGCGTCACGCACATCAGCGCACGTCACGTACGCGTGCGTAGGCTAGAGCGTGCAGCTGACATCAGTGCGCATCGCTCAGACTAGCGCTTGCAGCGCACAATATGCGCGCGTCGCGTAGACCAACGTCTGTGGCACACATCGGCGTGTGCCTTGTAGACAGGCACGAGCAGCGCACAGTGGCGCGCGTCGCGTAGACTGGCGCGCGTTACGTGGACTGGCGCGAGCAGCGCGCCGCGGCACGCGTCGCGTAGACAGGCGCGATCAGCGCACAGCAGTGCGCGTCGAGTAGGCAGGCGCGAGTAGCGCGCAGCGGCACGCGTCGCGTAGACAGGCGCGATCAGCGCACAGCGGTGCGCGTCGCGTAGGCAGGCGCGAGTAGCGCGCAGCGGCACGCGTCGCGTAGACAGGCGCGATCAGCGCACAGCGGTGCGCGTCGCGTAGGCAGGCGCGAGTAGCGCGCAGCGGCACGCGTCGCGTAGACAGGCGCGATCAGCGCACAGCGGTGCGCGTCGCGTAGGCAGGCGCGAGTAGCGCGCAGCGGCACGCGTCGCGTAGACAGGCGCGATCAGCGCACAGCGGTGCGCGTCGCGTAGGCAGGCGCGAGTAGCGCGCAGCGGCACGCGTCGCGTAGACAGGCGCGATCAGCGCACAGCGGTGCGCGTCGCGTAGGCAGGCGCGAGTAGCGCGCAGCGGCACGCGTCGCGTAGACAGGCGCGATCAGCGCACAGCGGCGCGCATCGTGCACGTGTCGTGGATCCCAGCGCTCGTCGAGGACGCCGGCGCTACTTTTCATTTCGTCCTGGAACTGGCAGCCTTGGGTTTAGATCATATCAAAATAATTTGTTCATCGTTTGTTAACAATAAACGTAACTAAAGAGCGAATGTGTAATTTCTACAACCACTGACCTTCACAACTACTGAACTTGGAGAGTGGCTGCCGCCACTGAACTAGCACCGCGTTACAAACCTCTTTCTTTTTTCAATATAAGATTCAATCTATCAAATTAGCCTATGGCAGTCCGTTGCTGGAAATATGCCTCCATGATAACAGGTAGGTTATACGACGAAGTCACAAGTCACAAATCGCCACACATTTAGTAAGTTACTAGAAGGATGAGGCTTGCATAGGTACACCTACTCCCCTATGAAGCCTTTATTCAACACGCCCCTAACTATTTTACGGACCTTTGGTTTTTCTCCATACGAAAAATTATAGGGTCCGTATAGGTACAACAGAGAAGGTGTAAATGGTCACGGTAGTATGTAAATAGAAGAAATAAGGAATTGAAGTAGCAGAATCACGCCAGGTATACTCTCCGTAGCCAAGGTACGGTCAAACGTTTGGACCTCGTTGACAGGGTGTACAAATGAATGGTACTTAGTTCGTGTAAATAATTATTTATCTTTTGTAGTTAATTAAACGGTCCTGATTACAATAGACGTTCCTGACTGCATTTCTGTCCCACTGCTAAATCTGCCTCGATAAAAATGTCATTTAACTCTGTAACAGTAACAGAAGATGTAGATCTTATTTCCCGTTCACTCAGGCCCTTCTGATAGCAACTTGGGGGGGTTAAAATGGCATGATAGGCATTTTAAAACATCAGAAGAATCCTAAGGCACGTTTTGGATCCTACTATCAATAAGCACGTTCAACAGGATGCCCTGGGTCAGAGCCACCGCAACTTCACTATTATTGTTACGAGTACTAACACGATCCGAGCAGAAATTAGTGCATCACCGACTAGGTACCGACAGACTTCACTAAACGAGTATGTTCGTATGTCCTATTTTTATAAAACGTGCACTATGTACTCTTCGCGTCGCGTCGGTGGCGTCGCGACGGAACTACTAGGCGCTGTGGTGGTAAGAGGTTTCTTAGTGCAATTCCGTTCAAAGTGTCTGAGATTATTACACAAATAACAGTAATATTTACAGAACTTTAGCCAAATGTCGTTTCATAATTAGATAAACAAAGAGTCCTACAGAGGCATTTCCACTACGTATAAATCGAGAGAAACGAGACTATGGCTTCCAGTTGACACGATTTGCAGTACGGGAATTTGTGGCCGCGGGCCTAAATTAAAGACTGTCTATTCCGCGTATGACTGAGCGGCGGTCGCAGCTTATCGCCAAGATTACCCATAAGCAAAGGACGCCGGGCGTACTTTGCGCATGTTGAATATTTGTCAGATGTCTTATTCATTGCTACAAATAAAATTTTGGCGTAGTCCAACCTCCGAGGGCAGAGAATGAACTCAAGTTCAAATTTAGGCCACAAGTAATAATTTGCAACCCAATCATCCCATCTCGGCGTTACCTGAGACGCATGGTAACCCTTGTTATGCATTTTCGATCGCACCAACCGTCTAACTCGTGATTAAATTTAAAAAGACGCGTTAAAAGGCCCTCGGAGTTGATCTCACCAACCCTTTGTGGAACATCGCTCAAGTTCACGTGGTTACAAATAAGTGTTAAGGTAACAAGTAGCTCGATAGGGGATTACTATTACGCGTCGCGGCGTCGTATCCCATGTCACTTAGAAACGTAAGTATTTGTCACATTCAAATCGGTGCATGGCACCAAGTCGCAAAATGCTATTCTGAGTATCCTACAATTAAGTTATTTTCGATAGGCGTATCGGATGAACGTTAATATATCGTAGTTTTACACATAAACGGTGATATTGATCTAGGTTCTGAACTACGGTAATGAGAGACAATGTACGAGCTACTCTTCTAGGTACTACGTTTGCAAAAGCGTCGACGAACGGCGGTATCATAGTTACGTGACCTACCCCGCGAATCAATGCAAGATCGGTCGCACTCGCGCGTCCTACTTCGAATACGTCGATGATCACATTCTCTTGACATCGTTAACACTACCGCTTAGATCTACGCTAAGATCTGCACACAAATATCAGTGAGCGTAAAGGAAAAACCACTAAATAATAGTGTAGTAGAAATGTGGGTAGAAAAATAATTGCTATTCTGTTCCTTGCGTACCTGAATACTGAGTGGGCTTCAATCTGCGTATCTTTATCCCACTTCTGAAGTTGGGTTTGTCGATCACAGTTACTTTTCTAAGAAAAACTCACAACACCGTCAACATCAGTATATTGCGATTCTTTAAAGGCTAGATTTACAACACTATAAACATTAAGCACGGAACTATTTGAACAGAATAACAATCACTTATCCAGACTATAACACACGTGTTAACAATTAAATTATACCGAACACTATTACACACGAGCACACGAGCCTTGAGCGATGTTACCACTACGAATGACAGCTGACAAAATGAGCGAGACACGATGTGCGTCTTGCTTTTATTAGCTAGGCGGGTAGGTGGGGTGTCAGAGATTTGCCATCTCCTAACAATATATATATATATAGTTAATGTGTAGATATGTATTTATTAATTACTTAAATACTATAATTAAGAAATTGACCATTTTTCAATATTTTCCGTGAGATTCTGGAGCACCTACTTAATCATTATCTCTGCATCACCCAGGTTGACTGGTAGAAAATGCCTAAGGCATTAAGTAACAGTGCTGAAGTTTTAAATTAATAAATATGTCTTACCGTAAAAAAGAACAGCAAGATAAGGCAAAGGTTATCACCAAAGTTTCAAACGCATCATCTGTAGAATTGAAATCATGCGCATCTTCCTTCAATAGCGATAATAATTGTTTTACCCCTGATAAGGCGCTATATCTTATTAGATGCACAACTATCAGTTTATCAATATAATGCTATAAGACAAGCTGATAAAAATAGGTTTCAGTTTTACATAAACGTTTTAAAAGTGAAGAATTTATGCTATCCCACCAATAGTGCAATATCAGCTTTTGAAAACATGTACAGGTTCTTTGCAGAGTTTGCTAGACCACACATGCTCTCGCCTCGCTCTTTCTTGCGAGCAAGTGTTTTTGTCACAAAATTATATTACTAGTTTAAAATTGCACATTAAATGGGGTATTGATGGGACATTTGGCTTTACAGAGTACAAGCAAAGGTTTGAAAATGTCTCAACAACTGATGGCAGTATACTTGTGACTTGCATGGTACCTATAAGATTAGTTGGTAACACTTTAACTGAACGTAATGTTATATTTTGGCAAAATAATCGACCGTCTTCCTTAAGGTATTGTCGACCATCAGTACGAGCATGAAACCACGCAAAAAATGATGAGAGTAGCAGAAGAAATTGATAATTTAAGGCCAACTTCTATCAATGTTGGAACTAAAACTTCGAATGTTTCTCATGAGTTGCATTTTACTATGACTGATGGGAAAATATGCAATGCTGTAAGTGGCAATTCATCAACACAGAAGTGTTACATTTGCAAAAACATAGAGTCAATTTAATCCCATAGCAGCATCGCGTCAAGCTTCAGTTGATACCGAATGTCTTCGTTTCGAATTATCGATTCTACACGGTTGGATCAGGATATTTGAATGCTTATTAAACGTGGGTTACAAATTACCTGTGAGTGAATGGCGTGTCATAAAACTCGAAGATAAGCAGACAGTAAAAAAAACTGAAAACACGTATTCAGCTAGAATTCACAAGTAAATTAGGCCTAATAATTGATCGTCCCAAATTGGTTACGGATATTCTAATGACGGGAATACAGCTCGCCGTTTTTTTGAGAACTTGGAATTATCGGCTGAAATAACCAGAGTAAATAAAAATCTAATTCATCGATTTCCTACCATTCTAATAACACTGTCAAGTGGTCACGTTTAACATTTACTGCTTGAAAAACAGCTGTAGTTTTCGTCAAATTATATCCGTGGTATTACACGCCGACCAGTGTGCATAAGATTTTAATACATTCATCAATTGTTATATCACATGCACTGTTACCAATCGGCCTTTTATCAGAGGAAGCCCAAGAGGCTAGGAACAAAGATATAAAACGCTACCGTGAACAATATTTAGGAAAATGTTCTCGAGAAACCATAATCTCAGACGTCTTTTACAGATTATTAGTTAAGTATGATTCATTAATATCACGAAAACTACCTAAAAAAAGAGTAAGGCTTTACCTAGTGATGTTACAGCAATGCTTTTGCCCTATACTCATACAAGAAACTCAGTAGAGCTATCTTCAGAAGGAGATAGCAGCGAAATTGAATCTAGTGATTAATTGATTAAATATATTATTATGATAACTATGTAACCACTTTTTATTAGTTAGTGAGTTACTCACCAACTTACTCAGAGGGAGCTTGCAGAGGACTCTTGACATATAATCTCCTTTGTAGCTTTACCTCACATAGTACTTTTACTTATAATTTGTCTATTATGTTGACACCCGTCATATATGAAATATCTATTGTAATATTATTTGTAACTTGTCTTCTAAGTTAATTAAAGCCAATATAAGAGATTAGTATTTCTTTCAAATGTGTCAATTTAATTAACTTAAATACAATGTCTGAAACGAAGAAAGAATCTGAGAGGACATCATCATGTCGGCTAGCCAGGTACCTACGACCCGATCGATTTGACATTGATCCTAGCGCTCCCGGAGCAACAGAGCAGTGGTCGCATTGGTACCACACGTTCTCAAATTTTCTTTCTGTGGAACTACCTGACGACGTTACGGATGCCGTAAGATTGTAATTACTAGCAAATCACTTATCCACTGACATTTATGTACACATGAAAAATTGTCAAACATATGACGACGCTGTTACTGTTTTGAATAAAATATATCTTAAACCTCAAAATGAGATTTTGGCTCGCTTTATACTCGAAACACGAAAGCAAAAACATGATGAGGCAATAGCCGATTACTGTCGCGCATTACGACTACTCGCGCAAGACTGTAATTTCAAATCTGTTTCCGCTGACAAACATAGCAAGCAGGCTATACGAAGCGCCTTTATCACAGGAATCCTGTCAACTAAGATAAGAGAACGATTACTCGAAAACCCAACACTCTCGATGGACGAAGCGTTTAACCAAGCCGTTATCTTAGAAACCGCTGAAAAGGACTCTGCGACAATGGGCGTTAGCGTTCCGAGCGCCCTAAATGCTCTTCCAATGCCTATTCCACATCAGTCACAGCACTTCGTACCAGCCCGTAACAACGCCGCGGTTTCGCCTTCACCGCAAATTAAGACAAAGCGCTGCTTCTTTTGCGGCGGGAAGGTACATCAAAGAATAAAATGTCCAGCATTTCACACCTATTGTCAGGTTTGCTCCAAGAAGGGTCACTTTGCTTCAGTTTGCCAATCACGAATCAATTCCACAACTAGTAATGCTGTCTCTTATCCAAATACTTCCGTTCCTACCGAATATTTACAGTCACCAAGCCCTTCCGAAGCGACTTGTACTGTCTACTCAGCGGCTTCTCCGTCATGCTTAGAGAAAGCTACAATTGCCATCACCGTCAATCACATACGTGCCGATGCATTGATCGACACTGGAAGCTCGGTTAGTTTCATTAATGAGAACACAGCTCGAATGATAAAACTCAAGCAACGACCTTATAGCCGAACCATAAATCTCGCATCGCTTAACCATATGTCACATGTCAAAGGGGTTTGCTTCGCTACGCTAGAAATCAACAAACACACATATAAGCAACGGCCACTTGTGTGCTGACGTTATCATTGGTCACGACATTCTTAAAGATCATGCCAAGCTTGAATTCCAGTTCGGAGGTACCAGAGAACCTCTGCAAATATGCGTAATGGAAGCTTCAGTGCCACCAGCATCAGTATTTACTCATTTATCTGCTGACATCTATCCTGTAGCCATCAAATCTAGACGTCACGACAATTACGAAGAACAATTCATTCAGGCTGAAATATCAAAGCTTTTAGAAGATGGAATAATCGAACCGAGCATATCTCCTTGGCGCGCTCAGGTACTTGTCGCCGGGGGTGGATCTCATCGGAAGAGGATGGTAATTGATTACTCAAGAACTATCAATAAATTTACATACTTAGACGCTTATCCACTTCCTAATATTGAATCTATCGTGTCAAAAGTGGCTAAATACAATTACTTTAGCCAGATAGATTTAAAAAGTGCTTATCACCAAGTGCCTATCTTAGAAAGCGAGAAAATTTATACGGCTTTTGAAGCCTGCGGCAATCTTTATCAATTTAGAAGAATCCCTTTCGGCGTCACCAACGGAGTCGCTGCGTTTCAACGTACGCTTGAACACGTAATTGGCAAAGAAAAACTTCAGGGTACATTTGCATATCTAGATGACGTCACTATTTGCGGGAAAGATAAGGAGGAACATGATAAAAATCTACATCAATTTATGGATGCAGCGAAGAAGTATAAACTTACATTAAATGAACAAAAGTGCAACTTTAACAAAACATCCATTAGCCTCTTGGGATATACAATTAAAAACAATATAATAGAACCTGACAAAGACAGACTTGAACCTCTTATAAATCTACCACTACCACGTAACGCCGCTGAACTCAAACGAGGCCTAGGCCTATTTGCTCATTACGCTAAATGGGTGCACAAATTCTCCGAAAAGGTACAGCCTCTCGTCAATAACGTAACTTTTCCATTAAATGAAAATGCGAAGCATAGTTTTAAGCAACTAAAAGCCGACATCGAAAAAGCCGCATTAGTCGCTATAGACAACGAAGAAACCTTGACGGTTGAAACTGACGCTTCAGAGTTTGCTATAACTGCCACACTAGCTCAAAAGGGACGCCCGGTTGCATTTTTTTCAAGAACATTATCAGACAGTGAACGCAAACATGCTTCTGTGGAGAAAGAAGCCTGCGCTATAGTGGAGAGTCTCAGAAAATGGCGCCACTACCTTATCAACAGACATTTTCTCCTTATCACTGATCAGAAATCAGTAAGCTATACAAGGTGAATTTTTGAAAAGGGCTTGGATGGCCAAATCCGAAACTATAAGGAATAGCTAAAAATGCTTAAAGGAGTCACGAGCCCGATTTTGATAAAACTTAAAACCTCATCATTAGATTTTTGATAAACCAATAATCCTAGCTGGGAATCAAACCCAATGATTTTGAAAAAAAAAAACACACCCTTTATTATTACACCATACGATAGTGTCGCTTATAAGGATCAAATTCTGCGAAGTAATGATAGACGGCAAATTTAAGCAAAGTTTGGAATTTTAATAGAATTCATATTTCATGTACCTAAATTTTGTATCACAGTTTGTTTCGTTCGAAATCCCAGAATAGATCGTAACTATTTCGTGTTTTAAATAATGCTCAGAATGATTCTTTGGAGAATTTTCTAAACGGAATCAATAATATTGAATGCAGTACGATCCTTGAGGTCTCGAATCCAGCTATGTATTGAAAACAATGGTCTACATTTTAAACAAAATCAGTTAACGTAAGCAAAATAAATTGCATTTTGTTAAAGATGAGCACTTTCCTTTAGTTTTCCGTATATCATTACTTCCCAGAATAAGATCCTTAATAGCAACACTATAGTATGGTGTAATAATATAGGCTGTGTTTTTTTTTTCATAATCAATGAGTTCGATTCCTGGCTAGGTTTATTGGTTTTTCAAAAATCTAATGATGAGGTTTTAAGTTTCATCAAAATCGGGCTCGTGACTCCTTTGAGCATTTTTCGCTATTCCTTATTGTTTCGGATTTGGCCATCCAATCCCTTTTGAAAAATTCACCCTGTATATTCAACCAAAACCATACGAGCAAAATAAAGAATGATAAAATTGAAAGATGGAGACTAGAATTGTCATGCTACAAGTACGATATCGTTTACAGACCTGGAATAGAGAACGTAGCTGCGGATGCACTGTCTCGAGTCTGTGCACTCATGAGCAACAATAAATTATACGAACTGCACGACGCTCTCTCACATCCCGGGATAACAAGAATGTATCACTGGGTCAAACTAAAAAATCTTCCCTATTGCTTAAACGACATAAAAGGAATGACTGCTTCTTGTCGTGTATGCGCGGAAGTAAAACCTCGCTTTGCGAAAGCGACTGGTACGCTAATCAAAGCATTATCACCATTTGAAAGACTAAATATAGACTTTAAAGGACCCTTGCCTTCTATCACGAAAAACAAGTATATACTAACAATAATCGACGAATATTCACGTTATCCCTTCGCATATGCATGTCCTGATACAACTTCAGCAACTGTTATCAAATGTCTGAGAGATCTATTTTATGAATACAGTCAACCCTTATACATACACAGTGACCGAGGAACATCGTTCATGTCACAAGAAATACAAACATTTCTCAAGAATTGCAATATTGCCACTTCCCGTACGACTCCTTATAATCCCCAGGGAAACGGCCAGGTAGAAAGACTAAATGGAACGCTCTGGCGGACGATACAGTTGAACCTTAAATCGAAAAACTTGCCGATTGAAAATTGGGAGCAAGTTCTGAAGCCCTCTCTACACTGTGTACGATCTCTACTCTGCTCATCAATAAATGCTACTCCCCACGAGAAGTTATTTAACTTCCCTTGACGAACGCCGGTTGGAGAATCGCTTCCATCATGGCTTGTCCCTGGACCGGTGCTATTGAAGAAATTTGTCCGCTCGAAGACCGACCCCCCTATGTTGAGGAAGTCGAGTTGCTCTAGACAAACCCCAGCTACTCATATGTACGACGGCGCAATGGTCAAGAGACAACTGTGTCGAATAGACACTTAGCCCCACTGCCTGCACCAATAGATGATGAAGACCTACTTGTCAATGAAGAAGAGGTTGGAGATCCTGAACCTGACCGGGCCAATAATGACGAAATTGCTGAAGAAGATATTTTCAGAACACCGCCTCAAAACGTTGAGCCTGCGCAGGTCAGAAGATCAACAAGGTCTAAAAGATTACCGCTACGTTTCAATGACTACATCCTTGGCGAAGAAACCATAGAGGAGGAGAATGACATATAATCTCCTTTGTAGCTTTACCTCACATAGTACTTTTACTTATAATTTGTCTATTATGTTGACACCCGTCATATATGAAATATCTATTGTAATATTATTTGTAACTTGTCTTCTAAGTTAATTAAAGCCAATATAAGAGATTGGTATTTCTTTCAAATGTGTCAACTCTTTCCCAGGGCGCATTTCTTCAGAGTTTTCAGTGTGTGTGCCTTGCACACACACTGAATAGTCTAGGTGAATAGGCTAGGGCTCTAACGAAAACAATGCAGAGAGATGTACACACATATATTTAAAAGGTTCTCAGAGCCACAGAGACAATAGGAAGGCATTAATAGACATATATAAACTAGATATTCTTAAGGGTAGATCCTATACTATGCACTAGTAGGTACTTTTTAAGCATTCTACATAGGCGTAAGCAGGTACTACAGGTTAATACATTGAGGCAGCTATGCTACACGGTGGTATTAGTTGGAAAGCACTGGCCTTCGTGTTGGGTGAGAGCGGCACCGGCTGCTGTCAATGCCTGGTGGAGACGGCGTGTTTTCGTGCAGTCCACGAATTACCGGGCGTGGTTCCGATCACCATATAGTGGGTCAGTTTGTGCCCGTATTATACAACCCTGTCGTGAAATAGAACACGAAATAAGTTGCTGACAACGCGACAGACGCAGATTGAAATGCTTTGCAAAAAGAAATGGAGACTTACCAGTTTGCTGGGTAGAATGCAGTAAGTAAACTTTATTATAACCTCGTATAATGGCGAGGTACAAATGCCAGAGCTTGAGCGAAGCTGATTCGTGATACAGACTAAAGAGCTAAAGAAAAAGAGCTCGAACTACCCTAAAGCAGGTCTTACATATATAATGTTTCTCAGCGAATATTCTGGAAATCCGTCTTCCAAAAACCTGTTTTCCAAAGCAAATCATGAGGTGCCATAGAGACACTCTTGTCACTTGTGTCAACAAAGGCAACCACAGATAACCGAGTACAAAAAGCGATGAATCGATTAGGGCGTCCTCACACGTTCAATGATGAACTGTCAAGCCCTTAACTAGATATTGTTGCATCTAAGAAAAACAAATGCTACAACTATTCCTTGAGTAATAAATATTATATATTAGTTAGTCAAGTTTTAAGGTAACAATCGCACTAAGTGTTTTATAATCGGAACATTTCCGCAATTTTGATCAAGGTGAACGCGGTGAACTACCAAATAAAGAATTCGCTAAACTTGTTTCCTACGAAATGGATCGTGTACCCGCAGACAAGCTGTCAGTAACATATGTTACAAATTGGTGGCAGCGGTGGGATACCGGCGGTTAAGGTATCCCTGGTACGTCTCCGTCCGGGCTCAAAATCATAAAAGTGAACTTTACGCCAGTCGCATAGTGCTACAAAACTCAATTTCCAATTTCCATCATTTCTTCAAAAATCTATTAAAGCTCTGAATCGTGTAAGTCGTGTGGTCTAAAACCAAAACTATCGTCTTTCACTTATCCTTCGTGTCGACAAAAAAATGTAGCTAGGTATATACTTCATCTCCTGCAATTCCCAGAGAGGGAATCAGCCGAGCTTCAGCGCCGTGTTCCTGAAAGTACCTAATGTTCCTGTATATTGTATCCAGAGTGTTCCTGTAAGTGTTTTTAAAATTCTAATATTCTGGGAAAGTGCAAACCCAAAAAATTGTTGAAATCAAGTGTGTGCGTTTCACTTATCTCCAAGTAAAAAAACTATTTTAATACATCTATACCATTATACACAACTTTAACTTTCTTAAAAGGTTTGCGCACTGTTGTTCGTAGTCACAACTTGCGACATATTTCTAAGAATATTAGCTCAGTGGCTTATCGCCCTCGCGCATATCAAGATCTCAAGGTAGCGAACCAGACTCACTGGTCGTCTATTACACCAAGCAGTGTTTTTCATTGAATATATTTTAGAATTATTGTTTATAACTTCACACTATGTCCGTTAAAACCAAAAAAAAATTTACTCGAAATTAACACCCTTTTCAAATGTATTAAATTAAACCCTTCGACGGGACACGCGAGAATTGAATTTGTTTATTTCCAATTGCAACAGCGCAATTAAACTAGCTTCTGAAGCACAAAAATTTATTCTATTCAGATACATTCCATTGCAGCTCGGATGTAAAGCTGAGGTAGCATGTTCTATCAAACACTTTGATTAATGTTAACAATTGAGCAGTTTTCTAGAAAATCAATTCGGTGAAAGGAAGCATTAGGGCTCGTTTAAGGAGACGCGGCGCATCAAGCGGTGCGGACCGCGAGCGGGCCTTCACGCGCCGCCTCCCTATAAACGGTCAAATCGCTCGACGTGCCGCAGCAAGCCACGCCGCATGTGAAGCTGGACGCCGCGCGTCTCCTTAAACGAGCCCTTTTGCTCACTTGCTGACTGACTTGCAAGAATGCTGTCAGTACAACAAGGAGCTAGTCAATCAATATACTTTACGCCTGGAAACGTGTCTCTCGAAATTAGTAACAGAAGTAATTTCATCCAATAAGAAAAAAATTAAGTTAGCTGGTCGTATAACGGCCCTGGAAGATCTAGAACCCCACACGTTTTTGATTTGCTGAATACCCGACATATCTAACTTAGCGCGTTGTAAAAGTCCATCCTCTCTCAATGACGCAATCAACGCAGCTGTATCAGAGAAGAAGATCCTCAATTTATTTTCTAAAAGAAATTTACACATGTCTTCACCACAGCGTCAATCCCAAAAACGCCTTGTAAATAATACTAATAATAATTAATTAATAATAATTATACTTCCTTTTGCTAATAACATGTAATACTAGGATAAGTTACAGTAAAAATATTGCGCTGTGTCGCTGAGTCAATATTTTTTTATAACGAACGTTGTTGATGGAAATGCACCGACGCATACGGCGATGGCCGCATCCCCACTCTCCGCTGCACCGGGCCGAGTGGCGCTGCATTTAGGGATCCTCAAGCAAGGTCCGTGCTTGAACACCTTTCTTTAAACACTCAGAGCCCAATTCTCTTACCAAACCTTAAGTCTCGAAACAGCTTGATCTAGGTTACCTCTATTGTCGATATTGTAAAAACCAAGGCCATACGATCGGCAACTACTGTAAACGGGAATATAACAACAAGCGATTCCAACCTCGTCAGTCATCCCAATTCCAGCAACGTCTAAATCTTGAGCAGTTTAAAAGTAAATTTGCTTGCATTAACTGCGTTAATGATGAGTACCATGATCCTGAACCTCAATCCTCAGACGCAAACGACTCCCAATACCACGAGGTTAATTTAAACGAGTAATAGGTTCACGGAGGTGTCTCGTGGAATCCAAATTCAAAAAACCTTCTGTTATATCCTTCAATGACAATGACACCCTTTCTATACCCGAGAATCACTAGGGTAACCAACCCCAAGCAAGAGACCCTACTTCTATACCTGAGGACCACAAGGGTAACCAGCCCCAATCAAGAGTCCCTACTTCTATACCCGAGGACCGCAAGGGTAACCAGCCCCAAGCAAGAGTCCCTACTTCTATACCTGAGGACAACAAGGCTAACCAGCCCCAAACAAGAGTCCCTACTTCTATACCCGAGGACCACATGGGTGACCAGTCCCAAGCAAGAGTGCAAACCTTTTACCAATCCCAAGTAACCAAAGTATTCGAAGTATCATGTATACCCAATAAAACCTCTTTACTTAACTGTCTTCATCCAAACATAAGTATCTGTCAAACCCTTAAGATTTCTTGTCGATACTGGATCCTCTGTATGCCTTATTAAAAACTCTTCTATCCAGTCTTACAACTGAAAGGTAATATAATCCAGTTAAAGGCATAAATAGCCGCGAAAATACCATTGCCACTGTCGGTGACTTTGATTTAAATCTCATATTCGGTAAATAATAATTTCCTTTCCATAACACATAATAGATTCAATAAGCCCACCTTATGATAGTATAGTAGGAATCGACTTACTTACCCGCTACCATTGTTCTATTGAAAGAAAGAAAGAAAGAAAAAGTTTTTATTCCACATTAATACATAAAAAATAACATTATAAAAATAAACTAAAAATACCTAAAAATACACTATTTAAAACTTACAAAATTTAAGCTTAATGTGGAACAATGGCCGTCTCTCAGCTTAATGCTGTATGCGTGTGGTGCACGCATACAACGCTGATTTTCAGAGACGGCCTGAAGGTTTTCATAATAATAGTAAGTATTTAATAAAATTGCCGTCACGTAATGTATAAATAAAATTAATTATAAATAATGAGAAAAAAGAAAAAAAAAGACAAACACAAAAAGGCATGTAGCCAAACACTAATCTAAATTTTTTAGAGATGGCAACCCCAACTCACTTCCGTCTCCGAGACTCGACGCCAGGCCGAGCAGGGCAGCTCTGCTTGTTGTATTATTTGTTTTGACAAGTGAAGTGATGGAAAACACAGACATCACACTTTTGAACACTGAGTTAGCATTTCGTGAAATTTTAAATGATAAATATGTTTTACGCCTGTTTTATATATCATGCTGTGTTCGTGCTGACCATCAATGTCTCAAAATCACCATGCAAACAAGCAATAACCTCTGTCAGCCGCGAGGTCAGAGGCATCCCGGCGTCGCGCTGAATCCGAGTAACAAGCAAGCTGCCCCCATAACAATATGACAGAAAATGCTGCAGACGGTAAGGATGAAGTTTTTATCATTGTAACCTTCTCCTTGTACTCGAATATTATACATAATTATTGTTTAATGTTAGCTTACAGTTACACATTTTATCTATCTTGTAAACCCTTTAATTTTTACCAAACTGACAAATTTTACATGTAATAAAAATGCGAAAGGGTCAAGAGTCTGTACATGGAAGACATTTTATAAATTTCAACTGTACGGCATTGTATCATAGTTAGGTATGTACTGAAGCCAAAACTAACATCTATGTACCTATACATTTCCATCGTTCATTTTCTTACGTGACGTAAACAAAGCACTAAGCAGGTAGCATGGGTTATTAAACTTTCTGTGCACAATGTGTATATTTTTCCTTTCACACAGTAAACAAAATTTAATTAAAAATCTAGGTATCATTCCTAATTCTCATGCATTTAATTATTAATTATTAATTTCAGGCAAAGAAAAGAAACCACCCATACTGTGACAAAAACATAAAAAACATAAAAAACATACAGGGACCATCTCAAAGTCATGCTGCAGCATGCCAGCCATTTTCACCGCCCACACTGGCCTTTGGAACAGAGGTAATAACAAATAAAACATTTAGATTCCGCTCAGGATATGTTATAGGTATTATTTTAAATAAATGTGTGATAAATATGATGAAAAATTTATAAATTATATTATAATTATAAATATAGTAATATAGGGACAAAATTTACCCACCCATCCAAATTTACAACGGAGCTGGGACGACGCTATGTCAAAATTAACCTTTGACTCCTTTTTAAATGCTAGCTTAGGCCCGGATCGGGCCAGATTATTAGCGCTCAGTAGAATGGAATCCGGTGATTGGTTGAAAGCTTTCTCTACAGCCAACACCGGAACTTTTTTGGAACCGGACATCCTAAGAATTTCAGTTGGTTTGAGACTTGGCGTCACGCTTTGCGCTCCACATCGATGCCCCTGCGGTTTTAACGTTGACACTTTGGGGCATCATGGTCTTTCATGTTTAAAGAGCGCAGGCCGCTTCTCACGCCACGCTGCGCTGAATGACATCATCCGCCGTGCTCTTGCCACCGCCAATGTGCCTGCGCTCTTAGAGCTAAACGGCGTTTTCAGGGACGATGGCAAGAGACCGGATGGTATAACTTTGATACCGTGGGAGATGGGTCGGGTCCTGGTGTGGGATGCAACTTGTGTTGACACTCTAGCCCCGTCCCATCTTCCTAAAACAAAATTAAAAGCCAGTGCAGCAGCGGAAGCGGCTGAAAATATTAAAATTAATAAATATAAGGGTCTCGACTCATCGTATCGTTTTTGTCCAGTCGGTGTCGAGACCCTAGGTCCATGGGGTCCCAATGCGCAAAAATTTTTCAAGAATTTGAAAAAGCGCCTTGTGGAGTCAACTGGTGACCCAAGGGCTGGCAGTTTTCTCGCTCAACGAATAGGCATTGCTATTCAAAGGGGGAATGCTGCTAGTCTTTTGGGCACAATGCCACGGGGGCCTTTTTTAGGTTTAGTTTAGATAGGTAGTAATAATGTAAATATAGATATGTAATAATTGTTTCTCTGTAATTTTTAACAATAAATGTAATATAGTAAGTATATGTATAAGTCTCAAAAATTTCATAGGTTAATCAATACATATAATAAAATCGTAACAGGTCGCTGTCTGTACATGGAAGATAAATAAGAAAAAATATTATAGGGGGGCTTTATGAACGCAATAGAACCCAAAACAATGATTTTTAGAATTTTTGTCTGTTTGTCTGTATGTCTGTATGTCTGTATATCTGTTTGTCTGTACGGTTGTGCACGCTAATCTCAGTAACCGCTCAACCGATTGCAATGCGGTTTTTTTTATTGTGTTGGGGTTTGCTCCAGTTAACATTTAGCGAATACATATAATAAAATCGTAACAGGTCGCTGTCTGTACATGGAAGATAAATAAGAAAAAATATTATAGGGGGGCTTTATGAACGCAATAGAACCCAAAACAATGATTTTTAGATTTTTTGTCTGTTTGTCTGTATGTCTGTATGTCTGTATGTCTGTATATCTGTTTGTCTGTACGGTTGTGCACGCTAATCTCAGTAACCGCTCAACCGATTGCAATGCGGTTTTTTTTATTGTGTTGGGGTTTGCTCCAGTTAACATTTAGCGTTTGTTTTATGTAAATCGGTTTAGAAATAAAAGAGTTATAACACTTTTAAGAATCAGATATTTTGAAAATTTTAATTGTAGGGGTTTCTTTGAATGTGAGTGAACCTAAACTGGCGTGTTGGCTTAATCATAAAAGAGCTTAATGATTAAGACTATTTTTAAACAATTCAGTCCGCGCCGAAGGCGTGGACTGAATTGTTTTAAAATAGACTTAATCATTAAGCTCTTTTATGATTAAGCAAACAGGGCAGTTTCAGATGATGCTTGATGACTCTGATGAAGAAATACCTTTCCTTTCATACACCTTATGTGACGTAAACGAAGTTGCGGGCTCAGCTAGTAATATATAAAATGATTTATTGAGTGTTTAAGATTAGCAAATTTGTGTAACAGAACTATCATGAATTTGTTTGTTCGATCAAGTATATTTTCCTGAGACGACTTACAAAAGTCTGTTTTGTCCTCAGGCAGCGGACCGGTGGGGAGAGGACGTTCCAGCACTTAGCCGCAGCATGTCTAAACGTCCCTCTGAAAGCCGCCGTCCTATGCTTTGGGAGTGACAAAGGGAGTACTTTTGTCCTTTTGCTATAACGCTGTCTATCATATTTCCAGCTAAGTTTTTCATAGAGATAACTTGGTCTTTGCGTTTTTACCACCCCAAACAGCAAACTTGCCAAATGAAGCCTTCGCCTAGCTGCCATTTTAAGGAGTTTCAGTTTATTTAAAAAGGGTGTCACATGGCTTCTCCTTGGTATATTAGTGCAGAATCTAGCGCATGCATTTTGAACTCGTTGTATTAAGTTCTCTGTTCTCCTAAGTAGACATGGGCCATACACAGTGTCACAATAGTTGAACTTCGACAGCACAAGGCTATCAACAAGGAGCCTACGTAGTGGCTCACTCAGAAACTGTCTTATATTGTACAAAACCTTTAATCTATAGAAACAGTTGCTCACTACTTTGTTAATGTGTGCCTCAAAACGCAACTCTGAATCCATAACCAGTCCAAGGTTGGTAACAGTGCTTACTCTTTCTATACTCTCACCCTTGATGCTGATCACCGGGTCCAGTGCCACAATGGTTTGGACCTGCTTCTTGGACCCCAGAACCATGTACTTTGATTTAGATGGGTTCAGCAATAACGAATTCCTCTCAGCACATGACACCACACTAGCCAAGTCCTCATTGATAGCAGTTACTGCGGCTGTCACCTCGTTAGGCTTGAAGGACTTGTATATCTGTATATCATCGGCATACATATGATATCTGCAGTTCCTGATCGAGTTGACTATATCTGCGCTGTACAGAATATACAGGAGAGGCCCCAAAATTGAACCCTGAGGCACGCCTCTGGATACCCGGCCAGGAGTGGAGGTTATTTTAGCACCATCCTCACTTAGGATCTCCACACATTGTGACCTATTCTCCAGGTAACTATGAAACCATTCCACAGTTTCTCTGGCAAATCCGTAGTATGACAACTTGGAGAGTAAGAGTGTAGTGTTTATCGCATCAAATGCGCGAGAGAAGTCCAGGAGAACTAGGATAGTACCTTCCCCCCCATCCCTCGCCTCAAGGATATTGCCCACCACATCAGTCAAAGCGGTAGCTGTGCTACGGCCCTTGCGGAAGCCTGATTGCCGCTCAGGCAACAGATTGTTTGACTCCAGGTACTCCGACATCTGTGTGTGCACCACTCGCTCCAGCACCTTGGACAAGCATGGCAGAATGCTTATAGGTCGCAAATCCCTGTAGTGCTGAGGATTGTTAACCTTTGCTATGGGGCGAACAATTGCACAGCGCCACAGTTCAGGAAACTTATGAGACACTATAGATGTGTTGATGATATCGGTCACCGCCTGCAGTGCTGACGGGACAACCATGGAGAGCATCTCCTGACTGATCCCGTCCACACCCTGGGCATTAGTTTTGATACCGTCAATTATCCTGCGCACCTCATTTGCCGAGACCTGCTGTAGCATTTATTTTCTATAGATGCAGTATTCAGTATGTGAAAGCAGCTTAATCGAGTTATCTTTTTTTAATCGGTTGTCAGTGGTGACATTTCTGCTGTCAGAATGACAGGATGTCATAAGGATCAGTGACGAATCGTTTTTGCATTCAATGAAAGCAGGTTTTGGATGAAATTCGAGACGATTCCACGTGAGAGAGGGGATAAAGCCCTGATACAAAGTTCCAAGGCTCTTTTTACGATCGGCTAAGGACGAGGGAAATTGATATTACTCTGAGTGGCACGCCTCAATTTTTCTTTGGAGGTTGTAAGTTGCAACCTGAGGACCTGTTAAGGAATTAGTCTGAGTTTACTTATTTTCCTCAGAAAGAATAAGTTTCTGTTTCAACCTACACCCGGGATACCGGTAAGTGTCATTTCTTGTTTGCAAAGCGGTTCGAATTTCGTCGGTCGCGATGTCAGTTATTTCATTTGTCGTTTACTTGTCATAACAGGGTTTTTTACTACGGGGAAAAGCGGCCCGTCCACGGTTAACAAAACCACACCCAAAGACACGTGGACTACACGAGCGAGGTGTTTTGAGAGGAACCAGCCGCCTCCACGTGGCATTCTCGTGCTGTGCTGCTCTCAGCTTGACTCAAGGCCAGTAATTGTCACCCAATTATAAGTGTAGTTAGCTGCTTACCCGTTTTACCTGCTCACGCGGCAGTGGTCTATTGAGTAGTATTAGTACCTAAGCCCTGACTATACTTCTGTGTACCTGTGATATTTGTGTCTATCAGTGAATAAGCTCTCTGTGTGTCTCTGTGTATCTCTGTGTATTTAATGAATATATGTGTGTACACCCTTTCTGTTTTCGTCAGAGCCCTGGCCTCCCTTGCGCACCCACTAGAAACTCTGTAACAAGGCGCCCTGGGAAAGAGTTCTCTGCATAGCTACCTCGCGCTAGTTGGTGAGTAACATCATTGTGTTATAAATTGGCTCCCAACGTAGTGGCAAATCTCTGGGTCTACTCTGCGGTAGCCTCAGTCTAGTGTGTGTGCATAGGTGGTTACCTCTGGCGAAACCATCCTGGTGTCTCGTCCGAGACGCTCCAGGACGTTAATTGGTGGTGCTAACAGCTAAGCACAAAATTATCCCTTTCGTCTTCTTCCAGCTACCTACATCTTTGGCTGGAAAAGACACTAAATTCTAAATTCAAAAATTTAAAATAGCTGTGATTTTGGAAAAACTTTTTGATTTTATTTGGCATACCCACTTCTTTTCCTTATTGTGTTTTTTCTTTTATGTGTTTCTTTTTTTTCTTTTTTTATGGTGCACACATGTATTTATTATAATATTAGTGTAGATTAATATATAATATATATTATTCTATAGCTTCACCTTGTAAGGTAAACTTAGTGAATCTCTCTGTGTTAACTTAGTGAATTTCACTCTGTGTAATTATAAACTTTGTTGAAGGTGTGTAGATACCTTGAAATTTAATTATTGACCTGAACTGTGTTATCAGAAAATTTAGAAACTTTTCTCTCTTAGTATATACCCTTAATCTTTGTTAAATTCTAAAAGTCAATTTGAAACATAATTACCTAACTTAGTACACTTTGTTGTAACTCAATTTACATTTTTACTTTGTAATTGATCCCTATCTGTGCCATTTTATCTTTATAATTGTTGTAAGTAAATTTTTACATAATGGCACAGATGAAAAAATATATTAATTATTTAAGAAAGGATGAACTTGCTAACGAGCTGTCCCACATGGGTATTTCAGTGGAACCGGAAACGACAGTGTCTGGCCTTCGGAGTGAGCTAAGAACGGCACACCGACTCGTCCGTCGAGGTAGCATCAAAGCGAGTGCTCCGGTACCCGCTGATGCATCGGCTGAGCTCTCGATCTGCCTTCCAAAAGTCGCCGAGCTGGAGGAGGCTATTCAGTCAGGTGACATCTTCATTAATAAGGGTAGTCGTCTTAGGGTGTCTATCAGAGCCAACTACTTATTGAGTAGGTTAGCTCGTTGTGGTCTGGATTGCCCCGACCTGGTGGATATTCGTGGTAGGCTAGTGAAGATCATCGCTAGGGCTGAACCCAGTAGTGATTCTGAATCCGAAGGTTCGGATGATGATGGTGATGATCCTTCGGGTCGTGACCAGGTGGAATATACTTCACCAGTAGTGAGAGAGGACCGCTCGGTGCGAGCTAGTTCAAGTAGGAATAGTTCTACATGTAACATAGTGTATAAAGAACGTCCCCTTAACTTATGTTCATTTAACTTAAAATATGATGGTTCTACTTGTGTACGTGTGTTTTTAGAGAGATTAGAGGAACTTAGATGTGCTCGGGAGGTTACTAAGCCTAGACTCCTTATGGCTTTGTCCGACCTGTTGGATGGACCGGCTTTGTCTTGGTTCCGTACAAACAAAGCTAACTTCATCTCATATGAGGATCTTATTAGTGAGCTTAGAGATACCTTTGATATTTCTGATTATGATTACCGCCTCAGGAACGAGATAAGACAGCGTACACAAGCCCGCTCTGAGTCCTTGGTTAACTATATATGTACAATGCAAGCCATGTTCTCAAGGTTGTCATGTAAGATGCCCAGTGAGGAACAGCTGGACATTCTCATGCACAACATTAGACCTGACTACATGAAGGAACTGGCCTTGCATGATGTCAACTCTGTAGATGACTTGAGACGTTTGGGTAAGCGCTTGGAGCTTGCGCGTACTAGAGCAGACGCTTTCCATGAGCCTGCTCTTGACAAGTTTGAGATTTCATCTGACTTACACCAGCTTAAGAACAAAGGTGTACAAAAGCCCGCTAAGCAGGTGTCTGCAGTGGAGACGCCGTTTACCCCCCACGATCGCAAATGCTTTCGTTGCGGCGGGGGCGGTCACACTGCATACAGCTGCACACAGTCAAGGGAGCTGGTGTGTTTCCGGTGTGGTCTCAAAGGAGTCAAGACCCCAGACTGCTCACACTGTACTAGCAAGTCAAAAAACGCGTAGGCCAGGGCCTTGTTAGGAACTCTGTGCATTACTCTGTATCTGAGTCTATTTCTGATAAGGTCCTGTTTCCTAAACGGGATAGTGACATTAGACCGTATCTGGTTGTTAAGGTTTTAAATTTAAATGTCTTAGGCCTTCTAGATTCCGGTGCCTCCTGCTCTATACTAGGTAAGGGAGCGCACCGCATCTTCTTGGAACTGGGTTTTGATCTTGTGAGTATCAATCCTACTTTTCGTATTACAACTGCAGACAGCACTCACTTGCAATGTCTGGGTTGTATCTCTTTGCCAATTGAGTACAATTCGGTTATCCGAGTTGTCAAGTTCTATGTTGTCCCAGGAATAACCACCTCCATGATATTTGGTGTGGATTTCTGGCAACAATTTAAGTTAAGTGATAAATTAATTTTACAAAATATTAGCCTTGATAGTTTTAGTGATAATAATCCTATAGAGTCTGTGTCCCTTAACGGTGGCCTCGAGGATTACGACAACTTGACAACTAAACAAAGGTGTGTAATCAACGAGGTCATTGAAAAATTCGACTCGTTGAACACTGATAAGGTGGGTTTAGGTCGGACCTCACTTGTGCACCATGTCATTGACACTGGTGACAGCAAGCCGATCAAGCAGCGTTATTATCCGCTCTCTCCCCTTAAGCAGAAGGCCCTGGAAGCCGAGCTGGACCGAATGCTGGAGATGGGAGTAGTGTCCCCGTCTCAGTCCGCCTGGAACTCTCCAGTGGTCATGGTGGAGAAGGCGAACGGCGACCTCAGATTGTGCTTGGACTCTCGCAAGCTGAACTCTGTGTCTAAGAGTGACGCCTACCCCTTACCCTATATCAATCAAATCTTGGACCATCTTAATAATGCTAAGTATTTAACCTCTGTAGATCTGAGTGCGGCCTACTGGCAGATTCCATTCGACTCACTCCAGTCTGCTGAGAAGACTGCTTTTACGGTTCCCCGGAGAGGATTGTTCCATTACAATTCCATGTGCTTCGGTCTTGTCGGGGCCAGTGCCACGATGCAACGCCTCATGGACCGTCTGTTTGGTCCCGAGTTCACAACAAGGTATTTGCGTTTCAGGATGACATAGTCTGTGTGTCCAGCACCTTTGAGGAGCATGTAGAGCTCTTACATAAAGTCTATCAGCAACTCAAGGATGCTGGCCTAACAATTAACATGAAAAAATCCCACTTTTGTCGGAGTGAACTCAAATACCTGGGGTATTATGTGGACAAACATGGCTTACGGACAGACCCGGGTAAAGTTGAGGTTATCCTCAACTATCCCACCCGTTCTAACCCTAAGGAGGTTAAGAGATTTCTGGGAATGGCCGGCTGGTATCGTCGCTTTGTTAACAACTTCTCGAAGATTAGTAAACCTCTGTGCAAACTCACTTCTACGAACCTTAAGTTCGAATGGACCCCTGAGGCTGAACAGTCCTTTAACCTGCTAAAGTTAGCCTTGGTTTCTGCCCCTATATTAACCCGGCGTCTGCTAGGTTGGGTCATAATGACCCGTGATGTTTTTAAATGCGGGTATTTATGAAAATAATAGAGTAACGTTACCACGCTTCTCAGTAGCTGCGGTTAGTGCCCCGCCTCCCTCGTTTCTTATGCCAACTTAGACGGTGTGCGCCTGCGCAGAAAGATAGACGCGGTCAAACAACAAAAAGGTAAATATGACCCAACTATACATTCGATGATATCATTTCGTGTCAATTACGTTGAGTTTATTATTTGATTATTTCGTTTATTTATTTGTACCGTCATTACGTATTGCATTATATTTTGTTATTCTTTGGTTATATTTGAATAATGGATAAAGAGAAACGCGAAAGGCAGCGAATTCTGAAAATATTAGAAGAAAGCGGCTCGGACGAGGGTGAAAATTCTTCATAATACGAGGAAGATGATCACGTTAACGAGAAACATCAGAGGAGCTCCCTGCTACATGCCGTGGTGTTTTTAAACAAATGCCAGATATTTCCCACTATAAAAGACAGGAAAACTACCCATACCTGTCAAAGATGCAACAAAATCATCTGCCCTGAAGACATAATTTCTTTCTGTGGCGGTTGCGCAGATGACGGTGCTAATAGTGATTAACACTAAGATTCTTTATGATTTTTAAATATATTTACTTAAATATCTGACATTTGTCATACCAAAAAGTTAAAAACAAGTGTTAATTAGTCATTTTTTGTTAAACTATTAGTAAGTTTTTAGATGTTGAATTTTTTGGTGTAAATTTTATTCCGATTTATTGAATACATAAAAACATCTATAAATAACATAATTTTTATATTTTATCTCCAAAATATTATAATTTAAGAACTATTTATCAAGTTAAACACAAATTTGCCCTAAATTTAATTGAAATGGTAAAAATCTGCTACGGTTTAAAATCGGGTAATTATCACCCACCATGCAGTTGCTGTACCTATTTTCTACCATGCTGACGCCGGGTTAAAAATGCCTAACTTTGAGATGCCCTTCCGCATTCTTAGTGACGCGTCAGCTTACTCAGTTGCTGCTGTACTGACACAAACTCACGATGGTGTTGAGCACCCTATCGCCTACTGTAGCCGTTCTCTCAACAAGAACGAGGTGAACTACAGCACAACTGAGCGAGAACTTCTGGCCGTGATTTTCGCTTTGGAACAATTTCGACAGTACGTCGAAGGCCAAAAATGTACGGTCGTCACGGATCATTCATCTCTTCTGTGGTTCCATAAACTGAAAAATCCCACGGGTCGTCTAGCACGTTGGAGTATGAGGCTCAGTCAATTCGACTTTGACATAGAGCATCGAAAAGGTAAAGACCACGTTGTACCTGATGCTCTGTCTCGTATCAAAATTGATTCCCTCGATGCAGTACCCACTAAAGACCCGTGGTATGACCACACCATGAATAGTGTTCGGAAGAACCCTAGGAAGTCACCAAATTATGACATTCGTGACAACCTTCTATATAGGTTAACAAAAAATAAATATTATTTGACTTCAGACTTTGACTGGAAGCTGGTGGTACCTCAGGAGGATCGCTTGCCCCTGCTCTCTAAGTACCACGATGACACACTTAGTGCCCATGGTGGCGTTTGGAAGACGCATAAAAGGTTAGCCCTAAATTATTACTGGCCCAAGATGTACGAGGACGTCAAAGAATATGTTGGGAATTGCGAAACATGCAAGCAGTACAAACCCGTAAATACGTCTCGTCCCGGCCTAATGGGTAGCCCGAAGCGGGTTTCGAAGCCATTCGAAGCTATCTCTGTCGATCTGCTTGGTCCCTTTCCCACTTCGAGCAATAGAAACGTACACCTGATCGTGGTCTCCGACTACTTTAGCAAATACGTCATGTTGTGCCCTGTTCGGGTTGCCACAGGCGCTGTAGTCGCGAGGTTCATGAAGAAGAGTGTGTTTCTCGTGCACGGAGTCTGCAAGACTATTTACATGGATAATGGCCCTCAGTTTGTGAGTAAGCCATTTAAGGATCTGTTGGCTAAATACAATGTACCTAATATATATTATAACCCTAGGTATCATGCCCAAACTAATCAGGCGGAACGAGCTATTCGTAATGTTGTTCAAGCGATCTCATGCTATGTGAAGTCGCAACACAAGTCTTGGGATCAGTTCTTGGTTGAGATACAGTGTGCTTTAAACACTGCAGTTAACGAAGCAACTCGTTTTACCTCTTACTTTTTGGTACATGGTAGGGAATTTATTGGGGATGGAGTGTTATACAGGCAGACAGATATCGCGTGCCATCCTACTTCAGTCTCTGTAGACGATCCATCAGCCTTCGGTGTCAAGCTGAGAGAAATACAACGCATTTACGACCAGGTGAGGAAACATTTGAACGTTGCCCACCAGCGTAATGAAAAGTATTACAACCTCAGAAAAAGGCATGTAGAGCTGAAAGTGGGACAGATAGTTTACAAACGCACGTTCTACCTGTCCAACAAGGCCAAGAATTTTACTTCTAAGCTAGCCCCTAAGTTCCTTAAATGTGTGGTGACTGCTAAACGATCCCCTTTAGTATATAGGCTGTCAGATCTGGACGGTAAGGATCTTGGGGAGTACCATATCAAGGACATCCTGAAGTATCAGGAGGAGCAGTCTCCAATACCTAACGTAACTGCATAGCACTGTTTCTCTAGTTTATTAAACCAGTGCTATGTGGTCATTATGTAAGACTACACTCGAGAGCAATGAATCCGGGTCACTTAAAGAATCCTAAAAATCTCGGAAACTAAAAATGCTAGGTTAATGCAATAAATTGTATTTAATAGACAATGTAATACTCCTTAAATGAAGGTATTAAAACTTCTTAGTTATTGTAAAGTTATATCATAAAAAAATCAAATTTGAAAAAGGGCCACTTTCGAAGATGGAACTACGAAATTACAGCATTTGGTGTTGCTTTTGTTTGTAATCTGTCATTTATGTGGGTACATAAACCATGTTGATAGTGCTCTATATTCATTAATCAAGCTGAAATTATGTCGCTTACGCCTGAAGAATGCACCAGAATACTTACAATGCTGGAAACCGGCCGGAGTCAGCGCGATACAGCCAGGACTGTCGGTGTGTCGCTGTCAACAGTACAAAGAGTTCTCCGACGTTACGAAGAAACTGGTTCTAACCTACGCAGACCAGGAACGGGCAGAACCAGGTGTACCACAGCACGAGAAGACCGATACTTGGTGAACACCATGCTTCGAAATAGCTTTCTCACAGGAACTGAACTCACCAATCAGTTTCGACGCCTCGGAGGAAGTAACCCAAGTGCATGGACAGTAAGACGTCGGCTTGCTGAATCTAACTTAAAACCCCTTAGACCTGCAAACAGCCCTAAACTGGAGCGTGGGCATCGTATTTCGAGACTAAGGTATGCCCAGAGCCACGTAAATTGAAGTATTGAAGATTGGTCAAAAGTTATGTTCTCCGACGAATCAAAATTTATGCTCTACAAGCACGATGGAAGACACAGAGTGTATCGAAGACCAGGGGAAAGATTCAAGCAAGCATGCATCGAAGAAAAAGTAGCCTACGGTGGTGGGTCTGTACTTGTGTGGGCCGGAATTTCTTCTGAAAGTCGCACAGAGCTGGTGATCATAGAAAACGGCTCTTTAACTAGCGTAAGATATGTGGAAGAAATCCTCAATGATCACGTTGGTCCATTTATGGTCAATTTAGGTGAGGATGCTATATTTATGCATGACAATGCCCGACCTCATACAGGTAGGATTGTGAATGACTACCTTCAAGAGATGAACATTACTCGTATGGAGTGGCCAGCGCGCAGCCCGGATATCAACCCGATCGAGCATGCTTGGGACGAGCTAGGCAGATGCGTAAAACAACGAAACCCTCCCCCAATCACGCTTCGTGAGCTCAAAATTGCTCTCACAGAGGAATGGGAGAATATTCCCCAAAATCGTATAAGGAACTTGGTGTACAGCATGCCAAACCGCGTAAACGCAGTAATGGAAGCACGAGGAGGCAATACGAAGTATTAAAATTCAAGAAAATCGTAATAAAGTTCAAAAATTTCATGTTTCCTATTTTTGTTTTAAGGAGAGATCTGCAGTTTTTTCTTTATGTAATTTTGTGTTAATAAAATGTATGGTGACTCATATTTTTTTTACTTTCATTTAAGGAGTATTACATTGTCTATTAAATACAATTTATTGCATTAACCTATCATTTTTAGTTTCCGAGATTTTTAACATTCTTTAAGTGACCCGGATTCATTGCTCTCGAGTGTATTTTAATCTTTTGTTTGTATTTCTATATGTGTACGTGACTTTAAATTGTCACGTTGTAGTTTCTTCTATGCACCGCACCGAGCGTTTTTCTCTCATTCGCTTCTCAGTACTCTACAATATCCTGAGAGCTTGGGTAGTGTTAGGGTATCGGCAGTGAGTAAAGGGAGCATTCGTTTTCTATGAAGGGCATTAGACTCTAGTTACTTAGCCTATCCGGTACACGAGTCAGTGTCTAGTTAGGTGTATGGGAGGATCTCTCTGTGGTATTGTTATGGTCGTAGTCAGCTGGTGTTTGAAGGACCTAGCTGGTTGTCTTTGTTTATTAGTCAGTACTTTTCTGTTTTCTTTATTGTGTATTTCCAGCGTGTCATATCCGCAGGAAATACTATTAAAGGGGGGGTGGTTGTAGCATTTATTTTCTATAGATGCAGTATTCAGTATGTGAAAGCAGCTTAATCGAGTTATCTTTTTTTAATCAGTTGTCAGTGGTGACATTTCTGCTGTCAGAATGACAGGATGTCATAAGGATCAGTGACGAATCGTTTTTGCATTCAATGAAAGCAGGTTTTGGATGAAATTCGAGACGATTCCACGTGAGAGAGGGGATAAAGCCCTGATACAAAGTTCCAAGGCTCTTTTTACGATCGGCTAAGGACGAGGGAAATTGATATTACTCTGAGTGGCACGCCTCAATTTTTCTTTGGAGGTTGTAAGTTGCAACCTGAGGACCTGTTAAGGAATTAGTCTGAGTTTACTTATTTTCCTCAGAAAGAATAAGTTTCTGTTTCAACCTACACCCGGGATACCGGTAAGTGTCATTTCTTGTTTGCAAAGCGGTTCGAATTTCGTCGGTCGCGATGTCAGTTATTTCATTTGTCGTTTACTTGTCATAACAGGGTTTTTTACTACGGGGAAAAGCCCGTCCACGGTTAACAAAACCACACTCAAAGACACGTGGACTACACGAGCGAGGTGTTTTGAGAGGAACCAGCCGCCTCCACGTGGCATTCTCGTGCTGTGCTGCTCTCAGCTTGACTCAAGGCCAGTAATTGTCACCCAATTATAAGTGTAGTTAGCTGCTTACCCGTTTTACCTGCTCACGCGGCAGTGGTCTATTGAGTAGTATTAGTACCTAAGCCCTGACTATACTTCTGTGTACCTGTGATATTTGTGTCTATCAGTGAATAAGCTCTCTGTGTGTCTCTGTGTATCTCTGTGTATTTAATGAATATATGTGTGTACACCCTATTGGCTGTTTTCGTCAGAGCCCTGGCCTCCCTTGCGCACCCACTAGAAACTCTGTAACAAGGCGCCCTGGGAAAGAGTTCTCTGCATAGCTACCTCGCGCTAGTTGGTGAGTAACATCATTGTGTTATACTGCTTGAGATAGAACTCTCCAGGTGTACACCTGTCAAATTCAAAAAATGTCAAGTGTGAAATTGACAGTTTAGTTTCCCCTGGTACACTCAAGAATGCAGTATTAACCGCTTCAGCATCATCAAAATGAACCGGCAGCCAAGTCTCTCTATGTTTCGCCATGATATCGGTTTTTAGGCTTTGCCATAGCAATTTAGGTTCTTTAATCCGAGAATTTATATTTGCTTCAAAATAAGCTGTCTTTTCACTATTTAAAGATCTTTCAGCCAAGTGCTTTAAATCGATGTAATACTTATGGTGTTGATCCAATCTGGTGCTGTGATACCTTGCCCTGGCTCGGTCTCGAAGACGGAACAACAGACGTATGTTGTCCGTGATCCAAGGTGTAGGAGGCTCTCTAAAAGTCTTTGTTTTTATTGGTGCATGCTATTCATAGATTTAGAATTTTTCGCTACTCTCAATAGATATACAAAGCGTGCGAGCGAGACCTCATTATCCATAGCACTTAGCTCGAGAGGAAAAGAGAAGGCAAATTGTGTACTCATATGTCAGTATTTTGAATCGCTGAGCCCGCTGGGATCCTATGGCGGCTCTATGTTATTCATAATATCCAATAATCTGTAGTGATCTTACGATTAAAATAGAAAATTTTATATTTTCAACAATATTGTCGTGTTTAGTGTGTGAATAGGATATTACAAAACGTAATTATACGAAGAAAGACTCGTTTAACAGGTCATTTGTGACTTCGTTCATTCCATTTTTGACGTACATATTTTGCCAAATTGGATGTAAAATTTCACTGAAAGTCCAACTCATAACGTAGATTATGCATTTTCCTTCATACATAACACAATATTTAATGTGTAAATGCATTTTTGGAGGATATAAAGGGTGTTTTTTTTCGAGGTATAGAACTTTGAAATGGAATAAAACGAAGGTGATTGTTTTTATTGATATGGAAATGACTTTATTCGAAAGGAAATCTTCTGGCATTATAATTTAAATATGATTTCTGGCATATAACCGCCAGGGCTGGCTCGGACGTAGTCTAACCTAGAGGTCCAATTTTCGATGACTTTCCCAACATTTGTGGCCGTATAGCGACAATATCGCTCCGAATGTTATCCTCCAAGTGGTCAATCGTTTCGGGCTTATCGGCGTAGACGAGCGACTTCACATATCTCCACAGAAAATAGTCAAGTGGCGTAAAATCGCACGACTCTGGAGGCCAATCCACGTGTCCAAAACGTGAAACTATGCGGGTACCAAACGTTTCCTTCAATAAATCAATTGTGGCACGAGCTATGTGACATGTTGCGCCGTCTTGTTGAAACCACTACTCCTGCACAACATGGTTGTTCAATTGATGAACGAAAAAGTCAGTAATCTTCGCTCTATAGCAGTCCCGATTGACTGTAACATTCTGGTCAGCATCGTTTCTAAAGAAGTACGGACCAATTATTCCACCAGCCTATAAAGCACACCACACAGTCAGTTTTACTGGATGTAACGGTGTCTCAACATACACTTGAGGATCATCATCACCCCAAATATGGCAGTTTTGTTTATTGATGTATCCATTCAACCAAAAGTGAGCTGCACCGCTAAAGAAAATTCGCTTATGAAAATCACGATACGCATTTCGGAAAGAACCATGATTTTCAAAATAAATTTGCACAATTTGGAATCATTGTTCAGGCTTCAGTCTATTTATGTTAAAATGCCAAACCATACTAAACATAAATCACTTTACAGCTGACAAAAATACTGCCGGTTAAAACAGCTAGGCCAACTTAAAGTTCTATACCTCTAAAAAAAACACCCGTTATAAGGCAGAAATAGAAAGGGCTGTTTACAGTAAAATAGTCATGGGTAGGTATCGATAAGGATGTCGATAGTTCATTATAGTGGCATTGCTACAGACAAACTTATCTGTAAACTTACTATAAATATGATTGATTTTTACTCGAACTGTGTTATTTAACCTTTTTTTTAGGGTTTTGTGCCTATTTTAATATAATATTTCCAAAATTTGTGATCCATTTTGAGTTGAATTTTTATAATTTTACTTCACTTAAGGTACTCCACGCCACACCGGGATGTTTGCTGTGCAAGGCGCAGATTAGCCTCTGCGTCGAATACTGTTCTCACCTTTGGGATGACTGTGCGAGGTACTTACTGGACGCGCTTGGCGCTATGCAGAGACGTGTTATCCGATTTCAATTATAGGTTGTCCTAAGATGACGGTAAGCCTCGAGCCGTTAGCGCAGCAAAGAACCATAGCGTCCTTGGCTGCCTTCTACTGAATGTATCACGGCGAATGTTCTGAAGAGCTCTTCAACCTGATCCCACCATCTCCTTTCCGATTCCGAACAACACGTCGGGCAGAGGTGCCACTCATAAATAGCGGAGAGAATCTTCGCCAGAACTGAGCGTTTCAAAAGATCGTTCCTCTGTCGAACTACAAAATCCTGGAACGACCTGCCCGCACATTTGTTTCCCTCATTTTACAATCCCGGGTTCTACAAGCGGAGCGTGAAGAGGCACATCATAGGGCCGCCAACTTGAGGACTACTGTCAGAAGTCTTGTGTGCTGTAAGCATGGCCCCCATTCGCTAGATGCGCCACGGCTTTCCATTAGTTTCCATCAGTGGCGACGTCAATTTGGCGAGGTTAATATATTTTAAAAAATCTACGAGTAATATCTTTTATTGTTACTAGGGTTCAATAATAAATGAGTTTCTAGGTTTAGTATTACGATAAGAGTTGGATTTTTAGTAAAATTTCAAATTCAATTGGCAAAATATATATGTACGGCAACAATGCAATGTACGATGCCATAAATTACATGTTAAAAGTGTATTTTCACATTCACACACTGAATCAAAATTCGTAAAATCACTACAGAATTTCTAATATTACGAGTTACCCCATATAATCCCATTTTTACTTTTTCATAGTCGATTACATTCAAATTAACAATTAATTCCCCAAAACAAGAAGTTGGAGATGAAACTTCTAAGCACTTTGTGTGCTTAGAAGTTTCATTTCCATTCCATCCATTTATACAGATACTTTTATCGATAACATAGGTGTGTGTGACCATTCAACAACACTATTTAACCCACACATAGATCTTTCATTTTTGGTCTCGTCTTCAGTTTGACACTGTTCATCTTGTACATTCTAAATCTATGGTTCTATTGATTATAACCGCCGAATACTGAACATTTGTGAAGACAAATTAAAAAACTTACCTCTATCCAACTTACCAAATTCCTCCTCGATCTGAAATCACCGTAGAATGCTCAATAAATTATCCAGAATTGAAAGAAGGTCATTAAACACAGCAATATAGAATTCCAACACATATCCCTGAAAAAACTCGGATTATTCAAAACAGGAGTGAGAGAAATGTTAAAAGAAATCTCACGTGATACGAGAAATTACGCCTGCATGTATCATAAGTGCAAATATTGTAAGAATCGAAAACCACTCTATTGCACACCAAATCGAGATGAGGATAATATAAATGTATCATGTTTACGATGGGAACAGCAAAATCATACCTATCCTAAAAGAGAAGGAAATAAAACAATAGAAATAAAAACAAAAAAAACAGCAAAAGTTTTAAAAACTGGAACTTTGGAAACTTTAAAGAACGACTTTGAGAAAGATCTTCATGATTTCAAAATACATCATTTTAACATGCAGCACCAACAGAAACAATACCAAATAGCAGTTTCACAATTAAAGGATAATGAAGTCATTATAGTATGCGACTTCTCAGAAAATTATGAGGCTAAATTAGGAAGCGAGATACAAGCAATGCACTTCGGTGCATCTAAGAACCAAATAACTCTTCACACTGGTATGATTTATTGGGCCAATAGATCACAATCCTTCTGTACCATTTCAGAAGTCAATAACCATCAACCACCGGCTATTTGGGCTCATTTGACCCCACTATTAGACCTAATTAAAAAAGAATCCGGGAACATAACTGTCATTCACTTTTTCTCAGACGGCCCGTCCTCGTACAGGCAAAAAAACAACTTTTATTTACTCGCATATTTTACGAAATATCATGGATTTGATTATACGACCTGGTCTTTCTTTGAATCTGGTCACGGGAAAAGTGTAGCGGATGGCATAGGTGGCTGTGTAAAACGAACATTGGATAGAAAAGTTTGTCACGGAACGGACGTAGTCAATGCAAAAAGTGCCTACGAAATTCTCAGCCAGTGCCTCAAAAGCATCAAAGTTTTCCTGATTCCTGATGATGCCATTGACGATATCAGTAAAATCTTGCCTTTAAATGTACAAATATTAAAAGGCACTCTCAAAGTACATCAAATCATCACTAAAGATGATAATTCCGTAAAATTTAGGGATATAAGTTGCTTCTGCGGTCTACGTCCAGGACTCTGCGGCTGTTTTTCACCGCAAGTCCATCATGTTACTTCATGCAACGTAAATACTCGTCCACAGATTCAAAGAAAAAATAGTTCTTCCAATAATATTATATCCTTTCCGTCCCACAGCGACTCTGTTCCATCAACTACTAAAGACATTGTAAAACCATCACGTCAAGACTTTCTCGAACTAAACATGAACTCGAGATAAACTTTCCTAAACATGACAAAAAACTTGTGACAAATATTAGGAGCACAAAGCGATTAGAAGTCATGAAAGATATTTCTGATAATATCTTTAATAACATTGCATTTCCAAAGTACTCTGTTCCGTCAACTTCCAAAGTTAATCCGAAAGCAGCATTTTTAGGTCAAGATTTCCAAATCGTAAATACAAATCTCGAACCACCATCTAAAAAATCAAAAAACATTGTATTACAAATTTACTTCACAAAGAACCTGAACTAAATACAGAAAACCTTATACCACCTCAAAGTATAAGCAAGAATAGTTGTTCTGATATTTATAATTCCATTTCGTACACCAATGACTCTGTTTCGCCAAATTCCAAGGTCAATCTGAAGCCAGCAACATCAGATCAAGGATTACGGGGCTACGGGCGTCTAATATAGATCTACAGCCACCGTTTTCGCAACAAATAGAGTCCATTACTATTTTAGATTTCGATCCGGTGGATATTGATTTACCGACTATAATTTCCCATGCTGATACCAAGAACGTTAAAGCACATACAGCTGAAGTAATCACACTTGAAAATACTAAATCATCTCTTACGGACCAAAAGCACTTTCAGCAAATTTCAAATAAATTTCTGGAATGCCACAAATGCAAAACTAAATGTTCTGGTAATAAAGTCAAATGTATGGTATGTCTTAGATGGTATTGCGAAAAATGCGTTGATGGAAGTCCGATGGAAATAGACTACATTTGTGATGAATGTTTGGAAGTTTCAGGTACCGTACTTTACGTTACTGTTACTTTAATTTACGGAAAGTTATATTTATGTGGATCAAAGTTTCATATTAATTTGTAATTTCTTATTCACAGATTAGGCTTCGTGTTACCACCCATTGGTTCCAGGAGTCTTGCCCTATTTTGTCAACATGGTAATTTACGCTGACATTGACAAGGTGCTTGCTTACGAAGACTTTGTTAATTTCCATATGAATGATCTCAAGTGGCCTTGGACTGAGACGCATTTTCATTTTCATAAAAAAAAGAAATAGTGGACTTAAACATTTTATAATTATTAATATGCGTCGTCAACATTTTAAGACTTTATTGAAAAATACCTTCTTCTGGTGTAATATTTGCTCGTTGAACGTTTATGACCATTTTGTTACTGATGAATGTGTCTATTGTTCAAACTAGCTATAAGCTAAATGTTTGCTGTTAGGTTAAGTTTTAAAAAAATACGACCGAAACAGATTTTTCTTATTAAATTATTTAGTTTATGTTATTATAAGTTAATGCTTATAATAAATAAACAAAATAATTTATATTAATTTCTCGATTTTGGTACGTACATATGAATCGACACCATTTACATATTAATGTTAATAGTTTAAAAAAAAATCTTCCACTTCAGAATAAATATAAGTCCATTAAATTTATGTTACACCCAGCTTAAATTTAGTTCATTGTACAACAGTATCGACAGCATAACTTATTTAATCTGAACTGTAGTAGTCTGATAAGTGCCAAAACTAAACTATATAGTAGGTAGGTAGTTGAATCGTTCCTATTAGATTTTATAGCAACTTCATGTGATATAATCAGGGTCCTATAATAATAGATATTGTTTTTATTTGTATGGCAAAAGTATATTTTAATATTTTTTAAAGTTTTTAGGGTTAAAAATCCCGATAAATATATAAATATTAAAACAATTTGAGAATGAAAAATAATATAAGGAGAATAACTACCATAATTTTACGCCATGTAAACACATCCTAACCGTTCAGATGTGTGACTGTCCCTTGTAATAATATTAAAGAAATGAATGTTTTTATACAAAAAATCTAATCTTATGGTTCGATAATAATACTAATTTAATCTTAAACACAAAAAGGAATGATTAAAAATACTTGTAATTTTGTTAAAATTTATTTTTTGTACTTTAATGTAGAAAAATATGATGAATGTGGTAGCAACAGTCACACAACCGATTTATTTCCTGATTTTTGAATAAATCTACATACAATTATTCGATGTAATCGTTTTTATTTAATTAGTTTTGAAGCGCTCGTGGCCCCGCGGACTCAGTGTTCTGTAAACGATCACTGCAGTAAGCAACATTTACTATGGCCGGATATGGATGGGTGACCACCACGTGGACCACTTTGTGACATTTATTTACGAGCGTTTCCGTGCTTCGGAAGGCACGATAAGCCGTTGGTCCCGGTTGTCAGTAAAATGACAGTCGTTAAGCCAAGTTGAAGGCCTTACGGGCGGCTTGAAAAATTTCAACTGTGGGTCGTCACAACCTGCGCCCGGGTCGGCAGCGCGTGTGTAGCGCCTCTGGTGTTGCAAACGTCTATAGGCTACGGTTACCAACCTTCCGGTGGGCCGTAAGCTTGTCTGCCACCTAAGTAGTATAAAAAAAATAGTAATTCATTTGCAAGAGATTTAATAAAACAATTACTATATAAATTATATTCTTTTATTATTTTTTCAGCCTTTGAATATAGTCACACAACTGATGAAATTTTGGAACGCTTTCTATTATACATATATTAAATTGTGTCTTCAATGACCACATTTAAACCCTTAATTTTATGTTTTACACAAAATATGATAAATTTCCTTCCCTAAAAAAACAAATGTAACATAAAACATTATAGTCGGGAAAATTCTTATTTATTCAATGTGGGGATACATTTTTATGAAAATGCTCGTACCTATTTATTATATGTATATAATTGTTATTTGTTTTGTATATATGTATGTATGTGTATGTATATTTACGTATTTGTATAAAAGTATGTGTAAGCATTTTCTGTCTAGTTCTCTCTCACACTTCTGCCTTTCTCTATTGTTTCATGTCATTCTCCTCTCGCCGGCCTGCTGGAAGAGATTTCTAATAGAAATAAGCAGCGCCATTGTACTCTTTTTCTCCTAACTATTATCTCTGTGTATTTTAATGTGTGTACATAACTATGAAATAAATAAAAAATAAATAAGACTTTGTACATATTGGCTGATGACATTGAGGTCAAGCTATTTGCAGAGCGCCTCGTCAAGCATCTCACATGCAAGGGACTCGATTTGGCGGATAGTCAGGTCAGTTTCCGTTGGGGTACTCCACCGTAGAAGCAATGATGCCTATCAGGATCCTGACAGGGGAAGCAATATCGCGGGGTGAGGTGGTGCTGGCTGTGTTCCTTGAAATCGCCAACGCCTTCAACTCCTTGCCCTGGAGCTGCGTTAAGGAGGCGCTCGATTATCACGGACTGTCTTCCTACTACTGTTGATTAGTCAGGGCTTATCTCTCCGAAAGGGCCTTAACTTACCCGACCTTGCTAGGGCGAGAGTATCGTGCGATATTCCACAGGGATCGTCTTAGAACCACTTCTGTGGAATATCAGCAACGATTGGGTACTAAGTTGGCCACCCCTGCTGTAGATGAACTTCACGGAGGTTTGTATTGATTTATTAGTAGATAAATTAGTAAACACAGGCAGACTTCGATTGCATCCGACGAACGTATACATATTATACATAGAAACACACAGACTCTTGAGACAAACATTTATGGGTCACACAAATATTTGTCTCCGGTGGGACGCCCCCCTCCTATAACCCCCTAAAGACGCGGGTTGGCACCCGAACCTCATCTAGGTGAAGCCGCAATGGCAGCCGTAGGTCTGTTGGGAGTCTTGGGGTATTCTTCCGGGGGCTTACCCGGGGTTAAACCTTACGTATCCCGCCTAAACGCCTACGGTTGAAAGCCGTAGGCGTTTAGGCGGGATACGTAAGGTTTTTAGCCATTAGGAGTCATGTAGGATTTTATCTCAAGTAAAAATAACGTCCGGGATTCTCACGTACAACAAAAATATTGTTTTTCTGGTAAATCAAAATCATACGCACTTTACTTAACATACGTGTTAGCGCCATATGATTCGTTAAATGTGACACCTAGTCCGGAAACAGGTATATTCGCTCTAGAATCACAGCCCTCCACCAGCCTGCCAACAACTGATATAAATAATAAATAATCCTCAAGATATTATTAGCGGTACCGATGAACCTTACACCTCTGCGGCTAAGACATGTAGCGTAACGAAAGGCAGGGGTGGCGGTGAGAGCTCCCTGAGTGTACTCCGGCACGTTACAATAATAATGTTTTATTGAAAGACAGTTACCTGGATAACTGTAGCCAGAGATACATAAAACCTTTTAGGTTAAGGGCCATATCGTTTGGCAAGTAAAACCTTGTTGCATCGGGTGCGAGAAAGAAAACTCAGTCCGTAGGATTATCACCAAGTTTAATTGCCCACGAGTCGCAGATCCTAGGCTCCATACAAGTTATCACACACACTTATATTTACCACTATCACACTCATATGTTGCATGTACCAGTTCTGCCAACAAATGACAGTACTTATATTAATTAATACTATGCTTAGATGCAAGGTGTATCAAGTCTTATGATCCGACCGGCCACTTGGCCGATGGGTTGTAATTAATTGCTACTCTAAATTGAAACCCATCTTATGATGTAGTTAACTAAAAATAATCGCCACTAGGCGGTTCCCTACAAATGGTACCACCTGCAGAGGCAAGTAGAAACTATCCAAGTTTTCAAAAGGTATAACAGTTTAACATTCTTATATACAAGTATTCTAATTATACGCTAACTGCTACGTAGGCAGACTGCTATGCAAGTTCACCGAAGAGTAGATACGTTATGTGGAATCTTAATAAACGCTCAGGAGGATAAAATCTCGAAGGCACAGCATTGGCTGCACGCGAGGTTAAACGAAGAATCTTATATGTGACTCGCTGTCGTAGATTCAGAGTAGGTAATGTAAGGCAATCACGATCAAGTATTGAAATCAGTGCAAGCACTGGTTACCGGATCCCACGCTGTAGGCAACTCTTGACAGTCCTTGGGTTAGTCCTAGTGGTAAAAGCCGGGTCCATTCAGCGCTCAGACCTGTAAGGGTTTGGCCGCTTCGGTTCTCGGGAAAAAACAGCTTTGATAGGACCCGCTGTGCAAAGAAAAATTACGCGTCATTAGTATTCGGCACGTAAATCATACTATCATACTCTGCAAGTTTCGAATAGCCTTTTACACAATTTATAAATACCTCTTTTTGCGAATCTTGTTATAATATTGAATGCTTTCAAAGACACTCCCTACATGCCTTCTCACGCGATAGAAAATTGGCCACGCGATAGAAAATTGGCCACGCAATCTCCATCTTTTTTTTTTCTTTTGGGTCAGAGCCAGGAACGCTAGTACATCCGTCTCTGCAGTCCGTTTCACTCAACCTACCTATGATGAACGCCTCACGTCACTCCGTTTCGCTCGTGACGTTTCCTATATCACTATCCACATGCGTATCATATGTTGAATCATTTAACGTGTTTGCTACTTTCTAGCGTCCTAAAGTTAAATCTACCTATATCGAATATTAATCTTCCAAGTAAATATTGAATCTATCACTTGAAGCAATGCTTCGCGTAGCACGGGACGTGCTTAGTATGGCAATTTTAGAGTCGATTTATTAATAAGCTGCAATAAAACTGTTATTAGTTTTTAATTGCTTTTAACTTGTTTGCTACTTTAATATTTATTTATTTTAACGTATCTATTATAAACTAAATAAAAATTCTTAAAACCTATCGTCGATAAGTATCAGTCACTGTCATCTGTCAAAATGATAATGTCAGATCAACTACGTTTAATTTCTAATGTGATATCCTATTTAATATATGAATAAAAGGAAATACAAAAATAATAACATCAGCAAGATATGGTCATCATATCAAAGTGTTACTATAATTGCATTGTGGTGGATGGAATCCTTGTTACCACAGGAATAAAATGAAAATACAAAACTATAATCTATGAATAATGTGTGAGTGAGTATTGCAGAGTGTTACAGACACCATCTGAACCTTGTGCTGATCTTCCCATAACATTTTTTTTTTTTTTTTTTTTGTGGGTAGGCGGTATAATAACAACTAACTTAAGTAGCTCTGCGAAATTTAATATTTAAAAATAGTTAAAAGAAGATATTCAATTGTAACATATGCATTAGTTTGTTGTTGAACCCCCTCAACTCGCCACACTATTGACATTTCTAATACTTACCTATCACAAAGAGTAAATTGAGATCTACTAACATGGACAGCCGATTGGAGAAGAGCCTCGAGGAGCTTGAAAAACGATTTACAGCGCGTCTTCATAAGCATGAAGCTAATTTACAAAAGGCACTGGAAACATCAGCATCACCCCCAGGACATTGTGATATAGCGACTCTCTTCAGGGAATTCAACGAGTTCAAGTCCTTTGTTATGGATTCCCTGGGTTACTTGAAGACACAGGCACAGTTGTTTTCAACAGAAGTGGACCGGCTTGAGACATCTATGCGGCGGAAAACTTTGCTGCTACATGGCGTTGCTGAGGAGCCAAATGAGCGATTGCATAATACAGTCATCAACATATTTACCAGCAGAATGCAGCTACCGGACATAAATGATGGCACAATAGAAGTCTGTCATCGCCTTGGAACCCGTCAAGGTAAGCCACGTCCAGTTATAGTGAGATTTCGTGACATGGAGCACCGTCACTTAGTGTGGGATAACAAAAGCACATTAAAGAGCACTGGATACACTATCTCCGAGTTCCTCACTAGGGTTAGACACCGTGTCTTCATGAATGCGCGCAAACACTTCCAAATGCGGCACGTCTGGACTATGGGTGGCATCATCAATATAATAACTCCGGGAAAAGTGCGCCATAAAATTGAAACAGCAGCTGAGCTCGATGCACTGATCGTAAAATTTCCTAATAGCTCTGTAACTAATGCATCTGCGGCAATTGCTGAACCAGCGATACCTTCTACTTCCGCGAAAGTTCCGGCAGCGCCTCCAAAGGCGGAATCCAATAAGCCAACAATGAGAAGCCGTCGTCGTTGAAAAGTATGAACTGTCTGCGTTGTGAGCTAGTTTGGCACCGTTCGCTGTTTAATATTTGAACTTTCCCTGTCACAGACGGGACGGTGTGATAATGTTGGCTCGAGTTTACATGTTTCTTTCATTTGGTTTTTATTATTAGGTACCTACATTATGTATTCACTTCACTTTTATTGTTTTTACCGGATGTGGCGTTTGTAAATGTAATCAAAACTGCATTTTGTTTTTGTCTGTTGAATGCTTGTCAGCTTGTATGATATGACAGTGACAATGACAGACAAAAGCGAGGCCTTCAATTCTTTTTTTTTTTGTTTTTTGTTTGTCATAGGCGTGATAAAGCCGACTAAGGTCAGAGACCATGCTGCCTCTGACAAACCGGTTCACAGTGAATCTTGCTATCTAATTTTCTGTTCTATGTTCTATTTCAAATGACTTACTTGACTTAAGGTCCTATGGCCCCTAGATGGGGCAGAGGGCGTCCACAGTGCATCGCCATCCCTGTCGGTCTTGAGCTTCGCGTTTTGTTTCGCTCCATGTCTTTCCAATGCCTTCCGCCTCTGCAATGACACTCCGTCGCCATGTCTGTTTTGGACGGCCACGTTTGCGCTTTCCTTGGGGGTTCCAGTCTAGGGCTTGCCTTGGTATGTGGTCCCGGTCCCTTCGAAGCGTATGCCCAATCCAGCTCCATTTCCGGCGTTTGATCTGATGTTCTATAGGTGTCTCATTGCAGCGTTCCCATAGGCTAAGGTTGGAAATTTTCTCGGGCCAGTATATGCCGAGAATACGGCGGAGGCAGCGGTTAACGAAGACTTGTAACTGATGCGAGATGACTTTTGTGACCTTCCAAGTCTCGCATCCGTATAGCAGCACGGTCTTGACGTTAGCTCGGAATATTTTGAGCTTTACCCTCCTAGTCAACTTTCGGGACTGCCATACGGAGCGCAGCTGTGCGAAGGTTGCTCTAGCCTTGGCGACTCTAGAAGTGATGTCCTCTTCTGTCCCACCAGTTTCCGACACGACACTCCCGAGGTACGTAAATTTCTCTACTCGTTCCACATCTTCCGCGCCAATGCGCAGTGGTACAGAGTTCGCCCTTCCGCACCTCATCTCGTGCGTCTTCCGGGTGTTTATTTTGAGTCCTGCTTTCGCTGCCTCATCCTGTAGGTCGTCAAGTTTGGCTTGCATGTCGGCATGTGTGTGGCTCAGCAGGCACAGGTCATCGGCATAGTCTAGATCCTCCAGAATATCAGATAGCCCCCATTCTATGCCACGTCGCCTGTTGTTTGTGGTATTCAGCATGATGCCATCCAAGACGACAAGAAAGAGGAGAGGGGAAAGAAGGCATCCCTGTCGTACACCCGCATTTACCGATATGTCATCCGAAACGAGGCCATTGTGTGATACTCTACAAGAATAGTTCTTGTACATGGCCTGAATAATGCTGGTGATTTTCTCGGGCACACCCATTTCTCGAAGTCGGTTCCAAATACTGGTCCATCTAAGCGTATCAAAGGCTTTTTCGAAGTCTATGAAGGTCAGGTAGATGTCTCTCTGCCATTCTGTTGCCTGTTCAAGTATGATACGCAAAGTATTTACTTGGTCCGTACAAGATCGATTAGGTCGGAACCCGGCCTGTTCCCTGCGTAAGAGAGGTTCAACGGCCCCCGACATCCTATTAAGGATGATCTTACAGAGCACCTTAGATGGGGTCGAGAGCAAAGTGATACCTCTCCAGTTGCCGCACTCGCTAAGGTCGCCTTTCTTAGGTACTGTAATAAGGAGGCCTTTGTTCCAGTCGTCCGGAAACTCCTCAGCTAGCCAGATGTTTCTCAGAAGCGGGGTTAGCACCTTCACAGCAGTGGGCATATCAGCTTTTAGCATTTCAGCTGTAATCAGATCCGCTCCTGGGGCCTTGTTATTTTTAAGCGATTGTATAGCTTTCACGACTTCCTCTTCTGTTGGTGGAGATACGTCGATGTCAAGGCTTTGCAGGGACAAGTTGGTAGCAGGTACATTGGTGGTATTGGGGTTGTTTGGGACTCGGAAGATATCCTGGAAGTGCTCACGCCAGCGTTGAAGCTGTCCCTCTGATGTCACAAGCAGTTGTCCGTTCTTGTCTTTGAGAGGCTTCCTTCTCGAGTGTCGGGCGCCAGCTATGGTCTTTGTCGCTTTATACATGTCCCGCAAGTTACCGGAATCGGCAGCTCGTTGTGCGCAGTCGGCGATATTATCTGCCCACACTCGCCTGTCGTGCCGAGTACTCCGGTAAATGCATCTACGGATTTGGCGATAGTGTGTCCTAAGTTCTTCCAACACGGCCGGATCGCTGGTAGCCAGTAGCCTAAGGTGAAGTGTTCTCCTTCGTTCTATGAGACTCCAAGTTTTCGGGGACATCCAGTCCTCACGTGTATGAGTTTTAGGTCCGAGGACGACGGAGCTGGTCTCTGTATAGGCCACTTTGATATGATTCCACTCCGCGTCGACCGAAAGAGGGTTCGCACTGAGTATGGAAAAACGGTTTCGCAGCTCTAGTTCGAAGGTGTTACGTGTCTCTGGGTTCCGTAGTTTGCAGACTTCAAATCGTTTGCCTATCTTGGTCCCTCCAGAAGTTCGAGCTACGGCTACTTTGAGCCGTATCTTGGAGACCACTAAATGGTGATCGCTGTCCATATCCGCACCACGACGGTTACGGACATCGAGTAGCGATGATCTCCACTTAGAACTGATGGCAATGTGGTCAATTTGATTTTTGGTGACTCCATCGGGTGACTTCCAGGTGTACTTGTGGTGGTCGCTGTGGATGAATAGAGTTCCTCCGATGGTAAGGTCGTTATTTTGACAGAACTCCAAGAATCTCTCCCCGTTATCGTTGCGGACGCCTAGTCCATATCTGCCCATGTGTCTTTGACAACCATCGTTGTTCACTCCTACCTTGGCATTCAGATCACCCATGACGATAACTATGTCCTGCTTACGGATGTTCTTCAGGGTAGCGTTGAGCGCGCTATAGAAATCGTCTTTAGCTTCATCCGATGCTAGGTTTGTGGGCGCATAGCATTGAACGATGGTTATCTTTCGGGCTTTGGTGTTAAAGCGAGCGGTAATGAGGCGCTCAGATATAGGCCTCCAGTCGAGAAGGCTCCTCTTGGCAGTCTCTGTGAGGAGAAATCCGACGCCATTTTCAAGTGTATCCCCCTCGTCCTCCTTTCCAGAGTACAGAAAAGTTAAACCCCTCACCGTCTTCAGCTCCTCAAATCCGTTTCTGCGCACTTCACTGAGGCCGAGTATCTGCAGCTTGTATCTGAGCATTTCTGCTTCTACTTGGGCAAGTCGGCTGTCGTCGCTCAGCGTTCGCACATTCCAGCAAGCAATTCGTGTCCGTATTTTCATGCCAAAGGTCGTTGTAGTCTATTTCAAATACTTACTCTTTATGTTGTCTCCTACTTACTTATCTTAATAACATAAATCTCTTTCATTGCTTGCGAGCGGGGTTCATTTATGATTGGTTCGTATATTACATAGTTTTATATTAATATTTTATACACTTGTTATTAAGTATTTATTTATTCGCATTATATATTATATTCGGTTTTATATATTAAGTATATACATATATATATAATAGTTTTAGTTATTTTGTTTGCATTGTGGAAGACTCTTTTGTCTCGACCGATGATGATACTTTTTTCTCGTGTTCTCCTTCTAACTTAAGCTGTATTAGTGCGAACAGTAACAACTCTCCAGCCTCAACCTTACGTGATCAGCTATCCTCCCTTTTTTCTGGTTTCCCAAGAAATCTTAATTTGGCCCACATCAATGCCCAGAGTATTCCTTTTCACCACTCTGATATTCTAGCATCCTTTAGCAGTGACTACCTTGATGCACTTCTCGTTTCAGAATCATTTCTGAAATCGTCTCACTCTTCTAAAGTCTATGGCCTTCCCGGATTTGTACTTATTCGTAATGACAGGAATGACAGGCGCTGTGGCGGTGTGGCGTTGTACCTCCGTGAAGATATTCCATACAAAATTATTAGCACCTCTCCACCTATTTATAACGCTTCAGCGGAGTACATGTTCATAGAAATTACAGTATGGCACAGCAAAGTCCTTCTTGGAGTGTTTTATAGCCCTGATATGTATGTCAACTACTTTGACACCTTTGATACTTTGCTCAATGAACTTTGCCCTAATTACGAGCATGTAGTTATAATGGGTGATTTTAATACATGTCTCGTCAAGGATGATAATCGTACACATTCCCTGCAATCCATTGTCTCTTCTGTTAACCTGCACATTTTACCTCTCGACGTTACTCATCATGGCCGTAACTGTCGTAAATCTCTTCTGGATTTAATTATTGTCTCCTCTCCAGATCGAGTTGCGACCCACGGTCAACTCCCCGCCAGTTTTTCTTTACATGATTTACTTTATCTGTCTCTTTCTATTCGCAAACCTAAACGTCGATTACATTTCACTGAACTACGAAACTTCAAGGGCATCGACCTGGGTGCTTTGGAGCGCGATGCAGCTAACATTGACTGGGCGCCTATAATCAACAGTGACAATATTGACGATAAGATTGCCAACTTCAACAGTATTTTAACTGATCTATACGATTGTCATGCGCCTAAACGTCGAGTGAGAGCAAAACATATCCCTGCACCGTGGATTACTGCTGACATAAAAGTGGCAATGGGCAAAAGGGATAAGGCCAAGAAAATGTATAATCGTAATCCTACTGATTCTAATTTTGATCGCTTCAGAATCTTACGGAACGGCTGCGTTCGTCTGTGTAGAGATGCAAAACGTCGCCACTTCCACAAATCTCTTGACACCCATGACTCCTCCAAAATTTGGAAATTCCTCAAGGCTAATGGTATCGGTAAGTCTCCCACAGTGAACGGTCAAGATGTCGATTTGCATGCTTTAAACAAGCATTTCTCAGTCCCGCCTACTACACTTGACCCAGTCACAAAGTCTAGCACCTTGCTAGAACTCTCAATGCTGCCGGTACCTGTATGTCCTCCATTCAATTTTAAGATAGTTGACGAGGATGACGTTAAGAAATCACTTATATCTATAACTTCTTCTGCTGTTGGTAACGATGAGTTAGGCTCTAAAATGTTCAATCCCATCCTACCCTCCTTAGTTCCCATCCTAACACATATATTTAACTTTTCGCTGTTCTCTGGTTGCTTCCCTTGTGCTTCGTCACGAATCCTACTCTATTGTCACAATATCGACCCATTTCCATTCTTCCTTTCCTGTCCTAAGTCCTTGAGCATTTAGTACATCGTCAACTGTCAAGTTACCTAACACAGAATAACCTACTTAGTTCCTTCCAATCTGGCTTTAGGCCCGGTCACAGTACCGTGACGGCTCTTCTTAAGGTCACGGATGATATCCGCTGGGCCATGGAGAAAAAGTCGCTCACGGTCTTGGTGCTACTGGATTTCAGTAGCGCGTTTAACTCCGTGGATTTTGATATCCTCCTTGGAATCCTAAAATCCCTAAATTTCTCTACGGACACTGTGACCTGGTTTGACTCGTGTCTTCGGGGACACTCGCAGTGTGTTCGACTTAATAAATCTCACTCAGAATGGTGTAACCTCGGTGCGGGCGTACCTCAGGGTGGCGTGTTATCTCCTTTACTCTTCTCAGTTTTCATCAACTCGGCTGTACGAGTTATTTCCTCTAACTTCCATCTCTATGCTGACGATCTGCAGCTGTACCGTCATTTTGCCTTAAACGAGTACAGGACTGCCATTGTTGCAATGAATCGGGACCTGGGCGCTATTAGCCAGTGGGCAAAATCGTGTGGGTTACAAATAAATCCTAGCAAGTCTCAGGCCATGCTTATCGGTAGTAGACAAATGATTGGAAACCTAGGTACAACATCTTTTCCACCAATTCTGCTAGATGGCTTTTCCATACCATATAGCAGCACTGTGAAAAATCTTGGCATCATATTGGATCAGAATTTGTCCTGGAAGGCACAGGTCGACTCAGTCAGTAAAAAGGTGCATTTCACTTTCCACACGCTCAGGTGTCTCCAGAGTCTTCTGCCTTTGGAGACAAAAATTACGCTGGCTCAAGCCCTAATCCAACCCATCTTGGACTATGCCGACTCCTGCTACTTGGATGCTACTGAGGAGCTCTTAAATAAACTTGAGCGCTTGCAAAATTTGTGCATTCGTTTCATTTTTAATCTACGTAAGTATGATCATGTCTCACAGTTTCGTGCAGAACTCAAGTGGCTCCCAATCCGTCTTCGTAGGAATACTCGGATATTGTGTCTTCTGTTCAATATCCTAAACAATTCCACATATCCTTCTTATCTACGGCAACGTTTCTCTTTTATGAACAAGCCTGGTGCCCTGTGCCGGTCACACCTCACTTTCCGTCTTTCTTGTCCGCCTCACAAGACGGGCTTTTATTCCTACTCCTTTACTGTTCACGCGGTTAGGCTATGGAACTCACTTCCAGCTGACATTCACAAGTGTCAAACTATTTCTACTTTCAAAAGAAGAGTGCGAGAACACTACCTTTCTTTACCATAACATAGAATGTAGTATATTATTATGTATGTTTATTGTATAATAGTATGTATGTAATTTGGTATCATCTATGTGATATATGTAGCCATAGTTTATGTAAGTTTATTAACCTACACACACATAATTATATTCTTTATTTTTTATCTTTTCCTATCTCAGGCCTACTGGAAGAGATTTCTATTGAAATAAGTAGTGCCTTTGTACTTTACTCTCTCTGTTATTTCCATTTCATGTTACATGTGTGTATGTACATAAATAAATAAATAATTAATCTTTTATGACAGTAAATTTCTTTAAACCTAAAACCTAACACCAGAAGTCATAAGACATTATCCTACAGTTGTTAGAAACAGAAAAACCAATAAAGGAAGAAAACCGGGTTAATCCCGTATAGATGTGAATACTCTTTAAAACTGAACTTGAAGCGAGACATAGGCAGAAAGCCTATGACCGGGTCTGGCACCGTGGTCTTCTTAAAAAATTGCCCTCCTACGGACTGACCGAGAGATTATGCGGATGGGTGTCCAGCTTTTTGGCCGGTAGAAGCATCAGGGCTGTTGTCGACGGCAGCTGTTCTGACTGCATGGCCATTAACGCTGGAGTACCGCAAGGGTCAGTGTTGTCCCCTACTCTGTTTCTGCTGCATATCAATGACATGTTGTCTATTGACGGCATTCATTGTTATGCAGATGACAGTACGGGGGACACTTGTTACACAGGCCGCCCCGGTATCTCTCGGGACGCAGTGGAAGAGAGTCGTGAACAGCTTGTGTCTGAAATCGAGGCTACTCTTACTAGAGTGTCCGATTGGGGTAGACAAAACCTTGTCCAGTTCAACCCTTCGAAGACACAGGCGTGTTTCTTCACCGCTAAGAAAGCCCCAATTACTGTAGCGCCACAATTCCAGGGCACATCTCTTTCCATCTCTAAAAGTATAGGGATCCTTGGTGTTGACATCTCCAGTGACGTTCAGTTCCGCAGTCATTTGGAGGACAAGGCCAAGCTGGCGTCCAAGAAGCTCGGTGTGCTCAACAGGGCGCGGCGGTACTTTACTGCGGCGCAAACACTGCTTCTCTATAAGTCGCAAGTGCGGCCACACATGGAGTACTGCTGTCACCTTTGGGCGGGGGCACCCGAATATCAGCTTCGTCCATTTGACTCGGTGCAGAGGCGAGCTGTGAGAGTTGTCAACGATCCTATACTGACAGGTGGTGTTGAACCTCTTCGCGACAGGAGAGACTTTGCCTCCTTATGCGTGTTCTACCGCCTGTACAATGGTATGTGCTCTGAGGAATTGTTTGACATGATGCCCACGGCTACGTTCTATCATCGCACCGCTCGCCATAGACAGGGATTTCATCCTCACACCCTACGTCCGGAGCGTTCGAGCACGGTTAGATCCGATAGGGGTTTTCTTCCGCGAACGCTTAGGTTGTGGAATGATCTTCCTGCCTCGGTTTTCCCAAACGCCTACAGTATGGGGTTCTTCAAAAGGGGTCTAAGAAGGTTTTTACAGGGTCGGCAGCACGAGTGTGGCGCCTCTGGTGTTGCAAACGTTCATAGGCTGCGGTGACCACCAGTCCTTCTGGTGGGCCGTATGCTTGTCTGCCACCTTAGTGGTATAAAAAAAAAAAAAAAAAAAAAATTTAAAAATTTAACAGGTAACGAAAGCCTGAGCCAAAGCAGTGAATCGTTGTTTGAACAAACTTAATTTAAGACAAAAGAAAAAGAAAGCTAAGCAAATAGAAAGTGATGAAAATTCCGAGGAATCTGAAGGATTGCAATTTAGCTTTTGGGAGAGTTAACATCTCCATCTCATCCATTAAAAACACGAAGAACTGATGATCGTAGTATCGATAATAATTTAAAGAAAAAAATGATTTTGACCAGAGAAAATCAAAGATAATTATTTTGTTTTGGTAAAGTTTAAAAAAAATACTTCTGTTGTTTACTGCGTCTGAAAAGTTCGCAATCTATATTCGGGTACAGAGCTGAAAGTAACTAATCTTCGAAAGACATCGGGATCATTATGGTCATGCTTTTTCCCGGTTATACTCGTAGGAGAAATACACGCTTTGTATATCACCGATGTCGCTATGATCCTCCCTGATCCACAACCACGAACGGGCTGTACAGCTAGAATGGCTGGATTTTTTACTCTTCCAGTTAATTTAAGTAATTATAATGTGCAATAACTTCCAAAGTAACAACCAAATGTATGATTATCTATACCTATACCGTATTTACTTGGCCGTGAGAAAAAATGTAAACAACCATACAAAAAGTTTTTTTAGGTGTAATTTTTTATCAATAATTGAACAATTACAAAACAAACAAACAAATAAATACTCTATAGAACTGTTAACGGGATATTTACCATGTACTGTTTTATCGAGTTTCCGATATTTATACTGTTTACAAATGTGCCCATAGCCGAATGTGTTGACGTTATTGCGCGCCGAATACGAGACAGTGGCATGCCTGTGGAATATGTCAAACTCGTGCATCACTGTGTGTCCACGAATTATTTCGTATACAAAGGAGAGTACTACCTCCAAGTCGACGGCGTGGCGATGGGCAGTCCAGTGGCTCCGGTTGTTGTTAACCTCTGGATGGAGCATTTTGAAATCATAGCTATCGCCACCGCTCTTAGTAGTATCAGGCATTGGAAGAGATACGTGGACGATATTTTCGGTGTTCTCGAGGGTGACGAGAGTATTGTACAGGACTTTATGGCGTTCCTTAATGGTATTCACAGCAAAATTCAATTCATATACAAATTAGAACGGGATAGTACGATCGCATTTCTTGACGTACAGATGAGAGTAAGAGAAGATGGTTCTATTAGCCACTTCGTATACAGGAAGCCTACCCACACTGACAGGCATCTGCATGCCGACTCGCATCGCCATCCACGCCAGCTGAACTCGGTAGTTACGTTACTTACAGACCGCGCATACAGATTATGTGATAAGGAAAATTTTAGATGAAGAGATGAGACATCTAAGGGGCGTGCTACAGGGGAACGGTTACAAGGGGCGAATCACTGGACACTCGAGAACACCTAGGCGCCTGGACTATAGGGTAGAGGGACAGCCTGCGTACTTACCGTACATGAAGGGAATGGAAAACAAGGTCGCTAACACACTTAAGCGGTTTTCAGTGAAAACTGTGTTCACTCCTTTCAGGAGAATAGCTCAATGCTTACGTACGCCCAAGGACAGGTTTCCCTTAGAAGTTCCTGGTGTCTACAAAGTGGACTGCAGTTGTGGCAGCTCTTATATAGGCCAAACCAAGAGACGTATCTCGTGCCGAATAAAGGAGCATATCAGAGCGGTCAAAAATAATGACACACAAAAATCTGCAATAGCTCAAAACCTTTTAGAAGCAGGTACCAATCACTGGATTGAGTTGCACAACCCTCAGATACTCTCAACAGAACGCCACTACATACCGATAAATAACGATTGGTTGAAGAGGCTATAGAAATAAAAAAGTATAAAACCTTCAACAGGGAAGATGGGTTTCAACTGTTGAGTGCCTGGCATCCAGTGATTGGTCATTTCACTACAAAACAAAAACCAGCTGAAAAAGCATCGCGTAGTGACACAGTGAGAATTGTGTGTCGGGATCGTGATCGAGTGCGGGACGATGCGGTAAACGATGACAGTGGTGTTTACGTGCGTAATAAACGTGTCCGGAGGAGGGTAGATCGCTACGGTCTACCTACAAACATCTAGCTCGCTGCACTTCAGTTCATCCGTGATCATGGCGCTTGTAACAGCGCCGAAATATCGGAAACTCGATAAAACAGTACATGGTAAATATCCCGTTAACAGTTCTATAGTGTATAGTAATGACCAGGTTAGTTTAAAATCATAAACAAATAAATATTTTTACTATGTAAGGAGAACGATAAACTATAAACCAAATAGCGTATTTTTGGTGTTATTTTATCACAAGCTGAATATTAATTAACACTTTTTATACTTTTTTAAGTAACATTTAAATATTCATAATAATTGATCTGATAAAAGACCTAAAAGTGTTGTCAGGTGAAAAAAGTTCACCTTCATTTACTGAACATTAATTATTCTAAATAATGAAAGTAGAATTAATAGTTTCCGTATTTAGCAGGGTTATTCCCGTCATTTCGTTAATTCCTGATAATTCTTTGTTAAAGTTGTTATTTCTGTTAAGTTTTGTAGTTGTGTTAAGTTACCATATTTAGTAATTGTTAAGTTTCTGTTATATGAACGTTCATTTTGTTGAAAATGAATGAACTTGGTCCGAGCGGTGCTTGCTCTTTCAGTTCGCCGAAAAAAAGCGTTCTAAGCATTCTACGGATAAGGAGACTGTTATTAATATGTCCAAACACGTAGAAGAGACCTGGCCCAAAGATTCGTATCCTTACAAAAATAATATTGTTATCAAGTCTGCAGAGATAATGACAATATCAGGAGCCTCCGTTTACCGATTTGTAAAGGCAAAAATGTCAACAGGTCGTCTCGAATCTCTACCACCATCAACACGGAAGCTATCTTTGATTGATAGCTTAGACGACATGGATTTGGGCGTGATACGCCGTAGTACATATGTTTTACTTCAGTAATGAACTTTCAACTATTGATAAGGTTTTAGAGGTTTTAAATGTTGATATGTTTCCAAATTTTAAAAGGAGTACCTAAATTTTTAATTATTTCACAAACTGGAATTTAAATATGCAAAACGTAGCCGTAAAAGTGTTCTTATTTAGAGACATGACATAGTTATTTCGCGAATTAAATATTTGGACACCATTGTTCAATTGAGAAATAAAGGAAGAAAAATATAGTAAACGGGTTAACTTGGCTCAATGATGATTTGTTTAATAATATAAATTACATTTTTAATTCGATGACTTTTGTTTGGAATTAGTGGTCCTGGTTCAGCTTCCATCATTCTCTCCGCTTTGGTCTTCCTAATTAAAAACGATAGTAAATTCTTATGTAAAAATATATAAGTTCCCTTGTCAATTATACAGTTCTATTATTGTTTAAGAGCTTCTCAATTATGCCTTAATAAAGGATTATAAGTTTTAGCAAGGGTTTATACACAGTTAGCAGTTTTGGAACTGACTGGAAATGTGGTAAAGAATCTTGAGAAACGCTTAATAACCATTGGTATATTCCTAGATTTTCCAAAGGCATTTGACACTGCCTCTGTTCCAAAATTAATCTCTAAATTGCAACACTACGTAATAAAGGAAGTTGCATTGGAAATGTTTCACAGCTATCTGACTTCCCGTCCTGTACTCAGTACGTAGTTATTGATTCCATTGCCTTAGATTGAGTCGGGAGGAAACAAAACAGTAAATTTTGGAGTTCCACAGGGTAGTGTCATTGAGCCTACCCTGTTTTTAATATGTATAAATGACTTGTACAAACTGTCACTTCCTAACTTTTTTTTTATACCACTAAGGTGGCAGACAAGCATACGGCCCACCAGAAGGACTGGTGGTCACCGCAGCCCATGAACGCTTGCAACACCAGAGGCGCCACACTCGCGCTGCCAACCCTGCAAAAACCTTCTTAGACCCCTTTTGAAGAACCCCATACTGTAGGCGTTTGGGAAAACCGAGGCAGGAAGATCATTCCACTACCTAAGCGTTCGCGGTAGAAAACCTCTATCGGATCTAACGTGCTCGAACGCTCCGGACGTAGGGTGTGAGGATGAAATCCCTGTCTATGGCGAGCGGTGCGATGATAGAACGTAGCCGTGGGCATCATGTCAAACAATTCCTCAGAGCACATACCATTGTACAGGCGGTAGAACACGCATAAGGAGGCAAAGTCTCTCCTGTCGCGAAGAGGTTCAACACCAGCTGTCAGTATAGGATCGTTGACAACTCTCACAGCTCGCCTCTGCACCGAGTCAAATGGCCGAAGCTGATATTCAGGTGCCCCCGCCCAGAGGTGACGCAGTACTCCATGTGTGGCCGCACTTGCGACTTATAGAGAAGCAGTGTTTGCGCTGCAGTAAAGTACCGCCACGCCCTGTTGAGCACACCGAGCTTCTTGGACGCCAGCTTGGCCTTGTCCTCCAAATGACTGCGGAACTGAACGTCACTGGAGATGTCAACACCACGTACGTATACTTTTAGAGATGGAAAGAGATGTGCCCTGGAATTGTGGCGCTACAGTAATTGGGGCTTTCTTAGCGGTGAAGAAACACGCCTGTGTCTTCGAAGGGTTGAACTGGACAAGGTTTTGTCTACCCCAATCGGACACTCTAGTAAGAGTAGCCTCGATTTCAGACACAAGCTGTTCACGACTTTCTTCCACTGCGTCCCGAGAAATACCGGGGCGGCCTGTGTGACAAGTGTCCCCCGTACTGTCGTCTGTATAACAATGAATGCCGTCAATAGACAACATGTCATTGATATGCAGCAGAAACAGAGTAGGGGACAAAACTGACCCTTGCGGTACTACAGCGTTAATGGCCATGCAGTCAGAACAGCTGCCGTCGACAACAGCCCTGATGCTTCTACCCGCCAAAAAGCTGGACACCCATCCGCATAATCTCTCGGTCAGTCCGTAGGAGGGCAATTTTTTAAGAAGACCACGGTGCCAGACCCGGTCAAAGGCTTTAGAAATGTCGAGGCTCACTGCTAGAGCCTCGCCCTTACTCTCGATAGCCGTCGCCCATCGGTGTGTGAGGCACACGAGAAGATCGCCCGCCGAGCGACCGTGACGGAAACCGTACTGCCGGTCACTGAGCAGGTCGTTTTCCTCAAGGTACCTCAGGAGCTGTGTATTAATTACACGCTCCATCACCTTACACAATAGGGAGGTGACGGCTATAGGCTTGTAATTGGCCGGGTCAGTCCTATCACCCTTCTTGGACACAGGATGCACATACGCGATCTTCCACGACGCCGGGACTTGTCGCATGGAATATGAAAGCGTGAAAAGACGTGTAAGTACCGGACACAACTCTGGACCACACTGCTTAAGTACCACCGCGGGTATACCGTCCGGTCCACTCGACTTATGAACGTCCAGAGAACGTAGCTCCCGTCGGACGTCCCGCTGCGTAAATTTAACTTTCGGCATGGAAGTTCCACACCACGGAACGTCCGGTGGCACAGCACCCCCGTCGCTCATGGTCGAGTTAGAGGCAAATAGAAAACCCAGAAGGTCGGGCTTCTCCCTGGCACTCTGGGCCAGACTACCGTCGGGTTTAAGCAAAGGTGGTAAACCTGACTGACAGAAGTTTCCCTCGGCAGCTTTGGCAAGCGACCAGAATTCACGACTCCCTGAAGGCCGTGCTAGCCGCTTACCAATTCTGCCGACGAAATCGAATTTAGCCCTTACAATTGCTCTTTTGCTGGCCCTCGAGGCGGCATTTAATTTGCATTTCACCTCAGAGATGTTAGGATCTGAATTTGCACGAGCCGTGGTCCAGGCTCTGTAGGCAGATTCTTTCAGCATCAAAGCTTCTCTGCAGAGCCGATTGAACCACGGTCGCTTTTTTGCTCCCACAGGGATCTGAGTAGGGAATGAAGCAGCCGCGAAGGCTGAATTTTTTCAAAAGGAAAGCCGGTGAAAAAAATAATATCCAGTTGGTCACACCTGTAGTGTAGGTATTTTGCGTATTTATTAAATGGTGGCGCGCGGCGGTGTAATGCCTTTTGTGTTTTGTTTGCCACCTGTAGGTACTATACTCGTAAGATCCATGTATTTCATTCAAAACAATGTCTTACGTGCATGATAAATTGGCTTATAAAAAAGTATCATAAATTATCTACTACTGATGACTAAAAAGATATTCAAATTTACACTAACTGAAAAGGTCTTAACCGACCTTAGGTGTAAATAATAGACTGTATATCCTTGTACTAAATTTCTTTTTATTAAAACAATATTCACAGCTATATATGTCTGCTCAGGTAACGAAACCATACCGCGATCTAGATACTATATACAAAAAAGTGATGCCATCTAGTTACATATTTTGAACTAAAACCTGACTTGAACACTAACCATGTTTTGAAATTATTCTACTACTCTCTGCAAGCTCATACCTAATTACCTATCTATTTCAAATTGTCTCGATTGAAGTTAATTGAAAATAATTCATAAATTTGGGACTTAGACGCGAAATAGGTATAGGTACTTCTAATGTTTTTAATAATATGCATGTACTAGCTAATGCCCGCAGTTTCACCCGCGTAAAATTAGTTCCCGTGGGAAGTTACTCCCGGGATAAACAGTAGCCTATGTGTTATTCCAGACTATAATGGATATCTGTATCAAATTTCAGCCCGATCCGTTCAGCCGTTCGAGCCTGAAAGAGTAACAAACATCCACATTCACACTCACAAACTTTCACATTTATAATATTAGTAAGATTTCAAGTACCTATAGAGTATTAAAAACCGCGATATTTTACAATACAAAATTGAAATAAAAACATACTTCTTATCTATTTTTTCAAAAATATCTGACAAAGTGATTCTATGGAACAAAACTGCTTTATTATGTTATAAACTATTAATGAAACATTCAGCCAAAATAAAGATTATTAGGTATCCCAAGCCATTGAACTAATATCACTAGCGTATTCTGAGATACCTACTTGATAAATATAAAAAAACACTGACCTTTATTTTTTATCGAACCCGTAATACCGAAGGCCTACGTCCATCAGTGAGCATTATGTGACTCCAAAACAATAATCATGTGTACAGAAATCACAACAAAACACAGAACACAAAACACAATTTTACACACTTTCACGACGTATTTAGTACTTGAAGTAGATAATTATTTATAATTAACTAATAAACAGCACAATACTTTATAAAGTCAATTGAAACTATGTTATGTTTTATTATTATTCACGGGAAACGCATGTGAAATGAAGTAATAACAACACATCAAATTAAAAACACACTTCGATGCAAAACGTTTCGACGTGCGTTAGGTGCATTTAAATTGGTCGAGTTTTCAAGTCAAATACGTTGTCCTTTTCTATTAATATGACTGTCTCAGGTGTAAGCCACGAACTCATGGCTTACTTTAGGCGAAAATCCACGAATCAAATCTTGAAAAAATGTGAGAGAATAGGACGCATATATACATTTGCGTAGTACTAACGAAGCAGACGCAAAATGATCAGGAAGCCGGGCTTACCGCGTGATGTCAGAGATAGGGTCTTTGAACTTTGACTCGAAAATTTATTGCTATGACTTTTGTAGCAGGGGTTGAGACGAAAATGCCGACTTACCATGTAAATTTGCAAATATTTTTATATTTGAATGAGTGTTCGAGAATATATAATTGTGTTTATTAGTTATGAGTAAATATTACATGTCACTGCCCGATCTGAAAAGGGAAGCCACAAGGAATGGGCTTCTATGGACAATTCGCCACTGGAATGAAGCACTCCATGCCCTCCAAGATCCCCTCAGCGACTGCTGCAGCGCAGGAATCCAGATCGTCTGAGGCAAAACAAAGCCGCCTCCACGGGTACGACGCGAAGAACTCCCGCAGTCCATCCCAGTCTGCTGACTTATAGTGCCACACATGTCGCCACTCCTTGGGCCGAGGTGTTTCAGGCCTTGCGAGAGGCACATGTGCCCGAATGATACAGTGGTCCGACGAACCGAGCGGAGCATCCACTGAGACGGTGTATCCATCCGGACGCGTTGTCAGCAGGAGGTCCAGCAATGCACTATGCTTGTTCACCTTGTCTGGTATTCTCGTATGGGATTTAACCAGTTGGTAGAACCTATTGGTCAGGGCAAATTCGTGTGCAGCTTTCCCCGCAAAGTTGGTCATCCGGGAGCCCAACCAGTCAACATGATGACCGTTGAAATACCCCAGGTCACTCTCCGCAGAGGGATACTGCTCAATCACCTTGTCAGTCGATTGTTGCAGGTGGTCAAAAAGTCGAACTGTATCCGTGTTACCGCTGTGAGACCTGTACACGCACGCGTAGATCCGAGTGTGGCCCCCGTGATCCACGCGCACCCATAACATAGACATGTGGCCCCCGTGATCAACGCGCGCCCATAACGTAGACAGGTCCCTGTCTTCAAGACTTATAAGACGGCGACAGCAGACATCATCACGGACGTACATACATACCCCGGCTTTCGGCTTGAAGTTGTACTCAAGCTTATAGCCAGGGCACATTAAGTAAGATGTATCGCCCGGGCATGAAATCTGCGTCTCCGTCAAGAAAAAGAGTGTCGGCTTCGCAGTTTCGAGATGGTGGTGGACTACGTTGAGGTTCTTGTGCATACCTCTGATGTTGCAAAGGCCGATATAGAGTGTGGACGACGATGCCGCTGTGTATACTCTAGACTCTAGAGACAGCTTTAAAAAATAAACACCTTTATTCGTCTCGATTATTTAATAGGAAACTGACTCATATTAGACGTAGTACTAGATACAGTGGAGTGTAGAAGTTAAGACCCGTGCCAAGATTGAGAGCGAACTGAGGATCGGCCGGCGTTACCCTTAATTCGACAAGATTTTTTTTATCAATAATTATATTTTTGTGATATAGATTTTGGTTCTTAGCTTACTGGAGACCCCAAAAAAATACTTTAAAAAAATTTATGTATTTCAGTTTACTGAAAAACCTGTATTCACTATGCTGGAAATTGCCGAGTATCTGAGAAATTTAAGGTCTTTGACCATGTGCAGTATACTTCCCATTGTCAAAGATATGAAGTATTATTACAAGGGGATGTCTTAAGAAATTATTCAATACTAATAATAATTAAATAAAAAGGGCTGTTTTGCCCGCAACATGTTCATCTTTATTATCGATTTTTCTTTATTATTGTGAAAGGCGTAGTAAGCAACAAATGATTTGGTGATGGTACCTAACAATGATGAAGCCAAACTTGTATACTACTGTAATTTTTTCACCATTTGGAGATAGTAGTACACTGTTCGTAATAGGAGTCAGCAGCGTACATAGACCATTACAGTTGGTTTCAGCTTCTGACTCAGAAATTAACTCTGCTTTTAATTCTGAAATGAACGATAAGGGCGTATGACTTTACAGAATGGTATCCCTAGTGTAGAACTTCCATATCTATATATATAAAAATCAATGCCACTTTTCGTTGTAATTTTATAACTCAAGAACGGGCTTACCTATCCAAACCAAATGTTTAAGCTTTGTTTGGACAATTTCGTAGATGGTTTATATGAAGTTTGCACAAAATCGGTCGAGCGGTTCTTCATTTATCACGTAAACGAAGTTGCGCGGGTCAGCTAGTCTAAAATAAAATTCATGTCGTGGCGGGTCTGGTTGAGCTTCAGTCCCTCGACGCTCATAAGTCAAATGGCTCAGACGGTATACAAGCGGTGATACTCAAACACTGTCGTCCTAAGTTCTTATATTCCATAAAACAAGTTCTGGATTTAATCTAAATCGCAGACGCATATCTTCTGCATAAAAAAGGCGACAAAACACGTCCAATTATAGGCCTATAGCCGTAATCTATCGTCTACAGAAGGTGATGGAGCGTGTAATCAATACACGGCCTACCAGGTATTATATTTTTGCGGTGAGTCTTAATATTTTTATGGACTGGCACTGTGGTCCACGATCAAGATTGCCAAAGAGGTTTTGCTGATTTTTACCCAGCTTTATGTTCAATAGAAGCATTACGTTCGTCCTTCACGGTAGCTGATTAGATTTATCTAATTATAGTCTATTCACGGTATTCATTGCTATGCCGACGACAGTATACAGGTGCATTTATTACATGGATCGCACCTTTCTTCGCAGTGGAAGAATCTCGTGCCTACAATCAAGGTTACTCTCGTGAAAGTGCTGAATGATATGGACTAAATCACGTCCAATTTAACCGTCGTGTACCGTTAAGAAATCTTCGTTAACTGAAGCACCAGAATTCCATGGTAAACGTCTTTTCATTTCAAATAGCATTGGATTCCGTTTTGAGATTTCCGACGACGTTCACGTATCGCAGCACCGGAATAACAGTTTCACCCGTGCTATACAAAGGCGATTAGGGTAGCTGGTCTCATCACGACCAGAGAAACTTAGGTTTTTCCATCGCGTTCAAATTGTTATTGCAGGGTCATCAGCGAGAGCATAGCGGCTCTAATGTTGCAAATAATGTTCATATGCTACGGTGACTACTTTCGACCAGTTAAGCCGTATGCTTGTTTGCCACCTCGGTTCTATTGTTGACAAAATTGCAAACTAAGGGATTAACCTCTTTTTCTTGAAATACTTACTTTCTCTTTAATAACTTATTCCGAACTACCATCTACATCAAAAATTTTCTTTTAAGGCGGCACCAACATGCAACAAAACTATGTCCTCTAGACTTTTTTTTTTTTTTTTTTTTTTTACGTGAGGGAAAATCCTCATGGATGTTATGCCGGACTCCTACCGACTAAAAAACCTCACGCAACGCCCAACAGCCTATGGTTGTGAGCCCCGGGTAAGCCCTCGGAAGGATGTCCCAGGACTCCCAACAGACCTACAGCCGCCTCTGCAGCCTCGCCTAGGGGGTGGTTCGGGTGCTAATCCGCGTCTTTGGGGGTGGGTTTCGGGTGTGATCCCGCTTCTAAGGGGGGTCTTGCGTGAGTTCCTCACGTCACGCTGCCGTCATGGGCCTGCTTCTGTAAGGACGGTGAGCGACTCTCTCACCGTCCTCAGACCCCCGGTCATGGAGGCCGATAGTCCTCGGCGAAGACACGTCGGCGGCGTCCAGGCCGCCGACTGCGGAACTCGGGGGGAAGAGTTCTCTCCCGTATCCGCCCCGCCGCCTCTTTCACGAGCATGACCTGCTCGCAGAAAGAGGCGGCGCAGTCCCACTTACTCCCGCTGGAGAGCATGGCTCGCACCATGGTCTCGAGCGAGAGAGTGTCCACGTCCAGACCCACTACGAGGACCTGGCGCTGTTGCGCCCACGCAGTGCACTCCACCAGCGTATGGAGCGCTGTGTCATCGCTGCGGTCCTCGCAGTGCTGACACTCGGCCGTGGTTTCCCGGTGTCTTCGCCACAGATACCTACCGAAGCTACCGTGCCCGGTTAGCATCTGTGACAGCCGGTAGGAGAGAGCACCGTGTCTCCTCTCCAGCCACTCGTCCATGACCGGTCTGACGGCCGCGATTGTGGCAAATCCCCCCTTTGGTTGCTCAAGTCGCACCTTCCATGTCTCCACGGTTTCCTGGTGGAGCAGGGTCCGCTGGGCCTCGATTTCTCGAGGCGCAGGCCTTTGGCCCCGATCCAGTGCCTCCTTGCGCCATCTAAACAGTGACGCAAGGACTCTCGCTTCCAGGTCCCATGGAGGGGTCCCGGCTAGGAGACATGCCGCCTCACCGGAGATCGTGCGGTATCCCCTTATCACCCTGATGGCCATCGTCCTCTGCGGACTCAGCAGTCTGGCCACATTACTGGCCGACAGGGTCTCCGCCCATACGGGGGCCCCGTATAGGGCCATACTTCGCACGATCCCCAGGTATAGTCTCCTGTAGGGAGCGTTGGGTCCCCTGATGTTGGGCATCAGCCGCGCTAGTGCGGCGATGCCCCCCTCAGTTTTGGGACCAAACTTCGGAAGTGATGTCCGAAGTTCCACCGGCCATCGAGTACGAGCCCCAGATACTTCATCGAGGGCTCGATGCCGATGCTGACGCCCCCTACCCACAGGCTGGATCCCGCAGGTGGCCCCTTCCGAGGTCCGTGGAAGCACAGAGCCTCGGATTTGTGAAGGGCGACCTCGAGACCCAGCCGCCGAATTCGACCCACGACTTGAGCAACCCCTGCCGTGGCCTTTAGTGCTGCATCACGGTGCGTTGCTCCCCGCGCCGTAACGAGGGTGTCGTCAGCGTAACAAGTTACGCCGACCCCTCGGAGCAACGGACCACGCAGCACCCAGTCGTAACCGATGTTCCACAGGAGCGGCCCTAATACCGATCTCTGTGGAACACCGCACGACACATCTCGCCGACCCGGCCCTAGCCAGCTCGGGTAAATTATGGCCCTCTCGGAGAGATAGGCCCCGACAATTCGACGGAGGTAGGGTGGCACTCCATGGTAGATAAGTGCCTCCCTAACGCAGCCCCAGGGCAAGGTGTTGAAGGCGTTGGCGATGTCAAGAGACACCGCCACCACCACCTCACCCCGCGAGACTGCTTCCTCTGTCAGGCCTTTAATGCGCATGATCGCGTCCACGGTGGAGCGTCCCTGACGGAAGCCAAACTGGCTATCCGCCAGATCAGGCCCCACGCGTGTGAGGTGCCCGACGAGGCGTTGTGCAATAATACGCTCAAAGAGCTTGCACACCTCGTCGAGCAACACGATCGGCCGGTACCCTGATGGGGAGTTTGCCGGCCGCCCCGCCTTTCGGATCAAGACCAGTTTCCCTGTCTTCCAGACCTTGGGAAACTGGCCTTTTTCGAGGCATGCGCTAAAAAGACCTATAAGTCGAGGCCCAAGCTCCTCGAGAGCCAGGACCCATGCTCGGCCTGGAATGCCGTCGGGTCCAGGGGCGGTGTTTCTGCGGGACTTAAGCCGCAGTACAGCCGCCCCTAACTCACCCTCGGTGACTACGGGCACGTCGTTCTCGCTGCCTTCCGCGTTGGGTGCCTGAGACGGAGCCATGCGCGGAGGAATGTGTTCCTCCGCTCTCGTCGGGAACAAGGAGTCCAGGACCCTCTCCAGCCGCTCCGGCTGGAGACTCTGGGTCAGGGGGGGCGCTTTAGGGCGTAATTTGCTCCTTACCATCAGGTACGGGCGCCCCCACGGGTTCCGCTCCAGAGTCTCCATAAGCTCCTCGCGGCCCAACTTTTTGGACCGCTTGATGGCCGTCTGGAGGGCCCTCTTGGCCTCCTTGTACCCATCGTAGAGCTCCGTCTCTCGGGCTGCCGCATCGTCTTGGCGGCGACGCCTCCGGCGGAAACTGGTGTACCGGCGGCGCGCGGTAACGCACTCCGCGCGCAACTGTGCGATTTCCGGCGTCCACCAGTACACCTGTTTTCTCGCCGGTCTGGGCCTAGCCCTAGGCATCGCCGCGTCGCAGATGTGCGACATGGCTCTCCCGAACCACTCTACCTCGGCATCAACATCGGCAGGCCTGTCCGCTGTCGGAATCCAGGCCTGCACGATGGCCGCCTCCAGGAGAGCCTCCCGATCAAGGCGATGTAGTGCCCAACGCGGTTCCGGGGGATTCGCGATTGTTGGCGGCAGGTTAGGTGGAGGGGAGACGTCGAACCGAATATATCGGTGATCTGACGACGTCTCCTCCTCCTCCACCACACGCCATCCCTGGACACGGCGGGCGAGCTCAGGGGTCGCAAACGAAACGTCTATGACCGAGCTGAGCCCCCGCCGCGTCCAGGTTGCGACATTCCCCCGGTTCAGGATGACTAAGCCACGTGTAGTGACCCAGTCCTGAAGTATCCTCCCCCTGTCCCTGGTTTCCCGGGAGCCCCAAGCCTGCGACCAGGCATTGAAGTCTCCCAGGACCAAGACAGGGCGAGGACGGCATGCAGCGAGAACGACGTCCAGCTCAGGGAGCCATAGCTCAAATTGATGCTGGTCGAGGTTTGGCGAGATGTAAACGGCCACGACAGCCATACCCTCATATTCCGCCGCGACGCAACCCGGGCCCCTAGCGATAAGCGCTAGGCGCGAGTCGTCCGCGCCGGTCCCCCCAAAGACAGTCGCCAGGCCGTCCAGATCCACCGGGCTTCCCGGGTGAACCCAGTACGGCTCTGCGACAACAGCAATGTTGATGGACCACTGCCTGATGCTCTGGTCCTGAGCACCAGAACAGTGGTTCAGGTTCACCTGCAGGATGCGTATATGGGTGTCCATTAATGGACGTCCATTTCCGCACCCTGCCGCGAACGTGCACTCACACCCTCACCCCCCCGTGCGGACGGACGGTGCTTCGGCTTTGAGGCAGCGCAGGCCTTGCTGCCCGCCCGGTGGTCGGCCTTCTTGCCCTCCGCCACGCATTTGTAACAGCGTGGCGGAGCGTCACAGGCAAGGGCCTTGTGACCGGGCTGACTACAGCGGAAGCACCTGTCGCCCACGGTAACTTCCGCCGCACACTGCACCCCCACATGCCCCACGACCAGGCACCTAAAGCACCTGGCTTCGCGGGGCTGCAGGAGATGCACCTGCGCCCTCAGGAAACCCCCAATAAGGAGGCTTCGTCTGTCCGCGACTTTTTGAGCCGCCGCGACGGGGCAGCTCACGACTGCCGACCCGTGACCGGTGGGGCCAAAGCGTATTTCGCCTGACCTCACCTGATCACGAGGGCAGCCGCTCGCCTCCACGACGGCGGAGATTATCTCCTCCGTCGTGGCCGCGTCATCCAGACCCGAAATGCGCAGACTCGCGCATTTGTTGGGTCTGGTGACGCGGACATCACCCGTGTCCAGCGACGCCCTCAGCTTTGCCGCTAGGGCATCAGCTTTGGGGCCGCTGGTGGCGCCAGAGACCTCGAGGAGGCGGGCTCCGGTGCGCGTCACCTTGCACCGGATACCTCCCTCAATCTCGAGGGCCTTGAGGTCGACTGAGGCTTTCGCCTGCCTCAGGACCTCGGCGTATCCCACGCCCTTCGCCTTGCCCTCTGTCGTCACCGTGATGACGACGGCAGTGGAGCGAGGAGCGCGGAGCCTCTTTGGCGCCTTTGCCGCGGCGGCCTTTGCCGCTTTGGCAGCCTCTTTAGCTACCTTCTTAGCGGCCTTTGCCGCCTTTTTGGCGGCCTTAGCCGCCTTCTTCTTTGCTCCCGCCACCTCCCAGACCCCCTCTCTAGAGAGAGTCTGGGGTGCAGCGGGAGTGCTGACTGTGCTGGGGGAGCTGGGGTTGTCACCTCCACCAGATGCCGTCTTCTTGGGGGCGGAGGCCTTCCGCTGGAGACCGGGAGCCCCACTGGGTGCAGCCGTCGTAGCGTTTCGCTTGGGGCCTGAAGTAACCCCAGTCGCAGTCGCATAGGACCCCTGTGCTAGTGGTGGGCGGTACGCTCGGTCTTCTAATACGGCGAGACGCCTCTCCATCGCCGCCATCAGCTGTGTCACACTCGGCGTTGCTTTGGTGGCTGGTTTGGGAGGCTTAGGCAGCGCAGGAGTCTCAGTGTGGGCGACTTGCACCCCAGGAGCCGTCTGGGTCTTCTGGGGGAGTCCTCTAGACTTACGAAAAGTAGTTAGAGCAAAAACATTTTTAAGGTGTGCCTCTTAAATTTAGAAAAAAAGAAGAAGAATCTTACTTCTTACTAATATTATAAATGGGAAAGTTTGTGAGTGTGGATGTTTGTTACTCTTTCACGCTCTAACGGCTGAACGCATCTTTCTGATATTTGGTAAAGGGATAGATTATTGTCTGGAATAACACATAGGCTCTTTTATACCGGGAATAAGTTCCCACGGAAAGTCAGAACGGGAACAAATTTGACGCGGGTGTATCCGCGGGCATCAGCTAGTAGTGTATAAAAATTTGATTATTTAATTTTCCACTACATCGACAATGGGAAGAATACTGTAGATAGTATTTAGTGGTTACTTTTCCTATGTTTCAATTATGTGAAGTATACTGGACAACAAGTTATTAAGCATTGTAAATACTAAAAAAATTACAATAATACACTAAAAACATTACGAGTAGCTTATCTATACATTCTTTTTGATCTCTAATAAAATTTCATAACACGAAAATTTAAAATAATAAAAATATCGGTAAATTAAATGAAAGGCCACACGACGAATCCTGTCTACCCTGCATCTGGTCGTTACTGGTTGTTATGCGTCAAAGTATATGGGCTGTCGATTTTTACACATATTTTTACATACATCAGGAAGCTATACAGCGCTACAAACTCAAACTACACTGTATATTTTTGTGCACATTTTTTTTTCTTCAATGGACTTCCCATTCACATCACACATACTGGACAGCGTCGAATTAAGGGTTAAAGGACTGTGTGTCAGAGCCATAATGCTAGTTCAGCAAGCCAGAGATGCTGATCAGCATAACCAAGGTATTGGTCATTGTCATCGTCGGTGGAAGTCGGATTCCCCCTAAAAATGTTTGACTTAAATCTAGAGCAGACCTCAAATAACTTAAATACTATAAATGATATTACGACTATAGAAATGAAAGAAGTGAATACAAAATAATGGGTCTGGTACTTTACAATTGTAGTGAAGTGTGTGCACTGTATTTCCTTCATTGTATGTGCTCCCTTAGAGCAACTAGCTTATTGTATACGTTTCCTAACAATAATAAAAATGCTTACTCTAATACTTTTTACATTTGTACTGATTGACATGATGATTGCATTCAATACACGCAAGTGAACCAATGTGGTTGTTTTCCTTAAAAACCCCAACATTTCATGGCGACCCTGCCTCAAGGTTCTGCCAAGGGGCTTAATAATAAAAGTATAACAGCTCTTTCTGAAATATAGGGACAGTATTTTATTACATTCAAACATATTATTCGCGGAGAATGTGTCGCTCAACGCTGGAGAAAGAAGACGTAATAGTTAGCCAGAACGCTGCCGGTGGAAACAATAGAGGACAATTACAAGACATTGGAGGTCATTTGGAGAGCATTAATTTTGTCACCATCATCATACTGCTGGTATCACTTATTTTATTATTATATATTGCGTGCAAGCTCTATAAAAAATGTCACCAGAGGATGATACAGAACGAGTTGGGTTCTAGAGCTCTTGACCGAATTACATTGTGAATGCTTTGGGAAACTCTTTACCGCCAGTTATGATATTTCCAAGAGTCCACTTCAAAAGCCATATGTTGCATGGAGCTCCCACTGGAACTTTGGGTCTAGCAACTCAAAGTGGATGGATGAACGGAGAGTTGTTTGTTGAGACGATAAAACACGTCATAAAACACACAAACAGTAGCAGAGACAATCCCAGTCTACTAATTTTAGACAACCACGAGTCTCATATGTGCATCCAGGCATTAAATTTAGCCAAAGACAACGGTATAACCATTCTCACATTTCCACCGCATTCGACTGGAAAGTTACAGCCATTAGATGTTGGCATTTTTGGCCCATTTAAAGTGGCATATATAAAGCTGTCGACAGTTGGATGATGCGCAACCCTGGCAAAACCTTCTCCATTTATGAAGTAGCTGAATGTGTTAAAGAAGCGCACATGAAGACACCAAATAATATCTGCAATGCCTTCAAAGCCACGGGTATTTTCCCTTACAATAGAGATATTTTTACAGGTGATGACTTCGCTCCCAGTTATGTTACCGACCGACAACCAGGAAAAGGGAATGAGCTCCCAGAAAACATAAGAGAAGAAGACAGTGACACTCATCATGTAGATAATGAGGACAGAGACAGAACAAGAACTCCATCACCATCAACTTTGCTTCCATCAAATCACGACAATAGAGATAGGGCAAGAACACCATCACCATCAACTTTGCTTCCATCAAATCACGACAGTAAAGATAGGGCAAGAACACCATCACCATCAACTTTGCTTCCGTTAAATCACGACAATAGAGATAGGGTGAGAACACCATCACCATCAACTTTGCTTCCATCAAATCACGACAATAGAGATACAGTGAAAACACCTTCACCGACTGAACTACCCCGGTCTGCTCAAAAATCTGTACAAAGTTCAGTGTCTACATACAGACAGCAAACACAAAAAAAAACTTTAAGTACAGTAGAAAGTACACCATCCGCATCGAGAGCTGAAACACCAAAAACTTCGACTGTAAATAACTTAGACACACCTTCAAGGGCCAGAAACATTGATGAAGCGCCAAAAAAATTTACGAGCCCATTCGAGTTCCGTGGATTACCAAAAGCTGAACCAAGAAAACGCGGAAGAACAGAAAGGAGAAAAGGAAAAAGCATAATAGCAACTGACACACCAAATAAGAACGAAATCGAGCAAAGAACGGAAGAGTTAAATAAACAAAAAAAAAGGAGGGAGTGTGCAAAATCAGCAAAAAAGCAAATATTAGAAAGCGACAGTGAAGAGGACGAAAGAATAAGTTTATATTCAGAAGAAGAGACAATGCTTGATGAGGAAGAAGACGTGGTTTTACAGTTGGACCCTAAAAACTTTTGTTCGCTTCAAACTAATCCAAAAGAAGGAAACTTTATATTAGTGGAATTTGAGGTAAAAGGAAAAAAAAATATTACATCGCGAAGGTTATTGGAGATAAAAATAGAGATATTGAGGTCAGTTTTCTAAGGAAATCTATCAAAAATCCTACCAAATTTCATACGCCAAATGTGCCAGATATTGCAACAGTCACACTGCATGACATTAAAATGATATTACCTCTACCAGGATTTACCGGCAGCACTAAAAGAACCCAAGGATTGTATCATTTCAATATTGATTTTACTAAATTAGTTCTGCGTTAAGTTTTTATTAAGTAAGTTATCACATTGATCTCATGGCAGCCATTGTCTTTTTTGCTCTAACTCATTACTTATATTTTTCGAAGCCAAAATCTAATTTGTTACCTACTTAGGTTGTTTTTAGGATTGTTTTTTTTTTTATAATTACTTTTGTTGGATTATATTGATATAAGAACAGCAGATGTGTTCCTTAAATGAAAAAGTAATTAGTTGATTAGGAATTTATTGTTGACCATAACTGATTATATTTTTCGAAGCCTAAATCTAATTTGTTACCTACTTAGGTTGTTTTTAGGATTGTTTTTTTTATAATTTCTTTTATTGGGTTATATTGATATATGGACAGCAGATGTGTTCCTTAAATGAAAAAGTAATTAGTTAATTAAGTATTCATTGTTGACGTTACTTCTACTATTATTATTAATTTTGTTAGAGTATTTAAAACAGTTTTACTAAGTTAAAAGACAGAAGATATATTATATTCTTTTCTTAAAAGTTTATACCTTAGTAGATTTCTAAGAAGTTCAAGTTTATATTTAAATGATTATAATATTTGTACACGGTGAAATGTGGGCCGGTATAGGCCTCTGCCTACCCCTTCGGGGATAAAGGCGTGAGTATATGTATGTATGTATAATGATTATTAACATAGACATACTTATTGATTAAAAATAAATAATATGTTTGATTTTAATATCTTTTATTGGAATGTAAGCAGTCATTATCAAATGTGCCCCATGCGATATAACTATGTGTTGGTAAGTCTGTTTTTGTGATACAACTTCAAACTTGAATATATTTACTAGGATTTGGTTAAAATAGTAACCAATTTATGGTAGAAAAAGAGAAGATACAGCACTTCAAAAAAAAAAGTATCCACTGATCCCTATGCTCCCCTAAGAGCGTTTTCAAGAACCGCATATGGTGACCACCGCTGATGGGAAAGTTATAGAAGCGTTAGAAAAGGGATCAATTCTTATAAAGACAAAGTAGGGAACATTCTTAATGAATGATGTGCGACATTTTCCGAAAGTCACGAAGAATCTCTTCTCTGTGCTTTCAGCACATGATTTCAACACAGAAAGTCTGTTCGAGTCACGAGGTGCAACATGTTCATTCAGCATTAAAGGAAAAGTGTGCGTGACCGAAAATAGACAGAAGCATGGCGACTTGTACATTGTACAAGTTGAACTGTAGACAAATCCCACCTAAAGAGCGCGTGATGGTAAACGCAGTTGACAATTTACAGCTTTACTACGAACGCATGGGTCATCAAGCATCAAAACGTCACGTGAAGCGAGTCATTGAACGAGAACTAGATGTCAAGTCAAAGGATAGCGGGAATCTATGCGAAGGATGCATTTTTGGAAAGACGCACAGAAATAAGTTTGGTGTCCGAGAAATGGCTGTAAGTCCAGGAGAACGCATACATTTGGATGACTGTGGTCCGTTCCCACGTAAGAAAAGAATTGGACAAGCACGGAATGCACCAACGCCTGGTGATGCCCTTTACACCAGAACAGAGTGCCTAGTGTGAGTTTTTTTATAAAGTCTCGTAATATTGTCACCGTGTCACCCGACGAACCAATCGCTTAAAGTTGCTCGTGTCGCTCGGCGTTAACTCCTCCCACTTTTCACTTTCATATTTTTTTAAGTTGTTCTCAAATTATGATCAATAACTGGACATCAATAAATCTGAGAGCTTTTGAAATTTGAAAGTAGCTTTAAGTGTGCGTGCTTTCTTTACACGTATTTTTGTATATCTGGAAACTTAAGAATCCTCCATAAATTTCTATACATTTTAACTGCTCATTCGCGAGTTTGCCACAGATGTGCGACATGAGACTTGTCAAATCGCATTGACCGTCTCATGAGCCCATAAGTTTTAAAGTGACAATTTTTAGAAAAAAAAGTAAAGAACATTTTCGTATGTACAGTGAAACTAGTTCATTTCAAAGAAAATACAATAGTGTTCATTTTGTGATCAAATCATAGTTGGAGGCTACTATACTTATTACTTTCATTTAGTTGATTGTTATAAAATATAGCTGCACCGTATTTTTTTGCGTGGAGGATGCTTGCTGCTGCGACGGCACAAGACGATCGGGATTCAAGCACTAGAAGGCAGGCAAGAGCTAGAGCTTCTTTTGACCTGATATTACACCTCACAGAAAACCAATTTCGAAATCGTTACCGTCTTTCTAAGAGTGCGTTTAAGTTTTTGTGCATCGAGCTAGGCGGTTGACGAATCTAAGATCCACTCAACGTGTGTCTTTAGAACATAAAGTATGTATAAAATCTAGACTGTTTTATTTGTTCCGGGGACTACGAGGCACATAGACCTATACCTACTCATTTTGTTTGCAGGTGCTCACTGCTGTATTTTTTATGCCTCTGGGTCCTACCAGAAACCAGTCGGAGTAGCCAATGATTTATCCCAAAAAATGTGCAGCGTATATATAGAGCAAGTGACAGAAGCACTAATGTCCAATGATATTATTAGTAAATACATTAAGTTTCCAGCTACTGAAGCAGCTAGGCAAGAAATTAGTCAAAGGTATTATCTCATGCTTATACTATAGGTACTTCATGAATCATGCCATTTTATTTGCAATACTAACCCTACTTCTAATAAATATACTTACCAAATTAACATGTAAGTGTAGATTTTACAGAAAATATGGGTTTCCTGGAGTCATTGGCAGCATCGATTGAAGCCATTTTAAAATAGTTGTCCCACAGAAGGAGGAAGAACACATTTATTATAGACGTAAACATTATCATTCCCTGAATGTGCAAATGGTGAATATGGTAGGGAATCATGTGGTTGAAATAAAATTACCGGAACAGCAACAATAACTGCTTTTGATTTTAGGTCTGTGATGATGAATACAGAATTTTAAATGTAAATCCCAAATTTGGAGGGGCCAACCATGACTCGTTTATATGGGAAAATAGTTCCTTGAACTCGTACATGCAACATCTGCACCAAAATGGAGAGATGGTCTGGCTGTTAGGTAAAGTACCTATATTTTGAATAACTAAATAAACTAGGTACTTTCATAAAATACTTCCTGAAAAGTTTTACATTCAATAAATTATTTATTTCTGTTCTAGGAGACTCTGGCTATCCCCAACGTCCATGGCTAATGACAACTTTAACAGATCCTACTCCTGGTTCATCAGGTGCCTTGTACAAGCACATAAAAGCCATGGTAGTGATTGAAAACACATTTTCGAGATAGAAAAATCGCTGGCGTTGTTTGCATAAAAACCGTGTTTTACATTACACATCTTTAAAATCGTCCAAAATCATTCTAGCATGCTCGGTGCTGAATAATATAGTGCTCGATTTTGGGATAGATGCTGTACATGAAGACATGGGTAGGTATTAAAACCAATTTAATACTTGTAGTAGATAAAGTTATGCTGAGGTTGAATTTTTTTTTTTATGTCCAGGTCAAGATGCAGAAACGATAGTAGACAGATTCGTAGAAAGAGGAGAAGCCACTACACATTTATTAAGAGGTAGAATATTAAGAGACCAAATAGTGCAACAATTATTACAGTAACCAGAATCCCATGCAGGGTTAGTGTTTGTGGGATGAGAATGTTAGTTTTTTTCCAATTAAGTATAAATAATTGATTGATATGTACTCTGATGATGATAGCTTTTAAAAGAAAATATTCTGGCGGTAACATCACAATATATTCTTGAAAACCTTATGCGCTATGTACAAAGAAATTTACCTAGTTTCACTAATTTGAGTGATGTATAGTGTATACGTATATATGTATACACAATGTCAATACTAGACCTAAAACAACCTTGTTGGGTATCATAGTAGACTATATTAGGTCAGTAATTCCTTACTGGGTAACTGAGTGGCTTACTCTGGCAGAACCATCATCACTAAATTTAATTCTGACCCCGCAGGAATGTCGTTAGCCTTGCAATATGAAAGTTAGTCGTTCTGCGTTTCATAAGATAAATAAATCTTCGCGGACATTTTCACACAACCTAGACATAGTCACATCTTTATTGCCAACCAAGTGTACATGTAAAGGTCTTCCTCTATTGCCCATAGGACGTTTAAGCTGTCCGGTCAACTGGACTTATGGGTAACTAGCTGATGCGCGCGGCTTCGCCCGCGTGAAATTCGGTACCCGTTCCCGCTTCCCGTGGGAACATTTTCCCGGGATGAAAAGTAGCCTATGTGTTATTCCAGACTTTAAGCTATCTCTGTACCAAATTTCAGCCAAATCCGTTCTGCCGTTAGAGCGTGATTGAGTAACAAACATCCAAACATCCAAACATCTTCACAAACTTTCACATTTATAATATTAGTAGGAAGTAGGATAATATAAAATTGTCATTAGTTGCCCTTTTCAGGCATTGCCAAATATGAAGAACATATTTTTGTTTGAATTTTAGGTACTTAATCAAAGATTTCCTTAATTATGTTACAATAAAACCTAAATTATAATACTTTGTAAATACATATTGTACGCTAACTGTTGCCCACGACTTCGTACTTTGCATTTTATATGTGATTCTTTAGATTGATATAACTTTTTATTTACGAACTGATTGACATGAAACAGACACTAAATGTTAAAGCGGCGCTAGTCGATCGCTCGAACTCGGTAAAATAAGCATGCCGTTTCGCCTCATATCGCATAGTGAGAGCGAGAAGCTGCGATAATGCATTCATTTAAAGGTCCTTAGGCAGGATGGGTGTTATGAAAAAAGTACGTCAAGTATCAACTTAGAATTAAGTTTTCTGAACTCTGAGAAATGTACTCTGTCGGAACGGACTTAGATTTTGAGTTTTTGTTTTTATACTCCTTTTGTTGTTTATTTACACAGAAAGTTGTCTAAAAATTTGGCAGTAAAATCGAATTATTAATTACTTCTATCTCTTTAATAGTTTTTTAATTCCCATTTTTTTAACGGTACAGACAAAGTTTATGATGAGGCAAATCAGTAAAATGTTTGACTTTGTATATAGGGTATCAAACAGTTGAGTAATATCCTCCCGAAGTTTGTATGGACAACATAGCGACTAGCGCAACCTTAAGTGGAGCAAACCGCAACGCAATAAAGAAAAATGCATTGCCATGGGTTTATGCGGAGATTAGCATGCACAAACGTACAGACAAACAGACAAAAAATCTAAAAATCATTGTTATGGATTCTTATTGCGTTGCGTTCCTAAAGCGCCCCTATAATGTTTTTCTCATACATCTTTAATGTACAGACAGCGACCTGTTACGATTTTATTATATGTATTGATATTAATATATATAGTATAGATAGACAACATCGATACTACGACTACATTTTTGAAATCGAGATTCGAACTCGGGGCCTCAACACGCCAATCGCGTAAACATCACTGCACTAACATGATAGTACAAAAAAATTGTTTTATTATGAAAATAGGTTATTTGGACTTTGTTTCCGTGTTGTTTTTTAATGAGTAGAAACATTATTTTTTTAAGAAAGTTTTTAGTTTTTTTTATTAAATAGTGTAGGTACTTAATTATAGTTTCTGTTTTTATATGAACAGGTAATTATTATAGATACACACATCAACACCGTCTAGGGATATTTTTTAAAAAGTTCTGCATCTAAAAAAATACTGGCCGATTTTAAAAACTTTTGATTGAATCTTATTTTGTAGGTATATTTGAATGATAGGTACCAAATTTGAAATTAAAAAAAAGAAATTAAAACAAATGATTTGCGCGGCATTAGTATAGCGGAGTACGAAATTTTAATTTTACCGACGATAGTTAATCGGTATTTGTTTTGTCCAGTTAAAGTTTTAAAGCTAGTTATTGATTAATTACGAATTTATTTCATTCTGTAAGTCATGCAGCGACGCCATTTAACTAGAGAAGAAATGCTAAGGGCAGTAGGCATGCTCCAAGCTGGGGCTACTCAGCGGAGTATTGCTGAGGAGATTGGAACCAGGCAAAACGTTATTTCAAGATTGTGGTCACGTCATCGTGCAACCGGGGAAGTGGCTGAAAGACACCGTGGCGGGAGACGCATAACCACCCAACGACAAGACCGATTTTTACAAGTTGCCGCGAGAATGCAGCCAAACGTTACAGCCGTGCAGTTGGTTCAACGGCTCCAGTCAGAACACCAATTGCTTGTCAGTGACCAAACTGTGAGGAGGAGACTGCATGAAGCTAACCTTCATACTCGCAGGCCACTTCGTACTCCAGCACTACGCAGAGGAAATCGTGGACGAAGATTAGAGTGGGCTCGTGAACATTTGTTTTGGGCAGATAACCAGTGGTCTGTAGTACTGTTTAACGATGAGTCCCGATTCGGTTTTCATCCCGATTCACGAAGAGTACGCGTTTGACGAGTTCCTGGTCGTGAGAGTCGTCTGCAACACCCCCAGGTAGTCCATCCATACAAGGGCGGGACAATTATGGTTTGGGCGGAAATTCGTTTTGGTGGAAAAACGGACCTCGTTTGGATTAGAAACACCATGACCGCTGAAAAATACCGCGCCCAGGTGCTTGTACCCATTGTCTACCCTCATCGACTTCAAATGGGTCAAGAATTTACTCTCATGCATGACAACGCCCGTCCGCACACAGCGCGAGCGGTGACCAGCTGGCTGCAGGACCATGACGTGTCGGTTTTACCCTGGCCGTTGCAATCGCCTGATTTAAACCCCATCGAGCATGCGTGGGACATGCTCCAAAGAAGAGCTTATAAGAATTTTCCTGCAGACATTGCGACTGAAGAGCAACTTTTTTTGCATCTTAGCAGAACTTGGGACAATAACCCGCAGCGAGACTTTGATAACTTAATTCAAAGCATGAAAAACCGTTGCAGGACCGTAGTTAACGTCATGGGTGGTTTTACTGACTACTGATTTTTCCTATCAGTGCAAAAAATTGAAAAGAAATTACTTATTTTTTTATTTTTTCGTAAATGACACATTCATCTTTAGTTGCACCATTTTTTTACTTGTTGTTTTCATTTTAATAAAATTTTATATAAGTCGAAAATACTGGGTGTTTCTTTTAAGGTGTCAACCCGCCACTAGATGGTAGCTCGGTCCCATACCTATTGATTTAACCCCCATGTATGTTCTACGATTTTTTGTAGTTTTCGAGATATAATTTTTTTTCGTTATTTTTCCACGTGGCTTTAAATAATTACAACTTCTTTTTGGTTTGACTTTTCTTGGATATTTTTTTATTATTATAAAGCCTATTGATTGCAGTATTATGGACCAAATAATCTCCTTCCTAACACCTAACTGATACAAGATGTAAAAAATTTAATCGATAATAAAAAAATAGGGAATTATGCAGAACATTATATCTCGGAAACTACAAAAAATCGTAGAACATACATGGGGGTTAAATCGATAGGTATGGAACCCTGCTACCAGCTAGTGGCGGCTTGACACCCTAAAAGAAACAACGTGTATATTTTTATTTTATTTTAAAATATAGTCTGAAAAATGGGCTTCCTAAGAATATAACATTGTTGCATATTATTCCTAACAAATTTTCTGAAAATTGAAAAAATGTGAAATATCCCTAGACGGTGTTGATGTGTGTACTTACAGCCATGTAGTAGGGGCTCTCGTTTAGACCTGCATGTAATATAAGAATCAGACCACGTATTTTAATCCATAATAATAATTATAAATGCGAAAGTAACTGTCTGTCTGGTACGTTTTCACGCCTAAACCGCTTGAACCGATTTAGATGAAATTTGGCGTAGAGATTGTTTGAGTCCAAGGGAAGGACATAGGCTACTTTTTAACTGACTGCTCAAAAGGAGGGTAATGATTTCACGCGATAACTAGGTACTTCTACGAGGACGAAACCGCGGGGAAAAGCTAGTATTTATATACTTTTTAACTACATACTTATCATAGACTTGCTATATTCGACCACATGCCGAATGCTGAATAATCGGCAAGATCGCGGGCCGAAAGCTTAATAATCGGCAAGATCGCTGGCCGAAAGCCGAATATTCAGCACAATTATTCGGTCAGAGTGTAAAGCCGAAACTTGTACTGAAGTGAAGCTCTTTTGCTTTTAATGTGTTCTCATCATAGTCTATTGCTAACGGGGAGCTGCGTCAGGGAGGCGCTTATTTATCATGGAGTGCTTCCCTACCTCCGTCGAATTGTCGGGGCTTATCTCTCCGAGAGAGCCATAACTTACCCGAGCTGGCTAGGGCCGGGTCGGCGAGATGTGTCGTGCGGTGTTCCACAGGGATCGGTTTTAGGGCCGCTCCTGTGGAACATCGGTTACGACTGGGTGCTGCGTGGTCCGTTGCTCAGAGGGGTCGGCGTAACGTGTTACGCCGACGACACCCTCATTACGGCGCGGGGAGCAACGCACCGTGCCGCAGCACTTAAGGCCACGGCAGGGGTTGCTCAGGTCGTGGGTCGGATTCGGCGGCTGGGTCTCGAGGTCGCCCTTCACAAATCCGAGGCTCTGTGCTTCCACGGACCTCGGATGGGGCCACCTGCGGGATCCAAACTACAGGTAGGGGGCGTCAGCATCGGCATCGAGCCCTCGATGAAGTATTGTAAATAAATAAATATTGTTGGACATTCTCACACAACATCATCTAGCCCAAACTAAGCTATAAAGCTTGTGCTAAGGGATCTAGATGACTGATAGACATACTGATATATTTCTAAATACATACATATTATACATAGAAAACACCCAAACTCCGAAACAAACATTTGTGGATCACACAAATATTTGGACCGACCCAGGAATCGAACCCAGGACCTCCAGCGCCGCAGGCGGTACCACTACCGACCACGCCACAGAGGCAGTCAAGTATCTGGGGCTCGTACTCGATGGCCGGTGGAACTTCGGACATCACTTCCGAAGTTTGGTCCCAAAACTGAGAGGAGCATCAGCCGCACTCGCGCGACTGATGCCCAACATCAGGGGACCCAACGCTCCCTTACAGGAGGCTGTACCTGGGGATCGTGCGAAGCATGGCCCTGTACGGGGCTCCCGTATGGGCGGAGACCCTGACGGCCAGCAATGAGGCTAGACTGCTGAGCCCGCAGAGAGTGATGGCCGTCAGGGTGATAAAAGGATACCGCACGATCTCCGGTGAGGCGGCATGTCTCCTAGCCGGGACCCCTCCATGGGACCTGGAAGCGAGAGCCCTTGCGTCACTGTTCAGATGGCGCAAGGAGGCGCTGGTCTCGAGAAATCGAGGCCCAGCGGACCCTGCTCCACCAGGAAACCGTGGAGACATGGAAGGTGCGACTTGAGCAACCAAAGGGGGGATTCGCCACAATCGCGTCAGACCGGTCATGGACAAGTGGCTGGAGAGAAGACACGGTGCTCTCTCCTACCGGTTGAAACAGATGCTTGCCGGGCACGGTAGCTTCGGTAGGTATCTGTGGCGAAAACACCGGGAAACCACGGCCGAGTGTCAGCACTGCGAGGACCGCAATGGCACGGCGCTCCACACGCTGGTACGGCGTGGGCACAACAGCGCCAGGTCCTCGTAGTGGGTCTGGGCGTGGACACTCTCTGGCTCGAGGCCATGGTGCGAGCCATGCTCTCCAGCGGCAGTAAGTGGCACTGCGCCGCCTCTTTCTGCGAGCAGGTCATGCTCGTCAGATACGCCCGGAATACTGGTTACCTTATGTACTTGTTCTGACGTGTCAAGGCAATACACTGTATAATCCGAAATACCAATTTGAGAAAAACGCCAAAATGTCTGTTGAACAGTCTTTTTGTAATTTAAAGCTATTAAAATTATGAAAATAAATAAAATTTATATCATTTTGTACGTTTTTTTATTGTTGTTATAGCCATATAAAGAACTTGACAATAAAAATTAATAGTTTTCTAGAAAATTCAAAAAAGACAGTTGGTATAACAGACTAATATTAATTTGTTAAGCTCGTGTAAGGCATAATACTGTAAATAATAATACAGTGTTTTGCCTTAATAATCCTAAAAATTTAACATTAGTTATAATAATGTACTATTGAATACAGTTTTCTGCAGGAGTCGTTTATTAAGATTCAGTAAGTGTTACCTGTTGTAGGGGTAGTGAATTAAATGAAACAATTAAAAAGTTATTTCAATTATTTACTTTTATTTATGGTCAATGAACCATAAGACCTTTGAAATACAAAACGAAATAGTTTACTCAGGCTAATAAGTCTCTTATTTTCATAGTCACAATTTGAGATCAACATCAATCAATATCATCATCAATACATATAATAAAATCGTAACAGGTCGCTGTCTGTACATGGAAGATAAATAAGAAAAAATATTATAGGGGGGCTTTATGAACGCAATAGAACCCAAAACAATGATTTTTAGAATTTTTGTCTGTTTGTCTGTATGTCTGTATATCTGTTTGTCTGCACGGTTGTGCACGCTAATCTCAGTAACCGCTCAACCGATTGCAATGCGGTTTTTTTATTGTGTTGAGGTTTGCTCCAGTTAACATTTAGCGTTTGTTTTATGTAAATCGGTTTAGAAATAAAAGAGTTATAACTCTTTTAAGAATCAGATATTTTGAAAATTTTAATTGTAGGGGTTTCTTTGAATGTGAGTGAACCTAAACTGGCGTGTTGGCTTAATCATAAAAGAGCTTAATGATTGATGACAATTCAGTCCGCGCCGAAGGCGTGGACTGAATTTCTTATCATTAAGCTCTTTTAGACTTAATCATTAAGCTCTTTTATGATTAAGCAAACAGGACAGTTTCAGACGCTGCTTGATGACTCTAATGAAGAAATACCTTTCCTTTCATACACCTTATGTGACGTAAACGAAGTTGCGGGCTCAGCTAGTATAAAATAAAAACGTTGTAAAATTAACAAATCTTTAAAATACAAAATTTATATTAGCACTAGCTGACCCGCGCAACTTCGTTTGCGGCACATGAGAGTAAGAAAAAGAGAGGTATGGTATTAATATTTTGAGTGATATAATGTTTCTCGTCGCATTTCCTCTCGTCGCGCCTAGTCCCGTCGCGTCGCTTATATACTGTTGTTTATTAAATGTTAATAATTATAACAAAATAACATGTGATACCATCTATAGCTGTATAAATAATTTAAGTATTATTAGTGTAGGCTGTATGCAGATATTATCTGTGCCTCACTAACGTAGTGTTATAAATAAGTTTGTCACTTCCTGTACTTGTGCTTAATGGCGAATACAGTGTTCTTTAACTCGCATCACGTCGTTTACTTTTACTGCAGTTTTCCCTAGTTTCCCTATTAAAATCCTACAGGTTATGGGCCTGACGTTTTCTTATAAGAAGTTGAGTAAAAATAGTTAAATATGTCCGGAAATATAATAACAAGTATCGCGAAATTGAAAGGACGAGAAAACTATGAAGCGTGGGCGTTCGCTGTCGAAAATTATCTCATCCTAGAAGGTATGGAACTTTGTATTAAGAAAGAAGGTGAATCTACGGATGCCAAAGCACGGGCTAAGATAATCCTTACAATAGATCCAGCATTATTTGTACATATCAAAACCGAAATAACCGCTTTGGGCATGTGGACGAAACTTCGAAAAATGTTCGACGATACCGGTTTCACGCGAAGGATTGGGCTGTTAAGAAATCTCATTTCAGTTCGGCGTGAAAATTGCGAATCCATGGAGCAATATGTGACTGCAATAGTGGAAACAAGCCAAAGGTTAAATAATACCGGGTTCATAATTAGTCAGGAGTGGGTAGGATCTTTACTTTTGGCGGGTCTACCCGAAAAGTTTGCACCCATGATTATGGCTATAGAACATGCAGGCATAGATATCACGGCTGACGCAATCAAGTCAAAACTTATAGACATGGATGACTCGAGTGAAGTTAGCGCCGGAAGTAACCAGGCCGCATTTTATTCCAAAGGTTGGCAGACTTGGCAGAATGCAAAATATGGCGGCGGTACAAGCGCAAATGTCAATGTGAATAAACCCGAATCATCCAAAATGAATGTAAAATGTTTTAAGTGTAAACAGCAAGGGCACTACAAAAATCAGTGTAGATTTAAAGAAAATAAGAAGAAATTGAATGCATTTAGTGCCGTATTTCTCAGTGCAAAATTTAATCCTACGGACTGGTACATTGATTCAGGAGCCAGCATGCACATGACAACTAGAAAACATTGGTTGAAGAATGTCTCAAATCAACCACTTGTGGAAGAGATTGTCATTGCTGACAAGTCGAAAATTGCAGTAGATTGTTGTGGTGATATACAGATAACAACAATAGCAAGAAATCAACAGTTCGAAATATCAGTCACGGAGGTTTTGTACGTGCCAAGCCTTGCTACAAACTTATTGTCCGTCAGCCAAATCATTAGCAAGGGAAATAAAGTTAGATTCACAGACAAGCAGTGTGTGATATATAACAGCAGTAATGAATTAGTAGCGACAGCAGATTTAGTGGATGGTGTTTATAAATTGAATACAAAGCAAGTGGATTGTTTGTTTACACCGGTGTCTGGCCGTATATGGCATCGAAGGTTCGCGCACTTGAACAGTGCTGATCTCGATAGAATGAGAGATGGTGCAGTTATTGGCATGACATACACCGGGAGGTCTAATATAAATCAAACAAACTGTGTAGTGTGTTGTGAAGGGAAGCAGGCACGGTTACCATTCACACACATCGGTAACCGAAGCCAGGAACTGCTTCACACGGTTCACAGTGATATTTGTGGTCCCATGGAAACCAGATCATTGGGGGGATCCAGATACTTCTTGTTGTTTGTAGATGACAAAAGCAAAATGGTCTTTGTTTACTTCCTCAAGACCAAGGATGAAGCTTTAGAGAAATTTATAAGTTTTAAGAACATGGCAGAGAACCAGACAGGAAAAAGAATAAAGATTCTTAGAACTGATAATGGGTTGGAATTTTGCAATAAGCAGTTTGCTAAACATTTAGATCAAGCAGGAATATTGCATCAGAAGACAAACCCTTATACGCCAGAGCAAAATGGGTTCTGTGAGCGGCTTAACCGAGTTGTGGTAGAAAAAGCCAAGTGTATGTTGTTTGATGCGGGATTGGACAAAAAATATTGGGCAGAAGCAGTGAGTACTGCAGTATATCTGAGGAACCGATCTATCGCTACAGGATTAAACAACATAACCCCATTTGAAGTGTGGACAGGTGAAAAACCAGATGTTAGTCACCTTCGCATATTTGGTAGTAAAGTTATGACACATATACCGAAGGAAAAGAGACTCAAGTTGGACAAAAAGGCAACGCAATGTATATTGATTGGCTATCCCGATGATGTCAAGGGTTACAGGATATACAATCCCATCAATAACAGAATAATGACCAGCCGGGACATTGTTGTGATTGAGGAGGGGAATGTTGTATCAGAAGTTCCAATCAATATAAATGAGTCGAGTACAGAGCTGTCAGTGAAGACTGAAATGCCGGATGTAATGACAGGAACAGTGGGAGACACCAGTGATAGTGGACCAGAGTTGTTCACTAAACTAGAGTCTAGTCCTAGATCAGACAGGGTTGCAGTAAGCCAGGATTCAGGCAGCACCAGTTCTGAGGAAGATGAGTTTGTGGATGTTACAGAAGCTCAAGATCCCACCATATTGTCGAAGGACCAGGAACCGAGTTGTGAAGCTCCAACAGTATTCGGTAAAGAGGTTCGTGCTCGTAAAAAGCCAGATCGGTACGGCTTTAGTGTCAGTGCATGTAGTGAAGTGGACTATAGTGAACTATCAGTGCATGAGGCCTTAAATGGACCAGAAAGTGCTCAGTGGACTCAAGCTATGAGTGATGAACTTAAATCATTCGAGGAGAATGATGCTTGGGAGGTTGTGGACTTACCAGTCAAGCATACAGTCGTGCCCTGTAGATGGGTGTTTAAACGTAAGTTAGATTCTGATAATAATGTTACATATCGAGCCAGATTAGTAGCTAAAGGTTTTGTTCAGAAACCTGGCATCGATTTTGATGAAACCTTCTCTCCTGTTTTAAGGCATTCATCCCTGAGACTGCTATTTGCCCTGGCAGCTCAGATGAAGCTAGATATAACTCACCTTGATGTTAAGACAGCTTTCCTTAATGGTTTTTTGAAAGAAACTGTTTATATGCAATTACCAGTAGGTTTTGTTTGTAACAGTCAAAATAAGGTACTGAAACTTAAGAAAGCTATTTATGGCTTGAAACAGTCGTCTAGGGCTTGGTATCAAAGAATTGATAGTTTTTTGGAGACCCTAGGTTTTAAAAGGTCTCAGTTAGAACCTTGTCTTTATACCAAGATTAATGGTATCAATAAAATATTCATAGCATTATATGTTCATGATTTTCTTGTTTTTTCAAATAGCTCAATAGAAAGTAACAGACTTAAGAAAGATTTATCCTCTATGTTCAAAATAAAAGACCTAGGTAGTGTTAGGCAGTGTTTAGGTATGAGGGTGAATGTAGATACAGAAAAAGGCTTAATAACTTTGGACCAGGAGCAGTATATTGATACATTGTCAAAGAAATTTAATTTGGAAAATTGTAAAGCTGTGCACACACCTATTGAGACTAGATTAAGTTTAGATAAAAGTATAAGTTGTAATAGTCAATTACCTTATCAACAGCTGATTGGCAGCATGATGTATTTAGCAGTACTTACCAGACCTGATATAGTATTTTCTGTAAACTATCTAAGTCAATTTAATAACTGTTATAGTGAGGAGCATTGGGCATATGCTAAGAGAGTTTTAAAGTATTTAAAAACAACTAAAGGTCTTTGTTTGAAATATATGTATAATGGTAATAGCAAATTGGAGGCATATGTGGATGCCGATTGGGCAAGTAATGTGATAGATAGGCGCTCCTATACAGGATATTTTTTTACACTCACTGGTGGTGCTGTATCGTGGGAAACCAGAAAGCAAGCCACCATAGCCTTATCCAGCTCGGAGGCAGAATATATGGGGATTTCTGATTGTGTAAAAGAGGCCATATATTTAAGAAGTTTGCAGTATGAGATCACTAATGAGTTATATGTAATATCTGTGTTCAATGATAACCAATCTGCACAGAAGATGGCATATAATAATTGTTTACATAAAAGGTCCAAACATATTGATATCCGTTTTCATTTCTTTAGAGAACATTTGAATAATAATGTAATTAGCTTGAAATATCTGCCAACTTCAGACATGCCTGCTGATTTATTCACCAAGGGGTTGAATACTATAAAACATATTAGATTCGTAAAAATGTTAGGATTACATTGATGGTACCTATTTAAGGTTATTTTGTTAAGTGGGAGTGTTGTTTATTAAATGTTAATAATTATAACAAAATAACATGTGATACCATCTATAGCTGTATAAATAATTTAAGTATTATTAGTGTAGGCTGTATGCAGATATTATCTGTGCCTCACTAACGTAGTGTTATAAATAAGTTTGTCACTTCCTGTACTTGTGCTTAATGGCGAATACAGTGTTCTTTAACTCGCATCACGTCGTTTACTTTTACTGCAGTTTTCCCTAGTTTCCCTATTAAAATCCTACATATACATTAGAGCTGACACGCACAATTTCGTTTGCGTCACATGAGCGAGAAAGAGAGAGGTGTAGTATTGATATTTAAGGTGATATAATGTTTCCCTTTGCACTTATTCCCGTCGCGTCGCATAGATTGATTAGAGCAACCCGCACAACTTCGTTTGCATCTTATGAGATTGAGAAGGAGAGAGGTGTGGTATTAATATGTAAAGTGATATATGTTTCCCGTTGCATTTACTTCCACCCGTTCTTCTTTTGGTACGGAACTCATTAGTGTCCGACTCGCACTTGGCCGGTTTTTATCGTTCAGTTGATTGGCTACCACTGCAGACCACGTTTACCTACTCCCGTCGCATCGCTCATACTGTAAAACTTATTAAGAGGGGGTTATTGTAAGTGAACTTTTAAAGGTAGGCATATGCTATTGACTACATTTTTTTGTAACTTTTAAAGGGGAGCATTTTTGTAATACAAAACTTTCACGCAACTTTAACCATTTACGCAACGTACGGAGTGGAAGCTCTCAAAAGAAAGAATATCTATATCAAAACAAATACACGTGATCGGCGAAGGCTTGCGGTCCTGCTCTAACATCGTATGCGTAAGATGAGTAAGAGCGATAGCGATAGGTTCACGCGCGCATCCAGAGCGGTCGGTCAATTTATTATACAGTGTCTTGTCTTGACAAGGTCGCTCATTCCCTTGCGTTGAATGTATGGCAAAACAATGTTTTAAAAAATACAGTTTTATGGTTTGATGAAGGTAGATTTTTTGAAACTTACATGGTTTTTTAATATTGAATATCTTTATAAATAAAGGTCGTAACACAAATTTAAAACGTTTCACTTAAAGTAGACCCTAAAATATGCCGAATAAGCGTTGTTAATGCAAAACACTGTATTCTAGTATACAGTGTATTGCCTTTACACGTCAGTGTTGCATTTTCTCTGGTAGTGATTCACTTTTGCTAGTCATTAAGAGATTTACAAAACAAAACCAACGCACAAAATAGAAAGTACTAAATAAAACTATGAAACACCAACAGCGTAGTTACTAGCATCCGTAGTGACTACAAAGGGTTGCGAAAAATCGGGATATTGTAGAAGCGGTGCATTTGTCAATTTTTCTTTTAGTACATCGAATGCAGTTTGCTGTTCCGATGACCAATGGAAAGTAGCATTTTGCTTAAGGAGTGATGTAAGGGGTTTTGTTAATTTTGAGAAATTATTAATAAAGCGGTGATAGTAGCCAATGAGACCTAGAAAAGATTTGATTTGTTTGCGGTTATTAGGAGTTGGAAATTCTGAGACGGCTTTTACCTTCTCGGGGTTTAGAGAGACACGTTTATCAGTGATAACATAACCTAGATAAGTTACTTCTCCTCTTACAAATTCGCATTTATCTGTTTGTAGTTTTAAATTCAATTTCCTAAAGCGGTCAAAGACTAACCTAAGCTTTTTCATGTGACTTTGAAGATCAGAACTATAGAAAATACAGTCGTCTAAGTAAATATAACAAAGTAGACCGAGATAATGATAGAACCGTGTTCATGATCGTTGATGCCAAACAATTAAATTGGTTGTGTCCTAACATGATAGAGTTAGTACTGATTGTAAAACCTGTCTTTGCTCTTTGGGATCCTCTTTTTCCGTAGTACGGTCGTTTTGTCCGGCCAGCCGGACAATGGAAAAATTGTTTTTTTCGTGGTCCGGTTGACCGCACAACGGGAAAAGTATTTTGTTCCGTAGTCCGGTTGACCGGACCACGGAAGATTTAAAGCTTATAGGTAGACAACCTTTTTGATAAAATATTATTGTCTATTAAATTTCCTCATCTGAAACTATTTGAAATATATTGACATTGATGTACTTACATATTTATTGCAAAGGGAAAATTTATGTTGTGAATTAGATTCCAAGTTGTGTTACGTGTTAAGCTATTGTACAAGTTGCTGTTGTCGAAACAAATGTCTCAACCTTTAAACTTCATAAAGAGGAAAGGGGGTACAGTGTTGATACATAATGGGTATCAATACTATAGGAACAGTAGTTACAAAAATGGCTCAATTTTGTGGAGATGTAGGTTGTATAAAAAAATGAAATGCAAAAGATTTGTAACTGTTCAAGTAAGTTCATTCTTTAATTTGATATCTTTTTAATTTTCTAAAATTTATATTTCATAATTTCTATACTTAATTCTTCTGCATAATATTTTAAAATGAATATAATTAAATGTTTTAGAATGAAAGTGTAGTAAAAGTCGTCGCTCATCAATGTCCCAGTAAACCAGAAAAAAACTCCGTAGATTTAGCAACGGCTTATTTAAAGGAGAGCGTCATTCAATCGGATGAACCAATTCCAAAACTCTTTAATGAGACTGTTGGAAGTCTATTAGATGCCGGAACGCATTTGATAACAGACGTACCCGAATTCCAGATTTTTTATCAGTAAAATATTTGTATATAATTCAATTCTAGTAATTAGAAATGTACGAATTATGTTTAAAATTTCAATAGCTTTAAAACCTTGTATAATACCATTATGTAAAAAAAATAAAAATAGTATACCATTATGTAATAGTTACAGTTCATGTCCGATAGTTAGTCACTGCACTGTCTACACTTTTCACTATTATTATTTATCATTGCTACAAGTATTACACAACACAAACACTAGTTAACTTTGATTAAACGATGATTCGCTGTGGAGGGCCGCCGCGGGAGCCAAGCTCACCGCAGCGAGGCTCGACGTGTTGCTGTTGTTGCTTCTCTCGCCTTAAAAAGGATGTGTATCTTCTCTTGCACCTTCGCCAGATGAAGTACAGTAGTGACGTCAATTTATTTCACGTCAATATCACGTCGTGGTCACCACTGTTCCTTATATGGTCATGGAGTATTGTCATAAAAGATGGTATTTAATGTTATGATCTTCACAATACTGTTTTATTTATCGTCGGACTAAAAATCAGAGTGCGTAACTCCGTTTGGGATAATTTTACACAGGCAAGAAAAAACTGATTATTTATGTTATGTATGGTAATAATTCTAATGTAACTATGTATTTAGAGGTAAAATTGATCAGGGAATTAAATTATTTGATTTATTTAGACATTTTTTAATTTATTTAATAAGAAGATAATGGACTTACGCATTCTTCTACTATGCGCGTTTGGAGTTACGAAATGGACACGCACTTACGACTTATTATTTTTATGGTTTTATTTACCTGACATGAAGTTAAGCAGTTTTACAATAAATATAGTATGCATTGGAAAAAAACTTTATTAAAAATAAAATAATCATTCTAAAATGTACTTTGTTAGACCGACTTTAACATCAATTAAAGTTTAAACTATTCATGCTAAGCATTTATTTATGCCACATTAATCAGTCTTAGGCTTTCTTTTCTTTAGGAACATCACAATATTAGATAATATAGTTACCTAACTACTTAATTATACAAATGAAAAGTAACATTATTTGGAATCATGTTTACAGGAGTCCTAATATTAAAGTTATTTACGGCACAACAATCAGTCTTAGACTTTCTTTTCTTACTAAGTAATTAAGTACATAACAAAATTATCTTATCTAATAAACACTATAAAAAGAAAAATAACACACTTCTGAACGAAGTCTATAGGAGTCCTCGTAATAAATTATTTGGATACCTACATAGTTTTAGCACAAGTCACTCTGAAACTTATAACAACAATTATTATTTACCGATACTTAATTATCTATACATATAATAAAATGATAGAAAAGTCAAAACTGTACATTGGAAATATTTAAAAAAAAAAAACTCGCTGGGTGTTCAACATAAGATACCGAAGCCGAAAATATAGTTCGAAAAATTTTTGTCTGTTTGTCTGTTTATCTGTTTGTCTGTTTGTCTGTTTGCTTTGCTTTGTCCGGAAGGATCTCGAAAAGTACTCAATAGATTTGATTCAAATTTTGCACAAATATTACCAAGGGGTAGGGTGTTAAAATAGGCTATATATTATCACGCTTCATATCCTAAGGGCTAAGCAGAGAGCGATCAAATTGACATTGTAACAATTTTCACGCGTACGAAGTCGCGGGCAACAGCTAGTAAAGTAAAATAAAATCAATAAAAAACAATAAGTATCAAAAAACAAATGGAATTCATTTTTAAAAGTAAGGTAAGTCATCATAAAATTTATGGTAATCTTTTTCCATGGTATCCTTCAAAGACTGAAGATGCATGTACTTCTCTTTTTTTTATTTTCAGCCTTGTCGAGTATAATTGAGGAATGTCATCCCATGGAACGTAACAGCTTTGTTTAATTCTAATAGGGAGCTCTTTCCAGTCAGTGTTAGAGTGTCTTAACTTGTAAACAATCTTCCCATCAGGAACATACTTTAGAGCCCTTAGATTAGTTACTGTAGGATCACCAGCTCTTTTTACGGGTCGAATAGACTTGTAGAAAGTCAACGTCTTCTCGATATCTTTAAAGAAATGATGATAAAGATATTCCACATCATACGGATTCTTTTTACAAGCTGTCTTGGCCAGATATAGGTAGTCTGCTGGGAGGAAGCGAAGCTCAGGAGCCGGGTGACGAGTCTGGAAACAGAGCTCGCCGACTCTCGCGAACAGATTCGGACCCTTCGAGAGCAGGTTGATAAAATAGCGGTGGGTCAGGGTTCGCAAGTCCCCCGGAAGACTCAGACGGCTTCTGAGATTCAGGTCTCCCATCCTGGGACTTCTGCGCCGCCTAAATCAGCACCGTCTACATTTCCCAAGACGGCAGCTAAACCCACGCCTAGTGTGGCGCAAGTATTGGCGGCAATAGAAAGACGTCTCGCTGTTCTGGAGAATCGAGCGTACCGTCCACCGCTAAAACACACGTCGGATTATGCGAACGTGGTTGGGGGTGCTCCCGTCCCCAACGGAAAGACATCCACGTCTCCCACAACGAGGCTGACTGAGACGAGGGGAAAAAGTGTTGCCCCCTCTACTACAGGCACCGCTCCCATTACCTCCGGATATCCCTCCGTAGAAGAGGGCTGGCAGGTAGCGGGAGCAAAGAAAAAGGCAAAAGCCGCCAAAAAAGTGGCTAAAATGGCGGCCAAAGCTGCCGCGGCGAAAGCGTCGTCAAAGAAATTCCGCGCCCCGAGATCTACAGCCGTTGTGCTAACGGTCACGACGGAGGGCGTGGGGAGAGGCGTGGAGTACGCCGAGGTTCTTAAGAAGGTGAAAGCCTCTGTCGACCTTAAAGCCCTCGAAATTACAGGTGGACTCCGGTGCAAAACAACTCGCACCGGAGCTCGCCTGCTTGAGGTTTCCGGCTCCTCCAGCGCCCCCAAGGCCGACGCCCTGGCGGCCAAACTAAGGGAGACGCTGAATGCAGCTGACGTCCGCATCACGAGACCTAATAAATGCGCTAGCATGCGCATCTCGGGACTAGATGACGCGGCCTCGACGGAGGAGTTAATCACCGCCGTAGTGGAGGCGAGCGGCTGCCCCCGTGACCAGGTGAGAGCTGGAGAAATCCGCTTCGGCCGCACCGGTCAAGGGACAGCGATCGTCAGCTGCCCCGTCATAGCGGCCCAAAAACTAGCTGATGGACGAAACCTTCTGATTGGAGGTTTCTTGAGGGCGCAGGTGAAGCTCCTGCAACCCCGCGAAACCAGGTGCTACCGGTGCCTGGTTGAAGGTCATGTGGGGGTGCAGTGCACAGCGGAAGTTACCGTGGGAGACCGGTGCTTCCGCTGTAGTCAGCCCGGTCACAAGGTCAGTTCCTGTGTTGCCCCGCCGCACTGCTTCAAGTGCGTAGCGGAGGCTAAAACGGCGGACCATCGGGCGGGCAGCAAGGACTGCGCCGCCTCAAAACCAAGGCCCCGTTATCCTGCACGGGGTAGTGACAAGGGTGCTATCCAGGAACGGCCACGTTCGCAGCGGGATGCGGAGATGGACGTCCATTAATGGATCCACATATCCGCATCCTGCAGGTAAATCTGAACCACTGCGCCGCTGCTCAGGATCTTCTGTACCAGAGCATCGCGCAGTGGTCCATAAATGTGGCCGTTATCGCTGAACCGTACTGGGTCCACCCAGGGAACCCAGTGGACCTGGACGGAAAGGCGACTTTCTTTGGGGGAACCGCCGAGGACACTGCGCGCCTTGTAATAATTGCAAGGGGCCGAGGTTGCGTCGCGGTGGATTATAATGGAGTAGCTGTCGTGGCCGTTTATATCTCGCCGAACCTCGACCAGCATCAGTTTGAGCTTTGGCTCCCTGAGCTGGACGTCGTTCTTGCCGCTTGCCGTCCTCGCCCTGTCCTGGTCCTGGGAGACTTCAACGCCTGGTCTCAGGCTTGGGGCTCCCGGGAAACCATTGGCAGAGGACGAAGTTTGGAAGACTGGGTCACTACACGTGGCCTAGAAATTCTAAACCGGGGGAACGTCGCAACCTGGGTGCGGGGAGGGCTCAGTTCGGTCGTAGACGTATCGTTTGCGACCCCTGATCTCGCCCGCCGCGTCCAGGGCTGGCGTGTGGTGGAGGAGGAGGAGTCGTTATCCGATCACAGATATATTCGGTTCGACCTCGCCTCTCCACCCGACCTACCGCCGGCTATCGCAAATCCCCCGGAACCGCGTTGGGCGCTTAAACACCTCAATCGGGAGGCTCTCCTGGAGGCAGCCGTCGTGCAGGCCTGGATTCCGGCAGAAAACACGCCTGTCGATGTTGATGCAGAGGCGGAGTGGTTCAGGAGAGCCATGTCGCAAATCTGCGACGCTGCGATGCCTAGGGTAAGGCCCGAACCGGCAAGGAGGCAGGTGTGTTGGTGGTCGCCGGAGATCGCACAGTTGCGTGCCACTTGCGTGTCCGCGCGCCGTCGATACACCAGATTCCGCCGGAGGCGTCGCCGCCCAGATAATGCGACAGCCCGAGAGACGGAGCTATACGATTCTTACAAGGGGGCCAAGAGGACCCTCCAGAGAGCCATAAAAGAGGCCAAAAAATCGGCCCGAGAAGAGCTCCTGGAGACTCTGGAACAGAACCCATGGGGGCGTCCGTACCTCATGGTTAGAGGTAAGCTTCGCCCTAGGGCGCCCCCACTGACCCAGAGCCTCCAACCAGAGCAGCTGGAGAGGGTTCTGGGCACCTTGTTTCCATTGAGAGCGGAGGAACATATTCCTCCGCACATGGCTCCGTCTCTGGCGCCTGACGCGGATAGCGGCGAGAACGACGTGCCCGAAGTCACCGAGGGTGAGCTAGGGGCAGCTGTGCTGCGACTTAAATCCCGCAAGAGCACAGCCCCCGGACCCGACGGCATTCCAGGCCGAGCGTGGGTCCTGGCTCTCGAAGAACTTGGGCCCCGACTAATAAGGCTCTTTAGTGCATGCCTCGAAAAAGGCCAGTTTCCCAAGGTATGGAAAACGGGAAAACTGGTCCTGATCCGAAAGGCGGGGCGGCCGGCGAACTCACCATCTGGGTACCGGCCGATCGTGTTGCTCGACGAGGTGTGTAAGCTCTTTGAGCGTATCATTGCTGAGCGCCTCGTCGGGCATCTCACACACGTGGGGCCAGATCTGGCGGATAACCAATTCGGTTTCCGTCGGGGGCGCTCCACTGTGGACGCGATCATGCGTGTCAGGAGCCTGGCGGTGGAAGCGACATCGCGGGGCGAGGTGGTGTTGGCGGTGTCTCTTGACATCGCCAACGCCTTCAACACCTTGCCCTGGAGCTGCGTTAGGGAGGCGCTCATTTATCACAGAGTGCCTCTCTACCTCCGTCGCATTGTCGGGGCTTATTTGTCCGAGAGAGCCATAGCTTACCCGAGTTGGCTAGGGCCGGGGCGGCGAGACGTGTCGTGCGGTGTTCCACAGGGGTCGGTCTTAGGACCGCTCTTGTGGAACATCGGCTACGATTGGGTACTTCGCGGTTCGTTGCTCAGAGGTGTCGACGTAACGTGCTACGCCGACGATACCCTCGTTACGGCGCGTGGAGCAACACACCGAGAAGCAGCCCTAAAGGCCACGGCAGGGGTTGCTCAAGTCGTGGGGCGAATACGACGGCTGGGTCTAGAGGTGGCCCTTTACAAATCCGAAGCCCTGTGCTTCCACGGGCCTCGGAAGGGGCCGCCGACAGGATCCAGCATACATGTAGGGGGCGTTAGCATCGGCATCGAGCCCTCAATGAAGTACCTGGGGCTTGTACTCGATAGCCGATGGAACTTCGGACACCACTTCCGAAGTTTGGTCCCAAAGCTGAGAGGGGCAACAGCTGCACTTTCGCGGTTGTTGCCCAACATAAGGGGACCCAACGCTCCCTGCAGAAGACTATACCTCGGGATCGTGCGGAGTATGGCCCTATACGGGGCGCCTATATGGGCGGAGACCCTGACGGCCCGCAATGTGGCTAGACTACATAGCCCGCTGAAGGCAATGGCCATCAGGGTCATTAGAGGGTACCGCACGATCTCTGTCGAGGCGGCATGTCTCCTAGCTGGGACCCCTCCATGGGACCTGGAAGCGAAAGCCCTTGCGTCGCTTTATCAGTGGCGCAAGGAGGCGCTGGAGCGGAACCACAGGCCTGAGTCTCGGGAAATCGAGGCCCAGCGGTCCCTGCTCCACCAGGAGCTCATGGAAACATGGAAGGTACGACTTGAGCAACCAAAATGGGGGCTCTCCACTATTGAGGCGGTGAAGCCGGTCATGGATCAGTGGCGGGAGAGACGCCATGGTAGCCTCACTTATCGGGTGTCACAGATACTTACCGGACACGGGTGTTTCGGTAAGTATCTGTGGCGCATACATAGGGAGGTAACACCCGAGTGTCAGCACTGCGGTGACTGCAGCGAGGACACGGCGCTGCATACTCTGGTGGAGTGCTCAGCATGGGCGCTACAGCGCCGAGACCTCGTTGCAGGCCTGGGCGTTGACGTTCTCACACTGGAGACCATGGTAAAAGCTATGGTCTCTAGCGGAAGCAAGTGGGATGCCGCTGCATCTTTTTGCGAGCAAGTTATGCTTCAAAAAGAGGTGGCGGGAAGGGACCGGGAGAGAAATCTCCCTCCCGAGTTCCGCAGTCGGCGGCGAGGTCGTCGCAGGCTGCTATACGCCCAAGACTACCGACCTCCATGACCGGGGGCCTGAGAACGGTGAGCTGGCTGCTCGCCGTTCTTACAGAAGCAGGCCAAGACGATGGCGTATATCTCTTTGCCCCTCATAGTGGTGATAGTGGTGGGACAGTACCCAACTCCCCCCCCCCCCTTCCCCAAGTAGCGGGTTAACACCCGAACCGACTCTCCAGAAGCGGGATAGCACCCGAACCCCATAGGCGAGGTTGAAGTGTTCGCCAAAGTCTGCCGAGAGCCCTGGGACATCCTTCCGAGGGCTTACCCGGGACTCCCGGCCGTAGACAGTTGTAGAGCATCGTGTGGTTTTAGTCGGTAGGAGTCCGGCATAGCATCCATGTAGGATTTCCACACGTAAAAAAAAAAAAAAAAAAAAAAAGGTAGTCTGCTGGAACATTTATTTTTTTGTGTCTTATCGCTCTTTCTTTCGGAGTGCATACTATCGCACTCCATTTGCGTATGCCCTTTTTCAAGATACTTTTGAACAACATTTATCTTGTTTCCCATGCTAAAGTTGAGCAAGGCATTAGACAATACCACATTCCTATTTTGGTATGTACACTGTACAGCCATCACTGTACAAAATTAGTTCCTTACTATTATCTACTAAGTGTTGATTAATAAACTTTCCCAGAGCAGTGACGATAATAGTAGAAAATTCATTACTTGTTAGTCTTCCTTCGCATTCGTTCCAGATGTAACAATATCCTTTGTTTCTTTAACATCGTATAGAGTAAAATTGTGGACAAGCTTTGTTTTATAGTAAAGTGCAGACACATTTGATCGTGGGCTTAAAAGCACTGACTGCAGATCCATAATAAGTACTTCATTGCTTGACGCAGTATCTTTTGTTAGTTCTTTCCGGGTACACTACATTAATACGAAAAACTTAATTCCGAAAGTCACAATCACGAATTTCATAAGTCCGAATGATTCGAAATCCCGAAAGTCAAAAATCCGATGTTTCAAAAATCCTTTTTATTAAAAGTAATATTTTAAAATTCCGAATGTTTACAATTCCGACTGTCTGATATTATAAATACGAACTCCGATTATCAAAAATCCGAAATATCATAAATACGAAGGGTGAATGTCGTTTCCACCCGTTCCTGTTTTAACCCGAAAACTTATCATTAAAGACGATTATTTATGTTCCCGATGCCACCCGTTTTTTTAATAAAGTATAGTCAAGTCTAACTACCCAAAATATTATTTTCAAGTGAGTAAAGGCAAACGACAAAACAAAAAAAATGTCTGAGTCGGGGTGTTAACCATTCACTTATTATGGTTAACACCTCGACTCGTATAGGCTAGGTTAGAAGGCTAAGGCGAAAGCGAAGCGGAGCGGAGCTCCGGCCTTAGTCATCGTGGTTATTTTTTTTTGTTTTGTCGTTTGCCTTCCACTCACTTGGAAATAATATCTTCGGTTGTTAGACTTGACCGTACTTTATTTAAAAAACTAAAATTGTGAATTTTCGGATATTTGAAATTCTGAATGCTCTTCGGGAAAATAACAGTCCGGTCTTTTGATTATTCGTACTAATGAAATTAGGAAAAATAAAAATTCTTACTTATGACTTTCGGATAAATGAATATCGTCCTTTTGAATATTCGGAGCTTTGTTTCTTATGGTACGTTTACACGCTTGTCAAGCCTTGGCAAGCGTCGACAGTCACAAGCGTGTAAAGAAGGCGTTTGGCTTGGCTTGCGTGAGTTTGTCAGCGCTTGCTGCCGATCCAGTAGTGTCGGTTTTTTGACGCAGATCAAAGGGCGTTTGCGGCAAACGTTTGCGACGCATTTACACGTTGGTCCGCGTTTAGTAGCCATTGTGATCTCGCGGCGACTACACGCTTGCTTGCTCGTGCTAAATAAATAAAAAATGAGTGGCTGGTCGAATGAGGAGAGTCTTTCGTTTCTGGAGCATTATTAGCATCCACCATCTTCGTGGTCGTCGAGCTTTCCTATTTTTTTGTTTCACTTTGCTTGCATTTCAAAAAAAAGTACATTAAACGAAATGCAATAGCCGTGACAAGTTCGGTGTCCGCCGTGCTTGGAGGTAGATTGCAGACTGACACATTCTCAAGCGTGTAAACGCCTTCCAAACGGCAAACAAGATTTGTGATGGCTTGGGGCTGTTTGCCGTTTTCCAAGGATTGGCAAGCGTGTAAACGTAGCATTAGGAATTATAATCTTCGGAATTTTGAACATCGGAATATTGAAATTCGGAAAAACATATTTCGGAATTTTTGGGTGTTCCCGTTCTTTCCGTGCTTCCTCTTTCTTTTCTAGATGTATTTTGTAATCGCATTCTGTAGTATTTCCCGTTTTAAACGACTCACAAATATCACATACCTAAATCCTTTTTGGCCGAAATAGTGACAATTTAAGCTGTTCAAATACATTGGAAAATGTTGCAATGCTTAAAGGTGTAACTTTTTCTCGCAGACAGAAGTCATCTTTATAGGTCTTGTATAGTTGTAATTTTGATGTCCAAAGTGGTTCCAAATACAATTTGGATGAATTTTTGCGACAGTAGTGAGTTTCCAGTTTCGGCAAGGAATCAAAAAATCTTCGCAATTGTTTATGGAGTTCATCTTTGGTATTATTCTTTGGTACATTTTGAGGTATATTATGATTTCGTATTGTAATCCATTATTTGATAACCCATTCACCAACACTCAAGCTGTTTAGGAACATTTTCTTACATACCCGATATCTAGTCCCTTTGCTATCAGAGAGATATAACTCTACAGAATTTTCTCGCCTTGATGAAGTTCCAGCACATCTTTCTCATTCCTTGAGCTTGCAAACAGATGACATCCGAATATACATTTGCTTTTCTTCCCAACTCATATTCCAAAATTTGTCGAAACAGTTTTTTCTTTCGTGTTCCAGTATCTTATCGCATTGTAATTTTGTACCACCTTTTAAGCTTAGCTTACAGTTACATCTGTCTTTTATCTTTCTTTCACTCTTGGGCTCAATAAAATTCCATTTACCATTTACTTTTTTCTTTCCTAAATACGATTTTCCTTCTTCTCTCAGCTTCTTGCTTTTATTAGCTTGCCAATCCTGAGGTTGTCTCTTTTTGTGTCTTTTTCTTGGCGGTGGTTGAGAGGTTGAAGAATCTTGTTCAATTGCAGCAGTTTGGCAACTAGTTGAACATGGCGGTGACGAGTTGATGATGTTAAGAGCGGTGACACGTTGAACTGTAGTACGGTGTTCTTCAATTCGGCACAAAACCACAGATTCAGTTGGTGTTTTATTTTCTTTATCAATCTCATATGAATGTACTGGAATTTCGTCTCGTATTATGGATACACTATCTGTTGAACTGCTCATTGATTTTTTTCGAAGAGATCCATCATTGTGTATGATAATATTCGATGGAGAACCGCTGAAGCATACCGCATCAGTCTTTACTTCATCCAATGATAGTGAAGAGTCTTCTTGTAAAAGATACGATCCTGGTTGCAAAGTTGTAAGTTCTTCTGTGGCAAATGTAGGTAACGCTTCGTTTCCAACAACTTGACGTACTTCTATGGCTGTTATGTCCGGCAAATCGTTTTGTGAAAATATGTATGATCCTGGATTAATATTTGAAGTAAGCTGCTGCGACTCATCATTGTCTGGTGGGATAAGCTGCTGTGATTCAATATAGCCTGGAGGCTGCTGCTGCGATTCACTATAGTCAACATTTTGAAGGATTTTTAATATTCGGGAATTTTTTAACATCTTGGCTAATAATTTTAAATTTAAAAAACAAATAAAACTTCGTAACTCCGCCAAAATATTTAAAGCTTCTTTATAACATTTTGGCTCGTAATTTGTCTATTTTTGATTTTTTTGGAGTTACGCACTCTGATTTTTAGTCCGACGTTATTGTACAACATTAGCTTATATACTGGGGTGTCGGCACAAGTCCATCTCGGTAATGTGCAATTGTGCAATGACCCGTGTTTCAAAAAATACCACACGGTAAAGAATTTCCATCTATAAAAAGGCATTTGTTCCATGTAAGACTTATTTTTTCTTTCAAAAAATAACTATTTTCTTTTATTTTCAATAAATATAACATAAATAATATAATGTATTTCTATTTATTATTCATAAACTACAATAGCATAAATTATATACACAATAATAAGTATCTATGTACATACTCATTTAAGTTATGTTTATATATCATTCACAAATATGCAGAAAATCGCCCGCGTACCGTATCATGTCGGCGCCTTAAATGCTCCGCTGTGAAAATGTTAACTTACGTGGATAGACATAGACATAGTCTAATGCTAATGCTTCCATCTTTTTAGAGACAATTACCATAGAGTTGACTCAATCTGTTGGTTCATCAACTCGAGCAATAATACCAGTAGCTTCTAACTTCTTGAGTTCTAGTTTGACTTTATCCTGTAATTTAAAAGGAATTTTTCTGCATGAGTCTACCGACGGCTTGATATTCTCTTTGAGAGTTAAATGTCATTCATAGTTTTTAAGAGCTCCAATGCCTTTGAAACCACTACTATATTTACTAAATAATGACAGACTGTTTAACTCGGCAGGGACTTCTGACAAATTGACGGAGATATGACTTTAGTTTGACTGTTAGACTAACTCGACTGTACTGACTAAGTTTATGGTAAGGTACAGTCCTTCAGCTATTTTATCAGATCTGGTTGCAGAATGTATTCTTTTACTTACTTTCATCTTTACTTACTGACATGACTGTCTACCAAGTATATTTTTACAATCTAAAGGTGTAATATGAAAATTTAAGTTATAGAAATTATCATTACAGGTACAATTGAATTAAAAAATAAGCGAACAATCCGAAACGAAATTCCTTAGCAATGCGAATTTCCGCCATCTCTCGGATAACGTTGTAAGTTAAGTTCCTAGAATTCAAAAGATTCATTACACACGAACTAGATGGCACTGCGGTAATACTTGAAATAAAAATGATCTGGAAGTATGCTATTATTATGTTTTAACATCATTATGCCTTTTAATTTACTGCTTTTTAGTAACATTTGATAAAATTGCATTCCGAAATTCATTTTAGAAAAGTAAATGCACAAAAAGTCGAACCCAGACTCGGGAACGAACTCAAGTCAAACACTTTCGTATCTACGTATATTCTAACGTTTTGCCATTCAACCACAGTGACAATGACGTCTCAGCTTGAAATTTAAAAATACCTCTTACTACCCATACCTTTATTACAGATTATAAGTTGGGAAGGTCAACTAACAATTTATGTCGAAATAGTTGAAAAAGTTGCGGGTAGATTAAAATAATATCTTAATGGACTGTAGTTTTGTTGGAGTTGTTAAGTTTTTACGAATAGTTATTGAAAATTTTGAAAAATTAAAAAATGAGTACTCGTTCTAATATTAATTACTTATGGTCTAAGATCCCTTTAAGAACGACCTTCACCGAGCTGGTTATTGGATGAAAAGTGTTTTATATTCAACTAAATATGTCAAAAATTAAAATGCAATAGGGTTGCCTAAAAATTTTTAGTCCAGAATAAGATGAATTAAGAATAAAAAAAAAAAATTTTTTTACTATTTACTGGTTTACTTATTAAATACATTTCATACCAATTGGAAGTTTAACGCCCATAGAATATGCAAATTTTACTTAATTCATTAACCAGGGCGTTGCATTACTAGTATCAATTTACTTGTTTATACCTGCGTAACAAAAGTTGTAACGACAAAAAAATCGACAACCCAACATTTGCATATTCTATGGGCGTTATACTTTCAATTGGTTTCGATCTTAAAAGATCGCAAATTATTGCTTTGCTTAGGCAAAGAAGATTCAGAAATATTTAGAGAGTTGGGTGTAAACGTAAGTATTTTTAGACAGTTAAAATAAAGATCATATATTCTGTCTTTACCTACTTATAGAGAAATTATGTTCTATTGTTACAGAGAAAAACAGTTATTTTATGGGTAAAACGCTTTGAAGCGGAGCGTTCTTTGGAACATCGACCACTACACATAAATATATTGCAGCGTTAAAGCATGGTAAAGGATTACGAAGAAAATGGATTTATACCAACGTGCATATTACGCTGCCTTATTTGATACACGCCTTGGCACTATTTGCGAAGTTCTGCACTATCGAAGACATGTTATGACCTTTGCTAACCTAAAATCACTTATGGGCGAGATTACATTTTTCTGTAGAAAATTTAGATGTCGACTGGAGTGACGTCATTTTTACGGATGAAAAATGTTTTAAATTCAGTAAACATGGACGTTTAAGTTTATTGTGTTGTAATGTGTAGTGTGCAATAGTGCAAGATTTTGTTATAAACATCGATTGCATAGTGTTCAGGGAGTGGTTCAACCAACATGAATAGTTCACATTATTTATTTATTTATTAAATAAATAAATAAATTTATTGGGCTGCTAGATCACCGGATTTAAATTCCACCAAAAACGTATGGGGTATCATAGTCCAAAGGTGGCGTAATTAAAATCAACGAGCTGCAGAAGTCTCAGAAGTCCATTGTTCAATTCTAAGATAAATTCAATCTATTATCGATCAAAACGGAGATCATACTAGTGACTAATAATTTTAGTACTTAGATTTAGTGGAAACTGGATTCTTTATGTTTTTTGTTTAATTGAATCATGAGCAACCATGAAAAATTTTCTGTAAGTATTTACTATCTGTAATGGACTGAAACCATGAAAATCATTACTTTTTGATGATAAAATTTAGGTAATATTAACTTACCTATTAGGTTATAAGATGATCTTGTTTTCACTTTATTTCATAGTGGTTATGAAGCTTCAATCTTCTTTCTCCTGTTGGAAACGACTAATCTTGGCGACCGTAGGTCTGTTGGGAGACACGGGACATTCTTCCTGAGGGCTTACCCGGGGCTCTCAACCATAGGCTGTTGGGCGTTACGTGAGGGTTTTTAGTCGGTTAGAGTCCGGCATAGCATCCTACGAGGATTTTCCCTCACATCAAAAAAAAAAAAAGCTTCGACCTCAATAAAAAGTTCTATTTAAGTACTAAAATTATTAACTTATTGTTGAAATAAATGTAACAATAATAATGTGTATATGTGTTTTATACATGTAAGTATTAAAATGTTCATTATTCACTGAGTATTTAAAACGAGGACATAAATATAACTTAATGTAACGAATTAAACACTTTAATTGTAAACCATTGTTTCATTTTCGTTCGCATTTATTCTTATTATTTATACAACAGTGGTGACAGATAAGTATATTTGATCAGTGGTAATCACTGTGGTCTATGAACGCTTGCAACACCAGAAAAGCGCCATAATCACGCTTCCAACTATGTTAAAGGTTTAAATATCTGTGTGCCGATGGCGTAGGTAGGCCGTAAACGACCCTAGGACACAATATAGAGTTCCTTACCCTAAGGGTAAGAAACGGGACCCTATTATTGAGAATTTGCTGTCCGCCTGTCTCTCTGTCTGTCCGTCACGAGGCTGTATCTCAAGAACGGTGATAGCTAGAGAGCTGCAATTTTTACAGATTATTATATTCTTGTTGCCGCTATAACAACAAATGCTAAAAACAGAAATAAATAATATTTAAGGAAGGGCTCTCATACAACAAACGTGATGTTTTTGCAAGGAACCCTCTGTGTGTAAGTCCGACTCGCTCTTGGCCTGTTTTTTTATACCTTTCGCAGGAACGCGATTATTGTCAAAACAGCAACTCATTAGTCTTTTGATTACTGTAAATAACGCCATTTAGTATTTTTTTTTGTGATTCTAAAGTGTCTATGCAATATTATATTCGAGTAAAGTTGCGCCATCTAGTGCAGTTTTTGTGAATGTGGACTCAGATGTGCTGCATACGATTACAGATCTTAAGGGGCCCATGCAATATTGGAGGCAATAGTACAAGGTAATGTATAACAACCGATTGTAGGTATATTTTGACCTGTAAATGTTGTTTAGCTATATGGTGTTTGTGTAAGGTGTGCGTCTTTAATTAAATGCTGTTTTGGACATCAGATTCACATCTGCACCTGAATCAATCAGAAAGTTAACATATTGATTACAAATACTTAGGGTAATTGACCATTGATCACTACAGTTTACAGAGTTACATTGGTATACAGCACCTAAAAAAGCTGAGGCATTTTGATTATTGCTAGAAAAATCCTCCTGTATAATAATTAACATGTTTTTGTTTAGACTTACACATTTTAGAATCATGGTTAAATTTCTGACAAAAATTACATTTTACGCCAATAGCAGGACATTTAAAGCGATGCGTTTGACTAAATTTTGAACACAATGACTTTTTAGAAAAAAATTGATGACATATCTTTAAAATTATTAGGTGACCGTTGTGGACTACTATACCGAGATGAACGCCAACGGGAACTAGTATGGGCCTGGTGACGACTATTCCTTGACTGACTCCGACTATGATCTCTTGACTGGCGATACTGTGACTGACTAGTATTATTAGACTGATAACAACTTCTGTTGTATAAACTAGCTACTGAGACATTGTGATTAGTACCTGACAATATCTGAACTTCCTTACGGGATGCTTCCAGAGTCTTAGTAATTGGTTATATTTTCTCCTTAATATATTGGTTATTATCATTCAGTTTCCAGCTAAAAAGATCTTTCAACAAATCATCTTGCAAGGTTCCAAAGTTGCATTGATGGGCTATATTTTTCCGATCCGTTATGTAATTATCCAAATGTTCGTTTTGAAGTTGTTTTCTGTTAAACAGTTTATGCCGTATCATAGTAATATTGACCTTTGGACTGAAATATTCTGTAAATTTCTCAATCAAATCTTGCAACTTAACTGTATCGACAACATAAAGGAAAACATCCAGAAAAAATATTTCCAAAGAAACACTGGACCTTGCACAAAAGTTATTGTCTGAGGGGAAGAGTAAGCGGCATGTGGCTAATCTATTAGAAATGCCGGAATCGAGTTTAAGAAAGAGACTGAAAAGAGAAAATGTGGCGACATCCCTCGGTAGGTACAAGATTACATTTACTGTAGAAACAGAACGAGAATTGGTCAGTGACATTAAAACTTTACGGTTTGACAATGAAGAAACTAAGGTCTTTAGTTTACGAATACGCCGAGGAGAATAATATAAAACATCAGTTGGAACAGCAGTCAGCCGGAATCCTGAAATTTCACTCCGCCAACCGACATCTACTAGTATTGCCCGAGCTATGGGTTTCAATAAACCCCAAGTCGACAGGTTCTACGACCAACTTTTTGAGATGCTACAAAAACTTAATTTTCAACCATGTGACATTTATAACATGGATGAGTCAGGTTTTTCTACTGTGCCAAATAAAGCTTCCAAAGTTCTAAGTGTCAAAGGGAAACGCTGTGTCAATAAAATCAGCAGCGCTGAAAGGGGAACAAATGTTACTGTGGTATGTGCTATGAGTGCATCGGGCACTTATATTATTCCAGCATTCATATTTCCGCGTAAACGTATGAAAGCGGAATTATTAAACGGAGCTCCACCTTCATCTATTGGACTTGTAACAGACTCGGGACGAATGAATACACAGCTAACTAATCCTTTCTCCAAAATAATCCTTAACGGTTGCAAGTTAGGATTGACGAATCGAGGGTGTGAAGCGGGTTCCTCTTCCCCCCTCCCCTCCTTTTATTATCATTTTAGAATACAGAGCTGTTTGTAGATTGGCTTCAGCATTACAAATATCATGCAAAACCTACAGCAACCCGTCCATTATTACTTATACTGGATAAATATTTGTCACATACTAGCCTAGAAGCTGTGAATTTTTGTAGAAAAAAATATATTCATGTTCTTACAATACCACCTCACAGTACACATAAAATGCAGCCCCTCGATCGCTGTTTTTTTGCGCCTTTAAAAAAATATTTCGCACATGAATGTGAGAAGTGGATGCTGAATCATCCGGCTAGACCTATCACTATATATCAAATTGCCACTTTATTTACATGCATATAATAAAACTGCCACAGTTTCCAACGCTGTGGAAGGTTTTAAAGTGGGTGGTATTTGCCCATACAACCGAGATTTGTTTACAGAAGTAGATTTCCTTGCCAGCTCTGTAACAGACAGGCCGCTATTAGAGACAGAGTCAAATCTACCCGAGATACATTCCATGAACCCCTTTGATGAAAACCCAAAGAGCCAAGAAAATCTGGTTGTTATTTCTGCAAGTATTGAGGAAGCACATAGCTCTGAACATTGTGTGGACACTCCAACTCCACTAAATCAAAATATAGATGATCTGCAACCATCAACGTCATTTGAAGTAATCTCACCGTTGCCAAAATCCAACATTTTACGCCCTACGTCCAATAGGAGTAAACGATCTGAAATTATAATAAGTTCGCCTTATAAAAGGCAGTTAGAAAGTGAACATGAACAGAAATCCAACAAAAAAATACCAAAGAAAACGCCAAAAAAGCCTGCTAATACACCTAAAACCAAGAAGAAAAACTGGCAATGTCCTGAATGTAAAGAAAATTACAAAGAGCCGATAACCGAAGATTGGATAGAATGTTCACGGTGCACAGAATGGTGGCATGACAAATGCACATCGTACAAAGGTATTGGCACTTACTGTTGCGATTTGTGTCAGTAATAGTTATGCCATACGTAGTGCGTCTCATGTCAACATTCTGTGCAACCATTGGCATGAAAGCGCACTGCGCACTCTTGTTAATACGTGCGCACTCTTATGGTACCTTAAGCGCACTCTTGGACTACTATTATGCCAAGAGTGAGCAAATTCTCTGGTCATTATGATTACATATATTACCTAAATGTTCCTATTATTGTTGATTATTAGTAGTGTGATTTAAAGTTTAATAATGTTTCTTTATAATAAAAGCAAGTTCATTAAAATCATGTACGTTTATTTTGAGTTATACCCTCATCTTTATAAACCGCGCACTCTTAGGGCACCTATCAATATAACTGAATAAGTATATGAGACCAATTTGGTAAACTATAGGGGTAGGTAGACTATCAATAACTGCCAAAGCAATGGCCTTGAGCCAACCGATGATACCCGAGAGTCCGTTACGTCTCCCCGCTCAGTCACCGGGAGCGCAGCGTCGCACACGCACAGCGTGTGAGGAAGGAAGTTAAAGTTGAAAATAACGTGCGTAAGTTATTATATTCATCGTAATGATTTTTGTAATAATGGATATTTATTCATGGTTACCGATTGTCAAAAATTTATAATGGATGTTTGATTCATGTTCCTTATTTTATGTATGATTCTATTTGATTTCTTAGGAGTTTTGTGCTTATGTCATGTTACTGAAAATTGAAATGTGGTTCGGGACTAGTAGACTAATGTATAACGGGTCAAACCACCTAGGTAACCAGCCCCATAATATTAGGGATAATCCACTTAATAAAGAAATTTTATCCTTATAGACTGATAGGGGAAGTACACCCCAAGATATAATAGATAAAGGAGTCAACGAGTTCTCTTTAACAAAAAAAGTATTAATTTTACGGCAAAATAATTTTCAATCTTACTAATATTATAATTGCGAAAGTTTGATTAGATTATGGTCAAAAATAACACATAGGATACATTTTATCCCGGGAATAAGTTCCCACGGAAAGCGGTAATGGTAACAAATTTTACGCAGTAGAAGCTGCGAGTATCAGCTATTACTGTATAAAACACTCCAACGTCACGTCGTAAATGTAAAAAAAAAAATCCAGAAATATCGATCTCCGAATCAACTTTAGACAGCGTCGGCGATAAAAAAATAAACAAATATTTAATGACCAGGAATAGCTAGAGAATAAATTGAAGAAAGCGGCAGATATTTATCATGGATAAACACCTTATAAAACACGAAAGTTCGCATATGAATTTCCAAAAAACACAACAAGTCCTTACTAGACTCATGGAATGCAAGACTGATTGCTGGTGAAGATGGGTTGGGGCATTTTCTTAAACGTCATTCTGTACTTTCTATACGAGCTCCTCTCTCTCTCAACAAAAACAACGTTAATTTGTTCATTGACAACTTAAAAACCGTTTATCTACGCCATAATCTAAGTCCCGGTGATATTTGGATCAAGATGTAGATGTGGTCGTAGATGAAACAGGACTTACAACGGTATATGTTCCTAATAAAGTGATAGCTCCTCGAATAATCAAGAACTTGGACAAAATGACATCAGCTGAAGTTGCCAAGGGCTGAGATAGTGACGGTCGCCGTTACTATCTCAGCCCTTGGCAACATGGTCCCAGTCTTTAAGACTGGGACAGTGGTCCTCAAGTTGGCGGCCCTATGATGTGCCTCTTCACGCTCCGCTTGAAGAACCTAAGATTTTAAAAGGAGGGAAACACGTGAGCTGGCAGGTCGTTACAGGTTTTTATAGTTCGACTAAGAAACGATCTTTTGAATCGTTAAGTTCCAGCTAAAATTCTCTCCACTGTGTAAGAGTGGCACCTCTGTCCTGCACGCGTTGTTCTGGATCGGAAAGGAGAGGGCGGGATTAGGTTGAAGAGCTCTTCAGAATACTCACCGTGATAGATACGGTAGAATGCAGCCAAAGATGCAATAGTTCTTCGCAGCGCCAACAACTCCAGACTTTCCGTCACCTCTTGGCAGTTGACAATGCGAATAGCACGCCGCTGCATAGAGTCCAGCGCGTCAAGCAAGTTCCTTGCGGAGTCGTCCCAAAGGTGAGAGTAGTATTCGTATCTGCGTCTTGTACAGCAGACACCTCTGGTTTGGCGTTAAGAGCCGCTTCACCTTGTTTAGGACTCCTAGTTTTCTCAAGGCTAGCCCAATACATCGCTCAATATAATATTTGTGATTAAGCTCGCGCCGGAGGTCCATGCCAAGGATGTCTAGGTTGTCTCCAAGTGAAATTGTCGTATTCTGAAGAGAGAGTAAGGTTAGGAAAGGGGTATTTTGCTGTAAACGCACACGCCTGTGTTTTACGGGCATTGAACTCAACCAGGTTTTCGGATCCCCATTGGGAATGCGGTCCAGGTCCCCGTCTAGATCAGCCACAAGTTGCCATCTCTTCTCCTCAACGTCGACTTTCCCTGCCGCTAGACGGGCCGAGTAACTTCCGTGCAGAGTGCTATCGTCTCTCGAGGAACAGATATGCAGCAGAAAGCGGATTGAAGACAACGCAGATCCCAGTGGTAGCCCGGAATTAACCTGCATAAAACAGGAAGCCTCGCCGTCACAGAGGACCCGTATTCGTCCTCCGTGCAGGAAGCTGGTCATCCAGCTGCACAATTGGGGCGGTAGTCCATATGCCGGAAGCTGGAAAGCAGCGACGCGTGCCGTACTCTATCGAAGGCTTTAGGCCTATAGCCAACGACACGCCGTGCCTCTCCACAACTTCACCCCAAAGCCGTATTGTCGATCATTGAGTGGCGAGTGATCCTCTAGGTAACGCATGAGCTTTGATCGGAATGCCGTCAGGACCACTGGCTTTCCGCGTGTCGAATGACCGCTGCACCGCCCGCACATCGCACTGCCGGATGACTATATCTGACATTGTGTAGCCACAATCGGCGATGGTGGAGGGTTTCAATTTCAAGCAGCAAATGGGAATACTTGTTGATTTTGTGAAGCAAGGCTTTGGAACTACAAATGACGGTAACACAGTCAGGTTTTTTAGAGATTATAAAAATCTGCTGAAATAACCAAGATTGACGATAATCTAAAGCATTTTGCAGTTATTATTCAAATAATTTCATCTGGAAGTGCAATAAATATAGAAAAATTCAAGAGTTATTGCATGGAGACAGCTGAGCTTTTTACCCGTGGTTTTATATGCCTGTGTTGGTGGGAACAACACGTGTATCAAATAACAAACTTAATGTGTATTACTGTTACTTAAAGAAACGTATTTCACCTTAATATTCCTTTGTAATAATATAAGGTCTAGATGGAAGGACAAGGTATTAAAGTAAGTAATACATTGTCCTTCCATCTAGACCAGGGGTCGGCAAAGCGCGGCTCGCGAGCCACATGCGGCTCTTAGGAAGTGAAGCTGCGGCTCTTTAGTTTCACCCACAATTATCAAGACATTCATTTTTATAAACACTACAACAGCCTTACTACCAGAGAAAGGTGGTGTTTTGTGCTGGAAATGCATGCATGCATGTTGGACTGCAGTAGTTATACGCTTACCTTTCCTGTAACTCAACAATAGCGACAAGAAGGACTCAGTGTTCTGTAAACGATCACTGCAGTAAGCAACTTTCACTATGATCAGTCCTTCGATGGGTGACCGTCCATGTGACCACTTTGTGACATTTATTTGAGCGGTTACGTGCTTCGGAAGGCACGTTAAGCCGATGGTCCTGGTTGCCAGTAAAATGGCAGTCGTTAAGCCAAGTTTAATGCCTTTTTAGGCGGCAAATTTCAACAGCAGGCAGTCACAACCTGCGCCTGTCTATCTCAACACGGCAATACGGTTTACCAACTATTACGTGGGACAAATTCTAAAAAAAAAGCGAACGCGTGGTCGACGACGACGGGAGTTTTATGCCAGCTGTCTCAGTCAGTCGCACGACTGACTAAGACGCGCCCTTCAGTTTCGGTGGGTAATTTTTTTTGGACCCCACTGAGTCAAGCCTGTTGCAGGCAGTGCATGTTGGACTGCAGAAGTTGTACGCTTGCCTTTTCTGTAACTCAACAATAGCAACAAAAAGGAACACCCCATGGTTTTAGTGGATATACCAATTTTGGAGAATGCCACATAATCACCCTGTTTTATTACGTTTGGAAATCCTCAAAAACCACATGGTGCGCTACCGCTACCATCAGCCCATGACCATAAGTTCTGGGTACGCCCTTGGAAAGGGATGATACTGGAGCTCGCGACACACTTAGTCCGCAGTCTCTCTCCGTGGACTATGGTCTTATCCCACTTTAGGGAGGGGGGGGGGGGGGGTGTTCGTATGACCAAGAAAGATTTTGTGGCTCTTGAAAAATGTTGTAATTTAAAATCGCCATTTTTGGCTCTTCCGACTCAAAAGGTTGCCGACCCCTGATCTAGACCTTTGAAACTGCTGTGAAGCGAAACCGGTCAGGTTTATAATTATAAATATTGTGGAATAGTACAAGTGTCGTTTTCAATATGTGCAGCAAGTTCCACCAAGTGCCGTCAATCAGCAGTATAAACAATATTAATACTTATTATTTTCATTTCAAAAATTGTATTTAATTTTATTATTTGTTTATTAGATTATTTACAAGTTTATTATAAAGTATTTACTTAATATATATGTATTTGATACGTAAATACCACCTCCATAACGCTGCTCTGTAGAAAGACTCGCAGCCACCCACCAACCGTGAGGATATAAAAAGGGCAGCATTGGCATAGCGGGTCTCTTTACCTGTTTCAAATTCATCAAAAATACTGAGGTGGCGTAGTACCTATAGATATTGTTGCAGATTAAAATATCATTTATAGACATATTGGCAATACAGTAATCTGCTTAGCCGCATACGTGTTGCAGTAAGCTAGCATTGTTCGAGTCGTCTAAACACGGTAAGTTAAGTACCCTTATTATTTGTTATAAAAGTACCTACCTACTAATTAACTGTGTAATATTGTAATAAAAACTAACAATTTACTTCTTGTGTTTTACTATCTACCCCAATATCAGCTACTTAATTAGAATGCCTTATTATTTCTTATAACCCGATGTGTTTGATATCTACCTTCACATTTGTGCTTGGCTACCTACCATCGTATTGTGTGATCCAGAAATATTTGTTTCAGAGTTTGGGTCTATGTCAATGATATTTAAGTAAAGATATGCTATGCTACCTTCATACAAAACAGCGTTCAGTTATAAATAATAATAAATATTCACGGACATTACACACAACGCTATCTGATCCCAAAGTAAGCTAGGAATAACCTGCTTGTGTTATGGGTATCAGACCACGGATATTAATACTTATATACTTTTTTTTTTAAATACATACATATTATACATAGAAACACCCAGACTCTTGAGACAAACATTTATGGGTCACACAAAGATTTGTCTCCAGTGGGAATCGAACCCACGACCTCCAGCGCCGCAGGCGGTATCACTACCGACTGCGCCACAGAGGCAGTCAAGTTTTTGTTGAGTTATAATTTCACGTGCTTACCTATCGGTACTTAATAGATTTCATCTATGAATGCGATAGAGAATACAAAACGTTTAAAACAGAGAGGGATAGCTATCTGTGTCGTTTTGCACACAGCAGCAGACCACAACACGACTTGTTTCGCTCGCAGCTATTAGCCGACTAAATGGAATTACAACAATTGTGTGACTTTGTCCGCAACAGTTTTTGAGCGCTAATGCGATATCTACCTCTTTTTTACTATAAAATCATTGGTCTATGTAGATACTAAGTGTATTTACACATTGAGAAAATATATAACTATGTTTATCAGTTGTGTAGGTCCCTGTAGCACAATCTTTATAGCCTTGGGTTGTGCTAGGTGAAGTTGTACGAGACAGTCACGATATGTTTTTATAATATTTACTAGATATCGTGCTACCTACTTTCTACTCAATAAACTGTTTAGTTTGTACAGCTAGACTGTTTGCAACATAACACTTCTATTAGTATAATCTCACACCTGCAAGTGTAAATAAGCTTCTCATACATGGTGCAGATATTTGTCATCACTTTGGCGTCCTACCAATTGGCATACTTTCAGAAGAAGCCAGTGAAGCCAGTAATAAAGAATTTCGACGACCTCGTGAATGTCACACCCGGAAATTCAATAGAACAAAAGCTAATGAGGACCTGTTTCGCAATTTTTTTATTATTTCACATCCATTTTTTTTTGTTTACGTGAGGGAAAATCCTTTTGGATGTTATGCCGGACTCTTACCGACTAAAAAACACATCATATCATATATCATTATTTTACATCCATATTCCTCACACATTCGATCGAAATACGACAACTCCAAACATTTAAATCTGTTCTCAGATGTGACAGAACTTTTGTTGCTGAACCAGAGCCGGAAAAGAAGAAACCGAAAATATGGAGCTAGAGGAGCTGCAGCCTGCAGACGTGGACGATCCATTACTTTAGTTATTGAAATATTTCATACATTTCCCTATTTCGTTGCAATTCTATTTAAATAGTCTTTAAAAAAGCCCTTTTTAGGGCTACATCCATCTCCAATTGTTTCTATGGTAATCATTCAATAAAATTGAATGACGATTATTATGACTGGTACCGATAAGTGTCAATTAACATTAAAATACACGTAATGGCAATTGAAAATATGATCAATAATTGAATGCAAATATACTCGTACTTCGTACGACTGAATTCAAGTTTGCTACACTACTCGTAATACATAATACACTAACTTCTAAATACTGCAATAAAATCCTTTTCTATACACCAATAGTTTGAAGAAAAACTAATAATGTCTTGTAGACCGTTTCCCCCACCCCCGAATCGTCGACGTCGCTGATTGGCTGTGTAGCTCTGTCACTTGGTCACCGCTTAAATAGCGAAACAAAAGAAAAATTAACACATTCGTGTCACAACCCTTAAAGAAGCTAATCATTTGTAAACCAGCGCATCGTTGAATTTTTCTGAATAATAATATCATCAGTGAAAAAAGACAACTTGGCCCAGACGGGATTTGAACCCGCAACCTTTGCCTAATCCAGGGCAATGCTCTAACCAATTGAGCTACGGGAGCCGTACTGATACAAGTTGAAATTCTTCATCTTATTGTAACCGCCATTTAAGAGTATGGCACAGAGCCATCTATCGAGCTACTTAGCAACTCTGATATCAATGAACGATATTGCAATCATTTTTATACATTGATTTGATGTCTCCGACTCAATCTATAGATTTTTAATATTTAAATGGCGGTTACAATAAGATGAAGAATTTCAACTTGTATCAGTACGGCTCCCGTAGCTCAATTGGTTAGAGCATTGCCCTGGATTAGGCAAAGGTTGCGGGTTCAAATCCCGTCTGGGCCAAGTTGTCTTTTTTCACTTTATAATAAAATATTATGAAAAAGTTAGCATACTAATTGCTTTAAATATTAAAAATCTATAGATTGAGTCGGAGACATCAAATCAATGTATAAAAATGATTGCAATATCGTTCATTGATATCAGAGTTGCTAAGTAGCTCGATAGATGGCTCTGTGCCATACTCTTAAATGGCGGTTACAATAAGATGAAGAATTTCAACTTGTATCAGTACGGCTCCCGTAGCTCAATTGGTTAGAGCATTGCCCTGGATTAGGCAAAGGTTGCGGGTTCAAATCCCGTCTGGGCCAAGTTGTCTTTTTTCACTTTATAATAAAATATTATGAAAAAGTTAGCATACTAATTGCTTTAAATATTAAAAATCTAATATCATCAGTGCTGCATTTGTCGCTAACATGGATATTTTTATATTCTTCTTGTTAAGGAGATATGAACGCATGGGCGCGACTTTATGAAGCTATTATGCAACATACCTCCGTCAGTTGCCATAATGTTGATGACATCTTTTCGAGAAAACTCCAATAGCCAATCAGCGTCGTCCACGGGGTGGGGGTAAACGATTGTTTTATTGCAGGCGTACTCTCAGTCAATTTACAATAGCGAACATGCTCGTTCTTGTTCGTCACGTGCTTTAAAGTAAGAAAATAAGATTCTTGTTGGTAAATGAGTCTATTTAAATATTTAAAATATTGAAGTTTAACATTTTAAATGAAGTTCAATAGAAAAATCTCGTAAAATATGGTAAAAAATCAATATTCAAAATTTGACCCCAAGACCGCACGGATACGCGGAAAATTTTCACGTCGTCGCGTCGCGCGTCGTACTAAAGACCAAAGTTGCTTATCAGAATATAAGGTTAGATCTTTACACTTTGATACTGAACTGAGAAATTGAACAAAATAAATTTTCCCCATACATTTTTTTTGCCATTATTTTCGTTAAGCATGGAGGAGTCATTTTATGGAAAAGTTGTAGTACGAAATGTTAATTAGCGCCATATTTCTGGTCCAAAACATTTTTTCCCGATAGCATTTGACATCTTCGATCGTATGACCACCTATTTTAAAATCCGGATTAGTGTGCGGCGTCGCGTTATGTAGGTAGGGTTGTCACAGATTATTTTTTATGTGACCGATCAGTGATTTCGTTCTATTACTTCCATAATCGCGTCATTTCTGTGATTCAAACCGAACTTGTTTCTTACAAGGTATTATACTTTGATACGTTACAAACTGACATTTCATTGATACTTTATTTATATTTTTATTTACTAGCCTAACCCTAGATATTAGAGTGTAGTAGAAAAATGTCTGACTTGTATTTTTCTTTTTCACATTTTTTCTCTTTCGTTTATGTTAGATTTGATTTACTTTTGTTATTTATGTTCAAAATAAAAAAATTATGCCCTACTGTTGTGGAAACATCCCCACTGTAAGTATTTCTTAGTTCAAGAACTAACTTTTAGGGTTCAGCATCCAAAGGGTAAAACGAGACGCTATTCATGAGACTTAGTCGATCGTGTCTGTTTGTACGTCCGTCACGAGACAGATGGTGCTGCAGTCGGTAATTAGGTTGTTTATTGATGTCGACGAGGTTGACCAGATCAACTAGTGTTTCCTATTTTTTCAAGCAAAAAGTCAAAAGTATGATTTGTGGGTTACATTTTTATTGACCAGACGTGATTGGGATGGACTCCAGAATGCAATGCTGGAATGACTGATGTTATCTGATTGTATTTTTTTAGAAAATCATAATGAATTAGGTCAGAAGATATCAGACAAAGTAGTGATTTGAATTGTAACGTCGTTGGACGTTACCGACTACAGGATGATTAAATGTTGCCCAACGGGTGTTTTGTTGACCAGGAGTGATAAAAGTATAAAGGGTTTGATTATTCCAATGATACATAATCTTTCCTTAAAATGTTGTTTATAGATATAAAATGTAGGTATGAGCCACCAGCTTATTTAATGGACGGGAATAATTTGTTCAGGGAATGGTGTGGCCACTGCCATGCCATTTCCCGTAACGTTTTGGCGATAGGCAAGAGTGATTGGAACAAGATTCCTAACACCACGGGTTAAACTCGTGGATAAACCTGTTCTCGTCATTGACAATTCGATGGTGAGACTGAAACTTCACACGGATGCGATTTGATTTGACTTTGTTGCAACGGTTTCAAAGACTTCATCGCGCCTATGAATTAAAAACTTGCTGTAAAATGGTTACCTCGTGGAAAATGGTTTAAAATGGTTACTACCTCCAATAAGCTGCGTTACATTTTTTTCTACTATCTTAAACATAGAATCATACTACGAGTATGTTCTACTCTGATAGAATCGCAGCTAGTGAGTAGATTGAACAGGAGTTTGACGGCTGTGTAATTGGTTGGGTCTTAAAGGTGTCATGTCGATAAGTCATCGGGTCTGTCTGTAGTATCGGGTGTATTTTTGCCCGTGATACTAGTATTTACTTACCACCTCGTAAAGGTAAAGAATAAAAAAAAATCGTTATTGCTGGTAAATAAAACTCTCAAGGTTAGAGTACATATAAAACAACATTTTACGAGTTGATCGAGTAATTTTAAAGGAAGATAAGGAGATTTTAGACGAGTACCTAGATCGAAATGATTAAATTGATTACAATGTTTTTTCTTGAATGTATTGTATGCATTTACATGGTTTTATCTTTTGGTTTCAGGTCAAGAGAATATATGAAACAGTTTCACGCCTGACTTGACTTGGTTGACATTAAATCACTATGAGCGACGGATCAGCTTACAGATTCCTGGATGATAGATAATAGGCAGCGTTAGTTAAAGAATCGGTTTTAGTTAAGTTGATTAATTTCCTCGACGTTGATAGATAGCGTTATAGTTACCGTTTTGTGAACTACGATATTAGCTAATGTGTGGTGAGTAAATTTATTTGTTACATTTTTAGATTTGGAGGCCCTTTTTGTTCTATTTTTTTTTATTCGAACATATTTATTAGAATACTCTTCGACATGGGCTACGTAATGCATAATTTTTTTATTATGGTTCTAAAAAATAACACTGCTATGACTGTGCCATTCAATATGACGTTGTTTATAGTTGTTTTCAGTTATAGACATTTACTGTTAAAATTTCTTTTAATGTAGTCATTACTGTTTTAGATCACCTGAAGAATCCTTTAAACAAATCGTTACTCAAGCACAAATACATGATGCACTAACTAACTGTAAATTAATATGCTACCGAAACTGCTAGCGCCAGAATAAATCCAACTCAAGCCGATTGGGATGTAATCGAACCACACATTGATTTTGCTAGTAATGCACCGGTTTTGTAAGTATTAAACCAGTAAGAATAAACGATTTTTTTGTTTTACGACTATTCTGATTGAGTCATTAATTTGTTTGCAGGGCCCCACAGTAACAATTAATCTCAACAACACACGCAGAATACGAGTATAATAATTCCAGTGATTCTGAGTTAGATTCAATCAATTTTTCCTGCCAAATTGATGATCAAAATATTCGTACTAGTGAAAGTGCAACATTAGATAGAAGGAAATAGATTAGTGAATATAAGTAATTTATTTCAACGATCGCAAAATATTAGGCATGATCCCTTTGGCTTCCGATTTGGGGATTTGGAGTTAATAAAAGAATTAAGGAATGGGATTTTTTTCACATTTTATTTCTAAATGCGAAATGTGTAAAAAATCGAGAAGGTTGAATCTCAAGAACCTGATAAAGATGCCATGAATTTTAATATAGTTCAAGGAATTTCACAAATTGGTAATGGATGGTCACAGCTAGATGAAATATGTGCAAGCGAAAACATTCCAAACATGAGTGAACTTTTTATTTAGAAAACTATATTAAGCTTGCCACCATTCAGAAGGATATAGCATTGCAGTTTAAGTTGGAAGCAGGCGCTGAAGAAAAAATACTTGCTTTGGAACTAAACGAAGTTGATAGTCAAGGTGTAGCTTTTATCACTGTTGTAGCTGATGGCTCTTGGTCTAAGCGGAGCTATGGTACTTATTTTAATTCGCTGTCAGGTGTAGGGTGCATAATAGGATTTCGGACTAAATAGTGATCTATATTCGCGTTAAAAATACGTATTGCTGTAATATGTTAAAATAATTAAAATAATAGGTGACGGCGACAGTAGTGTCACAATCGCAAATGCTCTTCGGGATTCTTTAGTCTATTTGTCCTGAAGTTGATATTAGAAAAATTGCATGCAGTAATCATTTACTCAGAAATCATTCCAATAAACTTAGGAATATTGGTAAAAAAACTGAAATAATGTTGGTTTTATACCTGTCCTTATAAGGAAGTTTTAGATAGAGTAAAACGTTTATATAATGCTGTAACGGGCGCTGTTGCTCACGCGAGGCAATTAGATGTCTCAACAGCGAAAAACTTAAATTCCTCAAGGAAGATTTACAAAATAGTTTACAAAAGTTGCAAAGAATAAGTCAGTGGCATATGCAAATGTCAAATTTGCATATTTGCGACATGCATATATGCAATTGTCAATTGTCCGCTCAGCGGACTTGACACAGAAGCGCTATATAGTGCAAAGTCAGCTGAGCGCACGTGACACGAATATAACGTGACGATAGCGAGCAGGCTGTGCAGCTAGCAAGCAAGTTAAAGCGCTGACTGAATCGCTGCTTTCCTCATGCAGCAAGCTGTTATGGGCCTTTTTGCACAATGTGCACCTAAAGTGGAACTTACATTTATTGTTGTGCATATTAAGACAAATCTTACTTTTTTTTTAGTACATAGCTTGTTATGCTCTGCAAAGTTAATTCTTTCTGCGGGTGGGGTCATTTTAAAGCTAGGGCAGGTGTACAGTTTGTGGCCTTGTTTTTTGCAATATAGACAACTGTCCGGGGCTGCTAGCAAGGTCACTTTAGGAGGTTTCCTTATCTCTATGTGAGGTTTTGGCTCAACAGCCTACAGCGCCAAAGCTCGGTTGTCAAGGAAGGACAAAAGTTCCACCATTATCACGCTCCAGCTGGAAACCCTTGAGGGTGTATTGGTCCAATTTACGCTGGAGATTGGCTACCAGCAGTGAATTCCACTCCTCCACCGGCTCTCCTAAATTGGTAAGAGCGGCTAGGTGTTGTTTACAATCTGAAACGAAAGTACGCAAGGCATGGGCTGAACGCCTACTTATACTAGGCAAATCTAATAGGGTATAAATGTGATTGAAGGTAATTTTGTTTATATTATCATATCGTTCTTTAATAATTTTTAATGCTCATCATAGGACGAGCTAGTTAAAGGTAAATTAACTATTAAAGATAGTGGTTCACCTGACAAAAAAATTCTAAGATAGTACAATTTTTGCACAGGTTGCAAATTCTTATCATTGTGTATCATGGCCCTAAATAGTGCTATGAAAGATTTATAGTCCATATAATCGCCTAAAAACACTGCTATTTGTACGTTTGGTAACTTTGTTCGGACATTGGTACCTTCTTCGGAACTATCCTCGAGTTTTTCCTGTATCTTGTCTAAAAGCAGGAAGTATAATGTTTCCACTTCGCCCACGTCTTCGGAATCGTCTGGGTTTTCCGCCAAAATTTCGATCTGACATCGCCGGTACTCGTTAAACGTGCTAATCAGCGCCTGTTTCTTGGTATTTAATTGAGTTTTGTTGAGATTCATACTTATAGAATTCGGGACTTCACGCGAAACACATGTCGCCGGCCTTATCCTTCGTTGTGACAATAGCGGAGGGTAGTTTGGCAAGAAGTTACTTCATGGTTTTCGTCGATTCTCGCCTCAGTCCAACCGCGACCACGGGCGCTGCAACGTGCTCGAAACGTCGGTGTGAAAATGTAAGTAAATGTGTTTCGCGTGAAGTCCCGAATTCTATAAGTATGAGTGTAGAAAACCGCGATAGTTTAAAAATAACTTTTGTTAAGATCTACGGCGTTTAAAGTTTTGCTGAGGCGAGTCATGGCTCCTTTTTGGTAGCCTCTTGCGGCGATCAGCTTCTTCATGGACTCCGCCATTTGGGGACGCGTTGTTGCTTTGGATGTCGTCGTAGCGTCCATTCAGGTTTATGTTGTAATTCCACAAAGACGGGCGGGAAACGTTCAGCGAATAACACTTTTTTAAGTTCATTAAACACTAACACTGATATACAGTAATTAGGAATTTTCTAAAATCGAAGATAAAGTTGAAAAAGTTCGCAACCAAATTTGCAAAATGCCAAGCGAAGGCGTGCCGAATAGACGGCGCTGCCGTGTCGCACAGGTTCGCTCGCGCCAATAGAATCGCAGCACGAGATGGCGCGCGGCAGGTTATTGGTCCGACGCAATGATGATGGCTGCAATGTCAAATGGCGTCGCTGTATTGATGCGCTTGCTTGCGTTCAGCCGAAGATCTCGCGAAAACAATGAATCGCGCGCGATTTGAAATCTTGCTCCGGAGAACGAGTCCTTATGTAAATGTGCTAAAGGCGAAATCTGCTCGCATGTGCCGCTTGCAATATGGCCGCAAGCGTGTTTCCTTTGTAAAACAAATGGAAAATCGCATCACAAACGAACTATCACAATAACTTTCGCAGGGCTTCTCTTATCACTGCTCTCAGGATCGCTGGAAAACCATAGTAGGCTTCTAAGGACCATTTGTTGGGGCCTTTTCTTATGGCTCTGTGGAGCCTAATCTGCTCCCATACGGTTTTAAGTTGTGGACTGTAATATAATTTATTGATAGTTATTTGGATCGTGGGATTGTATTGTTCCAGTAAGTGAAAGCCGCTAGGCTACACACAGGCGAAACACGTGTTGCCAAATTAGTCACATTGTTAAGCGGAGTAGTGCTAATTACCAAGAATCTGGAGGGTACAGGTAATTTTTCCTATCCCACATCTGACTGAAGCGTACCATTTGCCCTTTTGTTCTGCTACAGTTCTCTAATAGCGATGCCACAGCATGGTGATGTTTTCAGATAATTTGTGGTTATAATCAGTAGGTGGAATTTTTACTATAATCGTTTGATCTTCGTCACACTCTCCTCCTGACTTGCCTGCTGCCTCATTACCAACAATACCACAGGTACTCGTTTAAATGTAACACATTTGTTAGTTGGATGTGCAGCAAGTTCCACTAAGTGCCATCAACCAACAGCATAAATAATCATAACACATTTGCCTCTGTTGCTCAACTCTAGCATGATCCTATTAATGTTAAACAATTTATAATTAGTGCTAAACGTAACGCCCAACAGCCTACGGTTGGGAGTCCCGAGTAAGCCCTCGGAAGGATGTCAAGTCTCCCAACAGACCTACGGCTACCACTGCAGCCTCGCCTAGGGGGCTTTTCGGGTGCTATCCCGCGTCTTTGGGGGGTTTTCGGGTGTCATCACGCTTCTTAGGGAGGGCGTGCATGAATCCTTTACATCACGCTGCCGTCTGGGGCCTACTACTGTAAGGACGGTGAGCAGCCCCCTCACCGTCCTTAGGCAGTCACAGTCCTCAGGCATTTGTAGCAATATATCATTATGGGATTTGTTAAAAAATTGCTTCCCTAATTAAAAAATTGCAGCTCAAATAAAATTAAAAAGAAAAAAATGAACTTACCACAATTGTAAAAAATGTTACCGGTAAAATAAGTTTAGTATGTTAGTTGATGAATCAACAGACATTTCATCAACAAAAACAATGTGTATTGTGATTCGCTACTTTGCCGAACACTTAGGAAGAATCATGAGTTCCCTATGGGAATTGGAGCCAATATCTGAATTTGGAGACTTCGAAATGGCAATCGTGTAAGGCAACAGTTTAAAACTTGTTTACCTCGTCCATCCACTCTTACTTCCTAGTACAAAGGTATGGTGGCACTTTAGGATTTACTACTGAATCATTAGATTGCATTAAATTACTTGCTTAACGAAAGGATAATAAATTGTACTGTGCCGTTTTGATGGACGAGATGGCCATCAGAAAACATGTACATTGGGACGCACGGGGGAAAATGCATAGGTTTGGTTAATTACGGAGAAGCGTTAGATGTCCATAGCATTGCAGAAACTAGAGACACCTTAGTCTTTATGATAACATGTATCATAGTGGGTGGAAAAATCCTGTAGTTTATTTTTTAATTAACAAGTGCACCGGGGAGCAAAAGGCTAATTTGGCAACCCAATGTATTAATTTGTAATGAGAATGTGACATAATTATATCATCTTTAACATTCGATGGGTGCCCTGCAATTTTTTCGAAGGAGAAGCCAAAAAAAAATTCATTAAACCCATAATCTATAGATAGGTCTTCAAAATGCTATTGAGGTTTATAACACATTTTTTTTCTAAACTGAATAGTTTGCGCAAGAGACACTTCCAAAGTGGAAAAATGTGTGTGTGTGTGAGTGTGTGTCCTAAGCTAACTTTTAAACTAAGAGAATAATAAATCTAAAAAAATATATATAATGCACATTGCCATAAAAACTTCCAACGAAAATTGGTTTGAACGAGATCTAGTAAGTAGTTCTTTTTTAAACTTCATAAACCGCAATTTTCGCCTAGAAAAATCACTACCACAGCGAACGTGTTAAAACATCAATCAAAGTAACAACGAACTACAAGAACTTTTATTTTATGGTACTTGCTGCTACGGAACCCGGGCGAGTTTTTTTGTATTTAAAGGACATGAGATAGGCATTATTCCAGATCCCGCTCATATGTTGAAACTAGTAAGAAGTACTCTCGGTCAAAAAAAAAGTACTTGTAAGTGGGGACAACATTTCATGGCAATTTATTGAAAAATGTAATGAATTGCAAGACAGGTAAAGCCTACCTACACTTAGCAAATCGGCTAGGAACACAGCATATTAATTTTATGAAACAGATGATGAAAGTTAAATTAGCTGCTCAAACTTTTAGTAATTCTGTAGCAAATGCTATTATTTATATAAATAGCCAATCTGCAAAAAGAATGGTACAGAGGTTTTTGACTATTTAACCGAAGTTGTGATTTATCTCAAAGGCTTGAAACTGATGGACAAACCTATATTGAGTACTAACAGAAGGGGGTGATTTTTTTGGCCTTATTATCTGCATTAATAGTTTGAAAAAGATGTATACTGATTTAATTATAACAAAAAGATTATAATTTCTGCCTTTTTATAAATTGAGTCAAGACCATTTAGAGTGCTTTTTTAGTTCCATTAGGTCAGAGGGTGGTTTTAACAATAATCCAACAGCTTTCCAATTTCAAAGCGCTTTTAAAAGACTAGTAGTGCATGACGAGATCAAAAGCATAGAATCTGGAAATTGAATTCCCTTAGAGGACATAAAGATTCTGACTCATAGTGAAGTTAGGTATGAAGTTAAGATTAATAAGTATGCTAACAATATTATGGATATGGATGAAGATGATAATGATCAAAATGTACAAAATTCTCACCGTCATATTGACGATGATCATGCATGGTTACATGGCTGATCCAAGTGAATTGACCATGTTTACAGAGGAAATTATTCCGCATATTGCTGGCTTCGTAGCAAAAAAAAAAATAAACGGTCTTTGATGTGCGAAGATTGCCTGCTGGCACTTGTCAGTATCAAATATGCAGGACTTATATTAAGTAGAGATAAGGGGGGGGGGGCTTATTTATCCGTCCCATAATGTTATAAAAGTTTGTACTATGGGTGAGAAACTTTTAAGAAGACATTTACGTAAGGAAATTTCATTTTTTGCAGAAAAGAATATAATGCCAAGACTAATACTTGCTACTCTAAAGGGGTGCCAAGACATATTTATGTCAGAACATTTTGATAATCAGCCACTTATTGGTAATCACCGTATCCTACTTATTAAAACTATGGCAGCCCGGTACTTAGAACTCCGAATATACTACGCCACAAAAGTATTTGAACCGAAGGAAAAACTAGGAAACATTCATACTAAACTGGTTTTATTTAAAGGGCAGTAGCCATTCGTAAACATAAACACGAGTTATATTGCACCAAAGTCAACTATGCAAAATTATGGCGCATTTGCCCCAGCGATTTAGGTAATTACTTGTAGGTATATATACACTCGAGAGCAATGAATCCGGGTCACTTAAAGAATCCTAAAAATCTCGGAAACTAAAAATGCTAGGTTAATGCAATAAATTGTATTTAATAGACAATGTAATACTCCTTAAATGAAGGTATTAAAACTTCTTAGTTATTGTAAAGTTATATCATAAAAAAATCAAATTTGAAAAAGGGCCACTTTCGAAGATGGAACTACGAAATTACAGCATTTGGTGTTGCTTTTGTTTGTAATCTGTCATTTATGTGGGTACATAAACCATGTTGATAGTGCTCTATATTCATTAATCAAGCTGAAATTATGTCGCTTACGCCTGAAGAATGCACCAGAATACTTACAATGCTGGAAACCGGCCGGAGTCAGCGCGATACAGCCAGGACTGTCGGTGTGTCGCTGTCAACAGTACAAAGAGTTCTCCGACGTTACGAAGAAACTGGTTCTAACCTACGCAGACCAGGAACGGGCAGAACCAGGTGTACCACAGCACGAGAAGACCGATACTTGGTGAACACCATGCTTCGAAATCGCTTTCTCACAGGAACTGAACTCACCAATCAGTTTCGACGCCTCGGAGGAAGTAACCCAAGTGCATGGACAGTAAGACGTCGGCTTGCTGAATCTAACTTAAAACCCCTTAGACCTGCAAACGGCCCTAAACTGGAGCGTGGGCATCGTATTTCGAGACTAAGGTATGCCCAGAGCCACGTAAATTGGAGTATTGAAGATTGGTCAAAAGTTATGTTCTCCGACGAATCAAAATTTATGCTCTACAAGCACGATGGAAGATACAGAGTGTATCGAAGACCAGGGGAAAGATTCAAGCAAGCATGCATCGAAGAAAAAGTAGCCTACGGTGGTGGGTCTGTACTTGTGTGGGCCGGAATTTCTTCTGAAAGTCGCACAGAGCTGGTGATCATAGAAAACGGCTCTTTAACTAGCGTAAGATATGTGGAAGAAATCCTCAATGATCACGTTGGTCCATTTATGGTCAATTTAGGTGAGGATGCTATATTTATGCATGACAATGCCCGACCTCATACAGGTAGGATTGTGAATGACTACCTTCAAGAGATGAACATTACTCGTATGGAGTGGCCAGCGCGCAGCCCGGATATCAACCCGATCGAGCATGCTTGGGACGAGCTAGGCAGATGCGTAAAACAACGAAACCCTCCCCCAATCACGCTTCGTGAGCTCAAAATTGCTCTCACAGAGGAATGGGAGAATATTCCCCAAAATCGTATAAGGAACTTGGTGTACAGCATGCCAAAGCGCGTAAACGCAGTAATGGAAGCACGAGGAGGCAATACGAAGTATTAAAATTCAAGAAAATCGTAATAAAGTTCAAAAATTTCATGTTTCCTATTTTTGTTTTAAGGAGAGATCGGCAGTTTTTTCTTTATGTAATTTTGTGTTAATAAAATGTATGGTGACTCATATTTTTTTTACTTTCATTTAAGGAGTATTACATTGTCTATTAAATACAATTTATTGCATTAACCTATCATTTTTAGTTTCCGAGATTTTTAACATTCTTTAAGTGACCCGGATTCATTGCTCTCGAGTGTATATATATATTGTATTGGCCCCTTTACAGATATTAGTCATTTCAAATTTGTTGCCATAAAACTAGCAACATCCCATACAAATAGTAGATTTAAAAGATAATTAATGGTAACACTATTTTCTCTGTCAAAAAGTTTCGACAAAATTCCGCTACGTTTTTTGGTTCTCATTCCATGTGTCATGTTTTGCCAATTTTTCATTATTTAATGGTTAGGAAAATGAAAAATTTAAAATTACTTATATTCTACAGTTATATACAGAAAAAAAAACAAAGAAAATAAACAACAAAAACAGATGGGAGGGTAGTGACAAGACTGACAATGCCTCGCTCAGGTGTCAAAGAACTCCTCCCCATCGATGTCAACCGGTAAAGTTCCCATAAGGCTGGCCGCATTCCCACGTTGAATTGCGATACTAATTCTTTGAGCGAGAAAGAGGCCAGCCCTATGGTCACGAGAAGAGTCAACTAAACGCTTTGCGATCTCCCTGTAAAGCGCACGAGCACTTGGGCCCCACGAGCCCAATGTCTCGACCCCAAACGGCTCAAATATATAATTACCTATTAAATTATTATATTTGCGCCGTTTGAGAGTCTCGGCAGATGCAGCAGCAGAACAGGCGCAGCCCGCCGTGCTTGGAAGATGAGAAGGAGCTAGGGTGTCCACACAGGTTGCGTCCCAAACTAAAGGCCTTCCCATCTTCCATGGCACCAAAGACATACCGTCCGGCCTCTTGCCATCGTCACGAGCCAAACCGTTAGGTTCTAGAACGGCTGGAACACCGGCGGTGACAAGAGCCCGGCGGATGATGTCGTTAAGATACGCATGACGAGGTCTGCGACCTGCACTCCTGCTGCATGATAGACCGTGATGCCCAAGGTTGTTGACTGCTTCACCGCATTGACAACTATGCGGAGAAACGCAAGGAGCACCTAAACGAAGACAGGTAGCAACTCTGAATGTTGTGTCGTCCAACATAGTGCCTATGTTGGGCGACGGAAGAGCCTGAAGCCAGACACCAGATTCCCATTCTCCCACAGCCAATAGGCGAGCACGATCTGCAACATTCGAACACGTATTCAATAAATGTTTCCTAACCTCGTTGCAGAGCGGCCTATCCCAAAGTCTCTGGGAGCATGGTTTGGTTGGCAAAATGTTTGTTTTGCCATATGAACAAAATCAGGTAAGTGAGTGTTGGGTCACTCAGTCGTAACTACTTACGGTTGCACTAGGAACTCGTTCAGGTTAGACACAGTAAACTCCAGGATTAAATAACTGAATACTTTACTGACTCGAACCTCGTTACAAGATGCGTGCCCTGTCTAATGCCCTGTTCGTATGTGACTGGCGAGGCCGGCGCAGCGGCGCTCGTACGATCGGGCGCTCGATCAAAATTGCCTGTCAGCAATTCTATTTCTGTCCCCACACTACTCCCCCCTTAAAAAATCTTTTTGATCTAACTCTTTATACACTGCAAAAGTCAAATGAACCTAACTCAGTCTGCATGTACTGAAATTCTATACTTAAGTTATAACACATGGAACAGAACACAAACATCATTACTGAAACTGAAACCTAGCAGACCTGTTACAAATATTGCGTATCTTAATTCCTTTTACAAACTTACAATGAATCCGGTATGGTATGATATACATAACACTATAATAACATTCACATTCCTACATGATTAAATATTAGTCATATAATTTTCAATTGCATCGAAATCGGTCCATCATTACACAAGTAAATTATAATTATAAACAAAAGTAGAACGTAACAAACTACGACATTGCGTCATCTTCGTCGCTACACTCGCCGTGAAACCGCTGACGCTATCGCGATGCATGCTGCCTAGCGTCTGGTTTCAATACCTTAATTGTTTCGTTACAATGTAAGCGCCGAACTTCACGCTTAAAAGGACCTGGCAGTACTACACATACTTAACCTAATCCTTTCATTCTTGTTACAAATTCGCGGGGTTAATGCTTAAATTACTACACAGGTTTTACACTTGGCACTGTTGAGTTTTTCTTTAAGGCTATTATTGTTACACATCATCATTATTAACTGGTGCAATGGTTTTTCTGGCCCCCTCATCGGCTATTGCCCGCATGTCGTTTAATAACCTGCGCTTGATGCATTTCGCGCCTCCAATAACACAATACAATACGGTTGCGCTCACCATTAAAGCCACCATGACGAAAGTTAGTATTCCATAGTTTTCCATCTTCTTTTCCAACTCCGCTCGGGCGGAGTTGGCGGCGCCCACTTGCGCGATCACTATTTGCTCGGCTTTGTCTTGGTGATTACCCATGTTGCTCAAAATGGCCATGAAATGCTACTAACACAATTGTATATTTGTATTTTTAAAACTCTACATTATATATGAAAATCATGCACGCTTGCTTTTATCCGAACTAGTTCATATACAGGCTGTTGTATCTTTTTATTCAATTTTTGTTACACATAATATATACTATACTAACAAGAAAAGTAATCCTATAAATTGAATCTGACTGTCGGTCGGACCGTTCTGCCACTCCGAGTGGTCTTTAACAGTGATTTTAATACGGGCTCTCTATTGTCCATGACCGCGCCGGTCGGTGGCGTATCAACTGTTTTTCTAATGCTACTGGGTGTATCAACTATATTTCTAATACTACTGGGTGTATCGTTGCTACTTGTGGACTCTGGTTCCTCTAAAAGGTAAGCCGGCTTTAACCTGTCTATAGAAATATTACTTTGTCTGTTACTAAGTTGAATTTTAAAGACTTTGTCACGTCTACTTATAACGCGGTAGGGGCCATTATAAGTAGAGGTGAGCGGCTTCCTTACCGTATCATCCCTTACGAAAACGTGTGAGCAGGTGTTCAAATCTTTATGTACAAATAACTTACTGTCGTTGCTAAGTGAACGTGTTTTGGGCTGTATACTACGAATATGTTCTCTAACTTTATCAGCATATGTATAGTGACCTACTTTTGCTGGCTTGCTCGTGTCATTGTAAAAATCGCCAGGCAAACGCAACGTCTGACCTAGTACTAACTCAGCTGCGCTAACCCCTGTTTCTATACGTAGCGCTGCGCGAATCCCTAATAATACCGTTGATAGCTCGTCGTCCCACGATTCTTTACCTGTCAATCTACATGTTAACACTGCTTTTAATTGTCTGTGGTGTCGTTCTATCTTTCCATTGCTGCAAGGGTGAAAAGGGGTGGTCCTGACCTTATGTACCCCCAGCAATTTCAACAAAGCACTGAATAAGTCACTCTCGAATTGTCTACCCTGATCACTAGTGAGTCGTGTGGGACTCCCAAAACGGCAGATCCATGTCCCATATATTGCTCTTGCTACCGTCTCGGCCGTAATATCCGCTGTCGGTACAGCCTCTGGCCAGTTCGTAAATCTGTCTATTATAGTTACACAGTACCTGTTACCTCGTTGTGTTGTATTTAGGGGCCCGACGATGTCCACATGTATATGCTCGAACCGCTCGCTCGGCACGAACTCTCCTGCACCTGAAATTACATGACGACTCACTTTACTTTTTTGGCATTTAATGCAGGTCCTAGCCCATTCTGTAACGTTTCGGTTCATTTCTGGCCAAAAATACCTAGAGGCTACCATCTTTACTGTTGTTCTGACACCTGGATGACTCAAATTATGCACTGCACCAAAAATCGTTTTCCTAAAATTCATCGGTATGTAGGGCCTAATTCTCCCTGTCGATACCTCACAATAAATCATTACGTCACTATCAGGCAAACTCTTTCTTACAAGCTGTGTGTGTGATCCCTTGTTATACTTCAACAGTTCGGTAATCTGAGAATCCCTTTCCTGTTGACTGGCCAACTCTCGGTAGTCGACCACCGTCGGACAAAGGATTGACTCAACGCGCGATAAAGCGTCTGCTACAATGTTGTTATCGCCGCTGACGTGTTGAATGTCGCTAGTATACTCGCTTATGTACATTAACTGACGAATACGCCTAGGTGTTTCTTTATCGGAATTCACCTTTGTTAATGCATGAATAAGGGGCTTGTGATCTGTGTACACTGTTAACTGCCTGCCCTCGACCATGTTCCTAAAATGCATTATAGCCATATATATGGACAACAATTCCCTGTCATAAGTGCTATATTTCTGTTGTGTGTCTGACAATTTTTTCGAAAAATACCCTAATGGTTGCCATTCCCCTTTTATTTTTTGTTGTAATACGGCACCTACGCACGTGTTAGACGCGTCCGTCATCAAGGCCAATGGTACCTCTGGAGACGGGTGAGCAAGCGTTGCAGCGCTTTGTAAGCTTACTTTGCATTGCTCGAACGCCTCCTCTGCTTCCCTATCCCATGTTATCGCAGTTTTGTCCTTTTTTCTAGAATTATGTAAAAATTTATTCAAATGCGCGTGATGACTTGCCGCCTTTGGTAAATACGCCCTATAAAAGTTAACCATGCCTAAAAATCGCCGGAGCTCCTCAACCGTTTCCGGTTTCTTGTAGTCTACAATCGCCCTAACCTTATCGGGCAGTGGGCTGATATCTTCGCTTGATACTTTATGACCTAAAAACTCAACTGTACTTTGACCGAACTGACACTTAGCTACATTTATCGTGAGTCCAACTTCGCTGAATCGTTGAAATACTCGCCGTACATGCTCCTTGTTTACTGCGTCGTTTTCTGACGCAATAATGATGTCATCAATGTAACAGAATACTGAGCTGTGTACGTGTTTGTCGCCTTGCACTACGGTAATGTTTTCTAGCCCTTTTAAGACAGTATTATCCATGAATCTTTGATATGATTGCGAAGCACAGCGGAGTCCGAAGCATAATCTGGGAAATTGGAAAAGACCGAAGCGGGTGATAATCGCTGTCTTCTCAACATCCTCGGGGGCAACCCTGATAAAGTGATAAGCCCTATTTATGTCTAAAGTCGTAAAAACCTTCTTATTAGCTAACCCATATGTGAAATCATGTAACCTAGGCACCGAATATATTTCGTTATCGCGTTTAGCCGTCTATAGTCACCACATGGCCGTATTTTACCGTCCTTTTTCGGGACTACGTGTAACGGGCTGGCCCACTGACTACTAGACGGCTCGCATATTCCCATATCCTGCATAATACGGAACTCATCCCTTACCTGTTTGTACTTGTCGGGCGGCAACGGTCTTGCTCGGGCGTGAACTGGCGGTCCCGTTGTCTCGATGTGGTGGTAGACGTCGCTCTCCGATGTGTTCTTGAAATTGACCGGCCTGGTAAGTTCTGGAAATTGCTCTATTAGATCCCTATACGGGCTATCTAACTTGACGGTTGTCACCGACAGTTCGCTATGCCTACTGATACTACCTATGGCATATAATGACGTCACTTGATCTACCAACCGCTTATTATGTAAATCTACAGATAATTTAAAAGTTTTTAGAAAATCCGCGCCCAGTATCGACCTACTTACGTCCCCTACGATAAAAGGCCATTTAAAACTGCGCCTCAATCCTAATGTTAATTCTAAATTAATAACACCATATGTCTTTATCTCTGTGCCGTTCGCGGCGTATAAGGTATACGTATTCACATCTAAATTATTACTATAAGTACCTGGCTTGAACTGCGACGCGGGGACCACGGATACGTTTGCACCAGTGTCTACTAAAAACGTAATGCCACTCTTATTGTCTCTAATGTTCAACCGGTGATTATCACATAACTCGGCGCACTCTCTCACCGCATCAGAACGCGCCCCATTTAGTTTCCCTGTTTCTTCCAATTGCAGGGCTCCTCGCACTGTCGTGCGGCCTCTCGGAAACGGAAATGGTACCTACATAACCAATCGCTGCTCTGCGGTGTTCTCACTGGGCCTCTGGATCTTGATCGGGACGTATTCCTGCCTGGTGGCCATCTCGGATTGTACATCCGTCTCTGCTGCTCTCTTCCACGGAGCTCACACACCTCCCCGCGTAGCGACTGGACCTCCAGGGACAGGTTCCGTAGCTCCTGCAGCAACGCTGTCTCGCCGCTTCTTCCGGGCGGCGCTTGTCGAGCCTCTGCTATCTCGCCACTCTGCAGGTTGTCCATTATTTTGTCTGCTAGACTCGATAGGTCGTCGAGTTGTGTGTCTGGACTGACCCCTGCCAGGACGGCTCTCACCCACGTTGGCAGCCTTGATAACCACAGGTTCTTCACAGTGTCTCTGGTTGTACCTGTATTCCTTGCCAGCTCCCGCATTTTCGCCAGCAGCTGTGATGGTCGCTGCTGCCCTAACTCCATCTCCTTCACCAGTCTGTTGAACTGTGCCTCCGCGCTCTCCTGGAAAGCCTTCAGTAGCCGCTCTTTCAATACCTGGTATCGATATTGCTCTGGCGGCTCGTCGATCAGGTCCGCGACCTGACTAAGCTCCTCCTTGCCTAGTTTTGCAACCACCAGGTCGTACTTTACATTCTCCCCCTGGTGCTGCGGACCTATGACGGCCTCAAACTGCGCAAACCACATGCGCGGCATGTCCCTCCAAAATGCTGGTATTCTTGTGTTAAGGCTGATTACCGCCAAATCTGCCTGCTGCTGGGCCACCTCGGTCGCTGGTTGTTTCGGTGGGCTCATTTTTTCTTTGCTTCCTTTCCACGAATGCACGAAACCCGATACTATACGTGTACTTAGCGCGGCACGCGTTTCCGGCGAACACGCGGAGTCGTTTGGGCACTAGACAGTCGGGGTCACCACTGTTGGGTCACTCAGTCGTAACTACTTACGGTTGCACTAGGAACTCGTTCAGGTTAGACAAAGGAAACTCCAGGATTAAATAACTGAATACTTTACTGACTCGAACCTCGTTACAAGATGCGTGCCCTGTCTAATGCCCTGTTCGTATGTGACTGGCGACGCCGGCGCAGCGGCGCTCGTACGATCGGGCGCTCGATCAAAATTGCCTGTCAGCAATTCTATTTCTGTCCCCACATGAGTTTAAAAAATGTTAAGACTGCATTAATTTTTTGTGCGATATTTTGAACTATGTATAATATAGTTATAGCTTGGCAAATACGTGCGCGCCCCTCCCACGATCAGCGACCGACGGGGGGAGGCGTCAACGGGGGTGAGGAACTTGCGTGCGGGGCAGGGTTACTTGACGGCAGCGTCATCGCTTCAGACAGTCAGTTCAAACTAGTAACCAACGAGTTATGAGGGTATAGAAAACCCCATTAAGATTGAGCCTTTACTTGACTATAATTTTCGGTAGTGTTATATTATGACAAGTGATGACAGTGGTATTTTGAATCTCTCAATACTCCTATCTGGTATTGACATAGTGTAATAAAACATTAACCCATCCATTGCAGTTGTAAAAAGGATATTATCTATAGAGGTGTGGAACGGTATAACGACTGACGCCTGTCGGTGTCTACCTCATTTCAATGGGTTTTATTTTTCACGTATCTATGAATGTTAATATCTAATAATTACGTTTCCTTACCCAACAGGTAAAAAACGGAACCCTATTCATGAGACTTCGCTGTCCGTCTGTCTGTATGTCTGTCTATTCGCCGTTATTCACGGCCGGCAGCGCGAACTGCATGGCAGGGCAGGAGCATCTACCCAAACTCCCGCCCTCTTGCACAGTTCGGGCATCGAACCCGGTCGTTTTGAAAAATAAAACTTATATTATTTCTATTTGAAAATCGATTGTATAGTAATAATTCGCCAAGGACTATGCGAAAGTAATGGTGCTGTTATTTTCAAATTCCCAACGAAATCCAAAATTGCAAAAAAGCGTATTGAAATTGATAATTTTGCTGAGAGTGTTATTCGGCGAAAAATTACACAACATTATACCGTGAAGAATGAAATGCCAACATTAAGAAAAATACATGCTGAGTTGAGACAAGATCAAGTATTAAACTGTTCTCGGGAGTACTTAAGAAAAACTTTGGCAAGGTTGGATTTTAGGTACAAAAAATGTCAATACCAGCGAAAACTGCTCATTGAACGCGCTGATATTACTTCTTTAAGATGGCACTACCTCCTGGCAGTCAAAAAGTTTCGAAATGAAGGTTGGCCAATATTTTACCTTGACGAAACGTATGTCAACCAGTCGCATATGTATAGTGGCAAACTGCTGGCAGTCAGCCAGCGAACATGGGGTAATGACAAACATTGGCAAAGGATTGAGATTAATTATTGTTCATGCGGGCGGTCGAACTGGGTTTGTTAACAGCGGCTTGTTAATATTTAAATCTCATTCCAAGAGTCGTGACTATCACGGAGACATGAACTCAATTAATTTTGAGGAATGGCTTAGCACACAACTTCTCCCTAATATCCCAAATAATTCAGTCATAGTCATGGATAACGCTGCGTACTATTGCAAACAAATTGACAAAAAACCAACAATGAGTTCTACTAAAAAAGTACTGCAAGAGTGGCTATTGAAACATAATGTTACATTTGATGAAACTTTACGGAAATGTGACTTGAAGCTATTAATTGATAGTCAAAGACTGCTTCAGCATGCATGACATACGAGTAATAAATGAGGCAGGACTTTCAGTACTTCGTTTGCCTTCGTATCATCCCGACCTCAATCATATCGAGATGGTGTGGGGTGATATCAAAGGAAACTTAGCGAGGTATTATCCAGTTTTGATAAAAAAAAAGCTCTCGTGACATTGTTTGCTAATTACAGTGCTGAGAAATGGAGAAAATGTGTTGATCATGTAATTCAAAATGAGGACAAATATTCTAGAGATGATCGGACATGGGACGAAGAGTTTGATAAGTTCATTATATCAGTAAATGATGATTCTGATAGTTCTGATACGAGCCAAGATAGGTCGAAAGACGAAAATACGCAATATGTTGAAAATGAATAAGTCCATTTTAATTTTTGTATGCGTACCTAGTTTATTCATCAAAACTTGAGCAGTTCTGGATGTTTTACAGCGTAGTTGTATTAATTTTATTTGTATAAAGACTACTTGATGTTAGACCTTCTTGGCATACAACAACTTTGCTTTTGGACCTAACACTTTTTTTTCTGTAGGTACTTTTTGTTACTGCTCTGTTGATTGTCTCTTAAATAAAGTCACTACTAATACTATCTCATAAATAAAATACATTTTAATTGAAGCCGATATGCGTTCACTGCTACGAAAGGGTTAATTCAAATAAATAGTTTTCCTCAGCTGAGAAAGGCGCCATCTACTATTTGCTTCAAAGATCTATAGTTAAATTCGTATCGTAACTTGTGTTGTCTGCGAGCAACCCTGTCTCCCGATCCCCGCGCGCACCATAGGAAGGGCGCGCATGAATTTGCCAAGCTATGGTCCGTTATTTAAACTTTATAAAATATAGCCTTTTCATATATTATAGCCTAGTTAAAAGCATAGAAGGTGTACTTAATATAACCTATTTTCTTAATAATCTCAAAACTTTGTAGCGGCCAATAGTTGTAATTATTATTTGAATAACTTATAGAAATTGACCTTCTATGCCAATAACTGTGTTTATTAAAAAAAGTTAAAGTAGTGTTTTAATTTAAGATAGAGTGTTCTCTTAAATTTTGTGGTATTCCCTAAAATTTTTACAAATTATAAATCATGACGCACTGTTTATAGCCTAGAGGCCAATAACTGTATCATTCGCAAAGCCAGTTAAAGAAAAAGTAGGCCAATAACTATGCTTTTATTATTTATCCATACTAATATTATAAAGAGGAAAGATTTGTTTTTCTGCTTTTGTTTTTTTTTGTTTGTTTGTAACGAATACGCTCCAGAACTTGAGGGCCGATTTAAAAATTCTTTCACTGTTGGAAAGCTACACTCTTTGCGGTGAACATAGGCTATATTTTATTCCCGTATTCCCACGGGGACGGGAACTACGCAGGTGATATCGCGTGACGTCCGCTAGTGCTGTATAAATTAGCTGAAAAATATTTACTTATTTATATCAGTTACACAAACAAATAAAATGCCGAAGATACCCAAATACACATCAAGAGGCCCTTGACGAGGCTTTAGAAAAAATAAAATATAATATACCCAGAGCAACTTTATAATTTAAACTAAAAAACCTTTTTTTTAAACTCAATTTGGGCCAACACTGTTTTTAACAAATGAGGAAGAAACTATTATCGCAGAGTGGTTGATTAATATTGCTCGTAAAGGGTTTCCTAGGAAGGGTTTTTTAGTGTGGCCAATAACTATGTGATCTAATGCCCATTAACTGCAATGTTATGGCCAATTACTGTTATTTTAAGATTTATATTTTTAAGTTCACATGATTCTTAAAATGATACGTAAATGTTTATGTAAGGCACCTTGTGTACTAAATACATTAATAAAGAAATATTATGCCGTGTTTTTTAAGCAATATTTTTTTAATTGATTTTCTCATCGAGCGGTCGCTTAACTGGCCAATAACTATACTGTTTCGCCTAGTTTTATTTAGTAATTAATGTAATCATATTAGTTATAATCACGAGTTAGCTAAATAATGCACAATTTTTTGGGAAAAGGCTCAGCCACAACACTGGACAACTTTTGTTCCAGAAAGATTATTATTTCACTTTTCATACAAATTGTTCAGCTAACCAAGTCATTTTTTATAGAATTCAGAAAGGGTTCCGTACATCCGTCAGTCCCTACGTCTATACAAAGTATACATTTATTCGATTCAATTGTTCGCTCAACAAGAAATTCAGGAAAATTGAATCTCCCAGTTGCAAGTTGTTTTGTTATGTATGTTAAATGCACTCATAATTTCCAAGTTCTAGATAATATCTCAATAAACCACTGTGAATCTATAATAGGTCGCATCACTACCTCACATAACTACACGGCACTTATTTGTTCACTATATAGACCGCCTAAAGAAAGTAAACACTTATTTATACAAGAATTAAAAGATTTGTTATGTAGTCAAGCGTTGAAACCATTGGATTTATACTTATTGGGTGACATAAATATTGACCTAAAGTTGCATAATAACATACGTGAATATTATTTAAGTAGCATGGCGGAGTGTGGCCTAGCGAACGCGATATCAGATTACACTAGAATAGAAAAACGGGACAACATTATCACGCGTAGTTGTATAGATCATATTTTTGTGCAATCTCGCTCGCTAGAACTATACTCTGCCGCACTTGACACTGTAATGGCAGATCACAGAATGGTTGTGTTGTCGTGTATGGGCGGAGCGACCGAACATATCCAGGCTGATACGAAAAATATTGAGCGTATGGATTATAATTTATTAAAATTAAAATTGGAGAATATAGATTGGTATCAGCTCGTGGATGTGCAGTGCCCCTTAAAGATTTATGAGCTTATAAAAGATAAATTTGATTGCTGCTATGAAGAATCTAAGTATATACAAAAAATTAATTTGAATAGTAAAAGAAACATAGAACCATGGATTAATAACAAAATTAAATATATGTGCCAAAAACGAGATCAATTATTTAAACAGTGGAGAAATAATGCCGACAATTTTTTAATTAGATTAAATTTTAATAAACAAAGAAATAAAACCCAAAAAATAATAGAAAAGTCGAGAAATACTTATTATGAACATTTAATAAATAGTAATAAATTTAACAAAAAGAAATTATGGGAGATTTTAAACTCTGTTGATGCGGCCATAATTAAGGCGTTTAAGAATAACAACTTAACATTAAAAAACATTGCTAATAATTTTGGGAAAGAGTTCAGTGAAAGTGTGCAACAAATTCTACCAAGATGTAACAAAAAGATTATCCCAGAATCAGACTATGTATTTCCACAAAATAAATCAATGTTATTAAAAAAAACCGACAAAACGAGACATAGCAAACATTATTAAAAAAATCAATCCCAATAAATCAGCTGGCAATGATGGTATTAGATGTATAGTGGTTATGCTGACGTAGATTCGTGGTACTGCGTATGTTGAGTCTCATACTGTTAGTTAGCTAACCAGTCGCTACGTAACCTTTATTGTGTCAACATGTATTAGTTCTGTGTAATAAGTACTGTGCTATCCTAAATCACTTTATGAAGGAAAACATTAAATAAGAACAATTTGTGACATTAATCAGTGTAATTATTTATCTCCTGTACACGATAACAAGAACATTAACTTCTGAGTATTATAGACTACAAACAGTTATTTCTTAGTAACGCATTGATTACTAAATTGGTGACCCGTGAATTATTGTGTACAGGGGCGTAGCGGCTCACTTCACATAGGTAGTGCAGTAAATAACTTTTTCGGTCATAAAAGTGAATAAGTATAAAAGTTATTCAAAATGTCTTTAGAAAATATTAAAGCCGAAAACAGTGAAGGTCGGGGTATAGCGGCAGTTGCTTTGACAGCGCGTATCCCGGAATTTTGGAAAAATTCACCTAAGGTATGGTTTATACAGGCAGAAGCAGTATTGCATCCTCAAAAGATGTCCGATGAATCTAAATACCAAGTGGTTATTACAAAGCTGAGTCGAGAAGTAATTGAGCAAGTTACTGACATATTAACAGGTCCGCCAGAGAAACAAAAATATGAAACGTCTAAAGAAAGATTAATTTTTATCTATCAAGAATCTGAAGAAAGACAATTAAAAAAACTCATCGGGGAGATGGAATTGGGGGAACAGAAGCCCTCACATCTCCTTCGGAGAATGCAGGATCTGGCACGAGGAAAAGTAACAGACGAGACACTTGCTGTATTGTGGCAGAATCACCTTCCGACTTCAGTTCGAGGCGTTTTAGCTGTAGCAGATACAAAAGGTTTGGATATTTTGGCAACAATGGCTGACAAGGTCATGGAAACATTAACGCCGGTTCAAAATGTTTCCAGTGTTGAAAATAAGTCTAGTACGTCACAGGAATTTAATGTAGTAGCTGAGATTCAGAAATTAAGTAATAAACTTCAGCAGCTGGAGACTAGATCAAGAAGATCTTGGAGTAAAGGAAATCAAGGTAAAAGATTTAGATCTAATTCTAGAAATCGAGAACCATTTAAAAATCCAAATACTTATGCGAATCGATTATGCTTTTATCATTTTCGGTTCAAGCAGAGAGCAAATAAGTGTGTGAAACCTTGTAATTGGCAAGTTAATAAAAAACCGGAGGAAAACTAGAATCGGTACAGTCAACGACGGGAGACTGTAACCGGGTGTATAACAATCACCGTCTAAGTGTGTTGGATAGAAGTTCAGGTTTAAATTTTTTAATAGACAGTGGCGCAAACGTGTCTGTAATTCCATAAGATAAAATATACAGAAAGTATAGCACTAATAATTTAGAAAGTGAAAATTATAAACTGTATGCGGCAAATGGAACGGAAATTAAGACATAATAATATGGTATGCATAGTTTAATCTTAGATTTAAAGTTAAGACGAGCGTTTCGTTGGATGTTTATAATAGCGTACGTAAAGCAACCAATATTAGGTGCTGACTTCTTAGCTAATTACAATTTGTTAATAGATTTAAACGGGCGCAGATTAATTGATCAAGTTAATAATTTAAGTACTAATTGTGTTATGAATAATCCATTACACCCAACTGTAAAAACTATCGTGAATAATTGCCAGTATTATGATTTATTGTGTAAGTTTCCAGAGTTAACTAAGCCTGTGTCATACAAAGAAGTACCTAAGCATGGAGTCTGTCATCATATTGAAACTACAGGACCTCCATTATTTGCGAGAGCGAGACAATTGCCACCAGACAGGTATGTGAAAGCTAAAAATGAATTTAAATTAATGCAGGAGTTAGGGATTTGTAGGCCGAGTAATAGTCCTTGGGCAAGTCCTTTACATGTGGTACCAAAGAAAGATGGCAATATTAGAGTCTGTGGAGATTATAGACGTTTGAATGCGATTACGAAACCAGATCGATATCCTGTACCTAGACTGCAAGATTTTACGTATTATTTAGCGAATAAAAAATTGTTTTCAAAAATAGATATTAATAGGGCATATAATTGCATTCCTGTAGCCGAAGGTGACATAGAAAAAACTGCTGTAATAACACCTTTCGGATTATTTTCCTTTCCCGTATGCCGACAGGATTGCGCAACAGTTCTCAAACTTTTATGCGTTTTATGCATCATACTGTGTTAAAAGGATTAGATTTTGTATTTAATTTTTTAGATGACTTAATTATTCCATCAGAAAATGAAGAAGAACATAAGAAACAGTTAGAACAAGTTTTCAAAGGTTCGATCAATATGGTATTACGATAAATTTTTCAAAGTGTATTTTTGGCCAAAGTAAGTTAGAATTTTTAGGTTATGAGGTATCTACAGAAGGTTTAAGGCCATTAGAAAATAAAGTAAAAGCAATTATAGATTTTCCTAAGCCTAGAACAATTGAGGAGCTACGAAGATTTTTAGGTATGTTGAATTTTTACAGATCACATATTCCACATTTAGCAGAAAATCAGTTAGAGTTAAATAAATTTTTAGGAAATGCTAAACGTAAAGATAAACCCGAAATAAAGTGGAATGAAAAAGCAGAGAATAATTTTGAACAGTGTAAAAAAGCATCTCAAAAATGCAGTCTTGTTATCTTATCCTTTAGAAAATACAACTTTATCGCTAATGACCGATGCAAGTGACATTGGCATAGGCGGATTGACAACGTGTGGAAACCTTTAGGGTATTTTTCTAGAACATTAACAGCAGCGCAAAAGAAGTACAGCACATATGACAGGGAATTATTAGCTATTTATTTGTCTATAATTCATTTTCGTAATATGATAGAAGGGCGTGACTTAGTTATTTTCACAGATCATAAACCTTTAACTTTTATGTTTTCAAAAATAGGTTCTGACAGGGAAACAGCAAGGCGAGCTAGACAAATAATGTTTATAAGTGAATTTTGCACAAAAATTATGCATATAAGTGGCTCTAATAATGTAGTAGCCGATACGTTATCAAGAATAGAAGCAATAACTTGACCCACGGTTATGAATTTCTCAGAACTCGCTAGTGCGCAGGAAGTTGATGAACAACTTGCGCAGTTGTTACAAGTATCAAATAACAGTTCTCAGTTAAAGTTTAAAAGAATTATTGTTGTAGGTTGTGACAAACCTATTGTTTGCGAAATGTCTACTGATAGAGCACGGCCATACTTACCTAAAGAATTTCGTCATACAGCATTCGATTCAATGCACAATTTGAGTCATCCAGGTATTAAAGCAAGTAAAAAGTTAGTTACTGAAAGATATTTTTGGCCAGAAATAAATAAGGATGTAGGAATTTGGGCTAAAAATTGTATTAAGTGTCAGCGTGCGAAAGTGCAAACGCACACGGTTTCTGATTTAGGAAGTTTAAAGAAAACTAGTAAGTTTAATCAGCACATACATATAGACATAGTTGGTCCATTAAGTACGACTACTGAAGGTTATAGGTATATTTTAACTGTAATAGACAGGTTTACTAGTTGGCCTGAAGTATTTCCGTTGAAGGAAATAACAGCGGAAATTGTAGCAAAAAGATTTTATGAAGGTTGGATATGTCGTTTTGGCTGTCCTATTATTTTAACAAGTGATCAAGGAAGGCAGTTTGAGAGTGGGTTGTTTAAGCAATTAATGATATTGATGGGAATTAAAAGAATTCATACCACTCCATATCATCCAATTTCTAATGCTAAAGTAGAACGTTTTCACAGAAGTTTGAAACAAAGTTTAATGGCGCGTTTAAATGGTAGTTCTTGGTTAGACGAATTGCCAACAGTTATGTTGGGGTTACGCACAACTGTTAGAATAGATACAGGTGTAACCACAGCACAAATGCTATATGGTAACAACATTAGGTTGCCTGGAGATTTTTTTGAAAATAATATTAGCACTCATGATTGTGATTCTGAGAATTATGTGAATAAATTAAGACAAATAATACAAGGTCATAAGCCTATATTACGAAATAATAACTTATCAAGAAAAATATTTGTTCATAAAGATTTATATAATAGTGAGTTTGTGTTTTTAAGGAATGATTTGCAATGTCCATATGAAGGTCCATACCGAGTCATTAGCCAAAACGATAAAGTATTTTGTTTACAATTACCTAACAGACAGTTGAATGTGTCTATAGATAGGTTAAAACCAGCGTATATTTTACATGATGAGAATTTACCTAAGAGTAGTGATGATAATATAAAATTCAAAATAAAAATTTTAATAATAAAAAAGTCGAAACAAAAATTAGATTTGAGACAAGCAAACCCAGTAAGTCAGAGTATGTTACGCAAAAAGGGCGAGTAAGCAAAACGCCATCTAAATATTTGTGATGATTAAAGATCAATAAGTAGGTTAAGATATTTTCTTTAAAACGTGTAACTAAGTAAATTGTTTAATACTAATTATTATTTCAAAGTAGTAACAGTCATATTTTTCTCTACAAAATGGGAATAAATCAAACAAAAGAAAAAGAAAATGTTATAGTAAATGAGAATATCTCAAATTTAGCATCAGTGGATACAAAGTTCAATATTCTAAGCATATTTTGCACAGTTATGTTGTTGATAATCGTAGTAATTAGCTACTGCGTTATAAAAAACAAGTGTAGAAAAGGAGTTAAGTCTTGGTTAAGAAAAGAGATGGTTGCAAGCTCAATTGCCTTGCCTAGCATCAAGGTGGAAGCTTTGCAGCAACCTTATATTCAAAAATCGCAAGCACCGTCAGTATCAAAATTAGTGGTATCTTGATCAGTTAATAAAGTGTCTAAATAATGTATATCATAAAAATGTGTTATTAAAATGTGAAATTTAGTTATAAAACGTGAAATAGATTAAGTACGGTTATTTTACGGTTAATTTTATTAAGGTTGTGTAATTATACCTAAAAGGGTACCTAACTAAGTAAATAAAGTGTCAAAAGTATAAAATGTATCTTTGTTTGCAACCTTAAAATAAAAAAATTACATTGTATATTGTGTAACGTTCGTATACAGTATTAGTAAGCGTTATAAAGCAGTACGTTCTATAAATAGAACAGTAAGTACATTGTAGTGTGTTTTGCAGAATTGCAGTTTTAGCGACTGGACTTTGAATGATTATAATAAGCCAGAGATTGTAAACATTTGGTATTGTTAAAGTTGTAATATTTTTTTTTTTTTGTGTATTAAATTTTGAAATATTTTTCTTCTTTTAAAAAAGGGGGGAATATTATAGTGGTTATGCTGACGTAGATTCGTGGTACTGCGTATGTTGAGTCTCATACTGTTAGTTAGCTAACCAGTCGCTACGTAACCTTTATTGTGTCAACATGTATTAGTTCTGCGTAATAAGTACTGTGCTATCCTAAATCACTTTATGAAGGACAACATTAAATAAGAACAATTAGTGACATTAATCAGTGTAATTATTTATCTCCTGTACACGATAACAAGAACATTAACTTCTGAGTATTATAGACTACAAACAGTTATTTCTTAGTAACGCATTGATTACTAAAGATGCATAGATATTAAGATGTTGAGTGACAAAATTGTAACTCTTATTGATAAACTCATAACTTCCAGTATAAGTAGAGGGAAATATCCTCAAGAATTAAAAACCGGTATCGTGAGACCGATTTATAAAAAAGGATCCCACAAAGAATATGCAAATTATAGGCCAATAACAATACTGCCAGTCATAGATAAGATAGTTGAGAAATATATTAGTCAGCAAATCCACAAATTCTACACGCAAAACGATGTGATAGCAAGTGCTCAATATGGTTTTCAGTCTAATCAGTCTACTACTACATTATTATCTAAATTCACAGACGAAATAAATCAGCATCTGAATGATAAAAAGCATGGTATACTACTGTTTATTGACTTTAGTAAAGCATTTGATACCCTGCGACATACTACTCTCATAAACAAGCTGGAGAACACGGGTATCCGTGGTCCTTTATTGGAGTGGTGCCGTGATTACTTAAATAATAGAAACTTTCGGGTAAAAGTTGACAATGTATTTAGTGAGTCAATATTGGCAACCACTGGAACGGCACAAGGCTCAGTACTTGGGCCTCTGCACTACTTAGCGTATGTAAATGACATGCAGAATATAATTGACCATAGCTCGGTATACCAATACGCAGATGACACTTGTCTAGTGGTAGCAAATAAATAACTATCTACGGCCGAAAGTTGCACATGACGTAGGTTTAGTAATAAATACTAGTAAAACTAAAGTAATACATGTTTGCTCCAGTCACTTAATGAACTCTGATAAGGACATAGAAGTAATTGCTCAGTGTCACCAGTGTTTACATGATACGCCAACAATAAATTGTAAATGTAAAAAATTAGAACAAGTCTCTCATTATAAATATCTGGGAATAGTAGTTGACGAGAGATTTAATTGGAGTTACCATGTTGACACAATATGTGATAAATTAAGAGCATTATTGGCAAAATTCGTAATATTAAAATACAAAGTTCCATTTAAGATACTTCTTAATCTATATAACGCACTGGTGGAGTCTATTATTTCATATGGGATAACTAGTTACGGTAGAACTTTCAAAACATATATAGACAAAATCTACAATTTACAAATCCGCATTCTAAGAACCATAATACCAACCAAAATACTAAAATCTATATGTGAGGGTGAAGATGATGTTAGAAACTTGCACCAAATAAACGTTTTTTCTTTCTTTCTTCTTTCTTTCTTTCTAGAAAAGTGTTCAATTACTGTAAAATTATACCTATACATTTAAAAGTTAAACAATGGTGTAACAGACCTAATTTTAACATTATTGTATCATTATGTAAACATAGCATTTTGTGTTAGTAATGTTTCCTAGATGTCACCTCACTATTTTCTAAATCGCGCTATCAAGATTCTCCATAAGGGAATGACCTTACCATGTATAATTTTAATTTGGGTGGAATCAAGAAAGCCACTCGCAGCGCATCTAAGGGCTACATCCTACTTGGAATAGTCGCTAAGGACACTGCTCGGAGTGACCTCTATGGTTTTTTTTTTGGATGAGAGAACCAATTTTATAAGGGATTGGTTCTGTACTCATTTTATGTACCTATATTATCTTTGACGGAAAATAAACTAGTCAAGCCTTCTCTCCGTGTTTCTTGTGACAACATCCAGCCTCCAACCTCCTGCTACAATGGTTATTAACAGAACAATTTCCTAACAAAGAATTGCAAATAAAAATATCACACAAAATCGTAACGCGCAAGATAACCCAATCAAAATTAGAAACACCTAGATTTAAAAATTATTATGGAAAAAGAACGAACGCATATCTACTTCCAAGTTTGATTAATGAAGTACCAGTTAATATTCAATCGAAAATCACATTAAAAAAGGTATGAAACTAACATTAAATGTCGATCGTATTTAATTTGTTTTATTTATTTATTATAGGAATAGTGAAAGAAAAAAAAACAAAAAATAGAAAGAACGAAACAACTAAAAAGAAAAAATAATAATAAAAATAGTATCTAATGAACGAACCATGAAATGCAGCACGCTGTATATGAAATGCCGTCCGCTTGCTTCGGACCGGTTCTTATCGCACGCAATGCAAGACTCATTGAGTAAAGATGTTATCGTTGAAGAATTCTATGATTCGTAGTTTGTAGTTTTGAATGCGATTTAGTTTTGATAATTTAGGTAGGTAGTATGTTATTGTTAGTATGTTATTTTGTTGTTTTATTTAGTTTAAAATAATTTAGTTATGTAAAATAGCTTTAAGAGTGTCTCAGCATCCAGACAAACCTATGTTGGTTTTTGTGATGCTTTTATGTTTTAAAATTGTTTTATTATGTATGGATTTATTTAATAAAAAAAAAAGTAATAAGAAACTCAGAAATCGTAACTCAAGAGTTTTGATTACGTTTACCATTTTTTATGATTTAATTATAAATACATATTTTTTTCATCCCTTCTATTCGAAAACCATCACTTTGTCTTCTATTCGAAAACCATCACTTTGTACTACTATAACCATAGATTAAGGATTTTTCGCTACTCTCAATAGATAAATGATTTCGTTCATTGCATTTTTGCCGTAGGTACATATTTTGCCAATTGGATGTGAAATTTCACTGAAAGTCCAACTCATAACGTAAATTATGCATTTTCCTTCATACTTATCACAATATTTAATGTGTAAATGCATTTTTGGAGGATACATAAGGCAGAAATAAAAAGGTCTGTTTACATTAAAATAGTCATGGGTAGGTATCGATGAGGATGTCGGTAGTTCATTATAGTGGCATTGCTACAAACAAACTCATCCGGATTTAATTTATTAAAAACATGATTGATTTTTACTAAAACTGTGTTATTTAACCTTTTTTTAAGGTAATGTGCTTATTTTAATACTTTTTTTTATTTGAATTATTGGTTGTCCTGAGGTGACGGTAAGCTACGAGCCGTTAATGCAGCGAAGAACCATAGCATCCTTGGCTGCCTTTTGTCGAATGTATGTTCTGAAGAGCTCTTTAACCTGATCCCACCCACTCATTTTCAATCACGAACAATGCGTGCCGGGCAAAGGTATCACTCATACACATTTGACAGAATCTTCGCTAGAACTGAGCGTTTCAAAAGATCGTTCCTCTATCGAACTATGAAAACCTGGAACGACCTGCCCGCATACGTTTTTCCCTCTTCTTATACAATCCCGGGTTCTTCAAGCGGAGCGTGAAGAGGCACATCACAGAGCGGCCAACTTGAGAACCACTGTCAGAAGTCTTACGGGCTGTGAGAGTGGACCCCAATCACTTGATGCGCCACGGCTTTCCATCAGTGGCGATGTCAATTTGACGAGGCTAACGTATAAAAAATTTACGAAGGCCTAAGGCCTTATTGTTCCTAAGAGTTTTAATAATAAATGAGTTTCGTCGTTTAGCACGATAATAATTAATAATTAGCACACAATACTTATTATTATACAGATTCTTTTATCGATAACATAGGTGGGATCATTCAACAACACTATTTAACTCACACATAGATCTTTCAGTCCCTTTTGAGCGAAGTACCTAAATTGCACGATGCCACTGCTGCATACTACCTAAAACGCGAAATACCTGAAACTGGAAGTACCTAAATTGCATGATGCCTAAAAACTTAATTTGCCTACAATATACTTTGACAACAATGTTTAATGCCTAAGAATGGAAATGCCTAAAATGAAGATTGCCAGCACAATTCAAGGTACGGGGGTATTCAGGTACATATGATCACGCCTTTATCCCCGAAGGGTTAGACAAAGGTGAAATGTGGAACTATAAGTCCACATTTCACATTTTTAGAATTTTTCTACGTGATAGATGGTGAGCCATATTGATATAGACAGGCGCAAGTTGTGACTGCTGGCTGTTAAAATTTTTCAAGCCTCGTAAAAGGTCTTCAGCTTGACTAAACTACTGCCATTTTACTGGCAACCGGGACCAATGGCTTAACGTGCCTTCCGAAGCACGGAAACGCTCAAATAAATGTCACAAAGTGGTCACATGGATGGTCACCCATCCAAGGACTGGCCATAGCGAAAGTTGCTTACTACAGTGATCGTGTACAGAACACTGAGACCGCGGGGTCACGAGCGTTTCATTTATCATTTTTTCCGGTTCCATTCAGGTATGGTCGGCCAAATTGGTTTACCATTTATGACAACACTTTGTGACAAATTGTTTTACATCCATTTTGTAAAATGTGATTAAACGAAATAATGTAATGCATCCTTTCTGAGTAAAGTGCATAATGATGCTGTCATATTCTAATTGATTTTTAGGCAATTAACTATCACCGGCATTATACTTTGTAGACATTAAACAACATAGGCATTTTGCTTCGTAGGCATTATAACCTTATAGACATTAAAACTTTATAGGCATCCTGCGTTTTAGACATTGATTTTAGGCAATTTGCTTCATAGGCATCGTGCAATTTAGGTACTTCGCTCAAAAGGGCTTTCAGTTTTGGTCTCGTCATCAGTCTGACACTGTTCATCTTGTACATTCTAAATCTATGACTATAGGAGACGCTTTTTTATGATTAATCATCATCAACATAAAATAAGTGATTTGAATTAAAAACTTAAAACATTATAGAAATCGAACGCAAATTGTATGGATTACCGGCTGTTGCGTATTGGCTGAATAGCAGCGCGGTGACCTATGCTAACTAAAAAAATCTAAAGGGCGAGATTTATCTCTCCGTTCTAGGGTGATTCCTACATAACCTATAAAAATAGTCAACCGTAAATAACTTTTTAAATTAATTTCTTTTTTACTGTCTATTGGCTCAAAACCGTTCACTTGTGAGTATCTAGGTGGAGCCCATTCAATAAAACTATTTAAAAAATCTATTAATAATATAAGAAGTAAAAATTACTAAAAATGTAATTCATCTCTTTGAGTTTTAGCCCACATATTGTAAGAATAATTATGTATAGAATAAAATGATCGTTAAAACACGTTTTTCATAGTAAAAATACACTAAGTTATAGTAACATGCCATCCGTAAAAAATATTACTGTGAAATTTAATGCATTTTAATAATAATATTTTATTTCAAAGTTTTGTCACCATAATTCATTCATACATAAGTCATTCATTTCACGATGACAACACCTGCAAAATTCGTTTCATTCGCGACAGGTTGCTACACGTTCCGACCCCGCCGCCCGCGCAGCCAATCATTCGCCGGCGATTTTCATTTCGGACGGACGTGTGGCATATTTTGATTCGCAAATTTCCGATACAAAGTTCGTTCGCAGTGATTTGTCCTAAAATTACGTCATTTTTATAAAGTGCGTGACAAGATAACGGATAAAGGTAAGTCTGCTTAAATTTAATTATGTGACACGTCATTAAGACCAATATATTAAGTGTATTTCAACTTGGATAGGTAACTAACTATCGCGGAAAAATAAATGAAAGTCATACGATTTGTCATTACACTCGTAGTCATTCAGCTCATCCATACTTCTATACTAATATTATAAAGAAGTAAAGTTTGTGTGTTTGTTAAATTGTAAGGGGTAATCTCGGGATCTACTGAACCGATTTTAAAAATTCTTTCACCAATAGAAAGCTACGTTATTGTGGAGTGTCATAGGCTATATATCATCACGCTACAACGAATAGGAGCGGAGCAGTAATAGTAAATGTATCAAAAACGGGGGAAAAGTTATTCCTTTTGAGAGCTTGCATAGTATTGAATATTAACGACGAGACGCTACGGGAGTAAACGCAACGCGACGGGAACAGGTAATACTCTCTCTTAAGTGGCGCAAACGAAGTTGCGCGGGTCAGCTAGTATTTCATACGATAGTAATGACAAGGTTATGAACGTAATGACAACAAATTAATCTGTTTATTTTATTTATGTCCTGTAACTGTTCGTTACACTTCCTAATATACCATAGTTTGGCTACACCAATACTATGCTAAAACTACTTAATAATTCAGTTCCAAAATTATATTTCTATCTAAATTTAAACTACATACATACATACATACATAATGGTCACGCCTTTATCCCCGAAGGGGTAGGCAGAGGCATATTATATGCCCACATTTCACCTTTGTATAATTTGTCCCACGTAATAGGCGGTGAGCCGTATTGCCGTGTTTAAATGGACAGGCGCAGGTTGTGACTGCCTGCTGCTGAAATAAAGCCATCAACTTAGCTTAACGACTGCCATTTTACTGGCAACCGGGACCAACGGCTTAAAGTGCCTTTTACTTTTTTTGTGTTTTATCACAAATTCATTAATTGCCAGCTATCATCTATTATATAAAAATAAGTCGGGTTTTCCTTCCTGACGCTATAACTTTAGAACGTACGAACCGATTTCCACGGTTTTGCATTCGTTGGAAAGGTCTCGGGCTCCGTGAGGTTTATAGCAAAGAAAATTCAGCAAAATTTCACATACAGCGCCATCGCGGGCGAAGCTGCGGGCATCAGCTAGTATTTTATAAATTTTGTCTGACGACAGACGTTATTTATTTATTACTGTAATTCTGCATATTTTAACCGACTTATTAAAAAGTAGGTAGGTAGGTTTTATTTATTCTCAAACATCTTAATTACTTGTTCGTTCATCATCACGCCTTTTATCCCCGAAGGGGTAGGCAGAGGCATATTATATGCCCACATTTCACCTTTAATTACTTAAGTGTAGTTAATAATTACCTTATTATGGTTGGGGCTGACGGCCACCACGCTTTGAGTTGTCGTCGTTGTACAGGAAGGTTTCCGCGACACCATGCCCTCAATGATGTTGTGAGAAGGGCTTTTGTCTCGGCGGGTGTCCCTTGCGTCCTTGAGCCTCCGGGTCTCTGCAGGTCTGATGGCAAGAGGCCGGACGGCCTAACCTTGGTGCCGTGGAAGAACGGAAAGTGCCTGGTGTGGGACGAAACGTGTGTCTGTACGGTGGCCGCCAGTCACTTGGGTCGCACGGTGCATTCACCGTCGGCGGCTGCACAGGATGCGGCCGAATAGAAAAAGCACAAGTACGCTGCGATGGAGCCACATTATTTATTTACACCTATCGCCGTGGAGACTGGGGATGCTGAGGCTCAGAAGCCAAAAATATAATAAATGAGTTTGGACAAAGGATTAAGGAAAAAACGGGTGACTCCCGCTCCAAATCGTTCCTGGTCCAAAGGCTGGCCATAGCCATTCAGCGTGGTAATGCCGCTAGCGTGATGGCCACCTTTGCACCGGGAACGGTTAGGTGTGGGTTATTTGACTGATAAGATATGCTTATTACTGACAGTTTAGATTTTATTTGATAGTGGTATTTAGTATTGTATATTATTTTGTAATTAAATTTGATGTAAATTATATATATTAGTAATAAATGAAAAGATATTTTTGTAGAAACAAACCATTTTGGGTAACATTCCCAAAAGAATCTAACAGAGACACTTGCATGTGCTCAATTCACTTAAACATGGATTTGCTTGTAGAAGCTTTACACAAAGCTAGTATACACTAGGATACACTAGGATACACGAGAAAAATTCCATTGAAATGATAGCATCACTTTGCTGTTCTATGTATAATAGCGAATGTCTGAGAAGAATATGCAGCATATGTAAAGAAAAAGTGCTTGATTACAAAGAGTTTAAAAATGACCATGAATTGGAATATTACTCATGGACTCGACAGAATAAACAATATGTAACTACGGACAAAAAGAAACGAGAAATAAGTATTACCGCTAAATCTGCGCCAAAGGTAACGCCAATAGAAGCCATTAAAAAATTAGATAAGGATCTGCCCGACTTTTTTCGTCACTCCTACAATATTTTAAACCAATTTAACGAGATAAAGAAGTTAAAGGAAAGGCTGGCAATTCACGAAACTATTCTGCATATTGACTTCTCGGAAAACTATGCCATAAAATTTGCTACAGAAGTTCAAGCTCTCCATTTCGGTGGCAGCCGAAGCCAAATAGCTCTTCATACAGCCGTAGCTTACACACATAATTTTCAGTCAGGGAGGGTGGAGCCTATTTCAGTATTCACTGTCAGTGACTGTGTTTGCCATGATGCATCTGCAATTTGGGCCCATCTGACACCTTTAATTCAACTAGCACTAGAAAAGAACCCATTCACAACTACTTTATTTTCTTTCCGATTCGCCTACATCCCAATATAGAAACAAGTTCATTTTTTACATGATTTCCCAGCTTCACGTCGATTTTCCTCAGCTGAAAGAAGTCAAATGGAACTACTCCGAAAAAGGGCATGGGAAGGGTGCACCGGATGGTGTTGGAGCTGTTCTCAAACGGACGGCTGATGCAGCAGTAAAGTTTGGAGGAGATGTTGCAAATTTAACTGATTTTGTAAAGACAATGGAATCAAGAGTGAAAAATATCATAATTATACCTATTACAAATAATAAATAAATATTCACGGACATTTCACACAACGCTATCTGATCCCAAAGTAAGCTAGGAATAACCTGCTTGTGTTATGGGTATCAGACCACGGATATTAATACTTATATACTTTTAAATACATACATATCATACATAGAAACACCCAGACTCTTGAGACAAACATTTATGGGTCACACAAATATTTGTCTCCGGTGGGAATCGAACCCACGACCTCCAGCGCCGCAAGCGGTATCACTACCGAACGCGCCACAGAGGCAGTCGCTATTACAGAAATGCTATTACAGAAAAAGATATTATCGAGAAGGAGAAAAATTTACCTAAAAATGCAACACCGTTCCGTGGAACCCTTTCTGTGCATCAAGTTCTTTGGAAGAAAGATCAGAATCACAGCTTGTTGTTGAGTCTGAGCTGTTTTTCTTGTGAGCTTGGTGAAATTTGCCGCCACGGATTTCATACTGGATTCATGAAAAATCCTGCTAAAGCTACTGATAGTCTTCAACAATCTAAGGATTTTGTTGCTCCAATCGGACGATCGAGAAAATGTCCTAGTGTAAGAACAGCAGATTTTGGTGGTATGAAAGATGTTGTTGATGACCCTGTACCAAAAACTCGACCTAAAAGTACCGTGTTGGAGAATATGTTCGTCAGTGCCGGAGAAAATATTAATAATATCAACTCCCAGATCAGACCAGTACCATCAACATCTAAAGTAACTGATACTAATGAGTCTACACTTGACAAAGAAAATGTATATGACGCTGATGTTGCTGATAGTCTTCCACAATCTTACGATTTCGTTACTCCACTTGGACGTTCGAAGAAACGCTCTAGTGTGACGAGAGCAGATATTTCAGTTAAAAAAGCTGCTGTTGATGACCCAGTGCCAAGAAAGCGACCTAAGATTACCGTGCTGGAGAATTTGTTATTAGTCAGTGCTGGAGAAACTATTAATAGTTTGAAATCCCAGATCAAACCAGTACCATCAACGTCTAAGGTAACTGATAGAAATAAATCTGTATATATCAGAGAAAAATTAACTGACGCTGACGTTGAAGATCTCGTTGCACCACATATCGTAATGAAAAAACCAAATTGTTAGTTTTCGTAAATTGAATAAGCAACTGATGCTAGTAACTTATGATTACTTATGGCTATTATAAAATTTAAATATTTTTGAGTAATCTTTACATTTTAATTGTTGTAATTAATGTAACTCGAGATTGTGAGGACCGGTATAATGTTGATCTAAATCGTTTTGCTATACTTGTTTTAGTAAATCTATATCAAAAACATATTGATAAGTTACTATTTTAAATAAGACTGTCTCTTTTTTCGTGTATCCTTTAATGTTAATAACTTGTTGATTAGTTCCTACTTAAAAAAAGACTGTTTTCTTTTCGTGTTTAATGTTAATTATACTTGAAGTCTAAATAAACAATTACTTTTATTCAATCTTTAATTTTATTTGATTATCATTAAAATACTGACTAGCCCCATAAATTGTCTATTTATTTGATAAAATATTAACTAAATGTCATTACACGTCAATCTGAGTCATTCATGGAACTGAAAAAGGCATTCAGTTCCTTTACTTGTCATTACGTTCACATTAATAAATTGAAAATATGAAAGTTCTCAAAATCTACAAGCAGCAGGTGAGGTTAATTTACTGTCAAATGTTGATAAGATGTAGTCTTATCAAATGACTTCCAATGCTAACCAATTATTGGAGAAAAAATTTGGTTGATAAAAATTACGTTAAGAACGGAAACTAGTAAGGATCTACCCTCTATTGAAATGCAAATAATAAGACTAGGGTGTATGCACTTACTATTAACAGTTCAGAAAATAAGATGCATAAATAAGTAGTTACACATTTTCTTATCAAAATCTCCATCACGTGAATTGTATGCTTGTTTTTGACCTTAGTAGTAAATATAATTGTAAGATAACAACATTTAAGTTACTAAAAGCCTAACCTGAATGTTATGTAAACATACTATTCTATAGGTTTACAAAAGAATGGCAAGTCAGTAGTTGCAGATGGCAGAGTATTTTGTGAATTACTATTCATTGTGCCGACTTTAAACCCCGTTTTTTATGATTTCGTCACAAAAGTACAGGTTTTAGATTTTTCCCAATATTTGTGTTTATGAAAATAAATATTTCTTAAGATAAATTAAAGAAGATAAATATTTCTTGATAAAGAAGATAAATATTCTTACCCTATTAATTTTGATTCCCTTGAGAGTGTCGAAATACACGTTTTCGACGATATAAGTAGCCGTAACTTTTTGTGCTTTAACTTAGAAGTTTGATTTTTTTCATACAGAATCAAGTGATCACAGACTTGATATATGTTAAAATTTCAACTTCACATCTTTACGCGTTCACGAGATAAAGGGTCTTGACAGACTGACGGACGGACGGATGGACTACAAAATGATACTATAAGGGTTCCGTTTTTTCCTTTTGGGTACGAAACCCGAAAAATGATTTCGCGTGCCTATTTTAAAAAGTAGTGGAGCAATAGTTGTTCAGTTTCAGGGACCATATCACTAACCGAGTGATTACGCGTTAACTATTATTCACCAGAGAGAGAATTAGTATAAAGTCGCCTGCTTGGGTCCGGATGAAACGTCACCTACCTACCTATTTCTGCCGCCATATATTTCTATAGCTGTGTCCCGATTTTTCTTTCAATTTCAAGGTTGAAATATCTCGATCGATTATAATCTATCGAAAAATTATAAGTTTCATTGAAAGTAGTATGTTACGGTTCACAATCATTCGACAGTTTACAAACTCGCTAAATAGGTTAAAATCTAGTCGTATTTACAATTTTACGGTGACGTGAAATTGTAAATACCACTAGATTTTAAAACACTACACACTGAAAAGTTAGGGCAAACATATATTAATGTGGCAATACTTTCTTTTCAATCGTTCTATCTCATGTGGCCATGGGGAACACCCAAAAATTCCGAAATATGTTTTTCCGAATGTCAATATCCCGATGTTCCAAGTTCCGAAGATTATAATTCCTAAGAAACAAAGCTCCGAATATTCAAAAGCACGATATTTATTTATCCGAAAGCTTATGACTTTCGGATAAATGACTTTACGAACTTTTATTTTTCCTATTAGTACGAATAATGAAACGTCTGTAGTGTTATAGGCCCTAAAAACGTTATTCCTTCGAATTTAAATTCGAACTTTCTATCAATAAAAAATAAAATTAAAAAAACTATAGGTTATGGGTCGCATATAGTAATGCTACTGAACCATACCTATTTTAACAATCACAATATTATGTATACTACGAGAATCGAACTCGCACACTATCTGTTCACTATATGTCCAAACGTTGGGTAAATGCGGGATTTTCTAAGGGACTATATGGAGTTACGGCACTAGTCCGACAGAGAACACTTTATTATGGATACAAAGAAATATTTATTTGAACTTCACAAAAATATCAAGGTTACTAAAATCTAACACCACATATTATCCAAGGTAATTACTACTTTACGACCTAGCGCTCTGTCGGACCATTGCACAGCAACTGGCCGACTTTCTTTCGTACATCGCTCAAGCCCACGCACACAATCCGCGCATACCTAAGTATATTACCCCTACAATACTCCCCCCAAATTTTTACACAGTTAAAATTTTACATAATTTTGATACAATACAAAAATCTTTTAAACAGAATACAATACTGTCCACAATAACGAAATCTTATGGTCACCCTATCATTCATCGCCTTTTATGCATTACATACCTTAATTCATAACTATCATGCGCTACTACACTGCTGATAACAACATTGTTGCGACACCGGAGAATCGAGTTACATTCCTTCGGGTGTTTACAATAACGTTTCCTGACTATACTTGCTGCATGTGTGCTTGTTGTAACCTTTGTATGGAACCTTCTGTCTGTTTGTGCACCCATTTCTTCCCACTTTTATAACATATTCCACAGCATTTGCACATAATAATTAATACCAATAATATGCAAATAATCAATAATATTTCTCCATATACTTTAATATGACTCTCAATATTAGAAAAATCCAAATTGTTTGCTCCATTTTGGGCTATAATTATTTCATCATTTTTACTATATGTTTTACCCATTTTTACAATACTTTAGTATCGCGTTGCTTAACACAGTATGTATTAAAATACAAAAAAATATTTTATTGAAGTTGCTACTCCTTACGATATTGAAATATAAATGAAATACTCACATAACATATAAGATAAATGTTGCAGAAAAATCTGTGTTCTACATTTTATAAAAATGCAAGTTTGCAATTATGTTATGACTTATTACTAGAAGTGCTATGTTTTAACATACTTAACAATTTGCTTACATGAATATGGTGCAATTATTTCTTACACGAGTAAACTTGTATGACATAAAAATACATGTAATGTTTATTGGATATGCCTGAAATTACTATATTAATAATACATTATTGTACGTATATCAGAATACTATAGAAAACAATGTATATAGGGTTACAAATTAAATCTAACTGGTGGTTTTACTTTTCGACCACATCTCGTACTCTTAATTACAGGCTTATCCGTTAAGATATTACTAGAGCTGATATAACCACTGCTCAATTTATCAGTGACCTCAGTTTTGCTACCTTGTACTTTCTTAACCTTATCATCGTTACTTTCGTGACCTTTTTCATTCAAAATGTACGCTGGCTTCAGCCTGTCTATCGATATGTGGGCTATTCTATTTGGTAACTGGATCGTAAATACCTTTCCTTTTCTTTCCAAAACTCGAAAAGGTCCTTCATATGGTGACGTCAGCGGTCTGCGTACCATTTTTGATAAAAACATGTTCACACTTACCTAATTCATTGTGTACGAACAGCGTTCGCGAATCCCGAAAGTCCTGTTACACAGGCTTTAAATTACTTATACATTTCCTTAAATTATTTAAATAGTCATGGTCTGAAACATTTTGGCTGTTTGAGATATCATAAAAATCTCCTGGCAACCGAATTGTTTTACCATACAAGTATTCCGCGGGACTTACTCCATTGTCACTTCTGCCTACCGCACGTAATCCTAGTAATACCGTATGTAATTCGTCGCTCCACGACGTATTGTTTGTTAGACGCGCTGTTAAGGCCTGTTTTAAACTCCTATGCCAGCGTTCTACCATACCATTACTCTGGGGTCTATATGGTGTGGTTCTCAACTTTTTTATGCCCATTATCCTTAAGAGTTCTCTAAATAAATTACTTTCAAATTGCCGACCTTGATCCGACGTTATTCGATCAGGTACACCAAATCGCGCAATCCAGTTTCCGTACAAAACTTTAGCTACTACTTCAGCGGTTATGTCGCACACAGGAATGGCCTCAGGCCATCTGGTGCCTCTATCTATCATAGTAATTAAATATCTATAACTTTCTTTTGTCGGTGCCAACGGGCCGACTATATCAATATGTAAATGACTTAACCTTTTGGCTTCTGGAAACTGCTGTAACTCTGAAACAGTGTGTCTGCCTACTTTGTTCTTTTGGCACTGAAGACACGTTTTTGCCCACTGACCAACATCTTTATTAAGACCTGGCCAAAAATACCTTTGCGCTACTAACTTTCGCGTCGCTCTTATGCCAGGGTGACATACCTCGTGCACTGATAGAAACCCTAACTTCCTAAATTTCTCTGGTAAGTAAGGTCTACAAATCTGTGTCGAATTTTCGCAATAAATAGGCTTATCACAATTAGGTACAAACATTTTTTTTCAAAATAATACTGGACTGTCGATCCTTTAATAATTTTTCTAAATCGACATCCTGTTCCTGTGCGGTCGCTAATTCCGCGTACTCAAATGTAGTAGGGCAGTGTATTGTTTCAATCCTCGATAACGCGTCAGCAGTTGCATTGTTATTTCCTTCGACGTATCTTATATCAGTTGTGAATTCGCTAATGTAAAGCAATTGCCTGGTACGTCGTGGCGTTTCGCTTTTGGATTCGACTTTATTGAATGCAAAAGTTAATGGTTAATGGTATGTAACAATTATTAATTCTGTCCCTTTATACATATATCTAAAATGTTTCATTGCTAAGAATATTGCTGTAAGTTCTCTATCGTACGTGGAATACTTTTGTTGAGTTTTGCTAAACTTCTTCGAAAAATATCCCAACGGTAACCATTTACCATCAATCCATTGACTAAGTGCTGCTCCAGCGCAGATGTCCGATGCGTCTGTATGTAAAGATAATGGTACATTACTTACCGGATGTGATAACATAACTGCATCCCTGAGTCCTCTCTTACATGTCTCGAAAGCTTCAATGGACTTCTGTGACCATGGTATTTTGGTTTTGTCCTTTTTCTTGGCACCTTTTAAAAAATCATTCAGAAGTGATTGATGTTCGGCTGCATGAGGAATGCTATTTCTATAAAAATTTAACATACCAAGGAATCGGCGTAGTTGTTCCACGTTGTCTGGCCGGGGGTATTTCACTATAGCCTCCACCTTGTGGTCGAGTGGTCGAATGCCCTCGGTTGAGACTTGGTAACCTAAAAATTCTATACTTTCCTTGCCGAAATCACATTTTGGTATATTTATAGTTATGCCAAATTTTGTAAAACGTTCAAATACCTTTCTTAAATGCGTTTTATGGCTCTCTATGCACTCGCTATAATGACATCATCAACAAAGCAGAATAAAAAATCTAAACCTTCTAATACAGTATTATTCATGAATCTTTGAAAACTGGCACTGGCCGAACACATCCCAAAATTTAATCTTAAATATTCAAATAATCCGAAAGGTGTTATCACTGCAGTCTTCTTTACATCTTCTGGTGCTATTGGGACAACATGATACGCTTTATTTATATCAATTTTTGAAAATATTTTCTTACCTGCTAGTATATAATTGAAGTCCAGTAATCTCGGCACAGGATATCGGTCGGGCTTAGTGATGGCGTTCAGACGCCTGTAGTCTCCCACGGGCCGAATATCTCCATTTTTCTTCACCACAACATGAAGCGGGCTGGCCCATTCACTTTTAGATGGCCTGCAAATACCTAGTTCCTGCATTATTTTAAATTCCTGCTTTACCTTGTGATACCTGTCTGGAGGTAGCGGTCGCGCTCTGGCATGCACGGGTGGACCATTAGTATCTATATAATGATAAACATCGTGAACAGAATCGCGGTCCATATTTTTGAATGAGACTGGTTTGGTTATTTCTGGGAATTTCGACAATAATTCAATAAACGGATGATCATGCTCTACTGAAGTTATTGATAAATTTTCGCAAGTGGTTAAACTGCACAGCGTTAACAATTTTGTTTTCTTATCGATTAATTTTCGCGCACTTAAATCAACTATTAGTGTGTGATGTTCCATAAAATCCGCACCTAATATGGGTTGGCTAACCTCCGCGACGACAAATGTCCAACGATATGGACGCCGGAGACCTATGTTCACATATAGAGTCTTTACACCGTACGTTTTTACTTCACTTCCGTTTGCTGCGAATAGCTTATAGTCCAAATGTTCACCTAATAACTTTTGCTTTACACTCTGAAATTTTTAGTATCTACTAAAAATTTCAGTCCATTTTCCCTATCAAATACACTGAGACGGTGGTTGCTACCCGGTACGATTACTCCCGTCAGTGTAGGTCGTACCGTAACTAGTTTTCCGCTTTCTTTACTGCTGGTGATTTCCACGCACATGGTTTCTCACATTTTGTTGCTCTGGTTCTATACCGAAAATGCCATCTGCACAACCAGTTCGGATCCACAGGTGTCCTGGATCTCGATCGTCGCTGTGAAAATCCACGGCTTCCACGACCACGGAAAGCGCTTCGACGATGTACGGCAACTTCTTCCCGTAGTGAAGCTACTTCCAAATTTAATTTATGCATTTGCGTTAGGATCTCGTTTATCGGCAGTTGAGTTTGCGACTGGTCATTGTTACTCGAGCTGCTCACCTCGGCGATTTCCCCATTTCGAACATTCTCCATAATTTTGTCCGCTATGTTCGCCAAGTTCTCCAAGGTCTGATCCTGGCTAACCGTCAGCACTGCTCTTACTGAAGCTGGTAACCGCGTGATCCACAAATTATGTAATGTCTTCTCTGATATTTGAGCGTTTCTATTTAGATCTCGCATCCTACGCAGTAGCTGTGAGGGTTTTTGTATAGCTAGCTCCATTTCACCTACGAGCTTCTGAAATTGGCGTTCTGCACTTTCCTCGTACACCTGCAGCAGTCGCTCCTTGATGACCTTGAACTTCTCTGTGGCTGGTGGCGCTACCAGAATGTCGCTAACTTGCTGCAATGCCTCACGTCCTAATTTCGCTACTACTAAGTTGAACTTATTCTCATCACTCTGTTTCTGCGGTCCTAAAATGCTTTCAATCTGCGCAAACCATAGTCGCGGCATCTCTGCCCAAAATTCTGGCAACCTTGATTGTATACTTATTACTGCAAGCTCATTATTACTAAGGTTCGACATACCTGTGTTCATCTTCAAGTCACTGTCTACTTTGTCACTTGTGCCGGGTTTCATGGTACCCTGAGGTTGCGGTTGGGGAAACATCACACACTATTTTTTTTTTTCTACTCACTAAAACTAAAATTTATTACTATACTAGTAGCTCCTTAGAAATTCCACACTTACGCAAGGTTGTCGGTCGGTCACCAATTATAGGTTATGGGTCGCATATAGTAATGCTACTGAACCATACCTATTTTAACAATCACAATTATGTATACTACGAGAATCGAACTCGCACACTATCTGTTCACTATATGTCCAAACGTTGGGTAAATGCGGGATTTTCTAAGGGACTATATGGAGTTACGGCACTAGTCCGACAGAGAACACTTTATTATGGATACAAAGAAATATTTATTTGAACTTCACAAAAATATCAAGGTTACTAAAATCTAACACCACATATTATCCAAGGTAATTACTACTTTACGACCTAGCGCTCTGTCGGACCATTGCACAGCAACTGGCCGACTTTCTTTCGTACATCGCTCAAGCCCACGCACACAATCCGCGCATACCTAAGTATATTACCCCTACAATACTTTTTTTGTGAGTCGCACAATAAAAGAACAATAAAAAAACCTGTAAAAAGGAAAAAAATAACTATTATATTATGACCTATCTACCCTAAGTAATGAACCTTTATTATTATTATAGGTAGCTATATTATTTACGTATTCATATTTTTAACTAACAGTTTATCTCGTCGGGGACCGCTCACCTAATCATAACCTAATCGTACTACCCGTTCGCTCTAACTTTGCCGCGGCAAAGTTAGAGCGAACGAGCAGTACGTCAGTCTCTGTTTTGTTTAGGTATAGAGCGGTCCCCCCGCCGAGACAAACTGTGAGTAAAATATATGAATACGAATCCATCATCATAATCACAAAATTAAAATTATTTGGCTCCATTTCTTTGTTGTATTTCCGTTTTTCTCGATTAACGCATTGTTTTAACACTGATACTGATGGCAAATTGTTTAAATTATTGTTGAATCAATTTCCCAATACATCTTGAATAATGAAACAAGTTTTTCTTCGATGTATTCTGACAATCATCTTTGATTTGCGGTTTTATTTGAGCTGTAGACACCCCTAGTGCTCCTGTACACAACGCCGCAACCGCACCGGTGCCGCACCGTCGCCGCACTCTGTACTGTGTATACGTGCCGCGTTCACGCCGCCGCCGCACCGGCGCCGCACCGCCGCCGCACATTCGCCGCGCACACGCCGTGTCTCTAACCGTGTTGCCATTCCATTACTGGCTGGCTATGATAGTGCATGTGTATGAGTTTTTAGCAAAAAAAAATCATGGAAAGTTTTGATCATGAAATTTTCATAACTTTAGTTGAGGAGAGGGAAGTATTATGGGACCAAAATTTAGAAATTTACAAAGATAAGCGTAAAACTTTAAAAGCTTGGTTCGACATCTGCCTTATTATGATTAAAAATTTTGCGGAGTTACCCGATACCGAGAAAAATAAAAACTTGTCTCCATCTTTTCGTAGTTCTCATAAAGTGTATGAAATTCACCATATTGCTCCCTCCGCATGAGAATAAGATGTACCCACAACTTTCTGATGAATTTACGCCTTTCATTTAGCCATTTCTTGTACATATAACAGGGTTCCAAAAAATCCGATATCATCAATATCAATACATATAATAAAATCGTAACAGGTCGCTGTCTGTACATGGAAGATAAATAAGAAAAAATATTATAGGGGGGCTTTATGAACGCAATAGAACCCAAAACAATGATTTTTAGAATTTTTGTCTGTTTGTCTGTATGTCTGTATATCTGTTTGTCTGTACGGTTGTGCACGCTAATCTCAGTAACCGATCAACCGATTGCAATGCGGTTTTTTTTTGTGTTGAGGTTTGCTCCAGTTAACATTTAGCGTTTGTTTTATGTAAATCGGTTTAGAAATAAAAGAGTTATAACACTTTTAAGAATCAGATATTTTGAAAATTTTAATTTTAGGGGTTTCTTTGAATGTGAGTGTTTTTTATGATTTCGTCACAAAAGTACAGGTTTTAGATTTTTCCCAATATTTGTGGTTTATGAAGATAAATATTTCTTAAGATAAATTAAAGAAGATAAATATTTCTTAAGATAAATTAAAGAAGATAAATATTTCTTGATAAAGAAGATAAATATTCTTACCCTATTAATTTTGATTCCCTTGAGAGTGTCGAAATACACGTTTTCGACGATATAAATAGCCGTAACTTTTTTGTGCTTTAACTTAGAAGTTTGATTTTTTTCATACAGAATCAAGTGATCACAGACTTGATATATGTTAAAATTTCAACTTCACATCTTTACGCGTTCACGAGATAAAGGGTCTTGACAGACTGACGGACGGACGGACGGATGGACAACAAAATTATCCTATAAGGGTTCCGTTTTTTCCTTTTTGGTACGAAACCCGAAAAATGATTTAGCGTGCCTATTTTAAAAAGTAGTGGAGCAATAGTTGTACAGTTTCAGGGACCATATCACTAACCGAGTGATTACGCGTTAACTATTATTCACCAGAGAGAGAATTAGTATAAAGTCGCCTGCTTGGGTCTTCTGCCGCCATATATTTCTATAGCTGTGTCCCGATTTTTCAAGATTGAAATATCTCGATCGATTATAATCTATCGAAAAATTATAAGTTTCATTGAAAGTAGTATGTTACGGTTCACAATCATTCGACAGTTTACAAACTCGCTAAATAGGTTTAAATCTAGTCGTATTTACAATTTTACGGTGACGTGAAATTGTAAATATCACTAGATTTTAAAACACTACACACTGAAAAGTTAGGGCAAACATATATTAGTGTGGCAACTTTCTTTTCAATCGTTTTATCGTCAGTCCGCGCCGAAGGCGTGGACTGAGTTGTTTTAAAATAGACTTAATCATTAAGCTCTTTTATGATTAAGCAAACAGGGCAGTTTCAGACGCTGCTTGATGACTCTGATGAAGAAATACCTTTCCTTTCATACACCTTACCTGACGTAAACGAAGTTGCGGGCTCAGCTAGTTTATAATAAATATCAAAAATCCGTTTTTTTTTATATATATCCGATTTTTTTGAAATATATCGGATTTATATCCAGGCTAAGAAAAATAAGCGAATTTCGTTCTGTATGGGGGATGAAACACTTAAAAATGTGAAAGGAATTTGCGAGTTTTGAGAAGCGGTAAAAAATCACGTTTTTTGTATGGAGCCCCCCTTAATTATTATTCTTTTCCAAATTTTATTAACAGTAATACATCATCTGTGAAAATTTCAGCTAATTTCTCTAGCTAACACGCTTTTTTGGTCCCATTTTTACCCTTTGGTTACGAAACCCTAATAAATGAGAAAGATTTTTTAATCGTCACTTACTAAAATAAAAACTTGTAAGTACCTACTAATAAATCAAATAATTTTAATAATCTTTCCCATGAATGCGTATCTTTTTATAACCTTCTAAAATGAACTTTATTTTTAGTAACATTAAGGTTTCAATTTCAGTTAAAAGCTGACCATACTGGTATGCCAAAGGGGAATTCCACAACTTAAAATAAGGTTGCAATTTTGGGAAACTATCTAACGTAATTCTGAATTGTACTTTTTCGTGTTGCCCGAGTTAAAATTAATCTCCAATTTTTTTTAGTTCAGAACACAGGAATAAGTCCATTGATATATATCAAGATAAAAATCAATTGATAAATATCGTGATATAGGTATATCCTGATAATATATCCGCTGATATATATCGGCGAACCCTGACATATAAGCCAAGAGCAACTTCTTTTTTTTTCGTTAAATTAGACATCTTAACACGTGTGAATTGTGTAGCCAGCAATGTATTACTAACAACTGTGTAGTGGTATGATAAAATTATGCGGCGCCGGTGCGGCGGCGGCGGTGCGGCTGCGGCGTGTACGCGACGCGTATACACAGTACAGAGTTGCGGCGTTGGTGCGGCGCCGGTGCGGTTGCGGCGCCGTGTACAGGAGCGCTTAGCGCCTCCGGCTCGTGGTTATGATTTGGAATTGTGGAAAATAGTATATATTGATTATTATAATCTTCGTTCAATTTAGTTTTTAATGTGGCACTACTTCCATATAATTTATCATTTTAAGTTCACATCTCCAGTAGTAAGTCTCCCCACATACTTTTGTTGTGATTTTGATAAAACCATTCAGTTTTAAGTAGTAATAAGTTATTTTTGTGATGTCAACACCGCCTCATAGTAGAATGATTAGCCTGTAGGTACATAAAACATTTATCGATTATTCGAAAATAGTGGGTAGTTGATTTGACGTAAAATGTTCAGTATGAGGTGGGATTTGTTGAGAGGCGATAAAAAGTGAATATTCTGGAAAAAGAACACATTCTGTTTCCTGATCGAGTTCAGTAAAGTGCTAATTAGTTAAAGTAGAATATTTGTATTAATTAATAGTTAGTACTTAGTTGTGCAAGTATTAGTTAGATTGTGAAAATAAAAATGTAAAGAATCTACAATCATAGGATTATTATTTCGTAATACCATTAAGTGGAATGTAGGAGTAGTATCTATTATTATACGAAGAACAGAAGAATAAATAGCTATGTAAAGGATCATTGGAGTATTATTTCTCATCAAGTCAGAAGTGGTAACCTGCGAGCCAAGCCGTGATAAGTTAAAACTGTAAGTATAAGTTTATTCGAATTCTAATCATGGTGATTATTCCTATTAGCGTGTATTATATTCGTAGCAACTTCTATTGTAGTCAAGAAGGTATTTGACTTTAACGAATTGCTGCAAACTGGGGTTACATAACTCTATTGGCTGCGGTGTCCATTTAACTACGTTTTTATTTAACTCCGGTAAGGGTTTTAGGAAATATTCTCTACCGGAACGGTGAATACATTTGTTTTAGATCGAACACAGAAATGTGACAAAAAGGTCCTTATCGTTTTATTGTAGTTGCTTAGAGCTATATTTTTATTGTGGTAATACCCGCCATTATGCCCATATGTACCTACCTATTAGTTACCTTGAAACAAAAGTAGGTACATATTTAAGTTACATAGCCACTTCTCAAGGGCTAGGACTTCATTTTAATTCGTGGATCCTCAGTTAATAAGACGTCCTATTAGAAATTTTGGACATAATTACAGTTAGTTATTTTGATTTATTTTGTGAATACCCTCTACCGGTACGGTAAAATTTATTTTTACATAGGACAAATAAATGTGACCAAATACGATAGGTACGCACCGTTCTTATTGCAGTTACATAGATCAATTTTATTATGTGTAATATGTATATTTTGTGTTAAGACCGACTAGACTTGCAGTCTTTGCTATTTATTTTTAAAAGTATGTGGTTAAGATACTTAACGACTTCTCAAGGGCAAAGACTGTATTTAGTGCGTGGATCTCCAATCAACGAGACGTACTATGACAAATTTAGACATTATTTTATTAATTTAAGTATGAATGCTGCTGTGCAACCCTGAGCGTTGCAAGTGATTATCCAACCATGCAGGTATTATGTGTGTTAGTCCCATAGCCGTGCAAGGTGTGTTGTTTGCAGCCATTCAGGTGAGCTGTAAGGTTAAACCATGCAGGTATGTTGAGACTCAGTTCCATTAGCCGTGCAGGTGTGCTGTTTGCAGCCATGTGGGTGCGCTGTGGAAGCACAACCATGCAGATATTTTGTGAGTTATTTCCATATCCGTGCAGGTGTGCTGTCTACAGTCGTGTAGGTGTGCTGTAGAAGCGCAACCATGCAGGTATGATGTGAGTTATTTCCATAGCCGTGCAGGTGTGCTGTCTACAGTCATGTAGGTGTGCTGTAGAAGCGCAACCATGCAGGTATGATGTGAGTTAGTGCCATAGCCGTGCAGGTGTGCTGTCTGCAGTCATGTAGGTGTGCTGCAGAAGCGCAACCATGCAGGTATGATGTGAGTTATTTCCATAGCCGTGCAGGTGTGCTGTCTACAGTCGTGTAGGTGTGCTGTAGAAGCGCAACCATGCAGGTATGATGTGAGTTATTTCCATAGCCGTGCAGGTGTGCTGTCTACAGTCGTGTAGGTGTGCTGTAGAAGCGCAACCATGCAGGTATGATGTGAGTTATTTCCATAGCCGTGCAGGTGTGCTGTTTACAGCCATGTAGGTGTGCTGTAGAAGCGCAACCATGCAGGTATGATGTGAGTTAGTGCCATAGCCGTGCAGGTGTGCTGTCTGCAGTCATGTAGGTGTGCTGCAGAAGCGCAACCATGCAGGTATGATGTGAGATATTTCCATAGCCGTGCAGGTGTGCTGTCTACAGTCATGTAGGTGTGCTGTAGAAGCGCAACCATGCAGGTATGATGTGAGTTATTTTCATAGCCGTGTAGGTGTGCTGTCCACAGCCATGTAGGCGCGCTGCAGAAGCGCAACCATGCAGGTATGATGTGAGTTATTTCCATAGTCGTGCAGGAGTGCTGTCTGCAGTCATGTAGGTGAGCTGTAAAAGCGCAACCATGTAGGTATGTTGAGAGTTAGTTTCATAGCCATGTTGGTGTGCTGTTGAAGTGCAATCATGTAGGTGCGGCAAATGATTTCTGTAAGCTATGTAAGTAGACTGCCAGTGCACAATCATGTAAGTATGTTGAGATTGATCTGTTTAGTCATGAAGCGATGCTACATGGAGCCGTGTTAGTGTGCAGCTAGTATGCAACCGTATAGGTGTGCTGTCAATTTCAACCAGGCGAGTATAGTGAGAATAATTCATATTATCATCTGTGCTTTATGCAGTCATATTGTTGTGCTGCTATTATGGTGGCGATCATAACAATATAGAAGTTTTTTCAATGATTTTGGCTGACATTAGGCTTACTTGGATTGGTATGTGTGGAGCGTTTAGATTACACACTCAGGAGTGCATAACAGATTTTGTTGCCCAATAGTAAATGGAGCGTATGTGAAACAGTATTGATGTTTTTCGATTTACTTAACACCTCCAGCCTTGTTTATGCCTATAGTGTTATTTAGATTCCATACCAGCGGCTTAGTGAGCTTTCCCAATCACGGAATCGCTCAAGAAAGATTACGACACAAACTGTACCCTTTTCATAACTAGCCGTGTGCATAGTAAGGCATAGAGATTTTTTTTGGGGACGCCAAGCAGGCGAGATATAAGCGCCTTGGACGTAATAAACGCCTTAGATGAGATGATAGATGGGAAATTGTTAGCTTGAAAGAGCAGTAACTGCGTTTAAAATGACAATTCCAGGTGACTGAAGTGAAAGATTCACGCCCAAGCAGAAAGACAGGTGAACTGTCGTGTCGGAATACAGTGCGACGCGGCGGAGCGGTGTGACTGCCAGAAGGCGGAATCTAACCAGTGGCGGCGATACTGAAGGCAATGGTGAGGATCGGGCCGAGCGACAGGTGAAATTAAGACTTTGATTCGGATAATTGCTAACGACCTTGAGCAACCGCGACACGAGTCCTCCAGACAAGGAATTGTGGTCATTTATAACTTATTTTAGTTGTACCTTATTGATAAGAACTCCTAGTGCATTATTTATGGAATTATAATTATATAGATATAGATATTATTATAATGTATCACGTTTTAAAAATGTGATATGCCTGAGGATCAGTTGAACTTTTTAGCTTCATAACAATCTATAATGTGTTATAGTGTGGGTTTCCTCAAGAGTTATCCGTGCCAATACACGTCGGAAGTTTAAGGCGGAAACACATTGTTAAAACGCGACGCAACGCGTGTTGAGTGGAATCAATTTGTGTTGTTTTCTATGACCAGAGTCACACTATCAATATCCAATGCGCCACCATACGCAGTACATTCTATCTACACATAGTCGCGTCGTGTTTTTAGTGTGTCGCGCACATTAAAAAATCCCTGGCGACCATTTTAGGCATGGACTCTATTATTGGGGAATATAATATAATTTCTAATTGTAATAGACGTTGACCTTTTTGACCAATTGTACCATATCATATCATATCATATCAGGTGTTCAAAATATCCCGGGAGATACCGTGCAATGTACATGGGTAGACAATTTTAGGATTTCTTATCTAATTTCGACGTTTTGTGAAAAGACTTTGTGAGACAGCTAGCAATATCTATTATAAAGACCGTTTTTTTTTAATTGAAAGAGCTATACAACGGCAGTGGACTGTATGAGTTAAGCAAAATATTACACTTGGATCCTTGTAAAAAGACCTAGTTGAACGACCTTTACTGGTCGAAGACAATACTAGCGGTTGCCGCATGGTTTTCCCTGCGCAGTCCCATTCCTGTGGAGATACGGGAACGTTACTCGGGGAGGGTGTGCCTTCGCAGTAGTGGAAGAGTTTTTCAAATTGATTCAGTGGTTTTGGAGACTATTCAACGCAAAAAAAACAACCATACAGGCAATCGAATCTTTCCTTCTTATAATATTAATGTAGATAATCCTGATTGAAACACTGATTCTCGGAATAACTTTTAGTAGTACGTACACAAGTTTTACTTCCTTGATCTTGGTTAAAGTCAGTGCTAGAGAGTAATAACTATTTTGTGCTATCTTATAGGTATTTCTAAACATACCTGCAAATCGCAAAAAAAAATATATATACAGAGAAATTTAAGTACCTAAAGATCAAAACATTTTGCGTGCGCCATACGCGGTTTAGAAGTCTCCGTTCGGGCGTTAATTATTGCTGTAGGTGTAGGCGAGTTTCAGAAGCCTGACCGAAGTGCATACGGTTGCAGTTCACCAGGGTTAGGTGGTATTCTCTGACTAGTTTAGTTTATCAGATTATACTAGTTGCGTATTTCAGTCGACAAACTACACTACAAGAACGCCCTGTAAACTGTTAGCAAAAAAAGGGTACGTAGGTGTCTATTAGGCCTTAATTTTACGCTGTACACCGGCTGTAACATACTTCGTACCAGCAGTCCTAATACTGTAGTACCACTATGACAAAGAGGGATTTAGTACCACAAATAGCGTCAGGTTGTTGATTTCTTTTAAGCCCGCTTCAACATGGACTAGTGTCCAGTCAAATGAGTATACTAAGACATTATGCCCTATAGGGATAATTTAGAACCAAGTAAACTAAGTATAATTCTGATGCTTATTATGGTTACGCTAGAACAGATTCAGTCTTACTGGTTTACTAATGCAATATTTATAATTCCGCTAAGACTGAAGGAAAGGTAAAACTGCCTTTTAACAGTAAATATGCACTTAGACCACTTAGGGCCATTTTGTTAGAGGTAAAGGCTAGAATTAAATGTATATCCTATATTCTAACAAAAGTTGACTGGTTCGCAAAATGAAAAAAAAGAACCCTGAACAGCTTACGTTATCAGAGTTTCTTGTAGAATTTTATCAGATCGTGGGACTGCTGCCTAGAAAGTATTGTAGCATCTGACAGAATGAGACTTGCTACATATTTATTTACCAAAATAATCCCAATGTAACATTATCTATTTACATTATAACTATCTAAACTAACCTAAATCTAAATAATGACATTGTACCCAAAGACTGGCAGCATTTCCCCTTTAAATAGTTACACCCATTGGTTTAGATAGATGACTGCAGTCTGCCAGTCGACTCGACTAGGAGTATTCTTTTTCATATTTTTAACAAATATCGTTAATATTCTTATTCTGATGAAAATGGAAAACCTTCTAAAGTCTTAAATTTACCGTGACTATTGTAACACATAGAAACCAATGCTTAACTAAATGGTCGAGAGTTGGAACTTGTGGGGTTAGCCGCTCCTAGTAGTTTATTTTAGATAATTTGATTCAATTTAAAACTAGCTAAAGGTTAAGTTCACCAGCTTTTGCTGTGCAAAAGATGAGGCATTAACAGATGTAGATGGAATTGTAAATTTGAGTTACTTTAACAGTGTATTCAAATTTAACCTGTATCCTCCTGCGGAGTACCTAATCTTGTAACTTACAAAATGTCCATAATAGCGATATTCTATAATTTAGATTACGTCCAAGAGTCTCTCTGCAAAAAGAGTAGGTACATAACATTATGAGAATAAGAAATTCATCAGAATCTTGTGGCTGCACCTCACAAGAAATATAGGTATCGTACCTTGCAGTTTCTTTCATTCAAATACCATTTCTAAAGTAATACCATACTATTTCTAAGTAAGTAGTAGTCTAATAATTATATGTCTAGTTTTTTTATCCTGTATTTGTGAAATTGGAAGGTTTTACTTACCAAAGAGTTCCCAATAAATCTTGCGAATTTATAACATGTACATCAACCATAAAAAAAAAGTCTTTCTTGTTATCATAGTAGACTGCATAAGGTCAATGACACTTTATGGGTAGTTACCCAGTTAAACAGTGGTAGGTATACGCTCTTGCGACAGGCTACCAACCGAATTTGAAGGTATTGGTATGGTTAGATTAATCAGAGTATCTCAGTGATTGACTTAAGAATTACTTATACATTTTGCATTGACACATTTTATGCGCATACCATGATTACTTTATATTATTATTATTATTTGACATAATTCGTACCTATTTCAGATTTATGTTTGCAAACGTTTGACACAATTTATTATAGTATGATATGAAATTATTAATTATTGACATTATTACACGAATGAAATTATTATTACATTATAAGACACCAATATTTTTGTTATTATCATCTGAGATTTTTATTAATATTTAAAATGATTATCTAAAGTCATTATTATTTGCATGACAAATTATTAAAGTTAGTTTGACAATTCATTGATTAAAATTGTCACCTATAATAAACAATTAAACACATTGTAACACTATCGAATTAGGGAAACCTGTAAGGATAGATGTTGATATAACACACAAGAGCTGCCTTAAATACTATATTTTTATGTGTCCTTAGGGTTAAGGTATAGGTATATTGTGGCTTCATCACGTTGCCTGAAACTAGACGTTACGTACGTACGTACAAATATTATTTAAGTAATATTATTATGATGGTAATATTAGATACCTAATGATTTTTTTTATGAAAAATCACTCGCTTGTACTAGTTGTATTCCACTATTAAATATATTTTACACTAATTGCTGACACATGTAATGATTTCTTTTGCTGGAAAATGAAACCTGGAAGTGATCTGCAGACTCTGCTGGGTTTTAAAAAAGAGATCACTTTTTAGATTTTACATTTGTAAATAGTTTCAGCAGGCGGTCTGCTCTGTGAACTGGTTACTTGTTGCCTTTGTTTTGTATTCTTGACGTTTCGCCAGACTCAAGTTCTCACTTATAGTTTTACAAAATAAATAATGATTGAGTTAATATTATAAGCCTATAGACTTAGACAGAGTAGATAGAAGATATAGAGAAGGTTTAGGTTTAATTAAACTTTAAGATTTTGATTTAGCATATTATAAAAAGCCGCATAAAGGTATTGTTATGTACGTTATGTATAAAAATATGTGATTAGTTCAATATGCAGGTCCGAATGTTGTGATTACTGCGTGCTCCGGAGATAGCACGCTGTCTGATGGCCGAATGTTGTGATTTTGATAAAACCATTCAGTTTTAAGTAGTAATAAGTTATTTTTGTGATGTCAACACCGCCTCATAGTAGAATGATTAGCCTGTAGGTACATAAAACATTTATTGATTATTCGAAAATAGTGGGTAGTTGATTTGACGTAAAATGTTCAGTATGAGGTGGGATTTGTTGAGAGGCGATAAAAAGTGAATATTCTGGAAAAAGAACACATTCTGTTTCCTGATCGAGATCAGTAAAGTGCTAATTAGTTAAAGTAGAATATTTGTATTAATTAATAGTTAGTACTTAGTTGTGCAAGTATTAGTTAGATTGTGAAAATAAAAATGTAAAGAATCTACAATCATAGGATTATTATTTCGTAATACCATTAAGTGGAATGTAGGAGTAGTATCTATTATTATACGAAGAACAGAAGAATAAATAGCTATGTAAAGGATCATTGGAGTATTATTTCTCATCACTTTGTTTTTTTTTTTCATAGCTTAATCCTTCCAGATACAATTTCAATCCTCCCTTATTGTTAACAAATGTTTGACATTGTACCTACATGATTTTTTTCCCTTCCACTCATTGTTACCACATACACTACTCGGAAAATAATATGTAGTAATAAAATCAAAACAATCCATCACGAATTGGCTGGCAAAAATGTTTGGAATGATAATATACAACCTCCAATATTTATTTTTTCGAATACCCCCAGAATAGTTGTTGTTTGTTGAGTATACGTCCAAAGGACAGGCGAAGGTAAACCACACTGACAACTCTTCTATTATTCAGGCTATTTTATGGTCTGTGCCGTCGGCTTGACCATGTGAGATTACACCTTCATTCTGTCCCTTCAGAATTTCAGATCCTTGCATTTGTTGTCACTCTCTTGCGTCCGTGTAGCCGCGTCTGTCCGCTCTCTCTCGCTTCCGCGCGGTGTGTGATACGAGAGTGCGGTTGGTCGCTTCGCCAGTGCGCTTTTTTTTTTGTCCCGCAGAGTGCACGTACATTTTTCCTTGCGAAAATAATTAACTATCAAACGACGAGTCTCGAACGACACTCGTCGTTTGATAGTCGACCAATAATTATAAGGTCGCCTAATAAGTTCAGTGTTGTTATTACTAAGGATTGCATACTAAAGGTACGTTTTATATATTAATTTATAATTTTATCTATGCGCCTTCCGCAACTTACTAAACAACTATTAATTTATCATAAAGCGATCAGTCTTGCCAGAAGGTTACTTTTGTAACCTTTTAGGTGATTTTTGAACTGCATAGGTTAGTTTTAGGTTACACTAATAAAAAGGTTATACTTTTAAGTGATTTTTTGGAATTTGTAGAATCAACATTAATTTTTTTTACATAAAAGCAACGTGAAACGGAACGCTAGAATTTTAATGTTGGTATGGGCTCCCGACACGGGTCAATATTGAGTCAAGTCTGATATTTTTTATGAATGGAAGTTGTTTTTGTTCCTGTGCTTCCTGTGTCGACTGCCATGTACGAACGCAACGTGTGTACCTAAGTTTATAAAATAGAGAAAATAAAGTGCTGTTTAGTTTACGAGTGTTTTCTCGCCTACCAAACCTCCTCGACGGTCCACAATCTCACATTAATGGTCCTTCGAGAATTCAGCGACTTGTGGAGAAGAAAAAGGAGCAATTTGGTACCTACGGCAAGCAAAAGCCAAGCGAGACGCCATTACCGAAGGATACGATACGAGGTGGGTGCGAACAATTTCACTCATTTATCCCGTAGTGGCATCTTGGCAAAACACCAACGTATGTACATCAGCAAGATTTTCATTTTATTTTCAAGAAATTAATTCGTCGAATAAAGTCAAAGAGCATTCCTACCATCAGTTGTCATCAAGTGAAACAGGCGAAAAGCAGCAATCAGCATTGCACGTAAGGTTGAAAGTCTAATTACGGGTCTTGTGAAACCTGTGCCGCTTCGAACACAGTGCATTGCCAACATTCAGATCAACGGATCACATTCAAAACGGCGCGGTCATCGTCGGGTAGCCGAGAGCGACCGAAAGGGAGCGGACTTTACCGATCGTCACGGCTCGCCGTCGCTCGGGCGGAAACGACGCGCACGCTTGGATTCTGTCGCCATATTGTTTGAAAGTTTGTGTGGAACCGACCGAGTACCGAGTTAGCGAACTTATTAATGACTGATAGTTTTAAGCCTTTCTTTTAACTAGTTTATGTTACATAGTATTGTGTGTAGATTTCAAACTACGTATTTAGTTTAAAAGTTTACAATCGTTAATGATTGTTGAGTGAGTTCTGTGTGCCCACGTTGTAACTTCTAGGCAATCATTTTCAAAGTTGACTAAGCTTGAGGACCTCGTTCAAAAGCGGGGCTACATAAAAAGCAACATTTCTAGGCTACTGGCCAATATAGAGGAGGAAGGTGTAACAAATATGTCTTCAGAAATGCTTACCTTAAAAAAGCAAAGATGCATCACTGCATTTGATGCTTACGAAAAGCTCAATGAGCAAATTATTTGTTTGGACAGCGATGATAAAGAGGATGTTGGTGCCTACGAACGTAAGTACTACACAATATTGTCTATATTGCAAGCTGAACTAAATAACCGAGCATCTGTGGAACTAAAACCGCCTCCCCAACGGCATATAAAGCTACCCATAATTCAAAATTTACGGGCAAATATTCAGAGTACACTGGGTTCAGGGAATTATTCAAGTCGGTGATGGAATCTGATGCTTCGTTAAATGCCATACAAAAACTACACTATTTACGATCGTTCCTTAAAGATGAGCCCCTTGACCTCATAAAAAATTTACCACTTATTGAAGCTAGTTTTAGGGAGGCACTGCGCCTACTAGACGATAGGTACCAAAACAAATATAAAATAACTAACGAGCTTATAGCTATCTTGTTAGATTTACAAACAGTAAGCAAACCTTCCCCGTCAGCCATCAGGCAATTTGTGTCATCGGTAAAACAGACTCTGGCAACATTGTCTAATCTAGATGCAAAGGTTTCAGAATGGGATCCTATACTAATGTGTATTTTTATTCGCAAAATAGATACCAAGATAGCGCAGGCATACCAGCTTGAACGAGATGTCAAAGTCGAGCCAAAGGTAGACCATTTTCTAGCCTATCTAGAGAAGCGAGCTTTAGCAATGGAGAACTCAGAACCCAGCTGCAACAAACCAATGTCAACAGCGAAAACTGTAAATGCGGTGACCACAAAGGAGAAGCAAGGATGCCACTACTGTAAGTCAAATGATCATAAAGTATATACTTGTAAGGTTTATAAGATGTTGTCTTCAGCAGACCGAATAGCCTTTGCACAGACCACCGGGTTGTGCAATATATGTTTAAACATACATCCTGGCAAATGTAGGTTTCACTTCAGATGCAAACAGTGCAGTGAAGCCTCATCATTCTTTGCTGCATCGTGAGGAAGTTAAACCAGAACCTGTCGTAATGATGTCAGGCGATAACACTAAAGAAACTAACCTAACTTTATGCGAAGGATGGCAGGGAGGTGCACGTCAAGGCCATTTTGGACTCTGCTTCTCAAGCATCATTGATAACCAGTAAGGCCATTAAGGTCCTGGGTATGACACCTGTGCGAGATACCACAAGTATCATAGGTGTCACCAATAATAAAAAACACATTTTGTACTCTGTCCCTTTAGAAATTTACTCACTAAAGTCACCGTATAAAACCAAAATAAATTGTCATGTTGTAGATACAATTACATGCAACTTACCTCAAACCACAGTGGACCAGAACTCTATAGTGATCCCTCCGGGTACCCCATTGGCTGATGATGAATTTTACAAACCATCTGAAATCAATCTTTTAATAGGTGCTGACATATTTTTCCAGGTGTTGCGGCCAACCGTGATACCTACCCCAAGCATATTGAATGTTTGTGCTCATGCTGCGCAGCCAGCAGGTCCAGAGTTGCAGCCGCAGCCTGAGCCAAAGTATGCACCACAGCGAGCCAAGGGGAATCAGGGATCAATAAGTATTATAAACACAAGTTTTGGCCATATCATAGCAGGTGGATTACCACCACAATCAGAGGTAAATAAGCTTGTTTCACTTGTTTGCACGAAGTGTAATGTGGATAGTTCAATATCAAAATTTTGGGAAGCTGAAAAGGTCCCTGAAATATTTAAAGAGCAAATCTCTGAACACGAACTAGTAGAGGATAATTTTAAATCTACATTTCATTTGACAGATAATAGATTTCAGGTTGACTTGCCATTGAAGGTTCCTTTAGACAACATTAATGACACATTAGGTGATTCTTTCGATTTTCCTTTGTATAGGTTTCTTAGCCTAGAGAAAAAACTGCAAAAAATATTCATTTACAGACAGAGTATCATAAATTTATTCAGCAATATATAGATATGGGTCACGCTCATTATATAGATTTTAACTCTATGAATTTAGACAAAGACCCAATCTACTTTCTGCCTCATCATGCTGTTATGAATGAGAGCAGCAAAACAACAAGTACTCGTGTAGTATTTGATGCTTCTATGAAAGCTAAAAATAAAATATCTCATAATGATATATTGTATAACGGGCCAATAGTGCAAAGAGATTTGTTGGATATTATTTTGTTATATAGAATAGGAGATTTCACATTTAATAGTGATATAAAAAAAGATGTTTAGGAATATATTGGTCAATCCTATTCAAACTTCGCTTCAAAATATTTTGTGGCGCGATAAGGCTGAAGAGCCAATAAAATGCATCCGTCTGGATACCGTAGCCTACGGTATGAAGAGCTCGAGTTATCTTGCTACACGTTGTCTGCTTGAGCTTGCCAACCAGCACGAACAAGAATTTCCGCTTGCATCATTTATTATCAAAAATTGTGTGTATGTGGATGACATATTATACGCAGACTCTAATTTAACTTCGCTTTTTGATGCTAAAAAGCAACTCGAAAGCTTGCTAAGTTTGGGGGGATTTGCAATGCATAAATGGGCGTCTAATTGTGAAGCTTTCTTGCATGAAACACCTGCGGATGGAAGACAATTAAATAACATTGAACTGCAAAGCAAAGGCTGCAGTATAAAAGCGCTTGGTTTAACCATAGATACTAAACGAGATTGTTTTGTTATAAAGTGTCCTAAGGCATTCACTCATAGAGCAGAGACTAAACGACAGATATTGAGTCAGATAGCAAAAATTTATGACCCCATTGGCTTCTGTACATCAATTGTGGTGAAGGCTAAGGTCATCATGCAAAGGTTGTGGTGCGAGGAAATTGACTGGGATGCCAGTCCATCGCAACAGTTAATGAATGAATGGTCAGAGTTTGCATGTGGCTTAATGGCCCTTGAGCCTATTTATTTGAATAGGAACATCCAGATTCCCGACAACACGCAGTACGTGCAGCTGGTCGGCTTCGCCGACGCGAGTAGCTCCACAGGCTATGGCGCTTGCTTGTATCTCCGGGTGGTTGACCAAACAGGTAAGGTTGCAATATCGCTACTTTGTTCAAAATCTAGAATCAACCCCCAGAAGAAAACGCTGACGATTCCTAGGTTGGAGCTAAATGCTATACTGCTACTGGCAAAATTGGCTCATAAGGTCTATGATACACTTAAAATCAAAGTCAAAATAAATGATGTCCTTTTGTTCTCTGACTCACAAATAGCCTTGTCGTGGATCAATACTAGCGTGACTAAGTTACAAGCGTATGTATCAAACAGAGCAAGAGTAGTGCAACAGTTGGCCGATAGATGGCATTGGGGCTATGTCAACACACATCAAAATCCTGCAGACTACATTAGCAGGGGCTTAAACCCATACGAGCTTTCTACGTGTAAGATGTGGTGGAATGGGCCAGATTTCCTACAGCACAGTGATTATAAATTAAGCTCTAATAATTACTCACCCATAAATGACTTACCTGAGCTGAAGAATAGTACTATAGCTTCCTTTGTAGATAACTCTGCGGCCACTGTGTTACTCCTTGCCCTGAAAGAAAAAGAAATCTCGCATATATTAGAAAAATATTCTGATATTAATAAAATGACGCGTGTATTAGCATATGTGTTACGTTTCTTTCATAATTCTAGACAAAAGGATAAAATAAAGGTAAATTACTTGTCAAGCAAAGAACTTGAGCAAGCACTAGCTCTCTTGATAAAGCATGAACAAGAAGCGCACTTTAGTGAAGAAATACGATCACTACAAAAAAGTGAAAATATTCAGGGTTCCCTGAAACCTTTGCATCCATTTGTAGATGTTAAGGGCTTAGTGCGTGTAGGTGGGAGGCTGCAGAACTCTGCACTTTCATATAGCCAAAAGCACCCAATAATTTTGCCAAAAGTTTCCAAGTTGACAAATTTACTCATAACCCGCGAACATCTTAGATTATTTCATGCTGGACCGAAATTATTATTGTCCCAGTTAAATCAAAAATACTGGCTCGTAAACGGTTTACGGCAAGTCAAGAAAATAACTCATACATGCTTACCTTGTTTCAGACTAAAGGCAACTTGTGCAAAACAGCTGATGGGATCATTGCCAAAACAGCGCGTTACTGCCTCCAGAGCCTTTCAAGTTGTCGGAATAGATTACGCTGGGCCGATACAAATAAAAAATTCGAGAGTAAGACGGGCTTTGCAGACTAAAGGATATGTTTGCGTATTCGTATGTTTTAATACTAAGGCGATTCACTTAGAATTGGCATCTGATTTGACATCCGAAACATTCCTTGCATGCTTTAAAAGATTTATCTCGCGACGTGCTATGCCCAGTGAGGTTTTTGCGACAACGGAGGTGCCTTCAAAGGCGCGGCAAACCATCTAGCTGAATTGTACAAGCTAAATAGCTCCAAAGAGCATCAAACACTGGTGTATCATTATGCAGCCCAGCAAGGCATTAAATTCAATTTTACACCAAGTTTTTCACCTGTGTTTGCTGGCCTTGCCGAGAGTTCGGTGAAGAGCATGAAATATCATTTAAAAAGACAACTTCAAAAGAGTATACTTACGTACGAACAGTTAAATACGATTTTATGTCAAATTGAAGGCATACTAAATTCTAGGCCGTTAATGCCATTAAGCTCAGAAGCATCAGATTTTAGCTACTTGACTCCAGGACATTTTCTTGTGGGTACTCCATTAATGAGTTACCCAGAACCAGACATATCAGAACAACACACAAATAGACTTCGGTTTTGGCAGCTGGTGGAAAGCATCAAACAGGGGTTTTGGAAGGTATGGCATAAACAATATCTAAATAGCTTACAGTGTAGGCCTAAATGGCGCGACGCGTTGCCAAATATTTGTGTTGGCAACTTAGTGCTACTTAAAGAACCTAATTCATCCCCTCTATATTGGCCAGTAGCACGTGTGTCTAAAGTTTTTCCAGGTGGTGATGGTAAGGTCAGAGCCTTTGAAATAACTGCCCCTAATGGCAAAGCGTATACCAGATCACTTTCAGGTATATGTTTGTTACCTTTAGCTAATTTTAGCTAATCAAACAGAAAAATTAGAAATATTCACTTGTTTAAAATGTCTTTGTTAATTCATAAGTTTAAATAACCATTGTTTACTAAGTTATTAGCATAAGCACTAACAAGTGTACCCAAGGAGTTAGTGCCTATCGGTTATTCTAGGGTAACTTATGAGGTTTCTCAGAACTGATTTAATCCAAAAGTGACATTCTTTGGCTTATATTTTGAGTCTGGCTACAGTAGTACACTATGAATCCTTTTTATTGTACAATTACCTAGCTTCTCTTTTCTGGCTACAGTAGTACACTATGAATACTTTTTATTGTACAATTATCATATTAGATATGCGATTAAATTGAATGTAAACGTTGAAAGTCAACATGACTCGTAATATATTAATCATTATAAGTTATAACTAACACATAAGTTTTTAAGTAATGTAAATTTCTAAAGTTGCCACTGCTCGCAATATGTTACTCATTGTGTAAAATAATATAAGTATGGTTTGAAATTAACCTATTTATGCCATGAGAGTATCTACTAAGCTTATTACTTGCAAAGGCTTAGAGGCTGAATTATTTAAACTCGGTTTCTTGTAAAACTCGTAATTAGATACTTAGCATTTCTGAGGCCGCAGCATGTTGGCAACCCAACAAACCTAATTATTAGGTGTGGCAACATTTTTTAATGTGTACTAGAACTTCCGGTGTCGACTGCCATGTACGAATCGCAACGTGTACCACCTAAGTTTATAAAATAGAAAAAATAAGGTGCTGTTTAGTTTACGAGTGTTTTCTCGCCTACCAAACCTCCTCGACGGTCCACAATCTCACAGTTTTAGTTTGCGTGATTTCTTTGCATGTGTGTGTGTATCGACTTGTATGTACATTATGATATTGACGAGGCGTGACAATTGCAGTTTGACTGAGTTTGACCGTGTCGTTCGTTCGGTGCTGTAGTTTAACCACAGACAATAATAATATTTATGGTAGAATAGAACTTTATGATTTATGAATGAACTAAAACTAATTCGATTTGTACGTTTGCCGCCGCGCCGTTCTAATTTATTATCCGAAAGTTCAGTGTTTGTATTTTGTAATTATTAATTGCAATACTTACAACATAATTTCCTACTGAACATTTACTGGAAGCTTGGTAAGTGTATTTACAAATTACAGTGCATGTTCTTGTGTCTCACTTTGTATTTTTCTATAATATGGTTATGGACTAACACTTAATTAACGATTAACGATGAATTTAAATCTGACCAATACATAGGTATACGTATTACACACCACGAATGCTTTGTTTTTTTTTCAACTTGGTTTTAGTTAGACAATAAATAGTAAGTTTACTATTTTATTGTCTAAGTTCGTACGTACTTGTACGTACAAGTCAGTTAGTAATACCTATATAAGAAGTTACTGAGATTAAATCAGTGACCTGGGTACCTGCTAGGCATAGGTTTATAGCGGTCAGTGGATTAATCCATCCAAGAGAAGAGGCTTCATGTTTTTTTTAAATGTTATGGTTTTGGCAAAAAGAGATATCACTATCAGGCAACCAGTGTTGTAAAATTCACAATCCCGCCAAAAATGATGACATTATTATAGTAGTGTTACCTCATCTAAAGTTTTATCCACAAAATATGGGAGAACTTTTGTAATGAATATCTAACGACCCAGTTAGTTTATAAAATGTATCGCATTCTATCAGTCAGATTTAAGTTAATTATTTAGAAGTATCGGGATTCAGCGGCTTTATTTAAGTTTCCGAGAAACATCTTTTTCGAATCGGAAACGTTCTTCTTGTCTCTCCAACTACTTTTTAAGCAAGAAGATGAAGAACGCTTTTGAGTCGAATTTGAGGTTCTTCGTAAACATGGCAACACTGAAAGCGATAGCTTCGCAAACAGTATCGATAGACATACCTATTTCAGAAGGTGAGTTTGTTGGTTGCGGAGGAGTCTAGTAGTATATTGTTTGATTACATTACAGATTACTATTATAACAAGTAACGATTTGGAATTCATTCCAGTCATTTCATTTGTGCCTATGGATTCTTCCTAGGGCACACGTTTTCTTGTTACATGCCACACGGTTCGTTCTAAACAACCGCTACCGCTAAGTGACGCGTGAAACCCGAGTTGCCAAGCGCCCGGTCGGTCGATTGCTTTGGCAACCACGGCGGCACAAATTTTTCGCTTGGCCCTCCTCGCAGATTTTTCGATTTCTTTGGCATTATGGGTTGCGGCCGAAGTCTATCTGTTTTCTTACATACGCCATTTTAATAACATTACCGTAATGCCGTAAGTATTAAATATTTTCTTTTATTCTGTTTTAAATGTTGTTGTTTTGAATTTTAAAGTATCCTGATATGTTGTGTAACAGCTGTAATAAATATTTTCGGTGTAATTCGAAGTTATATTTGTTAAGTTTTGTAAATTAACAGGGGAAGATGACAATTTTTGTTTTTGTTGTACAGTGCTCGTATTTACAACCGATATTTGTTGAGGTTTTCTCGATAGAAACTATAAACTTTTGTCAAAATACTATTTAACATGTAATATTTAATGATTTAATTTCAAAATAAGTGAATAATGTGTGTTCAAGATAAACAATCTCATTTTCTCAATTTTTTGTCTATTTTCCTCGGTTATTTTCATACAACTTTCAAAGATCACATGGGCTAAGGGTATGCGGTCATTACGCTGATAACTGTATCATAACTGCTACTGAGCAGTAATATTAAAGCGCTCGTGGCCCCGCGGACTCAGTGTTCTGTAAACGATCACTGCAGTAAGCAACATTTACTATGGCCGGATATGGATGGGTGACCACCATGTGGACCACTTTGTGACATTTATTTACGAGCGTTTCCGTGCTTCGGAAGGCACGATAAGCCGTTGGTCCCGGTTGTCAGTAAAATGACAGTCGTTAAGCCAAGTTGAAGGCCTTATGGGCGGCTTGAAAAATTTCAACTGTGGGTATTCACAACCTGCGCCCGGGTCGGCAGCGCGTGTGTAGCACCGCTGGTGTTGCAAACAGTGGCGGCTGTAGCTTAAGTGCGCTCGTGCGGTGAACCACCATCACCAGTTCAAAAGACTTAAAATTACAAAATTTTACGACATCTTTATTATTTAATCACCTACCGTTAGTTATGTAAGTAACACCTATTCTTACAATAACTTAAAACAAATAACATATATCTAATTGTGATGAAACAATTACCTAAGCTCTTTGCTACACTACTAAAGCCAAAATTCCATGTAAAAAATCGGCGTGCGCTTTCCCGAGTGCACGAGGACCGCCCATACAACTTGTACTGTTCCTCGATGAGAATAAAGGCGCCGCACGCGATCGGGAAAACCGAAGATTACCGAGACTGTGCCGAGAGCACTCGATGTTTTGTTTGACGAAATTTACATTCTCCCGGTACAATATTCTTTCGCTTTACATAATTATCTGTGACGCGTTAAATATTTTTTATTGGTTGTTTGAATTTTAAATTAATAGTTTTTTTATTTTGATCTTAGTTCTATTCTATATTTCTTTTCCTTAATAAACAAAAAGTGTTTGGTGTATGTAAAATGAGCATAAACAATAATCTAAGTACCTATACAAAACTTTTCAAAATACATGGTGCATTACGTATAATCATGACTTTATCCCCGTAGGGGTAGGCAGAGGCATAGTATGTATACGCCCACGTTTCACTTTATAGTTTTGTGTCCCACGCATAATAGGTGGTGAGCTGAGAAAGTTGATTGATACAATTGGCGGGACCACCAAGGCTCGTATTAAATTTAAAATAAGAGAGCAAGTAAAGTGCACCACCAGTTTGAGGACCCACCGGCCGCCACTGGTTGCAAACGTCTATAGGCTACGGTTACCAACCTTCCGGTGGGCCGTAAGCTTGTCTGCCACCTAAGGAGTATAAAAAAATAAAAAAGTAATATGGGGAAAAGCGGAACCCTATTACTGAGATTCTTTGTTGCCGTTTTTGTTTTTATTTTTGATTGTCATTTTGTCACCTATAACACAAGCAGGTTATATCCGTGGTCTGATACCCATAACACAAGCAGGTTATTCCTAGCTTACTTTGGGAACAGATAGCGTTGTGTGAAATGTCGGTGAATATTTATTATATTTCTGTGAGAGACGTTTCATTTATGCTTTGCTATTGTAGACGCACACAAAACAAAAGTCACCGTGGGAGGGACCGCGGTCGAGGCCATGGTCGAGGCCGTGGTCGAGGCCGTGGTCGAGGCCAGGGTGGTGAAGATGCACCCGCACCACCACCACCTCCGCCGAGCACCAGTGCTGCCCGTGGTCAAGGCCATGGTGCAGGCGATGAACCCGCACCACCACCAACACCGCCGCCGAGCACCAGTGCTGGCCGTGGTCAAGGCTATGGTGCAGGCGATGCACCCGCACCACCACCACCTCCGAGCACCAGTGGTGTACAAAGGTAGATCTTTTGATGTATACTGAATACAAAAATCTAAATATATATATACAACTCAAAGGTGACTAACTGCCTGACATAGTAATATATGAAAGAAGAAAGAAAGAAAGAAAAATCTCTTTATTTTAAATGCAACAACACTGACAAAGTTAAAAAAAATATTATTAGCTAGATTATAATTATCCCGCCGTTGCACCAAAATAGGAGCCCGTTCAGCGTATTGCCGAGTACGAATACCAGGCGCTGGTTTTCAACGGGCTCCCGTAGGCCAAACCACTGGACGGATCAGCCTGAAATTTGGCATGCAGGTAGATGTTATGACGTAGGCATCCACTAAGAAAAGATTTTGATAAATTCTACGTCATAAGGGCTGAAAGTTATATGTACATGGGAACAAATTTTATGCGGGTGAAGCTGCGGGCATCAGCTAGTTGCATATATAGGTAATTACCTACACTTCCAATTTTGTATTATTTTTTAGAACTTACCGAGAGGACGTTGCTGCCGTCTTGGCAGGTCAGAAGAGGACGAAGGCCGTGCTAGCCAAGATGGCAGTTAGCGTCCAACAAAGATACAAAGAGGCCAAGCGGAAGAAGGAGTGCGGTGCCTACTGCCCGACGCCCCGCCCCGCAAGCGCATGCGGTATATATATTTTCTTTTTTTTTTCTGTGTTTTCTTAATCACTTATTAACATTTTAATCAATTTGTAGCAAATTATCGCCCGAGCGCGTGCCATACCGGCTGGTGACAGGCACCCCGACAACTCCTCCTCAGCCTGTGCTTCAACCATGGCAACTCCAGTAAGAACATTAACGTTTTTTTAAGTAGAATGATCCTTGTTGATGTTACACCGAATTTTTTTTTTATAGATTGAATGCAGATGCTGACGCAGCGGAGGAGCCAGAAGACCCTCCGTCCATCAGGTCCACCAGTACGTCGGTGCCGTCGCTGCAGTGCGACTGGACAGCTGGTGGCTTTTGTAAAATATTTCATAGAATACATTAGATTTAAGAGCTCTAGAGAATATTTATAAATTAACATAATTATTTTAGGGACTGAGGAGCTTCTGTTCGGAATCCTTGACCTTGGAAAGTCCTTGGCGCAGGATGACGGCGCAGTGGCGTCAACTAGCCGGGCGCCAGTGCCTCCTGCTCCGCTTTTGCGCTCAAGGTAATTAATTGTAGAAGTGTTACCTTTTGTTAATTACTTACTCTGTCATTAAATTTAAACAGCTATTTAAATATTATATTTAATGTTATAATATTTAAATATTATATTTAATTTTATTTAAATTGTGAATAGAGTCCAATTTTATCCATTCGGTTGCGGAACCCTAATCGATGTTTATTAAATATTATTAATGTTTTTACGGTTCCATATTCGTATTCCGTTCCCTAAAGGACAAAATTGTGAATAGAGTCCAATTTTATCCATTCGGGTGCGGAACCCTAATCGATGTTTATTAAATATTAATAATGTTTTTCGGGTTCCATATTCGTATTCCGCACCCAAAAGGACAAAATTGTGAATAAATAGAGTCCAATTTTATCCATTTGGGTGCGGAACACTAATCGATGTTTATTAAATATTAATAATGTTTTTAGGGTTCCGTATTCATATTCCGTACCCAAAAGGACAAAATTGTGAATGGAGTCTTATTTTATCCATTTGGTGCGGAACACTAATCGATGTTTATTAAATATTAATAATATTTTTAGGGTTCCGTATTCGTATTCCGTACCCAAAAGGACTAAATTGTGAATAGAGTCCAATTTTATCCTTTCGGGTTCGCAAGCCTAGTCGATGTTTATTAAATATTAATAATGTTTTTAGGGTTCCGTATTCGTATTCCGTACCCAAAGGAATAAGTGGTGAATAAAATCCAATTTTTAGAGTCCAATCTGCTCCGGGCCAATTGTAATTAATTATACTTGGTTCTCTTCGTATGTAAATTTTAATCTTTATTTCTTTCATAATTAAATTTGATTCCTCGTACACAGATCATCGACACCAATGATCGACGACGGCGCAGTGGCGTCAACTAGCCGGGCGCCCGTGCCTCCTGCTCCGCGCGCGGCGCTTTTGTGCTCAAGGTAATTAATTATAGAAGTGTTAACTTTTGTTAATTACTTACTATGTCATTAAATTTGATTCCTCGTACACAGATCATCGACACCAATGATGGATGACGGCGCAGTGGCGTCAACTAGCCGGGCGCCAGTGCCTCCTGCTCCGCGCGCGGCGCTTTTGCGCTCAAGGTAATTAATTATAGAAGTGTTACCTTTTGTTATTTACTTACTTTGTCATTAAATTTGATTCCTCGTACACAGATCATCGACACCAATGATGGACGACGGCGCAGTGGCGTCAACTAGCCGGGCGCCAGTGCCTCCTGCTCTGCGCGCGGCGCTTTTGCGCTCAAGGTAATTAATTATAGAAGTGTTACCTTTTGTTATTTACCTACTATGTCATTAAATTTGATTCCACGTACACAGATCATCGACACCAATGATGGACGACGGCGCAGTGGCGTCAACTAGCCGGGCGCCAGTGCCTCCTGCTCCGCGCGCGGCGCTTTTGCGCTCAAGGTAATTAATTATAGAAGTGTTACCTTTTGTTATTTACCTACTATGTCATTAAATTTGATTCCTCGTACACAGATCATCGACACCAATGATGGACGACGGCGCAGTGGCGTCAACTAGCCGGGCGCCAGTGCCTCTTGCTCCGCGCGCGGCGCTTTTGCGCTCAAGGTAATTAATTATAGAAGTGTTACCTTTTGTTATTTACTTACTATGTCATTAAATTTGATCCTCGTGCACAGATCACCGACACCAATGGTGGACGACGGCGCAGTGGCGTCAACTAGCCGGGCGCCAGTGCCTCCTGCCCCCCAAGCAACGCCTGCTCCGGGCCAATTGTAATTAATTATAATTAGTTCTCTTCGTATTTATATTTTAATCTTTATTTCTTACATAATTAAATTTGAATCTTTATACACAGACCACCAGCAGCCACTCGGCGAACGCAAAAGGTCTCATGACATGGTATGTTTTTTATTAATAGTTATTTTTGCAGTGAATGTCATCATCCTAGAACCTCTTCTATTTTTTTTAGCACTTTTGGAGAACGCCGGCCAAGACCGCCTTACCCAGTGGCTGTTGGCCCAGAAGAGCGCCGACGAGGACGAGGCGGCGTCTGAGCCTGAGATAGACGCAAACGAGGAGCCTACTCATGTTGACGACATCGACCCGACATTGCAGACTTGGCTAGCGCATCAAGACGAAGACGATGACCGACTGATGCACAACCTCTTACAGACCGACCATATTACTTTTGACTGGACCAACGATGTCGGTTCGTTTTTGGGACAGCGCGAAGAGTTTCGTGGTCAGTCGGGGCCCACATTTAGTGTGCCTGCGGACGCAAGGCCTATAGATATTTTCTATGGGTTCTTCTGCTTGTCACAGAAACGAATCGGCATTATGAGACATTGACACAGCCACTGCAACAACACAGCCGATTAAATCGCGCAGCGAGGACTACCAGGGATGAGATGGTCGTTTTTATTGCCATTCTCATTTTCCAGGGTATACTTCCGTTGCCCGTGGAAAGAGATTATTGGCGTTTTAACGGCTATCTCACCCTGAACTATTTTAAACAGCTCATGTCCTACAACCGGTTTGTGTTGTTGAAGAGACTTTTACACTTTGCTGGGGACAATGAACTGACTAATGACGACATTAAGCTTCGCTCTATCTTCCGTCGCGCGACATCGCTATAGATGAATCGCTTCTCAAGTGGCAAGGGCGCTTGAGTTTCGCACAAAAAATAGCGACTAAATCGGCGAAAGTCGGTATTATCCGGCTATTTGTGGTAGTTCTTCATCTATACCGGTAAAGACACGACTCACGGAACAACAGGACAGGACGAGGACGGACAGGATGAGCAGGAGCTTACGAACGCTACGGCCCAAATAGTTCTCGACCTCGTCCGGCCGTTACTCAATCGAGGTCATACCTTAACAATGGACAATTTTTACAATTCCCCCCTTCTGGCTCGCTTCCTCAAAAATAAAGGCACGGACTGCCTTGGCACGCTACGTGTCAATAGGGAATTTGTCCCATTGTCCATCAAAGGTATGGCCAAGGCTGATTTGCGGCCGGGCGAGCTCGTACAGAGCTATTGTCGGGACCTCTCAGTTTTGTTGTGGCGTGATAAGAATATAATTTCGATGTTGTCAACTTTCCATGGGGGCCAAATCGGTGGAAGAGAAAAGTATGGGCATTATAGATACAAGCCACAAGCCGTGCTAGATTATAACCAGACGATAGGAGGTTGTGATAATAATGACCAGCTTTTATCAGCACACCCCATCGAAAGGGCAAAGAATCTGGCATGGTATAAGAAGGTCTTTCGGCGGCTTTTAAACGTCACGATTGTGAATGCCTACATAATTTTTAAGCGGAGTCACCCCACCATGACGCAGCGCGGGTTTAGGTTTCGTCTGGCTAATGAAATGGTTGAGTCGGTAAGGTCGTCGCAGCTGCCCGTAGGCCCACTAATATCGACGGTGGAAACTGTCCGGGTCATAGAATCCGCCAAACACCGAAGGCCAATATTAGTGGGAAACCATTATCTTGGTCAGGCGCCCTCAAAATACGCTCGCTGCGTGTGGTGCAAGAAATCCAGGACAGCGTACAAGTGTCAGGAACATTCTGCTGCACTTTGTATGAATATTTGTTTCAAGGAGTATCATACCAAACCTTCAATGTGAACCGCTGTGTAGGACAAAATCTTCTGGTAGCCTATGGAGGTTTGCAACACCAGTCAATGCTGTTGAGAGTCCTTCTTGTAGCTTATAAAAGTTTGCAACACGAGAAGTGCTACACTCTGCGCTTGCTTCTGACTGCCTCATTGTGGGAAGTCTTACTGGTAGCCTGTGGAGGTTTGCAATATTAGAGGTGCTACACTCTGGGCTTGCTTTTGACTGCCTCATCATTCTTGTCCTCGAGGAGATCCCTCGTGGGGAGTATCTCCTGACAACCTTCTTCTAGTCTTTTGCCATGTTATATGTGTAAAAGCTTTTTTTTTTTTTTTTTTTTATACCACTAAGGTGGCAGACAAGCATACGGCCCACCAGAAGGACCGATGGTCACCGCAGCCTATGAACGTTTGCAACACCAGAGGCGCCACACTCGCGCTGCCGACCCTGTAAAAACCTTCTAAGACCCCTTTTGAAGAACCCCATACTGTAGGCGTTTGGGAAAACCGAGGCAGGGAGATCATTCCACAATCTAAGCGTGCGCGGAAGAAAACCCCTATCGGATCTAACCGTGCTGGAACGCTCCGGACGCAGAGTGTGAGGATGAACTCCCTGTCTGTGGCGAGCGGTGCGGTGATAGAACGTAGCCGTGGGCATCATATCAAACAATTCCTCAGAGCACACACCATTGTACAGTCGGTAGAACACGCATAAGGAGGCAAAGTCTCTCCTGTCGCGAAGAGGTTCCACACCACTTGTAAGTATAGGATCGTTGACAACTCTTACAGCACGTCTTTGCACCGAGTCAAATGGACGAAGCTGATATTCAGGTGCCCCCGCCCAAAGGTGACAGCAGTACTCCATGTGCGGCCGCACTTGCGACTTATACAGAAGCAGTGTTTGCGCAGCAGTGAAGTACCGCCGCGCCCTGTTGAGCACACCTAGCTTCTTGGACGCCAGCTTAGCCTTGTCCTCCAAATGACTACGGAACTGAACGTCACTGGAGATGTCAACGCCAAGGATCCCTATACTTTTGGAGATGGAAAGAGATGTGCCCTGAAATTGCGGCGCTACAGTAATTGGGGTTTGCTTAGCGGTGAAAAAACACGCTTGTGTCTTGGAAGGGTTGAACTGGACAAGATTTTGTCTACCCCAATCGGACTCTCTAGTAAGAGTAGCCTCGATTTCAGACACAAGCTGTTCACGATTTTCCTTCACTGTGTCCCGAGAGATACCGGGGCGGCCCGTGTAACAAGTGTTCCCCGTACTGTCGTCCGCATAACAATGAATGCCGTCAATAGACAACATGTCATTGATATGCAGCAGAAACAGAGTAGGGAACAACACTGAGCCTTGCGGTACTCCAGCGTTTATGGCCATGCAGTCTGAACAGCTGCCGTCAACGACGGCCCTGATGCTTCTACCGGCCAGGAAGCTGGACACCCATCCGCATAATCTGTCGGGCAGTCCATATGAGGGCAATTTCGTAAGAAGACCACGGTGCCAGACCCGGTCAAAGGCCTTAGAGATGTCGAGGCTCACTGCTAGAGCCTCGCCCTTACTCTTACTCTCGATTGTGCTTGTGATAACGAACCTATCTTTTGCTAATGAAATGGAATACGTGTAACAAATTTGTTGTAGCTTGTGACAGCAAACGTGGCTTTTGCTATTTGAATACGTGTAACAAAGTTGTTGTAGCTTGTGACAACAAACCTGTCTTTTGCTATAAAAAAGGAATATGTGTAATAAATTGTCTTATCATTCCACAACAAGCCTGTCGCTTGCTTGGTCGTTTGCCCTGTCTTATCTTATAGGGCCGACACACATAACCGCGTTGCGGCGAGCCGAACACGAGTAACCCAGAAGCAGTTAAAATGTCTGACGTTGACATCGATTTATTTATATCGTTGGTTCAAGAACGCCCTTGTTTGTGGGATTCTAGTGACGAAAGTTATAAAGACAAATTTATAAAACAAGATTCATGGAAAAGCATTTGTGAAATCATTTATGAAAATTACAACGAAAAAGACGCTACGGCAAAATCAACACTGGGTAAGTAGTGTAGTCTTTTTTAATGAAATAAGTTATTAAAGAAAGGGACTTAAAATGGCGGCTCTGTTATTTGTTTACAGCGCCGTCATTTTAAGTAATAACGGCCTGGCCAGGGGGCACGGCGCACAAACGGGTATTTGATTCAAAAGCATGGCCAATAATCAATTTTTTGAAGTTTACTATTATAATAATATTTTTATATCGTAGAATAGTTTATTACACAGTGTGCGTTATAGTGGCCATCTTGATGCGCCAGAGCTAGCGATTGGGAAGTAACGTCAGTCGGAACTTAGCCTTTGTCTAAACTACACGTGCTGTTCTCGGCGACTAAAAAAAATCAGTTTGTTCGCGGTGATATAACAAAATAATTAAGTGTTGTTTACGAGTTTTGATGATGGATTCTGGTATTGGAGGTATGTAGCTTATTTTAATACATTGTTTTATGAATGTTTATGTGCTTTGAATATTTTTAATGCTTTACTAAAGAAACAATAAAAATTGCATAATAAATATCAAAATAGTGTTATAAATCAGTAAATTTCTTATATTTCCGGGTTAGATCCATTAGAAATAGTAATAGAATCGTAGTCAAAGCTTTTTTGGGAAGTTACTTATGAACAAAGATGTTGCGGAAACAAAGCGTTTTTTTTTAAAGATTTTTGCGTCTAATATAGCCTCGGTTAAAATAATGGATCGATTAAAAACTATGTGTAAATATAACATTATTTTTGTTCCAGATGCATCAAATAAAATATTCACAAAGAAAGAATTGTACCACATTATACTACAGTGCCATTATAAACAAATTAGCAAAAAGATTGATTATTTAGAAGATTATTTATTTGAAATAACCAAATGTGAGAGAAGTGTTTTGAAACATCAATTATCCCATTTTAAATCGGAGTACATATATAAATGGACAGCAGCCTACAGAAAAAGAGACGTGTTTGAGGCAAAGAATAGCGTTTGGTTGCAGGGGACCATCACGATACCGATGACGTCATCTTTACCTGAGACTAGTGGCGATAACAATAGCAGTAGTCGCGGGCGACCCTCAAAATCTTTCGGTGAATCAAGTGAAAGATCTAAGCGAAGGAAAACAATGGAGATACGAAAACAGCTTGATCCCAGCCAATTAACTTATGCAACGCAAATGAGCCTACGAGCTTCAGGAAACGTGGTCGCTTCGAATATTTTGAAGGAAATCACAAAATCACCAACAAGGGCGTTAAAGTTTCGGAAATCGGTTACTGAAGCAAAAGGCCTTCAACATAAAAAGCTCTCACCTATAGAAGCATTATCTGTGTTTGTCGAAGGAGATTTTACGCGAAGACAGTACAATATCATAAGTAGAGTAGACAAAGACCAGAGATACAAAAGGCAAAAAAACAATGTTACCCAAAGATTGAACGTCAACGTCAACAACATGTGCAGAAGTTAAGCTACAAGATCTTTTGGATCATACGTGTTCACGGCTTTGTCTCTATTTGACGGAAGTAATTGAAACATGCAACCCTGAAGATTTAGATAATTTGGAACTAATTAGTAAATGGGGCTGTGACGGTTCTCAGCAGAGTCAATTCAAACAAAAATTTGAAAATATAACATTCTCTGATGCAAATATATTCCAGAGCTCCCTTGTTCCACTCAGATTGGTTAACAATAAACGCTCAGAAATAAAAGTATTATGGCAAAATCCATTGCCATCATCTCCAAGACTTTGTAGACCGATAAGAATTCGTTTTATACACGAAATAAAAGATGTGACCTTGGATGAGAATTAGTATGTCAAAAATCAGATAAAAGACCTTACTACATCGAAAGTGATTGTTAATGACACCGAATACCCAATTAAAAACACTCTACTATTCACTATGGTAGATGGAAAAATATGCAATGTTGCAACTAATACAGCATCCACTATGCGGTGCTATTTGTGTGGTGCGACCTCAAAAACTTTTAATGATTTAACAGTGAAGAAAAATGTTAAACCCCGAATCATTAACTTTTGGAATGTCCGTGCTTCGTGCTAAAATAAGATTATTTGAAACCATTCTTCACTTAGCCTATAAAATTCCTATCCTAAAATGGCAAGTTAGGTCTAGTGCAGATAAAAAAATTGTAGCAGAAACTAAGAAAACTATACAACAAAAATTGAAAGATTTGATGGGGCTTTTGATTGATATACCGAAAGCAGGATTCGGAAACACTAATGATGGTAACTCAGCCCGAAGATTTTTTGCAGATACAAAATTATCGAGTGAGTTAACCGGAGTAGATGAAACATTAATATATCGTCTGAAGGTAATTTTGGAGGCTATTTCAAGTGGACATGAAATAGATGTTGCTAAATTTGAGACGTTTGCGTGCCAAACGGCTGAGTTATATGTCAGTCTTTATAATTGGCACCCAATGACGCCAACCATGCACAAAATTTTAGTGCATGGTGCAGAGATAATTACTCATGCCTTATTGCCAATCGGGCAACTTACCGAGGAAGCAGCAGAAGCCCGGAACAAACATTTTCGATCTTACCGGCTAGGATATGCACGCAAATTTTCAAGAGAAGAGTGCAATCAAGATGTACTCAACAGATTACTTTTAAGCTCGGATCCTTATTTATCCTGCATACGCTTCTTGCCAAGAAAAAAAACCCAACCATTTTGTACGGCAACCATTGAACTACTTCGCCCTCTGGAATCTGGAGATGAATCAGGAGCTGCTCTGGACGAGGAAAATGATGATAGCGATAGTGATTAAAAAAAATTTACATAATTTACTTTTAAATAAAAATATATGAATTTGTATTAGTATGTGTTTTATTTTTTAATATCTATCGACATTGATAGCAATTCTGTTGAGAAAGGTAAAATAAATATTTTTGGCCAGATTTTAGTATCAAATACCCCTATGTGCGGCGGTGCGAACGGCGGCACGGCGGGCGAGGCGACTAATCGTGCGGCATCGTTTGCAGGCCACGGGGCAGTCGCGTTCGTCGCCGCGACCAGTAATTTGCTGGCCTAGTCGCCGCGACTGCCGCCCGACACCGTGGCAATGTGGCAAGTTTAGTTTTGTTTGTTAGTTACAGTTCATTAGTTTACTGTCAGGACATTACCTACGTAGTTGAAAACATGTAAAGTGTTTTTATTATTTGGAGTGTTTTATGAAACTTTCTTTTTTAGGTGCATAGCATGGATCAAAGTATTCAAGAAATCGTTTCCGGCCACAGAACAACAGAAAGTCAAAGTTCTACAGGTGACACTGAACCTGAGCCATCAACATCATTTGCACACTCAACTCCAAAACGTTCATTTTTTAGCAGGACAAGGGTACAACAACCTCAGATTGATAAAATGATTTCAAATATATATTCATATAAAAGTGGAGGTCCCAATGAAGGTAAAATTACCAACGCACTTTTGTATTTCATAGCAACAGATAACTTACCACTAAACAGTACTGAAAAAAAAGGGCTTCAGTACCTAATGAAAACGATAATGTCCACATTATAACATGCCAGGAAGAAAAACAATTACAAAGTTGTTGGATGAAAAATATGAGTGTGCAGCAACTATTTTTAAAAATAAATTAAAAGCAGCAAATAGTGTATGCCTGACAACGGATGTCTGGACAGACACAATGAACACAAGAGGTTATTTAGGATTAACATGCCATTATCTTGAAAATGATGAATTAATGTCTATAATGATAGGTGTAAAGGAATTAGAAGACCGACATACTTCGGATTATTTAGCAATTAATCTGAAAGCCTTATGCCTAGAATGGAACATTGATGTCACCAAAATAATTGCAATCGTTACTGACAATGGAGCTAACATGGTCAAAGCTGTCCATGAATTTGCTGGAAGAAAAAAGCATTTACCTTGTTTTGACCACACCCTTAATTTGGTCGTTGAAAAAGCTGTTAGTGATACCACTGGATTTGAGGCCCTAATATCAAAGGTAAAAAGTATTGTCACTTACTTCAAGCAAAGTGTACATGCTAGTGATGAACTGAGAAAATTACACAAAGATAATGATTCAGGCGTTCAAAAGTTAGTCCAAGATGTAAGCACTCAGTGGAATTCCACATTTTATATGTTGGAAAGATTTGTTCATCTGAGTGATCTTGTAAGTGCCATTTTATTACAGAACCCAAAAGCCCCAGTGATGCTTACCGGTGTCGAATTGGCAATCATAAAGGACATTATTAATATTTTACGTCCGATCGAAAATGTTACCACAGAAATATCAGGACAAAACTATTCGACATGCGGTATTATTATCCCGATAATTTATTACATGAGACAAGAGTTTTAGGTTCAGAATTTCAGGGTAAAATATTAATAGAAATAAAAAAGCGTTTCTTTCTTTCTTTCTTTCTATTTTAGATCCAAGATTTAAAAAAATATGTTTTAACGATCCGCAGTCATGTGCCAAAGCCATAACTGAAATTTCAGACTTATTAAAATCAGAAATAGTTACTACTCCTACGACATCGTCTACTGTCAATAAAGCTGAAATTTGTCTGAAAAATGCTACGACATCTGGAAATTTCATAGCGACATGGTGGCACGAGCTAGCGAGAGTAGACCTCAGGAAGGCCTCAACACATACTTTAAACAGTATTTGTCAGAACCTTTGTTGGACAGAAAGTCTGACCCAATTAAGTATTGGTCAGCGAGAAAAGTCGTTTGGGGATCACTAAGTGATATAGCCCTACGGTTTTTATCGGTGGTAGGAACATCTGTACCTGTTGTAAATATCAAAATATGGATACTACTAGCGCCATCTATTGTATGTTATGGTGAACTAATGTGTGTAATGTCATATGTGTTGGTTTTTCAATAAACTTTCTTCCATTCCTTTGCGTTGGTTGATCACAGTTAGCACGTTGTTTGATTTTTATTAGGTTATGGGCCCAGATTCCACAATAGGGCAGTTTTCAGTTAGTTAACAGTGTGATTACGTATAACTACAAATTAGATTTTGCCAGGAGTGAGATTAGTTTAAAAAAACTTGTAAATTGATCGTGCGTGACCCGCGGCCATCATGGCGTCTTCTAGTACAAACTATTTAATTAGCGTACCGAAGCTAAAAGGGCGTGAGAACTTTAGTGAATGGTGTTTTGCGGCAGAAAACTTTCTCATATTAGAAGGAATGGTTGGGTGCATCAAACCAAAACTCGGTGAGCCCCCAGCAGCTGCAGATGACGCCAAGACTAAAGCAAAGTTAGTTTTAACCATCGACCCGGCTCTTTACGTGCACATAAAAAGCGTCAGAACATCGAAGGAATTGTGGGATAAATTGAAGATGTTGTTTGATGACTCTGGATTCACAAGGAAAATAAGTCTCCTGAGAAATCTTATATCTATTCGATTAGAAAATTGCACATCGATGACGTCGTATGTAACACAAATTGTTGAAGCTAGTCAGAAGCTACAAGGAACAGGTTTTGGTATTAACGATGAGTGGATCGGTTCTATCATGTTGGCTGGATTAACAGAAAAGTATATGCCCATGATAATGGCCATTGAACATTCCGGCATGTCAATTACCACGGACGCCATTAAAGGGAAGTTGATGGACATGGAACCGGAAAATAGTGAGGTGAGTGTCAATAATGCATTTGGATGTTTCCGGAATAAACCGAATCATCGTTCAATACATCCTATGAACAGAAAGTCCATTCAATCAATTCAATCTATGGTCGGTAAAGATGGCGGATATGCTAGTTCCCAAATGACAACATCCGGCAAAGGAAAACAAAACGTCAAGTGTTTGTAGCACTTGTTTGTGCACTGATTAATGTAGTGGCCATATGGCCACTACATTAATCAGTGCACAAATAATAAAAAATCTTCGAAAAATTTGCAAGATTTAGAGAAGAAATCTAAAACAACAAATGCGTTTAGTGCTGTATTTCTGAATGGAACATTTGACAAAGGTGATTGGTATGTGGATTCAGGTGCCAGTTCACATATTACGAGTAACTTAAATTGGATGAAGGATATTAGTTACTCTGGCTTTACCAATGAAATCATGATTGCCAATCAAAGTAAATTCCAGTGGAATGTTGTGGGAACGTGAATATAATCACGTCAAATGCCGGAAATAATTACAATATATTAGTTGAAAAAGTTTTGTGTGTGCCTCAGTTAGCGACGAACTTGTTGTCAGTGAGCCAATTATTGAAACAAGGCAACAAGGTTTGTTTCACAAACGAAGGTTGTAAAATATTGAATAAAGAGGACATTATAGTAGCTACTGCATCACTTGTCAATGGCGTATATAAGTTAAATATAGTAACATGCCTGGTGGCGACAGTAGTTGAGTCCCCAGTGGTTTGGCATCGTCGATTGGGACACGCAAGTAGTTTCAACATTAATAAAATGCAAAGTGCAGTGGAGGGATTTCGCTTGTCAGAGATAGCCAACATCAGCAAGTCGAACTGTACTGTATGTTGTGAAGGCAAGCAAAGCCGCTTACCTTTTCCTCATGAAGGAAATAGAAGTACGGAGCAGTTAGGTGTAGTACACTGTGATATTTGTGGTCCAATGGAAAATATATCGCTTGGTGGATCAAAATATTTTATCATTTTTGTTGATGATTATAGTCGTATGACACATGTTTATTTTTTAAAAAGTAAAGCCGATGCTTTGCAGAGTTTTATAGATTATAAAGCACAAGTTGAGACATTATTGTCAAAAAGAATCAAAATTCTAAGAAGCGATAACGGCACAGAATTTTGTAACATGAAATTTGAAAATTATTTGATGAAATATGGAATAAGTCATCAAAAAACTAACCCTTATACACCTGAACAAAATGGATTGTGCGAGAGGATGAACCGTACAATAATAGAGAAAGCTAGATGTCTCCTATTTGATGCCAAACTGGGTAAGGAGTTCTGGGGAGAAGCGGTTAACACCGCTGTCTATTTACAAAACAGGATAACAAAGCCTGGATTGCAGAACCGCACTCCATATGAGGTATGGACAGGGTCTAAGCCAGACCTCAGTCATTTAAGAATTTTTGGTAGTATTGTTATCCCCTCATCTGTGTAGGGCGTCAGCGGGCGGTAGCTCGCATCTGTGTAACCTACTGCGGGGGGGGGAGCGCGGCGTCGACTGATGTTCTAAAAATGGCGATTTCTCATAACTTTTCTATGGCAGCCATATAAAATACTTACCTCACTGGAGTCGTTATGAAACAAGCTAATGATAAAATGATAGATAAGACCAGTTCTGCCTTGTAATGTATTACTAATTTCTATTAGAAAAAAGAATTTGTAATTTTTCACCAGTTTTCTCTACAAAAATTGTAAAAAAAAAAAAAATAATGTACAATTCCAAATTTTTTTTTTTTTAGTATTTTAAATACATCGTATTTCACAATGTTCAACAGACACAATACAACTCGTAGTACATTTTTTTTTATTTACAAGCTTTTCAAAATACGACTCATTTCGGCGACCCGACCGCCGACCGCCAAAAAAAGGTTAAGTTCATGCCATGATTCTGAGAAAACTGTGCTTCAAGTGGCTTTCATTCTTTTTTTATGCGTAAGTATGGTCCTTAAATTTTTTTTTACACAGAGTTTTGTTTTACAAACGTGTTTAGTTTATTAGAAATTGAACAAAGAACCAAGCACTTAAAATGGGGCCCAAAAGGGTGGTCGTAACTTTGTTTTTTTTTTTTTGAATTTTTTTGGTGTATTTTTTTTTCAAAAAAATTTACAATCTACAGCTACATGACTTTTCCTAATCGATAAACATAAAAAAAAGGTGTGCTGGCATACAAATATATTTCAGAAATGAATTATTTGAAATTTGAAAGTTTTGCAAAAAATGATCGAGAATTTCGACCAAATTTTACACAAAATTATTGAAATAGATTTTACATTCAATGCTTGAAAACAATAAAAGAATACATAAAAATACATAAAATAACGATAGATTGTCATCATTACAGTATTTATTCTTTGTATTTCATCCAAATGTATGGGCTTGGCGCCGCGCCGCCGTGACGCCGACGGCGCGTAAAAATACAATGAATGTTCGTTGAAAATACCAAAATCTTTATGAAATACACAATCTACGAATAAAAACTCTAACCTAGTCATGATTTTGTTAAGTTTTGAAAGTAAAAAACACCAAACACAAATGTAATTACACGCAACACAGTACCGGTCGTCGTCACTTAGCCGCGCGGAATGGTGCGCGATGGAGGGCACTTTTTAAACGAGAATCATGAGGTGCAGCTGTGACAGACAGACATACAATGTACTACATACTTGTCCCGTTTCTATCTAAGAACACTCCATAAAAATTTGAACAGGATAGAGATAGTACTTTTTGCGCTACAAGACCGCAAACTGTCTGACGGCAAGGTATCGCTAGGAGATACTTACACAGATGCGAGACATAGCAAGGAATAGAGAATCATGAGGTGCAGCTGTGACAGACAGACATACAATGTACTACATACTTGTCCCGTTTCTGTCTAAGAACACTCCATAAAAATTTGAACAGGATAGAGATAGTACTTTTTGCGCTACAAGACCGCAAACTGTCTGACGGCAAGGTATCTCTAGGAGATACTTACACAGATGCGAGACATAGCAAGGAATAGAGAATCATGAGGTGCAGCTGTGACAGACAGACATACAATGTACTACATACTTGTCCCGTTTCTGTCTAAGAACACTCCATAAAAATTTGAGCAGGATCGGGATAGTACTTTTTGCGCTACAAGACCGCAAACTAACCGGAAGTAAAAGTATCGCTAGGCGATACTTACACAGATGCGAGACATTGCAAAAAATATCAAATGCGATATGTCAACAGTGGAAAGGTTATGAAGCACATTCCAAAAGAAAAAAGACAGAAATGGGATAAGAAGTCGGAACAATGTATACTTGTCGGCTATCCCGAGAATGTAAAAGGTTATCGTATATATAACCCTGTAACTCGCACCATCTCAACAAGTCGAGATGTAATATTTATAAAGGAAAGATGTGAGGAGAATATAATTGAAATAAAAGAAAAAGACAATGGATGCAAAGAATTATCATCTTCAATGGATTCATCCGACACCAACAAAGACGATTCATTTACCTCAGTGGAAAATTCTGATGACATGGATGAAACTTATGTACCATCACTGGAGGAAGAGAAATCCTGTGAAAGCGAAGAGCATAGCACAATCATTACCTAAGAGGCACAGACAACCACCTGAGAGATATGGTTATATGGTCACAGGAGGATGTCAGAAACCATTCAGTGATGAATTGACATTGGAAGAGGCACTAGAAGGACCAGAAAAGGAACACTGGGAAAAGGCCATCCAGGAGGAGCTGAAAAGCTTTGAAGACAACAAGGCATGGAACATTGTTGACATTCCTGCAAGTGGAAACATAGTAAAGTGTAAGTGGGTGTTAAAAAAGAAGTGTGACTCTGAAAACAATGTGCGCTTTCGAGCCAGACTTGTGGCTAAAGGTTGTTCTCAAAGATATGGTGTGGACTATAGTGACACTTTTTCTCCTGTGGTACGACACACCACACTTAGACTATTATTTGCATTGTCTGTGCAGTTGGATTTGCAAGTGACTCATCTTGATGTAAAAACAGCCTTCTTGAATGGAGATCTGTCTGAGACTATATACATGCAAAAACCTATAGGCTATGTGTGTAAAGATGATAAAAAGATACTTAAATTAAACAAGGCTATATATGGTCTCAAACAGGCTTCTCGAGAATGGAATAGGAAGGTTGATGCTTGTATGTTAGCTGCTGGTTACATAAAATCTAAAATAGAACCATGTTTATATATAAAAATAGTTGGTAACAGTAAGACTTTTGTAACACTGTATGTTGATGATTTTTTTGTTTTTTCAAACGACTGTACTGAAATGTGTCATCTTAAAGGCATGCTAAGTAAAAATTTTGAGTTGAAAGACTTAGGTATTGTAAAGGAATGCCTGGGAATGTCTGTTAGGTTTAATAGGGAAAATAATACTGTTACCTTAAGTCAAGAAAAGTATATTGACAAATTGTTGTCAAAATTTAATATGACAGATTGTAAGACAATTAATACTCCAATGGAGATTAATTTAAAAAGTAAAAGGGAAGAGAATTGTAATAGTCAAAATCCCTATCAGGAACTCATCGGTAGTCTGATGTACTTAGTTGTTCTTACAAGACCTGATATAGCTTTTGCAGTATCGTATTTGAGCCAGTATAATATTTGTAATACTGAAGAACAGTGGCTGTATGCCAAAAGAGTGTTAAGATATTTGAAGAAAACGAAAACCTTAGGTTTGAAATATTGTAATAATAATAATATTAACATTGAAGGATTTGTAGATGCAGATTGGAGCAATGATGTTAATGATAGAAGATCCTACTCAGGATTTTGTTATATGTTATCAGGGTCAGTAATATCTTGGAGTTGTAGCAAACAGAAATGTATAGCACTTTCCAGTACAGAAGCCGAATATGTATCTATTTCAGAGGCTTGCAAAGAAGCAGTATATCTGAGAAACTTGCAATATGAAATAACACAGAAATTGTATAGAGTTCTTATTTATAATGATAGTATGAGTGCGCAAAAATTGTTACTTAATCCTGTATTTCATAATAAAACTAAGCATATTGATGTCAGGTATCACCATTGTAGAGAGCTGGTGAACGAGAACATAGTTACTATTGAATATTTGTGTACATCTGATATGCCTGCAGACCTACTCACGAAGAGCTTGGGTTCTGTAAAGCATTATAAACACTTAAATACTTTGGGTATGGTTAATGTTTAATTAAACTTATTTTTTCTTGCTTTTTTTTTTGGTGAGTATCCTTCTTTTGAGTGGGAGTGTTGTAAATATCAAAATATGGATACTACTAGCGCCATCTATTGTATGTTATGGTGAACTAATGTGTGTAATTTCATATGTGTTGGTTTTTCAATAAACTTTCTTCCATTCCTTTGCGTTGGTTGATCACAGTTAGCACGTTGTTTGATTTTTATTAGTACCATCCGAACGTCTTTTCTCGTTGGCCAACCACACCTTGAATGAAAGCCGCAATCGCTTGGACCCAGAGCGGCTGTCAAAGCTATTATTTCTAAGCACCATACCGTTTAAAGATTGGCCATTTTAAAAAAAGTTAATTTCTGTAATAGAATAAACAATATATTACAAAAATGACTATTTGTTTTATTTTTAAAACACAAACATAATTTTCCTAATTGGTTCAGCCGTTACTTTTCGAGTAATCGGTGAACATACCTACATAAAAAAAGATTTCAACGAATTGTTAAGGTGGAAGCTTCACGGTAGCCCGCGATATTCAAATATTCGTACGTTTTTTGCAATTTGCCGGTTATTGTCAGGCTTTACATTGAACAAATATGATTTGCGCCTGTAATAGGTATTTAGTTACAGAATTATGATCATTTAAATCATCAAAACAGCCCTCAAAGTATAAATTTAACTGTATTGATTGTCTATTTAATGAAAAAGTCATCAATCCAGTTGTGTGCACTGTGAGGATTGTATTGATGATATTAATGATTATAATTCTGTTACTAAATACCTATTACAAGCGTGAATCATATTTTCTTCAATGTACAGCCTGACAATTACCGGCAAATTGCAAAAAACTTACGAAAATTTGAATTTAGCGGGCTACCGTGAAGTTTTCCCCTTATGCTTTCCACCTTTTTTTGAAGGCCTTTTAAAATTTTAATACGATACCGGATCGATCCAAAAAATCGTATTGAATAAAGAGTATCGATACTTGGATCGATACAATGCATTGCGATCCATTACGATCCAAAAAATCGATACAAAGCACCTGGATCGAACATCCCTACACTGGCCTAGTCGCCGCGACTGCCGCCCGACACCGTGGCCCGCGCAGTACTGCTTCATGTGTTTGTTCCACTCGCACGCCGCACCGGCGCACAATGATCAATTATTGAATATTAGCTGGACGAAATTCATTATTCTCAACATGAAGGTAGTTCGAAAAAATAGTCGCTACGTGCTTATGAATATTGTGTACACTTCGTGCTACAATATTTTTTTGATATGTTTGTTTGTGTCATCAGATATTAATGCTCAAAGATGTAGACTCCGCAAATTGCATTGATAATTGCTGTTTACACAAGATTTATCTAGTAAAGTCAGTTATATTTTGTAGTTTAAGTTGTTTACTGTGGCATTGAAAAAAAATGGTGCATATTCTTAAAGGTATTTATGATTTGTTCTAAGTGTTAGTTTATGCATCATAGTTCTTATTGTTCAGAAAAAAAATTAATAATTCACATAGAAAATTTTACCCTATTTGTTGGGCTTCTGAGAAACATATCTTTAAAGAAACATAAAGAAACATGAAATATTAAGGTTATTTAGGAGTATTAAGCCCTCAGCTTTTATATTCAATGAGACTTTTTTGCTCATTTTTGCACTTCTAGAACAAAGTTTATGATTCTTTAGGTAACGGTACTACACTAAAAAATCAATATTCGTTCAATGTGCTTAAGTAACATCCTCCAATGAAACCTACGGCTCAGCAATTAAAAAACATGCTACTTAGCTTCGTATTAGATACCATTGGAGTACCAAATTTGGACGTTACAGAGAGAAACAACTTGCGTAATACCACTCACAGCTTTTGTACTTCAGCCGCTAGAAATTGGATAGCAACTAGCCGGGACGTCACTAAATTTGAGAAAAAGTACCAGAATTGGCTTAATAAATGCAGTATTATCTCCGGTACACAAACAAGTGAACCTTCTACATCACAGAATACACGTAAAGGGCGGCCAAAACATGTCTTTTCGAATGTTTGTGATAGAACAAAGCGACGAAGGTTAAATGATCCTATGCCACCCACAGTTCATAAGATTTTGCTCTATGGCAAGGATATCATTGATCATTTTTTATTGCCTATCGGCCAACTAGGTGAAAATGCACAGGAATGTCGACATAAAGAGGTAAAATATTATAGGGAACATAATACCAGAAAAATATCCCGAAAAGCTACAAAATGAAGACTTCTTTAAAATTTTACTACTATATTGGATCCCCAAATCTCAAGTCCTCACTCAGTAACGTTCAGAAAAAAAGGTGCTCTTTCCTGCGATGCAATAGCGTTACCAGACGAACCTTGTATAGTCGACGAAGAAAATCAAGAATGAATATGTCTGTTTTTTATTTAATAATTTACTTTGTGTTTTAAAATACATAATAATGCATGATAAATAACAAATTCAGTCTAATAAATTAATTTTATATTGAAAATAATACATTTCTGGCTTTCAATATTTTCGTACACCTAAAAGTTCAAAATTGATCACTGTGCGGCGCCAGTCGCCCGTGCCGTTCGCTCGGTACATTTCGCCGGTCGCGTCGCCGCGCGCCGGTCGCCGCACCGCGTGGCTTGCCCAGTACATTTCTATACATTTGAGTCGCAAGACGCTTCGCCGTTCGCGCCGCGCGAATTTTCGCTATGGCGACTGTCCCGTGGCCGCAACGCAAACTGCCGAATTCAGCGGCGCGGCGCCGCAACGTGGTTATGTGTGTCAACCCATAATCTTTATATGTGTACAAAATTTGTTAACTTGTTGTTTTTTGTACAGCAAGTTTTATGTATTATACGGAACCATAGTCAATGGTTATTAAAACTTGTGTTTATCTAACTGTTTGTAAACAATTTCACAATTTTATGTACAACAAGTTTTGTGTTGTACTTTATTATACGAAACCATAGTCGATGTTTATATATTAATAATGTTTTTAGGGTTCCGTATTCGTATTCCGTACCCAAAAGGACAAAATTGTGAATAGAGTCCAATTTTATCCAATCGGGTGCGGAACCCTAGTCGATGTTTATTAAATATTAATAATGTTTTTAGGGTTCCGTATTCGTATTCCGTACCCAAAAGGACAAAATTGTGAAAAGGGTCCAATTTTATCCATTCGGGTGCGGAACCCCAGTCGATGTTTATTAAATATTAATAATGTTTTTAGGGTTCCGTATTTGTATTCCGTACCCAAAAGGACAAAATTGTGAATAGAGAGTCCAATTTCATCCATTCCGGCAATTAAGTATGTCGATGTTTCATGATAATATTCATATGTTTAAGCAAAATGCTTCAGCGCCACCCATTTTCTCTAAATTTACGGAGCTTGCGGTGCCCGAGTCCAACTCGCACTTGGCCGATTTTTTTTTTTTTTATATTCAGCACGCCAAATTGACGTCGCCATCAGCCTGGTGAAAAGCCGTGGCGCATCTAGCGATTGGGGGCCACTTTTGACAGTGGTCCTCAAGTTGGCGGCCCATGCCTTTAAATATATCGATTTTAGAGTTCCGTATCCAAGAGGATATAATTGTGAATAGAGTTCCAATTTTATACATTCGGGCATTATCATAAAACATTGACATAATATTTTTTATGAAAATGAAAATTGTGCCTGTGAAGGCATATCCTTTACTTGGCTGCCATGTTAGCAAAAATACGCTAAAAATTGATATCTTTAGTAATTTTATTTTATGATTTAAAATTAAATTCCGCCCTTGATTTTTTTATGATGTAAAGCTCGGACCTTCTATTTTATATTTATTAAGTTATTACGTAAAGAAAATAATTTAGTGTCAAAAATAAGCTACCACAAAGTAGTAGCATCATTTTATTAGAACAACTACGGCCTAACTGCTTTTGGAATCAATTGTGACCTGAAATTTTATTCTACGTGATTAATTGTACCTGATTATTATAGCCTGGACCCCATTCTTTGTAAAAGCATGAATATTATTAGTCAAAATATTCAAAATAAGCCTAGAAATGGCCGTAAAGTTGTAGCTTCTGACGCGACGCTGTCGCGTCGAGGCCGTAAAATTGGCAGTTATATTTTATTTTATTTTCGGAGATTTTGTATCTACAGATTAATATATTTTTTGTAAAAGTGAACTGCTGTTGTGTATATTTTGTAAATAAAAGATTATAAGTCTTAAAACTGCTTTTTATTTTGAATTACATGGTAAAAACAGAGTACTCCTTCATTTTCCCCATTGTAATTTTCAGCCGCATACCGTAAATCCCTTACACATGGGGTATCCTCGGATTAGGTGTAGTTATTTTCGTCAGTTATCCAGCATGATGAAACAGTAAGTATTTCGGTAGTGCGACTCCTGTAAAATAAATAAGAATTAATTTTGTGAAGCTCGGCGCGCAACCGCCGGCGCCGTTCCCGCCACAAGCGTGCGGAGGGGAGGGGCAACTCTCGCTCGCGCCGATGCGCCGTGCGGCACTGAGCGGTTGGTTTACAAGACCCCGTGCTGCACTTACTGGTCACACGGTTTAAGCTGGCTCGTTTTGACGAGACAGACGGCTCAATTTGAGGCGCCGAACGGCCTGATTTGATGAGTCGAACGGCCAGATTTGATGAGCCGAACGGCCCAATTTGATGAGCCGAACGACCCGATTTTAGGAGCCGAGCGGCCCTATTTGAAGAGCCGAACGGCCCGATTTGACGGGGTATATGACTCAGTCTAGGAAGCGTAAAGCCCACTTCCTGGAGTCACACGGCCCAATTCAATGAGCCGTAGGGTCGGTAGTTCAACAGTGAACCATCCAGATACAGTGAACCATCGCCGCATTCCAAAAACTGCGACGTTGCCATTCCTCGCGATCGTGTTAAAACACACTGTGTGAGAGTCCTTCCCGCCTCCCGTAGTGCGCCGACGGCAGCCGCCGGCAGCGGCTGGAGCCAGACGTGTTGTAGCGAGTTGTTTGTTTTTTGCCGAAAACACGTACATTTTACAGGTATTTGTCTCGATTTTTGTAAATTTTATTATCAAATATATGACCAAACGCTGTATGGTATTAAATTGGTTGTAGATTTAGTCCTTTTATGACCATATTGCATTGTAACAATTCAGTATATAATCTATGTTTTATTTTGGATTTTCGTTAATGGGTGTGGTTGTTGATCAGTGAACCACGTCCGTATAGTACACAGTGAGCCGAGTCACTGTGTACCGGTTCACTGTGTACCTTACGATCTAGGTTCATCGTTCCTTGAGTGAAATGTTGAAAATTAATTAGGTAAATCTTTCTTTTTACAGGATGCCAAGACCACAAAATAAAGAAAGGAAAATAGGGAAACATACAAAAGGAAGACATGACATCAGCGTTAAGAATGGTGGATAATGGTATCTCTATTAGGGCAGCGGCAAAATCGTGTAATATTCCTTACCCTACATTACGTCGCTATGTGAAGAAGAAAGGTGAACATGGCGATGATATATCACTCGTGCCTAGGTATGATATTAATAAAATCTTTTCTCCGGAACATGAACAAATATTATTAATATAATATAATAATATAATACACTCGAGAGCAATGAATCCGGGTCACTTAAAGAATGTTAAAAATCTCGGAAACTAAAAATGATAGGTTAATGCAATAAATTGTATTTAATAGACAATGTAATACTCCTTAAATGAAAGTAAAAAAAATATGAGTCACCATACATTTTATTAACACAAAATTACATAAAGAAAAAACTGCCGATCTCTCCTTAAAACAAAAATAGGAAACATGAAATTTTTGAACTTTATTACGATTTTCTTGAATTTTAATACTTCGTATTGCCTCCTCGTGCTTCCATTACTGCGTTTACGCGGTTTGGCATGCTGTACACCAAGTTCCTTATACGATTTTGGGGAATATTCTCCCATTCCTCTGTGAGAGCAATTTTGAGCTCACGAAGCGTGATTGGGGGAGGGTTTCGTTGTTTTACGCATCTGCCTAGCTCGTCCCAAGCATGCTCGATCGGGTTGATATCCGGGCTGCGCGCTGGCCACTCCATACGAGTAATGTTCATCTCTTGAAGGTAGTCATTCACAATCCTACCTGTATGAGGTCGGGCATTGTCATGCATAAATATAGCATCCTCACCTAAATTGACCTTAAATGGACCAACGTGATCATTGAGGATTTCTTCCACATATCTTACGCTAGTTAAAGAGCCGTTTTCTATGATCACCAGCTCTGTGCGACTTTCAGAAGAAATTCCGGCCCACACAAGTACAGACCCACCACCGTAGGCTACTTTTTCTTCGATGCATGCTTGCTTGAATCTTTCCCCTGGTCTTCGATACACTCTGTGTCTTCCATCGTGCTTGTAGAGCATAAATTTTGATTCGTCGGAGAACATAACTTTTGACCAATCTTCAATACTCCAATTTACGTGGCTCTGGGCATACCTTAGTCTCGAAATACGATGCCCACGCTCCAGTTTAGGGCCGTTTGCAGGTCTAAGGGGTTTTAAGTTAGATTCAGCAAGCCGACGTCTTACTGTCCATGCACTTGGGTTACTTCCTCCGAGGCGTCGAAACTGATTGGTGAGTTCAGTTCCTGTGAGAAAGCGATTTCGAAGCATGGTGTTCACCAAGTATCGGTCTTCTCGTGCTGTGGTACACCTGGTTCTGCCCGTTCCTGGTCTGCGTAGGTTAGAACCAGTTTCTTCGTAACGTCGGAGAACTCTTTGTACTGTTGACAGCGACACACCGACAGTTCTGGCTGTATCGCGCTGACTCCGGCCGGTTTCCAGCATTGTAAGTATTCTGGTGCATTCTTCAGGCGTAAGCGACATAATTTCAGCTTGATTAATGAATATAGAGCACTATCAACATGGTTTATGTACCCACATAAATGACAGATTACAAACAAAAGCAACACCAAATGCTGTAATTTCGTAGTTCCATCTTCGAAAGTGGCCCTTTTTCAAATTTGATTTTTTTATGATATAACTTTACAATAACTAAGAAGTTTTAATACCTTCATTTAAGGAGTATTACATTGTCTATTAAATACAATTTATTGCATTAACCTAGCATTTTTAGTTTCCGAGATTTTTAGGATTCTTTAAGTGACCCGGATTCATTGCTCTCGAGTGTATTTATTAGTCACTTATAAAATTTACAAAAGGTACATTGGAAATACTGGATCCCAAACTAGGCAAAGAACCTGTATTTTGGGAAACAGTGCAAGTTATGTGGTAACAATTCAGACACATTGTAATTCAATAATGTTGCTTATTCTAGAGTTTAATGTCATCAGAATATAATTTAATAATATAAAATTAATAAAATAGAACAATGGTTCTCTCCTTTCCTACCAGGTCTCACCATTAAACATAATCAATGAATGAAATTATATAAAGAAAGAGATAGCTTAAAACAATAATCGATTTCGCTATTAAAATACCGGGTGCTTCAAAAAAATTTATACACACTTTAAACTATTGTAGTTTTCCCGCTCTACAAGGCTAATGTTATATTTCTTCGCCAGGTGCAAGCATAATCGTCCCTCTATGTTATATTATCAGTTGGAATTTGTAATATCAACATGGGGGACGTACGTTTGAGTTTTGAAGAACGTAAGCAGGTTATTAAGTGGTACTGGAAGTTTGAGAATGTAAATGAAGTTCAAAGACAGTGGAGAAGGGAGTATGATACAGAACCACCTTCAAGATTAACAATTACACGCATACGAGACAAATTCGAAGTTCATGGAACAGTGTGTGATGTGCATAAAGGTCTTTCAGGTCGGCCTCGAACAGCTACAAGTGATGAGTCATCAACGGCAGTCTTGGAACTGTTTCAACGCTCTCCTAACAAATCTTTAAGGCAAGGGGCACGTGAAAGTGATGTAAGTGCTAGCAGCGTGCTACGCATTCTGAAGAGAGGCAAGTATCGTGTTTACATTCCAAGGCTGATGCAACAGCTAAATGACGACGATCCAGATCGAAGGTTGCAATTTTGTGAATGGATTCAGGAGATGGTGATACGTGAACCGGGATTTATGGGTAGCATCATTTGGTCGGATGAAGCCCAATTCAAACTTAATGGAACTGTCAATAGGCACAATTGTGTTTACTGGTGTGAAGAAAATCCTCACATTACAATTGAAAAAGCTGTAAATATGCCTGGTGTAAATGTGTGGTGCGGTTTGTCTTCAAGGGGACTCATTGGACCTTTTCGATTTGAAGGCACTGTAACTGGTATTAATTACCTAACAATGCTTGCTGATTCCATATTTCCCGCCATTCGTGCATTATACGGTAATGATGATTTTTATTTTCAACAAGATGGTGCTCCGCCGCACTATCACAGGGACGTACGAGCTTACCTGGATCAAAATTTGTCGGGCCAGTGGATAGGACGCAGGGGGCCAATCGAGTTTCCAGCACGCTCTCCAGACCTTACACCACTGGATTTCTTCTTGTGGGGCACAGTAAAAGATGAGGTGTACAAACGTAAACCACGTAACCTAGACATTCTTTGGAATGAGATTCAAGCAGTGTGTAGAGAAATCTCATTGGACGTTTTGATACGATGTACAGAATCTGTGGTGACTCGTACTCAGAATTGTATTGATGCTGCAGGTCACCAATTTGAACAGTATTAACATTTGTTATTTATGTTTCATTTACATTGGACTTTCAGCTTTCTATTTTCCTGAAATTTAACTTTGTAGAACGGTAAATAAATTTTCTATGGAAGTTCAAAGTGTGTATACATTTTTTTGAAGCACCCAGTATAATCATGAAATACCGTTAAGAAAGAAACAGTTTAAACATTATATGTGTGTGTGTGTGTGTGTGTGTGTGTGTGTGTGTGTGTGTGTGTGTGTGTGTTTATGTGTGCGCGAGTGTGTGTGCGTGTACATTCATGAGATTTTACAAGGGTAGATTATTTTAGAAACTTTAGTAGGTCCTCAGTACTCTCATAGTCGTGCCGAAGTAGCCAATCCGACGCTATATTCCTCAGCTCATGCCTATTTACTCCCACTATGGCTTTATATTTGTTGAGTAAGTTATAGAGCTTACATCCTAAACTTTTAAACTGACGCTTAGCGAAAGCAGTTCTACATCGAACCGGCGGGCACACTGACCTCTTGCTGCGCTTTTTGCTAGGTGTAGGAGGAGTTAGTGCTCGTTTAAGGAGACGCGGCGCTTCGAGCGGCGCGGCCCGCCAAGCGGCCCGCCAGAAACACAAACATATGGAAATGTTCAGAGCGTTCAAGGAGAAGCGTTTTTGTAGGCGTTTGTTTGAGTTGTAGCTGCCCCAGCGGCGAGTGTCGTCGCGTCGGACGCGGCAAATGAAGCGACAGGTGACGCCGCGGAGGACGCGGCGGGTAAACCAGCGAGTCTCGCAATGGAGGACCGCGGCGGATGAAGCTGCGGGTGACGCCGCAAAGGCCGCGCCAAGGAAGGGGTGGGAGAGGTGCGGGGTATGCGTTAGGAATGTCGGGCAATTAAGTTCCTAGAAAATATCGATATTATAAAAAAATATTTTTCAAAATAAAATATCGATATTTTATTTAAAAAAATGTAATCGATGTTTATAACCCTCTGGAGCAGAACGTCATGAAAGCAAAATGTCATGTACGCAAAATAAACGATACATCGATATTTATGAAAGATAATAATATACAGGATGTCCCACGGCTATGCCACATGGAGGAAAAGTACCTTAAATATTGTAGATGGAACATTTTACTGAAAGAAGACATTATTTTAATTTAAAAAACAATTTAATCTATATTCATAGATTTTTAAAAACTTACATGGTTGAGCCGGGAATCGAACCCGCTACACGAGAAAAAATAATCATTCCGTAGGTTTATCATACCGATCGAAAGGCTTCATCATAAGGATTATTTTTTGCTGAGTAACATAGTGTCAAAAATAAAAGGAAGAGCATGTATTTTAACATTTGATGTAAAACTTTGTTCACAAAAATGAACAGCTGGCATCGCCGGTGATCTCAATGAAGACTTTCGTTCCTGGATCGGGACAAATACGATGGCCGCCGAGATCCACAGATCTAACAACGTTAGATTTTTTATGGGGTTATGACATGTAATTTTTTTATACCACTAAGGTGGCAGACAAGCATACGACCCACCAGAAGGTCACCGCAGCCTATATTAAATGTAGTTTACAAGAAATGCAAATGTCCACGAGCTACAAACAGAACTTGGACGTATTATAAATATCCACCACACCAAGATCAAAAGATCGACAAGGAGTAAAATAATCAAAAGTGTGCGACTTTGTATTCAACAATATGGGACTTTTGCATTAAAAATGTTAAAATTCATGGTCTTCCGTTTATTTCTGACACAATGTTACTTAGCAAAAAATAATCCTTATGATGAAGCCTTTCGATTGGTATGATTAACCTAAGGGGTGATTATTTTTTCTCGTGTAGCGGGTTCGATTCCCGGCTCAACCATGTAATTATTTAAAAATCTATGAATGCAGTTTAAGTTGTTTTTTAAATTAAAATAATGTCTTCTTTCAGTAAAATGTTCCATCTACAATATTTAAGGTACTTTCCCTCCATGTAGCATAGCCATATCTCTGTTGTACAGACACGACAACTTCCAATTTTTTTTAATACGAGTAGTACATTTTTTTTTTTTATACTACTTAGGTGGCAGACAAGCTTACGGCCCACCGGAAGGTTGGTAACCGTAGCCTATAGACGTTTGCAACACCAGAGGCGCTACACACGCGCTGCCGACCCGGGCGCAGGTTGTGACGACCCACAGTTGAAATTTTTCAAGCCGCCCATAAGGCCTTCAACTTGGCTTAACGACTGTCATTTTACTGACAACCGGGACCAACGGCTTAACGTGCCTTCCGAAGCACGGAAACGCTCGTAAATAAATGTCACAAAGTGGTCCACGTGGTGGTCACCCATCCATATCCGGCCATAGTAAATGTTGCTTACTGCAGTGATCGTTTACAGAACACTGAGTCCGCGGGGCCACGAGCGCTTCATACATGTAGATGTGCATGTACATGTAGATGGAAAACACCCAAACTTGGTAAAATATTTTTTTCTCGATCAGCCCATCGGTTTGAACCCCAGATCAGACTCGGGAATCAAACCCAAGACCTCAGTGTGGCAGTCGCATGCACTTTCACTCCGCCACCGTGGCGGCGGCAGCCAAGTGTTAACTTTATATTTTACATTTTAATAGTTTTGGTAATTCAAATTAGATAGCCAAAATCAATCAAATCTGGACGTAGGCCTCTCCGAATTTACACCACAATAAATCCCTCCGGAGCAGAACCCTCCGAATCAATACATATAATAAAATCGTAACAGGTCGCTGTCTGTACATGGGAGATAAATAAGAAAAAATATTATACCGGGGGCTTTATGAACGCAATACAACCCAAAACAATGATTTTATTTTTTAATGATTTTATGAAATTTTGGGTTACAATATCGTTACTAAAATATCGATATTTATAAACGATATATTGATATTTTTGAAATATTGATATACATATATCATTATCATTTATAAATAAAGTTTACATCCCTAGTCGAGACGAGACGCAGCGGGTGTCGCAGCGGGTGACGCAGCGGGTGACGCAGCGGGTGTCGCTGCGTACCACGCGGCGGATGCAGCCTCGAGGGAAGCCACGCCGCACGCGTCGCTCGACGCCCCGCGTTTCCTTAAACGAGCTCCTACATTTCTATATGTTTGATTTTGCGCGTGACGCTACGCGGGCCGCTTCACGCGCCGCCTGACTATAAACGGTCAAATCGCTTTACGCGCCGCTGCAAGCCACGCCGCACGCGACGCTTGACGCCCCGCGTCTCCCTAAATGAGCCCTTACGCGTACAGAAGTGTAGTTGGATATCCAATTGGTTTTTTCTTCAATACTTTGAGAACAGCTCTGTTGGCAACCCAACATTAAAATTGTATAATTGGGTAAAATTGAAGTTTACGTATGGCAACTCTGTACTTTTCTCTTCTTACTTGCACCGTTGCAATAAACGACACGTTTAAGTACGCTCGTGGATTTTCATTTTTTACCAGCTTCCAATTTACAGTCCACTCAGTTACATTCAATTTCTAACATGGTCCTCTCGCCATAGATGAAAGTTCCGCGTGTGATTTTGTGTAGGAGTGATGTTGCAGTAAAATTCTTGCGTGAGAGATTAACCTATGCTCAGCGCGGGAAGACGCCATTACATGCCACCAAAGATTCGTCGTGTGGAACAACGGTGCAAATGAGGATTGCATACAGCCAGGTTGTACAAGCCAGCCTGGTATACATGACGTAGTGGTCGCAATCCACGCGTCTACAAAGATTATACAGCAAGCTTTTTTTGCATTCTATTTTTGGTTTTGGTTGGTACGCCATTTTTTCTTTCAAATTTTACATTGACTGAACGCGAGCCAACCAACATTCAGCGCGCGTGCTGACGCGTGATACGTCAGCGCATCCTATTGGTGCGTTTGCGTTCAAAAGTTGGCGAGTTTGCTGCCAGACGGCGCTGGCGTGTGCGTTCGGGCCGATTTGCGTACGCCGCCATGTTGTTGATGTTTCATTGTTGTCAAATGTCAACACTCAACAGTTTGTGATCGAAAAATTTTAAAATAAAACTTCAATTGTAAGTTGTAATAACTGCGTAACTTTATATAATACAGTGTTTGTGTTGCGTAAGTACGATTGTGCATAGTCAGTGCGTAAATAAAAGTTCAGTGAAGCGTCTATAAACCGTTCACAACAATGTCTAAAGACGACTTCGTATCTGCGGAGTCCGTTGACTTAGCATCATTAAAACGTAAACGTGCGGCATTAAAAGGCGTTCTTACAAAGATGCACAATGCGTTAACCGATCTCGGTGCCTCTGAATTCGACCAGCAGGCATTGCGTGTAAGGGAGGAGCGTCTGCGATCATCTTTTAACAAGTGGGAAGATCTTAACTTGGAAATCGTAGCCATAGATCCTGGAAGCACCATCGAGGACGAGGTTGAAAGTACGTACATTAATGCATTGGCACGTATTGGTAGACTTATAACACAGTGTAAAGAGTCGTCTTCATCGCAATCACAGTTGTCAAAACATAAAATTAAGTTACCTAATGTAGTTATTCCTATTTTTAATGGGAAATACAAAGATTACTCGGCATTTATGGGACTTTTCGATGCACTCATTCATAAAAATAGTAACCTTGAGAGTATTGAAAAGCTATTTTATTTACAAACCTATTTACAAGATGAGCCTCGAGATCTCATTAAAAACCTTCCTTTGTGTAAGGAAAGTTATGAGGAAGCTCGAAAGATCCTAAATGACCGGTATAATAATAAATATAAGATCACAAACGACCATATAAATGTTTTGTTAGATATAAGTCCTATGATAAAATCTAACGCATCTAATATAAGAGGTTTTTTGTCAGTAGTTAAGCAACAGTTAGCGGCATTGAGGAACTTAGGACACAATGTGGATCAGTGGGACCCTATAACACTCTGTATTTTGACAAGAAAGTTAGATATGATTTGTAATAGGGAATTTGAACTTGGTAGGCAGCATGAACCTAGTGTTACAAGTCTTATTGAATTTCTAGAAAGACGGGCACTAGCGCTTGAGAATGTGGAACGGGATAAGGTTTCATCTACTCCGAAGGCGGTCCATGTTGCTACGGTCAAGAGTACACGGCCCACCAACACTCCACAGAAAAGATGTTCACTATGTAAGTCCAATCACAAACTTTTTATTTGTCCTAAATTCAAATTAATGTCTGTAAATGAGAGAATTAAATTTGTTACAGACAATAATCTATGCAGGTCATGTTTAAATAACCACAAAAATCCGTGCAGGTACAATTTTAGTTGTAAAATCTGTAAAGATACACTTCATAATAGCCTTCTCCATGAAGATGCGGTGTCTTCGCCTGTCACACTGGTGGCGGGATCTGCAACTGAGCAAGTTCTGTTGCCTACAGCACAAGTGAAACTCCTAGCGAGCAACGGAACTGAAGTTCGAGTGAAGGCCCTCCTCGATACAGGTTCTCAGGTTTCCTTTATAACCAAAGAGCTGGCACATTTATTAAATTTACAGATTCAAACTGCAAGTACTCCTGTGACTGGCATAGGGCAATCATTCAATACAATGAAAGAACGGGTGAATTTGGATTTATACTCCCTGATGCAGGATTTCAAAATCCCTGTTGTGTGCTACTTACTTGACAAAATAACTTCAAAACTGCTTCAAAAGAGTTTCAATATTCAGAATTTGGTTTTGCCCCCTATTGTGCTCCTTGCTGATAAAAGGTTCAATGAACCAAGTAACATACATATATTATTAGGAGCTGACGTCGTGTTTCAGGTGCTATTGCCGACTGAGCCTCTTGCAACCCGGTCTGACCATGCGGAGCATGCTGACTTCACAGCCTCACTCCCACTACTCAATACAAGGTTTGGGCAGGTGATTGCAGGTACAATACAATTAAATAATAGTAACTTCCAACATACTCAATCGGTAGCCTCCTTATTTTGTGAAACATGTACTTCTAGTTTAAATCAAACTCTTTCTGAATTTTGGCAATGTGAAAAAGTTCCTGAAACATTTTCAGAAACCAATGAACACGAATTGTGTGAAAATATATTCTTAGAAAATATTCAACGGGACACAGAAAACAATAAATTACAAGTTGTCTTGCCTTTAAAGCAACCTTTACATTCCATTAATCAATCTTTGGGGGATTCATTTCATTTAGCCTTAAAGAGATTTTATAATTTAGAAGCTAGACTTGCAAAAGATAATAAACTTTATACATTATATGTATATAATATATATATAGTTTAATGTATATATATATATTATATACATTAAACTAGGTCATGGTACAGTCATTGACATCAGTCTATACAATTTAACAACTGATCCAGTGTACTTTTTACCACACCATCCAGTACTTAATTTACAAAAGAAAACGACAAAATGTCGCGTGGTAATGGATGGTTTTATGCAGACCTGTAACAAGATTTCTTTAAATAATTTATTACTAAATGGGCCTGTAGTACAGAAGGAACTTGTAGATGTTTTGTTACTATTCAGATTAGATAAATACTTCTTCATAACAGACATCAAGAACAAGTTTCGCAACATATTATTGCATCCAGAATACAGGTCCTTACAGAACATTCTGTGGAGAGATAATCCCAGTCAAAGTGTTCAATGCATTCAATTAAACACAATAACCTATGGTATAAAAAGCTCATCATACTTAGCAACCAGATGTTTAAAATGGTTAGCCGACTGGCCATTGGCTGCTTTCATTATAAACAATTCAACGTATGTTGATGATATACTTTATTCAGAGAGTTCCTCAGAGAAGCTCATAGAAGCTCGGGATCAGTTATGCAAGCTGTTAAGCTTAGGTAGTTTTCAGTTACACAAGTGGGTGTCCAACTCCAAAGAATTATTACAGGATATACCACAAGATAGACAACACTTTGATGAGGTTGATCTAAAAACAAATAATCATTCATTAAAGACTTTAGGTATGAGTTATGATACTCAGTCAGATTCATTTATAGTTTCAAGCCAAAAGCCATGGCTACTGAGCCTCGGTCCAAGCGTGAAATCCTCAGCTTTATAAGTCAGTTTTTTGACCCCTTAGGCCTTGTAGGTCCCTTAGTAGTAAACGCAAAGGTCATTATGCGACAACTGTGGAAGGCACGACTGGACTGGGATTCGTTACCTGAAAGGGAGTTGCTTGTGGCATGGCATGAGTTTTACATTAGCTTAATTGCTATGAAACCGTTGTCTATACAACGATACATAAGTTTGCACAATACAAGCTTTTCACAAATCATCGGGTTTGCCGATGCTTCTAGCACCACTGCTTATGGCTGTTGTGTATACTTAAGATCTGTTAATGAAGCTGGCAAGGTGAAGGTATCCTTGCTATGCTCAAAATCGCGCATAAATCCTGCTTCACAAAGCCTGTCTGTTCCAAGGTTGGAGCTTAATGCTGCGCTACTGCTCGCTAAATTAGTTAGCAGGATTCATGACACACTGTCGGTCAAAATAAATATTCAAAATGTGGTTTTATATTCAGACTCGCAAATCGTTTTAGCTTGGCTTAAAACTAATATAAATACATTAAAAGCATATGTCGCTAATCGTGTGAAGGTCATACAGCAACTAACACAGGTTCATACTTGGTCTTATGTTAGCTCGCAAGATAATCCAGCTGATTGTCTCAGCCGAGGAGTGACACCGCACGAGTTACCCGAACATCCCCTTTGGTGGACGGGACCAACATTCATACATTCAAGTAAGTACAATCAAAATTTACAATGCCGGATGAGTTGCCTGAGGTCAAGGATCCTTCCACATGCTTAAGCGCTATGTTCTGTACTTCCAATGCTTCGGAAACACCATGTCTTGATTTTCTTGATAAGTTTTCAGATATAAATAAAATGCAAAGAGTGTTAGCATACGTCTTGCGCTTCTGTCAGAATGCAAAGTCAAAGGTTATTAGAAATAAGCTTAATTACGAGTATATAACTAGTAAAGAGCTCGATATTTCTCTGTCAATTATTGTATTGTATGAACAACAAAAGTTTCTAAAGGAAGATATTCATTCTTTGAAATGTGGTAAAGCAATTTTTTTTTTTTTTGAATGAATTTATTCTTGGCAACAAGAATATTTTCAGATGGTTGTGATGATGCAGAACATATTTCTCTTTTAAATTCAGTTTGTATCAACTGACACTTCACAAATTCAGATGTTAATTAATAATAATAATAATAATAACTGGCAACCCCACCTTTGAGCTGTAATATATATTTTTATCGGCGTTACAAATAAATATTTTTATTACCTATATTTGTAAATAATTCGAAGCTAACATATTAGAAAACGTTTAGGAAGCAGAAAAATGGAAAATTATAGACGAAATTGTACCAATAAACCAAAAATACAAATTTTAAAGAAGAATGACATGACATATGTCATGACAGCTGAAAATATGTAACAAGAAATATATAATTATGCTAACAAGAGCCAAAGCCAGGATACTAAATGCACGACCAACATCACCGGACTCGTCGCACAGCTCCGCCTCGCAACCCATGGAAACCATACTACCGGAATCGATTGTTGCTGAGGCGTCGAGCTCATCGAGCGACGAGTATTTCTCCCCACCGACGTCGCCAACACCTGTACGTCGGCCGGGGAGAGGCCGGCCACCGACCTGCTTGGGACCCCGAGGCTCACCGGCCTCGAATAGGGCCCCCGCTACCGGTGGTAATGTGCACCGCATGCGATGGACTTCATCCATGAACGAAAACGTCATGCGGGCATATTTTGCGGCTACAGACGGGGGAACTAACCTCACTGCATACCGTGTTCGGTTGCTGCCTTTGTTTCAGGCTCTTGAACCGACTATCAACGTTTCGGCGCAACGGCTTTCGGATCAAGTGCGGGTCATTCAACGTAGCCATTTGTTGGATGAAGCCGTGCTTGAGAGGCTTCGCTCAGAAGTACAGTGTAACATTATCATCCCTACTTCGTCTCTACCTAGTGTAACAAGTGAAGTGATTACTGACGAACTACCACCTATCGTGCCCATTGACGACGTAGTGGATGATATTGTTACAACAGTAAGTACACAATACAATGACGAATTAAGGAGTGTTTTGGAACGAGCGATTCAGGAATATAGGTTTTGTGATCCCATGTGTCGTCCACGTATACCACGTTTGCCTACGCATAAAAAGAATTTAGCGCTGGTGGGTGCCCTGGACTCTATTCTACAAAGTTATTTTGCTACTTGTGTAGAAATAAGTGATGCGCACTCAATTCTGTATTGTGCGGCTGTAGCAGTGTGTCGAGTGGCTGGTGTTAAATTTACAAAATTTGAGCCAGCTACTAGACCTAACTCTGTTCCAGTCTAGCAATGCAGAATTGAGCGGCGCATTGCTGAGACTAGGGTACTCATTAGTAAGCTATGCTGCTTCAGGGAGGGTAATACTCGTCCTAGGGTCATGCGTTTTGTGACTCGTGCATTCGCGGGGACTGATATTAGTCCTCGCGAATATTTAGTACGGGTCACAGAACGTATTGACTACCTGAAGCAGAAAATTTATGCGTGGGCAAACCGTATACGGCGATACAAGAAGAGAGTGGATCGTTATACTCAGAATCGCTCCTTCCAAAAAGATGAGAGGTGGGTATATAGAAGATGGGAGCAACCCGATTCGAGTATGACTAATATGTGCCTACCGAATGCTGACACCACGAGTACATTCTGGCGAGGCATTTGGTCGGTACCTGTTAGTCATACAGAGAGTGAGTGGATGCGGGATGTCGAACTTTCATGTGAGTCTATACAGACTATGGAACCAGTCCTAATAACACCTAGCGACATTGCCAGTGCGGTTCGTTCGTTGCCCAATTGGAAGTCAACTGGGCCGGACGGACTGCACAACTTTTGGCTAAAATGGTTCCATAGCTCACATGCTTGTTTGGCATCCTGCTTTCAATCATCACTTGAGTCGGGGTCGCTTCCATCTTTTATGACTTCTGGAATTACCCACCTTCTCCACAAATCCGGTAGTACTACGGACCCTAAAAATTATAGACCGATTACTTGTTTACCAACGGTCTATAAGCTTCTTATGGTGGCTTCTCACGGCGCGTGATATCACAAGTCGCGCCGCGCCGAGCCGATTTGTGCGCGCGAGCATGCGCAAACAGGCGAGCACGCGCTACCCGTTCTCACGGCGCGCGTAGGGGCGCGTCGGCGCGGCGCACTTGGTCCCGCCGCAGCGAGGTCGACACTTCAGTGCGAGACACGCAACGCGTCATGTCGCAAGAAGAAGAAATCTCCGCTGTTGCCGCTTTTGTGTTATTTAGTGGATATCACAGTACCTAATTACTTACTGACGCTTGCACTTGTCGAAACGAAATGATTTATTGGCCGATGCATCGCTCCCTCACCGACACCCCGCGCCACGCGCCACCCCGCGCGCGCACGAGTCACCACGAGTGCGCTCGCGCCGCGCCAGCCCGCGCCTTTGAAGTTACCGACTTCGATCGGATAGGACGCGCCTGCTCGCGCCAGCCCGCGTCCCCTCGAGCCATTCCCTTCACACGGCGCGTAGGCTCGACCTGGCGCGGCGCGACTTGTGATATCACGCGCCGTCAGAAGCCACCATTACATCTATTTTGAGAGTAAAATTAGGTACTCATATTGAAAATAATTCCTTAATGTCTAACTCTCAAAATGGATGTAGAAGCGGGTCACGTGGTACTAAAGAACTCCTTATTCTTGACATGGCCATTAACCAGCAGGTTCGTCGTAACCGGAAAAACCTGGCGACATGCTGGATTGATTACAAGAAAGCCTACGATTCAGTGCCACATACATGGCTGTTGAGGGTGCTGGAGTTGTATAAAGTTGATGCAACTCTTAGCACCTTTTTAAAGGCATGTATGGGGCAATGGACAACGGCTCTTGTATATCCAGGATGTCGTCAGGTTCTTGGGAATGGCGAGCCTGTCAGGATCAAGAGGGGTATATTTCAGGGTGACAGCCTGAGTCCCTTATGGTTTTGCCTGGCGCTGAATCCTCTCAGTACCTTACTGGAGGGTTCAGGGCTAGGCTATCAGTTCAGGAGAGGAGGTCAAGTTGTTTCCCACCTTCTTTACATGGATGACTTGAAATTATTTGCCTCCACCGATTCCCACTTGATAGAGTTACTAAAAGTCACAGAAGCTTTCAGTAATTCTATCAAAATGGAATTTGGTGTAGATAAATGCGCTGTCATGCATGTAAAGAAGGGACGAATTGTGGAATCTGAAAGAGTACATCTTTCAGATTTCACAAAACTTAAATCCATCTCCGCGACTGAAACCTATAAGTATCTGGGTATGTCGCAGGCATTAGGTATTACAGAGATTGGCATGAAACAAACGTTGGTGGACCGTTTCTTTGGCCGCCTGAAAAAAGTACTGAAAAGTCTTTTATCGGGCGGTAACAAGGTGCGGGCTATCAACGGTTGGGCCATGCCAATCTTAATCTATTCCTTCGGCATACTTAGATGGACTCAGACTGAATTAGACGCCCTGGATAGGAAAGTCCGTTCACTATTGACCATAAACCGAATGCATCACCCACGTTCGTCTGTAATGAGGTTGTATATCCCACGAAAGTGTGGAGGTCGCGGCTTTTTAAATGCCAAGACCTTACACAATCGTGAGGTATACAACCTTAGGGAATATTTCCTTCATGCTGACGTGGGTATGCATCGGGATGTGGTAGCAATGGATAACGGACTGACCCCTCTTGCTCTTGCCAAAGAGAACTGGCACAAACCAGTAATACTATCAACCACGGATCGCAAGGAGATATGGCAGAGCAAAGAGCTGCATGGACGATTTTATCGGGCCTTACACGGGCCCGATGTAGATTTAACAGCATCTGTCTCCTGGCTACGTTTCGGTGATTTGTTCGGCGAAACAGAAGGTTTTGTCTGTGCAATTACAGACGAAGTTGTTATGACGAATAACTATCGGAAATATATTTTGAGAGATGGTACGGTTGACATATGTCGGGCATGCCACCTACCCGGTGAATCTCTCAGACATATTATTTCTGGTTGTTCTCGTCTTGCCAACGGCGACTATTTGCATAGACACAACCAAGTGGCCAGGATTGTCCATCAGCAACTTGCACTAAAATATAAACTTGTGGATTTGGAGGTACCGTATTACAGGTATGTGCCCGACCCAGTTCTTGAAAATGGTCGTGCCACGTTGTATTGGGATCGATCTATTATCACTGACAGGACTATTGTAGCCAATAAACCTGATATAGTGGTAATAGATCGATCAGAGCGCCTCGCAATAATCGTTGATATCACGGTTCCACATGACGGAAACCTCGTGAAAGCCGAAAAAGACAAACAATTAAAATATTTGGACTTGGCTCATGAGGTTGTCGACATGTGGGATGTAGATTCAGCGATTATTGTTCCGATAGTCGTTTCAGCACACGGTCTAATTGCCAAGAGCCTCGATCAACATCTCAAGAGGCTCGCGTTAGGTAGTTGGGTCAAGGGCCAGATGCAAAAGGCGGTACTTCTAGACACGGCACGTATCGTGAGGAGGTTCCTGTCTCTGCAGCCCTAACCACCGGTAGCTTGGTCCCTGTACCCGATGCCGGTGGGACGCTATTTTTTTATATTTTTAAATATATTTTTTATTTTTAGAATGTATTTAAAAATTTAAATTAATAAGTTTATAAATGTAAATAAAGGGAATAATAATAATAATAATAAATATACAAAATAAATCCAAAAATAACTAGCCTTCTGCGACGCATTATGCCCTTTTGGAAAACTACCCTTCAGTTATACACACATGAAAGTATAATCACCACTAGAGAAATATCTATACGGAAAGGGATCTATCAAGGTGATTCCTTAAGTCCTTTGTGGTTTTGTCTCGCCTTAAACCCATTATCTTACCTTCTACACAATTGCCAAGCCGGGTACACCTTTAAGAACACAACGACAGACACAAAAATATCACACCTTATCTATATGGATGACATCAAATTATATGCAAAAACAGACAAAGATATGAAAAAATTAGTAAACACAACAGCAATATTTAGTAAAGACATAAATATGGAATTTGGTTTAGACAAATGCAAAACATTACACATAGTTAAAGGGAAAATAGTAACCGGCAACTACGCAATAGATGATATTAATGAGATAACAGCAATGGAGTCAACGGATCTGTACAAATATTTGGGATACAAGCAGCTAAAAGGATTAGATTATGGAAATGTAAAGGAAACCTTGACCACAGAGTACAAAAAACGACTGAACTGTATTTGTAAAACACAACTCTCTGGAAAAAGCCTAATAAAAGCGTTTAATACATATGCCATACCGATCTTAACGTATTCATTTGGTATAATAAAATGGTCAAAAACGGATATTGAAGCAATAGAAAGAACAACACGCACTACATTAACTAAATATAACAGTTTACACCCTAAATCGGCAGTAGAAAGACTTTCAATCAAAAGACAAAACGGGGGTCGAGGATTAATTGATATACAACACCTTTGGCGAAAGCAAATTACTAATCTAGGGCAATTTTTTCACACTAAAGCACTCACTAGCGTTCTACACAAAACTATAACCGAAAACGATAAAAACTATACCCCGTTAAATTTACAAGATCTCCCAAGCACGTTAACATCATACCAATCTAATCCACAAAGTCAAAAGATTGACAACTGGAGAAAAAAAACCCTCCATGGAAGGCACGCCCATGACTTGCAACAGGCACATATAGATTCAATAGCATCAAATAAATGGCTTCAAGTAGGTTATTTATTTCCAGAAACAGAAGGGTTTATTATAGCTATACAGGACCAAATAATAAATACTAATAATTACAGGAAATACATAATCAAAGATCCTACCATAACAGACGATAAATGCCATACCCAACCCGAAACCATACAGCATATTACGGGAGCATGCATAACACTCACTCAGACAGACTACACACACAGGCACAACCAAATAGCCAACATCATACACCAAAACCTAGCGCACAAGCACAATCTTTCACAAGAGTCTAAAACACCATATTACAACTATAAACCACAAACAATTTTGGAGAATGCCTCACACAAATTATACTATGATCGTGCTATACTTACAGACAGGACTATACACTATAACAGACCAGATATTACTTACCAAGATAAATTAAATAAAACCACTTACCTAATAGATATCGCAGTACCAAATACACACAACATACAAAAGACCATTACCGAAAAAATAAATAAATACACAGATCTGAAAGACGAAATAATTAGGGTATGGAAACAACAGAAAGTATATATAGTACCAATAGTAGTATCTGCCACTGGAGTTATCCCTAAAAGTCTTCATCAAAGCATTAAACTTATAGGCCTTAAAGAAAATATTTATATAACCATTCAAAAAGCAGCCATATTAAATACATGCAGAATCGTTCGTAAATTTCTACAAATAGATCATAAACAGGACACAAACAATCACACTCCACATTTACTTGGCTCTGGCCCGTAAATGTGGTAGAAACCAGCTTAATGAGCTGAGAATAAAGAAGCAAAACCAAAATAATAATAATAATCTTTATTTACTGTAAATTCATAAAGGAAATTTAAAACCCCTTTGTCCGTTTATCGATGACGGGGGTTTACTCCGTGTTGGAGGTAGATTGCACAATACTGATATACCATATTCACAGAAACATCCAATTATTCTACCACGAGACTCGCTTGTAACCAATTTAATAATTCGTAGTGTTCACTTTACAAATTTTCATGCAGGGCCTAAGCTGACTCTGTCGTCACTAAGGCAAAGATTTTGGATAATTCACGGTCTTAGAGAAGTTAAAAAAGTTTTACATAGATGTACCATTTGTTTTAGATTAAAAGCTTCTAAGCAATTGATGGGCTCGTTGCCTCCTGCCAGGGTGAAAGCATGTCGCGCATTTCAAAAAGTTGGCTTAGATTACACCGGAGCAATTTCATTGAAAATGGCTCGAGTTAGAAAGCCTACAATCACAAAGGGATATGTCTGCGTGTTTGTATGTTTTCTGACAAAAGCAATTCATTTGGAGCTTGCTTCCGATTTGAGAACTGAGACATTTATTGCATGTTTAAACAGGTTTATTGCTCGTAGAGGCTTGCCTACTGACATATACAGCGACAATGCTTCCACTTTCAAGTGTGCAGGGAAACAGTTGGATGATATGTACTTAATGCATAACTCACCAGAACATCAAAAGCTAGTTGGTCAATTCACAGCTCAAAAAAGAATTAATTTTCATTTCCTGCCATGCTATTCACCGATATTTGCTGGTTTAGCCGAGAGCGGGGTAAAAAGTTGTAAAAATCTATTAAAAAGAGTGTTACAAAAGTCAATTCTAACATATGAAGAATTATATACTGTTTTATGTCAAATAGAAGCTATTTTAAATAGTAGACCCTTAATGCCACTAACTGATGACATAACAGACTATTCATGTATTACTCCAGGTCACTTTTTGATAGGTAGTGCATTAAATACCTACCCAGATGCAAATGTTACTATGATAACCAGTTTTGGAAAATATGTAATGAGATGAAGTTGTCCTTCTGGAATAAGTGGAGTAAGCATTATTTGAACCTTTTACAATGTAGGCCAAAATGGCAGACTTCCATACCAATTGTTAAAATTGGATCAATGGTAATACTTAAAGACGATAATTTGTCACCAATGTACTGGCCCTTAGCCAGAGTAATAAATACTTATCCAGGGGATGATGGAAAGGTTCGTGTGGTTGAAGTTAGGACTTCTAACGGCCACACACATAGAAGAGCGGTAATGAAAGTATGCGTCTTGCCGCTAGATGTAGAAGATAATAGCAGCTGTGCCTAGTGGTATTCAATACTGATCCCAAGATATTTTGTCGTAGGGCAGGGCACAGCACCTTTCTTTATATTTAATTTGTGTTATTTAGTAATATAAGTAGATACTTACCTACTGTAAGTATATAATGTGGTGTAATATATCACCTCTTTCCATATTTAGTGCTTGTTAAGTCGTTAAAAAGCCGCCCACTCTATAATGTGGGGTTATTCAGCAATTTTTTGTTTGCATTTAAATTTAGTTGCACTTCTCTTTAATGTGTGGTGTATTCTATATAATACAGGTATTTCTTTGAATGCCATTGCAATTCTATAATTGTGATACAGCAAACCTATATTTGCACTTAATACAGGTATTTCATACCATTGCAATTTTATAATCGTATAATACAGCAAATCTATATTTGCACTTAATACAGGTATTTCATACCATTGCAATTCTATAATTGTGTAATACAGCAAATCTATATTTGCACTTAATACAGGTATTTCTATAAATACCATTGCAATTCTATAATTGTGTAATACAGCAAATCTATATTTGCACTTAATACAGGTATTTCTATAAATACCATTACAATTTTATAATTGTTTAATACAGCAAAAATCTACATTTGCATTTAACTTTATATTCATTTCTCTATAGTGTTGTGATCTATAATACAGGTATTTCGATAAGTACCATTGCAGTGTAATTCAGCAAATCTATCTATATTTGCATTTAACTGAAGGTTCACTTCTCTTTAATGTTGTGTAATCTGTTTATAATTTTAAGTATAATTTCAAGTATTTCTATAAATACCGTTACAGCTATAAGAATTTAGTGTTCTTACAAAATAGAAATAAGCATGTGTGTTATGATAAGAGTAATTACATAGGTTTTAAATCCGTAGTGTATATTTTCTAAAATTTTAAAGTTCATTTACATTTACTACCTGTCTCAGGTACCTACTTTACTTGTTTTGATGTACAATAGGATAAAGCACAGAAATATGTTTTTTTTACTGTGACACATTTTCATAACTCATGTAGCATACAATAATTTACAATTTAGCAATAGAATAGATTGATACAGAACTTTTGTATAGTAATTCTGTAAAACTTTGCCATACAATATTTTCATGTTAAAAGTGTTTACTAGCTGTCTTAGCATTGTATACATAATTATCTAAATTTTGTATATCTTCTTCTTTTGCCCCGGCAATATGTTGGCAACCCAACATTAAAATTGTATAATTGGGTAAAATTTAAGTTTACGTATGGCAACTCTGTACTTTTCTCTTCTTACTTGCACCGTTGCAATAAACGACACGTTTAAGTACGCTCGTGGATTTCCATTTTTACCAGCTTCCAATTTACAGTCCACTCAGTTACATTCAATTTCTAACATCTCTGTGCTCTCTCAAGTTCAAGAAATTGAGTTTTTGCAGCTCCTCCCAGACAGGGATACAGTATTGAATAACCGATTGACAGAGGGCAATGTATACCATTTTTAATTTTTGTGGCTAGGTAGTATCTCTCAGAGCTCTGAAAATATACATCAACCGTCTGATTCTAGCTTTAACTGCGGCAACTTGCAGATCCCACGAAAGCTCACTATCTATTTGTACACCAAGGTACTTTGCATCAGTCCCTCGAGCTATTTCCTGGCAGTCACAGTCCACATTAAGGGTGCATGTATGAGCTATAATAGAGAAGTTGTTAGGGGGTCTGTTGAGTTTTGATAAGGAGAAAGGGACAAAGAGAGTTTTGTTTAGGTTTAAGGTAAGTAAATTGTTTTGGAACCAACTCATCACATGTCTTAAGGAGATTTCCGCTCTTTCTTTTACTGCCTGCCAGTTAGGTCCCCACACTACAATGGCGGTATCATCGGCGTATGTGTAGATATTAGAATGAGGAAGAGACATGGTACATAAGTCATTTACATAAAGCTGGAATAGTGTAGGGCCTAAAATGCCCCCCTGTGGCACGCCAGTACCAACGGAAACCTCATCACTCACCACATTACCTATCTTGACTCTTTGTTTTCTATTTTTAAAGTAATTTTTAAACAGATTATGGGGGACACCACGAATCCCCATCCTTTCCATTTTATCTAGCAAGATTGGCGCAGCGACTGTTCGACAAGTTCTTGACGATTTCGCTAGTCAGGTCGATCACGGCATCCTCTGTAGAAATGCCGGAGCGAAACCCGTACTGGTTTTTTGCCAGGACATCAAATTTTTGTAAGTAACTTGTAAGTGCATTATTCAGGACCCTCTCCAGAATTTTCGACAACGCAGAGAGCACTGAAATAGGTCTGTAATTGTTGACACAGTCTCTGCTACCGTTCTTGTAGACTGGATGAATGAGTGCTTTTTTCAAAGCATCAGGGAAAATACCCGAGCCTATTGCAAGATTGCAGATGTGGGTTATTGGGGGAATCAGTGTTTCTCTGCAAAGTTTCAAAATGCGAGCCGATATGCCATCCCATCCAGCGGTGCAATCCTGTCGAAGCTGTAGGATGATTGCTTCAACTTCGGCCTCAGTCACCTCAAGTATGACCATTGAAGATAAAGCATTCGTGGGCAAATTTCTTGGTAAGGGATTATTTACGGAAGCAGAAGGCGTAATTTTTTGAGACAGTTTAGTTCCAATTGAGGAAAAGAACTCGCATACGTCATTTGCAGATTGCTTAGGGTCGGTGCCAGTCCTCAGAAGCTCTAGGGGGGGGGGTCACAGTAAGCAACTTGCTCCTTTAAAATAAGGTTCACTAACCCTACAGTCAAGTTCCTTTCTCGAATATATTACTATGCCATCGTTTTGGTTCAGCCACGACTTTGAGGAATGTGCAATATATCCATTCAAACTAGGCACATCACCAACTGCACTCAACCAGCACTCACCCAAAACAATAATATCAAAGGAGACCCCAGTGACGGACAGCATTACAGTAAATTGATCAAGATTTTTGTTTAGGCTACGAATATTCACGTGAATTATTTTGAGGGAATGTCGGCCCATATAGAGGTGGCAGTCCACCGGATTACATTTATAGGATTGATTGAAATATTATAAGGACTGTGCACTAATGTTTTACGGTTTGACCGTTAAAGAATCTAGGAAGGTGGCATACGAAATGGCAAAAGTTAATGGTATTAAAATACCAGACTCATGGGAGCGGGATCAATTGGCAGGTTTGGAATGGTTTCGTTCCTTCAAAAAGAGACACCCAGACATTTCAGCGAAGAAACCAGAGGCTGTAAGTCTCGCACGAGCTACCTCATTTAATCGTGAAACGGTATCTATATTTTTTAACAATTTAGAAGAGGTGCTAAAACGGGAGCCTAAATTCACAGATGGAACTAGAATATTTAATCTCGACGAAACGGGTACAACCACCGTTCAGAAACCCCAAAAAGTTGTCGCTCCAGCAGGGGCTAAAGTAGGTAAGGTAACTAGTGGAGAAAAGGGCACTCTTGTTACCACATGTTGCATTGTTAGTGCTACAGGACACGCCCTGCCGCCTGCTATAATATTTCCAAGAAAAAACTTCAAAACCATAATGATGCATGGTGCACCAGCTGGCAGTTTAGGGCTCGCGACTTCTTCCGGCTGGATGAACAGCCAGCTGTCCCTTGAAGTCATGAAGCATTTTATCAAATATTCAAACACGACCCCAGACAATCCAAGTCTGCTCATAATGAACAACCACGAATCGCACTTGTCCATTGAGACCTTAGATTTAGCAAAACAATGCGGGGTTGTAATTCTGACATTTCATCCCCACACTACTCACCGGATGCAACCACTAGACGTGGGTTTGATGGGCCCTTTGAAGACTTATTATTATTCGGCACTTGAGTCATGGATGCTACAAAATCCAGGGAAACCTGTAACTATCTATGAACTAGCAAATTTTATTGGACAAGCGTACCTCAGGTCCATGACTCCAGTAAATATTCTAGCCGTATTTGCTAAATGTGGAATTTTCCCTTTTAATAGAAATATTTTTTCGGATGAGGACTTCATGCCTAGTTGTGTAACAGACCGCCCCGTTCCTGTGGTGTCTTCAGTGGACATTAATCCTGAAGTTTCTATGAATCCTAACAATAACAGACAAACTCTTTTAGCAAAGCGATCAAATTATTGATGAAAAATTTTCTAATTTGCAGCGTAACCCAATGATTAATGAATATGTTATTGTAATGCTAGGATCTAAAAAACGGGTGGTTTATTATATCGCAAAGATTCTAGGTACAGAAAATGATGATGAATATTGTGTATCGTTCTTAAAATTGAAAGAACGTCCTAATAAAGTGTTTATGTTTCCAATAGAACCTGATATGGCAAATGTCAAACTCAGTGACATCAGAATGATTCTTCCTCCTCCTTGAGTATCAGGCACAAAACGTTTGATTAAATATTCCTTCAGCGTGAACTTATCTTATCTAAATATGGGGTGAATATTATAATTTTCTCGCGGTTCTTTAATAAAATTAATGTTTATTATAATATGTAAGGTACGAGTATTATTGACAGGGTTGATATGGCTAATAGTTAACTAGAAAGTTGTTAATAAATGATTAATGAATCTAGTCTTAATTTTTAATTGCAGTTACAACTTTGTGATAATGTTGTGATTATTTTTTATTCTATAAGTACCTAGACTTTTAATTACCTAAGCTATTGAAAAGACTGATTGTTAGCTGTCCCCAGAGATTTTAATATGTCTAAGAACTTAAGTTTAAAAAAGGTAAAATGTTAAATTGAAATGAATAACGTTACGTTACGTTTACGTTTGTTATTGTTACATGACTATTTTTGTTTTTTTTGCGGTTTTTTCAATGAACAATGTTGTAACATTTATTTTCTATGAGTAGCAATGTCTGGTCTCTGGCTGGACAATACTAATTGACCGTGTCAGTGCGCCATGATCGATTCATTGTTTTTTGCTGTGGTAACAGCTGTCTCAAGGAAACGGACGTTAGTCTATGGGTTTTTTTGTGATGGACGGAGGAATTGTTGCGTAGCAAACTGGTTTAAAGTTTTCCAGAGTATTCGATAGTGAGGGTATAAATAGCCCTGCTATGAAGTTCACGGTCTCTTCTAACATCTAGCCAATAGGATTCACATCTTAGTTAACGTTGAGCTCTGATGATTTAGCGCACCTCATGTGTTGCGAGGTTATAGTTTGACTTCGGCACTGTACAAACCTGAGGACTTGTTGAGGAATATAGCCTGGGTTCTACTTTCCTCAGAAAGAATAAGTTTTTGTTTCAACCTACACCCGGGATACCGGTAAGTGTCATTTCTTGTTTGCAAAGCGGTTCGAATTTCGTCGGTCGCGATGTCAGTTATTTCATTTGTCGTTTACTTGTCATAACAGGGTTTTTTACTACGGGAAAAGCGGCCCGTCCACGGTTGGCAGAGCCACACCCAAAGACACGTGGACTGCACGAGCGAGGGGCTTTGAGAGGAACCAACCGCCTCCACGTGGCATTCTCGTGCTGTATCGCTCTTAGCTTGACTCAAGGCCAGTAATTGTCACCCCATTATAAGTGTAGTTAGCTGCTTACCCGTTTTACCTGCTCACGCGGCAGTAGTCTATTGAGTAGTATTAGTATCTAAGCCCTGACTATATTTCTGTGTACCTATGATATTTGTGACTACCAGTAAATAAGCTCTCTGTGTGTCTCTGTGTATCTCTGTGTACTTAATAAATATATGTGTGTACACCCTATTGTCTGTCTTCGTTAGAGCCCTAGCCTACCCTTGCACACACACTGGAAACTCAGAAATAAGGCGCCCTGGGATAGAGTTCTCTGCATAGCTACCTCACGCTAGTTGGTGAGTAACACTGAACATCTTTGAGTTACAATTTGGCTCCCAACGTAGTGGCAAATCTCTGGGTCTACTCTGCGGTAGTCTCAGTCTGGTGTGTGTGCATAGGTGGTTATCTCTGGCGAAACCATCCTGTAATATCGTCCGAGACGCTCCAGGACGTTAATTGGTGGTGCTAGCAGCTAAGCACAAAACCTTCCCTTTCGTCTTCTTCCAGCTCCCTACATCTTTGGCTGGAAAATACACAAAATTCTAAATTTAAAAATTTAAAATTAGCTGTGATTTTGGAAAGATTTTTTGATTTTATTTGGCATACCCACTTCTTTTTTCTTATTGTGTTTTTTCTTTTATGTGTTTCTTTTTTTTCTTTTTTTATGGAGCACACATGTATTTATTATAATATTAGTGTAGATTAATATATAATATATATTATTCTATAGCTTCACCTTGTAAGGTAAACTTAGTGAATCTCTCTGTGTTAACTTAGTGAATTTCACTCTGTGTAATTATAAACTTTGTTGAAGGTGTGTAGATACCTTGAAATTTAATTATTAACCTGAACTGTGTTATCAGAAAATTTAGAAACTTTTCTCTCTTAGTATACCCTTAATCTTTGTTAAATTCTAAAAGTCAATTTGAAACATAATTACCTAACTTAGTACACTTTGTTGTAACTCAATTTACATTTTTACTTTGTAATTGATCCCTATCTGTGCCATTTTATCTTTATAATTGTTGTAAGTAAATTTTTACATAATGGCACAGATGAAAAAATATATTAATTATTTAAGAAAGGATGAACTCGCTAACGAGCTGTCCCACATGGGAATTTCAGTGGAACCGGAAACGACAGTGTCTGGCCTTCGGGGTGAGCTGAGAGCGGCACACCGACTCGTCCGTCGGGGTAGCATCAAAGCGAGTGCTCCGGTACCCGCTGATGCATCGGCTGAGCTCTCGATCTGCCTTCCAAAGGTGTCCGAGCTGGAGGAGGCTATTCAGTCAGGTGACATCTTCATTAATAAGGGTAGTCGTCTTAGGGTGTCTATCAGAGCCAACTACTTATTGAGTAGGTTAGCTCGTTGTGGTCTGGATTGCCCCGACCTGGTGGATATTCGTGGTAGGCTAGTGAAGATCATCGCTAGGGCTGAACCCAGTAGTGATTCTGAATCCGAAGGTTCGGATGATGATGGTGATGATCCTTCGGATCGTGACCAGGTGGAATATACTTCACCAGTAGTGAGAGAGGACCGCTCGGTGCGAGCTAGTTCAAATAGGAATAGTTCTACATGTAACATAGTGTATGAAGAACGACCCCTTAACTTATGTTCATTTAATTTAAAATATGATGGTTCTACTTGTGTACGTGTGTTTTTAGAGAGATTAGAGGAACTTAGATGTGCTCGGGAGGTTACTAAGCCTAGACTCCTTATGGCTTTCTCCGACCTGTTGGATGGACCGGCTTTGTCTTGGTTCCGTACAAACAAAGCTAACTTCATCTCATATGAGGATCTTATTAGTGAGCTTAGAGATACCTTCGATATTCCTGATTATGATTACCGCCTCAGGAACGAGATAAGACAGCGTACACAAGCCCGCTCTGAGTCCTTGGTTAATTATTTATGTACAATGCAAGCCATGTTCTCAAGGTTGTCATGTAAAATGCCCAGTGAAGAGCAGTTGGACATTCTCATGCACAATATTCGACCTGATTACATGAAAGAACTGGCCTTGCATGAAGTTAACTCTATTGATGATTTGAGACGTTTGGGTAAGCGCTTGGAGCTTGCGCGTACTAGGGCGGACGCTTTCCGTGAGCCTGCTCTTGACAAGTTTGAGATTTCGTCAGACTTACACCAGCATAAGAACGAAGGTGTACAGAAGCCCACCAAGCAGGTGTATGCAGTGGAGACGCCGACTACCTCCCACGAACGCAAATGCTTTCGTTGTGGCGGGGGCGGTCACTCTGCATACAGCTGCACACAGTCAAGGGAGCTGGTGTGTTTCCGGTGTGGTCTCAAAGGAGTCAAGACCCCAGACTGCTCACAATGTGCTGGCAAGCCAAAAAACGCGTAGGCCAGGGCCTTGTTAGGAACTCTATGCACTACTCTGTGTCTGAGTCTATTTCTGATAAGGTCCTGTTTCCTAAACGGGATAGTGACATTAGACCGTATCTAGTTGTTAAGGTTTTAAATTTAAATGTCTTAGGCCTTCTAGATTCCGGTGCCTCCTGCTCTATACTAGGTAAGGGAGCGCACCGCATCTTCTTGGAACTGGGTTTTGATCTTGTGAGTATCAATCCTACTTTTCGTATTACAACTGCAGACAGCACTCACTTGCAATGTCTGGGTTGTATCTCTTTGCCAATTGAGTACAATTCGGTTATCCGAGTTGTCAAGTTCTATGTTGTCCCAGGTATAACCACCTCCATGATATTTGGTGTGGATTTCTGGCAACAATTTAAGTTAAGTGATAAATTAATTTTACAAAATATTAGCCTTGATAGTTATAGTGATAATAATCCTATAGAGTCTGTGTCCCTTAACGGTGGCGAGTCGAGGATTACGACAACCTGACAACTAAACAAAGGTGTGTAATCAACGAGGTCATTGAAAAATTCGACTCGTTGAACACTGATAAGGTGGGTTTAGGTCGGACCTCACTTGTGCACCATGTCATTGACACTGGTGACAGCAAGCCGATCAAGCAGCGTTATTATCCGCTCTCTCCCCTTAAGCAGAATGCCCTGGAAGCTGAGCTGGACCGAATGCTGGAGATGGGAGTAGTGTCCCCGTCTCAGTCCGCCTGGAACTCTCCAGTGGTCATGGTGGAGAAGGCGAACGGCGACCTCAGATTGTGCTTGGACTCTCGCAAGCTGAACTCTGTGTCTAAGAGTGACGCCTACCCCTTACCCTATATCAATCAAATCTTGGACCATCTTAATAATGCTAAGTATTTAACCTCTGTAGATCTGAGTGCGGCCTACTGGCAGATTCCATTCGACTCACTCCAGTCTGCTGAGAAGACTGCTTTTACGGTTCCCCGGAGAGGATTGTTCCATTACAATTCCATGTGCTTCGGTCTTGTCGGGGCCAGTGCCACGATGCAACGCCTCATGGACCGTCTGTTTGGTCCCGAGTTCGACAACAAGGTATTTGCGTTTCAGGATGACATAGTCTGTGTGTCCAGCACCTTTGAGGAGCATGTAGAGCTCTTACATAGAGTCTATCAGCAACTCAAGGATGCTGGCCTAACAATTAACATGAAAAAATCCCACTTTTGTCGGAGTGAACTCAAATACCTGGGGTATTATGTGGACAAACATGGCTTACGGACAGACCCGGGTAAAGTTGAGGTTATCCTCAACTATCCCACCCCTTCTAACCCTAAGGAGGTTAAGAGATTTCTGGGAATGGCCGGCTGGTATCGTCGCTTTGTTAACAACTTCTCGAAGATTAGTAAACCTCTGTGCAAACTCACTTCTACGAACCTTAAGTTCGAATGGACCCCTGAGGCTGAACAGTCCTTTAACCTGCTAAAGTCAGCCTTGGTTTCTGCCCCTATATTAAAAATGCCTAACTTTGAGATGCCCTTCCGCATTCTTAGTGACGCGTCAGCTTACTCAGTTGCTGCTGTACTGACACAAACTCACGATGGTGTTGAGCACCCTATCGCCTACTGTAGCCGTTCTCTCAACAAGAACGAGGTGAACTACAGCACAACTGAGCGAGAACTTCTGGCCGTGATTTTCGCTTTGGAACAATTTCGACAGTACGTCGAAGGCCAAAAATGTACGGTCGTCACGGATCATTCATCTCTTCTGTGGTTCCATAAACTGAAAAATCCCACGGGTCGTCTAGCACGTTGGAGTATGAGGCTCAGTCAATTCGACTTTGACATAGAGCATCGAAAAGGTAAAGACCACGTTGTACCTGATGCTCTGTCTCGTATCAAAATTGATTCCCTCGATGCAGTACCCACTAAAGACCCGTGGTATGACCACACCATGAATAGTGTTCGGAAGAACCCTAGGAAGGCACCAAATTATGACATTCGTGACAACCTTTTGTATAGGTTAACTAAAAATAAATATTCTTTGACTTCAGACTTTGACTGGAAGCTGGTGGTACCTCAGGAGGATCGCTTGCCCCTGCTCTCTAAGTACCACGATGACACACTTAGTGCCCATGGTGGCGTTTGGAAGACGCATAAAAGGTTAGTCCTAAATTATTACTGGCCCAAGATGTACGAGGACGTCAAAGAATATGTTGGGAATTGCGAAACATGCAAGCAGTACAAACCCGTAAATACGTCTCGTCCCGGCCTAATGGGTAGCCCGAAGCGGGTTTCGAAGCCATTCGAAGCTATCTCTGTCGATCTGCTTGGTCCCTTTCCCACTTCGAGCAATAGAAACGTACACCTGATCGTGGTCTCCGACTACTTTAGCAAATACGTCATGTTGTGCCCTGTTCGGGTTGCCACAGGCGCTGTAGTAGCGAGGTTCATAGAGAAGAGTGTGTTTCTCGTGCACGGAGTCTGCAAGACTATTTACATGGATAATGGCCCTCAGTTTGTGAGTAAGCCATTTAAGGATCTGTTGGCTAAATACAATGTACCTAATATATATTATAACCCTAGGTATCATGCCCAAACTAATCAGGCGGAACGAGCTATTCGTAATGTGGTTCAAGCGATCTCATGCTATGTGAAGTCACAACACAAGTCTTGGGATCAGTTCTTGGTTGAGATACAGTGTGCTTTAAACACTGCAGTTAACGAAGCAACTCGTTTCACCCCTTACTTTTTGGTACATGGTAGGGAATTTATTGGGGATGGAGTGTTATACAGGCAGACAGATATCGCGTGCCATCCTACTTCAGTCTCTGTAGACGATCCATCAGCCTTTGGTGTCAAGCTGAGAGAAATACAACGCATTTACGACCAGGTGAGGAAACATTTGAACGTTGCCCACCAGCGTAATGAAAAGTATTACAACCTCAGAAAAAGGCATGTAGAGCTGAAAGTGGGACAGATAGTTTACAAACGCACGTTCTACCTGTCCAACAAGGCCAAGAATTTTATTTCTAAGCTAGCCCCTAAGTTCCTTAAATGTGTGGTGACTGCTAAACGATCCCCTTTAGTATATAGGCTGTCAGATCTGGACGGTAAGGATCTTGGGGAGTACCATATCAAGGACATCCTGAAGTATCAGGAGGAGCAGTCTCCAATACCTAACGTAACTACATAGCACTGTTTCTCTAGTTTATTAAACCAGTGCGATGTGATCATTATGTAAGACTATTTTAATCTTTTGTTTGTATTTCTATATGTGTACGTGACTTTAAATTGTCACGTTGTAGTTTCTTCTATGCACCGCACCGAGCGTTTTTCTCTCATTCGCTCTACAATATCCTGAGAGCTTGTGTAGTGTTAGGGTATCAGCAGCCAGTAAGGGGAGCATTCGTCTTCTATGAAGGGCATTAGACTCTAGGTACTTAGCCTGTCCGGTACACGAGTCAGTGTCTAGGCAGGAGCTACAATATATGACTAAAAAATATGAATGGTCCCTTAAGGACTTTACTAAATGTTCTTTAACAATAGACAAGGTACTCAAAACATCAAATGATAACACTGAGCGCCTTAATTGTTTCCTAAATGACCACTTATGCAATATTAACTGCCCTAAAGCAATTGAGCCGGTGGAGGCCCAGGGCGAACCGGTTACCGCTGAGCCCCTAGCTCCCATTACCACATGCTCGCCCAGTACATCAGTGGATATATTGTGTGACAGTGTAAATAATAGTAATAGTTGTACTAAATTAATTGTATTTAGTGATGATATTGGTACCAATCTAAGTTCATTTTTAAAACAAAACTCAAATTCAAGTTATTACTCGGTTATTAATAATTGCTATCCGGGTGCTTCATTAAGTGGTATTATGCAAAAGATATTAGAATATAAATTTGAAGCTAACAGTAAAATAATAATTTTCTGTGCAAACAGGGGGAAAATTAGCAATGATGATTTGTCCCTATACATGAATTACATCTTAAACTTAAATGTCATACAAGTTGTAATGTTCACACTTCCATTTATAAAAGGTGTGCCAGATTCGGAAAATTCATTTAGATATAAGATGAATTTGCGTTTGAATTTAATAAGTCAGTATAATAATAAATTTAATATAATTGACTTTAATTCTGTATTTAACACAAATTTGTCACATAGTAAGTTTATAGTCTATAATAATCACAAGGGTAGGTATTGTCTACCCAAATATTATAAAAGACAAATAGCAAGTTTGCTATTTAATTATTTTTATTCTGTAGCCAAAAACTTGGCTGACAAAACTGCTTTATTTGAGCAGAGTAGATTTAGGACTTTGGAATCTGTTCCAAGTAATTTAAATTAACTGCTGGGACAACAGAGGATTTACCCTCTAGCCAAAATTGTAAATTAATGGAGTTAAATTTAATTGCAAACCGTAATTTTATCGGAAACTGTCCTCCGAACAAAACTAAATTAAAAAATGTAGATTACATCAGCCTGGTGCATTATAATATTGCAACATTAACACAGGTCAAAGAGTTTGAATTGGAGCTGTTCATGAGCTCAGAAAATATTGAAATTGTTTGTCTTACAGAACATATGCGTAAGGAGTATGAGCTCATGTTCAGTTTCAGTAGTCACCGGGTTGGTAGTGCGTTCTGCAGGGTCAACACAACACGGGGGGGTTCGTTGATTTTATTAAATAAGAAATTAAAATATAAGGAACGGAAAGATGTTGTGTCCCTCTCTGTAGAGTGTACAGTTGAAATATCGTGCGTAGAATTGGAGCAATTCATAGTAGTATGCGTATATAAACCTGGAGTCTCACCCTTTTGTGAGTTTGAGGAAGTAATGGATAAAGTGCTATTTAAACTTGGAAAAACTAATAAACACCTAATAGTGTGCGGTGATTTTAATGTTAATATACTTATAAATACGCGTCAGACCAATGATATCTTAAATTTATTTAAATCACACAATCTCACTAACTTATTTTTAGAGCCTACTAGATATTGTGATACAACAGCTACTTGTCTGGACAATATATACAGTGATATGTTGCCAGAAAGTAAGAGTATTATAAATAAGATAAAATCAGATCATACTGGGCAAATAGCATCTTTCAAGATCACAAGAGAAAAAGTTAAAAGACGTAAAATATTATGTAGACCAGTAACTAGTGACCGCTTGGAACGTATGCGAGTTGGACTTTGCAATAAACTTCCATTTTTAGACACTGGCTTAGATCCAAATGTAATGTATAAGTTATTTTTTGATTCCTTTTACAATGAGTTCAACTCTGTATTCAAGTCTAAGGAAGTCACAATCGGTGATAGGCCAGCCTTCAGTGAATGGGCCACTGAGGATATACATAAAAGTAGACAAAAACTGTATGAACTATACTCAGAAAGACAGCTTAATAGAACAGATGAATTTCTAAATTATGTTAAAACTTATTCAAAAAAGTTTAAAGCAGACTGCTTAGCAGCCAAAAGAAAGTATATAAGTAATAAAATTCTCAATAGTGTAGACAAAGTTAAATCTACTTGGAAAATAATTAACGCAGAAAGAGGCCAAGCAAAATCGAATGATAATAATTTTAAACTTAAAGTAAATGGTAACATAATTACAACAGATGCCGAAGTCGCTAACGAATTTGAACAATTTTTTTCTCGAATTCCAGTAGATTTGACCAGAGCCCTAGGTTCTTCTACCCCAATAGCAGAATCCTTGTTAAAAGCAAATGTTCCTTGCTGTAATGAAATATTCAAATTCAGTAAAATTAGTATACACACTGTCATAAAAACTTTTAAATCTTTAAATATTAAGAAAACTGCTGACCTCTGGGGAATTTCTGTACATTTAGTTAATTCGTTAATTGAAATGGTTGCCCCTGAATTATCAATAATATTTAATAATTGTGTTGATAGTGGTGTGTTTCCTGACTTAATGAAGTTTAGTAAAATAACTCCTCTGTTTAAATCGGGTAGCACCTCAGATCCGTCCAATTTTCGTCCTATTTCTGTACTACCCACGTTCAGTAAAATCTTTGAAAAGGCAATGCTTAATCAAATGCAAAATCATTTTAATACAAATAAACTATTCCATACTAAACAATTCGGTTTCACGCGCGGTCGGTCTACCACGGATGCTGGAATCAAATTGTTAGAGTGTATATATGAGGCCTGGGAGGAGTCGTATGATGCTTATGGTGTATTCTGCGACTTATCTAAGGCCTTCGATTGCGTCCAGCATCAGACTTTAATTCAAAAACTTGATCATTATGGAATCCGGGGGACGGCCTTGGATTTAATTAGTTCTTACCTTAGAGATAGAGTACAGAGAGTAGTTATAAATGGTAAACAGTCAAATGGTTCTGCTGTAACAATGGGGGTGCCTCAGGGTTCAATTCTGGGACCTTTTCTATTTTTAGTGTACATAAATGATCTCCCTCACCTTATAAGAGACGATCACGAGGTAGTTTTGTTTGCTGATGACACATCTTTAATATTTAAAGTTGAACGTGGACAACGCGATCTTGACGAAGTAAACAATGCCCTCTCTAGGGTAGTCCACTGGTTTAACGCTAATAATTTATTGTTAAACGAAACTAAAACAAAATGTATTAGATTCACCTTGCCAAATGTTAGGCTCGTTAACACCAGTATTAAGATTAGGGATGATCAAGTAGAATTGGTCGATGAAACTGTCTTTCTGGGCATAAAGTTAGACTCCAACTTGCAGTGGGGGCCTCATATCGGGAGAGTCTCGGGCAGACTGAGCTCTGCAGCCTATGCCGTTAAAAAGATCCGACAACTGACAGACATTAGAACAGCGCGTCTTGTCTACTTTAGCTACTTCCACAGTGTCATGACCTATGGCATACTATTATGGGGTAACGCTGCCGACATCGAATGTATCTTTGTGTTGCAGAAAAGGGCTGTCCGGGCTATCTCTGGTATGGGGTTTCGGGAGTCATTAAGAGAAAAGTTTAAGGATATCAACATCCTTACTGTGTATTCACAGTACATATATGAAAACTTATTATATACTCATAAAAATAACAGTAAATTTATTAAAAATAGTGATATCCATAACCTAAACTTAAGAAATAAGAATAAATTGGCTGTACCTAGATTTAGGCTAAATAAAATAAGCAATTCTTTTGCGGGCAATTGTATTCGAATGTACAATACATTGCCGACAGCCATAACAGGTTTGTCAGTTAATAAATTTAAAAAACTAGTAAAACTTAAATTGTACCAGAAAGCTTATTATAGCATTAAAGACTTTCTAGAAGACAAGACTGCCTGGCAGTGACACGAATTGCTCCTTTCTACATTTAAAAAACAAAACTGTATTAGATACTAAGATGAATAAGAGGGACCGGACTGAGTTTCTTGGGGTGTTCTTCTCAGTCTGTAGCATTTCCGAACCCCCGGTAGAGTCACAAAAATTTTGACAAACCTAAATAATTTTTTAAAAATTTCAAAGGGAAAAGTTAAAAAAAAAAAAAAAAAAAAAAAAAAAAAGGTAGGTGTATAGGAGGATCTTTCTTTGTTATTGTAATGGTAGCAGTCAGCTTGGGGTTGAAGTACCTAGCTGGTTGTCTTTGTTTATTAGTTAGTACGTTTCTGTTTTCTTTATTGTGTATTTCCAGCGTGTCATATCCGCAGGAAATACTATTAAAGGGGGGGTGGTTGTAACATTTATTTTCTATGAGTAGCAATGTCTGGTCTCTGGCTGGACAATACTAATTGACCGTGTCAGTGCGCCATGATCGATTCATTGTTTTTTGCTGTGGTAACAGCTGTCTCAAGGAAACGGACGTTAGTCTATGGGTTTTTTTGTGATGGACGGAGGAATTGTTGCGTAGCAAACTGGTTTAAAGTTTTCCAGAGTATTCGATAGTGAGGGTATAAATAGCCCTGCTATGAAGTTCACGGTCTCTTCTAACATCTAGCCAATAGGATTCACATCTTAGTTAACGTTGAGCTCTGATGATTTAGCGCACCTCATGTGTTGCGAGGTTATAGTTTGACTCGGGCACTGTACAAACCTGAGGACTTGTTGAGGAATATAGCCTGGGTTCTACTTTCCTCAGAAAGAATAAGTTTCTGTTTCAACCTACACCCGGGATACCGGTAAGTGTCATTTCTTGTTTGCAAAGCGGTTCGAATTTCGTCGGTCGCGATGTCAGTTATTTCATTTGTCGTTTACTTGTCATAACAGGGTTTTTTACTACGGGAAAAGCGGCCCGTCCACGGTTGGCAGAGCCACACTCAAAGACACGTGGACTGCACGAGCGAGGGGCTTTGAGAGGAACCAACCGCCTCCACGTGGCATTCTCGTGCTGTATCGCTCTTAGCTTGACTCAAGGCCAGTAATTGTCACCCCATTATAAGTGTAGTTAGCTGCTTACCCGTTTTACCTGCTCACGCGGCAGTAGTCTATTGAGTAGTATTAGTATCTAAGCCCTGACTATATTTCTGTGTACCTATGATATTTGTGACTACCAGTAAATAAGCTCTCTGTGTGTCTCTGTGTATCTCTGTGTACTTAATAAATATATGTGTGTACACCCTATTGTCTGTCTTCGTTAGAGCCCTAGCCTACCCTTGCACACACACTGGAAACTCAGAAATAAGGCGCCCTGGGATAGAGTTCTCTGCATAGCTACCTCACGCTAGTTGGTGAGTAACACTGAACATCTTTGAGTTACAATGTTTATTATTCATCGAAAAGGTGAATTACTTAAGAAGATAATAATACCTTTTATTCTATTTGTGAGAAGAAAATGATTTTATTTTGTTATCTATGTTGTATGGCAAAATACAGATGATTACCAAAAATTGTGTTAGTTTCTTTTCACATATAAAGCATTTTTACTGGCACTGACTTTGTGGTTCAGTGTTGAAATAGGGGTGGTTCAATGTAAACTACACATAGTACACAGTGAGCCAAAATTATATTTTTAAAAAACCTTCATTAATGGGTCCTACAGCTTAACAGCATTTTGTAACGTTTACTGGAGATACCTAATGATATTACCTAAACAATAACACCAAAACGAAATTCTTAGCTTGATTTTCTAGCAAGATTTGTGACTTAGAAAATTTGGTGGTTCACTGTTGGACAACTCACCACTACGGTAACACGATTGGCAAAACTGTAGGACTCGATGTAGCCATTAGGCCCGATTTGGGAGTCGCCCAAAAGCCTGTCTCTAATCGTTGGTCTTTTGTCGCAGATGGCAGCACCAAAAGAAACATCGACACTAGAATCTCTCCTGGAATGGGAGACAGAGGAACCAGAGGATCGCCTGATCTTGGACCGCATAAAGAAGTCAGCATCAGTTTATCTACCCGACGGATGGCTTCAATGGAAAGTTATACGTCACTCCAAAGAGGACCTTTTGGGTTCGCACCTAGACCCTCTGGTACTAAATAAAATTAGTTTCGCTCTGCCAACGGTCGAACTTGCACGAGCGTTCTATCCTAAATGTACTTCTCTCCCTGAGAAAACCTTCAGATGTGTGGGGCTGATAATTGGTCCCCCTTCCATTGGATCTAGGATTAGAGGTTCTGCCGTTCAGAACGAGTTAATCGTGGCATCACTGGCAGAGCTAAAACCTTTATTCTTAAGCCAAAAAGAAGCTTCGAAGGAACTCGCAGATGTTGAAGATATAGACGAGAAGCTCAATGAAGAATTATTAAATAGACAGAATGGGAAAGCTCTAGATGCCTCGGACTGCAAAGCCAACTTTATCACCAGAGGATGATGACGAGGAATTCGATATTTCCCCTCAGACTAGGGGGCAAGAGCCCCCAATTGCAGCACCTAAAGCTCACATTGAGGAACAAGGCATCAAATGGATGAGACTTAGCCTACAAGTAAATTCGTTATGTTGCTCAATGAAGAATTATTAAATAGACAGAATGGGAAAGCTCTAGATGCCTCGGACTGCAAAGCCAACTTTATCACCAGAGGATGATGACGAGGAATTCGATATTTCCCCTCAGACTAGGGGGCAAGAGCCCCCAATTGCAGCACCTAAAGCTCACATTGAGGAACAAGGCATCAAATGCAGAGAGATTACTCACTGCCAATCGCTATCCTAAGTACACAAGTATGGGTGTTTATTAGTGTGCCATCGGTGTAAATTGCCTCTGCAGTAGTTTGAATCTTGGTCAAATATTTTGATGATTACAGCCGACCTATGGAACGTTGATGAGTGATGAGTAGCAAATTTGATTGCATTATGTTCTTAATTGAACATTCTGGCAGCTCTCAGGAACGAGCTCCAACTCGTACAATTCGTTAATCTTGGTTGTGGTGTCAGTCAGTAGGTTGTTTGACAGGTTGGCTGTATATTGCTTCCATGGTGATTGATTCACCATGCAGAGGTGGCCGCTTGGCACAGTTTCGAGCTCCAATGTATTGCACTAGTTTTGGACCAAAACATATTAAAATTAGTAAAAGTATTATAACTATAATAGAGGATGTAAATGCAACGAGATAAGTGTGTGACGTTAGTTTGATCCATATAGTGTCCTGCAACTGCGTATTTAATGCGTTTTCATTATCTAATAGGTGCTGAAAGATGTCTTGTCAGGCACACATAATTACAGAAATTACACCGAAGAGACGCTTGAAGAAGCCTTGCAAAAGATTACTGATAATGAAATGTCAATTTCTCTGGCTTCTCAGACTTACAAAATACCTTTTGGGACCTTATACAATCGCTATAAAGGACTTCATATTCAGCCAGCTGGTGGACAGACTTTCTTTACACATGTTGAAGAGAAAGCCTTATTGAGAGCTGCAGCTACTTGCGCTGACTGGGGGTTTCTCCTAACATCTTTGGATTTAAGAGTTATAGCGAATGCCTATTTAGACGAACAAGGTAAAATAATAGAAAAGCTTCAAAATAATTTGCCTGGACCAGATTGGGTCCAATGTTTACTAAAAAGACATAAAGACGAATTCAGTCAGAGGGTGGCAGCCAATATCAAAAGAGTGAGGGCTCAAGTTAGTCTTGTAACATTGACAGACTTTTATAGATTGAAAAATGAGGTAGAAGGTATGTAATTTTTTCAACTATGATGAGAGTCATGTTTCTGATGACCCCGGCAAAAACGGTGTATTTACAGAAGAGGTGTGAAATACCCGGAACGGATAATGAATTTTATAAAAAGTTGTACAACGATTATGATGTGCGGCAGTGCTGATGGTGTACTACTACACCCATATATAGTATATAAAAGCCTACATCTATACGACACCTGGAAGGAGAACGCTTTAGTAGATAAGCCATGTTGCTCTCAGCCATGTTGCAACAGGGGTTCACGGTACAACATGACGCAGTTTGGGTAGATAGACGGTCCCACTTTTCGTGATTGCTTCTCGACTGCGTTCCTCCCACATGCAAACCGTCTAGAAGGCCGCAAAATTGTGATTGGAGATAATTTATCCACTCATTTAGATGAAGGCATCCTCAACATGTGCAGAGGAAATAATATGAGCTTTATATGCTTTGTTCCGAACTCCACCCTTATGTCAACTTCTTGACGTAGGTTTCTTTAGACCCTTTAAAATGGCATGGCGTAAGACTTTAGAACAGTGGAAAATTCAAAACCCAAAAATGACCACACTACCTAAATATTCATTCCCAAACCTTCTGAAACAAGCCCTTATACTCATGGACAAAACTCAAGGAAGTAACGAAAATCACAATATGCCGGCAGTTCACCGAAACCTCTGCAGTAGTTTGAGGCAACTGAAATATATCCTTATAACTAAGAAAGAGTGCTGAATAAAATACCAAGTGATGATTCTCCTGCCGATGCCGCTCTTGTCGAAGCTCCTACTCGAATTGTGCTGACCCATTATTTGAAGAGACAGCGATAAGGTGACGGTTTGGACTCAATAAGAAGGAAGAAGAGGTTAAATATTGAACCAGGAAAAAGTATAGTTACCGTTGATACTGAAGAAAGAGATAACAGTGAAGATCAAGCAAGGGAATCAGGACCTGAAATAAATGCAGACGCCACCTTTGGGCCATCACATTTGGAGTTGAATGAGGAAAGAATAGATAATGATTTAGGTGTCAAACCGTCTAATTTGCAAAAGGCAAACGATGATAATCCAGATAGCGACTGTACTAGATGTGATGGCCCAGAGGTTGGAAAATTTGTACTAGCTAAGTTTCACTCTACTAAAGGCAAAAGTACTTACAGGTATGCGTGCCTGATTGAAGATGTAGTAGATAGCAAAATCATTGTCAAAGGACTAAAATATCTGTTAAAAAGATAAAACAAAATTCTGGCTAGTAGACAATAATATTTCTAAAATATTATTGTCCGAATTAAGCTAAATGACTGATTTTTGAGCAAATTTTTGGTTATTACTTTGTTTACTTTTTAATAAATATGATTTCCTTTAGAGTCTAACTTCATTGCATTAAAAACTTGGCAAATTGCTATTATACAAATCAATTCCGGCGCTACGCTCCCTTAGCTCTCTCGGCTCGCGCTCTGTTGGGGCCACAGTTCTAACCTAACCCAATTTTTCACCCATAATAAAATCAAAATTTGAACGAACTTACTTATGGAGCATATATTCTCATTCCGTCGGTATTGTTTGCACCGATCGCAAGTGCCTCACCTCCTTGTCGCTCGGTTATCTAGAAATTACCAGCGTTTCTCAAAGTGTTACAATGTTCTCTTGCAAGCGTTGCGAAGTCGAAGCGCGAGACGGCGCCACGTGTGCTCTGTGTGCGGGTCAATTCGATTTCCCCTGTGCGGGTATAACAGAAGGTGGCTGGAGGAAGCTCGGAGACCGGAAATCGACTTGGAGATGTGCAACTTGTAAGTCCGTAGCTGCAAACAGTCCTCGCACTCTCAAGGCTTCCGTAAGTGAAACGGATACTATCTTGGCTGAGATAAAACGATTATCTTTGCAATTTGAAGCAATACCAGCTCTGGTGGACAGTGTAAAGGCTATACAGGCAGAGTTAGCGGACCTTAAAGCCATCAAGGTTGAACTTTCCGATATGAAGACCTCGTTAGAATTCGTCCATGACACTGTTGAAACTTTATCAAGCAGGATATCGACCTTGGAGCAGTATATTGAATCCGTGAAGAGTACTAAGGGAGACATGTTGCTTATCCAAGAGCGTATAAGTAAATTGGAAGACATGAATCGAGATGCTGAGCAAAGATCTCGCATGAACAATATCGAGATAAAAGGAGTACCTTTGTCCAGTTCCGAAAATCTTTTTACCATAGTTGAAAAAATTGGGGACACTATTAACTGCAGGATCCCAAAGGAGCAAATCAACTATATAGCTCGAGTACCTATGCGCAACGACAAACATAATAAAAACATAATATGTTCGGTACACAATACCTACCTCAAGAATGAATTTGTGGCAGCAGCGAAAAAACGCAAAACTCTCAAAGCGAGCGATCTGGGACTACATGGTGATAATAGGATTTCCGTAAACGACCACCTGACGCTGGAAAATAAAATCCTATTGAATAGAACTAAAGTCCGAGCTAAAGAACGTGGTTTTGAATATGTCTGGGTTACAGGATGCAAAATAATGCTGCGAAAAAACGACACTTCACCAAAACATCACATCAAGTCCGAGCAAGATATAAAAAAGTTATTATCATAACAGTTATAATGATTGGGTTATCATTACAGTGCACCGGCATGTTTTATTATAACGTCTTCTGCGTAAGTTTGAGAAACACGGTCGAATATTTTTTCTGTATATTCCAAAGTCGTCGATCTTTTGTTCTCCCATCAATCCGGTTTGCTAATTCTGCTGTTGCTTGTTGCTTTGATAACGAACCTTATTCCATATGCCATAGAATCGCATCTTGCTTAAACTGGCAGGTACCAGGGTGCCGATTCATTCCCAGTTTTTATTTTATCTATTATCTGCTGTATAATGAATTTGCACCTTATTTATATACGTCTAGGGATTCGTTTCAAATCTATATCCTATACCTTATATTTTTGCTTCGCGCTGAATGTGCCTCAGACTTGTACTATTCTATTGCTTACGTATTTGTAGATAATAATGGCTCCACTTAGTGTTTTCTATCAGAATGTTCGTGGTCTTCGAACGAAAACTAGTGTATTTTATAGAAAAGTGTGTCTTAAATAACTTCGATGTGATCTGTATAACGGAATCGTGGCTTAATGACGGTATATCAGACAGTGAAATATTTGATGACCGATATCTGGTGTGGAGGAGGGATTGTGATTATGCAAGCACTGAACAGACTAAGGGTGGAGGTGTTTTGATAGCGGTTAAACGAGAGCTTGTTGCTACTAATCGCAGTGAATGGTGCTCGTCCGCTGAGGACTTGTGGATCACGTTGACACTGTCGCATAGGAAGCCCAAGGTGTGCTATAAAATACACATTTGTGTTGTTTACATTTGTGATTAGAACTTAGGAAACACACAGGCAGTTCAGGTGAGTAACTTTTCTAACAACTTGTTAAATGTCGTGCTTGAAAACTTAGCGGACACATTTATAATACTTGGCGACTTTAACCAGCCCAACATAAATTGGCAACCGTCAAGTGATGGTCAGTCCCTTCATCCGAGGAATCTACAGGGTAACACTCAAATAAATTTTAACTTGTGTAACTTATTACAGTACAACCCTCACCGAAACGTTAATAATAGGACACTCGATCTTATCTTGTGTAACAACGATGTCTCAGTTGTTCACTGTAGTGATCCTTTGGTACCTGAAGACACCAACCATAAAGCACTTTCTGTTGCGCTGGATTTTGTGCAGTTACATAATTTAAATATTCGCCCCCGCGCACTATCTATATATATAAAAACAAGAACTGACTGACTGACGATCAACGCACAGCCTAAACCGCTGGGTCTAGAACCATGAAATTTCGCACAAATGCTCCTTATGTCACGTAGGCGAGCAATAAGAAGGGATTTTTGGAAATTCCACTCCTAAGGGGGTAAACAAGGGTTGCAAAGTTTGTATGGGACAACGTGATTCCTTGGTCCGATCTTCTTCAAATTTGGCATACAACATCTTTAACTGAATTGATAGGGGACGTGTTTTGTATTTTATTGAAATTTGTCTTTTATCATGGTTAAAATGGGGTAGAAAAATATTTTGGGGGGAATTGCCCCAAAGTTCATATAAGTACTTCTTAGTCGGTACTTTTTAAGCTATTGCATAGCTTCTATCGCGGGCCTTGCGTGGAGACCGAATCCAGAAATTGTGTCACGAAAACGAGTCACACTCTCGGCTACCTTCGGCCACGTTCGTGTATCTCGTCTCGCACTTCATAATTTTTTTGTTTACGTCAATTATGAACTCTGCAGTCGTTATATATTATTATATTGTGTCAAATAATCCAAAAATTGATGCTTGTACCCAGAATCGATCTTGCGCCTTCTGCGTACCGATCCGCGTCTTAACCACTCGACCAAAGTTGAATTAAGAGTGCTGGTCGAATTTAGAGTTCATAATGTGAAATGACAATTTCGATGCTGTCAATTACATTAGTTGCTGTCAATTTACTTCGTCTAAATAAAAATTCGACTATAGGTGTATAGGTATTCATCATCTATGTACAACAGTGAACTGTACTCGTATAATTTGTGTAAAAAGTGTTTTAAATATGAATAAACAAAATGCAGTTATTAATGAAGAAAGTCACGAAAAATAGTGAAAGAAAATGAGTGAGTACCATGGAGCAAATATAAGAGGTGAGTACTCTATATACATACATTTTATTATTATTATCACCAATGCAGTATTATTTTTTGTTTTGTTAATTTATATATGATACTGCTATAAAGATAACCAAACCCGGGAGTACGTTCCCATGGGAAGCGGGAAGAAAATTTCACGCTGACGTAGCCGCGAGCGCCATCTATCTCATACCTATGTACTTTAAACGTGTCATAAAAGTCACAACAATACCATACATGCATATTTCAAAGAATGTCTATTATTACCATAAAATTTGTAAAAATAGTTTTTAAGAAGAAACCTATTGTTTTATCTTTTAACTAGCTGACCCTCGCAACTTTGTTTACGTCACACAAGGTCTATGAAATTAGAGGTATTTATTAATCATACTCATCAAGTAGCGTGTGAATCTGCCCTGTTTTCTTAATCAAAATAGAGCTTAATGGTTAAAGCTATTCCTCAGTATAGAATTTTCCTCAGTATAAACAATTTACATACAAACACCGGCGTGTTAGAATTTTATTACATGTATCAATGTAGTAGACGTAACGTGTATAAAATGACATCAATCAAATGTCATCAATATTCTGAAAAAGAAATTAAAAATAGAGTTCACAAACTCTTTTGAAAATACGTACTGTACCTACCTTAGAGGATCGATAGGAAGATAACAGGATAGTTAACAACCATCCATAGAAAATAGATGGTATAATGCTGAATACCGCAAAGAACAATCGGCGCGGCATAGAATGGGGCCTATACTGATATCCTGGAGGATTTAAATGATGCCGATGTCCTGTGCCTGCTGAGGCACACACACGCCGTCATGCATGTCTGCAGGACAACGTGCAGGACAACGAGCAGGATGAGGCAGCGAATGGCTGGACTGAAATTAAAATTGACAGACGCAAGAGATGTGGTGGAGGCACTAATTCACGTACCTCGGGAGTGTCGTGTCAGAAACTGATGGGATAGAAGAGTACCTTACATCATTTCGAGTCTCGCCAAGGCCAGAACAACCTTTACACAGCCGCGCCCCGTGGGCAGTTGCGAAAATGGACACGAAGAGTGAAACTCAAAACAAAGTAAACGTTAAAACTGTACTGCTAACTGCTATACGGATGCGAGACATGGAAGGTCACTAAAGACATTTCGCACCAGCTACCAGCTATAAGTCTTCGTCAAACGCTGCCTCCAATGAATCCTCGGTACATACGGGCCCGAGAACATCACGAACGTAAGACTATTGGAACGCTGCAGTGAGACCAACAGATCAAACGTCGGAAGTGTAGCTGCTGCGCTAGATTGGACACACGCTGCAAAGGGACCACGATCACATCATACCAAGGCAAGTCTTACTGAAACTACTGGTAGGGTTTCAAAAACTGTTCGATAGTAAGTAGGTACATTAATTGATAGTGGCTATAGGCTACATAACATAATGCTAAGATTCCTGCCTTTTGGCCTTTTGGACTTTAGTCCAAAAGTCCAAAAGTCCAAAAGTCCAAAAGTCCAAAAGTCCAAAAGTCCAAAAGTCCAAAAGTCCAAAAGTCCAAAAGTCCAAAAGTCCAAAAGTCCAAAAGTCCAAAAGTCCAAAAGTCCAAAAGTCCAAAAGTCCAAAAGTCCAATAGTACAAAAGTCCAATAGTACAAAAATCCAAAAGGCCAAAAGTCCAAAAGTCCAAAAGTCCAAAAGTCCAAAAGGCCAATAGGCCAAAAGTCCAAAAGCCCAAATGTCCACAGTCAAGTAGGTACTTGGTACTTTACTTTGTTGAACATAGGCCTTAAAATCTTACTAATATTATAAATGCGAATGTTTGTGAGTGTGGATGTTTGTTACTCTTTCACGCTCAAACCGCTGAACGGATCGGGCTGAAATTTGGTAACAGAGATACATTATAGTCTGGAATAACACATAGGCTACCTTTTATCCCGGGAATAACTTCCCGCGGTAACAAATTTTACGCGGGCGAAGCTGCGGGCATCAGCTAGTTCTTGTATAAACTTGCTCACTTTGACTCCATTCGCGGGGAGCTGGACTGTAAGGACTGGGTCCGTGAGTTGAACCGTGGATCTCTAGAGGATGCAGTGGCATATTTTTATAGTGTATTGAACGGACTTCCTGACATTTATATTCCAAGGAAAACTACGGCTATGCGCCCTAAATATCCTGTGTGGTACACAAGTCCGTTGATTAAGATCATAAAAGAAAAATCAAAATATCATTCTAAGTTTAAAAAGTATGGAAACATCTCGGACTACCAGTCTTTCACTGTCTTGCGACAACGTATCAGGGAGCTGGAAAAGCATTTATTTGAAGCTTACATGGAAAGGATAGAATCTGACATTAGACATAATCCACGAGCTTTTTGGGCTTATGTAAAATCGAAGAAGCTTTCTAACTGTTATCCATCTTCCTTTCAATTTGGACTACGTTCCTCAGGAGATGGAGAAGTAATATGTAACATGTTTGGTGACTATTTTCATTCCAACTTTTTAGAACAAAATTCCAGTACAAACACCGGCTCCCCATTGCATAATATGTCAGAAATCTTTGGTCAGTCTAGCCACACGGGGTCGTATATAGGCGCTGTGGAAATCAATACCAATGAAGTAAATATACTTTTGAAACAAGTGGATTTGAATAAATCGGCGGGACCTGACAATATACCACCAGTTTTCATACTAAACTGTGCAGAGAGTCTAACCCTCCCGCTTTCCCTCTTGTTCCAACGCTCGCTCAGTATGGGTGTCGTACCGGATATTTGGAAGTCAGCCTTTATCACACCTGTTTTAAAAAGGGGATCTAGGACTGCCGTTCAAAACTATAGACCGATTTCGAAGTTGTGTGTATTTGCAAAGATTTTAGAAAAAATTGTCTATAGGCAGGTATACTCAGCTTTGAGACTCGATTTTACTGAATGTCAGCATGGTTTTCTTAAGGGGCGGTCTACTACTACTAACCTCATCCTCAGTAGTGATTTCCTGTCTGATGCAATGTCGCAAAGGTCACAAGTAGATGTGATTTATACAGATTACACCAAATGTTTTGATAAAATATCTCACAGAATATTATTGGCTAAGCTATTACATAATGGGTGTCCGGGGAGACCTATTTAGGTGGTTTACATCTTATGGCTCCTCTACAGAATGGGCCATGATGGCCGATCACAGGCACGCACGATTGTGTGGAGGGCGTAATTGTCAATGATCGGCCACGATGGCCTGTAATCGTCGGCAATCCGTCGAGTGTCGGTTTTTCGGACACGCATCAAAGGAATGCGTGCCGCTGTTCGTGCGCGTGCCCACACAATCGCCGATCATTCAGTCGTCAGGCAAACGCCAATCGGGTATGTTGTGTGTGTCACGGAAGTTTTGTTAAACGTAGTGTTACATCCTCTTTGGTTTTGTTGCGAAAATGACTGCCTGGACGACCACGGAAACATTCAAATTCATTGAACTATACCAAAACGAGTCGTGTATTTGGAACCCAAAACATAAAAATCACAGAGACACAACAAAAGTGAGTACTTACCCAACTATTATTTTTTGTTTCTTGCTAACTCAATATGTACTTATCATGCGTAGGGTAGACTGGGTACGGTTGTGCCAGGGTACGGTAGTGACAGTCGCTGTATTGTCGAAAATATAGGGATTAGCGGGGGGCGTGCAAGGGGAAAGACGGGCACCTTGCACGTCTCAACCTGTGTCACAGTGTTGCGTCATCCGACGCGCAGAGTGTACGTGACCAGGAGCACATTTTGATTTTTGAACGCAAAAAGTAAGTATTTTGATTCATTATTATTTCGTAATTGCCATTACATGTATACTGATAGGGTATTGAGTGTTGTTCATTGATATAAATCAAATAGTAGCAGTGTAATATCAGTGGTTACATTTATTGTAGGTTATTTTGTTTTGACGTGGTGGTATTTCTTTTATTAAAACGATCTGTGGGTACAGTTGTGACATTTTTGGTTGTGACATAAGTAAAAGCGGTTGTTTATTGTTTTAGATGCCTCGAATACGCAAACGAAAGACTACAAGAGCACAGTGCAGCTTGAATCAGTATGAAGATGCTTACAAAGAAACTAAACGCGGGACTTCTTTGCGACAAGCTGCGGAAATGCATGATGTTAATCGCATGTCACTATTAAGGTATGTTCGAAAACGCGATAATGCTAGCACGGGCGATAATGAAAACAATAGCATTAGCATGGGGTATGTTGCTCACAATAAAGTGTTTTCCGAACAACAAGAGCAGCAGTTGTCAAAATATTTACAGCGTTGCGCGGACATTTATTTCGGACTTACTCCAAAAGAGGTGCGGAAGTTGGCTTTTGAGCTTGCAACTCAATATAACCTAAAGCGACCTGCTACTTGGGCTGAGAATGAGATGGCAGGCGAAGAATGGTTCCGTTCATTCCTTGACACGCTACTGGGAAGTCCAGAGTGATCCCAGGAGTTCCCAGGCGGTTCAGTAGTTTAGGTAAGGGTATATAATTTGTCCTGAAGTCAATAACGCAACGATTACATATAATAACTGCCTTTATTGCGATTTCACAAAATAAACTTAAATCTATCTTAAAAACTAGGTACCTACTCATCCGAATTCTTCCTTCAGGGATGGGATTTCCTTCCTTCAGGAATAATATGACGTAACAATAGATAATTACTCCTATATTTTCAATATTAGTTGCTTACGGGTATAAGCAGGGGATTTTTTAAATATAAACTTGGAAGCTCATTATGAAAAGAACAAACAATATATTTTATATACACCCTCTTCAACCATAGATATCCCTAAGCTTTCCCTTATTACTAATTTTTACTCCCCATTTTAAAACATTTAATATACAAAAGAACATTACCCCCTTTTCTAAATTTCACAAACGCCTGCCTGATAAAAATAAATTTACTTAAAATATTCTTTTTTACATGAAAATTACCCACACTTAAATTACTAAATAAACTTAATGCGATTGATGCTTACCAGAGCTTCCGTTTTCACAAATATAAATTTATTTAAATTCTCGGGCTATGTACGCCACCCACTGGTATTTTAGTGAAATATATTTTATAGAATAATTTACTTTGATGTAAAATTTCTTCGACAGTATGAAGTAAAATAAATTTATTTTAGTTAGTTCCTGATTTTTTTTACCATTGCGCACGCCTATATATAGCTTACATCCCACCATATCTTCTTCCATCAAATATCCCTACTTTGACACTATTAAGGACACACCCATTATACCGACCTAAGTATAATCATTATACCTACGCTTAATAGCGCCTAAATAAACTAATATAGCAAATCTATGATTTACGCCACAATATCCCCTCCCCAAGAGAAAATTTTGTCCCTATAGACAAAATTTAAGAACACTAATTCAATTTAAAAAGATTGAATTAGTATATAACAATCAATCTATAACAACTGTATTACTTAGATAATGTCTCCCAAAAATAAATAATTTAAATATTCCAATAGAGTAACTCTGATGGTGTTCACAAGATAGATAGAAGAAAAGACGTATTTAAGGCTTAATATTAAGAAATCCAGGTAATACGAACCGCCTGAATGTAATATAGAATATGGCTTAAATTGAAGACTGAGATTTCTATAACCGTCTCAGAGAAGAAAATTTATATTACAACATATACAACGATGTAATAACATTGTATATGTCTATATAACTGAATGCAATATATTTGCATATGATAAGCAAGCCTTTAAGAGCTTCCTATAGTACCACGTAAATCTGCGAGGGCAAGCTTACCGCTTCCGAGTGGCAGTATTTACTACAAAAAAACCAAGAAACAGAAATATAGCACTGAATACACCTACAGAATCATCCTACCAGAATTCTAACCAAAAATATACAAACAACCCAGAAAAAAAAATCACATTTACCAACCTTAACATTTCACTGAAATCCAAATCCAATATGTAATAACGTTTTCAGAACGTATGCATCACTATTAACATAATGCATGTGCATAAAACTTTCATAACTTTGTAATTCTTAATACTTTGTAATTTTATAAACTCACGGCACGTACACAACTTTCACTTAACATGACAATGAATTCACAATGTAACCTCAAGCTTAACAATATTTCGAGGTACCCTCATAAATTTTCACAATTATTCATAAGGTCTCTTACACACTGACTTAAGTTTCTCGTGTATGTTTGACTGTCCGCGACAACATCCAAAAGAAAATCAACACTCATTTTTAAATAATTGACCTGATATTGTTATTCTTGTCATAACTAACTCTAATTTAATTTGATAAAATCTAAAAAAAATGACTTTAATTTTGTGTTCATGAATAGGGGGAAATTTTTTTTTTTTTTTTTTTTAGCGATGCAGTTTATTGTAAGCAAAGTACCTACTGATCATTTCAAACTGTCGTAACTCACCAGACTCACCCATTCCTTTGAATAATGTGCCTTTCATACTCTCATATTCATACCTTTCATACATTCATACATCCTCATACATTTCACGCTCATAAAATACCCATGCACACTTGTGTCATCAATACAATCACATGATGACGCAATTCTTATATACAAGAGAATTTAGCTTTATTTTACACTAAATCTCAACATTATTCATTAAAACCGTATCCTGTCCTTACGCTTATGGAATTATGATATGAAATGCAGTCTGTAAGAACCCTAACGATATTCACATGATATTCACAACTACCCATACTTAGGAGAAAAAAAAATGATACTACGATTTACATAGAACATAATTATTTTTAGTTATGAAGTTAATTTATTGAATTATTTTATGCAGATTGTAATCAATTATTCTTTGTAATTATATATTTTAAATATTCGTATTGCTAACTATTACACAGCATTATTGGAATGGTTTTAATGACGAATATTTGTTACCTATCCCAAATTTTTTTTTATATTACTAAGGTGGCTATCGATATAGAAAATATATAACTTTATGAAGGTGGCAAACAAACATACGGCCCACCAGAAGGACTGGCGGTTACCGCAGCCTATGAACATTTGCCTCACCCTAGGCGACAAACTCATGCTGCCGACCCTGTAAAACCCTTTTACGACCCTTTTTAAAGAACCCCATACTATTTTTGCCGTAGAAACCGGCTCAAAACCGCGAATAACTACTTCATACGTTAATTTATTTTTATTGAGCAAGAAATATCTAATTTTATTACTATTCATATTAAACGGCTCTGGTAAGCACCGAATCACTCACAATTTTTAAGACACAAATCACTTTTTGTATTCACATAGACCTACAATAACATTCAGATTTTCCTGAAACAATACACAATTTACATAAAACAAAACCTACCGTGAATGGTTTGCATTCATAATATTCTTTAAAACATTAACAACAATTTTACTTCTACAAGAAGGTTCGTAACAATTTTATTAATGTGGGTATATTTTTTGCGTTAAATTTATTACAAGGAATTGTCAAAAACAATGAGGGTAGAATTTTTTTCCTTACGATGAACAATACAAAATATGAATATGACTATAAGCCAACAATTATATAATGAAGGATATTTTACTATTACAGTTTGAAATAAAATAAAAAAAACTGTAATTAAATTTGGGGACAAGCTACGTTAATAAAAATGATGTTAGCAAATTTTCAAATTTCGGAATACCCGTTTAGCCAAAAATTTATGTAAATGCAAAAAATGTTCAAATTTCGGGCATCCAGACTCGCATAGGCCAAGGGCGTCTGTTCCTTGAAGTAGCACAAATTTCGGGGGAGGCTACCTGCTAGCGGGAAACACCTTATAATAAAAATATTAATTATATAGAAGTCACTAGACCCAGCAAATCAGTAATACCCAAATAAGTTATCAACTCCAGGACAATTAAATTTGTTCGGGCGCCATGACACGCTACTGGGAAGTCCAGAGTGATCCCAGGAGTTCCCAGGCGGTTCAGTAGTTTAGGTAAGGGTATATAATTTGTCCTGAAGTCAATAACGCAACGATTACATATAATAACTGCCTTTATTGCGATTTCACAAAATAAACTTAAATCTATCTTAAAAACTAGGTACTCATCCGAATTCTTCCTTCAGGGATGGGATTTCCTTCCTTCAGGAATAATATGACGTAACAATAGATAATTACTCCTATATTTTCAATATTAGTTGCTTACGGGTATAAGCAGGGGATTTTTTAAATATAAACTTGGAAGCTCATTCTGAAAAGAACAAACAATATATTTTATATACACCCTCTTCAACCATAGATATCCCTAAGCTTTCCCTTATTACTAATTTTTACTCCCCATTTTAAAACATTTAATATACAAAAGAACATTACCCCCTTTTCTAAATTTCACAAACGCCTGCCTGATAAAAATAAATTTACTTAAAATATTCTTTTTTACATGAAAATTACCCACACTTAAATTACTAAATAAACTTAATGCGATTGATGCTTACCAGAGCTTCCGTTTTCACAAATATAAATTTATTTAAATTCTCGGGCTATGTACGCCACCCACTGGTATTTTAGTGAAATATATTTTATAGAATAATTTACTTTGATGTAAAATTTCTTCGACAGTATGAAGTAAAATAAATTTATTTTAGTTAGTTCCTGATTTTTTTTACCATTGCGCACGCCTATATATAGCTTACATCCCACCATATCTTCTTCCATCAAATATCCCTACTTTGACACTATTAAGGACACACCCATTATACCGACCTAAGTATAATCATTATACCTACGCTTAATAGCGCCTAAATAAACTAATATAGCAAATCTATGATTTACGCCACATCCTGAATAGAAATCCTTCTCTATCTGTTCGAGTAGCTCAAGCTACAAGCCTTTCAAGGGCAACTAGTTTTAATAAAACAAATGTGGAAGCTTTTTACGACAACTTGCAAGTTGTTATGGATAGACATCCTTACGAGCCACAGGATATCTACAATGTCGACGAAACAGGCGTCACTACGGTCCAAAAACCTGATAAAGTCATTGCAAGACGTGGTACGCGGCAAGTGGGAGCCGTTACTTCTGCTGAACGGGGCACGTTAGTTACGGTAGCTTTTGCAGTGAACGCCTTGGGAAATACCATGCCTCCGTTTTTTATTTTCCCTCGTGTTCGTTACCACGACCACTTTGTGAGGGACGGACCAGTTGGATCTGTTGGAGCTGCAAACCCTTCCGGCTGGATGCAAGATCTATCCTTCTTAGAATTTCTTAAACATTTTAAGAAATTTTGTAATGCTTCACTAACTCACAAAGTGTTACTCGTGCTTGATAATCATTCATCGCACATTCACATTAATACTTTAGATTATTGTAAAGAAAACGGGATCACTTTACTTTCATTTCCCCCACATTGCTCTCACAAGCTTCAGCCTCTCGACCGGTCTGTCTTCGGACCTTTAAAAAAAGCTATTAACACCGCTTGCGATGGATGGATGCGAAGCCACCCTGGTAAAACGATGACAATATATGATATACCAGGTATCATCAAAATTGCTATGCCTCTGGCTCTTACACAGGCGAACATACAGGCTGGTTTTATGAAAACTGGGATATATCCATACAACCGTAATCTGTTCGGAGATATTGACTTTGCACCCTCTTTCGTAACCGACAGACCAAACCCTGATACTGAAGACAATATTCCTGCAGTACCGTCACCTGGAAGAACTAGACCAAATCCTGACACTGAAAATAATGCTTCTGTAATACCATCTCACACAACAAGCAGAACAGACACTGAAGATATTTCTCCTGCAGCACCATCACCTGTAATAAGCAGACCAATCCCTGACAATCAAGAGGATGCTCCCATAGCACCATTTTTAGTAAATATTGCCAACCTTGACTGTATTCAAGAAGAAAATTTTGTTACTGAGAATTTTGGACCTAATAATAAAAGTCCACCACTTTCACCTTCTATAGACAATACACCAAGCCAAAATTTTAGCAATGTTCAACCATCTACTTCTGCCATACCATCAGTTTTTTCTCCTGAAATTGTTCGGCCTTTTCCAAAAGCTTCCCAAAGAAAAACGCGAGGACCTAGAACCAAGAAGTCTACGATTTACACGGACACGCCTGAAAAAGAGGCAGTCAGGCAAGAATATGAAGCAAAAGAAAAACGACTGAAGGCAAAGGGCATCAAAAAAAATCTCAATGAGCCGAAAGGAAAAGGAAAAGGTAAAGCAACGAAAAGGAAACAATCACCGTCAATATCAGATGAAGAAGAATATTTTTGTTTGGTATGCCTTGGTCCATATTCTGAAAGTAGGCCTGGCGAAAAATGGATTAAATGCCAAGGAAAGTGTAACCTTTGGGCCCATGTAGACTGTACAGATGGTAGTCGGTATTATATTTGTCACAACTGTGATGAGTCGGATTAGATTAGTTGTCAAACTTACTTTTATAAATTTTCACATGCTACATTTCTAAAAAAATATTTGAGTTCCTGTTTAAAAGATTTTGAGCACGTTGTTATGTTGAGTTTAGTTTCAAAATAGAATAGAGTTTAAGTTCTAATGTGATTATGAACATGATTAATATATTTATATTTGTTAAGTCCGCTTTAACTAATTTTAAGTGCAGACTGTTATAATTACTTTAAGGTACTTAAATAGTGGGTATAGATGAAGACTGACTGTACTAATGAAGACTACTGATTGTAACCAAAGATCCTATAGTGCCTTATATGTTGTAAGAAATTAAAATGTTCAAAGATTTTATTTCTTTTGTTAGGAAAGTATAATTTAGTTGATTATTATATAAAAATAAATAAATATTTTTTGCAATTAAAGTGTTTTATTGGCATTTTAGAGTATTTTTATCTTGTTTTGTGATCATATTACAGTATTTTCATCGTGTCACTATTGACCCCCAGTACTGTCACAACCGCCCTTGGGGTGGGTACGGTTGTGACAATATACCTTTTTTTTTAAATTTCATTTTATGAACTAACCATTTGATTTAGACATATACTTTCATGTTTATACGTTAAGCAATGAATAAACTTCATTAGAATACATTTTTTGTTCAGATTAATAGCATAAATAAAAAGCTATAGTCAATCATTTGAAAATTGTCACAACCGTACCCAGTCTACCCTACTTACTTATGTACCTACTACTAGCACGTATATTTTAGTACTTTTCTATGCAATGTTCTTGGCAGTTGTTAGTAGGTAGATATACTTATTATCTAGCTAAATAAATAACAGGTTACCTACCTCTATAGGATAGGTAATTAATTATGAATAATTAGATCGTAACGAAAACAAAAAAAACTATTTCTTGTTAGATAATTTTCATAAAATGTATATTTCTAAGTAGGTACCTACCTACTACCTACCTACATTGTTACTAAAACGCCTGTCAAGTGAGCTAATCATAATGAATCCGTCTATCCTTGAGCAAATCCTTGTCCAGCAGTGGGACATGAGTTGTTGATGGTGATGTCTAGGTAGTTAAATTATTTCATCATTTTTGCAGGTCAATGATGCGTGGATCCGCATAAGTGATGCATTGGGCATACCTGTTGCGGAAGTGAAAAAAAAGAAGGAAACCCTTATGTCAGCTTTCCGTTTAAATCATAAAAAAGTCATCCAATCTCGTAGATCTGGTGCTGGAGAAGATGAAATCTTCAAACCTATATGGATTTATTATGATGCACTAGTAGCCTTTATGTCTGATGTGTATAAGTGCAAGTCCATCGTTAACACAGAAGTTCATGTGAGTAAAATCATCAGTAAAACCAATTTTATATTAGTTCGCTATATGTTTATTTACAATAATTGATATCGAATACAAGTTTTTAGTCATTACAATGTTATTGTTTATTTAAAAATTAGACAATCACAGAAATAAAGTTTTATTATTAATTGGAGTTAGATCTAATGAAAAATGTTTTAAAGCTGTTCCTTATTTCGATAGCATTTTGTATTGGTCTACGAGGACGTTGTTGTAATGGCAAAAAACTGTTATAATTATGTCTTCTCCATGAACCGGTAGAGACTAACTCGCCATCTATGTACGTATCTGTTGTACCTGGTGGAGTATACAAATCCTTGGATGTTCTACTTTTTCTTAAGAAATTATGCAATAAAACACATGTCATAGTTATAATGGAAGCCTTAACATCACTTAATGCAATAGGTGATTTAAAAACTCGAAACTTACTGGAAATAATACCAAAAGTATTTTCGACGACTACACGCGAGCTAGACAATTGTTGATTAAATATTCTTTCAGGAGTACCTACAGCATGATGTCCAGGGTAAGGTTTCATAACATGTGTACTTAAAGCGAAAGCCCCATCTCCTAAAAACACATAAGGTATATCCATGTTACCGCCTTGTAGCGGGCTAGGTGGTGGTAAATTAATACTGTTTGTTGAAATTTTTTCCCATAACACACTGTTATTAAATACACCACCATCACTTATCCGTCCTTTCGCACCTATTTCAGCATATAGAAAATTGTAATCGTGGTCTACTAACGCTAGGAGAACAATACTAAAACCCCCCTTGTAATTATAATAGTCTGATGAACTATGTGGCGGCGGTAGTATACTGATGTGTTTTCCATCCAAGGCACCTAAACAGTGAGGGAAGCGGAATTTTGCTGCATTATTAAGCCATTCACCTGTTGTCCTGGGTAACTGAAAAAGAGAAAAAAATAGTTAGTTCTTATCTTTTGTTTTACAGGAATATGATTCATCGAGTCAAGAAATTCCTCTTCCTGATTCTGAAGAAATGCCTATTCCTCATTCTGAAGAAATGCCTATTCCTCATTCTTCGTCAACAGACGCGCAGAACGCTAATCAAGTCCATTTCAATGATATTAATACACCAATTAAACGGCGTTCCAACAAACCACCAGAACTAGCCGAAACTAGTACTCAAATAAAAAATACATTGTCAACGATAAATAATGTATTAAATCGAAAAAATAAAGAAATTCCAGAAGATGATTGTGACCTTTATGGCAGGCTTCTTGCCAAGAAACTTAGGCAATACAGCGAAAGTGAAAGGCAAGAAATTATGTACGAGATCGACGGAATGCTAATAAATAAGAAACGTATGTCAGCTAGAATTAACCGGCAATATGTTGCCTCACCATCACAAATTATAATTAGTTCAAACCGTCCTACAACTTACAGTGACTATTCTCAAAATCGTTCTGCATCGTCAGCAGGATCGTACTCTTCGACACCTTCCCGGCACATAATTCCTTGTCAGACTCCTTCGCCTACACCTCAAATTCTAACTATGGTTTCCCCTCCCAATCAGATACCGTCGCCAGCAGCGTCTCAAATACATCAAGAGACAAATATTACTCCAGGGTCTATACCAATATTTACTCCAGATGAGCAAGCATCCGTCATGTCACAAAATATTTTGTTGGAGGCTTATAATAATGCTGGTTTAAGTCATAATTTCTGAGTAATGGTAATTAATAATATAATTAATTAAAATAAATAAGTACATGATAATTTTTTTTTCATTTTATATACATCAGCAACCCACATGCATCCCATTGCTAGACACGGGATCTTCAAAAGTTGCAGAATTGCTATGATGTAAATACCGAGTACCTAGTACTATTTAGACGATCATGGAAAGATACTTTTGCCTACCCCAAGGGGCACAACATGAAGATACTATGTATGTACAGTCAAATTGAAAAATACTCGGACAATCCGAAACGAAATTCCTTTGCAATGCGAATTTCCGCCATCTCTCGGATAAAACGTTGTAAGTTACACTTCAACGTTCCAAGAATTCAAAAGATTCATTACACACGAGCTAGATGGCACTACTGCGATAAAACTTGAAAATATTAATAAAATGATGAAGTATGTTGTATTATGTTTTAACATCATTATGCCTTTTACATTACTGCTTTTTATAAGATTTAATAAAATTGCATTCCAAAATTCATTTTACTTAGAAAAGTAAATTCACAAAAAGTCAAACCCAGACTCGGGATCGAACTCAAGTCAAACACTTCCGTTTCTACTCTCTATAGAAGGTGATATATTCCAACGTTTTGCCATTCAACCACAGTGACAATGACGTCCTAGCTTGAAATTTAAAAATACCTCTTACTACCCATACATTTATTATCACTATAGATTATAAGTTGGGAAGGTCAACTAACAATTTATGTCGAAATAGTTGAAAAAATTGAGGGTAGATTTAAAGTAATATCTTAATAGACTGTAGGAGTTGTAAATGTTTTGAAGGAGTTGTAAAACGTGGAATAGTTAACAAAAAATTTTGAAAAATTTAAAAATGAGTACCCGTTCCAATATAAATCATATTAAAAGATCGCAAATTATTGCTTTGCATGACTTAGGCAAAAAAATTTCAGAAATATCTAGAGAGTTGGGTGTAAACGTAAGTATTTTTCGACAGTTAAAATGAAGATCTTATATTCCGTCTTTACCTACTTATTGAGAAATTATGTTCTATTGTTACAGAGAAAGACCGTTGTTTTCTGGGTTAAACGCTTTGAAGAGGAGGGTTCTTTGGAACATCGACAAAGAACTGGCAGACCACGGCTTATTAATACGTTGCAGCGTCAAAGCATGGTAAGGGACTATGAAGAAAACGGATTTATACCAACGCGCCATTACGCTGCTATATTTGATACGAGCTTGGGCACTATTCGCCGCGTTCTTCATTCCGAAGGTCTGCACTATCGAAGACATGCTGTAAAACCTTTTCTTACAGAAAATCACAAAAGGGCAAGATTACAATTTGCGTTAGAACATTTAGATTTCGACTGGAGTAGCGTAGTTTTTACGGACGAAAAGTGTTTTAAATCCAGTGAACATGGGCGTTTAAATTTGTGGCGTCGTAATAACACGCGATATAGTCATGATCACGTAGTTCCTAATAGGGAATCTGGTCGTATCACGGTGAACATGTGGGGATGGATTAGTGCAGCCGGCCCAGGAGAACTAATCAAAATACCAAGTCGGGCAAATAGTGCTAATTATATTGATGTGCTGGAGGAGACCATGTTGCCTACCGTTCGAATTGTGTATCCAGAGGAAGAACTACCAATAATAAGATACGTGCAGGATAATTGTCCTATACATCGATCGCGTAGTGTTAAGGAGTGGTTCGACCAACATAATGATGTTCGTGTTATTTCTTGGCCTGCTAGGTCACCAGACTTAAATCCTATTGAAAACATATGGGGTATTATGGTGCAAAGGTGGCACAATGAAAATGAGCGAACTGCAGAAGCCTTAGAAGTTCATTGTTTAAAGATATGGGATGATATTCGGGGTTCTGATGTGTGTGAAAATCTAATCGGTTCAATGAGCACCCGCTTGCAAGCTGTTATCGATGAAAACGGTGGTTATACAAGTTACTAATAATTTTAGCACATACGAGTTAGTGAAAACTGGATTACTCTTATTTTTTACTATTGTTCTTCTCTTTTTAACATTTCTTTGATTAAAAAATACAGCCATGATAAATATTCTGTACTTAGTATTTGTACTGGACTGATATCATGAAAATTATCACTTTGACCTTTTTGATACTTTATGAAATAGTAACCTACTATGCTAATGATCCAGTTTTCACTTAATTTTTATAGTGGTTAAGAAGCTTCAATTTTCTTTCACATTTGGAAACGAGTTATTAAGCTTCCACCTCAGTAAAAAGTTAACTGCTAAAATTATTAACTTAATGATTAATGTAACACTAACTTACTAAGTTCAGGTCTAATTGTTAAAGAGTTTTAAATCTTCTTTATATACTGGGCATTCAAAACTATGACATAAATATAACTTTATAATGTGTAATGAATTAAACACTTTAATTATAAGTAATTGTGTCATTTTCGTTCACCTTTATTCTTATTTTTATACAACAGCGGTGACAGATAAGCTTACGGTCCATCTGGTCGGTGGTGGCCACCGTAGTCTATAGAAGCTTGCAACACCAGAGGCGCGACTTCGCGTTTCCAACCCAGTTTAAGGTTAAAAATCTGTGTACCGATGCCGATGGTACCCGATGGCGTAAGTAAGAGATAACTGACGACTGCCTCGTTGCTCGAGAGGTCGAAACGTTGACTGTGAATCACGAGGCTGTGGGTTCGATTCCCACCGGAGACGAAAATTTGTGTTAACCATTAATTAATGTTTGTCTCGAGAGTCTGGTGTTTCTATGTGTAACAAGTATTTAAAAGTATATAAGTATTTATATACCTACGTAGTTTGATACCCATAACACAAGCAGGTTATTCCTAGCTTACTTTAGGATCAGATACCGTTGTGTGAAAATGTCCGTGTCTATTTATTTACTAACTATTTTATAAAAAGACATCAGGACCTAGGATTAGGGTATTTTGTATATCTTTCGCAGAAACAGCAACTATAAACAGCAATTATTGTCAAAATATCAACCCTTTAATCTTTTGGTTAATGAAAATACGCCATCTAGTACATTTTTTGTGCACTTAAACTCAAACATTTACAAGATTATAGATTCTAAGGTCTCTTTGCAATATTATCTTCGAGTAAAGTTGCGCCATCTAGTGCAGTTTTTGTGAACGTGGACTTAAGTATGCATGGAATTATAGATCTTAAGGGGCCCATGCAATATTGGAGGCCTGTGTACAACTGTACATACACAGTACTAGTGTTGTAGGTAGGTATTATTTTTTGATACTTATAAATAGGTACATATTTTTTACATAAAAAAAAATAGCGAAGAAAAATTAAAAACAAAGTCATTCGCAATAAATAGACACATTACATGCACTAGATACCTACCTACATAATAAAAATTGAATTATGTAATTTGCTCTCTGATACATACCTTTACTAAATCCTTCAACACTTCATTCAGTGCTAAACAGACTTCAGGGACTATAATAGATATAATTTGGCTTGAAACTTTAAACAAATAATGCAGGCTCCTGTAACTATCTCCCGTAGCTAAGAATCTTAAAGTGATGGCAAGTCGTATTTTCACTGGTATGGAATCTCTCCAACGTGTATTCTGTTTTTCAACTATTGGGGTTACTTTTTCCAATAAATGGTTAAAATCGCTAATTGACATGCGAACAAAGTTATCAAATTCTCCAGATGGTTCTGCCAGAAGTTCTGTTAGTTGATTATTCATGCTTTCCCTGAAACAAAATTTTTATTATTGAAAATCATGATCCGATAATGAGCTATTTATTTACAATAGGCTTAACTTAAAATAGGTACCTACCTACCTACACATCGGGCCATTAACTTTAAAGCATAATAATTAAGCAGATAATCAGTCAGTTGCCATTAACGTTCTGGCAACTGACTGATTATCAGTTTAAAGAAGTAAATACAAAAACACATACTTACATAGTTCTGTTACGATGAATGCTTAGCATCCACCACCTTCTTTTTTGCCATCTTTTTTTTATAACTTTTCTCTCATGCACGTTTTTAAAATGGTTATATAGACTAATCAAGTATACGGCAACAGCTACAGTAGACTCTACGTCCATCTTGAGTGTCTGACGCCCGCCAACTGACTTAGGGACAATCATGGCCGGGTGTGTGGACGGCCGGCACAATGATCGAGCCGATGATGGGCGATTACGCGATTACCATCATGGCCCATTCTGTAGAGGAGCCTTTACGTGGAGAATCGATGTCAGACTGTCGTCCTGAATGGGTACTCTTCCCGGTCGATGCGCATTCCCTCGGGAGTTCCTCAGGGTTCCCTGTTAGGACCTCTCCTCTTTAATATCTTTGTTAATGACATCATAAATAGCTTTCATTGGTCCAAAATACTACTCTATGCAGACGATATGAAGATTATGAAGCAGGTAAACACTGAAGCGGACGCTCGTTTGCTTCAAGAGGATTTAGATCGTTTCCAGAGCTATTGTGAGCATAATAAGCTTGACCTAAACGTTAGTAAGTGCCACGTCTGCACTTTCACGCGCAAGCCGCACCCCATATCATATCAATATGTATTACTAGGTGAACCCGTGAATAGAGTTCAAACCGTAGTCGATCTTGGAGTTACCTTTGACTAAAAACTCATATATGACACACATATTGATAACATCATCGCTAGGGCAAGTAAGGCTCTAGGGTTTGTTATGGGAACTTCCTCAGAATTCAAAAACATTAAAACAATAAAAATTCTGTATTGCTCTTTCGTTCGAAGCCACCTCGAATATGCATCGCAGGCCTGGAACCCCATTTATAACACGTATATCGATCGTCTAGAAGGCATACAGCGCAAGTTCATGAGGTACATTCAGTTTCGTTCTAAGTGTTATTTACCTGATTATCATGCCCGTTGTAGGAAATTTCATATTCTTCCCCTTTCTGAGCGACGTAAGATAGCAGATTTATCGTTACTGTTCCGCATAATGAATGCTACAGTAGATACTCCGGAGTTGGTGAGGAGAATAGGACTTTGCGTGCCCTCTGCATTTTTACGTAGACCAAACTTGTTGCACACCCCTATAGCACGGACTACATACAGAAAAAATTCATATATAATAAGGGCTACACGCACGTATAATAAGACATGTCGGGGTGTTGAATTGGACCTGTTTGTGGATAGTACTTCAACACTGAAAAAGGTGCTAAGTGATGGCTACTTTAATGAGAGTGACTGAAGTTCTGAAGAGTGGAAATAATGTATTTTTTTGCTAACCGACACTTATCTATTTAACTTTATCTTTGTCTCCTCGCAGACAGTTATGGTTCGTTGTTTCATCTAACCTGGGCTGTTTGTGAGGTTTCAGTTTTTAACTTACCTGTGAAAACTTGTAATTGGCCTTCGACCGGTAATTTGTATTATATTAAGAATTATGTTAGCTGTAAGTTTTCCCAAAATGTAAAAATAAAATAAAATAAAATAAAATATTTTTTTGCATAATAAAGCATTTTAATTAATGTATATTTGACTTAATTAAAATTGAGCACGTAAAAAGTAGTGAAATGAATATTTGACGAAGTGATTAATATGCGAAATATAAATTTGCTAAAGATTCTTTTGGGATTCTAAAACTATGCAATAAGTTTTTTGGGAAATGAAATTTGACGAAACATATTTTTCCAACGGCAGGATCCCCAAATTGGCATTATAACAAAACTTTCACGCGCACGAAGTCGCGGACAACAGCTAGTTTTATTAATAAATCAACCTGGAATCAAGATAATCATTATTCTGAGTAAATTCATTCGGGTATTAATAATATACTGAAATATTTTTTAAAACATTATTTAACACATTAGATTAGTTTGCTAGCTTTCATCTTACTAATATTATCTTCTTCTTACTATCTTACAAATATTATAAAGGCCAAAGTTTGTGAGTATGGGTGTTAGATTAGTGTCTAGAACAGCGTTTCCCATCTGGTGAGACGCGACCCGGTGCCGGGTCGCCAAATAAAAATACCGGGTCGCCAGCATTGCCTCCATATTTTAAATAAGTACTAAGAGATGGTCGATTTTATTTCTTAACTAACGAGACAATGATGATAACTCGACAGGCGGATTGTAGGTATTGTAACTAATAGCGGGCGCGGGGCACGGGAGGGGTGCACTCATTATACGTAGTAGCTAGCTTTTGTTTATTGTAAAATAAGGGGTAATAACAAGAGTAGCAGTGTAGTCTGATAGAACTATATTCGTGGTTAATACTTTACAAGCTAGTGACACATAAAAAACATAAACAAGACCGTAACTACGCTTATTTAAATTGGTGACAGACATGTATAAAAGATTATTCACACATGCCAGTGCATCTATAATATGCGACCTCCAATACGCCCCCTTAATCTATTACACATGCGTAGAAAATTATCTATTACTTAAAACATATAGAAAACATAAAACATCAAAACATAAAACATCAAAACATCTAACTACTCATCCACCCCCTTAATAGAATAATTTGACAGGGATAAATCCATTAAAAATTCTCTAAGCTTCGGGCTGTGAACACTTTTAGTTAAGATGTCCGCTATCATCTTATCAGTTGACATGTACTTTATTTCAACTTTTTTAGCCAGTACACACTCACGAATAAAATGATACTTGATATCTATATGCTTTGTTCTATTATGCATCATTTTGTTAGCTGCAATTTTATGCGCCGACTGATTGTCATTATAAATTACTACCGCTTTACTATCCACAGCTGTCAAACTGTTCAGTAAACTACGTAAATAAAGAGCTTCCTTCGAAGCTTGACTCAATCCTACGTACTCTGCCTCTGTGGAGGACAAGGATACCGTCGCTTGCTTCCTACTCTCCCATGATAATATATTTTTACCTAATTTGAAAATTAATCCTGTGAAAGATTTTCTATCAAGTGCTCCTCCCCAATCTGCATCAACATAGCCTCGTAAGTCTAAATCTCCCGACTTCCTAAAAGTGAGACAAAGGTTAGACGTGCCCTTCAAATACCTTAAGACCCGTTTCGCACATTTAAAGTGTATTTCGTCATAATATGAATTAAATTGTGAAAGTACACTCACTGCATGTGCTATATCTGGTCGCGTATTACATGCCAAATAGTTAAGACACCCTATTAAGCTTTGATATGGCAGATCGCTATGGGAATTTGTCGATCTTTCTAATTTCATTCCGACTTCCATGGGAGTCGAAACTGGCTTAGCGTCTGTCATGTTAAATTCATTCAATATGTCCGAAATGAACTGTTGCTGATCTAGACAAATAACATCTTTCTCTCTTCTTAGCCTCATGCCTAAAACATATAGAAAACATAAAACATCAAAACCGTAACTACGCTTATTTAAATTGGTGACAGACATGTATAAAAGATTATTCACACATGCCAGTGTATCTATAATATGCGACCTCCAATATTGTTTCATTCGCACTTTGCAGCCCTTCCTATAAGAGCGCTTTGTTTGTGATTTTACGTATTACTTATAAAACGGTAATTTATTGTAATGTAACAATGGATAAGTGGTTAATAAAACAAAGTACCTGTTCCGATAGCAGTTCAAATCAACAGTTGAGTGATGTACAGCCAAGTACAAGTTCTAGTTCTGATAGTGAAACCAAAAAACGGTTGCACGATGCCTGAGCATCGTGCAACACTTATGAAGTACTCTTGGTGTCGACAATATTTTGAAGATTATATTCAATTTGGCTTTATAGAAGGCAGAGATAACAAGTTCTGTATTACAAATTACACACAGTAGGTGTGTAATTTGTAATACAGAACTTGCCAACGAATCTATGAAACCTTCAAAATTGATGCGGCATTTGGAACTAAAACATCCTGAGTACAAAGAAAAGCCAAAAGAGTTCTTTGTGAATAAGAAAAAAATGTTAGATTCTAGCAAGAAAAATATGGATTCAAATTTTTCACAAGGTACTCAAACTCATAATTATGCTGGCCTCCTATGAAATTTCACAATTAATTGCCCAGTCTGGCTATCCACACGTAATTGGTGAGGAGTTAGTACTACCGGCAATAAAAATTGTAGCATCGCGATTATTTGAAAAAAAAAACAGGTAAACCTAGTAACTCAGTTAGCTTTATCGAATAACACGGTGAAGCGTAGAATCGTGGATATAGCAGATGATATTGAAAAAACTGTTGTAAGTCATCTTAAATCCCTCCAGGTACAGAAAGTTGAATTCCGAAAATGTTGAAATCCTAAAATGATTACTTTCCCAAAATGAAGATTATTTTTAGTTTTGCAAAATGTTGAATTCTTATAATGTTGAAATATCAAAAAGTTGAATTCTCATAATGTATACTTTTCCAAAGAAAATTGTTTCTTTGTTGAAATAAATAAATTAAAAAAGAAATATCGTATTGAAGGAAATAAAAATAGGTGGCATATCTTTCTGTACCATAATTATATTTAATGATGACTGAAGACGTATAAGAAGTACCAAGTGCAAACCATCTTTAGATAACGATAACTCTATGGGAGCCTTCCTATTGTCAATGTCAATCAATATCAATTACAAGTTATTTCTCTTCAGTCAAAAAATACCTAGGTATTACATACCTCGTAATAAATTTAATTAATACAATTTATGTTCTAAATGAATCCCTCCAAAACAATTTTTTTTACTACAAATAATAAAAAGCGAAAACTTCTTGTAATCAGAGGGAAATACACGCTGACCAAAGATGGAAGATCAAATCAGAACGGCACTTCTCGATGGAAGTGCACGAACCGTGATGTTTGTTCTGCCTCAGTAACATTAAGTAAAGATGAATGTGAGATAAAACGTGAAACTAAGCATTCTTGTAGACCGAATAAAAATAAAATTAAAGTTACAGAGTTAATTAATAATATTAAGAGGGAAGTATGTTTTAACTTGCACCCTATCGAGCAGATATACGAAAAAATGGTGCAAAAATTTGTGGAATGTAATGATTATTTTCCTGTAACCGAAATTCCATCATTTGCCTCGATAAAAACTACATTATATAGAGCACGAAAACTCTACTTGGGCACGGATTCACTTGTTTTCAAGAAAATAGAAAACGTACATATTCCAAAGGAAATACCAGAACATTTCAAAGTTATTGAAGATGGAAATAGAGAAAAAATTATAATCCTGTGCTCTAAAACTGCAATAACGGCGATAAAATCATCAAAATTGTGTAGCTACAGTGGTGACGGTACTTTCAAAACTTCTCCACGTCCTTTTCGTCAACTTTACATAATTCATCTAGACATATTTTCAGACCAAACAACAATAAACGTGTTCCCTGTTATATACGCATTTCTATCAAACAAGACACAAAAAACTTACACGAGATTATTTAACTTAATAAAAACAAATCTGCCCGTCGTCATAAAATCCTATAAATGTGATTATGAAGTTGCCCAAATTAATGCCGTTAAAGCAATTTTTCCAAATGTTAATTTATGTGGATGTTATCAACATTTCAATAAAGCCGTCTGGAGAAAGGCAAAAGATTTGAAAATAGCAAGAGTCCCAAAACCTACAAATGACGATAGGAGTGCACGAAATATAGTTAGAATTTGCTCTAATTTTGTCTTACTTCCACCCTTTTCTATGCCACAAGCTTGGAGTGGTATTCAAAACGCTGCACCAGATACAACAAAAATGAAGTTATTTTTAAAATACTTTAAAGAGACATGGTATGACAAAAATCACAATTTGATAAGTTGCGCGGCAGACACTCATCGAACCACCAACAGTTGTGAGGGTTACCATAGTCGAATAAATTCGAGATTACCTCTAAACCCAAATTGGTACTTAGTATTTTGTACACTTTTAAAAGAAATACAACATTACGACAGAAAAATCGAAAGATATATGTTATTTGTGCCATTTAAGAAGAACAGGCGGACAAGAGATATCATTTTCGATAGAAAATATTTATCCTTATTAAAAAAGCTGGAGAGAAAAACAATATCCCCAAAAAAATTCCTTAAAACAATAAACTTCTTTAAATTAAAACTGATTTTCAAGAAGTAAAGAAAGAAGACAATTATTACGGACGAATATTTACTTTTTATGTTAAATGTTTTGATGAAGTGTCATTTAAGTTAGTAAGTTTCAATAAACCTCATAACTAAACCTTTTACTGTCTCTTCTTTTTTTCAAAATATAATATAACATTCTGCAAGTTCAACTTATTGCAAATTCAACATTTAAGGATTCAACATTCTGCAAATTCAACTTTTTGCAAACTCAACGTTTCAGGAATTCAACTTTTTGCAAATTCAACATTTAAGTATTCAACATTCTGCAAATTCAACTTTTTTACGAATTCAACATTTTCGGAATTCAACTTTCTGTACCTGGAGGCTTAAATCATGCCATTACTTTTCCTTGCAAGTTGATGAAAGTACAGACATATCAGATTTTGCCAATCTGATATGTTTCGTGAGATATGATTTTCATAATACTATTCACAAAGAGTTTTTGTTTTGTAAACCTTTGCCTACAAGAACTACAGCAGAAGAATTATTTAAGTTGATTAATGATTATATAAACAAAAATTACATTGAATGGAATAAGTGTGTAGGATTGAGTAGCGATGGAGCACGCGCAATGTCAGGCATTCGTACTTTGGGCTTTATCCAAGGGTAAAAGCCGTAGCACCAGAATGTGTTTGGACGCATTGTAGTATTCACAGAGAGGCGTTGGCAGTCAAAAAAATGCCTTTGCCTCTAACTGTAACGATGCAAGAGTGTGTCTAGTTCATAAACTACGAGGGTGGATTGAAAAGTTCTCGGCCTGGTCAAGAAAACAAAATATAATTAATGAAAAATTGTTTTTATTTTTCGACGTAATCTCCCTCTAACTTAATGCATTTCTTCCATCTGTCCTTTAAAGCTTCTATCCCGGTTTTAAAAAAAGATTCCACAAGTTCCTCAAAATATTGAGTTACTGCTGCTTCGACCTCTTCATTTGATGAAAATTTCTGGCCACCGAAGTGTTTTTTTAGGTTTGGAAACAGGTGAAAGTCCGAAGGCGCCAAATCAGGTGAATAAGCCGGGTGGGGCAGCAATTCAAAACCACAATCACGAATTTGAGCCATGGTTTCAACAGACGTGTGAACGCGAGCATTGTCCTGATGAAACAACACTTTTTTTCGGAGTAATCCGGGGCGGTTTCTTTTAATTTCTTCACGTAAACGCCGCAATAGGGTGCAATAGTACGTTGAATTAATGGTTTCGCCTTTTGGGAGGTAGTCGATCATGATGACGCCCTTGGCATCCCAGAAAACTGACGCCATCACCTTTCCAGCCGACAAAATTGCTTTTGCTTTTTTAGGGGTAGGTTCATCAGTTTTTTTCCACTGTTTGGATTGTTGTTTTGACTCTGGAGTGTAGTGGTGGACCCAGGTTTCATCCATAGTCACAAACCTATTCACAAAATCTTGCGGGTCAGCCTCGAACATCTCCAAACAGTCACGAGAAAGCGTGAGTCGAATGCGCTTTTGGTCGACTGAAATCAACCTCGGTACCCACCTAGCAGAAACCTTAGAAAATCCAAGTTCATGGACAATGATATTTTGTGTTCGTTCATATGAGATGCCCATAGTGTCGGCAATATTCCTGATGGTCAATCTGCGGTTTTCCAATATGAGATCACACACTTTGCCGATGTTTTCTCCAGTCGTAGAAGTCGATGGCCGGCCGGAGCGAGGGTCATCTTCGATGCTCTCTCGACCGCGTTTAAATTCAGCAGCCCATTTTTTTATAGTACTATACGATGGGGCAGATTCCCTTTATGTTGTTTTCATATCAATATGAATCTCTTGTGGTGTAATTTTTTTTTTACACAATTATTTGATTACCGCGCGATGTTCAGATTTGTCCATTTTCCAAAAACGTTGCGTTTTGACTAACTTTATTGACTCCCACGTAAAAACTACGAAATCCACGGATAAAAAATTCAACACTATGACAGCCAAAGAACAAATGAACTCAAAGAGGTTAGTATCAAATTTGTACCATCAACATTTATATGCCAGGCCGAGAACTTTTCAATCCACCCTCGTATATAAAATCTCGTCCACTGAACTCAAGAATATTCGCCGCTCTTTGCCAAGAAATGGGAAGTGATCGCGAACATCTTCTTTTACACTGTGAGGTGCGATGGCTATCAAGAGGGAATGTTTTAAAAAGGCTTATTGAATTAAAAACAGAAGTTGCAGTGTTCTTGTAAGAAAATCCCCCAACAGCCAGGGACGTAATATTTGAATTAAAGGACACATTTCAGGATATTAATTGGTTGGTAAAGGTTGCCTACATTTCCGATATTTTTGATTTTTTAAATAATCTGAACTTGTCATTACAAGGCAACAACTTATCTGTTTATAAAGTACAAGAGAAAGTGGAAGCTGCACAAAAAAAACTTAACGTGTGGTCACATCGTGCTGAGACAGGGAACTACACAGTGTTTACTAAGTTAACTGGATTACAAAAAGAGTATAACATGGGTTCCTTACTACTTACTTCAGATACTATCAAAGAACATTTATTAGGGCTGGAGACCAATCTCAAAGAATATTTTCCTTCAATTAACATTAACAAAACATGGATAAAAACCCATTCACATTCAACTTTGACTCCGAAACGAATTTGACTGATTCAAATGTCGAATCGTTAATTGAACTGTCTTGTGACACAGCACTAAAGGACATATTCGAGCGAAAACCATTGATAGATTTTTGGTTATCTTGTCGTCAGGAATACCCAATTGTAGCTAATCAAGCAATACAGTTTTTAATGCCATTTGTCACAACCTATAAATGTGAAGCAGGGTTTTCCACATTAGCTTACCTCAAAAATAAATATAGAAACCGACTTGAAGTCGAACCAGATCTCAGAATAAAACTCATCGTTTTCGGCGGACTCAATACCGTTTTCAGGGGGTCCAAAAACTTAAGTGGGTCACGAATAGGGTTGCCAACCGTCCCGCTATACGCGGGACGTCCCGTTTCTGAGACCCGTAACAAGACGTCCCGCTCACACACTGAGCGGGACGAGTGATATCCCGCTTTTCTTGCTCTAGCAACAAACGTTTACGTTTACAGTATTTCTAGCCATGCGTCAAATCACGGAAACGTGAAGTTATTTCCTAAATGTAGTTGTAAGATTCTACTGTCCAGAGGAGTGTATTCGCACATGTTTGCTTGATTTTTATGAAGACCCCTATAAGAAAGCGATAGATGAATAGTAAATACAATAACATTAAGGCCGTCCATAGGGCTAACTACCTTGACCATCAAAACACGCGTCCTTCAAGCTAGGAATTGTTGTCTTTTAGATCTTATTTATGTTGGAATAAGCTAATACTCTTACTTATTCAAAATCGAAGAAAACCAAAATATAGATGTATATTTTCTTTTTAAATTGGCATATATTTTTCTTGCGCGTCGAATAAAATTGAAGTCATAAAATGTATTCATCTAAAAATTTGGGGCTGACTTTATGATGGTTTTAGACATCTTACTTCTTACTAATATTATAAATGTGAAAGTTTGTGAGTGTGGATGTTTGTTACTCTTTCACGCTCAAACTGCTAAACGGATCGGGCTGAAATTTGGTACAGAGATACATTATAGTCTGGAATAACACATAGGCTACTTTTTATCCCGGGAATAAGTTCCCGCTGCGGGCATCAGCTAGTTATGTATAATTAATATACTATACAACAAAAGCATATTTTGACACACATCTTGTACCAAGATTAAAAATGTTTTTTTGGCTATAATTTTCCGTCTACTTATTCAGACAAAAAATGCTTTTATTTGCACCTCTTTTTCGTCATTTTCTAAACCAGGCCCCTTTTGATTTCCGCAACGCATCTCATCATTCACCTATTCCGATAATAATGCTAATGTTAATTTCGGGACAGACAAAAAATAATTAAGTTTTTACACATTTAAGGAACCAACATGGCGACATGGATGCTCAGCACACATGTTGCATGATGCTGTTGCGCATGCTGGTGCAAAATGTCTATTTGATGTGGAAACTTTGGTTTTAAAAAATATGGTCACCTGTCGTGTCATGCACAGAGAGTTCAAAGTTTCAAACACTTAAAGAATTTTTCGCTGATGCTAATCTACAGTACCTACAAATACAATAATGAGATATGTGAACATTACATCCTCCTGTCGAGAAAATTCTAAACGGGTTTCCTGCCTTAAAAAGTTCTTTTTCATTTCTTGGAGAAAACTTTCCAATCGCTTTGTAGAAATTTTTTGACGAGGATAAGAGTAAAAAGAGCGAATGCTAACTTGGTGTTTTGACAACATTTTAAAAAAAATCAGTACAGTTACATTATCATGCGTTTGGAGAAAGAAGTCGTGTAAAACTTACAACATATCAAAAAGCGTACGGAAATTATATTTAAACTAAATAATGCTCGGGGCTTTTCCGCGTGAAATTCAGTATCCGTTAAAGTTCACGTTTTTTAGTATTCTGAACAAAATTCGTAAGATCCCGCTTTTTAAATCCTTGTCCCGCATTTGAAATCAACATTTCCCGCAAATTCGCATTTTGAAGTTGGCAAGCCTAGTCACGAAGGAGGAGTATGAAATTTACCGGGTCACAGTAGAAGAAAGTGTGGGAAACGCTGGTCTAGAATAACACATAGGCCATTTTTCCCTCGAGTAAGTTCCCACGGAAGCGGGAACTAATTTTACGCTGGCGAAGCTGCGGGCATCAGCTAGTATGTTATAATTAACAATTTAATATTGTTCTTTATTGATTTGCGTATATGCGTAATAACAATTAATCGGAAAACATTGGAAATTATCGTTTGCCCTCGTTTCAGTTGACGTAAGTAAGTAAAACTTTATTGTACAATCGACCAAATTGAATCATGACTAATGACCCACCTTCATTTTCCTAAAAGAGTGTAGCTTTTCAACAGTGAAAGAATTTTTCAAATCGGTCCAGTAGTTCCAGAGCCTATGCGTAACAAGCAAACAAACAGAAAAACAAATCTTTCCTCTTTATAATATTAGTATAGAAGCATAGATAAAGATTAGAAAAGATTTGATTGTCTGTTTGTTTGGGACATAGGATTGACTTTATTTCAAACTAGCGGACGTTACGCGGTTTCACCCGCGTAGTTCTCGTTCCCGTGGGAATACGGGAATAAAATATAGCCTATGTTCATTGGTATTCCGTGAAATGTTTGAAATTGAAATGTCCGTGAATATTTATTTATTCATTTATTACTCACTTCGTAATTATATTATTATCTTCTGATGATTTAATACGTAACATGCAATGATAAAATAAAGATTGAAAAGAAAAATAAAAAAAAAGATAATTGTAAAGATATATATTTTATGAAATCAGAACTTTCATTGTAGTGAAGTTGAAAGAAATATTATGTGGTATTAACTGGACACTAGTGTTTTTTTTTATACCACTAAGGTGGCAGACAAGCATACGGCCCAACAGAAGGACTGGTGGTCACCGCAGCCTATGAACGTTTGCGACACCAGAGGCGCCACACTCACGCTGCCGACCCTGTACGAAACCTTTTAAGGCCCCTTGTGAAAACGGAGGCAGGGAAATCATACCACAATCATTATTGTTAAGGGTATTGGTGCTTGGTATCTTCGTAGAATAATCCCAAACCACCACTTGATAGGAGACTCACAGAAACTTATCAGGTCTCCCAAATAGCATAGTGGATATGTGGAACAAGCTACTAGAAAGGGTACTAAAACAGCCATTGGTTTTAAAACTAACCTTGATGAACATTTATAAGGTGAACTAATATTATAAAATAACACAAGTACAGGCATCGAATTCCAAGATCTGCAAGCGCATTATAAAATAATAATAAGTAATACCTAATTGTTGCACCAACTAAAATAATTCAGGCATGATATTCTGAAACCAGAGAATTGAGTGTCGAAATGATGGAATGAAATCAAAGTCAGGTTGGTATCGATACAATAACTCTATAAACCCTACAAAAAGAAAGTATTGCCTATGGTGTTTTACCACAGTTTTTTTTTACGTGAGGGAAAATCCGTCATGGATGCTATGCCGGACTCCTACCAACTAAAAAACTTCACGTAACGCCTAACAGTCTATGGTTGGAAGCCCCGGGTAAGCCCTCAGAAGGATGTCCCCAGGACTCTGCTTTGCCACAGTATTATCAAAATCTTCTTTTAGACAAAATTTCATCTGATTGCATAAACACTGTACAAACCTTCTATGAAAATGATGGCAACTATTGACAACAGCAGACTTGGCGCCGGAAAATGAGACTGCCTGACCAGAAAAGGGGTTCAAAACAGAAAAGATATCTATGAGATAGCATCGCAAATTTATACAAGAAGTTTTAAGCTAAACATTTTAAAATAAGCTACACAACGTTTTGTCGTCTACGTCCTTTCTGGGTCATAACACCAAATTTAAACGAACGTGACACGCGCCTGTGTATTAAGGGGACTAGTCGACAAAGTTTGCGAAAAAGAGGTGCAAATGAAGACATTGTTGTCGGTATTAGTAAACGAAAAATGATAGCCAAAAGTAGATTTAAAAAATACAAGATGTGTGTCAAAAGATGGTTTTGTCAGAAATTGTGTATTTATTATAAATAATTAGTAAAACATCATTGAAATCGCCTAGAATTTTTTAGATAAATAAATGACGAAATATTTGTGGACATTCTCACACAACTTAAGCTATTATAACCTTGTGTTAAGGGATTTGGACAACTGATTAAAATAGTTACTTATATTACAGTTATTATTAACACACTGCTTTTTTGAGACACTGCTCTCGACCGTCAATTCTTTCAACTTATTACGTCTTGGGGCGACGTAGGCACCATCTACTGGCAACTTGGTTAAGGTAATAAAGTGAAAGAATTGACGGTCAAGAGCAGTGCCTAAGTGGTCCAAAGGTAAGCGCGTCTGGTCCGGCAAACCAGAAGACACTGGTTCGAATCCTGCTTGGGACCAAAAATTGTATACAATTATTTTCCGGCAGCCAAAGAATATTTCCAGACTTCCTTGTCTAGGAAGTCTGGAAATGATCTGCTGGCTCAGTTGGATTCTCAAACAATGTGTTATTATTTTTTAAGTCTATAGGTATTATATTAAGTAGAGCACTAAAAAGAATAGCCCGCCGAGTTTCTTGCTAGTCTATGACTATACATAATAATAAAAATGATGAGGGTCGAGAGTCTGAACATGGAAGCTATTTAAAAAAAATATTAGATAATAAGATAATCATTGATTTTATAGTAACACCTGCACTTTTAATTTCGTCTGGTAGCCTGTTGCAAAAGCGTATACAGTTACCCATGAAAGAATTGCTGGTTTTGTGCAATCTGCTATGAAAATCATTTAAGAGCAATTAAGAGAGAATTTATCATATAAGAGCTTAATGATTAAGGCTAGTGTTAAATATTTCAACCGCGCCGAAGACGTGGACTAAAATTAATTATATAGAATAGATTCTAAAACAATTCAATCCACGCCCTCGGCGCGGCCTGAATTATTTTACAATATGCTTAATCTTTAAGTTCTTCTATGATTAAGCAAACAGGGCAGTTTCACCCGCCGCTTGATGAGTCTGATTAAGAAATACCTCCCCTTTCATACACCTTAAGCGTCGTAAACGAAGTTGTGAGGGTCAGATAGTTAATGTACATACAATAGCTGACCCACACAACTTCGTTTGCGTCACATGAGAGTGAGTAAGAGAGTGGTACCTATTGTATTAATACTTTAAGTAATATAGTCCCGTCGCATTTATTCCCGTCGCGCTTACTCCCGTCGCGTGTCTTATATTTATTAGAGAGGTAGATAATAATATTTAAAGTGATATAATTTTTCTCACGTCGCTTATATTCATCCATTAGAGTTGACCCCCACAACTTTGTTGAAGTGATATAATGTTTCCCGTCGCATTTATTTTTGTCCGTTTTTTGGTACGGAACTCATCGTGTGCGAGTCCGACTCGCACTTGGCCGGTATTATCTTTCATCAGTTGACATCGTGTGCGAGTCCGACTCGCACTTGGCCGGTATTATCTTTCATCAGTTGACATCGTGTGCGAGTCCGACTCGCACTTGGCCGGTATTATCTTTCATCAGTTGACATCGTGTGCGAGTCCGACTCGCACTTGGCCGGTATTATCTTTCATCAGTTGACTGGCTACTACTGCAGAAAACGTTTACTTCCGTCGTCGCGTCGAGTTGCGTCGCTCATGTTTTAATAATAATTTAGAGGGTTATTGTAAGTGAACCTTAAAAGATAGGCATATGCTGTGCAGGTCTTTTTTTTAATTTTTTGAAAAGGAAAAAAATTGTAGTACACTATTTTTACATAACTTTAACCATTTACGCAACGTACTCAATGGAAGCTCTCAAAAGAAATAAATTTTCCCTGTTCAGAAAACATTATTCATGGCTGCTCCGCTCCTATTTGTCTTAACGTAATGTTATTAGCCATTAGCCATCCTCAATAAATGTACTTTAAAACTTGAAATTATTTTTGAAATCGAACCGGTAGTTCCTTAGATCCTAGCGTTCAACCAAACAAACAAACTCTTCAGCTTTATAATATTAGTATGGATTATGGTCACGCCTTTATCCCCGAAGGGGTAGGCAAAGACATATTATTATGCTCCTACATTTCACCTTTTTAGAATTTGTCCTACGTAATAGGTGGTGAGCCGTATTGCCGTGTTGGACAGGCGCAGGTCGTCATTTTACTGGCTACCGGGACCAACGACTTATAATTAAACGGCCCTTTGAAGCACGGTAACGCTCAAATAACTGTCACTAAGTGGTCACATGGATGGTCACCCATCCAAGGACTGGCCATAGAGAAAGTTGCTTACAACAGTGACCGTTTACAGAACAATGAGTCTGTGTGCAGTGCCACGAGCGCTTCTTATTTATACATAACTAGCTAACCCTCGCAACTGCGTTTACGACGCTTACGTAGGTACGTACATATTTTTGTTTGTTTGTATTAATCAAATTTCAAGCGAGTGGAAGACCCCTCTTGTCTGGATTTGTAATAATTTAAGTACAAAACAAAGAATATAATGAACATTCGTCTTTGTGAATTCGTGGCGAGACTTTGTCTGTGACTCTGTTGCATTAAAGTACGTCACTAGGTTAGGTTACGTGGATCATCTGTTCAAAGTTTGAAATTAAACAAAAATGACAACGGCAATCGGATTGAACTTTCACAATAAACGTTTTAGAGAGGGGCAGTCGGGTGAGACCGTCTCACAGCTTCTTGTTTATTTGGTGAAGCGAGGAACGCATTTCCGCTACTATTTTCTTCTTCTTCCGTGGTTCTTTTACTCTGATGTCTCTGTAGTTGCGCTACTCTATGTTGGCGAGTCATGTCGCCCATATGCTCAAGGTCGTTAGCTCTGGGTATGGCCTTAAGCACGCGAACATCGATCTGAAACTGTCAGCATTGCACAGGCGACGAATTCTGACTTACAACAGTCACACTGCACTGCTTGGGAAAAACATGTAATCGCTATGATGAGCTACGTTTGTCACGAACCTAGACTACAGGGAGTTTAATGACAGCAAGCCTATTGAATTTAAGAAATGGATATCCGAGAAATAAACTTACAAAGACCCCAAGACCAAGAATGCTCGAACAGTTACCAAATACCTAAAGAAAACGTTCACGCTTCGCCCTCGAGAACTAATAGATGAGCTGCACGAGGATTTGGAAGCCTATAATTAACACGAGAGAAACATTACCCATCAATACAATCCTATCAAAAAATACAAACAAAACCTTACCGATGAAGAAGCTATTATACGTATAGATTTTTCAGAAAATGATTGTTCCAAATATCAAGAAATACAATAAATTCGTTTTGGAGGGTCGAGACTTCAGCTAAGTCTTCATACTGTGGAAGTGTATACCAAAAATGTTTTATTCAGTGTCAGGTTAGGAAGAAGGCTACGTTCGGAACAAGTATTAGATTTTTTTCAAGTTTCTAACCTAACCTGGTCAGGTTTTCGGTTCAAGTTCGGAATAATAAAAAAATCTGTTACAGTCATTGATTAGGTACATATTTAATTAGGTCAGGCATTATTATTGTGGAAGAATGTTAAAAAAATCTGTCGAAGTAGTGGTCATTCGATGATGTGTCTTGTCTAAGTATTGTCTGTCGAATAATCGTTTGTCGAAGTAGTGGTAATTCGAAGGTGTGTGTTGTCGAAGTAATGACTTGTCGATCTATATGTTTTCGGAGTTCGCTACATGTCGAAGTATTGTACTGTCTAAATTCAGTCCGTAAGTCAAGTAGGACAAGAATTAATTAAACACAGGGGAAACATACAAATGAAAGAAAAAAAATCAGATTTTTTCAAAAGGTGTCAAGCTTTTTTGATTGAGTTAAGCATGCAATTGAAATCCCGTTTGCCTTTTGAAAATCAAATTTTTCGAGCTAGAGCTAAAATTTCTTGTTCCATACACTGCAGTGAATAAAGAGTTTAGTAGTTTAAGAAATATAATAGAAACTTTCCCATACGAAGTTCATACAACACAAATGCAATTAATTGACGAAGAATACCGAACTCTTAAACTGCCTGGGGGGAACAGTATGTTCCCCTTGCTTGTGTGCGCCTCAAGTTAACATGCATGTGTAGTAGTACTGAGATTAGTGCGCACTAAGTGCAAGAATTTTTTTTTTGCATATTTAATACTTTAAACCACCCGCTTAAACCATTTGGAGACCTCATCTTCCGAATGGAATGGTTGCATCAATGATTGGTTCCATCGTATGGAAAAATATGTCAAATTTCGCGGAGAATACTTCGAAAAGCAATAAATACATTTTTAAATAGTAATGTTGTGTCACTTCCTTGATTCCCGAAATTTTCAGTGCCGCCCTCGTATAATAACCAATATAGAATTAAGATTTACGTCTTTACATCAACATTTTGAAGATTTCGGTTTTCTCTATGATTTCTCTATCTAGCTTGCTTAACAAGCTAAAGAATATGCCAGAGGATCAAATATTAAAACACTGTAACGATTTACATAACGTCCTGCGTGTAGGTAAGAGCAGTAGTGACTTTGGTTTATATGAAGAATTAAATACAATGATCCAAAATATACCCAACTTTAATATAGATGTGAAACAGCTGCTGTCATATATAACAGAAAATAGCTTGAAAGAAATTTACCTAAATATTTACATTGTCATCCGAAATTTTATTAACAATTCCGGTAAGTACAGCCTCTGCTGAAAGGAGTTTTTCCAAATCAAAATTAATAAAAAAATATTTAAAGAACACAATGAGCCAGGAAAGAATTCCAGCTTTGGCTGTTTTACCAATTGAATCAGATAAGGCATCTAGGCTGAATTGCGATACAATAATTAAGGAATTTTGTAAAGTTAAAAGCAGGAAATTTCTGTTCCTTTAATACAGAAATATAAATATTTTTAAACTAGCTGACCCTCGCAACTTCGTTTACGTCACACATGGTGTATGAAAGGAGGTGTATTTCTTCATCAGACTCATCAAGCAGCGTATGAAATTCGCCTCCGGCGTGGACTGAATCATTTTACAATACCCTTAATAATTAAGCTCTTTTATGATTAAGCCAACACGCCCGTTTAGATTTACCCTCTCATTCAAAGGAACCCTTGAATTCTAGGTTTGGTGAAAGTGTCGTTCCTCTGTCGAACTATAAAAACTTGGAACGACCTGCCCGCACACGTGTTTCCCTCATCTTACAACCCCGGGTTCTTTAAGAGGAGCGTGAAGAGGCACATCACAGGGCCGCCAACTTGAGGACCGCTGTAAGAAGTGGCCCCCAATCGCAAGATGCGCCACGGCTATCCATCGTGGCGACGTCAATTTGGCGAGCTGAATATAAAAAAAAAAAAAAAAAAAAAGTGAGATGCTTCTAATTTCTGAACTACAAACCCTTCAATCTTGAAACTTGGGTGGAAAAATCCTTAAAGTACTCCCTTTCCAATAATAAAAAAAAAATATTTGAAACGCGTTGAGAAATTACAACTGAAAACCCATTTTATCTTTCATCCCCTCTTCGGCAGATACCGTGCAAAACTTTGGGATCAAAAGTATCCTAGAACCTTCCTTGGATCATAAGATCGGAATGTACCAAGTATCATTCACATCGGTTCAGCAGTTTCGTCGTGATACTTATTCGGGATACAGACAGACAGACAGACAGACAGACATGAAAAGTTTAAATTACATTTTTAGCTCCAGTATCGATTAGAGAACGCCCTCAAATTAAAATTTTCAAAATATCTTCCATGTACAGACTCGAACCTCTAGAGTTTTATTATATGTATAGATATACACTTTAAGAAATGTATACAAGGTGGAGATGACAATATGACAGTAAATGCAAATATTGACTGCACTATTAAATATAAGTTCTTAAAAAGGTAGGTCTGGAGAGGGAGATTCGGTTCATGAGACCATTGAGAAAGAAGTGAAGAAAATTTTAAAATCTGGCCCTATTTACGTCCCTGACCAATATATTGCAGCAATAAAGAACGCACGGAAGAAAGGAAATACCTACAGTGTTAATTTGATGAGCCATATCGATTTTTACGATATTAAAAGCCTTCCTGAAACCAACTTTTCAAAAAAATAACGAATAGTAAAATTATAAGACTGATTAAATACTTGAATGATCCAGCCAAAGCCAAGGTATTTTATGAAAAATCTTACTTAGACCTAAACTTCAAAGAGAGAGGTCAGACTAGAGGTAAGTAGAGTAGCTAGGGGAAGGTGGTCTGAGACGGCATAGCGGCTGAGATGGCATAGTAGGTATATCTCGGTCGGTTGAAGTCGTATAGGTGCCATTCGAACACGCAAGTTTACCTACAACATCGTACGCCACGACCGAGTCGTTGCCAGTGCGCGGGAACAACCGAGACTCCACGACAATTTTTGTTAAAAGTGCTCGGAAATTTTGTTTTGTTTTGGCTTAAGTGTGTGTCATTGTGGGTTCTACGTGTATTCACAGGTAATTATCAATATGTTATTTACAGGAGAATACAATGATTCAGTCGTAAAATATCAATCTAAATATGTAGATTGTAAACTGAGTGAAATACAATATAAATTCTTGGTTATGTACCTACCGGGTAAGATGGCATATGTCGTATGCCGTCTCAACCAATACGTATGCCATCTCACCCAGTAGGTGAATTGTTGAGGGTTTCCATGATACCTATGTATTTTGTTAATAAAATGTTCTTTTACTTTATTTTATTTTACAACACCACTATATGTATAAGTACTATTAGGTTTTTTGTTGTTTTAGAAATGGCTCCATATATGTATACGAAAAACGACAAGACAAAGTTGGGATAAATTTAAAAAACTAGTAAAACTTAAATTGTACCAGAAAGCTTATTATAGCATTAAAGACTTTCTAGAAGACAAGACTGCCTGGCAGTGACACGAATTGCTCCTTTCTACATTTAAAAAACAAAACTGTATTAGATACTAAGATGAATAAGAGGGACCGGACTGAGTTTCTTGGGGTGTTCTTCTCAGTCTGTAGCATTTCCGAACCCCCGGTAGAGTCACAAAAATTTTGACAAACCTAAATAATTTTTTAAAAATTTTAAAGGGAATAAATTTTATTTTATTTTATAATTTTATTTTGGATGAAATAAATATGAGAGATGCAATTACAGCGGTTCGCAGCTATAGAATGGGTTGGCAAATGGCAGCAAAAGCTTGTCATGTTCCTGCTACTACACTTCGACGTCGAGCAGAAAAAGAACAATCCTCGAAAGGGTATTTAGGTGGCCATAAAGCTACATTTACTAGGCAACTGGAACAAATAATTGAGCATTGGCAAGAGCTGGAGGTACGTTTTTTTGCAATGACTTCGACTGACTTGAGAAAGCTGGCTTATCAAATAGCCATTGCTAAGAACTTACCCCATAGATTTTCATCAGAAAAAGAAATGGCAGGCTTGGACTGGTTGAGAGGGTTTAGGAAGCGTAATCCGTCCATATCTCTAAGAATACCAAAAGCTACATCAGCAGCCAGAGCACGAGGCTCCAATAAAGTGCAGGTTCAAAAATTTTTTAGCTTGCTTATTGACACTAAGAAACTGCATGGCTTTGAACCCCATCAAATATGGAATGTCGATGAGTCCGGATTTAGCACAGTCCCATCGCAAAACCCGAAGGTATTTGCAACTAAGGGTAGGAAGCAAGTCGGTATATTAACCAGTACTGAAAGAGGTCAGCATTATACTGCAGTTTGCTGCACTAATGCTCTCGATAGCTTCATCCCTCCCGCGTTCGTCTTTCCACGTAAAAATATGAAGGCAGAACTTATGGACCATGCCCCAACTGGCGCTGTTGGGTTTGCTCAAGAAGAGGGATGGATGAATGCGGTAGTATTCATGAAATGGATGCAGCATTTCGTAAAACATGCAAAACCATCGAAAGAAGCCAAGGCTCTATTACTCTTAGATGGGCACTCCAGTCAAAAACTTGAAGGTATTGACGTACGCAAAAGACAATGGGATTATCATATTCTGCTTTCCACCACATTGTACTCACCATATGCAACCATTGGATGTTAGTTTCTTTGGGCCGCTAAGTACTTATTATAACCAAGAACTGCAAATATGGTTGAGGAATCATCCGCAATCATACACATTTTCAAGTAGCTGAAATTTTTAAGAATGCTTATCTTCGCGCTGCTACCGTCAACAATGGTCAAAAAGGATTTGCTGCGACTGGTATTTTTCCATTGAATGAAAATATTTTCCCAGAGTGGATGTTTGCTCCTGCAGATGTTACCGATAATGTTAATGGAGACGATACAAGTGATATTCTTTCAGTAATACCACCCGTAGTATCTAATGCCTTACCTTTAGTTGCTCAGAGTTCTCAATCTTATAATCAAATTGAAGCAGGACCATCAAACTCTACCACCTATGAGTCAAACAACCAAGCTGAGGTAGAATCTTTATCTGAATCGGGGCCTTCAAAGCCTACTGGCTCTCAGTCACATGAGAAAACTAAGCGAAGTCCAACACTGGCGGATATTTCCCCATTGCCTAAATCCTCCCAAATTAAACGATTAGTTAGCCGAAAAAAAGGCAAATTCGGCATGCTGAATGCATCACCGGATATTGCAGAGCTGAAAGCCATTGCAGCGGAAAAAAAGCAGCTATTTTTAAGGAAGTCTGCCCGTCAAACTAATCAAAAAAAAAAATGGAATCTAGTGACGAAGAACCTGAACCGACTGCTTCGGACGATGAAGACCCGTCCTGCTTATATTGTATGGAACCTTGGAGTCTCTAGGGAATGGTGGCTTCAATGTCAAGATTGTCGTAATTGGTGCCATGCAGAGTGTATTGGCCTACCAAAAACGGCAAAACGCGTCATTTGTGATGTTTGCAAGTGAATTGTAGTACAATGGTTGGGTATATGCTATCTTACCCACAGGGGTTGGGTGAGATGGATTTTGAAGACATTTTTTTAACTGATTATTTTTCAAAGAAAGAATTGTTATGTTTCATATTGTTGATTATTTTTAAGATGATAATAAACCACTATTTGTTTTAGAACTAATAGTTATTTCATTTTGGTTCAGACTTTCCTGAAAATCAGTCTATATGAAATCTATGCCATCTCAGACCACCTTCCCCTACTCGTCGGCAACAGTCTGCGGATAATAGGCAAGTTTCTAGTGCCAAACACCTACTAAACCATCTTCCTACCTACTAAAAAGCTTCCTTTGGCTGAACGAAAGAAAAACGACAACCCTTAGCTGCATACTGATGTAATATTACATCAGTATATTTTTCTTGGAATATTTATTTTTCTAGCAACCCTGGCCAAATTGTTTTTTTTTTCTTAAGTCTACTGTAACGTTAGTTAAAAAAGTGATATAGCAGTTTTTTTCCCAAAGACAATATTTAAAAAAATAAAAGTGTCATTCAGTCTATGTTGGCGCGAAATTGAACTCCGTGAGTTTTACTAAGTTGTGAAGTGTGAATTATTGTTGAAAATTAATAAGTGTTATAAACAAAAATAGTTTTTGCTAGCAGAAAGGTATGTACAAATTGTATTGAATGACGATTTTTCAAATAGCATTGTAGATTTCTAAAAAAAACGATTTTTATTTAGGATGTAGTACAGTCACGAGCAATAATATGTATACATTGTCACGGCTCCGAAAATATGTAAACACCTTCGGCTCGAAAACGAAGTGCTCAACGTGAAGAGCATAAAATTGTAACCACGAGTTTACATCATAAATATATATACACTCATTGAGGAAGAAAGCAACAAAACTATGTATGCACAATTTGCATCAATATAATACACAATGTATCCACCAATAATATGTATACAACTAAAATTTCATAACTGCGTATACAAACAAATTCTTTAAAATTGTGATAAACGAATGCATGCTAGTTGTTCCTGTTTGTAGGTCGGGCACCTTCGCGAACCATACGAATATCACCGATCTTTTTTCAGAGAAATTCTTTATCATTCTTTGTGGGGCTTATATATATATATATATATACGTACAAAAATGGCAAAGTTTGTTTGTTTGTTTTCTTTAAAGTGCCGTATAATAATGTTAGTGTTAGTTAATCGATCTGTAACCTTTGCACGGGTTGTTCATTGCTTGTTGTTGCGTTTTTTTGTTGTTGCGTTGTTGCGTTTTGGTTGTTGCACGGGGGCAAACCCGAATGTGTTTTATTTGAGAGGAGGTTTATTTTTTTAAAATGTTTGTTACCTCATAACTCCGTCATTTACAGACCGGAATAAACTTTTTTTATAAAAAGATATATTCCCAGATTGGTATTTTTTTTTTCAAAATTTAGTTCCGATGGGTAGGTTTATGAGGACTTCACATTTTTTGGTGAATAAGACGGATCCTAGAACACCGTCACAGGGGCAGATCAGTGTCAAGGAGTTTTATTGAGAATTCCCAGCGCTATCGTGATCAGGGCGACCCTCACACGAGCTCATGCCTCGCCAGCATGGGTAGTCCATAAGCGGAACTCTCCTTGTAAAAAAAAGGTTTATGGGGACTTGAGGGAACTCCTCAAACATTGTAGGTACACATAATGGCGATTTTGGTATTAATTAAATACTAGCTGTTCCCCAAGGCTTCGACCACGTAGAAGTCGTTATCGCGTAAAATCATAATTCTCCTTTTGCGCAGTCGGTTAAAAAGTAGCCTATGTCCTTCCCAGGGTTTTAAACTATCCCTATACCCAAATTTCATCTCAATCACTCTAGCCGTTTAGGCGTGAAGGCGTAACATACAGACGAGGAGGATGACGAATGGACATTATAAACATACAGACAGACAGACAGAGTTACTTTTGAATTTATAAGAGACTAGCTGACCCGCGCAACTTCGTTTGCGCCACATAAGAGAGAGTATTACCTGTTCCCGTCGCATTTACTCCCGTCGCGTTGCGTTTTGCTCCCGTAGCGTCTCGTCGTTTATATTCAATACTACGTGAGAGGGATAGAGAGGTTTCTCGTCGCGTGTATTCCCGTCGCATTATTTTTAAAAACAATGTCGTTTATGGAAGAGGTATCCCGTGGCATTATTGTAGAAAAAAAGTGATTGCCATTAACATGGTTATTGTGCACCAACCCAAAGATAGACACATGCTAGCGCGCAAATTTTTTATTGAACTTTTTTAAGAGAAACAATTTTGTAGTACATATTTTTTACAAAACTATAAACATTTACGCAGCACATGCAACGAAGCTCTCAAAAGGAATAACTTTTTCCCCCGTTTTAGAAACATTTACTATTACTGCTCCGATCCTATTCGATGTAGCGGGATGCTATATAGCCTATGACACTCCACAATAACATAGCTTTGTATTGGTGAAAGAATTTAAAAAATCGGTTCAGTAGATCCCGAGATTACCCCTTACAATCTAACAAACACACAAACTTTACTTCTTTATAATATTAGCATAGAAGTATATATATATATATATTTACAACATCAAATTACTAAAAGTTATTTTTGAGAGTCGGTGCCAGCAAAATATTAATATAAACCTATGCAATTTTGAGTATTATATTTTTTTTTTCAGTTCAGTATTCTTTTTGTCTAAGGTTCTATATAGATATTAAATCAAATATCTAATTTGAACGTTTTCATCAAAGGTGGATACATATTTATGCAGGCCCGTTAAGATACATGTTATTGCCGGGGAAGTTAAATATAATTTAATGGAATTTAAGATGAGTATATTATATGAATTAACGCGTGAATACATGTTATTGAAGCAATTAGTGTATATATATTTATGATGTGAACTCGTGGTTACAATTTTATGCTCTTCACGTTGAGCACTTCGTTTTCGAGCCGAAGGTGTTTACATATTTTAGGAGCCGTGACAATGTATACATATTATTGCTTTTGACTGTACTACATCATCATGCAAATTCAGTATAAAATATCAATAGTATGGAACGAACACCTGTATTTATTCCTGTCCCTTTCTTGTTGTTGTTTTATAATGGATTTGCTTTATTATGGCTGCTGAATCTTCTACCGTTCGTAGTTTTTTTTTACTAACAACATACGATTTTTGTTCGTAAATGCGTACCTAATTTTTCTGGTGTGGACGGTACTCACATGCATGTGTTTGTTATGACAGGATGTCACGAAACCGGGTTGTGGACGAAGATATAGAGAAGCTTTTGAGGGAATTGGAAGATGATAACATTTCAGAAGATGGTCTAGAAGATGAGGATGACGATGAAGAGAACTTCTATGCTAACGCTCAGCAAATTCTTCAAGACTTGGTTCCAAGTGATGAGGAAGTACCGGATGATCTTGTTCCGGATGACGTGGCCGACCCTCCTCTAGTTCAAGACGATAATACTCTTCCAGGTCCAGGACTCTTGAATAACTTTGATAAGCGTCAGATAATTTGGAGAACCGGTAATATGACTTTCGATGAGGGTAAAATTGTTCATGAACCTCTAACAACAATCGATCCTGAAGTAGCTAATCTAGATACTCCTTACAAATGTTTTCTACACTATTTTACACCAGATTTCTTACAAAAGATAGTTGATGATAGACTCATCAACTATTTTAATTTTCTATATTCAGCACAAGAAAAAGTCTCTAATCCCGTTACTATCACTGTTACCGAACTCAAAAAGTTTTTTGGAATATTGCTATTCATGTCTGTCTAGCATTTTCCTAGCGTACGGTCTTACTGGAGCGAAAAATTTGGCTACAGCCCTATAAAAGACGTAATGTCGGTAAACCGATTCGAGGCTATTCGATCAATTTTACACTTCAACAATAATGAGAATCATTTGCCGATGGAACATCCGGATCACGACCGCCTCCATAAGATTCGAACGGTAATAGACCACCTGAACAAAACTTTTTCGTCGATTTCAGTGGACCAACGTCTCTCAATAGACGAGCAAATGTGCCAAATGACCAAGATTTCTCACTTCCTCAAACAATACTTGCCCAATAAACCCTATAAGTGGGGTTACAAACTGTTTGTATTGTGTAGTCTGATGGGCTATGCTTATCGTTTTGAGATATATTCTGGACAAGCTGATATAAAAGACAAGCCAGCTGAAGAACCGGATTTGGGGATCACAAACAATGTTGTCTTGCGTTGAACCAGAGTAGTACCAAGAAAGGTTAAATAAATAAATATTCACGGACACAACTTTTACACAACTTTACCTTGCACTTTACACTCTTGACCTTTAGTCTACTACTTGGCAAAGCATGGTATCCATTGTGTCGGTACTGTTCAACAAAACCGTTTACCTAATTGTCGAATTCCGGATAAGAAGGCGCTCATGAAAACTTCTGTCCCTCGAAGAACCTACGTAGAAAAAGTTCCTCATCATGATGGTGTGGACTTTTCTGCTACCGTTTGGAAGGACAACAAGGTAGTGACTCTTTTGTCTACGTATGTTGGTGCGGAACCTGCAGGGAAAGTGACACGTTTTAATAAAAAACTCAAACAAAAGATTGAAGTTCCTTGCCCGAAAGTTGTTCAGGAATATAATATGCACATGGGAGGGGTAGATCTCATGGACAGTTATTTAGGACGGTATCGCATACGAGTCAAGAGTAAGAAATGGTATATGAGATTATTTTACCATTTGTTAGACCTCACTGTTATCAACTAGTGGGTTCTTCTGAAGAAAAACATGATTGCCAAAGGTATTCCCAAAAAGCAGCTGCTTAATCTAGGAGAGTTCAGGAATGAATTAGCAGATGCTCTTAGCAAAGTAGGAACAAGCAACGGCTCCAAAAGTGGTTGGCCTAGCAATAGCTCTTTAGACATGCAAGTAGCATCCAAGATACGAAGAGCACCAGGTCATTCACTTCCTTGTAAGGACGTGCGTACAGATGGTACTGACCACTGGCCAATATTTTCAAAACGTTTACGATGCAAAGTCCCCAATTGTAAAGGCACAACCCAATGGGCATGCTCAAAATGCAATGTTCCTTTATGTCTGAATGGATCAAATAATTGTTTCAAAGATTTTCACACTACTCCCTAGTATAAAATTTGTAACAAATTTGCATAGTGATGTAGTATTACATCAATAAAAAAAAGTTAATTTAAACATAATTATTGAAGTTTGTTTTTTTTCTTTATTTTTCCCATAATGTATATAAGGTACCACTTTAGGACCTCCTGCATTTTTTAAATTAAAATATTAAAAATCATGCAGCTAAGGGTTAAATCGTCAATTGACCAAAATCTAAATAACCAACCAACATTCAACGTCCAACCATATTTATTTTATTGATCTCATACCAAATTATTATGTTTCAGCTTATTTTAATTGTATACTTTAAGAATTTGTCTGTTGATCTCAATTATTAAGTACTAGCTGTTGCCCGCGACTTCGTACGCGTGAAAATTGTGTTATAATAAAAAAATAAATAATATGCCAATTTAATTGCTCTCTGCTTATCCCCTAGGAGATGTAGCGTGATAATATATAGCCTTTTTGAAGACCGTACCCCTAGTTAACACCTAATAGCTCTAAAGACTCGAATATGGTGGAATACATTTACTGTATCACAAGTCAATTCAAGTTCTCCATCGGCATTGCACTATTTCTAGCCCAAATATAAGAGGTCATCAAAGTTGAGGTGCTGAATGTGCCAGGTATCAAAAATATAATTTTCATTTATTGCCCACCAGCAATTGGTAATTGTCAAACAGATCGGGACCAAGTCTTTGGTCTGGCTGACACAGGAAGCATAATTAGCGGAGACTTCAATGCACACCATCCACTATGGTCCAATAGAACAAATGTTAGGGGGAAAAAGGTATGTAAAGCCATGTTTGACAAGAATTATTATGTGCTTGAATGATGGACCAGATTCTAGATTCAGAATGGTAAATGGATACCTACAGAAATCTTCTCCTGACTTTACATTTGCCAGTACCGATATTGCAATAAGATCTTCATGGCTGACAACCAATGATTCCCTGGGTAGTGACCACATTTTCATCAAAATCACTTATGGTTTCATAGAGCCTTTTTATTTACAAAAAGGAGGAACTATAAGAAAGCTGACTGGACAGAATTTCGAAAGAAAAGTGATCACGAGCAATGATTACTAAATAGTTACTATAAAGAGTTCTCTGACAGGTCTATGTGGGAATACAATGAGGATTTACAAGCTAGTTACAATTTATTTGAGAGCAAACTCAACAGAATTGCTGATGACACCATACCCTAGATAAAGATTTGCCACAATCCACCCAAAAACGATTAGCACTTACTCAATTGTGTAGAAATCCAACACCAGATAAATGTAACAAATGCAAACATAAAATTAAACTTGCCCAAAAACTTATGAAGAACGCACAATATGAGGCATGGGCCGAGTTCTGCTCTAGTATCGACAGTGCAACAACTTCTTCATCCATGTGAAGGAAAATGAAGTGGATCAAAGGAATCAGAACATCTCACATGGTGGGTCCAAATAGTGCTAGAGACTTGTTATATTCCCTGACGCAAGATAGTGACAGTGATGTACCACCTATATTTCTTGAAACAAATAATAATTACCTTTTGAGTAAAAAATCAATGTGTGAGTTAAGTATAGGGATACATCACCGGGCACTGATAATATTTCATACTCTATGTTAAATAATCTGTCAAAATCTGGGAAAGAACCTCTTCTGTTTGTATTTAATTTAGTATTACAGAGTGGGCTAGTGCCTGGTCAATAGCTAAACATTAAGGTTGTGCCAATTCCCAAGTCAGGAAGAGATTCTAGCCTAGTAACATCTATGCGACCTATTACATTCATATCATGTCCCTGTAAAATTTTTCATAATATTCTGTACACGCCTGGAGGAGTATGTCGAAAGTAACAAATTATTTGATGCATCTACTGTTGGGTTTAGGAAGGCTCACTCAACTTTAGATAATTTGACACAACTTATAATCGCTCGACGGTTCAAGGGACCTGGCAGCGATATCAGAAGACTGGTTCCGTCAAGAGAAGGCCTGGTTCTGGAAGAAAACCATGTACCCAACCACGGGATGATCGTTTTCTTGTGAGTCGCGCATTGAGAAATCGCAAATCTTCGTATGTGGATCTTAAGAACAACCTCCAAGAAGTAAGAAATGTGCATATTAGTCTATGGACGGTCAGGAGGATAACCACTATACAAATTGGGTTTGCTAAGAATGAACCTACTGTGGCCTGTTTCATTGACATTGACAATGCATATAATAATGTGAACATTAATGTGTTGGTTGCAATACTTGGAGATATTGGGATAAGTGGCAATATTAGCAAATACCAGTCATAAAACCCGTTTTATTTTATTATTTTGATTCCAAACTTTTAAAGTCTAAAACGATTGTAAAAACTGTATTTTCTAGCTATTAGAGTTCCAAATAGGTTTAATGTTACATTTCTTGTTACAATAAGCATTGTAAGAAATATATTCCCAAAATTATACCTATTTTAGTAGGTTGACGTTAAGTGAGAAATGCAGAATTTTTTTTATTATTGGAATAACATCACTAAAATATGTTTTTTTTTAAACTAGTTAGATAACAACAAGTTTTACTTTAATAAAATTCACATGCCAGTCACGCTGACTATCCTCTACAATAATATCAATCTAACAATGTCATTTAAATACTCTTTTTGGCAGAAACTAGGAAATACTGTTTGGTAAAACTTTAAATGCTATTACTGAAAAAGCTGCTTTTTTGGATAATGTCAGTCTCTATTTCTAGAAATTAATTATTATCAAATGGACCTTACTCTCTGGTACTGTTTGCAAAATTATATGCTTAGTCGAATTAAGAAATCTCCCCCTTATTTGAACTCTGATACACTTGCACAGGTTAGAAGAAAGTCTTTACATTAAAGGGCTGAAGCTGGACTAGCTCAACAATCATATTTATGATCTCAAATCTCGATGCTTCGGTCAGTCTGAAGAATATTAATGTGACTTTAAAGTTTTGAACACAGACCACTAATAACTAGGTAATACCGAATTTCGAATTCGAGACTTTTTAGTGACCACACGGCGCGCCGCGCCATTCAGTACGGCGTACAGCGGCGGCTTACGATTATCCCTTTGTATCTGTAATAATATTTATTATTTCAAATTTCAGTACGTACAGAAACTTTAAAACTTTTGATAACAAATCTTTGTTATTTTATTATTATAATTTTTCATTTTAAAAACAAAAAGTAAGAACTCGAGAATTGTTTGTTGACAGTTTGAGTTTGACAGATAATAGTTGTTGTACTTGTTGTTTCTTTATTCGTCCAACTGACAGGCGAAGGCATTTATAACCATACTGCCAACTCTTGTATTTCAGCTGTTTTTATTTTTTCTCAGTCCTCGTCCTCTAAGTCCAGTCAAAGTAAGAACAGCCAGTCAGTTTTTTTTTATATTTAGCTCTCCAAAATGATGCCGGCGCCTGATTGAAAGTCACAGCGATTGGGGGCCACTGTCACAGTTTGTAAGACTTTAGACTGGCCCTCAAATCGGCGGCCCTATGATGTGCCGTTTTACGCTCCACTTGAAGAACCCAGGATTGTAAGAGGAGGAAAACACGTGCGCTGGCAGGTCGTTCCAGATTTTCATGGTTCGACATAGAAACAATCTTTTGAATCGCTCAGTTCTAGCAAAGATTATCTCCACTGTGTGAGAGTGGCACCTTTGCCCATCACGCGTTGTTCGGGATCGGAAAGGAGAGGGCGGGATAAGGTTTAAGAGTTCTTCAGAACACTTACCGTGATAGATACAGTAGAATTCAGCCAAAGACCCAACAGCTTTTCACTGCGCCAATGGCTCCAGACTTTCCGTCACCTCAGTGCCCTGAGGCGGCGTTCTATTCGCATTGCCGCCGATAATGCGAATAGCACGCCGCTGCATAGAGTCCAGCGCGTCAAGCAAGTACCTCGCGGAGTCGTCCCAAAGATGAGAGCAGTATTCGACGCAAGGACGAATATGCGTCTTGTACAGCAGACACCTCTGGTGTGGCGTATAAAACCGATTCACCTTGTTTAGGACTCCTAATTTTCTCGAGGCTAGCTCAATATATCGCACAATATAATTTTTGTGATTAAGCTCGCATCGTCATATTCTGAAGAGAGGGTAAGGGCACAGTATATATATGTTTAACCAGTATTGTAACTCCCTACAAACGGACGAAGCGCGAGCTATACCTACGAGCCTCGTTTTCGGCAGGCCTTCAGCACGCAAGCAGGCATCCGCAGTCGCGATTGTGCCGAGTAGACAAATGGACGGTGTGTCGTTTTATAAATAGTAACCGCGCGTGTTTTATTTACTAAAATTAATATGACAACTAGAGTCTATTGTGCTTGTTTTGGTTGCATGAATTCGTCAATAACGAACCCAGAGATAGCGTTTTTTAGATTACCTGGAAACTCCGAAAGGTAAGACTATAAATTGATTTTACTTAAGTACTAATTGGTACTATACTACTAGTTGACTAAAGTTAAACAAAGTGATTGACTCGAGTGAACTAGGTAGTTACATGAAGTAGGTATCTTTGTGTTTAAAACTAGACTTGTGCTTGCTCAGTCAGTGAACGGTGCGATCCAAAATAGTACAATATCCAAAAAAATCTAGTTCAGAACTCTAGTACGTGTAGGTAGTACATTTAGTTCCTTTTTTTTTTTATATTCAGCTCGCCAAATTGACGTCGCCACCAGCCTGATGGTAAGAAAGCAGAGATAGAAAGCCTTTGTCAGTTCGTAGTTATTTAATTGAGAGCAATGATTTAGGTACGTTTCAAGAGTATTCATTTCTTTGTGGATGACCGATGTTACAGTACACTTAGCACCGTATGACTTTGATTGCCAGCATTTTTGTTACCTTTGATTTTTATTATACGCATAGAGACAAATATGAACTTCCAAAATTTAACACAACTTGACAATGTACGAGAAGTACTAGTATGCTAGAGACTGACTAGTACTTTCAAATCGAAAGATAGTTTTAATTTTGTAAATTAAAAATTTAAGGCATTGATTATAAAGACTAGAATTCCGATTCTATCACTGACGAAACATGTGATGAGCCGATTATTATTGTCTACGCCGCTTACTCGTTTTCAAATTTCTATACCCGTCTCACTCAATCGTTAGTAGATAACGGGCGCTGCGCTGCCGCGCCGCCCCGCGCCGGCAGCCGTCCCACCCACACCGCCCCGCGGCGATCCGAAACATTATAAACATTTCTTTTCCCTAAATAAGGATTTTGAACCGCTCGTGGCCAGGCCCCCGTCACTCGCTCAAGGCCGCGCGCTATTCACCTACCGCTCGGCGTACTTTCCGAAAGTACAACTGGCAAAAGGCTGCCGAATAGGTTAGGTTAGTCGGACTAACCTAACCTAACCTATTCCGTTATAAGATTGAAATTTTGGAGTGCCAGTTAGTATTTTTGATAAGCAATTTGTAGTTTTGTTTAGCAAATTTTATATCCGCTGCACGAACCACATTTTTGGTTTAAATTCGATAAAAAAAAGGTGATCTCGTTTTGTGTAACATTTTAGTTTTTTAAATAGTACATGTTTAGTTAATCAATTGGGTTTTTTGCACAGCATTCAGATTTCTGGTATGCATTTCGTTAATTAGTGGAGTTACCTAGTGTGCAGAAAAATTATATAGATGTGCATTTAAAAATGACCCATTTATAAGACCAATTTGTTAATAAATCACACATAAACATGGTTTTTAAATATAATCTAGCAATCCAAAGGTACATGCATTTTTATTGAGAAGTTATTACTCACAAAGTATTTTTTTGGTTAAATAAAAAAGGTACATATTTACTCGAAATGAAAGCCGGTTGTCAGTAAAACGACAAACCTTAATACAAATTGAAGGCCTTTTGGGCGGATAGAAAATTTTCAACTGCATTAGGCTCACTATCTGTTACGCGGTACGTAAAACTATAAGGTAAAATGTGGGCGTATACTATGCCTCTGCCTACACCTTCGGGGATAAAGGCGTGACTATATGAATGTATGTATGTACCTACATACAGTTTGTCTATAAAGTCGTGAAATTAAATGAGGGCGCTGCTGAATGCATGTATGCAACCCTATATAGTACGACCTAAATGATTTTGATACGAGGAGTTCGTTCCGAGTAAAATCTTACTAATATTATAAATGCGACAGTTTGTGAGTGTGGATGTTTATTACTCTTACACGCTCGAACGGTTAAAGGGATCTGGCTGAAATTTGGTACAGGGATACATTATAATCTGGAATAACCATGGCTACTTTTTATTCCGGGAATAAGTTCTTACGGGAAGCGGGAACGGGAACAATACAAATATTATAAATGCGAAAGCTTATGAGTGTGTGAACAAATGTCCCAAAATAACTACTGAGGTACTCTTAGTTCACTAATGAAACAACAATAGTACAGTAGTAAGGTTGTATATTATACCAAAAACATGTAAAGACTATGTACAATACACACAACAATAACGTTATCGCGATTCAGACAAACATGCAAAGTCTATACACGATACATACAACAAAAACGTTATCGCGATTCAGAATCTACTAACGCCCTCTAGTTATAAAATATGAACATTTCGTGTGACAGCCTAAACAGTGTGGATGTGAGACTCTTTCACGCTCGAACAGTTGAACTGATCTGGCTGAAATTTGGTACAGGGATACATTATAGTCTGGAATAACACATAGGCTACTTTTCATCCCGGGAATAAGTTCCTAACGAGAACAAATTCGACACGGGCGAAGCTGCGGGCATCAGCTAGTGAGTTAATAAATAAAACATTATACATTTTTAATTTTGTTTCTGTTTTATTGAATCAGAGCCAGAATAAAGTTATTGAACCAGATCCAGAAGCCCCGGTCTAATAGCGTCTTACAACCCACCAGCAGGTGCCTAGCAGTCCCAATTGCTTTGCCACAATCATGTAATTACATGTTTTATCTGTAACTTTCCCCCATCTGACAAGGATTTTTTTGGCGCAGTGCTCAAATATTAAAATCGTCTATTTCTTTCTTTGCCGACCTTTTCTGTGTTTACCAGGAGTTTCAAACTTTCCTTCATTATTAAAACCTTCGTTAACTATTCGCCTAACTGTACTCTCTGATTTTCCTGAAAAGAGTAAAAAAAGAAAATTAATTACATATTGGAAACCAACTATTGCCATAAAGCAATTAATTCAAAATAAAAATTGGTAGAAAACCAGATTGAACTGAGTATCAAAAATGTAGGTCGTACTATAAAATAACCATGTTGTTCTAACCACTGACTTACATTATAGGTAGATTGTAAGTTTAAGATTCTAACCTAAAAATATGTTAACAATGCCTTTTTTTTGTCTCCAAATCGTAAATTCAGTGAATTTGTAACTTCAGACAGATTCAAAACAAACAATAACACGATTACATACCCACCAAAGATGCTTTTCGCTCATAAACATCCTCAAAATCGCACAACAATTGTCCAGCTTAGTACTCCGCGAAACATCACTGGAAAACTTTAAAAATCACTTCCTGCACACCACTCCGATTTTCTTTACTCATTTCTCAAACCTTTATGCGTAGTTTGATCTCAATTTGTTGCAGTTTAATCCAAACATTAAAGTTACGTAAGAGAGTAAACGAAATTCGACGATAGCATTGACAACTGACGTACATATGTTTCGTGTTGCCAGTGTTGCCACACACATAACTATTTTTAGTTCCTCAAACATTCATGTCACGACTTTATAGACAAACTGTATTTACAATCACAATACTGAATAGAAAGTCAAAGTACGCACATATTATTAAAATGCTGTAGGTGGGCAGCCCTATCGCATGCTTACGTACCGCGCGGCTGTAGGCATTTATTTCCAAATCCGGCCGAGTCAAACTACAGTATACAGTGGTAAGGGTAGGAAAGGGAATTTTTAGCTGTAAACGCACACGCCTGTGTTTTACTGGCATTGAACTCAACCAGGGATCTCCATTGTGAAATGCGGTCCAGGTTCTCGTTGATATAAGCCACAAGTTGCCGTCTCCTCTCCTCAAAGTCAGTCCTTCCGTGCAGAGTGCTATCGTCTCAAATCGTCTGCATAACAATGTGTCCCCCCGAGGGATAGCGTGTCATTGATAACAATATATCTTCCCGAGGGACAGCATGTACTACGCATCCGCTTGTCACTTGTCACTAATGAGGATCAGTAAATGACATGTTGTCTATTGACGGCATTCATTGTTATGCGGACGACAGTACGGGTGACACTTATTACGCGGGCCGTCCTGGTATCTCTCGGGTTGCAGTGGAAGAAATCCGTGAACAACTTGTATCTGAAATCGAGGCTACTCTCACTAGAGTGTCCGATTGGGGTGGACAAAATCTTGTCCAATTCAACCCTACCAAGACACAAGTTTGTGTGTTCACCGCAAAAAAAAACCCCATTCACTGTGGCGCCGCGATTTCAGGGCACATCTCTCACCATCTCTGAAAGTATAGGGATACTTGGTGTTGACATCTCCAGTGACGTGCAGTTCCGCAGTCACTTGGAGGGCAAGGCTAAGCTGGCGTCCAGGAAGCTCGGAGTGCTCAGCAGGGCGCGGCGGTACTTTATAAGTCGCAAGTGCGGCCGCACATGGAGTATTGCTGTCACTTCTGGGCGGGGGCACCTGAATACCAGCTTCGTCCATTTGACTCGGTGCAAAGGCGAGCTATGAGAGTTGTCAACGATCCCATAATTGCAGGTGGTGTGGGACGTCTTAGTGACAGGAGAGACTTTGCCTCTTTGTGTGTGTTCTACCGCCTGTACAACGGTTTGTGCTCTGAAGAATTGTTTGTTATGATGCCTACGGCTACATTCTATCATCGCAACGCTCGCCACAGACAGGATATTCATCCTCACGCTTTGCGTCCTGAGCGGTCGAGCACGGTGAGATCCAATAGAGGCTTTATCCGCGTACGCTTAGGTTGTGGAATGATCTCCCTGCTTCGGTTTTCCCAAACGTCTACAGTATGGGGTTCTTCAAAAAGGGACTTAGAAGGTTTTTACAGGGTCGGCAGCGCGATTGTGGCGCCTCAGGTGTTGCAAACGTCCATAGGCTGCGGTGACCACCGGTACATCTGGTGGTGCCGTCGTTTGCTTGTCTCACTTGTCTGCCACTCTAGTGGTATAAAAAAAAATTATAGCAAATTCAATAAAATTAGTTTGAATCATCTAAATCGGACTTTTACTTACGGAGACATTTAACAATAAACTCAGGCCGTTCATATCGCTGAAAGTCATGACTGCGTGTGACGTCACAGTGCTCAATCGCTGCCCGTTAGCCGCAGTCGCTGTATAGACGCACAGGGTTTACTTTTATTTTTGTAACTTTGAAACAAATTAAGTTTCCGATTAGTGTCTAATTCATGTTTTTAAGTCTGTGTGAATATGGTATACACCAGAAAATCGAACGAGGGACTCAAACCTTCGTAGCGTCCCTTTGCGCTCTGAAGATTCACATATCACCTTAAAAAATAGTGAAATTCGGAGGTTGTTTGAAATTATTGTTAGTATTGATCAGGTCGATAGGCAGGCACTTAGGGGGTAAAATATTTCAAGAGTGACTAGCTAGCATGGTCTAAGCTACCTTAAGCCCGTTCTACGAACAAGAATAAATTTAAAAAATTTGAAAGTGACAAATTGACAATTGACTATTGACATTGACAATTGACATGACATTAACTCGATGCGTTGCGTAGCATAACATCTCTTCTTCTTTTTAATTTCAATATTTTCATTTACCTATTTCATGATTTTTGACCGACTTACAGTACAAACTTAGCATACTTACATGATATTTATTTAATTAGGTATTATAATGGTAACTAGGCATTTACACAATAACTGTGTGTATCATTTTCTACAACAAGTGGATCCTTATGAAAAGTTTGGAAACGTGCATGACATGAGTGCTATCTGCTAAATTGCATTGAAATGAGGTCTTTTCTATTGTTAAACAAGTTGAAAAAAAACTGCACCCTGCACCTGTCATGTCATGGCATTTTACCTTAGCATTTTCCTAGTGAAATGAACAAAACAAAAAGGAACAACGAAATACAATAAAAATGAAATCAAATGTCAAAGAATCACATCACTTCATCTATTTGTACTGCTAAATACCATGTCTCAATCTATATCTAATTTTTAAGAGAAGTGTATCGGTGTATGTCCAGTGTTGATATTCTTGTCTTTTAACTTGAAATCACATAATTACTTTTACTGTTAGCTAATAGCACATCCATAGTTCTAATTGCATCTCCATTTCAATTGTTTCATGTAGTTAGTTGTGCCTCTGGTGTGTAACGTACCATCAGATGGGCCGTGAGCTTGCCTGCCACCTTAGTATTTAAAAAAACATGTCATCAAATGTAAAGATTGTCTTTGTAATATTGTCCATTGCTAACAATGGCATATTTGCTCAAATTGATGGTAATTCGTAACTCGAGTTAGCTTGATACTTTCCATTCTTTTGTTGGAATGGTCTACTCAACAGTTTGTTTTGGTGGTATAGGAGAAATTCATACTTACAATGAAAAGTATATTATGTGTTGAATTTTGAAGAGGAAGCATCTGGTACAAAGTCCTTGTAGTCTTATTGACTGTGATTGATTGTGTGCTTTAGAGGGCATGTTAAGCGTTTGGTCTCTGATATTGATGAAATGTAAATCTATAACACATTGACTGCCACCCAGGTCACCAGTGACAGGATTACCAATATCTATGGGCCTTGGCGGTCACTGATGTCCTCAAGAAAGACTTGTTATTGATATCAATTTAAATGCTGTAGGATGCATTTTCTGTACAACTTGTGGTTTTGGTCAGTCATCAATATTTTTGACTTATGGGTTCGGTCGCAAAAAATTGTACATTCGTTTTTTTTTGTTGTCCTGATTTTATTTATAACATCGGTGCTGTTTTAATTTCGAATTAACATTCCATACTGATCTGTTAAGCACCTATCTGTAATTAAGATAAAACCATGAAATCTAGGCTATCCCTACTAATTTCTATACTTTTTAGTTTTTTTCTGATTGACACAACTTTTACTCTATACAAAAATCGTATGTCCAACTACTGTCTACTGGTAGAAAACATGTCATTTCAACGAAACTCTTATGCTAAATCGGGTTTTTAAGTTGGGTTCAAGTTCTGAGTTACTTTTGCAACGTGTTTACAAAAGGTTACTATTAATTTTATCATTCTATAATAAATTTGTTCAACTTTGAAAATGTGTCCAAATTTTTGTTTCGTGTGTAACATCATGAACATAACGACATTATAACGCCTATTTTTGCAATACCTTATAAATAATTTGGTGGATTTTGCCTTTTATTTATTGACAACACTATTGAACAAGACGCCAACATTCAAACAACAAAATGTCCATGTTTGTTTGGAGTAAAAATTATGAAAGTGTGTCGACGCTAGAATTGTCGTCAAAAAAACATTTTATTTTGTTGAGTTGCTGAGTAAATATTGGAAGCCTTACGAACTAATTAAATAAAGGTAATTAAAGCTTTGATATCGCATAAAACAATGAAACTACTTCTCTGACTATATTTATTTGCAGTGCAGTGATATTTTGATTTGAATTTATGTCGTTAGGTTTTTAATGTCATGATTATAACACACGTAACGAAATTTGTAACGTTACGATCATGACCGATTGTAAGGCAGGGTATTCACTTCAGAAATGCAATCTCGTCTTAATTTAATCTTCTCAATGATAGGGTAATTGGGACTAGGTATATAGAACTGAATCAATATTCAGTTCTATGTACCTACTTAAAATTAGCTCTATAAAACCAATGTTTTATAGAGCTAATTTAAGTAGGTGAGTCATTCCGTGAAAATTTGCACCGTGACTATGTGGACAAAGCGGACAATTTCTTAAATTATTGTTTCAGATTATATTATTATCCGACGCACAGTTTCTTAAAGTTCTAGAAAGAACTATACTTTACTTTGGAAAATGCTTTCTTTACTAGATATTGCCATTTTTATTAGGGACCATGACTAAACTGTGTCCATTTAGTGACAAAATGATTTATTTTTTCTGGATAGATAAGTATTTTTAAATTTTATTATACGCTCCCTGTGTGAACATTATAGGGTAATCTACCAAGAAAAAAAAATAGACTTACCTTTTGCAACATTAATGTTATATTCATATGTTAAAACCATATCGTGACGTTTTGAATAAAAAGGACTACTTTTTTTCATTTTTTAGCTACTTCAAAAGCTTTTCAATGAAACCAAACTTGCATGGGATGTACGCATGCTAGTGATATAATTATTTTATGCAATTAAAGTACAGTATAATAATATATTCCATCATAATCGATAACGATGGAAGGACAAAAAATTGTGACCATAACTAAATAGGAAATACTATCGTGACTCGTGACGTGAAATAGATACTTAGGCAGTGTTCATAAAAATGCCAAAAGGTGATGAAATTAATCTTGAATATTGCATTAAAATGTGCTTCCAAATAAACAGATTGTGTTGTGGTTAATTAGTACTATACCTTCTTAAGTCATATAGTCTAAAATTAATAGCAAAGTTAGGCGAGCTAGGGAAAAAAAAATAGATACTTAGGCAGTGTTCATAAAAATGCCAAAAGGTGATGAAATAAATCTTGAATATTGCATTAAAATGTGCTTCCAAATAAACAGATTGTTTTGTGGTTAATTAGTACTATACCTTCTTAAGTCATATAGTCTAAAATTAATAGCAAAGTTAGGCGAGCTAGGGAAATAAAACAATTAATATTTTTAAATTCCATCAACAGTCTTAATTGGTTTCATTCAGTACGTAGTTAGGCTTAGTTAGGTTTTTTTTTTTTTTTTTTTTTTTGTTGACCCGGGGAATGCATTTAGGCACCGTCATCCCAGCTACGGGGGTAGCTGGGACGGTGTGTGGGACTCACCGGTCCCGGAAACAGGGACCGTCCTACCCACTAAACCCCGCGGTGTTCCGACTCACCCTTTTGCCGGACCGAAGGTTATGTAATAGTACTCACGTCGGCCCGGCAGGGTTGCCCCGTAAAATTGGAGGCTCTCCTCGGGGGAGCCAGATGCACGGCTCCCCCGGAGCTCCCTAAGGAGCTGAAGAAGTCAAGCCCGCATCGCACTGCTCTCCAGTGGAGAGCAGCCGAGCGGGCGGCTCTGAAGGCACCTCCGGAACACGGGGAGGTGCCTTCCGCCAAACGAACATCGGTGGACGGGGTCCCCCGACCTCCGTCCACCGGTACGACAATTAGTCCGGGGCGCGCATAAAAGCCGCCATGCGACGCCCTCGGACCGGACGGCGGGGCGGGAGCGTCTCACCAGCACGCTCCCGCACCCGCAACTCCTCTCTTTTGGCCGCCATCACCTCGCAGGCAAACGAGGTGACGGCGGCCCAGCACTCTTGGCTGCCGACCATGGCTCGCACCACGGCCGGCAGCGACAGATCCACACCAATTTGGCCCGTGAGGGCGACCCGCGGCCCGTCCCACGCCGCACACTCGGCGAGTGTGTGCTCCGCCGAGTCCACGGCGCCACTTGGGCAGTGGTGACACACGGGGTTAGACTCCACCCCTGCCACCTCCCACAGGTATTTCGCAAAGCAGCCATGACCTGTGAGGAGCTGGGTGAGGTGGTACGTCGGCGCTCCGTGCGCCCTCTCTACCCAAGGCCGAAGGACGGGCCGGACAGCCCCCACGAGCCGCACGCTCGCAGAGGGCTCCTCCAATCGAACGGCCCACTCCCGGAAGAGATCATCGCGAGCCAACTGTCTCAAGCGATCGATCTCGTCCGGGAGTGGGCGACCTCCATTCCTACGCATCAGGGCGCATTCCTCGTACACAATTTTAAGGACTCCAGCCTCGAGATCCCAGGGGGGGCTCCCGCCAATTAGGCACGCCGCCTCGTAAGAGACGGTGCAGTACGCCCGCGCCGCCCTCTGCGCAATCACTCGCTGCGGTCTCCGCAGCAATGGGATGTTTTTGGCGCAGAGGGCGTCCGACCAGATTGGCGCTCCGTAGAGCGCCTTGGAGCGCACTACACCGTCGTAAAGACGGCGACATGCACTTCCAGGCCCCCCCCGATTGGGGAGCAGCCTCGCCAGTCTTCCGGCGTAAGACATCAATTTAGGCGCTAAACGCCGGAAGTGCTCGACGAACCCCCATCGGCTGTCGAGGACCAGTCCAAGATATTTAATGGTCTCCCCGACATTGATGGGGGTGCCGCTCACCACAATCACCGAATTTCGAGGGGCCCTCCGCCGAGGCCCGTAGAAGAAGACAGCCTCGGACTTTTCGAGGGCCACCTGGAGTCCCAGCGCCCTGATGCGGCTGACCACCTGGGCAACGCCCGCGGTGGCCAGGACCTTCGCGTCTCGAAAGTCTGGGCCCCGCGCGGTAACCAGGGTGTCGTCGGCGTAGCAGAGTACGCCGACCCCCCGAAGAGTGGCACCGCGCAAGACCCAGTCGTATGCGATGTTCCACAGGAGCGGACCAAGAACCGACCCCTGTGGGACACCGCATGACATCTCCCTGCGGACTACGGTCGACCGGGTCGGATAAGAAATGGCCCGGTCCACGAAGTAGTCCGCAAGGACGCGCCTGAGGTACCACGGAACGTTGTGATACCTCAGCGCCTCGGCGATCGTCGGCCAGGGGATGGTGTTGAAGGCGTTCGCGATGTCCAGCGACACCGCCAACAACACCTCCCCCCGATCGACCGCCTCTCGGACGCTGTCCCTCAGTCGGGAGATGGCGTCGAGGGTAGATCGTCCGCGACGAAATCCGTATTGGCCGTCATTCAAGTTGGGCCCCGCCCCCTCCAGGTGCCCGACGAGACGAGCAGCGAGCACCCGCTCAAAGAGCTTGCTCATCTCGCCGAGCAAAACAATTGGGCGGTAGGCCGACGGCGACTCGGCGGGGCGCCCGTGCTTTTTCAACAGCACGAGCTTCCCCGTTTTCCAATTTCGCGGAACTCTACCCGACGCCAAACAATCAGACATGAGGGACAGTGTCTCCTCCTCAAACGCCGGCATGATCAGGGCGACGACCCGCCCTGGGATGCCGTCCGGGCCAGGGGCGCGGTTCCTCATTTGGAGCTTGAGGACCGCCGCCCCCAGTTCGACATCGGACACGGGCGGGATCGCCTCAATGTCTGCCGGCGCACGGCTTGGTGCTGCCATTCGTGGTGGGACCCACTCTTCCCGCGCAGGGAAGAGGGAACTGACGATTTGCCCGAGGAAAGCGGGCTCAAGGGATTTTGTGAGTGGGGGCGCATAAGGCCGGAGTTTGTCGCTCACGACCTTATACGGGCGCCCCCACGGATCCTGATTTAGCGTCTCGAGCCACGCTTTCCACGAGTCCTCCTTTGCGGTTTTTATCGCCGAGCGAAAGGCCGCTCAGGCGTCCCGGTATGCGGCGCGCAGTTCTTCTTCGAGGACAGGGTTCCTATCTCTTCGACCGCGGTAGCGAGTGTACCGCCGCTGGGCTGCGTGACTTTCAGCACGCAGCCCCGACAGGTCGTCGTTCCACCAGTACACTCGCCGCCGCGGTGGGACTGGCCCTGCCCTCCGCATCGCCGCATCGCAGACGCGAGTCAGAGCTTCAGACAGCCGCTCCGACCTCGCGTCCACGTCCGGGCTTCCGCCAAACGCGGCCCATCGCTCGACGATGGCCGCCTCTTTCGCCAGTTCCCGGTCTAGCGTCTTGATACGCCACCGTGGGCCCTCACCGGCCAGGGGACGATCCTGGGTCCTTAGGGCGGGGGAGACGATGTCGAATCGTATATAGCGATGATCCGACATCGTCTCCACATCTGTCACCACCCTCCAGCCACGCACGTGGTTCGCCAAGCTAGGACTGGCGAAGGACAGGTCTACAATAGACCTGTTGCCGGTCTCCCCCACGTACGTGTGGACCGCCCCCTGGTTGAGCAACACCAAGCCATTGGACACCGCCCATTCCTCGACCAACTCGCCCCGCAAGTCCGTCGCCGGAGATCCCCACGCCGTAGAGTGGGCGTTAAAGTCCCCGGCGACGATGAGCGGGGTGGGGTGTGCTTCCGCCACAAGAGCCCCGAGCTCAACGAGTAACTGCTCAAATTGAGCACGGGTCTTCCTGGGCGGACAGTACACCCCAATCACTGCAGCGTCTCCCAGCAGCGCGAGGACGCACATTCGTCCTTTTGACACTTTGTCAAAGGCGCCCCGCTGGGAGACGATAGCCACCTCACCGTCGCAGTCGCCGGCCCAATCATCACGGGCACGGACTACGTACGGTTCGGCGACTACAGCCACGGTCGTCTGCCACTGTGCTACGGACTGGAGCAAGACATCCTGGGCCGCTGCACAGTGCCTGACGTTGGCCTGCAGGATCGAGAAGTTCGAGTTGGACATCTAGGTTTGGGCGGTGTCCATCTCCTCCACTACTTGCTGAGTGGGAGCGGGGTCCGCGACCGGCCCGACCCGCCTCCCACTGACACCACCTCGGCGACGACGCGAACGTTTTTTCGATGCCGCCAGACAGACCTTGACGCCCAGGCGGTGCGCAGCGGCCTCTCCCGCCGCAGCACACACGGGGCAGTTGGGCTCTGCACTGCAGCCGGCCGCTTTGTGGCCGGGCTGCCCACACCTGAAGCAGAGGGCGCTGCGGTCGATACCCGCAGCGCACTTGGCCCCCACATGCCCCACGTCTAAGCAGCGGAAGCACCGCTGCGGCCTGGCCTCCAAGAGGACCGCACGGACGCGGGTCCAGCCGATCACAAGGCTAAGTTAGGTTAGGGTGGGTTAGGTTAGGTTTTTTCTTTGTTCTTCATATTTTTCTGCATTTAATTTTAATTTATCCACATAGCATTTAGCACGCTCAGTCGCTGTTAGAAACATCACTGGAGAAAAAATACATCACTGGAAATAAAAAAACATGTACAGTACATAATAATAAGTACCTAATCTAAAACATGAAGCTCATGGTTTTATAAGCCACAAGGCGGTAAGCAGAATGTCACACACAAATTGTATACTTTAGATTGGAAGAATCTTAACAGAATATTTTTCCCGCCTTATAGCCGAATGTACCATAGTATATCATTAGCAGCATAAATTCATCTTAACAGGTTAAGATTAACTGCATTAAAATTATAAATCGTATAAGACGTTTTCGATATTCTCGTTTAATACAATAGCATAATATTTATATTTTGTTCTTCCAAAAAAATGAAAAAAAAATACAATTAAGTAGATACATTTGCAAAACATTTTATTATTGTCAAATTTGTCAAACTTAGGTAAATTACATTATAGACCAAGCCTTACGTGTCCATTTCGTCACGAAAATTGTTCCACTAATATGTCACATGACTAAATGGACGTGACGAATCGTGTTTTGTCCTATTAATTAGCTAAACAAAAACATTATTTGCACTTAAAAAGAAAATCATATTGCTTTATTGCATAATCAAATATAGTAAGCTATTAATAAAAATACAATATTTATAAAGTCACTTACCAATTTGACATAAAATTCGCAACTAAACTGGACATCTTATTTAGCCTCCGGAAAAAAAAATTGTGTCGTCACAGATTCTACACAACTGACAGTAGTATAATGAAATAAGACGGTTGTTTTCGACTGGTAATGTTGCCTAGATGTAAAAATAAAGATGTTTAAGTAATTTCAAACTTTAGAAGCAGAGTTAAGAGCCGTGACTAAAGTGGAATGTCCATGTGTACCTAAATGTTGGTTGACGATATTCACAAGAATTTTATTCTAAATTAATATATTATAATATATATTTGGAGTTTAAATTAAAATAGACATAACAAGCTTTAAAAATACGCCAAAACAAAGAGCTAAAATTGAAATCTACAGGGAAAATTTCTTGTCTTAAAATATACATATGACGTGTGACATACTAAAATTATCATTATTTTTGCTTACTTTTATTTATAATTAATTAAAGCGTATTGTAATTGCTAATTTATATATCTGTTTTTAAAGTTAATCAATCCGTCTTTTAGCTAAAATAAAGTCTATAAAGTATCGGATTACTCAATTTGTAGTAATAATTTCGAAAGTGTTGTGACTGTGGTTTTTGCATAGGTGCAAATTTGTACGGAATGACTTAGGTACATATTAATCTATTATTTATTTAAAGGAAAAAATCATAATAAAGTTAATAGGAAAGACACTGACACTGTGATAAAAAAAAGAAAGATGATTGTGATTTTACCAGCACCTCTGCGACAGGTAATACGAATTGATAGAACTGAATACCAGTTGTAAACCTTGTTTTCACTGTCATTAAATTACTTTTTACTTGAATTATTTTATTATTGCGTCACCCGTCTCCGAGAGGAATCCAAGTATATTAAAATATGTTCGATATAAATAACCGTTTTAATAAAAAGAAACAAGTAAGTGTACTATTACTATCGGTATAAATAAATGTATAAAAAAATGTATGTTATGAATCATATTCTACGATCCTGAACTAAGCTTTATGTTGATCATGAATGTCACATTGAGTCACGTATGTAACGTTTGTTACGATGTCATGAATGTTACTGTACACTTTTTTGCGACCGAACCCTTATGTACTAAAATTTTAAGGGTAAAATTATGTGAGTAATAAAAATGTGCTTTAAATCACTAAATTACTTTAGTTAGGGACGGTTTATACCTTTAAAAAATATGGAGCCTATATTTTTTTTATCTCTATTACCTAACTAGAATGGCAACGACATGCATCAAATAAAGCTACTTGAGCAATCAGAAGGCCACATAATTGAATGGCCAATTACAAGATCTCCCTAAGTCCAGTTTCTTAGGTTTATAGCGGCGGTGCTCGGGTGCCAGATGGTTTAAGGTCGATCAACCGTAATATGCCATGGATAGTCAGCGGGTGGGCCCCGGAACGTTTAATCTCAAGTCGCGGCCTGGAATCCAGAAAGGACAGTCTAATTAAAAGTTCCTACTTTATTCCAGGCGAAGGATCTGTATACACTCAATCTAACGATTTCACCATACATGGCTCCCTTAAAATTCTTATTACATATAAGTTAGTGATTTCTAACATGGGTTGCTTTTTACTAGGTGAAAGTATTCTTAAATATCAAACTAAGGTTCAAAATGTCAAACAACTATCCTGACATCAATAATAATAATATCTTTATTTGTAAACATGTCAATAAATAAATTGCAGATGGGTTGCCTAAAAAAATTCAGTCCAGAATATAATTAACCAAGAATTAAAAAAAAAAAAGTTTACATTTAACTGGTGTAACCAGACCACTGTAGGTTACTAGTATCGATTTACTTGTTTATACCTGCTTACCCAAGAGTTGTGAGGGGAAAAATATCGACAACCTTAACATTTGCATATCCTATGGGCGCTGTACTTTCAATTTAACTTATGGACTGTATCTAGGTATTCCAATCAGTGAAATGTTAACTTTTTTTTTTTAATTTTTGATAAATCATATTCTGGACTGAATTTTTTTAAGCAACCCATTGGCAATTTATTTATTGACATGTTTTATTGAATATTAAATAATTTTCATCCATTAACCAGCTCGGTGAAGATCGTTCTTTAAGGGATCTTGTACTCAACACTTTGTGTTGCCTTTAAAAGCTATTACAAAACATAGTATTAAAATCACAAAATATTTTAAAAAACCCTGTTATATAAGTAGAAAAAATTTCACTTATAACTAATTATGAATAAAATCAATACTTATATCGCTAATTTGGTAACAAAATCAACACTTTCTGTTGCCTTTAAAAGCTATTACAAAACATATAATAATAAAATCAAGTACCTTCATTTAGATTCAGTCATGTTCATGGGTGAACTTGGTTTTTAAACAAAAGACACCTAAAGGTAGGTGATAAAATGCTTCATGACTTCAAGGAACAGCTGGCTGTTCATCCAGCCGGAAGAAGTCGCGAGCCCTAAACTGCCAGCTGGTGCACCATGCATCATTATGGTTTTGAAGTTTTTTCTTGGAAATAGGGGATAAGGGGGAAATTGGAGCCTACTAAGGAAAAAAATCAATAAAAGGCAAATTTATGGATATTTTAGGATATTTTTATTAGGAACTAAATCTTTACTTATTCAACTATCTTTAATCACAGCGTTAACTTAACTTAACTAGACATTTGGTCACAAATAGACTTTAAATAAAAAAAACAGAATCGCTCCCATTAACCGACTTTGCGGGAAATAAGAGCCTATAAATTCGCATATGGGTAATGGGAGCTACATAATTATTAATCAGCCTTAAACATTTTTAAATCAGTCTGAAATTTTAATACTAACGTACGTTACGTTAGTTGCGTTTTTTGCTTAGATCCTGAAAGTTAATTGTTACACGGTTGTAACAATTAACTTTAAGGATCTAAGCAAAAAACGCAAATATAATCAACTGGACTCTCAGTACCAGAACATTGCTGGTGTGCCCATTTACCGCAACTTCTACAACGGTACCACATCTCATCATTTTTTCCTGTGTCACAGCAAATAGCACACAATGCTTCCTCTTCTGAATATTCTGACTCATCGTCGCAAAGATTCTCAACGTCTTCGTCTTCAGAGGTGTTAGTTTCAACCTCAAAAAGTTTCTTTTTTACTCTTTTTACTTTTTCTTTTTTGTTTGGTAACTTCTTTCGTTTTTTTCCTTTTTCTGCGATACATTTTTTATTTTTATTGCTGGTTTCTCCCTTGTTCTTTGTAATTGTTTCAGTTTTATTTTTTTTTTCAATAAACGTTTCTTCTCCTTCTCTTCAAATATCATTTTCATTGGCGTGCTAGATAAAATTACTGAATGTTGTTTTTGTCTTGAAGTCTTATTTTTGTTAGTTATATTAGGTACTGGACTCACAACTGACAGAACTTTCGCAAAACCATTTGATGTTGTTGGGTCTGTATCCAGTAACTGTTCTTGAACGTCGTTTGTTGTGGACGAGGTCGTAGAAGGCTTGGCAGTAGATGGCTGCGGGACTGTGTTATCACCCAACAAAAATGAGACTTTAGAAGGGTTTGTATTTGGCGACAAGTTTGGTGTTTTATTTGCTGGAAATGCCATCTCTTGCAGCTCACTTAATATAGATGGACTAACAGCATGATCAATATCGGGCTGCTCTTGTTCTAGAAGTTCAGGAACTACATCCACAGCAACAAAATCGTCTTCTGAAAATATAGCAGGATTCATGGGAAAAATTCCCGTAGCTTTGAAGCCAGAGATCCCTTTGTCTAAGCTTGCTACTCTGGCATAAGCTTTGTTGAATAATCCTGCAATATCGTAGAGTGTAATTCTTACCATATTTCTGGATTTTATAAACATGTCGCATTCCTTGTTGTAGGCTCTCTTGAACGGCCCAAAAAAAGTCACATCCAGAGGCTGTAACCGATGTGAGGAATGTGGTGGAATAGAAAGCATTACAACATGGTTAGCTTTAGCTACTTCCCAAGCTTCCAAAGTACAATGGCTGTTGTGGTTATCCATAATCAGTAAAACTGGATGTTCAGCAGTGGGTTTTGAGTACTCAATGAAGTGTCGCAGCCATTTAATGTATATGCTTTCATTCGTCCAACCATTATGAGAGCACGTGTAAACAGCTCCTGGTGGACCGTCTTTTTCTAGCTGCGGTGAGTGACGCTGTCGGGGGAAAATAAAAAGAGGAGGTATGAACGAACCTGAAGCACTCATAGCACAGACAGCTGTGACGTTTTTACCTCTCTCCCATGAAGTAACTGTCCCTATACGTTTTTGTCCCTAGGCGCTATAATTTTTTCTGTTTCTTGGCCGTAGTTACGCCAGTCTCATCCATATTATAAATGTGAGACGGCGGAAAGTGGTATTTTGCCATGACTTCTTCCAGATTTCCAAAGAATCGATCCACTTCAGCTTTATTGAACCCAAGTATCCTATTGATGCTTGTCGCTTCTGGCTTCCTAATACTCAATTCAGGATGACGTTTGAAAAAGTCAGTTAGAAAGTCTCTGCCTGCAGACTTCTTGGATTCATTAAATCTATCGGCGACACCAAATTTTACAGCCATGGCGTAACATACCTTACAAAACTGAGTCCTCGTTAATCCGTAAAATTTGTTTGACATTGATCACAGATGGCCTTCCTAGTTTAGGAGGACGTCTGTAGCTAGTATCTTTGGATTTAGCCAATCTAAATCTTTTTTTCAAGGTGCTGTAGGTTATTCCAGTCTCTTTTGATACTTTGTATGCTGATGTACCGCCGCATTGAAGTTTTTTGACAGCATTTTCTAGAGTTTCAACTGTCAACAAAAAACGGAATTATACGCACAGAATCTCAAAATTGATAATATTAGCTATAAGATTAGAAAGGTTTAATTATAACAAACGTATAACATTGTACATACCTGGGCGATGAAATTTCGTATTTTTTATATGCGCGGACGAAAAAATTGACGTGCGTTCGTTGTTACTTAACGTGTGCGGGGAAAGACGATCGCTGTTTACCGAAGGCGCCCGAGTGGCAACCGCGTAAATACGAGCTGTAGTTTTGTCGCTAGGTGCCCCGCTCCCATTACCCTCTGGCTCCCATTACACACTGTTCCCCTATTATTGCAGGCGGCAGGGCGTGTCCTGTAGCACTAACAATGCAACATGTGGTAACAAGAGTTCCCCTTTTCTCCACTAGTTACCTTACCTACTTTAGCCCCTGCTGGAGCGACAACTTTTTGGGGTTCCTGAACGGTGGTTGTACCCGTTTCGTCGAGATTAAATATTCTAGTTCCATCTGTGAATTTAGGCTCCCGTTTTAGCACCTCTTCTAAATTGTTAAAAAATATAAGGTGGGTGGACCATGGATGGCCACACTAACGAATAAACTGTTTTTATTTGGTCATTTACTAGAAAAATAAAAGAAACTAATCATTTATAAATACTTTGTTTTATTGTGTATCATATAGATTACTTTTTTTTAGTCTAGATGTAATCACTATTTCTGGAACTAAACTTTTATAAAGCTCTTCTAAATGGCCTTGTAAGGAACAAGGCTCCAAACAAGTCCAATATTATAAATCAGTCGTTCAACTTACAACTAGAATTGTAACAACTTACCACAGAAAAAGCTCTTTCGTTCAAATAAAAAAATAAATGCCTAACACATTATAATCTTCTTTAAAAAACTCAACGAACATTTCTTGAACACCATCTTATAACTAAGGATATATTACATACATACATACATACATATACTCACGCCTTTATCCCCGAAGGGGTAGGCAGAGGCCTATACCGGCCCACATTTCACCGTGTACAATTCGGTCCCACGTGACAGGTGGTGAGCCCATCGCCGTGTTGAAATGGACCGCCTTTAGGATATATTAATGGAAATTATTTAAAAATTATAGTAACCAGTATTACATCGATAACAAATAAGTTTTAAATGCGTTTTACAATGTAATTATAAAAAGTTTTTTTTATTTATAATGGCCTTCTTACGGGTCTGTTCTTTGTAAGGCCAAAATGTTCCTAAAAAGGCCAAACTAACAATTATCATCTATGACATTCTTTTATTTTTAATGAAATACCTAATAGACACTACAGACTAGGGCTTGTAGTATCGGAAGGAATTCAATTCCGATATTGAGTTTCGATATTGGATTTCAATACCGGAATTCCGATATCAGTATCGGAATCGGACAAATTCGGAAAAAAGGATCATTTTCTATATAAATTGCATAAATTTGGAAAATTGGCTTCGTATTACTCATTCCAGACCCATGGCACTCCTGAAAGATACTTCTGGAGTGCCTTGCTTTATAAATCCACCACACACCCTCGATTCATCAACCATACATAACGCACAACGGTTGAGGAAAATGAAAAAGGTATGGAACTGAAGAAAGAAACTCTTGAGGAGTTGAAAAAGTTTTTTATACCACTAACGTGACTAGACTAGCTTACGGGCCCAGCTGATAGAAAGTGGCGTTAACGTGCTCGAAAGCGCGAAAAGTGCGATGAAAGAATTTAGCCGACATAATTTTCAACAATTCCTCAGAGCACAACCCATTACACAGGCGGAAGAACACGATTATACACGGCCAAGGCTCTCCTGTCTGAGGTCTATGATCGATGACAACTCTCATGGCTCGCCTTTGAACCAAGTCAAATGATTGAAAATGATATTCAGGTGCCCCAGCCCAAAGGTAGTTTATGAGGACTTTACTTTCTACTTATAGAGGAGCAGTTTTGTGCCGCAGTAAAATACCGCCGTGCACTCCGGGCTTCTTGAACACCAGGTTGGCCTTGTTCTCCAAATGACTATGGAACTATACTATTGGAGATGGAGAGAGATTTGACCTGAAATTGCGATGTCACAGTAATAGTGTTTTCTTAGCGGTGGCTTTAAGGTGACGGCTATATGCAGTTAATGGACTGGGTCGGTCCTCTCAACCGTTCATGAGCACAGGATGCACTGCACGGTCTTCCACGTACCCGGGACTTGTTTGGAAAGCATGAAAAGACGTGTAGGTAAGTACCGAACACGCTCCGTAGCCTATGACAAAAATAATTAAATTTCTAATATTAAAAAACGAAAATATAATAAAGTATTAACTTACATTCGGAAACAAACTTATAAACTAAAAAGGGTAATAATTTTGGATAATTTAATCACAATCTGGGCATAAAATTATAATATTAGTAGGAAGTAGGATAGCACATAAATCAGTCTCGTAGTCAAAAATAATTAAATTTCTAAAATTAAAAAAATTAAAATATAATAAAGTATTAACTTACATTCGGAAACAAATTTATAAACTAAAAAGGGTAATTGCTTTGGATAATTTAATCACAATCTGGGCATAAAATTATAATATTAGTAGGAAGTAGGATAGCACATAAATCAGTCTCGTAGTCAAAAATAATTAAATTTCTAAAATTAAAAAATGAAAATATAATAAAGTATTAACTTACTTTCGGAAAAAAACTTATAATCTAAAAAGGGTAATAACTTTGGATAATTTAATCACAATGTGGGCATAAAAATGCGAGATCTTTTTTAGTGAGACCAACACACTCCTCGTGATACCACTTTTGACATTCGCTACATTGTCTCATGACTTCGATTCTACACTCGCCACATGCATGGCAGTACCATTTCTTTACTTCACCTTCTGCACTTTTATTATCTCTAAATGTTTTGCTTTCTTTTTTCAGTCTTTTGTTTTCTGTTTTCACTCTTTTACTGTAATGTTCTTGTGCTTTTCTTTTCAGCAATTTTATGGAATCATTTTTATCGATATTTTTCTTTTTTTGTTCTCGCTTACTTGTAGATTTTCCTTTTTTCTTACTAATCGGTTCCTTAAACTCATCCTCTTTTTCTTCAGTATTAAATAAATCTTTAACTATCCTTTGACCTCTATAATTTAAAGCTTTTTTGTGCGGACGAGTAGATTTTATCTTAGAGTAGTTTGGAGTAGGCAAAAAAGTATGAAACGATTTTTCCTGTATTAACTTAATTAACGGCTCGTCATCATCCGAAGATCTAGAAGCACTTATCTCACGACTGTTTTGTTCAGCTTTTGTTTTAGTGTTGATACATTGTTTTTTTGGAGTGAATTGTTCTTTCTTATCGGGATCTTCATCAGACGATGTAGAAGAAGTGTATAAATCGGAAACTTAAAGTTTACTTATGTAGTTATTTTTGATAAATGGTTCACTTAGATTCATGTCAAGATCAGATTCAGTGCTAGAATAATCGATATTTTCTTGTAGCCCGGACGTACTCGGAACCGGATTATCGTAGAGAGATGGTAGAGCGTCATGTTTGGTATCTGCGTTGTTGGACCGGTGTGCTGAACTTCGCAGAATGTGGCTGCACTGATCATTGACCGTATTATCTAATTCCATGTCAGAAGCATCAGTGGAAGAACTGTAAGGCACTAGAATTTGTTTTCTATTTTCTGTCGCAGCTGAAAATTTTGGCGATGTTGATATGATCATCTCTTCGGAAGTTGATGGAAAGATTGAATAGACGTGAGAAGCATGAGCTGGTCTGCTTTCGTCAATCAGAGACAGAGATGATAATTCTGTCACTAGGTTCAATTCAGACACAGGGTACGAGACTTGAATAGGTTGGTCGATCTCGTTTTGTAATGTTTCCGGTAAAGGTCTTTCAGATATAATTGAAGGAGCATAGGCATCTTCGGGTATAACATCAGGATCAAGAGGGTATAAGCCAGTGGCTTTGAATCCATTTGTTATATTGGTTTGAGTTACACATTTCGGCCATGTTCGCGAGAAGATTTTATTTAGTGACCGACCGAAGTTTCGGTTTCGGTTTCGGTTTCGGCCAGTTTCGGCCAAAAAATCGAGTTTCGGCCGCAGTTTCGGTCGGGCCGAAACCCACGTGTTCATGAATTTTGAGTGTCTGGCTCTGCTTGTGACGTGGTTGGGGTCAGCCCAACCAGTTAATATATTACTAACCGAAGATTTAGAGATTTACAAAGGACTTCCAATCAATAGTTATAATAATACAACTTTATTTAAGCCACAATCAATTACGAGTACAATCATTGAGAAGTATTAGACAGTTACCCCTGTGTTATGTCTTCGACCTCCTTTTTAGGATCCCGTTTTTACTTTTGGTTACTGAATCCTAAAGATCTAGGACATTACATAACCCTACCCCGTTGTTGTCGGTTCCGTTGACTGTGTTGATTGTCTGTCTGTCTGTCAGGAGGCTGTAACTGAAGATGATGTATTTCTTTTGCCACTAAAGCAACAAATAATAAAAATAGACAAAATAATAGTATTAAAGAGGGCCTCCCATACAACAACCGTGTCTTTTTCGCCGCTTTTCTTGTACGGAACCCTTCGTGCGCGAGTCCGGCTCACTCGTGCCCAGTTTTAGTTATACACTTCTAGAATGTAACCAAAACCGGTCAAGAGCTAGTAGCAGGGCACCGTGTGGTTTTAGTCGGTAGGAGTTCGCAGTAGCATCTATGAGTAATTCCACACGTAAAAGAAAGAAACTCATCTTTAGGTGGAGATATTTCTAAAATAAACACTTGAGAAGACTTAAACCGTTGATCGATGGCACTTGGTGAAACTTGCTGCACCTATTGAAAAAATAACCAGCTAAGTGCGAGTCGGACCCTCACGGAGGGGTTAAAGTGGGACCCTATTAACGAGACATAAGGCCAAGCCGACCGACTGTCTCTTAGTCACGAGGTTGTATCGCTGGAACCACGCCAGATAGAGGCCTATTTTCACTGATGATGTATTTGTTTTTTTTTTATACCACTAAGGTGGCAGACAAGTATACGGCCCACCAGACGGACTGGTGGTCACCGCAGCCTATGAACGTTTGCAACACCAGAGGCGCCACACTCGCGCTGCCTACCCTGTAAAAACCTTTTTAGACCCCTTTTGAAGAACCCCATACTGTAGGCGTTTGGGAGAACCGAGGCAGGAAGATCATTCCACAACCTAAGCGTGCGCGGAAGAAAACACCTATCGGATCTAACCGTGCTAGAACGCTCCGGACGTAGGGTGTGAGGATGAAATCCCAGTCTATGGCGAGCGGTGCGATGATAGAACGTAGCCGTGGGCAACATGTCAAACAATTCCGTTGACGCTATTTTTTACTCTTAAATCCTACAGAGATGTTATGCCGGAGTCCTACCGACTAAAAACCACGAATTGGGAGCCCCGAATATGTCCTCGGAATGATACATACTGCAGCCGCGTCTTTGGGGGGTTGTTCAGTTGTTATCCTGCTACTTGAGGGGGGCATGCATGAATCTCAAACTTCATGCTATCGTCTAGGGCCTGCTTCTATAAAGACGGTGAGCAGACGTCCTCGGGTCCCTGGTCATAGAGGCTGATAGTATAGGGCGCGCCATCGCAGACTGTGCAACTTGGGTGGGAGAGTTCTCTCCCGCTTCCTCCCCGGCGCCGTTTCTTTCACGAGCATGACCTGTTCATAGGAAGGCGCCTTCTTGCGCCATTGAAACAATGACGCAAGGGCCCTCGCTTCCAAGTCCCATAGAGGGGTCCCGGCTAGAAGACATGCCACCTCAACTGAGATCATGCGGTATCCCCTTATCGTTACCCTGACAGCCATCGCTTTCTGCGGGCTGAGCAATCTAGCCGCATTGCTGGCCATCAGGATCTCCGCCCATACGGGGGCCTCATATAGGGCCCTGCTCCGCATGATCCCAAGGTACAGTCTCCTGCAGGGAGCGTTGGGTCCCCTGATATTGGGCAACAACCGCGAGAGTGCGGCTGATGCCCCCTCCCTCAGTTTTGGGACCAAACTTCGGAAGTGGTATCCGATGTTACACCGGCTATCGAGTACGATCCCCTGATACGTCATCGAGAGCTCGATGCCGATGCTGACGCCCCCTATATGTAAGCTGGATCCCGCAGGTGTCCGTTAGGGCTGCGTCTCGTTGCGTTGCTCCTCGCGCCGCGCTGTAATTAGAGTGTCGTCGTAACACGTTACGCACGTAACAGGTTACCCCGACACCTCTGAGCAACGGACCACAGAAGAATGTTCCACAGAAGCGGTCCAAGAACGATCCCTGTGGAACACCGAACAACACATCTCGCCGACCCTCTCTCGGGTAAGTTATGGCCCTCTCGGAAAGATAGGCCCCGACAATTCGACAGAGGTATTGAGGCATTCCATGGTAAATAAACGCCTCCCAAACGCAGCTCCAGGGCAAGGTGTTGAAAGCGTTGGAGATTTCACCATGTGCTGTTGCCGCTATAACAAAAAATACCTACTAAAATCAGAAAAAAACATCCACACAACAAATGTAATTTTTGTAACGGATTTCTCTGTGCGGGAATCCGACTCGCACTTGGCTGGTTTTTTTTTCAATATGAACACGTGAGTTTCGGTTTCGGTTTCGGTTTCGGCCGAAACTGACCCAGGGGCCGAAAGTTCGGTTTCGGTTTCGGTTTCGGCCGGAAAACCAGTTTCGGTCGGACACTAATTTTATTAAATGCAATTTTGTTTAAAGTTCTCTCTTCAGAATTGCAAAGGTAGTTCAACACTTCTTCATCCCAGTGATGTTCGTAGGACCGATTAACTGATTTGTCTAGAGGTTGGAGTTCGTGCGTAGTGTTAGACGGTAAGCAATACAGCACTATATTATTTGCATCTGCTTCTTCCAGAGCCTCGTATGTTAAATGACACTTTGCACCATCAAAGATAAGCAAACACTTACCGGGTGCTTTATGTTGAGCAAAATGTTGAATGAACTCTACGAACAAGCTACTGGTCATGCTGCCTTTGGGTGCCATGCTTACCTTTGTTCCATGTGGTAAATTTGATCTTAATTCTGATCTGTATCTAATCCCTTTAAAAATATCATCATCGGTGGTATAGCATTACCAACAGCATTTACGCACATCGCTATAGTGACGTTCTCACGTGCTCCGGAGCAACAAGATGTACTCTGGTGTTCCCTTTTTCTGCCAAAACTACATTTGGTTTGTGGACCGTAATGCGACACCCCTTTTCATCCATGTTATACAAGCGTTCTGGATGTGCAATAATGTCTAACTCTTCATAGAGTTTCTTCACTTCTTCAAAATGCTGTTTCACAATGGGCTTATTCATTTTTTGGGCTCTAGCTGGATTCATTATCTGGGGTTTTCTTTTTGATATTGATGGGTTTCGATTTAAAAACATTTTCAGCCATTTGCGTCCAGCCATTCTTGTAGACATATTGAATGAATGCTTGATTTTGAACCTCTCACAAAATAAGAAGGCTTGTTTTCGTATAAATTTAGGAGTAACGGGTATACCCAGCTTTGCAAAACGTTTGATTCGCTGCGATAAGTCTTCTTCTAATTGTTTTGTAAGAACAGTTGTCTTCCCAATAATTTTAGTACTGTTACCGCTTAGTAAATGGTTTCTAAGGGTACGTCTTGGAATATTGAATTTTAACGCAGCAGCATTTGTATTTAGTTGATTATTTTGTACTGCTTCCATGGCACGTCTTAAACTATCTTCATCCCATGTACTACCCCTTTTTCTTGGTCTTGATTCTGTCATTCTTGAAATCTGAAATTATGCGTGAAAATTCAATCACCTGTTCAATTATCGACTTCTTCTTATAACGATTCTCATAAAAGAAATTTAAAGATATAACTGTAATATAATTATTTTGAAGGAAATCTCTGGGAACACCCAAAAATCCCGAAATATGTTTTTCCGAATTTCAATATTCAGATGTTCAAAATTCCGAAGATTATAATTCCGAAGAAAGAAATCTCCGAATATTCAAAAGGATGATATTCATTTATCCGAAAGTCATAAGTAAGAATTTTTATTTTTCCCAATTTCATTAGTACGAATAATCATAAGTCCGTACTGTTATTTGCCCGAAAAACGTTATTCCGAATTTCAAATTTCCGTAAATTCATTGTTAAACAAAAGTTTCTACAAAAGTTTAAAGTTAAAATTGATTTTATCCAGAGCTAGATAATTGATTGATTTTGTAATTCAATGGGTATTCGTATAACATAAAAATTAAGTTGAAACCCGACTAGCTGCGGTCTTTACCCGGAGTGACAAGTTAAAAAAAGATTGTAGTGGATTAGGTTATGTTAGAACTGTGACCCCCTGTGCACGAGCCGAGCGAGCGAAGCGAGCGTACCGCGGCAGCGACCGGCGAGTGCTTTGAGATACCTTATGCAGAAACAAGCTTCTCTCGTCACTCTCAACTCGTCACGCAATTTTGGAAAGCTAATGAATGCCTGCATGCATGTCCGCCTGTCTGCTTGCTTGCACATGGTTAAGGTCTCGTGTTATTTATAAATAGTAGACTACGTTGCAGAATGATATTTCGGACTTTTGATAATCGGAGTTCGTATTAACAATATGTCGGATTTTAAATGATTCGGAATTATACGGTTCCGTTTTTTGAAATTCGGCATTCTGACAGTCGGAATTATAAACATACGGAATTTTGAAATTCAGGCTTTCAATAAAAGGATTTATGAAACATCGAATATTGACTTTCGGGATTTCAAATCATTCGGAATTATGAAATCGGAATTTTGAAATTCGTGATTGTGACTTTCAGAATAAAATTATAATCATTGAACATTGGACTGGAACAAAACTTTAAGAACCAAACGGCTCGTCAAAGTAAGAACTAAGTTCACATTTTCATTAGTAAATGTTCCTAGCAAGGCCCATGTACCCTAGCAAGGCCAACCGTCAAATATTTTATTGGCCTTATAAAGAACCACCGGCTTTCATAGGAACACTGCCAATATTTCAACTACAATCGAAGCAAAATCATTATATTGTTTCTTTAGTAACACAAAAAATCCTTACATAACAATTTACAGTAAAAAGAATCTATACTTATAATAAATCTGTAGAAGTGAAAATTCTGTACATTCAAAATATCAAATAAATAAATAGCAGGGGGTGTTACTAGACCGACACCGAACCCGAAAATGTGATTAAAAAATTTTTTGTCTGTCTGTCTGTCTGTCTGTCTGTCTGTCTGTCTGTCTGTTTGTTCAGGCATCACGCAAAAACTACCGGTTAGATTACGATGAAACTTGGTATAATTATTCTTTTATAGCCTGGGCACCACACTGGGTACTTTTTATCCCGGAAAAGTATATAGAATTCAAACCAAACTTAATTTTGCGGTTTGATCCCTAGACCCAAAGTTATTATCAATTTTTGCTTAAACGGTTAATGGTACGATGATGAAATTCAGCATGAGCGTTGTTTGTTACAATTTGAAAAAAGTAATTTTACCATTTTTGCAAATTCCACCTCCAAAGGTATAAAAAAGGAGGGTCAAGTTTGTATGGGACAACGCGATTCCTTGGTCCGATTTGTTTAAAATTTGACATATAGCAATATTAACATAATTGATGGAAGACGTGTTCCTTATTTTATTGAAATTTATGCATTATCGACCTAAAAAGGGAATGTAAATTATTTTGGAGCTGATTTTCTCCGGAGTTGATATCAATACTCCTTAAATACTCTTATTTTTGATTTAAATTACTTTTTATTTTGACACATTTGTGGAAGTTTAATCCGAATGACATTGACATTTTCATGGTTTTGCTTTAAGAACTATTGGAAATATAGTTGTTAATGTTTTTAAATTTTGTATAACCAAAAATAAATATGTGAAAGCAGAAGAAAATGATGAATGACGAAGATGGCTAGCCAGGAGTAATGAAAGACCACGCTTCGGATAGTGTCCACTGCGCATTAGAATGAAAGGGTATCAGCAGCCCTAAGCGACTGGTCATGGAAGGTATGAATTTTATTCTATAGTGCTGGCTGCATTCGGTGCAGGACACAGACTCACTAAGTCTTTGTAAACTACGGGAATGGCCTCTACGAAGATCACATTTGACAAGTAAAAAGAGCCATTAAAATGAACATGATAAACCCCTAGCAGATGAAATTTACATGGTTATTAAGTTAACAGGTCTTGGTTGGACCATCTGTATTATGAGGACGAAGTCTACCGTAGTTCGGTTTTCCCATACGTCGTAGGCTTACAGTATGACTGGGACTACCTGAAGAAGGAACTAAGTTACGATGTCAATTGCTTAGAAGAGAAGTTGAGTCAAGTAGTAGTCTAGCCAATGAATTAAGAAATGTATTTAATAAATAAATTTACATAACTCATTTAATATGTATTATGAATTTGTTAATCAGAAATCTATGTATCTAATCTAACTACTATTACGAATACGAATGTTTGTGAGTGTGGATGTTTGTTACTCTTTCACGCTGTAACGGCTGAACGGATCTGGCTGAAATTTGGTACCTACAGAGATAGGTTAGAGACAGTGTAGGAACTAAATTTCACGCAGGCGAAGCTGCGGGCATCAGCTAGTATTTAATATAAAGTGAAAAAAGACAACTTGGCCCACACGGGATTTGAACCCACAACCTTAACTAGCTCGATAGATGGCTCCGTGCCATCGGTTACAATAAGGTGAATAATTTCAACTTGATTCATTACGGTCCCATTAACTCAAGTTGCAGAGCATTGCCCCGGTTTAGCCAAAAGGTTGTGGGTTCAAATCCCGTGTGGGCTAAGTTTTCTTTTTTCACTCTATTATAAAATATTATGAAAAAGTAAGCATACTAAATTGCTTTAAATATTAAATCTATACATACTTATAGTCATGCCTTAATCCCCGAAGCTAATTCAATTTCATTTCATTTTTATTAGGCAGGACCGATTTCCACAAATAAAAAATAAATACATACACAGAGAAACATTCCAAGTGCGAGCAGGACTCGCGCACGGAGAACCAAAATACTGAAAATATTACTGACAGACGGACGGACAGCGGAGTCTCGGTAATATGGTTTCTTTTTACCCTTCGTGTACGGAACCCAAAGAATAACGTCGCAGTAACAATATGCGAAGTAAACGAATACAGTACGAGCGAGGGTGCCTGGAGAACTGACGGCATAGGTATCATACGCGGATCATGCGCGGTCATAGCCAATCACAAGCTCGCTAAACCATGGTTAATGCTACCGCTTTCACTTCTGGAAAAAACATCTAATATATAAAATTCTCGTGTCACAGTTTTCGTTGCCATACTCCTCCGAAACGGCTTGACCGACTCTCATGAAATTTTGTGAGCATATTGAGTAGGTCTGAGAATCGGCCAACATCTATTTTTCATACCCCTGTGACCGGGAATAACATTCCACGCGGGCGGAGCCGCGGGCATCAGCTAGTATAATAATAATAGGTTATTCACATAAAAACTTACCTTTACGTGAGCGCGGCAATTACAATTCGAACGTCGCCGACCGAAGTCTACGAAGCGAGGGACGACACTGGCGAAATATCAACGCGAGCGACTCGCTGCCGCGTCCTTGAGATTGTTGAAGCTTATTGGGAGCGGAAAGAATTTGTCATCACTTGACTGTAAATATGACTTTTTGATAGTTGGCCTTCAAAGGAGCATGGCCTTCCATGGTCCACCCACCTTAGATACCGTTTCACGATTAAATGAGGTAGCTCGTGCGAGACTTACAGCCTCTGGTTTCTTCACTGAAATGTCTGGGTGTCTCTTTTTGAAGGAACGAAACCATTCCAAACCTGCCAATTGATCCCGCTCCCATGAGTCTGGTATTTTAATACAATTAACTTTTGCCATTTCGTATGCCACCTTCGTAGATTCTTTAAAGGTCAAACCGTAAAACATTAGTGCACAGTCCTTATAATAGTTAATATAATAATACTATTTATTTTCAGATAACAAAGATCCATTATGTTAATAAAAATATTTATCTTAAAATTATGTTAGTATTTATCTAAAAAAGTTAATTCACAATATATTCTTTTTTTCCCCTTTAAATATTATTTTTTAATAAATTTATTTTATTTAAATTTATTTTTTAATATTATTTAAATATTATAATATTTCAATAATATTTGTTCATGTTCCGGAGAAAAGATTTTATTAATATCATACCTAGGCACAAGTGATATATCATCGCCATGTTCACCTTTCTTCTTCACATAGCGACGTAATGTAGGGTAAGGAATATTACACGATTTTGCCGCTGCCCTAATAGAGATACCATTATCCACCATTCTTAACGCTGATGTCATGTCTTCCTTTGTATGTTTCCCTATTTTCCTTTCTTTATTTTGTGGTCTTGGCATCCTGTAAAAAGAAAGATTTACCTAATTAATTTTCAATATTTCACTCAAGGAACGATGAACCTAGATCGTAAGGTACACAGTGAACGTGTACACAGTGACTCGGCTCACTGTATACTATGCGGACGTGGTTCACTGATCAACAACCACACCCATTAACGAAAATCCAAAATAAAACATAGATTATATACTGAATTGTTACAATGCAATGTGGTCATAAAAGGACTAAATCTACAACAAATTTAATACCATACAGCGTTTGGTCATATATTTCATAATAAAATATACAAAAATCGAGACACATACCTGTAAAATGTACGTGTTTTCGGCAAAAAACAAACAACTCGCTACCACACTACTGGCTCCAGCCGCTGCCGTCGGGCCCGTCGGCGCACTACGGGAGACGGGAAGGACAACACGATCGCGAGGAATGGCAACGTCGCAGTTTTTGGAATACGGCGATGGTTCACTGTATCTGGATGGTTCACTGTTGGACTACCGACCCTACCGAATTCAGTCGTATCAAATAATCAACTTTAAAATATCAGATAATAATCGGTAAATCAGTCTTAATTATTCATTAACTATAGGTAAATTTCTCCAATAACACATTTTATGTGCAGGCATTATTGCTGATAATTTATTAACAATACCCATTTTTCTTTCTTGCTCTATACCTTTAGGCTTTGTGCAAAAAGTTATGGTCATGATACTTGGGTTTTTCAAGTATTTTTCATTCATATCTTAGTGTAATTTATGTACTGTCAAATCATTCTTATACATGAGATCATATTTTCCTCTTTGGAAACATACCTGGGACATATTTTTCAGATATGTTTGGGGATTCAAATTATTAACGCGTCGCTCTGATACATGATTTGTTAAATTCAAAAAGTTTTGTGGGCACATAGATTTATCATCGACTCTGCCGTTATTTATAGTACCTACTGTTTCCTCAAAATCTGTGAAGTCGTACAGCTAAGATTTTTTCTTCACTTGGTGATGAACCTGGTCGCAACTCATAAATGTGTGACCAAGCTCAAAGTAGTATAAGATTAAGTATAATCTTATACTACTTATATCTACACTTATATCTTACAGTGAACAGTAATTTGATCGCTACGGAGAGTACTCCGTAGCGATCAAATTACTGTTCACTGGATAATTATTGAATATAACAACCAGTTTTTATTCTGCGCACTGCAGTTATCTAGCCAAATATGCATAGTCTGTACATCTCGGTTCAGCATCAAGAAGTAATAGAATGCGCTCATAATATACTCCTGTTTCCTACCAGCTAAACCGTCATGCCATAATACAGTGAGTGGTTTAAATTCACAGGTGATTTTGCCCACAGGAGCAAATGTTTGATTGTACGCTGTAAGTCTGTTACAGAAAAGAACTGCTTTAAAAGTATCACTTTTCCTAAATCGGAACTATAGAATATTTCGGATGAGCTTTGTTTTGACTCTTATGCAAATCATACAACTGTCTAAGCCTTCGTGTACTTTTCATGATGCTTAGCCCAGTTATCACAAATGTTACAGTCAGGACCCAAACCTTTGAGAATATCATGTGAAGTTTGCTTTTTATGCAAATCATAAGCTTCACATAATTCGCATTCTTCGTGACCTAGCTTTGTGAAAGATATATTTATTTTCTTGATATGTGATCGGTGTAGCTCATACGAAACTTTTATGTCAGGATGTTTTTTACAAAAATCATTACCTATGCATAAAATTGATGTTGACATCACTGGGTAAATACTCTCTTAACACGTTGAACGCCACTGTAAAACAGGTGACTTTCCATTCAGGCCTTGGGGGACACGGGTGGGCCAAACCTATTGAATCCATTCAGGCCACAGGGGTCACCAGTGGGCCAAGGCAATGGTTCTGTTTAAACGCAAGCATGTTTTACAAGCCACGGGGTATCGTTATCATTCCAAGTAGTTAGAAAGGTGGGCCGCGTGGCCCCGTAGAACTCAGTCAGCATGGTTCTTATTTTTCAAAAAGGACTGAATTTATTTACGTTTTTCTGTATTTCGTAAGGGTTGTGTCAAATTGCATCAAATGTGACGTATTTAGCGAATATAAATATTTAGTATTTGATTGGAAGTTTATGATAAAAATAAGACAATTTAAGTCGTGAATATAATTTTAATGAAAAATAGGAAAAATATTACTTAATTGCTCAACAGGTACCTACTTAACTAGGTGCAAAACATTAATATGGCACATATCTCTTAACTCTATTGGTATAAAGGCACTTTAAGTTTTAACTTAGTGTTATGTTTTACTTAATACATTCTACCATACAACAACAATCAATCATTGAGATCACAATTGGAAGTATTAAATTCTTAAAAATGTGACTAAAACACTTGTAAACTAAACTAAAATATCCGTTTTTATGAGATCATTTATGAAAATAAAACGAAGCCGTAGCTGAAATAATCTAATTTTTTTAAGAATGATTACTAAGTATTAAAACAGTCCAAACATCACCATGGATTATTCGGACAAGTTATACAATAAAATAACGCTACGTCCTAGGTAGGCGGTTCGAAGCGAACGCGATTCTGAAGCGGTGACACGCGAATTCAACGCGACGCGGTGTGACGCGGCGGCTATGTCCTACGTGCACGCGAATCGTCTCGCACAGCCGCCACCGACGGCGACGCTGCCGTTCAGTAGGCACATTGCATCAGCCTGATACAACTGCCATAGATCGAAAAAATGTAGGTATGGAGTTCTAGGTTCTAGGTTTTCACAGGCTGGTTTCCGCAACTTAACGTCATTTCTGCGCCTATTCTGCGTGGGCGGTTGTGGTATGGCTATTGCCATCCCAGTTCCTCCAGGAAGTCTAGCAAGCTCTTCACGTTGCTGGAGACTTCCTGGAGCTACCTTGGTTTACCGAAGTATCTAGCCCTGTATCCTTACCAGTTACGGGAATTCCATAAGAATGTGACTGGCAGTTTCGTCCGTCTGCAAAGGAGACTGTCTGTGACACCTAAATTAAAGAGATGTTTGTTAAGTAGACTGTGACCGTAGCTTTGTTAATTTTGTTTTCGAGATGATTACTCCAGTTCAGTTTGCTGTCAAGAAGTACTCCAAGATACTTGACCTCTTTGGAGAATTGCCTCCCGTTCAAATTCAGTGCCATAGAGGCGTGGCAGTTTGGATCTTGGATGGATGGATGATTTGTCATGGACGGACGGAAATATATATTATTGGAAAATTCATTTCTTAAATATCAAATACTCAAGAAGTATGCACGGTGAAGAAGTGGGACAAATATTGTATACTTAGAAAGGTATAATCGACGATAATAAGTTTACTTTTTTTATCCCAAAATATAGGACGTTCTTGGATTGCATTGATTAAAATTTCTATTTCAAACATTATAAAAAACACGGCGGCACCGCATCCAGTTCGCGCGCAAATATCAAACCAACTGATCGCGTTCGCTTCATTTCGCGCCGCTCCGCACCGCACCGCACTTGCGTTTGGTCACGTAGGACACTTCAATAGGCTTCAACTGTTTGTTGGTATCGTGCCGCGCCGCGCCGCTTCGCGTTCGCTTACGTAGGACGTCGCCTAATGGCCGCCATTGACGTTCAAGTAATTTGATCAAACAGGCTGGTTCCAACAGTTTAATCAAATTGGCATGAATGTCTGTGGCTAAATTTGATCAAAGGAGGATGCAAATCCTGGTCCACCCCTTCAATAGCTATGTGTGTTACATAGCTGGATAGGTATTTTTGACCTGAATAAAAGTTACTATGGCGCCAAGTTCCAAATGTTAGTCCGTTCAGAGTTATTTTTGTTTATATATTTATTCTTTATAAAGATTGTAGTTTTAGCAGGAGCCACGCAATTATATTTACTTGCATTTCTGTACTACATACACGTTCTGTAAATACTGACATACAGTTATCAATGAATCACAATCCATTTTATCCGTCTCACTCGCACTTATTATGGCAATGAAACTGGTTACCGGCACGGACAGGATGGGCGGCGTCGTACTGCTATTTATTGGTTCACGATAATAATATTCTGCAAAGATATTGTACCTGCATGACGGGACGACGTACAGTAGGAACCTGTGCGCAAATAGTTTGGTATCTGGGATACGCCAGACACGAGGCGTTTGTAGGCCCAGCCTTATTTTTAAATGACGTCATTGTAGATCATGATCATTAATAAATAAATGTTTATTATTAAAATATATTATCTTTTATTTATAAAAAGCATGTGTTAACGATAAGGTCTGTTTAAAATTGTCATTTTTGAAAAATAAAACATTTAACATTGTTTTTGAATCTTGTAAAACCACTATGTTTAAAAAAAGAATAACTCTGAACGGACTAACATTTAAACTTGGCGCCCTAGTAATTTTTTTCAGCTCAAAAGTACCTATCCAGCGTCGCAACACACGTAGCTATTGGAAGGCGGGACCAAATTTCATAGAAACCCTGGCATCCTCCTTTAATGAGCAATCAAATGGCTTGAAGAAATATGAATTTTCGTATTTTTATTTGATCAAACAGTTTGATAAAACATTTTTGATTAGAAATTTGAGGGTGTGTGTCGTGAGCCCTCAGTTGTTGCTGCGGAAGTGTTCCTATGCAGACGTATTGCATTGCACAATGTCACGACAATCGAACCACGGTGTATTAAAAGAATTCTTACAAATATATCAAAATGAATCCTGTTTATGGAACATAAAAAATGAAGATTACCATAACAGAGACAAGCGCAATGCTGCTTATTGTAAACTTGTAGAAAAACTTAAAGAAATAGAACCGAACGCAAACCGGGACCTAGTCGCAAGGAATCTCAAAGTTGCGCTTAATCTTTCATGTGATGATATAGACTTTCGCATAATAGTGTCTTTATTTTCAATTAATGAACTGACTAACGACAAAAGCTTTAAATATGTTTCCTCATTGGCAATTCGTTCGCAAATAATTATACCAGTCTTTAGGACTAAATTTTCATTCATTCATCAAGTTTATATGCGAATATTCATCTCTTTTCATTAGTCACTCTTTACACCACACTGTACGATTTTTTTTCCTTTTCTGGGCCTTCAAAGCAAAAACTAAGCCAACTATTGCTAAAGCGTCGTCTATAGACATTTTTAAAGAAGCACAACCACTCTTTGCCCGCTTCGATACTGAACTGATACCGCTTCAAGTCTGCATAAAGGTGTGTGGTCGCTCCAGATCAAAGCATTAACAATTGATGTATTTAAAATAAAATCAATTGCAAGCTTCTTATACCATCTTACAGATTTGCAAATTGGTGACGAATAAGCAGTCATTTGGTCAGAAAGATCCACCGCGCCCTTTTCTTTATTGTAATCGACAATTATTTGTAGTTTTGAGATTAGTTTTCCACGCTTTGTAACGTCACAAAAATTTACCGAATGCTTTGTAGGCAAGACCTCTCTTCTCTTGAGCTTAGATGAAACGACAGTTTTCGGAATATGCTTCCGATTTTTTCTGAGTGCCGACCAAATGAGTCTCATTTCTAAGAGCTTTCTAGCTAGGTCAACACTGGTGTACCAGTTATCGGTGTGTAACGTGTGAACCTTTTTTTTTGTTTACGTGAGGGAAAATCCTCATGGATGTTATGCCGGACTCCTACCTACTCCCAACGGGTTTATCCACTTAGTCATACTATTAGTTATACGATATAACAAAATGCACTGAAAATGTCCAAATAGTTATACTGCCCAGTATAACTATTTGGAGTCGATTAATTTGGCTTATTTTAGTCCAAATAGTTATACTGCTCAGTATAACAACATGGATTCGACTAATTTTGATCGGATTCATCCATTTGGTTATATTCGTAAATAAACAAGCACTTTATAATATATCTATTAGGTATTTTATGTTCCAAGCATTATAGAAAAGTAAATAGTGAGACACTTTTTTAGAAACAGTGCGATAGCATTAAAATGCTATCGCACTGTTTCTAAAAAAGTGCCTATTGTGATATCACCGTTAACTAATTGCATTTGTGCTTCCATGATCATCATGTCATTGACTAAACTGCTTTTTTGTCGGTTCTCTTTACTTTGCTCAATATCGATATTAACATCTTCGGCATCTTCAAGAATCGCTTTCAAAAATTGCATAATGCTTACATGTTTCCTGGTTTTGCATGCTTGGTTTAAGTTCATATGCCACGCCTCAACTTGGTTAGTACTGCGATGCCTCTCTCCAAACACACACCACGATTTTATGAATTCATCACTCTTGAGCCAGTAATTTTCAAAGTAATTCATAAAGGTATTAATTTTTTTATTTTTTAATATTGTTTGTATTTTTGCAGTCTTATCTTTAATATAGTCCCATCCTACGCGAATTTGGATATTTGGGAGAAGTGGCAACACAGTACAAAGCCCTACAATTTTTTTTGGCCATTTGTCTCTTTTTTTAATTATATCTAATTGTTTAGCTTTTCTCCAAATACAATCGGAATAATGCGTATAACATCCTTTTATCTGAACATTTGGGAATACTATCGACGCGGCTTTACATGACGCTTTCTCAAAGTCGAACATAAACTTATTTGGTTTCCAATTTGAAATTTGTGACAAAATTATTCTGAACAAGATTATGTACGATTCAGTTGACATGTCCGACATCAGAGCATAGACCATAGGCAAAATACGCGACTCCGTCTGAGTACTGGAGAAGTCACCATGCAGAGAATAGATTTGGGCGAAAGGTTTCGGACAACTTTTAAAAGTTCCGTCGCCGTAATATTCTTTTACATCCGTTAAGTGCTGTCTCATATATGGCGAACAAAATACCAAAATTCGTCTCCCATCAGAAATGTAATCACCTAAGACTAGTGATGAATATTGTCTAGGTACAGTTACTTCTTCTGGTCTTTCGCAATGCAATTTATGCACTCCTGCTGCTTCATTCCTTTTTTTATATAATGTACTTTTTACATTCTTATATTTTGGTATCTTAGTAACCAAATGATATCCTAAAGACTTAATTTCTCTTCTTGTCTGCTTATAAATATTAGGAACCGAACTAGTGAAGTCGGTAGAAGCCTTTTTTTGGCATTCAATCAGCTTTAACTCTACTTCATTCTTGGCATAATTAGGTTCACAGTCTTTACTGTGCGTGACTGATTTTGTAATTTCTTCATTCTGGAAAAAATACTCTCTTTTTACATTTCATCCAAGTTCTTTATATATATTTTACTATATACTATCACTATAATTTATTTTCGCTATCTCATACGTGTTAGACTATAAACTATACTGGCTAGACATTTCTGGCACATAAATTGATTAAGAAAAACTTAACAAATAAATAAACACTTACTTTAACGGTCAGCGACCCCGTGCAATATTGTTTACCAGACTTATCTTTAGATGAACATCTCCAGATAAACGCACCATCGCTGTACCGTCGATTTTTATAATATTGATGTCCGTTAAAAAATAATACTAAACCTCGTCCTCTTTTGATAAATAGTGGTTTTTCTTCGAGGCTTCGGGACGGTCCAGGAATACCTTCCATTTTAAAATCACAAATACAAAAGCAAATCCGGATTATAACATTCTTATCTAGCAGCATTTGCAACTGACATTTAATAACTAATCCGTCAATTTGCTACTAGCCAGTAATTAAAGCCAGAGATATCTTTGACTTTCAACCTCCTTACTCATTTCTAGAAACAGTGCCAGTGGGAACATAAAATACCTAATAGATATATTATAAAGTGCTTGTTTATTTACGAATATAACCAAATGGATGAATCCGATCAAAATTAGTCGAATCCATGTTGTTATACTGAGCAGTATAACTATTTGGACTAAAATAAGCCAAATTAATCGACTCCAAATAGTTATACTGGGCAGTATAACTATTTGGACATTTTCAGTGCATTTTGTTATATCGTATAACTAATAGTATGACTAAGTGGATAAACCCCTCCCAACAGACCTACGGCCACTGCGGCCTCGCCCAGGGGGTGGTTCGAATGCTATCCCGCTCTTTGGGGGGGTTTCGGGTGTGATCCCGCTTCTAAGGGGGGGGGGGGGGCGTGCGTGGGATCCTCACGTCACGCTGCCGTCATGGGCCTTCTGTAAGGACGACGAGTCGCCCTCTCACCTTCCTCAGGCCCCTGGTCATGGAGGCCGATAGTCCTCGGCGAAGACACGTCGGCGGCGACCAAACTGCCGACTGCGGAACTCGGGTGGGAGAGCTCTCTCCCGTACCCGCCCCGCCGTCTCTTTCACGAGCATGACCTGCTCGCAGAAAGAGGCGGCGCAGTCCCACTTATCCCGCTGGAGAGCATGGCTCGCACCATGGTCTCGAGCGAGAGAGTGTCCACAAATATATGGATTTTGTGTATCTATATCCAAACCAATTGTGTTAACTATTCCGGTGTTCAAAACTATCTTACCCTTTGGTTCTAGGAGTTTTCTATGACAGACATAGAAATAGACAGACTGACCATAAATGTTTCGTTTTCCCAACATTGGTACCAAACATTATAACAAGAAAAAGAGATATAAACTTACATATTTTCTTATATTCTTCAACGAACTCTTGAAGTTTCTGGTCGGGGTGTTTTAAAAACTTTATTAACAACAATATCAAGAATATCTATACTAATATTATAAAGAGGTAAAGTTTGTGTGTTTGTATATTTGTTAAATTGTAAGGGGTAATCTCGGGATCTACTGAACCGATTTTAAAAATTCTTTCACCAATAGAAAGCTACGTTATTGTGGAGTGTCATAGGCTATATAGCGCCACGTACAACGAATAGGAGCGGAGCAGTAATAGTAAATGTTTCAAAAACGGGGGAAAAGTTATTTCTTTTGAGAGCTTCGTTGCGTGTGCTGCGTGACTAATATTATTTAACTGACTTCAAACAAGGAGGAGGTTACTCAATGCAACCGTTTCTTTATGTTTTTTTTATGTTTGTTCTCGCAGAACTCCGTCGTTTATGAACCGATTTGAATTTTTTTTAAAAAAAAAAAAAGATACTCCCAAGGTGGTCCCATTTTAAGGAAGCTAGGATCTGATTATGGCATCCTGGAGAAATCGAAGGGAACTTTTAATAATTGTACGGGCATCTAGGGCGTTTGTAAATTTTTTATTAAGGGCTTTAAAGTAGTACAACTTAATGAAGGTCTGGAGTCGATCTGATGATGGAGACGAAAGACAGTAGAGAGAATTCCCTAACGATATACAGCAGTTACTTTGTGTTTGGGTTTGATTAATTTGTACTGTCGAGAACTTTACACCTAGATAGATAGATTTTCAGTCCACACGACACTAAAAATAGTAAAAAAAACATGTTAACAAAAAAGAAACCGACTTCAAACAAAACTAAAAACTGAAAAATAAAATTTACTTAGCACAAAGTTAGTATATCTATACTAATATTATAAAGAGGTAAAGTTTGTGTGTTTGTATATTTGTTAAATTGTAAGGGGTAATCTTAGGATCTACCGAACCGATTTTAAAAATTCTTTCACTAATAGAAAGTTTGTTATTGTGGAGTGTCATAGGCTGTATAACATCACGCTACAACGAATAGGAGCGGAGCAGTAATAGTAAATGTTTCAAAAACGGGGGAAAAGTTATTCCTTTTGAGAGCTTCGTTGCGTGTGCTGCGTGACTAATATTATGTAACCGACTTCAAAAAAGAAGGAGGTTACTCAATTCAACCGTTAATATATATTTTTTTTATTTGTTCGCGCAGAACTCCGTCGTTTATGGACCGATGTAAATTTTTTTTTTCCGTTCGAAAATAGATACTCCCGGTATCTATTCTCGAACGAAAAAAAAAATTTTAGAGGTGGTCCCATTTTAAGGAAGTCAGGATCTGATGATGGCATCCTGGAGAAATCAAAGGGAACTTTTAAAAATTGTAGGGTCATCTAGGGCGTTTGTAGTTTTCTTTTTACTCACGCAAGCCCCCCCTTAGAAGCGGGATCACACCCGAAACCCCCCAAAGACGCGGGTTCGCACCTGAACCACCCCCTGGGCGAGGCCGCAGAGGCGGCCGTAGGTCTGTTGGGAGTCCTGGGACATCCTTCCGAGGGGTTACCCGGGGTTCACAACCATAGGCTGTTGGGCGTTACGTGAGGTTTTTTAGTCGGTAAGAGACCGGCATAAAATCCACGAGGATTTTCCATCACGGAAAAATAAAACTTAATGAAGGTCTGGAGTCGATCTGATGATGGAGTCGAAAGACAGTAGAGAGAATTCCCTAACGATACCTATACAGCAGTTACTTTGTGTTTGGGCTTGATTAATTTGTACTGTCGAGAGCTTTACACCTAGATAGATTTTCAGTTCACACGACACTAAAAATAGTGAAAAAAAAATTACAAAAAAGAAACCGACTTCAAACAAAACTAAAACTTGAAAAATAAAATTTACTTAGCACAAAATAAGTAGGTATATTCTGATTTATCAGATATCCATACTAATATTATAAAGCTGAAGAGTTTGTTTGTTTGTTTGTTTGTTTGTTTGTTTGTTTGTTTGTTTGTTTGTTTGAACGCTAGGATCTCAGGAACTACTGGTTGGATTTCAAAAATTCTTTCACAGTTTGATAGTCCATTTATCGAGGATGGCTATAGGCTATATAACATCACGCTAAGACGAATAGGAGCGGAGCAGCAATCAAGAATGTTTTGAAAACGGGGAATATTTTTTACCGTCTGAGAGCTTCCGAGGCGTACGCTGCGTAAATGGTTACAGTTAGATAAAAATTGTGTACTACAAAATTGTTTCTCTTAAAAAGTTCTACAAAAAAGTCCGCGACAGCATATGTCTATCTTTTAAGGTTCGCTCACAATAACCTAATTTGTCCATCTCTTAAGGTTCGCTCACGATATAATGAAACTGAAGAGTTTGTTTGTGCTAGGATCTCAGAAACTACTGGTTGCATTTCAACAATTATTTTACAGTTTAATAGTCCATTTATTGAGGCTGGCTAATGGCGATATAACATCACGCTAAGACGAATAGGAGCGGAGCAGCCATGAATAATGTTTCGAGAACGGGGATTATTTCTTTCTTTTGAGAGCTTCTATTGCGGACGCCTGCATAAATAGTTAAAGTTCCGTAAAAATTGTGTAAAACAAAATTGTTCTAAAAAAGTCCTTTACAGCGTTTGCCTATCTTTTAGGGTTCACTTACAATAACCCTCTTATTAAGTTTTAAAGTATGACCGACGCGACGGGAGTAAACTTGGTCTGCAGTGGCAGCCAGTCAACTGGACGATAAAAACCGGCCAAGTGCGAGTCGAACTCGCACACGATGAGTTCCATACCGAAAAACGAATGGGTGGAAGTAAAAGCGACGGGAAACATTATATCACTTTAACACCTCTTTCCTTCTCACTCTCATGTGACGCAAGCGAAGATATGCGGTTCAGCTCTAATGAATACAAGCGACGCGACGTGACGGGAATAAGCCCGACGGGGGTAAAGGCAACGGGAAACATTATAATACTCGAAATATTAATACCATACCTCTCTCTTTCTCACTCTCATGTGACGCAAACGAAGTTGCGCGGGTCAGCTAGTCATTAAATATAATACTGAAGACAGTGACAATATGACTATGAGAGAGATTAATAATGTCTACCTAAGCCTACATAGTTTCACTGGGCACTGATTTCGGTATTATATTGAATGATATCTGATAAATCAGAATATACTAACTTTGTGCTAAGTAAATTTTTAAAGAAATAAAGTTTGTGTGTTTGTATATTCGTTAAATTTTAAGTGGTAATCTCGGGATCTACTGAACCGATTTTAAAAATTCTTTCACCAATAGAAAGCTACGTTATTGTGCAGTGTCAATGGCTATATAGCATCACGCTACAACGAATAGGAGCGGAGCAGTAATAGTAAATGTTTCAAAAACGGGGGAAAAGTTATTCCTTTTGAGAGCTTCGTTGCGTGTGCTGCGTAAATATTATGTACCTGACGCTACGGGAGTAAACGCAACGTGACGGGAGTAAATGCGACGGGAACAGGTAATACTCTCTCTTATGTGGCGCAAACGAAGTTGCGCGGGTCAGCTAGTTTTTTTATAACCAGGAAAATTTTCTTTGAGTTTGTCTATACTATTGGGATAGTAGTGCCCAAAATCAGCAAGTAGGAGATGAAATCCTGTGGGCTTTTGTAAAGCAGGGTAAGTTTGCATGTAGCTTTCTATGATATAACTTTCTTTCATAATTTCTTCATGGCGACATTTGATAGTTATTTGCCACTTTTCTTTAACCGCCTGGGGTGCTGTTAAAGAAAATTGGGGTGGATCACAAGAGTTTTTAAGCCATGAAATATCTTCGGTTACTTCTGAAAAGCACATATCATAAGATAGCTGCGTAATAAAATAAAATAATATTTTAATTTCTTTTATATTTTATTTTGAGCCTGCACTTGAGATGTGGCACGCAATTGATAATAGTAAAACTCTGTATTCAGTTCCACAAGAGTGACATTTTATTATGTAAAAGTTCACGTTGTTAACACAAGTGGCGCTAGTAGTAACTTTGCACCACAGATAGCATATAATTTTGTTCTTTATTAACACCTCCGCTTAACAAAATTAATGGTAATTTGAAATAGGTGAAATACCAAGCTTCTTTGTAAAATATTTATGCTTTACACAACTTAAGCTTTTCGTAAAAATAGCAGCTGGCATTTCAGCAGTTTCTAAATAATTAATTTTCACAAACTGGTTTCACAAACTGCCTTCCTCACAAAGTGATACCTAATATCTATGTGTTTAGACCTTCTATGAAATATGGGATTCAAAATTAATTTTTGTGCGCTTTGACAAAATTTCAAATAATAAACTCTTAAGATAAATCCTTCCTCACAAAGTGATACCTAATATCTATGTGTTTAGACCTTCTATGAAATATGGGATTCAAAATTAATTTTTGTGCGCTTTGACAAAATTTCAAACAATAAACTCTTAAGATAAATAGCCTCTTTGCTAGCTTCAGACATAGGAATGTATTCAGCTTCTGTTGAAGACAGTGCTACATTTCTTTGTTTCCAACATTCAAAAGATATAACTGAACCTGACAACTTAAAACAAAACCCAGAAAAAGATTTCCTATCAATTGAATCTGAACCCCAGTCGGCATCAACATAACCCTCTATACATGAATTATCTTTAGAAAAAACAAGACTATAATTTTTAGTTCCCTTTAAATATTTAAGAATTCTCTTTAAGTGTTTCCAATGAGTTTCATCAAATGAATTATTGAACTGACTCAGATAGCAGACACTATGAGCTATATCTGGTCTGGTTAGAACAGCTAAATACATTAAATTACCTATAAGTTGTCTATACTCGTTGATGTTCCGGAGCCAAAAGTGAGAATAGCAGTTGTGATAAATTTCCATATAGACAACTTATAGGTAATTTAATGTATTTAGCTGTTCTAACCAGACCAGATATAGCTCATAGTGGGCTCCGGAACATCAACGAGTGGAACTATATTGGTACTTAGGACAAAACTTACATTCGTCAAAATGTACAATATAGTGTGGTCATAATGTTTTCGCGTCCTGAATGATCATATGACATAATACGACCATGTCAAAATGTACAATCAACCTTTAGAGTAATGGTCAGTTTGTCTCACGGCCGAAACGAACATAATAATATGTCAGAATACACCATAGCCAAATATTTGCACTGAGCGGAAATCCAACCCGCACCCTCTGACATAGCATTCGAATACACTGCCGCTACGACACAGCGCCAGAAATTTCTGGAACCTTTTTAGAATTTGTCCCAATGCCATTTTGCACTATATCAGTACCGCCGAAACATCAATGAGACGAAGTGTAATTGGACTTGGGTTAAAAGACGCCTGGGACAGAGCCACGCCATTGCTTCCAAGTCCCTTCAAACAACATGTCTGGAAATCGTCTAAAAAAACGTAGGTATGGTTTTAAAACTTTATTCTTGAATTATCATAAACTAATAAAACATTGCATATGCATATAACAAAAACTTCTTACATATAAACTAACCTAACCAATTGCACATTTTGTCGCATGTACATTATGTCTAATATACGTTTCGCCCTTTTGGAATTTTGGCACGTTTGTAGTATGTCGTATGTACTCCATGACAATTACTCATTACTAAATTATTTGACCATTGTACATTTTGACGAATGTGAGTTTTGACCTAAGTACAATTAAACTTCTGCTCGTTGATGTTCCGGAGGGTCACTTTTTTCTTATTTTAAATTCATCTCCATTAGACTTGTGTAACTCCGGAGTGAGTCGTTCCGATGAACTGCTCCGATGTAGTGAACGAAAGGAAACAGTTCCACTCTGTGGAGTTAAATCGTTCCATCGTTCCAACTCCGAGTCGGAGTTGATACGCCGAACGCTCGTTCCTATTCATATCGTTCCTACCGGAGCCGTGCTGCCATGCCTCGCGATTCGCTCACCGTTCGCTCCGGCTGTGCCGCGCCAATCACAACGGTTTACTTGTATACCTCGGTGAGTCCGATTGGTCAAATGTTGATAGACACTACACAGTGTCTATCGCGCTGTTCTTGGTGAGTAGGCATCCCTTGCTATAATACTTTCGACTTTATCTGTATGGGATGAAGTTTTTTTCCGAGTGTGCTATTTGTTTACGTAAGTTTTTTGTTTTCAAACAAGAGTATTATTTTTAGAGTTCCGTACCCAAAAGTAAAAACGGGATCGTATTACAGAGACTACACTGTCCATCTGTCTATCTGGCACCAGGCTGTATATCATGAACCGCGATAGCTAGACAGTTAAATTTTAACACATGTCATGATGTATTTCGGTTACTGCTATCACAGCAAATATTTAAAAAAAGAAAAAATATTAAGTGGGCTCCCATACAACAAACGTGATTTTTTACCGTTATTGGTGCCTACGGAACCCGGCGCGCGAGTGTGATTTACGTTTAAATAAATATAACTCGTAGGTGCTTAAAATCATAAAACATTATTAATATTAAATAGGTACGAACGTTTAAAAACTTTATTTTAATAAGTACTAAACTATTAATAAAGTCGTATTATTAGTAAATCGGTTCTTAGTACAACCGAAGATAATATAATAATACTTGCTACAAGTTTGATAAACACTTCGTTCCACTATCCACGGAGATAAAGGAACTGTGAAGCTGGAACGATAGACACATCGTTTACAAATCCATGGAGCTAAAGGAACTGTGGAGCCGGAGTTTAACAGACCGCTCCTCTAGTCCGCGGAGCTAAAGGAACTGGGAGTCGGAACGATTTAGAGGAACTCGTTCCAACTCCGGAACGAGAGTTGAGGAAAGAGTTCCACGAAGTGAACGATTATGCCCAAGCCTAATCTCCATAGGAGTTTCAGCAGTCTTACAATGTGACATGTTATATTTTTTAATAAAGTTTCTACATACTGTTCTTGGTCAACAGTTATAACACTTTTATATGTATTTACTCTTAAACCTGAACGTTGTTTTATTTGACCCAAATCCTTAATCTTAAACTTACAACTAAGTTCATGCACTAACTGGTTAGTTGCCATTTTACAATTTGAAAATACAAAGAAATCATCTACAAACAGTGCAATTATAACTTTGATATTGCCTTCAAATTTTGTAAACAGACAGGGTTCATACTTAGATTTTGAATAACCTAGGGTGACCAAGTAATCATTGACTCTTTGATACCAAGCCCGTGATGATTGCTTGAGTCCATAAATGGCACGTTTAAGTTTTAATACCTTGTTGTTATCACTAGAATCTTTATAACCTAACAGGTTTCTGCATATACACTGATTCATTCAATAAACCATTCAAAAAGGCTGTAGTGACATCAAGATGACGTATGTCTAAATCTAACTTAACTGCTAAAGAAAAAAATAATCTTAATGTAGTATAACGAAGCACAGGGGAAAAAGTCTCATGATAGTCTATACCAGGCTTCTGTGAAAAACCTTTTGCTACTAGTCTTGCACGATAACGTACATTGCCTACACTATCATATTTCTTTTTAAAAACCTTCGTCCAGTGCAAGTCACTGGACTACTGTAGAGTCACACGGTTTGTCTACAAGTTCCCATGCATCATTCTTTTTGAATGATTCTAATTCCTCCTCCATGCTTTCTCTCCAAAATTTATTTTCAGGTCCATTTAAAGCTTCCCCGAGTGTAATATCGGTCAGGTTATGGTCTTCAGGCTCTGTAATACATAGTTGATTATAGCCAAATCTGACAGGTATTTTTCTCACTCGTTTGCTTGGAACATCTTGATTTAAGTCAACTAAAGAAATGTCTGCTTCTGAGGCTGTATCAAAAGAACTATTATGGGAGTCACTTACCGAAGAAGCTTCTGGAACATATGTTATGTCATTATCATATAATTCAACATCAATTTCTGACTTTTCCTCTTCTTCCTCACATATTCTTTCTTCCTCCGCTGAAGACTTGCACTCAATAGGGATATCTACAGTATCTTTAATAGGTTCCATTATTATGACATCTCTGCTAGTCATAACAGAGTTATTTTCTGGATTATAAACCCTATAACCCTTCACATTTTCCGAATAGCCAACCAAAACAAGTTCTTTAGCCTTGCAATCCCATTTTTGGCGCTTTTCTTTCGGAATGTGCATCATGACCTTACTTCCGAAGATACGTATGTGACTTAGGTCAGGCTTGTTTCCCGTCCACATTTCATATGGAGTTATATTATTTAATCCAGTAACAACTGACCGGTTTCTTAAATATACAGAGGTATTAATGGCTTCTGCCCAAAACTTCTTATGTAAACCAGCATCAAAAATCAAACACCTTGCTTTTTCAACTAATGACCTATTCATCCTCCCACATACACCATTCTGTTGTGGTGTATAGGCATTAGTTTTATGATGAATTATTCCATGATGCTTCAAATATTTATCAAAATCTTGACTGCAGAATTCACCGCCGTTGTCTGTCCTTAGAATTTTAATTTTCCTGCCTTTCTGTTTCTCAACCAAGGACTGAAATTCTTTAAAATACTTAAATACCTCAGATTTTTCTCTGATGAAGTAAACAAAAGCCATTCTGCTGTAGTCATCCACGAACAATACATCCGAGTGTATCAGTTCTAAATAATCCTGTGTTTTAGTCAAGCTAGGCTGGAAAGGTAGTCTAGCCTGCTTTCCCTGACAGCAAACAGTACACTTAGACTTGTCTATGTCTGCCACATCTGTGTATGAGATACCTTCTGCAGCTCCATTCTTCATTTTATTTAAACTAGTACTGTTTATGTGCCCCAAGCGTCGATGCCAAGTTTCACTCGATGCTTTAACTGCGGCTGCAAGAAACTGTTCTGATTTCTTTGTATTTAATCTGTACACACCTTCTATTAATTCTGCCTCTCCAACTAGAGTTTTCTGTTGATTGTAAATATAGCAAAATCTCTGTTTAAATATAACTTTATTGCCATTCTCAATCAACTGACTCACTGAAAGCAAGTTTGTTGTCAAACTTGGTATGCACAATACATCTGAAACTGTGATGTCATATTCTACACCATTTACAACTGTAATAATGTTCACATCACCAGAACACAGCACGGGAACACATGTTTTGTTAGCAATAATTATTTCTTTGGTTTCATGTTCATACGATGGGTTCACACAACATTATCTTGTTTTGCTGTCATATGTTTACTGGCCCCGCTATCAATATACCAACTGTCACAATTGAATTTGCTACTAAAGAAAATAGCATTAAAGGCGTTGGATTGCCTTTTTTTATTTATTTCGAGATTAGGACATTGATTTTTGTAGTGACCAGTTTGTTTACATTTATAGCACTTAATAATCTTGTTGACAGCTTTTGACATTTGGACTGTCGATTGTCTGTGGTCCGCTATAGCGCCTCCATGTTTGTTCTTGTAGTTACCTTTCACAGCAAACGCATTTTCGGAACCGGAAGTCGTTCCTACGTCGGTAGACATATCAATCAGCTTAGTTTTTATGACGTCAGCGCTAATTTCTATGCCGGAATGCTCAATGGCCATTAGCATTGGTCCAAACTTTTCAGGCAATCCTGCCAACATCAATGCGCCAATCCACTCGTCTGTTAGGGTCTAACCACATTTATCGACGCAGAATCGGCTTAAGCCGAGTGCGTATCACCACACTACTCGGCTTATCGTCGACCAGCTGTTGCGACGGCTGTTGACATGCGATCGGCAGTCGATTACTCCGAACGTAAGTGAACAGCCGTCGTGACGTCTGTTCACTTACGTTCGGCAGTCAACTCCTCCGGATAGCCGTCGCGAGGGGCAGGTTGTCGTGTCATGACCTCGAAAATATCAAATGCTTTCAGGCCTTTCAGCACAGATTTAACGTGCGCTCTGAGCTGTACGGACGTTTTGGCCTATCATTTTAGTTATTTTTAGCATTGCTCATGAATGGAGTAGACGTAGAAGTAGTACATCCTTGTGAAAGCAATGTACTTTCAGCATTCTCTACTACATCAAAAATTTGCCTCCTTACTTGAAGTTACTTACCATTCAGTCCACGCCTTCGGCGCGGTTTGAATTATTTTAGAATAGCCTTAATCATTAAGCTCTTTTATGACTAAGCCAACACGCCTGTTTAGATTTACCCTCACAGTCAAAAGAACCCTTGAATTCTAGGTTTACCGAAAGTTGAGATGCCCCTAATTTCGTTCGACCGTGTCCGGCGCTGTCCCAGTGCCGTACGGATGCGATCAGCTAACCGGTAAACGGCTAGATTCGCCGTCGGCCGGTGTCGCGTCGCGTCGTCCGCGCCGAGCCGACGCGAATGGTATTAGTAACACCCTTATTGCGTAGACATAAAGGCTTTTTTGACCGGCGTTAGCCGATTCCGCGTCGATAAATGTGGTTACACCCTTATATTGAAACCCGTACCTTGAAGTCGATGGCTCGTTTCTACTATTTAAGTAATATACTGGGTCATCGATTCACAATTATCCAATCGAATACTGATGAGCCTACGTAGCAGGCCGATCTTTCTTGTATAGCCGGTGTCATGGAACATACACCCATTGATGGCGCATCCACACATGCCGCCGGGTTTGCCGCCGGCTTTCAGACCGCCATGCCGCTGAATTTGCCGCCGGCTTTACCGGCGGCCTGCAGATGCGGCTGCAATTTTCGCAGTAGTGTTGTGACTTTCGTCGAAGTTAGTCGTGTACGTAGGATTGGAAGATGTTGGACTATAATATAGTTGCGTGTATCGCAAGTGTAGTGTTGTATGTTATTTTTCATAAAAAGAACCGAACCGAGAAATCAACAAACGAAGGTATTGGGTCAGACCAAGTCTACGAAATAGGCCTAATGAGTCCCTGATACTTGAAGATTTTAGAAAGGACGACGTAAACCGCAGACATATTCGTTCGAAATTTAACACTTTTCTAAGGATCTCTGGTGAAGAATTTGAAATATTACTGAATTTAACTGGACCCATGATATCAAAAACTGACACCCGCTGGAGAAATGCTGTGTCAGCTTCCGATCGACTAGCAATTACTTTGAGATACCTGGCTACAGGAGACTCTTATTTTTCACTCGGTACACTGTTTAAAGTGTCTCCACAAGTTATTTCTTTAATAATTCCAGATGTTTGTCAAGCTTTGGTATCTACATTATCCAATTATTTAAGGGTAAGTACGAAATATCCGTAACACATTAGGTAGTTAGAAACTGACCGCCTATATTAGAAAACAAAACAGACCACATACATTAACACAGTTACGGCATGTACAAGATACAATTATAATATCTGATTTTATACTATACCTGGAACTTCACACACATATTACATACATATAACTAGAACTACACACACACACAAATATCACAAACAATTTTATTTTACAGATGCCGAATACACAGGGAGAATGGCTATCAGTGGCTCGAAGTTTCATGCAGAAATGGAATGTACCTAATTGCGTAGGTGCCCTCGATGAGAAACATATACGTATACTATGTCCAATTAATAGCGGTTCTGAGTTTTTTAATTATAAGTCATATTTCAGTATTGTTTTGCTAGCTTTAATCGATGCCAATTATAACTTTTTATACGTAGACATTGGATGTCAGGGCAGAATATCTGATGGTGGAGTTCTACGAAATTCAACTTTATTTGATATGATACGAGATGGATATATCTAGCTGGATAGATCCGAGATGGATAAACTGCCAAGGACAATAAAAATGCTCAACACAAATAAATTTAAGACCACTCTTAAGAGAATGCTAACTGAGAAATGTTATTATAGTGTCACCGATTTTCTTGAAGATAAAACTCTTTTAAATTATAATGTTGATTATGACTACTGCATAGGTTTGAGGAATAATGAGATTATGCATGTATCTACTTAATGCTTTTGATTTGTTATTTAATTTTGTAATCATAAGCCATCATATTTGTATACCAAGTTTGTTTTGGTGAAACATGTTGACACAAAATGTATATTTAAGATCTGCGTGTATAATAAGCACTTAGCAATGTACTTATTGTATTGTACCCACACATGTTTTTGCAAATAAATTATATCTTATCTTATCTTATCTTATCTTATCTTATGGAACTTTAAGTCTACCACAAGCGATTCCATTACAAGGGAGAAATACACCTGTACCTTTTTATTTCATCGGTGACGATGCTTTTCCCATCTCACAGAATATAATAAAACCATTTTCTGGATATCATGCAAAAGGATCACCTGAGAGGGTTTTTAATTATAGAATTAGTCGCGGGCGCATGGTTGTAGAAGACGCGTTTGGCATTTTATCTAATAAATTCAGAATTTTGCATTCACGCATTGGTTTACAAAATGAGAAAGCAAAAATTGTCGTGATGGCTTGTGTGCATCTGCATAATTTTATGAGGAGAAATGAAAGAACTACTGATGGAGTTTTGAACGAAGAGCAACAAAATATACCGCAGATCGCTCTAAATGTATGTAGCATTTATTTTCTGTAGATGCAGCATTGGGAGTGTAGAAGCACCCTTATCTATCTATCGTTTTTTTAATCGGTTGTCTGTGGTGACATTTCTGCTGTCAGAATGACAGGATGTCATAAGTTCGGTGACGAATCGTTTTTGCATTAAAGGAAAGCAGGTTTTAAGAGAATTCTGGACTATTCCACGTGAGAGGGGATATAAAAAGCCCTGCCTTGGTTCCAAGTGTTTTTTTTGGACTTTTTACTTTTACCATCCGCTAAGCAGGAGTGAATTTTGAAGCAACTCTCAGTAGCACACCTCAATTTCGATTTAGAGGTTGTAAGTTCTAACCTGAGGACTTGTTAAGGAGAATTTCCTGCGTTTCACCTATTCTTATCAGAAGGAAGTGGACTCTGTGACGACCAATACCCAGATTCTGGTAAGTTTCAATTAACTATTTGCAAAGCGGGTCGATTGTCGTCTGTCGCGCTGCCAAGATCTTAATTTGTCGTTTCTTTCATGACAGGGTTTTTTAGTACGGGGAAAAGTTGTACAGCCACACCCCAATCATACGTGGACTGCGCGAGCAGGTTGCATGTGAGAGAAGCTCGCCGTCTACACCTGGCATTACCACCAGCCACTGCCACTCTACGCTCACACTGCAGGCCAGTACTTTGTCAGCATACTTTTACATGTAAACTAGCCGCCTACGTTACTTCCTCACGCTGATTTAGTGTAGTGCTGTACTAATAATACCTAAACCTGTAATATTCTTATGTATGTCTGTGCTTTCTGTATCTATGTAATCTCATTGTCTCTGTAGTGTACTGTGTACTATATAAATATATGTGTGTACACCCTATTGGCTGTTTTCGTCAGAGCCCTGGCCTCCCTTGCGCACCCACTAGAAACTCTGTAACAAGGCGCCCTGGGAAAGAGTTCTCTGCATAGCTACCTCGCGCTAGTTGGTGAGTGACATCATTGTGTTATAAATTGGCTCCCAACGTAGTGGCAAGACTCTGAGAACTACTCTGCGGTAGTCTCAGTCTAGTGTGTGTGCATAGGTGGTTACCTCTGGCGAAACCATTCTGGAATCGTCCGAGACGCTCCAGGACGTTAATTGGTGGTGCTAGCAGCTAAGCACAAAACCTTCCCTTTCGTCTTCTTCCAGCTCCCTACATCTTTGGCTGGAAAAGACACAAAATTGTAAATTTAAAAATTTAAAATTAGCTGTGATTATGGAAAGATTTTTTGATTTTATTTGGCATACCCACTTCTTTTTCTTATTGTGTTTTTTCTTTTATGTGTTTCTTTTTTTCTTTTTTTGTGGTGCACACACATGTATTTATTGTAATATTATATTAGCATAGATTAATATATTACATACATTATTCTATAGCTTCACCTCTGTGTTAACTTAGTGAATTTCACTCTGTGTAATTATAATTTTTTTTTGAAGGTATGTTGATACCTTTTTATTTTTGAATGTTAACCTGAACAGTGTTATCAGAAAATTTAGAAACTTTTCTCTCTTAGTATACCCTTAATCTTTGTTAAATTCTAAAAGTCAATTTGAAACATAATTACCTAACTTAGTACACTTTGTTGTAACTCAATTTACATTTTTACTTTGTAATTGATCCCTATCTGTGCCATTTTATCTTTATAATTGTTGTAAGTAAATTTTTACATAATGGCACAGATGAAAAAATATATTAATTATTTAAGAAAGGATGAACTTGCTAACGAGCTGTCCCACATGGGAATTTCAGTGGAACCGGAAACGACAGTGTCTGGCCTTCGGAGTGAGCTAAGAACGGCACACCGACTCGTCCGTCGAGGTAGCATCAAAGCGAGTGCTCCGGTACCCGCTGATGCATCGGCTGAGCTCTCGATCTGCCTCCCAAAGGTCTCCGAGCTGGAGGAGGCTATTCAGTCAGGTGACATCTTCATTAATAAGGGTAGTCGTCTTAGGGTGTCTATCAGAGCCAACTACTTATTGAGTAGGTTAGCTCGTTGTGGTCTGGATTGCCCCGACCTGGTGGATATTCGTGGTAGGCTAGTGAAGATCATCGCTAGGGCTGAACCCAGTAGTGATTCTGAATCCGAAGGTTCGGATGATGATGGTGATGATCCTTCGGGTCGTGACCAGGTAGAATATACTTCACCAGTAGTGAGAGAGGACCGCTCGGTGCGAGCTAGTTCAAGTAGGAATAGTTCTACATGTAACATAGTGTATAAAGAACGTCCCCTTAACTTATGTTCATTTAATTTAAAATATGATGGTTCTACTTGTGTACGTGTGTTTTTAGAGAGATTAGAGGAACTTAGATGTGTTCGGGAGGTTACTAAGCCTAGACTCCTTATGGCTTTCTCCGACCTGTTGGATGGACCGGCTTTGTCTTGGTTCCGTACAAACAAAGCTAACTTCATCTCATATGAGGATCTTATTAGTGAGCTTAGAGATACCTTCGATATTCCTGATTATGATTATCGCCTCAGGAACGAGATAAGACAGCGTACACAAGCCCGCTCTGAGTCCTTGGTTAACTATATATGTACAATGCAAGCCATGTTTCCAAGGTTGTCATGTAAGATGCCCAGTGAGGAACAGCTGGACATTCTCATGCACAACATTAGACCTGACTACATGAAGGAACTGGCCTTGCATGATGTCAACTCTGTAGATGACTTGAGACGTTTGGGTAAGCGCTTGGAGCTTGCGCGTACTAGGGCAGACGCTTTCCATGAGCCTGCTCTTGACAAGTTTGAGATTTCATCTGACTTACACCAGCTTAAGAACAAAGGTGTACAAAAGCCCGCTAAGCAGGTGTCTGCAGTGGAGACGCCGGTTACCCGTCACGATCGCAAATGCTTTCGTTGCGGCGGGGGCGGTCACACTGCATACAGCTGCACACAGTCAAGGGAGCTGGTGTGTTTCCGGTGTGGTCTCAAAGGAGTCAAGACCCCAGACTGCTCACACTGTACTAGCAAGTCAAAAAACGCGTAGGCCTGGGCCTTATTAGGAACTCTGTGCATTACTCTGTATCTGAGTCTATTTCTGATAAGGTCCTGTTTCCTAAACGGGATAGTGACATTAGACCGTATCTAGTTGTTAAGGTTTTAAATTTGAATGTCTTAGGCCTTCTAGATTCCGGTGCCTCCTGCTCTATACTAGGTAAGGGAGCGCACCGCATCTTCTTGGAACTGGGTTTTGATCTTGTGAGTATCAATCCTACTTTTCGTATTACAACTGCAGACAGCACTCACTTGCAATGTCTGGGTTGTATCTCTTTGCCAATTGAGTACAATTCGGTTATCCGAGTTGTCAAGTTCTATGTTGTCCCAGGTATAACCACCTCCATGATATTTGGAGTGGATTTCTGGCAACAATTTAAGTTAAGTGATAAGTTAATTTTACAAAATATTAGTCTTGATAGCTTTAGTGATAATAATCCTATAGAGTCTGTGTCCCTTAACGGTGGCCTCGAGGATTACAACAACTTGACTGCTAAACAAAGGTGTGTAATCAACGGGGTCATTGAGAAATTTGACTCATTGAACACTGATAAGGTGGGCTTAGGTCGGACCTCACTTGTACATCATGTCATTGACACTGGTGACAGCAAGCCGATAAAGCAGCGTTATTATCCGCTCTCTCCCCTTAAACAGAAGGCCCTGGAAGCCGAGTTGGACCGAATGCTGGAGATGGGGGTAGTGTCCCCGTCTCAGTCCGCATGGAACTCTCCAGTGGTCATGGTAGAGAAGGCAAACGGTGACCTCAGATTGTGCTTGGACTCTCGCAAGCTGAACTCTGTGTCAAAGAGTGACGCCTACCCCTTACCCTATATCAATCAAATCTTGGACCACCTTAATAACGCTAAGTACTTAAGACGCATGTGCCTCTCGCAAGGCCTGAACCACCTCGGCCCAAGGAGTGGCGACATGTGTGGCACTACAAGTCAGCAGACTGGGATGGACTGCGAGAGTTCTATGCGTCGTACCCGTGGTGGCGGCTTTGTTTTGCCTCAGAGGATCTGGATTCTTGTGCTATAGCAGTCGCTGAGGGGATCTTGGAGGGTATGGAATGCTACATTCCCAACCGCTGGATCCCTGTAGGTGCAAAAAAGCGACCGTGGTTCAATCGGCTCTGCAGAGAAGCTCTAATGCAGAAAGAATCTGCCTACAGAGCTTGGACCACGGCTCGTGCAAATTCAGATCCAAACATCTCTGAGGTAAAACGCAAATTAAATGTCGCCTCGAGGTCCAGTAAAAGAGCAATTGTCAAGGCCAAGTTCGATTTCGTCGGCAGAATTGGCGAACGGCTAGCAGGCTACCCTTCAGGAAGTCGTGAATTTTGGTCGCTTGCCAAAGCTGCCGAGGGAAACTTCTGTCGGTCAGGATTACCACCCTTGCTTAAACCCGACGGTAGTTTGGCCCAGAGTGCCAAGGAGAAAGCCGACCTTTTGGGTAATCTCTTTGCCTCTAACTCGACCATGAGCGACGGGGGTGCAATACCGCCGTGCATTCCGAGTTGTGGCACTTCCATGCCGGAAGTTAAATTTACACAGCGGAATGTCCGGCGGGAGCTTCAATCCCTGGACGTTCATAAGTCGAGTGGGCCAGACGGCATTCCCGCGGTGGTACTAAAGCATTGTGGTCCAGAGTTGTGTCCGGTACTTACGTCTTTTCGCACTTTCCTATTCCATGCGACAAGTCCCGGCGTCGTGGAAGATCGCGTATGTACATCCTGTACCCAAGAAGGGTGACAGGACCGACCCGGCCAATTACAGGCCTATAGCCGTCACCTCCCTTTTATCCAAGGTGATGGAGCGTGTAATCAATACACAGCTCCTGGGGTACCTTGAGGAACACGACCTGCTCAGCGACCGGCAGTACGGTTTCCGTCACGGTCGCTCGACGGGCGATCTTCTTGTGTACCTAACACACCGATGGGCGGCGGCTATCGAGAGTAAGGGTGAGGCTCTAGCAGTGAGCCTCGACATCTCTAAAGCCTTTGACCGGGTCTGGCACCGTGGTCTTCTTACGAAATTGCCCTCATATGGACTACCTGAGAGATTATGCGGATGGGTGTCCAGCTTCTTGGCCGGTAGAAGCATCAGGGCCGTCGTTGACGGCAGCTGTTCAGACTGCATGGCCATAAACGCTGGAGTCCCGCAAGGCTCAGTGTTGTCCCCTACTCTGTTTCTGCTGCATATCAATGACATGTTGTCTATTGATGGCATTCATTGTTATGCGGACGACAGTACGGGGGACACTTGTTACACGGGCCGCCCCGGTATCTCTCGGGACACAGTAGAGGAAAATCGTGAACAGCTTGTGTCTGAAATCGAGGCTACTCTTACTAGAGTGTCCGATTGGGGTGGACAAAATCTTGTCCAGTTCAACCCTTCCAAGACACAAGCGTGTTTTTTCACCGCTAAGCAAACCCCAATTACTGTAGCGCCGCAATTTCAGGGCACATCTCTTTCCATCGCCAAAAGTATAGGGATCCTTGGCGTTGACATCTCCAGTGACGTTCAGTTCCGTAGTCATTTGGAGGACAAGGCTAAGCTGGCGTCCAAGAAGCTAGGTGTGCTCAACAGGGCGCGGCGGTACTTCACTGCGGCGCAAACACTGCTTCTCTATAAATCGCAAGTGCGGCCGCATATGGAGTACTGCTGTCACCTCTGGGCGGGAGCACCTGAATATCAGCTTCGTCCATTTGGCTCGGTGCAAAGACGAGCTGTAAGAATTGTCAACGATCCTGTACTTACAGCTGGTGTGGAACCTCTTCGCGACAGGAGAGACTTTGCCTCCTTATGCGTGTTCTACCGCCTGTACAATGGTATGTGCTCTGAGGAATTGTTTGATATGATGCCCACGGCTACGTTCTATCATCGCACCGCTCGCCACAGACAGGGAGTTCATCCTCACACTCTGCGTCCGGTGCGTTCCAGCACGGTTAGATCCGATAGGTGTTTTCTTCCACGCACGCTTAGGTTGTGGAATGACCTCCCTGCCTCGGTTTTCCCAAACGCCTACAGTATGGGGTTCTTCAAAAGGGGTCTTAGAAGGTTTTTACAGGGTCGGCAGCGCGAGTGTGGCACCTCTGGTGTTGCAAACGTTCATAGGCTGCGGTGACCACCGGTCCTTCTGGTGGGCCGTATGCTTGTCTGCCACCTTAGTGGTATAAAAAAAAAAAAAAAAAAAAAAAAAGTATTTAACTTCTGTAGATTTGAGTGCGGCTTACTGGCAAATTCCATTTGACTCACTCCAGTCTGCTGAGAAGACTGCTTTTACGGTTCCCCGGAGAGGATTATTCCAATACAATTCGATGTGCTTCGGTCTTGTCGGGGCCAGTGCCACGATGCAACGCCTCATGGACCGTCTGTTTGGTCCCGAGTTCGACAACAAGGTATTTGCGTTTCAGGACGACATAGTCTGTGTGTCCAGCACCTTTGAGGAGCATGTAGAGCTCTTACATAGAGTCTATCAGCAACTCAAGGATGCTGGCCTAACTATTAACATGAAAAAATCCCACTTTTGTCGGAGTGAACTCAAATACCTGGGGTATTATGTGGACAAACATGGCCTACGGACAGACCCGGGTAAAGTTGAGGTTATCCTCAACTATCCCACTCCTTCTAACCCTAAGGAGGTTAAGAGATTTCTGGGAATGGCCGGCTGGTATCGTCGCTTTGTTAACAACTTCTCTAAAATTAGTAAACCTCTGTGCAAACTGACTTCCACGAACCTTAAGTTCGAATGGACCCCTGAGGCTAAACAGTCCTTTAACCTGCTAAAGTCAGCCTTGGTTTCTGCCCCTATATTAAAAATGCCTAACTTTGAGATGCCCTTCCGCATTCTTAGTGACGCGTCAGCTTACTCAGTTGCTGCTGTACTGACACAAACTCACGACGGTGTTGAGCACCCTATCGCCTACTGTAGCCGTTCTCTTAACAAGAACGAACTACAGCACAACTGAGCGAGAACTTTTGGCCGTGATTTTCGCCTTGGAACAATTTCGTCAGTACGTCGAAGGCCAAAAGTGTACGGTCGTCACGGATCATTCATCTCTTCTGTGGTTCCATAAACTGAAAAATCCCACGGGTCGTCTAGCACGTTGGAGTATGAGGCTCAGTCAATTCGACTTTGACATAGAGCATCGAAAAGGTAAAGACCACGTTGTACCTGATGCTCTGTCTCGTATCAAAATTGATTCCCTCGATGCAGTACCCACTAAAGACCCGTGGTATGACCACACCATGAATAGTGTTCGGAAGAACCCTAGGAAGTCACCAAATTATGACATTCGTGACAACCTTCTATATAGGTTAACTAAAAATAAATATTCTTTGACTTCAGACTTTGACTGGAAGCTGGTGGTACCTCAGGAGGATCGCTTGCCCCTGCTCTCTAAGTACCACGATGACACACTTAGTGCCCATGGTGGCGTTTGGAAGACACATAAAAGGTTAGCCCTAAATTATTACTGGCCCAAGATGTACGAGGACGTCAAAGAATATTTTGGGAATTGCGAAACATGCAAGCAGTACAAACCCGTAAATACGTCTCGTCCCGGCCTAATGGGTAGCCCGAAGCGGGTTTCGAAGCCATTCGAAGCTATCTCTGTCGATCTGCTTGGTCCCTTTCCCACTTCGAGCAATAGAAACGTACACCTGATCGTGGTCTCCGACTACTTTAGCAAATACGTCATGTTGTGCCCTGTTCGGGTTGCCACAGGCGCTGTAGTGGCGAGGTTCATAGAGAAGAGTGTGTTTCTCGTGCACGGAGTCTGCAAGACTATTTACATGGATAATGGCCCTCAGTTTGTGAGTAAGCCATTTAAAGATATGTTAGCTAAATACAATGTACCTAATATATATTATAACCCTAGGTATCATGCCCAAACTAATCAGGCGGAACGAGCTATTCGTAATGTTGTTCAAGCGATCTCATGCTATGTGAAGTCACAACACAAGTCATGGGATTCGTTCTTGGTTGAGATACAGTGCGCTTTAAACACTGCAGTTAACGAAGCAACTCGTTTCACCCCTTACTTCTTGGTACATGGTAGGGAGTTTATTGGAGATGGAGTGCTGTACAGGCAGACAGATATTGCGTGCCACCCTGCTTCAGTCTCTGTAGACGATCCATCAGCCTTCGGTGTCAAGCTGAGAGAAATACAACGCATATACGACCAGGTGAGGAAACATTTGAATGTTGCCCACCAGCGTAATGAAAAGTATTACAACCTCAGAAAAAGGCATGTAGAGCTGAAAGTGGGACAGATAGTTTACAAACGCACGTTCTACCTGTCAAACAAGGCCAAGAACTTCACTTCTAAGCTAGCCCCTAAGTTCCTTAAATGTGTGGTGACTGCTAAACGATCCCCTTTGGTATATAGGCTGTCGGATCTGGATGGTAGGGATCTTGGGGAGTACCATATCAAGGACATCCTGAAGTATCAGGAGGAGCCATCTCCAATACCCTACGTCAGCAATGCTGTAACTACATAGCACTGTTTCTCTAGTTTATTAAGCCAGTGCTATGTGATCATTATGTAAGACTATTTTAATCTTTTGTTTGTATTTCTATGTGTGTACGTGACTTCAAATTGTCACGTTGTAGTTTCTTCTATGCACCGCACCGAGCGTTTTTCTCTCATTCGCTCCTCAGTACTCTACAATATCTTGAGAGCTTGGGTAGTGTTAGGGTATCGGCAGTGAGTAAAGGGAGCATTCGTTTTCTATGAAGGGCATTAGACTCTAGTTACTTAGCCTATCCGGTACACGAGTCAGTGTCTAGTTAGGTGTATGGGAGGATCTCTCTTTGGTAGTGTAATGGTTGTAGTCAGCTGGTGTTTGATTTACCTAGCTGGTTGTCTTAGTTTATTAGTCAGTAATTTTCTGTTTTCTTTATTGTGTATTTCCAGCGTGTCGAATCCGCAGGAAATACTATTAAGGGGGGGGGGGTGGTTGTAGCATTTATTTTCTGTAGATGCAGCATTGGGAGTGTAGAAGCACCCTAATCTATCTATCGTTTTTTTAATCGGTTGTCTGTGGTGACATTTCTGCTGTCAGAATGACAGGATGTCATAAGTTCGGTGACGAATCGTTTTTGCATTAAAGGAAAACAGGTTTTAAGAGAATTCTGGACTATTCCACGTGAGAGGGGATATAAAAAGCCCTGCCTTGGTTCCAAGTGGTTTTTTTGGACTTTTTACTTTTACCATCCGCTAAGCAGGAGTGAATTTTGAAGCAACTCTGAGTAGCACACCTCAATTTCGATTTAGAGGTTGTAAGTTCTAACCTGAGGACTTGTTAAGGAGAATTTCCTGCGTTTCACCTATTCTTATCAGAAGGAAGTGGACTCTGTGACGACCAATACCCAGATTCTGGTAAGTTTCAATTAACTATTTGCAAAGCGGGTCGATTGTCGTCTGTGGCGCTGCCAAGATCTTAATTTGTCGTTTCTTTCATGACAGGGTTTTTTAGTACGGGGAAAAGTTGTACAGCCACACCCCAATCATACGTGGACTGCGCGAGCAGGTTGCATGTGAGAGAAGCGAGTCAGTGTCTAGTTAGGTGTATGGGAGGATCTCTCTTTGGTAGTGTAATGGTTGTAGTCAGCTGGTGTTTGATTTACCTAGCTGGTTGTCTTAGTTTATTAGTCAGTAATTTTCTGTTTTCTTTATTGTGTATTTCCAGCGTGTCGAATCCGCAGGAAATACTATTAAGGGGGGGGGGGGGGTTGTAGCATTTATTTTCTGTAGATGCAGCATTGGGAGTGTAGAAGCACCCTAATCTATCTATCGTTTTTTTAATCGGTTGTCTGTGGTGACATTTCTGCTGTCAGAATGACAGGATGTCATAAGTTCGGTGACGAATCGTTTTTGCATTAAAGGAAAACAGGTTTTAAGAGAATTCTGGACTATTCCACGTGAGAGGGGATATAAAAAGCCCTGCCTTGGTTCCAAGTGGTTTTTTTGGACTTTTTACTTTTACCATCCGCTAAGCAGGAGTGAATTTTGAAGCAACTCTGAGTAGCACACCTCAATTTCGATTTAGAGGTTGTAAGTTCTAACCTGAGGACTTGTTAAGGAGAATTTCCTGCGTTTCACCTATTCTTATCAGAAGGAAGTGGACTCTGTGACGACCAATACCCAGATTCTGGTAAGTTTCAATTAACTATTTGCAAAGCGGGTCGATTGTCGTCTGTCGCGCTGCCAAGATCTTAATTTGTCGTTTCTTTCATGACAGGGTTTTTTAGTACGGGGAAAAGTTGTACAGCCACACCCCAATCATACGTGGACTGCGCGAGCAGGTTGCATGTGAGAGAAGCTCGCCGTCTACACCTGGCATTACCACCAGCCACTGCCACTCTACGCTCACACTGCAGGCCAGTACTTTGTCAGCATACTTTTACATGTAAACTAGCCGCCTACGTTACTTCCTCACGCTGATTTAGTGTAGTGCTGTACTAATAATACCTAAACCTGTAATATTCTTATGTATGTCTGTGCTTTCTGTATCTATGTAATCTCATTGTCTCTGTAGTGTACTGTGTACTATATAAATATATGTGTGTACACCCTATTGGCTGTTTTCGTCAGAGCCCTGACCTCCCTTGCGCACCCACTAGAAACTCTGTAACAAGGCGCCCTGGGAAAGAGTTCTCTGCATAGCTACCTCGCGCTAGTTGGTGAGTAACATCATTGTGTTATATGTAGAACCAAGTGTAATTAGAAATGAGCTAAAATGTTATTTTCTATCGGAACAAGGTCAGCTTCCTTGGCAATATCAAATATAATGTTTGAAAGAAATAAAATATAAATATTCAAACAATTATTTTATTTAGGAATCAGAAACATTTATCAATAACTAGCTGTTGCCCGCAGCTCCGCCCGCGTGGAGAACAACCCTTATCATTTAGGGGTATAAAAAGTAAGGTGTCCTTTCTCAGTCTCTAGACTATCTGTGTACCTACTAAATTTCATTTAAATCGGTTTAGTGGTTATCGCGGGAAAGCGTAACAGACAGACAGACAGACAGAGTTACTTTCGCATTTATAATATTAGTAAGGAAGTAAGGATATTTTATTTATTTTATTTTTTATTTTATTTGAACAGAAACAAACAGTCACTTATAACTATATTGACACAAAAACCTTTACTGATTAATAGACCTACAGTTTCCTAAATTAATTACATCAAGAATAGGTACAATATTCAAACTGATAATTACTTACAAACTGCTATTCCGAACAATTCACCATACAAGTTCCAACTAGTGCCATAAATCCAGCTTTATACAATAATAACCTACCTATACATCAAAAATAGACAAAAATACATTCACAATTAATATTTTTCTTTTATTCTTTTTTTTTTTTTTTAATTTTTTTTATTTTATTTTAGTTAAGGATTATTAATACAATTTTTCAGAAAGATACTCCAAAGCTAATCTTTTGAAGCGATCAATGGATCCACTAAATAAATCTACATTGACTAATCTATCATTATACAACCTGCAAGCACGTCTGATAAAAGCATTTTTTGCGTAATTTGTTCGACTACGGGGTATGACAAAGAGAGGCTTACTCCGGCAACTCCGCTCACGACGTTTAGGCACTCTAAAGGACAATGAGTGTAATAAATGAGGGGCATCGGTAATGTTATTTATAAGATATTAGTAAGGAAGTAAGGATTTTAAGCTTTTATTAAAATAAAATAATTTATCCGAAAGTATAAACATTTATTTTATTTAGGTTTAAGTAAAGGCATTACGTTTTTGTCATTTTCATATGTAAGTAACCTTATTTTAATCTATTACACTATTATCAGTTAAATTATTTTCCAAGACTTGTAACAGACTGTCACTTGTATAGACATCTGGGCTATTTTACTTTTCATAGTCTGATTGAACAGAGTAAAGGTCAACGCCCACTTAAACGACTCAGCTTCAACACCGCTCCCACCCAACACTGCCCTAAAAGAAGACTACTGCTCGCAGTCTACGCGGCGACAGCTAGCACGCACCCAGCAGTCCACGCGGCAACCGCTCTCGCTTTTCGCAATAGACATAGTTCGCGATCGGTTTCCATTAAAGCAACTCGTAGCAGCGAGCCGGTGAGGCGACTCCTAGCAGTAAGCGCGCGGGCACCACGCCGACCGCTCGTCTGCAACGCACGGCCAGCGAGGCGTCCACTCCCGAGCAGTCTGACGGCGGTAAGCTCGCTGACAGCGAGCGTTCTGCTAATTGACGATGGCAATGTAAAATATATCTAAAGAGCAATATTTAAAGCCTATGTTTGAATTACACTCATTTGCAAAAAAAACGGGCACCTAAGCAATGAACCATTTCAAATGTTAATATTGCTTTGTTTGATAATTATAGGTAGTTTTATCCTCACAATTTGGTAAATTAATAAGAAAATAATCGTTTTCATCAGTATTTCATAAAATGTTAATACAATTTATGGGAAATAATGCTAAACCTCGCTAGTAGTGTATGTTCGCTAGTAGTGCTGCTAAAAATAAAAAAGATTTTTTGTTTGTTTTTCTTTAATAAAGTAAAAGCAGATAAATGTTTAGTATCGAGTGTGACCCCCTCTAGCTAAAATCACAGCTTGAATTCGTCTGGGCATGCTAGAGAGTTTATCCCGGATACTTGCTTGCGGAATACGTTCCCACTTCGCAGTAATCACATTCTTCAGCTCTCTGATGGTCTGCGGAGCCGGGTGTACTGATCTCACACGCCGTTTTAGAACGTCCCAGATATGTTCTATGGGATTGAGGTCGGGACTTCGAGCTGGCCAATCCAAACGACGAATGCCGACCTCTTGCACATACGCATTAACATCGCGGGATCGGTGGGCGCGAGCATTGTCGTCCATAAAAATCGAGTCTTGACCTAGAGCGGCCAATGCGGGTTGTGCATGAGGAATTAGAACTTCCGTTATGTATCGATGCCCAGTCAGTGAGCCGTTTTCAATGAAGACTAACTCTGTACGTTCCATTGAATTTATTCCTGCCCAAAACATAACAGAGCCCCCACCATAAGGTGTGATTTCTTCGAAACATGCATCTGCAAAGCGCTCTCCTTGTCTTCTTAGCACTCGCCGACGTCGATCTTCACCGAACAGAGATATCCTGGCTTCATCAGAGAACAAAACCCTATTCCAATCTTCTTGAGTTCATGATTCACAATTTCTAGCGAACCTAAGCCTGTGAACTCTGTGCTCACGGAGTAATTTGGGGCCGCGGGCCGGGCGGTGACTGCGTATATTGGCAGCGAGAAGCCTCCTCCTGACCGTCCATAGACTAATATGCACATTTCTTACTTCTTGGAGGTTGTTCTTAAGATCCACATACGAAGATTTGCGATTTCTCAATGCGCGACTCACAAGAAAACGATCATCCCGTGGTTGGGTACATGGTTTTCTTCCAGAACCAGGCCTACTCTCGACGGAACCAGTCTCCTGATATCGCTGCCAGGTCCTTTGGACCGTCGAGCGACTAACATTTAGCCTCCTACCTTCGAAACATTGACTGCAACCCTCTTCAAGCAGCGCGATAATTTTGGTAGCTTTTACCACTTTATCTACCATTTTTGATACAGCCAAACAGCAATGAATAATGCTTTGACAGTCAAGGATATGAAATTAATCGATAAAAATTGAATAAAAGTTGTGAAAGTCGATGTTAACTTCTGGAACTTCGCGCCAAAAATGTAGGATAAAAAGGGGTTTTCTGTAAAAATGAGCATCAAATGAAAATTTGAATTTAGAACGTACTTTTTTAAATACCACGGCATTTTTAAAACCGGCCAGTAACGTGTACAAACGATTGAAACCTTTTTGGTATTGTATCTTTTTAAAGATGAATGAAAATCAAAACCGCCCGTTTTTTTTTGCAAATGAGTGTATATTGTTTTTGCCGGGTGGGAGCGGAGTCGTTAAAGTGGGCTTTGACCTTAAGAGCGCGAAGTCGAGGGCAACGGTGACATTGCTGACGTTGTAGATTGGCCTGTGAAGTATCCTGGACGAACATTTTGATAACGAAGAGGCTGAGTAGTATTATTGGTATCAAAATTCATCGAACCCATTCTCATTTCTGCTTCATAGACAATATTCTGGATTTGATGTTGTACTGTACACATCGTGTAATGATCCATCTTCCTCAACTTGCTACTTATATAGTCTGCAAATATAGCAGCATCATCGCGTTGGCTTGCATTAGACGTGATCTCCCTCAGTAATTGCAAAGCTTCATCAACTTCAGGTTCTCTCTCTATATTTCGCTTTCGTGAAGTCCTTCTCGAAGGTAGCGTAGTCTGGGGAGTGATATTATCTTGAGAAGACTGAAAACAAAAAGAAAATCTTATAAATAATTGCAAACAAGCTTCAATATTATATTTTGAATATATCTTATTAGTATGTAAATCCTACTAATATTATAAAGGCGAAAGTTGGTAAGTGTGTATGTGTGTATGTTTGTTACTCCTTCACGCTGAAACCCCTGAATGGATTGCAATGAAATTTGGTACGAATGTAGCTTATAACCCGGATTAACACATAGGCTACCTTTTATCCGTTTTTTATCGGAAAACTGAATAGTTTCCGCGGGATCACGATATATGCGCAGGCGGAGCCGCTGGCGGAAGCTAGTATTAAATAAAAACCAAGCTTATAAACATTACATGTCACCACTGATGACGCCTATACACTCTTGACGAGCGCTTATTCCCGAATAGGTACTTCGCTTTCGGTGAGTGTTATGCCGACTACACAAGGTCAAATACGAGAGTATGCTCGCCCGCGCTCCGTGGTATTATGTATTGTTACCGGGTTGTAGGTAGTAGGTATCATAATCGGTAACAAAGTATTAAATAAAACGAAGCAAAAACTTTGTACACCTATTTACGAAAATATTACTTAATGAAATATTATGTATTTCAAATTAATTAAGGTCGAATTTCGACTAATGGGCGGCCAACTAGTATACTTAATTATAATTAATAATATAATTTTTTTATATTTAAATTTATATTAATTTATATATCAATATCAAAAAGAATTTGGTGGGTACTTACACTAGGTATGTGGCTGTTCAGAGTCGGTACCGGTGCATTCTTGTCATTAAGAAATGATAACGCCTTATAAGCAAACCATTTCGGCAATTGAATATCATCCCGTCCAGATCCACTCCTTTTAGATTCTTCATATTTGCGTTTTTCTCTAAAATAATGGCTGGATAAAAATTCTTCAGTTTTCTCTCAATTTCTGATGATGCTATGTTGAACACAGAAGCAATATCCCTAAAAGCATAATTTCTTTTGTTGCGATTCTTGAAGTCCATATGTCTTGGATTCCACAATAGTTCATTTTCTTGATACTTTTCTATTAATAAAAGTACTGCACTATCATCCCAGTTAAATTCTGTCATTTTGTTATTTAAATGAATACGACAACACTACCACTCCGTATCGAAGCCGCAAGCAAACTGCCGCCGGCACCAAAAGCCGCGCGTGCCGTGGCATGGCCGGCGGGCTGTGGGTGCAGTGAGATTTGAGTTAGCTTTCTTAACTACTCGGATGTCAATGTGTGATGAGTGGTTGTCTAGTAATAGCAACACCGGATCTTCTGGTGTAGGTTTCGTGTACTTGATGAAGTAGTCCATATATGCGAGGAATTCAGTGGCAGTCGCTCATCCTGAGCTATTTCCAGACCCAATAAACTCGGGGGGGGGCATCTCGTAAAAAAAGTCTTTATACTTTAAACGGGGAAACACAAACATTGGCGGAATCGTATTTCCCGCACCACCAGCTGCTAGCTCCACAGTTACTAAAGTTCCTCGCTCGGCAGACTATAGCACCAAACTATTTTGCGGCTTTTTGAGCTTCTATCTTCTTTGGCTTCAATACCGTCATGACTACTGTCTCCTCCAGGTTTCAGATTCTGGACGGAGTCAACATATGTTTAAGTAGAATATCACCCAGCTTAGTGAAAAATTCATTCACGTTATGTTTATTGAATGCTGATGCACGTCCAAGAACGGTCGCTTCTGGGGTTCTTATCGATAATTATTGGTTCCTCTTTATAAATCCAGTGAACGAGTCAGCACCAGCTTCATGATTCTTATGCCACGAAGAGGGAATATTCAAATAATCGTGCCCGCTATGCAGTAAACTAAAGGGTCAAATATCATGTGCACATATACGTCGATGCACACACACATGCAAAGAAATCACGCACACTGAAGCAACTTCTATTCATATTCAACGTACACGACAACCGCAAGGCATGATCGCGTCGGGAGCCCAAAAACATTACATCAATAAATTTCTCGACCCCGGCCGCACGCTCACACCAGAGTTCTTGCCTTCGATTATGTCTTGGGGTCCTTGCCGTAGATTGCGCTATACATATGGATGTATAAACATGGAGGTGTTTTCGCTTCAAATGTGTTTTCAAATTCGCAGTTGAGGTTTAAAATCTATAAACTTCGCCACAACTGTTGCATCTCGCTTTTTTTTCATTATCCAGTTTTTGAAAAAAAAACCCACAAAGCACTAGAATTCATTCGAGACATTTTTACAAGATTTTTTATTGATACTTCACTATATTTACACTTTATCTAAATGTAATTCTCACTAATTACATGTACGTAAAAACTAGGACACACTAACTATAACACTAAAATGATAATATAAATGTTAATTTTAGTAGAAAGTACTCAAACTTGTACACAAGCAAAGCAACGTTGAAGTTCAAACTTCAAAATGACTATTATGGTCAGTTTTGTGCAATTGCAAGCAATCATCGTAACTCAATCCACCCATTTTATTATTGATCGATGGACATACTTAAGGGTGCTTAAAAGTAAAAAAAAACAGGACCCTATTCGTGACACTTAGCCGTCGGTCTGTCTGTTTGTTTGTTCGTCATGAAGAACTGAAATTTTCACAGACGACGTATGTCTGTCGACCCCTTTACCAAAAACACTGAATTCAGAAATTAATTACATTCCCGTGTTCTTTAAGAGGAGCGTAAAGAGGCACATCACAGGGCGGCCAACTGAAGGACCACCGTAAGAAGTGGCCCCCAATCGCTAGATGCGCCACGGCTTTCCATCAGGCTGGTGGCGACGTCAATTTGGCGAGCCGAATAAAAAAAGAAGAAGAAAGGGGCGGTGGGGATTAGGGGGGGCTAATTGATGTTTCGCCTCCTGTGTCTCTTGTTGTTTCATTTCTTGTTGTTGCCTCATTAACGGAGCTTGCAGCAGGTTCCATGTAGCAGAGCGCTTCTTCGGTGCAACAGGTAGCGATGTTAGTGGCGTTTGATGTGGAAGGCTCTCCATGTTCATATTCTCTTATTCCCCGCTGTGATTCAACGTTGGTGGAGTTGATGGTGGATATTTCTCTTCGTCTGGGAGTGTAAAGGTGTATTTCCACTCCTCCACTTCTTGCATAGTCTCGTGCGTGTCTTCCATATTGTTGTTGCTCATCTTGTTCTATAAGTCCTGCTTTTCAATTTTGTCTATATATCATTTTCTTGTACCGAGTTCTGAATAAATACTAGTAATTTTAGTGGCAACATCAGAAACATTACAATATAAAGCAATAAAAAACTGCTAGGTAATACTAACAGTTATTTGAGCAGCGGAGTCACTGTCAAAGTCGTTGTTGTCTATGATAAAATCAATTGGACACAAATCCATGATCTTGAGGTCTGTTGGTGGCTTTTGTCCACCACCTGTTAAATTACTGACTCGTTAATGCAGAGAGACACATTTTTTTGCTGCTTTTTTACTTCTCCTCCAAAAAACCTTTAATGCGGGGCATTTTGTCCTTATGGACTTTTATTCACCAGGCAGATTTAAGGCCTATCCACAACAGTGCCGGCACGTGACCGAGAGTTCCGTACCGTACAGTTCCGGGCCGTGCTGTTCATACATGTCCGTACCGACATTACGCAGTGATTTCGCAGCAGTTTCACGTAAAAATGCCACGATGTTTAAGATCACAATTAGCACCGATTGCTTTAATATTAGATGAAGACGAAGAAATTTATGTGAGAAGAAGGCAATGAGAAAAAGAGAAGAATAATTAGAAGTCACCACCCTATATAAACTGATAGATGAATCAAAAAGTCAAAGTTTTTTGAGTATTTCAGGATGTCAAAGCATTGTTTTAACATACTTTTATCTAAACTTACTGAAAAGCTAAAAAAAACAAGATACTCATTGGAGAAAAGCTATTCCACCAAGGGAACGTCTAGCAGTCTCCCTCTCTCTCCTCCGTCGTGGCCGCGTCATCCAGACCCGAAATGCGCAGACTCGCGCATTTGTTGGGTCTGGTGACGCGGACGTCGCCCGTGTCCAGCGACGCCCTCAGCTTTGCCGCTAGGGCATCAGCTTTGGGGCCGCTGGTGGCGCCAGAGACCTCGAGGAGGCGTGCTCCGGTGCGCGTCACCTTGCACCGGAGACCTCCCTCAATGTCGAGGGCCTTGAGGTCGACTGAGGCTTTCGCCTGCCTCAGGACCTCGGCGTACCCCACGCCCTTCGCCTTGCCCTCTGCCGTCACCGTGATGACGACGGCAGTGGAGCGAGGAGCGCGAAGCCTCTTTGGCGCCTTCGCCGCGGCGGCCTTTGCCGCTTTTGCGGCGACCTTTGCCGCCTTCTTGGCGGCCTTCGCCGCCTTTTTGGCAGCCTTAGCCGCCTTCTTCTTTGCTCCCGCCACCTCCCAGATCCCCTCTCTAGAGGGAGTCTGGGGTGCGGCGGGAGCGCTGGCTGTGCTGGTGGAGGCGGGGTTGCCACCTCCACCAGGTGCCGTCTTCTTCTTGGGGGCGGAGGCCTTCTGCTGGAGACCGGGAGCCCCACTGGGTGCAGCCGTCGTCGCGTACGACGGGACGACGGGTGCCGCCAGCGGAGGGCGGTATGCCCGGTCCTCGAGGACGCCGAGGCGGCGCTCGATGGTCTCCAGCAGTTGGACCATCGTCGGGGTCGCCTTAGGTGCACGGGGAGCGGTGGTTTTAACACCCCGAGCCTCCCCGGCCCCCTGGACGAGCTGCGTAAGCTTGCCGATTTCCTCCCGCATCAGCTCTTGCTGCTTGCGGGAGTCGGCAAGCTCCTTCTCCAGGCTCGCAACCCGAGCCCGGAGCTTCCCCTCCTCGCTGGAGACGCTCCTCTCCAGGAGCTCCTCCAGCGCCTTCGTCGCCCCTGTGACTGCTTCCGTCACCACCTTTCTTTTTCCCGCAACATTCTTGGCGCCTTTTACAGCGCCAGTAATGCGGGCAAAAGCCGCCATTATCTCCTTAGCCGCCGGCACCTCCGTGACTCTCCCGCTTGGCAGCGGGGGCACAGTTGCCGGCGGCTCTACCACCCTTCCTCTCGCTCTGTAGAGATCGGCTTTCCGACCTCTACCCGCGGTGGTGGCCACTACCTTTCTTGGAAGGTCCTCCTCACTCGACGATGTCTCCGACCCAGGCCGACGGAATAGGCCTTTGCCTGGTCCGCTCGACCTGGGTCTCTTCCTAACTGGGTCGGCATGGTTGCAAGCGGCGAGGTTGCCCTCGGTTTTGGTGCCCATGTCGACAGCCGACTCCATCTCTCTCTCTGTGGACGCGACCTCCGCGTCACTTTGTTGAGTGGTTTTAAGGCACACCCTTGGGCCTGGACTGTGGTGACCCCTCCCATATACCACCTGGGATGAACCCTGGCGGGGGTCGACATGCCGAGACATGCCAAGCGATTCCCCGGACACTGTCCGGGTGCGCTCCTGGGTAGTTCTATCCGAATAATTTACCTCAGTCATTGTGTGTTTTTTGCGTTTAAAGTCCGCCGACTTTTTAGGGTGGAAGTGGGGAAGTTGGGAGTGGACTTGAGGATGGGAAAGGGTGGGAAGGTAGGAGTGACGCCCTCGGCACTGAGTTCCCCCCAGCGATGCATCCCATTGCCGGGCGTCAGAGCGTAGGATTCGGGTAATTTTTTATAGAGGTTTTCTTCCTCGCAACTCCAAAGAGCCACCGTGCCCGTCTGTTGCCAGACGGGGTTACGGCTCGGCCGAACGATGGTCCCCATGGGACCGTGTACTTCGCCACTGATCGCTCAGTGGCGAAGTACTCGTCGCCCTGAGAGCTCTCCGCTAAGTACGCTCTGCATAACAGAGCGCATGCGGAGAACTCCAAACCGGCCATGAAGGCCCCCCCTCCTTGGTGGACTATTGGCCGTGGGCGACGACGTGCGCCTCGCGCGAAGCCCACATCGTCGTCCACGTTACCAGGATGCACCACGTGGAGGTTGTCCTACCCAGCACCCCTGGTTTACAATGCCTTAAAGTTTACAGCTCTTCAGGATAACTTTATGAAGCTAAAATGATCGTCACGATAGCGTTTCGTTTAATGCAAGTTTTTCACTAACGTTTAATGCAAGTTTTAACCTCGCAGGAGCTTCCATCGTCCAGATACAAGTGGGCGTAACGTTCAGAATTATGAACCTTGCGCCTGTAGGCACACACACTAGCTATACATTATTGCTGAGTACGCAAATGTCGAACGAGAGCGCAAACGTCTCAAACTCGACAGTTGTCCCTAACCATCGTGCCCGCTCGCTTTTGTGTCCCTGCCTCACCCTCGCGCGTTATCTTAGCGTAGTAACTTGTTTGTGAATTTGATAATATATTGCCGGAAATTACAGTGACCAAATTAACACGCAACCTATCTTTGATTTATCTCTCCGCATCTTCCATACGCATACACCCAATAACATAAGACCCCCAAAGTGGTGACCTTCCAACGTTAGTGACTGTGCGCTTGAAGCGCTCGTGGCCCCGCGGACTTAGTGTTCTGTAAACGATCACTGCAGTAAGCAACTTTCACTATGGCCGGTTCATGGATGGGTGACCATCCATGTGATCACTTTGTGACATTTATTTGACCGTTTCCGTGCTTCGGAAGGCACGTTAAGCCGTTGGTCCCGGTTGCCAGTAAAATGGCAGTCGTTAAGCCAAGTTGAAGGCTTTTATTTCAACAGCAGGCAGTCACAACCTGCGCCTGTCCATTTAAACACGGCAATACGGCTCAACTTATAAAAAGGTGAAATGTGGGTATATAATATGCCTCTGCCTACCCCTTCGGGGATAAAGGCGTGATGATGGACCATGGACCATTACGTAACTAGTTTCGTTTTGAGGGGCAACTCAGAGGCGGACACAGCGAGCACGCGGATAAACTTTTCTTCGCGAGTACTTTCAAATTTTGTTCAAGGTATTTAGTAACTCTGTAATAATGTCGAAAACCACCGACATCGTGAAAGTAGAGGACGTAGGTCTTGCGACCATCTCAATATCAACACGTATAGCACAATTCTGGAACGACCAGCCACGTGTGTGGTTTCTGCACGCCGAATCAATTATTATGCCGCAGAAGATGAATGACACGGCAAAGTTCAATCTCATTGTTTCAAAACTAGGAAAGGAGATTATTCAACAGGTAACGGATATTTTATTAGCACCTCCAGATGAAGGAAAATACGAGGCCCTGAAAAATAAATCATTAAAAATTTATGATGAGTCCGAGAACCGAAAAATTCAAAAGCTAATAGGGGAAATGGAGTTAGGCGACCAAAAACCTTCTCAACTGCTGCGACGAATGCAAGATTTAGCTCGAGGCAAGTTAGGAGATGAGACCCTTAGCGTTCTGTGGCAGAACAACCTGCCTACGGCAGCACGGAGCGTGTTGGCAGCCACTGAAGCAAAAGATCTAGAATGTTTAGCAGCTATTGCGGATAAAATCGTAGAGAATATTAAGCCAACGCAAGTAGCAGCTGTTGCCGAGTGCTCACTATTGAACGATATGTCGTTGGTTTTAGCGGAAATTGCGAAACTGAGCACAAAGTAGCAGAAATAGAGAAGCATAACAGAAGAAATTTCTACCGAAGGAATAGCCGTTCTCGTTCCCGTTCTAACTCAAGGCGAAATAATTTTTATAAAAACAACTCTGATAATCCGAATTGGTTATGCTGGTATCACCATAAGCACAGAAATAATGCGACGAAATGTGTCAGTCCTCGCAATTGGAAGAAATCGGAAAACTAGGCCAAAACCCTGTATCATAATCGAAAACCATCGTCTTTGTGTTACTGAACGTGATAATGGTATGCGTTTTCTTTTTGACTTAGGTGCAAATATTTCAGTTATCCCACGATCATATAGGTTAGTGCGTTCTGTAGTAAAGGAATGTGAATATAAACTCTATGCCGCGAATGGTACCGAAATTAAAACTTATGGCACTAAGTACTTAGAATTAAACTTAGGTTTAAGGAGAGTTTTTAGATGGAATTTTGTTATTGCCGATGTTAGTCAGCCAATTATTGGCGCCGATTTTTTACAATATTTTAATCTTTTAGTTGACCTCAGAGGCAAGCGATTAATAGATAATGAAACTAGCTTACATGTAACTTCATCGATTGTGAACTGTAAGCAGCAAACAATTTATACGATTACTGAGTCGCACCCTTACTATCACCTACTTAGTAAGCATCCCAATTTAACTAAACCTTTATCTTTCAAAGAGCCTGCTTCACATGCTGTAGTTCATCATATAGAGATAACAGGTCCTCCAGTACACGCCAAGGCGAGACCTCTTCCGCCTGACCGCTACAAAAAGGTACGTGAAGAATTTAGAATTATGCAGAAATTGGGTATTTGCAGACCTTCTAAAAGTCCCTGGGTCAGTCCACTGCATGTAGTTCCAAAGAAGAATTGACAGATCAGGCCATGTGCTTTAAATGCAATCACAAAACCCGACCGTTACCCAATCCCACACATCAAGGACTTCACTAATATTTTAGCAAATAAAAAAGGTTTTTTTTAAATAGATATAAATAGAGTATTTCATTTTATACCAGTCGCACAAGAGGTTATAGAGAAGACTGCTATAATTACACCTTTCGGGTTATGGCAATTTCCCGTTTTGAGCTTTGGATTACGCAACTCGGCACAATCTTGGCTGAGTTGCGTAATCCACAAACTTTTTATTCGTAACGATTCGGTCAGAAAGTCTCTTCAACCACCGTTTGACGGACCTTATGCAGTGGTCAAGAGGTTCGATAAAGGATATCTTATACAGTACCCCGATAGACAAACCATGGTATCCATTGACCGATTAAAACCCGCTTATTTGCTAGCCTGCGAACACGAAAATAGGCCCTTAAACTCCAATGATTTTAGCAAACCAAAGGTCGAGCGTAAGATTGTAACTCAGTATAAAAAGGTTGACAACCACTGAAATTTTAAGGCAAATGATGACGCATCGCTACGTCGAATCACGCGCACAGGCCGCGTTATTAAGCAACCCGTTAGATTTAACCTAGATTAAAACCATTTAATTAAAAAAATTTTTCTTAAGTTTGTACTTTACACAATTAAAATGTATCATTGTTATTTTGCAAATTGTAAGAGTATACACTCCTCTAGTAACTCTAGTAATATGGGCGGTTCACAGTCAAAAGACACGAAAGATATCGTAGTAGCCCAAAATGCATCAATCATAAACCAAGAATTTCGTGATAACATGAAGATTTTTGAGATCTGTATATTCACGCTATTGGTAATAGTGATATTAATTATACTTTTTTGGTTATGGCGCAAATGTAATGCGAGTACGAAGTCATGGATTCAAAAACAAATGTTAAGCAGCAATGCGGTTTTGTCAAATGTAGAAGCTGGTAATGTACCACGTAAACCACAACAAGTTGTGTTCACCGCGTAAACGAACCCTGTGTACTATACTGAAAGATAAGGTATACTTATTATATTTAGTCTGTACTAAAAGAAAAATTTTTTTTGACCAATTGTCGTAATTTATTATATTTTTATGTCTGTGCTCAAAATTTTTTTGACTTATTGTTGTAATGTGAATAAAATTTAAATGTCTAACTTCTTTGCTTTGCTATTGTATATCGTTAATTTGTACCAAGTGTTTACAAAGAATGAAATTGTACACCACAGCCTTATCAGACCCTGTCTGCCCAGTGAACTTGTAGTTTTAAGAAGATTTTTTTTTGAGTATGTTCTCTTATTTTTTTCCCGTTAAAGGGGGGGGGGGGGGTTGATGTAGGCACACACACTAGCTATACATTATTCCTGAGTACACAAATGTCGAACGAGAGCGCAAACGTCTCAAACTCTACAGTTGTCCCTAACAATCGTGCCCGCTCGCTTGTGTGTCCCTGTCTCACCCTCGCGCGTTCACTTAGCGTAGTAACTAGTTTGTGAATTTGATAATATATTGCCGGAAATTACAGCGACCAAATTAAAACGCAACCTATCTTTGATTTATCTCTCCGCATCTTCCATACGCATACACGATACCATAAGACCCCAAACGCCCATCTTATATTTCGAGAATGGGTGGTCATAAGAGATTCAAACTTGGATGTAGAGTTAGTAACGACATCGTAACGAAATGTGACAACCTGAAAAGAATTAGAAATGCAGTGATTTATGAGTAATTCAAAGAAAACTGCTGGGCGCAAGGTGTAAAATCGCCCCGTTTCAACATCCAATACCTACAAACCCAAGGCGTCACATTTTAGTTACTGGAAGATGCGATACTTACCACGTCGATAGCAACTTGGGCGCAAGGTTCTGAGGTTAATCATATTTCGGCTTGTGCTTGGTTCATGTGCAAACCTTGGAAATTTGTTTCTCAATAGTTTTGATTCGTACCTTTGAACAATCGCAAACATTTCTGATTTAGCATCAAATAAATCACATGGGTGCAATTCTTTTAATTTCGGATCAAGAGATGCTAAAAATATGTCAACTGGATGCTCATTTTGGCGAATCAAACAATGTATAACTTCTGATGAAGCTGTTTTTACAGATTCTTTATTATTTTCTTTGCGTCCTCTGGATCCACGACTTCCTCCTGATAATGATGACCGATATTTATTCGTTAATGATGCTTGCGAATGTTGAGAAGCTGGTGATGGAGCCGGCGAATATGTTAGCGAATCAGTATGATGGGATTCAGGAGCGGGCGACACTGCATGAGTCGGCAGTGGAGCTTTTGGAAAATTTTCATCTTCTTCATTGACATATTTTCAATATTGTTTCTATCGTCAAAATTACGAAAAAGCTTAGTTGCTCATGGTATTTGTAAGGCTTTATTGACTTGCGACCTTGACCACTTTTAGTTACATTCTTTTGAATATTCTTTCTAAAATTGTCCCTTATATTTGACCATCTAGATTTACATATTGGACCTGAAACAAGAGTACCCGTTTGATCCAAGCAAACATACCACAATAATTTTATATAACTTTTTTTTTCTATTAAAATAACGATTGCTTTTTAGTGATAAGGCCGCCCTCTGTACATTTAAGAAGTTGTAATATCTGTATGAGAATTTTTAACATTGGTGTGCAATAAAGTTTATTTTTAACCGACTTCAAAAAAGGAGGAGGTTCTCAATTCGTACGCTATGCTTTTTTTTTTTTTTTTTGTATGTATGTTACGCGATAGCAGCGACAATTATGGATGGATTTTGAAATTTCTTTTTTTGTTTGAAAGAGGTTACTTCTGAGGTGGTCCCATATCCAGGGTATCAGGATCTGATGCTGGGATCCAGGAGAAATCGAGGGCAACCACCGAAAATTGTAGGGACAACTAGTGCGTTTGTTAACTTTTTGATTAAGTGCTTTAATGTACTAAAATTAAATGAAGATCTAGACTCGATCTGATGATGGAACCGAAAGACAGTCGAGGGAATTCCTTAACGATTTACAGCAGATATCTTGTGTTTCGGCTTGATTGGTTTGTGTTTATGAGAACTTTACACCTAGATAGATATACTTTTCGGTCCACCCGTCACTTAAAATAAAAAAAATAAAAATTTTAAATAAAAAAATAGAACCGACTTCATACAAGTCTTTAAATATAAAATTTACCTAGCACATAGTAATATGTATTTTGATTTATCAGATTTTATTCAATATAATATTGAAGTTGGTGCCATTAATAATACCTACCTAAACCTATGGGTTTACTTGGCGCCAACTTCAATATGATATTGAATAAAATCTGATAAATCAAAATACATATTACTATGTGCTAGGTAAATTTTATATTTAAAGACTTGTATGAAGTCGGTTCTATTTTTTTATTTAAAATTTTTTATTCTATCTATTCTATTAGATTTATTGTTCTGATCCTTTTCTTTTTCTCATTTTGTGTCATATAGTGAACAGGTTATCACTTCTGATTGTTTGTGCTTCCTATTAGAACTCCTTTTTGTGTAGATTTTGGCAATAGAATTAGGTCAGCCAACGATGCTGAACTTATTTCAAAACTAGACCTTGCTTCCACAACAGGTGATGGCTTCTTCGATATAGGTACAAGTACTGTAGCCGACAGGAAGAGGGTGCGAATAAAAAGGCAGACTTTTAGTTAATGTCGCCGCGTACAGTACAGTACAGCGTACTTGCGTTCAGATTCAGAATCGTCGAGCGAGTAGTGGACAGTTTTGCAAATAACTAAGGGTTACATTGCGTCGCCAACAAGTACTATAAACAGTTTAGAAGGAGGCAAAAAGACGAAGTGATGTAAATTAAAAGTCTCATTAGCACGTTTACTGTTTGTACTGAGGAAACGTTCGCTGGTGTAGGGTCACGAAACACTTGCTGCAGATATTAACGACTCTTGGTAAACAGACTGGGTATTATGATGCTCTTCTGGGTCTTCCCCTTCTGTAACATTGCTTGCCAGGGAATCGGCCTCAGTAAAAATGTCAGGATTCCACGGCACAATATCTGTGCACTTGAAGAGTTGTTGCAGCCTGATAAAAAGCAGGTGTCAAAATTTAAGCCATCTGATAAACCGTTATAAGTCTGCCTGGGTGATTACACTAACTGGAATAACATGTCTTCAGAACTACATGTAAGTGTCTGTCAAGAGGCTGCATTTTGTGGCTACTATGGGGAGGTAGTGTCATCGCGATTATATTGTTCTCACAGTAAAATTCCACAGCTTTTATAGCTTATGTACAATGTGACACAAGATGGTCTAAAATAAGTAGAATAGGCTGCTCTTTCGTTGGTTTTACGTGATCTTTGAAGTGAGTTAGCCAATCAAGATAAAGATCTGAGTTCGTAAAACTAGAATCCGATACCGATATAAAATCTGCGTGTCACGCTGCCCAGATTTGTAACCGACTTCCAAAAAATGAGGAGGTTCTCAATTCGTCTGTATTTTTTTTTTATGTTTGTTACCGGCAAATCGCTAGTAAAAGTTAACCGATTTTGATGATTCTTTTTTTATTTGAAAGCTGGTGCTTTCCATGTGGTCCCATATACAGGAAGTCAGAATCTGATGCTGGGATCCTGGAGAAATCGAAGAAATCCCTGATACTGAAGTCGATGCCAATAACTCAATGAGAGATTAATAATACCTACCTAAACCTATTGTTTTACTTGGCGCCGATTTCAGTATTACAGTCAATAATATCCGATAAATCTAAATTTACTACCTATTACTTTGTGCTAAGTTAATTTTATTTTTCAATTTTTAGTTTTTGTTTGAAGTCGGTTTTTTTTTGTTAAAATTTTTATGATCTGTTAACGCCAACCAAGCTAGCCGATCTCACGTCGTAAGCTGGTAGGCATATGTCCGTAACTGTCTCAAAACATTACGGATCAGATTCTGTAACTGTTACAGATCTATATATTGAGCCCTACGGATCAATATTTCGAGCCGCCACGGCGAGCTGTTCTGTCTCAATTTTTTTTTTTACGGGCCAATTTCGCGAGCCGCAGGGGCCAAACTTTTGAGCCACACGGGTCGATTATTCGAGCCGCACGGGTCAATTATTCGAGCCTGTAGGGTCAATTAATCGAGCCTGTCGGGTCGATTCTTCGAGCCTATCGGGTCGATTTTTCGACATACAAATTAACTAAACATTTTTTATTTAAAGGCTTATGTTAACTCGATGATACTTCGAAGTTAACAGTATTTGTCTGTTTCAGGCAACATCCCCAGCAGACATCACACTACTGAATCACACACTCGAGTCACTACTGAATTGGGAAGCAGATGAGCCCGGAGACAATGATATCCTAAGAAGGCTTATCCAAGTGATACAACTGCATTTACCTACGGGTTGGCGAGAATGGAAAATACGAATCTTCGATAAGGAAGAGTTGCTAGGAAATGAATTTGATCCCCAAATTCTGAATAAAATCAGGTTTGCTATTCCTACAGTTGAACTAGCCAGAGCCTTCTCACCCAACTGCAGCTTCCTTAAGAAAAAAAATTAAAACTTCTGGAATGGCCACTGTGTGTTGGTCTTATCATACATCCAATGTCGCTAGCTGCCTGAGTCCGTGGCTCCGCAGTTCAAAATGAACTCGTTATAGCGTCCATTGTAGAAATGAAGCCGCTTTTAAAAAGTAGAGAAGAAGCCGCTTTTAAAAAGTAGAGAAGAAGCCGACATGGAATTGCAAGCACATCCCGATCAATCCGACGAAGAGGTAACCGTTCCGTCCTCAAGAACTTCAGCTGGTAAATTCAAAAAACCAAGTCGATTGGACAAATTGGAGCAAGGTTAGCTGAGGCTGGAGAATATGATGGCATAATTCATAAAAAAATTCAACCTGACCCTCATTCGTGCTCCGAGTCCGAGTATGAGTCCAATTCTCCGGTACCATCGGAGGATGAAGAGAACAGTCCTTCAGCTTCAACATCATCGACAAACCCTTGGATACCACCGACACCCACTGTAGACGACGATTTTGACTGGATCCTACAAAATAACAAGATCCCATAATACCAGCTGCTAAGCCACATATTGCCATTCAAGGCACAGAATGTCAGCGCTTAGGTGACATAACGTTTAACCAAATCCGTTATGCAGATGTTCAAAAGAAACTATATGCCAGCCCTGTCTTTAGCCCTCTGAAGGCTAATCCTATACTCTCGGCGCATAGTGTCGCGCCCAACCAAGACCTTCTAGTTCGTATGGATTATAGCTTCGGCACCATTACCCATTGGTTGCTTCTACAACGAGAATCGTTAGCAAACAAATTGAAAGACCTTGCCAACAAACACCCAGGTATGAAAAACGATTTGAAAGATATTCTGTCAACGGAGTCATCTCTTAAAGCCCCCTCCGACTACCTTTTGCAGTATGTGTGTGGCAGAAGAGCAGAGGTTATTGAACAAAGAAGGAATGGATTCCTTCCGAAAGAAGAGTATCAGGCATCTCTTCTTAATGTAATCCCCCCATCAACCACCCATCTTTTCTGTGAGAAACAATTGGCCGAGCTATTAAAACAACCATCGCAACAAACCTTTTTTCGCAACCCCCACAGAACCCATTACAAACAAAAGCCTATAATTCCATGCACTCGGCACGTCAAACTAGACCAACACATAAAATTTCTAAGACGCAGAGAACATTCAATCGACCGCGAAAGACAAATACCAGCAAAACGCAAGAAACTTTAAAGCGACCAGCCAATACCAAGAACAGAGGCTATAGTCAGACCTCTTCCCGAAAAAAGTCTTCTAAAAACTATTCTTCAAAAAGACACAAAACCGACTGACGTATTCAGCGGTGGCCGTCTCCTTCAATTTGTAGACATCTGGAAAGAGGAGGGGGCGCCATTAAGTATCCTGCAAATAATAAGCGGATACACAATTCCTTTCGTAAAAAAAACCCCATTAATACCTTTTTATTCGAAGAAACTTTCCAGATTTGAGACAAAAAAGTTAGACTCAGAGATCCAGATCATACTACAACAAAAGGTCTTAGAGAATTCTATAGTTCAAACGGGATTCCTATCAACTATGTTTCCAGTTCCAAAGCCCGACAGCAAAGTGCGACCGATAATAAATCTGAAAGGCTTGAACAGATACTTAGCTCCAAAATCCGTTTATTGAACCATTTCAAGGTGCCTCATTTCTTACAGAAAGGAGATTTCCTTGTAAAAATCGATATTTCCCAGGCGTATTTTTACATACCCATAGCCAGTCGTCATCGAAGATTCCTGTCAATAGTCCATCACAAGAAGATTCTTCAGTTTACATGTCTCCCATTCGGAAGTTCCACAGCGCCGCTTACCTTCGCGAGGGTAACAAACTGGATAGCATCTCAACTACGGCAAATGAATATAAGAATTATTGTATACCTCGACGATTTTCTGCTTGCCAATCAAGATCCCAGAAGACTACAAGAAGATGCTGCACAGACGTTACAATTTCTTCTAAAACTCGGCTGGATAATCAATGTGGACAAATCCCTGCAAGAACCAACTCAATGTATCGAGTACCTAGGAATAGAATGGGACACATTTCACAATACAAAAGGTCTTTCAGAAAAGAAAATATCCTCTTTAAGAAGGATCTCAACATAGTCCTATCAGACCAAAGATGGAGTTGGCAATCGGCAAAATGTCTGTTGGGAAAATTAAATTTTGCATCTTTTGCAATACCCCTCGGGAGACTCCACTGCAGAGAGTTACAAAGAGCAGCCAAGACCTTGCCAGAAGCAACAAAGCCCAAGAAGATTCGCATTCCACCAAAGGCGCTCCAGCAGTGCAAGTGGTGGGTTCAAAGTCTGGAAGAAAAGGATACTCTTTTAAAAACATCGGAAACCATATTCATCACATCAGACGCTTCAGACGAAGGTTGGGGAGCACAGATAAACGGGAAACATATAAGCGGAATTTGGGACTTCCAGCAGTCTCGGTAGCACATCAACAAAAAAGAGTTGTTCGCGGTTCTTCTAGCAGTTCAACATGAAAAAAAAATCAATAGCAAACAAAAGAGTCGTAGTTCAATCAGACAAGCGAACTTTTATAGCATACATAAAAAACCAGCCCCTTTAGACAAGTGGCAAAAGCTTTATGTCGACTCTATGTCTATAAACGCAGACGTCGCGACGAAAACTTCAACAATTGAATAGACAAATGTTGAACGATTCGTTCAACGCTCAGTCGATACCGGTTATCGCTAAATATCAGTCGTACAGCTATGGTTTCGCTGGTAGATGTCTTTTAAGTATACGTAAAAGTAGATGTCATTTTGAAGTCGCCCGCCAGTTCAAATTTCCAAGTAAGTATAGTAAGTTCAACTCATCTGTGCGCGCGGCCCTATGTGTGGGTAAACCTCGTATAAACACAGTGACTTCGTGTGCGTGACAAGAGGTACAGTGAAGTACAAAATACAAAAACACTTGTTTAACTAAAATAAAATATTAAGGGGTGAAATGTATGTTAAACATATTAATATGTATCGCTGCTAAAAGAATAAAATTGAGGAATTTTAGATTCGCTGCTCTCTACAAGGTTAATTATAAATTCAGATTCCATATCAAAATGTCCATTGTATTCTTCTACTTACTTTGTATTACGCCACATCTCTTCATCAATTTCACCTAAACGTTCGTTTATTAATTTCATTATTTCCACCACATTTTGTTTGATGTATTGTGATATTTGTGAATAGCGGAAACATAGTTTCCGCTATTCAAAATTCGATGAATGATATTAATATAACATTTGATGCCATCAATGGCAAAGAAGTTTTACTTCAATCACGCGTAAAAGTTACACACACATACTTTTTTTAGATTATAGAGTATGGTCTTGTTACTTTTTAAATCAAGTCATACAGTAAAATTTGTTGTCATATTTGCTGTATTGCATTTCTATTTTTTTTTGCATTAGAATTTGGGCTCTATCATTTTCTGACTATTCTGTAGGCCTTTAAAAGTTACACAATTCTACCATACATTATTTTGTTATGCCTCGAAGGGTTTAGGCAGCGTTTTCGTTAAAAGCTCCCAGAAACCTTATTTTTTTCCGACATCTCCAACTAATATCGTTATATTTTAGTCAATGTCAAACAAACTCAACAAATTATATACGCAAACCGTTCTCAAGAATCATTGGTGATCGCAGCATGAAAATCAATGCAGTAGTTTTAAAGTTTATCGTGAACAGACAGACGCGGTGGGGACTTTGTTTTATAATAATATTTATGGAGTGATAAAAAATATAATAATTACATCGAATTGATACATCAAAAATATTTATCTGACTTCTTAAACATTTTCTCCGTGAAGAACTAGACATTTTCTTTAACGACTGTACCCATGGTATTATCACTTAGAACACTGTGTAATGAATTATAATGTAACCAACTTACACAGGATGTCAACGTTGCAGTTACATTGAGACTTGTCATGATATTTGATTTCGTTTCATTATAACGTAAGAGTTGCCTTCAAAACGTGGTAGATGACGCTGTATGCTATTTGTTCATTATGATTTTTATTTCACGGCAACGCAGAGAGTTTCCTGCAAAGATTGCTTGGCACCGCTGGTGTCGTCAATAAGTCGTGGCACGTCTCTATCTCATAATAAACAAATGTACTCTGTGAAGACGGCCGCGTCACTGCCACACAAATTAAAGCTGTATAATTACTAGCGCACGCACACATAGCACCGCGCGCACTGATGAGTTGAACTATCTGTAATATATATCAAATTTTTTTTATGTTTAACAACATTATTATTACTTAATGAAATTAATACCTATGTAGTTTTATTTATGCCACAAGGTATATTTCTTGTTTGCTAATAATAACTTTATTGTTTTAGTAAATAATGGCATCGAGGTTAAGGGCTAGTCCAGAGCAATTCGCTCTCATAATAGACTACATGGAAAGGTATTGTATTTGTCTTAAATCAGCCATAGAATCAATAAATTCTTTAATTGCTCTAACCTTTGGGATTTCGTGACTTCAGCATTTACAAAATCCAATAAAGTAAAACATAAACAATGATATCATATTATAGTCTCATAATAGGTACAGTAACAGTGTCAAAAACTCATGTTTTTAGGAATGGTGATCTCTCAAGACCCCAGTCAGGCCCTCAAGGCAGAGTTAGAAGTGAGCGCATGTGGCTACAATTAACCCATTTGTTAAATTCAATTGGCGGTGGTGTTCAAAAAACAACCAACAAATGGAAAAAAGTACTATTCAATGTTTACCATTTTAAGTACCTACTACTCATTTATGACACTGGTTTTATAAACAAATTAATTTAATAGGTATGGGCTGACTGGAAAACAAAAACAAAAAAAAAAAATTAAACCTAGCCTTAGGTTTCAATATTTTTTTTTTGTTTCAAGCTAACCGCACCGGTGGTGGGCCGAGCAGCCGAATTGGCCTCACTGTTTTGGAGGAGAGGGTGGTGGCGTTGATTGGAATGTCTGCTGTAGTTGGTCAAGCTGGCATTCAGGAGCAGGGATTCAATGTTAGTATTTATTTTATTTATTTATTTATTTAACTTATGGAGGACTTACAGCTTACAATTTTAGATTGGAGATCACATAAAAACAAACAGCCAATAACAAGTCCTCGCTTATAGCGATAGGTTAAGCAGTACACTGTGAGCTACAAAAAAAAACATATACAAGTATAACACATAGACAAGCAATTAAATGATACATTCCTATCGTCTTCCTATTCGCATTATATATTATTCCTAAAAAAGTTAAGGCTCATACACCTCCTCACCCGTGAGACACTCATCGAAAATATATCTATTTCCGCACTGTTTAGTTTACACAATTCATTAAACGCCCTGCTCACACGCACAATATAACTATTCTGGCGATAGTTGGTTGATGCCCTTGGCACACATAAGGGAGGGTTAAAACGGAGTCGCTTGCTGGGTACGTTAAAGTTAATTTTTCCGAGAAGTTCCGAGCAGTCTATGTCATTTTTAACTATTTTTATTAAAAACAAAGAATCTGCTATCACTCGACGATTAGTAAGAGGTAACAGATGGAACCGCCTACAAAGTGCGAGATAATTCTCAGATCGGTAGGGTATCCTTTGGTGGAAGCAGAGATACCTAATGAATCGCTTTTGCACATTTTCGATCCTGTCAATATATACTTGGTATCGTGGACTCCATATTTGCGAAGCGTATTCCAAGTGACTTCGAACGTATGTGCAATATAATATTTTTAATGTTTTAGCTTCTGAGAAGCACCTGGATATACGCATCACAAACCCAAGTGCTCTGGAAGCTTTTTTGACAATGGCATCTATGTGCCCATCAAACACTAGGCCACTGTCGTGGTATACACCCAGATCGCGAACTCCATCGCACCTCGAGACCGTTTGGCCCTCCAATGTATAGTTGGTGTTCACAATCTTACGTTTCCTAGTATAGGTAATCACAGAACATTTTGAGGGGTTGAGGTTGAGTTTATTTGCATGACAATACCTCTCCAACCTATTCAGATCGGATTGGAGTGCTCTCATGTCCTCAGACGATGTTATGGTAGAAAATATTTTCATATCATCTGCAAAGCAGAGTAAGTTTGAAGTTTGAAGGCAAGAGTGAATGTCGTCTACATAGACCACAAACAACAAAGGCCCAATCAGAGAACCCTGTGGTACCCCAGAGGGTACCGGTACCCAGCTAGAGACATAATTATTGAGAACAACGGCTTGAGACCTATTCTGAAGATAAGAGGAAAACCACCGGAGTAGATCGCCTCTTATTCCTATGGTATTCAGCTTAAGTAATAGGGTGTCATGATCAATCCTATCAAAGGCTTTGCTGTAGTCGGTGTAGACGACATCCACCTGCTTACCTCCATCCATAGCCCTAGTAATGTATTCATTGAATAACGCGAGATTGGTAACTGTGGAACGACCTCTGAGAAAGCCATGCTGGAATGAACTCAACGACGTTGATATGGCTGAATAGACCTGACTATAAACTATCCTCTCGAACACCTTAGCCAAGATACAAAGTTTAGATATAGGCCTATAATTAGTGACATCCATTTTTGACCCTTTTTTATAAACAGGCGTTATGTAAGCAGATTTCCAGGTGAGTGGAACAACACACGATGACAGGGATTTCCTAAATAAAATTGAGATAGGTAACGAAATAGAAGCAGCACAGTTTCTAAGGAGGTGAGGTGAGATATTATCAGGCCCTGCACCCTTCGATGTATCCAACTGCTGCAGAATTTTGGAAACTTCATCGGTGATAATTTCTATGCGGTAGATATCCCCAAGAGATTGATTAGAGGTCTGTTCAAACCGGGATAAGGAATTTAAATAGGTACCCTGTACGTTCGAAGCTACGGGATTAAGGAAAGTGGAGTGGAAGTAGGCCGAAAACGCTTCACAAATCGAATCACCGGTAGAAAAAAACTCGTTGTTATAAGTAAGAACATTAGGTACTGCATTAGAATTATAGCGAGCCTTTACAAAAGTCCAAAAAGCCTTCGGGTTGTTTTTTATGGAACTTTCTGTAGTGGCGATATAGTTCTTGTAACATGTAGCTTCCATAGTTTTAACTCGGTCTCGCAATAACCTGTATGTTAATTCGTCCGAAATGTTTCTGTATTTTTTGTATTTTTTTAAATATTTAAATTTTTCTTTTATAGTTCTAATGAGACAAGCATCATACCAAACTGGATATTTACTGATCATATTTTTTTTTTGGGGTATGTGCTGTTTTTGAAAGCTAGCTATGGTTTGATTGAAAAACTCCACCGATCCATCAACCGTGCGTGAACTAAACTCGGTTTCCCAGTCAACTGCAGAAATATCGCTATTCAGGGTAACATAATCACCTTTACTATATAAATAACGCACTCTTGGGGCACATGTCAAAGGGGGCACCAAACATGCATCTAAGATGATGGACAAAGCCGGGTGATAAGAATCGATACGCACTAAAGGATCGGTACACTCAGTCACCGTCACTGTGCTACTAGAGAGTACTAAATCAAGTATTTTTCCATCTTTGTTAGTGATCCAGTTATACTGACCCAGACCCGATGTATGTAATTCATCTGCAAGTAGGTATTCATCCTTTGAACTTAAGGTAGTCGGAAGTAAAGAAAGATCATCCGATGGCAGCCAAGTAATTCCCCTCAGATTAAAATCGCCCGCAACGAGAAACATATCGGAATTATTATTATTTATCACTGAGTTATTCAGCGTAGACAGAAAGTTACTAAGCTGAGCCGAGAACGAGTTCCCCAATGCTTGTTTACATAGATAAACAATACATATAAATACGTTAATGTACTGTCGCGAATCAGAAACTTTAAGTCGCAACTTTACCCAGAGATCTTCGGCTGATGAATGTAGTTGCGGTTCTGGAGTAACTAGTAGGTCACGTCGGGTCGCGATTAAAACTCCGCCCCCGAGGGTTTGCTTTGTCAAATCATAGTCCCGATCACGACGCCAAACCGTGTAATTATTGTTAAATAGTTCGGAGTCCATAATGCCTTCCTTTAACCAGGTCTCGGTCAATATAATAACATCGTACGAGGCGAGCGAAACCTGACGGAAAAAGCAATCCGTTTTTGTTCTAACACCCCGTAGATTCTGGTAATAAATACTAAGTTTATGTCCGTTATTATTCGCCATTGAAAAGCGCAATTATAATTTCAGATAAAAACTCATTGCAGTAAATAGCGGGATATGCAAGTGTTAGAATGTACAATATGTATACAACGTACGTGAGCACAAAATATAAAAATTTAAAAATCAGGTATACGGATATTTCTTCCGTACCACGTATTGTAGTAACTTCTTTACACTACAGCTGTTTAATTCCGTAGGAGTGCTTTTAATCTTACTAATATAACATACTAATACTTACCTTCTTCTCACTAAGGCGTGTTCAGACGATACGCGCACCCACGCTCGTCAGCACGCGTCTAACACGTTGTTTGATTTTTAAAATATAATTTAAGCCCTATTATCATATCCATAGATCGCAAATTGCATTAATGCGCGCATGCGCGGGGCGCGCGCGTATTTGGCGCGGGGCGGGTGCTGTGCGGGCGCGTGGCGTGTGCTGAGCAGGCGCATGCTGACGAGCGTAGCGTGCGCGTATCGTCTGAACACGCCCTAATACCGCATGTATGCATTGTTTCCAGATGCGACAGAGTGATCCAATAGCAGAAATGTTATTACTATTGTGTCAGAGCAAAATAGTGAGAATAATAGTAAGTTAAAACATTTTATCTTCAATTATGAACAAAATACATGCATATAGACATGTCTTTATCTCCGAAGGGGTGGGCAGAGGTAAAGTATACGTCCACTTTTCACCTCATAGGTATTTTTGGACATGTATACAAATCGCCAAAAATCTCGATCCGTCTGATTTGTAGGGAATGAGCTTCAACTTAGGGCAACAGAGGCGGGGTTGAGAAAGCAAGTAGTACTAACCATTATTAACCATTTATTTTTGGTACCATCTACTTAATTTTACAATATTACTTTGCAGTTGCAGCAGCTACACCGACACCTACACCTACACTGGGCTTCCCTCAGAGCCACCACTCACCCAGCACAAGCGTGCCAACACCTGCCCCACCACTCCACGCGACACCAGTGGGCGCACACCACACGGTGCCGGCGTCGCCCCCGACCCCACCCCCGCGCACTCCACCACCGCGCACTCCACCACCACGCAGAAGTGAGCGCGCAGCGCGGGCGTCTGCGTCTCCACTATCGCAGCCCACGACACCGCGGCGTCGGGCGTTATTGCGGGCGAGACGGAATAGGGGACTGACTCCTTTCGAAAGAGTGGCGAATCTATTTTCAGCCGTCGAGCAACGCCGTATAGAACAAGAGGAGGCACGCGACAGACGCTTTCATGAGCGAGAGATGGAGAGACTCCGACTGGAAGCTGAAAGGATAGAGGTGTCCCGAGAAAACAATGCATTATTGCATCGGTTAACCCTTCTTGGGCAAAATCTTCTTGAGGTAATAGCACATCAGCAGCGACCAGTCGGTAGTTTACCGTCGACAGACCCATTGTTATAGCTGACTAACTTACCGAATTCTACGCGGGCGAATTGAGCGTTGTCTGGTACACATAATTTACTAGATGATGCTGACGGCTGCGCCCTGCGTGAAATTCTGTTCCTGTATAGCCTGTTTGTTATTCTAGATTATAATCTATCCCTGTACCAAAATTAAGCCGTTTAGAAAAAGCAAGAATTTGAAAAAGCGCCTTGTGGAGTCGACTGGTGACCCACAAGCTGGCATTTTTCTCGCTCAGCGAATAGGTATTGCTATTCAAAGGGGGAATGCTGCTAATCTTTTGCGCACAATGCCACGGGGGCGTTTTTTTTTTTTTTTTTTTTTTAACGTGAGGGAAAATCCTCGTAGGGTGCTATGCCGGACTCTTACCGACTAAAAAACCTCGCGTAACGCCCAACAGCCTATGGTTGAGAGCCCCGGGTAAGCCCTCAGGAAGGATGTCCCGTGACTCCCAACAGACCTACGGCCGCCAATGCGGCCTCGCCCAGGGGGTGGTTCGGGTGCAATCCCGCGTCTATGGGGGATTTCGGGTGTGACCCCGCTTCTAAGGGGGGGCGTGCGTGAGTGCTCACGTCACGCTGCCGTCATGGGCCTGCTTCTGTAAGGACGGTGAGCGGCCCTCTCACCGTCCTCAGACCCCCGGTCATGGAGGCCGATAGTCCTCGGCGAAGACACGTCGGCGGCGCCCAGGGCGCCGACTGCGGAACTCGGGTGGGAGAGTTCTCTCCCGCACCCGGCCCGCCGCCTCCTTCGCGAGCATGACCTGCTCGCAGAAAGAGGCGGCGCAGTCCCACTTACTCCCGTTGGAGAGCATGGCTCGCACCATGGCCTCAAGCGAGAGAGTGTCCACGCCCAGACCCACTACGAGGACCTGTCGCTGTTGTGCCCACGCCGTGCACTCCACCAGCGTGTGGAGCACTGTGTCATCGCTGCGGTCCTCGCAGTATGCCACGGGGGCCTTATTTAGGTTTAGTTTAGATAGTAATAATGTAAATATACAGATATGTAATAATTATGTTTCTCTGTAATTTTTAACAATAAATGTTTTATAGCCGTTTAGCCATTAGAGCTTGATAGTGTAACACATGTGATCGCGCCTTTCATCCCCGAAGGGGTAGGCAGAGGCATATTATATGACCACATTTCATCATTTTAGATTTTTGTCCTACGTAATAGCCGTGAGTGGTGAGCCGTATTGCCGTGTTGATATGGACAGGCGCAGGTTGTGCTGCCCGCAGTTAAAATTTATAGGCTGTCTATAAAGGCCTTCAGCTTGGCTTAACAATTGCTATTTTACTAGAAATTGGGACCAACGGCTTAACGTGCCTTCCGAAGCTGAAATAGTGAAGTAAGTATGATGCTTGTTGTACACAACTATTAAAATATTGTAAAAATAAAATGACTATTATTTATTTATTTCTTAAAATTCATCCATTGCCCACTAAAGAAACTTCCATGGTACAGTTAACCGGACTATGTAAAATTGATTTTGTTCCATAGTCCAGTTGACCGGACCATGGAAAATATAGTTGTATTAAAAAATAATCAAGTTACTGTTAAAATACACTCATTTGCAAAAAAAACGGGCACCTAAGCATGAACCATTTCAAATGTTAATATTGCTTTGTTTGATAATTATAGGTAGTTTTATCCTCACAATTTGGTAAATTAATAAGAAAATAATGGTTTTCATCAGTATTTCATAAAATTTTGTTACAATTTATGGGAAATAATGCTAAACCTCGCTAGTAGTGTATGTTCGCTAGTAGTGCATATGCTCATGAAGTAAAAATCAAAAAGTTTTTTTGTTTGTTTTTCTTTAATAAAGTAAAAGCAGATAAATGTTTAGTATCGAGTGTGACCCCCTCTAGCTAAAATCACAGCTTGAATTCGTCTGGGCATGCTAGCGAGTATATCCCGGATACTTGCTTGCGGAATACGTTCCCACTCCGCAGTAATCACATTCTTCAGCTCTCTGAAGGTCTGCGGAGCCGGGTGTACTGATCTCACACGCCGTTTTAGAACGTCCCAGATATGTTCTATGGGATTGAGGTCGGGACTTCGAGCTGGCCAATCCAAACGACGAATGCCGACCTCTTGCACATACGCATTAACATCGCGGGATCGGTGGGCGCGAGCAATGTCGTCCATAAAAATCGAGTCTTGACCTAGAGCGGCCAATGCGGGTTGTGCATGAGGAATTAGAACTTCCGTTATGTATCGATGCCCAGTCAGTGAGCCGTTTTCAATGAAGACTAACTCTGTACGTTCCATTGAATTTATTCCTGCCCAAAACATAACAGAGCCCCCACCATAAGGTGTGATTTCTTCGAAACATGCATCTGCAAAGCGCTCTCCTTGTCTTCTTAGCACTCGCCATCGTCGATCTTCCCCGAACAGAGATATCCTGGCTTCATCAGAGAACAAAACCCTATTCCAATCTTATTTATTTATTTATTTATTTATGTACTTACACACAAGAAATTTAAGAATCACAACATTAAAAAATATAGGTACAATGGTACTGCTTATTTCTATTAGAAATATCTCCCAGCAGACCAGCGAAAGGAGAACATGAAAAAGGAAAAAGAACTTTCAAAAGTGTGTAAATGAAGGAATAGGTTAGAACTAAACAAACATACATACAAAATTAATGAAAGAATATAAATCGAAATGTCATTAATTATTGATAGGTATAAATATGTACTTAAAATATAAATACGGTCTAAATAAACATATGTACTTACCTACATATACTTAATAAATACATAAATAGGTTTATAATGTAGAAATATAATATTCACGGACTTTCCTTTTGAATGTAGTGAGAGTTTTGCTGTCTCTGATGTTCGGTGGTAGTGAATTCCACAATCTGACCGCTTGCACAGTGAAGGAATATGAATAGAAATCAGTTTTGTGTCGAGGTATTTTGAGAAGTAGGCGGAGGTTAGACCTGCAAGGAGCGTCAAGAGAGCGAGCCCATGAGAACCGCTCCCTCAGATAGGAAGGTGAAGATGGATTGTAAAGGATATTGAAAAGTAGATTAAGAATTCGAGTGTTCCGGCGAAGACGGATAGGGAGCCACTTGAGTTCTTTGCGAAAATGGGAAACGTGATCGTACTTTCTAAGATTGAATATGAAGCGTATACATAAATTTTGCAACCTCTCAAGTTTATCCAGAAGCTCCTCGGTGGCGTCTAAATAGCAAGCGTCAGCGTAGTCAATAATGGGTTGTATAAGAGTTTGCGCCAGATTGATTCTCGTCCTCAGGGGTAGGAGGCTCTGGAGACATTTCAAAGAGTGAAAAGAAAAGTGAACCTTCTTGCTGACATCGCTAATGTGAGCACTCCAAGATAGCGTGGTATCCATAATCACACCTAGGTTCTTCACGGAGTTAGTATATGGAATGTGGATACCAGCCAATAGTACCGGATTCAGTTTCGACACAGGTAGATTGTCACATTGGTATTTACTACCAATGACGATAGCTTGCGACTTAGAAGGGTTAATGAGTAATCCGACCGACCTGGCCCAGCAACTTAATCTATCCAAATCCTGGTTCATGGATGATATTCCAGAAAGTGCTTCATTACTCGTAAAATGGCGATACAGCTGCAAGTCGTCAGCATAGAGATGGAAGTTACTGGAAATGTGACTCGTAGCAGAGTTGATAAAGATGGAGAAGAGAAGAGGAGATAAAACGCCACCCTGAGGAACGCCCACAGATAGCTCGCACCAGTCAGAGGACATCTGACCGATACGAACACACTGAGTGCGACCCCGAAGATAAGAGTCAAACCAGGATACAGCGGAGGAGGAGACATGTATAGACCTCAACGTAGCAAGCAGAACATCGAAGTCGACGGAAGTGAAGGCACTACTGAAGTCAAGGAGAACTAAAAGTGTTAATTGTTTTTGCTCCATAGCCCACCGGATGTCATCTGTCACTTTAATAAGTGCAGTGACAGTGCTATGTCCAGAACGAAAACCTGACTGAAAGGGGCTGAGGGAGTTAGAAGACGATAGAAAGACGGAGAGCTGACGATGAACAATATGCTCAAGGACTTTGGAGAGAAACGGAAGAATAGAGATAGATATAGATAGATAGATATATGCTTTATTGTACTAACTACAAAATAACAAGGTATAGAAATACAGAAGTTTTTAAAGTTAGATACAATGGGCGGCCTTATTGCACACAGCAATTTCTTCCAGGCAACCTTTGGATGAACAGGAACATTCAGAAATACAGACACAGCGTGGATAGTACAATAGATTTTTGTGCCTACACTAGTAGGTTTACTAAAACTATACATAAAATACATACTAATTTACACATATAAATACATATACATATATACACGTACAGATATATGTACTTATATATATTACCAATACATACAAATATACATACATTATTGTTATAAACGTACAAATACACACATCCAGTTATACACATATACATAAGTATATTACCACAGTGATATAATTCAAGTAGAGACAAGCCCGATAATTCTGCAAATTCACAGTTTGAGATAGTGTTCATATACCATTTTTTCAAAGGAGCCCACTGTCTGAGCTCGCCTGATTTGAACTGGCAGTGCATTCCACAGTCTTGAAGCCTCCACCGCAAAGGATTTATCTGTGAAATTTGTGGAATGCGCTGGTATCTGCAATGTTAAGTTTTCCGATGCTCTCGTGACCCTCGAATGGGTATCACTTAGGAACTTAAAACGTTCTTTAAGATACGAGGGAGTTAGAGGGTTGAATAAGATATTATAAAGTAAAGCAAGAAAGTGAGTATTCCGCCGAAGACGAATTGGGAGCCACTTGAGCATGTTGCGATATGGAGATATATGATCAAATTTACGTAAGCCAAAAATGAATCTTATACAGAAATTTTGAAGGCGCTTAAGTTTATCAAGCTGCTCCTCCGTGAGATTGATATAGCTAGCATCTGCATAATCTAAAATTGGAAGGAGGAGAGACTGTGCAAGGGAGACCTTAGTGGATGTTGGAAGGAAGTTTCGCATTCTCCGCAAAGAGCCTGCTGATGCAAACAATTTTCGACTAACCTCCCGCAGCTGTGGACCCCAGGTTAGAGTTCGATCTATGCATATACCTAGATCCTTAACTACATTGCTAATGTGTAGCGGCATGCCATTAAAAACAACTTGTGGTAATAGTGTAAAATCTACTCGAGATATCATACACGGACTGCCCACCAGAATTAACTGCGTTTTTGAAGGATTTACTTGCAGACCGAACCTGTTACTCCATTCACAGATTCGCTCGAGGTCACAGTTAATAATGGAGAAAGCCTCATGGATTCTATCAAGTGAAGCCTGTGCATAAATTTGTAAATCATCTGCATACAGGTGGTAGAATGAGACAAGTTGGTTAGAAATAGAATTAATAAATATTGCGAAAAGTAAAGGAGATAAAACGCCACCCTGCGGTACACCGACTAAAGTGTCACACCAAGAAGATGTTGATTCGTCAATACGAACGAATTGACGGCGACCAGACAGGTAACTGTGAAACCAATCAATCACCGTTGGAGATATGTTAATAGATCTAAGTATCCCTAGCAATACCTGGAAATCGACAGTATTAAACGCATTACTGAAGTCAAGGAGAGCAAGTAGTGTCAGATTTCTATTCTCCATACCCATCCTAATATCTTCCGTCACATTCAGTAGGGCCGTTGTAGTACTGTGCCCTGGACGAAAACCTGATTGAAAAGAATTCAAGAGTTGGTTTTTACAAAGAAAGGAGTTAATTTGATCATGGACCAGACGTTCAAGGACTTTGGACAGGAAAGGCAAAATAGAAATAGGACGGTAATGTGAAAATAAGGAAGGATTAGGTTTTTTGGGCAACGGAATAATTTGAGCCTCTTTCCAGCTCGAGGGAAAAACACCACTTAAAATTGAGTAATTTAAAATATCACAAATGACAGGAAGTATTAAATCTAGTATGGGTAGGATCATTTTCCTACTAATATTGTCAATCCCCACAGCATTAGATGAAATTGAAAGGATACTCTTCTTAACATCACAAGCAGTGAATTGATTAAAGACAAAAGAGGGGTACTCAGGAGTTGGAAGAAGAGAAAGATAATTCAATGTATTAGTTTTGGTAGTAGCATCAAAACTAAATGTGGAGGAAAAATGCTTATTTAAGGCATCAAGATCAATATTATTTGGATGTAAATTTTCGCTTGCCTTACCAACTCCGAGGGTTGTAAGGAATTTCCAAATTTTGGCTGGGTTGCTATTTTCAACAGAAGCATGAATATGTTGGCGTTGCGCATTCCTACACACCTTATTACAGCGATTACGTATTTCCACATATTTTTGTCGAGTATAGTCATTTGGACGGTATTTAAACTTGGCCTTGGCTCTCGCTTTTTTAACCATTAGATCTTTAATTTCTGCGGTCAGCCACGGTGCTGGAGAGTGCTTAACCTTAACTGTGCGAATAGGCGCATGTACATCATACAGTTGGATCAAATTTGATGAAAATATTTCTACCTTCTCATCAAGAGAATCAGTACTGACTATGAAATCCCAGTTAATTTTACCTGCATCCTCCCGAAGTCCACCAACATCCATATCACTAAAGTTGCGCAGTTTTAAACACTTAGGTTTAGGTTTAGGAGGGCGGACCCTATAAGAAAGAAACAGCAAATCATGATAAGAAAAGACATCGGCTGAGTACTGTCCATGTTTTCCGACATGGTCAGTGGAAGAAACAAGAATAAGATCAAGCAGAGATGGAGTACAGTCCGGGAAGTGATGTGTAGTATTTAGTGGAAGACTTACAAGATTACAGGATTCCAGGATACCGCAGAGGGGTGTCAGACCGTGAATCCCCCTTCAAAAGGCATGTGTTGAAGTCACCCAGTATAATTGTGTGATTGCAAGAAGGAATGAAGTCTTCCAGTAGGTGTTCAAATGACGTGAAGTAGTTGACATGTGATGATGGGCAATAATAAACTCCTAGGAGAACATTAGTATGACAGAGCTCCACCTGTAACAAGATATGTTCACCGGCGTTTTGTGGCGGTGGCTGCGCTGACATGTCCAAAATACGATAAGGAATGTGTGTTCGTAGATAAATAGCAACACCGCCACCGCGACCAACCGAGCGATCATTTCTAATGAGCTCAAAGTCAGGGAGAGAATACGATAAAGAAGGGAGATCAGGTTTTAGCCATGACTCAGAAATAAGAATTGCATGAATATTCCGACAGTTGAAATTGGCCACCATATCAAGGAAGTGGGCTGGAACACTCTGAGCATTGATGTGCACCACATTGAAATTCACAGGAACATCAGAGAACTGAAATTTAATAAAATCTGCAAGGGACGGGTTGTCCAAAATACCTTCATCCTGGCTATTGGCAGAATAAAAGGTATCGGTATCACTGTCGCTGTCTGTAGTATATAAACTCATTAAGCATATAAATAATTTAAATATTATATAAAATAAATTCAATACAAATATAATCTATACTATTAAAATATATCAATACATATAATAAAATCGTAACAGGTCGCTGTCTGTACATGGAAGATAAATAAGAAAAAATATTATAGGGGGGCTTTATGAACGCAATAGAACCCAAAACAATGATTTTTAGAATTTTTGTCTGTTTGTCTGTATGTCTGTATGTCTGTATGTCTGTATATCTGTTTGTCTGTACGGTTGTGCACGCTAATCTCAGTAACCGCTCAACCGATTGCAATGCGGTTTTTTTTATTGTGTTGAGGTTTGCTCCAGTTAACATTTAGCGTTTGTTTTATGTAAATCGGTTAAGAAATAAAAGAGTTATAACACTTTTAAGAATCAGATATTTTGAAAATTCCTATTGTAGGGGTTTCTTTGAATGTGAGAGAACCTAAACTGGCGTGTTGGCTTAATCATAAAAGAGCTTAATGATTAAGACTATTTTTAAACAATTCAGTCCGCGCCGAAGGCGTGGACTGAATTGTTTTAAAATAGACTTAATCATTAAGCTCTTTTATGATTAAGCAAACAGGGCAGTTTCAGACGCTGCTTGATGACTCTGATGAAGAAATACCTTTCCTTTCATACACCTTATGTGACGTAAACGAAGTTGCGGGCTCAGCTAGTATTTAATAAAAATAAATATAATATATATCTATATAAATATATATAATACCCAATATAGTCTTACACACAAGATTCGCTAATAAAAGTATACAAAATATATTCCTGTTCACCCACCAGCCGAGTGCCAAGAAGATGTGATACAGAGAAATAAAAATAAAATAGTTAACCAAAACAATAAGCACTAAATTAGACAGGCAACATTTGTAGTATAGTCCTGATAAAAACAATTAAATATTTTAATCACAAAATATCCTGTAGGCTGTATGGATTGGGCTCTTTGCCTATTCGTCATGATTGCCATACAAAAAGTTTTTTATTTTGACAAACGTGTGTTTGACATGACAGTGACATTAAATGAAAATAAAAAATACATACAAATAACCAGACTTTTTACAGTGAATAGTGAAAGTGAATTATGAAGTTACCTACCCTGTCTATGATCAATGTAAATAAAATATTTTACAACTGATGCTTACCTTAAGGTGCTCCCTGACCGGGAGCATTCGCCTGTAATGTAACAAATTAGATTCGACTCGAGCATTGCGTTACGATGCTACCTCCCTGACCGACGAGCGTTCGCGTGTAATGTAACATTTATAGATTCGACTCGAGCATTACGTTACGATGCTACCTCCCTGACTGACTCGAGCATTCGCGTGTAATGTAACATTTATAGATCGACTCGAGCATTACGTTACGATGCTACCTCCCTGACCGACACGAGCATTCGCGTGTAATGTAACATTTATTATAGACTAGCTGATGCCCGCAGCTTCGCCCGCGTGAATTTTTGTTCTCTTTTCCGCGTCTCATGGGAACTTATTCCCGGGATAAAAAAAATTCATGATGGGTATCGTTTAAGGGGTTTTTTTGGTATGCTGAGTACGAATTTCGGGTTAATTTAGAGATCCAATATGGCCGCCGCGCCGAAATCACAAAATTTCATGATGGGTATCGTTTAAGGGGTTTTTTGGTATGCTGAGTACGAATTTCGGGTTAATTTAGAGATCCAATATGGCCGCCGCCCCAAAATCACAAAATTTCATGATGGGTATCGTTAAAGGGGTTTTTTTGGTATGCTGAGTACGAATTTTGGGTTAATTTAGAGATCTAATATGGCCGCCGCGCCGAAATCACAAAATTTCGTGATGGGTATAGTTTAAGGGGTTTTTTGGTATGCTGAGTACGAATTTCGGGTTAATTTAGAGATCCAATATGGCCGCCGCCCCAAAATCTCAAAATTTCATGATGGGTATCGTTAAAGGGGTTTTTTGGTATGCTGAGTACGAAATATATGATAATTTTGCAATCCGAAATGGCCGCCGCGCCATTGTCACAAAATTTCATGATGGATATTGTTTAAGGGGTTTTTGGTATGCCTAAGTACGAATTTCATGATTATTTTGCAATCCAAAATGGCCGCCGCGCCATTATCACAAAATTTCATGATGGGTATCGTATAAGGGGTTTTTTTGGTATGCTGAGTACGAATTTCGGGTTTATTTAGAAATCCAATATGACCGCCGCGCCGAAATCAGAAAATTTCATGATGGGTATGGTTTAAGGGGTTTTTTTGGTATGCTGAGTACGAATTTCGGGTTAATTTAGAGATCCAATATGGCCGCCGCGCCGAAATCACAAAATTTCATGATGGGTATTGTTTAAGGGGTTTTTTGGTATGCTGAGTACGAATTTCGGGTTAATTTAGAAATCCAATATGGCCGCCGCGCCGAAATCACAAAATTTCATGATGGGTATTGTTTAAGGGGTTTTTTTGGTATGCTGAGTACGAATTTTGGGTTAATTTAGAGATCTAATATGGCCGCCGCGCCGAAATCACAAAATTTCGTGATGGGTATAGTTTAAGGGGTTTTTTGGTATGCTGAGTACGAATTTCGGATTAATTTAGAGATCCAATATGGCCGCCGCCCCAAAATCTCAAAATTTCATGATGGGTATCGTTAAAGGGGTTTTTTGGTATGCTGAGTACGAAATATATGATAATTTTGCAATCCGAAATGGCCGCCGCGCCATTGTCACAAAATTTCATGATGGATATTGTTTAAGGGGTTTTTGGTATGCCTAAGTACGAATTTCATGATTATTTTGCAATCCAAAATGGCCGCCGCGCCATTATCACAAAATTTCATGATGGGTATCGTATAAGGGGTTTTTTTGGTATGCTGAGTACGAATTTCGATTTAATTTTGCAACTAAAAATGGCCGCCGCACCACCGTTGTAAAATTTCATGTTGGATACCGTATAAGGGGTTTTTTTTCGTACTCAGATGACCAAAAATCCCCTTAAACGATATGCATCATGAAATTTTGTGATAGTGGCGCGGTGGCCATTTTGGATTGCAAAATTATCATAAAATTCGTACTCAGCATACCAAAAAACCCCTTAAACGATACCCATCATGAAACTTTGTGATAATGGCGCGGTGGCTATTTTGGATTGCAAAATTATCTTAAAATTCGTACTCAGCATACCAAAAAACTCCTTAAACGATACCCATCATGAAATTTTGTAATAGTGGCGCGGCGGCCATTTTGGATTGCAAAATTATCATAAATTTCGTAATCAGCATATCAAAAAACCCCTTACACGATACCCATCATGAAATTTTGTGATAACGGCGCGGCGGCCATATTGGTTCGCTAAATTAACCCGAAATTCGTACTCGGCATACCAAAAAACCCCTTAAACGATACCCATCATGATATTTTGTGAAAACGGCGCGGCGGCCGTATTGGATCTCTAAATTAACCCGAAATTCGTATTCAGCATACTAAAAACCCCCTTAAACGATACCCCTCATGAAATTTTGTGATAACGGCGCGGCGGCCATATTGGTTCTCTAAATTAACCCAAAATTCGTACTCAGCATACCAAAAAACCCCTTAAACGATACCCATCATGAAATTTTGTGATAACGGCGCGGCGGCCATATTGGTTCGCTAAATTTACCCGAAATTCGTACTCGGCATACCAAAAAACCCCTTAAACGATACCCATCATGATATTTTGTGAAAACAGCGCGGCGGCCATATTGGATCTCTAAATTAACCCGAAATTCGTACTCAGCATACCAAAAAACCCCTTATACGGTATCCAACATGAAATTTTACAACGGTGGCGCGGCGGCCATCTTGGATTGCAAAATTGACCTTAAATTCGTACTCAGCCCACCAAAAAACCCCTTAAACGATACCCATCATGAAATTTTGTGATAACGGCGCGGCGGCCATATTGGATCTCTAAATTAACGCGAAATTCGTATTCAGCATACTAAAAAACCCCTTAAACGATACCCCTCATGAAATTTTGTGATAACGGCGCGGCGGCCATATTGGATTTTTAAATTAACCTGAAATTCGTACTCAGCATACCAAAAAACCCCTTAAACGATACCCATCATGAAATTTTGTGATTTCGGCGCGGCGGCCATATTGGATCTCTAAATTAACCCGAAATTCGTACTCAGCATACCAAAAACCCCCTTAAACGATACCCATCATGAAATTTTGTGATTTCGGCGCGGCGGCCATATTGGATTGCAAAATTATCATGTAATCACCTACAGAGATAGATTATAGTCTGAAATGATACAAGTTTTATCCCGGGAATAAGTTCCCATGAGACGCGGAAATGAGAACAAAATTTGACGCAAGCGAAGCTGCGGGCATCAGCTAGTCTATAATAAATGTTACATTACACGCGAATGCTCGTGTCGGTCAGGGAGGTAGCATCGTAACGTAATGCTCGAGTCGAATCTATAAATGTTACGAGTTGTATCAAAACGATACACGTTGTATCATTACAAGGCACACAATTCCTCCTCCCCCGGACCGCTGCAGTGTAAAGACGTGCTTATAAAATCGTATTTTGTTTATTTAAATAATATAATAAATTAATTTCACCACAATTAAATCCAGTACAAAAATAGGAGTGCATAAATTGTAGAGAGAGTGTTATTGCTGTAAACAAAATATCAGAAAACCGCCTTGATCTTCTGCTGTCCTGGTACACACAAGTCAACCGCACAATCGCAAGGTACCAATACTTGTTGTTTTGTTTCATCATATCTGCAATCTGCAACTGTGTGTGTGTGCAACATACTCAAAACCACATAGCGAATACCCTCTCAGTGCTCGTGAGCTCCTAGTACATCGAGGCAGATCCGAAAGTTCAGAGGGGCTGCAACTTAGTGGGCGTGTCCTCGAAATCGCATAGTGACTACCTTTCTCATTACCTATTAGCTCCTAGTACATCGAATCAAATCCGTAGATTGTTGCTCCCACTATTTTTGAAGAAAGTGTAATTATCTCGTACCATCTCAGTACTTGTGTGATCCTAGTACATCGAGTCTTACCAGCACTATCTTTGAGGACAAATAAACCTTCGTGTGCTACTGTTGACTGCGAACTCCTACTTTCTCGGTATTCATAGGGTCCTGGTACATTGAAACTATCTCGTGGTCTGTAACTGCCATTATCTTTGCAGTAATCGAAATTTATATAGACCCGAACGTCTGCTGTTTTATTAACTCCTGGTAGCTGATCAGTTGGTAAAATGGAAGACACTGGTAATAAGTCGCTCTCAGAGTCAAATATTTACAACAAAGCGGATTATCATACCCCACCCAGTTCCTATGTGTCAAACCGAAATAAAAGGCCAAGAGAGAATGACCTAGAATCCGATCTGAGTGCATTTAAAGATGAGATAAAGACGATGATTTCAAAGTTAATGAAAACCGAGCTGAATAAGATACATCCCACTCTAATAGAAATTAAAAACACAAATACCAGTATTGAAAACTCTATTTCTTTTCTATCCTCACAAAATGAGGAGTTGAAAAAGAAGCTGGAGCGTTTAGAAGGTCAGTCAAAAAAGGACAGCGACTACATTATGTTACTGGAAGAAAAAATTGAAGATCTTCAGCGAGGGAGTCGAAAATCCAGTATTGAAATAAAAAATGTTCCAAAATCTGCTAAGGAATCTAAAGAAGACTTGATAAAAATGGCTATAACTTTGTCTAGCGCTGTCGATTGCAAAATTGAAAGAAGTCAAATAAGTGACATCTACAGAGTACAAAATAAGCGTAACACCAATAAAAATAACCCGATTATTCTCGAATTCTCTACTACATTGCTGAAAACTGACTTTGTGAACTCTGTGAAACAGTTTAACAGATCTAATCAAAACAAAAAACTCTCAGCGAGACATATCGGCAACTTAAAGGACGAATATACACCTATATACGTGACAGAACACCTCACTATGAAAGGTTCTCGCTTACACTATCTTGCTCGAGATGTAGCTAAGTCGAAAAATTATAAATTTTGCTGGACATCATTTGGTAGAATCTATCTTAAAAAGGATGATTCATCAGCTACTATACTTGTACATAGCGAGTCTCAATTAAATAATTTAATGCAACTTAAATGACTTTATAGCGTCACTCTTCATTCTTTAGAGTTTAATGGCAAACGTGTTCCTTACTTATGGATGAAACAGATTTACAACTCTCACAAAATATTTTATACTAGATTAAGTTGTAACTTTAATATTGTTAAATTTCTTAAATGGAATAGCATTTCAGATCTTTTGTTACGTTCAAATTGTAATGTGCTACTGGTACATATAAGAAACAGGCATACTTATGACACATACTCGCATTGTTTACTATACTTCTATCTTTTATTTTTGTATGTTACGGGAGCACAATGTGCTATGACTATATCGTATACACAAACTCTCAAAATTACAACACCTACACAACTGTTTACACCATCATCGTTATGTGTAAGTACCATCGTTATTTACATCCTACTACTGCAGCCCTCACAGTCCATATCACGCGAAACGTACGAACAATACTCAAGCAGCGACGACTACTTATTCTATTTATTATATTTAAGCAGCGACGACCACTTATTATACTTGTCAAAAAATGGATAGTACACTTCAAACTCTAAATGACATAGACACCACAGAAATGGCTAAAGTTTATGAATGCTCCTTGGGACATTTTTGCAAACAAGTACAGAGGGGTAAAAATGATTTTTCTATCATATTGCAAAATATTAGAAGTGTGTACGGAAACTTTGACGACTTTATCCTAAATTTATCACGCCTAAAATCCGATGTTGATATGATTGTTTTCACTGAAAGTAGATTAAGATCGCACAAACCAATACCTCAATTAATTAACTTTACAGCTCATATAACTACTAACCATATAAATAGCGCCGACGGTGTTGTGGCTTACCTTAAAAGCACATACTCTGCCACTGTACAAGAAGTACAACTAACTCACGCCTCTTGTCTACAAATTGATATATCAAGTGATCTTATTGTTCTCGCTATATACAGATCCCCATCACACTCTAACTCGGACGACTTCACAAATTCTCTAAGCCAGCACCTTAGCCGAATCAATTCAAATAAATCTATTATAATTACAGGCGACATAAACATAAACATTATACACAGACAAACGGAATTATCACATGAACGAAACAACAGGCTTAACTATTTAAATATGCTAGCAATGCACGGACTTCTTCCTGGTCACTGTCTTCCCACCAGGGACAAAAGTTGTCTAGACCACTTTAACTTAAAACTAAACAATAAATATAAATCCCCAACCATTGTTATTATCAGTACAACTGTTACAGATCATAATATGATCTATTTAAAGATAACTAAACAGACTTCCACTGATAACGCCATTATAAAATCCAAATCAATTATTAATTATGACCTAGCCCTCAACAATCTTAAAGTTTGCAATCTATCAGAGTTTTACAGTATAACAGACCCAAATACCCTTACGTATAGTTTAATTGACACGCTCCAATCCTGTCTAAAAAGTGCAACAACTATTACTACCATCCCCCACAAAATGAGATTAGTCAAACCCTGGATGTCACGTGGCTTACTGCGCTGCATACTTAATCGTAACAACATGCAAAAGAGGCTAAGACAAGACCCGTTCAACGAGGTGTTGAAAATCACTTACAAAAGATACCGCAATTTTTGTAATAGCATAATTAAAAAGCAAAAACGTAAGTATGACAGAGATTTGCTAACCAAATCGCAAAAAAACCCGAAGAAGCTTTGGAATACAGTAAACAACATAACTCAGCGAAGACCACCAAATTCAAAAAGCTCTCATTTGTTAACACTAAAAAAATCACCTCAGGATTCTGTGGATACAATAAACAGATATTTTGCTAATATAGGAACTCTTCTGGCAAATGATATATTGTCATCAAACACGGCTCAAAATATTTCCCCGAAATTTACACGAATACCTCCTCTGTATTCTTTTGTGTTGTTAAAAACTGATCCACAAGAGGTTGACACTGTAATACTCTCATTAAAAAACAATAGTGCACCGGGATGGGATCAGATTCCAGTAGGCTTTCTAAAGATTGCTCACATCATAGTTTCACCTATAATCTCCTATTTAACAAACCTATGCTTTGAACAAGGAATCTTTCCAACTGCTCTAAAACAAGCGCTTATAACGCCGGTATACAAAAACGGAGATAGACAGGACCCATCTAATTACCGGCCTATATCGGTACTCACATCACTCTCGAAAATACTAGAGAAACTTATTAATATACGATTATTAAGATACTTAACAAGTCAAAGGATCATCTCATCCTCACAATTTGGATTTAGACAGGGGCTGTCTACCGAGGATGCAGTTTTGTCTCTTGCCACTACTGTGACGGAGAAGGTTGACAGTGGGAAGAAGTATATGGCTGTCTTTCTAGACGTCAAGAAAGCATTTGACACTGTGTCTGTTTCTATTCTTCTGTCTAGACTTGAGGAATTGGGAATAAGAGGTTCACCCCTGGAATTGTTTAAAGAGTATCTCACAAATCGGCGACAACAGGTCAAAATAGAGGGGCTCATCAGCACAGAGGAAACGGTCTCTTACGGAGTGGGTCAAGGGAGTGTTTTGGGTCCAACACTCTTTCTTATTTATATAGATAGCCTTTGCAATCTGAAAATAAGGGGTGGTCGAGTTCTTTCATATGCAGATGACACGGTTATTATTTTTGCTGCAAGTTCATGGGGGACTGTACAGCCTTTAGCAGAGGAAGGCCTTGGGAAAGTAGCATCATGGCTTCAACAAAATCTCCTCACTTTAAACACGTCAAAAACAAATTATATCTGTTTTTCTAAATACGATATTTCCGACCCTTCTAAAGCATTTAAAATAAAAAATCATAGCTGCAACTTAAAAAGCGCTGATTGTGCATGCGACGAAATATCCAAGGTCGAGTCCACCAAATACCTTGGTGTAATGCTAGACCAACGTCTATCGTGGCACTTACATATCGAGCTAATAATGACCAGGACTAGAAAACTAATTTGGATATTTAAAATAATGCGTCACATAGCTTCTCGAGAAATTATGCTACAAATTTACTCTGCCCTAGTAAAATCCGTCATAGCTTACTGTTTACCAGCCTGGGGTGGAGCAACGAAATGTAAATTTCTGGATCTGGAAAAAGCTCAGCGGTCATTACTCAAAGTCATGTTATTTAAACCTTATAGGTTCCCTACGGAGGAGCTGTATCAGTGTGCTGAAGTTTTATCAGTGCGAAAGCTATATCTCCTTCTTCTTATAATTAAAAAACATAAATCTCTTCCATATGACTCTGCAAAAGAGAAAAGAAGAAGAAAACACTTTGTAACTCAACCAGTTGCAGTCAAATCAAAATTTGCATCACGACAGTACCCGAGACAGTCATCTTTTCTTTATAATTTAATTAATAAGGAGCTACATATATATCCTCTAAGACTAAGACAATGTAAAAACACTTTAACAGAATGGTTGAGAACATTAAATTATGAGCAAGTGGAAAACTTAATACAGTAGACAGGTTATCATATCGCTAATTTTTTTGATATTTTTTTTTTTCTGTTGTTTAAGGACACACACACGCACACACACACACACACACACACACACACACACACACACACACACACACAAACACACTATTACATGTCATATGGTATGCGTGTCATGTTTATTGCTAGTATATGTTATTGCATGTTTAGTATTGGCTAATTAATGATTGTTTACTTTTCTCTTTTTATTTTTAAGTGTTTAGTAAAGATAACACGAACACTGTAGGTACTTAGTTATAAGAGGTCTGTAAGAGGAGCGGGATCTCCTGATACAAGCATAAATTTGCTTAAAAGGAGATCTCCAAAATCTTTGTAGTATGTACTTATAAGAAACTGGAAATAAACATTTTTATTTTTTTTTTTATTTAAGGCGCGCATTGTAATGCTCGATTCTCCTCCCTCACTGGTGTAACCTCGTCTTGTATCATTACAAGGCGCGCATTGCAATGCTCGGTTCACCTCCCTCACCGGCTGTAATTCTCGACTCGTAACGTTACATTACGCGCGAATGCTCCCGGTGAGGGAGCACCTTTAGACATATTACAACGGACATATAAATTAGTGTAGAAGTGGCACATCCATAAACAACTAATAAGCGATACAGTTTGGTAGCAATGTTCACTAAGAATGTTATCACTACAGGTACGTATGGCTTGGAAGATGACTTAATAATAAGATCTATTTTTTAGAGGCAACAGTCCTTTTTAACTTTGAGCTGACGGGTTTTGGAGCTGCTGAAACTTTGACAGTATCTGTGTTGCACATATTTCCTGTCTTGATGTCATAAAGCTCCCCTTGCGAAGTTATGCGATGACGCATCCCATCCGAACCAACAATATGGATGTAGCCTTCTTTAGTCCAGCACTTATGGACACGAAACCTTTCTCGCGCTGCCATGAAAGTTTCATGTCTTGGTTTGGTAAGGAATTCCGATATGGTAATACCAGTACCTTTCAATTTTGTTAAGAATACCAACACTTGTCCCGGTCAGCCACCTTTTGGAACTTAACTAGAAGAGGCCTAGGCTTATGAGGCGATGAAGGCCGTCCCAACCGGTGACAGCGTGATATACCAGATTCCATAAAGGTGGTAATTTGGAGATCTTTTTGAATAAAAGATGTAGCTGTCTGCACTGGAGTCTCTGAAGCCTGCTCCTTGATCCCATGCAGTAGGAGCATTTTCCGCCTGCTACGCGTCTCAATAGTGTCAACTTTAAGTGTCATCGTTTCCATTTGACGCTGCAGCAGATTCAAGGCGGTCATCACAAACACTCGGAACGCAGCAAAGTCACCAGCAAGACTCAAAGGAGAGATATATATATATATATATATAGAGATAGGTCGATAGTCAGTTAGTAAACAGGGGTTTGTTATTTTAGGTAGAGGCACAACGTAAGCTGACTTCCAGACCTTAGGAAAGATACCAGTAAATAACGAGAAATTGAAGATAAAAGTAATAACCGGAAGTATGATAGGGAGAATGGGGAGTATCATCCTTGAGCAGATGCTATCGCATCCCGAAGCTGATGAAGTAATGGACAGAAGAGATCTCCTAACGTCGGACTCGGAGACGGAGACAAACTGAAAAGGAGAGGTCCGGGGCACAGGCTCACCCAGAAGTCTGAGTAAGGTCGCCCTCTTTATATCTGCATCCAAGGAGACCGGTGGTAGAGAGAAATGCTTATTTAGAGCAGTGGTGTCGATATCCTTGGTGTCAGAAACCGGAGATTTGCCTATGCCCACGGATCTAAGAAATCTCCAGGTATCAGCAGAATTCCGACCGTTAAGAGAATCGTAGAAGTGGCGTTTTCTTGCATCTCTACACATCCGACTGCAGCGGTTCCGCAGAGCCTTAAAAGCTATAAAATTTTGTTCCGAAGGGCTATTCTTAAATCGCCTCTTGGCTCTATCTCTGCGAGCCATTAGGTTTTTTATAGAGTCGTGAAAAAGTTGGAGAATCTTGTTAAGTTTTAATACATAAATATTATAATAAATAACAAAATTATGTATTAAACTTGCTACCCACACTTACCTAATAACCAAGTTTGTTCACCATGTTAATGAAGTTCACGCATGAAGGGTTCGACTTGGCTAAATGCCCATTTAAAAGATTCATGTATAGCTCCACCATATTGTGAATTAACATTCAAAATTTCTAACTATTAAACTGTCGCCAATTTGTTATGTGCTCCCGACATGGTCAAACAGCACTTGACAAAAATGCAAAGAAATCTCGTACACTAAAGCAACTTTCATGCATATTTAATAGACTTGTCAAGTTCCGCTAGAGCGTGTCGCGAGCCCATTAGCGATAACTACAGGGTCCGAGCGCACGCTTCGTGTCGATTCGTGTAGAATCGGTAGAAGGCGAATTCATGTGTCAAACGTGCCACTTGGCTAGCATATTAGCGTGTTACTCTGTCATTTCCTATCAACGTATAGAAAAGTTGTACACTTGGCTACCAATTTCCAATTCTATACGTTGAACCTCATTACATGTCGATAACGAGTGTCAGTCTCATACATTGAGAATTCTATTCTACTAACGTAAATACCAGTCAAAAGTGCCACTTGGCTAGCATTTCTATGGCCATTAAGGTGTTACTCTGTCATTTCGTATCAAACGTATAGAAAAGTTGAACACTTGGCTACCAATTTTGAATTCTATGCGTTGTGTCTCATTACATGTCAATAACGAGTGTCAGTCTCATACATTGAGAATTCTATTCTACTAACGTAAAAGCCATTTGTCTAAGGGGGCTGGGAGGAACGAAATCGCCATGCCTGACAGATCTAATCTTCCAACTATCGACATTGGCCAAGAAGTTACATGCAGAAATTTGTCCTCAATATTTACCAGGGATATACAACGATGTAGCCGATAGTCTATCGCGGCAGAAGCGCCTCTCGGACTGGCATCTGACGTCGAAGACCTACAACCACATATTTCAAAATTGGGCATTCCCGAAGTGGACCTATTTGCATCCAACAACTCCAAGGTAGTTTCGGCTTATGTATCCCGGGATGTAAGAGACAAGAACGCCCTGTTTATAGATGCAAGTAATTCTATCTATCTATCTATTAGATCTTTCAGCAAGACATGGGAGTACAGGTTAGCATGGATTTTTCCACCTCCCTCGTTGATTCTCCGAGTTTTAGCCCATCTAAATCAAGTCAAAGGGACATACATTTTAATTGTTCCGCGCTGGGGGAGAGTATTTTGGAGATCAGATCACCGGCGATAGAACGTCCCTTTCAAATCCGAAACCTTCACCATTATCTAGAAGATCTAAACATACATTTGGAGGCTTGGAAGGTACGGGGTGGACAATCTTAACTGAGAACTGGCTTGTCATCTGTACACGCCACGTCGAGTCTTGTAGGTAAAATTCTGACGAATTGTCTTACAGACTATGAGACGACTGGCCTTACAGATGCCAAGAATGGCTTATGGCTTGTCCGGGACAAAATTTTCCCACCCATCCAAATTCACAACAGAGCTGGGACCATGCTTTATCAAAATTAACCTTTGACTCCTTATTAAACGTCAGCTTAGGCCCAGATCGGGCCAGATTATTAGCGCTCAGTAGAATGGAATCCGGTGATTGGCTGAAGGCTTTCCCTACAGCCAACACCGGAACTTTTTTGGAACCGGACATCCTACGAATTTCAGTTGGTTTGAGACTTGGCGTCACGCTTTGCGCTCCACATCGATGCCCCTGCGGTTTTAACGTTGACACTTTGGGGCATCATGATCTCTCATGTTCAAAGAGCGCAGGCCGCTTCTCACGCCACGCTGCGCTGAAAATGAAATCATTCGCCGTGCTCTTGCCACCGCCAATGTGCCTGCGCTCCTAGAGCCAAACGGCGTTTTCAGGGACGATGGCAAGAGACCGGATGGTATAACTTTAATACCATGGGAGATGAGTCGGGTGCTGGTCTGGGAAGCAACTTGTGTTGACACTCTGGCCCCGTCCCATCTTTCTAAAACAAAATTAAAAGCCAGCGCAGCAGCGGAAGCGGTTGAAAATATTAAAATTAATAAATACAAGGGTCTCGACTCATCGTATCGTTTTTGTCCAGTCGGTGTCGAGACCCTAGGTCCATGGGGTCCCAAAGCACAAAAATTTTTCAAGAACTTGAATAAGCGCCTTGTGGAGTCGACTGGTGACCCAAAGGCTGGCAGTTTTCTCGCTCAGCGAATAGGTATTGCTATTCAAAGGGGGCATGCTGCTAGTCTATTGGGCACAATGCCACGGGGGCCTTATTTAGGTTTATTTTAGATAGTAATAATGTAAACATATAGATTACATTAAGATTTTCGGTTCACGATTAGGACACCCAATCGTCACGCACGAATTAATAAATAAATTCAAGAATGCAGTGAATTAATTATCATATATATAGCAAATGGCGATAAAAAAAAACAAATGAAGATCGACTAAACAAATTAAGATCGACAAAACAAATGAAGATCGCCAAATCAAAAGACCATATGCATGTTGATAAGGTCAAAAATTACTTGCAGCCATATTTTGCAATCTAGATGCGATTGCCATTCAAAAAGTAGGTGCAAGCAAATCTCGACCTTAATGACACTTCTCTAAAAATGAGCTTTTAGGCGTTTATAGACATCACTGATTACGAATATATAAAAAATAAAGAATAAATATTATGCATGCTCATAAGGTCGAAATTTGCTTGCACCCATAATATGTAATCTAAATGCTATAACCATTCAACCATTCGCGAGAACTGAGCGTTTCAAAAGATCGTTCTTCTGTCGATCTATAAAAACATGGAACGACCTGCCCGCTCACGTGTTTCCCTCATCTTACAATCCGGGGTTCTTAAGGCTCAGCGCAGATAGAACGGAGCGCAGCGGAGAGGATTTTATTAACGCACTTGAAAATAAACTTTTAAATTATTGAAATAAAGTGCATAAATACTTGAACCTGACAAAAAATGCTCACGCGTCCTCGAACATACGCGGGTATCCCCGCGCAGCATCGAGCCGGCGCTCGCGTCGTACGCGTACTTTCAGTGTTGTCACTGAGTTAAAAGAGCGTTCCTCAACATAAATAGGGTAATTCGCCAAAATCAGGGGGCATTTTTCCCCGTTTCCTCGTGGTCATACTAATTAATATCTTGCTAGGTGAACACTACTTTTTTGCTTTTACAGTCTCTGACTGTTCTTTTTTACTTTAGATGAATTTTTGCCTACCTGGTTTTGCTATCAAATATATAAAATAGTTAATAATAATAAACATAAAATCAATATTAATATGAAATTTCTAAGTTCCTTGGGCTGTCCGCTTCCCAAAATTTCATTAATTTTTAATGATTATTAAAAAAATCACTCGACTTTTTAGTTTAGTTTTTTCCTATGACATTTAATAATAAAGGGTGTTTTTTTTAGAGGTATAGAACTTTGAAATGGAATAAAACAAATGGGATTTTTTTTATTGATATGAAATTGACTTCATTCGAAAGACAATTTTCTGGCATTATAATTTAAATATGATTTCTGGCATATGACCGCCACGGCTGGCTCAGACGTAGTCTAATCCAGAGGTCCAATTTTCGATCACTTTTTCCAACATTTGTGGCCGTATATCGGCAATAACGCGCCGAATGTTGTCCTTCAAGTGATCAATCGTTTCGGGCTTATCGGCGTAGACGAGCGACTTCACATATCCCCACAGAAAATAGTCAAGTGGCGTTAAATCGCACGATCCTGTAGGCCAATCCACGGTACCAAAAGGTGAAACTATGCGGTTACCAAACGTTTCCTTCAATAAATCAATTGTGACACGAGCTGTGTGACATGTTGCACCGTCTTGTTAAAACCACAACTCCTGCACATCATGGTTGTTCAATTGATGAACGAAAAAGTCAGTAATCATCGCTCTATAGCGGTCACCTTTGACTGTAACGTTCTGGTCAGCATCGTTTTTAAAGAAGTACGGACCAATTGTTTCTCCAGCCCATAAAGCACACCACACAATCAGTTTTTCTGGATGTAACGGTGTCTCAACATACGTTTGAGGATTATCATCACCCCAAATACGGCAATTTTGTTTATTGACGTATCCATTCAACCAAAAGTGGGCTTCATCGCTAAACAAAATTTGCTTATGAAAATTGCGATACGTTTTTCGGACAGAACCATGATTTTCAAAATAAATTTGCACAATTTGGAAGCGTTGTTCCGGCGTCAGTCTATTCATGTTCAAATGCCAGACCAAACTAAACATAAATTACTTGACAGTTGACAAAATTACCGCCAGTTAAAAAAGTGGTGCCAGCTTAAAGTTCTATACCTCTAAAAAAAACACCCGTTACAAATAAAGTATCTAAAACAAATCATTATTTAACGAACGAATTTGACGAACTTTCGCGACAAACTGGTATGTTTACTGTAGAGTGGTAACCCAGAACGGTTTACTCGCGCAGGCTCGCGGGGTCGCGCGCATGCTCGATCATACGCGATCCGTAAAGAAAATGCCCGAGACTGCGCGGGGATTAATCCTCTCTGTCTGCGCTGACCCCTAAAGAGGAGCGTGAAGAGGCATATCACAGGGACGCCAACTTGAGGACCACTGTTAGAAGTGGCCCCCAATCGCTAGATGCGCCACGGCTTTCCATCAGGCTGGTGGCGACGTCAATTTGGCGAGCTAAATATAAAAAAGAAACCTTGTGCAGTACCTTTAATAAACGTTTGTTTGTCCTTAGAATTAGTATTATTAGTATTTAAATATTAAAACATAAATTGTAATGCAACTGCCAAACTTAAAACAAAATTAGATATTTACTAAATGAAAATGAATTTAATAGCCACATGACAGGCGTAGAAACGTTAGCCTTGTAAGGCATTTATGTACATTTATTTTGACGTGAATACGTCTTTAAAATTACTTCCATAGGGACGCAATCCAAAAAAACTAATGATAACAAAATCGGGGTATACAGTTTAGTGTTGTAGCTACATATCTATCATCTTCATCCAAATTTCAGTTACACCACTAGATAGCTAAAGAATCAAAGAATTTATTACGCTAAGTAAGGACTGTAACACATCGCGCGCGGGGGAGGGGGCAGCCCCGCCATTTTGAAAGTAATTTTGCTGCGTCTCGAGATTTCCATTTAGTATAACTTTCGACTCGGTGAAGCTACGACGTTCATTCAAGTTTCAATCGTCAGCTATCGTCAAAATCTATCGATTATATATATATATATATATGTCGCCACACCGAGAATTACTAATTAAAATCTATTTGATTATAAATAGATTAAAACCATTACAATGAGCAACTTTACTGATACCTTAATATTTTGTGATATAAGGTTCGAATAGAAATAGTTGTAGAATTTATTAACACTGATTTGTATAACTTGATGTAGTGTTGAACTAATTAGGTTACCTAAATGTTATGTGACTATGTAGGTTTGTAAGAACCTACAATAAAAACTATTGTTAAATTCTTATTGACAATTATTACGAATATTGTCGACATTTAAAAATGTTTTTAATGTAAACAGGATTTTTGTTATTCCTATAGTTCCAGCAATGTTCATTTTACTGAGAATGAATTAATCTTTGTATTTTAACGATTTCATTCAATTTAATAGTTTGTTTGACTAATTAAATTAATAACTTTATTTCTCAAAAATAAATTGAACCACATTTCTTTGATTTAAAAAAGAAAACATTAAATATCAAGCCACGTGTTTTGTGAGAACAATTTGAGTGGCGGGGATTTATAAATAGACAGTGGTTGTGGCCGAGGGCTCACTTTGCTGCTGGAATTTGGAGAGAAAACATTGTGAGTAGATTCTATGTTGGTTTTAATTTGGAATAAAAATTATGTTGTAATAACCTACTGGAAGTTAAAAGAGTGGCTGGAGTTTTATTGCCAGGTTTTTTTTTTCTCCAGCTCTACCTATTGCGTTGCGAATCTGGCAGTAAATGTAGATTGTGACTTACATGAATAAAGATTTTTCATTTAATTTGATTTTATTTCATTGGTGTTCCATTTGCTTGTTTTTATTACCTACTGTGTTTCTGAAATAAATACCGCCTAAGTATTTATTTCACTGTTATTTAACTAGATATCCATCTATAAGTGTAATAAAGCATAAAGCAGACCCGATGACCTACTCCAGGTCAGCGGGCCTGCGCTTTTTAAAAACAGCTGCCGCATGTCTACTCCGACATATATATATATATATATATATATATAAATATATAACATTAGTGTAAAATTGTAACTGTGAATATAATAAAGTGTTTAAATAAAAAAATAATATCAAAAACTATCTAATGTCGGCCTATACGCGTCGAAAAGCCAAATCGAACTACATAGATCGTATACGGTTGGAAAGGGCATCTCAACAGCAATCGAATGGTACCAATAAAACACCATATGATCGAGTCAAGCAGTGCCGGCAACGTAAAGTAATGAATGCGGCCGAGCGGATCAACGACGGTGCCAGTATATCTGCAGCTACCTAACTGTTTATCTATAGTAGCTTTAATATTTTTCTATAATTTATGTTGAAAGATCTGGCTTCATGTTTTTTGTTTTGCTTTAAATGCCCAAACAAGTACCCACTTCTTAATATTTGTATCTTGCCGACGTGCTTCTGCTTTTAATTTATGTATGAATGAAAATAATGTTGGTCGTTTTTCTAGCATTGTATTCAAATGGTGATTCCATCCTTCAACAACGTTATTGGTCCTATGTATTTGTTCAGCACAACTAAATACAGCTGGAGTTAATCTTGGATACTACTGTCTCTGATAGTACTTAACAAACTCATTTAACGCACACCTTCTAATAAATTTTCGTCCTTCTGCTCGGGTACTTACATTCAGTTCTTTAGCTTTCTTCCACAACGTTTTACGAAAATGAAAAAAAAAACAACCGCTTAAATTTCCTTCAGGGAAAACTGACAGATAAGCATCCATTGTAGCTTGTTCATAGTCGCACTTGAAATTTTAAATTGAAATCTTCAATTTGTCTTTTATTATTGAGAAGAGCCTTACGTAAGTTTCCTGTCGCTTGTCGGGTAGAAGTGCATATAATACCGAAATAACATTAGTAGACATATTATTTGAGTATAAATCCAAGTGTATGGAATATACCTGATAAAACGGCTTTGGTGTAGTTTTAGACGTGCGGTCTCCATAATATTGACCGTTTTTTTTCAAAGTTTTAACAAAGTTTTTTGCTGTAGTACTCATAAAAACTAAAATTTTATTATTATCACCATCATCAGAAACCAAAAAAGATCTACTTATTTCTATAGAAACGCGCACATCTGATAATTTATTGAACACTTATGTCTTGCAGTTCAAGAATTCTTTTCTAGCTCGGTATAAACAGTCCTTTTTTGATAAAAAATCAGGAATCAGATCTCTGTATTTTTGTATTTTTCTGTTAGACCTTTCATATGCTCATCTAGATTTTATTTAGAGGCCCAAAATCTTCACAGACTTTTTTTGTTGATCTATAGCTAAATATATATCCATTTTCATAGCTTCCGATTCACAAGTATGGCAAGATTGTCGTAATATATTTTCTCTATTTACATCAACGGTAATAGAAGCACTACATGTTTCTCTATTTACCCATTTCCACTGCGTTTTTCTGCTTTTATTTATTCGGTTTTTAGTATAACGGAACCCATCCAAGATGATGTTATCTATTCCTTTTTTGGATGTAACAAATTCCATTTTTATTACGAAAATAATAATTATTTGTATATGTATGTACCTACTGCTCAGTAACATATAATATTCTATGAGAAACGAAAGAAATTGAAATACATTGTCATGTCATATTTTAAATGATGACATTTAAAATGCGTTGTACTTCAAAATCGTAGTGGCCAGTAATAAATCTAAAGAGGTAGAAGTATCTTTATTACCTACTTCAAAAGGCCAGCACCATGACCAATTCTTAGTTCCTACCTAAAATTAATACTAGCGTCTGCCAGCGGCTTTGCCTTGATAATAAAAAAAAGCACCGAACGGGCCTTTACGAGAAAGAGCCGTACCGAGAAAGGGCTGCTCCGCGAAAGGGCCGTTCTGTGAAAAGGTCGTACTGAGTATCCGTGACATATAGCGAAAGGGCCTAAACCGTCCTAATCCCAAAAAAGGGATAGTCCACTCAATGAATAAGCCAAAAGGGGGTGTAGAGTGCGTGAGCTGGGACCTAAGAAATTTCACCTGAATATTGTTCAGGGAGCTAACGGAGGAAACATACTAAAAGTCCCCGCGTCTAGGAGGTGAGCCGGAGTGGGGGGGAGGGATCCAAGTTCCCATTTTTGAGTTTTTCGCCAATATCATTAAAACGGTGCGTTGTAGAGAAAAATATTTTCGTAATGAAAGCTTATAAAATTTTCTACAAAATTTGTCTTCACATTTTTTCTGAATTCCTACCTGTTTTCGAACTATACGTTCCGGAAAAGTGAAAATTTTGGAAAAATCCCGTTATTGTCGGGCAAATTCAACAAAAGAATATCTTGATGGGGATTTAAACTTGACAATTATGTATAGGCGTAATGGTGGAGAGTCAGGTCAGTCAGGAGAAAAACAAGCAAATTATCAAGCAAGGAACTTATGAATACATTTTTAGAAATGAGTTTAATATCGCGTTTCATAAGCCTAAAAAAGATCAATGCTCACTTTGTTTGTCATATCAAAATGCTGTTTGCGATGACAAATTACAATTAAAACACGCCTTTGACCAACATTTGACTGAAAAAGATTTGTGTAGGCTAGAAAAAAAGGAGACATTGAGTTATGCAAAACTGATGCGGATAAAATTATTTGCTGCTTCTTCGACATGCAAGCTATTCTCCAGACACCATGTGGAAATGATTCCTTGTTTTTTTTATAAAAGGAGATTGAATGTATATAACTGCACAGTCTATGACATTGGTACCAAAGCTGCCCATTGCTACTTATGGAACGAATCTCTTGGCGGCAAAGGATGTGACGAAGTTGGTACGTGCATTTATACATTTTTAAAGGAGCACTGTATTAAAAAGCACGTCATATTCTACACCGATAATTGTTCCGCACAAAACAAGAACAAGTATCTTTTGGGGCTCTACCACTATGCAATAAAAATGTTGGATGTGAAATCTATTACCCATAAGTATTTAGTAGCTAGTCACACCCAAAACGAAGGAGATAGCGTGCACAATACTATAGAGTGGGAGAAGGCAAGGATTTTAAAAAATGGTTCCATTTATGATCCTCATGAAGTCTTTAATACAATGTGCAAAAAAAACTGGAAGTCCGTATCAAGTTTCTGAATTACATTACAGCGAAATATTGGATCTTGAAGATTTAGTCAAGCAGTTTGGAACAAATTTCACTGTCAACACTGATGGCGATCGTGTCGTATAGAACAACATAAAAAAAAACCTGCAAACATCATCCCCATACGCTGTGTTTTACCACGACACTTACGATACCAATGCAACAATGAAATGCATAAATGTACGTAAGATAAGAGCCAGAAGTGGAAATATAGAATCACAACTCCGATATATATAAGTATATTGAGCAACCAAAAATATCTGAGCTCAAAAAAAAAAAAATACTATCCTTATGCGACTCTAATGTTATTCCAAGAGTCTACCGCGATTATTACGAAAGCTTGCAGGCTGCAGACAACATTAATTATGAAGAGCGTGACAAAAATTGTATGTTTTAAAGTTTTTTATTTTATAAATAAAGTGCAAAAGATTTAAAAACTGATTAATTTCCTCGGTTTTTACCGGCTCATTTTGTAATACTCTACTTGAAACTCATTTTTTTTCTAAACAAAATTATTTCATTATTGGAACATTTCACAAAAAGCATAAATCTCAAAAAATACTAATACTATTTAAATTTTAGCTGCCACACCATGTACCTGTATTAAATAGGTATTAAAATAAATTGAAATACTAAAACATAATCATCAATTTAATAGGTAAAATAGTATTTCAAAAATCCTAAAATCCTGAATATCTCGAAACAGTGTTTTTGGAGATCTTCCTGTACTGTTTTCGACCGACGATATATGCATAACTTTTGGTCCACAGTAGGAATCTCCTTGGAGTATAACTTCAGAACCTCGCAGATCGTCAGATCGTCGGGACATAGCCAATAAAAATGTAAGTTTATTTCCTCAATTTCTTTTTAAAGTGCTCAAACTGGGCAGGTGGTCTGCGAATGCCATCAAAATATTGGTAACACTGTTACTTGTTATCAGATCAAGAAGTGTCCACCTGACATCATAATCCTACGTATTTGAAGAATAAAAAATGCATAGTGGCTAATTAAGGCAATTTTATTTATTAAGGGCATATTCCAATATTGGAGTAAAGTATCTGTACTAATATAATAAAGAGGAAAGATTTGATTGTTTTGTTTGTTTGCATCTATTAGACTCCGAAACTACTGCACAGATTTAAAAAAAATATATACATATTTTACACTACCTATTATATTTTAATCAATTCTTTTTTTGTTGTTGAAAATGTGACACCTGTTGAATCTGTTACTTCGCTGATAAGAACTGCACCTGAAGAAAGTCTGATCAAATACAAAGGAATACGTTGAAGCGCTGATTGCCTTCAGGAAATTATGAGAAGAGAGAAATGAAACGAAGTTATGTCTAAAATATACAAATCACGATTTATTGAAATAAAAAGAACTCGGGGTCGTGGGGAATGGTCAAGTAGCAAGTATACGATCTCCAATGGTCTCCGCTAGGTCCCGACTTATCTTGAGTGATTGTGATGGCCTTCTCGAAGCATCTTGACGGTTATTCAGTCCACTACGAAGAATCTTGTACAGTGGAATATGTACTGTTGTAATACCAAATGTAGACCGCCGTAGTCTGAATGGTGGACTGATGCACTTCGAATGGTGGAGGGTGCAAGATGCAGCCTCAAGGGTGGACCCTGGAATGTTCCATTGAGAAAATTAGGTTCCGCATTTTCTTCCCAATCATCTCCCCAGAGACCAGTCGGCTCCCGTTCTGCAATGAGCAGCCCCGGAAGTCGAGAGGTCTCACAAACCCTTGTTTTAAAACTAAAATTAACAGTCTATTTCTTTTTCAACACCATTCTCGGTACCCCTATATTTTCTTGAGACCAGCAACCGACAATTTTCACTTTTCAAAATTAGCTGGCGTTATACTCCAATAAACTTACCCGGTATGGGGTCTTCGCTTACACTTTGTATTTATATGATTTGGAGATCTTTACTCCTCACACGCAATTATTCGTATTTATTGTAAAAACGTTGACTTTGAAATTATCTAGACATATTTTAAATGATGAATTCTTTCACCGATTTTCGCGTGTTTCTGATTTTAAACTTTGAACTGTCAGTCATGACCGCTTTGCGCATCGTCTTTTATACTATCGAAGAGCGCCTCTGGTGGCCTAATCTATAACCAACTCAATTGTTCGCTTGGCCTAATGCCTCATGCGAAACTTACCAAACAAACAATTCTGTTGATGCGTCACCTTATCGGTAGATGGCGCTTTTCTAATTATTTATTGATTCTAATCATTACTTGTTTACTTTTATCTATATTTTTATCTAATTACATTTTTTTTTTATATTCAGCTCGCCAAATTGACGTCGCCACCAGCCTGATGGTAAGAAAGCAGTGGCGCATCCAGCGATTGGGGGCCACTTCTTACAGTGGTCCTCAAGTTGGCGGCCCTGTGATGTGCCTCTTCACGCTCCTCTTGAAGAACCCGGGATTGTAAGATGAGGGAAAGACGTGTGCGGGCAGGTCGTTCCATGTTTTTATAGTTCGACAGAGGAACGATCTTTTGAAACGCTCGGTTCTGGCGAAGATTCTCTCCACTGTGTATGAGTGGCATCTCTGCCCGGCACGCGTTGTTCGGGATCGGAAAGGAGATGGTGGGATCAGGTTGAAGAGCTCTTCAGAACATTCGCCGTGATACATTCGATAGAAGGCAGTGTAACGTTGTGAAACAACGGGTGCAAATAGGGGTTCAACGTTAGGGGTTTTAAAATGAAAACTTAGATTAATAAATGAAAGCGCCATCTACCGACTTAGTGTCGCAACGACGGAAGCTATAGGCAGTGATACGGTCTTGACGATTGAGTAGTTTCGAGCGGTGCCACTAGAGGCGCTATTTCGCTGATATATAAGGCATTGCGTCAATGCAGGAGGACCGCCAGATTAATATTTAAAATAGATCACGAACGTATCAGTGTAATTGGAAATTGTGAGAATCACATCAGTTTAAAAATAATCGTTTATATCATCGCAAATATCCTCGTAAATATTTGTCAAGGATAAGGAGCAAATAGCTATAAATAGAAGACCCCATCATTGGGTGAGTTAAATTAATTATTATGATTCTAGATTTTAAAATAGTGAAAATTAACGGCTGTTGGTCGACCCTGTTATGGGAGGGTAGATTACAGGGGTGTGAAAAAAAAGGTCTCTGTAAACTTAGGATAGAACCAACCATTGTAAGGCAACCGACTCCCAAATGGTTTAACAGTGGTCGGCTGTCTTAGCAATGGGCGGGAAAAAGGGTTCCAGCTAACCCGTCATATGGAACATTCCAGGGTCCACCCTACGGGTTCAAGAAGTCCACCCTTCAGGTTCCACGAAGGAACATTCACCCTACGGGTCCAAGAAACCGTCTACCCTACGGGTTGGTAAAATCCACCCTTCGAGTTCTACGAGCGAACATCCGCCCTGCGGGTTGGGAATTCCGTGCCGGCCGAAATTGTGGAAGACACGGCTACCTGGCGGACTGCATCGACATCCTGGAGCCACAAGATAAGTCGAACCCTGCGAAGGCCTTCGGAAACCGTACTTGCTGCCCGAAGTTGCCACACCCACGACCCCCAAGTGCTCAATTCTAATAAACTACTAATTATTTACATTTTAAATTCAATCTTTTCATTTCTCTCTCTCTTCCTGAAAGCCATCAGCTTTTCAGTGGCGCCCATATCGTGGTTTCGGGTAGCGAGAAAGCGATTTCCGACGGGAGTCGGGAAGTCATAATTATAAGATTATTCAATTTGTGTAAAATAGCCTTAAGAGTGCCCGTTAGCGGGGTAGTTTCCCTCCAAATTATCGTAACTACCCAGGAATTTGGCTCTCCTGACCTCTGCTGCCAACTTGTTCTTTCCGGCTTATTTTGTGTGTTTTTTTAGTGATTTTAGACAGATTTCGGCATAAACAAGAACAAGGCAAAATTTGAATTTTTTTCTCAACGTAAATTGTAATTTTTCAAAATTTTAACGGTCCCCAATTTATTTTTCACACCCTCAGATATTAATTTTATGGTGGAAAAATTTTAAGTAAATTTCAAGTAAAAGTTTTTTGTTTTGTTCCAATTTTAAATATTACTTTATTAAAGTCTGAAGTAAAACTTCACATTTGAAACGCTTACATTAATATTAGTAAGTGATTTGTATTGCCTATATTCATCGTAAAAAGTAGTCACAGGATATCACCACCACAATTTTTATTTTTGGTACGGCGTCAAACCGCCTCAATTTGTGTATTATTTTGTTGTATTTCCCATATGTGAATTTACAGCGAGACCAACAGCCGATAATCACACTTCTGGGTAACAATCCCTATTGAAATTTCACGCTAGTAAAACGTTAGAACAAAGATTTTACGAATTTCACTTCACGTAAATTATAAAAGATTCATAATTGATTCACTTTTCGAATTACGTCGAATTCTGATACACTGAAATACAACTGTAAGAAAAAACATTCCAAACGTAGATTACGCAGCGAAAACATTCTTGCCAAAAAACAATAGTAAACTATTAACTTTGATTCGGGTTCTAAATAAACAACGGCAGATGTTGCTTTCATAACGTTTACGAGTAAGTTGATTTACTAGCTCGATATTAGAAAAATTTTTTTTTTCCATATAAACTGTGGGTGGAAGTGAATAAAATACACTCCGGACACCAACAGTCTGATACAGAATATCTCCAGAATCGTCCAAGTACGAATCGGTGTTCAACCAATTCGAAATATGCAAGGGTTCCGTAGTGGTAAGGAACAATTTACATAAAAAGTTAGTTACTACGATACAGTTTATTTCCAGAACCATCCAAGTGCGAATCGTGTTGACACAGTTCGAAATATTTAAGGGTTCCGTAGTAGTAAGCAACTGTCTAAAAAAAAAAAATAGTTGGTACGAGTTAATATACAATTAACTCTTAGCACGTTCGTGGGAATAGTTACATTTCAATAAAAATAATAGTAGCGTCGAAAATTGCATTATTCGAGTAAAACTGTAAAACATTTAGTTAATTTCATCAACCCATCATCACACACTTCACTTTCACCACTCACTGCTTCGGATTAGATTACATTTAAACACAGACAGACAGACAGACAATTAATTTCTAGAAGGGTCCAATCTATTAATTGAGTGAAGGAACCCTAAAAGGTAATATTTCCAAACTTAAGTATTTCCTAAAGCAAATACTAAGTTTTATAAGGTTTAATTTATAATTCGGTTCAACGAACCCTAAAAAGTAGAATTTATTTTCCGTTATTCGGCGGGTGGATCGAAAAATATTCACATTCCTTAACATTCAAGAAAGTAAACAGACAACGATAAGGGCCGTCGTTCACTACAACAGAATTCGTTGGCGAATATAGCGAACATTCGTTGTTTACATGAAATTAACTTTTCATATAAAATAAGTTGCAGATAAATACACTATACATTGGTAAATAATCATCATCACTAAAGATTCCCGGCAATAGTAATTGAAATAGTCAGTACAATGGCATTCAAATCAAATTTCACATCACTTCCAAAGGCGGAACTTGCATATGAAGTTAAGATCCGGGGAGAGGAACCTGGTTCAACGGTGGCAGCCCTCAGGCAACAAATTAAAAAATTAAAGTTAACCACGGACGAAGAGGACTTACAGGTCTCCCCTTTAGAATTGGAGGAAGACTTAGTAGGATTGTATTCCTCGCTGGCCGTGTTGGAGAAGAACGTGGCGTCCCTTCAGGACAAATACATACTAGCATTATTGACTAGCTCCAAAGCCTTATGTGCTCACATGGAGTCTAGGTTCGCTAGAATCATTCCCCCAGAGGAATCAGATCTAAAAGAAAGATACGACGACTTTCATCTCACTTTCAAAACTACTTACAAGAGATTGAAAGCCATATCCGAAAGTCATTCGCATGCATCAAACACCAGCGAATTTGATGATGCGGACGAGAGCATTGCTGCCCCTACCAATGAAGCGCAGGAGGCAGACACCCTCGCGGACATTAAAGAGAAAGCAAATAGCAACAACCTGAAAGAGAGTCACTTTCTAAATCTTCCCGTAATATATGAGCGATGCTTTCTTACGGAGCTTTCCAAATTTAAATACGACGGGAATTCGGATTTACACTCTTTCATTGAGCGGGTGGAAGATTTTAAACAAGCTCGAGAAATTGACGACAAGAGATTGTTAACAGCAGCCTCTGAACTATTCACAGGCAACGCTAGGCATTGGTACCGCAGTAATCGCGATAGATTTGCGTGCTGGCAAGACCTAACGGATGCACTAATACAGGATTTCAGAGTCAGCAACTACGAATACCGCCTATGGCAGGAAATTCGACAACGCACTCAGGGAAACGGAGAAGGAATAGTGGTGTACCTGGCTATCATGGATGGAATGTTTGCTCGTCTAAACAACAAGGTGTCGGAAACGGAAAAAACTACACATTATATTAAACAACATCAGACCCGTCTACGACAACATCCTAGCAACCAATGGAGACATAGTCTCGTTGGAACAAGTAAAAAACTTATGCAAAAAACATGAGGACATGGTGGCACGCAGAGCGTTCTTTACAGAGCCTCCAACAGCATCTGAAGGGATGGTAGCAGCGGAATTCGCATTTACAAATAGAAGGACTGCGAGCAAAACCTCAACATCTACAAGGCAAAGTTACGACAACTTCAACAGAAACCGCAGTAACTTCCCAAGCAGCAGAATTGCGACAAATACCTACGGGAACAGGAACGCTTACAGCGCAGGTTACAACCGCGACAGTCGTAACTTCAGATCGCAAAACACTGTGGCGGCGACAACATCGGACGACACACGGCCATGTTCGAAGTGTGGTTCCAGGTATCATTTGACTATGGCATGCCGAAATACGAATGAGTCGTATGGTTACAAAGGTGGGACAAAAGAAGTTAGGTCTACAAAATGCAAAAACGAAATTACAAGTCAGAAGGAATCTTCTATACTCTCCCCATTACCTACAAATGACCCCAGGCCTTACGCCAAAATAACAATTATGTCAAACCCACAGTTAGAAGCATATGGATTGTTGGACACAGGAGCCGCAATCTCAATTTTAGGTAACAACTCGCACAGAGTGTTACAAAATTTATGCCATCAAAATATTGGTAACACTGTTACTTGTTATCAGATCAAGAAGTGTCCACCTGACATCATAATCCTACGTATTTGAAGAATAAAAAATGCATAGTGGCTAATTAAGGCAATTTTATTTATTAAGGGCATATTCCAATATTGGAGTAAAGTATCTGTACTAATATAATAAAGAGGAAAGATTTGATTGTTTTGTTTGTTTGCATCTATTAGACTCCGAAACTACTGCACAGATTTAAAAAAAATATATACATATTTTACACTACCTATTATATTTTAATCAATTCTTTTTTTGTTGTTGAAAATGTGACACCTGTTGAATCTGTTACTTCGCTGATAAGAACTGCACCTGAAGAAAGTCTGATCAAATACAAAGGAATACGTTGAAGCGCTGATTGCCTTCAGGAAATTATGAGAAGAGAGAAATGAAACGAAGTTATGTCTAAAATATACAAATCACGATTTATTGAAATAAAAAGAACTCGGGGTCGTGGGGAATGGTCAAGTAGCAAGTATACGATCTCCAATGGTCTCCGCTAGGTCCCGACTTATCTTGAGTGATTGTGATGGCCTTCTCGAAGCATCTTGACGGTTATTCAGTCCACTACGAAGAATCTTGTACAGTGGAATATGTACTGTTGTAATACCAAATGTAGACCGCCGTAGTCTGAATGGTGGACTGATGCACTTCGAATGGTGGAGGGTGCAAGATGCAGCCTCAAGGGTGGACCCTGGAATGTTCCATTGAGAAAATTAGGTTCCGCATTTTCTTCCCAATCATCTCCCCAGAGACCAGTCGGCTCCCGTTCTGCAATGAGCAGCCCCGGAAGTCGAGAGGTCTCACAAACCCTTGTTTTAAAACTAAAATTAACAGTCTATTTCTTTTTCAACACCATTCTCGGTACCCCTATATTTTCTTGAGACCAGCAACCGACAATTTTCACTTTTCAAAATTAGCTGGCGTTATACTCCAATAAACTTACCCGGTATGGGGTCTTCGCTTACACTTTGTATTTATATGATTTGGAGATCTTTACTCCTCACACGCAATTATTCGTATTTATTGTAAAAACGTTGACTTTGAAATTATCTAGACATATTTTAAATGATGAATTCTTTCACCGATTTTCGCGTGTTTCTGATTTTAAACTTTGAACTGTCAGTCATGACCGCTTTGCGCATCGTCTTTTATACTATCGAAGAGCGCCTCTGGTGGCCTAATCTATAACTAACTCAATTGTTCGCTTGGCCTAATGCCTCATGCGAAACTTACCAAACAAACAATTCTGTTGATGCGTCACCTTATCGGTAGATGGCGCTTTTCTAATTATTTATTGATTCTAATCATTACTTGTTTACTTTTATCTATATTTTTATCTAATTACATTTTTTTTTTATATTCAGCTCGCCAAATTGACGTCGCCACCAGCCTGATGGTAAGAAAGCAGTGGCGCATCCAGCGATTGGGGGCCACTTCTTACAGTGGTCCTCAAGTTGGCGGCCCTGTGATGTGCCTCTTCACGCTCCTCTTGAAGAACCCGGGATTGTAAGATGAGGGAAAGACGTGTGCGGGCAGGTCGTTCCATGTTTTTATAGTTCGACAGAGGAACGATCTTTTGAAACGCTCGGTTCTGGCGAAGATTCTCTCCACTGTGTATGAGTGGCATCTCTGCCCGGCACGCGTTGTTCGGGATCGGAAAGGAGATGGTGGGATCAGGTTGAAGAGCTCTTCAGAACATTCGCCGTGATACATTCGATAGAAGGCAGTGTAACGTTGTGAAACAACGGGTGCAAATAGGGGTTCAACGTTAGGGGTTTTAAAATGAAAACTTAGATTAATAAATGAAAGCGCCATCTACCGACTTAGTGTCGCAACGACGGAAGCTATAGGCAGTGATACGGTCTTGACGATTGAGTAGTTTCGAGCGGTGCCACTAGAGGCGCTATTTCGCTGATATATAAGGCATTGCGTCAATGCAGGAGGACCGCCAGATTAATATTTAAAATAGATCACGAACGTATCAGTGTAATTGGAAATTGTGAGAATCACATCAGTTTAAAAATAATCGTTTATATCATCGCAAATATCCTCGTAAATATTTGTCAAGGATAAGGAGCAAATAGCTATAAATAGAAGACCCCATCATTGGGTGAGTTAAATTAATTATTATGATTCTAGATTTTAAAATAGTGAAAATTAACGGCTGTTGGTCGACCCTGTTATGGGAGGGTAGATTACAGGGGTGTGAAAAAAAAGGTCTCTGTAAACTTAGGATAGAACCAACCATTGTAAGGCAACCGACTCCCAAATGGTTTAACAGTGGTCGGCTGTCTTAGCAATGGGCGGGAAAAAGGGTTCCAGCTAACCCGTCATATGGAACATTCCAGGGTCCACCCTACGGGTTCAAGAAGTCCACCCTTCAGGTTCCACGAAGGAACATTCACCCTACGGGTCCAAGAAACCGTCTACCCTACGGGTTGGTAAAATCCACCCTTCGAGTTCTACGAGCGAACATCCGCCCTGCGGGTTGGGAATACCGTGCCGGCCGAAATTGTGGAAGACACGGCTACCTGGCGGACTGCATCGACATCCTGGAGCCACAAGATAAGTCGAACCCTGCGAAGGCCTTCGGAAACCGTACTTGCTGCCCGAAGTTGCCACACCCACGACCCCCAAGTGCTCAATTCTAATAAACTACTAATTATTTACATTTTAAATTCAATCTTTTCATTTCTCTCTCTCTTCCTGAAAGCCATCAGCTTTTCAGTGGCGCCCATATCGTGGTTTCGGGTAGCGAGAAAGCGATTTCCGACGGGAGTCGGGAAGTCATAATTATAAGATTATTCAATTTGTGTAAAATAGCCTTAAGAGTGCCCGTTAGCGGGGTAGTTTCCCTCCAAATTATCGTAACTACCCAGGAATTTGGCTCTCCTGACCTCTGCTGCCAACTTGTTCTTTCCGGCTTATTTTGTGTGTTTTTTTAGTGATTTTAGACAGATTTCGGCATAAACAAGAACAAGGCAAAATTTGAATTTTTTTCTCAACGTAAATTGTAATTTTTCAAAATTTTAACGGTCCCCAATTTATTTTTCACACCCTCAGATATTAATTTTATGGTGGAAAAATTTTAAGTAAATTTCAAGTAAAAGTTTTTTGTTTTGTTCCAATTTTAAATATTACTTTATTAAAGTCTGAAGTAAAACTTCACATTTGAAACGCTTACATTAATATTAGTAAGTGATTTGTATTGCCTATATTCATCGTAAAAAGTAGTCACAGGATATCACCACCACAATTTTTATTTTTGGTACGGCGTCAAACCGCCTCAATTTGTGTATTATTTTGTTGTATTTCCCATATGTGAATTTACAGCGAGACCAACAGCCGATAATCACACTTCTGGGTAACAATCCCTATTGAAATTTCACGCTAGTAAAACGTTAGAACAAAGATTTTACGAATTTCACTTCACGTAAATTATAAAAGATTCATAATTGATTCACTTTTCGAATTACGTCGAATTCTGATACACTGAAATACAACTGTAAGAAAAAACATTCCAAACGTAGATTACGCAGCGAAAACATTCTTGCCAAAAAACAATAGTAAACTATTAACTTTGATTCGGGTTCTAAATAAACAACGGCAGATGTTGCTTTCATAACGTTTACGAGTAAGTTGATTTACTAGCTCGATATTAGAAAAATTTTTTTTTTCCATATAAACTGTGGGTGGAAGTGAATAAAATACACTCCGGACACCAACAGTCTGATACAGAATATCTCCAGAATCGTCCAAGTACGAATCGGTGTTCAACCAATTCGAAATATGCAAGGGTTCCGTAGTGGTAAGGAACAATTTACATAAAAAGTTAGTTACTACGATACAGTTTATTTCCAGAACCATCCAAGTGCGAATCGTGTTGACACAGTTCGAAATATTTAAGGGTTCCGTAGTAGTAAGCAACTGTCTAAAAAAAAAAAATAGTTGGTACGAGTTAATATACAATTAACTCTTAGCACGTTCGTGGGAATAGTTACATTTCAATAAAAATAATAGTAGCGTCGAAAATTGCATTATTCGAGTAAAACTGTAAAACATTTAGTTAATTTCATCAACCCATCATCACACACTTCACTTTCACCACTCACTGCTTCGGATTAGATTACATTTAAACACAGACAGACAGACAGACAATTAATTTCTAGAAGGGTCCAATCTATTAATTGAGTGAAGGAACCCTAAAAGGTAATATTTCCAAACTTAAGTATTTCCTAAAGCAAATACTAAGTTTTATAAGGTTTAATTTATAATTCGGTTCAACGAACCCTAAAAAGTAGAATTTATTTTCCGTTATTCGGCGGGTGGATCGAAAAATATTCACATTCCTTAACATTCAAGAAAGTAAACAGACAACGATAAGGGCCGTCGTTCACTACAACAGAATTCGTTGGCGAATATAGCGAACATTCGTTGTTTACATGAAATTAACTTTTCATATAAAATAAGTTGCAGATAAATACACTATACATTGGTAAATAATCATCATCACTAAAGATTCCCGGCAATAGTAATTGAAATAGTCAGTACAATGGCATTCAAATCAAATTTCACATCACTTCCAAAGGCGGAACTTGCATATGAAGTTAAGATCCGGGGAGAGGAACCTGGTTCAACGGTGGCAGCCCTCAGGCAACAAATTAAAAAATTAAAGTTAACCACGGACGAAGAGGACTTACAGGTCTCCCCTTTAGAATTGGAGGAAGACTTAGTAGGATTGTATTCCTCGCTGGCCGTGTTGGAGAAGAACGTGGCGTCCCTTCAGGACAAATACATACTAGCATTATTGACTAGCTCCAAAGCCTTATGTGCTCACATGGAGTCTAGGTTCGCTAGAATCATTCCCCCAGAGGAATCAGATCTAAAAGAAAGATACGACGACTTTCATCTCACTTTCAAAACTACTTACAAGAGATTGAAAGCCATATCCGAAAGTCATTCGCATGCATCAAACACCAGCGAATTTGATGATGCGGACGAGAGCATTGCTGCCCCTACCAATGAAGCGCAGGAGGCAGACACCCTCGCGGACATTAAAGAGAAAGCAAATAGCAACAACCTGAAAGAGAGTCACTTTCTAAATCTTCCCGTAATATATGAGCGATGCTTTCTTACGGAGCTTTCCAAATTTAAATACGACGGGAATTCGGATGTACACTCTTTCATTGAGCGGGTGGAAGATTTTAAACAAGCTCGAGAAATTGACGACAAGAGATTGTTAACAGCAGCCTCTGAACTATTCACAGGCAACGCTAGGCATTGGTACCGCAGTAATCGCGATAGATTTGCGTGCTGGCAAGACCTAACGGATGCACTAATACAGGATTTCAGAGTCAGCAACTACGAATACCGCCTATGGCAGGAAATTCGACAACGCACTCAGGGAAACGGAGAAGGAATAGTGGTGTACCTGGCTATCATGGATGGAATGTTTGCTCGTCTAAACAACAAGGTGTCGGAAACGGAAAAAACTACACATTATATTAAACAACATCAGACCCGTCTACGACAACATCCTAGCAACCAATGGAGACATAGTCTCGTTGGAACAAGTAAAAAACTTATGCAAAAAACATGAGGACATGGTGGCACGCAGAGCGTTCTTTACAGAGCCTCCAACAGCATCTGAAGGGATGGTAGCAGCGGAATTCGCATTTACAAATAGAAGGACTGCGAGCAAAACCTCAACATCTACAAGGCAAAGTTACGACAACTTCAACAGAAACCGCAGTAACTTCCCAAGCAGCAGAATTGCGACAAATACCTACGGGAACAGGAACGCTTACAGCGCAGGTTACAACCGCGACAGTCGTAACTTCAGATCGCAAAACACTGTGGCGGCGACAACATCGGACGACACACGGCCATGTTCGAAGTGTGGTTCCAGGTATCATTTGACTATGGCATGCCGAAATACGAATGAGTCGTATGGTTACAAAGGTGGGACAAAAGAAGTTAGGTCTACAAAATGCAAAAACGAAATTACAAGTCAGAAGGAATCTTCTATACTCTCCCCATTACCTACAAATGACCCCAGGCCTTACGCCAAAATAACAATTATGTCAAACCCACAGTTAGAAGCATATGGATTGTTGGACACAGGAGCCGCAATCTCAATTTTAGGTAACAACTCGCACAGAGTGTTACAAAATTTATGCCATCAAAATATTGGTAACACTGTTACTTGTTATCAGATCAAGAAGTGTCCACCTGACATCATAATCCTACGTATTTGAAGAATAAAAAATGCATAGTGGCTAATTAAGGCAATTTTATTTATTAAGGGCATATTCCAATATTGGAGTAAAGTATCTGTACTAATATAATAAAGAGGAAAGATTTGATTGTTTTGTTTGTTTGCATCTATTAGACTCCGAAACTACTGCACAGATTTAAAAAAAATATATACATATTTTACACTACCTATTATATTTTAATCAATTCTTTTTTTGTTGTTGAAAATGTGACACCTGTTGAATCTGTTACTTCGCTGATAAGAACTGCACCTGAAGAAAGTCTGATCAAATACAAAGGAATACGTTGAAGCGCTGATTGCCTTCAGGAAATTATGAGAAGAGAGAAATGAAACGAAGTTATGTCTAAAATATACAAATCACGATTTATTGAAATAAAAAGAACTCGGGGTCGTGGGGAATGGTCAAGTAGCAAGTATACGATCTCCAATGGTCTCCGCTAGGTCCCGACTTATCTTGAGTGATTGTGATGGCCTTCTCGAAGCATCTTGACGGTTATTCAGTCCACTACGAAGAATCTTGTACAGTGGAATATGTACTGTTGTAATACCAAATGTAGACCGCCGTAGTCTGAATGGTGGACTGATGCACTTCGAATGGTGGAGGGTGCAAGATGCAGCCTCAAGGGTGGACCCTGGAATGTTCCATTGAGAAAATTAGGTTCCGCATTTTCTTCCCAATCATCTCCCCAGAGACCAGTCGGCTCCCGTTCTGCAATGAGCAGCCCCGGAAGTCGAGAGGTCTCACAAACCCTTGTTTTAAAACTAAAATTAACAGTCTATTTCTTTTTCAACACCATTCTCGGTACCCCTATATTTTCTTGAGACCAGCAACCGACAATTTTCACTTTTCAAAATTAGCTGGCGTTATACTCCAATAAACTTACCCGGTATGGGGTCTTCGCTTACACTTTGTATTTATATGATTTGGAGATCTTTACTCCTCACACGCAATTATTCGTATTTATTGTAAAAACGTTGACTTTGAAATTATCTAGACATATTTTAAATGATGAATTCTTTCACCGATTTTCGCGTGTTTCTGATTTTAAACTTTGAACTGTCAGTCATGACCGCTTTGCGCATCGTCTTTTATACTATCGAAGAGCGCCTCTGGTGGCCTAATCTATAACTAACTCAATTGTTCGCTTGGCCTAATGCCTCATGCGAAACTTACCAAACAAACAATTCTGTTGATGCGTCACCTTATCGGTAGATGGCGCTTTTCTAATTATTTATTGATTCTAATCATTACTTGTTTACTTTTATCTATATTTTTATCTAATTACATTTTTTTTTTATATTCAGCTCGCCAAATTGACGTCGCCACCAGCCTGATGGTAAGAAAGCAGTGGCGCATCCAGCGATTGGGGGCCACTTCTTACAGTGGTCCTCAAGTTGGCGGCCCTGTGATGTGCCTCTTCACGCTCCTCTTGAAGAACCCGGGATTGTAAGATGAGGGAAAGACGTGTGCGGGCAGGTCGTTCCATGTTTTTATAGTTCGACAGAGGAACGATCTTTTGAAACGCTCGGTTCTGGCGAAGATTCTCTCCACTGTGTATGAGTGGCATCTCTGCCCGGCACGCGTTGTTCGGGATCGGAAAGGAGATGGTGGGATCAGGTTGAAGAGCTCTTCAGAACATTCGCCGTGATACATTCGATAGAAGGCAGTGTAACGTTGTGAAACAACGGGTGCAAATAGGGGTTCAACGTTAGGGGTTTTAAAATGAAAACTTAGATTAATAAATGAAAGCGCCATCTACCGACTTAGTGTCGCAACGACGGAAGCTATAGGCAGTGATACGGTCTTGACGATTGAGTAGTTTCGAGCGGTGCCACTAGAGGCGCTATTTCGCTGATATATAAGGCATTGCGTCAATGCAGGAGGACCGCCAGATTAATATTTAAAATAGATCACGAACGTATCAGTGTAATTGGAAATTGTGAGAATCACATCAGTTTAAAAATAATCGTTTATATCATCGCAAATATCCTCGTAAATATTTGTCAAGGATAAGGAGCAAATAGCTATAAATAGAAGACCCCATCATTGGGTGAGTTAAATTAATTATTATGATTCTAGATTTTAAAATAGTGAAAATTAACGGCTGTTGGTCGACCCTGTTATGGGAGGGTAGATTACAGGGGTGTGAAAAAAAAGGTCTCTGTAAACTTAGGATAGAACCAACCATTGTAAGGCAACCGACTCCCAAATGGTTTAACAGTGGTCGGCTGTCTTAGCAATGGGCGGGAAAAAGGGTTCCAGCTAACCCGTCATATGGAACATTCCAGGGTCCACCCTACGGGTTCAAGAAGTCCACCCTTCAGGTTCCACGAAGGAACATTCACCCTACGGGTCCAAGAAACCGTCTACCCTACGGGTTGGTAAAATCCACCCTTCGAGTTCTACGAGCGAACATCCGCCCTGCGGGTTGGGAATACCGTGCCGGCCGAAATTGTGGAAGACACGGCTACCTGGCGGACTGCATCGACATCCTGGAGCCACAAGATAAGTCGAACCCTGCGAAGGCCTTCGGAAACCGTACTTGCTGCCCGAAGTTGCCACACCCACGACCCCCAAGTGCTCAATTCTAATAAACTACTAATTATTTACATTTTAAATTCAATCTTTTCATTTCTCTCTCTCTTCCTGAAAGCCATCAGCTTTTCAGCAGCCAAGGACGCTATGGTTCTTCGCTGCGACAAAGGTTCGAGGCCTCCCGTCACCTCAGGACAACCAATTATTCGGATAGCACGTCTCTGCATAGCGTCAAGCGCGTCTAACAAGTACCTCGCGGAGTCATCCCAAAGGTGAGAACAGTACTCGACGCAGGGACGAATCTGCGTCTTGTACAGTAAACATCTCTGATGTGGCGTGAAATACCGTCTCACCTTATTCAGGATTCCCAGTTTCCGCGAGGCCAGACCAATACAGCTCTCTATGTATTTTTTGTGATTGAGCTCCCGCCGGACGTCTATACCGAGGATCTCCAGGTTGTCCTTTAGTGGAATTGTAATGCTCTGAAGAGAGGGCAGGGGTAGGAATGGGGACTTCTTAGCTGTAAACGCACACGCCTGTGTTTTTCTGGCGTTGAACTCGACCAGGTTGTCTGAACCCCATTGGGCAATGCGGCCCAGGTCCAGATCGAGATCCGCCACGAGTTGTCGTCTCTTCTCATCCACGTCGCCTCGCCCTGCCGCTGGACGGCCAGAATAGCTCCCATGAAGAGTACTGTCATCCGCATAACAATGAATGCACCCAAGGGACAGCATGTCATTGATATGCAGAAGAAAGAGAGTTGGGGACAATACCGATCCCTGCGGTACTCCGGCATTTACCTGAAAAAAACAGGAAGCCTGACCATCACAGAGGACCCGAATCCGTCGCCCTTTCAGGAAGCTGGCCAACCAGCGGCACAACTGATGCGATAAACCATATGACGGCAGCTTGGAAAGAAGCGACGCATGCCATACCCTATCAAAGGCTTTTGCGATGTCTAGGCCAATAGCCAGAGATTCGCCGTGCCTCTCCATAGCCTCACCCCAGGTGTGCGTTATGTACGCTAGGAGGTCACCCGTTGATCGTTTCGGCCTAAAGCCATATTGGCGATCGTTAATTTACGAGTGATCCTCCAGATAGCGCATGAGCTGTTTGTTGATGATTAGCTCGAACACCTGGCAGATGACGGTGGTTACGGCTATGGGGCGATAGTTGGCTGGATCCGACCGATCCCCTTTCTTGGGGATCGGTTGGACATTCGCCTCCTTCCAAGCCTCCGGCACTTCTCCCGACGAATACGAAAGGCGATACAGGCGTGTTAGCGTTGGAGACAATTCAGCTGCACAATTCCTCAGCACCACGGCCGGAATGCCATCAGGACCACTGGCTTTTCGCGTGTCTAGTGACCGTAGCACCGCCCGCACATCGCACTGCCGGATTACAATTTCCGGCATCGTGGTTCCACAGTTGGCGATAGTGGGAGGTTGCTTGCCACAGTCATCGACCCGGGAATTAGCCGCAAAGAGCTTGGCCAGCATTTCCGCTTTCTCTTGGGCCTTGTGAGCCAGTGATCCGTCAGGATAGCGCAGCGGCGGCAGCGAGGGTTTGCAAAAGTTGGCCTGCACGGCTTTGGCCAGTTGCCAGTATCCACGGCTGCCCGTCGGATGTGACGTGAGCTCCTGACCAAGCCGCGTGACGCGCTGGGCTTCCGCTCTCTTGAAGGCTCTCTTACTGGACCTAGTGGGTCTGTTGTACGCTGCCTTGAGGCGGGCCACATTCGGGTCGCGCACAGCTCGAGCCCTGATCCAGGCGCGGTAAGCCGCCTGTTTTTATTGAACAGCTACGGCACACTCACGCCCGAACCAGGGGCGGGCTTTGCGGATGCTGGCGACATCAGTGTATGGAATGTACTATTCCATACCTAATGTGATTTCACCAGCAACCGCAGAGGCGCTTTCCGATGAAGCCCTCCCTGCAAAGCAGCGCTGACTCCACGGGACGGCTGCAAAGTATTCTCGTAGTCCGTCCCAGTCTGCTGACGAGTAGTGCCACAGTCGCCGCGTCACCTCTACTGCCCTTGCAGGGGACGGTACCTGCAGGCGGGCACGCACAACACAGTGGTCGGATGTACCCAGTGGGGCGTAGGTTACTGGGAGTAGTAGCGGCCGCTGTGGTACCTGATTTTCTTTTCTGCACTGCCATGATTGCTGGGAAAGGGAGACGTGAAGACGGAGTGACATTTGCTGCAGCAGTGAGTGACAAGGCGTAGGGGCTAGCTTCATCTATGACTGTGTGGTGAGACGGAAGCCGACCCGCCGGACGGAAGGGCCCCCGTACCCTCCCGAGTGTGGTCGCCGGGACCCAGTCCGGTCACCATCCGGCACGACGAACCACATCGGGATTATGCGCGGCCTGGTGGGGCAGCCTCCCAGGGTGGTTAGTCCCAGTTGGGCCCCTATACTATGCCGCGGGCGGCCAGCGGTAAAACCGTTTCTACGGGTCTCCCTGGCCGGCGGGTCGACCCCCGTCAGCCACACTAGAATCCGCTTAGCGCCTACTGGTCCCCCACTGCTGCATCAAACATCGCCCCGGGCCCGGCTGTGCAGCTGCTGAACCCCGAACGCAACCCAACCGGGGCTGGGTTACTTGGGGGGCTTTTCACAGCTGCACGGTGGTACCCCCCCGGACCAACACTTTGTACCACCTGGCACCCACATGGGAGCCTAGGCCACCATGTGGGTACCTAAATTCGCGGAGCCTCGTTCGTTGGTTAACAGGTGCACCACGTGTAGGTGAGGTCGCTTGGGCCCCCGAAAATTTGGTGGTGGTGGGGCCCCTTACACCCAAAATCACATTACATCTAATTTAGTTCACCGTTGAGAAGTAACGTTACAGCATTTAAAAAAAAAACCTTTATTAAGAAAAGATAGAATGCAACCAAGATCGAGTGTGTAAATTTAGAGAAAAAGAACAAGATATTAGAATATAAATTAACTTTAAAACGCCATAGATTTGGAAGTTGAAATCAGACAAAAAGAGTATAAAAATATGCTTCAAAAATAATATCAAGGTTTTATTTCAAATATTCTTGAAATAGTCTATTACAATTTTAAAGACTAAAAATTTCGGCATTGTCACACAGTATGTTACATTTTAAGTATTAAACATGTAGTTAATAATGGTTGTTTCAATAATTACTATTATGTATATTTGAAATATCAAATAAAATGTGTCAACAATAGAGATGACCGCACATAAGTGTTTTCATTATTTACTGAACTATCACCAGTATCATATGGAGCATTTGGATCTAATGATAAACTGGTTGCTTCTTCTATGTGGTCATTATGATTGAGTGCCAAATTATGTAAAACACAACAAGCAACAATAATGTTCATAGTAGTGGGCAACATTACGCGAAGGCTCATGCAAAAACATGGGAACCGTCTCTTCAGAACACCGAAGCATCTCTCCACAGTATTCCTGATCCTTATATGATTGTGCCTGATTATATGCTTCTTCACTGGGTGTTGAAGGGTGCACGAAAGGTGTCAATAAATATGACCTGCACGGATAACCACTTTCCTTAGTAGATAGTCACTGCCATACACTCCACTTTCAAAATCAGCCTGAATGTGGGAATCGTTAACAATTGTACGTGTAATTGTATTGATCGTGTTCAATTGTAGTGTAGTGTCATGAACAGATCCAGGCCACCGACAGATCACATCAAGTATTTTTAGATTTGCTATACATGTGACCTAAACATTCAGGGAGAAATATCCTTTTCTATTCCCTGTATAGCTCAGCTCGGGGACCACCAGGAGGCTGTATTTTTACATGTGTGCAGTCAACTGCCCCGATCACATTAGGAAAAGAGCTAATGTTGTAGAATTATCTTTTTTAATTTTTTGATATTGACCGCCTCTGTGGCGCGGTCGGTAGTGATACCGCCTGCGGCGCTGGAGGTCGTGGGTTCGATTCCCACCGTAGACAAAAATTTGAGTGACCCATAAGTGTTTGTCTCCAGAGTCTGGGTGTTTCTATGTATAATAAAATAAGTATATTATAAGTATTAATATCCGTGGTCTGATACCCATAACACAAGTAGGTTATTCCTAGCTTACTTTGGGATTAGATAGCGTTGTGTGAAATGTCCGTGAATATTTATTTATTTATTTAATAGTAACAATAATACAATAATACAATTCACTCTTTACCCTATTGCGATCTTGATCTGTACTGGGCATAGAAATAAACTACGGCCTAAGTTCTGCAATAGCTGCAAATATTTTTTTTATTATTTTATAAGCTGTAGATTTGTGAACCCTTAATATGATCAGCAACAGTAATTTGGAATGCTCCCGTTGCAAAATAGCTTATTGTCAGTAAAGATAGTTGAACTAATCAGTGCGCGCGGCGCTATGTGTGCGTGCGCTAGTAATTATACAGCTTTAATTTGTGTGGCAGTGATGCGGCCGTCTTCACAGAGTATATTTGTATATTATGATATAGAGACGTAACTCGACTTGTAGACGACACCAGCGGTGCCAAGCAGTCTTTGCAGGAAACTCTCTGCGTGGCCGCGAAATAAAAATCATAATAAACAAAAAGCATACAGCGTAATCAACCACGTTTTGAAGGCAACTCTTACGTTATAATGAAACGAAATTAAATATCATGACAAGTCTCCATGTGACTGCAACGTTGACATCCTGTGTAAGTTGATTACATTATAATTCATTACACAGAGTTCTAAGTGATAATATCATGGGTACAGTCGTTAAAGAAAATGTCTAGTTTTTCACGGAGAAAATTTTTAAGAAGTCAGATAAATAGTTCTGATGTGCCAATTCGATGCAATAAATATTTTTTATCACTACATATTAATACAAATAAAACAAAGTCCCCGCCGCGTCTCACAGTGTCCGCTGTAGAACAAGCCAGATGGACAAAAGTCATTTTCGAATTTCCGAAAATAGATGATTTCTACATGTAAACAACACCCCTAAACCCCAGATTTCGAAAACTGTTTACGTCTATCATTCCATTCTGATGCGTCATCGCTTCTCAAAGTAAGGTAATGAGGGTAAATGGATTTAAATAATTGCGTCCATTGCATTTTCGCGACACTTGCACTAACATCTTACGGTGACAGTTTGTGGTTTTGTGGAAAGATTTAGTGATTGGTTTTATATCTGAAGGTATGTTTATTATTTTATACTAATTATAATCTTTTATTGTGTCATAAACATTAATAAAATAGGCTGTCAATGAATACACAGAATAAACTTTTTTTTCTTCTAGTTTTTAAAACTTATCAAGACTGGGAAACCAATGTATCCTCTTGTATCCAGGCTGAATTTTCGATATGATGTAGCTGCACGTCTATAGATGATTATGATATATATTATTTGTAGCACACTCGAGTACAACATTGTTTTTTTCTTTCTTTTGCAGATAAGCTTTATTGTATTGGCAAAATAGATTTTTTTAAAGAGTGTCATGTAAAACAACTAAGAAATGATCGTTTTAAGTTTTATTCATCCAAATTTGATTTCTATGACATCACAAAAGAATGTGAAAGGGAAATTAAGGTGAAATATGCCGCCATTTCTTGGAAAATTGAGAGATTGAATTAAAAATGAACAGAAGAGATAAAATTCTGCGTGCAATCGTCTCGGTCGCAGTCTTCTACCTTATCTGCGGACCTTCCTCGACCCAGAAGATCCAAAAAATGATTTTAAGAATCGTCTTTTAAAACTAAAAACGTAGAGTTTAAGATCTAGTTCAATCGCGGAGTGTTGGGAAATAAATGACTGCTGCAAAGTTGCACGATCAAGTGGACATTAAAGTGTTGCTGGTGTTATAAAGGACATTGGTGAAAATCCATCTTCTGCAAGTGCGTCCACAAGAGTACAAAAGCAAGTGTTGTGCAAAGCGGCAGACCGCTAAGTAGTGACGAGTGTAGGCAGAAGAGTCACAAGCAAGTATTGCACAAATTCAGATCTACAGCCAGTTTAAACAGACTAGGGAGTGGACTATGAAAGTCAGGCATCAGTACGTGTTCCCATCATATGATTGGATTCTTAAATATTAAAAAAAAGTGTTATCTTTCCGATCAGCATATTGTTGTGTGTGACACGATCTCGAGCCGAAATTGAGCTACTAGCTAGTTAGGCTAGTTTATATAAAAGACAAAGTGATATTTTTTACTTTCCTGTATTTTAATTATGTGCATAAAATAAAATATTTTTATACAATTCCGATGCATTTTCTTTAAAATATGTAATTTTATTAACATTATTAATTAAACTTTATAAATACGAGAGTTGTTAGGTACTCAATCAAGGCAAAACGGTTCAATAGATTGATCGAATCAATTCAAATCAAATCAAATTTGATGTTTAGGTAACTGACACCCTGGATCAATATATAGTGTACATTTTATGGCAAAAGAATACAGTGTTCCCGTGGGAAGAGCGGTTTTGTCGGAAAAACGGATATCTACGCAGGCGGAGCCGCGGGAAACAGCTAGTAATACCACATAATTAATTGATTTATATGTATAAATCCATATCCGTGATAAAATATTTTTGTCCACCTGGCTTGTTCTACAGCTGACACTGTGCGTCTGTCTGTTCACGATAAACTTAAAAACTACTGCATGGATTTTCATGCTGAGATCACCAATGATTCTTGAGAACGGTTTGCGTATATAATTTGTTGAGTTTGTTTGACATATATGGTCATATATACATATGGTCACGCCTTTATCCCCGAAGGGGTAGGCAGAGGCATATTTCACCTTTGTATAATTTGTCCACGTAATAGGTAGTGAGCCGTATTGCCGTGTTTAAATGGACAGGCGCAGGTTGTGACTGCCTGCTGTTGAAAAAAAGCCTTCACCTTAGCTTAACGACTGCCATTTTACTGGCAACCGCGACCAACCGCTTAACGTGCCTTCCGAAGCACGGAAACGCTCAAATAAATGTCACAAAGTGATCACATGGATGGTCACCCATCCATGGACCGGCCATAGTGAAAGTTGCTTACTGCAGTGATCGTTTACAGAACACTGAGTCCGCGGGGCCACAAGCAACACATGTAGACTGGCAGATTTAATTAAATGCTGAAGTTTCGCAGCTTGCGCTAGAACTGTTAGACAGCTACTCGGGAGAAGGTTAGTATTAAAATCACCCATGATGATGATGTGCTGATAATCAGACCCCAATGATTCTAAGACCGATTCGAAGTCGGGGTCCGCGAGGCCACGAGCGCTTCGTCTGAGTCTGATGAAGAAATACCTCTCCTTTAGTAAACCTTATGTGACGTAAACGAAGTTGCGAGGACTCTTGCTTGACTAGCTGAATAGCTAGTTTGTTATAAGATTGATGACATACTTCAGCCATATGGCTTAAAAGTTCTTCGGCTACCATCGTATCATCCTAAACTAAACCCAATCGAAAATGTAGGGTGAATTTAAAAAAATTATATAATGCTTCGCATAACATCGAGCAAAATGTGATCGGAATAATGAAATTAATAAACGAACGTTTAGGTCAAATTGATAAAGAGATGTGGCGTAATACAAAGAAAAAGATTACTATGGACATTTCTTTTTTAATTCTTTATTTAAGGACTTTGGTCTGTAGACATGTCAGTCCAATTGTACATACCCTTAAATTATCTTATTAAGCTAAAACTTTTAAGTAATTACACAAATATGTACCTGTTAGGTACTCGGAAATGTGCAGGAGTGCACTGCAATTCACACCATACATGATCTAAGTGACCCCTACACCCTCCTACACATTTCATAGAACCTTCTAGCAGCCTCTGTATGAGGTGCAGATAAGATGCTTAAATAGGCGCCCATATTTTGCTTCTCTATTTTAAATTCTCGAATCAATTCGACCCTAGCATCACGATTTCGTTCACACTCCATCAGGACAATCATGTTGGACATCATCAATTGTGCCACAGGTTAAACAGTTGGGTCAATCACTGATCCTCATCATATGTTCGAATCTTCGTGATGGAATATGACCGGAGCGCAATCTTAACGCTAAAACAACCAAACTTCTATTTACAGTAGAGCGTCGATTATCCGAACTAATTGGGGGACGTGGGTGTTCGGAAAACCGGTATTTTCGGATAATCGAACTACCTATATGTACATACATATATTGATTCAGCCATACATATTTACGTACAGGTATATGTAAATGAAAACCCTATTATTTACATTTATATCTTTAATGACAAATAGGAAATAAACAAAATAAAAGTGCAGAAAATCTTGTAGTAGAACTTGTCTTTACTAGTTACAATTAACGCTTAAAAAAATCTTGAATCTTCGTCTGCCGAAGCAAGCCTACCCGCTTACGAGCGGCTAGATCACGTACTTTTTTGAGAACAGATATTTGATACTGGTCGCTCTCGGCCTGTGTTTCAAACCAGTGTAAGGCAATATCTAAGCAAGTAAACGCTTCAGAAGCACTAACTATGTTTTCATCTTTATTATCTGAACTTGTAGTTGATGTGGTGCTAGTGGTGGCGTCAGCCTTATTAGTCATGAGGTCTAAAATTTCGCTATCCTGCATAATTTGGTACCCGGGATCTTCATCGTCGATATCCATCCGTTCTTGAATCTGTTCTTCATCACATTCCTGGCAATCGAGATTTTTTAGCATATCTATCATTTCAGACATATCTTCCTGTTTCTCATTTACACATCCATTTTGAGGATTTTCCCCTATACCCAAAACTTTATTCCACGCTTTTTTTAAGGTTTGGTCTTTTACACTGTCCCATGCTGCTCCGATCATATAGGACGCGTCTTTTAAATCAATATTTTTATGATTTTTTATGAGGCTTTCTTCTCCATCCTCTTCTTTTTCCAAAAGTAACTTACGTAACAATTCTTTTCTATAATACCGTTTGAAAGTCTCAATAACGCCTTGATCCATGGGCTGTAATAATGAAGTCACGTTAGGTGGAAGAAACATGACTTTTATAAACTCGTCTTTTTCATTTAAGATGTCACATGATGGATGAGTTGGGGCGTTATCAAGAAGCAATAATGTTTTGTCTCTTTTACCATTTTTTAATTGGTGGGCCTTTACAGAGGGTATAAAAGTTTCTATAAACCATTCCACGAAAATTTTACTATCCATCCAAGCACTTTTTTGCGAAGTATAAACGATAGGCATGGCAGACATATTAACGTGCTTGAAACAACGTGGTTTCTTACTTTTACCAATTACAAGCATGGGCAATCGGTGGCTGCCAGTAGCATTAGCGCATGCTAAGGCAGTGATATGATCCTTGCTTATTTTAGGACCAGGTGCTGCTAATTCACGACGTGAAGCAAGAGTTTTTCGCGGCAAAGCTTTCCAATTAAGCCCGGTTTCGTCTGCATTGTAAACGTTTTCCAGAGCGTAATTTTCTTCGTTCAGTACATCCCTTAGTTTGATTTTGAATATTTCAGCTGCTGATGAATCAGCAGATAGTTTTTCTCCTTGTATTTGAAGCTCACGAATGCCATGTCTTGATTTAAATCGTTTTAACCAGCTTGTGCTTGCTTGAAAATTAGACGTCCCTCCTAGTTTTTTGTTAAATTGAACTGCTTTTTCACACAGTATTGGGCCGGAAACAGGTTCTCCCTGGCATCTTTTTTGAGTAAACCGCTTATATACAGCATCATCTAAATTCGTGTTTGAGGCAAGTTTCATCGTTTTACGACTCGTGGATCCGTCAGAAGAATCGAGCTGGGATATAAAGTTACTTATGCTCGTCTTTTGTTTTTTTATATCCGTAATGGTAGACTTACCAACTTGGTATTCATTGGATAACTTGGTTGCAGATTCGCCTTCCTCTAACCGTTTATTAATCTCGTATTTATCTTTCATAGAAAGGACAACACGTTTACGTTTAGGCATTTTAAAAAAGAGTTTACTTTCACGCGGCAAAATTTAGTTTATCGACTAGCGGTTACTTGGAAGTGACATATGTACGAGTACAATAACAAATGAACGAGTCGCGACAAGTGCACGAAAACTGAAGCGCGGGAGGCGCGCGCAAGGTGCCCGCGAGGTTGGGGGAACCGTTAACCCGCGCGTTACTACTGTTCGGATAAGCGGTCGTTCGGTTAAGCGACGTTCGGATAATCGACGCTCCACTGTAATTCGGACCCGGAAACCAGGGGTACCGAGGGGCCGACTCTGAATAGTTTTATACCAAATTCCTTTCTCCTTTGACCGTTGGTCAAAATATTCTCTCCAAAAATTATAGCAATAGACCTTATAAACATTTAAAATTTCCGAATAATGTGGTAAAATTTTGAGATTATCTCCCTGTTGAGACCCCAATTTTGCTAGTCTGTCAGCCTCCTCGTTACCTTTTAATCCTATATGCGATGGAACCCATTGCAACTTCAGCTTATTGCCTTTGCATAAAATGCTATAATTTTTTTGTAATACTTTATAAGCTATCTGTAAACCTCTTTTTCCCATGGTACATTTGACTAGGTGTTCTAAGGCACTTTTGCTATCAGTTATAGTTACAATTTTATGAAATACACATTGTTCTATATAAGACAGAGCTTCTGAAATTGCAATGAGCTCCAACGTCATCACGCAAACAGGTTGGTCAATTTTTTTTTTTAATATCCCTAGTTGGTACATAGAAAGCAGCCCCCAAATTTGCATTACTCTTAGATCCGTCAGTGTATATCTTCTGCCAATCCCCATAACTAGCTTCTAGAGAATATCATATTTCAGAAAGTCAGCATTGTATTTCCTTTTGGCATTCTTAACAGAGCTTAGTGTGGATACAATTATATCTTTCACATCTATATAGCTTATCCATATATCTAACATAAACATTTCTAATGGGTATGAGGAACTTACATTATTCTCCTTAATCTTGTCCTGACAGAAGGCTAATAAAGGCTTTTTCTTTTTTCCCAGTAACTATTAAAGCTCAAAATGTGAAGAGTTGTTAAAAGGTTTGTAGTTACATTGTTTGCCCATGATTTACTTCTTAGGCAGTATTTCAGTGCTAGATATCTTCTTCTCTCCTCTAAGGGAGGTATGCACAGTTCAGACTCCATTACATGAATTGGAGTAGTTTTAATGAAACCACCTATGACGCGAAGAGCCTGGTTCTGAACTTTGTCAAGTTTTGAGACATGGCATTTAGCACCACTATCATACAAGAAACATCCGAAATCTAACTGGCTTCTTCTTAAAGACAGATATAAACCCCGCAAATGTTTTTGATGAATACCCCATGACCCACCGGCTAGGACTTTAAAAAGATTTAAATATTTAACTGTTTCCTCTAATGTTTCATTAATATGTTTTTGCCACAACAGGGAACGGTCTGACCACATACCTAAATACTTAACACAGTGCGAGGATTTCAGGAAACGATCAGCTACCTTAAGTTTGATATCAATGGTTTTGCGTCCTCTTCTAAAAACACATACATTTGATTTTTTAGCAGACGAGTTCAGGCCAAGCTCTCTCAGCAAATGAATCAAATTGTTAATAGCTAGTTGTAAATTAGTCTCAAAAGTCTGATAGTTAACACTACTAGTATACAGTACAAAGTCGTCCGCATACTGGGCTACATATACATTTTGGATCAAATTACAAATCTTATTAGTTATAATATTAAAGATAAGTGGGGATATTGGGTCTCCCTGGGCCAAGCCTTTACTGGTGAATCTAATAGAACAATGCCTTTGAACATTATCATCTTCCTTAATTGATAGTTTTCTTACACTCAGAAAATGCCAAAAATAATTGCAAATAGTACTTTCAATATTTAACTCATCTAATATCTTAACGGTCTGTATTATTGAGACATTGTTATAGGCACTCTCTATGTCTAAAAAACAAGCTACAGTTGGTACACTATTAGAGAAACCTATCTGCACGCTAGCAATGAAACGTACCAAACAGTCTAAACAAGATTGGGATTTTCTAAAGCCAGTAGTAGATGTGGATATTATTTGATTATGTTCTACAGACCACTCAAGCCGTCTAGCTAATATATTATGAAAGATTTTGCAAACACAAGAAATAAGTGAAATAGGTCTAAGTTTAGGGTCAGCCCCTGGTTCATTGGAATATTTAGGTATAGGTACTATTATAATATTCTGCCACTCTTTGGGGACATAACTATGTTTCAAAATTAAATTCAAAATTTTTAATAAATATAGCTTGGCAACCTTAGGAAGATAAAACAACATAAAATATGCTATGGCATAGCAGCTATGCCATCCTGACCAGGTGCAGTATCTTTTCTTTTAAGACAGTTAATTAATTCTGGGTATGTTATATTTGACTCAAGTAATTGATTTCTTGATATAAAATCGGGTCTCATTTCTATAACTGTATCTGGTGCAAGAGAACACAAGAGCTCTTCTCCACTGATGAATAATATTTATTTTGCCTAAAGCCTTTAAACCACCTCATGCGTCTCCACATATCTGTGACTGATGTAGTCTCATCTATTTCTGAACAGAATTTTTTCCATTGCTTATTTTTGGCATTTCTTTTAAGTAATTTTGCTTTTGTAATTTTATGCTGCAAACCATAATAATTTTGAGGAGTAGGATTTCTCCGAAAGACACCCAATGCAAGTCTACGTTCAGCAACCACTTTAAACAGTTCTGTATTCCAATATTTTTTTGACTTAAAAAAGACTTTCAGGGTTATTACCGATTTTAAAATAAGGTATGAATTTATCTGCAGAAATTTGAATTTGTTTGATTAAATAGTTGTAACTTGTCTGTACATCCAGATGTACATACAAGTACCATTTAATTATGTTTTAGATGAATTTCCAGAAATTCATCTAAAACATTATTAAATGGTTCTATTAGTGACTTTTGATAATCTTTCCAATTGGCTTTTTTGAAATTGCGTTTTCTAGTAAACTGAAGAGTGTCACAGTAACTAGTAGTATATCTAATAATTAAGTGGTTACTGCCCAGACTCTCACCCAGTACCCTCCAAGAAAAATCCATAGCAATATCTGATGTCAGAAAAATAATATCCGGTGATGATTTCTGTAAGTGGTTATTAACTAATTTTAGTCTGGTGTAACTTTCATCATTTAAGTACATGTAGTTATGATCTAACATTGAGTCTAACAATTGAATTCCTCTTCGGTCTGAATTATAGGACCAATTGGTGTGGTGTGCATTGAAATCACCTGCGATAATTGTTTTAATTGAATACAGAGAGAATATTTGGTCCCAGTCTCCTTGGTCTGTACAAACAGATGATGGACAATATATTTCAAAATTTTTTTCTTAATTTCTACAATTGAAAAGTTTAATTTGTAAGATTTCTATACTAGAATTATTTAATTGTATAGGGCAGTGCCTAGCTTTAATGGATTTGTGAATTAAAATAGCCACCCCGCCATAAGAATCAATTCTATTATGTCTGAATATGCTGTATTGGCTAACATTTATGTTGCAATCGACATCCAACCAAGATTCAGTTATAATGGCTATGTGTATTTTTTCACAACTTAATAATGTCTCTAATTCTATTAATTTAGGCTTAAGACTTTGGGAATTCCATTGTATAATATTAATAAAGTATGTTTGCAAGTTATCCATTACTAATATTAAATAAACTCTCTAACCAGTTACCTTCCTTTAGAAGATTCTTGAGAAATGTCTTAAATTCTTCCAATATGTATTTTATCACAGCCACAATCTTCTCTTCTATACAATTTCTTTCCAAAATGATGTTTTGAATTTTGCTCCATAACTTGTTAAGTAAACTTTGGTTGTCTCCTTTTTCGTTTTGTATATTTTGTTTATGCTGTGGTTTTTCTGGTATCTCACACTGTTGGGTTACACTAATATTACTATATCCCTTCTGTTCCGTATTTCTTTTATTTTTGTATTGCAAAACTGGTCCTATAACGGGGCTCCTAGACCTCCTTACACTATTTTTAATTTCTTTATTTTCTTCTAAGTCCATGGGCCGTGGAATGATCTCGTTAATAATTGTGGTACTATAAGTAGGCATATTCTTTGTCAAACTGGAACCATAGTCTTGTTTCTGTGAGTTTTTCATATTGTGTGTCTGGTTATCTCCATTCTTCCTGGTTTTAATTTTTTCTGAGTATAACAAATATGCTTTCCCATATGTGACATTTTCTTGAGACATTATTTCTCTTATTTTTCTTTCCTTTAAATACATGGGACACGTCTTGTCTAAGGATATGTGAGGTCCTTTACAATTAAGGCAGACATATTCCTGTGTTTCACAATTAACATGGTTTTCTCCACATTTAGGGCATAGAATCCTCTTTTTCGGGCAAAACTTAATCAAGTGTCCGAATTTCCAGCATCAGGAGCATTGGGATACTGGGAATACAAAGGTTTCCACCTTAAAGCTGCACTCATATGCATATACATATGACGGATAGGTAGATCCTTTGAAACTTATACGGACGGACTCGCTTTCCACCCATTTTCCTTCAGAGTTGAATCTCTTGAGCCTCCTAATGGCCAATATTTCCGCTGTAGACTGCAAGTTTTCCATTATTTCGCCTTCTGACATGTCCAAATCTACACCCTTTATTACGCCGTAAGACACCGCCTCCGACGCCGACGAACACATAGGCTGTGGACACATGTCTACGGTACGGTGCCGGCCACCGTGTGACGGCGCGGCGCCGCTACCGTTAACACGGCGCGGCGTCGTGCCGCAGCACGGTGCCGTGTACGGTGGGCGGCATCGTGCCGTAGCACGGCGCCGTCTACGGCGCGCCGCACCGGCACATGGCTACAACCATCCTATCTAATACAGTTTCTGTCTTAAAATGGACCGCGACAGACGTATTATTCTACTCCTGTTGCTAAGACGACGAATGAAAAAAAAACAAAATCGTAGAAGATATTGGGTGAATCCATGACCTTTATATAATGAATCATGATGGAGGTCATTTTATAAGAGGAAATATGAAGCGCTGAAAATATGTGGTGAAGACAAATTTTACAATTTTTAAATTCGTCCTTTGACTTGTCCCAAAGAACAGGACGTGCTTCCACTAATGAAATTAAATAGTCTGTATCTAAATTGTCAGCCATTTCACTCATAAATAATCAACACGTGCGCACTATGCAATACAAAACAATAACGCCGCGCGGACTGTCATTGCACTGCACCTGCGCAGTTATTGTTTTGTACGGCGCCGCGCCGTGACACGGCGGCCGGCGCCGTACCGTAGATATGTGTCCAGGCCCATATAGCCCAATTCGCTGAACTTTATGTTATTAATAAGGACGTCCGCATCTTCCACTTTTTCGAACTGTATGAGTATTTTAAACGCGCTTTTATACTTAATATTTATAATATTACGTATATTTTCAGTCTTCAATAACCTAGCCATTGCCATTTGCTTTGGTAGAATTTGAGGTGATGTCACTGATGCATAGCATTTTTCTACCATACTGGTTTCAAGTTCCATTGTATTTTCGATGTGAGCATTTTCATTAAGAGAATCACTCCGTATCAAACGTTTAGGCTTCCGTCTTATTACTGTAACTAGCGACCCTCCCCGGCATCGCCCGGGTGCAATGCTGATACTAAATACACTAAGTACAGAAAAACTGTGTACTTTGCATTGTGGATCCCAAACCCGCAGGGATACGCGGAAAATTTTTATGTTGTCGTATTGAAGACCATAGTTGCTCATCAAAATATAAGGTGAGACCTTTATACTTTGATACTGAACTAAGAAATTGAACCAAATAAATTTTCCCCCATACATTTTTTATTTTCATTATTTTTTTAGGCATGGATGAGTCATTTATGGAAAAGTTGTAGTACTAAATGTTAATTAGCAATATATTTTCTATCCATAACAAATTTGACATCTTAGATCGTATGTCCACCTATTTTAAAATCCGGACCAGTGTGCGGCCGGCCGGTAACCCGGTACGGCCGCAAACGCTACGTCCCGCAATTTTATATCTGTAATATCTTAGAAAATATTCATTTAAATCATATGCTGTAAAGGGCCATATAGATCTATATTAAATAAACAATGTATTTAAGGTATTTAATTGGATAAGGATTAATGATGTATTGGTTAAAACCGCTTCGAAAATAAGCCATTATTTGTCGTAAAAAGTAAATGACTTAAAAATGTTATTGTGGGATATCCGTATGAGATAGAAATATGCCATCGCGGAGTTTTCTGTAGACCTTTACAATGTGTACAATACTTAGTACATTACTTTGATAAATCTCGTAGGATTCAGCCTGCGTTTGCAATGTAAGTGGAAAAAATGTAATTATTTACGACATCACATTAGAAACCTCAAAAATAACAGTATTTCTCCACTATTTAATGGATGTTATTGACATATAAACCTTCCTCTTTAATCACTCTATCCATTAAAAAAAAACCGCATCAAAATCCGTTGCGTAGTTTTGAAGATTTAAGCATACAAAGGGACATAGGGACAGAAAAAGCGACTTTGTTTTATACTATGTAGTGATAAAACCATCTTCACTGCTACCTTCACTTTTCTCGCGTATCCGTTTTGATCTTCCACTTTCTTGTTCACTCGAATCTACCATACTTTGCAAGGTTCGCTTGTAAGGTTGTGTGTTGGAGATGAGTGAAACTCGTGAATATCTTGAGTATACTGTCCTTTATTAGAGAATAACATGCCTTATATAATAATATATGAGTAACTAAGCTACCATACCACTACATCTCCCCTTTTCAAGGAAAAAAAAACTAGAATACAGATAAGTTTTTTTTTTAGTTTCATACATTTTATTTTGTTGTTCAATACATTACAATTCTACTAATACATTGACAATTTCCACTTTCTTAAACCTCCTCCTCATAAATGGTTCAGTTCAGTGAACCTAAACATTGCACCTTATGATTCAATCTAGTAACTAACTAACACTTATGATATCACCCTACCGTATGCGACTAAAAGATAAACAAATCTTTCGTTACACATTCACTCTTACTCTTAGGTCATGGGTCAGTGGACTCATGATATTTATATTACGTTGAAGTAAATTATAAGTAAGTATAAATACTCCATTTGTCATTTTCCTAATGCCCGAGTGGCCACTGGCGGGCAATAGGTGAAAGTCATTTGAAATAACTCGTCTATTATAGACATTGTCTATCCTTTTCACCTTATTTACTATACTTATGCTTAGTCTTGGACCATTTATCAAATCTCTTTATATTCGCAATAAGACTTGCTATTAAATCTTTATTTATATCGTATCTTAGTATGCATACATGTTTAATTGATTGGTCTTTGCATAACCATAACAAATCCCTCACTAGCTCGTCGCGCGTTACTAATGATCGGGTTGTTAGGTACATAGTAGATCTACTTGGTATATAAATAACATTATTATACCATTCTTTTTATTAATGTCTTACTATCATTTTATTACAATTATTGCTCCAGCTCACTCACATAAGCGTCTCGCGCTGTACATGATCGTAAGTAAGGACATTTGTATTTAATATTAGTTTATTTTCTTTGTCTTTTACAAAATTCTCCAACTTGTCACAAATTCGACTCGCGAGAGTTGTGCTCTAAAGTTGAGATTTAAGGTACTATTAGGTACCTTATTTTCTGCTGCTAGCAGTATCTATCTTTTATTATTATTTACGATTATTCATTAAAATCGTTTACCGAAACACGCGGTTTCTTTAATAACCGTACAATTCTTGGCTGATCAGACCAATCATCACTAGGTTTAATAAGTAACGGTGAAACGGTTATTAGTCTTGGCAAGTCAAAAACATTCACTTCCGAAATTTTCCTTCACCATAAATAAGTAGGTAACTCAGGTATCAATATTAGTTCGTCATAATTCGTGAATAAATTATTAAGCCATCCTATAATTAGATAATGCTAAGAAACAATTGCATCATCCCAGTGCATTCGAATTCTTGTGCAGAGTACCTAATATGGACAACCATGCAAAACAATTCCTTGTCTGTCACCAAGTATCATATTCACCTCGTCGCTGTGCATGATTGAAGCGATGTTTACAAATGCAGTAAATAAAACTTATGCTATTCACTTACCTATGATATAATTAAATAATTATTTTTTACACACTGAAATTTAGTTTTAAGAGTTCGTATAGATATGTAATTTAAATGTGTATAAATGAAAAAAAAAAATTAAACTAAACATCAAAACGAATTAAATGTCTCTAAAATGTTCCGTAAAGCACTTAGGTACTTATCACCAATAGTCTCTCATATTATATGTAATGAAATTGATATGATAATTTGCAAAGTCACTATGCCTTTTTGTAACGCATGTTCAACGTTTTTGCGAACCACACACACCGATTTATTAAGCACTTTAAACTTTTTCGGCACTTAAATTACACATACACTACACAACGCACGGACACGCCTTATTATGATTTTTCTAGATTTTCTCAGAGTACGGGTCTCGTTGAAGTGCACAATGGTCCTTCTTATAAATTGTGGAAATTTGTGGTACTTAGGGTGGAGTATGTTATTTGTGCAGTAGCGTAGTTCTTTTTATCACCCATGCCATTTTCTTCTTTTTCTTTTTCTTCTTTTTGGCCATGATTCTGAACGATTTGATCTAATCCCGCACGAAAAAAAAAATAGAGAAGAAAATGTTCGAAGGTCACATTAGAATATTACTCGCGGTTTCGCGTCGGCACAGGCACAGACACGCCCGAGCGCGCCTTGTATGTCACAGTCGCCATGTAAGGTTGTGTGTTGGAGATGAGTGAAACTCGTGAATATCTTGAGTATACTGTCCTTTATTAGAGAATAACATGCCTTATATAATAATATATGAGTAACTAAGCTACCATACCACTACACGCTCACATTCCTCAATAATATCTGCGGCAGAATTGTCACTCGGGTTATCCTCATCATCACTATTATTCAGCTCCGCCATAATTAATAAAAACTAATAAATGTATCTGTGAAACAGCTGTCACAGAAGTTAATCGCTAACACTCTTATTAATAAACGTAGATTAGAGAGGGAATAATGTTAGTCCAAGACTTACGTTTAGAATAGTCAAACTTCTAATTAATAAACACGGACTAAGAAGGGAGTACACTATTCCGAGCCTACTCCTAGACTAAAAGTTATTCCGAGGTGCCACATGGTTTAACGACGGACTAGCGGTAGTTTTTAGACATAACCTAATTGTAATCGTGTGAAATTATTAGTGTGTTCGTTATTTTTAAAATAAAAAGGTGCTTTATTATTGTGAATTGAAGATGGATACGGATTATTTTATTAACGATCTAAGGTTAATAAATGAAATGAATGAAATTGATGCAATAGAAAACCAGAATACATTAACGAGACGTGTGAAATTGTACAAAATACGAAACAATCCGCTTGAAGACCTACATGAAGACGAGTTTAAATATAAATACAGATTTTCTCGATCAACTGCCTGTTTCATTATTGACATGGTGAAAAATGATTTATCTGGTGATGCAAGGGGTGGTTTTATACCGCCGCATTTGAAAGTGTTGGCTGCCATAAGAACATGGGCCCGTGGAGAGGTAAGTGAACATTATATCAAGATAAAACCCGTAGGTACCTACTTCAATGTTAGGTATTATTTGTTTTATTTACCTATTTGATTCTTTTGTGTTGACAGATTCAGGATGATGCAGGAGACCTAAGCGGAATGAGTCAGCCAACAGTATCACTTGTATGCAAGCAAGTTGCTTTAGCACTAGTATCACATAGGGCTCAATGGATAAAAATGCCACAAACCGAAATGGAGCAGAACAATGTGATTACTGGTTTCTATGCAATATGTGGCTTTAGACAAGTTATAGGAGCTATTGATTGCACACATATACGTATCCCTAAACAAGCAGGGGATGTTGCACAATATTATATAAACAGAAAAGGATACAGTTCCTTGAATGTACAAGTATGTTTTTCATTAACTACATACATACCTAGCCAACTTATCTTCACCCTTTAGCAGACATTTTCCGTTGTCTTTAATCTATCTACAAAATTTTAATCAAACTATAATATAATATGTGCTATGTTCCAGGTTGTGTCAAATGCTAATTTAGAAATTATGGACATAGTGGCACACTGGCGAGGCAGCACACATGATTCCAGGATATTTAATGAGTGTCGCTTGAAGCAACGATTTGAGCAATCAGAGTTCAAAGGCAGACTTCTAGGAGATTCGGGTTATGCATGTACTCCTTACTTGTTCACTCCCATCTTGCATCCAGCTTCACAAAAAGAGGAGCTATACAACCGAGCACACATACGGACCCGTAACACTGTGGAACGGTGTTTTGGAGTATGGAAGCAAAGATATCGGTGTTTATTAAGAGGATTTACCACAAAATTAAACAACATTAAGTTGTATATTGTTGCCTTAGCAATACTATACAACATTGCAATACACAGACAAGATCTACTTGAGGAAGCAACAGAAGAAAGTGATAGCAATGTGCCAACAGCACTGGCAATTAATAACTCTCTTCGGGGAAATTGGTAGGACTTCGGATTACTATCCCACGATTTAAGGGGTGGGATGGGGGGAGGGTGGAGGGGGGGGGGGAACCCCCCCCCTGACGGAAAAGTTGCGGACGCCCCCTTTTTGAGTTATGATTTTTTTAAAATTCTAACCTAACTTTCGCATTTTCTTGTTTTGAAATCGATTTCAAGGTCGAAATTGGAAGATGGAAAATGGAGGGGGAGGGGGGAATCCCCCTGACCCCTCCCCAAAGTTAGGAAATCAATAATTACCCCGAAATTTAGATTTTTATTTTTTGAGATAATCATTCTCCAAATAAGAACTCGTCGACAAGCCAAAAAAAAAAATAACCACGAAGGCTAAGGCGGGAGCTCCGCTCCGCTTCACTCCCGCCTTAGCCTTCTAACCTAACCTATCCGAGTCGGGGTAACCTAACCATAATATGTGCATAGAGATAATCAAATCAATCGCTTAACCCGCTAACTCAACCCTACCATCCCCTTCGAACATAACCTGTCTGAGCCAGGGTGTACTATCAATGTAATAATTAAAATAAAACAATAAAATTTAAATTCAGTTCCTTTAATCTATTTTGTACACATATTAAATCGCTTTTAGTAATTCTTCAAAAGGATCTTTGTGGTATATCCTTATTTTTCTCCTCAATGAATATAATATTCTACGATCCAATCTGAAAAGTTTCCTTTATATTGATCTTTGTTGAACAATACTTTTAAATTTCGCCAGTGGCTTTCTATGCGCTGGGTGTGTGTCCCATCTGGTGCCACAAATTTATTTACCGGGTCACTGTGGTTTACTTTTTTATGTATGTACCCGTATTGAGGAAGGCACTCGTATGCTCTCCAAAAGTCCGTGTGTATTTCAGTGCCTTCCAGAACATGTTTTTGTATCAGTGGCACCAATATTTCAGCAGACCTTTCATTGTTGGGACACACTTCCAGCCGTAAATCGTCACTGCCATCTTCGATCATGCCCAACACCCAGTGGCCCTCAATGTGTCTTCCCCTATTGTATTTCCTTTTTCCAAATTTTGACTCATCAATTTGTACTATTTTTCCTGGACCACCAATCTTGCCGTGAGCCTCTTGATGCTCCAATTCATAAACAATTACTGTCTCCCGGCAATACGAAAACCAATCAGCAATGGTACTTGTAGACAGCACGGTCTCTGTATCTTCTCGAGCTGTCTCTACTTGAACTTGAAGGTATGAGTAACTGTGGCTGAACATATACATGATTTGAAACATCACATCCAAAGGCAGCCGAACTTGTTCAAACCATGTGCCTTTTGCTCGACTAACCGTTCTGTTCCGGCAGTTGCTCTTTCTGCAACGAAAAATACCCAACTGCCCAGCATAATAAGATAAAGCCATTGGACTTCTGTGGTGAGTACACATTTTCTCCCTAGGTATAAGATTACGCTCTTCAGCAAACTCAATACACCGAGGGATAGTGTCCAGTCTTTTAAATAGCTTCATCATATTCCAATGGGATCTGAAACAATAGAAACATAAATTAGAACACTCATTTAGCGGTAGAACACGGTCTAGGTGGGCAGGAAAATTTAATATTAGACCAGCCTTATTTCTTCCGCACTATATTGCCTACGGCGGCCAGACGACCCAGAAACATGAGGTTCCGCATCACTCGGACTGCCTTCAGCACGCGTCGGTGACGCAGGCATCACCGACGCGGCAGAGCCAGCGGTAGCACGGGAACAACCAGCTTCTGGTTCCAATGACGGCATCACGGGCACAAGTGGCTCACTAGAGTCTATCACTTGCACACACGAAGGGCCAGTGGAAGTACTTGGCACAAGTGGCTCACTAGAGTCTATCACTTGCACACACGAAGGGCCAGTAGAAGAACGCGGCACAAGTGGCTCACTAGAGTCTATCACTTGCACACACGAAGGGCCTGAAGAAGAGCTCGCCACAAGTGGCTCATTAGAGTCTAAAACTTGCACTACACTCGATTCTTCAGGCGATGTCACAGCACAACGCGAAACCTCAGGCTTCGGAGACGCCATGATGTTAGTCAAACGTTATTGCACAAACAGGAGTAGGTACGAATACGATCTCAACTGCTAGGAACACGAACGATGACTGAAACACTGACAGTCTGACATTAACAGTGCGTACGACGTTTTACGTTTAGTTTCGCATATCGGCAACCGTCATTAAATTATTATAAGTATATATTTAATAGCATTCATTTATTTATATATACATAATATAATAAAATATGTATAAAATTTAACTTTGTCACTAAATATAATTATTTATTTAATTTTTAAATGAAGTAAAACATTGTTGTGCGTTAATGTTACGTAAAACAAAACGTAAAGGACGAGCCGAACGTCAAAAACATTGGGAGTGTTTGTAGTCTGTGGTGAAAAGTGACAAATTATTGGTATTTTTTTACGATTTTTATTTTTTTTTCTCGTTAACCATTAATCTCCGTAAGTTAAAACTTCGCGTGGAGGCTTCTAATAATATTAGCTTTGTGTAAAAAAAATATGAACCTCAAACTCGATGGCAGCTAATCTAAAGTTAAGCCAATGCAGTGCGAAGGGCATTTATAAATGAAAATTTTTAAATAAAATATTTTTTGTTAATAAGGTATTTCATTTATTTTTTAAAATTGTTTTCCTCATGCTGTTTTCTTAGTTCCAGAATTTCCCGCTCAAGGATGGCACTCCTTAATTTTTCTTTGTGTATATCCATTTTTATTTTATGTTCGTCTTCAGCCATTTCCATGCGGCGCAAGTGCTCACCATCTTTAAGCATTTTACTATGCTCAATCATACTATTTACATAATCATTATCCTGAAAAAGAAACAGATTGTTATATATAATTGATAGAGCCATAAATAGTACAGGTACAGAAATAGCATAGTACTAGATACATTATGTTACCTTTTTGGGCTTCGAACTAGGCTCTTTGATCAGGCTTTTTGACAATATATTTTTCCTTTGTTTAAGTGTTGGTTGGACCCCTTAATTTTCTTACTGGTGTCACCATAACACAATTACTATCTTGAGCTATCTGTAAAATATGAAAGTATAAGCTAGTGTATGATTTCACACCTATTTTGTTATTTGCATGTAGTAATGTGATTTATTGTTAAGCTCACCACTGATTCTGAAATGAATTTCTTAGCATCCGCTTGTTCATTGATATCTTCAAGGATAGATATATTTTCCTATAAATACAAAAAAAGTATGTTTATTAAATTATGAAATAAAAATAAATAAAATAAATATTCACGGACATTTCACACAACGCTATCTGATCCCAAAGTAAGCTAGGAATAACCTGCTTGTGTTATGGGTATCAGACCACGGATATTAATACGTATATACTTTGAAATACATACATATTTTACATGAATTCAAGTACTTGTACATATAAATTATACATAATAATCTTCTCACAGATAAATTGTGGTTTCCTTGCACAATATCATTTTGTACTGTTTCTGATTGTGTTGCCACAGTATTTGTTACCGGTGTTTCCTTGAAATGCAAAACATGTGTTTATTAATTTGGTATTTCAAATACATATAATAGTTTCTACCTTAGCAAATAGTATACTTACAGCTATGTACTGATTTTCTAATAGAATGTTGTCATTTTCATTTGCATCCAATGCTACTACACTGTCACTCATAACTTGTGAATTCTGAAATATGAAGGGAAACAATGGTTATATTATACCGAAGAAACATACAAACCAATACAAATAAACATATTTATGCACACAAATATTTGCTCTTAGCAGCAAAAAGAACCTTAAATACTCTATACACCAGAGCTTGTGTTATTAGAACCAAATCTCTAAGTATATTCTTAAGTAAACTTTGTCACATGTTTTAATAAAACATACACCTTAAATTCAAAACGATTTAATTCTAGATACTTACTATGCCATCCGAATCATATATATTATGATCTCTCAACAGCTCGGCAGGATTCAATAAATCTTTGACTTCTATTATAACATCATCAGGAGTTGTAGGTCTTGCTCCGCCACCTGTTTTGTTGGTTTCCTTCTTATAGGAGTTGTAGGCTTTCCGTGCATTCATTTTCATTGTTTTCCATTGTATTTTAAGTTGATCTAGCTGTCTAGAACGCCTATTCAACTCATTGAACCTGACACAAAGAGATTGAAATATTAGTTATATTATTATTAATTTAACACATGTAAACAAATATTAATAGTTACTTACTTTTTGTGTACTTCCTCCCATGCTTGGCATTTTCTTTTATTTGCATTAGAATCTAACGACTTATTTTCTATTATTGGCGCATACTCTTTCAAAATAGATCGAAATAATTGCTGAAACAATAAAACATTTGTACATTTCAATGCAATACATACAAAGTCACCACGAGTAATATTAGGTAATTCATCCCTTTGCGCTCGGTAAGACTAATTCGCAGTAGGCCTAACTCGCGTTATGACTAGTCAAAAGGAGAAGTAGGCATAACGCGAGTTAGACCTACTGCGATGTAGGCCAACAGCTAAATAGGTCAAATAATAGCTAGACCTACTGAGATTTAGTCTTAAGCCTCTTAAGTTTGGGTAAATATTTACATGTGGCATCCCTTGTGGTCAGCCCACCTGATGGGGACATTTGCAACGCCAGAGTCAGGTGATTTTTTACGCTTAATGTCCGCCAACGCAGGGGTGGGAGTGGGGATGAGGGAATGGATGTGGGGATGGGAAGGGTGGGAGTGACGCCCTAGGCACTGAGTTCCCCCAGCGATGCATCCCATTGCTGGGCGTCAGAAAGTGTAATTTTTATTTTCGAGGTTTCCTTCCTCGCAACTCCAAAGAGCCACCGTGCCCGTCTGTTGCCAGACGGGGTTACGGCTCGGCCGAACGATGGTCCCCATGGGACCGCTTACTTCGTCAATGATCGCTTAGTGGCGAAGTACTCGTCGCCCTGAGAGTTCTCCGCTAAGTACGCTCTGCATAACAGGGCGCATGCGGAGAACTAAAAACCGGCCACAAAGGTGGACTACTGGCCATGGGCCATGGGCCCACGTCGTCGTCCACGTTACCAGGATGCACCACGCGGAGGTTGTCCTTCCCAGCACCCCTCCTTCCGAGGGCCTACCCGGGCTCCCAACCATAGGCTGTTGGGTGTTACGTGAGGTTTTTTAGTCTGTAGGAGTCCGGCATAGCATCCATGAAGGATTTTCCCTCACGTTAAAAAAAATATAGATAACATTAAACTGATATTATTCATTAAAAAGTCAAAATATCCTTACAGCTGCATGACAACGATTTCATCTATGTACAAATTAAGAATTCAGACAAAAATGATCAGGTTTGTCGTGAGCGGCGTGTCAGAGTGATCAGTGTTGAGTTGATTGCGACAGTGAAATAGTTCAAAATGCCGCCTTGTTCCGTCACTGTATGCAAAAACCGAAGTAACATAAAAAACTTTACTACCCATGGCATCACTTACCATATGTAAATACAAGTAAGTAATTCATTGTATTTATTATTAAATTCAATTAAAAACAACAGCCGACACATATTTGTTACTGCTTACTGTGATATAGCAGTATTACCGCAGTAGACGTAGACTCTTATTGTGTTCAAATACATGTCGTGCTGAGTAGTACTAACTAAGTTCGATACCACATCCCACAACGCAATGGATAGAACGCGGGTTACGCGGGAAAGAATCGTACTCGATTCATGAGTCGATTAATACGCTCGCTGCATGGAGAAGCGAGTTAGGGATGTACGGCATGTGGTCATTCAGATCAAATATCGGGAAGTTATCCATAACATTTTCCTAGGAATATTTTATTTTATAGATTAGTGAGTGAATGTTAAATATTTTTAAAACATATTTCAATTATATTACAGCTACCTACATAGTTAGGAATGTGTTAAGTGCTTTACTGTGCTTGTGTTACCTTTTAATAAATATCCCTTTTATTCCCATTCTAATGGCTTGATGGGTATTACGTATATTCTTTGCACGCTTACACTGTTTTAAATGCACATTTATGTATGGCATGAATTCAATATTGGTTTTGAAGCTTTCTTTGGGATTAACTTGGAAATTTCTTTTTAATTAAAATTAAGGGAAGGCGTTTACCACAAATTATCATCCAAATATGTATATATTTAAAAAAAAATCTAGACCCAATAAAGCGACAATTAAAATTAAATTAACTATTAACTGGTTTTTGTTACTTTTCTTGTTGCAAATCACCCTCTTTTATGCAAGAAAGTAATATGTAACCAATTAAGATTTGCTATTAAAAAATTACTATTTTTGGGTTTTCACAGCCTTCGTATGTGAGGTTTAAAAGTAACATTGCAATTAGATGCTTTTATCAAAACTGTGCCTAGCGTTGTCTTTACAGACTTCCAAAAGATCCAACTTTTAAAAAGAAATGGATCGATGCTACAGGGCGGCCAGATAATTGGATCCCCACAAAAAAAAAATAGTACCACATGCTCAGTTCATTTTGAGCCTGAAATGTTTCAGCCTCTAAAAATAAAGCGGAGTTTTGTTTTGTCATGTCGCCGTTTCTAAGTAGAAATGAGATTTCACCAGAAAATGGTATTATAAGGTTGATAACTACAATATTTTTTTCAAATCATCAAGTTTGTGTGTTTTAAAATGGTAATATGCGTAGACCTAAGTACACATGATTGAAATTCAGTGTATAGTTAATAATCCTAATTCAAAATTTTAAGGGACCTAGATTATAAGAAACTATTACATACATACATACATATGGCCACGCCTTTATCCCCGAAGGGGTAGGCAGAGGCGTATTATATGCCCACATTTCACCTTTGTATAATTTGTCCCACGTAATAGGTAGTGAGCCGTATTGCCGTGTTTAAATAGACAGGCGCAGGTTGTGACTGCCTGCTGTTGAAATAAAACCTTCAACTTAGCTTAAAGACTGCCATTTTACTGGCAACCGGGACCAACGGCTTAACGTGCCTTCCGAAGCACGGAAACGCTCAAATAAATGTCACAAAGTGATCACATGGATGGTCACCCATCCATGGACCGGCCATAGTGAAAGTTGCTTACTGCAGTGATCGTTTACAGAACACTGAGTCCGCGGGGCCACGAGCGCTTCTTTATTACTATTATTGAAAATAAAAGGTCCTATGCGTTGCTATAGTTATGTAGCGGATTATAAAAATGTGACATTATTTATTTCATTTACTTAATACTAAGATTGTGATTGACTTCATGTTAATTAAATGAGTAAACACAGTATTATTTGTTTTTAATCTAACCACGCATAGATACAATACATAATACAGGTCACTATTATAGTCATAGAACATTTAGGTACTTCCCAATAAGTATATCACAAATGTTTTTTCACATACATTATTCTCTAAAACTGTATACAACTATCGATACTGTACCATTTCTTAAAATATTGCCCCATCACTAGAGCTATTTCATTGGCAGAGAAACCGACTTTTTTGGCCAATGATTTTGTTTGCAGCAGCGGAGCTGAGGTGTGATTGGTTTTTACTATTCCGATGATTATTCGGGTTGATTGCGTTGAGCACGGAGTGGGGCTCAGCTAGCGACACCCGGTTTTCATACATTTCCTTACTCAACAGCACATCTCCTTTTTTCTGATATCTGTGAGTTTAACTTACTATATCACTTTACAACGTGAACTACTTTATAAGTAAAGAGGGGGCTAAAGACATATAGAACAAGAATGTATTGTGTATAATACCTCACTGATTGTAAAAACCAGCCAAGTGTGAGTTGAACTCGCCAACGTAGGGTTCCGTACCAAAAACGACAAAAATTACGTTTGCTGTATGGGAGCCCCCCTATTCTGTTTTAATTTTATTGTTTGTTATTCTGTGAGCATTTCAAGCGCCTACTTGTTGTCCTTATTACTAGGTATTTATAATAAAATGTACAAAAAAAAATCACGGTTGTTGTATGGCAACCCACGCTACCCGCCCCGGTAAGCCCTCGGAAGGATGTCCTAGGACTCCCAACAGACCCACGGCTACGGCTGCTGCTTCGCCTGGAGGGGTCCGGGTGCTATCCCGCGTCTTTGGCCCCGCCGACTGCGGAACTCGAGTGGGAGAGTCCACTCCCGTTCCCTCCCCGCTGTCTCTTTCACGAGCATGACCTGCTCGCAGAAAGAGGCAGCGGAGTTACACTTACTCCCGCTGGAGATCATGGCTCGCACCATGGTCTCCAGCGAGAGAATCATTGTAGTGTAGTACCTAATTAAAGTATTGTACATTTTTTGGGTGAAAAATAAAGAAAGCAAAAAGAATATTTTAAAGCAAGTTTATTCATCGTCTTCTCTGACAATAATTGCATCTAGGAATTCTGCCGGTGACATTTTGTTGACATCTGGCCCATCCCAAATACCAGACAAGCGTCATCACATGAGCACAACAGCTTACAGTGCGACGACAAACCAAACAATTGCAGCAATATTCTAAGATTCCTGCCCGGCCAGTAGGCCTAATCTTAGAATATTCCTCATATCATTTTGTATTAAAATATACACTGTTGGCGACGCAATGTAACCCAAGTAGATACCTAATTGCAAGTGTCCCGCAATTTCAATTAAATAATAGTTATGATTAGTCCCGAAAACGCTGCTTGTGTATCGGTAGGGTAAACCATGAAGCTATAGGTAAACATGGAGGCCACACTTCGAACAACCGCTTGAGTCAAATACCTACGTATCTCTATCTCACTCTCTGTGGGCTAACCTTCTCTTTCTAGGGAATTGTGCAGTGCTGCTATCTTCTTATTAGTTTCTCCTAGAAAATAATAGAAATAGACCATACTAACCAAAAATGCAAGTAAAATAATTTATAAATAGCTCTATAGTTCGACTACGATTATTTAATGCGTAAATTGAAATATTTTATACCATATTATGCATGATTGGGTTGTCGAATCAGTGAATTACATTCCCATTTTCTAAGGATTCTGTAATGTGGCAACATTGGTACTACATGTCAACTGTCAAAGTGTCAAAGAACAATAGAATGGCGGTTGACTTCATTGTTTTCACACAATAGGAAACGTTGTGAAGTAGTGTGACTCTAATGAGGATTTATCTGGGACTTCCTGTGTATTATTAGAAGAAACACGAATGTCATTATTAGAGTAAATAAAATAAGTTAAGTATTGTTATCGTATGTTAATGATGAATAATTATTGTTTTAGGTTTCCTAAAAATAGTATTCAGCGAGAAATATGGTTATCCATTGTACCATTAAAAATTAAGTTAAGATATCTATACTAATATTATAAAGAGGAAAGATTTGTTTTCTGTTTTTTTGTTTGTCTGTTTGTTTGTAGCGAATAGGCTCCGGAACTACTGTACCGATTGGAAAAATTCTTTCACTGTTGGGAAGCTACACTCTTTGCGGTGAACATAAGCTATATTTTATTCCCGTATTCCCACGGGAACGAGAACTACGCGGGTGAAACCGCGTGACATCCGCTAGTTTTTTAAAAGCAATTAGTATGCTAACTGATCATAAATTTTATTTTCTCGCGTACCTTATAAACGAATGGATATAGGTGCAATTCTATACATTCGTGTCGTGTAACTTTCTTAAAAGTGCTGGTAGATGGTGCCTCCTTTTCCATATTTAAAAAAAATGAAGTTCTATGAAAGCGCCAGGATTTGCAATTTGCATTTTCAAAAAACCGATTATGATGTAGTAACAAAGCGCTTAAAACCATCAACAGTTCCTAACTTATTGTCCAAAAATCCTGTTCCTAATTTATTGTCCAATAATCAACTTAAAAATACATACATAAAAATAAAATAAATAGATTAAATAACTAAACTACTAAACTAATGCCTACTGAACCACCACTGATCATACCAGGCGCAAAGGTGCCCAATACACTAGCAGCGTTGCCGCGCTGGATAGCTATCCTTTGTACCAGGTACGACCAGACGTGGGGGTCATGCATCTTGTCCTGTAGCCAACGGCCGATCTCCGAGACCAGAGCCTTAGTATCACTCCCGCAACTGCCCATCGTTTCTACAGCTGCCGCCGCCGGTGAATGGACGGTACGAGCCAAGTGACTAAAGTGCTGATGCATGTTGCGTCCCACACTAAGCTCTTGCCGTTCTTCCATGGCACAAGGGTCAGACCGTCCGGTCTCTTGCCGTCTGCGCGGGACAAACCTGGTGGTTCAAGGATACAGGGGACCTCAGCCGACCCAGAGCCCGCCGGATTAACTAATTAAGAGCGTGGTTACGCGGATGCCTACCGGTGCAGCGACAACTCAAAGCATGATGACCATCGCTCTCCACCATGGCACCTCAGATGCATTCGTGAGGTTCACACACCTTGCAGCCTAAGCGGAGAGCCACACGATCAAATTATTAAAAATCTTATTCCAATGACTTTAGCACTAACATTTCTTTATTTTGACACGAAGAGACAACGGCAGACTGTGAACTACCACGAGCTGCCGCGGCAGACTGCGGGCTACCACAAGCTGCAGCGGCAGCTTACGTCACAGCCTGCCACGGAAAGCCGCAGCGCGCGAGACGTACAGTTGATTTACCTAGAAAAATAACCCACTTGGATGAATAGCTTCGTTATTCGCAATGTACCTATGCAATCTGCTGAGAATACTACCTATCAGTCTTCGTAAAAAACAGAAAAAATAGTTAATCTCGCCTTTGTACATCTAATTTATATAATAAATTTTCACCACCTATTTCGTGATTTTACAATACTTGTTTCTCTTTAAAATACTCTATTTTATCTAAAAAAAATATGGGTTGCACCAATTGTACCAATACCAGAATAACTTCGCCCAACCCGAACCAATCTGATCAACCTAGGTCGGTGGTGATGGCCGGTTGCAATGAGTGACTGACTAGTGGCTCCATCTGTTGCAAGCAGTGGAACTTTTTTTAGTAGGTAGTAATTTAATACGTTTTTTACTTAATGTTACCGTAATTTACCGTTATTTTACTTAAGATATCGTATTTTACCGAATTTTACGAAAGTAATATTACCGCTTTACATCACTATTCGTGGGACCAATTCTTAAAAAGGTGAAATGATATTAGACCTCTGCCTACCCCTTCGGGGATAAAGGCGTGACCTAATGTATGTATGTATTGTACATCTAATTGCATTATGAATATATATTGTCTTTATTGTGTACAATAAAGAATATATAGAAAATGATGTATCCTAGCAAAAATAAAAATAGGGCTACCCTACTTAGAAAGAGACGTAGAGCCCACACAGAGCAAGACAGTAATATACAGACTACGCTTCAAGTAGGTATTCGAAGTGTGGCCTCCATGTTTATCTATAGCTTCATGGGAGCGCGCCTTTTTGACAAACTTTTTTCCGTGTGTGCTGTGAGCATTGTTTATTTGAGTATGAATAAATATAGAGTTTGCGCGCGAAATCGGAGACATGCGGACTACTCCGTTGAAAATTTTCCAAAATTAGTGTGTTTCGAGTGTTTTATGAGTAAAAGTGGTGGATTTTTAAGCATAAAAGTTCGACAAAGTGCACAAGTGTTGGAAAGTGATAAAACGCAGTGAAACGTGACTCTTCCATTTCTCGACAAACTCCAAAGACACTTTTAGTAAAGTACCACCGCTTTACTAGAGAAGACTGACTTTGACTTAGGGCTGCACTTGACTTTGACTAGACTTAGATGACGAGGACTGTGACTTGAAAAATGAAGATATAATAAATATAAGACTAGGCTGTATGGCTCAAATTGCCTTTGCCTATCCGAAAATGGATAAATAAAACTACTACTACTACAGAATAATTATATAATTAGTTTTTTACTCGTAAGTGTGTTGAAAAACGTCGTATGACACACGTGAGGTTTGGTCATTACACTCTCGGATTTCTTGCAGCCCTCGCCTTCGGCTCGGGCTGTGCAATATCACCTCGAGTGTAATGACCAACATACCACACTTATATCATAGATAACTATTATATTATGTTACTTGCTGCTACGAAACCCTTCATGGGCGAGTCCAACTCGCACTTGGCCGGTTTATTTAAATAACTATATCAATAAATATAAAACTTAAGTACAATCTTAAAGTATCAGAATCACATGTTTAGTAGTGTTATGTATATTGACAATTAGATATTTACATAAAAAAATAATTGTTAGTGCTAACTTTTACATCATATAATCTCCCCTGATACGCGGCAAAATGTCATAAAGGCACAGGCGAGTAATAGTCATGAAGCTATAGGTAAACATGGAGGCCACACTTCGAACAACCGCTTGAGTCAAATACCTACGTATCTCTATCTCACTCTCTGTGGGCTAACCTTCTCTTTCTAGGGAATTGTGCAGTGCTGCTATCTTCTTACTAGTATCTCCTAGAAAATAATAGAAATAGACCATACTAACCAAAAATGCAAGTAAAATAATTTATAAATAGCTCTATAGTTCGACTACGATTATTTTATGTGTAAATTGAAATATTTTATACCATAATATGCATGATTGGGTTGTCGAATCAGTGAATTACATTCCCATTTTCTAAGGATTCTGTAATGCGGCAACATTGGTACTACATGTGAACTGTCAAAGTGTCAACTAACAATAGAATGGCGGTTGACTTCATTGTTTTCACACAATAGGAAACGTTGTGAAGTAGTGTGTCTATATTGAGGATTTATATGGGACTTCCTGTGTATTATTAGAAGAAACACGAATGTCATTATTAGAGTAAATAAAATAAGTTAAGTATTGTTATCGTACGTTAATGATGAATAATTGTTTTAGGTTTCCTAAAAATAGCATTCAGCGAGAAATATGGTTATCCATTGTACCATTAAAAATTAAGTTAAGATATTTTTATAAAAACAATTAGTATGCTAACTGATCATAAATTTTAAATATGGAAAGGAGTTGGTTTCGGAGCGGGATTCGAACATGCGTCTTCTCGCGTACCGTGCGGACGCCTTAACCACCGGCCACCGAAACTTACTCGGATCCAACCAAATTTTCCACCTTATATATAAGCCCCGCAAGTTGGTAATGCGCTGGAACCTTGTCATAATGACAGCTATGTGACGTCATAGTGACGTAGCGCGAGCGCGCGCTAGCCTCGCGAAGCTGTGTACGGTATTTTTTTTAGTACTGACTGCTCGACGGACATACGTCACCAAGTGGACACCATGATGGCCGCCAAGCGCAATATCAACGTGCGGGGCTTATACGTCTTGGGGCGACGCATGCACCATCTACCGACACTTTTTAGAAAGTTACACGGCACGAATGTATAGAATTGCACCTATATTCATCCGATTTATGATGAAACCTGCCCGAACATTTAAATATTTTTTTGAAAAGCAATTAGTATGCTAACTAATCATAAATTTTAAATATGGAAAAGGAGTTGGTTTCGGAGCGGGATTCAAACCTGCGTCTTCTCACGCACCTTATAAATCGAATGGATATAGGTGCAATTCTAAACATTCGTGTCGTGTAACTTTCTAAAAAGTGCCGGTAGATGATGCCTCCTTTTCCATATTTAAAAAAAATGAAGTTCTATGAAAGCGCCAGGATTTGCCATTTGCATTTTCAAAAAACCGATTATGATGTAGTAACAAAGCGCTTAAAACCATCAACAGTTTCTAACTTGTTGTCCAATAATCCTGTTCCTAATTTATTGTCCAATAATCAAATTAAAAACACATACATAAAAATAAAATAAATAGATTAAATAACTAAACTACTAAACTATTGCCTACTGAACATTCAACCCCTGATCATACCAGGCGCAAAGGTGCCCAATACACTAGCAGCGTTGCCGCGCTGGATAGCTATCCTTTGTACCAAGTACGACCAGGCGTGGGAGTCATGCGTCTTGTCCTGTAGCCTATGGCCGATCTCCGAGACCAAAGCCTTAGCATCACTCCCGCAACAGCCCATCGTTTCAACAGCTACTGGTACGACCAGATAACACGACTCCATCTCCGCGTACTTTTGGCGTTTTCTGTAAGCAGCATCTTCCGCTGCGGCCGCCGGTAAATGGACTATTCGAGCGAAGTGACTGGCGGTGAAAGTGCTGCCGCATGTTGAGTCCCACACTAAGCACTTGCCGTTCTTCCATGACACAAGGGTCACACTGTCCGGTCTCTTGCCATCTGCGCGGGACAAACCTGGTGGTTCAAGGATACAGGGGACCTCGGCCGACACCAGAGCCCGCCGGATTAACTCATTGAGAGCGTGGTTACGCGGATGCCCACCGGTGCAGCGACGACAACTCAAAGCATGATGACCATCGCTCTCCACCATGGCACCGCAGATGCATACGCGACATTCCCCACAAAGGAAAAAGAGAATGAAAAGATAGAATTTAGTACCTATGTGCATACTGCATTACTTACATTCGCATTTCGCAGAGGAATCGACCCTTCGACCAAAGGAAAATTACAATATAACCAAGGAAATAAAAATAATTCTTTTCACTTACTTTTTTCGACATTCGTCACAGCCTGCCACGAGCAGCCGCAGCGCGCGAGACTTGATTAACCTAGAAAAATAACCCACTTGGATGAATAGCTTCGTTATTCGCAATGTACCTATGCAATCTGCAGAGAATACTACCTATCAGTCTTCGTAAAAAACAGAGAAAATAGTAAATCTCGCCTTTGTACATCTAATTTACCTATAAAATAAATTTTCACCACCTATTCCGTGTAAAGAAAAATAATCTTAAAAAGGTGAAATGATAATATACCTCTGCCTACCCCTTCGGGGATAAAGGCGTGACCTTATGTATGTATGTATGAATTGTACATCTAATTGTATTATGAATATATATTGTCTTTATTGCGTACAATAAAGAATATATAGAAAATGAAATATCCTGGCAAAAACAAAAATAGGGCTACCCTACTTAGAAAGAGACGTAGAGCCCACACAGAGCAAGACAGTAATATACAGACTACGCTTCAAGTAGGTATTCGAAGTGTGGCCTCCATGTTTATCTATAGCTTCATGGGGTAAACCTATGGTAGCTTAGTAAATTAAGTATTTATATCATAGTAAGTAGTTGAAATAGAACCAAATATGTATTTAGGAACATGTCTGTATGTATTGTACTTTCTTACTCACCTATCTGTATGTATGTTTGTGTTAAATTCTTAATAAACGGTCCACAACGTACAGTGCTTGCGGATGGGCGACCGCGGGGCGAGGATTGCCGCGCGGAGGGGGTTCGTACATAGCGGTGGCCGCGGATACCACCACTACTCGCTCGACGATAATTGAACTAAACGCAAGTGCTGCACGCGGTGACATTAAGTAAAAGTCTGCATTTCAGTTGCACCCTCTTCCTGTCGGCTACATAAGCTGGTCTTCGCGCCGGATAGTCTGAACCAACCTTATGGTAATTGACCGCTTACTGGAATGTTCAAAACTCCTCCGTCACCCAGAATGGTACAAGCTCGTGGCGGAACAGCATGGAATCATGGAGAAGAACAATCCACCAAGGAAGAACCGTTGGTAAATATTGGTGCTGAAGGTAGGCAGCGTAGTGCAACCGTCGCCGATAAATCTACTTTGTTGAACAAAAGGGTCATGGCTCCAACAAGGGAATATTTCGAACGTCGGAAGAAACAACTGGAGCTGGAAGCAGCGGAAGCCATGGCAAAACTAGACAAAGTGATTCTTGAAAAAAGATTGGCGTTCGAGATCGCTGTCCTCGAAGAAAAATATTTTCGACGGTCTCGCGATACTAGTGAGGGATCATCGCTGAGCGTGTCACCAAAGGTGGAACGGTGCTTGGAGTATAGCGAGCATGGACAAAATAAGGTACTCCAAGCCAGGTCATCGTCACCCGTTCCAGAAAATATGGGAAAAAATTGCCGAGAAATTTTTGACTTACCCACATACAATACAACTGAAAAATCAGCGAAAAATTTGCAAACAGTTTTCGGTGACCCCATGGAGTGGGTGAGTCCCAAGCAAGAAAACATGCCGCGTTTACGGAAATGTCAAGGAGAAGCGGCCCGAGATACAGTTTCAGCCCTCCCCGTGAGTGCTGCTAGTGAGGAAGCTGTAGTGGCCTCCTTGGAGCCGCAGTATGGTCAGCCCGACACTATAACTACCTCTCTTGTCTCTGAATACCAAGTGTGCCACGATAAAAATATTGTCTTGTTCTCACTGAAGGTGAACTTCGTGGCAGCTGTTCTGGCTCTAGGCCAAGAGGAGTATCTTGGAGGCAGGAGCATCTCATCGGTCGTCCTGTTTAGGCCTCCTTTGTGTATCTCAAAATGGACCGACTTCGGATTCACACGAGTAAGAAAAAAATCTGAACTTAAAATATTTGGATTCTTATGAAAAAACTGTAATGAAACTGCGTTAAAAATTTGTGAAACTGAGTATATTTATAGTGACTCTTATAATAGGTATAAAAACAGTTTTAGTGATAAGTTTATAACGCTCATAGTTTATTGGTACATGTAAATTGTGTCACGTAAGTAGATACATAATTTTTTTTTTTTGATTACAGATAGTTCAAAAGGCTAATAAGCGTAATGCAGTTGAATTATGTTCAACCTTAAGTATTGTGTAGTAAAATCTATTGCATTGTTAGATGATGGGTCCAGTGTTTCATTGATAAATGCGAGTCTAGCTAAACAGCTGGGGATATCCGGTAGTAAACAAACTATGCGTGTGTGCGGCGCGTGGAGTAATTCACAGCTTGTGTGCGATAGCGAGATGGTATGTTTGAGTGTGTCTGGTGCGGACGGAACAATGTTTAGTTTAAAAGCACAAAGTGTTCATGAGTTAAACTTACCTGTGCAGAACATTCCATCTCTAGATATTTGTAAATATGTACATTTAAATGAAATTAAAGATCATATACTTACTGGGCAATGTAAGCCAGAAATTTTGATTGGACAGGATAACTATAATTTATTGTTACCATTAAAAGTTATTAAGGGAAAATGTAACGAACCTTATGGAACCCTAACGCCGCTAGGGTGGTGTATTCTTGGGTATATATCTCGTTTGCGTTCCGATATGTCGTCACACTCGTCACTGCTCGTCTTTGGGGAAACTAACTCTATTTCAGATAGTGAGCGTTTGCTGATGGAAATACAGGAAGAAGTTCGTCGTTCCTTTACCTTGGAGTCAATGGGAATCGCATCCAAACCACGTCAAAACTCGGATGATTTAAGGGCTGTAGCACACTTGGAGAAGACTTCTTCCCTTACAGCGGGAAGATGGCACGTTGGGCTTTCTTGGAAGTGCGATAATCAGAAGATGCCAGACTCGTTACCAAATGCTAGAAAACGTCTCTTCAACGTGGAAAAAAAGATGAAGCTAAATAACGAATTTGCAGCTAGGTATACCGAAAGGATTCGTCATCTTCTGGAAAATGATTTCGCCCAGGAATTAACCACGTCGGAACAGTCCCCACGGACATGGTACCTTCCCCACTTCGGCGTTGATAATCCGAACAAAAAAAAAATGCGTCTCGTGTTTGATGCCGCCGCCAGAAGTAGTGGCGTATGTTTGAATGATTATTTGTTAAAGGGTCCAGACCTATTAATGTCCTTATACGGAATTATGCTACGGTTTAGAGAAAACAAAATAGCTATTTCAGCGGACATTAAAGATCAGTTTCTGAGGATCAAAATTATTCGCGAAGATCAAGATGCCTTGAGATTTATATGGCGCGACAGTCCTGATTGTGCGTACAAGACATACGTGATGACGTCACTAATCTTTGGCGCTAACTGTTCTCCATTCATCGCTCAATTCATTAAGAATAAAAATGCGCTACGATTTCAAGCTAGTAAGCCGGCCGCCGTCCACGCGATTTGTAAACAACATTACGCCGACGACTATATAGATAGTATAGACAGCGAAATCACCGCCGCGCAACTTGTGCGTGATATCGTTGAGATCCACAGCTTAGGAGGTTTTGAGATACGAAACTGGACAAGCAATTGTCCCTCTGTGCTGTCCTGTCTACCAAAAGAAGCGCTCGGAACCTCTGCCGTGAAGTTCAAAACAGGAGAAGAAGATGAAGGCGAACGCACTCTTGGCCTAATATGGTTTCCCGTGGAAGATACCCTGGGATTTGACGTTTCTTTCAAAAGGATACCTTCAAGATTAATGGACGGGTCTACGAGGCCCACTAAAAGGGATATGCTACGCGTAGTTATGAGCATATTTGACGTTTATGGATTTTTGTCACCTTTCACCATAAAGGCGAAAATAATGCTCCAGGATACTTGGCGACGTGACGTACAATGGGATGACGTCATACCGGACAATATATTCACCAAATGGGTCGCATGGTTACACATTTTAAAGAAGATTGGAACAGTACGTTTGCCGCGTTACTATCGAAATGTGTTACGACATGAAAACGGATATACGAGTCTGTCGTCGCCGCCTCTTTCGAGCGCTCGAACCTGCGACAGCGGTAAATGCACCGCTGAGCCGGCTGCGCACGCACACGCGCTGCCTCCACCGGCCGAACAGGCGAGCGGCGCGGCGCAGGCGCGTCGACGCTGTGTGTGTGTGAGTGCGCGTCGTCCTTGAACGCAGATAACGAGTGCTCGATTTCAAATGATGTGTCTTATACTAGCCTACAGCTACATATATTTTGTGATGCGTCGACTCAGGCTATGTGCGCCGTAGCTTATTGGCGCTGGAATGACAATGGTATAATATGTACGGCCTTTATCACAAGTAAATGCCGAGTCGCTCCTTTGAAACATATGTCAGTGCCGCGATTGGAATTACAGGCTGCACTTCTAGCAGCTCGGCTGGCTGACTCGATTAAAAAGGAACATAATATGAAGCCTGAAAAAATATTTTATTGGTGTGATTCTAGTACTGTGCTCCACTGGATTAGAAATGATGCTCGGACTTATAAATCTTTTATCGCTCATCGACTGGGAGAAATCGATGAATTAACGCGGATTAATGAATGGAGATACGTGCCAACAAGGATGAACATCGCGGATGTTGCTACAAGGGAAGTCTGCGACTTTACCGTCTTTGAAAATGAATGGTTTCATGGGCCTGCGTTTCTGCGAAGCGATGAGTCATCGTGGCCGAACAGTTTTGAGACACCGCAAGTAAACAAGGCGGATTTGGAATGTATTCTTCTATTGCGACCAATACAGGAGGACTTACCTGCCGTTCCCGATCCACTAAAATTCTCCTCCTGGTTACGCCTTCTGAAATCTACATGCGTTATTTTATCATTCATTGAGAAAATTAAGAAAGAAGCCGGTACCATCGATGGTGACTTGATGTTGAGGGCCGAAGGGTTGCTGATCAGATACGCTCAGATGCAGAGCTTTCCCGAAGACCTAGAGATTCTGAGACTAGGAAATCCGTTACCAAAAAAAAGTAAATTACTTACCCTGTCTCCGTTTCTAGACGAGCACGGAGTGCTTCGTGTCGGTGGCCGCATAGAAGCTGCTCGTGATGTTCCGGTGACCATGAAGCACCCAGTCATTCTGGATGGACGACATCATGTATCGCGTTTGATAGTTTCATACTTCCATATTCGAGCGTGTCATAGCAATCATGAGACAGTCGTAAATGAATTGAAACAAAAATATTGGATATTGCACATTCGACCAACGGTACGGAAGGTTGTCTTTGAATGTATGTTCTGCAGAATAAGAAAGACACAACCTAAACCAGTCAGAATGGGAGACTTACCGGAGGCTAGATTGGCCCATCATCAACGTGCGTTCACCTTCTGCGGGCTAGACCTTTTCGGACCTATGGAGGTCACTATAGGGAAACGGCGAGAGAAAAGATATGCTGTTCTCTTCACGTGCCTCACCGTAAGAGCAGTACACCTCGAACTCGTAGCTAGTCTGACCTCGGACTCTCTCATTATGGCCCTTCGCAGAATGGCTGCCAGACGGGGATGGCCATTACATTTGTACTCGGATAATGGAACTAATCTAAGAGGTGCTGATAAAGAGTTGCGAGAATCTATAAAAGGATTGAACCTAAATCAGCTGAAGGCAGAAGCAATTAATTACGGTACCACCTGGTCGTTTATCCCAGCGGCGAGTCCTCACTGGGCCGGAGCCTGGGAACGTTTAATACGGACGGTTAAAGCTTCTCTCAAGGTTGTCCTGAAGGAGCGCGCCCCACGGGAGGAGGTACTTCTCACGCTGTTGACTGAAGTGGAACAAATTGTTAACGGTCGTCCATTGACCCATGTTAGCGTTGAGCCGGGAACCGAAGAGGCACTTACCCCGAATCATTTTCTATTAGGCTCTTCGTCTAATTTGCCTGTACTGGGGGAGTACAATGATTCTGACCTGTACCTACGTAAGCAGTGGCGTATAGCTCAACGTCTAGCCGATATGTATTGGACGAGATGGGTGAGGGAGATGCTACCTCAGCTGATACCTAGAACAAAGTGGACCGAGGAACAAAACCCTTTACGGGTGGGTGATCTCGTAGTGGTTGTGGATCCCAATGCTCCAAGGAACGTCTGGGTGCGCGGTCGTATTGTCTCGGTTTATCCGGGGAGGGACGGGAGAGTGAGAGTTGTCGACGTCGGAACGCGAACGGGTGTCATAACCCGCTCTGCCACACGCGTTGCACGCATCGTGGTAGAATAGAAGTAGGGCTATTATTTATTTATTTTATTTATTTATTGTGTTAGGATTAAGATTAGCATAGGGTATGGGTAGGTAATGAGTGCTATCTAGCACTAGGGTGGGGTATGTTGGCGACGCAATGTAACCCAAGTAGATACCTAATTGCAAGTGTCCCGCAATTTCAATTAAATAATAGTTATGATTAGTCCCGAAAACGCTGCTTGTGTATCGGTAGGGTAAACCTATGGTAGCTTAGTAAATTAAGTATTTATATCATAGTAAGTAGTTGAAATAGAACCAAATATGTATTTAGGAACATGTCTGTATGTATTGTACTTTCTTACTCACCTATCTGTATGTATGTTTGTGTTAAATTCTTAATAAACGGTCCACAACGTACAGTGCTTGCGGATGGGCGACCGCGGGGCGAGGATTGCCGCGCGGAGGGGGTTCGTACATAGCGGTGGCCGCGGATACCACCACTACTCGCTCGACGATAATTGAACTAAACGCAAGTGCTGCACGCGGTGACATTAAGTAAAAGTCTGCATTTCAGTTGCACCCTCTTCCTGTCGGCTACATACACAAAGTATTGTTTATCGCTAACGTAGCGTGACTTTATTTTGCCCTTATAATCGTAGTCACGCCAGTACCGCTAAAATGATATTGAGTATGATCAATGTGTTCACTACACACTTCAATTCTGTACCCTTCGTGGCAACTCGCCATAATATGATCGAGCATGTCTTATTTGGTACGTTCCCAAGGAAAACAGAATTAAATTCCTATATTCCAGGGTTCGGAAGTACAGAATATTATTTTCATCGGCTGTCATATTTTCAAAATGGGATGACCCTCTGTTCATATTTATGAACTGGACCATGTCTGCCAGGTTATTATTCAAATCCATGCGTTCTTTTATTATTTTCTAAGATTTCATTCGCATAAATATTGTCTTGAAAGCGAACACCAAACTTGTTAAGCAGAGCAGCTGCTATTTGGAATATCTGCATCATGTGTGGTAGAGATCTATGGAATTATTAGTTTAAAATCCCTTTTGAATATCTGCATCATGTGTGGTAGAGATCTATAGAATTATTAGTTTAAATCTCTTTTGAGACGACCATTTACAGCCTCTACTACCCATCGACAAATAGTAACATAGCGGGTACGATTGGCTTGAGCTGTAGTTAATTGGTGTTCACCTTCTAAAAGTGATTCTGGCATACATGCTCTATAGCCACATCCCTCTAATAAACTAACACTATCCCGTAATCCCTTGTCTAAGATGAACACATCACCATCTCTGAAATATGGTCTTAAAGAACCCGTTGAAGAAAATAGATTAGTCTTTATTTCAGTCCATTTTATTCTTTATTTCTTGCGAAACATAAACAATAATCGGCATAAAAGATATTAGATAATGCATAGTCAGTATGTTTCTACCAATAGGCATGCATGATACAATTCAAAACGTGTAAAATAAAATTAATAAAAATCACCAATATAATACAAATACAATATCCACAACTACGTCATTAAACATGTCACTTTGTCAATCGTTTCACACAGTAGGTACTATACAATAATTCTATCCGACAAGTATCCATTCACAGAATAGTAGGCCTTTTCTATCAGTACAGCTTTTAATTTATTTTGAAAAGATCTCAAATCATTACTCTCCAATAAAGATTTAGGTAATTTATTGTATAACCTGGGGGCCATATTTAGGAGACCCTTGTTAAAAATAGCTTTTTTGTGTTGACTAAATCGTATTTTATGTTTATTTCGTGAGCTTTTAAGGGTTTCGAATAAATAAAAATTTTTCCTAACAAACATGACAACCTCATATATGTATAGACTCGGCAAAGTCATTATGCAGAGACTTGTATAAAACTGTTTACAGCTATCTGGGGGTCGTACACCACAAATTGATCTGACGCACCTTTTCTGGGCTTTGAAAACTGTTTCCACATTGGAGGAGTTACCCCAGTATATAAGGCCGTACCGTAAGGTGGACGTAACATATGCATGGTAGGCGGTAACCAATGTCTTCTGACTTGCTACCTTTGACAGGTTGTAAAGTGCATATGAATACTGACTCAGACGCCTACATGTGATGCAGCAGCTTTATATGGGCAAAAACAATCAACCATATTTATCTATCACATGCGACAATCATGAACTGCTTTAATAATGTTTCGGCGACTCGGGCGCCGTCGTCAGAAGTGTTCGTCACTCGGCCGGCTGAGCATGAGTTATTGTTGGATAATACCGTAGATTCGGAAATGATTAAAATTTTACGGCTGATTATAATGAAGCGGAGTTAGCTTATAATCAGCTGTAAGCGGTCTCGTCAGCTTACCCGGGGTTCATAGACCGTCCGAATGTTCAAATACGGCAAGACTTCCCAGGATTAATTTATGCAAATTTGATGGTGACGTTTTTTCAGTCGACAAGTTTTGTAAGCCTATTCAGCTCGCGAAGCACGCGAGGACTGTTGGTGTGGGGATAGTGTGAGGTAATTTTTCCATTTTTTTTATTTACCATTATAAAAATACATTAATTTACAGATAGATAAATTATAGCATTATAAAACCACTAAGGTTTGTAAGTAAATGCTATAAAATCGAAAAGTGGGTACTTACATAGCAAAATGTATCATAATACTATTTACTTAGTACATATTATTATATTTAGGAGTTGTCACCTATGTAGGTGTATACAACCGATCTGTGTAGTGAGGGAGATCACTGAATAAAATAAGTCACTGAGAATCTTGATTAATCACTGTATTTAATTAATCACTGTTTGCTGACTAATCACAATTCTGAGGGTAGCTCATTAATAAGCCAAGGGACCAAGTATTTTTTCGTACGTTCTCTATTATAATTATTTGCACGGACCGTGCAAAGCCGGTTCTGAGCTATGGCTCGCGTGTATATAGGATGTTTCATTTTGGTTTATAATTTTCGTTAAAAATGTTCTTTTAGTAGTACATATTTAATTAGTCAAATCAGAGATGTTTACTGTACAAGACGCAGATTTGTCCCAGCGTCGAATACTGTTCTTACCTTTGGGATGACTCCGCGAGGTACTTACTAGATGTGCTTGACGCTATGCAGAGACGTGCTATCTGACGTGAGGCCTCAAACCGTTGGCGCAGCGAAGAACCATAGCGTCCTTGGCTGCCTTCTACCGAATGTATCACGGCGAATGTTCAGAAGAGCTCTTTAACCTGATCCCACCATCTCCGTTCCGATCCGAACAACGCGTGCCGGGCAGAGATGCCACTCATACACAATGGAGAGAATCTTCGCCAGAACAGAACGTTTCAAAAGATCGTTCCTCTGTCGAACTATAAAAACCTGGAACGACCTGCCCGCACACGTGTTTCCCTCATCTTACAATCCCGGGTTCTTTAAGAGAAGCGTGAAGAGGCACATCACAAGGCCGCCAACTTAAAGGACCACCGTCAGAAGTGGCCCCTAGTTGCTAGATGCGCCACGGCTTTTCATCAGGCTGGTGGTGACGTCAATTTGGCAAGCTATATATAAAAAAAAATTGTGTGTATATAGGTAGTAGTTACAATGTTTAAAAATAAATTGTTTGTGGTTTTTAAATTGATCTTAAATATGTTTTGGCACGATGTGTATTTTCAATTAAAGTCTATATATTTGACTACTAATTATGATTTATACGTGCGACCATAACTACTGAGCCCGTATTGAATATATGATTTAGCCAATGAGTTATATAACAGTACTTTTACTTTAAACGGGATTCGGTGCTTAAAAAATATTATATTAGCTAAGCACTGTGTAATGTATGAGGCATATATTGAGGTTAAACCTGCGAGGATTGTTGTTGTGTGGATAATGTGAGGTAATGTGGAGAGTCTGGTGACTGAAGGGATATTGTTGTAAAGAATGCAAGTCCTGTCGGTATGCAGATGGTGTGGGTTGAAGTGGAGTAACTGTGGGTTTAACATGATATTGAGGTGAAGCCTGCGAGGATTGTTGGTGTGGGGATGATGTGAGGAAATGTGTGAAATTGATGGATGCCGAGGTTGTAAGCGGGGTGTAGTAAGTGAAGATCTTGAGATTTGCCTTGAATATTGTGTTGAAGTTATTGGGGAAGGATGCGTTGATTGTATACGGTGCGAGGGCGGCAAGGCCGGAAGAGGGGATGGGGATCGAGAGTAAAATTCACTAAGAGAAGATAATCTTAAAGTTAGAGACGGCAAAATTTCTCGGTTCTTAAATCAATAACTGTATTTTCAGACTGTTTATAATGCCACAAAATTTCGAGATCAATTTTCGGGCAATGGCATATTGTTGTGGATTAGTTATGTCCTTTAATTGGAGACCGATGGATTTTCCTACAATTCCCAATTCTTTTATGTACTGTTTAATAACTAGGAAGCCTTTTCCAATATCTCCTTTTGACTCGATGTTTCTTTTTTTTTATTAAAGCGATTTGAAGTACCCGCAGTCGAAGTTGTTGGCTGTGTATCAGCTTCTGCAGGAGACAGTGATGAATTCTGAAATAAATCAGATTTTTTATTTATTTTCAGATACCACAGTCAGCAGAATGGGAAGAAATAGCAAAGGATTCGACGCATTGGAGCAGTGGATAGTATACACGTTACTATTGAAAAACCAGCTGGCAGCGGATCTCTATTTTACAATTATAAAGGGTTTTATAGCGTTATACTATTTGCTATTGTCAATGCAAACTACGAATTTTTGTACGTTTAAACTGGCACTACTGGAGCTGTTAACGATTCATTCATTATTTTCCTCTTTATTATTATCAATCGTATGGTTTACCCTCCTTTTCTTCGCAGAAGAACGAATATTTTTCATATTTTTGCGTTTTAACGCATTTCTTAACATAATCATAATCATTTATTTATTGCTGAACATAACATTGGTATTTTACATCTCAGGTGTTATAGGATGCAGAGGAAATTATATTCGGCCAATTATGGCATGCAAATTGATACTAAAGTGGTACAATAAATGGAATGTCACATAGATTACGATAATACATAATAGAATGTTTACATGTCAATAAAATTAATAAAACTACAAATCAATCAAATTAATGAAAAAATAGATTATAAATTTATGTCCTTCAAATATTCATCAATTGTATAGTACATCTTACATATTAGAGTTAATTAACAACACCGTTTTAAAGAAATGTTCGTTATGTTCTATCGTATAAGTTAATTCCCAGAAGTAAACCATCGTGAAAAAAAAAATATTACGTTTTTGAAAGCTTTGAACCCAATTTTCACATCAACTGCATTACGACTACCTCCCAGTCCAGGAACAAAGGCACAAGAAATCTTTCGTTAACAGTATATCCAGCAGCCTGTGAGCACAGTTAACACCGTTTTCCAGTAAATCAGAACATACAATTGAGTATTTTTCTTGAGTTTTTTAAATGTTTCCTTGTTTGAGAGATCCTGGTCTATTTTTTACAAGTGCTTAATGTCATTTATAGGTCTTAGTATAAAGGATTCCACTTCCATACCCTTAGACTCACCTAATAGTGTTACAGTTGTTGGCTGCCGATCATTTCTTAATTCTTCGACTTGCACAGAAATTTCAGCAAGTGTTTTCATTTATTGAATAACACCACTTGTACTGTTCCACAACATTTATTTACTTTGCACCTGACCGGTTTCGCCTCTCGGCATTCTCAAAGGTAAAATATAAACTTTGGTAAACCTAACTTGATGAGCACTTCATCATGTGAATACATCTATACATAGGTTCGTTTTTTTCTTAAAAGCTGTTAACTTATCTCTGGCTGTAAATATATTTGACTATTTTCCCTGTAAAACTGTAGTTACTTCATTTACTTTCCAAAAATTTCGGCAAGATATGCTAATTTTAAGAGCCATTGTTCATCATGCAAAACATTGAAAATATTTGAGACTTCAGACTTCACTTGCCTCATTGCGAAAACCTTTAGCTCCCTCGAAGTTCATACAACCTGGTTAGAACTTTGCCTCTTGAAAGCCATCGGATTTCAGTATGCAGCAGGAGTGCTTCGTATTGACTGCCCATTTCTTCGCACACCTTTTAAATATTCGCGACTAGAGGGGACGACTTTTTACGTAATTTACGATTTTAATTGCTTCATCTAGAACTTTTTTAAAATCAGTTTGCATTCTGTTTACAACAAGAGCGTAGCGATGCAAAATGCAGTGACTGCTTTTACATCCCGGCTTCACATGCTTCTACATGCACTGCATATCCTATCCGATATCCTACAGAATCTCGGTATCCCCATAAGCATTCTGAAACTTTTATTATACTGGATGCGTAAAGAATTGAAAGCTTTTTTAGTGTAATTAGTCCAAAGACTGCTGGTGTAAAATGTTTGACAGTACGTTTTGAACAGGGTTAACTTGGCTTCCCTTCAATGACCAACAAACCATCTAATGACCATATTACACCTAACTGACAAAGCTCTAAGCTCCCGTTCAATATTTTCATTGTCCGTCAACCAATCTGTCGTGGAAGTACAACCACTACTTTTCAATTTGTTTTAAGAGATATCTTTTAGTTAATTATGGAAAACTGGCTAAGAACCGGAAAGCTAAACTAACAATGAAGATAACAGTCATGACAATAATGTAGCTGGATGTTCGGTATGTTTACCATAAACTCAGAATACTAGTACAAATCTATACTTACGTAATACTAGATATAAAAATTATGTGAATCTCTTAATGTATAATAAACGGGATTTCGCGTGGCACTATTATCAGTCCCTCCAGTTCCACTCCACAGCATTCAAACACCGTTTCACGCGAATGTGATCTTATCTTGGTCAACTCTTTGTATTTAATTCATTGTTTTATGTACACAGAGACGCCTCCTCAAGAAGGATCTCGTCTTCTGTCACGTATAGGCTTCTTGGCCTGCAATATATGGCCTCTAATTCGTATCCTATTAATTTGGAATTACAAATGTTAATATCTTCCATAAATGTCTCCGAGAAACACAAGACATCTGGCTGCATCTTATTTTCATATAGATTTGTAATTGTTATTTCGATTTTTCCTTTTTTATTTATTAGCCCAGCAATGTATTGATGGAAGATATGTAGCCTATATATTTTTCTTCTTTCAGTCGATGCGAAAAAGCTCATTATTTGTACAGGGGGACGGTAATGGTTTTATACTTGTCGGTGACTTGGTGTTCACAGACGAAGTTTTACAACACCTCGAAAAGTTATACGGTATTATTTATACTGTTGATTGACGGCACTTGGTGGAACTTGCTGCACATATTGAAAACGACACTTGTACTATTCCACAATATTTATTATTATAAACCTGACCGGTTTCGCTTTACAGCATTTTCAAAGGTCTAGATGGGAGGACAAGGTATTACTGTCTCGAAAACACACCAACATACCAACAACATATAATAATAAATATTGTGGAATAGTACAAGTGTCATTTTCAATATGTAATACGGTATTGTTCCTTTACGAGAACTAGCTAGTGTTTCCGTATTAGTGCAGTTTTGAAGAGGGGGGTTTGCTATTTGGTTTATAGCCGGAAAATAGTATGGTATCGTCCCTCGTTTAGGAGTTTGTACCATGACCACATTACGTACTGAAAGACTATGTACATTCTCGACTTTTAAGCAATTGTGTTTTAGGCACTTACGATTATAGTCATATTGGTCGAACGTTAGGTTAATTTGCTTATATAAACTATAACACATTTTATTGTGAAAGTTACAAAAAGTATCATCATGAAAAAAATGTATAAAATTACAATTGGAAGCTTGAAGACATGATAATTTAAGCATGCTATTTAGTTTTCGTTCATTTAAATGTTTATTTTGAGTAACACCAAGTACAATGACCTGGCAATTTCGAAGTAGTTTTAGTGCTGTAGTTAGTTCTGACATGATGTACATGGGATTGGAGTCACGTTCGACTACTGATAATATGACTTTGTCTCCCTAACTAAATTCAGTATGGCGAATTGTGTCCAATATGTAATTTGAGCTTACTCCAGGTTTTAAGAAGCTTGAATAAGCGTTATGTTTATAGTTTGTACCTAGGCGTGATTTAATAAGTTGAGTTGTCAGCCCGAGACATTGCCCGAGACATGTCCAACAGCATTTCTTCTCGTACAAAAAGAAATTGTGTAATTTGAAATGAATTAATCAATCTTTTGAAGTATTGGTACCATAACCAAACTAACACTCAACGGGCGGGCTCACATTCAACACAGTATAGAATAGAGTGCGGCGTCAGGCAGGGCAGCCTCAGCTCTCCTCGCCTGTTTAATTTGTACGTGAGCGATCTGATTGATGAGCTCAGTAGAACAGGTGTCGGTTGTTCTGTTAATGGTAAAATGGTATTAGTTAGGCAGACGACATGGTTCTGCTGAGCCCGTCCGTCAAGGCTCTCAACATACTTTTAGGAATATGTGAGAGGTCTTAGGTACAACACAGTTAAGAGCTAGGTACCTACTTATTTTTTAAGCCGGGAAGAAATGTCTCAATAGTGTACCTCCGGTCAAGATAGAAGATACAGTGCTTAGTACAGTCACGAAGTTTAAGTACTTGGGTCATTGGTTGACGAACGATCTCTCGGACAATGAAAATATTGAACGTTAGCGTAGAGCTTTGTCAGTTATTTGTAATATGGTCATTAGAAGGTTTGTTGGTCATTGAAGGGAAGTCAAGTTAACCCTGTTCAAAACATACTGTCAAACATTTTACACCAGCAGTCTTTGGACTAATTACACTAAAAAAGCTTTCAATTCTTTACGCATCCAGTAAAATAAAAGTTTCAGAATGCTTATGGGGATACCGAGATTCTGTAGGATATCGGATAGGGTATGCAGTGCATCAGGAATGTTTGCGGAGGCTAAGGTGCATTGTTTTTATACAATCAGACGCAAAAGAGTGGCCTCACTGATGCAAATTTCTCATTAAATTTACTATTATTACCTATTTTATTAGCCAACTAGCTGATGCCCGCAGCTTCGCCCGCGTAATTTTTTTCCCGTTCCCGCTTCCCGTATTTTATCCCCTTGGGGGTAGAATTGATCAAAATCCTTTCTTAGCGGATGCCTACGTCATAACATCTACCTGCATGCCAAATTTCAGCCCGATCCGTCCTGTGGTTTCGGCTGTGCGTTGATAGATCACTATGTCAGTCAGTCAGTCACCTTTGAGTTATATATATTTATAAGACATATGTAATTTTTCCAATGTCGGATTATAGGACACTCTAGACTTCCTAACATTGTATTCAGGAGTATTCATTGTATGCCCTATGCTCATTGTATGCCCTCCCGTACACGGTGCGTGTACGGGAGAGCTCCTGTAGTCTCCTTGGAATAAAGTATATGTACTTTATATGTTGGCTAATAAAATAGGTAATAATAGTAAATTTAATGAGAAATTTGTATTTAATTAATTTATTAATATTTAGAAATAATATAAATTAACTAACATAGAATAAGCAACTACTAACACAAATGGATAACACTATCTGACATAATAAATGAAATTGAAATTCTATCTAATTGTTATGACTTATTTAAAAAACCGGCCACGTGCGAGTTGGACTCGCCCACGAAGGGTTTCGTAGCAGCAAGTAACATAATATAAAAATTCTTATAGTTTGTTGTAACTTTGATTGATGTTTTAACACGTTCGCAGTGGTAGTGATTTTTCTAACAGAAAATTGCGGTTTATGACGTATTAAAAAAAAACTACCAGCTCTATCTCGTTTAAACCAATTTTCGTTGGTAGTTTACCCATAACACAAGCAGGTTATTCCTAGCTTACTTTGGGATCAGATAGCGTTGTGTGAAATGTCCGTGAATATTTTTTATTATTATTTATAGCATTTTTTTAGGACCTATCTACAGATACCCCACATGTATGGTTTTGATGAAAAAAAAATTTGAGTTTCAGTTCTGAGTATGGGGACCCCCAAAATTTACTGCTTTTTTTCTAGTTTTATATAAGAATCTTAATGCGGTTCACAGAATACATCTAGTTACCAAGTTTCAACAGCATAGGCTTTATAGTTTCGGAGAAAAGTGGCTGTGACACACGGACGGACAGACAGACAGACAGACAGATATGACGAATCTATAAAGGTTCCGTTTTTGCCATTTGGCTACGAAACCCTAATAAAAGGATCGAACGGAAGTGTCAGAAGGTAAACTGACATGACAACAATAGCGTTCCTTTGTCTTGGACCTGTAGTGACCCCAGCATTATTGTAATGACATTCTGGCATTTTGAGTGTTTTTAGCAACTGCAGGTATGTTATAGAATATATTCGAATAATCAGAAAACCTTGACGGGTTTATTTAGAACCAGTGCAGAAGTGATAGGGCACCTCTTGAAAGTATGTAATTTACATTAGCTTTGGTAAAATCATGCATCATGACTCTTCCTCATCTGTTACCGGCCAAGTGAATGACCCTTTAGTGCATAAATATAGCAAGAATTGTTGGTAGATAACTGCTGACTATGTGTTTCATCGCATTGCAAAGTCGTCACTGATCTGACCGTGCTTAGATTGCTAACTTAGCTGGTTGTTTACCTATTAGTGTCAGTAAATCATAACGTGCGTAACTGAAACATGATACCTGCTTAAACCAAAGAGAATGTAACACTACGTTTAAGAGACGGGACTCCCATACTTTCATTTTGATTCATTTAAAAGTTTGCGCACAGAATCAATACCAACACAAAGACGTTAAAAACTTCATTTGGTCTCTTAGGTTGCAAACTTGTTTGTAGGGTTGGGACCCAGGACCGAGAGAAATAATCAAAAATATATCGATATCGATATTTTTTTTCGACCTGGGTCCCAATTCTACAAAACCTAGGTGGGGTGTGCAATCATCCTCATCATATGAGAATGGTTGTATACCGCACCTGGATTTTATGTCAAACACATGCTGGATGTATTTTAGGTAATAATTAAAAACATAATACGACATATAAAATTCTTTATTTAAAAAATGCCTTGTGAACGTTCCAATCGCGTATTCTGCCGCCTATTCATATATTCTATCAGTGTTTCCCACATCTGTTCAACAAAAGTTCTCTATTCCAGTATATTGTAGCCACAGCTCACATCTGTAAGAAGATAAAGTCAATATTAGATTTCAGCACACTCTACCACAGAGACATCAAATTGTGTGATGCACTGATGTGTGTCTGAGGTTGAGTGTGGTTCGAACGAGATCGTGAAACCTGTAGGATTGGAGTGACGAGTTACTAAAAATTGTGAAGGACGGTATATCGATATCCATAATTATATGCACTTGAAAACATTGCGGTGCTGAATTAACAAAATCACAAAACTTTGTATCATAATCTTTATCAGAAACTAAGCTGCCTTATCATTAGGAAATTGCAACACGGTATCCCTAAGCTACCTGAAGTTAATCACCTCAAGTTTGTATGAGATAAGATACTATAAAAGTTAAATAACATATTATCACGTGCTTGGAGTCTCCAAGCACGTGTTGATATGTTACTTAACTCTTATAGTATCCTATTTCCAAGTTCGAGACAAAGGAACAGTTATGATAATTAATCAGACCTTGAAGAAAAATGTCGATTTGTGACTAACAGTGGAACATCCCTATCCTATGACTATGATATATCAATAACAAGAAAAAATACATTACCACCAATTTCCTGTAGCAATAGCATATTACTACATGATATTATGCAGTTATTTGGTGTCTGTGGTGTAGTAGTTGCTCTTTTAATAAGAATTTAGTCATAACATAACCTCTTTTCACCATCTTTTTCTTCCCGACTATTCACCACATATTTAGCACTTTTTCAACACACTTCATTGTTGATTAATTTCTAAACATTTCAATTATGTCAATTAAACACTGTTACTCACGATATACTAATAAATACTTTACAAAATTATAAAATAACTTTACAACAAAGAGAAAAGGAATCCATTACTATCAAAATATGAATTAATGAAAGAATGAGTTACTGCGTCATAGAGCAGAAATTCTTTTTCATAGTATGTATAGGTATATTTATATGATTTAAAAAAAAGAAGGTGCGCAAACTCCATACATTTTTTCGTTGTATGGGAGTTGCATCAGGCTGGCTTAAACGACGATGAGACGGGAGAATAACACGCATGCCTCACGTCCCTAGTATCAGAATAAAAACCGAACCAACCCTTAGGGTTGTTTCTTTTACTTTATATTATTACTTCTTCAGAGAAGGGGATAACACCCGAACTTAGTCAAGACTGTGGTGGTAGTCAACGTCTTTGTGTTTCAAAAATTTGATTATTCTGCAATAAACGTGCATAATTGATTTACCCATTGTCTGATTTTGTATGAGAAAAGAAACAAAAAAAGCAGATAAGTACTTACTTTTATAGTTGAAGTCCCACTGCACTTATTATTTCTTCTAAGATGACATTCCCATACAACAGCTCCACTTTTGTGTGGCTTTTTCCTCAAAAATTGGTATCCAGCACGCAGAAGCACGATTCTACCTTTTGTTCTTATATACTGCCAGCCCCGTCTTTAGGCCTCTGAAGGCTAATTCTATATAGACGACCCCCCGCCAGATGGACCGATGACCTGAAGAAGGTCGCAGGGACTGGCTGGAAGCGGAAGGCGCAGGACCGTGTGTTGTGGCGTGATTTGGGAGAGGCTTACGTCCAGCAGTGGGCTGATAAAGGCTGATTTGATTGATTGATTGATAATCACAGCATTGATCACGACAATAATCGGCCCTTATAATAGGTACGATAATTACTTTTTTTTAAATATAAAGTTTCCATCAGTTTTTTTATATATCTTGAGTTTCGTCAGAAGTTTGAGTATAAATAAAAGATAAATCATCGATTATAATAAGTTTTTGATTTTCGACTTCAATTAAACGTTCCATGATCTTGGTTCTAAATATTAAGTTTTGGTACGTGCTATTTTTTTTATTGTAGGCATTTTTGACATAAACAAACACATACCTTCATCATTTTCTTTAATTCTTCTTTGGTTAACTGATTTGAGCAACTCTCTTTGTCAAGCCCTTCGTCCGAAATTTTTGAAATTGTTGAATGAAAAGCGGCTGGTTTGCAAGGTACATCATCAGAAGTTATATTTTTCTTTCATTTAATAACATGGATGGCTATTATGTTTTTATCGAAGTCCGGTGTACAGGAGGTGTTTCTTGTTTCTTTCAAAATTTGATCATTCTGCAATAAACGTGCATAATTGATTTACCCATTGTCTGATTTTGCATGAGAAAAGAAGCAAAAAAAGGAGATAAGTACTTACTTTTATAGTTGAAGTCCCACTGCACTTATAATTTCTAAGATGACATTCCCATACAACAGCTCCACTTTTGTGTGGCTTTTTCCTCAAAAATTGGTGGATACCAATACCGTGCTGGATAGCACGCAGAAGCACGATTCTACCTCTTCTTATTATATACTGCCAGCCCCGTCTTAAGGCCTCTGAAGGCTAATTCGATATTCTCGGCGCATAGTGTCGCGCCCAACCAAGACCTAGTTCGTATTGACTATAGCTTGGGCAACGGTAATGGCGCCCAAGCTAAATTCAATACGAACTAGAAGGTCTTCTCCAACGAGAATCGTTGGCAAACAAATTGAAAGACCTGGCCAGCAAACACCCAGGTATGAAAAAAGATTTGGAAGATTTTCTGTCAACAGAATCCATTAAATCCCTTTTTGCAACTTTTTGCAGTATGTATGCGGCAGAAGAGCAGAGGTTATTGAACAAAGAAGGAATGGATTCCTTCCGAAGGAAGAGTATCAGGCATCTCTTCTTAATGTAATCCCCCCATCAACCACCCACCTTTTTTGTGAGACACAACTGGCCGAGCTGTTGAAATAACCATCGCAACCAACCTTTTTTCGTTACCCTCACAGAAAACCATTACAACCAAAAGTCTATAAAGTCCAATGCACTCGGCACGTCAAAGTATACCAACACATAAAATTTCTAAGACGCTGAGAACATTCAATCGACCACGTGAGCCAAATACCAGAAAACGCAAGAAACTTTCAATCGACCAGCCAATACCAAGAACAGAGGCTCTTCCCGAAATAAATCATCTAAAAACTAGCCTTCAAAAAAAAAAACAAAACCGACTGACGTATTCAACGGTGGCCGAAAGAGGAGGGGGCGCCGCGCCGTTAAGTATCCTACAAATAATAAGCGGATACATAATTCCTTTCGTAAAAAAACCCTCAAAAATGTAAGTGTGTGGTGCCTCTAGGAGCCGGACAGGTATGGTCATTCTAATGTGTTTAGATAGTGGTGATATTCCAAATGTTTGTGAACTCGATGAGACTCTAAAAGGACCAGAAAGAGAACAGTGGTTAGAGGCAATAAGGGTTTGTTACTTTAAATCAAGAAACTTACATTGATAGTTTATTAGAAAAGTTTCAAATGACAGATTGTAAAGACTGTTCAAACTCAATTTAATATAAACACTGGTCAGAATGTAACTAAACAAGTGCCCTACCAGCAACTTATAGGTAGCTTAACTGCTGTCCTGTCGGTCTTAACAAGACCAGATATAACTTACCCTGTAAGTTATTCAAGTCAGTTTAATATGTGTCATACTAATGAGCATTGGCATTATGCCAAGAAGATTTTGAAATATTTAAAAAAAGACTAAATCGTTCGGTATTATATATTGCAAGAATGGAAAAAAAAGATATTAAAGGTTTTGCTGATGCTTATTGGGCAAACAATAGATTGGATAGGCGGTCATATACCGGTTATTGTTTTTTGTTATCTAATGGTGTTATATCCTGGGCGTGTAAAAAACAGAAAACAATAGGGGCAGCTTTCTGTACTACCAGAGGATGCGCTGCTTGTGACCTTTTGAACTTCTGCATAACGGATTTGGTTAAACGTTATTCTTTACCTTGAATGGCAATATGTGGCTTAGCAGCTGGTATTATGGGTTACTGTTGTTTTGTAGAAGAGATCCAGTCAAAACCGTCGTCTACAGTGGGTGTCGGTGGTACCCAAGGGTTTATCGATGATGTTGAAGGTGAAAGAATGTTATCTTCATCCTCCGATGGTACAGGAGAATTGGGCTCATTCTCTAACTTGGAACACGAATGAAGGCCAGGTTGATATTTTTTTATGAATCAAAGCTCTTTCAAGCTGTGAAGCAGAATACTTGAGTATTTCAGTAGGTGAAAATTGGGGTTTCCAGATCACAGAGATCTGGCAACCCCAATTTTCACTATTCATTCAATTCATTATATCATGTACCGCATAATCATATGTAGTTCAGACTGTTTAGAGTTATTACTCACCAATACCTAATCACTTTCTTCAATCAGATCGACCAGGTCATTATCTATTCTAATTATTCGAGCCCATAATATAAGGCCTTTGAAACGGATTTTAGAGCATCTACCTTTGTTTCTATGGTCAGGTATTAATATAGCATTATATTTTTCATAGTATAAAATCTTTACTATATGAAGACCACTTAATCGTTTTTCTGCTATCATAACCTGTACTCGATCTCCAATATTTAACGCCATTTTAACTACAATTGTAGGAATCAAATGATACCATAAAAATGACTGTCAGTAATTTATAGGTACTCTGGCTTTATTGCTTTTAGTAGCTTAACGGTAGACAGTCAATCTATCCTAATATTAGGATAGTTTTTTAGAATAATTTTATATGTTCGTTTCTTTTACAAATAGATATCTTAATTCGTCAACACAATCTGTACATATAAAAGTAAAACACAAACTGTTTATAATGAAAGTTTATTATCAATACACCATTTACTTAAACATAATACATTTTTTAAAGCACAACTCCTGTTGTGATAAATACAACTAAACACATCTTTATAATCATCATACAAGCTTAAGAAACTAGGACATCCTACATTTTCTAAATTATTTATAGTAACATTATTGTCTTCTAACATATATGTTAACCATGATACCTTCTCCAAACCTTTAGTGTAGATATGTTTATCTTTTAATATTTTTTTAATTAAATGCTGGTAATTTGAGTATGGTATAAATCCTTCACCCCAGTGTATTCCTTTATTACGCTCAATCCAAGAAACTTGCCGTCTTTCTTGTTTCGTTAAATCATAAAATGGGAAAGGTGCTTTAATCAGAAATGCAACAACCTTCATTTTCTTATTACATAATATAGCTATTTCTTTGACAATAAATTCATTTGCTTCTGTTTTAAAACCTTGAACATCTACAAAGATAGTCATGATAGTCTACGCACTATGTTACTCAAAGGTTTATATTCCACCAGACGGTCGTTAATAATCAAGCAGTATCCTGTAGTATTATCAGGTATTGGTGTTAAGCATTCAATCTCAAGACGCACATCTACAGGACCTGTCTTCAAACTATCGTTTTGCCTCGAGCAGTCAATAATGAATACAGGTGCCTTTTCTTTGAAATTTGTAAAATCAAGTAAGGGATCTGCAGGACAGTTGTAATACGACTGACGAAATCTGACATACATTTCGTATAATATACTATATTTATTTTCCGCAAAATTTAAACCAAGGGGCTCATATGGATAATACTGAGAATTTAAAAATAATGTAACGTTTGTAACGTCACAGTGATCAAACAATGAACTGTCCTTGCTTTTATTATTTCTCCTATTAGTTTGTAAACAAAATATTACATATCGGGGTTTTTCTAATTGTGATGCCGTCTTAATCGACCAAGAATGCTTTGTAGTTTTAGGAAGCAACGGATATTCGTATAGATCCCAATTTCTAAATGATATCTGAACAGGTTTATCTCGTTCTAAATGCTTAAGAAGTATCACTCGGCCACGATCTGATACTTTTATATGAGGGACACGCCATTGCACTTTTTGTACATCTATTTTAAAATGTGTAACATCATCAGTTACTATAATACTGTTTAGATTAGTGTTGCTTCTATTCAGTATAAGTTCATGTTTACAATCTATACTAATATTATAAAGAGGAAAGATTTGTTTTTTTGTTTGTTTGTTTGTTTGTTTGTAACGAATAGGCTCCGGAACTACTGGACCGATTTGAAAAATTCTTTCACTGTTGGAAAGCTACACTCTTTGCGGGTAACATAGGCTATATTTTATTCCCGTATTCCCACGGGAACGGGAACTACGCGGGTGAAACCGCGTGACGTCCGCTAGTTCATTATAATTTTATTATAATCCTCGGCAAACCCTAAAATTTTGGATAGAGGAAAAATAGCACTGAAATGTCCGTCACTTTTAAATCCACCTAAATGCCACCCCCATAGGGCTCCAATTTTATTGTCAGCATCATTCATTGAAACATATGACTTTATTGTTGATGTTATTCCAGAATTTTTAATTCGGTCTATTTCTATACCATTTATTTCATATCTGATATCATGAAACAGGAACATGACAGGATTATTGGTAAATGCAATCGGTTTCTTTATCGGATTTCCATCTTTTCCATAAAACGTTGCTTGACCTTCGATGTAAAGTGAACTAGCGGACGGTAACACGTATATATCTTGTTGGTGTATGGGGATTCTAATTTCATCATTTTCTCTAAAACTGTTGTTATAGGGGTTGTAAGAATGGACTTCATAACTCTCAATAGAATTATCAAAATGTGGCAATTCGGATATTTGTAACATATTCATAGCTTAAAACCTAAAGCTTTCAGGAAATCTTTATTCTCTTTGGTTAATTTCTTCAGTTTATTCTTACGTGTGCACACCTTAGAGGTTTTAGAGTAAATATGTCTCTTACTATTTGCAGCTGTTTTATAATGTAAAATCATTGTGTTTTTCTTAAATGAAGTCGTAGTTCAATATATTCTTGTCCTATATTAATGCAACACCCAAATTGATCAAGAATTTTAACAGATATAGATGAAATAATATCTTTTTTTTACTGGAAAATAGATAATGTTATGTGGTATTTCTATGAACTGATGATGTGTAGTATTGTTTGATAACGGAACTAAAAATTCATGAATAATATGATTTGGTAATCCGTTAGAATATGACCCGTTTACTAAATCACATTCGATTCTGATAACAGTCAGATTGCTGGTATTAATCTGAGAGCCTAATATAGAAAAGTATAGTAAACCACACTCGTATTGATCGGTTAAAAATAATGGTGGATGAAAATATGAAATTAATTCTGATTTATTTCCTCAGATAGTTACTGTTTTAGACATGCTTACATACTGAGCTGTTTTGTACGGTCATGCTTATTTTATTCCTTGCTTAAGCCAAAACTTTTTTAAGAATCTTAAACAAAGGTGGCCACAGTTAAATGGGTGATCGCGTTGTATATTATCGTAATTATAGCGTATTTTCGTACCTGCATATTTTATTAACTCTTTTGGTGGTTTAAGATTTCCATAACTGTCAAAGTATTCAATATAGTCCATGTGTTTTGCATAGGCTACCCAATGCGAGCCAGGATTTTGAGAACTATCTAAATTAATAACTCCACATTCTATATTGAAAGGGTATTTAGGGAGTTCATCTCTCATAAAAACTCCTCTGAAATAAGGAATACTCTTTCCGTACTTTAAAATGTCGAAGTTGGTTAATGCTCTGTTGGGTAGCCGATGTATTAGTTTTTTTCTTTCGATACGAAAATTCCAAGTCCATTTTTATGAGATTTAAGATGTAATCCTTTTCCAATGCAAAGCGCTTCCATTTTTTCATTGTGCCTCTTCGATTCATTATATAGTTGTTTAGCCATTTTAAATTCATTTATGGTTTTAGCAATACCTGCTGCACCACCAGCTAAAGCTCCCGCTGCTGATAGCCCCGCAAAAATAGGAATTAAAGGCAATACGCCACCAGTTTTCGGTATGGGAATAACACGAGGAAGTTTTATAGATGAATTATTAGCTAACTCTTTGACTGCAGCCATAGCTAATTCAATCGCTGCTTTTTTGCATTTTGGTTTTATATTTTTCAAGCGTCTTTTTGTCACATTAATGATATTTGTAAATTTATTTCAAAGTCCTTTTCCAGATGTTGGTTTATTAGAAGATATTTTGCTACGTGTTTTCAACCCCGAACCAGTTTTAATTTTTCCTAACATGACATTGCTTACTAGCTGGGCAGCCAATTTTTCTCCAGTACTCGCATCAGGTGTACCAGCACGTTTTGTTGCCATTTTTAACAAAATTAAATCTGCCTTATGACGATCTTTTAAGTTTAATGACTTGTGATATGCAATATCGTGTTCTTTACAGTACTCGTCTAATTTATTAACACCTTTATCTCCTCGTGAAAGTCTCTTGATTAGCTTTGTTCCCGGACCACAATAATTGTATCCTGGTAAGTGCAATTCAACTGGCAATTTATTTATGAGCCAATTTATAAGACTGCTCTCTCCAATACACATTATAAGACTAATCAATCTTGAATAAAAAGCTTAATAAATACGTTTTTCTACAATATATTCGACTTATCAATCCAGCTGTTTTCAGCAGAAGGCATTCCTAACCATTTTACTAAAACATTATTTCCTTTTCTTCTAAGAACTTTTTCCACCAAATATACATCGGAATGCTTCGTTTTTTGAAGCTCTTGTGTGTAAAAAGCCCCTATAATAGGGGTACCTCTTGAATCTTCAAGTAAGTACGTGTAAGGTACAGTATTTTGTACTTTTCTTATCTTAAAAATTTCTGTGGACCAGTTGGGAGTATATCCTTTTGCAAATGTTCCCTTATGCTTACTGATACGCACGTAATCATTTAATTTGTACTTACTAGTTTTATTATTTATTTTACGCAAACTTATAAATCTATTCAGTAAGCGTTTTTTATTAATATTATCAATGTTTGCAGGTATATCATCAATTGTTCGATGGTATGAGTGATTGTATTTATAAACAACAGAGTTGAGAGTGCTATCCACCCAATTATAACTGCTGTTTAAACTAAATTCTTTGTACAGCATAGACTTTAATGTTCTTATAAATCGTTCAACTATAGAGGCCTTTTTTGTTGAAAAGGTTGAGTAATGATTAATATTATAAGATTTTATGAGTTTTTGGAACTTATTATTGTAAAATTCCGTACCATTATCAGTTTGCAGATTTTTCGGGATACGGCCTTTACTTAATAATATTTTAAAAGCGTCATATACAATATCTTTGGTTTTACTTTTCAATGGTAAAACCCATGCAAATTTTGAAAATGTATCAATAACTGCAAGAATAAATCTATGATTTTTGTTTTCTTTAGAAGTTGATTGCATATCAATTAAATCCGCTTGCCATAAATCATCTATATCTTTCATAATAACATTTCTTCTTGGAAAATTAACCCTAGCAGGTCTATGAATTTCATTTACTACATCAGCTTTACTCATTTTGGTACGGCTTTATTAATTTTATTTTTAATAACGTGCAGTGTTTAAATATTTAAATTATTTCTATACTGTATGAATGATACTAAAGTACTGATATTAAATCCTTAGTGTACGTAGATTTATCCTTTTATTATCTTAGCTTCCTTTAATTCTTCAACAATTGATAATATTTCATTATCATGATTACTATTACCAGCATCTCGTGAAGCAACTAATAATTTCAATCTTTCAACCAGTTCATTGGGATCATCCCAATATATCAAGTCGGTGCTATTGTTATATATTTTGAGATTCGGTAGGCTAGTTCCAAGCTTTGTCCTGTGTTTTCCAAAAGTATCTTCAGAAAATAAAGGTTTAATTATTTCTCGGTATTTAATTCCTTTGTCACCTCTTAATTGACCTGTAGGACTAAAATCTCTTTTATGTGCGTTGGTTCGATGTAATATATCTTTATATACAAGTTTATCTGCATTTGTTGCATCTGATTTTAAATCAGGTTTCCTGCGTAATAAAAGCTCTTTTAAGCCGGGAGTTAAATTGTAAGACATGTCTTTAATTTTAACAAAAATTTCATCATTTTCATGTTTAGTGAATGATACCTGAGCATCACCCATCATTAAAGTTTTATTATTAGTTCTTATTCCAAAGGGCACATTAATGTTTACATAAATGCCATATACGTCTTTACCTTGTAATGACATTTCTAAATTATATCTTTCAAACCCTGTTCGGTAGAATCTGTAGAAACTGCATCCACATCATAGAAATTATCAGACTTTGTAGAACTATTTTCATCTGATTCAATGGGTTCATTATTCATATATGATGCATTTTCCAAACATTCAATTTTATCTGGATAGTTCTTTGGCTTCACTAGGGTGTTAAGAGGATCCGAAACAGGCTCAAACATTTTATTGAGAGTCAAATTTAGATCATGTTCTTGATCTTTCATTTGTTTTAGTTTACTTTTGATTGTTTCAACTGACTTTATTAACTCAATTTTGAAATCTTTTTCCATGTTATGAAATATTTCTTAGAGTAGAGTAGGTTTCAGTAAGCATGCAGCAATACTAAATGAAATTAATGTGCATAGCTCATTTATAATGTAGTTTTAACTGAAGTGAAAAAAAGTAGGGGAAAGGTGTACAAGATGATCCCTCGAGGTAAGACGATCCTTTTCGATTGTGACGATACTGTGCATGCCATCTAGTTGTTTTTTCGAGAAAAGCGTAGGTTCCCGCCCCCACCGACTGCAGTCAAACCGCGATGGCTGCGGGAAGGACGATCACTGTGTTTTGTGATTTTTAAAAAATTGTACAGTGTTAATCTAAAGTAAGCCTAAATTTGAAACTCCTTTACTTTTCGTGTAACCGATTTTATGTAATGATTATTATATTAGTAGCTTCTAAATATGTTCATTTGTTATAAAAACGTATTGCGGTGACTGTAGGATACTTATAGGTTAGGTTAGAGAATTTCAAATAAAAAGTAAGCTCTGGGGCAAGATGATTCGTCTGCTTCTGTACAAGATGATCCGTGGATCATCTCACCCCAATGTCTTTTTGCCCGGCTGCGCCAGCGAGGGTAATAAATTCGCGCGTATGTATGTATGTACTCGTATGTATGTTATATGTATATATACTATATGTAACAAGATAATATAGCAATTCTACATTTTAAAATAAATTAAATGATTAAAAAAATAACAAACTCAAATGCTACTGAAAAGGTCGAAACAAGCTTGATAACCATGATATTAGGCGGTACCCACACATTTTCTTTCGGTTTATGATTTTCAAATGGGTACCGCCTGATATCAAGCTTGTTTCGACCTTCTCAGTAGCATTCGAGTTTGTTATTTTTTTAATCATTTATGTTATTTTATTATGGTTTTTTTTTAAAAGGAAATTGCCACGTGTCACGTATCGTGGAAGACCAGCCGTGGACAGTGGGATCTATGGATGATAAAGCACTAGGGGCTGTGGCAGTTGATTATGCCTAAGGGTTGATCTCATTGTTCAAAACACATATTTGATTAAAACATTTTAAAATAATTATTTGAGTAAAGTCATTTTAACGATACCTTAAGTCGATTTTTTAATTAAACGGAGTAAAGTGACAGCAACTAATGTCACTTCTTCATACAATGCTGCATAATTTCTATGAAGAAGTGACATTAGTTGCTGTCACTTTACTCCGTTTAATTAAAAAAAAATGTGAGCGTGTACTAGTGTACACACGTAAGAAGTGAAACTTCTTCATAACCTTATTTTTCAAGCCCAAAAGCCCAAAAGCCCAAAAGCCCAAAAGTCCAAAAGTCCAAAAGTCCAAAAGTCCAAAAGTCCAAAAGTCCAAAAGTCCAAAAGTCCAAAAGTCCAAAAGTCCAAAAGTCCAAAAGTCCAAAAGCCCAAAAGCCCAAAAACCCAAAAGCCGAAAAGCCGAAAAGCCGAAAAGCCCAAGAGCCGAAAAGCCGAAAAGCCGAAAAGCCGAAAAGCCCGAAAGCCGAAAAGCCGAAAATCCGAAAAGCCGAAAAGCCCAAAAGCCGAAAAGCCGAAAAGCCGAAAAGCCCGAAAGCCGAAAAGCCGAAAAGCCGAAAAGCCCAAAAGCCGAAAAGCCGAAAAGCTCAAAAGCCGAAAAGCCCTAAAGCCCAAAAGCCCAAAAGTCCAAAAGCCCAAAGTCCCAAAGTACAAAAGTCCAAAAATCTACAAACGACATGCTATCCCTGGATAAAGTACTCTTAATTCGAATCCACCGTGGTGGGGACGAAAACAAAAATGGCGCGTAACGAAAAAACGTGACGTGACGCTAAATTTTTTCCAACGCCGATAAAGAAGTTTCACTTCAAAAATTCGACTATAGAGATTGGGTTGGATCTGAACGGGGCAAGATGATCCTCTGGGATCATCTTATACACCTGTGTGGACAAGATGATCCTTTAGCAGACATTTAGTATAATTAATGAAACTCTTATCAATACTGAATTTTGAGAACATAAGGTATGACAATACCTAGATAGATAAACTGACTATTCAAAACATCTTTAATATTAACATTAGATTGTACTTTCTCAGATTTACAGGCATTCTCCCTTAGAGGGATCATCTCATACCACCTTCCCCTATCTAGCTGTTTTCTGTACCTGCCTTTGTTTAAAGACGAATCCTTGTTAATGCAAACAAAATTGTACGACTCACTCCAAACTGTATTACACATGTTTTTGAACTGGTTCCATGACATATCAGAGCTAACGTGTTCTTCATAAATATGCTTCAAGTTTACATCATCTTGCTTAAATATTATAATAAAGTTGGCATTGTCCCGTAGCAAATGTTTTGGTATTTTCGAATAAGTTTGAGATAGATAAAAGCAATCAATCTGTTTGTGACGACCCATAGAAAAATAATTTCGTATGTTAGTTTGATTCTCACAAGCGACGTCATCAAAAATAAATACAGAGTTACTTAAAGCTTCGTTCGGTGTTATATTCACGGACATTTCACACAACGCTATCTGATCCCAAAGTAAGCTAGGAATAACCTGCTTGTGTTATGGGTATCAGACCACGGATATTAATGCTTATATACATTTTAAATACATACATATTATACATAGAAACACCCAGACTCTTGAGACAAACATTTATGGGTCACACAAACATTTATGGGTCACACAAATATTTGTCTCCGGTGGGAATTGAACCCACGACCTCCAGCGCCGCAGGCGGTATCACTACCGACTGCGCCACAGAGGCAGTCAAAAACGTCGGTGTTATAACATCTTTATTGTCATTGAATTCATAAAAATTAATCTCAGGTATTCTTCTTATAACTTCTCGTAAGAAACGATATTTAGGTTGAAAATTAGTTTTAGAGTAAAGATAAAGGTTTTGAAATTTTAATCCATTTTCATGTAATAATAAACTGAGTAAGACATTAGTTTTCCCACAATTCGATGGCCCACATATTATACAACGGATTGCATTAGGCAATAAAACGCTATGTCTGATCTGATAAGACGAATCCTCTATATCAATATTGTTAATATTTAACGTTACGGGCTGTTTGACTAACTTCATCTTATTAGGTTATGTACTTCTATTTAATACTCATCTAAAAAAGCTCAATATTTTATAATGTAAACATTTTTCTTTTAATTATTCTTTTTATGTCTATTAACACAGCCTGTTTCATCACCAACAAATCGTTGTACTCGTGTATATATGATACGAGGATTTATGTACATAAATCATTGTTACATATGTATTTATAGGGGTTACTGGAATGAAACGTTAATAAACTGTAGTTTAAATTTAATTCAATAAAATTATACATATAAATCTTATTAATTACATACAATAATATAAACTTCTATAAAATACATTTATATTCCCTTTTTCACATGGTTATGCCATAATGAAACTTTAAAATATAGTTTCACAATGACCCCATGGTAATGTTACAGTTTGATTATGAAATATCTGCCTCTTGTCATCATTCTTATTAAATATAATTTTATTAACTTCTTGAGAATACAGTATATGCCTGCTTGATTTAATTAAATTCATTTTACATTTAAAACTTTCATTACTTCTTAAAGCTTTATGATAGTGAGATAATTTTAATCGACCGGTTACAGCTTTTGTTATACCCTTTGCTTTTGTAATTTGAGTGTTTGTACAATTTATACAATATAGTTTCGCTCTCAACCCAATAAATTCGTTTATAACAATACCTCCGAGTTCATCTTTAAACAGTCCTGGAATTTTATTATTTACTCTAGGCATATTATAGCAGTTGTTACTCTCAAAATTACTTGTCAAATTTTGTGATGTCGTTTTTGATGTCTTCATATATATCTTTAGTATTTATGAAATAGATAAGACTGTCTGTATCTGTGTAGCACAGTCTTGCTCGTGTTTTATATTTATTTTTGATACAGTTATAGTGAAATTTGTATAAATTATTTTTTCAGGATTAAATTGCAAAGCAACAAAGTTTTCAGAAAAAACTGCAATACTTTTTAGATTAGGTTTCGCGATTAACTTTTCAGCACAAAGCCGTTTATTAGTTTTATTATTATTATCATTCCATATGGTCACTAATTTTACATTAACCTGCTTGCGTCTATTCTCTATAGTTTTTCCAAATATTGCATTATTAAGGAGTTTAAAAAAATCTTTTTCAAATGCGTTTATTGATGTTTGACGTAGTCTAGTATTCAAGTCAATATATTTTTGTAAATAATTCTCTTGTCTAAAACAAAACACGGTGAATTTTTCTCAAAGTAAGTCCATTTAATAAGCATTCCTTTAAATGAACATAGTGAATTATATAATTGTATTTATCATATAAATTTGCAATTAGTTTTGGTGCTTTACCTCCAGGAGGTATAAATTTTTCAGGAGCAAACGGTAAGTCACTATTTCGGATAAGACAAATCTACTTCTAAAATGTATCCATAGTCAGAATCATCCGGTACAGATAACACATTCATCGTTTCAATTTCATCGATCGACAAAAGGCGAAATTCCGAAATGGGCATTTTCTTAGTCATGGCATAACCATATAAATTATTACAGTCGAGGTAAAGTAAATAAGTTGATTTTTTCGTAGGATCATAGTTTGGCATATATTTATTATTAGCTTTAGCATGTCGAAGAGAACACTGTGCTAAGCCTCCACGTATTCCTTTTTCCAATAATTCATATATTTCCACATCACTAATTAATTCTAGTTTAACGTTTGTGTATAGTAACATCGCATCCCAGCTCAAACTTGGAGCAGTAATGTAATACGCAGGATCAAGTTGATAATGATTCAAACAAGTTTGTCTAAATTTTTGAAATACATCTGATAAAAGTAGCACATCAGTCTTTAAATATAAATCTGTGTATTCTCCAAGAGTTTTAATATTATATGCTTCCCAAATAGATTTAGCATTTTTATATTCATTATCGGTTATGTGCTCACATTTTAAGCTGTTATAAAAACAGTCTTTCGGTGGAAGTTGAGTTTCATTATATTTCGAGAATGCATTCATATAATCATAAGGATATACTCCTTCCTGACGGCCAGCAATGTGGCTAGACTGATGAACCCGCAGAGAGTGATGGCCGTCAGGGTGATAAGAGGATACCGCACGATCTCCGGTGAGGCGGCATGTCTCCTAGCCGGGACCTCTCCATGGGACCTGGAAGCGAGAGCCCTTGCGTCACTGTTCAGATGGCGCAAGGAGGCGCTGGAGCGGGGCCAAAGGCCTGCGTCTCGAGAAATCGAGGCCCAGCGGACCCTGCTCCACCAGGAAACCCTGGAGACATGGAGGATGCGACTTGAGCAACCAAAGGGGGGATTCGCCACAATCGCGGCCGTCAGACCGGTCATGGACGAGTGGCTGGAGAGAAGACACGGTGCTCTCTCCTACCGGTTGACACAGATGCTTGCCGGGCACGGTAGCTTCGGTAGGTATCTGTGGCGAAAACACCGGGAAACCACGGCCGAATGTCAGCACTGCGAGGACCGCAGCGATGACACAGCGCTCCACACGCTGGTGGAGTGCACGGCGTGGGCACAACAGCGACAGGTCCTCGTAGTGGGTCTGGGCGTGGACACTCTCTCGCTTGAAGCCATGGTGCGAGCCATGCTCTCCAGCGGGAGTAAGTGGGACTGCGCCGCCTCTTACTGCGAGCAGGTCATGCTCGCGAAGGAGGCGGCGGGCCGGGTGCGGGAGAGAACTCTCCCACCCGAGTTCCGCAGTCGGCGCCCTGGGCGCCGCCGACGTGTCTTCGCCGAGGACTATCGGCCTCCATGACCGGGGGTCTGAGGACGGTGAGAGGGCCGCTCACCGTCCTTACAGAAGCAGGCCCATGACGGCAGCGTGACGTGAGCACTCACGCACGCCCCCCCTTAGAAGCGGGGTCACACCCGAAATCCCCCATAGACGCGGGATTGCACCCGAACCACCCCCTGGGCGAGGCCGCATTGGCGGCCGTAGGTCTGTTGGGAGTCACGGGACATCCTTCCTGAGGGCTTACCCGGGGCTCTCAACCATAGGCTGTTGGGCGTTACGTGAGGTTTTTTAGTCGGTAAGAGTCCGGCATAGCATCCTACGAGGATTTTCCCTCACGTTAAAAAAAAAAAAAAAAAAAAAAGGATATACTCCTTTATGTCTTAATAATTTTAGTTGTTCATAATTTATATTTAGAAATTCTTTCGACAAATGAACAAAATCATTTTCACATAAATTGCTAACCAATTCACTTAAACTGGAATTTAGAAATTGGAAAGAATCTATGAATTTAACTTGAATAGATTTTGAATCACCTTTTGTTCGGAACACTTTTGTGATTGAAATATACTTCTCTTTAGTTTTTGGTATTATTTTAAAATCTCCTTTATAATTTGCTAATTCTTTAATAAATAGGTGGGAGTCATAGCCAGCTAAGTTGTGAAAAATAACAGGCACAAATGGACACACTCTAAACATTAAATTACAATGAGAGTGCGCCGGGCCTCTATACTGTGATGTCACGTGATCATGATCCTGTACTTTGTCATCCAGAAGTAGATTATTACAAATATGACATTTAGTTGCATTGTTGTAATCATTTTTTTGGTCTATAGTTAATGGTTCCATTGGCATTTTATGGGACAAAATACTGAATAATATGTAATCCAAATCATTTAGTAAATATTTTATAAACACTTTCACACAGTCAGGCCCTCTATATGTCACATATTTATTCAGGTCTGAATTATGTGTACAACAAATATAGTAGCCAAAACATGAAGGTTCATGAACCTTATATGTTCGAGTGTTTTCAGTTTTCATTATGTTACAGTTTAGCAAAAGACTCTCAAAATCCGCATAAATGACAAAATTATTTTTTTGTTTTCTCTCAAAGTTTTTAAACTGGAGTATAGTATTTCTTTCAGGTAATATCGTCTGTATATTAGGACACATAGTATGCGCATTATACTTTGTTTCATTCGTAAATACTTGTAAGCATGTCTCACACAGATACATTTTACCTTTATGTTTTGTTATTTGACGTCTGACTAATCTAAATAGATTTTTGATCAAACAATAATGTCCATTACCATTTCGTTCAAAATATAATAAATTCACATGATATTGTTTTCGTAAATTTGTGACATATAAAGGACCAGTGACAATATTTTTATCATCTAATCCGTAAATGTTGATACTTATAGTAGGATTTTTTAATTCAAATGTTTTAATACTCTTATTTGTAGGAGGAAACAATACACCATGGATATTTAATACTTTAGAATAATGTGGATATGAAGTTGTTCTGCAAACATTAGTTGTAGCTGGGTATAATGCTGCAACAACACTCCACAAAAAGCAATAGATATCATTATTCTGTATGTTTAAACAGCTTCTCGTTTTTTTATAGCAATCGGCAAATCAATGTATGATCCACCTTTCAAAGGAGCATATTTATTTATATTAATTTCAAGATGGCTTATAGAGTAATAGGACCACCCAGATTCACGGTGTTGGAATTCTGAGAGTTTTTTGTCGAATGTGTTCATTGTTTTCAAATATAATTCATGCATATCTGTATTATGGTATGGTATATAACTTCATATTTTGTGTTAAATGACTTCAGTTGTTGCTCACCAGATTTTGGCAAAATAAAGTAAGCAAAAAGCTCAAAGTTCAACTTAACACAGTTATTTTTAATGAGGCTATTATTAATTATATTCATGACTTGATTCTGATTATCCATTAAGAATTCCTCGGGTGTGAGGTACTCCATTAATGGATTAAGTTTATAACTGATTATTCTCTTTTTGAAAGCCGTAGCAATAATATCAATATTTGGAAATTCAGTTTTCATTATGCAATTCGATTTGTGCAAATTCGTTCTCATATGATATTCATTTTTAGATATTTCAATATGACATTTTTCACAAATAATTGAATCATTGCAGCTTGTTCCATTCGCTGACGTAATCGGGTGAATCGATGAAACTGTAAGTAATAAAAAACAACGAACATTATATGATTACATTCCTTTAATATACTAAATAATTATTCTATTAAGAGATTTATAATTATATTATTATAAGGAGTATACATTTAGGTGCACATCTACTAAGTTGGAGTACATAAAAACTTATACTAATAAAAGTGTAATAATTAATCATTAAAAGTACTTGACCGTAATTCGAAGCTTATATAATGAGATAGGCATATCCGTTACCCGTAGGCTTATCTTACTCATGTTTGATGACGTATTTCCGTCGACTCACCAGTAGGGGGCGCCACCTGTGAACTTATAAAGAACATGGCGTCCACTTTGTCCTCATTGGCGTTTTGATTCCCGTAGCAAAAGGTTATAGCAGGAACACCTGCTAGTGCATTTATTTTTTCTAGTTACTAGTTATATACCTAGTAAAGTTAAAAAAAGTGACTTGGGATGAAGTAAGTGAATTTACAGAAATAATTATTTAACGGCTTTGCCGTTTGTTTGAATATACAGTGAATCTAAAACAAGTGACTTGTGATTGAAGTAAGTGAACCTACAGACATATTTAACGGTTTGACCGTTCGTTTAAGTCTCAGGTATGTTTTTACTTCATATTTTTACGATCACATATGAGTGTGATACGTCATAACGTGAAATAACCTATTATTTTAAAATAGCACGTAAACCTTTCGAGGTTGCAGTTTCTTTCATTTAATATCTTTAGTTACAGCTAATATCAAACTGATTTTATAGATTGTATTCATAGGTACTAATACTTTTTTTTTTAGATATTATTTGCTTCGTGTATGTACAGCGTAAGTACCGCCGAATATAGAAAATATTTTCAAAATATTTCTATACCTACCCACATAAAGGCACATTAATTACTAGATGTTCCTATACATGTAAAAATATGGCCTATTATGGGTAAAATCGTAATCATCCCAAGTTTCTGAATACGTACAAGTGTGTCAAAGTAATAACTAAATGTTCACCATGAAAGTAGTACTTAAATTTTAGGTACCTAACATAATACTATTTCTTTTAGTTTGGTTTCTTGATAGAAATGAATCCTCCATCCTTAGAAAGTGAGCTAATTCCAAGTGGCACATACATTTTCGAGGCTGAAGCCTTTTCAACGGCACTCGGGAAGGCATGCATTTTGGTCTTCGATCTCCAAAAAGGATGACCCCGAAAAAAGTTCATCCAAATCATTACGCCAGCCTTCGAGAGGATCAGGCGTCAAGATCAGATCTCCATCGAATGGAGTCCAGATTCCATTGTACCAAGAGCCTTTTTAGGACTGTATTACAGTTACCACTCTCGAGGGGTACACATACAATATCCATAATAATTGGGCATACGACAGTAAATGTCCCTTCAATTAAGAAATTTCTGAGCTTTATGCTCTCAAAGAGACTGAGAAGTTTAACATCCCCTGCCCATACCAGCAAAGGGAACACTAACCAGTTACCACCCTCGAGGGGTATGTACAATATTGTGTATCTATAATAATTGGGTATACGATAGTAACCAGGCGTACGATAACATACTAAGTAACCATGCAAGGATGTCCCTTCAATTACGAAATTTCCGAGCTCGAGGCTCTCAAAGAGACGAGGAGAGGTCTAACATCCTCTGCCCACACCAGCAAAGGAAACACTAAATAATATGACACTGTCATTCTATGTCGGTCAGTTAACTCTGTACAAAATACGTTGGTAAGGAACGAGAGTACCAAAAAGTTTTAAATTTATAAAAGGGTACCGCATTCCCTTTATCCAGAAACTCCAATCCGTCCTGCACGGTATTCGAGAGGACGCAGGTTCGAATCCTGCTCAAAACTGATAACCTTCCCACATTTAAATTTACACCGAACTATGTTCAAGTCCCGTCCTGACAAAGTTGTAAATTTTCACTTTATGTTAAAATGCTATGGAAAACTTGACTAAGGTGGAATACTAATTGCTTTAAATACTTAAGAATCCATACAACGAAAAGTTTCCTTTTTAACTGAAATGACCACATTGTGCAATGGTTCAAAAGATGAATGCTCAAGGCACTCTAAAACTAGTTCCTTTGTCACCAAGTTTGATTTCTCCACTTTTCCTAACTTCAAATAGCGATGGGTCATCCGCCCAGAATTCAGTTTTAGGACATTGTACGCCTTTGTGAAGCCAGAATAATTCTATCTTTCAGCATGTTCCGTTTACCAGATTTCCTCCAACCACGAGATTGGATGTGCAAAATACATCTCAGTCAAGCTTATTTTCATGATAAAGCTGATGTAGTTTACATTATTCTTTCTCAGAGCACATTCTTGTCTTCCGCTCGGGTAAGCCGCACCCAAAACATTTTCGTTTCTCACCATCTGGGTGCCTCGATTTCTATAGAATAAGAGTATTCAAATACTCGTCTACCTACACAAAATCTCATTTTGCGCATCAAAATCCTGTTACTCTTCACAAACACGTACAAATAGCCTTGAAAACTCTTCAAACCCAGAGATGGTTAGACAATTGGGAGAAAACAATAATAGGTTCCCAAAGAAACCTCTCATATCGTTATGCGATAGACATAGAACTACCTGAAAGTCCAATACCAAAAGAAAAGATATTAGACATAAAAGGAAGATTTATGTAATTCCAAATCAAAGAAACTTAGTTCTTTTAAAGAAAATTCAAATTTGGTGGGTTTTTGATTTTTTACCCCTTTCGCAGTGCCTAGAGGTAGCTTTACCTCGGCGTCACATTCGGTCAATCCCCTAACCGACAACCCACTGAAGAAAATAGTAGTGCACGGAGTGGAACAAGTGGAACTCCAATAGTGGGTCCGCAATTACCGGTTCTCGTCAATTTTACAAGCTTTCCATCCGAGATGCTTTCTTACCACGGACGCGTCAGATTTCGCTTGGGAGCCCAGCTAGAAAACATTTCTCTAACAGGCTCGAGGGCCTAGAATAACAAAGATTGCACTGCATCAAAGAGAGATGTTGATAATCTTACACATGATTCGAAATCATATACCGGTACTGTGTTACAGTCTGTACTCATTCAAAGCAGTTGTAGTTCATCCCCCCAGAGGGACGAGACCAAATCAATTGCCTTGACGAACTTAACTCGTCCGCTTGCGTGTAATGGTCCGACATCAAATTGACTTTACCATACACTGCATTCCGAGCCGATACCATATGTATCAGCTCCTCCGGGTATTTTTTGTGAGCATCCTGCTTCAAACACCACTAAGGCAAGATTCCCTACAAACAATATTCCTATTATGAAATGGAGAACACTACATGATAGGCCTGTTTGTAATGTGTGGATATTACTTCCACCACCATTTTTAATACCCAAGATGCTGTCACACCTTAATCGGTCAACAGGAGTGTTTATGGCGCCGCGATGGCACAAGGTAATAATAGAGGGCAGATCTCAAAGCGAGAGCTCTGTAAGCTCCATTCGTTCTGCAGAACCTGCAAAAGAACCTAATAAACATTATTTCTTTCCTTCTAATAAACACCTCGACAGGTCTCCCACCACCTCACATAGAGAATCTGTGGAAATGTGGGGGGGGGGGGGGCGAAGAGGTAAATAACAGATATTAAATCAAAAACTTCTACTATTGAGCTCCTTGAGACCTACCTTTTAAGATGTTTTAACCGACTTGCATTTTATTCATGGTTATTATATAATACGATTCTGTTACATAAATCTGTTGTTGCTGTTCTTGATAATATAGAAACCGTTAGTCAACTTTACATAGTTCGCATGTTTTGGTTAAACATATCTTGGTCGATCTCTTTAAAAAATGTAAAGAAAGATAAGTCACATATTAATTGATATTGGGATTGATGACTTAGTTCAATATTACTAAGTATTGATACACAGAGAACATTTTTCAGGTTTCTCGTCATAGTGATTTTATGCTTAGGTCGCCGCAACCACGATCTAACTTTGCTCGATTGTATTAACTCACGTCATAGGTACTACTTTTAGGCCCGAATTAAGAGTCCGAAACTGATCATTTTCATTTCAGACAATCTGGTTGGAAAACATTGTAAACAAAGATAACACCTACGACTAATCAATTGAATCCTTTATTCTAGATAGAAATTAGGATATCAGAGTAACCGATATGAGACTACACAGTCTAATAGTTTATTTATGACTGTTAGAGGTTCTCCAACTATTCTAGCCCCGGCACTACCCGGTCAACAGCAGCTTCTAAGAATTGGTGGTGGTGGTAAGATCAAATTAATCCTTAACAAGAGGTAATTGACGATGGATTTCAAAAATTTTTATCGTCGAGTAATAATGTCAGCTACTACCACCAATGAAATATAATAATAATTCGCAATTATTTAATCCTGTCAATAGAAGGAATACTTATTACTCCTTAAATAAGATTCCTTATTTAGTCTGTTTAAGATTACATATGAAGTTGTTCAAGATGGTAAAGATTATAAATCTAGATACCATACATACAACATTCTATAATATTATTTTCCTAAAAATAAATTAGAATCACATTGGCGTTTCCGTCACTCACCAGGCGAAAACAAACATTTCTCATTATATAAGCTTCGAATTACGGTCAAGTACTTTTAATAGCGGCGTTTTCCCTGAAAGAAAACGCATATTAAAATACTTACCTAATTCGAAGCTTACTTTTTAAATCTGCCTGGTGAATAAAAGCCAATGAGGACAAAGTGGACGCCATGTTCTTTATAAGTTCACAGGTGGCGCCCCCTACTGGTGAGTCGACGGAAATACGTCATCAAACATGAGTAAGATAAGCCTACGGGTAACGGATATGCCTATCTCATTATATAAGCTTCGAATTAGGTAAGTATTTTAATATGCGTTTTCTTTCAGGGAAAACGCCGCTATTATATTATTATTATCACTACCAATATAATATATAGGCATATTGTATAGAGATACTTAATAATAATTACTAATAAATGTCGGTGGACATTTCACGTATTCTTTCCTGGTTGCCATAATAAAATTAGCCAGGTGCTGCCAGGCATCCGTATTGTCGAATGTTTTATTCTTTACAGTAACAATGGCTTGACGCCATCTGTTAATTGGCTGAATTCTTTCAATTTCGTCACACCGATAAATCCTTAGATCTATATAGTGTGTGCCGGGCTTATTTTCATAGCTCTGACGTGAGTGCCCGTTTGCAAGGCGCCGCGTTATATAAGAGCTTAGCGGTACAGGAATGGGTTGTTTACCGGCTACGACGGAGTCTTCTTTATCCTCGTCTTCACTGTCAGTCCCAAAGAGGTCGTACGCTGTGCATCTCTTTGGCGGTATCGGTTTGAAGTATGGCTTCTTTCGAGCCGACGACGGCGACGGTGCTGGTACTGACGACGGTGTCATGGATGTCGAAGGCTCTGGCACCGGGGCTGCGATTTTATCACACGTAGGACGTGGCGATGGCTTCCTTTTTCTGCATTTTTTGATGCTCTGAGGTGCAATTTCCTCATCAGATGGAAAAAGGGTCTCAGCGTTTTCTCGCGACCTGTAATAAAGAAAACCAAAGTTAATAAATAATTGGACCATATTACTTATTCAGAACACAGTTAAATAGAACCAAATACACTATTATTTATTTTATAAGTAGGTATGAATGCTAAACGAATATAAATTCGTCGTTGGATTACTATCACACCTATATCACCGAGGGAGTAGGCAGAGGTGCATTACACACAATCATCTTGCCACTCGTTTGTTAGTCCCACTCACGTAATAGGGGGGGCAAGCCTAATGCTATCACCGGGCACTATTTAAAACTAATAACCACTTCAAATCAAAATTCCGACAGCCAGGACAGTCGTTACATACCTAATAACCTCTGCTGTCCAAGAGGATTAATTAAAGAAATTAGAAATAAAAATTAGTTATTTACATTTTTTTCTGCTTGTCTCTGGAGTTACTTTTTGTTGATGCTGAGCCTGTGCTTCAAGAGGCTGAAGTGATGTTTCTCACTGACCACCCGGAGAATAAATAGGGGGTAACTACGTCACTATTTTCCATATAAGTGTATGCACGTGGACCAAAAAGCCTGAGTCAGGAATTTTTAATAAAACAATGTTTAGTTGTTGTACAGAAACTACAAGCACAACCTTAAATAATTGTTATTAAAGCATAGAATACATTTTATTACTAGAGAGAATGACAAGATATCTGTGCACTAGCTGTTGCCCGCGACTTCGTTTTGACTTCAAATAATGTTCTAGCAAATTTTAATACAAAAATTCAATGTAAGTACAGATTTGATTTCGTTATGGTTTTATATGTTAGTTAGTTAAGATACTAGTTAAGTCTTGCGACCCCATACGTGTCGATGTTTGCAATTACTCGATCCGTTGTTACTTCACTTCTTACAAACAATTAGCGTCTCCAACAAACTTGTAGTGGGGCCCTACCAACACCTTCAGGCGTGAGTATATGTATGTGTGTATGTAACAAACTTGAATACCAACTGGAAACGAATATTAAGTACTTACTTTTACAGGTGAAGCCGTGAACATACACTACCATATAACAATTTAAAATGTGTTTAATTTAACTTCAACAAATCAATTATGTTATTAGTAGACAAGTGTAAATGAACACAAAAGTTTCATGGAAAGTATGTTTGTTCGTTTATTGCATTATCATACATAACATACCACTTGGGATAGACGCAAAATATAAGGTGAAGGTAAATGTTATATTACCAATTTCTGCATCTATAGACCCATAAACAATTACCTGGTATTATTTACCTACAAATATATCCATATAATTTTAAGAATGTCAAGAAAATTCGTAGAAGTAACATTGTACTATTATTTGCTCGTCCCGATTGCTTTCGTAGGAAATATTACACCGCTCGCTCGTGGCTCGCGCTACCTACCGCAGACAATAACATCATGGCGTCATCATCATTATCAGTTGCGCTCCTTGTTATCCCCCAAATTTAACATTAATTTTGAACTCTATTGATGAATATTATACTGTATAAAAGAGGGGCCTTTCATGAAATAAATATTAGTTTCTCGTCTTGCAGCTACGGTAATAAGTCATCATAAATGTCAGTGAGTATTATTTTTTTATTACTTATAAAGTCTCATTTTCATTTTATTAATTTAATATAGATTCTGTAAAAATAAGGGGATAACGCCCTCGTAGTACCTATACATTTACTATTTATTAAATCAGTGAACAAAGGTATAATTTTTTTTTCTTGCAGGACTCCGAGAACGAACTATTCAATTTCATTCCAATGAATTCCTAATACTGTGCTGGAAACCCGAAGTGAAAAGCGGCTAAACCTCGAGCCTCCTACTAAAAAGTTGAAAAAAAATCCTCCAGTGTTCTCTTACACGAAGAAACTAGTGCGGGGTGGAAAAGTAATCAAAATAGAAGTGTTTGATGTAGACCATTTTGCTAACAGTATGGATTCGCTGTGCAAGTGTGAAGCTGAAATTTGCGTGCAACATGTTGTGAAAAATATTTTTATGGATGAAATTTACAGAACTATTAGGGATGTCATTGTAAAAGTTACAGATACTGTAAATATTTCACAATAAAATTATTTTTATAAACATTATAATATTGTCTCTTTTATTGGAGAACACCTGAATCACCATCAAAATTATGATACACGCAAATCAACTCTATCAGGGCACCGATTCTCGCTTCACACGACATGAATGCGTGGACGGAAATCGGCGGGTGACGCGTCGCCTGTCTCATATTTGGGAACGGCGAACATGAGACGGACGACGTTTCACCCGTAAATTTGCGTCCACGCATTCACGTCGTGTGGTCGAGAATCGGCGCCCAGGTCTCGAACTCAGAGTGATGTCGTGCACCTTAGTAATTAGATAATAAAACCATTTCCGATATACTGAAAATAACTAACCTTCCTTGTACTATTACTGCGGCGTAATTATCATTACATTTACTATCATTAATCGTGGTCAAATACGAACTCGTGTTGGTTTGCGCCTATTTTTAGTGTGAAATGCATTTAAAATCTGTCAGTCAGTTATAGTCACGGAGTGTCCCAGTCATAGTTAAGTAAAATAAATAAGTACCCAGCTTGAAAGCCATATCGCTAACTGCAATTATTAAACTGATATAATAGACTCAATTGAATACATCAGTCAATCATTTGCAATATGAGTTAGATGAAAGGTAATGATATTATTAATACCTAACGAATGACGTAATTAGTTACACATCATTCGGCTATCCATATCCTATCGCGTCGAATGGACAATGTGTAGGTTATGTATGAAGCATTCGAACAGATTGTTTACGTTTGATAAAATCTAGAATGATGAATGAATGAATAGTGAAAATTGGGGTTGCCAGATCTCTGTGATCTGGAAACCCCAATTTTCACCTACTTATTTCAGTCTTCAGAAGCAGGTAAAGAAGCAATATATTTTAGAGCATTGCAGTTTGAAACCGCAAATAAAATGTAGACTTTAAGTTTGTTTAATTACAATCAGAGTGCACGGAAGTTGTCGATGAATCTAGTATTTTACAAAAAAATCTATACATATACACATAATAAAACTGTAGAGGGTCTAGAACTCTAGAGTCTGTACGGTTATATATTAAAATACCAGAAATCAAAATGCCTTTACTTAAAATGCATTAGACCAAAATACCCGAATTCGAAATACCTTAACATTCAAAATACCTTATTTCAGTACACCTTACCGTAAAATGTCTAAATTCAAAATACAAATAATTATTATATCAACATTCAAAATACAAATATTCAAATATCCTTAATTTAAAATACCGAAAATGGAATACAATGTGTCACTGTCATAACTGCGTGGAATGTAACACATATTTATATATTGTCTTTTCTATAATAATTTCAGTCACCAAAATTTAAGGAACAATTATACAATCTTGTGCTTGGAATATAAAAAAAAAACCATAACCTACCCAGTTTATCGCTAGAGTTACAAAAGTACTACAGTGGGCTAACGAAAAATAAAAAAAAAAATAACCACGAAGGCTAGTCTTCTAACCTAACCTATCCGAGTCGGGATACTCTGAGTCGGGGTGTTAACTATTCACAGATATAATAGCATCCATGTAGGATTTAAATCATGTTAAAAAAAAGGTATTTTGTGTTTGAATATTTCAGGATAAGGTATTTGATAAATTTATTTTTTGGGTTTCGGTTATTCGACCGTAAGGCATTTTAAATTATTTATATTATAAATATTTGCCTTTTGAATATTGATATTTCGATTTCGGGTATTTTGGGCTCGGGCATTTTAAGTAAAGGCATTATGATTTCTGGTATTGTGACGGTATACCGTCTGTACATGGAAGATATTTTGAAAATTTTAATTGTAGGGCGTTCTCTAATCGATACTGAAGCCGAAAATGTAATTTAAAATTTTCATGTCTGTCTGTCTGTATCTCGAATAAGTACCAAGCCAAAACTAATGAATCAATTTGAATGGTACTTGGCACAATCTGAGCTTATGCTCCGAGGAAGCTTCTAGGATACTTTTGATCCCGATATTTAGCACGGTACTTTCAGGAGAGGGAATGAAAGATAAAATGGTTTTTCAGCTATAATTTCTCACCGCTGGCTCTAATTTCAAATACTTTTTTGGTGTCAGAAAGGGTACTTTGAGCATTGTTTCACACAAGTTTTAATATTGAGGGTTTTGTAGTTCAGAAATTAGAGTCGTCTCAACTTGGCTAAACCTAGAATTCAAGGGTTCTTTTGAATGTGAGGGTAAATCTAAACTGGCGTATTGGATTAATCATAAAACAGCTTAACGATTAAGGCTATTGTAAAATTGTTTTAGAATAGACTTAATCTTTAAGCTCTTTTATGATTTAGCAAACAGGGTAGTTTCAGACGCTACTCGATGAATCTGATGAAAAAAATACCTATCCTTTCATACACCTTACGTGACGTAAACACCTAACGTGACGTAAACGAAGTTGCGAGGGTCAGCCAGTCTAAACAATCAAGATATGTGAAATATCATTTTGATATAGTGTTTCTAATACTATAGTAAAATTATACTTTTTGTCGACCGCTGACATGCCTGCTGATTGGTTTACAAAAAGTTTGTGTGCATTATGCTTTTATGAATAGGTTGGGTTTGGTTATTGTGTAAAATGTATTCCTAATTTTGTTCTTTTTTTTGCATAAATGCTTATGGTTATGATTATTAGATATAGCGAGAGCGTTGAAAAATTATATATAAATATAGAACGTTGAATACAGCTAGCGACATCTGCTTCCACTGATGTAAAAACTAGATAATGTCATCTGTAGTGTTCTATAAAGCCGGATTTACATTATAAAATTAGTATTATGTATGATGAAATTAATTTCATGAAATTTGTTGCTGTTCTTGTGTACTCAGATTCGCTAAATTAATAGTGTCGTAAAATTAACAGTATCACCCAGACAATGGTTCCGTCAACATCTAAAGCTTATATTTTGATGCAAAACGTCGTCGTACATTAAGATTAGACATGGATTTTAAAAAAAAGGTAATTCCGCAACAAAAGACGTTGGTGGATTCGAGAATGGGTAGGAAGAAACCATCTGGGTGCAAGTCAGTTCAGTTCATCTTCTCTATTCTTATATTGGGAGTGTCTCGGATCCCAAAGACACTCATTTTGCTGATATGGGCTTATAAACGCAATATTTTTATCGGCAGTCCAACGTTGGTTTGCCATTTTTGCGCGTGTTTGACTGCCCCGCAACAGATAACCACACGTCCACACTGCGCAGCAGGGGCGGATCCATACAAGCCGATTCCTTGTGGCTTCCCTTTTCAGATCTGGCAGTGACATGTAATATTTACTCATAACTAATAAATACAATAATATATTCTCGAACACTCATTTAAATATAAAAATATTTGCAAATTTACACGGTAAGTCGGTATTTTCGTCTGCTACAAAAGTCATATTTCTATGACTTTTGTAGCAATTTAAATCTCAAAGTTCAAAGACCCTATCACTGACATCACGATAAGCCCGACTTTCTGATCATTTTGTGTCTCTTTCGTTAGTACTACGCAAATATATATATGCGTCCTTTTCTCTCACATTTTTTGAAGATTTGATTCGTCGATTTTCGCGTCTAGGAAGCCGACCAACTCGTGGTTTATAAGCGAGACAGTCATATTAATAGAAAAGGACAACGTATTTCTTTGTTTTGATTATCGCTGGCGCGGCGGCTGGCCTTGACGACTCGACCAATTTAAATGCACCTAACGCACGTCGAAACGTTTTCCAGCGAAGTGTGTTTTTAATTTGATGGGTTGTTATTACTTCATTTCACATGCATTTCCCGCGAATCAAATCAAAAAAATGTTTATAGTTTCTAAGATGTTCCTGTTTTTTAGTCAGTTATGAATATTTATCTACTTCAAGTACTAAATACATCGTGAAAGTGTGTAAAATTGTGTTTTGTGGTAACAAGTACATTATAAATTACTTAATTATTGTGGTTTCCGTACACATGATTATTGTTTTGGAGTCACATACAATATATTACGGGTTCGATAAAAATAAAGGTCAGTTTTTTTATATTTATCAAGTATCTCAGAATACGCTAATGATATTAGTTCAGTGGCTTGGGATACCTAATAATCTTTATTTTGACTGTATGTTTCATTAATAGTTTATAACATAATAAAGCAGTTTTGTTCCATAGAATTACTTTGTCAGATATTTTTGAAAAAATAGATAAGAAGTATGTTTCATTTCAATTTTGTTTTGTAAAATATCGCTGTTTTTAATACGCTTTTATTAGGTCGTCGTATATGTAACTAATTAATACTCTATAGGTACTGGAAATCTTACTATTAAAAGTACTTGACCGTAATTCGAAGCTTATATAATGAGATAGGCATATCCGTTACCCGTAGGCTTATCTTACTCATGTTTGATGACGTATTTCCGTCGACTCACCAGCAGATGGCGCCACCTGTGAACTTATAAAGGAACATGGCGTCCACTTTGTCCTCATTGGCGTTTTGATTCCCGTAGCAAAAGGTTATAGCAGGAACACCTGCTAGTGCATTTATTTTTTCTAGTTACTAGTTATATACCTAGTACAGTTATAAAAAGTGACTTGGGATGAAGTTAGTGAATTACAGAAATAATTATTTAACGGCTTTGCCGTTCGTTTGAATATACAGTGAATCTAAAACAAGTGACTTGTGATTGAAGTAAGTGAACCTACAGACATATTTAACGGTTTAACCGTTCGTTTAAGTCTCAGGTATGTTTTTACTTCATATTTTTACGATCACATATGAGTGTGATACGTCATAACGTGAAATACCCTATTATTTTAAAATAGCACGTAAACCTTTCGAGGTTGCAGTTTCTTTTATTTAATATCTTTAGTTACAGCTAATATCAAACTGATTTTATAGATTGTATTCATAGGTACTAATACTTTTTTTTTAGATATTATTTGCTTCGTGTATGTACAGCGTAAGTACCGCCGAATATAGAAAATATTTTCAAAATATTTTTATACCTACCCACATAAAGGCACATTAATTACTAGATGTTCCTATACATGTAAAAATATGGCCTATTATGGGTAAAATCGTAATCATCCCAAGTTTCTGAATACGTACGAGTGTGTCAAAGTAATAACTAAATGTTCACCATGAAAGTAGTACTTAAATTTTAGGTACCTAACATAATACTATTTCTTTTAGTTTGGTTTCTTGATAGAAATGAATCCTCCATCCTTAGAAAGTGAGCTAATTCCAAGTGGAGTATTTCAGAAGCGCGCTCTGAGCTCCAGTTACTGTATTAGGTACGTCAAATAGCTACAGTTCCAGCTCATTTAGCTCGAACTTCAAATAAGGGCGATCGCGACACCACGTGCATTGTCGTAAGTGGAGTAAAAGAAGCCGACTTCCACTAAACCAGATAAGGATGATGGAAATAGGTGAGTTATTTCTTATTACCTAACACTGGTCCTGACCAAGTGTAAATTTCTTCACAGATCAGAGGTTAAATTACGAGGATGATAGAAACAATCATCCTTGCTTCGTATTTTATATAGGGACAGCATTAAAAGAGATTTCGGTTACCCAAGATCCTAAGACACAGTATAACCTAAGAGGTTGATAGACACGTTTTGGCGACAAATTGCCTTGATAAGATAATATGCTGATACCCACTATTGTAAAATCATAGTCCTGGGTTCGTCAACCTAAACAAAAACGGGGAGATCCGACAATTCGAATCCCTGCTACATTTTGAAAAAGCTGACAAGGTTCTTTCTGCCAAAAGGCTTTTGCTGCCAAAACCTTTTGTATTTTTAAACAAAGAGAATCTTTTGAAAAACTTAAGTTTCTTCGAAAATATTTATGACAAAATTGAAGACCTACTTTAATAATAGGATTTCCATAAATCTTTTATCAATTTATTACAAATGGCTTGCGGCCATAGATCTGATTTCATATATTATTCTCAGAATTGTCAAAGACCCAATTCTTAAAAATGAACCTTGATAAAATATCGTCTTCAAACACATACAATTTCGAGGCTGAAGCCTTTTCAACGGCACTCGGGAAGGCATGCATTTTGGTCTTCGATCTCCAAAAAGGATGACCCCGAAAAAAGTTCATCCAAATCATTACGCCAGCCTTCGAGAGGATCAGGCGTCAAGATCAGATCTCCATCGAATAGAGTCCAGATTCCATTGTACCAAGAGCCTTTTTAGGCCTGTATTACAGTTACCACTCTCGAGGGGTGTGTACAATATCCATAATAATTGGGCATACGACAGTAAATGTCCCTTCAATTAAGAAATTTCTGAGCTTTATGCTCTCAAAGAGACTGAGAAGTTTAACATCCCCTGCCCATACCAGCAAAGGAAACACTAACCAGTAACCACCCTCGAGGGGTATGTACAATATTGTGTATCTATAATAATTGTAATATACGATAGTAACCAGGCGTACGATAACATACTAAGTAACCATGCAAGGATGTCCCTTCAATTACGAAATTTCCGAGCTCGAGGCTCTCAAAGAGACGAGGAGAGGTCTAACATCCTCTGCCCACACCAGCAAAGGAAACACTAAATGATATGACCCTGTCATTCTATGTCGGTCAGTTAACTCTGTACAAAATACGTTGGTAAGGAACGAGAGTACCAAAAGTTTTAAATTTATAAAAGGGTTCCGCATTCCCTTTATCCAGAAACTCCAATCCGTCCTGCACGGTATTCGAGAGGACGCAGGTTCGAATCCTGCTCAAAACTGATAACCTTCCCACATTTAAATTTACACCGAACTCTGTTCAAGTCCCGTCCTGACAAAGTTGTAAATTTTCACTTTATGTTAAAATGCTATGGAAAACTTGACTAAGGTGGAATACTATTTGCTTTAAATACTTAAGAATCCATACAGGTTTCCTTTTTAACTAAAATGACCACATTGTGCAATGGTTCAAAAGATGAATGCTCAAGGCACTCTAAAACTAGTTCCTTTGTCACCAAGTTTGGTTTCTCCACTTTTCCTAACTTCAAATAGCGATGGGTCATCCGCCCAGAATTCAGTTTTAGGACATTGTACGCCTTTGTGAAGCCAGAATAATTCTATCTTTCAGCAAGTTCCGTTTACCAGATTTCCTCCAACCACGAGATTGGATGTGCAAAATACATCTCAGTCAAGTTTATTTTCATGATAAAGCTGACGTAGTGTACATTATTCTTTCTCAGAGCACATTCTTGTCTTCCGCTCGGGTAAGCCGCACCCAAAACATTTTCGTTTCTCACCATCTGGGTGCCTCGATTTCTATAGAATAAGATTATTCAAATACTCGTCTACCTACACAAAATCTCATTTTGCGCATCAAAATCCTGTTACTCTTCACAAACACGTACAAATAGCCTTGAAAACTCTTCAAACCCAGGGATGGTTAGACAATTGGGAGAAAACAATAATAGGTTCCCAAAGAAACCTCTCACATCGTTATGCGATAGACATAGAACTACCTGAAAGTCCAATACCAAAAGAAAAGATATTAGACATAAAAGGAAGATTTATTTAATTCCAAATCAAAGAAACTTAGTTCTTTTAAAGAAAATTCAAACTTGGTGCGTCTTTTGAATTTTTACCACTTTCGCAGTGCCTAGAGGTAGCTTTACCTCAGCGTCACATTCGGTCAATCCCCTAACCGACAACCCACTGAAGAAAATAGTAGTGCACGGAGTGGTACAAGTGGAACTCCAATAGTGGGTCCGCAATTACCGCTTCTCGACAATTTTACAAGCTTTCCATCCGAGATGCTTTCTTACCACGGACGCGTCAGATTTCGCTTGGGAGCCCAGCTAGAAAACATTTCTCTAACAGGCTCGAGGGCCTAGAATAACAAAGATTGCACTGCATCAATAGAGATGTTGATAATCTTACACATGATTCGTAATCATATACCGGTACAGTGTTACAGTCTGTACTCTTTCAAAGCAGTTATAGTCCATCCCCCCAGAGGGACGAGATCAAATCAATTGCCTTGACGAACTTAACTCGTCAGCTTGCGTGTAATGGTCCGACATCAAATTGACTTCACCATACACTGCATTCCGAGCCGATACCATATGTATCAGCTCCTCCGGGTATTTTTTGGGAGCATCCTGCTTCAAACACCACTAAGGCAAGATTGCCTACAAACAATATTCCTATTATGAAATGGAGAACACTACACATGATAGGCCTGTTTGTAATGTGTGGATATTACTTTCACCACCATTTTTAATACCCAAGATGCTGTCACACCTTAATCGGTCAACAGGAGTGTTTGTGGTGTCGCGATGGCACAAGGTAATAATAGAGGGCAGATCTCAAAGCGAGAGCTCTGTAAGCTCCATTCGTTCTGCAGAACCTGCAAAAGAACCTAATAAACAATATTTCTTTCCTTCTACTAAACACCACGACAGGTCTCCCACCACCTCACATAGAGAATCTGTGGAAATGTGGGGGGGGGGGCGAAGAGGTAAATAACAGATATTAAATCAAAAACTTCTACTATTGAGCTCCTTGAGGCCTACCTTTCAAGATACTTATAAATTTTACAGTTTTAACCGACTTGCATTTTATTCATGGTTATTATATAATACGATTCTGTTACATAAATCTGTTCTTGATAATATAGAAACCGTTAGTCAACTTTACATAGTTCGCATGTTTTGGTTAAACATATTATCTTGGTCCATTTCTTTAAAAAAAAAAAATGTAAAGAAAGTTAAGTCACATATTCATTGATATTGGGATTGATGACTTAGTTCAATATTACCAAGTATTGATACAAAGAGAACATTTTTCAGGTTTCTCGTCATAGTGATTTTATGCTTAGGTCGCCGCAACCACGATCTAACTTTACTCGATTGTATTAACTCACGTCATAGGTACTACTTTTAGGCCCGAATCAAGAGTCCGAAACTGATCATTTTCATTTCAGACAATCTGGTTGGAAAACTATTGTAAACAAAGATAACACCTACGACTAATCAATTGAATCCTTTATTCTAGATAGAAATTAGGATATCAGAGTATCCGATATGAGACTACAGTCTAATAGTTTATTTATGACTGTTAGAGGTTCTCCAACTATTCTAGCCCCGGCACTACCCGGTCAACAGCAGCTTCTAAGAATTGGTGGTGGTGGTAAGATCAAAATAATCCTTAACACGAGGTAATTGACGATGGATTTCAAAAATTTTTATCGTCGAGTAATAATGTCAGCTACTACCACCAATCAATTATAATAATAATTCGCAATTATTTAATCCTGTCAATAGAAGGAATACTTACTACTCCTTAAATAAGATTCCTTATTTAGTCTGTTTAAGATTACATATGAAGTTGTTCAAGATGGTAAAGATTATAAATCTAGATACCTACATACAACATTGTAAAATATTATTTTCCTAAAAATAAATTAGAATCACATTGGCGTTTCCGTCACTCACCAGGCGAAAACAAACATTTCTCATTATATAAGCTTCGAATTACGGTCAAGTACTTTTAATAGCGGCGTTTTCCCTGAAAGAAAACGCATATTAAAATACTTACCTAATTCGAAGCTTACTTTTTAAATCTGCCTGGTGAATAAAAGCCAATGAGGACAAAGTGGACGCCATGTTCCTTTATAAGTTCACAGGTGGCGCCATCTGCTGGTGAGTCGACGGAAATACGTCATCAAACATGAGTAAGATAAGCCTACGGGTAACGGATATGCCTATCTCATTATATAAGCTTCGAATTAGGTAAGTATTTTAATATGCGTTTTCTTTCAGGGAAAACGCCGCTAATATTATAAATGCGAAAGTTGTGAGTGTGGATGTGGATGTTTGTTACTCTTTCAGGCTCGAACGGCTGAACGGATCGGGCTGAAATTTGGTACAGATATACATTATAGTCTGGAATAACACATAGGCTACTTTTTATCCCGGGAGTAAGTTCCCACGGGAGCTAATTTTACGTGGACGAAGCTGCGGGCAGTAGATTAAAAACATTAGAAGTACCTATACCTATTTCGCGTCTAAGTCCCAAATTTATGAATTATTTTTAATTAACTTCAATCGAGACAAATTGAAATAGGTAGGTATGAGCTTGCAGAGAGAAGTAGAATAATTTCAAAACATGGTTAGTGTAAATTTGAATATCTTTTCAGTCATCAGTAGATAATTTATGATAGTAGGTAGAGTTGTAAGGATCAAGTCAAATTCGCTTTTTTAAAAGCCAATTTATCGTGCACGTAAGACATTGTTTTAAATTAAGTACATGAATCTTACGAGTACCTATGGTACAGGTGGCAAAGAAAACTCAAAAGGCATTACACCGCACCGCCGCGCCCCTAAATACGCTAAATACCTATACTACAGGTGTGACCAACTGGATAATAATTTTTTCACCGGCTTACCTTTTGAAAATATTCAGCCTTCGCCACTGCTGCGCAGCCACAGTCGCGACAATACTTTTGCGTCGCATTGACATGGTGAAATTAGTTGCGTGAAAGTAGTTTATGAAACAATATGCACATGGCACGAAATTAGGTCATTGTTATGAAATTAATGTATGCATTACAAAAAATTGTTGATGAAATTAGTGTCACGACATTATGCCACTAATTTCGTAATGTAAATTTAGCTTTAAGAAAATAAATTCAGTTCTCTGTTGAATCGCAACGAGCTTGTTTTATTATAGAAATAAGTTAATAAAATTTATACCTAAACTAGTGGATGCAAGTTCTTGAGAACTTAATAGTTATGTAACTATGATTTTTTCTTCGAATTCTCTTTTATACTCTTCAATAATCATAATTCTTCATTTCTTAGCTATGTATATGATGCCTCTACTGTGAGAGATATTCGCATTTGACTGTTTGGTTGGCATAAACATTTATAACAAACATCCTAGTTTCATACGTACCTAGTGATACTGACCCGCATTACATGATACTCCATAATTGTGTAATTGGCAATTTGGCAACTGAAAATATTTTAAGCAATGAATATCAAAACAAACAACTTAAAAAAATATTTCGAACCCTCAATATTTAAAAAAAATACGTCAAACAAACATTTTAAGTTTAAAACCCATCAATACCTATATGATAAGTATGATAACATACATCAAAGTGATCTTCACAGAAATAAAGTTCATTGGTGACTACCTCGTTCGGATTTCGCCGTGTGAGTTTTAACCACTTAGATCTGATAATTTTCTTGTTTGGAACGTGTACGAAACTTTTATCTGGCAAACGTTGTACGGTCGGCCAAGAAAGTGGTGTATCAGTTTTGATTTAGTTTTCTAGTCATTGAAAATTACAACAAGGTTCATACTAGATATCATTGAAAGAGATGCATAATAATGACGTAAACCTTATTGATAAGTATTCATTTGTCGTAAGTCACTTAGAAGTGCATGACATTTTAACCTTTATTAAAACTGATAAAACATTAATTTCTGCAAAGATAATTTGAATGGTTCTAAATAAAAGTAATAAAATCTTTTTAAATCTAGCAATCTCTTTTTCATTATAGAATACTGACAACTGACTTTTTGCCAAATATATTCTTGTTTTCCTCACTAAATCCTATTGCCGTGTTATTTTTTACTCAAAGGCAACTTTAATAAATAGTATCTTTAATGCCGGCCAACTTGGCCATCGCTAAAAGGGCACAAATAATTGCTCAATTTAATGAGGGATTCCATATTAGTGCAATATCGAGGAATTTAAATACACTCGAGAGCAATGAATCCGGGTCACTTAAAGAATCCTAAAAATCTCGGAAACTAAAAATGCTAGGTTAATGCAATAAATTGTATTTAATAGACAATGTAATACTCCTTAAATGAAGGTATTAAAACTTCTTAGTTATTGTAAAGTTATATCATAAAAAAATCAAATTTGAAAAAGGGCCACTTTCGAAGATGGAACTACGAAATTACAGCATTTGGTGTTGCTTTTGTTTGTAATCTGTCATTTATGTGGGTACATAAACCATGTTGATAGTGCTCTATATTCATTAATCAAGCTGAAATTATGTCGCTTACGCCTGAAGAATGCACCAGAATACTTACAATGCTGGAAACCGGCCGGAGTCAGCGCGATACAGCCAGGACTGTCGGTGTGTCGCTGTCAACAGTACAAAGAGTTCTCCGACGTTACGAAGAAACTGGTTCTAACCTACGCAGACCAGGAACGGGCAGAACCAGGTGTACCACAGCACGAGAAGACCGATACTTGGTGAACACCATGCTTCGAAATCGCTTTCTCACAGGAACTGAACTCACCAATCAGTTTCGACGCCTCGGAGGAAGTAACCCAAGTGCATGGACAGTAAGACGTCGGCTTGCTGAATCTAACTTAAAACCCCTTAGACCTGCAAACGGCCTTAAACTGGAGCGTGGGCATCGTATTTCGAGACTAAGGTATGCCCAGAGCCACGTAAATTGGAGTACTGAAGATTGGTCAAAAGTTATGTTCTCCGACGAATCAAAATTTATGCTCTACAAGCACGATGGAAGACACAGAGTGTATCAAAGACCAGGGGAAAGATTCAAGCAAGCATGCATCGAAGAAAAAGTAGCCTACGGTGGTGGGTCTGTACTTGTGTGGGCCGGAATTTCTTCTGAAAGTCGCACAGAGCTGGTGATCATAGAAAACGGCTCTTTAACTAGCGTAAGATATGTGGAAGAAATCCTCAATGATCACGTTGGTCCATTTATGGTCAATTTAGGTGAGGATGCTATATTTATGCATGACAATGCCCGACCTCATACAGGTAGGATTGTGAATGACTACCTTCAAGAGATGAACATTACTCGTATGGAGTGGCCAGCGCGCAGCCCGGATATCAACCCGATCGAGCATGCTTGGGACGAGCTAGGCAGATGCGTAAAACAACGAAACCGTCCCCCAATCACGCTTCGTGAGCTCAAAATTGCTCTCACAGAGGAATGGGAGAATATTCCCCAAAATCGTATAAGGAACTTGGTGTACAGCATGCCAAACCGCGTAAACGCAGTAATGGAAGCACGAGGAGGCAATACGAAGTATTAAAATTCAAGAAAATCGTAATAAAGTTCAAAAATTTCATGTTTCCTATTTTTGTTTTAAGGAGAGATCAGCAGTTTTTTCTTTATGTAATTTTGTGTTAATAAAATGTATGGTGACTCATATTTTTTTTACTTTCATTTAAGGAGTATTACATTGTCTATTAAATACAATTTATTGCATTAACCTATCATTTTTAGTTTCCGAGATTTTTAACATTCTTTAAGTGACCCGGATTCATTGCTCTCGAGTGTATATCGGTAAGTAATGTTATTTGTTTTCAAGTTTAGTTTATTTATGGCGTTTATTCCACCGATAAGAGCCCTGCTCTTAAAATTATGATGATTATGATGATGAGCTTATTTATTATTTTAATATTCGTCAGTATAAAAATGCTTATTTTCTAATTTTAGAGACGTAGTGTCCGGTTTTGGATTCGTCGTGAAGGAGAGGAAGGAAGTTTGTTAGATCACAGAAGAAGTGGTCGGCGGCCTGCTTTCTCCAATAACGACAGAGAATTTATTGGACGCCAATATGAAATTAATGGTTTTAAACCAACAAACCATTTTGCGGAGATATTCGATTGAATGCACAAACAATAAGAAATCATCTATATTACATGGGGTTGCATCACAGGCATTACGCCAAGAAAATATATTTGACAGATGCTCATAGACTTGCTCGACTGAATTTCGCCAGAGAGCACTTGGAGTTTGATTGGTCTAACACTGTGTTTTGTGATGAAAAAACAATGAAATCAAGTCAGCATGGACGTCTACACCTTCGGCGTTACAATTCATATAGGTATAGAGATGATCATGTTATCCCAAATAGAGAATCAGACCGACTTTCCGTAAATATTTGGGGCTGGATGAGTGCGTATGGTGTAGGAGAATTGTGCTCTCTTCCTACTCGAGCGACGGCTGTAATTTATATCGACGTGCTTCAAAATGCAATGCTACCGACAGTCCGTATTATTTACCCGGAGAACGAAGTGCCACAATTTAATTTTGTTTAAGATAATTGTTCAATTCATAACGCGAGGATCGTAAGGGGTATGGTTTCGTTCACACACTAGCGTAAGGGTAATCCCGTGGCCCTCAAGATCACCGGACCTAAACCCGATAGAAAATCTTTGGGGCCTTTTGGTCCAAAGATGGTCGCATCAAAATGAAAGAACCAAACAAGCTCTTGAGAGTCACTGTAATAAAATTTGGGACGAAATGCGAGGAACCGATATTTGCTCACGGCTTGTTGGTTCAATGAGATCTCGTCTTTTAGAGGTCATAGAAGCCAATGGCGGTTACACCCGTTTCTAATTTTGTTATTTTTCCAACTTCTTCTGAATTTTAATGACTGCTGCATCGTTCTAGAGCAGCTCCTGTTCTTAAGTGTTTTTGGGTGAAGGTGAATCACATTCACATAAATAGTGTTTTTAGTTTTCTAAAGTAAAGAGCATTTTTATGTTTTTTAATATTAAGTATTTTAATAATGTTTAATAAAAGGATACTTATATCTATTAAAGAAAAATGTTGAAAAAGTTTTGTGGAAAACAGTTTATTTACTTATCATCCCCCTCCCCATCCCGCCACGACATTGGTTCCATCAAGTTCCACAAACAGTAGGTATCAATCTATACTTCTATACTAATATTATAAAGAAGTAAAGTTTGTGTGTTTGTATATTTGTTAAATTGTAAGGGGTAATCTCGGGATCTACAGAACCGATTTTAAAAATTCTTTCACCAATAGAAAGCTACGTTATTGTGAAGTGTCATAGGCTATATAGCATCACGCTACAACGAATAGGAGCGGAGCAGTAATAGTAAATGTTTCAAAAACGGGGGAAAAGTTATTCCTTTTGAGAGGTTCGTTGCGTGTGCTGCGTTCTGCTGCGCTTCATGCTGCGAATCATTAAATTATTGGCTAGACATTTCAAAAGGATTTCCCGAAAACTGGCATTTTTTAACAAATTTATTTAACAAATTTTGTTGTGGGTATTTTCTTGGACATTGGTTGTAAAACTGTCCATATAGCATCACAAGTTTCAGCGATAATTTTTCCAAGAGTTGTTTCACCTCTATTAAATACGTAAGACATGGCTTGAAATGAGAATCCAGTTGCCTAGTACCTGAAAAAATTGTACTATTACCCGTGGTCCCACCGGAACGTCCCACTGGTGGGTCCACGGGGATTTTTTTTCCCCGTAGTCCCACCGCTCTGAAGAAAATTCAAATTTATTCAATCGGCGAATTCCAGTGGTACCACGGGTAATCGAATTTCGGTAGACCCACTGAACTAGAGATGTGCCTAAAAGTTAACTTAAAAAAATAAACGAATGATATGAAATAATTTAATCATGTACCTAGGTCACAAAATGACACTTATGACCGTTAAAATTATTTATCAACATGAAATAAAACAAAAAACAAAAAATTACGTCTTAAATAGAAACCTAAATTCTTTTAACTTCAATGAAACTTCTAATCCTGTGGATTTGTAATTAAATCATCGTAACTTTTCTAATACTAAGCCAACCGTAGCACCACCCGTCACTAACTCCATTTGTATTTGTCTTATCCAATCATCATTTTCTACTGCAACTCTTGACCTTGTTTTGATTCTTGTATTATTTTTAAAATTTGTCAATATCTTTATTTCATTTAATAATCGTAGTATGTTAGTATTTTTTTTATTTAATTTCTTATTTATTTTGCTGTGCCAAGATTCACATACATTATTTGTGCGATGTCTTTTTCCGAAAACACTAAGAAATTTACATACACCCCTTGATAGCCATTGTTTCTTAACATAACGTAAAAAAATATTAATTTTATCACCATTTGTGCTACTATATTCTTGCTGTATATACTCCCAGCCGCTTAAAAGATATTCATGGGGTAGCAGAGGTAGTGCCGAACACAATCCAATCAATCTGTTTTCAGATTTTGTTTTTCGGACTTCAAATATACTTTTGCCATTTCTCCACATTGCACGGGACCAGTGGTAATAACAACCAATGACATCTATATCAGCAAACACATCTAAAATGGCATTCAACGCAGCAAGCTCAGAATCACAACGGTAAATTTGAGGTTTCCAATCCGGAAATTGACTTTTTATTAACCTAAACAATATATTGTAAGTTTCATTGGTTTTATTACTGAGTAAAGCATACAGTAACGGCTTTACATGTGTGGTAATATTTGTACTACCAACGTCACCATGCATGATAAACACCTGAGCAAATGGATATGGAGTGCATTTAAAAGTCGAGTCACCAAAAACTTCCTTAATATCATTAATGAAGGCTCTGTCTTCTTCCATACAAAAAACTAGAATTTTGGTATGCCCATCATAGTAATCTGCTACTACATATTGCGAGTGCTGCATTGGTACCTGAACTTCGTCGAAATTTTTAAAATTAAGTTTAGTTACTCCTACAGCTTTGTTGCGCGAGTCGTATAAACTATGCTTTGCATCTTCAAATTTTGGTAATGGTGTAACTAAGTTGTATCCTTTCTGTTGCCAGTTATTTAAAGCCTCATCATATAATTGCGGTATTGGAATGTCCTTTCTTTGTGCATCATTTCTCAGTTCATTCATGACAATACTCATTTCATTTTGAAGCAAGTTTTCAACACACGTGTGAGTACGTTGTGTTACTATCTGCATTTTCTGTAAAAAGAATTTAAAGTGTAGTCAATAAGTGCCGATGGTAAAAATACTGATTGCTAAAATGAAAAAAAAATATCAATAAAAATAAAGCAAATAGGCGACCCCAAGAAGTGAGAACTTTAGCATTATCTATCTTCTATCTATACATATAATAAAATGATAGAAAAGTCAAAACTGTACATTGGAAATATAAAAAAAAAATACTCGCTAGGTGTTCTATGTAAGATACCGAACCCAAAAATCTAGTTAGATTTTATTACTTAGGAGTGGGGTCTTCAAATAGGCTATATATTATTACGCTACATATCCTAGGGGCTAAGCAGAGAGCAAACAAATATGTAAGCTGGTGGATTGATATAACTAAAACGTAGCAGGAATATTAGTAAGAGATAGGTTTTACACACAGGCTACATATTATTACGCTACTTAGCCTAGAGGCTTGGCAGAATAGAATTCAAATTCAAACCAAATTGGCATTATAACATAATTTTCACGCGTACGAAGTCGCGGGCAACAGCTAGTATATAATAAGAATCAATTTATGTCATAAATAGATAACTTACATCATTTATAGTAATTGAACCGCTACATTTCTCACTGCGTTTCTTACTGCATGTCCAAATACATGTAGGTGTTTTTTTATATTCTTTGTGTTTATAATATTGTTTACCGTTATATAGCATTACGAAACCATTTTTTCTTTTAATGATATTAATTTCGTCACCCATATTATTTCTTTTAAAATATCTACACCAAATTAAAAGATGAAAACAAAATTAGAAAAGAACCTACGAGTCAAAGTGACACAGAGGAAAAAAACAACAGGAAAATGCAAAGAGGTAAGTATGTTAATAATAAACTCTTTGCGGCACATCTGTACAGCAGTGGGACTATGGGTAATTATTTTTCCCCATAGTACCACCACAAGGCAGTGGGACTACGGGGAAAAAAAAATCCCCGTGGACCCACCAGTGGGACGTTCCGGTGGGACCACGGGTAATAGGGGAAAAAATTGTATAATTTTAATGATAATATTTAATTTTGCAGGAGATGATAGTAAGTCTAAATGGAAATCCATACGTTCAGCCTACATACGATCTCTGAATACAAAATCTAAAAGTGGGTCCGCTGCTGGGTCGAAAAAGGAGTACTATTTAACGCCATATTTGAAATGTCTAAATCCTAATCTTTACAAAAAATCGACCACAAGAGGGTACCTGTAAAAGAAGATAAACATGTTACGTTCTGAACATGAAGCCCCGATTGAGGAAACTTCAAACAATGTTACCGATTTTTCATCTACTAAGGTAAATTCACTCATACGCCTGCAACTCTTTCATCTGTACCCAGTCGACATTCTTCGAGCTTATCAATACAGACTGAACAAACGTCAAAATCCTGGAAACACATGAATGACGCAGACAAAAGTACAATTGAATATTTTACACTAAAAAAACAAAGACTGGATAATCAACAACAATCTGGGTAAGGACAAAAAGATCCATGTGAAATGTTTCTTTTAAATTTAGTTCCACACATGACATCCATGTCCCAGCAACTACAATTGACAACATTTCATTTTCCATATTAAGGTAAAACAATAAATCCATTTCGAGATATTAGGTTCATAAAGAACATATATTATTTTCAGATTTTTCTGTTCACTATTTTCGTAATAAATGTAAAAAAAACGAAAATACCATCATTTTGATGAAAGATAGGATTTAAAATCACTATACCCGTTGCATTTATTAAAAGAAAAAAAAAAAAAAAACGCGGGAGTGTTGTTCCAGTAGCAATAGATTTAGTATCGATATATGATTTTCAAAAGCAATAATACTGTATCCGATAGCCCTATCGAAATTGTAATCGGGAATACAGTTAAATTGACACTGCAAAATGGATAATACTAGCAAGTTTAGAAATTACTGTCGATAGCAGAACCTAATTTTTTGCCAAGTATCTCAATAACATCGATAAATTATAGCTAATGGAACAACACCTTATTTTACGTTGTGGTTCTTATTGACATTACAGTGACATACCTACATGACAGAACAGATTGTTATTCGTTTGTTGTTGTTTGTTGCATCTTATTTTCAATTCCTAAAAAAATGTACATTTAAAATGAAGACTTCTGAAGGTTTTTATCGAGCAGATAGTAGAAATTTGCCAAAAGTTGAAATGATCATGTTTCTAGAACACATGAGCGACAGTGAAAATTTCAAAAAGGCAGAAATTCGAGGTGGCAAAGTACTCTTGTCGTCCAGAGAAGATTATGTATACAAATGCATAGGTTATGTAGAAGTTAAACGGGAAGATGGACTGTGCTATGTGCAAGGTAAAGTTACCCCAGAGCATAGAGTTCGAACAAAACTTTATACTGTCAGTGTAGTTATCAACGAAGCAGAAGAAAAAATAGTTGCACTTAAATGCAATGATTGTATTGCTAGTGAAGGTGGATGTAAACACAGTATTTGTTTTATCATGTGGCTAGTCAAAAGAAGTGAAGAACCTTCTGTCACCTCCGTTTCTTGCTATTGGAAGCAACCAAGATTATCTGAAGCCGTTACTAAAGAAAAATGTGTATTGGCTAAAGAAATGGGCAAGAAAAAAACCTATACTAGTCCAATAACTAGACCAACAGTTTTCTCATCTTTTCTAGAAGAATGTAAAAAATGGAAAATAGATGACTCACTCATTACATGTTACACTAATGAAAAAACAGCATTAGATAAGTACAGTGTATACAACTTAGTTTTAGATTTACAGAGTAATATGCAAGTGAATTTAAACAATTTGAAGTTGTATGCTAAGCAATTATTAACTGCAGAGGTAAAAAAAGAAATAGAAACCCAAACAAGGGGTCAAGCTGACAGTAAACTGTGGCATACATTGCGACAGGGTCGGATCACAGCTTCAAAAATACATGAAGTGTCTAAATGCAAGACTGACGGTGTATTAGTGCAAACTATTCTTGGTGGTTACAAAGTCCCTGAGACTAAAGCTATTAGAAGAGGTAAAAGGCTAGAAAGTAAAGTTATAAAAGAAATTGAAGCTGAGCTAGGAGTTCCAGTGCAAAAATGTGGGTTTATTTTGATTTCACCATTTATTGGTGCTTCACCTGATGGCTTGTGTGATGATTTTTGTGTGGAGATAAAATGTCCCATGAGTAATACTTCCATGGAAAGATATGTTAAGAATAACACAGTATGTCAAAAATTTATAGATCAAACAGAACTTCAAATGCATGCTACTGGCAAAAAGAAGGCTTTGTTTTGTGTTGAAGACCCAATGTTTGAGTCAAATAAAATATATACCAAGTACTGGCTGTACTATGATCGGTTATATGTAAGCAAATTAATAAGTGAAGCAGAAGCATTTTGGGAGAAATTTGTATTACCTAAAATAACAGAAAGTGCTAATATTTAGGTTTTTTTATTGTGTGTAAACCATAAAATTAATGGTTTCCACACAATAAAAAACCTGAATATCCTCATCCTAACCTCCGACCGAATAAGGCGAGAAAATGAACACATTTTGTCATTTCCATCTGAAAGCCATTACACGAGAAAAAGCATGTCTAAGAAGTATTTGCCTTCTCACCTAACCATCAATAAAATGAACAACTTATTCTGTGAAAACCGACACAATCCACCGTCAATAAAAAATTACAGCCATGAGTTCCATAAATTAGGATTATCATTTAAAAAGCCCTGTATCAATACATGGTATATATGTGATAAATACAAAATGCAACTTCAGCTTTGTCAGGAAATACAACAGAAGGCTGAAATTATCGCTCAGCATGATCAGTACAAGGCAGCTGCGGATCAAGCGTGACACACATGTACCTATACAAAACTAACAACACTGTGCAAGTGTACACCTTTGATTTGCAGCAATGCTTATCCACTCCAGCACTAAGCTCCTCTGTAGCATTTTACAAACGTCAGTTGTGGACGTTCAATTTGACTGTTCATGACAATAAAACTGGAAGATGAACATCAATTTTTCAAATTAAACTTAAAACGAAGAGGTTCTACCGCACTGGACAATATTCCAGTCATATCGTTACAACTTTTGTCTATATCCAAAGAGAAAAAAGATTTGATTTCAAATTACATATTCATGCATGTTAGCAATAATTTTATACACCCCAGTAAAAAAAAAGAAATAAAAATAATAATTAAGCGTTTTTTTGTATTTTTTTTTTTTAGTTTCTGAAAAGTATTACATTTTGACTTATGTACGTTAGTCTGCCAGCTCTAGAAATAATAAAGTATTTTAAGTAAAATTTTATACTTCTTTTCTTTTTCCTGCTAGTTCAAGTTCTAACACAATCCAGTTCAGTAAAATATAATTAACATACTGGTATACTGAACAGTATAAGGATCAGTTCATACCAAGCGCTGCATGGTTCAACATAATTTATCAATTCATGTTGTAAGTAAATGAGCGACTCTAATAATAAATACTGTATGCAGCATCGCATCTTAATTTCAATGTTAGCTGACCCTTACTATGTTATGTTTATTTGTAAGATTGTGTGAGTCAATAGTTACAGTTTTACATGCAAGTGTACTTTATCTTATGCAACTAGATCCTACAGTCACACTGTACAAGCAGTTTTTTGGGAATATGTTTTAATGCATATAATGATAACAGGCATTATTTATAATAAGTAGGAAAATAAATAAATAGTCAACGCGCCGTCAAATAACTAGTAGGTATAAAGTAAATAAATAAGTAGGTAATAATAATATTTAATTAACATTAGTGTATGTATATAAGGGCTCGTGGCCCCTCAGACCCAGTGCCCTGTAAATGATCACTGCAGTAAGCAACTTTTACTATGGCCAGTCCTTGGATGGGTCACCACCTATTACGTGGAACAAATTCTAAAAAGGTTAAATGTGTCCATATGATATGCCTCTGCCTACCCCTTCTGGGATAAAGGCGTGACCATATGTATGTATGTATGTATGTATTGTATGCATGATGAAATGAAAAATAATATTTTAAATTTAATAACTCTTTATTAATGGTGACTGCAAATTAAGCAGCCCACATGCTACAATAACAACATCATCCAGAGTACTAACAAATTTTGTTATTAACAACAGCATGCATCTTCAATAATTTAAATAAACGAACTCTTCTAATAACCCTTTCTATGTGTATCCTCAGGCTTGCAATGACCTTGGTCTCCAAGACTTAGTCATTTTTGTGTCTTTAGACACACTGGGTGGGCGCAAAACAGAGACATTTTTGTTAATTAAATGTGATTCTAGATGTTTAAAGCCTCTGTCAGCTAAAACAGTACAGTCATCTGGCACAGTCTCAAGAAAACCACTTTGTTCAACAATATACATGTCAGATATGCGACCACCATATCCTTCCGATATGAAATTTATAAAACCATCCGGAGTTGCACCAATTAGGTACTTGATAGTATTGCAGTTTTTATATTGCGACCATGTAAGAGCTTGATGTACTGGATCTTTGGGCTTTTCTATTTCAATTTCAAAACAATCTATAATAGTTTGTACATTTGCATATTCTTTGTTTATCCGGAACGAAAGAGGTAAATTTCTTTTTATGTCTATGCGTGCTGGCCAATATGCTAACTTTATGAAAAATGTTTTTAAAATAGGTAATGTTTTGTGATATAATCGCCAAATTGTACTCAAAGATACTTCAAACAAATCTTTGTTTCGTGAGAATGGGTCATTGTTTTTTATTTTATATAATGTTATTACTAAATATAACATGGGCACCTAATATTCTTTTCTTAAAAAATCAATAACCCAATAAATATTTTTTGATACACCAATATAGCTCATCGGATTGTTTTTTATCAAACCAAGCAGGAATTCTCTCCCTACTTTTGGTGTAATTATACTCTCACTTTCTTTACTTTCTGTCTCAGAAAATTCTGCGGTACTACCAATAATAGATGGTGTCTCCTCAGAGGACTCTAGGGTCATCATTGGCTTTTTCTGTTTTATATGTGATGGTAGATTAGCACTTACTCCACGGGTAACCATTAAGGTTTTAGTCTGGACATTTTTACTGGAAACCTGCGCCACACATAATACACCCTTGTCCACAAATGTTTTGCTAGTTTTTTGTACACTGAGGCCACAGTCTGCACCACAATCAGTTACATTAAGCAATTCACTACCTTCTTGATCAGGCTTACTGGTAGGTTTTGATCTAACATTTCTCAATGATGAGACAAATGGTTTAAGTCTTCCTCTGACATTGTTAGTTTTCCAATTCTCATAATTCTGCAAATCTTCTTCAAGCTAAAAAAAAATATGTTTAAAGTCTCAACTTTAATAATAAAATTATATTTGTTACTATGAAATGTTTAATTGATCCTCACATAACGGGTGATTTTTTTGCTGGTATCTTTTTGGCAACACTGTTTTTGACAGATCACGCGTGAATCGTGTCTTGTGTCATTGTCAAACTTGTTCAGTCTGGTCATTAATTTAACCATGAATCGAGTTACGAACGAACAAAGCTTGCAAATTATAGAATTTTACTATCAAAATGCATGTTCGGTTAAGAGAGTGCATCGTGCACTTCTTCCAATTTATGGGCAGTTTGGTCGGCCTACTGAGGCAGCTATTCGGAAGCTTGTGACTAAATTTCGAACCCAGTTTTCATTATTGGACATTAAACCACGAACACGCATACGTAGAGTGAGGACCGAAGAAAATATTGCGGCTGTATCCCCCAGTGTTAGTGATGACCGTGAAATGTCGATTCGACGCCGTTTGCAGCAATTGGGCCTCTGTTACTCCACTACTTGGAGGGGTGCTAGGTCGGGAAACCTCCTAGTGAGCTTGGTCCGGTTTTCTATCCCTTCGGGCTATATGCCCGGGGGGAGTGGCAACTGGACTAAGACGGTGCACCCTGGAACATCGGCTATTGGGTGCGGCGTGCTGCCCCCATTAGTCGATGTACTGATATCCCGGCAAGCTGACCCCATGGCGAGGGGGTCGCAGTTCGGTGGGCCTGCTAGGCCCGCGGTGTTGCGTTGCATCTGCAGGGCAACAAACCGTGGCGGACGCCCCAATGCTCCCGGCCTTCCAGCCGGTAGAGGCATTGGGAACGTTAAACAGCCGTCTTTTGACGGAGTTGACCCCAATGCACGAGGGGGTCGTGGAATGGCGGGCCTTTAAGGCCTGCGGTGTAGTGAGGTTTGCTCCCGGCTGCGGCCGGTTAGAGCAAGTTTGCTGTGCGGCAGCGGCCGCATGTGCGGCTGTTCCCCCTGTGCGGCTGTTTCCGCCTGTACGGCAGTCCATCTGTGCGGCAGTTTCGTAGCGCGGCAGTTTGCCAGAGACTGCTGCGTGTGTGCGGGCTGCCGCATGTACGGTGGTTCCGTCTGTGCGGCCGTTTCGCCGGTGCGGCCGTTCCGTCCGTGCGGCCGCTCCGTACAGCAAGGGGTCTGTCACTGCTGGTCATGGTGCAAGCCATGGTCGGCAGTCAGGCGTGCTGAGTCGCCATCGATTCGATTGCGGCAAAGCGGGAGGCGCACTGCGTGGGGGAGTGGGAGCAACTCGACAATTGGTCCCACTCCGCTGTGCAGTTCGGGGTGCCGTCGCGAGGATCTTGCGCACGCCCCCGAATATTTATTGACCGTGGGCGTAAGGTCGGGGGACCCCGCCCGCCAACGGTCACATGGCGGTGGGCACCTTCCCCGTGTTCCGGGGGTGCCCATTAGCGGACGCCTGCGCCAGCCGCTCTCTGTCTCCTCTATTACAGAGGGGCAATCGAAAGCGGTGCAGGCGTGGTTTTAAGCTCCTTAGGGAGCTTTGGGGAGTCGCCCATCTGGCTCCCCCGAGGAGAGCCCCGAATTCACGGGGCGCCCCTAGCCGGGTCGACGTGAATAATCTTTTGATATCCCTCGGCCCGGCTATAGGGTGAGGAGGAACACCGCGGGGTTTAGTGGGTAGGACGGTCCATTCCGGACCGAGCCGGGAGTCCCACACACCATCCCAGCTGCCCCCGCAGTTGGGATGAAGCCGCGTAAATGCGTTCCCCGCGTCAACAAAAAAACTCCACTACTTGGAAAATTTTACGAAAGGATTTGGGTGTTAAACCTTACAAGATACAGCTGGTGCAAGAATTGAAGCCACACGACCTCCCACAACGTCTAACATTTGGTGAATGGGCATTGGCAAAGTTGGAGGAAGATCCACTTTTTTATAGAAAAACTAGCTGATGCCCGCAGCTTCGTCCGCGTAAAATTTATTCCCGTTCCCGCTTCCCGTATTTTATCCCCTCGGGGGTAGAATTTATCAAAATTCTTTCTTAGCGGATGCCTACGTCATAACATCTACCTGCATGCCAAATTTCAGCCCGATCCGTCCAGTGGTTTGGGCTGTGCGTTGATAGATCACTATGTCAGTCAGTCAGTCACCTTTGAGTTATATATATTTAGATAGATTGTGTTCAGCGCACTGCATCCCGAAAAATGTACTGTTTGGTGTAGATTATGGGCCGGTGGCATCATCGGGCCGTACTTTTTCAAAGACGACAATGGCCGAAACGTTACTGTGAATGGCGAGCGCTACCGTGTGATGATTGGCGATTTTTTTTTGCCCAAAATGGAAGAATTGGACATGCCTGACATGTGGTTTTAACAAGACGGTGCCACATGCCACACGGCACGCGAAACAATGGCCCAATTAAGAGCCGCCTTCGGTCAACAGTTTATTTCTCGTTTTGGGCTCGTAAATTGGCCGCCTAGATCGTGTGATCTAACGCCTTTGGACTATTTCTTGTGGGGCCATGTTAAGGCTCATGTCTACAGGGATAAACCAGCAACGATTGACGCACTGGGAGCCAATATTGAAGCATTTATTCGTGATATACCGGCTGATATGTTGGAGAGAGTGTGCCGAAATTGGGCCTTGCGAATGGGCCATCTAAACCGGAGCCGCGGCCAGCATTTGCATGAAATCATCTTCAAAAATTAAATTATATTGATCGTTCTATCGATTCCAAAAAAGATTTCATCAAATTTTTCAATGTTTTTGTGTTTTTTTTTTAAATCAAATCCTATGCCTCTTAAAAAATCACCCGTTATATTATACAGGCGTCCTTTTGGTACATTATTCTTGTGAGCTACAGTACACCATTCGGCTTTAGTTTTCGTCGGTATTGGAAAAAAGTACTTCTCTGGGCACGTTGTAACTTTGTAATTGCAAAGTGGAACAAAGCATCCTATTATAGGATCTTGTTTGTATTTCTTCTGAGTTAACATACTTATCGTAAATAAACACTGAATTTAGTGAATTTATTCAAGTTATTTAGTAGCCAGAGCTTATTAAACGAAATGTGTCAATGTCAACTGTCAATCGTGTGTCAATCTTATCAATTATCTTTTTTTTTATATATGCTAAGGTTAAAGTTTTAGTAAATCCTACTATTAGAACTTACGCCCTTTTTGACCGAGAACCTATTAATCTTTAAAGTAAAATGTAAAAAAAAAAAATTGCACAAATTAAAAAATATGTAATAAATAGTTTTTTGTCTACTTTCTTATCCAACAATAAAAATTCAGGTAAAGATAAATGAAGTGTTGTCAATTGGGCTTTCAAAGAGCGGTACTGGAGCTAATAGACAACATAAAGTACAGGCAGCTCCTACGTCGATCATTGGATACGAGTTCGTCATATTCCAATGTAAAAATCAACATATTATACATTTTTTTCACAACTTCTAAATGATGACAGTCCTTTGCAACGGGCAACCGAGATTGATCAATCTGAGAGATCTACAATTCTTTAATCAGAAAATGAATATATTGAGTCCCCTGTACAACAATCAACCGAGACTCCTCAGTCTGAAAGTCAATATCTAATATTTAAATCATACATACCTTAAAGTTATTTAAATTTTAGTTTAATTATGAAACATTAAATTAAAGTATTGTGTAATATAGCATATAACATATATAGTCAAGAATAACATTGTTTACCTTAAAGTGATGATTAGACGCTCTTCAGCCGAAATACATTCTCTGAAGTGGGTATTTTGTTTTGTAAAAATTGATTTAATTAAATTTAATATAAGCGTGTACGTGTTTTCAGACATTCGATGATATAAATTGAACTTTTCTTCGTCGGATCGTAATACTTGCGAAATTTTAAAATTCCCGTAATTTGTACAATTTTGATTAAACGGTAAACCCAATAACGTCTTTTTTTTTGTCATTAATCGCCACATCAAGAAATCGTCGTCGTCAGACGATGTCGACATATGCAATACATTTGTAGCAAGCTGAATTGTAGCGCAATGATTGTGGCGACGCGACGTTAATGTTCGATGCGTGTAGCGTGTAGCACTGGTGTGCGGCCTGCTTAAGGTCTAAAGTTAAAAAAGATTTTTTTTATAGAAATTTTCTTACTTCATTATTTTTACTATTTGATTTTTTTGTGTATTAGTTTATTAGATTTTTTTTAAATATTGTAATCAAGGTATGTCCCAAGAAATAAGAGAATTGCATTCTAAATTAAGATATCTAAAGGAGTATTTAGTAAAACTTGGTCCAGATAGGCTTATTCAAGAATTAGGTTTAAAGAAATTAGAAGAAGCTGGAAAAGAGTATTTAAAATTAGATTTTATTTAGACTCAGGTGAACCAAGAATTCACCAAAAAAAAGATAAGCAAAGAATCTTGTGAGTCTTTTCGAGCACTAGTTAATGATATTGAGTTAACTTTTAAATATATAAAGGGTTTATTTTCGTAGATAGATAGTAGCACTCAATTGTTTTCTAGAGATTTATCTGACGTTTCAAAAATGGCTGATTCGTTTGATATTAAGACTGCAATTTCCCTGTTGCCGGTAATTAATGACCAGGAGCATGTAACAGCTCGCAGATGGTATTTTATTTTATAATTCTATGTTGATCAGGTATAAACGAAGTTTTTATGGTCGAGGTAATGATCAGTTGCACAATTTATAAGTACAACTAGCTGACCCGCGCAACTTTGTTTGCGTAAGAGAGAAAGAAATAGAAAGGTTCCCCGTCACTTCTATTCTTTTCACGTGGTTTTCTGTCGCGTGTACATACTCCCGCTGTATTATTTTGGCACTAATTTGATTTTCATTATAATGGTTATTTTAAACGAACCTAATTCGAAGCACTATTATTAGGGTTACGGGATAATTTACTTTCCCGTGACTCTACTGAGTGCCAAGCGGTAGTGCAAATATGTAGGGAAATATGTAGCGAAATATGGGTTGAAATGCAGCAGCGCCACTGGTGTTGCAAACGTTCAATATGCGAATTAGTCCGCTACAGTAACCAACTATCAGGTGGACCGTAAGCTTCTCTGCCATCTTAGTGGTATAAAAATCGGACAAGTGCAAGCGGACTCGCGCACAGAAGGTTCCGTACCAAAAAAATAATCCCCCTTAATCCCCCCCCCCACCCTTTTCTGAAGTTAGTATTTGTTGTCATAGTGGCTACAGAATATATCATCTGAAAATTTCAGCTCTCTAGCTATCACGAATCCTGAGATACAGCTTCATGACGGACAGATAGACAGACAAACGGACACCGAAGTCTCGTGAATAAACAGGACCCCGTTTAAGGGAACGAACCCTAAAAATCGTTTCTTTCTACACACCTATGCCATTAATCTAATTTCAAGGTTCTAGATCTCGATCAGAATTTAAGTCAGTTTTTGTTTTTATATAAATCAAATCAGCATGTACGCTCCTGGACGTAGGCCTCTTACGTCCTGCGCCTTTCGCATCCAGCCTGCGACCTCTTCTAGGTCCTCGATCCATCTGGCGGGTGGACCAAGTCGCGATGCCCGCTTTAGAACTCGTTTGATCCATCTGCCATCGCCTGTCGTCTTCTGTGGCCAGCCCGCTGGCACTGTACACTACTGTTTTTATATGTATAAATATTATTCTGACTAAATAAATAAAAACATACGTTACGTATTGAGAGTAAATCTATATTTTTGCAAAAAATAATACCTAATGTCTTTGTTAATTGGTATAAAGAGCATTCTCTGCATTTGATTAGGAGTTGATATCTTAACTTCTTTCTTTTTAGTATTTTTGGATTATGTAGGTCTTCAGACTTTTGAGGCTGAGGCAACCTGTACTTTCATCTGCTAAATGTTCATCTTTAACGCCTCTGGTCGTTTTGTAGTATAGATATAAGTGTGTATGTACTCCATAGCTCGTAAGACTATATATTTGATGTTCCTTTAATAAATAAATCAGTAATATTCCGTCACTCGTTGTGTCTTATTACTCATAACCCTACATGGCGACCGTGCTTAAATGGGCATGCAGGCCAATATGCGTCGCGTTTGAATAGTCACGCGAAATTCTATTTTGTATTCCGGTTATTGTTCGATTGAGTTTTCAAATAGAGAAAATCGCGATGTGTCAGTCCCAACAACAACAGAAGGAAATAGTTCTCGCCCAGAACGCTGCTGGTGCTGGAAACAATGCCAACTTGCAGGATGAGCTAGGGTCTCACTTAAGTACCCAAACCGCTATCTCCATTGTAATTGTCATTTTACTGGGAGTCGTGTTCCTAGTCATGGCGTACAAGGCATATAAGAAGTGCCATTCGCGCTGGATGCGCCAAGAAATGAACGCCCAAGTGTTTCGAGGCTTGAGGTGGTCCGGACGTCGTCGGAGTACTGTACAACCTAAAGCAGCTGAGTGCGCGTTATAAAAGTTACAGTTATGATATATATAAATCGCGTATGTATGTGTGCGTGTGTCAAGTGCAGAAAAGTTATTTCAAAATATTTGTGGGTGATTTTATGAACTAATAAAAGCGAATGGCTGAAAAACTGAACAATATATACAGTGAACTGTGTGCAATACGGAAATATTTAATAAAAGTAGGCCCTACCCGTAGACGTGACTCTAAGGTATGTAGTATAAAATTAAGAGAATCGAACACTTTATTTTTATCTTTTGAAAAATTACTGAAGAACGTAGACAATAATATTAGAGATTTTAAATATGAGGAAATAGATTTAATTAATAATTATGAGATTAAAATAAATGAAATTTATTTACAAATAAGAGATTTATGTGAAAAGAATAGTGACAGCTCTGACTCTGAAAGGGCAAGTCAAGAGGAAAATTGTATTCAAGGGAAAAATTATACATCAAAAATGGCTAAATTTGAATTAAAAGTTGCTCTAAACTTGATACCTAGTATAACATATAGTGATGAAGCTAGCCTTAAACAGATAATCGATAGCATAGAGTATTATAGTTCTTTATTGGATGAGCAATCGAAAAAACAGCTTATTACTTTTGTATTAAAAAGTCGGTTGTCTCAAGCAGCTAAATTAAGATTATGTACGGACAATGACTCAGTTGAAGACTTACTGAAAGATATGAAGTTCAATTTGCTTCCTAAAAAGTCTTCTACAGCTTTGCAAAGCAGATTACATTCTTTTTGCCAAAATAATTTATCTATAGATGACTATGGAAAGGCTATTTCTGAGATGTTTGTGGATTTAACTATTTCGCAATCTGAAGGCAAGTCTGAAAATTACAAAGTTTTACGGCCACTGAATGAGAAACAAGCTATTAAGCGATTTTCGGACGGTTTACGAAATCGTCGGTTGAGTACCATTATTTCAGCCCGTAATTTCGATTCGTTAAAGGACGCCATACAGGCAGCAATCGAAGAGGAAGCTTCGATGCCTCCTCCAAACTCGGGTGAAATTAGGGCATTTAGTCAAAATTATCCTAGGCAAGGTTCAGGTAATTATTTTAGAGGACATTATAGTCGTACCTTTAGAGGACAATCTAACAGAGGCCAGGATCGTGGTAGACAACAGAACAACCACCAGGCTGCCGGCCGAGGGCAGTTTACACGAGGTTCGTGGAAAAACATGTCGCAACAACCGAACAGAGGTAAGTATTCTTTTAACTCTAATCGAAACAAGTGGACACAAAATTCTGAATCTATGCAGGTTATGACTGATCTATGTGAAAAAGATGGATCGGAAAACGCGAAGCAGTTTTTTCGTGAGTAAAAAAATATATCTTTTCATGTCATAACAACTCGACTATTGAACTTTCCATAAATGGTTACCCGTATCGATGGTTAATTGATTCAGGTGCTTCAATCTCAGCCATAAAACATAAACATCTTATCGAGAATCAGATTCCATTTCATTATAAGAATACGGAGATCAATGGACTCGGGGGCACAGTCCAGTCAATAGGTTACGTTTATTTTTCATTTTCTTATGACACAAAAAACGTCGGGCTCGAAAGATAAACCAGGTCCGATCCTAATTGAGATGAAAAGTGCATCAATTCGGAAGCAATGGGTAGACAAAAGTAAATCAAGAAGTATTACAGTGGGAGCCGTGCTGCCTGACGCGCCCAAGGAGAAGGCTGAGCATCGAGTATTTATCAGGGAAGCCCTAACTAAGCACACTAAAACACTATTATATAATGCGAAAATGCAGTTAAATAAAACATTTCTATATATCTGGTGTAAGGAGGGTAAGGTATTTGTTAGAAGGAACAGTAACAGTAAAATCTACTATATCCGCACTCAACAAGATATTGACCAACTAAACAAATCTAATACCTAATTAACCTACCTTAGTTCCTTGTATCATCTATTGGTTCTTTTACCCTATCTTGTTTATTTAATTTTAAGTACAGTACTTACGTATTTAGAGAACACATTAATCTATTTATAATTCTCATAAGTCTTAATCATGAATACCAGTACACATAATATAATCGAAATATTTAACTGCAGTTCTACTCAGGATTTCTTTAAAAAGTTACCTAGTAATAGTCATTTAAATATAACATGTCTACACATTAACATCAGATCAATGATAAAAAATTTCAATAAACTGCTACAACTTATCAACACTTGCACATTTCCTATAGATATTATAGCGTTAACAGAGGCAGGTGTCTCGAGTCATGTTGCGCCGCTGTTTAATATACCTACTTACAATATGTACACACGATTGCGCAATAATAGACGAGGTGGTGGTATACTTTTATATGTAAAAAGTCACCTTAAGTTCACTGAGCTTCAACATAATACTAAAACATTTGAAAGTATCACTGGTTTTCTGAAAATTAGCCAAACTCAGTGCGTAACTGTGTGTGCAACGTATAGACCACCAAAAACAAATAAGAACATCTTTGTAAAGGAACTGGGTAATCACGTATCTAAGTATAATTCACAACAGAACTTTCTTCTGGTCGGCGATATAAATATCGATCTCAAAAGCCTATCATCATACAAAGATTCGTATCTGAATACACTCGGCGGGTGTGGGTTGACTTGCGGAGTTTCTGAGTACACAAGAATAGAAAAAAAATTAAACAAAATCACAAAATCTTGTATAGATCACATTTTTGCTCGTTTCCCCGCGGGTCAACCTCACTCGGCGGTGCTCGATATCGTACTAGCCGATCATCGCGCGCTTATGTTTGCATGCATCTATGAGACGGCACCAGTGCGTATACAGGATGTAAACAAAAGTATTGTAGATTATAATATTTTACAGAATGAACTTCAAAAGGTAAATTGGTCATCTACTAGTAATATACAGTGTCCCAACGAAATGCATAATTTTATTCGTAGCTCATTTCAAAGAGCGTGTAAAATTGCTACTAAGGAAAAAATATATAAACGAACGACTAGAGTGAAAATTCCATGGGTTGATGAAAATATAGACCAATTGTGCGAGAAACGAAACAAATTATATCGGTCTTGGAAAAATAATTCAAATGACCTAGAATTAAGATTGAAATACAATATGATACGAAATAAAATACATAAAATTTTAGAAAAAAGACGGAATCAGTACTATATTAACATAATAAATGATAATTTTGACAATACTAGAAAAGTTTATCATATAGTCAACCAAATGCTTAGCAGGGTGACATTATCTATTGATTCAGTTGTCCTAAAGGCATTTGATGCTCAATGTTTATCAGACAAACAAATAACTGAAAATTTTGCAACATGTTTTGACAATGATGTTAAAAATATGGCACCAAACTGTAATACTAAGTTATTGGAAAACAACCTAAACTGTTTACAAACTGATTCAAGTATTTTATTTAAAAAAGCCTCTAGCGAAAAAATATATAAAATAATCAATTCATTAAATTCAAATAAATCCCCAGGCCTAGACAACATAAAAATATCCCATATAAAATTGGTAGGCAAAGAAATTTCACAGGCTCTTGCAGATCTTATTAATTCAAGTGTTTTGAGTGGCCAGTATCCGGACGAACTAAAAATAGGATGTGTAAGGCCAGTACATAAAAAAGGTCCAAAAACCAGCTGCTCCAACTACCGGCCTATCACACTGCTTTCTTCTCTTGACAAAATTATTGAAAGGTATATTAGTCAGGAAATACATGACTATTACAAGAAACATGAAGTAATCACTCAAAACCAGTACGGATTTCAGTCGGGTAAAAGTACCACACAACTTTTATCAAAATTCACTGATGAAGTGAACATGTACCTTAACGAAAGAAAACATGTAATGGTTTTATTTATTGACTTTTCCCGCGCATTTGACACATTAGATCATAAAGATCTTATTAAAAAGTTAGAAAACACCGGAGTGCGCGGACCATTGCTTCGTTGGTGTGAAAATTATTTACAAGATCGGAAATTCACAGTTAAAATTAACAACACCTTTAGTGACTTTAAAGCTGTTACTCAAGGAACGGCACAAGGCTCGGTTCTTGGACCTCTTCATTTTCTTTCTTATGTCAATGACATGGCTAACTGCATAACATTTTCTACTTGCTACCAGTTTGCAGACGATACATGTTTAGTAGCTGCTGACAAAGACCCACAGAAAGCTACTGAGCGCCTCCAATCCGACTTTAACATACTCTTGCGATGGTGTCACGACTCAGGATTAGTATTAAATGCAGATAAGACACAACTATTACACATCAAATCTCCTCATCTTAAACATTCACAATATAACAGCATAATTGCACATGGTCACAGCTGTTTACATGCGCCACCGTCCAAACAGTGTAGCTGCACTACTATTAAGAATGTTGATAGGCAGCGGTATCTTGGTGTAATTATCGATAGCAAAATGAACTGGAGTCTCCATATTGAATACGTCTGTGATAAACTTAGACAGTTTCTCGCAAATATTACTTTGTTAAAAAATCGCATTCCTTATAAGATCAAATTGCTATTGTATAACTCCCTAGCGAAATCGTATATACAATACGGGTTAAGCAGTTATGGTCGCTCATATAATACATATCTGCAAAGCATATTTAATCTTCAGCGAAGAATTCTCCGCAACATTGTATCCACAAAGATCAAACAGCAGTTCAATGATAACGACAATGGTTTGTTCAATTATTGCAAGATCTTACCAGTACATACGCAAGTTAAATATTTATTAATTAAGGAAAACTTTTTTAACCAACATTTTCGAAACAAAATAAACCATCCTGTATGCACGCGGGCTGTGACTTGTGGTAGGTTGCGTGAGCCGGGTGGCGCGAACAATACATACGGCGAACGAACGACTGCATACCTGGTTCCTCGATTTATTAACTCACTACCCTCAGAATTGCGCACAATGGACAATATTAAACCACAGAATGTTAAATGCAGACTAAAATATCATTTTTTAAAATCACTAATTTAACTTTATTTAGCATGTAAAGCATTAGATATAAACCGCATAGGTTTTCTATAAATGCTTATGTAATTTTTCTTTGTATATAATTGTTTAGTATGATAATAAATAAAAAAATAAATAAATAAATTTAGTGACTAATAATGTTTCATTTACGCATATGTTCTATGTTTTTAAAACATTGCCATGTTCGGCGCAGGGAATCATCGGTGATGACTTCTTAAGCAAACATAAATCATTATTAGATTACAGTAATAGAAGTTTAACGTTACAAATGGGTACAAATAAAATAACATTGCCTATTATAGCGGATAATTATAATAAGAGTTCATTTATCATACCTCCTAGGTCGGAGTCAATTCATTTTATACAAACATATGAATATAAGGAGTGTGTTGTATGTTGTTCCGAATTAGGCGAAGGGGTATTTATAGCTAGTGCGTTAGTAAAACCAATTGATGGAAAGATTCCTTTACAAATTTTAAATACCACGGAAAATGAGTTAGTTTTAGATAAATTGCAACCGATTATACATAGTGCTTCGGATGTTTAATGTCACCTCCAATTTTACAATATCCAAATTTCTCGAATGAAAATATGTTCACTCTACATACTGTCTAATGAAGACGGCCGTCCTATCGCGTATGCAAGCAGAAGTCTAAACAATGCGGAAAGGAATTACCCGACTATAGAAAAGGAGCTGTTGGCTATAGTATGGGGAGTAAAACATTTTCGACCTTATTTGTACGGTCGTAAATTTAAGATTTTTACGGATCATAAATCGTTAATTTATTTATTTAATTTAAAAGACCCTTCGAGTAGATTATTAAAATTTAGATTAATTCTGGATGAATATGATTACGAGGTAAACTATGTGCCAGGGAAGTGCAATGTGGCTGCAGACGCATTGTCACGAGTATGTTTATCTTCACAGGAACTGAAAGAGATGCATGAATGTGCCATAAATGTTATGACTCGCGGTTAAAAAAAGAAGTTATTAGGAGACAGTTCTCCAGGAGATATGAGTATCACTGACGATTGGCCTGATCAACCAAAAGTCGTGGAAACGCATAGTAAACCAAAAGAATGTGTTGAATTAAGGTTTAGTACTAATAGGCAATGGAATAAGTTACAATTAAATGATGATAGTATGCAGTTGAGTAGGTCAGGTACACTGTGTTACGTGCCGTATCAAATGTCTATGTTTATAAATCCGGCAGCCCGATCGCAATTGACGCCAGCCGCATTTGTGAGGGAGCTCGGTGAATATTGTCACTTACATAATATAGATGAGATATATCTAATAAAAAATAATATAAATAATGAATTTATTGACAAGTTAGTGACAGAGATGAAAAAGGGCACATACAAGCCCTTACCCCGACTTTGCATTTTACAAAATGTTAAAAGAATTTTTGACAAGGACGATATAAAAGTTATTATAAACGACTTTCATCTATTACCCACCAGTGGCCACGCGGGTATTAGGCGAATGCTAAATAATATTAAAAAATATTATTTTTGGCCCAATATGGAGCGAGATGTAACGGATTTTGTCAAAAAGTGTCATAAGTGTCAGACACAAAAATATTCAACATATACGCAGGAGCCAATGGTAATAACTACTACGGCTCATACGGCCTTCGAAAAAATATACTTAGATATAGTAGGACCGTTAGATAAGGACATATATAATTATTCTTATATATTAAGTATGCAGTGCGAGTTATCAAAATATGTAGTAGCATGTCCACTCGTTTCGAAAAATTCAAATGACGTTGCAAAAGCATTTGTTGAACATTTTATTTTAAAATATGGTGTTCCTAGTACGATAGCAACCGACAGGGGTTCCGAATTTATGAGTAGTATAATGTCAGATGTTTGTAAATTATTAAATATAAATAAATTAAATTCTACAGCCTATAGGCACCAAAGTATCGGGTCCTTAGAAGTCACTCACAAACATTTAGGTGCCTATCTAAGAATACAATCCAACAATTATCCTGAGAGCTGGAGCACATGGTTACCCTACTGGTGCTTCTCATATAACACCTCAGTACATAGTACTACTAATTATACTCCATTTGAATTGGTATTCGGAAAGAAATGTAATCTGCCTAGCAATTTATCAACAACCATTGAACCGCTTTATAATCACGATAATTATCCTCTCGAACTGAAATATAGGTTACTAGTTGCGCAGAATGATGCACGTAAAAATATAATACAGAAAAAAGAGTTACGAAAACAGCAATTTGATTTGAAAATGAAACCTGTTCATTATGCACCTAACGATCAAATATTATTGAAAGAAGAAACAGGCAACAAATTTACTTGCATTTATTCTGGACCATACGTAGTAGTAAAAGATATATCACCTAATGTAGAAATTATTAAGAATGGTAAGGTGGATGTAGTCCATAAAAATAGGACAAAATTATATAACACTTAGTCTTTAAAAATTATTTTGTTTTTCTTCATGATAACATTTTATTATTTTATAGGTATAGATAACATAGATACTTACTGTTTTAATTTTAATTAGTAATAAAAAATTATGTGTAATTTAATAATTTTTTATTTTTTTTATGTGGGAAATGTAGTATAGATATAAGTGTGTATGTACTCCATAGCTCGTAAGACTATATATTTGATGTTCCTTTAATAAATAATCAGTAATATTCCGTCACTCGTTGTGTCTTATTACTCATAACCCTACAGTTTGTTTTATAACCGTATAAAATAAGAAAGTAAGCGAAGATTGTTATAAATACTCTCGTGTTATTCGGATGAACCGTGTACACCTTACCTAGAACTTGTTCTTTCATAATTCCTAGCCAGTCAGTCATGTACAGGTTTTCCTTCTCACAAATGTATTTTTGACATACAAAATATGAAGGCAATTCTGCATACTGAAGGGCAAAAATCAATAAATTTAGCAGTTTTAATAAAATTATTTGATTTTTTGACATTTAACATAAATTGACACCATTTTTTTAAAAACTCGTATTGAGTTGTCAAACATGTGTCAAAAAAAAATTCAAAAGTACCTACCGACTAAGAAGTAGTAATATGAACTTTGGGGCAATTCCCCCCAAAAAAAATTTCTACCCCATTTTAACCATGATAAAAGACAAATTTCAATAAAATACAAAACACGTCCCCTATCAATTTAGTTAAAGATGTTGTATGCCAAATTTGAAGAAGATCGGACCAAGGAATCACGTTGTCCCATACAAACTTTGCAACCCTTGTTTACTCCCTTAGGAGTTGAATTTCCAAAAATCCTTTCTTATTGCTCGCCTACGTGACATAAGGAGCATTTGTGCGAAATTTCATGGTTCTAGACCCAGCGGTTTAGGCTGTGCGTTGATCGTCCGTCAGTCAGTCAGTTCTTGTTTTTATATATATAGATAAAATAAATCGCTCATATGACAATGACACGAGCACAGGTCAAAGCCCCTCGTTTGTTGTACATCGAGGCTATGGCAACAACGTTCAGCAGCGTCAGCAGTATTGCGGCGCGCGGACGGCACGTAACCACCAAGTACAGCATAATGTACAAAATTCCAATGTTCGAGGTGATGCAACTAATGATTATACTCATTCTATTTTTAGTTTTGATAATTTTTGCGTAGTTAATTGTCAACTTAAGAATAATATTTATTTTAATTTATTAATAGATAGTGAAGCTGGTTTATGTGTGCTTAAGTATGAATGGTTGTCGCGACACGAGAAATTGTTATAGAGTCCATAGGATACATTTACTTTTAGATACAGACTGTGACAATACTGACACGACTCCTGAGATATCTTCTGCCCCAAGGTCTGATCAGCCTAAGGTAGTAGAAATTCTCAAACGACCGATTGACAGTGTTGAGTTAGTTTTATCCTGTAGTAAAGATACGTTAAATCAGATTAGGAAGTTAGATAATTTAACAAGCGACAATGACAGCTTTATTTTTGTTGCTGAAAAATCAGCAATTTACGTAATATCTCGATCGTTATCGACCGTAAGTGTGTTAGCGAGAGAATTACAACGATTTTGTATGAAAATAAAATTAAAAGAGCTCGTCATAATACATAATAGGCGCTATAGGAGCTTTATAAATAATATTTAAGGAAATGACTTCCATATGTGATATTCCTAAGATATTTGTTATCAAAGACGTGACAAGAATCGATGACAGAGACACGAAGATTGTGATTTTAAATGACTTTTATCTTTTACCTACCAGTGGTCACGCGGGGGTAAATAGGATGTTAAATAATATTAAAAAATATTATTATTAAAAAATATTATATTAATTTGTTGCACATAAATAAACTCCATTCTACAGCTTATCACCACAAAACTCTAGGAGGCCTAAAGAATACTCATAAAGTTCATGGCCGTTATCTTAGAATCCAGTGTGAAAACAATAGAACAGACTGGAGCACTTGGCTTCCATTTTGGTGTTTTTCTTTTAGTACCAAAGAACATACTGAGAAAAAATATACTCCATTCGAGTTGGTTTTTGGTAAAATTGGCAATTTACCTTCTAATATAACACAAAATAATTATGTAGACCCACTGTACAATTCCGATTCTTACCCTTTAGAACTGAAATATAGACTTCAAAGAGCGCAAACCCACCGAAGGGGTTATGTGTCAACTCGCCAATCTGAAAACTCGACCATCGGCCAGTTTACAACTTAAAATCTCTTTGATGGTAATCTCGCCATATTTTTTTAAAACTTTTGGCGAGATTACCATGCCTCTTAGTGACAATAGTAATTTCGGCCAACATAACGAAATATTAGGTACCTATAGCTTTCATGTAATAAAACGTATACCTATTAGATTTTATTAAACAGTATGTTATTATTCAACAATAAATCATGAAAAAAGTAAAATATCATGATAGCAAAATATGCCCCTGTCTGCCCACAAAATGTAAGTAATTGTCCAAGATCAAAATCTGTTTGAAGACAGAAATTAATAATGCTTTTGCGAAAAAAAACCTAATTTACAGTTCAATATCAACAACGTAGATGTTAAACAAGAAAAATCGTTATTTTAAAATCAAAATTAATATCTTAAATTATCTGAACACAGAAAAAATGTAGGTAATATAAAAATCATAATTAACAGTTAAGTCAATTTTATCTATATCGACGCTGGAAAGGCAAACTGCATTAACAGCCAATTTGGTCGAATATGAGTTATATATATCGTTAGAATCGCCTGATTTTTCTCTTTCGAATGGTCTAGGTAACGATTTAATCTAAGCACTTTGGTGGTCGTTCAGACACCGGTGATTTTCGATATTTTAGTATATTTTTGTGTTTTAAATCCACTCATTTTTTGATTTTGGTTTATAAAGCGCCCATGACAGCAGCGAAATACTGATAAGTCATTTAGCCTGCACATGATTTAAGAAATCATTATTTTAATACATTTAGCCGTTCCATTTTTTGAAATTTTCACGGCATAAAACATTTTAGTGGTTGGTAATTATTATAGAATTTCAAAATAAGTCAATTTACTGGTCAATAAATTTTAGTTTATTGTCGTATAAAGCTTTTTACCTTCCTTCTAATTGTAAAAATTAGGACGTTAAACCAATTTTGTCGATGGCCCTTACTAATAAACTGGTCGATAACACAATTTTACCTGAATTTATTTTGATGTGTTTAGAGCACATAAGCTACTCTGCTTAATGCAAAATTCATTTTATTAGTGTGATAAAACCACCAAAAAAGAAAGACAAATATAAAACACTGGCGGTTAGACCATACGTCAAGGTCGTCGTTTGCAGTTAGACCGCGGCTGTTAGCTAAGAGCCAAACGTTCTGTGGGTACTTCAGCCACCTATACGGTATAAAACTGGGAGACTACACCCATTGTCACTTGTCATAATTGACTAGTGACAACGGGTGTCATCTTCCACGATTATAACGAATGCTAATTTCTGGACATTTGCGAAGGCGAATATCTGCAGCCGATATTTGCACAAATGCGAAAACCTACTTATTGAATTCCAAATTTGCGTCACTTCACTTCACACGCTACAAAAATTGATTAAATTATAAAAGTATATTTATTAGTATTGCAGCTAACGGGATATTTTCCATGTGTTATTGAGAATATTTGATATTTCGGCATATGGTCAGTATGTGCATCTTTATCACAAACGGACCACTGAATCTGTTCATAAATACCATAGATGTGTTCAAAGAAAAATAACAAACAATATAAAGATAAGAAGAAATAAACACATACAAAGACGAATACAGAAATGAAAGTAGATTGCGGACGTTCTTCGTGGGGCTAAAAAGCAGCCACACGCAGCAAGACCTATAAGACGTTTTTAAGGTTAACATCTGCAAACATAGCGTAGCGTCTTACGATCTGGTTAATATAAAAAACCGCAATCATTAAAGTAGAACACCTACGATGCAATATCCAGTCTTTCAAGCCCTGCAAAACAGCCGGACCAAATGGCGCAAGGAGGCGCTGGAGCGGGGCCACAGGCCTGCGTCTCGAGAAATCGAGGCTCAGCGGTCCCAGCTCCACCAGGAAACCATGGAGACCTGGAAGGTGCGACTTGAGCAACCGAAGGGGGATTCGCCGCAATCGCGGCGGTCAGACCGGTCATGGACAAGTTGCTGGAGAAGAGCCATGGTGCTCTCTCCTGCCGGTTGTCACAGATACTTACCGGCCACGGGAGCTTCGGTAAGTATCTGTGGCGAATACACCGGAAAACCACGGCCGAGTGCCAGCACTGCAAGGAGCGCAGCGAGGACACAGCGCTTTACACATTGGTGGAATGCACGGTGTGGGCGCAATAGCGCCAGGTCCTCGTGGCAGGTCTGGACGTGGACACTCTCTTGCTGGAGACGATGGTACGAGCCATGATCTCCAGCGGGAGTAAGTGGGACTGCGCTGCCTCTTTGCTTACAGAAGCAGGCCCTAGACGACAGCGTGATGTGAGGGATTCATGCACGCCGCCAAAGATGCGGGATAGCACACAAACCCCCCGCCCTCTAAATGAGGCCGCAGTGGTAGCCATAGATTTGTTGGGAGTCCTGGGGTATTCTTTCGAGGGCTTACCCGGGGCTCCCAACCGTAGGCTGTTAGGCATAATACCAAAGCAGTTCGCGTTAGGGTACTTCTTTGACGTCAAGGAATCTTCAATTCTCCGGTATTAATAGAAACTACCCTAAACTGCGAAAAAAGTGACAAAGACATAAAAATGGGTGAAACAGAAAATGCTGAGACACCGGCTGATGGAGTCAGAGATGGCAGCCGTAACTTTCTCGATACACGTGAGTAAAGGAGGATACCTATCGCTACTTATGTGATGTCTGGTAATAAGATGAATAATAATAAAATTAAGAGGATGCTCATAATAATATACACATAGGTATATTCCGACTTTGGGGAACTCTTTGTTCTCTCTGAAGAAGGCTCTGGCACAATGTGTAAAGCAAAGAGACGCACCTAAATTAAGATAATGCAAAGCAGTGCTGAACCAGTGAGACTGAACAACCAAGCTCTGGAAGTGGTCCAAATAATAAAAGAAATGGTGTCAATGTGTGAAATCACCGCAATCACTGAGAGCGCGCATATAATTTACTACCAAACAAACTCGGGAAAGGCAACCATATACAGCGACAGTGAAGTGGCATTGAAATTTAGGTAAGAAAATAATAACATCAGCAATCGTGAAGGAATATAGAAAGTCAGTCAGTCAGTTGACATGTTGGAGGAAAAGACCGAAGTATACGTACATAGATTGGGTACCTGGAACCTAGGGAATTTCGGGTGACGAAACAGTAGATAATCTAGCCCCAGAGGGACCAGATGAATGCTTGGTTGAACCTAAGACTGAACTTCCCATCGCTCATAAAATCACCAAGGGCATTATCAGCAGGAGCATAATGACAACGAGAAGTTTAATCTTAGATTGAGATTTTCAACGGGAATGAGATAGTCAAAGCTAACAAGAGGAAATATGAGGCTAGTTAACGAGATAATTACAGGACATTGTAGCCTGAATAGTACTTAACAGTACTGGTTAAGAGTGATGGATTACCCCTCACGACCGAAATGCTCCTGCTGGAGACCAGTCTCAACTTATGGCTAAGTATAAAATAATTTCAATTAGCAGATCTAAGATTATGGGTACGACAAGAAAAAACCAAGAAAATTTCCAGTATCTGGATGGGTCAGATAGTACGATCCTGTTAATAAACGAGAATTTGACCAGACGCCGTGAAAACTACTGGAATACTCATACTCATCTTTAGGGGAAGTCTGGAGAAACCGATTGTGTGGTGTTACACGCACAAAATAAAGCTTTTCCATTTTAATAACAGGGATTCATTTCAGAATCGTGTAGTTTTATTTTTATGATAATCCATAAAGTTAAGCTCTTGATTTTTAAGAAAAATCTGTATAAAAATATAATATAATTTGAAGATTATTTTACCGATCACTTCCATAAGTCATTCATATTGGGAGATAATACTAAAAGTCTAGGAGTGACTTAACGTTTAATGCCGGATAACATAATCTGGCTGTCATCGTTTGACTTGATTCAGCCCGATAAAACATTTTACTTTGATGTGAAACTATGCTGAACAGAATATAAAACATTTATCTAGTTCGTTTTATACAGCTATTTGATCATTCAAACGTCTTTAGCGAACCGCAATGAGGATGTTACAGTAACTTAAGTCATTTTTACCTTACCAAAATTATGTTGTGCATTGTATTATCTCCAATATATTAGGAAGGAGGATACATACATTTTTTTATTTATATACATTTCATAGTAAACGTTATTTATAATAACCATTCTGATTTTCAATGGGATTACTCAAGTGGTTAATTAGTTGTGAATTTTTTTGCAAAATATGAAACTTTAAATGCCTCTCCTGAACAATTCATATAATGGTCGTTAATGCAATTAGCCTTTCCAGCGTCGATATGTAGTTATTTTAAATTTGCGCAAGTTTTTCGATACAATGTCCTAGTGAGATCTTTTGATCGACCAGTTCCCGCAAAATTATTTAAATTTTTATTTGTGTCAATTTAGCTTGCTCGGTTCTCTTTGTGATGTAACAATTTTTTTTCCACATTGTAAAATAATAATCACTGTCTTTTTGAAGAGCATTGAGAAGCACTGCTATGTTAGGCTTTGCTGTAACTTTTTTGTTCAATCTAGAATTCCAGGCCTCCGTGGCGTTGTTCGTTTTATACTTCACATCGTGAAAGCACCATTTATTTGACAAGGAGGATTTCGGTTTTAACCATGTGCTTTCAAAATAACTGTTGAAGTTCATAACCTTTGTGTTGTTGTTCACCATTTCACTGAGTACGTATAGCCAGCCATCAGATACGAATTCGGTGGGTAGGTAAGAAAGCGCCATGCAACGTCTGACGTGGCACTTCCATAATTTTAATTTGTTTATCTCAAGTTTCTTGGCTTTCCTTAACACAGCTTGCTTGAAATGGAACAGACACCCTTGAGTTTTTGCATTGGGAAAAACAGTATTGACAGCAGACATAGCACTGATTTCAAAGTCAGTTGTTACTTTAATTGGTTTAAATTCCGGTACTTGACTTTTACAAAGCCTAAATAAAGTTTCATAGCTACTTTTTTTCTTATCAGGAAGGAGGGCGTAAACTGTAGGTATAATATTTAAATCATTATCACTAGTACTGCCTAAGTCTGCGTGTATGGTATACAATTGTCTGAAAGGAGGAACAGCACACTTAAAGGTGCCATCACAGTATATGTATTTAGCGTGACGCAGTACCTCTCGTCCTTCTTTGCTACAAAACACTAATATCCTTGTATTTTTTTCCATATAGTCCGCCAACAATAAGTGCTTAAATTTTCCAGGAATACATATGTCTTTTAATTTAAGAAAACGTAATTTGCTTGTACCCAATGACTTGTTTCGGTGTTTATAAAAAGTTTTTTTTATGTTGTTAAACTCTGGCATTTTTTTTAAAGTGCTCAGGTCAGAAAATTTCATTTCCTCAATAACATCTGAATATATTGTTGGCATTGGTGTAAGTTCATTACATGCCCTTTGTAAACAAATGTTTATTTTTTCTTTCACCACATTTTTGGCCACGTCAGGTGTACAAGTGTAGAGCTCTTCTTTTATTATAATAGAATCTTCATTCACTACTAACTTTGCCGAACAACATTTCCTAGACGCACAACGCCATGTTGTATGCCTGTTGTACGCTCCTCTCATGTTATATTTGTAGCCATTGCACAAAAGGATTCGTCCTCCCCTTTGCGAAGTAATTATAGTTAACTTATGACCCTTGCTTGATAAAGGTTCACAGCTCATGACTAAAAAAAATTATTGAAAGAAAATTTGAATGGTTTCGTTTCACTGAAATGTATTACGAAAGTAATGATAAAAATATTAATAAAACTTCTTACCTAAAAGGTGTGTCACAAATACAGAATAGATGTAAAGTAGCTATTTTACTCAGATCACGGTAACTTGTATATTAACTACTATCAATAATATAGCTAAATAAAACTGTTATCCCCTATAAACACAATATTATTAAGTATATTTGCTATCACATTAACAACGCAGCAAATGAATGCAATGGGATTTGTAATGAAATAATTCATTTTACCCTCAAAAAGAAAATAAATCAAGATAGCAAAATTTTAATGATAAGTTATTTATTTCATGTCTAATGAATTTTTATTATATAATAAAGTATTGTTATAACAAAAAATGAACGTTTTATTACATGGAAGCTATAGGTACCTAATATTTCGTTATATTGGTCGAAATTACTATTGTCACTAAGAGGCATGGTAATCTCGCTAAAAGTTTTAAAAAAATATGGCGAGATTACCATCAAAGAAATTTTAAGTTGTAAACTCGCCGATGGTCGAGTTTTCAGATTGGCGAGTTGACACATAACCCAACCGAAGCTAGGTTTAATTTATTGAATTGTAAAGAGATAAGGAAATTTAATTATGATAAGAGCATTAATATAGGCATGGAGATTTGATTTTAATCAAAAATCAAGTAGGAAATAAGTTAGATAGATTATATATTATTTGGGACCATATAACTTGACTTGAGGACATACCACCAAATGTAAAAATTGTAAAAGATGGTAAACATTATGTTATCCATAAAAATAATACTTATTATTTGTTACTTAAACTCATTTCATGTATGTTTATTATTATGTGAAGATTGTATTTTTTGTATTTCAGTGTTTTAATACTCTAATATTATGATTATGTGAAGATTGAATTTTTTTGTATTTTAATGTTTGTTTGTTAATTGTAAAAATAATTTATAGAATAAATCATTTTTTTATAGAAGGGGAGGTGTAGTGTGTGGCTCGCCTGACCTTATATAATATGCACACATTATTTAGAACATTATTTCACTAATTATGGCAGCGAACAGTTGTCTCTAATTTACCCTACGTCACTCCATTACAACACTCTCTCGCTCGAGACCATGGTGCGAGACATGCTCTCCAGCGGGAGTAAGTGGGACTGCGCCGCCTCTTTCTGCGAGCGGGTCATGCTCGTGAAAGCGACGGCGGGGCGGGAACGGGAGAGAACGCTCCCACCCGATTTCCGCAGTCGACGGCTTGGGCGCCGCCGACGTGTCTTCGCCGAGGACTATCGGCCTCCATGACGGGGCCTGAGGACGGTGAGAGGGCGGCTCACGTCCTTAAAGAAGCAGGCCCATAACGGCAGCGTGACGTGAGGAACTCACGCACGCCCCAACTTAGAAGCGGGATTACACCCGAACCCCCCAAAGCCGCGGGGTAGCACCCAAGCCACCCCCTGGGCGAGGCCGCAGTGGCGGCCGTAGGTCCGTTGGGACATCCTTCCGAGGGTTTACCCGGGGCTCCCAACCATAGGCTGTTGGGCGTTACGTGAGGTTTTTTAGTCGGTAGGCGTCCGGCACAACATCCATGAGGATTTTCCCTTACGTTAAACAAAAAAAAAGGGCCTTTAGCTTCTGTTGATTTGACACATGTCCCCAAATAAAATTGCATCCTCTGAACACGGCCTCAATGTAATGAGCATGTAACAATTCCATGGATGTGTATCGTCGTAGTTCATTTCTTGCAGGTTGCAACCTGCCCGGCGCGTGCCAAGCTTCGAATTAGCTTCGGAAGTAGGTGCGCGAACCCATCGCTCTAGTTTTTCGTGTTTTTGGAGAATTTGTGGGACGATAGCTATTGTAATTGTGTTAATTATTGATTGAGTCAATACGTGTGATTTTGAATTTCAATTAATAGATCTGCGGGGAATTGACGAACTAGAAAAACAACTGACTCAAAGAGATTCATCGCTGCGCTGTTAGAATTTCCATGTTGTAGTGAAATATATAATAAATATAATGGTATTAATATCATGGAAAAACAAGTACCTACCTACCTACTTGTATACTATCCCACAACTTTTATAATTTTTAATTTTTTTGTTAAAGGTCTCTTTTATTATATCGTAATACAACAAGCTCCTTTAACAATTAAGACTATAAAGGATAGATTGAGGAAGACTTTGAAGAAGTTATTTTTGTATGGTCAAAGCATAGTAGAATCAGAATAGTAAGGCGTCTCAGACCCAGACCGCACGATACTCCCTCCGGACACTAGGTTCCCATGACGCCGCTCCCATGGGATCCACAAATATTTTTTTCGCCCCGTTGACCTTAGGGCGGTCACATTTACTACTGCTCGTTCGCTCTAACTTTGCCGCTCGGCTCTATACTAAAGTCGAATTTTTGATTAGATGAAGTAAATTGACAGCAACTACTGTCACTTCTTCTTGTAGTGTTGCGTATTTTCGAAGTGACATTAGCTACTGTCAATTTACTTCGTATAGTTAACAATTCGGGTATACGCCTCTACGCCAGCGGCAAAGTTAGAGCGAACGGGTAGTAGTGTTGATGGCCACTCTCACAGATATCGAAACTGTTGATAGTACAGTTGGCGGTCACATTAATATTACTGTAGGTGGGAAACATTAACATGAAAAATAAAAAGAATATTGAATAAAAACAGACAAAACCTTGATATTTGGACATTACAATTAATAAAATTTGAAGTTGCATAGTACAGTCATTCAGTATTTTTACTTGGAAAGTTTTCCGGGAGTTTTGAAAATTGGTAATTTTATAGATTTTAGATGCTCTTTCCAAATTTCAACTTTGTCACCTCGTATGTTTGCCGCTCACGGCGCCAAATTGAAAAAATGGCGCCCAAAAGCTGTTTTTTGATAATAACTCCTTTCCGACGCATTTTACAGGCAAAACATACTACACAAAATAAAAGTAGAGGAAATTGTCTACAATTTGTTATAATCTTTTTTTCCCTAAAATTATTAGTTTCGGCGAAGGAGCGCCGTAAAGTGTAATTCAATACAAATTTCCAATCCTTTTTCTTTCACTTCAATAACTTCACTTTCTTGCAGTATATCACCACAAATAAAGCAGTTTACTTCATTAGAAGCCATGGCTCTGTAAATGCAAACGACACTGTGAAATGATAAACGTATACTGATGACTCAGACTAAATATTTCTATTGAGCTCAGCTGGGGCCAGATATTTCTTAGAAGGGAAAGAAGGGGCCTGACACAGAAGGGACGCATCCCTTTATACCTGCGGAGACATGACAGACTATAGTTAGCTAGGTTTTCATTCTATGGAACAATATTTAACCATCGTATAATTTTTATACCTTACAAATCAGAATATGAGCAGTTTAAAGTAAATATTACACGTTGGTGTGGATGTATAATGATTTACAGCGCTCGTACGCCGAAACTATTGATTTTAGGAAAGAAAAAGTTGTGACATAAATTGTAGGAAATTTTCTCTACTTTTATTTTGTACTAGCTGATGCGTGCGGCTTCGCTCGCGTGAAATTTGGTTCCTGTTCCTGCTTCCCGTAGGAACATTTTCCCGGGGTAAAAAGTAGCCTATGTGTTATTCCAGACTATACTCTATCCCTGTACCAAATTTCAGCCAGATCCATTCAGCCGTTAGAGCGTGATTGAGTAACAAACATCCAAACATCTTCACAAACTTTCACATTTGTAGTATTATATAGTAGGATAGATATGTTTTTTTTTGTAAAATGCGCCGGAAAGGAGTTATTATCAAAAAACTGCTTTAGGGCGCAATTTTTTCGATATGGCGGCGCGAGCGGCAAAAGTACGAGGTGGCAAAGTTGAAATTAGGAAAGAGCATATCAAAATCTATAAAATTGCCAATTTTCAAAACTCCCGGAAAACTTTCCAGGCAACCTCAATTTTTTCGACCAAATGACTGTACGTTGCAGTGGGGCCCGCATAAAGAAAAATTGTCAGGTAATCATAAGTTCTGATGCATATGCAGTGAACACAATAATTGTTATTAGAGGGCTCACAAAATTTTCATACAAAATTCTCTGGAAAGATTTAGAAGACATCAATAACATAATATTTTTATTTAAATTACAAAAGAGAGCTGAGAGAGCAATATACCAGCTGGGTCCTAGCGTATCTCTCGAAGAGAACGTTAAAAAAAATTGTAACTGTTACCTGTTACATATATAAAGGTACATAAATAAACATTTAAATAACGTATAAAAACAAAGAAATATTTAAAAAAATGGAACATATACTATACATCTGCTATTCGTCTACAAAGTTTAAGTAGTTCTTTTGTCGGATAATGTAATAACATAATAGTCGATTGTTTTAAAAAAAGTGTGAACATATATGTTGCGTTGCGAATCTGGTAGTAAACGTAAATGTAGAAGCAATAGTAGTCACAAAGTAACACTTATAAAAGTCAGAATATGACTTTTATAAGTGTTACTTTGTGACCTACATGAATAAGATTTTTCATTTATCCGTTTGGCCTAAAATTAAAAAGAAAATGAATATTCATTAAAAATATAATACATCATTGTTGACTTATCTAAGGTCATTCAACGCTTGAGCAACCGTAATATCCCCTTCAATTAGTTGCATTTGAATGTACGGTATACATTCGTCGTTTATAATTTGCGACATTTTTCTGCTACCACTTAGCGGTTGCAATCCAAAATATTTATTTAAAACGTTGAAAGTGCGGTTCAAGTTAACAGTAGTTTTATTTATTCCTTTTATTGATTTCGAATGCAACCCTTCTGCAACATTGTCTGTGCGGTGTCTTTCGCCAAATACGCTTAAAATGTCGCAAGAATGGATTTTTAACCAATATTTCTCCATGTACTTCTTAAATCTTCCCATATCAATTGAATTGCTTATGCCAATTTGCGACTTAATGTATTTCCATCCTTCTGAAATGTGCTGTGGTGGAAGAAGTGGCAATACTGCGCATAGAGAAATTGTTCTTCTCTCTGGTTTTGTATGAATATTTTTAAATTCTTTTGTTTTGTTCCAAATATTTTTACTCCAGTGATAGTAGCAGCCTTTTATTTGGGTCTTAACAAATTCTTCTCTGATAGCACTCATGGCCGCGCATTCATAGTCGCAATGTATTTTTAGCGGGTTAAAGCTGGGAAGCTGAGATTTGATCATTTTGAATAGCATTTTATAACTAGACTTCTTTCTGTTCGACATAAATGCGCTAAGCAATGGTAGCACTTTAGTATTAGCATTACAACTTCCATAATCGCCGAGAATATTGTATAATTGACTAAAAAGTTTTGGACAAACAGCAAAATTGCCATCTGCAAAGTACTCTGTTAATTTGAGAATCATTTCCCAAGATCTTATTGGACAAAATACTACTATGCGGACACCGTTATAGCAATAGTCTGCTAAAATCAACTCTTGAAATTTCATAGGCACCACCACTTCTTCTACACTCCTAAAAATTGAAGTAGATACGCCTAGCGCCCTATTTCTGGCATCATACAGCGAATGTCTGATGCCATTAAAGCTGGGAACTGCATTTATCAAATCAAGGCCTTGATGTTTACATGGAATTATTTTTTCGATGTATAAAGATGGAATTGGTTGGTCTGATACAACCACTTCATTTCGTAAAGTGTCAGTAAAATTTAGATGAGCATTTTTAAAGGTATCAGGTTTGCAGGTATGTTCTACGGTCTTTAAAATATTATCATTCTGAAAATAAACAGATATTAAATGTAAATTGAATTATTGATGCATTCACTTTGAAGTTTGCTTCTTTTATAGTTTCATTTATGCTAACATACATACATTATAGTCACGCCTTTATTCCCGAAGGGGTAGGCAGAGGCATAATATACGCCCACATTTATAGCTTCAAGAGACCTGAATATAGCTGTAATATATCAAGTTGAAATTAACACCTTCGGATATATTATAACCTAAGTTGATAATCTCAACTCTAGCTACTACGGTTCCGCATATACAGCCTAGTGTCGAACGCGAGGGCGTTGAGGTAGGGGGCACGGATTGATTGTTTTAGCACAACAATGCGAAAACGGGCAACATCCATTGTTAATAGGGCGCGAGGCAGCGGCAACAGTCTATTATCAGTCGTTGCTGATAGGCTGGATCAGTGTTGCCAACTCTGAAACGTAATGGGTGGTAGAATTCTTCTAAAAATACGGTTGATTTTCTGAAATTATGTTGTAATTTATATTTGAATTACGGTAGAATTACCTTGTTGATTTTGACAGTCAAAACTACAAAAAAAGAACATATTTTTAATCAGAATCAGACAGTAGGTATAATCTCTGCCTGACTGCCTCTGTGGGGCGCAGTCGGTAGTGATACCACCTGCGGGGCTGGAGGTCGTGGGTTCGATTCCCACCGAAGACAAATATTTGTGTGACCCATAAATGTTTGTCTCAAGAGTCTGGGTCTTATGTATAATATGTATGTATTTAAAAAGCATATAAGTATTTAATATCCGTGGTCTGATACCCATAATACAAGCAGGTTTTCCTGGCTTACTTTGGGATCAGATAGCGTTGTGTGAAATGTCCGTGAATATTTATTTATAATTTTATTATTTATTAATCGTTTCAATATTCCTCTCCATCACTATCTACTAATTTAAAACTCAACACAACACAAACTACGTTGTAAACTCTACGTAGTGAATCACAGATTACATAATATATTCTATTTATTGATAGGCAATTATGCATTATGCTGGAATGAAATGTTATTCGATTTCGATTAAGGGACAAATAAACTAGGTAGGTTAATTAAAAATATCTAAGTACTTGAATAAGTACTTCCAGATCCATAAACAAATAAACATCTGTCGCAGCAGATAGGGTCTTCAATGAGTTATAAAGATTTCCATCGCTTCTTTACGGACGCTTCGAAATTAGACACGGATGGATATACTGGTGCAGCGGTATATTTTCGAAATTCTAAGATCATTCTACAGTTTAGATGTCCAAAGGAGTCTGGAACTCTTTTAATTTGTTTTGCCTCTTAGTGCTTCGGCTAAAATGAGCTCCAATACTCCTTAAAAATCTCCTACAGATCTTGGCAGCTTAAGGCACGCTTTGAATGCCACAAGATGAATCATATGACAGCTACACTTAATGAATGCAATGCGCGTTACTTTTAGTTTCAAGTGACTAATCACAGAGTGGTGTTGGCCTACCATTCTATTACTTGTGTCCAATGCAAAGCCTACAATTTTTTTAAAGGAATTTGCTGGACTTGAAGCAAAGTTAATAAACTATTACAAAAATCTTCAACCTTTCCAGATTTGACTTCATAAATGTCAAGAAACTGTGTGCGAACACATTCTACTTCGTCTTATTATGTAAATGTAAGTGCACATTGTTTTTTGACACTGATGTCATCATGTATAGGTATCTTATTGCTTGTCTTGTCAAAGATGTCATAAATTAAATACAATGTTATCCCTACTATAATATTATAAATGCGGAAGTAACTGTCTGTCTGCCATTCTGTCTGTTACGCTTTCACGCCTAAATGGCTGGAGCGTTTGAGATGAAATTTGGTATGGGGATAGTTTGAGGCCCTGGGAAGGACATAGGCTACTTTTTAACCGACTGCGCAAAAGGAAGGTTATGCTTTTACGATATAACGACTCTTATGCGATAACGACTTCTACGCGGTCGACGCCGCGGGGAACAGCTAGCTTCTTTATAAAACTACAATTTTATTGTTACAAAATGCTTAGACTGGACATATAATTTCTAGTTCTATATTTTCATCAGGTTATGGTCATTTATTTTACTTAATTAAGTTTTTTGTGAACCATAACCACTTATAGTGAAAAAATTGTGACATTTGTCATCATGAAAAAATCTTTAGCATCTTCCAATAATGGAATTGTAAGTACTTCCCATAATTATAGCGATAGACAAATTAGATGGTGTTTCCAACTACCAAAAATCGAAATTACAAATGAAATTACTCCTAATAGATCATTGCTTATGGGAATATGTTGAGAATTTTACGCATGCCGATAAAGACCATACGAACTACAGCGGGCATATGCCAAAATTTGCTTGAATATTAAAAAAAAGAAGCGCTCGTGGCCCCGCGGACTCAGTGTTCTGTAAACGATCACTGCAGTAAGCAACTTTCACTATGGCCGGTCCATGGATGGGTGACCATCCATGTGATCACTTTGTGACATTTATTTGAGCGTTTCCGTGCTTCGGAAGGCACGTTAAGCCGTTGGTCCCGGTTGCCAGTAAAATGGCAGTCGTTTAGCTAAGTTGAAGGCTTTATTTCAACAGCAGGTAGTCACAACCTGCGCCTGTCCATTTAAACACGGCAATACGGCTCACCACCTATTACGTGGGACAAATTATACAAAAAAAATTGCGTGTACTTAGTGTACACACGTAAGAAGTGAAACTTCTTCATAAACTTAATTTTCACCTCACCTTAAATTAAGTCAAAAAGTACAAAAGTACAAAAGTCCAAAAGTCCAAAAGTCCAAAAGTCCAAAGTCCAAAAGGCCAAAAGTCCCAAGGTCTCAAGGTCCCAAAGTCCCAAAGTCCCAAAGTCCCAAAAGGCCAAAAGTCCAAAAGTCCCAAAGTCCCAAACTCTCAAACTCTCAAACTCCCAAAGTCCCAAAGTCCCAAAGTCCCAAAGTTCCAAAATCCCAAAGACCCAAAGTACCAAGGTCCCATCTAAAAGTCCAAAAGTCCCAAAGTCCCAAAGTCCCAAAGTACCAAAGTCCCAAAGTCCCAAAGTCCCAAAGTCCCAAAGTCCCAAAGTCCCAAAGTCCCAAAGTCCCAAAGTCCCAAAGTCCCAAAGTCCCAAAGTCCCAAAGTCCCAAAGTCCCAAAGTCCCAAAGTACCAAAGTCCCAAAGTCCCAAAGTCCCAAAGTCCCAAAGTCCCAAAAGGCCAAAATTCCAAGTCTTAAAGGCTAAAAGTCTAAAAGTCCAAAAGTCCAAAAGTCCCAAAGACCCAAAGTACCAAGATCCCATCCAAAAGTCCAAAAGTCCCAAAGTCCCAAAGGCCAAAAGTCCAAAAGTCCCAAAGTCCCAAAGTCCCAAAGTCCCAAAGTTCCCAAGTCCCAAAGTCCCAAAGTTTAAAAGTCCAAAAAGTCCAAAAGTCCAAAAGTCCAAAAGTCCAAAAGTCCAAAAGTCCAAAAGTCCAAAAGTCCAGAAGTCCAAAAGTCCAAAAGTCCAAAAGTCCAAAAGTCCAAAAGTCCAAAAGTCCAAAAGTCCAAAAGTCCAAAAGTCCAAAAGTCCCAAAGTTCCAAAGACCCAAAGTACCAAGGTCCCATCCAAAAGTCCAAAAGTTCAAAAGCTCAAAGTTCAAAAGTCCCAAAGTCTCAAAGTTCCAAAGTCCCAAAGACCCAAAGTACCAATGTCCCATCCAAAAGTCCAAAAGTCCAAAAGCCCAAAAGTCCAAAAAGCCTTAAATGACATGCTATCCCTGGATAAAGTACTCTTAATTCGAATCCACCGTGGTGGGAACAGAACAAAGATGGCGCGTAACCAAAAATCGTGACGTGACGTGACGTGACGCAAATTTTTTTCCAACGCCGATAAAGAAGTTTCACTTCAAAAAAGGTGAAATGTGGGCATATAATATGCCTCTGCCTACCCCTTCGGGGATAAAGACGTGACCATATGTATGTATGTATGTATGTATTAAAAAAAAGGCATTCTTGAAGTGATAGCATCACTTCAATGCCAAAACTGCGGCAGAAGCTTGGAGGAATTTAAAAGCTGCTTATGAGAACACAGGAATTAGTAGGCGATTGACGCTGAAAAAATATCTTTCCCAGATTAAATACACTGATCACAATAATATGGATCAATATTTAGGAATTATTATTTCCGTTATTCAAGAATTGGCTGACATTGTACGTGTAATACAGGATGATGAATTAGCAGAACTAATGCTCATAGGACTACCAACGGAATTTGACGCTCTCATCATGGCTATGGAAGCAACAAATACGAAATTAACATCTGAATTTGTTAAGTGTCAGTTGATACAAACTGAATTTAAAAGAGAAATATGTTCTGCATCATTCCAACTACCTATCTGAACATATTCTTGTTGCCAAGAATAAATTCATTCCGATTTGTCATAATTGTCAAGAAAGAGGTCATATTAAACCTAATTGTCCTAAGCTAGAGAAGAACTCTAAAATGACTTCTAATAAGGATTTGAAACCAGAGATTTCATCTACTAATAAGGGGTCAAACTGCAGAATACAGACAGCACAGTACAAATCTAGTAAACACATATCCAAAAGACCTTAACACCGCTACCTGGGGATCGTGCGAAGTATGGCCCATACGGGCCCCCGTATAGGCGGAGACCCTGACGGCCAGCAATGTGGCTAGATTGCTGAGCCCGCAGAAGGCGATGACCGTCAGGGTGATAAGGGGATACCGCACGATCTCAGGTGAGGCGGCATGTCTCCTAGCTGGGACCCCTCCATGGGACCTGGAAGCTGGAGCCCTTGCGTCACTATTTAGATGGCGCAAGGAGGCGCTGAACCGGGGCCAAAGGCTTGCGTCTCGAGAAATCGAGGCCCAGCGATCCCAGCTCCACCAAAAAACCGTGGAGACATTCAAGGAGCAACTTGAGTAACCAAAGGGGGAATTCGCCTCAATCGCGGCCGTTATACCGGTCATGGACGAGTAGCTGGAGAGGAGATACAGTGCTCTCTCCTACCGGTTGTCACAGATACTTACCGGGTACGGTAGCTTCGGTAGGTATCTGTGTCAGCACTGTGAGGACCGCAGCGACGAGACAGCGCTGTGTGGACCGCTGTGTCATCGCTGCTGGTGGCGTGCTCGGTGTGGGCGTAACAGCGCCAGGTCCTCGTGGTGGGTCTGGACGTGGACACTCTCTCGCTCTAGGCCATGGCGCGAGCCATGATCTCCAGCGGGACTGCGCCGCCTCGTTCTGCGATTATGTCATGCTCGTGAAAGAGGTGGCGGGGCGGGAGCGGGGGAGAACTCTCCCACCCTCGTTCCGCAGTCGCCGGCCTAGGCGCCGCCGACGTGTCTTCGCCCAAGACTATCGACCTCCATGACCCAGAGGACGGTGAGTGGGCTGCTCAACATCCTTACAGAAGCAGACCCATGACGGCAGCGTGACGTGAGGGATTCACACACGCCACCCCCTAAGAAGCGGGATCACACCCGAAAACACCCCAAAGACGCGGGATAGCACCCGAACCAGCCCCGAGGCGACGCCGCAGTGGTAGCCGTAGGTCTGTTGGGAGTCCTGGGACAGCCTTCCGAGGGCTTACCCGGGGCTCTCAACCGTAGACTGTTGGCCGTTACGTGCGGTTTTTTAGTCGGTAAAAGTCCGGCATAGCATCCATGTAGGATTTTCCCTCACGTTGAAGAAAATAAGACCTTAACACCGAATTAACAACAGAAATTCAATATTTTCATTCATATGTCATACTCATAAGTAAAATAAGTCCCGGACCCAGTGACTTGGCTCGCACAAGTTTACATCAAACTCACGCACAATTGTATAAAATAATACATCATGATAAAATTGAATCAGCTTTCGCAACAAAATCGAAACAACCCTGCGTAGGTATATTTTTATCGCTTATGATTACAAATTGCTCAGCGAAACGTTCTTTTTCATAATTAAAAATATTTAAAAATGATAAAATGACAAAGATGATACAAGAGAGGCTCGATAAAATTTATCCATATTGTACATAGAGTCCGATATGTTAAAATCGTTAGACATTACGTTAATACTATTTTGCGTGAATTCAATGCTCGGAAAAGCCGCAAGGCGTATTTGAATAAATAAATAAATATAATCTTTACAATAGAAATAGGATATGACAAAATTAATTTTCTGGACATTACTATAAGCCTAATGAACCAAAGACATCAATTTAAAATTTATCGAAAGGAAACATTTACAGTGTTTCGGCGATTCGGACGGTCCCCGGGAGTGCACGCCACTCACCGGCTCCCCCCCCCCCCCCGCCGCCGCCGCCCGCCGCCGTGCGCCCGCGGACTTTGCATCGACCGACCAGTCAGATCTCAGACGCGGCTCGTAACCTTTGTGTGTGCGCCTGTGGTGGATGGCCGGCAACCCATCCACACGTCAGCACCTCGGTCGACACAGAACTCGGAAGAAACCTCAGGGCACCGATTCTCGCTTCACACGACATGAATGCGTGGACGGAAATCGGCGGGTGACGCGTCGCATGTCTCATATTTAGGAACGGCGAACATGAGACGGACGACGTTTCACCCGTAAATTTGCGTCCACGCATTCACGTCGAGTGGTCGAGAATCAGCGCCCAGGAGCAACATCATCAGCCTCGGAAGCAACATCAGAAGTAGCAGAGCTTTAAGAAGAACGGGAAATAAGGTAAGTGGCGGATCATTCTTGGCGAAACCATTGTGTCGTCTTATGTGCCTACAAGAACTTCCCCTAAGCAGTCCACCAAGCTCCCCTGAACTATCGAACATATTTATGGTCATTCGAGCGGATTTCGGTATATTTGTTGGTATTTTTGCAAATCATAAGTCGGTTGCAGATTTAAAAATTGAATATTCTTAACCGCCACTTACAGCTCTGAGAAAGTCTCGATTCGGTCGGATACAATTAAAGTCGTTAAGTTTTTTTTGTCATTTGCTGTTCGGTTATTATATTATATTGTGCTGTATGCGATATTAGTGAAATTATCCTCAGTTATTAGAACAATTTATTTGACTTATTGTAGGGTTCCGTATATATTTTTTTTCTCTTACCCAGGGGGGTTGCATCTCTCAAAATGGCTAAAGTATTATCAACTAAATTTAAAATTCAAGTCGAATGTCTTAGGACTATCGGCCTCCATGACCGGGGGCCTGAGGACGGTGAGAAGGCGGCTCACCGTCCTTACAGGAGCAGGCCCATGACGGCAGCGTGACGTGAGGAACTCACGAACGCCCCCACTTAGAAGCGGGATCACACCCGAAACCCCCAAAGACGCGGGATAGCACCCGAACCACCCCCCTGAGCGTGGCCGCAGTGGCGGCCGTGGGTCTGTTGGGAGTCCTGGGACATCCTTCCGAGGGCTTACCCGGGGCTCCTAACCATAGGCTGACGGGCGTTACGTGAGGTTTTTTAGTCGGTAGGAGTCCGGCATAGCATCCATGAGGATTTTTCCTCACGTTAAACAAAAAAAAAAAAAAAAAAAAAGTCGAATGGCTTAGAAGCACGTTAGAAATGACCGCCGGAAAAACTCAAACCATTGCAGTTATTTCGGCGATATTGCGTAGACTCGATGAACGATACGCACTTTTGTCGGAACAGTATGAGTTATTGCTGGACAATACCGTAGATTCGGAAATGATTAAAATCTATACGGCTGATTATAATGAGGCGGAGTTAGCTTATAATCAGCTGGAAGCGGTCTCGTCAGCTTACCCGGGTTTGGACGGGGTTCATAGACCGTCCGAGAGTTCAAATACGGCAAGACTTCCCAGAATTGATTTATGCAAATTTGATGGTGACGTTTTTCAGTGAACAAGTTTTATAAGCCTATTCAGCTCGTTTTTACTAACACGGAAAGATATATCAAAACGGAAAAAAATTATTACTTAGTTTCTCATGTGTTAAATGAACCGCATACCTTAATACGGCATTTACCTATGGTAGAAGAATCCTTTGATATACGCTTAGACATTCTTAAGGATAGATATGAAAATATTAGAATGTTAGCAGATATTCACATTTCTAGAATCCTATAGCAACATTAAATAAACCCTATGATCTGCGTTCTAAAATTCTAAATCCACTGTTGGAGTCCACTCGCGCCTTGTATAATTTAGGCCTTCAGCTAATTTTCGGCTAAGTCTGACTTAGAATTATCGCCATATATTTACATTTACACCACAAAAGTGAATATTTTTGTGAAATTCTGCGGTAAAATACCACGGAATTGAACCTGTATTTACCTAAAATCTCTAATCGATACTGGACTTACTTATGGATGTTTGCAATACTAGAGATGCTACCTTCGCACTGCCGACCCTGCGTCCTAAGGGTGCCGTTCCACCAGAGATTTGCTGTGCTACGCTGCTGTGGATGGTCCATAAATTACAGCTGTGGTGTTAACAAATTCAACTAATGATGCGTATGCTATGGATGCCTGCTACCAGTCGCAAGCCAGGCTCCCGCCTGTTTCGTGTTGCGCGACTTTCGTTACGTGTGTGGTGTACCTACCTACGCAAGCTTCTATGTGCACGTGCGTGCAGTGGCGTGAGTAGGTAGGTATGATTAGTTTTCTACACATTAGCCACAATATTGACTTCAATGCCACTTGTCCAACATAGCTAGAAAATAGCATTAACCCCAACATTGTGGCGAGCGTTGGCAGTTGGTACGTATAGTAAAGCCGGTGCAATGGGATATATATTATTAATCAATTGTATAATATACATCCCATTGTACAGACTTTATATTAGTTTAATTTAAGCTAAATGGCGTTGTTTAAAAAATATCACAATTATAAAGCGGCAGACAAGCTTACGGCTTACCTCGTGGAGTGTGGTCACCGTAGCTCATGAACGTTTGCAAAACCAAAAGCGCTACTTACGCTACTGGATCTATTAAACTTTGAAAATTAAAGCATGTAGAATACGCTTTTATTTTTAATCTTCAAAAGAGTTATATTAGCTAAGGGACAGAACAAGTATAATAGGCAACATGTGAACGCCATACCAACATTCTTTGTTATTTGGCACCCCGCCAGCATTCAGACTAACGTGTGGAGCCGGCGTTAGCCTTTCTCTTATTTTACCTACCTCGCCCGCCTTGCGTGCTTGCTTTCCTTATTCAGGCGTAAGGTAAAGGCGGTGAGCCTTACCTTTTGCTAATAAATCTCGCTATTTGTAACAGATGTCTACCTAATAAAGTACAAATAAAAGCCCCAAGACTCTTTGTGTAAATCAAATTTTAAACCACATTTGAAACCAAAATATGGACCTGAAATCTTACAAGAATATTCTAAGGTACTTAAAAAGTAAAAATCATAAAATATTCGTACTTCTAATTCGTCACTCGAAATGTCATCACGTCGGTCGTCTAATGCAGCTTTGTATTCTCAAACTGAATTTGACCGATATATTGAAAGTATTTCGTCAACTCATTGATCTCCATTAAGTGTATTGAGAACCCTTACTTTAAATATATTTTAGGTCGCTTAAATAATATCTACTTATAATTTTGGAATAATAAGCAGACGTGCACTTGGAAGAAAGACTAGGAGTTCTTTGATGTGAAATTTTGTTTGGTGAAATAAGAACTAAGTGAAGTGAAAAATGTTTGAACGACACAGCTTCACATACATTAAGTCTCTGTGCAACCGATGCCAATAAAATACTTGAAAACCAGGATACAGAACTAGTCCTGGGGTCATCGTTCTGAGCGTGGGCGAATTCTATAAGTATGAGTGGTGCTAAAGTAGTGAAGTGCTACTTTAGTATATTTTTTTGAATGCGTTTCAAATGCATTTATTTGCGACTTTACTAAAGAAGCTTTTATAATGACCTCGCGCGCCGTGGTAAGCCAGTGGATAATATTATGTTCCGACAGTGGCCGGGAATTTCACGGGAGGCTAAAGATATTGGTGATTTTTTAAATAATAATACTCCTACAGTATGGGGTTCTTCAAAAGGGGTCTTAGAAGGTTTTTACAGGGTCGGCAGCGCGAGTGTGGCGCCTCTGGTGTTGCAAGGCTGCGGTGACCACCAGTTCTTCTAGTGGCCCGTATGCTTATCTGCCACCTTATAAGTCTCTGTCTGTTTTTGCATTGAGAGAACACTTCTAGACCTCGTAACGGCGAAGTCTGGGTAAGCCGAGGTTAAAGCTGTCAAATAAATACCTTTATGTTAAACGCGTCATTCAACACCCGTCTCACTTTCGAGTACTTTATCCGCACAAGTAGAGGCGGTATTAAACAGTTGTCCATTATTTCCCATATTTTCCTCAGCCGACGACTTCCTTTCCTTGAGCCCAGGGATCTTTATTATTGGAATACCATTTAATGCACTACCAACACCAAGTCTCGAAGAAGGCAAAACAACAAATTTATAGGAATACGCTCAACTTGAAGATCAGAAGGCATTTAAGGGTGTGCTGGCAGATAAAATACGTATGTGAATTGCAACAACAACGTACCAAAATGCTGACTAATTGTACGAATTTAAATATAGGAGATCTTGTACTTTTGAAGGAAGACAACCTCTCACCACTAAATTGGCGTCTAGGACGCGTCAATCGCGTCAGAATAGAAAAGATATTGTAGCAAAATAGAAGCTAATCGGTTCAATTTGACAGTTTTCGTAGTCGCGTATTTCACACGCGCTGGTTAGATTTCTACCGGTCGACCGATAGCAGCTCGCTGGTTCATTCGGTTAAATTCGGTAGTCGCCTAATAATTATAGCGACAGTGACAGCTCATTTATTGGTAGTCTACTAAATTTTGACAGAAACTAGCGAGCGAGCGAGGCTGGTGATAATATTTATTGTTGACGCCTATCAACTGCATTGCGTACTTAAACTATTTTAACTTATAAAAACTTTTGAAAAATGTTTGGACTACACATATTAGATCTAGCCGATGGAATTGACGAACGTCTAGAGCGTATGAAGGCACGTCGAAATCGCCGTAATGCGAGAAAAGTGGCACGGACCAATATAGATCCCTTCGGGGATATTTCCGACGTGGAGTTTATTAAAACATTTTGCCTTCAGAAATCCACCGCAAGAACCCTCGTGGAGGAGCTATCTTCATTGATTCCAGAAAACCGTCGCAGCGACGGTAAAACCGTTGCCTTAAAGGTAGGTACGAAGAAGTTACTATTATAGTCTAAAGCCTTTACCATCAGTCCAATATCTATGTTGTCCGTATTCATTACAGATTTTAATTGTGCTAGGGTTCTACGCGACAGGGATACCAAACCCTACTAGGTCAAAGTGCCATCCACAATGTGTCCCAGAAAACAGTAGTCTCTAGAGCTATTAAGGAAGTGACCGAGGCCTTAAATAGTGTTCACACAAACCATTCGAAATGGCCCAATCATCAAGACGAGCGAAGCCGTATTAGGGCTCGGTATGTATTATGTACAATTGATATGCATCTATTTGTAACAACTGAAACAACTATCCACCCATGGTAGCACTGCATAGCTTTACTTATTGACTGAAAGAAATGGGTCACCAGTCTTATTTTGTTTCGAGTACTACTATCCAACAAACTTGACATCACTCCTAGGGCCCTTCCCTGGGATTGATGTCAAGTTTATTGGACCCTCTGCCCAAAAATGGTTAAGTACCATGATTTTAGTATACTTAGTACTTATAATCAATTACTTATACACACTTTATGCCATTTTATTACAGTTTCTATGATACATTCCAAATACCTGGAGTATTAGGATGCATAGATGGCACAAATGTGGCGATTATAAGGCCACATAAACATGAGGAGAGATTCTTTAACAGGAAGGGATTCCATTCTCTGAGTGTTATGATAGTAAGTAACATTTTAGATTATTCTATAACTATTTGTATTATCTGTCATATTTAGTAATGCTAACTTTCTACAAATCACCTTACAGATTTGCGATTCAGATCTTAATATTTTGTCTGTTGATGCTAGCCATCCAAGATCAAGCCATGATGCAAGTGTTTGGCAAAGCCACCCGCTGTGTTCACATTTGAACTCCTTGTGGAATAATGGGGAACAAACCTATTTATTAGGTATGATATATTTTTAAGATTTAAGTATACTCGTATTTTTCAATATTAAGTATAATAGTATATTTATTTAAACTATTTTATTATTCAGCTAGTAGAAAAACTTCTTTTTAGGTGATAGTGGATACCCACTTCGGAGGACGATTATGACACCCATACTGAATACAGTAGAAGGGACACCACAGCACTACTACTATAAAAAACATGTCACTGCACGGAACACTACTGAGCGGTGCATTGGTGTTTTAAAAGCACATTTTGGGTAAGTACCTGAAATGTCATTAAGCCATAGAACTTAAAAATGCCAATAGATTAGAATTTAGAGTACTAACCTACTTATGTAGTTACACAAGAAACTGCCGTGTTAATTGGGAATATTAGAGAATTTATTAACCAATCCATCAATCTAATATTGTAAATGTGAAAGTTTGGGAATATGTTTGTTACTCAATCATGCTCTAACAGCTAAACAAATCGGGCTGAAAATTGGTAATGGGATAAATTATAGTGTGAACGTGTATGTGCATGGAAAGGTCACCATAGAAGGGCCACCCTTAACATACTCATGGGTCGCAAGTCCCAGACGCCATCGAGCCCCTGGACCCGGTAGGGAACCGACGCCCGCACGGTGAATCCGTTGAATGCTAAGAATTTCACATACATAGGTTGCTTTTCATCCAGGAAATATATTGCCATAGGAAGCAGGAACGGGAATCAATTTTTCATGGGCGACGCCGCGACCAACGTCTAGTCTTTTTATAAAATATATATATTCTGAGTTAAGAGTCTTGTCATAAGGTTCTATTCCAAGTCCATCTCACCTGTAAGCGGTGCAGCAGCGCATTGATAAGCAAGAACATGGCGTGGGTAACACACAACAGTCACAACACAGACAGCAATATTAACAGACTAAGGTGTTCCTAATAGCCTAGTAAAATGTGTGTTTCAGAACTGGAACTTTATTATATACTAATATATTATAGACCGGAAAGATTTGATCCTATGTTTGTTTGCTTCAAATAGGCTCCGAAACTACCTAACCGATTTGACAGAATCTTTAGCTGATGGGAAGCTGTACTATCAGCTAAGATTGGCCCATTAATTTAACAACGGGCAACTAGGTCAGGCGTACCAACAACGGGCAACTAGGTCAGGCGTTTCAACCCCCGGGTAACATGGACTATATTTCGTTCCCATATAGTCCGTTAAGTCCGCTAGTGCCTAGATAAAGTTGATGTAAGTGCAAGTCATTACAATTTTATTTACAGATGTTTGCTGTCAGCCCGTGCCTTACATTACAGTCCCGTAATGGCGGGAAAAATTGTCAATGATGTTGTGTACTGCACAACATTGCAAACAAGGCGAATGCATCCGTACATTCTCTTTCGCCAAATGAAGAACAGGAACTCATTAATGTAGAGTTTCACCAGGTGGGTAAATAAGAAATGACAAAATTGATAAAGTTATTTATTTCAATGAAACCTTATTTTAAGTTAATAGCATTATTTTCCATAAAACAACTCAAATTTTTCAGAACTGAATGCAAATTGTCTTATAGTTTCTGGAATATTTACTTCTACAAAACCGCAGGATAAATCCCGATCTACAAGCTGGACGGGCTGTCCAACAGACTCTTGTGGATAAGTTATGGCAAGAGAGGAGTACAAGAATTTAATCTGTACCTAACTGTAATTGTTACATAAATGATTTTTAATTACTAATTATCTACTGAGAGTTTGAAAAAAAGGAAAGAGTGGCCGTGAGTTTATTGCCAGGTTCTTTTCTCTCTGGCTCTACCTATTGCGTTGCGAATCTAGCAGTAAATGTAGAAGCATTCATTTTGACAGTCATAAGTGTTACTTTGTGACCTTTATGAACGAAGATTTTTCAATATTATTTTAAAATGCGTGTAACATGTATGTTGCATAATAAACAATTTTATGTTTTTAAATCACAATACTATTTATTGCAATCAATCCCTAGCTCACCTATATGTAAATCACAGTATTTTGTTATTTACCACGAAATACTAGGTAAGGTAAGCTGGTGTAGGCATTATGAAGTAAGTGGTCCAATCTCGGAATAGGATATGCATCCGGTACTGTGATTGCATTCAACCTTCTGTAATCATCACATATTCTAAATTCTCCATTAGGCTTGGGTACCATTACTACGGGAGCAGTCCAAGGCGATGAGCTAGAAAGAAAGAAAGAAATGTTTATTCACAATTTTTTTTTAGCGAAATACATATTATTTAACTACTGCCAAACTGCAGGGCAGTTTGTTGGCAGTGGTAGCTCCTTGTTTAACCATAGATATAAAGTCTTTAAATAATCTCAGTGTTTAACTGATGTAACGTTGTCAAACAACGTTTAATTAAATTAGTTGATTCAAATATAAAATAGGAAAAAACCATGATTAAAAAAGCGCCATCTACCGAGTAGGTGTTGCAACAACAGAATATTTAGTTTTATAGTCGTAATAACAGCCGTACATTGAGTTAGTAATGGATTGGGCCACCAGAGGCGTTACCGATAGTATAAAAGCCGGTGCACGGGTCGTTCGTCACTCACATTTTAAAATTTAAAATCGCTGACGCGCTTAAGAAGCCATCAGTCACTATACTTATACAAAACGGTGCTTAGTCATCATATTGAAAATATAAATAATCATTATTAAGTGTAAGGAGGAAACAGCTCCAAACTCCATACATAGGAAGAGCCCAGACCGGGTAAGTTTATTTAAATTATAACGTTAGCTAATTGTGAAAAGTGAAAATTGACGGGTGCTGGTCTCAAGAAAATATAGGGGTTGCCGAGGGTGGTTTTGAAAAGGAAAGAAATTGTTAATGTTAGTTTTAAAACAAGGGTTGTGAGACCTCTTGACTTCCGGGGCTGCTCATCGCAGAACGGGAGCCGACTGGTCTCTGGGGAGATTATTGGGAGAAACAAGCAGAACCCAATTCCCACAATGGAACATTCCAGGGTCCCCCTTACGGGCTGCATCATCCACCCTCCGGACTTCAGAGTCCTACCTACGGACTGCATCGTCCCACTTACGGACTGCATAGTCCATCCTTGAGGCTGCGTCAGTCAAACATTAAGACGACAGCGGTCTACATTAGAATTAGAACCCATAACAAGATTCTTCGGAGTGGACTGAAGGACCGTCGAGACTCGTCGACAAGGCCATCTCTCCATACTCTTTTTTCCATAACATTACATACATCTCAGATCAGAGTTTCTCTGTAGGTAAAAATACATTACATCTTAGGGTTTCTCTGTAAACAAACATATTAGGTACTACCTCTTAGGGTTTCTCGGTCTCCATACTTATTACATCTTAAGGTTTCCTTATAAACATACACATTTCATTTTATATACTTATTGTATAGTATTAGTACTGTACAAAATTCAGTAGCAAAGCCAAATTCATGTTAGTAAGTAGTTACATTAATTACACAAGGGAACAAAATGAGACTTTTTTTCTGTTGCAGGGAATTTTATGTTGTTTACTAATTCAAGGTCGCTGATTTCAAAGCCACCCACATCTTTCTCAGCAGCTCTTGACCGTATTTTCACACTAGTTACATTTTACTTTCATAAAACAAAGCTGTTTATTTAAAAAGTATATATTTTTTACCATTTCCATGCCGCGAAATATCTGTTAAGATGATCCTAACTATTTCTGTAATATAATTGGTAAATATACATCTTAAGATTGTAGACTATGTGTGTCGGAGTTCGTAAAACAGGTGTACATACTTTGATTACTTTGGATTTTCTTAGGACACCCGTGACAGATACTGGGTGCCTAAAATGGTATGTAAAACATGCGTTTAGTCTTACAAGGTTATGGGCAAATAAGAAAAGACCCCATTTCCAGTACCAAACACCAATGATCTGGAGAACCCTCGAATCATCAGGACGATTGCTATTTTTATGTGGTTGATATAAAACGAGATTAACAAAAAACGGTCCAAATGGCTTTACCCTAACTTATTATTTGTTACCCGGCAAGTCATTTACTCCGGCGATGCATCAGCACCACGAGCATCTTAATCTACACAAATTGATCGCGACTTGGAAGAAAAAACTCTTAGTATTTGCGCTTCCACACTTATAGCACAGTCGTCAGACATCGACATTTGCGTTTAATGCAGTCGTCGTCATAAACTTGTGCGTTTAGTGCTTCATCGCATTAGCAACTACGTTCAGCCATGATGTATGCAGTATGTATTTGCGCTTCCACACTTATAGCACAGTCGTCAGACATCGACATTTACGTTTAATGCAGTCGTCGTCATAGACATGTGCGTTTAGTGCTTCATCGCATTAGCAACTACGTACAACCACGATGTATGCAGTATGCATTTGCGCTTCCACACTTATAGCACAGTCGTCAGACATCGACATTTGCGTTTAATGCAGTCGTCGTCATAAACATGTGCGTTTAGTGCTTCATCGCATTAGCAACTACGTACAACCACGATGTATGCAGTATGCATTTGCGCTTCCACACTTATAGCACAGTCGTCAGACATCGGCATTTGTGTTTAATGCAGTCGTCGTCATAGACATGTGCGTTTAGTGCTTCATCGCATTAGCAACTACGTACAACCACGATGCATGCAGTATGCATTTGCGGTTCCACACTTATAGAACAGTCGTCAGACATCGACATTTACGTTTAATGCAGTCGTCGTCTTAGACATGTGCGTTTAGTGCTTCATCGCATTAGCAACTACGTACAACCAAGAGGCTAAGAGACAATGTATGCAGTATGCATTTGCGCTTCCACACTTATAGCACAGTCGTCAGACATCGACATTTACGTTTAATGCAGTCGTCGTCTTAGACATGTGCGTTTAGTGCTTCATCGCATTAGCAACTACGTACAACCAAGAGGCTAAGGCCAAGATTCATAGATCGCACTACGACTTTACTTTGTAGCAAAGTCGTACTTTGACCACAAATACTGTTTCATAGTCGTGGCTAACGCCAGTCCTTACTTCGCGAAACCCTACTTTGCTTAGTAAAGTACGAGTGCACGATATCGGTGACTTACGTCCCAAAGTATACCTTGAATGATTATGCTACCATTTTAAACAGTTCGTTTGAAGCCTAAAAACTTACGACGGTCATCGTCAATTGAATTTGGTCGGGTTAAGTGTTCTTCTATTGTGTGTTTACAACAATGACGTTTTTTTGGCGCTATTGTTTTCGAAAGGGTTGAGTATCTGCGGTACCTGCTATAGAGCAACACGACCAGTGACTTTGATTGCGAGGGGAGACGCCTTATGGATACTTTCCTCTCAGTCAACATAATATTTTGACCATTTGAATTAACTATATTATAGGTACTTCAAATGGTATAAAAAATATGTGTGTGTGCGCGCGTGTGTCTGAAATTATGAGCGTATTTTATTTAAAATTGTTTTGTATAAGGTGCATAGTGAGCTGATTACTTATGTATTGGTGTACATGAATACAATTACCCCCCCCCCCCCGCTACATATAACAGAGAAATAATGTATAGTATAGAGCAGGGGTTCCCAAACTTATTGGTATCACGCCTCCCTACGGTTAAAATTAATATGCCTACGCCTCCCCTCAGCCCAGGGAACAGCAAGTGGGCTCGCCAAACAATTTTAAAATAAAATAACAGTAACTATTATATTTCTGATTTTAGTATTTGTTGTTATAGCGGTAACAGAAATACATTATTATGTGAAAATTTTAGCGCTCTACCTATCGAGGTGCCTAAAATACAACCTCGTGACGGAAAGACAGACAGACGGACGGCGAAGTTTCTTGAATAGGGTCCCGTTTGACCCTTTGGACACGGAACCCTAAAACATACAATTATTAAATAAAATAAGAGTAGGTAATAAAGTTTATAAATACATCTCAGACCTCCCTCTTGTTTACTATCCAGAAGTTGGGGGATGACAGAAGCCAAGGTGGTGGCGTGTCTCTTCATCCCCCAACTTCTGTATGTATTTATAAACTTGTTTGCTAACCCATCGTTCTCAGGCCCTCGGTCATGGAGACCGTTAGTATTGGGCGTATTTATCTCCCGCTCCCACCACGCCACCCTTTTTTGCACGCAGAAAGACACAGCTTGGGACCATGGTCCTCAACACGGTCTTGAGCGTGAGAATGTCCACACCAGGCCTGCGATCAGGTCTCGGCGTTGCAGCGTCCATGCTGAGCACCGTGAGTATATGCGGCGCCGTGTCCTCGCTGAAGTAACCGCAGTGCTGGCACTCCGGTGTTACCCCCCGGTGTATCTGCACAGATACTTACCGAAGCACCCGTACCCGGTAAATATCTATGACACGCGGTAGATGAGGCTACAATAGCGCCTCTTCAGCCACTCTTCCATGATCGGCTTCACCACCTCTATAGTAGTTAGTCCCCAATTTGACAGCTCAGGGAACAGGCCTATGGTATCACTGGAGCTTCTCCAGGGAACTCGCTTCCAGGTTCCATGGAGGGTTTCCAGGTAGGAGACATGCAGCCTCGACGGAGATCGTGCGTTACTCTCTTATTATCCTGATGCCAGCGATTCACAGTCAAAATTCAAAGTCAAAGACGGATGTGCTTGCATGATTTTGACAAGATTCCCGATTCTGAATTTAATATAGATAAAAAAATTGCACAACGTAAATTACTAGCAAAATTTAGTTTGCTTCTAAACTTTGTTTTTATTATTGTAACCAATGCTACACATGATTTTTATAAAAAGGTATAAGATTTGAGATTTGAGATATTTAACCTAAAATTGTGTCTTATGAATCTTTTCATAATTTTCCATCTCTTCTCTTGTGATGTCACTCGGATCTGACTACGCCCCCCTGTACATGTCATCGCGCCTCCCCAGGGGGGCGCGCCCCCCACTTTGAAAACCAATGGTATAGAGCAAACATATTCATGTTTACTCCTCCGGTACTGGTCGCGTTGCTCTATAGTACCTACTATCCATTGTGGTTTGTCATATTTCAACATTAAAATAATAATTTAAGAAATGTTGGTTTAGAAGTTTTAAATGCTTTTTAAAGTAGATTATATGAACAAAATTTGTATAATATCATATAGGTATTCAGAAATAGGTTAAGTAGGTATGTTACATTATGCATTTTCGACGATTTTAATTGTTGGTATAATCCAAAATATTCAAATACTTTAGTTTTACGAAAATTGTATTAAAAAAAACCACTGTTCAAGTAATATAAGCTTTGCGTTTATCCTATAACATTGGTAGTCTACTTTGATTGGTAGTTTTACTTTGATGCGGAATAGAGCAGCACTTTGCTTAGCAAAGTCAACGCATCGACTATGAAATAGAAATTCGCCAAAGTAAACTACGGGCTGTGAAAGTACGCTTTGCGAAGACTACTTTGACGCAAAGTAAAGTTCTGTCTATGAATCTCGGCCTAAGAGACAATGTATGCAGTATGCATTTGCGCTTCCACACTTATAGCACAGTCGTCAGACATCGACATTTGCGTTTAATGCAGTCGTCGTCATAGACATGTGCGTTTAGTGCTTCATCGCATTAGCATCTACGTACAACCACGATGTATGCAGTATGCATTTGCGCTTCCACACTTATAGCACAGTCGTCAGACATCGACATTTGCGTTTAATGCAGTCGTCGTCATAGACATGTGCGTTTAGTGCTTCATCGCATTAGCAACTACGTGCAATCACGATGTATGCAGTATGCATTTGCGCTTCCACACTTATAGCACAGTCGTCAGACATCGGCATTTGTGTTTAATGCAGTCGTCGTCATAGACATGTGCGTTTAGTGCTTCATCACATTAGCAACTACGTACAACTACGATGCATGCAGTATGCATTTGCGGTTCCACACTTATAGCACAGTCGTCAGACATCGACATTTGCGTTTAATGCAGTCGTCGTCTTAGATATGTGAGTTTAGTGCTTCATCGCATTAGCAACTACGTACAACCACGATGTATGCAGTATGCATTTGCGCTTCCACACTTATAGCACAGTCGTCAGACATCGACATTTGCGTTTAATGCAGTCGTCGTCGTAGACATACGCGTTTAGTGCTTCATCGCATTAGCAACTACGTACAACGAAGAGGCTAAGAGACGATGTATGCAGTATGCATTTGCGCTTCCACACTTATAGCACAGTCGTCAGACATCGACATTTGCGTTTAATGCAGTCGTCGTCATAGACATGTGCGTTTAGTGCTTCATCGCATTAGCAACTACGTACAACCAAGAGGCTAAGAGACGATGTATGCAGTATGCATTTGCGCTTTCACACTTATAGCACAGTCGTCAGACATCGACATTTGCGTTTAATGCAGTCGTCGTCGTAGACATACGCGTTTAGTGCTTCATCGCATTAGCAACTACGTACAACCAAGAGGTTAAGAGACGATGTATGCAGTATGCATTTGCGCTTCCACACTTATAGCACAGTCGTCAGACATCGACATTTGCGTTTAATACAGTCGTCGTCATAGACATGCGCGTTTAGTGCTTCATCGCATTAGCAACTACGTACAACCAAGAGGCTAAGAGACGTTACCATAGCGGAGACGAGTTCTTTTTTTTTTTTTTTTTTTTTTTTATACCACTAAGGTGGCAGACAAGCATACGGCCCACCAGAAGGACCGGTGGTCACCGCAGCCTATGAACGTTTGCAACACCAGAGGTGCCACACTCGCGCTGCCGACCCTGTAAAAACCTTCTAAGACCCCTTTTGAAGAACCCCATACTGTAGGCGTTTGGGAAAACCGAGGCAGGGAGGTCATTCCACAACCTAAGCGTGCGTGGAAGAAAACACCTATCGGATCTAACCGTGCTGGAACGCACCGGACGCAGAGTGTGAGGATGAACTCCCTGTCTGTGGCGAGCGGTGCGATGATAGAACGTAGCCGTGGGCATCATATCAAACAATTCCTCAGAGCACATACCATTGTACAGGCGGTAGAACACGCATAAGGAGGCAAAGTCTCTCCTGTCGCGAAGAGGTTCCACACCAGCTGTAAGTACAGGATCGTTGACAATTCTTACAGCTCGTCTTTGCACCGAGCCAAATTGACAAAGCCGATATTCAGGTGCTCCCGCCCAGAGGTGACAGCAGTACTCCATATGCGGCCGCACTTGCGATTTATAGAGAAGCAGTGTTTGCGCCGCAGTGAAGTACCGCCGCGCCCTGTTGAGCACACCTAGCTTCTTGGACGCCAGCTTAGCCTTGTCCTCCAAATGACTACGGAACTGAACGTCACTGGAGATGTCAACGCCAAGGATCCCTATACTTTTGGCGATGGAAAGAGATGTGCCCTGAAATTGCGGCGCTACAGTAATTGGGGTTTGCTTAGCGGTGAAAAAACACGCTTGTGTCTTGGAAGGGTTGAACTGGACAAGATTTTGTCCACCCCAATCGGACACTCTAGTAAGAGTAGCCTCGATTTCAGACACAAGCTGTTCACGATTTTCCTCTACTGTGTCCCGAGAGATACCGGGGCGGCCCGTGTAACAAGTGTCCCCCGTACTGTCGTCCGCATAACAATGAATGCCATCAATAGACAACATGTCATTGATATGCAGCAGAAACAGAGTAGGGGACAACACTGAGCCTTGCGGGACTCCAGCGTTTATGGCCATGCAGTCTGAACAGCTGCCGTCAACGACGGCCCTGATGCTTCTACCGGCCAAGAAGCTGGACACCCATCCGCATAATCTCTCAGGTAGTCCATATGAGGGCAATTTCGTAAGAAGACCACGGTGCCAGACCCGGTCAAAGGCTTTAGAGATGTCGAGGCTCACTGCTAGAGCCTCACCCTTACTCTCGATAGCCGCCGCCCATCGGTGTGTTAGGTACACAAGAAGATCGCCCGTCGAGCGACCGTGACGGAAACCATACTGCCGGTCGCTGAGCAGGTCGTGTTCCTCAAGGTACCCCAGGAGCTGTGTATTAATTACACGCTCCATCACCTTGGATAAAAGGGAGGTGACGGCTATAGGCCTGTAATTGGCCGGGTCGGTCCTGTCACCCTTCTTGGGTACAGGATGTACATACGCGATCTTCCACGACGCCGGGACTTGTCGCATGGAATAGGAAAGTGCGAAAAGACGTGTAAGTACCGGACACAACTCTGGACCACAATGCTTTAGTACCACTGCGGGAATGCCGTCTGGCCCACTCGACTTATGAACGTCCAGGGATTGAAGCTCCCGCCGGACATTCCGCTGTGTAAATTTAACTTCCGGCATGGAAGTGCCACAACTCGGAATGCACGGCGGTATTGCACCCCCGTCGCTCATGGTCGAGTTAGAGGCAAAGAGATTACCCAAAAGGTCGGCTTTCTCCTTGGCACTCTGGGCCAAACTACCGTCGGGTTTAAGCAAGGGTGGTAATCCTGACCGACAGAAGTTTCCCTCGGCAGCTTTGGCAAGCGACCAAAATTCACGACTTCCTGAAGGGTAGCCTGCTAGCCGTTCGCCAATTCTGCCGACGAAATCGAACTTGGCCTTGACAATTGCTCTTTTACTGGACCTCGAGGCGGCATTTAATTTGCGTTTTACCTCAGAGATGTTTGGATCTGAATTTGCACGAGCCGTGGTCCAAGCTCTGTAGGCAGATTCTTTCTGCATTAGAGCTTCTCTGCAGAGCCGATTGAACCACGGTCGCTTTTTTGCACCTACAGGGATCCAGCGGTTGGGAATGTAGCATTCCATACCCTCCAAGATCCCCTCAGCGACTGCTATAGCACAAGAATCCAGATCCTCTGAGGCAAAACAAAGCCGCCACCACGGGTACGACGCATAGAACTCTCGCAGTCCATCCCAGTCTGCTGACTTGTAGTGCCACACATGTCGCCACTCCTTGGGCCGAGGTGGTTCAGGCCTTGCGAGAGGCACATGCGTCCGAACGACACAGTGGTCCGACGATCCTAGCGGAGCATCCACTGAAACACTGTATCCGTCCGGACGCGTTGTCAGCAGGAGGTCCAGCAATGCACTATGCTCGTTCTCCCTGTCTGGTATCCTTGTATGGGATTTAACCAGCTGGGAGAACCCATAGGTCAAGGCAAATTCGTGAGCAGCTTTTCCCGCAAAGTCGGTGGTCCGGGAGCCCAACCAGTCAACATGATGACCGTTGAAATCTCCCAAAATCACTATCTCCGCGGAGGGACACTGCTCAATCACCCTGTCAGTCGACTGCTGCAGGTGGTCATAAAGGCGAACTGTGTCCGTGTTACCGCTGTGAGACCTGTACACGCACGCGTAGATCCGGGTGTGGCCCCCGTGATCCACGCGCGCCCATAACGTAGACAGGTCCCTGTCTTCGAGGCTTATAAGACGGCGACAGCAGACATCATCCCGGACGTACATACACACCCCGGCTTTCCGCCTAAAGTGGTACTCCAGCTTGTAGCCAGGGTACATTAAGTCAGATGCATCTTCCGGGCATGAGATCTGCGTCTCCGTCAAGAAAAAAAGGGTCGGCTTTGCAGTTTCAAGATGGTGGTGGACTACGTTGATGTTCGCGCGCATGCCTCTGATGTTGCAAAAGTCCACTTGAAGTGTGGACTCCGATGCCGCTGTGGATACCCTTTTATTTTTCCTTTTTGCTGCCATGGTTGTTTTTTTTAAAAAGGGGAATTAAGAAGGTTGAGGGGGCGCCTGTGTGCCGCTGGCGCAGGAGACTAAGCGAGGCTCCAACTCACCAAAGGCAGACAAAGGTAATGCGGAAGATTGGCACGGCGTACGGAAGGGCCCTCGGTCCCCCCCCAATGCAGTGGCCGCGTCCACTCCGGTATCCTCCTCCGGCACGACCACAGCACCAGGGACTTTACACAGGCTGCTGGTTCAGCCTCCTGGGGCGGAGATTAAGTGATCCCCAGGTTCGGGTTCCGTACAGCCTGCGGGCGGTCAGCGGTCAACCGTTTCACCGGGTCTCCCTGACCGCCGCACCAATACTCCGCGCCTCTATCCGCCAATGGAGCCAGGTAAGCCTCTGGTCTCACCGTCACCGGCACAAAGTCGCCCCAATGAGCTCTGGATCCCTGCTAACCGACGGAGAACATAACCCAACCGGAGTCAGGTTACTATTACCGCGGTCTTCTGCAGGGCGGAGGTACTGCCCCAGGCGGGCTGCTCAACGAACGGAGTACCGTTATGCCCTTCCTCCTAATAAAATCTTATGTATCTAGCCGGATGGAATTAACCTTAGACCGTCGCTAGTAATTACACAAGAGACAACTCGAATGGTAATGGAAGTCTTTTGAAATTATGAGATTATAAGCTAAAACAAGGCTGATAGCTTGTCGTATTCAAAATTAGTGTAATTCATTAACAAATAACAAGCAATCGAACATTTTTCCTTGGACGTATTATAACTGTTAAAAAGTATCAACTAAGATATTTAATAAATAGTCAATGCAGGAAATATTTAGGGTTGTCACACTAACAAGGTATACGAGTACAATTATACTAGTATCTGATTCCGGTTTTGATACTTTTGTTTTTTTGTTAATGTTGAAATTCTAAACAGCGATTAAGGTTGTCAACAATACAAATTTCAAACAGTACAATATTTATTATATATTTAAAATACCTCAATAAAGATACATCAATGAAGCGCTCGTGGCCCCGCGGACTCAGTGTTCTGTAAACGATCACTGCAGTAAGCAACTTTCACTATGGCCGGTACATGGATGGGTGACCATCCATGTGATCACTTTGTGACATTTATTTTAGCGTTTCCGTGCTTCGGAAGGCACGTTAAGCCGTTGGTCCCGGTTGCCAGTAAAATGGCAGTCGTTAAGCTAAGTTGAAGGCTTTATTTCAACAGCAGGCAGAGTACAACCTGCGCCTGTCCATTTAAACACGGCAATACGGCTCACCACCTATTACGTGGGACAAATTATACAAAGGTGAATTGTGGGCATATAATATGCCTCTGTCTACCCCTTCGGGGATAACGGCGTGACCATATGTATGTATGTATGTAATAAAGATAATTTATCTTTAGTATTAATAGGATCTTATTATCTATAAGTATGATAATTACGAATAATACGAATTAATAGAGCAATCTATGAGTACCTAAGTAATTCTTTTTAACGTAAACAACTTCATAATTCTTGTTTTTGTATTTCATGCTACTAGTTTACTTACTAATTATACTAATTACTTTGGTATAAGGGTTCTTATAAATTTTCATCATGTACTGTATTGCAAATTACTATACTACGGTAATTTACGATTTACTGCTAACCCTATTTGAAACTACAATCTTGCAAAAAAATAATATTAGGTAAACAACGTGTGAAAATATGTGTTACTTAAGACATCATAACATACATGTATGTTATGATGTCTTAAGTAACATACTTCGAAGTAAAATTTCTTAGAAATGTGAAATAGGATATCACTACGTACGTACTTAGTAGTAGTAGTGGACTATTGGACATACTGAAAAAAATCTTCAAAACCTGGGACCTGGGTAGCGACGGTCACAACCTCATAACACCTGATGGTATGCATCATCATTCACGTTACAACACGTTTACAATTATGTGCATTAACATCATTCTTAAGACATGTTTGAACATGTTCGTCATAGTGAACGATGACACTTGCAAACTTGTAGGGAGTATCTCGTTACAACTTATTGCAAAATAAACTAAATCCACAGGTCAGAACTTGAATTAATACGTAGTACAGTGTATGTGTCACTAGCGGGTCATGTTTCTATTTAATTCACCTATTACTCATAATTACATTCAGTTTCATACTTGTTCTCTTTACATTCACACAAAGCAGTCTTTTAATTAATAATGTTGAAGCAACAGCAGTGCATCTCTGAACCTCAAACCAGTTACTTTGCTACAAGGAATAGGAGGATTCCAAAATACGTAATTAAAATAGATGTATTAGAAGCTGAAGATACATCAGATAACGAAGTAGAAATACATACAAGAGTGAAAACCCAATATATTGTTTACGATCAGTGGGATGAAATATATTATAAAACAGAGAAATTACTGAGCCAAATATTTAAAACGTTAGAAGATCGTGGCAGAGGAGGACGAGGCCAACCAGATATACCTCAACATCCCAGTCGCGCCGCAAGCGTGAGCGAGAGCGCGCGTGCAGTAATTTATACGATAAAAGGGTCAGTGACCCCGAGTAACGATAATGTTGACAGTTAAGTGCAATAATTGTAATGTGGTGATTAATGAGTGTCTTGCTTTTATCCAAAATAAAGCAGATATTATGGATGAAAATAGCATTAGTCGTTTATGTACAACGGCTTTTACAGAAGAAGAAATAAAAGTTGCGAAAAAGTTATTGTTTGAATCTGTGGATACCTCCCGTCGCCAAATTAAACGGAGGAACGAAGGAAAAGGTCGAAGAGACATTGAAGACATTATTATGCTCATAAAGGTAACAGATCCAGATTTGGTACCTATTTTTGTGGCCAGATATCTCCATAAACTTCCCCCAGTCACATTCGATCATCTGGATGCTACGAGGATTTTGAGAGACATCATTAAATTACAGGAAGATGTCAATGTCATAAAAGGAAGCTATATAACGGCGGAACATATTAAGGAAATGCAAAAAGCGAGTCATCCTAATTACAGGAGTTTAATTATAAACGGTTGTGAAATGTCTACGAATTATATGTATGAGAAAGAAAAGGATGATCTAGTAACAAATATTCAAAGTGGGTCAACGTCCGAGTCGAGGAATAAGTGTGTGACAGAGAGACAAAATAACGATACCATTATAAATAATAGCGTTGTCTCATCGGCGCACGAACAAGCTGCGAATGACACAGCTGATTACGAGACAGGTATTGGCGGGATCGTGGAGGCCAGTACTGCGGTTTCAACAACGGTGCACAAGGGTGCAACAAGCAAAACGATACAATCGGAGATAGCAGATCAAGATAAGAGGCGCACTGTGGTTTCAACCAGTATGACGACCCGTGCCGAGCCCGGCCTGACGTCATCTACACCAGAGCGCGTACTGTCTAAACCGCTCATATCTGATATTTTGCGTGATGGCGGTGAATGGAAAAAAAAAGATTTACAGAGTGAAAAATGGGAGGTCGTGCAACGTAAACGGTTAAAAAATCGCTTTATTGGTACGATAGGAAAGGCAGAAATTCTCCCGCATAATTCCTTTAAAGCAGCGAGTGCTAGTGTGCCGTTTTACATCTATAATATTGATAAGGGAACAAAAGTGGAAGACATAGTGTCATATATTAAAAGCAAAACCGGTGTGGACGTTTTCATTAGTAAATCTAGTATGAAATTAAATAAAGGTTATGCATCTTATAAATTTTCAATACCGGAATGTAAGTTAAATGTTTTTATGAACGAGTCATTGTGGCCTGAGGGAGTGATTGTTTCGTAGATTCGTAAGGTTTTATAATAATAATATCGGGCACAGAGAGGGTTTGCAGGCGAGTGAAATTGGATTGAATAAAAATCAGTAAGTAATGAATTGTATAAATAAAAATTTAAATAGTAAAGGTATTGTTAAATTCGCTAGTTTTAATTGTAAGTCATTAACCAGGTCAAAAGTTTGTGTGCAAAATTTGTGCAAGTCAATGGACATTGTTGCACTACAAGAGACCTGGCTATGGCCGCATGAATTAGATATGTTGAGTAATATAGATATAAATTTCGGTCATTTTGGAAAGTCAGCTATGAATACAACTAGTGGCATTGTACGGGGTAGACCATATGGTGGGATGGCACTTTTATGGAGAAAATCTGTATTTACATCAGTCACGGTAATTCCATGTGAAAGCGATCGCATTGTTGCGATTAAAGCGACGTCATCCGATCGCACTATATTGATAATAAATGTATATATGCCTACTAATTCTGACAACAACTTGATGGAATTCTCTGACTGCTTGGGCGAAATTGCGGCCATTGTAAATTGTAACAATTTGGAATGTGTGTATGTTGTTGGCGATTTTAATGCTCACCCGAGTGAATTATTTAGCAATGAAATGTTAAACTTTTGTGTAGATCAAAAATGGCAGTGTGCCGATTACAATATTCTAGGGCTAAATTCTGATACCTACACGTTTGTATGTGAGACTTGGGGTAGTAGACGTTGGCTTGATCATTGCCTTGTTACTGAGGCAGCGTGGAAATCAATTGTAAGGGCTGAAGTTATTTACGGTACTTATTGGTCTGACCATTTTCCGCTGTGCGTGCATGTTCATATGGGGACGGTTAGGTGGACGGATACACCGAATGGGCGAGAGTGTAAAAGGTATGATAGGGCGGTATGGGGTGAGAGAAATTCAGGTCAGATAGATTGCTACCACCGGCTGTGCATGGAAAAGCTGCGAGGCATTGACTTTCCCTCTGAACTGGGTGCCTGTTGTGATGACTTCTGCACAAACGAACAACACAGAGTCATTATCGATTGTTTGTACAGAGAGGTCGTCAGTTCACTTAGGGAGGCAGCTGAAGGGAGCTCCAGGTCCGGGGAGAGTGGGAAAAGACGGCGCACGGTGATTGGGTGGAATAGGCATGTCAGGAGCGCTCATGGGGTTGCTAGGACTGCGTTTTTGAACTGGGTGTGGCATGGTAAACCCCGGACTGGTCTACTTTTCGTGGTAATGAATGAAACTAGAAAACTATTTAAACAGAAGTTAAGATTTTGTCAGAACCACGAGGAGCAGATCCGAATGGATATTTTGGCCTCGCAACGGGAGAGTGGGAATTTTAGACAGTTCTGGAAGTCTTGAGTTGAGTCCTGGACAGGTTGCTCCCGTGAGCGTTAATGGTGTAACCGAACCGAAGAACATAGCTGACTTGTTTAGAAAACACTTCCAGGTATCCTCAAAGCTGCCGCCGGAGAGGCGGGCAGGAGGGCAGGGAGATTCAATGACGGTGCCCATTACTATCACAGCTAAGGAAGTGCAACTCTTAATAAGGTCTATGACAAAAGGCAAGTCACCAGGTTGGGATGGGCTCAGTATAGAGCACTTCCAGCATGCGGGTCCTCATCTTCCGAGGATTTTGTCAATGTTATACAACTGTTGTGTGAGGCACTCATACCTGCCAGATGAGATGACGAAGACAATAGTTGTACCCATTGTCAAAAATAAAACGGGCGACATCTCTAGTCTTGAAAATTACAGGCCCATTTCCCTGGCGACCATTACGGCCAAGGTGCTTGACGGTGTGATTGAGCGACGCATAGTAAAACAGATTAAATTGCATGATGCACAATTTGGCTTCAGAGCAGGTCTGTCCACAGAATCAGCTATACTAGCGCTCAAGCATACCGTTAGGTACTACACGGATAGGAGTACACCAGTGTATGCTGCTTTTCTTGACCTCTCCAGGGCATTTGACCTGGTTGATTATAATATTCTGTGGGCTAAAATGCGCAAGCAAGGCTTACCAGAGGAGTTGGTAAGACTTCTGGAATATTGGTATGACAACCAAATTAACCAGGTCCGGTGGGAGGGAGCGTTATCCATTGGATACGGGTTGGAGTGTGGGGTGAGGCAGGGGGGGCTAACATCTCCGTCGCTCTTCAACCTATACATTGATCAGCTGATCGGGGAGCTCAGTAGCACCGGGATTGGATGCTCTATAGACTCAAATATCATAAACAGTATTAGTTATGCTGATGATATGGTGTTGCTGAGCCCCTCGCTTAGTGCACTTCGTCGTTTACTTGCGATGTGTGAAGGGTATGCTAAGGCCAATGGGTTGGTATACAATGAAAAAAAGTGTGAGCTTGTAGTGTTTAGGGCTGGGTGTAAAAAGCTAGACACGGTACCGCCGGCATATATTAACGGGGTAGCATTGAAAAGAGTGTCACAGTTTAAATATTTGGGTCATATCGTTACTGAAAATTTGAGTGATGACAATGATATGGAGAGGGAGCGGAGGGCGTTGTCGGTCAGATGTAATATGCTGGCCCGCAGGTTTGCTCGGTGTTCGCAAGACGTAAAGATGACGCTATTCAAAGCCTTCTGTCAGACCATGTACACTTGCAGCCTGTGGGTCAGACATACGCAGAAGGCCTACAACGCTCTTCGCGTACAGTACAACAATGCTTTCAGGGTGCTGTTGGGACATCCTAGGTTTTGTAGCGCGTCAGGTATGTTTGCTGAAGCGAACATAGACAATTTTCAGACGATATTAAGAAAGCGTGTTACATCACTGATACAACGGTTGAGAGGATGCCCCAACAGTATCATGAAGGTGATTGTTGATCGTCCTGATTGTCCCTTTTCATGGTATTGGGTGCGGTTACATACATACCGATCAGGAGCACCTTTACATACAAGCTTTATGAATTAAACTGTGATGATGACATTATTTATATTCACTTTATTGTTATAATTCGTATATATTGGTCTGATTATTATAGCTCATTATTATCAAAATTACATCAAAGATATTTAATATTATTTTATATATTTATTTTGTAATTCATTGAATCCAATTTAATAATTCATTTAATACAATTTATTTACTTCTTAATGTTAAAATTTTATGATATAATTATTTATTTTTGTATTCTTTATTATTATTTCTTTTGTTAATTATATAATTATGTTGCCTAATATAAAAATAATGTATGAATTAGAATTCAATTGGAACTAAATCAACATATATTCTACTAACATAGTCCGTAAGCTTTTTGTATAAGTACTAACTCTATTATGGATAATATGAAAAATCCGAAATAAAGTTTATTATTATTATTCCCTTTATTTACATAGTTATACTTATTAAATTAAATTTTTAAATACATTTTATAAAAAAGAAAATATATTTAAAAATATAAAAAAATAGTGTCCCACCGGCATCGGGTACAGGGACCAAGCTACCGGTGGTTAGGGCTGCAGAGACAGGAACCTCCTCACAATACGTGCCGTGTCTAGGAGAACTGCCTTTTGCATCTGGCTCTTGACCCAACTACCCAACCCGAGCCTCTTCAGATGTTGATCGAGGCTCTTGGCAATCAGACCATGTGCTGATACGACTATCGGAACAATAACCGCCGAGTCCACATCCCACATATCGACAATCTCGTGAGCCAAATCCAAATATTTTATTTGTTTTTGCTTTTCTGCTTTCACGAGATTTTCGTCATGTGGGACGGTAATGTCAACGATTATTGCGAGGCGCTCTGATCGATCTATTACCACTATATCAGGCTTATTGGCCACAATAGTCCTGTCAGTGATAATAGATCGATCCCAATACAATGTGACACGGCCATTTTCTAGAACTGGGTCGGGCACATACCTGTAATACGGTACCTCTGAATCAACAAGTTTATATTTTAGTGCAAGTTGCTGATGGACAATCCTGGCCACTTGGTTGTGTCTATGCAAATACTCACCGTTGGCAAGACGAGGACAACCAGAAATAATATGTCTGAGAGATTCACCCGGTAGGTGGCATGCCCGACATATGTCAACCGTACCATCTCTCAAAATATATTTCCGATAGTTATTCGTCATGATAACTTCGTCAGTAATTGCACAGACAAAACCTTCGGTTTCTCCAAACAGATCACCAAAACGTAGCCAAGATATAGATGCTAGTAAATCTACATCGGGCCCATGTAAGGCCCGATAAAACCGTCCATGCAGCTCTTTGCTCTGCCATATCTCCTTGCGATCATTAGTAGACAGTATTGCTGGTTTGTGCCAGTTCTCTTTGGCAAGAGAAAGAGGGGTCAGTCCGCTGTCTATTGCTACCACATCTCGATGCATACCCACGTCCACATGTAGGAAATATTCCCTAAGGTTGTATATCTCACGGTTGTGTAACGTCTTGATATTTAAAAAACCACGACCGCCACATTTCCGTGGGATATACAACCTCATTACAGACGAACGTGGATGATGCATTCGGTTTGCGGTCAACAACGAACGGACTTTTCTATCCAGGGTGTCTAATTCAGTCTGAGTCCATCTCAGTATGCCGAAGGAATATCCTAAGACAGGCATGGCCCAACCGTTGATGGCGCGTACCTTGTTACCACCTGATAAAAGACTTCTCAGTACTTTTTTCAGGCGGCCGAAGAAACGATCCATCAACGTTTGTTTCATACCTGCCTCAACAATACCTAATGCCTGCGACATACCAAGATATTTGTAGGTTTCAGTCGCAGAGAGGGATTTAAGTTTTGTGAAATCTGAAAGTTCTACTCTTTCAGATTCCACAATCCGTCCCTTCTTTACATGCATGACTGCACATTTATCTACACCAAATTCCATTTTGATAGAATTACTAAAGGTTTCAGTGATCTTGAGTAACTCTATCAAGTGGGAATCGGTGCAGGCAAATAATTTCAAGTCATCCATGTACAGAAGGTGGGAAACAACTTGACCTCCTCTCCGAAACTGATAGCCTAGCCCTGAATCCTCCAGTAAAGTACTGAGGGGATTCAGTGCTAGACAAAACCATAAGGGACTCAGACTATCACCCTGAAATATACCCCTCTCAATCTTGACAGGTTCACCATCCCCAAGAATCTGACGACATCCTGGATAAACAAGAGCCGTTCTCCATTGCCCCATACATGCCTTCAAGAAGGTGCGAAGAGTTGTATCAACTTTGTACAACTCTAGCACCCTCAACAGCCATGTATGTGGCACGGAGTCGTAGGCTTTCTTGTAATCAATCCAGCATGTCTCCAGATTTCTCCAGATTGTTCCGACGAACCTGCTGATTAATGGCCATGTCAAGAATAAGGAGTTCTTTAGTACCACGTGACCCGCTTCTACATCCATTTTGAGAGTTGGACAATATAGAATTATTTTCTAAATGAGATGATAATTTAACTCTCAAAACAGATGTCAGAAGCTTATAGACCGTAGGCAAACAAGTTATCGGTCTATAATTTTTCGGGTCCGTGGTACTACCGGATTTATAGAGGAGGTGTGTAATACCCGAAGTCATAAAAGATGGAAGCGATCCAGACTCAACTGATGATTGAAAGCAATATGCCAAACAATCATGCGAGCTATGGAACCATTTGAGCCAAAAATTGTGCAGTCCGTCCGGCCCAGTTGATTTCCAATTGGGCAACGAACGAACTGCACTGGCAATGTCATCGGGTGTTATTATGACCGGTGCCATGGTTTCAATAGACTCGCACGACTGCTCAACATTCCGCATCCAATCAAACTCTGTATGACTAATAGGTGCCGACCAAATACCTCGCCAAAATGTGCTTGTGGTTTCGGCATCAGGTAGGCACACACTAGTCACACTTGAATCGGATTGCTCCCATCTTCTATATACACACCTCTCATCTTTTTGGAACGAACGATTCTGAGTATATCTATCCACTCTCTTTTTGTATCGCCGTATACGGTTTGCCCACGCACAAATTTTCTGCTTCAGGTAGTCAATGCGTTCCGTGACCCATACAGAGTATTCGCGGGGACTAATATCTGTCCCCGCAAATGCACGAGTCACAAAACGCATCACTCTGGGTCGGGTATTACCCCCCCTGAAGCAGCATAGCTTACCAATGAGCACCCTAGTCTCGGTGATACGACGCTCAATTCTGCACTGCCAGACTGGAACAGACTGAGGTCTAGTAGCTGGCTCAAATTTAGGAAATTTGACACCAGCTACCCGACATACTGTTACAGCCGCGCAATACAGAATTGAGTGCGCATCACTAATATCTACACAAGTATTAAAATAGCTTGGTAGAACCGAGTCCAGGGTGCTCACTAGAGCCATGTTTTTTTTGTGCGTAGGCAAACGCGGTATACGTGGGCGACACATGGGATCGCAAAACCTATACTCTAGAATCGTTCGCTCCAAAACACTCCTTAGTTCATCATTGTATTGAGTACTTACTGTTGTAGCAACATCATCCACTATTTCGTCAATACGTACGTCAGGTTGCGTTGCGTGGATCTGTATTTCAGTAGTTTGAGACGAAGTAGGGATGATGAGGCTACACTGCAACTCTGAGCGAAGCCTCTCAAGCACGGCATCATCCAACATACGATTACGTTGTATGACCCGCACTTGATCCGACAGCCGCTGTGCCGACACGCTGATAGTTGGTTCAAGAGCCTGAAACAAAGGCAGCAAACGAACACGGTACGCAGTGAGGTTAGTTCCTCCCTCTGTAGCCGCAAAATATGCCCGCATGACGTTTTCGTTCATAGATGAAGTCCATCGCATGCGGTGCACATTACCACCGGTAGCGGGGGCCCTATTCGAGGCCGGTGGGCCTCGGGGTCCCAAGCAGGTCGGTGGCCGGGTCCTCCCCTGCCGACGTGTTGGTGTTGGCGACGTCGGCGGAGAGAAGTACTCGTCGCTTGATGCTGAGCTCGACGCCTCAGCAGCAATCGGTTCCGACGATATGGTTTCCACGTGCTGCGAGGCGGAGCTAGGCGACGAGTCCGGTGATGTTAATTGTGCTAAACGCCTCCTGGCTCTTGTAAGCATTATCGGTATATTTTATATTGTATTTTACATTTTGCTTGACATGACATGTCATTGTGTCATGTCATTCTTCTGTATAAAATTTTTCTTCGCTTTTGTCGATTGATAAAAACATATTCCTTTTATATTTTTCATTATCTGCAGGTTTATATACATCAACTATTTTATAAAATGTAAGATAATCCAAATATAACACTTAAAAATAATTATTTGTTTCTATGATAACAAAATATACCACTGCTCTTGTGTGGGGTTGCCAGGTTATTATATTATTATTATTATTATTAATACATTATAAATAATGGCAGATGCATATGGTGACGGTATTGTTCAATACGCTCAAGACCCCTTTGACTTCTCACATATTTTACCTCTTTCACCTACGCAAGTTGAACCAAAAAGAAGAAAACCAACTATTTGTAGAAAATCTAAAAAGACAGCTCATAAATCTTTTGTAATCAGCAACCAACCAAAAGGAGTCAAGCTAATTCAGATAAAGATCTTGGACATCACCAGCGACAAAGACAAACCTTCGTTGCCGTTTTGTGAAGATAGTGACAGTGTGATACTTAGTGCTCAATACGTAGTTCATGATACAGTTGATGAAATCATGGACATGGCTAAAGGTATTATTAAGAAAATATCTAAGAAAATTCATGGTGATAGCTTATCATTTTAACTAATGTGTTTTTAGTTTTAAGTAAGTTATACATCACCTTAATACTTAGAGATGTACTGCTGACGCTTCAACATTTTGTACGCGTCATTTTATATCATTGTGTTAGGTTTAAGATCAATGTAATTTTTTGAGACATTAAATAAATGGTATTATGATTATTTTTTTTTTATTTCAATTTCGACTTGGGTAGGAAATAGTATGAAAAACAAACACAGTATAGTAATAAAACATTTATTCGGTTTATTAAACTTATGAAATACAAAAAACATTTTCTAAACACCATTGTTTAATACACAATACATTCCTTAAAGCACAATAGTTCTTATGAGCAAAACAATTATACAAAAATAGATCTTTACAGTAAAGATCACTAAGAGTCTTTAAGTTAGGAACACTTTTATTTTCACATATGTCAGAAACATTATTATGACCACATAGCTCTTGAACCCAATTAATTTTCTCACTGCCTTTAACAAGAACCTTTTTTTTCCTTCAAATAGGGTTTGATTATTCTAGAAAATTCTCTGTAGTCTATATATCCTTCGCTCCAGCGGTAACCTCTATTCCTTTCAATCCACCAAATGTGTCTTCTTTCTTCATCAGTTAGCGAGGAGAACGGGTAAGGAGGTTTTATTAAGAATATATGAGTATGTTCCAACGTAGCTATAGCTAATTCTTTGACTATAAAGTTATTATAACGATCTTTAAAACCCTGAACATCTACTATAATAGTATTTTTGTTCATGATATCTTTCTCACGATGCTACTTAATGGCTTATACTCGATTATACAGTCGTTCAATATAAGACAATATGCTGAAGTTTGATCTGGTATATCAATATCACTTTCAATTTCCACTCTAACATCCACAACAGGACCTGATTTAAGATTATCTGGTGGTCTAGAACAATCTACTACAAATAACGGAGCAATATTTTTAAATTGTTTCTCATTTAATAACGGCTCGGCGCGACGTCCATAATACGACTGTTGAAATCTAGTATATTGTTCATATATTAAAGCAATTCGATTATTCGAGAAACCTGAATTCAAATTTTCATAAGGGAAGTAGGTTGAATTTAGGTATACTCTAACATCACGAACATCACAGTGATCAAACTTAGACATATCCAATTTAGAATTATTTTTTCTATTTGTTTGCAGACCAATAATAACAAATCTTGGTTTCTCTATTTGCGACGATGTTTTTATGGACCAAGTATGCTTAGTAGTTTTTGGTAAAGCCGGATATTCATATAAATCCCAATTCCTAAATATCATCTGGAGTGGTCGATCTTTTTCTAACAGTTTTAACATATTTATTTTTTCCCTATCGGACACTTTGACATGTGGTATACGCCATATTATTTTATTTATAATAATATCTTCTACAGTTTCACCATCGTTAAGTTTTAGGGCGTTCAGATTAGTATTACTTCGTAACAATATTAATTCATGTTTGCTGTTTATCACTACTTTCTTGAAATCTTCTGCAAAACCAAGAATGTTACAGAGGGGTATAGAAGCAGAAAAGCTTCCCCCATTTGCACTATTTATGCCTTCGATATTCCATCCCCAAGCATTAGATGCTTTAGCCTCGTTTTCGTTCATTGATATTAATGATTTTATTGTGGTAGTAATACCAGCGTTTTTTATTTTATCTATTTCCACTCCGTTTATCTCATACCTTATATCTTGAAACAAGTAAAGTAGACTATTGTTTGTGAAATGAACGCTACTGACTCTTTCCTTCGAATTTCCACCCTTGTTTACAACAACAGTTCCTTCCAAAAACAAAGTGCTTGCTGATGGTAATATATACAAGTCTTGTTGATTAATAGGTATCCTGATTTCATCGCTTCTATTGAAACTTGTTACGTAAGGCTTGTAAGAGTGAAATTCAATTCCTTCCACAGCGTTGTTGTATGCAGGAGTGGACAAAACATCTAGTATATTCATTTTAACAAACCGATCGCTTTAAGAAATGCTTTATTATTGTTATTCAATTTTATAACCCTTTTAGACCGAGCTCTTATTGGTTTGATAGTTTTAGTAGAACTGTTATTTTTAGTTGGATGTACCACATATTTATTATAATCTATCATTGTTTTCTTCTGATATGTAGATACAACTGCACTTCTTCACCTCGCAAATTTATTAAGTTATTATTTATATCCAACAACCTTATCTGTATGCAGCTTATATTGGTTTGATTTATTGGAAAGTAGATTGCGTTTTTTGGAATTTCTATAATCCTGTATCCAGGTGGAACATTAAGTGCAAATTCGTGTAAGATGTGACTGGATTGACCGTTTATATAGGAACCGCTAACTATGTCACATTCAATCCTTATGACAGTCGTTGGCAAAATGTTTACTGGAAACTCTGATACATGATATTTATTTGCTTCTAAGATCTGCTTTTTAAATCCCAATAAACTTCCAAATGTATCTTCTTTAGTAAAATCTATAGTTGATGTACAAAATAAAACAGTTTTTAAGGTGTTGTTATTACAATTGAGTTTTATAGATGCATCTTTTATCTCAGTTTTTAAATAGTCACTAATATCTTGTAATTCATAAGTTCCTTCAGGTATCTCAATAACATTTTTAGAACCATAGTATAATTTATTGTTTGTATTATCAAAATTTGGAATAGAATTATATGTAGAGAAATGTAATAATGCACATTCATACTCCGCAGCTAATGGCAACGTGTCTGGATAATAAGTAGATAATACCGATGAGTTTCCAGTTATCGATAAGGTGAGTGACATCTTGCAAATGATGGAAATGAAAGAGTGGTATAAGATTTATAGTATTTTTATTTAAAGTATTATAATTATAATAAAGATTTATAGTATTTAATCCAAAAAGTTTGCAAATAACTTAAACACATATGTCCACAAACTATTGTGTTAAATTGTTGATATCTATCATAGGTATAATGAACATCGCAGTTCTTAAAATATAGCATTAATTCTCTTGGCGGTTTTAAATCACCAAAGCTATCAAAATATTCACAATAATTGTTTATTTTAACATAAGCTACCCAGTGCGTTCCATCATTTCTTGAATTATCTAGGTTAACTATAGCACATTCAATTCGTTTAGGTGTTTTTGGTAACTGATCCTTCATATAAACTCCTCGAAAATGTGGAATACAATGGCCATACTTCTGAATATCGATATTAGTTAAAGCGCGATTAGGTAGCTGATCAATTAGTTTTTTGATGGATTTATAAACAATCCCTGAAACCGCATAAGCAAGGGCTTATGCGGTTTAATGTATAGACCTTTACCTATTGCTATAGCCTCCATAGTTTTATTATGACGTTCAGTTTCTTGTAATTTTTTCTGACCGTGTTTATAATCATTCACAGTTTTTGCAATACCAGCTGCACCACCAGCTAATGCTCCTAAAGCAGATAAACCAGCAAAAATTGGGATTAAAGGTAGAACGCCTCCAGTTTTTGGTATAGGTATCATTCGAGGTACTCGAACTTTTGGAATGCATGGAACTAATTTTCGGGCAACCATATAAGCTGTTCAAGTCCGAGATCAAATGCCTTTGCGTTATCAACCAGGGTACTCAATAAAAAACCTGATATGATAACTAGTACTGTAATTCGAATCAGAGTGATCTACTGATCTACATGCAATACAAAAGTGATCTTAATTGCTAAATAGCCAACAAACTAAACACCTAAACCCCAACCTTTATTTACTATAGCACAATCTTCATAGCGCGATGCAGAACAGCAAACTTCCAACCCTTATAAAGGATTGCACAGTCTTAATAGCGCGATTCAGAACATTGACTTCCCAACCTTTATAAACTAATGCACAATCTACATAACGCGATTCAACAAATAGGCACAGCGCCATCTAATGGAAACTGATGCAAACATATTTCCGCACTTCGAACTATGAACGGCGTGAACATACCGCCCGTCAAGGACATTATCAAAGAATATGTCCTTTATCAACTGTACTATGATGAACTAATATTACCCATTCCTTGATAATGTCGCTAAAGACGTTATTGTAGTACTAGAAAATTTTAATATGCACTAATATCGGTATAGTGCTTACAAAAACAAATACATATGAGCTATACAGATTCAAACATTAGTAAAACTTAAGACTAACAAATGAGAAAAATATACTTATCTTAAACCTAGAAACCTTAAACTTAAACATTAAAATAAATGAACTTAATAATAAAGAATAAAAATACATTACACAACCGGTTAGGTTTGCTATTCATTTACGGGTAAAACAATTACATAGTTTAGACGTAGGACGCTTCAACAGTGAGTCCTTTGCCTTCAATGTGACCATATGAGTTATTGTCGGGGCCAGGATGTGTCGTTGTAATCCGTCCAAGCAACCAACGGGCAATAGGTAAATCTACTTTCCTTACAAGAGCAACTTATCGGTCTCAGATTTCGAATTTTGAAACGACCACTTGTGTCTTTGAACTTGCAATGTATTAATTTGCGTTTTTCCTTAGAGTTTGGTAACTGAAGTTCGATCTCCCGAAATCTTCTAAGGACATTATGCTCGTGGCCTTGCACGTGCATTGTCGTAATCGCAGTTTTATTTTGAATTCTATTTGGTAGATATGTCGCCCCAGAAAGAACCCAACCCAAACTAGTACACTGAGCAACAATAGAACTATTTGGAGCCTTTTTGACTCCATCTCTCAAGATTTCACTGTACACATCAGCACCTAATAAGATATCGATCTTCTTAGGGTCATTAAAGTAAGGATCTGCCAATATCAGATTCTCCATGTCTGTCCAATTAGAGGATTTTAGTTGGCGCTCCGGAAGGTATGATGTTATGTTCTTCAGTACATAAGCTTGAACCTCTACCTCAAAACTAGAATCCGTCAATGAGCGAAGTACTAATGTTACCATGTAATTGGCAATAATCGATTTTTCATTACCTATACTAGACACCACACCTCTAATTGGACGCCTTTTTAATCGCAATAACTGAACTGCAGCTTCGGTTATGAAAGAGGCTTGTGATCCTTGGTCCAGTAAGGCTCGAATTATCTGAAAATCACGCGCCGCAGTTTTAGCCTTTACAAGCGCAGTAGGTAGTAAAATTTGACGTTGATCAGCGACTTTAGTCGAATGACAAGATACTAATGGCACGCTTTCATCTGAAGACTCACACCCTTCAGAAGTGGTACCTTGATCGTCGTGGAGAAAAGTGTGATGCTTTCTGTTACATATCTTACATCTGAACATCTTTTTGCACTGACTTACCATGTGATTACTACCGAGACAATTAAAACAAATTTTGTTATTTGCCACAAATTCCCGTTTCTTTTCTAGGTCCAACATTATAAAACCTTTACAGAAGCACAATTTGTGGTTTTCTGTACAATACTCACAGCGTAATGTAGATGCAAAATTCGCTTCATGAGTAGCTAGCATAACCCTATGACCTCCAGAGTTACTCACATGCGACTGTCCTGTTGTCCTCTGTAGCTCAATGAACTCAAGCGCTCTGAAACGACTTTCCATAAATAATTTTAATTGTTCTAAAGTAGGAAGTTTATTTGAAAGGTCTGAAGCCACCTTTAACTCCCACTGCTTGCGGGTGTCCTGGTCGAATCTAGATGCTACAATATGTATTACAATAATATCCCAGGTGGTCACATCGATACCTAAATTACTTAACGCATTCATACAGTCTATTGTCGTGTCTAACAAATGTTTCAAACCAACGGCCGACTCAAAACCTACACGTCTCTGAGTAAACAATCGTTGTAAAATATAATTCGCCAGCTGACGTTTATTATTATACCTATGTTCTAACTGTGCCCAACATACTTCGTAATTAGAAGCAGTTATAGGAATTTGACGTAATAACTGTTCAGCTTCTCCTGTTAAAGAACCCTTCAAATAATGCAATTTCTGAACGGTATCGATGCTTTCATTATTATGCACGAGCGACACAAATAGCTCCTTAAAACTAACCCACTCAGTATATTTACCGGAAAATGTTGGTATATTGATCTTAGGTAACCGAACGTTACTTGCTTTAGTTGTACTGGAAAACTGATCACGAGTGTCTCCTATTGGTGCATTCATTTTTATATTAATATCTTTTAATTCTGATTTGTAAGCTATAAATATTTCCTCTGTTTTTTCATAAATATCCGAAAAGAAATATAAACCTTTCATGTCATCGTCGGTAGCTTTCTCAATGATTTGCCTATGTGTTTTGTTAAATGTATCCCATTGATGTTCTAAACTTTCTAACCTTGTATCGATATAACCCTGAGTAATTCTGTCCTTTGGAGACTTTCTAAAATTAATCTTACCCTTTTCGATTATCATTTTTGTATTGGTTTGTAATTTAATTAAGGACTCCATTTTGCACCAACTACAAGTTATATATAACACACCTTATAAAATAAATTACATATGCACACAATTTAATTAAATAATTATATCAAGTGGTTCATTTGTGATTTAACTATCTACAACCATTTACAACAAAAAATACGAAAATATATCTATTTTACAAAGTAAAAGTGGAGCGACAAATTGTTAATTTTATTCTAAGTCCTACACGCTTGATTCAAAACTTTTCTAAGTGTTTGACACCAACAATAATTTTCAAATTTCGGGCATAGGTTCCCCGTCGGTTCACTTTTCTTAAAACTATTCTAAGTCTAAACTAAATCTATCAAATGTACGCTAAGTCCAAGATTAAATTGAAATTCTAAGTTAAAACTACAATTATAGGCTAAGTTAAAAGTCTTTATATTTTGAAAAATCTTGCAACTTTCGAAATTTCTTGATGTTATTAAATAAAATGTACTCACAATTATTCACAACACACACTGTTGGGTATATCTCCTTGCACTTCTTAAAACTGGGACTCCGCCAAGTTATAATTTCCGCTTAGTGATCTCTCGAACTCGCTGTCCGCCTCTGGATCCGCTACTGGCTTGACCTCAGCTTGATCTTGTGAACTGGTTGCTCCACTCTGGTAGGTACCTCACCAGTACCTTAGCGTCATCAGTGGCGACCCACCACTGTTTCGACGCAGTTCAACACCAAAAACTAGGCAATCCGTCTCGCAAGGACCATTTGTTCAAGTCCGAGATCAAATGCCTTTGCGTTATCAACCAGGGTACTCAATAAAAAACCTGATATGATAACTAGTACTGTAATTCGAATCAGAGTGATCTACTGATCTACATGCAATACAAAAGTGATCTTAATTGCTAAATAGCCAACAAACTAAACACCTAAACCCCAACCTTTATTTACTATAGCACAATCTTCATAGCGCGATGCAGAACAGCAAACTTCCAACCCTTATAAAGGATTGCACAATCTTAATAGCGCGATTCAGAACATTGACTTCCCAACCTTTACAAACTAATGCACAATCTACATAACGCGATTCAACAAATAGGCACAGCGCCATCTAATGGAAACTGATGCAAACATATTTCCGCACTTCGAACTATGAACGGCGTGAACATAAGCTATATTTATTAATGACTTATCATCTTTAGGTGAGAGTTTTTTGAGTTTTCTTTTTATTTTTTTAACAAAGTTATTAAAGGTCTTAACACCAGCACCAGACTTCAATTTAGCTTTCATAACTTTGTTTACTATCCACGAACTAATCTTTTCCCCTGTTCGAGCATCTTTTGCTTGAAGTCTTTGCTTAGCCATATCTATAAGACGTAAGTCGGCTTTTTGACGGATAGGCAAGTCTGTGTAGTTTGCATATGCAATATCGTGATGCATACAAGCTTCGTCTAACTTATTTACACCTTTATCACCACGTAGTAATCGTTTCGAAAGCTTTGTTCCTGGTCCACAATAGTTATAACCAGGTATGTGTAGTTCGAATGGTAAATGATTAATGATATTGTTTATTAGTCCACCACCTTGCATCGTCCAAAGAATAATGAATATACTTTAAAATTACATATCACTTATATAATTAACTCATTCCACTATTGCAGTCTTATCAATCCAACTATTCTCTTTGTTATTTAAACCCAACCATTTTACAAACAGTTTGTTTCCTTTCTTTTTTAATACCTTTTCTATCAAATAGACACCAGGACAGGACGACCTTTGAAGCTCTTGTTCGTAAAAAGTTCCTAATATGACTTGTTTTTGATTATCTTCGATGCGATATGTTATTGGTACAGTGTTATTTATCTTTTTTATAGTAAATAATTCTGTTGACCAGTTAGGAGTGTATCCTTTCTCAAATATATGTTTGTACTTGCTAATTCGAACTTTGTCACCAATTTTAAACTTTGGACGACATTTTTGGACTACCTTTATCATGGAATTCGTAATATTATTTTTAATGTTAGTTTCATTAAACTTATTGACATTAACAGGTGCAAATTTAATAGTACGATGTTTTGTGTTATTATATGTCTTCACAATACCGTTCAAGCCACCATCTATCCACTTATAGTGTCCGTTCAAGCTAAAGTATTTGTACAATTTATTTTTAATAGTTTTAATAACTCGTTCTACAATTGAAGCCTTTTTGGTTGAAAATGTAGAGTAGTGATTAATATTATAGTTCTGTAAAAGCTTTTGAAATGTAGAATTATAGAACTCAGTACCCATATCAGTTTGCATATGATTTGGTATCCTGTGATTAGAAGAAAGTATTTTTTCAAATGCAAGAGAGACATCATGTTTGGATTTAGTTTTTAATGGTTCCTACAAACGTACTTGGAGAAGCAGTCGATAACTATTAAAATATAGTTATATCCTTTATTAAAGGTTTTTAGGTTTTGCATATCAGCTAAATCTGCTTGCCACAAATCATCAATACCTTTTAAAATTACAGATCGTCGAGGAAATTTTTTTCGTGCTGCTTTATGAATTTCATTGACGATTTGTTGTTTCGTCATTTTAACAAACTTTAAGGGCTATGTTTTTCGATCTTTTAATATAGATTGAATTGCGTCTTGAACTAGTCTATCAACTGCTTTTCTTGTGTAAAATTTGCTTTCCAAATGAGTCTCTATCTCAGACATTATTGTTTTTAAAGCTTTCTCTATGTGGTTTTGAACACTATTTGGAATAGAACTTTGCAATTTTCGTAAGTCATTGACTAGTACACCTTTCAATTCATGTACATATGCTTTATTTACTGCATCATCTGCGTCTTGAGGAGGTTTAACACCTTTTAGCCTCGATGTCTTCAAGTCATAATCTCCATAATCAGATTTTATTAATGCGTTATCATTAAAATCAAGTATTTCTGATATCCGCATTCGCTTATGAATATAATGACCAAATTTGTCTACATTCATATTAAAGGTGTATTATGTTGAACGGTATATAGTAAAATGACACACATATAACATTAGTAGATCTATTTATTTAATGATTTTGCTTTCACGTAGTTCTTCAATGATAGATATTATTTCATTGTCTAGTCCTGTGTTACGGGCATCTCGAGAAGCAATTAATAACTTTAATCTATCAACCAATTCATTGGGATCATTCCAATATACAAAATCTGTGTTTTTTTTCCACATTTTTGTTAAAGGTAATCCTTTTCCTACTTTCTGTCTACAACTTGGACTTCTACTTTCTTGATCGAAAAGTGGTTTAATAACTTGCAAATATTTTTGTCCTTTATTACTTTTAATTGGTTTTTTTGAATCGAAATCACGACGATGTGCATTCGTTACAAGTAACATTGTCTTATAATTTTGCTTGTCACAGTCATTAACCAAGCTCAGATCAATGTCTTTTTTTAACAGTAACTCTCGCAACCCAGGTGTACTTTCGTATTTGTGTCCGGCTACAGTTATAACTTTATCCCCAATAGTTATGTTAGAGGAACCCAACATTAGCTTTCGACGTTCATTTCTTATACCAAATGGAACATCTGATAGTACTTGTGAAGATAACGACCAAGATGATGCATCTGGATTAGTACCGACTAATGCCTGAAATGAAGAGTCCGATGAGGGTTCCGTTTCGTTACTAGCAATACTGCTATCATCTGTTTCTTTCATATCTTGGTCTTGTGGTTCTTGGGGTTCTACTTTTTCCTCCTTTTTTGTTAGAGCTAAGTGGTTATTAGTGTTGGCTATTAAATTGAGAGATTCTGTGACAGGTTTAAAAACTGTATCAAGAGCATGCTTATTATTATCTTCAAAATCCTTCATTTTACGTATTTTTTTCTTGACAGCTTGTGTCGCATCAACAATTTGTTTTTTCAATGATTTATCCATTATGTAAAATAGGTGGTAATCGAATAAGAATCAATTAAAGAATAACAATAAACAGACTGCAGTCTACTTAAATATTCAAATTTCATCCAATAATACAAATGTGTCAAACGTTTTTCTATAGCAACCATTGTTTTTAGAACAATCTTTATTAATTACCACATAATCAAAAGGTTCTTTCCATATTAAGGAACACATTTCTCGAAATTTCAACCATGTCATGTCGGTGTTAACATGTTCTTCATAAACATGTTTCAAATTAACTTCATCTTGCTTAAAAAGCACAATTAGGTTAGCATTATCTCTTACAAGTTGTTTAGGTATTTTGGTATAAGTTTGATTTATATAAAAACTATCAATCAATTTATGTCTTCCCATGGCAAAATAATCACGCATATTACTTTGATTTTCACAAGCTACATCATCAAAAATAATCACAGAATTTGGTTTTGCATCTGAAACTTTTAAAACGTCATTATTTGTCTGATATTTATGAAGAGTGATACCTGGTACTCGTTGTAAAACCTTTTCTAAAAAGATGTACTTTGGTTGATGTAGAGTTTTAGAGTATACATAAACATTTTTAAATGTCAAACCATTTTCATGCAATAGAAGACCAATTAATAAATTAGTTTTTTCACAATTCGATGGCCCACAAATGATGCAACGTACAGTATTCGGTAATAATTCTCCATGACGTAATTTGTTTTTTGTCAAATCGTCACAGATTGTATTGACCTGTAACGATTGTCTTTGTTTAACGAATTTCATGTTTGCTATGCAATACTGATGGACTCATAATGAAAAGATGAATTAATAACATAAATATTTATAACTAGAAGTAGTCGAACCCAACTGGTTACAGAAAACGTTGTGGGTTATAAATGGTAAGTAATGAACATGGAGGGAGCTTCAGCAAATTTTATTTTTTAAATTATTTTTTATAATAATGTTAGGTTAGGTTACATTTTTAAAATGTGGAATATTGGGCGAGTTCTGTCCCACGTGAGCGAGGAGCGGCAGCGACGATGCGAACTTAAAGTGGGACAGAGTGCCCAATATTTCACTACTTACAGGGATTAAACAACACGCTGTAGAGAAGCGTGAGAATGTGAGCATTCCGTCGAAGGCTAATTGGGAGCCACTTGAGCTTACGGCGATATTCGGATATGTGATCATAATTTGCGTATACCAAATATGAATCTTATACATAAATTTTGGAGGCGCTCAAGTTTTTTAAGTTGCTCCTCTGTGACATCGAGATAGCTAACGTCCGCATAGTCAAGAAAGGAAGAAGAATGGTTTGTGCAACCGCAATTATGGTGGCAGTATGCAGAAAATTGCTCAATCTGCGCAAAGACCCCACTGATGCAAACATTTTTCGACTAATTTCACGCATTTGAGGAACCCAGCTGAGTTTTACGGTTACAGACTAAATCCGTAACCTTTTATAAGGGTTACATATCGATACGGTTAACACTTGATATCGGTTAATTTCTTTGACTATTTAGCACAGGACCCGCCTTACTGAAGCATTCCCCTCTGCCAAGGCAATAGACCATTCTGCCAAGGCAATAGGCCATTCGAACTAAGAGGTTTATAAAAAGCACTTGAGAATCGATTGATTCACTATCATAATCGTTATAGCTGTGTGCGAACGCATGGCGTCCTCAGATTAAGGCCGATGTATGTCGATCATGATAGTGAATCAATCGATTCTCAAGTGCTTTTTATAAACCTCTTAGTCCGAATGGTCTATTGCCTTGGCAGAGGGGAATGCTTCAGTAAGGCGGGTCCTGTGTTAGATGGTCTAAGGTTAATTTATCAATAAGGTTAAAATGTTGAATGATGGGTTTTAATCTTAGACCATATATCACGGGACTAGCCTTTGCGAACCACCGCATACAAAAATATTCTGCTTGTTTTCATAGCGGGTGAAGGGGGAAACACAAAGACATATAAAATTTCATTATATTTAAAAATGTATTAATCGACAAACGCGTAATGGCTGTTCTGTTAATTTTTATTGTACAGTCAACTACAATGAAATGTACTAGTTTAATCATATAAAATGATGTACTGATGTACAGTGCTTTTTATAAAGCCAAAAGACCAAATGGTCATGTGCAATGGCAGAAAACAATGCTTAAGTAAGGCGCATCCTGTGGTTAGATGATCTAAGGTTTTAATAACCCTTTGAAACGGTTAATCTATTGAAACTGTTAACACATATAAAATGTTAACCTGGGTTTTTAGTTACGCTACAGATTAAGACACAGCCGACAGATCATACAGTAGTCGGGTACTCGGGTCGGCTGACGAAGCCGTCTAGACAGGTCAATCGTGAGGGGGACAAGGGACCGGGAGGGAATGTCCCGAACGGCGAACAAAATTTTGATTGTCATTAAAATGGTGCATACGAATTGTGCTGTAAGAGATTTTTTTTATTTATTTATTTGTCGTCTCGCAAAAATAAGGATTTGCGATTTCATCAATTTCCGCGTACGGAAGCGAGGTAAGTTAATGTTGAAAGGAAATTCAGTGTTAATGTTGCATAGTCAATCATCAGTCTCGGGTTAATTTTTAACTTTGGCGCGGCGGCCACATTGGATTGCAAAATGAACGCGAAATTAGTACTCAGCATACCAATAAGCCCCTTATATGATATCCAACATGAAATTTTACAACGGCAGCGGACAGCCATTTTGGATGGCAAAATTAACCGAAAATTCGTACTCAGCATACCAAAAAATCTCTTATACGATATCCAACATGAAATTTTACAACGGTGGTGTGGCGGCCATATTGGATTTCAAAATTGACCCGAAATTTGTACTCAGCATACCATAAAACCCCTTGTACGATATCCAACATGATATTTCATAATCCAATATGGCCGCCGCACGGCGACAATATTGGATTGCAAAGTTCACCCCAAATTCGTACTCAGCATACCCAAAAACCCCTTATACGATATCCAACATGACATTTTACAACGGTGGCGTGGCGGCCATATTGGATTGCAAAATTAACCCAAAATTCGTACTCACCATACCCAAAAATGCTTACACTTTGACGCCAAGCTTGAAAAAAAGTTTTGGGCAGAGGCCACAAATACAGCTGTATACCTACACAATCGTACCATTTCTTCTGCATTGGATGACAAAAAACCATATGAAGTATGGAGTGGTGTGAAACCTGATGTAAGCCATTTAAGGATATTTGGAAGTATCGTCATGGTACACATTGCGAAAGAAAAGAGGACAAAGTGGGACAAAAATCGCATCGATGTATTCTAGTTGGTTTTCCTGAAAATGTCAAAGGTTATAGAGTATATGATCCGAAAACTAGGAGTATTACAACAAGTAGGGATGCCATTGTTGTAGAAAAAGAAAATACTTATGCTACCATGGAAGTTGTCGAAAAAGAAACACAGATTCCCGAATGCGAAAATCAACTCAAGCAAGATCTGCATTCAGTGGGGAACGATGATGAAAAATTATCCTTGAATTCATCCCTAAGTGAGTATGAGGATGTGGAGGAGCCTCAAGATAAGGTAGATAGTAAAACTGAAAACAAAGAAATTCCCACAAGGCCACAGAGAACCAGAAATAAGCCAAAGAGATATTGTGAGAGCGCCAGTATGGCTGCAAGAGTGATTGATGACACAACAGGGTTATCCTTGAAGGAAGCTTTACAGGGTCCTGAACGCAACCTTTGGTTACTAGCAGTGAGTGACGAACTTAAGTGCTTCGAAGAAAACAGTGCGTGGGAGCTTGTAGATGCTCCTAGTAGTGGTTCAATTGTACAATGCAAGTGGGTACTCAAAAAGCAATATGAACGTGACAATAAAGTGCTCGTTTAGTGGCTAAGGGTTTCACCCAAGTATAAGGTGTGGACTATGATGAGACATTTTCTCTAGTGCTAAGTTCTAACGCTTATAAACTGTTCTGTCAATATTCTAGTGATATCTTCATTCTCTCAATTCTCCTTCTGTCTACTCTTAACGAACTGTGTCCCGAATATCTGTACTGTGTTCTTCACTTCAATAAGCTGTAATTTCTACTGCAAGTTGTGAGTTGCTTATCGATTAGGACACCCGCTTCAAGCACACCACATTAAGAATACTTTTTGCTTTATCTGTTAAATTTAAATATGATATCACACATTTAGATGTAACAACCGCCTTCTTGAACGGTAATCTTGAGGAAGTCATTTTCATGGAAATACCTGAATGTTTTGATTGTAATGATAACCATGGAAAAGTTTTGAAATTAAATAAAGCCATATACGGTTTAAAACAGTCCTCAAGGATGTGGTACAAAAGGGTGGATGATTTTTTAACAAAGTGTGGTTATGTAAGGTCCAAATTAGAACCATGTTTGTACAGCAAGGGTACTAATGATTGTAAAACAATTATTGCCTTGTATGTGGATGTTTTTTTTATTTTTTCAAACAACAGTAAAGAATCTGATGAGTTAATTAGTTTGTTGAAATTCCAATTTAAGATTAAAAAATTTTGTCAGTTAAGACAATGTCTAGGTGTTCAAGTTAATTATGATAAAAACAACGGTGTATTGACATTGAGTCAAGAGAGCTAATATTGAAAAATTATTGCATAAATTTAATATGAATGATTGTAAAACTGTAGATACTCCTATGGAGAGCAAGTTAAGTTTAGGTAAAGATCAGAGTTGTAACAAAAGTTTACCATATCAAAAGTTAATAGGAGGCCTCATGTATTTAGCTGTTTTGACACGTCCTGATATAGCTTTTTCAGTGGGATATCTAAGCCAGTTCAATAATTGTTATTCTGATGAACATTGGTGTCATGCAAAACGTGTATTGAAATATTTGAAAAAGACAAAAAAATTTAGCTTAAAATATAGTTCTGATGAAAATCCTGAATTACCTAACTGGTTTTGTAGACGCAGACTGGGGTAATAATATACTTGACAGGAGGTCAGTAACTGGTTTCTGTTTTAAAATGTCGGGTTTTGTAGTATCATGAGGCAGTAGGAAACAGAAAAACGTTGCATTGTCAAGTACTGAATCTGAGTATATAGGTATATCAGAATGTTGTAAAGAGGCAATTTATTTAAGAAATTTACTTCATGAAATAACAGGTAAACTTAATTGTATAAGCATATACAATTAAGTTAATTATTGTGAATAATGTATAACGACAACCAAAGTGCTCAGAAGATATTGGTTAATCCCGAATATTGTAACAGATCCAAGCATGTAGATATTAGATACCATTTTTGTAAAGAAAATATATATAATGAAGTCATTAACATTATGTTTGTGCCTACAACTGAAATGCCAGCTGATATGCTAACTAAAAGCGTGAATTCTGTGAAGCATTATGAATTTATGAAATTAATTGGCTTAATTTTTTTTTTTTGTTAGATTTTAGTTTAAGATGTTGTTTTGTTAAGTGGAGATGTTGTTATTGTATCAAAACCCATGTACTTAAACTCTTTAAAAAAATGTATTAGGTTGTCTGTCTATGGCAAATAAACTTACTTCTCGTTTCCCTTTGAACCTGTGAGTTTCATTTTAAGATCACTTCCTGAATCAATTAATGATTCCACGCATTCACCACTAATTTCTACACTTTCTAATGACTTTCTCACTTTGTTTACATTTAGAAAGTTTTGACAATTTTCGCTGTCATGGCCGCCGCTCGCGCCGACAGCGCTACCAACTTCACAAGCTAATTCAGCGCCGCTCCACACACTGGTGGAGTGCACGGCGTGGGCGCAACAGCGCCAGGTCCTCGTAGTGGGTCTGGACGTGGACACTCTCTCGCTCGAGACCATGGTGCGAGCCATGCTCTCCAGCGGGAGTAAGTGGGACTGCGCCGCCTCCTTCTGCGAGCAGGTCATGCTCGTGAAGGAGGCGGCGGGACGGGTACGGGAGAGAACTCTCCCACCCGAGTTCCGCAGTCGACAGCCTGGGCGCCGCCGACGTGTCTTCGCCGAGGACTATCGGCCACCATGACCGGGGGCCTGAGGACGGTGACAGGGCGGCTCACCGTCCTTACAGAAGCAGGCCCATGACGGCAGCGTGACGTGAGTGAGACAATTCACGCACGCCCCCCCTTAGAAGCGGGATCACACCCGAAACCCCCCAAAGACGCGGGATAGCACCCAAACCACCCCCTGGGCGAGGCCGCAGCAGCGGCCGTGGGTCTGTTGGGAGTCCTGGGACATCCTTCCGAGAGTTTACCCGGGGCTCCCAACCATAGACTGTTAGGCGTGACGTGAGGTTTTTTAGTCGGTAGGAGTCCGGCATAACATTCATGAGGATTTTCCCTCACGTTAAACAAAAAAAAAAAAAAGCTAATTCAGCGCACATAGACCTCGGTTGCCTTTGGTCGCCGGTGCCACTCCGCCCGCCATTTTGTTTCGCTATGTTGGTGCACTGCGGTGCGACGTGACCATATTCACCACACTTGAAACATTTTACAATTTTAATACACGATGACGAAATGTGATCCCTATCACCACATTTGTAGCACCTCCTCTCTAAATCTTTCGACTTTTCAGACTGTTTTTCAGCTCGATTCACTGGCTATGTAGCTCCGACATGCCGCTAAGCCGTCTTGGCAGAGTTTTTCTTCATAGTCTCATAAATTGCCAACTTATCTTTCAGCACAGAGTAACTGGTGACACCGTACCACAGAACACTTTTATCCTACGGAAAGAAGTACAACTCCATACAAAAAAAATGCCAACACGGAGCACGCTAGCGCCTCCATTTAATGCCCAGGAACTAATACATTTGGCGCGAGTTTTAAACGTGCTATTACAGAATCCTTATGAAGCTTTCGAATGATCAGAAGAATGATCTTACTCAAAATCATAAAAATTGTCCATTTTTATGATTTTGAGTAAGACCATTCTTCTGATCATTTGTCAAAGGTCTTACTTCTTACTAATATTATAAATGCGAAAGTCTGTGAGTGTGGATGTTTTTTACTCTTTCACGCTCAAATGACTGAACGGATCTGGCTGAAATTTGGTACAGAGATACATTAGTCAGCGCGGGCGAAGCTGCGGGCATCAGCTAGTATGTTTATAAAAGAAAATACATATTTCAAGGTCAATAAAAACATATATTTCAATATCAGTTAAGTTTAATGAATACTTAATGCGAAAGTAACTCTGTCTGTTACGCTTTACATCCTAAACAACTGAACGGATTTTGATGAAATTAAACATTTTGCAGTATATTTATTTTCCGCTTCAGCGCCTTTTTTGATGCTTCTTCTGTGTACTGCCTATTCTGCAAAACACAATACCTTTTTAAGCATATATTTATGGTGGACATAATTATGAAAATTTTATTGTCATTATAATGTTCAGCCAGTTAGTTTTCTTGAGGTATTCTTTAGTTGACTTTGTAATAGTAGGGCAAATGATCCAGATATGTTCTTGTTCATTAAATTTTGAACATTTTCATTTGCTAGTATTTTAGGTAAAATTTGATGATTCTTACTTCTTTTCCTTAATCTCATAATCTCTCTCAAATTTTTTCTACACCTTAAATATAGTTTCCGTTTTCTTGGGGTTAATTCTGCAGATCTCTTTAAATCCAGTTCCCTTAAAATTCCTCTGCCAGTCTGTGGTACCTGGAAATGATAAAATGCATTTATTAAAACCTGCAGGAATTTGAGTATGGCTTGAATCCCTGAATTTAGATTCTGATACAATATCCCTGTTTTAATAATATCACTAATACTACTAATTCTAGCAATGACGCCGTTTAACCAAACTGGTGATCAGTCCTGTATGGGGCCATTTCACCAAATTCCCATTCAACGACTGCCATAGATATTTCTATAACAACTGGACCGATGGCCTAGCATGCTCTTTGATTTGGGAAATTCATTGAGCAATCCAAGATGTTTCACAACCCTTGTAACATGTTGACACTTATTTAGATTTGTTCGTTTAGGTCTTTTATGAGTAAAAATATAGGTTTCCAATAAAAATGTGTGCAGGTAAAAAGTTATAAAGGGGAAATGAAAAGTGGTTATTCTGCAGGCTATGTCGGTAACCTTAGATCTTTGTCATATGACTTCATTTCAAATTTCAATCTTCTAAGAAAATCCAAACAAAGCTCGCTCCATAACCCGCTTGGAGTATGAATTATATATAGAGTTCTATTCTCTATCTAAAACTTATATGCCTAAAACTTTATTAAACATACCTTGCATACAGCAGATAGAGGTGTAACGCACGGTTCATTTTGAGTAATCTGTACATTTCCTGGCAAAAATGAATCCACTTGGAGTTTCACCTCTGAGTCATTGGATATGACAGTTTCACTTGAAGTTGAACATTCTAACCTAAAATTTAAATTGCGTTCCAGAAAGACGATCACAGGATTATAGACATACACGTTGTCTTTGTCTCGCGTATAGCGCTTTTTCATCTAGCAAAATTCGCCCAGGTGTTCGCATTTGATGCTAAGAGAGTTGACTCCCCCTGCACCGTACAAAAGGGCCTTATTACTTTCAAAGTCGGTCAAGCCCTCGACAATGTACTGAATAGCTACGTAGTCTGCTATATTGCCTCGTTTCGCCAGTTCTTTTATAGTCAGCATATACTCATAGTAGGACTCATCTTTGCGTTTTCTCCTGTTAGATAGCAGCTCATGCACTTCTTTGGAGTTTAGAACGTCTGGAAACTCCTTCAGTACAGCGGCTTTCAACTCGTCGAACGTGCGGTGTACCTTTTCAGTCAGCCTCGCTACAATCAGCGTTTGCGCCGGCGTCCATTGCATAATTTCGGCATGATCCTCCACGTCCTGGACCCGCTTTGTGGAAGTATACAACTTATCGACGCCGTCAAATTTAGGGATCAACCCATCGTACCACGGCGTAATACCCGTCGGCGCCGCCATGGCGGCATCCGCCTTTTCTCTTTCAGATCCACGCGACATCATAAATTGTCCTATAGAAATAATTATTATACGTACACCACAGTAGCACCTCACCTACAAAAATACTCTTTGCACCTTGAACGCCTCAACACCTTGAACACCTTAACCGCCTCGACACCTCCGCAACGTAGAAAAATTTTTCATCTATTCATCCGCTCGCTAATTTTCGTAAATTTGTCCACTCTCATCCCGGACGAGCCCCCAAGAATTGTGGGGTGAGAGGGCAAATGAAAGATAAGCTGGATTACACAGATTTACTTCGAACTTTCTCGCTTACAAAAAAACACTTCTTCACCCGATACATAATATTCCGAAACAACCTAGACCGCATAGACAAAATTCTAGACCTCCTAATCTATTAATTTTTTATACAGTAACACATATGGCATAGACACAACCATCAGCATATTAGGGTGATTTCAGATCAAATAATTTCTCCTACTTACATGTATGTTGCAGCAGTCGAATTATCATTATTATAGTTACTAGAAGATTGGGTATAACATTTTAGGGTGTTCAAAATCGCAATCTATGCATCGATTTTCTGATCTGGTGGAATTGACTTTAGTATTGGACCTAAAGATAACGCGAAGTATTTGTCTGGGTCTGGTGGTGTCTGGATGTCTTGGTGGTTGGTTTTATCTCTTAATATTTCTAATAAAGATTCACACGTCTACACTTTGTCTATGTGTACGATTACGAAAACTCTACCGTGTTTTAATAAAAACAAACACAAGAACATTCATAAAATCACTACCAGCCTTACCATCCCACTACAGCAGAAAAAAACTCTACAAAACTATATTTGCCCGAGCAATTTAAAAGTTTATCTGTGTAAAGGTTTATCTTTGTAAAGGTTGTCTACTAAAATCTGAGTGTTAATCCGAAGCCTGCTTAAGCGAAAAATTGTTCACAAATATATTTAAGGAGTAATAACTACGCATTTCTTGTTCCAAAACAGACAAATGTCTGCTATGTACTAAACAAGAAAATAATCCTGATATGAGCAGAGGTGTTGGTCAAATGGAGACCCATTTAATAGGAGGCCGTTTACAAACGTTTTAATTTCCATCAAAATCAAATATCCGATCAAAAGTTACTTGTAACTATTTTCGATCTCCTAAAGTTACATTTTGGCGGTCATACATATATGGCAGGCGACAGCATGCATGCTGTCATTGACAGGGAAGTTAAGAAGATAATTGTTTGAGCATCTTCTCAATGGCCAAATTTTATGCTGAGTCCTAGAAAACGACCAAACGCCATATAATGAGTGTTTGATAACATACAGATTGTATTAGCTTCAACAATCTCGAGAATTCTGGGTCACAAATATAACAGTCTGCACTATGATTCTTCATAGTGCAGACTGCAGCTAACTTGAACAACACTGAGATAAATACACTATGTTTGGAAATGCACTTACCTTGAACTCTGGTTGGTAGGTAGGCGCTGCTCCCAGCTTTGCGTTCGGGGTCTTGATTCACGACCGCGAAATATGCACACAGGAGTTATAACCGTAACTCTCGAGACTGTGGCTGATGATAAGCGATGTAGCGCGATATGATGGGTAATCACAGCGGCCGATAGCGGAGCGGAGCGTTAAGAGACGGGTGCGTGCGTATCTTCCAATAGCTATGGCGGAATGTGAATGTAGGAAGCGGGCGGGATAGTGTTGCCATAGACAATACATAAAAGTAAGATGCGTTTAGTGCGTGAGTGTTGACATATAATAATTATAATAAATACCATTAAATACATAAACTAAAAAATATGTATGCGTCGGTACTGGCGCATCCAACTTCGGGGGGCTTAGAGGATTCTTCCTCTACATTGAATAAACAAAATAAAAAATAAAAGGAATGAAAACTTATGAACTAAAAAATAATTCAAAAGCGTAGGAGTTATTGCGTGGGTAACGGGCAAAGCCGAGTTACAGGACGAATGTATTCACCAGAAGAAGTCTTAATTCTGACGACTCTAATTACACCATCCTTCCCGGGAAACACCTCTGATACAACCGCGAGTGGCCACGATAAAGGATGCGTATTGTCATCCTTAACAACAACTACAGTTCCTATCGTCACAGGTTTGGACGGCATATTCCACTTATGTCTAAGTTGGAGAGAGGTAAGATATTCTTTGCTCCAACGTGTCCAGTAACTTTGAACAATTCTATTTAATAATTGATAGCGGGTGAGTCTGTTATCTGGTAATAGGGGTTCAATGTGTTCAGCGGGTAAATATTTAAGCGGAGTAACATTAAGAAAATGATTAGGCGTTAGGGGGGTTGGATCCGATGGATCCGAAGAAAGTATGCAAATCGGACGGCTATTCAAAATGCCTTCAATTTGCACCAATATTGTACTGAATTCTTCATAGGTGAGTATTTGAGCTTTAAATAAATGAGACTTAACACATTTGACATTAATTTCAGGCAACGAATTAAAATTGGGCCCGAAAGGTGGGCTGTGCTGAAACTGAATCTTATGTTGAGTTAGATATTTATTCAGATCATTTTTATAATTAGTGGACTGTATAAGCGTGTAAATTTCGTTCAATTTTCGTTTCGCACCTATGAAATTAGTGCCTCCATCGCTGTACAACACTGAAACAGGACCCCTGCGTGAGATAAAACGTTTAAAGGCAGCGAGAAATAAATCTGTACTAAGATCACTTACTAACTCTAAATGGAGCGCCTTTGTTGTGAGACAGACGAACAAGCAAATATACGCTTTATGACTTTTTACTCCACGACGCCTTATGTGAGTTACGTAAAAGGGTCCCGCGTAATCAACTGCGGTATGCACAAACGACTTTACTTGTGAAACTCTAATGGATGGAAGATCACCCATAGGTGGAGTTGTAGAACGAGGCCTAGCTTTAAAACATAAATTACATTTATGTACTCGTTGGCGAATCAAATTTCGTGCAGAAAGAATCCAATACTTTTGGCGAGTCAATGCTAACACTAGTCCAGGACCGGTGTGTAAATTGTCGGTGTGATAGTGGTCTACTAAGAGCGACACTATACGTCCTTTAGGTGATAGCAGTATTGGATATTTTGTATTGTAATTTAGTTGAGAATGAGTAAGTCGACCACCTACTCTAATTAACCCTTGTTCGTCAAGAAAAGGGTTGAGTTTTAAAATAGCCTGATTTGGACAAATTTTAGTAGCCTTAAGTGCTTGTAATTCTACCTGAAAATACTTAGACTGATCGAAGCGAACCGCATAATATTCTGCGTATTCTAAATCGTATACAGAAAGTATACCGCGGGATTTGAGAATCTTAGTGAAACGTAATACATAAACCAGTGAACGAATAAATTTTACCCAACTCGAGCAACGCTCAGCAAGTTCGTCTATCATGTGAACGTGATCGGAGACAGGCATGGTATGTGCATGGAGAGAAGCTATTTTAATTTCCGGTAATTCTGTCTTCTCGTTATGATTGATTTTATATTCCTTCACAGGCCATGCATTTATAGGTGCGGACAGCCATTTCGGCCCGTGAAACCAAAGATAGTTATTTATTAACCCTTTAGGTGTCACAGGGCGCGAGACTATATCGGCGGGATTTTCAACCCCACGAACGTGATACCAATGGGAAGCAGGCAGATATTCATTTACCTGAGCGATGCGATTAGCTACAAAAGTTTGAAACTTATGAGCGGGAGAGTGAATCCAGGTAAGGGTTACCGTAGAATCAGAGAATGCGAATATATTGTTTATTTGACACCGCTTATTAAAAACAGTGCGCACAGAATTAATTAATTTTGCGAGTAAGACCGCCGCGCAGAGTTCTAAACGCGCTAGCGTTTTATTAGAATCTGACACTTTGGATTTAGCGGTCAGTAGATTCACATTAAGAGCGTTTCCGTTCTCAGCCGTTTCTATTCGTACATAGATAACAGCACCATAACATTGCTGGCTGGCATCCGAGAAGCCTATTAGAGTAATTCGACGAGCGGATGTTAAACCTATATGTCTCGGTATTTTTATTTCAGATAAACGCGACAACTCCCTATGAAAGTGTTTCCATTTAGACAGAATGCAACCCGGGACCGTCTCGTCCCAGTCCAGTTGTAATTTCCAACATTCTTGTATAAGCAACTTCATGTATGCGACCACTGGACTGATGATTCCAAGCGGATCGAACAAGCGCGCGGTTACGGAAAGGATCGAGCGTTTAGTGCATGTTAAAGGCATGTCGATCACTATTTTAAAGTTAAAGGTGTCATCGTTAGGTTGCCATTGCATACCCACGATCTTAGTGTCAACATGAGGATCCTCATCAAACTTGACAGCGAGACAGCTCTTATGAATTGACGGGATACGTGACAATAGGGTATTGTCATTAGAGATCCACTTAGTTAAGTTAAAACCTCCAGATTTAAACATAGCGACCATTTCCCTATAGGTGTCTTCAGCTAAATCTACACTCTCTATGGAACTAACGTAGTCGTCAACATACATGTGATTGTCAGCTTCGTAAGCCGCCAGAGGATATAAAGCGCGACAGTCTGACGCGAGCTGGTTTACGACTCGCATTGCCAGGAAGGGTGAGCTGGAGACGCCAAAACAAACGCGGTTGAAATGATAGCTTTCAATAGGAGAATTGGAATCGAACCTAAGTAATATTCTTTGATATGTATGATGATCTTGAGTAAGTTTCACTTGAAAATACATTTTTTCTATGTCCGCGGTTACAGCAACCGGGTACATACGCAAATTGAGAAGCAAATGAAAGATATTGTTCTGTAATATTGGTCCCGTATAAAGCAAATCGTTAAGCGATTTACCTGACGTGGTTTTACACCCAGCGTCTAAGACCACACGCGTTTTAGAGGTTTCTTTGTCAGGGCGATAAACGGCCCGATGCGGCATATAATAAACTTGAGAGTCTAGAAAGCTATTTGACACTTTAGTGAGATAACCTTGATCAATATATGTTTGAATAATGGCATTATAATCGTTGCGTAAGTTAGAAGCGTCTAACTTTTTTTCTAAATTTAAAAACCTGCGTTTGGCGATTGTGTACGAATGCCCTAGCTCACTGGGAGGGTATTTAAAGGGAAGACTAACCGTATATCTACCGGTATCGTCGCGTGAGTACGTAGACGAGAACAGCTTTTCACATGCCGCGTCGTCCGTGCTAATGTGCTTCTTATCTGGCACCTGTTCTATCTCCCAAAAGCGTTGCGTTAATTGTTCGAGAGACACATCTTGAGTGTGACATAAGAAGGCCTTGTCGGACACGGAGGAATGAGACATGCGATCGCGGGGATGCTTGTTTGCCACTAGCGAATAAGGTAAAGCATGCGCCTTTCCCATTGCGACGTATCCGAGCGTGGTTTCTATCGCGATTACTGATGAGGTTGGGGATGTAATTTTTTGCGACCCTAAAATCATGGGGAAGAGTTCATTACCTAACAAACAATCTATACCACCCGGAGTATAGTATCGTTCGTCAGCCATAGGTAAATTTTGTAAATGGGTTAATTCCGCTGTATCAATTTCCACGTTAGGCAAAAAATCTGTAATAGTGTCTATAACCCGTGCACTAACCGAATAAGAACAGCGGGCATCAAATCGCGAATATATTTTGAAATGCGTAATTCCATAAGATTGGCTTTCAAGTTGACCTATGCCTTTAATGACAGAAGGAGCGTTAAGTATGGTTAAGTGCAAACGCTTACAACAAGACTTCGTAATAAAGTTACTCATAGACCCTGAGTCCAAAAACAAACGTATACGATCCGATTTATAATTTGCATATACACAAGCAGTCGGCAACAAAACCGTGGTCGCGCTGCTTGAATTACGCGGCGGAGGGATCACAGCCGATAACGACGCGATATTGCCACTATGTGACCGCGCCTCCCGCGAGTGCGAGCGGGACGGATCATCTGCCGATGACGCATGAGTCGACATGGAATGCTCGGACGGCGCAGTAGACGCGTTTGCCTGCCTCGATGCGTTGCCGGTAGCATGATTTCTTGTTGAATTTGATGCGTTCAAATTATTTTTATAACACAGTAAACTATGATGAGACCGATTGCAAATCGAACACCTATTAACAGATCTGCAAGCACTCACGTGATGAAAACCTAAACAATTAACACAAAAGGAATGTTTACGAACTATTTCATTTCGCGTTTCAACAGTCTCTTGGATAAAATGTTGACATTTGAACAAAGGGTGAGCGGAATTATTGTTACATACGATACAATTTTTTATGTTAGAAGTATCGACTGATTTCAAATTAGTAGGGCGGGTTTGCGTAAAAAATGATTTAGGTTTATTTAAATGAGAGGCGGTTGAACTCCGCTGAGCGCGATAATCACCTTTTTGGGAATGTGATGGTGAGCGGAGCGTTTGGAGTTTGCTTTGTTCTGTCAAAAATGTTTTGACGTCACTATATGTAGGTACACTCAAATGTCTATGAGATTGTTCAAACAATTCAATCATAGGTTTATCAAACTTGCTTAATGCTAAATGAGTTATTATGAAATCTGATAAATTTGTGATAGGTAGCCGCTGCAGAGCTGCTTCAGCTGAACAAAAGTTCTCCAAAATCTGATCAGCCGATTGCCCTGGCTTCTGGTGTAACATTTGTTCTAAATAGCACGACGCCTGAACCCTGGTATCGTGGTATTTAGCCAGAAGGGCTTGCCAAATAACATCGTAATTTTGTGCGGTAGCAGCTATGCCTGAACAAACAGTAAGTGCCTTACCCGAAAGGCAACCTATCAAATATTGAACCTTTTCGGCGTTGGTGAGACGAGTATTCGTATGTATCACACTACAGAAATTTTCATAAAATATAGGCCACCTACCATAAGTACCATCGAAACCTGTGAGTTTAAGTGGGGGTAATTTGATATTAAAATTATCACTTTTCTTTTTATCGTCGAGTTCTTGTCTCAGAGTAGTTTCCGTTTGCTTTATGAAACAGTATAATTCATCAAATGTATTAAAAACACTATAACTCGGCTGTACCTGCGGATTATCTTTTAATTGTTCAATTAACAATTTATCGATAGTTTCGATGTAATCCGATCGGGTTTTATCGATAGATTGAACCCGAGCGAGAAACATCATGCGTACTGTTTCATCGGTAACCTTGAGACTTAAGTTGTACACTTCTTGAACCATGTGAAACAAACTTTGTTTTTTGTATTCTAAAAAATTTATCATGACCTGACTTTCGTCTGAACTTTTACTATGGGATTTGTCTTTAGAAGCCATGATAATATAATTGATACGAGATACGAGTATGTATATAAGTGGGTAGGTAATAGAAATATTCAGCGAAAAAGTATAAAATTCGAACAACGATCAGCTGTTTGCTTAAATCAGCTGTTTGCGGTAAAGTATTCAGAGAACAAACCCAATATGGAGTCTGCCTAACAATCAGCTGTTAATCGTTTGACTACCGTTATGTATCGGCTGCGTTGCCCAGTACCGTCACAATAAAATAAATATATGTGGGTATAAAATTAACGTATAAATATGAGTTTTATCTACGATTACAATTCGAAAGATAATATGAAATTGTAATGAAATTGGGGAAAACTACGTTAAATTTATGACGGTTGAGAAAATTGTTAATTTTGGATTGTCCGTTTTACTTTATGCCAAAACTCCTAATTACCAAAAAATATCAAAATGATTGCCTAGAATCGGACAACCGGACTAACATGGCCAGGATGGTCCAAGTCCTGGGTAGCGATAATTTCGGGGGGCGCTACCTGCCAGCGGGTTGATTATATATAGGTAAATATGATTATGATAAATAGCGTAAATGCGTTATAGAATATGAGTACTTATGAGTAATATAAAATATGCGGTGTGAAAAGATAATTAACTTTTCTAATGCGTGCGGGTGGCGTTAAATATAATATTTGCGTTGAGTATTTATGAGTAATATACTAAATATATATCTGCGTATGCGTGAATTTAATAGGACAAGATGTAATTAATATTATTAGTAGAAAGAATGCGTTAGATGGAATATCCGGACGGAGGACCACACTTGGAAATGCACTTACCTTGAACTCTGGTTGGTAGGTAGGCGCTGCTCCCAGCTTTGCGTTCGGGGTCTTGATTCACGACCGCGAAATATGCACACAGGAGTTATAACCGTAACTCTCGAGACTGTGGCTGATGATAAGCGATGTAGCGCGATATGATGGGTAATCACAGCGGCCGATAGCGGAGCGGAGCGTTAAGAGACGGGTGCGTGCGTATCTTCCAATAGCTATGGCGGAATGTGAATGTAGGAAGCGGGCGGGATAGTGTTGCCATAGACAATACATAAAAGTAAGATGCGTTTAGTGCGTGAGTGTTGACATATAATAATTATAATAAATACCATTAAATACATAAACTAAAAAATATGTATGCGTCGGTACTGGCGCATCCAATGTTAAAGAATGATGCGTCTTATGAAATAGACAGCGCGAAGAAAAAGGAAAAATGTAAAGGAAGGGGAAAAAGGAAAAGTTCTTAAAGAACTAAGACTACGAGAAAAGACAAGAATTTGGATCAAGATAAAACCCGTCTATCCCACTAGTTCCATTGAGTTGTCCCATCATGGGACAACTGCGACGATTAAGTCCCAGCAGTGCCATGGGACAAGTGGAACTAGGGCGTGCCTCACCGGCCGGCCGGCCGCTGCACCGAGCGCGGCCGTCTCCCGCCGAACATTCCCGAAGCCGCGCCCGCGCACTTATAAAAGAAAGAAAGAAAGAAACCTTTATTTGTTACAGAAATGTAGGACACATTAATTATTATTAACCTAAAATTAAACATGTTGCAAAGCTGGCCTACGCGGTGCAATAATTTAGCGCTCCGAAAATAAGCCGGGTTGCGGAGCGGGCGGACCTGCCGCCACCACCTAGGACTCCACACTACGGGATTGACTCGGTCCGCAGACCGATTCCTAGCCGGTCTGCGGAAACAAACGATCCCACCACACAGCATCCGCCCGTTGCGAACGACTTGCGTGGATACTCCACGCGATATCTGCGTTATGTGGAAGCACGGATAGATGCTGTTCCTTACCGGACAGACGCAGGACCAACACCAAGCCGCCACTCCTAGTCGCTGGACGCCCCCAGCCGGGCCTTGACCGGGTAACCGGCCATCTCACCTAGCTGGGGCGACCGCCGAAGCGGCGTGAAGATGATGGCCCCCAAAAAGAACCCATAAAGGAAGATCTTCCTGCCCACATGACCCGGGATTCTCCAAGGGAGGAGAAGAACGTCTCGTGGAAGAGGCCTAGGCCTACCGCACGACACCACGCACCCACACAACGTTGTCACAAAATTTAGTCTCGCTCGTGCGCTCGAGACCGCTTACAATCTTTGGGACGGTGCTGAACCATTAGCGCGGATATTCACAGGTGCACTTCAGTTTGCCTGGAAGTACTTGTTTTATCCTCCTGCACATATAAAGTTATATATTAAGTCGTGCGTTTTTGCATACTGTTCACAAAGTAGTACTAACTTCCTGAGACCCTTGATTGAGGGACTGAGCAGAACCATATCATCAGCATAACTCAGATTGTTAACATACCGGTCACCCAATCTAAGCCCCACTGGCGTGGCGTTGTATATACTGTAACTGTATCTCAAGTAAATAAAGATACATCATTCTTTGTTGGTAGTTTGTTTCAGTGGCGCACAACGTAGGGGCCAAACGGACAGCATATTTGAAGAGATTGCGGTTGACACCGAACAGAAAACGGTCAATTACGAACAAGCAGTTGCAGGTGCTTATCGCTGCTTTGACGGATGGCAGATGAAAGTCTTTGGCGTCCTGTCATATAACATACGACGGAGAAAAGGACAGCAGCAAGATAGAAACATTCCTGGCATCGGTGAACATCTTTAAGACCATCGAGAAGATCCCAGAAAAAGAGGCTCTCATCGCATTACCACTGCTGTTACGAGACGATGCAGCGATCTGGTGGCAGGGGGTCAAGTCCGGTGTGACTACGTGGTCCAAATTCGAAAACAGACTGCGCCATACCTCCGCACCGAAGAGACCAGGCTACCTACTAATGCAAGAGATCGTGGGTGATGATGGTCAGAACGCTGATTGATTGATTAGACAACTGACTCATACATCTCGAGGAAAAGGGCTCTAATATCACTCCTCCCACCACCTTCTTTTACAGAAAAGCACCAAATTGATTTTATTTTCGGCCAGATCAAGCTGGAAGTTAGTGTGGTGGAAGGATAATAATAATAAAACATTTTAATTTTGTGTCCTAAAAACATTAAAAAGTTGAGCGGTAAGAGGGGGAGCCCTGTCAGTGTGGAGGGGGAAACTGAGGGTGTACGAATCGCTAATAAATTTAGTGAACACTTTACGGTGTCGCAGCCCACTGGACAGAACCAGACAGGGGCGTTCGAAGACTTGAGTGGGGGCGCGGAGGCGTTCTACGTTACTACGGAAGAGGTCCTATGTGTACTCCAAAGTATAAGGGGGGAAAGTCTCCGGGCCATGACGGCCTCAGTATAGAACACCTACTTTATGCCGGGCCGCATATTTCGGACGTGCTGGCTGATTTCTTTAATCTCTGTTTAAAACATTGTTACTTACCGGCAGATCTTATTCGTACCGTGGTCGTTCCCATAGCCAAGAACAAGACGGGTAATATCTCTAGCATGGCCAACTACAGGGCCATCTCACTAGCAACCATAGTGGCCAGGGTATTTGAACGTCTCATACACAAAGAGTTACACCCGTCTCTAAAAATTGACGATGGCCAGTTTGGATTTCGTGAACAGCTGTCTACGGATACGGCTATCTTCTCACTTAAGCAAATGGTTAAGCATTATGTTGGCCAAGGAACCAGTGTGTATGCCTGCTTTCTGGACCTAAGCCGCGCTTTGACGTCATCAACCACGACCTCTTGTGGGAAAAGTTGGCAAACTGTAGTGTGTCGCCTGGCGTTGTTGGACTTATTAGATACTGGTATCTCAATCAGTCTAACAATGTCAGGTGGGGCAATGCATTATCTGAAGGTTATAGGCTGTCGTGTGAGGTCAGACAGGGGGGTGTGACCTCTCCCGATCTGTTTAACCTGTATATTAATGACCTGATTGAAAAACTGAGCGGGACGCCAGTGGGGCTTAGAGTGGGTGACCGGTATGTTAACAATCTGAGTTATGCTGATGATATGGTTCTGCTCAGTCCCTCAATCAAGGGTCTCAGGAAGTTAGTACTACTTTGTGAACAGTATGCAAAAACGCACGACTTAATATATAACTTTAAAAAAACTGAACTGATGGTATTCAGATCGAGACGGGAACCACACACCGTTCCCCCAGTGTTCGTGGGCGGCCAGGCTGTTAGGGTTGTGGAGTGTGGAGTCGTTCAGATATCTTGGCCATGTGCTAACTTCGGACCTGAAGGATGATGCCGACGTGCAGCGTCAACGCCGTGCGCTTTCTGTTGTAGGAAATATGCTTGTCAGACGGTTCTCCAAGGCTAGTGTGCCCACTAAAATGTACCTTTTTAAAACGTATTGCCAGAGTTTCTATACATGCCAACTCTGGACTGAGTATACAAAGAAGTCTCATGATGCTGTCCGGGTCCAGTATAATAATATTTTCAGACACCTAATGGGGTTAGAACGTAGGTGTAGTGCCTCCGGTATGTTCACTGAGGCAAGAGTGAAAACTTTCAATGCCATACAGAGGGGCCGGATTGCATCATTTATGGCCAGGATTGGCATGTGTGGTAATAGTATTGTTCAAGGTTTAGTGAATCGCCTATTTACCAGTCAGACATACAGGCGTTGGTAAGAGATAGCAGCATGAGGATGTTTCTCAATGTGTATTCTATTGTTATTGAATTAATTAAAATGATTATGATGATGTTATTGTATTAAATTAAATATTTTATTGATTTCCTAACATAGGTTAAGAATGGATCGAAGAATGGATAAGCTGGATGTTCGTTCCCGCATTCCATGAAATTCGGTGAAGACATTCGATCAGCGCTTGACTGCGGCTAGAGGTGTAGAACAGATGCTGCCTGAATTCCAGAAGCCTTCAACTTCTACCAAGCCATCTGACGGAGAGAAACCGAAGAGTAAGACGCGCTGTCAGTATTGCAAGAATCCCGGACACACCATGAAGGTGCTACAATCTAAGGGGTACACGTTTTGTCACGAGGTGATGACCATCACGCTAGCCGATGGGGCTCCACGTCCCCGCAACGTGCCAACATTTAAAGCCCGAGTCGAACTGGAGGGACGTACGATTGAGACCAATTTCTCGGTGTTGCCAGATGCTCAAGCCAATAAGACCTTACTGGGCATTGGTTTCCTTCAATAGGCTGGAATTAACCTAAGCCTGGGCCAATTCACCTGGAGTTTTCTTGAATACCCCGAACGTGAGTACGAGTTGTACCAGAAAGATTTTGTGGTATTTGCAGACTTGCAGGAAACGGCACCATTAGCTACAGTGGAGGCGATGCAGCTTCCATTCCTTATCACTCTACTAACCATCTCACCTGCAGATTCTTCGACGCATCCGGAACAAGGTTCTGAAGAAGCTCCAGCAGCACTAGGGCTGCTATCACCCTCAAGGGAGTACAAAGCCACAGTCCTGTCAACTCCCAAAAACTCACCTCTGAAGAGGCGCCGTGAAGTCCTATTCTACGGGTACTCTCCCCGGATGAACTTTATGCTACGCGACGCCCAAATAAATGTACATCGGGCAAAGGTGGAGTTATCACCACATTCGCGGACATTATTTAGTGACATGGTTCAGAGTGTGGACATTGGTTCCGTTGATATTAATGAAGCTGTTCAATGTCAAAATGAGGAATTTTCTCACACATTAAATGTTTTGTTGTCTGAGTACTAATATGTCTTTACGTGAGGGAAAATCCTCATGGATGTTATGCCGTACTCCTACCGTCTAAAAACCTCACGTAACGCCCAACAGCCTATGGTTGTGAGTCACGGGTAAGCCCTCGGAAGGATGTCCCAGGACTCCCAACAGACCTACGGCCGCATCCGCGGCCTCACCCAGGAGGTGGTTCGGGTGCTAACCCGCGTCTTTGGGGGGGTTTCAGGTGTGATCGGGTGTGATCGGGCTTCTTATGGGCGCGTGCGTGAGTTCCTCACGTCACGCTGCCATCATGGGCCTGCTTCTGTAAGGACGGTGAGCGACCCTCTCACCGTCCTCAGACCCCCAGTCATGGAGGCCGATAGTCCTCGGAGAAGACCAGTCGGCGGCGCCTAGGCCGCCGACTGGAACTCGGAGTACTAATGTGTCTTAATTCCCAATGATCAACCCATTAAAGAAGTAGAAAACTGTATTGATACAGGAAATCATAACCCGATTTCAGTACCTTCATATCGGCTATCTCCACCACGAAAGTCAATACTCCAGAGAGAATTGAATAAAATGTTGGATGACGGTGTCATTGTATCTAAATATTTATTATATAAATATTTATTAAGTATATTAATATTTAGGAATGACAGTTGATAGCAAGTTTTCCTGGAAATTACACATAACAAAATTATGCGAAAAACTGAGATCTGTGCTTGTGACATTCCATCACCTCACTTTTGCTTTAAACAGGGCTTCTATCTTCTATGTATACTGTGTTCTATGCCCTGGTGGATTCGCTGATTTCCTATGGGCTGGCATGCTATGGGCGTACATTTAAAACTTACGTGGAGCAAGTAAAGCTGTTACAAACAAGGTTTTTAAAATTATTAGTAGACAAACCTACAAAGGTGAGCTCCAAAAATAGCAACTACAAAATTTTGTTTTGTGAGTGTAAAGTATTGCCGGTGCATGAGAAGTCGGCCCTGTTGGTGGCGCTGGGGCACTTTGAAGAGGACCAACATAAAAATAAAATAGTACGGGGGAGGCCTCAAAGAGCAGGTAAGCGTAAATTTGAAGTACCTATGTGTAACAACTACTATGGTCGAAGATCTAATAGGTAAATAGTAGTGACCGACCGAAGTTTCTGCTGGAGACGTGGTTGGGGTCAGCCCAACCATTTAATATGTTACTAACCGAAGATTTACAGATTTACAAAGGACTTCCAATCAATAGTTATAAAAATACAATTTTTACAGAATCCTAAAAAGGCTATCTAGGACATTACATAACCCTACCCCAGTTTGTTGTCGGTTTCGTTGACTTAGTTTGTCGTCTATCTGTCTGTCAGCAAGCTGTACCTAACTCATGCACCGTGATAGTTAGACAGTTAAAATTTTTGTAGATGATGTATTTCTGTTGCCGCTATAGCAAGAAATAATAAAAATAGACTAATAATATTATAGGGGGTCTCCCATCACGGGGGGTCAACATACGTGATTTTTTAACGCTTTTCTTGTACGGAACCCTACGTGCGCTAGTCCGATTCACTGTTGCCCAGTTTTGGTTATATACTTCTAGAATGTAACCAAAACCAGCCAAGAGCTAGTAGCAGGGCACCGTGTGGTTTTGGTCGGTGGGAGTTCGCAATAGTAATTCCACACGTAGAAGAAAGAAACTTATCTTTGGGTGGAGGAAGACATTTCTAAAAAATGATCACTTGAGAAGATTTATACCGTTGATTGATGGCACTTGGTGGAAATTGCTGCACCTATTGAAAAAATTACCGGCCAAGTGCGAGTCGAACTCTCCCACGGAGGGGTTAAAGCGGGACCCTATAAACAAGACATGTGGGCTAGCCGTCCGTCTGTCTATTAGTCACGAGGTCGTATCGCTGCCAGATAACCGTGAACCGTGCCAGATAGAGGCCTAAAATTTTCACAGTACAGTAGTCCTACCGATTGGGAGCCTCGAGTATGGGGGGGTTGTTCCATTGATATCTCGCTTCTTGAGGGGGGCGTGCATAAATCTCTCACATCACGCTATCGTCTAAGGCCTGCTTCTGTAAGGACGGTGAGCAGCCTCATCACCGTCCTCAGGCCCCCAGTCATAGAGGCTGATAATATGGGGCGCCACCTCAGACTTTGGAACTCGGGTGGGAGAGTTCTCTCCCGCTTCCTCCCCGCCGTCTCTTTCACGAGCATGACCTGCTCACAGCAAGAGACCTATGACCCAGCTCCAGCGCCTCCTTGCGCCATTTAAACAATGACGCAAGGGCCCTCGCTTCCTCGCTTCCTGGTCCCGACAACTGAGATCGTGCGGTATCCCATTATCACCCTGACAGCCGTCGCCTTCTGCCAGCAAAGCAATCTAGCCGCATTGCTGGCCATCAGGATCTTCGCCCATACGGGGGCCCCGTACAGGGCCATGCTCCGCACGATTCCAGAACAACAGGTACAGTCTCCTGCAGGGAGCGTTGGGTCTCCTGATATTGGGCAACAACCGCGAGAGTACGGTTGATGCCCCCCTCCCTCAGCTATGGGACCAAACTTCGGAAGTGGTATCCGAAGTTCCAACGGCTATCGAGTGCGAGCCCCGTCATTGAGAGCTTGATGCCGATGCTGACGCCTCCTATATGTGAGCTGGATCCCGCAGGTGGCCTTTTGGGCTGCGTCTCAGTGCGCTGCTCCTCGCGCTGTAATGAGGGTGTCGTTGTAACACGTTACGCACACCTCTGAGCAACGGACCACGCAGCACCCAATCGTAACCGATGCTCTACAGAAGCGTTCCTAAAACCGATCCCTATGGAACACCGAACGACACATCTCGCCGACCCTGCCCTAGCCAGCTCGGGTAAGTTATGGCCCTCTCGGAAAGATAGGCCCCGACAATTCGACGGAGGTAGAGAAGCATACCAGCTGAGCTATTCGGTAAAATACAGCTTTGAATCTCACTCAGGTGATAGAGCCCCCTTCACCAGCAAAGGCACTTCGCATGAAGTTAGCATGAAGTAGTTTATAATAGTTGGACGTACAACTATAAAATAACAATTTTAATAGATTTTTATATTTATTAGATCTAAAATAGAGATATTTGAATTTGTCTTGGCTCTATAGTCTGTAACAAAATATTTATGAAACAAATTTTGTTTTTATATTAGTACGGTGACAATACAAAGTGAAGTAGTCTCTGTGGAAGATCAAAATAAAGTTTCTCACTGTTTTATTCTTTTTATTGAATATGAGGTAAGTAAATAAATACACATTTAAAGCTATTGTTGGATATATTAAGTTGCCTATACCTTTACTAACATAAAAATATTGTTTCTTGTAGTTCTATACAAAGAGCGTCGCATCCCTCTCGGGTTCAACTTGAAACTCTATGATAGAGTTTTTGGAACAAAACCCGAGTTTGGCCAAAGGGTTTTCGAGAATGCCTAGTGCGAGAGATGCTTCAAGAAAACTCTGGGAGCAACTCTGCCCTCAACTAAATAGCTTGGGAGGCTGTGTCTAAAATTGGAAGCAGTGGACAAAGGTTTGTTTATTTGTAGAATTTTCATATACTAAATAATTTTACACACCAATGCTTGCTTGAAACGTTTTCAAATTGGTTATAGTATTGGGCGGACAAAAAAAGTGCCGTAAAGAAGAAGGGAGCTTTGCGGTATCGTACAAGAAATAAAACTGGTGGTGGAATGGAGATTGTAGAGCTATCTGACATTGAGGAGCGGATACTGGCTTTAATGGGTGGTGAAGGCTATGCTGTTGGTGATAAGCATTTGGAGATTAACCCATTTGTAGTATGTAACCTTTATTAATTTGTAAATATCAGCAGTTATGTTTGTAGGAGCTACTTATAACATAGTGATATTTCTATTTTAAGGATTCCATGCAAATAGAATTTGACAACAGCCCCTCCACTCTAGCTAATAATCCCATTGACCAACAAACTGTGTCACAACCTACAATGGTAAGTTGGCATGATTAAACTATCATTTAGTTACTTCTGAATAAAAATTTTGAGTGGTTAACTAAACTAAATACTTGACGTTTCAGGAGCAATCTACACACAGTTTTATTGATTTGGATTTGTACGACACAAACATCCCTATGAGAGAGGTATGTCATTAGTCATTATTGATATAAAAAATATGTATAATGTTATAGAGCTATTACAAAGTATTGGATGGAGTCATATTACCATTATTATGTTTCATTCAACCACAACCAACAAGTTCAATACTTTTACAAAGCCTGAGTCCCCGTTGTGTCAGCTAGCTATCTATGTGAACCACGCTTAGCCACTTGGTTGCAGCTAGCACTGCGGCACATACTGGCTGGGTGGTAGCTAAATGTATGCATGCAGTGTATAAGCAATGTTGTATTAACAACACTGCATCCAGTATGTTTTGTATGTTCATGTGCAATCAATGATTTGTAATGTATATCAGCACCAGCTCGTATACTTCCTCAGCCAATAATGCCTACAACCCAATCACAGTCTAAACCACCACCACCACCACCACCACCACCACGACAACCTCGTGTACTTACACAACAATGTTTCAATCCTTTTGCACCCTCCACATCTACTCAATCTTTTTATGATAATACTAGCGGACGTCACGCGGTTTCACGTAGTTCCCGTTACCGTGGGAATACGGGAATAAAATATAGCCTATGTTCACCGCAAAGAGTGTAGCTTCCCAACAGTGAAATAATTTTTCAAATCGGTCCAGTAGTTCCGGAGCCTATTCGCTACAAACAAACAAACAAACAAACAAAAAAACAAATCTTTCCTCTATATAATATTAGTATAGATGTCTCCCCGCGATCGAACGAAGCTGTGCAATCATTCAAATTACTCTGTTGTTTTGTTATTGTTACACAATAATAACGCATTACTAACAAGTATCTTTCATTTAAGAAGAACTTATAACATGGTGTCAGAAGTCTGAAGATTTTGCAGGTAAAAACTAAGAATATGATGCAAAGTGAAGTTCCATCTTCACTTTGCATCATATTCTGTTTATGGTTATTTGTACACAAATGAAACGAAAGGCATCCAGTGGTTCGTTTGTGTACAAATAACCATAAACAGCTCCATACTAAACCGCGAGTAGACACGGTGAGCGTTGTGTGTCGTGAACGTAGAGTTAGTGAAAACGAAAGTGAGACCAGTGGTAGTGGTGTAACGCGTAATAAACGACTGCGAAGGAGGGTAGGTATATGTGCTGAGACTTTCGCTTTCAACCGCCTATACTTCAGTTCCTCCGTGATCATGGTGCTTGCAACAGCGCCGAAATATCGGAAATTCTCAATAGTACATGGTAAATATCCCGTTAACTCTAATAATAAGATCAATTATGTTTCCAAAGTTTTGCAAAAACGTGATATCGTTTTGGACGAAGCGAGTAAGGCTTTGGACGAAACAATGGATTAATTAAAAAAGTATAGAAATGACTTCGAGTCCTTCAAATCCAAGTCCACCGAAACCGCAAGAAAATGCGATATCGATCCTACCTTTCCAGAAAAGCGACGAAGAAAAACTAAAAAGCATTTCGATGAATTGGCTTCTGATCACCGCCAAGTACACCTACGGAGCCCTACCGATGCTGATCCTACTGAGCACACAGAAACTGGGTCGGCTAGGCCCACCGTTAGACCGGCCGTACCCACCGATGAGCCGATCGATTTCATCGATAAGCAGACCGACATCGACACAACCAATATTATTGCCAACAATCAGCCACAGTCTAGACCACTAAAAAAGAAAGCAGATTCAATTGTCAGTGATGTTCTTTTATCGGTACAGAATCACTTTAAGCGACAAGCTATGAAAGAAGACCGCTATAATGTTTTCGCTAAAAGATTTGCGATCAAAATGCGTGAATTATCTAAAACGCAACGTCTCATTGCAGAAAAAAAATTCAATGATATCATTTTTAAGCCGATATGGGTAACTTGACTTCTACACATAAGTTGTATCTTTTACACATAAGTTGTATAATGATTAATCATATACAGTAGTTTACATTTGATGAACAGTCACAATATTCCAGTCCATTTGTTAATTGGTCGCCATCATCATCGTCGATCGTGATGGCGACCAATTAACACACCCCTTGGAATGATGCCACCTTAGAAAGTAGAACAGGGACGTAATTCAGTACAACTTTCAATTCCAGATGTAATTGCAGCTACTTATTTAAGTACTTTCAAAATGTTACTATTTTGTTGGCTAGAATGTAAGAAGCGCTCTGCAGTAAGCAACTTTGACTATGGCCGGTCCTTGGATGGGGGACCATCCATGTGACCAATTTGTGACATTTGTTTAAGCGTTTCCGTGCTTCGGAAGGCACGTTAAACCGTTGGTCCCGGTTGCCTGTAAAATGGCAATCGTTAAACCAAATTGAAGGCCTTTTTAGGCGGCTTCAAAAATTTCGTCAGCAGGCAGTCACAACCTGCGCTTGTTCATATTAACACCGCAATACGGCTCACCACCACGTGGGACAAATTCTTAAAAAAAAAAGGTGAAATGTGGGCATATAATATACCCCTTCGGGGATAAAACGTGACCATATGTAAAATGTAAAAATTGAGGCAATTTTTTTTATTTAATATGGATAAGTTTTCCCTGTGATATCGTTTTTAAAAAGCGAGATATTAAATTAAATTTTATGAGCTGACGTCCTCTGACGGCTTTTTATTGAGTCTGATGGTGTACTGTGGTAAAGATGACTCAGATGCAACGGCACTAGGCAAGAAGACGGAAAGAATCGTAATGAAGCTATTGCAGCATATCTTTTGAAGGGGCATCATATATTTATGGAGAGTTTCTACAACAGTGTAGAGCTATCGAAGACATTGCTTGGATTTTTTTTAAGTATTATAATACATTAATTGTTAAAAATTACTGAGAAATGTAATTATTACATATCTATATATTTACATTATTACTTAAACTAAACCTAAATAAGGCCCCCGTGGCATTGTGCCCAAAAGACTAGCAGCATTCCCCCTTTGAATAGCAATACCTATTCGCTGAGCGAGAAAACTGCCAGCCCTTGGGTCACCAGTTGATTCCACAAGGCGCTTTTTATTAAACAAAAAAAAATAGGCTACAGCAACTACGAAGGTAGTCCGATAAGTACTTAGCCTCTGAATATATGGCCAATCGAACTCGCAGTTTTTTTAACGACCTGTAGGGCAAACCGGGGCTGGTTGCTTATGGGGCAGGTAGACTAACGAATAATAGTTTTAACTGCGCATCACTATTGCATCAACCGATCGCATACGAAACACTTCCCCCGCGCGCCAACCTACCCCGGACGCCATTTTGATTTTTCAACTTACACCCATTAAAAAATATAAATCATTTTGAGAACAAACACGCATACACACTAAATAAACAGAAACGAAAAGAAATAGACAGGTTTTAAGCGAAGAAGAAGAACAGTCTCTAGTATACTATTTGAAGAAAACAGCAGAATGGCAGATGAAGATTGGTAAGGTAATTTTTTAAAACGCCATTCTTCGTTATAAATATATTATTAAACGTAGTTCACCGCAGGCGATAAGTTAATAATGTTTCTGCTTTCTTCTATAACCTAAAATAGTTTAGCGACGCCTAAATTTGAGCCCTGGTGACATCTGGAACGTGGATGAGACCGGTTTTACCACTGTGCACAATCCTAACAACAGCCCGTCGTGGTGCGAAAGTTTTGGGAATATAAGATCTGGTGAACGCGCCAAATTAGTCACAGTAGCTGTCACAGTGTCTGAAATTGGAAATATTGTACCACTTTTTTTGTTTTTTCGAGGGTGAATTATAAGGAACGCTTCACTACAGGAGGACCAATAGGTTCAGATGGTGACGCCAACTCTTCAGGCTGGATGAAAGATGATTAAACATACAAAACCCAGCTTGGAAAACTTAGCCTTTCGTTATTAGATAAACACGACTCTCATTTATCTATAGGAGTCTTGGATAATTTTAAAGCCAATGGTGTTACTGTCTTATCATTCCCTCCACGTTGCAGCAACAAACTACAACCCTTGGACAGATCGATTTACGGGCCACTAAAACATTTAAAAAGAGCCTGTGATTATAATTGCTTAGCCAGTCACAATACCGGGCTATAAATATCTCTTTTTTCAACGAAACTGCACTGTACAATAATGAATTTTATATCAACTGTAAAACGCGCAAAATAATTACGAGCCTAAAAATTGCGCATTCTCGAGAATTCTCCGGTGCCATCTGTAGAATATTTTCAAGGCTTTTAAATAACGGATATGTGTTTTTTTTCGAGCTTTCGATAATTGGAATTCGTATCATTCCTTGTGCAATCAACCCTCCTCTGGAATGCACTTCCAGCTGATTTCAGAACGTGCATAAACCGAAATACATTCAAATATAAAGTAAGCGAATTTATATTTAAAGCATTCTCATTTCATTAACGAATATTTAAAATAATAGTTATTATATGTGTAATGTATTGCTGATGTCAGAACGTGCATAAACCGAAATACATTCAAAAATAAAGTAAGCGAATTTATATTTAAAGCATTCTCATTTCATTAACGAATATTTAAAATAATAGTTATTATATGTGTAATGTATTTATTATATGTGTATATACAGGGTGGAATTTAAAGACGGTAGCTGGAGGGAAAGTACCCTTAATATTGATAATGGCAAGTTTTGCTGAAAGGAAACATTCCTTTATTTTCAAAAGTAAGTAAAACTGCATTTAAAGATTTTTGAAAAATCACCTGCTTGAGCCGGGAATCGAACCTGGAAGATGTGAAAAAAAAAACATCCTGTATTTTATGATACCAACCGAAAGAGTCTGTAATAAGGAACAATTTCTTTAAAACAACATAGTATCTTAAATTAAAGGAAGACCAAGTAAAATATGTTTTATTGTTAAGCTTACTCACTATCTATTCTGAAGAAAATAAAAAAGTCTAATTGAGAATCTTCTCCTTTTTTTTGAAGTTGGTTAATAAGTGTTCTAGTTTCTGTGAATGCGAATATTCGTTCTCGTCACATAACCAAGCAATTAAAAATAAAGTAGGAGGTTCTCAGACTGTTTTTTTTTTCAGATAGTGAGTAAGCTTTACAATAAAAACATATTTTACTTGGTGTTCCTTTAATTTAAGATACTATGTTGCTTTAGAGAAATTGCTCCTTATTAAAGACTCTTTCGTTTGGTATCATAAAATATAGGATGATTTTTTTTTCACATCTGCCAGGTTCGATTCCCCGCTCAAGCAGGTGATTTTTCAAAAATCTTTAAATGCAGTTATACTTACTTTTGAAAATAAAGGAATGGTTCTTTTCAGCATAACTTGCCATCATCAATAATGAGGGTACTTTCCCTCCAGGTACCGTCTTTAAATTCCACCCTGTATACACTCATTTGAAAAAAAACTAACGGTTTTGATTTTCATTCATCTTTAAAAAGATACAATACCAAAAAGGTTTCAATCGTTTGTACACGTTACTGGCCGGTTTTAAAAATGCCGTGGTATTTAAAAAAGTACGTTCTAAATTCAAATTTTCATTTGATGCTCATTTTTACAGAAAACCCCTTTTTATCCTACATTTTTGGCGCGAAGTTCCAGAAGTTAACATCGACTTTCACAACTTTTATTCAATTTTTATCGATTAATTTCATATCCTTGACTGTCAAAGCTTTATTTATTGCTGTTTGGCTGTATCCAAAATGGTAGATAAAATGGTAAAAGCTACCAAAATTATCGCGCTGCTTGAAGAGGGTTGCAGCCAATGTTTTGTGGCTAGGAGGCTAAATGTTAGTCGCTCGACGGTCCAAAGGACCTGGCAGCGATATCAGGAGACTGGTTCCGTCGAGAGAAGGCCTGGTTCTGGAAGAAAACCATGTACTCAACCACGGGATGATCGTTTTCTTGTGAGTCGCGCATTGAGAAATCGCAAATCTTCGTATGTGGATCTTAAGAACAACCTCCAAGAAGTAAGAAATGTGCATATTAGTCTATGGAGGGTCAGGAGGCTTCTCGCTACCAATATACGCAGTCACCGCCCGGCCCGCGGCCCCAAATTACTCCGTGAGCACAGAGTTCACAGGCTCAGGTTCGCTAGAAATTGTGAATCATGAACTCAAGAAGATTGGAATAGGGTTTTGTTCTCTGATGAAGCCAGGATATCTCTGTTCGGTGAAGATCGACGTCGGCGAGTGCTAAGAAGACAAGGAGAGCGCTTTGCAGATGCATGTTTCGAAGAAATCACACCTTAAGGTGGGGGCTCTGTTATGTTTTGGGCAGGAATAAATTCAATGGAACGTACAGAGTTAGTCTTCATTGAAAACGGCTCACTGACTGGGCATCGATACATAACGGAAGTTCTAATTCCTCATGCACAACCCGCATTGGCCGCTCTAGGTCAAGACTCGATTTTTATGGACGACAATGCTCGCGCCCACCGATCCCGCGATATTAATGCGTATGTGCAAGAGGTCGGCATTCGTCGTTTGGATTAGCCAGCTCGAAGTCCCGACCTCAATCCCATAGAACATATCTGGGACGTTCTAAAACGGCGTGTGAGATCAGTACACCCGGCTCCGCGTACATCAGAGAGAGCTGAAGAATGTGATTACTGCAGAGTGGGAATGTATTCCGCAAGCAAGTATCCGGGATATACTCGCTAGCATGCCCAGACGCATTCAAGCTGTGATTTTAGCTAGAGGGGGTCACACTCGATACTAAACATTTATCTGCTTTTACTTTATTAAAGAAAAACAAACATAATTTTTTTTTTTTTATTTCATGAGCATATGCACTACTAGCGAACATACACTACTAGCGAGGTTTAGCATTATTTCCCATAAATTGTAACAAAATTTTATGAAATACTGATGAAAACGATTATTTTCTTATTAATTTACCAAATTGTGAGGATAAAACTACCTATAATTATCAAACAAAGCAATATTAACATTTTTTTTTTTTTTTTATATTCAGCTCGCCAAATTGACGTCGCCACCAGCCTGATGGTAAGAAAGCAGTGGCGCATCTAGCGATTGGGGGCCACTTCTTACATTGGTCCTCAAGTTGGCGGCCCTGTGATGTGCCTCTTCACGCTCCTCTTGAAGAACCCGGGATTGTAAGATGAGGGAAAAACGTGTGCGGGCAGGTCGTTCCATGTTTTTTGAAACGCTCGGTTCTGGCGAAGATTCTCTCCACTGTGTATGAGTGGCATCTCTGCCCGGCACGCGTTGTTCGGGATCGGAAAGGAGATGGTGGGATCAGGTTGAAGACATTTGAAATGGTTCATTGCTTAGGTGCCCGTTTTTTCGCAAATGAGTGTATACTAACTGATGCCCGCGGCTCCGCCCGCGTGGAATGTTATTCCCGGTCACAGGGGTATGAAAAATAGATGTTGGCCGATTCTCAGACCTACTCAATATGCTTACAAAATTTCATGAGAATCGGTCAAGCCGTTTCGGAGGAGTACGGGAACGAACATTGTGACATGAGAATTTTATACATAAGATATTTTTATATGTATTTGTGTGTAGGTATACAGGGTGGAATTTAAAGACGGTAGCTGGAGGGAAAGTACCCTTAATATTGATAATGGCAAGTTTTGCTGAAAGGAAACATTCCTTTATTTTCAAAAGTAAGTAAAACTGCATTTAAAGATTTTTGAAAAATCACCTGCTTGAGCCGGGAATCGAACCTGGAAGATGTAAAAAAAAACATCCTGTATTTTATGATACTCACCGAAACAGTCTTTAATAAGGATCAATTTCTTTAAAACAACATATTAAAGGAAGATCAAGTAAAATATATTTTTATTGTAAAGCTTACTCACTATCTGAAGAAAAATAAAACAGTCTAACTGAGAACCTCCTACTTTTTTTAAAAGTTGCTTGGGTAAGTGATCAGAATGAATATTCCCATTCACAGAAACTAGAACATTTTTATAACCAACTTCAAAAAAAAAGAGAAAATTCTCAATTAGACTGTTTTTTTCTTCAGATAGTAGGTAAGTAAGCTATACAATAAAAACATATTTTACTTGGTCTTCCTTTAATTTAAGATACTATGTTGTTTAAAAGAAATTGTTCCTTATGAAAAACTCTTTCGGTTGGTATCATGAAATACAGGATGTTTTTTTTCTCATCTCCCAGGTTCGATTCCCGGCTCAAGCAGGTGATTTTTCAAAAATATTTAAATGCAGTTTTACTTACTTTTGAAAATAAAGGAATGTTTCCATTCAACAAAACTTGCCATTATCAATATTAAGGGTACTTTCCCTCCAACTACCGTCTTTAAATTCCACCCTGTATACAGAGGGAATTTTTCAAAAGGGATTGGATAGCCAAATCCAAAACTATAAGGATTAGCGAAAAATGCTCAAAGGAGTCACGAGCCCGATTTTGATGAAACTTAAAACCTCATTATTAGATTTTTGAAAAACCAATAATCCTAGCTGGGAATCGAACCCATTGACTTTGAAAAAAAAACACACCCTATATTATTACACCATACGATAGTGTTGCTTTTAAGGATCTTATTCTGGGAAGTAATGACATACGGCAAACTAAAGGAAAGTGCTCATCTTTAACAAAATACAATTTATTCGCTTACGTTAACTGATTAATTGTTCAAAATTAAGACCATTGTTTTTTTTTATACCACTAAGGTGGCAGGCAAACATACGGCCCACCAGAAGGACCGGTGGTCACCGCAGCCTATGAACGTTTGCAACACCAGAGGTGCCACACTCGCGCTGCCGACCCTGTAAAAACCTTCTAAGACCCCTTTTGAAGAACCCCATATTGTAGGCGTTTGGGAAAACCGAGGCAGGGAGGTCATTCCACAACCTAAGCTTGCGCGGAAGAAAACACCTATCGGATCTAACCGTGCTGGAACGCACCGGACGCAGAGTGTGAGGATGAACTCCGTGTGTGGCGAGCGGTGCGATGATAGAACGTAGCCGTGGGCATCATATCAAACAATTCCTCAGAACACATACCATTGTACAGGCGGTAGAACACGCATAAGGAGGCAAAGTCTCTCCTGTCGCGAAGAGGTTCCACACCAGCTGTAAGTAAGGGATCGTTGACAACTCTTACAGCTCGTCTTTGCACCGAATCAAATGGACGAAGCTGATATTCAGGTGCTCCCGCCCAGAGGTGACAGCAGTAATCCATATGCGGCCGCACTTGCGACTTATAGAGAAGCAGTGTTTGCGCCGCAGTGAAGTACCGCCGCGCCCTGTTGAGCACACCTAGCTTCTTGGACGCCAGCTTAGCCTTGTCCTCCAGATGACTACGGAACTGAACGTTACTGGAGATGTCAACGCCAAGGATCCCTATACTTTTGGAAATGGAAAGAGATGTACCCTGAAATTGCGGCGCTACAGTAATTGGGGTTTGCTTAGCGGTGAAAAAACACGCTTGTGTCTTGGAAGGGTTGAACTGAACAAGATTTTGTCCACCCCAATCGGACACTCTAGTAAGAGTAGCCTCGATTTCAGACACAAGCTGTTCACGATTTTCCTCCACTGTGTCCCGAGAGATACCGGGGCGGCCCGTGTGACAAGTGTCCCCCGTACTGAGTACTGTCGTCCGCATAACAATGAATGCCGTCAATAGACGTTTTCAATACATAGCTGGATTCGAGACCTCAAGGATCGTACTGCGTTCAATATTATTGATTCCGTTTAGAATATTATCCAAAGAATCATTCTGAAGCATGATTTAAAATACGGAATAGTTACGATCTATTCTGGGATTTCGAACGAAACAAACTATGATGCAAAATTTAGGTACATGAAATATGAATTCTATTAAAATTCCAAAATATCCTTAAATTTGCCGTATATCATTACTTAGCAGGATTTGATCCTTATCAGCAACACTATCGTATGGTGTAATAATAAAGGGTGTGTTTTTTTTTTCAAATCAATGGGTTCGATTCCCAGCTAGGATTATTGGTTTTTCAAAAATCTAATGGTGAGGTTTTAAGTTTTACCAAAATCGGGCTCGTGACTCCTTTGAGCATTTTTAGCTATTCCTTTCAAAAATTCATAATATATTTTATTATTTATTTATTTATTATGTAATATATGTGTACTTATTTATGTATGGTAAATGCAATAGATATGTTCATCTCAAATTGTCATATATCAACTTTGAGCACCTTCCTTAACTTACTCATCTCTGCAGCACCTTATGGTTGACTGGAAGAAAATGCCTATGGCATTAAGTCCACCTTTGTACAATTTTTGTACACAAAGAACTTTGAAGCGCTCGTGGCCCCGCGGACTCAGTGTTCTGTAAACGATCACTGCAGTAAGCAACATTTACTATGGCCGGATATGGATGGGTGACCACCACGTGGACCACTTTGTGACATTTATTTACGAGCGTTTCCGTCCTTCGGAAGGCACGATAAGCCGTTGGTCCCGGTTGTCAGTAAAATGACAGTCGTTAAGCCAAGTTGAAAAACTCTGGCCTTACGGGCGGCTTGAAAAATTTCAACTGTGGGTCGTCACAGCCTGCACCAGGGTCGGCAGCGCGTGTGTAGCGCCTCTGGTGTTGCAAACGTCTATAGGCTACGGTTACCAACCTTCCGGTGGGCCGTAAGCTTGTCTGCCACCTAAGTAGTATAAAAAAAAAGAACAAAGTTTTAAATAAATAAATAAATATAGAAGCATGGGATTTTCTAGACAGCTTGAGATCCAATTATGTTCAATCTTTTACAGCTAAACATATTCAGGACATTATGTCCTTAAAAGAAGTTGTAGATACTGGACTACTTCATTTTGACAATATAAATAACATGGAAGACCATGTTGTGCATACATGGACTGGATTAAATAAAGCACAGTTCCATCAAATGTTTGCTGAAGTTCCTCATTTGCTGACAATGCCAAATGCAACTTTGGCTCTGGCCGCTTACTTTATGAAACTCAGAACTGGGGACTCCAATGAAAGGTTGGCGACTTCATTAAACGTGTCTAGGCCAACACTTGAAAAGTGGTCACATCAAGTAAGAGAATTGCCCACAAAGTATTTTGTACCTATGAATCTAGGTTTAAACCACATAAACAGGCAACAAAATAAGGGTTTTTTACAAAAACTACGTACCTAACTAACAATTTTAAGGCCTTTTTTTAAATCATGGCAATGTGCTCTATGGAAAAAGTTACGTCAAAAATAAAACGTCAGTTATAGCTGTCAAAAATGCCGGACTACGCGCAAAGCGAGGAATTATCTAATTCAATTTTTAAAAGAAAACGCAAAGAAAAGAAGGAGACGATTATTAAAAACAAGAGAGTAAAGGGTGAGGAACATATCAACCACAAAAACAAATTGGTGGCAGCTCGGAAAATCGATCCTGATCGATAACATTGCATTTATTTTTTTCGTTAGCATCTTGAAATAGTAGGCCTAACTCAGTCTATTACATTGTTTCAGATGCAAGCATTACCAATGTTTTAATAAAGTGTCACCCAGAGATCGTGAAATGATACTTGCCAATTTCAATAACCTTGATAACAAGAATGAGCAGGATGCGTACTTGATGGCTTTGATATCTACCTCTCCAACTGCTAGACACACAGTTTCTAATCCGCGAAAATTCAGAATGAGTTCTTTCAAATATAAAGTGCGAATGGGACTGGAAGAAATAAATGTTTGCATGCGATCGTTTTGCAGTTTTTATAGTATATCTGTGGGTCGCGTGAGACGATTACAAAGCTTAATATCTGCAAACATATTGACACCTAAGGATCAACGAGGCAAACATACAAGAAATAGAGTATGGAAAACACCAGACGTTATTTTAAATGTAGTACGTGATCATATTGCATCATTTAAATCCAGACAGTCACATTATTCACGTCGCGATAACCCCAACACATTTTACTTGCCAGAAGACTTAAGTGTAACAAAGATGCACAAGTTATTTTTGGAAATGTACCAAATAAACGTAAGCTATGTGGTATACTGGTCTGTATTTAATAATGAGTTCAATCTGAAATTTGGGCTACCTAGAACAGACACTTGTGCTGTCTGTGATAGTTATCGATTAAAAATAAAATGTGCTGCATTACCAGAAACAAAGAGAATATTGGAAGTTGAGCATAAACTGCATCTAACTAAAGCAGACAAATTTCACCAGATAAAAAAGAAATATAAACTTAAAGCACAGCAAAATAATGTGATGGCTGTTAGTTTTAACTACATGCAGAACCTGCCGCTGCCACATATTCGCACAGGGGATGTTTTCTTAGCCCGTCAATTATGGATGTATGTATTCGGTATACATGATATTGGTAAAAATAAAGTGTGCATGAACTTATACCTCGAAACAGAAGGAAAAAAAGGGCAATGTGATGTCACATCTCTTTTATTAAAATATTTTAATGAACACAGTATTACCAATGAGCATCTCATAATTTTCAGTGATGGGTGTCCTGGTCAAAATAAAAACTACCTCATGAGTATTAGTTCATGTATTTCGCTTGTTTAAATCTGTAAAATACGTATTTCCTATACGTGGCCACTCTTACCTGCCAAATGACCAGGATTTTGCCTTGATTGGCAATTTGAAAAATAAACACACCGTAGAAACTCCAGAAGAATGGGAAGACCTAATAAAAACGGCACGCAAACATCCATCACCTTTTGAAGTGAAAAGTATTACTCATGACATGTTTTTTGATCTGAAAAAGGCACTAGAGCCTTATTTTTTAAAAACTTGTAAACCAGCAGGGAAAATTAAAGCTGCAAGAATGATTAAAATAGATTAAGAATCACCACTTGTTTTGGTTAAGTATAACTTTACTGGAGAATGGACAAGAATCCATGTACGGACAAAGCGTCCACTGCCTTTGGAACTGAATTTTAGTCCATTGTACAAGGCTCAAATTCCATTTAATACTAATAAAGCTAAGTATATTCAGAGATTGAAAATTTTTTGAGTGAACCCCACAAGATGATTATTTATGATAAAATATGTGAAAGTGTAGCAGAGGAAGGAGAAGATATTGATATTGATAATGAAGATGTAAGTGGAGGAGAAGAATAAATAATAAGGGTGTTATGTATGGCAATAAACCACTTACTCATGATTAAGTAGATGTCTTTCATTGCAAAACTTTTACTTTTATTTCTACAAAAATAACACTTTTTTTTTTACAAAAAAGAACACAAGTACAAACTACATTTTATCATTTTATTCCATAACAGTAGGTATAAATAATAAAAAAATGTTACATATTCAATGCAATACAGTGACATAAATAAATGATTAAAATTTCTAAGTTATTAAACGAAAAATATGGATTGGAGAACATTTTTTTTATTTCATGTAAAATTGTTGCTAAAAAGTTGTGCTGTTTTTGTAAAAAACCCTTCATTAATGGTAGACAGAAATCTCACAATACGTAATACATTGTTTGGAAGCTTTGAGGGAGTTGACAGACCAATAGCTATTTTGATGGAACATATTGTTATGTGGAAAAAAGTTCCAATTATCTGTATCAAAAAAAACATATAGCATGCACAAATACAGAAATCTGGTAAAACCATTTTTAATTGTTTGTACGAATGGGCATATTCTTGATGTTTTGGGCCCATAGCCAGCCACAACGTCCGATGCTGACATCATGAAAAAAGAATTTGAAAATGGAAGACCTTTACGCAAATATTTCCGTCAGGGTGATGCATTTATATTACATAGGGGCTTTTACCTTTGTTGCATCAATGTGGATATACGTGCCTGCTTCGTTGGAGGAGGGTGAAACACAGCGAGGCAGATAAATCAAGAGCAGTCACCATATGCCGTTGGGTGGTTGAAATTGTCAACGGCAGATTTAAACGCGATTTTAAATTATTACGGCAAAATAATTTCAACGTAGCCAGTAAAAGTTTTATGAAAGATTTTGGGGTGGCTGCTGCCCTTTTAAATAACTTTCATCCTCCTATAGTTGATCGTGTAGATGCTGTGGAAATAATACGAGAAATGGATAGGTAATGAATGTAGAAAACGCATTAGCTGATTTTATTATTAGGAATAATTATAATAGGCGTTGAGCTAATTTTGAAGCTATCACCGTACATGATGATAACCTTAACGATTTTCCACAGCTCTCCGATAGTGAACTAATATTGATTTCTTTAGGAACATACCAAATCAAGCTGGCACGTTACTACTACGGTGAACATGTAAGAGGAAATGATTGTTTTAATATAGAAGTGTGAATGGAGGCCAGCAGTAGCCTTCTACGAGAGCTGTCGGCTGCCAATTCCTCCTGGTTACTTAGGGGACGCATACAATCCCGACATATAAGTCGAAAACGAACTGTAGGCTGTTGCGCTCATATATTGTGCATTATAGTACCTTAGCTGGGCTAGGTACCAAGATCATATAGTACCACCTGCACAATTTCTAGACGACATTTTAATTATAATAGAAAGCGAATAAAACACTATATTAAATGATTTTTTATTTTATTTTAGACATCCTTGTCCTATCTCCTTACCTGTTACCTACCTATCGCTTGAAGTCGTAACATAACCTCACTTTTACATAATCTCTTATATCTCTGTTCTCAGATTGACAAAATGCGCAGAATTTTCAGTGAAAGGTTTATAATATATAAGCTATTAATTGACACCACTTTCATCTTCTTACAACTAGGCCCATGATTATATGTAATCATTTCAGTCTCCTTTGGGCTTCTAGATGTCCTTATGGATACAATTAAACACATATAATTAATGGGTATAATTAAATAATAAAATTAAACACACGAGTTTTATGTGTTTACGTTAGGGTCAAAAGTGACACCAAATGGTCCGTGTAATATTACACTCGGCGCTGGCTAGCCAGTTCCTTTGCTTGAACTTGGCTTAACATGCTGCCGCGTGTCTAGATAATAAACTAAGTGCGCCTGTTTCGCATCGAGGAGGTCGTACTCGTATCATGTTAAAATCAGGTTACCGTTACCGCTTCAAAAGACCAAATAAAGATGCTACTATTTTATGGAGATGCGTAAACAGTAAGTCCTGTTATGCTTCTGTAAAAACAAACACGAATCAGTTATCGTTAATAAGACTACACATAACCATGAACCCGAATTTGCTAGTAATGAAATTAAGAAGTATATGGACAGTATGAATAAATAAGTCTTAATGACTTAAATGGATATTTTGTCCGTGTGCTGGGTAAACCCTTAGCCGTACCAAGTGGTTCACTGAGCCCACGGGCTGAGTAGACCCATAGCTGTAGCAAGTGGTTAACTGAGCCCGCAGGGTAAGTTGGCTGGTTAGTGGGCTGAGTCATTCCCAAAAAAAAGAACGTGTTCAACGCGTTGATTTGGTCATACAAGCCGTTAACGTAGTAGTTTATTTGAAAATTGTTCACATATATTTACGAAATGTAAAATTTAAAATTACTTATATTTTACAGTTATATACAGAAAAAAAAACAAAGAAAATAAACAACAAAAAAAGGGGTAGTAGTTAAATTACATAATATTTAAGCAAACCGAAGATATTATCCTATGGATTCGACAATTTAACTACCTAATCGCGATAAACATCGCGCAGCTAGCCAGCTAGCTTTCTTCCAGAATATTCCAACAGCGTGCACTACTCGCTCTGAGGCCCGTGACGTAGTAGTCAATCTGTCCATTCGTCTATGATATGCTGTACGCAATGTTATGTAAGTAGTTATAAACTAATTATAATTAAAATCCATTTTGTGAAGAGGCAATGTTTATTTTTTTTTCTCAGTGGGCGATTGTCAAAAAAGATGGAAAAAAAATACGCCACTGCTACAGAAAAGAGATGAAATTGCGACAAATTAGCAGCAGCGGTTCTGCTAGAACTATAAAAAAACCAGTAAGGTACGAAAAGGAATTAGAGTTTCTAAAACCTTATGTGAATAACCAGTCACAAACTTCAAATTTAGATAGTTCCGAAGAAACCGAAGAAAATATCACAGATACAGATTCACTTAGCGCAAATTCACCAAGTCCAAGACCAACATCACATTTATCAAACATTTCCCGAAATGAACCACGGCTGAAGATGTCGCAAATTTTATAAAGGCATTACATTGAAGCAAAAACCTTGAAGGTCCTACTGACAGGTTTTTCTTACAATGAGTCAAAAGGATGCCAAAAAAAACACAAGCAGAAATAGAACGAGATTTATTTCGTCTAGTAAATGAAGCTGAAATTAAACTTGCTGAAACCATGCAGTCACCTAGTGAAGAAAGAGCAACACACTCTCTCACCTCTGGTGTTGCAAACGTTCATAGGCTGCGGTGACCACCGGTCCTTCTGGTGGGCCGTATGCTTGTCTGCCACCTTAGTGGTATAAAAAAAAAAAAAACACCGCCATCACAGCCGTTTGTCCGAATTTTATTTGCCCTAATATCATTTGCTGTTCTTAGATAGATGTTACGGTGATAACTCACCAGGGGCGCTACAGAAAACATTATTTATGACGAAAATCAATTTTGATGCGGTTTTCATTTACCCACGATGAAACGGAGATTGTATGGTATGCGTTTGAGATGCGAAGAGGCACATCACTGGGCCGCCAACTTGAGGACCACTGAAACAGTGCGAAGTGTAGTGAAGTATACTGTATGTGGTAGTATTATCGTGGTCTATTTTTTCGTTTTTAATAATGGTGTTCAGTAAGAAGGTGTTCCACAAAACCATGAACTCGGATACATGCGACAAATGGACTTAACTAGTAATAATAAGGCCTCGACTCCTATTTAACAAAGAACTGGTATAATATGAACTAACACGTGCCAACTGCAACAAAAACTTCGTCTAACGTACCTACGTTACGACGTGTCTTCGCCTAAGACTATCGGCCTACATGACCCCTGGTCATGTACGCCTTAGGATGGTGAGATGGCTGCTCACAGTTATTACAGAACCTTCCACCCCCCACCCACATGAAGCGTGATAACTTCCGAACATTACCCCAAAGACGCGGGATAGTACCCGAGCCTCCCCTCCCCCTCCTAGGTGAAACCGCAGTGGCCGCTTCGGAGGGCTTACCTGGGGCTCCTAACCGCAGGCTGTTAGGTAAGATACGTGTGGTTTTAAGCCGGCAAGAGTCCCGGTAGGTTTTTCCTCACGTAAAATATAAGTTAAGTAAATTAACACACAGCAGTAATATATTTTTAGCGATGGGTTTATCGACATGGTGCAACCTCTACTCGCACACAACGTTACTTCTTTGTCGGCGAGAATAAGAACATACATAAGTAACAATGACATTTTTGTCGTAGTGTGTTGCATATTATTGTAGTGAGATGTGATTTTTTTTGTATGTTTGTAATAATGATGAACCGATGTAGTAAATTTTCTATGTGTTTGTGTTTCCCCCGTTCCCCTCTTTAACGGGCAGATTATTTTTGAATGCGGCCGGTCACATAAGGCGGTTTCTGTAGTTAAATGGTCTGAGGTGTAGAGTGCATGGTTGGCATTTCCAGAAGGATAGCCGTAATATTGTGCCGAATAAGTTTGATGATTTGATTGGGAGTGCAATTTCAAATTACCTGTAATATTTCAGATTGAAAATCAAGTTAACAATTTTCGTAAAGTTTTTCACATGTGGCACAGCGACAACAGAAATTGTTTGCCGAGGTCATTTAGGTCGCCCATTGTATCATGTTTAAGTTTTGAATTTTCCGAAAGATACTGAGAATTTCATTTTCTGATTTCTCCCTACTTTTATTATTTTACCACTATATAATATTGTGACATTTATTTGAGCGTTTCCGTGCTTCGGAAGGCACGTTAAGCTGTTGGTCCCGGTTGCCAGTAAAATGTCAGTCGTTAAGCTAAGTTGAAGGCTTTATTTCAACAGCAGGCAGTCACAACCTGCGCCTGTCCATTTAAACACGGCAATACGGCTCACCACCTATTACGTGGGTCAAATTATACAAAGGTGAAATGTGGGCATATAATATGCCTCTGCCTACCCCTTCGGGGATAAAGGCGTGACCATATGTATGTATGTAATAAATCTGTAGAAGTGAAAATTCTGTACATTGAAAATATCAAAAAATTAAATTGCAGGGGGTTACTAGACCGACACCGAGCCCAAAATTGTGATTTAAATTTTTTTTGTCTGTCTGTCTGTTTCTTTTAGCATCACGCAAAAACTACCAGTACGATGAAACTTAGTATAATTATTTTTTAATATCCTGGGCACCACACAGGGTACTTTTTATCCCGGAAAAGTATAAACAATAAAAACAAACTCAAAATTCAATTGCAAATGAAAGAACTTTATTCGTATAAAGTTATTATCCATTATTGCTCAAACCTTTTAACGGTACGATGATAAAACTCTGCATGAGCATAGTTTGTTACAATTTGAAATAGTCGTGGGTTCTATTCCCACCAGAGACAAATTTTGTGTGACCCATAAAGACACATTGAATACATTATTAGTTATAATTAGTTAAAACTTATACTAATCCAAAATTTAAGAAAACCATGTTAGAGGTCTATGTTTTCTTTAGCCTCTGATATAAATTTAATTATCATTCATTAATAAATAGACGTCATAAAACGGCTTTATCTAAAAAAATGCGGGCTTTTTCTATGATGTTTTACTAATTATTTATAATAAATACACAATTTCTAATAAAACCATCTTTTGACACACATCTTTTAGATTTTGGCTATCATTTTTCGTATACTTATACCGAGAAGAATGTCTTGATTTGCACCTCTTTTTCGCAAACTTTGTCAACCAGTCCCCTTAAGTCATTTAAATCCAATAATGACTGCCACCGGCGGCGGCGGAGCGGAGTTATCAATTGAAGCCAACAAAAAACACAGCGACGCATTGTAATACAATAAATTGAAGTTTTAACGTCAAAAGAACACTCTTTTCACAGCTAAAATCGTTAATTCCAAGTACTTTTACTACTAATAAAAGCAATTGCCTAAACGACTATATCAACGAAAAGAAGTACCTACCGAATACAATATGGCGGGCAGCCACTTTTGTTTGACGTAATTAACAATGTTTGACAACTACATACCTGTTGAAGGGATAGTAGATTTTTAGGAATGCCAACTAAAACTAAATCGATAGTTTTGTTCAAATTAAAATGGATTTTTGAAATTACGATTATCTATACTTATAATAAATCTGTAGAAGCAAAAATTCTGTACATTCAAAATATCAAAAAAATAAATAGCAGGGGGTGTTACTAGACCGACACCGAACCCAAATATGTGATTAAAAAAATTTTTGTCTGTCTGTCTGTCTGTTTGTTCAGGCATCACGCAAAAACTACCGGTTCGATTACGATGAAACTTGGTATAATTATTCTTTAATAGCCTGGGCACCACACTGGGTACTTTTTATCCTGGAAAAGTATATAGAATTCAAACCAATCTAAATTTTGCGGTTCGATCCCTAGACCAAAAGTTATTATCAATTATTGCTTAAACGGTTAATGCTACGATGATGAAACTAAGCATGAGCGTTGTTTGTTACAATATGAAAAAAGTAATTTTAACATTTTTGCAAATTCCACCTCCAAAGGTATAAAAAAGGAGGGTAAAGTTTGTATGGGAACACGTGATTCCTTGGTCCGATCTACTTAAAATTTTGCATATAGCATTATTAACATAATTGACGGAAGACGTGTTTCGTATTTTATTGAAATTAATACTATAATGAGCTAAAAAGGGAATACAAATTATTTTGGGGCTGATTTTCTCCGGAGTTGATATCAATACTCCTTAAATACTCTTATTTTATACTTAAATTACTTTTTATTTTGACTCATTATTTGTGAAAGCTCAATACAATTGACGTTTTCATTTATGTTATATTTCAAACTTCAAACAGATGATTTTACTACATAGCCATAAAGTTAAATAAAAAGCTTTATTTTGGTATTATATTAACCAAATATGATTTATGGAAGTATTATTGCTAATTTATTCAAATTTTGTGTGACAAAAATACATTTGTGAAAAGAAGAAGATAATTCTAAGATGGCTAGCTAGAAAAAATGAAAAACCACGCTTCAGGTAGTATCCACTGGTCAAGTGCCCTAAGTGACTGGTCATGGAAGGCATGAACTTTATTCTATATATAGTGCCGACTGCATTCTGTCAGGAAACAGACTCAGTCTTTGAAAAATACGGGAATGGCCTCTACGTAGACTACATTCGACAGGACTGAAAAGAGCCATTACGATGAACATGAACGCTCAGCTGATGAAATTTACATTGTTATTACGTTACCAGGTCTTGGTTGGACCATCTGCATTAGGAGGACAAAGCCTACAGTAGTTCGGTTTGTCCAAACGTCGTAGGCTGGGACTACCTGACGAAGAAACTAAGATATGATGTCAATTGCTTAGAAGAGAAGTTGTGTCAAGTAGTAGTTTAGCCATTGAATTAAGAAATGTATTTAATTAATAAATTTACTTAGCTCATAATATTATGCATTATGAATTTGTAAATCAGAAATCTATCTTATGAGTCCCGGGACATCCTTCCGAGGGCTTACCCGGGACTCCCAACCACAGGCTGTTAGGCGTTACGGTGAGGTTTTTTAGTCGGTAAGAGTCCGGCATAACATCCTCTGAGGATTTTCCCTCACGTAAAAAAAAAGGGTATCTATTATTATAAATGCGAATGTTTGTGAGCGTGGTTGTTTGTTACTCTTTCACCATCACGCTGTAGCGGCTAAACGGATCTGGCTGAAATTTGGTGCCTACAGAGATATGTTATAGTCTAGGAACAAAATTTCACGCAGGCGAAGCTGCGGGCATCAGCTATACCTTAATAAATTGTAGGATTAGTTTTCTTATGTAATTAAATATAAACTGTATTTAATCGTAAACATCATCGATCAGATGCGGCGATGAGAATAAGCGTCGTGTACCTCATAACTGCGGACTATGTACTCATTTCTTTATTTCTATAAAAATGACCAGGGGTCATGTAGGCCGATAGTCTTTTTTTTTTTTTTTTAATGTGAGGGAAAATCCTCGTAGGATGCTATGCCGGACTCTTACCGACTAAAAAACCTCACGTAACGCCCAACAGTCTATGGTTGAGAGCCCCGGGTAAGCCCTCAGGAAGGATGTCCCGTGACTCCCAACAGACCTACGGCCGCCAATGCGGCCTCGCCCAGGGGGTGTTTTGGGGTGCAATCCCGCGTCTATGGGGGGTTTCGGGTGTGACCCCGCTTCCAAGGGGGGGCGTGCGTGAGTTGCTCACGTCACGCTGCTGTCATGGGCCTGCTTCTGTAAGGACGGTGAGCGGCCCTCTCACCGTGCATGACCTGCTCGCAGAAAGAAGCGGCGTAGTCCCACTTACTCCCGCTGGAGAGCATGGCTCGCACCATGGCCTCGAGCAAGAGAGTGTCCACGCCCAGACCCACTACGAGGACCTGGCGCTGTTGCGCCCACGCCGTGCACTCCACCAGCGTGTGGAGCGCTGTGTCTTCGCTGCGGCCCTCGCAGTGCTGACACTCGGCCGTGGTTTCCCGGTGTTTTCGCCACAGATACCTACCGAAGCTACCGTGCCCGGCAAGCATCTGTGTCAACCGGTAGGAGAGAGCACCGTGTCTTCTCTCCAGCCACTCGTCCATGACCGGTCTGACGGCCGCGATTGTGGCGATTCCCCCCTTTGGTTGCTCAGGTCGCACTTTCCATGTCTCCACGGTTTCCTGGTGAAGCAGGGTCCGCTGGGCCTCGATTTCTCGAGACGCAGGCCTTTGGCCCCGTTCCAGCGCCTCCTTGCGCCATCTGAACAGTGACGCAAGGGCTCTCGCTTCCAGGTCCCATGGAGAGGCCGATAGTCTTAGGCGAAGACACGTCGTAACGTTCGTATATTTTATTTAGCTAGACGAAGTTTTTGTTGCAGTTGGCACGTGTTAGTTCATATTATACCAGTCCTTTGTTAAATAGGAGTCGAGGCCTTATTATTGCTAGTTAAGTCCATTTGTCGTATGTATCCGAGTTCATGGTTTTGTGGAACACCTTTTTACTGAACACCATTATTCAAAACGAAAAAATAGACCACGGTAATACTGCCATACAGTATACTTCACTACACTTCACACTACTTCACTACACTTCACACTGCTTCAGCAAACACACACTTCACTACAGAAGCAGTCGTAAAAGTCGGTAAAAATTATGTTGAATGTGTTTATGCCCTTTTTTTATACGTTAGGGAAAATCCATCACGGATGCTATGCCGGGCTCCTACCGACTAAAAACCTCCCGTAACGCCCAACAGCCTATGGTCGGAGCCCCGGGTAAGCCCTCGGAAAGATGTCCCAGGACTCCCAATAGACCTACGGCCACCACTGCGGCCTCGCCCAGGGGGTGGTTCAGGTGCTATCCAGCGTCTTTGGGAGGTTTTGGGTGTGATCCCGCTTCTTACGGGGGGCTTGCGTGAATCTCTCCATGCCATGCCCATGACGGCAGCGTGACGTGCGCTGACGTCATGCCGTCACCTCTAACTGGTAAAGCACTCTCACATGTTATCGGAACGATCCCAGGTCCCCCGACACGACAACGCTATTATAACTTTTTGAAGGTATTTTTCATGTCGGGGTTTTTTAAATTTTGAAGGCGGAGGCGTTTTTAAATTATTTTATCCTTTCAAATACTTTTCGACAGTTGGGGGAATTTTCAAAATTTTAATTTTTTATTTTAACGTTTTAGAGAGCAATATATTTTTAAATATTTGGAGTACATATTTTTTATGCAGGAGGTTTTTTAATTTTAAGTCGAAAGTTTTTAGTTTTTTTTTTTATGTTCAGCACGCCAAATTGACGTCGCCACCAGCCTGATGGAAAGCAGTGGCCCATCTAGCGATTGGGGGCCACTTTTGACAGTGGTCCTCAATTTGGCGGCCCTGTGATGTGTCTCTTCGCATCTCAAACGCATACTATACCATCTCCGTTTCGTCATGGGTAAATGAAAACCGCATCAAATTGATTTTCGTCATAAATAATGTTTTCTGTAGCGCCCCCTGGTGAGTTGTCACCGTAACATCTATCTAAGAACATGTATCAATCAATCCCAGACCTATAACTGTAAACTGCATTAAAATCGGACTAGTAGTTTAGGAGAAAAGTAGCAACATTGATTTTTCATCACAAATAATACTTGCTGCAGCGCCCCCTGGTGAGTTATCACTGTAACACCTATCTAAGAACATGCACCAATCAAACCCAAACCCATAACTGAAAACTACATCAAAATCAGATTAGTAGTTTTTGAGAAAGGTGGCAACATTGATTTTAGCAAATAATGTTCGCTGCAGCGCCCCCTGGTGAGTTATCACCGTGACACCTATCTAAGAACATGCATCAATCAAACCAGAACCCATGACTGCAAACTCTATTAACATCTGACAAGTAGTTTTGCAGAAAATTGGCAATATGTAGTTGCACAAACAAACAAACATCCTCACCACCCAAACGCATATACCGTCTCCGTTCCGTCGTGGGTAAAAACAAAATAAAATACCTAACAATAAATTAAAAGTTAGGTTTTATACTTCGGGTTCTTTTAATAGGGTTATTAAATCTTCAGGAAAGAGCTTAGCTTGTCTTTGCGGAAGTTTTCTGAGACTTGGGTTATGAGGATCTGACGATATTAAAAGTTGGTGAAACAAATTTCCCACAGTTTGTTCATTGAAAAATTTTCGTGTGAAGCATTCACGTTATTTTTAATATCTTTGTTCTTACTTTCTTGGGCTTCATCTGATAGAAGACCTATAGGAACTACTGCATTCTGTACTATAATATACCCGTGGATTAATATTCTGTGAACGGCATTCGCCTTAATATTATACCATGGATACCATTTCAAAAAGATAACTGCGGTATTCAGGCAGTATATTTTGAACTTTTCCTCATTATTGCTATAGTATTATTGCTGTTTTGATTTGTTTGTTGAAGTCCTTTGCTTTAACACCACATAAGTTGCATCTTTAAGTAGAAGCAGTATGTGTAATTGCGTTTATTGCTTTTCCGTCTACCATCGTCAAAATTAAATGGTGTTTAAAAGATACATTTTACTCGTTAATTACTAAATTTGTACTTGTTAAACTCTTAACTTGTTCTTCTATATGCTTTGTCTCGTTTTGTAGTATTTAAGTCGTTTCATGTACAAATGCTTACTTTATAGGTCTACAATACCGTTTGATTTTGTATCTTGTGTATGATATGATTTGAAGGACGTTGATTTTGTATTCTTGGAATTCCCACAAATTATATTTGTACAGGTACCAAAGATGAAATAAATATGAAAAGCATCAGATACATTTGGCATTTCAATAAATTACTTGTATTTAGCCTGCCCGGAAGTACCATCGCAGCCCCATTTACTTATGAGCCACAAATCCTTAAATTACTTTCTAGTATAGAAAGTACATCACCAAGTGATATTAGCTTATCTATTCACTGTGTGATCTACAAGATCCTGAAGAGGCACCTCTGCTGAACACTCAGTTATTACGATGTTGTCGAGATAGCAACGTTTTTTTAGCTTTGATTACGCTTTCGTAATAGGGATACAATGGACAATTTTCTTCAAGGGCATTACTTCGAATAATATTGTACTGATATTTAGTAAGCCTGGCGTTAATCAGTAATGAAAGATACAACGCATACATAAGAAACTCAAGCAAACAATTGCGCATTCTTTTGTCAAGTGTATGACCTTATTAAAAACATAATACAAACAGGACGAGACAATGGATACTCAGTCATTAGTACGGTATACGATCAAGGTCCCACAAATTTAAGACTTTAAACTTGCTAAAACGTATTTGCGGCGACCCTAACGATTAAATTTTTGTTTTAATAAACAATATGGTATATATAATATAATATATAAACAATTTTTTCGCTGGAAATGACAGAAAAATGATAGAAAAGTCAAAACTGTATATTGTAAATATTAAAAAAAACCCGCTGGGTGTTGATAAGATACCGAAGCCGAAAATATAGTTAGATTTTTTTTGTCTGTCTGTTTATCTGTTTGCTTTGCTTTGTACAGAAGGATCTCGAAAAGTATTCAATAGATATTTTGATTCAAATTTTGCACAAATATTAACAAGGGGTAGGGTCTGAAATTAGGCTATATATTATCACGTACATTTTTCCTAGGGGCTAAGCAAAGAGCAATCAAATTGGCATTATAACATAATTTTCATGCGTACGAAGTCGCGGGCAACAGCTAATCTATACTAATATTAAAAAGAGGAAAGATTTGATTGTTTGTTAGTTTGTTTGTTTGTTTGCATCGAATAGGTTCCGAAACTACTGGACCGATTTGAAAACTTCTTTCACTGTTGGGAAGCTACACTCTTCGTGGTGAACATATTGTATTTCTACGGTAATGGGAACTACGCGGGTGAAACCGCGTGACGTTCGCTAGTGGGTAATAAAAAAGCAAAATGGTCCTGTTTAGTAGAATTAGAGGAAAAAAATCGCAGCACTCTCTATTTAAAAAAAAAGTTGAATCTAATGAAGAGCACAGCCGTGAAACTTTGAACACTGCCGAAATAATTGGAGATTTGGACCGGTTTTTTTTTTACTTTACCAATGGACCATCATCGCCGCAAGATGTAAAGAAGCACATTAGAGAAAATATGCGTAAAAACAGTTTCCACCATAGATTATGGATTGAGTATAAGAATAAGTTAAAAGGCCTTTATTTCACGAAATTAGACAGTCACTTAAGAATGATAAAAATCAGGTGTGTCAATGGATTTATTAATACACTAAAATCCCTGCAGGATATTCGGAATTATGTGGAGGGCCAGAACTTCTTGAATTTTTGTCAGTTAAATCAGGATTCACTGGAGAATTCATTTGGTATAGTTATGAATCAAACGAACTTACCTAGTGAAGTTTCATTTCAATGACAAAAAAATTGACAAAAATTCGAGGACGTCAACCGAAGACGATTGCATACTATTAACATGCAGCAGTACATGTTACCCGCCGGACCACCTGTACCATTAGTCTGTACTAGGGAATGCAATCCCGCAACAAGATTGTAATCCCGGTATTTGCGGGACTGAGCCATCTCAGTCCCGCGGGATCCCGGTATTTGCGGGATCCCGCATATTTCTGAAAGTCATTGAGAAAAGAATAGAATTCTGTATCATACATCCATCTAGAACTGAAAAATAGTCACCCCCTTAATCCCCGAAGGGGCAGGCAGGACGAGGCATATATTATGGTCTCATCTCATATTTATTGTCCTTTTCTCAAAATTTCCCATTCTCAAAATATGTGCACTACAGGATTAACCCCGCTCAATCCGACTTGGATAGGTTAGGTTAGGTCTGAGCGGAGCGCAGCGAAGCTTCCGCATTAGCCTTCGTGGTTATTTTTTTTATAACCTAACCTAACCTATCAAATCGGATTGAGTGGAGCTAATCCTGTAGTGCAAAATTATTTGGACATTTTGAGAAAAGGACATTTCGCGAATTTCGCGAAAAGGACATTTTGAGAAAAGGACATTTCGCGAAAAGGACATTTCGGAAAAGGACATAATGAGAAAGGACATTTCGAGAAAAGGACATTATGAGATGAGACGAGCCGGGCCTTCAACTTCTTAGCTGCCATTTTACCGGCAAACGGGACCAACGGCTTAACGTGCCATCCGAAGCACGGCAACGCTCAAATAAATGTCACTAAGTGGTCACCCATCTAAGGACCGGCCATAGTAAATGTAACTTACTGCAGTGATCTTTTACAGAACACTGAGTCCGCGGGGCACAAGGAAAAATAAATTATTTAATATTACTCTTGTATTGAGATTATTAAACTGATATACACATAAGTAATAAAATAGCTACTGCAAATTATTAGAAGCGCAGAAAACATAGCTGTCAAAATTTTTGTCTGCCAAACGACTCCTAAATTTACATGTCAGATAGCCAGCAAGCAATGTACGAGATAATTGAATACTTTTATAGTAGGTACAAGAAAAGTCAAATCTCCCTGATTAAATCACTAAAATCAAATAAGTACGTTATTAGGTTATATATTACGTCACAATTACAAAAAACTTTCTCAAACCGAATCAGTTTGTGCGCTTCCGCTTACAGAATAACACATGACGTTTACCTTTGCACAATCCCGCTAATCCCGCGGGATCCCGCACGATTTACGTGCGGGACTAGTCCCGCAAAAATGCTGCGGGATCCCGGTATTTCGGGATCCCGGTATCCCGGTATTGCATTCCCTAGTCTGTACCATCAAGGTACAATTGGCAGTGATTTATCCCACTAGTACAGTTGATTGTACAAATGATACCAAAATATCCCGAATATCCCGCTGGACCACTTGTACCATTTGAAAATGGTACAAATGGCACTGATTTATCCCACTAGTTCATCAACTGTAAAAGAAAAAAAAATTAAAAAAAAAATCGAAAAAAAATGTGGGACTCGGCAGTACTTTGCCACTGCTACCCGCATCTAAAATACATGAAAGGTGGTATCATATTCAAAATAATATAGTATTGGATATCCCGAAATTTTAAAAAATCGTGAATTATTTTAAAACGTTTTGGATGCCAAAAAGCAACACATGGTCTTGCTTTGCAAAGAGACATCGAACTACAAATACTTGTGAAGCATGGAATTCCCAGTACAATGGCAGTTTTAAAAAACAGCCCACAACTCTTTTTGCCTTCCTTACAGTAATTAAAAACGATTCCGAGTTTCGAACCGTAGTACCCAAAATTCAAGAGAAACGAAAATCATCTGTACTGCACAGAAATAAATATATACACCATGTGCAAATGCAACAAATTGTGGGCGATATAGACGTCCCTCTATAGTTGGAAAAATTAAGACATACAATATAGGTTACATAAGTACTAATAAAATAAAGTAGTGTACCATCACATTCTATTTTTTTTGTAATGAAGTAACGTCGATACACTCGACGTTACTTCATAATACACTTGTATTTATTTCCCGGGAACTAGTAGAATAAATCAGTGCCCTATCTAGCCTACGTAATGGGGTTTTTTTTTAATTTAATTTAATTTTTATTTTATTCTTTTTATAGGGGTAACTTTAGTATAATAGCTAATTCATTATTTAATATCAACATACGTATAGTCTATAAACAGTTATTCAAAGCTAATGCGAATTGCGCGGAGTGTGGTTACAGAATTAGAAATATATTCCACTCCTCATATATTTCGAATGGCTAAACCGATTTTCATAAAACTTGCGGTATCGTGATGTCTAAGTTATGACCTTTCATTTGATACCCAACACGAGTATATTTGAACACATTCAAGTTTTCATCAACACTCACCCCTCATATCTTTGAAATGGCTTAACCGATGTTTATAAAACACTAGCTGACCCGCGCAACTTCGTTTGCGTCACATAGGAGTGAGAAAGAGAGAAGTGTGGTATAAATATTTAGTGATATAATGTTTCCCGTCGCATTTACTCCGTCGCTTATGTTCATTAGAGCTGACCCGCACAACTTCGGTTGCGTCACATGGGAGTGAGAAGGAGAGGCGTGGTATTGACATGTAAAGTGATATAATGTTTCCCGTCATTTACTTCCGCCCGTCCTTTTTTTTGGTACGGATCCGACTCACACTTGACCGGTTTTTATCGTTCATTTGACTGGCTACTACTACAGACCACGATTATTGCCGTCGTCGCCTCGCTCATATTTTAAAACTTATTAAGAGGGTTATTGTAAGCGAACCGTAAAAGATAGGCATATGCTGTTACGGACTTTTTTTATAACTTTTTAAGAGGAACAATTTTATATTAATAGTACACTATTTTTACGTAACTTTAACCATTTACGCAGTGTACGCAATGGAAGCTCTGAAAAGAAAGAAATTTTCCCCATTCTCAAAACATTATTTATGGCTGCCCCGCCACTATTCGTCTTAGCGTGATGGTATATTGTCATTATCCATCCACAATAAATTTACTATTAAACTGTAAAATTATTTTTGAAATGCAACCAGTAGTTTCTGAGATCCTAGCACAAACAAACTCTTCATTATGTTTCCGAATAAATAATTTTTCTTTCTTTCTTTTCTTTCTTTCTTCAGTTTTAAAATATTGTGAGCGGACCTTAAGAGTTAGACAAATTAGGTTATTGTGAGCGAACCTTAATGATAAACATATGCTGTCGCGGACTTTTTTTTAGAACTTTTTAAGAGAAACGATTTTGTAGTACACAATTTTTACGTAACTTTAACCATTTATGCAGCGTACGCTTCGGAAGCTCTCAGACGGTAAAAAAATTCCCCGTTTTCGAAACATTCTTGATTGCTGCTCCGCTCCTATTCGCCTTAGCGTGATGTTATATAGCCTATAGCCATCCTCAATAGATGGACTATCAAACTGTAAAAGAATTTCGGAAATCCAACCAGTAGTTCCTGAGATCCTAGCATTCAAACAAACAAACAAACAAACTCTTCAGCTTTATATTATTAGTATGGATAGCTAAGAACACTCTCCCCTAACCCATCTTTCAAACAAAAGAAACAGAATCAAAATCGGTTCATCCGATTGCGAGCTACGATGCCACAGACAGACTTACAAACACTCACACCCACACACACGTCAAACTTACAACACCCCGTTCGGGTTTCCTTCGGGGGTTAAAAAGTGGCGCCGCAGCGAAACGTAAATCTTACTATGTATATTTTCAACAACTGGTGTTCCTTAAAGATACGGTGGAACCGAATACAACAGAATCGAATTTAAATGATGCGGAAAATACTATATTTTCCGTATCATTTAAGTTCGATTCTCCCTCCCACCCCCGGAATCAGTATCACAAGAACAACCAAGATAAAAGAAGAAAAAGAAAGACAATATTTTCGAAAAAAAAGATCTTGTTTCGGTTTTAAAAGAAAGCATAAATTTAAGAATTCAACGTAAATCAGTTCTCGAAGACGACAATGACAGATTATTTACGCTTTCCATAGTTAAGGATTACAAAAAAATACCCGAACCCGCGAGGCTGACAACCAAGATGGAAATGATTAATGTTTCTGCCACTATGAACCGATGACCAGGCACAGCCAACCTACTTACCCTCGAAGCAGTTCTATATACCAATCATCAGGAATATCAACAGGGATATTTTACTAAGCAATCGGATAATGGACCACCTGCCACAATGAGCTGCCGCCCTTCTCTCACGTCACGTCCCAGTGAACTGCCGCCGCCATTGGATTCAGAAAGAGAAGAAAATTCTATCCAATCACCCGAACTACTCTCAAACTACTCTCAGGCCTCGCAAGATTCAGAAATAATTGAAACGTTTTTAATAATTATTGAACAACTGCACCTTTGATTGTGATAATACAGTACTTACGAGTATATACTTTTATGTACCTACTTGTTTCACTTATCTACCAGCATCTTTATTTCATAAAACAGACACAGGGACCGTAAAGAAATAATTTGAATAAAAGTAGATAGGCTTACCTTTTTTTTTTTTGTTTAACGTGAGGGAAAATCCTCATAGGATGTTATGCCGGACTCTTACCGACTAAAAAACCTCACGCCACGCCTAACAGCCTATGGTTGAGAGCCCCGGGTAAGCCCTCAGGAAGGATGTCCCGTGACTCCCAACAGACCTACGGCCGCCAATGCGGCCTCGCAGATAGGCTTACCTTAAAGTTACAACAAGTTATTCCTTAGCAGAAATGCAAGAGAAAAATTAGTTGCAGTACCGGTGATTGATGGACTTAATATTTTTAAGTTTTTCAAACGAAGACTTGCTCTTCGGCAAATAAATTTAAGAACTTGTAATCATATTGCCGAAGGTCAGTGAAATGTGTATGAAATAATCCCTTAGTTCGCCTTTTCGAACTGATCCAATATCGTCGTGTGTTTGTACATCGTCGCTGGTTGCGTCGGTGACGAAGTAATAACAGCAGCAACACACGTATATCCCAATCCATTTTTAAATACTGTCGCTGGAATAGGGCAAAACCCTCTCTTCCGTCGCCGCTACGGTGCCACAAAACATTGCGGCGCCGCAGTCACCATGTGGTCGCTAGTCCGGCAAGATGACCTGCGGTGCAGCACCGCACCGTGTGGCATGGCTCTTATTAGGCTGATTTAAGATTCATTGCGTGACTATAAACTTCTGCATCAAAGTGAAATATGTGGAAGCAAACTCATAACGAAGTGATAGTCTTCAAATATATTTTCTTCTCTAGAAGTCTCAGTTCTGTTTTGATTCAAATATTTGTCCATTAAAGTAATCCTTTTTTTCTTCAACTTCAAAAAATTGGTAAGTAAATCATTTGCCGTTTTTCTTTTCCTCGACAACGTAATAGAAGTAGGAGCTTCTTCTTGAGGACAAGCGGCATTCAATTCAGAAATTGATTCAAAAAATTGTTCTGTTTCCATATTCTCAGGTTTTGATAGATATTGAATAGACTAGCATTATCGTTTAGAATGGGGCCCACAACAGTCGCTACCATGATTTATGGAACGTGTGAAGTTTTATGAAGGAATGGAGTTTTATGGAGAGGAACTGTTAAAATCTGTATGCGATAATTATTTTGAAAAATTACAGTTTCCAAACTGCATTGGAGCTTTAGACGGAAAGCATTGTTGCATAAAAATTCCAAAACACTCTGGATCATCTTACTCTAATTATAAAAAAGTATTTTTCTAAACAGTGCAAGCTGTTGCTGATGCAGACAAAAGATTTATTTGTATACTTTCATTATGCAAATTATTAATTATTTATAATAAGGAAATAATTTTAACATGCCAAGACCATTGAAGCTACCCAGGCCAGACACTATCCTACCTATGGTTTTAATAGGAGATGAAGGTTACCAACTCATTTGATGTGACTTTGCCGTAAAAGAGTACTTACTGCTCAAAATGAAGTATTTAATTAACGATTATCTCGGGCACTGAAAACAGTATGTATTTGGAATTCTTCGAGCTAAAAGGCATATTTTTAGGGTACTGTTTGAAATAAATGTACGATTACTAATAAAAACGTGTCGTTTGTTGCATAACGTCATTCTCGATAAAGACCATGATATTGATTGAAACTTTATTTCTGTCAATTTTAATGAAAATAAATTAATAAAACATATGACAGGAGGTTCAATCATCAAGCATGATTTATAAGTGTAAAAAAAAATAAAAAATATTTTTTAATTACATAATAGTAAAGTTGCCCTTGACCTGACATTAAAACTTATGAGGTCTGTGAATCGAGCCACTGCTCGATTCACAGACCTCTCACTGGTTCTAGATTCACGCTCATAAGAAAACTTCACCGCAGCATATTGATGATCCTCTAAGAACGTCAACGCCATCGACTGTGCTTCGACTGGTCGAAGGACTAGAGGAACCTTGTAAATGGACAACTTTTATCAATCGCCTCATCACGTCGATTGAAAATCTTAGGATTCGGTTGTGTGGTATGTTCCCACACAACCGTATGTATCAAATAAAATAAATAATGCTATGCAGAGCGATATCACGGCACTATTGATTCATATGTTATTTATTCACAATCCCCACGACTAAACGCAGTCCTCCATAACAGGATCTTGCCTAGTATGGAACACAGTACTTTTTGTGAACTCTCTGTGTTGTTTTAGTGGTAAAAATATTGTATCGAATGTAAAATATTTGTGTCAAATAAACATTTTTATTTTATTTATTTATTATTTTATTTAGATTTATCAATGGATGAACCTCTTATTCCAACAGAAACGTATTAAAGAAAAAAAAGGAGAATAAGCAGCAAAACAGAGAACTTTATCATTTTTGAAGAAGGATGATTCAGAAGATCAAGAAGAATATCATCTAGCAATAGTCTGGGCCGCAAAATTGAAAAAACTGAAGACTACACAGAGACTTTTGCTGAAAAGGCAATAAAAAATGACAACTGTTGGAAAACTTAACAAAAACTCCGCGAAAATCAAGGTAACTACCATAACCTTTGAATGTTACATGTAGCCGATGTGCATGCCGAGTACACTGCAAAACAAATTCCCAAATTTTATTCAGTCATATAAGTAGGTAGGTAATATGAGAAGATACAAATAAATTTATTTCTGTGAATGTTTCTTGTGAATCAATAATAAAAACTATATGATTGATGTGGCGTAAATAGTGGTCCAACGTTGACTACACATAACATAACAGGTAGTCAACTTCAGCAAGATCTCCAGATCTAACGCCGCTTGATTTCTTTTTTGGGGTCATGTAAAGAATTTGGTAGATAAAAGATCCTACGAGTCAATAGAGGAGTTTAGAACCGAAGTTCAAAATACTATTTTAAATATTCACCATAACCCAATACACAAGGCGTGTCATAGCGAATTTTGTCGAAGAATACGTCTGTGCATACGTGAAAATGGGTCTCATTTTGAACAGTTCATAAGTTAAATGAACTACATAATTTATTTTCTCTAGTTTATGAGTAAGTTTTACAATGAAATATTTTTTACTTGGTCTTTCTTTAATTTAAGATACTAATGGTAATGAATGACTCTTTCGGTTGGTATCATAAAATATAGGATTTTTTTTCACATCTCACCGGATCGATTCCTGGCTCAAACAGATAATTTTTGAAAAATCTTCAAATGCAGTTTTACTTATTTTTGAAAATAAAGGAATGTTTCCTTTCAGCAATATTTGCCTTCATCAACATTAAGGGTAATTTCCCTCCAGTCACCGTCTTTAAATTCCAAACTGTATTTTTTATACTACTAAGGTGGCAGACAAGCATACGGCCCATCAGAAGGACCGGTGGTCACCGCAGCCTATGAACGTTTGCAACACAGGCGCCACACTCGCGCTGCCGACCCTGCTATATAAACCTTAATTGTATTTTTAGTAGATAAAACTAATGCAATAGTCAATGCAATTATTTTGTTGTATCTGTCCAGTTTACAAAACGTTTTATTACGAAAATCTCAAAAAATGCGGTACCGAACATTAATCAATGTTTTTGTCAATATTACATTGTCAATAATATATTATTGGGGGTGTGCGGCTAGCCTTAAAGCATAAAATTATATAAATTTATTACTTATTAGCTGATGCCCGCAGCTTCACCCGCGTAATATTTGTTCCCGTTCCCGCTTTCCGTAGGAACTTATTCCCGGGATAAAAAGTACCCTATGTGTTATTCCAAACTATAATATATCCCTGTAACAAATTTCAGCCAGATCCGTTCAGCAGTTTGAGCGTGAAGAGTAACAAACATCCACACATCCACACTCACAAACTTTCGCATTTATACTATTAGTAAGATATAGCATTACATTGTATAAATATATAACTTATAACATTAAAGCTCACATGTTATCATATTACAATTTCTACATACCTACAAGTGCTCGTGTTTGTAGTGAACACATAACGGCACACGATTGGGACAAGTTGCTAAACGGCAATGTTTATCATGATTTTTATTAAAACCATATTTATATTGGATATAATTTTCGAATTTTCGATTAAGAACAGCTCTAGAGAATCCATCTACTATTTTTGATTTGCAAACAGTAGATGAAAATGAGTTGCGACACTGGACAGGGCTCGCGATCGCTGAATTCAATTCGCTACTCGAACAAACTCCATCACTACGACAGCAGTCAAATTATATAATTATAAAATGATAGAAAAGTCAAAACTGTACATTAAAAATATTAAAAAAAATACTCGCTGGGTGTTCAACATAAGATACCGAACCCGAAAATGTAGTTAGAAAATTTTTTGTCTGTCTGTCGGTTTGTCTGTTTGCTTTGCTTTGTCCGGAAGGATCTCGAAAAGTAATGATACAAAATTTAGGTACACAAAATATGAATTCTATTAAATTTCCAAACTTTACTTAAATTTGCCGTATATTATTACTTCCCAGAATAAGATCCTTAATAGCAACACTAACGTCTGGTGTAAACATAGAGGATGTGGTTATTTTTTCAAAATCAATGGGTTCGATTCCTAGCTAGGATTATTGGTTTTTCAAAAATCTAATGATGGGGTTTAAGTTTTATCAAAATCGGGCTCGTGACTCCTTTGAGCAATTTTCACTATTCCTTATAGTTTCGGATTTGGCCATCCAATCCCTTTTGAAAAATTCACCCTGTATATTATCACGCTACATATCTTAGGGGCTAAGCAGAGAGTAATCAAATTGGCAATAAAACATAATTTTCACGCGTACGAAGTCGCGGGCAACAGCTAGTAAATTATTATTTTCATATTGTTAATTTACCTATTTCAACTATGTAAACATAATGGAACCGGTCCTACAGGTTTTGCTGTCAACAACAACAATTTCGTACGAGTACATTTTAATAAATCGATGTATTGCCGCGCAGCTGTGCCCACAAATACAATACGTGCAAGGGAGAAACACGCATGAAGCCACGTTGTATGATACTTGTGTATATATGTGTATACTTGTGTATATACCCATGGTGAGTTAGACCTCTTTTCTGCTTTTATAACAAGTAAGCTTTATATTCCGTTTTAAAACAGTGGATCGACTTCAGGGCACGGAGTGGTGGTGGTAAAACGTTCCATAAGCTATTTGCCATAAATTTAAGCTATTTGCTATAATAAATCCTACTGAATACATAGACGTGGTAAGTCAACATGCAACAGTTATAAACGTGGCAACAACATCGTCTTCGACTGGAAAAGCACGGTAAAAGACATACATGATATTTAAATGTTAGCAAGTGACATGTACAGTTTGCTAAATGCAAAAGATTCTATTTAAAAGAGCCAGTAGATGTAGTAACATGGTGGGCCTTTCGAGGGGAATTGCACTATAGACAAGACTTAGGACAGTATAATAGTAGGTATATGTAAAAAAAAAACCTGCAATGATTGCACCAGCTGCAATAAGTGTCATTAAAACATTTAAACTGAGAGACATAGGTCAATTACTTAAAACTCATTACATCGGAAAAAATGTAATTTTGAAAAACATTGACAATCTGAAGCGGACGAGCATTTGTAATTTTATATCCATTAAAAACCAGTATGAAGACTTTATTAAGGGGCTCAAAAACGACGATTTTCAATTTATAAATTAAATACCACAGTTTAAAAACAAAAAACGGGATTATATAATGAGAGATAATGAGAGAAACGTTTTAATAATTATCATGATTTTATCATACCTACTGAATTTAAAAACATATGTGTTGCTGACTATATGGATGACGATAAAAAAATTAAAATAAGCAATGGTTGAAGAAAAATAAAATTATGAAGTCTTGCTCTTGTCGTAATGAAAAATAACATCTTATAATCGTGTTGAAGGATGGCACGCGAAAATAAATAGATATATAGGGAGCAAATATCCACCATTGCCACAAATTTTGTATATTCTGTCAACAGAATCAAGAGTACAAAGCATTTGACGAGGAAATTGACCAGACGTTAAATGAACTTAAAAAAAAAGTTTCTGTTGGTCACTGCTGGTCACTGCTTAGAGATTATTAGCCCTTTCGCAATTACGTTTTAATTTAATAATTTAAAAAATAAACACTATTAAAAGTACTTACATTTATTTGTTTCAAAATACTACCAGCACCAGGGAAACCTGAATTAGGCCACTATTGGCGAATGAATTTCAAATTATATTAATAAAATATTTTTTAAGTCTTTGTACTTCCTTTTCTATTTAAATGTAGGTACTTGCGTCTTATTACGAGTCTGTCTATATAAAAATACGTCCTTTTGCGAATAAAGGAAGTAAACTTATAGATCAGTGTTTGACATATTACTGTATCTTTATTACGACTACATTGCTATAATTTGATTGCTTAAGAAATAAATAAATTCTTCTACTGAAACTACTGTTTTAGAAAAAATCTTTGTTGGCAACTAGTGGCGTATAAAGAAAAAAAATCTTCGATGGCAACTAATTGCCAACAGAGATTAAAAATTCCTTATTCGCAACCGGTTGCGAAGTTTAGTTGCCATGGCGGCCGAAAGGACAAAAACGACATAATCGCAACCTGATACAAAATCATACATTGCTTGCAATACATGAGTGCCATTTTGTACTACGTGAGCGTTCGCGCAGTGTATTGCATTCATAGCGAGAGTCGCGTGTGCCGAGCCAACGCTTGCAATGCCGCGATATCCATGCGTATCGATACATAAAATATGTGAAATTCATTTGTTTATTACCATTCACCCACACAAATCTATAATTTCAAAAGCATGTTTTTTCGTTACGCATCGGTATATTTATACTTCTCTGAGTACCGCCAAATTAATTTTTGTTTTTTTAACAGTCATTACTAGGATCTACCAGCGATACCGTATATGGATATGGATAGGGAGGGCTTGGGGAAAGGCTGCCACTGTATCAAATGGAGTCTCAGCCATGAAATCCTGTGGAATTTATCCGTATGATCCCAGCTCTATTCCAGACTATTATTTTTCGCTCTCAGACTCACTTCAAGAAAAAAATTTAATTGAAATTGACAATGCCGAGAGTCAAAATACAAGAGACTCTCCAACACTGCTTCAAAATAATAACGAAAATCTTATTTTTAATCCCGTCGCAGAAGACAGTGACAAAACAATGTGCGACTCACCACCACCATATCATGGTTCTGAAACTTCGCCACAGCCAGGAACCTTAGGCCTTAACACCAACCAAAAATATTACAACGATGAAGTCCTAGGGAAACCAGAGTCAATCACTGAGACTTCTCCACAGCCAGGAACTTCAGGTCTTTGCACCAGGCAAATATGTATCATAGATGAAGTTCCGATAACACCTCAGAAGAACCCTCAAGGCCTCGTATCTCTAGCAGAAGTAGATAATTCTGAAAAACCAATTACTTCGACTGACTCCTCAGTAACTCCTTCAAAAGTTTTAAGCCAAATTCACCCTATACCCCAACTACCAAAATTTTTGTCTAAAAGAAAACAAACGGCAATAATTCTGACTTACCGGAAAACATTGCAAGAAAGAAACTTATGGAAAATAAAAGAAAAACAAAACTTGAAACTCATGCACAAAAACTAATACTAAAACAGGAAAAAGGTAAAAATCAATCAACAACAAAAGCATGTGATGGGAAATAAAAGAAAACTGCCGAAAAGTATCTAAAGGTAAACAAGCATTGAAAAAGAAGCCAAAGAAGGATGTGCCTGTTAGAAAGAAGAGAAAAGTGCGTATTTTTTCGTCGTCAGACAGTAACGACGAAAATACAAACAAAATTGAGTAGTCAGAAGAAGAAATATCTGATGAAGACATAAACAGGTGTGCCAGTGTACCGAAGATTATTATCAAACACAATCTACAGAAGATTGGATTCAATGTCCCACGTGTTTAGCATGGCTGCACGAGTTTTGTACCATGTATAATCCTAAGTGCAACAAATGCGGACGGAAAGCTAAAAGAGAAGCTATTAAACATTGATCTCTACATAATTGTACCTATTCACTATTTTTAAATGATTATTATTTTTTGAGACTGAATCTGAAAAAAACTTAAGATCGAGTCCGTGATTTTGACTGACCACCCCTTCGAAGAACCCCGGTTACATTTTGAACGACCAACGGTAGGCCCGACGAAATGTCTTATCCCATTAAGTTTACACATTTAAGTAAAAATGAACTAGAATATGAAGTTCAAATTCGGGGTGGAACTAAATCCAATACGGTCGATGAGCTCCGGAAGCAAATTTCTAAACTTTCCCTTGCTGTGTCCTCGGAGGACATTTCTACATCTCCCTATAAAGCGGATGACGATATATCTGCCTGTAAAGTTGCTTTGTTTAAAGTATCTAATAACGTCACATCGCTAGAATCTAAATTTGATAGTAACATTTTTTGCTAGAACTGAATCGATCTACACCACGTGTATTTTAGATTATCTCGAATTGATTTAAGTTTGCTGTCTGATATCGAAGTAATCAAGCCCTTATGGGATGAGGACCACGATTTCTATGCTAGATTGACCCGTTTGACCTCTACGGAAGTCAAGGTTACGGACGTGGCCCCACCCCGTGGTATTGCGCGCGATCCGATCTCCTCAGATCTTAATTACAAACGTAAACTTTTTTCTGAATTAGCTAAATTTAAATATAACGGAAAGACTTGTGTGCGTGCTTTCATACAAAATCTTAATGAATTCATTGCCTGTAGAAAAATTCCTTCGGAAAAGGTATACTATCTTTTGCTTTCCAAATCTTTTCTGACGACTCCCTCCACTGGTATCGCGGTGTAAAGGACAGTGTGAAATCCTGGGACGAGTTATGTATACTACTAAAACGTGATTTCAGTCCCCATAATTACGACTATAAACTAATGTCGGAAATTAGCCGTTCTCAAGGCGAAACAGAAAATATAACCATTTACATCTCTAAAATGCAAGGGTTATTTTCTCGTCTTGATACTGATACTGATACTGTCTGATAAACTTGAAATTTTACTAAATATTATCAGGCCTTGTTATGTAAATTCGCTTCTAACATCGAATGTAGTAGATGTTCCTTCTTTATTGAGCGTCTGTAGAAGATTTGAACAATACCTTAGTCGCACTAAGGCTTTTGTTGAACTCCAAATCCAACATCAGACACGCTAGCTCCTGAATTCGCATACGAATGCCCTAAAAATAATGCTAACTTGCATAATTATTCTACTAATAGAAATTATAAGTTATCTAAACCAACTTATAATAATGTTATCGCATCTAACATGCCCTCTAAATCTAGCGACGCTTCGTTCAAGGTCAACGCGGCTGTGACCGCTAACAATTCTAAACAATACTGCCCGAGATGTCGTATTTACTCGCATTCCTTAAAAACATGCACTGAACCGCGTTACCCAGTATGTTTTCGATGCGGTTTAAAGGATTTTCGCACTACTGACTGCCTTAACTGCAATCAAGCCTCAAATAAAATGCCAATTAACATCGTAAGTCCCGTTTATAATATGACTAAAGTAAATAATAAATTTGACCCGGCTGATTGGCAAAGTTGGCTAAATTTTGTTTAAAAATTTTCAAACTCACGGCGAAATTCTGAAACTAATAACACTAAAATAAATCATATTCCTCGTATTCCTTATATCCCTGTTACCCTGAACGGGATTGATACTGTTGGTTTACTTGACTCGGCTTCAGCTGTTACTATTCTGGGTAATGGTTCAAACAAAAACTTAAAAAATGTAAAAATAAATAATTCTAAACCCTTAAATTTTGTCACAGCTAGTGGTGATAAGTTTTCTTCGTTTGGCTCGGCCAATATTTCTTTCAAATTTCTAAATAAAACTGTATCTTTCGTTGCTCACATTGTACCTAATATAAAAAAAAAATCTTATTTTAGGAATGGACTTCTGGAGAAAATATAATCTCTTCCCTAAAAATTTAGAATCAATCTTGATTCCTAATCATAAAATGTTTCGGCGTTGTAAACCTAAGTTCCTACGTCGATCGTAAATAAAATTCTTTTGTGTTTCAAACAGTCGATCTGAGTGCCACCGCTCAAATTATATCCTAACTTATTGAAACATCTTCTCACAAGCGGGGACTCGATCGCGAATCATTCACTTGATTCATTTATCGTTGTTTCTATCCATAAAACTAAAAGGTACAGTTCACACCATATATCCTACTCTGTTGATGAGCGTTTATGAGCACGTGACAGCTACGACGAATCGCTAAGCTATTTACCTTCTATACTAGAGGGTAAAATCAGCCCTAATAGCGCCACATCATTGCAATAGTCATTGTTCCTACAATCTTATACCAAAAATAATATTTTGTTCTAAAATAAAAATTAAATAAAAATAATCTAACTATAACATATTTAAAAAAAAAATTACTACCATCCTAAAATACTTATCTACTTTTAAACTAAAATTTGTCAAAATCGGTTAAGCCATTCTCTAGTTATAGCGTTGAACCGTGACAAACAGACCTACATGATTATGACGCCTGTCATCATGGTTACTACAGTGCATAGTGCGAGCGGTGCAATTATATACGCACTTACTTAGTGCTGTGTTAACTAAAATTTTATGTATGTACTTGTATTTATAAGTATGCTACAGTGTAATACTGCATTCCACCTGACTATGGGCTAATATTCCGATTCCAAGACTACGTCGCAGGATAGTCAGGTGCTTTATCGCTTTGTTATGAATATATAGACTTTGTTATCTACGTTTTGCAATCTTATCTTTTCTAAGAAGTCAAATCATACTTCGATTTCTCTCGCTCATAGCTTACGTATGTATTATCAGCTGCACACACACAATTCTACTCGTATAGCTAGCTATCAACACGCGCCGCATCATCCACATGCCGCCTACTGCCTACCTATGTTACCTGCAATTTATAAATAAAATTTCTTTTCTTATTATCTTACTTATGAGATAGTGAGCTAGTAACGAAGCTTTGCTACGCGGTTAAGCCACGTCCTATATCTTAACTTACATTTCTATAAACTTTCTACCCCTACTATTAAGCACCTTTGCACCCCTCATCTACGCCTACTTTTTAATTGTTCCAGGGCTGCAGCGGGTGCCGGGAGCCTTCGTGGAAGCTGACCTGGAAGTGCAGGAGGAGCCGAATTTTCCTATGAAAAATTCTCGCCCAAAAAGGGGGATGTGTGACGTCACGTCGAACTCCGACCTCGCGCGCGCGGCGGGCGATGCGCGCACCGCGACACTCTTCGCCCCTCGCCGCCTCCTCCACGCCCTATATAAGGACCTGCAAGCGGTCGCTGCCTTCTCTCACTACTACGGCTGATCCGCAGGTGATGTACTTCTCTCCATCATCACCTCGGCTGGATCTGGTGGTCTAGGGGATACCGAAGAACCCTCCCCTACTTTGTAACTAGCTGTACTTGTAAATCTGTTTGGATATTGCTTATTTTAATAAACGCAAGATCAACTGCTGTATTGTATCATCCAAAATATCGTTCTCAGTTATCTCCTTAGTAATCCTCTCTTGGTAATCACTACATTTGGACCGGATAGGGTGGCTGACCCACCTATCACGTGACACGACCTAAAGCGTCCTCTACACGTCTGCGGATGCATCCGCAGACGCCATTGGCGGATGGGTCAGAGCGACGTGTAGAGGGGTGATTTGTGCGTCTGTGGTAGGTATTTATCGTCTGGAGATGCGTCCGCCTCGTATCCGTTTGTTGTCGGTTTTTGTGGCACGTATCAAAGGGTTTCGGCGCGAACGTCCGGCGCACATAGGAGTATTTTCGTGTAAAATCCGGTCAAAAGTCAAATTTAAAAATTAAATAAAGGTAGTACAAATTTTACATATTTTTGCAGCTTATTAGCCGGTCTATCGCCTAACACACAAATTTATAACGCAGGTAGTAGTGCCTTCTCGTACTAGCAGTCGGAACCCAGTCGTTATGTAAACCGTATGTCTTAATTCTCGGCGTTCGTAATTTTTAACCGTATTTGAACTGTAAACTACACTTTTGTGTGATTTACTATGGAAAAACAACATTGCTAATATGAAAGTGCAAGGTATGTAGATGATTTTAAAATAAAAATTAATTAATTTATGTTTCGTGTTTATGATTAAAAAAATCAGAAAGGTGAACAGAATATTTGATATAAATTTCAGAAAATATAGTTTTTTAAGTTGTGTTTTTGTTTATTTGTCGGAACTTGTCGCGCTTTTATTTTACGATTAATATATTGCCTAGGGTTTGTTTTAATAAACACAATTAGATTTTGCTTCACTTATGTTCACCATTTTTGTTTTCAACGATTTGAAGATGGCATTGTGAAATATGGATATTATATTTGACTTGAATGTTGTTTTCATTTTTATTTTCAGATTTTATATAATCGAATGTTATTTTCATCAGAACAGCTTTGTTTGACATTATGCGTAACTGCAAAAGTAATAAAATCGAAGAAAAGGTGAAAAAAATAGAAATAAAGTTAATTGAAACCAGTGAATTTCCTTCACGTGCTCTCAGGTATTTTAAGATCGAATTTAAACAAAGCCAGTGGCAAAAAGGAGCGTTTTCTGCGTAATAACAGTAAATGGCAAACATCATCCATCCATTTACTGAATATTAGTAGGTACAGAGCTAACATCAAATCTGTTTGGTCAGCAAAAACACCTGAAAGCTTAATTGAGCGCTGTAAGCGACGAATTGTGGAGGCAAAAATCCGCTGACAAACTTACATAATATATGCAGCTAGCGTCAGGCAACGCATTAATGGAAACACTGATACTTCAGTAATCATAAAAGCAATAGTGGCAACGCCAACAAGAGCTAGGCCCAAACCACAATTACGGAAAGATTCTCGAAAGAGGCGCATGATCTGATGGTCGCAATTGAGCCACCATCAACTGTTTTTACCATCTTTACCACTAACATCAACAACAGAATATAAACAGCTACGAAAACACAGAGGAAGACGATGCGAAAGAAAAAAAAATTAAAGTGAAAAATATACATGTTTTGTACATTTTACTATTATTAAACATAACAGTATATAATATTACCATGTTTTATTATTAAATAAGCCATTAAATAATTTTGACCGGATTTTACATGAAAATACTCCTATGTGCGGCGTTCTGTCCACACGTCTGCAGATGCATCAGTTTGATCGGAGTAGCGATTGCGAGTGAACGCGTGCGTATAAAGTGTAAAAACAAACATTATGACGAACAACAATAATAATATGAGCACAGAGGAAACTTTTAGGTTTATAGAACTTTATCAAGCTGAAAACTGCATATGGAATCCTCGAAATAAATACCATAAAAATAAAAATTTTGTACCTACTATTATTATATAATTGATACAAAATTTAACCAAGTACGTAACTATCTCAATTCATTTGTTTAATTGAGACTATGCACATACAAATGGTCACGCCTTTATCCCAGAAGGGGTAGGCAGAGGCATATTATATGCCCACGTTTCACCTTTCTAGAATTTGTCCCACGTAACATGATGGTGACTCACGGTAGTGAGCAGTATTACCGTGTTGAGATGGACAGGGGCTGGTTGGGATTGCCTGCTGTTGAAATTTTTCAAGCCGCCTAAAAAGGCCTTCAACTGGGTTTAAGACTGCCATGTTACTGGTAACCGGGACCAACGGCTTAACGTGCCTTTCGAAGCACGGATGCGCTCAAATAAATGTCACAAAGTGCCAAAAATCAGGGATGGTCACCCATCCAAGGACTGGCCATAATGAAAGTTCTTTACGGTAGTGATCGTTTACAGAACACTTGAGCCCGCGGGGTCATTTATATATTCATTGAGACTACTGTAAAACCACATTATGATGATGATTTTATTTATTATTTCAGATTAACGATTCATGGAATCGTATAGCTGACACGATGGGTGTGCCGGTACACGAATTAAAAAAGAAAAAGGATAACTTAAGGTCATCAGAGAATTTGCAACTGGGAATGCCACAGCATTCCACAAAATTTCTGGATAAATCATTTATGGTGCAAGCAGTTCGCTTGTGGAATGCTTTGCCAATTTCAATTAGACGGGTCAATCTTTGGTGTCTTTCAAGAAGATGCTAAAGGATCACTTTCTGTCCTTCTCGGATTAGTCGTAGTCACGATATGGTATTGTCTGTTTTAACTCCTGTCTTTATGTGTCTTCTGTTAATGATTGTAGTTTCAGTGTGAATAGTTGTATTACAACATAGATGTTTATTGTGTATTTTTGTGCTGATCGGTATCTATTTGTGTTAATAGTGGTATGTATTTGTATTTGTGTTAATATTGTTACTGATTGTGTATGTATATAGTATAATTCTGTATTTTTATTGTTAGTACAATTATGTGTATTTTAGATTTATTGTGCACTGCCTTTTTCAGTTCAATGATTTCTATCCATGCAAAGGTTGCCTGGAAGAAATCGCTTTTAGCGATAAGGCCGCCTATTGTACATACAATGTTCTGAATTTCTTATCAAAATGTAATCTTTTTTATAGTGTACAATAAAGAATATTTATTTATTATTATTTATTTATTTATTTAACTTAATGGCTACATTTAGGCAAAATCTGAAAAGAAAAATGTCGTCCATCAAGTCGGGGGCTGGAGCTACGATGTTTATAAACCCGTCTGGATATTTTTTGACGTGATGGCCACATTTTTGACGGATGTGTATGAATCAGCAAGCGTCATTAATTCGGAGGATACAGTAAGTAAAAAGAAATCAAAACTTTTATAATATTATTTATTTCAGAATTATTAGGTACTTTTATAACAAATTGTTATTCTCGTGAATATATTTCATAAAATTTAATCTCGTTTCAACTGCACATGTAGGGGCTCGTCGAGATACAGGTTGTAGTGGATTAAATGTTCCCGTGTAATTTTGTCTCCAAGAACCTGGTTGGATTAATTCTCCATTGACATACTTATCTACTGAAGTTGACGGACTGTACACATGTCGAGATGTTTTACTATTTCTTAAGAAATTGTGCAACAAAACACAGGTCATTGTAATTAACGATGCTTTAGCGACATTCAGTGGTATAGGCTTCTTAAAAATTCTAAATACGCTAGACATTATTCCAAAAGTATTTTCGACTGCTACACGTGAACTCGATAGTTTTTGATTGAATAGTCTCTCGGGAGTACCAATAGCATGATGTCCAGGAAATGGCTTCATAATATGTGTACTCAACGCAAATGCCGCATCAGCTAAAAATACATATGGTAAATTAGTGTTACTATTGGGAAAGCGACTAGGAGAGGGCAAGTTAATAGCATTTGTCTCAATTTTTTGCTTTAAGACACTTTGATTATAGACTCCACCGTCGCTAATCCGTCCTGGGCAACCTATATCGGCAAACATAAAACAGTAGTCACTGTCAACTAGTGCTAAGAGTACAATACTGAAATATCCTTTGTAATTAAAATACTCCGATGAGGAGTGAGGTGGCGGTAGAATCATGATATGTTTCCCATCTAAAGCGCCGACACAATGAGGAAAATTAAATCCTCTTGCCTTTGAAAGCCATTCCTCTGTAGTTTTAGGCATCTGAAAACAAAACAAAAGTATAATAGGTACTTATCTTAAACTTTATTTTGACTAAATTAATTTTAAACATGCTAGTTAGCTCTATTGTAACTTCTTTTTAATTTACTTCTAAAGTAATTCTATCCTTTCACAGACACAACCTGTTCTTAATGATGAGACAAGTACTTCAAACGTACGAGACGCTACCGCAGATGCTAAAAACGGTGACGACGACGACAACGTGGACGTCCTCGTAACCCCTCAAAGGGCTGTTGGGAGTCACGGGACATCCTTCCTGAGGGCTTACCCGGGGCTCTCAACCATAGGCTGTTGGGCGTTACGTGAGGTTTTTTAGTCGGTAAGAGTCCGGCATAGCATCCTACGAGGATTTTCCCTCAAGTTAAAAAAAAAAAAAAAAAAAAAAAAAAACCCCTCAAAGGAACCCAAGTGTCCAAGGACAAAAACGTCGAGCCTTTAATCCACCTGAATTGCAGGAAGCCAGTAGAAAAATGGATACAGCTTTAATGACGTTAAATAGCGTATTGTCGAGTAAACAAAACGAAAAAGAAGAAGACAGGTGCGATATATTTTGTAGAATGTTGGCAAAACAAATTAAAGAGTATCCAAAACTTGAAAGGGAAGAAATCATGTACGAAATTCATGGTCTTATGATGAACAGACGTCGTCAGTACAATATGACGCAAAGCAGGTCATATACTGTTTCGTCTCCTTCACAAGTCATAATAAGTCGTCCTAGCACAAGCAACAGTGCATACTTATCAACACCATCACCCAATTTTGTAGCTGACTCTCCCTATTCAGTTGAATCAGTGCCACGAAATGATATCAATCAACAATCCGAAATGATTAACATTCTATCACAAGAAGTAGTTCTACCAGGAACAAGTAGAGCGGTTTATGAAAACTTCGGAAATATGATAAATAAAAATTAGATAAGAGAATTAGTGCGCTTTTATAGTCATGCGTGTTCTCGCAAGCATCCTGGCGGGGCGGCCATGTTTTCATTATAATGTACGCCTCAAGGACACGGAACGAGACGGTACAGTGATGCGGGCCCGGCCAGGATGCGTGCGAGCACACGCATGACTATAAAAGCGCACTTATTTTTTTTTTAAACTTATTGATTTCTTATTAACATTATATAAATATTTAAAATTAAATAATTTTGTTTACCTTTACTAAATCCTTTAAAACGTCATTGAGCGCCAAACATACTTCAGGGACAATATTAGATATGATTTGGCTTGAAATTTTAAACAGATAATGCAAGCTTCTGTAGCTATCTCCAGTGGCTAAATATCTTAATGTTACTGCTAAGCGCACCTTCACTGGTATTGCATCCCTCCAATCAGTATCTTTCTTAGCAACCATTGGAGATATCTTTTGTAGAAGGTATTCAAAATCGCTGCATGACATTCGAACAAAATTACTAAATTTGCAAGATGGCTCCACACGAAGTTCTGCCAGCTGGTTATCCATGCTATTCCTGTAAAAAAAACGAGCTATATACAAGTTGCTATTAATTTCAAGGTAGGTACTTACATAATAAAGTAAGTCTTGGGCTATACATACCTACATTGATATGAAGGTCTTAAAACAAAATTTTCTTATCCAATTTAGAATGTATTCCACTTACTTTGTTCTGTTTCTGTGTATAGCCAGCATCCACCACCTTCTTCTTTTCCATTTCTTTTTAATAACTCTACAGCGATGCACACTCAAGTAGTAGTTAAAAGTACTAAAAAAATAAATAGCCGCGGCAGCTACGGTCTCAATGTCCATTTTTTAAATGTTTATGTGCGAGTGCGTGTAGCGTCTGTCCAGGGTGAACATAGACTGATCTATCTACAGACGTGTGGACAGCTCATGGAAATTCATACGCGGACGCATCTGCCAGAGTCCGCGGACGCGTCCGTCTACGTGTAGACGAGGCATTAGATAGAGGTATCACAAGCGACGCAGGCTCCGTCTCGCTCAGTACCGAAAGTACATTGTTATGGTTGTGGCGCACCGGGTGTAGTCCGCAGTAGCTGCTCAACTTGCGCCTCCAAGAAAAAATCACAAACAGCCGATATAAGCTATTGCGCAGTGAACGTACGGTCAGACATCAGAAACCAGCCTATAGTCTTTATTGAAGTCGGCGGCCGAAAAGGAACAGGCTATATAGATCTTGTGCCAAAACCAGTGTTGCCTCATATCAACTTTATCGGCAATTAGTGGAAAGGGGCCACCGCTTTCAGGAAGAAGTTGTGCGTATCACATTGGCAGATGGAATAACCAAGCCGCAAAAAGTATTAAAAACTATAGTCCCAGTCAAACTGGAAAACCGGATCATACCCACGACATTTATTGACTTGCCGGAGTCCCGATATAATCGAACACTTTTGGGAATCGGTTTCATTCAGGACGCAAAGATGGTGCTGAACCTACCACAGTTCACATGGAAGTTTGTAGATGAGCGTGCCACTTACGAACTGTACGAGGAAGACTACGTAACATTTGCTGACGCCAGTAGTAACTCCCTAGAGGTGACACAATCAACCGAAGCAGCACTACCGACCGAAGCTGCCGCCTCAAGCCGTCCTCCAACCTCGTCAACATACAAGTTAATTCCACTGAACTTGAGCCCTGTAAAAAGACCCAAACGAATATTATTCGATGGATACTCGCCACGATTTGTCGACTTCATGATGAGAGGTGCCGAGAGAAGTGTTCAGGAGGCCGAAGTTACCTTGTCGCCACACTCCAAGACTATTACCTGGTAACTCTCATTCCGAGTATTCCTCCAGTCCTAGCATAGATAGTATTGATTTGTGTATGTTTAGTTTTACTGTAGATCAAGAAAACGAACTCAAAAAAAATCTCTCAGATTATGAAGATGTTTTTTCTAGTAATGATAAACCTTCCTTAAAAACCTTCCTGTCAAAACTTACTAGGAAGAAGGCTCCATGGATATGTGCTCCAGAACAGAAAGAGGCGTATAAGACGCTGCAGTATAAATTGATTACCGTACCTGTTTTGCAACAGGCGGATGAAACAAAACCTTTCACATTAAAGACCAATGCCAGTAATTACGCTCTTGGTGCAGTTCTTGTCCAGGGGGAGAAGGATGACGAACATCCTGTAGAGTATGCTAGTAGACTACTGACCTCCGCGGAAAGAAATTATTCCACCACAGAGAGAGAGGCTTTAGCCGTGGTCTGGTCATTGAATAAATTTCGTCCATATATTGAAGGAGTGCCTGTCACAGTAGTTACAGATCATCAAGCTTTAAAATGGCTCTTAAATTTGAAATCGCCAACTGGCCGGCTGGCCAGGTGGGCTTTACAGATTCAGTCATTTAACATGAACACTGCTACCAGTTTAGTTACAAACCAGACTTCCGCTTATTTGACATTTGGAAGAGAGTTGAGATCTCCCCGTGATAATGAGATCGACTTTAGAAGTATTATTATTTCAGAAAACATAATCCCAGAGATTACCCCTAAACTGAGACATCTAGCAGAAGACTTAGTTAAAGCAAGATGGGTACAAGAAATGAAAGAAGAGGTTCGGAAAGCGTATGTCGACCGACATAGACGGCCACAACCCCAATATAAACCAGGAGATCTGGTACTTGTCAACTTACATCCTGTGAGTAAGGGAATCATTGGTGTCACCGCAAAGGCGATTGCCCACCTTTCAATGGACCGCCGTTTCATAACAAATAATTTAGTATGACAGTGAAAATTGGATATTGAATTGGATGGATATCGTACTTTCATAGGAAATAAAAAATATTCTGTTATTTTGTAGGGTTTTCTCTCATTCTTCGTTTTGCTGTTCAAATTAGAGGTTAGTTTTGAAGCAAATGCCCATCTATTCGTCAACAAATTGTCCAAAAAATGCTAATCGTTACATAGATGAACGTGGGTTTAATTCAAAAAAGATAGAAGTAAGTAAGTTAAGAAAATGTGTAAACTTATCACATTTCAACTTATTCCGATAATGTAGTAAATAAACAAGTTGGATCTCGGTTGTTCCATAGTTACTTACAATTTAAATATCAATCCTGATCATAATCACTTTATAGGAATCATACATTGTTTTATACAAGCATTTCACACCAATTTACCTTTAGAATATAAAATAATTTCATGAAAAATACTTCGGTGATAAAACATTTTAACTGTCATTTTTTTTTCTTGTTGTTGTTGCTTTATTCGTCCAAAGGACAGGCGAAGGTATTTAAAACCATACTGCCAACTCTTGTATTATTTAATATTCAGGTGCTTATGTCATTTTTCTCGGTCCTCGTCCTCTAAGTCAAAGTCAAGTACGGTCCTAAGTTAAAGTCAGTCTTCTCTAGTAAAGCGGTGGGACTTTACTAGAAGTGTCTCAGGAATTTGTTGCAAAATGAAAGAGTCACGTTTCACTGCGTTACATCACTTTCCAACACTTGTGCACGTTGTCGAACTTTTAGGTTTAAAAACCCACCATTTTTACTCATAAAAGACTCATAATACACTAATTTTGGAAAAATTTACAACGGAGTAGTCCGCTTGTTTCCAATTTCCCGCGCAAACGCCCATTTTTTCCTTGTCATTAAATTATTTTTTCTCAGTCTTGTTTGTCTTTGGTATAGTGTTGTAAATCGGTTGTACTCGCTAATTGATTTTAAAAAGAGGTCATCATCAACGTCGAGGCAGAGGATGTATCAAAGAAAGTGAACAATTCACACAACGTGGCATTTTTATCTGATCTACTGTAAAACCGCACATTCGTTACCGAAAAGACGTTTTGTTCAAAAGTTTTCAATTTTTGACAGTTCGTATTTCGTTCAAAAACCTAGCTTCTAGCATTTTTCACAAATTCACAAGCGGCATGGTCTCGTATCTGATGGACTCGCAACACGGTGAATAACATTGAGTCAAGACTGATATTTTATTTTAAAATAAAATAAAAAACGTTTATTTTTAATCACTAGCCACGATTTCTACTATAGTTAGAATGCTATTTTATATGAAAAAAGAAATAATCGGCTATTAATAGTACCTACTTCTATGTCAACCATAGATTTAGAATTTGTCGATACTAAGTCTATGATCACAACAACATTGTTGCATAAACTAATCCTTTTGAAACTATCTATGATAATGTGCATTTGAGTATGTATAGGCCCCGCACATTGATATTTGCGATTGGCGGCCATCTTCGTCACGTCAGTACCATTCATTTGGTCAGTCCGCTACGCGTAAAAACGATAACACCACGAATTATATCAAAGTTTAAACGCCACAAAAGATTTGGATCGAGTGAATTAAAAGATTGTTAAAAAAATATTCCATGATTTATCAATTTACTTAGATAGCCATACACTTTTTATTAAGGTTTTTCAAAAAGAAACGATCTGTGGGCGTTCTCCTTTGCACCCCGGAGAGATGGACCATACGTCGCTGTGAATCAACATGGTCCCGCCTCTTTTAAAGTCGCTTCTTTGGAGGCCCCAAATATTGCAATTGGTCTTTATCACGCATCAGCATTAACTCCTTTCAAAAGCGACAAATCCGACTGCTGCTCCCGAGCCTGTGCAGCCTCTTAAAAAAAAGAGGGCGACCCCGAAAGCCGATCGATGTCATCAAATCTACAGCCAAGTTGAAGAGAGGACGTGGACGTCCTAAGAAATACTAATACACTCGAGAGCAATGAATCCGGGTCACTTAAAGAATCCTAAAAATCTCGGAAACTAAAAATGCTAGGTTAATGCAATAAATTGTATTTAATAGACAATGTAATACTCCTTAAATGAAGGTATTAAAACTTCTTAGTTATTGTAAAGTTATATCATAAAAAAATCAAATTTGAAAAAGGGCCACTTTCGAAGATGGAACTACGAAATTACAGCATTTGGTGTTGCTTTTGTTTGTAATCTGTCATTTAAGTGGGTACATAAACCATGTTGATAGTGCTCTATATTCATTAATCAAGCTGAAATTATGTCGCTTACGCCTGAAGAATGCACCAGAATACTTACAATGCTGGAAACCGGCCGGAGTCAGCGCGATACAGCCAGGACTGTCGGTGTGTCGCTGTCAACAGTACAAAGAGTTCTCCGACGTTACGAAGAAACTGGTTCTAACCTACGCAGACCAGGAACGGGCAGAACCAGGTGTACCACAGCACGAGAAGACCGATACTTGGTGAACACCATGCTTCGAAATCGCTTTCTCACAGGAACTGAACTCACCAATCAGTTTCGACGCCTCGGAGGAAGTAACCCAAGTGCATGGACAGTAAGACGTCGGCTTGCTGAATCTAACTTAAAACCCCTTAGACCTGCAAACGGCCCTAAACTGGAGCGTGGGCATCGTATTTCGAGACTAAGGTATGCCCAGAGCCACGTAAATTGGAGTATTGAAGATTGGTCAAAAGTTATGTTCTCCGACGAATCAAAATTTATGCTCTACAAGCACGATGGAAGACACAGAGTGTATCGAAGACCAGGGGAAAGATTCAAGCAAGCATGCATCGAAGAAAAAGTAGCCTACGGTGGTGGGTCTGTACTTGTGTGGGCCGGAATTTCTTCTGAAAGTCGCACAGAGCTGGTGATCATAGAAAACGGCTCTTTAACTAGCGTAAGATATGTGGAAGAAATCCTCAATGATCACGTTGGTCCATTTATGGTCAATTTAGGTGAGGATGCTATATTTATGCATGACAATGCCCGACCTCATACAGGTAGGATTGTGAATGACTACCTTCAAGAGATGAACATTACTCGTATGGAGTGGCCAGCGCGCAGCCCGGATATCAACCCGATCGAGCATGCTTGGGACGAGCTAGGCAGATGCGTAAAACAACGAAACCCTCCCCCAATCACGCTTCGTGAGCTCAAAATTGCTCTCACAGAGGAATGGGAGAATATTCCCCAAAATCGTATAAGGAACTTGGTGTACAGCATGCCAAACCGCGTAAACGCAGTAATGGAAGCACGAGGAGGCAATACGAAGTATTAAAATTCAAGAAAATCGTAATAAAGTTCAAAAAGTTCATGTTTCCTATTTTTGTTTTAAGGAGAGATCGACAGTTTTTTCTTTATGTAATTTTGTGTTAATAAAATGTATGGTGACTCATATTTTTTTTACTTTCATTTAAGGAGTATTACATTGTCTATTAAATACAATTTATTGCATTAACCTATCATTTTTAGTTTCCGAGATTTTTAACATTCTTTAAGTGACCCGGATTCATTGCTCTCGAGTGTATTTACAGACCTCCTCGCCGGGACGTCTTCGTGGCCTGAGGGCGAGATTGTAACACATCTATATTATAAACAGGCAATATCATTATCTGCCCTTACGATTATCTTATAGTTCATCTGTTACGAACTAGATGGCGCCACCGTAGTTTTACATGTCGGTGTTAAGATTCTCCGTAACTTTATAAAACTGTAGAATTAATTTTGATCTGGATTCAACTCTTGACTGCATCTAAGGTTTACGTCCTACTTGGAATAAACTCTTGGGACCTTCAAGTACGTTGGTTACCCCTTGCGTCCATTATCTTGGTTAAAGGGAGCACCGCATTGTAACCCTTGCGTCCACATCGTGGTCGAAGGGAATAGAGAAAGTTTATTTTTACTCATTAACTGATTAAAAACTTAAGATCGAGTCCGTGATTTTGACTGACCACCCCTTCGAAGAACCCCGGTTACAGTATTAATATCCGTGGTCTGATACCCATAACACAAGCAGGTTATTCCTAACTTACTTTGGGATCAGATAGTAGTACGAGAGCCCACGACCAAAACCATGTCTCATAGCAATACGGCAAAAACCCTATAAAATCGTTAGATTGTATGATTCTAAACCCGACTAGGTATGTAGTAACGGTCGAAAGTGTAGCAACTGCGTGGGAGGCCATTTTTGCTGTGTCAACAAAAAAAAGGCAGTCGGTATTATAGCAATACGTCTGATAGTGAAAATGTACATAGATTTTATAATTGTACTAGCTGACCCGTGCAACTTCGTTTGCGTAAGAGAGAAAGACATAGAAAGGTTCTCCGTCACTTCTATTCTTTTCGCGTGGTTTTCTGTCGTGTGTACATACCTACTCCCGTTGTATTATTTTGGCTGGATTTTCATTATAATGGTTATTTTAAACGAACCTAATTTGAAGCACTATCAGTAGGGTTACGGAATATTTTACTTTCCCGTGACTCTACTGGGTGCCAAGCGGTAGTGCCAACGGAAATATGGGTTGAAATGCAGCAGCGCCACTGATGTTGCAAACGTTCAATAAGCGAATTAGTCCGCTACAGTAACCAACTATCAGGTGGACCGTAAGCTTCTCTGCCATCTTAGTAGTATAAAAATCGGACAAGTGTGAAGCGGACTCGCGCACAGAAGGTTTCGTACCAAAAAAATAACTCCCCTTAATCCCCCCCACCCTTTTTTGACGTTAGTATTTGTTGTCATAGTGGCTACTGAATATATCTTATGAAAATTTCAGCTCTCTTGCTATCACGATTTCTGAGATACAGCTTCATGACGGACAGATAGACAGACAAACGGACACCGAAGTCTCGTGAATAAACGGGAATCCGTTTAATAAGGGTACGAACCCTAAAAATCGTTTCTTTGTACGCACCTATGCCATTAATCTAATTTCAAGGTTCTAGATCTAGATCAGAATTTAAGTCAGTTTTTGTTTTTATATAAATCAAATCAGCATGTACGCTCCTGGACGTAGACCTCCTAATTTACGTCCTGCGCCTTTCGTATCCAGCCTGCGACCTCTTCTAGGTCCTCGATCCATCTGGCGGGTGGACAAAGTCGCGATGCCCGCTTCAGAACTCGTTTGATCCATCTGCCATCGTCTGTCGTCTTCTGTGGCCAGCCCGCTGGCACTTTACAGTACTGTTTTTATATGTATAGATATAATTCTGACTAAATAAATAAAAACATACGTTACGTATTGAGAGTAAATCTATATTTTTGCAAAAAATAATACCTAATGTCTTTGACTGCCTCTGTGGCGTAGTCGGTAGTGATACCGCCTGCGGCGCTGGAGGTCGTGGGTTCGATTCCCACCGGAGACAAATATTTGTGTGACCCATAAATGTTTGTCTCAAGAGTCTGGGTGTTTCTATGTATAATATGTATGTATTTAAAAGTATATAAGTATTAATATCCGTGGTCTGATACCCATAACACAAGCAGGTTATTCCTAGCTTACTTTGGGATCAGATAGCGTTGTGTGAGATGTCCGTGAATATTTATTTATTATTATTATTGTTAATTGGTATAAAGAGCATTCTCTGGATTTGATTAGGAGTTGATATCTTATCTTCTTTCTTTTTAGTATTTCTGGATTATGTAGGTCTTCAGACTTTTGAGGCTGAGGCAACCCGTACTTTCATCTGCTAAATGTTCATCTTTAACGCCTCTGGTCGTTTGTATTATCACCGTATAAAATAAGAAAGTAAGCGAAGATGGTTATAAATACTCTCGTGTTGTTGTGATGAACCGTGTACAGTACACCTTACCTAGAACTTGTTCTTTCATAATTCCTAGCCAGCCATGTACAGGTTTTCCTTCTCACAAATGTATTTTTGACATACAAAATATGAAGGCAATTCCGCATATTGAAGGGCAAAAATCAATAAATTCAGCAGTTTTAATAAAATTATTTGATTTTTTTGACATTTATCATAAATTGAGACCATTTTTTAAAAAATCGTATTGAGCTGTCAAACATGTGTCAAAATAAAATTAAAAAGTTCCGACTAAGAAGTAATAATAAGAACTTTGGGGCAATTCCCCCCAAAATATTTTTCTACCCCATTTTAACCATGATAAAAGACAAATTTCAATAAAATACAAAACACGTCTCCTATTAATTCAGTTAAAGATGTTTCATGCCAAATTTGAAGAAGATCGGACCAAGGAATCACGTTGTCCCATACAAACTTTGCAACCCTTGTTCACCCCCTTAGGAGCTGAATTTTCAAAAATCCCTTCTTATTGCTCGCCTACGTCACATAAGGAGCATTTGTGCGAAATTTCATGGTTCTAGACCCAGCGGTTTAGGCTGTGCGTTGATCGTCAGTCAGTCAGTTCTTGTTTTTATATATATAGATTACGAAAAAGTTTGTGTTAAGACATTTTGCGCGTAGCACATAGCCTGAGCGCATTTTTGAAACTGTCAACATTTTTAGCTGACCTGTATCATAGCAATACGGATATTTTTTCTTTTAACTATTATAGTATTGCTGCCATGATTACCAAAAACCTGTTTTCAGACACTTTAAGTGTAGCATATACTCCCAAAAACGAAAATAACGTTTCGGAGTCGCCTGGCCGACGCCTCTGTTAAATGTTTTTTTAAATTTACAGCCTTCATAGATATTCAAGAATCTCCCTTGTCTATTATATGTACTTTGACAGATGACAGATGTCATTACTTATTTCATTTGTAAGTGAGTGATTTCGAAGACGACGATTCCGAATCCGACAGCGATTGAATACGAGAATATTTTGTAACTTTGAATAAACCGTTTTTTTTTTCAACTTCATCCCAGTTTCCTTTTGTGCGATTTATTTCAGTCCTTCAACTTCAATGTTACGGTTTCGGGTAAATTCTTTGTTAATTATCATCTAATAAATTCAGGGTCGCAACGTATTCATTGGTTTGTAACAGAGAATTCAAGATGCCTCAATACGATTTTTAAATGATATCTGAGTATCGAAAAGTTGTCTGATAGAGAAGGTGCTACACTTAATTTGTCTGATATTAATTTTTTGCACATGTGGACAACTTATTTTATCATGTCCAACAATTTTCAGACATATTGCTATGATACCGATTGGTAAAATTTGTTAACATTTTCAAAACGGTCTCAAAATTTAATGCGTTCACATTTCCGTCTGAAAATTGTTTTGTTCGCATCAAATAACCAAAATTTACTAATAAAAAAGATTTTCAGACGTATTGCTATGAGACATTTTTTTTGTCTCATTTTTAATTTTTTTAAGTGATTTTACGGGTTTGCGCTACACCACTAACGTCTGAAAAATATGTTTACGGTATCTCAGAACTATCATTCAACTACAGTCTGTAAATCAGACATATTGCTATGATGCAGTTCAGTAAAATTCTTTGACAATTTTGAAAACTCGGTCAGATCAAACGCTACGCGGAAAATGTCTGATATTGGTATTTTCGAGTTCAGGATAATCGTATCTATGGATTTGATGCGGTTTTGGCTGTATTGCTATGAGACAAAAATTTTGGTCGTGGGCTCTCGTACTATAGCGTTGTGTGTAATGTCTGTGAATATTTATTTATTTATAATACGCACTCAAGTACTTGTATACATGTCGATGTATAAAATAGGCCAAAACCATCTTGAGATGCTCTTTGGGAACATACGATCACATGGTGGAGCCAACAATAACCCTACAGCTCGTCAATTTAAGGCAGCTTACAAAAACTACTGGTGCATATCGAATTGAAGGCTCTCGAAAGTGGAATTTTTTTTTTTATATTTAGCTCGCCAAATTGACGTCGCCACCAGCCAGATGGAAAGCCGTGGCGCATCTAGCGATTGGGGGTCACTTCTGACAGTGGTCCTCACGTTGGCGGCCCTGTGATGTGCCTCTTCACGCTCCTCTTGAAGAACCCGGGATTGTAAGATGAGGGAAACACGTGTGCGGACAGGTCGTGACTCTTGAGCATATTTCTATCCTCAATTGCGTATCATCGCCCTTAGAGCGAATTAATAGAACCACTAATAATGGCTTAGTTGAAGAAAATACTGAAATAAATTCGGATGATGATGTAAAGTATTTTTTTTTAAATATATCAGATTTCATTAATCAGATTATAAGCCACATCGCAGGTTACATTGACCATATTCTAATAAAAAAAAATCGATTGTGACATTTTTGTTGGAGCACTGTTGGCAAATGAAATAAATTCCAATCACAAAAGGTAAAGGGGTTCTTTTATACCCTTCAAAAGAATTAATAAGAACATGTAAAACGTGCAGTGATCAAGATATACACTGACAATCTTCGTGAAATTAAAAAGCATTATGTTGACAACGATGATTTTACGCTGCTTCCTTGGAACTTATTTATTTAGCGCGATAAATAATCATCAGGTTGGGATATATCCGACTACGAGCCATGTTACAGACCTAACTAAAGCTATCATTGAAAAATATATCAACGTGTAAGATTACACTTTATTATGAAAAACTCGAATGTAAAAGATAGCAAGTGCATGTTACTGAATAAACATGAGTTATTTCGGGGACAATAATAAAATTTAAATAACGTTATTGTTCAATATTAAAATGCTTTTGAGCATCGTCAAAAGTATTTTAATATTGAACAATAAAAAAACGTCATTTATTTATTTACTACATTTCTATGCTTGAATGAGGTTTATCGCAGGAATCCACAGCCCAGGTTCATATTTGAAACGTGGCTGTCGCGTATGTTCTCCCTAAATTTAGCATTCCCGGTCGCATCCGAAGCTTTTTCCAGTCTCACTGCAGGTTTGGCTGAACTTCGATATTTTCAGTGAAGCGACTGCCACCGGCCTTTACAACTTATTGGCGATATCGAAGCATTGCAGTCAGACCAGTTGTTGGACATTTTAGGGTTCCAACTACCCGTAACGCCTGCCATACATTTTCGTATCCCAATCAGGACCTTAGCGTGAATTTAGTCCCTCAGAAACGAGAACTGATATTTATACTTACGTCAATAATTTAAGGAACATTATAAGTACTTTACGTCCCAAGACTAGAGTTGATAGAGATTCACGTAAAATATTCGTACATAAAGATTTATTTGAGTGTGAATACGTTTTTATAAGAAAGGATATAATGAAAAAATCACTTTGTCCTACATATGATGGTCCATTTCGTGTTTTAAGTAAGAAAAATAAAGTCTATGAAATACAATTTCCTAATAGAAAAGGTTATGTATCAATAGATAGGTTAAAACCAGCGTACATGTTAGACAATAGTTTAGAGAAGACAGTTGAAAAGAATATTAATGTCCCAAAAGTTCAGAAAAGTATTTTGTCAGACTTCGAACCAGTTACCAAATCGTGCATTCGTACTACACGAACAGGGCGCGTGATTAAGCAGCCAGTGCGATTTGCAGAATAAAGGTATTGTCATAGTAAAACTAAACTAAGCTACGCTATGGATAGCGATAATTACAATTTGAATGAATTAAAAATATAATGTATCGCGAGTAATATTTTTGGTTTCAGTGTAACACAACGTTAATGCATAAGTATGAGTAAGCTATAAATATGTACTTAAATGATTTCAAATATTATAATATTTTATTCGTCCCTGAGTGTTCAAAATTATAATCACTATCATTATTGTATACGTGTAGAATATCGTTAAAGTTGTTAAAAATGGGTAAAACTCAAAGTAAACAAGGAGATGTGATTATTGCACAAAGTGGTGCTAATAACGCAAGTCAATCAGCATTAGAAACAAAAGTGGAAAAATATGGAATCATAATTTTGTGTTTAGCAAGTGTCGCAATTGGCATATGCATATATCTGGTGTATAAGAAATGCCAGAGAGGAGTTAAGAAATGGGCTAGAAAGGAATTTGCATCTGTTATAACGTTAAGTCAAGCCGCTAAAGCAGGCCAACAAGCAACAGGAAATGTTAATCAGCCCCAGACAGTTCAACATGTATAAATGTAACGTGACACGAGGTATAAGAAATAAGTAGTTTATAATAACAAAATGTTGTAATGTAATGAAACACGGTATAGTTACTTGTAAACATTGTAATGTAATTGGAGAAGTACAGTATTGTTCATCATGCAACAGTATAATCATTATGATTATAACTAACGTATTGTAATTTCACAGTTAGTATATTGGTTAACTCATTGAAACATTAAGTAAAATTTTTGTAAAAAAAAAAAAGAAGGGGATGTATGTAGGGGCTCGAGAACGTTAAGTCAGCGAAAAGTAAGCGCACCCTGCGAGGTCGCGAAAATAGCCGGTCGTGCTTTCGCGCTCACAGATTCAAGTCGCATTGCACTTAGTTTATCGTGTAACGTGTTTCTAAATTGTGGCATTGAATAAACGTTATTTGATTGGGTCCTATAGTTTCAGTCAATTGCACCTTCTGACTTCCGATGGACTAACCTACATAGTTCCAGAGGAGATAGAGGATCCAACAAATTCCAACAAGCAACGCCTTTTGTGAACGAATTTTCAGCCTGATGAATAATTTATGGACGAAAGAGCGAAACTGTATGTCCATATGCCATGAACTTGATTAAGTCTGAACTGCAGTCTGACTTGCAAATAATGTCTATTCTGCAAAGCCCTGACGGAGAAAGGTTGCAAAATATGGCAGAATCCAGTGACAAAGACTTAAAAAAGTATTCGGTTTATCATTTGATTTATTTACTGAACCAAAAGAGAAGTATTTAAGTTTTGTTTTAAAAGTGGTTTTTATGTTTAATATTGTAATCTGATGTTGATTTCCTAACAAAGTTTATTTTATTAGGCGACTGAATGAGCGGGGGAAAGAAGAGAGAGAGAGGGGCGATAGCCGCGCGTACCCTGCCTCTCGACTCCCTCTCTTCTTCCGTGACTCGAAAGCTCGAACGCGAAGCGTGCACTAGCGCGGTAGGTATACGAAATCCGGGACTATAAAGTGTGATTCCTGGCCACTGGACCAGACACGTAATTCCGGGACAATCCCGGATTTCCCGGGCATCTGGCAACCCTAAGTACAATGGTAAAAGTTCCGTGATAATTGATTTATTCAGAACCACTGTGATAAGGGGATTGTATAAGGACGTGTTTCTGTTGAAATAATATTAAAAATAGGCACTATGAAAGTTTAACACTGGCTACCATTTTTTAGTTTTCTGTATTGCCACCAGATGGCAGGATAGATACTTACTTAGTTTTCTTACCTTGAACTAAAAATTGTGTGCAAGTAATTATATTATTTCTTTACGAGAAAACATTTTTTTTATTAGAATTCCAGATCTAATCCAATTAGGTTTTGGGCCCAGGATACTCTGATAATAAAAAAAGGCAAAGAAAAGAAGACTAGAATAATTTTTCATTGAGAAGTTTAATAACCTCAAACAAAATGGAGGCAACGCGGTCAATGATTTAAAAAAAAATCGATGAAAATAACTTTAGACAGTGGAAGTTTCATGTTAAATGTGCTCTAAAGGCAAAAGGTATAGATATTTCTACGCCAAAACCAGAAATAAATAGCGCTGAGTGGTTGAAAAATGATGGCATGGCGATGTTTATAATAACCTCTTCAATGGATTTCAAACAAATTTTATTGGTAGAAAACTGTGAAACTGCCGAAGAAATAATGAAAAAACTTGAGTCTATATACGAGCAAAATAGTGAACTATGTAAAATGCTAATTCATGAGAAGTTTTATCAATACAAAATGTCGGAAAGTGACAGCGTGGCTCAACATATTTCAAAAGTTGAAACCTTAGCCAAGCAGTTAAAATAAAGTGGCAAAAGTGTTAGTGAGATGGCAATCATAACAAAAATACTGGGAACATTGCCACTAAAGTACAGATATTTGCGCCAAGCTTGGATGTCACTAGATCCTAAACAACAAACGCTCAACAATTTGACTGCTCGTTTGTTAGATGAAGAGGCAAGTTTAACGTCTATGGAAGAGCAAGAGACAGCTCTCCTCGATTCTAACAAAGGTTGGAAGAAACAGCCCAAGCAAAATGAGTCTGGATCTTTTTTTTTTTTTATTTATGATGTAACCTTTTAGTTACCTCATAACAATTACAATCTAGCCGTGAGGCTAATAAGTAATTTAAATTTAACCTAACCTGCTAAAACTTATATAGTAAAAAATGTGTCCATCGGCACTTTTCTTATTGTCTCTAGTTATTATAATAATAAGTCACTGCACTACTTTACACTAATTTCACTAAACTAGATCAAAAGGCTTAGTCCTTTTCAGTCTTCTTACTATGTCCGTGGTGTCAAGAAGCTGGATTGCCTCGACATTCACATGTTTCAGAAGTCTTTGTTCGTGAGCTTCGGCATATTTTTTTATAACTTTTGTAACAAGGTCCACTCCTGAATCCCGGTGAATGTCCTCATTTCTTATGTACCATCCCGGGAGCGTTTATTATACTCCGAAGTTCTTTGTTTTGGAATCTTTGGATTATCTCAACATTGGTGCGTTTTGTACAGCCCCAAAGCTGAATACCATATGCCCATACAGGCATAAGTACTTGTTTGTACAGAAGTACCTTGTTGTAAACTGATAATGTTGAATGTCTGCCGAGTAGCCAGTACATTTTCTTGAAGCGTAAATCTAACTCCTGGCGTTTCTTTTTGACGTGTGCCTTCCAGCGTAGTTTTGCGTCAAGCGTCATACCCAAGTATTTTGCCGTATTTTCATATGGTACTATGTTACCATTAATGTATACCGGTGTATAGTTAGGTCTTTGATTTGTGAAGTCTATATGAGTCGTTGATTCTCCATTTCTTTGTCCAATCGAGATGGTGTTGACGGCCGATTGAAGTCTTTCAATGGCTTTTTTATGAGTGGCACCTGTTGCCATGACGGCTTTATGAGTGGCACCTGTTGCCATGACGGCTGTGTCGTCTGCGAAGGTCGCAATAATATTGTTTTTTATTTCTGGAATATCGCAGGTGTACAATAGGTACAAGACAGGGCCAAGGACACTTCGGATCATGTGGGAGTGGTTCAAAATAAAATAAAACAACAAAACATAGATTTCAATGTTATAACTGCGGTAAGAGCGGGCATTTTGCTAAGGAATGTCATCTCCCAAAAAAAGACGGAGCATCCGGCAACAACGGAGCAACCGGCAACAACGGCACAACCGGCAGCATTTTAATCTCCTAAAACATCGGAAAAAAAATCTAAAAGAAGTCAATTAAACGAGTGTGATGAATTGAAGAAACGCAGCGAGGAAGTTTATAATATTGTGAAACAAATGTCACAGACGGAGTCTGACACAAGTCTACTGTACTGCAATTTACTGTATAATAAATTAAGCGATGTACGGTAAAGTACAAGAGATATCGCCATGATGGAAATAGATAAAATAATATATACGTTTAAACAACGAGACAAGCACGCAAGGAATTTCCCAAACTCAGTTTACCAAAACATATCGTTACCCATTAGCCAACAACTATACAACTCACAACTATCTCCACAATATCAACTCGCACAGCAATCCCCAGGTTACTCTCATTCATTCAACTTATAACCATCCCTTGGTTACTATCATTCATACAACTCACAACCCCTGGTAACCATCCCCACAATATCAAGTCTCAGTGCAATCCTCAGGTAACTCTCATTCATCCAATTCACAACCATCCTCACAACATCAAGTCTCACTGCCATCCCCTGGTTACACTCATTCAACTAACTCACAATCATCTCCACAACATCAAGTCTCACTGCAAACCCCTGGCGAAGTTCATTCATCCAACCCACAACCATCCCCAGGTAGCCCTCAATCGTCCAACTCACAATATCAATTTTCAGTACCACCCCCAGACGACGTCCACTCATCCAACTCACAACCCCCACAGCATCAACACTCACTGCTGCCAGGTTTACAGTTGAAACAATATTACGAGAATACCATGTTTGATTAGATCTTTGTACTATTTCACTACTTTATCTCTACTATTATAAAATTGTAAAGATAGCTGTGACGGTACTGAAAGATATTTTTTTCAAGATAAATTTGAAAAAATAACTGTACCCGACTAATTTAGGGCTTCCGAATCCAAATCTGTGATATATTTTCTTCGTGTCTGTTTGTTTGTTCCCCTCCGTATCGGAAGGTCTTCGGGGTTGGAGCAAAATCCAGTAGCTTGATCATAATTATATTATTAGGATTATGTACGTATATTTTCAAATTACAATACGGCTCACCACCTATGACGTGGGACAAATTATACAAAGGTGAAATTTGGGCATATAAAATGCCTCTGCCTACCCCTTCGGGGATAAAGGCGTGACCATATGTATGTATGTATGTATTTTCAAATTAAATATTATTGTATGTTTCATCAAAATCGATTCAGTGGAAATGATATTATAGCTTTACCTATATTTTACTAGAAAATAATTAATAATTAATAATAAAAAATAAAATAATTAATAATTAATTTTATTTTTTTATATTTTACATTGGACAGGTGAATATGTAAAATCACCTCGCGAACGAAGTCGCGGGCAAAAGCTAGTAATAAATAAAATTGATTCTCACACTCAAGTACTATAATTACTTTTTTTCTTCGTTTAATTCTACCATCAAGGCTACGCAACGGCATCGACACATCTTGAAATTGTTTGTATGGAGACTTTAAAAAGATAACTAAGGCTTGCGCAGTTATCTCCAGATGCCAAAAATCTGAGTGCAATTGCAAACCGTTCTTGAACAGGAATACATTTTCGCATGTTGGTATAATTTCTTGATATAACTGGACCAATTTTATTCAGAAGGTATTCCAAATCATTTGAAGTCATCCTACAAAAATTGAAGAATGTGTTGTTTGATTCTTATTGAGCATGTCATTTCCGTTATATCTAAAAAAAAGGAACCTTCTAAAATAGTCCCCGAAATTTGACGAAAAAACATGTTCTGACAGAACAACACATTCGTAGTTGTTTAAGCTTTCATGACTTCGGCAATAGCAGAATTGAGACATTTTTAAATCATAATTTTGAAAAACACATAGGAAGGTTGACCGCAATCGTCTTTTATTAAGACGTTTCATAGATACTGTAGTTTTGTTAGGTAAACAGGAACTGTGTCGCGGCCACGATGAGAGCTCTGAGTCGAATAACCACGGTAAATATATTAAAACATTTTTTTAAATATTTAGCTCGCCAAATTGATGTCGCCAGCCTGATGGAAAGCCGTGGCGCATCTAGCAATTGGGGGCCACTCTCACAGTGGTCCTCAAGTTGGCGGCCCTGTGATGTGATTCTTCACTCTCTAGTGATATACAGAATGATTTGATCCATTGTATTGCATTCGTAGTGCGCGATGAGATATTTTTTATTAATTAATAAAATATATATTCACGGACATCTCACACAACGCCATCTGATTCCAAAGTAAGCTAGGAATAACCTGCTTGTGTTATGGGTACCAGACCACGGATATTAATACTTACATACTTTTAAATACATACATATTATACATAGGAACACCCAGACTCTTGAGACAAACATTTATGGGTCACACAAATATTTGTCTCCGGTGGGAATCGAACCCACGACCTCCAGCGCCGCAGGCGGTATCACTACCGACTGCGCCACGGAGGCATTCAGCTCATTTCAGGTCAGGGCAGGTCGTTCCAGGTTTTTATAGTTCGAGAAACATTGCAATATTTAAGTGCGTACGATACTGTGCCCCGAGCACGAAAAATGACAGCAGTCGTATCGTAAATGTATCGAGTCCACGATACGTGAACAGAGTATTACGTTAGACAGCAGCACGAAGCACTAAAGCGATAGTTTCGAGCACTCGATACGAACACGTTAATGAGGTCATCCTAACGTATGTAGGGATGGGCTCTTGAAATTAATTAGACGTTCGAAAACAAAATTATGCTGTAAACTTTTTATTATTTTCTTTAGAAAGATCTTGTATATTGGTAATTAGAGCAAAACATGGTCCTGTAAACAAATAATATACTTAAGTAATTTATGGAATAGGAGATTATAAAATGTAGAATACTTAGAAAATAAAATCATTTACGAATACAAGCAAGTCAATCATTGTAGGTATGGTTTCAGAACGACACGACTCTGCACTTGACACTCTTGACTCAGTTGACAGTTGACATGACAGACAGATAATAGTGAAGTTTGTTTTGTTTTCGTTACATAATTTCCTTGCCTTTTTATCTTAAATTGCCGGCTAATATTGACGATTAACATAATTAAAAGTACTTTAAAGTTTGCAAATAAGTCAGTATAAATTGTAAAAATGAGAACAAGCCACTTGCAGTACGTGGTGATGGTGGAGTTCATGGAAGTGTAAGTTTCAAGAAAAAATCCAAATTAGATTTTTACTTTGTGAGCGTAGAATAATTATGTAGCTCAAGAGTTATACTCTTGAGCTTTAAAAATTGAAATCACCTTTCCAGAAATGGTGATTTGTCAAAACCATCAGGGGGTCCTCGTGGTCGTCACTTCATACAAATGAAGTGAAAGGAGTTAACCAATAAATTAAATAGCGATGGCACAGGAGACCCTAGGTCTCAGGAAAAATGGCGAAAGGTTTGTTATCTTAAGTGTCTTTATTTTCTTTTCCTTGAGTTTGACTTGTCCTTTTTGAATGCCTGTTAAAGTTTTTTTTTTCATTATTTTACATGCACCGATATATTATGTTCCATTTGGTTAGGTAGGTACTTAAAAACGGTAAACAAGAAAAATGCCGGATTACAGAAATATCAACCTTTTATGACCCATTGTCTTATTACTTTAAACTGACATGGGCATTACCATTCACATAAATATTTTTTCAATCAGAGAAATTCAAGTTTAGACAGAGTCAGACAATCTATCATCAACCCAGCGTGATCTGGAAAGAAGTTTAGAATACCTTCTTTTTAGTTTCTTTATGGTAGGTAAAATGCAGTAGGTATATACGTTATAAAATCATTATCATTATAAATAATATAATAATATCGTTTCACAGCTTGACCTAACCAAATGAAATAAAGGTACTTACTAAAAGCTTTTTATGCTTTACTTGTTTTAGTTTACTGGTATCTATGTTTTTATGGTAATTTATTTAATGATTTGCTTGAATACCTACCCTTTTTTTATCAAGGTTTGGAGTGATTTCAAAAACAACACCAAGAAGAAATGTGCCAAGAAAAATAGGGCAGCTAGTGGTACTGGTGGGGGCCCAGCACTCCAATTATCGCTGACTGACCTTGAAAACAGGGTCATGCAGATAATTGGAGTACAGGCGGCAACGGGCATGGTTGTGGAAGAAATAGGGTTTCAGCGGGTCAGCACTTATTTTAATTTTGTATAATGCCCATTTTAAAAATAAGAGCATTATGTACTGACCAATCATTTATGTATTCTTATTTTTAAGGATATGATTCCTGATACTGAAGCTGCTGATAATCCCCCAGAAGTATCAGCCCCTTAAGCCTCTGTACAATTTTTAATAGAAGGTAAAGAATAAACGAATACTTTGTCTCTATGTTTGCTAGCTCCATTTAAGACTGCCTCTGTGGCGCAGTCGGTAGTGATACCGCAATACCGAACCCTACAAATGGCGAATATCATATATCAGATAGCGTGAATATTAATTTATTTATTTTATTTATTATTTATTTAATACGCCTGGGCTCAAGCCAACCTCACCTTCAAGTTGTACACCTGTAGACTATCAGACTGTCGACGTTGGAATGACTGATATCTTCCAACAATGCCACAAATAACAAGTGTAAATAAGAAAATGACTGTTCTTCTAACAAATCTATACTAAGCATAATCTTGGTATACATTTTATATAAATACTAGCTGATGCCCGCAGCTTCGCCCGCGTGAAATTTTGTTTCCGTTCCCGTTCCCCATGGGAACTCATTCATAGGATACAAAGAAGCCTATGTGTTATTCCAGACTATAATCCATTCCTGTACCAAATTTCAGCCAGATCCGTTCAGCCGTTAGAGCTTGAATGAGTAACAAACATCCATACTTTTCGTTATTGCCTGGAGACGTCAGGTGACATTTTAAGGTTGGCACTGAAAATCAGTACTGGATGGTTGTTATCCATTACAGTGTATGCTGAGTGTCAATTCCTGATTGCGGACACAGCGTTCATACTAAGCTCAAACAATATTATTAACTACAGTTTGTAAGTCAAGTACTATTCAACGCAGAGGAAATTCCAAGAAAGACACGTGCTGCCATTTGCCACGTAAAGACACGTCGACCGTCGACAATTCGACATTTTGTGACAAACGTCGGCAAATGACAGCTGACATAAATATCTGCACAGGCGGCGGAAACAGATGATTATAAGGTTTTTGAACGTTTTGCCGCCTGTCTGTATGATCGTTGTGTTGTTTATGTACATGTTATTTTTATATCTATGTTTGTTTTTCTCTGTTTTTATTATTATTTTTTAAAAAGGTTACTGTTGTTTGATCTATGTGCGCTGTGATCTAAAATAAAAATTATTTTCTTTCTTTCTTCTTCTTTCTTTCATACTCACAAACTTTCGCATGTAAAATATTGGTAAGATTGTAATTACATTGTAGATTGGAATACTCCTGGTACAAGCAGCCAACCCACTGTGGCTGCTCCTTTACCACCACCTCAGACCCTTGCTCCATCTCCAGTTGCTGTGGTGGAAGAGGGGTGCTATCTTCCTCCGCGAAAGAAAGCAAAAAACAACAATGATACTATTTTGAAAATGCTAATAGAGGCTGATGGTAAATCGAGGGAGTATGCCAGGGAGCGTGACAGAGTGTATGAAGAATTACAAAGAGAAACATTAAAGATAAACAACGAGATGTTTAAAGAAAAAGTAAGGCAGACAGATGCAGAATTGCAACTTCAAAAAGAAAAAGTAAGGCAGACAGATGCAGAATTGCAACTTCAAAAAGAAAAAGTAAGGCAGACAGATGCAGAATTGCAACTTCAAAAAGAAAAAGTAAGGCAGAGAGATGCAGAATTGCAACTTCAAGCTGCTTGGTTGGAATTGTTAATAAAGGCAATGGAGGTTTTAGTGAAGCACTTGGAAAAAAAATAACTATCAAAATTTTTAATCGATTTTATTATTTTTTAACAATATTTAACTCTATTACTGTTCCTTATTGTATTTATTAACAAATTTATAATTGCTCTTCCCCTTAGTAAATCATCTCCTGTCGTAGGTTCTTCATATATTTGTTCCGACAATGATGAATAATGTGATGTTATGTTGGGGTTTTGAGGTTCAGGTTCAGAAACATTGAACTCGATGGCCAAATTATGCAGCACACTGCAAGCTGCTATTTTTTTGCACATTTCACTGGTGTGTAATGACTGCATTACACACCAGTGAAATGTGCAAACATCGCACACTGGTGCGATGTTTGCTTAAACAACGCCACCGATTTTTCAATCTCCCAAAAGTGTTTTCTATTAGCGCTCTAGCTTTTCCATGAATAGTTGTGTATGCTAGCGCGGAACAATCATCCAGAACCGGCGTCATCAACCAGGGACGTTGTGGATAGCCTGAATCACCTGCAAGTAATGAAAACATACCACTATAGCAATCACGCATGTAGGTAAGGTCATCATCATCATGTAGTGTGTAGTATTAAGCGATATATTATGTAAACCATAATTATTGTACTTGTATTCATTATACGTCGTAAGATATATACCCGATCATTGACAAATAAAGAATAGTTATTACTCAACAGTCAGAGCGTTTTCTTCTACTTGCATCCCGACCTTACATGGCGACCCCGCCAGTCCGCCAGTTCGGTTCGGCGCGTCGGGCGACAAATCGCGTGCAAGATGCTTTACACTAAGTGATTCGTGTTTTGAAGGACATTTTTCAAAATGTGCATTTTCTACTTTAAAAACTATTATTTCATCCCCCCCTGTACTTCAGTATTCAGATTTTTCGGCAAATACACTCATTTGCAAAAAAAACGGGCGGTTTTGATTTTCATTCATCTTTAAAAAGATACAATACCAAAAAGGTTTCAATCGTTTGTACACGTTACAGGCCGGTTTTAAAAAAGTACGTTCTAAATTCAAATTTTCATTTGATGCTCATTTTTACAGAAAACCCCTTTTAATCCTACATTTTTGGCGCGAAGTTCCAGAAGTTAACATCGACTTTCACAACTTTTATTCAATTTTTATCGATTAATTTCATATCCTTGACTGTCAAAGCTTTATTTATTGCTGTTTGGCTGTATCAAAAGTGGTAGATAAAGTGGTAAAAGCTACCAAAATTATCGCGCTGCTTGAAGAGGGTTGCAGCCAATGTTTCGTGGCTAGGAGGCTAAATGTTAGTCGCTCGACGGTCCAAAGGACCTGGCAGCGATATCAGGAGACTGGTTCCGTCGAGAGAAGGCCTGGTTCTGGAAGAAAACCATGTACCCAACCACGGGATGATCGTTTTCTTGTGAGTCGCGCATTGAGTAATCGCAAATCTTCGTATGTGGATCATAAGAACAACCTCCAAGAAGTAAGAAATGTGCATATTAGTCTATGGACGGTCAGGAGGAGGCTTCTCGCTGCCAATATACGCAGTCACCGCCCGGCCCGCGGCCCCAAATTACTCCGTGAACACAGAGTTCACAGGCTTAGGTTCGCTAGAAATTTTGAATCATGGACTCAAGAAGATTGGAATAGGGTTTTGTTCTCTGATGAAGCCAGGATATCTCTGTTCGGTGAAGATCGACGTCGGCGAGTGCTAAGAACACAAGGAGAGCGCTTTGCAGATGCATGTTTCGAAGAAATCACACCTTATGGTGGGGGCTCTGTTATGTTTTGGACAGGAATAAATTCAATGGAACGTACAGAGTTAGTCTTCATTTAAAACGGCTCACTGACTGGGCATCGATACATAACGGAAGTTCTAATTCCTCATGCACAACCCGCATTGGCCGCTCTAGGTCAAGACTCGATTTTTAAGGACGACAATGCTCGCACCCACCGATCCCGCGATGTTAATGCGTATGTGCAAGAGGTCGGCATTCGTCGTTTGGATTGGCCAGCTCGAAGTCCCGACCTCAATGCCATAGAACATATCTGGGACGTTCTAAAACGGCATGTGAGATCAGTACACCCGGCTCCGCAGACCATCAGAGAGCTGAAGAATGCGATTACTGCTGAGTCGGAACGTATTCCGCAAGCAAGTATCCGGGATATACTCGCTAGCATGCCCAGGCGAATTCAAGCTGTGATTTTAGCTAGAGGGGGTCACACTCGATACTAAACATTTATCTGCTTTTACTTTATTAAAGAAAAACAAACAAAAAAACTTTTTTATTTTTACTTCATGAGCATATGCACTACTAGCGAGGTTTAGCATTATTTCCCATAAATTGTAACAAAATTTTATGAAATACTGATGAAAACGATTATTTTCTTATTATTTATTTATTTATTTATTGTTCAAAACAGCACAGTAACATTCAACATATAAGTATTCCACTCGCTTAAACTTAGTAGGTTTTTGTGCGAATTAATTCAATTACAGTTTGTAATTAAATGAAATGCTATTAATTTACAATCTTCGCTAGAGGGTGAACTCCGTCTGTTGTCTTGGAGTTTAAACAATAATATAATTAATGTAGATCTATATAGGGACACAATACGTCCTTGTTGATTTTAGACCTGTTTACACAGAAAATGATTGTTTTACTGTGTGGCATATCACCAAACCGCGTGGCTTTTAGAAGCTATTATTATAATACTAGGCGATTCCCGCGGTTTCACTCGCCTGGTGAATTGTACCCGTAAGCGATAATCATGGTTATTACATAGATAGACGTACTACGATTTTATGCAGTTTCGCTTGATCGAAAATATCGTGCTTGCATATTAATAACGTAACTGTTGACAACAACTGAGTTTAATTGATTCACCATAATGAAAATACAAACGATGAGAGGAAATAAGATCCTAACTGGTATTCTATGTGAATCAAATAATTGAATTAATTTGAACCATTCTTTCAGCAATTATTTTAATTTTGACAACAACTGAGTTTAATTGGTTTACCATATTGAGAATACGTACATACGATGTAAAGAAATAAGATCCTAACTGGTATTCTATGTAAATCAAATAATTGAATTAATTTGAACCATCTTTCAGCAAATATTTTAATTTTTATTGAAAATTAGAACGGTGCCTAGAATATTTCAATTGGCAGTTCTAGGTAAATTAGAACAGTGACTACAATATTTCAATTGGCAGTTCTAGATAAATTAGAACAGTGCCTACAATATTTCAATTGGCAGTTCTAGGTAAATTAGAACAGTCCCTACAATATTTCAATTGGCAGTTCTAGGTAAGTTAGAACAGTGCCTACAATATTTCAATTGGCAGTTCTAGGTAAGTTAGAACAGTGCCTACAATATTTCAATTGGCAGTTCTAGGTAAGTTAGAACGGTGCCTACAATATTTCAATTGGCAGTTCTAGGTAAATTAGAACGGTGCCTACAATATTTCAATTGGCAGTTCTAGGTAAATTAGAACAGTGCCTACAATATTTCAATTGGCAGTTCTAGGTAAGTTAGAACAGTGCCTACAATATTTCAATTGGCGGTTCTAGGTAAGTTAGAACAGTGCCTACAATATTTCAATTGGCAGTTCTAGGTAAGTTAGAACAGTGCCTACAATATTTCAATTGGCAGTTCTAGGTAAGTTAGAACGGTGCCTACAATATTTCAATTGGCAGTTCTAGGTAAATTAGAACGGTGCCTACAATATTTCAATTGGCAGTTCTAGGTAAATTAGAACGGTGCCTACAATATTTCAATTGGCAGTTCTAGGTAAATTAGAACAGGGCCCACAATATTTCAATTGGCAGTTCTAGGTAAGTTAGAACGGTGCCTACAATATTTCAATTGGCAGTTCTAGGTAAATTAGAACGGTGCCTACAATATTTCAATTGGCAGTTCTAGGTAAATTAGAACAGTGCCTACAATATTTCAATTGGCAGTTCTAGGTAAGTTAGAACAGTGCCTACAATATTTCAATTGGCAGTTCTAGGTAAGTTAGAACAGTGCCTACAATATTTCAATTGGCAGTTCTAGGTAAGTTAGAACGGTGCCTACAATATTTCAATTGGCAGTTCTAGGTAAATTAGAACGGTGCCTACAATATTTCAATTGGCAGTTCTAGGTAAATTAGAACGGTGCCTACAATATTTCAATTGGCAGTTCTAGGTAAATTAGAACGGTGCCTACAATATTTCAATTGGCAGTTCTAGGTAAATTAGAACAGTGCCCACAATATTACAATTGGCAGTTCTAGGTAAATTAGAACAGTGCCTACAATATTTCAATTGGCAGTTCTAGGTAAATTAGAACAGTGCCTACAATATTTCAACTGGCAGTTCTAGATAAATTAGAACAGTGCCTACAATATTTTAATTAACAGTTCTAGGTAAATTGGAACAGTGCCTACAATATTTTAATTGGCAGTTCTAGGTAAATTAGAACAGTGCCTTCAATATTTTAATTGGCAGTTTTAGGTAAATTAGAACAGTGCCTACAATATTTTAAATGGCAGTTCTAGGTAACTTAGAACAGTGCCTACAATATTTTAATTGGCTGTTTTAGGTAAATTAGAACGGTGCCTACAATATTTTAATTTATAATTCTAGGTAAATTAGAACGGTACCTACAATATTTTATTTGGTGGTTTTATACGAAATGGAACGGTACCTACAAAATCGTAAGAGCTAGTTCTGGGTGAATTGGAACAGTGCTAAAAGCTTCATTATTGGCGAATTGCTTGGACTAATAAGATATTATTGCGCAGGACCATTTAAGTAAGAAGTACATGAAAATTCGTACCAAATGGTTTAATTTGAATTTTAATGATACTTACAAAATTCTAATATGTAGTTCTATGTAATTTAGAACGATACCTACAAAATTCCAACTGGTAGTCCCATGTGAATGAGGACGGTACCTACGTTTATTTCTATCAAGTTGTTCTATGTAATTAGAATGGTACTTGAATAAATTGCTGCTTACCGAATAGTTCCAAGACCATATCGAACATAGCATCATTAGAAACCCTGTAAGAAAATTTCAAATAGCAAAGATAGGTAAGTAAAGAAAATTTTAAAATTAGTATCGATGGTCAAAGCTGTGTTATACAGTGGCGAATGTTAAAGCCTCAAAGGTAAAGACTCTGGCTTTTTGACAGATCGTATATGCCAATGATTTATTATTTTAACAATATTAGTAATGTCAAAGCTGTGTTTTACAGTGGCGAATGTTACAGCCTCAAAGGTAAAGACTCTGGCTTTTTGACAGATCCCATATGCCAATGATTTATTATTTTAACAATATTAGTAATAACAGATGGTGTGGGTAACGTGTTGAAACAATAACTAGGTACACAAAGGTATATTGCGTACGAACTGGCGCAATAATTTTACTAAGTAAAAGCAGACAATCATTTGAGAAGGGCTTTGACCCAAATGACATCATTAAGACACTAAGTGCAGTTCGTTAGATAGAACTCATAATTTTGATGATGCCAGTCCATTTGCATTGGGGACCATTCAATTGCTTCTGATCATGTGATGCTTCTGGTCCACAAAAAATTGCAACAATAATCGGACAGACCGTGAAAGATGTCGCTGTCCAACTAAGACGAGAAGAAGAGAAGAGTTCTTGCGTGGGCTGAGCAGTAGAACACTTGATATATTAAAGTTTCTGACGAATAGTTTCGAGCTAATTCTGTGACCAGGATCTCGGGAGGTCAGAAACATGTGCTTTTGGTGGGCTTTACGTTTGTAATTATATAAATTTAAAATTGAGTACTGTCCGATCGGAGTACTTACCAACATAATTCTCAAACACAAGACATGTTTCCATAATAACATAGGTACCTACTAAGTAATGAAAATGGGATTGTTTTCTCGATTGAGAACTTACATTCAAAATTGATAGGTATGCAGAGTGTAATTTATTTATTTTACACTTTAATGTACGCCAAGTAAATAAAATTATGGGACATAAATACCGTGCAAGGCAAGAAGATAATGGGCGGCCTTATCGCTGAGATGTAGTTTCTACCAGGCAACCTTTGGATGGAGAAAGTTGGTTGAAGGTAATGTTATGTAAAAAAACGAGTAACTTAGATTTCCACTTGGTTTAGTTACCAACCAGTTCAACTCTGGATTCATCTTTGATTGATCATTGATTCTCAAATCAGTGACTACTTTAGTCGTTTTATTATAGTTAAGACTTTGCATACACCCTAATAACACACTAATAGAAGCAATTTACTTCGTGCCATGGTTAGCGTCACAGCTGATAATGGGCGACAGCTTTGTAATATAACTTTTGTAGTATTTGCAAATTTGGTAAGTATAACTGCCTACATATATTACATAGACCTATGGCCCAACAAACGATAAAGTTGAAAACAATTGGACATTGGAAATTTGCCAGTGTAAATTATAAAAAAAAAAAAAATGGTTAGACAATTTGCTTAACTATCGTGTCTAATTCAATTACAGGAAAATCTATTTCAGAACATATTTATGTGTCAATAGAGATAATTTACTTTCTTTGATTGAGCAATAAAACTGTGCGAGTGTGAAGCGCTCATAGCCTCCCTGACGTGTTCTACCAACGATTGCTGCGCTGAACATCTTGTGCTGTGGCGGGTGATGAGATGGGTGATCACCTTGTGACATTTAGAATTAGCGTTTCCATGCCTTGAGACTGGTTCCGGTTGAAAACGACAGGTCAGTTGTTGGACCGGGTAGATGTCTGGAGCGGCTTGACTACAGGGATGTATGTATATCGGCGCTTTTGGGGCTATATACGTGATGTAATATACGTACTCGTATAATTTATTTTTAACTAGCGAACGTCGCATGACCTTCACCCGCGTGGCTCCCGTTCCCGTGGGAGTGCAGGAGTAAAGTGTAGCCTATGTTCACTGGGAAGAGCGTGGCTTCCCAACAGTGAGGGAGCCTATTGGATGCAAATAAACAAACAAACGGGCAATCGAGTCTTTCATCTTTATAATATTAGTATAGGTATAGCATTTTCAGAGGTATATTTTGAAACCAGGCACCGAAATGTAGAAATGAACACGCGGATAAAAGGAAACGTCCGTGGATTTACTGTGGATGTTGGATTTAAAATTGGAAGAAAGGTATATCCCAATTACCTAATAAAGAAAAGGACGAAGAGTTGTTAACCAGTATTTATTATTGGAAGTTAATGGAAGTATTAGAAAACGAATATATAATTGTTTTATTAACTTTTGTAAAAGGTAGATGTAGCATATATTGGAATAAATATGGTATTGCACGTGACTATGACGTAGGAGTAGGGATACGGCAAAGCTCGGCTAGCCGCTATTCTATCTCCGGATGTCGTGCGCGTGTGACTGTTAGCTAACAAGTGGTTTATTATTTAATACCTCAATACCGAACCCTACAGTGAGGATAAAACTACCTATAATTATCAAACAAAGCAATATTAACACTTGAAATGGTTCATTGCTTAGGTGCCCGTTTTTTTTGCAAATGAGTGTAATAAGTTTATTCTTCAAACAGATGCCTCCAAACACTCTTTAGGAGCTATTTTGTGTAACTTTAATGGAAAACCGATAGCATTTGCTAGCAGAAACCTAAATAAAGCAGAGCATAACTATCCCACCGTGGAAAAGGAATTGTTAGCGATAGTATGGGCCGTTAAGCATTTTCGTCCCTATTTATACGGTCAAACTTTCATAATTCAAACAGATCATAAACCCCTTATATACTTATTTGGAATGCGAGATCCGTCTAGCCGACTATTGAAATTTGGACTCTTACTCGAGGAATATGACTTTATAGTGGAATATGTTAAAGGTTCCGAGAATATCGCAGCTGATGCAATGTCACGATTACCTGTTTCGTCAGCGGATTTGAAAACAATGCATGAGAGCGTAATCACTGTTATGACCCGATCCCAGCGTAAAAAGTCTCAGGAGTTTAAGATTACTCCGGGTGCTATATTTCCTACTGACGATTGGCCTGCGCAACCAAGAGTTGTAGATATTTATAGTAAACCGAGTAATTCTGTGGAACTTAAATTTATCGATAATAATAAACTAAATAATCTACGTAGATCTAATGTTACTGATTTTGAAAATAGTGTGTTTTGCTATTCGTCATCGAGAATGACATTGTTTATTAATTCAGTATCCCAATCGCAACTGACGCCAGCCGGTTTTGTGAGGGAACTGAGAATATTTTGCGAGAAAATAAACGTGCACGAGTTAGTTTTCATACGATGGGAAAAATATGATGATTTTACTAAGCAAATAGTTAGCGAAATAAAAAAGATTAGTAATTGGTCCGGACCGCGGTTATGTACCTATATTGAATGATATTCGAATAATACAAGACAAAGACGACCAGAAAGTAATATTGAACGATTTCCATCTTCTACCAACGAGTGGCCACGCGGGTATAAGACGGATGTACAACAATATCAAAAAATATTATTTTTGGTCAGGTCTTTACAATGACGTAACGACATTTATCAAGAAATGTTAGCAATGCCAGAAATATAAGCATAGTTCTCATTACACTAAAGAGCCTATGGAGGTCACTACCACTGCAAATTCGGCAATGGAAAAGATCTTCCTTGACGTTGTAGGACCCTTAGATAAAGATAATTATAACAATACATACTTACATTTTGAGTATTCAATGCGAATTAAGCAAATACGTTGAAGCGTATCCAATGATGACTGAAAGTTCTAATGAGATAGCCTGATTAAAATGTTAGGTGTTTTGATAATTTAGAGATTTGTATGTTTCTGGTGATAATATGATTAAGGATAGGTAATTTTGTTATTGTTTGTTTTTATTTCGAGTAATTTTTGTTTTGCCACAGATTTTTGTTTATTTTTTTGTGATTATGATACGAGTATTAAGAAGACTGATTAGTTAAAAGGAGAGTTGTACTTAATTATATTATTGAGATTAAAAAAAAACTAGTTTATTTTCCATTATTTCTGTAATGTGAGTGCTATTAGTTAGTGTTTAAGATGAATAAATAATTGTTTTGTACTTTTTATGATTGTTTCAATGACGCGTATCTATTCATTTTATTATATCTTGAGGCTGATATTGGCACAACAAAACCGCGTAAGTGCCGTAACACCCACATAAATAGGAAAACTGCAATTTTTCTACCACTGACTGATTGCCTGATACACTAAGAACCCAATATTTCAGTAAGATCGCTATATCATTCGAAATACTCAAATTATAAAGTTTCTTTTATCTCCTGGAAAATAGTCAACCTTGTAGTTACGCACTATTGCAAATAGTAGATCAGCGCTTTTGCAGTATCGTCGACGATATGTGGGATGTACGGCATGTGTGCAGGTGGGCTGCAGCCTGTCTCCCTGATTTGACGTCAACATTGGCGTCAGACAGGGTTGCGTGCTGTCGGCCCTGCTGTTTGTCCTGTACCTGGAAGATTGTCTTAAGAGAGTAAGATCGATGAATGTTGGATTGCGAATGGGTAACTTACTTGTGAACTGTTTGCTGTATGCAGATGATGCCGTGCTCATAGCCGAATCGCTATCAGAACTACAGTCACTAGTCACAACGAAGAAAGATGATTGTCTAATGAGAGGCTTACATTTGAACGCGACTAAAATGAAAGTGATTGTATTCGAAAGAGAAGAGGACAGAACGAATGCCAGGATAACTGTAAATGATGTAGTGCTGGAACAGGTGGATGAGTTTGTATATCTTGGATGTGCATTTAGCAGGGATGGACGGTACACCGCTGATTTAGAAAGGACGGTAACTGTGGGAAATAGTGTGAATGGAGCGTTAGGCAAAATTTTGGGTGCCAAAACCCAAAGTCAAAAGGCCCAGCTCGCAGTACACAGTGCGGTGCTGATACCTACGCTAAGGTATGGCAGGACACGCATGAAAGTAGAATAAACGCGGTCGAGATGCGCGCGCTACGCAAAATCGGCGGAGCAACGCTCGCAGATCGCGTTCGGAATGAAGATGTAAGAAAGAGAGTACCGGTGTTAAAGTAAGGAAGGGCATACTCCGATGGTTCGGGCATGTGGAGTGAATGGGTGATGAAAGAATGACAAAACAGATATACAACGCGAAAGTGGATGGACGTAGGAGTCGGGGAAGGCCACGACACACCTACCACGACCAAATTAATCGTGTGTTAGTTGAAGGTGGTGTCAAGAGCCGAAGGAACCGACGTGCATGCATGAAAAGAAAAATGAAGGTTGAAGAAGCAAGTGAGGTGTGTATGGACCGTGCCGTGTGGCGCTCGGTTCTTTCTGCCTACCCCGCAAGGGATTTGGCGTGAAGGTAGATAGATAAATAGATAGATTTAAACTCCACGAAAGGAAGAGTGGATGAGATAGACAAAAAATGCGCCATCTACACCTGCAGTCGCCGATCGCGAAGGTGGCCCATGGTACTTTTTATCGAATGTTAGACATAAGTACAGTGAATGCCCAAGTTCTTTATCAAGCTGATGGTGCCAATACCATTGATCGGGGACAGTTCATTAAGATCCTGGCGAGAAACACGGTTCTACAACACATGAAGCGCAGAGTTTATAATACTCATATTCCAACTGATATAAAAATTAAGACGTTGAAAAATAAAATGTATTATTTTTATTGACGGAACATTCAAATATACACCCAAGCCATTCTACCAGCTGTTATCAGTTCATGTTGAGTTGAATAGCAGTGATGATTTACCTTGTGTTATGGGCGTTATATACGTCCTCATGCCCGACAAGAGACATGAAACCTACGAACGCTTATTTCAGCTTATCAAGCTGCATTTTGAAACAGATATGATGGCCATTAAATGCGATTATGAAATGGCGCTTATCAATAGAATAAAAGAAGTTTTTTCGAACACACAAATAACGGGCTGCTATTTTCATCTTAATAAAGCCGTTTGGAAAAAGCGTCAGCATTGGGTCTCCCCGAAAACAGAGAGTGCAGAAATATTTTTAGAGTATGTTCCAATTTACCTCTATTATCTCCTCCATACATTACCGCATCTTGGGCTAGCATTGTTCAAAAGGCCTCGAAAATCGAAGAAATGGTGGATTTCTTAGATTAATTTAAAACACAATGGCTACAGTCTCTGGCAGACATAATACCCTGCCCAAGCGAATATAATTTTTGCACAAATAATGCCCTTGAAGGTTGGCACAGGCGGCTAAACGCAAATATTAAATCAAAGCCAACCCTGCTGCTATTCCTCAAGGGTATTAGCAAAGAAGCGCTTTGGCAGGACCACAAATACAAAAATATAGAGCATATTTTTTTTAAGGGAATAAAAGAAGAAAGATAGACATGTTTAATATCAAATACAAACGAGAGCTGCAAAAACTTGAGAGCCAAAAAGTAAGACCTTTTTTGAATTTTTGACAAGCTTTGGCCATATCAAAAGGATATTAGGTCAATAAATGCTTATGTTTGTACCTAATAATATCATTACATAGTATAAAACAAAGTCGCTTTTTCTGTCCCTATGTCCCTTTGTATGCTTAAATCTTTAATATCATTACATAGTATAAAACAAAGTCGCTTTTTCTGTCCCTATGTCCCTTTGTATGCTTAAATCTTTAAAACTACGCAACGGATTTTGATGCGGTTTTTTTTAATAGATAGAGTGATTCAAGAGGAAGGTTTATATGTATAATAATATCCATTAAATAGTGGAGTAATACTGTATACCCGTGCGAAGCCGGAGCGGGCCGCTAGTTTAATATAAAGTGAAAAAAGACAACTTGGCCCACACGGGATTTGAACCCACAACCTTTGCCTATACCGGGGCAATGCTCTGCCACTTGAGCTAATGGGACCGTAATGAATCAAGTTGAAATTCTTCACCTTATTGTAAACCGCCATTTAAGAGTATGGCACAGAGCCATCTATCGAGCTACTTAGCAACTCTGATCCTGTACCTAATATGTTAATAATATTTAAGAGGCTACTAAGCTCTACTTCGGTAGTAGCCGAGTCGAATTTTGCGATGAGAAAGAGATTCCTTTGAAAAATATTATTTCAGTTGCTACGGATGGCGCTCCGGCTATGACAGGGCGCCATAAAGGCTTCATAGCGTACTTAAAAAATAAAATTCCAGATGTTCTTGGTGTACATTGCGTTATTCATAGACAACATTTAGTTGCTAGAAACTTAAGTGAAAAACTATTTCAATCACTGCAATATGTCATCAAAGCAGTCAATAAAATCAGCAACAGCTCTTTGAATGATAGATTATTTCATCAGCTTTGTGTTACTAATGACGAGGATTTCAACCGTTTGTTGTTTCATACTGAAGTTCGTTGGCTATCAAGAGGCAATTGTCTGACTCGATTTTACAACCTGTTTGACTCTGTTATAGAGTTCTTGGAAACTAAAGATACAGAATTGCACGACAAGCTCATAACATCAAAGAATGATATAGCTTACATGACAGACCTGTATAAATTGTTCAACGACATGAATCTCCAACTGCAAGGCGATAAACTAAATTTAATTAAAACAAAAAACGTCGTTGCTGCTTTCGCAGCCAAACTGCTTCTACACAAAAAGAATCTGGGCAGACGTGAGTTTCACAATTTTCCAAATTTATCAGTATCATGCAGTAACGACGAATTGGTTGTCTACTGCCAACATTTGGAAAACCTACGGTGAACAGCCCCCGCCCCCGGTCATGGAGTCCGATAGTATGGGCAAAATCGAGTGTAGGGCACCCTCGCCGCAGACTGGAAAGCTCGGGTTGGAGAGTTATCTCCCTGCTCCCTCCCCGCCATCTCTTTCACGAGAATGACCTGCTCGCAGAAAAACGCGGCGGCGTCCCACGTACTCCCGTTGGAAATCATCGCTCGCACCGTAATCTCCAGCGAAATAAGGTTCAGGTCAAGATCTGTCACTAGGACCTGGCGCCCACGATATGCTCTGTATGGAGCGCTGTGTTCTCGCTGCTTCCTTCGCAGTGCTGACACTGAGCCGTGGTCTCCCGGCGTAATCGCCACAGATACTTATCGAAGCATCCGTGCCCTTAATTATGGGTGACAACCGGTAGAAGAGATTGCCATGGCTCCTCTCCAGCCGCTCGTTTATTATCGATCTGATCACCACCTAGTTGAGAGATCAACTAAGACTCTTCAAGATGGTCAACGCTTTGAGGACTTGGCCGATTTCTTTGGGCGGAAGCTGGCAACTTTTGCCTCTAACTATTTTCAGACACCGTGTAGATTAGTTTAAAAAAATCGAAATAGTTTTCTTGACAGCCAGACCCTTTTTTGCAAAGCAGTTTTAGAGCGGAGTCCGCGACTCGGAAAATGACGGGTCAAACTCTAACTCAAAAAACATTTATATCGCATAGTCCTACTACATAGGCACTTGCGACACGTTCATGAATACAAATCAAAGTTAGTACTACCACCAGTGCGGGCTATTCTTTTTGTGCTCTTTTTATTTCGAGAGAGGGGCGCCGCGAGGCGCCTCGCAGCGTCCCTCTGGACTTTCTACGGCGCCCCAGGGCGCCGCGGCGCACAGGTTGGGAACCCCTGGCTTATAAGAATTTTCCTGCAGACATTGCGACTGAAAAGCAACTTTTTTTGCATCTTAGCAGAACTTGGGAAAATATCCCGCAGCGAGACTTTGATAACTTAATTCAAAGCATGAAAAAGCGTTGCAGGACCTTGTGAACGTCATGGGTGGTTTTACTGACTACTGATTTTTCCTATCAGTGCAAAAAATTGAAAAGAAATTACATATTTTTTTATTTTTTCGTAAATGACACATTCATCTTTAGTTGCACCATTTTTTTACTTTTTGTTTTCGTTTTAATAAAATTTTATATAAGTCGAAAATATATTTTTATTTTATTTTAAAATATAGTCTGAAAAATGGGCTTCCTAAGAAGATAACATTGTTGCATATTATTCCTAACAGATTTTCTGAAAATTGAGAAATTGTGAAATATCCCTAGACGGTGTTCATGTGTGTAAATCAAGTAGAATATTGTGTGTATATAATAGTTGTTTTACTGCCTGGAAACCTCTGCTCTGGACAACGCGCATAGTAGACATCTTCAGCCTGGACCGGCATCAGCGTCAACATCGAATCACGTGTAGGTTGTTGAACGACGAGAGCTATAAGTCTTGTTTCAATAACATCTAAAAGCAAGAATTAAGTTCAAAGACTCGGTTGACCACTGGTGACCGAAATTCATTTGATCATTTGACGTGTGACCGAAAATACATTAGGCCATTCTACTACTGATCGAATGAATAATTGACCAAAAGAGTATTTTTTCGAACAAACATTTGGTATTTTTGCTACTGATCGAATGAACGTTTGGTCGAAAAACAGTTGACCAAAGAATATTTTAAAAACTTAAAGAATATTTTATTAATGGGTTACGATAGAACGAGACCTATACGAGCTAAAGAAATGAAAAAATCAAGTAGATCACCAATGTACCGATATACTATCGAATATAACTCTTGTTAGATTTAATGACAATAACATTGTAACAGCGGCTTTGACTCAATGTGGTGCAGAACCTATGAGCAAAGTCAAACGATACTGTAATAAACTGAAGAAAGATGAAGACGACCATCCTCGTTGCTTTGTAAACTATAATAAATTTATGGGCGGTGTAGACAGACTTTATCAAAATGTTGGATGTTATCAACTCGCGATTCGTCTGAAGAGATGGTAGTTGGTACAGGCAGTTACTCATGTTTCCACTAAATGTTGCAGTCAATAACGTTTTTCAACTGTACAAAATATTTCCAGTAGCAAAAAAAAAGTAACGATACGCCATTATGATCTTTTATAGTTTACGAGAGATATTGCTAGTAGGATGAAATTGGGGTTTCTGGATCAGATCAGATCCAGAAACACCCAATTACAACCATCATTCACACACCATGTTTGAAAAATAATGATCTAGTGGCTTTTATGTTTTATCTATAGAGATACATATTTCACCACCGTTATTAATTTAATTGTCATCATGATTGTGACGTTTTTTAGTAGGCGCTTATAACATATAGGTCAGTGGCAGGGCTTGTAACCGGTTTAGAAAATACCGGTTAATAAAGGTTTAAACCGGTTTTTAGTAAAGGTTTAATTCGGAGCGAAACCAGAATGGGAGCCATACTAAAACCTTAATAAACCTGTTTAATCCATAACGACACGTGCACGCGTCGGCATCGCTTGAAGTTGGTTTTGTTTGAACTATACACGTCACAACTTGTTATTGTTTAGAGATTGATGCATTTATTTAAACGATTGTTAACTTCGAGTGGGCTAAGTCTAAGTTATTGGTAATTTCGCAGCTTTGCTCCTACTTATTTTACGTTTTCAAGTGAAGCATGGGTCGTAACAGAACGAACAAAATTTATAGTTATTTTGATTACGAGAAAAAAAGTAATACATCTAAATGTCTAATCGAAGGATGCGGCGTAACAATGAAGTTATTTAATTGAATTATTGTCTATGGCTTACTAGCGGACGCCCGAGATTTCGTAAGCACGGATCCCGTTCCCGCGGAATCCTGTTATTTTTCCGGGATAAATTATAGGGGGAGTTAAAGGGGGAGTTATAGGGAGAGTTATAGGGAGAGTTATAGGGGGAGTTATAGGGGGAGTTATAGGGGGAGTTATAGGGGGAGTTATAGGGGGAGATATAGGGGGAGTTACAGGGGGAGTTACTGGGGTAGTTACAGGGGAAGTTACTGGTGGAGATACAGAGGGAGTTACAGGGGGAGTTATAGGGCGTTATAAACTATTTTTAATGATGACAAAGAAGTATAACTTCTTACGCGCGTACATAAGTACACGCACCCTTTTTTTTATTTATTTCCTTCGGTGCAGGTTAGGTGTAAGGTAGGTATAGGTTAGGTAGGTAGGGAGGGAAAGCCATTATTGACACTGTACCCTGTATACTGATAATATAATTCCCGAATTAATAAGTTTATGAAAAATAAAAACATAATAGTAGAACACGTATAGGTATTAGTTTTACCAAATTCTACAACAAAGTAATTGACGCGGCCCAAGACTAGTTCGGTTTCATACAACGCACTGTAGGTGCTTAATCGCAATACGTTTGACGATGTGTTTAATCCCTATTTTGGCCACTTAGTAATTACTATTTAATAATGTTTGCCTCTTCTCTGTTTACTTTTTAGGGAAACCATGGAGCCAATTTACTGCGACATTTCTATTCTCAGCATCGAATTATATATGACGATATAAAAAAAGGAAGGTACTGGAAAATCAAAATGATCTATCAACAAAAACGGAACCCCCTGTTACTTTATCAGTAATTGACAATTGTGTAAATTTAGTCGCTGTGCATGGACGACCGTATACTTTTTTACAAGATGAAGCATTCCAAAACTTGATTCAACTAATACCAGGTATGAAAAATTGTAACATCAGTCCCACACACATCAAGTCTAAAATAGAATAAAAAGCTTATGAAATTCGACGTCAAATACATAAGGAAACAGAGAATAAACTTATTTGCTTGAAAGTAGATGTGGCATCAGTTAAATCACGGCGATTTTTAGGTATTAACTTGCAGTATATTAAAAATGGTAAACTTATTCTACGTAATCTTAGTGTTTTAGAGTTGCATGAGAGAAATACTGCAACTTTTCTAAAAGATACTATACTAACATTAATAAGCCGATACGGTATTACAATTAACCAACTATATTCATTGACTTGTGATAATGGAGCCAATATGTTGGCAATGTCCCGTCAGATTGCTGATCTTCAGGCTGTACTAGACGAAACAACTGAGGACGAAAATTCTTCTTCTGAAGATAATATAGATTGGGATTATTGGGGATATGACAATCAACATGGCCACCAACAATTCATCGAGCATCTTGATACTATTGAATTCGAAGAAATCATTTAGATTGGGATTATTGGGGATATGACAATCAACATGGCCACCAACAATTCATAGAGCATCTTGATACTATTGAATTCGAAGAAATCATTGAAAATGAAAGCCTTTCCCGAATGACAGCTGTGCGCTGTGCTGCGCATACATTGCAGCTTGCTGTAAAAGATTCATGTCTAGAACTGCAACCATTTTTGGAAGAGTGTCGGCAAGTAGTAAGTGTAATGCGAACACCTAATGTTGCCCTTGAACTAAGACAAAATAATTTACCACAAGCAATCTTAGACTGCCCCACAAGATGGGATTCCATTGTCGACATGCTAAAAAGGCTTATGAGATTAAAAGAATTTTGTGTCACTCATACTTTACGTTTTCAGATAGAAGAGAACTAATGGACCAAAATTGAACAGAATCTCCAGGCTTTGACACTTTGTAGAGAGCTGTCTAAAACCCTTCAGAAAGAGCAAATAATCATGGGAGATTTTTATATAGCTTGGTTAAAATGTAAATTAGAAGTCGAGAACATGAATAATCCTTTGGCAATACTGTTAGGTATGTCCATGACCGAAAGAGAGCATGTACTTTTTAATAATAATGTTTTTTTGTCAGCACTCTATTTAGATCCTAGAGTGAATTCGATACTTTCAGAAGAGCAACGTGCAAAGGCTAGAAATCATCTTATTGCGACATATCAAAGATATGTTATATTGTCTACAATGGAACATACACCACAGCAAAGTCAGAACTATGAACAAGATAACCATGACCTTTCAAATTCGACATCTACATCAAATCAATATTTAGAATTGGCATCAAACAATATTGAATTTCAACCTTCAACATCTGTAGATGAAGATGAGCCTTCAACCTCTTCGGCTAGTTCTCCGAATATTAGAGTTGACACATTTTTGCAAAGGCAACGTAGACAACGTCGTAACTATGAAATAAGTGACACGACGCGAGCGAATTAACTTAAATAATTCATTGAAACGTTTTTTGGATGAACCTTTGTTACCATCAAACGCTAATATTCTAGAATTTTGGGAAAATAGAAAAAACAGTGATCTTCAGCTATTATTTACTTTCTCAAATAACTTTAGCTACCCCGCCAACTCAAGTTAGTGTTGAAAGACTTTTCTCATCTCTGAAGTTTGTACTGAATAATTTGAGAATGTCTTTGAAAGATTCTAGCATAGAAGATATTTTGGTAATAAGAAATAATACATTGTACAATAAGTAACATAAATCAAAATGATTTAATTAAATGAATATTATGTAACGCTACGCTATGCCACGGTATTATACATCTACTTCTTGTCAGTCTTTCGTCATACTCTTATTTTGTTTTTTCAAATACATTTTTAATTTAACTACATATAATAACACTCTATTACAAAAATACGAGTCTAGGAGGCTATTATGCTCACGTTTTTGAACAACTTTGTCTTAGAAACATCAACAGATATATTAAATATAAATTTATACTATCTATGCTAAATCACCCAGTTCGCCGACCAACCTGCCACCTAGTTTTTAGAGGTAAACCTTTTTTTTTATATTGCAGCCAATGTTTCTATAGCAAAGTATAGTTTCGTGAGCACAATCTAAACTATATGATATGATAATATAATTTTCACCTTTTTATTAATTATATTTAATTAATACTTTTACGATCGATGAACATTTTTGCCAATTAGAATCTATACATGTATACTAGCTGACTCGACGGCGTTGTCTTAAACCTTTTAAACCTTCTCTGGTCTTCTAAGAATAATTCAAGACCAAAATTAATCAAATCCGTCCAGCCGTTCTCGAGTTTTAGCAAGAATAATGAACAGGAATTGATTTTATATATTATAGATAGACATTCATCATAAAATATAAAAATTAATGGCTGTTCGTTAGACACGCTGAAACTTTTATATTATTTCTAGAAATCCAGGGAAGGTTTAAAAGGTTTTCTTTTTGTGAATAAGACAACGTCTGTCGGGTCAGCTAGTTCTTAACTTAATAATATAAAAAAAACAGAGAATTTTAACGATTTTAAAAAGGATGTCTCTACTCGTCACTATGTCGTGTGTTTCGAGCGCGATGCTTATGTTTTAATGAATCAATATATTTAAGTATACTTTTGTATGCTTCAGAGCGCATACAAGGTTGCAAAAATTGTAATTCGCCAATCAAAAGATTTCCAAAATAATAATTCATTTTGTCAATCTCCTTTTCAAAAATACCATGGATACACTCAATGCCACTTTTTTCATTTCTTCACCATTGCCACTTGTTACGTCTTTTTCTTGTTGTTTTGAACCAGAATGGACGTCTTCATTTTCGTCATTAATTGTATCAGAATCTATATCTCCAGTTTCAGTATTTAACTTAATTTCATTGATTTTTTTATTCGAAGCCTCATTATTTTTATTTATAACCTGTGTGTTACTATTAAGTATATACGCGTCTGAATATTTTTTCGAATTATCTACTAACTCAGTTGTACGACGCTTTTTTGGGGCTGATAGTAAAGATTGTGAATAATCGCATTCATCCTCATTTTCACCATATTCAGTGAAGAATGGTTGGCTATCAGGTAAATCTAAAAAAAATCACATTTACAAATTAGATCGGTTCTAAAAATACTGAATCCCATTAAAAACTGGCCAAGTGCGAGTTGGACTCGCGTACGAAGGGTTCCGTACCATTATCTATCATCTACCTGTTGTAGTTATTAATATTGAGCAAAAACGGCAAAAAAATTACATTTATTGTATGGGAGCCCCCCTTAATTCCCCTCTTTTTTCTGATTTTAGTATTTGTTGTTATAGCGGCAACAGAAATACATAATCTGTGAAAATTTCAGCTCTCTAGCTATCACGGTTCTCGAGATACAGCCTGGTGACAGACAGACAGCGGAGTCTTAGTAATACGGTTCCGTACCCAAAGGGTAAAAAACAGAACCATATTACTATTACTATTTGATTTTTTAGATGATAGATAATGGTACGGTACCCTTCGTGCGCGAGTCAAACTCGCACTTGGCCGGTTTTTTTACTCTTTGGGTAAGGAACCTTAAAAACAACAATACCTACTATTTAAAAACCCAAGCCTCACAACTCAGTTATTCTACCGTAAAAAGTAGTGAGATCCAAGTAATACCGAGTCGGTTATTAATTTATTCAGGCCCTATCCTATGTGAGTATTCTGTCTTAAGTTTTTACGTAAAATTATCTAACCTAACAACATCTTATAGTGACCGTTTATTAATAAATAACACAAATCTTTAACGTTTTAAATTAATATTGAGTCGGCCATCGCATTTGGTAATTAATAAGAATTTGTAGCAAAATATATTTCTCCTTCAGTGAGTATTTTAAGATGAAAACTTACCCATCTCGTCCTTTGGAATTTGAACCTCAGATGAGAGGCGCAAAGATATTCTATTTCTAAGTTTGACTTTTCTAACTTCACTCTCTCTCTCTGTAGTCGAAAATAAACTGACATAAATTTGAATATGAATGGTGACGTCGATGTTGTCGGTAAGAGGGAAATCAAAACCTTTAATAACCGCTAAATTGAGTCCAAACCTGTATAATTTCGCTCTTCAAGAAAACCGGTTTTTTAACGGTTAAGGTAGAGTCAAACCTAAATGAAACGCTCCTATGTACTTGACACTGAAACCGGTTTGATACATTAACCGGTAAACACGCCTTGGTCAGTGGTCCCTGTTCGGGCGCCATGACACGTTTCTGGGAAGTCCTGATTGTTCTCAGGAGTTCCCAGGCAGTTCAGTAGTTATAGGTAAGGAATTATTTGTCCTGGAGTTAATAACCATTTATTGCAATACTACACAAAAAACTTATATCTAACTACCTACACTGACCTATAGGTCAGGTTATAAGCGCATACTTACAATATAAATACAGTATCCGGACCCTGGCTAATCCGGCACGCCCTGTACTCTGACACGACATAAGAGTAGGTACGTACCTACTTTTTGACGATCGTCACATAGTTGCTAGTGTATACAATGCAATATTTAACGGGTTACAACTTAAAAAAAAAATTAGATCGCTTTGACCACAATTATTTCATAATGTAAAAGTTATTAAATATTTTTGGTGTTGTTTAATTTCCCTAAATTTGACATCTGTATGATTTGCAGGCACTTCAGAGATAATAACTCGAAATATAATTTTTGAATGTGTAATTTGTGGGATGACAAGGTACTCTTTTGTAGGAAATTCCGAACTGTAGGGGTCTTTGGCCAGCACTCTATAATCCGACAAATTGGATAGTCCGATACTGCCCTGCAAAACGTTTTTTCCGATTAACGCGGGTCTACTGTATAGATATTCAATATAAATATCGGACCTTCATCTTAATTTAACATTCATAATTCTGTACATTCTTATATTTAATAAATACAATATTATATTAATTCAACATTTAAATGACCTGCCTCCACCGTCGTAGCCGAAATTCTCATGCCACGGCTGTGGGGAACCAGGGTACTTTTACAGCAACTGTCCCAAATGCCGCAATGTGAAGACCGAGGCGTTGGGATTCTGTGCAGTGGACGTGAAGCTAGACACTTCTTCGCGACCCGTCGTCAGCATCAAGATCGAGGGCATCACGGGCACTGCGCACATCGACACCGGAGGGAAGACCAACGTGGCGTCCGCAAGTCTGTACCGAATGCTGCAATCTAAGGGGTTTCTTTCCGTCACGAAGTGGTGACCATCACGCTAGCCGATGGGGCTCCACGTCGGCGTCGGCGCAGCGTGCCAACATTTAAAGCCCGAGTCGAACTGGAGGGACGGACGATTGAGACAGATTTCATGGTGATGCCAGATGCACAAGCCTATAATACCTTACTGGGCATTGGTTTCCTTCAAAGGGCTGGAATAAACTTAAACCTGGGCCAATTCACCTGGAGTTTTCTTGAACACCCCGAACGTGAGTACGAGTTGTACCAGGAGGATTTTGCAGTTTTTGCAGACTCGCCGTAAGAGGCACCATTCGGGATAGTGGAGGCGATGTAGCTTCCATCCCCCATCACTCCACTGACCGTCTCACCTGCAAATTCTTCGACGCAACCGGAACAAGGTTCTGAAGAAGCACCAGCAGCTCTAGGGCTGATAGCCTAAGGGAGTACAACATCACAGTCCTGTCAACTCCCGAGAACTCATCTCTGAAGAGGCGTCGTGAAGTCTAATTCGACGGGTACTCTCCCCGAATGAACTTTATGCTACGTGACGCCCAAATAAATGAACATCGGGCAGAAGTATCACCACATTTGCGGACTTTATTTGGTCACAAGGTTCAGAGTGTGGACATTGGTTCCGTTGATATAAATGAAGCTGTGCAATGTTAAAATTAGGAATTTTCTCAAACATTACATGTTTTGTTGTCTGAGTACGAATCTGGCTTTATTCGCAATGTTCAACCCATTAAAGAAGTAGAACACTGTATTGATACAGGAAATCATAATCCGATTTCAGTACCTCCATATCGGCTATCTCCACCACGAAAGGCAATACTCCAGAGAGAATTAAATAAAATGTTAGATGACAGTGTCATCGTGCCTAGCTCATCGCCTTGGGCTGCTCCCGTGGTGATGGTACCCAAGCCTAATGGAAAATTTAGAAAATGTGTTGACTACAGAAGGTTGAATAAATCACAGTACCCGATACATACCCTTTTTTTTTCTTTTTGTTTAACGTGAGGGAAAATCCTCATGGATGTTATGCCGGACTCCTACCGACTAAAAAAAAAACCTCACTTCACGCCCAACAGCCTATGGTTGGGAGCCCCGGGTAAGCCCTCGGAAGGATGTCCCAGGACTCCCAACAGACCCACGGCCGCCACTGCGGCCTCGCCCAGGGCGTGGTTCGGGTGCTATCCCGCGTCTTTGGGGGGTTTCGGGTGTGATCCCGCTTCTAAGGGGGGCGTGCGTGAGTTGCTCACGTCACGCTGCCGTCATGGGCCTGCTTCTGTAAGGACGGTGAGCCGCCCTGTCACCGTCCTCAGGCCCCCGGTCATGGTAGCCGATAGGCCTCGGCGAAGACACGTCGGCGGCGCCCAGGCCGCCGACTGCGGAACTCGGGTGGGAGAGTTCTCTCCGAGAAGCGGATTTAGATATGCAGCGAGCCGTATATGGAACAATTTGCCACCACCTCTTAGGCTGCGTTTCCACCAGAGATGTGCGATGGAAATGTGTTGTGCGAGGATGTCTAGCTGTGCTGTGAAAATGTGTGGGTGTTTCCACCAAAGCTGTGCGATGATAATGTGCCTACGAGGATGTGTAGCGGAGCTGTGAAAATGCGCATTTATGTGTGGCGCGAGGATGCGTTGCGAAGCTGTGAAATGTGTCGACGGGGGTGCGGTGTAGTGGGAGCGGAGTAACGCGAACGCCTGCCTGCCGCTGCGGCTCACGTCTCACTTTGCTGTCGTAAGCGCTTGTAGTCGTACGCATGTCGTACGGTTGCGTGGCATAATGGACGAAAAATTTATTGATGCCGTTAAAAAGTTTCCGTGTTTGTAGAACACTTCTTTGTCATTTTACAAATGTAATGAAACTAAGGACGCAGCGTGGGAGGAAATAGTCAAAGAAATAAAATATAAAGATGGTAAGTAATAATCATGTCTTAAAATCAGGTATATTAAAATACAAGTTACAATATTTGGGTATTTATTGTGTGCGATGAATTCGTGACGAAATACGAGTATCTTGCCATGACACTTTTCCTTGATTATTGAAATAAGAGCAGTATTTCTCTCGTACTTCATAACCATCACTTGACTCGACGACGGAAATGCTAGGAACGGATACAAGAGTACTTGTATTTGTGTTATCAATGGAATCCAAATAATTAGTTTGTCTTTCAATTAAAAAATTATGCATTACACATGTGGCTTTTACGATTTTGTCAACCGTTTCCACTCTGCATTCAAAGTCTTTACGATACACATACCACTTTCGTGCCAATACACCGAATGTAGCTTCCACAATGCGACGTGCCCTCGAAAGTCTATAGTTAAATATACGTTTCTGTTGGTCTAACTGGTCCCGCGGATATGGGCGCATGAAATTTTCCATCAAAGGAAAAGCCTCATCTCCAATGAATACAAATGGTACTGGTTCACCTCCTTCATATAATGGTTCAGGTTCTGGAAGATTCAATCTTTTTTCTTTCAAATATTTTCCAAAAACACTATCATCAAATATTCCAGCATCACTAAATCTTCCCATGGATCCCACATCAACCATTATAATCTTTCTCCTAGCGTCAGCTAAGCACATAAGCACTATAGAAAATCTTTGTTTGTAATTAAAAAAAGAGGACCCAGTGTTTGCAGGACACATTATATAAACATGTTTACCGTCTAGAGCCCCCAAACAATTTTTAAACTGCCATAGCTCTTGAAAATCCTTTGCTATTCGCTTCCAGTCGTCTTTGGTAGGTTTTGGAATAACAAGAGGTTGTAAAACAAGCCAAAGAGCATTACAAACTTCTGCCACAATTTTCGACACACTTGCTACTCCAATCCTAAAATTTTCTGCCAATCGTGTGAACGACGAGCCCGTGGATAAATACCTGCAAAAAAAGGAATGTTTATAATAATAGTAAAAAATAAAAAAGTACTCTTTACCTGTTACTGATTTTTTTGCGATCTGTAAGACAATATGCTTGGTATAAAAATTTTATATTCCTAATCATAATTTTCTATTATTTCAGTGAAAAGCGCAAAGTATCGTTGGAAACAACTACGGGATAGCCATCGGGACGCGTTAAAGAGGCAGAAATCTAAAAAAAGCGGACAGGCTACAACCAAAACACGTGAATGGAAATACCAAAAATTGATGGAATTTCTTTTACCGTACATGGCCAACAGAGATAGAGAGTCAAGTTATAAAGAGGATATTTCGTCACCAAATAATAAAGATGACTCTTCGCAAAGCACTCAATATTCATTAAACCAAGATGACTCTTCGCAGAGCACTGAACATACACCAAATCAAGCTGACAATCCCAACAATCTTTACGAAATAGCCTCAACTTCAGGCATTTCAACAGATTCGGTCACCCCGTCATCATCAAAGAAGAAAAAAAGGCGATGAATTATCAATTTTAATACAAAAACATATGAAAAATCAAGAAGATTTTCGAAAAGAAAGGCAAGATTTAAGAGAACTTTTAAAACCAACGGACTGCGATGATACTGATCATTTTTTTCTTTCAATGGCGAAAACATTTAAAAAATTACCAGATTACATGCAAGTTCCTTTAAAAAGGAAACTTTTTAATATGATTAGCGAAGCCGAAGAATCTTACGTGCTGTCGTGGTATAATCAAAATATTGGTTATTCTTCAAGCTCTGGTACCAACGCAAGTAATATAGCAGGCCAGATGGATTTGCCGCCTCAGCTGGATCCTGAACAACTTGGTTATTCTTCAAGCTCTGGTACCAACGCAAGTAATATAGCAGGCCAGATGGATTCGTCTTGCCAACTGGTAGCTGAACAACCAGCATCTCCGGGAACACAACATTCAGACCTACAAACGCCAAATACTTCAAACAAAGTAGGAACAGAGCCTAATTTGCCATGAAAAAGAGGAACTTGTTGTCTACTTATTTTGCAGATTATGTTGTAATTTTCAATTAATATGTTTAATAAAGACAAAATTGATTCAAACTATTTTACTTACTTTAAACATACCGCCAATTTTTCCTTGGTGCTGATGCATTCTCTGTAGTGAGTGTCTTCTTTCTTGATAATGTTCTCAATCAAATTGTGTAACTCATAAAAGTTACTTCTAGATACTCGATAAGAATTTTCGAATATTTCATCATCAGCCGTATAAAAAAAGGTAAAGAATTCTCCATGTAATCGAGGATATTTAATATGGTTACGTATCCAAAACCTGTGTGTTCTTCTATTGCTCAAAATTATAGAACTAATAAACTCCGTATCTTCTGCTTCCATTTCTTCATCACAAATTGTTAAATATAAAAGTATTTTCTTTTTCCAATTATCCATATTTTATTATCTATTTTGCGCACTTCTACTTCCAACAAACTCCGTCTATGGACTGGCTGGTACAGTATGCGCAAACCTCGCAACACATCTTTCTCAACACACATTCCTCGCAACACATACCTCGCACACATTCCTCGCAACACATCCCTCGCACACATCCCTCACTTGTTTTGTATGCACAAAAATCTAGCTCTGCTGAGCCGTTTCCACCAGAGCTGTGCTGACCGAGGTGAGGTAAATGAAGCGATTCTATTGGTTCTTTACAAACACATCCCTCGCTACGCATCCTCGCACATCTCTGGTGGAAACGCAGCCTTAGAGCCCTGAAAACTGCAAAAACTTTTAAAAAGCGGTTCAAGATACATCCCTTGAACATACAAAAGAGTAATAAGTAATCAGCACTTACCTATTATGCCTAGTTTGACATTGGTGGAAATTATGGTGAAAACGAGCTCATTCGATATCCTATGTATAAAACCCGAACTTATCACCACCCAATTTTCTGTATAAGAATTCTTGATTGTATTCATTATTTATAGATATCATTGAGCTAATGTTGAATTTTAATATAGAACCGACTTATATTTGCTAATTTTTTGAACTTTGTTTATTGAAATATGTAATACTGTACAGTTGTTAAAAGAATAATAGTTGTATTTTAATTTTAATTGTAAGACAAAGATTGAGCCCGCGTGTGGGATGTTATTGTTTGTGTATGTGCGTCAAATTGTCAACGTCAATCTGACTTTTAGGACGCTTCTGTGTTATTTTAAAAATACCAGAAACGGAAACCAGAGCGGTGTGTAGTAGTTGTTGTGTAGTAGTTTTGGCTTCGATCAAGAATTAAACTTGATCGAAGAGTTTTGGTGTTTAATTTAATTCTATTTCTATAATTATTATTGTGTTTGCTTTCAAGTTTTGTGTGTAATGTTGGTTAGGAGCAGCACAATATTATGGTGTTTTTTTGTTCTGCTTTTGATTATTTCTGTTTTTTGTTTTTAGATTGTATTATTTAGTTAGATTCTTCGGAATTTTAACAATATTAATAGTTTCTGTGCACTCGTGCGTGGCGTGACATCGCGTGGGCGCCATCAGAATACCAGCGCTCCGCATCCTCTGTCATTATCATTGGCTGAGGATGCGCAGCATCTATGCTGAGATGGCGACCCATTTAAGATGCGCACAGTTGTTGTATTTTTTTATTTTGTTGTACTTAAGTTATTGGTCTATTATGTGTAAACGTGCGTGTCATAAATAAATGTATTTTCTTTCTTTCTTTCTTTCCCGTACCCGTCCCGCCGCCTCCTTCACGAGCATGACCTGCTCGCAGAAAGAGGCGGCGCAGTCCCACTTACTCCCGCTGGAAACCCGATACATACCCTATCCCGAGTCTAGCCGATGAAACAAAAGACTGTATCATAAAGGCAGATGCCAGTAATTATGAAATCGAAGCAGTTCTAACCCAGGGGGAGGGAGAAGCAGAGCAATCCAATTCAGTCATGTATTTGGAAGATAATCATCGTCATGGGCCGTCATTACTATTTAGAAAGTATCAGGTTTGCCATGAATAGTGTCGTCTGCGCATCTACCAGCTATTCACCTGCCTACTTAACTTTTGGCCGTGAACTGAGAACTCCAAGGGACACTACACACGATCTTCGGCGGATAGTGCTCTCCGAGAACATTTTTCCTGAAATAACACCCAAGCTGTTAACCTATTGCGAAGGATCTGGAAAAAGCCCGAGAGATCCAAGAATGCAAAGAAGAAAAGCGAAAGCAATATGTTCATCAGAAAAGGCACCCGAGTCCTAATTACACTCCAGGTGATCTGGTGTTAGCTACGGTTCATCCTATTAGCGTAGCAAGAAAAGGAATTAGCGCAAAATTTGCTCCACGTCGCGATGGGCCTTACCTGATAAAAGAAAGGCGTGGCCCATCTTCATATTTTCTGGTTACGCCTGAGAATCCTGATGATCCTCTTTGTGTCTATCATTCATCTACTTTAGCCCTTTACAGAAGTGCTACGGAAGACTTACTTCAACCCGTGCAGCCTCTACGCAGAAGGAGACGACCGCAGAAGGTAAAAGCCGCTGACCAGCTTCCGTACCTGTTGAAGCTCCCTCCTCGTCGGGACGTCTTCAGAGGCAGAGCGCGAGACTGTAAGCAAACGATCAATGAACGTTGCATCCACGCACTCCCCGCGTGCCTCACCGGCCGGCAACTGCACCGAGCGCATCCGACTTCCACCGAATATTCCCCAAAGCGCGCCCGCGCACAAAGCTGGCCTACGCGGTGCATTAATTTATTGCCCCGCCCACTGAGCGCTGTGCGAGAAGTTCAGTCTGCGGGCGGCCGCCGCGCCGTGCGCACGTACAGCGCGCCCCGCCACCGTGCAGCGGAACCGCCGCGCTCCGCAAATCGAGCCGATGCCTAGCCGATTTGCGGGGCGGACGATCCCGCCACCACCGTCAACATTACCGACGCTACATACGTTATGCGTATTTCTATAACTATTGTAACTGTATCGCAAGTAAATAAAGATACGTCATTCTTCGTTGAGAGTTTCTTTTTACTACTACAAATCTTAGATTTAAAATACTATGTTGATTAAAAGAAATAGTTCTTTTTTAAAGACTCTTTCGGTTGGTATCATAAAATACAGGATTTTTTTACATCTCCCAGGTTTGATTCCCGGCTCAAGCAGGTGATTTTTCAAAAATCTTTATTACTTTTGAAAATAAAGGAATGATTCCTTTCAGCAAAACTTGCCATGATCAATATTAAGGGTACTTTACCTGTAACTACCGTCTTTTAATTCCACCCTGTAAAAGCGTGTAACTGTTGAAGTGAAACCACAAAGCATTTCTTCAAGGGTTCTATTCATCAGTAGATACCCGGAAACGTACCAGATCTTCTCTAACATGTAAGTCACCTTCGTGAAGACTTTATGCAACGAGCCTTCTACTAGTAAGAAGGCGAAGGGAAAGAAAGAAAGAAAGAAAAATTGTTTATTCCACACACAAAAAAAATACCAATAAAATACTAAAATACCTACATACATCCTTAAAAACTAACACACGATTCCATTGCCATACATTATGTGGAATAACGGCCGCCTCTCAGCATAATGCTGTCTGCATGTAAAACATGCAGCCAGCGCTGGTTTTCAGAGACGGCCGGACGCGACGCGACGACGGTATGACAGACAGGCAAGCCATCAACAAAATGCAAAAAATAAAAAACAAAAATAAACAAACATCGCCAATCCCAAACAAATACATAATAAATAAAATATATATTAATATTTTTGATAAGAGTAAAAATTAAATTAAAAGGGCTGGCAACATTTCTAGTCGTTTCCGCCTCCGACTCCGAGAGACGGACGGACGCGGAGACGCCACCACACGACCACGCCATATTTTATTCTCTTTGACACCATTAATGTCATGTCAATTTCAATACACTTTCATTTTCATTTCACTCTTATTGAACCGGTTAGACCAGACAATGGTAACGTGTTATTCAAGTACTTAATGATAGAACAAAACAAAACAAACAGCAATGCCGACATTGTATGTTGAGCTGCATGTGATTTCGATTTGCATCCAGTAATTAATGTTCGTTAAAATGTGTAAAATGTGTTCAATGTTGTGCAAATCTCTACCAGTTTGTCTACAATTTTGGGATCATTCACAATTTCTACTCACAATACACCATGACCCTATTCTCAAAGAGGCTATTAACGCTGTCGCCGATTAAAGACAATCATGCGACGCTGTGAAAAAGGTAAGCAAAAACATTGTAAGTACTTGTAGAAATACCTCCGCACAAATTGGTTCGGTGTTCACTACTTATTTAAAATTAAATAGGAATTTAACACACATACATACATAACATCACGCCTGTTTCCCAACGGGGTAGGCAGAGACTATGGCTTTCGACTTGCTACGATCCTGGCAAACAACTTTCGCTTCTTCAACTTTCATAAGTGTCTTCATACATGCTCTTCGGTTAAGGGTACTCTTGACCTGGCCTTTTCTCAGAAGATTGTCGATTTTATCGACTTGAGTATGCCGAGGTCGACCCCTACCAGTTTGCCTATTCACTCTCGCCTCATAAATCTGTTTCGTCAGTCTATTTCCATCCATTCTCTCCACATGTCCAAACCATCTGAGCATCCCATATTTAAAATTAAATAGGAATTTAAATGTATTTCATTTTTTCTTTTCTAGAAATTAAACAGTAAATCTTGTACAGAAGTGGGCATTGGGCTCCAACAATTAAAAGAAGACGAGGTCTCCTGGAAAACAGGCCGTATTCCCCAGTCTCACCTCGGTACAGCTAACCCCTGGCTATTACACATCATGCTTCGACTCACCCCTACTCGACAGCTAAGCCCACAAGGTAATAACAATCATACTCCACTCAGGAAATTAAGTAAATATGCAGTAACCATTAATTAAATACATAATTTCTTCAACATGTGAAATATACAACGTGAACTTTTGTATAGTGCAAAGCTCAGACACCCCAACTAGAGTTTAGCTTCAAAATACAGTATAAAAAAAATTAAATGAAACGAACAAAAACTGACCAAGTTATAAGCCTTTGTTTACAATTGCACTATTTTGCCGCGAACTGCGTAGGTGTAGGTATTATACGTAAGACAATTAGTCACTATTCGTGTGGTATTAATAATAACACTAACAAACCATTTTAATAAGTGGTAATTATGGAACAGTATTTTAGACAAAAACCGGTCAAGTGTGAGTCGGACTAGCGCTACCAAAATACGGCAAAAATCACGTTTATTGTATGGGGGCCCACTTAAATGTTATTTTGATCTGTTTTTAGGATTCTGTACCCAAAGGGTAAAACGGGACCCTATTAATGAGACTTCATTGTCCGTCTGTCTGTCCGTCACAAGACTCTATCGGAACCGTGATAGTTAGAGCTGAATTGTTACAGATACTAAAATCAGATTAAAGGGGACTCCCATACAAAAAACGCGATTTTTGCTGCTTTTTTAGCACAGAACCGTCTGTGCGCGAGTCCGTTTCGCAATGGGCCGGTATTCATTATTATAGCGGCAACAGAAACACACTGTCTGTGCTATTTTCAACTGTCTAGCTATAATAAGGGTTAGTGAGATACAGCTTGGTGACAGAGGGACAGTGGAGTCTTAGTGATAAGGTCCCATTTTTTACCTCTCCGATGCTAAGGGTCACTAGCATCGGAGTCTTAGTAAAAGGGTCCAGCTGTAAAGTCTATGAAGTAAGGTAAGTGTTCAAGGGCTGAAGAAAAAAATATTTCTTTCTAGCTGTTACCTATTGAGTACGGAACCCTCGAACTGCAAGTATGTACATACTGCTCGTTCGCTCTAACTTTGCCGCTCGGCTCTATACTAAAGTCGATTTTTTGATTAGACGAAGTTAATTGACAGCAACTAATGTCACTTCTTCTTGTAGTGTTGCGTATTTTCTATGACGAAGTGACATTAGCTACTGTCAATTTACTTCGTATAATTAACAATTCGGGTATACGCCTCTACGCCAGCGGCAAAGTTAGAGCGAACGGGTAGTACTGGCATTTACGAGTGGTAAGTAAATACGATTACGCGACTATTCATAATGCCTGCCGACACATTAATGGACAGGCGGAGTCGAAAAGCGTTCTGACGGGGTAAATGAGGATTTCTATGGCACCAATAGGGTGCGTTATCAGTATTGTGTAATCCTCTACGCGTAAAAGTACACAAAACACTTACACTGTTATTTTTTTAGCCACCACTCACTAAAGGTCACCCGTCGTTGCACTTTGTCACCTTCGTTAATTCCTTCTGCCTTTCGATATTGATATTGCAACCCGTGTTAGCAACGATCAAGTATGCCGTAAGCTTGTCTGTCACATTAGTAGTATAAAAAAAGTTTAATAAAAGACATGTTATTACACGATCGCGTATTTTGCACAGCGACACGGGATGCGGAAAGAGCGACACGTATGACTTTGCGCTCGTGTTTGCAGTCACTGACTGGTCAGCCAGGGCGGCGCCAGCGCAGGGGCGCGGCCGGGGGGTGGCTGAGCGAGGTCACGGGATTCGGCTGGGCTGGTGGCGGATTTTTGATTACGCGTAGTGATGTTATTTTCAATACAAAATTGATTTCTATGTTATATTACAATATTAGAGTTCTCAAAGCGTTAAATTTTTTCGTGAAGTTTTGAAAACATTAACATAGGTTGAAACCGGGCCCATTCGATAATGTTAGTGATTCTGAGCAAAGTGTTTTCAGGTTTGCACTATACAAAAGTTCATGTTGTATAATTGTATTCAAATTTAAATTACCTAAATAAGTGTTATTAAACAAATATACATACAGAAGTACATAAAATTATACAACAATAGTTCAATAGTTTAAGAATGAAAGATATTTTTAAAAAAGAAAGTGATTTCAGTTTTAGACAGAATTTATCTGTTGTGTCATATATAAAATCCTGAGATGCCGTAAAAATTTATTTTTTGTTTTCAGGCTGCGAATTGGTGGGGAGAGTACATTCCAGCACTTGGCAGCTGCATGACGAAATGTGCCTCTGAAAGTTGCCGTTCTGTGCCTGGGAAGCGACAAAGGGGGCAGCCTTGATCTCCTGCTAAATCGCTGCTTCTCATATCTCCAGCTCAATTTTTCAAAGAGATAAGTTGGACTTGAATTTTTAATCACCCCAAACAATAAATTAGCCATATGTAACTTCCTCCTAGCCTCCATTTTAAGAATTTTTAGCTTATTCAGAAAAGGGGTTACATGACTTCTTCTGGGAATTTTAGTGCAGAAACGAGCACAGGCGTTCTGAACTCTTTGTATTACATTCTCAGTCCTCCTTAGCAGACAGGGACCATAGACTATGTCACAATAGTTAAATTAAATTTGAAAGTACTAGGCTATCGCCCAGAAGTCTTCGCAGTGGCTAACTTAGATACTGCCGTATATTATATAGAACTTTAAGTCTGTAAAAGCAGTTGCTCACTATTTTAGTAATGTTTTTCTCAAACCGTAACTCTGAGTCCAGAACCAGTCCAAGGCTGGTAGCAGAATCCACTCTCTCAATATTGTCACTCCTTATACTTATAACAGGGTCCAGTGCCACAATGGTTTGAACCTGTTTCTTGGAACCCAACACCAGGAATTTTGACTTTGCTGGGTTGAGCATTAAAGAATTGCGCTCTGCCCATGATGCCACTCTTGCTAAATCCTCATTAATTGCAGCTACCGCAGTTGCTGCTTCTGTTGGCTTAAAGGACTTGTAGAGCTGTATATCATCAGCATACATGTGATAGCTGCAATTTCTGATTGAATTAACTATATCTGCATTATACAATATATAGGATAGAGGCCCCAAAATCGAACCTTGAGGCACCCCCTGGATACTGGGCTAGGGTTAGACGCAATTTTGGCACCATCATCTCTTAAAATCTCTACACCTTGCGACCTGTTATTTAGGTAACTATGGAACCACTCCACTGTGTCCCTGGCAAATCCATAGTACGATAGCTTTGAGAGTAGAAGTGTGGTGTTTATGGCATCAAATGCACAGAAAAAATCCAGGAGAACCAGAACAGACCCCTCCCCCATATCCCTCGCCTCCAGGATGTTACCCACTACATCTGCCATCGCGGTAGCTGTACTTCGGCCCTTACGGAAACCCGACTGCCGCTCGGGCAACAGATTGTTTACCTCTAAGTACTTCGACATCTGTGTGTGCACTACTCGCTCTAGGACCTTCGACAAACAGGGCAAAATGCTTATAGGCCTCAAATCTCCACTATGCCGAGGATCATTTACTTTCGCTATCGGGCGAACAATTGCGCAGCGCCACAAATCAGGGAACCTGTGTGTTAATATGGATGTATTGACAATATCAGTCACGGCTTGTAGTACAGACGGGACAACCATAGAGAGCATCTCCTGGCTGATCCCATCCACACCCTGTGCGTTAGTTTTGATACTGTCAATTATCTTCCTCACCTCCTCTGTGGAGACTGGCTTCAGATTGAACTGTTCCGGAGTGCACCTATTAAACTCAAAATATGTTAACTGTGAGATCGACACCTTTGGGTCCCCCGGAACACTCAAGAAAGCTTTGTTAATGGCCTCAGCATCATCAAAATGATGTGGCAGCAGGGTCTCCTTATGCCTTGCCAGGATGTTGGTCTTCAGATTTTGCCACAACAACTTTGGCTCTATTATTTGTGAATTTATGTTGGCTCCGAAATAAGCCGACTTTTCATTGTGTAGAGATTTTTCGGCCAAATGTTTAAGATCTATACAAGCTGTTGATTTGGTCGTGCACAAGCCTCCTTCAGTGCGTAGTGTACTATAGGTATTATCGATTGCAAGCAACACAAACATACGTAGATAACAAAACCCCAAAAATCCTGTTTTTAGTGAAATATGATTTACGAAGAAAAAATCTTCACCCGTGTATTTAATGTTTACGTCGCCGAGCCAACGCTAAAGCGCAAGTCACACTGCCAGCGGGCGGGTGAGCGAGCTAGGCACACTGCGAGCTGCCGAATAACCTACGTGGCTGATGTGAGCGAAGCTACTCGTTTTCGTCGTTAGGCGCGCCCGCTTCGCTAGCTTAACTACCGTCCTCCCCGTTTCGGGTACTCAGACTAGTCGTCGCTTGTCATTCGAATAGCAGTGTCCACGTGTCTAGTCTCATCCGCACTACCCGGTTCGCCCTTCCGTATGTAGTTTTTGGTGTAAACCCCATAGTTTAGCTCGGCAATGTCGCGTAGTTTGCATAACTTCAATATCTCACTTCACCCGCCCGCCTAGCTCGCTCGCCCGCCCGCTGGCGGTGTGGCCTGGGCTTAAAGCTAGACAATAGTAGGTACCTAGATAATGCGGCTACGTATCGCATCTCATGGCTCCTCTACACTGCCCGCGAAGTTGAACGAAGTTAAATGAATACGATAGTGTAAAGAGGCACTTCGGCTTACCTCGTCAAAAACTATACCTCCCCTCAGGCGACTTTATTTGCTGTCGATTTTTGCGCCTCAGTCAATGGGCCCAAAGATGCGGGAAGTGCGTTCACGAAGTACCTCTCTAAACTACTTGGCCGACATCGTGTGTGCCGGTGCTTTGCCGGCGCGTGTATTAAGCTATAATTAGTGCTTTGGTGTATGTGATCCAATTATCAGCGTCAAACAGTGGTCAGGAGCAAATTATGTTGTTCCTGGAAACTCTGCCACACAAATTTCTTTGTTTATTACAAACGGCGGCAATGTGCGTGCGCTGGCTACTGACACCACTGAGTGTGTAGTGACGCACTTTTTTCGAACTTAGACAAAGTTTCTAGAGTACTTCGTCTATGAACTTTGCGGGCAGTGTAGAGGAGCCATTAGTTATTAGGTTTCATGAGTTTTTAGTTCCAGCTGACAAGTTCGGTGACCTTTATGTACTTTTTTGATTTGATATTAACCCTGGAACCCTACATGGGGTGCTGGTGAACCCCAGACCGATTTGTTTTGTGAATATCTCAGTTACCTTACTAACCACAGATTTGCGCGTTACAGTACTTTAGTTTGGTGATTAGTGCTTGCGATTAATCAATGCCGCGACGACAGTCGTATAGTATGGTCGCCTGTACAAGTGCTGTGGGGTAGTATTTTTATTCACTACTTGTTTTGGTTTTGTAGAAGTATTTGTATACACGCATGTATATATATTGTATGTATGTATATAAGTGCAATTGACATCAATAATTCATTTTTACATTAAAACTAAAGGTGATTTACATGTTTTTCATGCTTTGGCAAAAAAATGTTCCGTCGAAAGAGAAAACAGACATTGGCCACTGTGTATATTTTACCAGTTACTACATATGTTGCTGGAATTAACTCGTGGGTTTTCCTTAAGTACTCAACAGTTTTGCAACAGGAAATACAAAGTTCAGACGTACATTTCTAATACAATTAGGCTCAATTGTGAACATTTGCAAAAGCGTTACCGGGTACCATCTTTGAGGCGGGATCGGAAAAAGTCTTTTGGAGCTATCCTCAAAAAATCTCAAGAATCTTTAGATCCTACTACTGCACCTTCAAGCCAAGGACATTGTGCTCTTTGTCCAAGCTTCAAGGGCACAAAAATCAGAACTTTGTGCCTTAGGTGCAAAATACTAATTTTCTGAGAGCATCAGATCAAAGTTTTCACAAAGTGCTCAAATTAAGACTGATTTCATATAGTAAGACTAATTTGATATCTTATGTTCCTAATTAATATTATTAAAACATACTATTTAATAATTGATGCATTTTTCAACAATTACAGAAATTTCAATTTGGGGTACTCCAGCACCCCCTGTAGGAAAATCGGTTGGCAAAATAGGTGTAGGGCTTAAGGGTTAATGATTTGATGATGAGTTTATGTTGATTTAAAAGATTCCTTCCTACTTCAAGGGCTTAGGACCGGCAGAAACACGCTATTTATCATGCAATTGCAAACAAAAACATTAAGTACTGTTAGTAAACATTAGGTATGAGAAAAGTATTCTGAAATGAAGCATTTCTGGCGTAGTTAAAAATTTTAAATCAACTTATTTACAGAATTAATTGAGAATCAAAGCTTAAATACCTATTTACAAAATCATGTAACACGCAATAATTGTTCAAAATGTCTCACCCCCAGTGTCTATGCACAGATTGGCGCGGCGCACTAAGTTGCGTTTTAAGCTGCGAAGCACTAGCACATTTGTTTTTATTTGTTCAAATGCCAAAACAATTCTTTCACGTAATTGTGTAACACTTACAATGTCTTCATTGTAAACAAGTCTTTTAATATCTCCCCACAAATAAAAGTCTAAGGGCGTTAGGTCGGGTGAACGCGGCGGCCAGGCTACCGGTTCACCACGGCCTATCCACTGCGTACCAAACACTTCACTTAAATATTCGCGCACTTGGCGTCCATAGTGAGGTGGCGCACCGTCCTGTTGGAAGTACAAGTCCCTATGAAATGCGAGTGGAATGTCATCGAGCATCTCATTAACCACATGTCGGAGTAGCACCAAGTATGTAGCACTGTTCAAACGACCGTCAATAAAATATGGGCCAAGTAGATGATCACCGATGATACCAGCCCACACATTCAGACTAAACCGGACCTGGAACGAGTCCCGCGTAGTAACATGTGGGTTGTGTTGTCGGTGAGCCCACCAATGTTCATTGTGGACGTTATAAACGCCCACGCGCGTAAACAATGATTCGTCGGACCACAAAATGTTCACGTCCTGATGTTCAAGGAGCCAGTGACAAAAAACTGTCCGAGCGTTATTGTCCTGCGGATGCAACTCTTGAACACGTCGGAAATGGAACGGATGCATTAGTTCGCGATTCAGCAGCTTCCACACTGTGGTATGATGAACACCGAAACGGCGACCGGCTTCACGCGTACTGGCTCGAGGTTCTTCCTCAAAATAATTGAGAATCTGCTCTTGCCGATCAGCTGATAGGCCTTGTGTACCACGACCTTGTGCATGTCGAGGAACCTCGAACTGTCGGTGATCCCTTAAGCGCTGTGTGGCGGCAAGCATCATGCGACGAGATGGTATTGGTCGGTCTGGGAACATTTCCCTGAACATGCGAATTGCATCAACAACGTTATTATTAGAAATAGCGTAAAGGCGCACCATTTCCACCATCTCAACGTTACTGTAACGCTCTGACATCGTTACCGGTGTTGTTACGGACGTTACGTAGATATCGGCGCGTGCGGTTATACTCACGCTGAACGCGGGCGAGCGACTAATTAATTCAAAATTTCAAATTCACCGATCAAAGGCGCCGCCTGAGCCGCTCGCTCCTGCGCGGGGGTTGGAGGGGTAACTTACACACGCCGCGCCGCCACCGCAGGCCTCCTTTGCCTATGCCTACACATTTGTATGTGCCTACTAAACTGTAGGCAAAGAAGAAACGGTTTTGAATGAACGGTGAAAATGTACCTATGTAGGTAATAGTATTATTAGAATATTTAGAACCGATTCATACGAGTTGCTTTTTAAATTTATTTTATTTAATAATTATTAAGAACTTAATTTTACTGCCCCATTTTTTCACTTAATATTGGTTTAGTATAAGCAGTAGAGTTCCCGTAGCAAATAGAAAAGAATTTAAGCAGAAAAAAAAAAGTGTAAAAAAGGTGTCTCGTTTTATCCCGAAATATCAACGAGTGTAGGCAGTACAGTCATGTGTGCAAGTAATGCACAAATGCAGATCAACATCCTGTATAGTACTTATAGTGTTGATCTAATTTTGTACTATGATATCTCGCCCTAGCTCGATCCCGAAGACGGAACAACAGGGGAAAACTACAGCGCAAGATGTCTTCGACACCGATAGTGATGACGACGAAATAAATTACAACGCCACAGGTAAAAAAACAGCACCTATTTACTCCTACATAACAAGGAGATTAGCAAACGGTTTCTAAAGACAAACAGATGAAGTCAAAAGTGGATCATATTATGTAGAATTAAAAATTTATAATCCTGATGAAATAGAGCGGGTGCTACCAGTCGATCGATAGCGGCACTCCGTTATAACTATTAAAAATAAAACTAGTTCAGACGCTGAATCCTGGAAGAAGGCGAAGGGGTAAACTACAGCGCGAGATGTCTTCGGCACCGATAGTGATGGCGACGAAATAAATTACAACGCCACAGGTAAAAAAAACAGCACCTATTTACTCCTACATAACAAGGAGATTAGCAAACGGTTTCTCAAGACAAACAGATGAAGTCAAAAGTGGATCATCTATATATATAAAAATCAATGCCACTTTTCGTTGTAATTTTATAACTCAAGAACGGGCTCACCTATCCAAACCAAATTTTTAGGCTTTGTTCGGACTATTTAGTAGATGGTTTATGTGAAGTTTGCACAAAATCGGTCGAGCGGTTCTTCATTTATCACGCATACGAAGTTGCGCGGGTCAGCTAGTATTTTATAGAATTAAAAATTTATGATACTAATGAAATTGGGCGGGTGCTACCAGTCAATCGATGGCGGCACTCCGTTATAACTATTAAAAATAAAAGTAATTCAGACGCTGAATCCTGGAAGAAGGCGAAGGTGAAATCTACAGCGCGAGATGTCTTCGGCACCGATAGTGATGACGACGAAATAAATTATAACGCCACGGGTAAAAAAGTAGTACCTATTTACTCTTACCTAACAAGGAGATTAGCAAACGGTTTCTCACGACAAATAGATAAAGTCAAAAGTGGATCATATTTTACATCTCCCTTTGGAACTTAATGTGCAAAACGCAAAATGTACAAATTAAAAATGTATAATACTGATGAAATTCAGCGGGTGCCACCTGCTAATCGATCGGCACTCGGTTATAATTATTAAAAATAAAACTAATTCAGATGCCGAATCCCGGAAGCGCTTAAATACATTTATAGAGGAGACTAGGAAATAATTTAAAAATGTTGTACCAACTTTTATAAGCTCGTACCAGTGGAAGAAGAGAAGTGAGCTGTGCAGCTCATATTTACTGAAATAATTAATTCTTAGGAATATCTATAATGTATAATCTTTCTTTCTTCTTAAGAAATAAAATTAAGCCTATATCTATACTTTCATAATCATTTAACTTTATTTACTTAGCTTTTTAGGGTTCCGTAGCCAAATGGCGAAAACGGAACCCTTATAGATTCGTCATGTCTGTCTGTCTGTCCGTCCGTATGTCACAGTCACTTTTCTCTGAAACTGTAAGGTCTATGCTGTTGAAACTTGGTAAGTAGGTGTATTATGTGAACCGCATTAAGATTTTCATATAAAACTAGGAAAAAAGCAGTTAATTTTGGGGGTCCCCATACTCAGAACTGAAACTCAAAAAACTTTTTATCATCTTTAGATGGGTCTTCAAAAATGCTATTGAGGTTTCTAGCATCATTTTTTTCTAAAGTGAATAGTTTGCGCAAGAGACGAGACGTGTGTCCCCCCTCTAACTTTTAAACTAAGAGAATGATAAATCTAAAAAAAATATATGATGTACATTGCCATAAAAACTACCAACGAAAATTGGTTGTGGAAAAATGTGTGTCCCCCCCTCTAACTTTTAAACTAAGAGAATGATAAATCTAAAAAGAATATATGATGTACATTGCCATAAAAACTACCAACGAAAATTGGTTTGAACGAGATCGAGTTAATAATTTTTTTTAATACGTCATAAACCGCAATTTTCGCCTAGAAAAATCACTACCACTGCGAACGTGTTAAAACATCAATGAAAGTTACGACAAACTACAGTACGGGGCCGTAAAGAATGCACATCGGCAATCATCGCATTTCCGAATGCAAACGAATGCTCATTTCCATGTACATCAATTATTAGATTAGTCGTTTATCAGAATTTGAATTTAGCACTAAGTACCTTATTGTTGTTTTGTTTTGATTTCACGTGAAATATATAGAGCTGTAAAACACGATGTAACTATTTTTAATTATTGCTATATTCTTGTTAGGAAAAAATAATCTTCAAATTATCTTCATAAATATATATTTTATATAAGATCGACAAAAAGTGTAATATTGTGGTGACAAATTGCTAGGCCATCGGCCACAACACGGTTTAACCCTGTACCCTTAGTCGACTTATGCGACATATTATTTTTCTTATTCCAATAGAACACCGCACGGGGAAAAATACGGAATTAGTATAATAAAAACAAAATCATGTATATTCAATTCCTTCCATTTCACTATCTGTGCTCTCATTGAGGTCTGTGTCACAGCCACTATTAGCTGTATTTATTACTAGCCTATCCAATCTATCTATTTTGTCGTCCATAGCGTGTTGAATTCCTCGATATTCATTCTCGCATTTTATCGCATGATCGCAAACCTTTTTCCACTCATCAGCCCTGATCATGTTTAATTTTTCAGTTAATAATGTCTTTATTGAACTTAAATTCATATCCACGTTTCTCGCGGCTACATAGCCTTTTAGTTGAGACCATATATTTTCAATTGGATTAAAATCCGGATGGTACGGTGGCAATCGCAACACAGTGTGCCCATATTCGGCTAGTATCTTGTTCACGGAAAACTCTGTAAATCTGTCCTTGTGCTGACATATAATATTATATATCTGGGTTTTGTTAATTTATGATCAACTGAAATTTCGTGTCTTTGTAACCAATTGATCATTTCCGGTTTATTGGTGTTTGAGTTGGGGGGTCTTTCAACATATTTATTGTGATAGGGTGCGTTGTCGATAACCAGAACAGAATCATTAGGTATATTTGGAATTAATTGATTAACCAGCCACTTCTCGTAGTTTTCGTTATTCATTTCGTTGTGATAATCACCTTTAGCGTCCGTGGATTTATACGTTAAAAAGGCTCCTGGTACAAAGCCTTTTTCGTTACCTGCGTGAACAATTATCAAACGTTGACCTTTTGAAATCGGTTTTTTTACCCCTATTTGCTTATCATCACTCCAGGGTTTTCCTTTAGTGTGGGTTGTATGTATATAGGACTCATTCATATAGATAATGTTTTTTCCTGCTTCGCGAAATTCGCGTATTTTGTCCAGATATTCAATTCGTTTGAGAGCTACATCATTAGAACTTTTCTATTGTCTTTTATTTTGGTGAACGCAAATCCCATTTCATAAAGAATTTTTCTCAACGTCTTTTCAGACCCATTATAATTAATAGCCTCAGATAATTTAGCTTTTAATGTTTTTATTGTAGGCAGTTGTTTGTAACGCAGATGAAAATCGTACACCATTCTTCTAACAACATCATAATCAAAATCGTCCATATCTAAACGAAATTGTTTTTTTGGTCTCCCATTTTTTCGAGAGCTGGATTTTGGTTCACTGGAATGTGTATTATCATCAGTGCCAGTGCCGACTTCGTTTAATATATTGTTCAAAGTTCTTTTTGAAATTCCAGTGGCATCTGCAACTCTCTGTTGAACCTTCTTAAAATAATTACTTGCATTAACATCCTCATGTTTTTTTAAATTGGCTTGGCTTCAGATAAAAAATATTTATAAACATTATGGATAATTTCGCGTGAATGGTAGACTAACGGCTTACCTTTTTTCCCTATAGATGCCATAGTAGGTACGAATTTAATTTTATAGGGGTTTTAGCAGCTCTATATATATATATTGGCTTAGATAAGCGACTGCACTCTCTCGCATTTGAACCATGACTGACAAAACAAACGTCATGGTGTGTGCGACACAGATATCGCTATACGAAGTCGAAATTAGCCGATTGCCTCTTTCTAAAGCTCGATGTGCATTCTTTTTGGCCCTTTACTGTACAAGAACTTTTATATTATGTTACTTGCTGCTACGGAACCCTTCATGGGCGAGACAAACTCGCACTTGGCCGGTTTTATTTTAGAACTTTTTTAGAATAATTTCGTGTGTTAGATTTAGATATGCTTTATTAAATATTTTCTTTATGTTTTCTTTTCAGTGAAGTCACCTTCCGCTGATTCACCATCAAGTTCCAATATAAATTGTGATAAATGTAAAATCGAGATACCTAGACATGAATCATAAACGAACTAATATTCATAAATCGATTTTGTTGATAAAATCAGAGTTTGAACACTTTGATGTAATAGCTACAGCATTTTAAAAAGAATAATGACTTATCGCTTAAACCCATCTGTAGAATTTATACATCAACCTTCCTGGTTTGCATACTATTTGTGTTGCTCACACGACAGTAATTTAAATAAATTTATTAGTTACTGTTAATTAATTATCTTAATGTAATTGATATGTCATATTTGTAAACAACTATTGTTGATGATAAAGTGCGAGACCGTGATCATATTTCATCTCAGTATAGAGGTGCAGCAAATTCACATTGTAATTTAATTCAGTATTCAGTATTTTATTTGCCATTCCACAGTACATACATGGTGATAGATCATGTCAATTTAGGATACAATTTGTTCAGTTAGGGCCTGTTAGGGCGCAGCAATGTAATATAAAATTGATTAAAAAAAAAAAGTTATAGAGTATGTTCATTTATACCACTCGTTCCTTTCAACAGTGTCAATCTCTCCTAGAAGCGTCGATCACTATGTCGCACTTCTGTGCCTGTATCTCCTGGAAGAGCTTTCGCCTTCAAACAGTTTGCGCTCTTGTAGCGCAAACTGTACTATCTCTATCCTGCTCATACTTGTAGGGAGCGTTCATAGAAAGAAACGGGACAAGTATATAGTACAATGTCTGTCTCTAAATCATAGCTGCACTTCATAATTCTCGTTTAAAAAGTGCCCTCCATCTCGCGCCACTCCGCGCGGCTAAGTGACTACGGACGGACCTACGTTGTGCGTAATTAAAGTTTTATTTGGTGTTTTATCTCAAGGAAAGTTATTTTAATCATGACTGGGTAAGTGTTTTAACAGTTTTTAATACTAGATTGTGTGTTTCGTAAAGATTTTGTACCTAAAATAGTTATTTTCAACGAACATTCATTGAAATTTTACGCGTCATGGCGGCACCAAGCCGATACATTTGGATGAATTACTAAGCAAAAATAATGTAATGATGACAATTTATCGTTATTTTATGTATTTTTACGTATTCTTTTATTGTTTTCAAGCATTGAATGTAAAATCTATTTCAATAATTTTAAAATTAAAATTAAATTCGAAGAAGGTCAAAGCATACGTAATCAACCAAAAGCATACGTAATCAACCACAGTCGGTGAAAGTAAACGACCATTTTGTTCCGAGTTTAGTGCAATCTTCGATTAGCTATGGACATATGTACTTCTGATTTTTAGTTTTTCTTTTAAATTTACCACTATCTGTGGCCCCTGGCTTCTCTCGTCACACACATTCTTGGAACTTTTTGTTTTTAGCGAACTTTTTTTTATATATTTTTCTCTTTTAAATTTACCACTAGCTGTGGCCCCTGGCTTCTCTCGTGACATACATTCTCCGTTAAATTGCAATTTTTGTTTTTGGTAGCGAACTTTTTTTGAATTTTTATTTTTTTTTATTTACCACTAGCAGTGGCCCCTGGCTTCTCCCGTGACATACATTCGCCGTTAAATTGCAACTTTTGTTTACATACATTCTCCGTTAAATTGCAACTTTTGTTTTTGGTAGCGAACTTTTTTTTATTTTTTTTTATTTTTTTTATTTACCACTAGCAGTGGCCCCTGGCTTCTCCCGTAAAATGCTCACCGAACGTTTAAACCTATATTAGTTAAAACCAGTTAAAACGTACATTAAGCTTAATAAAGGTTTAATAAAAATCTTTATCGTACTTAATATTGCCATTTTACAGAAAAAATGTGATTTTACTAAGATTTTGCAATTGAGAACAACTTTTAAAAAAAAGACATTCGGGTCTGCCAAAATAGCGGTATATACAAACATAAATTATTTCGGTATAAGTTTTGTTTTCATATTTAAGTTTATTAGGTTTAGTTTGTCCACGATGACGACTACGAGAAAGCGTCAGAGAAGTGAAAACTGGCTGGAGGAAGATAAGGTTCGTGAAACTTTGATTTGTATTTTCCGGATTACGATGTTGTTTTCAATAGGTTATGTTTTTATGTATTTGTTTTGCTATAGATTTTGCTGAAAGAACTTGTGAGGGAGCGGTATTAGTGCGATTGAAGATAAAAACATCGACACTAACTCCAATTCCTCTAAGGTGGCGGCGTGGAGTGACCTACGAGGAAGGTATTACTTACCTACTCTATGATCCATTTTTGTAACTTAATTAATATGTCAGTACTACCCGTTCTCTCTAAGTTTAACGGTCACCTCCCATACAACACCTCTACACCAGCCTCTATGCCTTAAACTTAGAGTGAACGGGATATATCTAAATTTAAGAAATATGTACTATATAGTGGTCTCCTAACTCATTACTTTTTAACCGACTTCAAAAAAAGGAGGAGGTTCTCAATTCGTACGCTATGTTTTTTTTTTATGTATGTTACGCGATAGCGGCGCCAATTATGGGTGGATTTTGAAAATTCTTTTTTTGTTTGAAAGAGGCTACTTCTGAGGTGGTCCCATATCCAGTGTATCAGGATCTGATGCTGGAATCCAGGAGAAATTGAGGGCAACCACCGAAAATTGTAGGGACAACTAGTGCGTTTGTTAACTTTTTGATTAAGTGCTTTAATGTACTAAAACTCAATGAAGGTCTGGAGTCAATCTGATGATGGAACTGAAAGACAGTCGAGGGAATTCCTTAACGATTTACAGCAGTTACCTTGTGTTTCGGCTTGATTGATTTGTGTTGATGAGAACTTTACACCTAGATAGAAATACTTTTCGGTCCACCCGTCACATAAAATAAACAAAATAAAAATTTTAAATAAAAAATAGAACCGACTTCATATAAATCCTTAAAATTAAAATTTCCCTAGCACATAGTAATATGTATTTGGATTTATCGGATTTTATTCAATATAATATTGAAGTTGGTGCCATTAATAATACCTACCTAAACCTATGGGTTTACTTGGCGCCGACTTCAATATGATATTGAATAAAATCTGATAAATCAAAATACGTATTACTGTGTGCTAGGTAAATTTTATTTTTAAGGATTATATGAAGTCGGTTCTATTTTTTATTTAAATTTTTTATTATATTTCAGTTTTAATAATCTGCGTAAGGGAGCAGAGCGGACTGTGCATCAATTAAAGGCACAGTGGAGCCTCCTCAAAATATCGGAAAAAAAATTAAGGCAACAGAGCGGAAAGAACTCCACAAGACTGGTGGTGGCCCACCAGTTGTAATTGTTGTTGTCATCAGTGAAGACATTAGTAGCTGGCTGCCTAATGAATTCACTGTTGATAGCAATGAATTTGACTCCGATCAAATCAATCAGGTAATTCTTTAAGTATATCATTTGTCTGATCAGTTTGAACTGAAAATTTCTTTAAGCTGTCTATACTCTATGAAATCGTCATAAAGTCATTAGTCCTATGAATAAAAACCACAATGTTGTAATGACATTATGTTATGTACTTAAATAAATAATCTCCATCATTCATAGAAACATATAGTCATGCCGTTATCCCCGAAGAGGTAGGCAAAGGCATAGTATATGCCCACATTTGACCTTAGAGTTGCTTGTCCTGTCTCATAAGTGCCATATTGAAATGTGACGAACCATTTCAACTGTGATATTACTGATAGTTGGAACCAGAACCTTAACACATGTCTTTCTCAAATAACTGTCACAATGTAGTCCTGTGGTGGTCACTGATCCAAGGATTGACCGACAGTGATCAAAAATTTAAAACTAAACAAGTTTGCTTGCAGAGGAGAGTAAGTAAAAGGGTCAATCTGTAAAGCCTATGAAAGTAGGTACGTGTTTAAGGGCTGAATAAAAAAAATCTTTCTTTCTAGCTGTTACCTATTGATTACGGAACCCTAGAACTGCAAGTATGTACATACTGGCATTTACGAGTAGTAGTCAATACGATTACGTGACTATTCATAATGCCTGCACACACATTAATGGACTAGCAGTGTCGGAAAGAGTTCTGACGGGGTAAATGAGGATTAGTATGGCGCCAATAGGCTGCGTTGTCAGTATTGTGTAAATCAACCCTTCTACGCGTAAAAGTACACAAAACACTTACACTGTTATTTTTTATAGCCACCACTCATTAAAGTTCACCCATTGCACTTTATCACCTTCGGTAATTCCTTCTGCCCTTTGATATTGGTATCGCAGCCGTGTATCGTGCCTCTGGTGTTCCAAACGTCCATAGGCTAAGGTTAGCAACGATTAAGTAGTCTGTAAGCTTTTCTGTCACCTTAGTAGTAAAAAAAGTTTAATAAAAGACATGTTGTTCCACGATCGCGTATTTTGCACAGCGACACGGGATGCGGAACGGCGAGTACGGCGACACGTATGACGTCGCGCTCGTTTAAGTCGTTTTATCGGCCACTGACTGGTGGCCAGACCGGGTGGCGCGGGCGCAGGGGCGCGGCCAGGGTGGCTAGTCGAGGGCATGGGATCGGCTATTAGCGGATCGCTTTTGATCACACGTAGTGATGTTATTTTATGATAATAACTTTACGATATTAGAGTGTTCAATGCGTAAAAGGAAGCCGTCCAATTTCGCCCCAGTACCAACAAACATGTGACTTACACCATAATTATTTATCTATTTAAATACATTAGAGGCAAATATCTGTATCAAACGGACAAGGATCTATCCAAAATTAATAAATAAAAGTTACGTGAAGATTTCTACATAACTCTCGCCATTTTCAACCAACCAGAGACAATGTGCAAGCAAGTCGCAGATTGTCATAGTCTTTGGTAGGATATTACCAGTGTGACAGTATTTTAATACTATTTTTGGTATATTTTATTGACTTTTTTCGATATCAGTATATTATTGGGTATTTTGGGTTTATTTTAATTAAAGGTTAGGGTTACACTCAGCGAACATTGAAGTTCTGGGGATGGCCCGGATTTTGACCATGATATTTTATTCGGGAGTATAGATAATCTTATTATCAGTATTTCCAATAGCTAATGGAACCATGGTTAAATGATATTTTCCGCTGTCACATAAATGGGACCACGGAATCGAAGGGGTACATACAACTTAGAGTATGGAACAAGAAATAGAGTGTGGGCGAGCGAGTCTGAACCGTAAGCACCGGTATGAACAGTCTCGAACTTGCAAGTGAGGCGCCATTAGTCATAGAACGTCACGCACGCTGATAGTTTCTGCTATCGTATTTAATTGAACTTTTGGTTTATCATGGTGCAATGTGCAGTACCAAGTTGTAAATATGATTCTAATAAGCAAACTAAATATAATAATGATATTTCTATTCATCGGTAAGTAATATTATGACAACAAAACACAGATTTTAATAAAATTATCCAAGGTGTGAAAGTGTGTTGCGAGAGGCGCGCGGGTGAGTCGACACGGCACGCGCTGCCTCGTCTCCCTTTTCACACTTCCCCTTTTAAGAGCTAGTGCTGTACTTCGTTGCATACTCAAATATTTGTAATTGTAAGATTTCTTTCGTAATAATAATTAAATACATTAAAGTATCACAAATTAAGATCATTTGTATTTTAAGTATCAACGTATCAATGTATACGGAAAAATATTTGAATTGAATTACGACATTACTTTAAAAACAAATATTACTAGATATTAAAATATTTAAATGCAGATTTTCGAAAAGCCGTGAATTGGCGTAATTATAAGTCTCAGCTTTCTCGTCATGTGGGATTGTGATGTCAATAATCATTGCTTGCTGCTCAGATCGATCTATGACCATAATTATATTATTATTATTCTCTTTATTCAATTAATTAACTTATAAATTACATTTTTAAATATAGATATAAAAAAAATACATTTAAAAATATAAAATTATAGTATCCCACCGGCATCGGGTACAGGGACCAAGCTACCGGTGGCGTGTCCAGTAGTACTGCCTTTTGAATCACGCCTTTGATCCAGCTGCCCAACGCGAGCCTCTGAAGGTGTTGTCGAGGCTCTTAGCTATAAGACCATTAACGGAAATGACTATTGGAACAATGATTGCCGCATCAACCTCCCACATGTCGACAATCTCGCGAGCTATGTCAATATATTTTATTTTTTTATCACTCTCAGCTTTCGCAAGATTCTCGTCATGGGGGATGGTGATATCAATAATCATTGCTCGCCGCTCAGATCGATCTACGATCACAATATCAGGTTTGTTGGCTACAACAGTCCTGTCTGTGATAATAGATCGATCCCAGTACAATGTGATATGGCCATTTTCGAGAACTGGCTCAGCTACATACCTGTAATGTGGAATCTCGATATCCACCAGGCGATACTTCAGAGCAAGTTGCTGATGGATGATTCGGGCTACTAGGTTGTGCCTGTGCAAGTACTCGCCGTTAGCAAGACGAGAACAACCAGAAATAATATGCCTGAGGGACTCACCAGGATGATGACACGCTCGACATACATCGATCGTACCCATACGACATACCCTCAGTATATATTTCCGGTAGTTGTTCGTCATGATAACTTCATCTGCAATTGCACAGACAAAGCCCTCGGTCTCTCCAAAGAGATCACCGAACCGCAGCCAGGCCACAGAGGCTATAAGGTCTACATGAGATCCATGCAAAGCCTTATAGAACCTACCGTGGAGCTCCTTGCTCTTCCATACCTCCTGCCGGTCATCGATACCCATTATTACAGGTTTGTGCCAGTTCTCTTTAGCCAAGGCAAGCGGGGTGAGTCCATTATCCACTTCGACAACATCCCGATGCACATCCGAATTCATGTGTAGAAAGTATTCTCTAAGGTTGTACACCTCGCGGTTATGTAGGGTTTTAGCATTCAGGAAGCCTCGACCACCACATTTCCGCGGGATGTACATCCTCATCACCGATGAACGCGGATGATGCATTCGATACGATGTCAATAGTGTACGAACTCTTCTGTCCAAGGCATCTAGTTCAGTTTGAGTCCACTTGAGTATGCCAAAGGAGTACATCAAGAGTGGCATGACCCATCCGTTATAAGCACGCACCTTGTTCCCGCCTGATAAAAGACGATTTAGGACTTTTCTCAGACGAGAAAGGAAACGCTCTCGTAACGACTGTTTCATGTCAGCTTCATTGATGCCCAACGCCTGTGACATACCCAAGTACCTATAGGTGTCAGATACGAGAAGTGACGTCAGGTGAATGGAATCAAAAAGCTGAATACCTTCCGATTCCACTATCCGTCCTCGCTTAACATGCATAACTGCACATTTATCCACACCAAATTCCATTTTGATTGAATTACTAAAATTTTCAGTTATCTTTAGTAAATCAATCAAATGAGAATTAGTTGTGGCAAATAGCTTTAAGTCATCCATGAAAAGCAAGTGAGATATGACCTGACCTCCTCCTCGTAGTCTGTAACCTAGCCCTGAACTCTCTAGTAATGTACTAAGAGGGTTCAGTGCTAAGCAAAACCAAAGAGGACTCAAACTGTCACCTTGAAAGATGCCCCGCTCTATCCTTATCGGCTCGCCGCCACCGCAGAACCCTCGACATCCTGGATAGGTAAGAAGAGTCCTCCATTGCCCCATACATGACTTTAAAAAGGTGCATGGAGTTATATCAACTTTGTACAACTCCAGCACCCTTAAGAGCCACGTATGAGGTACAGAATCAAACGCCTTCTTATAATATCCAGCATGTCGACAGATTCTTACGGTTACGACGAACTTGTTGGCTAATGGTCATATCAATGAGGAGAAGCTCCTTACTACCTCGAGCCCCACTTCTACATCCATTTTGAGAGCCACTCATAATATTATTCACATTAATATGTTTATTTATCTTATCTCTCAAAATGGATGTTAGAAGTTTATAAATCGATGGTAGACACGTGATGGGTCTGTAATTGCTGGGGTTCGAGGTACTTCCTGATTTATGGAGCAGCTGAGTCGCACCAGTTGTCATAAAAATTGGTAATAACGATCCAGATTCAAGAGCAGATTGGAAATTAGATGCCAGTCGAGCATGTAAGCTGCGTAGCCATTACCTCCTGACCGCCCCCGTCCTACTCATAGGACATCAACTAAAAAAAAATATTTCTCCGAAAGTATTCTGTTTTGACTGAGAAATGTTGTATAGCGCCATCTAGTATTTACTGGCCAACAAATAAAAACTAACTTGAATATAGGACACCTGTATTTTTTTTGTAAAATGGCGCCAACCAGGAGGGGGGTGCGCTCACGCCGGAGAACCGGTAAGTAAAATCCAGTCTAATCTTAGTGTTTACTAGAAATTATGTCAAAATTTAGGTTCTAAAATATTGGTTGATAGATAAACGTAATAAGTTTCGCATGATTTCTTGAAATAGGGTTGTATTTATCAATTCACAAAACGTCATTTTTATATGTCCTGTGCATAGTACAAAGTCAGAATATTAAGTTTAGACTATTAACGCTTCTAATGTTCTACGTATAGTACATAGCCTTTTATTTATTTATTTTTTGTTACAGTCTTGACAGAAGAAAATATTTCTGATGTTTTGAATGATTCTGACTTTGAGGGGGGTTCGGAAGTATCAGATGACGACTTCAAATTTGTTCCTGAATCAAATGATCGCCATGCAGATTCGAGAAGTACTTCGGCGAGTTCTTCGGATGAAGAGGAAGTAATTGAATCTGCGCCAGTATCGCCAGCAATATCAGATAGCTCACAAATACCAGGCCGCTCTCGAGTGAGGGGGAGACGTGGTGGCAGGCGTGGATTTTTGTCCAGATCAAGGAATACACGTTCATCATCAGTTCGAACCACCGAGAACAATTGGGTTGCGGTAAACTTGGAACCAAGCTGCCGACCACTTCAACAACCGGCTTATATTCCAATAGACACATCTAGTTGGGAAAATGTCCACTTTGTTGACCAATATATTGATGAGGACATTCTTGATACCTTTGTAAATTGCACGAATAGAACAGCAATCCTACTAAAAGGAAAAACATTAGGTCTAACAGAAAAGGAACTAAAAGTGTACTTTGGTATAACAATGGTAATGGCAGCACTGCAATATCCAAAAATAGATATGTATTGGATGCAAAAGTGGAGAATAGATGTTATTGCCAATAATATGACTAGAGTGCGCTTTTATGCCATTAGAACGCAACTAAAATGTGTGTATGATCCGGATGTATCTGATGAAATGAGACAACTTGATAAGACATGGAAGATTCGTCCTTTTTTTGACAAAATATTGAAGGACTGCTTAGCTCATGATCGTCCTGTTGATGTTTGTGTGGATGAGATGATAATACCCTTCTCTGGGCAATGTAAAATGAGACAATATTGCCCTAATAAACCCAACCCCGTTGGGTTAAAAGTATTTGTCCTCGCTTCTCCGGATGGAATTGTTTGTGACATGATCATATACCAAGGAGACACGACCTGCGCAGATATTATAAATCAAGGTTTCGGCTTAGGAGAAGCTATGGTTTTGTACCTCACACGGTCTTTAGTACCTGGACATAACTTATTTTTTGATAGGTATTATACAACTGTGAAATTATGTGACGAGCTTATGGATCGCGGATTTCATGGTACTGGTACCATTATGCGAAATAGGCTCCCAAGAGATTGTGTATTCACAGATGAGAAAGTTTTTAAGAAGCGGCCCCGAGGAACGAGTGAAGTACGTATCCGCAATGATGGAAAATTAGCCACTACGATGTGGCTTGACAATAAGCCTGTGTTAATGTTGTCATCTCGATACTACAACGAAAATACAGATGAGTGCACACGGTGGTCAAAACAACGAAAAGCTTATGATCGCATAGAAAGACCCGAAATCGTTCGACAGTATAATACAAACATGGGAGGTGTGGACCTGACTGATAGAATGCTTTCCGTTTGCCCGTCGCGAAACCGCACCAAAAAGTGGACAATAAGAGTAATTTTCCATATTTTTGATCTGGCTTTGGTAAACTCCTGGTTACAGTTCAGAAAACAAAGATTGTCCAGTGGCAAAAGACTATCAGAAATAGAGCAATTGAGAGAATATAAACTCAATTTGGGCTGCAAATGGATAGAAGACAATGCCGAAAGTAGTGACGGAGAGAGCGACCCAAATGAACTTGAAGACCTTCTGCCACAACATAAAAAACGCAAGATCGCTATTGTGCCTTTACCTTTACTAGAAAGAAGACTGCAAAAAGCTGCCCACCTTCCCGATTATGGACTAAAACAAGCTCGCTGCCGTAATCCAGGTTGTGATAAAAAAACCACTATTTTTTGTAAGAAATGTAACATTTATCTATGCTTTGTACCCAGCAGGAAGTGCTTTTGTTCCTTTCACGAGCGTAATGCTAATTAAAATATTAAAATGCAAAGTTTTGCCATCTAATTTGGCCATACCATCAATATTTTAACGTGCTATTACAAACTGCATTAGATTATAAGTTTAAATTTGTTTGATTACTGAGCTGAGTAATAATAATAATTGCAATTTTATGTTTTAGAGAAATTTAATAATCTGAACAGTTACTGTTTGTAAAGAGTATCTATTATTTCATAAGTCTGATATGTGGTTGATTTTAATCTCTTTTTTGTGCAAAATTAAAAATTAGGCTATTTTGTTTATAAGTTTTAGAGAAGTTTATAATCTAGTTATGTTACAGTTTGTTAAGAGTATTATAAGTCTGATATGTGGTTGATTTTGATCTCTTTTATGCCAAATTAAAAATTAGGCCATTTTGTTTATAAAACAGTTTCAAATACTAATTATGTTGTTATTTTATAATAAATATTACCTTTTTAGTCAATTCAAAGTAGTTTCATTGCATACATTATCAATATAGTATCAAACATCTTCTTTTAATAAGTATAGAATGCTATGTCCTATGAATAGTACGACTTAATGTGCTGACTTTGTCCTATATAAAGGACATACTGGAAAACTAGATTTTCCGCCTTGAGAATTTTTTCATTATTTTTCTCTATATTCCGGGGTCTTAATTAACAATATACTTAATTTTCACGATAAAATTCAAAAAACAATGCCTCTGAAAGTCAGGAGGTTAAGCCAAAAATGATGGATTAGATCAAGGACAATCGAAATTCATGTATTTATCACAATAATTTATTAAATATTTTAAAAGTCTTATTGTGTAACGCATTATAATATATATGTAGTTCAAGTATTTCATATAAAATATAGTAAATACTTACCACATAAGATATGAAACACTTGAAAAGGTACCTAGGGATCTTTTTCCGAGGTGTGCAATTACCATAGACGCAACATTCAATCAACATTTGAATTCATTTTATTACTTAAAAAAAAACAATGTTAAAACTAAATTCTGGGCCCCTTTTTTTTAGGTGAGGGAAAATCCTCATGGATGTTATGACGGACTTCTACCGACTAAAAAACCTCACGTTACGCCCAACAGTCTATGGTTGGGAGCCCCGGGTAAGCCCTCGGAAGGATGTCCCAGGACTCCCAACAGACCTACGGCCGCCACTGTGGGAGGCCACAGGCTTGGGCGAGTGCCCAGTGGGTGGTTCGGGTGCTGTCCTGTCTCTTTGGGGGGTTTTGGGTGTGATCCGGCTTTTAAGGGGGCGCGAGCGTGAGTTCCTCACGTGACGCCCGTGACGTCCGTCGCCGCCCCGCCGACTCTTTCACGAGCATGAGCTGCTCGCAGAAAGAGGTGGCGTAATTCTGGACCCTTAAATATAAATGTGGTAATAATTAACAAATAAAACACGTTTTAAAAATCAATAAGTTCATCGGTATATTTTCAGTGGTCCAGTTGGTATATTTTTAAGGAGCTTTGGTATTTTTTGAAAATATAATTCGGTCACACTGAATGTCACTTCGATTCGATAGTTCGCTGTGTATTACATACTGGATTTGAATTGTATTGCTGCTTTTTACGGATAATTTGGATATTTTAACAACTACTCGGCTTTTATAACGGACTCTGATCTCTTGCAATATCAAAATACTCTGGCTGTGATTTCTGGACTTAGTGATCTCTCGCATTAACGACTTATTCTGGCTGCGATTTCGGGACATTGATATCAGTTTCAAAATTCATACAAATGGAATGCGTAGGGGAGAGGGAGGCAGTTTAGAACAGAGGCAGTTTTGAATTACCGGATTTATGAATACACCTTTTACTACTTTTAACCTTAAAAACCTTACCTACTGGTAACATCAAACTACACATTTGTCAGTCTCTAACTAACGTCAAAGTCAACGTCATTTGGAAAAACTGTTCGAGGGTGCTTTACGGAGACAAAAGTAAGTATTTGTTTTTTTATTTGTAAGGAAATTACTAATCACAAGAGGGCTATTTTTGAATTATGATTATTTCAGATTATTGTTTATACTTTAAATTGAGTATATACAGATATTAGTTTATTGAACACAAGCAATGTTTTTGTCTAGAACTTTATATATTAAAGGTAGATATTGGGGAAGATTTGAATACAATCAATGGGGTACTTTTGAATAAAATGTTCAAAGGTGCCCCAACCTGTATAATTAACTCGTTAATTTGTGTTTTTAACTATTTAGATACTATATCCACATTTTATAATATTTTTACAGTCATAATGGTAAGAAACTATAAAAAGAAAAAGAAACTGACTTGAACGAAATGATGCCGAAAAAGCTGTACTGTGTATTGTCAACGATGGCCTTAAGCTCAGGACTTCTGTTGCTATATACAATATTAAACCAACCACTTTATATTATAGAGTGAAAAAGTATAAAGTATGTAGGTATAGCTTTGTAGACTTATTCAAAACTACCCCAGGCCGTTTTGACTTTTACAAACTTTATTTGATTATTAGTTGATGTAAAAATTAAATGGATATCCTTATTGGTGATGTAAGATGAAAATGACATAAATATAGTGTTAATTATATTATAACATGAAGTGATTTCATTTTATCCTATTTTTTCTAAACTGCCCCAGTAGGTTTCAAAAGTGCCCCAAATGTGGGGCACTTTTAAACAAATTTAGGGTTTAAAAAAATTAAAATTGTGCAATTGTTATAAGTTAAAATAGGTAAATATCATTTTTACTATATGACATGAACCCCATATATACTATCAAAATTAAATAAACCGTGATAAATAGTTTCATATGAGAAATATAATATTTTACTTAAATAATGTTCAAATGTGCCCCCCTCTCCCCTATATTGTGTTAATTGTGGTTCTGCTAGTGGTTCCATGGTTTTAGAAGATATTCAGATTCTTCTCTGTATACGACAGTGGACAGCACGGCGTTTGGTAAATGTGCCCCTTGCTGCTAAAGATTAACCGAAGTTTTCGCTTATACCTCATGTAAATAAATAATTTTCGGTACCCAGTACATACTTACCTACACAATAGAAAAACAATAAATTACATTCTTTTTTAAATAATGATTACATAAAATTAATAGGGCAAAATATTAAGTATGTGAAATGCAAATATACTTTCTTTTTCAGATTTATGCACATGATCTCATATGCACTTCATGTTGGACTTTAGCCCAAGAGACTACTTGGTCTTCAACAGCTCCAACTGCCAGCAATGTTGGTAGAAATGAATGTGTACTTTGCCATAGGATGCTAGAACCTTGTACTCGTTCACATCAACTTATTTCATTAAGAACACATACTCCACACCAAATTAGCTTGAAAAATATTATTATAGAAAGGCTTGCACCAATTGAGGTATATCAACTGACACATATTTATTATGATATTATAATATATTGTGCTTATACCATGAACATTAATAGATAAAATGTCAATTATCTTTCAGATACGTGCATCTCATTATATATGCCATCCTTGCTGGCAAAGTGCTGATCGTGCAGCAGTACACTACTCAATGCCATCATCCTCCAGGTCAGCTTCAAGAACCACAAGGAGTCCATTGAGATGTGTCAATTGTGGTATTAATCTACAAAGACAGCGATATCATATACTATATGATAATGCCATTCTTACACAAGTACAACAACAAGTTGAGCCACAAGTGGTAAATATTAACTTTTTAAAAACTGTTATCATTTTACGAACTCACTGGTATTAAAAATAATATAAGGCAGTTCTGCTAGGCACAGAATGCATATTGAGGTAGTTTCTCTCCTTGGAACTGTAACCACCGGTGCCTTGGTCCCTGTACCCTGTACCGATGGGATACTATTTTTTATATTTTTTTACATCTATTCAATTTTTTATAGATGTATTTGAAAATTTTATTATATATACACTCGAGAGCAATGAATCCGGGTCACTTAAAGAATGTTAAAAATCTCGGAAACTAAAAATGATAGGTTAATGCAATAAATTGTATTTAATAGACAATGTAATACTCCTTAAATGAAAGTAAAAAAAATATGAGTCACCATACATTTTATTAACACAAAATTACATAAAGAAAAAACTGCCGATCTCTCCTTAAAACAAAAATAGGAAACATGAAATTTTTGAACTTTATTACGATTTTCTTGAATTTTAATACTTCGTATTGCCTCCTCGTGCTTCCATTACTGCGTTTACGCGGTTTGGCATGCTGTACACCAAGTTCCTTATACGATTTTGGGGAATATTCTCCCATTCCTCTGTGAGAGCAATTTTGAGCTCACGAAGCGTGATTGGGGGAGGGTTTCGTTGTTTTACGCATCTGCCTAGCTCGTCCCAAGCATGCTCGATCGGGTTGATATCCGGGCTGCGCGCTGGCCACTCCATACGAGTAATGTTCATCTCTTGAAGGTAGTCATTCACAATCCTACCTGTATGAGGTCGGGCATTGTCATGCATAAATATAGCATCCTCACCTAAATTGACCATAAATGGACCAACGTGATCATTGAGGATTTCTTCCACATATCTTACGCTAGTTAAAGAGCCGTTTTCTATGATCACCAGCTCTGTGCGACTTTCAGAAGAAATTCCGGCCCACACAAGTACAGACCCACCACCGTAGGCTACTTTTTCTTCGATGCATGCTTGCTTGAATCTTTCCCCTGGTCTTCGATACACTCTGTGTCTTCCATCGTGCTTGTAGAGCATAAATTTTGATTCGTCGGAGAACATAACTTTTGACCAATCTTCAATACTCCAATTTACGTGGCTCTGGGCATACCTTAGTCTCGAAATACGATGCCCACGCTCCAGTTTAGGGCCGTTTGCAGGTCTAAGGGGTTTTAAGTTAGATTCAGCAAGCCGACGTCTTACTGTCCATGCACTTGGGTTACTTCCTCCGAGGCGTCGAAACTGATTGGTGAGTTCAGTTCCTGTGAGAAAGCGATTTCGAAGCATGGTGTTCACCAAGTATCGGTCTTCTCGTGCTGTGGTACACCTGGTTCTGCCCGTTCCTGGTCTGCGTAGGTTAGAACCAGTTTCTTCGTAACGTCGGAGAACTCTTTGTACTGTTGACAGCGACACACCGACAGTCCTGGCTGTATCGCGCTGACTCCGGCCGGTTTCCAGCATTGTAAGTATTCTGGTGCATTCTTCAGGCGTAAGCGACATAATTTCAGCTTGATTAATGAATATAGAGCACTATCAACATGGTTTATGTACCCACATAAATGACAGATTACAAACAAAAGCAACACCAAATGCTGTAATTTCGTAGTTCCATCTTCGAAAGTGGCCCTTTTTCAAATTTGATTTTTTTATGATATAACTTTACAATAACTAAGAAGTTTTAATACCTTCATTTGAGGAGTATTACATTGTCTATTAAATACAATTTATTGCATTAACCTAGCATTTTTAGTTTCCGAGATTTTTAGGATTCTTTAAGTGACCCGGATTCATTGCTCTCGAGTGTATTTTTAATTAATAAAGGAAATAATAATAATAATCTATATTAATTAAAAAAATGTTTATATGCCCTCTTATATCCAGCATGCAAAGTTCTGAATCATAATTGTTTACATTTTTACATTAAATATTAACACAGCTTTTCACACAAACAAATAATATTGTATAAGACTAAATAGTACATATTTTGTTAACAGGTAACTGAAAATGACTATATATGTGATGCTTGTCACACATTATTCGAGAACAGAAACTCCGCAATTACTCAACAAGATTCTCAGAATACATCTGTTGTCGGACATCATCATATTTGTTTGGGATGTGGTTGCTCTGTGATCCAAAATAGGAGCTACTCTCTAGGGGCCGATAATAATCAACATGTTTTAGGTGTTGTACAAAGCTGGATTCATCCAAGAGAAGTGAGTGACATGAAATAATTTGGGTAAAATTATATATATATTTATATATGTATTTATTTCATGTAAAATTATAAATATACTGACTACAGGTAACGCAAAGAAGGGTTATGATTGAAACTGAGTATAAAACAATAATAATAATATTCACAGACATTTCACACAACGCTATCTGATCCTAAAGTAAGCTAGGAATAACCTGCTTGTGTTATGGGTATCAGACCACGGATATTAATACTTATATACTTTTTTAAATACATACATATTATACATAGAAACACCCAGACTCACACAAATATTTGTCTCCGGTGGGAATCGAACCCACGACCTCCAGCGCCGCACGCTGTAGCACTACCGACTGCGCCACAGATGCCTCTGTGGCGCAGTCGGTAAAACAAAAAGGTCAAAACAAAAAGAATATCATAGATAACTGTGGTCGTTTGCCACTTGGTCTAACAAAACTATAATTATGTTCCAAGGAAGTGGCAAATGACCATGGCTATCTGCTTTTTTGTAGCTGGGTTTTTGTTTATGGTATTTTTATATGATAATACAACTACAATTGTTATTAATTATTATACTTTTCTTACAGTGTCACCCATCAGATAGACTCTGCCACAGATGCTATCAAAGAGCAGAAACAGCAGCCAGCAATGCTATATCGCCTGAACCAGAAGTTTACCCGATTCCACAGCATGCTGAAAGAATATATTTGCCAAACTATTCTAGAGCATCAGATACACACAGGAGATGTATATTTCAGCACTGCCATAGTACCTCTCAGCAAAATAAAATAAAAATAAAATAAAATAAAATAAAATTTATTCCCTTTGAAATTTTTAAAAAATTATTTAGGTTTGTCAAAATTTTTGTGACTCTACCGGGGGTTCGGAAATGCTACAGACTGAGAAGAACACCCCAAGAAACTCAGACAAGTGGTACCATTGGTATTACGGGTGAGACTCTTCAGAGATCACAATTATTATGGCTCCTCTACAGAATGGGCCATGATGGCCGATCACAGGCACGCACGATTGTGTGGAGGGCGTAATTGTCAATGATCGGCCACGATGGCCTGTAATCGTCGGCAATCCGTCGAGTGTCGGTTTTACGGACACGCATCAAAGGAATGCGTGCCGCTGTTCGTGCGCGTGCCCACACAATCGCCGATCATTCAGTCGTCAGGCAAACGCCAATCGGGTATGTTGTGTGTGTCACGGAAGTTTTGTTAAACGTAGTGTTACATCCTCTTTGGTTTTGTTGCGAAAATGACTGCCTGGACGACCACGGAAACATTCAAATTCATTGAACTATACCAAAACGAGTCGTGTATTTGCAACCCAAAACATAAAAATCACAAAGACACAACAAAAGTGAGTACTTACCCAACTATTATTTTTTGTTTCTTGCTAACTCAATATGTACTTATTATGCGTACTTACTTATGTACCTACTACTAGCACGTATATTTTAGTACTTTTCTATGCAATGTTCTTGGCAGTTGTTAGTAGGTAGATATACTTATTATCTAGCTAAATAAATAACAGGTTACCTACCTCTATAGGATAGGTAATTAATTATGAATAATTAGATCGTAACTAAAACAAAAAAAACTATTTCTTGTTAGATAATTTTCATAAAATGTATATTTCTAAGTAGGTACCTACCTACTACCTACCTACATTGTTACTAAAACGCCTGTCAAGTGAGCTATCATAATGAATCCGTCTATCCTTGAGCAAATCCTTGTCCAGCAGTGGGACATGAGTTGTTGATGGTGATGTCTAGGTAGTTAAATTATTTCATCATTTTTGCAGGTCAATGATGCGTGGATCCGCATAAGTGATGCATTGGGCATACCTGTTGCGGAAGTGAAAAAAAAGAAGGAAACCCTTATGTCAGCTTTCCGTTTAAATCATAAAAAAGTCATCCAATCTCGTAGATCTGGTGCTGGAGAAGATGAAATCTTCAAACCTATATGGATTTATTATGATGCACTAGTAGCCTTTATGTCTGATGTGTATAAGTGCAAGTCCATCGTTAACACAGAAGTTCATGTGAGTAAAATCATCAGTAAAACCAATTTTATATTAGTTCGCTATATGTTTATTTACAATAATTGATATCGAATACAAGTTTTTAGTCATTACAATGTTATTGTTTATTTAAAAATTAGACAATCACAGAAATAAAGTTTTATTATTAATTGGAGTTAGATCTAATGAAAAATGTTTTAAAGCTGTTCCTTATTTCGATAGCATTTTGTATTGGTCTACGAGGACGTTGTTGTAATGGCAAAAAACTGTTATAATTATGTCTTCTCCATGAACCGGTAGAGACTAACTCGCCATCTATGTACGTATCTGTTGTACCTGGTGGAGTATACAAATCCTTGGATGTTCTACTTTTTCTTAAGAAATTATGCAATAAAACACATGTCATAGTTATAATGGAAGCCTTAACATCACTTAATGCAATAGGTGATTTAAAAACTCGAAACTTACTGGAAATAATACCAAAAGTATTTTCGACGACTACACGCGAGCTAGACAATTGTTGATTAAATATTCTTTCAGGAGTACCTACAGATGATGTCCAGGGTAAGGTTTCATAACATGTGTACTTAAAGCGAAAGCCCCATCTCCTAAAAACACATAAGGTATATCCATGTTACCGCCTTGTAGCGGGCTAGGTGGTGGTAAATTAATACTGTTTGTTGAAATTTTTTCCCATAACACACTGTTATTAAATACACCACCATCACTTATCCGTCCTTTCGCACCTATTTCAGCATATAGAAAATTGTAATCGTGGTCTACTAACGCTAGGAGAACAATACTAAAACCCCCCTTGTAATTATAATAGTCTGATGAACTATGTGGCGGCGGTAGTATACTGATGTGTTTTCCATCCAAGGCACCTAAACAGTGAGGGAAGCGGAATTTTGCTGCATTATTAAGCCATTCACCTGTTGTCCTGGGTAACTGAAAAAGAGAAAAAAATAGTTAGTTCTTATCTTTTGTTTTACAGGAATATGATTCATCGAGTCAAGAAATTCCTCTTCCTGATTCTGAAGAAATGCCTATTCCTCATTCTGAAGAAATGCCTATTCCTCATTCTTCGTCAACAGACGCGCAGAACGCTAATCAAGTCCATTTCAATGATATTAATACACCAATTAAACGGCGTTCCAACAAACCACCAGAACTAGCCGAAACTAGTACTCAAATAAATAATACATTGTCAACGATAAATAATTTATTACATAGAATGAAACTATAATATTTATTTATTTAAAAAAATTAAGTAATAAAATTATAATTAGGCATAATTTAAAAACGTCTGTATAAAATCCAATAATCAAATAAAAACACATACATGAAAATAAAACGAAATTAAAATAAATAGGTCAAATAACTAAACTACTATGTAAACTATTGCCTACTGAACATTCCACCTCCGATCATACCCGGCGCAAAGGTGCCCAATACACTAGCAGCGTTGCCGCGCTGGATAGCGACAGCTATCCTTTGTACCAGGTACGACCGGGCGTGACAGTCATGCGTCTTGTCTTGTAGCCTACGGCCTATCTCCGAGACCAGAGCCTTGGCATCACTCCCCCAACAGCCCATTGTTTCTACGGCTACTGGTACGACCAGATAACGCGACTCCATCTCTGCGTACTTTCGGCGTTTCCTGTAAGCAGCATCTTCCGCTGCGGCCGCCGGTGAGTGGACGGTACGAGCCAAGTGACTGGCGGCGAAAGTGCTTACGCATGTTGCGTCCCACACTAAGCACTTGCCATTCCTCCATGGCACAAGGGTCAGACCGTCCGGTCTCTTGCCGTCTGCGCGGGACAAACCTGGTGGTTCGAGAACACATGGGACCTCAGCCGACACTAGAGCCCGCCGGATTAACTCGTTCAGAGCGTGGTGACGCGGATGCCTGCCCGTGCAGCGACGGCAACTCAAAGCATGATGACCATCGCTCTCCACCATGGTACCGCAGATGCATATGTGAGGTTCACACACCTTGCAGCCCAAGCGGAGAGCCACAGCCACCCGCAGAGAGTCGTCGTCCAACAAAGTTCCTACATGTGGCGAAGGAAGCGCGTGCAGCCAAGCACCGGACTCAGGCTGAGCTACGGCTCTCAATCTGGCGAGGTCTGCTCCCACAGCATCATCTATTAACAAGCTGTAGTTTCGCTTGGCAAGAACATCGCACCATGGACCTGAGGAGAGCTCGGATACGGCGCTTCCGGAGCGAGAGCAGACCATGCAGTGACCGCCCCTGACACATAAAGGATCCTGAACCCGTCGCCATTCGAGTGGAGAATAGAAGCAACTAGCCCGGACACCCCATGAGCCGACGCGATAAATGCCGGCAAGCCCACATCCCGAGCACGCCGCACCCCGAGTCCCCCGTACCGAACCGGAGAGGCTGCCTGGAGCCACTGTAAGTCGCTAAGGGAAACGTTCAGTATCGACTCTACTGCTTTTCTCAATGAGTCATCGAAAAGGTGGACCTCTTCACTACACAGCCATGTAGGAGCAGTCCGCAAGAAATAATTTATTTTTGGTAAAGCAAAGCACATACGGAGCAAAACCATGGCAACATGTGCAGATAAATAATGTATTAAATCGAAAAAATAAAGAAATTCCAGAAGATGATTGTGACCTTTATGGCAGGCTTCTTGCCAAGAAACTTAGGCAATACAGCGAAAGTGAAAGGCAAGAAATTATGTACGAGATCGACGGAATGCTAATTAATAAGAAACGTATGTCAGCTAGAATTAACCGGCAATATGTTGCCTCACCATCACAAATTATAATTAGTTCAAACCGTCCTACAACTTACAGTGACTATTCTCAAAATCGTTCTGCATCGTCAGCAGGATCGTACTCTTCGACACCTTCCCCGCACATAATTCCTTGTCAGACTCCTTCGCCTACACCTCAAATTCTAACTATGGTTTCCCCTCCCAATCAGATACCGTCGCCAGCAGCGTCTCAAATACATCAAGAGACAAATATTACTCCAGGGTCTATACCAATATTTACTCCAGATGAGCAAGCATCCGTCATGTCACAAAATATTTTGTTGGAGGCTTATAATAATGCTGGTTTAAGTCATAATTTCTGAGTAATGGTAATTAATAATATAATTAATTAAAATAAATAAGTACATGATAATTTTTTTTTCATTTTATATACATCAGCAACCCACATGCATCCCATTGCTAGACACGGGATCTTCAAAAGTTGCAGAATTGCTATGATGTAAATACCGAGTACCTAGTACTATTTAGACGATCATGGAAAGATACTTTTGCCTACCCCAAGGGGCACAACATGAAGATACTATGTATGTACAACTGTACATACACAGTACTAGTGTTGTAGGTAGGTATTATTTTTTGATACTTATAAATAGGTACATATTTTTTACATAAAAAAAAATAGCGAAGAAAAATTAAAAACAAAGTCATTCGCAATAAATAGACACATTACATGCACTAGATACCTACCTACATAATAAAAATTGAATTATGTAATTTGCTCTCTGATACATACCTTTACTAAATCCTTCAACACTTCATTCAGTGCTAAACAGACTTCAGGGACTATAATAGATATAATTTGGCTTGAAACTTTAAACAAATAATGCAGGCTCCTGTAACTATCTCCCGTAGCTAAGAATCTTAAAGTGATGGCAAGTCGTATTTTCACTGGTATGGAATCTCTCCAACGTGTATTCTGTTTTTCAACTATTGGGGTTACTTTTTCCAATAAATGGTTAAAATCGCTAATTGACATGCGAACAAAGTTATCAAATTCTCCAGATGGTTCTGCCAGAAGTTCTGTTAGTTGATTATTCATGCTTTCCCTGAAACAAAATTTTTATTATTGAAAATCATGATCCGATAATGAGCTATTTATTTACAATAGGCTTAACTTAAAATAGGTACCTACCTACCTACACATCGGGCCATTAACTTTAAAGATCGTTCTGGCAACTGACTGATTATCAGTTTAAAGAAGTAAATACAAAAACACATACTTACATAGTTCTGTTACGATGAATGCTTAGCATCCACCACCTTCTTTTTTGCCATCTTTTTTTTATAACTTTTCTCTCATGCACGTTTTTAAAATGGTTATATAGACTAATCAAGTATACGGCAACAGCTACAGTAGACTCTACGTCCATCTTGAGTGTCTGACGCCCGCCAACTGACTTAGGGACAATCATGGCCGGGTGTGTGGACGGCCGGCACAATGATCGAGCCGATGATGGGCGATTACGCGATTACCATCATGGCCCATTCTGTAGAGGAGCCTTTATATACCACCAGATTGTCGTATTTGTGAATTACATTTAGCAAGACAACCTTGGACAGACCTTTTCAATGTTGATAATCTTAACCGAAGCTTCAGTGCTGCACATATTGAAGACTTTTGTGAGTTACTAAAAAATGACAATAATATCTTAGATTTCCAGAATATTGATCAGATGAATAGTGATCTTGTGTGGTATTGGCTGGGTCGCACAAAGGAACAGTTTCATGAGCTTCAGTCACTAGTCCCAGAATTTCCAAATCGGGCTATATCTTTAGCTGCATATTTGATTAAGCTTAGAACTGGTGACTCAGACGATAGAATCTCTACACTATTAAATATGTCGAGAAGCACATTTACAAGATATGTGTCAAAAGCGCGGCAAGTGATGTTGGAACACTTTGTACCAGCACATCTAGGCTTACAACATATGACTAGGCAAGAAGTGGCTTTAAATAATCTTTATATACCAGAATCATTATTTGGCAATCCTGGAAGTTCTCTAGAAGAAAGAAAAGCAATTGCTATAATGGATGGCACATATATTTACATCCAAAAAAGTACCAATTATTCATATAAAAAAAAAACATATTCCCTTCACAAATATAGGAATCTTGTCAAACCGTTCATGGTAGTTTGTTGCAGTGGGTATATTATTGAAGTACTTGGACCGTATGCAGCCACAAAATCAGATGCTGAAATTATTAAAGATGAATTTAGTGACCCAACAAAACCCATGCGTGATTTTTTTAGAAATGGTGATGTATTTATATTAGATCGAGGCTTTCGCGACTGTATCTCCCTACTGGAAAGTTTAAACTACTCGACACATTATCCTCTCTCCTTAGGAACGGGGTGAACACCAATTAAGCACTGAAAGGGCTAATGAATCTCGCAAAGTAACCATGTGCCGGTGGGTAGTAGAGGTAGTGAATGGCCGCTTTAAGCGAGATTTTAAACTGCTGCGCCAAGAATATTGTAACACAGCTTCAAAACATTTGATGGATGATTTTAGGGTCGCAGCAGCATTAATAAATAAGTTTCACCCAGCTTTAGAAGACAGAGAGGATGCAAGGGTTATAATCTCAATTGTCCAAGAAAAAATGCTAACTAATAATTCACTTGCTGATTTTGTGGAGCATAATAATTTAAATAGAAGACGGTCCTTGTTTGAAAGCATAACAGTGAGTAGTGAAAACCTAAGTGATTTTCCACGAATGGAATATAATGATTTAATTTTAATACCATTGGGAGTCTATCAACTCAAACAGGCTCGTTCATACTACGGTGAACACGTTAGGCAAGACGGTTCCTATATTATTGAAGTTTGCAGGGAGGTTGATCAGGATCTGGCGAACAGCTTAAATGCCGAAAGCATTTTGTTATTGCGAGGCAAAATACAAAGCCGTCACATCAGCCACAAAACATATTTTGTATATATTATCTACGATCCTACACAAATAGGAAGACAGGCAATAGTGCAGTATTGCTGTAATTGTATCGTTGGGCGCAGAACCATTGGTTGCTGCGCCCATGTTATGACCATTATTTGGTATTTAAGTTACGGCAGATTTGCAAATATCGACCCACCTGCACAATTCTTAGATAACGTTCTTTCTTGTAATGTGGAAAATGAATATTAAAAAACAAAGAATGAAATGTTGTATTTTTATTTTAACCTTCGTCACAAAAACGACGGGATGTTATTAGTTTGACCTGTCTCTCTGTGTATGTCTATGGCATCATAGCTTCTGAACGGATGAGCCGATTTGGATTTAGTTTTTATTTGAAAGGAAGGATATTAGTCGGGGAGTGTTCTTATCTGTGTTTGAAAAAAATCGGTCCAAGAGCCGTTGGCGCCGTTTGAATACCTATGGTAATCGATACGGGTAGTTGGAGCACACAAAAGTCTGACTAGTCTAACTGCAGAATTTCGTTGTTGCCAGTTGATTGTAGAAGTCCAGATGGCAGTCAAGTTCAGCCGCATCACAGACTAGAAAGCCGACCCCAACTGAGCTGGGAAAAGGCTCGGAGAGTAATGATGAGTTCATTTATCAAGGAAGGTTATAGGCTAAATATCATCACGCTACTACTCTGAGGAGCGGAGCAGTAATCATAAATGACAACGAATCCGGCAGATTCCCTTAAATTAATTAAAAACTAAAAAATATGTAGTATGGGCTCATATTACGTAGTAGGTATGCCACTGGCGAAGCCGGGTAGCTTGGCTAGTCTAACATACAGTAGGTACGAAGGACTCATTAGAATTAGGTAACTTACTAGGTATTACTTTAATTAAGCACCTAGGTACTATTGATAAAAACGAAACTATTTGACAGAGATTCATTGGCAGTTTATAAGTAATATATTTTGTCTTCTCTCGGTAGGTAAGTACCTATTTTATATATTGCTATTGATTATTTCGACTGTCAATACTATCTAAACAATATTTAATAAGTTTCGACGGCAATTCAGAGCAATTAAAATGAATAATAATACTAAACCAATAACTGCCGGTTTGTGCACAAAAATAACCTCAAAAACTTGCATATTTATTGCATTTCTGCGCTTTAGAATCTTGTCCGTCTTAGAAATACAATGTAATATGAATTGCAAGAATATTGCGCGTTTAATAAGCCTTTTTTCATTGCTGTTGGTGCTGGGGCGAATGATGTATGGACGGTGAACAATGTTCTTTTTTCGTGAAGTTTTGAAAAAAATTAACATAGGTTGAAACCGGGTCCGTTGGATAATGTTACTGATTCTGATCAAAGTGTTTTCAGGTTTGCGCTATACAAACTTTCATGTTTAATTATATTATAACATTAATAATAAATTACATTTTTCAGATAACAGTATCAGAATCTGAATCACCAGCCTTACCTGGCCATGCAGAAGAAAAGGTATCTATAAACTTACTTTTTAGCATCTTATAATACTAACAAATGAAAATGACAGCAAAATATTAATAATAAATTACATTTTTAGATAAAGGTAGGTCATTCAACAACATTGCCAGCCACAACTTTACCAGGCCACTCAAAAGAGGAGGTATTTAATTTATATATTAGCAAAACAGTTTTTTTTGTTTTCATATACATGTATTATTCCAATGAAAAATTTGTAATCCAACACCTGCAAATTTTACACAAGTAATAAACCTGGTGAAATGGCAGTTGTTAAGCCCTTTATGGGCAGCTTAAAAAAAATTAACAGCGGGCAGTCAACCTGTGCCTGTCCATATCAACGCACTAACTCTCAACTTGACCATCTATTACATCTAAAGGTTAATATAATATGCCTCTGCCCTTCACAGATAAAAGGTGTGACCAAAAGTCATGTTGTTAATAAAAGTATTACTTGTATTTTCAGATACAGTCAAAAGCTACCTTCATAAGCAGAAAGAAAAAGGTATTTTATACAGCAGTGAAAATCATATGTTTTTAAAGAGTGTTTTTATTTTGATTTGAATGATACATTTCACATAAAGGGCAATCCTCACCTGGGGAAGAAATCGCGGTAAATGAAATAAAATGCAGAAGAGAGCTCCACGAAATCCAGATAGAGAATGAAAAGCATCGGGGGGATTACCTCAAATTAAAGAAACTGGTGATGGAAGAAAAGTTAAAATATTATCAAAATAAAAATAAATTAATGTAAATCTAATTTTAGTACCTTAGAAAGAATTTTATTAGCTAAAGTAACGTATAATAAAAACCTGCAAGATAGCTGAATTTCGTCCACGTCTGACATAGGGGAGATCCTTGTACCTTGGGACACCTTGTACCTCGGGACAACGTCACTGTGTCAAGAACTTTGAATAGTAAAGAGGTAACTAGCGTATATCATTCGGGAAACATGCACTAAAGTCGGCCATTTTGCCTGGTGCATTGGATGTGTTACGCCGTGTGAATTTTTCGTCCGTATTTTTTTTTTAAATCCACTTCGATCTTCGATTTAAAGGATAAATTTTGAAGTAAGTAATGTAATTATGTTATAATTCGATGTTATCTACATTTGTGATCATTTATTTTAATTTAATTTACTAGATTTATGTAATTAAGATATTATAACAAGACTTCATTTTATACAGTCGAAATTTGTACCTCGGGACAGTGATTTTTTTGTACCTTGGGACTGTCCCAAGGTACAATGTAATACTGTTTTCAATTATTTATTATGATATTGTTAATTCAGTTTTATTCTTATTTTTTTTAGATGCCGCGTAGCAAGAATAAAGTCATCCGGCAAAAACCGGATGAGACAAAAGTAAAAAAAGCCGTTGAAATGGTTATTCAAAAACGGTTATCGATTCGGAAAGCTGCCGAAGAATTTCAAGTCTCGAAATCTTTAATAGGCCGTTACGTACAGTTGAACAAAACAAATACTGAGGTCGTCTATCACCCTCAGAATGCTGTCAAGAGAGTATTTAGTGATGAAGAAGAAAATCAATTGGTTGCATACTGCTTAAAGGCATCCAAATTTCATTATGGTATAAGCAAAGATGATTTTTTAAAATTAGCATTCGAGTATGCAGTGCTTTTGAAAAAAACATATCCTAGTCCTTGGGACACGAATAAAAAAGCTGGTAAGACTTTTTATGAGTATTTTATGAAACGTCATCAATGTCTAAGCTTACGAAAACCGGAAGCAACAAGTTTAGCACGTGCTACTGCTTTTAATAAGGCAAACGTTAATTTATTTTTTAATAAATACAAGGAACTGCTGTTGAAATACAATTTTACAAGCGAAAGGATCTATAATGTTGATGAATCTGGCATGTCTACAGTCCACACGCCTATGAAAGTTTTAGCGACAAAGGGAGCAAAACAGGTTGGGAATATTACATCAGCAGAGAGAGGTAATAATGTTACTATAATTGCATGCGTGAATGCACTTGGGAATTCTGTTCCTCCTTGCATGATTTTTCCTAGAGTGCATTTTAAGAGCCACATGATTAATGGTGCTCCTCCTGAAACCTTGGGGCTAGCAACTCCCAGTGGGTGGTCCAATAGCGACAAATTTGAGGACTTTTTAAACCACTTCATTAAACATGTCAGACCTTCTAATGATAATAAAGTGCTCCTGATTATGGACAATCATGAGAGTCACATTACCATTAAACTTATAGAGTTGGCCAGGAATAATGGTATAGTAATGTTCACATTCCCTCCTCACACTAGTCATAAGTTGCAACCGTTAGATAGAACCGTATTTGGCCCACTTAAGAAATATTATAACAAAGCATGCAACGATTGGCTTATGCAACATCCAGGGACTCCACTCACTATATATAATGTCGCTGAATGCTTTGGCACTGCTTATCCACTAGCTTTTACACCATCTAACATTCAAAATGGGTTTAAAGTTGCGGGAATATGGCCATTTAATGATAATATTTTTAACGAAGATGAATTCCTGAGCTCATATGTTACTGATAGGCCTTATGTAGATGCTGACATCGTTGTGGCTGATACATTAACAAAAATTGATCTACCAGGACCATCACAACCTGCTCATATTGAACAACAAACTGACAATAGCCAAGTAAGTATAGAATCTCCAGCACCATCTACATCCACTGCTATTATTGAAATAGATAAAAATATCTTAACGTCACCAGAAGTCATTCGTCCTTTCCCAAAAGCCCCACCACGTAAGAATAATACTACTAGAAATAGAAAAGGTAAAACTAGAGTCTTAACCGATACCCCTGAAAAGCAGGAATTGGAGCTTTTAGCTGCCAAAAAAAGAAAAAAAGAGGTCAATAAAAAAAGTAACTCTGTAAAAAAGCGAGTGTTCAAGAAAAAAAATCTGCGAAATAGAGAAAGTAGTAGTTCAGACGAAACTGATGTTATCTTGGAGAGTGAAGATTCATGTGGCGACCTTGAAGAGGAGAATAATTGTGTGGGATGCGGTGATAATTACTTCACCACGGCCAGTAAAGAAGACTGGATACAGTGCATCACTTGTAGATTGTGGGTGCATGAAGATTCCACATTTTTTGATAGTTACTGTCAGAAATGCGGTATTAATTCTAAAAAAGCCTAATTTTAGACAAGTTCTGTTGTTAATTGAGTTTAGCCTGTGTATCTTGAGACTGTTGTTTTATTATAACAATATTATGATTGGTTTTGGTTTTTAATGCTTTAAATATCCTGTGTAAATGCTTTAACTCCCCATACGACTAAATTTCCGGCATATAAAGCATTTAAATATGTCTACTGATAGAAATAAAATATGTTTGGGAGCAGTTTAGGTTTAAAAAATGTGTCCCATGGTACAAATATTAGTGTCCTGAGGTACAAGCCATGATTGTACCTTGGGACAAATATCCTCAAGTAATTAATTGACATTTTCTCAATGATAACAGATGGTGGATTGTGTGTTGCATCTTAATATTGTAATGTTGTTGGTTACTTAACATTAATTTCAACGTTCAAGGATATATATCAATTCAACCCGAAGTTATGAACTTTTAAACAAAAGTGTCCCAGGGTACAAGGATCTCCCCTATTCATGGTTGATGCTTTATTCAGTGTCTTCAGAATTTATTTCCTCTGATGATATGTCAACTTCAGAGTGATTGATGGCAATGTTGTGTAAAATAGCAAGAGCCACAATGGATGTCTTGACATTAGCATATTTGTCGGTCATGCCATGGAGCAGACATTGGAAGCGCTGTTTCCACACACCAAAACAACGCTCCACAACATTTCTAGTAGCTATATGGACCTCATTATGTTTCTCTTCTGCATGACTATTTGTCCTCAGAAGGGGTGTGAACAAATATGGTTCTAATCGATAACCAGAATCTCATGTAATCGACCCTTAAATTGTCCAGCCTCAAAACGATCTTTAATTGTTGACTCATTAAAGATACGGGAGTCATGTGCGCTGCCTCGCCATCTTGCAACGATGTCCCTAATGCGAAAATTAGCATCACAAATTACCTACAATCATATAATATGACACTGTATAATATGACCTTTAATTTCCATAATAAAGAAAAGTTGGCATCTATATTACCAAAAATCTCACCTGAACATTGATGGAATAATAGCCCTTTCTATTTATAAAGTATTGAACTTCACTACCGCCATGTTTTTGAAACGAAGTTCCTTATCGCGCGTTGCGAAAGGGGGCTAGACAGAACAAATTATCACCAAAAGTAGGCACGACACTTTTGGTAGTGGTAGTGCTAGACTACTACTATCACTACCACTACCACAGTGAAGACATTAGTAGCTGGCTGCCTAATCAATTCACTGTTGATAGCAATGAATTTGACTCCGATCAAATCAATCAGGTAATTCTTTAAGTATATCATTTGTCTGATCAGTTTGAACTATAAACTTCTTTAAGTTTTTTAAGAAACGAAGTTCCTTATCGCGCGTTGCGAAAGGGGGCTAGACAGAAAAAAATGTCAACAAAGGTAGGCACAACACTTTTGGTAGTGGTGGTGATAGTGGTAGTCTAGCACTACCACTATCACTACCACTACCAAAAGTGTACTAGGGGACGAACATCAACTCTACGAGCAACACCAAAGCAAATAGTAGTTTCGCTCTGAAAATTAGGCGCGACTAGGGAGTAACTCAGATATTTAAAAAAGTGTTCAAAGTTACCCAACTTGACATTTTTTGACATTCAGACCAAACTAACCGTACGGATCACCAGTATATGTGCAATTATTCCCTTATTACCAAAAGAACACATTGAATACCCGTGACACTACTGGTAGTGCCAAGCGGAAAGAAACGGAAAATTTGGATCTAAGTCAAACTGAGAATCAGACATATATGTAAGAAAACGACTTAATGGGATTATTTTAATCTAAATGAACCGGAGAGTAAAATTGCAACAAGAATGCCATCGTGTCTTTATAAACATACATACATACATTAAGTCACGCCTTTATCCCCCAAGGGGTAGGCAGAGGCAGAGTATACGCCCACATTTAGTAAGAAGGCGAAGGGGAAAACTACAGCGCGAGATGTTTTCGGCACCGATAGTGATGACGACGAAATAATAACGACACGGGTAAAAAAAACAGCACCTATTTACTCCTACATAACAAGGAGATTAGCAAACGGTGTCTCACGACAAGTAGATGAAGTCAAAAGTGGATCATAATATACATCTCCCTTTGGAACATAATGTGCAAAACGCAAAATGTACAAATTAAAAATGTATAATACTGATGAAATTCAGCGGGTAACACCTGTCAATCGATGGCGGCACTCGGTTATAACTATTAAAAATAAAACTAATTCAGATGCCGAATCCTGGAAGCATTTAAATACATTTACAAAGGAGACTAGGAAAGAATTTAAAAATGTTGTATGTACCAACTTTTATAAGCTCGTACCAGTAGAAAAAGAGAAGTGAGCTATGCAGCTCATATTTACTGAAATAATTAATCCTTAGGAATATCTATAATATATAATCTATACTTTAATAATCATTTAACTTTATTGACTTAGCTTTTTTTAGAACTTTTTTAGAATAATTTCGTGTCTTAGATATAGATATGCTTTATTAAATATATATAATTTACTATTCTTTCTTTCTGTTTTCTTTTCAGTGAAGTCACCTTCCACTGATTCACCATCAAGTTCCTATATAAATTGCTATAAATGTAAAATCGAGATACCTGGACATGAATACAGATATCATAAACGAACTAATATTCATAAATCGATTTTTTTGATAAAATCAGAGTTAGAACACATTGATGCACACAACATGTGCATTGCATGTTTTAGACCTTACCACAAATATTAAAATCGTTTTTTCATCACTTAACACGTTCAGTGGCATTGACACGTATGGCGTGTTCAAGAGAACTTCAATCGCCACGCCATTTCCAAGGCCTTTATGCATTATTTTTAAATGTTCTATTATGTATAAAAATTTTGATAATCAGATGATTTATATTCCATTACATAGTAATAAATTAATTATATTCAAATAGTTTGATAATCTGATACATAATAAATCGCCTTTTACACCATGGCACGTTACTAAGTTCACGACTGTAGCATATAGAAATAAATATGTGCATCCGCACGGTTGACGTGCCGGGGTGGGGAGCTCAGCGAGTGGCCTGCTCGCGAGGCATTCTATCCTCGACCTCCATACGAGTGTGAATGTTAGCTAACGAAGTGGTTTATTATTTTATACCTTTATATCGAACCCTACAAATGGCGACCATGCCAGGATCTATAAAGTCTAAGGAAAATCAGTCATGTCGGGAAAAGTTCTTTTTGAAATACGTACCTACTTTATGTAGATCAGGACATTTTTGACATTCAGACCAAACCAACTGTAAAGATCACCAGTAATTATGTGCAATTATTCCCTTATTACCAAAACAACACATAGAATACCCGTGACACTACTGGCAGTGCCAAGCGGTGGTGCCATGGGAAAGAAACGGAAAATTTGGGACTAAGTCTAACTGAGATTCAGACATATGACTTAGGGCTAGCGCTTACATACAACTTTTAGTTGAACAACTATTTTGTTGTGTATCGTATGTTTAAAAGAATATATTAAAACGCACATACAGTCAACTCGATAGTTGTTCGACAAAAAAGCCAAAAAGCTATATCGATTTGCTTTTGATTTAAAAGTTGGACAACTATCGATCAAGCGCTCAATTTGTATTGCATTGTATTGATGTGCGCAGACCATCGACTAAACAGTCGATCCGCGACTGACCGCGACACTGCCAGTCTCGTATAAGCATTTGAAACGGCGCCACGTCTCTTGTCGGCATGGCGGGAACTATTACGGACGATACGGAGGAGTTCATTAACAGCGTAGAAAAAAGGCCTGCGCTTTACTTAAAGAGTCTAAAAGAGTACTCGGACATCAATCTGAAGAAAAAGCTATGGGAGGAAGTTTGCATGGAAGTCGTATCTGGATGGTTGGAATTAGACCCAGAAAATAAAAGAAAACGAGGTTAGTTTCGTACATTGCATTATTTATTTATTTAAAAAAACATTTTATACTATATCGTATTGCCAAGGTACAGAGCCTTGAGGAGAAACAAAATAAGACGTTAAGTATTGTCGGACATTTATACCTCCGGTGAGGTTTCTGCCTCTGTTGTCACCATGAGATATTATATTTTCTAGTGGAGCGTCATAGAACGTGTCTTTGAATTGTATTCCATCTTTCATTCGTACGAGGTTATGTAGTACACAACATGTTTTTATTATAGATTCTGCAAAATCTAGGTTTACATCGAGCCCTCTATGAAATATGCGCCATTTGTTGGCTAAAATACCAAAAGTGCATTCTACCATCCGGCGAGCTCTTGTGTGTCTATAATTGTAGACTTTTTTTTCATAAGATAAGCCCCTCTTAGCATAAGGACGTAAAATAGTATTGGAAAGCCCAAACGCATCATCAGCCACAAGATAAAACGGCATATTTTTCCCATTATCGTCATGGGGCAATATTTTTCCATTCGGAATATTCAAACTATTTTCCTCTAATCTTTTTCCCATATTTGAGTTTTTGAAAACACTTGCATCGCAAGAACCTCCATATGCACCAACATCAATATAAATAAATTTGTAATCGGCATCAGTCCAAGCCATTAACACCATAGAATGGTATTTTTTATAATTAAAAAATGAAGATCCAGAGTTATCTGGTTGAATTAACCGAATATGTTTGCCATCGAGGGCACCAATGACATTAGGGAAATTAGTTCGAGCATAAAATTGATCTGCAATTTGAACCCAATCTTCTTCTGTCCTTTGAGGCATGTAAACTGGTTGCATTGTTGCCCAAATTTGATCACACGTATCTCTTACGATGTTTCTTACAGTTGTTGCTCCTATTCGATATGTAAATGAGAGGGTATTGAAGCTGTTGCCAGTTGCCAGATATCTGTAAAAAAAATATACGTATTACATAAAAATATACAGGGTGTAACGGAAAGGGGGTATACACACCAAGGAAGTTTTAATCTACTTTAATCCCTTTATTATAGGAATAAGCTTCAACTTTTGTGATATTATCTGTTAAATAGGTAAATAAATATTGTATACATTTATAGGTGCAGAGGTCCAGCAGAAATGGCTTAACTTGAGAACCTGCTTTTCAAGAGAATTGAAGGCTCAAAAAACAACATCCGGGCAAGCGGCAAAGAAACGTCGAAAATATCGATATTTTGAAAAGTTGCTATTTCTAAAATCTTCATTAGCAGAACGACCCACTGATGGTAATCTAGATTCCACTGCAGCTGAAGCCGAAAATGAGACTGAAACCTCTGACACTATGGGCTCAAATGTACCTATAACACACAATACAAGGAAAAAAATAAATAACTCTGGTCCGAAGTTCGAAGAAACTTTGTTGAACATACTAAAAGATGATTTAGACGAAGACAAACATTTTGCTCTCTCTTTAGTTCCTACGTTACAGTCTATGACAGACGACGAAAAATTTCAAGCCAAAATTGAAATACTGCAAGTATGTCGAAGGATAAAAGCCAATAGACAACATACTCAATCTTCCGTAACACTTCCTTCACGTAACATTTTATTACAGCCTTCCACAAACACTTTCTTACAACCTGGATATTATTACACTGGATCTACCCCACCTCATATTGACGCTTCTAGACCGGAATATATCCGGCAATGCCCATCTACTAGCTCCCAACAACCTGATTACACTGGATCTACCCCACCTCATATTGACGCTTCTAGACCGGAATATATCCGACAATGCCCATCTACTAGCTCCCAAAACTCTGCGGATAGTTTGCAAAGCTACCTATCGAATTTCACACCTTCTCCGCACAGTCCTCTACTCGACTTGATCTAAAATTTTATTTAAGCTGCACTAACTCAATTACTGGCTGTAATTATTATTAAAATAAAACGTTGATTACTATATTATAAATGTGTTTTACTTACCTTAAAGTAACACTTAGTCTCTCTTCTACTGATATGGCGCATCTCCATCTTGTATCTTGGCGTTTTATAAAAGGACCCACGAATGAAATTATTTCATTGAACGTTTCTTCACTCATTCTATAATATTTGAAAAACTTGTCTGGGTGCTCTTTCAGCTTAGAATGTAACGTATGAAATATTCCACTAGATAATCTATCACTAAGTACAGGATGTACACAGTATCTTCTTTTTTTATCTCTCTTAAAATTTCTATAAAGCAAAGCACAAACTAAAACTTTGTTGTTAATTGACATGGTTTGTAAACACCTTGACTCGAGCGTTGCTGAATAAAGACTGGTCGATTTGAGAAGATATAAAATCGATTGTATACGCACTTCCATCAACTAAACTGTTCAGTTCAGTAGAAATCACGAAAAGTACACAACTCGACGAAACAGTTTAGTCGATGCAACAGTTGTATGTAAGCGCCTGCCCTTAATGGGATTATTTTAGTCTATATGAACCGGAGGGTAAAATTGCAACAAAAATGCCATCGTGTGTTTATAAACATACATACATACATTTAGTCACACCTTTATCCCCGAAGGGGTAGGAAGAGGCATAGTATACGCCCACATTTCACTATCTAGTTTTATGACCCTCGTAATAGGTGGTGGACAGGCGCAGGTCCGCGACCCGCAGTTGAAATTTTTCAAGTCGCCCATAAGGCCTTCAACTTGGCTTAACGGTTGTCATTTAATTCACACCTCTCTTTTTGCGTCGGGGGTTAAAACATTACTTGTCATTTGCTTGCGTAAATCTCTCAGAGATTTGTTTCCAAAAAGGAAGTATATTAAAGTATTTGCCCACTTTTTCCTACTCTTTGGTTACTCATACTGCCGTGGTGCAAGTCGTGACAAGTATCAACTGCACGTGACGTAGCGCTGCGCGGGCGCTGCGTCTTTGCCATTTTGTCGACCGAGAAAGAAGCCCGCGGGGTGCGGGGGAAAGAATCAGCGCTGGGCGGGCGACACTGCGGCGTATTTTAGGTTTAGCTTGAGTCAGCTTGCCGTGTAGACGCACAACGAGTGTCAGAACGTAACTAAGTCAGTGGATTTACACGATGCCTCGTCCTACAGATGATATTTTGGATTCTTTTACTGTTATTGGTGCAAATCGTGGGAAAAAAACCGTGACTTGTATTTATTGCAAGCAACAATATACTAATGCGACTACAACAAGAATGAAAAATCATATCGCAAGCTGTTTGAAGTGCCCCGAAGATCTTAAGCAAAAATGCAAAAATAATAAAAGAACTTCCATCTTACCGTTACCTTTACCGCCAACAGTTAGAAGTGAAATATGGGCACCATCAAAATCATCAGCATCAGACGTGCAAGAAAATGACAATAATTAGAAATTACTTCATTATCACGAGTTTAGAGAGAACATAGCCGTTCAACTGAATTTGGGCACGGTGACCAAATTGGAGGAACACAGAAGGAAATAGATGAAATCATAGCCCGAGCAATGCTTCAGGTGTACCATTATCCTTACTGGATTCTGAATACTGGCAGAAATTAATAAATTTAATGAGACCAGATTATAAGATTCCTTCGCGTTATATGATTAGTAATTTCTGTTTCGACTCTGAGTAAGTTAATGGAAGATGTCAATAATAAATTAGGAAATGCAACTGCTCTTGGACTTGTTACAGATAGTTGGACTGATGTAAATGGAAAAGCAATTATTAATTTTATTATAACTACGCCAAAACCATTTTTTAAATGCATATATCCAGAAACAGAAAAGGAAACCGGAGAATTCATAGGAAAGGAACTGATTAAAGTGCTTGAAAATTGGGTCCTTCAAAGTTTGCAGTTTATGTAAAAAAATAAAGAAGGAGTGATGATATCTCTGTGTTTTCTTCTGAGGTTCTACAGTAGTAGGGTTGTAATTAAGTTTATTTTAAAAGGGGATGATGTAATAAGTAGTGTCCGACCGAAACTGGTTTTCCAGCCGAAACCGAAACCGAAACCGAACTTTCGGCCCCAGGGTCAGTTTCGGCCGAAACCGAAACCGAAACCGAAACTCACGTGTACATATTGAAAAAAAAAAAAAAAACCAGCCGAGTGCGAGTCGGATCCCCGCACAGAGGGTTCCGTTACAAAAATTGGACACAAAAATTACGTTTGTTGTGTGGATACTTCTTTCTGATTTTAGTAGGTATTTTTAGGGTTCCGTAGCCAAATGGCAATAACGGAACCCTTATAGATTCGTCATGTCTGTCTGTCTGTCTGTCTGTCCGTCCGTGTGTCACAGCCACATTTCTCCAAAACCGTACGGTCTATGCTGTTGAAACTTGGTAAGAAGATGTATTCTGTCAACCGCATCAAGGTTTTTATATAAAACTAGAAAAAAAGCAGTTAATTTTGAGGGTCCCCACACTCAGAACTGAAACTCAAATTTTTTTTATTCATCAAAGCCATAAGTGTGGGGTGTTTATAGATAGATCTTCAAAAATGCTATTGAGGATCCTAACATAATTTTTTTCTTAAGTGAATAGTTTGCGCAAGAGACTTCCAAAGTGAAAAAATGTGTGTCCCCCCCCTCTAACTTCTAAACTATGAGAACGATAAATCTAAAAAAATATATAATGTACATGGCCATAAAATCTACCAACGAAAATTGGTTTGAACCAGATCAGGTTGGTAGTTTTTTTTAATACGTCATAAACCGCAATTTTCGCCTAGAAAAATCTTTACGACTGCGAACGTGTTAAAACCATAGATTTAGAATTTTTCGCTACTCTCAATAGATACACATAGCGTGCGAGCGAGACCTCATTTACCAGTACACATAGCTCGAGAGGAAAAGAGATAGCAACTTGTGTACTCTTAATTTATCACCCTAGCACCCGTGGTGATAATATGTCATTCATATTTTACAATATTCTGTAGTGATCTTACGAATAAAATGGAAAATTTAATATTTTCTACGATGGTGTCGAGTTCAGTGTGTGAATTTGATATTAAATAACATATACAGATATTCATATATAGATATTCATATATTCATTTTCACACATAGATATTTCTTTTTTGGTTTCGTTTTCTATCTGACACTGTATAACTTGTACATTCTAAATCTATGGTTAAAACATCAATGAAAGTTACAACTAACTACAAGAACTTTTATATTATGTTACTTGCTGCTACGGAACCTTTCATGGGCGAGTCCAACTCGCACTTGGCCAGTTTTTTGTTATAGCGGCAACAGCACAGGGTGAGGTGGTTGGTGGTGGCAGTCTCTTGACATCGCCAACGCTTTCTTCAACACCTTGCCCTGGAGCTACAATGGAATGCCTCAATACCTCCGTCGAATTGTCGGGCCCATCTTTCTGAGAGGGCCATATCTTACAAGAGCTGGCTAGGGCAGGGTCGGCGAGATGTGTCGTTGGGATCGGTCTTAGGACCGCTTCTGTGGAACATCGATGGAATTAGGTGCTGCGTGGTCCGTTGCTCAGAGGTGGCGTCGTAACGTGTTACGACGACACCCTAATTACAGCGCGAGGAGCAACGCACCGAGACGCAGCCCTAAAGGCCACCTGGATCCGGCTTACATATAGCGGGCGTCAGCTTCGGCATCGAGCTCTCGATGACGTATCTGGGGCTCGTACTCGATAGCCGGTGTAACTTCGGTTACAGAGTTTCAAAGTTTGGTCCCAAAACTGAGGGAGGGGGGCAGCAGCCGCACTCTGGCGGTTGATGGTTGACCCAACGCTCTCTGCAGGAGACTGTACCTTGGGATCATGCAGAGCATGGCCCTATACGCGTATAGGGCCATGGATGGGCGCAGATCCTGATGGCCAGCAATGCGGCTAGATTGCTTAGCCCGCAGAAGGCGATGGCTATCAGGGTGAAACCGCATGATCTCAGTTGAGGTGACATGTCTTCTAGCCGGGACCTCTCTATGGGACCTGAAAGCGAGGGCCATTGCGTCATTGTTTAAATGGCGCAAGGAGGCGCTGGAGCGGGGCCATAGGCCTCTTCCTGTGAGCAGTTCATGCTCGTGAAAGAGAGGGCGGGGAGGAAGCGGGAGAGAACTCTTCCACCCGAGCTGCACAGTCAGCGGCGGCGCGCCCTATACTATCAGCCTGAGGACGGCTGCTCACCGTCCTTACAAAAGCAGGCCCTAGACGATAGCGTGACATGAGAGATTCATGCACGCTCCCCTCAAGTAGCAAGATAACAACTGAACAACCACCCAAAGACGCGGCCGCAGTATGCATCATTCCGAGGGCATACTCGGGGCTCCCAACGCGTGGTTTTTAGTCGGTAGGACTCCGGCATAGCATCCCTGTAGGATTTTCCTCACGTTAAAAAAATAGCGGCAAGAGAAATACATTATCAGTGAAAACTTTAGGCCTCTATCTGGCACGGTTCCAGCGATACAACCTCGTGACTAATAGACAGACGGACGGCTAGGCCTCATGTCTCGTTAATAGGGTCTCGCTTTAACCCCTCCGTGCGAAAGTCCGACTCGCACTTGGCCGGTTATTTTTTCAATAGGTGCAGCAAGTTCCACCAAGTTCCATCAATGAAAGGTATAAATCTTCTCAAGTGTTCAATTTAGAAATATCTCCACTTAAAGATGAGTTTCTTTCTATTACGTGTGGAATTATACATAGATGCTAAAACCACACGGTGCCCTGCTACTAGCTCTTGGCCGGTTTTGGTTACATTGTAGAAGTGTATAACTAAAACTGGACTAGAGTGAGCCGGACTCACGCACGTAGGGTTCCGTACAAGAAAAGCGGAAAAAAAGTCACGTATGTTGTATGGGAGGCCACCTTTAATATTATTATTTTGTCATTTTTATTATTTTTTGCTATAGCGGCAACAGAAATACATCATCTGTAAAAATTTCAACAGTCCAACTATCACGGTGCATGAGTTACAGCCTGCTGACAGACAGACAGACAGACGACCAACACAGTCAACGGAACCGACAACAAATGGGTAGCGATTATGTAATGTCCTAGATCTTTAGGATTCAGTAAAAACGGGACCCTAAAAGGAGGTCTACGGCATAACATAGGGGTAACTGTCTCCCAGGCGAGACCGCAGTGGCGGCCGAGGGCTTACCCGGGGCTCCCAATCATAGGCTGTTGGGCGTTGCGTGCAATTTTTTAGGATCGGATCCATGATGGATTTTCCCTCACTTAAAAAAAAGGGGTACCTGTCTAATACTTCTCAATGATTGTGAGTGCTTGTGGTTTAAATAAAGTTTTATTATTATAGCTATTGATTGGAAGTCCTTTGTAAATCTCTAAATCTTAGGTTAGTAACATATTAACTGGTTGGGCTGACCCCAAACACGTCACAAGCAGAGCCAGGCACTCAAAATTCATGAACACGTGAGTTTCGGCCCGGCCGAAAGTTTCGGCCCATTTTGGCCGAAACCGAAACTGCGGCCGAAACTCGATTTTTTGGCCGAAACTGGCCGAAACCGAAACCGAAACCGAAACTTCGGTCGGTCACTAGTAATAAGGGAACGTTATTTGACATCTAATTTGACTTCTGTGACTCGACAACTGTTTGACAGTTGGCATCTCATCGAGACGAATAGCTACATCCATCATACTTAGTTGAGACTGACGTAGTAATAAAACCTAGTAATTCTGTTTAAAATAATATCCAATGTATGAGAAGAGAAATTTGAACAATAAACTACACCGAAGACCTAAACAAGTTGTTTCAATAAACAATCTACAACAATACAGTACCTATTAAAGATATTAGTGCTGAAACTGTTGCGAAAGCTTTATATTCAAAATTGGATATGTCGCTATGGTTGTCTTGCTAAGATTACAACTGATCAAGGTCGTCAATTCGAAAGTTCACTGTTTCAACAACTCATGAAGTTACTGGGGATTAACAAAATACGCACTACAGCTTATCACCCGCAAGCAAACGGAACAGTAGAACGCTGGCATCGAACTTTGAAAACCCTAGAAAGATAACCTACGCCTCAGAGGCTCCTTTGATTGAATGAAAGCGCTGTCTCTTTCTAATGAGCGCGCATAATTAGCTGTCCTTTTTTGTCAGCTCAGTCGCAGGTGCAGAGCGTCGCAGGACGGCTGATTCTATGCAGTAAGTGCCATAGTTTTACAATTACTACTAGGTGACGCGCTCCGGTCACGGGACATCCTTCCTGAGGGCTTACCCGGGGCTCTCAACCATAGGCTGTTGGGCGTAACGTGAGGTTTTTTAGTCGGTAAGAGTCCGGCATAGCATCCTACGAGGATTTTCCCTCACGTTAAAAAAAAAAAAAGAAAGGTGATGCGCTCCGGAGGCGCAAGGTTATCTTTTGTTTCTTTTGCGTTGATTGATTGTAAACCAAATTCTAAAAGCAAATAATTATTATTTTTTAATAGTTGATTAGCATTTAAAACATAATTTAATTAGTTTTTAATAAAAAAGTTCCTATTATGTGATAACATGTGCCTTTATACAAAAGACTGTTGAGTTTTCGTTTTTTTTTTCATAGAGGGCATTTCATTCATGTTTCTTTTCTAATATATATAAAAAAAAATAACTAAAACTGTCTTTTAATATTAGTTCATTAACCACATATTAAAGTTAATCAGATAAATAAATACAATTGGTAAGTTTTAAATGAAAAAATAGGTTTACTAATGTTTGCCATAATTTAAAATGCCATAATTTCATATGCCATACTGGTATTTGCCATAATTTCATTACACATAAAGCTTCAGTTGCCATAATCGTGAAATGACATAAAATGACTTTCACTAATTCCATTGGTCATAATCGATCAAGTGTCATAATAATTTAAATCCATAAATGTATTTGCCATAATTTTCGTTTTCAATAATGCCATTTTTCATAACTTTTATTCACCATAATATAAATATAGATAATTTATACGACACAGATAATTTATTCACAATTAAACCTAAAACTAAACCTCATATGGCGTCTACTAACTAAGCTCGACGGAGCCCCAGGCTCCTACTTTTGGGTGGTTTAAAAAAAAACCACGAAGACTTAAGGCGGGAGCTCCGCTTCGCTTCGCTCCCGCCTTAGTCTTCTAACCTAACCTATCCGAGTCGGATTGCACTGAGTGTTAACGATAATAATTTATTTCGACCTAACAATATTATGTATTATTTTCATAATTATATCAAATTTTAATTATGTCAGGAGTCGATTATGAGATGTGTTACTTATGGAAACTAATTATTATGATAAATGTTGTTCTAGAAAGTCATTTTATGGCAAATAAAAGTTATGACTGTTGAGTTGTTAAGGCAAACGTTATTAGTATAAATGATAATAGTGCAAATAAATATTATGATCGTGGATGATTATGGCAAACAATATTAGTGCAAATGAATTTATGGGAAACGAGATAAGACCGAAAAAATAGCATTAATATAACGTGCTCCTCTTAAGCGTATGGTTATCTTTTATGTACTATAAAATAAGGTTATATTTCTAGGGTTAAGACGCGTTTGCAACAAAAATCACTTTTGTCATACCCGAGAAAAGAATTTGTTACAGTATTTTTCTGAAGAAAAGGATTTATTCTATTGTAACAATGTTGGTGATATTATGCAACAAATGGGCTTAAAAAACTACCAACCTAGAGATTTGCGTCTTTTTATAGACAGCAGCAAAAGAAGTTTAAAGTGTGTTTTGCTTTATAACGGTAACAAGTACGATCCATTCCTATTGCACATTCGACGACTTTGAAAGAAGAATACACAAAGGTTTCTAAGGTTATGGCAAAAATTAAGTATCAAGACCACAACTGGGTACTTTGCGTTGATTGGAAAATGGTTAACTTTCTTTTAGGTCAAACGTACCTTTAGTTAACCGAGACTGCGTCATATTACCGCCACTTCATATCAAACTCGGCATAATGAAACAGTTTGTGAAGGCGCTTGACAGAAATGGCGAATGTTTAAATTTTCTTACACATAAGTTTCCAGGATTAAGTAAAGAAAAATTAAAAGCGGGCATTTTTGATGGGCCACAGATTAGGCAACTCGTGAGAGATACTAATTTTGTCAAATCAATGACTAAAATTGAATCCAAAGCTTGGAACACATTCGTTTTGATTGTGAAAAATTTCCTTGGTAATAAAAAATCTGAGAACCATGTCAAGCTTGTTGAGTGCATGCTATCGAACTTGCAAGAGCTAGGATGCAATAATTATGAGCATAAAAATACACTTCCTTAACTCGCATTTAGACCGATTTGCAGAAAATCTAGGGGATTTTAGTGAGGTGCAAGGAGAAAGATTTCATCAGGATATTCGGACAATGGAAGAGCGTTATCAGGGAAGGTGGGACTCACACATGATGGCAGACTACTGCTGGAGCTTGCAAAGAGATCTACTTAAAGTCGTTCATGCAAGGAAATCTTACAAAAGATCATTTGATTATGTAAAATAGAAATTTGGCTAACACATGTATTAATTTTCTTATAGTTTTTAGTTAAAATAGTGATATTCAATATTTCAAAAAGTAAAGCTGTTAGCAATCTTACAGTATTTTTTCATAGGCAGGGCCATAGATATACCTATTAACAGTAAAAAAATCTAGGAAACAAAACCTGTGTTCAAAATTTTCAGGAAGGAAGGATGTCCCAGGACTCCCAACAGACACACGGCCGCCACTGCGGTCTCGCCTAGGGAGTGGTTCGGGTGCTATCCCGCGTCTTTGCGGGGTTTCGGGTGTGATCCCGTTTCTAAGAGGGGCGTGCGTGAAGCTTAGAAGGTTTTTACAGGGTCGGCAGCGCGAGAGTGGCGCCTTTGGTGTTGCAAACGTTCATAGGCTGCGGTGACCACCGGCCCTTATCCTATTAATAAATTGACTCTAAGATTGCCATACTAAACGCACGTCCCGTGCTACGTGAGAATAAAATTAGAAATAGGTACACTGTTTTAACTTTTAGACGCATGAAAATAAAAGCAAATAGTAGTTTCGCTCTGAAAATTAGGCGCGACTAGGGAGTAACTCAGATATTTAAAAAAGTGTTCAAAGTTACCCAACTTGACATTTTTTGACATTCAGACCAAACTAACCGTACGGATCACCAGTATATGTGCAATTATTCCCTTATTACCAAAAGAACACATTGAATACCCGTGACACTACTGGTAGTGCCAAGCGGAAAGAAACGGAAAATTTGGATCTAAGTCAAACTGAGAATCAGACATATATGTAAGAAAACGACTTAATGGGATTATTTTAATCTAAATGAACCGGAGAGTAAAATTGCAACAAGAATGCCATCGTGTCTTTATAAACATACATACATACATTAAGTCACGCCTTTATCCCCCAAGGGGTAGGCAGAGGCAGAGTATACGCCCACATTTAGTAAGAAGGCGAAGGGGAAAACTACAGCGCGAGATGTTTTCGGCACCGATAGTGATGACGACGAAATAATAACGACACGGGTAAAAAAAACAGCACCTATTTACTCCTACATAACAAGGAGATTAGCAAACGGTGTCTCACGACAAGTAGATGAAGTCAAAAGTGGATCATAATATACATCTCCCTTTGGAACATAATGTGCAAAACGCAAAATGTACAAATTAAAAATGTATAATACTGATGAAATTCAGCGGGTAACACCTGTCAATCGATGGCGGCACTCGGTTATAACTATTAAAAATAAAACTAATTCAGATGCCGAATCCTGGAAGCATTTAAATACATTTACAAAGGAGACTAGGAAAGAATTTAAAAATGTTGTATGTACCAACTTTTATAAGCTCGTACCAGTAGAAAAAGAGAAGTGAGCTATGCAGCTCATATTTACTGAAATAATTAATCCTTAGGAATATCTATAATATATAATCTATACTTTAATAATCATTTAACTTTATTGACTTAGCTTTTTTTAGAACTTTTTTAGAATAATTTCGTGTCTTAGATATAGATATGCTTTATTAAATATATATAATTTACTATTCTTTCTTTCTGTTTTCTTTTCAGTGAAGTCACCTTCCACTGATTCACCATCAAGTTCCTATATAAATTGCTATAAATGTAAAATCGAGATACCTGGACATGAATACAGATATCATAAACGAACTAATATTCATAAATCGATTTTTTTGATAAAATCAGAGTTAGAACACATTGATGCACACAACATGTGCATTGCATGTTTTAGACCTTACCACAAATATTAAAATCGTTTTTTCATCACTTAACACGTTCAGTGGCATTGACACGTATGGCGTGTTCAAGAGAACTTCAATCGCCACGCCATTTCCAAGGCCTTTATGCATTATTTTTAAATGTTCTATTATGTATAAAAATTTTGATAATCAGATGATTTATATTCCATTACATAGTAATAAATTAATTATATTCAAATAGTTTGATAATCTGATACATAATAAATCGCCTTTTACACCATGGCACGTTACTAAGTTCACGACTGTAGCATATAGAAATAAATATGTGCATCCGCACGGTTGACGTGCCGGGGTGGGGAGCTCAGCGAGTGGCCTGCTCGCGAGGCATTCTATCCTCGACCTCCATACGAGTGTGAATGTTAGCTAACGAAGTGGTTTATTATTTTATACCTTTATATCGAACCCTACAAATGGCGACCATGCCAGGATCTATAAAGTCTAAGGAAAATCAGTCATGTCGGGAAAAGTTCTTTTTGAAATACGTACCTACTTTATGTAGATCAGGACATTTTTGACATTCAGACCAAACCAACTGTAAAGATCACCAGTAATTATGTGCAATTATTCCCTTATTACCAAAACAACACATAGAATACCCGTGACACTACTGGCAGTGCCAAGCGGTGGTGCCATGGGAAAGAAACGGAAAATTTGGGACTAAGTCTAACTGAGATTCAGACATATGACTTAGGGCTAGCGCTTACATACAACTTTTAGTTGAACAACTATTTTGTTGTGTATCGTATGTTTAAAAGAATATATTAAAACGCACATACAGTCAACTCGATAGTTGTTCGACAAAAAAGCCAAAAAGCTATATCGATTTGCTTTTGATTTAAAAGTTGGACAACTATCGATCAAGCGCTCAATTTGTATTGCATTGTATTGATGTGCGCAGACCATCGACTAAACAGTCGATCCGCGACTGACCGCGACACTGCCAGTCTCGTATAAGCATTTGAAACGGCGCCACGTCTCTTGTCGGCATGGCGGGAACTATTACGGACGATACGGAGGAGTTCATTAACAGCGTAGAAAAAAGGCCTGCGCTTTACTTAAAGAGTCTAAAAGAGTACTCGGACATCAATCTGAAGAAAAAGCTATGGGAGGAAGTTTGCATGGAAGTCGTATCTGGATGGTTGGAATTAGACCCAGAAAATAAAAGAAAACGAGGTTAGTTTCGTACATTGCATTATTTATTTATTTAAAAAAACATTTTATACTATATCGTATTGCCAAGGTACAGAGCCTTGAGGAGAAACAAAATAAGACGTTAAGTATTGTCGGACATTTATACCTCCGGTGAGGTTTCTGCCTCTGTTGTCACCATGAGATATTATATTTTCTAGTGGAGCGTCATAGAACGTGTCTTTGAATTGTATTCCATCTTTCATTCGTACGAGGTTATGTAGTACACAACATGTTTTTATTATAGATTCTGCAAAATCTAGGTTTACATCGAGCCCTCTATGAAATATGCGCCATTTGTTGGCTAAAATACCAAAAGTGCATTCTACCATCCGGCGAGCTCTTGTGTGTCTATAATTGTAGACTTTTTTTTCATAAGATAAGCCCCTCTTAGCATAAGGACGTAAAATAGTATTGGAAAGCCCAAACGCATCATCAGCCACAAGATAAAACGGCATATTTTTCCCATTATCGTCATGGGGCAATATTTTTCCATTCGGAATATTCAAACTATTTTCCTCTAATCTTTTTCCCATATTTGAGTTTTTGAAAACACTTGCATCGCAAGAACCTCCATATGCACCAACATCAATATAAATAAATTTGTAATCGGCATCAGTCCAAGCCATTAACACCATAGAATGGTATTTTTTATAATTAAAAAATGAAGATCCAGAGTTATCTGGTTGAATTAACCGAATATGTTTGCCATCGAGGGCACCAATGACATTAGGGAAATTAGTTCGAGCATAAAATTGATCTGCAATTTGAACCCAATCTTCTTCTGTCCTTTGAGGCATGTAAACTGGTTGCATTGTTGCCCAAATTTGATCACACGTATCTCTTACGATGTTTCTTACAGTTGTTGCTCCTATTCGATATGTAAATGAGAGGGTATTGAAGCTGTTGCCAGTTGCCAGATATCTGTAAAAAAAATATACGTATTACATAAAAATATACAGGGTGTAACGGAAAGGGGGTATACACACCAAGGAAGTTTTAATCTACTTTAATCCCTTTATTATAGGAATAAGCTTCAACTTTTGTGATATTATCTGTTAAATAGGTAAATAAATATTGTATACATTTATAGGTGCAGAGGTCCAGCAGAAATGGCTTAACTTGAGAACCTGCTTTTCAAGAGAATTGAAGGCTCAAAAAACAACATCCGGGCAAGCGGCAAAGAAACGTCGAAAATATCGATATTTTGAAAAGTTGCTATTTCTAAAATCTTCATTAGCAGAACGACCCACTGATGGTAATCTAGATTCCACTGCAGCTGAAGCCGAAAATGAGACTGAAACCTCTGACACTATGGGCTCAAATGTACCTATAACACACAATACAAGGAAAAAAATAAATAACTCTGGTCCGAAGTTCGAAGAAACTTTGTTGAACATACTAAAAGATGATTTAGACGAAGACAAACATTTTGCTCTCTCTTTAGTTCCTACGTTACAGTCTATGACAGACGACGAAAAATTTCAAGCCAAAATTGAAATACTGCAAGTATGTCGAAGGATAAAAGCCAATAGACAACATACTCAATCTTCCGTAACACTTCCTTCACGTAACATTTTATTACAGCCTTCCACAAACACTTTCTTACAACCTGGATATTATTACACTGGATCTACCCCACCTCATATTGACGCTTCTAGACCGGAATATATCCGGCAATGCCCATCTATACTGTATTTCAATAGCTTTGCGCCAAAATATAAACAAACACATTAGATCCTATATATCCATAGTTACTTGCAATTGAGTATTCACCCTGATTATATTCCAGTATCCAGGAGTCATACACTGTTCTTACAATCATTTCGACACCAAATAACTACTTTATGATAGTTTATTTTCATTTAAAATACCTACTCAGGATAGTAAAAAATTTAATGATTTGTCATACTATATTTTTCTACTCATCTGTCTTAGAAAACGATTGTCAAAACATGACATGTTTACATTATTGCCAGATCGGGCGGGATTGGACTATACTAGCTCCCAACAACCTGATTACACTGGATCTACCCCACCTCATATTGACGCTTCTAGACCGGAATATATCCGACAATGCCCATCTACTAGCTCCCAAAACTCTGCGGATAGTTTGCAAAGCTACCTATCGAATTTCACACCTCCGCACAGTCCTCTACTCGACTTGATCTAAAATTTTATTTAAGCTGCACTAACTCAATTACTGGCTGTAATTATAAAACGTTGATTACTATATTATAAATGTGTTTGATAACACCTTGACTCGAGCGTTGCTGAATAAAGACTGGTCGATTTGAGAAGATATAAAATCGATTGTATACGCACTTCCATCAACTAAACTGTTCAGTTCAGTAGAAATCACGAAAAGTACACAACTCGACGAAACAGTTTAGTCGATGCAACAGTTGTATGTAAGCGCCTGCCCTTAATGGTGAAAATAAATGTTTTTTGTACATTTAAACAATAAATTACCATTTTTTTTTTGTAATTGGTGGCTGAATAGATAAATTCCTATGCCGTGAAATTTCAAACTGACTGCTGTCAAACTCGAAATATACACGCCACCAAGAGTCTGTGAGTGAGGTTATAAAATAAATTAAATTTTCGCGTAAAGCATTTATTTTTAAATACAATGGCCGAGAAAATCCGAGGAGAAAGAAAAGCTCCTGAAATTATTAATGGACCATTTAAACACTATTCTTAATAAGAAAACGGATGGATGTACGAAAGAAGCCAAATTTTTAGCTTGGATTCAGCTTACGGAATCTTTTAATGCAACTGACACTGTGTACAGGTAGGGGAAGCTGTTCACCATTCGTACAGATTTTTGTTTTTATTTTTTTTTCTCCGCGTGTATAAGTCAGAATTGCCTTGTTTATATCCCTAAATGTAGAAAATATATTGTAGTTAGTTACAATTTTTTTCTGAAACTATTATGTCAAACGGTTAAGGGACTATAGCAAGTTTTCGACGATAAGATATTTGTACGAACGCGCCCCATGGGTGGGGTACTTCCGTACAGTAGCTGGGGTACTTTCATACGCGTGGGGTAGATTCATACATGGTAAATAAAAAGCCCATTAATTTCCCAAAAATGTATTTAATTTAAAAGAAAATTCGTTTATCACAGAACTATCTTAATGACATTTAACTTGACTCCTAATCCAAATATGTTCTTTAGAAAATAACGAAAAAAAATCGGTTTAAACTGTAAGTAAGTAATTACACATTTTGGTTGTCACTTTCGAGCTTAATTAAATTATTTATATTAATTGAAAGGATCAAAAAGTCTAGTCGTTCTAGATGTGCCGAGTGGTTAGGGGGGACCTGGGGACATAGTCTAATAAACCAAGTGTGTAGCGTACACACTTTGTTTATTAGACTATGTCTTCTTTCGTGTTTGTAGTTTCATTCTATGTAACGAAAAAGGAATTATCGTGATTAACCCGATTTCTTCCGAAAATAAAACACTTTCGGTCCTATTTGCAAATTTCATAACTGAGTACTTTACTCGACAATAAATAACAGCGGCCTACGGTGTTTCAAATTTTACCAAAACATAACGATTATCTTTCATTTCCTGATATCACATTTAAATTAATTGTGGATTATCCAGTATCTTAATTTTATTTTCTTTAATTATTGGTTGGTAATTAAGTTCCTGCAAACTACTTATTTACTTCTTCTTTCTTTACTATACTGGTTGAATTTATAGTCGTTCTGGACCCGAGAGGGGGTTACTCGGAATCAATAATGGAACCATTTCGGAGTGTCAAAACAGCTGTGCAGGTTATAATAAAAAAATGACTTCTATGTAATCTTTATCACTCGTTCGAGTTGAAACATTAGTAGCGCTTCGATTATTCATTGAACTTTTCAATGAATGAAACTCCGAAACCCATAGGTACCTAACGCCGCGGCGCGTGTCTCCATGTGATCAGTTCATTGGCCGAATGCATCGTTTCGATAATAATAGGTACTTAGATAATAATAAAGGACTCCAATTTCTCCTTCATACTTTACGCGGGCTTAGGACCGTCGGAAATACTTTAATATTGTTCTATTTTACGGTGAATTAATAAGGTTTATGTAATAATAATGAAAATAAACACGAACAAATAGGGAGTATTTCCGGCGTATTTAAAAAATTGGAGCTATTTACAAAATAATCAACTTAAATACCTAGACCTACCTATTCACAGTTTATTTACACTTCCCTGTACCTTAGCAACTGCTCAAAATGGAGTCCAGAACGTTCGATACACAAACGGGCACGTTTTAGGCTATTGTCTTTTAGTTTATTCAATGTGTCTCTGTCACTTTTCACTATTTCAAAGGCGTCCACTATCGCACTGCGTAATTCATCACGAGATTCGTACTCTCGAGTGTAAACTAATCGTTTTATTTCCGACCACAAATAAAAGTCGATCGCGACGACAATACTGCGCGCGAGTTATAGTCGAACTGCGCGCCGCGGTCGCCGGTCGGCGGCGCGGTCGGCCGAGCGTATTTAGGTACCTACCTACAAGACGTAACTAGTCGAGTACCTACCGACGTTACTTGGCAACGAGTCCATGCGTTGTGATTGGTCGAATTTTCCCGGCGCGGTGACTCTTCTCACTGATTGGAACGTTAGACATTGAATGAAAAATTGTAGTAGAAAATCGTAGTAAACGTATTTCGTGAAATTTAAAGGAATAACCAGGTGTTCTCGTTTTGATTTTGGCAAACGATGTAGATTTTGACATTTTCGTAATTTTTTATTGTTGATTTTCAAATTGACAGTGCCGATCGGTTCTGTTATCGAAACTGGGCCTAAACCTTTCCGTTCCAAAACGACTATAAATTCAACCAGTATTATTCATATTTTTTTATATACTTTATCAATTAGAAGATTCGATTTTTGTTTTAAAATTCATTTTTCCAGGATCTCTGCATAATAAGAAATTCATTTGATTTTCTTCCTCTTTTGATTTTTCTGTTTTTAAGGAATATGGAATATATGTAAATTTAAATCATTTTTTATTCGTTCTCATTCATTTAATAGCTACGCTTATCTTTTATTATTATGTACCATGAACCTGCGATTTGATATCAATTATAACATTTACTAAATAAAAAGTATATTGCTGATCGTTATACCTAAATTTAAAAAAATCCGTAATTATTGTAACGTATCATAATTTAAAAAAATACAGTCTTAAATTTATTAAAAAATAAAATTTATGTGAGCGTTTGTGGTTAAAAAGACCTAAAGGGGAGCATTCGAACGCGTACGAATGCGCCCCCTGTAGAAATGTCCGAATTTGCCCCAGGCCTTCACTAAATATAAATTACAGTTGTATACAAAATTGATGTTAGTAAAAGAAATATAACAATGAAAACTCAAAATTAAACAATGTGAACATTAATGTATCCTGACTATTTAAAAAAAAACGTAATAAATTTACTTGTCTGTACGATTTAAACTTCAGTAAAAATTTTACTTTCCTGGTGCGAAAACACGTTACGTCTTATTGCCTCACACAGAGTGGCGCGATTGGCACGATACTTTGCTAGCAACATGGCAGTCGGTATGTCTATGTACACATGCAAAGGCGCGTTTGTATGTCGGTTAGTATTTTTGTTATACTCAATGTATGAATGTGCCCCACGTACGAATGGTGAACAGTTTCCCCTATGCTAAACGAAGTGTTTTATAAGTAGTTACATTTAAGTTTTGAATTTTTATCTTTATAGTATTTGTATTAGGTACTAGCGGACACCACGCGGATTAACCCGCGTAGTTCCCGTTCACGAGGTAATACGGGGATAAAACATAGCCTATGTTACTCCAGGAAAACTGAACTTTCTAACAGTTAAAGATTTTTTTAAAATCGGTTCAGTAGTTTTGAGAAAGATTTCATGTTTAATTTAAGTTGGTTGGGTTATACGGCCAAGGGTACAGCGGTTAAAATTTATTTTCCACTGTACCATCAAGGGAACAGCCAAGGGTACACGGGAAAACAAGGGGTTCTAATCAATTTGTACAAAATACAAATATTTCCTTTTCATAATTATATTTTATAATATTGTCTTTTCTTTCTTGAACCAAAGAATCGCTTCAAAAAGTATGGGAAAAGATGAAAATTGAGAGCAAAATATATTATAATACTTCACGAAGGGATACCTTTCATGATGGTGGTCCATCTATAGTGAAGACGGACCCTATACTAGAACAGGTGTGCAGTATTCTAGGGCGAGGTTGTACTGGTATAGAGGGCATAAATGTTAGTGATGCTCCAACTGATATAGCTGAAACTTCCATAAGCATAGAGGAAAGAGTTCCTAAAATCATCTGTTTGGAGGATTTAACTAATATTAGAACGATACATTTACCATCTCAAGTTCCAGAAAATTCCAAGGTACACATATCTATACAAATAAATGAATATTAGAGTGTCTGTTTGTGATATTTTAAATTAACCGCTTTCTACTACAAGCATATGAATGTATATAACGTACACATACCAAAATATATATTTCTAAAATTTTTGCTTGTCTGTCTGTTTGTTCCGGCTAATCTCCGGAACGGGTGGACCGATTTGGACGGGACTTTTACTGGCAGATAGCTTATGTAATAAGGAGTAACTAAGGCTACTTTTATCCCGGGAATAAGTTCCCACGGGAAGCGGGAACGGGAACAAATATTACGCGGGCGAAGCTGCGGGCATCAGCTTGTTTACTAATAAAATTAAATATTCTATGTCTCATAGTTTGCGATAAACTTCAAATAATGAAACATTTATTTTGTAGATGGTTCTTGCTTGGCCAATGGTCCGAACCGGACAGGCACATGTGGGCATATAGTATGCCACTGCGTACCCTTTCGGGGAGAAAGGCATGACAATGCATGTAATTATTAGTGAGAAGGAATATAATTATACTTTCAAGCCAAATACATGTACTTAATGTTATTGTTTTAGAATGAGATTCCAAAAGAAAATATAATAACTAGGACACATTTGTGGTCAAGGAGAAGGCCTGTATCATCTCATACAAATGAGAGATCTGATGCAGTGAATGCAATTTCTGCAAGTTATAAAAATGTAAATAAAACAAAGAAAGATGTGGAAATTTTCAAACTGATGCGTCTCCAAGATGAATTGGAAAGAAAACAGAAGTTGCATCAATTACAACTTCAAGCAGCGGAGAAAGATGGAGCAGACCAAATGGAGCAGACCAAATGCGTATGCGTAGACGTAAGCGTAAACGTGCGCGTACCACTGAGTTGTAATGTATGGAACTGTATAAGACAGGACACACCGCTTGCGTAACGTAGACGTGCACGTGGACGTGATGCGTAGCCCTACGCAATGCAGCTCCCAAGACACAAACAGGCTACGCGACCTACGCCGTACCTACCTTACGCAGAGCAGAACGGCAACGTCGCATTGATGACGTTGTATTCATTGGCGCTCCGTATTGGACGGCAGACCGAACAAGTTCGAACACGTACGCTACCTTTGCTGTGCGCTGCCCTACGCGCGTAAATACGCAGTCAGTGTACTTTTTTACAAACAATACCGGTAATTACGTAGTGCTAATAGTGTTTTGATTTGTTATATAAAATGAATGTGGAAAAAAAAACAACTTATTGAAATTGTCCGTAAATATAAATAAATAAATAAATAAAATAAAAATATTTCATTTCCTGAACAATTAAAGTACAAATATAAAATAATTATAAAAACTTATATCATTAAGTCAATCTTAATGGCTATACATAATCTATTTCACGGCTAATTTAATTTAATGGTGAGACTGGTGCCTAAACTAGATACAACAGTTTGTATCTGTATTTATAGGTCACCAGGGAGCCCACGCAAACAGTAGAAAAAGAATCGAGTAAAAGTAAACTAAGTAATTCATTGGAACAATTATTGTAATACAAAGCTTAAGAAAAAATAATATCGCCGAGAACATTACTTATTTATTTTACATTATGTAGGGTAATTAATTTAAACATAGAATTATAACGCAAAGAAACCCAATACGCGCGAGCGACGTGAAGCCATTTCAAGGCAGCTGATACCAGCTGCCTACATCAATCGGCGCTTTAGTACCGGACATCTAGTGTCAGTGCAAAGAGCTCGCGTAATTTTCTTCTAAAAATGACGTATTCTGCAGTGAAAGGATGCCACAATTCATCTGAAAATTGTTCCAAACGCCTAAAGATCACATTGCATAGGTTAGTACTGCAAAATATGTTACATTTTTGTTAAAAACACCTCATTTAAAGAAACAAAAATCGTACATTTTAGTGACGTCATTTTCATAGACGATGTTGCAAGCAATGAGAATAAAATTTTCCCACATTTTCTCTTATTTGCTTCAATATCGGTTTTAGGAACTGTTATTGTTATAAAAATACTCTTATCACATACATACATATGCTTACGCCTTTACTCCCGAAGAGGTAGGCAGAGGCATTGTATACGCCCACATTTCACCTTTTTAGAATTTGTTCCACGTAATAGGGGCTGAGCCGTAATGCCATGTTGAGATGACGCAGGTTGTGACTGCCTGCTGTTGAAATTTTTCAAGCCGCCTCAAAAGGCCTTCAACTTTGCTTCATGACTGCCGTTTTACTGGAAACCGGAAACAACAGCTTAACGGCCTTCTGAAGCACAGAAACGCTCAAATAAATGTCACAAAGTGGTCACATGGATGGTCACCCATCCAAGGACTGGCCATAGTGAAAGTTGCTTACTGCAGTGATCGTTTACAGATCAGATCGTTTATAGATCACTGAGTACGCGGGGCCACAAGCGCTTCATATCTACTTAAATAATTTTATTTGCAAAATTTTGTGGGTGGGTACCACATAATTTAGTAAAATATTGTAATCTTTTAAATAATTACAAAATCATTCAATACAAAATCAATATACACACATAGTCTTACATTTAATTTAAAATTAACTATAATTAATTTATTAACCCGTCTCTCATCGTATCCGGTGCAAATGTACCCATCACACAGGCGGCATTGCCTCGCTGAATAGCGATGGCCAACCTTTGCACCAGATACGAACCGGAACGGGAGTCACTGGTCTTATCCCTCAACCGATGCCCCAATTCTTTAATTAGGTTCTTGGCGTCTGTACCCCAACTGCCCATCGTCTCAACAGCGAACGGAACAAAGAAATATTGTTTTGCTAAGACCGCATATTTATACTTTTTTCTTTCTGCTGCATCTTCAGCAGCAGCTGCTGGAGAACGGACGGTACGCCTAAGGTGACTGGGAGCGACTGTACTTACGCACGTAGCATCCCACAAGAGACATTTGCCCCTTTTCCACGGCACCAGAGTCATACCGTCCGGTCTTTTGCCGTCTGCTCTACTGAGGCCGGGTGGCTCCAACAGGCATGGGACAGCTACCGAAATAAAGGCTCTTCGGATGATATCGTTAAGAGCATGGTGACGCGGAAATCTACCCTTGCCCCTACGACAACTCAGCGCGTGGTGACCATCCTCCTCCACCATGGAACCGCAGGTGCATCTATGGGATTCACACACCTTGCAGCCCAGGCGGAGAGCCACAGCCACCCGCAATGAATTGTCATCCAGAAGTGTGCCCAGGTGAGGCGAAGGCAGCGCGTGCAACCATGCTCCTGATTCTGGCTGCGATACAGCCTGCAGCCTGGCCAGATCGGGCACTGAGGCGCCCTCCATTAACTGCTCTCTAACAGTCTTAATAATGCCGTCATCCCAAACGCGTTGGATGTGTGGACCGGCAGGCCTCGACGCTGCAGAACTGCGGACAAACCAAGCTGCCTCGGCATCGGCTGCAAAGGGCACGGTCACTCCGCCACCATTAGAGTGAAGAATTGAAGTGACGAGGTCCGCTACCCCATGCGCCGACGCCAGAAAAGCCGGCAAACCCACATCCCGAGCACATCGCACTCCTATGCCTCCGTGGCGGATGGGAAGCGTTGCCTGAGTCCACTGTGACTCGTTCAAAGATACATTTAAAATCGACTCAACTGTATGTTTTAAACAATCATCAAAAGTTGCGACTTCCACTGGATAGAGCCAGGTAGGTGCTGTTCGCAAAAGATATGTCATCTTCGGGAGGGCGAAACATGTGCGCAGTAATACTATGGCTATATGAGACGAAAGAGCTTTGAGACGCTCTCGAGTGGTAAGAAGAAGTGTATTATGTGAGGAAAGAGCATCTGGCACTCCATCAGGAAAGATGGGAGACCCTAAAAGGGTGAAAGAATGAGAAGAGATTTCCTTTAGGCCAGGCAAAAGGGAATTGTATTGTGGAAAGCTACCGCGAGCTTCGGGACCGCATGGGTAAAATTCACATTTAGAGGGATTCACTTCCAGACCCAGGTCTCTAAAACGAGGAATCAAAGTGTTCAGATCCTGGTAGACGTCTTCCGGTGAACCCCCAAGAGTCCCATCGTCCAGATACCATAAATTCAGTTTAGACTTTAGCTCCGTAATGATATTATGGATCGCTAAACTGAAAACGAGGGGCCCCAGCGGATCCCCCTGCTGCGCTCCCACTTGAGAAGAAATCAAACTATTATTAAAGAAGAGATTAGAGGGATAATAGTATACTTGAAAAAGAAACGGGTAGAGAGAGGGAATCTGTTCCTTAACGTTACACAAAAGAGCGTCTCTTTCTAGCGTGTTGAATGCATTTCGAATATCAAGCTTAAGCACCACGCTGTCTGACCGCGCGGGGTCCATGACGAACGCACGTGTAGCATGGATAGCGGCCTCGCAACCCCGCCGCGTCCCGAATCCCAGCTGGTGTGGTTTCAGATACTCCGCCATCGCCTCTCTCACGGACCGGCACGCTAGCTTGGCCGTCAACCTACGAAACACACTCCCGACCGCTATAGGCCTGACCCCACCATCTTTCTTTTTGAGAGCACAAAGGGAGGCACCGTACAAATAAGGGCAGATCGCGGGATTTAACTTCCCACTTAATAAAAAATTGGCCAGTCTTGTCAAGCACTCCAATAGCCGTTGCCCACTCTCGCCCGCAGATCCAGATGTGAGCTCCTTCAAATGGCCAGGACGCAAGCCGTCTAAGCCCGCCGCCGAACCGCTATAAAAAGTGCTTAATGCAATTGTCACGTCCTTCTCCGAAACCGTAGCCACCGACAAGGACGTTTCCGGCATCGGTGGAAAGTTGAGCGGACGTGATGGGCCTGGGTGCTTCATACGAAGTGCATCGAGGGTTTCAGGACCGAGCTGCGCAAATGAGTCGTCAGAGACTAATAAACGGACTGCCCCACGAAGATCACCCCCGTACACTTTGTCCTCGACAACCTTTATCCGATCCTGACCCCCCCGCGACCCACGCCCAGCTCCGCCCGGCTCATCGGGGAACCAATCCGAACCAAAAGTCTGAATGTTTGCTTTAACCTTTGCGGTCAGGTTGCCTGGTGCATCTTTCGAAGGCACCCGCAGGGCACCATAGGCAAAAGATAGAAGCTCCCCCCAGTCCTCCACTTCATTACCACTGACACACTTGTCGATAATCTCACACAACTTGCCCGCCGCCTGGTTTCGAGCTCCTTTAGGTACATGCTTCATTACCACCGTAGAGGCTCTCAAAGAAGCAAGCCTTTCCAGGGGACAGGGGTGGGACACCTGTGGCAACTGAACATACTGACTGGGTAAATCGGTAGGAGATGGAAAGTTCTGTGAGATAGTCGCAGCCTGACTTTGATTTTTGTGCATGCGGCCTATGTGGACTCTAAGTCCATGCACACTAAAATTGCGCAAAGATTCTGGGCAGTGGGGACAACGCACCAAGGCAGTTGACGCATTCATTTTGTATAGGTAAAGAAGTACCTATTATTCTACCAAAATAAACCAAAAAAAAAAATACAAAATTAATGGAACAAAATCAACAATTATAAACCAATAAAAATAGAAACAACAGGTAACCAAACCAATAACATAGGTTTTAGCTGTTAAGAAAAACAAAAAGAAATTGAAAATTAAAATTATAACCAATAGTATACATTCAATATAAGTAAATATGTCGCATTATTCCATGTCAAGAAATATTTCAAAAATAAAAATTAAAAACATTAACCAAACTAGTTAATGTGTACAAATATTGTAATATTCGCCAGTAATTTAAATAATGTAATGAATACAATTTAATAATGTCAGAGTATATACCTATTTCTACTATGGTAATATTTTCTTACTGGCAACCGCGCAAACGGCACTGCGACAGCGGCGGGTAGTTACCGCTCGAATTATTTATCGGACCACCAACACTATTACAAATAACCAGGGTAATCAAATCACTTTTTGTTATTGTTTTGGTTGTGTCAAAGTTACTTTGATTTTTTGTGAAGTAAACCAATTTATGCAATGTAAGTGTTTTTATCACGGCGCCGGCGTGTATGTTGCAAACTTCGAAGAACGAACAAAATCCGTCAAAAATAATTTCAGCCGAGTGCGACATACTCGTACATATTGGTGGTTAGTGCGATGTAGACCTGTTCTCCTTTTTTCGTGACGACTTACAGTGCGAACGACGTGTCACAAGAAATGTATCTTCAGGTAAGTTATGTATTACCAATTTACCTATTTACATATTTACATTCTGCACTTTCTTCTGCATTCTGAATGTGAACTCATGATAGAACGATCTTCTGTCTCTTTCTTCCACTTTTATATTGCCGGTTTATTTTAAAATTTTGACATATGATTCTCCAAAATACACATTAGTTTTATTTCGTTTTTTTTACCTTTAAATTTATTTTACTTGTTATATAACTTAATTTGTAGTTCCCTTCGCAGTTTTTCTATTTGTAGCGTATCAGTTAACTTATGATAATCAATAAACCATAACTGATGTTGAGTTCTTCTTGCACCTATTTTTATCACAATATATTACCTTGTTTGTATCGCAAACGATACCTCTTGTAATAGGCACTATCCTGAATACTTTCTTGACTTTATTAGAAGATTTTATGCAACTTTACTATTTTTTTTATGAACTCCCGTACGGAGTTGTTGTTAACGTCAGGACGGTGGCGCCCTCTCTCTATTGTAATTAAAACAAGTTTATTAATTTAATAAGTAAGGTAAGCCTTCGGAAGGATGTCCCAGGGCTCCCGGCAGACTTAGGCAACCACCTTGGCCTCGCTTAGAGGGTTCGGGTGCTATCCCGCCACTTGGGGAAGGGGGTAGAGTTAGTTACTATTCCACCACCATGAATGCTTCTGGAAAAACGTCGAGTAGCCAACTCGTCCTTCTCAGGCCCTCGTTCAGGGAGGCCGGTAGTAATAATATATTACTTACTACAACAGTTTGAAATACAAATTATTACTGATTTTAGAATTTGTTGGTATAGTGGCAGCAGAAATACATCATCTCGGAAAATTTCAGCTCTATGGCTATTACGGTTTCTGAGATGGAACCTCGAAATAGACAGACAGACAGCGAGACGGACGGCTGAACCTCATAAATAGGGTTCCTTATTTACCTTTTGGCTACGGAACTCTAGAAGTATATATAGGTATGCCTACTAGTAAAAACTTAAACTGTTTATTATACTACTGGTTAGTAGGTAAGTCGTTTTACACTTACCCCCTTATTCATAATCGTTTATTAAACCTATTTTAGTTAAAACACACTTTAAGTATATTGCTATCTCTAACCAATGACAGAGTATGGTTAGAGACAGCAATAGACTTAAAGTGTGTTTTAACTAAAATAGGTTTAATAAACGATTATGAATATGGGGGTTAGTGTTTAATTTAGCTTTTTTTTAAACTACATATTAATAAAATATGGGAGACCATTCTGCCTACCCCGCGAAGAGTATAGCATATAGATAAATAAAGTTAAATGTTAAATTAAATGTATACAAACAATTTTATTTTTTTCCCATTTATAGGGTAAATTTTATTTCCTGGCAACATTTTCTGTAAGCTTGTGTGAGTGTCACCGAGTATAAAGACGAGTAGTTTACACCTACATTAATATTGGTTCGGCTTCGCGGGCGCGTACGTATAATTGAGCGACTCTCAGTCTATGTGTTATAAGTCTATGAATTTAAACATAAAAATAAACTAACCTTAAGGATAAAGTAGTTATTGCATTATAAAGGTTAAAAGGTACATTTTAAAATTTGAAGGTACATTTGACTTAACTGAGAACCTCGAGTAACTGTTCTGTTTCTTCATAATTTAAATGCTGCAACCAATCTGAAAGCATTCTCTTGCATTCATATCTAGATTTAGTGTACAAACTTATGCTTCTACTAGCTCTATTGTATAGTCTTGTACCCAGGACGTAACACTGGCGGGCCGCGAGCGAAGTTCTGTGCATAACTGGGTCGCAAATTGCATACTTTCTACGGGCTAAGGTGTACGCGATAGGATCATACTCGAGAATTGTATGTGTACGGTGAATTGCTTTGAGAATAAAAAGTTTACGAACTGTCAGGACTTTGTAATTGCGATATAGTTGGTCGGTCGGGTATCTAAAGGGCTTCCCATTTATCACCTTAATTACAGCTCTTTGTGCTCTTTCAAGTGGTAGCATGATCGTTTTTGGTGCTCCTCCCCATGCCAGCATACAATATGTTAGTATAGACTGTGCAAGGGTAAAATATTTTTTAGTTGCAGGTTTTAAAATGATAGCATTCGCAGTTTCGTAACAATTTGAAGATGTAAATTAGCTTACGTGTGCGAGCTTTCAGTGATTCAATCTGGTGTTTCCATGAGAGCGTTTCGTCTATACATATATACTCCTAAGTGTTTTATCAAGCAAGATCTTATTAATTCTACTCCTGCGCAGTCATTCGAGTCAGTCAAATTGATATGAGTCCTGATACAGATCGAGTCTGGTGGAGGTAAGTACCTAGAAGTGGTCGCAAATGTCACGTACACTGTCTTTGATGTATTAAGAGTGAGCAAATTGTTTGATAGCCAGAGGGTAACTAGATTCATAATCTCTGTAGCCTTAATTTGGACTTCCTGCCACGTTGTTCCTTCTACTATTAGGGCAGTATCGTCTGCATAGGTAATTACAGAACACCCGGCAAAGCAAAGTTGACAAAGCTGATTTATGTAAATCAGGAAGAGTGTAGGTCCTAGATAACTTCCCTGGGGAACACCAAAGGAGATCTGAGCATACTCGCTAGTGACTTCATCGACTTTTATACACTGTGTCCGATCACTCAGGTAATAATGGAAAAGTTTGTGTGCCACTCCTCTTATTCCAATGCTCTCTAGTTTATTTAAGAGAATAGGATTCGATACTGTATCAAAGGTTTTTTTCAAATCAAGGAATATGTCAACGCATTTAATTTTTTTATGTAGTGTTTTCGAGACGGTTTCAGTCAAGTGTAGAACAGCGTCTTCCGTGGATTTATTTTTTCGAAAACCATACTCATTATTTGAGAGTATGTTCTCTTTTTCGAGGAAATCTAATAATCTCTTATTTAAAACCTTTTCCACAATTTTAGAAAAAAATATTCAGCAGATATAGGTCGGTAGTTTTCAGCGTTTACTTTATCTCCCACACCTTTATAGACGGGATGCACAATTGCTCGTTTAAGGGCTCTTGGAAAAACCCCTGCACTAATACAGAGGTTACATAGCTGAGTTATATGAGGGACCAGAACAAATCTTGCATTTTTACAAGGGATACTGAGATATTGCCCCAACCCGAAGCACAGTCGTTTTTCAGTGACAGGATCAAGTTCTCTATCTCCCTGTTGTCAGTTTCTAGAATGGCAATCGAGTTAGAATAGTTGGTGTTAGGAAAAAAGTTAGGTGGCAAAGACATCGGAGTAGTCATATTTGTGATATCACTTGCTAGTTTTTGGCCGACAGTTGCAAAATAATTATTTATCTGATTGGCAGAGATTTTGGGATTCTCACAAGCTAGCAACAAATTAGTGGACCGGCTGGAATTTGTAGGCATATTTGTAACCGACTTTATAGTTTTCCAGTTTGCCTTTGGGTCTTTTCCCGCCTTTGCAAACTCTCCAGCTTCATATACTCGCTTAAGTTTGCTCAAGAGTCTACAGCAAAAATTTCGGTATCGTGTATAAGTTATCTTTAAGGTTATTTGGATCATTTCTGAGTTTATGATGCAGTCTATCGCGGTTTCTTATACACTTTAAGAGACCTGGGGTTATCCATGGTTTATAGGCGGACTTTTTTAAAGATGTTAATTTTGTTTTAGTACAATTTTATATAGTTATTTTTATCTTAGAGATCAGCACGTCAGTGTAAGTGTTAGGGTCAGTAATGTCCATCAGTTCACTAAAATCTATCTGTCGGAGTTCGTTTAGTGCCGCTTCAACGTCTAAACGCTTTGTCTTCAAAGATTTTGAGTTATGTTTAGGGTAATAGAAGAAAGAAAGAAAAATATATTTAATTCCGACAAACAGGTGGTAGGTACATTTAAAATAACAAAGAAAAGAGAAAAAAAAAGTATAAGTACTTAGAGTTAAATAAAATTAGCTTAAAAATAACTTCGTATGCCGATGCACCCCACGCCCGCGCGGAATAAGGCCACCTTTCAGCATAATGTCGCCACGTGAAAGGAAGCGTGTCCCTCCCCTCACGCAACGACGCTGTTTTTCAAAAGCGGCCTCTTAGGAGTTCGGAGGCACGGTCTTGACCCAAGGAAAAAAACAAACAAAATCATGTTCCGCACGCGCTCCCGTTTGTGCCCATTAAAAAATAATATTAATACACAATAAATTATAAAACTGTAGAGATTCTAAATCTATGAGCATAAAGACAAAATAAAAAAAAAACAGATCTCGCACCATGCCCGCACAAGCGTCAAATTGACATGTTATGTCAGTGTCATGTCAGCGCCCCGCGCTCCGAGCGACTTCGCTTCGCGCGTTCAAAGTGCGACCATCCACAAAGTGACAATTTGTGACAAACAAAAACAACCTCAGTGCACCATTATCATAATTACAAACAATTATTGCAAATAAAAGACGGGAGGAAAAAAAGAAAGGAGGCGTGAAATAGGCCAGCCATCATGTCGTAACTTAACAACTTACAATGGTTAAAAGTTATTGTTGGAAGAAATAGACAAAATAAACAACAAATACACATCATCTAGTACGGAGACTTTGAGGTTAGTTTTGGTTATTGTTACATAAATTACAGATTATAATAAAACAAAAAATACGCAGACGTTCTCTCACAACATCATCCAGTCTAAATCAAAACTTTCTATAGAATTAATTCAATTTATATACATTATTTCCAATTCATAGGTACAACAAAACATCCTAGATCAAGACAAACTATAAAGAATGTGGTGTGGATGTGCAGTAAATCAAATATTCAAGCCAGGGTCAGGGTCAACCTTATGGGCATCAGACCACGGATATCAACCAGTATATACTTTTCCTTTTGAATACATACATACAATACATAGTAACCCAGACTCTCAAAACAATCTCTCTCTCAATCTCTCAATCTACCTTTATTTAATAAATAAATAAGTATTATAAATATTTTGCTGGACACTCTCACACAGCACACTCACATCATGATATATATTTTTTTTTATACTACTTAGGTGGCAGACACCTTTATTTAATAAATAAATAAGTATTATAAATATTTTGCTGGACACTCTCACACAGCACACTCACATCATGATTAGGGCTTCCAATACGTAATTACGGAACTACGCAATTACGTAACTACGGACAGTTTTAAGAGCTTTTATAAATACGTAATTTAAGATTAAAACTCCGTAACTACGTAATTAGTGATATAAATAATAAATTTATACAATTATTTAATTTATATGCAATGCAGAATACTTATCATAATGGCAACACCAAATCTGTACTGTTGGGTATTTCCCCTAAGCTTACATTTATAACAGTTAAGAGTACCGACGTAACTTTATAAGAGTAAGAACATTTAATTTCGAATCGTAACTTGTAAAGAACAGAGCCAGAGCCCAGAGGGAATAACGCCTATCTACTAGTGTTGAAGCTGAGCGAGCTTTTTCTTCAGCCGGCTATTTCTGCAATAAACTGAGAAGTTCCCTAAATGATAAAACATTACATTCTTTGTCATTTATGAGATCACATTATCAGGAACAGAGGTGCAACAAATAAAGAAAGGTGACCATATTTTACTTTTATTGATTTTATTGTTTGTTTTGCAACACTTGATTATTCGCTACGACTGGCCTAAGAGTATTCATTATTATCGTCAGTATCGTCATTTACGTGGATTTTAATAATCCTTTTAATGACATTGCATGCAACGAATGATCTCATAAATGGCAGATTTTCTTGATTCTTGCATAGTTTCTTAAACGGTTAAACTATTTGATTTATTTACAACTAGCTGATGCCCGCAGCTTCGCCTGCGTGAAATTTTGTTCCTAGACTATAACATATCTCTGTAGGCATCAAATTTCAGCCAGATCCGTTAAGCCGTTACAGCGTGAAAGAGTAACAAACATCCACACTCACTAACATTCGCGTTTATAATAATACCTAGTTAGATAGATTTCTGATTAACAAATTCATAATGCATAATAATATGAGCTAAGTTATTTTATTTATTGAATACTTTTCTTAATTCAATGGCTAAACTACTACTTGACACAACTTCTCTTCTAAGCAATTGACATCGTAACTTAGTTCCTTCTTCAGGTAGTCCCAGCCTACGACGTTTCGACAAATCGAACTACTGTAGGCTTTGTCCTCCTAATACAAATGGTCCAACCAAGACCTGGTAACGCAATAACAATGTAAATTTCATCAGCTGAGCGTTCATGTTCATTGTAATGGCTCTTTTCAGTCCTGTCGAATGTAGTCTACGTAGAGGTCATTCCCGTATTTTACAAAGACATAGTGAGTCTGTTTCCTGACAGTATGCAGTTAGCACTATATGTAGAATTAAGTTCATGCCTTCCATGATCAGGGTGCTGACAATCTTTAGCGTTTTGTTATGTGTTAACGCTATTGGCTGCGAGCGAGAGGATCGGCGGGGACGGCGCATCACTTGCATCGTAATGCATTACGGCCGCGACACTCGTTCAATATTGTTGTCCCGTTAGTCACAATAAAAACCTAATTTCAAATCTCACCTCGAAGTTTCATATTCTGTTTGGAGTTACACAAATAACCCATCGAAGTCGTGTCCATTTCGATTGCTCGGCCAATATGTCGTAGAAAAAAGAAACTTCCCAAGTAACAATTTAACGTCGTATAAAGGTTAAGTAAACGTTATCTGAATACCTACCATACATCGCTATAATAAAGTCATACTAACGTTATAATAACGTTTACTAAACGCGAAAATGGCCCCAGTTATACGACCTGAATGGTCGTATAATGGTCATACAGAAAGCTCGAGCCAACTTCGTTAACGTCATTCAACAGTCGTACAAATGTTATGTGATAACCACTTTCGTCGCGCAGTAGTCGCATCCTAACTTTACAACGACTCGTTTGTTGTATTGGGGCCGTACAGGTGTTATTGAATGACTAAAACGTTTTGTTTGAGTCAAGTGACAACACCTGTACGACTTATTCATATTAATGTTCGTCGCAACGTGTTTGTGGTTCGAAGATTTATTTTAGTGTAAAATAAATAATACAGCTTAGGTGAGTGTTATTTAATTTTCATATCTTGCTTACTTTATCTGTCTCTCATGCTATTTAGTTTGACTGGAAACTAAAGTTTAATGATAATATACCTATGTGAATACTATTCAGATTTTCATGCCCCCTCGTAATTTTGTGTTATAATCATTATATTTTCATTAACATAAATAGTTTTTTTTTCTAAAATGTCTGACATGTTGCTTTTGTCGCACACTTACCTCTGTACGACCTGATGATGATGATGATGGTCGCCATGACAGCTATAGCTATTAGAGTTCCGCTCAAAAACATTAAAAACCCTTTTCGTATTGTCAATATCACCAAAATTTATTATTTGTAAATCTATTTCAGGAAAGAACACTTCATAGTGCAGTGCGGTTTTTAAAACATTTAAACATTTCTGAAAATATGGTTCAGTACTTAGATGTAGATAAATTTCTAACGAGAGCAGATTTTAGACTTCTTAATAGATTGATTTGGCCATGGGAAGAAACTCATTTTATATTATCGGACAAGTGCTATGGTTGCCACAGTTTCGTTGACTTACACACACTGCGGCCATTTCATTTTATCGTATCAAATAAAAATATAATTAGGGATTTATTGCGTTTTAAGCATTTTTGGTGCCAGAACTGTTTAAATTTTACCGTGTACAATCATTTTTTGCTAGACGAATGTGATTATTGTTTCTACTCACTTCCTGATAACGTTGAAAGATAGTAGTATCATACAACAACAATACAATTTCAAAAGTTATTACTTATCTTTGTTTTCTTATGTCTTCCCATTGTGAGTTAATTCGCGTGTATTACAATATAAATTTCATTAAGTAACCTATTATATAGAATATATTGGTCAGCGGACTTACAATAAATAAATCATAATATAAGTACACATCTAACATCCAAGTACAATTTAAAGTAAACAAGATAGGTATAGCATAAAACAAACATCCACCTCCCTCCCGCCCCGCAATACGCCATTAGTAGCGAAACATCTTTCGTTGTGAGTGAACGCAGGTGACTGGAGCTGCCGTCGTGCCGGCGACCGAGGTTGGTACGAGTTGGTTTTAACTTTAATTAAACACAACAGTTTTAAAATAGGTCGCAAACATAATACTTGTCACGAAAATATACTGTAGATATTGTAGGTTATATGCAAATGCATTTTGAAATATTAATCCATATTATTAATATTAGAAATGGGAAAATGCGTTTGTTTGTTTGTCGTTTCTTCACATCGTCGCAACGATTTTATGTTATAATTTTTTTGTTGTTAGTTTAGAGGCAGAGTGACATAGGCTAATTCTTATCGCGGACAAGCGGAAAGCTAGCATGAAATGTTTGCCGCGTACCTACCTATTATTTGCGGCGGTACTGCGATACCTACATGGTCATAGTTCCTACATTTCGTAGGTAATTAGTGTTAACCTCTGTGATAGCTAGATACTATTTCGTAACGACATGATTATGAGTTGTTATTTTTGTTGTTATTTTTATTAACATAGTCAGGTGAGGCGATAGATAGGGCAATTACTTTGGTATTTTTGATACACCCTATAGTTTGTGTTTATATTTTATATTTTGCTTTTTTGCAGCATCAACATGCCATATAAAATCATACAAACAAAGGAGCGCGGAAAATTTTCACTATCGATTATCCCTGACAAATGGGAACAAAATAGAATATTACATTGGCCAAAACGGAGAGTGGAGGAGTTGTTAGAACAAGAATCATCTTGTCCTGACGATTCTTGGCACACGATGAAATGCCAGGTCAAGAGGACGGGATTACTTTCTAAACAAAGTGCAGAAGCAGAGCTAGCTAATATGTTACAAGAAAGTGACACAGAAATTGAAGGAACGCCACTAACGCCAAAGGCAAAATCTAAAGATGTTTTTCAACAATACTTTGATGAAATTGCAAGCGCAAGTGTAACAGTAAGTACCAATATTATTATTACTGGGATCTAATGTTAAGCGTAATAAATGTAAGGGCCTCGGTAGAGAGTACGATTTTGTACCTTTTGGCGTCGAAACAAATCGCGAAACATCTGGTTGACATAACTCGTGACCGAAGAGCTGGTGAATTCCTCGCACAGCGTATCAGTATTGCGATACAGCGAGGAAATGCCGCCAGCATCCTGGGTACAATGCCACTAGGGCCTGTTTTAGATTTAAGATAGTTTTAGTGTCATTTAAGTTACCTTAATGTAGTAGATTAGAGTTATCTAAAATATTAAGGGGAAATTGATCATTGTTAACAATTAGGTTTAACTTTTGACTCTAATCTAGCTCAAGAGCAGAGACAGGCAAAGCGAGGAGAAATCTATTCACTCTGTCATTTAATTAGCTCTGATATCTCTATAAGTATTCGTATTTTAAATGATAAGCACTTCATAATCATAAAGGTCGGTCTACGCTAGACGAACCGAGCACGAGCGAAGCACGAGCCGAACACAATTCGTATAGTGTGGACCGACATACAAGCCTCAAACGAGCGCGCTGCGAGCATTTCGTTCGTGCTCGGCTGCGTTCCGTCTGTTGTCGGTTTTTTGACGAACACAAAGGGATTTGCTTCGCGCTCGCAGTGCGCTCGTGGACGTGTTTAGTGACAGACGTCGGTCGCTCGAGCCGAACATCATGGAAACGTGGACCGAAGATGCTTCCGTGCAATTAATTGAATTATATCAAAATAATCCATTGATATGGGACCCAAAACATGAGGATTCCTATAAAAAAATAAGAAGATTGATGCATGGTCTCGTATATCCCAAGAATTATAGATATTTTATATAAGATATTTTCGCAATGTGCGGTCCAATTGAGCGTAGTAGATTCTCAAAGTTTGTCGATGTCATTCGAAGAAAGTTCTTAAATTGGCCAGTTGCTTCTTGACCTCTCAAAATGGTTAGCAAATCTAAATTTTGTTGATTGGATCTCATTTTATATATATTTGTAGATCCCCATCGTCTAGGCCTTTTTCTATTTTTGCTGACCACTGCTATAATAATCGCGGCAACAGCAGCGACTGCTGCAATATTATTAATATCATCCATATTCGCCAAGAGCCGCGAGCTCACTGCGGAAAACTACGTTCGAGAACAGTGATCGTTGTAGGTTCGTTGCACGTCCACACTTGGCACCGCGAACGACGAAACCGAGCAGGGCTCCGCTTGTGCTCCGCTCGTGCTCGGTTCGTCTAGCGTAGACCCACCTTAACACTTTTTCTTTTATGTTCAGGACCAAATTTCTGCGGCGCCAATCGAAGAAGAGTCAAGCAATAATACACAGACTAATAGTGTCGTCTACGAATATGTTGCTGATATTCCTCAACCATCAGAAGATGTCGCTACCTTGCAGGTGCAAAATGAAAATTCTCCGATCTCTGAAGCAATTTCGAGAATTTTAGCAATGACCGAAGCAATACAGCAGAACCAACAAATCATTTTAGATTATTTAAAATGCTCGGAGGACAAAATATTGCGCAAGTTATCATTTTTAAGTGCACAGGTAGACGCAATTGCAGAGCGTAATGTGATGGCTGGCGAAAAAGCAGAAAATGTTGAATTTAAGATTATATCTAACAAGGAAGATTTAAACAAATTTGAAAAACTGTTAGAAAATCCCGAGTATAAATCCAATATTAAGAATCTACTGTCTTGTGTCTGTGGAAAGGGAAAAAGACGCGGAGTCAGTAATGCTTATGCATTAGCAGATGCCATGTTTAGTAGGAGTTTAATGACTCAATGTTCTTGGGGTGGCGGTTCTAAGAAAGAGATTAGTAAAGTTTGCTTCAAATCCTTTATAAATATCATTGACGTCTTTTTTAGCATCATTCATGAATCGGATGCTAATTATACAAGGAAAGAAAACGAAACGTTCTTTAAAAATATAATGCGCCATTCGGTTAGTAGAAACAAACAGAATATTCAAAGAGCTGCGTCAAGTAGACGTAGATCGCAAAAACAGTCAAAACTGCCAACTGCAATTTTAGCACCAACCGTTAAAAACATTGATTCATCAATAATTACTACAAACAACATCGTTGCATCAAACCTCCCATCTCCCACAGTAGAAAATAATGGTTCATTGACAGGAAACACTAACAGCATTGCTACTCCAACCCAGCCAGCATCAACCACGGACAACAATAGTTCTTGAACTGACCCCACTGTTGCCCTAATCCAGCCAGCATTAAAAACTAACAATAATGGTTTTTCGACAACTTCTTCAATCCAGCCAGCAGTATTACCACCAACAACAATACAAGCAGCACTGTTCAGCCAAGTCTGTCAGCAGTGCCAACAATACCTACATTAGCAGCTGCTATTTGTGACTAGCACACTTTAAAGTGAACAGTGTCTCAAATAGTTGTAATTTACTTCATATTACTCCTTGATTGTTTCATTTGAATTTTAGACAGATTTATTTGATTTTAGTTTAACTTGATTTACTGAACTCTGAGAGATTTTTGGTATTAATATGCGAGTGGATTTAAAGAAAATTTGTATATTTTAATTGCCAGCAACGGCTGCAAAAAGTCCTACAGATTTGTAGTTAGATTATTTTTTACTGATGCTTGAAAAAAAATACGAGGTTATTTTTGATTGATTGTTTACGTTCAACGTTCCATTTTATACTAATTATATTTTATGTTTGTAATGTAGATTGAAAAGTTTCTTGGGGATAGCCGTGTAGTTTCACGGTCTGAACGAAATAATTAAAATTTGGGTACTAACTAAAAATAACCTTGAAGGGTAAATCGCTAATAACTGCCTACATTTTTGAGGGGGGGGGGGCCTCGATAACTGACCACTCATAAAAAAATGTATTCTGTTTGTAGGTGAATAGAGTTCACTTTCAGTATGAGGTACCATATTTCAAAAGTGAACTCTATGCATATATAAACAGAATTCATTTTTCTATGAGTTACCAGAGGGTGGCTAATCGCTAGCGACTTACCCTATATTTAAAAGATAAGTTGGTACTATGCTCAATGATTAATACTCTTTTTATGTGATTTTGAATTCTTTATAATACAATTTAAGACTTTACTTTAAGATACTTATGCACGAGTAGTGGATATTTTTTGTTATTGTAATTTAAAAAAAATTAAGACTGAATAGTTGTACAATCATCTTGTTTCAGTATGTTCTGTTTGTTTAAATAATTTGTTTTTGAGAAAGATATTATTGGTTTTTTGTTTAACTTATTTGAGTCTAACTCAGATAACTTTTTCTTGAGTAAGGTAGAAAATCATAATTTTATTCCTAATTTTTAGTTTTAGGGTACAACAAAGTTATACTTGTACAACCATAATTCATGCTTCTAGTACAAGTAATTACCTCTGTGATTTTAAATACCTGAAAATATAATTTAAGATATTATTACTAAGAAGTTACATGTATATCAAAGTAATTTATAGTTTTTTTTAGGTTTTGTGATTATAAAGAACCAAAGTAATGATTCATGACTGAATAGGTAGTACAAAATTATTCTATAACTAGTTATAGAGTAATTGCCCCAATGCATGCATTGCATTCCAATGTGCCCTACCTAGGTAGGGCACATGGGAATGCAATGCATGCATTATTTAAAACCATGATTATTTAAAACGAACATGATTTATTTAAAAACATAATTATTTAAAACCATGGTTTTTGATAATTCTATTTTTATTGCAATTTCATAGCCAAGTTACTGTGTCAATATTAGGGAATGCAAACGGTTATTTTTAGTATGAAGAATAACCGGTTAAATCTCGGTTATTTGTATGAAAACGGTTAACCGATTGCATTCCCTAGTCAATATGCATATAATGTTATATTGATGATTTTGCATGTTAATAAAAAAACTACTTAAGTACATACATTTGTTTTATTTACAAAATATCCTTCACAAAGTATGGATAAGAGGTACAAAATATACACGCTCATTATAATGAATGCCAACAATTTTACATTTAATATTCTCTATAAGATATGTAGACTCCGATTTAATGGTGTTATTCACATCACACATATAAATATCAAGAAATGAAGATTTCATTGGAGTTTCAAATGCATCGGTACAATTCTCCAAGCTTTGCCCATGGATCTGCATATTTCCACCATCATTATTGATAGATATAATTTCAATGACTTTATTGTCTGTACTTAAGAACCATTTATTATGACTTTCAGTTGACAAAATAAACGTTTTTAAATGTATAATTGACACAACGCCGTTCTTATTTCTTTTAGTACTATAAAAAGGATATTCTGTATTTTTGTGGTCACAGTTTTGTAATTCTAAATGTCTTAGTTCTGTAAGCCTTTTTGCAATTTGGCTTAAAGGTTTGTTTCCTTGTCTTACCATTTTTTTAATGCGGAAAAGTTTATTTTCAAACGGGTATGCGTTAAAGTTTTGCAAAATACCAAATCTTTTTACTTCGTCTATCAAATGACAAAGATTATGTACATTACTAGTCAAACATCCATTTCCATAAATCTTCGCGTATACGGTAATGAAGTACTTTAACATTTCTTCCGCAAGTCTAAGGTATTTAAAATGTTTTTCATTAGAACATATGGTAACTGCGCAAAAATAAGTTAAAAAGTGGTAGTATACTTCAGAACACAACACATCCTTGAGAATAATGATGCTAAGGTACATTAGAAATGTGTGGTATTCAGAAGCTTTCCAATATGCCAGGACTCCCAAAGATCTAATCGACTTATGAATTTCTGTCGGCAATTTGCACGAAAGCAAGAATTCAGATATTTTACATATATCTCTTGAGCACAATTTTGTTAAATTTTTATTCCCAAAATTACCATCTCGCCAACCAATCAGCAGTCGTTTTGTTATACCTAAGTCTATTAAATGTAGAGAATCACCGACAGGTATATCTTCAACCATATCCATTGATTCCAGCTGAAGTAGAGGAGAATCATACTTATGATGATTGCCATATTTTTTAATCTAAAATCAGCATCATTTCGTTTTGGACAATCAATTTTAGAAAAAACAACAGTGTGGGATGTTTGCGAGTACTCTCCAACTACTGTGCATTTTAAACACCCGTGCTTCCCATTAAAGTTGCACACTCCTGAAACAAAAAAAATATTGTAAAGAAAACAATTTAAAAGAATGTCGCATTAAACTTACTTCACATGAGCTGCTTACCTTTGATTAAAGCTCTAGCTGGAGAATCGCATATGAAAGCTTTAATTTGAAAAGTGCAGTTTTTTTTAAGGCCTTCCTTTGTATTAATTTCCATAGGATTTTGAAGAAGAATCTTCAACTCCGTCACAAGATGCGATAAGTAAGCTTTTAGGTCGGTGGGTTTTTCTGTTCCTTCATATACACCAACAACAGTTGGCGAAAGATGTGTTTTTCCATAAATTTGACAAAGAATAGGCCATACTTGATGTCGTGAGCTGCTATAAAGAGGGAGGCCATCTATGTTAAAAACCAATGAAATTGTATTTGGAACGTCGTCAATATGTTCTAATGTTTCTTTTAGTTGCAACGTTAAGCCATTATGCCAATATTTACCAGTTCCTACTGAGAAAAATGATAAATTCATGTCATTTGTTCTAAGAAGAGTTCTAGGATCATTAGGAACAATGTTAGGAAGTCTTTTATTCACAATTCCGCTTAAACTTTTCAGGGCATGATGGGAAATATTAAAGTCAAGAGCCCATTTTTTCAAATCCTCTCGAAACGTATCGTCTTTGTCTTCATCTGTATCAGAAGATTCAGTTGTTGATTCTTTTGTACTTTTAAGCTCTGAATGATTACTACTATAGTCATCTGAAAATCAAACACTCTATATTAACATTTTAAAGTTAATTTTGATAAATAAAATACCAAAACAAATTAACTTTATAAATATTAAGAAACTATTATGAATATAGATATGAACATGGACTCGTATTACTTGTCCATCTATTGCTTACTTTCCAGGCTCTACAACAATGTACTATACTTTTATACATGCACGATCTGTCAATGTACGGAATCAAAACACACATTTTTTCCAAGAACCATGGGACAAAATATAAAAAAAATTGGCCTTGCCATACCAATCTCTGATCGCATTTATGTATGAATTTCAATATTTCTTTTACATGCTCATATTTCTAAGGAAATAATTATTATTTTAATAAGTACCTATAGTATTTATGTATAGTATGATCTTCACGGGAATAAAAATACACCTTATATATTTGAAACTTAATTTGGGAAGGTAGGTTATACGTTATGAAAAAAAAACATACCATGCGTTTCCACAGCTGACCCACTAGGACCCGATGGAACAACATCAACTGTGAACAAATTTATATACATATTCATAGTTTTAAACATAATTTTTTTTTAATTTTGTTTTAGAACAAAATTTGATTATAAACAAATTATAACCAACACTACATTTACGGATAAACAAAAATTATTTTATTGTAATAAAATAAATATTGATACGGAACCTTTTTGTTGTTCATGTGTTGTACACTTTTCCTTTTCAACATTTGTGACCAATGCCACGCTGGTTGGTGTTGTGTGTTTTAATAAAAGAAATTCACGATTTACTTTCCTTTTGAAAGTTCCACTACGTTTTAATCGTCTCCTCGATTGTTTTGATTCCATTTTCGTAGGAAAAATTCATCAAACTTCCGTAAATATGGCCGTCTAATCATTATAAAGTCAAAACCTGACTTAAATGCGACTGCAAGTTTGATTAAAGTCAGGACAGGACTTTAAACGGACATCATGTAATATAAAGGTTATATTTGAGTCGTCAATAAACAACCCAGTCATTTAAGAGTATTTAATTGACCGCTGTAAAACAAGGTACTGATTGTTATATAAACGGCACTATGAAAACGTCCATCCACGTTGTATAAATGTCGTATAAAGGTTTTCCAAAAACATAATTTGATGTGTTCAAAACGTTTATTGGACTATAACGTTAGTATGACTATTGCGTTGTCGTACAAACGTTTTAGCTAAGACTGTAATATAACGTCGTATCGTTTAGTCTCCCCAACGTTGCTAATACCAGTTGTCTATGACATATTCGTCGCACGACTAATTAGTTGCATTAAAGACATCTATAGGACCTGGTAGTCATCTCATTACCATTGTAAGACTGCTATCCAACTTTAGGTCGTACAAGTCAAGACTTATACGACGTATTTGTTTGTTGGGTTATGTCAGCATTTCAAAGGAATTCGTAGAAAACGAACAGTGAAAACTGCAAATTCGAAGAGTCAATATTTAGAAAGTTATAAGGGTTTAACCGTGGCCGCGCAGTCCGCATGAATTCAATTGCGCGGCCACCAGTTCTCTTGAACGGAGCTACTTACAAGTCTAATTCTTTTTGCTAATCACTGACACGATTTCGAAGAAAATGTAGATTATAAAAATAAAGCCCTGCTATTTGAACTTCACAACATACGGCACTCCAAAGTTATGGCCGCGCAGTCCGCACAATGCGAACCGCGCGGCCACGGTTTTTCTTAAATGTAGCTTAAACGGAGCTTAGTAGAAGTCCCATTCTTTTTGCTAATTACAGATACCATTTCGAAGAATATGTAGACAGTATGAATAAAGCCTCAAATTAAGAACTAAATGACGTATAGAACTTAAAACCTATAATCGAAGGAAAAAATAGGGTGACCAAGATTTATAGTGTGTGAATCCAGGCTTTTTACTATTTTAATATCATAGTGTAAATATATTTATATAGCAAGTAGCTTTTCTTGTAAAAAGAGCTACCGTGGAATGGGGTTACTATGACTTACGGGGTTACATTGAAAAAAACTTCACAATCTACAAAAATAGGAATTTCTTTATTTCTGAACGCAATTTTCCAATTTTGTTCCTTGTGTTGGCAGCACTGAATGTCATTAGTTGTCATTGCCCACACGCCGCACGTACAAACGGGTCGATATCGGAGATTTTAAACAAAAACTGTGAGTATCGTTTTTTAATTGCTTGAAAAGCTCAGATAACTTTAACGGTGCCTGAATGGATATGATATATTCTAGAAAATATGGTAGATTAAGTTGTTATATGTTTAATTATCTTGAGAATGAAGTTTGGTTTGGTATTCTAACCTCGAAAATTTCATTCAGTGGCGGTTCTCTTTTTATACGGGGTGTCATTGATCATATGCATGGGGCTTCTTTGATCACTGATCAATCTCACCCCGAGATCCGTAATCCTTACTTTTTGGCATTCCTAACATTGAGTAGGTTGATATATTTGCCATCGTAACTATTTTACAAGCTTGTTTTTTACTTTCAGCGCTATGCCAAGAACCTATACAAAGCGCTTAGGCGCTCGGGCTTATAAAAATTATAATCAAGAGGTTTTAGAAAGAGCTATAACCGCCGTTGCAGAAGGTCGTATGACTTTGCGTGCTGCTTCTGATAAGTTTAAGATACCGTATGGTACGATATTCAATAAGTACCATGGAAAATTTATAAAAAAGCCGGGAGCCCAGCCAGTATTTTCTGAAGATGAAGAGAAATCTATATTGAAAGCTTGTGCCAAATGTTCTGAGTGGGGATATCCCCTTACAATATTGGATTTGCGTATGTTTGCTAAAACTCTTTTAGATAGACAAGGCAGAACAGTTGCTAAGTTTAAAAACAACCTTCCTGGACAAGACTGGGCTTACTCACTACTAAAGCGTCACAAAGGTGAGTATTCTAAGCGAATTGCTACCAATATTAAACGAGCTCGAGCTGCAGTATCTCCTGAAAGTATCGAGGAATATTTCCATAACATTGAAAAAGTTTTGAAAGATTTGCCTGACTCAAATATATTTAATTATGATGAGTCTAACTTGAGTGATGACCCAGGAAAGAAGATAGGGATATATCGTAAAGGTGTGAAATACCCAGAAAAGGCAATGAATTTTTCAAAAAGTGCCACATCGATAATGATATGTGGGTCTGCTGATGGAGTGCTGTTACCGCCGTATATCATATACAAAAGTTTACACCTTTACGATACATGGAAGGAACGAGCACCATGCGGCCCGCCATGTTGCAATCAGCCTTGTTGCTCAACAGGATCACGATTTAATCGTACTGTTAGTGGTTGGATTGACGCGCCAACATTTAGAGATTGGTTCGTTAGTAGTTATTTACCACATGCAAAAAGATTGCCTGGACGTAAAGTCCTAATTGGTGATAATCTTTCATCTCATTTAGATGAAGAAGTAATAAAGCTTTGTGGTGATAATAATATAGATTTTGTATGTTTGGTGCCACATTCAACGCACTTGTGCCAACCTCTGGATGTGGCGTTCTTCCGCCCGATGAAAGCAGCTTGGCGACAAGTGTTGTCAAATTGGAAAATGAAAAATCCTAAATTGGCCAGTGTTCCAAAGGATACATTTCCGCATCTTTTGAGAAAAGCTCTGGAAAAAATGGACCAAGCCCAACCAAAACCAAACTCTTCTTACAAAGATATAACTTCCGGGGTCAAAAGGAATATTATGAGTGGATTTTGTGCGACTGGCATCTATCCTTATAATAAACAAAAAGTTTTGGATCGCCTTCCAAGAGAACATATCGAAGAACAGACTATTGAAAGCACTTTGACAAGTTTCTTGAAGGAATCAAGATATGGAAGTACTTCAAATCAACCTGCACGAAAAAGAAGACGTTTGGATGTAGCTCCTGGAATGAGTATTGCCACGCGGCAGGAAACGTTGCAATCAGAAAACCAGCAAAACAAAAGTGACGAACAGGATGCCACCACGTCGTCTGAAACTCAAGCATTGATTGCATCGATTTCATCTCAATCCGGCATTGTAGGTTTGCGTGATAGACATCTAAATGAAGGTGATCCTGACGACGACGTTGTAGAAGATGAAGGCGAGGAGACGGAGTGCACTTTAGGGAGATTTTTATTGGTGAAGTTCTTTACAAAACGTGGTAAAAAGACCTTCAAATATGTCTGTCAAATTACTGAAACAGATCCCTTACTTGTAGAAGGCTACAAGTCAGCAGGAAGTAAAAGAAAATTTAAAAGAATTCATAATGATATTTCTGAAATTGATCATGGTGATATTGTGTCTTTTTTACCAAAACCCATAGAGGAGGGTGAACTCGTTTTCTTTCCATTTGATATTAATATTCAAGAGTTATAGATTAAGATGATGGCTGATCAGTTCCTAATTATACCAATGAATACTTCGGATCTCAACGATTAACAAACTGTGGTTGATGTTTTGTTTATGACTAATCTTTAAAGAATTGTTGTTAATAGTTTGTAAGACAAAATAATAAATAATGTGGTTGATTTATTGATGAAGTTTTTTTTTTGTACTGATCAATGTCACCCCCAAACTCTTATTTAAATGTAATTTTTTTTTCTATGAACCGATTTTTTTCGTTCTTTATAAAAAGTGGTCTTCAACGGGGTTACTTGCGTATTCCGTGACAAAACGAGGGGGTATCAAAGTAACCCCATTTACAGTTTAACATTGATCATTCACGTTTTAATTTTTTTTTCAAATTATTATTAATTAAGAAAAAATGTAATTCCTTTTATCGATTATATGGTAAAAACCGATATTTACATTTTTTTTTCGTTTTTGGTACGTTTATATTATAGTTAATAGAGACATTTGAATTCTAAAATTGATCAATGACACCCCATTCCAGTGGAATGGGGTTACTATGACTTACGGGGTTACATTGAAAAAAACTTCACAATCTACAAAAATAGGAATTTCTTTATTTCTGAACGCAATTTTCCAATTTTGTTCCTTGTGTTGGCAGCACTGAATGTCATTAGTTGTCATTGCCCACACGCCGCACGTACAAACGGGTCGATATCGGAGATTTTAAACAAAAACTGTGAGTATCGTTTTTTAATTGCTTGAAAAGCTCAGATAACTTTAACGGTGCCTGAATGGATATGATATATTCTAGAAAATATGGTAGATTAAGTTGTTATATGTTTAATTATCTTGAGAATGAAGTTTGGTTTGGTATTCTAACCTCGAAAATTTCATTCAGTGGCGGTTCTCTTTTTATACGGGGTGTCATTGATCATATGCATGGGGCTTCTTTGATCACTGATCAATCTCACCCCGAGATCCGTAATCCTTACTTTTTGGCATTCCTAACATTGAGTAGGTTGATATATTTGCCATCGTAACTATTTTACAAGCTTGTTTTTTACTTTCAGCGCTATGCCAAGAACCTATACAAAGCGCTTAGGCGCTCGGGCTTATAAAAATTATAATCAAGAGGTTTTAGAAAGAGCTATAACCGCCGTTGCAGAAGGTCGTATGACTTTGCGTGCTGCTTCTGATAAGTTTAAGATACCGTATGGTACGATATTCAATAAGTACCATGGAAAATTTATAAAAAAGCCGGGAGCCCAGCCAGTATTTTCTGAAGATGAAGAGAAATCTATATTGAAAGCTTGTGCCAAATGTTCTGAGTGGGGATATCCCCTTACAATATTGGATTTGCGTATGTTTGCTAAAACTCTTTTAGATAGACAAGGCAGAACAGTTGCTAAGTTTAAAAACAACCTTCCTGGACAAGACTGGGCTTACTCACTACTAAAGCGTCACAAAGGTGAGTATTCTAAGCGAATTGCTACCAATATTAAACGAGCTCGAGCTGCAGTATCTCCTGAAAGTATCGAGGAATATTTCCATAACATTGAAAAAGTTTTGAAAGATTTGCCTGACTCAAATATATTTAATTATGATGAGTCTAACTTGAGTGATGACCCAGGAAAGAAGATAGGGATATATCGTAAAGGTGTGAAATACCCAGAAAAGGCAATGAATTTTTCAAAAAGTGCCACATCGATAATGATATGTGGGTCTGCTGATGGAGTGCTGTTACCGCCGTATATCATATACAAAAGTTTACACCTTTACGATACATGGAAGGAACGAGCACCATGCGGCCCGCCATGTTGCAATCAGCCTTGTTGCTCAACAGGATCACGATTTAATCGTACTGTTAGTGGTTGGATTGACGCGCCAACATTTAGAGATTGGTTCGTTAGTAGTTATTTACCACATGCAAAAAGATTGCCTGGACGTAAAGTCCTAATTGGTGATAATCTTTCATCTCATTTAGATGAAGAAGTAATAAAGCTTTGTGGTGATAATAATATAGATTTTGTATGTTTGGTGCCACATTCAACGCACTTGTGCCAACCTCTGGATGTGGCGTTCTTCCGCCCGATGAAAGCAGCTTGGCGACAAGTGTTGTCAAATTGGAAAATGAAAAATCCTAAATTGGCCAGTGTTCCAAAGGATACATTTCCGCATCTTTTGAGAAAAGCTCTGGAAAAAATGGACCAAGCCCAACCAAAACCAAACTCTTCTTACAAAGATATAACTTCCGGGGTCAAAAGGAATATTATGAGTGGATTTTGTGCGACTGGCATCTATCCTTATAATAAACAAAAAGTTTTGGATCGCCTTCCAAGAGAACATATCGAAGAACAGACTATTGAAAGCACTTTGACAAGTTTCTTGAAGGAATCAAGATATGGAAGTACTTCAAATCAACCTGCACGAAAAAGAAGACGTTTGGATGTAGCTCCTGGAATGAGTATTGCCACGCGGCAGGAAACGTTGCAATCAGAAAACCAGCAAAACAAAAGTGACGAACAGGATGCCACCACGTCGTCTGAAACTCAAGCATTGATTGCATCGATTTCATCTCAATCCGGCATTGTAGGTTTGCGTGATAGACATCTAAATGAAGGTGATCCTGACGACGACGTTGTAGAAGATGAAGGCGAGGAGACGGAGTGCACTTTAGGGAGATTTTTATTGGTGAAGTTCTTTACAAAACGTGGTAAAAAGACCTTCAAATATGTCTGTCAAATTACTGAAACAGATCCCTTACTTGTAGAAGGCTACAAGTCAGCAGGAAGTAAAAGAAAATTTAAAAGAATTCATAATGATATTTCTGAAATTGATCATGGTGATATTGTGTCTTTTTTACCAAAACCCATAGAGGAGGGTGAACTCGTTTTCTTTCCATTTGATATTAATATTCAAGAGTTATAGATTAAGATGATGGCTGATCAGTTCCTAATTATACCAATGAATACTTCGGATCTCAACGATTAACAAACTGTGGTTGATGTTTTGTTTATGACTAATCTTTAAAGAATTGTTGTTAATAGTTTGTAAGACAAAATAATAAATAATGTGGTTGATTTATTGATGAAGTTTTTTTTTTGTACTGATCAATGTCACCCCCAAACTCTTATTTAAATGTAATTTTTTTTTCTATGAACCGATTTTTTTCGTTCTTTATAAAAAGTGGTCTTCAACGGGGTTACTTGCGTATTCCGTGACAAAACGAGGGGGTATCAAAGTAACCCCATTTACAGTTTAACATTGATCATTCACGTTTTAATTTTTTTTTCAAATTATTATTAATTAAGAAAAAATGTAATTCCTTTTATCGATTATATGGTAAAAACCGATATTTACATTTTTTTTTCGTTTTTGGTACGTTTATATTATAGTTAATAGAGACATTTGAATTCTAAAATTGATCAATGACACCCCATTCCACGGTACTGATTGTTTCAATTGAATTCCAATTCAATTCAATTGAGAATTAGTGATTCGAATTAGTCTTACGAAAATGTGCTTGTAAGCTTTTAAGTAAAATAGGTTTATTAAAAAGAAAACATATTTGCTGGCGATTGGCAATCATTCATTCTACATGGCGCTGTGTGAAATAGATATTCCACTACATTTAATATTGGTTTTTGGTGCAGGACCTCCTCACTCCCACAGTTCAACAATCCCAACCACAGCAACCACCAAAAGGAAACAAACCTTAGCAAATCACCACGACGATAACGAACTGCCCAACCCAAAGAAGACAAATGGACGGGACGATAATTCGCCTGATGGCATTTGTAACTTTTTCTAAGATGAAGCGGTCCACAACTATTCTGAGCATTTTCCGTACTTATTTATATAAGGTGTTATTTACTAACTAGAAGTATTCTTCTATAAATGTAGGTATTAAAATGTCGTTTATAAAAAAAGTAAAGTAAGTAGGTACATATAAGTAAAGTATTGACTTTCGATTACATTACATTAATTAAGTATTATACGTAAAAACACCATACAGTACCTCATTACCTACCAACTTAAATATTGGGTAAAAAATATTAGTATTGCGGAAATACCTTACTTGATATTGTTATTGTCCAGACTACCAACGTTATAGGTTAAACGCAAAGTTATTAAATTAGATAATTTTGACAACTCTAAATAGGGCACCCCATAGTGTCCAATCGTTAATGAATCTATTCGATTATCGATTGCGTAAAAATTAAATCGATAGTCACAAAAAAACGGTTTTTTATTATTTTGGGTAATTAGGTAAATATAATTGCATTATTATTGTTTGTATTATACTTAGCTAATCATATTACAAAAAAATACTGTGGATACCTACTTATTAACATTACTTGCATTTAAATAAATATACATGAATTCGATTTATCCGAATTATTTGTTTGTGATCGATTGTGCGGTATTGTTGGAATACGCTTCACTAGGATAAGTGGGCGGTACTCGTCTATGTGCTACGTAAATTTTTTGAAGTATACTTGACATAAACAAATCCGATACTTCATAGGCGTGAGCAGTCAAAATTATCATCCTAGTTTTAACAGAGTGTAATATTATTATCTGTTATTTATCTGTCTGTGACAGAATTCATAAAAATAGGTAATAATCTTTTATGTTAAGATTAAAATGAATATTCCGGTTGCCAGTAAAATGGCAGTCGTTAAGCCAAGTTGAAGGCTTTATTTCAACAGCAGGCAGTCACAACGTATTACGTGGGACAAATTATAAAAAGGTGAAATGTGGGTATATAATATGCCTCTGCCTACCCCTTCGGGGATAAAGGCGTGATGATGATGATGATGATGTTAAGATTTGAATATTATTACTTTTACTTTATTTTTCTCTTATTCGAAATGAAAAGTAGAGTGTTTAACACGGGCAAAAGAATCAATTCCGACTCGGACTATAGCCGGTCTAAATAACTCGGGAATTGATTCTTTCTACCCTGACCTCGGTTAAAAATCTACTATTTTATTTGTAATCTTACTATTACGAAAACGAATTGTGAATTTTAAAATATGTGATTTATAGTTTATAGTAAGTATTAATATGTTTTATCTATTTAAATATCATTTGTTTTATTGTAATAGTTGTGAAAGAAGCTTTATTTATCTGGCTTATTTACATTTCCGGTATTATTAGCTATTTTTAACATTTAAGTAGGTAAATGTCGGTGCCAGAGCTGAGGTCAGTGATAAATCACCTTGCACTTTAACTCTTCATGTTTTTTTTATATTCGGCTCGCCAAAATGATGCCGCCATCCGATGGAAAGTCACAGCAACATCTAGCGATTGGGGGCCACCGTCCCAGTCTGCAAGACTATAGAAAGCGGCCCCCAAGTTGGCGGTCCTATGATGTGCCTCTTCACGCTCCGCTTGAAGAACCCAGGATGGTAAGAGAAGGGAAACACGTGCGCTGGCAGGCCGTTCCAGTTTTTATGGTACGACAGAGAAACGATCTTTTGAATCGTTCAGTTGTAGCGAAGTAAGAGTGGCACTTCTGTCCAGCAGGCGTTGTTCGGGAAGGAGTGGGCGGGATTAGGTTGAAGAGTTCAGAACACTCACCGTGAAAGATACGGTAGAATGCAGCCAAAGACGCAATAGTTCTTCGCTGCGCTAACGGCCTTACCTTACCTTACCCATTATATAACAATATGTACCTATATTGTGATCATCACCATTTACTGAAATATAAATCAATCGATGAGTGTTTTTTTTCTTATCTTCTTATCTTTGACTGCCTCTGTGGCACAGTCGGTAGAGATACCGCCTGCGGCGCTGGAGGTCGTGGGTTCGATTCCCACCGGAGACAAATATTTGTGTGACCCATAAATGTATGTATTTAAAAGTATATAAGTATTAATATCCGTGGTGGATCGTGGATACCCATAACACAAGCAGGTTATTCCTAGCTTACTTTGAGATCAGATAGCGTTGTGTGAGATGTCCGTGAATATTTATTTATTTATATCCTAGAAGTAAACTTCTCTATTCAAATTCAAACCAAGGGACTACAACTATTTGCTTTTTACGATTAAAAGTATAGCAATATACGTGACATTAAAAAGTCTTATTAACCGACTTCAAAAAAGAGGAGGTTCTCAATTCGTACGCTATGTTTTTTTTATGTATAAGTATTACGGGATAGCGGCGCCGATTTTGATTTTTTTTGTTTGAATGAGGTTACTTCTGAGGTGGTCCCATATCCAGGGTATCAAGATCTGATGCTGGGATCCAGGAGAAATCGAGGGCAACCACCGAAAATTGTTGGGACAACTAGTGCGTTTGCTAACTTTTTGATTAAGTGCTTTAATAAGTAAGTATACCTACTATAATTTAATAAAGGTCTGGAGTCGATATGATGATGGAACTGAAAGACAGTTGAGGGAATTTCTTAACGATTTACAGCAGTTACCTTGTGTTTCGGCTTGATTGATTTGTGTTGATGAGAACTTTACACCTAGATAGATATACTTATCGGTCTACCCGTCACTTACAAATAATAATAATAAAAAAATAATTAAACAATAGAACAGACTTTATACAAATCCTTAAAAATAAAATATACCTAGCACATAGTGATATGTATTTTGATTTATCAGATTTTATTCAATTTAATATGGAAGTTGTTGCCATTAATAATACCTACCTACCTATACCTATGGGTTTACTTGGCGCCGACTTCAATATGATATTGAATAAAATCTGGTAAATCAAAATAATAACTTTGTGCTAGGTAAATACACTCGAGAGCAATGAATCCGGGTCACTTAAAGAATGTTAAAAATCTCGGAAACTAAAAATGATAGGTTAATGCAATAAATTGTATTTAATAGACAATGTAATACTCCTTAAATGAAAGTAAAAAAAATATGAGTCACCATACATTTTACTAACACAAAATTACATAAAGAAAAAACTGCCGATCTCTCCTTAAAACAAAAATAGGAAACATGAAATTTTTGAACTTTATTACGATTTTCTTGTATTTTAATACTTCGTATTGCCTCCTCGTGCTTCCATTACTGCGTTTACGCGGTTTGGCATGCTGTACACCAAGTTCCTTATACGATTTTGGGGAATATTCTCCCATTCCTTTGTGAGAGCAATTTTGAGCTCACGAAGCGTGATTGGGGGAGGGTTTCGTTGTTTTACGCATCTGCCTAGCTCGTCCCAAGCATGCTCGATCGGGTTGATATCCGGGCTGCGCGCTGGCCACTCCATACGAGTAATGTTCATCTCTTGAAGGTAGTCATTCACAATCCTACCTGTATGAGGTCGGGCATTGTCATGCATAAATATAGCATCCTCACCTAAATTGACCATAAATGGACCAACGTGATCATTGAGGATTTCTTCCACATATCTTACGCTAGTTAAAGAGCCGTTTTCTATGATCACCAGCTCTGTGCGACTTTCAGAAGAAATTCCGGCCCACACAAGTACAGACCCACCACCGTAGGCTACTTTTTCTTCGATGCATGCTTGCTTGAATCTTTCCCCTGGTCTTCGATACACTCTGTGTCTTCCATCGTGCTTGTAGAGCATAAATTTTGATTCGTCGGAGAACATAACTTTTGACCAATCTTCAATACTCCAATTTACGTGGCTCTGGGCATACCTTAGTCTCGAAATACGATGCCCACGCTCCAGTTTAGGGCCGTTTGCAGGTCTAAGGGGTTTTAAGTTAGATTCAGCAAGCCGACGTCTTACTGTCCATGCACTTGGGTTACTTCCTCCGAGGCGTCGAAACTGATTGGTGAGTTCAGTTCCTGTGAGAAAGCGATTTCGAAGCATGGTGTTCACCAAGTATCGGTCTTCTCGTGCTGTGGTACACCTGGTTCTGCCCGTTCCTGGTCTGCGTAGGTTAGAACCAGTTTCTTCGTAACGTCGGAGAACTCTTTGTACTGTTGACAGCGACACACCGACAGTCCTGGCTGTATCGCGCTGACTCCGGCCGGTTTCCAGCATTGTAAGTATTCTGGTGCATTCTTCAGGCGTAAGCGACATAATTTCAGCTTGATTAATGAATATAGAGCACTATCAACATGGTTTATGTACCCACATAAATGACAGATTACAAACAAAAGCAACACCAAATGCTGTAATTTCGTAGTTCCATCTTCGAAAGTGGCCCTTTTTCAAATTTGATTTTTTTATGATATAACTTTACAATAACTAAGAAGTTTTATTACCTTCATTTAAGGAGTATTACATTGTCTATTAAATACAATTTATTGCATTAACCTAGCATTTTTAGTTTCCGAGATTTTTAGGATTCTTTAAGTGACCCGGATTCATTGCTCTCGAGTGTATTTTAAAGGATTTGTATGAATTCGGTTCAATTTTTTTTGGGAATATCTCGTCGACGCAACGTAAATCATGGTCACTCTTCTTTTAACTCGAGTTACAGGGTTCAGTTCAGTTCAGTTCTGTAACTCGTGATTTTCAAGCATTAGAACTTCATTCATGATATCTACATATTCTTCGAAATCGTATCAATGATTAGCAAAAATAATGAGACCTCTACCAAATTCTGTTTAAGCTCCACTTTAAGAAACACGTGGCCGCGCGGTTCGCCCTTACGTAAGTGCTGTAGAACGAGAAGTTCAAACTTTAGGGCTATATTTTTCAAATCTACTTTTTCTTCGAAATCGTATCAGTGATTAGCAAAAAGAATTAGACTTCTACAATGCTCCGTTAATGAGAACTGGTGGCCGCGCGGTTCGCTTTATGCGGACTGCGCGGCCATAACTTTGGAGTGCCGTATGTCGTGAAGTTCAATTAGTAGGGCTTTATTTTTATAATCTACATTTTCTTCGAAATCGTATCAGTGATTAGCAAAAAGAATTAGACTTGTACGTAGCTCCGTTCAAGAGAACTGGTGGCCGCGCAGTTGAATTCATGCGGACTGCGCGGCCACGGTTAAACCCTTATAACTTTCTAAATATTGACTCTTCGAATTTGCGGTTTTCACTGTTCGTTTTCTACGAATTCCTTCGAAATGCTGACATAAGTTTCTTTTTTCTACGACATATTGGCCGAGCAATCGAAATGGACACTCGAAGTCCCGCTACCCAACATTGGACCTTCAGAGGCCGGATATCGTCGAAGAACTACATACGATTACATCAAGAGGTTAGCACGGAAGGATAACGGATTAGCTTCGAGGTGGGTCAGTGCCGTGTTCAACTTTTCATTTTTGTGCATTTCAGTGATAAATTATCTTCGTTATATTTTAGTGATACTTGTAAGTACTTCTTTTCGTTCCCTTTCTCGTGAAAATGAGTTTAGATCCCAAAGAAAAAAGTAGTGGAAAATCTCCTAGCATTATATCAGAAAGCGATATTTTAGAATTACGATAATTAAATAAGAAAAGAGGTAAATTACGCGGTAGATTAACATTATTCAGTAAATATATTAATTCGTTAGATAAACCTTCATTAGATGAGCAGCAAACAGTTGAATTACAATTACGCATAGCTAATAATGAGAAGCTATTTGTTGAATTTCAAGATGTACAATCTAAGATCGAAAATATTTCTAGTGACACAGAATTATTTAAACAGTTCGAAATTAGGGAGTCCATCGAATCGCAATATTATTTAGTTATGTCGTCAGCTAAATGTAGTTCCGGTAAGCGTGAAGTTGTTGCTACTAAGTGTTCTCATAATGCGAATAATGTGATAAAATTGCCTACCATATCGTTACCCTACTTTGACGGTTCATTTGAGAACTGGTTAGAGTACCGAGATACATTTATTTCGTTAATACATAATGCTAGCGAAATAAGTCCAATACAAAAGTTTAATTATCTCCGATCATCGTTGAAAGGGAATGCTTTACAGGTTATCAAGTCGGTAGAATTTAGTTCCGACAACTATCAGGTAGCTTGGGATTTATTGACGAATAGATTCGATAGTTGCAGGTTACTAATTAATAATCACGTTAAATCCTTATTAACGTTACCGTCGATTACTAAGGAGTCACACTATCAACTTCGAAAATTAAAAGATTTAGTTTTGAAAAATCTAAGATCATTGAAAATCATGGGCGAACCCACCGAGTACTGGGACACGTTAATTATTTACTTAGCTGTCAGTAAACTAGACCCCATTACGTGTAAAGAGTGGGAGAACATGAAAAGTTTACTGAATAAAACTTCTCCTAGTCCTACTTTAGACGAACTATTGCAGTTTTTAAAGGATCGTTCGGACGTATTAGAAATGCTACAAGCCCAAGGTCATAAGCACGATAATGACACGTTGAAAAAGTCCACAATTGGTACATCTCAACCTACCTCACAAATACGCACGTTAACTTTGCAAAAACAACCTTCTCGCGGTAGTACTTCGTTTAAGTCATCGCGCATGAAGTGTATTATGTGTGACGGTAATCATGCATTGTACTCGTGCATTACTTTTCTTAACATGCCAGTACAAGATAGAATTAAATACGTTAAAGATAAAAACATATGCATTAACTGTTTGCGTTCGAGTCATTCGCTAGAAGATTGTCAGTACGGACATTGTAAACAATGTTCTGTTAAACATAATAAGTCTCGTCCATACAGATCATCGTAATTCCGTTGACTATGAGCCTGATTCAGATACCTCTAAATATGTCACTCAATTACACACACATTCAAATCACGCGAAGCAAGCCGTACGATCTACAACATTAGAACCGGTTCTGCTTTCAACTGCGCTCGTTGAAGTCTGTAATAATGACATTGTCGTCGTTGCGCGTGCGCTTCTCGATAACGGCAGCCAACGAAGTTTCATTACAGATTCGCTATGTCAAAAATTACTTTTAAATAAAATACAGTCCACGCTCACGATTACAGCTATGCTATTCGCTAACAGTCAATTTTATAGGCTGTACGCAGCGACAAGTTCGTCGATGTGACGCCAAGAGATCGACCTAGGGCACAACGCTGTTCTAAATGCTATTCAGTAACACTTTTATACTCGTCGACGAATCAATGACCCCGCCCACTCGTCCTTGTTTTGTCGACGAGTTAAGGATTCCAACAATAAAAGTTACGATTTTTATCGGTAAATATCAATTGAGGAATAGTGAAGAGTATGTGGGTTTCAAAAATATGATAATGGTATTTTTAGGCATGTTAAACAATATAGTTCCACTGACATTGGTAATTATCCGCTAAATGTATTGAATTTAGTTGTTTACAAGGCTGAATGAAGATTGCTTGTGCCAGACCACCTACGTTTTATAAAGCTAACAAAACGTCAAAAAATAGTGACGCCAAGCCAAACTTCACAACAAAAAACAACTATATGTAAAACTTTGCCGAAGTGTTAAAATTATTCTTTGTTCCTTAGATTAATATATAAAATAATATAAATAATAAAAAATAATAATAATAATGTAAATATAAATAAAGATATGTAATAATTATGTTTCTCTGTAATTTTTAACAATAAATGTATTTTCTCCATATAATATAATTAGTACATACTTAGTCCGTAGTATCATTATTATTGTTGTGTTGTGGTCAAATTATCATCCTGTTACTTGAGGGACTGACTTGAGTTTTGCCAATAAAATTACGTAGTATTTAATATCTTTGATTTAAATACTTAATAAACATCAACAACTAAGTAAATACTTACTCATTTCAAATTCATATTCATCATTAATAGTTGCTTTAATTAAATTAATATTATTAGCATTCTATACACACCTAACGAAATTACCATAATAAGGATGTCAAGACTTTCTGTCCCGTCGCAAACGCAAGTAGAGAAATTGTTGGAGTGTTTAGAGGAACAGCGGTTTCTCGCAACTGGGCATGCTCGGACTGCACATGCCCGGGATAGGACACGAGCTGCTTGGGAAAATGTAGCTCTCAAGCTTAATAGTGACGCTGGGGGCTGCACGAAACAATGTTTAAATACACTGTTAAAATTTACTACTAAATCAAAAGTTACTTAACTACATTGTTAGACCAAAACATTCGATTTTGACAAAACATGTTGATTGAAAAAAAAAGTATGAGAACACTGTCATTGTTCCTGCTAAAGTGGAACTTGGTACTAACTGAAAAAATAAAAGCTGTGCTTGGCAAGGTCCTCATTTACGTATCACAGACTTTTAGTATTGACGTTGTACTGAGGATATTAGTTTGATATGGTGGTGATAGTTGTACATCATTATGTGTTCTTGTATTTAGCTTCTTTTATTACATATTTTTTTTAGTATTGGAAAGACAAAAAAAACCGGCCAACTGCGAGTTGGACTCGCCCATGAAGGGTTTCGTAGCAGCAAGTAACATAATATAAAAGTTCTTAAAGTTCGTTGTAACTTTGATTGATGTTTTAACACGTTCCCAGTGGTAGTGAGTTTTCTAACCGAAAATTGCGGTTTACGGCGTATTAAAAAAAAACTACCAGCTCTATCTCGTTCGAAATAATTTTCGCTGGTAGTTTTTATGGCAATGTACATCATATATTTTTTTTAGATTTATCAGTCTCTTAGTTTAGGAGTTAGAGGGGGGGGGACACACATTTTTCCACTTTGGAAGTGTCTCTTGCGCAAACTATTCACTTTAGAAAAAAATGATGTTAGAAACCTCAATAGCATTTTTGAAGACCTATCTATAGATACCCCACACGTATGGGTTTGACGAAAAAAAAAACTTTGAGTTTCAGTTCTGAGTATGGAGACCCCCAAAATTTATTGCTTTTTTTCTAGTTTTATATAAGAATCTTAATGCGGTTCACAGAATACATCTACTTACCAAGTTTCAATAGCATAGGCTTTATAGTTTCGGAGAAAAGTGGCTGTGACACACGGACGGACAGACAGACAGACAGACAGACAGACAGACAGACAGACAGACAGACATGACGAATCTATAAGGGTTCCGTTTTTGCCATTTGGCTACGAAACCCTAAAAAGCAGCAGTGAAGAGGAAAGTCAGCCAAATGCGTATCTCCCGCCTACAAACTGGTGGTGGTGTGGGTGAACCATTGGTTCTATTCACAATAGAGGAAAGAATTGTATCCCTAATGGGTGGAGAAGGGTTTGCTATTAGTGACAGGGAGTTGGAAATTAAGCCTTTCCATGTAATTACACAGGCCTGCAAAATGAGGGTCATAACTTCCTCTCTAGAATTTGATAGCTGATCCTAGGGTATTTTGGTGCGCTGATTACGAATATGTACTTAGATTTTCTCCATCACCTCCAGATTTTTCGAAAAAGGCACCGATAGAAAATAGAAAAAAAGACCCACGTTTTCTCAAAAAAAATATACATTTAAAAAAGTACATTACCTTTAACTTATAAAACGACTAAAATATATTAATAACTTGTTACTAGTCTAAATTACACGTAAATTTTATTTGTGGAACCTGGTTCTTTTTTCCTGGAACCTTCGGTTGTGCGATTTTCGCTTAAATTTCCGGTTTGGATCGTCGCGCTTCAATAAACAACAATAGTCCGCCATCATGCTAGTATTCCATCTTCCACGATACCAGACTTCAAGCTCTTTCAAATCTTGCTAAAATCTTTCGACTTGTTCTTTGCTAACGGCTCCTATATTTTCTGGGAAGTAATCAATGTGCGAATTTAGGAAATGAAGTTTAGTGCTTGTTTATGTCCCTTTTATTTTAGAATTGTATCCATATATGTCACAAAAACAAAAGTAGCCATCTTTATCGTGGTCTTTAGCCTCTCTTCATAGCATAGGTGAAACAATTTTGAAGCTATTTTTCTGACCTTTTAAATACTTGCGAAATTGTAATAAACAAGTCGAACAAAGTTTATGAGGTGTCGAAGTTTTGTCTTGGTTACTTAATACGTGTCCAAAATAACTTTTGTAAATCTTTTTCACTAACTCTGTAATGCTGTTTCATTGTTTTATCACCATAAAATTCCGGGAGATATTAAAAAAAACAATTTGTAGAATTTAAACAAGTTCGCAATGACATTTTAAAGTTCTTGTTTCAAGATACAACTGTTAATTTTCTAAATCAGTGTGGGTACTTATACAAAAACCCTTTGGTTTATCTTTATTACACCCTTTTCTAATAATATTTACAAAAATGGGTATCTAATATTACTACTAGGTAATTTTTTTTATTTTATTACAAAATTAAGTCAAAATTACCCGTTTTTAACATGGTTAAGGCGAATTACCTATACTTTTTATGTAGTAATTACCAAATTACTGATTTGCATGAATTTCTATGTCCCCTTAAACTAAATAAATGCAATAAAAATAAAACTTAAGTAGTTTAATGACGTTTTATAAATTTCAAAAGGTAGGCGCTCAGACATTTTGAAGAAAATCTTAAATATTCAATATCAAAAAATCCAGACGTGTAGGATTTTTTAAATTATTTTTCTCGTAATCAGCACATCAGAAACTATAGAAAATGTTGCTCAGATTTCAAAGAGGAAAACCATTGCAGACCTGTGTTATGCTTATTAATCCCCTTTAATATAAATGGTGCATGCTTTTAGCTTGAGCCTCCTAGGACGTTTTCCTTGTAAATATTTCATAACACCTTTTTTATATTTCCAGCCAGCCACTGATGCTCAAGTAATGGATGTTTCCACTGTTGAGACTGTAGATCCTCCGCCTGTAGAGGAATCATTTATATTGGTATGTAAGCTTACTAAAACTATAAATAAACTAGTTGATGCTCGCGGCTTCGCCCGCGTGACATTTGGTACCCGTTACCGCTTCCCGTGGGAACATTTTCCCGGGTTGAAAAGTAGCCCTGTTATTCCAGACTATAAGCTATCTCCGTACCAAATTTCAGCTCAATTCGTTTAGCCGTTAGAGCGTGATTGAGTAACAAACATCCAAACATCTTCACAAACTTTCACATTTATAATATTAGTAGGATACTTAGCTGCACTTCTGATAATCATAAATAATAATAATAATAAGCCTTTATTTTAGAAATTATTACATGCAATTGATTGAATATTAACTATCTTATAATAATCAATTACATCCCTTTGTCTATTCTCTGTAAGATGTCTGTAAGCTTTGTTTTTACCCATAAAGTCTTATTGTCAATCTTGTCAGATTTTCTTGCATGCAATATACTTCTTTCCATCGCCCTTTGGCAGCTTCTAAGACTGTCTCTATACTTTTTATTCAGTGCCCATGTCTTGCATCCATATGTGATGCAAGGTAGTATACAAGTGTTGAAAACTGTTCTTTTAGTATGAAGGTTGTAGTCTTTACTTTTCATTATTTCTTTTAAACTCCAGTATCTTCTCCATTCAGATGCGATTCTTAAATAAGTAATATATAAATATTTACTTGCAGAGCATACAACAAGATAATGTGGAACAACGTTCGGGGAGCATTTTACAGGTATGTGAGCATTAAAAGTTCAAATTATATATATATATATATATATATATATATATATATATATATATATATATATATATATATATATATATATATATATATAAATAGTCCTTCTGAATCTAACCTGGTTTTATATTATAAGCTTAAAATCAAATAAAAAAAAATCCTTTAGTAACTGAACTAATCATCATACCTTATATTTTTAAAGGGACTGGAGCCTTCAGTGATATTGGGTAGCAGTAGTGTGCATATAATGCAATCCCAGCAACCCTCACCTATAATACCAGTAAGCTCATTAACTTTACTGAAATAACATTACCGAATTTACATTAATGCTAGCTGACCCGCCAAACGTTGTTTTGCCATTTTTTTTATGGTGATGAAAAATAGATGTTGTCCTATTCTCAGACATACCCAATATGCACACAAAATTTCAGAATCGGTCAAGTATTCCCCATGTTTTTTTTAAGTTTTCTGTCCATCGGTCAAAGGGTGGCAGAAATGGTCTTTCTTCTTGTTACATACAAATATTTTTGATTTACAGCAACCTTTGCCTGGTCCATCCACCAGAAGAGACGATGTTGTAGTAAATACTACACCAATAGTTGAACAACGGGTAAGAATTCCGATAAATATACAAGAGTTTTTTATAAAAGTTTATATATATAATTTAATTTAGCAATTTCTTACGGCATTAATTACAGATAGAGCCTATGTCGCCGCAACCTGCAGTGCCTCATGGGAGTTCCCAAATGGCTTCTCTGAGTAAGTTTCCAACCCATAATCCTTTGTGGTGCACCCTTATTAATAGAGTAGGTATAATGGTCATCAACACTGCCTGTAAACGATCACTGCAGGACGCAACTTTCGCGATGGCTGGTTCTTCGACAGGAGACCACTTAGTGACATTTCATTTACTAGCGTAGCTATAAAGGCGTGACTTTATAGGATTGTGTATGTATGGTCAATTACTGCGATCAACAATGTATATGGTCAATTGGTCACACTAACAACGAATCTTGCTAGCTACAAAAATATTTTTCTTAAATTCACTGTTTTAAAACAAGTGAGTCGAAGCGAATTATTGTAATGAACCATTAATTAGTATTATTATTTTGCAGCTCCACGAAGGCGTCGTCTAGCGCGGCGACGTATCCTCCCTCGTTCTCCACCCTCACAGAGACAGTCTCAGGTGGCAAGCCTCAGCGAGAGGTTTATTGCCATTGAAGAGACTCGTATAGATAATGAAACGAGGCTTATTGCAATTGAGGAGAGGCGAGTGGAGAATGAGAGGTTATTGACTGAGAGGTCAATGGCCATGGAAGAGAAGCGTTTGGAGAATGAACGGCAGACATTGAATAATCAACGTCAAATGTTTGACATTTTCATGGAGGTGTCTTCGACATTGTCGAAGCAATTTGAGGCAATGCAGGAACTATGTAGTGCTACTAAATCATTGGCAGAACGTAGAGGCGACTGAAAGTACCATTTGTATTATTAATTGTGTTTCTATTATGTTTTGTTGTGGTTTAACTGTGTAGTGTTATAATGTAATATTGGTTAGCAGGTATGTTAGTTCTAGTAGTTATTTAGTTTATGGTTTAATTGGAGGGATTTATGGTTTAACTACATGGTGCAGACAGCGGGAAGACAATCTATACTATACTCTTTTTTTTTTTATAGGCTTAGTGAAAGTTGCCTACTGTAGTGATAGTTTATAAAACAGTGCTTTGTGTTATGGTGGGGATATTGAAAAAAAAAACAATATGTAAATATTATTTTATTACACCCAAATAAATAATAATATTTTAAGCAACCTCCCCAGCAACGAAGAGAAGACGATCGACAATATGATCGTTATAATGAAGATCGACCTGAACCTCAACAGAAGGAACGCACCAGGTCTCGTCGTAACCCTAGCCACCAACAACACAATATGGCTAAAATGGACTCATTCAGAGAGAAGAAAGGCGCCGAAAATAGAGCTGCCAGAAAGGATGAGATCAAGAAAGAGTTGTTTGTCGGTTTGGATGATGAAGCGTTGGCTTGTCTCGCAGAGCCACAGACCGTCCAGCCCCTTATGCTCCCAGTGACAAGCCGTGGAATCGGTATGGCTACCGTCCAATTAGCTTATACAGCTAAACAATATTCTGCTGATATTAGAGTACCCAATATCTATGCCCAGTATAGAGTTTACCTCGGGCTATTAGAAGCGAAAGTTTTATCTCTTAAATCTCAATTTACACCCAAATAGAAAGATAGAAGAATTCTTTTTAGGGTTTCGTAGCCAAATGGCAAAAACGGAACCCTTATAGATTCGTCATGTCTGTCTGTCTGTCTGTCCGTCCGTGTGTCACAGCCATTTTTCTCCGAAACTATAAGGCCTATGCTATTGAAACTTGGTGACTAGATGTATTCTGTGAACCGCATTAATTAAGATTTTTATATAAAACTAGAAAAAAAGTAGTAAATTTTAGGGGTCCCCATACTCAGAACTAAGACTCAAATTTTTTTTTCATCAAACCCATAGGCCATACGTGTGGGGTATCTATAGATAGGTCTTCAAAAATGCTATTGAGGTTTCTAACATATTTTTTTTCTAAAGTGAATAGTTTGCGCAAGACACACTTCCAAAGTGAAAAAATGAGTGTCCCCCGCCCTCTAACTTCTAAACTAAGAGAATGATAAATCTAAAAAAATTATATGATGTACATTGCCATAAAAACTACCAACGAAAATTAGTTTGAACGAGACAGAGCTGGTAGTTTTTTTATAATGCGTCATAAATCGCACTTTTCGGTTAGTAAAATCACTACCACTGCGAACGTGTTAAAACATCAATGAAAGTTACAATGAACTATAAGAACTTTTATATTATGTTACTTGCTGCTACGAAACCCTTCATGGGCGAGTACATATATATACATACATATAATACTAGCTGACCCGCGCAACTTCGTTTGCGCCACATTTCCCCCGTTTTTGAAACATTTACTATTACTGCTCCGCTCCTATTCGTTGTAGCGTGATGCTATATAGCCTATGACACTCCACAATAACGTAGCTTTCTACTGGTGAAAGAATTTTTAAAATCGATTCAGTAGATCCCGAGATTACCCCTTACAATTTAAAAAATATACAAACACACAAACTTTACTTCTTTGACATAAGTGTAGGCACAGGCACTCCTCTATGTACAGCCATCCTTGCCTTTTTAGACACATCCTGACTGCTCATAAAGGCGTGAATGGCTCCATTTACTTGATTACCTGCCGAAACTCTTCGTTCAATATCATAGTCACACTTTCCATCTCTTACAAATTTTGACCCCAAGTACACAAACTCTTTTACCTGTTCTACTCTAGAAAATACCCAAACTCCGGAACAAACATATGTGTATCACACAAATGTTTGGATCGACCCGGGAATCGAAGCCCGGACCTCCAAGTGCGGCAGGCGGTTACACTACCTGCTGCGCCCCACAGAGGCAGTCGTCATTAAATATGACGTGCTCGCCATAATTGGTTAACCAATGTTTGTCGGCTTATTTGGCCATGTTCCAGATTATCTAGGGCTGGCTAATGAATTAAGTAATCTAGCCTCTTCATCACCTTCTCGTGGGGTCAGGTTTGGAGCCGGTATACCTGCCCTGTTGCACATATTGTGTAACACACAGCATGCGATTATGATTTTACCCACCATGAGTTGATCATAATGCAAAACCCTGTGGATCAATAGGCACCTAAAACGTCCTTTTAAGATTCCTATTGTCCTTTCAACGCTGTTCCGAGCACTACAGTGGTAATTGCTGTAGTGACTTTCTGGAGTCCCGGGATTCGAATTCAGACATGAAGTCATTAAATATGACCTTTGAGCATAGCCGGAATCTCCTGAAATCACAAGAGAAACTGATTACAAAATTATTTTCTATTTACAACACAACTGATATAGATAGATTATATTTAGTTGGTACATGCTCACTTTATTATTTTGTCTACATGGAACTTTATAGTTCAGCCAAATTTCAGCCAGAACTGTTTAGCCGTTAGAGAGTGAAAGAGTAACAAACATCCATACATATATGTCTTAGATCATCTAACCACAGGATGCGCCTTATAATATTAGTAGGTAAGATAGTAAGAAGTAAGATTCAAAATTTAGTTTCTCTTACCAAGTAAGTAAACTCTTTCACCAGTATGGTTCTGAGTTTCTAAATGCTGCTTTATAGCTGTATTCGAAAATATAAAGCTATCATGTGTAGCACGCACCTCCAAATGTGTCATCCACATGTAATATATTTAAATCTGCATCACTGATCTGAAATACATTATAATACTTAGATACTCTTATTACCATTGAATAATCATACAATTATTTGTTTATAAATTATAAAACAAATTAGCTTACAATAAGAACATTCCTGGCATGATATCCTTTCCGACAGTAATACCTCTCCTCATGCTGTTTGGGACGTATCGTGGACACCAAGGTGCCGTCAACACAACCAATGACGCCAGGAATTTTTGAAATTTTGCGAAAAATCTGTAACATTTTCATAAAGTTCTTCCCGCGGACTCAGTGTTCTGTAAACGATCACTGCAGTAAGCAACATTTACTATGGCCGGATATGGATGGGTGACCACCACGTGGACCACTTTGTGACATTTATTTACGAGCGTTTCCGTGCTTCGGAAGGCACGATAAGCCGTTGGTCCCGGTTGTCAGTAAAATGACAGTCGTAAAGCCAAGTTGAAGGCCTTACGGGCGGCTTGAAAGATTTCAACTGTGGGTCGTCACAACCTGCGCCCGGGTCGGCAGCGCGTGTGTAGCGCCTCTGGTGTTGCAAACGTCTATAGGCTACGGTTACCAACCTTCCGGTGGGCCGTAAGCTTGTCTGCCACCTAAGTAGTATAAAAAAAGAAAAAAAAAAGTAAGATACCTAGGTAGGTACCTACATAATAAAAAGTAATAAGTAAATGAGATTATTGTTAATAAATCTATAGAATGATTGCCTACCTTTCCTTCAAAGCTTGCCGTTCTTCTTGATTTTGGGGAAATCTAATATATTTATTTATAATATTTATATTATTTAGAGCATTAACAACTTGTTGAATTGCTCTGGAAGTAGAAGATTGGGACGCAAAGGTGTCTAAATTTTTGGTAAAAATTTTTTGGTAACTGCCACTCGCCAAAAATAAGGAAGGAATGTTTCCTTTCAGCAAAACTTGCCATTATCAATATTAAGGGTACTTTCCCTCCAACTACCGTCTTTAAATTCCATCCTGTATATATGAACAAACTCGTATATATATTAGAATTTCCATTAGTAAGAAACGATATATTCACCCTATATCATTTATACTCCGTTCCTATACCTCATCCTGGATCCACCCTTTAATCCACCAGCCTTCCCGAGCAAACTTATATTGCTACCAGCACCACCAGGCAACAGTATGTCACCAATTCGCTGGACATTCGTCTGCAAACTCATCGTCTATAGCTCAAATTCAGGACCTATGTGCGAACTTTCTATCCTGACCGCAACATCTAGAAACGTACCAGACTCCTGCGAAGTGGCTACTTTCTCAGCACACATTAACACCTTCCAAAAACTAAAATCCAACAAATGGATTTTCATTTTGAAACACAGCACTCAATACGCACTGGAATGCAGTGAAAAAACTACACATGGCGAAATATCAGGAACAGGCATCATCGCTCTAGAAAAAGATTGCAAACTTTACACAGCTATTGCAACCCTGTAAGCTGAAGACAGCAAGTCAGGAGGAGAAATCTCCTTACGGGAAGCGGAAAACGAATGTCGTGGAACTAAGCGAAGACGAGGAGGTACACTCAAGAGAGTCAGTTTCTCCAACAGGCACAGAAACCAGTGGAGGAAGAAAGCGAACCAGAAATAGTGATGGAAGAGGAACCACCGACGAAACGGAGGCGCACATCGACGGACAGCAAGGGCTGCAACGAAGAGGACTTTATATCTATGGTAGGCAATCATGCCCGAGCTCGCTCGTTAGTAACCAGTACTGGCATAATCTCTCAAACTATTTTAATAAAGGACGACGAAGGATTAATCAATATATCGTCGCCGGGCGAGCGTGGGTCGATGCTTATCAAATTAGAGCTGTACCCATTCAAAGATTGTTTGAAGCTAGCAAAAAATCAATACTGGACAAAGAGGACGTTTTCTTGTCTCGGAATGAGCTCTTCAGAGAATTCAAATGTTCACAAACTGGCAATGAAACTGAGATATGCAATAATAGAACAAGTAATGAAGATAAAGGACTCAAAAGTGGTAAAAAAACACTAACTGGTTGGAAAAGTTCTTAAAATCGTTCATAATTACACCAACCAAAAACATTCTATACACTGGACACTGGATTAATGGATATCAACATCCTTAGGGCGTATTCTAATGACCCGCGCCGAGCACGCACACGCTTTGAGCCCGCGTTAGACCCGCGCAAGCTCAGCGTACTGCATCGCGCACGCCAAGCACCCGCTTATACTACTAGTGATTGGACTTCGTTCACTTGAGTTAGTCGCTTCCCGGAATTCACCGAGTGAGTACGTGTATAATCGAATGGATTCGAATAAGTTGAAAAAAGTTCTGATTGCATACTACGTATATAAAAAATGGAAGAAATCAAAAGACAGTAAGGGCGTGTTCAGACGACACGCGTACGCTACGCGCACGCCACGCTGGTCAGCACGCCTTTAACACGCTTTGTTTGTTCTTTTAAATATCATTTAAGCCCTATTATCACATCCATAGATCGCAAATTACATTAATCAAATTCCATCCGCACACGCCACGCACCCGCCCGGCACCCGCCACGCGCCCGCCTCGCGCCCACCACGCGCACGCCCCGCGCAAGCTCTGCACACGCCTTCCGCCCGCGCTTCTGTTAGTGTTGTACTTTTTATTACAAACTATTTTGTACTACGGTATATAGTTGTGAACACTGAAAAGAAATAAAGTCGTCAGTCGTAAAACAGAAGCAACACGATTTTCATTCTAATAGTATTGACTGTCATCAAGAAAAGGCGTTTTTGTATAATTATGGATAACATCGATAAAGAATTATTCATTTCTTTGGTGGAGGAAAGGGGTGTGCAGTAGGATAAAACCCTTGAAACATACAAAGACAAAAGCAAAACTCTACAGGCATGGCGTGATATATGCATAATTATGAAAGAAGATTTTGAATCTCTGCCGGATGTGGAAAAAAATAAATACGGTAGGGTATATGTTAGAATATTTAATAAATTAGATGTATTACGTTAAATGACAATATTTAGTTTGCCATGGTACACTTCCCTGCTCAGACATGAAGTATTCTGCAAAATGATCACGAACTGTACTTACTGGTATGTTTTGTTGCATCGATCCTGACCTTGGTAAAGGTGATATTTCAGGACCGAAATTTATAGTTGGTCTTTGAGTCGTACCCTCTTCTTTATGGATAAAGTTCTGTAGAAGACAACATGTCTTTACGATTTTGACTGCTAAATCAAGTGAAACATCTAGAGGACGATAGAGAATTCTCCATTTATTAGCCATAATGCCAAAAGCACATTCTACATATCGCCTTGCTCTAGTCAAACGGTAGTTAAAGACCGATTTACTCTCATCCAGCTGTTGACCACTGAACGGGCGAAGTAAGTTTTCATGTAATGCAAAAGCCTCGTCTCCAACAAAAATATAGGGTAAATCAACGTTTGATCCTTCCAGTGATTCAGGCGATGGCAAATTTAACGTCTTATTTACTAAGCCTTTCCAAAAAGAAGTCTCCTTGAAAACATTTGAATCGCACTCTTTGCCGTAAGCACCAACATCAATGAAAATATAATTATAATTAGTATCAACTATCGCCATCAAAACGATAGAAAAAAAAAGTTTATAGTTAAAAAACATCGATCCACTTCTATCAGGCTTTATAACTCTAATGTGCTTGCCTACAGCACCCAGGCAATGTGGAAAATTGGCTTTTAAAGAGAAGTTGCGAGCAATTTCATACCACTCATTTTCAGTTGGTACTTTCATATATGATTCTGCCAATTCTTCCCAGATACTTTGACAAACTTCTCTAAAAATATTACTCAAAGTACTTTTTCCGATTCTGAATCCGTATCGCAGATCAGCGAAAGTATGTCCTGTTGCTAAATATCTGAAAAATATAATGAAGCAACAAATAAATCAACAACCAGTTCGTAATAATACATTAATTTTAAGCGTATAATGTCAATGTCGGCATTATAAGCTTAAAATTAATAAAAAATCAATTAATTAATTTTAATTAGATTTAATAGAATTACTATTTTACTAAGATCGTTCTCATTTATTTACAGGAAAACTGGTTTTGCAGAAGTGGAAATCTATGAGAGATGCCTTTATTCCATCTAGTCCTGCCAGTAGTTCGAGAGTCGAACTGTTTGGATGTTTTTATTCCAAATTGTTATACCGACGGATCGAACTATTTGGAAATGCGAATTTTATTCCAAATAGAACTATTGTGAATATATAATGTCTGGAGAGGAAATTGTCTATTTTATTATTTCTTATCAATCCTCTGTGAAGGATCGCTGTAAACCAACATAAACAAATTATGAAGTAGGTATACGTCACTCATTTTATTTGTCATGTAATTTAATAAATAAAATAATACGTGTGTGGCTGTGGAGCAAAGATGGAAGTAAACGAAGAAGAATCGAGTCTTGTGTTTTTAAAGAGAGGAAGGGGTACGGTGCTGCTTTATGCAGGACACCAATATTACAAAAACAAAACTTATGCAAATGGTCAGCAAATTTGGAAATGTGCTTCAAGCAAAAGTAATAAATGCGTTGGTTCAGTTACATTGCAGGTAAAAGCTTGCTAATATTTATAGACGGGGAAGGTTTGCAGATGATGTTTTGATGTTTGAATTCTTTGAAGCACGGATGGAATTTCGTACGTAGATAGATATGGGCTTCTTTTCTGACCGACTTAAAAAAGGAGGTTCTCTGTTTTACCCGTCCGTCTGTATATTTTTGTTTAGCTGAACCGATTTTGATGCAGTTTTCAGAAAAGTATTTGTTACATTTAGGAGAAAGTTTAGATACTTAGTTCTAGTTCAAAATTCTATTTTGTTCGAAACTAAAAAGAATCAAATAAAAACGTTTTGAAAAATACTGTATTATTTCGTATTGCTGTATTTCTGACGCTAAAATAATTTTGTGAAAATGATTATAAATGTCAATTATGTTTTTGTTGGTTTTCAGGAAAACAATATACGGAAGTCGAAAATGCATAGTAATAACTGTAGTCCAAATTTTGCCAAAAATGACATAGATTTAAAAATACATCAATGTAAAGAAAAGGTTGCTAAACAACCTGAGGAATCAATACCAACTATTTACAAACAAACTTTAGTGGATATCACAGACTCGGGAGTTGATTTAATATGTGAAATTCCATCTTTTACTTCCGTCAAAAGCACCTTATACAACAAAAGGAACAATGCTGTTGGTATGCAAAGAACATGTTTCGAAAATGTTGGGGAGTTCATTGTTCCTCCTCGGGATCAGTCATTTCTACTGGGAGATTACTGCTGCGATAATGTCCGTATTTTAGTATTTTGTACAGATGAAACCAGACAACTCTTGAAAAATGTAAAACATGTTCTTGGCGATGGAACGTTTCGAGCGTGTTCTGAACCTTTTAAGCAAATTTACACTTTGCATGGTGATATCGGTAGTTCATCGACAAATACAAATATAATTCCCATGATCTACGCTCTGATGTCGGAAAGAACACAAAAAGCATATGTGGCGTTGTTTGAAATGATTAAATCTCAAATTCCGGATTGGTCACCTACAAAATTCACCAGCGATTTTGAGCAACCGTCGTCCAATGCTATGTTAGCAGTATTTCCGGAAATCACAACTAAAGGCTGTTATAATCATTTTAGAAATAGTATTTGGAGAAAGTGTAAAAGTCTGCAGCTTGTAAAGAATAAAAGAACTCGACGGATTGTTGCATTGTGTGCAGTTTTACCCTTACTTCCAAGGGATAAAATAGATTCGGGATGGAGTTACATTCAAGAATTTATTGACGTAAATGACAAAAAAATGTGTTTACTGGTATCATACATGAATAAGTTTTGGATGAAAGATAGTAATTTTATCGATACCTGGTGTGTTTTTGGTGAAACTCACCGCACAAACAACTTTATAGAAGGTTGGCATGTAAAAATTAACAATGAATGTAGAAGGAAGAAGGCCACTTTATTAAAAATATTAAAAGTTTTTAAAGATGATGCCGCTTTGTACAGTGTTTTGAGAAAACAAGTTGAAAATTGCGTGGCCCCATTTAAAAACAGAACAGGAGAGAGCATACTGAGGGATCAACATATTCAAAACACCCAAATGATGCTTATAAATGGTGACATATCTGTAGGACATTGTTTAGAAATTTTCAGGTAAAATTTCAAATACCACCTCTTTCGCCTTAGATTCATCTATGTCCTACAGATATCACCATTTATAAGCATCATTTGGGTGTTATATGCTTTTTTGTGTTCACTTGTAAAATTTTCATTTTGTATTTTATTAAAAAAAAAAATTTTTTTTTGTTTTACTGTACATCAGAGTCAGTAGTTCTATTGGGAATAAAATTCGTTTCCAAATAGTTCGATCCGTCAGTATAACAATTTGGATTAAAAAAATCCAAACAGTTCGCCTCTCGAACTACTGGTAGGACTAGATGGAATAAAGGGAGAGATGAATGGATGAAATGTCATAGAAAATTAAATGAACGTAAGTCGGGATCAGGAGCTAATTCAACAGTTCATAAATACACATACTATGACAATATGAAATTTTTGGTAAAAATTGCTAAACATAGAGATACTGAGTCAAATTTGCAAAGTGATGACAGCTATGATTCACCGATGATTAAAAAGAAGAAGAATGAACAAGTTCATAAAGAAAAAGATTTGAGTGCAGTAGATGCAAGAATGATTGAATTGATAGATTTTGTTAAAAAAGAAAATAAAACGGATAGCAGTCCAATTATGTCATTTTTTAAGAGCATAGCGCCAACTATAGAGAATTTTTGTGAGGAAGAAGTAATTGAATTCCAATATCAAGTAATGTCGAAAGTAAGGGACATGAAACAAAAAAAAATTAAACAGCAACAGACCAGCATGTCATATTCCCGACCTTCATGAAACCGTCCAATCTCAACCAAGTTACAATAATCATGGATATTCTACTGCGGCTGAGTCTGCTATTGTGAGGGGCCAATCTAGGGTTTCAAATTATATGTCTGAACTGGAATTTGACACTTACACTGAAATTGGACCAAGTCTACAGAGTGTGCAATCCAGTATTAGTGATCTCGATTTTACATACATACATACATATAATCACGCTTGTCTCCCATCGGGGTAAGCAGAGACTATGGCTTTCCACTTGCTACGATCCTGACATACAACTTTCGCTTCTTCTACTTTCATAACTGTTTTCATACACGCTCGCCGGTTAAGGGTACTCTTGACCTTGCCTTTTTCCAGAACGTCTCTGATTTGATCGGCATGCGTACGCCGAGGTTTACCCCTACCAGTTTGCCCATTCATTCTCGCCTCATAAATCTGCTTTGTCAGTCTATTCTCATCCATTCTTTCCACGTGTCCAAACCATCTCAGCATCCCTTTTTCCCTTCTTCCACGTAGTCAAACTATTTTGTCAAACTGGTTTGACCACGAGGAATTATGATTCCTCGTGGTCAAACTAATCGAATTATTCACCCTGTGTTAATGTTTAATTGGTGTGTACAGTCGTAGTCAAACTATTTTATCCAATTGATTTGACTACGAGGAATTATGTTTCCTCGTGGTCAAACTTCATTCACATTGCGGCCTCTTTTCAAAACGTGCATGCAGTTTATGTATTCATTATACAGTCATAGATAAAAATATAAGTAATAAGTTGATGTCTAATGTCAGGTACAGCGACGCGACGTTTGTGAAATTGTTTTCCTTATCATATTAGTACCTAACTATTATTAGTAGTATTATTAGTAATATTATTATTATTAGTAGTAGTTAAGATGAATTTAAAATATGTGAAACGTAAAGGTGGAACAGTTCTTCTACTGGAAGGCCGGCAATACTATAAATGGCGTACATATAAAAATGAGAACGTTTTCTGGGCTTGCAGCCAGCGAAGAAAGGAAAAGTGTCGGGGATCGGTTACTCTGAAGGTACCATACCAAATTATTACCTCCAGTATTATATATGGAGAATCTTCTCTTCTCTCTTCAGCTCCAATTATTCTATATTCCGCTTCATTAATTCAATATATTCTATTTTGTTACTTAGGATGAAGTCATAGTTAAATGCAATAGCCACACATGCAATGCCGATTTTAAAAAAAATGAGATGGATGTAGTCATTGATGAACTAAGACATGAGGTAGTTAGTAACAGTGACGTCCCTATTCCGGATGTATACAAAGAAAAAAAGAAGTCGGTTGAAGATCGAGTTACGTTGCCATCTTTCGGCAGCCTCAAGTCCGATTTGTATAACAGGAAAAAAAAGACGTGCTTCCGACACTTCAAAGAGGTAACAGTTCCTGATAGTTTCAAATCATTTCTCTTGGCGGATTATATTGACGAAACACGGCGGATTATGGTTTTTTGCTCTGAAACTAATCGGGAAAGAATGGTTCAGTTAAAAGAGTTTTTCGGGGATGGTACATTCTTCAGCTGCCCAAATCCTTTTTCTCAGTTATATACAATGCATGGTGATCTATCTACTTCGATAACAACAACGCACGTGCTCCCCGTTATTTACACTTTAATGACGGATAAAACTGAAGAATCGTATACTATCTTGTTCTCTATGTTACAGTCAAGAATACCCAATTGGACTCCTAAAAAAATTCATCTTGATTTTGAAACTGCTGCGAGCACGGCCATTTCAAGCATTTTTCCCGACATTCAAATCATAAACTGTTTTTACCATTTCACTAATTCCCAATGGAGGCGGGCAAAAAAACTAAAAATCAAGAGCAAAGATGGAAACAGAGCTGTTGGACTATGTTCAGCACTCGCTTTACTCCCCGATGACAGAATTGCGGAAGGGTGGTGTTACATTAAATCTGATACTCCTAACACAGACAAAATTCAAAAATATTTTAAATATTTCGAGAATACGTGGCTAAAAAATGAATTCTTCATAAAGCAATGGTGCGTATACGGACAAAGACATCGCACAAATAATGTTGTGGAGAGTTGGAATGCCCAACTAAATAAAGCGATGAAAAGGCATCATCCAATAACAGTTGCACGTTTGCTCACAACATTATTACAAAAAGAAATAAGTTTCTGTGAAGAACCATCTCCTCGTCGGAGTGAACATGTGTATAGAGATGATTTCATAACAAAATGCCAAATGGAGTTGATCCATAATGAAATAGATGTTGGTTATTTTTTAAATAAAGTGCGATAGGGATTATTTTTGAATGAACGTCTACAAATAAATGAACATCTACATAACAAATGAACGTCTACAAAACAAATGAACGTCTACAAAACAAATGAAAGTCTACAAAACAAGTGAACGTCGAAAAACAAAAGACAATCGTAAAGTGATCTGACAACGATTGCGATTGTAAAAAATGGGTGCATGCAATTTTCGACCTTATCGACATTGCTCAGTTTCCTATTTTTTTTACATATTCATGATCAGTGTCATCTATATTACCCAATAAAAGTGTTTCTAAAGTTTTGTCGATAAGGTCGAAAATTGCATGCACCCATTTTTTAAAATCACAATCGTTGTCAGATCACTTTACGATTGTCTTTTGTTTTTCGACGTTCATTTGTTGGGTAGACTTGGGTAGGTACTGTTCGTACTGCCGGACGTGTTATATGGCATAACCGCGTACTGGTTCAGTACCCAGTACGCGACAGAATTTAGCAGGACCCAGGACCTTTATCGGACGCGATATACCGCTCGGGCGCGTACAGTCGACGTTCGGCCGCGTTCGGCCGGCCCGCGTCCGAGTCCGAGATAGATTACAAATACTCGGCCGCGTCCGAGTCCGAGATAGAATATATTATACTATCTGTGGTCCGAGCGACCGGGTGACCGGAATGATGCACGCTTGGGAACATTTTGCTACGTAGTGTATCTCAACTTAACGTGTACGAGTAGTAACGAATACTGATGAATGTTATATGAATACTTGAGGCACGCCTGCCTGCTTAATGGGCTCAGGAGATGGTCAAGCGACTTGAGTCAATATCAAGTGTACATACACGTCGATGCATACACATGTGCAAAGAAATCATGCACACTGAAGCTACTTTCATTAATATTTTAATCGACTTGTCAAGTGCATATTGACCATAAGAGCCCATTAGTCGAGCCACGTGTAGTACCTGCCAGATAATAATATATTAAACGAATAATATTTATTATTAGGATAAATGAAGAAAAAGTGAATAATTTTATTTTTTAATTATCTCGAAAACGGTGCGTGCTATCGTAAAAATAATGGCATTTTTGACCCCCCTTTGAAACCCCCCATCCGCCAAATATACAATACGAATAACGATTTTTTATACCACTAAGGTGGCATAATGTTGCCTGTAGTATAGGTTTATTTGTTGGTTTGATATTAATCGTCAAAAAGGGTCCATGCTGGCGGTGTTGCAGTCATCCTCATCAGCTAGCAGTTTCATAGAAGAGAATGATTACAAGGTAGATTTTTTTTTCTAAATCTTGTATCTCGAAAACCGTGCGTGATATCCTGATCAAATACAACAAAATTTTCATCCCCCTTTAAGAAAGCCCCAACTATAAGGGGCAAACACTTACAAACATGAGTGACCCTCGCCCCCCCCCCCCCTTTATTTATTGCAAAGCGGAAATTAGTACATTATGGCATTCATAAGAACTGCAGATATATTATGGTCTAAGTTTCTTGTTGCTGTTTTATACGGCATCAGGACTTTTTGGCGCGAAGCAGGCAAGGGCGGTTATCTCTCCGTCGTATATTTTTTTCTAAATTAGAGTATTTTCAAATGTTTTGTGTGTATCAACGGTGGATTCCGAAGACTATACTTGACTTTGACTGGGACTTAGAGGAAATGTGAAATGAAGATGAAAAAAGAAACAAGACTTGGCATTCGGTCTAAGTAACCAAAGCGTGTTTAAATTAATAATAAAAAAAAGAACCGGGACCTGTCAGAACACTCAGCAGGACCTTTCCGTTCCGTTTTCATAAACTTAGTTTAGGCTTTATTTTGTCTGAATAAAGATAATATTAGTATAATAGCAGTACCAACGCCATCTAGAGCACGTTGACCGCATTTCTTACTTTCACGAAACAAATGAGTTAGTTCTTTTATAAAAAATATTATAAATTATCTGTGGTTCTATGTTCTATTCGATCGTACCAACATAAGCAACTCAAAGGGACTTTATCAAGAAAAATAGACCATAATCTATATAATTCAAGGTCTTGTACTTTATAAAAAATATTATAAATTATCTGTGGTTCTCTGTTCTATTCGATCGTACCAACATAAGCAACTCAAAGGGACTTTATCAAGAAAATTAGACCTTATTCTATATATAATTCAAGGTCTTGTACCTATCTACACTTGTACACATACATTTTATAACAGCGACATCTGCTGCAACTGGGATAATTCAGATACGTCCACCCCATCGTATCTGTTTTGCCTGGGTTGCCCTAGATGGCGCATAATGGCATGCAAATTCAAAAGAACTTTATGTACATTAAAATAAGGTGTATTTTTCTTGATACGATTTATGAGGGTCCGGCACCTGTCAGAACAATCACGACACTGTATGTACTCGTACGAAAGACCGGGTACTGGTCCGGGTTCAAGAGAACTTTATTACCTTGTGAATAAGGTCTATTTTTCTTAATACGGTTTATGAAGGTCCGACACCTGTCAGAACAATCAGAACACTGTATGTACTTGTACGAAAGATCGGGTACTGGTCCGGGTACTGTTCGAATGCCATATGGCACGGTTCGGAAAGCTATGCCATATGTCAGGACATCATCGGGTACTGTTTTGCGCAAGTCTATTGTTGGGTTATGGGGCTAATCGTCCGAGCCAAGACTGATCCTCGGACGAGTTGCCTCATTCGTAAAACGTACGTATGTATTCGGCTACACTACAGGATTTAAGTTAAATCTAATGGTATTATTGGTAACACTTACTTGCATAAATGTACACATTTTTAACTTAAGATTGATACAGGGTGGGTCGATGAACTAGTTTGACCACGAGGAAACGTAATTCCTCGTGGTCAAACCAGTTTGACAAAATAGTTTGACTACGTGGAAGAAGGGCCCTTTTTCGATCTTAGTCACTACATCTTCTGTTATACCACATTTTTCCCTTATCACGCTATTTCTTTTTTTGTCCATTAAAGTCACTCCAGCTATACTTCGCAGACTTCTCATTTCCACTGCATTAATTTTGCTTTCATGCTTCTTCTGCCATACCCAACTTTCACTACCATACATAAGTGTAGGGATGAGCACTCCCCTATGTACAGCCAACCTGGCCTTCTCAGACACATTTTGACTGCTCATAAAGGTGTACATAGCCCCATTCACTTGATTTCCTGCCAAAACTCTTCGCTCAATATCCTGGTCACACTTTCCATCCCTTACAAATTTGGAACCCAAGTATACAAATTCTTTCACCTGTTCCACTCTTTGCCCTTCAATGAAGATTGAGCAATTCGTCATACTTTCTTCTCTTTCAAAAACCATAACTTTCGTCTTGTTTACATTAACTTTCATTCCTCTACTTTTTAGAGCCTCATTCATACTATTAACCATCAGCTGCAATTCCTCCGCTGATGATGCTAATATCACCTGATCATCAGCGTATAGGAGGCATTTGACGGTCAGTTCATTCATTTTTAAACCATACATACTCTCTTGCAGTTCTTTCAGACAACTATCCATGTATAGATTAAACAGCCACGGAGACGCTACACAGCCCTGTCTCACACCCTTTTCAATGTGAAAGAAGTCCGTGCAGGCCCCGTTGATCCTGACACAAGCACTAGAACCCTCATAGAGAGACCTCAGTGCCCGTATCAAGTTGCTGTTCACTCCATACATGGACAATATTGACCACAGTTCATTCCTCACCACTCTGTCATAGGCCTTTTCCAAGTCCACGAATATGCAATAGACCTTTTGACTTTTAGCCAAAACTTTCTCAGCTACGCATCGTAAGGAAAAGACCTGATCCGTACATCCCCTTCCTTTCATAAATCCTGCTTGCACATCCCACATTTTTCCTTCAGTTTCATTCATCACTCTTTTTATCAACACTTTTGCATACAATTTGCCAACGATGCTGAGCAAGCTTATGCCGCGGTAGTTTTTGCACTCTTGCTGCGACCCTTTTCCTTTGTAAAGCGGCACAATGACAGCTTTACACCATTCTGCTGGTACTCTGCCACTTCGCCAACAAAAGTTAAAAAGGCGGTACAGCTGGCAAGCTACCACGCCACGTCCAGCTTTCAGCATTTCGACAGAAATCCGATCTATTCCAGCAGCCTTTCCTACTTTCATACAATTCAACGCTTCCACTATTTCTCCCATACTTAACTCGCTTTCATCGCCAAATTCATTCAGTTCTAAAACACGCGTATCGCCTTGTATATCTTCTTTTTCGAATAAACTCTCAAAATATTCCTTCCATCTCTTTAGCACACATTCTTCTCCTCTTACAAAACTTCCATCCTGGTTTCTGATGTGATTGAGCGGCGACATTGTTTGCTGACTCCTCACTGTTCTTATGGACTTCCAAAAAAATTTAATATTCCGTTGGAAGTCTTCAGATAACCTTTTATCAAATTTTTCTCTATCATTCTCTTTCTTTCTCATCATCGTCTCTTTTGCAACATGAATTATTTTTTTAAGTTAATAAGTACATATTTTTACCATTACGATTCCTACCACTGTGATTCGAAATGATTATAGCATTTAATTAAAGTAAAATATAAGGAATAAATACCTATCTTGTAAATATAAAAAAAAAATATTATAAAAAATCTAATTTGTTTTAATATGTTTTGGTCACGCTCAAAAGTGCAGCCTTTAGACGTTCTGTGCCAACTTCTTAAAATGTATTTTTCTGTCAGTGCTAAAATCTGAATTGTCTTTTATGGAAAAATATATTTGTGATATGATATTTTTTGTTTATAAATACCTTTTATACATATTTCAAACCATACGCGCATACTATATACAACTTTTGACCGTGACCATAGTTCAGAAATTAAATGAACCTCACCTCAAAGTTACAACCAGCCTTTCAGCAGAAGAAATAGAATCTCGCATTACTGTGTGTTGTTGCTGCAGTTTATGATTTAAAGCTGCTAGTAATTTATCGAATGTATTTTTTGTCATTCGAAGGTATTTATAAATTTCATCATCATAATTGCGTAATTCTGCAAAAAGGACATGAAATTCACCATGCTTCTCTCTATTGGTTAATAAAGGGTGAACCCAATATTTTCTTCTAGATTTTATCTTTTCACTGTCTTTTGATTTCTTCCATTTTTTATATACGTAGTATGCAATCAGAACTTTTTTCAACTTATTCGAATCCATTTCGAATACGCACTAGAATGCAGTGAAAAAACTACACATGGCGAAATATCAGGAACAGGCATCATCGCTCTAGAAAAAGATTGCAAACTTTACACAGCTATTGCAACCCTGTAAGCTGAAGACAGCAAGTCAGGAGGAGAAATCTCCTTACGGGAAGCGGAAAACGAATGTCGTGGAACTAAGCGAAGACGAGGAGGAGTACACTCAAGAGAGTCAGTTTCTCCAACAGGCACAGAAACCAGTGGAGGAAGAAAGCGAACCAGAAATAGTGATGGAAGAGGAACCACCGACGAAACGGAGGCGCACATCGACGGACAGCAAGGGCTGCAACGAAGAGGACTTTATATCTATGGTAGGCAATCATGCCCGAGCTCGCTCGTTAGTAACCAGTACTGGCATAATCTCTCAAACTATTTTAATAAAGGACGACGAAGGATTCATCAATATATCGTCGCCGGGCGAGCGTGGGTCGATGCTTATCAAATTAGAGCTGTACCCATTCAAAGATTGTTTGAACCTAGCAAAAAATCAATACTGGACAAAGAGGACGTTTTCTTGTGTGGCGTAAATCATGGATTTGCTGTATTAGTTTATTAGGCGCTATTAAGCGTAGGTATAATGGTTATACTTAGGTCGGTATAAGGGGTGTGTCCTTAATAGTGTCATAGTAGGGATAGTTGATGGAAGGAGATATGGTGGGATGTAAGCTATATATAAGCGTGCGCATTAGTAGAATAGAGAAAATCAGGAACTAACTAAATTTTTTATTTTACTTCATACTGTCGAAGAAAATTTACATCAAAGTAAATTATTCTGTAAAATATATTTCCACTGAAATAATCAGTGAGTGGCTTAATAGCCCAAGTATTTAACTAAATTTTTATATGTGAAAACGGAAGCTCTGGTAAGCATCAACGTCATAGATTTTATTAAGTAAATTAATTGTGGGTAATTTTTATGTAAAAAAGTATATTTTAAGTAAATTTATTCAGGCAGGCGTTTGTGAAATTTAGAAAAGGGGGTAATGTTCTTTGTATATTAAATGTTTTAAAATGGGGTTAAAAGTAATAGTAAGGGAAAGTTTAGGGAAATCTATGGTTGAAGAGGGTGTATATAAAATATATTGTTTGTTCTTTTCAGAATGAGCTTCCAAGTTTAAGGTTAAAAACCCCTGCCTATACCCGTAAGCAATTTTATTAATATATAGGCGTAGAGCCATATTGCTTACTGTGATATCCCGGAGATAAAGGAAGTCCCATCCATGAATCCGGATGAGTACCTAGTTTTAAGTTAGATTAAGTTTATTTTGTGAACTGGCAAATAAATGTCAATTATTCTTCAATCGTTGCGTTATTGACTTCAGGACAAATTATCCTACCTACCTAAACTACTGAACCGCCTGGGAACTCCTGGGAACACTACGGACTTCCCAGAAGCGTGTCATGGCGCCCGAACATAAGTAATTGTCCTGGTAGTTGATAACGTGTGATTAATATCTACAGATTTGTTGGGTCTGGCGACCCGTAATTAAAATTTACAGTGTAATTTGTTGCCCGCTAGCAGGTAGCCTCCCCCGAAATTCGTGCTACTTCAAGGATTAGGCGCCCTTGGCCTATGCTAGTCTGGATGCCCGAAATTTGATCATTTTATTTTGCATTTTACATAATTTTTTTTGGCTAAACGGGTATTCCGAAATTGGAAAATTCTCAACATCATTTTTATTAACGTAGCTTGTCCCCAAAAAAGGACCATGAGCAAATTGGGCTCAGTGTCCAACAGAGTTATATCATATGCCGTTTGTAAGGATTTTGTTTGTACTAAAATTGTTACTACCGGCACCACCTTCAATTCCATTGCAGAAAAAAGATATGCACCTAAATAAGTTTTGCGTAAAAAGCTAATTATTAGTCATAAAACTTATTGTAACAATATACTCATGCTTTAAAATAGTGGTAAACAATAGATGCGCATGCGCCCGTGTGATTTACAACACTCTCCATCCCTTTCACACCCCCCCGGACGCCTGCGCGGGCGCCCGTGTAGTCCGTGTACTCTCAATCAGTCGACTCGTGATTCTCACGTTGTTAGCTGTGTGTTTCCGTGTATCCTCTCTTGTTCTGTGATTTACCGACCCCAGCCTGTTGTTTTGGACTCTTTTTATGCTTACGTATTGGTGTGCTTAGTGATTTAATTATTTTATCAAACCTGTTAACTTGACCTGGACTGTTTATGGACACTGATTTACCTACCTGTTTTTGAAATGGCTACCGAAGGACGGCGTTGTGTGTTGTGCCCACGTTCTGTTTTGCGACAACGACGCCATATTTTAGATGAATACTTACCAGAAAGACAACCCCGGCATGCCGAATATATTCAACAAAATGCGCTCACTGAGGTAAGTGTACACATTACCTGTATACCCATTACAAACCTGTAAGAAAGTCTATCTGTCATTCTATCTGCTCATATTTTGAGAACTACTGAACCAATCTTAATATAGTTTGTTTCATTATTAATTATAGGCTACTTACCATCACGCTAAGTTATCAAAGGGGAAAGCAGAGAGGTTAAATATGAGAGAAGTCAGGGAAAAACGGTGGTATAATTAGAAATCCCATTCGCTATAAAAGTGGGACCTAAAAAATCCTTCATTTACGCGACCTGTGCTGCGGGCACAGCTATAGACTATAAAAATCCCAAGGAAATGATCATAAAGTCTACGCGGACGGAGTCGTGAGCAAAAGCTAGTAAAAAATATACCCAATAGTATGCCGCAGAAAGTATTTTATTTATTGATTATTATTTTCAAAGACCCTTTACTTTTTTTTAGGTTGCGTTTAATAACATCCAAGCCACATGCCATCGGTGTTGGCAAGTAGTGCAAAATGCAGTTCGACAACAAGAACCAGAAATGCCACTACGACAGGATGTCCAACCGGAAAGCTCACAAGAACCTCAACCCCCACAAGAACCTCAACCCCCACAAGTACCTCAACCCCCACAAGAACCTCAACCCCCACAAGAACCTCAACCCCAACAAGAACCGCAAGGCCCACAAGAGCCGGGAATACCACCAGAAGCAGAAGATCTACAACTAGTCGTTATTCCTGATTATGTGAGAGCGCCCAATGTTGCTTACCGTTGTATTTTTAATGGCTGCCCTAACGCAGAACGTCTTAGAATCCCAGTTACGATTAAAGTACATATTCTTTGTGAGCACCGCTTGTTTATACCTGAAAGTGCAAGAGTTTGCCAAGAACATTTGATGGGTAACGACAGTTGGAACTTGTTGATTGACAATTGTAATGTTACGCATAACTTTGATGTACGTCAGATCACAGATATGACTAATATGCTGGTAAGAACCATTACCCAAGGCCAGAGATTTGATTTTGAATTAGAAGCTGCATTAACGGATAATGACTTATATTTTTGGACTGGACTAAACTTGCAACAATTCAATAGGATTTTGGAAGAGACTCCTTCTCTAGCACAAAGAAGTAATTGTCCACGGACTGTCCTCGGTATCTATATGGCAAAACTAAGAACAGGAGAGTCAAACGAGAGATTGTCAACATTGTTCAATACATCTCGCCGATCACTGGAACGAAAACTTGCAATAGCCAGAGAATGTTTAATGAATGACTTTGTTAACAGACACCTCGGTATTGGCCATATTTCGCGAGAAAATATATTGCAAAGAAACCTGCTATTACCAAAAGGCTTGTTTGGCAACGAAGAAAATACAAAAGCCATTGTTATAGCTGACGGTACCTATATGTACATCGAAAAAAGCTCTAACTTTTTATTTCAGAGAAGAACTTACAGCTTGCATAAGTATCAAAACCTTTTGAAACCTTTTCTGATGGTATGTAGTGACGGCTACATTATTGAAGTTTATGGTCCGTATGCGGCTACTGATTCTGATGCATCTATAATGAACAATATATTAAACGACGAGGAAAATCTGTTCCACTGGATGTTTCACCGGAATGATGTGTTTATCTTAGACAGGGGCTTTCGAGATAGCGTAGAAAACTTACAGGCATTGGGATATGAGGCATACATCCCACCGACAAAAGACAGATTCGAAACTCAATTGACCACAGTTCAAGCAAACAAATCAAGATTCATAACACTGTGTCGGTGGGTTGTAGAAGCTGTAAATGGGAAGTTTAAAAATAGATTTAAACTACTGCGGCAGGATTATTTTAATAGAGCCTTGCCACATTTATTTGTTGACTTTAAAATTGCAGCCGCTCTTATTAACGCATTTTACAAGGTAGCTGTTGATAATGAACATGCAAATGAAATATTAAGAATAGCCATTGAAAGGCTCCATACACCTAATCTTTTGAACGACTATGTACAACTGAGGAACCTGAATAGACAAAGAGCTTCATTTATTACAATGGAAGCAAATCAGTTGGAAGACTTCCCTCGGCTAACAATAAATGAGATTTTCATGATATCGCTTGGATCATATCAAATCGAACTTGCTAAGTCATATTGCAGCGAACATGTACGGAATGGTTTATATACGATAGAAGTATGCCGTGAAAATGAATTAAATAATTTAGCAGCATGCAATATTAATCATCATAATGTGTGGCTATTAAGAGGAAGGATACAGTCAAGACATGTTCGTGCACGTATATATTACGTATACATTCTGGTTAACAGAAATGAAACAGGTCGAGATGCCATCGCTCAATATTACTGCTCGTGTCTAACAGGTAGACGCACAGTAGGAAGTTGTGCTCATACCATTTCAATAATATGGTATCTAGGGTTAGGCAGGCACATACAATTTAATCCACCGGCAGGACATTTAGACGATATTATTATTGATATTGATTGAAATATTAATAAAAATGATTTTAACTGTTAGGAGCTGTTTTATTTTTTATGTATACATTAAACCTGGAAAACCTACAATGCCATAACAGCACTACTTTTTAGTTTATTTATGGTCGGAGAAAAATGTTTATAGCAAAATAACCCCATGGATTATTCGCAAAAATGAGTTTAAATCTTTATATTTAGTGCTTTACAAGTATATTCAAAGTGATCTCATCTCTGTTGGTGGGTGAGCCCAGGCTTCATACATTTTTGCCCATGGTCCTTTAATTACAGTTATTTTTATTTTATTTCAAACTGTAATAGTAGAATATCTTTTATTATATAATTGTTGGCTTATAGTCATATTCATATTTTGTATTGTTCATCGTAAGGAAGCAATTCTACCCTCATTGTTTTTGACAATTCCTTGTAATAAATTTAACGCAAAAAATATACCCACATTAATAAAATTGTTACGAACCTTATTGTAGAAGTAAAATTGTTGTTAATGTTTTAAAGATATTTAATGCAAAACATTCACGGTAGGTTTTGTTTTGTATAATTTGTGTATTGTTTCAGGAAAATCTGAATGATATTGTAGTTCTATGTGAATAGAGAAAGTGATTTGTGTATTAAAAATTGTGAGTGATTCGGTGCTTACCAGAGCCGTTTAATATGGTTATCAATAAAATTAGGTATTTCTTGCTCAATAAAAATAAATTAACTTGTGACGTAGTTATTCGCGGTTATGAGCCGGTTTCTACAGTAATAGTATGGGGTTCTTTAAAAAGGGTCGTAAAAGGGTTTTACTGGGTCGGCAGCATGAGTTTATCGCCTATGGTGAGGCAAATGTTCATGGGCTGCGGTAACCGCCAATCCTTCTGGTGGGCCGTATGTTTGTCTGCCACCTTCATAAAGTTATATCTTTTCTTCTATATCGATAGCCATCGTAGTAATATAATTTTTTTTTGGGGTAGGTAACAAATATTCGTCATTAAAATCATTCCAATAATGCTGTATAACAGTTAGTAATACGAATAGTTAAACTTAATAATTACAAAGAATAATTAATTATAATCTTCATAAAATAATTCCAAAAGTTAACCTCATAACTAAAAATATTTTCAATGTAAATCGTAGTAAATTTTTTTTTCTCCTAAGTATGGGTAGTTGTGAATATCATGTGAATATCGTTAGGCTGCTTACAGACTGCAATTCATCACGCTATCATAATTCTATAAGCGTAAGGACAGGATACGGTTTTAATGAATAATGTTGAGATTTAGTGTGAAATTTAAGCTAAATTCTCTAGTATATAAGAATTGCGTCATCATGTGATTGTATTGATGACACAAGTGTGCATGGGTATTTTATGAGCGTGAAATGTATGAGGATGTATGAATGTATGAAAGGTATGAATATGAGAGTATGAAAGGCACATTATTCAAAGGAATGGGTGAGTCCGGTGAGTTATGAAAGTTTGAAATAGTCAGTAGGTAACTGTGCATAAAAATACTCTGCATCGCTAAAAAAAAAATTCTTTTCCCTTATTCTAGAACAAAATTAACTTCATTTTATTTTTAGATTTTATCAAATTAAATTAGAGTTGGTTATGACAAGAATAACAATGTCAGGTCAGTTATTTAAAAATGAACGTTAATTTTCTTTTGGATGTTGTCGCGGACAGTCAAACATACACGAGAAATTTAAGTCAGTGTGTAAGAGACCTTATGAATAATTGTGAAAATTTATGAGGGTACCTCGAAATATTGTTAAGCTTGAGGTCACATTGTGAATTCATTGTCATGTTATGTGAAAGTTGTGTACGTGCCGTGAATTTATAAAATTACAAAGTATTAAGAATTACAAAGTTATGAAAGTTTTATGCACATGCATTATGTTAATAGTGATGCATACGTTTTGAAAACGTTATTACATATTGGATTTGGATTTCAGTGGAATGTTAAGGTTGGTAAATGTGATTTTTTTTTCTGGGTTGTTTGTATATTTTTGGTTAGAATTCTGTTAGGATGATTCTGTAGGTGTATTCAGTGCTATATTTCTGTTTCTTGGTTTTTTTTTGTAGTAAATACTGCCACTCGGAAGCGGTAAGCTTGCCCTCGCAGATTTACGTGGTACTATAGGAAGCTCTTAAAGGCTTGCTTATCATATGCAAATATATTGCATTCAGTTATATAGACATATACAATGTTATTACATCGTTGTATATGTTGTTATATAAATTTTCTTCTCTGAGACGGTTATAGAAATCTCAGTCTTCAATTTAAGCCATATTCTATATTACATTCAGGCGGTTCGTATTACCTGGATTTCTTAATATTAAGCCTTAAATACGTCTTTTCTTCTATCTATCTTGTGAACACCATCAGAGTTACTCTATTGGAATATTTAAATTATTTATTTTGGGAGACATTATCTAAGTAATACAGTTGTTATAGATTGATTGTTTTATACTAATTCAATCTTTTTAAATTGAATTAGTGTTCTTAAATTTTGTCTATAGGGACAAAATTTTCTCTTGGGGAGGGGATATTGTGGCGTAAATCATGGATTTGCTGTATTAGTTTATTAGGCGCTATTAAGCGTAGGTATAATGGTTATACTTAGGTCGGTATAAGGGGTGTGTCCTTAATAGTGTCATAGTAGGGATAGTTGATGGAAGGAGATATGGTGGGATGTAAGCTATATATAAGCGTGCGCATTAGTAGAATAGAGAAAATCAGGAACTAACTAAATTTTTTATTTTACTTCATACTGTCGAAGAAAATTTACATCAAAGTAAATTATTCTGTAAAATATATTTCCACTGAAATAATCAGTGAGTGGCTTAATAGCCCAAGTATTTAACTAAATTTTTATATGTGAAAACGGAAGCTCTGGTAAGCATCAACGTCATAGATTTTATTAAGTAAATTAATTGTGGGTAATTTTTATGTAAAAAAGTATATTTTAAGTAAATTTATTTTATCAGGCAGGCGTTTGTGAAATTTAGAAAAGGGGGTAATGTTCTTTGTATATTAAATGTTTTAAAATGGGGTTAAAAGTAATAGTAAGGGAAAGTTTAGGGAAATCTATGGTTGAAGAGGGTGTATATAAAATATATTGTTTGTTCTTTTCAGAATGAGCTTCCAAGTTTAAGGTTAAAAACCCCTGCCTATACCCGTAAGCAATTTTATTAATATATAGGCGTAGAGCCATATTGCTTACTGTGATATCCCGGAGATAAAGGAAGTCCCATCCCTGAATCCGGATGAGTACCTAGTTTTAAGTTAGATTAAGTTTATTTTGTGAACTGGCAAATAAATGTCAATTATTCTTCAATCGTTGCGTTATTGACTTCAGGACAAATTATCCTACCTACCTAAACTACTGAACCGCCTGGGAACTCCTGGGAACACTACGGACTTCCCAGAAGCGTGTCACTTGTCTCGGAATGAGCTCTTCAGAGAATTCAAATGTTCACAAACTGGCAATGAAACTGAGATATGCAATAATAGAACAAGTAATGAAGATAAAGGACTCAAAAGTGGTAAAAAAACACTAACTGTTTGGAAAAGTTCTTAAAATCGTTCATAATTACACCAACCAAAAACATTCTATACACTGGACACTGGATTAATGGATATCAACATCCTTAGGGCGTATTCTAATGACCCGCGCCGAGCACGCACACGCTTTGAGCCCGCGTTAGACCCGCGCAAGCTCAGCGTAATGCATCGCGCACGCCAAGCACCCGCTTATACTACTAGTGATTGGACTTCGTTCACTTGAGTTAGTCGCTTCCCGGAATTCACCGAGTGAGTACGTGTATAATCGAATGGATTCGAATAAGTTGAAAAAAGTTCTGATTGCATACTACGTATATAAAAAATGGAAGAAATCAAAAGACAGTGAGGGCGTGTTCAGACGACACGCGTACGCTACGCGCACGCCACGCTGGTCAGCACGCCTTTAACACGCTTTGTTTGTTCTTTTAAATATAATTTAAGCCCTATTATCACATCCATAGATCGCAAATTACATTAATCAAATTCCATCCGCACACGCCACGCACCCGCCCGGCACCCGCCACGCGCCCGCCTCGCGCCCACCACGCGCACGCCCCGCGCAAGCTCTGCACACGCCTTCCGCCCGCGCTTCTGTTAGTGTTGTACTTTTTATTACAAACTATTTTGTACTACGGTATATAGTTGTGAACACTGAAAAGAAATAAAGTCGTCAGTCGTAAAACAGAAGCAACACGATTTTCATTCTATTAGTATTGACTGTCATCAAGAAAAGGCGTTTTTGTATAATTATGGATAACATCGATAAAGAATTATTCATTTCTTTGGTGGAGGAAAGGGGTGTGCTGTGGGATAAAACCCTTGAAACATACAAAGACAAAAGAAAAACTCTACAGGCATGGCGTGATATATGCATAATTATGAAAGAAGATTTTGAATCTCTGCCGGATGTGGAAAAAATAAATACGGTAGGTATATGTTAGAATATTTAAAAAATTAGATGTATTACGTTAAATAACAATATTTAGTTTGCCATGGTACACTTCCCTGCTCAGACATGAAGTATTCTGCAAAATGATCACGAACTGTACTTGCTGGTATGTTTTGTTGCATCGATCCTGACCTTGGTAAAGGTGATATTTCAGGACCGAAATGTATAGTTGGTCTTTGAGTCGTACCCTCTTCTTTATGGATAAAGTTCTGTAGAAGACAACATGTCTTTACGATTTTGACTGCTAAATCAAGTGAAACATCTAGAGGACGATAGAGAATTCTCCATTTATTAGCCATAATGCCAAAAGCACATTCTACATATCGCCTTGCTCTAGTCAAACGGTAGTTAAAGACCGATTTACTCTCATCCAGCTGTTGACCACTGAACCGGCGAAGTAAGTTTTCATGTAATGCAAAAGCCTCGTCTCCAACAAAAATATAGGGTAAATCAACGTTTGATCCTTCCAGTGATTCAGGCGATGGCAAATTTAACGTCTTATTTACTAAGCCTTTCCAAAAAGAAGTCTCCTTAAAAACATTTGAATCGCACTCTTTGCCGTAAGCACCAACATCAATGAAAATATAATTATAATTAGTATTAACTATCGCCATCAAAACGATAGAAAAAAATGTTTATAGTTAAAAAACATCGATCCACTTCTATCAGGCTTTATAACTCTAATGTGCTTGCCATCTACAGCACCCAGGCAATGTGGAAAATTGGCTTTTAAAGAGAAGTTGCGAGCAATTTCATACCACTCATTTTCAGTTGGCACTTTCATATATGATTCTGCCAATTCTTCCCAGATACTTTGACAAACTTCTCTAAAAATATTACTCAAAGTACTTTTTCCGATTCTGAATCCGTATCGCAGATCAGCGAAAGTATGTCCTGTTGCTATATAATGTCAATGTCGGCATTATAAGCTTAAAATTAATAAAAAATCAATTAATTAATTTTAATTAGATTTAATAGAATTACTATTTTACTAAGATCGTTCTCATTTATTTACAGGAAAACTGGTTTTGCAGAAGTGGAAATCTATGAGAGATGAATGGATGAAATGTCATAGAAAATTAAATGAACGTAAGTCGGGATCAGGAGCTAATTCAACAGTTCATAAATACACATACTATGACAATATGAAATTTTTGGTAAAAATTGCTAAACATAGAGATACTGAGTCAAATTTGCAAAGTGATGACAGCTATGATTCACCGATGATTAAAAAGAAGAAGAATGAACAAGTTCATAAAGAAAAAGATTTGAGTGCAGTAGATGCAAGAATGATTGAATTGATAGATTTTGTTAAAAAAGAAAATAAAACGGATAGCAGTCCAATTATGTCATTTTTTAAGAGCATTGCGCCAACTATAGAGAATTTTTGTGAGGAAGAAGTAATTGAATTCCAATATCAAGTAATGTCGAAAGTAAGGGACATGAAACAAAAAAAATTAAACAGCAAAAGACCAGCATGTCATATTCCCGACCTTCATGAAACCGTCCAATCTCAACCAAGTTACAATAATCATGGATATTCTTCTGCTATTGTGAGGGGCCAATCTAGGGTTTCAAATTATATGTCTGAACTGGAATTTGACACTTACACTGAAATTGGACCAAGTCTACAGAGTGTGCAATCCAGTATTAGTGATCTCGATTTTGCAACGCTGAATTAATTTTTTAAGTTAATAAGTACATATTTTTACCATTACGATTCCTACCACTTGATTCAAAATGATTATAGCATTTAATTAAAGTAAAATATAAGGAATAAATATCTATCTTGTAAATATAAAAAAAAATATTATAAAAAATCTAATTTGTTTTAATATGTTTTGGTCACGCTCAAAAGTGGAGCCTTTAGACGTTCTGTGCCAACTTCTTAAAATGTATTTTTCTGTCAGTGCTAAAATCTGAATCGTCTTTTAAGGAAAAATATATTTGTGATATGATATTTTTTGTTTATAAATACCTTTTATACATATTTCAAACCATACGCGCATACTATATACAACTTTTGACCGTGACCATATCATCACCACTTTCACCCCTCATAGCTTTGAAATGGCTTAACCGATTTTTATAAAACATAGCTAAGAACACTCTCCCCTAACCCATCTTTTAAACAAAAGAAACAGAACTAACATCCGCGGACTCCATGCCAACCTCAACGTCGTCCATCACCATCTGGAGACGGCACGGCCAGCTGTGATGTTCCTAACGGAGACGCAAATACGCCGCCCTGCCGATCAGCCGTACTTATGCTACCCTGGCTGTATCATCGAGGAACAATTTCAAGATAAAGCCGGGGTGTGTGCGTTCGTTAGGGCGGATGTTTGCCGTCGCCGGCTGCGCTGCCTTGAGAACCCTTCCCTCTCCATCCTTTGGCTGCACGTAGATCACGGCTCTATGAGTCAGATCTACGTGTGTGTCTATCGATCCCACACAGGGACAGCTGAGATAGTGAGGCTGTATCAGCACCTCAGCGAGGGGCTGATGACGCGCAGGTGCGGTTCCCGAACGCTGAATTGGTTTTTCTGGGGGACTTCAACGGTCACCACACTGAGTGGCTGGGGTCCCGCAGGACCGATCCGGCGGGACGGGCCGCCCACGCGTTTGCTCTCTCTCATGGTCTGACCCAGGTAGTACGCGGGATTACGCGCATACCGGACAGGTCAGACCATGAACCCGCCCTGCTGGACTTACTGCTGACGAGTTATCCAGCGCAGTACAGTGTGTCGGTTAGCGACCCACTGGGTCAATCCGACCACAGTGTTGTGCGTGCTCGCCTGCAGGTGTGATCTCCTGCAAGGGCAGCAGAGGTGACGCGGCGATAATGGCACTACTCGTCAGCAGACTGGGACGGACTACGAGAATACTTTGCAACCGTCCGGTGGAGTCAGTGCTGCTTTGCAGGGAGGGCTTCATCGGAAAGTGCCTCTGCGGTTGCTGGTGAGATTACATTACACTGATGTCGCCAGCATCCGCAAAGCCCGCCCCTGGTTCGGGCGTGAGTGCGCCGTAGCTGTTCAACAAAAACAGGCGGCTTGCCGCGCCTGGATCAGGGCTCGAGGATGTGCGCGACCCGAATGTGGCCCGCCTTCTACTGCTTCGATCGATCCCAGCGACATCAACAAGTACAAATACCAATGGTCCCCATGCACACCAGAGCTACAACATCCTGCATCTCGGAAGATGACGATGAAAAAGAAGAAAACAGCGTAGCAAGTTCCAGCACTAATTCTCCAAAATTGGGCAAAACCGCCCAATCTTTTTTTTAAAGGGGGGAGATGTTATATAATGGTCTAGTTCCCACTGACTCACCCCGACTCTAACATCCCTTAGTGACTCATACCGTAATCTAGCATAAGTTTAGTCATCTAGTATTGTTTAGCTATCTAGTATAAGATACGTCACCTAGTCTTGTAATAGTTATCATCACATATTTTGTATTGTATAAAGTTATCTACTATTGTAAGTTCTATCATGTATGTATCATGCATCCCTAAATTCCTGATGACGAATAGAGTCATTATCTCACCAACCCCTACCCCATTCTATCCTTTATAAACCTACATCCCAGCATCCCTCAGCCAGTTCACTTCCAACCTCCGTCTCAGTCTCATCCTTCTTATTCTAACGTATTTCTAAGTTCTAGTAAATTATATAATAAGTTTTGTATTATTTTTATAGTAAACAAGAGGACGTCACGCGGTTTCACCCGCGTAGTTCCCGTTCCCGTGGGAATACAATATTTTTTCTTCCATAAGAACCTTCTCCTGACAATACCTTACACAACAAAAAAAGAATTATTAAAAAAATGAAATCGGTCCACCCGTTCTGAAGTTATGCGCTTACCAACACATTTTGCGATTCATTTTTATATGTAAGAAGATTAAACATAGTTTTTAAAAGAGCCTAATTTTGTCTTTGCCACATAACAATCGGCTCGAGTTTCGAGATACATTTTCTAGTCTGATCCACGAAAATGACGGCATAGATAAGGTTAATAAATTCCACTATTTACGAACCTCCTTGGAAGGGACTGCTGCTGTTGTGATTCAATCTATCGAGTTTTCTGCTCAAAACAATGTAGTGGCCAGGGATCTCTAGTGTGAGAGATTCGATAACAAACGCTTATTGATACAAAATCATGTGTCAGCTTTGTTTGAAATCGTGTCACTCACAAAATAGTCCTCAGTATTATTAAAGGGTGTTATTGATAAAATAAATCAAAATAAAGAGCATAAAGTACCTTAGGTGAGCCCGTCAGCACTTGGGACACGATTAAAATCTACATAATTACACAGAAATTAGATTGTAAAACTTTTAGAGAGTGGGAAGAACACAAAGGGTCATTACTGACAAAAACAAGTCCATTTCTTTTATTAACTTCATAGAATTTATGAAAAACCGAGCTGATATAAATGAAACTTTCTCGTCACTCTGGTCACTCAGGTAATTCACTCACAAAACAATACACAAAGTTAAAGGCGATGGTTTCTTTCAATGGTAGGTATTCTTCATCAAATATTTGTCCACTATGTAAGGGCGATCATAACCTCAACACTTGCCCTCAGTTCTTAGCATTAAGTATTAATGAACATATAACTGCATTGCCTCACTTTAAGGTTTGTTATAACTGCCTCCGTCGTGGTCATTATGAAAACAATTGCAAAAAAACAAGGGTGCACGATATGCCATAGAAGACATAACCAACTAATTCACAAGCAACAAATATATGCATCAAATGCTTCGACAGATAAGACTACTGATAACGACGTCACAGGCACGAGTAATAGAAGCGAGTCCTCGGCGACCGCGCCAGCGGCGTGCAGTGTTGCATCCAACATAGATAGCCATAATATCATGATATCTGCTAATATCAGTGCGCACACTGTAGCGATGGTTTGTTGTCGACTATATTGATTAGGTGTTATGATGTTAATTATAAGGTACATTTTGCACGCGCACTCCTTGACTTGGGCAGTTCGTCTTGTTTGATGACCGAAAACCTACTTAGTAAACTTGATTTACCATTTGTACATACCCAGTAAAGATTCATTTGTGGATACAAATGAATCTTTACTAGGTATAAATAATTCGTTGTCACACGTAGATAAACTGTGCCATGTTAACATATAGTCCCTTTGTGAATCATATTTTGATAATTTAACTTGTTTTGTTTTACCTACTGTTATGTATACACACAATTAGTATAACGTGGGTAGTAGGTAAATTTATAAAATGGTCTAACACCCCCATATTTGACAGTTGTGATTACATGTATGTCTAATAAACAGTGTTCCGATCGTAATTGATTGTTTCAATGGAAATATAAAGTTAGAACATAATATTGGCGACGAAAAAAACTGAAGATGACAGCCGTAAATATTTCAAGTTTGGTTTTGCCCGGAAAATTTGACCCAAATCGCGATGTGTGGGAAAATTATCAGAGAGAAGCTAGCTAGCTATAATGTTTGGCTTAAAAAAATTTCGGCAATACTTACAGGGTCGAGAATTTGTTATATTTACTGATCACAAGCCCTTATTAGGCATATTTGGAAGGGGCAAACCAATTCCAGAACTAGTATCAGCTAGAATGTTGCGTTGGGCGCTATCCTTAAATACTTTTGACTACCAGCTGAAGTATCGACCTGGGAGTCAAATGGGAGATGCTGACAGTTTGAGCAGATGGCCAACGCCAGGCTTGGAAAAAGAGGATAGTTCAGAAGATGTACTTCTAATAGAGCAGATGGATATAGACATTGGACCGGGAATTATAGCAAAGGAAACTGAGAAAGATATAATCCTCAAGAAGGTCAAGTTTTTCTTACTAAATGGCTGGCCTAACCAGGTAGACATACCAGAACTACAACCATTTTATAGAAGAAGAGATGCCTTGTCCTTAAACAAAGATTGCATTATGTGGGCTAACCGAGTAGTGATCCCTACAAAGCTACAAGAACCAGTGTTGAAGGCATTGCACCAAGGTCATAGTGGCATAGTTCAAACAAAGATGTTAGCTAGAGGATACCTTTGGTACCCTACACTTGACAGTGACATAGAGCGTATGGTAGCTGAATGTGAAGCTTGCCAATTGAGTCGGAACAACCCACCGGTCACTGAACACCAATGGAAACCGGAATCAAGACCATGGTCACGAGTTCATATTGACTTCATGGGACCTTTTATGGGAAAGACATTTTTGGTAATGATAGACTCTTATAGTAAATGGCCAATTGTTGAAATAGTTCCATCAATGTCTAGCAAAACAGTAATTGATACTCTACGGAAAGCTATAGCAGATAATGGCTTGCCTGATATTATAGTCTCAGACAGCGGATTAGCTTTTACATCAAGCGAATGCCAAGCATTCTTTAAAAGAAATGGTATCCAGCATATAACAGGTACACCCTACCACCCTTCAACCAATGGTCAGGCAGAGAGAACGATACAGACAATTAAAGCCAAGCTCATGAAGCAGTCTTCCGCCCCTTGGCCAGACCGAGTAGCAAAAATGCTATTTCATATGCGTACTGCACCAAGCACAGTCACGGGTAAATCCCCGGCGGAGCTGCTAAATGGCCGCAAATTTAAGACTTTAATATCATCGATGCATCCTGACACTCGTAACAGCTTAAATGAAGACGAAGGAGGAGAGGAGGCACAACAGAGAAATAAAAAAGGTTTTAATGTTGGAGATTATGTGTTAATGAGGCTTTACAATGTAAATAAAAAGTGGCAAAGAGGCAAAGTTGTGTGCAAACAGGCGCCAGCAATATATGAGGTGGAAACTGAGGATGGTGCCAAACATCGCAGACACGTGGACCAAATGCTGAGAACAAGAGCTCCACATGCACCAGCAATACCAGAAAACAGTTATGACTATGAGGAGGGTGATGATGAACATGATAGAGTGATTGTACCACCACCTGAGGAGTGGAATGAGATTTTGGGTTGTTAATTAGAGTTAGACTATTTTTATAAGTAAGGTATCTTAAAGGGGAAGTGTTATGTATACACACAATTAGTATAACGTGGGTAGTAGGTAAATTTATAAAATGGTCTAACACCCCCATATTTGACAGTTGTGATTACATGTATGTCTAATAAACAGTGTTCCGATCGTAATTGATTGTTTCAATGGAAATATAAAGTTAGAACATAATACCTACCATAACGGATAATGTGCCCTCTAGACGAATTCAATTGGATATACCTACGGATATTAATTTAGCTAATCTTATTTTTACATACCAAACGCCATAGATATTGTAATAGGGGCCGATATATTTTGGAATATGTTAGGTTCTGAAAGAATATGGAAGGGGATATGAAACCCATTTTGTTTGAAACTAGGCTCGGTTGGCTGGTTTGTAGCCTAATTAATAGCGGCTGTAAGGTGAAATATCCGTCTAATATTACATGTAATTTTAATCGTTTTAACATACAAGGTAATTCGCAGATAGATGATGTCCAAACCCAATTAACGCGGTTTAGGCGAATTGAGAGGATTTGCCATGACTCGTCTATTTACGCAACCGAACAAAATACCTTTAGTATGTCCTTTGGTAGCTTCAGTGTGCAGTTACCATTAAAGGAGTCTTCAAATACGTTAGGCGATTCATTTTCTCGTGAAAACATTTGTGTTTTATGTATTGTGCGTAAAAATATGAATTACCCTTCACTCGATAAAATGTAAAAAGACTTTATATCCAAGTACATTTCTTTGGGGCATATGTGCGAGTGCCGTATTCGAGAAGATACTCTGTTATATTATATTCCTCACCCTGGAGTGTTGAGGAAGGGCACCACTACCGAATTAAGTGTAGTTTTTATTGCAAATGCTTCGATTATATCGTCATTCTAAATGATATTCAAATGGTACGACTCAGTCAGTACGACTTAATTTCTATTCTTTTTAAATTTATGATGTATAAGTATATAATCTCAGCTGACGTCGAAATAATGTACATGTTATACAGTAGACTTGCGCAAAACAGTACCCGATGATGTCCTGACATATAGCATAGCTTTCCGAACCGTGCCATATGGCATTCGAACAGTACCCGGTCTTTCGTACAAGTACATACAGTGTTCTGATTGTTCTGACAGGTGCCGGACCCTCATAAACCGTATTAAGAAAAATAGACTTTATTCTCAAGTACATAAAGTTCTCTTGAACCCGGACCAGTACCCGGTCTTTCGTACGAGCTCATACAGTGTCGTAATTGTTCTGACAGGACCCTCATAAATCGTATCAAGAAAAATACACCTTATTTTCATGGACATAAAGTTCTTTTGAATTTGAATGCCATCATGCGCCATCTATTGCAACCCAGGTAAAAAGATACGATAGGGTGGACGTATTTGAATTATCCCAGTTGCACCGTGCTCTATATGGCGTTGGTATTGCTATCATACTAATATTATCTTTATTCAGACATAATAAAGCCTATATTTAGGTTTATGAAAACGGAACGGAAAGGTCCTGCTGAGTGTTCTGACAGATCCCGGTTTTTTTTATTATTAATTTGAACACGCTTTGGTTACTTAGACCGAATGCCTAGTCTTGTTTCTTTTTTTATCTTCATTTCATATTTCTTCTAAGTCCCAGTCAAAGTCAAGTATAGTCTTCGGAATCCACAGTTAATACACACAAAACATTTGAAAATACTCTAATTTAGAAAAATTATACAACGGAGCGATAACCGCCCTTGCCTGCATCGCGCCAAAAAGTCCAGATGCCGTTTAAAACAGCAACAAGAAACATAGACCATAATATATCTGCAGTTCTTCTGAATGCCATAATGTACTAATTCCCGCTTTGGAAAAAATAAAGGGGGGGGGGGGGGGCGAGGGTTACTTATGTTTGTATGTGTTTGCCCCTTATGGTTGGGGCTTTCTTAAAGGGGAATGAAAATTTTGTTGTATTTGATCAGGATATCACGCACGGTTTTCGAGATACAAGATTTAGAAAAAAAAATCTACTATGTAATCATTCTCTTCTATGAAACTGCTAGCTGATGAAATCGTCAAAAAGGGTCCATGCTGGCGGTGTTGCAGTCATCCACTGCAACACCGCCAGCATGGACCCTTTTTGACGATTGATATCAAACCAACAAATAAACCTATACTACAGGCAACATTATGCCACCTTAGTGTTATAAAAAATCGTTATTCGTAATGTATATTTGGCGGATGGGGATTTCAAAGGGGGGTCGAAAATGCCATTATTTTTACGATAGCACGCACCGTTTTCGAGATAATTAAAAAAATAAAATATGTCACTTTTTCTTCATTTATCCTAATAATAAATATTATTCGTTTAATATATTATTATCTGGCAGGTACTACACGTGCCTCGACTAATGGGCTCTTATATGGTCAATATGCACTTGACAAGTCGGTTAAAATATGAATGAAAGTAGATTCAGTGTGCATGATTTCTTTGCACATGTGTATGCATCGACGTGTATGTACACTTGATATTGACTCAAGTCGCTTGACCATCTCCTGAGCCCATTAATCAGGCAGGCGTGCCTCAAGTATTCATATAACATTAACAGTATTCGTTACTACTCGTACACGTTAAGTTGAGATACACTACGTAACAAAATGTTCCCAAGCGTGCATCATTCCGGTCACCCGGTCGCTCGGACCACAGATAGTATAATATATTCTATCTCGGACTCGAACGCGGCCGAGTATTTATATTCTATCTCGGACTCGGACGCGGCCGAACGTCGACTGTACGCGCCCGAGCGGTATATCGCGTCCGAGAAAGGTCCTGGGTCCTGCTAAAGGGGACAAAATGGAATTCAAAGATCGTTAAAGTTATTTTACACAACTTCATGTTAGATACCCTTCCTACTGCCTACAATTTAGGTCGTGAGTTCACTAAGAGCCTGTCCAGATGAAGCGTTTTACGCGCGAGTGAACTCGCGCGTTGACACTCGCGCGTAACCGAGGTACTAGTGCTACATACATCCCGTCCAGATGCCTACGCGCGTTTCCTCACTCGCGCGTAAAACGCGTGCAATGAGCGGGACTCTCGACTCGCGCGTCCCATGCGCGAGCGCCGTGCGAGTCGAGGTACTCGGGCGCCTGTGCTGCGTCCAGTACTACGCGCGTGTCCGTGGCGAGTGGACGTATTTAGATCAAAATGGAGCGTGATAACTTTGACACGGAACTTTTTATCGACGAAATTGAGAAAAGGGTAGCTCTATGGGACATGGAATCATCAGATTATTCTAATAGAACCATTAAACGTAGGAACTGGGAAGAAATAGTGGAAATTTTTTGTGAAGTTGGTGATTCCGAAGAGAAAAAAAAAACTTTAGGTAAGTAAATATTACTTTATTAAATAATATTATTATTTGCATAGATTTTACATTGTTAAACTATATCATTTTATCTTGCCAAGGGAGTTTGTCTTCGTTTACAAAATAATCAGCAAATCTATCTCTTATACTCAATGATCTCGCATTAGGCCTCACTGCCTCATTGTTCAAATTATTCAGAGATGTTTCGTAGAGAGTGTGATCATACCTATAGCCATCCCTTAACCTTACGTAGTTATGGAGAACACAACAAGCCTTAATTATGTTTTCTGCAAATTCTATATCCACATTCAACGGTCTATGAAATATTCTCCATTTATTTACCAAGATGCCAAAGCAACATTCAATGTAACGCCGGGCCCTGGATAAGCGATAGTTGAAAATTTTTTTTTTGGTTGTTAGAGATCTACCGCAGTAAGGGCGCATTATATTTTCAGACAGACTAAACGCCTCATCTCCTACTATGACATGAGGTAAGGGGGTTGCATCTGTTTGCGATATTGGCTTTGGATCTGGAATATCTAAAGTTTTCTCGACAAGTTTTTTATATAAAATAGAGTCTTTAAAAATTGTGGAGTCATTACTTTTTCCATATGCGCCTATGTCCACTGCAATAAAACAATAATTTGCATCACATACGGCCAACAAAACAGTTGAAAAATAACTCTTATAGTTATAATAAAGAGACCCAGAATCGTTAGGTTTGATAATACGGATATGCTTGCCGTCTATAGCACCGATGCAGTTTGGAAAATTTGTGTATTTTTGAAATTGTTTCGAAATTTCTTTCCATTTAGCTTTCGTTGGTTGTCTCATTACTATGTTTAGCAGTTTGTTCCACATGATGTAACAGGTTTTCTGTACTATTTCGATAACTGTAGACTTTCCTAATCTGTAAGCATAATGCAGATCCGCAAAATAACATCCTGTGGCCAAATATCTGAAAAGAAAGTAAAATGATTATTATTATTTTAATTCGATCTTTTTATTATTTACAGGTACTTTATTGCAGAAGAAGTGGAAAGGGTTGCGTGATGGCTTTGTGAGAGAAATGAAGAAGAAGAAAACCACACCGTCTGGATCAGGAGCCTCCGGCAAAGCCAAATATATTTATTTTGAACGTTTGATGTTTCTCGAAAGATCGACACGGAATAAAATAACTGAGAGCAACATCAACACCGCGTGTGTTGCAACTGAAGAACAGGAGTTTTCTGGCGATGGGGAAGATGTGATGAGACCTCCACTTAGTCAGGCAAAAAAGAAGAAAAAACTAAATGCGGCTGACGAAGAATTCCTCTCCATCATAAAAACAAATTTAGCATCTGGGAATCAGCCACAGGCAACAAACCAAATAGAGTCAGATGATGACAAACTATTTTGTTTGTCCTTACATAAAGAGCTACTTAAAGTACCAGAGGAAAATAGAATACAAACAAAAATTGAATTAATGAAAGTACTTCAAGCTCAACAAGCTCTGTGTCTTAGACCTGCAGCAGCTCGTTCCGACTACCAACCTTCGACACAATATCATTACCAAACAGGAATGACACAACGTGGACGGAGAGATTATTTTGGAGAAACAGGATATACCACAACAGACCCTTCAACATCTTCGTTTCCACCTGAAACCTTTTCGACTTACAATCGAGGTTATTGCACTGCGTCACGACCACCAACGACGTCTAGCTACGAACACCCTTCACCGGCAACTACACAAGATTCCAATGAATCTGAATTAATGGAACTATACGATAATTAAATTAAATCTTAAGTACCTACCTATATTATATAAGAATGATGATTCCTAATTTTTGTTAATTTGTTTAAATTCTTTATTTTTGTTAATTGGGCTTATAATTACTAAAGCAATAAAAAATATTACCTCAAAGTAATCACGAGTTTTTCTTCTGCAGAAACAGTATCCCGTACCACATAATTTTGACATGGAGACAAATCTTCTTTGATAATTTCTAGTAAATTATCAAACGATGCTATTGACATCCGAAAGTAGTTGAAAAACTTTTCACTATGTTCTCTGAGTTTTGGGTATAAAGTTATAAACATACTATGCGTCATTCTATCACGTAGAATGGGATGTACGTTAAATCGTCGACTTTCTGTTTTTTTACGACGTCTCCATCGACGGTATGCAAGCCACAACACAACCGCTGTATCCGAGTCCATGTTTATAAATCAATATAATCTGCTGAAATCCGTCTCCAACACATGCGCGCGAGAACGCGCGTGATACGCCGCATCTGGACGCAATACAAATCAAAACGCGCGAGTTCACTCGCGCGTAAAACGCTTCATCTGGACAGGCTCTAAAGCTCTTGCTTCTGCCTGCATGCCTGTCAGGAATTGGAAGTCCAATGAGCCCACCTTAATTGCGAGACAGCCGAAACAATCCCTCGTGGATGTAAATATCGACGGTGGTGTACTGAACCAGATGTTAAGGCTGTGTTGGCGACCTCAGACTGATCACTTAGGCGTTTCAATCAATGCATCTGATAAGAGTGAAGGTGATGACCGGAATATGCTCGCAGCAGTTGCTGTTATCTTCGATCTCTATGTGCTTGCGAAGTTTTGGCTTAAAATCCTAAGTTGGGATGAACATATTTAAATAAAGCCTTTGCCTCCATTGCTAGATATTAATATTTTTCGTCGTGCTGTATGTGATTTATACAATAACGTTCATTTTTACCATTTTTCTGCAGTGCGGATATTGCTATACTCAGTCTCGAATGGAGGAGGCACGGCCCACGGTCCATGCTCTTTTTAAAAAGGTATAGTTCATGGCCCAGGGCTCCAAGTTTCGATGATTTATTTTCCCTGGAAAATTCGGGTGTTTGTAAAAATTGGAATAGAATAATCTTATTGTACACCAGTTTTAAATATTAAAATAAATAACTTAAAGTTTTGTAAGTGCACAAAGGACCTTCTTGCTAAACAGCAATTTCTTACAGGCAATTCTTTGTTTTAATTTAATTTATCCCAGTGATAAACTTACAGGTGCAACTGTAATTAATTTTTAGCGTTCTCTTATCAATTAATATTACAACGTGATATGTGTTATGTCATGTTTTAGTTGTCAGTGTCTTTTTAGAGTTTGAGTAATTTCATTTAGTGAGTCGCACAGACGGTTTTTCCCAGAATACAATTTATTACTTACAACTGAACATAATGTTTTAAGTAGAAGATCATAAAGTAATTCGTGCAGGTCATAGAGTTCATATTTCTGAATATTCGTTTAATAAAAATCTACAAATAAATACAGTCCACACGTCTTTTCTAAGTTTTTATTCAGATAATTGGGCAATATTGTAACATAACTTAGGTATAACTATGTATTATTATTCAGGAATTTTAAACTTACGTTTACACATATTTCGCTGTCCTGAATCTTCGAAGACCTTTGCCTCTCACTCCAGGACACTTTATGGATCATTGGATGACTTGTCACCTCACTACCAGCCAAGGATTTTCGTAATCACTCTATATTATGCTCGACTCGCCATCAACACATTAAATAATACATTTCAGATGAGGTGGAGCAGGGATTATTCTTTACTAATTTGAGCAGCGAGACCTATGGCACACATTCAAAGGCTTCCTACAACTTGGCTCCTTCGTCAATATTTAACAAACAAATTTTCCGCCCCTTAAGAGGAAGATAGTTCTACTCTACATCCAGGCTGCAGCAACATCAGCAGAGGCTCATAGTAACGCAGCAAACGAAGTGATCCGGCGTGCCGTTTCAAAATTTTGCCCTTTAATGGATGGATTCTCCATGGTTGAAAGTCCAGCTTTCAACGGCGTCATCGATATTATCCATACCCATAACCTACGTTTAGAGTGTACGCGCATCACTAGTTCATTGTTTAAGCACTATACCTATGTACTATCGAGCTCATAAATGCAGTAGCAATCCTACGTAACTATGGCGTCAACATACTAGCGCTACCTGTGACCTTTTTCTTTTAAGACAATTCACACACACATATATTAATTGTTCTTCCGTAAAAATATTATCAATAATTTCGTTGTTACTACTTAAGCAACCCGTGGTCGAGTGGTTCTAGTATGGAATGGAAAAGCAATCTTGCAAAAGCACTTTTTGTGTTTCATTTATAAAATAAAATTAGGTTGATTAATAAAATATGTTTCTTAAGTAGTATTTTTATTAGAAACTTCATGCAAAATTACTTTATCAATATTTAAAATTATATTTTTGTTTTAAATATACAAAAATCGTTATAAGCTGGAATCGAACCACGAATATCTCGAATCACTGTGTATTAATAGTATCTTGCTTCAGCCACTTAGCTATCAGTTAATTTACTAAGTTGTTAAATTACTGTATTAGTATCTAATGACTCACAGCAGTTGTAAAGAATAATACAGTTATGAAAACGAATATATAATTATATCGTTATCTTTGTCTAGCATGAACCTAATCATATTTTGCTGTTCTAGTCTACGCTATGACGCGTCGCGTCGTGTTACATTACACACACACACACACACACACACACACACACACACACACACACATATATGTAAACGCAAAACCAGCCCGAACGCACGCCACACCATAATGAGCGTTACTGTGCTATTGCATTTATGAGCTCGATAGTACCTACGTCCGTCACTTCAAATAAACTGGCCTTGGAGCTCAGTACTCGCCACAATATATTTTAGATTTTATTTCTGATAAGAAAAAATTCAGCGCAGAAGGCTGGAAAATTAATTGTTGTTAAAACTAGCTTCGTAAATGCACATTAATGATAATGTATGATGCGGGCAGTTGATAAATATTTTGCAATATGCACCCTATTTCTTGATTAATCATATAGGCTTCATAGTTCACAATAAAGTTTACTACTTTATTATCATTCATACATTTTCCATTGCAATCGTATATAATTAATCGCTATGAAAAGTGGAAAAAAAGTTGTTGTTGATTTAAATAAACAGAAAAAATTGTTTAGTAAATATAAACATCATTTCCCATCAAAAAATAATTAACCTTCGCTGTGTAGTGAAATATTTTCAAAAAATGTCTACTGTACTTAATCATAAAATATCGCCTAAAGCACTTTATTTGTCGAATTAATGAATTATTGTTTTTTTTAATACTTTTCTCCCTTGGATGATGAAAACAGTGAAGATAAAAATTATGTGGGTTCAGAGAATAAAACAGAAGACGAAGATATATTAATTACGAAAGATATTAATACAGAAAACGAGATTGAAGAAGAATTATACGTTATGGACAATATTATACGTCGCGAAGAACGTATGTATTTTAATTTTTCACTTGATTTATATATCAATGGAAGAAAATTCGGTCTATCTCTAAATCTCTTTCTCTTCGTGAAAAAGCTGAAGAATGAATGAGATAGGTAATTAGTTTTTTTTATTTGTCTCCTTTCCAATATGCAAGGTCAATTTTTATTATACCCATAGAGTCGTTAATATTGAGGGGTCATGTAGTGAAATGACATTCATTAAGACGGAATCTTTCAAGCACTTTATTTGTCGAATTAATGAATTATTGTTTTTTTTAATACTTTTCTCCCTTGGATGATGAAAACAGTAAAGATAAAAATTATGTGGGTTCAGAGAATAAAACAGAAGACGAAGATATATTAATTACGAAAGATATTAATACAGAAAACGAGATTGAAGAAGAATTATACGTTATGGACAATATTATACGTCGCGAAGAACGTATGTATTTTAATTTTTCACTTGATTTATATCAATGGAAGAAAATGCGGTCTATCTCTAAATCTCTTTCTCTTCGTAAAAAAGCTAAAGAATGAATGAGATAGGTAAGGGTCCGTTCACACAGACCGGCTCGGAGAGCATCGGCGCGCACTTTTGTTTTCACACAGACCGGATCGTATACGCTCGGAGCTGGTCGGAGCGGAGCCGCCAACTATTTCACACAGACCGGCTGAAAGCGGATGCGCTCGGAGCCGGTCGGATGCGCTCGGAGCCGGTCGGATGCGCTCGGAGCCGGTCGGATGCGCTCGCAGCCGGACAGATTCATCGAGTGCATCGATTCACTACAAAGGCAGTACCAGTATTCCAAGTTTTGTTTTCGGTGTTAACGGATGCTTTTCGGAACATGGTTTTAGATAGCTCCGATGAAGAAATTTTTTTTTTTTATTAGTTATGTTTTCGTATAAGTGCACACAACTGTTCTGTTTAAATTGTGCTATCAAAATGGCAGTCGGCGTGGGGCAGCGCGCACGCAATCGGAGCCGATCGGCTGCGCGAGCGGGAAAGAGCACGCAATCGGAGCCGATCGGCTGCGCGAGCGGGAAAGAGCACGCAATCGGAGCAGATCGGCTGCGCGAGCGATAGAGCATGCTATTGGAGCCGACCGGCTGCGCGAGCAAGAAAGAGCATGAAATCGGAGCCAAACGGCTGCGCGAATAAGAAAAAGTACGCGATCGGAGCCGGTCAGCTCCTCTTATTATTTCACACCAAGCGCGTTCAAGCATTCTGAATGACAAAAGCAGTGCACATGCAAAAATAAACCTTACTTCAAATACTAAAAACTCTGTTTTCAACGTGATAAGAATCTGCTCTCCTCTCCGAGCCGGTCTGTGTGAACGGACCCTTATTAGTTTTTTTTTATTTGTCTCGTTTCCAATATGCAAGGTCAATTTTTATTATACCCATAGAGTCGTTCATATTGAGGGGTTATGTAGTGAAATGACATTAATTAAGACGGAATCTTTCATACACATACTAGGTCTATAAAACAGATACTGATAACACACTGAGCAAGCAAAAGCAGATCTTAAGGTGGTCAAACCTTTTCATTCCGCGACTGTACAAACACAAACACTTTAAAATTTTATTATAATATGGGCGGTGAAACTATACGGTATGCAAAGTATCTACTATATCGTCCTAAACGCTCAAGCACAGTGAGATCAGAAAGAGGCTTTCTTCCGCGTACGCTTAGGTTGTGGAATGATCTCCCTGCTTCGGTTTTTTCAAACGCCTACAGTGTGGGATTCTTCAAAAGGGGACTTAGAAGGTTTTTACAGGGTCGGCAGCGCGATCGTGGCGCCTCTGGTGTTGCAAACGTCCATAAGCTGCGGTAACCACCGGTACATCTGGTGGGGCCGTATGCTTGTCTGTCACTGTAGTGGCATAAAAAAAAGGATGCTAGGCATAACAGTAATGTCGGGGGCTGTGACTTGTCACAGAAGGTTCGACTACGTAGCTCAAAACTCACAGACCAGCTAGTTAAAATTTGCGACTCTACTACACCGCGCAGTAATGAAGCATAGAAATAGCGTCGCACTGCAGCACGAAAGATGATAATTAGATAAACACATCAATTACTACAACACGTCGATCGCAGTTTACATTCAGCGGGTACCTATGACAAGGTTATCGCAAGCAAAAGAATAATGATCGCACGGAAATCCAACATTAATTTACGCCGCTTCTACTTAACCGAGTACGATGAAACAAGTTTAAGATTTTAAGTCTGACCAAGATTATTTTTATATACAAAATTGCGTCCATTGTAAGAAACCACTAACTGACAAGAAATCCAAAAACCATATTTTTGTGTTCAGTATCGTTTGCATAATATAACCAAAGTACCCTCCGTCCACTCGGTTCCACTGTTTAAATCCCCTACACGTTAAACGCCGTCATGGAAAAAATATTTTTTGTTAAAAATAAAACCGTTGTAATTTATATATTTTATCAAGATAAGTATGTATACTGTTTTTCATAAGAATCTGCCGTAGGGTTCCGTATATATAAGAAAAAAAACCCTTGAGGGCGCACCGGTGCCCCCCACGGCGCTATAAAGTAATAAAAATAGTTTCCGTTACGAAGGCGCCACGCCGGTCACCACGTCTCCCACCCGCCCGCTCAGTACTGCGCTAGCGCCCGTGATGTGAATACGTCCGTGTTCTATGTTGATGTAATACTTTGCGTCAAGTACCTAATTAGTGTGATATTGTATGCAGTGAAATTGAATATTACGATCATTGCAGTAAATAATTAAAAATGGAATTATTTAGCACTACAAATTTTGAAGAAATGGAGGTCGACATGGAAGATTTTGATTTTACGCAGGAAGATTTGCGGGCATTATCATTGCTCGAGAATAGCATTATACGGCAGGATAAACAAGATAATCAATCAGAGGGCCGAGTGCGAGTTTTTTTCCAAAGTCTCGTGAAATTGTCATAGTGATACCCGACGAACCAATTAGCTTCAAGTTGCTTGTTTCGATCGACGATAGCCCCTCCCACATCTTCACTTTTCACTTTCATATTTTTCTAAAGTTGTTAGCAAGTAAACGTGAATTTATGGAATCAGTACCAACCTAAGAAGGTAATAAATGATTAAGACAGAATAATATAAAATAAATGAATGAAAAATAATGTACCTACTTATTGAAAAAAAAACAAGATAAACTTTAAAAAAAAAAAAATATAAAGTTATTATTTTATTTTAATAACATTTTATTGTTAATGTCAACGAATAAAAACCAAGAAATTGCTATTTGGCAATATTGACAGATCATACTTTTTTGAATAGTTTTGGCTTGGTTACAATACTGACAGACCATCATTATGACGTTGTGTGGTTATTTACGTGGCTTGTCTTTTTGGTAGGTTTTTAATCTTAACACGTTCTCTGCCGGTAGTATAAAAGATAAAGAACACAAAAAAACTTTTTGGCGGAAATATAAGCGTTAGGTCAAAATATACATTTTTATATATGAAGTGTTTTGATCTGACACTGGGTTCCGTAGATATTTCAAAAAAACTTCGTGAGGTCATAATTGACCTACACGGCGCTGTAATACTTAAAAGTGAATATTCGTTATGGAGGCGCCGGGTAGGGCACGCCTCCGGTCACCCCCACACCTCAGTCGTCCGTAAGCGCTTGCGCTGAATGGTTGAGTTTGTTTCTGTGAACGTTTTTATTTACTGAAATGGATATATCCGTTCTAGACTTTGGCTTAGATATTTCTCAAGAAGACTTACAACATATTGAAGCACTAGAATCTAGTATTTTCTGTGAGATACGCAATTTTTCCGAGGAAGAAATTAGTAACGATGCTATCCTACCAACAAAAAGACGTTACCGTCGTGTGATTGCAAGTGGCTCCGAAAGTGAATCGGAGTCGTTTGAAAATGATGTCCCTAATCAAATTGCTCGTATAGAACAAACATCTAATTCAGTACAAAAATGGACACGACCACGACGACATCAACCATCCGTCATAGCATTCACGGAACCAACTGGTAAGTGCTAAGTACTTTTTTAACCGACTTCAAAAAAGGTTCTCAGTTTTAGTGGCACCAAGACTACACTGTCCGTCTGCCTGTCTGTCACGGGATTGTATCTCATGTCATGAACCATGATAGATCTATAGGTATAAATAAGTAGGTTATTGATTGTTGAGGTACCCATAGCATAAGGTATGCTTTTATTTTGGGGTCAGTTGGCTTGCGTGAAATTGTCCCTCATATTATTTATTTCTTGCTTACAGGTATGAAGCAACCATATGCTAGAGAATTGAAAAATAGTGCAGAGGGAGAATATTTCAGTGTTTTGGTCCCAGACAGTCTTTTTGAGACGATTGCAAATGAAACAAATTTGTTTGCACAGCAATCACTATCAAAAACCTTAAAACCTAAGTCTCGTGCAAATGAGTGGAAACCGACATCAAAAGATGAGATTAAACAATTATTTGGGTTAATCTTATACATGGGACTGGTGAAACTTCCTCAAATAAATTTATACTGGAGTAAAGACAGGGTGTTCGGGCAACATTTTCCAGCTACTGTTATGAGCAGGAACCGATTTGAATTGCTTTTGAGAATGATTCACTTCACTGATAATGAGACAGCGGACAAATCCGATAGAATTTTTAAAATTCGACCCCTCATCAATGCTTTGAACGAAAATTTTAAAAAATTGTACGCGCCAAATGAAACCGTATGTGTCGATGAAAGCCAAGTAGCATTTAGAGGGCGCATAATATTCCGCCAGTATAATAAAAGTAAACGCCACAAATATGGCATGAAAATATTTAAGCTTTGTACCCTCCCCGGATACACCTGTAAGTTACAACTATATGCTGGTAAAAATGATGAAATGGTTAACACAACACCTACAAATGTTGTAATATCTCTCTGTGATGACATATTAAATTTGGGTCATACAATTGCCACCGACAATTGGTATACCAATTTGGACTTGGCAAATCAACTACTGGACCGCGACACCCACCTAATTGGAACAATTAGAAAGAATAGAAGGGGTTTACCAATGGCAGTAGTCGACGCTAAACTGCAAAAAGGTGAATCCATAGCTATGGAGAATCAAAGGGGTATAACTGTTCTCAAATGGAAGGATAAGCGCGACGTCTTAGTGCTTTCGACGAAACACTCAAATGGCAAACGAACGGTTCTAAAGAAAGGTAGAGCTATTAAAAAACCAAAAATCATACTTGCCTACAATGAAGCAAAAAGTTCAGTCGATATGAGTGACCAAATGACTTCATATTCATCACCTCTCAGAAAAACTTTGAAATGGTACAAAAAGCTGGCCATTGAGCTTATTTTAAATACGGCACTGGTGAATGCTTGGATTATGTATAAAGAGAACAAAAACACTAATCAGGGTATAGTGCAATTCCGGCGTCAGTTAGTCGAGTATCTTGTGGATTCAGGAGTCGATAAAGAAAATTGTGAACAGCAGCAGGAGAGACCTAAAAGAATGAAACATGAATTGCTGAAAAGAGAGGGACCTGTTGCTAAACTGAGACGTTTCTGCGTCGGTTGCTACAAAGAAAATGTTAAAACACATGGGTCAAAAGTCGCTCGGAATAAAACTAAAAAAGTAGTTACATACTGTAAGAACTGTCCTGGTACAATATATTATTGTCTACAGTGCTTCAATAAATCTCACCGTTATTTGTAAAGGTTTTTTTAATAATGTAGTAGCTAACTGTTCAATAGTTATTACAAATAAACACGATTCATAATGGATGCCTTTGTTTTTTCTTAACTGCTTTGCAATTTCACCCACATTTTCAAAAAAAATACGATTACTCAGAAACCATACTGGAGGATTGGTCTACAGCGCCATTCCGGTCACCCGCTATAGAGAAATGTTCGGTAAATATGGCCTACGGCTCACAAATCAGTTTCAAACTTAGGCCTACCTTGAGGTCACTGATGCCCTACGCGGCGTCTCGATCTAGTTCAGGTGAGGTCACGGATGACCTACGCGGCAGAGAACGTGTTAAGGTTTTAAAGAAGAGAAGTAAAGAACCGCACACTCATCTAGAACGGTATCAAAACGCAATAAAAATGTATTGATAAATACCCATTTATGACCATTATTTACAAAATAAAAACGTTCTAACCTTATTTTTCAGACAAATATTGCTCTGTATCCTGAATGTATCACACCGAAAGTACTGAATCTATTTGAATGACATTCGGCACAATCTTAGTTTATGATCCGAGGAAAGTTCAATGATACTTTTGAACCTGATATTTTGCGCGGTTCCTTCAGGAGAGGGGATGAAAGATAAAATTGTTTTTGAGCTGTAATTTCTTACCGTAAGGTCTGATTTAAAATATTTTCATGGCATCAGAAAGGGAGTAGTTACTTTAAGCGTTGTTCCACACAAGTTTCAACATTAAGGTTTTGTAGCTCAGAAATTAGAGAAACCTAAACTTTCGCTAAACCTGAATTCTTCAAGAGTTCCTTTGAATGTGATGATAAATCTAAACTGGCGTGTTGGCTTAGTCATAAAATAGCTTAATGATTAAGGCTATTGTAAAATAATTCAGTCCGCGGCAAAGGTGTGACCTGAAGCAAACAGGGCAGTTTCACACGCTGCTTTTAAATCCGATGAAGAAATACCTCTCCTTTCTCTCCTACTTCTCCATTTATAGGGTCAGCTAGTAACTACTAAAAGTCTTTAGTTCGAGGACTTCCCATTACACATCATTCCCGTAATGAATTCGTAATTCATTATTAAAATAGTTCTTTCAAGACACACAGGGCGTTGGAGATCCCAAAACGATCTCCGTCCTCCATAAATATGAGGCTGAGGGCGACACTTTGGGCTAGCTGTCGTCCTAACAAAGGCAAACCCTAGGTAGTGGAACGTCGTGATCGAGCACGTCCATACGCGATCACGGTTGGTCAGGATCCATGAGGTTTCCTTTCGAGGGTCCACTAAGTTCAAGACTACATGCAGCCAAGATGGAAAACTAGAAAAAAAACTCAGTGCATAGGACGGATTTCGAATCTGATTCTTGACCAGCAAACCGAATGCGGAAACCGTTAAGGGGCCCTGGCACGAACAATTGGCAATTGTCAAGGACGTTAAATCTCATGTGTATATACGTCGATGCACACACACATGCAAAGAAATCACGCACACTGAAGCAACTTCCATTCATATTTGACTGCCTCTGTGGCGCAGTCGGTAGTGAAACCACCTGCGGCGCTGGAAGTCGTGAGTTCGATTCCCACCGGAGACAAATATTTTTGTGACCGATAGATGTTTGTCTCAGGAGTCTGGGTGTTTCTATGTATAATAAGTATGCATGTATTTAAAAAAAAGTATACAGGTATTAATATCCGTAGTCTGATACCCATAACACATGCAGGTTATTCCTAGCTTACTTTGGGATCAGATAGCGTTGAAATGTCCGTGAATATTTATAATTATTATTTAACGTGCATGACAAGCGCAGTTTGACCGTGTGGGTAGCGAGCCCTTAACATGTTATCGATATAAAAAAATGACAATAAGTAATGTATTATGGATTTACCGGGACACTTACGCCAAGCGACTTTGTACTTTAATTTTTCAAAACAAGTGTATTTTTGATGTTTATGTGTATTGGTTATTAATTAAAGGTGTTCTGAAACTTACACAACAAACAAACAAACAAAAAATTGTTTTATTTTACAGAAAATCGTGACATAATTGTGAAAAAAAAAAGTGAAAAATGTCGACTTGTCACCATACTATGGCCCACTCTTAGCTTGTTGTTGTCTCACGGTCAACATGATAACAACACTGATTTTCTGAGAAGGCCAGTTGGGACAGTGACGAAAAACACTGCACTAAAAATAATATACCTATAGGTACATTTTCCTCTACTGCATTACAAAAATCTAATACATTTATCTAATATTATTTTAATAACATAAAAAATTACAATTAAAAAAAAAGAACAGTGTTGATAAAATGTAACTCGACAATAAATTCAAGTTTACATTAATAATGGGTGTCTCAGTAAGAGTGCACTTTTTCATTTTAATATAAAAAACATATTTTTTTGAGAGAGTTGTGATTTTTTTATTGAACTGTCAAAAAGACATGGTCCGATTAAGTATGGAACAAAATATCCGCCAAATGGCCTCCACGACTCTGATGGCAGGCCATTACTCTAATCATGAAAATTTTCATGACTTTTTCACACAGATGAGGCTGTATCGCACCGATGACTCGTTGGATCTCGGATTTGAGCTTAGGCATTGTTTCTGGTTTATTCGCTTAAACCTGCGATTAGAGAAAACCCCAAAGAAAAAATTCACACGGCGTTAAATCTTGGTGGTCAGTTCACATCAGAATTTATTGAGATATTTTTTCCGGCAATCGTTGCTGCAATGAATTGTTTCATGCGCGGTGTAGCAGGTGGCGCCGCGTCGTCTTGCTGAAACCACATGCCGTCCGCACACAACAGAAGCACAGGAGTCTTACTGTCCATTACCGACCCAGTTTCTTCATTTTTTTCGAATGGTTCACACATTAGGTGCACTCTCTCGACTGAAAATTGTTCGTAGTTTGCGAGCGGTCTCAGCATAACTTTCCAAATTTTTGTAAAAAGTTTTCACAATTATTACGCGTTGTTCTTTCGAAAAGCGCTCCATTTTTATTAATCGGAACTAATAAATGTGTAATCTGTCAAATCTCAGAGTCGCCACTTGCACAAAAAAAAAATAGCACTAAATTTAAAAAGTGCACTCTTATTGAGACACCCTTTATAACTAAATGGTACCAAAATAAGCCATGCTGTCAGCGACTTGGCAGCATGGCCGAATAGTTTCGAACTCCTTCGCCTCGATTTTTGAACATGATATGAAACCCTTACGTCAATGTCAAAGAGCATTGCATCATTACATACTATTTTATTTAATTTATTTTACACATTTTAAAGTTGAAAAATACACAGCATAAAGTAATCAAACAAATCTGTCGAGTAGATAGCTAACTCAAAACAATGCGTACAACATCGACAAGTTCAAATATCGATGAGTTGAAGCTACATTATACAGGTTTGTAGTCGAGGTTCAAGTCATTATGACCAACGACGTATTATAATATAGACACGTCATGTACGAACATCACGGCTTTCAAAAATGGCAAATATTTTTTATATTCAAAAAAAGAATTTCTATGAAATTATCTATGGTAGCATGTATGAAAATTAAGGCAATTGCCTGACTTTTTTGTTGCCATTTTTAAGTGTTGGTAACGTATCTATAGTTTTTTATATATCATTGATTATGACACACTTTATTATAGTGATTCTTTGATGGTTTTGGGGTAATATAAGACTACCAGCTGATGCCCGCCTAAATGTCGTTCCCGGTTTAGGATCCCATGGGAATATTTATAACAATATAATATTCTAGGTACAAAAAGTAGCTTAGGTGTTATTGTAGACTAGGTATAATCAATTTTTTACCAAATTTCAACCTCATTAAGTAGTAGCAACCATTCAAAATCCCAACAAAGTAACATTTAGAATAATAATAAACTGATTATTTAATATATCTGTAAGTTATTTCAGCTAGACAACCTCGGAACAAGCCTGAGTCATGCCGGAATGATAAACTAACATATTACAACACCAAATCTCCATTCATTTCAAAGGAAAATTAATAAATAAGTAGAAAAGAACTAATGACTTCAATTACTTTATAAAGTATGCACATTATTAAGGTAAAGCTATCGTTGTATGCCCTATTATTCTTAGAAACCATATTTACCTACAAAAGTGAAAGGTTTGAGACCCTGCGGACTCGGCATTCTGTAAATGATCAATATAGTCAACAATTTTCACTGGCCGGTCCTCGTATGGAGGTGACCACTTTTGCATTTGCAGATGTTTTCATATTGCAGAAGGAATGTTAAGCCAAGTTGAAGTCAATATGGGTAGCTTAAAAAAATTCAACAGCAGCCAGCCACAACCTGAGCCGCTCCATTTTAACATGTCAATACTGCTTGCCACCTATTATGTGGGACAAATTCTACGAAACTAAAATGTAGACATACAATAATGCCTCTCCCTACAATTATATCTCTTCCTCATAGTACAAGACTTGCTTAGTTTAATGAAAGCCTTATCATTATTGTCTATATTATGCCTCATAATATTTGATTTTGATAAATATATAGTTAAGAAGTTACTTATTAAAGAAATGTTATGTCAGAATCATTGTCCTCTTTTGATTTTGCTCTAATTCGTTATCTCATTTACTTACTTATTTTACAGATGATAGTGGTGATACGCCAGTTGGTACCACAGGAACCAGCCACTACAATCTCCATCTGGCCCAACTAAACCATGGACCAGAGTATAGAAATGGTAAAAGAGTAAGGGCATCACCTAGACATAGTTTGAGGCCCACCCACATCAAGCAGGAAACTCGGCATTATCTCTAAGCTAAGAAACCTTGATGACAAAACAAGCTTACCGGCACCAATATAATATTAACTTGACAACAAACTAGGCTGAACCATAAGTGGACAGGTTTAAAGATATTCTTTGAAGAGAAATTGTTTTCATTAATAAGGACCTAAATATTTATATAAACATATTTTAAGCTATACTTTTTGTAATTTAATCCATGCTTTTTGTAATTTAATCCATGTTCGGTGTACAATAAACTTTTAATTACATGCCTTTTTGAATGAATTATTTTTCCTTCCTTTCCATGATCAGCGGGTGTATAACTTGCAAATGAGGTTGGTTCGGGCCTTGGAATGTGTAATGGGGTCCCATTACATATTAAATCACACTTGGCTGAGCGGATCTGGTACCTACAGAAATCTGGTCTGAAATACACATTGGCTACTTTTTATCCCTGTTCCCATGGGACGCAGGAACAAAATTCCACACAAAAGAAGCAACAGGGTGACTGCGTTTGTAACTAGACGGTGCTTCTAGGTAAATAAGTGGAAATATGGGATTCCACTACACATACACAACACAATCCTGTTAATATTACAATGTGAAATATTGTGCCGTTTATTACTGAATCACACCCCGCTAAACGGATCAGGCTGACATCTGGTACCTACAGGAATAGATTTTAGTCTGAAATACACATACATACATACATATGGCCACACCTTTATCCCGATGGGGTAGGCTGAGGCATATTACTTTCACCTTTTTTAGAATTTGTTCCACGTAATAGGTGGTGAGCTGTATTGCCGTGTTGGAATTTACATAAGCTACTTTTTATCCCAGGAATTTGATACCATGGGATACAGGTACAAAATTCCTCACAGATGAAGTCACTGGCACCTTCCAGTTAAATAAGGTGGTAATATGGAATCCCATTAGGTACACATACACAATCCTACTAATATTAAAATGTGAAATATTGTGCTGTATGTTATTAAATCACACTCAACTGAACAAACTGGTACCTACAGGAATAGATCAGTCGGGAATTCACATGGGTTACTTTTTATCCCTGGAATATGTTCCCATGGGATGCAGGAACATAATTCCACGCAAATGAAGCCTCTTGCACTATATATATATATACCATTTAGTTAATTTAGGTGATTATGTAGCTAATTATGAAGGACAAGTTACCATAATTTGTTGATCTTTATTTAACACTTTCTATAAATAAATAAATAAATATTCTCGGACATTTCACACAACGCTATCTGATCCCAAAGTAAGCTAGGAATAACCTGCTTGTGTTATGGGTATCAGATCACGGATATTAATACTTATATACTTTTTAAATACATACATATTATACATAAAACACCCAGACTCTTGAGACCAACATTTATGGGTCACACAAATATTTGTCTCCGGTGGGAATCGAACCCACGACCTCCAGCGCCGCAGGCGGTATCACTACCGACTGCGCCACAGAGGCAGTCAAATTCTAGAGAATATTTTGTGGTCATTGTAGGTAAAGACAAATTAGTAGGTACCTATATATATTAGAATCACTTTCACGTTGCTGATATTTATATAGGAATTAGAACTTTGATCCCGAGGCCAATCAAACATTGTGTGGCTGTGTTTAATGTACCTACATAGCACTTAAAATTCTGGTACACAGTAGGTAACGCTTCTGTCACTTGTTGAATATAAAAACTGCACATTTTTTGTGTTATATGTAGGAAAAGAACACCAAACTGTCTCCATTCAAGGAAGCCCGAGCTCTTGCCTCCATCCTTGTATTAGATAGATAGAAGAATATTGTCGATTATCTTATTCCGTAGCAACAGCAAGCATCCTCCACGCGAAAAAATACATTTCAGCCATATTTTAAAATCATATTTAAGCTTTAATATCAACATTAAAACGTATTCACTGTGCTTTCACTAGGAAATTACAGGTGACAGCGTATTCGATCACGTAAACCAAAGTTTACGAAACGAAATGTCAAAATTGCAACTCGCACTTGGGCAAATTTTTAAACAACCAATGATCATTATCCCAGTGTCGACAATGGGCGGGGCTTGCGACAAGGACGTGCAAAACTGACTCACACAATCAAAGTTTCAAGATGTGTGCTGCTCTATATGAATACAAATTCACGAAAACTTGCTCGTAAACGCATAAGAAAAAATCTCGCACTCGACACTCAGATCTAGAGTCGTCGGATTCAAACGAAGAACAGTTGCATATTCCGAAAAAACGAAGACGTTTAATCATCCGAAGCGACAGTGAGAGTGAGACTGATTCGATTCGAAATTATGTGTCAGCCAATATTACCGCCTCAGATCGTGTATCAAAGAAATGGTCACGCACGCCCTAGGCGTCAACAACCAAGTATTATACCATTTACCGAAACTGCAGGTATGCACAAAGAATTTTCTACAGTATTAAAAAAAGCAGACCCGGGAGCTTTTTATAGTCTTTTAGTGCCTGATGAAATTTTCGATATGATTGTAGAGCAGACCAACTTATTCGCCTTACAATCCTGCGAATCGAGAAATGTAAAACCTTCATCAAGATCTCATGCTTGGAAGCCAACAGACAGACATGAAATTAAACGTTTCTTTGGACTTATTCTATACATGGCTCTTGTAAGACTCCCAAAGTTAAGCTATTACTGGAGCAAATGTAAAATCTTAGGACAGACATTTCCACGTACCGTCATGAGCCGCAATAGATTCGAAATAATCCTACAGTACCTACATTTTAGTAATAATGAAACCGCAGATAAATCTGATCGAATCTCTAAGATAAGACCGATTATAGATATGGTCAATAATACGTTTCAAAAATATTATTCACCGAAAGAAGACATATGTGTCGATGAAAGCCAGGTTCCATTCAGAGGGCGTATTGTATTTAGACAATACAATAAAAGTAAACGCCATAAATATGGCTTAAAGCTATTCAAACTATGTACTATTCCCGGGTACACGTGCAAATTTTCATTGTATAGCGGTAAAAATATCGATACCGTAAATACTACACCTACATCAGTGGTAATTTATTTATTTATTTATTTATTTAAACTTTCTGCACAAAATCTATTTGTACAAAGGCGGACTTAATGCCAAAGGCATTTTCTACCAGTCAACCTTTGGGTGATGCAGAGATTAGTTAAAGTAGGTGCTCAAGGTATGACGAAGAAAGTTATAAGAATTACATGGTCTGAATTAAAAGCTTCAACAAAAATAATAATAATATTGAGAACTCATTGTTACTAAGTACATAGGTACATAAATGTATCATATTATAAAGATAATATAAATCTACATCATAATTATATAAAAATAAAAAATAAAAATGATAAATACCTTACAATTATAAAATATTTAGATACATTACATATTAAATAGATATAACTATAAATAAATATGTATTATAAATAAATACAAACAGGACAATACTAAACAAAATTAATTAAAATTAAGGTTCTGCCTATGGAACCCTATAAAGTTCACGTACTCTGTTTTTAAACGAAAAACGGTCGATCAATGTCCTAATTTCGAGAGGAAGGTCATTCCAAAGAAGAATGGATCGCACCGGAAAAGAAGAATGGACGAGATTTGAAGTGTGAGTTGGACAGTGCAGAAGAAGATTGTTAGAAGAGCGTAGATGTTTGTCATGATTGGAGCCAAGTAGATGTAGATGGGATTTTAAGTAAGTGGGAGCATTGGGAGACTTTAGAAGTGAAAAAATTAAACAGACAGCTCGCAGACTACGTCGTCGTCGAATCGGTAACCAACCCAGCTCCTCACGAAAAACCGATACGTGGTCGTACTTCCTAAGATTGTAGACAAAGCGAATGCAATTATTGAGAAGCCGGTCGAGTTTATTGAGCAGATCTGCATTCAGGTCGAGATAGCACACATCACCATAGTCGAAAATAGGAAAAATTAAAGTCTGCATAAGCATTGTCTTGGTTTTGGCTGGCAGAAAATTCTTAAGACGATAAAGAGCGCGAAGTGTCTTAGTCACCCTTTGGCAGATCTTAGTGACCTGAACCCGCCAATTCAAGGTTGAATCTATGTATAAACCCAGATTCTTAACACTCTCATTAATAGGAATTACTTTTCCGTTAAAGGTTATGAACGGAAGAGTCAGTTCATTCAAACGGTTAACCATGTGATTAGTGCCGATAATTATGCTTTGGCATTTGTCAGGGTTGACGGCCAGCCCAAATCTATCACACCATCCACTTATCAAGTCCAAATCCGCATTTACACAATCAATGGCCTCTGAGATATTGTCCACAGAGGCTTGGCTATATAACTGCAAGTCATCGGCATATAAGTGATACGTACACTGATGATCGGTGGTTAAGAGGTTGATAAATATCGAAAAAAGAAGAGGAGATAGTATGCCGCCTTGAGGGACCCCAGAGTCAAGATTGCACCAACTCGACGACATCTCATCGACACAAACTGACTGCTGGCGACCCCGAAGATATGAAGAAAACCAATCCAGCTCGTCCGAAGAGATCTTTATATGGGCAAGGATGGACAAAAGTATGTCGTGGTTAATGCAATTAAAGGCATTGGAAAAGTCCACTAAGACCATTACTGTGGCCTTACCTTTTTCCATCCCATCCCTGACGTCGCCTGTTACTTTTAGGAGTGCTGTAGTCGTGCTATGTCCAGGTCTAAATCCTGATTGTAGGGGATTAAGAATGGCATTCCTGTGTACAAAGTTGGACAACTGCCTATGCACGCATGCCTCCAGCACTTTCGATAGAAAAGGAAGGATAGAGATTGGACGAAAGTGTTTAGGAAGTGAGGGATTGGAAATTTTGGGAAGGGGAAGAACGTAAGCTTTACGCCACAAGATTGGAACTTGTTCAGAAGTTAGGGAAAAGTTAATAATGTGTGAGATAGCAGGAAGAAGTAGGTCTAGGATAAACATGATCATCCGACGACTAATGTCGTCACAGCCACAGTATAAAGAGTACTAACCAGTATTGTAACTCCCTACAAACGGACGAAGCGCAAACTATACCTACGAGTCTCGTTTTCGGCAGGCCTTTCAGCACGCAAGCAGGCGCCGCAGTCGCGATTGTGCCGAGTAGACGAATGGACGGTGTGTCGTTTTTTAGATAGTAACCGCGCGAGGTTTATTTACTAAAAATATTTAATATGACAACTAGAGTCTATTCTGCTTGTTTTGGTTGCATGAATTCGTCAATAACGCACCCAGAGATAACGTTTTTTAGATTACCTGGAAACTCCGAAAGGTAAGACTATAAATTGATTTTACTTAAGTACTAATTGGTACTATACCTCCTACTAGTTGACTAAAGTTAAACAAAGTGATTGACACGAGTGAACTAGGTAGTTACATGAAGTAGGTATGTTTTTGTTTAAAACTAGACTTGTGCTTGCTCAGTCAGTGAACGGTGCGATCCAATATAGTACAATATCCAAAAAAAAAACTAGTTCAGAACTCTAGTACGTGTAGGTAGTACATTTAGTTCCGTTGTCAGTTCGTAGTTATTTAATTGAGAGCAATGATTTAGGTATGTTTCAAGAGTATTCATTTCTTTGTGGATGACCGATGTTACAGTACACGCTAAGTGTACTGTAACATCGGTCATCCAGAAAGAAACAAACCATATGACTTTGATTGACAGCATTTTTGTTACCTTTGATTTTTATTACACGCATAGAGTCAAATATGAACTTCCAAAATTTAACACAACTTGACAATGTACGAAAAGTACTAGTCGAAAAATAGTTTTAATATTGTAAATCGAAATTTAACGCAATGATTATAAAGACTAGAATTCCGTGATTCTATCACTGACGAAACATGTGATGAGCCGATTATTATTGTCTACGCCGCTTACTCGTTTTCAAATTTCTATACCCGTCTCACTCAATCGTTAGTAGATAACGGGCGCTGCGCCGCCACGCCGCCGCCCCGCGCCGCCAGCCGTTGCTGGGATATTATATTATTACTCACAAAGTATTTTTTTGTTTAAAAAAAAAGGTACATATTTACTCGAAATGTAAGCTGGTTGTCAGTAAAACGACAATCCTAAATACAAATTGAAGGCCTTGTGGGCGGATTGAAAAATTTCAACTACATTACGCTCACTATCTATACGCGTACGTAAAACTATAAGGTAAAATGTGGGCGTATACTATGCCTCTACCTACACCTTCAGGGATAGAGGCGTGACTATATGAATGTATGTATGTACATATTTACAATCGCAATACTAAATAGAAAATCAAAGTAGGCACATATTATTAAAATGCTGTAGGTGGGCAGCCCTATCGCATGCTTACGTACCGCGCGGCAGTAGGCATTTATTTCTAAAATCCGGCCGAGTCAAACTACAGTATACAGTGTCACAGCCCACTGCCTTTGATTTGATGGCCAAAATAATCCTTTTGATCTCAACCGACGTGACTGGAGAAAACTGAAAAGGTGAATAGCTGGGAATGGTTAATCCGGCTACGAAGTCAACCGTTTGACTCTTGGTTAGGCCATCAATTGCGAGAGAGGTGGAGAAATGACGATTAATAGCATCTAACTCAATTGTCTTAGGTAGCTCCATCTGCCTTGGTTTACCGATTCCCAGAGTCCCAAGAAACTTCCATACATGCGCTGGTGATGAATAAGTTATGTTGTCGAAAATGTGTCGGCGTTTAGCATTCCGTATCACTTGATTACACCGATTCCTTGCTGTTTTGTAAGAACTCCAATGTATGTCCGTACGGTGTTTTTTAAATTTGTGAAAAGCCCTGTCTCTGCGTCTCATAGCAATTCGCACTTCATTTGTGAGCCACGGCGCTGGGGGATGCTTTAACTTCACCCTTCTAACAGGAGCATGAGTGTCGTAGAGGCTATTTAAAGTTTTATTAAAGTGCAGAACTTTTTCATCGACTGTGGCAGCTTCTCTCAAAGGCGCCCAGTTGATCTCAGCAGCATCGTCGCACAATTTCTTAACATCCATGCGCCCAAAACAACGCCTATGCAGTACTTTAGGTTTGAGTTTAGGAGGTTTTAGAAAATAAGACAGATAAATCAAATCATGATGTGAAAATGCCGGCGCTAAAAGCTGACCGTGCGAATGTACAAGATTTGGAGAAGAAGTAAGAATTAAGTCGAGCCAGGTATCATCTGTGTCTTTATTGTGATGTGTAGCCTCAAGTGGCAAAATATGGAGACTGGCTGACTCAACTATGTGAAGGAGTTTTTGAGCTCTTGAAGAGTCTACCAGAAGATTGGTGTTAAAGTCACCCATGATGATGTAATGCTCATAATCAGACCCCAAAGATTCTAAGACCAATTCGAAATCGGTGAAGTAATCAACGCAAGGGGGACTATAAACAACGCCAAGAATAGTTTTGACCCCCTTGACCCAAACCTCAAGGAATAGGAACTCCGCGGTAGCGGAGTATTGTGGTCTACGGAGGTATATTGCAACCCCACCTCGCTCCTTACCTATCCTGTCGTTTCTGATTAAAATAAATCCAGGGAGAGGGTAGGAAGTAGAGAGTAAATTAGGCTTTAGGAAGCTCTCAGAAATTAAAACCGCATGAACATGGGAGTCTGCGAAAGTAGCTACAAGGTCACTGTAGTGACCAGCCACGCTTTCTGCATTAATATGGCAAACATTAAATGACCGTCCCAGTTGTCGTTCAAAACGCATACGAAGTACATCACCAACTGTAGCTGTAGTTGTATTGTTTGTGATTGAGCAAAAACTGTCATTCTGAGATGGTGTGTCAGTATCATAGGCAGAGTGGAAGGAATCATCATTAGCAAACAAGTCACTCATAATGTTTAAAATAATCTATACATATTAATACAAGAATAAATAAAAATAGTATATAAATATAAATACACTCGAGAGCAATGAATCCGGGTCACTTAAAGAATGTTAAAAATCTCGGAAACTAAAAATGATAGGTTAATGCAATAAATTGTATTTAATAGACAATGTAATACTCCTTAAATGAAAGTAAAAAAAATATGAGTCACCATACATTTTATTAACACAAAATTACATAAAGAAAAAACTGCCGATCTCTCCTTAAAACAAAAATAGGAAACATGAAATTTTTCAACTTTATTACGATTTTCTTGAATTTTAATACTTCGTATTGCCTCCTCGTGCTTCCATTACTGCGTTTACGCGGTTTGGCATGCTGTACACCAAGTTCCTTATACGATTTTGGGGAATATTCTCCCATTCCTCTGTGAGAGCAATTTTGAGCTCACGAAGCGTGATTGGGGGAGGATTCGTTGTTTTACGCATCTGCCTAGCTCGTCCCAAGCATGCTCGATCGGGTTGATATCCGGGCTGCGCGCTGGCCACTCCATACGAGTAATGTTCATCTCTTGAAGGTAGTCATTCACAATCCTACCTGTATGAGGTCGGGCATTGTCATGCATAAATATAGCATCCTCACCTAAATTGACCATAAATGGACCAACGTGATCATTGAGGATTTCTTCCACATATCTTACGCTAGTTAAAGAGCCGTTTTCTATGATCACCAGCTCTGTGCGACTTTCAGAAGAAATTCCGGCCCACACAAGTACAGACCCACCACCGTAGGCTACTTTTTCTTCGATGCATGCTTGCTTGAATCTTTCCCCTGGTCTTCGATACACTCTGTGTCTTCCATCGTGCTTGTAGAGCATAAATTTTGATTCGTCGGAGAACATAACTTTTGACCAATCTTCAATACTCCAATTTATGTGGCTCTGGGCATACCTTAGTCTCGAAATACGATGCCCACGCTCCAGTTTAGGGCCGTTTGCAGGTCTAAGGGGTTTTAAGTTAGATTCAGCAAGCCGACGTCTTACTGTCCATGCACTTGGGTTACTTCCTCCGAGGCGTCGAAACTGATTGGTGAGTTCAGTTCCTGTGAGAAAGCGATTTCGAAGCATGGTGTTCACCAAGTATCGGTCTTCTCGTGCTGTGGTACACCTGGTTCTGCCCGTTCCTGGTCTGCGTAGGTTAGAACCAGTTTCTTCGTAACGTCGGAGAACTCTTTGTACTGTTGACAGCGACACACCGACAGTCCTGGCTGTATCGCGCTGACTCCGGCCGGTTTCCAGCATTGTAAGTATTCTGGTGCATTCTTCAGGCGTAAGCGACATAATTTCAGCTTGATTAATGAATATAGAGCACTATCAACATGGTTTATGTACCCACATAAATGACAGATTACAAACAAAAGCAACACCAAATGCTGTAATTTCGTAGTTCCATCTTCGAAAGTGGCCCTTTTTCAAATTTGATTTTTTTATGATATAACTTTACAATAACTAAGAAGTTTTAATACCTTCATTTAAGGAGTATTACATTGTCTATTAAATACAATTTATTGCATTAACTTATCATTTTTAGTTTCCGAGATTTTTAGGATTCTTTAAGTGACCCGGATTCATTGCTCTCGAGTGTAGTATATATGTACTTAGATAATTAATATTATACTTATGTTAAGATAAAAAATATACCAGTATAATAGTCACGCTGAACAGATGAAAAGATTCAGTCTCTGCACCACCCGCCAGCAAACTTTCACAATACTGGAAAAATTAACTTTAACACACTGCAAAAAGGCTGATGAAAAAAAAAGAACTAAAATATCAACTACAAATTTGGTACGTGCGTCGTCAGTGGAATACTGCGCAACCTTTACACACTGTACATAACGGAACGTAGATGTATGTTTATAAACGAACTATTACCCATCTTTACTTTGACTATGAAAACTTTTGTACATATTTCTGAACGAAATAGACGAAATTTTGCTGTACGTCACAAACGTCAATGTCACATCAAAACGTAAACAAACCAGGAGAAATGAATAAATAATTATGTTGTGGGTACATACTAAACTATGATTTTTAATTCGAGTCAGTAAAATGACATTTTCAGTGTTGCGGGATTTTTGTCACAAATAAATAGTGAAGTGGTTGAATCGAGTTTTACTATTAAAAGTTAGTCGAGATTATATTTTTTAATTCAATATCAAACAGTAATGAAATATTACATAAAACCACCTATATCGTATTTCAACTCATTCAAATAATGCAGTAAACAAACAATTTGGATCTCGATTGCTCCTTATTTCCCTACATTTAAATATAATCACTTTTATAGGAACCATAGTTTGTTTTATACAAACATACACACCAATTTATCTTGAAAATAATTTCATGAAAAGTACTTTGATGACAAAAATTTAAAACTGTCATTTTTGCTTGTCCTTAAATTATTTTTTCATCCCATCTATTCGAAAAGCATCACTTTGCACCACGATAACAGGGCGCAAAATATAAATAATCTTTTCTGTTAAGAGCTTTTTAGCGGGCGGCAAAGTGATTTGAATTTGGAACTTGGAACTGAATTTATAACATTCATAGAAATCGAACGCAAATAGTATAGGGGAAACTGGGGTTACTTGATCCTATTTGAAAATTTCCACACGGGTAAACCGTTCTACAATGACTCTTTTTTTTTAATGGTTTGGCATCAAAAAATCAACATAATGATTATGCCAAAAAGCGCGCGTATTTGCGTCACGATTAAACATCGCATGTAATTAGGCTGTATGGATGAATTGCCTTTACATTTCACTTGTGGGATTATAACAACAAAACAACTTGTATGAGACTGTATTTGGGGATCGTGCGAAGTATGGCCCCATACGGGGCCCCCGTATGGGCGGAGACCCTGATGGTCAGCAATGTGGCTAGATAGCTGAGCCAGCTGAGGGCGATGGCCGTTAGGATTATAAGGGGATACCGCACGATCTCAGGTGAGGCGGCATGCCTCCTAGCTGGGACCCCTCCATGGGACCTAAAAGCCAAGGGTCTGCGTCTCGAGAAATCGAGGCCCAGCGGTCCCTGCTCCACCAGGAAAACGTGGAGATATGGAAGGTGCGACTTCAGCAACCAAAGGGGGGATTCGCCACAATCGCGGCCGTCAGACCGGTCATGGACGAGTGGCTGGAGAGGAGAGACGGTGCTCTCTCCTACCGGTTGTCACAGATACCGGGCACGGTAGTTTCGGTAAGTATCTGTGGCGAAGACACCGGGAATCCACAGCACTGCGAGGACCGCAGCGATGACACAGCGCTGCGGTCCTCGCAGTGCAGTGCGCGGCAAGATTAAGTCTATTATAAAAAAAGTCAGTCCAGTCAATTCAATTATTAAGTCAATTATTTTAAAATAGCCTTAATCATTAATCTCTTTTATGATTAAGCCAACACGCCATTTTAGATTTACCATCACATTCAAAGAAACCCCTTAAATTTAAATTTTCAAAATATCTTCGATGTAATAAATTCTTAAAAGTGTTTACTTTACTTGTTGTGTGTGTTTACTTTTTTATTTATCGACCGATTGACATAAAATAAACACTAACCCTCATATTCATAATCGTTTATTAAACCTATTTTAGTTAAAACACATTTTAAGTCTATTGCTGTCTCTAACCATACTCTGGTTAGAGACAGCAATAGACTTAAAATGTGTTTTAACTAAAATAGGTTTAATAAACGATTATGAATATGAGGGTAAAGCAAACCTCAACACAATAAAAAAAACCGCATTGTAATTGGTTAGGCGGGTACTGAGATTAGCGCCCACAAACGTACAGACAAACAGATATACAGACATACAGACAAACAGACAAAAATTCTAAAAATCATTGTTTTGGGTTCTATTGAGTTCATAAAGCCCCCTTATAATATTTTATCTTATTTATCTTCCATGTACAGACAGCGACCTGTTACGATTTTATTAGGTATATATATATATATATATATATATATATATATATATATATATATACTAGCTGACCCGCGCAACTTCGTTTGCGTCACATGAGAGTGAGGTATGGTATTAATATTTCGAGTATTATAATGTTTCCCGTTGCATTTATTACTTATTCTCGTCGTGTCGCGTCGCTTGTATTCATTAGAGCTAAACCGCTTTTGCATCACATGAGAGTGAGAAGGAAAGAGGTGTTAAAATGATATAATGTTTCCCGTCGCTTTTACTTCTACCCATCCACTTTTTGGTATGGAACACATCGTGAGCGAGTCCGACTCGCACTTGGCCGGTTTTTGTCGTTCAATTGACTGGCTGCCACTACAGACCAAGTTTACTCCCGTCACGTCGGTTCATACTTTAAAACTTAATAAGAGGGTTATTGTAAGTGAACCTTAAAAGATAGGCATATTATTATGCTGTCAAGGACTTTTTTTTATAACTTTTTAAGAGAAACAATTTTCTAGTACACAATTTTTACGTAACTAACTATTTATGCAGCGTCAGCAATGGAAGCTCTCAAAAGAAAGAAATAATCCCCGTTCTCGAAGCATTATTCATGGCTGCTCTGCTCCTATTCGTCTTAGCGTGATGTTACGTCGCCATTAGCCAGCCTCAATCAATGGACTATTAAACTGTAAAATAATTTTTGAAATGCAACCAGTCGTTTCTGAGATCCTAGCACAAACAAACTCTTCAGTTTCATTATTTCGTGAGCGAACCTTAAGAGATAGACAAATTAGGTTATTGTGAGCGAACCTTATAAGATAGACATATGCTCTCGCGGACTTTTTTTTAGAACTTTTCAAGAGAAACAATTTTGAAAACACAATTTTTACCTAGCTGTAACCATTTACGCAGCGTACGCCTCGGAAGCTCTCAGACGGTAAAAAATATTCCCCGTTTTCAAAACATTCTTGATTGCTGCTCCGCTCCTATTCATCTTATCGTGATGTTATATAGCCTATAGCCATCCTCGATAAATGGACTATCAAACAGTAAAAGAATTTTTGAAATCCAACCAGTAGTTCCTGAGATCCTAGCGTTCAAACAAACAAACAAACAAACAAACAAACTCTTCAGCTTTATAATATTAGTATGGATGTATTGATATTGATTGATGATATGTAATAGATAGATATTATATATTTACAATATAAAATTTAAAATACAATACAAAAACATCTTTACACCTAATAAAATAAAGAATGACTAAAATGTCTAAGTCTATTGATTGTCGAACATCACTATTGTAGCGGGTCACCCTTTTTTGTATCAGTGACAGTTGCACTTGTCATTTTACTGACTGAGATTAATAATCCGACTTTACATACTATTACTATAAATACAATAAAGTTTAGTGATAGGTGATAAGAAAAGTGAAAACCAAATATGAACCAAAATATCATTTGACACTATCCATCTAAATCGGAATCTAATACACTGCGAACCGTACCAACACACAAAACACCAGTGATTTTAGTTCTTCCGCGATCTTGGTTTTGCATTGTCGGCACTGACTGCATCACTCTTAGATGGGACACCACCTCGCTCACCAACCACCCTGGGATGCTTAGCAACTAATGGATTCAGCTCGTCCATGGATGTAATCTTGTGCCGGCTCCCACCAATACTGACAATAATAATGCCGTCTTGTGTCCAGCATGCCCGCATACCAAAATGTTGCCTGGCTCTGCTAAAGACTATCTGCCTTGCTTTTGTCAGATTTTCCTTAATAGATATTGAAGAGCCTTTAAGTTTGGTCTTACAGCGCCATATGCTTGACCTTATATGAAATGTGGCAAACCTTACCAAAATGGGACGAGGACGATCACCAGTGGCCCCCAACCTATGACAGTATGTTATATCGGCAGCAGTAATACCATTCTGGACCAACTTCTTTTGAGCTACATCAAGAACAGCAGCAGTACAGTTCTCATTCTCCGCTTCAGCAACTCCCATGAAAACCAGTGACTTACGCCGGTGCCTTGTTTCCATTGCATCTAGGGATCTTGAACACTCAGTGATCTGCCTCCTAAGCAGACCAAGCATGGAAAACATGAGTTCCCTGAACATTCGGAACTCTTCTGCAACCTTCGCTACGGTATCCTTGGCAGGTCCAACCGTTTGCAGCTGCGCCGCCAGTTCAGCCATTTTCTTGGAGAAGGATTCCTCAAGTCTGTTCTGCGCACTTTCGATATCAGCTAGTTGTGACATAGTGATCAAAACAATGTGCCTTATGACCTTATGTGAATGTGCTGGCAGGTGGTGTTTATTGTTGATGTCAGGTCACATTAACCCTTCCACAAACGTAAGTACTGACTTATTGTGATGTACTACACTACACAATAGTAAAATAAATTCAGAAATTTAAGTATTTTTAATTATTTTAAATATTCAAAAGCAGAGTGACTTCTAAACTTTTTCACACCTACTACCGCCCAAAAAGTAATGTCTCTTTGTAGCCAAATATTAAACAAAGGGCACACTTTGGCAACTGATAATTGGTACACCAGCTTAGAGTTGGCTTACAATTTACTGGAACATCAAACACATTTGATTGGGACTATTAGGAAAAACCGAAGAGGTTTACCTAAGGATGTAGTAGAAGCCAAACTTCAAAGAGGAGAGTTCATGGCCATGGAAAACGAGGATGGAATTACAATTTTAAAATGGAAAGATAAGCGGGATGTGATGATGCTTTCTACTAAACATTCTGATAAAATGTCAACAATCGCCAAAAAGGGCAAACAGGTTATTAGTAACCTGTTTGCCCTTTTTGGCGATTGTTGACATTTTATTTTTTACTTTTTACTTGCCGAAAGTGATTTTAAGGGCCCCACTCACTAACAGTCCGCCTGCAGTCTCTGATCCTATCGGACGGCCTGCCGTCCTAGACCAACAGCGCCAACACACTAAAGCGATTTTTGCCTGCCGGCAAGGCCCTGCTGTCAGTCTTGCGACCACACACTAACAGTCGGGAGTCGGCAGTTTCCTACCGTACGATCGCCCGTCGGCCATGATCTGATATCGGTTTGAGGGCCCATACACTACATACAGCAAATGGTCACCTTTTTGCTATTCTACACAAATTATTTTGTAATGAATAAATGAATTATTATCACAAGTCAACATGTTATTACGTAGATTCATCGATCTGAAAGTAGGTAGATGGATATTTAATGAATAATATACCGTACCACAAATATTTTTATTCAAAATTTTTGACAAAACTATTATAATCTGGATAACAATAAGAAATAAATATTTAAATTTTATAATACATAATTTAAAAGTACGTAGGTACTTTTAATCTGTGTAAATTATAGATAGGTATAAGATATATAGGGTTATCCCTCTAGATAGCTACCTACCAAAAAGCGTATTTAGCATTTTCATATAAGAGTAAAATCAAAATTACCTTTTATAGATCTTTTCTGAATGTGCTTTTAAGATTTTTTTTTTCACATTGTCAATTGTTGCTGAAGGTATTGTGGTTTGATAATATGCTAATAATTTGTTTTAAGCATCCTTCGTTCTTCCTTCAACCGTTTATTGTGATGACAATCATCTTTCACCTTTCATAAACATGGGAAACTTCTATATAACTCAATAACCGTAGATACAAATTGAGGTTTGCTGTCCATTTTGACGGTAAAATTAAACAAGTCGAAAAACTTAAAACTGTCGGCCTGCAACTGATACAAGACGTCGGTCGACAGGCCGCCGGCCGGCTACCTGCTAATGTGTGGTCAATCGCGCGCCAGGCTTTAAACTGTCCGGCCGATATCTGTCGGCGCTGAACGGAATCGTCGAGCGGCCACACACTATCAGTTCGTATTAGTCGTCCGTCCAAAACCTTCAACAGAACTGTTAGTGTGTGGGCTATTGCGATTAACTGACAGATTGATATCGTCCGGTAAACTGTTAGTGAGTGGGGCCCTTTAGATTATAATAAGTCAAAAGGATCTGCCGATATGAGCGACCAGATGACGTCGTATGCTTCTCCCTTACGTAAAACCATTAAATGGTACCGGAAACTTGGTATTGAGATTTTGTTGAATACTGCCGTAGTGAATGCATGGATTATGTTTACCGAAACTAGGAACACAAAAATGTCAATCGTAGAGTTTCGGAAATCTCTAGTAACAAGCTCGTTAGATTCTCAGCAGAATGAGTCAGGAGTAGTATCAAGACCCAAACGTTTGAAGCACGAGTTGCAAACAAAGTCTGGGACAGTGAGAAATACTAGACGATTTTGTGTACACTGTTACAAAGATATGGTAAAGCAGTTTGGACGAAAATTGGCGAAAAATAAAGCTAAAAAAGGTTAATACTTTTTGCGCTCAATGTGATGGAAACCCACATATCTGCTTATCTTGTTTTAATAAGATCCATCGTTATGTCTAGTTGTTATTTTTTGTCAATTATTGATTTAATTTTTTCTGATTACATTTTTATTTCAATGGTAATTTGTAGCATTTTATGGTATATTTTTTTCTGTGTAAGACCTTTTTTTTTTAATTTGAAGTTTATATTGTTTGTTGTATATTTTCAGTAACGTGGATTGTAATATTTTTAAGATTAAATGTGATTAAAAGTCATGTATCATGAAATTAGTTGTTATTTTACTTTATCTACAAAAATCTTAAGGAGATTGTATATATTTCCTAAAATTTTCTAAGTAGCCATGTCCCGTTGAAAAGGATTACTCTGTAGCGCCAAGACGGTCACTCGCATACACGAAATCTACGACACGCGTGACCGGCGGCCCAAAAATACATTTCGAATATGCCTCTCGCTTGAGGTCACCGGTGACCCCCATGGCGTTCAACGTGTTACATTCAGCGGGTACCTATGACAAGGTTATCGCAAGCAAAAGAATAATGATCGCACGGAAATCCAACATTAATTTACGCCGCTTCTACTTAACCGAGTACGATGAAACAAGTTTAAGATTTTAAGTCTGACCAAGATTATTTTTATATACAAAATTGCGTTCATTGTAAGAAACCACAAACTGACAAGAAATCCAAAAACCATATTTTTGTGTTCAGTATCGTTTGCATAATATAACCAAAGTACCCTCCGTCCACTCGGTTCCACTGTTTAAATCCCCTGGGGGGAATATCTGTATTTTTGTCCACATGGATACCCTGGGGATTTATCTGGATTTTTTGTCCACATGGATACCCTGGGGATTTATCTCGTTTTTTTTGTCCACATGGATACCCTAGGGTATCTATTTAGAATTTTTATTCATATGCATCGCCAAATGGAATTATTTGGATTTTTTTGTAAACACAGATCCCCTAAATACTTATATTCACAATTAAATTTTTAATCAATGGCTTAGTAGGGTTTTAAAGGAGTTCTGAGTTTTGTATAGATTATTGCTATGTAAAATGTATTGATTATTGATAGATATGGCATTTGACCTTTTTACAATAATCATAGCCATATTGACGTTGTCAGTTCTACATTAAAATATCACATTATTTTTGCAATCGTTTTCAAAATGGAAAATGGTTTAAAGATAATAAAACGTAAAGGTTTACTGTTATTACATTGTGGCTATAAATATCATAAAAATAAAGTTTATAAAAACCTTAATACAATATGGAGATGTACCAACTGGAGAAAACTTAAGTGTACTGGTAGTCTTACATTGTTGAAGGTGAGTTAATTTCTCTGTAACCGATCGGTAATATGTAATACCATTCTTTCTTATCTTCAACTGACTTCAAAAATGGAGGCGGTTTAAAGATACATTTAAAAGTACGCCACCCCCTTTTCAACAATTGTACATAATAAAAAAGTCTATCTTCCCCAGCACACACTGCAGAACTTCCTTCGTTAGACGCCAATCGCACAGTATAGGTGGCAAGGTCTACAATACTATTAACAAAAAGCTTTGCATGGATAGACTAAATAAATACGACGCAAAAACCAATGTATCGAATTGGTTGCAGGGTCTCGACTACCGAGAGACTGAGGATCTACTGACCTATCTAAAATGGGAACACCCAAAAATTCCGAAATATGTTTTTCCGAATTTCAATATTCCGATGTTCAAAATTCCGAAGACTATAATTCCTAATAAACAAAGCTCCGAATATTCAAAAGGACGATATTCATTTATCCGAAAGTCATAAGTACGAATTTTTATTTGTCCTAATTTCATTAGTACGAATAATCAAAAGACCGGACGTTTATTTTCCCGAAAAACATTATTCAGAATTTCAAATATCCGAAAATTCACTATTTAAGTTTTTTTAATAAAGTACGGTCAAGTCTAACAACCAAAGATATTATTTCCAAGTAAGTGGAAGGCAAACGACAAAACAAAAAAAATAACCACGATGGCTAAGAGTCGAGGTGTTAACCATAATAAGTGAATGGTTAACACCCCGACTCAGAGTACCCCGACCTTTTATTGTTTTGTCGTTTGCCTTTACTCACTTGAAAATAATATTTTCGGTAGTTAGACTTGACTATACTTTATTAAAAAAACGGGTGGAATCGGGAACATAAATAATCGTCTTTAATGATAAGTTTTCGGGTTAAAACAGGAACGGGTGGAAACGACATTCACCCTTCGTATTTATGATATTTCGGATTTTTGATAATCGGAGTTCGTATTTATAATATGGCGGATTTTTAATGATTCGGAATCCAACGGTTCGGTTTCTTGAAATTCGGTATTCTGACAGTCGGAATTGTAAACATTCGGAATTTTTAAATTATGACTTTTAATAAAAAGGATTTTTGAAACATCGGATTTTTTACTTTCGGAATTTCGAATCATTCGGACTTATGAAATTCGGAATTATGAAATTCGTGATTGTGACTTTCGGAATTAAGTTTTTCGTATTAATGTAGTGTACCCATCTAAAATAGCACAATGTCACACACACACACACACACACACACACGCACGCACGCACGCACGCACGCACGCTCACACACACACACACACACACACACACACACACACACACACACACACACACACACACACACACACACACACACGGGAGCGCGCGTACACCCCACAGATCTTCACATTTTGCATGCTAATATACCCTGAATAAAATACAACAGCATGATTACTATTTATTTCTATACAACACAATTAGCACACTGTTCACCATAGTAGGAATAATTAGCACCGTATCTCCAAGTCAGAACACTGAATTCCATAATACAGGCAATAGCCTAGTTTGGGATGCAGTCGTTAGTACCTCTAGTAACACAACAATATGTAACCTACATTGTAATTTTATCATGTAACCTATGTGTTGTAAATTTGTTCAATAAATTACTATAATACATGGGTCCCTAGGTAAAGTGAATTTTAACAGATTCAAATAATATAGTAAACAAAGAAATTGGATCTCGACTGCTCCATAATTACTAACTAACTAACTACCTTCACGCCAAATCCCTTGCGGGGTAGGCAGAAAGAACCGAGCGCCACACGGCTCGGTCCATACACACCTCACTTGCTTCTTCAACTTTCATTTTTCTTTTCATGCATGCACGTCGATTCCTACGGCTCTTGACACCACCTTCAACTAACACACGATTAATTTGGTCGTGGTAGGTGTGTCGTGGCCTTCCCCGACTCCTACGTCCATCCACTTTCGCGTTGTATATCTGTTTTGTCATTCTTTCATCTCCCATTCGTTCCACATGCCCGAACCATCGTAGCATGCCCTTCCTTACTTTAACACCGACACTCTCTTTCAGACCAACTCTCTTTCTTACATCTTCATTCCGAACGCGATCTGCGAGCGTTACTCCGCAGATTTTGCGTAGCGCGCGCATCTCGACCGCGTTTATTCTACTTTCATGCGTTTCCTGCCATACCCAACTCTCGCTTCCATACGTTAGCGTAGGTATCAGCACCGCATTGTGTACTGCGAGCTGGGCCTTTTGACTTAAGCCCTTGGTACCTAAAAGTTTGCCTAACGCTCCATTCACACTATTGCCCGCAGTTACCCTCTTTTCTACATCAGCGGTGTACCGTCCATCCCTGCTAAATGCACATCCAAGATATACAAACTCATCCACCTGTTCCAGCACTACATCATTTACAGTTATCCTGGCATTCGTTCTGTCCTCTTCTCTTTCGAATACCATCACTTTCGTTTTAGTCGCGTTCAAATGTAAGCCTCTCGTTAGACAATCATCTTTCATCGTTGTGATTAGTGACTGTAGTTCTGATGGCGATTCGGCTATGAGCACGGCATCATCTGCATACAACAAACAGTTCACAAGTAAGTCACCCATTCGCAATCCAACATTCATCGATCTTACTCTCTTTAAGACAATCGTCCAGGTACAGGACAAACAGCAGAGCCGACAGCACGCAGCCCTGTCTGACGCCAATGTTGACGTCAAACCAGGGAGACAGGCTGCCGCCCACCCGCACACATGCCGTACATCCCACATATGTAGACTGCACAGCACGAAGCAGCGCACCATCAATCCCGTATCCTGGCAATATATCCCAGAGATCCTTCCGTACAACTCTGTCAAATGCTTTCTCCATGTCCACAAAACCGCAGAAAACCTTCCGGCCTACAGCCAGCTGCTTCTCTACAATGTTGCGGAGAGAGAAAACTTGGTCCATACATCCCCTTCCATTTCGGAAACCACCCGCGCCTCCGTAATGAGTAATCCGTCAGATTTCACCCTCATTCTCCTTTCAATAATTTTGCCATACACTTTAGCTGCTATACTGATCAAACTGATGGCCCTATAGTTGGCGCACTCCATACGTGAGCCCTTGCCTTTATACAAGGGCACGACGATAGCACGCCTCCAGTCCATTGGGACCCTTCCAGTCTTCCAGCATAGATTGCTCAATGACCAGAAGGCGTCCCGGACGCAAGGACCACCTAATTTGATCATTTCAGCCGATATCCTATCAATTCCCGCAGACTTTCCATTTTTCAAGCTTCGTATCGACCATTCAATCTCTTCCAAAGTAATATCTCCGCTTGATGCTTGCACCGCAAGATCAGTCATCGACTCCCTCGCAGTGCCCGCATCCGGGAGATATTCATACATTTCTCCGAAGTACTCATTCCACCGCTCTAACACCTCTAATGGGTCCGCAAGAATGTCCCCAGCTTTACTCTTTATCTTATCCATTCTGGAAACTGACGAACAGCTCCGAGACTTCTTGACCTCCCTCCAAAAGAGTTTGGTATTTGTCTCGAAGTTCCTCGTCAGCTTCTCTTCCGCAATCAAATTTATTCTTTCACGCTTCTCTTTCACTAAAGCTTTGGCTTCATTCTTGCAGAGGCGGTAAATTTCTTTCTTCGTGTCTTTCATACTGTCATTCAGTTGCAAAGATGAGACATAATCCAACCACGCTTTCTTCTTTCTTGCTACGCAGGATTGAACTTTTGCATCCCACCAGGCATCACCTTCCGAATGTTCATGTCTCTTTGCATTCCCACATGCTTCTTTTGCACTATCTACTATACTTTCTTTCATAATATTCCAGCATTCATCCACATCTAAGTCGGAAAGGCTCGCGTTTGCAAGCCTTTCACTGACTAAGCCTACATACATACTCCTTACGCTTTCATCTTCCAGTTTTTCACTCTTTATCCTTTCATAGTCTCTGAAAGAGACACGCACTCGCCAGTGCCTCCACTTCTTGAAAAGACCAACAAACCGGCTTACCACCAGGTAGTGGTCAGTTTCAAGAGTGGGGCCTCTGTGGGCTCTTGTATCCCTTATAGCCTCTCGGAGACGACTGTCTATCAATATCAAATCAATTACACTTTTTTCTTCCTTCCGTCTCCAGGTATACGTGTGGATATCTTTGTGACGGAATAAACTGTTCGCCACAAGGAGGTCTCGTTCCAAGCATACGTCTAAGATTGACTTACCAGCATCATTCGCTCTCTTATCTCCATAAGGACCAAGGACAGCATCGAAGCCATCTCGCTTGGTCGCCACCCATCCATTCAAATCACCACACATGATCAACTTTTCATTCCCGTCAGCCAAATCGAGGACGTCCCTAACGGAATCCCAGAACTCCGCGAGCACTTGGGGATTAGCCGAGCTGACGGGAGTTTTATACGTACCCACAGGAGTCTTGGGCCTGCCAATCCATAATCTTTCACTCCAGAAGCCAAACGGGAGGAGAGCAAGACACTCACTCCTTTACTGGCATGATCCTCTTGCCTCCTCCATAATTACTTACATTTAATTATCAATCCCGATCATAGTCGTTTCAAGGAACTCTAGTTAGATTTATGCGGACATTTCGACACTATTTTACCTTTAGATTATAGAATAACTTCATGAAAAATACTCGGATTGTAAAAATTTGAAACTGTCATTTTTGCTTGTCATTAAATTATTTTTTCTCAGTCTTGTTTGTCATGGCAAAGACAAACAAGACTGAGAAAAAATAATTTAATGACAAGCAAAAATGACAGTTTCAAAGTGTTGTAAAACTGTTGTACTGGCTAATTGATTTTAAAAGGAGGTCATTGTTTTATCAATCAGTCAGTTAGAAAAAATGTTCTTACTTTAATAATATAACTTACTAGCTGACCCGCGCAACTACGTTTGCGTGATAAATGAAGAACCGCTCGACCGATTTTGTGCAAACTTCACATAAACCATCTACTAAATAGTCCGAACAAAGCCTAAACATTTGGTTTGGATAGGTGAGCCCGTTCTTGAGTCATAAAATTACAACGAAAAGTAGCATTGATTTTTATATACAGGATGAATTTTTCAAAAGGGATTGGATGGCCAAATCCGAAACTATAAGGAATAGCTAAAAATGCTCAAAGGAGTCACGAGCCCGATTTTGATGAAACTTAAAACCTCATCATTAGATTTTTGAAAAACCAATAATCCTAGCTAGGAATCGAACCCATTGATTCTGAAAAAAAAAAACACACCCTATATTATTACACCATACGTTAGTGTTGCTATTAAGGATCTTATTCTGGGAAGTAATGACATACGGCAAACTAAAGGAAAGTGTTCATCTTTAACAAAATACAATTTATTTTACTTACGTTAACTGATTAATTGTTCAAAATGTAGACCATTGTTTTCAATACCTAGCTGGATTCGAGACCTCAAGGATCATACTGCATTCAATATTATCGATTCCGTTTAGAATACTCTCCAAATAATCATTCTGAGCATGATTTAAAACACGGAATAGTTACGATCTATTTCTGGGATATTGAACGAAACAAAATATAGTACCAAATTTAGGTACATGAAATATGAATTCTATTAAAATTCCAAACTTTCCTTAAATTTGACGTATATCATTACTTCGCAGAATTTGATCCTGATCAGCGACACTATTGTATGGTGTAATAATAAAGGGTGTGTTTATTTTTCAAAATCAATGGGATCGATTCCCAACTAGGATTATGGGTTTTTCAAAAATCTAATGATAGGGTTTTAAGTTTTATCAAAATCGGGCTCGTGACTACTTTGAGCATTTTTAGCTATTCCTTATAGTTTCGGATTTGGCCATCCAAGCCCTTTTCAAAAATTCATCCTGTATATAGATTGACCGACCGAGCGAAGAGTGCGAGTCTTTGCCCCTTTTCACACGTACCGATACCGGTTGCCGGGTGCCGGGTACCCGGGTGTATGGCCGTGTACTATACGCTTTTACACGTAACGGACTGATTTGCCCGGCAACCGCTTGCATTCGGCGCCGGTTACCCGGCAACCGGTGCGTTTGAAAAGGCACTTTGAGTTTGGGTCTCCGATTCCGCAGTATAGACGATTTTGCTTTCGTCCGTATGTGTGTGTGTGTGTGTGTGTGTCAGTTTCGGTCTAGAAGACGTATTTTTTAACCGATTTTCTACAAACTTGGCACACATGTTCTTTGATTGAAAATCATTGATCTACGAAAATATAAAAAAACAACTTTTGTCGAAAGTTTTTTTAGCTTTTGGAGCAAGCGAAATAAAAGCACAGTTGCTAACAAAATTTGACATAGAAAGATACAAAACATAATATGTCGACGATCTTGCCGCTTCGAAGGGAATAACTCTGCTGCGCCTTCCTCCCTATCACTGTGAGTTAAACCCCATTTTTTTTATGACTGGAAATCCTACATGGATGCTATGCCGGACTCCTACCGACTTAAACCACACAATGCCTTACAATAGTCTATGGCCGGAAGTACCGGGTAAGCCCTCGGAAGGATGTCCCAGGGCTCCCGGCAGACTGGCTACCACCGCGGCCTCGCCTAAATGGTTCGGGTACTATCCCGCGTCTGGGGTGTTTGTTCGGGTGTTACCCCGCTACTTGGGGAAGGGGGGATGGTTGGGTGCTGGGCGAAGAGACATGCCACTGTCTTGGCCTGCTTCTTTAAGAACGACGAGCAGTCGACTTGCCGTTCTCAGGCCCTCAGTCATGGAGGCCGATAGTATTGGGCGAACAGCAACCGGCGACGACCCTGTCGCCGACTGCGAAACTCGGGAGGGAGATTTCTCTCCCGCTACCTACCCGCTGCCTCCTTCTCGAGCATAATTTGCTCGCAGAAAGACGCAGCAGCGTCCCACTTTCCACCGCTGGAGACCATGGCCCTCACCATGGTCTCCAGCGTGAGAATGCCCATGTCCAGGCCAGCAACGAGGTCCCGGCGCTGCAGTGCTCAAGCTGAGCACTCCGCCAGTGTGTCCGTATCCTCGCTGCAGTCACCGCAATAATAATATAATAATAATAATAATAAACTGGAAACCCCAGAGCAGATCTGTCGTATATTTTTTTCATCAACAAATAAAAATTTATTTTCAATATTTATATTACAATTTTACTCAAAAGTGACGGATTTTACGAAAAACAAACATTTTATCAATAAACACAATGAATTTTTTTTCGGAGAAGAATGACATGACGTACGTCATGTCATCCAAAAATTACAATATGTAGAAAAATTATACAATGATCACGAGAGCGGAAGCCAGAAGACGAAATGCACTTACAACACCTCCGGACTCGTCGCACAGCTCCGCCTCGCAGCACAAGGTACCAATTGCTGTTGAGGCGTCGAGCTCGTCATCAAGCGACGAGTACTTCTCCCCGCCGACATCGCCAACACCTGTACGTCGGCAGGGGAGGACCCGGCCACCGACCTGCTTAGGACCCCGAGGCCCACCGGCCTCGAATAGGGCCCCGCTGCTGGTGGTAATGTGCACCGCATGCGATGGAATTCATCCATGAATGAAAACGTCAAAACGTCATGCGGGCATATTTTGCGGCTACAGAGGGAGGAACTAACCTCACTGCGTACCGTGTTCGTTTATTGCCTTTGTTTCAGGCTCTTGAACCAACGGTCAACGTTTCGGCACAACGGCTATCGGATCAAGTGCGGGTCATACAACGTAGTCATATGTTGGATGATGCTGTGCTTGAGAGGCTTCGCTCAGAAGCACAGTGTAACATTGTCATCCCTACTTTGTCTCAACCTAGTGTAACTAGTGCAGTGATTATTAACGAATTACCACCTATCGTGCCCATTGACGAAGTAGTGGATGATGTTGTTACAACGGTAAGTACCCAATACAATGATGAATTAAGGAGTTTTTTGGAACGAGCGATTCAGGAGTATAGGTTCTGTGATCCCATATGTCGTCCACGTATACCGCGCTTGCCTACGCATAAAAAGAATTTGGCGCTGGTGGGTGCCCTGGATTCGATTCTGTCAAGTTATTTTACTACTTGTGTAGAAATATGTGATGCACACTTAATTCTGTATTGCTCGGCTGTAGCAGTATGTCAAGTGGCTGGTGTAAAATTTCTAAAATTTGAGCCAGTTACTAGACCTAACTCTGTTCCAGTCTGGCAATGCAGAATTGAGCGTCGCATCGCCGAGACTAGGGTCCTCATCAGCAAGCTAAGCTGCTTCAGGGCGGGTAATACTCGTCCTAGGGTCATGCGTTTTGTGACTCGTGCATTCGCGGGGACTGATATTAGTCCTCGCGAATACACAATACGGGTCACAGAACGTATTGACTACTTAAAGCAGAAAATTTATGCGTGGGCAAGCCGTATACGTAGGTACAAGAAAAGAGTGGACCGCTATAATCAGAATCGCTCGTTCCAAAAAGATGAGAGGTGGGTGTATAGGAGATGGGAGCAACCCGATTCAAGTGTGACTAATGGTTGCCTACCGGATGCCGAAGCCACAAGTGTATTTTGGCGAGGCATTTGGTCGGTACCTGTTGGTCATACAGAGTGTGAGTGGATGCGGGATGTCGATCTGTCATGTGAGTCTATACAGACTATGGAACCAGTCCTAATAACATCTAGTGACATTGCCAGTGCGGTTCGTTCGTTGCCCAATTGGAAGTCAACTGGGCCGGACGGACTGCACAATTTTAGGCTGAAATGGTTCCGTAGCTCACATGCTTGTTTGGCATCCTGCTTGCTGCATGCCTGCAGACATTACTTGAGTCAGGGTCGCTTCCATCTTTTATGACTTCGGGATTAACCCACCTTCTCCACAAATCTGGTAGTACTACGGACCCTAAAAATTATAGACCGATAACTTGTTTACCAACGTGATAAGCTCGAAATTCTGCTTAATAATATCAGGCCCTGCTATACAAATTCTCTTATGACATCCAAAGTCGTTGATATTCCTTCGTTTTTGAGCGTGTGCCGGAACTTTGAGCAATATCATAGTCGAAGCAAGGAGTTCGTCGAACCACCTAGAATCACTGCAAACACTCTGGCTCCGGAATTAGCTTATAATTACTCCAGTACTTCAAATTTACATAAAAATACTCCAAACTACAATTTTTCTAGAAATTTTAGTTATTTCAAACCAAATTCTAAAAATTTCAATTACGACTGTTACGTACTCGACATGCATCCTTCGCCTTTTCTCATCGTCCATATATTAAAAAAAATAACTCACACCAATGGCACACACTAGCGCCATCTGGAGAAAGACTCTGTAACGAGATTCGAAGGAAATTAACCGCGCGCGCGTGTCCTCGTCTCAAAAATTATATTCGCGAAATTCTCTAAAACTGTTTATCTATACTTTATTATTCAAGTTCAAGAACCATAGGTATTCCCCGGGGAACTACAGGAGATCTGCGCCTGGATGTACGTGTGAGTACCTACCCTTTTCCTATTCCTCAAGCTGTCGAAGTATTTTGGGAGAATATATTTTTAAATTCAACATTATAATATCGTTTATGCAACATTTATGGTCATTTCGAGCCAAATTTATAAGTTCAAAATAGATATCAACAGATATTTTCGAATTTCGCGTTCAAATTTTACTTTTCACTAACTTGTGGGTGGATGTTACATTGCAAGTATTTATTCAATAGTTCTACTGTGGTGATGTAATATTGCAAATTTTGGTTTATACCAGTGTAGTCAAATATTTCTATATCTATTTCTGTGTTGGATAAACTGGAATTGACTCATTTTAGTGAAAATATTTGTAAAAACCGTAAGTACTTATTGTTCTACGTATTCCGTATACCTACCTACTTATAACCTATTTCGTGTGTTATATTTGTGTTTCTATATTTGTGATTCGAAATGGCACAAAAATTAACAGAGATGGAAATTAAAATTAATTCGCTTATTATTAAAAAGGAACGTTATTATAGACGTGTTCAACAATTATATGATTTGGCAAAGGCCGTCGAACATAGTATCCCGGAGTTAGACAAACTGTACGTACGGGTCAGTGACCTTGATAGCACCCGTGATTTGTTCGAGAAAGTGGTTGATGAGATTTCCGTATTAAAATTAAAGCAAAACCCCGACTATGTCATATGCGATCAGGAGTCACTTTCTATGGATGATTTGTATTTTGGAATAAAAAATATTTTTCGACGTCACGAACAATCGTCAAAGAACTCTGCTAATTTACATGATGATGTCTCGAAGAAGCGTAGTTGTGCACAACCCCGTTTACCTAAAATTGAACTAGTTCATTTTGATGGTAAATTGGAGAATTGGATCACATTTCGTGACACATTTACTAGCTTAATTCATACGAATAATTCGATAGGTAATACCGAAAAGTTTTATTATTTACTGTCGGTTGTAAGCGGGCCTGCCCTTCAAATTGTTAAAAGCCTACCTATATCTAGTGATAACTATGATATTGTTTGGTCGTCATTGATGAATAGGTTTGAAAATAAGCGAGCTATAGCTACTCGGTATATGGATAAGTTGTTTACGTTTAAGCCGTTGTCTGGCGAATCTGTGAGCGGATTAAATACCTTTTTAGAAACTTTTCAAGAATGCGTTCAAGCACTTGAATTATTGCAAATCGAAGATCTGTCGGGATTTATTCTTTGCTATATCGGATTGCGTAACTTAGACCCGGTTTCTAGGCGTGAATTCGAACAAAAGATAGGTCAAAATGAAATACCTATTTTCAAAACTTTAATTGATTTTGTAATAACGCAAGTACGTATGTTGGAAATGTCAACTAATTGTACGTTGAAATCTGGTTCTAGTAAACTTATAACTCATAATTCGAGTCATAAGCCTAGTTCAAAAACTTTAATTTCAAAAACATGTTTGACTAGTAGCAACACAGGCCCTGTTAAAACAAATACTAATAAAGGCAATTGTTGTCAATATTGCAATAAGCCATTTCATTCAATTTATAAATGTTTCGAGTACATGGCTTTGTCACCTAGTCAACGCGTTGCTAAAATAAATAACTTGCAGTTGTGTGAAAACTGCCTGCGCCAAGGTCACGAATCTAATGAGTGTCCCTCCAAGCTATCATGTACGGTCTGCAAAGGACGTCACCACCACACATTGCATTTAGATCAGAAATCGTTCTCGCCTACTATACCTTGTACTACTACCGATTCTAAAGATGTTCAAAGTAAACACGTCTCGCTGTCCTGCTCAGCTGGGTCTACTGTACTTCTAGGTACGGCGATCATACACGTATCAGATGTTTTAGGCAAATATCAACCTGTGCGTGTTGTGATCGATAGTGGTTCACAAACCAGTTTCATGACTAATGACTGTGCACAGCGATTGGGACTATCCCGTTTCAAGTGTAGTACACAGTTGGTCGGTCTGGGTGGGTCAGTGGTACACGATCAGGGTGTGGTTTCCTGCAGAATCAAACCAACAATGTCTAGTAACCCTGTTTTCGACATTAAGGCGGTTGTGATTTCAAAGATTTCCAGCGATATGCCATCCCTTAATTTATCGCAAGAAATAATTCAAGAATATAAACATTTGGTGTTGGCTGACCCTACTTTTTATAGTTCAAGTCGTATTGATGTTTTGCTTGGTAGTGATGTGTTTCCATTTATTTATGACGGTGGCAAGTATTATCCATCTCGAAAGGATTTGCCACTCGCGTTAAGTAGCATATTTGGGTATGTCATTACTGGTCAATTGTCATTGGATAGTTCCAGGGATAGTGTATCAACCTGTATGTTTACTGGCGCGTCAATCAAAGTTGATAAACTGATGAAATCATTTTGGGAAACGGAGACTTTATTTTGTGATATACCTAGGGACCCAAATGACGTCATCGCAGAGCAGATGTTTGTAAATGACTGCAAGCGGGATAGTAGCGGTAGATATATTGTTAGTTATCCTTTTAAACCTGATGCGAATTTGGGTGATTCTCAACAAATCGCATTACGCAGATTTGAAAATTTAGAGCGAAAGTTATCTCGTCTACCTTCACTTAAGTGCGAGTATACAAAGTTCATGGATGAATATGCTTCGCTCGGTCATATGACTTGTGTAGGTACTATATCGGAGGTGGAGTCCAAATATGTCATACCCCATCATTGTGTTCATAAGCCTGACAGTAGCACTACGAAGCTTCGCGTGGTCTTCGACGCTTCGTGTTCTACTACCAATAATAAATCCTTGAATTCCGTTTTATATACGGGACCGAAATTACAAGCTGATTTAGTGGAGCTATTAATTAGTTTTCGGTTGCGTGAAGTTTGTTTGTGCGCTGATATCTCCAAAATGTATCGATGCATTTTAATAGATGAAAGGCAGCGCACATATCAACATATTTACTGGCGAAACGCGCCAAACGACCCTATAAAGGTATATGAACTAGGTACCTTGACATACGGCGTGGTAAGTAGTCCGTTTCTGGCGATTCGCACCTTGCAGCAGCTAGCAGCTGATGAGGGCGCCCGATTTCCTCACGCTGCCCGTGCGCTTGGTACAGGCTTCTACGTCGATGATTTTCTTTGGTCAGTAGATAGTGTAGACGAAGCCTTACAGTTACAACATGACTTGGTCGAATTGTTGAAACTTGGTGGGTTTGAACTGCGCAAGTGGTCAAGTAATAGCAGTCTAGTTTTAAGTAGCTTACCTAGCGATCAACTTGAACCACCTATCTACTAATATGTGCTACCATCATCAGTTTGATGATGGTAGCACATTGGCGATTAAGATTTTAGGTCTTCACTGGCTGCCACAAGAGGATGTTTTTTCATTTCGTACTACGGAAATGGATTCTATTGTTACAAAACGCTCTGTTCTGTCAGCTATTGCTAGACTATTTGATCCGTTGGGTTTCGTCCAGCCATGTATATTTTTTGCAAAATGCTTTATGCAAAAACTATGGTCTAAAAACTTAGACTGGGATGACGCCTTGCCCAACACCCTATGTGATGAATGGCGTATTTATTCATCTCAAATTCCTTTATTATCCGAATTACAACATAATCGGCATGTTCTTATCAGTAATTATTTAAATTTTCATCTTATTGGTTTTTGCGACGCGTCAATCCTCGGATTCGCTGTCGTGATATATATTCGCAGTCAAGACGCGCAGGGTAATTTCAAAGTGAGTTTACTGTTTTCGAAATCTAAGGTTGCGCCCTTACAGACAGTATCCATCCCTCGTCTTGAATTAATGGCTGCTCATTTATTATCTAAAACGCTCAATTACATTATATCAATTTTATCAAAGCAAGTGCACATCCATGAAGTGTTGGCGTTCACTGACAGTTCTGTAGTACTGACATGGATCAATACACCTGCATATAAGCTAAAAACGTTTGTAGCTAACCGTGTCGCTAAAATAGCTGACGGTTCCTCAATGGTTAAATGGTATCATGTAAGTGGTACTAGTAACCCCGCCGATGTATGCTCTCGCGGTGTTACTCCTGCTCAACTATTGAATATTGCTGATGGTTGGTTCAACGGTCCTCAGTGGCTGTACCAACAACCACATCAATGGCCGGTGAGGTCTCTCAGTGAATTCAATGGCGAACCATTAGAACTTAAAACTATAAACGAGAGGGTTTCATTACTCACGAAAAGTCCCACTGTGATCAGTGACTTTTATGATGATGTAATTGTCAAGTTTTCAAATTTTAATAAGTTATTGCGTGTGGTGGTGTGGTGCCTTAGGTTTATAGCTAATTCAAAGCCTCGTGCCTTTGACAAGATTAAGGGGCCTTTATTAACGTCTGAGTTAAATGTGTCACACAATTTAATTATTCAAATGGTCCAATCTCAATATTTTTCAACTGACCTTGAGTCATTAAAACAAAATAAGTATTGCTCTCCAAGTCTACGTAAACTCGACCCCTTCATTGATAGCCATGGTCTCCTCATGGTGGGGGGTAGACTTTCTCAAGCAGACTTACCGTTTACACAACGGCACCCCTTAATTTTACCTAAAAAATCACACTTCACTAATATTCTTATAGATTATTATCATAAAATTTATTTACACGTTGGGCCTAGAAACTTGCAAAATATCCTAGCGCAAAAATATTGGATTGGTGCTGCTAGATGTGTAATTCGGTCTCGCCTTTCAAAGTGCATTACATGTTTCAAAAATAAGCCGACTATAAATCAACCTAAAATGGCTTCGCTGCCTAAATATCGTTTGCAAGATATTTATCCGTTTCACACTGTTGGCGTTGATGTAGGAGGTCCTTTTTATACGAAGGAGACAAATAGGCGTAATGCTAAAATATCCAAAGCGTATTTGTGTCTTTTTATTTGTTTTTCAACTCGTGCAGTACATCTCGAAATTCTCAGTTCCTTATCTTGTGATTGTTTCTTGGCTGCATTTGATCGATTTACTGCTCGGAGAGGTCTACCGCACACGGTTTGGTCAGACAATGGAAAAAACTTTGTTGCTGCGAATAAACATTTAAATGAGGTAGTTCTCTTTTATAATTCAAATAAATCTCAACTAACTGATGGATTCACACTCCGGAAGGTGTATTGGAAGTTCAATCCACCAAGCGGTAGCCATTTTGGTGGCGCCTACGAGATCGGTATAAAATCGGCTAAATGGCATTTAAAACGTGTCATGGGCACTCGCACATTATCATTTGAAGAGTTATGTACTCTTTTTTCGAATATAGAGGCTATATTAAATTCTCGGCCATTGTGCAGTTTGTCTAATGATCCTGGTGTGTTCGATGTTCTGACGCCAGGTCATTTTTTAGTAGGTCGTCAACTGGTATCGGCCCCCAGTTACGATCTTTCAGATGTATCAATTAATCATTTATCTAGATGGCAATGTATTCAACAGATCACTATGCATTTCTGGCGTCGTTGGAAATCAGAATACCTTCATACTTTGCAACAGAGGCAGAAGTGGTTTGTGGATACGCCTAATCTAGCGGTCAATGACTTAGTTTTAGTTCATAATGATAACACTCCGTGTCTACAGTGGTGTTTAGGACGTGTGGAACAAGTTTTTCCCGGTTCAGATGGTAGAGTTCGCGTAGTTACGGTTCGAACTCAAAGTTCACGATTGCATCGGCCCGTCACTAAACTGAGTCCTCTTCCAAAAGAACAGGATATTTAAACTAAGTATACCTATCTATATAACATACATATTTTATTTTAATGTAGTTCTAAGTATTATTTACAGTCCATTTGCTTTAATATTGGGTTCATTTCTGAACTCCCTTAAAACCCTATTCATTGTTTAGCAGTGTTATAGTTGAATAGGTGCACATATTGTACTTTAATATTTGTGATATCTATTTTGAAATCAATGTTGATTTCGGTGGGGGGAAATGTTACGTACTCGACATGCATCCTTCGCCTTTTCTCATCGTCCATATATTAAAAAAAATAACTCACACCAATGGCACACACTAGCGCCATCTGGAGAAAGACTCTGTAACGAGATTCGAAGGAAATTAACCGCGCGCGCGTGTCCTCGTCTCAAAAATTATATTCGCGAAATTCTCTAAAACTGTTTATCCATACTTTATTATTCAAGTTCAAGAACCATAGGTATTCCCCGGGGAACTACAGGAGATCTGCGCCTGGATGTACGTGTGAGTACCTACCCTTTTCCTATTCCTCAAGCTGTCGAAGTATTTTGGGAGAATATATTTTTAAATTCAACATTATAATATCGTTTATGCAACAACGACAAACCTTCTCCTAACACATTCAACTCCAGTCCAGCAGCTAACGCTATTCTTACTTCTAATAATGCTAAATATTGCCCGAGATGTAGATCGGACTCACACTCCCTGCGTAGCTGTCGCCAGCCGCGTTATCTGGTTTGTTTCAAATGCGGTTTGAAAGGTTATCGCATCTCAGAATGTCCCTCATGCAATAACAAGTCTGTTAAAACTCAAAAAAAACGAGTAGGTTCCGATTGTGACAATAATAGCAACTCTAAATTTGACAAAGCCGACTGGCACAATTGGCTTAATTATATTTCAAAATTTTTAAACCCAAATAATCTTTCCACAATCGGTAACATAAATAAAAACCACTCGCCATATATACCTGTAACAGTTAATAAAATGAATACGGTAGGTCTACTTGATTCTGGCTCTAATTTCACCATTCTGGGTAATGATTCACACACGTTCTTCTTGAATAACATGAAAGTTAACTTCTCGAAACCTTTACGTTTTGTCACCGCCGGTGGCGACAAATATTCATCACTTGGCTCAGTGACCATTCCTTTCGAGTTTCGAAATACATCTATAGACCTGGAAGCACACATAGTCCCAGGAATAAAAAAATCAGTTATTCTAGGTATGGATTTTTGGAGGGCTTTCGGACTTTTCCCCAAACAACTAGAAACTATTCTAGTTCCCGGTAACCATGAGTCCGGCGTAGCACAACTACAGTCCGACGTTGATAATCATCTTATTTCTTTTGATCTTCTAAAAGACGACCAGAGAGCTACCGCTAACAAAATAATCTCAAAATTTTATGATATTTCTTATCAGAAGCGGGGTCTCGGTCGCACTACGCTAATCACTCACTCGATCGACACAGGCGACAGTCCACCCATTCGTCAGCGTTATTATCGCATTTCTCCTGAAAAGCAGAAAATTTTAATAAAACATGTCGACGACATGCTCAAAGACGACGTAATAGAAATTTCACAAAGCTCATGGCAAAACCCCGTTCTATTAACTCCTAAAAAAAATGGCGAATTGCGTTTCTGTTTGGACAGTCGAAAATTGAATTCGGTAACTAAAAAAGATGCATACAACTTACCGTATACATCTGAAATATTAGATAAATTTACGTGATGCTAAATACCTTTCTAGTCTTGACATTTCTAAAAGTTTTTGGCAAATTCCTATTAAAGATGAAGATCGTTGCAAAACCGCTTTCTATATACCCACTCGAGGAACCTACCACTTTAAAGTTTTAGCAATGGGTTTAGTCTCGAGTTCAGCTTCGCAACAAAAATTAATGGACTCCCTATTTTATAGCCCAGAATTTGAAAACAGAGTGTTCTGTTTCGTGGACGACATAATTTGTGTATCTGAAAACTATCACCAACACATTTCTTTGCAACAAAAATATTAAATAAATTAAAATATGCAAACCTTACTATTAATTTCGATAAATGCCAATTCTTTAGAGACAGATTAAAATATCTAGGGTACGTGGTCGATTCTAATGGTCTTCATGCCGACCCAGAAAAGGTGGAAGCCATCACCAACTATCCTACTCCTTCAAACAGAAAAGAGGTTCGACGTTTTCTAGGCGCGGCGTCGTGGTATAGAAGGTTCATACCTGATTTCAGTACGCTAGCAGCGCCATTGAATAAACTCACTTCAAATGGCAAAAAGTCGCCACCTTTCAAATGGTCACAGGAGGCGGATGTGGCATTTTCTAAGTTGAAACAATGTCTCGCCTCGACTTCCGTACTATCTTGTCCCGACTACACGAAACCGTTCGAGATACACGCTGATGCCAGTGAGTATGGCATTGGTGCCACACTCTGTCAAATTTTGAATGGAGAGGAAAGAGTCATAGCTTTCTATAGCAAATTCCTATCCAATCAGGAACGAAATTACGGTGCTACCGAGCGGGAAGCGCTCGCAGTTCTTTCCGCCATAGAATACTGGCGTTGTTACATAGACAACGGTAAAAAATTCATAGTCTACACTGATCACGCTGCTCTGAAATGGTTTTTAAACCTAAACAATCCTACTGGAAGATTGGCCAGGTGGGGGAGTACGTCTTTCTTCTTATAATTTCGAAATAAGGCACCGTCGGGGGACCGACAACGTGGTGCCAGACTTTCTTTCACGTTCTCCAAACGTAATGGCCATCGGAAGTGATACAAACACTACCAATGAGCCCATTCATACCAATGATAATTGGTACCTAAATATTTTTAAGGGCTGTACCCAAGCCCCCACTTCCTTTGTTGACTATCAAGTCATCAACAACAAGCTATATCGTTTCAAAAAAACTTTAAATCCTCTCACGAGAGAATATCAGTGGAAGGAGGTCGTTCCATCAGAGAAAAGATCTGAAATCATATTTGAAAACCATTCGGTACCCACTGGGAATATTTAAAACGTATAAACGTTTGGCGGTAAGTTTCTATTGGCCAGGTATGTACGCCGACGTGGCTAAGGCGGTCGGATCTTGCGACACCTGTAACGCACATAAGCATCAAAATCACTCGCCACTAGGTCACATGGGTGAACGTAAGCATTGTGTCAAACCCTTTCAGACGATAAGTATCGATTTAATTGGGCCACTGCCTCCTACCAGGAAACAAAATACTTTTATATTCGTTGTATCTTGCTGTTTCTCTAAGTATTGTTTGCTTTTCCCCATAAAAAGGGCTACAGCCGAAATTGTATCAAATATTTTAGAGGAAAAGGTATTTCTGGTACACGGCATTCCTGCGACCATTATACTAGATAACGGGAAACAATTCGTTAGTGCAACCTTTAAAAATTTAACGAACAAGTATAAAGTTCCAAATTTACATTATACTCCATTTTATACACCTCATGTAAATTCTGTCGAACGATATAATAAATCTATTACAACTATTTTGAGTTCTTTCATAGGTGACGATCAGCGGATTTGGGACAGTATTATTCCAAAAGTCCAATTTGCTATTAATTCAGCGGTAAAAGAAACTACGGGTTTCACGCCGTCATTTCTCGTTTTCGGCCGTGAAACGGTGATGTGCGGTTCACGTCATATTAAGTCTGACCCTAATATGGTGCACGAGCCTCATGACAGTTACGCCGAATCTCTAGGCTATTTATCCTCTATATTCGAGAGGGTACAAGCAGCCCTTATAAAGGCGCATCAACGGAACACGCACACCTACAATCTTCGCCGAAAACGGCAGACTTCAATGTTGGAGATATCGTAAGGAAACGTACTTTCTATCTAAGCGACAAAGATAAATATTTCAGTAAAAATTGGCTCCCAAATTTGTAAAGTGTAAAATTATTTCAAAAAAGCCTCCACTGGTTTATAAACTTGCAGATATGGCAAATAAGCCCTTAGGTGAATGGCATATCAAAGATTTAAAACGCACTAATTATAAACAATAGGGTTCGGCATGTCTTATCTTGTTTTATTTTTAGGCATGTCCTCATTGAAATTTTTTTTTCTCTTCAAAAACGGTTCAGCCGTTTAAGGTTACAACATACAACCTGACCATGGGCTAGATACCCGATCCCAAGACTATAAATAATTAAAAGTATTAGCTACGTCGTAGGGTGGTCAGGATTTATATGTTGTACATAATCATATATATTATACTATCTTCACGCCAAATCCCTTGCGGGATAGGCAGAAAGAACCGAGCGCCACACGAAAGTTATAAGATAATAATTATAGTTGTTAGTATATATTTGATTAATTATTTGGTTGCGCATTCATAAGTGCGTATCAAACACACACACACACACACAAGGCTATAGCTAACGGATAACCGCATGAGTCGTCTATGTCAATTGCAATTCATATCTTTCTCATCTTATATTAATTAGAATAGCAAGGGTCAATATTTTGCTACGCGGTAAAGCCACGTCCAATATCTTGTCCTTTCTCGTAGATGTCTATCCTTAGATACGATATAAGCACCCTTGCACTCCTTATGTACCCCCCTCTTTTTGAACTATTCCAGGGTTGCAGAAGAGTGCCAGGAGCTTTCGTGGAAGTGACCTGGAGGTACTGGAGGAGCCGAATTTTGCCAGAAAAATTCTCGCCCAAGAAGGGGGAAATGTGACGTCACGGCAGCCTACGCGCCGGCGCGCGCGCACTGTTACACCCCCTCGCCCCTCGGCAACTCCTCGCCCTTTATAAGGAGCTTCAAGCGGTCGCGGGTCCTCTCACTACCACGGCTGCTCTTCAGGTGACGTACCTACTTCAACTACGCGACACCTCGGCTGGATCTGGTGGTCTAAGGATACTCAAGAACCGGGGAGGGTTCTTGAGTATAACTTGCTCTCTAACTAACTGTACCTACTTGTATACATATGTTCTATAAACTGATTTTTCAATAAACGCAGAATCAACTGCTGTATTGTATCTACTAAAGATTGTTCTCAATTATCTCTCCTTGGTAATCCTCTCTTGGTAATCAGTACATTTAGACCTGATACGGTGGCTGACCCACCTATCGTGCGACACGGTGAAGAAGCTGGTGGTGCTGCCAGTGTCTACAGACGTCGTGCCCGTACCGGAAGATTGATGCAACATAGTCTGCACGGCGGGAGAAATGTACGGGACAACACTGCGGGTCACAGCGGCGACTGCACATCGAAACATGTAAATAGAATAGTATAGGTCTCATAGCATAGTTACATTCGATTATTAGGGTTTTTATTCCATTTTTGAATGTTTTATATAGTATTTTTCGATCCTTTCTTAATAGTAATAATAATTTGTAAATAGATTTGAATTTCCATATCATAATAATAAACACTTTGATTTGTATAGAACAAAATGTATGGAAATTTTGTCAATAAAGCTCATAGTTGCGTAACGGCTCACGTTACGGTTAAGTTTGCGGGATGTGCCTTAAGAATTTTACACTAAAATTGTATAATTTCGTATTTCTGATAGGCTATAATGTAGGAACTGTGATTGGACGTGTAATAATAGCGAATCACAGTTTAGGCCAAAAAAGTATAAATACAGACGCCACTTTTGTACCGACATTCAGTCGACAGTCAAGCACTACAGGAACAACAAGAAGAAAAGGAAACCAGGAAAACAGGAAGAAACAGCAAGAATACCAGGAAGAAAAGGATAGCCAGGAAGAATAGAATAGGATTAGGAACAGTATTGTTTTATAGTACAGTAATAGTAATAAACCTCTGACCTAGTGACCGGTAAGAACTTGTATAGTGACTTTTATTTGTGTTTGTGCCGCTAACCCGGCATCCTGTGTAACCCACCTGGTGTGGTCCACCACCAACCCCAGTCAAGGAAAGTGTGGATCTGGGTCACACGCTTTCACCAGTACAGTGGGGCGTACCTAGCTACCTAGTTGGTTAGGTGCCGTCACCCAGCGGAATAAAGTCGCCCCGCTGCAGACGCAGACTCCTACACCATGTGAATATCGAAGTGTATTCGATATTCACATGGTGTAGGAGTCTGCGTTCGTGGGCTGCAGCAGACTTCTGTGTGGTTTGGTAGACAGTATCCACGTTGAGATCACGGTGGAGGTCGTCATTTCGTACGTACCAAGGCGCATTGACGATTGCCCTTAGTATTTTGTTTTGGTATCGCTGTATTATGTCTACGTTGGTTGGTTTAGTATAGCCCCGGAGTTGTATACCGTACTTCCAGATGGGCATCAATGTAAGCTTATATATTAGTAGCTTATTAGGAATTGACAGACTAGAGTTTCTGCCTAGTAACCAATGCATACTTTTGTATCGAAAGTCCAGCTCTTGCCTTTTCTTTTTAACGTGAGCTTTCCACCGTAGTTTGGCATCAAGCGTCATGCCCAGATATTTTGCTGTGTTTGCGTACAAATATGTGATGGTACTCATGTTTTTTATTTGAGAAGTCAATGTGTAAGGACTTTGATTCATTTAACTTTATTTGCCATTTATGTGCCCAGTCATAAATTTTCGTAACAGCCACTTGAACTTTCCTAACGGCTTCTTTGTGGCTCGACCCTGTAGCCATAATGGCAGTGTCGTCAGCAAAAGTAGCGATTGTATTTTGTTGTGTTTCTGGTATATCGTAGGTGTATAGCAGGTAGAGAATCGGACCTAATACACTCCCTTGTGGTACCCCTGCTTCAATTGTGTTAAGCTCAGAATACGCATCTTCTTGTCGTATTCTGAATGCTCTGTTGGTGACGTAAGATGTTAATATGTCTGAAAAAGCTTTTGGCAGCGTTTTTTTTTTAGTTTATATATTAGTCCTTCGTGCCAGACTTTGGCAAAAGCTTGTGCTACATCTAAGAATACTGTACTACAAACTTTTTTACCTTCTAAAGCTTTCTCAATGTTACTCGTTATCCTATGAACCTGGTCTATAGTAGAGTGGTTTTCTTGAAATCCAAATTGGTGGTTTGGTATTAAATTATTCTTGCTAATAATTGGTTTCAACCGCTTTAATAAGAGCTTTTCAAAAAGCTTCAGAGATCATAGGCAACAAGGAAATAGGCCGGTATGAAGTTGCTTCATGAGGTGGCTTGCCAGGTTTAGCGATCATGATGACTTCAGCGACCTTCCATGCCTCGGGTACATATTTTAACACAAAGATGGCATTAATAATCTTTGTGATTTTAATGATGGCTTTCTGTGACCGCACAGTAATGAAGCATAGAAATAGCGTCGCAGTGCAGCACCAAAGATGGTAAATAGATAAACACATTAAATGATCTATTTTTCAAAACTCCGCTTCTACTTAACCGAGTACGAAACAAACAAGATTTTAAGTCTGACCAATATTATTTTTATGTAAGTACAAAATTGCGCCCATTGTAAGAAACCACAAACTGACAAGAAATCCAAAACAATATTTTTGTGTTCAGTATCGTTTGCATAATATGACCAAAGTATACTTTTTTAATATCTCCATTGTACAAACACGACCACTTTACAATTTTATTATAGTATGGGCAGTGAAACTATGCTGTATGTAAAGTACGCTAGGCATAACAGTATTGTCTGGGGCTGTGACTTGTCACGGAAGGTTCGCCAATGTGGCTCAAAACTCTCAGAACAGCTGGTTAAAGTTTGCGACTCCTACTACACCGCACAGTAACGAAGCATAGAAATAGCGTCGCAGTGCAGCACCAAAGATGGTAAATAGATAAACACATCAAGTGATCTATTTTTCAAAACTCAGCTTCTACTTAACCGGGTACGAAACAAACAAGATTTTAAGTCTGACCAATATTATTTTTAAGTACAAAATTGCGCCCATTGTAAGAAACCACAAACTGACCATAAATCTAAAACAATATTTTTGTGTTCAGTATCGTTTGCATTATACAGTGTGAATTTTTGAAAAGGGCTTGGATGGCCAACTCCGAAACTATAAGGAATAGCTAAAAATGCTCAAAGGAGTCACGAGCCCGATTTTGATAAAACTTAAAACCTCATCATTAGATTTTAGAAATACCAATAATTCTAGCTGGGAATCGAACCCATTGATTTTGAAAAAAAAAACACACCCTTTATTATTACACCATACGATAGTGTCGCTAATAAGGATCAAATTCTGCGAAGTAATGATATACGGCAAATTTAAGGAAAGTTTGGAATTTTAATAGAATTCATATTTCATGTACCTAAATTTTGTATCATAGTTTGTATCGTTCGAAATCCCAGAATAGATCGTAACTATTCCGTGTTTTAAATCATGCTCAGAATGATTCTTTGGAGAATATTCTAAACGGAATCAATAATATTGAATGCAGTACGATCCTTGAGGTCTCGAATCCAGCTATGTATTGAAAACAATGGTCTACATTTTGAACAATTAATCAGTTAACGTAAACAAAATAAATTGTATTTTGTTAAAGATGAGCACTTTCCTTTATTTTGCCGTATGTTATTACTTCCCAGAATAAGATCCCTAATAGCAACACTATCGTATGGTGTAATAATATAGGGTGTGTTTTTTTTCATATTCAATGGGTTCGATTCCCAGCTAGGATTATTGGTTTTTCAAAAATCTAATGATTAGGTTTTCAGTTTTATCAAAATCGGGCTCGTGACTCCTTTGAGCATTTTGCGCTATACCTTATAGTTTCGGATTTGGCCATCCAATCCCTTTTGAAAAATTCACCCTGTATAACCAAAGTATACTTTTTTAATATATCGATTGTACAAACACGACCCCTTTACAATATTATTACAGTATGGGCAGTGAAACTATGCTGTATGTAAAGTACGCTAGGCATAACAGTATTGTCGTATGCTGTGACTTGTCACGGAAGGTTCGCCTATGTGGCTCAAAACTCTCAAGGCAGCTAGCTGGTTAAAGTTTGCGACTCTTACTACGCCGCACAGTAATGAAGTATAGAAATCGCGTCGCACTGCAGCACCAAGGGTGTTAAATAGAAAAACACATTTAATGATCTATTTTTCAAAACTCCGCTTCTACTTAACCAGATACGAAACAAACAAGATTTTAAGTCTGAACAAGATTATTTTTATGTACAACATTGCGCCCATTGTAAGAAACCACAAACTGACCATAAATCTAAAACAATATTTTTGTGTTCAGTATCGTTTGCATTATAAAACCAAAGTATACTTTTTTAATATATCGATTGTACAAACACGACCCCTTTACAATATTATTACAGTATGGGCAGTGAAACTATGCTGTATGTAAAGTATGCTAGGCATAACAGTATTGTCGTGGGCTGTGACTTGTCACGGTGTAACGTGCAATTCCATTACATGGGCACTTTGTGATTAAATAAATACATAATTTCACTTTTTGATTAAATAAACAGTGCCTCTCAGGCCAAACTTTAAAAAAACTTAGTTGTCAATGGAGGAAGCTGTCAAGCGAAAGGATTCATTCGCCGAGCCTATCGTCTTGAAGTGACGACTCCTAATTTTTAATTCGTTTTAATTTCGGCCATCCATGCGCCAAATATAATGGATGTTGTGAGGGTATGTTCAGCCCTACATCCTGATCACTATATGGAATAAATTTTGGTCTTTGGAGATCTCTTTGAAATCTTAATTACTCTGCTTATCCGCCCTGGAGTTCCTATTGTGTAATGCGCTTATTTAGCGCCGTACCTTTGGGGGACAGTGTGTGTCCAGGAATGTGAATCCCATTGTTGGTTTCTTCTCACCGTCTTGATCGTGGGACCCATGTGCGGAAGGAGAATAGCGTGAGGTTTCCTACTGGAAGACATCAGGTATCTCTGTACACATAATATAATATAAAGTAGATTACCGCTCTAATTACCTGACGACTAGCTGGATGTCTTGATAGTTGCCTCTGATAGATTTCAATTAGTAAAAAACCTTGTTAAATTCACTGCGGCTAGAACCTAACCATAATTCTAAGCCCTTGTTAGTTAAGACTGTACTAAGATCCTTCGCTAGGAATAAAGTTTGGAACTTTCATTCAGAGTTTCCATCCTGAGTTCCAGCCCCAGGCTTGTGATTAGAAGTTCCGGGGCCCTGCCGCTGACTATCTGGCATATTATGGTTGATGGACCTATAACCATCTGGCGCCCGAGTTAATTATCATGCTATTTTCACTATAACCCACATTAACCCAATTATTTATATTACAACGGATGGTTCGCCTATAGGGCTCAAAACTCTTGGAACAATTGATAAAAGTATGTGACACTTAGTACGCCAACACGACCACTTTACCGTTTTATTATAGTATGGGCAATGAAATTATGCTGTATGCAAAGTATGCTAGGCATAACAGTATTGTCGGGGGCTGTGACTTGTCACGGAAGGTTCGTGTTACTACCATATTTTTGTATTCAGTATCGTTTGCATAATATGACTAAAGTATACTTTTTTAATATCTCCATTGTACAAACACGACCACTTTACAATTTTATTATAGTATGGGCAGTGAGTATTGCGCTAGGCATAACAGTATTGTCGGGGGCTGTGACTTGTCACGGATGGTTCGCCTATGTGGCTCAAAACTCTTTGAACAATTGATTAAGGTTTGTGACACTTACTACCCCGCGCAGTAATGAAGTATAGAAATAGCGTCGCATTGCAGCACCAAAAATGGTAAATAGATAAACACATCAAATGATCTATTTTTCAAAACTCCGCTTCTACTTAACCGAGTATGAAACAAACAAGATTTTAAGTCTAACCAATATTATTTTTATGTAAGTACAAAATTGGGCCCATTGTAAGAAACCACAAACTGACAAGAAATCCAAAACAATATTTTTGTGTTCAGTATCGTTTGCATAATATGACCAAAGTATACTTTTTTAATATCTCCATTGTACAAACACGACCACTTTACAATTTTATTATAGTATGGGCAGTGAAACTATGCTGTATGTAAAGTACGCTAGGCATAACAGTATTGTCCGGGGCTGTGACTTGTCACGGATGGTTCGCCTATGTGGCTCAAAACTCTCTGAACAATTGATTAAAGTTTGTGACACTTACTACGCTGCGCAGTAATGAAGTATAGAAATAGCGTCGCATTGCAGCACCAAAAATGGTAAATAGATAAACACATCAAATGATCTATTTTTCAAAACTCCGCTTCTACTTAACCGAGTACGAAACAAACAAGATTTTAAGTCTGACTAATATTATTTTTATGTAAGTACAAAATTGCGCCCATTGTAAGAAACCACAAACTGACAAGAAATACAAAACAATATTTTTGTGTTCAGTATCGTTTGCATAATATGACCAAAGTATACTTTTTAAATATCTCCAGTGTACAAACACGACCACTTTACAATTTTATTATAGTATGGGCAGTGAAACTATGCTGTATGTAAAGTACGCTAGGCATAACAGTATTGTCCGGGGCTGTGACTTGTCACGGAAGGTTCGCCAATGTGGCTCAAAACTCTCAGAACAGCTGGTTAAAGTTTGCGACTCCTACTACACCGCACAGTAACGAAGCATAGAAATAGCGTCGCAGTGCAGCACCAAAGATGGTAAATAGATAAACACATCAAGTGATTTATTTTTTAAAACTCCGCTTCTACTTAACCGGGTACGAAACAAACAAGATTTTAAGTCTGACCAATATTATTTTTAAGTACAAAATTGCGCCCATTGTAAGAAACCACAAACTGACCATAAATCTAAAACAATATTTTTGTGTTCAGTATCGTTTGCATTATATTAGGTGCTTACACATCAAATTGGCGTTTTTCGTACTGGCTACTTTAATTACGATTTTCTCCTCTTTGGTAAGGAATTCCAAATTCAAATTTTCCCAGCTATTTACTCGTGTATTTATCCTTCGATGACCGTCATTTATTTGTTTTTTTCTTCTGTTTTTTTCTGTTTGCGTCACTCATTTTACAAAATGGAAAACTTAAAATATCGCATTATTTACGAGTACGAGTACCGCCGTGGCACTAGTGCTGCGGAAACGACTAGAAGGGTGAATGATGTGTATGGCGGTCATGTTGCAAAAGAAAACACAGTTCGTTTTTGGTTCCAACGTTTTCGTTCAGGAAATGTCGACCTGCAGAACAAGCCCCGTGGACGGCCTGAGACTCAAGTTGATATTGAAGTATTGAAGGCTATTGTGGAAGCGGATCCATCGCAAACCACGTCCGAGTTAGCTGCAGGCTGCGGTGTTAGTGATAAAACTGTTTTAATTCACTTGAAGCAAATTGGGAAGATTAAAAAGCTTGAAAGGTGGGTACCTCACGAATTGACTGAAGCAAACCGGCAAAAGCGCGTCGACTGCTGCGTTACATTACTGAACCGGCACAATAATGAAGGTATTTTAAACCGAATCATTACCTGTGACGAAAAATGGATTCTTTACGATAATCGAAAGCGCTCAGCGCAATGGTTGGATCCTGGCCAGCCAGCCAAATCCTGCCCCAAGCTAAAATTAACCCCAAAAAAGTTACTTGTAAGCGTTTGGTGGACTAGTGCCGGTATTGTTCATTACAGTTTTCTCAAATCTGGCCAGACTATTACGGCTGATGTCTATTGTCAGCAATTGCAAACCATGATGGAAAAGCTAGCGGCTAAACAACCTAGGCTGGTCAATCGCTCCACGCCACTGCTGCTTCACGACAACGCTAGACCACACACTGCACAACAGACGGCTACCAAATTAGAAGAGCTTCAATTGGAATGTCTAAAACATCCTCCGTACTCCCCGGATCTTGCTCCAACAGATTACCATTTTTTTCGAAATTTGGACAACTTCTTGCAAGGGAAAAAATTCAACTCTGATGGGGCAGTCCAAATCGCCTTCACAGATTTTATTGATTCCCGTCCGACTGGTTTTTTTAAGTAAAGGGATCAATGAACTACCAATGAGATGGCAAAAATGCATAGAAAACAATGGTTCATACTTTGATTAATTAAATATATTATATTTAAAAATATTCGACTTTTTGTTCCTCCTATACAAAACGCCAATGTCATATGTAAGCACCTAATATAACCAAAGTATACTTTTTTAATATATCGATTGTACAAACACGACCCCTTTACAATATTATTACAGTATGGGCAGTGAAACTATGCTGTATGTAAAGTACGCTAGGCATAACAGTATTGTCGGGGGCTGTGACTTGTCACGGAAGGTTCGTGTTACTACCATATTTTTGTATTCAGTATCGTTTGCATAATATGACCAAAGTATACTTTTTTAATATCTCCATTGTACAAACACGACCACTTTACAATTTTATTATAGTATGGGCAGTGAGTATTGCGCTAGGCATAACAGTATTGTCGGGGGCTGTGACTTGTCACGGATGGTTCGCCTATGTGGCTCAAAACTCTCTGAACAATTGATTAAAGTTTGTGACACTTACTACGCCGCGCAGTAATGAAGTATAGAAATAGCGTCGCATTGCAGCACCAAAAATGGTAAATAGATAAACACATCAAATGATCTATTTTTCAAAACTCCGCTTCTACTTAACCGAGTACGAAACAAACAAGATTTTAAGTCTGACCAATATTATTTTTATGTAAGTACAAAATTGCGCCCATTGTAAGAAACCACAAACTGACAAGAAATCCAAAACAATATTTTTGTGTTCAGTATCGTTTGCATAATATAACCAAAGTATACTTTTTTAATATATCCATTGTACAAACACGACCACTTTACAGTATTATTACAGTATGGGCAGTGAAACTATGCTGTTTGTAAAGTACGCTAGGCATAACAGTATTGTCGGGAGCTGTGACTTGTCACGGAAGGTTCGCCTATGTGGCTCAAAACTCTCAGGTTAGCTGGTTAAAGTTTGCGACTCTTACTAAGCCGCACAGCAATGAAGTATAGAAATAGCGTCGCACTGCAGCACCAAGGATGGTAAACAGATAAACACATCTAATGATCTATTTTTCAAAACTCCGCTTCTACTTATCCAGGTACGAACAAGATTTTAAATCTGACCAAGATTATTTTATGTACAAAATTGCGCCCATTGTAAGAAACCACAAACTGACAAGAAATCCAAAACAATATTTTTGTGTTCAGTATCGTTTGCATAATATAATCAAAGTTTACTTTTTTAATATTTCCATTGTACAAACACGACCATTTTACAATTTTATTATAGTATGGGCAGTGAACTATGCTGTATATAAAGTACGCTAGGCATAACAGTATTGTCGGAGGCTGTTACTTGTCACGGATGGTTCGGTCGAACTTTACTTATAGGGTGCAGCCGTTAGACATCGCTATCTATGGACCAATGAAGACGTTTTTAGAACAAGAAAGTAACAGTTTCCAAAAACAACATCCATATCATAAACCATCAAGATATCTGTAGATTGTTTTGCCCTGCTTATCTTAAAGGAACATCAGCTTTAAATGCTATAAAAGGATTTAAAGCAAGTGGTATTTACCCCTACGATAGGAACGTATTTGGAGACGAAATGTTTGCTGCAGCAACATTAACCCAGCAAGAATTAAATGAACCACATAAGGAATCGTTGTCCAATACAATTTCTGACTCAGAACTGCCTCAAAATATTCCACCTGTAGAAGAACCAGCTCAAGGTACTCCTTTTCCAATTCCAGAACCTGTCTTACGTACTCCCACGAAACCTTTATCTCCTGATCGACTATCGTTGATTTTAAATGGCAACACAGAGAAACAAATTACACCCATACCGAAATATACCAGACAACAGATAACAAAACATAAAAGGAAAATACAAAAAGCAGAAGTACTTACCAGTACGCCAGTTAAAGATGAACAACCAAACAAAATGACAAGAAGCATTGCAAAAAACATTAAACAAGAAAATATTAAAAGGACTAAGTTAGCACTGAAATCTACGTGTACAACCCTGAAATCTGATAAAAAGAAAATGAGCAAACCTTCTACATCTAACACAAAAAAGAAGACCCATCATACCGACTAGAAAATGATATCTATGATAATCAATGACCAGGAGACATACTTGTGTACCGTCTGCAAAGAAGTTTATGATCCACTTACAGAAACTGACGACTGGATAGAATGTTCAGGATGCAAGAATTGGACCCATGAACTCATCCCATTTAGGCGTTGGATCGTATTTTTGTGATGATTAAGGACAACTATCCATCATATCTTATCCATAAGTCGATGATCCATCGTGCCCGATACTATGATCCATCTTACCTACCCTAGTCAGGTAAGATGGATAGTATCTAGGTTCTGATTTAAGTCCAGATTTACTAATTAGTATTAAGAATTTGATTGATCTCTTTGTTACCAATTATAGCTTACTATGTTAACGTTGTGTTAAAACTATATTTGGATGATTAAAGCGTATGTTGAATTAAATAACAGAATTTTATTTAGACTATATCCATCCTGCCCGCCCTTCCCCTATGTAAAGTACGCTAGGCATAACAGCATTGTCCGGGACTGTGACTTGTCACGGAAGGTTCGCCTATGTGGCTCAAAACTCTCAGAACAGCTGGTTAAAATTTGCGACTCTTACTACGCCGCACATTAGTGAAGCATAGAAATAGCGTCGCACTGCAGCACCAAGGATAGATAAACACATTAAATGATACAACGCGTCGATTGCAGTTTACATTCGGCGGGTACCTATGTCGCGATTATCGCGAGCAAAAGAATAATAAACGCACGGTAGGTAATCCAACATGGATTTTCTATTTTTGAAAGCTCCGCTTCTACTTGACCGAGTAGGATGAAACAAACAAGATTTTAAGTCTGACCAACATTATTTTTATTTACAAAATTGGACGCACCATTGAAAACAGACAAGAAATTAAAAAACAATATTTTTGTCTTCAGTATCGTTTGAATAATATAAGATTATTTCTTTTTGATGCGCTCGTGGCCCCGCGGACTCAGTGTTCTGTAAACGATCACTGCAGTAAGCAACTTTCACTATGGCCAGTCCTTGGATGGGTGACCATCCATGTGACCACTTTGTGACATTTATTTGAGCGTTTCCGTGCTTCGGCACGTTAAGCAGTTGGTCCAGGTTACCAGTAAAATGGCAGTCGTTAAGCCAAGTTGAAGGCCTTTTTAGGCGACTTGAAAAATTTTAACAGCCGGCAGTCACAACCTTAGCTTGTCCATTTCAATACGGCTTACCACCCATTACGTGGGACAAATTATAAAAGGTGAAACGTGGGCATATAATATGCCTCTGCCTACCTCTTCGGGAATAAAGGCGTGACCATATGTATGTGTAATTTATTAATATCTCCATTATAAAAACACGACCACTTCACAGTTTTATTATATACCTATAGTATGGACTGTAAAATTACGCTGTATGCAAAGTATGCAAGGCATAACAGTATTGTCCGGCGGCTTGTCACGGAAGGTTCGCCTATGTGGCTCAAAAATCTCTGAACAATTGATTAAAGTTTGTGACACTTACTACGCCGCGCAGTAATGAAGTATAGAAATAGCGTCCCATTGCAGCACCAAGGATGATAAATAGATAAACACATCAATTGCTACAAGACCTCGATTGCAGTTTTACATTCAGCGGGTACCTATGTCACGATTATAGCGAGCAAAAGAATAATGACCGCAAAGAAATCCAACACGGATTTTCTGTTTTTCAAAATTCCGCTTCTACTTAACTGAGTATGAGTATGATGAAACAAACAAGATTTTAAGTCTGATCAAGATTATTTTTATATCCAAATAGCGTCCATTGTAAAGAAACCACAGACAAGAAATCCAAAAACCATTTTTTTGTGTTCAGTATCGTTTGCAAAATATAACCAAAGCATAATTTTTAACATCTACATTGTACAAACACGACGACTTTGCAAACGATATGGGCAGTGAAATATGCTGTATGTTAGGCATAGCAGTATGTGCGGATGGTTCGCCTATGTGGCTCAAAACTCTCTGAACAATTGATTAAAGTTTGTGACACTTACTACGCCGCGCAGTAATGAAGTATAGAAATAGCGTCGCATTGCAGCACCAAGGATGATAAATAGATAAACACATCAAATGAACGCGTCGATTGCAGTTTACATGCAAGTATGGACAGTGAAATATGCTGTATGTTAGGCATAACAGTATTGTTAGGGGCTGCGACTTGTCATGGAAGGTTCGCCTATGTGACACAAAACTCTCAGAACAGCAGGTTAAAATTTGATGAGTAAATGCCAATACAGTATAATCTCACTAATCCGGCACCTCGATAGATCGGCACGTCCAATAATCTGGCATCCTCCGCCCACGAATCTGCAGTACAGCCATTTATCCAGCATTTTAAAAACAAAGTACAAGAACTGGGTCTTCTTTCTGACCAAATCTATAACGCAAACAAGAGTGATCTGTTCTGGAGGTTGTTGCCCAATAAAACATTCGTATCTTCTAAAGAAGCAAGTTTTTATTTTTTTTTTTGACGCGGGGAACGCCTTTACGCGCCTTCATCCCAGCTGCGGGGGCAGCTAGGATGGTGTGTGGGACTCCCGGCCCGGTCCGGAATGGACCGTCCTACCCACTAAACCCCGCGGTGTTCCTCCTCACCCTTTAGCCGGGCCGAGGGATATCAAAAGATTATTCACGTCGACCCGGCTAGGGGCGCCCCGATTATTCGGGGCTCTCCTCGGGGGAGCCAGAAGGGCGGCTCCCCAAAGCTCCCTAAGGAGCTGAATACCACGCCTGCACCGCTCTCGAGCGCCCCTCTGTAATAGAGGAGACAGAGAGCGGCTGGCGCAGGCGTGCGCCAATGGGCACCCCTGGAACACGGGAAAGGTGCCCACCGCCATGTGACCGTTGGTGGGCGGGGTCCCCCGACCTTACGCCCACGATCAAGAAACAATCGGGGGCGCGCAGTGACTCCTCACCGCGGCGCCCCCGAACTGCACGGCAGAGCGGGAGCATTATCGGTTACTCCCGCTCCCCCGCACAGTCCACCTCCCGCTTTGCCGCCATCACCTCGTCAACTGGCGAGGTGACAGCGGCCCAGCACTGTTGACGCCGGTCGCGCCGTTATTCACGGCCGGCAGCCCGAACTGCATGGCAGGGCGGGAGCATTTACCCAAACTCCCGCCCCCCACGCAGTGCCTCTCCCACTTTGCCGCCATCGTCTCGCCAGCAAAGGTGGCGAAGCGACGGCGACCCAGCATTGCTGCTGCCGGCCGTGAATAACGGCACGGCCGGCAGCGACACACACCACCGAGCAACCCACAGGTGGGTTACTCCCGCCTCGGCCGGAATTAGCCAGAGTAGCACAACTCCCCCACAGAGGAAGGGGAGTGGTAGCTACTCCGTTGCCCAGGATGCACCACGAGGAGGATCCGAACCATTGGGGTCCTTAAGATGTTAGTAGGACCCCGCATCCCCTAAAGAAGCAAGTGCACCAGGTCGTAAAGTGAGTAAAGATAGAATCATATTCATGCCGTGTTCAAATGCTACTGGAACGCACAAATTGGATTTGTTAGTGATTGGTCTAGCAAAAAATCCCAGAGCTTTCAAAAACATTTGTCTGCCTGCCTGCAACAAGAACCAAATTAGAATTTGGGTCACGAGAGAGTTATTTAGCGAATAGTTTCATAAAGACTTTGTCGCAGAAGTCAAGAGTTTGTGAAAAGATCCAACTTGCCCATAAAGCTTTACTCGTACTTGACAATGCTCCAGGCCACCCAAATGAACAAGAACTTAAATCAAGTGATGGGAATATCCAAACCATCTTCCTACCACTAAAATGCGCACCTTTACTTCAGCCCATGATTCAAAATTTTATCCAAAACGTGAAGTCTTTTGTATAAAAATAAATTGCTGATCCATACTATATCTCAGGATGGTGATATAATGCAGAGCCTTAAAGGATTGAATTTGAAGGATGTTGTAATCTATTTCGCTCATGTTTGGAACACTGTTTCATCTAACATCCAATCTTCATGGAAAAAGTTATGGCCTACAATGAATGATGTATCAGAAACAGAAGAAACAGATGAATGGTATCCAGAAGATAATCTGCCTATTGCCGATTGGATACAAAATCTATCAAAAAGATGATTGGGAACAAGTGAAGAAAATTTAAATTCTTGAATTCTTTGAAGAAATCGAAGAAACAGATAAAATTATGAGAAATGAAGAAATTGTACAAGAAGAAGAAAGCTTTGTAGAAATATTGGAGCCACCAACTACTACAACTGTAAGAGTTAAACCAGACGATGCATTGATTTGTTTCAATACCTGCATAACATGGGCAGAAGAAAACGCCATATCAGCCAAAGATATTTTCATTCTTCGCAACATGCGGGAAAACGTTTTTAAGCAAGGACTACAAGTTGCACAAAAGCAGACCTCAATTAAGGATTATTTTAAAACTATGTAATTAGGTACATATGTTCACGTTAATTTAACACTTTACATACATTTATTCCCTCTATGAAATGCTTCATTTTATTGAAAACCTATGACTTTTTCACTATTAATCCAGTAATCCGAACATTCCAATAATCCCGCACCCTCCGGTTTTTAATAGTGCCGGATTAGTGAGATTCTACTGTATTGAGAATTTTTATGCCAGTAATAGAATTTTCTGTAGTCTTTAAGATTTAAGTATAAAATATTAGGTGCTTACACATCAAATTGGCGTTTTTCGTACTGGCCACTTTAATTACGATTTTCTCCTCTTTGGTAAGGAATTCCAAATTCAAATTTTCCCAGCTATTTACTCATGTATTTATCCTTCGATGACCGTCATTCATTTGTTTTTTTCTTCTGTTTTTTTCTGTTTGCGTCACTCATTTTACAAAATGGAAAACTTAAAATATCGCATTATTTACGAGTACGAGTTCCGCCGTGGCACTAGTGCTGCGGAAACGACTAGAAGGTGAATGATGTGTATGGCGGTCATGTTGCAAAAGAAAACACAGTTCGTTTTTGGTTCCAACGTTTTCGTTCAGGAAATGTCGACCTGCAGAACAAGCCCCGTGGACGGCCTGAGACTCAAGTTGATAATGAAGTATTGAAGGCTATTGTGGAAGCGGATCCATCGCAAACCACGTCCGAGTTAGCTGCAGGCTGCGGTGTTAGTGATAAAACTGTTTTAATTCACTTGAAGCAAATTGGGAAGATTAAAAAGCTTGAAAGGTGGGTACCTCACGAATTGACTGAAGCAAACCGGCAAAAGCGCGTCGACTGCTGCGTTACATTACTGAACCGGCACAATAATGAAGGTATTTTAAACCGAATCATTACCTGTGACGAAAAATGGATTCTTTACGATAATCGAAAGCACTCAGCGCAATGGTTGGATCCTGGCCAGCCAGCCAAATCCTGCCCCAAGCTAAAATTAACCCCAAAAAAGTTACTTGTAAGCGTTTGGTGGACTAGTGCCGGTATTGTTCATTACAGTTTTCTCAAATCTGGCCAGACTATTACGGCTGATGTCTATTGTCAGCAATTGCAAACCATGATGGAAAAGCTAGCGGCTAAACAACCTAGGCTGGTCAATCGCTCCACGCCACTGCTGCTTCACGACAACGCTAGATCACACACTGCACAACAGACGGCTACCAAATTAGAAGAGCTTCAATTGGAATGTCTAAAACATCCTCCGTACTCCCCGGATCTTGCTCCAACAGATTACCATTTTTTTCGAAATTTGGACAACTTCTTGCAAGGGAAAAAATTCAACTCTGATGGGGCAGTCCAAATCGCCTTCACAGATTTTATTGATTCCCGTCCGACTGGTTTTTTTAAGTAAAGGGATCAATGAACTACCAATGAGATGGCAAAAATGCATAGAAAACAATGGTTCATACTTTGATTAATTAAATATATTATATTTAAAAATATTCGACTTTTTGTTCCTCCTATACAAAACGCCAATTTCATATGTAAGCACCTAATATTAATTTTAGGTAATACTTTTCTATCAAATAAAAATGATTATAAAAACCAATATTAAAGTATTTTCTTTGATTCTGTCACATGTTATGTATTTGGCTTTTGTAAATAAGTTTTTATGCAGACTGTCACAAAGCTTAGTCTCAAAGTGCCAACAATTTTGGTTGGTTTACCCGACAACTCACTGCAAAATTTTTAAAATGCTTAAGATTGTAATCTACCAGTCATTATTTTTTATTAAGCTAGGGAAGCAACAAAGCAAAAATTCTTTTTTGGCCTGTGTCGATGACCATTGACCATAACTAATTATTGGACATCGCCAACACTAGCCATCCAGAAAACCAACGACAACAATGTCTGCCTATCTAGAGAGACACATCCGATCCATTATTTGCTATGGACAATACATTTTATTTTTCATTCAATACCTACACCAAACAAGTATGATGAACATTATACCAAAGCTATGTAAAGTTTGTAACATGTAACCCTGAAAAATGGCATTCGGAACTGCAAAACTCAAAAGACTTTATTATGAAAAACAATGGAGTTCTGTGACCATGCCTTAGTTGATACACAGATTACACAGTCCACAGCTGGATATTGAATATCTCCCATTTTCATTTGAGAGTAGAAGACCTCAGCGAAGCCCTATCATACCCTTAAACATTTAAAAGAGGTATTATTTTGACTTATGTGAAGTATAGTTAGATTATACGTACCAAGTACCACAGTTGAGTAGATGAATTAGATCAAGCAGAATACAGAATGGATCCGATCACTGTGGACAATAGTGTTTTGTTTACACTGCCAAATGCAATGTGGGAATAAAAACTAAGATTTTGTCAAAAGATCAGATGTGTTAAATCAATATAAAAAACATTAAAACAAAGACACTTAACTCCTAAGAGAAGCCTAGGCTCAGTTTTCCTTTAACTGCCGTCGAGTTGGGGGCTGGTAATTTTTTTACAGAAAGGTAACGTTAATATAAGCACACACGTAAAGTCACAACATGCGGAGATGCGTAGTTTTTGAGAAAAAAAATATTGAAATTTCATATTAATTGTAAACAAACAACACCATTTTGAGTGCACCTGTCAAACTGTGATCGTATTATTGGTCGAAATAGTGCATAGATAAAAGACGTCAAGAAATTTAAAGCAAAAAAAAAACTATTGAAATCGCGTGTTGTTTGGTTTGCCGGGACGCCATTTTCGCCGACTGGTTTTCATACTGTCGAGAAACCATAATTATATATGAGTTGGAGCACCAACAACACACAGGAAAAATAGGAGGTCGAGGTAAAATTGTCCAGATAGATGAGTCGAAGTTTGGAAAACGAAAATATAACAGAGGCAGACACATCGAAGGCCATTGGGTTCTGGGCATGATCGAGAATGGAAAAGATGACCTACGATTAGAAGTGTGTCCCAATAATGATAGGTCTTCAGAAATATTGGTGCCACTTATACAGAGGAATGTTGAGATAGGCACTGAAATCCATACTGATTTTTGGAGAGCATATGATTGCCTATCTCAACATGGATATATACATAAAAAAGTTAATCACAGCGATCCAATAAATAGATTTGTGCCACCAGACGGGACAGACACCCAGAGAATAGAAAGTCATTGGCGAAATTTGAAAATAATGTTTGGTAGAGATGGATTTAAAGGAGAGTTTGCCGACTGGTTGATAGAGTAGGTATTCTTGGAGAAGAAAAATTCAAATAGCCCACCTAGATATCCTTGAAGAGCTATTGAAAGCAATAGAATATGTTTACAACATAAACGAATAAAGTATCAACCAGTATTTAATTTGTTTTATTTTAACAGAACCTATTAGGGCAGATACAAATATGATAAATTAGGTCGACTTGGGTCAAAGAACCGAATTGATGTACCCCGACTCCACCTGGTACGAGTTTGGCCTAACCCTAGAGTGTTTTTATAGAACCGGAGGCGCGTAGGGAGAGCAGCCTCCGCCCGCTGTAGGCGACCAGCAAGCCGAAGCTGCGGAGGTGAGGATAGATGCCTGTGATTTGTTACGCTAGGGCGTAGATGCTGCTCGCCCCGCAGCGCCGGAGATGTGGCAGAGTCAACATAGATACTTAAATTCATGTGAATCAGTCCCCCTATTTTTTTGATGAAGGGGGGCTTACCCCCATTCCCTCCAAGGGCATCTTTCCTTATTTTTTGCATCTACTATCGATTATATCGCTTAAAATGACGATATTTTTCAAATTTAAAATTGAAATATCTCGAAAAGGGGTGGGTTCCGCAACTTTTCCTTTTAGGGTTGGCAGTAGGCACCCCCCCCCCCTCCCCCCCCCCCCCCCCAAAATCGACGGCAGTTAAAGGAAAGTCGTACCCAGTTTTATTATATACCTATAGTATGGACTGTGAAATTACGCGGTATGCAAAGTATGCAAGGCATAACAGTATTGTCGGGGGCTGTGACTTGTCACGGAAGGTTCGCCTATGTGGCTCAAAAATCTCTGAACAATTGATTAAAGTTTGTGACACTTACTACGCCGCGCAGTAATGAAGTATAGAAATAGCGTCCCATTGATGATAAATAGATAAACACATCAATTGCTACAACACCTCGATTGCAGTTATACATTCAGCGGGTACCTATGTCACGATTATAGCGAGCAAAAGAATAATGACCGCAAAGAAATCCAACACGGATTTTCTGTTTTTCAAAATTCCTCTTCTACTCAACTGAGTATGATGAAACAAACAAGATTTGAAGTCTGATCAAGATTATTTTTATATCCAAATAGCGTCCATTGTAAAGAAACCACAAACAGACAAGAAATCCAAAAACCATTTTTACAAAAGCAGACCTCAATTAAGGATTATTTTAAAACTATGTAATTAGGTACATATGTTCACATTAATTTAATACTTTACATACATTTATTCCCTCTATGAAATGCTTCATTTTATTGAAAACCTTTTCACTATAATCCAGTAATCCGAACATTCCAATAATCCCGCACCCTCCGGTTTTTAATAGTGCCGGATTAGTGAGATTCTACTGTACTGAGAATTTTTATGCCAGTAATAGGATTTTCTGTTGTCTTTAAGAAGTATAAAATATTAATTTTAGGTAGGTAATACTTTTCTATCACATAAAAATGATTATAAAAACCAATAAGGTCAACGTGGGGAAGTCCGTATAGTAGATAAGACCGTCTAGTGGCAATAACTTCTGCTGCTTGTTACGCATCAACTCAAAGCTCTATCGATAAAAGTGTGTTATACATTAGTTTGACCTACGAATCATAGATGTCGCTATTAGTTTTATTTTAGTGGAATTTGTCAGCCATTTTTTTTTTCATGTTTGCACTCGAACACAAGTTCGGGTTGGCGTCCGTTAGAAAAATAAAAATAAAAGTGAAAAAACGAAGGATATTTAATGTTTCTGCACTTGATGTAAGTAATTTAAAGATCTGTTAAAATACTTTTAGTGTTTAAATGGTTCACATTGCTCTAATTTCGTTATTACAAGCCTGGATAAATTCATAACCTAAAACTGTAAAATTTTGGAATACCTTTTAGGTGGTTAAGGATATGACGGACTTCCGTCATATGTATCACTATAATTTAATCTATAATATAAAAAATGAATCCCAAAATGTGTTGGTAAGCGCATAACTCACCAACGGCTCTACCGATTTCACTAATTCTTTTTTTGTTGTGTTTGTTATTATCGGGAGAAGGTTCTTACTAAAAAAAATAATAAAACAGTTGTACAGAAAATTTCAGAAAGTAACTTTTCTTTTTCTCATACAAACTTTTTCTATTATGTGAGAGAAGTTTATGTTTACGTTACGGGATTAGTATTTAGTAGTAGTAGGTAGTATTAGAAATGGGAATGGGAATGAGAATAGGAATAGGAATGGGAATGGGAACGGGAACAGGAATGGGAACGGAATTGCACGCGGGTGGAAAATATGGCGGTACGAAGTTTGCCGAGACAGCTAGTAAATATTAAATATACGTAGTACATACTTTATAGGTGGCAAGAAAACTAAGATATAGTTTTTCTTTTCAGGGTTATTGAAAGTCATGCCTATTTTTATGGATGTTGATCGCTTTATGACAAGATCTGATATCAAGAGGTTACGGTACCAGAAGTGGCCTTGGCATGAAACCCATTTTATACTAGCAAGAAGTTGCTTTAACTGTGGAAACAAACCCGATTCCAGATTGCCACGTCATTTTACGATCCACGATTTTAATGTAATACGTTTATTACAATTTGAGTTTTTCTGGTGCCCAGCCTGTATCCAGTATACTATATATGACCATTACCCCAACGACGTGTGCCAGTATTGTTAGTTTAGTTTCAACAAATCAAAAATGGTTAGTAATTATAAAAGAAAATCTAACAAAGCGTCGTATTCTAGAGAAACGCTACAAGAAGCAGTAAAAGCTGTAAAAAATGGGAATTTAAGTGGCTATAAAGCTGCTCAAATATATAAGATACCACGGATGACGATCATGGATCATGTTAACAATAAGATAATTAAATCAAAATCACTAGGAAGAAACACAGCATTGTCGGTAGAAGTAGAAAAGAAATTAGCATTCTACCTTCACATAATGGAAAAGAATGGCTTTGGATTAAGCAAAACGGAAGTCTTAGAAATGGTTTCACAATATGTTCAGCAAAGCAAATTATCAACGCCATTTACAAATGGTATACCCGGTAATGCATGGTTCACTGCATTCAAAACAAGAAACAATTTGTCTATTAAAAAACCCCAAGCAGTTGAATTCGCGAGAAAAAAGGCTGTGAATCCTTTTATTGTTCATTCGTATTTTGATTTACTAAATAACACATTAACTGATTTAAATTTGTGGGATAAACCTGGTCAAATTTGGAACCTTGATGAGACAAGTTTCTCAAAAGATCCACAGAAAACTAAAATCGTTGGGCTTAAAGGACACGCGGCTACTAGGGTGATAGTCTCACCAGGAAAAGATAACACGACGGTTTTACTTGGAGCCAATGCGGCTGGAGAAAAATTGGCTCCACTGGTAATTTTTAAAGGGAAAAATATGTGGGATGAGTGGACGTCCCCAAAAGCTCATCCGGGAACAACCTATGCTGCCACTACGAATGGATGGATGGAGACCGCCATTTTCGAAAGGTTTTTCAAAAAAACATTTTTGCCAGCAGTAGGAGATACACGCCCTGTTATTCTCATTTATGATGGCCATGCAACTCATGTAGGTTTAAATATAATTGAAGAAGCGCGTAAAAAACACATTACAATATTAAAGTTGCCAGCACACACCAGACATGTTTTACAGCCCCTTGATATTGCCGTAATGAAATCGTTCAAAGATCGATGGGATCCGTTACTAGTAAAATGGCAACGTTTGAATGTTGGTATCACATTACCAAAGAAAGAGTTTGCTAGGCTTATCGGAGTGGTTTGGTCGGAAATTGATAGCCAAGTGATAAGAAATGGTTTCCGCAAGGCCGGAATTTTTCCTTTCAACCCTAATTCGATTGAAGAAAAACATTTGGACACGTTGAAGCTACAACAATGGAAAAATCTTCAAGACCTTGGTTTACAAAATGTGCGAAGCCCTCATGTAGGATGTTCTAATTGTGATGCCAAAACGGAGATTAGAGCTACTAAAAATGACCCAAAAACTCTGCTCACATTAGCACTTAATTGCATTACGGAAATAGTTACATCTTCATCTTGTGTATCACACATGCCCGTGAACTCAAATAAATCGATCCAAGTGTTAGAAGACAGAATTGTGACTTTTGAAGAACTCCTATTGATGAAGGTTAAAGCTGGAAACAATGTAAAAACTAAACGTCAAAGAGTAGCTCCAGGAGCCGAAGTTATAACGCATCAAGATGTTGTTCTCAGAAAAATGGACGAAAAATTAAAACATATTAAAAAAGAACCAACAAAGCCCCGAAAAAGTAACCAATCAGCGCTGCATAAGAAAACCGCCAATTTAAATGTAAAAGGAACACTTGACTCTACCCGTGACAGCGATGCCATTGTTACTTTAAGGTGTTCCGAAAATAGCAACAAGTCTAAGACATCACATGCTGATCTTTCATTACCTGGTCCATCTGGTTTAACGAAGAATTCTTTTGTTAGAGAACACCAAACGCGAAAAATAATAACTGTAACAAAAAAAGGTAAAGGCATTGGGAAAAGTAGTATCAAGATCAAAGAAGGAAGTCAGAAAACAGTAATGAAAACGCGAACACGACGGCAAAAGCGAGCTTATGTATCCTCATCGACCTCGACAAGTGTTTCGGATTGTATGACTATTCATAGCGACTCAGATATTATCGACTTTGACCAAGATCTGAATGAAAGTTTTTCAGAAACTCCAGAAGAGAAAACAATGACCCATAAAGGGAAAAACAGATCACATACAGTAAATGAAAAGACAGATGGAGTTGGTTACCGAATAATTAGAAAAAGTGAAGAAAACAAGTTTGATTCAGATAGTAGCTATGAGGATAGATGCGATTTAAAAAACGTCACTGTGGAGAAAACCCAAATAAAGAATTATAGCATTAATGATGAAGTGTTAGTGCGATATTATGATCGAAAAAAATGGACATACTACGCTGGCTATGTAGAAGAGGTAAAACCTGGAGATGATGACGTGTATTACAAGATAAGATATTACAAAACTGTTAAAATACCATTGAAGTTTATTGTAACAAAAAAAATTGATCGTGATGTTGTACCCAGCATAAACATATTAAAAAAAAATACGCTTGCATGCTGATCCAAGCTATCCCAAAGAATTTAAATTGTCTAATGATGAAGACAACATTTATTTTATGTAACTACCTACTACTTTTATTTTTTTTATTTTCGATCTCGTGTAGGTTATATTTTATACTACAATTACATACTAAACATGTGTCATATAGGACTTTGTATGGCTAACCGTAAACTGGAACCGTGTCCCGTTTTTTGTTGTTTTTTTAGTGTTATAAGCACAATATTTTAGAATTTATACAATTGGTCTTAATTACATTTTGAGTAGTTTATTTACTAAGTAAGTACTAAACATGTGCCTTAAAGGCATTTGTAGGGTAAACCGTAAACTTGTCCAGACTTTATTGTTGATTTTTTAGTGCAATATGCACAACATTTAGAGATTATATTATTGTTTTTAATTACATTTTGAGCAGATTATAAGTAAGTATAATATGCTTAATGTATAAATATATAATGTGTGATTTTTGTAAGACTTTACAAAAGAAATAAGACTGATTAAGTATATCTCTTATAGTGTCTAGGTGGATGTGTTCTTAACTGTAGAAATATTGTTATACCTAGTTGTTTTCTATTACTTAGAAATATTAAACATCTTTTCTTTTTATTTGTGTTTAATTCTATTAAAAACCTATTTTAAAACTATTATTGTAATTATGTGTGAAAATGTTTACGACCTCTTACGGCCATGATATGCCGGAGTTACCGAAAAAATTAAAACGTATTGTTTCTTTTTAAACGCTGCCTTATAGACAAGCGCGTAAAACACATATTTGAACGTCGTTTCATGCACTTTCGTTTCAAACTGTTTTCATCATATTACTTTACGTATTTAGATTTTATGACTACCAGACGGTCTTGCCTCGAACAGCATGGGAAGTCCGTCTACTGACCAAGTTTTAAAAATTATATACAAATTATAATTAATGACCACTAAATCCATTTTTGAACCTTTACATAGACAAAGAGTTAGTTTTCACATTATATCAGACCATAATTATTGCGCTAGAATACATATTTCGATTCGATAATTCTGATCGAATGCAAATGCCAGGAAAATATGGCCGGACTTACCTACGTTGACCTTATTAAAGTATTTTCTTTGATTCTGTCACATGTTATGTATTCGGCTTTTGTAAATAAGTTTTTATGCAGACTGTCACAAAGCTCAGTCTCAAAGTGCCAACAATTTTCGTTGGTTTACCCGCCAACTCACCGCAAAATTTTTATAATGCTTGTATTCTACCAGTCATTATTTTATATTAAGCTAGGAAAGCACAAAAGCAAAAATTCTTTTTTGGCCTGTGTCGATGACCATTGACCATAACTAATTATTGGACATCGCCAACACTAGCCATCCAGAAAACCAACGACAACAATGTCTGCCTATATAGAGAGACACATCCGATCCATTATTTGCCATGATCGATACATTTTTTTCCATTCAATACCTACACCAAACAAGTATGATGAACATTATACCAAAGCTATGTAAAGTTTGTAAACAAGATATTTCAATAAAGGTAGATTTATTTAGACCCATATCAAAACATGCTAAAAAATATTACTCCTTGAATTAAATGTATCATGGTTGTATGGAAGAGTTCGCTGCATGCGATTATACCATTGTATACTTCATTATTTTTATTAAAGACTTCATTTATAAAATACAGTGTATTCTATTACACTTCAAACAAGTTAAAAAAACAAATCCACTGGTGGTAAATTCGCCAAACAACCTAAAAGAAAAGAGGTCAACATAGCGGCAACTGCATGATAGCATCAGTAACCCTGAAAAATGGCATTCGGAACTGCAAAACTCAAAAGACTTTATTATGAAAAACAATGGAGTTCTGTGACCATGCTTTAGTTGATACACAGATGACACAGTCCACAGCTGGATATTGAATATCTCCCATTTTCATTTGAGAGTAGAAGACCTCAGCGAAGCCCTATCATACCCTTATACATTTAAAAGAGGTATTATTTTCATTATGTGACATATAGTTAGATTATATGTACCAAGTACCACATTTGAGTAGATGAATTAGATCAAGCAGCATACAGAATGGATCCGATCACTGTGGACAATAGTGTTTTGTTAACACTGCCAACAGCAATGTGGGATTAAAAACTAAGATTTTGTCAAAAGATCAGATGTGTAAAATCAATATAAAAACATTAAAACAAAGACACTTAACTCCCAAGAGAAGCTTACGTCCAACAATGGACTGCCTTAAGCTGATTTGATTGATTGAAACTATTTACAATTTACACACCACAAATTACCCAAGCAATTTACACACTATGGATAACTGCACATGTCAAGACTTTTACACAATGCCGAAATAGCAGCAACTTTTTAGATTTATGGATTATTCATTTGCGTTTTACTGTCTTCGTGTTGTTTTTATAGTTTAGCTTGAAAGTCAAATGGTATAAAGCACATTTGCCAAGACGAAAATCATTTTATTTCAGTTCACCAAAAGCATTTGTTATAATTTTCGTTACATTAATATTAAACAGCTTAGCGTCTTTTTCCACAAATTCAGTCATTTTGTGTCGTTGCAACCTGAAGACTTATACAAAGCGAATTTATTCACGTCTAATAATAGTTTTACAAATAGTTAAATAAAATTCCATAAACTTCCATGAGTTCCATGACAGTAATTTTTTTTTTTTTTTTTTTTAATAGTTATGGCTTGGTTACAAGACCTTTAAGCCATGTCTTTATTTATTATTATTTAAAGTTATATCTTCATTTTGCTTAAATAAGTCACAGTCCTCGTCCTCTAAGTCCAGTCAAAGTCAAGTACAGCCCTAAGTCAAAGTCAGTCTACCTTCAGAAAAGCGGTGGATAAATTTCTGAAAGTTTCTTTGGATTTTTTGTCAGAAACTGCAAAGTTGCGATTCACTGCGTTTTATCACTTCCCAACACTAGTGCACGTTGTCGAACGTTTATGTTTAAGAATCCACCATTATTACACACAAAGCACTCGAAAAAACACTAATTTTGCAAATTTATAAAACGATGCGATACGATTCCTTCCAAATCCCGCCAAAAAAGCCCCATGACAGTAAAAGAGATGAGCAGTGTGACCATATCAGAAATGGCGAATCTGCCACAGACTGGGCAAAAAATCTGCCAAAATCTGCCACACTTGTAGCCGAAACTGCCAAAAATATGTAATTCACCTGAGAGAATATTCTTTCGCACGAAGCGTTGGACATCCGCAAACATAATAACGCTTACGCGAGATTCGTTATGTTTGAATATTTTGTAGCCCCATTCGCGTTCAGAAATTTTCCAATCGCTCTCCAAAATTTGTCTACACTCAAAATGGTGCTGGTGGTGGCTATTTCCACCTGACTCTAACAAGTTTCTTACATTTTAATTAAATTTAATTTGTCAAAGTTTGACATCAACTCTTTGAATGTTGTTTTCGGCTAATACGTTGGAAAAATATATGCTAAGTTTAAAGTTAACGTAATTACATCAGGTTTCATATTTTTATGTGAAACCTGATGTAATACTTTTAATAAGATGAATTCATTGAAATTTTAGATTAGTTAATTAATAGATAAAATATTTAAAACAATTAGTATGCTAATTTTTTCACAAAATCTTAAATGGCGGTTACAATAAGGTGGAGAATTTCAACTTGTATCGGTACGGCTCCCGTAGCTCAATCAGTTAGAGCTTTGCCCTGGATTAGGCAAAGGTTGCGGGTTCAAGTCCCGTCTGGGCCAAGTTCTCTTTTTTCACTTTATAATAAAACTAGCTGATGCGCGCGGCTTCGCCCGCGTGAATTTTGGTTCCCGTTCCAGCTTCCCGTGAAAACAATTTTCTGGGATAAGAAGTAGCCTATGTGTTATTCCAGACTATACTCTATCCCTATACCAAATTTCAGCTGGATCCATTCAGCTGTTAGAGCGTGATTGAGTAACAAACATCCAAACATCTAAACATCCAAACATCTTCACAAACTTTCACATTTATAATATTAGTAGGAAGTAGGATAATAATATAATGAAATAGTTAATTAATGTTAATAATTCGTTACACAGAACCGCACACGATACACATCAAAAGAGAAAGAAATAAAATCGAAAGTTGATTGGACACCAAATCAATAAAGAATATGAACTCTATTTCGGTTTGATTACAAGTTCATAATCATAAGATTCATTTGTTTATAAACAGTAAAAGCGGGAAAATTCCCGTATAATTTGGCCATGAAATAGAAGTTTTCAGTTTGATAAAATAATGTGTAATCTAATTTTATATGAAACCTGATGTTATTACTTTTAAAAAAAGATGAATTCATTGAAAATTTATATAAGGTAATGTGAATTTTCTTAAAATATTTTAAATCTGCCGAAATCTGCCACTTTAGTAAATCGTCAGCATGATCTGCCACAGACAAAATTTAGGAGCAAAATCTGCCAAAATGGCAGAAATCTGCCACAAATGGTCACACTGGAGATGAGAGTGTGTATGTCAATGTCATTGTTTTTTTTTTCAATTAATTTATACTGGCATTGGTTACTTAGACAATATGCCAAATCTAGATTCCATATATTATCAACAGCGTATTCAAGTATGTCCAAGGTTGGACCAAGAAACTTATACTTCTAAATAAGTTTTTTGGGTTGGACTAAGTTCTACTCTAGTAAAGCGGTGGTACTTTACTAGAGCTTGCTGAGGAATTTGTCGATAACCCTAATGGTACGTTTACACGCTTGTCAAGCCTTGGCAAGCGTCGACAATCACAAGCGTGTAATGAAGGCGTTTGGCTTGGCTTGCGTGAGTTTGTCGGCGCTTGCTGTCGATCCAGTAGAGTGTCGGTTTTTTGACGCAGATCAAAGGGCGTTTGCGGCAAACGTTTGCGACGCATTTACATGTTGGTCCGCGTTTAGTAGCCAGTAGCCATTGTGATCTCGCGGCGACTACACGCTTGCTTTGCTTGCTCGTACTAAATAAATAAAAAATGAGTGGCTGGTCGAATGAGGAGAGTCTTTCGTTTCTGGAGCATTATTAGCATCCACCATCTTCGTGGTCGTCGAGCTTTTCTTTTGTTTTGTTTTACTTTGCTTGCATTTCAAATAAAAGTACATTAAACGAAATGCAATAGCCGTGACAAGTTCGGTGTCCGCCGTGCTTGGAGGTAGGTTGCAGACTGACACATTCTCAAGCGTGTAAACGCCTTCCAAACGCCAAACAAGATTTGTGATGGCTTGGGGCTGTTTGCCGTTTGCCAATGCTTGGCAAGCGTGTAAACCTTGCATAAAAAGTCGCGTATCACTGCGCTATATCACTTACCAACACTTGTGCACGTTGCCGAACCTTTATATTTAAGAATCCACCATAAATTATACATAAACACTCAAAAATACACTAGTTTTGAAAAACTTTTTAGCTGAGGAAAACGCTAGTCTGTAAGTTTTGCGCGCAAAATCTTGTCATTGTCAGTCATTAATGTCAAAGACTCAAGGTTGTGTTGTATAGTTTTTTTTGTTGTTGTTTGGAATTGAGAAGAAGCATGTCGCTCCGTTGTATAATTTTTCAATTCAGGTGTTTTGTGTTTATCAATGGTAGATTATAAACATAAAAGTTCGGCAACGTGCACTCTCTGTTCAACAGTTTAGTGTTAATCGAAGCGTGCACTAGTGTTGGGCAGTGAATCGCGACTTAATGATTTCTGACAAAACGTTCAAAGATACTTTCAGAAATTTATCCAACGCTTTTTTGAAGAAAGACTGACTTTGACTTACGGCTGTACTTGACTTTAACTGGACTTAGAGGAAGAAGACTGAGACTTATATTGTAAAATAAAGATATCTCTACTACTTGTTGTATACTCCAAGGAATAAATTAATAATGATTTATATACTTACGCTGGATTAACCTGTTTGTATCACACAAATTTTTCGCTGGCATTGTATTTTAACGTGGGAGAAAATCCTCATGGATGCTATGCCGGACTCTTAACGACTAAAAAACCTCACGTTACGCCCAACAGCCTATGGTTGGGAGTCCCGGGTAAGCCTTCGGAAGGATGTCCCAGGACTTCCAACAGACCCACGGCCGCCACTGCGGTCTCGCCTAGGGGGTGGTTCAGGTGCTATCCCGCGTCTTGGGGGGTTTCCCGTGTGATCCCGCTTCTAAGGGGGTGGGGGGCGTGCGTGAATTCCTCACGTCACGCTGCCATCATGGGCCTGCTTCTATGAGGACGGTGAGCGACCCTCTCACCGTTCAGGCCCCCGGTCATGGAGGCCGGCGATAGTCTTCGGCGCCCAAGCAGCCGACTGCCAAACTCGGGTTGGAGAGTTCTCACCCGTTACCGCCCCGCCGTCTCTTACACGAACATGACCTGCTCGCGGAAAGAGGCGGCGCAGTCCCACTTACGCCCGCTGGAGATCATGGCTCGCACCATGGTCTCGAGCGAGAGAGTGTCCACCTCCAGACCCAGTACGAGAACCTGGCGCTGTTTCGCCCACGCCGTGCACTCCACCATCGTGTGGAGCGCTGTGTCATCGCTGCGGTCCTCGCAGTGCTGACACTTGACCGTGGTTTCCCGGTGTCTTTGCCACAGATACCTACCGAAGTTTTCGCTGGCATATTAAATAGACAGTGTGTTTACAGGTTTATTCTCTTCTTGCCCGTGGTACTACCAGTGGTACTACTGGTAGTACCACGAGTAAACAAATTACCCGTGGTACCACCAAGCGGTCCCAGTAGTACCAATGTTAATTCAATTTTACCCGTGGTACTAATGGATAAAAAATAAATGAAGATCGGTGAAATCAACTGAGACAGTACGAAATGTTTTGATATTATAACAATTGTAACGTATTAAAAACCAGCCAAGTGCGAGTCGGACTCCCTCACAGAGGGTTCCGTACCAAAAAAATGGCAAAAAAATCACATTTGCTACATGGGAGCACCCAACCCTCCCTTAAATATTATTATTTTTCTGATTTTAATATTTGTTTTTATAATAACGGTAACAGAAATACATCATCTGTGAAAAAGTTAGTTCATTACTACTCGAGGACAGGCGTAAGTTGATGGATATGTGTTTGTTGTAAGATATAATTAATGGACGTATTGACTCGCCTGAGCTGGTTTCAAAGGTAATATGCAGTACACCTGCACGTCGCACTCGGCACACAAAGCTGCTGCACGTACCACACCACAATACTAACTACGCCTGTACAGTTTGTCTATAAAGTCGTGAAATGAATGTTTGAGGAACTAAAAATAGTTATGTGTGTGGCAACACTGGCAACAAGAAACATAAGTACGTCAGTTGTCAATGCTATCGTCGAATTTCGTTTACTCTCTCACGTAACTTTAAGGCCCTTCGTACACAAGGCTACGCAAATCTTCGATACTAATGTTGTCAACTTATGTCGCGAATATTTGGTAGCGCACGCACCGTACACACTAGATATCTCAAGACGCGATTTTGTCTATTCTGCCACTGTAGAAATAGTGACAACACGTCTCAGACTAATTTAATTTACGAAATGTCTGACACAAGTGACGATGAAACTATGATTTTGGCTTACTATCTTTACCGAAAGCGAAGAAATCGTCGTAATAGGAAATACTGGGTTCATCCATATTTAGAAAAAAATGTAAAGTGTAGACTGTTTGTAGCTGCAAAAGACTGCCTCTGTGGCGTAGTCGATAGTGATACCGCCTGCGGCGCTGGAGGTCCTGGTTCGTTCCAAATATTTGTGTGATCTACAAATGTTGGTTTCGGAGTTTGGGTGTTTTCTATGTATAATATGTATGTATTTAGAAATATATAAGTATGTCTATCAGTCGTCTAGATCCCATAATACAAGCTTATATCGACGGTTAAGAACCAAATACTGCTATCTACTTTTTTCGAAAATTTGGTTTTTTGTTTAGGTATACTAAAAAATATTGCTTCATCAGTTGTCAAAGACATAAAATACCAAGAACGCATTACTTTTAACATTATCAAGATAAACCAATTACTGCTAAGTTCAATAATTAAAACGAACACTTTTTGTTGCTGGTGATAGCGACTAACTACATTATGGAAACAAATGCTATCTACGTTCGTGATATCTTTTCTGGAAGAATCTGCCATATACACATCGAAGCGTCTATACCCCTTCATTTTTTGATGCGGACTGAGCGTTCGAGCAAGATCCTAATAAAGAAAACGAAGTATGATCACCTGCAACAGTTGAAGACTATTTTGCCACGAGATTGCCATAATTTTTTTGATACTCTCCCCTTTTTTTTTTTGATGTGAGGGAAAATCCTCGTAGGATGCTATGCCGGACTCTTACCGACTAAAAAACCTCACGTAACGCCCAACAGCCTATGGTTGAGAGCCCCGGGTAAGCCCTCAGGAAGGATGTCCCGTGACTCCCAACAGACCTACGGCCGCCACTGCCTCGCCCAGGGGGTGGTTCGGGTGCAATCCCGCATCTATGGGGGGTTTCGGGTGTGACCCCGCTTCTAAGGGGGGGCGTGCGTGAGTTGCTCACGTCACGCTGCCGTCATGGGCCTGCTTCTGTAAGGACGGTAAGCGGCCCTCTCACCGTCCTCAGACCCCCGGTCATGGAGGCCGATAGTCCTCGGCGAAGACACGTCGGCGGCGCCCAGGGCGCCGACTGCGGAACTCGGGTGGGAGAGTTCTCTCCCGCACCCGGCCCGCCGCCTCCTTCGCGAGCATGACCTGCCCGCAGAAAGAGGCGGCGCAGTCCCACTTACTCCCGCTGGAGAGCATGGCTCGCACCATGGCCTCGAGCGAGAGAGTGTCCACGCCCAGACCCACTACGAGGACCTGGCGCTGTTGCGCCCACGCCGTGCACTCCACCAGCGTGTGGAGCGCCGTGTCATCGCTGCGGTCCTCGCAGTGCTGACACTCGGCCGTGGTTTCCCGGTGTTTTCGCCACAGATACCTACCGAAGCTACCGTGCCCGGCAAGCATGAGTCAACCGGTAGGAGAGAGCACGTGTCTTCTCTCCAGCCACTCGTCCATGACCGGTCTGACGGCCGCGATTGTGGCGAATCCCCCCCCCCCCCCATGGTTGCTTAAGTCGCACCTTCCATGTCTCCACGGTTTCCTGGTGGAGCAGGGTCCGCTGGGCCTCGATTTCTCGAGACGCAGGTCTTTGGGGGCCAAAGGCCTGCTCCAGCGCCTCCTTGCGCCATCTGACACTGAGAGTGAAGCAGTGAGCAAGGGCTCTCGCTTCCAGGTCTCATGGAGGGATCCCGGCTAGGAGACATGCCGCCTCACCGGAGATCGTGCGGTATCCTCTTATCACCCTGACGGCCATCACTCTCTGCGGGCTCAGCAGTCTAGCCTCATTGCTGGCCGTCAGGGTCTCCGCCCATACGGGAGCCCCGTACAGGGCCATGCTTCGCACGATCCCCAGGTACAGCCTCCTGTAGGGAGCGTTGGATTCGCTGATGTTGGGCATCAGCCGCGCGAGTGCGGCCGAGGCTCCCCTCAGTTTTGGAACCAAACTTCGGAAGTGATGTCCGAAGTTCCACCGGCCATCGAGTACGAGCCCCAGATACTTCATCGAGGGCTCGATGCCGATGCTGACGCCCCCAACCTGTAGGCTGGATCACCTAGGTGGCACTATCCGAAGTCCGTGGAAGCACAGAGCCTCGGATTTGTGAAGGGCGACCTCGAGACCCAGCCGCCTTGATTCTCTCCCCTACGTTTAATTTAATTTTATAACTAGGTACATTGTCATTGCTTTTTTTCTTTTTTGTTCTTGATACTCTGATTTATGCTCTAAAATAAACTAAGTTTCTCTATCAAATCGAGTTTATATTGTTATAATTACCTGCTAACTACATTGCTATCTTGAAAATGTTTGCTTATATTAAAAACAATAACTGCTAACTACATGGGTAAATCCTTTCCCGTGAATTTTAATAAGAAAAGTTGTTACCAGTGCTAGTATAATCTTTTTGAAAATAGTGTGTGTATAAATAAATACATTTTCTACATTAAATCGATTTTCCATTGATTATAAATGCCTGCTAAATACATTGCTACCCTGGTAATTTTAGCCTATATGTAAAACAATAGCTGCTATCTACACTAAATACCTTTTCTCGTAATTTCTAATAAAAAATGTGGTTACCAGTTATAAGGTATAGTATTTTATAAGAATATTGCGTGTATAAATAATCCAGAACTCTTATATTAAATTTTTAATAAGTTTTTTTCCTCTCCTGTAAAGTTGACGTTTTGTAGATAGCAGTATTTGGTTCTTAAACGTCGATATTAGCTTACTTTGGGCTAGATGATGTTGTGTGTGAATTTCTATAAATATTATTATTATTAAAAGAATTACAACAAACAGATACTAAATTCAAATTAAATATTCAACAATTGCTCTGCCATCTTGGAAATCGCAGCGACGTTAGTAGCGACGATCTCGACCGGCAGGTAGCGCGCAACTGGCGTCGGCGACGAATGAACAAAATGTCGGCGACGCATGTCTGTGTACGAACCTCTTTGAATTTGTATTGCGGTAGTCGCTTAGAGACCAAAATCGTTGGGTATCGAACATTTGCGTAGCCTAGTGTACGAAGGGCCTAATGTTTGGATTAAACTGCAACAAATTGAGACCAAACTACGCATAAAGGTTTGAGAAATGAGTAAAGAAAATCGGAGTGGTGCGCAGGAAGTGATTTTTAACGTTTTCCAGTGATGTTTCGCGGAGTACCAATCTGGACAATTGTTGTGGGCTTTTGAGGATGTTTATGAGCGAACAGCACTTTGGTGGGTATGTAATCGTGTTATTGTTTATTTTGAATCTGTCCGAAGTTACAAATTTACTGAATTTACGATTTGGAGACAAAAAAAAGGCATTGTTTGCATATTTTTAGGTTAGAATCTTAAACTTACAATCTACCTATAATGTAAGTCAGTGGTTAGAACAACATGGTTATTTTATAGTACAATCTACATTTTTGATACTCAGTTCAATCTGGTTTTCTACCAATTTTTATTTTGAATTAATTGCTTCATGTCAATAGTTTGTTTCCAATAAGTAATTAATTTTCTTTTTTTACTCTTTTCAGGAAAATCAGAGAGTACAGTTAGGCGAATAGTTAACGAAGGTTGTAATAATGAAGGAAAGTTTGAAACTCCTGGTAAACACAGAAAAGGTCGGCAAAGAAAGAAATAGACGATTTTAATATTTGAGCACTGCGCCAAAAAAATCCTTGTCAGATGGGGGAAAGTTACAGATAAAACATAAAATTACATGATTGTGGCAAAGCAATTGGGACTGCGAGGCACCTGCTGGTGGGTTGTAAGACGCTATTAGACCGGGGCTTCTGGATCTGGTTCAATAACTTTATTCTGGATCTGATTCAATAAAACATAAACAAAATTAAAAATGTATAATGTGTTTTATTTATTAACTCACTAGTTGATGCCCGCAGCTTCGCCCGTGTGGAATTTGTTCTCGTTCCCGCTTCCCGTAGGAACTTATTCCCGGGATGAAAAGTAGCCTATGTGTTATTCCAGACTATAATGTATCCCTGTACCAAATTTCAGCCAGATCAGTTCAACTGTTCGAGCGTGAAAGAGTCTCACATCCACACTCATAAGCTTTCGCATTTATAATATTTGTATTGTTCCCGTTCCCGCTTCCCGTAAGAACTTATTTCCGGAATAAAAAGAAGCTATGGTTATTCCAGATTATAATGTATCCCTGTACCAAATTTCAGCCAGATCCCTTTAACCGTTCGAGCGTGTAAAAGTAATAAACATCCACACTCACAAACTGTCGCATTTATAATATTAGCAAGATTTTACTCGGAACGAACTCCTCGTATCAAAATCATTTTGGTCGTACTATATAGGGTTGCATACATGCATTCAGCAGCGCCCTCATTTAATTTCACGACTTTATAGACAAACTGTAACTGCGTGATGACGCGACTAGCACGGACTCTTATTGCTCTTTTCCATAGTGTTGATCTCTTTGCTAGCTCCAAAGCCACATTGAAATCACAAATTATAGCTTTTATGAAAGACAATCAGCTTCACCAAAAATAAAAATTGTTTTAGGTATGTTATTTTATACATTTCACATTTTCTCGTTTGGTAATGTATTATTTGTATTGTTATATGTACCTAGCGCATTAAATTGTAGTTATAATATCAGAGTGAGATTTATAATGTGTTCGCATAAGTAGTTGTTTCTTTGTTAACTGTTTTTGTTTTTATACTTCACTGCAGAATATTTTTAAGTAGACTAGTAACTATGTTTATTATATTCGCTATTATTGTTTTGCGCCGTTCAACTAGCTTGCTTTGAGGGCCTACCTGACTCCAAATGGTTGATTAGAAAAGGATAGCAGATACTTATACATTTCGGCGCGCAAGAAAGAGATAGGTGCGCTTAGTTTTTGTGCGTTTATACCGAGGTAAATTAATTATAAGAGAACTATTACCAATAGGAAAGGGTGATTTGGTGCAAATGAAGATTGTACTATGGTCTTTCTTGTAAATATTTTATATAACACAAAAACAAAGGAGGTATCTGTGTTAAAATTTTAATTTATTTGACCTGGCGAGTCCTGAGATCTAGATCGGGGTAGTAATCTGTTTGGCGTCAGACGGGCTCTTAAGATTGGGACGGGCTGGTTGGGTGGCATCGGGTTTGTTATCTAATCACTTGCATTTGCTCATTGTTGAATTTATTCAAGTCAATGTGTAAATAAGTTGGTTCGTTCGCATGTTTTTTTTTAATGTTATAGGATAATTTAGGGAAACCTGTTATTGGCTTTGCTTAGTTGTAATAGTTAAGATTGTGTTATCTTTTGTAACGCTGTTGGTTTTCTCAATAAATATAAAATAAAATTAATTATCACGGTTTGTGAGATACGGCCTCGTGACGAACAGACTGACAGACAGCGAAGTCTCATGAATAGGGTTCCGCTTTTTATCCTTTGGGTACATTACCTAAAAATCAGCATTCAAAAAAACGACACACCGTTCATTCGTCTCCGCGGCACATTCGCGACGGCGGCGGCGCACTTCTGCGGTTGCGTGCCGTGCGCATACTGAGATCGAGGCGCATAGGTATGGCCACACAAATTTAGGCATATTATCCTCTTGTTTGTGATGTGATGAGGGCTGCCCATTATCCAGGGGCTGACTATTTCTTCTCTACACAACTTACCGCTGACATAAATATGAAGGTTTGGTTGCGTTTTTGGTTGTCGCTTGGTTCCATGTAAACCATTTGGTCTCAATGCAATCTCAAAACCGATTTATAATTATAAATATATCGGCCCATTATTAAGACGCCATGGTTTGCACGTAGAATGTGAAGAATGACGGACGTTTGCTGTAGGTATATTGCTTGTTTAAACTAGAGTACTGTTTGAGCCGCGCTAAATATCGATGACACAAATTTTTACTTACGACTAGGCACCACGGTCTTCGTTACCTTAGCCTGACCCATACGGAACGAACAAAATAATAAAAGCTTAGAGTTAGCGCCATCTATGACTTTACACAAAAAACACTTACAAAGAAGCAACAAGAAACCTTCTGTTGCCGTGGTTTGCATAGTACTGCATTGGTTTACTAGATGGCGCTGAAATAAAAATAGAGAAGCACGGAAACTTGCGAAATAAATTTCACTAAGGTGGACATGAATACATGATCGTTTACAGAACAGAACTGAGTGTCAGTTTATTACATATGACATGATTTATGACTTATGTGAATATTCCAACTAGCACGGTTCATGAGAAATAAACTGGTGACGGACCAGGTACCTACGTAGTCTCAGTAAGTAGGTGCCTATTTACTCTTAGGGTGGCGTTTTTACTCTTTAGGTACATAACCCTAAAAAGGTTGTTAGTCTTTAAATTTATTCAACGAGTCGTGAATGAATATGGTTAAAACCGTTGTCAGAATTTAACATTTAAATTCTCTAATACACGATTTGGGAGGGAATGGGCGTGTTTCCATTAGCCGGCCCGGCACCGGTACCGACGCCGGTGCCGGCGCCTGGACGGGGCCGGGGAAGCAAAAATGTATGAAAATGTATGGCTCGCTTTTGCACTTGCCGGCGCCGACACCGGCCCGGCGATGAGTCCTGCCAGCGCCGTCGCCGTCGCCGGGTTAGCTAGTAGCCGTGTGCGTGTGTGAGTGCGCGGCCGGGTAAAAGGACGTGGGGCGGGTAGATGAACGCGAAGCGGAGGGAGAGAGACACGTCGTATTTGGTTTGTGATTCCATTTCAGAGCGTATGCGTCATGGCGTTTAAATATGACATCGTGACGCTTATTGAGTTAGTGCTGAAGTCCGTGTCAGTGCTGTACCACTAGCGGGCGTATACCGGCGTTGACACCGGCGCAGTGGAAAATCGAAGCTCCGGCGCCGGTGCCGGTATTTGGTAACGCCGGTGCCGTGCCGGTGCCGGACCGGCTAATGGAAAACCGCCCATTGGCACATTAAGAAATTGAAAGGGCTTTTGACTTAATTTTATGAGGGCTGCTGGTTTCATCATCCAAGCAAGGATTGATTTTTTCTTCTTTAGGTTACTTTAGGGGACGTTCAAGACCCGGGCATAGTGTAGCCACAGATAATATATCTAATAAATTCTAGTTGAGTAGTTAAATTCTATTCAATGCACACAAACAATCAAATTTTTCCTCTTTATAATATTACTGTACTTAGTATAAAGATAGAAAAGTTTTAGAACATAGATAACTCGATGTTTAAGTTACCTATTTCAGTAAGTACCTACATAATCACAACCAAAGCCACATCTAATATTATAAAGAGGAAAGATTTGATTGTTTGTATGTTTGTTTATTTGTTGGTTTAGTTTGAATCGAATAGGGTCCGAAACTAAGTACTGGACTGATTTTAAAAATTCTTTCACTGTTGGGAAGCTACGCTCGCTCCGGTGAACATAGGCTATATTTTATTCCCGTATTCCCACGGGAACGGAGCTACGCGGGTGAAACCGCGTGACGTCTTCTAGGATTAAATAAACTTCTCAAACTCATTAAGGTCAAGTTTTCCATTAGAATAGAATATTTCACAAATTAAGGCGGTCTTGGACCGAATGTTTTATTTTCAGGTTCCGTACCTAAAGAGAGGAAACGTGACCCTTTTCATGAGACTTCGCTGACCGTCTGTCTGTCTGTCTGTCCGTCACGAGGCTGTATCTCAGGAACCGTGATATTTTCACAAATGATGTATTTCTGTTGCCGCTATAACAACAAAATACGAAAATCAGAGGGGCAAGTGCGAGTTTCGGCGAGCGCCTGTCGACATTCACGGGTGAGCGCGTTATCACCGATTTGTATGAATTCGAGACAAGTTCCCGCGTTTACAGCTAGGTGGCGGGGTCTCGATTCCATACGAATTGGCGCGCCGTGAATGTCGACAAGCTCACGCAAAAACTCGCACTGGCCCCTCTGAATACTTCATAATACTCGTAGTTATTAAGGGGTCCCATACAACAAACGTGTTTTTTTTCCTTTTTTAGTACGGAACCCTTTGTGCGCGAGTCCGCTCGCACTTGGTCGGTTTTTTATGTTTATTTTATTCGTTAAGTTCACCTAATTGCCTTCCGTTCGTTGTATGTCTTCTGCAGAAAAAAGTTTTTTTATTAAATGTTGATTAATTATGAGAAAAATCAAAAAGCGCTCGTAGCTCTGCTGGTTTTGTGTTCTGTAAACGATTATTACGTTAAGCATCGTTCTCTGTGGCTGTTCACCATATGGGTGACCAATGTGTGACTGTGTGATTTCCATATCAATCATTGATCCGATTAGGTACCATCAAATATGGCAGTCCTTAATCCACTTTGTAACATTTATTTGCGATAGTTTCCGTGCTTCGGAAAGCACGTTAGGTCCATCCAGTAAAATAGCAAAACGAACCAAGTCAACGCCTACATGGGAGGCTTGAAAAATTTCAACAGCGGTCACTTGCGCCTGTCCATTTCAACACGGCAATACGTCGGCTCACCACTTAAAACGTGGGACAAAATTCTAAAAGGTGAAAAGTGGGCATAAAAAATGCCTCTACCTACTCCTTCAGGAATAAAAGACGTGATCATATGTAAGTATGTATGTATGGTTAATCCTAGCCTGTTGAATTGGTGTTCTATAAACACCACATCTTATGCTACGGATGGTACTCGGATGGGTGAGCGCCTTGTTGGTTACCTTAATACCTATGCTTCATTTTTTAAAAGTGTGTATTTCCTTTTCTTTAATATAAATAAATAAAATAAATAAATAAATATTCACGGACATTTCATACAACGCTATCTGATCCCAAAGTAAGCTAGGAATAACCTGCTTGTGTTATGGGTATAATACATTATCAGGCCACGGATATTAATACTTATATACTTTTAAATACATACATATTATACATAGAAACACCCAGACTCTTGAGACAAACATTTATGGGTCACACAAATTTTTGTCTCCGGTGGGAATCGAACCCATATGGAAAAAGTACTTATTGGTTCGTGCAGACGCCTTAACTTCTCGACCACCGAAACCTACTCGGAACCAACCAAATTCTCCACCTTATATACGTCTTGGGGCGACGTAGGCGCCATCTACCGGCACTTTTTAGAAAGTTACACGGCACGAATGTATAGAATTGCACAAATTCGTTCGATTTATGATGAAACCAGCCCGAACATTAAGATTATTTTTGAAAAGCAATTAGTATGGTACCTGATCTATACTCATATTATAAAGAGGAAAGATTTGATTGTTTGTTTGTTTGCATCGAATAGGCTCTGCTGGAACTACTGGACGGATTTGAAAAATTCTTTCACTGTTGGGAAGCTACACTCTTTGCGGTGAACATAGGCTATAATTTATTCCCGTATTTTCCACGGGAACGGAGACTACGCGGGTGAAACCGCGTGACGTACGCTAGTCATAAATTAATATGAAAAAAGAATTGGTTTTAAACAGGATTCGAACCTGCGTTCTTCCTGACTTCCTTTTCCTTATGGATGTTATGGCGAACTCTTACCGACTTCAACCCGGATTCCCGGGTAAGCCCTCGAAAGGATGTCCCAAGACTCCCGGTAAACTTTGACTACCGCGGCCTCACAAAGTTGGTTGTGGGTTGATTAGGGTGTTATTTCGCTTCTTGGGGTGTGAGGACATGTTTCATATTAATATACTAGCTTTTCTCCGCGGTTTCGACCGCGCAGAAGTCGTTATCGCGTAAAATCATAACTCACCTTCTGCACAGTCGGTTAAAAAGTAAATTTCATCTCATCGCTCCAGCCGTTGAGGCGTGAAAGCGAAAATATTTAAAATTAAGCAGTAGGGATAGGGATTTATTTAAGCTACGTCTGTGACGGGCCATGGTCGCGCCTGCTTGCCAGTTATACATTGACTTTGCTCTTAAGAAGAGGCTTATTAAGTACAATCGAATTGAGAACCTCCTATGAATTGTGAAGTCAGTTGAAAACAATAGACCTGAATCCTGCTTTGATTTGCAAATAATGTTCAAATCAATCCCATATTGTGTTGTCGACGCATGGTTTGAATATTCATATAATCGGATGCGAGTTGTGGTACTGTTTGAAACAAATTGACTTCACATTGTTATCGTTACTTTATAGGTACGCCCTAACGTGCGCTATATATTGAGGCAAGTTTGGGAATAGTTTTTTCCAAACGTGCCTCTACTTACCGCACACGTGTAGTACAACTAGTTAACATCCTATGGTTTCGCCCGAGATTTAATTAGAATTAGAACCTCTGTTGAGGCTTGCCATAGGGCTAACGACCTTGACCATACAAAACACGCGTTCTTCAAGTTAGAAAATGTAGTACCTATTTTGTAGCTTATTTTAGTTGTAATAAGTTAATACCTACTCATATTTATTCAAAATCGAAAAAAATCACAAATTATAGGTGTATGTTTTCTTCTTAGATTGGCATATTTTTTTATCGCGTCGATAACAATTTAAGTCTTAAAATGCATGCATCTAATAATTTGGGGCTGATTCTATGATTTTTAACACTTTACGTATCTATGTGTACAATTTCTTATAAAAGCATATTTTAACAAACATCTTGTAGATAAAAAATCTACCTACTTTTGGCTATAATTTTTCGTCTACCGATGCCTACAAAAAATATTTTATTTGCACCTCTTTTTCGTCATTTTCCAAGACATTTATTTATCGCGTCGATAAAAATTGAAGTCATAAAATGCATCTAAAATTTTGGGGATGATACTATGATCATTTTCCACATTACGTAGGGCAGTTTCCAAAAAAATCATCGTTCATCTTTTAATTAAAACAACAATGCCTAGCTCCCGACATTGCCCGTAGTCGCTTTACGCCATATTGTGTTAAAACGAGGTTTTCATACGAGTACGTCTAGTCTGAATAATTTAGCACTAATCCTTATTGTAAATGTTTATTACAGAATAATATTAAGCTGTGAGGTCTGTGTCTTGCAGATACAGGATTATTGGTCAATTATACACTCAGTTCATAACATTGAATAAGTACAATAATTATGTTAAATAACGTAAGGAAGATATGGAGAAGATATTCATAGACTCCAAACTTGTCTTTGAATATTTTCTCCTAGAATTAGTCGACCTAGAATTAGTTGCAGGGTGTGACTGGATGCGTTTGGCTCAGAACTGTGTTATGTGGTGTTAATGGGGAGAAGCCTACGTTCAGCAGCTGTTAGGTAGGATGCGTGTGGTTTTTACTAGGTAGGAGTCATACATGGCACACATTTCCTCATGTTAAAATAACAGACTACAAAACCCAGACTTGCTCCTTCTAGAACCACATATTGCGGTGCTTTAGTAACTACTAAGAAAAGGGGTCTTAGTTGTTTTTTACAGGATCGGCAGCGCGAGTGTGGCGCCTCTGGTGTTGCAAACGTTCATAGGCTGCGGTGACCACCAGTCCTTCTGGTGGGCCGTATGCTTGTCTGCCACCTTAGTGGTATAAAAAAAGACCTTTATACATAGTCTCGGACATTTCCCCATGGGCTTACCCGGGACTCCCGGCCGTAGTGACAGTTGAAAAGCATAGTGTGGTTCTAGGCTTTAGGAGTCCGGCATAGCATCCATGTAAGATTTCCACGCTTAAAATAAGACATCCAGACATTTACAGCCACAAACTTTTGCGTTTATAGTATTACTAGCTGTCCCCGCGGCTTCGACCGCGTAGAAGGCGTTATAGCGTAAAATCATAACCATCCTTTTGCGCAGCCGGTTAAAAAGTACTATCCCTATACCAAATTTTATCTCAATCGCTCCAGCCGTTTAGGCGTTAAAGCGAACAGACAGACAGACAGAGTTACTGTCGCATTTATAATATTTGTAGGGAATAGTAGGAAATAGGAAATAGGGAATAGAAAAGGGATGTTAAGTAAGATCGGAATATAATTGTTGCATTGTTGAAATTTCAAGGAAATCTTTTAAGTGCTTGAACGTCACAATGAAAGATACATACATACACATAATAGTAATAGTTTCGCCTTTATCTCCGAAGGGGTAGGCAGAGGCATAGTATGCGCCCACATTTTACCTTTTAGTTTTATGTCTAACGTAATGGTGAGCCCAATGGGCGCTTGCACACTGCCACGATAACCGTAACGACACGATATCGTACGATATCGTAGGAGCGGTGTTTTGATACAATTACTACTACACGCTTTCACACTGCCACGATATCGTCACGATATCGCACGATATCGTGGACGATATTTACTGTCGTGACAATATACAGATACTTACAACAGTAGAGTAACTTCATAGAAATGTGCGAAACGGCTCACTCACACAGACGTGCGCATCTACTGACCCGTGACATTCCTGGAGCATAACTTGTAGTGAGCTACAAGTCATGCTCCAGGTATCGTTTTAGGGGTTTTTTTGGTATGCTGAGTACGAATCACGTGATAATTTTGCAATCCAATATGGCCGCCGCGCCGTAATCACGACATTTTATGATGGGTATCGTTAAAGGGGTTTTTTGGTATGCTGAGTACGAATCACGTGATAATTTTGCAATCCAATATGGCCGCCGCGCCGTAATCACAACATTTCATGATGGGTATCGTTTAAGAGGTTTTTTGGTATGCTGAGTACGAATCACGTGATAATTTTGCAATCCAATATGGCCGCCGCGATGTAATCACAAATTTTCAAGACACATCTTGTTCGAAGACGGAATTAAACAAACTTGTTAGCTCGTTGAGAACCGGAGCCCCCTCCCCCCCCCCCCTCCCGCCTTCAGTAGTTCAGCTGCAATTCCATCCGTAAATATAAAAGATAATATTATATAATAAAAGATAAAGTTTTTTTTTACGGACATCTTACACAACGCTATCTGATCCCAAAGTAAGCTAGGAATAACCTGCTTGTGTTATGGGTATCAGACCACAGATATTAATACTTATATACTTTTAAATACATACATATTATACATAGGAACACCCAGACTCTTGAGACAAACATTTATGGGTCACACAAATATTTGTCTCCGGTGGGAATCGAACCCACGTCCTCCAGCGCCGCAAGCGGTATCACTACCGACTGCGCCACAGTTATTAAGTAAACGTAACGTTACTTGTTCACTGCTGCCATTATTGCTTCTGATATTTTAATTAGCTTTAAGAATCGCGCGGTTACCTTTCCTGGCGCAAAGCTACTAACCGAATAACAAGCTGTGGTTTATACTGTGTCAATTTCGTTCGGTATATCGTTCCACGATATCGTACGATATCGTGGAACGATGTCGTACGATATCGTGGACCGATATCGTACGATATCGTGGACGATATCGTGCCACGATATCGTGCAATGTGCAGCGCCCATTGTCGGGTTCCGTATTAAAAATGGTCTAAAATAACGATTGCGGATGGGAGGTTGGTTTTTTAAATATCTATTTGCTGTTACAGCAGCAACAGAAATATACCTACATTGTAGCATTTATTTTCTATAGATGCAGTATTTAGGATGTGAAAGCAGCCTTATCGAGTTATCTTTTTTTAATCGGTTGTCAGTGGTGACATTTCTGCTGTCAGAATGACAGGATGTCATAAGTTCGGTGACGAAGCGTTTCGCATTTAAAGGAACGGGTTTTGTTAAGATTTTTCGTGAAAGACAGGACTTTTGACCGAGACCTGCTTTGGGGTAGTTGGAGGTCCTTTGGCTTTTGCTCTGAGACTGTGCCGCGAATCAGTTTTTCGCTCAAGCGCGATTATTTGTTACCTCGCGTGGCCTAACGGGCTGTGATTGGGTTGCTGCATTGCATCTTGCTACATTTTACCCAGAAAACTGGTGAGTCACTTCTTCTTTTGCAAAGCGGGTCGATTGTCGTCTGTCGCGCAGCCAAGATCTTAATTTGTCGTTTCTTTCATGACAGGGTTTTTTACTACGGGGCTAGTTGCCGGATGAGATATTTGGTGCCGCACCTATAAGTTAGTGGGCTGCACGTGGTACGACAACGTGGAAGTGCGGACTACACGAGCTTCTCATGTGAGAGGTATCTGCCGTCATCACCTGGCAGTAACAACAGGCAGTCACTCTCACTCAGCTCACTCTGCAGGCCAGTAAATCCACTACTTATGTGTAGCTGAGTAGCATAAGTACCTAAGCACTGACTATACTTCTGTGTACCTGTGATATTTGTGTCTATCAGTGAATAAGCTCTCTGTGTGTCTCTGTGTATCTCTGTGTTATATAAATATATGTGTGTACACCCTACCTGACTGTTTTCGTCAGAGCCCTGGCCTACCCTTGCACGCACACTGGAATCTCTGTAGTAAGGCGCCCTGGGAAAGAGTTCTCTGCATAGCTACCTCGCGCTAGTTGGTGAGTAACACTGATCATCTTAGTGTTACAACATTATCTGTGCAAATTTCTAGCTTTCACGGTTCCTGAGTAGAGATGTAAAATGACTGAATCTGACCGGTCACGATTGTCAAAAACCGTATTTGACCGGTCATTTATTGTCAAATTCAGTCAATTTGACTTAAACTTACTATTAATTCTAACTATTAAAGTGACTAAATATGCCAATTTTTTCCAACAGGGGGCACCATTTCAGTACAATCTATATCAATATCAATACATATAATAAAATCGTAACAGGTCGCTGTCTGTACATGGAAGATAAATAAGAAAAATTATTATAGGGGGGCTTTATGAACGCAATAGAACCCAAAACAATGATTTTTAGAAGTTTTGTCTGTTTGTCTGTATATCTGTTTGTCTGTACATATTTTTTTAGTATTGAAAAGGGAGTAGGTACTTTAAGGATTATTCGACCCAAATTTCAAGATTGAGGGGTTTGTAGTTCAGAAATTAGAGGCATCTCAACTTTCGCCGAACCTAGAATTCAAGGGTTCCTTTGAATGAGAGGGTAAATCTAAACGGGCGTGTTGGTTTAATCATAAAAGAGCTTAATTATTAAATTGAATGCATGAAGGCGTGGACTGAATGGTTTTAGAATAGCCTTAATCTTTAAGCTCTTTTCCAATTAAGCAAACAGGGCCGTTTCACACGGTGCTTGACAAGTCTGATGAAGAATTAGGTACCACTCCTTTCGTGCACATTATGTGACGTAAACGAAGTTGCGAAAGTCAGCTAGTTCAAAATAAATATCAAAAAGCACTCAAAATCAAAGTGACTGTTTATGACCCTTTTTGACAATAAATGACCGTTTTTGACCAATTTGACCGTAAATGACAGTCAGTCAAATTCAGTCACTTTGGTCATTTTCATCTCTATTCCTGAGATACATTCTGGTGACGGTGGTCTGTCAGATAGATTGACGGACAGCGGAGTCTCATGTAATTGGGTCCTGTATCTACCATTTGGGTACCGAACCCTAAAATAGGTATTAAATAAAATGTACCCTACCTCTAATACCTGGATCTTTTACCTTTATTTGGATGCTGAACACCGGCATAATAATTAGGAGGTATTAACACCTCCTTTGTTTCACATAATGGCTACCTGTAAGGTGGGTTTAAAAAAATAAATAGCATCATTTTTATAATTTTATCCTCTCTATAAAAAATGAAAATGTGTTTATTATTGTGATTTATTTTAACTTTATGTTATAAATCTTGTTTAGAGAAAATACACAATCCTAACCGGTCAAATCTATACCAAGTAATTATGAGAAAAAATCAGATTGTTTGGTTTGTTTTTTGCATTGAATTGGCCCCCATACTCTTAAACCAATTTAAAAAATTCTTGCACTATTGAAAAGCTACAGTATCCGCGGGTGACATAGGCAATATTTTATTCCCGTATTCCCACGGGAACGGGAACTACTTTGCCCTTCGGTCTTGATAATAAAATTGACCAAAACGAATAATATATAAGTAGATATTATTTTTAAAACATATATTAGGCATCTTAAAGTACGTGTCTTCGCCGAGGACTATCGGCCTCCATGACCGGGGGCCTGAGGACAGTGAGAGGGCGGCTCACCGTCCTTACAGAAGCAGGCCCATGACGGCAACGTGACGTGACAGATTCACGCACGCCCCCCCCCCCCTAAGAATCGGGATCACACCCGAACCCCCCAAAGACGCGGGATAGCACCCGAACCACCCGCTGCGCGAAGCCGCAGTGGTGGCCGTAGGTCTGTTGGGTTGGGATGGGACTCCTGGGACATTCTTCCGTGGACTTACCCGGGGCTCCCGACCATAGGCTGTTGGGCGTAACGTCAGGTTTTTTAGTCGGTAGGAGTCCGGCATAGCATCCATGACGGATTATCCCTCACGTTATATTAACCCAGTTAGACCGACCGACCCATACATGGGTTTCAAGAAATAAAAAAATCTGCCCTCATTGCATGATTATATTAAGATTATTGACATATTATGTTTTTAGAATCTTCAGTTAACGAATATTAACTGTGTCGACAACATGCATAGTGTTTTTTACATTTTTAGCTGATTTTCGCAAGTTAAAACGCGTGTTTGGAAAATCGTAAAAGATGACCTCAGAAAAGGTACGATAAACTAGATTTAGTGTTATATTTCTATAAAAATAATAACAGAAACTAAACTCTGAAACATAACAACATTTATATTACTAAGAAACTCCTAATAATTCTCGTTTATTTCTCTTTTATATTGTCAAATATTTCATGAACCCATACATGGTTCCGTCGGCACAATCACTGTACTCTAGAATTTCTATAAAACAACGGATGTTTTTTTCATTTCAAATCGAAGCCATTATCATTACATGAAATTTTGAGTGAATTAGAGAATGGTGATGTTCCGGTTCCAGAATGCATCACATTTGAACCACCTGATAACGCAAATGCTGTTGTTATAGACGAAAATTCTGGAGAAGAAGACAATATTACCATAGAAAATTTACCAGGTCTCTCTTACGTGAATCTGCACAGGTTTATTATGACATTTGGAGATCTGTTTCAGACAAAGAAGATAATATACCTTTGGCTAGGTAACAGCAGAGGTCTCGCACTAGACAGCCAACTTCACAGCCAGTATCATCTACATCGACTGTACTGGATGATACTGTATTTGGCCCTTCATCTGTACACAATACCTACAACCTAAAATTGGAGGAGGAGTTTCCTAGTTTTCAACCTGTCGAAGGTCCCATAAACGAGTTATGTCGTCCAATATACTATTTTGAACTATTGTTCGACGACGCCGACGCCATCATAAACAATCTTGTGGAATATTATACAAATGTATATGCTTCTCAGAAAATAAACCCGGTAACATTACTGTTAGCAAAATAAAATGCTTTGTTGAAAAACTACTTTTTAGTGGATATGTTTCCGTTCCAAGACGACAAATGTATTGGGAAAATACATCAGACTGTGATTTTTCTTTAGTAAATAAGTAATTTTTTCGCGACAGATTTTCCTACATCTTGAACCATTTACAATGCTGTGATAATAGTTTGATTCAAGTTTACAGTCATAAATACGCTAAAATGAGACCTTTATTTACTTTGCATAATGCAATTTTTCAGGAAAATGCCCCTGTTGACGAGATGCATAGCATCGACGAGGCTATGATTCCTTATTACGGGGTCATAGTTGTGTACAGTTTATCAGGGCTAAACCGGTTATGTGGATACTGCATAATATTTGTTGTCCAAAACTGTAATAGGTCTTCAAAATTAAAGTATAAATTAAAAAATAAACCATATCTAATGTTTTATTTATGGTTTCAATCATTACAAAATACATTTGTAAAAAGTCATGATAGTGCCGACCGACCCATGCATGGGACATCATTTTCCAGCTTTTCCGGAAGCTGCAGATTTTTTTAATTATTTTTTCTGAGATGCTGGGGCTATATTAAGACATATGTATAAAAATCACAACTTTCTTAGAAAAAAATAGTTTCAGGCTTATCTGGGTTAAAGTCACGCTTTTATCTCCAAAGGGGCAGGCAGAGGCATAGTATACGCCCACAATTCACCTTTTTAGTTTTTTGTTCTACGTAATACTGCGCCCGTTGTTATTCTTACAGTAAGTCGTGTTAACAGTAACTCGACTTACTGTAAGGTAACTATAGAATATATTAAATCTGTGGTATAACAACGGGGGCAGAATAGGTAGGCGGCTATTGCCGTCCGCAAACTCGCTTTGTTATGAGTGAAATAGTATAGAAATAGTATAGACTGATATTCCAAAGATATACATACAGATAAGCAACTCCCTGCCCCTCACTGGCCAAGCTTCCCCGCACCCGCCACAGCTGTTATTATAGTTGGAGGGTGTTTTGTTTAGTGGTCACACACACATTCAAGCTCTGTACAAACATAACGTGTTTTTATTTAGTGTAGGTGACAGAATTGAATACAACTCATTTGTATGGAGTTTCCGCCCGGTGGTGTTAGTAAGTATACCTAATCTTCCTGGGACATCCTTTCGAGGGCTTACCCGGGACTCCCAACCATAGGCTGTTGGGCGTAACGGGAGGTTTTTAAGTCTGTAGGAGTCCGGCATAGCATCCATGAGAATTATCCCTCACGTTAAAAAAAAGGTATTATTATATATTGCCAGCTGTTGTCTAGCTAGATGTCTATTACTCTGTAGCGAGTAGGCGTGCAAGTGTTGGGAGTCCTGGGGTATCCTTCCGAGGGCTTACCCGGGGCTCCCAACCGTAGGCAGTTGGGCAGGATACGTGAGGCTTTTTAGTCGGTCTCGGTAGAATTCCGGCATAGCATCCATGTGGGACTAAATATGTCTATTACTTAGTTTAAGTTGGATTAGTTGCCGCCGTGATGTTCAACAATATATCTATTTCGTACAGACATAATGCATTAAATAAATATACCGAATGTGTTTCCACTTCAAACATAATACAACATGGCTGCGAGTTTACAAATCATGTTACATTTGTCTGACAAATGCAACACTTGGACCCTTTTGACATACCACTTATATTTGAGTACCTCCTAACTGGATAATGTAAGTACATATTTTTTTGTTATATTTTTGTTTTCTTCGTGATGGAAACTTACTGTTAAAATATAACGGGTATCTTTAATCTAGGGTAATGTACGAATGGTTGTACGGATTATCTTAAATTCCTACTAATATGTAAATGCTTAAGTAATTTAGTTTGTCTCTGACGTTCTAACGCGTACACTGCTCTATCGATTCTAATACCATTTGCTATAAAGATAGAATAGCGCTTGGAAATTCACACTGGTTACTTGACTATTCGGAGATCAAGTTCCTGTGAATACGGGGATGTATGTAGGACGTAGGTATATGATAATTAAAGAGTACGGATTACAGAATATGTACTATGTTAACGCCAGTGTCTGAAAAGTCAAGCCCCCCACGCCCTTAAGTGAAATCAAAAAAACCGGCCAAGTGCAAATTGGACTCGCCCATGAAGGGTTTCGTAGCAGCAAGTAACATAATATAAAAGTTATTAATTATAGTTCTATAGATTTAATATTTAAAGCAATAAGTATGGTGACTTTTTCATAATTCAATTAAATTCTTATAGTTCGTTGTAACTTTGACTGATGTTTTAACACGTTCGCAGTGGTACCGTCGATCGTGGCAACTTTACCATATTTTTTGACTTTTATGCAAATTACTTCAACATGAAGCTAGCTATGGAAGATTTGCTTGATCAATTTGGTAAAAAAGGACAGTCTCTTTTGGTTGAATTATTGAATTCTACAAAAAGCCACATAGAATAGCTGTAGGTAATCATCAAAAGTATGAGCGGGGTAAAATTGACACATTTTTGGCAACTTTACCTAGCTTTTAAACACATAGAATGTGTGCCCCAGATTGCACACGACTTAAAGTTACTTATAGCCCTGACGCTAAAAAGCGATGTATGTATTGTTGAAGCAGCCATCTTCGTTTAAATAGGTATTACCAATACGTAGGTAAAGTTACCACAAGAATTACTCAAATTTTATAGAAATGTATGAAAGTCATCAGGGTTGTCAAAAAAAAATATTTTTTTTTATTGAAATTCTCATTTATTAAAGAACCACGCAATAGGAACAGAACAATTCTCCAAAACGATTAATTAATTAAATGCCTACCTACCTATTTAACATGAAATATAGGGACATAGGTAGGTAGGTAAAGTTGCCTTTGTGTCAAATGAGGTAACTTTACCTAACCTCAAACAACATTACCTTTTTAAGTAACTCCATAAATAAAAGTTTTATAAGATTGAATAATAGTGATACACCATAGTAACAATATTTCCTATAATATTTAATATAATTCACTGACCTGAACTTTATTTTCTGCAAGAAATACCAATCTTTAGCCGGTGCCACAGCAAACTTAATTGACCATTTGCAATGAAAATGTACACTATTTTGACAGTTGACGAAGTTGCCAACTTAAAAAACTTTTTGGGTTACAACAATTTATTATAAAATCTACCAATAATCGTAAATTTGTGCTAACTGTCACAGATAAAAAAATATTTGATGTAAATTAGTACAGGGTATACTTAGGTAAAGATGCTCACGAAAAGTAAAGATGCCACTTTTGACGGTAGTGATTTTTCTAACCGAAAATTGCGGTTTATGACGTATTAAAAAAAAACTACCAGCTCTATCTCGTTCAAACCAATTTTCGTTGGTAGTTTTTATGGCAATGTACATCATACCTTCTTTTTAGATTTATCATTCCCTTAATTTAGAAGTTAGAAGGGGGCGGGGGGACACACATTTTTCCACTTTGAAAGTGTCTCTTGCGCAAACTATTCACTTTAGAAAAAAATGATGTTAGAAACCTCAACAGCATTTTTGAAGACCTATCTATAAATACCACACACGTATGGGTTTACTGAAAAAAAAAAATTGAGTTTCAGTTCTGAGTATGGGGATCCCCCAAAATTTTCTGCGTTTTTCCTAGTTTTATATAAGATTCTTAATGCGGTTCACAGAATACATCTAGTTACCAAGTTTCAATATCATAGGCCTTATAGTTTTGGAGAAAAGTGACTGTGACACACGGACGGACAGACAGACGGACAGACAGACAGACGGACGTGACGAATCTAAAAGGGTTCCGTTTTTGCCATTTGGCTACGAAACCCTAAAAACTGCTGACAACACTGTGTACCTACCTAATTGTATCATACATGTATGTGTACCGAAACCCAAAGATGTTTCAATTAGACCATAATTAATTAATAGGTTTACAATAGTCTAATTCTGAAACAATACTTTGTATAAAATAAATTAAATTTTCTCATTTGTATAAGCGTTCGTAAAATATGTAGGGATGTGCTGCGGGCCCATTTAAGCGAATCTTTTGTGCCACAGGAGAATTGCGTATTAGTTTATTCGGCGAATGCAGGCTATCGTAGCGAGTAAATGATAATTTGAGTGCTTTCCATTATCGGAGGTCACCCAGACAATATCATTGTGTGCATTTACAGAATTGAGATTTTTGTGCCTGTATTCTGTAACCATTTTATAATAATGGTAAAACTGGTAAATCAGATGTGTTGTATTGTCTAGCTATAAGTTCTGTTGGATTCTAAAGAATTAAAAACTGGCCTTGGTTACTAAGCGACCACTGCTCGTTGTTTTTGGCGATGTGTTGTGGCTGCTGTAAACCATCATTTTATTGATGGTTTACAGAGACACGAACATGGGTATACTAACCCCCAACGCTCACGGATTACGGAGATAGCTTTTTTACATGCAAGTCATTGAACATAAGAGTGTCCTTCTTTTATTCTTAAGTAGGCCAAGTACTGCTAGCACTGAATACAGCGAAAGGCAACGCCCTGTTTTAGCTCTCGCAGTATCCAATGCAAACAGCATAGCTATACCTAACTGGTAGCAGTAGTAGTAACAGTGGTACTTATTCAGTCAAGCTTCCACGACGCTGGTCAGCATCACCTACCATAGTGGGGTTTACCGCTGGTGACCGAAATTCATTTGATCATTTGACGTGTGACCGATAAAACATTAGGCCATTCTACTACTGATCGAATAAACAATGGACCAAAAGAGTTTTTATCGAACAAACATTTGGTATTTTCACTACTGATCGAATGAACGTTTGGTCGAAAAACAGTTGACTAAAGAATATTTTATCAAACAAAAGCGAAATAAGTAGAATTCGGTTCTGGCACTCGCCGGCCGCTGCCGCGGCACGCTCGCTACGCTAGCTCGGCACGTGAGTTGTGGTCGCAGTTCAAACCTAACCTAACCTAGCCATTTTGATTCAGCCACTGTTAAAATATTCTTTAGTCAACTGTTTTTTGACCAAACGGTCATTCGATCAGTAGTAAAAATACCAAGTGTTTGTTTGATAAAAACTCTTTTGGTCAATTGTTCATTCAATCAGTAGTAGAATGGCTTAATGTTTTATCGGTCACACGTCAAATGATCAAATGAATTTTGGTCACAGTGGTAAACTGACCATAATATGGTCAGTTTACCACTGTCACGCTCCATACTGCTCCATACCTGTACGGAGGCCCTCTTGACCCTGACAATAGACTGTATGATCCCAGTGTTGAGTCTTCAACAAGTATTGGGTCTTCTATAATTAGATTCTAGTCGTCTCACCGTCACCACCTTAATTTGGGAGCCAAGCCAAGCTAACCATAGATTAAAAACAACTAGGCAAGTTAATGTCAGAAAATCAAAAACAAATACGCTTCATACTTTATTGAACAACAAAATTTGGCTATAAGCTTATTGGTAAATGACTTACTCCAGACATAGCGACTCCATATTGACTAGATTTACAATAATTTTATTACTTTTAATTATATTATTAGTTACATATTTTATAACAGTAATTTACAAAAAATGTTAACAAATTTTCCAATTAGTCAACTAAATTAATATTCGGAATGGTTTAATTAAGTCATACGGTATAAAGAATATAGTACCTATTATTTTTAACAATGAAAATACATCACCAAAATATTTTTAAGTTATGTACTATTCAATTTATTTTATACGTTCAAATTGATTACGGAATAATGCAGTCAAAATCTTATATTATTAATTAACTGTTTGGTTTGAAAACTTGCGTGGAAGTTCAAATATCTGTAACAATATACGACAATCGTTTTTTATTGAATACTTTAGCAGCTTTTGATTGAGATAGAAATCCAAGAATATCTTGTGAAATTTGGCTGGGCATTTCACAAGAAATACTTTACCTTTCTCATAAACCACAAAAAAAGTAAGTTCTTAACAAGCTAATTATAATCTTTTAAGATAAAATAAATACTTATTATCCCACGTAAATTCCCAATGGTGGCGTTATCTCTTAACTAGGAATTAACAAAAGCATTTAATCCTCAAAATAATTATCGCTCTCTTCAGATACCGTGTCGTCAGCAGACCGTTTCCCAAGGCCGAAACTGAAACGATGCAGATCCCTCTGTCGTTTGCCAAGGCCGAAATTAAATTTGCTGCTTAAACGCTTACCGAGACCGAAGTTGTAGCTTTTAGCCCTTTTGCCCAACCCAAAGTTGTACATCGGTAAGCGCTTGCCTAGGCCGAAATCGTACATCCTTGCTCGCTTCTCTTCGGATAATTCTTCGTCAGCGTAACGTTTGCCGAGGCCGAAGCTATAAGGCCGAGCACGCTTTTCTTCAATACCTATAGATAATGAAAAAATATGTGATTAATTTTGCCGATACTATATTTGAACTTTTCGTACAAAACCATAATACCTATTAATTGAGTTGTTTGGTAAATTTCTTAGTATAATTGTTAATAAAACCAAATATTTAATCAAGTTATGGAACCCGAACTGTGTTTTGTGAAATTTACTTAAAGATAGACGCTTCCTAGCGTGTAATTTCCATACCAAGAATGGTACTAATACGTTTTTGCATTCGATATTTCAGATTGTATAAATATATGTACCTACTGTACGTTACTTTAACTCTAATAAAGTGGTATATAATGTGAAAAGAAACAGATATTGAAAAAGAGAACATCAATATTGCGATAGAAAAGGGTGCAATGGGGTCTAGGTCTAACCAACATATTCGGGGTCCAAAGCAGACTTATGGCCCACGTGATGGAAACTTCGAGCCTAAGCCGAAATCGTACATCCTTGCTCGCTTAACGGATTAAGGTTAAGTTATATAATAATAGTTTACAAAGCTGGAGCTTTAACATCCCGTACATATAGTACAGTAGGTACTATAGTACAGTACATACATACATACATACATAAACATGAGCTCGCCTTTTATCCCCGAAGGGGTAGCCAGAGGCATATCATATGCCCACATTTCACCCTTTGATTTTGTCCCATGTAACAGGTGGTGAGCCGTATTGCCATGTTGATATGGACAGGCGCAGGTTGTTACTACGCGATTTTGAAATTTTCCAAGGCGCCTTCAAGTTGGCTTAACGACTGCCATTTTACTGGCATGAATCATAAAACCTCTTATGAATCATAATCCTTCTATAGTTAGACTTATTTAATGTGCGAACGTAATCAAGAAAGAAACAACCGGGACCAACGGCTTATCGTGCATTTCGAAGCACGGAAACGCTCACAGATAAATGTCACAAAGTGTTCATGTGGTTGTCACCCATCCATGAGCAGCCATAGTAAATGTTGCTTACTACAGTGATCGTTTACAGAATACTTACTGAGTACGCGGGGCCACGAGCGCTTGTCATATCATACATAACGTACATATAGACAGTCGAAAGTAATATAGATGAGAGTAAGACACCCACCTGCATCATCGTACTGGTCCAGTAGTTCAGCAAGAGCGAGCTGGTCGCTGTCAGTGGGCAGGTCTTCCGCAGTCTGGTAGTCGTCTGCGGAGCGCTTGCCGAGGCCGAAGGAGTACGGTCTGGATCTACAAAAAAGCATTTGTAATATTTATTTATTTTCTTATTTCTTGTTCCAGTACCTCTATCTAAATTTTTATTACGAAATTTGTTAGCTACTGAATACTTAAATACAATCTTTCTTGAATTTACTGTAAATTGCCAGCTAATTTCAATAGTTTGATGAAGAGCTGAATACTTATTAGGTACGGGTCACTCATTTAAATATATGTAAAATGTTTAACAATTTTTTTTTGCTAAAACGTCACAACACATCTTTAGAACTGACAAAAATAAGAAAATGTATGACAACCCATAAACTTATTATAATTCTATTATATTATATTTAGCGTTATAATTCTATGTGACTACCTATTCTGATTTCGGAAATCAACTTTTTTTTTAACCTTCTTTTGCAAAATACGTCTCTGTCTTTAATGATGCTTCGCTTATAGAAAATTACAGCAAAGGCGATTTCAAGAGTGAATTGATATTTGTAGACTCATAAGTGTGCCTGTCCCTCGAAGGTGGAATCATGATGATTATGGATGATACCCATTGTAAAAGTTGACAGGCATGTTCCTTCCTACTGTCATATAACTTATCTTTATACTAGTTGATGCGCGCGGCTTCGCCCGCATGAAATTTGATTCCCGTTCCCATTTTCCATGGGAACATATTTCCGGAATGAAAAGTAGCCTATGTGCTATTCCAGACTATAATCTACCTCGGTACAAAATTTTAGCCCGATCCGTTCAGCCGTTAGAGCGTGACTGATTAACAAACATCCAAACATCTAAACATCCAAACATACAAACACCTTCACAAACTTTCACAATAATAATATTAGTAGGAAGTAGGTTTCGAGAGACATTTGTTCGATTATTGAAATATCGACTGAACGATTGTACGAATCGAGTTTATTGCGAAACAACTTTTTGTCGCTAAACGCTGCTTCGACTGAATGATTCTTCGAATATTTATTAATCGATAGACTGATCTTTCGAATGTTTAATTTAGAGTAGTTTTTTAGTCAAATTGATTGGTATGTATGAAGAAAAAACATAATTTTTAATAAAGTAGGTATTTACTTTAAATAAGCTATATTGACATAAAATATGTATATTATGTCATATTTTATGTCAATATTGCTCTAAATAATCGAACAAATGTCTCTCGAAATTAAGTTACGGACCCGGATAAAACTCACCTTTTGCCTAACCCAAAATTGTAAACAGGTAGCCGCTTGTACTCTGAGACGTAGCTATACGCCCTCTTGCCCAAGCCGAAGTCATAATGAGGAGATCTCTTCTCTAGGGGAGCGACGTGGTTGTCCTGTAGCTCTGCCGTGGATTGTGACTTTTCACGCGGATCTGGGTTGCTTTGCATTCGTTCTGGTGCGCATAGAACCATCCCCATCATGACCAGGAACACGGGCAGAGGTGTGTACAGCATTCTGAAACAAAAGATACTAAATTAGTAAAATTACCGTGTGATTCTGACTGGCCTCATTGTCCAGTGGCTAGAGTACCTGACTACGCATTAGGAGGTCGTGGGTTTGATTCCCACACAGGACAAATCTCTTTTTGTGATGAACACATTGATTTGTCTGGGTTATCCATACTAATATTATAAAGCTGAAGAGTTTGTTTGTTTGAACGCTAGGATCTCAGGAACTACTGGTTGGATTTCAAAAATTATTTTACAGTTTGATAGTCCATTTATCGAGGATGGCTATAGGCTATAAAGCATCACGCTAAGACGAATAGGAGCAGAGCAGCAATCAAGAATGTTTTGAAAACGGGGAATATTTTTACCGTCTGAGAGCTTCCGAGGCGTACCCTGCGTAAATGGTTACAGTTAGGTAAAAATTGTGTATTACAAAATTGTTTCTCTTAAAAAGTTCTAAAAAAAGTCCGCGACGGCATATGTCTATCTTATAAGGTTCGCTCACAATAACCTCATTTGTCTATCTCTTAAGGTTCGTGCACTATATAATGAAACTGAAGAGTTTGTTTGTGCTAAGATCTCAGAAACTACTGGTTACATTTCAAAAATTATTTTACAGTTTAATAGTCCATTTATTGAGACTGGCTAAAGGCGATATACCATCACCCTAAAACGAATAGGAGCGGAGCAGCCATGAATAATGTTTCGAGAACGGGGATTAAGTATTTCTTTCTTTTGAGAGCTACCATCATTGCTGACGCGCATAAATAGTTGAAGTTACGTAAAAATTGTCTCTCTTAAAAAGTTATAAAAAAAGTCCTTGACAGCATATGCCTATCTTTTAAGGTTCACTTACAATAACCCTCTTATTAAGTTTTAAAGTAATGAGCGATGTGGCGGGAGTAAACTTGGTCTGCAGTGCCAGCCAGTCAACTGAACGATAAAAACCGGCCAAGTGCGAGTCGGACTCGCACACGATGAGTTCAATACCGATAAACGGATGGGTGGAAGTAAAAGCGACGGGAAACATTATATCACTTTAACACCTCTTTCCTTCTCACTCTCATGTGACGCAAACGAAGATAAGCAGTTCAGCTCTAATGAATACAAGCGACGCGACGCGACAAGAATAAGCGCGACGGGGGTAAATGCAACGGGAAACATTATAATACTCGAAATATTAATACCATACCTCACTCTCATGTTACGTAGGTAGTTGCGCGGGTCAGCTAGTCTATAATATAATATATGTAGGTATGTATTTAGTATATAAGTATGTTCATCAGTTTTCTAGATTCTATAGCACAAGCTATAAGCTTAATTTGAGCTAGATGTTGTCTGTGAGAATGTACAAAAAAATTATATACACTCGTCTGTCTACACTCAGCCAAAACTGGTACACCTAAAAATGTATGCTTTTCAGGGTAAGCTGAGGTTTAACGTAGGCATCCACTTAACAAAATCAGCCTATGGCAGTCCACTACTGGACGTAGGCCTCTCCCAATTAACGAGCCAACATGCGGTTCTGCGTCTTTCGCATCCAGGCCCTGACTGCGTCCATCTGAAGTGTGTGAGTAAACTCCTTAACAACCACCGACATATTATGTACGGTTCTTTATACTCGTAATACTAAGCGTTGACTCTAAACTGCTGACTGTATGTTTTTACCTCGTTTGTACTTTATATGAAATTAAAACAGTGAATAAATCACGCTCGTACGTAAAGGTTGTTTCCTTTTATTCCACATCGGGACCCCAACATTTCATGGCGACCCTGCCGAAAACTTGGTCTGCCAAGGGGCTTTTGGTTAAGTAATATACCTATGTGTTGACGATGTGTCGCTCGTCAGTGGAGAAAGAAGAGGTGATCTTGAGCCAAAATGCAGCAGGCGGCCACAACGACGCTACTCTGAAGGACATTGGTGGCCATGTGGAGCGGCTGAGTACTGTGACCATCATCATACTAGCCATTATAGCTGTTCTCGGCATGTATTTCATCATCAAGCTGTACCGGAACTGCCATCGCCAGTGGATACAGGAGGAGATTGGCCTCAGCACCGTCCAGCGTATACGGGCATCATTGAGAGGACGATCAGGAAACAGTTCCAGCAACGAATCGTGAGTGTTTCGTGACCAACAACGTTTTCTCACCAAGTTTCCGCGCCAATAGTTTGCTACCGCAGTAGTGTGAAAGTGTAACATTACATTACGCTAATTACTTAAGGTGCCAAGAATCGTGCATAAAGACTCATCGAATATGATACCGCACGCGCAAAGTGCAACGCTGCACAAACCCAGCTGCGATGTTTCGCAATAATTGTATTTGATACCTTGTTATCTATCATTGTTTTACTTAGAATAAGTGACCTATTGGAATATTTTATAAGATGTTAACTTTAAAATATGATTAAAAGTATCATAGAGTGTCTAAATAACTTAACAGAAATACGCAAATATTTGATAAAAAAGGGCAAAGCTAGATATAAAGGCACAATAATCGACAATAAGTTAGCCGAATCAAAACTTATTTTTGATAAATGTTGTGAAATATTTTTGTTGTTAGAAAAAAGTCAAGGACCTTCTTTGCCATCAGCGTTATAGATTGTAAAAGACGTTCAAAGGGTATACGAAGAGATTAATAACTTGTGTATTTTACCAACAACAGAGTCTGCCACTATGGAGTTTGATCTTAAGGTGGCGTGTAGTCTGATTCCAGTTATGGACGGCAAGCAGGAGACCACCAAGCGGCTTATAGACTCTACCGAGATGTATGCAGCCATGTTAGACGACAAAGGTAAGGCATTGCTCATTACTTTTATTTTAAAAAGCCGACTATCCGAGAGTGCCAAATTACGAATGTCTGGCACATATATAACAGTCGAACATCTCATTACTAATTTAAAACAATATCTCATACCGAAAGGATCGTTTATTGCTATTCAGTCTAAACTACAAAACCTTCAACAAGGTTCTATGTCTATCGATAGTTTTGGCAACGAACTAGTAAAAATGTTCACCGAACTGACTATCACCCAAGCAGATGGTAATCCTACCATGTTCGAAGGTTTAAAACAGCTCAATGAAAAGTATGCCATAAAACGGTTTTCAGATGGTCTTCGCAGCTCAAAATTGGGCACTATCATCGCGGCTCGAAATTACAGCAGCTTATCGGATGCCATCCAAGCAGCCAAGGACGAGGAGATAGCACTGAAGCCTTCACCATCAGGTAACGTCTTGCAATTTACTAAAAATGGACGAGGTTCAGGTTTCGTGAGACCGTCCCAAGGTAATTTTTATCAGCAACGTAATAATTTTAATTCTCGTGGGCGATGTTATAACAATTACAATCGTGGTAAGCAGTCTATCAATCAAAATACTCGGGAACCGATGCGGAATACGAATTATACGTCCCCCAATTACGTACCTCCAAATTTTAGAGGTCGCGGACAAGGTCATAGGAATTTTAGGAACCGTGGTAGAGGTATTTACTCTGTGGAACAATCAAATAACACAGAACCTTCTACTACTGAAAGTAATGACAAAGATCCACGCGCTAACCAGTTTTTTCGTTCTTAACAATTATATTTTTTCAATTCAAGGTGGTGCAAAGTATGTTATTTTTTTAGTTAATAATATTAAATACTATTGGCTTGTTGATACGGGTGCATCATTATCAGTTATTAAAAAGGAAGCATTACCTTTGAATGTTGATATTCGTAATGACGATACTTTAATAAATGGAATAGGTGGTCAGCGCCTTTCCCAAGGTTCAGTTAGTTTACCTTTAAGGCATAACAAAGAGATTTTTTTACATAATTTTATTATTTTTGACTCACTACCATTGAAAGCAGACAGAATTTTAGGATTAGATTTTTTAAATACATACTGTGCCAATATAGATCTAAATACAAATATTTTAACGTTAAATATTAAGGGAGAACAATTTTATTTAAATTTCGTTGATAATTGCGATAGGGTTAAGAATGAGTTTACAATTCCAGCACGATCAGAATCTATACATTATATTTTTATAAATGGAAATATTAACTCTGACGTCATTGTATGTGGTAAACAGTTAGGGAATGATGTGTTTTTACTTTTTAGCAAATAGTATAGCAACTGTACGTAACAATAGAATACCAGTGAAAATACTAAATGTTAGTGAGAAGGAGGTAATTTTACCCTCATTTACCCCTGATTTATTGCCTTTAAGTGATTACAGTATTTGTGAATTTAATGATTCTAACCATAACGTTGACCGAGTTCAAAATTTTTTTTTTTTTTTTTTTGTTGACGCGGGGAACGCCTTTACGCGCCTTCATCCCAGCTGCGGGGGCAGCTGGGATGGTGTGTGGGACTCCCGGCCCGGTCCGGAATGGACCGTCCTACCCACTAAACCCCGCGGTGTTCCTCCTCACCCTTTAGCCGGGCCGAGGGATATCAAAAGATTATTCACGTCGACCCGGCTAGGGGCGCCCTGTTAATTCAGGGCTCTCCTCGAGGGAGCCAGATGGGCGGCTCCCCAGAGCTCTTTATTGAGCTAAAAACCACGCCCGCACCTCCACCGCTCTCGGTTGCCCCTCTGTAAGCAGAGGGGGTAGAAAGCGGCTAGCGCGGGTGTGCTCTAATGGGCACCCCCCGGAACACAGGGAGGGTGCCCACCGGCAAGTGACCGTAGGTAGGCGGGGTCCCCCGACCTTACGCCCACGGTCAAGAAACAATCGGGGGCGCGCAGTGACTCCTTACCGCGGCGCCCCCGAACTGCACGGCAGAGCGGGAGCATTATCCGTTACTCCCGCTCCCCCGCACAGTGCACCTCCCGCTTTGCCACCATCACCTCGTCAACTAGCGAGGTGACAGCGGCCCAGCACTATTGCCGCCGGTCGCGCCGTTATTCACGGCCGGCAGCCTGAACTGCATGGCAGGGAGGGAACATCTACCCAAACTCCCGCCCCCCACGCAGTGCCTCTCCCACTTTGCCGCCATCGTCTCGCCAGCAGAGGTGGCGAAGCGACGGCGACCCAGCATTGCTGCTGCCGGCCGTGAATAACGGCACGGCCGGCAGCAACACACACCACCGAGCAACCCACAGGTGGGTTACTCCCGCCTCGGCCGGAATTAGCCAGAGTAGCACAACTCCCCCACAGAGGAAGGGGAGTGGTCGCTACTCCGTTGCCCAGGATGCACCACGAGGAGGATCCGACCCATTGGGGTCCTTAAGATGTTAGTAGGATGAGTTACAGTTAGATTATTTAAATACTGAAGAAAGACAGTCAATAGAAGCTATTTGTGCCAAGTACTCAGATATTTTTTATATTGATGGCGATAAATTAGGTACGACTAATATTTATGAAACATCTATAACAGTAAAACCAAATACTAGTGCAGTTTATGTGAAGCCATATAGACTACCTCAAGCGTTAAAACCGGAAATTATTAAACAGGTAAATAAAATGTTAGAAAATGATATCATCGAGGAGTCTAATAGCGAATGGTCTAGTCCTATTTTGCTAGTGCCAAAGAAAAATAAAAATGGAGACAAAAAATGGCGACTAGTTGTAGATTATAGAAAATTAAATGAATCTATTTGTGACGATAAGTTTCCCCTACCAAATATTAATGAAATTTTGGACTCTTTGACAGGTTCTGTTTACTTTACCCATCTCGACCTTCACCAAGGTTACTATCAGGTACCTTTGGAGCCTAGTAGTCGTAAATTAACTGCTTTTACAACCAATTCAGGTCAGTACCAAATGAAACGCTTAGCCGTAGGCCTAAAGACAAGTGCAAGTGCTTTTAGCCGGATGATGTCAGTAGCATTGTCTGGGTTGACATACGACAAGTGTCTGGTATATCAGGACGACTTAATTGTAGCAGGCCGTAACCTAAATTCACATAATTCTAATTTAATTTCTGTCATGGAGAGGTTAAGGAAAGTAAATTTAAAATTAAACCCTCAAAAATGTGAGTTTTTGAAGAAAGAAATTCTGTACTTAGGCCATATCGTTTCGGAAAAGGGTGTTGAGCCCGATCCAGAAAAAACTAAAATTTTAAGTAATTACCCAGTACCCAAAAGTTCTGACGAAGTAAAGCGTTTTGTAGCTTTCTGTAATTATTATAGAAAATTTATTAAATCATTTTCAGAAATAGCTATACCATTAAATAAATTAAGTAGAAAAAACGAACCATTTATTTGGACTGAGGAATGTAATAATGCATTCGAATATTTAAAAAATGCTTTAATATCTTCACCTGTTCTACAATATCCAGATTTTTCTAATAACAGTGAATTTATACTTCAAACGGATGCTTCGGGTATAGCATTAGGTGCAGTCTTATGCAACAAGGATTTAAGACCAGTGGCTTATGCCAGTAGACCCTTAAATAAGGCGGAAAAGAACTACCCAACCATCCAAAAAGAACTTCTTGCAATAGTATGGGCAGTCAAATACTTTAGACCGTATTTGTATGGCACAAAATTCACAATAATGACGGATCATAAACCTTTAGTATACTTATTTAGCATGAGAGATCCTTCAAGTAGATTACTTAAATTTCGGTTAGTTTTAGAGGAATATAACTTTAAAATAATTTACGTCAAAGGAAGAGATAATGTTGTTGCGGATGCTCTTTCCAGAGTGTGTATTACATCTGATGATCTTAAAAGTATGCATGAGCAATGTATGTTCGTAATGACTAGAGCTCAGAAGAAAATGGCAAATGAAAGAAGTCTTACAAAGGAAGATGATGATAAGACGGATCTTAGTAATTCTATTGACAAGTGGCCTGATCAACCACGCGTTGTAGACATATTGAGAAAACCGTGTAGAGCAGTAGAAATGACTTTTATTAGTAGCAAGGAACTAAATACCTTACGTAGCAAGAATATGGTCGATAAAGAAATTGAATGTTTTGCATATATTTCAAGTAGATTGACGTTATATATTAATTACGATTTCAAGGCACATTTCTCGCGAGCCGAATTTGTGCAGAAGTTGAATTATTTTTGCAAAATAATGCATATTGACGAAGTTTGTGTTATTAAAAATAAAGATAATGTTGATTTTGTGGAGTCTATGTGTAAAGAGATAACGTCATTAAAAGAATGGTCCGGACCGCGAATATGCATATTAAAAGGAGTAAAAAGAATTACGGATACTAAAGAAAAGACTATTATCATGAATGACTTCCACTTACTGCCATCTAGTGGGCATGCAGGAGTGCGACGAATGATTAATACAATCAAAAAAAGATATTATTGGCCAGGTATTGAGAAAGACGTTCAGCAATTTGTTAAAAAATGTGTAAAATGTCAAAGTTCGAAATATTTTCGTTACATTAAAGAGCCAATGGAAATCACCACAACGGCTTCTTCGGCATTTGACAAAATTTATTTAGACGTAGTAGGTCCGTTAGATAGGGATATTGATGGTAATTGTTATATATTGACTTTACAGTGTGAGTTGACTAAATTTGTTCAAGTTATTCCACTTAAAAATAAGGAAACCGTGTCCATTGCAGATGCATTTGTAAGACAGTTTATTTTAAGATTTGGTATTCCAGCAGTCATAGCTACAGATCGAGGGACAGAGTTTATTTCCACTACTATGGAACAGTTTTGTAAAATTCTTAATATTGAAAAGCTTTCCTCTACAGCATACCATCACCAATCGATTGGAGCTCTTGAGAATGCGCATAAGACATTAGGTGCATTTTTGAGAATTCAATGTGAGAACTACACCGATACATGGAGCTATTGGTTACCTTTCTGGTCTTTTAGTTTTAATAACACTGTTCATTCTGAAACAAATTATACGCCACATGAACTAGTCTTTGGGAAACTCTGTCGTATACCTAGTAATATTATTGAGCACGTAGAACCCTTGTATAATCATGATAATTATCCATTGCAATTAAAGTACAGGTTACAACTAGCGCACGCCGATGCAAAGAAAAACTTATTACGTAATAAATATAAAAGAAAAGATGTGTATGACAAAACTATGAATGCTATTAAATACGATAAAGATGATTTAATTTTGTTAAAAAGTGAGACAGGTCGAAAATTAGACCCTCTTTTTGAAGGCCCTTATATTGTTGTAGAAGATTTGGGTTGTAATGTTAAGATAAGTAAAAACAATAAAATAGATATAGTACATAAGAATAGAACTAAGCTCTTTTACCAATAAGTATATTCACTGCAGTGTATAGTACTTAAAGTTTATGTGTAATATAGTGTTATTAAAGTGTAATAGTTATTAACTTAAAATGCCTCGTTTAATTGTTTACATGTGTTTTTTTAAAGCTATATTATTTTAACGTGTTTAGATTTTTTTTTTCTATTTTGCAATTTCTTACAAAAAAAAACAATGTCATCATTGTTCATCATTGTTTTTTTTTTCACCTTTCCCCGGGAGGTGAAGTGTGTGAGTAAACTCCTTAACAACCACCGACATATTATGTACGGTTCTTTATACTCGTAATACTAAGCGTTGACTCTAAACTGCTGACTGTATGTTTTTACCTCGTTTGTACTTTATATGAAATTAAAACAGTGAATAAATCACGCTCGTACGTAAAGGTTGTTTCCTTTTATTCCACATCGGGACCCCAACATTTCACATCTGACGCCTACCAAAAAAAGGTTAAAAATGTGTACATAGTGTAAATTCTTTATCATTGTAAATCTAAGATGGCCGCCGATTGAAAATGGCGGATAACACTTTTTCACAAGTACCTACCTCAACATGGATACCAAATGAAAGGATTAGTAGAATAGAGTTTACTATCAAAATGTATTTTATTTACTTTAAAGAAGGCAACTGGATTTTGATTTGTGGTTCTTTCTAACGAGTTGCCATATATATATTGCACAGTGGCGCTTAATTTATTTTCCATAGCCAAACTATAGGTCAAAATTGTTACTAAAGCAATTATGTTTTCATGATTATGAAATCTCATCACCATGTTTACTGTCGTCTAATAAAAGGACTGACGCAGCAGATAGCTTCGTGTTTAACGCATTGTAATAAAACACTCTATTAACTTCTTGACATAAAATGCGTAATGTCTCCTTGGTCAAGCGCCAAGGACTTCCAGCTGGCAGGCTAGACTTTATGAAGGAGATATTGTATATTTAGTACTAGTTGTTGGAGGCGACTTCGTTCGAGTGCATATTGTATTGGGATGAAAACTTGAACAGCTCGTGTGGAATGTACTTACCTTTAATTAATACTCGTATTTGTAGAAAATTTAAATCAAATCGATTCAGTAGTTTTTGCATTTATCCCAAACATACAAGCAGACAAAAATTCTAACCTCTTTCGTTCGTTTTTGACATTAAGTATTGATACGCTCGTAGTCCCACTTACTATGTTAGGGTCGCTCTGAGATAGGTGACCGTTTGTGGTATTTCCAAGTTGAGGGTTTCCATGTTTCAGAAGGTACGTTTATTAGTGTGACATGGTAGTCGTTAAACCGTAAAAAACCAAGTTGACGACCTCGTGGGCGCTTTGTATTGGTTTATCTGTAAATTCTAGACCTGAATATTTGGTTGGTGGTCACACTCATTAGATCAGAGTTGTTAGATGACAAACAATTATATAAAGGCATCATCTACCAAGCCTTCTCCCGACCCCTAGTCTAGCGTATACCTACTTACTTATATCTTCGATATTTTTCATGAAGCGAGCGATGTCAAAATTCTGTAGCTAGACAAATTTATGATTGGGGAGGTTAATTTTTTACAAACTTGAAGTAAAATTGCAATAGTAGGTATAAATTCTATAATCACACACACACGACAACTGTGGGTCGTCACAACCTGCGCCCGGGTCGGCAGCGCGTGTGTAGCGCCTCTGGTGTTACAAACGTCTATAGGCTACGGTTACCAACCTTCCGGTGGGCCGTAAGCTTGTCTGCCACCTAAGTAGTATAAAAAAAAAAAATACATTTTAAATACTAAAACACTAAGCAGTCTCTCGAAGTAGGTATTGCAAAGTGCGTCCCGATCTTTCTACTCAGACAGTTAGTTCTAAACAAAAAGAAAAGTGCATTAGCCGAAGAGTAACTTCTTTAAATTGTCCCGACATGTTCCGTTTCGCTACGCGCATCGGCATAACACACATATTTTGCAGAAGTTCAAGTATCTTCTTCTTCAGTACCTAATGTATAAAAAAATATATTATTATTTCTATACATTATTGTGTTTGATCTCAGAAACAAAAGGTTGTATTACGAAACTACTTTTTAACCGACTTAAAAAAAGGAGGAGGTTACTCAATTCCACCGTAAATAATAGGCCTAATAGGCTCCGAAACTACTGGACCGATTTGAAAAATTTTTTCACTGTTGGGAAGCTACACTCTTAATGGTGAACATAGGCTATATTTTATTCCCGTATTCCCACGGAACGGTAGCTATGGACGGTGAGGGACAGACAGACAGACAGACGGACAGCGAAGTCTCATGAATAGGGTCCCGTTCTCTACCCTTTGGGTACGGAACCCTAAAAAACTAGGGTAAGTAATTGTATTTTAATTTTACCTATAAACGAGTCTATTTAAACGAAAGTTATAATTCGTAAGTAAAATAATATCGTATACAGCCATTGAACTAATACTACTACGTTTAACTTTTAAAAAAGAAAATATTATTTTTGTATATAGAATCTACAGAGGCAATCTCGTTCAAAGAGAATGTAATCACTAATGTAATATGTACCACAGATTATATAGATTACTCTTTAACTATAAGTAGATTTTAGTAACTCAATCTCTTAACGTTCTATTTATTTTAATCTTGTGCCGTACGAAATAAAGATAATATACTTTTCCTCACATCTTCAATAAATAAATATCTGAAAGTAAATTATAATTATTCTTTTAGTCTGAGATTAGAATGTATGGATCCTATGGACTTCCGTAGACTAAAACCACACGGTGACCTTCCATTTGCATACGGCCGTGAGTCCCAGGTACGTTCCCAGAAGGCTAACCGCAGGACTCCAGACACCCTTGATCGGTCAATCCTAGCTCACGACAGTAAAGTGTGACTTACTTCAACACAATGTAACGAAGGAATATAAATCGAAATCTAATTATCTGTAGGCGCACTGGGCGACATGTAGCGGCGATAAGCTAAGGGCGCCATACATTTTGTTCTAAACTCCGCACACTGGGCGACACGGCGACAGTCGCCGATCGACATCATTTTGCACTGTGTCTATCAAGTCACCCGATGCAGGCGCATACTGGGTGACAAGTCGCCTCAACTGTCGCACTCGCCTAGTGTGCGCCCACTGTAACTCTAGAAATGGAATATAAGACAGGTAGTGGGTAAGAAGACGGTAGACCTTTTCCTCCACATCCTCAAAACCGAACCCAGATAAAGAAGGCCAAAAACATATCACATTCACGTGTCCTGGGCGTTTTGGGGCTTCTCAGCGTGAGTCTGTCCAACCAAATGAAAAACTTCCCTATGAAGGCAAAGTTGAGGACCTCAGCTAATCAGTAATACATTTTCCGATACGTTGTAAGATATTCAAGAAAATACGCTTAACCAATATTGAAGCTATTTAACTTTGGACATTAATGTAACTGACCCGAGACTGACCCTTAGAGCGCGTTCCCATCATGTCGTGAATGACGACAATTGTCGTGTCGCTTATAGCGAGTTTATCAATGGTGGTGATCACGTATACGACGACATAATGAATTGTCGTTTACGGAGACTTCATACTGCCGTGAATGTAGGAACGGCTAGCACGAAAGTCGTAACTCGATAAATAATACATCATTAACACACAACAATAATAGAAATATCGTCTGATAACAAAAGTAGATATAGTTAAAATGCCTAATTGGAACAATTAGAGACGATTTTTATCGTCCGACGATAATTTTATCCGATATAGTGGGAAGGCGGCCTTAGACACTAGCTGTAAGACAATAAATCATTATTCGTAACGACATAGTGGGAACGCGGCCTTACGCAAAGCAAAGTTAAGAGTTATAAGGATCATCGATATTGCATACAACATTAATGGCGTATGGTTTAGTCCTAAAAAAACATCTCTGATATTTGATGCCAACCTTTTTTGCCCTTTTATCGTAAAGTGAAATCCATTTTGTTTTATACTTCGACAAAGGAACACCTTTTCAGTATGTACATAGGTGGATAAGTAGCTCTCAAGACATCAAATCTTGGATGAAACGCTAATGTACTACTTACAGTTTTTACAGATTTAGATCTCAAAAGAAAATATGATACTTCTAAAACTAACAAAAAGTACTTAGCTCGCTAAAATGGTGTGCCTGATCTATAGCTGGCGATGAAATCTAGGGAATTGAGGGCTCCAGAAACCGTCAATGCGACTTGACAAGTCTCATTCATACATACACGTCGATGCAAACACGTGCAAAGAAAACACACACATTAGAAGCAATTTTCATATGATCTGAGATTTATTGACCGTCTCCGGAGCCCATATGAACCATCTCGGCCACATCGGCTTTCGACGAACGAAAAAGCTTATTAAAAAAAAGTAAAAAAATATGAAACGCTCATTAAATCGGTATTATCCGTTGGTCAGCATGATGCCACAATCAAAGAAACAGATACACAGTTCCACTGATACACAGATTAAACTTTCAGCCCTCGTTTTCGTCGAGGGTTAAAAACGACGTGTCTCACTCGTCTCTTAAAACCAATAAAAGTGATTCAATAATTGGAGCTGTTATTTCAAATTCAAAATAATAATTAATACCTGAAGAGTCGCTGTTATTGTGGATGTAAATTGGTACAGTTATCATTTCATTGTTATCTGAGAAACAACGGGTCAAAGGTCATTACCTACCCCCCTCGTAACAATGCATCGTATTTTTGTACCCCCGTATTTTCGAATGTGATAATTGGAGCTGTTATTTCAAATTCAAAATGTTAATTGAAACCTGAAGAGTCGCTGTTTTTGTGGATGTTAATTGATACAATTATCATTTCATTGTTATCTGTGAAACAACGGGTGAAAGGTCACTGCCTACCACTTAGTAGCAATGCATCGTATTTTTGTACCACCGTATTTTTACATTTGCTAGAAAATCTTTTCAAACATAGTTTTCAAAAGGATCAGTTGACGTTGTGTAAAATGTAGGTACGTAAATATTTTAATTTTTAATTTATATTCTTTTTGTCGCAGGGAGTGACTGGATGCGGAAGGTGCAGCAGGTTCCTTATATTGTGTGTGGCGTAATACTTAGGTTGAAAGCCAATTATAATGACATTTAGACGTAATGCGAGTTAACTACAAAAGTCTTACCAAGCAAAAAGGATTTGGGAGAGGCCTACGTTCAGCAGTAAACTGCCTAAGGCTGATTTGATTGAGAGTGAGAGAAATTTCAAGTTTACTATTTAATAAGGTTGATTGATTGATTGATTTATTTGCTTGAAATGGTGGTCTACACAGATCTTATAATATATTTTAGATTAGAGGTACTAGCTTAAAGTGAATTGATTATTCCGTGCTGTAGAGTGGGAATTTTTTATTATCTGTGCTATAGGAGCGGAGCAGCAATGAAATAGATATGTTGCTGGAACGGCTATAATATTGCTTCTTTTCGAGAAATTCAAAATTTATTAAAGTTGCGTAACAATTGAGTACGACGAAATGGTTCCTCTTGTTCTAAAGAAAGTCGTCAATGGCATATACCTACCTAGGTAATATTACCCCTTTGAGATTGACTCACAAACATCTTTGTAATGGAAACTAAAGTTATAAAATACGTAATGCAATATTAGCGACGGTAATTTAATTCAGGAAAAATACAGTAGGTACCTACGCGGGCGGTGGGTTTAGTGAAAGAAATATTATTTTAGTTATTGGACATCTGTCGCAACACCCACTGGTAAGGGATTATTTAAGATAATAGGTAGCTGCTTTTTATTTTCTAAATGTGTAGAAATTATTTATTTTTATACTAGCAGTTTCAAAATCATGGGTCAATCTTATTACTTTTTTACTAGGTATTACTTATGCATACGAAAGATGGGTACGTATTACAATAGGTACCGAAAGTTCATAATGCCTACATCTGAAAAACCTACGCTCAAAACGTCGAAAATCAAAATAACGAACGTACGAGATAACTATACCTACCCGATAAAAAAAAGCGAAAGTGCCAAATCCCGATAGAATAAAATTTCCGAAGGTTCATACACTTACAGTTGATATACCGAAGTTCAAAATTCCGAAAGTATTGTGCAATTGGTTAGGTTAGGTTAGAACTGCGACCATGCTAGAACCGAATTCTACTTATGTACACTTTTGGTTTGATTAATTTATCTTTTATTAAATTGCATGGTTGCATTTTTCATCTTGGACAGATTATTAACTAAGTAAAATTCGGTTCTGGCCCTCGCTGGCCGCTACCGCGGCACGCTCGCTTCGCTCGCTCGGCTCGTAGCCGGAGCCGCAGGTGCTTCTAAACTTCTTAGGATTATTAATCTCAGTCAGTAAAATGACAAGTGCAACCAAGGGTAACCCGCTTCAATAGTGATGTTCTGCAATCAATAGAAAATGTCTAAGTATATTGATTGCCGAACATCACTATTGTAGCGGGTAACACTTTGTTGCACTTGTCATTTTGTATCAGTGACAGTTGCACTTGTCATTTTATCCTAGTTTAGTTGATGCTATGACTCTATAAAACCAATATGAGAAAATTAATATAAGCCGCGCGCTATATGGTTGGGATGCAGCCTTTTAGAACTGAGACGCGCGCGGTCCACTTGCTACTCGTAGCGATTCAGAACATGTCACTAACGCTACTCAAAAACTGTCATTTACGATTTACTTTCACTACGTTTTGATAGTATACGCCGGTTTTGTGAATACGCTAAAATCACATTCAAACAAACCTTCGTTTAAATGTAATTTCAGTGGCATAACGTCTATCTAGATTACTCGATATCCTGTCGATACTAGTCTGGTTGCTGCCTACAACACGGCTCAGTAAGTAATTGATGCCATTTTAATAACTATCGTCCATCTGTAGCTCCACAAATAGTATGGCCTATCCTAGATATCTATTAGACCCGATTCGAGACGAAAATTCTATTTTAATTCAAAATTTACCACTGTTTTGTTTCCAAAGTGGTTTTTTTTGTAATGACTCAGTTTAACCACAATAATAATGAAGTTAAATTATGGTAGTGAAGTTAAATATGTAATTAACTGTAGTGAAAGTCTTTTAAGTTGTAATTTATTATATATTTTTCGATGTTTCTTTTCCTTTTTCAGTCTACTAAGGTCGCAGACAAGTTACGGTCCACCTGATGGTTAGCGTAGCCTATGAACGAATGGTAGTATTGAAAATTAATTGATGTAGCTTTATTCAACAAAAAAATTAAGTACTTGTTTTTGTTCAGATGTTATTTCTCGGTCCTAAGATAAGGTAATCTGTCGAATTGACGAAACAGATATTGGATGGCAAGATAATCTTGGGCGTGATTTAATGCTTTGTTTATCTCACTTTAATGTCCACTCACAGCTGTATGTATAGGTTCAACGTTTAGCCGAAAATGTCGCCCACTCACTTCGGAATAATAAAATTGTACAATTCATTGTATATTATGGTAAAGGCGCGCGTATATTTTTTCCCACGTTATTGATACTTGGCAAGCCTGTTGCTGTATAAAAGCAGGCTGTCGCTTCATTCAAAATATTCAAGTTGCTGGCAGCTGGAACCAATGAAGTGTTGCGGATTGCACGTTGCATTCCGCAACACTAAAATTTGGTAGTTGATTGATAGTTTCATGAGCGTTTTATTGCTTTACTTGTTCCCTTCGGCCAGATTGGAAACCAAAGTTTGGAAACCGGTTTCGAAAAAAGAATTATTTTTCTTTTAACGCAACCTGGTTTCCAATAAAGAAAAATAATTCTGTTTTCGAAACTGGTTTCCAAAACAGAAAGTTAGATCTTCTTTCGAAACGCAAACAGAAAGTTCGATCTTCTTTCAAAACTCTTCTAGCTGTTTATTTATGTGTACAGTTACGAAATACATATTCAACTGAAATTGGTGCCTATTAACCATGGAATATTTTCATATCAATAATAACAAACTTCACGTGAAATGGTAAGTTAAACTTAGTGAAATCATAAAGTACTAACCTATATTAGAAAAAGAAATGGAGAAATAATTTCTATACTTGCAGTGTCCTAATGTAATCTTTCCTTCCTTGAGCAGTTTTATGGAAGCCTTGTTATTATTATCAATTTCTATGTAGTTTTTGCTTATCATATTATTCGGTTTGGGCTGTCGACGGCCAATGTATGCCTCAACATGGTTTGTGGATAACTTCTTGTTTTTATACATAACGATACTTGTAAGTGGCCAAGAAATTATATCTTGCCTAAGAGAGTTCTAAAGTTATATTGAAAGAGTTTCGAAATAAGATCTAACTTTCTGTTTTGGAAACTAGTTTCGAAAACAGAATTATTTTTCTTTATTGGAAACCAGGTTTCGTTAAAAGAAAAATTATTCCTTTTTCGAAACCGGTTTCCAAACCTTGGTTTCCAATCTGGCCGAAGGGTACTTTCCCTACCTATTGCGAATTCTGGATTAGTCCGGATGCGGGCTATCTGTCAAAATTTACTTCGTGTAGGTACACACAGTATTCGAAGTAAATTTTATACCTATGCATTTTATTGCAGAAATGAAGCCCCATCTGAGTTATATTATAGTTGCTCCTAACAACTTATTAATAAGTAGGTAGAATCCTACTCTTTCCTGTTAAAATAGATAATCTCTTTAAGAAAGTGTAGTTTCCCGCGTTCCCAAAGAGAATGTTTCAAACACCATGGGCAAAATACAACTAGTGGAACGTTAGTCTTTCTCCTCTGAGAAAATGTGTGGCTATACAGTAGGCGCACATTCGACGTCATGTCGCGGCGATAAGCTGCGGGCGCTAAAATACATACATTTTGTTCTAAACTCCGCACACTGGGCAACATGGCGCCGCGACTTGGCGACAAGCAAGGGAAGTCGCGGCGACACGCTTTTTGTACGACGATGTCTGTCGCCGCGACATGTCGCCTACGCCAGCGACAATCGCGGCGACAAGTCGCCCGATGCAGGCGCACATTGGGCGACAAGTCACCGCGACATGGCGCCGCGACTGTGGCCCAGTGTGCGCCTACTGATAATGTATAATTATGAATATGAGCAACATAATTTTAAGTTTCACAGAAACCCACTCTGTACACAACATATATCTATACTCACAAACTTTCACATTTATAATATTAGTACGATAACAAGACAACAGTATTTCCCTAAAGAGTATTACATCAACATCTCATCAAGATAATAAAATGAGAGTATGTTGATACCTCTGGGAGCAGTTTGACGTTATTTGATCTATTGCTATCTCTTTTAATATTTCAATAAATAACTGAGACAGCAACATGTTATTCTATATGACATGTATGTCGATTAGAAATAAAATTAAATAAGCCGGTATGTATTTATTGTCATCTTGTTTGACGTTTGGTACATCTCTTTTATTATACTCGTACAGCTCTCAAATAATCTAAAATATTTGTTTTACGCAAGGATATTCTCATAAATGCTATGTTGCACTCCTAACGACTAAGATCGTATTAAATAATAAGTCTTTTATGAAGAGTCGCGTTAAATAGCGCGTTAAATATGTGTCAATCAATATGTCAAACGCGCCAATTACAAAGGACTGACGGGTACTCTAAGTTAGCTACGTCAGCAAAATTATTATGATCGTTAAATTTTTCTAATTTTCTGCGCAACTTTCTTAACTTTTATTTCGACATTCTCCGGACAAAAGACCGTTTGCTCAGCACTGCGTGAGTTCAACGTGTGGGCACTGGGTTCATAGCGTGGTACAAACGGGAACACTGTGTGTGTCTGGGAAATAGTAGCCAGTAGCCACCCCAAACCTACATAGATGGGTCGCAACCCGTTTATGTAGGTTTAGGGTGGCTACCAAGACGCGTCAGCGCTCACCTTCACCGTTTCACATAAACACGAAGAACGAAATCGGTTTAGCAGTTCACGCATGGAAAACAAGGATTCGTTTTCTTTAAACATATGTATTGACCGTCGTTCATTATTAAAATCAATCTGTGTACCTAATTGTAGTATAAAATGGTTCTAAAAATATATACTTATGGAGTACTTAACATATTTTCAAGTTCCTACAGATGCCTCTGGTATACAGGACAGATGTAAAGGTAGAGGCTTCTTTAATAATTTCTGACATAAAATAATAACAAAACATTACAAAGTATGTAGTAGTACGTAAATAGTCCACTGAGTGAAATACCAGAAGGGCTACTTTACATAAATAGAGTCAAGCTGAAATGAACTCAATTTATAACTAACTTAAGTCTAAGTATCCAGGAAGAGCTGTTTCATACTTCAACGGAGGTTGTTTACAAACTTGCATAGATAGGAGATTAAAACTTAAAGTTGTTAAAGTTGAAGTTACACGAGATAAACAAGTGGTATATGAACTTTTATTAATAATTTTCTTGTCCAAGGAGTTTGCGACAAAGAATTGGTTGCATCAGAATTTTAAATTGAAAACCTGCTTAAATTTATTTTGTTAAAATGAAATAGTTAGCGAAATTTGTATCGCTTTAGTTTAAGGTATTTATTTGTAATGCATAAATAGCTGTTTTTACTCTAATGAAATGCTATTTTGGTGTAGTACCTTGTAGATAGTATTGGATTATTTACCAAGCATTTTTTAGTGTTTCCGATATTTCGGCACAGTGGCAACCGTTTTGATCTTGGAAGAATAGTGGTTAAAAGGGAAAGTCTCAAGAGCACATATAATTCCTCCTTAGCAATAAAACTCAATAACATCTGGTAAATATCCTGTTAACTCTAATACTAATGTCCTGCAATATAAGTTTAAATATCTATAAAAGTACACTTTAATTTTATTGAATTTGCTTCGCGGAATTTTACAGTGTGCGGTTCGCCTCGGTAAACGAGAAAAGCCGCTAAGTGCAAGTCGGACGCGCACGGATGGTTCCGTATCAAAAACGGCAAAATATCAAGTTTGGGAGCATCCTTAATTTTTTTCCCTTTTAGTATTTTTTGCTATAGCGGCAACAGAAATAGGTTCATCATCTGTGAAAAATTTATCTTTCTAGCTATTACGGTATATGAGATACAGCCTGATGACAGATGACGTACAGACAGATTTCCGTTTTTACCCCATAGGTAGGGAACCTTAAATCAGTTCACTTATAACTACTAAGTACCTACCTTATTTGTAACTGCTATTTAGATACGACTTTCTTCTTTCATTAAATATTGGCTGACCGTCTTTAGTTATAGGTACCAAGAAAGCTACATCTTAACATAGTATAAAATGAAAAGGCTTTTTCTGTCTGTGAGCATAGTTCTATTAAACTACTCAACGGAATTTCATGTGGTTTTCAACAATTGATAAAGTGATTCAAGGTTTATAGGTGTTGATCCAATAAAATAATAATAAATAACTAACTTAACTGCTAAAATAATAATATGTTATTATTATAAAATAATTCAGTTCAAAAATCTATCGAGTGCTGTACCTAGTCATACTTCAACTAGGTACTTATATTGTGCTTCAACTGAGGTTGTTTACAAACTTGCATAGATAGGAGATTAAAACTTAAAGTCGTAAAAGTTGGAGTTACACGAGATAAACAGGTTGTATATGGACTTTTTATTAATAATTTTCTTGTCTGCTCTTAGTTGTTCATGAGTTGTTTGTCAGAATTTAAAAAAATCTTATTAGAAAGAAGAAAACTGTCTTAGCGAATCTATATGTAACTCATAAGTTTCTATAGAATCATACAGTAAAATTTTAAACTACAAACGAAATGAAAAATTACAGATTTTCGAAAGGTTTTTATAGAATCGGTACTGTGGCGAGGGTGGGTCACTTTTGTTTGAAACACATGTAGATCCGTCCTAAATCGAGGTGTTTCAGTGGGTTAGATCCCATAGCACAAACTTATACTGGCTTAATGTGGGCTAGGGATTATATGGATTATTTCGACCGCGTATAATCCACTGCTGAAAACTAGGTCCCTAGACTTAATATTATCATTTAGAGAAACTACCTACAAGGGATACTTTGACCTTCATAAAGTAAATAATTAATGTTGGTCCGATGACAGAGCAACTTGGGTGAAGATGACAACTTTAGTTTATTATTTTTGAAACATGTTTTTCTCTAGGGAAATTAGTGTTTTAGAAGTTTATGTTAAACCTTGTGGGGTAGCTTCATGTATCTTGTATTTACTAATTTGGCAAAGAAATATGTCGTTTTAATTAAAGAGAAACTTTGAGATTGACGGCGTCACAGTGCTTGGTTAGTTAATTTCAAACATACATATACGCCTTCATTTCCCTAGAGGTGGGCAGGGGAATATTATACGCTCATATCTAACCATTCGTACTTTGATTGGCGAGCCCAAACACTTATAGTTGCTAAGTTTGGCATAAATGACGCTATGAAAAAAAAGAACCGGCCGAGTTTAAGCCGGTCTCACGCCCAGAGGGTCGCGTACCAAAAGGCACGTTTGTTTGCCCAAAATGCACGAGAAAAATTAAGGAGGGCTTCCACTGAGGGAATTCTCCTTAATTTTTAGGGTTCCATAGCCAAATGACAAAAACGGAACCCTTATAGATTCGTCATGTCTGTCTGTCTAAAAAAAACTATAAGGTACTGTTCAAACTTGGTAACTAGATTGAAAACTAGAAAAAAAGCAGTAAATTTTGGGGGTTCCCATACTCAGAACTGAAACTCAATTTTTTTTTCATCAAACCCATACGTGTACTATAGATAGGTCTTCAAAAATGCTATTGAGGTTTCTAATTTAATTTTTTTCTATAGTGAACAGTCTGCGCAAGAGACACTGCCAAAGTGGTAAAATGTGAGCCCCCCCCCCCCTCTAACTTCTAAACTAAGAGAATAATAAATCTAAAAAAAAAATATGATGTACATTGCTATAAAAACTTCCAACGAAAATTGGGTTGAACGAGATCTAGTAGGTAGATTTTTTTTAATTCGTCATAAACCGCAATTTTCGCCTAGAAAAATCACTACCACAGCGAACGTGTTAAAAAAACATCAATCAAAGTTACAACGAACTACAAGAACTTTTATATTATGTTACTAGCTGCTACGGAAACCTTCATGGGCGAGTCCGACTCGCACTTGGCCGGTTTTTCTTTCTGTTTTTAGTACTACCCGTTCGGTCTAAGTTTGCCGCTGGCATAGAGGCGTATACCCGATTTTTTTATTAGACGAAGTAAATTGACAGTAGCTAATGTCACTTCGTCATAGAAAATAAGCAACATTGTATGAAGAAGTGACATTAGTTGCTGTCAATTTACTTCGTCTAATTAAAAATTCAACTTTAGTATGGAGCCGAGCGGCAAACTTAGAGCGAACGAGCAGTATTGTTGTCTTAGCGGCAGCAAGAATAACATCTCAGTAATAGAGGTTTTACCCTTTGGGCACGAAACCCTTAAAAACCTCATGAATGATGTTTAAATCTGTATGCAAGCAATTAAGCTTGTGTTAAACTTATCAATATGCAGATTAGATTGTCTAAAGCTGCTCCATGTCTGATGAAACTTATGATTAGTTAGTGAGAATAAAAATATACTGTTAGAAAAATTCCTTACGAAGGCGGTGTTGTAAAAATTGCTGAGTTTATTTTAAACTGTCTCGATGGCTTACTGGTAAGTGTATGACTGCCGAAAGTCTCGGTTGCGATTTCCGAATAGGAACAAACTTTTTGTGTGTTGTACAAGTGTTTATTTCTGTGTATAGAAATAAATGAATTTTTATTATCAGATAAAAATATGTAGCGTTTTCCAGCCTGAACCTAGACAGGTTCAGGCTGGAAAGCGCAACAGGCAGAGTTATTTTCGCCTTTACAGGTTAGTAGGTAGAAGTACTAACCTACCTGTAAAGGCACGTATTTTCATAAATACATTTGATCATGATGGGAATCACATTAAACCTATTAGCTTTGACACGATTGAGCTTGACAATAAATCTTTACCGGTAAGAGGCCCTGGACTATTTCTTATCCATGGGATAGCGGAGACCTTTAACTAGTTCTAGGCGTACGTTATAATAATTATAGGTAACAATTTCATAATGAGCCAGCCATAAAAGAAACGATCGAATCTAACGATCTAACCCTTCAGCTGCACGATATTACTCACACTGTTCCTCGCGTTGCCTCAAATATTGACCTACCAGCACACACTCCCCTACTCGCGATGTTCATCGCGTTGTTCCTTCACTCGTAATGTCACTCCTTGAACTTGCGCTAAAAGACCGACAAAAATGGATCACCGGGCAGTATTCGCGACATGACGAGCAAGCACACTACGTCTCTGACGATTTCCCTAGCTCCTAGTCGAGTGTGTCGCCGTAGTATGTTAAGATCTTCGTCTAGCGTAAGTGAGATAAAACAGGCGACAACCGCGAGTAATTATGACAATGAGTCTGATGTTTGTTGACCTCTAGGATGACCTAATTCTTATAAGGGTTCCGTATCCAAAAGGTACTCTAGTACTGTGACTCCGTCTGCCTATGAACCGCTATAGCTAGACAGTTGAAATTTTTACTGAAGATGTATTTCTGTTGCTCCTAAGCCATATAACAAAAAATGCTAATAACAGGAAAAAATATTTATACGGGGGCTCCCATACAAAATTATGGACGTTTTTGGTACGAAGTACGAAACCCTCCGGGTTACGAAACGGGACTTTGTTCATTATGGAATAGTAGAAAGGCTTGGAAACCACAGTAATCCACAACATGACGAACACACCTTCACCACAAAATAACATACTCGTAGTACTCGCTAAAAGATCACTTATGTTTGAACGTTCGCCAAACTGCTGAATATTTTGTTACGATTATACTGTGTTAAGTATTAATTTGTGTAAACCTTAGTGTCTGTTAACTTTTATGAATACCGTTAGCAAGGATTATCCTTCTGCTGGGGTTTAAAATGTATGTTAGTTACTCTTACCCAGCTGTTCAAAAGTAGATGGTACGTCTTTATAAAGTAATCATTCTAAACGACTTTGTTCATTTATTAAAATACAAACATGTATCTAGTTACATCGAAAAGGTAAACCTACGAACAGTTCTGAGGAAGGTGATAATTTGGAAATTTGTATTTACGAGGGTTTGTGTACTTTGGAAGGAGTGCTACGCCGTAGGTTTCAGGTACGAATCTGGTAGTCCTAAAGCCAAGTTGAGGTCCTTCTCTGTAAAGTCTGTAGGATTCAATGTAGCAATAGGTTTAGAACCACGAATATACAAGCATACTATACCTAAGCCCATATATCAGCTTATAAACATTTTGACTCACGCAATAGGCTGTGGGAATATTGCCGCTTTGAAAACCGTCGGCTTAACGTGGCTTCCGAAGCACAGGAAATGCTCGTAAGTGGAAATAAAATACTAAATTCATTGGTTTGAAGTGGATAACAGTTGAGATAATATTTTTAGATAGCTGATAAAATAATTTAGTACAGAAACACCTGATCTCTAAACAAAAACGAACTTGTGTTTTTATTTACAACACAATGTTACCCCCCTTCTCCCCTCTTCCTCCGAGGGAGCATAGACTTACAGAGTGCACTAATATAATTAAGCTTAAGATAAAAGTTTTCTTGCAACGCGACGCTAATTAGTAAATATTTATGGCTTACACTAATGTCTTCTGTGCAGTGTTCGCGACGCATCGCGACGCCACGTTTCGCTGCTTTTATTTATTGTACAATGTCGACCCCGTGGTGTAGAGTACATTATTTTGCATCCAATTAAATATAATGACTTTGTACAATATATGTGCTTTAAACAATATATGTACCTATCTATACTAATAGTTTGAAGAGGAAAGATTTGATTGTTTGTTTGCATTGAATAGGCTCGGAAACTACTGAACTGATTTGAAAAAATACTTTCACTGTTGGGTAGCTACACTATCCGCGGGTGAAATAGGCTATGTTTTATTATCGTATTCCCACGGGAGCGGGAATGTGACGTTCGCTAGTTGTCTTATATCTTTCCGATATCGCAGACGAGTTCTCGATTGGAGACCGCGACTTGGTACACATGGGGTAGGACGAACCCCCGCCAGATGGACCGATGACCTGAAGCAGGTCACAGGGAGAGACTGGACGCGGAAGCGACGGAAGATGCAGAACGGTGTGTTGTGGACTGCCATAGGCGGTTTTTTTTTAACGTGAGGGAAAATCCATCATGGATGCTATGCTGGACTCCTACCGACTAAAAACCTCACGCAACGCCCAACAGCCTATGGCTAAGTGACTGATGGAGCTTGAGTCTACAGCTAACGTTTAATACAAACCTTTGCTAATTTTAAGATATTTTTAGCTTACAGCTAACACGGACAAAAAATCGGATTAAAAAAAGCGATGTTACTTGAAAACCTTTTAAAACATAATCCGTTGAAGCATGCCTTTCACCTGGTTTCGACAAGCGGAGATCAGAGATACAACATGTCTGGGGTAGATTGTCGCGATAACACCAAATTGTGGAATTATCTTTGAAAAGAGAGGCTTGAAATTTTTTAAAAGTGATCTTTATTTAATAAACGTATTAAAAGAGTGTTTATTTTTAAAACTGGATTAATTCTGTCTACAGGAATATTGGGAAGCTTTTTAACTAATTTCTTTGGAAACAGGAAATTTGAAAAAAATATTTGATGATATTTTTTGATTTGACAATTTGGAGGCGACTGACTGGCTCCATTATGTTGCCACGAATGTTCGTTGCTGAAGTTTGGGGTTCGAAGCCCGGGTTGAAACAAAAATTTGTGTGATCCCTAAATGCTTGTTGCTAGACGTGCGTCTAGTCCTGGGGTATCCTTCCGAGGGCTTACCCGGGGCTGTATAGGTAGGATACGTGAGGTTTTTAGTCGGTAGGAGTTCGGCATAGCATCCCTCTAGGATTTTATAGAGCCTGGAACGTTAATCCGAAACTCGGTTGTGTTTCGGATTAACGTTCGAGGCTCTGTACATGTTTGACTTAAACTGACACGCGTTGAATACATATTATTATGTAAGTACTATTTCAGGCCTAACCTAGGGGATTGGGTGCTATCTCATGTCTTTGTGGGTAGGCTCGGGTGTCAGCTTCTTGGAGCTGACGTGAGGCTTACGTGAAACTCTTGGGTCAGCTTCTGTAAGGGCGGCGAGCAGCCACCTGCCGTTCTCACAACCCTGGTCGTGGAGGCCGATAGCCTGCTTTCTTTCAAAGGGTTGATATAGATATGAGTGACTCACCGTCACTCGGAAATATTGATAAAATTTGCAGGAAACTATAGAAAAAAAACCTTTAAAATGTTGAAAGGTTAGTGTATGGGAAGCTTTAAGCATTTTTAAAAAACAAACTTTACATGGTCTATGATAGATTATGGTAACACTATTCCTTCTCTTTGGTTTTTGTCTCTCGTGTCGTGTGCTAGCTAAAATTGTAATTTTGGTTAACTTGAAATATATTCTGAAGAATATAAAGCTTCTAAGTTAATCTTAAACATTTGTTTTAATTCTCGCCCCTGCTGCCAGCACCACACAATCTCCACTGCAAATCACGTTAATAATGTATTAGGTTATGGGCCCAGTTAAGACGATAAGTTCGTGATTGACACGTTGGCATTCTTTGTTCGACAAAAAGAAAACTTATATTTGTGTGGTTGCTATCGAAGTCACAGGGTGCGATCGACATTTTTAGACGTGATAACCTAAAAGCAAAGCAACGATGACAGAAATAGAAACATCTACAAGCAATGCTGGCAGTGCCGGTGCGCCGGGATTCATCGGCGGTACCTTGGACAGACTGGAAGGCGTCTCAAACTATCACTCCTGGAAGTTTCAGGTAAAAATGCTGCTCACTCTCGAAAATCTTTGGAAATGCGTCGATGGCAGTGATACTGATTCTGGCCGAATACAAAAGGCGTTGGCTAGGATATGTTTGTCCATCAAACCGCATTGCTATCAGTACGTGCGTAATGCAGAGACTGCCAAAACTGCATGGGATAATTTGAAAAATATCTTCGAAGATAAGTCTTTATACCGACGGGTTGTACTACTAAGACAATTGCATAAGATTGATTTTAATCAATTTAATAGTATGTCGGCATACATAGAGGCTGTCACGACTACAGTACAACAACTGGCAGATATTGGCCGTACAATCGAAGATAGTGAAGTAGCAGAGATTTTGTTGAGCGGACTGCCTGAGGACTATGATGTTTTAGTATCTAACCTGGAAACAGCAAACATTACAAATAAACTCTCCAGTGAGCTAGTGCGTACAAGACTTTTGCAAGAGGAATTCAGGAAGAGTTCTAATGGTTCTGCAGCTGTGAATCTTCAAAGTGCATATTATACTAGCAAAAAGAAGACTACCCTCATATGCAACTATTGTAAAAAGGCTGGTCACATCAAAGCAAAGTGTTTCAAGTTGAAGCGTGATAAGAAACAGAAGCAAACCAATGAAGAACAAGTTCTTCTTGTCGCATCATCTACCACGGACCAGTGGATTGTTGATAGTGGATGTACTTCGTACATGGCAAATAGTAAGGATTATATGAACAATTATAGCTTTGTGAATAGTACAGTGTGTATAGCAAATGCAGAGAAACTTACTAGCGAGGGAGTAGGTGATATTAAAATCTCTATTAATGATAATAATTTTACTATTAAGAATGTGATGTTTGTCCCAAATTTGTCCAATAATTTAATTTCTGTCAGCAAACTTGTAGAGAAGGGCTATGTAGTCAACTTTTGTAAAAATGTTTGTAAAATTGTAGATGTTAATGGTAAACTGGTGGGAGTGGCTAATAGGAAAAACGGCGTTTACTTTTTAAACAATGTTAGATATAGGTATAATTCTCAGGTGCACTCTTCAATGATCCTGAAAGACAACCAGGCGGCACATCATAGTGCAAATGCTGCTACTACGGTGCCGGTTGGTACGTGGCATAGACGTCTCGGCCATCTAAGTCTGCATGGTATGTATGCTTTGAAAAATGGTTTGGTTTCTGGTGTGTTTTTTCAGGGCGACCAGGACCAAGACTTGCAGAACTGCATTGCTTGCCTTGAGGGGAAGATGAAGGCCAAGTCTTATCCAAAAGGTCAGGCAAAAAGAGCTTGTCAGCCTTTAGAGCTCATCCATAGCGACGTTTGTGGCCCGATGTCTGAATGCAGCTGGGGAGGAGCTCGCTACCTAGTGACCTTTACTGATGATTTTTCCAGAAAGACATTTGGTTATTTACTAAAAGCCAAATCAGAGGTAAAGTCCACTTTCATTGAGTTCAAAGCTTTAGTAGAAAAGCAGACAGGTTTAGCAATTAAATGTTTTCGTACTGATGGAGGTGGCGAATACTGCAGTGCACGGTTCGTAGAATATTTGAAAAAGGAAGGAATCCATCATCAGGTAACTGTACCCTATTGTCCTGCTCAGAACGGTGTTAGTGAGCGTCTGAATCGGACGGTCATGGAGAAGGCAAGGTGCATGCTACAGCAAAGTGGTCTCTGTAAGCGCTATTGGGGTGAGGCAGTGATGACTGCAATCTACTTAAAGAACAGAAGCCCCACAACTGCTTTATCAGGATCAATCCCTGAAGAGGTCTGGACTGGATCAAAAATTGATCTTAGTCATCTTAGGGTTTTTGGCTGCATTGCCTATTCTCTTGTACCAGAGCAAAAGCGCAAGAAATTAGACTCTAAGAGTAATATGTGTGTGTTTGTAGGATACAGCGAAACTTCCAAGGGCTATAGATTAGGCAATCCCTCCAATCCACAGACAATTATTTTATCTAGAAATGTATCGTTTTTAGAAAATAAATTTTACAATATGACTACTAATGAATTTAAGAATAATATTGAATGCAATGACCAATATAATATTTTACCAATTAATAATAATGTTGAAAATAATATTTTTCCTGATAATAATTTAAATAATGATGACATTTTATCAAATAATTTTTATCAGGATGTTTCTCAAATTTCAGGTGAGGTCCCTGGTGACCATTGCTACACGGACAGCGACGACGTGAACTTCAAATCGCCTATGAGCGACCACAGCTTTGTGTCTCCCACTGGAGACAGTTTGGGTGCAGGGTCCTCTTCATCATCCTCTGAGGAGGAACCACCGCGTCAACAGGTGACAGATCCAGTGGTACCTGTCTCTACATCTGGACGACCTACTAGAAGTACTAGAGGTATTCCACCACTCAGGTATGATGACTATGACATTTCATTCTTAGCTCAAGGGAGGGGAAGTCTTTGCGAACCACAGTCATATAATGAGGCTGTTACATGTCCTGATAGTGAGCAATGGAAAGCAGTGATGTATGATGAGTATAAATCACTTAGTGATAATGGCGTCTGGGATTTGGTTAACAGACCAGTAGATAAAAATATAGTTAAATCAAAATGGGTTTATAAAATTAAAAACGACACCTCAGGTAATTTTATTAAATATAGGGCGCGTCTGGTTGCTCGCGGTTTCTCTCAGGAACCAGGTGTAGATTTTACGGACACATTCTCACCAGTTGTTCGTCACTCTACAATGAGAATTTTATTTTCTATAGCCAACTCTTTAGATATGGACATAGACCATTTAGATGTTGCTTCAGCCTTTCTCAACGGAGATCTGAATGAAACCATATATATGGAGCAGCCGGAGGGTTTTTCAGAAAATAATAATCTAGTCTGTCTATTAAAGAAAAGTATCTATGGCCTAAAACAGGCCAGCCGAATGTGGAACTGTAAAGTACACGATTTGCTCTCCAAACATGGTTGCATTCAAAGCAAGTGTGAACCTTGTGTTTATATAAAAAGAACTAAGGAAGATTTTATTATAATAGCGCTCTATGTAGATGACTTTTATGTATTCAGTTTAGGTAAAACTAAAAAAGATTTATTTAAAATACTAGAGTCGGAACTTGATGTAAACAACCTGGGTCCCATTAAAAATTGTTTAGGGATGAAAGTAAGCAGGGATAAAGCAAATCGAATTTTAAAACTTGACCAATCAAATTATATAAAGAATTTACTGGCGAAATTTGGAATGCAGGAATGTAAACATGTGTCAACACCTATGGCATTAGATTGTAAATTAGTTAAGTCGGATAATAGCCTGAGTGATGACACATACAACTACAGACAGTTAATAGGAGGTCTTATGTATTTATGTATATGTACAAGGCCGGACATCGCACATGCCTGTAGTAAACTGAGCCAATTTAATAACAGTTTTGATAAGACACATTGGCTTGCTGCAAAACGCATTCTGCGTTATCTGAGTGGCACAATAAACTGCGGTTTGATATTTTCAAAAAGTAGAGATTGTGGTATAACTATAAACTGACCATTTATTTTTGATCTCAAAACGGGACATAATTTTTATTCCCCAGTTAGCAGGTTAACAATTCAAATAAACATAACGTCATTATCTATTTACAAAAAACTTGCCAAGTGCGAGTCGGATTTGCCCACAAAGGATTCCGTACCAAAAAACAAAAACTGTACAATGGGAGCCCCCCCCCCCCTTCTTCCCCCCTTTTATACCACTATGGTGGCAGACAAGCATACGGCCCAATGATGAACTGGTGGTCACCGCAGCCTATGGACGTATACAAAACCGGAGGCGCTACACTAGCACTGCCGACCCTGTAAAAACCTTCCAAGACCCCTTTTCAAGAACCCCATACTGTAGGAGTTCGGGAAAACCGAGGCCGGGAGATCATTCCACAATCAAAGCGTGCGCGGGAGAAAGCCCCTATCCGATCTAACCATGCTCGAACGGACGCAAAGTTTGAGGGTGAACATCCTGTCTATGGCGAGCGGTGCGATGGTAGAAAGTAGTCGTGGGCATCATATCGAACAAATCTTCACAGCACAAACCATTGTAAAGGCGGTAGAACACGCACATAGTCAGTCTCTCCTGTCGCAAAGAGGTTCCACACCACCTGCAAGCATAGGATCGTTGACAACTGTCATAGCTTGCTTTTGCACCAAGTCGACCGGTTGAAGCTGATATTCAGGTGCCCCCTCCGAAAGGTGACAGCAGTACTCCTTGTGCGGCCGCACTTGCGCCTTAGAGAGTAGCAGTGTTTGTACCGCAGTAAATTTAAGCTGTTGAGCACACCAAGCTTCCTGGACGCCAGTCTGGCCTTGTTCTCCAAATGACTTCAGAACTGACCGTCACTGGAGATGTCAGCACCAAGGATACCTATACTGTTAGAGATGGGGTGAGATGTGCCTTGAAATTGTGGCGTTACAGTAAATCGGTTTTTTTTTTGCGGTGAATACACAAACTTGTGTCTGGGTAGGCTTGAATTGAACAAGATTTTGTTGACCCCAATCGGACACTCTGGTGAGAGTACTCTCGATTTCAGACACAAGTTTTTCACGACTTTCTTCCACTGCAGCTCGTGAGATACCGGGACGCCCGTACTGTCGTTCGCATAACAATGAATGCCCATGTCATTGATATGTAGCAGAAACAGAGTACCGGACAACACTGAGCCTTGTGGTACTCCAGCGTTTATGGACATGCAGTCAAAACAGCTGGCCGTCAACGACGCCCATGATGCTTCTACCAGCCAGAAAGCTGGACATCCCACCGCATGAACTCTCGGGCAGTCCATAGGAGGGTAATTTCGGAAGAAGACTACGGTGCCAGATCCGGTCAAAGGCCTTAGAGATGTCGAGTACTCACTGCTAGAGCCTCGCCCTTACTCTTATCATCACATCAGCCTATAGCGGTGCACTCCTGGACGTAGGACTCTCCCAATCTACGCCACAACACATGGTCCTGCGCCTTCCGCATTCAGTCCCACTTTAAAACGCATACTCTGCAAACTATGTCGACCACTCTGGTTCTCTGATGGATAACATTATTTCGGATTTTATCTCTTTGGAGAGACTCCAAAGATAGCTCCTCCATTCCTCCATTGCTTACTGCGCAACTTTCTTTAAGGGTATGGACTCGCCCAACTGTAAGTTTCCACGTCTCGGCACCGTAGGTAATATATGGTCGTTTGCTCAATAAATGGTTACTTTGTTTATATTTATGTTGACATTAAATGAACACTGGCTTCAATTAAGGTATCAGTTTACCACCAAACTACTTCATGAATTTTACACAAAAACTAAACACTCGAATCTCTAATCTCTAAATTCCTCGACCACGCATGTCCCACGGGCTACGAAATTTAAAAAAAATCGTAAGATTTCGGAAAACGGGACAATTTAGCGTCCCGGCCCTTTGTTTGGGGACAACGGGACAAGGGACCGAAAAAAGGGACAGTCCCGTTCAAAACGGGACGTATGGTCAGTTTAGGTATAACTGCTTATGCTGACGCAGATTGGGGAAACGATATCAGCGATAGAAGGTCCTACACAGGCTATGTGATTAAACTCGGTAATGATAATATCAACTGGGAATCAAGAAAGCAGCGTTGTGTAGCACTTTCGAGCACGGAGGCAGAATATCTAGCGATGAGTGATGCTTGTAAAGATATATGTTTCATTAGGAACTTTGTGATTGAAATTTTAAATTCGAAATTAAAAATTGTTTTATATAACGATAACCAAAGTGCACAGAGATTGTTAGAGGTAAAGGAATATTGTCATAAGAAGACGAAACATATTGATGTAAGGTATCACTTTGTAAAAGATTTAATAACAAATGAATGTATAAATGTTAAATATCTACCAACTGAACAAATGATAGCTGATATCATGACTAAACCTCTAAGTTTCAATAAGCATTCCAATTTCGCTAAAGAATGTAATGTTAATGTAATAAAACAAATGACATGTTATATTAGTATTGTATAGATTAAAATGTATGCATGTTTTGCTATGTACTGTTGTTCTTTATGTATGTAATTTGTAGAGCATGTATGTTTTACTTGTGAAAATGTAAAGCTTCAGGGGAAGTGTTGAAAGGTTAGTGTATGGGAAGCTTTAAGCATTTTTAAAAAACAAACTTTACATGGTCTATGATAGATTATGGGAACACTATTCCTTCTCTTTGGTTTTTGTCTCTCGTGTCGTGTGCTAGCTAAAATTGTAATTTTGGTTAACTTGAAATATATTCTGAAGAATATAAAGCTTCTAAGTTAATCTTAAACATTTGTTTTAATTCTCGCCCCTGCTGCCAGCACCACACAATCTCCACTGCAAATCACGTTAATAATGTATTATAAAATAGCTTATTATGAAAAATTAGGTACAGATTTTTTTACAAATGCAAAATAATTCTCGTTGATGCTATGACGGACTTCTAATGATCAAAACCACGCGGTGCCCATCTGACCAGTCCTCGGGGTCTGGATCCTATTACGGGTAAGCCTCGAAACTGTGTCGTAGAATCCCCGGCAGTGAAAAGAACTGCATTGAAGTTTGTTTTGTTAGTACAATGTTGGTTTCCCTAAGAACCCGTACACAGCAGAATGGTTTGTTTTGTTAGACAAAGGGTGCCTTTGACTCGAGGTAAATAAAATCTATTGTTGCAGATTGTTTGAATAACCATTTTAATAATTCAAATAAGAATACAAGTTACAGCATGGCTTTCAAAAGGATTGCGTAATAACAATTTTTAAGGTTGATAGGTATATGGGGTTAGTTTTCAATGTGCAAGGACACCGAAGTCAAAATAGTATTTTTCAGTAAAATTTTTGAATCAGTTCTCATGCGAATTGTCGAGGAACGAAATGAATAGAAAGTGTTTATTGAGGAGGACAATGTTTGAAGAATCTATAGACGTTTTATAGCGATTTATAACATTTATAACATTCTTTTAAGGATTAAACTTGAACTGATCGAGGTAACCTCTTCATTCACCCCTCCCACCCACTAAGAAATACATTGAGCTAAAAATTGTATTGTAGTTACATTGGCTGGGCACTGTTGATTTTTCTTAAACAAAGGGTAATTATATCTTAAGGTAAATGAAGTTTATAACAAAGAACTTTTTAAAAAAGCAGTTTTTAAAAAAATATATACGGTCGAATTGAGTAACCTCCTTCTTTTTTTAAGTCCGTATAAATAAGTATAAAACAGCTTTTATTATTATATGTACTAGTTTCTTGTTAAAGTAATTATGAGTATAATTTTCACGTTTTAATTACTACTGGGATAAATTTCGGGCATTTTATGAAGTGTCAACAAAAATATTATAACTTCATACCAATTTCAATGACTCCGGTGTTCGCTTTCACCGTTTTTACTCGAAGTAAAAGTAAAATATTGACTTGCCAAACAATGGCGGTTTCTTTAGCTAAGTGACAAAAATGAATTTTGTTTAACGTCTGTCTATTTTCACAACCCTATGTCATTTTAACTGTTTACTTTTTTTGTAGTATAATACGGTACCTACTTGCTAAAATTATAATTTCTAGGACAACGGGACATACTTACTTCAATAATTCCGATTACCTTGGGAGTTTTTTCGCATTTTAAATGGCCGCACCGTAACTTCTTTTCACATAAGCTTAGATGTTTCATTTTTTTCTCAGCTTCAAAGGACTGTAGATTTGAGTATAGGGTCTTGGCAAACAGTACAATACCTTAAAAAAGATATCAACTGCTCTAGATTAGTTTTACTATTCTCAAAGTTGACTGGGTTCAAACTCATCTAATAAAAAAATCCAATCTTGACACCCACCCGCTGTCTGATAAAAGAATTTTCTAACGTAGTTCCTAGATTTCAGAACCCACTCAATATCACACATAGTTTGAGAATCGCTGCTATAGATAAATTTAACGTTATAGTAAATTGTAGGTCCTTGTGAAACAAATGGCGATGGCTCAAGATGGCGACCCACTTCAAGTCCTAAAGATACTCATGTGGAACCGATAAATGGTGGAAAATTTAAAACTCAGCCCTAAACGCTACATCTATTTTGGGAAAATGGACAGTCCCTGAGTCAGGCGTTTTAGTTGTTGAAATAATGTCGAACATATTCTCGAGAAGAAAAGAATAGCCTATGTGTTATTTCAGACGATAATCTACCCCTGTACCTACAAAATTTCAGCTCGAACCGTCTAGCCGTTATGCGTAATTGAGTAACAAACAACTAAACAACCAAATATCTTCACAAATTTAGACATTTATAATATTAAGTGCGATTTAACATTTATGTGGGTATAATTCCGGCGGTGTCCATTCTACTTGAATTTAAAAATATGAACCCCGGCGTCGTCGTCGCGTCGGCTTTGCGACAAAGGAACACTATAGTCAAAAGAGCTCTAAGATAAATATTTTTACAGCCAAATAAAATTGCCATAATATAACAGCCAATAACGGTTAACGTTTAAATTTCTATTAGCAGTTAACCGATAATATGGTGCTGTAGGACATTTGTTAGAGATTTTAGTACCTTTGCAGACGATTTAATGGCCTTGAATCAGCGGAGGTGATGATCAAGGTTAGAAGAACATTAGAAATATAACAATATGAAAAATAACTATCAATGTATCATATTAAAAACGTTACGTGTGTAACTGACCCACAACGATAATTACTATGTAACGTTTAAAAAAAATAACGATAATTAAGCTGTGCCCCTTGTAAAAGAGCGTCCGGCCACCTCTGAAAACCAGCGCTGTCTGTCTGTGAACACAGGTGCAACTTTACGCTGAGAGGTGGCCGTTACAACTTTCTGTTTCTTTGGCTTTTTCATCCTCGTGGATGATATTCCGGACTCTTACCGACTAAAACCACACGGTGCCAGGAGCCCTGGGTAATTACTATATAACCCTGACGGGTTTTAATTTCGAATAGAATAGGAGAGGATATAAGAATAATTCGATTCGGTAAGCGTATGCGAATGTTGCACTGACGTATCGGGTACATACGACATTCGGGTAAGAACTATTATACCTATTAGAGTATTCGGTGTGGATTTTGGGTGGATTCCATCTATACTAATATTATAAAGAGAAAAGATTTGTTTGTTTGTTTGTTTGTTTGTAACGAATAGGCTCCAGAGCTACTGGACCGATTTGAAAAATTCTTTCACTGTTGTTAAGCTACACTCTTTGCGGTGTACATAGGCTATATTTTATTCCCGTATTCCCACGGGAACGCAAACTACGCGGGTGAAACCGCGTGACGTTCGCTAGTCTTTAATAAAAATGAATTTCACAAAGGTAATATTTTGGCGTCTGAGCTGAAAATCAAGTGAAAGTTTGTGAAGATGTTTTGGATGTTTGTTATTCAATCACGCTCTAACGGCTGAACGGATCGGGCTGAAATTTGGAATCGGGGTAGATTATAGTCTGGAATAGCACATAGGCTACATTTGATTTCGGGAATATGTTCCCATGGGAAGCGGGAACGGGAACCAAATTTCACGCGCGCGAAGCCGCGAGCGTCAGATGTTTTATAAATAATCTCAACGGTTTCTTTGGAATATTGAATATCCTCCACCCACAGTTATTAACCAGACCATTTATAATATTACGTACCTATTTTATGATTCTTGATTCAAAGCGGCTTTGATAGAATAGTATAGTGACTCTTCTATGTACTAAATACTAATATAATAAATAGAAAAGGAGTCTAAGCTTGTCTGCCGCCTTAGTATGTAGTATAAAAACAAAGAATCGTTTGTTTATCTATGTATTTTAAAACTATAACAAACTATCCTGAAGTAATTTAGTATGCTGTGTTTTTTTATTCAACTACCCAAAGGAACGGGTACAGTATTAACGAACCTAAAAAATATGGCATACTACATGATATTAACGGCGTCGCCCGCGTGGAATTCGATTCCATTTGCGCTTCCCATGGGCTTGCTGGAATAAAAAGTAGTATTGGAAATCTCGAAGTAATCTTCAAAGTTTATAAATATGTCCAAAAATAGACCACACCGGTCTATTTTAACCGGGAAATTCTGCCATTTCCGGATAGGTAACCCACGCTTTTAAACGTAATTTATATTAGTTAAACTGATTTTCAGAAATATTATTTGTTTAAACTTATCTATAATAGCATAACTTTCCTCGCCCATTTCACGACAATAGGCGCCTCGGACTTCAATGAACAAGTGGGAACTCTCAATAGTGTTTGCGCAATGCTGCCCACCTAGTTTCTGAGGATAGACTGAATGCTTTTGTAAAATGGAATACTAGTTACAGTAGCAAGTTCTCTCACAGAGTAAATCTGGGTTCTATTGTAGGCTTATAGATAAACATTTAAAGCAAATTAGTATTCTAACTTTTTCATAATAACTAACTTTACTTAACTATAATAAATTATTAGGAAAAAAGTTAGCATACTGATTGTTTAAAATATTTTATCTATAGATTGAGTTGAGTAGTTGATTGAGTTGAGTTTATAGTTGAGAGTTTGAGACCATAGATTTAGGATTTTCGCATTCTAAATCTACGGTTGAGACATCAAATTAATTGGATGCAATATCATTAATTGACATCAAAGTTGCTAAGTAGCTCGATAGATGGCTCTGTGCCGTACTAAATGGTGGTTACAATTGGGTAAGGAAATTCAACTTATTTCATTCAATACGGTCCCCATAGCTAAGGTGTGATAGCATTGCCCTGGTTTAGGCAAAGGTTGCGGGTTCAAGTCCCGTCTGGGCCAAGTTGTCTTTTTCAATTTATAATAAAATATTATTGTAGGCTTGTGTATAAATTCTCATGATGATGATGACGTACTCCTACCCACTAAAACCACACGGTGGATGGGAGTCCCAGATACGCCCTCGGAAGGGTAACCCTTTCAGAGGGGTTTTTTAATGTGGGGAAATCCTACATGAATGCTATGCCGGACTCCTACCGACCAAAAACCACACGTTTCTCACCTAATGCTTACGGTTAATTCTTTCGGTGTGAAGTCGTCTAACACTTTTTTTTTTACTGTGAGGTAAAATCCATTATAGAAGCTATGCCAGACTCTTACTGACAAAAAAACTCAAGTAACGCGAAACAGCCTACGGTTGGGAGCCCCGGGTAAGCCCTCGGAAGGATGTCCCAGGACTCCCAACAGGCCTACGGCTACCACTGCGGCCTCGCCTAGGTGGTGGTTCGGGTGCTATCCCGCGTCTTTGGTAGGTTTCGGGTGTGATACCGCTTCTTAGGAGAGGGGGGGGGGGGGGACGTGCGTGAATCTCTCACGTCACGCTGCCGTCATGGGCGCGCCTCTGTAAGGACGGTGAGCAGCAGTCGTCTAATACTTATCTGCCATTTCAGTAGTAGAAAATGTAACTTTACAAATATAGCATTTTATACTACTGAGATAAGTATTTTGCAGCTGACCGTGAAGAAGCACGTCAAAGGGCCGTCAACTTGAGGACCACTGTCAAAAGTCATATGGACTGTATGTGACAGAGGCCCCCAGTCGCTAGATGTCAATCAGAGTAGCTAAATAATTTAACAAAAATTGTATACTTCTTACGTAATTCAGGTGAACGTCTTTTCTGAGATCTTAGCTAACTTTCTGAAGCTAATCAAGTTGCTCTTCATAAAACAAAGATAAAACAAGATTATCGCTAAACACGTCCCTATTAGAACAAATTGGATGTAATTAATCGAGTTACCTACAAGTATCTCTCTTGTAAATAGTTTACTAAATATCTGGAACAGAGTTTCATAGTAACTAGCTGTTCCCCCGCGGCGTCGTAAACGTAAAAACTCGTAATCGCGTCTTTACCCTCCTTTGGCGCAGTCGGCTAAAAAGTAACCTATGTCCTCCCCAGGGACTCAAACTATCTCTATATCAAATTTCATCTAAATCGCTTTAGCGGTTTAGGCGTGATAGCGCACAGATAGACAGACAGAGTTACTTTCGCAATTATTATAATATTAGTAGAATTAGGTATGTGTACTATCTTCATCTGAGTTTTAGTCTCTTTTGTATATGAAGTATTATTCAATCAAATGTCTTAAAGCACTAAAGTTTTTTTTTTAATAAATAAATATTCACGGACATTTCACACAACGCTATCTGATCCCAAAGGAAGCTAGGAATAACCTGCTTGTGTTATGGGTATCAGACCACGGATATTAATACTTATATACTTTTAAATACATACATATTATACATAGAAATACCCAGACTCTTGAGACAAACATTTATGGGCCACACAAATATTTGTCTCCGGTGGGAATCGAACGCACGACCTCTAGCGCCGCAGGCGGTATCTCTACCGACTACGCCACAGAGGCAGTCAAAAGTGACTATTTAGTAATCTGTGACTAAATCTGATTGAATGATAGTCATTAACTAAGGAGACAGACAAGTATATCAAAACCATTGAGTTATTATTACTACGTAGTACATTATAACTCAATGATCATAACAGCCTATGGCAGTCCACTGCTGGACGTAGGCCTCTCCCAAATTACGCCACAATACACGGTCCTGCGCCTTCCGCATACAGTCAGTCTCTGCGACGTTTTTCAGGTCATCGGTAGACAAATATACCGGGTGAATTTTTGAAAAGGGCTTGTATGGCCAAATCCGAAACTATAAGGAATAGCTAAAAATGCTCAAAGGAGTCACGAGCCCGATTTTAATAAAACTTAAATCCTCATCATTAGATTTTTGAAAAATCAATAGTCCCAGCTGGGAATCGAACCCATTGATTTTGAAAAAAAAAAACACCGTTTATTATTACACCATAAGATAGTGTCGCTGATAAGGATCAAATTCGTTTCGGATTTGGCCATCCAATTCCTTTTGAAAAATTCATCCTGTATAAACACATTATTTATTACTAGCTGACGCCCGCAGCTTCGCCCGCGTAAATTTTGTTTCCGTTCCCGCTTCCCGTAGGAACTTATTCCCGGAATAAAAAGTAGCCTATGTGTTATTCCAGATTATAATGTATCCCTGAACCAAATTTCAGCCATATCTGTTCAGTCGTTTGAGCTTGAAAGAGTAACAAACATCCACAAATCCACACTCACAAACTTTCGCATTTATAATAATACTAGCTGACCCGCGCAACTTCGTTTGCGTTACATGAGAGTGAGAAAGAGAGAGGTGTTAAAGTGATGAAATGTTTCCCGTCGCTTTTACTACCGCCCATCAGTTTTTTGGTATGGAACTCATCGTGTGAGAGTCCGACTCGCACTTGGCCGGTTTTTATCGTTTAGTTGACTGGCTACCACTGCAGACCACGTTAACTCCCGTCGCGTCGCTCATACTTTAAAGAGGGTTATTGTAAGTGAACCTTAAAAGATAGGCATTGGCTGTTGAGGACTTTTTTTTATAACTTTTTAAGAGGAATAAATTTGTAATACGCTATTTTTACGTAACTTTAATCATTTATGCAGCGTACGCAATGGAACCTCTCAAAAGAAAGAAATTTTCCCCGTTCTCGAAACATTACTCATGGCTGCTCCGCTCCTATTCGTCTTAGCGTGATGTTAAATCGCCATTGGCCATCCTCAATAAATGGACTATTAAACTGTATAACAATTTTTGAAATGCAACCAGTAGTTTCTGAGATCCTAGCACAAACAAACTCTTCAGTTTTATAATATCGTGAGCGAACCTTAAGAGATAGACAAATTAAGTTATTGTGAGCGAACCTTAAAAGATAGACAAATGCTGTCGCGGACTTTTTTTAGAACTTTTTAAAAGAAACAATTTAGTAATACACAATTTTTACGTAACTCAAACCATTTACGCAGCGTACGCCTCGGAAGCTCTCAGAAGGTACAATTTTTTCCCCGTTTTCAAAACATTATTGATTGCTGATCCGCTCCTATTTGTCTTAGCGTGATGTTATATAGCCTATAGCCATCCTCGATAAATGGACTATGAAACTGTAAAAGAATTATTAAAATCCAGCCAGTAGTTCCTGAGATCCTAGCGTTCAAACAAACAAACAAACAAACAAACAAACAAACAAACCAACAAACAAACAAACTCTTCAGCTTTATAATATTAGTATGGATTAAATGGGCGTTTGCAATACCGTGTGTTTCACTTGCGCTATCAAACCAGTACAGCCGTGTTAAAATTTTTGTAATGAACTGGCACAGAATGGTTTTACTGTGTTTATAGACGTGGACAGTTGTGTAGCTTCGGAAGAAGTTTTAGCCCCTCTTTATAAAATAGATTGCAGAGGGGCTTATGTCGAGACTTGTTTCTGTAGTCTGTGTCTCTGTTGCATTAAACTACGTCATTAGGTCACGTAGATCATCAGTTCAAAGTTTGAAATAAAACAAAATCGACAACGTCAATCGGATTGAACTTTCACTTTCACAATAAACGTTTTAGAGAGAGGCAGTCGGGTTCTCACCCGACCGTCTCACGGCTTCTTTTCTAATAAAGCCACACCCATCTTAGCTTTAAACTAAGAAAGAAAGAAGAAAGAAAGAAAGAAAAAGAAATTTATTTCACATAGGCATTTACAGATGCTCTTGTAAAACGTCCAGAATATAAATCAAAAACTACCACCAGTTCACAACGCGACCCACCTGAGAAGAACTGGCAAGAAACTCAGCGGGTTATTCTTTTTAGAGCTCTATTTACAAAATGAATCTAAAAACTATGCATTTGACAATTTTTTGAGAATCCAGTAGAGCAGGTCATTTCCAGGCTTCTCCATCCAACAAATAATCACCAATTGTATAGTAGCCCCTGCAGTACAATTTACTTTTTACAACCTTTTTAAATTTATTAAGGGACATACTTTTAATTTCCTCTGGTAGCCTGTTGTAAAAGCGTATACAGTTACCCATGAAAGAATTGCTGATTTTGTGCAATCTGCTATGATAAACAGCAAGGTTACTTTTATTTCTAGTGTTCACATTGTGTCTATCACTTAACTTAGCGAAACTATGTAAATTTCTTTGTACGTACATAAGATTCTCAAAAATGTATTGTGATGCTACTGTAAGAATTTTAACCTCTTTGAATTTCTCGCGCAGAGAGACCCTTGGACCTAATCTATATATAGCTCTTATGGCCCGCTTTTGTAAAATAAAAATTTTATCTATATCTGCAGCATTGCCCCACAGTAGAATACCGTATGACATTATGCTATGAAAGTAACTGAAATAGACTATTCTAGCCGTATCTACATCCGTCAAGTGCCTTATCTTTTGTACAGCAAATGCTGCTGAACTTAATCTATTTGCTAGTTTAACAATATGTGGACCCCATTGTAAACCAGCATCGACCGTTAACCCTAGGAACGTCGTTGATTCCACAAGTTCCAACACCCGACCATTAAGTTGAACATTGGTTTCTGACTGTGTTACATTAGGCAAGGTAAATTTTATGCATTTAGTTTTATTATCATTCAGTCTAAGATTGTTAGTGTTAAACCAATGAACCACTTTCAAGATTGCGTTGTTGACATCGTCATAGTTATCTATTTGTCTTTTAACTTTGAAAATCAAAGAAGTATCATCTGCAAACAAAACAATCCTGTTGTTGTCCCCCACGTAAAAGGGTAGGTCATTAAAATATATAAGGAATAAAAATGGTCCGAGTATTGAACCCTGTGGGACGCCCATAGTAACTACAGAGCCCTCCGAGCGTGTACCATTAACATCAACCCTCTGAATTCTATTGTTCAAATATGAAGTCAGAAGATCGAGAGCCTTGCTTCTTATGCCATAATGGTGTAATTTCCTGATTAATGTTTCATGTTGGACACAATCAAATGCCTTGGACAAATCGCAAAACACACCAATTGCATCTTGTTTATTCTCCCAGGCCTCGTAAATACATTTCAATAACTCTACACCAGCATCGGTAGTCGAGCGTCCTTTAGTGAAGCCAAATTGTTTCTCATGAAACAATTTGTGACTATTAAAATAGATCAGCATCTGCTCTAGTATTAGTTTTTCAAATATCTTGCTCAAGGTCGGCAACACCGAGATAGGTCTGAAATTACCCGGATCTGAAGTACTGCCAGCCTTGAACAGTGGTATAACTTTACTGTGTTTCATCAAATCAGGAAATACACCACTTGAGACGCAATCGTTAAACACAGTTGCCAAGTGGGGGGCAATGACATCTATAATACTTGATACGGATTTTACTGATAGCCCACTAAGGTCAGCGGTTTTTTTAACATTAATAGATTTAAATGCTTTTAAGATGTCGTTGCAGTTGACAACTGTAAATTCGAACGCGCCCTCACAGGCAGCTACAGATTCTGCTAATAAAAGCTCGGCGGATGTGGAAGACGACCGGAGAGTGTTAGTAATCTCTATAGGTACATTACTGAAAAATTTTTCGAACTCGGTCGCCACTTCCATATCCCCCGAAACGTGGCGATTGTCTATCTTTAAATGAAACTTTCTTTCATTCGCTGTACACCTACCACATTCCGCATTTATAATGTTCCAAGTAGTTTTAATGACATTCGCAGAATCTAAAATTTTATTTCTAATGAAATTAGACTTGGCCAAGGTACAGGCTTGCTTAAATATCTTTGAATATTTTTTAACATATTCCTGAAACTCTGGGTTGAAATTATGCGATTTTTCAGAATACAGTTCATATAGTTTATGGCGACTTTTATAAATTCCGGGTGTTGCCCAGTCACTGAAAGCAGAGCTGCCTCCGATTGATAAAGTTTTCGGGGTAAAGATTTTCCCAAACACATCATGTATCAAATTGAATAAATCAGAGTAGGATTCTTCTACACTAGTGAAATTGGGCAATTCTGTTATTTTCTTGACTAAGTTTCTTCTGAATGTTTCCAAGCGATGTGTGTTAACTGGGACAAAACTAATTATCTTCTTATTTTCCCTAATATTTCTCAGATAAGAAACAAACTGACCGCGATGATCTGATTTTACAGGGTCCACTATACATTTTTTAATGGGATTTATATTAGTATAAATATTATCAATACAAGTAGCACTAGTGGCAGTTATACGAGTAGGTTCCAAAAATATATTATACAAACCAAATGACTTGAACAAATTTAACATTTTCTCTCTCTGTAAAGGTTCCCGTGCAGTTTCTAAAACATCTACATTGAGATCCCCACAAAATAGGACCGTTTTTTTAGTACTTTGGCATTTAAACAATGCTTCTTCAAGTTTTTCTTCGAACTGTACATATGGAGCATCTGGGGGACTGTATATGCTTAGTACAATGAACCGCTCAAACTCTATACTGGCTATCTCAATAACTCGTTCAATAGAGAGGGCTACTATGTCTTTACGTTCTTTACACTTTATTGACTTATTAATAATAATTAAAGAGCCTCCACGTTTATATTTCACTCTACAGAACCAGCTAGCAACCTGACCTAAGCAGAGACGGATCTCAATTCCAAGCCGAGAGGCGCTAGAGGTTACTCAATATACAATATTATATTATTACCTATTTATTCCATATGTGTGATTTCACCCTAACCAGGCTGTCACCTTTCCCCTTAAAAGACAGCTTAAGACCAATATAAGTTCCCAGAATAGCCCTGTTTGTGCACAAAACCTTACATACAATTGAATTTTAAATGAGACTTGCATTCCTTTGGAATCCACAACCAACGTTAGTTCAACTGTCATCGGGCAAAAATAAACCTTATGGTGATAGGAATAGGATAACACTCAGAGTTCAGGATATGTTGGGTTTGTGGGGAGAACTGAAGTACGGGAAAATGTTCTGAAGGCAGCGATTGCACCGATATGAGAACTAGGAACTGTTTGTAAGTTTTATAAAGTGTTAAATAAAAATACTTTTATTTTACCACCAATACATACATATAATCACGCCTTTGTCCCCGAAGGAGTAGGCGGGGGCATAGTATACGCCCATTAGTTTTATGTCCCACGTCCTAGATGGTGAGCCTATTGCCGTGTTGAAATGGACAGGCGCAGGTCGCCGGGACCCGCAGATGACATTTTTCAATCCGCCCATAAGGCCTTCAACTTGGCTTAACGATTGTCATTTTACTGACAACCGGGTTTCACTTCGAGATACCTTCTCTACGCAATGGTTTTTTTGCGAAAGTGTTCCCTTAGTCGCCTCTTACGACACCCTCGGGATGTATTGGGGTGGCGACATTTTGTACTCTTACCCATCGCAACACGGTATTGTAACGTGGCGGAATATGTAGGTATTGGTGGTAAAATACCACTTTACAAAACTTATGAACTACTATGAAAAAAATATTCTACTCATCTTCGTAACTATCCTTGGATAGGTAATTTTTATAGGTAAAGTTCATAGGCACACACCAGATTCTGATGTTAACAGTAAACAGGCGGCAAAACTATTATTCAGTGCATTTTAAAATTTCTACAAAACTTACGCCATTCTATTTGCAGAATTAAAAACTATAATGTTCATTTTCAGGAAGTTTGCTGTTTAGGATCTCACAGTGTGTAATTTTAAACTCGGAGCATGTTTGGTGTTGCGACCGTCTGAATAAGCTAGGTCACCAATTTTGATCAGCTGGTTTTACTATTAACAAAAACATAAGTTTCTAACAATAATGAATGTTTGAACTAATTCAATTAATCTCGGAAAATAATCATTATGGACCAAAGTTTTCATTTTGCAAAGATATAACCCTCTTAAATCAACATTAAGCTAATTGAAATGTGCAAAATGAAACGTTTCAATTATACTCTTGATTGTTGGCACTTGATGGAACTTGTTCTAATACATTATGAAAATGATACCATAAACTTACCTTTGTTGTAATGCGAATGCGGGTTGTTTTAATATTAATATTATAGTTGTAGAATAGTACAAGAGCGTTAATTTTCCTAATGTATTTCAATTTGAAGCAACCACCCATAGAGCAACACGACCTATGACTTTGAGCGGGAGGGGAGGTATTATAGATGAGTGTATTCGGCACGAGTGTAAAAAAACAATGTAAAATTATTGCAATCCTACGAAGCAATTTAAAATTACATTACATTTAGATTGTTAAGATTCTACGAGTCTGTGGAGATACTGAAATCGAAAATTCAAAATATTATTTTAAGTATTCACCATAACATTCATTATTTTAAGGTTTTTACAGGGTCGGCAGCGCGAGTGTGGCGCCTCTGGTGTTGCAAACGTTCATAGGCTGCGGTGACCACCGGTCCTTCTGGTGGGCCGTATGCTTGTCTGCCACCTTAGTGGTATAAAAAAAAACTCAATACATAAGACGTGTCATTGCGAATTTAGTCGCAAAATACGTCTTTTCGTACATTAAAATCCGTCTCAACAAATCAAATCAAATCATTTATTTTCATCTCTTATGCTAATTACCATTGAGGATGAGGCACTCCTTTTAAGTAGTATCTAATACCGGCCTCGCTCTTCATACTACATTATCTATATATATAAAAAAAAATCTATAAAAAATACAACAGACTTCAAAGAAAACATGAAAAAGGAAAATTTACTTAGGACAAACAAAGTAATATGTATTTTGATTTATCAGATTTTATTCAATATAATATTGAAGTCGGCGCCAAGTAAATTCATAGGTTTAGGGAGGTATTATTCATGGCACCAACTTCAATATTATATTGAATAAAATCTGATAAATCAAAATACATATTACTTTGTTTGTGCTAAGTAAATTTAATTTTTCAGGATTTCTTTGAAGTCGGTTGTATTTTTATAGAAATTTTTTTTTTTCATTATTTTAAGTGACGGGTGAACTGAAATATATATCTATCTAGGCGAAAGTTCTCATCAATACAAATTAATCAAGCCCCAACAAAAATGAAATGAAAAATGCTCTAGTGCAAATGAAGATTTTTCTATTGTCTTTCTTATAAATATTTTATATTATAAAAACAACTTATAACATACGAGATCTAGCTTAAAATTTTACGAAATCGAGGTATTTTCAACACAAAAATCTATCGAGGATTTTATCAGTAATCGTGTTTCGAGCCTAGAGCGTTTTTAGTTCATGAACTGAAGTTGTCTGTGTTCAAATTTTAATTCAGCAGACCTCACGAGTCCTGAGATCTAGATCAAAGTAATAGTCTATTTGGCGTCATATGGACTCTTAAAGCACTTAATTAAAAAGTTAACAAGCGCACTAGTTTTCCCTACAATTTTCGGTGGTTGCCCTCGTTTTCTCCTGGATCCCTTCATCAGATCCTGACCTGGTGAAAATGGGACCACCTCAGAAGTAATCCCTATTCAACAAAAAAAAAAAATTCGTTTCCGTCTATAATTCACGGAATTATCGCTTGACATACATAAAAAAAAATACATACAGACGAATTGAGAACCTCCTCCTTTTTTTGAAGTCGGTTAAAAATCAATGCCACTTTTCGTTGTAATTTTATAACTCAAGAACGGGCTCACCTATCCAAACCAAGTCTTTAGGCTTTGTTCGGACTATTTAGTAGAATGGTTTATGTGAAGTTTGCAGAAAATCGGTCGAGCGGTTTTTAATTTATCACGCAAACGAAGTTGCGCGGGTCAGCTAGTTATACATAAAAAGTTAGCCAGGTAAGGAAGAAGACTAAACGTATGTTTACAGTTATAATAATAGAATTTTTCACCAAAGAGGAATCGTATCCTAGACGCAATATTATACTAATTTAACAATTGAGTTTGTGTTTATGTGTGTGTGTTTTGGCGCGTGTGTAATTTTGATAAGCATATGTTGGGTTTTGTAATATAAGGAAGCAAATGTTACCTATGATATTCACACTTAGACCATATAACACGGGACTAGCCTTTGCGAACCACCGCATACAAAAATATTCTGCCAGTTTTCATACAAATGAAGGGGGAAACACAAAGACATATAAAATTTCATTGCAATTAAAAATGTATTAATCGACAAACGCGTAATAGCTGTTGTGTGTTAATTGTTATTGTACAGTCAACTACAATGTAATGTACTAGTTTAATCATATAAAATGATGTACTGATGTACAGGCTTTTCATAAAGCCAAAAGACCAAATGGTCATGTGCAATGGCAGAAAACAATGCTTAAGTAAGGCGCATCCTGTGGTTAGATGATCTAAGTATTCACAGCATCAAATCTTCTGTGTCATTATAATTTAAGTTTTTTAACCATGTTACCAGTACGGTTTTACAAGTGTGATAAGCCATTGGGTATATATGTAGAACTTTATTTAATCTATTATATATATGTAAGCGGATTGACTATCATATTGTCTTCTAGCAAATGCGGAATGTTCATTTTAATCAATTCATAAGTTACGTGAACGATTTTCTGTAGATGGTGAGTAAGCTTTACAATAAGAAAATATTTACTTGGTCTTTCTTTAACTTCAAACTATATTTATAAAACTAGCTGAACCCGCAACTTCATTTACGTCACATAAGGTTTATGAAAGGATAGGTATTTCTTCAGCAGACTTATCAAGCAGCGTGTGAAACTGCCCTGTTTGCTTAATCATAAAAGAGCTTAAAGATTAAGTCTATTTTAAAACAATTAAGTCCACGCCTTTGGCGCGGACTGAATTGTTTTAAAATAGCTTTAATTATTAAGCTCTTTTATGATTAAGCCAACACGCCAGTTTAGATTTATCCATTTTTTAGATTCTTATGTCTATGTATGATTCTTTAAAGTGATATAACTTTTTTATTAATAAACCGAATATCATAAAATAAACACTAAATGTTAAGTGGAGCAAACCTCAACATAATAAAGAAAACCGCATTGCAATCGATTAAGCGGTTACTGAGATTAGCGTGCACAAACGTACAGACAAACAGACAAAAATTCTAAAAATCATTGTTTTGGGTTCTATTGCGTTCATAAAGCCCCCTATGATATTTTTTCTTATTTTTCTTCCATGTACAGACAGCGACTTGTTACGATTTTATTATATGTATTGATTGATTGATATTGATTGATTGATATTGATTGATTGATATTGATTGATTGATATTGATTGATTGATATTGATTGATTGATTTTGATTGATTGATATTGATTGATTGATATTGATAATATATTGTTTAAAGGAAATTGGTGAGTATGATAAAATACATATTTTTTCACATCTCGCCCGTTCGATTGCGAAGCGCTCGTGGCCCCGCGGACTCAGTGTTCTGTAAACGACCACTGCAGTAAGCAACTTTCACTATGGCCGGTCCATGGATGGGTGACCATCCAAGTGATAACTTTGTGACATTTATTTGAGCGTTTCCGTGCTTCGGAAGGTACGTTAAGCCGTTGGTCCCGGTTGCCAGTAAAATGGCAGTCGTTAAGCTAAGTTGAAGGCTTTATTTCAACAGCAGCCAGTCACAACCTGCGCCTGTCCATTTAAACACGGCAATACGGCTCACCACCTATTACGTGGGACAAATTATACAAAGGTGAAATATGTGCATATAGTATGCCTCTGCCTACCCCTTGTGTATGTATGTATGTCGCCCGTTCGATATTCGACTCAAGCGGGACACTTTTCCAAAAGCTTTAAATACCTATGCAGTTTTACTTACTTTCTGAAATAAAGGAATGCTTTCTTTCAGAAATGCCATCAATATTAAGGGTACTTTTCCTTCAACCATGACTTTAATTTCCATCCTGTATATAATGAAAGACAGTTATTGTATAGAGCTAACATGCTATGTCTACTCCCCTCGTACTGGTCGCGTTGCTCTATGCAACTGCCTAATAAAGTGAGTTCATAATTACTAACCGCTTGCCTGTTACTTAGTTCTCAAACCACTTTTAGTGAGACGGCTTTCTTGAAACTTGACTTTAGTAAATAAGTAAGTTTATAGTTAACTATCTTATAATTGACTACCACTTAACTATCTACTTAAATCAGATTGTCGGCGATGACGTTCAGTAATTTTTAAAGCTTCAATCTACTGCATTTAGTTCATGACGTTCAATTGCAGTCACTTGCTAGAATTTCAATCTGCCGCCCAAGACCAACCGGGTATGACATTTTAGACAGTAATTTTGCGAGGTGCGGGGCTATTTACGGTATTTTCTGATATTAGATATTATCTAAAACTAAGTGCATAATTCCTGTTTTATAAATAAAAAAAAACAAAGGATTTTCGCTCCTTATCCTCATTTTTGGGGTTGAAAATATAAATATTATATAGCTAAATGGGATTAGAACTGGAACTATATCCTCACAAAACACCCAAATTGGTTATTAAAAGACGAATTGTGAGGTGTGACATTATGAAAATCAAACATATAGAGCTAAAGGGAGAAACTCTATCGTACAACCAAAAAACATTTTAAAAAGCTACTAATATAATACATCTAAAGTTTAGATGTAGGTATGTATTATTTAGCAGCTAAACGAACAAACAACAACCGAACATTTTTACCGGTGATAAACGCGGCAATCTAAAAATTTTATACTTTTTTGTTTTTGACCACAACCGGGTGCAACTCTGGTTGGAACCGAGCGTCAGCTTTATACTACAAAAAATTATCAAAACATGAAAATCGCGTTTTACTCTGAATTTTAAAATAAATTAAAATAATATGATTTTATGCCACATTAATAAAAATCCTTTTTCAAAATTTGTTAAAAAGACCATCCGTTGCTATACTTGTATCTTTTGTTCGCCAAGCCTCGATGATACGGAGCTAGTTTTCAAGCGAAAAGAAGACAAGTAGTGTGACTAAACAGTCAATGCGAGGATTTATTAAGGCAGCAGGAGCCTACAATGCAGTTGTTACCCCATTTAGGCCCTGAATGTGTCTCACTTTAGTTTTTTCAAACACAAACTCAAACTCAAATAAACATTTATTTCGCATAATCCTAATACATAGGCACTTGCGACACGTCAATGTATACAAAGCAAAGTCATTACCACCATTTCGGAACGCGGCCCGCTTGAGAAGAACTGGCAAGAAACTCGGCGGGCTTTTATTATTGTGCTCTATTTACAATAATTTAAACTAAAAATCACAAACTATTGCTTGAGAATGCAGTAGAGCAAGCAGATCATTTCCAGGCTTCCTTGTCAAGCAAATAATCGTCAATTTTATAGCAGCCCTTGCAGTACAATTCAGTTTTTAAACTTATTTAAACGCATACTTTTTAGCTCATTTAGAAGCCTGTTTTTTTTTCAAGAATATAAGTTACATTTTTTTCTCTAATTCCCGAGTCAGTACATATGTATTTAAACAATTAGATGAGGTTTCTGACCTCTGTAACAGTAGGGCAGCCGGTAAAAGTCAGTATTTAGGGTAAGTGTGTCCCGACACGGTATAAAAGTGCAGGATCAAAGTGAAACAGAACGTAATAGAGCTCTCGTCATGAGGGCAGCAATCAACATGCCACAGCTTACGAAACTGCTGTTCAGGGGGCTAATGTACTCCGCTCTTACACGACATGTAGTGTTTCAGATCTGATGTACGTTGTATATTTTTAAAGGTGAAATGTCGGCATATACGAGTAATATGCCTCTGGCTACCCTTTCGCGGATAAAAGACGTGATCATGCTTATGTATGAATGTATGTAGGTTGTATAGTGACTATGTTACGTGGTCCACGGGCCAACATATAAAAGGATTTCAGTGATTAATAACTTGTTACATAAACAGCTTCGTTTTTGACGAAACACTTAACTTTTGTGAACATATTGTTTTAATATTTTATACTGTTTTGATAATGACTGTTCCATTTTATCGTCCAGCTTGCATAAAAATAATTAAATTTGAATATGAGGTAAACTTTTATTAGCTTTAAAGAAGTTTAAAGTTGTGAAAGACTAAATTTTAGTTAGGAAGTAGAGGAAAGTAGACACTATCGGCATTTACACTCAAATGATAACTAGGACATAATAGGGAAATTAAAGGGTTATTAAGTGACAAACGCATTTGTGAAGGGGAGATAGAGCCATTATTGACCTTGAACGGATATCGACGTTCGGAAGGAAATTGCAAAGGTTTCCTGACTCAGATGACGATGTTCTTTTCCATCAAGATGACTCAAAATCAGCTTTATATATCCTTAAGAAAGGAACCTGGCTTACAACAGCGATGACATTGTACTTTCCGGAACTATAGTAAACATACATGTATAGAAAATATTTTGCACAAATAAAACTTTGTAAACCAGCTGATCCAAAATACGTCAATCCAGAAAGCAAACCAGAACGCTTCACAAACTAGCCTAGACTAAACTTTTAAAAAGAAACCAAGTTTTTGAGGCGTTCCATTCATATTTGTCAACCAATTCTCTTTCTGTCTAGAACAAACATACGAAGCCATTTGCAAAACATAATACAGAAAAAAATACATACCTAGAAACCTAACTAGTATTTATCTAGGAATAAATTTACCATTCAGATAAAAAACAGTTTTTAGCCCATCTCTATAAAATAGATTGCAGAGATTATGGCGAGACTTTGTCTGTAGTCTGTGACTCTGTTGCATTACATTACGTCACTAGGTCACGTGGATCATCTGTTTAAAGTTTGAAATAAAACAAAAATGACAACGTCAATCGGAGTGAACTTTCACTTTCACAGAGGGGAAGTTGGGTGAGACCGTCTCACGGCTTCTTGTTCTAGATGTTTAACATAATGATGTCTAACTAAGCGACTTCAAAGTAGATATCTTATTCGAAGAGAACTGTTTACGATATGAAAAAAAAACTTAAAAAACCATTAGGTGGGTCATTATCAGGCGGCTCATTATTTGGTTGACTTCGGTGTACAATTTTTTTTTTTCAACTAAGCTTTTACTTACATGAAATATCAAATCTAGTGTTAATTTAAAACATTTCAGTAGTTGAGGGAACTGTATAGACTGAATGGTTATGAAGGGATTTCACTTTTTTATAATGGTGTCCACCGAAATCAAAATGGATCGAAATCATTATGGATCACACAGATATTTGAATCTGGTGGGAATCGAACCCAAGACCTCGTTATTCGCAGTCGTACATTTTTACCTCCAGACCAACGAGGCAGTTGAAAAATGCAAATAAATAAATTATTGATTGATTTCGGTGCTTTTAAATACTGATCTCCGTGCAAGTATTTCCACTAAAAACACCGGAATCAAGGGCACTGAAATGAAAATATTTAGCAAAATCCTATATATTTTTAAAAGTAATCTGTATTATGAATACTTATATTTTTTACTGAAATCTTATACATAAAAGACACACTTTTAATATAGCTTTACATCATTTGTTCAAATAATTGAGGATAAAATGGATGCACCGAAATCAATTTTAGATATATACCAAGCCACCGAAAATGATTACGAACGTTAACAAAACAGTGGGGCGATGACACACCGACGTCTAGTCCTTACCACCGGTGCGGTGTAACTGACAGTTTGTATTACTCGAACAACTATTCTTGCAGTCGCTAAAGATATAGAGTAATGAACGAATCGGTGCGCGCCACTGAAGTCAATTCTGAACGTCGGACGTAAAGACAACCAGTTGTAACTTGTCTAGTAATGCCGATAATGGCTTAGTAATGTTATAAATACAGTAAATAGTTATCAAGTTATTTGTGAATATATGCACATATAACACCTATATTGGAGAAAAAAAGATAAAAAATAATTTTCGCTGCAATACGGGACCGGACGCGACACCGAGGTCAATATTTTCGTAATTTTAATTTTTTTAAACTAACTTTTACGTAATTAATCTAAAAAAAACCACAGGCCCCCCCTACTATTTTTGACCGTAGAATTTGTAGAAAAAAAATCATATTGATAAGTAATCTACAGGTATTGGTTTTCGACGCGGACTCGCCTATTTGAGCCGGCTGAGAATGACCGACGTATGAACATATTTTTTACATATCCAACTAAGATTAGGTTTCTAGGCATAACGTACGTGACAGAGCAAATTGACTTTCAACAAACAGTCAAAAAGCAAACTTTTGATTTCATTTGCCAAGACGGACGACACGTGCAGAACCCTGTGTGTGTATTCCAGAAAACATAAACCGGCCAAGTGCGAGTCTGACTCGTACACAGAGGGTTCCGTACCAAAAAAAATAGGAATAATTCACGTTTAACGTACGGGAGCCCCCAGTATCCCCCTTTTCTATGATTGTATTTGTTGTTATAGCGGCAACAGAAATACATCATTCAGACTGCTTAGCAGCCAAAAGAAAGTATATAAGTAATAAAATTCTCAATAGTGTAGACAAAGTTAAATCTACTTGGAAAATAATTAACGCAGAAAGAGGCCAAGCAAAATCGAATGATAATAATTTTAAACTTAAAGTAAATGGTAACATAATTACAACAGATGCCGAAGTCGCTAACGAATTTGAACAATTTTTTTCTCGAATTCCAGTAGATTTGACCAGAGCCCTAGGTTCTTCTACCCCAATAGCAGAATCCTTGTTAAAAGCAAATGTTCCTTGCTGTAATGAAATATTCAAATTCAGTAAAATTAGTATACACACTGTCATAAAAACTTTTAAATCTTTAAATATTAAGAAAACTGCTGACCTCTGGGGAATTTCTGTACATTAAGTTAATTCGTTAATTGAAATGGTTGCCCCTGAATTATCAATAATATTTAATAATTGTGTTGATAGTGGTGTGTTTCCTGACTTAATGAAGTTTAGTAAAATAACTCCTCTGTTTAAATCGGGTAGCACCTCAGATCCGTCCAATTTTCGTCCTATTTCTGTACTACCCACGTTTAGTAAAATCTTTGAAAAGGTAATGCTTAATCAAATGCAAAATCATTTTAATACAAATAAACTATTCCATACTAAACAATTCGGTTTCACGCGCGGTCGGTCTACCACGGATGCTGGAATCAAATTGTTAGAGTTTATATATGAGGCCTGGGAGGAGTCGTATGATGCTTATGGTGTATTCTGCGACTTATCTAAGGCCTTCGATTGCGTCCAGCATCAGACTTTAATTAAAAAACTTGATCATTATGGAATCCGGGGGACGGCCTTGGATTTAATTAGTTCTTACCTTAGAGATAGAGTACAGAGAGTAGTTATAAATGGTAAACAGTCAAATGGTTCTGCTGTAACAATGGGGGTGCCTCAGGGTTCAATTCTGGGACCTTTTCTATTTTTAGTGTACATAAATGATCTCCCTCACCTTATAAGAGACGATCATGAGGTAGTTTTGTTTGCTGATGACACATCTTTAATATTTAAAGTTGAACGTGGACAACGCGATCTTGACGAAGTAAACAATGCCCTCTCTAGGCTAGTCCACTGGTTTAACGCTAATAATTTATTGTTAAACGAAACTAAAACAAAATGTATTAGATTCACCTTGCCAAATGTTAGGCTCGTTAACACCAGTATTAGGATTAGGGATGATCAAGTAGAATTGGTCGATGAAACTGTCTTTCTGGGCATAAAGTTAGACTCCAACTTGCAGTGGGGGCCTCATATCGAGAAAGTCTCGGGCAGACTGAGCTCTGCAGCCTATGCCGTTAAAAAGATCCGACAACTGACAGACATTAGAACAGCGCGTCTTGTCTACTTAAGCTATTTCCACAGTGTCATGACCTATGGCATACTATTATGGGGTAACGCTGCCGACATCGAATGTATCTTTGTGTTGCAGAAAAGGGCTGTCCGGGCTATCTATGGTATGGGGTTTCGGGAGTCATTAAGAGAAAAGTTTAAGGATATCAACATCCTTACTGTGTATTCACAGTACATATATGAAAACTTATTATATACTCATAAAAATAACAGTAAATTTATTAAAAATAGTGATATCCATAACCTAAACTTAAGAAATAAGAATAAATTGGCTGTACCTAGATTTAGGCTTAATAAAAAAGCAATTCTTTTGCGGGCAATTGTATTCGAATGTACAATACATTGCCGACAGCCATAACAGGTTTGTCAGTTAATAAATTTAAAAAACTAGTAAAACTTAAATTGTGCCAGAAAGCTTATTATAGCATTAAAGACTTTCTAGAAGACAAGACTGCCTGGCAGTGACACGAATTGGTCCTTTCTACATTTAAAAAAAAAACTGTATTAGATACTAAGATGAATAAGAGGGACCGGACTGAGTTTCTTGGGGTGTTCTTCTCAGTCTGTAGCATTTCCGAACCCCCGGTAGAGTCACAAAAATTTTGACAAACCTAAATAATTTTTTAAAAAAATTCAAAGGGAATAAATTTTATTTTATTTTATTATTTTTTTACACCATCTATGAAAATTGTAGCCAAAAACAGTCTCGTGACGAACAGACAGACAGACGGACGGCGATGTCTCATGAATAGGGTCCCGCTTTTACCCTATGGCTACGGAACCCTAAAAACTAGAAATTCTTCTGTCAGATATCAAAGCCACGCACGATTTCCTTTTGATTAAATAAGCAACATTTCTTTTACTGGCAAAGTTGCTTTTAAAATATTCTTTTCATCTTATTTGCCAACAAGATATATTTTATCCGGTATCTGTATATTTGCCAAGACGGACGAGTCTATTTTAGTTACGCCGACTCCTCTGTAAAGGTTACGATAAGAAAAAGTTTTACATTTCTTTTTTGTATTTTAGACGTAAAAGAGAATCCATAAATTTAAAAAAATATATAAGTACTGCAGCTGTAAATGTGACTATTGTAATGTATTTCATCTAAAAGAAAATGTGGCATATTTCCGTGCAATATCTATACTAATATTATAAAGAGGAAAGATTTGATTGTTTGTTTGTTTGCATCGAATAGGATATCCGAAACTACTGGACTGATTTTAAAAATTCATTTACTGTTGGAAAGCTACGCTTGCTCCGGTGAACATAGGCTATATTTTATTCCCGTATTCCCACGTAGACGGGAGGTACGCGGGTGAAACCGCGTGACGTCCTCCAGTCATAAATACAGGCATATTAGTTTACGAGTTAAATAGGTGCTACGAGTGCTACGGTGTTCGTAGTATGCCCACAGAAACGCCGCGCCGTAGAGCACAACTAGAAATGATGTAAATTAGCACAGAGCACTGTTTTTTAGCGTTCCATTGATACAACGATGACAGTTTTAAAAATATATATTATTTTTATTGTACTCTTAGTTTAATTTAATTTTTACTATCTTATATCCTACGTTTTAATCTTAACATAAATTAATAAACTTCTTCTTTACAATATGGTTGTGTTTCTAATAAATACGCGCATGACTATTCATGATGTGCCTTGCTGCTTCGTCTGTCACATTTAACCTATGTTAAGTGTGACAGACGAAGCAGCAAGGCACAGCTAGTAGAAAAAAAGCCTACATCGTACTCGTATCTGAGTAGGTAAGTATACCTCATTGTATTAGAATAATATCATTGTATAAGTATCTATTATTCCGTGACTCGCTACCAAAATATACTTACCAAAAAATATTTAATTTAGATAATGCGTATGTTCCTATCGTATAATATCCGTACTTCATACTACATCTGCGCTGTAAGCTAAAGTTAATGATAAAGCCGACAAGTGCGAGACGGACTCGTGCACTGAGGGGTTCCGTAGCTAAAAATAACAGAAAAATCTTTTACATTTTCCTGTTTTTAGTATTTTTGATGTCTTATAATTCCATGGAGCTGGCTGCACGCACGAAAAAATATAACGTATGCGGCATTACCTCGCTCTGAGGCGTTCCATTTATTTTAGTACAAATGTTTTGAACAGATGGCGCTATAATCAATTGATGTGTTATTCCATAGTAAATGTACAACGTTCTAACTCACGATATTTAAATTTTATTAACCAATAACCATATATACAATAGTATTGAGTTGTCACGTTCAACTATCGTCAGTAAACCGATTTTACAGACAACCGCTTTTTTTTGTTATAACGGCAACTGAAATAAATCATCTGAAAAAAAATTAAGGCTAGCCAAAGTAAAACCAGAAGTCTAACTTTCACGGGTTCCGGAGATCCAGCCTGGAAACAGACAGACAGACAGGCGGACAGCGGAGAGTTAACAATAAGGTGCCGTTTTTACCCTTTCGGTATGGAACCCTAAAAATGATATTTTATTTCCTCTTGATATTATTTATGAATTTCCTTCTTAACGATAAACGTTGAAGAATTAATTATATAGACGAGTATAAGATATGTTGTCATAGCGGGGTTGAAACATAATAAAATTGGTAGACTTTCAATGCAACGTGCTAATATGACCTATTAAACGAATCAGATTTTCCCTGACCTTTACCTAGGGACTGAATAGAAACCGAGTTAAAATGAGTTTTTGCATCGTAGTTTATTTACTTTTATCTAGTTTTCACATACAAAAATACATACATATATACATGCCGGTCATGCCTTTATCCCCGAAAGGGGTAGGCAGAGGCATATTATATGCTCACATTTCACCTTTAGTATTTATCCCACGTAATACGTGATGAGCTATATTGCCGTGTTAGAATGGTCAGGCGCAGGCTGTGACTGGTCTCACAGAAAAACAAAATAATTCAGTACCTACATACAATAAGCGAAGGAAGTCGCGCTTGCTCAATGTTCTGCCAATGATCACTGTATTAAGAATCTTACAATGCGGTTAGTTTTTAGATTGGTGATCGTTTGTGGTACGCATCTCTGCTTAGAAAGCAGCGAGTACGTAACATTGATATCGTTAAGCCAAGTTAAAGGCCATAAGGATGGATTGAAAAATTTCACCAACAGGTGGGAAATTCACATACATAAAGACCAGACTTGGCTATGAACATTAATAAATACTTTGATTTGACTAAAGAGTATGGCTATGTGGTTAAAGTCTATGCCGTAGAAGTAGGAGCAAGGGGAATTTAAGCTGAATTCCTGTATAACAATTTGAAGACCTTGGATTTCCTGAGCTTCATACACTTTTGGTCCCAGCAACTAGGAACATTAATTTAAACCAAGTTCAAGGGCCTTTAGACCGCTTAAAAAATCACAGGGAGGCACAGCCTGCCCCTATCCATTACAACTCGACAATTAGGTCATCTAATACGTGACACAAAATATAAATGGTTAAAGGCGTATAGTATGTCTCTGTCTAGCCTTTCGGGGAAAACGGCGTGATTATTTGTATACAAATATCTAAATATATATAACTCAAAGGTGACTGACTGACTGACATAGTGATCTATCAACGCACAGCCCAATCCACTGGACGGATTGGGCTGAAATTTGGCATGCAGGTAGATGTTATGACGTAAGCATCCGATAAGAAAGGATTTTGATAAATTCTACCCCCAAGAGGATAAAATGCGGGAAGCAGGAACGGAAACAAATTTTACGCGGCCGAAGCTGCGGGCAACAGCTTGTTTATTATATTTTCTATTCCTAGCTGACGCAATGTTGTAACGTACGCATTCTACTGAAGAGTTCGTCGCTCTTAGCTCCATTAAAAAAAATGTTTTTATAAGCTTTTTTTATGAGACAAAAGGTAAAGGCTAATAAGTCGAGGCTTTATTCATGATACTTAGGAATAAAGACTTTTATTTGTCGGCTCGTTGGTGACACACAAAAAAATATAAAATTCTTTTATTAGACGTTAAAATACATTATTTTATCCTCGCTGCAGTACGCGACCATTGGCTGGCTTTTAAGCAGCAGAAGCGTTACAATAATAATTACTCGACCCGGATATCAAACGCCGTAAAGTACCTACTTTGTTTAGGTACTCCCCGTTCGCGCAAAAGGCGTAGTCGGGGAAGCGAATGACAAACTTAGCGCGAACGGGTAGTACAACAAATTTGATGCCCTACCCCTAATGAATATTGAACTGGACACAGTGTCTAAGGTACTACCCTTCTATGGAATGATTTTTTAAATTAGGTTTTTTTTTCCTTTTGATTGCAAGCTCCACAAATCGCTTATGTTGTTGGCCTGAAAATTTGCCTAATAAAATTTAACTAACTCGAAACCCTAAAACAGGCTTGTTGCGTTATTCAATTTAAAAAGTAAACAATACAATAACAGATTTCAAAAATTGAAAATTTTAGCACCTGAGTTGTCCAGCAACGGGAGGGTTTTGATTCGGCACAAAAAAACAGAACTGACATTTAATTAAAAATATGCAATTCAGCTTTTCTGCCTATCAGTGTATTGGACAGAAAGCACGTATTCACAGGTGTTTGCCTTGTGATTGCGCTATAGCGAACCGAGCCGTTTGAATAGGAAGGAATATCCCTATACTGTGTGGATGTGTGTGTACTACGCTCTACATACTTACATACTTTTTAGGGCCAGCTGCGGGATGTGGCATATTTGGTGTTGTAAACGTCATAGGAACCAGTAGTTTTCAAAGTAGGCCGTTTGTTTTCAATAGCCACTTGTCAGGGAGGCGTCAAATTGAGACTTTCCCCTCTTTCCATGCGTACTCCAAAAGCATTACGCTTATACACACACATAGGTAGATACATCACATATCAGAATTGCGAGTGTAGTGTTTTAATTTTTTTGTGTAGTTCCACAGTGATAGCCGATTGCTTTTGTAGTGGTGTATTAAAATAGGATTTCCCCCGCAACATAGGACAGTCAGATATCTATATATATAAAAATCAATGCCACTTTTCGTTGTAATTTTATAACTCAAGAACGGGCTCACGTATCTAAACCAAATGTTTAGACTTTGTTCGGACTATTTAGTAGATGGTTTATGTGAAGTTTGCACAAAATCGGTAGAGCGGATCTTCATTTATCACGCAAACGAAGTTGCGCGGGTCAGCTAGTTATTTATAAGGCAATGGTGCTATAACAATACTACAGGTATTTATCTCAAACATGCTATGTCTTCTCCCCTTGTACTGGCCGCGTTGCTCTATGTTTATACCCCCCTTCGAGTAGGTATTAACTTAAGGCTCATATATTGTCCCCTTCTCAGCGGGTAAACAGTGGAGAATTTTCATTATATGTTATTAAAATGTAAATTTTGTTATATTGATGTAGTAAGGTTACATTTTGTTAAATTGTTTGAGGAGCTTACAGACTGTCTCATTGGTGCGGTGGTCTGAGGTCTAGAGTTCTAATCTTGGCTTGCAAGAAATATTACATTTTTATATCCTTTTATTCTATACTAGCGAACGTCTCGCGGTTTTAACCGTGTAGTTCTAGGTAGGTTCTCGCGGTTTTTAGTCGGTAGGAGTCCGGCATAGCATCCGTGTAGGATTTATCTCACGCTAAAAAAATGTGAAAGATTTTTTGAAAACTATTTACAAGTTTATTAGCCTATACAATGCAAACAAACATACAATCAAACGTTTCCTACAATAACAAACACAAGAAACTTATTTTATTTGATACAGTCTGTTGAAAGTTATGTGCATACATTTTATTTAAATTAATAAAGTTATCGGGTGACTCACTCACCTATCGAAGTCCAACTGAAACCCTCACACTACCTAGTACTATTAGTTATTCTGTGCTCACAATTTAGAATCTTCAAATTGTCTGCACCTCTAATAATATACATAGATACCTACTAAGACAAGGGTTTTCAAAATTCCTTGCTTATGAATATCTCTGTTAGTACAGAGAATACAGGTATGAATATAGTTCTAAGTAGTAGCATCAGAATGCTTTTGAGCACTCCATGCGCCGTACGTGACATGCGCTAAGTAGTTGAATACAATATGTCGGTGTAATTGATAGCGTACACGTGGGTACGTTACTTATGCTCGGCTTTTCATTTTATGGCTTAATTAGTCACATACTGACATACAAAAAGGTGATTGATTTCTCTGTAGCGGTGTACGATCGAATCTTACTTCTTACTAATATTATAAATGCGAAAGTTTGTGAGTGTGGATGTTTGTTACTCTTTCACGCTCGAACAGCTGAACGGATCTGGCTGAAATTCGTTACAAGGGTAGATATAGGTCTGGATTAACACATAGTCTTTTTATCCCGGGAATAAGTTCCCACGGGAAGCGGAAACGGGAACAAAACTTGACGCGGGCAGAGCTGCGTAGGTCAGTTAGTTCATGGATAAAAATTACAGTTGGCTTAATATTAGATACTTAAATTGCTTCGGTTTTTTTACATCACTAAGATAGCAGACAAGCTTACGGCCCCATTTGATGGACTTGAACGTTTGGAACATCAGAGGCGTTACAGTCGCTCTGCCGACCCTGCAAGGACCTGTAAGATGCATATTGAAGAACCCCGTACTGTAAGCGTTGGGAAAACCGAGGCTGGGAGATCAATTTACTATCTAAGCGTTGGCGGAAAGATGCCCCAATCCGACCTTACCGTGCTCAAACGCTCCAGACGCATGGTGTCCGGATGAAGTCCCTGTGGCACACACATCTTGGTGGTGCAGGGGTGGTGTTTGTTGTGGTTTAACTTTCGAATCCCGTGAGGAACCAAATGTATCTGTGATCCACAAATGTTTGATTCGGATTTTGTACGTTTTCTATGTATAATGTGTATATATTTAGAAAGTCTGATTTTCAGTAGTAGGTATGTAGGTCAATGCGACTTGACAAGTCTCACGTGTATACACGTTGATGCACACACACGTGCAAAGTAACCACGCACACTTGAAGCTACTTTCATATGATCTGAGATTTATTGATGTCGAGTTATGGATCATTATTGACCGTCTACGGAAACTATAATGCGTCTGTTCGCTAGGATCAAGTTACTAAGAGAGTCACTTGGCTCTTAGCACTAAGCGAGACTCCTACAGTGTGGCTTTAACCAGGAATTGCAGGCTCTCCTGCCTCGTATGATCCGTAATACAACACAAAGAACGCAAAACTGATCTCTTGAAAGCTTGATCGCGTGAACGATCTTTGTTAGGGTTCTATCACACTGAGAGCGACCAGCCGCTCAAGCGGTCAGTTTTGCGTTATTTGTTTTGTATTACGTAACATTGATATGCTAGGCGTTCAAACTTGCTGTACGTGAGCAACTGCACGCGGGAACGCGGAACGTTTGACCGCTCTCTGTCTGATAGATAGATCTCTTACAGAACCCCAAGTTTTCTTAATACTAAGCCTAAAGCTATTGAAATAATCTCGGTGATAAATCGGAGAATGTCAACCAAGGTATCGAAAGCTTGGCCACGTCATTGGGGCTTAAGGTGTCTTTGAAGATAATCTGATTACACAAAGGCCAACTGTAGAGCAACATGAACAACAGAAACATGATTTCTATGCAAGTATTGGCTAAAACATGAATTATCTAGTATCTCTAAGTTCATAGGAAAGTGATATGTTGCACCTACGTATATAGTGAAAAGTAGGTGGATATGTGAATACTAAGTAAGAAAAAAGCAGGTGTGTGTCGGTGCATTACATTTAAAACATTCGCGCTTAAAGTTTTATATCCGTAGCAATGGCATTGGAAAGTCGATCCATTAATGTAACCATTATAAGTTCTTGTAAAACCAATGAAATTCTGATATGTACCTACACAGATTCAATGGACACTCTGTCGGTACTTAGGCGAGGCCGCAGTGGTAGCCGTAGGTCTGTTGGGAGTCCTGGGACATTTACCCGGGGCTCCCGACCATAGGCTGTTGGGCCATACGTGAAGATTTATAGTCGGTAGGAGTCCGGCATAGCATCCATAAAGGATTTTCCCTCAAGTTAAAAAAAAGACACTGTCGGTATGGGAAGATATTTTCATTATCTATTCCGTCCGCAAACATCTAATGCACAGTCAGCAAACTGATAAATTTCTTCTACGAAATTGGAAAGCATTTCACGTCATTTTAAAAATAATATTCACTTCGAATGGTTTTCATTGGAATTTGCATATCTTTGGATATTCAGGTAGTTCAATATTGTTAACGTTAGTGGTATGCTACCTGAATATTTAATTCTTTGTCGATTGATAGACTCTTCTTGAGATGCTAATTTCTCTAATGATAGAAGTAGATTTAGGTGTTAGTTTAGTTTATTATGCTACCCATGGTACCTATATAAATGTATTATAATTCAAAGGATATTGAATAATTTAATACAAAGTAGCCGACCCGGAAGGCATTGCTGTTGCCATATAAATTTACAACAGATATTTGTTTAAATAATTAGATTACAGTTCCCGTTTCCGTTTTCAATGGGAACTTACTACGGAAATAAAAAGTAGTATGTATTTTTCAGATGTTTTAATCTATTTTTGTACCAAATTTCAGCCAGATGATTCCAGACAGAGAAGAGAAACAAACATCCACAAACCTCTATTCACAACTTTCCACTCCTGGTAAAAAGGCGTGTGTATAATGTAGTGGGACAAAATTAAAAAGGTGAAATGTGCGCATATAATATGCCTATGCCTAACCCTTCGAGGATATAATGCGTGATCATATGTATGTATGTATAATGTACTCGAATGTATATTATGTCAATGTATTTTTAAAATTATATTATTTTGATACTTGTCAAAACATCTACCGTAGTAGCCAAATAGTCTAAGATTGTATTTAAAGTTGTAAACGTTCAATGAACTGTTTTTGAAAGTCACGAAACTTAGTAAGTAAGTACCTACCTACCTACTTTCGCACTTATTTCGTGTAGCCAAATGGCAATAATGTATGATGTACAAAGTTGTTTTGAAATCTTGTTGTTTGATCGATGGAACTTGATACACTTGTTGATGGATCGTCGATGGGAATTCAACCTGGGACGCAAATGCCAAAATATATATTGTTCAAGACACGTACCAGGTACGTATCCTTATTAATTAATAGGTATAGGAAAGTTTGTGAGTTCTCACACAGAAAACAAATATAAAATGTCTCTTACCGACCAAAACCGTCTCCACCTACTGACTACGGTTGGGAGCCCCAGGTAAACCCTCTGAAGGATATCCCCAGGATAGCGGACTCGGAAGAAACCCCAGGAACAGCCCTTGGCTACTGCGCCTCACCTAGTGGTTTCGGGTGCTATCATCTCGTGTCTTTGGGGGGTTGTAAGGGTGTTATCCCCCTTCTTGGGGCGTGTGACGTACGTGGAACTATCGCGTCACGCTGTCACCTTGGGCCTGCCTCAGTACGGACGGTGAGTAGCCACCTCACTCTTTCTCGCTCTGACGTGGAAAAGATCAGACTTTTTACCCTCGGAACAATGCAAAAGAATCGAAAGATAAATCCACACAGCGCGGCTCCTAACTAGCAGTACCTATCTAAAAAAGTATACTGGAAGCAATATGAGATATTTTACTAAGTAAGGGATCTAAGTTTACATAATTGTGACACGGGCGAAGCCGTCTGGTACAGGTAGTATAAAGAATTTTCAATTCACCTGAAATAGTTTCGAACTAAATAACACGATCTACTTTTAAACTATGTTAGGCAATTAAAGGTTTTACCTACAAAGTTTACGAGTCGCGGCTTGAGTAACGGGTTTCAGACTTATGGAAGTATCTACGATGGTCTATTAATTTTCTATCTTAATTAGGACCGATTCGTGTTTTTCGAAAATTTGTAATATTTGTAATTTTTTGGTTTGGTTTCTGGTTGCTCGCGAGGTCTACTCTTTGCAGAAGTAAGTACTATTATCTTTGATTCTATTCACTTTAGAAATAATTTTAAAAAGCTTAAAGAAAGCAAGATTCTTATGATTTTATTAACGTGTGGAATTAAAGGAAAAGAAAAAAAATAAGTAAAAGTTGTGGAACAAGTGATTGATTTTTTGTAATGTATTCCTATTCCTATTTGTGTCCCTTAATATGATGAAAAAAGCGAATTACAGCGCGAAATGTTACTAATAGTGTATTCATGTCGCAGGTTCTCGCGTTTCGTGAGAGTGGGCGTATATTGTATGTATCATTAACGATTAATTTGACATCGAGCTGTGTATAAATTAACACACATTAATATTGTCGAAATGAAATTAATGTGTGCGTCACCTATATTTATGTGTTATGTTCAAATTGAGTTAGTTTGTTAGTCACGGCCTGTTTTGCTGATAAAATCTATCTATCTTACTAATATTATAAATGCGAAGGTTTGTAAGTGTGGATGTAAAGATGTTTGTTACTCTTTACTCGGCTTTCCATCAGGCTGGTGGCGACGTCAATTTGGCGAGATAAATATAAAAAAAAACTCGTTCACGTTTCAAAGGCTGAACGGATCTCGCTGAAACTTGGTACGGAGATAGATTATGGTGGGGAATAACACATAGGCCTCTTTTTATCCCGGGAATAAGTTCCCACGGGAAGCAGGAACGGGAACCAATACTTCGCGGGCGAAGCTGCAGGCATCAGCTAGTATACCAATAATATGAAGCTGAAGACTTCGTTTGTTTGTTTGAACGCGATGATTTCAAGGGCTACCACTTGGAATTAAGAATCGCCCTCTTTAAGAGTTCAATAGCCTGTATAGTGCGGAAGGTTTAGGAATCACGAAGTTTTGGACGCCAAATTGATAAAATTGATTTTTGTATGGAGAAGTTATTAGACTAGAATGGAAGCGTTTTATTGAATGTTGTCAGCTCTCTAACTAAATTACATGTAATCTTATCACACATGGTGGCATGAAGGGTACCTATGTGTCCAAAAAGGGTGCCGTCTATTTGGTAGAAACTTGATACTCCGAAACCTATTTGGGATAACTCACTTCGCAGAAACTTCTTTAATCGATCATTTATTAGGCATAAAAAATATTTGACATAAATATTTTTAGGCATAATGTGCTTATGACCGAATTTAGAATGGCATACATTTAAGATAGTAGAATTTTATTTGGCTTAATTACCTTTGGCATAGTTAAAATTTTGTATAACTTCATGTAGCAAGCCGTTCATTTAGAGTACAGATTTTCGCAGCGTTTCATTTCCCATAAGAATCTTTAGCAAATTTACATTTCGCATTTTAATCACTTCGTCAAATATTCATTTGGCAACTTTTTACTTGCTCAATTTTTATTTAGTCAAATATACATTTACCAAATGATTTGTTTCGCAAAAAAATATATTCCAAAAGTAACATCCCGACTCGAGAGTACCCCGACTTGGATAGGTTAGGTTAGAAGGTTAAGGCGGGAGCGAAGCGGAGCGGAGCTCCCGCCTTAGCCTTCGTGGTTATATTTAATGCAACGAATTCAGACTTTTAAGTAAATCATATGATATGTAATATTTTGGGTTTAAATAGTTATGGATAAGAAATATATACCAAAAGATGAATCTGGTTTTGAACTTTCTGCGATGTGTTGATTATACATTGTGATTATTATGGATATAAAAATTATGCGTACAGATGATTCTGACTTACAAATTTATGGTTTTCAATGTATGCTAAATGAGTTTATGCCAAACGATATTCTGCGAAAAGAGGTTTATGCTATTAGTTATTATGCAATATAAAATTATTACTTAAAAAGTTCTACTATATGAGGTGTACCCACTCCCAACCATACGCTGTTAGCAGCAGGACACGTGTGGTTTTTTAGTCGGTGGGAGTCCGGCATAACATCCATGAGGATTTTCCCTCACGTAAAAAAATACGTAAATTTTGCAAAAAAATTGTTACTTCCGAGGTCTTTACCCGGTACTTCCAGGAACGTAATATTAAGTATTTGTACCTTTTTGGACAGGTACACCTCATATAGTAGAACTTATTAAGTAATAATTTCACCTCACGTGTCCTGCTGCTAACAGCGTATGGTTGGGAGTCCCTGGTAAGCCTTCGGAAGGATGTATATATGTATATGGAAGGATATGCAAAATTTACATTGGTACTAAATATTTGATACAAGTTGACAACCCTATTGAAAGTAAAAGTTAATTAAATTTCGTTCAATTACTTACCTAATAAAATTTTGCACAAAATGTGTTTAGATATTGATAAGTTTATAAAGCTATTATGTGTTTAGTTAATGAAAGCTTTATAAGTAAAATTATTATATGTATACCAGCCTGCCCGGTAGACGTTGTTCTGCCCTATAAGGTCGATATTAGCGCCATATACATACGGGAATAAAATATAGCTTTTATCACCCCGGGGATATTGTAGCTTCCCAACAGTAAAAGAATTTTTCAAATCGTATAAGTATTTTCGGAGCCTATTCAATGCAAACAAACAGACAATAAAATCGTTCCTCTTTATAATACTAGTAGGTATAGATAACTCAAAAAATATAACCTTATAACTTAGTTTTATTTATAAAGATGATTTCTTTAACTGCAAAGGTGCTCCCATCAAAATACCTATAAGCTAAAATAACTCGTTGAATCTATGGTCTTGTCAAATTAGACAAAAATGAAGAGTAAAGCTACATAAATTCCCACCAAGCTGAAAATCAGTAACATTGTTTGAAATATGATTAAAAATAAAATTTGAAAGTTCCCCATCTTTCCTCTGATTGGAATAAAAAAAATTCCAGGTCAAAGGTCAAAAACATACATTTTTCACGATTTTCACCAAAACTTTAAGTTTTAACATAAATATATTTCAGACAAAAATTGAAGATCATAAAATTATCTACAAAAAATTTGTGAATACTTTTTTCCTACGCGCCACCGTTTTAAAGAATAACGATTCAAAATAAGTACTTATACCTATCATTTTTTTCTATCATAAGTGTTACTTGGTGACCTACGAGTACATGAACAAAGATTTTTCATTTATATTTATATAAATAAAAAATAGGAACACTACCTATTACGAGGGACATAAAACTGTAAGTTGAAATGTGGGAGTACACTATGCCTCTGCCTGCCCCTTCGGGGATAAAGGCGTGACCATATGTTGTATAAATAGTGCCTGAGATTTCTTTTTCCTAATTGTCAAATATAGACAGCTCTCTCTTTTACAGTAAAGATATCCATTTACACCAAATATACAAAGCGAAACGAGACTGAAAGCACCTAATTTAATATTTTAAGTGCAGATAAGAAATGCGACACGCACTTACGGGGACACTAGATTTCGAATGTACTTCTTTTTTTAAAGTGAATTTTGAAATAATAGAAATAAAAGCTTACTTGTTCAGTGGAACTTATTAATGTTTTTCTTTTGTATTACTAATGTGGCAGACAAGCTTACAGCTCTAATGTGGTCATCGTAGTCTATGAACGTTTGCAATAGCAGAGGCGCTACACTCGCACTGCTGACCCTGCAAGAACCTTCTAAGAACCCTCTTTAAGAACCGCATGGGTTTTATTAGAATATCAATTTAGGTTAGTTACTCACAATCAATTAAGATTTAAGCCTCGATGATACGGAGCGAGTTTGAAAGCTGCAAGTCTTTTTTTTTTGTTTAACGTGAGGGTAGATCCTCATGGATGTTATGCCGGACTCCTACCGACTAAAAAACCTCACGTAACGCCCAACAGCCTATGGTTGGGAGCCCCGGGTAAGCCCTCGGAAGGATTCTACGAGTATAAAAGCTAGATAGTGATTTACAATGGAATAGTCAAAAGTATTATTATACTAGCGGACTTTACGCGGTTTCACCTGCGTAGCTCCTGTTCCCGTGGGACTACGGGAACAGGAGCCTATGTTACCCGGGGATAGTGTAACTTCGTAACAGTGAAAGAATGTTTCAAATCAGTCTGTTAGTTTGGGAGTCTATTCGATGCAAACAAACAAACATACAATAAAATATTTCTTCTTTATAATATTAGTATACTTACTAATATTATAAATGCGAAAGTAATTCTGTCTATCTATCTCTTACGTTTTCTCGGTTAAACCGCTGAACCGATTTTGATGAAATTTGGTATACTTAGAGATAGTCTGCGCAAAAGTAGGGCAATGATTTTACGCGATAACGACTTCTACGCGGACGAGGCCGCGGGGAACAGCTAAAAAAGTTCTATGACACGGAGCGAGTTTACAAGCCGCTCGCGAACTCGCCGGCTTGTAGCTTGTACACTTGTTACACGTCATCGCGGCTTTACTCTCTTAATTATTAATTCTAAATGTCAAGACTTGAAGTTTTAATTGAATTTCAATTTTCTATTAAATAGAAATCTCGAGTTTTCATCTTAGCGTCTTACTCGTATTCAATCCCGTTTTGAACGTCAAGTCTGTGATATGCCATGATTGACTGCTAAGAGCTGTCCCCCACCCCTAATTCCTAGAAAAAGTTTTATTTATATTTTCCTCATTGCTATGAGCGAGTGCCTTTATACCTCAAAAGAAACAGAATCAAAATCGGTTCATCCGTTTGGGAGCTACGACGCCACAGACAGACTTACAAACACACACACACACACACACATACACACGTCAAACTTATAACACCCCGATTGGGTTTCCGTCGGAGGTTAATAAAGGCGCTTGCGTAAAGTTTGTCAGCAGGTGTACCACGCAAAAGTGTGGCTCAGAAGTACATTAGCGGCGAGCGACAGCAATTAGTTACACTGGTATTTAAACAATGTATGCGTAGGCTGCGTGTTGCATTCAGATTATGATATGGTAAACGGGTGAAATTAGTCTTCATTCATTTCTGTCTGTTACGTTTTTATTACTGTCTACTAATCAGGTGGCATACAAGCTTAATCTGATGAAGAGTTGTCACCGTAGCCTATAGACATTTGTAACACTAGAGGCAGAATACACGCGCTGCCGACCCGGGCGCAGCAGGTGTGACTACCCACTGTTGCAAAAATTTTCAAGAACGTTACTAACAATAGAAAGAAAGAAAGAAAAGAAAGAAAAGAAAAATATATTTAATTCCGACAAACAGGTGGTAGGTACATTGAAAATGACTTATGATAAAAACTAATAACAAAGAAAAGAGAAAAAAAAAAGTATAAGTACTTAGAGTTAAATACAATCGGGACCAATAGGAAACGCTGGCAAATTAAATCCAAAGATTGCAGAGATTGCTTTATAGCAATTAGGCCGCCCTCCGTACATTTTTACTACTATACTCTCTTTAAATGAATGTTTTTGTATTGGTGTGCGATTCTACTTCTTTTCTATTTAGTTTTATTCTATTCTATTTTATAATACTAACTGACCCGCGCAACTTCGTTTGCGTCACATATTATAGAGTACTAGCTGACGCCCGCAGCTTCACCCGCGTCAAGTTTTGTTTCTGCTTCCCGTGGGAACTTATTCCCGGGATAAAAAGTAGCCTATGTGTTATTCCAGACCTATATCTACTCCTGTACCGAATTTCAGCCAGATCCGTTCAGCCGTTAGAGCGTAAAAGAGTAACAAACATCCACACTCACAAACTTTCACATTTATAACATTAGTAAGATTACAAAGAGTTGACGGGTCACTTGTCTAATGCTGTATCACATTTGTAAGATTTTCACGGCACATTTCTCCATTACAGTATCGGACTCGCGTGTCGGTACCGTTGAAAACTGCGGCTTTTACATGTTCGACACGATAACACGCTGCATGGTTCGTTGATATGTTACAAATGTGAACGCAGCATAAAGACCTGACAGCTAAAGTTGCTTTCTACAGTGAACAGGGCACTTCAAATAGGTACATTTTATTTTGTGGACATTCACACAACATCATCTGGCCCAAATTAAGCTAATATAAGCTTGTGCTATGGGATCTAGACGACTGATATACATACTTATATATTTCTAAATACATACATATATTAAGTATACATAGAAAACACCCAAACTCCGAAACAAAAATTTGTGGATCACACAAACATTTGGACAGACTCAGGAATCGAACCCAGAACCTCGAGCGCCGCAGGCGGTATCACTACCGACTACGCCACAGAGGCAGTCAGTGGCACACAAAGATAAAATTAATTGCTGACCAAAAATGTAGGTCGCCGTAGGCTGATTTGTTTAGACCTATTTAACTTTCATCCTAGGTAAACGTTTCTGTGACCAATTAACAAGTGAAACAAAAAAATCTGACCATGTTAAAATACTAAAAGGTAATACATTTTTTTTTTTTACGTGAGGGAAAATCCTCATGGATGTTATGCCGGTCTCCTACCGACTAAAAATCCTCACGTAACGCCCAACAGCCTATGGTTGTGAGCCCCGGGTAAGCCCTCGGAAGGATGTCCCAGGACAAGTAATTAACCCTATATAATACTCGTAAATTTAGAAGTAAATTCCGGCAAATATCATGATATTATTCCCGTGTGGCAACGGTAAAGAGTACCTACAAAATGTCGCCACCCCAATCTAATCTTAAGGGTGTCGTAAGAGGCAACTAAGGGAATACTTTCGCAAAACGGTTCACTGCGTAGAGAAGGAAAACTCGATATGAAACCCGGTCATCAGAAAAATGACGATCGTAAAGCCAAGTTGTAGGCAATATGGGCGGCTTGAAAAATTTCGACTGTGCAAGCACGGCAATAGGTTCACCACCTATTCCGTGAGACATAAGTCTATAAGGTGAAAAGAGGGCGTATACTATGCCTATGCGTACCCCTTCGGGGATAAAGGCTATCTCTATGTATGTATCATTAGAATTAAAACCGCCAACATGTCAGAAGTCGTACGGACTGTGAGAGTGGCTCCCAATCGTTTGATATCGCCACGCACGCTACGCGAGTGAAGCTGCGTGACGTCCGGCTAGTGACAAAATATACTTCATACTCTACGAGTACTACAGGATGTTTCCACAACGCCTCAAATATAAATCTCATCCAATGGTTTACAGACTGGAGTCTCCGTCAGTTATGGCGTTATGGTAACGTAAGCAGGTACATAAAGGCACATGCTCACAGGGCATTAAATAAACTTTTTCCATCTGTTTAAAAACGTGTGAATGATCCGCACATAGGAAAATAAATGTTTTTTGAAAGAGACTTTCAAACAGGGCCCTAATGGTTTTTACATGTACCTCCCTATCAATTTTTAATATATTGTGTTGCAAGTTCACAAGTAACTGATTAATCCCCCGGAGTTACGTACATGCATACATACTCATATTGTCACGCTTTTGTTCCCGAGGGGGTACTTTGTACCCGGGGACATCCTGCCAAGGGCTTGCCCGGGACTCCCGGCCGTAGACAATGGTCAGAAATCGAATGGTTTTAGTCGTTAGGAGTCCGGCACAGTGTTGTGATTTTGCTAAAATCATGCAGTTTTAAGTAGTAATAAGTTATTTTTGTGATGTCAACACCGGCTCATAGTAGAATGATTAGCCTGTACATAAAACATTTATTGATTATTCGAAAATAGTGGGTAGTTGATTTGACATAAATGTTCAGTAGGAGGTGGGATTTGTTGAGAGGCGATAAAAAGTGAATATTCTGGAAAAAGAACACATTCTGTTTCCTGATCGAGTTCGGTAAAGTGCTAATTAGTTAAAGTAGAATATTTGTATTAATTAATAGTTAGTTCTTAGTTGTGCAAGTATTAGTTAGATTGTGAAAATAAAAATGTAAAGAATCTACAATCATAGGATTATTATTTCGTAATACCATTAAGTGGAATGTAGGAGTAGTATCTATTATTATACGAAGAACAGAAGAATAAATAGCTATGTAAAGGATCATTGGAGTATTATTTTTCATCAAGTCAGAAGTGGTAACCTGCGAGCCAAGCCGTGACAAGTTAAAACTGTAAGTATAAGTTTATTCGAATTCTAATCATGGTTCGTGATTATTCCTATTAGCGTGTATTATATTCGTAGCAACTTCTACTGTAGTCAAGAAGGTATTTGACTTTAACGAATTGCTGCAAACTGGGATTACATAACTCTATTGGCTGCGGTGTCCATTTAACTACGTTTTTATTTAACTCCGGTAAGGGTTTTAGGAAATATTCTCTACCGGAACGGTGAATACATTTGTTTTAGATCGAACACAGAAATGTGACAAAAAGGTCCTTATCGTTTTATTGTAGTTGCTTAGAGCTATATTTTTATTGTGGTAATACCCGCCATTATGCCCATATGTACCTACCTATTAGTTACCTTGAAACAAAAGTAGGTACATATTTAAGTTACATAGCCACTTCTCAAGGGCTAGGACTTCATTTTAATTCGTGGATCCTCAGTTAATAAGACGTCCTATTAGAAATTTTGGACATAATTACAGTTACTTATTTTGATTTATTTTGTGAATACCCTCTACCGGTACGGTAAAATTTATTTTTACATAGGACAAATAAATGTGACCAAATACGATAGGTACGCACCGTTCTTATTGCAGTTACATAGATCAATTTTATTATGTGTAATATGTATATTTTGTGTTAAGACCGACTAGACTTGCAGTCTTTGCTATTTATTTTTAAAAGTATGTGGTTAAGATACTTAACGACTTCTCAAGGGCAAAGACTGTATTTAGTGCGTGGATCTCCAATCAACGAGACGTACTATGACAAATTTAGACATTATTTTATTAATTTAAGTATGAATGCTGCTGTGCAACCCTGAGCGTTGCAAGTGATTATCCAACCATGCAGGTATTATGTGTGTTAGTCCCATAGTCGTGCAAGGTGTGTTGTTTGCAGCCATTCAGGCGAGCTGTAAGGTGAAACCATGCAGGTATGTTGAGACTCAGTTCCATTAGCCGTGCAGGTGTGCTGTTTGCAGCCATGTGGGTGCGCTGTGGAAGCACAACCATGCAGATATTTTGTGAGTTATTTCCATATCCGTGCAGGTGTGCTGTCTACAGTCGTGTAGGTGTGCTGTAGAAGCGCAACCATGCAGGTATGATGTGAGTTATTTCCATAGCCGTGCAGGTGTGCTGTCTGCAGTCATGTAGGTGTGCTGTAGAAGCGCAACCATGCAGGTATGATGTGAGTTAGTGCCATAGCCGTGCAGGTGTGCTGTCTGCAGTCATGTAGGTGTGCTGCAGAAGCGCAACCATGCAGGTATGATGTGAGTTATTTCCATAGCCGTGCAGGTGTGCTGTCTACAGTCGTGTAGGTGTGCTGTAGAAGCGCAACCATGCAGGTGTGATGTGAGTTATTTCCATAGCCGTGCAGGTGTGCTGTCTACAGTCGTGTAGGTGTGCTGTAGAAGCGCAACCATGCAGGTATGATGTGAGTTATTTCCATAGCCGTGCAGGTGTGCTGTTTACAGCCATGTAGGTGTGCTGTAGAAGCGCAACCATGCAGGTATGATGTGAGTTAGTGCCATAGCCGTGCAGGTGTGTTGTCTGCAGTCATGTAGGTGTGCTGCAGAAGCGCAACCATGCAGGTATGATGTGAGTTATTTCCATAGCCGTGCAGGTGTGCTGTCTACAGTCATGTAGGTGTGCTGTAGAAGCGCAACCATGCAGGTATGATGTGAGTTATTTCCATAGCCGTGCAGGTGTGCTGTCTACAGCCATGTAGGTGCGCTGTAGAAGCGCAACCATGCAGGTATGATGTGAGTTATTTCCATAGCCGTGCAGGAGTGCTGTCTGCAGTCATGTAAAAGCGCAACCATGTAGGTATGTTGAGAGTTAGTTTCATAGCCATGTAGGTGTGCTATTGAAGTGCAATCATGTAGGTGCGGCAAATGATTTCTATAAGCTATGTAAGTAGACTGCCAGTGCACAATCATGTAAGTATGTTGAGATTGATCTGTTTAGTCATGAAGCGATGCTACATGGAGCCGTGTTAGTGTGCAGCTAGTATGCAACCGTATAGGTGTGCTGTCAATTTCAACCAGGCGAGTATAGTGAGAATGATTCATATTATCATCTGTGCTTTATGCAGTCATATTGTTGTGCTGCTATTATGGTGGCGATCATAACAATATAGAAGTTTTTTCAATGATTTTGGCTGACATTAGGCTTACTTGTATTGGTATGTGTGGAGCGTTTAGATTACACACACAGGAATGCATAACAAATTTTGTTGCCCAATAGTAAATGGAGCGTATGTGAAACAGTATTGATGTTTTTCGATTTACTTAACACCTCCAGCCTTGTTTATGCCTATAGTGTTATTTAGATTCCATACCAGCGGCTTAGTGAGCTTTCCCAATTACGGAATCGCTCAAGAAAGATTACGGCACAAACTGTACCCTTTTCATAACTAGCCGTATGCATAGTAAGGCATAGAGATTTTTTTTGGGGACGCCAAGCAGGCGAGATATAAGCGCCTTGGACGTAATAAACGCCTTAGATGATTTGATAGATGGGAAATTGTTAGCTTGAAAGAGCAGTAACTGCGTTTAAAATGACAATTCCAGGTGACTGAAGTGAAAGATTCACGCCCAAGCAGAAAGACAGGTGAACTGTCGTGTCGGAATACAGTGCGGCGCGGCGGAGCGGTGTGACTGCCAGAAGGCGGAATCTAACCAGTGGCGGCGATACTGAAGGCAATGGTGAGGATCGAGCCGAGCGACAGGTGAAATTAAGACTTTGATTCGGATAATTGCTAACGACCTTGAGCAACCGCGACACGAGTCCTCCAGACAAGGAATTGTGGTCATTTATAACTTATTTTAGTTGTACCTTATTGATAAGAACTCCTAGTGCATTATTTATGGAATTATAATTATATAGATATAGATATAATGTATCACGTTTTAAAAATGTGATATGCCTGAGGATTAGTTGAACTTTTTAGCTTCATAACAATCTATATGTGTTATAGTGTGGGTTTCCTCAAGAGTTATCCGTGTCAAATACACGTCGGAAGTTTAAGGCGGAAACACATTGTTAAAACGCGACGCAACGCGTGTTGAGTAGAATCAATTTGTGTTGTTTTCTATGACCAGAGTTACATTATCAATATCCAATGCGCCACCATACGCAGTACATTCTATCTACTCATAGTCGCGTCGTGTTTTTAGTGTGTCGCGCACATTAAAAATCCCTGGCGACCATTTTAGGCATGAACTCTATTATTGGGGAATATAATATAATTTCTAATAATAATTGTAATAGACGTTGACCTTTTTGACCAATTGTACCATATCATATCATATCATATCATATCAGGTGTTCAAAATATCCCGGGAGATACCGTGCAATGTACATGGGTAGACAATTTTAGGATTTCTTATCTAATTTCGACGTTTTGTGAAAAGACTTTGTGAGACAGCTAGCAATATCTATTATAAAGACCGTTTTTTTTTTAATTGAAAGAGCTATACAACGGCAGTGGACTGTATGAGTTAAGCAAAATATTACACTTGGATCCTTGTAAAAAGACCTAGTTGAACGACCTCTACTGGTCGAAGACAATACTAGCGGTTGCCGCATGGTTTTCCCTGCGTAGTCCCATTCCTGTGGAGATACGGGAACGTTACTCGGGGAGGGTGTGCCTTCGCAGTAGTGGAAGAGTTTTTCAAATTGATTCAGTGGTTTTGGAGACTATTCAACGCAAAAAAACAACCATACAGGCAATCGAATCTTTCCTTCTTATAATATTAATGTAGATAATCCTGATTGAAACACTGATTCTCGGAATAACTTTTAGTAGTACGTACACAAGTTTTACTTCCTTGATCTTGGTTAAAGTCAGTGCTAGAGAGTAATAACTATTTTGTGCTATCTTATAGGTAAACGTACCTGCAAATCGCAAAAAAAAAAAATATATACAGAGAAATTTAAGTAAAGATCAAAACATTTTGCGTGCGCCATACGCGGTTTAGAAGTCTCCGTTCGGGCGTTAATTATTGCTGTAGGTGTAGGCGAGTTTCAGAAGCCTGACCGAAGTGCATACGGTTGCAGTTCACCAGGGTTAGGTGGTATTCTCTGACTAGTTTAGTTTATCAGATTATACTAGTTGCGTATTTCAGTCGACAAACTGCACTACAAGAACGCCCTGTAAACTGTTAGCAAAAAAAAGGGTACGTAGGTGTCTATTAGGCCTTAATTTTACGCTGTACACCGGCTGTAACATACTTCGTACCAGCAGTCCTAATACTGTAGTACCACTATGACAAAGAGGGATTTAGTACCACAAATAGCGTCAGGTTGTTGATTTCTTTTAAGCCCGCTTCAACATGGACTAGTGTCCAGTCAAATGAGTATACTAAGACATTATGCCCTATAGGGATAATTTAGAACCAAGTGAACTAAGTATAATTCTGATGCTTATTATGGTTACGCTAGAACAGATTCAGTCTTACTGGTTTACTAATGCAATATTTATAATTCCGCTAAGACTGAAGAAAAGGTAAAACTGCCTTTTAACAGTATATATGCACTTAGACCACTTAGGGCCATTTTGTTAGAGGTAAAGGCTAGAATTTAATGTATAGCCTATATTCTAACAAAAGTTGACTGGTTCGCAAAATGAAAAAAAGAACCCTGAACAGCTTACGTTATCAGAGTTTCTTGTAGAATTTTATCAGATCGTGGGACTGCTGCCTAGAAAGTATTGTAGCATCTGACAGAATGAGACTTGCTACATATTAATTTACCAAAATAATCCCAATGTAACATTATCTATTTACATTATAACTATCTAAACTAACCTAAATCTAAATAATGACATTGTACCCAAAGACTGGCAGCATTTCCCCTTTAAATAGTTATACCCATTGGTTTAGATAGATGACTGCAGCCTGCCAGTCGACTCGACTAGGAGTTTTCTTTTATATATTTTTTAACAAATGTCGTTAATATTCTTATTCTGATAAAAATGGAAAAGGAAAACCTTCTAAAGTCTTAAATTTACCGTGACTATTGTAACACATAGAAACCAATGCTTAACTAAATGGTCGAGAGTTGGAACTTGTGGGGTTAGCCGCTCCTAGTAGTTTATTTTAGATAATTTGATTCAATTTAAAACTAGCTAAAGGTTAAGTTCACCAGCTTTTGCTGTGCAAAAGATGAGGCATTAACAGATGTAGATGGAATTGTAAATTTGAGTTACTTTAACAGTGTAGGCAAATTTAACCTGTATCCTCCTGCGGAGTACCTAATCTTGTAACTTACAAAATGTCCATAATAGCGATATTCTATAATTTAGATTACGTCCAAGAGTCTCTCTGCAAAAAGAGTAGGTACATAACATTATGAGAATAAGAAATTCATCAGAATCTTGTGGCTGCACCTCACAAGAAATATAGGTATCGTACCTTGCAGTTTCTTTTATTCAAATACCATTTCTAAAGTAATACCATACTATTTCTAAGTAAGTAGTAGTCTAATAATTATATGTCTAGTTTTTTATCCTGTATTTGTGAAATAGGAAGGTTTTACTTACCAAAAAGTTCCCAATAAATCTTGCGAATTTATAACATGTACATCAACCATAAAAAAAAAGTCTTTCTTGTTATCATAGTAGACTGCATAAGGTCAATGACACTTTATGGGTAGTTACCCAGTTAAACAGTGGTAGGTATACGCTCTTGCGACAGGCTACCAACCGAATTTGAAGGTATTGGTATGGTTAGATTAATCAGAGTATCTCAGTGATTGACTTAAGAATACTTATACATTTTGCATTGACACATTTTATGCGCATACCATGATTACTTTATATTATTATTATTATTTGACATAACTCGTACCTATTTCAGATTTATGTTTGCAAACGTTTGACACAATTTATTATAGTATGATATGAAATTATTAATTATTGACATTATTACACGAATGAAACTATTATTACATTATAAGACACCAATATTTTTGTTATTATCATCTGAGATTTTTATTAATATTTAAAATGATTATCTAAAGTCATTATTATTTGCATGACAATTTATTAAAGTTAGTTTACAGTATCGGAATTTAATCTATTGATGTATTTATGACCTAAGTTACAATTCATTGATTAAAATTGTCACCTATAATAAACACATTGTAACACTATCGAATTAGGGAAACCTGTAAGGATAGATGTTGATATAACACACAAGAGCTGCCTTAAATACTATATTTATATGTGTCCTTAGGGTTAAGGTATAGGTATATTGTGGCTTCATCACGTTGCCTGAAACTAGACGTTACGTACGTACGTACAAATATTATTTAAGTAATATTATTATGATGGTAATATTAGATACCTAATGATTTTTTTTATGAAAAATCACTAGCTTGTACTAGTTGTATTCCACTATTAAATATATTTTACACTAATTGCTGACACATGTAATGATTTCTTTTGCTGGAAAATGAAACCTGGAAGTGATCTGCAGACTCTGCTGGGTTTTAAAAAAGAGATCACTTTTTAGATTTTACATTTGTAAATAGTTTCAGCAGGCGGTCTGCTCTGTGAACTGGTTACTTGTTGCCTTTGTTTTGTATTCTTGACGTTTCGCCAGACTCAAGTTCTCACTTATAGTTTTACAAAATAAATAATGATTTTGATGAAATTAATATTATAAGCCTATAGACTATAAACAGAGCAGATAGAAGATATAGAGAAGGTTTAGGTTTAATTAAACTTTAAGATTTTGATTTAGCATATTATAAAAAGCCGCATAAAGGTATTATTGTTATGTACGTTATGTATAAAAATATGTGATTAGTTCAATATACAGGTCCGAATGTTGTGATTACTGCGTGCTCCGGAGATAGCACGCTCTCTGATGGCCGAATGTTGTGATTTTGCTAAAATCATTCAGTTTTAAGTAGTAATAAGTTATTTTTGTGATGTCAACACCGCCTCATAGTAGAATGATTAGCCTGTACATAAAACATTTATTGATTATTCGAAAATAGTGGGTAGTTGATTTGACATAAATGTTCAGTAGGAGGTGGGATTTGTTGAGAGGCGATAAAAAGTGAATATTCTGGAAAAAGAACACATTCTGTTTCCTGATCGAGTTCAGTAAAGTGCTAATTAGTTAAAGTAGAATATTTGTATTAATTAATAGTTAGTTCTTAGTTGTGCAAGTATTAGTTAGATTGTGAAAATAAAAATGTAAAGAATCTACAATCATAGGATTATTATTTCGTAATACCATTAAGCGGAATGTAGGAGTAGTATCTATTATTATACGAAGAACAGAAGAATAAATAGCTATGTAAAGGATCATTGGAGTATTATTTTTCATCAATAGAATCCATTAAGGATTTTCAAACGTAAAAAAAAACGGGGTGCGTGTAGGTACTCGTATAAAGGCTTAGACAAACCCCAAAATTATCACGGTTTTTTAAAAGTCCACCCCTAAAGGAGTATAATAGACAAACGGATGTCACGCGGTATTACCCGCGTAGCTCCTGTTCCCGTGGGAATACTGGAATAAAATATAGCCTATATTGACAGGGGATAACATAGTTTCCCAACATTGAAAGAAGTTTTCAAATCGGGTCAGTAATTTCAGAGCCTATTTGATGCAAATAAAATCAAATCTTTAATTTTTATAATATTAGTATGGACTAGCAAAATTTGACACGAGCGTTGCCACGTCGAATACTTCAAACTACATGCCAAAATTTTGGATGTCTGTTTTACAAAATTGATCCTTTTTGTAGTATTGTCACGTTGATCTTATGGTAGTTACCGCCAGCAGTCATTACTTTCGTCTGCAAAGGCCTGAGTTTAATTGCCGGGTCGAGTTACTTTACGAGATTTTTATATCAGGAACAGGCTCACAAAGAAATACGGAATTTCTTTGTAGGCATTAAAAAAGCGATCACAAGTCACACTTCTTCGTCATTTTTCAAGTCGTGGTAAAAATATTTTTTAAATTAATTGGTTTTCGTAACGAATTTATACTACTGGTAGATTAAGAAGTCAATTCTGCTACAGATGTAAACAAGAAGTTATAACACACACATTCATCTATCAGAATTAACTAATCTTTGGTACAGTCGCCCTCTAATGTAGCTGATAAACACTCATTAAAATTGTCGATGAATAATAAATGAATTTTAAATAATTGTGGACATTCTCACACAACATCATCTAGGTCAAATTAAGCTAATATAAGCTTGTGCTATGGGATCTAGACGACTGATAACGTACTTATATATTTCTAAATACATACATAATTATACATAGAAAACTCCGAAAACAAACATATTGTACGTAAGTGTAAGTTATGAATGAAGAAATTTAGATTATTATGTAAGAAATCTATAAAATTCAGTCAAACCTCTGTTCTACGACAAAAACATCTTATGTAGTAGGTACCTATTTATGACCAAATTAGTAGCCAAGTTCACACACCGATGTCTGGTCTAACCATTCCATCCCCTCCATAAATATTGACTCTAAGGGTGCGCGGGCATTTTCAATAATAATATGGACACATAAGTAGATACTTTCGTAGAAGAAAAATTTAACGTAGGTTTATTTACACACACGTACTAGATTCAGAACGTGATTATAAAATCCCCAAGTAGTATGTTGGTACCTATTAAGAAATATAATAAAGTAGGTACGTTTCAGTTGTGTAGGTCCCATAACTTAAGCATACGTGTAAGGACTATGACTTAGGTACATAGTCTTTACACGTATGACACAAGCTTGTATGAGTACATTTTGTACTATCATGGTTCTTTGTAAAAAATGTCCTATGAAAATTTTTAATAATCTTCTTATATATAAAAATGAATCTCAAAATATGTTGGTAAGCGCATTACTTCAGAACGGGTGGACCGATTTCACGAATTCTTTTTTGTTGTGTAAGGTATTGTCAGTAGAAGGTTCTTATGGAAGAAAAAATATAGTATTCCCACGGGAACGGGAACTACGCGGAAACCGCGTGACGTCCGCTAGTATATAATAAAAAGAGGAAAGATTTGATTGTTTGTTTGCATCGAATAGGGTCCGAAACTACTGAACCGATTTGAATAATCTTTTCACTGTTGGGAAGCTACACTATTCCCGGGTAACATATGCTATACCTATTTTATTTCCATATACCCACGGAAACGGGAGCTACGCAAGTGCAACCGCGTGATGTCCGTTAGTATAAAATACTAGTTTTATAAAGATACTGAAGTATAGTAAAAACAGTTAAGCCCTTGCTTGCGTGTACACTTCATAAACTGCCTCCCAAGGGACTGTATAATAATATTAATAATATACAGTTCATAAGCGATAGCCTAACAGCATAGTAGCACTTATTAAAATAGTTGTGGTATATCTTATAACGAGTTTCATTTCATAATATTCAATGCTTTTTATTTTCATTGTAGCTCGGATGGAGTTGATGTTTTAAGACTTTAGCGATTTTCACTCATATTTATGCATAAATCTGGCACAAAATAGATTTTTTTTTTATACTACTTAGGTAGCAGATAAGCTTACGGCCCACCGGGAGGTTGGTAACCGTAGCCTATAGACGTTTGCAACACCAGAGGCGCTACACACGCGCTGCCGACCCGGGCGCAGGTTGTGACGACCCACAGTTGAAATTTTTCAAGCCGCCCGTAAGGCCTTCAACTTGGCTTAACGACTGTCATTTTACTGACAACCGGAACCAACGGCTTATCGTGCCTTCTGAAGCACGGAAACGCTCGTAAATAAATGTCACAAAGTGGTCCACGTGGTGGTCACCCATCCATATCCGGCCATAGTAAATGTTGCTTACTGCAGTGATCGTTTACAGAACACTGAGTCCGCGGGGCCACGAGCGTTTCATAATGATGTATCATACGTAAAAAATGGGAAGACTGGATACGGGCGCAGGGTCGTGTGTTGTGGCGTAAACTGGGACCTGCCTATATTCAGCTACTGAACTGTCATAGGCTTAGATCAAGAATAACAACTATTTATTCTTGATCTAAGGTCTACATTTAAGGCTGATTTGATTGATTGATGTATGATCTAAGTACGATCTTACTATTACCTATCTATCTTAGGTATAAGTATCATCATCAATCAATAACTTTAATTGACAGCCTCTGTGGCGCAGTCGGTAGTAATACCGCCTGCGGCGCTGGAAGTCGTGGGTTCGATTCCCACCGGAGACAAATATTTGTGCGACCCATAAATGCTTGTCTCAAGAGTCTGGTTGTTTCTATGTATAATATGTATGTATTTAAAATATATAAGTATATATTCGTGGTGTGATACCCATAACACAAGCAGGTTATTCCTAGCTTACTTTGGGATCAGATAGTGTTGTGTGAACTGTCCGTGAAAATTTACTATTTTTATTAATCAATATATCATAGGACAAGACAGTCAGGACAGAATGTTACATATTCGTCAAAATAACTGCGTAGATTATGTTTTCAAATATGTAACATTCTGTCCTGACTGTTTTGGTTCTAATTAAAGAATTTTGAAATGATAAAGGTAGGTACTTGTATATTTTCTCGTGTATTCAGTGCCCGAAGACGGCAATAGATTTGACTAGCAGATGGCAAAGTGTATGTGTGTGTGTGTGTGTGTAATTGCCCACTCCCTCGGGTAAAATAGGTGTGATAACATAATATATGTTACGTTCATGGCAGACGTGTAGGTACTATCCCGACGTTCCGACCGAAGACACCAGTAGGCACAAAAGTATACGTTGCAAAATGGACCCGAGTTATAACATTCGTCTTAGGAATTGTTTTATCGAATACAAACTAATCTTTTTGTTCTTTATTATATTAGAACTAGTAAATTCGTAGCTTCGCCCGCGTGAAATTTTGTCCCCGTTCATACTTCCCAAGGGAACTTATTCCCGGGATAAAATGTAGCCTATGTTAGTTTTATTCCAGACTACCCTTTTTTTTCCGGACTACCCTTGTATCAAATTTCTGCCATATCTGTTCAGCCGTTAGAATGTGGAAGAGTAACAAAATGTTACTCATACTTATAGAATTCGGGACTTCACGCGAAATACTTTGTTACTTACATTTACCGACGTTTCGAGCACGTTGCAGCGCCCGTGGTCTATGTTTGCAGAGGAATGACCAAAGGACGTCATTCCTCTGCAAACACCAGGTGTCTACAAAGTGGACTGCAGCTGCGGTAGTTCCTACATAGGCCAAACCAAGCGGACCATCGCGGAAAGGGTCAAAGAACATATTGCAGCTGTGAAAAATCGTCAGTTAAACAAATCGGCAATAGCAGAACACCTCGATTCGGGCATTAATCACTGGATCGAACTTCACCAACCGAAAGTCCTCTCCACTGATCGCCATTATTATCCACGTATGGTGCGTGAAGCCATTGAAATCAGAAAACACAAAAATTTCAATAGGGATGATGGATATAAGCTCTCCGGGATGTGGAATTCAGTGATTAATAAACTTGAACGTAAAACTGTGCCAATTAAAACTGACGTAGTGAGTGTAGTGTGTCGCCGGCCTTATCCTTCGTTGTAATAACAACGGAGGGTAGTTCGACAAGAAATAACTTCGTGGTTTTTGTCGATCCTCGCCTCAGTCCAACCGCGACCATGGGCGCTGCAACGTGCTCGAAACGTCGGTAAATGTAAGTAACAAAGTATTTCGCGTGAAGTCCCGAATTCTATAAGTATGAGTGTTAAAAACCGCGATAGTTTAAAAATAACATTAACAAAATGTTAGTAAGATAGATAGATAAATAAGTATTCTTTATAAGGCGCCTCATAATTCATAATCACCTACCTAAGATCTTGGTAATTGGAGTGTTATTAAATTTAAACACGAGCTTAAACAATTTCCTTTCAGTGAAGCTTATTATCATGCCGCTCAATGTCTGAACGAATAACATCAAAAACATTATAATGTAACCTCATTACTTATATATTGTTTTGTTTGACATTGATGTGCACTGACATTTTAGTATAATTTAACTTGACATTACAAATTCTTTTTACTACCTTTTTTTTCGTATGGAATTTCCTCATCTATACATCTATAAGTACACTAGCTGACCCGCGCAACTTCGTTTGCGTGATAAATGAAGAACCGCTCGACCGATTTTGAGCAAACTTCACATAAACCATCTACTAAATAGTCCGAATAAAACCTTAAAATTTGGTTTGGATAGGTGAGCCCGTTCTTGAGTTATAAAATTACAACGAAAAGTGGCATTGATTTTTATATATATAGATATAATAAAATGATAGAAAAGTCAAAACTGTATATTGTAAATATTAAAAAAAAATACTCGCTGGGTGTTCAACTTATGATACCAAGGCCGAAAATTATAGTTACCTAGATTTTTTTTGTCTATTTGTCGGTTTGCTTTGCTTTGTCCGGAAGGATCTCGAAAAGTACCTACTTAATAGATTTGATTCAAATTTTGCACAAATATTAACTAGGGGTAGGGTCTTCGAATAGGCTATATATTATCACGCTACATATCCTAGGGGCTAAGCAGAAACCAATCAAATTGGCATTATAACATAATTTTCGCGCGTATGAAGTCGCGGGCAACAGCTAGTACCGAATATAATACCGACTCTTCTATACTAAAATTATTAAGAGGAAAGATTTGATTGTTTGTTTGTTTACACTAATAGGCTCCGGAACTACTGGACCGATTTGAAAAATCCTTTCACTGTTGGGACACATGGGCTATATTTTATTCCCGTATTCCCACGGGAACGGGAACTATGCGGGTGAAACCGCGTGACGTCCACTAGTACTGAATAAAACCACACTTTTTTTTTTTTTTTTGAAGTGAAACTTCTTTATCGGCGTTGGAAAAAAATTTGCGTCACGTCACGTCACGTCACGTCACGATTTTTGGTTACGCGCCATCTTTGTTCTGTTCCCCACCACGGTGGATTCGAATGAAGAGTACTTTATCCAGGGATAGCATGTCATTTAAGGGTTTTTGGACTTTTGGGCTTTTGGACTTTTGGATGGGACATTGGTACTTTGGGTCTTTGGGACTTTGGAACTTAGAGACTTTGGGACTTTGGGACTTTTGAACTTTTGAACTTTTGGACTTTTGGACTTTTGGACTTTTGAATGGGACCTTGGTACTTTGGGTCTTTGGGACTTTGGAACTTTGGGACTTTGGGACTTTGGGACTTTGGGACTTTGGGACTTTGGGACTTTGGGACTTTGGGACTTTGGGACTTTGGGACTTTGGGACTTTGGGACTTTGGGACCTTGAGACCTTGGGACTTTGGGACTTTGGAACTTTTGGACTTTTGGACTTTTGGCCTTTTGGCCTTTTGGACTTTTGGACTTTGGACTTTTGGACTTTTGGACTTTTGGACTTTTGGACTTTTGGACTTTTGGACTTTTGTACTTTTTGACTTAATTTAAGGTGAGGTGAAAATTAAGTTTATGAAGAAGTTTCACTTCTTACGTGTGTACACTAAGTACACGCAATTTTTTTTTAACGTGAGGGAAAATCCTCGTAGAATGCTATATATATGCCGGACTCTTACCGACTAAAAAACCTCACGTAACGCCCAACAGCCTATGGTTGAGAGCCCCGGGTAAGCCCTCAGGAAGGAAGTCCCGTGACATATAAAACCACACCTTGCTCTACCACTGCTTACAGCCGGTAGCCCCGGGTAAGCCCTGGGAAGGGTGTCCCAGGATTAGTTACACAGAGTACATCTGTATAATAAGGGAATTAGCGAAAGTATTGTGCGACTGCTGGTTGTCGATTCTCACCACGGTATAAAGTGTGGTAAAGGTTTGCCGCGGTTTACCACTGTTGACCGATATTTATTTGATCATTTGACGTGTGACCAAAAAAAACATTAGGCCATTCTACTTCTGATCGAATGAACAATTGACCAAAGGAGTTTTCATCGAGCAAAAATTTGGTATTTTTACTACTGATCGAATGAACGTTTGGTCGAAAAACAGTTGAGTAAAGAATATTTTAACAGGCGCTGAATCAAAATGGCTAGGTTAGGTTAGGTTAGAACTGCGACCACAACGCCAAAACAGAATTCTACTTATTTCGCTTTTGTTTGTTAAAATATTTTCTAGTCAACTGTTTTTCGACCAAACGTTCATTCGATCAGTAGTAAAAGTACCTAATGTTTGTTCGATAAAAACTATTTTGGTCAATTGTTCATTCGATCAGTAGTAGAATTGCCTAATGTTTTTTCGGTCACACGTCAAATGATCAAATGAATTTCGGCCAACAGTGGTAAACCCTAGTCAGGGTGTTTCTATGTATTATAAGTAGGTAAGTATTTACAAAAAAGTAGGTATATAATCATTAATATCCCTCTGATTTTGTAACCAGATAGCGCTATGTATGTAATAAAAGGTCTTGTATTTACATAAATTTTATTTAATAGACTAATTTCACAGTAAACGAATTTAAGTAAATTTTTAAGCCCAATTTTCTTTTTATGCAATGGTTTTGGTCGCACACATAATTAACTTAAGTTAATAAGGGCCTCATCTCCATACTAACATTTATTTAAAAAGATATTTAGGACCATGTTAAGCCGTTGCTGCTCCATGAGCATAACCCTTGTGATGTAGCAAATATTCAGAGACGATGGTAACCACTTCCTATCACTATATTTACTTTCTATCTGTGTCTCTTGATTAGTTTTTTTTGGAGATAGTTACATATTTCAACAGATGTACCTACCTACCACTTATAAAGTGCACATTTCTAAACAACAAATTCTTTCAGGTCAATGAACTTTATTATAGTCCAAGAGTTCCAAAAATTAATTTAGCTACAGCAATAACCTGTAGGTACCTACATACATACATACATACATATGGTCACGCCTTTATCCCCGAAGGGGTAGGCAGAGGCATATTATATGCCCACAATTCACCTTTTTTTATAATTTGTCCCTCGTAATAGGTGGTGAGCCGTATTGCCGTGTTTAAATGGACAGGCGCAGGTTGTGACTGCCTGCTGTTGAAATAAAGTCTTCAACTTGACTTAACGACTGCCGGGACCAACGGCTTAACGTACCTTCCGAAGCACGGAAACGCTCAAATAAATGTCACAAAGTGATCACATGAATGGTCACCCATCCATGGACCGGCCATAGTGAAAGTTGCTTACTGCAGTGATCGTTTACAGAACACTGAGTCCGCGGGGCCACGAGCGCTTCAGGTACCTACAGTGTCTAAATTATACCCTTGTATGTATATTTACTTGTCTAATTATGATATTGAAATCTGATATTGATTTCAAATATTATTCTAAGTAATTGTTTAATTAACAATGTACCTCATTGAAAAGTTTTGCTATTGTTTCTCAAGCTCAAAACAAGAGATGCCCTCGAAATCGAGTTGATGTATGGAATATACGTCACGTCACTCAGTAGGCTTCGTGTATTCATTTTGAAACCACTATAAGTATTAGAGCCTTCGACGTATGCCATTACTTAATGGATACGTTTAGTACTACGGTCAATACTCACATGTAGTAGAAAATGTAGGACTGCGTTTAGTCGTATGCGTATCGCATTGCAAATTCTTAGTAAAAAAAAACCGGCCAAGTGCGAGTTGGACTCGCCCATGAAAGGTTTCGTAGCAGCAAGTAACATAATATAAAAGTTCTTATAGTTCGTTGTAACTTTGATTGATGTTTTACAGGTTCGCAGTGGTAGTGATTTTTCTAACCGAATGACGTAGGTATTAATAAAAATCTACTAGCTCTATCTCGTTCAAACCAATTTTCGTTGGTAGTTTTTATGGCAATTTACATCATATATTTTTTCTAGATTTATCATTCTCTTAATTTAGAAGTTAAAGGGGGGGGGGGGGATACACATTTTTCCACTTTGGAAGTGTGTCTTGCGCAAACTATTCACTTTAGAAAAAAATGATGTTAGAAACCTCAATATCATTTTTGAAGACGTATCTATAGATACGTCTTCAAAACACGTATGGGTTTGATGAAAAAAAAAATTCGAGTTTCAGTTCTGAGTATGGGTACCCCCAAAATTAATTGCTTTTTTCTAGTTTTATATAAGAATCTTAATGCGGTTTACAGAATACATCTAGTTACCAAGTTTCAATAGCATAGGCCTTATAGTTTCGAAGAAAAGTGGCTATGACACAAGGACGGACAGACATGACGAATCCATAAGGGTTCCGTTTTTGCCATTTGGCTCCGAAACCCTAACTAGCCTGGATACAACACAGAACTATTACTACCTAAAATGTAATTAATGGCTTTAAGAATTTTGAGAAAAAAGTAAGATGTTTTTGCTACTAGTTTAAAACCTACTGACTTTACTACTGACCAAGGGCAATATGGGCATGGGCATGTTACAATACAACCGATTAGAGTAACACCGAGTTCCTTCATTGGTGATTGGGGAATCCCTGAAAATGTCAAAGTTTGCCTTTGCTCTATAGATATAGGAATACGGAATACCTCGGCTCCAACCATGATCTCTGCTTGGATGACATCTAACTCAAGCACGCGCCCTCAGACACACTTGACCTTCTTTTGCTTAAATTCAAAATGGAATTAAGGCACACTCTGGAAAAGGTCCCATTATACAGTTAATGACGAGCTGTCCTGCGCAACTTCGTTTACGTCATCTATGAGAGAAAGGAGTAGTATATGCATCAGACTCAAAGAAGCGTACGAAAATAAAAAGTATTAAGATTAAGTCTTTTGTAAAATAGTTCAGTCAACATGAAACAAATAATTGAGTGTGCAAGTCTGACTCGTACTCGGCCGGTTTTTCAACGTATTCTTACTCAGAACTCTCAACATATTACTATTCTAAGCTTCAATATTAGAAAGTAGTGGACGCCAGAACATTTTTGAAGTTCATAGCGAGGCGTAATGACATCTAGAACCTTTTTCTTAGTTAGAACTCTAAGCAATAGGCTAGTATATCCTTATTGTGCTTACAAGATGCTAGTCTATCCTACGAATCTCATTGGTTATCATTTTTTTAGATTTAATAAATATAAGGGTCTCGACCCATTGTATAGTTTTTGTCTAGTCGGTGTCGAGACCCTAGGTCCATGGGGTCCCAATGAGCAAAAAATTTTCAAGAATTTGAAAAAGCGCCTTCTGGAGTCGACTTGTGATCGAAGGGCTGGCAGTTTTATCGCTCAGCGAATAGGTATTGCTATTCAAAGGGCGAATGCTGCTAGTCTTTTGGGCACACTGCCACGGGGGCCTTATGTAGGTATAGTTTAGACAGTAATAATGTAAATATATTATAAATAACCAATGAGATTAGTAAATATAGATATGTAATAATTATGGTTCTCTGTAATTTTTAACAATATATTTCTTAGGGAAAAAGATGAAAAGAAAAATATGAGTAGATAGTAAAGGCCAGAAATATTGCTGATACTTGATTATAATAATAGAACATAAAAGATTTCGACTTTTGTCGCGACGATTTGCCAATCTTGCGAATACTAAATTCTAGCTTTTCATTCTCTTTTTCCTTTGTGGGGAATGTCGCGAAAATCTGATAATCTTGCGAAGTTCTGAAGTTATACTCCAAGGAGATTGCTACTGGAGGTACATACTCCATGGTAATATCGCGTCGGTCTATTTGTTTTTTATCTAAATTTGAATATGATTCAGATTCTAATGTCAAATGGATAATTTTCTTTGCACGTCATTTAATTAAAGTCTAACAACATAATAAGCTAGTATACTATGATATCAAGACGCAAGGTTTATGTGTACGGTCAAGTTTATCCTGTACCGCGAGTGCGAAGTCTGATAGCACATCTACAAAGGCTGGTATTCCTTTTACATTTTATTACTCACCCGTGTAATAGATAAAACTATTGTGTTGTCATGAGTGTCACGCATGAGTAAGTGAGCCGACCCTGTATACCTACATTTGATGGTCCTAGAACTGGAGTCAATGATATTTGATGTAACGAGTCAATGATATTTGATGTTACTAGAGCTGAGATGCTCTGTGTGAGCCACTGATGTTTGATGGTCCTAGAGTTGGGAGTCAATGTAGTTATCGTATCACCCGGCGGCCTACCTGTGTGTTATAACGTGTTATATGTCTATGGCTGTGAACATGAGATTTACAGCATCTAGGTGTTGGATCCAACATTGTTGTACTTTTGATATGTATAGGAATGCTAGCTATTCTCTTTGAGAATAACGTTTATTTAATTTGTTACAGATAAAGCAAGCAAGAACATCTTTGGACGTAAACAGCACAGCATTTTACGAATTTATCGGAATTGATATAAACCCAATAAAGAACCCATCCAATCATCCATTTTTTACTTCGACAACTTTTGTACTTCGATCCAGTAATAGTAATCCATACATTAGCATTGTACTACCAACGTTAAAATAAGCGCATACACTCACTCGGTCGAAGTCGGCGTTATTGTTCCGAAGGTGAAACACTTGTGGCAAGATAAGATTTTACGCAAGATGCCTTCCTGTGCATTTCCGAAGTGTAAAAACACTACCCTTAATTCGAAAATAGAATGTATGCGTGCATGTCGTGTCGTTGCTGCAATATCTGTGTGTGTGTGAACTAGTCTCACTTTTTGAAATCGTAATGTATTACGTGGGCCCGTCTATACTATTACTTGATCGAAGCTTTTGTGCACTCGGGCTCTCTGAATATGATGAGATGCAGTGATTCTTAAACAATAGCATATTTTGTATGTTGCCACGTATTTATAATGATTTAGTCACGTCCATTTTTGCTATTTCTAATATTATGAAGTTCACATCAACTGTTTGAAGCACTATATTTTGTGAATGTACATTGGACAGACAATTTATCAGAATATGAAATGATTTATTTATTTGGTTGTAGACTAATGTGTAATGTTGTTTATTTAAATGTATTATTATTGACATTGATTAATTATATAGCCCACTAACTTTTGCCCGCGACTTCGTTCGCCAGGTGATTTTAACAATCGACTTTGACGTCTGTAACGCATAGGGCGTCTAGTGAAACATAATTCAAGCTGTACTATCACTTTCGCTGGTCCGATTTTGATAAAACAAAAAGCGTTGTCTAAGTTAAATATAGACCAACAAAATCCTAACAGTAAAATTTTGCTCAGGCCTTTAGATTTTGCTCCAACCCCGAACTAATAAATAAACAAACAAACACGAAAAAACAAAATCATAGATTTGGACTCAGAAGCCCTAAATTAATCGATTTCAGTTATTTTTTAAAATTTATCTTGAATGTACCGTCACAGCTATTTTTACAATTTTATAATAGTAGAGATGTTACCTATTACTTAGGGTAAATGTACTTTTCCAATAGCAGCTTTCCAATGCTTGGCACAGTACTTTTTTAGTTTATTACTTATTCAAATTTTTCCTGTTTATAATATTACTAGCGGCCCGCTCCGGCTTCGCACGGGTATACAGTATTTATCCACTATTTATTGAATGTTATTATACATATAAACCTTCCTCTTTAATCACTCTATCTATTAAAAAAACCGCATCAAAATCCGTTGCGTAGTTTTAAAGATTAAAGCATACAAAGGGATATAGGGACAGAGAAAGCGACTTTGTTTTATACTATGTAGTGATTAGTTTACATCCACTTGATGAAAGCTTACGAAGTTATAACATCTTATTTTTTCAAAACTTGATACGACGGAACTCTTGTAAAACTTATCAAAAACTATGCTAGGATGTCAGTATACATCGATTTTATTTATGAGATTCCAACAGCTGAGATGGTTCAAAGACGTGTCAAATCGCACGATCTCGGTGCCTAGTTCACATAAACTCCCCATGAAATTACCTACGTAAAATGGGCGAAGCGTGTGGTTCGTTGCCCGAACAAGAAATACGATTTTTTTTATTTTCACTTGTTTTTGATGGTAATTCGTCCATGGTGATTTGGCAAATCATACACAAATACATATTTATATAGTCACGCCTTTAATTCCGAAGGGGTAGGCAGAGGTATGCCTCTGCCAACCCCTTCGGGGTAGTTAGTATACGTTCACATTTCACTTTATAGTTTTATGCCCACGTAATAGGTGGTGAGCCTATTGCCGTGATGAAATGGACAGGCCCAGGCCCTCCGGAGCAGAATGTACAAAACGCAAAATGAGCAACACACGTAAAATGTACAAAACGCAACCCACAACCCGTAGTTTAAATTTTTCAAGCCGCCCATTAGGCCTGCAACTTGGCTTAACGATTGTCATTTTACTGTCAACCGGGTTTCATTTCGAGTTTTCCTTCTCTACGCAATGGATCTTTTTGCGAAATTGTTCCCTTAGTCACGTTACGACACCCTCGGAATGTATAGGGGTGGCGACATTTTGTACTCTTACCCGTCGTAACACGGGATCCTGTGGCCACACTGGATAGATGAAACTGAATAAATGGCAATAAATATTAAAGATGTAGCTTCAACAACATAACCATTAACTGTCGAAATCCGTATGTCCATGAAAGACCATTTGCGAATGCAAATGCAATAATTTGTGAGTGTGCATGTGTACATGTGTGGATGACTAGATTTTTGAACATAAAAAAATATGATTGAGTAAGTAGGTGTGCTAACTCAGTCATATTTTTTTTTAGTTGTTCCCAGTTATCAGTAAAATGGCAGTCTGTAAGCCAAGGTGATATGGAGGTTTTGGGGAATACTTGCACCGGTTTAAGCTGCGAAGCAGCCCACGGTGCGAGTGTGATCCAAATATCAGCGAGTCGATATGGCACATACTGTTGGATTGCCCGCGTTTTCAAACACGCGCTGTTTGTTTTATACAACCTACAATGCTCAATTAACTTTGAACTGAAAAAGGACAATCTAAATACCATCTTGGAGAACAAAGCTTCTAGACTACACCTTCTGGAATACATGGACTACGTTGCTACTATAGCAACACGACGCAATAGTACATTAACAGAAGTCCATGCAAATACCACCACCATAAACATGGATACACAAACAACCATACAAGCGAACCTACCACAGATACCAAATCCACCTTTCAACTTGCCAATGTGTGCGGAATTGGGTAAACCTGGGGTCCGTCTGAGAGGCATTGCACTCTTTATGAAAGATAACTCTGAAAGAGCGGGCATAGCCTTCTGCAACCCCATGGTTGGCAGTGCGGTGTACATCTCGTCGGGTCTCGGCGCCCTGCTTAACGGCAGTACGACGAAAACTTCTATGAGGCGTAAAACCTATAACGAGCTGCCAACAGTGACAATAGAGGGTCAGACGTGCAGAATAGTGCGAAAGAAGAACAAAACCGTCGCACTGTTCTGCGCGGACGACCAAACCACTGAATTCGAGAAAGTATGCTTAGCGCTGACGGAACTGGGTTGTCGAGGGGCATTGTCACCCAAAAAACTTAGTATCGACGCGATGGTAGTGGGGTACAGGAAAGGAAACACTGCGGATTACGTGGGTGCTCTCAAATCCTCCAAACACTACGAGCTGGTGATATACGAAGAGAGGGGTCAAAACCTAAGCTTTCTGAGGGGCTTGGCCCAAGAGCAGGCACTCTCGTCGACAATAACCGACTGCTGGGATCATCCAGTCCCAGACTCAACTATCAGCGGGTCCGATCGATTGGAAAATCGGGTGCGAGAAGAAAATCTCCAAGCCAAACAAGCACAAGTTGATAAAACCAATGCAAGGACACAATCAACAGCAGCAACGATACTGACCGCAGTCTTCCGGACCATACCCTGTGCGACCACGCGCAGTTCACTTGCCATGGAAAATGCGGTGCGTGACTTCTTTAGAGGGCCTCCCTGCAAACAACTGGAGCTGCCCACACCTCAACGCACTAAAGCCGACATGGGACAGGTAACCCCTCCAACACTCAGAAGCGCTCGAGAACCGCGAGACCACATAGTGAATGCATTCATGGAATTCGTAGCAGTCACGAAAGCCACACGAAAGGTAAACACAGATGTCTGCAGTAAAATCATGCAGACCTACCGCCGTGATAACCAAAGACTGCTGCGAGAACTGTTGGATGAGGCGGGGGCGGCGGTGTACGACAATGACAGATCCTTAGTAGTATACGGAAACATGTCGGGATCGTACATGGCGGCCTACAGTCACGGGTGTGGTTTTGTGCCCTTGAATGAAGAAGAGTCAAGGGAGGGTAAGCTGGTATTCAAAACACCACCCGGCGATTCAATGGTGGTAGTCGCCAAGTGTACCAAGGTGATGCTCGAAGACAGGATTCTGAATATGGCACAAACCATATCGGGAGACCTGGGCGACAGCGGATACCCGGAGCACTGGACGACGCCCACTATATCATGGGTAAATGGAGTTCCCGGGTGCGGAAAGACGACCTGGGTGATGTCTGAAATAAAAATTGAAAGTGACATCATATTAACAACTACTACGGAAGCTGCCAGGGATCTTAGGGACAAGCTGGAGCCCCGAATAGGCGATCGTGTCAAAACAAGAGTGCGGACCATGGCATCCTTTCTGGTCAATGGAATGAGTAAGGGCGAATCGTGTATACGCCTCATGGTGGACGAGGCTCTTATGAACCACTTTGGATCCATAGTAATGGCAATACAGCTTGCCAAAGCCAGCGAAGCCCTATTGATCGGTGATAACAATCAGCTTCCGTACATAGATAGAGACAACCTTTTCCCACTGTTCTATAATAGACCCAACCTTATTACTAACATAACAAAAGAGCTGTTATGTACGTACAGAAACCCCCAGGATGTAGCGTATGCCCTCAGTGAAATCTATAGTGGCATATACTCATTCAAAAACCGTACTAAATCACTGTCGTTGAGACCTTTCACAGGTGCGGAGATCCCGAAACAGGATGACACATTATACCTCGTCCACACCCAGGCTGAGAAAGCTCTCTTAATCAGTCAGGGATACGGTAACAACGAGGGATCTCGCACACTAACGGTTCACGAATCGCAGGGATTGACGTACGAAAAGGTGGTTATAGTGCATACAACATCACGCAAATCCCAAATCCTCCAAAGTGTCCCGCATGCTGTGGTCGCAATTTCAAGGCACACAAACACCTGTGTCTACTACACAGACGACAGCAGTGATGACGCGACAGCGCGCCTGATAACTCGCGCTGAAGTTGCGACTACAGAGCAAGTGAGGGATTACAACCTAAAAATGGCAATCCGGCGAAGGGACGATAGGGCGAGAGATACTCTCTTGTCCTTTATAAAAAACCCGTGCCCTTGACGTTGACTTGGAGCGGCAGCGACACGGTCGGGGCCGCTACTAACTTAATTATTTTACATTTCATCCTAGATTATTATTATAATTATATTATTATAGGTTATAACTATTGATTTGTCTAACGCGGAGACAGATATTAACTTAAATTACATTTATAAACTAACTAGCTGATGCCCGCAGCTTCGCCCGCGTAAAATTTGTTCCCGCGGGAAGTTATTCCTGGGATAAAAGGTAGCCTATGTGTTATTCCAGACTATAATGTATCTCTGTACCAAATTTCAGCCCGATCCGTTCAGCGGTTTGAGCGTGAAAGAGTAACAAACATCCACACTCACAAACTTTCGCATTTATATTATTAGTAAGATTAAAAAATGGTACGGACCAAGCGTCTGTAGTTGTAGTTAGTTAATATAAAAAAAAAAAAAAAAAAAAGCCAAGGTGAAGGCCTTTTTAGGCGGCTTGCAACACGGCATTATACGGCTCACCACCTATTACGTGGGACAAATTAAAAAAAAAAGTGAAATGTGGGCATATAATATGCCTCTGCCTACCCCTTCGGGGATAAAGGCGTGGCATGTAAGTATGTATGTAAAAAGGTACATAATTATTCTATTATCTATATAATAATTGCTTTTCAAAATAATATTTCTAGTGGATGTCTAGATGTTTTTTACTCTTTCACGCGCTAGCAGCTGTATGGATCTGGTTGAAATTTGGTACAGGGATAAATTATTAGAGATCCCATACTTGCAGGTGGTGTGGAACCTCTTAGTGGCAGGAGACTTTGCCTCTCTGTGTGTGTTCTACCGCCTGTACAACGGTTTGTGCTCTGAGGAATTGTTTGATTCATTCTATCATTACACCGCTCGCCACAGACAGGGTGTTCATCCTCACACGTTGCGTCCTGAGCGCTCGAGCACGGTGAGATCCGATAGGGGCTTTCTAGCGTGCACGCTTAGGTTGTGGCATTCCACAACCTAAGCGTGCACGTAAAAAAAATAAAAAAGTCTGGAATAACACATAGATTTATTAACATTGTTGTTTTCCTGACATTCGCCAGCTCCCATATCATACGGTTTTTATGAAACTTTGCCCCGGGCCTAAATATAATGAGAATAATATGATCATGTTACTTTATATGTTTACCTAAACCTAAACAATGTCACTGTAAAAGTTTTCTGAAATAAGAATGTAAAAGACACATCGTCACTTCTGTCTTATTATAGAGCAAAAATTTTACTTTCTTTGAAATTGAGCATAGGAATTTTCTCAAAAGAAATTAGTCTAGCTTAATTGTATTTTTTTAATCGCTTTATCTGTCACAGCTATTATGATTATTTGAACTTCAGCTTTCCACTTCGCAACCGTATTATTTGAAAGACATCTTTGCGTCCGGAGCGGAGCGTTTGAACATGGTAAGGTCCGATTGGGGCTTTCTTCCGCCTACCCACCAGAAGGACTGGTGGTCACCGTAGCCTATGGAAGTTTGCATCACCAGAAGCATTGTGGAATGATCTCCCTGCCTTGATTTTCTCAAACGCCTAAAATGTGGGGTTCTTCAAAAGGGGTCTTAGAAAGGTTCTTGCAGGGTCGGTGCAGCGCCAGTGACACTATCCATCTGGTGGGTCGTATGCTTGTCTGCTTTCGTAGTATATAGAAAAAAGTAACTTTTCGATACTTGAATTACCACTCAAAATCGTAGTCGTATTAGAAAATATGAAATTTTGAGTGGTAAGAAAGTTAACCACCTTCACAAACAAAGGTCTGAAAGTTTTAACAAGTTAAATTGCTTGTGTTTTTGAGGAGTGGGTTTACGCATATATCGGGACTTTTGATGAAGTATATAATGAAATGTGGAACTTCTGATCGCACACCCAACATCTTAACCGATTCATTTAACTTTTTCTCTGAACACTGTGAACATTTAATCCTATTAATATTATAAATATGAAAGATTCTGAAAATGTTTGCGGCTGACGGGATTTTGTACTGAAATTTGATACAAAGATAGTTTACAGTTTGGAATAACAAATAATTCCAGGTATAACAATCCCTGGAATTCTTTCCGGGAACGGGCTTCCACGCGGGTTGAGAGGTATTTTTTAAACTATCCACCCTGGTATCGTTTATAATTATTTAATTGTCCAAAAATATTACACACTAGCGGACTACACGCGGTTTCACCCGCGTAGTTCCCGTGGAAATACGGGAATAAAATAGAGCCTCTGTCATCCTTGAATAGTAGAGGTTCTCAACTGTAAAAGATTTTTTCTAATCGTCTTCGTAGTTTCGGAGCTTATTCAATGCAATTAAACAAACAATTAAATCTTTCCACTCTACACTTATAATATTATAAATATAAATAATTTGTATTTTTGTAATAAATAAACTCAAACACTACAAAACTTATATGAAAAATTCTTTCACTGTTGAAAGAATAAGCTACACTTATAAGCTAAGCTACACTTATCTTAGGGATAATCCACACTTATCCCCGGGTAACATAGGCTAGATTTTATTCCCGTATATCCACGGGATCAGGAACTACGCGGGTGAAACAGCCTGTCGTCCGCTATTTTATGATATTAGCAAAATAGTAAAAAAAATAGAACCATCATCAGTCTTAGGAAAGGCATCCCAAATAGGATCCAAAATACTTACCAGAATATTTTTTACTAGCTGATGCGCGCGGCTTCGCCCGCGTGAAATTTGGTTCCCGTTCCCGCTTCCCGTGGGAACATTTTCCCGGGAAAAAAAGTAGCCTATGTGTTATTCCGGTCTATACTCTATCCCTGTTCTAAATTTAAGCCAGATCCCTTCAGCCGTTAGAGCGTGATTGAGTAACAAACATCCAAACATCTTCACAAACTTTCACATTTATAATATTAGTAGGATAAGAAAAAGTTCTGTCAATTAATTCACTCTTGTCAATGTCGGCCATAGCTGAAGATTGTTTTTTTTTATTATAATTTTCTATTATTGTTCATAAGTATTGTAAACTCGGTCGAGTTCACTCTATCAAGCAATCATTCATACTGTTTTGATAAATTATAAAAGAGTTTATAAATTACCTATTTTCAGGGAACTGAAATGATTTCAATAAATTTTCATAATTTAACCTTAATTGAAAGTTATTGTAAGCATTGTAAATGTGAATGTTTTTTAAACCTTAATTTCAACAAATAAGTTTTTTTAAATGTTAGTGATTTACGTGAAATGCCATAGTTCGAACTAATATTTTAGGTACCTACCTACTTTAAAAAGCTATTGAGTAGGTACCTGTTTGCAATGTTGTAGAAATTTGATCACACGTGCGTAGTACGAGTAATGAAATCAGTTTCTCTGTCTGAATGCATAATGTTTGAGTAACTATTTATATTTTTTACAGTAAAGTATATTAATAGACCAAGTGCTCTATGAACTAACTCACTGAAAAATATGTCGTCATTATTTAAATACTTTAGTAGAGATTTTTATTTAAATACTCTTCTAACCGGACAGTTTAAGTAGGAGTTTTGTAAAAATGCAATAGAACCACGTGGCCACCGGAGAACTGCCTCAAAAGAACATAAAAAAGATAGATATTTCGTTAAAATTTCAGGAAATTAATTTGTCCAAATTACGAAACATTCACCCACGAATGTTGAAAATATTAAAAAATCATGAAAAGAAGTTTGAAGATTAAGATAATAAAAAAATGCTTAAAATAGCAAAACATCAGTAAATATTGAAAAAATTTAAAAAAAAAAACCTTGATCATACGTATTAATGAAATAACTTTCAATAAATAAGTACCTGAAAATATTATTAATACACGACAATAGTTATCTTCTAAAAAATATAACGAGTAAAAGTACCATTTACTTTATACTGAAATTCCTGAAACTTAATTTAAAAAATAATTTTAAAACCTGGAACACGTTAAGAAACCAGTTTCTTAACTTATAAAACTTACCTGGAAATCGTCGAACTTGTAAGGATCGTCACACACAAACTCAAAGCGGACTGCGGCGTGCTTCCAGCGCGACCGCGATGTACTGTACACTGAGTGTAGGCTTTCGCGCTTTTATAAGCTCAACTGCACAACCAATGGGCGTAGGGCGGGCGGGCGGAATGATACCTATGAGATAATACTGGTCAATTGAATGAAGTAACTTTTTTATTTGACACTAAGGTTGTAAATTAGTAGTTGTTGCTAATATTTTGTCTATACTAATTTTATAAAGAAGAAAGATTTGATTATTTGTTGGTTTGCATTGAATAGGCTTCGAGATTACTGAACCGATTTTACAAATTCTTTTACTGTTGGGAAGATAAACAGTCCTTGGTGAACATAGGCTATATTTTATTCCCGTATTCTCACGGGAACGGGAGCTCTGCGGGTGAAACCGTGCTGTCCGCTAGTAGGGTAGAATTTAAGTTGAAGTGATATTATGATGTTTCTAAATTGACTGTTATAGTTTCGGAAATTGATATGATGCTTCAAAACTGTGTCGTTACTGATGTGACGTCTAATGTTCAAGTCCTGGATCGAAACAAATATTTCTCTAAACCGCAGCTTTTTGTTCCGGGTGTTTAAAAGCTTAAGAAGTTTTATCAGTTGTTTAATACCGTAGCACAAGCTTATATTAGCTGTCCTGGGGTATCCTTCCGAGGGTTATCCGGGGCTTTCAACCGTAGGCTGCTGGGCAGGATACGTGAGGTTTTTAGTCGGTAGGAGTCCTGCATAGCATCCATGAGGATTTTCCCTAACGTTAAAAAAAAGCTTATATTAGCTCTTGTTTATTTTTTTTGTTATTAGATCAGTCTACGTCAAGGAAACAAGGAAGTCTGTAAGTCAGCTTCTTTTTTTCACACTTTTAATCTCATAGTTTTATATCAATATCAATCAATCAATCAATATCAATACATATAATAAAATTGTAACAGGTCGCTGTCTGTACATGGGAGATAAATAAGAAAAAATATTATAGGGGGGCTTTATGAACGCAATAGAACCCAAAACAATGATTTTTAGAATTTTTGTCTGTATGTCTGTATATCTGTTTGTCTGTAGGTACGTTTGTGCACGCTAATCTCAGTAACCGCTTAACCGATTGCAATGCTGTTTTCTTTATTGAGTTGAGGTTTGTTCCACTTAGCATTTAGTGTTTATTTCAAGTCAATCGGTTAATAAATAAAAAAGTTATAGGTACTTATCACTTTAAAGAATCATACATAGATATATGAATCTAAAAATGGGTAAATCTGGCCTTCGGCGCGGACTGAATTGTTTTAAAATAGCCTTAATCATTAAGCTCTTTTATGATTAAGCCTTAAGTTTATGATATATAAATGAAACGAAAGAATTGAAATCAAACCAAATTTAACTACATGTGATTTATCTGCGGGATAGTAGAAGAGTTTCTGTCATAGGTCGCTTTTGTTGGACTGGAGGGTTAGTACTGAAATAAATTAACATAACGTCGCAAACGTATTTTCTATAAGGGTTCCATACTCAAACGGTAAAAAGTGACTCTATAACTAAGGCTCAAGCACAATGGCTGTATCTCATAAACCGTTACAGCTGGACAGTTTAAAATTTTAGATTATATAATATTACTATTTGATGCCACCGTCTCCGCCTGCGTGGAATGTTGTTCCTGACCACTAAGGGGTATGAAAAATAGATTGTAGCCGATTCTTAGACCTACTGAATACATGTAAAATTTCATAAAATCGGTCAAGCCGTTTCGGAGGAGTATGGTAAATAACATTGTGACACGAAAATTTTATCTACTAGGAATTCTGTTACCGCCAGTATAGAAGTCAGCCTCATGATTTGGCGAAGCCCAACAATGAATTGCGATAGACTAATTTGATTTATTGAATTACTAGCGTACGTCACCCGTTTTCACCTGTTCTATGCCAAAACTGTATAGAAAAAAATAGACATGAATCATTGACACGATAGAAGAAGAACCTGCGTAGTTCCCGTTCCCGTCGGAATATGGGAATAAATTATAACCTATGTTCACCACAAAGAGTGTAGCTTCCCAACAGTAAAAGAATTTTTCAAATCGGTCTAGTAGCTCCGGAGCATATTCGTTACAAACAAATAAACAAAAAAAACTAATCTTTCCTCTTTATAATATTAATATAGATATGGAATAGTACAATTGAGTGAGTTTTCATAATATAGATATAGATTAAACTCCAATGTCTGCCCAAGAATCACGTTCGCCACACGTCCCAAAAAGCGGGATAACATCCGAACCGTTAGGTGAGGCCGCAGTGGTAGCTAAGGTCTGTTGAGAATCCTGATTATACCCTTCCGAGGGCTTACCCGGGGCTCCCAACCGTTCGGCAGTAGGTAGGGAACATGTTGGTTTTTGGTCGGTAAGAGTCCGGCATAGCATCCATGAAGGATTTTTCACACGTTAAATAAAAAGCTGCAATGTCTTGTCAATCATAATTATTTCACGCGCGGAATCACGTATTAAACTAGTATCTGAACTAAAACTTCTTAAGCTCCTTCATCCAACTTTTGGTGAAAGCTGTTAGAAAACTCATTCTGTAATTTTTCTGTTACTTACATCAGAAATTTTTATTACCCTCATTTTGTCACTTTTCATACTTTATTAGGTAATGTGATGTTGCAAATGAAATGAAATTATGACCCAATCATTCATTATTTCATTCAAATTTTGTATGTCACGAATGATTGGAACATATTATACTTATAATATTATAAAGAATATAGATTTGATTGTTTGTTTGCATCAAATAGGCTTCAAAACTACGTAATCGATATGAAAAATTCTTTACTGTGGGTAAGCTACGCTATCTCCGGGTGACATCGGCTATATTTTATTTCCATATTTTCACGGGAAAAGGGAGCTCGCGGGTGAATCCGCGTGACTTTAACTATATATATTACTAGCGGACGTCACGCGGTTTCACCCGCGTAATTCCCGTTCCCGTGGGAATACGGGAATAAAATATAGCCTATGTTCACCGCAAAGAGTGTAGCTGTAATTTTACAAATCGATCCAGTAGTTTCGGAGCCTATTCGATGCAAAAAAACAAACAAACAATCAAATCTTTCCTCTTTATAATATTAGTATATTTTTAAATGTCTTGAGATCGAAATCCGTATTGTTTAATAGATATGTACAGATGAGATGAGTCCTATAAAATAAAACCTATTTGTTCTTCTTCTATCGTGTCAATGATTCTTTTTATTTTTCTTCTAAAGAAATTTGGCATAAAACTCTGCCATCTCAACCGTTATGTCGGTGGCGTTAAAAAACCGGCCAAGTGCGAGTTGGACTCGCCCATGAAGGGTTTCGTAGCAGCAAGTAACATAATATAAAAGTTTGTTGTAACTTTGATTGATGTTGTTTGATGAGTGATTTTTCTAACCAAAAATTGCGGTGTATGATTTATTAAAAAAAAACTACCAGCTCTATCTCGTTCAAACCAAATTTCGTTGGTAGTTTTTATAGCAATGTACATCATATCTTCTTTTTAGATTTATCATTCTCTTAGTTTAGAAGTTAGAGGGGGGGGGGGGGGGACACATTTTTCCACTTTGAAAGTGTCTCTTGCGCAAACTATTCAGTTTAGAAAAATATGATGTTAGATACCTCAATAGCATTTTTGAAGACCTATCTATAGATACCCTACACGTATGGTTTTGATGAAAAAGAAAAATTGGAGTTTCTGTTCTGAGTATGGGGACCCCCAAACTTTAGTGCTTTTTTTCTATTTTAACATAGGAATCTTAATGCGGTTCACAGAATACATCTAGTTACCCAGTTTCAATATCATAGGCCTTATAGTTTCGGAGAAAAGTGGCTGTGACACACGGACAGACAGACAGACATGACGAATCTATAAGGGTTCCGTTTTTGCCATTTGGCTACGAAACCCTAATAAGGTCGGCCTTAGAGCAGGATGTAGGACAAAGGGGCCATGCAAGTAAGTGTGACATGGATTGCACGGGCGCCGCAGTCGCATGCTGCTAAGCCCGGCTCTCACATTCCCCACCTGCACAGGTTTTGTCTAGACCAGCCTACCATAGTTCGTAGGCGGTTGAGAGATCTCCACACTGGCCATCACACAACTATTTGTTGATGTGTAACATGTGTTCTGGCGGTTGCAAGTTTAGTTCGGATTATAAAATGTTTAAGGGTTTTCTTTTTCACAAGATTACTGTCAGAGTTAGACTTTTTAATTCACTTCTGCAAATTGGATTTATGCATAATAATTATTATATCACAAAAATTGTATTTTCCAATAGTATGGGGTTTTTAAAAAGGAGTCTTAGAAGGTTCTAGTAGCATCAGCAGTGCGACTGTAGCGTCTCTGGAGTTGTCAGCGATAATAATCTATGGTGACCACTTGCGATTAGGTGGGTAACCGTAACTTTGTCTGCCACCTTAGTAGTATAAAAAAAATTAAAAGCAAACGAGCATACAACTTTACAAACAATATTCTCTAAGTTTACTTCATACGAGTTTGCAGGAAACGAGACAAGCCTAATGAAACCTATCTACTGCCTACCAAGTTTGCAAGGATGGCTTACAAGTTGCATACAAACTTGGACACTACACCATCGCGATAAGTAGTTACTGGTGGTCAGTACATATTCATTCACTAAGAAAGTATAGCTTTTCAAGTTGAAAGGAATTTGATTCAAATCAAGTCAAATTACCCATAAAATTTTGATCCTTAAAATTATTATAATAGTCCTATTAGTTCTCCAGTTCTGGCTTATAATTATAAATGAACGCCCGTGTAATAATTTGGTAAACCAACAAAACAAAATAGGTACTTTTTTGAACAATAATAAAGGAGGGGAGGCAGAGGTAACGCCTGATTTCATTAGGTACTTTTTTTCATTTAGGTCACATACTCACATGTAGAATTTACATTTTAAAAGTCATTATGAAGTACAACTACACTTACATTTACTGCCAGATTCGCAACGCAACAGGTAGAACCTATGAGTAAGAATCTGGCAAGAAACTCTACGATCACTCTTTTTCAACCAAAACAAAAATTTTTAAATAAATATTTTAAGACAATGATCACATAGTTTAAATAAACCGGCCAAGTGCGAGTTGGACTCGCCCATGAAGGGTTTCGTAGCAGCAAGTAACATAATATAAAAGTTCTTATACACTCGAGAGCAATGAATCCGGGTCACTTAAAGAATGTTAAAAATCTCGGAAACTAAAAATGATAGGTTAATGCAATAAATTGTATTTAATAGACAATGTAATACTCCTTAAATGAAAGTAAAAAAAATATGAGTCACCATACATTTTATTAACACAAAATTACATAAAGAAAAAACTGCCGATCTCTCCTTAAAACAAAAATAGGAAACATGAAATTTTTGAACTTTATTACGATTTTCTTGAATTTTAATACTTCGTATTGCCTCCTCGTGCTTCCATTACTGCGTTTACGCGGTTTGGCATGCTGTACACCAAGTTCCTTATACGATTTTGGGGAATATTCTCCCATTCCTCTGTGAGAGCAATTTTGAGCTCACGAAGCGTGATTGGGGGAGGGTTTCGTTGTTTTACGCATCTGCCTAGCTCGTCCCAAGCATGCTCGATCGGGTTGATATCCGGGCTGCGCGCTGGCCACTCCATACGAGTAATGTTCATCTCTTGAAGGTAGTCATTCACAATCCTACCTGTATGAGGTCGGGCATTGTCATGCATAAATATAGCATCCTCACCTAAATTGACCATAAATGGACCAACGTGATCATTGAGGATTTCTTCCACATATCTTACGCTAGTTAAAGAGCCGTTTTCTATGATCACCAGCTCTGTGCGACTTTCAGAAGAAATTCCGGCCCACACAAGTACAGACCCACCACCGTAGGCTACTTTTTCTTCGATGCATGCTTGCTTGAATCTTTCCCCTGGTCTTCGATACACTCTGTGTCTTCCATCGTGCTTGTAGAGCATAAATTTTGATTCGTCGGAGAACATAACTTTTGACCAATCTTCAATACTCCAATTTACGTGGCTCTGGGCATACCTTAGTCTCGAAATACGATGCCCACGCTCCAGTTTAGGGCCGTTTGCAGGTCTAAGGGGTTTTAAGTTAGATTCAGCAAGCCGACGTCTTACTGTCCATGCACTTGGGTTACTTCCTCCGAGACGTCGAAACTGATTGGTGAGTTCAGTTCCTGTGAGAAAGCGATTTCGAAGCATGGTGTTCACCAAGTATCGGTCTTCTCGTGCTGTGGTACACCTGGTTCTGCCCGTTCCTGGTCTGCGTAGGTTAGAACCAGTTTCTTCGTAACGTCGGAGAACTCTTTGTACTGTTGACAGCGACACACCGACAGTCCTGGCTGTATCGCGCTGACTCCGGCCGGTTTCCAGCATTGTAAGTATTCTGGTGCATTCTTCAGGCGTAAGCGACATAATTTCAGCTTGATTAATGAATATAGAGCACTATCAACATGGTTTATGTACCGTATGGTAGTGATTTCACTAACCGGAAATCACGGTTTATTAGGTATTAAAAAAAAAACTACCAGCTCAATCTCGTTCAAACTAATTTTCGTTGGTAGTTTTTATGGCAATTTACTTCATTTATTTTTTTTAGATTTATCATTCTCTTAGTTTAGAAGTTAGAGGGGGGGGGGGGGGACACATTTTTCCACTTTGGAAGTGTCTCTTGCGCAAACTATTCACTTTAGAAAAAAATGATATTAGAAACCTCCAAAGCATTTTTGAAGACCTATCTATAGATACCCCACACGTATGGGTTTGATGAAAAAAAAAATTGAGTTTCAGTTCTGAGTATGGGGACCCCCAAAATTTACTGCTTTTTTTCTAGTTTTATATAAGAATTTTAATGCGGTTCACAGAATACACCTAGCTACCAAGTTTCAATAGCATAGACCTTACAGTTTCGGAGAAAAGTGGCTGTGACACACGGACGGACAGACAGACGGACAGACAGACAGACAGACAGACAGACATGACGAATCTATAAGGCCTAAAACTGCATCTCAGCGGAGGGCGGGGCGGCGGCGGGAGCGGATCGGGAGCGGGGCGGTGTAACGTATGGAGTCCCATAGAAATGAACTGCATGTCAGCGGGGCGACGGCGGGGCGGGCAGCGGTGCACGAGCGGGGAGCGCCAGTCGTGCGATATCGCTAAGGGTTCCGTTTTTGCCATTTGGCTACGAAACCCCTGAAAATGACCAATGACCAAACAAATATTGTTTTACTCGAAATTCAAAGACGCAACAAAATAAAAAACACAAACAATATACCTCCTTTTTTCAAACTGGTTAAATATAGTACAATCAACTACAAGATTACATTTGTGACATGAGTGACGTGTATTAAGAAAAGATGGTATTTCATTGTATCTTTTTGATACGTTATCAATAGTTTTTTTCCCTGGGACTTATGTCTCCCGTGGGAAATCGCGGCACGGAACGCATCAAACCGTGATGGGCGGATAATGAAAGTTATTTTTTGTCCGTAATTTCTTTTTCAAAGCTTGCTACTGTAGGCGAATATTTGCAAAACAAAAAGATGAAATATTAAATGTAATATTTGAACATCACCCCTGTGATATGTAAAATAAAATACGCAGAATAAAATATAAAGTAAAGTTAATATGTACTTTGACGCCGTACCATCTATACTGTATTTCAATAGCTTTGCGCAAAAATGTAAACTAACACATTTGATCCTATATATCCATAGTTACTTGCAATTTAGTATTCACCCTGATTATATTCCAGTATCCAGGAGTCATACAGTGTACTTACAATTATTTCGACACCAAATAACTGATTTATGATAGTGTATTTTCATTTAAAATACCTACTCAGGATAGTAAAAAAATTCAATGATATGTCATACTATATTTTTCTAATAATCTGTCTTAGACAACGAATGTCAAAACATGACATGTTTACATTATTGTCAGATCGGGCAGGATTGGACTTGAAATTTAGAAAACTGGTATTTATACAATACTAGCTGATGCCCGCAGCTTCGCCCGCGATGGCGCTGTATGTAAAAAATGATTTTCCCGCTTTTCTGTTGAAATTTTTCCTGAATTTTCTTTGCTATAAACCTTACGGAGCCCGAGACCTTTCCAACGAATGCAAAACCGTGGAAATCGGTTCGTGCGTTCTGGAGTTATAGCGTCAGGAAGGAAAACCCGACTTATTTTTATATAATAGACTAGCGGACTTCACGCGAATTCACCCGCGTAGTTCCCGTTCCCGTGGGAATATGGGAATTAAATATAGCTTATGTTCACCGCAAAGAGTGTAGCTTCCCAACAATGAAAGAATTTTTCAATTCGGCCCAGTAGTTCCGGAGCCTATTCGATGCAAACGAACAAACAAATAATCAAATCTTTCTTATTATATATTAATACCAGTTTTCTTGACTCCTGAGTACTCTTCTTGACTAGTCTTATAATTTTCGTCGAGTCGGTGTCGAGACCAGTTTTAAAAATTCAAAAGAAGGGACCCCCATGGACACGTATGCAGAGATTGTTCAAGATTTTGACTGGTGGTAGTAATGGCTGGCAGTTTATCTCTCAGCGAATAGGTATTGCTATTCAAAGTGGAAATGCTGCCACACCTTTATGCACAATGCCACAGGGCCTTATTTTGAATTAGTTTAGATATTTTTATTAAATATATCTGTACATACCAAAATTATCAAAATCGATACATCAGTTGCTGCATGAAAGCGGACTATCACATTTATAATATTAGAAAGCATGTCTGCCACACCTGGTTCCGTTTACACACAATATTTTTAACGCTAGTTTTTCTTTATTTAATATTGTTTTCCGTAAGCAGCTGAGGTATTGATAACATTATAACACACTCGAAAGTTATTGTCTTTTGCAAATAGGTTTACCAATAAATGCCAAATACCGAAAGTAAGGTTTACAAAATAAATGTTTGCAATGCGTGTATGTACTTCAATAGCATTTTATTATTCACTAGCTGACCCGGCGAACTTTTTCCGCCATTTCAATTTTTTTTTGCTTAAATTTTCTTGGATTCGAACCTTGCGCTGGCTACAGCTAATACAAAAAAAAATAATGAGCGAAATTGGTCCAGCCATTTTACAGTTATGCGCGTACATAGGTACATTTCGCAGATCCATTTTTATTATAGATTTAACTACAAGTCCTAGCCTTTCAGTGAAAAATTTGACTGAAATACAGCTTTAACCCGATAAACTCTTAACCGTGTCAAAAATCACATTATTTAGTAATTTCACGCAATATTCTTAAAATACTTAGTCACGCTCTAATAACATTCATGCTGCAAAATCTTTGCTCGGGAACTGAACTAGGTAAAAATCAAGAATCCTGGATTTTGATTCGATCCCCAAATCCGAAGACACAAGGGATCTGAACCGACTTAATCACATAGTTTATTAGTCCATCACTACCTACCCGTCTCGCATCGGGCGCCCCGGGTTACATTATTCAGATAGGAGAGTACTCCCCCGCAGCCCCTTTTGTTATCATGACTTGCTCGCAGAAGGATCCGAAATCGTTCCACTCGCCTTCCATTAGAGATCATGGTTCACACTCTCCAACGAGAGTTTTTCTTCTTCTTGAACAAACTTTTTTGAGTTTACTAGTAGTAAAACAACCTTGTTAGGGAAAACCTGTTTAGGGAAAATCGTTCTAAATAATCTACACAATTCAACACAACTTGATTTTAATATTTACTATGTCAACAGATAACAAACATTTTAAATAACACTATCTCAAAAATCGTATATTTTCCTGAAATCGGTTAAATCCCATACACTTCAAATAAAACCAGCAATGCACACGACAGTTGAACACCTAAGAATGCGCTACAATTTGTATCTGGTATGCGAACCAGGCGAATCTGTCCAGGCATTTGTCGTCTGGCCATAAGGCGATTTTCAATACCAAGGCTTTTAACATTTTAAGTTATTGTCTCTGTGAGTTCCGTACCAAAAGATTAAAAATAGTACCCGTTTTCTACGGGTGGAAATCCTACATGGATGCTATGCCGGACTCCTACCGACTAAAATCACACAATGCCTGACAACTTTCTACGGCCGGGAGTCCCGTGTAAGCTCTCGGAAGGATGTCCCAGGGCTCCCTTCAGATTACTGAAACTCAACTGTCTTTCTGTTTGTCTGACACCTGGCTGTAATTTCATAAACCAGATTTATTACAACAAATAATAGAAACAGAAAATAACTAGTATCTAAGAGAGCCCCCACAACAAACGTATTTTTTTACTTTTTTTGGTAAGTACAGAAAACTTCGCGTGCGAGTCTGACTCGTACTTGATCGGTTGTTAGGGTTCCGTACCCAAGGGCGAAAAATGGGACCCTATCACTTAGAATTGTTTGTTCGTCTCCCTGTCACCATACCTCTCTAAGAAAAATGACGTGACTATATGATACGGGTTAAAGAAAATTTAACGCAAAAAAATATTTTTCTAATCTATGAGTTGTTTTTTCTCCAATGAAAAGCTTCATTACAATATGAAAGGAGGGACAAAACACAGACTTTTCCGTTTATAATATTTATTAGAGTTTCTAGCTAGGCATTCCGATAAAATAAGAAGGAATGAAATAAAGAATCTCCAAGTCTTGGAGAAAAATCGCCATGTCGACGGTGTTGTTTGCGTAATACTTAAATAACTGTGTGTTCTGAGCTTACAGTAAATATTTATGTAGTAATGTGCACTCTAAGGTTTTGATGGTTATACTTTAGTTTCTAAACTGAGAACAAAGGGGCAGAACTTCTCAATATAAATATTTTCCCTTTTTTGGTCTTGAATAATACCTAGATATCATTTTTTTGCAACCAAGTGCGAGTCGGAAGATTTCCATACATCTTCCTTATTTTTTATATTTAAGTACTAGCTGACCCGCGCAACTTCGTTTGCGTCACATGGGAGTGAGAAAGAGAGAAGTGTGGTATAAATATTTAGTGATATAATATAATGTTTCCAGTCGCATTTACTCCGTCGCTTATGTTCATTAGAGCTGACCAGCATAAGTTCGGTTGTGTCACATGAGAGTGAGAAGGAGAGAGGCGTGGTATTGATATGTAAAGTGATATAATGTTTCCCGTCCCATTTACTTCCGTACCAAAAAAGGACTTTGGTACGGATCCGACTCGCACTTGACTGGTTTTTATCGTTCATTTGACTGGCTACTACTGCAGACGATTATTGCCGTCGTCGCCTCGCTCATATTTTAAACTTATTAAGAGGGTTATTGTAAGCGAACCGTAAAAGATAGGCATAATTATGCTGTTAAGAACTTTTTTTTATAACTTTTTAAGAGGAACAATTTTATAATACACTATATTTACGTAACTTTAACCATTTACGCAGTGTACACAATGGAAGCTCTGAAAAGAAAAAAAATTTCCCCGTTCTCAAAACATTATTCATGGCTGCTCCGCCCCTATTCGTCTTAGCGTGATGGTATATTGTCATTAACCATCCTCAATAAATTGACTATTAAACTGTAAAATTATTTTTGAAATGCAACCAGTAGTTTCTGAGATCCAGCACAAACAAATTCTTCAGTTTTAAAATATTGTAAGCAGACCTTAAGAGATAGACAAATTAGGTTATTGTGAGCGAACCTTAAAAGATAGACATATGCTGTCGCGGACTTTTTTTTTAGAACTTTTTAAGAGAAACAATTTTGTAGTACACAATTTTTACGTAACTTTAACCATTTACGCAGCGTACGCTTCGGAAGCTCTCAGATGGTAAAAAATATTCCCCGTTTTCGAAACATTCTTGATTGCTGCTCCGCTGCTATTCGCTTTAGCATGATGTTATATAGCCTATAGCCATCCTCAATAGATGGACTATCAAACTGTAAAAGAATTTCCGAAATCCAATCAGTAGTTCCTGAGATCCTAGCGTTCAAACAAACAAACAAACAAACAAACAAACAAACTCTTCAGCTTTATAATATTAGTATGGATTTGTTGTTTTAGCGGCAACAGAAATATATAATCTATGAAAATTTCAGCTATCAAGCTATTACGATTCCTGAGATATAACCTGGTGACAAACAGCGAGCCACTTTTAGGGACACCTATGTCCATATGATATTTAAAAACATGTAACTGGATTGAGAAACCTCCTCCTGTTTTGAAGCCGGGTAAAAAATAATGTATGCAGACATTTTTCCAAGAATGCAGTTTTTATTTTAGAAGTGTTGTTCTAAGTCCTTATGAACTGATAACATCAACCAATAGGGGGCGGTCGTCCGTGATGACGTAGCAACGTAGATAACGACGCGCTAACGATGACGTCACGATATTGATTCAAATATTGCTCCATCTATAATGAGTATAGGGGACGTAAATCTATATACAGATTACCATCAGTTTTCCATGTAATGACGTTTCACGGTGTAGACGGGTTGGTACTTACAGGGTTTAGTAGATACTGCTCGTTCGCTCTAAGTTTGCCGCTCGGCTCCATACTAAAGTCGAATTTTTAATTAGACGAAGTAAATTGACAGCAACTAATGTCACTTCTTCATACAATGTTGCTTATTTTCTATGACGAAGTGACATTAGCTACAGTCAATTTACTTCGTCTAATTAAAAATTCGGGTATACGCCTCTACGCCAGCGGCAAACTTAGAGCGAACGGGTAATAATGATATATCCTTCCCTTGCCGTAATCAGGTCCGTTAGTCTTCAGACGCAGACAGATGAAGCTGCATACGGCTCTGAAGATCTTGAGAGGGTCCCATCGCACCCATTGATTGCAAAATATTGGTAGGTTTTTTTTAACTTGAGAGAAAATATTCATGGATGCTATGCCGGAATCCTACCGACTAAAAACCTCACGTTACGCCCAACAGCCTATGGTTAGGAGCCCCGGGTAAGCCCTCGGAAGGATGCCCCAGGAAAATATTGGTAGTTACTGTTATTTTTTTAACGTGAGGAACATCTTACATGGATGCTTTGCCTCACCGTATGGTTTTTAGTCCGTAGGAACCGACTAAAAACCACACTTTACCTACCTAATGCCTACGGTTGGTACGGTACGGTTGGAGCTCCAGGTAAAATATTGGTACTAGATCTCGAATGATGACGATAGTCACTAGAAAGCATTTAGTAGTATATACCTAGTCAATTATTTTGAACAGAATTTTTGTATTCAATCTTTAATAATTCAAGTTACTGTCCAGAACCATAAAAGATTTTAACTTGAAAATATTTAACATCTAATATCTAAGAAACCATAATGTTTTGTTCGTTGTCGTCCTCAAATATCGATCAAATCATCGTATGGCATGTCACTGCTGAAGGTAGGCTTCTCTCAATATACGCCACATCCACACAGTTCTGAGCCAAACGCATCCAGTCCCACCCTACAACTTCTAGGTTCGACCGTCCATTTAACTGGAGGGTGTCCTGCTTTGCGTAAATATTAGTCTTTGAACTCAATGTCTTTAACTTTTATGTAATACAATTTTCATTCAAAAGTATGTTTTCTGCCATTGAATATGACTCTTTATTCACTAAGGAATGTTAAGAAGAGTTAGACGTATATACTATTGCAAGACCTTCTGATATACCTGAGATTTCAGGGTTCGCATATTATAATTATGAATTATTTTAATTACAGACTTATTTATAAATATAAAAATATGTTTATCAGTCATCTAGATCCCATAGCACTAGTTTATATTAGCTTTATTTGGGTTAGATGATGTTGTGTGAGAATGTCCAAAAATAGTTATTTATTTCCGCTTAAATGTCCGCTTTTAGCTTAAATGTCATTGAGCTATTTTTAACCGTTTAAAATAGCTCAATGACATTTAAGCTAAGTACAATTTGAAATGCGATCGGTACTTAAATACCACAATTCCGAGTATAAAGTCTTCAGTTTAAAGAATTTCGTTGAAACAGTATTGACGATGAGCTGACGCCGTGGAGTTGGATCTCCCACACTCTATTGAGCGATGGTATCTCGCTAGTGACGTATAATTTCTATCGTGGGCGGGCGGTATCCGCGTCGTAAAAGGTTAAGGGTTTCGTGTGAACTGTGGACGTTGCACAATCTGTGTTCAGGGGAGGGGAGAAACCAAAAATAGATAGGCTGAGTCAAATATTAGAAATTTTAAAATCTTATGAAATCCGGTGTTACTTTTTAGGATTCCGTACCAAAAGGGTAAAACGGGATCCGATTCTTGACACTTCGCCTTCCGTCTGTCTGTCTGTCTTTTTTAGGCTGTATCTCAGGAACCATGATAGCTAGAGGGCTGAAAATTTCACATTTCTATTGTTGCTATGACAACAAATATTTAAAATCAGAATTAAAGGGAGTTCCAATATTTTGCAGTTTTCTGAACGGAACCCTCTGTGCGTGAGTCCGACTCGCACTTGGCGGATTTTTAAATTCGTTTCACCTCGCCGTCATTAACTGTGAACTCGATACTGGGTACCTACTGGAAACTCGAAAAAAAAACTGACTATCTAAACGTATCCAAAAACTTTCAATTTTTACAAATCAAGCAATCAGTATTTAAAAGAATCTTTGACCATTAAAATTATATTTAATTCGATGCATCCCCCTAGTAGAAATTTAATCCAAATACATATAAACAACATTGTGCAAAACAAATTTGAATTTGACACAATCTTGCAACGTTATTCATCTTTTCTCGAACTTTATAATAGTATTTCAGTACTTTATCACAATGTAAATATGGGGCGGGGCTTGAACAATTTACTATTTCTACAATTTACAGTGTCTGTATAAAAATTTGTCTTGAAAAAGAAACAAAGGATCTGGAAAATATTGTTTGTAGGACTTCTACCTAGCTCTATTCAATGTCGAAGCCCTAGGTGTGCAGTCTGCTCTTCAGAACGTAGGTAACTATTGTAATGCTGCTTCATAGCTGTATTTTTTATGAATAGGGATAGCTGTGTATATAAGTTTCATCAATCTATACTGTCTGAAAATAGCAAACGTAGGGTTTTTTTTTGTTTTATGCCGGACTCCTACTGACTGAAAACCTCACGTGTCTTACTAACAGCCTACGGTTGGGAGCCCCGGGTAAACCCTCGCAAGGATACCCCAGGACTAGCAAACGTAGGGTAGAACGTCCACCCGCCAGATGGACCGACGACCTAGAATAGGTCGCATGCTGGGACTGGATGCGGAAGGCCCAGACCGTGTTTTGTTGCGTAAACTGGGAGAGGCCTACGTCCAGGAGTGGACTGCCATAGGCTGATTTGATTTGAAATGTCCGTAAATATTTATTACCGTAATCCAGAAATTCCTAGCACGGGAGACATCGTTCCATTTTAAAATGTGATGGAATGCTAATAAAATATTAAAATGATTACTTATTGATTAAATCAATCATTCAAATCAGCCTATGGCAGTTCACTTATACCTAATCCTCCTATTTCCTTGTTGGGTTAAAAGAAATCTGAATCAACATTTTTCAATGTAAAAAAATATTTCACATAAAAGTTACTACTCCCATGGGGCACCTTAAAATGAATAGTTATTGAAGAAAACACATTCACAGTTCTGCAGAAGTGCCTGTTAATCTTGTGTCATATTCAAATTGCTATTGTATTTATGTTACCGTCTTTTTAGGATTCCGTACCCAAAGGGTTAAAACTGGACCCTTTTACTGAAATTTGAAAAACTTCACTTGTACTGTTCCACAATATTTATTATTGTGATACCTAACCAGTTTCGCTTTAGGGCATTCTCAAAGGATTGTGGAACAGTACAAGTGAAGTTTCGAATTTGGAGGACAAGGCCAAGCTGGCGTCCAAAAAGCTAGGTGTGCTCAACAGGACGCGGCGGTACTTCACTGCGTCGCAAACTCTGCTTGTCTATAAGTCTCAAGTACGGCCGCACATGGAATAATGCTGTCACCTCACCTTTGGGCGGGGCACCTGAATATCAGCTTCGACTCGGTGCAAAGAAGAGCTGTGAGAGTTGTCAACGATCCTATATTTACAGGTGGTGTGGAACCTCTTCGCGATAGGAGAGACTTAGCCTCCTTATGCGTGTTCTACCGCCTGTACAATGCCATTGTACAGGCGGTAGACAAGCATTGTCATTTTCCTCAGAGTTGAGGAATTGTTTAATATGATGCCCACGGCTACGTTCTATCATCGCACCGCTCGCCACAGACACGGAGTTCATCCTCACACTCTAAGTCCGGAGCGTTCCAGCACGGTTAGATACGATAGGGGTTTTCTACCGCGCACGCTTAGGTTATGGAATGATCTCCCTGCCTCGATTTTCCCAAACGCCTACAGCATGGCATTCTTCAAAAGGAGTCTTAGAATGTTTTTACAGGGTCGGCAGCGCGAGTGTGGCGCCTCTGGTGTTTCAAACGTTCATGGGCTGCGGTGACCACCGGTCCTTCTGGTGGGCCGTATATTTGTCTGCCACCTTAGTGGTATAAAAAAAAAGTTTTCCAATATATGTAGCAAGTTCCATCAAGTGCCATCAATCAACAGGATCATTAATCACCAAGCTGTCTTTTAATTTTTTTTACTGTGAGGAATTCCGACAGTACCTATGTTATGCCGAACTCTATAACAAAAACTTCTAAAAATAAAAAAATAAGGCGGCTCACATATTTATTTGCTGTTTTATGGTACAGAACCCGTCGTGCCAGAATCCGAGTGCCGCTATTTTGTATAAAATAAGCACAAAATAAAAAAGCTTTTAGTAAGTTGTCTGTCCCAATCAATCAAATTAGACTATCGCAGTGACTTGACAAAAATATTTTACAATTTTTGACATATTGGGAGGGTGATTGGTGATTGGCCTTTATTTTACCAAACTGACCAGACGGGTTGGTACGGGATTTTAATTTGAGTTTTTTTTTTACTACATCATGACTCATTAAGTTAGTGAGTAGGTAGCTGATGACTAGGTTCCACTTGCAGATGAGTCTCGTTTGTGTCTTCAAGACGTTAAGGCTTCCCGTTGCACTTCATTAAATAGTACAGGGCGTTCTAAAAAGCATTCAACTGTTTGCTGGCATAAACCTGGTCAATTCCCGGGGGAGACGACAGGATTTTCCCATGAAAGGACGTCAGGACTTTCCCTGGAAGGAAAGTCTCCCCAGGTGATTGCAACGTTCTTTCCTAGCTAGGACTGGCTTGGTGTCCTCCCTAGTTGGGGGAGAATCTGTACAAAGTTTTAATTACATTTTTTTAAAACTCGTGTATTCCCTAATTAGTTACTATAACAGAAAAATAAATTTTCAAGAAATCAAATAAGTACCTCTACTTACATGTAAGTCAATTCAATTTGGTTTCTTGAAATTTTAATTTGCTATTATTATTATGATTTTTTACATCTAAAAAGATTTGTTTGTTCCTCTTTAGACTATAGTTAAACATAAAAGAGTAATTCAATAAACAAACATTAAAATCAAAATGATCCTCAAAAGTATATTTTAAATATAAAATTCTCGTGTCACAGTTTTCGTTTCCGTACTCCTCCGAAACGGCTTGACCGATTCTCATGAAATTTTGTGAGCATATTGAGTAGGTCTGAGAATCGGCCAACATCTATTTTTCATACCCAGTGACCGGGAACCGGGAATAACATTCCACGCTTGCGGAGCCGCGGGCATCAGCTAGTAATATATGTATTTGGACTGGCAGTAATCCCTCCCTACGAATCCCGAAGGAAAATAGCTATTAACCCTTATATCGAGTCAAATGATAATTTACTGGACTGATATTCACGGTTTGTTGTAAACGCAAAGGAATTTACATTTCTGTCATGTTTCAACGATTTTATTACGTCAGATTTCGCGAGCACGGGGTCCAATAATGAGCCACTCACTGGTCTGTTTCTGAGACACACGAGCACTTTGAGTATCTGACTTCTTACTTTTTATAAATTAAATATTGTCGGCCGTAGAATAAGCGTGCTAAAGCGATAATCTGCTGAATATGTATGTCAAAAAACTTATAACCAATGGAGTACACGAGTTCTTGAGATCACGATTTCCTGAAAGGTTAAAAGAAGCCTCCCTCACAAAAAATAAGGTCGTTATAAGATACTGTTTGCATGTTAGGCTGCATGTAGTATTTTCGCTGTTAGGCTGCATTTAGACACCACTGTATCTGTCAGGAGCTATAAAACCAACTCCTTCAGACCTTCTTACTTCTTTCCGAGGGATTACATAGGACTCCTGGTGGACAGTGGTAGGGCTACGTGTGTTTTTAGTCAGTAAGAGTCGAGCAAATAGAATACAGAAGTAAGTCCTTCCAAAGAAAATTGGTCCAACAATTTGCTCGCTACCAAATTCAACCGTATAGCAGGCGCATTAAACAATACAAGACTCGTGTTTGGATACACTACGGTCCTCGTTCTGTTCGCATATTGCATTCCGTACCGTCAGCAAACAATTGTTGGCTATGTATACAAGAAAATAATGAGTTCACTTCCTTACGTATTTGTTTGAAAGAATTCGTGTATTTTGTAGCTTATTAATATTTTATATTATACTGTTCTTACAATGGGGTGCAGGAAGGCATTTTATGATGTATGTTTTACAAAAAACAAAAATAAATCGTAGCAAGAAAGTTGTTAGTTCCGTCTTGTTGCCTACGAGAGCTTCGTAGATTTCGTAGCTGTTGTAGCAGTTTACGTAGCCGTATGTCGGTTCTATATTTAATACATTATGTATGTATGTTAGTATTTACATTATACATGTAAACTGTAAATATAGGAAAGAAACACGATTTGCAGTGAATTCTTTGTTTGAAAGCTGATGTGATCGATATGGCCATGGGCAGTTTGTAGGGAACCATGTAGCAGACAGCAATCCGGCATAGCTTCCATGACGATTTTCACACGTAGAAAGCTATCTAAATAAGTTTAGAAGATCATCAGATCACTTCCTACGTGGGGATCTCACTAAAATTTTAAGGTCCGAGTGATTTGAAATTCGGTAGGTATATACATAGTTACTTGGTGGTATTTTCACTACATGGTAATCTGGAAGTGGTTTCTGCATCAACTAGAATGCGGGATATCCTACTTTATAAAAATTTACAGGATACCAAGTTTAGGCTTATTAAGACAATTACAGTGTCGGGCGTATTTAAATTAAATAAATAAATAAGTTGTTATTAAGTGCAACAATCACAAAAACACAAATCTGCTGCACCCGTGTTCATTGTAGGTTATTTAAAAAGATAGAAAAAATATTGAACTTCGTATCTAAAAGCTGAAAATAAAATCAATCTTCGTAACGTTCGCTTATTGCTTTTCAATTAATACTACGTACCTTAGACTCAATAAAGTAATATAAATTAAAAATGCTTTATTCGTAATCATGTATTCGAGGCACGTTTCTGATTAAACAATTTTCTTGTGTAAGTTCTTCTACAACTTTTATTTTAACATAATGAGAATATTATATCTACGTGATGAAATTGATTTTATATAAAGTTATAATTGAATCATCTAATGCCCTTTGTAATAGTTACGGCCTGATCGGAAAATTGACGGTGACTCAAATTAAATCTTCCATTGATAGACAATTTGCTTTTTTTTTAAAATGAACTATTTCATATAAAGTTTTTATTTATAAGTAAGTACGTCTGAGTCAAGATGTCACTATAAATAACTTATATAAAGAAGTTAGCATCATTATTATGATGCTAACTTTATAATTAACATTATTTAAAGTAAACATTTTAGGCAAGTAGTCGTATTAAGAATTAGTTAATAGTTCTAATGGACTTTTTTTTTATAAATAAATGGCTTGTGTATTAATGTATATGTATGATGGCATTATTAAGGTAGGCTTTCGAAGCGAGCGTCTATAGCGTCAGTGGCGCCGCAACAGACAGATGTTCCATACAAATGTATGAAATTCTAGAGAACGACTTTCGAGCTCAGCGACACAAACGCGGCGTCAGTGACGTCACAGTGCCGCTGTGTCAGACTAGAATTTCATACATTTTTGTGGAACATCTATCTGTCGCGGCGCCACTGACGCTATAGACGCTCGCTTCGAAAGCCTACCTTAAGACATTAGGCGCGAAATACCTAATATTATATCAATACAGTTTAACGCGCAACACAGACGCCCGACCGTAAATACTGGAAGGGCGCCGTGTGACTTTAGCCGGTATAAGTCTGGTATCGTTTCCATTTGAAATTCTACACCTGAGAAAAACTGATGTAAAATGATTACGTTAATATAAATTATACAAAACTAATAATAAATATAAATTTTGACGGTCACATGGCAGCAGGCACCCTCCCCATGTTCAGGGGGTGCCCGTTAGCGCTCATCTACTCTCTACCACCTCTACTTACAGAGGGGCGCCCGTGAGCGGTGAAGGTGCAGGCATGCTCTTCACCTCGTTATGGGCTCCCCTGGTAGAGTCCATTCGTTAATAATTATGTACATATTGTCAAACACATCAATCAGCGTATCGTAGGATCCAGCACGTAGAAATGAAATCAGTAGAAGTAGGCTTGAAAATCTGGAATTAAGATTCTTCAAGCGTTATACTGATAAGCCATATGTCTATGTTCTTGAAGCACACTGTCAACTGTCAATAGAATCTCAGGACAATTTAGGTTAGCAGCGCAAATAAAGCAAGCAGCGGTGAAAGTGTTAATATACCTATATTATGCTCACTTTTGATCTGGTGGACTAAAATACACTTTTGATCGTCGCCGTCCGTCGCCAATACTTCGCATCAATATCGCATCAAAATTTTGAAGAGCTGAAATGTAAATTTGTTGTTCTATCGGTACTTTATTATTAACGTATGAGTCTCTCTCACAACAGTTACAAGCATTATTACAAACAACGCATATTTGTGCGAATGCAGTTGTATTTTTAACTTCCCCGTGCCCATTAGGTCTATATTTGTGTTTCTTTAATGAACGATAATTGTTGGAATCTATAATTAACGGTTTTACTCGTTTCCAATACTACGAGTATAATAACAGTATTAATGTCGTTTGGAAATGAGCGTGGGTTTACTGGGCCATATTGTGCTTAACCGTAGCGATGGTTCCGTGTACCTTCACACAATTATTGTATTTTTTTTATTCTACGAGTGAACTAAATATAATAAATAAATAAACAATAATAACTAGAAATAAAGTTAATATAAAGCTTATACTGATAAACACGGGCGAGGAAGCACGAAACTGTGTTTTAATACTGTAACAGAATGGGCAATTAAACACTTCAGGACTCTGCTAATTACTTTATTCTCCGTATAGACACACAATAAATTGGGCAGAGCTTCGGCTAGTCTTATTATACAGTACAGAATGACCGACAAATGTGCTCGCACTGTCTTATATAGATGTACAGACGAATTTGAGAATGCATGGTCAATTCGAAACGAAATTGCCCTGAGAATTGACGCCATCTATCGGATAACAATGGAAGTCAAGTATCTAGCGTTGCCGATTCTTTTAATACCTCACACAGGAACGCGATTATTGTCAAAATAGCAACTCATTAATCTTTCGAGTAATGTAAATATGCCATCTAGTAATTTTTTTGTGATTCTAAGATGTCTATGCAATATTATATTCAAGTAAAGTTGCGCCATCTAGCGGAGTTTTTGTAGTTTGGACTAAAATGTGCATGGGATTATAGATCTTAAGGGGCCCATGCAATATGTGAGGTGACTGTACACTCGGAAATTGCGTAATTCCTTATGTCAACTGTCATAGTGATTTGAGGAGTGGCGTAACAATACTTTCTAACACCAGGCGGTGTTACACTCGTGCTGCTCACCCCATTGCTGTGTTTGACCAGACAGGGACAGGACAGGCTGTAATGTTATTCAAAAATTTCAACCTACCCATAATGCCTTCAATTTGATTCAATTGCTACCATGTTATTGAAAGAAAGTAACAACAGCTTAGCGTGATTTTTGAAGCACGGAAACACTCGTACCTACCTAAATAAAATATTATTATAAAAATAATAAAATCTCATTCTTTTCAGTATACGATACCTACGACCAAAACAGCTACGACCGTTTCAAAATTAGGCTAGACTTTTTCCTATTTTCTCTATATAGGGAGGGTACACACCATATTCTAATATTTATCCCGTGAACCGAGAACAAGTCCCGGTGGGATACGGGTACGGCAAAATTATTCCCCGCGGAAGGTCATTGTCGCTGGTATACCTACCACTACATAATTAAACATATTTTACAAGTAGCTGATGCCGGCGACTCCGCCCGCATGAATTATTTTCTCTTATTTAGTCTTACGGAAGCCAAACCTTGATTATTCTATTTTTATTCATATCTCCGGTTCATTTGAACCGATTGCGATGAAACAAACGTAAGATTTTGAGACTGATCAATATCTTTTAAATAAAAAACCGCCTCAACGGTGAACAAACAGACATGTTTAACACGGGACAAAAAATATTTGATCCATAAATATTTGACACACGACCACTTTGCAATTTTATAAAATTTTAAAACTCCTACTAATATTAAGTTTGTGAAGATGTTCGGATGTTTGTTACTCAATCACGCTCTAACGGCTGAATGGATCTGGCTGAAATTTGGTAGGTACAGGGATAGAGTATAGTCTGGAATAACGCATAGGCTACTTTATATCCCGGGAAAATTTTCCCACGGGAAGCGGGAACGGGAACCAAATTTTACGCTGGCGAAGCCGCGCGCATCAGCTAGTTATAAATAATCTAAAAAAAATCCGACACTAAACAAATTCTAATCCCTTTTTTCTCACGTGGGGAAATCCCTACGGATACCTACCACGTCAGTAAAGTGTAATCCCTACTTTCCACTTGTCCTTGTTTTCTTAGCCTTTACGAGTCACACATAGCTGATAAAATTTATATCAGGTCCGCCCTATAAATAAATGTCGTAGAGTCAGACATATCACACGTACGTTTGCACTGCTGTTGAAATCTAATATTGCCATTACTGTGACATTGTTTTACTGTTTGTACATTATCTGTGGAAACTATTTCCTTTCTTTACCTAAGATGAGAAGTTGAGCATATTATTATACAGGGTGAATTTTTGAAATTGGCTTGGATGGACAAATCGTAAACTATAAGGAATAGCAAAAAATGCTTAAAGGAGTCACGAGCCCGATTTTGATAAAACTTAAAACCTCATCATTAGAGTTTTGAAAAACCAATAATCCTAGCTGGGAATCGAACCCATTGATTCAGAAAAAAAACACACCCTGTATTATTACACCATACGATAGTGTCGCTGATAAGGATCAAATTCTGCGAAGTAATGATATACGGCAAATTTAAGAAAAGTTTGGAATTTAATGGAATTCATATTTTCATGTACCTAAATTTTGTATCATAATTTGTTTCGTTCGAAATCCCAGAATAGATCGTAACTATTCTGTGTTTTAAATTATGCTCCGAATAATTTTTTGGAGAATATTCTAAATGGAATCAATAACATTGAATGCAGTACGATCCTTGAGGCCACGAATCCAGCTATGTGTAAAACAATAGTCTACATTTTGAACAATTATTCAGTTAACGTAAGAAAAATAAATTGTATTTTGTTAAAGATGAGTACTTTCCTTTAGTTTGCCGTATGTCATTACTTCCCAGAATAAGATCCTTAATAGCAACACTATCGTATGGTGTAATAATATAGGGTGTGTTATTTTTTTCAAAATCAATGGGATCGATTCCTAGCTAGGATTATTGGTTTTTCAAAAATCTAATAATGAGGATTTAAGTTTCATCAAAATCGGGCTCGTGACTCCTTTGAGCATTTTTCGCTATTCCTTATAGTTTCGGATTTGGCCATCTTTGAGCATTTTTCGCTATTCCTTATAGTTTCGGATTTGGACATCCAATCCCTTTTGAAAAATTCTTCCTGTATACTAGTCGATGTCACGCGGTTTTAATTGTGTAGTTCCCGTTCCCGTGGGATTACGTAAATAAAATATTGTATCAACCGGGAATAGCGTAAATATATAGCTTGAAAGATTTTCTAATCAGTTTAGTAGTTTCGGAGCCTATTTAATGCATACAAACAAACAATCAAATCATTCCTTTTTAGGGTTCCGTACAAAGGGTAAAAATGGGACCCTATTCATGAGACTTCGCTGTCCGTTTGTCTGTCTGTCCGACGTGAGGCTGTATCTGAGGAACCGTGATAGCTAGAGAGCTGAAATTTTTAAAAATTACTAAAATTAGAAAAATGGTGGGATTAAGGTGGACTCCCATACAACAAATGTGATAGTTTTTGCTGTTTTATGGTACGGAATCCTCTGTGCGCGAGTCCTACTCGCACTTAGCCATTTTTTGTATTATTAGTATAAACAAACGTATTACCTACTATCTTGCTTTGACCAGCTGTGCCCCCGGATTTGTCTATGACATGTTACGAACCTCGTAGCACCCACATAGAAACCGTACAACATACTTAATTTGCTGACATTTAATATTAAGTACTGCTCCGCTCCCTTGGGTACTGATGAAAAACCTAACGCAATGATACATACATACGTAGCTTATTATACTTCAGAATAGCTATCTTGTTTTTCTATCCTACTTCCTACTTCCTACTAATATTATAAATGTGAAAGTTTGTGAAGATGTTTGGATGTTTGTTACTCAATCACGCTCTAACGGCTGAACGGATTGAGCTGAAATTTGGTACAGAGATAGCTTATAGTCTGGAATAATACATAGGCTTTTCATCCCGGGAAAATGTTCCCACGGGAAGCGGGAACGGGTACCAAATTTCACGCGAGCATCATCTACTAGTAGGTCTATAAGTTAAAGATTCTTTCAAAATCGATTGAGTAAGTAGTTTCCGAGTTTGTCGAGTGCAAACGTTTCTTTCTTTCTAATATTAGTATAGATAGGTATAATCAACGAACAGGGTTATTTTGCTTTTTACAACCATTAACTAACACGTTTTTTCATGGTTATGTTAATCACTAAGCTTAATCGGCACTTCAAGTAACAAGAAGTTATGCAAAATACCAGTTACTGTCTTTCATTTAAATTTTCTTTGTCTTTTTCTACCGCAAATACCTAGAAAGAAATAAAAAATACATTTGTCCCTGTCTAATAACACAATGAGCAGGTGCCACAGAAAGTTTTGACTAATGCATATTTGAATATTACATTGTTCCTGTTTTACATTAAATAAGAAAAGCATAACCTAAAATTTCTAAAGGTTGGCCATGAAATTGTGTAGCGAAAATTTCAGACCAGAGCCGTAATCTATATTTTACTTGCTATCCTATATAAATACAAGCGGACGCCTACGGTTTTGCCCGCTGGGATTATACGCTTACACGTTCCTATCCGATCCTCTCTATCCATTGGATAAACGGTTAAAAAATCATCCAGAAGTTTTTCAATATAGGAAAGCTAGTGCGTAGTGGGAACATTATATAAAGAATAAAAGAACAAAATCTCTCCTCTTAAAATGGATTCGAAGGAGTGATAGACTTTTATTGCGAGTACGACTTACTAAAATTCTGTGCCAGAGCCAGAGTACATGAAAAATGCATTTCAGTCTTATTTGTGTTCAATAATTACAAAGAATTGCTGAAAATACTTTTATTAAAAATATTTACAAAAAGTGTCGCTACATCACAGTGAGAGATTTATATTTACAAAAGTTCAAATAAGGAATCACTTTCATTCACAATAAATGATAAACTTATAATTATAAATGTTAAACATGTTCACAATAATAAAACATGCTTTGCTATTTGAATGTTAATAATTAAATTATAAGCTGATGTTCGAAATTTGAAATAACATTTCGACAATGTTGACATTGGCAATAATAGATAATATTATAGATCTTACGTGAGTTTCGAATTTTATTTGGAGTACTAAATCAAAATTTAAATTGAGGGTTTGTTTCACAACTAATTGTTTAAAAAATAAGTATAATCTTTTTCACAAAAAGCAATAAGTTCATATATAAAAGAAACTGAACGGAACGATATTTAAGCAATATCCTTTGAGCTTGTTAACAAAAGAATTTTCCAGATCGGTGCGTGAATTATGAATTAACAGCCACGTTGAAATAAAAGAAAAGCCTGTAATTAACAAGATAAAATGAGTGAATTGAAATTTATTGAATGGTTGTGAAACATAACCTTGAAGTTATTGTTAAAACATTACATTTAGCGCCACGAGTGTGAGCGAGAGCGCACGTGCACAGTGATTTATTATGCGACTAACGGGTCGTTGACCCCGAGAATAATAATGTCTACAGTAAAGTGCAATAATTGTAATGTGGTGATAAACGAGTGTCTTGCTTTTATTCAAAATAAAGCTGACATAATGGATGAAAACAGCATTAGCCGATTGTGTACTACGGCTTTTTCAGAGGACGAAATAAAAGTGGCGAAAAAGTTACTGTTCGAGTCTGTGGATACCTCCCGTCGTCAAATTAAACGAAGGAACGAGGGAAAGGGTCGAAGAGACATCGAAGACATAATCACACTGATAAAGGTAACAGATCCAGAATTGGTACCTATTTTTGTGGCCAGATATCTTCATAAACTTCCCCCTGTAACGTTCGATCATTTGGATGCTACGAAGATTCTTAGGGACATCATAAAATTACAAGAAGACGTAACTGTAATAAAAGAAAGTTATGTAACGGCGGAACAAGTACAGGGGTTACATAAGACGAGTCATCCAAGTTATAGAAATTTAAATATAAACAATCGTGAAAAAAATTCTGTAAATTCAATGTGTGAGGGTAACTTATTAACACATATTCAAAGTAATCCAACGGCGCCCGAGTCGAGAAACAGGTGTGGGACAGAGAGACAAGATGATATCTGTGACGATACCATAATAAACAATAGTGGTGTCTCACCGGCGCCGGAGGCGCACGAGTATGCAGCGAAGGACACAGCTGATTGCAATTCTAATAGAAAAAAGGGGTGTGTCGAAACCTGTACTGTGGTTTCGACATCTCACACTCACAATGATGCTACGATCAAAGAAATACATTCGGAGATAGCGGATCAGGAAAAGAGGCACACTGCGGTTCCGAACGAAATGATGGCGCGTGCAGAGGGTATGACGTCATCGGCGCATGAGCGTATATTATCTAAACCGCTCATGTCTGATATTTTGCGAGATGGCGGTCAGTGGAGAAAAGAAGTACAAAATGAAGAATGGAAGGTTGTGCAGCGTAAACGTTTGAAAAATCGATTTATTGGAATAAAGGGCAAAGCGGATATTTTCCCGCAGAATTCATTTAAAGCCGCGAGTGTTAGTGTGCCGTTTTATATATATAATATTGACAAAGACACGAAAATGGAAGATATAGTGGTATACATTAAAAACAAAACCGGTGTGGATGTTTCTATGAACAAAACTAGCATGAAATTAAATAAAGGTTATGCGTCATACAAATTTTCAATACCGAAATCAATGTTAAATGTTTTTATGAGCGAGTCACTATGGCCCTCGGGAGTTTTGTTCCGTAGATTCGTAAGTTTCTCTAATAACAATACTAAACAGCGTGATAGTGTGAAAACGAATGAATTTGGATCCATTAACAAACCGTAAGTAATGTATTGTACAAATTTAAATAGTAACGAAGTTGTTAAGTTTGCCAGTTTTAACTGTAAGTCCATAAACAGATCAAAAGTTTGTGTACAAAAATTATGTAAGTCAGTGGACATTATTGCATTGCAGGAGACCTGGCTATGGCCACATGAAATAGATGTGTTGGCTAGTATAGATAGTGATTTTGGTCATTGTGGAAAGTCAGCAATGGATACTACTGCCGGTGTTGTACGGGGTAGACCATATGGTGGAATGGCAATTCTATGGAGAAAGTCATTATTTACGTCTGTCTCGGTTATTCCCTGTGCGAACGATCGAATTGTTGCTGTAAAAGCAGCGTCGTCCGATCGCACTATACTTTTCATAAATATTTATATGCCTACAAATTCTGAAGCCAACTTGACAGAGTTTTCTGATTGCTTGGGTGAAATTGCGGCCATTGTTAATTGCAATAATTTGGAATATGTATATGTTGTGGGAGATTTCAATGCACACCCCGGTGAATTATTTAGTGGTGAAATGTTGAACTTTTGCGTAGAACAAAAATGGCAGTGTGCGGACTACAATCTTCTTGGGTTGGACTCCGATACCTACACTTTCATATGTGAAACGTGGGGTAGCAGGCGTTGGCTTGATCATTGCCTTGTGACTGAAGCAGCGTGGAAATCAATTGAAAAGGTTGAAATTCACCATGATACATACTGGTCTGATCATTTTCCGCTGTGTTTTCATGTCAACATGGGGATGATTAGACCATCGGGTGCATTCACTAATCAGGAGTGTAAACTGTACGATGGGGCCGTATGGGGTGAGAGAAATTCGGGCCAGATAGACTGTTATTATGGGCTGTGTATGGAAAAACTGAAACATGTCGATTTTCCTTTGGAACTAGGTGAGTGCTGTGACAACTTTTGCACAAACAAACAACACAGGGCTATAATCGATAGTCTGTACAAGGAACTCGTGACTTCGCTTAGGGAGTCTGCTGAGGTCAGTTCTGGGTCCAGAGGGGTCGGGATGAAGCGGCGCACAGTGGTAGGATGGAACACTCATGTCAAGGTCGCTCACGGGATTGCCAGGAGTGCTTTTCTTAATTGGGTGTGGCATGGAAAACCCCGGGATGGTCAGCTGTTCGTGGTAATGAAAGAAACCAGAAAGAAATTTAAACAGAAGTTGAAATTTTGTCAGAACCACGAAGAGCAGATCCGAATGGATATCTTGGCTGCTCAACGGGAAAATAAGCAGTTTAAGCAATTTTGGAAATCAACAAAGAAATTGAGCCCTAGACCTGTGGCTCCCGTGAGCGTCAATGGCGTGACTGAACCAAAGGGCATAGCGGACCTGTTTAGAGAGCACTTTCGGGTAACATCAAGGCTGCAGACTGAAAGGAGAGCAGACGGACCTGGAGACCCTGAGATGGTGCCCATAAGTATTACATCTAAGGAAGTGCATCTCTGTATCAAGTCTATGACAAAGGGTAAGTCGCCGGGTTGGGATGGGCTAAGTATCGAGCACTTTCAGCATGCGGGTCCACATCTTCCGAGAATTCTGTCAATGTTGTACAACTGTTGTTTGAGGCACTCATACCTTCCGGCAGAATTGACGAAAACAATAGTTGTGCCCATTGTTAAGAACAAAACGGGGGACATTTCTAGTCCTGATAATTACAGGCCCATTTCTCTGGCGACAATTACGGCCAAGGTGCTTGACGGCGTGATTGAGCGGCGTATAGAAAAAAAGATAAAATTACACGATGCTCAATTTGGCTTTAGGGCGGGTCTGTCTACTGAAACAGCTATACTCGCGCTCAAGCACACTGTCAGGTACTACACAGATAGAAAAACACCTGTGTATGCCGCTTTTCTTGACCTCTCAAAGGCGTTTGACCTGGTTAATTATAATATTCTGTGGGCTAAAATGCGAGAGCAAGGTATACCTGATGAGCTGGTAAAACTGATGGAATATTGGTATGACAACCAAATTAACCAGGTCAGATGGGAGGGAGCGCTATCTGATGGGTATGGGTTGGAGTGTGGGGTGAGGCAGGGGGGGCTGACGTCACCGTCACTCTTCAACCTGTATATAAATAAGCTGATCGAGGAGCTCAGTAGCACTGGGATCGGATGCTCTATCGACTCTAAAATCATAAATAGTATTAGTTATGCTGACGATATGGTGTTGCTGAGCCCGTCGATTAGTGCACTCCGTCAGCTGCTTTCATTGTGTGAAGAATATGCTAAAGCTCATGGTCTTGTATACAGCGAGAAAAAATGTGAGCTTGTTGTATTTAGGGTGGGCTCGAAAAAACCTGATACGGTCCCACCTGTATATGTTAACGGGGTAGCGTTGAATAGGGCGTCATCTTTTAAATATTTGGGACACATCGTTACCGAAGATTTAACTGATGACAGAGATATAGAGCGGGAGCGGAGGGCGTTGTCGGTCAGATGTAATATGCTGGCCCGCAGGTTTGCTCGATGTACGCAAGATGTAAAAATAACGCTATTCAAAGCATACTGTCAGTCGATGTACACGTGCAGCTTGTGGGTCAGTTATACGCAGAGGGCCTACAGCGCTCTTCGCGTACAGTATAATAATGCCTTCAGGGTGCTGTTGGGATATCCTCGTTTCTGTAGCGCGTCTGGTATGTTTGCCGAAGCAAACATAGACAGCTTTCAGACGCTGATGAGAAAGCGCGTTACGTCGTTGTTACAACGGTTGAGAGAGAGTCCCAACAGCATCATGAAGGTCATTACTGATCGACCTGACTGTCCCTTTTCGAGGCATTGGATGCACCTTCATACATATAAACTGGGTGCACCAAGTTATATGAATTGAGCTGTAATATGATTTAGTTGGTACAATTTTGTTTTATTTATTTTTTATATTATTTGATTCAATTTCAAGACATGCAATTCAATTTATATAATTTATTCTATACAATTGACATTACAAATTAAAATTCATTCCGTTATGCTTAATCCATATCTCAATTTATAATTTTTTATCCTGATGACTATTAATTTGTATTTTTAAGAATTTGTGTTAATGATTTGAATTATTATGAATTTGTATAAATACTACTTACTAACATAGTTTGTAAGTTTTGTATACTAACTCATATGGATATTTTTTTTCCGAAATAAAATTTATTATTATTATTATTATTATTATTATTACAATATTCTACAGTTATCTACCGAAAGTAAAACATAATCTGCATATCGGCACAACTGCAAATGATTCATTATTTTCGTATTATAAAAGAAGTACGTAATATACTTATAATCTAACCTATTATGACAAAATTTAATAAGTAGGTTTATAATACTAATTGTTCCCCATTTAAAAAAATAGAAGTTTATTCAAACTTTCAAAGGGTTATGTTTTCTAGAATTTCTTTTTCTTTAAAAGTGTCATAGAAATGTTACTAAGTGTCCCGAAACAGTCATAAAATAGAAAATATGAGGTCGATATTGTTGGTAGCAACTGACCTCATACCAGGTCTCATAGAGCTCATAGATCTTAGTGAGTCCCATTGTACGGTTTTGGTGGCTCCCTATACTCGAATTGCAAGATCTATTGCATCTGTGATATTGATCCTCACTTCCAGATATATACACGGGTCTCCTCCAAGGTTTTAGCTTCGACCAAGCAATAGTATAGAAGGCCCACTTCATACATTACGAACTCAAAAAGTGAGACTAGTTCACACACAAAGATATTGTAGCAACGACACGACATGCACACATACATTCTCTTTTCGAATTTAGGGTAGTGTTTTTACACTTCGAGAACTCACAGGAAGGCATCTTGCGTAAGAAGGGACAGCCCTTCTTACGCAAGATGCCTTCCTGTGAGTTCTCGAACTCGAGTCTCGAGTTACCCATCTTCGTTTAAGTTGTGTACAGACACAACTCAAACGAAGATGGGTAACACACTGTTTTATGTTCTACAAGCGAGGCATAAAGGAATTTTTGTGATCTTCAAATTGTAAATTATTTCTACACAAGAGTTTTAAAACATCCACTTGCAAAATAAGTAATTTCGTATTAAATTGATTTTTGCGGTTTGTGTACAGAAATAATTGCAAAACAAATAGATATTGCAAGTTTTTTGTGCGCGGAAATTAGTGATGTCTCTTTGTCATCTGATTACGTGAACTTCAGAACTCAATGCCATTTAGCGGAATTTGCAATTATATTCCCATGATAAATTCAAGATGACATATTTTTCCTTTATCTACGAAGAGGTACAAATAATTGAAAATTAAAAAAGATTTCAGAAGATTTCTGTAAGTCAGCGAACGTGAGATCGACTATAAATTTGAGTGTGTGGGGCAAATCATAGAATAGACGAATTTATAATAGGTTCTGTAGAAATTACTGCTCTGACCAGACGTGAAAAATGCAGTTCAGTTATGGTTTAGGGACACCCAGTAAAGCTAATATAAAAAGAACCCAGCACTAAACAGTCTAAATACAAAGCCAGTTAAAGCAAAATGGGGACAACAATATTAGCCGTAGTATTGAGGGCCGTGGAAATACTTTTCAGCTCGTCGATCTATTCTGACCAAGTTTGCAGTTTTTGCGGGGTAAGCATGGTGGTAAATCCATTTCTTCCCCGACCCCTTCCCCCCTTTCGACGCCTGCGCCTTTTCTTGTTTGCCATGCGAATCATGTCCCTCTGCGAGTTTATGACCCTGTGGAAAATAAATATTTTGTGAAATAGGCCCTTACTTTATATTTTTTTTAACTGAATCTGTAATACTTTCTTATTATAGCTTGAGTTTAGGATTCTACTCTTTGAGAGAGACGAATCTTTAATGCTATTTCGTATAAAGTTCATGAAAATGAGTCCAGTCGTTACTAGTGTTTTCTAAAAGAACGAGTAACATAGAAATTGCACCAGGCTTAACAATACCTGGTGCAAATACTCGTGTGATAGGAGAGATCTCAAGGCCGTATTACAGAATGATACTCTAGAAATACACAAGACAGGATAAGCCATGTCAGTATACCTTTGACACGTGCACAAGCCCCCCATGGCCATTAAATCCAGACTCTCCTTTGGCGTGCTCCTCGTGGCCCGCTTTGTAGTCAGCCTTCTTGAACTTGGAGCCCTGCAAGAGGAAAATATTTCAACAAAGGTAGACTATACTTTTCATTCAAGACTCAATAATGTGTGATGGAAATTCACGGCGACATCTATCGAATAAGGGGTGACTCTCACAGCACAAGTAATATATTAGTATTACATACAGATAGGCAACTCCCTGCCTCCCACTGAGCAAGCTTCCTCACCCCCGCCGCAGCTGTCATTATAGTTGAAGGGTATTTTGAGGGAACATTTTCTTAACCTTAGTGGTCACACACATTCAAGCTCTGTACAAGCATAACCTGTTTTTAGTGATCGGACAGAATTGAAAACGAATCATTTGTATGGAGTTTCCCCCTGTGCTCACAATCCACAACACTGTTGACAGTGATGTTCTAGTTGGTGGCACAATGGTGTGCCTCATAAACTCCACTTGAAGAACCCGGGGTTGTAAGTGAAGAGCAACACGTGCGTTGGCAGAGCGTTCGATGATTATATTATACTAGCTATTGCCTGCGACTTCGTACGCTGCATTTTATATGTGATTCTTAAGATTGATATAACTTTTTATTTGTGAACCGATTGACATGAAACAAACACTAAATGTTAAGTGGAGTAAACTGCAACGCAATAAAGAAAAACCGCATTTCAATCGGTTAAACGGTTGCTGAGATTAGCGTGCACAAAACGTACAGACAATCAGACAGTTACGATTTTATTATATGTATTGATATTGATGATGATATTGATATTGATTGATTTTTCCGTGTGGAAATCCCTTATGGATGCTTTTTTGTTTAAAGTGAGGAAAATCCTACACGGATGCTATGCCGGATTCTTACCGACCAAAAACCACGTTTCCTACCTAATGTCTACAGTCGGAAGCTCCGGGTAAGCCCTCGGAAGGATGTCCCAAATTTCTATATATTAGAAACGATTTTTTTTACTTAAATGGTAGTAGTAATTCTAATAGAAACTCCCTAGTATCTCAGTCATAGGTTAAACGAATTAACTGCGTACTTTTAATTACAAAGCGTTGTTACGTTAACTGTTACTTCCATGTTTAGATCAAGAAAGTAACTATTAAGTTAATCATCTCGTAAACTTCAGTTAGCTTACAACGTAGTTAGACTGTTAGAGGTATTAAGTTCTTATATAGTTTATAGAGATTCCGCCTACGCTTAATTATTTCTGTAGTCTATTCAGCGTGGGAATGCTGCCTGCGTCATGGACACTGGGCACCCTACCAAGGGGCTAAGTTTATATTTTCATGAATGTTTTCATTCAAGTATAGTTTTCATTTTTGTTTCTTGTATACCTATAAAGCGTTGGACTAAATGAGTGTGAGAAAGTAGGTTATAAGATTCCTGACCTTGACTGTTTGTACAGAGAAAAAAAAAAGAAGAAAATAGAAAGGAAAATCATTGAGTGAGCTAAAGTATATTAACATATGACATCAAATTATCTATGTAGTGTAGGTATATATATATACGAAATATCGTAGATAAAGGTAGACCGTGTTACATTTAAAATGCCCGGAGATCTACGGAAATATACCACAGCGATTCAATTATTTAGAGATGCATATTCATACCTAAATCATTTCTCTAATTTCTCTCAATCGAACCTCTAAATTTAAGATATCTTCGAAGGAAGAAATCGTAACCAATTAAAGTACAAGGTCGGAAATTTCATTTAATTTGGCTCATACGTCATAAAAAGCAGGTCAACTGAAGTTTTAAAGCGGCATAGCGATGATAATACGGTTTCTCTCATCTTATTATTTGAACCTTGGACGATTTAAGGCAGTATAAAAAGTTAATTAAACATTTAACCTTGAACTAATTGTGAGATGTCACAAAAATTAAAGAAAAATATTGAGAAACATCTTTTGAATCATACGCTGATATAGTGATTAATATACTATACATAATAGGTTGATAGAAAGTTTAGATATATTTTTTGGCATAACACAAGACACATCGAGGCTCTGCTTCAAGGCCAGCAGGACTGCCTCATGTGAGACTTCCGACCCTGGGGTAGGAACCGTCCTGTTAAAATTGTCGCATAAATATTTAAAAAAACATTGAATAGAACAAGAATCTACCTCATTTCTAAAATATGTTTCTGCGAGATGAGAATCACGAATGACAATTTATCTATAGTTTTTTTGAAGATGTTTCTGAGTTAATTCACATTCCTAGGTTATTTTTCAGTAGTACGTTTTATATTGTACTTGCTGTTTTCGATCCCGCATTTCATGGGAATCGGGAACTTATTTCGAGGACAAAAACCAGTCTTTGTGTTATTGCTATACCTACCTCAGGTAGATCCGTTCAGCTGTTAGAGCGTAAAACGTTAATATGTATTCATTCAACCACACAAATATTTTTTTTGATTTTTAATACCTTTTTAATAATAATTTTTAATACAGAAATAAGGATACCGTCACTACTACCGTTGACTATAGCTGAATGCAGTCGTTCGGTTTCCTGATCAGAAATTCAGATACGGAAACATGAATGCTGCGCTTACATACAAAACCTTCAAAAGGGCACACATGTCCTTACTACTATCCCATATTTCCTTCCTCCTTCCCGATTCGGCCGGTAACGTCCCGTTCTTAAAACGACCCGCTCTTAAAACCATGACTTTTTCGTCAATCGTCCTATTCGCAAATCGACGTTTGCGCTACACATTCTTCGAACTCTGTAAAGTATTAAATCGGAAACTTACCTCGGAGTGACCTTTCTCTTGTTGGTATCCTCCAGACTTTTCCTCTTCTGAGGAGTCCCCTTCTTCTTCGAAGAATTCCACTTTTTTCTCGTATTCTTCTTTTTTATGAATGTCGTGGCTACCTTTGGTATTGTGTCCTTTTGAATGCTTCCCGGATTCTTCATACTAGAATTGCAACATGTTTATCATTGAATATTCTCGAATTAAATTGTTAATTTCAGAAAATATTTTGTGTACAATAAACTTTAATTAAATTTTTCGCTTAAAGAAGTTTAATAAGAAAAGTACAGTACTATCATAAATAAAAATTAAACCTATCTAACCATAAATAAAAAATAAAAGGAGAAAGCTAATCATAATATAAATTTATATTATCTTGAATTTCCAACATAAATTATAGTTGCTGGAAACCAGTTTAAAGGTACTATATACGCACGTGAAATAAATTATGTAGTGAAATGTATGGAACTAAATTGCTAGTAAAACTATCATAGACATAATTATGGTCTTTACAAGATTATGAGTTGATCGAATAAGAGAACATACTTTTCGAAGTAAGAATTTTATAGAAATTAACTACGAAAAAATCTCCAATCACGTGGCTTGATTCCTTTGATGCTAACAAAATACAATAAATTTCACAAAATTTCAGGGCAAATATTCTGAAATTCGCACTTGAACGCGATGAGGTTTGAAGAGGCGTGTCATTTCATATTGGCGCTCCAAGTAGGTAAGGGGGGGACTTTAATCATTACTTAACTTAGAAATATGACGCACTAAGCTGAAATATAAAGAGCTGTTAGAATTAAAAACCCGTTACCTTCCACATCCACAATTATGATATAGATCAAAGTAGTTTCAAAATTAATAATTTCAATACTAATGACCATGTCAGTTTAAAACGGGCCTAATGACAATGCTGTTCAAACATTATTTTTAAACATAAATAGTTTTTTTTATTTAGTACCTATAAATTTACTGTGACACTGGCAAATTGTCGAGAACAGCAGAAAGGTCTTGAAAAGAAAAGTATATAAAAACAAATAGATTAGAAAATATAATAGAGATTTCTTTCAACCTTACTAGAAACTTTATTAAATCTTGAAACCAGATTGTTTCTTCGAGAACTTCAATAAACAATAGTCATTAGATATAAGCTTGGCAAAAAGAGTACAAAATAATGTAGTTCATATGACAACCCGTTTCGAATGTGGCGGAAGGCATTAGATAAAACCACCAATCAGTGCCCGGCAAACCAGCAAATTGTATTACGTCAACGTTTGACAGCCATTATGTGACATTATTGACAGCATTTTGACTTTTTGATTAGTTCCGTTTTTAGACATATTGCCAAAACTTAAGTAACGAGAATATTTTGGCGGGAAACTTACAGACAAGTGGTTGCCACTCCGTTGGATAATTTTTCTAAACTAGTGTATTTTTGAGACTTTACGTGTAATTTATGGTGGATTCTTAAACATAAAAGGTTTGACGTTATTATATTAACGTATGTTGGATAGTGAAATAGCGCAGTGAAACGCGACTTTTTAGGTTTGTCGACAAATTCTACAGCAAGCCCTAGTAAGGTACCACCGCTAGAGTACTAGAGTACCACTTACTACTAGAGTAGAACTTTGTCCAAACTTGGACATACATGAATACGCTGCTGTGAAGGAGAATCTTAACATGAAAATGATTCATATTTTTGGAATGAAATTTACTTAACTTTGGCCGAGCCGAGAGAGTCCAAGAATAAGAAGGAAAAAAAGAAAAGTAACGAGGAAACAGAACTACTCAGTAAATTTAACATTCCACTCTATTCTAATTTCAAACCTTTGCATGTTTTTTCCCATGTTCCTCATGGGAGTGCGTTCCGTAATGTCCTGATTCTTCTTCATGGAGCAGGTCCCTTCCACCATCGTCGAGGTATTTGCCGGTGTGACCTTCTTTGTCGTGGTGACCTTTCGCTGTCTTGGTCTCCTTGTGAACCCCCTAGAAGTTTATAAAAAAGTTGTTAATGTCTTTTTCTAAATAGTGTTTACTTTGATTAGGGCGTTTTATATCGAACTATATTATGTAAAATGCTTTAGAATTTGTATTATATGGTACCAATTATGATGATTGACAAATATTTTTTGCTAATCTTCGAAATCAAACTATGCAGTTTATTCAAGTTTTGCCTTTTGGTGTTAAAAGGTATTCTTCCAAATCAATTTATTCATGCCATTTCTGAATGTAAGCCTCAACTATCAGAGAGTGATTAACCTTACTGTAGGTACCATGCTGACAAGATGAATTGGGACAAAGTTTTGTTTCGAGATGTCTTTCTCTGCACCATGATATTGCCAGATAGTCAGAAGGTGCACCACTAGCAGCTGAGAATAGCTGGAGTCTTAAAGATCTCTATAGGATCCCATCACACTCTATAAATAATCTACCAACTTTTGAAATAAAACCCACAATACAATCTGACCTTTCAAACTTTAAATTGGCGCCTAGAGCCTTGATCGTCCGTTATCATTTGTACAAGCTTGCAGGTTTTAAGAGAACAGATTATGTATTCCTATTTATTTAAATTATAAACACATTTAAGTTACAGAACGTCACATCACAAAGTTATTAAACACGTTACAGAGATAATATACAAAACATTCATTTAAAATAACATTAGCTTCAAGTTAAACATAGCGAAAATATTAAACATAATACACACATAAATACGTTTGTTATTTAGGATATTAAAAAACAAATCGATATTAAATAACAAGATCCTCCATGGTTATTATGATATACAGAACTTCGACTCTATATTCAAACGCAATGAGAATTATAATCTGAGAGGGCACAGTCTCAAATTGTGTACTAGATTTTCCAACAACAATCCTCACAGGCATTTTATCAGCAACAGAGTGGTCCGAGCATGGAATAAGCTTCCAGAGATTGTGGTGTCTGCAGAAAATACTAATCAGTTTAAGAATAGATTGGACAAGTATTACCATACACAGAAGGAAAACTGAAGAAAGAAATGGCTGGATACAGGCGTCATCAGTTGTTTCAACTGCCTGCCTGATAAATAAATAATAACAATAATAATAAATTGTTGATGCATGGCAAAATAAGAAAACTACGTATTTGATATCACAACGGTCGCAGGGCTCACCCGAACGAAAGTAGTGACCACTTTTGCACACTTACGCTGTCGACTCTGCAAAATCTGCTCCGCGAATGATTTTTTTTTATATTTAGCTCGCCAAATTGACGTCACCACCATCCTGATGGAAAGCCGTGGCGCATCTAGCGATTGGGAGCCACTTCTGACAGTGGTCCTCAAGTTGGCGGCCTTGTGATGTGCCTCTTCATCTTCACGCTCCTCTTTAAGAACCCGCGATAAGATGAGGGAAACACGTGTGCGGGCAGGTCGTTCCAGGTTTTTATAGTTCGACAGAGGAACGATCTTTTGAAACGCTCTGTTCTGGCGAATATTCTCTCCACTTTGTATGAGTGGCATCTCTGCCCGGCACACATTGTTCGGGATCGGAAAGGAGAGGGTGGGATCAGGTTGAAGAGCTCTTCAGAACATTTGCCGTGATACATTCGGTAGAAGGCAGCCAAGGACGCTTTGGTTCTTCGCTGCGCCAACCGTTCGAGGCCTCCCGTCAACTCAAGACAACCAAGTATTCGGATAGCACGTCTCTGCATAGCGTCAAGCGCGTCTAGTAAGTACCTCGCGGAGTCATCCCAAAGGTGAGAACAGTATTCGACGCTGGGGCGAATCTGCGTCTTGTACAGTAAACATCTCGGATATGGCGTGAAGTACCGTCTCACCTTATTTAGGACTCCTAGTTTCCGCGAGGCCAGCCCAATACAACGCTTTATGTAGTTTTTGTGATTGAGCTCACGCCGGACGTCTATACCGATGATCTCCAGGTTGTCGTTTAGTGGAACCATAATGCTCTGAAGAGAGGGTAGGGGTAGGATTGGGCTGTAAACGCACACGCCTGTGATTTCCCGGCATTGAACTCGACGAGGTTGTCTGAACCCCATTGGGCAATGTGACGGGTCGAGATCTGCCACTAGTTGACGGATTGTTACAACGATATCGGGGTCACCACTATGAATGAACTCGTGGATGACCCTCCAACACAAATAGAGGAATCTCCGACCAGGTAAGACATAGGTAAGGTGATTGCACCTTGCGAGTCACGGCTAGACGGTTGGACGCTGGTCCTTTGCTTGGGCGATCCCCAAAAGTTTATTTAGTTCGCAATGACTCCATGCTTTTATTTTGTAAAACTTTAATTTACTGCCTCTGTGGCGTAGTTAGTCGGTAGTGTAACCGCCTACTGCGCTGGAGATCCTGGGTTCGATTCCTGGGTCGGTCCAAATATTTGTGTAATCCACAAATGTTTGTTTCGGAGTTTGGGTGTTTTGTTTTCTATGTGTAATATGTATGTATTTGCAAATTTATATAAGTACCTATGTCTATTAGTCGTCTAGATCCCATAGCACAAGCTTATAATAGCTTAATTTGGGCTAGATGATGTTGTGTGAGATTGTCCACAGAAAAAAATAGTCAACCATGGCATAGAAAATAGTCCACATTTAGTTTATTCATCATAGATAATTTTGGTTAAGCCTAAAGACAACTGTAAGTATAGGGGCGGCTCAGCGCGAGGGTAAACCATTTTAATTAAAATTACGTTTCATCAAGCCGGCAACAATATTTTGATTCGTATATTAATAGCGATGTATAAAACAATTGATCGTAATTTCGAGTTCCTTTCAATTACATCGTTTAATTAAATCGAAATGAAGCCTCTTAACCACTAACGTATTTAATTTACAAAATAAAGTCGCAAGTTATTTATAACCCAATATAATTTTTTTATTAATTGAATTTTTATCACTGCATTGTTTCTTTATTGTACTGAATACATATTATATGGGGTAAACACATCGTAAAATGTGGAATTGAATGTATTACTATGCTTCATTCAACATACCCCTTCGGCGACAAAGGCGTGACTCTATAGGTACCTATGTATATGATTAAAGAATTTAAACTATAGACAGTGGCGATTTAGGGACTTCAGAGAATAGAAACATCATACAATACGTACCGTGTCTGTCAATAAATGGACTTGCAAACTCTCTTAATTCTTCAAAACAGTTAAAGACATTTAAAGAATCGTCATTGAAGAATACGTATACTTATGCAATATTTCATAATGAGAGCCAAGCTGTGTCGAATTAAATAATGTAGTAATATCTCTTACGATTTTCATACAATCAAGTTTCATATAAATGCTTTCAATAGATTTTGTGGCGACATGTTGTCAAATATTTTAACTTGGCAAATAAAAACCCACTTTGGTACCTCGGCATTTCTAGTATGGGGGCTATCCTCAACCGTACGATTTCAAGGCGTGAGTGGAAATTGAAGAACGTAATATTGTTAAGCCTCCATTGTTGCGAGATTTGTTCAGTGAGGAGAATATAGTTGAAGAGGTTTGGAAATTCTAATGTGCTCAGACTATATTTTGTGAGACAGGTAACATCTGTCCTCGCTGTTGTACATTTTGGTACGGATTATGGATTTCCTGGTCTATAATGTCCGGTGACAGCATTAGTCTTTTTCCCTATTATGTGGGATGAACAGAATTACTGGCAAACTTTAGGCGTACAACACATCTTTCGGCCTCCTGGGGGATATAGACGTGCTTTTATGTATGCCGGTTTTTAAGTATTATGACACCTCGGAGAAGATTTTATGTTCCAGATTTTTATTGAGAGTTCTTCGGCTTTTTGTGCGATGGAGATCATTCTAGACTTCCAAAAGTGAGACAAATTAGTAGAAAGGTCTGGTGGTAGCATTTCATTGCTTTTGCAGCTCTCGGTAGTACTTAGTCTCTTCTTTGCTGAGTGAACTTTCTTTAGTAAGTCGCCTCAGTTCTTAAAATGAACAAATTATACGATTTTATTTTGTCATCGTGATAATTATGATCCTTATCGGAAGGGTTTGATTTTCACATTTGCTAAGATCATTTCGAACAAGATGGCCTCTTCTATTGTAGACGCTGTCTGATCGATTTACTCTGTGTAATTAAAACATTAGTTCGCGAGTTGTCTAATAATACCTATGATTCTTATGAAATTAAAGTGTAGTCTGATTTTAGTATCAGCGTTCTTCCGATTTTCGTTTATACATAATAAATATATATATACTATATGATAGGTATATAAGGTTATCGTATGATGATAGATTCAGATTTTCCACTCGATAGTCAAAAGGTCAAATTAGGAAAAGATAAAAGGACGTGTACACGCAAATTCTAGATGATACATGCATTCTTCGTATACGTAGAAGGGCAAGGGTTGAGAAAAGAAAAGAAACAGGAATCCTATCTACTGATAATATAAAATGTGAAACTTGTGAAAATGTTTGGATGTTTTTATTTAATCACGCTTAAAAGCTGAACTCATTTGTCTGAAATTCGGTACAGGGATAAATAGGCCTGGAATAACATATCTATAGGCTATTTTTTATCTCGAGAATATGTTCTCATGGGAAGCGGAAACGGGAGTCGAAAGCCACGCAGGCAAAGTCGTGATTTAGTAGTCCAAAAGTTATTAAAGAGACAGATGACAGCATGCAGCAACAAATGTGGTAACAGGGACATCATAAAACTTAATACTTGGTTGTCTTTAAACTGTGACTTCGTAGAAGTGAAGTACTTGCATTACAATAACAATTTAGGGCATTTACCCCAAATTGCTTTAACCTGCTGCTGCTAAACTGGGTGCTTATGTAAGCAGCACACAGTGTGCCGAGAACCGGGTGAGTGGCGTTTCCACACGGTCCCGTTTCCACCCATTGCTACCAGTAGGATATTCGTGATTAGGAGTTCAAAATATGTCATTACACAAAATTTCAGATGGATCGGCGGTATGCACTTTTCAGAAGTTTATTCTTTTCGGTAGTTAGACTTGACTGTACTTTATTTAAAAAACGGGTGGAATCGGGAACATAAATAATCGTCATTTTTAATGATAAGTTTTCGGGTTGAAACGGGAACGGGTGGAAACGCCACTCACCCCGAGAACCTTGGGGTTATCTTTCTGAGGGCTTCACTTTCTAGATATCTGGGACAGTCCCATAAAGTATTCCCAAGGAAGGACTCGAGCCTAGTCATTCCGAGGGAATTTCACATGGCAAAAAGAAGCCCAACAAGAATTGCAGCGGTTGGTGTTTTTTTATTAAGGAAGTTAACTGGTTGGTCTTAAATTAAAGTGTTCGATCATTGAGGGACGTCGCGTCGTTTCATAAGGAAATTCTCAAAATTATAGTTAAACTATGACAAAAATTTACAAATATAACACCCTTTATCCATACCAAAAACAATGATATTAAAACACAATATGGAAAGGAATGTTTTAAAATAATGTTTTAGATTTGTATCACAACAAACGAAAAGAACAATAGACTGATTCACAACAGTTTTGTATCTTTGTAACAATACTGTATTGTTAGGATACAAATTCGTCACAGGCTTTCGTAATATTAAGGATTTATTTACATTAGCGATCCGTACTCGGCATCTTCATTTCCCGTCTCGACCGTAGCAATTCCCGCTATCTTCTAATGTCGGTCAGATGGAAAAAATCGCTAAATTATAGACACTACCACCCAATAATTATCATGTTTCATGTGAGAATTACGTTCTTCGTGATTGAAAGTAGGCAACGTATTAATCAGTTATGCTATAGTGCTTTAAAGAAATAAAACCTTCTAAGTCCCTTTTGAAAAACTCAATACTAGTTCATATCTCTCTATCTGTAATGAAATTATTCAAACAAAAATAATGACATTACTTGTTCTAAGGTGGCGTGTTGCCAGTCAAGCTGTTTTAATAGTTTGTAGATACGTCATACGCTCCAGACAAATCTTTGAAAGTGTAAAATGGGTTAAAACTTACCTATCACAGAGCTAACACAACAATATTCTCTTTGGTTCGTCTTCTAAGAATATTTATAACGCTAAGCCTTTTAATAAAAAGCAGTGTCTTGTTCATTTACTTTTTGTTAAAACATGTATCTACATACATCTTAGTTACTGAACATTTAAGAAATTAAAACTATTAATATTGTTCGATTAACGTAAAAAATAATTATTCTATCAATGTTATTCATTATTGGCAACAAACGAATTAAACGATAAACAAACATTATTTAGGTCCATTTAAACAATTTTTCCATTTTAAGACATGACATAATACACAATAGTTATGACATACTTGTAAATTCTTGTTCACACCAACAACCGACTTGAAGTTAGTAGTTATTGAATTTCCACTAACATTTACACATAACTTACGTCGATATAAAAATAGTACCAGGGCTTTGATTTCTGGGGCTTTTGTCTCGCTTTGTGAGGTTTCTTTGTTGATGGGGTGGTCACCTTATTTGTTAAAACAAAGTCAATAATAATATTAAAAACATCACGCGTACTGAAATACTGAAAACTGATGAGCTGAAATCTTAAATTATGTATGTAGAATATCTAAATTACGCACTTTTTTTCAGAGTACATTGGCAAAGTACATTATCAGAGAACAATACAGCCATAATATCATCTACACAGACCCTCATGTACTTAGAAATGTGCGTGTGATAAAGGAGAAAAATAAAACTTATTGTGCAACGCACAAGTTGATCAAAAAGTCGGTCAGAAATAAAATCAGAGGATTCTGACCGAAAAGTCCGCCCAAGTAGGTACCTATCGATTGTTCACAATTTTTGTTTTGGTGCCCTAAGTATCTAAGTCCTAAACTGGTACATACATTTTAAAAAACCATAACAGCCTTATTTTTCAATTCGGATTTGCGTTTTTTTTTAAATAGGATCATAAAATAGTATTCTCACCTCATATGCCTTCTTTCCTTCTTCGCTGTGCTCCTCCTCGTGCGATGAGTGGTAGTCCTTCACGCCACCTGTTGTACAATAAATTTTCTGAATATTACATTACTTAGGTAGGTATACACCTTATTTGTACGCCGGGAAATATATTTTAGTACGTTGAGATTACAGTCTCTTTATCATAATATACTATTCCAGAAAAGCAACTAGCGCTGTATTTCATACAACGAACAATCCATACTAATATTATAAAGCTGAAGAGTTTGTTTGTTTGTTTGTTTGAACGCTAGGATCTCAGGAACTACTGGTTTGATTTCAAAAATTCTTTAACTGTTGGATAGTCTATTTATCGAGGATGGCTATAGGCTATATAACATCACGCTAAGACGAATAGGAGCGGAGCAGTAATCAAGAATGTTTTGAAAACGGGAAATACTTTTTACCGTCTGAGAGCTTCCGAGCGTAGGCTGCGTAAATGGTTACAGTTAGGTAAAAATTTTGTATTACAAAATTGTTTCTCTTAAAAAGTTCTAAAAAAAAGTCCGCGACAGCATATGTCTATCTTTTAAGGTTCGCACACAATAACCTAATTTGTCTATCTCTTAGGGTTCGCTCACGATACGATGAAACTGAAGAGTTTGTTTGTACTAGGATCTCAGAAACTACTGGTTGCATTTCAAAAATATGTTACAGTTTAATAGCCCATTTGTTGAGGTTGACTAATGGCGATATAACATCACGCTAAGACGAATAGGAGCCATGAATAATGTTTCGAGAACGGGGATTTTTTCTTTGTTTTGAGAGCTTCCATTGCAGACGCTGCATAAATAGTAGAAGTTACGTAAAAATTGTGTACTGCAAAATTGTTCCTCTTAAAAAGTTATAAAAAAATCCTAAACAGCATATGCCTATCTTTTAAGGTTCACTTAAAATAACCCTCTTATTAAGTTTTAAAGTATGAGCGACGTTACGGGAGTAAACTTGGTTTGCAGTGGCAGCCAGTCAACTGAACGATAAAAACCGGTCAAGTGCGAGTCGGACTCGTACACGATGAGCTCCATACCGAAAAACGGATGGGTGGAAGTAAAAGCGACGGGAAACATTATATCACTTTAACGCTTCTTTCCTCCTCACTCTCATGTGACGCAAACGAAGATATACGGTGCAGCTCTAATGAATACAAGCGACGCGACGCTACGGGGGTAAATGCAACGGGAAACATTATAATACTCGAAATATTAATACCATACCTCTCTCTTGCTCACTCTCATGTGACGCAAACGAAGTTGTGCGGGTCAGCTATTTCAGAAATAAAATAGTCAAACGGAAACTGAAGACGCGCACGTAGGGTTCCGCACCAAAATCATCAAAATATCAGGGCTGCTGTATTCAAGTATATTTTTTTCTGTTTTAAGTATTTGCTGTTACACTCATAGCGGTAACAGAAAAAATAAATAATCTGTGAACATTTCAGCTGTCTACCTACCGACATTGTTTCATGAGATACAACCCAGTGACGTACAGGCGGACAAGCGTAGTTTCAATAATGAATTCCGCTTAAAGCAGTTAAGTCAAAGATGTTAAATCTATCTCTGTACTTCGATATTATAAAAAGGAAAGATTTATTGTATGTTTATTTGTTTGCATTGAATAATCTCCGAAACTACAAAACCGATTTGAAAAATTCTTCCACTTTTGGGAAGCTACACAATCCCCGGCTGATATAGGCTACATTTTATTTCTATATTCCTACCGGAACGGAAACTATGCGGGTGAAACCGCGTGACGTCCGCTAGTTACTAATAAATAAATACACAATTTAATAATAACCCTGGTATAGTTCAGTCTGAGGCAGTGTCATACAAAGAGTGGATTAAATTTGTTGCGAGCAGTAAGTTAGCCGCTATGAACGTTTCAAGACGCAATCCAATTGCAATGTGGCGCCGCAACAGTGAAAGTAAATTACCAGAAGTTTAAATTGAATTTGCGCTTACAATTTCCGCTACCGTTTCCGTTAGCCAAGAGTTTGAATGACAGTTCTTTTCTCCAGTTGTTCATTCACTTTATGGATATTGGTGATAAATATGTCAAGGTCTTGGTGAATATGTTACATTTTCAGACAGAATTGTGTGAGCTGTATCAGTTCTGTCGTGATTAATTTTAAGCAGCAGCAACTACGCACGGAGTTATTACTATACTAGCTGTTGCCCGCGACTTCGTACGCGTGAAAATTATGTTATAATGCCAATTTGATTGCTCTCTGCTTAGCCCCTAGGATATGTAGCGTGACAATATTATATATTATAGCCTATTTGAAGACCCTACCCCTAGTTAATATTTGTGCAAAATTTGAATCAAATCTATTGTGTACTTTTCAAGATCCTTCCGGATAAGCAAAGCAAACAGACACACAGACAAAATTTTCTAGCAATATTTTCGGCTTCGGTATCTTGTGCACCCAGCGAGTATTTTTTTTTTTAAATTTTTCCAATGTACAGTTTTGATTTTTCTATCATTTTATTATATGTAGGTATAGATTACAATTTATAATACACTAGTTGATTGCCATTGCTTCGCTTGTGATATACTACAGCTCCGTAGCACCAATTTAAGTCATACATACTAGTATTCATACTCGTAATCATCTACGTGATAAATATAGGTATAATTACTGCTTTGCTCCTATGATTAGGAGGGCTTTTACTTCAATAAAATGTCACTGTTTTTTTTTTTTTTTTTATACCACTAAGGTGGCAGACAAGCATACGGCCCACCAGAAGGACCGGTGGTCACCGCAGCCTATGAACGTTTGCAACACCAGAGGCGCCACACTCGCGCTGCCGACCCTGCAAGAACCTTCTAAGACCCCTTTTGAAGAACCCCATACTGTAGGCGTTTGGGAAAACCGAGGCAGGGAGATCATTCCACAACCTAAGCGTGCGCGGAAGAAAACCCCTATCGGATCTAACCGTGCTGAACGGCCCCGGACGCAGAGTGTGAGGATGAACTCCCTGTCTGTGGCGAGCGGAGAACGTACGGCTACGTTCTATCACCGCACCGCTCGCCACAGACAGGGAGTTCATCCTCACACTCTGCGTCCGGGGCCGTTCAGCACGGTTAGATCCGATAGGGGTTTTCTTCCGCGCACGCTTAGGTTGTGGAATGATCTCCCTGCCTCGGTTTCGGGCCTGCCTCGGGCATCATATCAAACAATTCCTCAGAGCACACACCATTGTACAGTCGGTAGAACACGCATAAGGAGGCGAAGTCTCTCCTGTCGCGAAGAGATTCCACACCACTTGTAAGTATAAGATCGTTGACAACTCTTATAGCACGTCTTTGCACCGAGTCAAATGGACGAAGCTGATATTCAGGTGCCCCCGCCCAAAGGTGACAGCAGTACTCCATGTGCGGCCGCACTTGCGACTTATACAGAAGCAGTGTTTGCGCAGCAGTGAAGTACCGCCGCGCCCTGTTGAGCACATCTAGCTTCTTGGACGCCAGCTTAGCCTTGTCCTCCAAATGGTTACGGAACTGAACGTCACTGGAGATGTCAACGCCAAGGATCCCTATACTTTTGGAGATGGAAAGAGATGTGCCCTGAAATTGCGGCGCTACAGTAATTGGGGTTTGCTTAGCGGTGAAAAAACACGCTTGTGTCTTGGAAGGGTTGAACTGGACAAGATTTTGTCCACCCCAATCGGACACTCTAGTAAGAGTAGCCTCGATTTCAGACACAAGCTGTTCACGATTTTCCTTCACTGTGTCCCGAGAGATACCGGGGCGGCCCGTGTAACAAGTGTCTCCCGTACTGTCGTCCGCATAACAATGAATGCCGTCAATAGACAACATGTCATTGATATGCAGCAGAAACAGAGTAGGGGACAACACTGAGCCTTGCGGTACTCCAGCGTTTATGGCCATGCAGTCTGAACAGCTGCCGTCAACGACGGCCTTGATGCTTCTACCGGCCAGGAAGCTAGACACCCATCCGCATAATCTCTCGGGCAGTCCATATGAGGGCAATTTCGTAAGAAGACCACGGTGCCAGACCCGGTCAAAGGCCTTAGAGATGTCAAGGCTTACTGCTAGAGCCTCGCCCTTACTCTCGATAGCCGTCGCCCATCGGTGTGTGAGGCACACCAGAAGATCGCCCGTCGAGCGACCGTGACGGAAACCGTACTGCCGGTCACTGAGCAGGTCGTGTTCCTCTAGGTGCCTCAGGAGCTGTGTATTAATTACACGCTCCATCACCTTAGATAAAAGGGAGGTGACGGCTATAGGCCTATAGTTGGCCGGATCGGTTCTGTCACCCTTCTTGGGCACAGGATGCACATACGCGATCTTCCACGACGCCGGGACTTGTTGCTTGGAATATGAAAGCGTGAAAAGACGTGTAAGTACCGGACACAACTCTGGACCACACTGCTTCAGTACCACCGCGGGTATACCATCCGGCCCACTCGACTTATGAACGTCCAGGGATCGAAGCTCACGTCGGACATTCCGCTGTGTAAATTTAACTGCCGGCATGGAAGTTCCACACCACGGAATATACGGCGGCAAAGCACCCCCGTCGCTCATGGTCGAGTTAGAGGCAAAGAGAAAACCCAAAAGGTCGGCTTTCTCCTTAGCGCTCTGGGCCAAATTACCGTCGGGTTTAAGTAAAGGTGGTAAACCTGACCAACAGAAATTTCCCTCGGCAGCTTTGGCAAGCGACCAGAATTCGCGACTCCCTGAAGGGTAGCCTGCTAGCCGTTCACCAATTCTGCCGACGAAATCGAACTTAGCCCTGACAATTGCTCTTTTGCTGGCTCTCGAGGCGGCATTTAATTTGCGTTTCACCTCAGAGATGTTTGGATCTGAATTTGCACGAGCCGTGGTCCAAGCCCTGTAAGCAGATTCTTTCAACATCAAAGTTTCTCTGCAGAGCCGATTGAACCACGGTCGCTTTTTTGCTTCTACAGGGATCCAACGGTTAGGAATGTAACATTCCATGCCCTCCAAGATCCCCGCAGCGACTGCTGCAGCGCAAGAATCCAGATCCTCTGAGGCAAAACAATGCCGCCTCCATGGGTACGACGCGAAAAACTCTCGCAGTCCATCCCAGTCTGCTGACTTATAGTGCCATACATGTCGCCACTCCTTGGGCCGAGGTGGTTCAGGCCTTGCGAGAGGCACATGCGCCCGAACGACACAGTGGTCCGACGATCCGAGTGGAGCATCCACTGAAACACTGTATCCGTCCGGACGCGTTGTCAGCAGGAGATCCAGCAATGCACTATGCTCGTTCTTCTTGTCTGGTATCCTTGTGTGGGATTTAACCAGTTGAGAGAACCCATAGGTCAGGGCAAATTCGTGAGCAGCTTTCCCCGCAAAGTCGGTGGTCCGGGAGCCCAACCAGTCAACATGATGTCCGTTGAAATCCCCCAGAATCACTATCTCCGCGGAGGGATACTGCTCAATCACCTTGTCAGTCGCTTGTTGCAGGTGGTCAAAGAGGCGAACTGTGTCCGTGATACCACCGCTGTGAGACCTATACACGCACGCGTAGATCCGAGTGTGGCCCCCGTGATCCAAGCGTGCCCATAACGTAGACAGGTCCCTGTCTTCGAGGCTTGAAAGACGACGACAGCAGACATCATCCCGGACGTACATACATACCCCGGCTTTCTGCCTCTTTCCTACCTTAGAATTTAAAAATAAAATTGGTTTTGTTGTTTTCGAGTTTGTTGCTTACAAACAAAACGTTCCTCTGTATTTTATTAGTAAATATAGACAAATCAATTTGTTATTTAATCTTTTTATGCAATTCTAAATAGAATGAACCGGTTTCGTTGTGCAAACTCTAGAATATAAAAGTAATCTATACTAATTATATATAGAGGTAACGTTTGTGAGTTTGTAAGATTGTGAGTTTGTGACGTTGTTAGGGGTAATCTCTGGAACTACTGAACCGATTCTCAAAATTATTTCACCAATAGAAAGCTACGTTGTTGTGGAGTGTCATAAGCTAAATCATCACGCTACAATGAATAGAAGTTGAGCAGCAATGAAAAATGTAACACAAACGAAGTTGTGAGGGTCAGCTTTTTTTTTTGTTTAACGTGAGGGAAAATCCTCATGGATGTTATGCCGGACTCCTGCCGACCAAAAATTTCACATAACGCCCAACAGCCTATGGTTGGGAGCCACGGGAAAGCCCTCGGAAGGATGTCCCAGGACTGTGAGGGTCAGCTAGTGTTAATTAAATATATCCTAAGGTTGCCTGTAAGAAATTGTTTCTATGCGATAAGGCCGCCAAAACCATGTATAATATTACCTATGTGTGCAAAATGTTCTTGGTGTTGCTATAAAGTATAAAACGAACTAACTAAAGGTCAATTATATTGATAATCAAACATTATAAAGGTTACATATTTGTTTAATAAAGTAAATAAAAAGTACCCATTTGTTTACATTCAGCGTCCATGAAATTCATGGCAATTTAACCAAACTCAAAACAAGTAAATCAAATGAAGAGAGGGCGGCTCATCGTCCTTACAGAAGCAGGCCCATGACGGCAGCGTGACGTGAGGAACTCACGCACGCCACCTCCTTAGAAGCGGGATCACACCCGAAACCCCCCAAAGACGCGGGATAGCACCCGAACCACCCCCTGGGCGAGGCCACAGTGGCGGCCGTGGGTCTGTTGGGAGTCCTGGGATATCCTTCCGAGGGCTTACCCGGGGCTCCCAACCATAGGCTGTTGGGCGTTATATGAGGTTTTTTAGTCGGTAGGAGTCCGGCATAACATTCATGAGGATTTTCCCTCACGTTAAACAAAAAATACCAGCTGCAGATGTACTGGCACCGTCGTTGATCCGCTCGGCCGCATTTATTACTTTACGTTGCCGGCACTACTTGACTCGATCATTGGTGTTTTATTGGTACCATTCGATTGCTGTTGAGATGCCCTTTCCAACCGTATACGATCTCTGTATTTCGATTTAGGCCGACATTACATATTTTTTGATATTATTTTTTTATTTAAACACCTTATTATATTCACAGTTACAATTTTACACTAATGTTATATATATAATCGATAGATTTTGACGAGAGCTGGCGATTGAAACTTGAATGAACGTCGTAGCTTCACCGAGTCGAAAGTTATTCTAAATGGAAATCTCAAGACGCAGCAAAATGACCTTCAAAATGGCGGGGCTGCCCCCTCCCCCGCGCGCGATGTGTTACAGTCCTTACTTAGCGTAATAAATTCTTTGATTCTTTAGCTATCCAGTAGTGTAACTGAAATTTGGATGGAGATGATAGATATGTAGCTACAACACTTAACTGTATCCCCCGATTTTGTTTTCATTCGTTTTTTTGGATTGCGTCCCTATGGAAGTAATTTTAAAGACGTATTCACGTAAAAAAAAAGTAAATCAAATGAAATGTTTAATGTTCTTGAACTGTCAGGACTTATGTATAACAGAATGAAACATTAAATCTATTAGAACGTCAGAAAGGATAAGATAACTTTGGTCTAATTTCACTATTTGAACTCGATTTATAGCAAGTAAATAGACACTGAATTATCTAGCCATATATCAAATTTCTAATAAATAACCGCATATCAAGTTCTAATATATAGAGGCAATTTGTTTTATATTAGTTATGCTGATCATAATTTGCATGGACGTTGGTCAGTTAGGAATGTCATTAATTTGGGTCATAAATATGTCACGTGATATTAAATTAGCCCTAGTGCATTGGATATTTGGTGGATTTATTTTTATCGACATTTTTTGTGTTCATGATGCGATGCGTTGGAATTTATGGTTATAGTGCTTGTGGTGGATTTTAAATTGATTTACTAGTTTTAACGGATGAGAAGTGTTATGGAGATAATTTTTAGGTAAAATACATAAGTTTTACCGCTCGAATCAATCTTTTAACGCTCTAACGGCAGACGGACCTGGCTGAAATTTGGTACATGTACGACACGTACCAAAGTTCCCATTCCAATGGGAACACGTTTCCACGTTAGAGAAGATGCGGGCGCCATCTAGTCATTTATGAGTCCTGAAAAAATTTAACAGTAGTTATCACTCAGCCCCTTTGGAACAACGGCGCGACTATAAATGTGTGTAGTTATATCGAGTAAATATCCCACCTAAACTATCACTTCACTATTACACACATATCTACATATAATCACGTCTTTATCCCCGAAGGGGTAGGCAGAGGCATAGTATACGCCCACATTTCACCTATAAGTTTTGAATACGGTGTTGAAATAGACAGGTGCAGGTCGCCGCCGCCCGCAGCGTAATTTTTCAAGCCGCCCATAAGGCTTTCAACTTGGCTTAACGACTGTCATTTTACTGATAACCGGGTTTCATTTCAAGTTTTACTTCTCTACGCAATGGATCTTTTTGCTAAAGCGGTCCCTTAGTCGCCTCTTACGATACCTTCGGGATGTATTGGGGTGGCGACATTTTGTACTCTTGCCCGTCGCAACACGATTAAAGGTTTTAATATTTGGTATAATTGATATACTGCTATTATCTTGCATAGTGGTACAACATCCAATACGTTCACTCTTTTCTAAGTGACTAAGTTTCATCTTGAAAGAGAGAAAAGTGGAATTTCATTGTATAATGACTTTTCTTGAGAGTCGAGATACATTACTTCGAAGAAAACGTATCATATTTTCCGCTTTTTCTCTCCGCTAATGACGTTATGTTTGCTTTTCAGCTAGCGCTTAATACGGAGACCGTTGATAACTTGGCAACTAGACTTAGGTGACTTGGCAACTTATTAATTCGTACGTACGTACCGACGTACGTCTGTGATAAATATGGCGATAATTACACTCATAAGTTTAGGTCAGTAAGAGAAGGGGGGGGGGGGGGGGGTGCTATTTTTTACCATTTTTACGTGTACCTTTTTTATACATTTAGCTCGCCAAAGTGATGTCGCCGCCTGATGGCAAGCAAAACGACATCTAGCGAATCGAGACCACTCTCACAGTCTACAACAAGACTATAGACGGTAGTCCTGGGGTATCCTTCTCGGAAGGATACCCCAGGACTACCGTCTATAGTCTTACCGGGTGCTCCCAACGGTAGGCTGTTAGCAGGACACGTCAGGTTTATTTAGTCGGTAGGAGTCCGGCATAACATCCACGAGGATTTTCCGACTATAGACAGTGGTTCTCAAGGTGGCCTATGGTGTACCTCTTCACGCTCCACTGGCAGGTCGTTTTTATGGTTCGACAGAGAAATGATCGTTTGAATCGTTCAGTTCGAGCGAAGATTCTCTCCACTGTGTGGAAGTGGCACCTCTGTCCAGCCCGCTTTCTTCGGTATAAAAGTCATGTTTTTATCGCTCAATACCACATGGTACCTTACCAGCTGGCTTCGCCCGGGAGTCCCAGGTGCGCCTCAAGAATGATAACCCAGGGCTCCCGACACCTGCGTACCCCATTGCCATAACGAAACGGTAGGAACAGGGTTTGGCAACCTATTCTGGAAATGTTATAAGAGCCATAAATTGCATTTAACGATTAAAATGTTACTGGCAACCGGAACCAATAGCTTGAAGTAACTCTCATAAATTTTGCCACAAACGATCACCCATTACAGTACTGAACATAGCGTAAGGTACTTAACGCGTGCTTGTTTTCAGGTCACTACGGGGGTACGAGCGCTTAAGAATGCTTATTATTTAATTGATAATCTATACTAATATTATAAAGAGGAAAGATTTGTTTTTTAACCGACTTCATTGTTTTTTTTTGTTTGTTTGTTTGTAACGAATAGGCTCCGGAACTACTGAACCGATTTGAAAAATTCTTTCACTGTTGGAAAGCTACACTCTTTGCGGTGAACATGGGCTATATTTTATTTCCGTGTTCTTACGGGAACGGGAACTACGCGGGTGAAACCGCGTGACGTCCGCTAGTATTAAATATTTGTAGACATTCTCACACAACGCCATCTAGTCCAAATTAAGCTAATTTATGCTGGAATCTAGACGACTGATAGACAATACTTATATATATTTCTAAATACATACATATTATATATAGAAAACACCCAAACTCCGAAACAAACATTTGTGGATCACACAAATATTTGGACCGACCGACCCAAGAATCGAACCCAGAACTTCAGCGCTGCACGAATGCACCACCGAGGCAGTCATTATATCTAAGTAAATTTTCCCTCTTATCTTGAGTAATGTCACAGTTACCGAATCTAAAGTGTCTACTTTGAAGCTGGTTTGTATTTTCAGAATTTTTTGGAATTGACTGCTGTTAATCGTGGTTAGTTAGGGCTCCACTGCTTTTAATGGGCCTCTCACATTCATTTTGGATAATATATCTACTTATATCTTACAAATTTTTATTTTACTCTTTTATGCTCTAAGGTCTGAACGGATCTGGCACTGTGCAATTTGTTATAGTACTAGATTTTATTACAGTCTGAAATAACACATAGGCTACCTTTTATTTCGGGAATAAGTTCCCATGGGAAGCGAGAACGGGTACAAAACTCCACTCGAATGGAGCCGCGATTGCTATCTAATTGATGAAAACATATTTATACAATAATTTTCAACGCAAATTATAAACTGTCATGGCGTCCCGACCACAATAAGCAATAATCTAGAAAATTCCATTCACCAAGGGCGCGACAGATCAGCCGCATCATCGCGAACCAATTTGAATGTTCCCATAATAACTTTCACTTAACACTTTCGATTTAAATAACATTGTCTACGGTAATATTGCTACTATAACGGCAGAACGATGGCGTTTTGTAGGCTGTACGAAGGCTATTATAGTATACTAGCTTACGTTCCGCGGTTTCACTCGCGTAGTTCCCGTTACCGTTGGAAAAAGGGAATAAAGTACAGCCTATGTCATCTGAAGATAGTGTAGCTTCGCAATAGGAAAAAAATTATCAAATCGCATTTTTAATGCAATAAAATATTCTAAAGTTTCGTCTAAGTATATGTATAATATTATAGTATAGATTTGGAGTCGTTATAAACGCGAAATGTTGATTTGTTTCAGTTTTTTATAGACCTTCTTAGCCGACTGAGGAAAGTAATGTTTCTCTTAAATGATGACCTAAATAATGCGCGACATTTTTTAGGATACATTAAATGCACATCTGTTAAATTTTTCTGCACACTAGGTAACTCCACTAATTTACTGAACGCAAACCAGAAAATTAAATGCTGTGCAAAAAAACCAATTGATAAACTAAACATGTCCTACTTAAAAACATAAATATTACTTAGAACTAGATGAACTTTTTAATCGAATTCACACCAAAAAATGTGGTTCGTACATCGTATATGGTAACCTACGGTTAGGTACCTACTATTATTTTGTAAAAAAGAATACGAATTGTATATCAAAAATACTAATTTGCACTCTAAATTGTACAATCTTATAACGGAATAAGTTAGGTTAGGTTAGACTTATTTTTTTGATCAATAAAATTTAACTTTATAGAGGTGACTGATTAAATTTGGGTTTTACTTAGAATAAACGATGTTCCTAAAAGTAAAATAGTTATTCGTTCAGTAAAACAGTTATACAAATACCATTAATCAGTATTATGAATTTGATTTATTTAGTACGCATAATTAGTGTGCAAGTCAGTATTTTTCGTTTAACTTTGAAATATTTAGTTCAGAAAAAGGGAATATACAGATATCGATTTAAATACATGCCCATTTTTTTTAGCTCAGCATCATCTAGTCCTTAGTCCAAACTAAGCTAATACTCCTATTAGCTTGTGTCTACTATGAGATAATTGATAAACATACATAAACATTTATAATAAAAATTTGCTTATTACGTTTGAACTTTGATAAATTTATAAACATGGTTGGAAGGCTTATAAATGAACTACTATTTGTTGGTTAATGATTTCCCGAAGGCTCATTAATATAAAAGAGAAATTCGGATAAAGGCTTCAAACTAATTTGATTCTGTTCATTGTACAATAGGTATAAAGTAAATAGATCAGAAACACGTTTCCTTTATCTACGAAGAAATTAATTTTGCGCCAGCAAAAATTTTATCTCAGTATGAAAATGAACGCTCGTGGCCCCGCGGACTCAGTGTTCTGTAAACGATCACTGTAGTAAGCAACTTTCACTATGGCCGGTCCATGGATGGGTGACCATCCATGTGATCACTTTGTGACATTTATTTGAGCGTTTCCGTGCTTCGGAAGGCACGTTAAGTCGTTGGTCCCAGTTGCCAGTAAAATGGCAGTCGTTAAGTCAAGTTGAAGACTTTATTTCAACAGCAGGCAGTCACAACCTGCGCCTGTCCATTTAAACACGGCAATACAGCTCACCACCTATTACGTGGGACAAATTATACAAAAAGGTGAAATGTGGGTATATAATATGCCTCTGCCTACCCCTTCGGGGATAAAGGCGTGACCATATGTATATATGAAAATGAACGTTCCGTACCAAAATGGTAATAACGGGACCCTTTTCATGAGACTTCTGTCTGTACGTCACAAGGTCCGTATCTCAGGAACCGTGATAGTTAGAGAATTGAAATTTTCACAGACGATGACATGTATTTCTGGTGCCGCTACAACAACAAATACATTAAATCAGAAATAAAAAGGGAATTAATGGGGGTTCCTATACAACAAACGTGATTTGTGGCCGTTTTTTGGTACGGAACCCTTCTGTACAAGAGTTAAACTCGCACTTTGCCTTTTTTTTATACCTAAATGACGGTGCCGCCTTATTTAAAGTCAGGGGGACATTTAGTGATTGGTGGCGGCCTCAAAAAGATTAAATCAGCATGTTTCTTGGACTGCCAAATAAACGAAGAATTTACAAAGGTCATGTAACTAAAACGAACTTAACTTGACGGACACGACTTGTTCAGTGACCCGTAGTACGATTTCCGTCACGGTTGCTCGAGTGGCGATTTTTATCGTCTTGTGTACCTTATACGACGCCAGCAGAAGGCTACCGAGAGTGAAGGCGAGACTTTGACCCGGGCCTGGCCCAGCAATCAGATATTTTATCGAACTTGCCTTCCGCGGACTGCTTGAGGTATTCTGAAGCTGTGGGCAGCTAGTCTACAGCTACAGTATAAAGAGAAAATCTCTAGGCTGTGCAACAGCTCATAAATGCTCGGGATCCACAGTTATTAATTTTGTACACCACTTTATATTTGCTACATATCAAGGACCTTTTTTTTCGTCTATCGAAGATGAGACAGTAGAAGCGATACTTAGTACACGGATTGCCCCTACATCCCTTATGTTGGAACGATCGGTGTAAGTGTCTCACCGTGAACAATATTTATCTGAAACCTAGGTACTTGGAAGACTAAAATCTAAAATCTTGTACAATTTTACCCTACCAAGACCTAAATTTGTGTATTCAGTGCTAAAAAGATCCACTGTAGCGCTATACTTCCAGAGCATACATCTCACCATCTAGAACAGTATCGGCACGTATCGGGATCTTTGTTATTGATATTTCTAGTAACGTCTAGTACCGTAGTTATTTAGAGCATAAGGCCTCACTGGCGTCTAAAACGTTTGGAGCCGACAGTACTTAAATAAGGCAATTTGTGGCAAATTGTAGTTTCTTTGCAAGTTGCGGTCACACATACCTAGCTACTTTTAAGGCAGTTCACCCGAATTCTATTAAAAGTTGGGAATATTTTGTTTAGTTGAATATTTCAAGTTGCAATAAAACAATAATTCTTTTTCAAACAAGTTTCAATGGAGCGTCAAATAGGTTCCCAACCAGCAATTCAGTCCTATTATTTCAGCTCATAACTCTAAAAAGCTCTATAAACGATTTATTAAGGTTTTAGTGGTGCCACAGTGTTGTATAAAAGTGTTTGACAGTACATTATTGCTCTATATGCTTAAAGAGCTAAAACTACCTATAAACAAAGAATGTAAACGTTTACTTCACCATTTTATACAACCGTTATAGTCAAGTACGATAGCAAGTATTAATTTAACTAGTACATAATAATATTGCTCTATAAAAATGTTAACAGGTGCCTTTATTTATCTGATTAACGTAACAAGGGTTTCAAACGAACTGCAATAGTAGTTTCGTTAAGAGCAGTGATGAGCACTCAACTACAGGGCAATATTGTGATATTGTGGATATTTAGATCGCTGCTATGGTACGTGTGCGTTAGTGGCCACAAAGACTTTACAATATTATGTTTTTGTGATGTAGTCTAATTTCAGGGCAGGTTAATAGGACGTAAGTGTATTATAATAGTTTTAAATGCATATTATAATTTTATCGATAAGCATATCACACAGACACTATAATAGAGCAGAATTATTGAATAACAACTTTTTTGGTGCCTAGCAATGCGCTTGTTGGTATTATAAATGGGTTTCTATCTCTATAATGACGCGAAAGTGGCACATACGTGTAAATAAATGTTTCTATTAAATGACAGCTAAGTCCCAAAAAAGATTCTTGGCTTGCTTTTACAACAATATTCAGACATTTTGATACGGAATCATTGCGACGTGCATTCTGCCCTAAAAACAAAATATGTGGATTTAAAGAATTGGAAGAGATATAAGCGCAGTGGAACGTATAGAACAGAAGTACAGACGTTTTGAAAAAGCAACTTCGTCATCATCAAACAATCAAAGCAGTGATAGTAGCCAAAATCAAGTTGGAATCACAATTATGGGAAACGGTTCCGTACAAAATGTGTCTTACAAATATATATTATTTCTGAAGAGAGTCCTTACTCCAGCAATTTTTCAGAATCTTAAAGCAATGATTCAACATTTGAAAAAGACCTTTTTTTTCATTAGGTACTTATGATCTTCAGAAAAATAGTAAAAAAAAACACTTTGTACATATTATATAAGTATTCAGTCATGCTCACACGGAACCCCAATTTTAGGTTGAATCCACAACTGACAGTAAAAACATTATCACAGCAAGTACTATAATGGCTCCTATAATATCGAAATCACTTTATATTATAAATATTTTAGTAAAAACTCAACAATTCAAGGGGGGCACTTTAAATTCATCGTAAAGCTACCCCTAGTTTATCAGTAAACCTACAGTCGCACATCATTTCCACCATAATAGACTAATATTATAATAACTAAATAAAATCTTACCCACCTCAGATTGCTTGTATCCTTTTGTAAAATTATTTTATTTATTTTTAGCACTTTGAACTATCACGAATGTAAGATAATGAATGGTGAATGAAAAAGGTGAGGTAAAGGAAACCAAACTCTTGTATAGTACGAAAAAGTACCATAAAAGGTTCCACACTAGCCACTACATCATTATTTTGAGACGTGCATCACTATTACATAGATTATATAGGACTGATTCGTCACTAAGAACACTGCAATAAAATTATTTTGTCACTGAACAGAGATGTAAATGCGCCACTTCCGAATAAAAGACACGTTCTTTGGGGTTTTATAGGACCAAGGACAGTTCTTTACAAAACGTTCTATGGTTTTTTATAGTACTAGTTTTTGCTGCTTGGGTTGTGTTATAATTCTACTTCTATGTATGTCAGACGCAACGTTGGTCCCGAAACGCGACTTAGGTTGGTAGGGTAACTTATCATTAAACTGTAGTATTAGTGTACCACCGACAACAAATTTAGCCATCTCTGCAGCTGAATCATCTGATAATTGGAAATTATAAGTGAAGCAATCAGTATGTACCTGAGTATTCGATTATTATTACGAAAAAAACCGATCCCAGATTACATATTTTGTAAAATGTTATCCTTATTATTTTTTAGAAAAATATAATTTATCTACAACAGTACACAGTACAGTTTCTTTGTAAATAGTCACACTGGATATATTTACACACACTTTAAAGGACAAGGTTATAGATAGTCTTACTGCAAATTTTTCGTGTATGTCTAACCAGGTCATACAAATTGGTTTCTCGATAAATAAAGGCACTTACAAAAACGAAAACTAGTACTCGTACTTAATGTTAGAATGTTATGTATTTATCTTATGTTGGATAAGAGAAATCACGTAAGTTTATCAATACAGTTCAGGCCAGACCATCATGTTCGTGATATTCTCACGGACTAGCTTCATGTATCATGGAGAAGTAAAGGAATCATCTGGGTATCTGTTGTACTAAATTTTGATACCATAATTAAATAAAGAACGCAACAAAGTACATTAAAGAATTTCAGTTACTATACCCGCTAAAGCGTGAGCTTATATAAATCGCTCGCACTGCGACAAACGACTGATTTGAGTGCGTTAGATACGGTTGATCACATCCATCTGCGCGATGTGCGGTAATGTGTGGAAAACGAACGTGTAGATGCAATTTGTACTGAACACGATTAACTAATAGATTCGAACGATTCGAAGCTCCGATTGCGTTGGCGGGGAACTTTTGCGTGGCTTTTTCACGAATAACTTTCGTGTAAAGGTCATGAAATGTCATCTTTCGATATTATATTAGGGAAACTAGATTTTGCTTGCGGTTTCGCTCGCACGATTTTCCTGTGAGGTAGCAATCCAAAAGGCAACTTTTGTAGCAGGGATTAAATCTTATCATCAACAATCCCACTGGGCGGATAGTCCCGATTCTTAACAATATATAATATTATAATGATGATCCAGTTTTAATGACAGTATGATAAGATACTAGCGGACGACACGCGGTTTCACACGCGTAATTCCCAGTCCCTTGGGAATATGGGAATAAAATATAGCCTATGCTTACCGCAAAGAGTGTAGCTTCCCAACAGCGAAAGAATTTTTCAAATCGGTCTAGTAGTTTCGGAGCCTATTGGATGCAAACAAACAAACCATTAAACTTTCCTCTTTATGATATTAGAATAGACATACATGCAAATACTATGGTTAAGTAAGATGGGCATCCCAGACTCGAGCCGACTAGAGTTATACGATGCTGTTAGTGGCTAATGTGACTAGGAAACCGGGCTTGCCGGCCGACCCCAACGGCCTTTTTATTTTTTGTTTAACGTGAGGGAAAATCCTCATGGATGTTATGCCGGACTCCTACCGACTAAAAAACCTCACGTAACGCCCAACAGCCTATGGTTGGGAGCCCCGGGTAAGCCCTCGTAAGGATGTCCCAGGACTCCCAACAGACCCACGGCCGCCACTGCGGCCTCGCCCAGGGGGTGGTTCGGGTGCTATCCCGCGTCTTTGGGGGGTTTCGGGTGTGATCCCGCTTCTAATGGGGGGCATGCGTAAGTTCCTCACGTCACGCTGCCGTCATGGGCCTGCTTCTGTAAGGACGGTGAGCCGCCCTCTCACCGTCCTCAGGCCCCCGGTCATGGAGGCCGATAGTCCTCGGCGAAGACACGTCGGCGGCGCCGAAGCCGCCAACTGCGGAACTCGGGTGGGAGAGTGCTCTCCCGTTCCCGCCCCGCCGTCTCTTTCACGAGCATGACCTGCTCGCAGAAAGAGGCAGCGCAGTCCCACTTACTCCCGCTGGAGAGCATGGCTCGCACCATGGTCTCGAGTGAGAGAGTGTCTACGTCTAGACCCACCACGAGGACCTGGAGCTGTTGCGCCCTACGACGCCTAACCTACCGAAACTACCGTGCCCGGTAAGCATCTGTGTCAACCGGTAGGAGAGAGCACCGTGTCTCCTCTCCAGAACTCGTCCATGACCGGTCTGACGGCCGCGATTGTGGCGAATCCCCCCTTTGGTTGCTCAAGTCGTACCTTCCATGTCTCCACGGTTTCCTGGTAGAGCAGGGACCGCTGGGCCTCGATTTCTCGAGACGCAGGCCTTTGGCCCCGCTCCAGTGCCACCTTGCGCCATCTGTACAGTGACGCAAGGGCTCTCGCTTCCAGGTCCCATGGAGGGGTCCCAGCTAGAAGATATGCCGCCTCACCGGAGATCGTGCGGTATCCCCTTATCACCCTGATGGCCATCGTCCTCTGCGGGCTCAGCAGTTTAGCCACATTGCAGGTCGTCAGGGTCTCCGCCCATACGGGGGCCCCGTATAGGGCCATGCTTCGCACGATCGCCAGGTACAGTCTCCTGTAGGGAGCGTTGGGTCCCCTGATGTTGGGCATCAGTCGCGCTAGTGCGGCTGATGCCCCCCTCAGTTTTGGGACCAAGCTTCGGAAGTGATGTCCGAAGTTCTACCGGCCATCGAGTACGAGCCCTAAATACTTCATCGAAGGCTCGATGCCGATGCTGACGCCCCCACCTCAACGGCCTTATCGTATTATTTCTGTCTACGCTCTCTTTCATTACAGAGAGGTGCTCTCGGGAACCTGTCTCACTGCCAGCATGGATTTACTTCTGCTAGGCCTAGGGGCTTACGCTCATGGAGAACAGAGATCTTCTATAATCTTGATGTGTCTTTTGTGGCACGGGCAAGCCTCTCCCATGGCTTTTCTGGAACTTCCTTCACTTCACTTCCTCACAAAACTGGGCCACATAATATCACGTACTCTCACTACAGACTTTATCTGGCAGGCGTGGCCGCCTTATAGAAGGTAATTTTGGAGTTTTTGGGAATATCCTCCCGACGATGGCTGACCCGGCGCGACCGCGATGGTAGTCAAAGTGTGCCGGGGACTGGGAAATCCTTTCGAGGGCTTACCCAGGACTCCCGGCCATAGACCGTTGTAAGGCATTTAGTGGTTTTAGTTCGTAGGAGACCGGCATAGCATCCATGTAGGATTTTCCGATAAAAATAAAAAAAAGTCTGACCCGGGACTTTCGGGACACATAGGTTTTAACTTGGAGGAACGATTTTCAACACGTAAAAGAGGTGGTTTTGTAGTTTGATTGTATTTTTTTTCCAAATAGTTCCGCGCAATGTCCATACCTTTAATTTATATTGCGGTAAAACCTTCGATCAAATAAAACATAATTTGCCTAGTAATGTAAAAAGTAATTTTGTGGTTGACTATTGGCTACCCGGGGACTTTAGAACTATAATTTATTTCCGTGGAACTTCTTATCACTTCCGTTTGCTATTTTTATAATTTTCTAGATGGTGCTCGCGGCTTCGCCCGTGTGGTATTAGGTACTCGTTCCCGCTTCCCGTGGGAACATATTCCCGGGATGAGAAGTAGCCTATGTGTTATTCCAGATTATAAGCTATCTCTGTACCAAATTTTGAGCCAGATTCGATCAGCCGACGAGCGTAATTGAGTAACAAACATCCAAACATCTTCACAAACTTTCACATTTTTTTTTGATACCACTAAGGTGGCAGACAAGCGTACGGCCCACCAGATGTACCGGTGGTCACCGCAGCCTATGGACGTTTGCAACACCAGAGGCGTCACACTCGCGCTGCCGACCCTAAATTTTCACATTTATAATATTTTTTTTTTTTTTTATACTACTTAGTTGGCAGTTTGTCAGTTGACATTCAGAGTAAGACAAGAAGAAGCTTATTCTAGTCTCAAACAAATAAAAGCTGGAGTACCACAGGGAAGTGTACTTGGCCCTATCTTGTACCTATTGTACACCTGCGATATTCCAGAAATAAAAAACAATGTTATTGCAACCTTCGCAGATGACACAGCCATCATGGCAACAGGTGCCACTCACAAAAAAGCCATTGAGAAACTTCAATCGGCCGTCAACACCATCACTGCTTGGACAAAAAAATAGAGAATTAAACTAAATGAGTCCAAATCGACTCACATAGACTTCACAAACAAAAAACCTAACTATACACCGGTAAACATTAACGGTAAAATAGTACCATATGAAAATACGGCAAAATACCTGGGTATGACGCTTGACGCAAAACTACGCTGGAAGGCACACGTCAAAAAGAAACGCCAGGAGTTAGATTTACGCTTCAGGAAAATGTACTGGCTACTCGGCAGACACTCAACATTATCAGTGTACAACAAGGTACTTCTGTACAAACAAGTACTTATGCCTGTATGGGCATATGGTATTCAGCTTTGGGGCTGTACAAAACGCACCAATGTTGAGATAATTCAAAGATTCCAAAATAAAGTACTTCGGAGTATAATAAATGCTCCCTGGTACATTAGAAATAAGGACATCCACCGGGACTTAGGAGTGGACCTTGTTACAAAGGTTATAAAAAAATATGCCGAAGCTCACGAACAAAGACTTCTAAAACATGTGAATGTCGAGGCAATCCAGCTTCTTGACACCACGGACATTTTAAGGAGACTGAAAAGGACTAAGCCTTTTGATCTAGTTTAGTGAAATTAGTGTAAAGTAGTGCAGTGAGTGCTATACTTGAAGAACACAAGAACAAAGTGACTTTCTATTATAATTAGAGACAATAAGAAAAGTGCCGATGGACACATTCTTTACTCTGTAAGCTTTAGTAAAATAAGTTAAATCTAAATTACTTATTAGCCTCAAGGCTAGATTGTAATTGTTATGAGATGACATTTGTGTTATCTCATAAAAAAAAAAAAAAAAAAACTTAGTTGGCAGACAAGCTTACGGTCCACCGGAAGGTTGGTAACCGTAGCCTATAGACGTTTGCAACACCAGAGGCGCTACACACGCGCTGCCGACCCGGGCGCAGGTTGTGACGACCCACAGTTGAAATTTTTCAAGCCGCCCGTAAGGCCTTCAACTTGGCTTAACGACTGTCATTTTACTGACAACAGGGACCAACGGCTTATCGTGCCTTCCGAAGCACGGAAACGCTCGTAAATAAATGTCACAAAGTGGTCCACGTGGTGGTCACCCATCCATATCCGGCCATAGTAAATGTTGCTTACTGCAGTGATCGTTTACAGAACACTGAGTCCGCGGGGCCACGAGCGCTTCATTTCATATTCATAGTAGGAAGTAGGATCCTTAGTGTTATTAACCAGGAAGACTAATCCTGAAAATGCAGTTATACCTCTGCATGGATTGGCGGCAAAAGGATTTTTTTCAGTGACACATGTTATTTTGAAGTAGACCTATTTAAGTGATCATTTTGAAAAGCAATTAAGGCAAATTTTGTAATAAAAAAATCTGTCTCGAGCAGGACTCTAGATCTATTTTATTTATTTACTTAATTCTTAGTCAAATAAGTAAATTTGTAGGTAAGTACGGGATACATATTATCAAAAAAAAATCTTAACGACAATCCTTCGGATGGAGAAAGTTTACTGAACGTTATTGACTTCGTTTCTGGATTAAAGAACCTATAGTTGCCTTTCTAAGAATTTGCCATTTTGAGACGTTGCCTTATGCGAAAACAAGAATAGGTCAAAATCAAAATCAAAATCAAATATCATTTATTTACTTAGGCATACAAATGCACTTGTAAACGTCACTTATATAAACCAAAAAGTTACCACCAGTTCACAACGCGACCCACCTGAGAAGAACTGGCAAGAAACTCAGCGGGTTATTCTTTTAACTACTCTATTTACAACTTTATTAATGAATCTAAAAACTATGCATTTTAACAGTTTTTTGAGAATCTAGCAGAGCAGGTCATTTCCAGGCTTCCTTATCCATCAAGTAATCACCAACCGTATAGTAGCCCTTGCTGTATAATTTAACTTTAACAAACTTTTTGAATTTATTTAGGGACATACTCTTAATTTCGTTAGGTAACCTGTTGTAAAAGCGTATACAGTTACCCCTGAAAGAATTACTGATTTTATGCAATCTGCTATGATAAACAGCGAGGTTATTTTTATTTCTAGTGTTGACATTGTGTCTATCACTTAACTTATGGAAACTAAGTAAATTTCTTTGTACATACATAAGATTTTCAAAAATGTATTGAGATGCTACTGTAAGAATATTAACCTCTTTGAATGTTTCGCGCAGAGAGATCCTTGGACCTAAGTAAGTATTATTGTAATTTTTTATAACCAAATTTTTTGCCTTTGTTGTCCCTGTGAGAAAAATATTTTTCGTGGTATCTTTTTATTCCCCTCTGCAGGCAATAAAAAATACGTTTAAAGTTCTCTAGGTTATCCCAAGAGAAAAATGAAAAAAAAAATAAGTAGTACATTGGTTTAACACTAATAATCTTAGCCTGAATGATAACAAAACTAAATGTATTAAATTTACCTTGCCCAATGTAACACAGGCAGAAACCAATGTGCAACTTAATGGCCAAGAGTTGGAACTTGTGAAATCTACTGCGTTCTTAGGGTTGACGATCGATTCTGGATTGCAGTGGGGCCCACATATTGAAAAACTGGCTGGCAGATTAAGTTCAGCAGCATTTGCTGTCCAAAAGATTAGGCATTTGACTGATGTAGAAACAGCGCGAATAGTGTACTTCAGTTACTTCCACAGTGTAATGTCGTACGGTATGCTACTATGGGGCAATGCCACAGATATAAATACAATTTTTGTTTTACAAAAATGAGCCATAAGAGCCATATATAAATAAGGTCCAAAGGTCTCTCTGCGCGAAAAATTTAAAGAATTAAATATTCTGACTGTGGCATCACAATATATTTTTGAAAATCTTATGTATGTTCAGAAAAAATTATCTAGTTTTGCTAAGTTGAGCGATAGACACAATGTGAACACCAGACATAAAAACAACCTTGCCGTTTATCATTGTAGACTGAACAAAGTCAGTAATTCTTTCCTGGGTAACTGTATACGTTTTTACAACAGGCTTCCATGCGAAATTAAAAGCATGCCCCTAATTAAGTTTAAAAAGTGTATAAAAAGTAAATTGTGCTGCAGGGGCTACTATACAATTGACGATTATTTGATTGATAAGGAAGCCTGGAAGTGATCTGCTTGCTCTACTGATGGAGTTTTAGTTTATAGTATCTACTTATTGTAAATATGTAGTGCACAAAAAGAATAGCCCGTCGAGTTTCTTGCCAGTTCTTCTCAAGCGGGCCGCGTTCCGAACTGGTGGTACTATTTGCATTGTATTCATTGACGTGTCGCAAGTGCCTATGTATTAGGATTATGCGAAATAAATGTTTATTGACTTTGACTTTGAAATTTATTCATAATCATAATCATTTATTTGCAAAAATGCAGTACAGTTATTTCAGTTACATTATTTTCGTTTAGTACAGTTACTGTCTTTTTATGGCATGCAAATATTTAGTTTCTAGCTGTTTCCGCGACTTCGTCCGCGTAGAAATCGTTATCCCGTAAAATCATTACCCTCCTTTTGCGCAGTCGGTTAAAAAGTAGCCTATGTCCTTGCCAGGGACTCACCCTACCTACGGTTATCCCAAATTTCATCTAAATCGCTTCAGCGATTCAGGCATGAAAGCGTAACAGACAGACAGAGTAACTTTAGCATTTATAATATTAGTAGGGATGATTATTCTTTAAGGTTCGATTAGCATGTTTATTGAGGATTACTATAGACTATTATGTCATCATGCTACTACGAATTGGAGCGTAACAGTAATGAAAATATATTAAAAGGAAAACTTAATACATTTCTTTTGAGAGCTTCGGCTGCGTAAATGGTAAACGTTATGTAACAATCGTGTTTAACGAAATGTTCTTCTTAAAAAGTCCGCTATAGCTTAGCAGGTAGGTATTAATTTTAAGGATCGCATATAAATCTAATTCGTTCTAAAATGAGATAATATTGGCGATGAGATACCAATACGGGAATATTTAGTGACGCGGGCGAAGCCGCGAGCATCATCTAGTCATAAAAGAAAAAGAAGAAAATATAGAAATTTTCATCTATTCGTCGTTCTTATAAAACCAGACTCAATATACTAACTTTTTGTAAGAAAAATAGGACATAATCCATTGAGAGGAAATCTCATAGGAAATTAAAGTTACCGGTCGGATATCACAACAGCGCGCTACCTTCCAAATGTGGTAATGAATTCTATCTAGCCGCGAGTGCGGTAACTTTCTGATATATACTTGTATGTATATTTAAAACCGGCCATCGGCAAGAAATACCTAACGTTTGTTAAGTTGTCGGTAACTTTTTTCTGAATTTAGGTATTTGTTTTTATAGCGGCAACATAAATATAGTCCGTTCAGAGATATATTACCTCTAGCACTTAGGTTGCCCATCTTGATTGCTGTGTTACCCCAATACCTAAGTTTTTGTTTCTCCCATGTAATCTAACTTTTAGTCGAAACTTATTTTCATCTTTTTCTGGCTTTTTTTCGGGTGTGACCATTATTTGAGAAGTGGAACGTTGTGGAAGCAGCAACTTCGCCTTCGTTAGTGGTGGTAGTGGTTTATTTTTTTCAGAAATTCATAAAAAATAAATAAATCTGAAATACAATCGCATAGTAACAAGAGCACTGTCTTAGTGAAGTTAAGTTTAAAGTGACATGAAAAACAAAAACTATTCGTGCTAAAGGTTGGATGTTATAATCTCCACTTAATTCGTTAAAATGTCTCAGGCTGGCACTCATAGCACTCATAGGGCGACTTTACTGCAATGCAAACACACAGAAAACGATCGACGAGCTGTCAGTCAGAGGTAATAAAACTGTGAACGGACTATACATCATCTGTGAAAATTTCAGGTCTCTAGCTATCACGGTTCCTGAGATATAGCCTCGTGAAGTAAGACAGACGGACAGCGAAGTCTCAGTAGTATCACAGTATGTTCTTCTGTCTCCTATGAGTGCGAAGCAATAAATAAATTAATAAATACAAAACCCGTATTTAAACGCAGTTACGAAGTACTTACACTAAAAACTATACAAATAAATTAAGTACTAAATTTTAATCTATAGCTGGGAGACGGCTTAAGGCAGTGGCACCAAGTGGATTTAGTTGGCAAGAGACGAACATCCATGAGGATTTCCACACGAGAAAAAACAATAGGGTTCCATATTATGTAGCAAATACTTTTTTTTACGTGTGCCGGGTATTATGTCGGTCTCGAACTAAATAATACCCCACGGCCCTATCTATTCGTCGCAGACTTAGTAGGTACCCCAGTTTGACTAAGTACTGCTCGATATTAGTAGGTATCAATAAGACTAGACGCGATAAGACTACATAATACTTACTCTCAATACGACTACATCGTTGTCGGATTAGGAATGGAGCGCCCCAAATAGTATTTTTACGGGGACCCATGACTTTCTTTAGGACGGACGTTGATCAACCAAATTGGCGGATTCTGGATTGCAGTGGGGCCCACATATTGAAAAACTGGCTGGCAGATTAAGTTCAGCAGCATTTGCTGTCCAAAAGATTAGGCATTTGACTGATGTAGAAACAGCGCGAATAGTGTACTTCAGTTACTTCCACAGTGTAATGTCGTACGGTATGCTACTATGGGGCAATGCCACAGATATAAATACAATTTTTGTTTTACAAAAATGAGCCATAAGAGCCATATATAAATAAGGTCCAAAGGTCTCTCTGCGCGAAAAATTTAAAGAATTAAATATTCTGACTGTGGCATCACAATATATTTTTGAAAATCTTATGTATGTTCAGAAAAAATTATCTAGTTTTGCTAAGTTGAGCGATAGACACAATGTGAACACCAGACATAAAAACAACCTTGCCGTTTATCATTGTAGACTGAACAAAGTCAGTAATTCTTTCCTGGGTAACTGTATACGTTTTTACAACAGGCTTCCATGCGAAATTAAAAGCATGCCCCTAATTAAGTTTAAAAAGTGTATAAAAAGTAAATTGTGCTGCAGGGGCTACTATACAATTGACGATTATTTGATTGATAAGGAAGCCTGGAAGTGATCTGCTTGCTCTACTGATGGAGTTTTAGTTTATAGTATCTACTTATTGTAAATATGTAGTGCACAAAAAGAATAGCCCGTCGAGTTTCTTGCCAGTTCTTCTCAAGCGGGCCGCGTTCCGAACTGGTGGTACTATTTGCATTGTATTCATTGACGTGTCGCAAGTGCCTATGTATTAGGATTATGCGAAATAAATGTTTATTGACTTTGACTTTGAAATTTATTCATAATCATAATCATTTATTTGCAAAAATGCAGTACAGTTATTTCAGTTACATTATTTTCGTTTAGTACAGTTACTGTCTTTTTATGGCATGCAAATATTTAGTTTCTAGCTGTTTCCGCGACTTCGTCCGCGTAGAAATCGTTATCCCGTAAAATCATTACCCTCCTTTTGCGCAGTCGGTTAAAAAGTAGCCTATGTCCTTGCCAGGGACTCACCCTACCTACGGTTATCCCAAATTTCATCTAAATCGCTTCAGCGATTCAGGCATGAAAGCGTAACAGACAGACAGAGTAACTTTAGCATTTATAATATTAGTAGGGATGATTATTCTTTAAGGTTCGATTAGCATGTTTATTGAGGATTACTATAGACTATTATGTCATCATGCTACTACGAATTGGAGCGTAACAGTAATGAAAATATATTAAAAGGAAAACTTAATACATTTCTTTTGAGAGCTTCGGCTGCGTAAATGGTAAACGTTATGTAACAATCGTGTTTAACGAAATGTTCTTCTTAAAAAGTCCGCTATAGCTTAGCAGGTAGGTATTAATTTTAAGGATCGCATATAAATCTAATTCGTTCTAAAATGAGATAATATTGGCGATGAGATACCAATACGGGAATATTTAGTGACGCGGGCGAAGCCGCGAGCATCATCTAGTCATAAAAGAAAAAGAAGAAAATATAGAAATTTTCATCTATTCGTCGTTCTTATAAAACCAGACTCAATATACTAACTTTTTGTAAGAAAAATAGGACATAATCCATTGAGAGGAAATCTCATAGGAAATTAAAGTTACCGGTCGGATATCACAACAGCGCGCTACCTTCCAAATGTGGTAATGAATTCTATCTAGCCGCGAGTGCGGTAACTTTCTGATATATACTTGTATGTATATTTAAAACCGGCCATCGGCAAGAAATACCTAACGTTTGTTAAGTTGTCGGTAACTTTTTTCTGAATTTAGGTATTTGTTTTTATAGCGGCAACATAAATATAGTCCGTTCAGAGATATATTACCTCTAGCACTTAGGTTGCCCATCTTGATTGCTGTGTTACCCCAATACCTAAGTTTTTGTTTCTCCCATGTAATCTAACTTTTAGTCGAAACTTATTTTCATCTTTTTCTGGCTTTTTTTCGGGTGTGACCATTATTTGAGAAGTGGAACGTTGTGGAAGCAGCAACTTCGCCTTCGTTAGTGGTGGTAGTGGTTTATTTTTTTCAGAAATTCATAAAAAATAAATAAATCTGAAATACAATCGCATAGTAACAAGAGCACTGTCTTAGTGAAGTTAAGTTTAAAGTGACATGAAAAACAAAAACTATTCGTGCTAAAGGTTGGATGTTATAATCTCCACTTAATTCGTTAAAATGTCTCAGGCTGGCACTCATAGCACTCATAGGGCGACTTTACTGCAATGCAAACACACAGAAAACGATCGACGAGCTGTCAGTCAGAGGTAATAAAACTGTGAACGGACTATACATCATCTGTGAAAATTTCAGGTCTCTAGCTATCACGGTTCCTGAGATATAGCCTCGTGAAGTAAGACAGACGGACAGCGAAGTCTCAGTAGTATCACAGTATGTTCTTCTGTCTCCTATGAGTGCGAAGCAATAAATAAATTAATAAATACAAAACCCGTATTTAAACGCAGTTACGAAGTACTTACACTAAAAACTATACAAATAAATTAAGTACTAAATTTTAATCTATAGCTGGGAGACGGCTTAAGGCAGTGGCACCAAGTGGATTTAGTTGGCAAGAGACGAACATCCATGAGGATTTCCACACGAGAAAAAACAATAGGGTTCCATATTATGTAGCAAATACTTTTTTTTACGTGTGCCGGGTATTATGTCGGTCTCGAACTAAATAATACCCCACGGCCCTATCTATTCGTCGCAGACTTAGTAGGTACCCCAGTTTGACTAAGTACTGCTCGATATTAGTAGGTATCAATAAGACTAGACGCGATAAGACTACATAATACTTACTCTCAATACGACTACATCGTTGTCGGATTAGGAATGGAGCGCCCCAAATAGTATTTTTACGGGGACCCATGACTTTCTTTAGGACGGACGTTGATCAACCAAATTGGCGGCACATTTTCGACATAAATTTATCTACTCTATATTCCTCGACAAAGACTTCTTTGGCCATTTATTGTTACCCAATTATTACTCTGAAAGTCATTTCAACAACATTAATTCTATAACAGATAACCTTATTCGTGCTCTAAATGTATGAAAATAATCTGTCTTTCATCAAACGTGACGCCATCTATTCAAATGAACAAAATATTTCAGTAAAAAGTGCCGTTCACACCAATCCGTTACGGCGGTCAAGTTAATTTATTACAAATTATCCACAAAATATACAATACTCTGACCGTAGATGCCGACACGAGAGCATAAAATTGAGCTAATGAAATGTTGTAACAAGTATCGTGGAGACTCCTTTCGTAAACGCTAAACGAAACTGGTAAACGTGTTGACTACCCTTAGCTAATTTGGTTGATTGCGACTCAAAACCTTCGTACTGATTACCCGTGTAAATAGTTTCTAGTTTATTTTAAATCTAGGTTGTCTTCACTTGGTGCCGGTCTGCCTAAAACATTTGCATAATTCTTTCTTAACTGTAAGGCCCTTCGTACACTAGGCTACGCAAATCTTCGATACCCAACGATTTTGGTCTCTAAGCGACTACCGCAATACAAATTCAAAGAGGTTCGTACACAGACATGCGTCGCCGACATTTTGTTTATTCGTCGCCGACGCCAGTCGCGCGCTACCCACAGAGTACATTTGTATATTATGAGATAGAGACGTCACTCGACTAAGTGACGACACCAGCGGTGCCAAGCAGCTATTACAAGAAACTTTCTGACTGCGTGGCCATAAAATAAAAATCGAGTGTAACAAACATATTTAAATAAACTTGAATCTTTTAGAAAAATTAGTTTTAAGATCGTAAAAAATAATAATAAACTACCTTGGGCAGAAGAGTAGTCTTACTTATATGACCCTATGTAACGAAACCATACCGCGATTTAAAAAAAGGCACAGCGCCATCTAGTTGTGAATTTTTAACTAAAATATTAGATTTTTTAATATTGCGTACAGCGCCAACTACCACGTGTTTCTGGAAACTCTTACGTTATAATGAAACGATTTTAAATATCATGACAAGTCTTAATGTAACTGCAACGTTGAGAACCTACGTAAGTTGGTTACATTATAATTCAATGCTCAGTTCTAAGTGATAACACCATGGCGCTACCTGCCTGTCGAGATCGTCGCTACTAACGTCGCTGCGATTTCCAAGATAGCAGAGCAATTGTTGAATATTCAATTTGAATTTATTTGCAGAATTTATTATTCTTTTGCAGCTACAAACAGTCTACACTTTACATTTTTTTCTCTATATGGATGAACCCAGTATTTCCTATTACGACGATTTCTTCGCTTTTGGTAAAGATAGTAAGCCAAAATCATAGTTTCATCGTCACTTGTGTCAGACATTTCGTAAATTAAATTAGTCTGAGACGTGTTGTCGGTATGTCTACAGTGGCAGAATAGACAAAATCGCGTCTTGAGATATCTCGTGTGTACGGTTCGTGCGCTACCAAATCTTCGCGACATATGTTGACAACATTGGTATCGAAGATTTGCGTAGCCTTGTACGAAGGGCCTAAAACTTCATTATTATCTTAGTCGAGTGACAACGCAGTTGGAAATCAATGAAATAGGCTTGTGTCCAATAAGAATAAATCTGATTGATGTGTGTTTCTAACGACTACTTATGCCCAATACGAGTATATAAATAACAAAAGTAATATAAATTGGTACACAAATTTAGGATTACTATTATTTTTAGAAAATAAGATTGGAATAAATAGGCTTTCAGTCACGTGACATCAAACACCTCTATCAGAAAGTGTGACGTCACAAATTGCTACTTTGACGCTTGACGCACTCTGGCAGTCTTTAGACTTGACATCTTGTGTCACAAGTCGTGCCATCTTTTGTAATTGTTTAGATAACTTACACGTTTTCATAAAATACAATAGATTTCAACAGTAAAAGTTCATCATACGAAGTAGTTATATAAATCGACATGGAGGCAGGATTTACCAAGGCAAATAGCTGTAACATGCCCAAAGTCTAGTAGTTTCTTTTTAGTACTAAATCTTTTCAAAAATCTAAATCACAAAACAAATCATTGAAAGTACTCATAAACAAATACACATTTTCTTTTTATTTTGTTTGGCAACAAGTGACGTAACACAACGCGCCATGACAGTTTGGGGCGTTTTCGATACAAATTTAAATTCATTTTTTAAAGCACAAAATAATCAATTTAAATGATTGTTTTAAATCAAAGTAATCATTTTTGGAATCACATAAATATAAAGCTACATAATTAAACAATTTTTGAAATTTAGGACACAAGCCTATTATGTAGGGTAGATAAGATTTTTCACTTATTCTGAAGGAATGATAACGTTACTAATAAGCTGTCTCCTCGACTTTGCCGAGGGCATACTTCGAATACCGCACATTTAACTGCATACCTATAACCCGTCGCCCTTACCTAATTGGTTTTGAAACTTTTGAAATAATGTATGGAAATCGACCCGATGATGCGACGGTTTCTATTTTGTTTACGCCAAACTCTATTTCATTTCTTAAATAAAAGTAGCCTAAGTTTCTAAGGGACTGGCTGGATGCGCAAGGCGAAGGACCGTGTGTTGTGGCGTGATTTGGGGGAAGCCTACGTCCAGCAGTGGACTGCTATAGGCTGATTTGATGGTGAAGTTTCTAGTCATAACATGACCTATCTGCCAGTGAGAGTAATGTTAAACTCGGTCCAGTCGTTTCAGAAAGTTTATAAAATTGTTTTTTATTTGGAATCAATACATATACAAGCAGACACTTAGATTTTATTTAGATTAGAAAAAAAAATTAAAAATATGCCATAAAGTTAGTTCCCACGAAAGTGACAGCGAGCAAGACGCTACGGCCACTAATTGGTAGCGCAACGCTGATGGTCAGAAAAGTCATTTGAGCGTGAAATTTTGCTTATTTCTTGTGACTCTTGATCGTGAACCTCATTTCCACTCTAGGGCCTCTAAGTGCTTAACCAAGTGTGAAGTTTCTACTTCAGAAATATGGTCATCTTAACTCTCGGTTCGAAATCTTCCACCAACTCAGCTAGTGATACTTTATTTTTTCAAATGAATATCGCGATTAAAAACTGTGTGTGTGAATGCACTCGTTGCGAATATTTTTACTCGTTGACAATGAAGGATAACAGCCAACATGATGAAGAGGTATAACTTCCGCTTTTGCCATAATTAAGTTTTATTGATACCAAGTACCAGGCAGAGGATCCACTCCTACACAGTGGAGAGCATTTACGTCAGAACTGAGCGATTCAAAAGATCGTTTTCTGTCGCATCTTAAAAACTTGAAAAGACTTGCCCATGCACTTGGATTCATCCTCTAACAGTAGGCGCACACTGGGCGACAAGCTGCGGGCGCCAAATTACATTTTTTTTTTTACATAAGCACATTTTGTTCTAAGCTCCGCACACTGGGTGACATATCGCCGCGGCTCGGCGACACGACGACAGTAGCCGAGCGACAGTTTTTTGTACGACATCTGTCGCCGAAGTCAGCGACAGTCGCCCAGTGTGCGCCTACTGTTACAAGTATGGGTTCCTCAAGCAGAGCATGAAGAGGCACATGATAGGACCGCCAACTTGAAGACTACTTTCAGAAGCCCGTCGCTGAAGTCGCCCCCAGTCGATATAATGTCGCCGTGATTGATTGGCTGTCATCTGCATGGCATTGATTGATTGATTGATCGTCAATAAATAGCCTCCGCCTTCGTTAGACAATATAATATATTATACTGCCTATATGCATGCAGCGTCAACAAGGTGGTGGGCAACGCTGAGCTTAGTGAGATTCCAACATTTATGGCCATGTCAGAGCAGCAGTAGTCTACCAAGGCGCTTTTGCTTCTATTGGCCAACTCATGACATTTATAATCATTGCTCATCTTCTTTTAGTAATAACATGATAATGCATACGAGTACATATGGTCACGCCTTTATCCCCGAAGTGATAGGCAGAGGCGTATTATATGCCACATTTCACTTTTTCAGAATTTGTCCCACGTAATAGGTGGTGAGCCGTATTGCCGTGTTGAGATGAACAGGCCCAGGTTGTAACTGCCTGCTGTTGACATTTTTCAAGCCGCCTAAAAAGGCATTCAACTTGGCTTAACGATTGCCATTTACTGGCAACCAGGACCAACGGCTTAACGTGCCTTCTGAACCACGGAAACGCTCAAATAAATGTCACAAAGTGGTCACATGGATGGTCACCCATCCAAGGACTGGCCATAGCGAAAGTTGCTTACTGCAGTGATCATTTACAACACACTGAGTCTGCGGACCACGAGCGCTTCAACATGATAATACATAGCCTATAGTTATATTAGTGCTTGACTTTCAAATGATGAAAGAATTTAAAAGATCGGTTGAGTAGTTCCAGAATTGATCAATTACAGACAAACATTCCTCTTTATAATATTGGTATAGATTATGTAGGTATCTGTAAGAGTGACCACAGAATACGTGAGTCTACTTAGCGGTGTAACGAACTATTTCGATACCATTTACACTAAATTTAAAATGGCTGATTACTTAGATTGACAATTCGCTATCGTAATAGGGTGACGGTATCAATATAATATTGGATTTGTTAGACCGAACAGCTTTTTAATAGTCTACAGTTAAATAGTTTTCTTATACTTTTCAGATCTTTTTCAAAGATTCACTAATATAAATTTTCACATAAACAAACATTACACTAAAATTGACATGCTAAAATTCAATCAGAAAGACTTCGTTTTGTTTGGTACCTACCCAAACCTTTATTAATGTGAGTGAGGACAGATCGTAAATCTATCGATTAGACACTTTTTATGTAAACACTTTTTTAACGTGAAGAAAATCCGTCATGGATGCTATGACGGACTCCTACCGACCAAAAACCACACGTATCCTACCTAACGCCTACGGCTGGGAGCCCCAGGTATGCCCTCGGAAGGATGACCCCAGGATTCCCAACAGACCTTGGCTACCACTGCGTCCTCATCTAGGTCGGTACCCAGACTACAGTACAGATAAAGCTTTACCTAAAGACCTAAAATTTACTACAGCATAAATGAAACCATTTTCATATTTTCCACGTCTTAAGCAAATATGTATTTAGAGCAAAAAGCTTAGGTAATATTTATATGCGTGATAATGGTTCGTGCAATTAAAAAGCTTTACAATATTAAATACTAGCGGACGTCACGCGGCTTCACCCGCATTGTTTCCGTTCCCGTGGGACTACGGGAATAAAATATAGCCCAGCAAAGATTGCAGCTTCCCAACAGTGAAAGAATTTTGCAAATCGGTCTAGTAGTTTCGGAGCCTATTCGATGCAAACAAAGAAATCTTTCCTCTTTATAATAGACATGATCGATTCGGACTCGCCCACCGAGATTTCCGACATCCGTCCGTCTGTCTTTCAACACCTTTTATCTCGAAATTGCGTATCGACTATATTTAGCACCATGTGATTATTGAAGTCTACAGTCCCTTGGAGCTGTAAAAAATCTAAATTCGAAGCTAACGCAGAAAAAAGTTACGGTCGTTTATACCGCAAGAAAAACGTATATTTTGACACTCTCAAGGAAATCAAAATTAATAAGGTACTTGACCTAAAACCAAAGATCATATAATGGTATTACATACAGATCGGCAACTCCCTGTCGCGCCACAGCTGTCAGTAGAGTTGACGTGCGCGTTGACGGACAATTTGCTTACATTTTTATTCATCACACGCACACATTGAAGCTGGAGTTTCCGCCCTGTGCTAAAACTATAAAATTTGGCAAGTAATGTCTTCTTGGAATTCTGGATTTCGCCAACAAGAAGTTCAGAAATCGAATCTCGCAGTTTTTAATTAAATAGATACGTGGGTACTTTAAAGATCATTTTTCTACATTTTGTATTCATTGTTCTATATTCAGACCCTTCCACAGCTTGAAGAAAGCTCAATTTGCCATCGTCATGGCTTCACTGCACTGTAATTCGGAGATCAATATTTCCACGCAACAAAATTACATATTACACAAAATATACAAAGCCACTAATATTAATTGGCATCGTGATATTAATTAGTTGATATACTAATATCAAACATTAAACCACATACGATTCAAATATCTGGAACGTGTGCACTATCATTATAACTAATTATCTTGTCATCAACTCACATACATAATGCGGTTTCATTGAAATATTAGGATATACATCTAACTATCTGAATAATTAAATACTACTTATGTATGTGAGTTTGGTCTCTAACGGTGATACTAAAATCATATTGTGTTGAAGTAAGTCTTAATTTCAAGGAATAAAACTAGAAATAATAGTTCTAAATGGTACGTGATTATATTTGAGGGTGCGTTGAGACCATGGATTTAGGATTTTTCGATGGTTGAGACTCTACAGAGATAAATAAATAAATTAATATTGTTGGACATTTTCACACAACATCATCTAGCCTAAATTAAGCTAACATAAGCTTGTGCTATGGGATCTAGACGACTGACAGAGATACATAAGTATATATTTCTAAAAATACATACATCACTTTCGTTTTAGTCGCGTTCAAAATGTAAGCCTCTCATTAGACAATCATCTTTCATCGTTGTGACTAGTGACTGTAGTTCTGATGAGCATGGCATCATCTGCATACAGCAAACAGTTCACAAGTAAGTAAGTGGGTTTGACCAACGACGTATTATATATAGACACGTCATGTACGAACATCACGGCTTTCAAAAATGGCAAATATTTTTTATATTCAAAAAAAGAATTTCTATGAAATTATCTATGGTAGCATGTATGAAAATTAAGGCAATTGCCTGAATTTTTTGTTGCCATTTTTAAGTGTTGGTAACGTATCTATAGTTTTTTATATATCATTGGGTTTGACTACCTTTGCTAAGCCTCCAAATCTGGGCAGTAGCTACTTTTTAATGTCTGTATACCCGTGTACTTATCTCCTACTCGGCTAAGCGCGAGCGCGAATTATTCTAACATAAGTCAATGACAAAATTTCTATGACATTAATTCGACTTCAACACAGCACGCGCCGTTGTCAAAAAAAATTGCAATTGAACATAATACCTATCGATTGTATTATCAACTTAATCGACAAAACCACGTTTCGATAAATCGTTTAGCAACAAACGTCTAGCCGCTAAAAAACTTTGACATTAACAGTTTTTTTCTTAAATTATCAAGATGCAATGACACGGTTCAGTACGCTCTACTCGAAACGCTTCTTTAAATTGAAAAACCGGCCAAGTGAGTCGGACTAGCGCATGCAGAGTCCCGTATTAAAAGAGTAAAAAGTCATATTTGTTGATGGGAGCCTTAAATAGGTTTTATTTATTTATTTTAAGAATTTGTTGTCACAGCGGCAACAAAAAAACATCATCTATGGAAATTGAAGCTGTCTAGCAATCACGTTTTTTGAGATAAAGCGTAGATGAAAACAGCCAGACGGAGAGTGGTATCCTTCCGAGGGCTTACCCGGGGCTGCCAACCGTAGGCTGTTAGGTAGGATACGTGTGGTTTTTAGTCGGTAGGAGATGTCGGTAATAGTGTGCCATGTTAACCTTTTGTCTTCGGAACCCTAAAAAGTGACTTATTGTCAAATAAATAAACGCTACGGATATCATCAGACGTTCGAGTTCGTGACTGTTCAATGTTAAGCAACACTGTCGTGGGTAAATTGTAGTTGTATTATCTTTTAACTTAATAAAGATTGGTTCAAGTTTTGTACTCGGTGGCACTGTGGTAAGTTTATGCGACTGCCGTTGCTGGAGTATAAAGTTCGAGTCACGGGTCAAAACAAATGTGTGGTCCGCTTATGTTTGTTTTGGAGTTTATGTGTATGCTTACTATGTAGATAGGCGTGTATTTGAAAAAAAAAACATGTTTATTAAGTCCCTATGTAGATCCCATATTAACGTCATTTGGACTTTAATTATCAGCAGTGGGACTTCCTTATTATTGATATGAAAATTTTCAAAGGGCATTTAATTTTTTTTGAGCCCGTATGTCCCCGTGCGAGCCCCCAAAATACCTGTTATCTTAGTAACAAGATGATATCCGTGAATGTAAACTTTATACAATAATGGGCTGAATTTGGGCTCAGTGTCCCAGCCTGCCAGGTCCGCTCACGTCAAATTTCATTCCAACTCGGCAAATTTTAGTTGACAGTGCGTAAAATAATAATCCGTTTATAGTACAGTCAGTCAGGGTAACTTTGTCTTTTAATATAACATTGGCCCTCAACGTCATAGTTGAATAATATTTAATTTTAGGGTTCTAAACGTATGCAATCTAACTAAACTAGGAGTCTTTTGTTTTTCAATAAGATTTTGAACGCAACCTGAGTTGCCAGTTTGAGATACAGCTATCAGTTTAATTTTTATTGGCACCTGAACATTTTGTTCGAAAAGCTGTCTAACGTCAAGTGGTTTTGAAGTTATCTGTTGTGGCCAGTGAAGTTTGATGTCATTAAATGTCGTCGGAAAAACATAGATGACCAAGCCATAAGTAAACAAGGAGACCATTACTTGGTAGATGAAGCTTATGTTAGATTTATTTACCCTTTATTCGTCGAAAAAATACAAAATTTCTTCTATAAATTTAGCAATAGCCAAATTTACCCTAAAATCCATGTAACTTTAGCCCTCGGCATTTTGGTGTTTTTTTTTGTTATTTTTGTTCTGGTTTACGAAAAAATTGTGTATTTATTGATGTGGCCACCTTGGAACCCACCAAAAACGCAGATATCATACACCCTTTTGAATATAATTACGAGCTTCTATGCGAAAAACAGTGAAGTATGGGACAAAGTTACCCTGACTGACTGTATATTAATTCTAGATTTTTTGAAGGAAAAATTTATAATTTTTCTAAACAGCTACTATTGTATACCTATATGTGAGTACATTATAATTCAAGACTCTCCCCCCCCCCCCGCTACCTGCGTCACCCCTCCCCCCCTTGAAAAGTGTCCCGTTTTACAGATTTTCTAAATATTCAAGAAGACTATACAAGATAGGACCAAATGGTCAAAGACTAAATTGTTTATTAATAAATTACCTACAAATAAGGTCCAACATTCATTTTGGTACGAGTTACAGTTTTCAAGCTATGGTGCATCAAAGATTACGAAAAATGTGCCCTTAACAAAAATTTAACATTCAACACAGGAAAAAATAATATTTATTTTTTACAAACGTACATACATCACATATGATCACGTATGTAATCCTTGTGGGGTAGACAGAGCCCAAAGGTCACATTTAGCATGTAGGTAGGCGTAAAGTTGGTAAAAGAAATCAAAATAGTGATGGGTTGCCTTGACAAGCTACGGAACCTTACAAAGCGTGGCCTGACACACTCTTGTCAGATTTTGTTGTACTCAATTGGTCGATTAGATACTTCCTTATCTCCCTACAGCATCTCAGTTCTTTATAAAAGACAATGACGGTCGCCATTTTATCTCACAGAACATCAAAGTAGGTAATTAGTTTTCAAAGCTTTTATTAATAAAAAATCGGATATGCTTGACAAAAGGCTTACTTTTGTGAATCTTATCCATTTTTTTTAATTTTTACAATGGAGAGCTTTAAAGCTGTTCTGTTATAATTGTTATTTATAAGTACTAATATTATAAAGAGGAAAGATTTGATTGTTTGTTTGTTTGCATCGAAAAGGCTCCAAATCTACCTACAGAACCGATTTGAAAATTCGCTTTAGGAAAACTACAGGGTAACGTAGGCTATATTTTATCGTCTACTCCCACCTGTTCTGTTGACTAGTTCTGTTGGCAGAACTACTGGTAATTTTTTTCCCATTAGTTCAGTGACTTATAACACTATGCTTTACACCTGACTTTTGTAAACTATTCCCATCAACTGTTCTGTTGAGTAGTTCTGTTGGCAGAACTACTGGTAATTTTTGTTTCCATTAGTTCTGTGACTCATAAAACTATGCTTTTCGTCTCGTCCGTCATTCCCGTATTCCCACCGAACGGAATAGAAACTACAATAGAATAGAATGGGTCGATAATGCGGGCACTATCTAAGTATTATTAATATCAATACATAAAATAAAATCGTAACAGCTCGCTGTATGTTCATTGAAGATATATGAGAAAAAAAATTGAAGGGGGACTTTATGAACGCAATAAAACCCAAAATAATGATTTATTTAGTAAAATTTCTTTGCCATTGACGGCATCAAATGTTATATTAATATCATTCATTCGAATTTTGAATAGCGGAAACTATGTTTCCGCTATTCAAAAGTTAAAATCTAAAAATACCATTGAACAAGTATAATAAGTCGTATGACCAATGAAAGTAATATTGACAACATGTTTTTAGAAATAAAGGTACCATATTCTACTTATCAACGACCAGACCTGACCCCAATTAGATGTCAAATATCAATGACAGCTAATGTCAATCGTTGAATATAATACGACAGATTCGTATAAATAATATATTGAAAAGAAAATACTCGATGTAATGAAAGAAACTAGGTAAAAAATATTATCATTGTGTTCCAGATTGTTTCTTTCAATATGTAATCTTACTAATATTATAAACTAGCTGTTGCCCGCGACTTCGTCTGCGTAGAATTACTACTCGTATATCGCTTAGCGTATCTCTTAGAATAAAAAAATATAAGTATGTTTGTACTAAACTGGAAAATAATGGACGAATTTCAATGAAGTTTTAAGTGTAAAGATACATTGGACAATTGGGCGTAACAATGGGAATAATTGGGCGAAATCGCAAAGCTCTGCCAGTGTGATGTTAAACTGTAATAAATCAGGTATTTAGTTTCGTGGGGTATCCTTCGGAGGGCTTACCCGGAGCTTCCAACCGTAGGCTGTTAGGCAGGATGCATGAGGCTTTTTATTCGGTAGAAGTCCTGCATAGGCAGGATGCATGAGGCTTTTTATTCGGTAGAAGTCCTGCATAGCATCCATGCAGGATGTACCCTCACGTTTAAAAAAAATCAACACTACGTTTTTTGTTTTCCTATCTTTGGTCAAAACATGGAGGTTTTGTGGGCTCGATACTTGTGAGCAGGCCACATACAGTAGACCGTGGTAAAAACGGTTATTCTCTAAATGTACACCCTGCTACTTTCAATTTTTGTCCTTGAGCTTTGTTCATGGTCATTGCGAATGCTGCTTTTGAATTGGAATGGCAAATCGGTCGGGATTATTGGAATACGGGGAATGAATACTTCTTCTCCTTTCGCTGTTCCTATCATAATTATTGCTCTCACAATATTACATCCCAGGTATGTAATTTGTAGCCGTGTGCCATTACACATTCTTGGAGCGTCAAGATTTCGCATCAACAGGACCGGGACACCAACTTTTAGTCTTAACATTTGGGAAGGCACCCCTGACAGTTCTAAAGAATTAAGAAATTCTATAGGGTACAATGTCACTTGCTTAGTGTCTATAACATTGTCCACGGACAGATACTCGACAAAATCACCTTCCACATGTGACATGATTTGTTCGTTGATCTGTCCCACTATTTCATTCGTCGGTGCTAAAATAGTCCTTTCACATAGCTATTCTCTGTTCTTCATATTAGGTTCGAAATCGGGATAGACGTTACTTTTTAGTTCGTCTATATTGCAAACAGTATTACAAAATTCACGGCTCAATGTAATCATACCGTCACTATTTGTTGCCATGCGATCTTCTCCGACTTTCAAAAGAGCAGCCGCATATTGTTCCATTTGTATATCATTGTGCAGTTGTGCTCGCAAATTTGTATAAGACATGTTTTTTGAACATGCACTCACAATGGAGACGCTTTTAAACACGCATTTATTTCACCAGCCGGCGTGCCTCTTGTGCTTACAGGCAGATTCTGTCTAAAATCGCCAGCTAACAGCACCACCATAATACTTTGGTTGCTCTTGTTATCTTTCATAGTCCGATCTAGTGCTTCTATTGCTTTTTGTGGGACGTCGTTACTTCATCCCAAATCAATAGTTTACATTGCTGCAACATTCGTTCACGCTCGCTGTTTTTACTAATGTTACAAACTGGCATTTCCTCATGAGCCAAGTTCAATGCAGTTTAAGCACTGAATGTGGCGTTCGGCCACCATTGAGTAAAGTAGCGGCAATTCCAGAGGAGGCAACAGCAACAGCAACTCCTTTATCTTTGCGGCTTTGGGCTAAAAGTGGATTTAATAGAAATGTTTTGCCTGTGCCTCCTGGTGCATCCAAAAAGAACAAACCACCTTCGCCATTTTCAATTTTTTGCACAAAATTATCAAAAACGAACCTTTGTTTTCTTAGACGTGGAACCGCCTCAGGTATTTGTTGTTGTAAAGAAGCGACATCGTAATCTAGTTCTCTTATTAAATCACTGCCTACTTCCCCGGTTCTTTGTGGCCTGCTCATTCCAAAATCTGATACAGTAGACCCGCGGTAATCGGACAAACATTTTGCAGGACAGTGTTCCAATATCCAATTTGTCGGATTATAGAGTGCCGCCCAACTATAGTTTGGAATTTTTTACATAAGAGTACCTTGTAATCGGGCAGATTACAGATCCAAAAATGATATTTCATGTGTAATTATCTCTGAAGTACCTACAAATGATACAGATGTAGAATTTAGTTAAATAAATATTACCAAAATATTTAATACCTTTGTAATAATTGTGATTGAAGCTATCTGAAATATATTTTTTTAGTTGTAGCCCGCTCAATATTGCATTATTTACATTAGCGACAATCGTCGAAAAATAGGTAGGTATCTACTTTTATGTCCTGTCGGATTACAGGGGGTGCCGGATTAGCCAGGGGCCTGATTACCGTGGGTCTGCTGTAAATCTTTCCCAGTAATAGTAGTCACTTGATATTCAATCTTTGTTAGGGCTTCGTTGTAAATTAAATTATTGTATGTAACATTTGGATTATGTTCTTGTAATCTGTTTAAAATTTCGTCAGTCATTTCATTTTTTAATTTATCCTACAGTTGTTGAAGGTTTGTGTGCCTTTCGTGCAACGGGAACACCAACAGTCGCCACATGGCTTCGTTGCTGCTAACATAACGACCTGATTGATATGTATGTACTTCATTAATTGCAAGTTCTGTGTTTATAAGATTGAAAATGGCTTGGTCACTGCCTTTATTAATGTATTTGCTGATATATTTGATAGCGCGCACTAAACTGCAAGCTTCAACATTTATGTGAGCGTTGAACATTTTTGATAAAATTGTGGAATAAGGGACCACCCAACCATTATCAACAGTAATGTAACTCCCATTTGACAGTTTTACAGATGCCGTTTGACCTCCGTCTGCTGGTGTTCTTCTACGATACAGCGTGTATCCGTTTTCATTATGGACAGTCTCTTTGTGTAACTTGCGAGGAAATTTTATTGTGCATTTCCCGTTTCATGCAAGGGCTTTGGAATTGTCAGGTCCGCATGGGCCATGAATCATGTTTTTTATTATTATATCATGAAGTGTATTGTCACTGCTTGAATTCGGTATTTCTGCGCTGATGATTTTATCAATTTGATCTGGTTTCAACTTATCTTTTAACCAAATTAATACTTGGACATGTGGTAGGCCACGCTTTTGTCACTCTATTGAATACATAAAGCATAGTAATTCTCCGTATATTCTACCTTTGGTAATAATAGCAATAAGTTTTTTAACTTTCAATCTACAAACTCTTGCAACTATATCATGCCGATCAATCGCACTTTGTCTCAGAATTAATTCACTTATTATTTCAAACCAGGCAGGATTGCAAGTGAAAGTTCGAATAAGTCAGGGCGACCATATATGTACGTAAATAAGCAAAAGCTTCCTGAGTATATTCGTGTAGTATCTTGGACTATTTACGAATGAAGAAGGTAAAATAACCATCCTTCCAACGTTATTAGGGTTCACGTTAGTGTCGTTTGCTATAGCATCTTGAAGGTGTATATAATTTTCTGCTCTTAGCTTAGTTTTATTTAAGTTACGTTCGCTTTCGACTTTAACGTACATATCAACATAAAACTGATTGGCCAGTTGCCTGCATCGTGCTATTATATTGAAATCGTTTTCTCGTATCATGATATGAAAGGCATAAAAATCCATACAGGATACCTTTTCATTGGGCAAGGGAAGGCCATCCAGTTACAGGATTGATTTGTGGGATTTGAAAGTGATATCCCTCTTGTCCTTTGCTAAATATGAGTGGGTATTGTAACGCATCATAAAATTTATGTGTATCAGGTACTCTAGTTAATGTGTCATCACGGACATGCAAAAATATATCACGGGAAGCAAACTGTTCGCCTCAAATCCTCAAAGCTGCGGCTTTGTTTATTAAAGGTGCGTTAAATCGTCTTTCATGTTACCCACTCGGCGTACGATCAGGGTGAATCATTAATTTATAATCATGTCCCGGCATTCCAGAGCTGTTTTAAAAGTGTTTATCAGGCGGTTATGTTCATGCATCATTCTCTGAATTTTTAGAACAATTTCTTTTTCAACTACTTGAATATTTTGGCACCTGCGGTCAACCTCGTTGTTTTCATCCCCCATAAAATAAAGGTCAATGGGCAAATAGTATGGGAGAAAAACCCACGTCGGACAGAAATGAAATTGTGAGGATATATAGATAAATGTCTCTAGTTTATCATGGTAAGGGTCGCTTTCTTGTGGGCTGTGGGAATATTGAAAAAAAAAACTTATTTATATTCACATGATTTATTCGGCGTGATCAATATCTACTGTGATTTCATCTAAAAATGCAGCAGGGGCGTCGACTTGTTGTTGATGCCTAGCCCAGGATAAAAAATAAACTATACCAAAAAGAAAGGCGTGTGGCACTCGGGGACTGCCGCGGTAAAGCTATTACTACCCGTTCGCTCTAACTTTGCCGCTGGCGTAGAGGCATATACCCGAATTGTTAATTAGACTAAGTAAATTGACAGTAGCTAATGTCACTTCGTCATAGAAAATAAGCAACATTGTATGAAGAAGTGACATTAGTTGCTGTCAATTTACTTCGTCTAATTAAAAATTCGACTTTAGTATGGAGCCGAGCGGCAAAGTTAGAGCGAACGAGCATTACATAGCATTTTTTATCAACTATGCTAGTATAATTATTTCTATATAAGAATATTTTAAGGCCTATCTTCAACAAAGTAAAGTACCAACCTTTTGGACTTTTGTACTTTGGACTTTTGGACTTTTAGACATTTGGACTTTTGGGACCTTTGGGACCTTTGGGACTTGGGACTTTTGGGATTTGGGACTTTTGGGACTTTCGGGACTTTTGGGACAAAAGTCCAAAAGTCCAAAGTCCAAAGTCCAAAGTCCAAAGTCCAAAGTCCAAAGTCCAAAGTCCAAAACTCCAAAAGTCCAAAGTCCAAAGTCCAAAGTCCAAAAAACCAAAGTTCAAAAGTCCAAAAGGCCAAAAGGCCAAAAGTCCAAAAGTACAAAAGTCCAAAAGTTCAAAAGTCCAAAAGGCCAAAAGTCCAAAAGTCCCAAAGGCTAAAAGTCCAAAAGGCCAAAAGTCCACTCCACCTAACCTCACCCCACCCCACCTCACACCAATTCACCTCACCACACCCCACTTCACCTCACCCCACCCTACACACCTCAGCCCACCCCACCTCACCCTACTTCACTTCATATACATAGGTACACGTTATGCAAACGCTCACGTGTACACGTTGGTATATGAAGTGCGAGATCGATGCGAACGTGGCCGAAGGTAGCCGAGAGTGTTAGGTTATTTTCGTGGCAGAATTTCTGGATTCGGTCTCCACGCTCAAGGACCGCGATAGAAGCTATGCAACTAAAAGCTATAGAAGCTTAAAAAAAACTATATAAAAAATCCAAACAAACAGCAAATAATCAGGTCCAGTAAACGAGCTTAGGTAGTCGATAAAAACAAGAGATAACTGGTAAACGCACAGATCACGACGAAAGACAACGAAGGACTGCGATGACATGAACGAAACAATGCGCCAGCGCGAGCGAGACGCGAGCTACTGTGCGAGAGAGGAAGCGACCATATACAAGCCAATTCGATCACGCGGCGGGACGTACATGCACTCGCCAAAACTATTTAGTAGATATTTAAATAACGACAACTTATATTTAATAGTAGTATTCGATTTTTTTAATAAATATATTATTGGTTCTAACTTTGTTCTCCCATGGATTCTAACTAAAATAACCATTTATAATGGTAAGTGAATTTATACTCTTTCATTTTATGTCATTTTCATTTATGTCCGCGACCGGGTCGGATTGCGCCCAATGACCTTTGTAAAAATTTAGGTTGTTCGTTATTTGTAGGAAGTAAAGAACCAATTCTATTATAGATTTGGGATTAGGGCATAATTACTTCTTTTTCTACACCAAATGACGTCATTTGGAAGCAAGAATTATATCTTCTTATTTTGATTAAAAATCGCCGTGAATCGTTACTATCGCCTAAGAGTAAAGATTTCAGTGGTTCCTCTGGTTCACCAATTGTTGGAATTGACACTTTACCACCAGAACAACACATACACGAAGTTTCTTCATTCCATTTCAGGGCTCCACATTTTCTACATTTTTAATTACTACCTATGAGAACTAATCGATGGTTCTTATAATCAATCAATGGGTCATAATCAAAAGCAGCATCGTGAAACGCCTCCCATTTATTCATTGTAAACACAAGTCTCCTTACTGACTGGCGTTCAGCATTTAAAATACGTCGTCTTTGGGATTCATCAGGCAACTCTGCAGCTATCGATGATGCGTGACGCTCAGCATCTAAAATCTGACGGGTTCGAGTCTTCTCTACGGTCTCAGCAGCTCTTTGAGATGCGTGACGCTCAGCATCTAAAATTTGACGTGCCTGAGTCTGCTCAAAAGTCTCCACAGGTTTAAGAGCTGCATGACGATCAGCATCTAAAATTTGACAGGCCTGAGTCGTTCGAATGTGACGTTCAGCATTGACAACGGTAGCGAGTAAGTGCTACCTGCGACCGTAGTGTAAGTTATTCGCAGGTATATCAAAGGCTACTATAATGTTTGCGTCGAAAATTGTATGGAAAGTCAAAAGACGACAATAACGGACGTAATAAGAAGCTTCAACTTTCAATTCAATAGTTTACACAAACGTAATAATAGTGTTCACAAAAAAAATGAGACAGCTGCCATTCACTGAACCCGATCTGTACTTTATGGTTTCAAGTTTCAGCCGTGCAGTTTTAGGGTCGAGGTCGGGATCGGGATAAAAGTATTCTATGAGCTGATTATTTCAATTATGGGTAGATTTTACGATACAAAACTGTACTGCGTAATTTAACTCGCGAAATTCGGGATAGGGATAAAATGTAGCTTATGTCCTTCTCCAGGGTTCCATCTATCTCTATACCAAAATTCATTAAAATCGGTTTAGTGGTTTAGACCTGAAAACGTAATAGGCAGACAGACAGAGTTACTTTCGCATTTAATATTAGTAGGGATGTGAAGGTTTATGAGGAAGTTTGGATATTTGTTGCTCAATCACGATTGTCAATTCAGTCAGTTGAATGGATGGGGTTTGGTACAGGGATAGATTAAATATAGTCTGGAATACACATCAGCTACTTTTTATCCCTGGAATACGTTTCCTTGGGTTGTTGTGAATTGCGGGCGAAGCCACAGGCATAAGCTATAGCGGGTGAGGTAATTTTTCTAAAATGAACTTGTCAAATTGATGATATAGTTATATTTGGATACTAGACGGTGTCGGTTAGTGGTGAACTATAGAATGGCTTTTCAAAATTCCACCCTGAAGTGACTGCCGTAGGGTTTAAAGTTTATTGTAATAAATATATTAATCAATTTACAAAATTCTTTTAAGTACATTTCAGTAATCAATATTTCACATTTAACTGTCCTTGTCCTGATTCTTTGCGCCATTAAAACGGTGAAATATAAAAAAGAACTGATCCTACATTTACAACCGCAAGTAAATTTGATGTTGCAGTAAATGTAAAACTTATATAACTTTGCCAAATGAGATGACTTTTATAGTAAGTGTGAGTGATAATAATGTTATATCGCCTAAGTGTAACGTAACGTAAACATAAATTGGGTTACGGAACGCACAATTGTGTATTTAGGTGTAGGCAGAGGCAGTAAGTACTGTTTCTTACAGTAAAGTTGTTGCGGTTTCGGAAAGGTCACTTGTTTTTTATTTTTTTTATCGTAGGGTGGTTAGCCGGTAAAACCAAATCCGTACTAATATTTTAAACTCATACCTTGCCGAAATATGTTTGTTACTCTTGCTTTCTGCTCTGATTTCTAACTTTATTTTGGGTCACTGTAAGCTTAGTAAAAAGAGAGCAGTCAGTTATTTTCGAAAAAATACACCGAGCGCAGAATAATTGCGGTACAGTAGGTACCACAAAATAATAAAGTAACAGTACTGTTTCGAACATTTATTAGTTGTCCCCGCTCGTAGATGTTTTTGATTATATACTGTATATGCTATTTTCACTTTTCACGTATGGAGGTCCTCATGGATGCTATGTCGGACTCCTACTGGACTATAATTTATTAGTTGTCCCCGCTCGTAGTTGTCTTCGATTATGTACACTGAAGATGCTATTTTTTACGCGTGGAAGTTCTCGTTGATGCTAGTCGGACTCCTACTGGACTGAAACCTGCTGACGCATTAGTTTTGTATATACCGAGGCGCAAATACTCACGAGGCGCAGCAGTGTGTCCCTACAACCACATGGTGCCTTCTTTCTGCCTACGGCCGCATCGAGAGTCCCGGGTAAGCTATAGGATACTCTAACCAAACCACCCCTGGCTGAGGCCGCAGTGGCAGCCATAGGTCTGTTGTCCTGAGGTATACCTCCGAGGGCTTTCTCGGGGCCTCCAACCGTAGGCTGTTAGGCAATCTGCGGGAGGATTTGCCCTCACGTTAAAAAAAAGGATACTCGTAGTCACTGCTCTCACACACAATATGCATCGCACCCTCGAGTTTGAAGATAGCATACTTCTTTGTTTTTTACTATATCGTAAAGAAGAGTAAATTTGACAAATACTTTAACAATATGCCATGAATGAGAGTAAATTTGGCAAAAAGTTTAGCTCTATATTGTGAAAAGGAGAAAATTTGGGCGAAACTTTATACCAGAATGATGACGAAATATAGATGTATAATATAAAACCCTTTCTGCACTTAAACTCTGAACAATAGGGTTGTGTTTTTTATTAGATAACGTTAGCTGCGACGATGTTATGACTAAAGAAGCTTATCTCATGGTAGGAACATGTAAGATGCGTGACCATTGTCTTGAAATCAAGAACGACTACCCTCCACGCATTGTTCATGATTGTTATACTAATATATAAAACAATAGCGGAGATATCATCATTCACAACTTCGATTTTCTAGTACTGGCTGTTAAATATATCCTTACAAATATAATAAACGTGAAATTTTTTTGTTTTTTTTTAATTTTTTTTGTTTTTTGGATGTTTTTAATCGCTCACGCTGTAACGGCTGAACGGTACTGACTGAAATTCGATACAGGGACATATTACAGTGTAGGATTATCCCTAACTACATTGTCTAATAATCGCCATTACTACTGCAAGACTATGAAAAATATTATATAAATAATTTATTTTTATGCTGTGACACCTAATAGGGCTAAAAATATTCGTTAAAACACGGCTCAGCCTTACATGGAGCTTTAAGAAATCCTACTAATATTATAAGTGTGAAAGTTTGTGAAGATGTTTGGATGTTTGGATGTTTGTTACTTAATCACGTTCTAACAGCTCATGTATCTTGCTGAAATTTGGCACACGGATAGAGTATAGTCTGGAATAACACATAGGCTACTTTTTATCCCGGGAAAATGTTCCCACGGGAAACAGGAACAAGAACCAAATTTCACGCGGGCGAAGCCGCATCAGCTAGTTGTTTAATAAAAAGAAAATGTTGTGTTGAAAAAGAAGATAATCTGGCATCTCTCTCTAGGACTGGAACTACTGGGAGTGTCCTTCAAAGTCACTCTGCTGCCCCCAAAATATGGTGGTAAAATATATGCATTGCACAGAGCTTATGTCCGCAAATAAAATTTTGAATTTCCTGGAGTGCTATGATGTACTTAATAAGCTACATCATAGCACTCCAGGAAACATAGATAGAGAAACCAAGATTGTAAGAAAAAGAAAAATGTTAGGCGTTGAACTTCTCGGTTAAGGGTTTTAACACAAGGTTGGCTTAAAGCAAGGCCCTACCACTGTCTACGGCAGGGAGCCCCGGGTAAGGGAGGATCTCGCTGGATTTTTGGTTTAGGGTTGAACGAAATTCCAATCTATATAACTCTTGCACAAGACTTTTTTTGGATCATCACTTACGTATTATTTAAGAATTTTCTTGCCAGAAACTTTTAGGAAATAATATCGTTATTCAGTAACAACTATATAAAAAAAATTGACGAAGTGCGAATCAGTTTGGCCCACAGAGGGTTCCGTACCATTAAGCAATAAAAAATTACGTTTAATCCCCCTTTTTTTTCTGATTTTGGTATTTGTAACAAGTAATACATCATCAATGAAATTTTCAACTCTCTCTCCAGCTATCATGGTCCCTGAGATCCTCGTGACTGACATACAGACGGACAGCGAAGTCTCATGAAAAGGATGCCGTTTTACTCTTTGGGTACGGAACCCTAATTACACCCTGGTTCCTGGTTGGAGTAATAGTCTTAATGTTCATATATCGTAGGTCCTATAAGATTATACTCACTACATCAAACGATTGCTCTTTTAATTTTTATTAAAGATTTGTAGATGAGTTAATAATATCATTAGGTTTCCTTTCACCTTAAACGTTAATTGATTATTTCCTCTGTGTACACTCGTTTACTAAAGATATTTAACGCTACAAACTAATAATAAAACTTAGAATTTCCTACACAACACTTTGAATGATTCGATTCAGTTACAGTGTCATTATAAACAAAACAAGCGGAACCGAAAATTGAGCAGTTGTTGTTTTAACACAAAATTTAACGAACCGTGAGAATAAAAGACAAGTTGATGCTTAGAACTAGATACTTGAAATCTATAAATAGAATCAAAGAGTAAAGAATTTGGGTAAAGAAATCATTGACACATGCAAAAAAACTACTCACCCGATTCGCGATGATAGTCTTCATGCTTTTTCTCAGCTTTGTGGTCCGTTGAAGCTGCAACGACATCTGTAACTGCTTCAGTCGCAGCAGATCCAGTTATAGCTGTGGTGTCAGTCACTATAGTATTAGCGGCAGAGGTATCAGCAGGAATCGTTGCCGTATTAATCACAGTAGCTGTAACCAGTTCATTTGTTTGATTAGCGGCAACTGTCTCTGCTACTATCGAATCAGTAGGCTTATAAGTCGTTCTGCTCTTGTTACGTTTCTTATTCTTTCTCCTTTTAGGGAAAAATAATGTAGGTTCTCCATTTTTCCCATCTATCTCTGCAGGCAACAAAGATATGCGTTCGTTCTCATCTGTGTTTGCAGGAGTAGTAGTATATGTAGAAGAATACTTCATTCTTTTACCGTTTCTGGATTTAGTAGGCTTTGTTGTTGGTTTTGGAGTGGTTTCTTCTAGGTCCTCGTCATAAACTACAAATAATTGAGGGTTTTTGAATACTGATAGTTTTCCACTTTCAACGTGTTTCTCCTTTTTCCCCTTTCGTTTGTTTGTTCTGATTGGTGCCAGGGTTGTAGTTGGTCGTGTTCTTACCGGAGTTACAACTACTTTATGTTCAATAGACTCGGATTTATCTTCATATTCGTCATAATCAGACCAGTGCTTTTTATTTTTTGATTTGTTGGCATCATCGTATTTGTCATGTTCTGCACTAAAAATATTACTTTGAATCTTATTTCTTTCATGTTCTTCAATGTTCATTTCTTCCTCTTTAAGTTTTTCATTAATAAGTTTTTGTTCTTGTACATGACGTTCTTTTAGGTCATCGACACTATCTAGTAATGCCGCCTTTTTCGATTCATTTTCACGTTGATCATATTCCACTGAAGGAGTTTTACGTTTTTCATTATCACTTTCTTCATAATCATCTTCTTCGTAATTCCGAGCTTTCTTTTTACTGAGTGCTTTAGATTTCACTGCTTCATTTGTTGCTTTGGTCGCTTTTTCATGTGATTTCACAAGTTCTTTTGGTTGTTTCAGAACTTTTAATACAGGTTTAGGCTTACCAACTATAATATTAACAACTCCGTCTATTTCAGAAATTTCGGTATGATTTAATGGTGCAGCTTTCTCTTTATCTTCTGTGTCAGCTAATCTACTTAAGTCGGACCATTCCTTCTTTTCATAATCATCATCGCCATCTGAATCTCCTTGTCCTTTTTCATAATAATCATCACTTTCGGGTTCAACAGCCCTTAGAAGAAAATTCATGGGGGGCGCTAATCGCTTTTTAACTTTAGCTTTGGGTACCTGTTTTAATTCTCCGACATCCTCGTTGCGTTTTTTGAAGGGTAAAAAGTCCTGCGGCAATAAATCACTGCTATCGGCGTCACGTTTAATTACACTTTTCACACCCACAGAACTTGTTTTTAATGTTTCAGTGTTTGTAATAAGATATATCACATAAAAATATATGAATAACATTTTAGCAAAACTATTCATACATAACTTCGGAGATCACTGAACGAAAGTGATTGTGCGACGGCGACGCGAGAACCACTGTTTGTGTTAGTCAAAACTACTATTATTTATATTGTTTGAAGAACGATTCTCTTCGCCGCTGCAGTTACAGTGACTAAAGAATTGTATGGACCTGACAATAATATTTTTCGCTATTGTATCAATTCTTGCCTATAGATTTGATAAATAATGTCCATAACATAAGGGTGCTTTTATTACTTAAGATAATACAGTTTCCTTGTTATCGATGTACCTATTAATTCATAGGGAATGATTCATTTAAATATTTTTAAAAGAATAGGACAAAACATTATTACAATGATCCACTATATAGTTATTTTATCAAGCAGCCCTTGAAAACTGTATAATTTAAATAATAGCATTAGGCAGCAACTCTCTGGAAAACCTGTTCGGTTTAGTGATAAAATTTTATTAATTAGGAAACGGAATGAAAAAACCGTAGGAATTAGGTAGGAAACGGCACTTGCGGCAAGCACTTGCGGTTTGATTAGCTTGGGAACCAAAGATTTCCAAGCTAATCCGCAAGTGCTGAATCTGTATAGTAGTATGGTTAACTGGGGACACTTGATCCCCCCTTTTGCTTTTTATCCCTAATTTCTGTATTGAGTATCCGTTTAAAAAACCGTTGGTACTAAAATACGTGAAATTTATTTGCTTATAATTGCTGTAAGAGCCAAAGATATGAATATCTAAATTTAGTAGTTATTTGACTTAATCAATAATAAGGAATCGTACCATGTGTCCCGTATATACGTAAGACTTGATCCCCCCGGTCTGGATGACCCGATCCTGGGGGATTAACAGGGGGATCCTACAGAGATGTGGCCAGCCCACTGCCATTTTAAGACGCATGCTTCTGCGAGCTATGTCGACCACTCTGGTTCTCTTACGGAGAACATCGTTCCGGATTTTATCCCTCAGAGGCATCCATAGCATAGCTCGTTCCATTGCTCGCTGTGCAACTTTAAGGGCATGGACAAGCTTTATTTTCGTTCTCTGGCACCATTTTTCGGGCACCTTCTCTGGTTTTGCAGGCTCTTGGGATATTGTTCTGCAATGAATTGAAAAAAAAAGGTAGGGGACACTTGAGTCAGGTGGATCAAATCTCCCATAATAAAGTGTACCAAGTATACCCAGAGCTATTTGAGGTTATAAACAAAAATATTTTCAAATTTCTATAATATTACCACTTTATTACGTAAAGAATGGCTAATAATATAGGTAATGGCTCGTATTAAATGCGTACACACTTAAAAGTCCTATTTTAAATAAATGTTTAGTCAAAATAAAAACTCACCAAAATTTTCTTTCTGCCTCAACAATTACGTACTCGGCCGCCGTTTGCCAAAGTGTCAAATGTGATAGATGTACCATCTTTAGAAAGTTATCGGGTACCATATACAATCGATATTGCCGCTATAAAACTAAATACGGCTTATACAAGTTCTGTAAATCTTGTGTACCTAGTCTCCCGTAAGGATCAAGTATCCCCAGTTTCCCCTATATAAGCACGTCGTACAGTAAAGCAAACATCATACTTTCAGAAAAATTGGGAGAGCCATCCATACTTACCGTATCACGGTGTACCACGGCGTTCGATTTTATTAAAATTTTGAAAACGCGCCTTGTGGAGTCCGCTGGTGACCCAAGGTCTGGCAGTTATCTCTCTCAGCGAATTGCTATTAGTTACTCATAAGAGGAATGCTACCATTCTTTTGCGCACAATGCCATGATCACCAATCTAACGTTGCCGCCCGATGTAATGTCAATCACTTTCACTGTCCATAAAACTTTTTTTTTTTTCAATTCAAATCTCCCTTCGAAGAACCCAGCATTGTAGAGTAAGAACGAAGAAAGAAAGAAGACGAACTAAATACTTGGAACGTTAGTTCCAAGTTGGCATGGTTCGACGGGTAAACAATCTTTCGAATCGCTCAGCATCGGTTTAAGAGCTCCTCAGAACACTCGCCGTGATAGATTTGGCACAATGCAGCCAAGGACGCTATGGTACTTTGCTGCTCGACTCGAGGCTTTCTCTCATCTCAGAATTATGAATCATTCGGATAGCGAGTCTTAGCGTAGCGACAAGCTCGACCAGATCTTTGGGACGACTCCGCGAGAAACTTACTGTATTTCGCGGAGTCATCCCAAAGATCTGGTACAGCATGTGGCGTGAAGCCTCACCTTGTTCAGGGTTCCTCGTTTCCACAAGGCCAGCCTAATACAACTCTCAATGTAGGTTTTATTGAGAACTGTAAGTGGGTTCTTTTTTATGTGATGAAAATGCTATTTGAATGCCATGCCGAACTCCTACGAACTCAAAACCACACGTTTCGTACCCAAGTTCTACGGTTGGGAGCCTGGGGTAAGCCATCAAAAGGATGACCCCAAGATTCCCAACAGACCTTGGCTACCCCTGCGGCCTCACCGACCGTATTGGGCTATAAGTCGACTATAAATGGTCAATAATATACAGTACATAATTACATAAAATGTGCTTACCTTTCAAATAGGCATGCATTGTCTTATCTTTAAAATAATTTATTTTTCAGTGTGCCTTTAGTGTGTTTTTATTTTTTATGAGTGCTGCAAAATGGAATATTATGTAGGTAACAAATATTTATCTTGTATGGTCAAAAGTAAAATAAAATGAATAGCAAAATAACATAAAATAATAAACAAAAAAGCAAATGAATAATGCGCTCATGTGCATCAACTCTTTTTTTTGTCTTGCACATTATACTTTTAAAGAGAATTCCATTTTTTTCAACAACAGCACTTTACCATAGAAACTCCATTTATGAATAATGCATTTAGAAGATATTTTAATTTTATGAAAATAAGATCAATATCAACATCAATTAATCAATATCCCTAATACGAGTACTTCCTTTTTTCAGCAAATATATTACGACTATTTTCCTAAATACAGAAGGATTATTTACATTAAAGTAGACGATTTTTTATTAAGGCATATCCATACAATTCATGTAGCTGTCCAATAACGGTGGAACCGCGAAGTTAAAGATTTTTAGTGCAAGCGTACTTGCAGACGGACGTTTAATCAGCGCAAAAGTTTGACGAATGTAGTTGTAAGAAATTTTTGAAAAACTAGTGTAAATACCTAGTTTTTCAAAAATTCTATACAAAATGCTTTTTGTTCTATAGCTCACTGATAAAAGTATTTCGTTTTGTTACCTTTTTAATAATTGCCCTAATATCCCCTTAAGTAAAGTTTGTAGCAACTTATAGGTCGGAGTCCAGGTTTGCAAATCGAGTCGGTGTGAAGGTTACCAAATACAAAATATATATATATAAGAATAGTAGGTATAGGAAGTAAAAATGACACTTAAATACGAACAGGTAAATTTTTGTCAGATTTATCTTTGTCTTTGATCTGTAAACGAATAATATTCACGTCTTTCATGTTTGTTTGAAAAACTGTTTGTCTTTGTAAATGTTTCACAAGTTTAAATGATTACTCTCTTGCCCGTAGATTTGAAAATTTTACCAACTCTCTTCTCTGTCGAAACGTCATATTATATAGCTTATCTATAGTCATCCTCAATAAATGAATTATCGATCTCAAAAAGAGATTTTCAAACCCAACGAGGCCATTGTATTCAAACAAACATACAAACTCTTCAGCTGAAATCTTAACATGGCGTTTTATCAGCAGCGTTATCACGCCCGTCTACCCCTCAAGGCTAGTGACGAAAGCAATTCGTGTGACGCGGGGTCGCCCCAAAGCTTCTTGTAGTGTTTCAGTGTGAATGACCTCTGTCATCTTCTGATCCCAGATTATTTATTACAGCATAACATTGCAGAAGATTTTCAAGCTCTCCTCAATAGGTGGCGGCATATTATCACTATTCAGGTCACCTATGTTTGACCGAAATGAAATTGCCAAATTATGACTTCACAAAAATATTTCCGCATAATTTCATTTCCCAAATTATTATTAAGTTATTAAAAAATATCTTAACAAATAATTGTAACGCAAACGTTATGTTGGGTAGGTAGTAAATGTAAATAACAAAAATGACAACGTCAATCGGATTGAACTATCACTTTTCACAATAAACGTGTTAGAGAGGGACAGTCTGGTGAGAACGATCTCACGGCTTTCTTGTTTATTTAGTCAAATGTTTCAGTTGGAAAAACACATTTTACGCAAAATAAAATAAGGAAAATATTTCATATCATCAATTTTCAAAAAACATCACGTAACGCCTAACAGCCTACGGTTTGGAGCCCCGGGTAAGCCCTCGGAAGGATGTCCCAGGACTCTCAACAGACCTACGGCTACCACTGCGGCCTTGCCTAGTGGGGGTTTGGGTGCTATCCCGCGTCTTTGGGGGGTTTTCGGGTGTCATCCCGGTTCTAAGGGGAGCGTGCGTGAGTCCCTCACGGCACGCTGTCGTCTAGGGCCTGCTTCGGTAAGGACGGTGAGCAACCCCCTCACCGTCCTCAGGCAATCTCAGATCCTTTGAAAGTAGCTTCTAGTGTGCGTGTTTTCTTTGCACGTGTGTGTTCATCGACATGTATGTACACCACAGACTTGAGTCTCGGACTTATCGCCTGACCGTGTCCGGAACCCATTATACCATCGAAATTTATGTCATGTTGATGGTTATAAAAAAAAACCACGAAGGCTAATGCGGGAGCTTCGCTCCGTTCCCGCATTAGTCTTCGAACCTAACCTATCCAAGTCGGGGCGCGCTGTGTACAGACTTGGAACCGTTTAGGGGTTACACCCCTTAGTCGACGTTTTGGGAAGTTGTCGTTTTGGGAAGTTGTCGTTTTGGGACATTCGACGTTTTGGGAAGTCGTCGTTTTGGGACAGTCGACGTTTTGGGAAGTTGTCGTTTTGGGACAGTTGACGTTTTGGGAAGTTGACGTTTTGGGACAGTTGACGTATTGGGAAGTTGACGTTTTGGCACAGTTGACGTTATGAACCTAATCGAAATTTGGTAAGTAACATTTAAAACCTTAAAAATAAATAAATATCTCACAGTAAAATATTTATTAATATAAAGTCAATATACACGCATAGTCTTACATTTAATTTAAAATTAACAATTAATTTATTAACCCGTCTCTTATCGTATCTGGTCCAAATGTACCCTTCACACAGGCGGCATTGCCTCGCTGAATAGCGACGGCCAACCTTTGCACCAGATACGAACCGGAACGGGAGTCACTGGTCTTATCCCTCAACCGATGGCCCAATTCTTTAATTATGTTCTTGGCGTCTGTACCCCAACTGCCCATCGTCTCAACAGCGAACGGAACAAAGAAATATTGTTTTGCTAAGATCGCATATTTATACTTGTTTTCTTTCCGCTGCATCTTCAGCAGCAGCTGCTGGAGAACGGACGGTACGACTAAGGTGACTAGGAGCGACTGTACTTACGCACGTAGCATCCCACAAGAGGCATTTGCCCCTTTTCCACGGCACCAGAGTCATACCGTCCGGTCTCTTGCCGTCTGCTCTACTGAGGCCGGGTGGCTCCAACAGGCATGGACAAGGCTCTTCGGATGATATCGTTAAGAGCGTGCGTGACGCGGAAATCTACCTTTGCCCCTACGACAACTTAGCGCGTGGTGACTACCCTCCTCCACCATGGAACCGCAGGTGCATCTATAGAATTCACTCACCTTGCAGTCCAGGCGGAGAGCCACAGCAACCCGCAATGAATTGTCATCCAGAAGTCTGCCCAGGTGAGGCGAAGGCAGCGCCAGCAACCATGCTCCTGATTCCGGCTGCGATACAGCCTTCAGCCTGGCCAGATCGGGCACTGAGGCGCCCTCCATTAACTGCTCTCTAACAGTCTTAATAATGCCCTTATCCCAAACGCGTTGGATGTGAGGAATGATGCCATTACAATAAAATTGCATTATTTTATTTCCAAAAATTCTTACTTTTGCCTTTATGTGTTTTGTCAAAGCAAACCATTTGATCAATGTTAGTGTAACAGTTGTTACTGAACAAAAACTTGAGGAATCAAATGTCGGAATTTTTTATTTTAAGTTGTTGCTAACATTAAAGGATTTATTATATGATTTCGTCACAAATGTATCCATTTTATATTTTCTCATGTAAGTGTCATATTACACTCACAAACTTTCACACACTATTAATAATATTAGTAAAAAGTAAGATTTCCAAAATACATTTCTTTTAGTCTGAGACATATATCATTATTTTATCCGAACTACTTTGCTGAGGAGTGGAGCAAAAATATTTGTAAAATTACCTGCCACGTTAGTCGGTAACTTAAATTTGAAAAGTTTCTAACAGCATAAAGAGTTTCGGAGGGAAATCATTAAAATTTTATTTTGCTTTATGTCCGTTCATCCTTAGTTTATAGAGGTACGTAGTTATCCAGTTGACATCGTATTTAGTACGTAGGTATATGATTGAAGTGCAAAGTATCATCAGAGAGTAAATATCACTGAGTCTCTATTTAGTGACATGCAGTTCATACAAAGTTCACTGAAAAAAAATAGCTTTAGTCAAAATTCGGAAACCATGAACTATATAATTTCTCACTGACTGTGCTCTACGGATTTGCCTGTACATACTACGTACCACCATTATCTATTTAACCTATTCATGCCCATTACAATACTTAGGTAAGTACTGTTAAAAATGTTGCCGTGTTGCAAGTTGCTAAGTACATTTTTCATAACTGCTCCGCTCCTATTAATCGTAACGTGATGTTGATTTGATATAGCCTTTAATATCACTTATAAATAATGTAGCGTTTTATTAATGAAAGAAACCCGTTCAGAAGTTTCAGAACCAAATAATTAGATACACACTTACATATTATTAACGCCTTAATCCCCGAAGGGATAGGAGAGGCATAGAATACGCCGCCATTTCACCTTATATTTTTATGCCCCACGGTAAATTAATAAATATTCACATATTCGGTGGTGAGCCTATTGTCATTGCTATTTGACTGCCTCTGTGGCGTAGTCGGTAGCGATACCGCCTGTGGCGCTGGAGGTCGTGGGTTCGATTCCTGGTTCGGTTCAAATATTTGTGTGATCCACAAATGTTTGTTTCGGAGTTTGGGTGTTTTCTATGTATGATATGTATGTATTTAGAAATATATAAGTATGTATATCAGTCGTCTAGATCCCTTAGCACAAGCTTATATTAGCTTAATTTGGGCTAGATGATGTTGTGTGTGAATGTCCACAAATATTTATTTGTTGATTTATTCATTACAAACAAAAAATCTTTAATCTTTAGGTAGGTCTAGGTTTTAGTCTATAATTGGTATTCAGTCCAAAACAAAGTCATGAACATGATCATGATCAATGCCAAGACTAACACTAAATAAACTTTCTTTCGACTCTTACCCAAACAAATTAGCGTATCACTCCACTTGGAGGTTAACATTAAAATAACAGAAAACGCAATTAAATATTTACGCAACACTCCTCCAAGGTTACTGATATCTTAAGGTTCGTGTTTACTTAACTAATCATTTGTAGTGTACTAAAATATAAATGTACCAGATGGCACCTGCGGCTTTACCCGTTTACCCGTTTCCCACGGGAATATATTGTGGGGATAAAAATTACCCTTTGTGTTATTCCAAACTATAAGATCTATTGTTTTACTAGATTTCAGCCGTTTAGCCGTTAGAACGTGAAAAAGTAACAAATATCCACACATCCAAACTCATAAACTTTGCATTGTCTACGACATGTTCAATGCGTTGCAGCAATGCCCTTCCATCCACATTTGTAACTGAAATTTCGTAGCTAGCTAGTAGCGTGCTATAATAAATATCTACAAAGAACAGTTTAAGGTACGCTAACACATTCTAAGCCATCCATATCCAGTCCCTCCCTTTCTTGTTCTCCAGATCATCGGTCCATAAATCCATTTATAATTACGTGTATTTCACGTAAAAACGACGCGAAAGGTCAAGAATACAGACAAAAAAGCAGTAGCACCAGTTCACAACGCGGCTCGTCAGAGAAGAACTAAACCACGTTTACTCCATCGGCCATCGGTTCATCTACAGATGTGCCCAGCTCACTACCGCTTTAATACGCTAATTCTGCTAGATATGTCGACTAATCGGGTTCTCTGACGAACAACATCTCTTTGGATTTTATCCTTTTCAGACACCCCAAGCATAGTTCGCTCCGTTGCTCATAGCACACCTTTATGGGCATGGACCAGTCCCATCGTAAGTGGTCCCATCGTCTTGGCAGCGTTGGTCATAACTAATAGGACATACTTTTGTTTCCGAGTGAAAATTCTACATGGATGCTATGCCGGATTCCTACCGACTAAAACCACACGATGTTTTACAACGGTCTACGGCCGGGAGCCCCGGGTAAGCCCTCGGAAGAATGTCCCGGGGCTGGTTGTAGACTTGTGTCTTCAAGCATTGGCAGTATTGACGAATAGAAAGTTCAATGCAGTTTGCTAAACGTTGCCCAGCCCAAGTGTATCCTTCTGATGATTTCCTTCCATAATCAATAAATTGTTCCGCTCATTCAAACGGAACGTAAAGGAACGACTTATTTAACCTCACATCGACTTGTAAATTTGGTCACCCTAATTAAGAAACGCCTCTGTGCAATCAGCCACAGCGGGCGGGCGCATCGATTGAGTCGTCTGATCGTCAGGCATCTTATAGTGTTGAAATAGATTAGATTCTGATCTCTAGGTCAAAAGTTATAGGTACAGTCGGCGTCAATTAATAAACACTAAGTCGTGATCGGTTTAGAAATCTTTTCTTTTTATACCACTAAAATGTACAGTGGACATAGTTTATTTCGTGAGTTCGAGAAAAAGACGTGACTGTAGATGTATGTATGTATGTATGTACTAAAGTAAATGACAACTGCATTTTGACCTACCTGATTGGAAAGGATCACCACAGCCAGCGAACGTTTGCAACACCAAGAATGCTTTGCTCGCGAAGCCAAATAAACATAATTCTAACCTTAGTTCTACTTCTAACATTAAACTGCATTATGACGATTTTGTTTGTGTGAATCTTCATCTTGGCTTCTTCCCAGTTGCTGGAATTGTAGTAGTGTTCGATCTGCTTTTAGTGGCTGTTAGGAGCAGTTATGATAATAGCCTTAGCCTATAATAAACCCAGAACTTTAAATATGCTATTTGCCGAGGTAAAAGTCGGCCTGAAACATGATATTTTTATTACAAATCTTTTACAAACATTTATCATTCGCAACTTGCGCCGTCCCTTACAATAGCAACACTAATGTGGCCTTATCCGGACTGACCTTTACGGAATTAGATTCAATAATAAATAATTAAACCTGCAGTTTCGTTTCCACGATTGTGTACAATTCTACATTATAATTTACCGGTTCCATTGTCGAAAACAAATACCTATATACCCTAAAAATAAGGATTGAAACCATTATTAGCATGAAATAGACAAATTGACATTTTCAAGAGTAAACAATGACGAAACCAAAACTAATAACGATGTCAAGGAAAAGTGAACTTTGTTGCATATCCGTAAGACTGTCATTTGAATGGAGTTGATAGCAATTAAAATCAATACAGCCAATTTTACTTCATCTTTATGTTACAGACGTCACGGTTTTAAGTGAATGATTTCAGTAATTCCACTGTGAGTTTTGAAGATAATCAATTTTGCTTATAAATTAAGCAAACCGTACATTTTGGCGGATCACTTTCTTAATGTCACAATATTATTTAGATCCATTTCGTTTGCCCTATTTCAGAATATTGAATTCAGATAAGTAAAGGTTAAGAAAAAATATATTTTGAGAGATAATTTATCGGTTTTACACTCGTGGGGCTAGGAGTTGACTGTGTTCAGAAAACGTGGTTATTCTGCAGGTGGTGAAATAAATTTTCTGTTATATACAAAATGAATAGTTAATGTTATTAATAATCAGAAACTCATAAAACACTTGTAAGCGAATGAGGGTCACTCGATGTCATTTTCAATATCCATAATAGCATACAATAAAAGTGGACTTAGATAAATATGGCATATAGGTTGCCGCTCATTATTAGTCTTATCAGGATATTTATAACTTATGAAAACAAGGTGATAACAGCGAGGGTTATTTATGTCACCAAAACGGTTATATCACTTTTGATTTATTGAACTGTTTTATTTAGCTAACCACGTGTTTATGACGATAGGCGTACCAGTTATTGCGTGGGACGAAATATAACTGTTACTGACTAGCCGATGTCACTCAGTTACAGGCGAGTAGTTCCCATTCCCGTGGGAATACAGGAATAAAAAATATAACCTATGTCACCCAGTGTTGCTTCCCAATAGTGAAATAATCAAATCGTTGCATTCGTTTCGGAGCCTATTTGATGCAAACATAATATTAGTTTAGATGACATTTTAATGCGCACGTATAGTTATGACTCTGCCTAGATTTAGAAATTAAGACGAGACAAATTACCTAATTTTTAGCATTCCATTGATTCAACCGTGCGGGTCCATAGAATGCTACAAAGTCAGGGGAATAGGTACTATCCTGGGATTTCCTTCCAACTGCCGAGGGCTTACCCGGGGCTCTCTAGGGATCGCTACCATGAGGGATTTCCACAGGTAAAAAAAGGTGAATACCTACTGTATCGGTGTTGACACACACACACACACACACACACATATACAGATGTAGGATCCTATCAAAGCCGCTTTGGATTTTGTTTGTTTGATGTTGAGTGATGGAATTGTTTGTTTGATAGAATCCTACCAAATTCTGTTAAGCAGAGGGGTGAACATTATTGTCGAGGTAAGCACTGATGCATCACAAAGTAGCGAACCTAAACTTAGTTAAGAGCTTAGTGAGGCTCTTGGCAATCTTTAAACAAGTTATATAGGAAATAAGCTAAAATTCTCCTTGCTTCTACATCCACTAATATTTATTTTTGTTCATCCGTAATTGTTTACATCCTGGTTTAGAGAACATGTTTCCTCTGAATGGCAATAGACTTCTTTCTATGGATAGTGCAGATTCTATACTATCTATACTGATATTATAAAGAAGAGAGAATTATTTGAGAAGATCCCATTGATTAATGTTTACCAGAGAAAGATTTCAGTTCGGAAATTCAATTCCTGCATGACATGGCCTTAAAACGCTGCGGCATCGGCTAGGGAACAAATGAGGAGATTATGCTATTTGATATAAGAGATTAACAAAAATTTCAATAGAAATGATAAGAGTTGTGATATTTGTCATGATGACAGATATCGACTAATTGATCCAAGCTGGTTGTAAAGCAGGAGATAAACTAAAATGGCGCAATTTACTTATTGGGAAAGGAATTTAGAAATTACATAGGTAATCTAAATATCGATATTATAAACAAAATGTGTGAATGTGTGTTCGTGTACTATGTGCTTCTTTACGTCACACACAAGGTAGCAGTGGATTGATATGATTTTATTCATAGACATTTTGTAAAGTTGGTAGTTCAGTAATCTACAACATACAAAACACTATTGAATGTAATATTGTGGTATTATCCTCTCACTCTAGTCACTGTGACAGACGAGACGGCAACATTTTAATAAAATGCAAAAAAAAATATTCACCAGTTTGTCTACACCATTTTTTTACACCATGTAACTATGTGGGTTTATGTGTGTCAGTGTATGTGTGTGTGTGAGAAAGAGAGTTTGTATTATGGTTTGTATGTGAAATGTGATAATACCTATAAAAGTATAAACTATAAATAGGTAAGAAGTAAGAAGTTACGCGAAACAATACAACCAGACGTATACATAGAAGGTTAAGCAAATGCAGAAAATTCTTATAAAGGGTGTTTTTTTTCGAGGTATAGAACTTTGAAATGGAATAAAACAAAGGTGATTGTTTTTATTGATATGGAAATGACTTTATTCGAAAGGAAATCTTCTGGCATTATAATTTAAATATGATTTCTGGCATATAACCGCCAGGGCTGGCTCGGACGTAGTCTAATCTAGAGGTCCAATTTTCGATGACTTTCCCAACATTTGTGGCCGTATAGCGACAATATCGCTCCGAATGTTATCCTCCAAGTGGTCAATCGTTTCGGGCTTATCGGCGTAGACGAGCGACTTCACATATCTCCACAGAAAATAGTCAAGTGGCGTAAAATCGCACGACTCTGGAGGCCAATCCACGTGTCCAAAACGTGAAACTATGCGGTTACCAAACGTTTCCTTCAATAAATCAATTGTGGCACGAGCAATGTGACATGTTGCGCCGTCTTGTTGAAACCACTACTCCTGCACAACATGGTTGTTCAATTGATGAACGAAAAAGTCAGTAATCTTCGCTCTATAGCAGTCACGATTGACTGTAACATTCTGGTCAGCATCGTTTCTAAAGAAGTACGGACCAATTATTCCACCAGCCTATAAAGCACACCACACAGTCAGTTTTACTGGATGTAACGGTGTCTCAACATACACTTGAGGATCATCATCACCCCAAATATGGCAGTTTTGTTTATTGATGTATCCATTCAACCAAAAGTGAGCTGCACCGCTAAAGAAAATTCGCTTATGAAAATCACGATACGCATTTCGGAAAGAACCATGATTTTCAAAATAAATTTGCACAATTTGGAAGCATTGTTCAGGCTTCAGTCTATTTATGTTAAAATGCCAAACCATACTAAACATAAATCACTTTACAGCTGACAAAAATACCGCCGGTTAAAACAGCTAGGCCAACTTAAACTTCTATACCTCTAAAAAAAACACCCGTTACTTATCTATTTTGTCTGAGCCAATATTGAAATAGACACTCAGCACACGACCGTTGTAATAATAGTAGACACGTTCTAAAATAAAATGGAACGGTTATGTCTTCGTGAACCGGAATAGTCGTCTTTAGAAATGCTGGCTCGTTGAAAGTGGACCACACATGGTCAGTTAAAATGACGACATTGGATCGAACTGTCATTATTAGTGATACTTACTGAAAATCTGATTATGCATAAATGCTGAGACAATTCATTTTATACCCCTAAGATTGCAAACAATCAAAAAAATCGTTTAATTAACGGTCGTTTTAATCTTGCAACTAGTTATAAGGTTTATTTATTTCCATGATATACTCGTAAAGATAACTTCCATACCTCATATTATTATTAGGATACATAAATATAGATAATAGTAATTGATAGGTACCTATAAATATATAATCGGTCGTTCTTTTTTACGGTGGTGCGGTGGCGCAAATACAAGTAGGTAGGTATGCAGTTTACGGTTTTGGTGAAAATTGGACTTAAAGTTCGGTACATTTCCTTGTTTATATGCCAGATGGCATAAAAATTAAAGACTTAAATTAGTATACATACCTGCGATTAGTTATACCAATTTTCATTTTACGGCCCACCTGAACAAAAGTACAACGTGACAACTTATTCTCAAGAATAGATGTTGATCTATTTTAAAAGATTAAGGCGATTAAGCCCTTACAGCCCCAAATATCTTTGGAGCAGCGAACATTTACAATCACCGACAGCCTCTTTATTCTACCAGATAAATTAATTTAGCAATTTGAATTTGGAAATATTAGGGATTCCTTGTGATAAACAGTGTAGTCAAAATTTTAAGTATCAAGTTCAGATAAATTGAGTATCAAGTTCAGAGAAATTGATACTTTGAAAAAGTTTTCGTTCTTCAGGTTTTTGTTTGTGGCATTTGTAGAAAGACCACTTACAAGTCCGTAACAACCTGTTACGCGATACACGATGAAACAGATTTTATAATTTTACAAAACTATAGGTAGTATGCGAAAGTTTGTGAGTATGAATGTGACGATGTGTCTGGATGTGTGAATGTTTATGTTTTTGGTTCACGTCGTTTTCTAATTTATATTAAAACCTGCCTCGAGAACCACTCTATCTATTATTGAACATCCGGGCCGTAGTTTTTGTGTTTATCGCGAACAGGGAGACTTTGTTTTAAAATATGTAGTGATGTCATACAAATTTTGTTCAGTAAGTACCTTGAACCTAGACATCTACGTTTGAGCTCTAGAGCGATTGCTGGTTATAAATTACACCATAAATAAAGTCATCAACTGCAAATTTAAGTAACGCATAATCATTTTAAAGTGCTTGTTTTGTTTCATTTTGAACTGTAAGCGATCGATAGCAATAAGCCCTGTATTTACTACAAAAGAGCTGTATTACGTTGCAAGGATCTTGCAGTTAAGGTCGCATTACCAGCCTTTGAAGCGCTATACGACCCATGGGAACTAACTTATATCAGAGTGAACCACGCTAAGTTTAATACCTTTTCAAAGGGTTTTAATATGTTTTATCTATACTAATATTATAAAGAGGAAAGATTTGATTGTTTGTTTGTTTGTTTGTTTGCATCGAATACTACTGGACCGATTTGAAAAATACTTTCACTGTTGGGAAGCTACACTCTTTGCGATGAACATAGGCATATTTTATTCCCGTTTTCCCACGGGAACGAGAACTACGCGGGCGAAACTGCGTGACCTCCGCTAGTTTTCCAATAAAACATATTAAAACTATTTAAATTAGAGGAAAATATTGAAGATCAGCTGCAATACAGATAGACTGGAAAGTCGCTTCTAACTGGGGTGGTAAAAGGCTTGGAGGATGGTGATATTTCTTTTTAAGTTAAAATTCTAGAAATATCCCTCGGGAATAAATGTACCTACATGTATCTTTATGTAAACCCCATATAATATATGCTTCAAATTCTTACTATCGGTTTTCAACGACTTCCACTAAATCGTCATCAATATTTGCACTATTGAGCACTTATGATAATAAAATATTAACACAGACTTACTTCGTCAAGGCTCTGTCCGCTCATGTGGTAGCTATGCTTGACTAGATTAATATTTATTAGTTGATGCTCGTGGCTTCGCCCGCGTGAAATGTATTTGCCGTTCCCGCTTCCCATGGGAAAATATTCCCGGAATGATGTGTTATTCCAGAATATAATCTACCCCGGTACCAAATTTCAGCACGATCCGATTAGCCGTTAGAGCGTGATTGAGTAACAAACATCCAAACATCTTCACAAACTTTCACACTTATAGTATTAGTAGAAAGTAGGATTAGCACTCTCTTTTACTAAAGATTTGAAAAATCGTAAAAAGTAAAAATTATTTTTTACTTCTTGATCATTAACTTTCACTGCAGTAACTCGTTCAAGCTCCAAGAACAAACACAGGCTATAAAACTTGACTTTAATATAAATAAAGGATCCCGATTGCAATATAAAAAGTCTGTTTATTACAAAGTTCTATCATAATATAGACTGCCTCTGTGGCGCAGTCGGTAGTGTAACCACCTGCTGCGCTGGAAGGACCTCCTTGATTTCTGCTGCCAAGAATCGAACGATTCTTCGGAAAGCAAGGTTTCTGAAGAATCGTTCGATTCTTGGGTCGGTCGGTCCAAATATTTGTGTGATCCACAAAGATTTGTTTCGGAGTTTGAGTGTTTTCTATGTATAATATGTATGTATTTTCCAATATATAAGTATATTTATCAGTCGTCTAGATCCCATATCACAAGCACATATTAGCTTAATTTGGGCTAGATGATGTAAGATTGTCCACTAATATTTATTTATTATCACTTATTTTTCATTGGCTGACTTCAGATCTATTCTTCCGAGGTATTACCGGCGTAAGAGCTATTAGCTATTCTGTGGCCGTAGGCAGATTGTAGTGAAAAACACCTTGGTTTTAGGCTAAAGGAGTCCGACATGGCATCCATGAGGATTAGGTTTAATATTTCTTTTTATTTACACGTAACTTCTAAATTTTTTTCCAACATCCCAACTGACTACCTATACTAGACCTACTGATCTGTAGGTCCTTAAGTGGAATAAAGCCTAAATACACTTATAGCAGCTGCGATAAATATTGATCATCTAGCGATATTTATCGAATACTTCAGCGGCTCTAAAAACCCAATGTGGTATGTATCCAAATAATTATAAGTACTTATAAAAAAAAATATAATAAATTAACTCATCAGTATCAACCCTGTACACATTGTTGCAATTACAAACAATGGCGTACGTCTGACAAATATGATATCATCAATAGATGTACCTATATGAATTGAATGAATGAAATGAATATTTGAAAAGAATATATTATTTCTCTGATACAGTGCTACAATCCAGCTATGTAAATCCAAATGCTACGGTTGTTAGTCATATCAAGGGTAATGTTCAAAATCTAGTATTTTAATTCTTTTTATGCTTGGGCTGCAGAAATTGTAAACTACAAGTGTACATAAATTACAACATAATAAAATATTTTGTGTCTTACAGAATGACTTGTCTTGTCTATCCTTGAAAATTTGGAAAATTGTCTCCTGTATTTGCTGCACTATACTTTGTAAAGATTATACGAAATACAAGTAAATTCTAACAACTACTGAGTTTCCCTAATAAATCTCCATTTCTGGCCTAAAAAGAAAATTTTGGCGACCGTGACAGTCCTCTATTTTCTGCATGGGACCAGTATGGGACAAAGAATATTATTGACAAACTGTCTTCACCACGCAGGCGGAGTCGCGCGCATTACGTAGTAAATATTAAGCTCACTGATTAATTTCTCCAACACTCAGAAAATCCGAAAAGTACTCAATTAACTCATCGTTTATATGTTGAGATTACACTAGTCACCGTAAGGCAGTTGTTCCACCATTGGCAAGGAAGCGACTAACTGTTGGCTAGACTAACTTCGAAAGACCGATTATGGTTGGATATATATATATATATTTGCTTTACTGCGCCTTTGAAAGTATTTATTAATACGTCAAGCAAAAATATGTAGGTATCCATTTTTAAGAAATATTAAGAACGGATGAAGATGGCATTTGACATCCTACTTAGTTAAAGTTTATAAGCAGAAGAACTGCAAAGCTATCTTATCTATGATTTATTGTCAAAATTTGTCAGCTCGTTTCTCATTTATCGCCGGTGGTGGGACCACTGCCTTAATCACTAAGCCCGTGTTTTCTTGATCTTAAATCCACACAATCAATTACTGAGTAAATCCGTACGATTGATACCATATGTGTGGCATTTTTAGATCTCACAATTATTCCCTTCTTGCGGTTGTGCACTTCAACAAAAAAAACTTTCACTAAAAGGTGGATTAGGAATTGAAATCTAGATAATTATAATAATCTCGAGATGAAAAACCACCACAAGCCACCAACACATATTTTAACATAAATGTAAAAACTGGAGGGTATAATTTTTTGGATGTTCTCACAGAAAGCCTACTAAACCAAAATTTGCTATGTGAAATGCATTTACTAGCGTTTTCGAGCTTCGGAAGGCACTCTAAGTCGTTGGTCCCGGTTGCCTGTGAAATAGCAGTCGTTAAGCCAACTTGAAGACCTAATAGTCGGATTGAAAAATTTCAACAGTAGGCAGTCACAACCTGCGCCTTTCCAATCGAACACGGCAATACCTACGGCTCACCACTTAGTACGTGGGAAAATATCTATTATTAGAGTTAACGGGATATTTACCATGTCTTTTTGAGTATTTCCGATATTTCGGCGCTGTTGCAAGTGCCATGATCACGGAGGAACTGAAGTATTGGCGGTTGAAAGTAAAAGTCTTAGCACATATATCGATCTACCCTCCTTCGCACTCGTTTGTGTCGTACAACACCACTACTATTGGTTTCACTTTCACTGTACAGTCGCACTGGAACTCGGTCGCGACACACAACACTCACAGTATCTACACGCGGTTTCGGTTGGATATATTTACTTTTATTTATGCACACACGGACCACTGGATGCCAGACGCTCGGCAACTGAAACCCGTCTTCACGATTGAAATTTTTATATTTTTTAATTTCAATCGCTTCCCTAACCATTCTTGGTATATAATGGCGTTCTGTCGACAGCATCTTTGGGTTATGTAATTCGATCCAGTGGTCTGTACCAGACTCCAATAGGTGTTCAGCTATTGCAGATTTCTGTGGTTCGTTGTTTTTGACTGCCCTGATGTGTTCTTTAATTCGACACGTAACCGTTCTTTTGGTTTCCCCTATGTACGAACTACCACAACTGCAATCAATTTTGTACACTCCCGGTCTGTCCAGTGGAGAACTATCTTTAGGTGTACGTAGATATTGTGAAAGTCTTTTAAAAGGGGTGAAGATAGTTTTTATGTAAACTTTTTTAAGAATATTGGCGACCTTTTCCGTCACTCCCTTGATGTACGGTAAAAATGCTGGTTGTCTTTCTACCCTGTAGTTTACAGTCTTCCTCGAGCATCTTGGTGGTCTAATTCGTCCACTGTACCCATTCTTTTGTAGCACGCCGCTTATATGATTTAATTCGTCTTTCAAATGCTCCTCGTCACGTAAATTATATGCGCGGTCCGTAAGCGACGTAACTACCGAGTTCAAATGACGCGGATGATGATGCGAGTTAGCATGCAGATATCTATCAGTGTGAGTGGGCTTCCTGTACATGGAGTAACTCAACGAACCGTCTTTTCTTACACTGATCTTCACGTCAAGGAAAGCAAGAGTTCTATCCTTCTCCATTTCGTACGTAAAGCTCATATTCCGATGAATGTTGTTAAACTGAGTCACACAGAGCTGTACCTCATTTTCACTACCCTTCAATATACAAAAAATATCGTATTTAATATCGTATTCCGTATGAAAAAGTGATCGGCACGATTGAGGAGGTTGTCCGACGAAATAAGATACCAGCTGATGACGCTGAGGTACTAAGACAAGAGGTGGCAATTACTTTGCGTCAGGCCAGGCTTCCTCAGTCGAACATGACTTATAATGAACGTTCTGCACTCCGGGACTTACGAGATGATGAGAGCGTGCTCGTATTAAAAGCCGACAAAGAAAATGCGACGGTAGTCATGAATGTCACTGAATACGATGAAAAATTACGGCACTTGTTAAGTGACGAAAATACTTATAAAAAAGTTAACTATAACCCGACCGCGAGAACGAGCCGAAGCACTGTGAAGTTAATCAAGGAATGTAAACATGCGATAGGTGAAGAGGCAGCGACACACCTGCTGCGACCGAGAACTTTTCAACCTCCCAAGCTTTATGGCCTGCCAAAAGTTCATAAACCTAACACACCGTTACGGCCCATTGTGAGTCAAATTGACTCACCGACGTATGAACTCGCCAAACATGTGGCCAGCATTTTGCAGCCTTTAGTAGGGAGAACGACCTCTTTTGTGAAGGACTCGAGACACTTCGTACAGATTTTGCAGCAAACTACCCTGAAAGAACAGGAAGTAATGGTCAGTTTTGACGTTGAATCACTGTTCACTAACGTTCCCATTACTGACTGTATGGAGGTCTTGAAACGCAAAATTAGGGAGGGCGGTATTGCGATGGAATATGCAGAACTTGTGCAGCATTGTTTGACTACAAATTACTTCGTATACAGAAATGAGTACTACCTACAGATAGATGGAGTAGCAATGGGCAGTCCGGTAGCTCCAGTGGTGGCCAATATTTGGATGGAGCATTTTGAAGCCTTAGCCATAGTCAGCGCTAGAGATGAAAATGACCAAAGTGACTGAATTTGACTGACTGTCATTTACGGTCAAATTGGTCAAAAACGGTCATTTTGCAGTCAAAAAGGGTCATAAACAGTCACTTTGATCTTGAGTGCTTTTTGATATTTATTTTGAACTTGCTGACCCTCGAAACTTCGTTTACGCCACATAATGTGCACGAAAGGAGAGGTACCTAATTCTTCATCAGACTTGTCAAGCACCGTGTGAAACAGCCCTGTTTGCTTAATCGTAAAAGAGCTTAAAGATGAAGAGAAGATATTCTAAAACCATTCAGTCCACGCCTTCGGCGCGGACAATTAGAATTATTTTACAATAGCCTTAATCATTAAGCTCTTTTATGATTAAACCAACACGCCCGTTTAGACCTACCCTCTCATTCAAAGGAACCCTTGAATTCTAGGTTCGGCGAAAGTTGAGATGCCTCTAATTTCTGAACTATCTTGAAACTTGGGTCTAATAATCCTTAAAGTACCTACTCCCTTTTCAATACTAAAAAAACATTTGAAATCGCATCACGTGTTGAGAAATTACAACTGAAAAACCATTTTATCTTTAATCCCCTCTCGCGCAGGAACCGCGCAATACAAGGTTCTAGGATACTTTTGATCCCGAATCAAAAGTATCCTAGAACCTTTCTCGGGATATAAGCTCAAAATGTACTAAGTATCATTCAAATCGGTTCAGTAGTTTCGGCGTGATACTTATTCGGGATGCAGACAGACAGACAGACATGAAACGTTTAAATTTCATTTTTGGCTTAAGTATCGATTAGAGAACGCCCTCCAATTAAAATTTTTAAAACATCTTCCATGTACAGACTCCCGACCCTCTACAGTTTTATTATATGTATAGACTAGCTGACCCCCGCAACTTCGTTTACGTCACATAAGGTTTGCTAATGGAGCTAATGCTTCTTTATCAGACTCATCAAGCAGCGTGTGAAACGGCCCTGTTGCTTAATCATAAAAGAGCTTAAAGATTCAGTCTATTCTAAAACAATTCAATCCCCGCCTTCGGCGCGGACTGAATTGTTTTACAATAGCCTCAATCATTAAGCTCTTTTATGATTAAGATTTACCCTCACATTCAACGAAACCCTTGAATTCTATGTTTTGCGAAAGTTGAGATGACTCTAATTCCTGAACTACAAAATCCTCAATATTGAAACTTGCGTGAAACAATCCTTAAAGTACTCTCTTGATAACACTGAAAAATATTTTGGAATTGGATCACGTATCACGTGTTGAGAAATTACAATTGAAAAACCATTTTATCTTTAATCCCCTCTCGCGCAGGAACCGCGCAATACAAGGTTCTAGGATACTTTTGATCCCGAATCAAAAGTATCCTAGAACCTTTCTCGGGATATAAGCTCAAAATGTACTAAGTATCATTCAAATCGATTCAGTAGTTTCGGCGTGATACTTATTCGGGATACAGACAGACAGACAGACATGAAAAGTTTAAATTACATTTTCGGCTTTAGTATCGATTAGAGAATGCCTTACAATTAAAATTTTCAAAATATCTTCCATGTACAGACTCTTGACCCTCAACAGTTTTATATGTATAGATTATACTGAAATGGTGCCCCCTGTCGGGAAAAATTGGCATAATTAGTCACTTTATAGTTAGAATTAATAGTAAGTATAAGTCAAATTGATTGAATTTGACAATAAATGACCGGTCAAATACGGTTTTTGACAATCGTGACTGGTCAGATTCAGTCATTTTACATCTCTTCAGCGCTCCATGCATAAAAATCTGGAAACGGTATGTTGATGATATTTTTTGTATATTGAAGGGTAGTGAAAATGAGGTACAGCACTGTGTGACTCAGTTTAACAACATTCATCGGAATATGAGCTTTACGTACGAAATGGAGAAGGATAGAACTCTTGCTTTCCTTGACGTGAAGATCAGTGTAAGAAAAGACGGTTCGTTGAGTCACTCCGTGTACGGGAAGCCCACTCACACTGATAGATATCTGCATGCTAACTCGCATCATCATCCGCGTCATTTGAACTCGGTAGTTACGTCGCTTACGGACCGCGCATATAATTTATGTGACGAGGAGCATTTGAAAGACGAATTAAATCATATAAGCGTGCTACAAAAGAATGGGTACAGTGGACGAATTAGACCACCAAGATGCTCGAGGAAGACTGTAAACTACAGGGTAGAAAGACAACCAGCATTTTTACCGTACATCAAGGGAGTGACGGAAAAGGTCGCCAATATTATTTTATTTTAATAATTATTTTTACGACAGAACGCCATTATATACCAAGAATGGTTAGGGAAGCGATTGAAATTAAAAAATATAAAAATTTCAATCGTGAAGACGGGTTTCAGTTGCCGAGCGTCTGGCATCCAGTGGTCCGTGTGTGCATAAATAAAAGTAAATATATCCAACCGAAACCGCGTGTAGATACTGTGAGTGTTGTGTGTCGCGACCGAGTTCCAGTGCGACTGTACAGTGAAAGTGAAACCAATAGTAGTGGTGTTGTACGACACAAACGAGTGCGAAGGAGGGTAGATCGATATATGCGCTAAGACTTTTACTTTCAACCGCCAATACTTCAGTTCCTCCGTGATCATGGCACTTGCAACAGCGCCGAAATATCGGAAATACTCAAAAAGACATGGTAAATATCCCGTTAACTCTAATAATAGTGTTAGTGACCATGAAAGGAAAATATCTAAGTGTGAAATGTGGGCATATAATAATATATGCCTCTATGTACCCCTTAAGGGATAAAAGGCGTGTCTACTATGTACATACCATAACAATATTTGTTTTGACCAGGATTTAGTGTTTCGTGCATCCGTTCGTCCGTCCGTTCCTCAAGACAAAGGGTCTTGATATACAGGCGGAGAAACGTGTCTCGTATATGAGTCTATATCGACTTGAAATCAACACCATAATAGGTATATTCAAGTTTAGAGTCCCTTAATAATTCAATCGTCCCTTATTAATTGAAACTTCTCGTAAGGTACAACTGCAAGATTCGATTTTCCTGAATTTCATGTTCGTGAGCAAGATATTCAGGAATCGAATCTCGTATTTATTGATTAAGTACGTACTTAGGCTGTTTTTTTAAATTATTTCATTAGAAATGTATAAATTTTAAGTTGTCTCCTATACCTAATTATGGTAGTAGGATATTACTAGCCTTTTATATTTTTATTTAATTTATTGAATTTATGTACACACAAACATAAAGAACATAAAAAAGCAATAATAGCGAGAGAATAAAGTACAAAGACACTACTTATTGAGATGTAACCGATAAAAATATACCTATGTGTGCAGATTAAAAGGTTCAGGAAAGTTTTATGGTTCTTGGTCACAAATTAGAGATAGTACAGATGGAAACCTACATACTAAATTAGCTGAGGCTACGCACACATAGACAACTCACTCACAGACACGAGGTCAGGCGGTCTCAACCGAATTTTCGATACTGATTTGTGCGCGAGTGAGTGTAGCAGAGGGTAGGTGTGAAAAAAAAGTACATACATGAGTTTTACATCTGTACTATCTCTAATTTGTGTCTTGGTTAGTGGGAAGTACCTATTAATGGTAATTCCCTTGATTGTGTCGAAACGGCCGTATCTTTAAGTTTGATTTTTATACAGATTCAAGGCACTTCAAATGGCCCTGCGTACTCTGAGTTCTGTAAATGATCACTGTCGTAAGTAACTTTCAGTATGGCCGGTCCTCCTCCCGGATAGGTGTCAACCACGACACCACTTGTGATATTTATTTCCGAGCGTTTCTGTGCTTCGGATGGCACGTTAAGCCATTGGTCCTGGTTGCCTGTACGACGGCAGTCGTTATGCCAAATTGAAGGCCTTAATTATGGCTTGAAAAATTTCAACGGCAGGCAGTCACAACCAGCGCCTGTCCGTATCAACATGGCAATACGGCTTACCACCTATTACACGGAACAAATTTCTAAAAGGTGATATGTGGGCATATAATTTGCCTCCTTCTTCGAGGATAAAGGTGTGACCGCAATATATGTACCTAATATGTAAGGGACCATATAACTAAATATATTCTATGATGTTAATTTTAACTCGATTTATCACGAGATAAAGTGTCTTGACAGACAGACGGACGGATCGACAACAAAGTGGTTCTATATGGGTTTCGTTTTTGCTTTTTAAGGTACGGAACCTGAAAAAGGAACAATTTTCATCAAAATTATGTTATATCCGGATTTTGAAGGTTACCAAAAAATCAGCTATTACCATAATACAAGACAAATTTAAAAATAAAAAAAATTGTAGCGCCTTCGGTGTTGCAAACGTTCATAGGCTACGGTGACCAGCAGTCCGCCTGGTGAGCCGTATGCTTGTCTGCCACCTAGTGGTATAAAAAAAGACAGTAAATAAAACTTTGAAGGCATTTAACGAACCTCACTTAATAGTTTAAGGTAAGTATTTATTTTTATTGGCAAAACTCTTGATGAACCTATTCCCATGGCTATATTTTAGCCTACCAATGTGTGGATTTTGACAGGACATACATACATAATAACAGTCACGCATGTATGTATGCCCAAATTAGGCATAGGGATACTCATGAGTGCCGGGCGTCTCCCAATAAAAAAATACTAACTCGTACCTTTAACGAGCAGGAAAAAATGCTTTGTTGAAAAAGAAATTGTATATTAAGATGCACCCCCCAGAAAAAAAACCTGAATGCCGATACACCCACTGCAAAAAAAACAGAATGCAGATGCGACTCTGTAAATAATCCTGGATGCAGATGAATCCCTTGGAAATAATCTTGGATGTAGATGCTATAAACTCAGACTATAGGGGGGCTCCTATAGTCTGATTTTATTTATTTATTTAAACTTTCTGCACAAATTATATTTGTACAAGGGCGGACGTCAACCTTTGGGTGATACAGAGATACGTACGAAGTAGGTACTCAAAGAATATAATGAAAGTTTTATACAATAGTACAATACTGAGTTGTTATTTATATTACTAATTTACATTAGTACTAGTCTACGCCGATAACAAACCTGTACTTTTAGCACATTTTATCGATGTAAATTAAATTATTCGCAGTATTAAGTAGTTCAGTAAATTTATAGATTTTACTGAAAAGAACTGTGCAGGAACGTTAAATTTCTTTCGTAAAATAGTGTTGTGTTGATCCGACTACGCGACGCAAAGGAAGTGCTGTTTTGACCCGACAACGCGACGCAAAGGAAGACTAAATAGTGTTTCTAGTAATGCATTGACAAGAGGTAGGTAATCACTTTAATATCATTTCATTATTATGAAATAAAGTCGGGTTCAAGTCTGTCTGTTTGTCTGTACCCGATAAGCACAAAAACTACTAAATGGATTTTCATAATAGATTCGTTAATGTTAATAGTTTGTTAGTAGTACGTATAAATTAGTCAAGTCAGTTCGATTTTTGGAGAAGATTTGTATGAATCAAACTAACTAAGGGTATTGAAACGCCTGCTATGTAAACTAATAAAATAGATAGAACAAAATGGCTCTGTTAGGAATCCTGGGATCATCCCATCTTTCCGAGGGCTTAGCCCGGGTCTCCTAACCATAGGCAGTAGGGAGGGAACGTGTGGTTTTTAGTCGGTAAGACTCCGGCATAACATCCATGTAGGATTTTCCTTACGTAAAAAAAGGTATTATTAATTGTAAAACGATTTTTTACGCGTGGAAATTAAAATCCGACATGGATGGCTATGCCGGACTCCTACCGACTAAAACCACACGATACCTTAGGTACAACAGTCTATGCCCGGGAGTTCCGGGTAAGCCCTCGGAAGGATGTGCCAGGGTTCCTGACCAATTTCCTGACAGACTTTGGCTACCACCGCGGCCTCGCCAATTTAATTTAATCACGTATTAATGACACGTAACCAACATCGTGTAGTTGTCATTGTCAATGTCATATTAATGACGTTGAGTTGACGCGTGCGCATGTGTCATGCTCGGACGGCGGACATAAAATCATCGTTTTTTTTTTCTTTTTTAGTGCCACGAATAATTTAACTTAACCGCTGCCTGAGCAGATTATAGTTGATGTTATTTATAAATTATTGTTAAGTACTGATTACCTATGATGTTTTATAAATTGTATGTGCGTTGTGGTCCGCAATAAATACTTTCTTTCTTTCTTTCTTTTCTTTCTTTGTAAAACGATTTATAGCGTTAATGTTTTTTTTTAACTTACTTTGCCCCATGGGTAACGGGTAGGTACGGGAAAACTTACAATGCGTGCAAAGTCGGGGTCATTACCTAGCGTAATGTATAATTATCTGTTTAATTAGTAGCAAATCTTATTAATAGTAATTTGTAAGGTTGACGACCGTGTGACTTTAGTTTGTTATTATTATTCAATTTTTAAAGGGTTTTTTGACCTCTTCTTATCGTGTGGAAACCTCCGTGGTGTACTTAATAGGGTTATATCCAACGACTTAATAAAATTAGACACGTCATGCACGAACCTCACAGCTTTTAAAAACGTCTAAACTTTTATTCATTTAAAAAAATAATTTCTATGAAATTATCTATGATAGCATGTTTGAAAAGTAAGGCAATTGCCTGACTTATTTGTTGCCATTTTTCAGTGTTGGTAACCCATCTATAGTTTTTTATATATCATTGGTTATATCGCGGTTAACTAAAAATACATAACTTTCGACTTACTGTCGAGAAAAGTTGTCATTGCATTCTGCTAAGTTTTTAAAACGGGACTCTATATAATAACGACTTAATAAAATTAGACACGTCATGCACGAACCTCACAGCTTTTAAAAACGTCTAAACTTTTATTCATTTAAAAAAATAATTTCTATGAAATTATCTATGATAGCATGTTTGAAAAGTAAGGCAATTGCCTGACTTATTTGTTGCCATTTTTCAGTGTTGGTAACCCATCTATAGTTTTTTATATATCATTGGTTATATCGCGGTTAACTAAAAATACATAACTTTCGACTTACTGTCGAGAAAAGTTGTCATTGCATTCTGCTAAGTTTTTAAAACGGGACTCTATATATGAGTACGTATGTCTGTCTGTCTGTTCGTCACGAGGCTGTATCTCAAGAACCATTATAGCTAAAGAGCTGAAATTTCCACAGATCCTGTATTTCTGTTGCCGCTATAACCTTTGGGTTTGGTTCGAAGAAATATCACACCTAGATTTCCAAATTGTTGCTTTGGATATGGATTTTGATGGTCTTTTAGTAGTTTCACACTTTAATTCCACATATTTTACTTTTAAATTGGCCTTGATCTTTAATGGAGAACCTTACCTAATTATAACAAAGGACTTACTATCATTTTATTTTTAAAAATGTTATTATTATAAATAAACTAGCTGACCCACGCAACTTCGTTTAAGTCACATAAGGTCTATGAAAGGACAGGTATTTCTTCATCAGACTCATAAGAGTGTGTGAAACTGCCCTGTTTGCTTAATCAGAAAAGAACTTAAAGATTCAGTCTATTCTAAAAAAGAAGTATTTTAAAATACCCTTCATCTTTAAGTTCTTATATGACTAAACAAATACACCAGTTTAGAATGACCTTTACATTCAAAAGAACCCTTTTCGAAAGGTTAGCGATAGTTGAGATGTCTCTAATTTCTGAACTACAAAACCCTCAATATTGAAACTTATGTAAAACAATCCTTAAAGTACTCCCTTTTCAACACTAAAAAAATATCGGCAATCGGACACGCGTTGAGAAATTACAACTGAAAAACTATTTTATCTTTCATCCCCTCTCCCGCAGGAACCGCGCAAAATATCGGGATCAAAAGTATCCAAGAACCTTCCTCGGACTATAAACTCGGAATGTACCAAGTATCATTCAAATCGGTTCAGTAGTTTCGGCGTGATACTTATTCCGAATACAGACAGACAGACATGAAAATTATAAATTACATTTTCGACTTCAGTATCGATTAGAGAACGCCCTACAATTAAATTTTGCAAAATATCTTCCATGTACAGACTCTTGACCCTCTACAGTTTTATTAAATGTATAGATAGATGGGGACATACAGTTATACAATATTACATTACCGTGATAAGTTATTGAACTAGCCGAGCTTTATCACAAATATTTCAGGGTAACGAGTTTAATAAGATAAATATTATGTGAATGACTTAATTAATTATGTATTTTGTTTTAGTAGCTCATCAACGTAAGATTTAGTTTCGCATTTTGATAAGAAGGTAGGTATAAAAAACTGTTTAAATATCATCCACGTATGTCATGATGTTTAAAATCGTAAGCATTGTCGAAGTAGTGTGTTATCAAGACGGTGCTGAATTTTAGTGCTAAAGCTTTTGTATTTCTGTGACGTGACATAAGCTGTTTGTAATATAGATCGGAGCTGTGTGTAATTGGTAACTATTGATAACTTCATTATTTAGTATTACTAGCTGATGCCCGCAGCTTTACCCGCGTGGATGTCGGTTTTTGCGACCAGAAGATGATGAATGATCTCATAAAACCTTGAGAATTTTTGTTCATATCTACGGTTCTACGAAACCAATTGCAATGAAACAACCTTATGATTTAAGTTTGGTCAAGATTTTTATAATTAAAAAACCGTATCAAAGATAGGTAGTTTTTGCCTCCATCGCAAACAAACAGACAACAGAAAAGAATATTTTTGTGTTCATTATCGTTAATATTATCATACATTGCCCAAGTATTCTTTTTAATATCTCCATTGTAAGTTTTTTTAGCGCAAATAATAGCTTCTAATTTTATTTTAATTTTGAGTGTCTGTTTAATTTAATAAACTGCAGAAATATAAAAGACACATTATAATTTTGGAAATAAAAAGACAACTTTATAAATAAGTGGTCTCTCTGCCCCGGGCCCCTTAATTTATTAGTTAGTTAGGAGTTTAGGAGTATAATGTTTTACTCTAAGGGAGTAACGGACGACAAAACTAAAGTTTTCTTTTTTGTTTCGATTCGTTTCGTTCGTCCTTTTCGACCACGATGATTATTTTGGTGTCTATACTTTAGCGTGCAGAAATCTATTCGGAGGTCATGCCGGACATGAACCGACAATGCCACCCGGTCCCTTCTTATCCGTGTAGTGCCAAAAATCTTGAGTAATTTCTAGAAAGGATGTCCCAGGAATCCCGGCAAACTTTGACTACCACAGCAGCCTCGACCCTTATGTATTTAAAAAAAAAACTCAATGACAATTATATTTACACAATACTTTGTTCTTAATATTTCGTCTAAATCTTATAGCACAAAGCACGTCTAAATAATATTTACTTAAAAGTTACAATACAAATTTTATGTTTTTAAAATGGAAAATTCGTAAAAAGTCCCTTTCTTACCAAGGTATTTAGGTACATTCCCGTTTCCGCATCGGTCCTTTTTTTTTGACATGAGGGAATATCCTTCATGGATGCTATGCCAGACTCCTACCGACCAAAAAACCTCACGTAACGCCCATCAGCCTATGGTTGGTAGCCCCGGGTAAGCCCTCGGAAGGATGTCACATGATTTCCAACAGACCTACGGCCACCACTGCGGCCTCGCCTAGGGGTCCACATCGGTCCTATGGAAAAGTATTCCGGGAGTAAAAAGTGTCCAAATTTCAGCCAGATCCGTTCAGCCGGAGCTCGAAAGGGTAACAAACATTTAGACACATTCACACTTACAATCTTTCCCATTTAGAAATAAACTATATTATGCTCGCGGCTTCGCCCGCGTGCAATTCGGTACCCGTTCCCGCTTCACGTGGGAACATTTTTCCTGAATGAAAAGTATGCCTATGCGTTATTCCAGACTATAGGCTATATCTGTACCAAATTTCAGCCCAATCCGTTTGGCCGCTAGAGCGTGATTGAGTAACAAACATCTTAACAAACTTTCACATTTATTATTAGTAGGATAGGATTTTAGTAAGAGTAAGATACATAATTATTAATTGTTACATTTGACTGCCTCTGTGGCGCAGTCGGTAGTGATACCGCCTGCGGCGCTGGAGGTCGTGGGTTCGATTCCCACCGGCGACAAATATTTATGTGACCCATAAATGTTTGTCTCAAGAGTTTGGGTGTTTCCATGTATAATATGTATGTATTTAAAAGTATATAAGTATTAATATCCGTAGTCTGATACCCATTTTTTTTTTTTTTTTTTTAACGTTAGGGAAAATCCTCGTAGGATGCTATGCCGGACTCTTACCGACTAAAAAACCTCACGTAACGCCCAACAGCCTATGGTTGAGAGCCCCGGGTAAGCCCTCAGGAAGGATGTCCCGTGACTCCCAACAGACCTACGGCCGCCAATGCGGCCTCGCCCTGGGGGTGGTTCGGGTGCAATCCCGCGTCTATGGGGGGTTTCGGGTGTGACCCCGCTTCTAAGGGGGGGCGTGCGTGAGTGCTCACGTCACGGTGCCGTCATGGGCCTGCTTCTGTAAGGACGGTGAGCGGCCCTCTCACCGTCCTCAGACCCCCGGTCATGGAGGCCGATAGTCCTCGGCGAAGACACGTCGGCGGCGCCCAGGGCGCCGACTGCGGAACTCGGATGGGAGAGTTCTCTCCCGCACCCGGCCCGCCGCCTCCTTCGCGAGCATGACCTGCTCGCAGAAAGAGGCGGCGCAGTCCCACTTACTCCCGCTGGAGAGCATGGCTCGCACCATGGCCTCAAGCGAGAGAGTGTCCACGCCCAGACCCACTACGAGGACCTGTCGCTGTTGTGCCCACGCCGTGCACTCCACCAGCGTGTGGAGCGCCGTGTCATCGCTGCGGTCCTCGCAGTGCTGACACTCGGCCGTGGTTTCCCGGTGTTTTCGCCACAGATACCTACCGAAGCTACCGTGCCCGGCAAGCATCTGTGTCAACCGGTAGGAGAGAGCACCGTGTCTTCTCTCCAGCCACTCGTCCATGACCGGTCTGACGGCCGCGATTGTGGCGAATCCCCCCATTGGTTGCTCAAGTCGCACCTTCCATGTCTCCACGGTTTCCTGGTGGAGCAGGGTCCGCTGGGCCTCGATTTCTCGAGACGCAGGCCTTTGGCCCCGCTCCAGCGCCTCCTTGCGCCATCTGAACAGTGACGCAAGGGCTCTCGCTTCCAGGTCCCATGGAGGGGTCCCGGCTAGGAGACATGCCGCCTCACCGGAGATCGTGCGGTATCCTCTTATCACCCTGACGGCCATCACTCTCTGCGGGCTCAGCAGTCTAGCCTCATTGCTGGCCGTCAGGGTCTCCGCCCATACGGGAGCCCCGTACAGAGCCATGCTTCGCACGATCCCCAGGTACAGCCTCCTGTAGGGAGCGTTGGGTCCCCTGATGTTGGGCATCAACCGCGCGAGTGCGGCCGATGCTCCCCTCAGTTTTGGGACCAAACTTCGGAAGTGATGTCCGAAGTTCCACCGGCCATCGAGTACGAGCCCCAGATACTTCATCGAGGGCTCGATGCCGATGCTGACGCCCCCTACCTGTAGGCTGGATCCCGCAGGTGGCCCCATCCGAGGTCCGTGGAAGCACAGAGCCTCGGATTTGTGAAGGGCGACCTCAAGACCCAGGCGCCGAATCCGACCCACGACCTGAGCAACCCCTGCCGTGGCCTTAAGGGCTGCGGCACGGTGCGTTGCTCCCCGCGCCGTAACGAGGGTGTCGTCGGCGTAACACGTTACGCCGACCCCTCTGAGCAACGGACTACGCAGCACCCAGTCGTAACCGATGTTCCACAGGAGCGGCCCTAAAACCAATCCCTGTGGAACACCGCACGACACATCTCGCCGACCCGGCCCTAGCCAGCTCGGGTAAGTTATGGCTCTCTCGGAGAGATAAAGCCCGACAATTCGACGGAGGTAGGGAGGCACTCCATGATAGATAAGCGCCTCCCTGACGCAGCTCCAGGGCAAGGTGTTGAATGCGTTGGCGATGTCGAGAGACACCGCCACCACCACCTCACCATGTGAGACTGCTTCCTCCGTCAGGCCTCTAATGCGAATGATCGCGTCCACGGTGGAGCGTCCCTGACGGAAGCCAAACTGGCTATCCGCCAGATCAGGCCCCACGCGTGTGAGGTGCCCGACGAGGCGTTGTGCAATAATGCGCTCAAAGAGCTTGCACACCTCGTCGAGCAACACGATCGGCCGGTACCCTGATGGGGAATTTGCCGGCCGCCCCGCCTTTCGAATCAAGACCAGTTTCCCTGTCTTCCAGACCTTGGGAAACTGGCCTTTCTCGAGGCATGCGCTAAAGAGCCCAATTAGTCGAGGCCCAAGCTCTTCGAGAGCCAGGACCCACGCTCGGCCTGGAATGCCGTCGGGTCCAGGGGCGGAGTCTGATACCCATAACAAAAGCAGGTTATTCCTAGCTTACTTTGGGATCAGATAGCGTTGTGTAAGATGTCCGTGAATATTTATTTATTTATTAAAAAGGTAGCAATGTAACTAACAAATAAGATTTACATTAGCAAAGTGTAACTAAGTGGACAAGGTCAGGAAGATGAAATGTGTCCAAGTTGTGTGCATTGTATTGTATTGTCCTACACTTAAATACCTATCACACACACAGTTGAAAATTTAAATGTTCTATAAATACAGGAATAGATAAGATAAGTGGACAAACAATGACCTTTTTAAAGGAAAAAACACCACAGATACTATTATTTATCTGTCTATAGTCTATACTAATATTATGAAGAGGAAAGATTTGATTGTTTGTTTCTTCTATACTAATATTATGAAGAGGAAAGATTTGATTATTTGTTTGTTTGTTTGCATCGAATAGGCTCCGAAACTACTGAACCGATTTGAAAAATAATTTCACTGTTGGAAAGTTACACTATTCTCGGTGAATAAAGGCTATAATTTATTCCCGTACTAGCTGATGCGTGTAAATTCGCCCGCGTGATTTGTTTGGTTCCCGTTCCCGCTTTTCGTGGGAACATATTCCCGGGATAAAAAGTAGCCTATGTGTTATTCCGGACTATACTATACTCTATCCCTGTACCAAATTTCAGCCCGATCCATTCAGCCGTTAGAGCGTGATTGAGTAACAAACATCCAAACATCTTCATAAACTTTCACATTTATAATATTAGTAACATTGGATTGCCAAGAGCTTCAGAAAGCTCTTTACTAAAACGAGTATCCAAAGCGGCATTGATAGGATCTTACCAAATCTGGTTGGGCAGGGGGTGGAACATTGTTGACAGTGGAAGGTGATCGTTTATGCGCATAGGTCGCAAGTCCCAGACGCCGTCGGGGTGTTCCCCCCTGTGCCACGCTATGGACCCGGCGCACGGTGGGTTGATATATATACGTAGTGGACTTAGGCACATAAAAAAAAAGTAATCTTATTTTTACTAATTAATGATGCCAATTTGTTCTACTATTTAATACAGTAAATTATTGTTCTATGACTTTTTATTTTACGGATTATTTTTAGTACTACAATTTTTTAAATATTTTTTTGTATAGAAAAAAACATAAAATCATAAAAATCTCAAAAGTCTCAAAAGATCTCCAAGTGCGATGTATATATAAAAATTGTACTATTTATTAGCCTATTTTCACAACAAATCAGTTACTGCGCTTTGCTGCGCTTTAAGAGATTTTTTTTTTTATTTTTTTTTTTTATTAAAATCGCATTTAAGTATACAAAATCTCAAATTTCCTCCAATTGTTTCATAAGTATTTTAATAGTTCATTTTATTTGCATCTAATCGTCTACTGTGACTTTGTAGGTAGTTTGAATTTTTTAGTTTTTTGAACGAAAATATCTTAAAAGTCACCTAAATCTCAGAATAGCAGTGGGCATCGACGACAGCTGCAAAGAAGATAATTATTTTATTCTCTACACCACATCACCTCAGAGGTAGAGAACTAGGCGCGTTTTTTTTATCAGTGGTCTCTCCAATAGGCCTAATCCACGACTACAAATCTGTGTACTGTGTGTGTGTGACTTACAAAGGCATTATCGGCTCTTCACTTAATACCTCTACATTTTCTTGATCATCATCGTCAAGAAATGTCTTTTTAACGATCAACAAAGCTGTTGCTTCTTCTGAAAAGGCTTTGTGTTTTCGCACCAGTTTGTGTCGTATTTTTGAAATATGTGTGTGTAAGATTAGTTACTAAATCACTAAACATTTTCACGAAATGCACGAAAATCAACTTTTCACAAAAATCAAGTAATAAATAAATAAATAAATATTCACGGACATCTCACACAACGCTATCTGATCCCACAGTAAGCTAGGAATAACCTGCTTGTGTTATGGGTATCAGACCGTAATGAGCGGGTAGTCCGTATGTAAAGGATGGTTACAACGAACTGATGTCATTGTTTTCAGATTGCTACCCCAAATATTGTTTACCTGCTAATTAACTGCCCCCAGATTGGCCCACGTCACTAATAACGACTCATCTACTGATAAGTAAACCGGTTTTGGTGGTGTGGAATGTAGTTGCACAAGATATTTACAACAAAGTAATAATAAAATAATAATCCTAATATTATGCACCATGCATCGAAATTCTTTGTTTTATTTATACAAATTAAATCTCTGAAATTTTCCGGTACATACCTACTTTAAAGAAAAGTTCCAAAACATAAAAGTATGGTATAAGTATATACTACTCAAATGTATATTTAAAAATCCTTAAGTCCCAACTTCGCGATTTCAGCCCACTGTGCGGCGCCGGCGCCCGCACGGAGAATCCATGAAATGCTAAGAATACGGTCTCTCCTACGGGAACTACGCGGGTGAAACCGCGTGACGTTCGCTAGTTTGTATTATTATTGTAGAGAGGAAAGATTTGTTTGTAGGGTTCCATCCCAAAGGGTTAAAACAGGACGAAAATATTGAAAATCCGTTGTCCAGAAAAAAGAAATACTTGAGGATCCCAAACAAAAAACGTGATTCTTTTTTGCGTTTTGCGGTACGGCACCCACCTTTTTTTTAACGTGAGGGAAAATCTTGGATGCTATGCCGAACTCCTACCGACTAAAAAACCTCACGGAACGCCCAACAGCCTACGGTTGGGAGCCCCGGGTAAGTCCTCGGAAGAATGTCCCAGAACTCCCAACAGACCCACGGCTACCACTGCGGCCTCGCCAAGGGGGTGGTTCGGGTGCTATCCCGCGTCTTTGGGGGGATTTTCAGGTGTGATCTCGCTCCTTAGAGGGGGGGGGGCGTGCTTAAATCTCTCACATCACGCTGCCGTCATGGGATCGCTGCCGTCATGGACGGCACCCACCTATTCGTACTTGGTCGATTTTTTTTATTGTAATGTATATTACCTACCTACGCGATCAGTAGAAGTTAAGCAGTGAAATTTTTTTTCCAAAAACGGGAAAAAAATTATAATTTTGCAAACGTGTATCAGTGTGTCAGCTGCGTAAACGATAAAAGCTACGCAAATGTGGGTTAAATGGGTGCTGCGGGGGTTTCTAGTACGTTTCTAGTACTCGGGGGGGGGGGGGGGGGCTGATAAGCGCTAGTCGCCTGGCTTGATCAGTGTTCTGTAAGCACTGCGTACCTACATCTTACGCAACGGGCTGTTTTAAATGGTGAGCTGCTATGTGTCCCAATGGCTAGTAGGCGGCTTCAAAAATCTCAACAGCGAGTAGTTACAACCCGCGCCTGACCATTTCAATACGGCAATAGTCTCAAGGCTCTCTGCCGTCGATAGACTCGGCAGAGTAGGCAGTTAGCAGTAGCTGGTAGTCGGCTTGAAAATTTTCACCAGCAAGCACCCATACCGTGCCACCTAATATGTACACGAAACTACGAGTACATTTATATACAACTCATTAATGTAAGGTATGAAAATAATGTATGCCTGTTATGTAGGTATGTATGAAAAGGAAAAATTGTGCAATAACCTATTGTTACTGTATTCTCTTGTCTCGTGCTTATTGGTCAAAGGCAATCAATTCAATCAACTTATGGCAGTCCACTTCTGGACGAAGACCTCCACCAATTTACACCACAACACAAGTTCCTACGCCTTCCACATCCAGTCTCTCCCTACGGCCTTTTCCGCGTCTTCGGTCCATCTAGTAGCGGGTGGTCGTTTTACCCCACATTTGTCAAGTCGCGGTCTCAGCTCCAGAACTCGTTTGCTCCATCGGCCATCGGTTCTTCTATAGATGTGGCCAGCCGTCATATTAAAGTGCATACTCTGAGAGCTATGTCGATCACTCTGGCTCTCTCTTATGGATAACATCGTTTCAGATTTTTTCATATCTTCCTCCATTGCTCGTTGTGTAACTTTAATCGCATGGACTAGCCTCACCGTAGGTGTTCACGTCTCGGTAGCTTAGGTTTCGTTTTTCCTAAATTGTATTTTTTTTATTTGCAGAGGCAGTCAAGTCAATTTGTGTCCACCTGGTTCTAAAAATAAAACTGTAACATATACTACATTTCCACTATGTATAAGACATTGTACTGCTGTTTGCTACTAGTCGCATTAACTTCTTGTACTTACGAAAATGACATTTTAAACAACACAGAATTGATATTTGGGTTTATGGTAAGCCAAATTTAATTAACAAATTCCTCTGGTACCCTTTTCTTTTTTTTTTATTTACATAATGGCAAATGAGTCTATTGCACTCAACCGCCGGACGTAGAAGATCTCTCCCAATTTAACAGTGAGATAAAAACTTCATGTACGTACTACTTTCATCATCACCATCATCGTCATTTTCAGACACATCGCCACGGTGACCGGTCGCCATTGCCATTTGCCATACCATACATACGTGACGAAAATGTATTGGCAATTACAAATAAATACGGCTTTGGACAACTGACTAATGTAAGTGCAAGTTATGATAAATATGTTTTTATTACTTAGTTTTCAGCTTGTACATAAAATTACATCGCCCGCCTGATGAAAAGCCATATTGATAGCCTAATTATCAAGTGCTGGGACATCCTTCCGTGGGCTTACCCGGCCCTCTCAACCATAGGCTTTTGGGCGTAACGTGAGGTTTTACAGTCGGTAAGAGTCCGGCATGCCATCCATGATGGATTTTCCCTCACATTAAAAAAAAGCCTAATTATCGACCTCTTCATGAAACACATGTGTTGTCAGAATGTTCCAAGTTTCTATAGTTCGACAGAGAAACGATGTTTTGGATTGCTTGGTTCTGGAGAACGGTCTGTACTGGATGACAGTGCCAATTTTGCCCGGCACACTTTGTTCAGGTTCGTAAAAGAGAGTCGTCGTCATCCAGCAAGTGCCAACAAGTACCTACAGTGTACAACGCAGTATTCTCACCCCGCTACCTGAAGCAGGCAATGGTACTGGATAGACGACGACACTCGACAAACAATATGTAACCATTATCTGTAAAAGCTTGTAAAAAGTGAAAAAAGTTTATTTCAATATCTTGGATACATATTCATTTTATGTGTTGTGGTCAGCTTTTAAGCAAAAATTATGCTTGTTATTATTACCACATTTTACGGAAAATTCTCAAATCTATGGTCACAGTTCCAACCTAACCTAACCATAATATGTGCCTAGAGAGCTTGTGGCATTCGCACAACTGTATGATCTGTATTTTCGATTAAATGGCCCATCGGCTAAATGACGTTTCGTTCATTCGATTATCTGGCGTCGCGTCGCACAAATAGCTTTCACTTATATGTCTTTCGAAATCGGGTCCTAAACCCGGGTATCCTTCCGAGGGCTTACCCGGGGCTCCAAGCTGTAGGCTGTTAGGTAGGATGCGTGTGGTTTTTAGTCGGTAGGAGTCCGACATAGCATCCATGTAGGATTTGCCTCACGTTAATACTGAATTGTTTTAAATTTAATATATTTTGGGTTTCGGTTATTCGACCGTAAGGCATTTTAAATTATTTAAATTATACATACTTGGCCTTTTGAATATTGATATTTCGATTTCGGGTATTTTGGGCTAATGCATTTTAAGTAAAGGCATTATGATTTCTGGTATTGTGACGGTATACCATAATGATACAATTTTAAGCTTATCGAACAATATGGTTAATTTTAGGGTGTGCGTGAGTGTGTGAGAGAGAATGTATATGTGAGCTTGTCATGATATAGAATGTCTATCTATTTTCAGGGTGGCCGAAGACGTGGCTACGAGCTCGGCAAGTTCATTCGTCGTCGATACGGCAGCTTGCTATCTCAGCAGTACAACACATCGGAGATATACCTTCGATCCACCGATTCTACCAGAACCAAAATGACGATTTTAGCAGCGATGGCCGCTGTTTATCCTCCCTCCCAAGACAACTGGAGTAAAGACATCAATTGGACACCGGTTCCGTATACTACACTGCCAGTTAGGGACGATGATGTAAGTTCCTATTTCGTATTGTCTACCTTCATCGACATGCATGACATCAAGGAAACCTTCTTCTCCTGTGAGTGTGTAAATAGTTTACAATACTTACATAGCACAAACCGATTGAAGAGCTATACGAGCTTGTATAGTCGCTCGTAGTATTCTGTTCTTCAGTACTAATAAATGATTCTGTCTTGTTCTGTCTTGTTCTGTCTTGAGTCTGTCTTGAGATGGTTGATGGTTGATTAAGTTTCATCAATGGTATCTTTCCATGGAATCGAAAACGAATCACAGACTTATTTTTCAACTAGCTGACCCCGCAACTTCGTTTACGTCACACTGAGATTAGCGTGCACAACCGTAGTACAGACCAACAGATATACAGACATAACAAACAGACAAAAAATCTAAAAATCATTGTTTTGGGTTCTATTGCGTTCATAAAGCCCCTCTATTATATTTTTCTTATTTATCTTCCATGTACAGACAGCGACCTGTTACGATTTTATTATATGTATTGATGATATATTCAAATGGTAACCACAAACTGCGCCTGCTCGTTTCGTCTTAGCGATAGGCAAGTGGTAAAACTAAAGGCGTTGACAGAACCGTTCGAGTCCTGAATCCACTTTCATCAATTCAATTCACATTGAATTTTGTTATAGCCATACTGGACCACCACTACCGTCTAGTTTTGTTGCCAAGGCCAAAATTATTTTCTACCAAACAATATTTTTCAACTGAAACTACACCTGTTACCTGAAATCCATGTCTAGCGACTAAATATAACAAATTTTCGTGAGAACTTAATTAAATATTATACACCATAGTTTAATAGAAAACTTTTATTTTAGCTTTGTCGCTATTGCCTTTAATACCGTACTCACTACTTATATTGTTTTCTATTTCAGATGTTGGCAATATTCAACTGCCCTGTCTTGATAGACGAAGTTGAAAGACGAGGCAAATTACATGTTCCAGAATTAGATAAATACGAGTGTTTATTGAACGAGCTGTCTTCTATTCTTAACGTCAATATTACTAGGGACTTCATGACCATTTTACAAATTTACGACGCATTCACCAGTCAGGTTCGTCAAATACTACTCTACTATAAAATAACTAAATAAATAATAAATAATAAATTCTTTATTTCTCAAAAAGTACATACAAAAATCTTAATTCATAGTGTCTAGGGATTGCAATCCGGAAAACCGGATCCGGTAATCCGGCGGATCCGGCATCATTTTTCGTCCACCGGTTCCGGCACTAATACACCGCCGGATCCGGCGGCGACCGGATCCGGTGTTTGCATATTTTGGCAAAATAACCATACCGTCGCCAAGGATGATACAAATGTAAAGAGCTTGCACTTCGCGCGAGTCGTTTGAGTCACCCTTCAGTGTGTAACTTACAGGTTACGATGAGATGATAGATACTAAAAGTTCCGACATCTAGGACGTGCGACGGAGACAGGGTCGTGACAAAGGGCCCAATTTTAATATCTTATGGTTGACTGGTAGCGAATAATGCCTTTGGCATTAGGGCCGCCAATGTACTACTTCTGTGCATAAAGTTTAAATAAATAAACACTAAATAAATTTTAAGTTTTTCACCAATATCCCAAAAACAATGCGTTGTATCAAAACATGTTCGAACATGAAATAAAAACTTACAAAATTTTCCATAACTTTGATTACATAAAGTTCCCATATTCCCAACCGTTTTTGAACTACACTCTTCCGAAATTTAGAAATGATAGTGATTCAGCTTGTTTAATATTCGGTTGAGATTTTAAATGAAATATAGGAATAGTATCAGGGAAGTATGTAATTTAAAGCATAATGCATAGGGTAACGCAGTTTTTATCGTTTGTGATATTGTGATATTAATGATATTGTTTGCTTAAGGAGCAAAATATCACAAAGAATGCTATTAATTAATTCTTAAACCCGTCAGTTACCCAAAACTTCAGAAGATCCCTAGAGCTATTCTTGTTGCAGAGGTTATACGTGCAGAATTTTTTTTTTGCTTACATGAATAGAAGCCTGATACTAAGTTTTCCCACAGAGAGATACTCAGGGACGAACGAACGATCACGCAGAATAGCTTTATCATACTAATATTATGAATGTAAAAGTTCGTGAACATATTTAGATGTTTGTTACTCGATCACGCTCTAACGGCTGAACGGATCGGGCTAGAATTTGTAACCAAGGTACATTAGAGTCTGGAATAACACATAGGCTACATTTCATCCCGGGAATATGTTCCTATGGGAAGCGGAACGTAAACTAAATTTCACGCGGGCAAAACCGCGAGCATCAGCAAGTTTTCTATATATTTTGGGGCGTGTAGTTCATAAACGGTTGGAATTATGGAAAGTGTTTAGAACGAAAGTTATTGATACTTTAAATGCACTAATTTTATCTTAGCACATATTTTGCTGCAAAGCACTGATTTAGGTATATTGCCGAAAAACTATAAAATTGAATCTGTGTCACACCCGCCCTTTTTCCGGCACGCCTTATAGATGATGGGACTATTAGTATGTTTTCTTCTTAAACAACCTGATTAAATTTCTTAAGAAACAGCTTAGGTTCCCGTTCACTCAACATTGCTTTGTGCTTTCTTGACTGGACTATTACCTTAACCTTAAGATTTTAGATTTAGTCTCGGAAGATGAATACTTACGGCTCTTTAAAAAAATCGAAAATCTTTTTTATAAAATATTAAATCCGTATAAGCGGTATCGTTTTTAATTTTACACTTAATTAACAGTTCATGTTGAAATAAAAAAAGGAAGCAAGTTATCCTGGTTAACTCAATCCGGCCGGACCCGGTCGGACCCGGCCGGATTTGAGAAATCCGGTACGGATCCGGCCGGATTCAAAATGACACCGGATTGCAATCCCTAATAGTGTCCTAAAAAGGTATTTTATACATTTAATTCATAGAAAACATTACAATTTTGAGATTGGTGCCTAAACTAGATAAAATTTATCTGTATTTATAGAACACCGCGTCATCTGATCCTAAAGTAAGCTAGGATAACCTGCTTGTGTTATGGGCACCAGACAACGGATACTTATAAATGACTTACCAGTAAAACAAACGATGTGCAAAATATACAAAATAATGTTAAATAATAGATTTACATATTAATGAATACGTATACCACTTTTTTTTGTAAATACATACTTAAATTACATAGAAACACTCGGACCCTACCAATACTATAAATAAATTAATCCAAGGAAAATAACAGTAATTGAATGAACAAGATGTGAATAAATAACGCTAAAATTAACAAGTTTGACATATTTAAAAATAAAAAATCTATAAACATAGAAATTATAACATAATATTTATTTGTAAACATCTGTGCTGAAAAACGATGACAAACAGTAAATTGCCTCAACAGCAACTTACTTTTACATTTGTATACGCAGACAGAATCTTCTTTTAAAACTAGGACATTTAGCAATTACGTGTTGTTTCTTACTTATTTATATCTATGATAACATTTGGTTTAATATTTACATGAATACAAAGTATATGAATCACAACTGAATATAGGTGGAATACTTGATGCTTTGCTTAACTAACACTAAATCCATAAGTAGATATAGTTTATGCCCATAAGCTAATGTAAAATTACGATTCAACGTAACTCCTATACGCATGAAATGTGCCCTAATAGTCTGTTGATCGTAGAAGTCGTTCTTCAGCACTTTTTCGGGCCGGGCACTGTGCGTCACCAGTTGCATGGTTGCAAGGCTTGTTAAAGCGCATGCAGGATGCACACTTTGCTGGATGTTCGTGAGCAGAGCACTCTTTGAGCGTGTGGCCAGCGCATCCACAGTGCCCACATGTTGGGTCCGTGTCCCGGCAGTACTTGGCTGAATGTCCGTATTGTTGACACTTGTAACGCCTAGTTACAAGTGTAAAATCACGGACTGGGCAGGAAATCCAAACTATGAAAATGCGTTCCTGTTTAATGATCATTTTTCTGATCTCGGCCGTCACTTCCACAATGTAATTACAGTATGGGCTGTCTTTTTTGCCAGATTTGTGGCTTAATCTAATTGAGCTCAAAAAATGTTCTCGAATAACGCTAGGATGCTGTTCAGTGATATTTTGTTCGAAAAGGCAGTCGAACATGTGTTGTTCTGAAATATTAGATGGCACGCCTAGGAAAATCAGTCTAGGCCTCTTCTTCGTAGTGTCCTCGATTTTTAGACCCGAAGTTTGTAGTTGGTGCGATGTTTTCAGTTTTTCCAGGTCATCCTTCCCTGCTGTGCTGATAATAATACCACCGTTCCTAAATTTTCTGAGCCCTCGCACATGTAGTTTCAACTTCTCGGGCTTAATCATATCCTGCACCATTTTTTTCGTCTCTTCACTGGATGTTTTTTTATCGGCTGGATATATTGTAATGCTAGAAGTTTTAGGAGGGCAAATCAAATTTTCTTTCCCATTGTTTAGAACCGACCATAAAAATATATGTGTCAAAGTTTGAGGTAACTCTCGATAGATGGCGTTGTTCTTATTTACTGAATCGCGGTATGGTTTGGTTACCTCGAGTGTTATAAGATGTTGATTTTTTTTATTAAATGTGAGCTATCAGTTGAGTAATCAGTTCGGCTATCAGTACAGCCTAGTACAAAATTATTAGTTCAGATCAGAATCACTTGGTTTTATTTAGTACGTAACCCAGTGCTTCAACCCCTGTGAAAGTTCACGGTTCACTATTACCATAGTTCGGTAATAATCATTGGTCCTACGACCCGGACGGAACCCCGAAAAGGTTTCATTTTAGTACGTTGCGGTTCCGCACTTGGAATTGCACCCCATCACGTACTCGCAGTGGATCGCTGCGGCAAGGTACGGGATATACATCAAAGGCGAAGACGGCCTTTGATATCAATACTGGTGGATCAACGAGTTCTACGGTAGCAAGAACAATTATTATTCGGAAGCAAATACAGGTGGCACTGCTGATAATAATTGATTGATACCGCAATTACTAAGGAGCCCATTATACAAAGGAATGTATACAGTGAGTGCAGTGAAAAAACAGTGAGTACATTATTTTAATTTTAGTGCTTCTAGTTAGAGGAAATTTTGCCAAGCAATTTAGAACTTTATTTTAACGAAGAATTCAACTTTGAAAATTTGCAGTATAATTTGGACTTTAACTTTAGTGATAGTTTTTATTAGTAACTTGTAAATGCTTATAGACTTAGAATAATTCATGCATGTTTAGTTAGGACTTAGAATAGTTTTACAAAAAACGAGGGAACGGGGAACCTATGCCCGATTTCCGGTAGAATTGCTTAACACTTAAACACTTGTAATTTTCAACTAATTTTGTATGTAAAATTTGGAACTTTAAAATTGCCATAAACTACTTAGTTTAGATACTTAGTACTTACCTAGACTGCTTTATTTACGCTACATTTTCCATTTCTAATTTGCTCTAATTGCCAAAAGTATAATAGAAGTAAAATTTACATTTAATAACTAACTACTAAATAATAAATTAAAATGGAAGGTTTAATCAATGTTTTGAAAGACTCGCAAAAGGTGATTAGAAAAGGTTTAGTTAATTTTAAGAAAAGTTCCAAGGAGAGATTAACTGTAGGATATATAGAAACTAGACTAGAATTATTAGAGAAAGATTGGGATGCCTTTAAAGAGGCGAATACTCAGTTACATAAATGTTACCAGTTAGGAGAAAATGAAGAAATAAGCGAAATTTACGATGTAACGGAAGATACATATATTAATTATAAAAGTTTAATGAAGACTATGTTAAAAGGTTTTCAAGTCAGTGAAACTGTATCATCAATTACAACACCTAGCAATAAGGTATCTAGTCTTGTAAAGTTACCTAGAATCGCTATACCTACGTTCTCCGGTAAGTATAACGAATGGACAACATTCCACGATTTGTTCGTGTCCCTAGTGCACAAAAACGCTGCGTTAGATAATGTACAGAGGTTACATTACCTTAAAAGTCATCTCAGCGGCGAAGCTGAACAATTAATTAGGCACACCCCCATAACTGATGCGAACTATAACCAGTGTTGGGATTTGTTAGTAAGACGATACAATAATAAAAAGTACCTGGCAAATTGTATTTTGAATCGTTTGTTCGCACAGAAACGCATGCACGTGGAATCAGCTGAACTGTTAAAAGGTATGTTGGACACTACAAATGATTGTTTAAATGCCCTTTCCAATTTAAATATAGATGTGTCCACTTGGGATGTTATTATTATCCACATTGTTACTTTTAAATTAGATGCAGAAACTCGCAAGCAATGGGAGTTAAGCAACAACGAGTCCAATAATGAGTTGCCTACTTTGAACCAATTTAAAGCCTTCATAGAAAACCGTTTCCGCGCATTAGAGTGTATCCCACCTATTAGAAGTCAGGTCACTAAGGGTCAGTTCAATAAAAGTTCATCTGCTTCTTACGCGAAGGCCATGGTAGCCACAAGTTCATCACACACTATGCGTTGTGAGTATTGCTCGGAGCAACACAAGCTTTGTTTTTGCAAAAACTTCGTAAAGCAACCACTTCAAAACAGGCGTGACTTTGTTGCCAAAAACAAAATCTGCTTCAACTGTTTGGGTAGTAACCATAGTGCTTATGAATGCAAAAAGCAGACAACTTGCAAGATGTGCCGTAAGCGACACCACAGCTTGCTTCATATCAGTGAAGAGCCAGAGGATAAGATCAACACTGCCTCCTCGATGTCAACAACAGCAATCGATTCCGCTAGTCCTTCGACTAGTGCAGATCCGATAGTATCATGTTTATCGACTGGCAAGGTTTCCAAACCCGGACAAGTTTTGTTAGCCACAGCACTAATAAAGGCTGAGTCCAGGGCAGGAGAATACCAAACAGTACGAGCTTTACTTGACCAGGGTTCCCAGGCGTGCTTTATCACTGAAACTACAGTACAACTGCTCAAGTTAAAACGAACCCCTATCCGTGGAGTTGTTTCTGGTTTGGGTGAAAATAAATCAACCCCAATAAAATACATGGTTAATTTAACTATAAGGTCGCGAAATGATTCCGAATTCAAGCTACAAATAAATGCGTATGTATTACGGAAAATAACTACATACTTACCTGACCGAAACCTAAGCATTAATAGTTTCGATTGGGTCGGCATCAACAACTTGCAACTAGCGGATCCATATTTTAACGTGCCCAACAAGGTAGATCTTCTGCTAGGCGCAGACGCCTACAGTTGCATAATAAAAGAAGGCATGATCAAGAGTCCTTCTGGTGCGTTGATAGCTCAAGACACTGCTCTTGGGTGGATCTTATCAGGTACTGTTACTAATTCTAAAGTTGTCTACGAAAATGAACGTCATAAAATTAATTTAAATGTAATGCACGCATGTGTGGATGATGAAGATAATTTAAAAAGATTTTGGGAAATAGAAGAAACATTTAGTTTGAAGAAAATATTAACGCCCGAAGAAATAAAGTGTGAAGAGTGCTATGACCAAACTACAACAAGAAATGCTGATGGTAGGTACATTGTACAACTACCGTTCAGAGCTGAACCTCCTCAGGATATGCCCGGATATTCACGCCGTATCGCAGAGCACAGATTTAAATCATTGGAGAAAAGACTAGAAAAGAATCAGGACTTAAAGAGCAAATATTCCGCTATAATCAAGGAATATCTAGATCTAGGGCATATGAGAATGGTGACAGAAAGCGATGAGAAAAGGGACTTGGCAGTTTACCTCCCTCATCACGCAGTGATTAGAGAGGACAAATCTACCACTAAAGTCCGCGTTGTTTTTAACGCGTCGGAGAAAAACAGTAAAGGTGTTTCACTCAATGACACTTTACTGATTGGACCAACATTACAGGCCGATCTGAGGCACACTGTGATGAGATGGCGAGTTTACCCTATCGCCCTTGTAGCCGATATAATTAAAATGTATCGTCAAGTGAGAGTGGCAGACAAGGATACGATGTATCAAAGAGTTCTTTGGAGGGACAGTAACAAAGAGCAGATCAAGGATTACGAGCTACTGACAGTGACCTTTGGAACTGCTTCTGCCCCGTATCAAGCTGTTCGTACTTTGCATCAGATAGCCTTTGACGAAGGTGAGAAATATCCAATCGCAGCAGAGAAGATCATCAATTGCTTCTATATGGATGATCTTATGGCTGGCTGCAACAACGTCGAAGAAGGTCTGGAAATCTACGAACAATTAACGAACTTATTAAAAACAGGAGGATTTACTTTACAGAAATGGAATACAAATAACAAGGAAATATTGCAAGAAATTAATATAAGAGAAGAAACTAAAGCTAAAGAAATAATAGAAAAAAGTTCACAAATAGTACTAAATAGGTCAAAAAACACAGAACAAAAGAAGGATAAAGAAGTTGAAATTAAATTAGATAATACAATAAAAATATTAGGACTCACCTGGAATCGCCTCGAAGATACCTTCCAATATTCGGTAAGTCTCCCAACTGCAATGGATACCCCGGTTACTAAAAGGTCGATAATTTCAGATATAGCCCGTCTTTTTGACCCGTTAGGTTGGCTGGCACCCAGTGTAGTCTTGGCTAAAATCTTCATCCAACGACTGTGGCTAGCTGGTGTTGGCTGGGATGACGAATTACCTGCGGAGTTAATCAAAGAGTGGTGTGTTTATCGTAATGAGCTAAATTTGCTTACCTCTATTAGTATCCCACGTTGGCTCGGCACCGGAACAGGAGACGAATTAGAACTGCACGGATTTTGCGACGCTTCAAAGGCCGCATATTCCGCAGTAGTATATTTACGTATGACGAATGTTACTGGTGAGGTCCGTGTTTCACTGTTGGTGGCTAAAACAAGAGTGGCCCCAATCAAGCAGATCAGCATACCTCGCTTAGAGTTGTGTGGCGCAGTCTTACTGGCTAAACTTCTTTCTGAAACGGCTCAAGTCTTGAATATTAAGAATGATAAAATCACAGCTTGGACCGATTCTACCGTCGTGCTCGCGTGGCTTAACAGCCACCCAAGCCGATGGAAGACTTTTGTAGCAAATCGGACTGCTGAAGTGTTGACAACTATGAAATCTTCGCAATGGTTTCATGTTTCCACAAAAGACAACCCAGCAGACTGCGCCTCGAGAGGTTTATTACCTAGTTTGTTTATAGAGGACACAATGTGGTTCTCTGGGCCATCGTTACTGAAGGTGAAAACCATAGTTTGCGAGAGGTCTATGAATTTAAGTACGGAGTTAGAACAATCCATAAAATCTCACATTGCTGTAACTCCAGAGGAGTCTCTGTTTGTTAGATTTTCTAGCTTACACAGGCTGTTGAGAGTTATTTCATATTGTCGTCGGTTTATTACAAGAAAAAAAGGATATTTACAAAAGCAAGAATTGGAAGACACACTAAATTGTTGTATTAAGGTCACTCAAATGAAAGAATTTACAAAGGAATATTTCGAATTAAAAAATAAAGAACAATTACAAATCAAAACTAGCAAATTGAAATCTCTTTGTCCTTACCTGGACAACAAAGGTATTTTAAGATCTAGAGGAAGACTCGAAAAGTCACAAATGAGCGAGGAGACTAAGCATCCAATAATTCTCCCCCATTCAGATCACTTTACTTACCTGATTGTAGCAGATAGTCATCAGAAAACGCTGCACGGAGGCCCTCAGCTGATGACAAATTATATTAGATCTGCTTACTGGATATTAGGAGCAAGAAGTTTAATACAAAATTACGTTCGTAAATGCGTCACATGTGCAAAGCAAAAGGCAGTAACGAGAAATCAATTTATGGGATCGCTACCGTCAGTACGTTGCATCCCAGCTAGACCCTTTTTGCACAGTGGAGTCGACTATGCCGGACCCATAAACATTAGGACCACTAAAGGTCGTGGCCACCGGTCCTATAAGGGCTATATATGTTTGTTCGTCTGCATGGTCACTCGCGCGCTTCACTTGGAACTAGTGAGCGATATGAGTACACAGGCTTTTCTTGCTGCGTTCAGACGTTTCGTATCAAGGCGTGGACATTGTGCGAAAATATGGAGCGACAATGGCACTACCTTTGTAGGTGCGTCTAAGGAATTACAGCAGTTGTCAGCTATTCAAGCGTCTGTAGCAGAACAGTTAGAGGCGCAAGGAACAGAGTGGCACTTCATCCCCCCCCATTCCCCAAATTTCGGTGGATTATGGGAGGCAGGGGTGAAATCTACCAAATTTCACGTCAAGCGAGTTATAGGCAATGCAACTCTGACATATGAAGAAATGAGCACTTTACTCAGTCAAATTGAGGCTTGTCTGAATTCCAGGCCTATGAGTGTCATTAGTGGGACCGACACTGATGAACCTCTTTCTTTAACACCGGGACATTTCCTCATTGGAGAACCCATAGTGAGTGTACCGGACACCAACTATGAAGTCGTAAATATCAGTCATTTAACGCGTTGGCAATTGATTCAACGAATGATGCAAACATTTTGGACTCGTTGGTCGCAGGAATACTTATCAAATCTAATGAACCGTTACAAATGGTCATTTCAGACTCCGGAGCCAAATATTGGCGATATAGTTTTAATCAAGGAAGACGACATGCCGCCATGTCGTTGGTTGTTAGGTCGCATAACTGAGAAACATCCTGGGGACGATAACATTACCCGAGTAGTCACAATACGCACAAAATCCTCGGTCATTAAGCGTCCAACATCCAAAATTTGTGTGCTGCCCATAGCAGCTTAACCACTAGTATTTTTTTACGTATGTATCAATTACCCTATTGTTAAGATTTAAATAAGAGAATAAGTTACTGTAAGTATAGTGTTATTCTATTGTATCTGAATCTTATCTATTAAAATAAGTAATAAGTATTAAAATAAGATGATTTGTTAACTTAAGTATGTAGAGCAATATTCAAGATCAAGCAGATCATTATTTTGTCTATTTAGCCAGTACTTTATGTTATTTAGTTCATAGTTGCTAGAAGGACATTTTTCACTAAATGTCCTTAGGGGGCGGTATGTTTAGAACCGACCATAAAAATATATGTGTCAAAGTTTGAGGTAACTCTCGATAGATGGCGTTGTTCTTATTTACTGAATCGCGGTATGGTTTGGTTACCTCGAGTGTTATAAGATGTTGATTTTTTTTATTAAATGTGAGCTATCAGTTGAGTAATCAGTTCGGCTATCAGTACAGCCTAGTACAAAATTATTAGTTCAGATCAGAATCACTTGGTTTTATTTAGTACGTAACCCAGTGCTTCAACCCCTGTGAAAGTTCACGGTTCACTATTACCATAGTTCGGTAATAATCACCCATTCCTTATGACGCCTGCATAGGATGTACAGGGAGTAGAAGGTGCCCTTTTTACCGCCTCCTGGATATCGGTTTTTAAATCTTCCAGTCGCACACATACATCGTTGTCCTTTCCTAACGTCTCAATTTCGTAATGGGCTGATAGAAGTTTCTGCTTTACTGATTGGTAGTGTACTGCCATCTGGGATACTCCATGCATCACACTTCTGCATATATTTGAGATTCTAAGCTTACTATCGGTGTTCAGCTTACCTCCGTCGGTCGAGATTGCGCATATTTCCACATCCAATTCTGTATCTCAGAAGTGGACACCACGGAAACCTGGGGTGCAGCGGGGGCTGGAGAGACGTCTTCCTGTGAGCGCGCAGGACCCGGGGGAGGGCTGCGCGCAGTCCGGGAACTTCGGCTGAAAAGACTCGCCATTACAAAATTATTATTGTTCATTTCATGTTTTAATATCAAACACTTTATTTATTGCACTATTAAACAAATACGAAATGTGCAGCGTCAGAGTAATCTTGACCTGGTTACATTAAATACATTTACTTATTAAAAATATTACATGAGCACGTCTGTCTACTATCACGAATCACGAAATACTCCTACATCCACGAAACTGAACCCAATGTATGATGGTGATCAGTAAACCCATGCTAACCTTTTGTGTAAGCTAGTGCATAATATTCTAATCAATGAACGAGACTTTAAAGCAGGTGTTCATGAAAAGATTGGCAACCAGATTAAAAGGGAACAATATGTCCCACTTAATTCTTGAGTGAGATAAGTTGTGATGGTTTAAAAATATTTGGCTTGACGTACGCGTCATGGAAAACCAGAGCGATATGATTAAGAGAATCAGAGGCCATTCTCACAGTCCACCGGGAAAGTAACCCTCAAGTTGGAGGGCCAATAATGTGCCTCTTTACGCTTTGCTTGTATCTTTTTCGCATATTTACCACGATATTCAAAGCTAAGCTATCAAAAATGCTTTTACAGATGAGTTTGGGGATACCGTTCGATCCAAAAATTGAAAAGCTCCTCCCTGATGTACAGAAAGCTGCTGACGAATCAATGGAGTATTTGTTTGGAGATGGAGATAAAAACGGCTTAGCTCTACAAGCAGGTAAGTCACTGTATAATGTGGAAGTCACGCGGTTTCACCCGCGTAGTTCCCGTTCCCGTGGGATTACGGGAATAAAGGTGCCTATGTTGCCCAGGGATAGTGTAGCTTCCCAACAGTGAAAGAATTTTTCAAATCGGTTCAGTAGTTTTTGAGTTTATTCATTACAAACATACACACACAGACATAGAAATAAAAATTATTCCTCTTGATAATATTAGTGCAGTTTACGATGATTCCGTCGGTGCACATGAAACAAGTAAAATTTATACAATTTGTCAACCTAATGGTCCGAAAACGATACTTTGTACTAAACCATTACCTGTAGCTGGAGATGTAGTATGGCCAATTTTTAAAACGCAAAGAGTATATTAGTAACTTAAAAAGTTTTTGATGTAAACTTGTAAAATAACTTGCACTACTTGCCATAGTTGGTGCTGTGTGTAATTTCTTTCCAGAATGATATTCAGACTTAAAGATCTGCATGATCGCAAGTGACCTCATTGGTATTGCAAGTGCCTCGAATGCTTCTGAGGATGCAATACATTTTTATTGTACTTAATTTTCGTGTTTATATTTCCAGGAGTTCTCCTAAGAGATTTTTTCGTTGAGATTGATAAAATATTAAGTGGATTTGACGTACCAAGGGTTCGAATTTATTCCGGACATGATATTAACGTATATCCTTTAGCTTCCATATCCAAAAGCAGACCTAGAATAGGAGTGCCTTTCTATGGTTCTTTGTTTACCTTGGAATTAAGAAGAGTGGTGGAAACTGGACAGTATATTGTGGTGGTAAGTGGATCATAAAGGGGCTGCCTTGGATTTTGCTACTTGGGGGAATGCCACAGGGAACCTTACTGTCAATTCAGAATGATCAGATCAGATGTTGACATAACTATTTTTTTTACCAATTTAATTTACATATATTTATATTCAATTATGTATATGTATGTAAATTAAATTATTCCTTATCGCTAAAGGGGCAGGCAGAGTTGATATACTTCTAGAAAACTAATTTTGTTAGAAATACTTTTTCGTAAAAGAACACTATACAAAAATTGGATTAAATATGCAATTTGCTTGCTAAAAGAATGATAACACTATCAACACGGGAATTAACATAAATTCGACGTCGTTAAATAGAAAGTGGCTATCGGCACAGAATAACTAATAGTATCGGTCTCAAATAACTTGCACGTACTTATCATACGATCACGTCTAATCCCAAGGGGCAAGCAGTAGTGAATAAAATACTCACATTGTGCCAGTAGTTCTGTTGTTTCCTTTTATAAAGGTGCAAGTCTATTACCATCACCGGATTTTGTATATATATTTGAATTCAGTTAGTATACATCAATATACTCGTATTTAATATAAGAAACAAGAAAAAGAAAGAGCCAGGCGCGATAGAGCTCGAATGCTCCGGTGACCCCTGCCCGGTGGCCAAGTCGCAGCGGCCAGTGAATTCTGGAATATAAAAGCAATCGCTTCTTGCCTCGCTTCTTACATACAAACTGCAACAACCAGGATCTCTTCGACTAACTGTTGGTCCACAAATAACAAGCATTAGTAAAACCTATATTGTATTGAAAACGGGATTTCACGCGGCCCTAACGTGGTCCTGAGGCGAGTTGCCTCGGGACCACGATAGGCCCTGCGAATAGGTGTAACCCTATCAAAACGTCGGGGAACAAGTAGGTGAAAACCTGTGAGACGGGCCCCCAATCGCTAGATGCGCCACGGCTTACCATCAGGCTGGTTGTAAAATTAGACGTCAATTTGGCGAGCTTAACATAAAAAAACCAAAGACTTCTATATAAACTGAGTAATATAGAAGTTATAACTATAAACTGAGTTATAAAAACTGAGTTATATAGAAGTTTTCATCAGTTTATATAGAAGTCTTTGAAAAAAACCCTTATTTAATAGTAAAGTAGTGCCGCGCGAAATCTCGTTTTTAATACAATATGAGTTTAACGCGTGTTAGTTTAAAACAGACATTATTAATACTATCAGAGGGAGAGAGAGTCAAGCATAAAAATATTGAATACCCAGCGAGAATCGTAATTAAAACGAGCTTAAACGACTTTCATAATACTGTAAGGTTTCCACACAACTTTGTAAGTTCAAAGCAAACTGATTTACTGGCCTTGGAAGCTGAGGGACAAACGTTACTGATGAGTCAGAAAAACTGTAGTTTTTTAAAAACTTTAATCTCTGTTACTGTTGTCAAATTACCTGCTCTCTTTTTATTTTTCTCAATTGATGTCATCTTCTGATGAATTTTGATGCGAATTCCAGGACACTTCATTTCTTCTAGGACTTTACCGAGTACTTACAAGCTTGGTGTCACTTTTCTGGTTTTGGTCATTGTTGCAATCATTGCAGATTCCGGTTTACAGGACTCAAAATAATCGGAGTGCGGGTGGTAATAGTTCCAAATCCAAATTATTCAAAAAATTGTTATTTCAAAAACTACACTCCCCGTTTTTTATATCTTTCCAGGAGTTCTCCTAAGAGAATTCTTCATAGAAGTAGCTAAAATACTAAGCGGAATCAATGTACCAAGAATCCGTATCTATTCCGCTCATGATGTAAACGTGTTCCTTTTGGCTTCCATTTCAAAAAGCATACCTAGTATAGGAAAACCTTTCTACGGAGCGTTGTTTGCTTTGGAATTAAGGAGGGTCGTGGCAACCTGCCAGTATATCGTAGTGGTAAGGTTTTTTAATATTTTTTTTTTTGGTGGTGGTTCTACTGTAAAGGTTGTATTATGGTCATCTAACATCTTTCCTGGCTGTGGTAATTTATTTTCGGATTACATGAATGGTTTTGATATTTTTCTGTATCTATTACTCGGTGACGGCTTGCCCCCTATTACGCTAATTAAACTAAGTATTGACCTAGTTTACATCTGACTAACCTGTTACGAGTAGAACGCATGTGCACACTTCCCAAGCACGTAGGCTTCGTATGGGACTCTTGCCTCAAAGGGGCCTAAAAATAGGCGAAGGTTAAGTTACTGCAAATGGCAAAGGGTCGCGCTCTGCTCTGACAACGATATGGGCAACTCCTACAAGCTAATTATGTGTGCAACAAACTTTGACATCAGTACTGAAAGGAATGACTTTTTTGTTTTTTAACGTGACGAAAATCCGTCATTGATGCTATCCCGTACTCTTACCGACTAAAAACCAGACGCACCCTACTGTCTACGGTTGGGGGCCCCGGGTGAGCCCTCGGAAGGATATCCCTAGGATTCCAAACAGTCGAAGAGGGATGACTATTTGTTGCATTTCCATTAAGCATTACCGTACTCCGAAATTTCGTTCGTCCCGCTGTTAATAAAATGGTAGTCATAAAACAAGTTCAAAAACTCATCGAAGGCGAGAATCAGAACCTGTCATCGTGGGCGCAGCACCTAGGTATTATGTGGGGTCAAATAAATTGGCAAAGCATGTATGATGTAGACTCACTACAATACTGTGGATTCTATGCGAAACATTTATTTTTCATTCTTATGCCTTTAGAAATAATCCCTATCCTTTATACGATTATATCCATCCTATAGTCCCAGAGAGAAAAATTAAATACAACAAGGTTTCCACACCTCTTTTTATATCCAAGATAACGAAAGACTTTTCTAGTCTGCGAAGCTAAAGAAAAAATACACTAACGTTTCTGCTTTATGTCGCGTCCTCGGCTCCTCGCGCTTGTAAAAATTAAAATAATAACTTTATTGTAAAATAAATAAAAACCGACTTCAAAATTTTAAGTAAAAAATGTTTATTAAACCAAACATCACAGTGTGAAAAACTCTTTTTGTTGATTTTCTTGAAAAGCACTGTATCATTAAGGTATTAGGTACACAATGGGACCACCCCTGAAGTATCTAACATACCAAACAAAAAAAAATCTATTCGGAATGATCAATGAAACATACAAAACAAATATTGCCGAATTGAGATCATCTTTCTTTTTTTGAAGTCGGCTCACTTAATTTTCTGCCTGTTAAATTTAAAACCACGCAGAGGTACTAAATTCTCGTTTTCACATTTTCCAGGAGTTCTCCTAAGAGAATTCTCCTTAGAAGTAAACAAAATATTAAACGGAACCCATGTACCAAGAGTCCGCATCTATTCCGCACATGACTTTAACGTATTCGCGTTAGCTACCATCTCCAGAAGTAAACCTACTTTAGGGTGGCCTCTCTATGGCTCTTTATTTGCTTTGGAATTGAGAAGGGTGGTAGCTAATGGACAGTATATTGTAGTGGTAAGTTTTTACCTTAACCAAGCAGGGGTGCTACGCTTTTAAACTTAATGGGGTCTTTCTCTCTTCACGTATCTCTCTCTCTCTCTCTCTAACTATCGCTCTTTCTTCCTTCTATTTTCTCTTTTGCTTCTTTCTTTCTATCATCTCTTTCTCTTTTCTGTCATAAACAGAAACCATCTTAAAAAAAATCCGATTCTCTTTCTTTCTCCAAGAAGTCAATACAGGAGTTTTGCTGGTCAACTTGAAACCTCTTTAACTTAAGCTCCCTCTGTTTCATTTAAGTTCTTGTCTTTAAATTATGCTCTCTTTCTCTCTATCTCACGCTCTTTCTTTTTCTGTAACCACAGTGCATCGCGCGCATTTATCTGTAACGAACTAATACAAGATGTGCATAATACTCATTCGACCTTTTTTTCTTTTTCAGCCCGTTTACCTCAAGGATCCAAGCTCAAAAGAGCAGTACTTACAAATAGATGGATGCGGTGAGCTCTGTGACTTGCAAAAGTTTCGAAAACTGACTTCCAGTTTTGTACTGGACATGAAACAGTGGAGGAACGAATGTGGATACAGTGAAGACTTGGTGATCGATACTTCAGAACTAGATTAAGGGAGTTCTGTAGAGTTCTCGGAAGAAGAAGTTTGAGAACTGGAATTTGTTCTTTTTTCGTTATATAAGACTAATTTATTGAAGAAGCGTTTAATGTAATAATAAATTCAGTATCTTAGTTTATTTGTTGTTTTCTCTTATATCTATGAAGAAATGGTTTTTTTAAATGACTGCCATGGATGCTTGGTGGTGTACCTAGTAGTTGAGCATAAAAGTTCGAATCCCGGGTCGAAACAAATATAAGTGTGATCGGCAAATACTTGGGTCTTTCCTAAGTAAGTATGTCATTCGCGGAAGCCGGGTAGGAGAGTTCTCTCCCGCTCCCTCCGCGCCGTCTCTTTCATGACCTGCTCGTAGAAAGACGCAGCGGTGTCCCACTTACTCCCGCTGGAGATCATGGCTCGCACCATGATCTCTAGTGAGAGAATGTCCACGTCCAGTGCCACGTCCACCACCCATTGTCAAATTTCAGCGCAAAAATAGTCAGCAATGACGGCTGCTTGGAGAAATATGAAAATATATGACCACAAATATCCATAAGCTCTGATGGTTTTAATAAGGTTTGCTTTTGAGACTTTTAGTCTTGCCACTTTATACTCGTAGTGTAAAAAAGTCACTGAGCTATCAAGCTAACAACCACTGATTTTCACGTAAACAAATACACGATAAGATACATTAGTGCACTATAAATTCGTATTCACGTATCACGATAATATTCAGGCATATCATTCAACAAAACACGCTGCAACATCACGCAGAGTACTTGCTCTTCCATTATCTTACATTGTGGATGTCCACGCCAATACCATAAACCACGAATTTTATTATTACTGATATTCAGGAGACTATAGCATATGAAATGAGGTGATTAACAAGTAATAAATTTCGAAGGAAAACTGTAAAAAATACGGCGTTATCGGTATCATAAATGTTTTTGTATCGATACGAATATCGATTAGAAACATTGTAGGTATTTAGATGTCGGATGGAACAGATTTGTACATTTTCACCAATCACCTGTTGAACAGCTCGGTTGTGTGAGCGAATCAGGGTAAGTATCGCTATAATTTTATTTATTAACAGCCAAATTAAGTTACCTACTTAATATAGGTTTGTGCTATGGCATAACTGATAAACATACTTATTATTATTTCTACATACATGTACATGTTATACATAAATACCCAGACTCCTAAACAAACACTAATTATTTATTGTTTTATAGCGCTTGTTGCAAACGTTAATAGCCAACGGTGACCCCAATGCATCAGGTGGGCTCGTAAGCTTGTCTGCTTCCTTAGTCGTTTAAATATAAACATTTGTGAATCTCACAAATATTTGATTCGAATCCGAGGCTGGGAAATGGGGAATGAGTTGAAAGTTTGTTTTGGAAAAACTTCACTTAGCGGACGGAACCGCGGGCAGTAGCTAGTACACTCTGCTCTGTCGTATGCTGCTGCAATCACGCTACCTAAATGCGTGGCCGTGACTTTGACCGATTTTATCTAGTGATAAATTTTTAAAACTTTTGTTAGAATATTTTGAGATTATGACGTCATTTTTGCGTAGTCATGTTGTTATGGCTTTCTTAGTTTACTAGCTGTGCCTCACGGCTTGACCTGTCACATAAAACAAACTCTGTAACTAATAGCATCTGTATCACCAATTGAAACTATACATACCAGTATTTATATATAATCTTACTCCTCCACTCTCTTCTCACCTTGGATTGTCTAGAAATGAACATTTTGAAAATCTTTTTGTCGTGAGTGAAAATCCCTCATGGATGCTATGCCGAACTCGTGCTATCCCGCGTCTATGGGGGGTTTTTGGGTGTGATCCCGCTTCTTAGGGGGGGCGTGCGTGAATCCCTCACGTCACGCTGTCGTCATGGACCTGCTTCTGTAAGGACGGTGAGCAGCCCACTCACCGTCTTCAGGCCCCCGGTCATGGAGGCCGATAGTCTTCGGCGAAGACACGTCGGCGGCGCCCAAGCCGCTGACTGTGGAACTCGGGTGGGAGAGTTCTCTCCCGCTTCCGCCCCGCCACTTCTTTCACGAGCATGACCTGCTCGCAGAAAAGGCGGTGCAGTCTCGAGCGAGAGAGTGTCCACGTCCAGACCTACCACGAGGACCTGACCACGCCGTGCACTCCACCAGCGTGTGGAGTGCTGTGTCATCGCTGCGGTCCTCGCAGTGTTGACACTCGTTGCTAAGTTTCAACAGACAAACAAATCTTTTTCAATATCTATTATACAAATAGACTGTACACAGCGACACCTATCTGAATCGGACTTGGATAGGACTATTAGTTATCGTAATTTGAACCAAAGATTAATATAATAGGTTATCATTTCCGCAACAACAAACAATATTTTTGTGTAGTAGATAGTAATTCAAATTTTTTTTTTATTTAATATTTATAGACATTCCCACATAACATCACCTAGCCCAAATTAAGCTATTATATGCTTGTGCTATGGGATCTAGACGACAGATAGACATACTTATATATTTCTAAATACATATATTTCTAAATACATAGGTACATATTATACATAGAAAACACCCAAACTCCGAAACCAACATTTGTGGATCACACAATTTTTGGACCGACTCAGGAAACGAACCCAGGACCTCCAACGCGGCAGGAGGTTGCACTACCGACTGCGCAACAGAGGCAGTCAATTTTTTTTTTCACTTGTTCCAGTAATAAGGTGTCACCAATCTGCTTTAGTGACAAAATTTGAAGTTATTTGGTGTTTAGCGCTGTCTTTGTAGGACATCTTCCCTTCGGCCGCCTACTAAACCCTTGCCAAGTACTAGCATCGTACGAAGAAAAAATATTCTTCTTACGAAAGTATCTTCGTAAGAAAAAGACTTTTTTTTATATAATTAACACTTCTTTTCCTTCTTTATTCATTATTTTAGTAGCAAACATGGAACTGCTTCAGACTCCTATTTAAAACCTACCCAACGGCGTCCACGAACCGCAAATTGCAGAGTGGAGAGACCTCCCGAAAGGCGAACGTTGTGGCGATCCTTGGGGGAGGCTGAATTGATGATGATGACAAAATCCGCAGTATTGATGTCGAGTGTCTAATAATGGACCAACAATGACTTGGAAATCATAACAGCGATTGTGATCAATGCTGGTATTAGGGTGCGTTTCCACCAGAGATGTGCTATGCAGTTATACTGCGAGGATGTAAAAGCTAAGCTGTGAAATGAAACTATGTGACCGTTTCCACCGATACTAAGCTATTTAGCGTTGGGAGTCAAATAGGTGCTTTGAAGATGTGCCGTCGCAAAATAACTACCGCAAAAAGCCTAGTGTAGGTACCCTGATCTTCACATAGCTTTAACACTCGCCAGTTTTCATAGCAAGCATCCATAGTAGGCATCCATAGCATGCATCCTTCCACATAAAAACATAGCTTAGTTGAATCCGTTTCCACCAGTGCTATGATCACGTTGGATATCAAACGTATACATACCAACGTAGCATAGCAGCACATCTCCGATGGAAATGCACCCTTAACAATGACAATATTGCTCGACCATTGTCCAGTTAGAAAACATCAGTCTTTGTGGTTAGCATAGTTATTTCATTAGCAGTTTTATTATTTGATTCTTACTTATCTATCTATCTTTTATTCAGACAAGTCTTAGACATTCTGAACTTTTGGTGTAGCTAATATGTGTGCTTAAAAAAACTAATAGATCTCGGTGCTTGATTTATTTATCTGACTACCTCAGTGGCACAGTAGTATATGGTCTCGGAATCGATTCACGTATCGAATCAAATATTTGTATGATCCGTAAAAGTTTGTTTCAAAGTTTGGGTGTTTTCTATGAATAATACGTAAGTACCTATGTTTATCAGTTGCCTAAAGCCTATACTATAGCTCAGGCTTAGTTTTGGCTAAATAACGTTGTGTTAAAATATCCAAATATTATAATTAAATTAATTTTTATTTTATCTTTTTAATTCTTCTTTACAGTTTAGAAACATCTAAAATCTCTGATACTGGAATCTCTCCATCAAGGATCAAAATCGATACGTATTAAGAAATGTTTAAGTTGTTAATTTGTGCTTTGGTGCTGATCTCGTCGTCATGTTTTTGTAAAGATGTAATGCTGGACAAGACTGAACTGGCATTGGCGTTTATGGTTAGTATGATAATTGATAATCATTATTTTATTGTTCGTGAAATAATTCACTAAAAATAATTGAATTAAAGAAATTCGCATGTAAGACTGAACTGTTGGTGCATTACAGTACCTACCTACCTATGTCTAAATTGCGAGAATTGTTCAACGAATTTTAGAAATATTTCTATTGCGCTTACTACCATGCTTTCCTAAATTAGTTTTTTTTTTTCAATTTCTCATGTTAATTATTCTCAATTTATGATACGAAAGCAATTTCTAATTAAAAATCTGAACAGATAGCTTAATTTTTTTTTCTTAATTATACAGACACATCGGCACGGTGACCGAACGCCTGTGGAAGACACGATGCACTTTGCAAGTGATTTGCCTGCTGTAGTAGAACGAACTCTCAAATTTGGATTTGGGCAGCTCACAGACGTAAGACTCGATATTATTTCTGACTCGCAGACGTCACGCGGTTTCACTCGCGTAGTTCCCGCGGCCGAGGGAATACGGGAATAAATTATAGCCTATGTTTACCGGGGATAACGTAGCTTCCCAACAGTAAAAGATTTTTTCAAATCGCTTCAGTAGGTGCGGAGGCTATTCAATACAAACAAAGAAACAGTCAAATCTTTTGGATGGTATCAGTCGTAAGCAGAATCTGCCTTAAACAGAATCTGACTTAAACCGAATAAAGGAATATAAAAGGCAAGGTTTTAGCATACGAGACTCGTATAGGTTAATACCTCCAACGTAAGGAACCATATGGAGAGGTTAATACCTCCAAAGCAGGAAACCATAATATTGATGAGAGGACCGACGACTGGAAAAGGTCGCAGGCAGGGACTGGATGCGGAAGCTTCAGGACAGTGTGGACTGCTGTAGGCTGATTTGATTGGAAAGAACTTCTTTTGTAGGGTATATGTGTGGCTCATAGTTTCGAAGAAATAAGGTTTGAGTAAATAAATAAATAAATATTCACGGACATTTCACACAACGTATTCTGATCCCAAAGTAAGCTAGGAATAACCTGCTTGTGTTATGGGTATCAGACCACGGATATTAATACTTATATAATTTTAAATACATACATATTATACATAGAAACACCCAGACTCTTGAGACAAACATTTGTCTGGGTCACACAAATATTTGTCTCCGGTGGGAATCGAACCCTCGACCTCCAACGCCGCAAGCGGTATCACTACCGACCGCGTCACAGAGGCAGTCTAGAGGCAGTATGAGAACTAGTTATTGTTTTCTGTTTCGGATACTTTGAATTTCGTCACTTCTGTATTAGCTTTGGTGCGATATACCCAAGGGTATTTTCACAAGACTCATTATCATCCACCGAGCGTTTTCCAAGCACAGTTGGAGTTAGTTTTCTAGTCTAACTGAGATGCGGTTGACCTCCTCAACCAATCAGCGATGCCGTAGTTTTTAAGAGGTTGTTTTCTTCGGTCAAGTTTTTTTAACAGGGGAAGGTTCTCCTTTCGTATTAGTAGCCTGTTTTTGTCGACACAATACGTTGAATTTCGTCAAGATTGGTCACATTATTTCTTACAGAAAGGCAGAGCGTGCGGATATGAACTGGGCAAATTCATTCGCCGTCGTTATGGCAAATATCTTTCGGAAAAATATAACCGATCAGAGATATTCATTCGCTCCACCGATTCTACGAGAACAAAGATGACAGTGCTAGCTGCCATGGCCGCTGTATACCCCCCTCGCGAAGATAATTGGAGTAAAGATATTAACTGGACTCCAGTACCGTATACTACTTTACGTGCGAAATACGATAGCGTAAGTACTATGGACTCACTAGTGATATAGTAAGAAGCACTCGTAGCCCTGCTACCTCTCAAGAAGCGGGATACCTTACACCCGAACAACCCCTCAAAGACGCAGGATAGCACCTGAGCCCCCTCCCTAGGCGAGGTCGCAGTGGTAGCCGTAGGTCTGTTGGGAGTCCTGGGGTATCCTCTTGAGGGCTTACCCGAAGCTCCAAACCGTAGGCTGTTAGTCGGTAGGAGTGCGGCATAGCATCTTACGCTAAGGCCACTTCTGAGTTGACAAACCGTTTGGAGCATTTCAACTTACGATCGATTCCATACTTCGAAAGACATTTGCCAGTAACAAGTGGAAGGCGGTCTAAAAATTACAATAGCAGGTAGCCATAACCTGCGCCCGTCGGTTTCAACACGGTGAAATTAGAGCATATTATCATAACACTAGCGGTCGTCACGCGGTTTAAAATACGGGAATAAAATATAGCCTATGTTCACCGCAAAGAGTGTAGCTTTCCAACAGTGAAAGAATTTTTCAAATCGGTTTAGTACTTAGTTCCGGAGCCTTTTCGTTACAAACAAACAAACAAAAAACAAATCTTTTCTCTTTATAATATTAGTATAGATAGTAAGCTTTGTCTACTTGTTTAGTGATAATGGGGTAACTATAATACGAGTATAAAAGTAATTGAATGTGGTGTAACTTTATATCGTGTTTAGTAAGCAAGCAAAGTTCCGAGTTCACTTTGAACGATGAAGAGAATTGACTTTACAGTCTTGAATTTTTTGTATTCAATTTTCTTTATTATCAATCTCTACCAATAATGTATAAGTATTCGTGTGATGATTTTAGATGTTAGCAACAATCAATTGCCCAGTAGTTATGAACGCAACTAAGAGTCAAATTCGAGAGCCCGTTCCGGCGATGGCGAAATATGAACCATTACTGAAAGATCTGTCTGAAATCCTGGGTGTCAACATCAAACAGATGCCAGCTTCCCTTTACGTCATTTATGATATCTTTGTAAGCCAGGTAAGTTTTGTCAACTGATCATTTAATGAAATCAGCCTATCGGCATAGGCACAAAACAAATAATATTTGGTACGCAAACCTCTCCCAATTTTGGTGGACCTTATCCTGTTATCAGGTGCGCTTGCAGGTGAGGTTGGTTTGGGTCCCGAAGTTTTTGGTATACATCTTAACACAAGTCCTGTGACACCCGTCAAAGTCATTATTTTGGAGTCCGGAGTCTTTCCGTTTCATTATTTCCATTTCATCAGGTCTTGAAAATGGTATTTTGTAAAGTTATTTTTTATCAATCAAACCAGTTTATCGTAGTCCGCTGTTAGACGTAAACCTCACACAATTTTCACCATTGGGAAGATATCTTACTGTACCTACCACGCTGGACAGACGGATTGGTACAAGAATTTTTATCATCTACGAAATATTTGTCACGCTAATAGAATTTTGGTCGTTTTCCAGATAAACTTGGGAGTGCCCCTGAACCCCCTGTTGGACCACTTGTTACCTCAGATAGAAGAAGCTGCAGGACAAGCTTTTGATGTTGTGTTTGGGGATGAGAGGTACTTGGCTTTACATTCAGGTAAACCAGCTGATGATCTTAACCTAGCCTTCACATGTCTGTTCTGAAATAATATGAAACTGGCACAGAATTAGCTAATTAGGTGTAGTTGTTCAAACGTGAATGACTTATTATAATCAGCAATTACTTTTATTTTTTAAATAGAATATTCGTAATTTCGCTCAAATGTGAAAGTTCAAAGCCAAAGCTATACCATGTGTCAGTCTGCTTTGATTTCGGTTGCTGCAAAGACAAAACAAAATATTTTATTATACCTACTTACGAGTATTTACTAAGAATTTTGTTTAAACTACTACCAACCCATATCTTAAAACATTTTGCCTCTTGATATAATTTGGAGCATTACTCCTGAAAGTAGTTCCCTTAAAATATCTCCTGTTTATAAACGAAAATTATATTACAAAATTGCAAGCAATTAACAAATAATTTGAAACTATTTTCAGGTGTTCTTCTAAAAGAGTTTTTTGATGCAGTCGATAGTGTAATAAAAGGAAAAGATGTTCCTAAGATCCACATCTACTCTGCTCATGACGCCAACGTATACACGTTTAGCGCCGTCTCCAAAGTCACGCCTCGAATTGGAGTACCTAAATATGGATCCTCATTTGGTCTTGAGCTAAGAAGAGACATTGAATCTGGAGAGTATATTGTAGTAGTAAGTATTACGGATAATAGTAGGTAGTAGAAACTAGAGTTCCTAGTCAGATTTTCAGGGTCCAGGGCAACTGCTAGCTGGATATCTGTTGACAACTGGACGGGATTCATTGACCGTTTTATACGTATAGAAACCCTTAAGCACTTTACTCCACTGGAGCTAAAGATCTCCGTATTGCTCAGTCATGGCTGTTTCTGATCGGGAAAGTACCTAATAAATAGTGTCCGACCGAAACTGGTTTTCCAGCCGAAACTGAAACCGAAACCGAACTTTCGGCCCCAGGGTCAGTTTCGGCCGAAACCGAAACTCTAGTGTTCATATTGAAAAAACCAGCCAAGTGGGAGTCGGATTCCCGCACAGAGGGTTCCGTTACAAAAGATGGGCACAAAAATTACGTTTGTTGTGTGTGGATGTTTTTTTCTGATTTTAGTAGGTATTTTTTGTTATAGCGGCAACAGAACAGGGTGAGGTGGTGCTGGCAATGTCTTGACATCGCCAACGCTTTCAGCACCTTGCCCTGGAGCTGCGTTACGAAAGGCGCTTATTCACCATGATATGCCTTCCTTCCTCCGTCAAATTGTTTGGGCCTATCTTTCCTAGAGCTGCCTAGGGCTGGATCGGTGATATGTGTCGTTTGGTGTTCTACAGGGATCGGTCTTAGGACCGCTTCTGTGGAACATCGGTTACGATTGGCGCTGCGTGGTCCGTTGTTCAGATTTTTTGGCGTAACGTGTTAGGCCGACAACACCCTCGTTACAGCGCGAGGAGCAAAACAGCGCGATACCTTCCTGTGGTGGGTCGGATACGGTGTCTGGGTCTTCAGGTCGCCCTTCACAAATCCAAGGCTCTGTGCCTTGGAACCTTGGAAGGGGCCATCTGTCGGATCCAGCTTACATGTAGGGGGCGTCAGCATCGGCATTGAGCCCTCGATGACGTATCTGGGGCTCGTACTCGATAGCCGGTGGAACTTTAATACCAGTTCCGAAGTTTGGTCCCAATCTCGCGGTTGTTGGCCAATATCAGGAGACCCAACGCTTGAGTCTCCTGCAGGGAGCGTCTGACGTCTGAGCGGAGACCGTACCTTGGGACAGTAGGGTGCATGGCCCTATACGGGGCTCCCGTATGGGCGAAGATCCCGACAGCCAGCAATGCGGCTATCGGGATCTTGTCACAGATGCATACCGGGCACGGAAGTTTCGTTAATTATCTCTGGCGAATACACCGGGAAACCACGGCTGAGTGCCAGCACTGCGAGGAGCGAAGCGGGAGCACAGCGCTCCACACATTGGTGGAGTGCACAGCGTGGGCGCAGCAGCGCCAGGTCCTCGCGGCAGGTCTGGACGTGGACATTCTCTCGCTGACGACTATGGTGCGAGCCATGAACTCCAGTCGGAGTAAGTGGGAGTCCGCTGCCTCTTCCTGTGAGCCGGTCCTAGACGACAGCGTGACGTGAGATTCACGCACGGTCCCCCAAGAAGTGGGATAACTCTTGAACAACGATAGGGAGAGCATGCCGGACTCGCGCAGGTAGGGTTCCATATAAGAAAAGCAGCAATAAATCACGTTTGTTACATGGGCCCCCTTTTATAATATTTTTTTGTCCGTTTCTATTATTGTGCTTGTTGCTATAGCAGCAAAATCTGTGAAAATTTTAACTGTTTTACTATCAAGGTGCATGAGTTACAGTCTGCTGACAGACAGACAGACGACCAACGAAGTCTTAGGAATGTGGACCTGTTTTTACCCTTTTTGTACGGAACCGACTACTAAGGGGTAGGTTCATGAAATGTGCTAGATCACCTTTTTAGGATCCCGTAACCAAAAAGTAAGGACGGGACCCTAACGAGATGGTCAAAGACATAACACAGGGGTAATTGTCTAATACTTGTCAATGATTGTAATTGCCTGTGGTTTGAAAAATATTGTATTGTTGTAACTATTGATTGGAATTCGTTTATAAGTCTCTAAATCTTAGGTTAGTAACATATTAACTGGTTGGGCTGACCCCAACCATGTCACAAGCAGAGCCAGGCACTCAAAATTCACGAACACGTGAGTTTCGGCCCGGCCGAAAGTTTCGGCCCATTTTGGCCGAAACCGAAACTGTGGCCGAAACTGGCCGAAACCGAAACCGAAACTTCGGTCGGTCACTACTAATAAATAAGATTAAAACCTAACCAGCTATGATCGCTTCTTCTGGTGACCCCAACTGGATGTTTCGGGGTTTCAAAAATATTTATTTAATTTAAGAAATTTTATATTTGGATGCAAACGAGAAAACTTTATGTGTTTTTGTATTAAAATTTTCATAGACTTTTCTAATCTAAATTTTAATTTCTTTTACCTTTGCAGCCCGTCTTCTTAAAAGAACCTGGTGTCGACGAGGTATATCTCCAAGTAAAAGGATGCGAAGGCTTTTGTGAACTAGAAAAGTTCCGTAATCTGACTTCTGAGTACATTCGAACTGAAGCTGAGTACAGGAAGCAGTGCGGTTTCAGTTCTGATTATGACTTCGACACATCATATATAGACTGAAGAGCCATATTATTTTTATTATTAGTTTAGTTAATATACCAAAGTAACTATTATATTTATTCAGAAAACACTTATTGTTGTAATCTAACCTATCATACTCATAGTTCCCTTGAACCCTCTATCTACCCTTGAGACATAACTTTCAAGCTAAAATGATTGACCTATTTCGGCAGTTTACTACAGTAACTTACTTATTTATCGCGTGTTATCATATGAATATAAATATGTTCATATGACAACACGAGTGGTGAACGACTAAATTGATATTTATTTATTTTATGGTTCACGACGTGTTATCATTTGAACATTACAGTAACTTACTTGTTTATATTATAAGCATATCTAACAAGTGCATTTCCGATTGTACTACTATTACAATCACAATCTAAAGATTTCGTTATAACTTACCTTCAGGTGGTGAAGTCATTAATGAGTCTTGTGTAGTACACATTCTGTTGCAGACTAGGTATATTCGTTATACAAACCCATTAAATTAGAGTAACTATGTCGGTTTGATCTGTTGCTTAATTTTGTAACGAGGTGAAGGGCAGCTCATGAATCATATCGACCCCTAATAGAGTATAAACTGTCGACCAGAGCAGAGGGTTCTGTACATAAATTCTTGGTCGAAACTTTTAACAATTGTATTGTTATTCATGAGAATACTGACACTTTAGAATTATGAGGTCTGTGTTAGGAGTTCGCTGTAAAATATTGGTCTAAGATTTTGGATAGGTACTAAGTTCATACGTGATAAATGCTTGAGTGTGTTAGATATGCTTGTAAAAAAGTAAGTTACTTACTGTAATGTTCATATGAGATCACGTGGTGAACCACAAAATTGATATTTATTAATTTTATTTTTCACACGTGTTTTTTTATACCACTAAGGTGGCAGACAAGCATACGGCCCACCAGAAGGACCGGTGGTCACCGCAGCCTATGGACGTTTGCAGCACCAGAGCCACCACACTCGTGCTGCCGACTCTGTAAATTATTGTGTTGTCAAGTTGTCATATGAACATTACAGTAACTTACTTATTTATATTATAAGCATTTCTAACAAGTGAATTTCCGATTGTACTACTATTACAATCAGAAATACCTACCCTCAATCTAAAGATTTCGTTATAACTTACCATGAGGTGGGTTGCAGACTAGGTAGGTATATTCGTTATACAAACCCATTAAATTAGAGTAACTATGTCGGTTTGATCTGTTGCTTAATTTTGTAACGAGGTAATGGGCAACTCATGAATCATATCGACCCCTAATAGAGTATAAACTGTCGACCAGAACAGAGGGTTCTGTACATAAATTCTTGGTCAAAACATTTAACAATTGTATTGTTATTCATGAGAATACTGACACTTTAGAATTATGAGGTCTGTGTTAGGAGTTTGCTGTAAAATATTGGTCTAAGATTTTGGGTACTAAGTTCATACGTGGATACTGTATACCTAAGTTCTCTTTCTTATCTTATATTAAAGTCCCGGGTGCATCCAAAATCTCTATTTTGGAGTCCCGTGTTCATTTCTTAAACTTTTGCTCTTTCTATGGTTGCCTTTTCAATCATTGATCCAGTGCATCAGCTTTTTAGTTGGATGAGACTCTTTCCATTCCACCATTACCACTTGGTAGACTGGGATCGCAGCTTGAAGATATTTGACTCTACAGCCCAGCATTATTGGTTTCTCTCTCTATCTCTTTCGCAATTAATATGCCAACGTACTAACTCTGTGTCTAAACTCTATTATACGTCTTTATATTTGTGACTAAAGTATGCTCCATTAGTAACTCGGTCACGTCAACCTCCTCCTCTTATATTTACTTAAAGAGTAGGTACGTTCATTCTGTATTGAGTGGAAAGATTTTTTGATGAATAAATTGAATGTTTTATTATTGAAAGCATATTTTACTCCAATATTAAGTACCTGCCTACTTAGATTAAATTATTTAGGGACGCAAGGACGATTCGAGTTCGAGTTTTGAATGTTATTCAGCTGAAACCTTGAAGTAGGAGTCTTTTTGACGTGTGGAAATCCTCAAGGGATTTCCACACGCCGGTCTCGAACCGACTAAAACCAACACAGTCCCTTCCTAATTGTCCATCTAAGCTGCGGCTTCTTTCTTGATATTTTAAGCTGGACTGACAACCTCCTGGGGTCGTCCATTAATCGGGTGAGGTTTTTTTGGGTATTTTTTGGACCCCCCCTCCCCCTTGGTGATATTTGGTGAGGTTTCAGATTACCCCTCCCCCCCTGGGCCGAATCACGTGTATTTTTTGTAACAAAAAAGTTTTTTTTTTAAATTTTATCGAAGTCTCTATTTTTATAATCTATCCATACTTCTATACGAATACTAGGTGATCCGCGCAACTTCGTTTGCGTCGCATAATGGTATTAATATTTTAATATATTTCCCGTTGCATTTAGGTACCTACTCCCGTCGTGTTGCTATATAATATTCATTATTTTGGAACTAATAAAGAAGGTGTCATGCCAGTTTGTCAAGCTTAAAATCAAACGTTTGTTTGATCGCAGTTGGCTAAATAGATGCGAAGTTATGAACAAAAGTTGAATAATCAAGCTTGAATTTCCATGCGATCATTATGCTTTTGGTCACGACTATCGATATCCACGTGGACAGAGCAGCATTTTTTTTCTGTTACGGGGGGAATGCAAAGACTTCTATATAAACTGAGGTTTATATAGAAATCTTTGGGGGAATGAGGTTGGGCACCGTCATCCTAGCTGCGGGGGCAGCCGGGACGGTTCCAGGACCGGTCCTACTCACTAAACCCCGCGGTATTCTCCCTCACCCTATAGCCGAGCCGAAGAATATCCAAAGATTATTCACGCCGGCCCGGCCGGGGTCTCCCCACACTTCCGGGGTCCTCCTCGGGGGAGCAAGTTCCCCGGAGCTCCCTGAGGAGCTGACAAAAGAAGAGCTGAAGGCATCTCCGGTACAAGTAGAGGGGCCTTCCCTCAAATGATCATCGGTGGACGGGTTCCCCCGACATTCGCCCACCGTTGGACATAGCTGCGTGCATCGGCTAGTCTAATATATATAACTTATAATAAAGCTATAGAGAGTCGAAAATCTGTACATCGAATATATTTGATAAATCTTTTCCAAGATTTTTTTTACTGGACATTCTTTGTAACCACGATTACATCCGATACTGAAGCTAAAATTCTTTTTTTTTATGTCTTTCTGTATCACGCCAAAACTATAGATTTAAAATAATACGGACATAATTTGAGATTTGATCCGATTGATGACGATATTCTGCGCGGTTCCTTTGGAAGACACGCTGAAAAATAAAATGTTTTTTATGTTGTATGATCAACGCATAGGTATTCCTATTTCAATACTTAATTTCTGATGCAAGAAGGGAATTAAGTGCTTTATGAATTATTCCAAACAAGTTTTAATATTGTAGGTTTTGTTGTTCAGAAATTGCAGTAATATCAAAATCAGGGTGTAAAGTTGCTGTTCAAAATAAATACACGTGATATCTCACTACACCCCCCACCCCCCCTGGTGATGTTTCGTGAATTTTGTCAGACCCCCTCCCCCCCCTTTAGAGCCTCACGTGATTAATGGACGACCCCAAAGTGATTGCAGTGATCTTTGAGAAGGCCTATGCTGTCAGTGTCAGTTTATAATTTAGGTACTTGTTGAGTAGTCACTCATTATGACTAGTCAGTCGTGATGTGATAAATTCATTAGCTTTTATATGCTTTCTTTATATGTAAAGAATTACTATGGTAATGAATTCGTCTTTTCTGTATTACAATCAGTTGAGATCATTCAAATATTAAAGTCAACAACTTAGATCTTTTAAAGAACTCGACGGATTGTAATGCAGTTTTCAGCTTCAAGAGGAAGGTTTACATGAAAGTATTATGAAAACTTATTATAGTTTGTATGAAACCGCTGCAAAACTTCGACAGCAACATAATGCGATATTAGCCAAGGACTAAGAATGCACATGCGTGGTACAAGGGTGCTTAGGAGCGGGAAGTGAGGCTCTTGAGCTATCCCATCACAGTGCTATTTCCTGTACGACACCGCTGAGCGTTTTTGTTGCAGAATACACAGATTTTGGATGAATAGATGTGAATTCTTTTTTAACAAAGATATAATATTTTCAGTGATTCTGCGAAAAGTTTCTCTGAAAGTCATCGATATTTTTTTCTATTTATACCATGGCCATAAAATCACTACATAGTATACATATACTACATAATATACAAAGTAGCTTTTCTGTCCCTATATCCCTATGTATGCTTAAATCTTTAAAACTACGCAGCGGATTTTGATGCGGGTTTTCTTAATAGATTGAGTGATTGAAAAGGAAGGTTTAGGTATATGTATTTAGTATCAGCATTGCACTCATGCGAAGCCGGGGCTGGTCGCTAGTAAATAATAATATAATAACAATATTTCTGGACATTCTCTCACAACGTCGTCTAGCCTAAATTAAGCTAATAGAAGCTTGTGCTATCGGATCTAGACAGCTTATAAACATACATATATTATTATCTAAATACATACATATTATAGATAAATTACACCCAGACACAGAACAGATCAGTGAGCTCATCACACAAAAAAGATTTGTCCTGGGTGGGAATAAAGAAGAAAAAAGTTGTGATATTTGAGAGTCATCCACATTGAGAAGCTAGCTCTGTCACTCAGAAGTCAATAGAGGGATAGAGGCCAATAGAGGGTTATGCTCAAAGTTTCACTTGATAATTTAACCCGCGACGAAGAAATCTGAACTGGAGGAAACCTTCGCAGATAATTGACCCGGAGTAAACGGAGTTAATTATCTTCGAATGGAGAAACCGAAATAATTGTTCTATTCAAGCAGCAGTGAATGGATTTCTTTTCATTTAATGTTTGTTTGTGAAAATATATCGCGATTTGAAAATCTATATTCGTTATAATTACAGGGTAAGCTAGTTAGTCCTAATAAATATTAGACAGACGAGAATTTCTTGGCTATCAATTATCGCTTTGGTGACTTTGAGAAAGAGCTTACAAAGGTAACTAAGCTTATTTTAAATAGACGCAGCACTTAATCACTCTTGGTTAAAAAATAATTACGTAGGTAACTAGAATTTCAAAATATTTGTCATTCAGAATTCAAAGAAAATATTATGTGAAAGAATGTTCTACATAAGGTACCGATAAGAATACGATGGTTAAGTATACTGGGTAGGTAATATCATAAATAAAAAAAATGTTAACTTTAAAGTCTAAAAATGCATCATAGATACATAACACATCCAGGAACGATTTTTCATTCTTGATTTTGCAGACAGAATGAAGAATTCATTCTGTCAAGGAAATTAACATTATGCCTGACATTGGCTTTCTACCCAAGAAATGTCAGGAACGTATAATATAACAATGTTTCATGCAATTTCACATTTATAGTTTGATTATTTTACAGTTACAATAGGTATATTTATGCTTACTTTTCTTTGTGGTTTGTGCTGTTGCAGGATATATAACTAGTTAGTACATAAAGACCTACCAACCTTTACAAGCGATATAACTACCTAGAAGATTGAGTAGAAGTGGCTGAACAAAACGAATTCTGACAACGCCAAAAAATAGTCGTAACGTACACGACTGTACCTACATCAATAGAAATGTAGGGAAAATAAAAAGTTTTTATTTTCACATTAAATCAACTCAAATTTATTATGGCTTCATACGACTATTTCATGACTATTTTTTGGCACAAACTTTGAACCGAAATTCGCAGGCGTTCTGGAGAAATTTAAAGTTTTCAAAGGTTCAAGCCATAATCCTCACCAGGGTACCTTCACATCTCGGGAACCGCTTACCGCTGGACTATTTCTGAGATTTGGCAGGTCGTTACGACTATTTTTTGGAACCTAAACCAATTCGATAGCTTTTACCGTTTGCTTGCACCAGAGGTGAGGATTACAGCTTGACGTTCAAGCCATAATCCTCACTAACCTATAGCTATAACGCCGAAACTATAAAACGACTATTTTTTTTTACATGTACGACTATTTCACGACTATTTTTTGGCGTTGTCAAAATTCATTTTCATTTAGATTTCAAATGTGAGGATTACAGCTTGAAGCACACCATATTAAAGTTATATACCTTTATTTCCCATGGCACTGCCAGTAGTGTTTCCCCCTTGTTCGTTGGGGGTTAAAAAACCTAATCACGTTCGTCCTTAAAAACACGAAATTCGATTATAAAGTTGAAGAGTCAATGTACCAATCCGCTGTAAAAACCTTGCTATACGTGACACGCAGGCGTACCTACGTGACATTTCAAATAAAAAGTTTTAACACACATGAATAGGAGGAAATTAAACGAACGTAGTCGGAAAATTCATCGCTACATTCGTTTCAGCAAGTTTTGTTTTGCTGTGTTTTGTATCACATGAGTAAATAAACGTTTGTATTCCGTTTCAGATTTTTTTATGACTTATCGTGGTGTTGTTTATCTATATAGTAAAATACATCCCATCAAAAACAATACTTGTAAAAAAACCAAGTCTCGCAACTCTGTAGTGAGATTCAGATTCATGTCATTACCAAGTCGGTTATTTTATTCAGTCTCTGCATATGGGACCTTCTGTCTTAAATTTTACGTAATTAGATAACTCATACATACCTACATATGGTCACGCCTTTGTCCCCGAAGGGGTAGGCAGAGGCATATTATATGCTCACATTTCACCTTTGCACAATTTGTTAATTATTATATACCTACTTAAATATGGTCACGCCAAGTGGTAGGAAAAGGCATATTATATGCCTTATATATATATAAGTCGGTTATTTTATTCAGTCTCTGCATATGGGACCTTCTGTCTTAAATTTTACGTAATTAGATAACTCATACATACATACATATGGTCACGCCTTTGTCCCCGAAGGGGTAGGCAGAGGCATATTATATGCCCACATTTCACCTTTGCACAGTTTGTTAATTATTATATACTTAAATATGGTCACGCCAAGGGGTAGGAAAAGGCATATTATATGCCCACATTTCACCTTTTTGGTATTTGTCCCACGTAATAGGTGGTGAGCCGTATTGCCGTGTTTAAATGGACAGGCGCAGGTTGTGACTGCCTGCTGTTGAAATAAAGCCTTCAACTTAGCTTAACGACTGCCATTTTACTGCCAACCGAGACCAACGGCTTAACGTGTCTTCCGAAGCACGGAAACGCTCAAATAAATGTCACAAAGTGATCACATGGATGGTCAGCCATCCATGGACCGGCCATAGTGAAAGTTGCTTACTGCAGTGATCGTTTACAGAACACCGAGTCCGCGGGGCCACGAGCGCTTCTTCTTTAGCTAACTCAACAACATCTTATTGTGTACATAATCAATATCTACAATCCTTAATGTTTTAAATAAATAGATTGACTTGGCAATCGCATGAAAACATAATGTGTATCTACCTTTATCACAAGTAATAGGTAAGTACATTAAATTAGATTGTTCATTGCGATTGCCAAGTCGATCTATTTTTTTGAAAATCTAATTTCTTTTTGTGTCAACAGCAAAGATCACTGCGTTAAATGGGTGACCGTTTGCGGTATTTCCGATAACATTTTGTGTTTTGAAAGGCACGCTATGCTGATGGTTCAGGTTGCCAGTAACATATATGTAGTAGTCTCCAAGCAAAGTTGTAAGGGCTTTATAGGCGGCTTTGAAAACATTCAACAGCAGGTGTCAGGTTGTTTCAACAGGACAATAAGGTCGGCAACGCGAATATTACCCTACGGTAATAGTAAATAGTTACACGATGTTGTAAACGTTCGCGTAACTATTTGTACCTATCTCTTCAGCAGTATAGAAGACATATTTTTTCCTCAATTTGGCCAAGCGTTTTCTTCCAACTGATAGATGAAATTGCGCCTTTGAATACATTACTCCAAAAATAGTTTTTATACTTCCGTGAATTGTACTTTTCAATTCAGCGACATAATTTTTGAAACGAACAAAATTAGTTGTAGAAGAAACCCATTCTAAAAGAAAGAGAATGTAACAAAAATATGTAACAGGAAAACTAATTTATGGGCGATCTGAGGTCGGGAAATGAGAGTAGAGATTTTAAGAAACACCCGAAAAAATCTGATATTTTGACGGGTGATTTTTCGATCGATTGGATACTTTTGCGATATAAAATCAATACGAGGTGAAATATACAGTATATTTGGAACATAAAAAGAAAAGTAGGTATTTACAATGAAAAAAACAAGTTTTTGTAAAAGATAAAATTAGAAACCCAAAATCTTGGTTTTGTTTTGTTTTGAATTTATGACACACTTCTTGAGCTTATGTCAAAAAAGTACAAAACAAAAGTTGTAGATTTTTTTATTATTTACCTACAGCTTTGTAATTAAACATTTTTGAAATCGGGAAAAGCCCGTTTTCAAGGTCATTTCCCGACCTCAGATCGCCCGTAAGTTATTTTTCCTGTTATTTTTGTTCCATTCTCTTTCTTTTGCAATGAGTTTCATACTACTAGGTACTAATTTCTTTCATTTTTTATCATTTCAAGGGCTTCTGCACTGTAGTGAGTAAGTAGAAAAGGAAAGTCTCTATCAAATTTTAATAATTTTATTTTTTATCCTTACCATAAATAGTTTAACATGCATCCACGTAAGTCTAACATGTAAATTAAGCGTCTTTATGCTACAAAAATAACACAGTTAAAAGTGATATAAAAATCCTGAGTACACTTAATTGCACATTAATGGGGACACCTTACTAAATAAATAAAAAATAAGAACAATAGAAAAACGTGTAACAGTCATCGAGGTTAAAAAATATCAGACATTTTTTCAATTTTTTTTACTGCGTCATCTAATATTTATGGGTTTTATTAAAAAGTGATTTTGGATTTCCTTGCAAATTCAATATGATACTCTTTATACAATGCAGTAATTATGTTACGTTTCTACCAGCAAAAATGATGTACAATTTCTTGATTTCTCAGTTTCTTTCTAAAGACGATGAAAAATAATGTTAAAAATACTGTTTGTTGTTGGATAGTGTAATAGATACTGTGTTTTTATGTGTTTATTATAAGATAAGATTAATTTATCGAGACTATAATGCATGTGTAAAAATATACAGCCGTGTATTGAACCTGTGACTCGCCGTACGCTATGTAATATCAAAACTATGCGATTCTAAACTTAATTACATCTTACATTAATATACTTATCGTAGCGTTATGTGGGGCTAAATATAATATCACTCGGCTAAATAGTGCAAACGTTAGAAATGGCTATGAGATTTACAATATTTTCTCAGCTCTCAGCTCTATAAAAATTTAATTTAATGTCAATTGGATAAAGTTCTTGTTACAATTACAGTTGCTGTGTAATTTGATTTTTTAATTCCGATTTTAACATAACTATATCTATTGATAATTGCCGTATTTTCTTCATCTTATCGATTCACTCATTGAAAATTTTGATTGATTACAATATTTTGAATTAAGTAATTTTATACAAATTTGAATAACAACTTAATACGTTCGAAATATTTAATCGAGTGTAAAAAGAGTTAACAAGTCTTTGAACAGGTAGTGTAACAGTTACAAACAAAATAAACAGTTATCACTGGCAGCGTAATAATGCTGTCGAATTTTTCTTTAAATAACCAAAAACATGTATGATAAACTTCGTGTAATACTATTAAGAGTTGTATGTGAATAGTGCTTATTAAGAGACAGTTTTTTCCGCTTTAACAAAATTTTGTTTAAACTCAAAAAATATGTTAATTTAAGTAACATTGATGTCAAGTTAAATAAATTTGAGTAAATACTGTACAACACACAAACCTTCAAAATATGCAGCTATTTTTGTGCAAGTAAATGTAACACGCCGTCACTTACACACAAAATAATACGACATAACTATTTTCAATATTGCACAAATATGTTACACGTAGGCCATTTAAAATTAAACTGACAAACATTATAATAAATTATTTATATTATTAATAATATCGTTGTAAAGCAAATTAATGGCAAGACTCAATTGATCACTTTTAATAACAATTATTATTAAACTTAAAAATAATGAGTATTAATGGAATGAGAGAGCTAAAAATACCAATTTGTCTTTTACACTTCGGTGTAAATATAAATATTATTTTTATACAAATAAAAAATATCAAATCGAATTTAACGCCTAAATCAGTACCCGCTTAAAATAAAGCATATCGAACTAGAAAGAGACAGCTGATAGTTTCCCCTTATTATAGCTCTTTCTCTGACGCACGACACAGTAAGTCAGACTTTATACTGTAGCTACACGCTCGCAAGGCTTCTCGTGTTGCCGCAAATATTTCCCTGCCAGCCACTCGCGCTCACCCACTCGCTATCATCGAATTGTTGTCGCACTCCAGTACAGGTGAACCACGTTTATAAGTCGCATTGACAAAGTTCACCTGCTCAGAAGAGAGCAAGCTAACGCCGATTAATTACGATTGCCAACGCTGATGAAACACCGACTTTATTGCGTTACGCTAAGATTGAAAATGCAATAAATCCGGAGAGTAGTGCGATCTCGCTCATTGTTCCTCATTGCACCGCGATGCTGCGGGCATCGAACATGGCGCGCAGGCGGCAACCAATAACAAAGGGCCATGTTTGGCGCGTCTATGCGGAACGTTGTGATTGGTTAAGATTTTTTCGCGCGTTTCAAATATGAGACTTCTGCGCAGGTACATCGTTGTATCTTATAAACGTGGTACTACTGTATCGCAAAAAGGATCGCCGCGAAATATTCGCGGCAACAAGAGCAGCATGATGGTGACACAGTCACACGACGTCCCTTCTCATTTTCCTCGCTATTCGACGCGTGTGTGGCTTCAATATATTAGATACGTTACATACGTTGCGGCAGAGATGCCGCTATACAAATTAAAAATATACCGTCTCTTTTTATCGCCGCGTACTGTGTCTTACACACATACAGTGCGTACACTCGAGTACATAAATAAATGTACTTGTTTAAATGAATTTTAAAAAAATCTTATCAACCATTTGTCACAATTCGTTATTTTATTCGGAGCCTAACTCCTTTTCGTCGCACGATGAAACCTATCCAAGCTGAAAATATTGGTGCTGTTTATTTGCAATGTACAGTCGGCAAGTAAATAAGTATGGGGCATGATGTTATGTAGGAATACACAATTACACTCATTCAATAACCACGCATGCAAATTTCATAAAAATATAAGTAGGTGCATACTAAAGATTTTATTTTAAAAAAAATCTAATACGGTACTGTATACTCTTTTGCCGACTGCAGTAATAGTAGTGAATACTACTTGTAATCGTAATAATACCTTTATAAACGAAGCACATATTTTATGTAAAAGAGTTCTCTATGTACCTTCCTAATAAGTTACATCGTGCGACGCAAAAAAAATTAAATTTTCAATTGATGAGCCAATATCTATCTTCATACCCCGTATTTTTTTCCCGAACACGAAATAAAAATTTTCCAAATGGACGAATAAATTATATTCTATTCTAACTGGTGAGTTAAATTACTCAGTTTTTAAGTGGATTATAAATTAAAACAAGTTATTAATAATTAAATTCACATCTACATTTTATAGTAGGTAAAGCAATACAAATATGTACAAGATTATTTTTTATTATTAGGTACAAAAATCAGCTATGTAATATCACTAATGAAACGTTTAGCAATCACTATATTTAAATTAATATTTAACAAAATAAATATTAAAACTATTAAATTACACAATTTATTTTGACAGATATTTTTGTAAAAATAATCAGCAAAATTATTAGACTTTTTCTAAAATCCTGTTCAGAAATAAATAGTTTTAACATCTAAAATTAACTTAGTATTAAAAAAAATATCGAAATGAAATAGGTACGTCAATGCTTTTTTTTCCCGAAAATTTTAATGAAATACGTATTTAACATTATTCGCAATAATATCGCATCGCTGTACTAATTACACGCATATTCCTCAGTGAGATTCGCATTCCTACCTACAAATTACAATCAAAATTCGCATACAAAAAGATTACAATTTATAGACGGCTACATACAACGATCGCTACCATTACAAAAAGAATGCGTTTACAAGATTTTTTACAATAATGACCTTAAAATTTACAATCTACGTGATATTTTCATTGAGGGTAGATACATAAATTTCGCAAAAACACAGTTTTTCTTACAAAAATATTTTGTTTTTGCAAAATTTATTTATTTTACGAATAGTATGGTGACTTATCAACTACGTTTTATCAAAAAATAACACCCGGTGCGCACTATTCCCAAGTTCGGTAAAGTGGTTTAGACTGAAAAAATAATAATCACTTTCCTAGCGTTATTCCCGATTGTATCCTAAGCTTTTATTTGGACCTCGGGTTCCGTATATCAGCATTTCTACTTCTGACGATCCTCAGCGTTCCCGAATGTTGGTTCATTATCAAAATGTGTTTCATCACCTACATTGGTTTTAGATCATTGAAATAAAGCTGTTCAAAATTCAAATGCGCGTAGAGAAACAAAAAAAACAACGTTATTTCAATCCATCAAAACTATTTAAAACGGTTATTTTGATCTCTGCGCAGACTCATTACTATAGCCAAGCACTGAAAGGTGAGCAAATGTTTCAAACAAAATTAATACCTATGGGTAAAAGTACCGATAAATTTATCAATTTGTGCAAATGATAATGACGTTTATTTTATTGCAATAAAGTTCAAATTACAAGTGCGACACGAGTGTTTCCGATTTTTTGCAACGACACAAACTTTATCCGGTAGCACTGATATTTGATATTTTTATAAACGCTACGTTAATAAATAAAAATAAATAACCTCGCTCTATATTTCCACAGAGCGACAGGCAGAGAATAGATCGCTATATCATAATGATATAATTATTTACATATTTTGCATTCCTTTACATTCGTTTTCGTAGTCCAGTCATCTCAATAAATTCATCTCGGAATATAAGATACCCAGTTATAGACATACTTAAACTTGTATTTTGACAGCCTAAGAGTTGTCTAAAAACGTACACAATGGTAGAATTTATGCGACTATTAAAATCGAATGCCCAATCCAAGGCGCCTCCTGGAGGTTGTCGACTTGTGTCTTGGCGAGTGGAGGCGACAAGAGTGCTGCCATTCACACTCTCACGAGGCGCCTCCTGGAGGCTCTCGACTCGCTCTATATTTTGACGCTCCGATATAAACCGAGAGCGGTTTATATCGGAGCGTCAACAAAGAAATGAGCGAGCGTGAGAGTGTGGATGGTTGCCTCGCCTCGCCTCCTCGCGTCCTTTGACTCCGTCCCAAAAACCGCCTCCTGGAGGTTGTCGACTTGTGTCTTGGCGAGTGGAGGCGACAAGAGTGCTGCCATTCACACTCTCACGAGGCGCCTCCTGGAGGCTCTCGACTCGCTCTATATTTTGACGCTCCGATATAAACCGAGAGCGGTTTATATCGGAGCGTCAACAAAGAAATGAGCGAGCGTGAGAATGTGGATGGTTGCCTCGCCTCGCCTCCTCGCGTCCTTTGACTCCGTCCCAAAAACCGACACGGAGCGCAGCGCTTAGGAGGCGAGGCGAGCGGAGACGAGGCGCCCGTCTTCACTCTCGCTCTCGCCTCGCCTCCTGTGGCCTTTAGAGAGTCTGAATGGGTAGACAAAAAAGGTCACACGTATTATAGGAGATTTTGGCTGGGTATCTGACATTCCGTTTACTTACCTAATATTGACTAAAATGACCGGGCTAACCATGGCTACGCAATTTTTGACGAGTGTTCTGGCACTTTGAGGTCATTTGACCCTTATCAAGCTATGTAGATGTCTTTAGTCAGTCAGACTTATCCATACATTCTAAACCTATTCTATCCACAATACAATTCTTGAGTATAAACATAAAATAATATAAATAGTTTTTTTTTTTCGTTTTAAATACAAATTAAAATAGATATTTATGATCAAAGTATTCAGAAATCTATTTATATTATTGTATGTGTATAATATTTTCCAATTTTATACAATTAAAAATAGTCGAAGCACTTATAATAGTCATAAACTTAATAATTTATAAACGGTGAGTTTAAATGATCACGTGTTTACGAAACCTGTGTAATTATATTGAAAAATATAATAATAAGCAGTTTATACACTAAAATTTTCTAAAAATTATACGTTTTAATATCGACAGCAATACCTACTAAGATTCTGCTACGAGGAAAGATCTTGAAATCTTTCATCTTTGTCGCACCAATAGTCTATGACACTGACAGAAAGAGACATTAGCACGAGTTCGTCAGTAAATTCGTCCAAATACATAAAACAAAGGTTTCAAATTTAATGAAATATTTAAGGTAAAATAAAAATACTGTTAAGATGTCGTGTTTTTGTGGCGAGCAATTTTCGGTCCGTATTCTTCTTTTTAGCTGAGAACGGTGTGTTATAATACTGGCAGATTAAGAAGTAGATTATGACAAGGCAGATGTATGTTACTCTGGGACATCTTTCCGAGGGCTTACCCGGGGCTTAGCCGTAGACAGTTGTTGGGCACCGTGTGGTTTACTTGGTAGGAGTCTGGCATAGCGGCATATTCATGTAGGACTTCCACACATTAAAAAAATCATAGAATACGGTCCAATTGAGAAAACGTCTCCATATTTGAAGTCTGTTAAAATACAAGTATTTTTTTAGAGTTTAAATTCCCATGAATAACATGCCGATTTTCTACTGGCTAATACCACACGGCTGCCTTACTGCCTAGGGCCAGGAGTCACGGATAAGTCTTCGAAAGGATGGCCCAACATAAAAATAATAATATACATGTGTTTAAATTCACTTCTAAATCTACGAGTACCTATACGTTAGGTTCTACTAACGAATTCAGACGTACAGTAAGCTGTAGATAAAAGTATACGGGGCCGCCCATAAGGATTGAATTTTCTCAGAAAACCTTTTGTGTAGAGATCTATGGTTATAGAATTACATACATTTGTATTTCATACATTTTTCATTCAAAAATAAAATGTGTGCGTGTAACCTTTACGCGCCATTGAAGTAATACTTCTTGGCCATTGACGGCATCAAATGTTATATTAACTACTACGTTCCCGCTATTCAAAATTCAAATAGTAAGCGCTACTTCCGTCAGAAAATAAATCTGAGTTACTGCCTAGTCGCGCCTAAAGTAGTTTTACTTCAAAAATATTTTTTACAGGACGGCCCTGTATACATTTCTCTGCCTGACTGTACATAGAAGGGCAGTTCTTATGGCCGCTCTGAACACAAACTATCTGAGACTCAAACTGTCTTGTTCATTAAATTTTCAAGTGCGCGCATGTCCTCGGAACCAAGCTAACCGGGGACATGTCCCCGGAACTATGCTAGCTGGGGACACGTCCCCAACAAAATTGGTACAAAAATCGTAAAGATCTGTCCTTTTATGTACGTCACTGGGTTACGGTTACGTGATGAGCCGAGGAGCATGCAATCCATACAGACGCCTCGCTAACGGGGGTCGGTGGCGGGGTTCGACGGGGGCGGGACCGGGGGAGGGGTTATTGGGGGTGGGGTTATGTGTGGGGGCCCAGTCGTGTAGTCGAGCACCAGCGGCTAGACGGTGCGTGAGGCGGTGAGCTATGGAGAACCCGCCGCTACCTTCCAACTGGGTTAGCACGATGATTACCTGTCTGGTGGGGGAAAATACGCTGTTGAAATTTGGGTATAAGAGAAAAAAATCACACTGTAGTGAGTGTGAAAGTTTTTATTCTAGTTGTTTGAGATGTACAGAAAGGTGTATAGTTGCTTCTTTCTCCTTACAGCTTTTTCTTTTTATAAAATCCAATTTACACAAGAGCGGGGACACCATATATAGGTATATTCTTTATTGCCGACAACCCTAGCGCTCGAGTCGTTGTGTAAGATAATTCTGAATACAAAAGAATTGTATGATGCGACCAGATGCGATAGAAATTTTGTAATGTATTAAAACGGTTTACTTCAAGATCAAAGAAGTGTAACTTCTGTACGTAGTACTCTAAATTATTGTGACAAAAGCTTTATGCCGTTGAATTAAAGTCCATTTTAGCATACCATAAAAGAACTGTAATTAACAAACTTACCTGTGCAAAGGCGGCACGGAGTCTATAGTTTTGAGCTCCCCTCGTGTAGAGACCACGTTGTAGCTCTCCTGGCAGTCGCATTTGACGTGAATCCATTTGTCCGTGTGTCTGTTCTCTACCATCACGACTAGACCAGCCCAGCCCTGGCAGAAAGGTAACTTGTATTACATTGAGTACTATTTACAGAGACATACACGTCGGAAGGCAGTGCGATGGGACCCTACAGTGATCTTAACCTCACCTGCATTGGTGTACCTGCTGATTAACGAAAGTCATGGCAATAAGAAAGAACAGTCAAATCGAAACCTTTTACCAACCCGTCTGGCTAGCATGGTTATAGTCAATCAAATTCCTCAAATGAAATTGGGAGTGCTCTACATTCAACACTACTACATACATGTATTACAAGTAGGGAACTAAAATGGCTGATTTGATTGATATAGCCTTACCACTTTGACCAGACGGATTGGTACAGTACCTCTAGCCTGATCACCTATTACGTGGGACTAAACGTAACCACACAGACAGCATATGTGGACGAAAATCCCTCAAAAATCTTACCTTGGTCAAGTAATAAGCAGTCATCCCTTGCCTCCCTTCATGTCTCTGGCCTCTCGCTAACGTCAAGCCTATTATCGCATCAGCCAGGATGTGAGGATGAAGAGATGGCCTTTCCACAGCCAGAGGCTTCGACGAATGGGCAGCTAGCACGTGTCGAGGCCAGGCAGTGCTGTCGGCTAGTTCTAGGCCGGTGTGCCAGTGGTTGAACGCTAGGCACACTACTAGGTAGAAGCCCTTTTCTAACATCTTGTGGCAGCCGACAAATCCTCGTACCTGAAAGGAAAATGTTAGGGTTCAAGTTGGTGAATAGTAAGACATATTAACGAAGAGTTAGTGAAGAGTAACGATGAGTAAAAGCTAGAGATTTAATCGTAAGTATATTATTTACTAGCGGACGTCACGCGGTTTCACCCGCGTAGTTCCCGTTCCCGTGGGAATACGGAAATTAAATATAGCCTATGTTCACCGCAAAGAGTGTAGCTTTCTAACAGTGAAAGAATTTTTCAAATCGGGTCAGTAGTTCCGGAGCCTATTCGTTACAAACAAACGAACAAAAAAAACGAAAAAACAAATCTTTCCTCTTTATAATATTAGTATTATTATGAATTTATGAAGGAAACTATGAGTGTTGTTTGGATACATACCTGTCTCTTGCTGTGCGCAACAAGTTTCCCAACTTGCGCGTTGGGCCCTGACTTCGTTCTGAACACGACCACACACAAGTCCAGCTGAGAACGCTGGCTTTTAGCCGAGTTTCTGAAATTAACACAATAACAATTAAAGACATTTAAGTGCTCGTAGCCTCTCTAACCGATATAAACGATCACTGCAGTAGGCAACGTTTGTTGTGACTGGTCCCCTAACAGAAAACCACTTTGTGACATTACATTTGCGAGCGTTACCGTTCTTGGAAAGGCACTTAAGGTGGTGAGCAGCAGGCACGTGAGGTGGGTGTGTCGCGTGGACGACAGTAGTGTGTAGCAGGTACAGTGTGTGGGTGTGGACAGTGTGCAGTCACCTCTGGCCCTCCTGGAACAGCGTGAAGTCCACCTCGGTGGGCTGCGTGGCGGTGAGCAGCAGGCACGTGAGGTGTCGCGTGGACGACAGTAGTGTGTAGCAGGTACAGTGTGTGGGTGTGGACAGTGTGCAGTCACCTTTGGCCCTCCTGGAACAGCGTGAAGTCCACCTCGGTGGGCTGCGTGGCGGTGAGCAGCAGGCAAGTGAGGTGTCGCGTGGACGACAGTAGTGTGTAGCAGGTACAGTGTGTGGGTGTGGACAGTGTGCAGTCACCTCTGGCCCTCCTGGAACAGCGTGAAGTCCACCTCGGTGGGCTGCGTGGCGGTGAGCAGCAGGCACGTGAGGTGTCGCGTGGACGACAGTAGTGTGTAGCAGGTACAGTGTGTGGGTGTGGACAGTGTGCAGTCACCTTTGGCCCTCCTGGAACAGCGTGAAGTCCACCTCGGTGGGCTGCGTGGCGGTGAGCAGCAGGCACGTGAGGTGTCGCGTGGACGACAGTAGTGTGTAGCAGGTACAGTGTGTGGGTGTGGACAGTGTGCAGTCACCTTTGGCCCTCCTGGAACAGCGTGAAGTCCACCTCGGTGGGCTGCGTGGCGGTGAGCAGCAGGCACGTGAGGTGTCGCGTGGACGACAGTAGTGTGTAGCAGGTACAGTGTGTGGGTGTGGACAGTGTGCAGTCACCTTTGGCCCTCCTGGAACAGCGTGAAGTCCACCTCGGTGGGCTGCGTGGCGGTGAGCAGCAGGCACGTGAGGTGGCGCGTGGACGACAGTAGTGTGTAGCAGGTACAGTGTGTGGGTGTGGACAGTGTGCAGTCACCTTTGGCCCTCCTGGAACAGCGTGAAGTCCACCTCGGTGGGCTGCGTGGCGGTGAGCAGCAGGCACGTGAGGTGTCGCGTGGACGACAGTAGTGTGTAGCAGGTACAGTGTGTGGGTGTGGACAGTGTGCAGTCACCTTTGGCCCTCCTGGAACAGCGTGAAGTCCACCTCGGTGGGCTGCGTGGCGGTGAGCAGCAGGCACGTGAGGTGGCGCGTGGACGACAGTAGTGTGTAGCAGGTACAGTGTGTGGGTGTGGACAGTGTGCAGTCACCTTTGGCCCTCCTGGAACAGCGTGAAGTCCACCTCGGTGGGCTGCGTGGCGGTGAGCAGCAGGCACGTGAGGTGTCGCGTGGACGACAGCGGCGGCAGGATGCCCGCCAGCCGCACCTCGTGCCAGCCCGCGCGCACCTTGCAGATGTCGATGCAGTCGAAGTACCTGCCACCAACACAACACACTGCTACAGCATTCTATTTATTCACAGCACAGGCGCCGGGGCCATGTACAAACGGAAACACTGTGTCAGTTTCTGGACTTGCTACTTAGGTGTAGGTTTAGGGGATCACTGCATAAGCGCTTAACTGCCTTTAGTTTTGTTTGAAGAAAGAGAGTTGAGCTGGGGACAACACAGGGTCCGGTGGTACTGTGTCATTAACCTGTAAACAGCAAAAAGCCTGACCATCATATACGACCCGTAATATGTGTCCGTACGGTACCTGAGTATCAAGCGACCCAATTGGGGCGGTAGATCATATTCCGGCGACTTGGAAAGAAGCAACTCCATTGAGGGCTTTAGCGATGTCCCGGGCTAATTACCAAGGACTCGCCGTTCCTTTAAATAGTCTCACCCCAAAATGTGTGTAACGTATGCTAATAGGTCACCCGTTGATGTTTTCGCCCTAAGACCATATTGACGATGATTAATCAGCAAGTGATCCACCAAATTTTCTATGAGATGCTTGATGATGCACTGATGACTTGCCCGATGATGACCTTACAAATAATTGATGTTACGGCTATGGGCTATTTTTGCCTGGATCTGGCCAATCCCTAACTTTGGGATCGATTGTACGTTCACCTTGATTCCTCGCCTGGGATGCCTGGGTCTGATTGTACAGTTGCTGAACTCCGAATGTAAGCCAACTAGGAAAGGGTTTCGGGATTATGGCATAGTTGCACGGTTATATCCCTTTCAAGGGCCTGATCCGTTTGGCGAGCCGACGAGCCAACAGTCTTATGCATAGCACTATGCGGTGCGACGTGTTGGCCGCAATCTGTAATACCACGTTTACACATTCGTGCGAATCGCAAGGCCGTGATAGCTAGAGAGCTGAAAATTTCACAGATGATGTTGCCGCTGTAGGCAACAACATCTGAACTGCAATCTCCTCGTGTAAACAAAGTATTACAGATTTGCGGCAAACGCACTGCAATGCGCGCTCGGCCTAAGACTGCTGGCTCGTTAACGGTTTTACGCGCCAGTGGCTAAGCACCTTCAAGGACCAGTATACAGTAAGAGTCTTGACCACCGTTTGGGCGTCAGTCGCGTTCGTTAATCAGGAAGTGCATCACTTGCAGGTAGGGGCACAAATTAAATAATCATCACTCCCATACTTAACCTCAAAAACATTAGCTACAACATATTGCTACAGTGGAAAACATTTCTACGACGACGTATGGCGAGTCGAGATTATCGCGCACACCGCATGATTGCGTCATCGAGTGAAAACATTAGGGTTGTAAACACGGAACAAAAATACATATAACCATTTAAACCATCTATCCATCAGTCGACCAAAACCATTAACAAAACATATCCAAAAGCAACTTACTTGAGCACATCCTCAAAACTGATCCAGAACACGCCTTGATCCCTATCCACATCGGCAGTTAAGTAGTGTGATGAGTGACGGCCCTACGCGCGACCTCCGTCCATCCGAGTGCAGGCCCAGAAACCTGGTCTCTCACAACCATTTTGGTTCAAATTCATTTAAATCCGTTCAACTATTTAAACCATCCATCCATCAGCCGACCAGAACCCAACAAAAGTAAACAAAAAGCAACTTACTTGAGCACATCCTCAAAACTAATCCAGAAAACGCCTTGATCCCTATCCACATCGGCAGTAGGCGCGTGAGGAGTGACAGCCCTCCTAGCCACGTCCGTCCACCGCGTGCAACCCGCGGCCCACGCGCCCCGCCACGTGTAGTGTCCCCAGGGGTTGCGGAGGCGAAGTAACCTGGTGGGAGCGGTGCCTGCAACCCCCGCGCACACTTCCACTACGTCGAGGACGGAGTACGCGTGGCGGGGACGGAGGCCTAGGCGTTGGTATTCTTCTTCGTCGACCTGGAGGACAGAGAATGCAATTTAATGATTTAGCCAAACGAATATAAATAAATAAATATTTGTGGACATTCTCACACAACATCATCTAGCCCAGATTAAGCTAATATAAGCTTGTGCTATGGTATCTAGACTAATAGTTATAAATACATACATTTAGAAACACCCAAACTCAGAAAACAACATTTATGGATCACACAAATACACACATCAACACCGTCTAGGGATATTTTTTAAAAAGGTCTGCATCACAAAAAATACTGGCCGATTTTAAAAACTTTTCATTGAATCTTATTTTGTAGATATATTTGTATGATTCCAAATTTGAAATTAAAAAAAAGAAATTAAAACAAATGATTTGCGCGGCATTAGTATAGCGAAGTTCGAAATTTTAATTTTACCGACGATAGTTAATCGGTATTTACTATCGTCGGTACACTACTCACGCATATATTATAATAATTAAACTGAGTACTTACGTACCTATGTAATTTTTGATTAAGTATTTTGTTGCAATTTGTGATTGTGTACGATTTTGCGGGAAATCATCATTGTATAAGTTAAAAATTTGTTTATAGTTATGGAAGAGCGGGATCTCCTAACACAAGTGCATATGCACTTAAAAGGAGCTCCCAATCAAAAACACTGTTTTGTAATTCTATAAGATACCAATAAAGTTATTTAAAGTTAAAAAAATTGTTTTGTCCAGTTGAAGTTTTAAAGCTAGTTATTGATTAATTACGAATTTATTTTATTGTGTAAGTCATGCAGCGACGCCATTTAACTAGAGAAGAAATGCTAAGGGCAGTAGGCATGCTCCAAGCTGGGGCTACTCAGCGGAGTATTGCTGAAGAGATTGGAACCAGGCAAAACGTTATTTCAAGATTGTGGTCACGTTATCGTGCAACCGGGGAAGTGGCTGAAAGACGCCGTGGCGGGAGACGCATAACCACCCAACGACAAGACCGATTTTTACAAGTTGCCGCGAGATTGCAGCCAAACGTTACAGCCGTGCAGTTGGTTCAACGGCTCCAGTCAGAATAGCAATTGCTTGTCAGTGACCAAACTGTGAGGAGGAGACTGCATGAAGCTAACCTTCATGCTCGCAGGCCACTTCGTACTCCAGCACTACGCAGAGGAAACCGTGGACGAAGATTAGAGTGGGCTCGTGAACATTTGCTGTGTGCACCAGTGGTCTGTAGTACTGTTTACCGATGAGTCTCGATTCGGTTTTCATCCCGATTCACGAAGAGTACGCGTTTGGCGAGTTCCTGGTCGTCAGAGTCGTCTGCAACACCCCCAGGTAGTCCATCCATACAAGGGCGGGACAATTATGGTTTGGGCGGGAATTCGTTTTGGTGGAAGAACGGACCTCGTTTGGATTAGAAACACCATGACCGCTGAAAAATACCGCGACCATGTGCTTGTACCCATTGTCTACCCTCATCGACTTCAAATGGGTCAAGAATTTACTCTCATGCATGACAACGCCCGTCCGCACACAGCGCGAGCGGTGACCAGCTGGCTGCAGGACCATGACTTGTCGGTTTTACCCTGGCCGGCGCAATCGCCTGATTTAAACCCCATCGAGCATGCGTGGGACATGCTCCAAAGAAAAGCTTATAAGATTTTTTTAATACAGTTGCTCAAAAAGTGGCGCATTACAGGGACGTATAGCGTTCGGGATGTGGGCTATTACACACTCGTGCGTTTTCTTTCCCAATTGTCAAAATAATGTCTGTGATTCATGCAAATATTTCTAAAAAAAGATACTAGCTTGTTTCAACATCAGATTAAAAGTAATTTTAATTAAAATTTAAGCATAAATGAATATAAGTATCGGCCAAAATAAATTTATAAATATAAAAAAAGTTCGCTGTATGAAGTGCGCTGCCATAGTCTCTGCTTAGGAAGGTATATATTCTTGTACGGTTGGCGCCATTTTGGATATTCAGGTTTATTGTGTTTTTATTATTTTATAAAATCGCTTAATTTTTTCGCAACTGTATTAAAAATAGTTGTTCAATACAACGTGCGGGACTGTTATTTAAACTCGTTCCGACTGTCTACCCTCGCCTTCGGCTCGGGTCAACACTTGTCGTAACTCGTTGTAATAACAGAAATCCCACACTTGTATCGAAAACTACTATTTTAATACAGTTGCTGAAAAAGTGGCGCGTTGCTGAAAAAGTATAGCGTTCGGGATGTGGGCTATTACACACTCGTGCTTTTTCTTTACCATTCCCGCACACGTGCGTTTTCTTTCCCAATTGTCCAAATAATGTCTGTGATTCATGCAAATATTTCTAAAAAAAAATACTAACTTGTTTCAATATCAGATTAAAAGTAATTTTAATTAAAATTGAAGCATAAATAAATATAAGTATCGGCCAAATTAAATTTATAAATATAAAAAAAGTTGGCTGTATGAAGTGCACTGCCATAGTCTCTGCTTAGGAAGGTATTTATTCTTTTACGGTGGGCGCCATTTTGGATATTCAGGTTTATTGTGTTTTTATTATTTTATAAAAATGCTTATTTTTTTCGCAACTGTATTAAAAATAGTTGTTCAATACAACGTGTGGGACTGTTATTTAAACTCGTTCCGACTGTCTACCCTCGCCTTCGGCTCGGGTCAACACCTGTCGTAACTCGTTGTAATAACAGAAATCCCACACTTGTATCGAAAACTACTATTCCTGCAGACATTGCGACTGAAGAGCAACTTTTTTTGTATCTTAGCAGAACTTGGGACCATATCCCGCAGCGAGACTTTGATAACTTAATTCAAAGCATGAAAAACCGTTGCAGGATCGTGGTTAACGTCATGGGTGGTTTTACTGACTACTGATTTTTCCTATCAGTGCAATAAATTGAAAATAAATTACTTATTTTTTTATTTTTTCGTAAATGACACATTCATCTTTAGTTGCACCATTTTTTTACTTTTTGTTTTCATTTTAATAAAATTTTATATAAGTCGAAAATATATTTTTATTTTATTTTAAAATATAGTCTGAAAAATGGGCTTCCTAGGAATATAACATTGTTGCATATTATTCCTGACAGATTTTCTGAAAATTGAGAAAATGTGAAATATCCCTAGACGGTGTTGATGTGTGTATTTGAAACGACCCGGGAATCAAACCCGGGACCTCAGCGCGGCAGACGGTTACACTACGCCACTGAGATAAATGTAGCATCAAATTGCCTTTAACAATAATGGGTCATGAGGTTTAGTCAACTGAGATGTACTGAGGAGCATTACATTTTAGAGAATAGATTTATAGGAAGGTAGGGCAGACAAGCATACGGCTTGTCTGATGAAAGTGGTCACCATAGCCTACAGTAATACCAGAGATGTCGCATTTTCGGTCCTGCAAAAACCTTCTATGACCGCTTTTGTATCCCATATAGTAGACGTTTGGTAAAACCTAGACAGTGCAGAGTAAAGCGCCAATTACACCTTTCTAAATTTAGAATCCGATATTTAGGATGTCCTGAATTCGGAAAAGTGTAATCGCATTTAGGAAGAGTAGCTTCCTAATTAGGAAACGATTTAGGAAAAGGATGGTTTCCGACGTTTTAACTGGCTAAATCGGATGAGTGTAATCACATTTCCTAATTCAGGACGCGCAGTCGCCGCTCACCTGTCTTTTACTCCCAAACAAAATGACGACCGAAAAGAAGACAATCCAAAATATTGTGGAATTATATAAGGATCCAAATAATAATATAAACAAAAGTATAAGATATGAAGGGTTCAATGTCTTATTAGAAATTTATAAAAAACTAGCTGACCCGCGCAACTTCGTTTGCGTCACATGAGAGTGAGAAAGAGAGTGGTACAATATTAATATTTTAAGTAATATAATCCCGTTGCATTTACTCCCGTCGCGTGTATTATATTTATTAGAGAGGTGTGGTAGGTATTAATATTTAAAGTGATATAATTTTTCCCCTCGCGTCACGTCGTATTAGAGTTGACCCACACAACTTTGTCGAAGTGATATTTATAATGTTTCCCGTCGCATTTATTTTTGTCCATTTTTGGTACGGAACTCATCGTGTCCGACTCGCACTTGATCGGTATTATCTTTCAGTTGACTGGCTACCTACTACTGCAGAAAACATTTACTCCCGTCGCACAGTGGATCGATCCCATACAAATGCCTGGACGTCTGGCTCAATTTGCAAACTAATCAATTCGAGTAGATGTGATGTGATATCGAAAGACGAATACATACTTCATATAATATGGGTAGATAAACACCTCAAAACACGCTTATTATTACATAAAATAGGTTCAAAACACACCCGATCCTTTTCTGGAGAAATTAACTCGTACTTTAATTTTATTTATTTACAAAATTCGTGGTTTTCTTTTACTTTGTTAAATATGAATCAACAGGATATATATTAAGCTTCACATTTTTATGATATTTGTAAATTGTAACAGCCATTTAATACCGATTTGAAGAAAAAATAATATTACTTTTATTTTCGAACAAAAGTTGAGTTTTTGTTACTACTTCCAAATAATTCCAAAAAAATATTGATAAGGGTAAATAAACCAATAAATACTCGATACTTCTTGCTACTTTTAAGAGCCGCATGTGTCCGCGTTATTGAGAAAAATAAAATTTTATAAAACGCCTACTTTATTTTAAACAGCAAAATTTCTATTAAACGTAAAAAAATATACGTATTTTGATTTATCAGATATTATTCAATACTATCTGACCCTCGCAACTTCGTTTTAGTCACAAATGGTGTATGAAAGGAGGAGTATTTTTTCATCAGACTCATCAAGCAGCGTATGAAACTGCCCTGTTTGCTTTATCATAAAAGAGCTTAAAGATTAAGTCTATTCTAAAACAATTAAGCCCACGCCTCACTGAATCATTTTACAATGCTCTTTTATGATTAAGCCAACACGCCAGTTTAGATTTACCCACAAATTCGAAGGAACTGTTGAATTCTAGGTTTTGTGATAGTTGAGATGCCTTTATTTCCTGAACTACAAAACCTTTAACATTGAAACTTGTGTGTAAAAAACCTTAAAATATTCTCTTTGTGACACTGAAAACATTTTCGAAATCGGATCACGCATTTAGAAGTTACAACTAAAAAACCATTTTGTCTTTCACCCCCTCTCCCAAAGGTACCGCGCAAATTATCGGAATCAAAAGTATCCTAGAAGCCTTCTAAGACTATAAGCTCAGATTGTACCAAATTTCACTGAAATCAATTCAGTAGTTTCGGCGTGATACTTATTAGGGATACAGCAAGACAGACATAAAAAATAAAATTACATTTTCAGCTTCAGTATCGATTAGAGAACGCCCTAAAATTATTATTTTTTTAACTATCTTCCATATACAGACTCTCGACCCTCAAAAGTTTTATTATATGTGTAGATCATATTGAAGTCGGCGCCAAGTAAGCCCATAAGTTTAAGTAGATATTATTAATGGCACCAACTTCAATATTATATTGATTAAAATCTGATAAATCAAAATTTATAAAAAATATATTTTATTATTTTAAGTGAAGGGTGGACCGAAAATATATCTATCTAAGTGTAAAGTTCTCATCAAAACAAATCAATCGAGCCCAAACACAAGGTTTAAATCGTTAAAGAATTCCCTCGACTGTCTTTCGGTTCCATCATCAGATCGACTTCAGACCTTCATTAAGTTGTAGTACATTAAAGCTCTTAATTAAAAAGTTAACAAACGCAATAGTTGCCCTACAATTTTCAGTAGTTGCCTTCGATTTCTCCTGGATCCCATCATCAGATCCTGACCTGGTGAAAATGGGACCACTGCAGAAGTAAACCCTATTTAACAAAAGACAACATCATCATCAACAAACATCGGTGAACATACATAAAAAAACATACAGACGAATTGAGATCCTTCTCCTTTTTTGAAGTCGGTTAAAAATAGGTACATGTTATAAGAATAATATTTTATTAACAGTAGGGTACCCTTAAGTAGGAAGTTATAGAACGCGTATATACTCTTTATTTTAAGATATATTCTTACTAACATGCGACCCTATATGATGTCCAAGCATTTGTATGGGATCGATCTACTGTGCGTCGCGTGGAGTTGCCTCGCTCAATTTTTTAAATTATTTAGAGGGTTATTGTAAATGAACCTTAAAGATTGACTTAAGCTGTTCAGGACTTTTATTTGTAACTTTTGAAAAGGGAAAAAATGGAGTACAGAATTTTTACGTAACTTTAACAATTTATTACGGAACGTACGCAATGGAAGTTCTCAAAAGAATTAAATTTTCCCCGTTCTCAAAACATTATTCATGGCTGCTCCGCTCCTATTTGTCTTAGCGTGATGTTATATAGCCATGAGCTATCCTCAATAAATGGACTACAAAACTGTGTAATTATTTTTGAAATGCAACCAGTCGTTTCTGAGATCCTAGCACAAACAAACTCTTCAGTTTGATCATATTGTGAGCTAACCTTAAAAGAAAAACAATTTAGGTTATTGTGAGCGAACCTTAAAAGATAGATATATTAGGTGCTTACACATCAAATTGGCGTTTTTCGTACTGGCCACTTTAATTACGATTTTCTCCTCTTTGGTAAGGAATTCCAAATTCAAATTTTCCCAGCTATTTACTCATGTATTTATCCTTCGATGACCGTCATTCATTTGTTTTTTTCTTCTGTTTTTTTCTGTTTGCGTCACTCATTTTACAAAATGGAAAACTTAAAATATCGCATTATTTACGAGTACGAGTTCCGCCGTGGCACTAGTGCTGCGGAAACGACTAGAAGGGTGAATGATGTGTATGGCGGTCATGTTGCAAAAGAAAACACAGTTCGTTTTTGGTTCCAACGTTTTCGTTCAGGAAATGTCGACCTGCAGAACAAGCCCCGTGGACGGCCTGAGACTCAAGTTGATAATGAAGTATTGAAGGCTATTGTGGAAGCGGATCCATCGCAAACCACGTCCGAGTTAGCTGCAGGCTGCGGTGTTAGTAATAAAACTGTTTTTATTCACTTGAAGCAAATTGGGAAGATTAAAAAGCTTGAAAGGTGGGTACCTCACGAATTGACTGAAGCAAACCGGCAAAAGCGCGTCGACTACTGCGTTACATTACTGAACCGGCACAATAATGAAGGTATTTTAAACCGAATCATTACCTGTGACGAAAAATGGATTCTTTACGATATATAATCGAAAGCGCTCAGCGCAATGGTTGGATCCTGGCCAGCCAGCCAAATCCTGCCCCAAGCGAAAATTAACCCCAAAAAAGTTACTTGTAAGCGTTTGGTGGACTAGTGCCGGTATTGTTCATTACAGTTTTCTCAAATCTGGCCTATTGTCAGCAATTGCAAACCATGATGGAAAAGCTAGCGGCTAAACAACCTAGGCTGGTCAATCGCTCCACGCCACTGCTGCTTCACGACAACGCTAGACCACACACTGCACAACAGACGGCTACCAAATTAGAAGAGCTTCAATTGGAATGTCTAAAACATCCTCCGTACTCCCCGGATCTTGCTCCAACAGATTACCATTTTTTTCGAAATTTGGACAACTTCTTGCAAGGGAAAAAATTCAACTCTGATGGGGCAGTCCAAATCGCCTTCACAGATTTTATTGATTCCCGTCCGACTGGTTTTTTTAGTAAAGGGATCAATGAACTACCTATGAGATGGCAAAAATGCATAGAAAACAATGGTTCATACTTTGATTAATTAAATATATTATATTTAAAAATATTCGACTTTTTGTTCCTCCTATACAAAACGCCAATTTCATATGTAAGCACCTAAAATACTGTCGCGGACTTTTTTATATAACTTTTTAAGAGAAACAATTTTACAATAAAGTTTACGTAACTTAAACCATTTAGACAGCATACGCCTCGGAAGCTCTCAGACGGTAAAAATAATTCCCCGTTTTCGAAACATTCTTCATTACTGCTCCGCTCCTATGCGTCTTAGCGTGATGTTATATAGCCTATAGCCATCCTCAATAAATGGACTAACAAACTGTAAAAGAATTTATGAAATCAAACCAGTAGTTTCTGAGATCCTAGCGTTCAAACAAACAAACAAACAAACAAACAAACTCTTCAGCTTTATAATATTAGTATGGATATGTTATGAGATTGTCTCGGAAGGTACCGCTTTCGGTAGTAATGCCGCCTGCCGCGCTGAGGTCCCGGGTTCGATTCCCGGGTCCCGGTATGCTTTTTTTCCACTGTCTCGGTGGTAGGTAGTGTAACCGCCTGCCGCGCTTGAAGTCCTGGGTTTGATTCCCGGGTTGGTCCATTTGTGTAATCCACAAATGTTTGTTTCGAAGTTTGGGTGTTTTTTATGTAAAACATGTGAGCATGTACTTATTTAGAAATGTCTAAGTATGTTTATCAGTCGTCTAGATCCCATGGCACAAGCTTATATTAGCTTAATTTGGGCTAAATTTAACCGACTACGCAAAAAGTAGATTTCCTTCCCAAGGACTCAAACAATCTCTATACGAAATTTCATCTAAATCGCTTCAGCATTCTAGGCGTGAAAGCGTAACAGACAGACAGACAGAGTTACTTTCGCAAGTATCATATTAGTAGGGATAAAAAAATATATTGGGGGCATTTTGTCACACTTCACTCGACTCGTTCTTCACATGTCGCTCGTCCTCCAAAACTGATTTAGTATCCTAATTAGTGAACGTGTAATCGCGCGCTTCGGCGACTTAATTTCTTTACCTAAATCGTATCCGATATTTAGGGTTCTAAATTTAGGTAGATGTCCACTTTAAGGTATGTTTCTACCTCCTAGAAGGAAAGGGGATTGCCTACCTTCATATTCCCCCCTCCGCAGCTAGCCCCCATCAAGAAGCAGGCCTGCCTGGAAGACAGCAGCTGCGCCCACACCAGGTCCCGATCGAGAGGCTCCAGTGGGGCACCGCCCCCCGCCCCTCCTGCACCCCCCGCCTGGAGGGACACCGACTCGCATGGGGCCCCCGTTAGTGTGCACAGACCTATAACCAAAAACATGTATATTAGACGAAAATAAACATGAAAAGACACCAAGTAGGTAAGATCAATATGTAAATCAAAGAAAATGTGGTAATGTGGAAAAGTCATCATGCCATATCAATAGCACACTGAATTGTAATTTAATTATCTTGCTAATTTATAAATATCTGAGCATAGATATGTAGATAAAAGGATAAGTAAACAACTTGCAGTGTGGATAATTATATAGATCTCTTTGTCAAGAAAACTCGGAAGCAATCAGTAAGGGATCACCCAAATATTTGATTTACAGCACGTCAGTCAAATACACTCACCACTGTGCAATATTTCAGGGAAAATACATTCTAATACTATGAGACATTTTGAAAAAGGAACATTCTTAGCCTAAAGGAATCAAATACAACTCGAAAATCTAGTAAGAGAAAAATGTCATCATATATGTTACCTTCAATAGCTCTGCCAGACACCAAGGCTTCGTAGCACCCGTGAAGTTTGGCAACGGCCTTTTCAATCAGCGGCACCCACAACTGTTTCCGTTTAGCCTGAAATTAAGTACATTTTGTTTTAGCTTAAAAGTGGCATCATGATCAGCAGGGATAGCGCGGAAATAAGGGGTTATTGTACGAAAATTTTCGTACAATAACCCCTCATTTTCTATCTCTATTGCTCCCACACAATTATATAGGGTTTTCATTTAGGTAGTAATGGCTACCGAGCGGTTACAGTATGGGGTTCATCAAAAGAGGTCTTAAAAGATTCCTGCAACGTCGGTAGCACGTTTTTTACACTTGCTCTACATTCAACGAGAATCTCGTAAGTACGCGAGGAAATCACGAGAAACGTGAACAAGGAGCTGATTGTGAGACGGCTCCGCACTCACGTTTCTCGCGAGATTCTCGTTAAACGAGGAGGCTACATTTGTGAACGTCCATAGGCTGCGGTGCTCACTTTCAATCAGGCGGCTATATGCTTGTCTACCTTCCAGAAGCAGTACGGTAAGTTCCTCTCCACAATACAATAGATTTCCACCAAGTATCGCCTGATCCCATTACTTATCTCACTTCAGTGGTATGAATTGTCCCTACCTGTGAATACACCAGGTGTCCCTTCTTATTCGCGGGCAGTAGATCATCCACAGTGACGGTCAGCCATCGTCCGTCCTTACACAGACGCAGCTGGTAGGCTCCTACACTGGGCTCCCCTCTCACCACCACTCCTCGTACTAGAGACGAACGTTCTGCTAGAACTGCCAGGGCTGATAAAAGCCAGCAGTTGCCTAGGACTCCTGGAAATGAGTAAGGTGGTGGTTAAGGTGAGAAAAGTGTCTAAAATCAAGTAGGTCTCATCATCTTAACGAGCGCCAAGAAGTGAGTCACGGTGAGCGCGTTAGCGTATATTTGTATGAAATCAAGAGTCATTGCCACCTAGCTGTAAAAGCGGAAACTTGTTTCGCCACCATAATATTCGTGATCAACGATGGACGCTCGCTCAAAGTCGCACTAGACATTCAGAAAAGATTTCTTTTACTTAATGAAATCAATAATAAACGACGTGTGCCGATTAGAGGTGCACTCTTTGCCAGAACCGAGTAATTCAAGAGATCGTATATCTATCAAACATAGACACTTGACACAGTCTTATAATTCTGGGGTCTTCAAGAGGAACGTGAAGAGGCACATCACTACTCGACTACGAGTGTCCCTTATTTCGCTAGATGTCGCAATCGCTTTCGAAAAGAATATCAAATATTACATCAAATCGGCCTACGGCAGTCCACTACCAAAAGAATTAATAGGTCCTATTTTTTCAGTCGCAGGGAGTGACTGGATGCGGAAGGCTCTGGACCGTGTATTGTTGCATAAACTGCCATAGGCGTATTTGATTGATTTTTTTTACATGTAGAAGAAATAGTAACATTAAGTGCTCAATTACCTTGAGAAATATCGGAAGGCCTAGGGTCCCGGAACACGACCCAAGGTAGCCGGTGGTCAGACTCCACGTGTATCTGGTGGGGCCTCAGCCACCTGGTAGCCGCGCCCGTCTCTGCTCCCCCACTGTAGTATAGCGAGCGAGGTGATGCCGGGAATGACGAGTCTACGTATGGTTCTCCTGTCTGAAACGAATATTAATAAATAAATATGTATTTACGAACATTTTGTATACAACGCTATCTGATTTCAAAGTAAGCTAGGATTAGCCTGTTAGTTATGGGTAGGAATTTGGATTTTACAGAATATTGAAATTGAAATAATAGAATAGAAATATTCTTTATTGTCACCAATTTAGAATTACAAGACATACGGAAAACATGTTTTAAAATGTACAACGAGCGGCCTTATCGCTAAATGCAATTTCTTCCAGGCAACCTTTGGATGGATATAAGTGTTAGAGAGATAATTTAGATGTTACACATCTTTAAGCGTTCCGTGGCGGGTCAGAATTTTTAGTGAACTGTCCCACGTCAAGCGCAGCCGGTAGTGTATGCAAAGCCAAGCTGAGGTCTTGGCTTCGAATACTGGCTCCTCAGTAACTTAACGGTTTACTACTACTAGTCCAAAAACCCGCAGCAAGTGTTTTTCCTTGCTTCTTGCTTCTTCTTGGGCTTCCTCGACTTGAAAGTTTGGCAAAGTTAAGTCTTTTTCAAGACGCAAATCGCTTAGCTGACCTTGGATTTGCGGCGGACTTAAGGCGCTACATTTACGTACATTTAACGCCTACGCCATGCTCCCTTCACCCACCACACGTGTGTCAACCTGTCGCATTCGTCTGCACCACTTAGCACTGCTACTATTTTCCCATACAAGCCTGCGACACAGGCGTCCGCCGCGTGCGATCGTTTCACTTAGCGAAGGCCCTAAATATAGTATGTTAAGGGGCACGTCCGCAAAATGCACAAAAAGACATTTCGGATTTTGGAAATATTCAAGAACTTACTTCATTAAATGACACTGTAGTGATCACTATCACACAAAGGAATTAGAAATAGGTAACTATTGCAATGATGAAATGCAATGCACTGGCTCACTTGCACACACAGTCTCGAGCGCGGGCGCACTTCCATGTCACACCGTGTCTACCGTCAGACTCACGACTGACAGCCGCCCCCTCTACTCGTGTACATGAGACAATGTATTATATCTACTGTGTAGGTACAAACACTACAGACACTAAAATGGAACCTTAAATTCTTAATAGATGAGACTACATTAACACCGTGCGCTTTTTACAAAATAATTATTTACTTGCGAAAAAACCTCTGAAAATCATCGAAATTTACCTTTATCAATTTGATTGTTAATAACTTTGAGAGGTGTTTTTTTCTAATGTAAATAATTATTTTGTAAAAAGGGCACGGTGTTATTGTAGTTTCATCTATTAAGAATTTAAGGTTCCACTTTAGTGTCATTTAATGAAGTGAGTTCTTGAATATTTCCAAAACCCTAAGTGCATTTTTTGCGGACTAGCCCCTTAAATAAAGGCGGCTACCCACCGAGGCACACTGCGCCAACACCTCCTGCCACTGCGTCCACGCGTGACTCTCCTCGCTCAGACGTAGGATCTCCATCGGGGTGCTTTCTTGGCGCTCGCCGTCTGAACCTTCGGCTGTGTACAACATATTATAGTTAAATATTAATTCACTAAAAAAAAAACTAGCTGAACAGTGACTTGTGAACTGTGACTTTCGTTTGATCTATGGCCTACCTGAACAATTTACATATACCGTAGCGTATCATGTTTCCGGATCGATCAAACCATTTGGAAGCTAAATATATGCATCAAAATACAAATGATATCGTAGGGGTAGGCAGAGACATATTGTACGGGGAAATCGTAGCCGTACAGGAATTTTGGTAGCATTAAAATATAAGTTAAGGATTAAAATGGTATATTATCTCAACTTATACTAAAATGGTAAATGGTTGTGAGTACACCGAACCGGATGGTAGTTGTCAATGCACTGGTTCGAAATACATAATGTGTTGGCTTTGATCGGCGTAATCTGCTGACTACGCGCAACGTGATGTACGATGTTAGCCGCTGCACGAGGCTCGTACACATATTATACGTCTACATTTCACCTTTCTAGAATTTGCCCCACGTAATAGCCGTAATAGGTGCTGAGTCGTTTCAAAATTGAGAGGCGCAGGTTGTGCATGCTTGCTGATGAAGTTTTTCAAGTCTCAAGGTGCGGTTCCACTTAGACGGAGTGGAGAGGAGCGGAGACGAGCTGTGCCGCGATTCACCAATCACATGGCTTAAAATCCACATCGCTTCTTCGCTCCGCACAGTGATTGATGAATCGCGGCCCAGCTCCTCTCCGCTCCGCCTAAGTGGAACCGCACCTATGGGCGTAAAGCCTTCAACTTGAGTTACTGCCATTTTACGGGTCACCGCAACCAACTGCTTAATATGCCGTCCAAAGCACGGAGAAATGCTCACTCATCCTAGGACCAGCCGCAGTAAAAGTTAGTAACTACTTTTTTTTTTTTTTTTTCACATAGGCATTATACAGATGCGCTTGTAAAACGTCCAGAATATAAAACAAAAACTCTACCACCAGTTCACAACGCGACCCACCTGAGAAGAACTGGCAAGAAACTCAGCGGGTTGTTCTTTTTTTTGCTCTATTTACAATTTTAAAGAATCTAAAAACTAGGCATTTTCACAATTTTTTTGAGAATCCAGCAGAGCAGGTCATTTCCAGGCTTCCTTATCCAACAAATAATCATTGATTGTATAGTAGCCCCTGCAGTACAATTTACTTTTAACAGATCTTTTAAACTTATTAAGGGACATACTTTGAATTTCTGACTGCAGTGATCGTTCACAGAATACTGAATCCTGCGTGCACGAACGCCACGCACGCAATTAAAGAAATCAGAGAATGGGGGGGGGGCTTATAAAGTATTCTTATGTCATAAGGCTAGACTTACGCGACTCGTCATCGTCTAAGCACGGCTGGTCGGGCGCGGCTCGAAGTAATCTCGCCCGCGGTGAGGCGCACATGTCGCACGCGGCCGCACTCGCCTTGTTCACGAACGTACACTCGGAACACGCCCATTCTGTACTCTCCGCCCTGAAAGTTTATTGTAACGAGTTATTTTTTTGAAAACAAGCACGCCAGGCAAATGCAACATTGAAATTAATTTTTGACATTACGTTCCCGATTATATCAGCCGGAAATAGTGTAGCGTTTCAAGAGTGAAAGTTTTTAAATCGGTTATGTAGTTTTGGTGCTCATTCAATGCAAACATATAATGAAATCTTACTAATCTCTTTATAATATCAGTAAGATTTAGTATAAAAAAGTGTGTGCATGTAATCATTACGCGCGATTGAAGTAAAACTTCTTTGCCATTGACGGCATATATCACTGAAATGATTTAAAATAATATCATTTATTCGTAGAAGTAAGTAGTAAGCGTTACTTCCGTCAGAAAAAAAATCTGAGTTACACCTAGTCGCGCCTAAAGAAGTTTTACTTCAAAAGTCTAAATCAACGAACAGATTACAACAGAACTAAATATAAAATTACCCTCAGCTATAGACTGTCGGCAATCCTGGAACATCCTTTCCAGGGGTTATCCGGGTCTCCCAACCTTTAAACCCGTAGTAGTAAACGTATGGTTTTAGTGGTAAGAGTCCGGCATGGAATCCATTTCCATACGTAAAAAAAACCCTCAGCTATAGATGTGACATGACACATCAAAGCTGTTATAACAAGTAAACTATTATACAAAATGTACCTATCAATACATATAATAAAATCGTAACAGGTCGCTGTCTGTACATGGAAGATAAATAAGAAAAAATAATATAGGGGGGCTTTATGAACGCAATAGAACCCAAAACAATGATTTTTAGAATTTTTGTCTGTTTGTCTGTATGTCTGTATGTCTGTATGTCTGTATATCTGTTTGTCTGTACGGTTGTGCACGCTAATCTCAGTAACCGCTCAACCGATTGCAATGCGGTTTTTTTTATTGTGTTGAGGTTTGCTTCAGTTAACATTTAGCGTTTGTTTTATGTAAATCGGTTTAGAAATAAAAGAGTTATAACACTTTTAAGAATCAGATATTTTGAAAATTTTAATTGTAGGGGTTTCTTTGAATGTGAGTGAACCTAAACTGGCGTGTTGGCTTAATCATAAAAGAGCTTAATGATTAAGACTATTTTCAAATAATTCAGTCCGCGCCGAAGGCGTGGACTGAATTGTTTTAAAATAGACTTAATCATTAAGCTCTTTTATGATTAAGCAAACAGGGCAGTTTCAGACGCTGCTTGATGACTCTGATGAAGAAATACCTTTCCTTTCATGCACCTTATGTGACGTAAACGAAGTTGCGGGCTCAGCTAGTAAGAGAATACATACTTGGTATCGGGTGGCGGTGTTTTGTGTCGAGATCCACGTCGAGGCAATGCCGGAGTGTTGCGGACTGCTCTTCGCGGAGACGGACTGCGACCCGCTGGATACAACATTATTGTGTTACTGGTAAGAGGTTAATGGGTATTCCTGGTACAGTCAACTACCATGATATGTACTAGTTTAATCTTACAAAATGATGCATCCCTGCGAGTGCCACTATGAACTAACCAAAGATTATGACTAACATGGAATCCACCGAACTTGACAATCATGTATTGATTGCTATGCATGTTATGCGTGCTATTTATTATTTTATTTTAAAGTTTACTTTCTCAGTCAACTTTAAAATAAAAAAATCGGTTGTCTGTAAAGTCGGTTTACTGACGATGGTTGAACGTCATAAGAAAATATTATAAAAATAACATTACAAAACAAAAAGAAATATAAAAACACATCAATTGAATAAAGTGCCATCTGTTGAACATTACTAAAATAAATGGAACGCCTCAGAGCGAGGTAACGTCGTATTGCGTCATCTTTTATCGTTCGTGCAGCTGGCTCCATCGAATTATAAGACGTTGTCACGTCAAAAATTAATGTTTTGCGATACATAATTATTGCTCTTTACACGCATACATGGTACTGTCAAGTTCGGCGGACACCATGTTTGGTTAGTTCATTATGGTACTCGCAGGGATACATCATTTTGTAAAATTAAACTAGTACATTTCATTGTAGTTGACTGTACAACCTTCATCACGGGACTCCCGGCCAAAGCCAGTTGTAGGGCACCAAGAGGTCTGAGCCAGGAAGGAATCCGGTAAGAAAGGGGGTAGTAATACACATCGAAATTGGGAAACAGCCAAACATGCATCTGCAGTTTTCATCGGACACTAAGTTAATCAGCCAATGGCTTCCGTGCAAAAGAGACATGTCGTTCTTCCAATTCCAGAATCTCCATGATAACAGTTATAGTGGATAAGTTTATTGTCGTGTTAAAATGGACAACTGCAGCAACTTGGAATTTTTTAAGCTGTCCATAAGGCATTGGCTTGGCCTAACGACTGCCATATCTCCACCGCCCGGCACCAACAGCTTAATATGCCTTCCAAAGTAAGGAAACGCTCATGATGATCAACCATCTAAATACGTAAGTTGCAAAACAGTGATCATTTTAACATTGAGTCAGAGGGCCACCAGCGAAAATTTTATTATTTAAAAAAAAAAAACAATAACTTACAAGCGCCATGGTTAGATTCGCTGGTAGGCACAGCTAGGCCATGTTTCGGTACGGGCGGAGTTTTGCACGCGAGGCACAAATTCGCCGACACTGGGTTTTGAAGGGTACACGAGCTGCAAGACCTGAAATCAATGGTACAATGGTTTAAATACTTTTGACCTACGATTTACCATACTATTAGTACATAATTATGTACTATCGCACCGGTCTGACAGGGTTTCAGCTGTCAGCTTTTGCTTTGGCCATGAGGCTTTTTTTTTTTACGTGTGGAAATCCTACACGGATGCCATGCCGGACTCCTACCGACCAAAACCACACGATGCTCTACAACCGTCCACGGCCGGGAGTCCCGGGTAAGCCCTCGGAAGGATGTCCCAGGGCTGGCCATGAGGCTGGCTTGATAGTAGAAACTAGGAGACCTAAATAAGGTGAAGCGGTTCTTTACGCCACACCAGAGGTGTCTGCTGTACAAGACGCAGACACGTCCTTGCGTGGAATACTGCTCTCACCTTTGGGACAACTCCGCGAGGAACTTGCTTGACGCGCTGGACTCTATGCAGCGGCGTGCTGTTCGCATTATTAACTGCCAGGAGGCGACGGAAAGTCTGGAGCCATTGGCGCAGTGAAGAACTATTCCATCTTTGGCTGCATTCTACCGTATCCATCACGGTGAGTGTTCTGAAGAACTCTTCAACCTAATCCCACCCTCTCCTTCCCATCAAATCCCGAACAACGCGTGCTGGACAGAGGTGCCACTCTAACACAGTGGAGAGATCGTTTCTCTGTCGAACCATAAAAACCTGGAACGACCTACCAGCGCACGTGTTTCCCTCCTCTTACAATCCTGGGTGCTTAAAGCGGAGCGTGAAGAGGCACATCATTAGGCCGCCAACTTGAGGACCACTGTCTATAGTCTTACAGACTGACAGTGGCCAGTGACTTTCCATCAGACGGCGGCATCAATTTGGCGAGCTAAATATAAAAAAAAGCAATGCAAAGAGGTAACTTACCAAAAGTTGAGAGGCTGCTGTTGCGGCCTAGCCCCGGCGCAGGCCGCACACGAAGCCGCTCCATTGTCATTGACGAGGGTACAGCGGGCGCACGACCACGTGGCGCCCACAGGCCCGCTAGCGGCGCCCGGGTTGGACGGTCTAGCGGCTGGCTCTGAAGGAGGAGGCATCGTAACGCTGCTCTATTATACTAAACTTAGACACCACCCATCAGGGGTTCAAGACTGCTATTATCATTGATTTATTAATGTTTGGCAAAAAACGTTGCCCAAAGTGTCACATGCCAAAGTATGTTTCCCAAATTTTTATTTGGCAAAACAACTTTTCGCAATTTTACAGTTAGCAGTACTATTTTTGGCAATTTATTGTTTAACAAATAATTAGTTTCATTTTACCAAGTATTGGGTAGTCAAATATGGTTTGGCATACTTTACCCAATATACAGGGTGAATTTTTGAAAAGGGCTTGGATTGATAAGGATCAAATTCTGCGAAGTAATGATATACGGCAAATTTAAGGAAAGTTTGGAAATTTAATAGAGTTCATAAATATTTCATGTACCTAAATTTTGTATCATAATTTGTTTCGATCGAAATCCCAGAATAGATCGTAACTACTCCGTGTCTTAAATCATGCTCAGAATAATTCTTTGGAGAATATTCTAAACGGAATGAATAATATTGAATGCAGTACGATCCTTGAGGTCTCGAATCCAGCTATGTATTAAAAACAATGGTCTACATTTTGAACAATTAATCAGTTAACGTACAGGGCGGGAACGGGAGAGAACTCTCCCACCCGAGTTCCGCAGTCGGTGGCTTGGGCGCCGCCGACGTGTCTTCGCCGAGGACAATCGGCCTCCATGACCGGGGGCCTAAGGACGGTGAGAGGGTTGCTCACCGTCATTGCAGAAGCAGGCCCACGACGACAGCGTGACGCCCGAACCACCCCATAGGCGAGGCCGCAGTGGCAGCCGAGGGTCTGTTGGGAGTCCTGGGACATCCTTCCGAGGGCTAACCTGGGGCTCCCAGCCATAGGCTTTGGGCGTTACCTGAGGTTTTTTAGTCCGGCATAGTATCCATGAGAATTTTCCCTCACTTTAAATAAAGAAAAACAGTTAATGTAATAAAAATAAATTGTATTTTGTTAAAGATGAGCACTTTCCTTTAGTTTGCCGTATGTCATTACTTGCCAGATTAAGATCCTTAATAGCAACCCTATCGTATGGTGTAATAATATAGGGTGTGTTTTTTTTTTCAAAATCAATGGGTTCGATTCCCAGCTAAGATTATTGGTTTTTCAAAAATCTAATGATGAGGTTTTAAGTTTCATCAAAATCGGGCTCGTGACTCCTTTGGGCATTTTTCGCTATTCCTTATAGTTTCGGATTTGGCCATCCAATCCCTTTTGAAAAATTCACCCTGTATAGTCTAAATTCATCGCATTAAAAACTTGGCTAACTGCTAGGTACTATACAAATAAATTCCGCAAATATATTAAAATCGATGCTGCACTTTTAGGTATCAAAAACTGAAATAAATACAGACTCTTAATGTAGGTTGGAATATTTCTGACCAAGGATTTATAAAGCACAATATAAACAATTCGAAATTATAACTCTTAATAGTGTTTGTTAAGCTAAAAAGAAACATTAACTTACCAACAGCAAACAGCAGTTCATCGCTGTTCAAATCGTGGTCTAGCGAAGCTATAGGCACTGTTAGCTTCTTCGGCTCGGTCCGGTTGCTTTCTGGCTTGCTGCTGCCACTGGCTTCGGATTGGCTGGCCGGTCGAGGACTGCCGCAGTTCAAATAAACATTGTAGGACATTTTGACATAACGCCATCTAGCTCAAGTTAAACTAATATTTAAGCTTCTGCTATGTTATATAAACAACCGATAAGCATAATATTTCCAAATACTTTTATATCATCAAAACATCCAAACTCCGAAACAAACATTTAAATAGTATTGACTAGTGCCTATTGGAGGAAAAGAAAGAAGAGTGATATGTGATGGATATTATATGGTTCACAGTTTCATGGGAATTATATAAACTACTATAAAACTTAACTATAAAAACAATAGATAAGGTGTTGAAACATAACGAGCTCACTAACATAAGGATCACCCAAAGGCATACTTCTTATGCCTCGGCTAAAGAACTCGGAGATCTTAGTTAATGGTCGGCACCATGTGACTTTGTTCCCAATCAATTAACTTAAAACTAGTCCCCGATCTCTAGATGTCAGCATGAATTTTCATCAGCCGGAATCATATTGACGAGCTATATACAAAAGGTTATTTCCAAACTTACCAGAAAGAATTTAAGGGTCATTTTTCTTTAACTACAACATACAACACAGTGTCTTACGGACTATCACAGCACATAGACGCCAGACTGGTCACGAAACTCACCTATTATGTTTCCCATCAACGGCATCCCTAGTAGCAAGAGTGACCGCCGCGTGGGGAGGTCTCCCACTGCGGCACACATCGCACCACCGCGCCCACCACGCGTTGTACGCGAACCAACACTCACTGCATTGCCACATGCGGCTCTCGCGGCTGGGTATTACACGCAATGTATCAGATACACGAAAATAATAAAGCCTTGATGATACAAAGTGAGGTTTTGTGCTAGCTCGCGCCACTTACCTTTGCGACTATGAAGTTCGTTCGTTCGCGCTGCAATTATGCACTATAAGGTATCACAGGGTAAACTACTCCGCAGCTGAGGCGGGAGGAGCGCCTTTCCCGTTTCAGCAGTTTATTGCATAATACTTAATTATGCATAATTGCGGCGCGAACGAAAGAACTTCATAGGCGCAAAGTTATGTGGCGCGAGCTATACTTGTGAACTCGCTGGCTTGTAAACTCACTCCGCGTCATCGAGGTTTAACTCAGCTGCAATTTCCAAACTATTGGATGTTCGAGCAAATAATGAATGGACTGCTTAGAAGTATGATACATAGACCGCAAAGGACAGTCGAAAGACAAAGTCAAAAGTCGTAAAGCTTTATCTATTTTCATTCGAATTAGAAAAAAAAAATAGATAATATTAAGTAGTTCCACGATTAACTAATCCACTTTATTTTGAGACAGAGAAGTGAAAACTTTGTTAAATGGATGGAGTCTCGTTAATTTTGTGCACCACTGCTGTGACTCATCCCTTTATGGTCGAATCGCGGAGCATGCTACGTTACTACCTGTCTCTGTCACTCTTAGCAAAATTGTTATTCGCTATGTCACTCTTACAGTCAAAGATTTATTTATACTTGCTACTTAAACATTTTTCAATTATTCATAATCATCTCTAGATAGATCCCTCAGTATAAGAACATCAAACTAGTTTAATGGAGCCTTTGAGAATGCCGTAAGGCAAAACCGGATAGATATTACAAAAATAAATAATGTCGAAGAGGGAACGCAACCCCCTGCGGCGAAGAGGGGAAAAAACAGCGCACTTTTTTGCGCAGCGCATTACAATGACAAACGCTTACGTTTCATTTAAACAAGTCAAAAAGTACTTACGTTGACTGTTGCTGTGTAGAAGGCACTTTAGACGGCTCGCGAGGATTGTGGCACACTTTGCCCACGGACGGCAGCATGTGGTACACCTTCGGTTGTTCCCGTTGCAGCCCTATATGCGACGTCCTAATGTTCGAAGCTACGTCATTCACAGGCGATAGGCAGTTTTCAGCACCTAACAACTCATCTATCCTCGCGTAATCCCCATCACTGATATCATTGGAGTACAAGGCCTCGTTCTGAGAGTTGCTCATGACAGTCTTGGTATCTTGAACAGACACGTATGAATACCGTGTCCCGTTATTATTCACTTGAAGCTGAAGATTCAAGTCCTTGTACTTCCCTTTATTCGGTAACGCATATATAACACCTTCAGCGTTCGTATCCCAACTGCACTCTTTGTCAATCACATCGATACTGTTTTCATCGATTTTGGAATCTTTCCTGATTTCTGGTTTAGTTAAAGTACCACAATAACTGGCTAATGACTTTTGGTAATCGTTTAAACTTCTTCTACTAGATATCACTTTGCCAACTGGTCGTTCAGCATTCGTTTGCTCTGAAAAAGAACGCCGATACGTGGGGCGAATTTCTGGAGAATTTGATGCGCTTATGGATCTTCTAAAATTGGCTCCTAGCGTCGTACTCCCGGTTGGCCAATCCGGTACTGTGATCATTACTCCTCCTGATGTAGGAAGAGATGTAGCCCCTTCTCTACCCATTGACGTCTCATGTCTACCTAAAGTAGTAACGCTGAGACCTCTAGCGTTAGGGATTCTAGCGAGAGGAGAAACCCTCGGTGACAGGCAAGCTTCACAATGCGTTCTAATGCCCGAGTTCTCCAAAGTGCACTTGCTACACGACCACTTCTTCAAGTGTAAGCCTTTACTTTGTTCCCTCTGATACTCTTTCACATAATTCAACTCCCAATTGGATTTGCTCTCGTTGCATTTCTTCGGCCGCCTGGTTACTGTGTGGAGGCTTCTCAAAAACGATTCTCTAGGATTAATTTGACCATATCTTTCAGAAACCATTAAACTGGTAGGTCTGTTAATGGTACCTCTACCAGGCTCGTTCAGTTTCCACCAATTTTGCTGAGAATTTATGACTGATCCATGCGACAGAGAGCGAGTGACACCATGTGCGTGATCGGACAATTGTGTGGGAGAGAGACGAAGGGATTGCAAGTCGAGATTCAAACGTCTGCCATCTGAGTAGCTCGTTGTCGGTTTATATGATGATGGGACAGCCAGGGTGTTGGACCTTATCATAGTGTTGTCTGAAAAGAAATTTCGTCGTTAATGATAACACTGAAGGCAATGGAAGGAAAGCTTGGAGGCAACTGGAGAAGACATTGTTACCTTGAGCAGACTTTTCTTGGTCCGTCATCCCTGAAGCTTGATCCTCATCATCAGATAGCCTGGAATGAAAACCATTTATATAAGATTTAGATCTAGGCAATTTTATATTAGGTCAAATAGAATATTTCTAACGAATAACACAAATGTTTTTTTAAATTGAACTATTCAGATTTAACTGTCTGACAGGAAAATACGACTAAGTACTGATCTATATTCTACAATAATAGGAGCATATTTGGTCAGGACAAATTTCACTTGCCTCCACTATCCTGTCATTTCAGAAGCTTAAAAGGAGACAGAGTATTTCAGCTGCCTTTTGGCAAAAATCTTTCAGGGGATATAGGGAAACTAAACACTTCAGGGTCTCGAAATCAATAGAAAATTGGTACACCTGCTAACCGACACAGATACTTATGACACACAAGTTATTTAGTATCCTATCCAGGAGCCAGAAAAGACGTTGGGAGGTCATACGGCAGTCGCTAAACAAAGTCTTAATATAGGTACGTACAGAATGGATGGGTACTCTCCGCCTCTCAATGAACCGAAATATCACACCTCACCCACGCAGGTCAATGTTCAATATCGGAGTAAGTGTTATTATCGTACATTATTCATTATCGGGTGCCGTTGCGCGGGCGTCAGTTCTAACATTGTTGCCAATTATTGCAACCCTGTAACACTCACGCATCGTCGCTCTTATACAAGCTGTAGATTTAGTAGTGTGCAGTACTTGCACACGTGATTCTACTGCCTACACTCGTTAATACTGTGTGATAAAAAAAAAAATTTTTTTTTTAGTCTTTTTTCATATTGAATTCGTTTTTTAATTCCAACGGGAACTCTGCCTAACCTCCACTGACTAATAATACGTGAACCTATGAAACAGAAAAACCGGTCAAGTGCTAGTTCCGTACCAAAAAACGGCAAAAGGTGAGCGGTGAACGCTCGAACGCAGCCAGTATACCTAATACCTACAAACGATCAGCTGGACGCTAGAGGTCATAGCACTGGATAATAAATAGGCATTATGCGAGTATCATTTACAATCTTTCGCTTTTTAGATTTATTATTAATTATTGAGTACTTACTTAAATTTATGTTCACGTATTATTGGCCAGTGGGTACAGGCAGAGGTCCTTTGCAAATAAAATCAAATTTAACATGAAAAAAAAAAAACGTTTTTTTTTATCACAAAATATTAACGGGTGTAGGCAGTAGAGTCACGTGTGCAAGTATTGCACACTACTAAATCTACAGCCGGTATTAAGAATTAAGACAAATCCGTAAAATAAAGGAGTTTGTTTATGTAGGTATTTGCAAACTTGTGACCACTTAAATGGTTGAAATTTGTTTTTCTTAAGATATTGCAACTGTGCCTTAACTTAGCTAAATGCAATATTAAATCAATATATCGACCCTCACAGCTGAAGAGTTACACAAGTAAGCAACATGTCTAAGCTCAACTAAGAACTATCCACCTTATAGATCGGAATTTATTATGCGGATGGGTATAATATGTAGGTATATCATATAATAGTATTTCACTATTGGGCCTTGTCTTAGGTGAGCGACAAACGCGGTAACACGACGCGAAAATATCAGCTGTTCCACCTATGCCACCTGGGAGGGAAAAGTGGAATATTTCAATTTCGGATTTGTCCACCTATTCCACCTGGGACATTATCAAGTGGTCGTTGTTATGCATTGCGTCCTAAGATGTCGCACTGAGACGAGACTTGATAAGAAGTATTGTCGCGTTGCTTTATATCGCGTTTCGGATGAGCGATCATCCCAGCAGAGCAACGGGTTAGGGAGTAAGTCAGACCTGTAGACCGGCGCATGTGGCGCGATGACGTCGCAGGCAGCGCAGCGCCACGACGCAGACACGTTGCGCAGCCCGCAGGCGCAGCGCCACGCGCGCGACGGCTCCGGCGCCGAACCCACACACGACCATTCGCTGTCAACAACCACCAACTCATTACTACACTACTACTACTTCTATTAGTATTATTAATGTTATTCGTAGGCTCCAACACAACAGTTTCGTATGCAGCAAGTTTATTATAATGATAGCTGCAAAGCATACGTGTTCACACATTACATTTCAAATTTCCTACAAAGGATATGTTCACGCTCACACGTCTACATTATACACATCTGAATTGTAGCTAATTGTAATTCTCCCATCAGCTGATTTTTTTATGACACACAAGTTTTTAGATGACACCTTTATGATCTAACAGGCTACAAGGTATTTAAGACTTTTATGAAAGAAAGAAGAGAAAGGATGGAAGAGGCTGAGGATGTAGTTTGTATGAAAATGAATGCATAAGTAGTCAGTAGTAATGCATGTGTCTAATACTATGAGGCTGGTATGGTCACATAAAGTTATTAAGCCTCTACAAAAACGAAAATCTCCACCAACATTATTAGTGAAAATGTCATAATGAATTATAATTATTCAAAAGTTGGTCTATCTATGTCTGGTGACAGAATGACAGATGAACAGTTGAGTCTCGGTAAGGTTTATCTCGCTAATTTTCCCCTTTGAATACAGAACCCTAAAAAGGGAGGCAACTAAATGGTAGAACCCTTAATAGCATAAATTTCTCACCGGTACTACTTTTAATGCTTATTAAAAGCTTCAATTAATGTCAGCCCAATTAATATTATTACTTCCGTGTACATTTCCTATCCTTCTACAATGTTTTAATACTAATCAAACTATATAGGTACATATCTTGGTAAGTATACACAGAATATGTAATTTACATACAACATCGAGCATAAAAACATCAATTTATCAAAAATACTTTATTGTTATGAATAATACACTAGTATTGATTATTGTATTACATTAGGCTTTTTACATTAGAAGTTATCGAGATAGCATGAACTAATGTCCTTGAATTGTTTGGAGCTAGATTAATATCATAATGTAGTTTGTAATTTTGTTACTGGCAGTGACACGAATTGCTCCTTTCTACATTAAAAAAAAACTGTATTAGATACTAAGATGAATAAGAGGGACCGGACTGAGTTTCTTGGGGTGTTCTTCTCAGTCTGTAGCATTTCCGAACCCCCGGTAGAGTCACAAAAATTTTGACAAACCTAAATAACTTTTTAAAAATTTCAAAGGGAATAAATTTTATTTTATTTTATTTTATTTATTTTATTTTATTTATTTTACTTGGTTTCTCAAATTCATAAAAACTGCTACATTAACTTCGAATGAAATTACATACACTCTATGAACAATATGTTACTCTTTATATGTACAGTAAGAGGTGTGGTATTGGCGTTCATAATTGTAATTTCTCTCTCTTGCTTATTTTGTGTCACTGTGTAAGCTACCAGATTGTAGGCAGGTCAGCAAAGCCTGGTTCTCAGCTAACCAGGTTATTGAACTTGGTTGACTGAGAACCAGGCAAGTACCTCATAAATTGAATGTAGAAAAATTATTAGTCTTGACCAGGACTCAAACCTGCGCCTACTAGCATGCCTGGCCAGATACTTAGTTAACTAGCCATCAAGACCTACTCGCATTCAACAGATTCCTTCACATTACACATGTCATTTTGGGGTGTCATACAAGACAGACATAATAATATGCCAATAATTTTGAAACTAGATGAGAGGCCCACATTTCACCTTTTTAGAATTTGTCCAAGTAATAGGTGGTGAGCCATATTGCTGTGTTAGAAATAGACAGGCACAGGTTGTGAGTGCCTGCTGTTAAAATTTTCAAGACGTTTTGATCTGAGATGATTATTTGATGGATCTGACCAATAACAGTTTAAATGTTAAACAAGTTCTGGAAACTGACAGTTGGGCATAAATAAGCTAAGCTATAATCAGGCTGTTTATTGTGTTTTAGAAGTTTTCCACATTCTCAGATAGAGATATGATTATAGACAAATTGAAAGCTATTCAAAAGTGTGGAGAAGTTTCAGGCTGGTGTTTCATTAAGGCAAGGGGAGTACCTACTTAGCTGTATCTTTACTCAATTCCCACTTTGATTAATCTGGATATATAAAAATTTGCACAGGAGATGATCTGATAAGTTGGTTGTTCACTTATTCATGATATAAACTTCTTAGCAGGAGCAAACACTGGACTTCAGAAGCACAACCTTAGTGTTCAGTCATATCTATTGCACTGAATAAATCTATTCATAGCAACACAATAAATTTTTGTCACCAATACGTACCTACATACATCGCGAACATAGGCCGCAAACAATTACATTTTCCACACAATTCCTGACAGACAAATACCTAAAACTGCACGTTAACATCTAATTTACTTAATGAAGTCGCCTATAGTGCGCGCAACAATGTAATACAAAAGAAATATAACCTAAAATACAGGTCACGAAAAATCGATATTTGCTGACAGAAACTCACAATGACTGTGGCGATTATATGAAAAAATACACACCTGTTAAAGCTGTTTTCAGTCGGAATGACGATCGCTTCAGATCCTGGGGTAGTTCCGTCGCTTTTACCAGTTCGTGATGTGTACTCCGGCGAAGAATCTCTACAATTTGTTTTAAATGAACCTCTGTCATGACTCGACACCCGCTTTGTACCACATTTTAAACACTTTACACTTTCTGTTGGATTGATTTGGCCGCACGTCTGACAATGCCATTGCAGCACCGATGCGATTGAACCCATTTTAATTCACACATGGCTATGAGACCATAACAATACTTCGTTTTATAAAAACAAATTCAGGTTTACGAAAAATGAAAACAGCTGATCCACCATGTTGTTTGTGTATAACTTTTTTTTAACAGGCACGCGACGCCACATTCCTACTCGGCTTAAAAATGTCAAATAAAACTTACATATTTGATATTTTACATGATTTTAATAAAAAAATAACTTTGGTTTTCAATAGTCACGTAGATAAATTAAATAAAAAACAGTGGTAAATTTTCGATACAACTTCTTTTTTATGTCATTCATGTCCGTTGTGCGCCATCTCTTGGTTAATATGCCTAACTAAGTCTGTGAACATTACAACCGGTGTGATTTGATGCTTTATATAGAGTAGAGATGTCGCCAAGACTACAATTTCAACATTTCAGAACTCTATAAACATAAACGTCTTGAAATAGTTGTTCATTATTCCATGACACCACCATACAAGGGTATATTTCCGGGGCACCAGAATGTATTTCTCTTATAAGGTAGGTAAAGGTTACGGACAATTTAAAGCACATCATCCAAAGTGTAGTATCTCACACTGCCGACCTTTGAGTAGGTATACAGGGCGTCCCACGGCTATGCCACATGGAGGGTAAGTACTTTAAATATTGTAGATGGAACCATTTACTGAAAGAAGACATTATTTTTATTTAAAAAACAATTTAAACTGCATTCATAGATTTTTAAATACTTACATGGTTGAGCTGGAAATCGAATCCGCTTCACGAGAAAAAATAATTACCTACCCCGTAGCTTTATCATACCGATCGGAAGGCTTCATCATAATAGTACGAGAGCCCACGACCAAAACCATGTCTCATAGCAATACGGCAAAAACCCTATAAAATCGTTAGATTGTATGATTCTGAACCCGACTAGGTGTGTAGTAACGGTCGAAAGTGTAGCAACTGCGTGGGAGGCCATTTCTGCTGTGTCAAAAAAAAAGGCAGTCGGTATTATAGCAATACGTCTGATAGTGAAAATGTACATAGATTTTATAATTGTATTACGAAATAGTTTGTTTTCAGACATTTTGCGCGTAGCACATAGCCTGAGCGCATTTTTGAAAATGTCAACAAATTTAGCCGACCTGTATCATAGCAATACGGATAATTTTTTTTTTTAACTTTTCGTATTGCTGCCATGATTACCAAAAACCTGTTTTCAGACACTTTAAGTGTAGCATATACTCCCAAAAACGAAAATAACGTTTCGGAGTCGCCTGGCCGACACATCCTGGACGACGATTCCAAATCCGACAGCGATTGAATACGAGAATATTTTGTAACTTTGCATAAACCGTTTTTTTTTTTCAATTTCATCCCAGTTTCCTTTTGTGCGATTTATTTCAGTCCTTCAACTTCAATGTTGCGGTTTCGGGTAAATTCTGTGTTAATTATCATCTAATAAATTCAGGGTCGCAACGTATTCATTGGTTTGTAACAGAGAATTCAAGATGCCTCAATACGATTTTTAAATGATATCTGAGTATCGAAAAGTTGTCTGATAGAGAAGGTGCTACACTTAATTTGTCTGATATAAATTTTTTGCACATGTGGACAACTTATTTTATCATGTCCAACAATTTTCAGACATATTGCTATGATACCGATCGGTAAAATTTGTTAACATTTTCAAAACGGTCTCAAAATTTAATGCGTCCACATTTCCGTCTGAAAATTGTTTTGTTCGCATCAAATAACCAAAATTTACTAAAAAAAAAGATTTTCAGACGTATTGCTATGAGACATTTTTTTTGTCTCATTTTTAATTTTTTTAAGTGATTTTACGGGTTTGCGCTACACCACTAACGTCTAAAAAATATGTTTCCGGTACCTCAGAACTATCATTCAACTACAGTCTGCAAATCAGACATATTGCTATGATGCAGTTCGGTAAAATTCCTTGACAATTTTGAAAATTCGGTCAGATCAAACGCTACGCGGAAAATGTCTGATATTGGTATTTTCGAGTTCAGGATAATCGTATCTATCGATTTGATGCGGTTTTGGCTGTATTGCTATGAGACAAAAATTTTGGTCGTGGGCTCTCGTACTATAAGGATTATTTTTTGCTAAGTAACATAGTGTCAAAAATAAAAGGAAGACCATGTATTTTAACATTTGATGTGAAATTTTGTTCAGAAAAATGAAAAGCTGGCATCGCCGCCGCCCGGTGATCTCAATGAAGAATTTCGTCCACGAGCCGATATCCACAGATCTAACAACGTTACATTTTTTTATGGGGTTAAGTATGACATGTATTTTTTTTTATACCACTAAGGTGGCAGACAAGCATAGGTACGGCCCACCAGAAGGACCGGTGGTCACCGCAGCCTGTATTAAATGTAGTTTACAAGAAATGAAAATGTTCACGAGCTACAAACAGAACTTGGACATATTATAAGTATCCACCACAGCAAGATCAAAAGATCGACAACCAACAATAATCAAAAGAGTGCTACTTTGTATTCAACAGTTTAGGACTTTTGTATTAAAAATGTTAAAATTCATGGTCTTCCTTTTATTTCTGACACTATGTTACTTAGCAAAAAATAATCCTTATGATGAAGTCTTTTGATCGGTATGATAAAGCTACAGGGTAATTTTTCTTTTCTCGGGTAGCGGGTTCGATTCCCGGTTCAACCATGTAATTATTTAAAAATCTATGAATGCAGTGTAAGTGGTTTTTTAAATTAAAATAATGTCTTCTTTCAGTAAAATGTTCCATCTTCAATATTTAAGGTACTTTCCCTCCATGTGGCATAGCCGTGGGACATCCTGTATATTATAAGGTGTCTTCTAAAGGTACCTTCTAATATATACTCTAAGCTGCCAACCTTATTTGACCTTATTGATGCTATTAAAGTGTGGAAACGGATAGGAAAAGGTTTGTTGTTATTTTTTTTAATTGCCACTAAGGTCTTCAACTTGACTTAACGTCTACCATGATACTTGCAACCAGACGAACAGCTTAACGTCTTTTATGAAGCACGGAGCACGGAGCACACTAATGGAATTTTTCCATTGCCACAATCGGTCATCCACCAACCCACAGCAGTAAACTTATGGCGCCACCCACGCAAACCTAGACTAATTAAAATGTTATGCGCCCCAAAGTTGATCAACGTCAGTCTTGTCAAGTCACACTTGATCAACTCTGGGACGCAATTAGGTAGGTACTCTCCTTTTCACTATTGAAGAAGTTCTTCATAAGTTCACCTTTTATCTAGATATGTAGATTTTTAGTAGATAAAATGACCAATATTTTATCTACTAAAAAGACATAAGCATAAATTTTTGCATAAATTAGGTATACATTGCGTCTGATTAATCAAATATCACAAGCATAATAATGGTAACCAATAAACCAATTTGAGTGTGTTTGAGTGTGAAACACAGCCGCCAACAGCAGAGACGAACGGTCCCGACAGATGCACGTCATAATTGAAGGCTACATTGGTTGGTCTGCACCGAATAGCCTCTCATATCCACTTAGTAGCCGCAGTAATGGACAATGTCTATAATTATTGCTTTAAATTGTACCATTAAAGCCGGAAAGCGTAGGTAATTTGAGTGAAATGTTTGTTTTCAGTGTTCGTGAGGCTTATATTCCTGGGTATTTACGTGTTAAATACAACATTTTGTTAATGGAGGCAAGGTGTAGCATATTGTAGGTAAATATTTTTTTACTGCTGTAATTTTCTGAGGAGTTTGATATACAGCAGGCCAATTGAGGCAGCAGCGAGTTCCAGGAAGTATAATTATCGAAGAAATATCATCAAACAGAATACCAACAGATCAATAGGTGAACGTGAACGTTAGTGTGGAGAGAATCTTCGCCAGAACTGAGCGATTCAAAAGAACTTTCATGTCGAACTTTAAAAACCTGGAACGACCTGCCCGCACACGTGTTTCCCTCATCTTACAATTCTGGGTTCTTTAAACGGAGCGTGAAGAAGCTCATCACAGGGCCGCCAACTTGAGGACCACTGTCAGAAGTCTTACGGACTGTTAGAGTGGCCCCCAATCGCTAGAAGCGCCATAACTTTCCAGGCTGGCGACGTCAATTTGGCGAGCTTAATATAAAAATAAGAACTTATTAATTTTAGTGAAATCCCTTCATCACCTAGGATGTTAGCTGATCATTTGAACAATTCACATCATCAGCTGATCCATCTGGTTTACATTTTTGAAAAAAATTAAAAGTTCATCCGTTGAACAGCTACTTATATAACACTCCCTTTTTTTTTGTCTAACGTGAGGAAAAATCCTCATGGATTTGATGCCGGACTCCAGTGGCGGGGCAAGACCTAAATTTGGTGTGGGCAAGACAGATTTCACGAGGCCCTGCGCCAATAATAATAGTCTCGCCATAAGGAAAAAAAAAAAATAACCACAGATTTTAACGTCAAATGTGGTTAGTGGGGTCACTCATCCCAAAAAAATCCAGGATAAAACAGATATTGTTGGTTCCACTACCTAAATGGGTCCACGAGTATTTGTAAATCCTGTTGGACCCCTTAGCGGAACTTAGCAGTGGAACCATCGATCTTGGAACCAACAGTCCGGAAGGAATAAAACAAGGGATTCCCCGCACTGTTCAGCGGCGTACAGTGGATCGATCCATACAAATCGGCGGACATAGGAATCTTGAAATACTTTTTACGGTTTTTACAAAAACTAATGATGCCAATGTGTTTATCTTAATAATTGTAGTCGAAAACATAGAGACACAATTTTGATTTGACTTTAATTTTAAAAGATATTCGACAAAAACTGATTTCAATGCATGGAAAAGTACATTAAAAAAGGGATTGCCTGAGATTTTCTCGTGATTTCTTATTTTAATGCTAATTTTTTGTCTACATTTTCAATTTTTTTTTGATTATTGAATGTACAGACGAATTTGAGAATGCATGGTCAGTTCGAAATGAAATTGCTTTGTACTGAGAATTGACGCCATCTCTCGGATAACATTGGAAGTCAAGTATCTAGCGTTCCGATTTTTTTAATACCTCACACAGGAACGCGATTATTGTCAAAATAGCAACTCATTAATTTTTTGAGTAATGCAAATATGCTATCTAGTACATTTTTTGGGATTCTAAGGTATCTATGCAATATTAAATTCGAGTAAAATTGCGCCATCTAGTGGAGTTTTTGTGAATTTGGACTCAAATGTGCATGGGATTATAGATCTTAAGGGGCCCATGCAATATTGGAGGTGACTGTACATAGTTTTAATTTAATTGTCTTTGTTATATATTTTTGTTTATTTGAAACTACATTTTTTTTAAGTTTATGTAATCCTAATTTATTTATTTCATGTACTGTACATACATGTTAATTGAATAGTTTCTGTTCTATATTTTTATTTATTTTAGGCTATTATTTTTACCACTTTTGTTTTTATAAGTTAGTTTTTGTATTTATATAACTAAAACTATGATATATGTTTTATAAAACGTTATTGTTTTATTTGAGTAATACATTATTTTCTTCAAATCTTAATGAAAAATACTATACAATACAAAAATTTTGCTAAAAAAGTAGGAAAAAATTATAGTCGTCTGCTTATAAGAATCTCTCAAAAACTCCCAATTCCGTATGCTAGTCATATTATTTTTGATGTGGGTAGACAGTACTAAGCTAAAATGTAGTTTATTAACAATAAGTTATAACTGTAAAAAAAAGAATTTAGACATATTACATTATTACATGTTTATTACATGCAAAGTAAAAGATATAATTAGACATATTTTCTTAAAGAAAATTAGACTCCAACTCGCACTTGGCCGGTATTTTTCGTTTCTGATGACAAAGACAAACTCACTGTTCACGGCTGCAATCATCGCATTTCAATACAACTAGTGCCATCTTTTGGCAGAGTAGTGGCGTTACGATCTAAAAATTAAGGTTATTTTTTAACCCTCAAATGAAAACGAGGGGTGTTATATAGACTCCTGGGACATCCTTCCGAGGGCTTCCCCGGGGCTACCAACCATAAGCTGTTGGACGTTACGTGAGATTTTTTAGTCGGTAGGAGTCCGGCATAGCATCCATGCGGATTTTTCTCACGTTAAAAAAAAAGAAATACCTACTCTTGCACATCATTTATTATTGTAATATCTGACCGGTTTTGCCACACGGCATTCTCGATAGCTATCTAGAATTCTATATGATGACTGGTCCAAAGGTTGCATATACGAGTATTTACCATAATAACCACCTGGTAAGTATTTTCTGCGGGAAAAGAAGGAACATAAACTTGGAGAAACCTTTGAATACGACTTTGTTTAGTGAGGTCTGTGTAAAACAGAATGTAAACGGTTTAAAAGACGTCAGTACTCGAGTGAAAACATAAAACGATTTCGATTTCTCAGCAAAAGGGTTCGTGGAATTGCTTCTATCGGTGGACCACTGACAATTCTCATGCTCTTTTAAAGGTTGGTTCACATCCTTCTTCAACTAAACGCTCAAAACTGGTTGCATAAAAAGTTATTACTCAAAAGCTATACGACTTGAAAGTATAACGACTTGAACGTCTCAGATTTAGAAACGGCAAATCATGAAGCAAAAGGTATTACACCTAGAGATGGGATTTTACCGGGTATTTTCCCAAATCTGGGTAAATACCCGGGTAAATTCCCGGGTATTTTCCCGATTGGGAAAATATACGGGTATTTTCAATTTAACTTATATAAATTTACTTTATTTTATGTTTTTAGTATTTGTTGTTATAGCAGCAAGGTCTGTGTCAATATTGTCATCTGTGAAAACATCATCTGTGAAAATTTCAGCTCTCTAGCTATCACGGTTCACAAGCCTGGTGACAGACACATAGATGGACACCGGACGGATTCTTAGTGGTCTCGTTTTCACCCATTCCCAACTAAACATACGTTATCTCCATACAAATATCGACGCCATCTTTCGTGTTGTTTCTGAAGGAGAAACAAATTCGCTGCCCTGACAAAGTATATATCGTGGTTATATATTAAAATACCAGAAATCAAAATGCCTTTATTTAAAATGCATTAGACCAAAATACCCGAATTCAAAATACCTTAACATTCAAAATACCTTATTTCAGTACACCTTACCGTATAATGTCTAAATTTAAAATACAAATAATTATAATATCAGAATTCAAAATACAAATTTTCAAATGTCCTTAATTTAAAATACCGAAAATAGAATACAATGTGGCACTGTCACTCACACGTTTTGTTATTTAGCTTTAACTTATTTATACCCCCCCCCCCACCTAAGTGAAGTCGCAGTTGTAGCCCTAGGTCTGTTGGTCCTTGGGTATCCTTCTGAGGGCTTACCCGGGGCACCTAACTGTAGGCTGTTATGTAGGATACGTGTGGTTTTTAGTCGGTAGGAGTCTGGCATAGTATCCATGTAGGATTTACCTCATGTTAAAACACTTTGATTCAGAGTAACAAAAGTACTACAGTGGGCTAACGAAAAATCAAAAAAAAAAACCACGAAGGCTAAGGCGGGAGCTCCGCTTCGCTTCGCTCCCGCCTTAGTCTTCAAACCTAACCTATCCGAGTCGGGATACTCTGAGTCGGGGTGTTAACCATTCACAGATATATAGCATCCATGTAGGATTTAAATCATGTTAAAAAAAAGGTATTTTGTGTTTGAACATTTATTATTATATTTATTTTTATTGATAAGGTATTTGATAAATTTATATTTTGGATTTCGCTTATTCGACCGTAAGGCATTTTAAATTATTTATATTATAAATATTTGCCTTTTGAATATTGATATTTCGATTTCGGGTATTTTGGGCTACGATATTTTGAGTTAAGGCATTATAATTTCTGGTATTGTGACGGTATACCTAAACTGACCATACGTCCCGTTTTGAACGGGACTGTCCCGTTTCTCGGTCCCTTGTCCCGTTGTCCCCAAACATAGCTTCGGGACGCTAAATTGTCCCGTTTTCCGAAACATTGCGTTTTTTTTAAAATTTAGTAGCTCTTGAGACATCAGCGGTCGGGGATTTTAGAGCCAGTCCGTGTTTTCACTACCTACACTATTGTTTTGTTTTTGTGTAAAATTCATGAAGTCGTTTAGTGGTAAACTGGTAACTAAATGGAAGTTCTTTTTTGCTTTGGAATTTTACGAATGCCGAAACTCAAAAAGTGTTCATTTAATGTCAACATACAAGCAAAGTAACCATTTATTGAGCAAACGACCAATTATTACCTATGGTGCCGAGCCCGAGCGTGGAAACTTACAGTGGGGCAGTCCATACCCTTAAAGTTGCGCAGCGAGCAACCGTCTCCATCAGAGAACTAGAGTGGTCGACATAGTTTGGAGAGTCTGCGTTTAGAAGTGGTACTGGGTTTAGCTACATTATGTAGAACAACCGATGGCCGAACGAGGAAACGAGTTCTTGAGCTCGCAGCTTGGTAAACGTGAGGTAGGACGACGGACAACCCCTCCGACAGATGGGCCGACGATCTAGAAAAGGTCGCTGGCTGGTACTGAATGCGGGAGGCGCAGGACCGTGTATTGTGGCGTAGATTGGGAGAAGCCTACGTACAGGATTCGACTGCCATAGGTTTATTTGATGCTATCAAAAAAAATAGTTACTAAAATCAGACAAAAACGAGATACCTATAGGAAAATACTTCGTGGAGGATATAAAGAAAAAAAACGCACGTGCATTCTGTGCCCAATAAGGGTGACAAGACTGACCCGGCCAATTACAGGCCTATGGTAGTCATTTTGTCTCTTTTATCAAAGGTGATGGAGCGTGTCAACAATATACAGCTCTTATGGTACCTTGAGGAACACGACCTGCTCAGTGACCGGCAGTACGGTTACCGTCACGGTCGCTCGATGTGCCTCACACGGCTGGGCTACCGAGCTATGGCTATCGAGAGTAAGGGTGGAGCTCTAGCAGTGGGTACTCGACATCTCTAAGGTCTTTGACCGGATCTGGCACCGTGGTCTTCTTGCGAAATTGCCCCCCTATGGACTGCCCGAGAGTTTAAGCGGTGGGGTGTCCAGCTTTCTGGCTGGTAGAAGCATCAAGGCCGTCGTTGACGGCAGCTGTTCTGACTGCATGGTCATAAACGCTGGAGTACCACAAGGCTCAGTGCTGTCCCGTAATCTGTTTCTGCTGCATATCAATGACATGGTGTCTATTATTAACAGCATTCATCGTTATGCTGACGACGGGACGGGGTTGTCTCTGAAATAGAGAGTACTCTCACCAGTGTCCGATTTCGGTAAACAAAATCTTGTTCAATTCAACCCTGCCAAGACACAAGTTTCTGCACGCAAAGTACAAGCAAAACAAAAACGATTTACTGTAGCGCCACAATTTCAAGGCACATCTCTCCCCATCTCTCGACAGTATAGGTATCCTAGGTGGAGAGCAAGGCCAGGCTGGAAGCTCGGTGCGCTCAACGGCTCAATTTTACTGCGGCGCAAACACGGCTACTCTCTAAGTCGCAAGTGCGGCCGCACAAGGAGTACTGCTGTCACCTTTGGACGGGGGCACCTGAATATCAGTTTTGACCGGTCGACTCGGTGCAAAAGCAAGCCATGAGAGTTGTCAAGGATCCTATGCTTGTAGGTCGTGTAGAACCTCTTCGCGACAGGAGAGACAGACTATGTGCGTGTTCTACCGCCTTTACAATGGTTTGTGCTCTGAAGAATTGTTTAATATGATGCCCACGGCTACTTTCCATCATCGCACCGCTCGCCATAGACATAGTGTTCGTCCTCACACTTTGCTTGTCACCTTAGTGCTACAAAAAGGGGGCGGGGAAATGGGACAGGGGGGGGGGCTTCCATAGAACAGTTTGTGTGCCGTTTTTGGTACGGAATCCTTTGTGCTCAAATCCGACTCGCACTTGGCCGGTTTTTTCTATATAACGAAATTATGTTTATTTTAATTGTTAACCTGCTAACTGGGGTATAAAAACTTATGTCCCGTTTTGAGATCAAAAATAAATGGTCAGTTTAGGTATACCATATATCGTACCTACGGGCTATATCATCGAGGAACAATATCGAGATAAAGTCGGGGTTTGTGCGTTCGTCAGGGCGGGTGCTTCGGATGTTACGTTTGCGCTGCCTGGAGAACCCCTCCTGAGCCCTCTGGTTAAACGTAGATCATGGCTCCATGAGCCGGATCCACTTCTGCATCCACCTTTTCCACACAGGCGAAGCTAAGGTAACTAGGTTATTTCAACACCTCGGCGAACGCTGTGCTGGTATTTCTTGATAATTTCAATGGTCATACTCTGAGTAGCTGGAACGTGCCATCACGCGTTCGCTCTCTCTCATGATACGTGACGTGATACAAATGGTACGTGAAATTGCGCAGGACAGGCCAGACAATGTACTAGCTCTGCTGGATCAACTGCAGACGAGTTTTCTAGCCCGATAGAATACACATCTGGGTAGCCAGGTTCCTGCAAGTGCTATTTTTCTTCTCACTTTTTTTTTATACCACTAAGGTGGCAGACAAGCACACGGCCCACCTGAAGGACTGGTGGTCACCGCAGCCTATTAACGTTTGCAACACCAGAGGAGCCACTCTTGCTCTGCCGGCCCTGTAAAAACCTTCTAAGGCCCCTTTTGAAGAACCCCATACTGAAGGAGTTTAGGAAAACCAAGGCACAATCATTTCACAGCCTAAGCGTGCGCTAAGAAAACCCCTATCGAATCTAACCGTGCTCGAACGCTCCGGACGTAAAGTGTGAGGATGAACTTCCTGTCTGTGGTGAGCGGTGAAATGATAGAACGTAGCCGTCGGCATCATATCAAAAAATTCCTCAGAGCCCATACCATTGCACGGGCGGTAGATCACGCATAAGGAGGCAAAGTCTCTCCTGTCGCGTACACCACCTATGAGTATAGGATCGTTGACAACTCTCACAGCTCACCTATGCACCGAGTCAAATGAACGAAGCTGATATTCAGATGCCCCGCCCAGAGGTGACAGCAGTACTCCATATGCGGCCGCACTTGCGACGTATAAAGAATCAGTGTTTGCGCCGCATTGAAGTACCACCGCGCCCTGTTGAGCACTCCAAACTTTTTGGACGCCAGCTTGGCCTCGTCCTCCAAATGACTGCGGAATTGAATGTCACTGGAGATGTCAACGCCAAGGATCCCTATACTTTTGGAGATGGAAAGAGATGTCGCGACGATTTGCCAATCTTGCGAATACTAAATTCTAGCTTTTCATTCTCTTTTTCCTTTGTGGGGAATGTCGCGAAGATCTGATAATCTTGCGAAGTTCTGAAGTTATACTCCATGGAGATTGCTACCTCCATGGTAATTATCGCGTCGGTCTATTTGTTTTTTCATCTAAATTTGAATATGATTCCGTTTCTAATGTCAAATGGATAATTTTCTTTGCACATCATTTAGTTGGTCTATTCACATCAAGACGCAAGGTTTATGTGTACGGTCAAGTTTATCCTGTACCGCATCTACGAAGGCTTGTATTCCTTTTACATGTTATTTCTCGCCCGTGTAATAGATAAAACTATTGTGTTGTCATGAGTGTCACGCATGAGTAAGTGAGCCGACCCTGATGAAACAAAAATAACATATGAAAAGTTAGGTTAAAGGGGTATTTTAAGTATACCTATTCAATAATTTGTGATTATTTTGAGGTGTCAGTAAGCGTAAGCAGTCGCGATTGCTTCCAGTAAAAAGAATGCTAAGCTACCTCAGAAGATTATACTTAAAAAAAATACATATCCGTCCATTGGGTTTTTTCCCACATAAAAACCCGGTATTTACCCATAGGTAAGAGGGATATTTCATATTTATACGATACCTAGCCAATTAGTGACTATTTCGAGGTGTCGGTAAGCTTAAGCAGTCGCGATTGCTTCCCAGTAAAAAGAATGCTAAGCAACCTCAGAAGATTTTACTTAAAAAATAAATACCCGTCCATTGGGTTTTTACCCACATAAATACCCGGTATTTTCCCAAACGGGAAAATACCTGGGTATTTACCCGTTGGGTTTTTTCCCGCCGCCCATCTCTGATTACACCTGTGTATTTCCGTCCACTCATTAAAGTCTACTGAAATGTAATTTGCCTAGTGTACGGTTTAAGTTTTTTAGATTCGAATAAGGGAGCGATTGTTTTCAAGAGACCAAAGAGAACAATAATATTTTTTAAAAAAAATCTATTACCTGTCTATGCATCAGGTAAGTTAGGTATTAACTTCTAATTACCACTGTAATACTTTTTACTTTGAAAGGTCCAATTGCGCAGTAACGTATTCGTAGGCTCTGCTAATAGGTAAATTCAGACATTGGACACAATAAATTCTTAACTTTAACACATAAGCAAACATTGTGATATTTTAGTCTTTATGCAGCCTGTGCCTTATAGTAATGAACCTATTAAGAGTAACAGTTGAAATGGATAGAGCAAGTTGTGATTTCCTGATGAAATTTCTTGAGTAGGTACTAGAGTGCAGTTATTTAATAATGTAAGAATGGCATGACCTTTTTAAACCACCAATGGGCTGGTCAACATTGTATGCAATAAGTAACACACATACTATCTGTCAGTGAAAGAAAGAAAGAAAGAAAGAAAAAGAAATTTATTTCACATAGGCATTTACAGATGCTCTTGTAAAACGTCCAGAATATAAATCAAAATCTACCACCAGTTCACAACGCGACCCACCTGAGAAGAACTGGCAAGAAACTCAGCGGGTTATTCTTTTTAGAGCTCTATTTACAAAATGAATCTAAAAACTATGCATTTGACAATTTTTTGAGAATCCAGTAGAGCAGGTCATTTCCAGGCTTCTCCATCCAACAAATAATCACCAATTGTATAGTAGCCCCTGCAGTACAATTTACTTTTTACAACCTTTTTAAATTTATTAAGGGACATACTTTTAATTTCGTCTGGTAGCCTGTTGTAAAAGCGTATACAGTTACCCATGAAAGAATTGCTGATTTTGTGCAATCTGCTATGATAAACAGCAAGGTTACTTTTATTTCTAGTGTTGACTTGGTGTCTATCACTTAACTTAGCGAATCTATGTAAATTTCTTTGTACGTACATAAGATTCTCAAAAATGTATTGTGATGCTACTGTAAGAATTTTAACCTCTTTGAATTTCTCGCGCAGAGAGACCCTTGGACCCAATCTATATACAGGATGTTGATCTGCATTTGTGCATTACTTGCACACATGACTGTACTGCCTACACTCGTTGATATTTCGGGATAAAACGAGACACCTTTTTTTACACTTTTTTTTTCTGCTTAAATTCTTTTCTATTTGCTACGGGAACTCTACTGCTTATACTAAACCAATATTAAGTGAAAAAATGGGGCAGTAAAATTAAGTTCTTAATAATTATTAAATAAAATAAATTTAAAAAGCAACTCGTATGAGTCGGTTCTAAATATTCTAATAATACTATTACCTACATAGGTACATTTTCTTCTTTGCCTACAGTTTAGTAGGCACATACAAATGTGTCGGCATAGGCAAAGGAGGCCTGCGGTGGCGGCGCGGCGCGTGTAAGTTACCCCTCCAACCCCCGCGCAGGAGCGAGCGGCTCAGGCGGCGCCTTTGATCGGTGAATTTGAAATTTTGAATTAATTAGTCGCTCGCCCGCGTTCAGCGTGAGTATAACCGCACGCGCCGATATCTACGTAACGTCCGTAACAACACCGGTAACGATGTCAGAGCGTTACAGTAACGTTGAGTTGGTGGAAATGGTGCGCCTTTACGCTATTTCTAATAATAACGTTGTTGATGCAATTCGCATGTTCAGGGAAATGTTTCCAGACCGACCAATACCATCTAGTCGCATGATGCTTGCCGCCACACAGCGCTTAAGGGATCACCGACAGTTCGAGGTTCCTCGACATGCACAAGGTCGTGGTACACAAGGCCTATCAGCTGATCGGCAAGAGCAGATTCTCAATTATTTTGAGGAAGAACCTTGTGCCAGTACGCGTGAAGCCGGTCGCCGTTTCGGTGTTCAGCATACCACAGTGTGGAAGCTGCTGAATCGCGAACTAATGCATCCGTTCCATTTCCGACGTGTTCAAGAGTTGCATCCGCAGGACAATAACGCTCGGACAGTTTTTTGTCACTGGCTCCTTGAACATCAGGACGTGAACATTTTGTGGTCCGACGAATCATTGTTTACGCGCGTGGGCGTTTATAACGTCCACAATGAACATTGGTGGGCTCACCGACAACACAACCCACATGTTACTACGCGGGACTCGTTCCAGGTCCGGTTTAGTCTGAATGTGTGGGCTGGTATCATCGGTGATCATCTACTTGGCCCATATTTTATTGACGGTCGTTTGAACAGTGCTACATACTTGGTGCTACTCCGACATGTGGTTAATGAGATGCTCGATGACATTCCACTCGCATTTCATAGGGACTTGTACTTCCAACAGGACGGTGCGCCACCTCACTATGGACGCCAAGTGCGCGAATATTTAAGTGAAGTGTTTGGTACGCAGTGGATAGGCCGTGGTGGACCGGTAGCCTGGCCGCCGCGTTCACCCGACCTAACGCCCTTAGACTTTTATTTGTGGGGAGATATTAAAAGACTTGTTTACAATGAAGACATTGTGAGTGTTACACAATTACGTGAAAGAATTGTTTTGGCATTTGAACAAATAAAAACAAATGTGCCAGTGCTTCGCAGCTTAAAACGCAACTTAGTGCGCCGCGCCAATCTGTGCATAGACACTGGGGGTGAGCATTTTGAACAATTATTGCGTGTTACATGATTTTGTAAATAGGTATTTAAGCTTTGATTCTCAATTAATTCTGTAAATAAGTTGATTTAAAATTTTTAACTACGCCAGAAATGCTTCATTTCAGAATACTTTTCTCATACCTAATGTTTACTAACAGTACTTAATGTTTTTGTTTGCAATTGCATGATAAATAGCGTGTTTCTGCCGGTTCTAAGCCCTTGAAGTAGGAAGGAATCTTTTAAATCAACATAAACTCATCATCAAATCATTAATATCAAATCAAAAAAGTACATAAAGGTCACCGAACTTGTCAGCTGGAACTAAAAACTCATGAAACCTAATAACTAATGGCTCCTCTACACTGCCCGCAAAGTTCATAGGCGAAGTACTCTAGAAACTTTGTCTAAGTTCGAAAAAAGTGCGTCACTACACACTCAGTGGTGTCAGTAGCCTGCGCACGCACATTGCCGCCGTTTGTAATGAACAAAGAAATTTGTGTGGCAGAGTTTCCAGGAACAACATAATTTGCTCCTGACCACTGTTTGACGCTGATAATTGGATCACATACACCAAAGCACTACTGCCGTGGTATAACTAGAATGCCGTTATCTACCGAAAGCACTTTTTGAAATAATCGCGAGAAACGTGAGAAAAACTTTAAATTGATGTTACTCATTAATGACAACTCATAACTCACAATTAAAAATATCAAATGATAGGTAAATTGGAGTACTTTTTAATGCGATTTATGAATTTTAGTACTTAGAATATATTTTTATATAAAAAACGTTTTATGCGTTTTAGTTTAACATCTCTAATACAAAGAGTTCAGAGGGTATAAGCTAAAAGGCCGCTATGCATAGCGTAACGGCATTTTAGTGTAAAACTGACAAGAAACAACAATGTCCAATAATATTCTTTAAAAAACTACAATAATAAATGACTAAAACGCCGTTACAACACATAGAGTCGTTTAGCTAAATAAATAAAAGGTCTAAACTGGCTATATGTTAGACTTAAATGCAGCTAATGTCATTTTACTGCTTTTAAGTGTAATATCCTAGCCATATTAACATCGGTGAAACATCGCTAACTCGCGCATAACGATGAATTAGTCGTAATTTTTTTTACAATAAAGTTAAACTATAAAGCCGTTAAGGATCTTTAAACACATTTATGTCTAACCTTTTCAGGTAACGGCATTATAGCTCAATATAGCTTAAATTTCTATTTCAAATCTTGAGTAACTATAAAGCAGTAAAAGTACTTTAATCACATTAAAGTGAATTAAAATTCGTTAACCGCAATCTAGCGAAACAATCTTAAGTTTTTTTTTGTTAATATTTGATTTTATTGAACTTTAGCGGCTAATGGATTAACAAAGTCACTTAACGGCATTTTTGAATAATACACAAGTAAAATAAAATCATATAACGGCTTTCTTACGTTTATTATTTCAGTAACTATTCTAGTTAGAAAAATACTGTAAATACAGATCGATAGATATTTTTTTTCTGACTAAGATAGCATCAAAAAGTAAAAATCGACAAAATGTTACATAACGGCGTTTTAGTTATACCACGGCAGACTAATTATAGCTTAAATCACGCGCCGGCAAAGCACCGGCACACACGATGTCGGCCAAGTAGTGTAGAGAGGTACTTCGTGAACGCACTTCCCGCATCTTTGGGCCCATTGACTGAGGCGCAAAAATCGACAGCAAATAAAGTCGCCTGAGGGGAGGTATAGTTTTTGACGAGGTAAGCCGAAGTGCCTCTTTACACTATCGTATTCATTTAACTTCGTTCAACTTCGCGGGCAGTGTAGAGGAGCCATGAGATGCGATACGTAGCCGCATTATCTAGGTACCTACTATTGTCTAGCTTTAAGCCCAGGCCACACCGCCAGCGGGCGGGCGAGCGAGCTAGGCGGGCGGGTGAAGTGAGATATTGAAGTTATGCAAACTACGCGACATTGCCGAGCTAAACTATGGGGTTTACACCAAAAACTACATACGGAAGGGCGAACCGGGTAGTGCGGATGAGACTAGACACGTGGACACTGCTATTCGAATGACAAGCGACGACTAGTCTGAGTACCCGAAACGGGGAGGACGGTAGTTAAGCTAGCGAAGCGGGCGCGCCTAACGACGAAAACGAGTAGCTTCGCTCGCATCAGCCACGTAGGTTATTCGGCAGCTCGCAGTGTGCCTAGCTCGCTCACCCGCCCGCTGGCAGTGTGACTTGCGCTTTAGCGTTGGCTCGGCGACGTAAACTTTAAATACACGGGTGAAGATTTTTTCTTCGTAAATCATATTTCACTAAAAACAGGATTTTTGGGGTTTTGTTATCTACGTAGTATGTTTGTGTTGCTTGCAATCGATAATACCTATAGTACACTACGCACTGAAGGAGGCTTGTGCACGACCAAATCAACAGCTTGTATAGCTCTTATGGCCCGCTTTTGTAAAATAAAAATTTTATCTATATCTGCAGCATTGCCCCACAGTAGAATACCGTAAGACATTATGCTATGAAAGTAACTGAAATAGACTATTCTAGCCGTATCTACATCCGTCAAGTGCCTTATCTTTTGTACAGCAAATGCTGCTGAACTTAATCTATTTGCTAGTTTAACAATATGTGGACCCCATTGTAAACCAGCATCGACCGTTAACCCTAGGAACGTCGTTGATTCCACAAGTTCCAACACCCGACCATTAAGTTGAACATTGGTTTCTGACTGTGTTACATTAGGCAAGTGTCATACCCAGTGGCATCTGTCATACCCATTGTAGACGTAATTCTAAGGATACTCAACAGTCGAGGCATCAGGAATTCCATTTTACTTCGTAAACCCATGACAATAAGGTTCATTGTTGTGTGATCGATATTCTTTTGGTTGTTTATCTGAAGATCCCGTCATTAGATGAGGATATATAGAGACGCACTTTGTAATGGTCCTGTGTGGGACTGAAGCTGTGTATGGGGTGGAAGTATCCCCTTGTAATTTGAAGATTTAAAAGATAAAAAAGTAGTTCTTTTGCTTTTATTTTTAGTTTGAAGAGTATCACAGTCTGAAGCTACTGATCGTGCATGGGTATGGGTAGTGTACTTTATTAGACATAACTAATATGAGGATTACTTTTCAATAAGTGCTCAAAACAATTTTCTGTATTCAATTCGGAAAGGAACTCCTTATAGCTCTGCACAAGATTCCCTCTTTAATATATTTGGGAAATTAACTCTCTCTGTCTCTATCTATGTTTAGGATTTTTACCAAGGTGTAGAAATCCTCGTGGATGTAGGCAGATAGACGGGCACCGTGTGGTTTGAGTCAGTAGGAGTCAGGCATGACATCCACGAAAATTTCCGCACTTTAAAAAGGATGGCCTCTTTATCTAGTTAATGTCCACTCAAATCAACAAAATGTGCAAGCGAACTGCCATAAGCCCTTTACGCCGAAATAGTGGTATATTTTCGTAATATAGGCTCCTTGTAAGATAAGAAGTTAATACTGACAGATTGCAGATGTAAGTATGTATGCGTAAAACTTCAAGGCATGCCTGTATCAGTATTGAAGTACCTATCTTCTCCCTACTAGTATACTATACTATACTATCTTCACGCCAAATCCCTTGCGGTGTAGGCAGAAAAAACCGAGCGCCACACGGCACGGTCCATACACACCTCACTTGCTTCTTCAACTTTCATTTTTCTTTTCATGCATGCACGTCGGTTCCTACGGCTCTTGAAACCACCCTCAACTTCAACCAGTCTTTTATTCTTTTCTGCCTACTTGTAAGAAGAAAATTCTGGCAGTTGGCAGATACCTATATTTTACTTCTTGTCTTATAAGTACGCAGAGTTATGTGAACCAGGCCGATATCACAGGATTGCACAAACAGCGTTTACACGCCGCCTCCACGGAATGCGATTTGTACCAGGAAATAAGAGATTGGTCAACTTATTGAAAATCTTTCTCCAATATTATTTGTTTCTTAAAGTTTGTATTGAGCCAAATTTATAGTTTACCGTGTTTAACTGAAAGTGACATCGTTGTAATTGAATTTTGTTGGTCCTTTGGAAAATTCAACAGTTGAATACTTACCCGTTTCAGTTGAAATTTTTATGTAACAAGTAATTTTCATTTCGAGAAAACGGTTTCTGTAGGTAGACACATGAATTTTATAGGAATTTTCGCTACTAATATATTTTCTTAAAAGTCGGGGCACTTTCAGATCATATATTATGTTCATAAAATAGAATATTGATATAACTATCAAAAGTATTTTCATCCCTTCTATTCGAAATTTCTCTCATCTAATTCTTTGCATCGCTATAACAGGGTGCAGAATAGCTCTTTTCTGTTAGGAGAGCTTTTAAGCGGGCGGCAGAGTGATTTGAATTTGGAACTTTAAAAATTCATAGAAATCAAATGCAAATTGTATGGATTACTGGCTGCTATGTGTTGGCTGCACAGCGCGGTGTCCTGTGCGAACTAAAAAAAAACTAAAGAGCGCCATTTATCTCTCTGTTCTTGTAATCAGTATACATATTTTTATTGTATTCATCAAATATAATAAGTTCTACGTCGAGTTATAAAAGTGACAATGCGTTAACTCCTGAAACAATATCTATAGAGGCTAACTATGTTGTATAAAACTTATTTTTTCTCATAGAAAGGGGATGAAAAGTTGAGTATATTACACGAGAGCAAATAAATTTTCCTAGGACGGTGTACTTTGAATCACTCACTGCGCTCAGGATTCTACGTTAGAGATCCCTCGTTAAGCTCGTGATTCTATTCTAGAATCCTTCGCTTCGCTCGTAATTCAAAGTAGCGCCCTCGCTGTCTACATATTATTTATCCCTTGTTATACAATCTACTATTAGCAATTACCTACCTTGTTATGTTTACACACATATACTAGGGGAGGGCAGAGGTATTCAGTGTATTCACTGGCATATTATGAACTCGAATTTCATCAAATTATTTTGTACCACGTTATACTTGGCGTTTGGTTCAAGAAAATAACAAAAACATCACAAATAACACAAGATTATCTAATCTAATTACCTGACGTACAAAACGAATCACCAGAGCGTGTCCCTAACTTTGCTGCACCAATTTAGAGGGATTAAAGCGGACGTTTACGATGTCATAAATTGTTGCACACCCCTGCATCCCTCCGATGCACTACCTGCATTTCCCTCGAGTGTCCTGAACGCCCTCGATATTGCGAATTTTATTTATATTTCGCCACACAAGTGTTCAGGAGGGTTATCCGGCGTCCGGATACTGTTAGGGATTAAATGGGGATTTGAATGGATATCGGTTTCGTGCTTTTCGTAAAGCTTTTGTAGTTGGAATGGTATCAAAGATCTCTCTATCTGTGGGTAGGATAGATTGTTGATTCTGCGTTTTATAAAGTTATTTACGAGTTTATACACTGGCAATACGTGAGTCTTCGCATGTGATTTGCTTTCACGCCACACCTTTAACTCATGCTCCTTAATGCTTATCACTGCTCATTACTGCTAGCTCCCTTGTACCGTAGCGTGATGATATATTAATCTATGTCACTCACACACTCGCTCATAATGTAGCTCTCTATTGATAAAAGAATTATTGCGTGTCTGCGTAATGTTGCAAATATATGTGGTGCTTACGTGCCACACTACTCGGTCACGTCACTGTAACTCCCAAATGGCTTGAAGGCTCCTTGCGATAAAGATAATAAGTATATTATTGTTGAAACATGCGTGAGGAAGGTTCTTAGTCAGTTCCAGCTGACGTAGGTCAACGGTTAGTTGGTGAGAATTGCTAAACATCCGCTAATGGCCGAAAAACAGGAGCGTGAACGACCTCATGTGTAAAATCTGTCCTGGCTATTGGAATATTAGTTCAGATTAGATACAGATTTTCATCCGTATACCCGGTGACGGCAATAGGTCTGCCAATAGGGACTAACAAAACTATTGACAAAGTGTGAGTTAGTGGAACCTTTCGGTTTGTTTGATTCGATTCTGTTTATAGGCGGCTTAAAAAATTTCAACAGCAGGCAGTCACAACCTGCGCCTGTCCTTTATACTTTGATTGTTGGCACTTGATGGAGCTTGTCAGTGTCACACAAGTGAGTAAGTTTCATACTGCGCCTGTTTATTTCAACACGGCAATACGGCTCACCACCTATTTATTACATGGGAAAAATCCTAAAAAAATAAAGGTGAAATGTGAACATAATATTATGACTCTGTCCACCACTTCGGGGATAAAGGCGTAACCATATAATGTATGTATGTATGAGTTCTTGTGGCTCTGAGTCTCTTCGTCAATATGTAGAGTATTCATGTACTAGTTATACTTAGTATTAAAACAAACAATGCAAGTTCCCATAACATCAATTTCCATCCAAATAGCAAAGTCAACAAGCAAACTTGAAGACAAAAGACACACCTGGACACGTCTTAAGTTATGCTCTAAGTTCAAACAAGTGGCTCTAAGTTCCACCTAAGTAGAATAAAGTTTTAAGGCCTCAACGAGAAAACCTACGTAAGGCTTAAGCTTCAAACTGGATGTCAGCGACAAACGGGGTACAGCAGTGCTACCAAATAATAATGTACAAGAAAACAATTTCATGTATGTACTTTATTTTTTATTCCTACCCTCGGCTACACACACTCGCGCTCGAACTAGTATCGCAATTACAATTAAAATCATTTGAACTTGCGTCCGTAAACTCCGTGAGCGGTGTCTATGTGTGCGCTAACCGAGAGCACTTTGTACGTAGATTGCCTTCTGTACATTTTTATTTTCTGATACAGCGCTCGCTTAGATCAAGAATAACAACTAGATGTAATATCAACGCGAGAAATCCGGCACCTATAGAAGACGGCTTACTACTGGCTGGACGAAGCGTTTTGTTTGAACTGGCGACAATGGGCCAACATTGAATAATACAAACGTATGGAACAAAACGACTTAACTTATATATCAGTGGCATGGTATTTTATGCTTACAGATACTAACATTAAGGTACATTTTACGTTAAATGTGATACAGTCTCGGATTATTTATTTACGATTGCTAATAAATAGAATATAGGTTTAACTACGTATCGTAACGTACGTATTCGCGACCTGTTATCTAGTTGTTATTCTTGATCTAAGCGCGCTCGCTTATTAAGCAAACCACGCGCGGCGCATTTTTATCGTTTTTTTTTTTATTTATTTTCGGGTAAACAAACAACATCACAGCCGTTTCGCCGCCATAATCGCCGTCGCCCCGCTCGTTGCTGACACCCAGTTTGAGGCCTTACTTTAAACGTAAGTTTTCTCGTTCAGTTGGTTAAGTTTCGGCTCCTTTGCTACTCAATGCAGCGTATAAGTTACGTAATTAGGTTCGTCTTGGAAGAACCTCACCTCATAGTAGGGGCCTAGACTTTTCCTCGGATCCTACGGAAAGTTTTATCTATGTAAATTAAACCGTAGCTCAAGGCAACTTTGATTAAAACCTGTATTATTTTACTAACACATGGGATGTTTTTGCTAATTCTTACATGACTGACCTGTACTTACCTAAACTAATAGGTATAAGTTTGTATCATGGGATCTGGTGAACTGGTAAACAATGTAAAAATTTAAATAAACAGAAAGTCTATTAATCTTACGCTGGTCCTCTTAGTTCGTTCCTATATTCACGAAAGTTTCTCTGCCCCGGAATTCCGGAAGTCACGTTAACCAGTTGGGCAGTAACACGGCAGACGTTAAGCATGACGGGCGTCTTGAAAATTTTCAACAGTCGATGTCACAACCTGCGCCTGTTCACTTTCACACGACTTACTAGCCATTACGTTGGGCACAATCAAATGTTTAAATGTGAATGTATATTAAGCCTTTGCCTCCTGGAACATCCTTCTCGTGGGAAATCCTTCCGAGGGCTTACCCGTGTCTTCGGATCGTAGGCAGTGGCAGGGCACCTGTGGATTTAGTCAGCAAGAGTTCGGCAAAGCATCCAAGAAGGATCCCCATACGTAAAGCCGGATTTACATTACGAAATTAGTTTTATGCATGATGAAATTAATTTCATGAAATTTGTTGCTGTACTTGTGTAATTAGTTTGGCGAAAATAATAGTGTCGTGAAATTGACAGTATCACTCAGACAATGGTTTCGTCGTATTTTATCCACACGTCCACACTGCGAAGCTGTTTTTTTTTTTAACGTGAGGGAAAATCCTCAAAGTATGTTATGCCGAACTCTTACCGACTACAAAACCTCACGTAATGCCCAACAGCCTGTGGTTGGTAGCCCCGGGTAAGCCCTCGGAAGGATGTCCCGGGACTCCCAACAGACCTACGGCCGTCGCTGCGGCCTCGCCCAGTTGGTGGTTCGAGTGCTATCCCGCGTCTTTGGGGGGTTTCGGGTGTGATCCCGCTTCTAAGGGAGGGCGTGCGTGAGTTGCTCACGTCACGCTTCCGTCATGGGCCTGCTTCTGTAAGGACGGTGAGCGACCCTCTAACCGTCCTCGACCCTCTAACAGAGAGTGTCTACGTCCAGACCCACTACGAGGCCACACTGCGCAGCTACTTTCTCGCCACTACTTTCGCGTAAATTAATGCATGCATTGTAAAACTGCAGTTTACACGTGAGATTAGTGTCACGACATTAGTTTTATGCTACTAATTTCGTAATGTAGGTAAATCCGGCTAGCTCAAAATCTCTTTCGATCCAAAAGCCTCTACAACAAAACCAATATTTAGTTGACCGTTATTTAATGCTATTGTCTAAACTGGTTGCTAATCGAATTAACACGTGTTTAGTATTTGCGGGCACATAACACTTGATCCTTGACTGGCTAATCTGGATTACACGCACAACTGGCAATCCGCTTATTATGTGTAAATAACCTTAGAAATTTGACATGACCGGCGTCATGGCTATATAATTTAAGCTTTGGTGCAGGCCGTTGGCATATGGAAGGGTAGGTACTGTGTAGATTTAGTCGGTAAGAGGCACAGCATCCATGAGGATTTCCACATAAGAGGCGTTTTAGTTAACCAGCCTTTTTTTCTTTTGTTTGTGTGGGACTACACAAAAGAAAAAAGACTGGTTAAATGAAACGCCTCTTCTTCCGCTTTCAAACTTAACCTGGATTAGAAACTTGGTCTTTGTCTCAGGAGCAGCTATGATTGGAAATTTGGGAGCAATTGCTGTGTAGCCTCAAACTGGTAAGGGCACCTGTGATAGAGCCTCATTCGTTGATAAGCAGGTGTACCACTTGTGGTTTTGAAAGTCCTCGAAGATCTTGCAGAGACCGCAGTACGCCCTCTAAACCACGAAACCACTATGAGCCTCTTGCCACCTTGATTGGCTTCTCAGATTATAAACAGACTGAGAGTTCGGTGAACAGCTACAGTACCTACCAGTTCAATTTTTCTTTATGAATCCTCTCTTTACCCAAACCACCTAAAGCGAGAATCTTGCTAAAGCACTTACCTAATTAATTGTTGTTCTTATTTCGACCTTATTTACTTCATTGTAAAGTCGTTCGACTATAAAAATAATTAAACTATCTTTACTAGATGTGTAAGGGTGATTTTCGATTACCTGCAAGTGTCCATCACAACCAATTTCTTTTAAGACCCATTGATTTAGAAATTTTCTTTTTGTATCTCTCTTATTTTTGTAACTGAATAATAAAATAAAAATCTGACTAGATAAAAGTCAATAGCCATTACAAACTCTGCGAATATTTTATTTATTCCTTCATATGACACAATAAATCATTGTGTCACATGAGCAAGATATATGTTTATCCACCCCGGAAACCTCACGATATTACCATAAGTGATGTCTACGCAATATCCCCAACTGCCATACGAAAAAAAAACACTTAAAAACTGCTCACTTAGTTATTGGCGCCCAAACTTGGAACACAGATTAGTAACACATGGCGACGTTGATTTATCCCAGTAGATTTCTGATAGATGGACATAGCAATTCAAAACTACCTTTACTTGATACTATATCGTAAAATATTCTTTATTTCAAACGAGATAAAGATTATATTGCAAGTCCCACGTTGGGCGCCAGTAAATCTTTTTCATCATTCGAATCGAATAATATTCTAAGAAATTTAGCTGAAATAATAATATTTGACACGCCAATTTTCGTGTTCAATGTTGGAAAATCTTTTCATAGGAAATATATTTGGATTTTGATGGGTTAAATGATGCAATACGTTTGAATATTATATACTGAAATGAAACTAAGAGGGCTGGGGACCCCTCAGATTTGTGACTTCAAATTAATTATATATCGAGTGAAACTTGATCACGAAACTAATTTAAATGTCAAAGGGATTCGTACCCTCTGGTTTTCCGACGCTGACGACCTTCCAATTGGATTGTGCCAACAGTGTGTGCCAAAATAGTGACAATTTAATTATATAAAAATAATTTGTCAATTCTAGTTTCTTAATCTTTGCCCGTAGGTAGCTTCATATGAAACTGAATGTAATGGATATATTAAACAACAAAGTCTAAGGGCTGTATTGAAAATGAATATTAAATACCTGCTTATTTATCTCCTGTAAAACTACACTCGACTTTTCTTGAGCTTTTTAAAAAATGGTCTGTAATACGGCTATAAAGAACACCTGCGAGTACGGGAACGAAAAACGAAGTTTTGGACCAAATCGCTTTATTTTTCTAAATAACGTCAATGTAGCCAATTGTCAGATAAATAGAGAAATAGCACTTCCGTTTAGCGACAGTAAAGTTATAATAGATGGCTTTGTTTTCACCCTCTTAATTACTTTTTGACAAATGACTTGCTTCTTCATCTTAGCACCTTCCAACGTGCCGGGGTCAGGTTTTATTGGTTTCTTTTGAGCAGTGATTATGTAGCTTTTCATTTCAGACCTTGTATGGGCGATTACCTTACCTTCTACAGTGTTCCCACGTCGTTGATCCATCCGTTGATCAGCAGGTGTACCACTTGAAGGTAAGTCCCCCAGTGATGTTGGTGGGGCCCCATTCACACATTCTAAATTTTCTCTTCGTTTTTCAGAACTAAACTATTGTGACCAGTAGATTCAGATACAGTTTTTTACGAAATATAATTATAGGTACATGTCTGGATGGCGGTAATATATTAGGTACTTACTCAAAGCAATTATTTTATAGAATACATGAATTCATTAAAATCACTGCAGCATTTTCCTTCATAACCAAAAATCTTGGCATAATGAAACGTCCAACATAAATTAAAGCAGTGTAATGAATAACGATGGCTGGCAGTATTTGGCTGTATGCCAGGTAGCACGAGCCTCGTGCCGCGTGTTAAATTAACAGAACACCTGCACTAAGGCATACTAAGGCTTATTGTTTTCAAGCACGAGATTGCCAGACGGCGGCATAGATGCCAGATTGTAAATGCTAATTTAGTGGTTAAACTGCAGATTGGCGGTACAAGTCGGACGGCTTGTTTAGTAAACTGTTCCGTTAGATATTAAGTATTTCAGAGCAGAGCTATTGCTTAATAGGACTGTTTCAGGCAAAATTCCATCAGAATATATTAAACCAAGTATGGAAAAAAATATCTTAAGAAGGTGTTATGGGACTCTACCAAGCTCTATGGAATGAAATCATCTTCACCTAAGTCGATATATTGGTCCAAATTATGCCTATGACAGCCGAGACGTGACCACTTATAGTAAGTCTAGTGCACATACTCAATATAACAATTTGTATAAATGCACGAGGAATTGCTTGATACCCATAGCTACTTTTTTTTTTTTTTTTATACTACTTAGGTGGCAGACAAGCTTACGGCCCACCGGAAGGTTGGTAACCGTAGCCTATAGACGTTTGCAACACCAGAGGCGCTACACACGCGCTGCCGACCCGGGCGCAGGTTGTGACGACCCACAGTTGAAATTTTTCAAGCCGCCCGTAAGGCCTTCAACTTGGCTTAACGACTGTCATTTTACTGACAACCGGGACCAACGGCTTATCGTGCCTTCCGAAGCACGGAAACGCTCGTAAATAAATGTCACAAAGTGGTCCACGTGGTGGTCACCCATCCATATCCGGCCAACAGTATTCACACAGCTCGCCACAGACAGGGACAGAGGGGACATTCCCATACCTCGTGTCCGGAGCGCTAGTCTTGTCAAAAGTCTAATAATAAATAATAATAAATAAATATTCCCGGACATTTCACACAACGCTATCTGATCCCCAAAGTAAGCTAGGAATAACCTGCTTGTGTTATAGATATCAGACCACGGATATTAATACTTATATACTTTTAAATACATACATATATTATACATAGAAAATCCAGACTCTTGAGACAAACATTTATGGGTCACACAAATATTTGTCTCCGGTGGGAATCGAATCCACGACCTCCAGCGCCGCAGGCGGTATCACTACCGACTGCGCCACAGAGGCAGTCAACTACAGTGCGTATGGAAATCTCCGTTCGAATGGAGTCTTAAATTGTTTTTGAAGAATCGGCAGCGCGAATTTAGCAACTCTGGTATTGCAAACGTCGAAAGGCTTTGGGAATCAGATTCAATCAGACTGTATCCTTATCTCTGTTTAAACTTGGTCGTTGCAAAAGTCACTTCTAAACCACTATTTTACCTGCGCTTAGACATTTCACCTAATATCTTGCGAAAAGTTTATAACAATGTACCAATATTTTACCAACAAACCCGGGGCAGATGGCTAGTATACTATCCATAATACTTACAAAAATGTTGGCCAACCAAGCCCTGTCAGCGCTAATGATGTTGCTCTCAATCTCTATTATTCTTTATTTCCGCTCATTAAATTTGGTGACCTGGCTAAATAACGTTGAAACATGGCATCAGTATAAAAGTCGTGTCTCATATTGTGCTGGTGTTATGGCAATTAATGTTAGAATGATGAGGGAAACTGAAAGTATTATGTTTAAAAATAATTACAGGTAGGTAGGTAGCTAACAATATAGATCTGTCTAGGTGGTAGGTGGCTCATAGGCAAATGTATGCGACTGTCGTGTTAAGGGCCCGGGTGCGAGTTGAATTTTTGTGTGATCCGCAAATATTAGTTTCCAAATTTGTATGTGTGTAATATACTTATATCCACCCATCGGCGTTTTAAACGCCGTTTAAAACGCCGATGGGTGGATGATATCACCCAAGTAGCTGGCTTGGAATGGCTGAAAACGGCCAAAGATCGAGAGTTGTGGAGAGAAATGGAGGAGGCCTATACCCAAACTGGGGTTCATATCTTGACAGCAGAAGATAACTAACCATACTAATCTTTAGAATAATTAGAACTAACACACTAAGCAATAGTAGTACAGCATTATGTAATTATGAGATATGGAATAAATGGCTTATTATTATATTATTATTTCCTTTATTTACAATTTTAAAACATATTAATTTAAATTTTTAAATACATTATATAAAAAAAATATATTTAAAAATATAAAAAAATAGTGTCCCACCGGCATCGGGTACAGGGACCAAGCTACCGGTGGTTAGGGCTGCAGAGACAGGAACCTCCTCACAATACGTGCCGTGTCTAAGAGAACTGCCTTTTGCATCTGGCCCTTGACCCAACTACCTAACCCGAGCCTCTTGAGGTGTTGATCGAGGCTCTTGGCAATCAGACCATGTGCTGATATGACTATCGGAACAATAACCGCTGAATCCACATCCCACATGTCGACAATCTCGTGAGCCAAATCCAAATATTTTATTTGTTTTTCTTTTTCTGCTTTCACGAGATTTTCGTCATGTGGGACGGTAATATCAACGATTATTGCGAGGCGCTCTGATCGATCTATTACCACTATATCAGGCTTATTGGCTACAATAGTCCTGTCAGTGATAATAGACCGATCCCAATACAATGTGACATGACCATTTTCGAAAACTGGGTCGGGCACATACCTGTAATACGGTACCTCTGCATCCACAAGTTTATATTTTAGGGCAAGTTGCTGATGGACAATCCTGGCCACTTGGTTGTGTCTATGCAAATACTCACCGTTGGCAAGACGAGGACAACCAGAAATTATATGTCTGAGAGATTCACCCGGTCGGTGGCATGCCCGACATATGTCAACCGTACCATCTCTCAAAATATATTTCCGATAGTTATTCGTCATAACAACTTCGTCAGTAATTGCACAGACAAAACCTTCGGTTTCTCCAAAAAGATCACCAAAACGTAGCCAGGATACTGATACTAGTAAATCTACATCGGACCCATGTAAGGCCCGATAGAATCGTCCATGCAGCTCTTTGCCCTGCCATATCTCCTTGCGATCATTAGTAGTTAGTATTGCTGGTTTGTGCCAGTTCTCTTTGGCAAGAGAAAGAGGGGTCAGTCCGTTGTCTATTGTTACCACATCCCGGTGCATACCCACGTCCGCATGGAGGAAATATTCCCTAAGGTTGTATATCTCACGGTTGTGCAACGTCTTGATATTTAAAAAACCACGACCGCCACATTTCCGTGGGATATACAACCTCATTACAGACGAACGCGGATGATGCATTCGGTTTGCAACAACGAACGGACTTTTCTATCCAGGGTGTCTAGTTCAGTCTGAGTCCATCTCAGTATGCCGAAGGAATATCCTAAGACAGGCATGGCCCAACCATTGATGGCGCGCACCCTGTTGCCACCTGATAAAAGACTTCTCAGTACTTTTTTCAGGCGGCCAAAGAAACGATCCATCAACGATTGTCTCATGCCTGTCTCAGCAATACCTAATGCCTGCGACATACCAAGATATTTGTAGGTTTCAGTCGCGGAGAGGGATTTAAGTTTTGTGAAATCTGAAAGTTCTACTCTTTCAGATTCCACAATCCGTCCCTTCTTTACATGCATGACTGCACATTTATCTACACCAAATTCCATTTTGATAGAATTACTGAAGGTTTCAGTGATCTTGAGTAACTCTATCAAGTGGGAATCGGTGCAGGCAAATAATTTCAAGTCATCCATGTACAGAAGGTGAGAAACAACTTGACCTCCTCTCCGAAACTGATAGCCTAGCCCTGAACCCTCCAGTAAAGTACTGAGTGGATTCAGTGCTAGACAAAACCATAAGGGACTCAGACTATCACCCTGAAATATGCCCCTCTCAATCTTGACAGGTTCACCGTTCCCTAGAATCTGACGACATCCTGGATAAACAAGAACCGTTCTCCATTGCCCCATACATGCCTTCAAGAAGGTGCGAAGAGTTGCATCAACTTTGTACAACTCTAGCACCTTCAACAGCCATGTATGTGGCACGGAGTCGTAGGCTTTCTTGTAATCAATCCAGCATGTCGTCAGGTTTCTCCGGTTACGACGAACCTGCTGATTAATGGCCATATCTAGAATAAGGAGTTCTTTAGTACCACGTGACCCGCTTCTACATCTATTTTGAGAGTTGGACAATATAGAATTATTTTCTATATGAGATGATAATTTAACTCTCAAAATAGATGTGAGAAGCTTATAGACCGTAGGCAAACAAGTTATCGGTCTATAATTTTTCGGGTCCGTGGTACGACCAGATTTATAGAGGAGGTGCGTAATACCTGAAGTCATAAAAGATGGAAGCAATCCAGACTCTAGTGACGATTGAAAGTAAGATGCCAAACAATCATGCGAGCTATGGAACCATTTGAGCCAAAAATTGTGCAGTCCGTCCGGCCCAGTTGATTTCCAATTGGGCAACGAACGAACTGCACTGCATTATATATTATTATTATTATTAATATACTTATATTTACAAGTTTTCAACCTCCTATAGTACAAGCTCAAATTAAAGCTTTATCTAAGCTTTAATATAAAAAACCTGCTCCGAATCCGATGCCTAATGGCGAAACTGACGACGTGGTACCGCTTGACATCATCACGACGGTGTAGCTCTCTATCGTCTTATAAAATGGGCCATTGTAAAGGAACCCATCGATTGGTTGACGAGTTACTGTTCGCCAATATTTTCGTATTCATTGTTAGCTCACGCTCAGTACATTTAACTTCAAACCGAATCAATAGTTACCATATTTTTACCTTGGTACCTAAAGCCACAAAATGTATAACTCTAAACACATGACCATTTCTAGATTGTACATGTACAACTATTTGGAATTCAATAATACATTTTATGCAAGTATAAATTAATTAAACAATCCAAATTATTGTGGTTCAAAAATGTATAGTAAAATTCCATTTATTGTCCACTGTTTATAATTATAACAAAGAATTATGGGAAATGAATGTATACTTTAATATAAAATCGATAAACATAAATTATTGTTACCGAAACATAAATTCCATTATCCATTTGATACCGATGTACGGTCGAGGTCACACTGAGAGCGTGGATTCATACCTAGTTTAAGGCTGAGCGCAGATTATAGTCACGACAGTTTTAAGACAGACTTGCCTCACATAGACAAGTCTGTTTTAAAATTAAAACGAAACTGTTCTGTCTACGACACGTCGCACACCTTAGACAAAACTGTTTTGTCTACGATACGCATCACACGAACACCGTGGGTAGGTACTGTTCGTACTGCCGGACGTGTTATATGGCATAACCGAGTACTGGTTCAGTACCCAGTACGCGACAAAATTTAGCAAGACCCAAGACCATTTTCGGACGCGATATACCGCTCGGGCGCGTACAGTCGACGTTCGGCCGCGTCCGAGTCCGAGATAGAATATATTATACTATCAGTGGTCCGAGCGACCGGGTGACCGGATTGATGCACGCTTGGGAACATTTTGTTCCGTAGTATATCTCAACTTAAAGCGTACGAGTAGTAAGTAAGGAATACTGTTGAATGTTATATGAATACTTGAGGCACGCCTGCCAGCTTATTGGGCTCAGGAGATGGTCAAGCGACTTGAGTCAATATCAAGTGTACATACACGTCGATGCATACACACGTGCAAAGAAATCATGCACACTGAAGCTACTTTCATTCATATTTTAATCGACTTGTCAAGTGCATATTGACCATATAAGAGCCCATTAGTCGAGGCACGTGTAGTACCTGCCAGATAATAATACATTAAACGAATAATATTTATTATTATGATAAATGAAGAAAAAGTGACATATATTATTTTTTTAATTATCTCGAAAACGGTGCGTGCTATCGTTAAAATAATGGCAATTTTGACCCCCCTTTGAAAGCCCCCATCCGCCAAATATACATTACGAATAACGATTTTTTATACCACTAAGGTGGCATAATGTTGCCTGTAGGTTTATTTGTTGGTTTGATATCAATCGTCAAAAAGGGTCCATGCTGGCGGTGTTGCAGTCATCCTCATCAGCTAGCAGTTTCATATAAGAGAATTTATTTCTAAGAGATTACAAGGTAGATTTTATTTCGAATCGCCATCAGAACTAGTCACAACGATGAAAGATGATTGTCTAATGAGAGGCTTATTTGAAAGAGAAGAGGACAGAACGAATGCCAGGATAACTGTAAATGACGTAGTGCTGGAACAGGTGGATGAGTTTGTATATCTTGGATGTGCATTTAGCAGGGATGGACGGTACACCGCTGATGTAGAAAAGAGGGTAACTGCGGGCAATAGTGTGAATGGAGCGTTAGGCAAACTTTTAGGTACCAAGGCCTTAAGTCAAAAGGCCCAGCTCGCAGTACACAATGCGGTGATGATACCTACGCTAACGTATGGAAGCGAGAGTTGGGTATGGCAGGAAACGCATGAAAGTAGAATAAACGCGGTCGAGATGCGCGCGCTACGCAAAATCTGCGGAGTAACGCTCGCAGATCGCGTTCGGAATGAAAATGTAAGAAAGAGAGTTGATCTGAAAGAGAGTGTCGGTGTTAAAGTAAGGAAGGGCATGCTACGATGGTTCGGGCATGTGGAACGAATGGGAGATGAAAGATTGACAAAACAGATTTACAACGCGAAAGTGGATGGACGTAGGAGTCGGGGAAGGCCACGACACACCTACAACGACCAAATTAATCGTGTGTTAGTAGAAGGTGGTGTCAAGAGCCGTAGGAACCGATGTGCATGCATGAAAAGAAAAATGAAAGTTGAAGAAGCAAGTGAGGTGTGTATGGACCGTGCCGTGTGGCGCTCGGTTCTTTCTGCCTACCCCGCAAGGGATTTGGCGTAAAGATAGTTAGTTAGTTAGTTAGATTTTTTTTCTAAATCTTGTATATCGAAAACCGTGCGTGATATCCTGATATTGCAAATACAACAAAATTTTCATCCCCTTTAAGAAAGCCCCAACCATAAGGGGCAAACACATACAAACATAAGTGACCCTCGCCCCCCCCCCTCCCTTATTTTTGGCAAAGCGGGAATTTATGAAGGTCAACAAACCTGTCAGAACAATCAGAACGCTGTATGTACTTGTACGAAAGACCGGGTACTGGTCCGGGTACTGTTCGAATGCCATATGGCACGGTTCGGAAAGCTATGCTATAATATGTCAGGACATCATCGGGTACTGTTTTGCGCAAGACAGTTTTGTCTTTGATGTGCGCGCCCGCATGCATATAAAAGGGAAGCCGACAAACGTTAGTCAGACTTGTCGCCTTGTAGGTAAAGACAGCTTTGTCTAAGAGACGTTTTGTTCTAAGTGTGCGCCTCTCTATTTATCTCGTAGAGAGATAGTCTGTCTTAAAACTGTTGTGACTATAGTCTGCGCTCAGCCTAAATTGATCATAATTGATTGTATCAATGCGAAGAAAGCGTGGTTATTATTAAACACATTATTTTTTTTGTGTCGAAATCTCCACGGCTGTTATAACTTGAACCAACTAAAACCATACACAACTTGCCTATCCGTGTATGACCGAGGGCTGTATGTAATTCCTCGGAAAGACGTCCCAAGGTAACAGACTTTGGTTACCACTGCATCTTTGGAGGTGGATCCCGTTTCTTGAGGCGTGAGTCATGCGTGAAACTCCCACGTCATGCCGTCTTGTGCCTGCTTCTGTAAGAATGGCGATCTTCCCCCTCGCCGTGCTCAGGCCCTCGGTCATGGAGGCTGATAGTCTTGGGCGAAGGATGATACACTAGCGAAATTAGTGAAAAAAACAGACTAAGCCTGGTCAAAACTTTACAATTATCTGATAGGTAGTGTAGTCTGCTTTAAATGAAGCATATCTACGGATACCACCATATATATAAGTTCAGAAGTCTATCGAACAAAATTGTTTCATTTATTTCACTTAACGAGGTAAGTACTAGTTAATACCCCGTGGCTTTTCCAGGGACATACCTACTTTGAACCATAACCATATCTTAATGAATGTCTACATCATGACTTTGCCAATTATAGCTAAATTCTTTCGAAGGTTTGAGCTAACTAGAAATTATTTAGTCGGATAGGAGCAGAATATTTTGCAAAGTATTCCAAAATCGCTAATCTCTCTCATTGCGACAACATATTGCGGTAAAAATATTATTTTCCGCTAAATTATACGGTTCAGCTCGTCACGCAAAATCATTATTCAAAAAGGGGACGTTGAAAAATTTGTCAAATTCAAATCAGCCTTTCATCGTTCACATCGACAGTTACCCCTCCATGTTTACGGCGTGATGGTAAGAGCTTCTTAAACATGATATTAATAAATCGATTTTAAAGTCAGGGAGTTAGAAAAACCTACCACATAACCTGGATCAGTTGATCCTGAGTATTCTGACGCACAGCAGTCAAGGATAACCTTCATCTCAACAAATATGTTCTGAGGAGTCCGATAGCAGCAATGTAGGTAACTGAGGAATGACGAATCGGACTCCTTAAAAAAAGGGGTTTAAGACAGGTAATAGGTGCCTTAACTCTTCAGATTGTTGATAATCAGCAATACACCGTTTAACAACGTGACAATTTTAAGTGGATATGACATGTGTTTCGTCAACACATAACACATCGTAACACGTGTTTACCTTTATTTTGCAATTTCCATCTTACTTAGAAATCAGACAACTTTTTAAAATTTTTGAACAGAGATTGGGCGGTTTTCCATTAGACGGTCCGGCACCGGCACGGCACCGGCGAGACCGAATACCGGCACCGGCGCCGGGGCTTCGATTTTCCACTGCGCCGGTGTCAACGCCGGTATGCGCCCGGCTAGTGGTACAGTACTGACACGGACTTCAGCACTAACTCAATAAGCGTCACGATGTCGTATTTAAACGGCATGACTAGGGAATGCAATCCCGCAACATAATTATAATCCCGGTATTTGCGGGACTGAGAGATCTCAGTCCCGCGGGATCCCGGTATTTGCGGGATCCCGCATATTTTTGAAAGTCATTGAGAAAAGAATAGAATTCTGTATCATACATGCATCTAGAACTGAAAAATAGTCACGCCTTAATCCCCGAAGGGGTAGGCATAGGCATATTATATGCCCACATTTCACCTTTCAAGATTTTGTACCAAGTATTACGTGGTGAGCCGTATTACCGTCTTGAAATGAATAGGTTGCGACTGCTTGCTGTTGAATTTTTTCAAGCCGGAACTTCAACCCATTTTACCTGCAATATATAATAATATAATAATAATAATATCTTTATTTGCTTTCAACATGGTTATAAAGATGTTACAGAATATCTTATGATTAAGTACAGCATGTTCTGCCTAAACTGGGCATGCAAACGTTTATTTAACAATTATCATCCTTAATTACATAGGTTTCTCATACATTATATTATCAAATTACTAAAAAAATCGTCATTGTGGAAAAGCATTATACTTTTTAGTGTGTTCAAAAAAGTCCCCTATGGAATAAAAACTGTTTTCCAGAAGCCATGCCTTTAATGCTCTAACGAATCGCCTATATACCAAGGACTTAATCTTCTTAGGGATACCATTATACACATATACACACATAGCTAAGCAGTTTTTTTTATATAATTTCGTTCTTGGTATCCTCGACAAAACGATCCTGTCTGGATTTCGTGTATTTCTTGGGTAAATATCCTTTGCTTTTTTAAATAAGTCATAATTTAGCCTAACAAATTTAGCACACTCAAAAATATACATACAAGGCAATGTCAGAAGATTCATGTTTTTGAAAAGAGGTTTGCAGGATATCCAGGGTGCAACTCCGCAAATAGCTCTTATACATTTTTTTTGTACAATAAATGCTTTGTTTACATCGGTCGAATTGCCCCATAGGATGAGTCCGTAGCCCAGGACTGATGCTACATATCCGTGATATGCTCTAAGAACAGTTTTATTTGTTGCTATTCTTCTTAGTTTCGCCAATACATACACAAACCTATTTAATCTACTACACACATTGTTCACGTGAGCCTTCCAATTGATATATTTATCCAAAATTAAACCTAAGAATTTTGTATTTTCAACTTCCTCAATTTTTTGATCTTTGTAAATAATTTTAAGATTTTTGCTTTTATGTCCATAAGTATGAAATTGAATTAATTTGGTTTTCGTGAGATTTACGACCAGATTATTGTCATCCAACCATTTAATTATTTCTTCTACTGATCTATTAATGTCCGTATTATATTGCTTAATGTCATTTTCATGTTTGTCGATGTCATTTTTATCTATATTAATGTCAATTGGTTTCGATTTTAAAATTAATGAAATGTCATCTGCAAACAAAGTACATGGATGTTCCGTACAATCTGGAAGGTCATTTATGTAGAGTAGGAATAGGAGAGGGCCGAGCACACTGCCCTGTGGGATTCCAGACAAATTTATTTTTTCATTTGAATGATAACGTTCCAATTCCCTTTTTTTATTAATCGCACTAATTTCAACACACTGCTTTCTTCCCTCTAGGTATGATTTTAACCATCTCAGCGCATTACCACGAATCCCATAACGTTCCAACTTATTAACTAATATTTTATGTGACACAAAATCATACGCTTTTGTCATGTCAAAAAATATAACAGCTGTATCATTACCCTCGTCCACACTGTTGATGACATGAGTCATTAGATTGAAGCAAGCTGACGTTGTAGATTTTCCTTTCTGAAACCCGTATTGCTCTTTTCTGAGAATGTTATTCTTTGAAAGGAATTCAGTCATTCGCTTATTTACTACTACATTGCGGTCTCAAATACTTTGGATATTACTGAGATCAGGGCTATTGGTCTATAGTTCGATACCAACGCCTTGTCTCCTTTTTTGTAAAGTGGTTTAACAATAGAGGATTTCAGTAAGTCTGGAAACCGTCCAGAAGCAAAAGATAAGTTAACCATGTGTGTCAATATCGGTACTAGTTCGTTGGTACAATTCTTAACGACTTCTGTAGTAATTTCATCATAACCTGTCGATTTAGTATTTTTTAAAGACATCACTATTTTGTGAACATCATAGAAATCAAAGGGCTTTAGAAAAATACTGTTAACATTATTTTCAACTGTGGTTCCTCCTTTTTTTGTTTCAGGATTACAGTGAATAAAGAAATCATTAAATTGATCAGCTATGTCTTTTGGTTCAGATATGACATTTTCTTCACTTATTATGTGTTATATTAAGTCCCTCTTATAATTGTTACCAGATTCGACCTTTATTAATTGCCATGACGATTTGCATATGTTTTTACTGTTATTAATCTTTTTTTCATTATATATTTGAATTGATTTATTGATACACTGTCTTAAAAGTTTAGAATATTGTATATATTTATTTTTACTTGCTATTGACTTCTCCTTATAGTATTTAAAACGCATTATCCTCTTCGTATTACAACATTTCCGTAGCCCCTTTGTTATCCAGCCTACATTACGCCTATTATTAGGTAGCTTTATTTTTATTTTAGGAAAACAAAGGTTGTAAAACAAACAGAACGTGTTGTGAAAATCCTGATAAGCTGCATTCATATCTGGGCTGTTATATGCATCATCAAAGGAAAGGTTTGCTAAGCATTCCCGAAACTTTCGCATATTAGTCTTGTTATAGTCCCTAACTGTTATATATTGAAGCAAGACTGGTATTTTCTTATTAATTGCAGGTATATTAAGTATTTGGGCGGTATTGTGATCTGACAAACCCCAGTGCAAAAGTTCACCAGTTGCTGTGTCATAGTTGCTCACAATATGGTCAATGCAGTTTTTTTTACGGGTCGGATCCCGAATGTGTTGTGTCAGGTTATAGTTTTTTAAGAGATCTAAGAACTCAGATGCTTTCTTATCTGATTTTAATGTATTGATATTTAAGTCCCCGGCTAGAATGAATTTTTTGTCACTTTTATATACAAGATGTCGTAATAATGTATTTAATTTATTAAAGTAAATATTTAGATCACCACTAGGAATCCTATACAAACATATAACTACCATATTTTGATCGGTGATGATAATACCGCAGCATTCAAAGTCGTTATCAGTTGACAAGTCCCTAGGTAATTGTAATTCTTTATATCTAAACTCCTTTTTTATGAACACACATACTCCTCCTCTCGTGTCATGGTTTTTTCTGCAGTAGGACGCAGCCAGATTGTATCCTTCAATATTAGTAAGATGTTCACACTAGGGCTTGAATATCGGACGCTTTTTCAGTTCCGGAATTGGGTTTCGATATTCAGTATTTGAATTCCGGAATTCCGGAATTCCGGAACTCAATCTAGTTTCGTTTTGTACAAAATAGTGCTATGTAAAAAAAGAAACGGGAGCTGACAGTCCTACGTGATTAGTGATAAACTACTTTGATTCCCAGTACAATTACTTATTTTAACGTAGCCAACTAAAAACCACACGTTTCCTAACTATTACCTGCGGTTGGCCCGGGTAAGCCCTTTGAAGGATGACCCCAGGATTCCCCACAGACCTTGACTATCACTGCGGCCTCACCTAGGAGGTTCGGGTGCTATCCCGCGTATTTGGGGCTTGTTCAGGTGTTATCCCGCATCTCAGGGTGTGTGGCGTGCGTGAAACTTTCACGTCACGCTTTCGTCTTCTGTGTGCTTTTGTAAGGACCCCCGATTATGGAGGCCGATAGTCTTGGGCAAAGACATGCGGAATTCGGGTGCGAGCGTTCTCTCTCAATCACTTTTCGCCGAATTAACTGATCACAGAAAGACGCAGTCGCATCCCACTTACTCCCACTGGAGATCATAGCTCGCGCAATTGTCTCCAGCGAGAGAATGTCCACGTTCAGAACTACCACGAGGACCGGGCGCTGTTAAGCCCATGCTGTGCACTCCACTAATGTGAGAAGTATTGTGTCCACACTGCGTTCCTCGCAGTGCTGGCACTCAGGTGTGGTTTCCCGGTGTATTTGTCTCAGATACTTACTGAAGCTCCCGTGCCCGGGTAAGCATCTGTGACAACCGGTAGGACTGAGCATCCGCACCGTGGCTCCTCTCTAGTCACTCGCCCATGACCGGTCTGACCGCCTTGATTGCGGCGATTCGGCGATTCCCCCCTTGTGTGATGTGATGTGGGGATTCGGTTTGTTGCTCAAGTCCAGGTCTCCACGGTTTCCTTGTGTAGCTGTAACTGACGAACTTAGATTTCTGGAGACGTAGGCCTATGACCCCGCTCCAGCGCCTCCTTGCACCAGAAAAGAATAAATTAGAAATATAATTAATTTATTTAAACAAGGACGCAAGTTGCCTCGCTGCCAGATCCTCGAGACATGCCGCCTCTGAGCAACGGACCACGCAGCACCCAATCGTAACCGATGTTCCACAGAAGCGGTCTTAAGACTGATCTCTGAGGAACACCGCACGACGTATCTCGCTGACCCGGCTGGGCCCTACCCAGCTTGGGTAAGTTATGGCCCTCTCGGAAAGATAGGCCCCGACAATACGACGGAAGTAGGGAGGCACTCCATGATAAATAAGCACCTCCCTAACGCAGCTCCAGGGCAAGGTGTTGAAGGCGATGCCGGTGTCTCTTGACATCCCCATCGCTTTCAACACCAACTCACTCTGCGATGTTACTTCCTCCGTCAGTCTTCTAATGCGCATGATCGCATCCACGGTGGAGCGCTGTAACGTTGTGAAACAACGGGTGCAAATAGGGGTTTAACATTAGGGGTTTAAAATGAAAACTTAGATCAATAAATGAAAGCGCCATCTACCGAGTAAGGGTCGCAACGACGGAAGCCATAGTCATATAGGCGGTCTTGACGATTGAGTAGTTTCGAGTGGTGCCACTAGAGGCGCTATTTCATTAATATATAAAGCGTTGCGTCAAAGGCAGGAGACCGCCAGATTAATATTTAAAATAGCTCACGGACGTATAAGTGTCTTGAACCCGTAGGGTGGACCCTGGAATGTTCCAGAAGACGGGTTAGCTGGAACCCTTTTTTCCCGCCCATTGCTAAGACAGCCGACCCCGGTTAAACCATTTAGGAGTCGGTTGCCTTACAATGTTTGTCTATATATTAAGTTTACAGAGACCTTTCTTTCACACCCCTGTAATCTACCCTCCCATAACAGGGTTGACCAACAGCCGTTAATTTTCACTGTTTAAAAAATCTAGATTTATAATAATTAATTTAACTCACCCAATGATGGGGTCTTCTGTCTAGAGCTATTTGCTCCTTATACTTGACAAATATTTACGATGATATTTACGATGATATAAACGATGATTTTCAAACTTTTGTATTTCTCACAATTTCCAATGACACTTATACGTCCGTGAGCTATTTTAAATATTAATCTGGCGGTCTCCTGCCTTTGACGCAACGCTTTATATATTAATGAAATAGCGCCTCTAGTGGCACCACTCGAAACTACTCAATCGTCAAGACCGCCTATATGACTATGGCTTCCGTCGTTGCGACCCTTACTCGGTAGATGGCGCTTTCATTTATTGATCTAAGTTTTCATTTTAAACCCCTAATGTTAAACCCCTATTTGCACCCGTTGTTTCACAACGTTACAGCGCTCCACCGTGGATGCGATCATGCGCATTAGAAGACTGACGGAGGAAGTAACATCGCAGAGTGAGTTGGTGTTGAAAGCGATGGGGATGTCAAGAGACACCGGCATCGCCTTCAACACCTTGCCCTGGAGCTGCGTTAGGGAGGTGCTTATTTATCATGGAGTGCCTCCCTACTTCCGTCGTATTGTCGGGGCCTATCTTTCCGAGAGGGCCATAACTTACCCAAGCTGGGTAGGGCCCAGCCGGGTCAGCGAGATACGTCGTGCGGTGTTCCTCAGAGATCAGTCTTAAGACCGCTTCTGTGGAACATCGGTTACGATTGGGTGCTGCGTGGTCCGTTGCTCAGAGGCGGCATGTCTCGAGGATCTGGCAGCGAGGCAACTTGCGTCCTTGTTTAAATAAATTAATTATATTTCTAATTTATTCTTTTCTGGTGCAAGGAGGCGCTGGAGCGGGGTCATAGGCCTACGTCTCCAGAAATCTAAGTTCGTCAGTTACAGCTACACAAGGAAACCGTGGAGACCTGGACTTGAGCAACAAACCGAATCCCCACATCACATCACACAAGGGGGGAATCGCCGAATCGCCGCAATCAAGGCGGTCAGACCGGTCATGGGCGAGTGACTAGAGAGGAGCCACGGTGCGGATGCTCAGTCCTACCGGTTGTCACAGATGCTTACCCGGGCACGGGAGCTTCAGTAAGTATCTGAGACAAATACACCGGGAAACCACACCTGAGTGCCAGCACTGCGAGGAACGCAGTGTGGACACAATACTTCTCACATTAGTGGAGTGCACAGCATGGGCTTAACAGCGCCCGGTCCTCGTGGTAGTTCTGAACGTGGACATTCTCTCGCTGGAGACAATTGCGCGAGCTATGATCTCCAGTGGGAGTAAGTGGGATGCGACTGCGTCTTTCTGTGATCAGTTAATTCGGCGAAAAGTGATTGAGAGAGAACGCTCGCACCCGAATTCCGCATGTCTTTGCCCAAGACTATCGGCCTCCATAATCGGGGGTCCTTACAAAAGCACACAGAAGACGAAAGCGTGACGTGAAAGTTTCACGCACGCCACACACCCTGAGATGCGGGATAACACCTGAACAAGCCCCAAATACGCGGGATAGCACCCGAACCTCCTAGGTGAGGCCGCAGTGATAGTCAAGGTCTGTGGGGAATCCTGGGGTCATCCTTCAAAGGGCTTACCCGGGCCAACCGCAGGTAATAGTTAGGAAACGTGTGGTTTTTAGTTGGCTACGTTAAAATAAGTAATTGTACTGGGAATCAAAGTAGTTTATCACTAATCACGTAGGACTGTCAGCTCCCGTTTCTTTTTTTACATAGCACTATTTTGTACAAAACGAAACTAGATTGAGTTCCGGAATTCCGGAATTCCGGAATTCAAATACTGAATATCGAAACCCAATTCCGGAACTGAAAAAGCGTCCGATATTCAAGCCCTAGTGTGAACATCTTACTAATATTGAAGGATACAATCTGGCTGCGTCCTACTGCAGAAAAAACCATGACACGAGAGGAGGAGTATGTGTGTTCATAAAAAAGGAGTTTAGATATAAAGAATTACAATTACCTAGGGACTTGTCAACTGATAACGACTTTGAATGCTGCGGTATTATCATCACCGATCAAAATATGGTAGTTATATGTTTGTATAGGATTCCTAGTGGTGATCTAAATATTTACTTTAATAAATTAAATACATTATTACGACATCTTGTATATAAAAGTGACAGTGGCTTTCATTTATTGATCTAAGTTTTCATTTTAAACCCCTAATGTTAAACCCCTATTTGCACCCGTTGTTTCACAACGTTACATACTCCCCCTCCCCGGTGAGCGTTTGACGTACCCTAACACGTCAAATGCTGCGTTCGTCCTCGAACGCCCCTAACATAATACCTACTACTCGTCTATGTGTGTGTGTATGTTAGTGTGTTGTGTGAATGAGGGTGTAGCGAAGAGTCGGCCTTAACCTTAATGAAGCCAACTCGCAGGATGTATTTAGGTGATTCTGAAGGATCTTATGGGACAGAAAGAGAAAAGACGTATTTGAGGCTTTGGGTTGAAGGTTCAGGTAATACGCACCGCCTGAAAGTGGTGTGTGTATAATAAGGCTTTTTGCTGAAGGCTGGGATTTATACAACCGTCCCAGAGAAGAACATCCTACTAGGGCTAGTGTAACACTTCCGACTCATAGGATGGACTATCCCCCAGGGCAAGCCTCTAGCTTCCGAGTGGTAAGAGTAGCCATATGACGAAAATAAAGATAACGGTGATCTACACCTACGACTGTTAGGGCAAGACAAATGCTGCCAAATAACAGTCCACCATATTTCTGTTCGGGTAAGCCTCATGCTTCCTCGTAACAGTACTAAACCTACACCATAAATCTGTTCGGGTAAGCTTCATGCTTCCTCGTAACAGAAACCTACAACATAATTCTGTTAGGGCAAGACCATGCTGCCAACTAACAGTAAACGACGAACTCTGTTAGGGATAGACTCATGCTTCCAACTAACAGAAAACTCCCAACTATACCAAGAAACAGAAAAGTGATAGAAAATAATTTACTTGCAGAATCCTCCGTGATGCTAATTAACCCCTATGTCCCCATGACGAACACGGCATGTGTTTGTCACTTTGTCATGTGTAGTTACTTGAAAGTCGTGTGTAATGTGTAGTGTCCCTATCTAATTGCTAGGCTATTTAGCCCTTTAACAAAATAACATAAAAAAACTAAGTGCTTATTTGCAATCTTAGTAGCAATAACAAAAGCTAAGTGCTTATTCGCAATCTTAGCAGAAGAATGTTGACTATGACTATTATGTCAACCCTAATAAATAACTAAGATAAATGATCTTTGGCCATTATGCCAAATATCTAAAAATATGGTGCCCTTGTTTGCCACCATGTCAGTGTAAAATGTATTTGCGTGTTTAAATAAATGATATGTATGTATGTACGTATGAAATCTCCCTTGTGTAAGTTTTATTTTGCTTGCGCGTCTAATGTTGACGTAATCATGTTGATGCAAACGTGTTATTCATCGTTGCATCTAAGGCCAGTGTCACACTACATTCCATGCCATATGATAACCCGTCAGCTTTGGTCGGGAACAAAACTTAGGACATTTGAGTCACTCTCTCTAATCTACGAAAGTGACTCGCCTGTAACCAGTTTGCCTCCTACTTCCGCCTTTGGGAGTCACACACCATGAAATGCAAGTGTCACTATGTAAACAAACAAGAAAAATTAAAAAAAAAAAAACTGCTTATTGAGTGTTTGGAATAGTGTGTGAAGATAATTGTGATGAATATGTGATGACTATATACTACTTAATTATTATGTAATTGTAGTTGTGAAACTTCCGTATGATCATATGTATGCGTGTAACATGACACGAAATGTGGTACCTATATGTGCCACCTAAGTATTAATATTATATGACGGTGTGCTAACACCCTTATATTTTCCCAAAAATAATTATCAAAAACACTATTGTGTAACTGTACTGATGTACTATATAAACTATTAGCAAACACGTCTTAGCGTAGTGTGTTACGGCCTTTACCGTTGAACCAGGTTCCTCTCCCCGGATCTTAACTTCATATGCCAGTTCCGCCTTTGGAAGTGATGTGAAATTTGATTTGAATGCCATTGTACTGACTATTTCAATTACTATTGCCGGGAATCTTTAGTGATGATGATTATCTACCAATGTATTGTGTATTTATCTGCTACTTATTTTATATGAAAAGTTAATTTCCTGTAAACAACGAATGTTCGCTATATTCGCTAACGAATTCTGTTGTAGTGAACGACGGCCCTTATCGTTGTCTGTTTACGTTCTTGAATGTTAAGGAATGTGAATATTTTTCGATACACCCGCAGAATAACGAAAAAATAAATTCTACTTTTTAGGGTTCGTTGAACTAAATTTTAAATTGAACCTTTATAAAACTTAGTATTTGCTTTAGGAAATCTTAAGTTTGGAAATATTACCTTTTAGTGTTCCTTCACTTAAATAATAATTTGGACCCTACTAGATATTCTTGTCTGTCTGTCTGTCTGTGTTTGAATGTAATCTAATCCGAAGCAGTAAGTAGTGAAAGTGAAGTGTATGATGATGGGTTGATGAAGTTAGCTAAATGTTTGATCGTAATCGATTAATATAATTTTTGACGTTAATAATATTTTTATTAAAATGTAACTATTCCCACGAACGTACTAAGAGTTAGTTGTATTGTAACTCGTACCACTATTTTTTTCTTTAATCGTTCCTTACTATTACGGAACCCTTAATTATTATGAACTGTGTCAAAGACGATACGCACTTGGACGGTTCTTGAAATAAACTATATAGTAGTAACCAACCTTTTAAGTAAATTGTTCCTCACCACTACGGAACCCTTGAATATTTCGAATTGTTTGAAAAACCGATTCGTACTTGGACGATTCTGGAAATATCTTGTATCAGACTGTTGGTGTCCGGAGTGTATTTTATTCAATTCCACCCACAGTTTGTTTGAAAAAAAAATTTTCGCAACTATCGAGCTAGTTAATCAACTTACTCGTAAACGTTATGAAAGCAACATCTGCCGTTGTTTATTCAGAACCCGAATCAAAGTTATTAGTTTACTATTGTTATGGCAAGAATGTTTTCACTGCGTGATCTACGTTTGGAATGTTTTTTCTTACAGTTGTATTTCAGTGTATCAGAATTCGAAGTAATTCGAAAAGTGAAACTATTATGAATCTTTTATAATTTACGTGAAGTGAAATTCGTAAAATCTTTCGTTTTACTAAAGTGAAATTTCAATAGGGATTGTTACCCAGAAGTGTGATTATCGGCTGTTGGTCTCGCTGTAAATTCACATATAGGAAATACAACAAAATAATACACAAATTGAGGCGGTTTGACGCCGTAAAAAAATAAAAATTGTGGTGGTGATATCCTGTGACTACTTTTACGATGAAAATAGGCAATACAACTCACTTACGAAAACTAATGTAAGCGTTTCAAATTAGAAGTTTTACTTCAGAGTTTAACAAAGTACCATTTAAAATTGACACAAAACAAAAAACTGTTACTTTAAATTTAATTAAAAATTTTTCCACCATAAAATACTATTTGAGGGTGTGAAAAATAAATTGGGGACCGTTAAAATTTGGAAAAATTACAATTTACGTTGAGAAAATCACGGCGCCCATATCGTGGTTTCGGGTAGCGAGAAAGCGATTTCCGACGGGAGTCGGGAAGTCATAATTATAAGATTATTCAATTTGTGTAAAATAGCCTTAAGAGTGCCCGTTAGCGGGGTAGTTTCCCTCAAAATTAACATAACTACCCAGGAATTTGGCTCTCCTGACCTCTGCTGCCAACTTGTTCTTTCCGGCTTATTTTGTGTGTTTTTTTAGTGATTTTAGACAGATTTCGGCATAAACAAGAACAAGGCAAAATTTGAATTTTTCTCAACGTAAATTGTAATTTTTCCAAATTTTAACGGTCCCCAATTTATTTTTCACACCCTCAAATAGTATTTTATGGTGGAAAAATTTTTAATTAAATTTAAAGTAACAGTTTTTTGTTTTGTGTCAATTTTAAATGGTACTTTGTTAAACTCTGAAGTAAAACTTCTAATTTGAAACGCTTACATTAGTTTTCGTAAGTGAGTTGTATTGCCTATTTTCATCGTAAAAGTAGTCACAGGATATCACCACCACAATTTTTATTTTTTTACGGCGTCAAACCGCCTCAATTTGTGTATTATTTTGTTGTATTTCCTATATGTGAATTTACAGCGAGACCAACAGCCGATAATCACACTTCTGGGTAACAATCCCTATTGAAATTTCACTTTAGTAAAACGAAAGATTTTACGAATTTCACTTCACGTAAATTATAAAAGATTCATAATAGTTTCACTTTTCGAATTACTTCGAATTCTGATACACTGAAATACAACTGTAAGAAAAAACATTCCAAACGTAGATCACGCAGTGAAAACATTCTTGCCATAACAATAGTAAACTAATAACTTTGATTCGGGTTCTGAATAAACAACGGCAGATGTTGCTTTCATAACGTTTACGAGTAAGTTGATTAACTAGCTCGATAGTTGCGAAAATTTTTTTTTCAAACAAACTGTGGGTGGAATTGAATAAAATACACTCCGGACACCAACAGTCTGATACAAGATATTTCCAGAATCGTCCAAGTACGAATCGGTTTTTCAAACAATTCGAAATATTCAAGGGTTCCGTAGTGGTGAGGAACAATTTACTTAAAAGGTTGGTTACTACTATATAGTTTATTTCAAGAACCGTCCAAGTGCGTATCGTCTTTGACACAGTTCATAATAATTAAGGGTTCCGTAATAGTAAGGAACGATTAAAGAAAAAAATAGTGGTACGAGTTACAATACAACTAACTCTTAGTACGTTCGTGGGAATAGTTACATTTTAATAAAAATATTATTAACGTCAAAAATTATATTAATCGATTACGATCAAACATTTAGCTAACTTCATCAACCCATCATCATACACTTCACTTTCACTACTTACTGCTTCGGATTAGATTACATTCAAACACAGACAGACAGACAGACAAGAATATCTAGTAGGGTCCAAATTATTATTTAAGTGAAGGAACACTAAAAGGTAATATTTCCAAACTTAAGATTTCCTAAAGCAAATACTAAGTTTTATAAAGGTTCAATTTAAAATTTAGTTCAACGAACCCTAAAAAGTAGAATTTATTTTTTCGTTATTCTGCGGGTGTATCGAAAAATATTCACATTCCTTAACATTCAAGAACGTAAACAGACAACGATAAGGGCCGTCGTTCACTACAACAGAATTCGTTAGCGAATATAGCGAACATTCGTTGTTTACAGGAAATTAACTTTTCATATAAAATAAGTAGCAGATAAATACACAATACATTGGTAGATAATCATCATCACTAAAGATTCCCGGCAATAGTAATTGAAATAGTCAGTACAATGGCATTCAAATCAAATTTCACATCACTTCCAAAGGCGGAACTGGCATATGAAGTTAAGATCCGGGGAGAGGAACCTGGTTCAACGGTAAAGGCCGTAACACACTACGCTAAGACGTGTTTGCTAATAGTTTATATAGTACATCAGTACAGTTACACAATAGTGTTTTTGATAATTATTTTTGGGAAAATATAAGGGTGTTAGCACACCGTCATATAATATTAATACTTAGGTGGCACATATAGGTACCACATTTCGTGTCATGTTACACGCATACATATGATCATACGGAAGTTTCACAACTACAATTACATAATAATTAAGTAGTATATAGTCATCACATATTCATCACAATTATCTTCACACACTATTCCAAACACTCAATAAGCAGTTTTTTTTTTTTTTAATTTTTCTTGTTTGTTTACATAGTGACACTTGCATTTCATGGTGTGTGACTCCCAAAGGCGGAAGTAGGAGGCAAACTGGTTACAGGCGAGTCACTTTCGTAGATTAGAGAGAGTGACTCAAATGTCCTAAGTTTTGTTCCCGACCAAAGCTGACGGGTTATCATATGGCATGGAATGTAGTGTGACACTGGCCTTAGATGCAACGATGAATAACACGTTTGCATCAACATGATTACGTCAACATTAGACGCGCAAGCAAAATAAAACTTACACAAGGGAGATTTCATACGTACATACATACATATCATTTATTTAAACACGCAAATACATTTTACACTGACATGGTGGCAAACAAGGGCACCATATTTTTAGATATTTGGCATAATGGCCAAAGATCATTTATCTTAGTTATTTATTAGGGTTGACATAATAGTCATAGTCAACATTCTTCTGCTAAGATTGCGAATAAGCACTTAGCTTTTGTTATTGCTACTAAGATTGCAAATAAGCACTTAGTTTTTTTATGTTATTTTGTTAAAGGGCTAAATAGCCTAGCAATTAGATAGGGACACTACACATTACACACGACTTTCAAGTAACTACACATGACAAAGTGACAAACACATGCCGTGTTCGTCATGGGGACATAGGGGTTAATTAGCATCACGGAGGATTCTGCAAGTAAATTATTTTCTATCACTTTTCTGTTTCTTGGTATAGTTGGGAGTTTTCTGTTAGTTGGAAGCATGAGTCTATCCCTAACAGAGTTCGTCGTTTACTGTTAGTTGGCAGCATGGTCTTGCCCTAACAGAATTATGTTGTAGGTTACTGTTACGAGGAAGCATGAAGCTTACCCGAACAGATTTATGGTGTAGGTTTAGTACTGTTACGAGGAAGCATGAGGCTTACCCGAACAGAAATATGGTGGACTGTTATTTGGCAGCATTTGTCTTGCCCTAACAGTCGTAGGTGTAGATCACCGTTATCTTTATTTTCGTCATATGGCTACTCTTACCACTCGGAAGCTAGAGGCTTGCCCTGGGGGATAGTCCATCCTATGAGTCGGAAGTGTTACACTAGCCCTAGTAGGATGTTCTTCTCTGGGACGGTTGTATAAATCCCAGCCTTCAGCAAAAAGCCTTATTATACACACACCACTTTCAGGCGGTGCGTATTACCTGAACCTTCAACCCAAAGCCTCAAATACGTCTTTTCTCTTTCTGTCCCATAAGATCCTTCAGAATCACCTAAATACATCCTGCGAGTTGGCTTCATTAAGGTTAAGGCCGACTCTTCGCTACACCCTCATTCACACAACACACTAACATACACACACACATAGACGAGTAGTAGGTATTATGTTAGGGGCGTTCGAGGACGAACGCAGCATTTGACGTGTTAGGGTACGTCAAACGCTCACCGGGGAGGGGGAGTATGTAACGTTGTGAAACAACGGGTGCAAATAGGGGTTTAACATTAGGGGTTTAAAATGAAAACTTAGATCAATAAATGAAAGCGCCATCTACCGAGTAAGGGTCGCAACGACGGAAGCCATAGTCATATAGGCGGTCTTGACGATTGAGTAGTTTCGAGTGGTGCCACTAGAGGCGCTATTTCATTAATATATAAAGCGTTGCGTCAAAGGCAGGAGACCGCCAGATTAATATTTAAAATAGCTCACGGACGTATAAGTGTCATTGGAAATTGTGAGAAATACAAAAGTTTGAAAATCATCGTTTATATCATCGTAAATATCATCGTAAATATTTGTCAAGTATAAGGAGCAAATAGCTCTAGACAGAAGACCCCATCATTGGGTGAGTTAAATTAATTATTATAAATCTAGATTTTTTAAACAGTGAAAATTAACGGCTGTTGGTCAACCCTGTTATGGGAGGGTAGATTACAGGGGTGTGAAAGAAAGGTCTCTGTAAACTTAATATATAGACAAACATTGTAAGGCAACCGACTCCTAAATGGTTTAACCGGGGTCGGCTGTCTTAGCAATGGGCGGGAAAAAAGGGTTCCAGCTAACCCGTCTTCTGGAACATTCCAGGGTCCACCCTACGGGTTCAAGATATCCACCTTACGGGTTGTGAAAGTACACCCTTCGGGTTCTACGAGAGAAGCAATCCACCCTGCGGGTTGAGAACACCGTGCCAGCCAAAGTTGTGGACGGCACGGCTACGTCACGGACTGCCTCAGACTTCAGAACCACCAAGATAAGTCGAACCCTGCGAAGGCCTTCGGAAACCGTAATTGCTGCCCGAATTTACCACGACCCCGAGTTCTTTCCTTATATTTAAATAAATTATTACTTTCAAATTCTAAACGTCACCTCTTCTCATTTCTCTCTTCTTCCTGAAAGCCATAAGCTTTTCAGCGCCCTTGACGGAAACCAAACTGGTTATCCGCCAGATCTTACCCCACGCGTGTGAGGTGCCCGACCGTGCGCTGTGCAATGATACGCTCAACGAGCTTGCATACCTAACAGGGTACGCAAGCTCCTTGAGCGTATCATTGTTGGGGAACGACCGATCGGAGATCGGCCAGAGTTAATCAACGGAGCAGCACGATCGGCCGATCCCTGGATGGGTAGACTGCCGACCACCTTGCCTTTTGGATCAGAACCAGTTTCCCTGTCTTCCAGACCTTGTGAATCTGGCCTTTTTCGATGCATGCACTAAAGAGTCCCATCACTCGAGGTCCGAGATCCTCAAGAGCCAGGACTACGCTCGGCCTTGAATTCTGTAGGGTCCAGGGGCACAGTCCCTGCGGAATCTAAGCCGCAGTACAGTCGCCCCTAACTCACCTTCAGTGATTTCGGGCACGTCGTTCTCGCTGTAATCAGCGTCGGGCGCCTGAGTCGGAGCCATGTGCGAAGGAATATGTTCCTCCGCCTTGATGAGAACAGGGAACCCTGGACCCTCCTCACTCTGGGTCAGTGGAGCACCTTGGGGCAATGTTTGCCCCTAATAATAAGGTACGGGCCCCATGAGTTCCGTCAGAACTACAAGAACTATGCTGAGCGAGACCTCTGTCAAATTCTTACAGCGTTTCTATCGAAGGTAAATTTAACTCGTAGCATAAGTCAGAGCTAAGTTCGCACTATAAATTGAAGTCTAAATGTAAAAAAAATACAAAAACTTCATCAATAATATTATTACTATTTAAATAGTATGTTTTCTATCAAATACCATTAATTTTATGGATTTACTTTCTTAGTAGGTTTTAGAAGTATCATCAAATAAAATGATTAATACCTAAGTACATAAACGAATTAATTTGTTTAAATTGTCAACATTGTAGTAATTAAAGGTAATTAAATTGCATAAGAAGCTTATAATCTACATTTTTGTTTGTAATGAAGTTAAAGAAGAAGCGAAAAATTTTTTTTTTTCAATATCGAAATACCGGTATTGATCTCGCCAATTCCGGAATTGAGAACGATATTCGATTTTATCGGAATTCCGGAATTATGTCAATTCCGGAATTCCGGAGTTCAAGCCCTAGTTCACACCCCAACTCCACAAAGGTTTCCGTCAAACATATAACTTCAGGATCCTTCTTGAGTTTACTAAGTTCAAAGAGCTTAATTTCTAGAATACGGTGTTTATTCATAAATCCGGCAATGTTCTGATGAAGTATTCTAAAGTATGTGCCTTTACTATCATTACTCCTGAAAAAACTGGATTTCATGATTTTCTTTGGAGGGAGGAGGGACGAGATTTACGGTTGGAGAATTAGGGAGTTCTGTTTGAGTCGATTTGTCGGCCGTTTGGATTGTTTTGTCCGAGAATAGTGATTTCTTATTTGAATATGTATTATTTTTATTATTTGTTCTACTGGTAAAATTCAGTCGCAATGGATCACCCCGCTTGCGCTTAGTGAAATACAGAAATGTTTCATTATAATAATTTTGGTCTAGTAATGAACTAATTAGTTTACAAAGGTTATGTCTTTGTCGATCATCGTGATATTTACATTCAACGAAATTGCTATTTTTATTTTGCACGCATATAAATCTAAGCATATTATTTAATTTCACTTCATTTAAATGTAAGTTTTTAACTACTCTAATTACAATAACATTACACCTTACAGTCTCTAGAAACGCACCCAGCCTGCACATGATATTATGCGGGTTCGAGTCATGTTCCCCCACCGATAATATTATGTGGTCGTCGGTTGATAGATCGTACAATTTAGCACATAATAATATTTGTTCGGTGGAGGCAAACGGTTTAACGAAAGATACAAAGTCATATTTTTCATAAGGATTTTTAATCCTGAATTTTAGCAGTTGTTTTGCTAGGCCTACACACTGCTGTCCTCCAAAAATTAAAACTCGTTTTTTGTTCTTGTTATTCGTACCCGATTGCTGATTCTGATTTGCAATTTGCATTCCTTTTTTTCCCACTTGAGAGGTTAAACTTGTTTCGGAGGCTTGGATTTTCTCTTCAAAAATAACTTCTTTATTTCCTCTCAAGTCTTTAGTTCCTAATTCAGTAACTGGCTCATCAGAGAGTGTGACAATTTTTTCACAGTTTAATGGGCTTTTATCAAAACTATCCGTTAGTCTTCTGCTTTGGCGATTTTTTCGCACACTCCTTCTCGTGGATGATACTGGACTTTGACATAACTGCTTCAAGATATTGATTTCCTGATGTAGCTGTCCAATCTGGTTCTTTAATCCGTTATTTTCGATAATCACATTTTCTTATTCATTTTGTGTTGTTTCTAAATTGGATTTTAGACAGTCAATTTCGGCCTTCAAATCTTTTAAATTGGGTTGCACGTGAGTTGATAAGTCGAGACTCTTGGTCAGTAAATCATCTGAGAATGTGCTGTCCAAAGAACAATGATTTTTTAGGCTTTCGCATGACTTGGTTCTTGACATATGACGTCTCAAAGTAACATTGTTAATTTCGTCCATGTTCTGTTTAGGTAATGAACCAGTTGGGCTCCTTTTTGGATTCTTGACGATTAATTTATGTTGTATCTCCAAGCCAATAGACAGTTAATAATTTAATAGTGATAATTATGTGTGTTGGTCAATATTTCAATTCCAACAGATTGCTGTCGTCAGTATGTGTTTTCTCAAGATTGTATATTCTTAAGCACAACAAACAAACCAAATACGAAATCTCGATCGAAAAACATCTCCAAAAAGTATTCTTGTACTGGAATTCGAAATGCCAACCACCAGTGCAATCTGTCTAATCCTCGCCGTTAACCAACGCGCCACGAAGCAATTCAACAGACAACTCGAAATAATGGTATGCACGCTAATCTATCTAGTGTTTGAATCCCAGCTAGTCGTTATGATGACTTATGTTGCAAAAATGTCCTGACGTACCAAACATTTCTTGTTGCAGTTTTAGTCCCCAGAATAACTGATTTCGCTGTTTATTCACTCGTTGATATTTAAATAATAATTATCACTGCATTTGTGTTATGTTTATTGCATAAGATTCGTTATGTTATTATTATAGAAGTATTTAGTGTTCACCAAAATTAATTTTCCAGTCTGTTTATATTTTTCCTTCATAACATTTGTACACTGTATACTGTTTATAAACACTGTCTCGAGATTCACTTACACAAAGAAAAATATGTAAAACTAATTTTATTTAGGAAATTAACACAGAGCACTTTTGAAAACAACATTGCTAGACAGCGCCATCTAGCGGAAAAAAAAAAAAAAAAAAAAAAAAAAAAAAAAAAAAAACGGGACAAACGGGACCAACGGCTTAACGTGCCTTCCAAAGCACGGCAACGCTCAAATAAATGTCACCCATCTAAGGACCGGCCATAGTAGGTAAATGTAACTTACTGCAGTGATCTTTTACGGAACACTAAGTACGTGGGGCCACAAGGAAAAATAAATTATTGATTATTCCTTATGTATTGAGATTATTAAACGGATATACATATAAGTAATAAAATACCTAAAAAAAATATTAAATACCGATAAAATGGGTAGTTTTGGCATTGCTTTAAAAGTGCGCATAAAACATAGCATGTCAACATTCTTGTTTGCCAAACGACTCCTAACTTTTCATGTCAGATAGCCAGCAAGCAATGTACGAGATAACTGAATACTTTTCTAACTGTTCATAGTACAAGAAAAGTCAAATCTCTCTGATAAATCACTAAAACAAATAAGTACGTTATTAGGTTACATATCAGGTCACAATTACAAAAATCTTTTTCGATTTACGCGCTTCCGCTTACAGAACAACACATGGCGTTTACCTTTGCACAGTCCCGCTAATCCCGCGGGCTCCCGCACGATTTACGTGCGGGACTGGTCCTGCAAAAATACTGCGGGATCCCGGTATTTCGGGATCCCGGTATCCCGGTATTGCATTCCCTAGGCATGACGCGTACTCTCTGAAATGGAATCACAAACCAAATACGACGTGTCTCTCTCCCTCCGCTTCGCGTTCATCTACCCGCCCTGCGTCCCTTTACCCGCACACGCACACGGCTACTAGCTAACCCGGCGACGGCAACGGCGCTGGCAGGAGTCATCGCCGGGCCGGTGCCGGTGCCGGCAAGTTCAAAAGCGAGCCATACATTTTCATACATTTTTGCTTCCCCGGCCCCGTCACGGTGCCGGTGCCGGGCCGGCTAATGGAAACACGCCCATTCCCTTGTCCCCCCTATATGTAGGTACTTAACGAAACTCAATACTCGAAAAAAATAGATTGAGGTTTTGTCTAGAACTCTAGAACGTTTCTAGAGTTTTGAAAACGATGGCAGAAACTTCAATCTCATTCACAAACGAAATTTCCATTCTAGTTTCCGTTCCTTTGTTTACAAATTCACAACATTTTTCCGTTACACCTTTGTTTACAAAATTTACATCAAAGCTTTTTTCTTAGAGACCAAAATGAAAGTTGGTTAGTGGTCTGCTTTCAGTCTGATATCAAAGGTGCTCTTAAATGTTTACTGCGAGTGTAGAGTGCTGAACCGAGCCTATCGAGTGTTCAAACACCAAAGATTGTTAAATTACTATAGACACAGACACGTCAAATGGTTACCGATTGAGAAAAGCTTAAGCTTAAGTCCCAACCTGCCTAAATCCTTTCTTTTATCTCCAAGTTCACTGGGTTTGTAAGTAGCATAATTATACAATGCGCTTACGGGTATTTACAACTGTTTTATTTTATTGCCGTGTTGAAATGGACAGGGGCACGCTACCTGCTGCTGAAAGTTTTCAAGCCCATAAAAACTTTAACTGTGCTAACGTCTACCCTGCTCCTGGCAGCCGAGATCAACGGTCTAACAAGCATTCTCGACCTCACGGAAGCACGGAATCTAATTTGAGGTTTAAATTAATTTGCCGCTTGAATTTATGATAAAATGTGTTTTAAATTCAAACAGAATAATTTTGCACACATTGATCTGGAATTCAGGATCCTCTCCATAGTTTACCTCAGTAGTGCTACAGATAGACACAGATAAATAATACGAAGGTCCAACATCCCTTGTTTTTCGTAGGGGGTTAAAACAGATTTAGGCGGCATATCTCCCGCCAACCTGATCTATGCTCAATGAAATGATTCTGTAAATAAACCAGGCCGGTGCATAAAAGCATCAGATCATTAACAGTATTGGGATTGATTCAACAAACACCCAATACTCGTTATAAATAGGTTGTTTGATTTCCGCTGTAGAAATAGACGCCGCGAGAGGTGCATTACCACTGCAATAGTTGAATTTTAATTCAATTATGCCCCAGAAATGGCTGGCTACACAACTATGATACCATTCATACGTTTTGAAGTGGCGGTAGGCTGGCCACATCTGGAGAAGTGGCGTAGGAGAACCGATAGTCATGTCAAACGAGTTCTGTAGTGACCGCGACTTGATACACGTGGGGTGATCCCCCCGCCAGATGGACCAACGGCCTGAAAAAGGTTGCAGGGACTGACTGTATGCGGAAGGCACAGGACCGTGTATTGTGACGTAATTTGGGAGAGACCTTTCGCATGACTTGGTTCTTGACATATGACGTCTCAAAGTAACATTGTTAATTTCGTCCATGTTCTGTTTAGGTAATGAACCAGTTGGGCTCCTTTTTGGATTCTTGACGATTAATTTATGTTGTATCTCCAAGCCAATAGACAGTTAATAATTTAATAGTGATAATTATGTGTGTTGGTCAATATTTCAATTCCAACAGATTGCTGTCGTCAGTATGTGTTTTCTCAAGATTGTATATTCTTAAGCACAACAAACAAACCAAATACGAAATCTCGATCGAAAAACATCTCCAAAAAGTATTCTTGTACTGGAATTCGAAATGCCGACCACCAGTGCAATCTGTCTAATCCTCGCCGTTAACCAACGCGCCACGAAGCAATTCAACAGACAACTCGAAATAATGGTATGCACGCTAATCTATCTAGTGTTTGAATCCCAGCTAGTCGTTATGATGACTTATGTTGCAAAAATGTCCTGACGTACCAAACATTTCTTGTTGCAGTTTTAGTCCCCAGAATAACTGATTTCGCTGTTTATTCACTCGTTGATATTTAAATAATAATTATCACTGCATTTGTGTTATGTTTATTGCATAAGATTCGTTATGTTATTATTATAGAAGTATTTAGTGTTCACCAAAATTAATTTTCCAGTCTGTTTATATTTTTCCTTCATAACATTTGTACACTGTATACTGTTTATAAACACTGTCTCGAGATTCACTTACACAAAGAAAAATATGTAAAACTAATTTTATTTAGGAAATTAACACAGAGCACTTTTGAAAACAACATTGCTAGACAGCGCCATCTAGCGGAAAAAAAAAAAAAAAAAAAAAAAAAAAAAAAAAAAAAAAACGGGACAAACGGGACCAACGGCTTAACGTGCCTTCCAAAGCACGGCAACGCTCAAATAAATGTCACCCATCTAAGGACCGGCCATAGTAGGTAAATGTAACTTACTGCAGTGATCTTTTACGGAACACTAAGTACGTGGGGCCACAAGGAAAAATAAATTATTGATTATTCCTTATGTATTGAGATTATTAAACGGATATACATATAAGTAATAAAATACCTAAAAAAAATATTAAATACCGATAAAATGGGTAGTTTTGGCATTGCTTTAAAAGTGCGCATAAAACATAGCATGTCAACATTCTTGTTTGCCAAACGACTCCTAACTTTTCATGTCAGATAGCCAGCAAGCAATGTACGAGATAACTGAATACTTTTCTAACTGTTCATAGTACAAGAAAAGTCAAATCTCTCTGATAAATCACTAAAACAAATAAGTACGTTATTAGGTTACATATCAGGTCACAATTACAAAAATCTTTTTCGATTTACGCGCTTCCGCTTACAGAACAACACATGGCGTTTACCTTTGCACAGTCCCGCTAATCCCGCGGGCTCCCGCACGATTTACGTGCGGGACTGGTCCTGCAAAAATACTGCGGGATCCCGGTATTTCGGGATCCCGGTATCCCGGTATTGCATTCCCTAGGCATGACGCGTACTCTCTGAAATGGAATCACAAACCAAATACGACGTGTCTCTCTCCCTCCGCTTCGCGTTCATCTACCCGCCCTGCGTCCCTTTACCCGCACACGCACACGGCTACTAGCTAACCCGGCGACGGCAACGGCGCTGGCAGGAGTCATCGCCGGGCCGGTGCCGGTGCCGGCAAGTTCAAAAGCGAGCCATACATTTTCATACATTTTTGCTTCCCCGGCCCCGTCACGGTGCCGGTGCCGGGCCGGCTAATGGAAACACGCCCATTCCCTTGTCCCCCCTATATGTAGGTACTTAAGGAAACTCAATACTCAAAAAAAATAGATTGAGGTTTTGTCTAGAACTCTAGAACGTTTCTAGAGTTTTGAAAACGATGGCAGAAACTTCAATCTCATTCACAAACGAAATTTCCATTCTAGTTTCCGTTCCTTTGTTTACAAATTCACAACATTTTTCCGTTACACCTTTGTTTACAAAATTTACATCAAAGCTTTTTTCTTAGAGACCAAAATGAAAGTTGGTTAGTGGTCTGCTTTCAGTCTGATATCAAAGGTGCTCTTAAATGTTTACTGCGAGTGTAGAGTGCTGAACCGAGCCTATCGAGTGTTCAAACACCAAAGATTGTTAAATTACTATAGACACAGACACGTCAAATGGTTACCGATTGAGAAAAGCTTAAGCTTAAGTCCCAACCTGCCTAAATCCTTTCTTTTATCTCCAAGTTCACTGGGTTTGTAAGTAGCATAATTATACAATGCGCTTACGGGTATTTACAACTGTTTTATTTTATTGCCGTGTTGAAATGGACAGGGGCACGCTACCTGCTGCTGAAAGTTTTCAAGCCCATAAAAACTTTAACTGTGCTAACGTCTACCCTGCTCCTGGCAGCCGAGATCAACGGTCTAACAAGCATTCTCGACCTCACGGAAGCACGGAATCTAATTTGAGGTTTAAATTAATTTGCCGCTTGAATTTATGATAAAATGTGTTTTAAATTCAAACAGAATAATTTTGCACACATTGATCTGGAATTCAGGATCCTCTCCATAGTTTACCTCAGTAGTGCTACAGATAGACACAGATAAATAATACGAAGGTCCAACATCCCTTGTTTTTCGTAGGGGGTTAAAACAGATTTAGGCGGCATATCTCCCGCCAACCTGATCTATGCTCAATGAAATGATTCTGTAAATAAACCAGGCCGGTGCATAAAAGCATCAGATCATTAACAGTATTGGGATTGATTCAACAAACACCCAATACTCGTTATAAATAGGTTGTTTGATTTCCGCTGTAGAAATAGACGCCGCGAGAGGTGCATTACCACTGCAATAGTTGAATTTTAATTCAATTATGCCCCAGAAATGGCTGGCTACACAACTATGATACCATTCATACGTTTTGAAGTGGCGGTAGGCTGGCCACATCTGGAGAAGTGGCGTAGGAGAACCGATAGTCATGTCAAACGAGTTCTGTAGTGACCGCGACTTGATACACGTGGGGTGATCCCCCCGCCAGATGGACCAACGGCCTGAAAAAGGTTGCAGGGACTGACTGTATGCGGAAGGCACAGGACCGTGTATTGTGACGTAATTTGGGAGAGACCTGAGTCCAGCAGTAGACTGCTGTAGGCTGATGTTGAATGGGCCTACTACTCGAGTGGATCCGCCCTCAAAAGCTAGTCTTCTATACTACGAGTATAAAGAGGAATATTATAAAGAGGAAATATTTGATTGTTTGTTTGCATCGAATAGGCTACGAAACTACAGAACCGATTTGAAAAATTCTTTCCCTGATGGAAAGCTACACTATCCCCGGTGTACATAGGCTTCATTTTATTCCCGTATTCCCACGGGAAGAGGAGCTACGCAGGTTAAACCGCGTGAAGTCCGCTACTACAAAATAAAACCACTTAGAGAAAACTGCAAAGCTCATTATTATTCACCACAAATTAGTTTTAGCGTCAGAATGTTTTACGGAACCAGTCGACGTCGCCGCATCAGAGTTCCGTGACAAATAGTAGAGTTGAACTAAATTAACTAACAGTTGACAACTAATTTGTTAGGATAGAGTGTGCCTGTGTTGGTGTGGACGTGGGTTGAATATACCACTTTAATTAACTTAAACTAACACTTTATTGACAGTTTAAAGCTTAGGTTTAAACAATTTGGACAGCGAGCTGAATTGCCTGGTACCTAAATACGCTGCTATTTTACTGTCAATTTAATGCGTATTTTCTGTGGACTCGTGCTCGTGGCCCCGCAGACTCAGTTTTCTGTATATACGATCACTGTAGTAAGCAACATTTATTATGGGCAGTTATGGATGGGTGACCATGACGTCACCATTTTCTGACATTTATTTGCTAGCGTTTCGGTGCTTTGGAAGGCACATTAAGGCAGTAAAAAATGATAGTCGTCAAGCCAAGTTGAAGGCCTTTATTATGGGTGTCTTGAAAAATTTTAACAGAAGGCAGTCAAAACCTGCGCCTGTCTATACCTATTAACACGGCAACACGGCTCACCACCATGATCTGCCTACCCCTTCGGGGATGAAAGGCATGTCAGCAATGCGTTAGAAACGGGAATTTGAGTGGGGAGGTTTTTATTTTATTAAACACTAGCGGACGTCACACGGTTTTACCCGCGTAGTTACCGTTCCCGTGGGAATACGGGAATAAAACATAGCCTATGTTCGCCGCAAAGAGTGTAGCTTTCTTACAGTGAAATAATTTTTCAAATCTGTCTAGTAGTTTCGGAGCCCATTCGATGCAAACAAAGAAACTAACAAACAAACAATCAAATCTTTCCTCTTTATAATATTACTTTAGATACAAAATTCGAATCGGTACTGTGATTGTGGCGCGAAAGTCTCACGTGATATATTTTTGGTTGGGGGTTTGATACTGATTTTTAAATTTCTCCATGGGTAAGTCCTAAGTAACCCTTAGCTAATAAGGGGCGAGAACTGAGGGGCGAGCGGGTCTGCGACCCAATGGGGTACTAGAAAAACTGAGAGAATTACCCCCGTTACAAAAACAGAAAATTGGCACAAATTTACAGTGGTGTGTCGTAACTAAAAGCGCGCTAAGTTTTGATTAATATTTTAGTAAATTAAGATTTATAACAACAATATTACGTATTGATTATTGTCCTTCCCTTAACTTAAAGGTTCGTCTAAATACATATAAGCCTTAAAGGCCGAGGTACATATTTTCACGAAAAAGATTAATAAAAGTCGATCAATCACGCTGTGGCTTAAGGCGGTATTAATGACGCCTTAATTTTGATGATATAGCTCCTTCGGGATTAAATGAGGCTGGAGTCAATAGCCTTTATAGATTGGCTTATACACCGGATATTCGAAAGGTACCTATAAAATGGTAGTTAATACAGATAATAGGTATTAAGATACCGGTCTTTTGTTGTGCTGACGTTTTGATGGAACGACTTCTATTCAGGTCAGGGGTCTTTTGGGAGTTTTGTTGTTGTAAGTAGATACCTGTGTATTTGAGAGACTGAACGCTTGTGGTAACTGAAGTGTCACTTTGGGGTTTTCAATTGTAAATCCCTACCTACTAATATTATAAATGCGCCACAAGTAACTCTGTCTGTCTGTCTGTCTGTTACGCTTTCACGCCTCCGTGGTCAAAGCCGCGGGGAACAGCTACTGTGTAATAAAGGGAATACTTTCGCATAAGATCTATTGCGTAGAGAAGGAAAACTCGAAATGAAACCCGGTTGTCAGTAAAATGACAATCCGTAAAGTAAAAAGACCTTATGGGCGGCTTGAAATATTTCAACTGAAGGTCGTCGCGACCCGCGCCTGTCCTTTTTTTCATGGCAATAGGGTCACCACCTATTACGTGGTACTTAAAACTATAGGGTAAAATGTGGGCGTATACCATAGTATACGCCCACATTTTGGAGAGGTAGGCAGAGGCATACCTCTGCCTACCTCTCCGGAGGTAAAGGCGTGTCAAAGCGTATGTATCTATACTAATATTATAAAGAGAAAAGATTTGTTTTTTTGTTTTTTGTTTCTTTGTTTTTTTTGTTTTTTTGTTTGTTTGTTTGTAACGAATAGGCTCCGGAACTACTGGACCGATCTGAAAAATTCTTTCACTGTTAGAAAGCTACACTCTTTGCGGTGAACATAGGCTATATTTTATTCCGTATTCCCACGGGAACGGGAACTACGCGGGTGAAACGGCGTGACGTCCGCTAGTGTTTAATAAAAAGAGCGTGCCTGTCGGGCCACGTGAAATGCAAAACGCAATCGGGTCAAGTCTGGGTTAACTACTTCAAAAACACTTCGAAAAGTACACTTATGACACTGCGGAAATCTTCATTGGCAACACTTTAACACTGCAGAAGCGTAGCTTGCTTATTTCTACAGTTATAATTTCACTAAATACCTACCTTGTTAATTATATAGAGCCAGTTCACCTAAATTCATGAATGCTTTTAGGTTGAAGGATATATTTTTGTAGCATTTCAATTTCTATCCATTTTAACAGCAATTTTCGGATACAAATCGCTATCTGACTTTCGAGACTGGATTACGACTTGAGCTAAATTCTATTCCACCCTCAAATAACAAAAAAATTGTATCCCATAAACCCCTCTTACATCCATTTTAATACTAATATCATATCAAATTGAATGTCATTCGTAAAACATTGACTTTTACGCCGCTCCTGTCCGTTACATCTATATTACATCGTAAAATTTTATGTTTTCCCGTAAATTGTAGCGACTTCTATAGAATATACGTACGTGAGTCACTCACATTGAGGAGATAAATCAAATTCGTTTCAGGAGCGCTTTATAAGGTCGATAAAGTGGGTGTTTTATATTTAATAACAAGTTATTTGCAGTTCATAAAATGTAGCGGAACTGCGATCGCGGCTTTGTTCGCTTGCCTAATATCAATCTTGGTTACGAGACGAGTGAGATTGCCAAAGTAAATAGCGAGGAAAACGAGAAATTAAGGAATTTAAAAAAGGTCCCGTTTTTTGGTTCTTCAAAAACGGTGCTTTGCACGACATTGTGTTGTAATCATAATAAAAGCTAATAATATTCTCAACAACTTTGTCTTCCGCACTTTGTATAGATCCACCTCCAATCATTACCCAGCTATGAGCTTCTAAACGTGATCGATTTTCCAAACGCGCATTGTAAGAAATGATTTTGGTTTTTGTACTGGTACAATGCGCGCTTTGAAAGCGCAGTTTTCGAGAAGTAAGCAAAAAACCAAAAAAACGGGACCTTCTTTGTAAAAGTCCTTCGGGCTCACCTCGGAGGGGTCAGGACTTTTAGTATGTTTATCTCCTAACTAGTCCAAACAAAGTTCCTACGTCAAAGTTTCTGCTTTCGACTTTTCCATCCACACCCCCCTTGTAAGCATTCACTATGACTTAAGCTAGTGCTACGAAATCTAGGCAAGATACATATTTTAGAATGCATAGAATATTAGAAAATATTCAAACTCTAAAACACACGGTTGTGGATCGCACAAATTTGTTTCGTCATTAGATTCGAACCTGTGAGTGGGTGAGCCTTATTGCGGCGTTGAAATGAACAGGTGTGTCACGTAAGTCATGACCTGCCTCTGAAAATTTTAAACGACCCATGAGGCTTTTACTTTTTTGTCATCTTACTGGCAACCAACGGCTTACCATGCCTTCCAAACCAAGGAAACGCTCATAAATAGAAATATGTATTACAAAGCGGTCACCATCTCAGGACCAGCCCTAGCAGAAGTTGCATAACGCAATGATCGTTAACAGAACACTGAATTAACGGGGCTACGAGCTTTACAACGTGTTTTTATCATTATGGGGTTATCAGAACCATTTCAGGAAAAAAATCATAATTTTCTCTTGAGGGTATCATATTATATTAAAGCCATTATTCGACATGGAAACATGCTGTATAAAATAATACCTTTACAAGTTTCATCTACAGCGTGTTGTAGTAATAGTAGCGGACTTCCCTCAAATTACAAACGTAATGGCGGGAATCTCAGGCCGAGTTGCCTACCTTTGCTCACTGATGGGGTTGTCACCTGCTGTTATAATATCGTACTAATCCTACTCCATCATTATGCCCGCCTTTCACTGCGAGCGAGTCGGACCCATTACGACTCCGCTATACTCGTAACGACGATTTTCATACATGTCCTTCCACCAAAGCGGACATGACATGTATCGAAAATCATCGTTACGAGTATAGCGGAGTCCGTAATGGGTCCGACTCGCTTGCAGTGGAAAGCAGGCATTAGAAATGCGCAGATGTGTGGATGTTTGTTACTCTTTCTCGCTCTAAGGGCTGAACAGATCTAGCTCAAATTTGGTACAGGGACAGACTATAGTCTGAAATAACACATACGCTACTATTTATCCAGAGGAAAATTTTCCCATGAAAAGCAGGAACTGAAACAGGACTTTACGATGCCAAAGCTACAATTATCAGCTAGTTTATAATAGTAAGATGAGAAATTTTATGACGATGTTTAGATGTTTGTTAAGAACTCAATCGCGTTCAAACGAATCTGGTTGAAATTTTGTACAGGGAAAGATTTATTGATCAAATACTTTACTGGAATAACACATAGGTCACTTTTAACTCTGAGAATAAGCGGGAATGGTAACAGATTTTGTAAATGGAAATGTCACCAATGGTCACACATCTCAATTGTGTCAGAAAGAAAAAAAAGACAAAGCCGACGTCGCCACCAATTTCAGTTTTCTTAGCTATTGAGCTACAATTACGGTTATTGGCGTCGATTCTTGATGTTGGGCGTAACTTTACTGGTGAAATATCAACGGCAAAACATGATAATATACCTACTATAAAACTTGGAATAAAATACCTTCGTACCTACCCAACCAACGGGTTTAAATAAGGTTGACGTGACAGCCCTGAATCTAGATTAGGGGCACAGTTGCAGAATATATCCACTCGCGAGCAGCAGGTACTGGTTTGCACTAATTAACTGTGGTTGAACACCGGCTGCCCTTGTGATGGGGCCACAATCCTAGCGAATATTGACGTTTTAATGTTTAGTTACAGAAGCGATCCTATGATTCTTTTGGTCTATGCTTTTTTGGCCAGTACTATGGATACTTTTTTTAGACGTAGGCTATATTGCACTAATGGCAAGACGCATAGTGTGCTTTGGTAATATAGTTGACAAATCATTTATCATCAATATTATACAGACTTATTATTTTACAGTTTAACCTGTTTAACCTGTACATGGACAGTTAATAATAAACTTTAATACTTAATAATAATTTGACGATCAGGTGATCTTAGCTACATCGGCGGAGGAGTTGCAGTTGATGATTAATATTATGCATGAGGCGCTAAAAGGTAGAGGAATGAAAGTGAATGGAAATAAGACTAAAGCAATCGTAGCAAGTGGAAAGCCATAGTCTCTGCCTACCCCGATGGGAAACAGGCGTGATGGTATGTATGTATGTATGTATTATACAGAAATAAAGGTACTACCTGACTAACTGCGTGGAAAATAGGGAAACAGTTGCCACAATCGTATCTCTCAAGCAAGGTGGTTAGATCCAAAAAAAAAACATTTATTGCGTGACCAAAGACCGAGCGAATAAGAGAGTAAAACTTATCCTAACAGAGAGAGTAGGAACTTCCAGATTCTACAATTACAATCGAATGAAAACAGAATTCAATACTTAAGAAGTCAACAAACCCTCTAATTTCGTGGCTCAAATTGTAATAACACGAATTTAATTGTGTTAGTGTAGAAATTTGTAGAAAATTACATCTTTACGGGTACCACGTCACAGAATGTTTGTCATATCATTTAAATTGCTAACCCAATGTGCGGTGGACCCCATTACCTCCACAATGCGGGTCCTAACCGTCATTTTTATGAATGGTGTTTTATTGTTTCACACATTTTTATATTTCTACTAAAACGAAAAAAATACATGATGGTTCCCTAAATATACAAGTGACACCAATTTACCACACCCTTTTCGGCCCTAGGGAATGTATGAGGCAGCCAAGGGCATTTTCTAGCGAATATCGCCTTTAGTGACAAATTTATTTTATCAAATAGGTTCGGTACTGACATAGAATTGCTGAAAAAATATTTCAGTAAAATAATCTCCAACCTGGATTTGCATTAAGAGTTAAGGTCAAAGCCCACTTAAACGACTCCGCTTCAACACCGCTCCCACCCAACACTGCCCTAAAAGAAGACTACTGCTCGCAGTCTACGCGGCGACAGCTAGCACGCACCCAGCAGTCCACGCGGCGACAGGCGACAGCTAGCAGACGGCCAGCTGTCCACCCGCCGACCGCTCTCGCTTTTCGCAATAGACACAGTTCGCAATCGGTTTCCATTAAAGCAACTCGTAGTAGCGAGCCGGTGAGGCGACTGCTAGCAGTGAGCGCGCGGACACCGCGCCGACCGCTCGTCTACAACGCAGGGCCAGCGAGGCGTCCACTCCCGAGCAGTCTGACGGCGGTAAGCTCGCTGAAAGCGAGCTGTCTGCTAATTGATGATGGCAATGTAAAATATATCTAAAGAGCAATATTTAAAGCCTATATTTGAATTATATTGTTTTCGCCGGGTGGGAGTGGAGTCGTTAAAGTGGGCTTTGACCTTTAAGCCACCTGCATCCAGATTTTAGTCACTGGTCGTTTTGATTGATTGCTGTAATGCATTTATGAACCTTGTTAGGGTTCTGCGTTCTGCTAGAAGCCCTCGTGACCCCGCGAACTCAGTGTTCTGTAAACGATCACTGCAGTAAGCAACTTTCACTATGGCCAGTCCTTGGATGGGTGACCATTCATGTGACCACTTTGTGACATTTATTTGAGCGCTTCCGTGCTTCGGAAGGCACGTTAAGCCGTTGGTCCCGGTTGCCAGAATGGCAGTCGTTTAGCCAAGTTGAAGGCTTTTTAGGCGGCTTGAAAAATTTCAACAGCAGGCAGTCACAACCTGCGCCTGTCCATAGCAACACGGCAATACGGCTCACCACCTGTTACGTGGGACAAATTGTAAAAAGGTGAAATGTGGGCATAAAATATGCCTACCCCTTCGGGAATAAAGGCATGTATGTATGTTACGGTTCTGTACCAAAAAGGTAAAAACGAAACCCTTTACTAAGACTCTTTGTCTGTCTCCAGGTACCATTATAGCTAGCTAGAGAGCTAAAATTTTCACTGATTACGTAGGTATTTTTGTTGCCGATATGTCAGCAAATTTTAAAATCAGAAATAAAATTAAGGTGGGTTGCCATACAACAAACTAGATATTTTGCCTTTATTTTGGTACGGAACTATCCGTGCCGTTTTTTTTGACATTCCGATGCGGCTAAACTCAGAAGAGGTCTATAAAAACGAGTTGGTTAAATATAAAAAGGAACTAAAAAGCCATTGATAATGCTCCAGTTCTGCTGCAGTACCCAGTAATGATGCTTTACTCTTTTTAGGGTTCCGTAGCAAAATGGCAAAAAACGGAACCCTTATAGATTCGTCATGTCTGTCTGTCTGTCCGTCCGTATGTCACAGCCACTTTTCTCCGAAACTATAAGGCCTATGCTCTTGAAACTTAGTAAGTAGATGTATTCTGTGAACCGCATTAAGCTTTGTCATAAAACTAGAAAAAAAGCTGTAAATTTTGGGGGTCCCCATACTCGGAACTGAAACTCATTTTTTTTTTCATCAAACCCATACGTGTAGGGTATCTATAGATAGGTCTTCAAAAATAATATTGAGGTTTCTAACACCATATTTTCTAAACTGAATAGTTTGTGAAAGAGACAAAAGAGAAAATCACTACCACAGCGAATGCGTAAAACATCAATCAAAGTTAAACGAACTACAAAAACTTTTATATTATGTTACTTGCTGCTACGGAACCCTTCATGAGCGAGTCCAACTTGCACTTGGCCGGTTTTTTTTCTTAATTACCTCTAAGCTCTACTAGGATTCGGAACCCGCGGTCCACTTTCATTTAGAGATAATTTTGAAAAAGTAATAAGTATGCTGACTCAATCACCAACCAACCAACGGTTAGGGCGTCTGGTCCGGCAAACCAGAAGACGCAGGTCCTGCTCGAGACAAAAATTTTTTTTCACTTTCTTTTACTTTTCTGTAAGCAGCTATGTTTAGCTTTTGCTTTTCAGCATTGTTGGAAGTCACTGCCGTCTGATCTCAAACCCGTATGTGAAGTTTCCTCGGCCATTAGTCATCAGCTGAACTGCTGGTCTCTTGAACCCGAAAAGCCACTTAAACCTGCAAAAGTGTTGCCTTTCTCTAACCTATAGTAGTCTCTATTAGGCACAAGAAAGTTACGAGACGTGTAAGACGTTGGCGCCAACAAGCTAATCTAACAGCACATAGATTCTAATTTGTCGATTAACATTCAGTTTAGATACGAAGCTGCATTAGGGTTGCCAGCTATGACCGTTTTATTTAAATCTAAACGTTTGTAAGCGTAGATTTTAAATCACATAATTATTCACATAATGTTGCATAATTCTGCTTTCAGTCAGCCACTGAACTTAATGGTTTAAAAAATAGAGTACCTATTATTCTGTTCTTTGTAAGTACGCTCACGAACTTTAATTTGACCCTTTTTCCTACCTAACCTTTTGATGGAACATTCACAATACATTAAGGTTGAAACCTTCACGTCATCGTCACTTAGAAATAGATCGAATTGGTTTTAGAAATGTTAATCATAACCCATCTTAGGGTCTTAATTTTGCTCTAAAGTCAAGAAATTCATTAAAGGGATAGATAATTCCATGTAGTGATGAAGTTGGTTCTGGAAAATTAAAATAACACAGCAAATCTCTTCTTTTTACGCATGGAAATACTCATATTTTACACTGAACTCCTACCGTCTAAAACCACATGGTGCCTTTCAACAGCCTACCTCCAGAAGTCCAGGGCAAGTCCCGAGGACTTGCCTTAGACTTCTGGAGGTAGGTAGAATGTCCCGGCAACACAGCGAATGCAAAATTTATATACACGATGGCAAAGATGAATAAGATGGTAAGATTGACAACCCTAATTATGGCAACATGCATGCAACAAGTCGACAGGTCTGGTGTGGAATTGGAAACACTAACGGGTACCTCATTGTCACTCATATATAGGTCTGTTTATGTCCTAGTGGAATTCTGTACTATAAATTGTAAAAGATATAATTATGTGTAAATGGGTTGTACCTTTTTTTTTTTTTTTTTTTTTTTTTTACGTGAGGGAAAATCCTCGTAGGATGCTATGCCGGACTCTTACCGACTAAAAAACCTCACGTAACGCCCAACAGCCTATTGTTGAGAGCCCCGGGTAAGCCCTCAGGAAGGATGTCCCTATAAGTAAGTACCTAGGTATGTTTTTTTTAACTATTACGCACCATATCCTCGGTTTGGGAGACAGAGGGAGTGTGTAGAAATCTTGGTTCATACCTTAGGCAGAGAGAAGTCAAGCACACCTGATGTTGTGCTCATTTTTATCAGCTTTGCTGTACTTTGCGTGTAGTTTAAGTGGTATAAGCGACTATAGTGTGCATAAACATGATATAATTTGATTTTCTACTACTTTGCAAGAACATTGACGTTAGGTACCTATTTCAAGTTCAAACTGTTTTTTTAATATAAATTTAAATATTTGTGGATAATCTCACACAACAAATTAAGCGAATATAAGCTTGTGCTATGGGATCTAGACGACTGTTCGAGATAATATTGAAAACACCCAAACTCCGAAACAAACATTTGTGGACCACATAAATATTTTGGGCGACCCAGGACCTCCAGCGCTGAAGGCGGTTACACTACCGACTGCGCCACATAGGCAGTCAAATTAAAACAAAATGCCCAAAAAATACGACTCAGTTACAACTTTAAACACTGAAATTCTAGTCTAAATTGAATCCCTTTCTGACCCGTGGAACGACTTTGTTTCTTTCTGGTAATAAACTTGGCACAATAAATTACCGTGAGAGGTACAAGAAGTACCTATGTACTCAGTTTCTTCATGAGAAACTCAGTCGAAGTGAGGGACCTACTTAGTGTCTTCCTGAGATACTCAGTCGAAGGCTATTGCACTCGACGAAGTTAGACAGTTGACGGATGTGAAGACAGGCGACTATACTTTATGTACTCTTAAATTTTACATTCGACATCTTTTAAAATGTTCCTCGTTACCAGAATTTCAATTTTACTATGTTGTTTGAATGTTCGTGCTTAAACCTGGAGCAGTCTACGCAATAAAACTATCCATTGGAAGATATACGAGTAAGTGATTATATCGTCCAATGTAAAATAATAAGTAATTGATTTTCCTCTACCTCCCCTCAAAAGGGGGCTTAAGTTATGTTTAGTTAGTCAGAAAGGAGTAGAGAAAACAAAAAAAACCGGCCAAGTGCGAGTCGGTCTCGCCCATGAAGGGTTCCGTAGCAGCAAGTACCATTATATAAAAGTTCTTGCAGTTCGCTGTAACTTTGATTGATGTTTTAACACGTTCACTGTGGTACCTAGTTCTTTTTCTAGGCGAAAATTGTGGTTAATGACGTTTAAAAAAAAACTACGTACTAGATCTCGTTCGAACCAATTTTCGTTGGAAGTTTTTATGACATCTATTTTTTTAGATTTATCACTCTCTTAGTTTTAGAAGTTAGAGGGGGGGGGGGGGGGACACATTTTTTCACTTTGGAAGTGTCTCTTGCGCAAACTATTCAGTTTAGAAAAAAATGATGTTAGAAACCTCAATAACATTTTTGAAGACCTATCTATAGATACCTCACACGTATGGGTATGATGAAAAAAAAATTCGAGTTTCAGTTCAATAGCATAGGTCTTATAGATTCGGAGAAAAGTGACTGTGCCATACCGACGGACAGACAGACAGACATGACGAATCTATAAGGGTTCCGTTTTTTGCCATTTGGCTACGAAACCCTAAAAAGACTACATTTAACGACGCTGTTACTTTTCGTGTTAGTATATACAGCTACCGGGACTATGTCCAAATGATGCTGATAAAATTAATGACTTTAGGTTTTCCCAAAGTTTGCCGTGATTTAATGGGCGGGGTAACTTGTTTCATTACCGGCCACTTCCGTAGGGACTATTTGTTGATGTCTTGCAAAGTTAAATTGCATGTGTATGTATCAATAGTTTTAAATTATGGGGACTGGTTTAGAAAACGACTAAAAAGAGGTGCAATTGAAAGCGTTTTTTGTTTGCATAAGTAGACGGAAAATTATAGCCAAAAATAGATTGATAATCTACAAGATGTGTGTCAAAATATGGTTTTGTTGTAAATTGTATATTAATTATACATAATGTGTAAAACGATCGTAGAGTCACCTCCAAATTTTTAGATGAATACATTTTAGGACTTCAATTTTTATCGACGCGAAAGAAAAAAATATGCCAACATATGAAAAAAATATACACCTTTGAATTGTTTTTTTTCGAATTTGAATAAGTATAAGTATTAGCTTGTTACAACTAAAATAAGCTATAAAATGCTACATTTCCTAGCCTGAAGGGCGCGTGTTTTGATTGGTCAAGGTCGGTAGGCCTACCCACGGCCTTAAGGGTTAAATATTCTCTTGGGTCATTCTCATGATATGAAGAGTTTCCCCGGGAGACAGGTACTAGACGGATAGGTAGTGAACGTGCGGTTTTAGTCACTGACATGGCTAGGCTCCTAGCCCAACATTATGCCACATGATGAAAGAGAGGGGTAAACATTAGGTATGTTATATCAAATGCTACCGCCTATATGTTTCCAGGAACCTGTTGACAAGATCAAACGTTGTTTGCAACTATCTTTGGGTAAGGTCTATGTCCAACATTGACCAGTCAAATCGACTGATGATGTTGATCTTGATTCGTAACCTCAAGTTACGAATGTTATGAAGAAGTCGGGCTGCATTTTCGGTGAAGTATCTTGTTTGCATTTTCGTAAAAAAACTGTTCAACATTACAAACAGACATTTCCATTTTATTTATTTGTATAGATTAAAGAAAAGTTTCAAATCTTCAAAGTTATATTTTTATCCTTCCTAGTTCAAGATGTACGTGTAATACTATTCCTGCCTACACACGTGAAATACGAGCTTAACTGTGGCCCATCCGTCTTCAAGCAATTAACTATATCGTAAACAGTTAACTGAACAGTTAACATCTGTTATTAGTTGGTTTAATTTTAACTGACACGTATGGTGATAAGTTTCAAGTGAAGTGGTTTGAAAGGGCCGTTTAAAGACGTGATTGATTACGCGAGGTAAAAGTGTTTTTTGTAAGTAGCATTACAATTGAAAGTATTATAGCATCGTAACATTCAGTTACGGTTGCATAATAAGTTCAAATGGATTGTAGAACTAAATCTTTTGCTCTTAGTATAATTCTGAGGGTTATCTCATAAGAAGAAAGAGCTCGTGACCCTGCTAATGGGCTCAGGAGACGTACCGACTTACCGACCGTCGACTTATTGACCGTCTCCAGAGCCCATTAGCTTTTTGAGCTCAATTGGTGGCTATTGATAGTAACCATCAAAATTATTTGACGCCAACAAATGTGCACGTGCAAAGAAAGCACTTATACTGAAGCTACTTTCATTCATATTTTGACAGACTTAACTCAAGTCGCTTGACCGTGTTCGGAATCCATAACTCGAATTTTCTGTAAAAGATCACTGTACAAGCATAATTATTATTACAATAAGGCTGATGGTATAAGTCCCGGGGTATCCTTCCGAGGGCTTACCCGGGGCTCCCAACCGTATGCTGTTGGGCAGGATACGTGAGTTTTTTTTTGTCGGTAGGAGTCCAGAGTAGAGTTTTCCTTCACGTTAGAAATAGAGGCTGCTGGATGGATGATAGGGATGAACGCTTTGTGGCATTACTGGAATTTCCAGTTACGAACGTTTCTGAAGGTAGGTCTTCAGTAACATGGCCAGATGGCAGCCAATAGGTCATGTTTAACCCTTCTGGGCGACTTGAAAATGGCAACAACAGATAGCCACGACCTACAGCTGTCTATTCTATGGGCTCACCCACCACCACCACCTATATTGTAACAAAGTAAAAACGGTAAGAGGTATTGCGCGTATATTGTGCCTGTCTGCCTTTTCGGGGATTAATGTATGCAAGCCTCATTAAGTTCTCTAGACCGTAAAACAAGCACTAATGAATAATTAACATGAATAAACACCTAAATACCAGAGCGCCACGTTACCACATACTATCCGCTCGCGGTTACATTTTTAGTAATTAACCTTAATGTACCAATTACTCTGTTTATTCGTAACAGACCTCCCAACTTTGAATATTGGGGCACGGTAATTGGACGGTAGGCTTATATGGCGGCCGCAATGCAGCAACATTTTTTTTATTTTAACAAATATTTTTGTACTAGGATAGACGTTCCCGCTTTCGATGGGAACATATTCCCGGGATTAAAAGTAGCCTATGTGTTATTCCAAACTATAGGTAAGCTATTTCTGTAACAAATTTCGCCGTTATAGCGTGATTGAGTTACTAACATCCAAACATCTTCACATACTTTCACATTTATAATATTAGTAGGATAAGTATCATCATCATCCACCGAGCCTTTTTCCGACCCGGCTGGAGTCAGCCACCCAGTATAACTGCGGTGCGACTGAACTTCGATATTTTCCAAGAAGCAACTGCCATCTGACCCACACAATCAATCGAAGTTCTGTAGTTAGATTATTATGGCTTGTCTGTACAATGCGTTGGCGTCAGGAACTGAATCACACCCATCGTGCTCTTCCTTCCACTTCGACAGACGATTTCTTATCTGGTGGTAAGAGTAATCTATATTTTAATGGCATACCTATCGTTTAAATATCTTAACCTTAATAAGAAAAACATCATATTTGGATAAGAAAAATAGATTTAGTTAGGTACTGAAAATTGAAAACAAGAATAAGACTCTCAAAACTACCGACTAAAACCTAAAAAATGTTTTATTTTGTAAATTAGAATACATCTTGGAAGCGGCTGCTATAGCCTCGCCATAGAATTATAACGCAAAGAAACCCAATACGCGCGAGCGACGTGAAGCCATTTCAAGGCAGCTGATACCAGCTGCCTACATCAATCGGCGCTTTAGTACCGGACATCTAGTGTCAGTGCAAAGAGCTCGCGTAATTTTCGTCTAAAAATGACGTATTCTGCAGTGAAAGGATGCCACAATTCATCTGAAAATTGTTCCAAACGCCTAAAGATCACATTGCATAGGTTAGTACTGCAAAATATGTTACATTTTTGTTAAAAACACCTCATTTAAAGAAACAAAAATCGTACATTTTAGTGACGTCATTTTCATAGACGATGTTGCAAGCAATGAGAATAAAATTTTCCCACATTTTCTCTTATTTGCTTCAATATCGGTTTTAGGAACTGTTATTGTTATAAAAATACTCTTATCACATACATACATATGCTAACGCCTTTACTCCCGAAGGGGTAGGCAGAGGCATTGTATACGCCCTCATTTCACTTTTTTAGAATTTGTTCCACGTAATAGGGGCTGAGCCGTAATGCCATGTTGAGATGACGCAGGTTGTGACTGCCTGCTGTTGAAATTTTTCAAGCCGCCTCAAAAGGCCTTCAACTTTGCTTCATGACTGCCATTTTACTGGAAACCGGAAACAACAGCTTAACGGCCTTCTGAAGCACAGAAAAGCTCAAATAAATGTCACAAAGTGGTCACATGGATGGTCACCCATCCAAGGACTGGCCATAGTGAAAGTTGCTTACTGCAGTGATCGTTTACAGATCAGATCGTTTATAGATCACTGAGTACGCGGGGCCACAAGCGCTTCATATCTACTTAAATAATTTTATTTGCAAAATTTTGTGGGTGGGTACCACATAATTTAGTAAAATATTGTAATTAAAACAAGTTTATTAATTTAATAAGTAAGGTCTTCAACTTACTTATTTAATTGTCTTTCGGAAGGATGTCCCAGGGCTCTCGGCAGACTTAGGCAACCACCTTGGCCTCGCTTAGAGGGTTCGGGTGCTATCCCGCCACTTGGGGAAGGGGGTAGAGTTAGTTACTATTCCACCACCATGAATGCTTCTGGAAAAACGTCGAGTAGCCAACTCGTCCTTCTCAGGCCCTCGGTCAGGGAGGCCGGTAGTAATAATATATTACTTACTACAACAGTTTGAAATACAAATTATTACTGATTTTAGAATTTGTTGGTATAGTGGCAGCAGAAATACATCATCTCGGAAAATTTCAGCTCTATGGCTATTACGGTTTCTGAGATGGAACCTCGAAATAGACAGACAGACAGCGAGACGGACGGCTGAACCTCATAAATAGGGTTCCTTATTTACCTTTTGGCTACGGAACTCTAGAAGTATATATAGGTATGCCTACTAGTAAAAACTTAAACTGTTTATTATACTGGTTAGTAGGTAAGTCGTTTTACACTTACCCCCTTATTCATAATCGTTTATTAAACCTATTTTAGTTAAAACACACTTTAAGTATATTGCTATCTCTAACCAATGACGGAGTATGGTTAGAGACAGCAATAGACTTAAAGTGTGGTTTAACTAAAATAGGTTTAATAAACGATTATGAATATGGGGGTTAGTGTTTAATTTAACTTTTTTTTAAACTACATATTAATAAAATATGGGAGACCATTCTGCCTACCCCGCGAAGAGTATTGCATATAGATAAATAGAGTTAAATGTTAAATTAAATGTATACAAACAATTTTATTTTTTTCCCATTTATAGGGTAAATTTTATTTCCTGGCAACGTTTTCTGTAAGCTTGTGTGAGTGTCACCGAGTATAAAGACGAGTAGTTTACACCTACATTAATATTGGTTCGGCTTCGCGGGCGCGTACGTATAATTGAGCGACTCTCAGTCTATGTGTTATAAGTCTATGAGCCTCGCAATTCCTGTTTGACATTCGAACTGCAGTGATTATATTTGTGGATGTGTAAAAATGTCAATCGCTTTTCGCGAAATGTTATTAGCTTACATAAACCTCTTCTTTAGAGGGGTGGCTCTGGATCTGTTTCGCAATTTCCTCCTGTGTAAGTCTCGGTAACGGTATTATGCTTGCCGCGTATTACGTACGTGTAATCTATAAAACTACTGGCGGAGTTTTAATAATGTTAACCCTTCATGGATACCGGCGTGATTGTATGTCGTTTTTGCTCCAGACAAACTCTGTCAAAGTTGTAACCGTTCGCGTTTTATTTAAACGGGTGAAAATTTCCACAGTATTTATGTGGGATTCGAACCGATTAAAATCATATATTCGCTACCTAGCTATCCGTATAGCACCGTGCGCTCCTGATAACCCCACGTTATTTCGCCTTTGACTTACATTGGTTGGGATGATTTTTTTTAACGTGTGGAAAATCCTACATGGATGCTACGCCGGACTCCTACCGACTAAAAACCACACGTTCCCTACCTAATGCCTACGGTTAGGAGACCGGGGTAAGCCCTCGGAAGACGACAGGTGGTTGAGACGATAACATGTAACGCCACATATATACCTACTAATATTATAAAGAGGAAAGATTTTATTGTTTGTTTGTTTGCATTGAATAGGCTCCGAAACTACTGGACCGATTTGAAAAATTATTTCACTGTTGGAAAGCTACACTCTTCGTGGTGAACATAAGCTATATTTATTCCCGTGTTTCCACAGGAACGGGAACTACGCGGGTGAAACCGCGTGACATCCGCTAGTCTTGCAGAAGTATGCGTCCATGTAAACGCTCCTTAACTCCGTACTGGTTAGCTAATTCCCAATCATAACATTGTATCAAACTATTCGTCGCTTGCCTTTCTAACTGACGTAACTGACATATTTTTCCAAACTGAATTATCTACACCATTTTAATCCATTTTCGAAGACGAATCAATCTGTCTAATTGACTTATCTGTATGTCTTACCAGTCCTTAGATATCCTAAAGATTGAGGCAGATGTATCTACATTTTGTTGAAACTTAGACTTTACTAAAAGACTTATGTCACTTACAACGTTTAGTAAGATTTTTTTGCAGTCTTTAAAAGATCTATTGGGGACGTAAATGACATAATACGTCGTTTAGTGTGTGTGAAACTTCGGATATTATGCGGTAGTACATAGTTTCAGTTACGTCAAACAAGAACCGGGGGTCGGGCGGAAGCACAGAGCATCGCGCGCCTTTACAGAGGGAGAGGCCAAAGCTAGCAAACCCCCTCTGGCAATAATTTGACATTTTGACGACTAAAAGTGCCCAGTTACATAAAAACTGTTTTTTGAAGTTTCTTTCACTAGACTAAGTCTAGTTGACAGCGGGCGCGGTTGAAATGTCATTTTATAAAAATGATGAAGTAATTAGATATAAAAATAAATGACGTTAAATGACGTGATACACACATCAACACCGTCTAGGGATATTTCACATTTTCTCAAATTTCAGAAAATCTGTTAGGAATAATATGCAACAATGTTATATGCTTAGGAAGCCCATTTTTCAGACTATATTTTAAAATAAAATAAAAATATTTTCGACTTATATAATTTTTTTTAAAAATGAAAACAAAAAGTAAAAAAATGGTGCAACTAAAGATGAATGTGTCATTTACGAAAAAATAAAAAAATAAGTAATTTCTTTTCAATTTTTTGCACTGATAGGAAAAATCAGTAGTCAGTAAAACCACCCATGACGTTAGCCACGGTCCTGCAACGGTTTTTCATGCTTTGAATTAAGTTATCAAAGTCTCGCTGCGGGATATTGTCCCAAGTTCTGCTAAGATGCAAAAAAAGTTGCTCTTCAATCGCAATGTCTGCAGGAAAATTCTTATAAGCCCTTCTTTGGAGCATGTCCCACGCATGCTCTATGGGGTTTAAATCAGGCGATTGCGCCGGCCAGGGTAAAACCGACCCGTCATGGTCCTGCAGCCAGCTGGTCACCGCTCGCGCTGTGTGCGGACGGGCGTTGTCATGCACGAGAGTAAATTCTTGACCAATTTGAAGTCGATGAGGGTAGACAATGGGTACAAGCACCTAGTCGCGGTATTTTTCAGCGGTCATGGTGTTTCTAATCCAAACGAGGTCCGTTCTTCCACCAAAACGAATTCCCGCCCAAACCATAATTGTCCCGCCCTTGTATGATGGACCACCTGGGGGTGTTGCTCACGGCCAGGAACTCGCCAAACGCGTACTCTTCGTGAATCGGGATGAAAACCGAATCGGGACTCATCGGTAAACAGTACTACAGACCACTGGTTATCTTCCCAAAGCAAATGTTCACGAGCCCACTCTTATCATCGTCCACGATTTCCTCTTTGTAGTGCTGAAGTACGAAGTGGCCTGCGAGCATGAAGGTTAGCTTCATGCAGTCTCCTTCTCACAGTTTTGTCACTGACAAGCAATTGGTGTTCTGACTGGAGCCGTTGAACCAACTGCACGGCTGCAAGGTTTGGCTGCATTCTCGCGGCAACTTGTAAAAAACCGGTCTTGTTGTTGGGTGATTATGCGTCTCCCGCCACGGTGTCTTTCAGCCACTTCCCCGGTTGCACGATAACGTGACCACAATCTTGAAAAAACGTTTTGCCTGGTTCCAATCTCCTCAGCAATACTCCGCTGAGTAGCCCCAGCTTGGAGCATGCCTACTGCCCTTAGCATTTCTTCTCTAGTTAAATGGCGTCGCTGCATGACTTACACAATGAAATGAATTCGTAATTAATCAATAACTAGCTTTAAAACTTCAACTGAACAAAACAAATACCAATTAACTATCGTCGGTAAAATTAAAATTTCGAACTTCGCTATATTAATGCCGCGCAAATCATTTGTTTTAATTTCTTTTTTGTATTTTAAATTTGGAATCATTCAAATATACCAACAAAATAAGATTCAATCAAAAGTTTTTAAAATCGGCCAGTATTTTTTGAGATGCAGAACTTTTTAAAAAATATCCCTAGACGGTGTTGATGTGTGTATATAATTTTTACTTAAGTACAAACTTGTATGAAAAAATGATACACTAACGCCGAATTGATTAAACTTTTTGTTACAAAATTACAAAAAAGAATTACAACGTTTTGTTACAATTTGCTATTTTTTATAACTGTGAGTTTATAATGGTTACGTGTTCGTAATTTGTAACTTGTAATTTGATTACAACTGATTATTTTTGTACCCTGAGTTTTATTACACGATTTATAGTACAAAATCACCCGACGTAAGTGACGACAAATACAGTCCGAATCGAAAACAAAGTTCTCTCAAAGTGACGTATCTGCTTTGAACATTTATTATTAAAATAATAATAATAATATTTTAATTAAATTTATACCCACACAAAGTTCTCTCTGAGATCTACATACAGGCAGATTTTTTTTTTTGCTCAAGCTGATAAATGTCGAGCTGTTTCCGATTTTAGGTAACCATAAACCGAACAAAGCTTGCCCTGAACATTTTGCTAAATGTCAGTTACGTCAGTTAGAGAGGCAAGCGACGTATTGACTTCGCAAACTCTTTGATTAGCGCCCTAAGTTGCGGTTACCTCAGAATATCTGCAATGTAATGAAACTGGCTCAAGTTTTGAATCACTCCCTTAGTAACTTTCTTAGGGTATACAAAGTTCAAATTCGGCAACGTATTGTAAAGGGGTTTATTCATAGATGGGTTATTGGATATTTAGATGAATAGATGGATATTAAGATTATGTCGATACTAGGAGACCTACGCAGACTTCGTTATTGTCAGCATGTTTCCCGTCGCGTGTAAAGCTCTCAAAAGGAAAAACATTCTCCGTTTTTTAAACTGTTTTATTGCTGCTACGCCTATTGGTCTCCGCGTTTGGCTATAACTGTCTTTAATAAATGGAAATTCGAAGTGTAAATTAATTTTTGAAATACAACTAGCAGTTCCTGAGATCTTAGCATTGAAGCAAACAAACAAACTCTTCAGATTTATAATAACAATTAGTACAATTTAGTATTCAATTTTTTCATAAATAATGTTAAGAATCAAAATAGAAATATGGAGGACCAATTAATTTTCTTTTTATACAACTAAGGTGGTGGACAAACATTCGACCTACCTGTTGAAAAGTTGTCACCGAAGTCTACGGGCATTCCCAAAATTCTTGGCGAAAGCGACGCGCCTTGCAAAACTGTTCTAAGACTATCGTGGGAGGGAAGGGGCTACCAATGCAACCACCGATTAGCTCAGAGGATGATGATAAGCAAATTCTTTGTTAAGTAGAACTTTTAACCATTGACGTATGTTCCTATTGAAAGTACGCTGATAAGTGCTAACCATCACCATGGGGGTGATGGATAGCACTTATCAGCGTTCACCTCTTTCACGCAAATTGTCGCGCGTGATTTACCGCGTGAATAAAGGTGATTTAACATTTTAATTATGCTGCGTGCATGATTTATGTCCATACGCCTTGTGAAGTAAATGATACACATGGCTTAATAACTCAACAAGTATTTATTTGAAACTAGCTGATGCCCGCAACTTCGCCCGCGTAAGATTTGCTCCCGCGGGAACCTATTCCCGGGATAAAAAGTAGCCTATGTGTTATTCCAGACTATAATGTATCTCTGTACCAAATTTTAGCCCGATCCGTTCAGCGGTTTGAGCGTGAAAGAGTAACAAACATCCACACTCACTAACTTTCGCATTTATAATATTAGTAGGATTAGCTTTTGCAGTCTCGAAATTCCGGTCTGAGGACGGTGTGGGGGCTGCTCACAGTCCTTACAGGAGCAGGCCCTAGATGACATCGTGACGTGATAGTTTTACGCACGCCTCACGCCCCAAGAAGCGGGATAATACCCGAACAATCCCCTCAAAGACGCAGGATAGCACCCGAATCCCCTAGGTGCGGCCACAGTGGTAGCCAAAGTTTGTTGTAAGTCTTGGGGTCATCCTTCCGAGGGCTTACCCAGGTCTCCCAACCGTAGGCATTAGGCAAGGAACGTGTGGTTTTTAGTCGGTAGAAGTCCGGCATAGCATACATGAGGATTTGCCTCACGTTAAAAAAATTTAAAAGTTTCTAGATCCCAATAACATTCCAGCATTTCCAGCTACATACGAGAAATTCACGTTTGGTGAGAGTGCAGAGGAATTAGGATTACTTACCTATCAGCAAGAGAAAGAGGAGAGAAATAGACGTAGGTATGCATACTCAATATACAAACTCTTATCCTTGAAGGGCCTACCCCTTCAGGGATAAGAGCGTAACCATTTTTGTGACAAAGGCATGTTATATTCCCACATTTCACCTTTTTACCGAAAGGTAAAAACGAGACAATTCATGAGCCTTCGCCGCCCGTCTATCTGTCCGTCACGAGGCTGTATCTCAGCAACCGCAATAGCTAGAGAGCTGAAATTTTCACACATGATGTGTTTCTGTTGCCGCTATAATACTTAACAAATACTAAACTCAGAAAAAAGGGGGTTTAAGGTGGTCTCCCTGATAAAACAAACGAGATTTTTTGCCGTTTTTAGGGTTTCGTAGCCAAATGGCAAAAACGGAACCCTTATAGATTCGTCATGTCTGTCTGTCTGTCTGTTTGTCTGTCTGTCTGTCTGTCTGTCCGTCCGTGTGTCACAGCCATTTTTCTCCGAAACTATAAGGCCTGTGCCATTGAAACTTGGTAACTAGATGTATTCTGTGAACCGCATTAAGATTCTTATATAAAACTAGAAAAAAAGTAGTAAATTTTGGGGGTCCCCATACTCAGAACTGAAACTCAATTTTTTTTTTCATCAAACCCATACGTGTGGGGTATTTATAGATAGGTCTTCAAAAATGCTATTGAGGTTCCTAACATCATTTTTTTCTAAACAGAAAAGTTTGCGCAAGAGACACTTCCAAAGTGGAAAAATGTGTGTCCCCCCCCCCTCTAACTTCTAAACTAAGAAAATGATAAATCTAAAAAAATTACATGATGTACATTGCCATAAAAACTACCAACGAAAATTAGTTCGAACGAGATAGAGCAGGTAGTTTTTTTTTAATACGTCATAAACCGCAATTTTCGGTTAGAAAAATCACTACCACTGCGAACGTGTTAAAACATCAATCAATGTTACAACGAACTATAAGAACTTTTATATTATGTTACTTGCTGCTACGAAACCCTTCATGGGCGAGTCCAACTCGCACTTGGCCGGTTTATTTGCTACGGAACCCTCCACAGCTGGATTTTTTTTTTAATTTAAAAATATAACCTTGCCTGTTCGTGTTAGCGGTGTGTCACAAACCACGCATGTCATTATAACTTGTCACCACATCCTAGATTTATGACTTTGTAAATTAAAATGTTTTCGGAAAATATTGTTCATAATATCAAGATGTAAGGCAATTTCATATTTTATTTTAATGAAATCTTGAAGCTGGTGATTTTTCTCAGATACACGACATAGCATATTACAGAATTTTGTTGGTTTGTCATTGACAACAATATTACTTACTTCTTAAATTATTATCCCTTAAGAAATCTCTACTAAGACAAAACTGTAAAAACTGGCCAAGTGCGAGTCTGACTCGCCCACAGACCGTGTTTTCGTACGGAACCCCCGTACGAAAACACGGCAAAAAATCACGTTTGTTGTATAGAGCCCCCTGAACCCCTTTTTTCTGATTTTAGTATTTGTTGATATAGCGGCAACAGAAATAGATCATCTGTGAGAATTTCAGCTATCCAGCTCCCAAGTTTCCTGAGATACAGCGTCGTGATAGACTGGTGTCTGTCCTTACACAAGCAGGCCCAAAACGACAGCGTGGCGTGAATTAAGTAAGTAAGTAAAACTTTATTGTACACCAATAAAAAAAGACGTGTGGCACTCGGGGACTGCCGCGGTAAAGCTATTACATAGCATTTTTTACCAACTATGCTAGTATAATTATTTCTATATAAGAATACTAGCTGATGCCCGAAGCTTCGCCCGCGTAAAATTTGTTACCGCGGGAAGTTATTCCCGGGATAAAAGGTAGCCTATATGTTATTCCAGACTATAATGTATCTCTGTACCAAATTTCAGCTCGATCCGTTCAGTGGTTTGAGCGTGAAAGAGTAACAAACATCCACACTCACAAACTTTCGCATTTATAATATTAGTAAGAAGTAAGATTTTAAGGCCTATGTTCAACAAAGTAAAGTACCAAGTACCTACTTGACTGTGGACATTTGGGCTTTTGGACTTTTGGCCTATTGGCCTTTTGGACTTTTGGACTTTTGGACTTTTGGACTTTTGGACTTTTGGACTTTTGGACTTTTGGACTTTTGGACTTTTGAAAACACATTATTTGGGTCTTTAATAAGTTGTGATCGTTGTGATATTAAATACATATTATTTTTCATACAATTTCGGTTGTAGAAAAATCCAAGTGCTAAATTGTAAATATTATTTATTATAATACTAAATTGTAATGTATAAATATATATATCTGTAATTATATATGTATTTTTATCAATATGTATATATGTATGTATCTGTGTATCAATATATATGGTATGTATCTATGTAAGTATGTATTTGTATAATATAATTATATTTAGAGTATTTGTAACTTAGGTTAATATACATAATAATAAAATGTAAAACTTTCCTCTCTTTTTATAGTTTTTTGTCTTTATTTTTCCTAATTTTTAAACCAATAACTACCCATTACTCACCAATATTATTTGTCCATTCAAAGGTTGCCTGAAAGAAATTGCTTTGAGCGATAAGGCCGCCATTTTTACATTCTTTTTATGTTATTTCTTTTTCATTTTTAATTTTAAGCTATTGCATAGCTTCTATCGCGGGCCTTGCGTGGAGACCGAATCCAGAAATTGTGTCACGAAAACGAATCACACTCTCGGCTACCTTCGGCCACGTTCGTGTATCTCGTCTCGCACTTCATAATTTTTTTGTTTACGTCAATTATGAACTCTGCAGTCGTTATATATTATGTCAAATAATCCAAAAATTGATGCTTGTACCCAGAATCGATCTTGCGCCTTCTGCGTACCGATCCGCGTCTTAACCACTCGACCAAAGTTGAACTAAGAGTACTGGTCGAATTTAGAGTTCTTAATGTGAAATGACAATTTCGATGCTGTCAATTTACTTTGTCTAAATAAAAATTCGACTAGGTGTATAGGTCAAGTATTGTATTCTCTTTGGTATAGGTATTCATCATCTATGTACAACAGTGAACTGTACTCGTATAATTTGTGTAAAAAGTGTTTTAAATATGAATAAACAAAGTGCATTTATTAATGAAGAAAGTCACGAAAAATAGTGAAAGAAAATGAGTGAGTACTCTATATATATTTTTTGTTTTGTTAATTTATATATAATACTGCTATAAAGATAACCAAACCCGGGAGTACGTTCCCATGGGAAGCGGGAAGAAAATTTCACGCTGACGTAGCCGCGAGCGCCATCTATCCCATACCTATGTACTTTAAACGTGTCATAAAAGTCACAACAATACCATACATGCATATTTCAAAGAATGTCTATTATTACCATAGATTTAGAATTTTTCGCTACTCTCAAATTATTACCATAAAATTTGTAAAAATAGTTTTTAAGTAGATAAGAAGAAACCTATTGTTTTATCTTTTAACTAGCTGACCCTCGCAACTTTGTTTACGTCACACAAGGTCTATGAAATTAGAGGTATTTATTAATCATACTCATCAAGTAGCGTGTGAATCTGCCCTGTTTGCTTAATCGAAATAGAGCTTAATGGTTAAAGCTATTCCTCAGTATACAATTTTCCTCAGTATAAACAATTTACATACAAACACCGGCGTGTTAGAATTTTATTACATGTATCAATGTAGTAGACGTACGTGTATAAAATGACATCAATCAAATGTCATCAATATTCTGAAAAAGAAATTAAAAATAGAGTTCACAAACTCTTTTGAAAATACATACTGTACCTACCTTAGAGGATCGTTATGAAGATAACAGGATAGATAACAACCATCCATAGAAAATAGATGGTATAATGCTGAATACCGCAAAGAACAATCGGCGCGGCATAGAATGGGGCCTATACTGATATCCTGGAGGATTTAAATGATGCCGATGTCCTGTGCCTGCTGAGGCACACACACGCTGTCATGCATGTCTGCAGGACAACGAGCAGGATGAGGCAGCGAATGGCTGGACTGAAATTAAAATCAAGAGATGTGGTGGAGGCACTAATTCACGTACCTCGGGAGTGTCGTGTCAGAAACTGATGGGATAGAAGAGTACCCTACATCATTTTGAGTCTCGCCAAGGCCAGAACAACCTTTACACAGCTGCGCCCCGTAGGCAGTTGCGAAAATGGACACGAAGAGTGAAACTCAAAACAAAGTAAACGTTAAAACTGTACTGCTAACTGCTATACGGATGCGAGACATGGAAGGTCACTAAAGACATTTCGCACCAGCTACCAGCTATAAGTCTTCGTCAAACGCTGCCTCCAATGAATCCTCGGTACATACGGGCCCGAGAACATCACGAACGTAAGACTATTGGAACGCTGCAGTGAGACCACTATCCACCAATAGATCAAACGTCGGAAGTGTAGCTGCTGCGCTGGATTGGGCACACGCTGCAAAGAGACCATGATCACATCATACCAAGGCAAGCCTTACTGAAACTACTGGTAGGGTTTCAAAAACTGTTCGATAGTAAGTAGGTACATTTATTGATAGTGGCTATAGGCTACATAACATAATGCTAAGATTAATAGGAGCGGTGCAGCAATGAGGAATGTTTCGAAAACGAAAATACATTTCATTGTTATGAGAGTATCCGTTGCGCCTCTGCGTAAATGGTTGAAGTTACATAAAAATAATTTATTACAAAATAATTGTTCTTCTTAAAAAGTTCTAAAACAAATACCTATTAAGCTATTGCATAGCTTCTATCGCGGGCCTTGCGTGGAGACCGAATCCAGAAATTGTGTCACGAAAATAAATCACACTCTCGGCTACCTTCGGCCACGCTCGGCCACGTTCGTGTATCTCGCACTTCATATACCTACGTGTACACGTGAGCGTTTGCATAACGTGTACCTATAAGTGGGGTGGGCTGAGGTCTGTAGGGTGGGGTGAAGAGAAGTGGGGTGTGGTGAGGTGAATTGGTGTGAGGTGGGGTGGGGTGAGGTTAGGTGGAGTGGAATTTTGGCCTTTTGTACTTTGGCCCTTGGGACTTTTGGACTTTTGGCCTTTTGGACTTTTGGACTTTTGTACTTTTGGACTTTTGGACTTTTGGCCTTTTGGGCTTTTGGACTTTTGGACTTTTGGAATTTCTTTTTTTGGACTTTTGCACTTTTAGACTTTTGTACTTTTGGGCTTTTGAACTTTTGGACTTTTGGACTTTGGACTTTTGGACTTTTGGACTTTTGGGACTTTTGGGACTTCTGGGACTTTTGGGACTTTTGGGACTTTTGGAACTTTTGGGACTTTTGGGACTTTTGGACTTTTGGACTTTTGGACTTTTGGACTTTTGGACTTTTGGACTTTTGGACTTTTGGACTTTTGGACTTTTGGACTTTTGGACTTTTGGACTTTTGGACTTTTGGACTTTTGGCCTTTTGGACTTTTGGACTTTTGGACTTTTGGACTTTTGAAGACCCAAAAGTCCTCAAAGACCGAAAAGTCCCAAAAGTCCCAAAAGTCCCAAAAGTCCCAATAGTCCCAAAAGTCCCAAAAGTCCCAAAAGTCCCAAAAGTCCCAAAAGTTCCAAAAGTCCCAAAAGTCCCAAAAGTCCCAGAAGTCCCAAAAGTCCCAAAAGTCCAAAAGTCCAAAAGTCCAAAGTCCAAAAGTCCAAAAGTTCAAAAGCCCAAAAGTCCAAAAGTCCAAAAGTCCCAAAAGTCCCAAAAGTTCCAAAAGTCCCAAAAGTCCCAAAAGTCCCAGAAGTCCCAAAAGTCCCAAAAGTCCAAAAGTCCAAAAGTCCAAAGTCCAAAAGTCCAAAAGTTCAAAAGCCCAAAAGTACAAAAGTCTAAAAGTGCAAAAGTCCAAAAAAAGAAATTCCAAAAGTCCAAAAGTCCAAAAGCCCAAAAGGCCAAAAGTCCAAAAGTCCAAAAGTACAAAAGTCCAAAAGTCCAAAAGGCCAAAAGTCCAAAAGTCCCAAGGGCCAAAGTACAAAAGGCCAAAATTCCACTCCACCTAACCTCACCCCACCCCACCTCACACCAATTCACCTCACCACACCCCACTTCTCTTCACCCCACCCTACAGACCTCAGCCCACCCCACTTATAGGTACACGTTATGCAAACGCTCACGTGTACACGTAGGTATATGAAGTGCGAGATACACGAACGTGGCCGAGCGTGGCCGAAGGTAGCCGAGAGTGTGATTTATTTTCGTGACACAATTTCTGGATTCGGTCTCCACGCAAGGCCCGCGATAGAAGCTATGCAATAGCTTAATAGGTATTTGTTTTAGAACTTTTTAAGAAGAACAATTATTTTGTAATAAATTATTTTTATGTAACTTCAACCATTTACGCAGAGGCGCAACGGATACTCTCATAACAATGAAATGTATTTTCGTTTTCGAAACATTCCTCATTGCTGCACCGCTCCTATTAATCTTAGCATTATGTTATGTAGCCTATAGCCACTATCAATAAATGTACCTACTTACTATCGAACAGTTTTTGAAACCCTACCAGTAGTTTCAGTAAGGCTTGCCTTGGTATGATGTGATCATGGTCTCTTTGCAGCGTGTGCCCAATCCAGCGCAGCAGCTACACTTCCGACGTTTGATCTATTGGTGGATAGTGGTCTCACTGCAGCGTTCCAATAGTCTTACGTTCGTGATGTTCTCGGGCCCGTATGTACCGAGGATTCATTGGAGGCAGCGTTTGACGAAGACTTATAGCTGGTAGCTGGTGCGAAATGTCTTTAGTGACCTTCCATGTCTCGCATCCGTATAGCAGTTAGCAGTACAGTTTTAACGTTTACTTTGTTTTGAGTTTCACTCTTCGTGTCCATTTTCGCAACTGCCTACGGGGCGCAGCTGTGTAAAGGTTGTTCTGGCCTTGGCGAGACTCAAAATGATGTAGGGTACTCTTCTATCCCATCAGTTTCTGACACGACACTCCCGAGGTACGTGAATTAGTGCCTCCACCACATCTCTTGATTTTAATTTCAGTCCAGCCATTCGCTGCCTCATCCTGCTCGTTGTCCTGCAGACATGCATGACAGCGTGTGTGTGCCTCAGCAGGCACAGGACATCGGCATCATTTAAATCCTCCAGGATATCAGTATAGGCCCCATTCTATGCCGCGCCGATTGTTCTTTGCGGTATTCAGCATTATACCATCTATTTTCTATGGATGGTTGTTATCTATCCTGTTATCTTCATAACGATCCTCTAAGGTAGGTACAGTATGTATTTTCAAAAGAGTTTGTGAACTCTATTTTTAATTTCTTTTTCAGAATATTGATGACATTTGATTGATGTCATTTTATACACGTACGTCTACTACATTGATACATGTAATAAAATTCTAACACGCCGGTGTTTGTATGTAAATTGTTTATACTGAGGAAAATTGTATACTGAGGAATAGCTTTAACCATTAAGCTCTATTTCGATTAAGCAAACAGGGCAGATTCACACGCTACTTGATGAGTATGATTAATAAATACCTCTAATTTCATAGACCTTGTGTGACGTAAACAAAGTTGCGAGGGTCAGCTAGTTAAAAGATAAAACAATAGGTTTCTTCTTATCTACTTAAAAACTATTTTTACAAATTTTATGGTAATAATTTGAGAGTAGCGAAAAATTCTAAATCTATGGTAATAATAGACATTCTTTGAAATATGCATGTATGGTATTGTTGTGACTTTTATGACACGTTTAAAGTACATAGGTATGGGATAGATGGCGCTCGCGGCTACGTCAGCGTGAAATTTTCTTCCCGCTTCCCATGGGAACGTACTCCCGGGTTTGGTTATCTTTATAGCAGTATTATATATAAATTAACAAAACAAAAAATATATATAGAGTACTCACTCATTTTCTTTCACTATTTTTCGTGACTTTCTTCATTAATAAATGCACTTTGTTTATTCATATTTAAAACACTTTTTACACAAATTATACGAGTACAGTTCACTGTTGTACATAGATGATGAATACCTATACCAAAGAGAATACAATACTTGACCTATACACCTAGTCGAATTTTTATTTAGACAAAGTAAATTGACAGCACCCAATGTAATTGACAGCATCGAAATTGTCATTTCACATTAAGAACTCTAAATTCGACCAGTACTCTTAGTTCAACTTTGGTCGAGTGGTTAAGACGCGGATCGGTACGCAGAAGGCGCAAGATCGATTCTGGGTACAAGCATCAATTTTTGGATTATTTGACATAATATATAACGACTGCAGAGTTCATAATTGACGTAAACAAAAAGTTTATGAAGTGCGAGACGAGATACACGAACGTGGCCGAAGGTAGCCGAGAGTGTGATTCGTTTTCGTGACACAATTTCTGGATTCGGTCTCCACGCAAGGCCCGCGATAGAAGCTATGCAATAGCTTAAAATTAAAAATGAAAAAGAAATAACATAAAAAGAATGTACAAATGGCGGCCTTATCGCTCAAAGCAATTTCTTTCAGGCAACCTTTGAATGGACAAATAATATTGGTGAGTAATGGGTAGTTATTGGTTTAAAAATTAAGAAAAATAAAGACAAAAAACTATAAAAAGAGAGGAAAGTTTTACATTTTATTATTATGTATATTAACCTAAGTTACAAATACTCTAAATATAATTATATTATACAAATACATACTTACATAGATACATACCATATATATTGATACACAGATACATATATATATACATATTGATAAAAATACATATATAATTACAGATATATATATTTATACATTACAATTTAGTATTATAATAAATAATATTTACAATTTAGCACTTGGATTTTTCTACAACCGAAATTGTATGAAAAATAATATGTATTTAATATCACAACGATCACAACTTATTAAAGACCCAAATAATGTGTTTTCACCATACCCTTGAAGACCTGCAATGTCTGGGCACGCCTAATGGACACCGGCAGAGCATTCCACAGTTTCGTCGCTTGCACAGTAAAAGATTTATCATAGAAATTTGTGGAATGTGCGGGGACTGCTAATTCTAAGGACTCCGATGACCTCAGGGTTCTCGAATGTGTGTCATGGAGGAACAAGAACCGTTCTTTTAAATAGACAGGAGTACAGGGATTAAACAACACGCTGTAGAGAAGCGACAGAATGTGAGCATTCCGGCGAAGGCGAATTGGGAGCCACTTGCGTGATAGTTTCCTTCACGCTACACGCCCCAAGAAGCGAGATAACACCCGAGCTACCACCCAAAGACGCGGGATGGCACCCGAACCCCCCTTTTTAGGGTTTCGTAGCCAAATGGCAAAAACGGAACCCTTATAGATTCGTCATGTCTGTCTGTCTGTCTGTTTGTCTGTCTGTCTGTCTGTCTGTCCGTCCGTGTGTCACAGCCATTTTTCTCCGAAACTATAAGGCCTGTGCCATTGAAACTTGGTAACTAGATGTATTCTGTGAACCGCATTAAGATTCTTATATAAAACTAGAAAAAAAGTAGTAAATTTTGGGGGTCCCCATACTCAGAACTGAAACTCAATTTTTTTTTTCATCAAACCCATACGTGTGGGATATCTATAGATAGGTCTTTAAAAATGCTATTGAGCTTTCTGACATCATTTTTTTCTAAAATGAATAGTTTGCGCAAGAGACACTTCCAAAGTGGAAAAGTGGAAAAGTGGAAAAGTGGAAAAGTGGAAAAACTTCTAAACTTAGAGTATGATAAATCTAAAAAAAATATATGATGTACATTGCCATAAAAACTACCAACGAAAATTGGTTCGAACGTGATAGAGCTTGTAGTTTTTATTTAATACGTCATAAACCGCAATTTTGGTTAGAAAAATCACTACCACTGCGAACGTGTTAAAACATCAATCAAAGTTACAACAAACTATAAGAACTTTTATATTATGTTACTTGCTGCTACGAAACCCTTCATGGGCGAGTCCAACTCGCACTTGGCCAGTTTATTTACGTGAGGGAAAATGCTCAAGGATGTAATGCCGGATTCATACCGACTAAAAACCTCACGTATCCTGCCTAACAGCCTATGTTTGGGAGCCCTGGGTAAGCTATTGGAAGGTTGGTTGCTCAAGTCGCACCACCTCCCATGTCTCCACGGTTTCCTGGTTGAGCTGAAACCGTCATGCCTCGATTTCTCGAGAGGCAACCCTTTGGCCTCGATCCAGCGCTTCCTCGCGCCATTTAAATAGTGACACAAGGGCTGTCGCTTCCAGGTCCCATGGAGGGGTCCCGGCTAGGAGACACACCGCCTCACCTGAGATCGTGCGGTATCCCCTTATCACCCTGACGGTCGTCGCTCTCTGCGGGCTAAGCAATCTGGCCACATTGCTTTTTTTAACGTGAGGGAAAATCCTCATGGATGCTATGCCGGACTCCTAACGACTAAAAAACCTCTAGTTACGCCCAATAGCCTAGGGTTGGGAGCCCCGGGTAAGCCCTCGGAAGGATGTCCCAGGACTCCCAACAGACCCACGGCCGCCACTGCGGTCCCACTTCTAAGGGGGGGGGGGCGTGAATCTCTCACGTCACGCTGCCGTCATGAGCCTGCTTCTGTAAGGACGGTGAGCAGCCCTCTCACCGTCCTCAGGCCCCCGGTCATGGAGGCCGATAGTCCTCGGCGTAGACACGTCGGCGGCGCCCAAGCCGCCGACTGCGGAACTCGGGTGGGAGAGATCTTTCCAACCGTAGGCAGTAGGTAGGGAACGTGTGGCTTTTAGTCGGTAAGAGTCCGGCATAGCATCAAAAAGAAAAAAAAAACGGTTCTAGATATGCCACAAGTGAAGTTATAGGACACAGTTGGATTATGTATTACATGAAATGTGTAATTCAGTCCCTTTGTGTTAATTTTCCACACTCAACGAAACTAGTGCCTTCTAATAAACGTGGAAATGTATTTGATTGAACCGCTTTACGAATAATAAATCAAAGCCTTTTATAGAGGCTAGAGTCGGTTGTCAATTGTAAATTACACGTTTGAAGGCTTTAATTGTGAATTACACGTTTGAAGGGTTTAGGGGTGTAGTGGGGCCCTACCAACACCTCCGGGCCCAAGTCAACCTCACGTGCAAGCTCGTGCACCTGCTGAACAACGGACGAGGCTCTGACGTCGGCGGTCCATTTCAACACGGCGATGGGCTCACCACCTGTTACGTGGGACCGAATTGTACACGGTGAAATGTGGGCCGGTATAGGCCTCTGCCTACCCCTTCGGGGATAAAGGCGTGAGTATATGTATGTATGTATGTATGAAGGCTTTAATCGATATATTTCTACGAACTACAGACAAGGAGGAATCAAAACGAACTACCCATGTACGAGTACTTACTGCCTCAGTGCATTGCATTTACTGCTACAGCGCAGAATACAGAATTCTGTGGTGCACAAAGAGGCCGCGCATTGGCCATCGAAGATTTTTCACCCGTATGGCGACGGTAAGCCACCCCAATTCATCTTGAGAGCGTCGTAAGAAGCGACTTAATAAACACTTTCGCAAAACGATCCATTGCGTAGAGATCGAAACCTCGAAATGAAACCCGGTTGTCAGTAAAATTACAATCTTTACGCCAATTTGAAGGCCTTATGGGCGACTTGTAAAGTTTCAACTGTGGATCGTCGCAACCTGCACCAGTCTATTTCAACACGGCAATAGGCTCACCACCTATTACGTGAGACATAAAACTGTAAGGTGAAATGTGGGCGAATACTATGCCTCCGTCTACCCCTCCGGGGATAAAGGCGTGACTGTTATGTATGTATGTGCGTCTCGAACGCCTGTGTCATTTGAGGTGCACTTTAGTATATTATGCGACTGCCACTTTGAGGTCCCGAGTTGGAATCCGAGGTCAAAACGAAAATTTGTGTGATCTACACATGCTTGTTTTAGCTATCTTATCTTATCTTTAGAACTTTCAATATGTTCATGTGTTTGTTTGTTCATTCGTAACGTAAAGCAATAGATTAAAATCATGGTATCTTTCCGAGGTCTTTTTTTATTTTATTTTTTTTATTTATTTATTTATGTACTTACACAAGAAATATAAAAAGTATGACAAAAAGAAAGATAGGTACAATGGTACTGCTTATTTCTATAAGAAATATCTCCCAGCAGACCAGCGAAAGGAGAACATGAAGAAGAAAAAAGAAATGAAAAAGTGTGTAAATAAAGGAATAGGGTAAAACTGAAATAATATACATACAAAATTAACGAAAGAATATATAGGTAGGTACTTACATCTTAAAATATAAATATAAATACATATAATATGTACTTACTTACATAAACTTAATAAATACATAAATAGGTTTATAGTGTAGACATATAATATTCACGGACTTTCCTTTTGAAAGTTGTGAGAGTTTTGCTGTCTCTGATGGCGGGCGGTAGTGAGTTCCACAACCTGACCGCATGCACAGTGAAGGAATATGAATAGAAATCAGTTTTGTGACGAGGGAGTTTGAGAAGTAGGCGGAGGTTAGACCTGCAGGGAGCGTCAAGAGATCGAACAAATGAGAACCGCTCCCTCAGATAGGAAGGTGAAGATGGATTGTAAAGGATATTGAAAAGTAGATTAAGAATTCGAGTGTTCCGGCGAAGACGGATAGGGAGCCACTTGAGTTCTTTGCGAAAATGGGAAACGTGATCATACTTTCTAAGATTGAATATAAAGCGTATACATAAATTTTGCAACCTCTCAAGTTTATCTAGAAGCTCCTCGGTGGCGTCTAAATAGCAAGCATCAGCGTAGTCAATAATGGGTTTTATAAGAGTTTGTGCAAGATTGATTTTCGTCCTCAGGGGCAAGAAGCTCTGGAGGCATCGCAACGAGTGAAAAGAGAAATGAACCTTCTTGCTGACATCGTTAATCTGGGCACGCCAAGATAGCGTGGCATCCATAATCACACCCAGGTTCTTAACAGAGTCTGAATATGGAATGTGGACACCAGCCAATAGTACCGGACTTAGTTCCGACACCGGTAGTCTGTCACATTGGTATTTACTACCAATGACGATAGCCTGCGACTTGGAAGGGTTGATGAGTAATCCGACCGACCTGGCCCAGTCACTTAATTTATCCAAATCCCGGTTTATAGATGATATACCAGAAAGTGCATCATTAGCCGTAAAATGGCGATACAGCTGCAAGTCATCCGCATAGAGATGGAAGTTACTGGAAATGTGACTGGTAGCAGAGTTAATAAAGATAGAAAAGAGAAGAGGAGATAAAACGCCACCCTGAGGAACGCCTGCAGATAGTTCGCACCAATCAGAGGATGTCTGGCCGATACGAACACACTGAGTGCGACCCCGAAGGTAAGAGTCAAACCAGGATATGGCGGAGGAAGAGACATTTATAGATCTTAAAGTACCAAGTAGTACATCAAAGTCGACAGAAGTGAAGGCACTACTAAAATCGAGGAGAACTAAAAGTGTTAGTTGTTTTCGCTCCATAGCCCATCGGATGTCATCTGTCACTTTAATAAGCGCAGTGACAGTGCTATGTCCAGCGCGAAATCCTGACTGAAAGGGGCTGAGGGAGTCAGAAGACGATAGAAAGACTGAGAGCTGCCGATGAACAATATGCTCAAGGACTTTGGAGAGAAACGGAAGTATAGAGATAGGTCGATAATCAGTCAGTAAGCAGGGGTTAGTTGTTTTAGGTAGAGGCACAACGTACGCTGACTTCCAAACCTTAGGAAAGGAACCAGAGATTAACGAGAAATTAAAGATATGAGTAATGACCGGAAGTATGATAGGGAGAATAGGGAGGATCATCCTTGAGCAGATGCTATCGCAACCCGAAGCTGTTGAAGTAATGGACAGAAGAGATCTCCTAACGTCAGAGTCGGAGACAGAGACGAACTGAAAAGGAGAGGTCCGGTGCACAGGCCCATCCAAAAGTCTGAGCAAGGTAGCCCTCTTTACATCTGCATCCAAGGAGACCGGCGGTTGAGAGAAGTGCTTATTTAGAGCAGTGGTGTCGATTTCCTTGGAGTCAGAAACTGGAGATTTGCCTATGCCCACGGACCTAAGAAATCTCCAGGTGTCAGCCGAACTCCGACCGTTAAGAGAATCGTAGAAGTGGCGTTTTCTTGCATCTCTACACATCCGACTGCAGCGGTTCCTCAGAGACTTAAAAGCTACAAAATTTTGTTCTGAGGGGCTATTCCTAAATCGCCTCTTAGCTCTATCTCTACGAGCCATTAGGTTTTTTATAGAATCGTTCAACCAGGGAGCTGGGTAATGTTTGATTCGGACACGTTTAACCGGGGCATGCCGGTCGAATAACTCAACAACTGTAGTGTTGAATATGTTGACCATTTCATTGACGTTAGCGGAGTTAAACACCAACGACCAGTCAGCAGAGCCGGCATCTCTTTGCAATGCCTCCAGATTCATACCCCTGAAATTACGAAGGAAACAGATTTGTTGCTTACGTTTAGGGGGACGAACACGATAAGAGAGGAAAAGTAAGTCATGTAAGGAAAACGGAGCAGGCAGCTGACCATGTGAGCCCACATCGTCAGAGGAGGAAACTAGAATGAGGTCAAATAGTGAAGGTTTGCAATCACGGGCATGGTGAGTTGTAGAGAGCGGTAGAACATGTAGGTTATATGCAGACAATAACGATAATAATTTACGAGAGCGGCTGTCATTTTTTACCAAACAAGTGTTAAAGTCACCCATTATGACTACGTGACTATAGGAAGGAGTGAGTTCATGTAGAAGGTTATCAAAAGAGTTGAAATAGTCTATGTGCATATCAGGGCTGTAGAAAACACCAAGGAGAAGTTTAGTATGAAGTAAAGAAATTTCCAGAAAGAGATGTTCAGCTGATTCGGTGTAGGCATTAGGAGATGCACTAACAATCTTATGAGGAATGTTAGCACGTAAGTAGATTCCTACACCGCCACAGCCTACACCAGTTCTATCGTTTCGAATTAAAACATAGCCTGGAAGTGAGACCATTGTAGATGGAATGGATGGCTTAAGAAATGTTTCAGATATAAGGATAGCATCAAGAGAGGAGTTGCTAAAAGACGCCAGAAAATCGGAGTAGTGGCCTTTAACACTCTGTGCATTAATATGCGCTATATTAAGATTCTTGGGATGGTTTGAAGATAAAGAGGAGAGATGATCGTGCAAGGTCAGAGAGGCAGAGGAATCAACATCCACGCTGTGGAAACTATCGGAGCCAGAAGAACAAGAAAAAAAGCTGCTGTTTAGGTTGCGAAGGTCGTCCGTATTATGCATAGTTCAGAAATGAAATAAATATAAATATCTATACTAATAAATAATATATATAAATAAATATACTGCGGAAGAATAAAAAAAAATATCTTGCTCACTCACTCGCTGATAGTGCAGAAATTTTCACAAGATAACGTCACATATTTATAGAGAACACATAAAAAAAAAAAAAAAACCTTTACACAGCAAAGGAAGCTTTCTAAAGAGTCGGGTGTAAAAAAAAAAAAAAATCAATAACTTAATTCCCTCACGCATCCCGGCTACAAAGTTAAGTCATTGACTTCACCCCTACCTATTTTATGCAAGGCGAAAGTGTGGAGCCGGCATCATCCACAAATGACACGGGGTGTCAGTGTCACTGTCATATGTCAATGCCAATGCTTCACGTTCAATACGAATAAGTACATATTAATATTTACAGTTAATAATTTTACAATTCAGGTATTATATAAACAAATTTTTAAACATGGTGTCTCTAAAAAGTGAAAGTCACTTGAATGTAAACAAAGCAATAGCGGCCAAGATACAAAACAGGAGAACAAGTGATATAAATTGACAGGATGCATGGGGCGAAACATGACGATTATCACTAGAACCAAAGCAAAATCTTATACGCGGCGACGGCTTGACTTGCCTGCTTTCAGTGGTTTGGATGCCTCACCAGCCCCGGAAGACGCGGCAACAACAGGCTGTGAAGACCTGTCGGTCTCTGCAATGGGGCAGGGATATTGACGGATAAAGGTGTCAAGCTCAGCCATAGATTCCAATTTCCGACGAGTTTTATCCGGAGTCAGGATAACTATCTTGCCCTCAGCCGACCAACAACTCCTCACGCCGAAGTGCTGTCTCGCGGCCGTGAAGACATGATGCCGTGCCTTGGTCAGAAATTCTGAGATAGTTATTTTCGTACCTTTAAGGGAAGTTTTACTGTCCCACACTAGGTGACGCTGTTGCAGTCCGTGGAATCTAACAAGAACTGGGCGAACCTTCCCTATTGCTCCACCCAGTCTATGACAAATGTTAAGGTGTTGGAGTCCAACTTCAGGAATCTTCATGTCAGACGAAATAACATGGTGTATAGCCTCATGCAAGTTTTCATTAGGGCTTTCGGGAATGCCATGAAACAGTAGAACCTTCCGTCTCATTGTGGTCTCGTGTCGGTCCAATCCCAGGGTTAGAAGTTCAACCTGAGACCTGATACAGGATAAGGCCCGCCAAGCAAATGTTTTGAAGTCTTTGAAGTCCTTAGCTAGACTTGCTACGTTGGTTGAAACAGGACTAGTTCCGGATGTTACTTTCAAGAGCTTCTCGTCGTACTCTGCCATCTTAGAACTGAACAGCTTCGCCAGTTCTTCAAGACCATTGGCCAGTTTGAGATCCATTTTGTGTGTGTGAATATGGTCTGGATATGTGATGGAAATTAAAAAATAACACTGGACAGCGAGCACAAGTGAGTATTAATCACTATTATAGTACATAGATGAACTAAATACTGATATTATCAATAAATATTAATTTAAATACAGGAGCTAAAAATTTTGTATGTTTCTTTCTTGACTACCCACTTTTTTTTTCTCCTTCTTACCCGGGTCTTTCTTACCCGGGGCTCCCAACCGTAGGCTGTTGGCAAGGATGCGTGTGGTTTTTGTAGGTAGGAGTCCGGCATAGCATCCATGTAGGATTTTCCTCACGTTAAAAAAAGGGTTCCTTTACCAAAAGGGCAAAACGGAGCGGGAAGATAGATATTGAGAATCTGTTGTCCGTTTGTATGTCCTCATAAACCATTATAGCATACTTGACCCGTATTTTTGTAGTAGATATTGCGATTTAAGTTTGTAGTATGAGAAGCGCTCGTGGCCCCGTAGACTCAGTGTTCTGTAAACGATCACTGTAGTAAGCAACATTTACTATGGCCGGTTTTGGATGGGTGACCACCACTTTGTTACATTTATTTGCGAGCGCTTCCGAGCTTCGGAAGGCACGTTAAGCCGTTGGTCTCGGTTACCAGGCAAAATGGCAGACGTTAAGGGCATTTATGGGCGGCTTGAAAAATTTTAACAGCGTGCAGTCACAAACTGTCTGACCATATCCATACGCAATACAGCTCACCACCTATTACGTGGGACAAAATCTAAAAAGGTGAAATGTGGGCATTTAATATGCCTCTGCCTACCCCTTCGGGAATGGAAGTCGTGATCATATATTTGTATGAAAATCAGCATAGACTACGGACATTTTGGGCTAGACTACGGACATTTTGGGCTTAATTAAACATAGAATTCCACAAAAAACCTAATAAATTTTACGTGGGCGTTCTCTAATATAATTAGGTTACTAAAAATTAAACCTAAAAGTACAATTCTATGTACAAAGCCGAGATTAATTCAATTATTCAATGAAGCGAAGAGAATGTTAGCTCACTTCTAACTATTTGATATAATTTACGAAATAGAATATGTACTGAGAATAATTTTGAGACATAATACCGCTCTCTACGCGCTAAGGAGGTCGTAGAAAATTAAATGATGTTATTAACATAAAATGTATGTAGGCTTCAGTTTGTCTAGGTCTCATTACAAACCTACTGTTGAACCTGTTCTTCACCGCAGGTCGCCATGCACCACACCACACATACACACACACATACCTGCGCCTGTCCATTTCAGCACGACAATACCCTGCTATCTATTACGTGGGACCAAATACCATTTCTTATACTACACCTCTGAATATACCCAAATTTATACTACACTTTATACTACTCTAAGTCACGCTTAGTTTGTGGAATGACCTCCCTGCCTCGGTTTTCCCCAACGCCTACAGTATGGGGTTCTTCAAAAGGGGTCTTAGAAGGTTTTTGCAGGGTCGGCAGCGCGAGTGTGGCACATCTGGTGTTGCAAACGTTCATAGACTGCGGTGACGACCGGTCCTTCTGGTAAGCATACGCTTGTCTGCCACCTTAGTGGTTTCAAAAAAAAACCAAAGACGCTACACTCCCGGTGCTGGCCCTGCAAGAACCTTCCTAAGACCCCTTTTGAAGAACCGCATACTGTAGGCGTTTGGAAAAACCGAGGCAGGGTGTTTTTTTTTTAATAGGCTACTTAATACAAGCTTGTGCTATGGGATCTAGACGGCTGATATACATACTTATATATTTCTAAATACATACATATTTACATAGAAAACACCCAAACTCCGAAACAAACAATTGTGGATCACACAAATATTTGGACCGAACCAGGAATCGAACCTAGGACCACCAGAGCCGCAGGCGGTATCACTACCGACTACGCCACAGAGGCAGTAAAATCAATTCCACAATCTAAGCGTGATAATAGTGAAATTTGGGTGGATTTTTGGAAACCCCTGTCTTATAGCAAACGTGATAAGTTTAGCCACCCATAACAATTTAAAGTTCTTAGGTGTAAAGTTTTCGGGTACTCTGGTGAGACATCCTGTAATATTAACATGGATTTGTATGTCACCCGTGATGGGATGAGGTAGTTACAATTATTAATAAGTTCAGAGATTGGCATTCATTCTATTGTGTCCCAACAAAACTCAAAGGATTTCTTTTAAAAAATAAACAGGCAGTACTTTTTTCCTCTGAATTGGTTTAAATAATCAGACTTTTTTTGTACGTGAGGAAAATCCGCCATGGACTTTTACCAGCTAAGAACCTACGGTAAGTAACCCCGGGTAAGCCCTCAGAAGGATATCCCCATGACTACAGACCTTCACTACCACTGCGGTTCGGTGCTATCTCGCCTCTCTGGGGGTTGTTCGGGTGTTATCTTGCTTCTTGGGGAGTGTGGCCTGCGTCAAACTATGACGTCACGCTGTCGTCTTGGGTCTGCTTCTGTAAGGACGGTGATCAGCCCCTCCACCGTCCGCAAGCCCCCGGTCATGGAGGCCGATAGTCTTGGGCCAATATAATCAGATTGTGTCTGTATAGTAAATAAATAAGTCACAGCGAATTCATTTCGAAAGTAATAACAAACTTTATAAAAAGAAAAACAACTATTTAGGTCAATATTTATTACCCTTCAAGCATTCAGGCTTTTGAAAAAGAGATAATTTCTCAGAAAGTCTGTAGGATTTTTGCCCGTAATTGTTCTGTAAGCAAGACACACAACAAACTACTCTATTGTTCTGTTTGTTCATATATATATTACTATGTTAGATACTAGACTTCTTGAAAGAAATCGGTTTGGTGCAGACAGCGCACTCTAGGGATGGGAAGCAATTAGCTACCTTATATCGATATAAATATTTGTAGAACGATAATACATTTTAATGTCTTTGTTGTTTTTAATAGGTTCTTCAACAACATAGCAATCGTTTCCCTTGAGAAGTTCGATTCCTCAGCTGCAATTATTAGTTGTGAATTTACGATTAGGTACTTAGGTATTTACAGTGCGATAGAAATTGGGGATTAACGATTCAAAAGTACCTTATTATAACTGGGAGCCAAGCAGTTTACACACATCATCATGCGTGAGTTTTTGAAACATCGCGTTAGGATTCTTTCTGAAATGGTAACTTCCATGGACATAAATATTTTTTAAATATTGATAGAAAGAAGTACATACAGCCGATAATGAGTACCATGAGACTTTACTTGGTTCGGTTTGATATACTATCAATCTCGTGGGGGAACATTTACTCAAAACATTTGAAACGGTCTGCTTACTAATATGTATAGCATTCATATCATAGTAGAAGTATATAGAAATATATAGTATCGACAAACTATTTACCGACAATTTTTATCGACAGTTTCCCTTACCTAGAATCCTATTTACAGTCGTAGCTCGTTCGAAAGCGATGCACTGGTAGTCTCTGGAGAAATTCTTGTTCCTGTACCAAACCGTTCACACAAGTCTCTCTAATTTTTAACCCCAGGCGATGGGTACGAGGCTGGAAAACAATTGGAACTTGATTTTTTTATCTAACATCTAGTTCCCGTTTATTTTGTAAATGATTTTGAGTTCAAAATCTGTAGATAACGTTCTTGATTTCGTATACTTTAAGTCGTAGGGGGAATAACAACATCGTGGTGAAATAAAAGTCAAATCATCGTTGATCTTAGCGGTTAACATAATCTGAATCCCAGATTCCAAACCCAAATAGGGTTAGGAGCCTGTGGTTCTGATTATAACTGCAATTAGTTCTGATTAATAAGCAATTGTAAAGACGCTAAGATAAGTACTATGAGGTCAAGATCTTCAGGCCCCAAGTTAACCTCAAGTAAACAGACAAATTAACAAAAAAAAAAAGACTGTGTGTCTTACAGACAAGGTCATTGAAGAGAAGGAAACAATATCCCATATCAGCACTACTAGTCAGCGTGGTACAGTATAGCCAATGAGGACCCACTCCCCGCCCCTTTTCAATATTGACTCAAATTGGGAAAGCTGGATGTAGCTTTTCCAAATTGATGATGATAACCCGGACATTTAGGTAACACAGACGTTTTACAATCACGTCCTTCCGAACATAACCCCTCCTACCGGCAAAAACCTGCCTACGGCTGCGAGTCCCGGCACGCTCTTGGACGTATACCCCCAAGACACCCAACTGAAGAAAATAGCCAATCGTTTTGTGAGACGAATCTTGTAAATGACATTTTAAGCAAAATCTTTCTTAACCGTCTCTGAAGGCATCTTTGATTCGTAGCTGACTTTTACGAAGCCTGTAGCATTTATTTTTATAGATGCATCATTCAGCGTGTGAAAGCAGCCTAATCGATCTATCGTTTTTAAATCGGTTGTCGGTGGTGACATTTCTGCTGTCAGAATGACAGGATGTCATAAGATCGGTGACGAATCGTTTTTGCATTGAAAGAAAACAGGTTCTCATATAGAATTCTGGACTATTCCACGAGAGAGGGGATAAAGCCCTGCGAAAAAGTTCCAAGCCTTTTTACGACTCTCGAAGCAGCGAGGAAATTTGAAATAACTCTGAGTAGGACACCTCATTTCTCTTTAGAGGTTATAAGTTCTAACCTTGTTACTTATTACTTGTTAAGCAGAATTTCCTGCGTTTTACCTATTCTCCTCGGAAGATATTGGACTCTGTAAAAACCGATACCCAGATTCTGGTAAGTTTCAATTAACTATTTGCAAAGCGGGTCGATTGCCGTCTCTCGCGCAGTCAGTATCTTAATTTGTCGTTTCTTTCATGACAGGGTTTTTTAGTACGGGGTAAAGCGGCCAGTCCAAGGTGTTCGAAACCACGCCCAAAAACACGTGGACCACACAAGCGAGGTGATTTCGAGAGGAGCCTGCCAACTCCACCTGGCTGTGACAACGTACGGGGTCGCTCTCAGCTCGATTCGAAGGCCAGTACTTGACACTTATTGTATATGTCGCCACACCGAGAATTACTAATTAAAATCTATTTGATTATAAATAGATTAAAACCATTACAATGAGCAACTTTACTGATACCTTACTATTTTGTGATATAAGGTTCGAATAGAAATAGTTGTAGAATTTATTAACACTGATTTGTATAACTTGATGTAGTGTTGAACTAATTAGGTTACCTAAGTGTTATGTGACTATGTAGGTTCGTAAGAACCTACAATAAAGACTATTGTTAAATTCTTATTGACAATTATTACGAATATTGTCGACATTTAAAAATGTTTTTAATCAAAACAGGATTTTTGTTATTCCTATAGTTCCGGCAATGTTCATTTTACTGAGAATGAATTAATCTTTGTATTTTAACGATTTCATTCAATTTAACAGTTTGTTTGACTAATTAAATTAATAACTTTATTTCTCAAAAATAAATTGAACCACATTTCTTTGATTTAAAAAGAAAACATTAAATATCAAGCCACGTGTTTTGTGAGAACAATTTAAGTGGCGGGGATTTATAAATAGACAGTGGTTGTGGCCGAGGGCTCACTTTTGCTGCTGGAATTTGGAGAGAAAACATTGTGAGTAGATTCTATGTTGGTTTTAATTTGGAATAAAAATTATGTTTTAATAACCTACTGGAAGTTAAAAGAGTGGCCGGAGTTTTATTGCCAGGTTCTTTTTTCTCCAGCTCTATCTATTGCGTTGCGAATCTGGCAGTAAATGTAGATTGTGACTTACATGAATAAAGATTTTTCATTTAATTTCATTTTATTTCATTGGTGTTCCATTTGCTTGTTTTTATTACTGTGTTTCTGAAATAAATACCGCCTAAGTATTTATTTCACTGTTATTTAACTAGATATCCATCTATAAGTGTAATAAAGCATAAAGCAGACCCGATGACCTACTCCAGGTCAGCGGGCCTGCGCTTTTAAAAACAGCTGCCGCATGTTTACTCCGACATCAGAAGTGGGATCACTACCTACAAAATACTGTGCGAGACTATTTATTTTTCAGGATCTTTGCTACGAAGATTGTGTACCAGTTTACCAACGCGCCGCACGCGGTTACGGGCGCGCCGGCGTGTTCCGCGGCTGTGCGAGATCCTGGTGCTAGTAAGTCTTCCACCAGCACCGTCACACAGCTACAACAGCAAAGGGGTAATGTACCACCTGAATTTTATTTTAATATGATCACAGTGAAGTAATGTATGAGTGATCGCCTGTCGAAACAACAAAAGAAAATTATGATTAAGTACCTACCGATGTGTTTCTACCCTCATATGACCTAGGCGGTACCGTCGCGTTGGCGACTGCAATTGATGTAATCATGTTTTTTTTTTTGTTTGTTTCAAACTAACTATGTTATCAAGTGACTACGATATACGTATGAAAATAACTAGACTGCTGAAGGGCCGCGCTAACATAGGTTGACAACTGGCTAGTTACCGCGTCCACGGTGAGGCCACCATAAGCTAGTCTGCCAGCTTAGTGGTTACGAAATTGCGATGCAGTAGCAGCGATGATAGGTTATGTTACCTCTTCTATATTATGTAAGCGTTCAAACGCGAATTGATCACAACCACCACCGAAACTGTTAAAATATTCCATTGATAGTGGAAACGCTTCTTACTGTAATTTTTGTAGTAAGTCCGGTCATACCTCTCGTGAGTGACGTTTTAAAGCTACTACAACAGATTCGGATAAACGTACGGTTGAAAGAAACTTGTGTTCCCAATGCGACAATAACCCGGCCAACACAACGGTTATACGAACAAACTTATAGTACTTGAATTTTATTCATTTCGATCAAAAGCCGTTTACACATTTGGTACCTGCTATCGCCGCGAAAAGCACATAACCTATAATATGAACTTTGTTCTTAACTAGTCCAGCTTGAACACAATGCGTGTGAGGATAGGTAAGGTAATTAATAATACCATCTTTGATAGCGGGGTTAAGTGCTTGTTAATTCGTGAGTCAATCTCATACAATTTGCCGGAAAACCGAAAACGTGTGGTCAATAAAATTACTTGGTGGCATAGGTCTCCTGTTGTTTCTACGAGCATCTTAAGTCTGTCTAGATTCTAGATAATAGAATTAACGTAGAAATTGAATGTCACATTTCACAAGATTATTACTTCAGACGTGTTGGTAGGTTCAAATCTATTTTTATAGATAGCATAAGGTAACCTTGATATCGAAGATGACTTAAAAACACCCAGAAAAATAAAATTACCTCTTGAGTTCAGACAATGACCACAAAGGTAGTATAGCATAGGTTTGTATAGGTGACGTTATCAGTACATATTTTTCTGATATGTGGTAAATACCGTAGGTTTTCTCTCCAAGCTCTGGCACTAGAGCAGTAACTATTTACTAATCTGTGCTTAGAGTCTTAATATCATTCCGTAAACCAGGATTTCCAATCCTCATAGAATAATGCCTTTTCTTTTAACGGTCAATTGAGTATGCTAAAAATTTAGTACAGAACGGTCAAGTGCGTCCTAGCCCTAAAAAGCTTAAGCCTAAAAACTCTGGTACCGACAAATGCTAAACAAATTCGTCTATTCAGTTGTCGCGCTGAATACTCCCGCTCGTTCATACCAAATATCGCTCCTGCTGTGGCTTCTCATAATGAACTGACTATCTAAGGCGCTAAGTGGCAATGGACCCATGTTCATGAGGAAGCATGGCATAGAATATTTCTAGGAAAAGAACCTAGCGAATTGCTTCCTTGGCTGGGTCTTGACTTCGGGTCAATCCTTATTCAAATCAATACGGGTCGGCAGCACATAGTGGCTTTTTTTTAGTATGCACACGACCGATGCGATGTAGAAACTAGATAAGTATCACTCGAGTGAACTCGAGATTTTGGTGGTAGTACGAGCGGTCAAACGTTTTAACTATTACTTGTATGGACGCCATTTCAAGATGATTATACGGTATCCCGACTGCGACGCGCTTTAAGCCTCGAAGCACAAGGAAGACTTGCTGTCTCACATCCATAATGGTATATTCAAAAAAAATTTAATTTGAAATAAATACAGGAAGGGCGAGCGGATGCAGCATGCCGATATGGTTAAACTGAAATACCTTTAACAGGCAAAGTCTTGAATAACAGTTTGATTAATGATTATTCATCTGAATAAACAGTAAACAACGTCGAGATAGTTACGTACATACTATCATAGACGGTTTCCATTGAGATGAGACCGTCCAGGGATGTTATCTGCAAGAAAATGTCAAGATAGGTATCTGAAAAGCGAGACCCAATCTTGGGTAGGTACACAACTGTTGACCGTTGTACCTAAATCTTTCCAAAGAAGCTTTAGTAATTAATACCTTAAGACTCGTCATAAAATTATGGAAGTTACTATTTTGAAAAAATTAGCACCGTTAAAGATTTTTTCACCGTTAACATTAGGACAATTGCATCGTTTTCAGGACCTCGAATGTTTAGATCAACGCAAGTTCACTTGCGCTCTATTAGCAAACCGACCGTGCCATTCGAAGCTATACCTACACGTCGACGTATCGAGTAAGCCAGGCACTTCAGATGAACAGGAACGTGTAACCTTCACAGACTCCTATGCATATTCCCCCACCGCTAGGTGAGGCCGCAGTGGTAACTGTAGGTCTGTCTGGAGTCCTGGGGTCATCCTTCCGAGAGCTTACCCGGGGCTCCCAACCGTAGGCATATTAGGTAGGAAACGTGTGGTTTTTAGTCGGTAGGAGTCCGGCATGGCATTCATGTAGGATTCCCTCTTTAAAAATACTCCTATACAAAGTAAGTTCTGTTACGCTATACAAACTACAAAGGCGAGCATTGAACCTTGGTGGCCCAAACAAGTATTTCATCTCTTCCTAGCCCCAAAACAAGTGATTATAAACGATGTACCTGTATAGTAGCCACAGGTATCGTTAGGGCTAATAGTCTTATCATGATAAGGGATTACGAGACTTCAAATTCGCACACCGCATCAGAAAGTCCGAACTGCAGGCGTAGCTCCTCTTATTTCAGTGCCAAAACTGTTTACCAGCGGAATTGCCTAATTTGGTCAACCACTAAAGTACCTAGTTTGAAACTTCTTGAATGGCACGTACAACAACGACACAGACATCTACTAAAGATAAGGCGAGATTTGACAGGAATCGTGCAAAAAAAAAATCATAGTTTTTACAGAGGCATCTTTGTTTAAGTTTACAGCGTTCTCGACAACGGCCGCTGTCTTCTAAAGGAAGCATTAGGACATCATAGACGGGCGCTAAAGGTCCCCACAATCAACAGCGGGGCGCCCAAAACCTCGTGGTGAGCTACAGCTTAGGTTAGGTCATCTGGCGCATTGGCGCTGACACTGACGGCACCGCACCCAGCGAGTACTTGATTCTCAGAAACCACAAAGTGAAAAATCTGGTGAGGTATTTTCATTTTAGTTTCTTCAGTCTAATCGGTATTAAAATGCTAGCTGAATTATTAGACAAATGATGCTATTGGGACGTGGAGTCACCAAATTAGCTAATAAAATATTTAAATGAAAAGATGCTATTGGGGCGTGGAGTCGCCAATAAGCCACTAATATCCCTATCCTGAATCATATTATTTATTTATTATTTGTATTAAGCCACAAAAAGTGGATATCCCAATCCTGAAAGAATAGTGGTCCCCTGTGTAACACGGCGTACAAGACCGCTTAGGGCACAGCATCGACCTTACCAACATCCCCTAGGGCCCCTGTCTTTGACAGCATCGACCTCTCCCCTACATATCCTTACCCGTATATAAAAAAAAATTAAAAAAAAAATACTGTTGTCATGTGGAATGAGCAGTAAGAACCACTAAAAGTGGATATCCCAATCCTGAAAGAATAATGGTCCCCTGTGTAACACGGCGTACAAGACCGCTTAGGGCACAGCATCGACCCTACCAACATCCCTTAGGGCCCCTGTCTTTGACAGCATCGACCTCTCCCCTACATATCCTTACCCGAATATAAAAAAAAAAATAAAAAAAAAAAAATACTGTTGTCATGTGGAATGAGCAGTAAGAACCACTAAAAGTGGATATCCCAATCCTGAAAGAATAATGGTCCCCTGTGTAACACGGCGTACAAGACCGCTTAGGGCACAGCATCGACCCTACCAACATCCCCGGGGTCGGCAACCTTTTGAGTCCAAAGAGCCAAAAATGCCGATTTTAAATTACAAAATTTTTCAAGAGCCACAAAAACGCAGGGGGGGGGGGTACGTACCCCCCCCCCCTGCGTTGCCTGACTGCGGACCAAGTGTGTCGCGAGCTCTGGGATCATCCTTTTCCAAGGGCGTACCCAGAACGATGGTAGTGGTAGCGCACCATGTGGTTTTTGATGATTTCCAAACGTTAAAAAACAGGGTGATTATGTGGCATTCTCCAAAATTGGTATATCCACTAAAATCATGGGGTGTTCCTTCTTGTCGCTATTGTTGAGTTACAGAAAAACAGAAAAGGCAAGCGTACAACTTCTGCAGTCCAACATGCGCTGCCTGCAATAGGCTGGACTCTTTGGGGCCAAAAAAAATTACCCACCGAAACTTCACTGCTGCGACCCCAGAACATGAAGGGCGCGTCTTAGTCAGTCGCACGACCGACTGAGACTGCTGGCATAAAACTCCCGTCGTCGTCGACCACGCGTTCACTTTTTTTTAGAATTTGTCCCACGTAATAGGTGGTGAACCGTATTGCCGTATTAAGATAGACAGGCGCAGGTTGTGAATGCCTGCTGTTGAAAATTTTCAAGCCGCCTAAAAAGGCCTTAAACTTGGCTTAACGACTGTCATTTTACTGGCAACCGGGACCATCGGCTTAACGTGCCTTACGAAGCACGGTAACGCTCAAATAAATGTCACAAAGTGGTCACATGGACGGTCACCCATCGAAGGACTGAACATAGTGAAAGTTGTAGAACACTGAGTCCTCTTGTCGCTATTGTTGAGTTACAGGAAAGGTAAGCGTATAACTTCTGCAGTTCAACATGCGCTGCCTGCAACAGGCTGAACTCTGCGGGGTCTAAAAAAAATTACCCGCCGAAACTTCACTTCACTGGCCCGCTGCGGACATCGCAACAGAATCCTATTAGAAAGAAAATGAAGCTCCAACTGGTCCGGCCAAACTGGTGCTCCATATAACGCTTTCGAGCACAAAACAACATCTATACGCGTGGTTGCTTGTTTCTCTGCTAGTAAGGCTGTTGTAGTGTTTATAAAAATGAATGTTTTGATAATTGTGGGTGGAACTAAAGAGCCGCACCTTCACTTCTAAAGAGCCGCATGTGGCTCGCGAGCCGCGCTTTGCCGACCCCTGCCCTAGGGCCCCTGTCTTTGACAGCATCGACCTCTCCCCTACATATCCTTACCCGTATATAAAAAAAAAAATACTGTTGTCATGTGGAATGAGCAGTAAGAACCACTAAAAGTGGATATCCCAATCCTGAAAGAATAATGGTCCCCTGTGTAACACGGCGTACAAGACCGCTTAGGGCACAGCATCGACCCTACCAACATCCCCTAGGGCCCCTGTCTTTGACAGCATCGACCTCTCCCCTACAAATCCTTACCTGTGTATAAAAAAAAAAAAAAAAATCTGTTGCCATGTATTTACATGTGCGCAGGACCGTGTGTTGTGGCGTCATTTGGGAGAGGCCTACGTCCAGCAGTGGACGATATAGGCTGATTTGATTCATTGATTGATGTGGATCGCAGTAGTAGCACTCAGTGAGCGCATCATAACCAGCTCACCGTCTTCATTAACTATGAGCGGTGACACTCTACATGCTACCACGATGTAAGGTTATGACCAATGGAATTATATTTGCTTAACCAAGTTTTTCTGGTTTGCGTGTACTGTAGAACTACCAAGCCTCAGCTTTTAATATTTATTTTGCAGATCTAGACCTTAACACACGATGCAGAGCACGCATCGCCGATCAGTATGGCCGTGTCGCCACACCGAGAATTACTAATTAAAATCTATTTGATTATAAATAGATTAAAACCATTACAATGAGCAACTTTACTGATACCTTACTATTTTGTGATATAAGGTTCGAATAGAAATAGTTGTAGAATTTATTAACACTGATTTGTATAACTTGATGTAGTGTTGAACTAATTAGGTTACCTAAGTGTTATGTGACTATGTAGGTTCGTAAGAACCTACAATAAAGACTATTGTTAAATTCTTATTGACAATTATTACGAATATTGTCGACATTTAAAAATGTTTTTAATCAAAACAGGATTTTTGTTATTCCTATAGTTCCGGCAATGTTCATTTTACTGAGAATGAATTAATCTTTGTATTTTAACGATTTCATTCAATTTAACAGTTTGTTTGACTAATTAAATTAATAACTTTATTTCTCAAAAATAAATTGAACCACATTTCTTTGATTTAAAAAGAAAACATTAAATATCAAGCCACGTGTTTTGTGAGAACAATTTAAGTGGCGGGGATTTATAAATAGACAGTGGTTGTGGCCGAGGGCTCACTTTTGCTGCTGGAATTTGGAGAGAAAACATTGTGAGTAGATTCTATGTTGGTTTTAATTTGGAATAAAAATTATGTTGTAATAACCTACTGGAAGTTAAAAGAGTGGCCGGAGTTTTATTGCCAGGTTCTTTTTTCTCCAGCTCTACCTATTGCGTTGCGAATCTGGCAGTAAATGTAGATTGTGACTTACATGAATAAAGATTTTTCATTTAATTTCATTTTATTTCATTGGTGTTCCATTTGCTTGTTTTTATTACTGTGTTTCTGAAATAAATACCGCCTAAGTATTTATTTCACTGTTATTTAACTAGATATCCATCTATAAGTGTAATAAAGCATAAAGCAGACCCGATGACCTACTCCAGGTCAGCGGGCCTGCGCTTTTAAAAACAGCTGCCGCATGTTTACTCCGACATATATGTGTAGTCTAGCCGCTTAAGTTACTTCCTCACATCTAGTACCTGCTCACGCGGAAATAATTTAGAGCTGTACCCTAGTACCTAACTAAACCCGTACTATTTTTTAGTATAACTGTTCTTATGTATGTCTGTGCTTTCTATCTCATTGTCTCTGTAGTGAACTGTGTGTAATATATAAATATATGTGTGTACACCCTACCTGGCTGTTTTTGTCAGAGCCCTGGCCTCCCTTGCGCACCCACTAGAAACTCTGTAGTAAGGCGCCCTGGGAAAGAGTTCTCTGCATAGCTACCTCGCGCTAGTTGGTGAGTAACACTGAACATCTTTGTGTTATAAGCCGATATTACCTATGTCAATGAATATAACATAAACCAGCCAATTTGTATTGTGTATGTTTTATGTTATGTTGACTCACCTATTTTATTACTTACAATAAAATTGTTTATTTGTCTATAAAATATTATGTAGGTGGGTAAACTATTTCATTCATTTTGATGTATACAGGAATAGACTTATCGCCTATAACGTGGGACTAAATACCATTAGTGAATTGTAGGTTTGCCTTGGCCGCCCTTTCAGAGAAAAAGCGTAATATGTAAATATTTGTTAGTAGGTAAATAGGGCATTGTGTACTTAAATCTAAGGTACGTATTACATACCACGGCCATACATTTTCTTCCAAATGGGTAGGCACGGGCTTGCTGTACATCAACATACATACATACATATAATCACGCCTTTATCCCCGAAGCGGTAGGCAGAGGCATAGCATACGCCCACATTTCAATTTATAGTTTTATGTCCCACGTATTAAGCGGTGAGACTATTGCTGTCTTGAAATGGACAGGCGCAGGTCGCCGCAATCGCAGTAAAAAGCCATGTCATTTTACTGACAACCGAGTTTCATTTCGAGTTTTCCTTCTCTACGCAACGGATCTTTCTGCGGAAATTTTCCCTTAGTCGCCTCTTACGACACCCCCGGAATGTATTGGGGTGGCGACATTTTGTACTCTTACCCGTCGCAACACGGGACTTCGTTGCCACACGGGCTTAAATGTAAATTTTGAAAATATTGAAAATCTTGAAGTAAATTACTAGGGTTCGTTGCGTCTTCTGTGATGAGGTTGTATTTTGATGTGAATGAAAGCGGACTGTAGTTTTTAATCTTGATTTTAATTAAAATTAAATATATTGTACAAAATTTGTGCTACCGACATACGTAAGCGAGAAAGGTATTGCGAGTGTTGCTAGTTAGTTTCGTCTGTGTTACGTTCCGTTCGTTCGTTACTTGCGCGTTCAGAAACCATCGCTGCTTTAGGCATAGTAGTACGCAACAGGATAAATACATACATATACAATATACCCAGACATTAAACAGTCGTGCCAACACAATGAGGCATACTCTCCCTACCCTACTGACTTAATGAAAACAACAATGGCATTCTAAATGCAAACAGTACGTGCACAATTGACTGACATTCATGAGTCTGACGCCCCTGGAGGAATGCCGTGAAGATTTATACACGTCCCCTGCACTCTCAAGGGAGGGGGACCGTTTTCTACCTTCCGTGGCAATCGGAATGTCGCATGTCGCTTGGGGCTTGAGCGCGATTTAAAATAACCTATTTATTAGTAATCATAACGCAATTTTAAGTGCGCTTTCTATCCCAAAGGTCTTCACAGTAGAAACATAATGTTGAACGGTAAGGCTCACACTGTAAGTGCCTATCTAATTGCTAAGACCAAGCGACTCGCTTATTGACTTAAGCCAATCGACCTCGATTGGCTTGTGTTTTCCTGCTCTTATAGTAATAAAGAAAAATATCTCAACTATATAGCGGACGTCACGCGGTTTCACCAGCGTAGCTCCTGTTCCCGGAAAACATGGGAATAGAATATAGTCTATGTTCACCGGGTTTATTATAGCTACAACAGTAAAAGATTTCTCCAAATCGATTCAGTAGTTTCCGAGCCGATTCCAAGCAAACAATAAAATCTTTCTTCTTTATAATATTAATACAGATCAAAATCTACCTAACGTTTATTGTTAGTATGAACAGAGAAATCAAAAATTAGCAGAAAAACCGTTGATCAATTATGTTACACTTTTTTTATTTATTGAAAAGCTTTGCCATCCAAAATTGCCTTTAAATTTCATGCTGCTGTTGGAGTGTCGTTGATTTTTCATTCATGCCCATTTCCCGCGAAGGGATCAGACGGCTAGCGGGCTTCGTCCATTAGCTGTGGTACTCGATTCTAAATCTCTAGCTACCTACAATATGCAGTGCCCGAATGGATGAGGCTCTGGTTGGTTTCTACTTTATCGTGCCTCTCTCTACATCGCTTGTCCCGCGCTCTCGCTTGCGCACTTAATTATAATTAAGTATAGAAGGTAGAACGTGACTTTTTTGCGCGTGCAGCCGGCGTTCATGCACTTGTAAAACGTCAATTACCTATATAAACCATTTCACAACGCGACCCACCTGAGAAGAACTAGCACGAAACTTAGCGGGTTATTCTTTTTCAGTGCTCTATTTACAATTTCAAAGAATTAAAAAACTACGCATTTTAACTTATGGTGGCTAAAGAAGCCTGCTTCTTTATCCATCAAATAATCATTAATTGTATAGTACCCCTTGGAGTATAATTTACTTTTTATAAGCTTTTTGAACTGATTTAGGGACATGTCCCTAAATAAGTTCAAAAATACTTTTAATTTCGTTTCACGAAATTTTCCGTTGTAGAACGGGAACTTAAAGAATGGCGACCGCTTGCCGTATATTATTTTCTAAAACTAGTTCACAAACGTTAAAGGTTCTATAACGTGAAATATTGTATGAAAATGATAAACGAGTAACACATTGAGACCAAAGTGTAACGCTATTTATCTTGTTACTTCACAAGCTTCAGTAAATGGCTTGAAACAATTTACTGGAGAAAGAATGACTTTTAACAAAGAAGTAAACGCCAAAAACTTGACTTGGAATATTAATTAGAAAACTAGAATACACTATGAAGAAACTGGGGTATCCTTTGGAGGGCTTACCCGGGGCTCCCAACCGTAGGCTGCAAGGTAGAACACGTGAGGTTTTTAGTTATTAGGAGTCCGGCATAATATCCATTAGTATTTTCCCTCATGTTAAACAAAAAAAGACTATGAAGATACATACAGGTAACTAAAAGATACTACTTATTAGTTACCTGGCCATAGGTAGCTCAAAATCTAAAAAAAATATATACAAACAATAATACACAAAGACAAAATAAGAGCAAATTTTAGTAAAGAATGAAAATGGTCTCAGATCTTGGCCTGTTTCAAGTGGAACGAACAAAATAAAAAAAAGCTCGGTCGGACGCTGTTCGAGTCTTATTTGTATTCTCATTTTAACCTCCAAGTTGTTTTTCGAACATAAACAAAACCCGAATTAAGAATGGCTCGAAAAATTGCAAACTGCCAAAGTTGTGGTCCATTGTGTTTTTACAGCCCAATGTTCGACAGTTCAGGCTTCAAAACACCAACTTTTTTTAGTTTTTTGTTCTCACAATGGAAGTATTATGAGGACGCTTAAAAAGCCTCTTAGATTATTTTTTCTGTTTTGTTTCTCAGGCTTTGCGACAGTATTAAAGTATTAAGGCCAAAGAATTTTCAACTATCGTGTTGAAAATCCCTCCATCTTATTACCCGACTGCGCGACGCAAAGAAAGGGTGACGTGTTTATCAATCTATGTATTTTTCAGCATATTTTTATACTTATCACTAAGGCATTTTAAAAACTTATTTTGTACTAGATGAGCCCGCAACTTTTTTTTCTTTTTTTTTTGAAGTGAAACTTCTTTATCGGCGTTGGAAAAAAATTTGCGTCACGTCACGTCACGTCACGTCACGATTTTTGGTTACGCGCCATCTTTGTTCTGTTCCCCACCACGGTGGATTCGAATTAAGAGTACTTTATCCAGGGATAGCATGTCATTTAAGGGTTTTTGGACTTTTGGACTTTTGGACTTTTAGACTTTGGGACTTTGGGACTTTGGGACTTTGGGACTTTGGGGCTTTGGGACTTTGGGACTTTGGGACTTTGGGACTTTGGGACTTTGGGACTTTGGGACTTTGGGACTTTGGGACTTTGGGACTTTGGGACTTTGGGACTTTGGGACTTTGGGACTTTGGGACTTTGGGACTTTGGGACTTTGGGACTTTGGGACTTTGGGACTTTGGGACTTTGGGACTTTGGGACTTTGGGACTTTGGGACTTTGGGACTTTGGGACTTTGGGACTTTGGGACTTTGGGACTTTGGGACTTTGGGACTTTGGGACTTTGGGACTTTGGGACTTTGGGACTTTGGGACTTTGGGACTTTGGGACTTTGGGACTTTGGGACTTTGGGACTTTGGGACTTTGGGACTTTGGGACTTTGGGACTTTGGGACTTTGGGACTTTGGGACTTTGGGACTTTGGGACTTTGGGACTTTGGTACTTTGGGACTTTGCGCCTTTGCGACTTTGCGACTTTGCGACTTTGCGACTTTGCGACTTTGCGACTTTGCGAATTTGCGACTTTGCGACTTTGCGACTTTGCGACTTTGGGACTTTGGGACTTTGGGACTTTGGGACTTTGGGACCTTGAGACCTTGGGACTTTGGGACTTTGGGAATTTTGGACTTTTGGCCTTTTGGACTTTTGGACTTTGGACTTTGGACTTTTGGACTTTTGGACTTTTGGACTTTTGGACTTTTGAACTTTTGGACTTTTGGACTTTTGGACTTTTGGACTTTGGACTTTTGGACTTTTGGACTTTTGGACTTTTGGACTTTTGTACTTTTTGACTTAATTTAAGGTGAGGTGAAAATTAAGTTTATGAAGAAGTTTCACTTCTTACGTGTGTACACTAAGTACACGCAATTTTTTTTTTAACGTGAGGGAAAATCCTCGTAGGATGCTATGCCGGACTCTTACCGACTAAAAAACCTCACGTAACGCCCAACAGCCTATGGTTGAGAGCCCCGGGTAAGCCCTCAGGAAGGATGTCCCGTGACTCCCAACAGACCTACGGCCGCCACTGCGGCCTCGCCCAGGGGGTGGTTCGGGTGCAATCCCGCGTCTATGGGGGGTTTCGGGTGTGACCCCGCTTCTAAGGGGGGGGGGGGGGGCGTGCGTGAGTTGCTCACGTCACGCTGCCGTCATGGGCCTGCTTCTGTAAGGACGGTGAGCGGCCCTCTCACCGTCCTCAGACCCCCAGTCATGGAGGCCGATAGTCCTCGGCGAAGACACGTCGGCGGCGCCCAGGGCGCCGACTGCGGAACTCGGGTGGGAGAGTTCTCTCCCGCACCCGGCCCGCCGCCTCCTTCGCGAGCATGACCTGCTCGCAGAAAGAGGCGGCGCAGTCCCACTTACTCCCGCTGGAGAGCATGGCTCGCACCATGGCCTCGAGCGAGAGAGTGTCGACGCCCAGACCCACTACGAGGACCTGGCGCTGTTGTGCCCACGCCGTGCACTCCACCAGAGTGTGGAGCGCCGTGTCATCGCTGCGGTCCTCGCAGTGCTGACACTCGGCCGTGGTTTCCCGGTGTTTTCGCCACAGATACCTACCGAAGCTACCGTGCCAGGCAAGCATCTGTGTCAACCGGTAGGAGAGAGCACCGTGTCTTCTCTCCAGCCACTCGTCCATGACCGGTCTGACGGCCGCGATTGTGGCGAATCCCCCCTTTGGTTGCTGAAGTCGCACCTTCCATGTCTCCACGGTTTCCTGGTGGAGCAGGGTCCGCTGGGCCTCGATTTCTCGAGACGCAGGCCTTTGGCCCCGCTCCAGCGCCTCCTTGCGCCATCTGAACAGTGACGCAAGGGCTCTCGCTTCTAGGTCCCATGGAGGGGTCCCGGCTAGGAGACATGCCGCCTCACCGGAGATCGTGCGGTATCCTCTTATCACCCTGACGGCCATCACTCTCTGCGGGCTCAGTAGTCGAGACTCATTGCTGGCCGTCAGGGTCTCCGCCCATACGGGAGCCCCGTACAGGGCCATGCTTCGCACGATCCCCAGGTACAGCCTCCTGTAGGGAGCGTTGGGTCCCCTGATGTTGGGCATCAACCGCGCGAGTGCGGCCGATGCTCCCCTCAGTTTTGGGACCAAACTTCGGAAGTGATGTCCGAAGTTCCACCGGCCATCGAGGACGAGCCCCAGATACTTCATCGAGGGCTCGATGCCGATGCTGACGCCCCCTACCTGTAGGCTGGATCCCGCAGGTGGCCCCATCCGAGGTCCGTGGAAGCACAGAGCCTCGGATTTGTGAAGGGCGACCTCGAGACCCAGTCGCCGAATCCGACCTACGACCTGAGCAAGCTGAGCCCGCAACTTCGTTTACGTTACATAAGGTGTATGAAAGGAAAGGTATTTCATTATATTATCTTCATCAGAGTCATCAAGCAGCGTCTGAAACTGCCCTGTTTGCTTAATCATAAAAGAGATTAATGATTAAGTCTATTTTAAAACAATTCAGTCCACGCCTTCGGCGCGGACTAAAGCTACTTTATGATTAAGCCAACACGCCAGTTTAGGTTCACTCACATTCAAAGAAACCCCTACAATTAAAATTTTCAGAATATCTGATTCTTAAAAGTGTTATAACTCTTTTATTTCTAAACCGATTTACATAAAACAAACGCTAAATGTTAACTGGAGCAAACCTCAACACAATAAAAAACACCGCATTGCAATCGGTTGAGCGGTTACTGAGATTAGCATGCACAACCGTACAGACAAACAGATATACAGACATACAGACAAACAGACAAAAATTCTAAAAATCATTGTTTTGGGTTCTATTGCGTTCATAAAGCCACATGTACATTCCATGTACAGACAGCGACCTGTTACGATTTTATTATATGTATTGATTGAAGTTCTAATATGACTCGACTCGGCTTGACATTTCGAGAACCAAAATCAATACTTACTTACTCGAAGGCACAGGTGTTCGATTGTTTAGCCTACTATTGCAGGCGCCCTACTATCTTCAGGAGCCAAGGAAACCTCAATCAGCAAGGCTTTCGCGCAGACACTCTTACGGGGACCGAAGAGATTAGATGATCGAGAGATCACTGGTCTACATTCCTTTTATCAAATTGGAAAATCAAAAGCCAGGTCAAAGCTGATCTCCTTGTAGAATTTTACCCGAGGCCCGGGACTGCTCAGATTAGCAGTCCCGGGCTGGTAAAATTTGGAAGCAACTAGGAAAATAAAAGGCATGACCCCTGTTATCATCCATCGAGCCTAGACCGCTATCATGCAAGACCAATATTTTAATTACCGTTCAAATTTCTTAGTTTGTAGCTGGACTCCATAATTTATTGTCTCTCTCAGGAACAAAAATACTCGTAAAGCGACGAAAATAACCTATATTTCTTTACAGCAACACATTGGTAGCATACAAACCTTGTCAAATAAAATTTACATACAGCATTTGCTCGCAATCTCCACCAGACGTCGTCACTCGTCTACTGGACGCTCAAGTTCACTCACAAGAACATAATTGGATTTCCTGTCTGCCAGTCTGTTAGCTCGAATCATAGAGCAACACAACCTATGACCATCTGTACTATCTCTAAATTGTGTCTGCATCGACGGTAGTGCTGCTATCGGTCGACTCATTCCTTTATAGGGACGGGAGGCACCCCACTGTGGCCATGCTGAGACTATCCCCTCTGTCAAAGCGTACTCCAAATAATAAGAAATCCCAACTAATTTTTTTTTTCATTTCATTTATTTATTTTGTGAACATAGGTATACAAATATGATGTTACAGATTAGATAAGGTACTTGCTATGTTCCGCCAATTGGCATACAAAACACATAGGTAGACAATTGCATTACTTACTTAGCTACTACTTACTTAACATGCAGGTAATGAAAATAATTTATAAGTTAATACAATAATGTCAATTAATTGAAACTGTTTCATTATAATTTGTATGTCAAATATCTCCTTTCGTCAATAACCCTTTATTTTTCGTTATGTCAAATTTATTTTTAAATTTAGTATAGAAATGTCAAGTTGCAAACTCCCTAGTTTAATTTGTTGTTAATTGAATTTGTCTCCATTAAATGTACATGTGATGTCTTTCAAATTTAAATGTCGGTATCTATATAGCTGTCAAATTACATATTATTCCAATATCATTTTATACTATCACTAGCTGACCCGCGCAACTTCGTATGCGTGATAAATGAAGAACCGCTCGATCGATTTTGTGCAAACTTCACATAAACCATCTACTAAATAGTCCTAACAAAGCCTAAAAATTTGGTTTGGATAGGTGAGCCCGTTCTTGAGTTATAAAATTACAACGAAAAGTGGCATTGATTTTTATATATATAGATTAAGGTACTCGTCTATCGAATAATACGCTTTTACACATAATAAGTTGTAGAGGTTATTTTTATATTCATGTAGATTTGAGCTATTTGTTATTCGGCCCGGTAATTTATTATAGATCTTTGGTGCCATTGCATAGATGCTTTTGTGAAAAAATCTGGTTTTACAGTGTGTCAAGTGCAATTTATTTGAGCGACGTTGACTTTCTACACCCTTATACAGGTCCATATTATTCTTTACAAAAACATTCACTTCATAAATGTAAAGAGAAGGCAAAGTCAATATTTTGAGGCTTTGAAAATGAGGTCTACAAGTATCTGTCCGTTTCAGTTTACACATAGATCGTATGCACTTTTTTTGTGCTACGAAGGCATCCTCGATGTTTGTGGCATTACCCCAAAACAGCTTCCCTCCTTAGTCCTGACTAATATTATAAATGCGAAAGTAACTCTGTCTGTCTGTCTGTCTGTCTGTCTGTCTGTCTGTCTGTCAGTCTGTCTGTTACACTTTCACGCCTAAACCGCTGAAGCTATTTTTATGAAATTTCGAATACAGAAAGTTTATGTCCCTGGGAAGGACATAGGCTATTTTTTAACCGACTCAGCAAAAAAGGTTAATGATTTAACGCGACAACGACTTCCACGCGCACGAAGTCGCGGGGACCAGCTAGTACGGTATAATTATGCGAGTCTGAAACTATGAGTGTATTGTTTTAATTGTATTCTGCAGGCTTGCTTTTGTAGTTGTGTATATGAATACGATTTCCCCCGCAACATATATGGCAGATAGATATGTATAGCGTGAACATCTGTCTCTTGTAGTGGTCGCGTTGCTCTATGGCTCAGATGGATCATCCCGACTGGCTGAGATTCCTTAAAACAAGATTTATGCCTTTGTGAAGTTGTGCAACGTCGTTGCAGAATGTTCAAGTTAAGTTTAAATTCTAGGATAAATCGTGCTAAGACTTGTTAGGACTTTGTCAAGGAGTTGTGAAATAGGTTTTTGAGTTTAAATATGTCGAAAAGGCAGTTTTTTATTTCGAGGGTAGCCATAGTGCATATTCTGAATGTAGATCTGAATCAAAAACGATTAGTTGTCAACTGGTATAATTTGGGCGTTCAGTTCCACTCCATACTTATACCACAGGGCGGAAACTCTATACAAATGATTCGTGTTCAATTCTGCCATCGTACAGAGCTTGAATGTGTGCGTGTGACCAATAAGGCTAAGCAAATGTTCCCTCACGACACCCGCCAACTATAATGACAGCTGTGGCGCGGGACTGGCGGGGGTGGGGAGGGGAATCTTGCTCAGTTAGGGACAAGGAGTTGCCTATCTGTATGTAATACTATTTATTATCTTTGCTAATACACTACTACTACCTACACTACACTTATTACTTGTTTACTATATTTATTAATATGTAAATTCTCAAAAATCGGTTCAGCAATTTTATCGTAAAAGCGTAAGAAACAAACATGTCGTAGTTATCACTTTTATGCAGTTCTCTGGCAGCAAGCAGAAGGGTAGAACTCAATATGGAAATACAAACACAAAATTTATGAAATATAGCTTTAATCACTTTTAATCATGTCTATTTACATTCGGCTTAAAACTATAAAAACTGGATTTCTACAGTAAATATTGTAAAAATATCGTACGAGGTAAATTTTACAGAAAAAAATTGGGATACAGTATAGCAGGGCGGTTAGAACTCTAGTTTTCAAAACCGTTTACAAAAAAAAACAACAAAAATATTTTCGGGATTTTTTGTATGTAGAACGCAAATTTCTAATGTTCGAATTTGTTTATAATACAATTGTTTTATAACTATTACACATTAGAGGCGATCAATGATCACACGCCTTGCTGGCTAACATGTTATACAAAACAATCAAATAATATTTCATGTAAGTAAATACAACTTTGTCATGTACTTAATTGATTAAAATTAGTCTCTTACTTGCAAAATGCTTTCTCATCACTTAAATGTACAATAATTGACAAAATCAGCTATCGATTTCTGCGAAAGAATGTCCAAATAAAAAAAAACGTTACAAAAATATTTGAGCCATGGAATTAAAATTGCGTTATTATTTATTATTTGAACTACGGAATACAAGTGGATTCAATTGGCGCAAACCACAAAACAATATACACACATCAACACCGTCTAGGGATATTTCACATTTTCTCTTATATTTCTTAGGAAGCCCATTTTTCAGACTATATTTTAAAATAAAATAAAAATATATTTTCGACTTATATAAAATTTTATTAAAATGAAAACAAAAAGTAAAAAAATGGTGCAACTAAAGATGAATGTGTCATTTACGAAAAATAAAAAAATAAGTAATTTCTTTTCAATTTTTTGCACTGATAGGAAAAATCAGTAGTCAGTAAAACCACCGGTGACGTTAACCACGGTCCTGCAACGGTTTTTCATGCTTTGAATTAAGTTATCAAAGTCTCGCTGCGGGATATTGTCCTGCTAAGATGCAAAAAAAGTTGCTCTTCAGTCGCAATGTCTGCAGGAAAATTCTTATAAGCCCTTCTTTGGAGCATTGGCCAGGGTAAAACCGACACGTCATGGTCCTGCAGCCAGCTGGTCACCGCTCGCGCTGTGTGCGGACGGGCGTTGTCATGCATGAGAGTAAATTCTTGACCCATTTGAAGTCGATGAGGGTAGACAATGGGTACAAGCACCTGGTCGCGGTATTTTTCAGCGGTCATGATGTTTCTAATCCAAACGAGGTCCGTTCTTCCACCAAAACGAATTCCCGCCCAAACCATAATTGTCCCGACCTTGTATGGATGGACTACCTGGGGGTGTTGCAGACGCCTCTCACGACCAGGAACTCGCCAAACGCGTACTGAAAACCGAATCGGGACTCATCGGTAAACAGTACTACAGACCACTGGTTATCTTCCCAAAGCAAATGTTCACGAGCCCACTCTAATCTTCGTCCACGATTTCCTCTACGTAGTGCTAGAGTACGAAGTGGCCTGCGAGCATGAAGGTTAGCTTCATGCAGTCTCCTTCTCACAGTTTGGTCACTGACAAGCAATTGGTGTTCTAACTGAAGCCGTTGAACCAACTGCACGGTCGTAACGTTTGGCTGCATTCTCGCGTCAACTTGTAAAAATCGGTCTTGTCGTTGGGTGGTTATGCGTCTCCCGCCACGGTGTCTTTCAGCCACTTCCCCGGTTGCACGATAACGTGACCACAATCTTGAAATAACGTTTTGCCTGGTTCCAATCTCCTCAGCAATACTCCGCTGAGTAGCCCCAGCTTGGAGCATGCCTACTGCCCTTAGCATTACTTCTCTAGTTAAATGGTGTCGCTGCATGACTTACACAATGAAATAAATTCGTAATTAATCAATAACTAGCTTTAAAACTTCAACTGGACAAAACAAATACCAATTAACTATCCTCGGTAAAATTAAAATTTCGAACTTCGCTATACTAATGCCGCGCAAATCATTTGTTTTAATTTCTTTTTTTATATTTCAAATTTGGAATCATTCAAATATACCTACAAAATAAAAATAAGATTCAATAAAAAGTTTTTAAAATCGGCCAGTATTTTTTGAGATGCAGAACTTTTTAAAAAATATCCCTAGACGGTGTTGATGTGTGTAATTGGGTATATTTATGACATTACAATTTCTGCATCCCTTAGAAGCATTTTCAAGCGAGAGCACGTGGTTAACATTAAAAAAATAAATAGACACATAATAAAATGTATGTAAAATATGCACCAAAACATAAGCAATTACTTAACGTATATTAACATGATAAAATAGCTTCCAAAAAGAGCTAATACATGGTTTAAAACTTGTAGGAACTATTACTTATCGCAATCATAGTATTGTACGTCAAACTGTAGGATATTATAATAAATAATTACGACCCGCAAACAAATTTCAAAATATCTTGTCCTTATTTTGGAAAATAGTTTCGTCAACAGTCAAGTTTTAAAAGACGGAATGTTTTTATCTCCGCGTATATGCCTACAATTTGACGTCAAACGCAGTTGATAAGTCGAAAAACTAATTCATATCGTAAGAACATTATCAACAACTCGCCGATCTCAAGCAAATTGGAGGCTTGCTTTGGTTAAACAGCGAGTGCTCTTTAAATCACTTAAAATAGGTAGTCTCAAAGTCCACAGGACCGTTTGAGACATGTACTTCAAAACTTTTACTATCGAGAAATATCACGTCACAGCACTTTTCGGCAAAACAAGTTCGATGTTCGAAAATGTTCCAAATTTTACGAACATTTCCATATAATATTATTTTATCCAGAACTACTGTCTTAGTATACAACTAAATGTAAAAAATATCTTCGCATTAAAAACAAATCGAAACTTATTGATAGCTACCACTTAGCCAAGACAACACATTATGAATCCTTCTTTAAAATCATAGCAGTCATGGTCATACAACATTAAACTGACTGTCGTAGATTGGCATTCAGAGGCAGAGGCTGCAGTGGGTATGTCCATGATCGTCATTAATGATAACAGAGAGGAAGAAAATGAACTGGCAACAACTACAGATTTGGCTATTGGAACTTAAATTTGTTTAACTGAGAGTAAAGACAAAAAAAAATGCTTAAGTAACTGGTACGAACTAAACTATTTAAAGTTGCACATTCAATGAATATTCGGCAAGTAGCTTTTGATAAATCAATCAAAGTTAACACAATAACTATATCAAACACTCAAATTTTCATACAAAAGGCAGTGGCAAGGCTGCATACATTTACTGAAATATCAAATTATGACATCGTTGTGTATCTGTTGTATATAAAATAAATGATTATACTTACGTGACAAAATATTTAAATAAGAATAACAGTGTATGATTAACATAATCTAAATATATATCAAAAAGAATAATAGTTGCCTACATAATATTACGAAGAAAACATTACAAGTGCGCAGGATACCTATGTAAGTATGTAAACCTACAGCGTGCAGTGTATAGATATTTCTGATTATATTTAATATTGCCGTTTCAACAACAAAGTACTACTCGTGGTCATCTAAATCAATAGTATTACTTAGAATATTGTCAAGGTTTAAAGAACATTTCTTGTATTATAATGTGCAACCAATAATATCCATACAACCAACCAAACAACGCTTTTACGAACTGTTGACGTGATCAACAGTGGCAAAGCAAAAGATCTCAGTCTTGGTATAACTTATTTCAAAAAGCATTACTATGTCGATGCCTGTTCAAGAATGTTAAAAGGAATGTCAAATAAACGTCTGATGCATCAACAATTTCAAGCCGGTGAATAGAATGTTGAAATTTGTTAGCGACATTCCAAAATAATTAATAGCATATTGTACTTAAGTCTTAACATTCATACACTTACTCTCCACTCGAGAATTAATGAGAAATTTTATAATGGTAACAAATCCACGCTTGAAAATGTCCACGCATCACACAGAGTCAATTTAGAGTAATCAGTCTTGGGTATTGGTGAAAGTAATCGTAGCTAGAATACCATTCGAACATTACATACTTCCCGTCCTAAACAAAAGGCTACCACAAACAATAAATACTTAAAACAACATTGTACACCTGATGGCGTTACAATTATTATTATTATTTAAAATGGTCCATAATTATTACGCGACAAGTAAAAAATCTAGCACGACCGTTTATTTACAGGAGCACCGCGAAAATTAATCGTAAAAACACGTTTTTTTTTCACTGATATCGTGACGTTGGTCTCTCTCCTCACTAATAGCTCATTGGCACTTTGGTTAACCTTTAGTCTAATATTTTACACTTCCGTTCCGTCCTCACCTTCATCTTCAAACAATGGTTCGTTGGGATTGACATCGGTGCTCGGCTTTTTCTTGGGTTTGGGGGGTGGCCGTGGAGGGATTTTTCCACTTCTACCTAAAGTCCCCGATTGATTTAGTACACTGTCATTCTTCTTTACATCATCTCTTGAAGGTGAAGTAGGTTCTTCTTTGCTGTCCATTCTCGGAACTCGCCTCAAAGATCCAGTTTCAGGTTTACCTTTTCGACTTAGTGTATTATTGTCAGAGTTATGACTTGGTGATTCGTTTTTATTATCACTGAACAAAACTTTTCTTGGATCATGTTGAGGAGTAGAAGTACCCTTTGCTGTCCAACTCATTCGCGGGCTCATTGGCTCCTGAGGACCAGGTGTCGAAATTTGTTGTGACAATTGGGAACTGATGCTATTACGAGGGTTCATTTGAGGTGGTACAGGCGATGGCGCAGGTTCCAGTTCCTCTATAGGGGCGTAGAAGACCGGATGATTTATTGGATAAACTTGAGGAGTAGCCGGCAGAGGTCTATTTCTCATAGGAGAAAACTGGACTTCTAGACCAGCTTTATTCAAAGATAGTACTGAGCTACCGTCTGCTGTGGTCCGGAGTCCTAAGTTATCATACAAAGGTTCTTGAGCCTCAGAACTTGGTAGAATCTGTGTACTGGCAGTGCTAGACCAGCTTGGCACTCGAGGGCGCCTAGGTATTGTAACATATCCTTGCCTAGGTGTGACGACTGGAGGAGTGATAGGTGCTGTGAAGGGAGATTGAGAGCGCGAGTATGGAAGTGTTCGAAAGAGATTTTGGTTTGTCATACCATAAATAGGCGAGTGAATTGGACTGACTGGATTTATTTGCATCGGTAGTCGCGTCGTATCGGGAACTGTGGATGCATTGCTAGCTGCCGGAGATATTTGAGCCGCCCTAGGGGGAAAAGAGAGAAGATCAGGAGGGTAGGCTCGTACGTCCGCACGTCCGTACTCAACGTTTAGGGCATCATGAGATCGCTTTGTTGGCTGCTCGAAGTCAAGTGATCGTTTTTCATCTTCGTTGTGTGCTGAAACAAAGAAATGTAGATTAAAATTTTCAGTGATTAAACCTTATAAACTGTTAATTGGAAATCGAATCTGTTAAGTTGCAAACTACTGTTATTAACGAATTTACATGCATTTGCAAACTGAAAGTGTAATGAAAAATGTGACATTAATTACTCTGAAACGGCTCTATTGATAAAGTGTGGTACATAGAGAGAAACGAGTTTTTTTTTTTTTTTTTTTACATTTCTATAGAGTTCTAAATAGCAAATAAGTAACTTACCAAATACAGAATCATTGTCCAGCAATGTTTTATTCAATTCAGACATCTCAGTTCCACTAGTAATCGAAGGCGGTGCATCATATCTTCGCGGAGGTTTGGTCACAGGATTTACTGCCGTAATCAGGCTCTTCTCCATCTCAGGAATGACAGAACCCTCGATAAGTGCCTCTCCGTTGGAACCATCGGCTTTCTTCTTCTCAGTGCTGCGTCTTCTGCAGCAGCAGTAACAGAGAATCACGAGAATTATCAACAAAATCGCTGCCGTGCAGGATACTCCTATCAGTACTGGCATCATATTGTTGTCCATTCCAGGTGGAACTACTATACCAGGCGTGGTATGTATCACAGCCAGAGTAAGACTCCTTTCTTCCACACCACCTTGGTTTTTAGCTACACATAAATACTCTCCATTATCAGTAGAAGCGACATCCACAATAGTCAAGTTTACCCATTTACTATATTCCATACTGCTCTGCGTAATATAATACTTAAGTTCTCCTTGATATTTGTAATTACCATCAATGATCTGCGCGTTCAAGACCCAGTTGACCTCAGGTAGCGGGTTGCCGTTGACTTGGCAGGCTAGAGTGATGTTATTGTCTGAAGTGCGTAAAGTGGTGCTTGCTGATGGATAGACTATGCTGGGTTTGCAGGCAAAGTCACTTGAATCTAGCTCTTTCCAGTGTTTCCCATGCACCTTTGATGGTTCTGCACAAATAATAGGTGAAGTATAGAAGTTCTTACTGATTACCCAATTCCTGAAGGGTTGGAGATAGCAGTCGCAGCGCCATGGGTTGTCATGTACGTCTAAATTTGATAGTGACGTCAATGCGCTGAGTGTGTCAATTTTGAGGTGCTCCAATTTATTACCGTCAAGTCTTAAAATGTTTAGTTTCGGTACATTCATAAACGTTTTCATTCCTATTTGAAAAATTCGATTGTTTCTTAAGTCTACTTTTTGGAGGAACTGCAAGTTATTGAATAGGCCGTCTTCTAATTTCTCCAAACGGTTGTCGTTTAATAAAATCCATCTGATTTTGACCGTTTCCCGGAAAGTGTCTGCGTGGAGTGTCTTTAAGTCATTACTGGACAGATCTAGCTTTATCATTATTGCCAGTCCACTAAGACCGTTTCGTTGAATAGTTAATAATTTACATTCTCTTAAAACAAGTTCCTTCAGATTTATTAAATAGACTTCTTGAAAAGCTAATCTAGGTATTTCGTAGAGTTCGTTTCCAGTGAGATCAAGGTTTTGTATATCTGAGCTTAAGTTTCTAGGTATAGTATCGAGTGCAGCATGTGAGCAGTCAGCTTGCTTGCTGCCTCCGGCCCAAACGCATTTACATCCTTTTGGACAGTTGGTCGTGAAGTCTGCAAATGCCGTCGCCGCAAACAGCCCAAGCAGCATCCAGGCTTGTTCTTTCATGTTGAGATCATAAGCTTCGAATCTGTAACAAAGAGAATTGGTGTTTTAATGTTTGTCAGGGTACTTTTTATAGTTCTGAGGATAAAAATAGATATGTTTGAGATAGCCCGGTCGCTTTGAGAGCGACATTAAGAATGTTACCGGTTTTGTTTTATGTTTAGAGCGTTGTAACCGTACACACGTATGAAAGGCATTGTTCTAGTCTCCCGAATAGATTAATGATTTATAAATAATGAAGCAGAACACACATCAAACAATTAACAGCGGAGGGGTTTGGAAGGGTTTGATGGAGTTAAAGACAATTTGCTCGGATTTAGTCGACGGTTACGACGGTCTTTAGTGGTATATTGAATAGGACAGTTACTGAATACGATATTAACACCAAGTACCTACAAGTGTATATTTGTTTAAATTAAATTAAGATAAATCTGCTTAAATCGTAGGTTATATCTCATACTAGCTATGTCACACGAACTCACTCACACATGGACGGACGGACAGATAGACCCCGTGTGGTAACGGGAAAGAGTACAAAATGCCGTCACCCCAATTTAGGCGACTAAAGGGAACACTTTCGCCAAACAATCTATTGCGTAGAGAAGGAAAGCTCGAAATGAAATCCGGCTGTCAGTGAAATGACAATCGTTAAGATAAGTTGAAGCCTTAAGGTGTAGCATTTATTTTCTGTAGATGCAGCATTGGGAGTGTGAAAGCACCCTAATCGATCTATCGTTTTTTTAATCGGTTGTCTGTGGTGACATTTCTGCTGTCAGAATGACAGGATGTCATAAGATCGGTGACGAATCGTTTTTGCATTGAAAAAAACAGGTTTTAGGAGAGAATTCTGGACTATTCCACGTGAGAGGGGATATTAAAAGCCCTGCCTTGGTTCCAAGTGGTTTTTTGGCTTTTACTTTTACCATCCGCTAAGCAGCAGTGAATTTTGAAACAACTCTGAGTAGCACACCTCAATTTCTGTTTAGAGGTTATAAGTTCTAACCTGAGGACTTGTTAAGGAGAATTTCCTGCATTTCACCTATTCTTCTCAGAAAGAAGTAAACTCTGTGACAACCAATACCCAGATTCTGGTAAGTTTCAATTAACTATTTGCAAAGCGGGTCGATTGTCGTCTGTCGCGCAGTCAGTTCAATTTGTCGTTTCTTTCATGACAGGGTTTTTTAGTACGGGGAAAAGTGGGTCAGCCGCTGTTCTGAGCCACACCCGAGAACACGTGGACCACACGAGCGAGGTTATTAAGAGAGAAGCCTGCCAACTTCACCTGGACTTGACAGCGTACGGGGTCGCTCTCAGCCCGACTCGAAGGCCAGTACATGTCACCCACTTATATATGTGTAGTCTAGCCGCTTACTTTCTCACCCATAGTACCTGCTCACGCGGAAATACTTTAGTGCTGTACTATTAGTACCTAAACCTGTAATATTCTTATGTATGTCTGTGCTTTCTGTATCTATGTAATCTCATTGTCGCTGTAGTGTACTGTGTAATCTATAAATATATGTGTGTACACCATATTGGCTGTTTTCGTCAGAGCCCTGGCCTCCCTTGCGCACCCACTAGAAACTCGGTAACAAGGCGCCCTGGGAAAGAGTTCTCTGCATAGCTACCTCGCGCTAGTTGGTGAGTAACATCATTGTGTTATAAAGGGCGGCTTGAAAATTTTCAACTGCGGGTCGTCACTACCTGTGCCTGTCCATTTCAACATGGCAATAGGCTCACAACCGATTACGTGGGACATAAAACTATACGGTGAAATGTGGGCGTATACTTTGCTTCTGCCCACCAATTCGGGGATAATATATAATATATAATATTATTCAAGACATACTCTTTTTAAAAACCGTGTTACCGTTTTCCTGACAATATTTTACGAACTGTTAAGTACTTTGAACTAAAATATTTCCAACCAAATAAAGACTTAAACAAGATTCCTTGACTTGTAGTTAGCGAGACATTATTAAACCACGGTAATGTAAGGCGTAAGGGCGGGCATAAAGTGCGAGTTATTTGAGTGTAAGTGCGTTCCACTGTGTGATCTGTGCGTTGTTTTACGCGGTAGTGCAAGGGATCAACTTAAGGCGGCACATTCGTTTTTTACTCTACAGAATATAGCCCTGTTATACGAATGTTCACCAGAACCAAAATACAGATCAAATAACAATCTGAGGGCCTAAAAAGGCTGTTTCATATTATGAAACGTAACATCAATCATTTTACGTTAGTTCATGTTTGGTACTCGCAAGGTTATACATCATTTTGTATGATTAAATTACTGCTCGTTCGCTTTAACTTTGCCGCTCGGCTCCATACTAAAGTCGAATTTTTAATTAGACGAAGTAAATTGACAGCAACTAATGTCACTTCTTCATACAATGTTGCGTATTTTCTATGACGAAGTGACATTAGCTACTGTCAATTTACTTCGTCTAATTAACAATTCGGGTATACGCCTCTACGCCAGCGGCAAAGTTAGAGCGAACGGGTAGTAGTACATTTCATTGTAGTTGACTGTACATCATGAAATATTCGAAGATTATCATTGAGGTCTTCAAATTAATCTGAATAAGTTTGTGACTTTTACCAAACAACAATAACATGGCAAAGTCGTGTCACAAATGTTCTAATTACCGTTAAAAGGATGCTTCTTGTGTTCCCCTGTATTTTACTTTGAGTACACGTACCCTTACATAAAGGTACAGACAGATACATATATGTATACAATTCAGTTTCATACTACACTAATATTTTGTAGAGGAAAAATTTGTATTTTTGTGTGTGTGCATGTTAGTAATGAATAAACTCGAAAAATCTGTGTCGATTTATAAAACTCTTTCACAATTGGAAAGCTACCTTGAGGAACATAGGCAATATTTGACTGCCTCTGTGGCGTAGTCGGTAGTAATACCGCCTCCGGCGCTGGAGGCCCTGGGTTCGATTCCTGGGTTGGTCCAAATATTTGTGTGATTCACAAATGTTTGTTCCGGAGTTTGGGTGTTTTTTTTGTTAAATATGTATGTATTTAGGAATATATAAGGATGTATATCAGTCGTCTGGATCCCATAGCACAAGCTTATATTAGCTTAGTTTGGGCTAGATGGTGTTGTGTTTGAGTGTCCACAAATATATATTCACTCCTGTATTCCTACGGGAACGGGAGCTACGACGTCCGCGACTTATGAGCTCCAGCTTAAAATTTCACGAAATCGAGGTATTTACAACAAAAAACAACTATGGAGAAATTGATCAGTAATATTGTGATTTTGGTTACAAGCATTATTAGTTCATGAACCGAAGTTACTTGTGTTTACAACGTTAATTCATTAAACCTCATGAGTTTTTTTTTATATATTTAGCTCGCCTAATTGACGTCGCCACCAGCCTAATGGAAAGCTGACAGTGGTCCTCAAGTTGGCGGCCCTGTGATGTGCCTCTTCACGCTCCTCTTGAAGAACCCGGGATTGTAAGATGAGGGAAACAGGTGTGCGGGCAGGTCGTTCCATGTTTTTAAAGTTCGACAGCGGAATGATGTTTTGAAACGCTCCGTTCTAGCGAAAATTCTTTCCACTGTGTATGAGTCTTAAGATCTAGATAATAGTTCATTTGGAGTATTTTGGAGTCATACAGACTCTCAACGCAATGAGCGTTTACAGGACACTGAGTCAGCGGGCTACGAGAGTTTCAAAAATATTAACATTTTCTATACCTAAATATTAGTAAAACAGTAATATACCCGCGTAAATTCGCCATTTACAATTGAAGGAGATGAATACCTACGTCTACTACAGGGCACTACAGATCAATAGGGGAATTCTTCAACGAGTCTGTGTGCTCATTGATAACCCTTGCATCATGTGGTGCACTCTCAATGAGGGCCTTTTGTACCGGGGTTACGCTTTTATTGACCCACATCATATTTATTCGGGTTGCTGTATTACGATATATTATTATGGACATGGCATTTATGGTCAGATAACTTTAAGGAAATTATTGTCGATTGAAAAACGATTTGCGAATTTTTAAAAAAAAAATATCATTCGAAGCATTGACTGTTGAATCTTAGTAAAGCCGTGAGATGCTGATAAGAGTGTGCAATCCTACAAAATTAATCCTACTTCCTACTAATATTATAAATCTGAAAGTTAGTGATGATGTTTGGATGTTTGTTACTCAATCACGCTCTAACAGCTGAATGAATCTAGCTGAAATTGGTCCAGGGATAGAGTATAGTCTGAAATAACACATAGGCAACTTTTCATCCCGGAAGCATGTGCCCACGGGAAGCGGGAACGGGTACCAAATTTCCAGCGGGCGAAGGCGCAAGCATCATCTAGCTAGTCTGTCATATTATCCAATCATACTTTGTTATGGTTCTCGAACTTCTAGTTATTTGAAATTTCTCAGTAACAGTATCATTTAGGTTTAAGATGAACATTTTTGTTCTTCGTAAGTCGCAATGATTGCTATAATTACTATTTTAGAAACTTCATTATAATAATAGTGATTCGTAATTTGACACGACCTCTTACAAGTTTTGTAATAGAACTTGTAGTTATAACAGGGTAAATAAATGAGCGTTGAAGTAATTGTTCTTTTCGCATATCAAATCGCTGATATTACCAATTAGATGATAATTTTTTTGCTGCGAAACTCAACACTCTCATTAGGAGTTCTGCGGTCGAAACAATTAAGACACGTTGAAGATGTCTCCTACACTATGTAAGTTTTTATGAAATCAGACAATAATGGTGATTCTTTTTTATAAATACACCTTTTTTTTTAACGTGATGGAAAATCCTTCATGGATGCTATGCCGGACTACTACAGACTAAAAAAAACCTCACGTAACGCCCAACAGCCTATGGTTGGGAGCCCTCGGAAGGATGCCCCAGGACTCCCAACAGACCTAAAACTACCACTGCGGTCTCTCCTAGGAACCTAGGGGGTGATTCGGGTGCTATCCCGCGACTTTTGGGGTTTCGGGTGTGATCCCGCTTATAAAGGGAGGTTTATAAATATACCTACCACAAATAAGAGGCAGAATTATAATCACATAAAATTTCGCAAAGACATCTGATTTTTATTATTGCGGGAACTGGTGACCGGTTGTTTGTAAATTTCAAGAGATTTCTAACAAAAATCGAAAATAACTCTGCCATCAGTGATGAAATGTGGGACTTCGTGTACCGTTGTTCACATGATACCTGCGCATCTTTGAAATTAATTTTTTTCTGCGTTTCGCTGCTATGTTATTAGTTCTGACTGTTTACATGTCTTGATATAAGGTGATTTAGTAGTCAAAATGATAATTTTATCGAGATATCTAAATAATGTTGCAATTTTTCCTGACAAGAGCATGGAACTAAGACCAACAGCTGTCTGTTGGTCTTAGTTCCATGCCCTTCAAAAGGAATCTTATTTATTAGGCGTTGGTTCAAATACATGTCTGTACATGTATTTGACCCAACGCCGCCTAATAAATAAGATTCCAGATTGTCGAGTCATACTAATGTTTTATTTATAAAAATTACAGTTGTATGCTGGTTCTTGTTACTGCAGTGTCTGGATTTGTCTATGTCACAAGTCGATTACGACGACAGTTATGAAGGCGTACTGCCGTTGATATTCCCCAGTGTTGGCGGATGGAAGTTTAAAGATTTGACAGCAAGAAATTCGGGGAGGATTGAAATTGGAAAACAGTTGCCTTCATTAGACAATTCGGATTTAGAACCGCCGAATCAGCATACAATATTTCTAGTGAAAATACTGAAAGGTCTACTATCTTTGGCTAAGCAAATAAGAGCAAAAATTTCGCAACCGCTGAATGAGAGGTCGCTATTTCTAATGAAAATACTGAAAGGTATAATAGGTTTGGCTAGGCAAATACGTATATGAGCAAAAATTTTGCAACAGAATCAGTATAACTACTTTTACAGGAAATTCTATAATAAGTTTACAACAATAACATCCACTACACAAAAAGTGTGTTATTCAACTTACTACAACGGTAATACCAAATTAAAAAATAATGGATTTTAATGTGGCTTTTTTATTATTAGGATCATAGTTGAATTTAAAATCTTGCGTTTGTTCAATAACAATTGGTTAAGTAGAAGCGGAGTTTTGATAGCGATAACCGACATCTACGCGAGCAAAGCCTTGGTCATCGGCTAGTAGAAAATAAAGTTAAGTTTACAGAAAATACTATGCTATGAAATCATGGCGGAAATTGCAGTGGAAACCTAACTGTTAATGTATAGCATTAAATTCACGCTTTTGACCTTTATTTTAACCGAAACCTACGCGTGGTTTGACTGAAATAACCAAGATAATTGATATAATAATGATCACCTGCAATTGTAATATCTTTACGACAATGTTTACTGTGAAATGGTAGTTCAGACTATTTACCTATCGGCTAATATAGCTATAAAATTATATAGCAATAAACATACTTTACTTTGCTTTGATTTCAATTTCTTTGGTTAGGCTGTTTTTTAACGTGAGGGAAAATCCATCATGGATGCTATGCCGGACTCCCACCGATTAAAAAAACCTCACGATACGCCCACCGGCCTATGGTTGGGAGCCCCAGGTAAGCCCTCGGGAGGAACCACCCCCTAGGCGAGGCAATCCCGCGTCTTTGGGGGGTTTCGGGTGTGATCCCGTTCTAAGGTGTAAAATTTAAATTTAAAGAAATTGAAAAATTAAAAAAAAAAAATATTTGAGGGGGGCGTGGGAGAATTCCTCACGTCTCGCTGCCGTCATGAGCCAGCTTCTGTAAGGAAGAGAGAGTGTCCACGTCCAGACGAGGACCTGGCATTGTTACGCCCACGCCGTGCACTCCACCAGCGTGTGGAGCGCTGAACATCCAAACATCTTCACAAAATTTTACATTTACAATATTAGTAGGACTTGTTTAATTTAGATTAATTGTTCAAGTGTATCTACGCTACGGCATGTCTATGCTAATCCAATGTAAGTCTCGGTCATCGCTATTAAAGTTCGTATGTTAAGTGAATCAATCTAGCTCGTTAGGGCCCTTGCAGTCCCTAACAATTTCTACATAAACCCGTACGGGTTGTTAGATGGAAGTCTCTTTCGACTTTGGTCATGTTCTACCCTTGGTCATCTGTACAAGTAGCTTAATAGCAGCGCGGCATCGACCCCGTCAGAACTGGAAGAACATGACTTAAACGTAATATGACAAAAGCAGAACATAACGAAAGCAGAACATAACGAAAGCAGAATATGACGAAAGCAGAACATGAAAAAATAAGAATATGACAAAAAGTGAACTTGACAAATTCTATACCTATCACTTACCGTCAGGTGATCCACCTGTCAGGTTTCCCCCTTTGCAAACTTGGAGAGGTTTTTCTATCGAGCCAAATTTCCACAATCGTGTTTTGGAAAGCAAACGTCTCTAGTCAATATAGTCAATGATCAATACATAAAAAAATTATTGAAATTTTTATTTAAGCTTTTAACAAATTGGTGTGTGAGTGTATTATTGGACTCATTTCGCCTTAATACTTGTCACTAATGAAAATCACTAATTAAAATATATTACAGCAATTATTGACTAAACATGAATGATGTGATATGACTAAACATGAACATGACTAAAGAATAACATGACGAAATTGAAACATGACTTACGATACAAGAACATGACTAAACCTGAACATGACCAAATCAAAATTTGACCCACGGTAGAACATGACTAAAACCGATCATGACTTCCATTAATGTCTACTCTGTCAAGAAAGTACCGAGAAAAGATCAATAATACACAAAATATTTGTTATTTATCCAAATTTATTTTATCACCTTCATTCAAAGTATGCTCCTTCAGAAATCATACACTTACGCGAACGAAAAATCCATTCGTCAAAACATTTTTAAAATGCTGTTTCCGAAATTGAGTTCACCTTTCTTACCGTGAATTTTATTATCTTTTATGTTTTCTACCGATTGAAAATGGGTGCCACGAAGTGGTAATTTGATTTTAGGATTAAGAAAGAAGTCTGTCGGCTGGAGCCATATCAGGTGGATATGGCGGTTGCTCGACGGTATTTGATTTGTTGAGTGTTTGGTCAAAATTACCTGGGCCTTGTCCGAAGGTATTTTTGTAGTGCAAAATCCAAGAATTTTCTTCCCACAAATCTGACCATAACCACAATAAAGAGCGCGTTATCTCCATCGCACGTTCGATTTTGGCAGAATTGCCGGTTTCGGCCCCGGTCACAGTAAAAAATAGAATAGAAGAGAATAGTACAGAGCCTCCTCGGAAGGAGCAATAAAATTAATTAATATACTCTCAAACAGGTCTACGACACAATGTTTGCCTTTGGAAAAACAACTAGATGCTGTTATATAATTCGGTTCATTAACCCATATTGAACAGCATGGCAGAATCTATACTAATATTATAAAGAGGAAACATTTGTTTTTTTGTTTGTTACGAATAGGCTCCGGAACTATTGGACGGATTTGAAAAATTCTTTCACTGTTGGGAAGCTACACTCTTTGTGGTGAACATAGGCTATATTTTATTCCCATATTACCACGGGAACGGGAACTACGCGGGTGAAACCGCGAGACGTCCGCTAGTAAAATAATTAAGTACAAAACGCAATATCACATTATGCACTTTTTTTCAAACCTACCCTCGGCTACGCACACTCGCGCTCAAACCCGTACTTACATTTCATACTTTGAAAATACTTTGACCTCGTATCCGTGAACACCGTTAGCAGTGTCTATGTGTGCGTACCTTCTGTTCTTAATATTTCGTGGTGGGAGGCTGTATTGAATAGCGCAAGGCTTGTACGTACTAACGTGGCTTTCCGCCAATAGTCCTTCATGATGCCAACTGCTAACATGTTTAAATATGTTCTTTTGCCATCTGTATTTGCGAAGCTTTTCCACAAAATGACTATTTCCGTTCACTATAATTAATGATTACAGATTTTTTGTCCCAAATATTCAACGTACAATCATTGATATTCAAAAACACCATCAATGTTTCAAAAACGTCCGCATAAAAAATGTGCTCAAGCACACTTTAACTTACATACATACACGATCGCGCCTATTATCGCCGAAGGGATAGGCAAAGGCATATTACATGCCCACATTTCACTATTAAGGCTTTGTCTCTCGTAATAGGTGGTGAGCCATAAAACCGTGTTGATTTTTTTTTTTTCTCTTTATTTTTTTTTTTGGGACTTTTATACAACCGTATATGCCAGTCCCATCGTACCTTATTTAGATAATGTTACATATAGGTATTTATACATGGCAATCCTAAAATCTCAACATAGTAAATTTATATATACTACATGCAGCTTCAGAGTTTGGTGTACACAAAATTTGTTGTAGGATTCCTACATCATACAAGTTTAAGTTTAGTTCCTTAAATAGCTCCTCTCTGTCAGACCGATATCTAGCACATTCCACCAGCAAGTGTAGAACATCTTCCACAGTACCACAAACCTCACAGTTTGGTGACTCGGTTTTTTTCATTAAGAACCCAAATTTGTTGAGTGGAATATGTCCAGACCTCAGTCTGTGGGCGATCACATTCAGTTTCCTACTTAATTTAGTATGTAAAAACCAGGGTACATGAGGAGGCTCCGACACTATAGTTTTGTACCAAATACCTTTATCCTTCGATCTTTCGTTGAATTATTCTTTCCAAAACCGTGTTGATATGGACAGGCGCAGATTGTGACTGCCCACTATAGAAATTTTTCAAATCGTCCATTAAAGCCTTCAACTTGGCTTAACGACTGCCATTCTACTGGCAACCGGATATCGCTTTTAGTAGACCTAGTTGAAATTATAATACATAATTATAACAACTTCATCTACCTACGTAAAATTTCGGACACTTTTTTTTAGTGATAGTTTGTTCGTGACTGTGCGTTTTAGCTATTTAGCTCCTCTCTATACAATATATTGCAGAGGGGCTTATGGCGAGATTTTGTCTGTAGTCTGTGTCTCTGTTGCATTATATTACGTCACTAGGTCACGTGGATCATCTGTTCAAAGTTTGAAATAAAACAAAAATGACAACGTCAATCGGAGTGAACTTTCACTTTCACAGAGGGGCAGTTGGATGAGGCGGCTTCTTGTTGTAATATCAATGCATGCAATAGATAAAGCTTTAGTAGGCTAGCACAGTTTTCTGGTAACAATCACTGCGTATGGCATCTCCGATCAACAACAATGGTATTGTGGATCGAAGTTTGACATGCAGTGACATTTCCATTTACGACCGTTTCTGTTCTTCGGAAGGCACGTTAAACCGTTGGTTCCGACTTATAATTGATGTCATATCGAATAGAGACAAGCTCTCTCTTTCATTCAGCTGTAAAGCCAATCTAGTTATTACTTGGAAGAAAAATAACCAAGATAAGTAAATATATTTAAAAGGTTTTCTAAGTTTAGAGGTATCATTCAGATAAGGAGGACTAAACTGTTTTCATTTTAGCCTTAGAACTACAATTCTGTTTCTATAACTTAATCAATTATCATTATTCTTAGTGAAATTGGCTTACTGCAGAAATTGTTTACAGATCACTACTGACTGGCTCATTACAGTAAGCAGCGACTTTCACTAAGGCTGGTCCTCTTATTGAAAATGTTATAGAAACATCATTGTAGTTTTACGACAGGAATGAAAACAGTTTTGTCCTCCTTGTGTAAATGCTACATCGAAACATATCCAGGTCGATGACTGTAGTTTCATAGTGTTATTTTTGAAAAGGAAGCACCTGTAGCCCTCACTGCCTTTTTTTCTATAATAACACTATGAAACTACAGTCATGTGGACCTGGAAATAATTTCCCGAAATTGATGCCAATAGAAAAGTTGGATACTTTTATTCCATTTCATCATTCAACTAACTGGAAGAAGGAATACAGCTGACTCAGAGCTTTTATACGCAACTACTTTCCATTGCCCTGGAGGCTTTTTGTGCAATGTTGGTTCATTTATTTCATATATAATGAACAAGAAGTGCAAAGTTTCACACTTAGCGCTAGTCGTTAGACCAACTGTAGTGAGGATTGCATTTTAACTGTTAATGTTACGCTCATTGAGGTCACGGGAAATGGATCTAGTTTTAGAGAATAAGGCGTAAGTCTGTACTAATATTAGGGGGAATATTTGTTTGTTCGTAATAGATAAACTACGGCACTACTGAACTGGGTTTTAAAATTATTTCGCCATTTAAAAAGCCAAATTACTTAGAAAATGGTATGTTCAAATTCGTTCTATACATTTTTTTTGAGGGATTAGAAAACGTAGAATACTCAGACCGGTAATGCTAACCCTACAAAGATCGTCGGAGCTCAAGCCAACCTAATATGCAAGCCCTGTAGGATAGAAGCTAGTTGGGAATGGTCAAATCATGCTTTCCCAGCACTTAAAACTTCCACTCTATACTGGAGATTTCTAACTGAGTTGAGCCTTCACGCTAAGATGAAAGAGAAAGGTCTGCAACGAAACTATACCGGTCCAGAGACGATTATCGAAGACAAATCGAACTAGTTCATGTTAACAAATGATCAGCCGTCCCGACATTTTGATTGATGGATACAAATGACTGACAAGATAGATTTTAGAAAAAGATTCTTATTAATCTTTTTCATAATCTTAGCGACTTCCTGGTTGCTTCTAACTACTAAGGTGGCAGAAAAGCATACGGCCTACATGATGGACAGCGGTGACCGTAGTTTATCGACGTTTGCAACACCAGAGGCGTTCTCTCACGCTGCCAAACTACCAACCTAGTATTCTTCACTAAGTAGATTGTTTTAGTAGTAGTAATTTTTTTTCCCGTTGTTGGAAACAAACGCTTTCCTTTAGAACCTGTTGAGATTCACTTGGGCCCCGAATATCACCAATAAGCCCCGTACCTCAATATTATAATAATAATATTTCAGTTCAAAAAAAATCAACCATTCAACGCCTAAAATTGAATTTAATGGGAGTATTCGCCAAATTAACCCTATTATTGTAGAATTCTTACACGGTTTTTATGCTCCTGGTATTTTCCTCTAAGACTAGATATTTCTTTTATCTATGCGATAAACTTCCATCTTAGAAAGAGAAATAAATTCAATTTGTTCGTGCGTAAAAAGGAAAGGAGAGCATTAATCAGGAAAATATGTTCGAGAATTCTTCAAATTGGATGCCAGTGGAGAATGTGATGCATTCGTGTTGGGCATACCTAGAGCAAACCATCTATTTTTTCTTTTTGTTTTTGTAGTAGTACAAAGCCAAAAGTGTAGTAGTTCGAAGTCAAATGTGTAGTAGAGGTACCAGACAAGCTTAAGACGTTTGCAGCACCAGAAGCGTTACACACGTGTTGTCGACCAGGATGCAGGTTGTGACGACCTATTGTTGAAATGTTTCAAGCCGCTCATTAGGCCTTCAATTTGGGTTAATGACAGTCATATTACTGACTAAAGGGACCAACGGCTTAACGTGCCTTCCGAAGCACGGAGATGTTCGAAAATAAATGTCACAAAGTGCCACCCATCCAATACTGGCAATAGTGAAAGTTGCTCACTACAGTGATCGTTTAAAGAACCCTGAGTCCGCGGGGCCGCGGACGCTTTAAATCTATGACGTTTATCGAGAGCTGAGGCGCCATATTAAGATTTTTCCTTCCGTCAAAGCGAGCTCCAAAAGGTAATAAGAGATACATATATGTCAGTCCAAAATTATGAGTATTTTCTTTTAAAAGCTTTTGTAAGTTCCATAGTGACAGCCGATTGCTTTGTAGCCGTGTATATGAATACGATTTCCCCCCGCAACATATGACCAGTGGCGGCTGTACCTTAGGTGCGCTCGTGCGGTGAACCACCAGTTCAAAAGATTTAGACATTACAAAATTTTACGACATCTTTATTACCTATTTAATTAATTACCTATCATTAGGTATGTAAGTAAAGTAACACCTATTCTTACAAAAACTTAAAACAAATAACATTTATCTAATTGTGACGAAACAATTCAAGCTCTTTGCTACACTTCTAAAGCCTAAATTCCCTGTAATAAAAATCGGCGTGCGGTTTCCCGAGCGCACGAGGACGGCCCATACAACTTGTACTGGGAACGAGCTGAAACGCCTGGCGCGTGAGACAAAACATCGTTCATAGAAAATGTACCGAGAGATGAGTCTGATTTCGTGCGCCGCACGCGCTCGGGAAAACCGAACATTACCGAGAGCACTCGATGTTTTGTTTGACAAAATTCAAATTCTCCCGGTATTGTTTCGCTGTTTCTGTGACGCGTATTAATTGATTGCTTGATTTTTGAATTGTTACTTTTTTATTTATTTTGATCTTAGTTCTATTCTATATTCTATTATCTTTTCTTTAATAAGCAAATATTTAAGTATTTATTTATTAAAGAAAAGAAAATATTGCTTGTAAAGTGTGTGGTTAGTATGTGTAAAAATGAGCATAAACAATATCTAAGTACCTATAAAAAACTTTTCAAAATAAACATACTGCATCATACACATGTATAGGCATGCATTTATCCCCGAAGGGGTAGGCAGAGGAATAGTATACGCCCATGTTTCTGCTTATAGTTTTATGTCCCACGTAATAGGTGGTGAGCCTAATGCCGGGTTGCAAAATAATAAAATTGGCGGGACTCTTATTAAATTTTAAACGAATTTTAAACAAGAGAACAAGTGCACCACCGGTTTGAGGACCCACCAGCCGCCACTGCATATGACACACATATATGTCGATACTACTATGTCTACTCCTCTTGTACTGGTCGCTCTATGGTATTAGGAGTTGGATAATAACAAGCAGATTGTTTCATGTTATTGGCACTGGAATTCTAATAAGTTTGTCATAAAAAGGCGGAATGTCGTAGCCGTCTTGTATTATGATATTAGAAGTCTACTTGACTTGTTTTAAAACAATTTTCTACTCTGGCCCAAACGCTCAAGTGGTCCCGTTTGCTCAGTGTTCTTTTGTTGTTTTTGACGGACAACATCTTATAATTCGCTTGAGCCGGCTGCACGCACGAAAAAACATGACGTATGCGGCGTTACCTCGCTTTGAGGCGTACCATTTAAGGCTGAGTTGTCACGTTCAACTATCATCGGTAAACCGACTTTACAGATAACCGATTTTTTTTATATTCAAATTGACGTCGCCAGCCTGATGCAAAATCATGGCGCATATAGCGACTGCGGACCACTCTCACAGTCCGTAAGACTTCTGACAGTGGTTCTCAAGTTGGAAGCTATGTGATGTGCCTCTTCACCTTAAAGTATATATTAGAAGGTACCTTCTAATTGTACTCTAAGCTCTTCACGCTCCGCTTGAAGAACTCGGGCTTGCAAGATAAGGGAAACACATGTGCGGGCAGGTCCTTCCAGGCTTTTACAATTCGACAGTGGAACGATATTTTGAAACTCTGCCATCAATCACAGGGTTAAGTTACTTTCGCTATGGTTGGTCATATGATGAATGACTTTGTTGCATTCTTTGTAGTAGCGTTTCCGTGCTTCGGAAGATACGTTAAGTCAATCGAAAGGCTTTGAAAATTGCCACAGCTTGTGCCTGCTTATTTCAATGCCACAGTGGCCCCAATCCAAATAAAACAGGCCAATAGGCCTTCTCCCGGCGCTGGGGAAGTTTCTGGAGAAGATGCATATGTTGAGGCTTCGACACCTTTTCTCTCCGCCCTCTTCAGAATCAGCTTCCACCAATAGGGATTTATGTCACCTCTGATTTCGTGAAACAAAATGGAGAAATTTGGGTAAGTATACCATATTATGCCTGTGCCAAATCCTTCGACGAAATATACGTGACCAATATATGTATAGAACGACAATATCACTATGACGTGAAGCTTTTTTATAGATAAAATTAAATATCATAACAAAGTTAGTGAGATGAAACTCTAGAGAAAAGTTAGAAGCCAATTTAAACTAAAATAGTAGGTATTTTATTAGGCTCTCAACACGCGTTGCCTTAGTTAGTTTATGGTGATAAAAAGTTTATTCCTTAAAGGTTATCTGGCCTATAACACGTTCTGGTACGAAACTGCCTATTACCATAAAACGAACTGTAAACACGTCTTATCTTGTTATCTTGGACCAGAGTCACGCCGACATTGGCAGTTGGCACATCTTGGAAATATTAACATTTTAGACCTTCCTATAACTTTCTTTAAATGGGGGATTCGGGGTTAAGGAGCTTTTAAAAGGACAATTTTATTTTTCAGATCAATGATTATAGCAACACTAATATTCCAGAAGCAATATAAATATGTCAATGATATTGCCTGTCATATTTAACTGTTCCATATTCTGTACCTCTACTGTGGAGACCGCGTCTCGGCAAACGTGGGGTAGAACGCCCACCCGCTAGATGGACCGACGACCTGGTAAAGGTCGCAGGCTGGGACTGGATGCGTAAGGCGCAGGACCGTGGATTGTGGCGTAAATTAGGAGAGGCCTACGTCCAGCAGTGGACTGCGATAGGCTCACTTGACTGATATTCTGTACTATAACGTAACTGTTACTATAACGTAAAATACTGACAAAATTGCCCAACCAGACTTGTAAGCGTAAAGCCATTCTTTTTAAAGTCAACTTTTCAGTTCACGCTCATCCACAAACCGTCTATCGTTATTTCAACGTCAAGTAATTTGCTACTAATATTAGAGTATTAACTATGATGCCGAGACGTGGATCTGTGGAATAGTCCATGTCCATGAACAAGGAATAAGCTCAGAAATGAGGTTATACACCACAGAACCAGAGTAGTCTCTTCTCGTAGAATAAGCACAGTAAAGAGGCATTGGGTGAGCCACGTTTGTAGGAGAACTGATGGCTCATGGTGAAATCGACCTCCTGAGTTGAGACCGCGATCGCAAACCTTAGTTGGAACGACCTAAATGGACGAAGGTCGTAGGCAGGGGCTGGATGATTCATCAGGAGGCTTCGGTCAGGAGTCAGGACCGTGTGTTGTGACATGAATTGGAAGAAACATACGTCCAGAAGTGAACTGCCAATACCTTGATTTGATTAGTATTTGTATGTACCTATATCGCGGGTCATAATCGCTGATGTCGTATGATGACTACAATGACTAGGTACCTTGTATAATCCTGACGTTTCAACCAGACTGTATAAGCCGTGGTTGACCCTTGACGTGACATGACAACGTCTTATAATTCGATGGAGCCGGTTGCACGCACGATACAACATGACGTATGCGGTGTTACCTCTCTCAGAGGAGTTCCATTTAAAGCTGAGTTGTCACGTTCAACTATCGTCAGTAAACTGACTTTATAAATAGACAACCGATTTTTTACTTCAAAATCTGGAGTACCGAACATTTTAGACAAGTATTCCAATACATTATCTGTCAAAGACCTCTCAAGATAACGTAGATTAGATATCGATTCGTGGCGGGTTTTCCATTATTCTACGGCTGATTAAACTTTTACAGTACTTTAGCCTTACCCAAACATGTAGCTACCTAAAGATCCATCTTAACATGCCCGCTACGTTTGCGCTCTGTTGACCGTTAGACAGGGAAAAGGTTTCATCCCTTGTCTATCAATCCTGTAAGGGTTACCTCGGCCAATATGTGTGGAAGAGGGTTGTGGAATGTAGGGTTGCCGCGTGTTAACAGAATTAGAAATTTTGTTGTCATTTTTGAACGAACAATGGGCGTTTTTAGGTGATTGAATTTGTTTGAGTTTGACAGATTTTATCTGTTTATTTTCTTGTAATGGGTATATTGTTAACACCATAGATTTAGAATGTACAAGATGAACAGTGTCAAACTGAAGACGAGACCAAAAATGAAAGATCTATGTGTGGATTAAATAGTGTTGTTGAATGGTCACACCTATGTTATCGATAAAAGTATCTGTATAAATGGATGGAATGGAAATGAAACTTCTAAGCACACAAAGTGCTTAGAAGTTTCATCTCCAACACATGTGCGGGCAGGTCGTGCCAGGATTTTGTAGTTCGACAGAGGAACGATCTTTTGAAACGCTCAGTTCTGGCGAATATTCTCTCCGCTATATATGAGTGGCACCTCTGCCCGACGTGTTGTTCGGAATCGGAAAGGAGATGGTGGGATCAGGTTGAAGAGCTCTTCAGAACATTCGCCGTGATACATTCAGTAGAAGGCAGCCAAGGACGCTATGGTTCTTTGCTGCGCTAACGGCTCGAGGCTTACCGTCATCTTAGGACAACCTATAATTGAAATCGGATAACACGTCTCTGCATAGCGCCAAGCGCGTCCAGTAAGTACCTCGCACAGTCATCCCAAAGGTGAGAACAGTATTCGACGCAGAGGCTAATCTGCGCCTTGTACAGCAAACATCCCGGTGTGGCGTGGAGTACCTTAAGTGAAGTAAAATTATAAAAATTCAACTCAAAATGGATCACAAATTTTGGAAATATTATATTAAAATAGGCACAAAACCCTAAAAAAAGGTTAAATAACACAGTTCGAGTAAAAATCAATCATATTTATAGTGAATCAAATCCAGATAAGTTTGTTTGTAGCAATGTCACTATAATGAACTATCGACATCCTTATCGATACCTACCCATGACTATTTTACTGTAAACAGCCCTTTCTATTTCTGCCTTATATATCCTCCAAAAATGCATTTACACATTAAATATTGTGTTATGTAGGAAGGAAAATGCATAATCTACGTTATGAGTTGAACTTTCAGTGAAATTTTACATCCAATTTGGCAAAATATGTACGTCAAAAATGGAATGAACGAAGTCACAAATGACCTGTTAAACGAGTCTTTCTTCGTATAATTGCGTTTTGTAATATCCTATTCACACACTAAACACGACAATATTGTTGGAAATATAAAATTTTCTATTTTAATCGTAAGATCACTACAGATTATTGGATATTATGAATAACATAGAGCCGCCATAGGATCCCAGCGGGCGCAGCGATTCAAAATACTGACAACTGACATATGAGTACACAATTTGCTTTCTCTTTTCCTCTCGAGCTAAGTGCTATGGATAATGAGGTCTCGCTCGCACGCTTTGTATATCTATTGAGAGTAGCGAAAAATTCTAAATCTATGGTTAACACGGCTGCACAACGTAAAGAAATGTGACGTAAATACTTACGTACTGGTATGAAGATTGTCTCTCAAAATTACCTGCAAATAGAAAAAAAACTTTTAAGTGAGATGGTAGCATATTTTAAAATTATAGAACTTTTCATCACATTTAATTTTTTTTATATTATAATTTTAAATTTTTAAATAATATTCCAATAAAAGGAATGTTGACGTAATCCAAAGCTTCAGTTGCAACCGGGAATTACTTTTAAATAATGTTGATTGTACAGAGATCGAATTGAAAGAAGCCGATGTAACCCTATCCATCAGATGGGGCCGTATGCTTGTCTGCCGTCTTAGTGTTAATAACAGTGAAGTTACCATTTTTAAAATACCGACTCTTTTCATCGATTTACTCGTATTGAAAAACATCAAAACTTATAACATCTAGTGGTTTATACGAACCTAAAGCCCTTATTACACGGTCCGCAAACGCTCGCGGATATAGACCCATTGTCCGCAACAACGCCGTTCTCGGAAACAGCTCAAAGCGTAAGCGATAAACGCGATTTTACGCCGCAATGCTGCCAAATTAGTTCGACACGAACAAATTATTTTAAAGAAAGAGTTATTCTTTATCGCCTCGGGATAAAAAGTTGTCTTTGTGCTGTTTTAATTTATTCGCAAGTATGTTTCGGAATATAATTTGACGTAGACATGAGTGATGCCATATTATGAACTTCGGAGACGTTCAATGCGACTTGACAAATCTCACGCATTGATACTTGAATGCCACATCACGCCTTCAAAGTTCTCACGCTGAAGATTATAATTGTGCACCGCGCTATCGCTAATGGGTAGTCACACCAGTGTGCTTCGGTTGTCTATTTTGTCACATCCTTCCAATCCAAAGAGTTGCTCCTATGTGCCTCTATGTGTCGGACTGAGTTTCTTGGGGTGTTCTCGGACTGAGTTTCTTGGGGTGTGCTTTTCAGTCTGTAGCATTTCCGAACCCCCGGTAGAGTCACAAAAATTTTGACAAACATATTTTTAAGCTATTGCATAGCTTCTATCGCGGGCCTTGCGTGGAGACCGAATCCAGAAATTGTGTCACGAAAACGAGTCACACTCTCGGCTACCTTCGGCCACGTTCGTGTATCTAGTCTAGTCTAGTCTAGCAATTCATATTTTTTTTGTTTACGTCAATTATGAACTCTGCAGTCGTTATAAATTATTATTATTATGTCAAATAATCCAAAAATTGATGCTTGTACCCAGAATCGATCTTGCGCCTTCTGCGTACCGATCCGCGTCTTAACCACTCGACCAAAGTTGAATTAAGAGTGTTGGTCGAATTTAGAGTTCTTAATGTGAAATGACAATTTCGATGCTGTCAATTACATTAGTTGCTGTCAATTTACTTCGTCTAAATAAAAATTCGACTATAGGTGTATAGGTATTCATCATCTATGTACAACAGTGAACTGTACTCGTATAATTTGTGTAAAAAGTGTTTTAAATATAAATAAACAAAGTGCATTTATTAATGTAGAAAGTCAAGAAAAATAGTGAAAGAAAATAAGTGAGTACTCTATATACATACATTTTATTATTATTATCACCAATGCAGTATTATTTTTTGTTTTGTTAATTTATATATAATACTGCTATAAAGATAACCAAACCCGGGAGTACGTTCCCATGGGAAGCGGGAAGAAAATTTCACGCTGACGTAGCCGCGAGCGCCATCTATCCCATACCTATGTACTTTAAACGTGTCATAAAAGTCACAACAATACCATACATGCATATTTCAAAGAATGTCTATTATTACCATAAAATTTGTAAAAATAGTTTTTAAGTAGAAAGAAGAAACCTATTGTTTTATCTTTTAACTAGCTGACCCTCGCAACTTTGTTTACGTCACACAAGGTCTATGAAATTAGAGGTATTTATTAATCATACTCATCAAGTAGCGTGTAAATCTGCCCTGTATGCTATATCAAAATAGAGCTTAATGGTTAAAACTATTCCTCATTATAGAATTTTCCTCAGTATAAACAATTTACATACAAACACCGGCGTGTTAGAATTTTATTACATGTATCAATGTAGTAGACGTAACGTGTCAAAAAAATGACATCAATTCAAATGTCATCAATATTCTGAAAAAGAAATTAAAAATAGAGTTCACAAACTCTTTTGAAAATACATACTGTACCTACCTTAGAGGATCGTTATGAAGATAACAGGATAGTTAACAACCATCCATAGAAAATAGATGGTATAATGCTGAATACCGCAAAGAACAATCGGCGCGGCATAGAATGGGGCCTATACTGATATCCTGGAGGATATTAATGATGCCGATGTCCTGTGCCTGCTGAGGCACACACACGCCGTCATGCATGTCTGCAGGACAACGTGCAGGACAACGAGCAGGATGAGGCAGCGAATGGCTGGACTGAAATTAAAATCGACAGACGCAAGAGATGTGGTGGAGGCACTAATTCACGTACCTCGGGAGTGTCGTGTCAGAAACTGATGGAATAGAAGAGTACCCTACATAATTTCGAGTCTCGCCAAGGCCAGAATAACCTTTACACAGCTGCGCCCCGTAGGCAGTTGCGAAAATAGACACGAAGAGTGAAACTCAAAACAAAGTAAACGTTAAAACTGTACTGCTAACTGCTATACGGATGCGAGCATAGATTTAGAATTTTTCGCTACTCTCAATAGATATACAAAGCGTGCGAGCGAGACCTCATTATCCATAGCACTTAGCTCGAGAGAAAAAGAGAAAGCAAATTGTGTACTCATATGTCAGTATTTTGAATTGCTGAGCCCGCTGGGATCCTATGGCGGCTCTATGTTATTCATAATATCCAGTAATCTGTAGTGATCTTACGATTAAAATAGAAAATTTTATATTTTCAACAATATTGTCGTGTTTAGTGTGTGAATAGGATATTACAAAACGCAATTATACGAAGAAAGACTCGTTTAACAGGTCATTTGTGACTTCGTTCATTCCATTTTTGACGCACATATTTTGCCAAATTGGATGTAAAATTTCACTGAAAGTCCAACTCATAACGTAGATTATGCATTTTCCTTCATACATAACACAATATTTAATGTGTAAATGCATTTTTGGAGGATATATAAGGCAGAAATAGAAAGGGCTGTTTACAGTAAAATAGTCATGGGTAGGTATCGATAAGGATGTCGATAGTTCATTATAGTGGCATTGCTGCAAACAAACTTATCTGGATTTAATTTACTATAAATATGATTGATTTTTACTCGAACTGTGTTATTTAACCTTTTTTTTAGGGTTTTGTGCCTATTTTAATTTAATATTTCCAAAATTTGTGATCCATTTTGAGTTGAATTTTTACAATTATAGGCTTCACTTAAGGTACTCCACGCCACACCGGGATGTTTGCTGTGCAAGGCGCAGATTAGCCTCTGCGTCGAATACTGTTCTCACCTTTGGGATGACTGTGCGAGGTACTTACTGGACGTGCTTGGCGCTATGCAGAGACGTGTTATCCGATTTCAATTATAGGTTGTCCTAAGATGACGGTAAGCCTCGAGCCGTTAGCGCAGCAAAGAACCATAGCGTCCTTGGCTGCCTTCTACTCAATGTATCACGGCGAATGTTCTGAAGAGCTCTTCAACCTGATCCCACCATCTCCTTTCCGATTTCGAACAACACGTCGGGCAGAGGTGCCACTCATATATAGCGGAGAGAATCTTCGCCAGAACTGAGCGTTTCAAAAGATCGTTCCTCTGTCGAACTACAAAATCCTGGAACGACCTGCCCGCACATGTGTTTCCCTCATTTTACAATCCCGGGTTCTACAAGCGGAGCGTGAAGAGGCACATCATAGGGCCGCCAACTTGAGGACTACTGTCAGAAGTCTTGTGTGCTGTAAGCATGGCCCCCATTCGCTAGATGCGCCACGGCTTTCCATTAGTTTCCACCAGTGGCGACGTCAATTTGACGAGGTTAATATATTTAAAAAAATCTACGAGTAATATCTTTTATTGTTACTAGGGTTCAATAATAAATGAGTTTCTAGGTTTAGTATTACGATAAGAGTTGGATTTTTAGTAAAATTTCAAATTCAATTGGCAAAATATATATGTAGGTACGGCGACAATGGAATGTACGATGCCATAAATTACATGTTAAAAGTGTATTTTCACATTCACACACTGAATCAAAATTCGTAAAATCACTACAGAATTTCTAATATTACGAGTTACCCCATATAATCCCATTTTTACTTTTTCATAGTCGATTACATTCAAATTAACAATTTATTCCCCAAAACAAGAAGTTGGAGATGAAACTTCTAAGCATTTTGTGTGCTTAGAAGTTTCATTTCCATTCCATCCATTTATACAGATACTTTTATCGATAACATAGGTGTGACCATTCAACAACACTATTTAACCCACACATAGATCTTTCATTTTTGGTCTCGTCTTTAGTTTGACACTGTTCATCTTGGATGCGAGACATGGAAGGTCACTAAAGTAAAGACATTTCGCACCAGCTACCAGCTATAAGTCTTCGTCAAACGCTGCCTCCAATGGATCCTCGGTACATATGGGCCCGAGAACATCACGAACGTAAGACTATTGGAACGCTGCAGTGAGACCCCAACAGATCAAACGTCGGAAGTGTAGCTGCTGCGCTGGATTGGACACACGCTGCAAAGGGACCATGAATCACATCATACCAAGGCAAGCCTTACTGAAACTACTGGTAGGCTTTCAAAAACTGTTCGATAGTAAGTAGGTACATTTATTGATAGTGGCTATAGGCTACATAACATAATGCGAAGATTAATAGGAGTGGTGCAGCAATGAGGAATGTTTCGAAAACGGAAAACATTTAATCGTTATAAGAGTATCCGTTGCGCCTCTGCGTAAATGGTTGAAGTTACATAAAAATAATTTATTACAAAATAATTGTTCTTCTTAAAAAGTTCTAAAACAAAATTCCAAAAGCCCAAATGTCCACAGTCAAGTAGGCACTTGGTACTTTACTTTGTTGAACATAGGCCTTAAAATCTTACTTCTTACTAATATTATAAATGCGAAAGTTTGTGAGTGTGGATGTTTGTTACTCTTTCACGCTCAAACAGCTGAACGGATCGGGCTGAAATTTGGTACGGAGATACATTATAGTCTGGAATAACACATAGGCTACCTTTTATCCCGGGAATAACTTCCCGCGGTAACAAATTTTACGCAGGCGAAGCTGCGGGCATCAGCTAGTATTCTTATATAGAAATAATTATACTAGCGTAGTTGGTAAAAAATGCTATGTAATAGCTTTACCGCGGCAGTCCCCGAGTGCCACACGTCTTTTTTTTTTTAAATTTCAAAGGAATAAATTTTATTTTATTTTATTTTATTTAGTCCAGCGCTAGACGGATAGATAGACACCGTATGGTTTCAGTCGATTCGTGTCCGGAATGACAGCCCGAGGGGTTTATTACAAAGGTTTTATACATATATACATTGGGGTGTAATGGAGCGCCGTTTAGCTGTGTAGTTAAGTCGACCGAAAGGTAGCTCACTAAAAGACCGGCGGTTCATAACCTCTCACCGGTGGCTCCAAGTAGCTGTAACGCAAGCAGCGGCCACACCCCGGTTAACCACGTCGACTCGTGGGCTAGACCCGGTGAAGGGGACCGGTTGCTTAGGCTCCGGTTTAGCGGATACCTCCCGCTTTATGCGTAAAATCTATCCCGGCATAAACGGCACACCAATGCTGATAAGCGACTGGCAGTGGCGGATTTGGCGGTGTAGTAAAGCCTTGTGGAAGGCTTAGGGCGACGACAGAGGTCCAAAGTGTTCGTCGGCCATTCACTGCATCTGAACCCGTCTCCAGTTGTGGCGGCCATCCGTTCCACTGGACGAAGAAAGGACGAGAGAGTGCGTCTGCACCAGCGCAACCACTTACGCACTTAAATATATCACGCGCAAATGACTGCTGCAAATTATCGGACACTGATTAAGACCTACGGCGATGGGTTGAGGTAGAGAGGTTGGGTTGTGGTGCACGCCCAGCTTTGTCTGAAGCCTGCACGTATGGCGGCCTAAGGAGAGTGGTCGTTTCTGCATTGAGTTTGGGACAACAGTGCGGATTGGGCAGCACTTTAGGTGGCGAAGCACCCCTGTTTAGGGATGCCCTGCTTCCCCCGCTCAGTCGGGGAGGGGGCTAGAAAAGGTGCCCTAAAAATTGCTTGTCCCTACACATTGGGGGAGCAGCAACCGCGGCTGCTTGAGCACCCCACTACTCGCGGTAGATTTCACAGCAAAAATAAAACTACAACATCAGTTATGACATTCGGCGCATGGAATGTGCGCACACTACTGGACAGTGACAGAAACCTTTGCCCGGAGCGTAAAACTGCTGTCGTAGCACGCGAACTTGGTCGATACAATATAGACATAGCAGCTTTAAGCGAAACACGTCTAGCTGACCAAGGCGAGCTCGAGGAAATTGGCGGTGGCTATACATTTTACTGGAAAGGGAGATCCGAGACTGAAAGAAGGTTAGCGGGCGTAGGATTTGCCGTTAAATCCGCTATTGCGAAAAGGCTACCAGAATGTCCGCAGTACATCTCGGATCGCATTATTACACTGCGCCTTCACCTTCGGAATAATAACTTTCTCAATGTGATAAGTATATATGCACCAACCATGAGTAACGAGGACAGTGTCAAGGATCAATTCTACGAAGAACTGTGTCAATGCCTTAGTAAAATACGTCCAAATGAGCAAATATTGTTGCTAGGCGATTTCAATGCAAGGGTTGGCAGAGATGCTGAATCGTGGCCAGGCGTGCTTGGGAGTAATGGTGTGGGAAATATGAATAGCAACGGGCAGTCGCTTCTTACATTATGTGCTCAGTTCGACCTCACCATCACCAACACTCTATTTAGGCTTCGCGACAAACATAAAACCACCTGGATGCACCCACGCTCCAAACACTGGCACCTCCTTGATTACGCGATAACTCGACGAAGAGATGTCTTCCAGGTACATATCACCCGCGTAGTGCGCGGCGCACATTGCTGGACGGACCACAGACTTCTGGTCACTAAATTGCGACTCCACCTACGGGCCCCTCGTAGACCCTGCAGGACCAAACCAAGGTCCCTAAATTTGGAAAGACTGAATTGTACTGAACTTCGAAAAGATTATGAAAAGAAACTGACGAATACGCTTGATGCATTTGAAGCTCAGCAGGGTGACCTGATTTCGAACTGGCAACAGATTTCATCATCTGTATTGACAGTGGCTACAGAAGTCATAGGCCTAAAAAAACGAGACAACGAGGATTGGTTTGACCAGAACGATAGGACCCTGGCTGAAGCTTTCGAACAGCACCGTACACTCATAAAACGTTGCGAACAAAATCAAAATCTCACGCAAGAAGTTCAAAATAGTACTAGATCTTTAAGAAATCTAACCAGGGAGATGAAAGACAAATGGTGGCTTGATCGGGCGGTAAGGATGCAGTGGCTTGCAGACACGCATCAACTAGGAGCTTTTTACGAAGAAATGCGTAAGCTGATTGGCGTTTCTTTTAAAAAGAGTGTACCATTAAGATCCCGGGATGGCTCTCAAAAACTCACGGATAAGCAGGATATATTGCAGCGTTGGGCAGAGCACTTCAGTGAACTGCTTAATGTAGACCGATTGGCAGATCTTGAGCATATCAGGGGTATGCAGCCTCTGCAGCCGCATGACTCGCTTGCCGAATCATTGACTTTAGATGAAGTGGTAAGAGCTATCAAGGAGCAAAGGAACGGAAAAGCAGTTGGGATTGATAATGTCGCCGGTGAATTATTAAAATACGGAGGGACCCAGCTCCATACTTTTATCTGGCAAATTTTTGATCGCATTTGGAACGAGGAAAGAGTACCACCAGAGTTCAAAATATCCCGTATACAGACACTATATAAAAATAAAGGAGACCGTTCTGACTGCAATTCCTGCCGGGGTATATCGCTTCTCTCTGTGCCTGGAAAGATTTTCGCCCGAGTTCTTCTCAATCGGCTTTTGACTTTACCTGAACAAATATTGCCAGAAACACAATTTGGTTTTCGTCCTGATAGGGGCACTTGCGAGGCCATATTTTCGATACGGCAACTTCAGGAAAAAAGTCGAGAGCAAAGTCAACCTCTGTATATGTGCTTTGTAGACTTAGAGAAGGCATTTGACTGTGTCCCGCGGGAGGCCCTTTGGACTTTGCTGAAAAAATTAGGTTGCCCTGAGAAGTTTGTTCGAATGATTCGCCTTCTTCACGACGAAATGACGTGCTGTGTGACCTATAATGGAGATCAGTCGAAGTTCTTTAGTGTCAGTTGTGGTGTCAAGCCAGGTTGTGTGCTTGCACCTACACTGTTCGCTATTTACTTTTCCGTCGTCATCAGTGAGGCACTCGGGCATGCTTTTGCTGGCATCAGGATACGTTACAGGACCGATGGGGGGCTTTTTAAGCTGTCCAGATTGAGGGCTTACACCAAAGTGTCCCACACATTAATAACGGAGATCATGTATGCGGATGATTTGTGTTTTGTGGCGGACTGTCCGCAAGAGCTGCAAGTACTGGTTGCAAATCTTCAGGAAGCATGTTGTCGTTTTGGTCTTAAAATAAGTGTGAGGAAGACTGAGGTTATGGTAATGGACTTCCATAGAACTGAGGAATCCGTCAAGGTGTGCATAGGCGATACTGAATTGAAGCAGGTGGATAAATTTAAATACCTGGGCAGCACAATCACGTCTAAGTGTGACCTTGACACCGAAATAAATCATCGGATAAATGCTGCATCAGCTGCTTTCGGTAAATTGCGGGTGGGGGTGCTACGGTCGCACGATTTGAAGCTCTCGACAAAGATCTCCGTTTATAGGGCCATAGTTCTCCCAAATCTGTTATATTCTTCGGAGACATGGGTGCTCTATCGGAAACAAATTCGGACGCTAAACAGGTTTCACTTGAAGTGCTTGCGAGACATACTTAAAATCAAATGCTCGGATCGAGTTAGAAATACTGCAGTGCTTCGTCGTGCAAATGTCTACGGTGTGGAAGCGTACCTGATGCGGCGCCAGCTCCGATGGTGTGGACATGTCTCACGAATGGGTGATGGAAGGGTGGCAAAGCGCATCTTCTTCTCTGAACTCCAGAACGGCAAGCGGAAACAAGGCGGCCAGTTCTTGCGCTTTAAGGATGTTCAGAAAAGACACAGGAAGAGATGCAATATTGATCCCCAAAATTGGGAGGAAAAGGCCAGTTGTCGGCATGGGTGGAGGCGCTTGGTGAGGAACAAGGTTGATGACTTTGAGGAGCAGAGGAAATCCGAACTTGATTCGAAACGCGATGCTCTTAAAGCTAAACCACCAACGCCCATGACTTACAATTATATAGACGGTGTCCTTACGTGCATCCAGTGCTCGCGCACGTTTAATAACAGGATTGGTTATTGTAGCCATCAAAGAGCACATGCGAGAGCTGATCATCCTAGCTCCTTTAATGACACATAAATAAAAGTAGTCACCATAGTCGAAAACGGCTGGGATTATACATACATACATATACATATGGTCACGCCTTTATCCCCGAAGGGGTGGGCAGAGGTATAATATATTATTATGCTCACATTTCACCTTTTTAGATTTGTCCCACGTAGTAGATGGTGAGCCGTATTGCCGTGTTGAAATGGACAGGCGCAGGTTGTGACTGCCTGCTGTTGAAATTTTACAAGCCGCCTAAAAAGGCCTTCAACTTGGCTTAACGACTATCATTTTACTGGCAACCGGGAGCAACGGCTTAACGTGCCTTCCGATGCACGGAAACGCCCAAATAAATGTCACAAAGTGGTCACATGGATGGTCACCCATCCAAGGACTGGCCATAGTAAAAGTTGCTTACTGCAGTTTACAGAACACGGAGTACGCGGGGCCAAGAGCGCTATTTTTTTAAATATCATAATGCTTGAAGAGAAAGTTTTTATAATACCTAATACTTTTTTAATTTGAGTAACAATAGGACGCTGTTGAACGGAATTCATACAAAAATCCATTAGATGTTTAGCTGCCGGTAATAATGAAGGTACATGCCTAACTCACCTAATATTTTAAATTTTAATATTACAATCACGACCATTCGTTATGAAAATCTAAATTGAAATAATTATAAAGTAGGGTTTTGCTGGCAGAATATTAGAAACGGGTGAAACAATGGCAGCTACGTTTACCGACCATTACAATAATTACTGGCCAAAACGTGAAATGAGATTCTTAAATATCAATTTACAACTGTAGGTATCTTTATTTATACCACTAAGGTCAAAGACAAGCTCACGCTAAACGCCCCCCCTTGGAAGCGGGATCACACCTGAAACCCCCCAAAGTCACGGGATAGCACCCGAACCACCCCTAGGCGAGGCCGCAGTAGTAGCCGTAGGTCTGTTGGGAGTCCTGGGACATCCTTCCGAAGGCGTTACGTGAGGTTTTTAGTCGTTAGGAGTCCGGCATAGCATCCATTGCATAATGGATTTCCCCTCACGTTAAAAAAAATGCACGTTTGCAACACCAGAGGCGCTACACTTGGACCTCTTTGAAGAACCCTGTACTGTAGGAGGCGTTGGGAAAACAGAAGCAGGGAGCTCATTCCACAATGTAAGCTTGCGCGGAAGAAAGCCTCTCGAACTATACCGTGCTTGAACTACATACATACTTACTAGCTATCTAAGTAGACAAATCTCTTACTAAATTATTTTTTTGTATCCAATTCAAAAAGAGTACCCACTCAGGAAAATTGTCAATGCTATTCGGTAGGTCGCTTTTAACAATGCCGGGTTCATTTCATTCATTCATTCATTTATTCATTAACAATTTGTTACAATTGTGTCTGAAAGTGCAACAATAAATAAACCAAAAACATCAATTTACACATATAAAACAACATAATATAAAAGTTACATTAAAAAAAAAAATTTCAAGACTAAAATAATTAACTAGATCAGCAAAAGGCATTGTCAAATAAACATCATTAATAAATTAAATTAATAAATTAAAACATCAATTTACCTGCATTATACAACAAAAATGATATTAAACCACATAATTTATAAGAAATTAGATTAATTCAACACAATGTCAAACAATTTATAATCACAAGTTAAAAGTCAATTGATCATTTTATAATATTTGAAAAATGAAATTAAATAATTTTAAAAAGTCAATTACATACTAATGCTTTCAATACCTTGTCCAATAGTGACTATCATACGTAAATTAAACAATAAATTGATAAAAGGTTTGAGTCATAATGTATTATTGGTCACTGCCATAAATTCGTCAAGGGAATAAAAACAGCTAATAAGTAAGTATGCTTTAAGTTTTGTTTTAAACAATTGTGCCTTATGTATTATATTTTTTAGTTCAGTTGGTAGACAATTGAACAGTTTAACTGCCTGGTATGATGCACCGTGTTTTACAATATTTAATGAGGGGAGTAAGGCAGTCTTCATTGTATTTCTTCTTGTGCTCATTCTTAATTTCCTTTCATCTGCTGTTTCAAATTTGTCAATATTTTTGGACAGATGGCTTAGAACAATAAGTATGTAGAGGCCCGGAACAGTAAGTATTGATAACTGTTTAAAATATTCTCTACAAGACTCCCACTGTGGAATGCGAACCATGGTCCTAATGGCCCTTTTTTGTAAAACAAAGGCTCTATCACAATTATATTTGTAACCATTTCCCCAAAACTGTATGCTGCTGCGCAGTTTAGACTCCACTAGTGCAAAGTAAACGGTCCTCAAATTATTGATTTTAACTTCGGGTTAAGCAAGTGTTGCCTTTAAGAACCCATCCTTCAAAGTTGACGTCGGATTTCAAAGAAAAAGTGGACAAACGGGATTTTAGAATAATAAGACAGATCGAGACTGAGAAAACCCTTTATTTCATTATTTGTGTACATTGAATTATGTCAATATTTTTCAATATTATTTTAATTTGCAAACACTAAACTATGCTAAGCTTTGTCAGCTCTTTATAGTAATACTTGATTCTTGAAACGAAAATAATATAGGTACTTACACCTTTTTTCACATAATATGCGATAGTGAAATATCCAATTGACATAAAAATATTTTTGAATACCTACTTTATTCTCGATTTTCGACGGCCAACAGATCTCTAGTACGTGCTATACCATTCTTATTAATTTGCAATAATCCTGTAGGGACAGAACATTATTATAATATTTGGATAAACTTCCGAAAAGCGCATACCGCCGATCAATCTGAAATTTTGTGTAATGACGTATTTTGACCTGTGTGTGTGTGCGTGTGTGTGTGGTATTTTTTTTTTGTTTTGTCTTTTTTTTTATTTTATAATTATACGATTTTGCCGAAATATCCCTTTGTGGGGAAAACTAAAAAAATAGTCTAAATCGGTTAGGAATGCGCGATCATGCACACCGAACGAAAAGAGGTTCTTCTCCGTTTTTCTTATTTAAAATGGCGTTTGCGCCAATTTTCGTTATAATATTCGTGATTAGGAGGTCAAAATACGTCATTACACAAAATTTCAGATTGATCGGCGGTATGCGCTTTTCGAAAGTTTATCCCAAAATGTACTGCATGGTGTAGAACACACGTTGTACAACCGCGAAAGTCTGAAGACGTAATTACCTAAGCTTGTGAATAGTTATGACAATACAGTGATTAATCATCATCTCAGTGAGTTATTTTATTTGGTGTGATCTCCCTAACTACATAAATTGGTTGTCTACTACTCCTCCCTAGGAGACCATTTCCAAAATCCGTTATTCTCTCTTTAAAATAATATTAAGTACTACCCCGTTCAGTTTAATCTACACGTCCACTAGTTAATATTCTCTTACCCAGAATAACAGATTTAATTTAGAAAACTAAATGTTAAATAAGATACCCTAGGGCGAATGATTAGTAGCAGTCGACGCTAACAATCAGCCGAGCTCCGCCCCTGGGAAATCTCGTGGCCCTTGAAAAGTAATGACACGAGGATTTTTTTATTATTTGATTGATTTACTAAAGATTCGGTGTGAAAAATAAGAAATTTTGGAGGAATTTATTATTATTTGATTGATTTACCAAAGATTTGGTGTGAAAAATAAGGAATTTTGATAAAGGATAAAAGTTGATTTAAATTTGGAGTAAAATTCAGTTTTTACTGACGGAAAGAAAAAAAAAACATTATAAAGGAGGAGGCAGGAAATGTAAAAAGAAATTGCGAGCAAAGTGCAGGCAGTAAATAGGTATTGTAGTTGCCAAGTTGCGGTTTCCATTTTGATGGCCTCATATTTCAGAAGCCCACAAAATGCTCTACATTATTTTCGAAAAATAAAAGCATCCAAAACGATCCGCAAACAACGTGTGCAAAAAATATGATATCGAATAAAAAACCTTTGCGAAACCAGTTGAAAAGAAGAATATAAAACATGTAGCCAAGTATCAACACTAGTTGATCTTCGTTTTTGAATCGCGCTAACGAAAATCTCTCAACATTTTATACGTAAATGATAATGTTTTCGCCAAGTATCGAGTAACCCAGCATTCTAATGCCATAGCGGATATCGGAAACTCGTCAGCGGGAAGTTGGTGACCATTAATTATTAAGGGGCCAACACGATAACACGCTAATGTGCCGACGGAACGGGAAAGTTGATATTTTGCCGAAGGAAGCTTCAGAATGTCCGAAAATCTTAACGAAAATGGTTGGCGACAATAAATTAAGTTAGGTATTTTGCGATCAAAATAGATTTAAATTTTCGTTTTAATATTTAATCTTATTTTAGCGTCCATTTCTAGTAGCCCGGATCTTTCTTGGCAGGCTGTAGTGTAGTACTGCTAAGAAAAAATTGTGTTTAAGACTGTTCTGCTTTTACTACCTACCGCAAGAATGAACCCTAAAAAGCACCTTGCTCTGAGATATGCCCATTCGTCAGCAATAAATCAAGAACCAACTTTTATGTGACATTGGCTTCATTTCATTTACTCTTTTCAGGGTTCATTTTCCTGGTTTTAATATCAATGGGTACCATTTTCAGCGAAAGATGAATGCTTATAGACGGTTTCAAAAATATCAGCAGCAGGCAGCCGTAGTCACGGTGTGTCTAAAGATCCACAGCGTAAATACAATCCTCTTTTTTTTTACGTGAGGGAAAATCCTTAACGGATGCCGGGACTCCTGCCGTCTAAAAAAACCTCACGTAACTCCCAACATGTTGGGAGCCCCGGGTAAGCCCTTGGGAAGGATGTCCCAGGAAAATACAAGTCCTCTGGTGTTGCAAAGGCAATAGTATAAGGTGATTACTTTTAATCAGAATGTCCAGCGAGATCGAACCTAGAACAATAGATGCACAACAACAGAAAAGAAATATCGCTGGCTTCGATTTGATGACTGATTTTCACAATCGATAAAGTCCTCTAGTTCTTGGAATGGATGCTAAAGACGACGATAATATAGGCATTAAAAAGGCGAGGCAAATCTACTCTGTATATTTTTTAAAGGTACTTACTAGAAAACACATTTCCCAACCGGACCCGTACACCATAAAATTGCCTGTCTATATACAGTAAAAGGTTACAAATATATCTGTATGTCCTCAGAGGTCCGACACTTTAATATCATGATAAACCCCTATAAAAACAAAGTGACACCCAAAAGGAAACATTTCGTGAGAAAATGATCGCCATTTGCACATCTTAGGTCACGCCTACACCCAAACACAGATATATTCACGATTATGTTCATGTGAGCGGTAGAGCCAGTTGGATTTCAATTCTTGCTGGAGTCTAGTTTATTAAAAAGAAAGAAAGCTTGTATAAACATCCACGACAATCGTTTGGGCTGATAATTATTCACACACTTTTCAAAACTGAAGTGTGCGTAATGGCATGTGGTTCAAGATAATCGCTGTAGCGTTATACCACTATTCAAATATAAAAACACGTTAAAAATGACCCTTAAATTGTAGGAGGAGATTGGACTACTTCCACTGAAGTGAGATCTGTCTTTTACCACTGTCTCCAGGAAAGATCATCCGTATCTATCCGTATGCAGAGTAAAATTAATTGAATTTTAAGGCTTTAATGGAGATTTAACATTTCAGGCAATACCGTGCTATTACTAAAAGTTTTTCACATTTACTAAAGTACATAATATTTATATATGATCACTCCTTTTATCCCTTGAAGGGGTATACAGAGGCATATTATGTGCCCATATTTCACCTTTGAGAATTACCACGTAATAAGTGGTGAGCCGTATTGCCGTGTTGATGTGGACAGACGCAAGTTGTGACTGCCTGCTGTTGAAATTTTTCAAGCCGGACTTAAAGGCTTTTTTTTACGTGAGGGAAAATCCTTATGGATGTCATGCCGGACTCCTACCGTCTAAAAACCTCACGTGTCCTGCGAACATCCTATGGTTGGAAGCCCCGGGTAAGCCCTCAGAAGGACACCAAAGGACTCCCAACAGACATACGGCTACCACTGCAGCCTCTCCTAGGGAGGGGTTCGGGTGCAATCCCGCCTCTTTAGGGGGTTTTTCTGGTGTTATTCCGCTTCTTAAGGGGGGCGTGCGTGAATCTCTAACGTCACGCTGTCGTCTAGGGCCTGGTTCTGTAAGGGCGGTGAGCTGCCCCCTCACCGTCCTCAGGCCCCCGCCCTTAAAGACCTTTAACGCGACTGCCATTTTACTAGCAGCCGAGACCAACGGCTTAACGTGCCTTCCGAAGCACGGAAACGCTCGCAATTAAATGTTACAAAGTGGTCACGAGATGGTCACCCATCCCTGACCGGTTACTGTAAATGTTGCTTACTACAATCACAAATTATATAGGTCAGATGGAGACGCGTAAACACATAGACACCGCAGACAATATACAGATAACACATCACAGATATGCGGTCAACGGATTTTCATAGTAGTTTACGATACTGATTTGTGCGCGAGTGTGCGTAGCAATGTTCTGTACTACAGTAATCGTTTACAGAACACATACATTTTCTCTCTCCAGCTCCACCATATTTTATGACTTGTACCAAACCAATCCTCAAGTAATTTGTCTCCAATTTATTCTGATAAGAACAAATCTCCTGAGTGTGTAGCGTACCTCGGAGACCGCAGTCGCCAGTATATTAACTTAGCTGGAATTACCTACCCACTTTTTCTAAGGCGGTCTAGGACATACGAGGGTTTTAATGAACGTTTACTTATTAAATTAGCCAGTGTGAGTTGAACTTTAATGTTATGTCTGGATACGGACAAAGACACGTGTAGAAATATATATGTAACTGAAAAGAGGTGTAATGGAGGTGGAATATTGATACGCCAGGGAAATAAAGCTTTAGGCTGTATTTTATTTTTCTTCATTGAAAATCTCGAATATTGTTCAGGGAATTTTGGGGTTTTGTAAATAGATTTCGTGATTCAATTCTAATTTTGACACGTTATACAAACCGGTTCATGTAATGTTTTTATCATGAAAAGTAAACAAGTTAAATTACAGATGAAAGATAAAACGGATTTTTAGCTGTAATTTCTCATGCATGGTCCGATTTTAAATATTTTTGTAGTTCAGAAATTAGATACATCTCAACTTTCGCAAACCCTATTCAAGGGTTCCTTTGAATGTGACGGTAAATCTAAACTGGCGTGTTGGCTTAGTAAGCCTCGGCGCGGACTGAATTATTTTACAATAGCTTTAATCAATGAGTTCTTTTATGATAAAACAAGCAGGGCAGTTTAACACGCTGCTTGATGAGTCTGATGAAGAAGTACCTCTCCTTTCATACACCTTATGTGATGTAAACGAAGTTGCGAGGGTCAGCTAGTTGTAAATAAAGACACATTTCACCTATTCCTGTACCCTGTCGATATCTGAAAAGCAAACCTATCCTCGTCCCACAGGATCACTTCTAATAGCCTGGTTTTGACAGCTGCCATTTATACTTCGACCGGCGAGTGTATGTCAGAAGCAATAAGTCTATTTCGGTTTTGAAATCGGATATCGTTCGTTGTTTAGGGTTAACTGTTTAAGTAAGGCGCGTTCGAGTTAAGTAGTTGTTTTCTAACAAAACATAGCATTGTTTAAATTTTTTTATGGCGCATAACCCCACGCATGTCTCGAACCGCCTAAATTCACTCGACCGTTACGTCTAGCGCACAGTGCTACGGGTGGGTAGATGTCCCAGAAAAGAAGGTATATTTTAAGTTTGTAAACATCTGTCTCGGATTCGAAACCGAGACCTTGGCATTCTTATACTCTACCATCAAACCACTAAGCCACCGAGGCAATAATGAGAATGTAATCGCAACTTTACGCTTAGATACGAGAAGAAAGAATATGTTTCATATTCTTTAACTAATCTTGGGATCAATTTTCATATAGACAGATATTTTATTTATTCTTATTCTTTTAATAAAATACTAAAAGAGTAGATTCAAATTATATTATTAATAAGCACCTTTTCCAAGAGAAAACGATGAATGTTTTATGAGCTACCTCAGACACTGAATATTGTAATGTAATGAATTGGTTTGGAAAAAATCTTCTCGCAGACGAGACGTAAGATTAACTCAAATAATAATATTATTACATACAGAGGCACTTTATTCATTTTCATAAGAAAATAAATAAAAGTGAGACTGCCTTTTGACTTATATCGTAAGTTACAATCACGCCTGCATTGCCTAAGGGATAGACAGAGGTGAATTGTACACCCACATTTAGCCAGTACTTCTGTTAAATTATACGCCCTATGTCAGATACGCATATTGTCCGGAACGCAGAATGCCAGATACCTACGCAAAAAGTAAGAAACGTAAAATGCCAGATATGCAAAAAGTCAGAAACGCAAAATGTCAAATACGCAAAAACTCAGAAACGAAGAATGCCAGATACGCAGAATGTCAGATACGCAGAATGTCAGATACGCAAAAAGTCAAAACCTCAGACCTGCTCAGACGGTCACAAACGTGTAGCCCGTAGTAGCTTTTGTAGTTAATTTTGTTTAGATGTTTACAAAAAAAAATTTAGTTAATTTCTATTCAAGTCGTATTATTGTAGTTAATGGCATTATGCGTTTTTGACATATTCAGCGTTCATGGCATTTTGCGTATTTGTCATAACGAGATTCTGACAATTTGCGAATTTGACATTTTGCGACGAAGTCTGCCGATCTGACAATATGCACATCTGACATTTAGCGTGTCTAACGTAGGGCGTATAGTTGCCCCACGTAAAATAGGCACTTATACAGGAGGAATCTAAAGCGATTCTGTAACCTAAATGCATCATTTGCAATCCCAGCATCAGATTTCGTAGTCTGATCTAGGACGCACGCTTTATAAAGCGTAGCACAGAATGTCCCTGGGCGCCGATTCTCGACCACACGACGTGAATGCGTGGACGCAAATTTACGGGTGAAACGTCGTCCGTCTCATGTTCGCCGTTCCTAAATATGCGACAGGCGACGCGTCACCCGCCGATTTCCGTCCACGCATTCATGTCGTGTGAAGCGAGAATCGGTGCCCTGCTCTTACAATCCCGGATTCTTCAAGCGGAATGGTAAGGAACACATGATTGGGTCGACAACTCAAGGTTAGCTGTAGCCGTCAATAGTCCTGGGGACAGTAAGTCAAAGTCAAGTCAAGGACATACAGTATAAGCAAACGACATACATAGATACATATGATCGCGCCTTTTATCCCCGAACCTACCCCGGCAGAGGTTATATGCCCACATTTCACCTTTTTGTCCCACGTAATAGGTGGAGAGCCGTATTGCCGTCTTGATATGGACAAGCGCAGGTTATGAAGGCCGGTTGCGCTGTTGAAATTTTTCAAGTCGCCCGTATAGGCCTTCAACTTGGCTTAACGACTGCCATTTTACTGGCAACCGGGACCAGCGGCTTAACGTGCCTTCCGAAGCACGGAAACGCTCGCAAATAAATGTCACAAAGTGGTCATGATGTGATCACCCATCCATGACCGGCCGTAGTAAATGTTGCTTACTACAGTGATCGTTTACATAATCAGTGTCCGCGGGGCCACGAGTGCTTCTAGCAAACGAAATAAATATAAATACCTACTGAAAGTTAAAGTAGGTATAATATTTTATACCTTTCTTCTGCATCAGGACAGTCTACAAAAAGAGCATAAGTATGAATAACAACAGGATGCAGGGGTTAGTATTTCAAGTAACATGTGCCAAATGTTTGTTTAAACTCGATGCTTTTTGCTGGGAGCTTGGCCATTTTGTTTAACGGTTTATATGACGTGTTGGGATAAGCAAACCAACTAGTTGTGAATTATGTTGACGAGACGTAAACAAGGGCTGTGGGTGTTCCAGTTTTACCAAGTTTACACGGTTATCTTAGCGCCAAGTCCTGGTTTGCGTTAACTGCAAAATGTTTATACTCCTATACCTAGTGGTAAACAAATATACGCTCCACCTGATGGAGAGTGGTTCACATACCTACCTTGTCTATACAGGGTGAATTTTTCAAAAGGGATTGGATGGCCAAATCCGAAACTAGAAGGAATAGCGAAAAATGCTCAAAGGAGTCACGAGCCCGATTTTGATGAATCTTAAAACCTCATCATTAGATTTTTGAAAAACCAATAATCCTAGCTAGGAATCGAACCTATTGATTATGAAAAAAAACATACCCTATATTATTACACCATACGATAGCGTCGCTGATCAAGATCAAATTCTGGGAAGTAATGATAATAAGACTATACGGTGAAATGTGGACGTATACTATGCCTCTGTCTACCCCTTCGGGGAAAAAAGCGTGACTATACGTATGTATGTAAACAGGTGGTACATCGATACAAAAATACAATAAGAATGACATGAAAGATACAATTAGTGGTGTTTTTCTTCATGTGCCGTAGCTCAGCAAGTGCCATCAATCAACAGTATAAATAAGTCTTAGTACGTCAAAGGTGGGGCCGTGGGACACAGCCATGTTTGGACGTTTTTCCTTCGTCAGTTAAATGCAGTTTGTAAAACAATGCCAACGGTTGCTGAGCTATGAAAAACAAACGGTGGCACGTGACGTGGACCGAGAAACATGTTGCTCTGCGTTTTGAGGCTTTTTTCTGGAATAAAAATGGATATATCCGTTCAGAGAGAATTTTTGTGGTATTCCAAGTGTTATGTTGAATTTTTGTTCTAAAATAAAAGTTGTTTGCAGCCATCGTCGCCAAAAAAATACTGGATTTCAGGGTGTTAAAATGTTTGTTACTGTGAAAGAGTGGGGGCAGACCATCAAGTCCCCCCCCCCCCCCGTGAAGAGTCCCTACGTAATGGGGCGACCCTTTGCCGGGCCGCAGTGATTTATCCATCGGCCTATCCTGCGTCCCGGTTAAGGCGAGGCGGAACACCGCGGGGTTTAGTGGGTAGGACGGTCCCACATGTCGGGCCGTGAGTCCCACACACGAAGCCGTCTTGCTCCCCCGAAACAAGGCGGCGAAGTGCCTAACCTGCAGGCCCGCGTCAAAAAAAAACTGTGAAAGAGTAACAAACATTCTCCAGCGGCTAAACGGATTTGATTGAAATTTGGTACAGAGATAGATTATAGTGTGGAATACCTTACAGGCTACCTTTTATCCCAGGAGTAAGTTCCCATGGGACGCGAAAACGGTAAAAAAGCTTCACTTGGGCGGACCCGTGGATGCCGTTAAGTTTTATATATTATTTATCTAAACCGCATTTCAGTGCTACACATTTTAACCGGAAACTGTAGACAAAACAATATTCGAGTATACATTTTGCTAACTAAATTCGTGGTATTGTGGCTTTGGGAAATGTGCAATGATTGTGCCACTAAATCGCAGTGAAATCAATGGCCATACTAAAGTTGTGATGTAGATGACATAATACTTATAAAATTACAACATAGAGGATTTAATTAACTACACTAGATTCTAGATGATGTTCGAGGCTTCGCCCGCGTGGAGCGCGGCTTCCATGCCCGCTTCTCATCGAAACTTATCCTTTTCCCAATTGTAAAGCTTCTTTGACACGGGTCGAGTTTACAAGCTGCTAGTTGGCGAGATAAAAACTAGCTAGGTAGTAGTTAGTTACAGTAGGTGCACACTGGGCGTCATGTCATGTCGCGGCGACAAGGTGCGGGCGCCAAATTACATACATTTTGTTATAAGCTCCGCACACTGCGACACGGCGACAGTCGCCGATCGACAACTTTTAGTACGACGAGTGTCGCCGCGACATTTTGACGACGCCGGCGATAGTCGCGGCAACATGTCGCCCGATGCAGGCGCACACTGGGCGACAAGTCGCCGCGACATGTCGACGCGACTGTCGCCCATGTGCGCCTACTGTTAAACTCGTCTCAACTAGTAGCTTGTAAACTCGTTCCGTCTCATCGAGGCTTTAGTTGCCTTTTACGACTTCCACTGCGTAAATTGTGTTGCTGACTCGATCCCATCACACATACAAACCAAATAGGTCTCAGCAAAATTTCAACAGAATTTTTAACAATTCGTAAACAATATTTTGCATCAACCGGCAAAAAATGATCCACTACGCATACATCCAGCTCATCAGAAAACAAACGGGTAATGTGTGATACAGAATATGCATTGTCATATTCATAAAGCTGTGCCGTTTAATAGATTTAAAACAAACCTCGTTTTAATACGAAAAGTGACGCGGACGTTCGTTAAAACTGAGTGCCTAGTGTGAGTTTTTTCTATAGTCTCGTGAAATTGTCACCGGTGACACCCGACGAACCAATCGCTTCAAGTTGCTCGTGTCGCTCGGCGTTAACTCCTCCCACTTTTCACTTTCATATTTTTTTAAGTCGTTAGCAAATAAAAGTGAATTTAATGGGCTCCGGAGACTGTCAATTACGATCACTAACTGGACATCAATAAATTTCAGAGCTTTTGAAATTTGAAAGTAGCTTTAAGTGTGTGTGCTTTCTTTATAGTCCGTTCATAGTTAATTTACCTCTAGCTGTGAGGTTGGCTCCCCTGATTTTCGTGTTACCATACTAAGATTTTTTTTCTCCCATGTACTCCAACCTAAAGTCGAAACTTATTATCTTCTTTTCTGCCGTTTTTTCGGGCGTGGAAATTATTTGAGATGTGGAAGCAGCACCTTTGCCCTCCTTGGTGATGGTGATGAGTGTCTTTTTTGACTTGAATATTCATATTATGTAAATAAAAATGAAACTTAAGAAAAATTTTATAGTAACAGAACTACGTCTTTAGTAATGTTAAATATACTGACTAATGGATATTTACATAACAAAAAAACTCTCTGTCTTAACGGTTCCGTCTTATAATCTTCCCTAATATGCGATAAAATGTCTGAAGCTGGCACTCATAGGGGGACTTTAGTGCAATACCAACTTACAGAAAACGATCTGTCAGAGGTAAATTAACTGTGAACGGACTGTACACGTATTTGTGTATGTCTGGAAGTTTACGAATCCTCCATAAATTTCTATATATTTTAACTGCTCATTCACGAGTTTGCCACAGATGTGCGACATGAGACTTGTCAAATCGCATTGACCGTCTCCGGAGCCCATAAGTTTTATAGTGACAATTTTTAGAAAAAAAATGTAAAGAACATTTTCGTATGTACAATATAGTGAAACTAGTTCATTTCAAAGAAAATAAAATAGTGTTCATTTTGTGATCAAATCATAGTTGGTGGCTACTATACTTATTACTTTCATATAATTGATTGATATAAAATATGGCAGCACCGTATTTTTTTGCGTGGAGGATGCTTGCTGCTGCGACGGCACAAGACGATCGAGATTCAAGCACTAGAAGGCAGGCAAGAGCTAGAGCTTTGTTCGACCCGTTATTACACCTCTCGAAAAACCAATTTCGAAATCGTTACCGCCTTTCTAAGAGTGCGTTTAAGTTTTTGTGCATCGAGCTAAGGCGGTTGACGAATCTAAGATCCACTCAACGTGTGTCTTTAGAACATAAAGTATGTATAAAATCTAGACTGTTTTATTTGTTCCGGGGACTACGAGGCACATAGACCTATCGTTTTGCTACATACCTACTCATTTTGTTTGCAGGTGCTCACTGCTCTATTTTTTTATGCCTCTGGGTCCTACCAGAAACCAGTCGGAGTAGCCAAACATTTATCCCAGAAAATGTGCAGCGTATATATAGAGCAAGTGACAGAAGCACTAATGTCCAATGATATTATTAGTAAATATAAAGTTTCCAGCTACTGTGGCAGCTAGGCAAGAAATTAGTCAAAGGTATTATCTTATGTTTATACTATAGGTACTTCATGAATCATGCCATTTATCCCCTTTGCAATACTAACCCGACTTCTAATAAATATACTTACCAAATTAACATGTAAGTGTAGATTTTACAGAAAATATGGGTTTCCTGGAGTCATTGGCTGCATCGATGGAAGCCATTTTAAAATAGTTGTCCCACAGAAGGAGGAAGAACACATTTATTATAGCCGTTTTCCGTCTTAGTTTATGATCCGAGGAAAGTTCTATGATACTTTTGAACCTGATATTTTGCGCGGTTCCTTCAGGAGAAGGGATGAAAGATAAAATAGCTTTTTAGCTGTAATTTCTCACCGCAAGGTCTGATTTAAAATATTTTTATGGCATCAGAAAGGGAGTACTTTAAGCGTTGTTCCACACAAGTTTCAACATTAAGGTTTTGTAGCTCAGAAATTAGAGAAACCTAAACTTTCGCTAAACCTAGAATTCAAGAGTTCCTTTGAATGTGACGGTAAATCTAAACTGGCGTGTTGGCTTAGTCATAAAATAGCTTAATGATTAAGGCTATTGTAAAATAATTCAGTCCGCGCCAAAGGTGTAAACTGAATTATTTTAGAATAGACTTAATCTTTAAGCTCTTTTATGATTAAGCAAACAGGGCAGTTTCACACGCTGCTTTTAAGTCCGATGAAGAAATACCTCTCCTTTCTCTCCTACTTCTCCTTTTATAGGGTCAGCTAGTAACTACTAAAAGTCTTTAGTTCGAGAACTCCCCATTATACATCATTCCCGTAATGAATTCGTAATTCATTATTAAAATAGTTCTTTCAAGACACACAGGGCGTTGGAGATCCCAAAACGATCTCCGTCCTCCATAAATATGAGGCTGAGGGCGACACTTTGGGCTAGCTGTCGTCCTAACAAAGGCAAACCCTAGGTAGTGGCACGTCGTGATCGAGCACGTCCATACGCGATCACGGTTGGTCAGGATCCATGAGATTTCCTTTCGAGGGTCCACTAAGTTCAAGACTACATGCAGCCAAGATGGAAAACTAGAAAAAAAAACTCAGTGCATAGGACGGATTTCGAATCTGATTCTTGACCAGCAAACCGAATGCGGAAACCGTTAAGGGGCCCCGGCACGAACAATTGGCAATTGTCAAGCACGTTAAATCTCATGTGTATATACGTCGATGCACACACAAATGCAAAGAAATCACGTACACTGAAGCAACTTCCATTCATATTTGACTGCCTCTGTGGCGCAGTAGGTAGTGATACCACCTGCGGCGCTGGAGGTCGTGAGTTCGATTCCCACCGGAGACAAATATTTGTGTGACCCATAAATGTTTGTCTCAGGAGTCTGGGTGTTTCTATGTATAATAATTATGTACGTATTTAAAAAAAAGTATACAGGTATTAATATCCGTGGTCTGATACCCATAACACATGCAGGTTATTCCTAGCTTACTTTGGGATCAGATAGCGTTGTGTGAAATGTCCGTGAATATTTATAATTATTATTTAACGTGCATGACAAGCGCAGTTTGACCGTGTGGGTAGCGAGCCCTTAACATGTTATCTATATAAAAAATGACAATAAGTAATGTATTATGGATTTACCGGGACACTTACGCCAAGCGACTATGTACTTTAATTTTTCAAAACAAGTGTATTTTTGATGTTTATGTGTATTGGTTATTAATTAAAGGTGTTCTGAAACTTACACAACAAACAAACAAACAAAAAATTGTTGTATTTTACAGAAAATCGTGACATTAGGTATTAATTTAAACCTAATAACATAAAAACAGTAAAATTCAAGTCGACTTGTCACCATACTATGGCCCACTCTCAGCTTGTTGTTGTCTCACGGTCAACATGATAACAACACTGATTTTCTGAGAAGGCCAGTTGGGACAGTGACGAAAAACACTGCAATAAAAATAATATATAGGTACATTTTCCTCTACTGCATTACAAAAATCTAATATATTTATCTAATATTATTTTAATAACATAAAAAATTACAATAAAAAAAAAAGAACAGTGTTGATAAAATGTAACTCGACAATAAATTCAAGTTTACAATATTATAATTATATGGTACCAAAATAAGCCATGCTGTCAGCGCTTTGGCAGCATGGCCGAATAGTTTTGAACTCCTTCGCCTCGATTTTTGAACATGATATGAAACCCTTACGTCAATGTCAAAGAACATTACATTACATCATCATTAGTTCATTACATATTAGTTTATTTTTCTCATTTGAAAGTTGAAAAATACACAGCATAAAGTAAACAAACAAAACAATGCGTACAACATCGACAACGTAGTTGATCTATCCTGACAAAAGTTGTTGAGTTGAAGCTACAGAAGACAGGTTTGTAGTCGAGGTTCAAGTCAATAGGACACACTTTATTATAGTGATTCTTTGATGGTTTTGGGGTAATATAATACTACCAGCTGATGCCCGCCTGAATGTCGTTCCCGGTTTAGGATCCCATGGGAATATTTATAACATAATATAATATTCTAGGAACAAAAAGTAGCTTAAGTGTTATTGTAGACTAGGTATAATCAATTTTTTACCAAATGTCAACCTCATTAAGTAGTAGCAACCATTCAAAATCCCAACATCCCAACAAAGTAACATTTAGAATAATAATAGTATAAAAGTTTAACTGATTATTTAATATATCTGTATGTTATTTCAGCTAGACAACCTCGGAACAAGCCTGAGTCATGCCGGAATGATAAACTAAGATATTACAACACCAAATCTCCATTCATTTCAAAGGAAAATCAACAAATAAGTAGAAAAGAACTAATAACTTCAATTACCTACTTTATAAAACATGCACATTATTAAGGTAAAGCTATCGTTGTATGCCCTATTATTCTTAGAAACCATATTTACCTTCAAAAGTGAAAGGTTTGAGACCCTGCGGACTCAGCGTTCTGTAAATGATCAATATAGTCAACAATTTTCACTGGCCGTTCCTCGGATGGAGGTGACCACTTTTGCATTTGCAGATGTTTTCGTTTTGCAGAAGGAATGTTAAGCCAAGTTGAAGTCATTATGGGTAGCTTGAAAAAATTCAATAGCAGCCAGCCACAACCTGAGCCGCTCCATTTTAACATGTCAATACTGCTTGCCACCTATTATGTGGGACAAATTCTACGAAAAATGTAGACATACCATAATGCCTCTCCCTACTATTATATCTCTTCCTCATAGTACAAAACTTGCTTAGTTTAATGAAAGCCTTATCATTATTGTCTATATTATGCCTCATAATATTTAATTTTGATAAATATATAGTTAAGAAGTTACTTATTAAAGAAATGTCATGTCAGAATCATTGTCCTCTTTTGATTTTGCTCTAATTCGTCATCTCATTTACTTACTTATTTTACAGATGACAGTGGTGATACGCCAGTTGGTACCACAGGAACCAGCCACTACAATTTCCATCTGGCCCAACTAAACCATGGACCAGAGTATAGAAATGGTAAAAGAGTAAGGGCATCACCTAGACATAGTTTGAGGCCCACCCCCATCAAGCAGGAAACTCGGCATTATCTCCAAGCTAAGAAATCTTGATGACAAAACAAGCTCACCGGCACCAATATAATATTAACTTGACAACAAACTAGGCTGAACCATAAGTGGACAGGTTTAAAGATATTCTTTGAAGAGAAATTGTTTTCATTAATAGGGACCTAGATATTTATATGAACATATTTTAAGCTATACTTTTTGTAATTTAATCCATGCTTTTTGTAATTTAACGATGTTCGGTGTACAATAAACTTTTAATTACATGCCTTTTTCAATGAATTATTTTTCCTTCCTTTCCATGATCAGCAGGTGCACAACTTGCAAATGAGGTTGGTTCGGGCCTTGGAATGTGTAATGGGGTCCCATTACATATTAAATCACACTTGGCTGAGCGGATCTGGTACCTACAAAAATATGGTCTGAAATAATACACATTGGTTACTTTTTAACCCTTTTCCCATGGGTCGCAGGAACAAAATTCCACACAGATGAAGCAACAGGGTGACTGCGTTTTTAACTAGAAGGTGCTTCTAGTTAAATAAGTGGTAATAAGGGATCCCACTACACATACACAACACAATCCTGTTAATATTAGGTACAATGTGAAATATTGTGCCGTTTATTACTGAATCACACTCCGCTAAACGGATCAGGCTGACATCTGGTACCTATAGGAATAGATTATAGTCTGGAATACACATACATATGGGCACACCTTTATCCCGATGGGGTAGGCTGAGGCATATTATATGCCCACATTTCACCTTTTTTAGAATTTGTTCCACGTTATAGGTGGTGAGCTGTATTGCCGTGCTGGAATTTACATAAGCTACTTTTTATCCAAGGAATTTGTTCCCATGGGATACAGGAACAAAATTCCTCACAGATGAAGTCACTGGCACCTTCCAGTTAAATAAGGTGGTAATATGGAATCCCATTACACATACACAATCCTACTAATATTAAAATGTGAAATATTGTGCTGTATGTTATTAAACCACACTCAACTGAACAAACTGGTACCTACAGGAATAGATCAGTCTGCAATTCACATGGGTTACTTTTTATCCCTGGAATATGTTCCCATGGGATGCAGGAACATAATTCCACGCAAATGAAGCCTCATGCACTATATTTAGATACCATTTAGTTAATTTAGGTGATTATGTAGCTAATTATGAAGGACAATTTACCATAATTTGTTGATCTTTATTCAACACTTTCTATAGAATATTTTGTTGTCATTGTAAAGAAAAATTAGTAGGTATATATATTAGAATCACTTTCACGTTTCTGAAATTTATATAGGAATTAGAACTTTGATCCCGAGGCCAATAAAACATTGTGTGGCTGTGTTTAATGTACCTACATAGCCCTTAAAATTCTGGTACACAGTAGGTAACGCTTCTGGCACTTGTTGAATATAAAAACTGCACATTTTTTGTGTTTTATGTAGGTAATAAAGAACACCAAACTGTCCCCATTCAAGGAAGCCCGAGCTCTTGCCTCCATCCTTGTGTTAGATAGATAGAATATTGTCGATTATCTTATTCCGTAGCAACAGCAAGCATCCTCCACGCGAAAAAATACATTTCAGCCATATTTTAAAATCATATTTAAGCTTTAATAACAACACGTAAACGTAGTCACTGTGCTTTCACTAGGAAATTATAGGTGACAGCGTATTCGATCACGTAAACCAAAGTTTACGAAACGAAATGTCAAAATTGCAACTCGCACTTGGGCAAACTTTTAAACAACCAATGACGTGCCATTATCATCATCCTCGTGAGACACAGTGTCGACAATGGGCGGGGCTTGCGACAAGGACGTGCAAAACTGACTCACACAATCAATGTTTCTAGATGTGTGGAGCTCTATATGAATACAAATTCACGAAAACTTGCTCGTAAACGCATAAGAAAAAAACTCGCACTCGACACTCTGATTGCGTCATTATATCACGTTAGGGTTTGTTCACACAACGCCAAAGTGAGGCGATCTCTACAATTTAAATAAAGTGTCTTTTAAACCATTTAATTCAAATCAGCCTATTGCAAATCACTCCTATACGTAGGTATATCTGCAGCTGAAAATCAGCGATGTGGTAACCTACGACCTACAGCATTGAAATGCTGAGCTTTGGCCTTTTAGGCGCACAAATACTCGTAATTAACTTTTGTTTTATTATTTTTTGGTTTATTTTTATATTATAATTTGTTTTCCTTGTCTTGTTTTTAGTTTACTAAGTTTTATGTGTGCCTAATAAAAAGGTTAATTTTCTTTCTTTCTTTCTTTCTATCCCTCAGCCATTTTCATAGGTCCACAAGCGAAAGAATAGCTGCGATGTTATTGTCCAGTAACGTCTTGAAACATGATACGTCTACACACAACGATGTTAGCGCGACGAAGAGTGTGTAGGAGATACGTAGCGCGACGATATCATTGCAGCTATTTTTTCGCTCGTGGAGATAGACGTTAGGAAGAATTTAGCTTTACTGTTAGACGGCCAGATGGATAAATTTTAATGTGAACAAATTTTGGTCTCGAGCAGGTCTCGAACCTGCGTCTTCTGGTTTGCCGGACCAGATGCCCTAACCGTTGGACCACCGAGACACTACTCTCGACCCTCAAATTCTTTCACCATGGATGGACCATAATAGTCTAGCTAAAGGACTTCAACATTACCAATTTATTGAAATTGCAGTGGTTTTACGAAAAAAAGTTCTGCCGAATCGCAGTTAGACTGGAAAGCCGACTGACTAACAGACGAGATTACGGCGAAGGGACGGAAATATTAATTCTAGATAATGGCTGCCTTTGGCTCCCGAGGTTTAGAAAGTTTGTTCCTATCAACAATTGTTTTTTATAAATCTTGTATGGCTCTTGATTATAATTCATTACAATCGCGAGATAGTAAATCATCTTTACTATAGCAAATATATCTAGTGCGATTCATAGATACCAATGCATTCAGCACTCTGGGAAACAATTATCTTTCATCTGACGCCACTTTTCAGATAAACTCGAGCGAAGGCATCGATGTGGATTTATCACTCGAATGCATTTGCACAAAATTGTGTCATACAAATATCTAGATAGATAGATAGATTTTATTTGTTGGTGAAAGTCTGGAAAAAGATATTGCAGAAATATATACTGAACTGATTTTTTTTAACGTGAGAAAAAATCCATCGTGGATGCTATGCCGAACTCCTACCGACTAAAAAATCTCACGTAACGCCCAACAGCCTATGGTTGGGAGCTCCGGGTAAGCCCTCGGAAGGATGCCCCAGGACTCCCCCCAACAGACCTACGGCATAGTAACTATTTAGTAATCTGTGCCTGCGGCCACCACTGATACTGAAAAGCTATAAAGTACTTATTTAGCATGATTTGCTGTAACATTTTTTTAATTGTGGGTAAACTACCCACAATTAAAAAAATGTGTTATCTAACCCCAAATTCAGCTATGGTATAAGACTGTGCTATAGGCTCTAAACAACTGATAAACATACAGATTCATTCTAGCAGTTAGGACGAAACCTGTAAGCAATACCTGAGCTCAAATAAACCCAGACAAGCGTATATTAATGAAGAAAGGACATTGTCCTTACGACATAATTGCTCATGCGTAGTCTGCAATGCGATACCGAGGTTACCAGCCCGATAACCGCTGCTTGCTAATGTGCTAAGGAATGCGCTTATATCAGCAAAGGCAGTAACCTAAGATGCACGAGTATTTAAACGGTAATAGGAGGCCAGTTACATGACCTGGTTGACCATTACAGTTGTCATTAGATGACCAAGAGTATTACAATATACTCTAGACTAGATATCATTCCTAAAACGGGTGATATCTTATCTAGAGTTGATTGGACAATGAGTGGGAATCTCACATTTAGCCACGTATTTTTTTTAAATTTAATATTGGTTAGACTTGGACAATCTTTGGAGAGGATTTTATGCCTAGCAGAGGGCGTCAAACAGCTGAAATGATGATGATTAGAATAAGTATGAATGAGAAACGTGGCACTTTAAATCAACTTTATCAAATTTAAATGACGTTCCGATGAGTTGCTAAAATTCATCGGAAAGTGTAAAATTGATCATAATTAAGGGCTGCCGTTTCCCAAACGAGATTTTCGCAGCGGATCTGCAACCAGAAAGTTTACAGAATCGCGATTTTGTGACAACCCCTAAGGGGGCTGCTCACAATCTGACCAGCTTCCACTGACTCCAGCTTCAGACTAAATATTAAATTCATGACGCCAGTCCTAAAGGTAACAAAACCATAAGCAATAAAAGTAAGGACTGTTTATTTGCAGGTTATAATATGCTTTTTATCACTTTAGAAACTCAACAACGATTTAGAACTGGCAACTCTAATTTGCCCTTAACCTTCGCAACAAAATGTTGCCAACTTTACATAATGATTGTGCGATTTTACCCTATACTGATTGATTAAACGTCATCGACATCTGCGAAAGAATTTCTCGTCAAAATTTGAACAAGGTCGCAGTATTAAATATATCAATTTTAGGTGTCTGTCGCTGAAAGATGAAAATAAGTGCGTGAAACCTTTCTTCTTAAATCGTCGAATCATCTCTTTACGTGATAATAGACAATTATGGTACTTTTTCATTTAATAACATTTGCGTACAAGTACTTGTAATTTTTCGAACGCCCACATTTTTCAAAATGTATTTAGCCCAGTTGAATAAGAACAAAAAAGGGGGCAAACCCGGAAAAAACTATAAGTAGCAATTATACTTCCGTAATCCGTAGTCCGTACTCGGTTTGTCCCTGTAGATTATTTGAATCTAATTAGACTAATGGATTGTAGGTACACATTTGATGAATAACTTGTTTATTTTCAATTTCCTACGAAAAATGGTGATTATTGATTACGAAGGTAGTCCTGGATTTACAAGGATATCATTAGGTAGGTATTCCGGGAAAAAGAAATAGTTTGGAATACCTACTATTATTTATTCTGCGATTGTAGTAAGTGCCTTGACCTTACGACCGTAAATTTATTGGATCTAATCCCATTAATTACATTACCGACTAGATTTCTAACGCAGAATATTAACTTCATCATTATGTAAGAACTAAACAACGCTTGCGTCTAAATAGGGGTTTGTCGTTAAGTATTCGCATATTATATTACAACTAACTGCACTCCTCGACTTCGCTTGTCATGCTTAAAACCGCTTAGCGCCCATTAAGATTGCATACATTACATACATACATTTTGCTTGATCATTGATGATTGATGCTTTGAAATAAGAAGGTATATACGTGCATACTTTGAAATAAAAAGGTAAATATATGGTCAAGCTTTTTTCACCTAAGGGATAGGCAGAGGCATGTTATATGTCTTATAAATGTGAATATGTCGTTCATTTCAATCTTACATTAATGTGAGTGATGGGATACGAATATGCGTGGTATGTGCGTGTTCTTATCTTTTATTGTCTGGGAGCCGTTTTGGTGATTGCGCTTGAGTTGCTTGGCCGGAAAGGAACTACTGTATCATATTTTGTATTTTATGAAATTTTAATTTTTTTTTTTAAAAGTACTTCCCTGTGTTATTTGATATTGCTTTTGTATTTTTTGGTTATGTCACTGTTTTGCTCACTGTTTTCACATTTTTTATTTTATTTTTATTTTCGTGTAAGTATATCTGCTTAAGGCCATACCCACGGCTAACGACCTTGAGCATATGGGCGATATGACTCGCCAACATAGACTAGCGCAACTACAGAGACATCAGAGTAAAAGAACTACGGAAGAAGAAGAAAAATAGTAGCGGAAATGCGTTCCTCGCTTCACCAAATAAACAAGAAGCTGTGAGACGGTCTCAGCCGACTGCCCCTCTCTAAAACGTTTATTGTGAGAGTTCAATCCGATTGACGTTGTCATTTTTGTTTTATTTCAAACTTTGAACAGATGATCCACGTGACCTATTGACGTAGTTTAATGCAACAGAGTCACAGACTACAGACAAAGTCTCGCCATAAGCCCCTCTGCACTCTATTTTATAGAGAGAGGCGAAAATAAATTAAAAAACAAAGGAACGTTCGTATTTCAATTTTCCTTTGTTTTTAAGTGTAAAAATACACTGCAAAAAATGTGATTGATTATTACGTAAAAATTAAATGTGACGAATTCACAAAGACGAATGTTCATATATTCATTGTTTTACGTAAATTATTACAAATCCAGACAAGAGGGGTCTTCCACTCGCTTAAAATTTTTGTTACTTTTGGAACAAAATTTCATTTCATTTTATTATAACAAACAAAAAAAGTCGTAAACGCAGTTGCGAGGGTCAGCTAGTTATGTATAAATAAGAAGCGCTCGTGGCACCGCGGACTCAGTGTTTTGTAAACGATCACTGTAGTAAGCTCATTCACTATGGCCAGTCCTTGGATGGGTGACCATCCATGTGACCACTTTGTGAAGTTATTTGTTCGTGCCGGAAACGGCGTTTCGGAAGGCACGTTAAGCAACGGCTGAACGTGCCTTTCGAAACTTGCGGGCAACCAAGACCAACGGGTCTTGGTTGCCCGTAAAATGGCAGTCATTAAGCCAAGTAGAAGGCCTTTTTGGCGGCTTGAATAATTTCAACAGTAGGCAGTCACAACTTGCGCCTGTCTACCTCAACACTGCAATACAGCTCACCACCTATTACGTGGGACAAATTCTAAAAAGGTGAAATGTGGGGACATAATAATATGCCTCTGCCTACCCCTTCGGGGTTATCCCCGAAGGGGTAGGCAGATACATACATAAATATGTATATTATGTATGTATGGTCACGCCTATAAAGGCGTGACCATATTTATGTATGTATGTAACTAGCTGACCCTCACAACTTCGTTTACGACGCTTAAGGTGTATGAAAGGGGAGGTATTTCTTCATCAGACTCAGCAAGTGGTGAGTGAATTTGCACTGTTTGTTTTATCATAAAAGAACGTACACGTCGAGGGCGTGGACTGAATTGTTTGAGAATCTATTCTAAAATAATTTATTTCAGTTCACGCCTTCGGCGCGGACGAAATATTTAACTCTGGACTTAATCATTAAGCTCTTATGATAAAGCCAACACGCCGGTTTAGATTTACACTCACATTCAAAGGAACTCTTGAATTCTAGGTTTTGAGAAGTTGAGATGTCTCCAACTCCTGAACTTCCTCGGATCAATTTTCATTCAAATCAGTAGTTTCGGCGCGATACGTATTCGGAATACAGACGGACATGAAAATTTTAAATTTCATTTTGGCTTAAGTAGGTATTGATTTTTTTTTAAATAGCTTTCATGTTCAGACTCTCGACCCTCAACAGTTTTATTATTATGTATAGATATAGACTAGCAAGAAACTCGGCGGGTTATTCTTTTTAGTACTCTGCTTACTGTAATATAGACTTAAAAAATCATAACAAATTGTTTGAGAATCCAACAGAGCCAGCAGATCATTTCCAGACTTACTTGTCTAGCAAATAATTGAATACAATTTTTGGTCCCGAGCAGGATTCGAACCTGCGTCTTCTGGTTTGCCGGACCAGACGGCCTCACCATTGGACCAACGAGACACTGCTCTCGACCGTCAATTCCTTCACTTTATTACTTTAACCAAGTTGCCGGTAGATGGTGCCTACGTCACCCCAAGACGTACCTAATAAGCTGAAAAAATTGACGGTTAATATAAATAAATAAATATAAATAAATATATTCACGGACATTTCGCACAAGGCTATCTAATCCCAAAGTAAGCTAGGAATAGTAGGAATGACCTGCTTGTGTTATGGGTATAAGACCACGGATAATAATACTTATATACTTTTTGAATACATACATATTATACATAGAAACACCCAGACTCTTGAGACAAACATTTATGGGTCACACAAATATTTCTCTCCGGTGGGAATCGAACCCACGACCTCCAGCGCCGCAGGCGGTATCACTTCCGACTGCGCCACAGAGGCAGTCAAGTTGAGACCAGTGTCTCAAAAAAAGCAGTGTGTTAATAATAACTGTAATATAAGTATTTTCATCAGTTAGCTATATCCTTAGCACAAAGTTATAATAGCTTAAGTTGTGTGCGAATGTCCACAAATATTTCTTCATTTATTTATATTGAAATGATTAAGTACCGCTTACAATATAAGCATGACTACCTTTCGAAGTAATTTAATAAAACAATACAAAAAATAAATTGAAATGCATTATATTCTCATGTAATGCAGTAAGCATTGTGTAACTCGGGCTCTGGCTCTGTTACACGCATTACTCTGTACATGAATGAAAATATAACATTTTACGAGAATATTTTGCAGACCAGAGCGACACACGTCCGTCTAGCAACACGACTCCCCCCGCACTAGATTTTCGGGCGAGCGCGAGGAAGCAAGCAATGTGATGTATTCTTTGAATACATTATTAGTTATAATTAGTTAAAACTTATACTAATTCAAAATTGAAGAATACCATTTTAGAGGTCTATGTTTTCTTTAGTCTCTGATATAAATTTTATTATTATTCATTAATAAATAGATGTCATAAAACGTCATCTTCTAAAAAAATATGGTCTATTTCAATGATGTTTTACTAATTATTTATAATAAATACACAATTTCTGATAAAACCATCTTTTGACACACATCTTTTAGATTTAAAATCTACTTTTGGCTGTCATTTTTCGTATACTAATACCGAGTAGAACGTCTTTGTTTGCACCTCTTTTTCGCAAACTTTGTCAACCACTCCCCTTAATTGATGTCTAGAGACACTCTCCGTGGCTCGGTAGGGGTCTGGTTGAAAACCAGCGCTAGGCATCAGTCAAGCACACGCTAAGCCACGCCCCATTCGGTAAGCTTGAGGGATTGCATTAAAAAAAAAAGTTAATGTTACTTTACCTAAAAATGTTTTCTCACCATTATGTTATGCATCTCGAAGGCTGCTGAATAAAAAAACTTATCTTTCTTTATATATGTCTACATTTCACCTATTTTGAATTTGTCCCACGTAATAAGTGGTATGCCGTTTTGCCGTATGGATATTCACGCATCCAAGGACCTGCCACTGTGAAAGTTACTTACTGTAGTGATCGTTTACCTACACAACACTAAGCCACGAACGCTTCAAAAATGGAATAACATACTCAAAACTAAAATAGAGCAAATAAAAAAAAAGGGTAACTATGTTAAATGAAAATATTCAATGAATATTTGAATAAACCAACTGTCACTGTAAGACAGCAAGCGTGAAATCCTTTCAATCCCTGAATGAGCTCCTAAAGGTGTTTGCCCGTCAGAGCCAACAAATCCCAGGATTTAGCACATCCCATTTACATATTAACTCCTCGGATTCATAGTGATAAGTTCCCAGATTTGCAAATGTGACGAGATTATATGGGAAACGAGTATTGCTTGGGAATTTTCCAATTGATTGTAGTTTTTTATGTGAATACGAGTGAATTTGAAGATGTATTCAGTTTAGTTGGTACAGTCAGCATCAACTATTTAGAAACTAAGTTAGTGTTCACAATGATCTTGACAGATATAAATATTTATTTATTGTAGTTTTAGTTTACTTTAATTTTAATTATTAGATTAGTTAAATTAGATTTATTTCAGTTTGGATAATAAGATCGTATTAATTCAATAAATAAAAATAATAAATCTTCAGTCAACAACCAACCTTATCAATGAATGTTGAATCGTATCAATGAATGAATTTTGTTTAAGCCTAGAAATCCTGTAAATTCTGTTCCTGTTCCCATCTTATGGAGACTTATTTCTTAGGATAAAAAGAAGTAAGATCCGTTCCACCGTTAAAGCGCGAAAGGGTAACAAACATCTAGAATCCTCACACCCAGACATCCATACATCTAAACTCACAAACTTTCACACTAACTAAATATGTACAGTCAGCTTTAATAATATAGATACAAATTGACTATTCAAAATGATCGTAACAAAAATGAATATTAAATGCATGTTTGCAATTAATTCTTAAACTTATTGGATCTTTGAAGACTAACCTACTAAAAGGGAGATGTTTTAATTAAACATCAAAATAAAAATTATCATCATGGTCTTATGCATACACTTACATTGATTGCATCAATAACGTATGTATCTAAATACAAAAAGCTGCTTTGTATTCATTATGCGATACTATATTACACTAATATCAATGGCTGGAAGCGCGTTCAGCATAAACATGTCGGATTATAAGATAGCATTGCATTCTGAAGAGACAGTACATGTAATATTAATTATAGTTATTGGCCGTCTGTGTATCTGTTCATCTGAATAACAAGAACGTTTAATATACAAGATACACTTATACAGCTTATGCCCGCAACTTTCAGTTTTCCCATTTCTACAGGAATTTCTACAGAAAAATCAACGAAATTTCAGCCAAATTGTTTAGGGGTTACATTGAGTAACAAAATTATTATACTTAATATTAGCAGAATTATTACGTGTATCAAAATATTAATGACCAATAGTTCCCGAGATCCTAGCGTTCAAACAAACTCTTCAGCTTTATAACATTAGTATGGATATGTGTTCAAACTTACGTGATTCGCTTATACCTAATACAAATTACTGAACTCTAACTACAAAAGGGTAGCGAAACTTCGGTACTTTGTACCAACTATCCCATCCAGCCTCGATCCAATTTAGCTTAACGTAGATAGGTAATATAAATCGCCAGTAATCTATGAATAAATTTTATAATAGAACACTAATCTTCGGAGCCCGTACCTGACTCCTCTCTGAATACTCTTTGGAATATAGCCAAAAGGACCATGCTCAGTTAATACCCAATTCAAAGCAAGCAGAATATAAGTGACTATCCCCGATGCCAATCTTGTGAAATATATACTAAAACAGCACGCTGCCCGCGCCTTCATAATATATTGTACGGTTAGATTCAAAAGTACATTGACACATTATTTTACAAAATAGAAAAGAGAATTCAAACTTGCCGGTTAGTACTTGTGTGTAGCTGTAACTTATTTAAACATAGTGTATACGTCTTTGACTTACTGTAACTGTATCATAATAATTATATTCTGAACGAAATACATGCTAAAATTACTGTGCTAACCTTGTTTATTAAGCATGTATTATGTTAAGACGGTTGCTAATATTTCAGAGAATAATTTTCAGTCCTACGAGAATATCGTTTGAGCGCAAAGTGTGTATCCAAATTTTCAAATAAATACTAGCCTGTAGGTACAGCTTAAAAATATCGGATGAGTATGTATGGGAAATTCGCTGGTTATCTCTGTAATATTGTATGTTATAGTCCCATTAACTCGAAGCATAATTTAACTTTGTCCATAAGCCCTCAGTGTTTTAATAACCAAAATAATTAAGCATAACGGTAGTACAATAATGCTTAGCAACTTTCGCTGCTGACCGTACGACGCGAAATGTAGCCTAATATAATGCACGATGTTATCAGATTCCATTTGTATCTCTTCCAAAACCCGTCCATTACTATTTATAAACGATAAATTATTCGCATTACATCGGACAACATTGTATATATCTTCATACAAAAGTGCCTTGTCAGCCTCTCTTCCGTCTATATGTATAACGAAAACGACTACATTAATTTACATCTTGTTCAGAAACGGTCGGAGAAAATCATAAGTAAATGTATAAGTAAATTCTAAATTGTTAATAGTAAATGTATTTTAAACGTGTGAAAATATCCACAGATGTCATGCTGGATGTGTCAACATTTCCTGCATACCTTGGCTATCACAGTGGTTCTATCGTCAATTCCGAAGTGGTGGAGTCCATAAGAGTTTTCGAAGTCTATATAAGTCTATGACTGTCAAAATAGTTCGTTAATATCATTAAAAGCAAATATCGCGATAGATTAGGGATATGTACAGATTAGGTACTAAGATATATCGGTCCGTGAAATCTGGCACATAGACGAATTAACTGACGTAATATCTATCATCAAATTATAAGCTCCACACCTGAGCGGAAACACCTGGCTCAATCCGATCGCCCCTTCACGAGTACAATCGTGATCAAAATACATTCATCACAGTAATGAATAATGATACTACAAAACTCTTGGTCAAGAATCACTGCAAAGGGCATGGTGTGATTAAAAACAAAAATATCTACGTATCCAATATTAGAAAATTCCGTCTCATATCTTATAGGTAGATAATATTCGTTTATTATTAAGTGTTATTTATTAATTTACTGCCTCTGTGGCGCAGAGGTCGTGGGTTCGATTCCCACGGGAGATAAATATTTGTGTGACCCATAAATATTTGTTTCAAGAGTCTGGGCGTTTCTATGTATAATTTGTATGTATTTAAAAAGTATATAAGTATTAATATCCGTGGTCTGATACCCATAACACAAGCAGGTTATTCCTAGCTTACTTTGGAATCAGATAGCGTTTTTTTTTTTTTTTTTTTTTTTTATATTCAGCTCGCCAAATTGACGTCGCCACCAGCCTGATGGTAAGAAAGCAGTGGCGCATCTAGCGGTTGGGGGCCACTTCTTACAGTGGTCCTCAAGTTGGCGGCCCTGTGATGTGCCTCTTCACGCTCCTCTTGAAGTACCCGGGATTGTAAGATGAGGGAAAGACGTGTGCGGGCAGGTCGTTCCATGTTTTTATAGTTCGACAGAGGAACGATCTTTTGAAACGCTCGGTTCTGGCGAAGATTCTCTCCACTGTGTATGAGTGGCATCTCTGCCCGGCACGCGTTGTTCGGGATCGGAAAGAAGATGGTGGGATCAGGTTGAAGAGCTCTTCAGAACATTCGCCGTGATACATTCGATAGAAGGCAGCCAAGGATGCTATGGTTATTCGTTGCGACAAAGGTTCGAGGCCTCCCGTCACCTCAGGACAACCAATTATTCGGATAGCACGTCTCTGCATAGCGTCAAGCGCGTCTAACAAGTACCTCACGGAGTCATCCCAAAGGTGAGAACAGTACTCGACGCAGGGAAGAATCTGCGTCTTGTACAGTAAACATCTCTGATGTGGCGTGAAATACCGTCTCACCCTATTCAGGATTCCCAGTTTCCGCGAGGCCAGACCAATACAGCTCTCTATGTAGTTTTTGTGATTGAGCTCACGCCGGACGTCTATACCGAGGATCTCCAGGTTGTCCTTTAGTGGAATTGTAATGCTCTGAAGAGAGGGCAGGGGTAGGAATGGTTGTGTTAAATGTCCGTGAATACTTATTTAATTGATAATTCTATTAGTAAGGTTTATTGTAAAGAATGTACTTAAAGTAAAGAGCAAAATAATTATTGTGAATTATGTCAGTAATTCCACGAAGGTATAAAAATAGTAGTAAGTATAAAAAATATCGCATTCCTTAACGTATCGCGATTATTATTACACATATTATAATTTATTAAGAGTGAGGTTTAGAATCTAAACCATTTCTCTTAATAAAGTGATAAAAGCATAAACGTTTTAGATTACTATCTAAACTTTAGATAGTAATCTTAAACGCCTATGTAAAAATATTTGTTAAATGCGACTAGGTAACTGGAGTCGGTTATCAAATATAAACAAATCAGTCTTCACTTCTTCCTCATTCACAGAAGGGGTTATTTCCAAAAGAAACTGAATACATTTTTTACTAGCAAAAAAATGGTATTACAAAAAGGACACGCCAAGAAAATATTATTTATTTCCCATCGTAGAAGAAGGTAAAATTATGACTGCGCGTTCCAGGATTCAATTTTGGACTGAGTTCAACAAAATATCGGATACAAAATTTATAGCTGCTGGCTTTAAATGTGCATTTAAATGTACTTCACTACGGAGAAAGGAGAATCCTATGATATACAGCTGAAAGTCTAAAGTGTAAGATTTATTTTAATACAAAAACTTCAACAGGGATTGAATGCAACGAATTACGAGCTTGAATGTTGAGAAAATGTTACTAAATAATGGAAATTATTCATTTCTTCTGAACTCCGTAACTTTACTATCGCATATCGCAAGCATGTGATTTCGCCCGAGTCGTGAAGCTTTCCCGTACTTACCAGTTTCCCTGGCGTAAAAAGAATATATACGCCATTAAGAAGAACTTGCTTCCGGGATTAAAAGTAGCCTTCGTAACCATAATTACATTTTCCCTTGTAATATTAGTAGATTTTAAAATGAAAAAAATGAGCTTTTCCATTTTTATCGAAACATTTATTCAGACGCATTGTAAGGCAACATATTGGTTTTTGTGATCTAAATATTGCAAGCTTGACTTGAATTTAATGTGGCATTTATAAAGACTACAAAAAAACTTAGATGGCTGAGGCATTATACAAGTAGAAACCTATTTACAACGGTTCCTTTTAATGTAAAAGACAATATCTACGACACTTACGATTCCAGTATTAACGCGTGGATTCACCCAAACGATAAAAGTGCCTCTTATTCCAGACGAATACGCTGTAATGATTCCATTCAATTGTTACATTGGTATTATCGTATACTTTGTAGTGGCCACATTGAGATCATACTGGCATCCTTACCTCTGTAAGCATTATTGGCTATTTTATTATTTATTTTTTATTATATTCATATTAATGACTGAAAAATAAAATGTTAAGCTAAACCAGATATTTACTATTCTTTATTTATTTTTTACAAAATTCTGTATTATCAACTTCTCAGCCTGCCTGCCTTCTTATGCCCACTGATCCCTCCCTCAAAGAACACCACAACCTTTTTTCGTCCAGGTTGCGTTTTATGAATACGTGGTAAAATCTTAAGTGTAGTGTAGGTACATTTTCTCACAGGAAGAGTATCTAATCTTATTCAGGTTTTTCTTCGTCAACATCTTTCAAAAGAATCGATAATAACAACTTCTGTACTCGATTGTACTTGAGATACTAATTTTGATCTGCTTATAATAATTTTGATCATGATTTAAAGTTGTGAATCCCAGCTGTTGTCTGATCCGTAGTCTGCTGTACTCAATACACAGTAGTCCACTTTTGAGATTATTTTAATAAGATCAAAAACTATTTGTTTATCTTCGTGATAGGTTTGTATAATGTTATTAGGTCACCTCATTGTAAAAAAATCCTAGCAATATTCGTATAAATTTACACTACTAATTATTAGTATTAGATTTAACGGGATGTTTACCATCTGGGGTTTTCAGACATTACAATATCCGGTTATCGTTAGTAATCATGAAAGTTTACAATACCTACCTAAACGACACTCGCTTACGAAATTTTCTCATTTTACCGTATAATTCCTGTTCCTTCTGTGGGTTCCATTTTGGAGTCCGAGGTGTATCATAATTAGCTGCTAGGGATTGGACTATTTCACTATAACAATTTCTTCAACATTGTTGATTATTGAAACCAGTGCCAGAGCACCGTACGATTTAAACTTAGCAAGACTCACCATTCAAAATTCCGCTGCTCAGCAACTTTATATTCTGACCGTACGATTCTGTGACAGCGCGACGTTTGCCCCAGAGACACTAAGGAAACGGCGCTAAATTGAGTTAACAGACCTTGAACATCTCTTAGAAGTTTAATGGGAGAGAAAATCACGTTATTCCTTACATTTACTAGGTACGCTAAGAAGGCGGTGTCATCTGTCACGCGTGATATTGCTATCTCACTTCTATATAGGTCATAGGAATAATGTTGTCTCTCTCTGGTTGAGGAAGTACACTGTCATTGTCATCGTCTTTACGGCGAAGTCTGGTGGGTCTGCTTTCATACTTTTCCTCAACTTAGTCTTTATCATCCCTAGTAGTATATAAATATACAATCCCTAATAATATTATAAATGCGAAAACTCTGCCTATTTGTCTGTCTGTCTGTTACGTTTTCACACCTCAGCCACTAAACCGATTTTGATGAAATTTGGTACAGAGATAGTTTGAGTTCAAGGGAAGGACATAGGCTACTTTATAACTGACTGCGCAAAAGGAGGGTAACGATTCCACGCGATAACGACTTCTAGGCGAAGCCTCGGGGAACAGCTAGTTCTATATAAGAATTGGCCTTTTCTACGAGACATCTTAGGCATCTTATAAATCCAAGTCTATGAGTGTGGAAATTATAACATAGATAATTTATTATGTAGAAGTGTGGATGTTTGTAACTATTTCACGCTTACGCATGCGAGCTAACTTTGGTTATAGTCGAAAAGTTTATTAACTATGGCCCTCAAGGGGAAATTAACAGCCGAAAAATACTTTTTTTCATGAGCCCTGTATAATCTTTAAGAATATACGTGGTGAGGTTCTGTAGGTTTTTTAGGGTTCTGTACCCAAAGGGTAAAAACAAGACCCAATTCATAAAACTTTGCCGTCCGTCTGTCTCCATACAATTTCAATTCCATTCAATTTATGTCCGTCATGAGGCTATACCTCAGGAACCTTGAAAGCTAGAGAGCTGATTTTTTTACAGAATATGATGTATTTCTGTTGCGGCTACAGCAACAAATACTAAAATCAGAAAAATAATACTCCCATACAACAAACGTGATGTTTTGCTCGTTTTTTGCTACGGAACCCTCAAGGCGCGTGTACGACTCGCATTTGGCCGGTTTTATAAAAATAACATTTTTCATGAACCTTGTATAATCTGTAAGTATATACCTGGTATGAACCGTATGTTTTTATGTCAATAATACCACAGTACAAAACCAGCGGTACGCTACACAGCTGACGCTGTTTCAGTAGCAAGACCAAACTCTGCTATAATATGTTGTACGTGACCAGCCTAAATAAATATTTTGAATATTTATGTCAAATGTTCAAAAGTAACACAATAATTGCGTTTCGTTAACAGCCACAAATGTCACGGCATTTTCTCATTAGCGATTAGGCGGTCGATTGAAATCTTATGTTATAATTTTGTAATTAGAGTTCATTTTGGTTATAAATGTATAGGTACCAATTCATTGACCGAGTCAATGTACCTTTTCATTTTTATACGTGTGAATTCCGACATGGATGTTATGCCGGACTAAAAACCACACAATGCCTTACAACTACGGCCGGGAGTCCCGGGTAAGCCCTCGGAAGGATGTCCCAAGGTTCCCGGCAGACTTTGGCGACCACTTCGGTCTCGACTAGTATGTTCCGGTGTTATCTTGCGTCTGAGGAGATGGTAAGGGTGTTATCCCGCTACTTGGGAAAGAGAGGGAGAGAAGATTCTATTCCACTACTATGAGGGGCAAAGAGCTACGCCACCGTCTTGGCCTGCTTCTGTAAGAACAGCAAGCAGCCAACTCCCCGTTCTCAGGCCCTCGGTCATGGAGGCCTGTAGTCCTGGGGACGAGTCAACGTATCTAACTACTGAGCGAGCCTTTAGACACGGTAATGTAATTTACCGTGATTCTTGTCTCGAGACTACGAGAACTCCTCACTGATGTGAAAAAAATGAATAAAATTCTGCTACTTACACAGTATATGTACACATGTTGGTTTCACCTTAAAGAATGTCGTTGATAGAAAACGTCATTATTACCTGAAAATAAACAAAACACAATTAACTATTTTTGTAAGTGTACGGTAAACAATATTGTATTCATCATGAAACACTTCAATAAAAACAGGTCTTTAAAAGACTCTAGTAAAAAAGCCGTAAAAACATCTGTTTAGTAACTTTCAAATCTAAAGTGACAAAAATATATTTTTAGATTCAAAAATGAATAGCGAACGTCACACGGTTTCACCCGCATATCTCCCGTTCCCGTGGGAATACGGGATTAAAATATAGCCTATGTTCACCAGAAAGAGTGTAGCTTCCAAACAGTGAAAGAATTTTTCAAATCAGTCCAGTAGTTTCGGAGCCTATTCGATGCAAACAAACAGTCAAATCTTTCCTCTTTATAATATTAAATTTAAAGTACGATTATTAATCTCAGTCAGTAAAATGACAAGTGCAACTGTCACTTATACTGAATTTAGTACTGAATTTCATTCATGAAATGGCATTTTACTGAATGAAATTAATAATCATAGTTTAGTATCGATAAAGTACTTGGGTACATTATACCTATTATAATGTACCCAAGTACTTTTCTGATATCTCCAATGTACAGAAACAACATTGTTGATATTTTATAATAAGAACTGAAGCTTGATAGTCTTTTAATCTTGGTATATCTACTCGTACCTAATTGAAATTTATTTATTGTAAACGAAAAATGAAGGGATTAGTCTGAAATGGAAAAATAATAAATTGTACCTAGTTACTTTAAGTAGACTTTATGGTTTTTAATAAAATTTGTACAATAAAATCCTTTAATCCTATATCGGGCTCGCCAACACAGAAGAAATTTAATAAGACAGTGGTTCCCAAAGTTAGCTGAACAATGACCCACCAAAAAAATACGATTTTGAGCCCCATCTCTCAGAATTCTCAGATGTCTTAGTAGAGGAATGAATTTTGGAAAGTCATTGAGGGTTGACGTATCATCCTACTTTTCGGGGCCTACCCAGTACTTGCTCGCGAGCAATCGGTGGCTCTGCAACCAATACATGTTTATAACGTTATGTTTGACTTTTTCCTAAAGTCAGAGGTAATCTTATCCAGTCGTCATCAGATGGGATCCTGAGAAAAGTGTTGCTCAATCATTTTCATAATCTATCCGTCTACTAAATAAGTAAGATCATTCAAATTTCTAGTTATATCACATAGTATTAACGCCGTCGACCAAATAAAACGCAGATATCATCTTCGTTATGCTTTCAATCAATCAAATCAGCTTATGGCTTCACTGCTGGATGTAAGCTTGTCCCAAATTACGCCACAACACACGGCCCTCCGCCATCCGCATCCAGTCACCTCCCGTAACTTTCTTCAGGTCGTCCGTTCTTCTGGCTTGGGGTCGTCCTATCCCAGTGTACAAGTCGCGGTCTCCACTCCAGAACTCGTTGGCTCCCGCTCCGAAGAACCGATGGCCAGTTCTTCTACAGATGTGACCAGTATACTAGCCCTTCAAAATGCATACTCTCTTTATACCTACTTGTATATTAAGTGAGTTACCTATGAGTTACCTATATATGTATATCAATAAGATATCCTTGATGCTGAGTTCCAGTTAGCAGTGTATCGATCTGCATTTTAATGGTAGATTTATTGGGCTTACATTAAAACGGGTATTAAAAGCTTTCGCCGAATGAACGCCATATTTAGGTTACGCTGTGAGAAATCACACATTTCGTGAAAATCAAAAACCAAATCAACTGCAGTTCTTTAGGGTGCCGCAAAAGATTAGAACTGGACTTTGATACTGAAACCTATTGCAACGAATATTGAAAACAGAAAAAATGTGATTTCTGTCGTTTTTTGGTATCGAACCCTCTGTAGGTATGGATCGCACTTGGCCGGTTATTTTCAAGTTTTGCTTGATGATATACTTGATGATACACTTGTATCAAAGCAAATCTTTTGTCGGTTTGTGTGTTTTTAGTAGCCTGTGCACGTAGCTTTAAAATAACTTTTAACAAGTGTGTCCTTGCTTAGTTTTCGAGGTATATTTTCGAAAAAAGTTTTGTTGTCATCTGCTGAATAATAATGTGTAAATATTGATATTGGTTGATCAGCCCAATGCAATGGTCCAATATAAGCTGCGGTCTGAGACTAACAAATTGTTGATCTGACGCTGCGGTCTACAAGCTTATTGGGGTTATTTATTGAGTAATTTACTTAATAAATGTTACTTGACACTTATTCAGTAAATAATATTAGTATAAGTAGATTAATAAAAACGCTGATGGCGCACATAGCGGTATTTTAAATGTCTATATTTATATAAACATACATACATATGATCACGCCTTTTATTCCCGAAGGGGTAGGCAGAGGCGTTTTAAACGCCCACATTTCACCTTTTAAAGTTTTGTCCCACGTAATAATCTATATTTATACAAGTGATGGTAATGCATTATAACACGAAAAACCGCAAAGAAGTCAAAGGAGACTGAAAAGTAGTAAAATATAAGGATGCTTTCTACTGATTGATGGCTCTTGGTGGAAATTGCTACACGTTTTCTTTCAGAATGCAGAAAGGCGAAATCAGTCAGGTTTACAAAATAAATATTGTCGAACAGTTTCAGTGATGTTTTTCAAATATGCAGTTTACACTACACATTTTAAATAAAGTAGTGTATGCTTAATGTGTTTTAAATGAATAAAATAACCGCATAGACTGATGAAACACCTGCGGGCATTAATGTTGTTTACGACAATAATACTAGCGACGATAAAGTTATTATGTAATAGACCATTATATTTACAATATTTAGATCTAAATATTGTTATAACTGTTTCATCAAATTACGAGTATATTATTTGTCATGGGTGAGAATTAGACCTACGAGACCTCCGCATTCCCAGCCAGGAATTAGTAGAAATCTATAATCATACTAGGAAAGGACCTTGGACGTAAAGTAGTATGAAATTTTTGTTACGAGTTGTAAAAATAAATCATACTAGCTTACGTTCAAGATTCTTTCCTAGTATGACTATAGATCCGTTTAAGGTCGGGTACCTTACCTGAGATTTGAACCCGGACTGGGCAAAATGATAGATGGTTGGTGCGGATTGAGTGAGATACAAAACTTTGTGTCGTAACTTTTTAACAAGGGACGTCGGGATTCGCCTCAAGAACTTTTCTGGGATTCTAATTACATTACCTTGTTTACATTTTATATTATTTCCAGGTAAACCTGCCAACTGCGGGCTAGATGAAAATTTTTACTTTTGAGTAGGGTCAGCAGAGGCCCTAAGGGGGAAATATTGGTCTGTTTACTTTTAACTTTGAGGCACAAATTACAATTCTACTTTAATATTATAAACAGAAAAGTTTGTGGGAAACGGAGGGATGTTTGTTACGCTTTCAAGTAAATACGGCTAAACAGATTTGGTGCAAAGGGATTCTTTTTTTTTGTTTGGAGATGTTCTTCCTTTTTGATAAAATAAAATCGTACAGATTGATTAGAGAAATTTTTCCAAACCAAGATGCATCATCTATGTGTTATTTTTCAGCCCATTTCTGGGCTGTTCAACTTGGGGTATCCCTGTAGTTGAAAACTGACACAAAGATGGCAAGAAAAGTGGTAAGAAATAAAAAACAAAAAAAATCTACTAATTATAAATGTAAATAAGTCTGGAATAAAACATAATTTTCATTCCAGGAAGCAGGAACGAGTACCGAATTTCATACGGGCAAAGCCGCGAGCATCACCCAGTATTTACATAAAAAAGTGAACTACGGCAGTCAGAACGTCTGTGAGTTAACACATAGTATTACCTTGTGTTTATGTAGGACGCAATCTGATTTGGTACAATTGTACCTACCCCTAAGATTTCTCGGGGTAAGGGTATTTTCAGGTGGTGTCCGACAATCACATACGTAATGTGTTCAGGAAAGCGTGAATAGTAGTTTTGTCCACACAGTGTTACACCAGTGCGGTAGACCTGTGGTTGTTCAGTCGGCGGAAACGTCAAATTTAGTTCTATGAAAATATTGAAATTTTGTTAATATTAAAAAAAATGTTGTGGTACAAATAAGTGCATTAAATTTACAGTTTTGAGACCCACTTCTCGGCTGTCTTTCAGATTGATATTTTGACCTACATTTTAGGACACCTTCATAATTTTTTCACGACCCAAAGTTTGGGAACTGCTGTCTTAGAGAGTACCCTGATTTTCAGTTCGTTATTTGTAAAGAAAAGCTCCTGCACTGGTGTCCGCCATTTTAAGTATTTCGTTGCCGTCAACGAAGTACCAGTACCAGTGGCAGATCATCAAAATCCTCGTGGAAACTTACCCCCTAAACACAATAATATTATGACTTAAAATGACTCTGCCCTGATGGGGTCATCCATAGATCCAATGATCTCCCTGCCTCGGTTTTCCCAAACGCCTACAGTATGGGGTACTTCAAAAGGGGTCTTAGAAGGTTTTACAGGGTCGGCAGCGCGAGTGTGGCGCCTCTGGTGTTGCAAACGTTCATAGGCTGCGGTGACCACTGGTTTTTCTGGTGGGCCGTATGCTTGTCTGCCACCTTAGTGGTATAAAAAAAAGATTGAGGGCCACATGCAGTAAAATATCATATTTCAAGTTGATAATTCAGATATTTAGATGTTCGTGTAGATAAAAACGTATTATAATTTATTATCCGTCTATCTGTTAGCGGTAATCAGAGAGAAGACTAAGCGGACCCCATTATTAACTCATTAAAGCAATTAATGTTAGCATTTTGAGCTTCACGCTTGCCTTTATGGTTAACCATTTGAGAGTAAAGGTTAACTAACTCCTTTGAACTAATTTACGCAAATTGCAATTTGTTCTAGGTATTGTGAATTGTAATATTGAGTGGTAGGTATGTGTAATTGTTCTTATTAGTGCAACTTGGTTATTATCTTTTTTCTTTTTCATTGCAGACGACAGATACGCCTATAACTCTATACTTACATACAATCACGTATAAACGAGGTTTAGGTACGTGATTCACCATGCACTTCAACGGTTTTTTAATTTTTCGCGGGGAAAGCATTTACGCGCCATCATCCCAGCCGCGGGGGCAGCTGGGACGCAACGGCTCAGCACTGCTGCTGCCGGCTGTGTCGATAGTCACGGCCGGCAGCAACACACACCACCGAGCAACCCACGGGTGGGTTACTCCCGCCTCGGCCAGAATTAGCCAGAGTAACGCCACTCCCCACCAGAGGAAGGGGAGTGGTTACTACTCCGTTGCCCAGGATACACCACGAGGAGGATCCGAACCATTGGGGTCCTTAAGATGTTAGTAGGAGCCCGCATCCCTTAATATTTAGAGTACTTTAGACCTTTTCAAGTACTAACCACAATTACTATAATTATCATGAGGAGTTTCTTTAGTCTTCGTAATATTATACCTATATTGCCCGTATAAATATATTAATGACGGTCTTAACAAGGGTGCCTGCCTGCGGTTGATCCGTGACGTGTGGCGAATTTCTAGCTGATATGACGCAGCAATAACTCACTCGCTAACGACGATGTTCCATTTTATAGCGATGTCTGCGCCTTCCTCAAGGCTGGTTCCCACCGCGAGCGGAGCGGACTCATTAACAGTAAGCGAACTCTGGGCGACAGTCGCGGCGACTTGTTGCCCAGTGTGCGCCTGCATCGGCGACTGTCGCTGGCGTCGGCCACAACTGCCAGACGAAGCACACAATTCTGTAGCTCGGCGAGCGTCGCCGTGTCGGTCGCCGCGCCTCCCCTAGCTTGTCGGTGAGTCGCGGCGACATGTCGCCCAGTGTGCGGAGCTTAGAACGAAATGTATGTAATTTAACGGCCGCGGCTTGTCCCCGCCCAGTGTTCGCCTAATTAAAAATCCGTTTTATCTATAATTTTTCGTTTGCCTATACAAATAATGATTTCATTTGCAACTCTTATTCGTAATTTTCTGAAACAGGCCCCTTATGTTAACTGCATATTGATTTTACCGTCACTGCTTCACAGTTATGGCGTGGGCCCGCTCAGCTCGCAGTGGAAACTGGCCATCAGAATTCAACGCATTTTAATGTAAATCCGTTAATTATTTTTGAGAAATGTCAGGCGCTGTCATGGTTACCTCTTATTAAAATGACAGATGAGGTCGCGATGATTTTGCAAACGTAATAACGTGATATTAGAAACAGAAAAGAAAACTTTATATGAGCGTTCATAACTTTGGGGAAAATGGTGTCGGCAGAGGGATTTTATCCATGCACATTTTACGACTTTTTGACCCGCGTAACGTCAGGTGGTGAGGTGAGGTGAGGTGGTCCTATTGTCGTGTTGAAACGATCAGGCGCAGAATGTGGCTGCCAGTTGTTGAAACCCTCAACTTAACATAATGTCGGCCAAGCTTTGTTATTGCTGTAACGTAAGTTTATTTATAAAAGTTACGATGATAATCTCACTAATATTGTTAATTAAAAAGTTTGTGAAGATGTATCAATGTTTGGATGTTCCTTACTGTTTCAAGTTCTATCGGCTGACCGAATCTGGCTGAATTTTGGCACAGGGATAGATCATAGTCTGGAATAACATAGGATGCGGAAAAAGAAACAAAATTCGACGCCATCTAGTAACATAAATACCTAATGCTACTGTATCTATCGGAGTAAAATCTCAACTAAGGGTCTCTGAGTTAAACTATGCACAAATAGATAGACAGACGAACAAACATGAACACTCGTTTATTAGCATACCCTAAAACACACAGAGTACCTACCACGCTACTTCGCAAATTTTAAAAGTCATTTTGTAGCTAAATAATTCTTAATTGTGAATTAACATGCAAAAAAGAATAAAATAAGGGTAGATAGAAATATGCTGCACGCGGCGGGAAAAACTCACGTAAATTTCACTGCAGAAATTACCTTGCAGCGGACCTAATTTTACCGTCCATACAAAAGAAATTAATAACGGCAGCAAAGTTGCACAAGACTTATGTTAAAACTATTTCAGAACAATGCGCTATTGTAGTTTCTGTACATTTTGAGATAGGAACTTTAAAGTATCAAGAAAGTGTATAGTGACCATCTATTCGCTTTTTATAAAAACTCACTATGGAAAAATAAATAAATAAATTTAATATTTTGTTTCAGACAGATGATTTATTTTCCGACTATAATGCGTTTTTTCTTTGGCTCGAAATTCGTCGATGAAATAAATCAGAATGTGAAATGAGATAATTTAGCTAAGTTATTAAATAACTACTCTGATAGGGCTCCTAAATGTTCATAGTAGGGATCAAAATAAGTTGATTAGGTCAAGTATCATGATCTGCAAGATGTATTTTACACCTTTAGACATTTCTTTTAAAAAATATCTAACCCAAAAATGCCACAAAATAACAACATTCAAGGAAACGTTTTTACTTCTAGCACTCACTTAAGGTCTCGGAATGGGGACGGTACCCATTTCATTACAAGTACTGGGAAACTGGGTGTCAGCGGCGAGCGGGGCGAGACGGCGATTGCGGCGAGAGCGCGGCGCCCAATTACAAGAGAGTAGGCAAATTCGAACAAACTCTAATGCTTCCTCCACATTACTCGCGAAGTTGAACGAAGTTCGTCGGCGAAGTTGCCCGAGCCAAAGAAAATTTTGACGAAGTAGGCCGAGGAGCCCCTCCACACTATGAAGCGCTCGTGGCCCCGCGGACTCAGTGTTCTGTAAACGATCACTGCAGTAAGCAGTAGCATTTACTATGGCCGGATATGGATGCGTGACCACCACGTGGACCACTTTGTGACATTTATTTACGAGCGTTTCCGTGCTTCGGAAGGCACGATAAGCCGTTGGTCCCGGTTGTCAGTAAAATGACAGTCGTTAAGCCAAGTTGAAGGCCTTACGGGCGGCTTGAAAAATTTCAACTGTGGGTCGTCACAACCAGCGCCCGGGTCGGCAGCGCGTGTGTAGCGCCTCTGGTGTTGCAAACGTCTATAGGCTACGGTTACCAACCTTCCGGTGGGCCGTTAGCTTGTCTGCCACCTAAGTAGTATAAAAAAAAACACTATCGTACTCGTCCAACTTAGTTCTACTTCGCGAGTAATGTGGAGGAAGCATAAAAAACGTACCGAGCGCGGTTTGCTTGTGTGCCAGAGCAGTGCCGCGGCCGCCTTATTTTCTCGTACCACAAAATAATAACGTACATAATGCAATCTCATGCATGTACTTTTTTCTTAAACCTACCCTCGGCTACGCACACTCGCGCAAAAACCAGTATAGAAAACTACTTTGAGAATCCTTTGACCTCGTGTCCGTGAACTCCGTGAGCAGTGTCTACGTGTGCTATCCACGATATCACCAAGAAATTTGCATGCTGTCTTGATGGCTAAATAGGCATGGAATAATTTATATTATGTAACACCTTTGTACCCTATTTATAACAAATAAAAGAATTTGTAGGTATCTGTATTTGTGCGTAGCTCGAGCGCGCCTTGTATGTAGGTTTCCTTCTGTACTTGTACTTGTACTTCGGCGAATTGTGCTTTCTACTAATAGTGATTTCTGCTAACCGTGCTTTCTATGGAAGGATTCTTTGGCGAACCGTGCTTTCTACGAATAGTGATTTCTGCCAACCGTGCTTTCTACGAAAGGAGACGTCTGCCAAAAATGATTCTGTATTTGAACAAACGAGTTTCGGATGAACGTTCCAGGCTTTTATTTTGTGCTTGTACTCTGGCGCTACGCTCTCGCCGGAATCGCTGTCGCGTGTCGCCTCGCTCACCGCTGACATCCAGTTTGAAGCCTTAGGGTCCGTGTTCCCGAATGTTGTCTCGAAATCCGGAAGGGCCAATTCCTGTCGGTACGTTCGTCCGTTCGGCAAATAGACGACCTTAATTACGCGACCAGTTGTAATCAATCAGCTGGTCCGGATGTTGACACGGCTCATATTTACCCGCGTCCAACACGGGTTACGTAACTTCGGTAGCCCCTAGGGTAGGCCCTTCAGCTGAGTTTGTTTTGTACCGAGAAGAGTATGATTATTTTGTTGTCTTTATAAATGATATTATAGGAATACCATGACTTAAGATTTTTTTAAATTTTAAGACGACAAATTTCTTTGATTGACATCGTAGATTATTATTATATTTTAGAAGGATCTAAACACGGCAATAGGCTCACCACCTATTACGTGGGGCATACGATTATAAGGTAAAATTTGGGAGTATACTATGACTCCGGGATAAGGGCGTGAATATATTATGTATGTACGTTGAAATTCTGAAGAATGTCACTTATCGGATCATGCCATATAATAGGACTTAATTTATGAACGCAAAGTGTAAAGATGAACCCCTGTGGCGAGAAGTCTGGTGGATGACAGACAACAGCCGTGGGCAGCACATCAAACAACTAGAGATGAAGTCTTATCTAGCGCGAAGGGGCACGACATATCGCCAGCAGGTATCGCAGCAGATCTATGATACTCGTCTGTTCCTTTTTTTTAAACCTGAGCGAAAATCCTTCATGGATGCTATGCCGAACTCATGCCCAACAGCCTACGGTCGGGAGCCTCGGGTAAGCCCTCGGAAGAATGTCCCAATTGTATACCTGATAACGATCATAGTGAGACTATAAGTTTTTTGTTGATTTTATTTTATTTGTACGACTCGATATGAACGTTAAAATATCACAGAGATACACAATGACATTACTATATACTTTTGACTTTGTTATTAAAGTAAAGTATTCATAATAGTTAACAAGTATTCATAATTGTCGGACATTTTTTATTATTATACAACCTTACTATGTTTTTTATTTGTGTCGAGCTTAACTTCAAAAATTATTGCTAATGAAAATTGTCTTCGAACTGGAATAAAGCTCTCATTTTACCCCAATAAATATAACAGATTAAAATAAAACCAACAATAAACAAAATTCAAGAATAATAAAAAATACATTCACGCAATAATAAACCTTCCGGATATTATTCTTACGGTCAAATCATAAATAACATGTTAAATTCTGATGTTTTTTTTTCCAACCAAAGTAAAAGCAACTTTATGAAGTCAAGCAATCTTGATACTTGTACATCGGTGCTTATGTTTTATTGCTTCTTTTCCTGTACAGTAATTAAATATTTTCTGAGAGCAATAAAAAATAAAACACCATTTCTTCTAAGAGGAACTCTTTTCATTTTTATAGGACTTTTTATGGTAAATGGAAGCGCGTAATTTAATAAGACGCTTCAAACAATGCAGTAGACAGATAACGTAGAAAGTGTTTGTTATAAAGTCTCCGTACAATCTATACGGTCTTCAATAATAATACTATGTTGTGAAGAACGAGATTGTTATAAAGTTGCACTGAGTGATAGATATCAGTTACACAATCATATACTGCTTGATGAATATTTTGATCAAGCCATTAGTGTTGGTCGTACATGTTTGTCCATACAAGGGTCGTCTGTAAGATATTGCCACTGCGATAAGATCGTCTTTTTGTATCACCTCCAAATTTATAAAACTAAAACTATAAACGTTAGTAAAACTATATGTTGTTGGGGTGCAGGCTATGTACATGCAATAGGTACCTATTGTATACACTTATTTCTTTTGCTTTAATTTTGCTTAATGGCAAGCGGTAAGCGTTTGCGCTTGGGCGAAGGATCATTTGGGACTGTTACTCGGATGAAAAATTTTCACCGCGTCCATCCATAGCTACCGTCTCCCAGTAACCAAGCTAAAGAGAAAATAATGACAACAAATAAAAAAAGAAGACAATAGTTTGATGAATGACACTGTAGTTTCGTTCGGTATTGTCTATGAACGATAAAGTTATCGCGATTACATGCAAATGTCGGGCTGCACGCAACATCCGCCCTCCTTTATTCCACGTGCTACACAGCCCACAATTTGACAGTGTTTATATGGATATTATACTGATGTTATTCACGCTTTGTCGTGACATGAAGTTATAAGCGGTAGCGATTTTATAAAACAATTTGTAATTAATAATTTAAAAATAGTATCAAGAGGCGTTGTTGACCTAGCATTGTTCTTTTTAAAGAATCTTCTATTTGGGTTAAAAATTACACTTTTGATCGGAATTACAGCAAAGCCTTTTGTGAGTTCACTAAATACACCAATGAAGACTTGCAAAGTACATCAAGTAGCACAAATACTATCTTTTTAATACAGTTGCTCAAAAAGTGGCGTATTACAGGGAGGTATAGCGTTCGGGATGTGGGCTAATACACACTCGTGCTTTTTCTTTACCATTCCCGCACTCGTGCGTTTTCTTTACCAATTGTCAAAATAATGTCTGTGATTCATGCAAATATTTCTAAAAAAGATACTAACTTCTTTCAATATCAGTTTAAAAGTAATTTAAATTAAAATTTAAGCATAAATTAATATAAATATCGTCCAAATTAAATTTATAAATATAAAAAACGTTGGCTGTATGAAGTGCACTGCCATACTCTCTGCTTAGGAAGGTATATATCATTATTCTTTTACGGTTGGCGCCATTTTGGATATTCAGGTTTATTGTGTTTTTATTATTTTATAAAATTGCTTAATTTTTTCGCAACTGTATTAAAAATAGTTGTTCAATACAACGTGTGGGACTGTTATTTAAACTCGTTCCGACTGTCTACCCTCGCCTTCGGCTCGGGTCAACACCTGTCGTAACTCGTTGTAATAACAAAAATACCACACTTGTATCGAAAACTACTATTAAGTAGAGAAGAGTAAAGCATTTTATATTCTCGCGTTCGTTTGTAGTTCAGACCACCAGATACACTAACAGACTGTTTATATAGTGTATAGGTAGATAAGTGAGCATTGTGGAAATGCCGCGTTCCTCATATCGACTCAACACTGTAGGGAAACCCATTGTGGTCACAGTCCAAAACGCCTGTTCATTTGCATTCAGAATAAGAAAATTACAGGATATAGGAACGTAAGGGTTCCCTTCAAAATCTTGGGGATTTAAGACAATTTTATAACCCTTTAACGGTGCACCTGTTGACTAACAAATTCATCATCATCCTTCGAGTTTTTTTCCCAACCCAAGTTGTCCCAACTTGGGTGGCTTTCCAGTTAAACTACGATGCAGCTGAACTTCGATATTTTCCAAGAAGCGATTGCCATCTGACCTCAGCATCCAATTTAATTGGCGATATCGAAGTTCTGTAGTTAGATTGATTGCTCTTGTCTAAACAATTGTATTGAAGGCAGGCATAGCTATGAATAAAATAAATAAATAAATAAATATTCACGGACATCTCACACAACGCTATCTGCTCCCACAGTAAGCTAGGAATAACCTGCTTGTGTTATGGGTATCAGACCACGGATATTAAACTTATATACTTTGAAATACGGCATATCCTTATCCTGTAACAAGTGGGCTAGTTGGGTAGCCCAAACGCCTTTGTACCATCACATTTTTCATGTTGACTAAAACCCCTCGCAAAAACTTCAATGGTATAATAGAACAAATATTTGAAATGATGTTATTCAACTGTCGGATGCACGCAGCCAGCTCATTTCATACTTGAAACATTTGTAATTAATATAATGGAGGGCTATGATAGAATAGAGCGGCATAGCTGCATTGTGGTAAAGCTCCGTAAATACGAACTAATATTATAAATGCGAAAGTTGGTGAGTATGAATGGATGTTTGTTACTCTTCAGGCTTTAACGGCTGAACGGATCTGGCTGAAATTCGAAGATAGTTATACACTTCTGACCATGGAATGCGGAAACGAAAACAGTAAAACTACATCTTGTTTCAAGTATTTTTTTTGTTTTGAGCTGGATGGAACACGCTTCTACACTGCACTGAATGAGACAAAATAGGGCCTATTTGAGAAATAAGTATTTGTGAGTAATCACACACATCACCTCTGACTTGCTTGACGAGTGCCTTATAAAGTACCTAATCAGTTTTGTGAATCCTTTCTTTGTCTCTAAAGTCTTTGCAGAAATGTACAACGAATATCTGCCTCACTAAACTCCTCATTCACTGAAAGCCTTCAAGGTCTATGATAGGTGCCGACAAAGCCGTCAGTACTGTCCTCACCATTATTCTACTAAGACGTGTCAAATCGACAATACTGTTCATCTAATCCCCCAGGAAGATCAAACAGGATGCTGTACTATTGAGATGTTAATTGAAGACGCGCTCCAATTGTCAGCGTTCATTATAATACACAATGGGTATGGTTAAGAGGCATTAGAATGATAGGCGAAGTGTTAGAATTACTAGCGTGTCACTGACCAAAACTACTTCTTACTAATGTTATAAATTTGAAAGTTTGTGAGTATGGATGTGTGAATCCGCAAATGTTTGGAAGTTTGTTATTCTTTTATACTCTAACAGCTCAAAGGATGTGCCAGAAAGGTACAGATTATAGCGATTAGGTATAGTCTGAAATAACACGCTACTTCCTGACCTATCACCGGAATTAGTTTCCAGAAACGGAACCGAAATTTCCCTTTATTTCCCGTGGTCCACCTCGTAGTCCACCCAGGTGAACCACGGGAATTTTTTTTTACCCGTAGTCCACCTGGTGTACGACGGGAATTTTTTTATTACCCGTAGTTCACCTAGGTGTACCACGGGAAATAATTTTTACCCGTGGTCCACCTGACACTTAGCGCTCTTCTATCAACACTTACAGCTATGGTAACCTTTTTATGCAACTACCCTTTATCCACTAAAATCCATTAAAAGGATTCATCATGGATCTTTGTGGACATATCATGTCCACTTTAATACCTGAAAGTATTTTTTATGAAAAATGGCTCTTTTAGGACAGGTCAGTGGAAAAAGATCCATTATAGGTTGTGGTATACGAAGAACATCTAAAAGGAAAAATGTATAAAGTAATGAAATAATTTTCAAAACAAATGAAGATCAACAAAACAAAAGAAGATCGACGAAACAAATCAAGTCAATGAAACAAATGAAGATCGGCGAAACAAATGAAAATCGGCGAAACAAATAAAGATCAGCGAAACCAATTATGATCGACAAACAAATGAAGATCGGCAAAACAAATGAAGATCGAAAAAACAAATGAAGACCGATAAAACATATGCAGATCAATAAAACAAAAGACTATAAGCAAGTTTATAAGGTCAAAAACTACTCGCAGCCATATTTTGTCATCTAGATGCGATTGCCATTCAAAAACATAGGTGCAAGCAACTCTCGACCTTAATGACACATTTCAAAAATGTGCTCTGTGGCGTTTATAGACATCACTGATCAAGAACATGTAAAAAATCAATAAATATTATGCATGTTTATAAGGTCGAGAATTGCTTGCACCTATTTTTTTGAATGTTAATCGCATCTAGATTAAAAAAATGGGTCCAAGCGAATTTCGACCTTAGGAGCATGCGTAATATTTATTTATTTTTTATATATTCGTGATCAGTGATGTCTATAAACGCCTAAAAGCACATTTTTAAATAAGTGTCGTTAAGGTCGAGAATTACTTGCCCCTATTTGTTTGAATGGCAATCGCATCTAGATTACAAAATATAGCTGCGAATAGTTTTTGACCTTATGAACTTGCTTATAGACGTTTGTTTTATTGATCTGCATGTTTTGCCGATCTTCATTTGTTTTGCCGATCTTCATTTGTTTTGTCGATCTTCATTTGTTTCGCCGATCTTCATTTGTTTTTGTTGATCTTCATTTGTTTTTTCAAACGTCATTTGTTTTTCCGATCTTCATTTGTTATTCCGATCTTCATTTGTTTTTTCGATCTTCATTTGTTTTTACCGATCTTCATTTGTTTTTTCGATCTTCATTTGTTTTTTCAAACTTCATTTGTTTTTCCGATCTTCATTTGTTTTTACCGATCTTCATTTATTTTTGATCCAGTAGTACCATGGGTAAAATTTAAGTACCAGTGGTACTACTGGGACCACTTAGTAGTACTACTGGTAATTTTTTACTTTTTTGGTCATAAGTATATCCATAATTTTATTATATAATTTACTGTTACAAACATGTGGCTATGCAGGTGGACCACGGGTAAAAAAAAATTCCCGTGGTTCACCTGGGTGGACTACGAGGTCGACCACGGGAAATAAAGGGAAGTTTCAACCTCAACTTTATCCCCGAAGGGGTTGGCAAAGGCATACAATTCGTCCGTTTTTCTCTATTTGTATTTTGCCTCAAATAATGTAGATGAGCCTACTGAGTTGTGTTTAAATGCACCAGTGTAGGTAGACACCGTTTAAATTTTTAAGCTGTGGGCGGTTTGAAATTTTCAGTCCTACAACTTCGCAATATTACAGGTCACCGGGTCCCAACAACTTGAATTGCCGAAGCACGAATAATGAATACTTCAGGGAATCAAAATATTTTTTTAATATGTGGAAATCATAATGGATGCCATGCCAGACTCCTACCGGCTAAAACCACATGGTGTCCAACAATATGCCAAGGATCTGGAGTCCATTTTTTAGGGTTCCAACCCAAAAGTAACCAAAGGGTAAAAAACGGGACCCTATTCATGAGACTTCGTCGTCCGTCTGTCTGTCTGTCCGCCACGAGGCTGTATCTCAGGAACCGTGATGGCTACAGTTTTGAAATTTTTACAGACGATGTATTTTTGTTGCCGCTATAACAACAAATACTAAAATCAGAAATAAAGGGGGGATTAAGGGGATCCCATTCAACAGACGTAATTTTGTGTAGTTTCTTTTTGTACGGAACCCTCCGTACGCGAATCCAACTCGCACTTGGCCGGATTTATTAATTCTATAGCCCTTGGAAGGAAGATAGAAAATAATGCACTCTATAAACTTAGATTAAAACTAAGAAACAGTTTCCTGTCTATCATAAACCTATGAATATTTTAATCAGAAAACTTCAAGTCATAAAAGCCGTGTTCTCATATACCGCAGTGTAGGATAATATGAAGAATCTACCCGACTATCAGACATATAAATCTCGTTAAGCCGTACCCGTATTGCGGCTCACGTATCGACACGGGCATTTAACAACGTGTGTTGAAATTTACACGGGTTTTTTTTTAACCGAGCAGGCTGTGATTTTACGCTCAGTACATTCAGGTGTTTTGCGTTGATAGGACGGTAATACACTCGAGAGCAATGAATCCGGGTCACTTAAAGAATGTTAAAAATCTCGGAAACTAAAAATGATAGGTTAATGCAATAAATTGTATTTAATAGACAATGTAATACTCCTTAAATGAAAGTAAAAAAAATATGAGTCACCATACATTTTATTAACACAAAATTACATAAAGAAAAAACTGCCGATCTCTCCTTAAAACAAAAATAGGAAACATGAAATTTTTGAACTTTATTACGATTTTCTTGAATTTTAATACTTCGTATTGCCTCCTCGTGCTTCCTTCCATTACTGCGTTTACGCGGTTTGGCATGCTGTAAACCAAGTTCCTTATACGATTTTGGGGAATATTCTCCCATTCCTCTGTGAGAGCAATTTTGAGCTCACGAAGCGTGATTGGGGGAGGGTTTCGTTGTTTTACGCATCTGCCTAGCTCGTCCCAAGCATGCTCGATCGGGTTGATATCCGGGCTGCGCGCTGGCCACTCCATACGAGTAATGTTCATCTCTTGAAGGTAGTCATTCACAATCCTACCTGTATGAGGTCGGGCATTGTCATGCATAAATATAGCATCCTCACCTAAATTGACCATAAATGGACCAACGTGATCATTGAGGATTTCTTCCACATATCTTACGCTAGTTAAAGAGCCGTTTTCTATGATCACCAGCTCTGTGCGACTTTCAGAAGAAATTCCGGCCCACACAAGTACAGACCCACCACCGTAGGCTACTTTTTCTTCGATGCATGCTTGCTTGAATCTTTCCCCTGGTCTTCGATACACTCTGTGTCTTCCATCGTGCTTGTAGAGCATAAATTTTGATTCGTCGGAGAACATAACTTTTGACCAATCTTCAATACTCCAATTTACGTGGCTCTGGGCATACCTTAGTCTCGAAATACGATGCCCACGCTCCAGTTTAGGGCCGTTTGCAGGTCTAAGGGGTTTTAAGTTAGATTCAGCAAGCCGACGTCTTACTGTCCATGCACTTGGGTTACTTCCTCCGAGGCGTCGAAACTGATTGGTGAGTTCAGTTCCTGTGAGAAAGCGATTTCGAAGCATGGTGTTCACCAAGTATCGGTCTTCTCGTGCTGTGGTATACCTGGTTCTGCCCGTTCCTGGTCTGCGTAGGTTAGAACCAGTTTCTTCGTAACGTCGGAGAACTCTTTGTACTGTTGACAGCGACACACCGACAGTCCTGGCTGTATCGCGCTGACTCCGGCCGGTTTCCAGCATTGTAAGTATTCTGGTGCATTCTTCAGGCGTAAGCGACATAATTTCAGCTTGATTAATGAATATAGAGCACTATCAACATGGTTTATGTACCCACATAAATGACAGATTACAAACAAAAGCAACACCAAATGCTGTTATTTCGTAGTTCCATCTTCGAAAGTGGCCCTTTTTCAAATTTGATTTTTTTATGATATAACTTTACAATAACTAAGAAGTTTTAATACCTTCATTTAAGGAGTATTACATTGTCTATTAAATACAATTTATTGCATTTACCTAGCATTTTTAGTTTCCGAGATTTTTAGGATTCTTTAAGTGACCCGGATTCATTGCTCTCGAGTGTATGAATCCCTCAGGTCACGCTGCCGTCATGGGTTTGCTTCTGTAAGGACGGTGAGCAACTCACTCACCGTCCTCAGGCCCACGGTCATGGAAGGGCGATAGTCTTCGGCGAAGACACGTCGGCGGCTGAAAGTATGTGGTACGAATACCTAACAGTACATGTCTGCGTAGCCTCAAATTATGAACATTTTACATGTCTTTATAATATGGTTTCAAAAGGATTACTAATAATGATAATGTAGAATAATTGCTACTGGTTCTGAAATCAGGTTGAACAATATTTAATGGTGTTTGAATACACTACATGTAATTAAAGTCATTAATTACTAAAGAACCATCATTAACCTTGCAATTACCTTTAAGGCCGTAATTTTTTTGAAAAAGATTCCCCTTTCCGTATTTCTTTAAATTCTTAAATAATAAGGATCGGAAGGTAGAACGAAATAAATGGATAGCGACTAATACAAAAGAAATATTTCCGGTGAAAATTAATTACAAAGGACCGGAAGGAAGCTGGCGGCATTAAGTAATCCTAATTTTTTCTTTAATAATTCCATTTTTTATTAAAATGGTCTTGAATTTTTTTTTTGTGATTCGTAATTTTTCTGCGAATTTGTTTTGAGTTGTATAATACCTCGAGATACCAGTAGAATAAAATACAAGGTAGTATAATAATATTCATTAGCGCTTTAAAGATCTTACGCTGTGGCTGGTTCTGAGATGGGTGACCGCTACCTGCTTTTCAACTTTCTTTTGTTGTTAGATAAGCACGTTTTAATCGTAGCTTGCGATTGCCTTGAAATTCTTTCAACAGCAGATAGCGGGAGCAAACTGCGTCTTTCCATTGTATACAACACTCTCCATCTATAACCTACTATGTATGTGGCACTAAATATAAATAGAAAAAAGGAAGGTATGTATGTATAATAAGTAACAACTCTGGTACAAACTATTCGGAGACACATACGAGTTGGTATCAACTTGAGTTTTCTAATTACTTTCTCCCGAGCTCAATGCCCGTATTATATTAACTCTAGCTATGGCCCTGGCTTCACTCGAGATATTATGTCATTCTGGACCAACGTTACACTAACTACATGCCCTTATTTTGTTAATTCGAAAATTATATAATATATGTAAAGCTTATTGATATTATGATTACTACTTAAATCAAAATATTGTTTCTGGAATATCTTTCCGGGGGCTTTCCCGGGCCTGCCAGCCGTGGATAGAAGGGAACCGTGTGGTTTTAGGACCAGTACCGGCAAGAGTCCGGCATAGCATCCATGAGGGATTTTTACACGCATACAAATAAACCGTTCAACTTTGTAATTATATTAAGTAACTATAGCTTAAAATAATTTAAGGTACTACTTATAACGTACGCACTTCTATAAGAATCGGCACGACATTTTCGCTGACAGTAGATATATATTGCGATTTCAAAGTAGATAGAAAATTTGCAGGCAACCAAGACTTAACCCTAAAATGAGTAAGTTACAATGCACAAGATAAAAAAAAGAAGTCTAAAAGGGGAACAAATCCCATTGAACTAGTTCGATATAAACTTACGACTCGAACTTTTGAAACTAAGAAATAGTTGAGATCGCGAAGATTCTTTTCGTGTGGTGAAGCGGAATTCCAGCGCTGTAAGTAAAGTTTCTAAACTATTCCTTAACTTTCACTTAAGAAACAAGTAGGTAAATATTTTTTTCCTGGCAAAACTTTCGTAGTGCTTACTGTGCGGAGCATTCGAGTCCTAAATGGGCATTTTTTTTCGCGCACGCTTGGATTGTGGAAGCATCTCCCTGCCTCGGTTTTTCCAAATGCCTACAGTATGACTTTCTTCAAAAGGAGTCGTTAAGGTGGGCTATGTCCTTTTAGCGCTCTATTTTTATATTATTTTGAAGCGCTCGTGGCCCCGCGAACTCAGTGTTCTGTAAACGATCACTGCAGTAAGCAACTTTCACTGTGGCCGGTCCATGGATGGGTGACCATCCATGTGATCACTTTGTGACATTTATTTGAGCGTTTCCGTGCTTCGGAAGGCACGTTAAGCCGTTGGTCCCGGTTGCCAGTAAAATGGCAGTCGTTAAGCTAAGTTGAAGGCTTTATTTCAACAGCAGGCAGTCACAACCTGCGCCTGTCCATTTAAACACGGCAATACGGCTCACCACCTATTACGTGGGACAAATTATACAAAGGTGGAATGTGGGCATATGATATGCCTCTGCCTACCCCTTCGGGGATAAAGGCGTGACCATATGTATGTATGTCCTTTTAGAGGGCTCTTCGCAGGGGCGGCATCGCGAGTGTAACTCTGGTGCTGTATACGTCCGTAGTGTAGGTACGGTGACCACTTTTCATCAGGTGGGCTGTAAACTTGTCTGCCACCTCAGTGGAATATAAAAAAAAACTCTTTTAATAAGGTTTGGCAGCATTTTTATTTACGTTAAACCGACTTCAAAAGCAGACAGCCAGAACCTGCTCTAAATTGTTTATTTTTACACGGATATAATGACTTATTGACGAGTAAAAATGGTATAGTAAATAGATGATGACACGTGGGACTGCTGGAATGCGAATAGGAGCGTGAAGAGACACATCATAGGGCTGCCAACCCGAGGATCACTGTCAAGTGTCCTATAGACTGTGAGAGTTGTCCCCAATCGCTTGATATCGCCATGACTTTGCATCAGACCAGACTGGCGACGTCAATTTGGAGAGCTTAACAGTAATGAATGTGCAATGTGCATACAGTATCTCTTTTATTAGTACTTTATGTTACAGAGTTAAAAGTCATCCATCCGGTCACAAACTCACTACCGTATAAAGCTGTGCTAATTATCAAAGATTTATCATAAGCGAGGCTTGGGAATTAACTAATATTAAGGACAGTTCGAGGCCGCTAATGCACTGGAGGCTTGAGCTTTTCTCGGGAAGCTTTTATTTATTCATTATTTGATAATACTTTATTTATATAGGTAAGGTACCAATATTATTAACGCGAAAGTCTGCGAGTGGGAAAGTCTAGATGCCAGGATGTTTGTTACTCTTCGTGCTTTAACGGTGGAACGAATCACGAACAAAATTTACATGGGCAAAGCCGCGAGCATCAGCATACTACCCGTTCGCTCTAAGTTTGCCGCTGGCGTAGAGGCGTATACCCGAATTTTTAATTAGACATAGTAAATTGACAGTACCTAATGTCACTTCGTCATAGAAAATAAGCAACATTGTATGAAGAATTGACATTAGTTGCTGTCAATTTACTTCGTCTAATTAAAAATTCGACTTTACTATGGAGCCGAGCGGCAAACTTAGAGCAAAGGAGCAGTACATATTTTACTGGACGCCAGGCAAATTAATTTATAGAAATACTAGCTGTACCTAATGGCTTCGCCTACAGACCTTGTAGCTCTGATTTAGGCCTATCTCCGTGTATTAAGTAGAGAAACTAATGCAATGAGCAGTCTTATCGCTAAAATCCTTTAGCTGTAGAAAGTTGGTTGTGGGTACAAATATATCTACTTAAACTTTTATCATACCATCACGCGATAAGAGCCTCTGGCTTTAATTGAACAGATTATCTGAATGTTTGTAAGGCTTTTTTAATGTGGATAATTTATTTATAATCATTCTAGTGAATCTAGTAACTATACGATTTTAATGTTTTTTAAATGAGTGTTTTATTTTGTGATATTATTTTTACATTGTGTGTCTTAAGTTCCGTAGCCTAGCCGACGTAAATAAATAATAATAAATAATAAATATTCACGGACATCTCACACAACGCTATCTGATCCCAAAGTAAGCTAGGAATAACCTGCTTGTGTTATGGGTATCAGACCACGGATATTAATACTTATATACTTTTAAATACATACATATTATACATAGAAACACCCAGACTGTTGAGACAAACATTGATGGGTCACACAAATATTTGTCTCCGGTGGGAATCGAACCCACGACCTACAGCGCCGCAGGTGGTATTACTACCGACTGCGCCACAGAGGCAGTCAATATACCCCGAATGAAAAGGCTGAAAGGATGGAAAATTACGAAATGTTATACGTTCGTCTATCTGTGTGTTTGTCGACTCTGAAGTTTAATGTTTCGAATATTTTTCAGTAACCAAATAATTACACCTACTTAAAGCATAGTCTTATAATTCACGGAACTAATGGTAATAAAATTACCAGTAGTTCTGTCAACAGAACTAGTCAACAGAACAGGTGGGAGTAGAGGTACTTATCTACTATGGTATGGTGTGTAAAACGGTTTGTTTGATTTCCATCTGAAAGAAACTTCTTCAAAACAGTGTCTAATTCCGAGTTTCCTTGTTAAGTTATTTCAAGTGTACCTTCCACTACAATTTTTCTTTTTCTCATAATACTGATGGCATAAGGTGGCAAACAAGCATACGGTTACCTAACGGAAAGTGGTCCCCGGTGCCTTCGCTTGCAAAACCAGAGTTGCTTACCTAATTGGCCCAAAACTTACTATATTACGAATACAATATGCAATGATATCAAGTACTGAACACACTTACATAAAAATGTAAATTTTCATCTAATTAGGCTCACATCCTAAACCTTAAACAAATATTATTTTCTCGGTAAAATAAATATTTAACTCAGATACAAATACAAAATGCCGGGAATAAAATGTCGGGAATAAAGTTAAATCGTCCACATAAATAAGAATGGGAACAGCGATATGTATATGAGCTTGAATACAAATTAGTTGGGCGGGTCTCAATGGCCAGACATGGGCCACTCGGGCCATTTGGAAATATTTGTTAGCTAAATGAAATTACAGTCAAAGTGTACAGAGATATCATCTTTCAAAGGGATTTTGCTTCTAGAAAATAGAAAATGGGAAATATACATAAAAGATTTGCGAATAAATTACGGCCTTGTATAAGTTCTGAGTAAAATAAAGGACACGGGGGGTGAAAATGGATGTGATTTTTTTTTACGTGAGGGAAAATCCTCATGGATGCTATGCCGGACTCTTACCGACTAAAAAACCTCACGTTACGCCCAACAGCCTATGGTTGGGAGTCCCGGGTAAGCCCTCAGAAGGATGACTAAAATTGAACTAAACCTAAAAAATAAAAAAAAACAATGGAAGAGGGACCTTGAAAATTTTCTAAACACAAATAAATTTTCTAATAGGTCAAAATATTTGTAGAAAACACCGAAAATAGAACACACAAATAACATTAGGATTAGGTCCGATTCGGGATTCGAATCCCCAACCTTAGCAACGGTAGTAGGAATACACTACTACCTACTACTGCTCAATGGAGCAAGCTTTCGAGAAAGGTTTTCAATTCAATTATAATATACACTAGATAGTGTGGAGTTATATTCCTGTTCCCGCTTACCATGGGAACTTATTCCCGGGATAAAATGCCTATGTTGCTGCAGACTATAATCTATTCCTGTATCAAATTTCATACAGCTGTGTACAGCCGTTAGACAGTAAAAGAGGAACGAACATTATAGACATCCACACTCAAAAACTTTTGTATTATAAATCTATAATCTATACTAATATTATAAAGAGGAAAGATTTGTTTTTTTGTTTGTTTGTTTGTTTGTTTGTTTGTTTGTAACGAATAGGCTCCGGAACTACTGGTCCGATTTGAAAAATTCTTTCACTGTTGGGAAGCTACACTCTTTGCGGGTAACATAGGCTATATTTTATTCCCGTATTCCCACGGGAACGGGAACTACGCGGGTGAAACCGCGTGACGTCCGCTAGTAATATTATAAAGAGGAAAGATTTGTTTTTTTGCTTTTTGTTTTTTTGTTTGTTTGTAACGAATAGGCTCCGCAACTACTAGACCGATTTGAAAAATTCTGTCACTGTTGGGAAGCTACGCTCTTTGCGGTGAACATAGGCTATATTTTATTCCCGTATTCCCACGGTAACGGGAACTACGCGGGTGAAACCGCGTGACGTCCGCTAGTAATAAATATTTGTGGAGCTTCTCACACAATGTCATCTATCCCAAATTAAGCTAATATAAGCTTGTGCTATGGGATCTAGACGTCTGACACATACTTATATTTTTCTAAATAACACAATTTGTGGATCACACGAATATTTACACCGACTGTGGACGCAAATTTACGGGTGAAACGTCGTCCGTCTCATGTTCGCCGTTCCTAAATATGAGACAGGCGACGCGTCACCCGCCGATTTCCGTCCACGCATTCATGTCGTGTGAAGCGAGAATCGGTGCCTAGGGAATCAAACCCGGGACCTTAACGCGGTAGGCGGTATCACTACCGAATGTGCCACCGAGGCATTCAATACAATATTGGTAAGATTTGTATAGTTCTGCCGTCTTTGAGAGTCTACATACAAAGCACTCATACGTACATGAGAACCAAAATGACAATTACCTACAGATAAACTTGGAATGTAAAAACAATAAATAAACATTAATAAATTTCATCCCAAATGGAACCATTTCCAAACCAATATATTTATTTTATAGCTCGTTAAAAGATAAGCTCTTAAAAGTAGTGTTGGGTAGGACATGAGTTTTTAACGAGTTTTGTAAGAGCCGCCTCATTTTTGTACTGAGCCAGTACAATGTCCTACTTCAAATGAGGCGAGGTGTCTCGAAGTTCACCAATGACAAATGTATTGGAAGTTGTGATTGTGAGTCTGTCATAGGAGGCGAGGTGTCTCGCAACTCGAAGCATTACATTTGAAGTTGCGAGCATAAATATAATGTATAAAAAGAAGATGAAATGATAATGAATGAAAGTGTGATTGACCTATGTAATACAAGTCGAGTAATATAATAATGAAATAAAATAGATATGTAGTTAGTAATGTGTAAAATGATTTCATTGGAAAAAATATCCTTGCACATTATAATTTAAAAATGATATTTGGTCAACTTTTTTACCACTCAGTCTATTTCTCCATTCCACAACTACTTGCTTGGCCCGCTACAAAAAAAAAATGCGCCCCGAAGGCACGCCTGCAAAGCCTTTTTAAAAACCGTTTGTAGAGCCTAGGGTACCTTCATGCAAATAGTACCTACTTACAACAACAAAATCATACTGATAAGAAGTTGTAACTGTCGTAAGACCACAGAACACTCGTAAGACACACAAAAACCAAATACTCCAAAAAGGGCGCCAAGATGAAATTACATTTCTCATGACATTTATACAGCGCGGTCGCGGTCCAGAGAAACGAGCGATTGAAGACGCGTCTTGTCGCGTCTTACAATTTCTATCTCACTTACTCGCTACCTACCATGACGTGTATGAAGAGTAAGCGCGTCCTAAAATTTGAAGTAGTACGTGTTATAATTTTGAGCCGCTCTTACATGATTTCGTTTTGTACGGGACAAATGTCATGCCTCTTGTAAGTCCTACTCAACTCTACTTAAAAGTAGGATTTAACTTATTTTAATGATTTTTAAATTGAAAACGTAAAATAATATTTATTTTGCTGTACGGCACTGAAAACCAATTTCATATTATTAAAATAGGTCTGGACCAGGAACGGTAATAAATTTCGATTACTACCAAAAATTTCTAGCAAATGACGTCAGCAACAATTCAGCTTTTCCATAATCTTTACCACTTATCTACACAAATATTATAAACAGGAAAGTTCTGTTTGTTTGTATAATAAAATCTGAAACAATCTACTCATTTTTAAAATTCCTTCGCCATTAGTAGCAAATTTTTCTTGCAGCTTCGTAATATTGTTATTCCGTGAAGCGCGCGGAACTATACATTACATTTTTGTGTTGTTCATGGTTATACCCGCTATACATAAATAACATAAAAACAACAAATCTTCTTACAGACTTACAAGAGAGCTTATGCCAAGTATGTCGAGTCTTGGACGGTGTATCCGGTTTAAAAAGTGAATCACACTGTATATTCACGGAGGCAAGTATTTCAAGTGGCAAGATGTTTTTGATATTCGTAACGTTCCTTTGTAGACACACACTACACAGTTTAGTTTAATTCTTTATTGCATAAGGGGTAGGCAGAGTCAAAATTCACCTTTTTAGAAATTGTCTTACATGGTAAGCCGTATTGCCGTGTGGAAATGGACTGGCGCAGGTAGATTCAGTCGCTATTGAAATTATTTAAGCCGCTCATAAAGGCCTTCAACTTGGCTTAACGACTGCCATTTTACTGGCAACCGGGACCAACTGCTTAACGTGCCTACCAAAGCACGGAAACGCTCGCAAATGTAAGTCACAAAGTGGTCATGTGGTAGTCACCAATCCTTAACCGGCCATAGTAAATGTTACTTACTACTATGATTGTTTACAGAACACTGAGTATGCGGTGTCACGAGCGCTTCACACTTCCTTTATTGCACATAGAAACAAAAGGATGTATGAAACATAAAGTGCAGGTTGTGACATCCCTTTGCGAAAATTTATGGAATGGCTCAACAGTTTTCTCCCAACAAACCTTTGCCTGACAGGAAAAGCGCTATGGAAAATGCAAAAAGTGCTATATTAGAAGACAATTTTTTTTAGTTTTAAGTTTATTTAGACGTTTGTTTATTTATTTGGACGCTAGGATCTCAGAAACTACTGGTTAGATTACAAAAATCCTTTTAAAGTTCGATAGTACCTACATTATTGATGCAGCTTAAAGTTAAAGGCTATTACGGCAATAGGCTCACCACCACCTATATACTCCATACCTATACTCGTATACTATGCCTCCGTTTACCCCTTCGGGGATAAAGGTGTGATTATATGAATATTATGTATGTTAAAAGCTATGACATTTCGCTACAACGAATAGAATCGCAGCTGCAATGAAAAAGCAAACGGAGTTGCAAGGGTTAGCTAGTACTAAAATAATCATCAAACGACAAAAAAATACCACTATCATGTAAATGAACATTGCCGTTCATAAACACGAATGTTACTACAATAAAAGCCATTGCTTTTTTATTAGTATTGAATGCCATAACTCAAACGAGAGCATTGTTAGTTCAATAAAATAAAATACCGAACAAACATTTTTGAAAATCTATAACGTTAACAATTTATGCTGTAAATACAAATAGTTTCGCTTGATAATATTTAGTTTTGATTGAAATTTCGGTTGACTTCTTCGTTGTCATTTTTATAAAGGAACGTTTGACCACTCAATTGCCGTCGGACCTTAAGCCTCATCTACATCCAGCAAAGACTGGTCTGTCTGTCACATTAGAGCAGCCTCGTCATATATCTCCCGGATCCCGGATGTTATGCCGGACTCCTACCGACTTAAAAAATCTCATGTCAACAGCCTACGGTTGGGAGCCCTCGGAAGGTCCCAACAATGTGGGGGCCACCCTTAGGGTCTGTTCACACAGACCGGCTCGGAGAGCATCGGCGCGCACTTTTCTTTTCACACAGACCGGATCTTATGCGCTTGGAGTTAGACGGAGCGGAGCCGCCAACTATTTCACATAGACCGGCTGTAAGCGATCTGAAAACGGATGCGCTCGGAACCGATCGGATGCGCTCGCAGCCGGTCGAATGCGCTCGGAGCCGGGTGGATGCACTCGCACCGCACGTACGTTTGGTCACGTAGGCCAACTCAATAGGTTTCAACTGTTTGTTGGTATCGCGCCGCGCCGCACCGCTTCGCGTTCGTTTACGTAGGACGTCGCCTTACAATCAAGACTATTGACAGTGGTTCTCAAGTTGGAGGTCTGTGATGTGCCTCTTAACGCTCCTCTTAAACAACCATGGGTTGCAAGAGGCTGGAAACATGTTCGAGTTCCAGAGCTAACGTTCTACTCGTAGTCATTCAACTAGAGAGCAGACAAAAATGTATTAAATAATGTTTTAAATCACACACACACAGACATTTTCTCAAAATCATAGTGAAAAGTCGAGTCCTAGGTAATACACATGGCGTTAAACCCAATATAACTCAATTTCCATCCAGGTATTTTATTATTATACATCATTACATTTTAGCACATGATAATCTACTAAAAACCTCCCAAGAGATCCCAACACCCTATTAAAACAACATTAACTAGGTATATCACCATATCTAGTAACAACACTCCTGTTTACGGAGCGGCCACCCCAATAAACCTTAGGTAGGTACAGTTATTATAGCACTCATATCGCACCTCTATTTAACTAAACCCCACAGGTACTGCCTCCACTACTGTAGCGTTGGAATTTGGGGTTTTTAGATGTGAATAAGTCAATTTAGGTCAGTTATGATCATGGCTTTAAAGCGAGACTTGATAGAGAATGCCATGCTAAAAACAATGTAAAATCTTTAAGTATGTGGAGGGACACCTCAAACACAAAGGGAGGATCTCTGATATCGCGATGCAGAATTTATATATTATTCGTTGCGAGAACTATTATATCGCGATGCAGGACTTTAATCTTCGCTATGTGGCGGTCGCCACAAAGTTCCCGATTATAAGTCTACACAGTCATAGACGTTAGCAACACCAGGCGTTTCTATTTTTTATATTTAATCGCCAAAATGATGCCGCTCGCCTAAGGAGAAAGCCATGGAGACCTAGCGAATGGGAAGTCACAGTTCACAGTCAATAGACCTGGACTCTTCAAGTTGGCGGTACAATGATATACCTATTTACGTTCCGGTTAAAGGATCTGGTGTTTCAAGAGTATAGGAATCACGTGCACCAAGCAGAATGTTCCATGTTTCTGTGGTTCGTTAGAGAAACTATCTTTAGAATAGCTCGGTTCTTTCTTGACCTTTAGCCTATAAGATTTCGTTAAAAATATATCCATCAAAGACCCAAAAACCGTGATAAATTGTACGGGCTGTGTCAATTCAAAACCATTATTGACTTATGTAAAAACTTTCACAGAATTTTCCTTGAATTGTAACAGTCACTGGCAAAATTGAAAAGAATCGATCATTTACAATTTTTTCACCATCTTCATTGAATTCTAAGCCTGCACAGTCTCATCGATATTTATTACGTGTAATACAATAGCTATCACCCTTTTCAGGAACCAGATTATTTTTTATTACGCCAATACATTTGGGCTGCGGTCACGGGCTGAAAAGCAGAAAACCTATTATTTACGCCGCGTCGCCGTCGCCCGTACGCGTCGCCATTTGTCACTTTACACGATTTCTTATCAGACCCTAGCCCCATGGGTTACAGTCATGTTTATTGTGAAAAAATACCAGTGAATTTCTTTTCAATGCACTATTATAATTTTTTGGGAAAATGTAGGAAAGAAAAATTGGTGTTCTCTTTTTTGAAACATTCTCTTAGTTCAACGCGCTCTAGCCTAAATTGAGTTTTACTTTATAAGCTTGTACTATGGAATCTAGACAACTGATACATGTCCCGTATGGCGCCGGTAAAGAGGACAAAATGTCGCCACCCCAATTCATCCCGGGGCGACAAAGGTAAATTATTGAAAAACTTTACTTTTACTGTTCCACCATATTTATTATTGTAATACCTAACCGGTTCCGCCTCATGGCATTCTCAAAGTCTATTTAATAAGCACGACAGTCGCATAAAACTGTGCTGAAGTCTGAACAGCGCCAAAGACAGTAATTTTGAATAGGAGTAATACATGTTTGTGCAATAACCAAATTACACGAGAACCCCTATATGCATAGCTACATACATAATATCCCAAACTAATTTTCCTTTGTTGGTTAGATAGTTCGCAATCATAGTTCAGTATTACCTGTATTACCTACTCCATTCAATTAGGCTTTGACCGGCGGCCACTACAGTTCAAGTGAGGGTACACATAAAATATTAACGTCAGTTACGTCAGTATGTACACAACGCCGGAGCGGCACACACGTCCTTTGAGCGCTATAAATTAAATTTAAATATTCAAGCGCAAATTTTAAACTTTGCAGTTAATCCAAACTTTATAATCTATTGAGTTTGTTTTGTTTGCGAAACTGTTATAAAACTGTTGAAGTTTGGCAAAATAGAGCGTTTTGAAGTAGAGACAGGGTTATAAAAGAAGATAACTAGTGGAATCAGGCGTTTCTTGGTGAAAATCCACCGTAGAACAATAATAAAGGAGGGGAGGGTGTGGTTTTCAAAATGCAATACTGGTATGTATGTTAAGCCTGTATCACCAAAAAGACACTAGAGAGAAACCGTCTAAACGTCAATTTACAAAAACTTGCAAATTTAGTAAACATTATTTTTATCTCTTGGTTTTAATGCTTATTGCACGACCTCTGAACAAACAACTTTCAAACGTCAACTCTGGCGATAAAAACCATCAGGTGTACGTAACGGTCTTTAAATATATTTTAATGGTTTTAAAAATGAAAAATACACATTCGATATATACGATAAATGTATTAGATAAGTGAAATGTCGAGAATTAATACATGTTGTATGTTGGGATTGGACGTTTGTGCGCTGGCAAAGATTCTGCATTATGGGGCAAATACATCAATGTCAGGTAGTAATACTCTTTGGCACGCCGCAAGAGAGGGGTCCACGATCTCTAATAAGGGCAGGCTGTATAAATGCAATGCTTGTTCCGCTGTTCTAATAGATCTTACGAAATTGACATTTATTTGATATGAAATAGATGTTTTATGTTTGTTGAGCAAACATTTCGTTCAATATTGAGCTAATATCATCTGGAGATGGCACAAAAAACGTTCAAACAGGCCATACGCTATAAAATAACAACCTACTTTTATTGAGATCTTAATCTTATAAGTCTATGTACCTTTTTCAGAGGAAAGTAAAATTGAATTACAAATTGCTAAAATCAATAGCTGTTGAATTGAACAGTGGGATAGACACTAAAATGGATCGTGGTTCGTAGGTCGGAGAAAGTGGATCTACGGTTTGTCTTGTTGGCAAGTGTCTAATTTCGAACGATTTGCATAATCCCTACTAATATTATGAATGCGAAAGTAACTCTGTCCATCTGTCTATTACGCTTTCACGCCTAAAGCGCTGAAGCGATTTAGATGAAATTTCGTATAGAGATACTTTGAGTCCCTAGAAAGGACATAGGCTACTTTTTTACCGACTACGCAAAAAGAGGGTAATGATTTTACGCGATAACGACTTCTACGTGGACGAAGACGCGGGGAACAGGCAAAGACTTCTATATAGACTGAGGTAGACGCGCCGTACTCTAACAAACGAGATTTCAAAAGCAATCCTCAAATACACACATTAATAAGACTACACTCACTTATAAATATTTTTTACGTAATTGTCACCACACACAATAGCAATGTACGAATAGTAGTTAATTTTCGGGTCTTTTCACTTGTAATCTATGAAACTTTGCCCAACTTTCAACCTTCCCAAAGCCGCGGTCATGAGTAGACTAGTTTTCATTATGTAGTTCCAAGCAGTTGGCGAAAGCTGGGTCCACCGCTGGATCTCTATTTTCTTTAGTCGGTTAATAAGGGACGTAATATAATCGGAATATGTTTAATAAGATACTAGCGGACGTCACACGGTTTCACCCACGTAGCTCTCGTTCCCGTGGGAATACGGGATTAAAATATAGCTTACGACACCCGGGGATAGTGTAGCTTCCAAACAGTGAAAGAATTTTTCAAATTGGTTCAGAAGTTTCCGAGCCTATTCTTTACAAACAAACAAACAATCTAATCTTTTCTCTTTATAATATTAGTAGGTATAGGTAAATAAAGTCTTGCTACCGTAGTAATAAATTTTACACAGCTTTTCCATGAAATGATTAATTAACGACGAAGTGCCTTTGTATAAGACTAGAACAACTGTTTAATAGGAATTACTTTCTAAAGGAATTGTAAAAGCCCGTCTCAAAATATATTTTAATGGCAGTTTTGTATTTAATAAAAATACTGGGTAGGTACTTCAATTTATCTTATGCTTTATGTTGAAAATAAATACCTGCCTTTCATAACCATTTTGGGCATTATTTAAAAAGAGATCAACCAAAGATATTGACAGTACGAACGAAAATATACGAGCACGGTGTCTCCAACTGAAAAACAAGATGATCGAAAGATATTCTTGAATATCTAAGGAATATCTAAGGAACCTGAAGGGTATTATTAAATAAAAGAACTAAACCCTATAAATCAAAAGCCAACCAATTTTTATAAGACGTAGTAACTATATCTATAACTAGCGGAAGTCACGCGGATTCACCCGCGTAGCTCCCGTTCCCGTGGGAATACGGGAATAAAATATAACCTATGTCACCCGGGGATAGTGTAGCTTCCTAACAGTGAAAGAATTTTTCAAATCGGTCCAGTAGTTTCGGAGCCTATTCGTTACAAACAAACAAACAAATCTTTCCTCTTTATAATATTAGTATAGATTATTTTCAAAATCTGTACGTATCCTATGTTTCATTGTGATTATAACACGTTTTCCCATTCACCGTCCCCTCTTCCCCTTATCCTATGAATTTTCGCCATCGTCTTTTAACTAAGAACTACCATGACTTTATCATGATAATATATTAAACAAATTTTATCTAGTATAATCAGCAAGACAGTTGGCTTAGCCCAATTTACTTTTCATAACTTTTCCGACGTCTGGATCACTAAGTTAAATTAAATCAGCCCATACTTTTATAATATCTTTAAGGCTCGATGACACGGGTCGGTTTTACAAGCTGCTATTTAGCCAGTTTTACAGTCAGCGAGTTTACAACGAGATAGTCAAAAGCAGATAATAGATCAAAAGCAGATAATATATAGCTGCTTGCAAATCCCTGACTTAGCTTAGCGTAGCTTGTAAACTCGCTTCGTGTCATTAAGACTTTTTAGGATAAAATTTAGGATTGAACTGTGAGCTTAAACACCATTAATATTAATTTGGCAGCTTTTTTACTAAACTACCATTAATGGGCTAACTTCATAGCTCACCATATCACACTTTGCCGTAAGTACTTAAGGAAAAATAATCGGGGAACCAGATTTTCAAGTTATATATAGTTGTCAAAGTTTCATGCTATTCAAAGTACCATAAGAGGAGGATGAAAAGGCATATCATTGGGCTGTCAATTAGTGGACTACTGTCAACGTCTTTTTAGCTTTAAAATGGCCCTCAATCTTTCAATATCGCTATGAGTTTCCATTAGATGGGTGGAGCCTTTTTTCTGAAAATGTTTTAGCTAAAAACGTAAAAATAGAACGTACAGCGAATTCAGAAGTCTGCGAGTGAAAGTTCCCAAACGACTTGAAATATATGAACTGCCTTTCACTTAAACGTTCCGCAGTAAATTACTTAGATTCAATTTAAAGGATGGCTATATATCTTTGCGATGTGTAGGGGATCCATCAGACAAACAAGATAAGTTGGTCGCAGCTAAACAGAGACGTCGGAAAACAAAACAGTCACAAATGGTTTAGATCACAAGCGAGAGCGAACGAATGTGTTCCTATTTCATTAAGTAATCGCGAATTGGACCAATCGCGAAAAGGGGAAATGGACCAATCGCGAATAGGACCAATCGCGCCTAAGGAAATATGTAAGCTACTATGAGTCTGTTGCCTCACTGTTTTATATTTTGCTAACTACATTCAAAAATTCTTCACATGTAATAAAAGTCATGCCCGTTTTACTCGTGAAAGTTGTTGAAAATAATAGCGGACGATTATTTATGGCATTTAATGACGTGAACAGAAAAACTATATTACAAACAAACAAATTTATAATATGAATACTATGGTAATACTTTGCACTACATGTTTTTGTTTTCATAATTATAACTTTTATATTTTTAGTAGCCAGTCCCAGTACCATCGATTTGCCTGAAATAAAAAAGCTATAGCGGAACGGAAAATGCCCAGATACAGGAATTGATAACCACATTCGTAAAAAGTAAATACCGACACTAAGAGCGAGAGAATTTGAAGATATCTTCATATCAGACTAACATATCCGCTCAGTCCCATAACATGTACCGCGTACCCACAAAACATTCATCAACCGCGCCCGCCTAAGACTAATTACGACGAATGATTTACTAACTGCATTCCAAATGTTGCTTTGGTAACTTTTTAAAACGTTTCAAGCAAAGCACAAAGCACGTGCACCACAGCTGTTTTCAAAGACTTTCCCATAACGGATATGTGTAAGTTACATTATCGTATACACTGAGTACCGATCGCAATTGCAATCGTCCCAACAAATGAATCATCGTGGACCAGTTGCCCATTATCAAATTCGAAAATGCGCTAGTGGTCCCAGGTCCCAGTTTTAGATGAGGACGAGGTGCCCCCTAAGCCTTATTTTAATGTGTTTTAATTTTAGATCTATAGATCGCTTCCTCTATAATGGTTCCGTTCGAGATTAGTACTCTTTCCTAAAAGTGATAACTCGAAATAAAATCTATCGAATAAAAACTCGATACTGTTAAAATACAGCTATCGGTTCTTGGAGAATGGAAATCTGTTAAATCCCCGTTTGTTTCCAAAGTTTTTAACTGTGGAGTTCCAGGTCCAGTTTATTTTTAGTATTGGTTTTTGCTGGAAGCGAATGCCGACTGTCCCTTCCTACTCTAATCCTAACTACTAGCTTGCAGCAGAGGTTGTTTGCGAATTCAGAATTCTTACTCTGTTTATAATCAAAGATTGCCGATTGATGTGGTACTTCTGAAAGATTGGATACAATAAATTGGCTAGGTACTCGATAATGTTTTTAAAATATTATTCATTTATTTTAATTCGATACTCTGAATAAAAATTCAATTCGATATCAAAACATCTTTTAATATGTAGAGTTAAGCATAAAATAACGAATATTACTCTCGTAGCAATGTAAACTTTCGCGAAACTTTGAAAACTATTGTACAGCTTTCAGAGTTGTAAGAGCGAAAAGTTGTCCGACTAAACTACCCATTCCATAGAGGGTACTACATAGTTGCTACCCATTCCATAGAGGGTACTAGTTGGTTTCTTTCATTTTTCTATTGTATCTGTCGTTAGTTTATTAGTTGGGAGGTAAACTTTATACTGTTGCTTTGTATTTGAACTCGAGGGATACATAGCTCTTTACTAACTTAGTTGTTTGAGGATAATCGGAAATGGTCAAGTTTGGATGTTCAAATAAATGTCTCGCAAGTATTTAATAGTTTTGTTTTCATCTTGTGGTGGGATACTTTCGTTTAACGGTTTGGTTAATGTGTATTTTATAAGAATTTACGCATGCTTTACAAGTGCTGTTTCAACTTAGAAATAAAATGTGGAATAGAGTTAAAAAGCTCTTCAGAGCACTTAAAATTTTACATAGAGAATAGAATTGAAGGAATCTTTTTACATAACGCTATCTAATGTTATTTTTAAACTATCGCGGTTTTCTACATTCAAACTTATAGAATTCGGGACTTCACGCGAAACACATTTACTTACATTTTCACACCGACGTTTCGAGCACGTTGCAGCGTCAGTCCAACCGCGACCACGGGCGCTGCAACGTGCTCGAAACGTCGGTGTGAAAATGTAAGTAAATGTGTTTCGCGTGAAGTCCCGAATTCTATAAGTATGAGATAACGCTATCTACCCCAAATGTAGTTAGTATTTCTTCAACTACTTACCACGCCAAACCATGAGACTTAGTGCAGTCGAAACCGGGACTTCACGTGATAGACACATGGTGGAGGAGAATTCTTACTAAGTAAGGTGCTGAAGGCCGAGTGACGTGGAAACGTAGCAGCAGGGAAACGGATCTCGAATTCTGATAATACAACTCCGCTTGTGGCATTATGGGCCACCAAATTAGGTAGATATAAAAAAGAAACAACTTCCTTATTGGCTTCAATTGATTGACGCCTACTACTGGGCATAGGGAGTAAAAGCACCCTGACACGAGTATGGTCTGACGGTATGGTAGGGTTTCACTTCGAAGTTTTTTCTCTCCACAATGGGTGTTTTTGAAGCCATTAAAACCTACAGGATGAATTGGGATTATGAAATTTATTCCCCTGGACTTTTCAAGCTAAATACTTAATACCACTTAAGTCCATGTCTTGTTAACTTACTTAGTAGTCAAAAGGATGAGAAATCAGGGCCCTAATGCATAAATTTAATACATTTTGTCGTTCAAGAGTGATACTCGATTCGATTATCGCGTGGGATAATTGAGTCAGGCCGTCAGTCCCTGGTTTATAGCCCCCTGGCTTAGGCCGAGATTTGGCCGTCTCAAACGATAATTATATCGATAGCATTATTTTCAGGGCTTTGTTTTCGGCTCACGTCCTTTGTCATGTAAAATCTACTTTATCAATACATATAATAAAATCGTAACAGGTCGCTGTCTGTACATTCAAGATATATAAGAAAAAAGTTTATAGGGGGGCTTTTTGGACGCAATAGAAACCAAAACAATAGTTTTTAGAATTTTTGTCTGTTTGTCTGTACGTTTATGCACTCTAATATCAGCAACCGCTCAACCGATTGCGATGCGGTTTTCTTTATTGCGTTGCGGTTTGCTTCACTTAAAATTTAGTGTTTGTTTCATGTCAATCGGTTCATAAATAAAAAAGTTAGGTATATCAATCTAAAGATAATGCAGCGTACGAAGTCGCGGGCTACAGCTAGTATTAAAATAAAAAGAATAAAAGATATCTTCTTCTGACCTACCTACCCATATTTTGAAAATCTTTTGTATACTTTACATGATTTTACAGTTATAGATCTTCAATAAGTATGTAGGTGTTAAGATTGTATACTGCGAGACAGCGCAGTGGAATTGGTAGGTGGTATTGTAAACGACAGCTGTAGCAGATATTTGGTTTCGTATCCCAAGTATTTGTGCCTATATACCGCTTGAATTCATGAATGATACGGATGAAGACAAGGGAAAAACATAATGGGTACTTTCTTACATAATAATTTTTAACCTAGCTGACCCTCACAACTTCGTTTGTGTTACATTTTTCATTGCTGCTCAGCTCCTATTCATTGTAGCGTGATGATTTATAGCCTATGATACTTCACAATTACGTAGCTATCTATTGGTGAAATAATTTTGAAAATCGGTTCAATAGATCCAGAGATTACCCCTTACAACGTCACAATGCTAAAATAAATACTATGTTAGCATAGAAATCACCCAAACTCCCAAACCAAACACGTTAGGATCACACAAATATTTTCTCCGATCCGGGAATCGAACCCGAGACCTTCGTATACTCTATCACTAAGCCACCGAAGCAGTCTAGTATCCAGTATTTGCAAGATTTATTATAACACAAAATAAACCTTCAATAGCTTTATTGGCAAAGATTATGTAAGAGTATAAACTACAGAATATACATTATAATACATTAAAGTACCTACTCGTACTCGTAATATAAGGTTCCGTACATTTCGTATGCGGGGACTGAAGTCAGCTACGTAATATCTTAATGAGCCACGTCGCACGACATTGAAGGAAAAATAAAAAGTAAAGTGCTTTTAAAGTTGCAAATTGAAAGTTAAAAGGAATGCTTTTTGTAAGGGCGCTTTTTCACACACCCGGGGAAGAAGCCAAGCTACTTACTTAATAGTATTTACTTTTAAATTGAACTTTATTGCGTCCAGACTTTATATTTTAGAATAAAGCTCAGAGGACTTTTAGAGAAGTCTAAAATGAATGTATAAAAATAAACTACGATTATCTCTCTAAAATTAGAAGCTAGAGTGGGCATTGATTGACTGGCTATTACAGTTTTATGTGATAAAGGGTAGCTTACCCTAAAAGTTTCAAGTTTCTAGGACTAATGGTTTGGGCTGGACGCTGATAGATGACTAGATTACCCTGAAATTTTATTAATATAAGAGATATTTTATCAGGAAATTTTCGGTTCGGCTATGGAAGAAATTCAAGATGTTCCAACGGTTATGATTACATCCAAAGAGGTTTTACCTAAACAGTTTGGGATGGCAAAACTCCTTAGAACTGAAAATATATTAAATATACAGAGTATTCGCTACAAAAGTCCGTTTAAAGTTCTGATCCAATTTGAAAACTTAGAAAGCGCAAAATCATTGTTAACCTGTGAAAAAATTACCACATTAGGGTACAGGTGCCAGTTGATCGATGAAATAAATTTATCCTATGGCGTGGTGAGAGACACTGATTTAGACATGGAAGACAAGGAGATTGGAGAAAGTTTACAATGCGAATACGAAATAATATCGGTGAAAAGGTTGAAACGTTTAGATGAGTCTAACAACTGGATCGATAGCGGAACTATACGCCTATGTTTCAAAAGTTCCACTTTACCCCCATACGTGTATGCATATGGGTGCAGGTTCAAAGTGGAACTATACACCTTCCCAGTTTCACAGTGTTCGGCGTGTTGGAGGTTTGGACATCACCTTAAAATCTGCCCTAATAAGAAAATAGTTTGTCCGAAATGTGGTGGGTTACACGAAAACTGCGAAATTACAGTCTTCAAATGCGTCAACTGCAAAGGGCCACATATGGCCCTAGATAAGTCTTGCCCAATTTTTAAAAAAGAAAAAGAAATAAGAAAAATTATGTCAGCTCAAAATCTTTCTTACCGAAAAGCTTTAATTGTGTGGCTACAGAAAGCAAAACAACAAAAACAATTTATCAATAGCAGTGAGCAACAACCTGTGATAACCCCACATGCTACCAAATTACCTGGACAACTAAGATCATATAACGAAATTGTTGCAAATAACCCATTTCAAATATTAGGTTTGAATAATGATGAACACATTACTCAAATAGTTGAACCCGGTGGAAAACAAGTTGATCAACCACAATTACGAAATACGAAAAATAAACACAAAAAGAAGTATAACGGGAGTCACAGTAATATTGACGAACACGAGAGCACCTCCGAAATGGAATCTGACCTTGAACCGAGTGTTGGAAGAACCACCCGGAAAAAAAAGAAAGGGTTTGATTTTCAGCGATTTATGTCTACAATTAAAAATATATGCTTTTCAAACGCTTGCTTTGAAGATAAAGTTACCCAGCTGTTTAAATATGTAATAAAAGAGTGTATGGAATTTATGATTAAGACTTTACAAAAACAAGATCTATTTACAAAACTAATGTCAATCGTCACTAATGGCTAATAATAATAATAATTTCGTTGTAAACATACTGCAGTGGAACGCACAGAGTTTGAGACCAAAACTTGTTGAATTAAAAGTATTACTATCTTCCTACAAAATTCACATAGCTCTGATATCTGAGACCTGGTTGGAGCCCGACTCCAGTTTACAGGTAAGTGAGTACAGCCTTTATCGTAAAGACCGAGACGATGGATACGGAGGTGTAGCAATCATGGCACATAGGTCAATTATTGTGGAGGATTATAGCTTCGAGCCTATTAACCGCGGCATAGAACTGGTATGTATTAAAATCTTAAACTGTGGTCAGATTAAATATATAGTTTTGGTGTACTGTGCCCCGTCCGTTCACACAATTCAATCTGATTGGGATAACATTTTCACGAAATTTACTCGTAACTGTGTCATAGCTGGGGACTTTAACGCTCATCATAGCAATTGGTCTAGTAAAACCAATGATAAGGGATCTCAGGTGTACAATGCAACTTTAGAACATTTTGTGGCGGTGAATAACGGCATTCCGACTAGAATGAAATTAGTTAATAATGTTGTTCAAAAAACGTCGCCCGATATTACCTTTGTCTCAAGTGATATAGCCTTGGGTTTCGATTGGCAAGTAACAAATGAAAATTTGAGAAGTGACCACCTAATCATCAGAATAAAATACAACTTTAAAGACACAATACGAGTTCACAAGAAACGTAATTTTAAATTGGCTAGTTGGAGTAAATATAATCAACACTTGAAATTATACTACTCGACTACTCATAGCGACGAAAGTAACGTTCAAAGGGCATACAATAATTTTATTACACAAATAAATAGTGCAGCAGATTTATATATACCAATGAGTAAAGAATTTAGTAACCCAACTAGAAATTTTCGTCCCCAGCCTTTTTGGAACCCTTCACTTTCGAAATTAGTCGCTCAACGAAGATTAGCCTTACGCGAATTTAGAAAAAATCCTACACCATTTAATCTTAGCAAGTTTGAAAAAATTTGTTATGAAACTAAATTGGCTATCCAGCAGGCTAGGAGACACAATTGGCAAAATTACTGTGAAAGCATTAATGAATCTACCTCAATATCAGTAATGTGGAAACAACTAGGATGGTTAAAAAACCATAGGTCACCCAAAGTATATGTTTCCGAAGACCAAAAGGAACAGTTGTTAAAAAATATTGCTCCTGATTTCGTGCTCCCACCTTTAACAAATATACTATCAGTTAATGAGACATTGGAGAGCAATTTTACCATGCAAGAATTACGTAATTGTATAAAAAAGAAGGACACCTCCCCGGGAGACGACGGGCTAACATATTCAATGATTCACCACTTACCTAAATGCGCAAAAATATATTTATTAAATCTTTATAACTTGATCTTTATTACCGGTGACGTTCCCCACCAATGGCGCGATATTCGAATTACCCCAATACCAAAAAGAGAAACTTTTTCAAATAATAATTATAAATTACGCCCAATTTCTTTAATTTCATGTGTCTGTAAAATTATGCATGCTATGATAACAAAACGGCTAGAATGGTATGTGGAGAAGAATGAATTGTTATCTCCGTACACTACGGGTTTCAGGAAGGGTCAATCGTGTTATGAAAATCTTGTTCGGCTAGTCACACAAATACAAATAGGGTTTTCAAACAATTCTCCAACACTTGCGTGTTTTTTAGATATTGAGAACGCATATAATAATATTTTAATAGACAAATTAATATCTAATCTAGACGAAATTGGAGTGGGCAAAAAAATATGTTTATACTTATGGAATTTTTTGGCAGAACGACATTTAAAAATAAGGGATGACTTAGATAAGAATAAATTTATTATGCGATATACCAGTAAAGGCCTTGCGCAAGGTGATCCTGTGTCTCCTATTCTGTTTAATATAGCTACTATTAAAATTTCTCAACACATAGCTAATGTCTTTATGTGTCAATACGCAGATGACTTTGTATTGTACACCACCGGCAGTGACTTAGAAAATAGCTTAAACAATGTTCAAGTTGCTTTGAACACAATAGTTATCATATTGGATCAATTGGGTTTGACTTTATCAACAAATAAAACTAAGCTTTGTTTATTCAGCAGAGGGCGAAAAAAGAATCAGCTGCAAATCAAAATTGACGATAATTCGCTTGAGCTGGTCCAATCTTATAAATATTTAGGTGTGTGGCTTGATAATTCTTTAAGATGGGGTAAACATATTAACGAATGTTATCAAAAGACACAGCGGTATCTTAATTTACTCAAAGTTCTAGCTGGTTCGACATGGGGTGTACATCCAAAACAATTACGAAACCTATACCTATCCCTAATTAGAAGTAGAATTGATTATGGTTCCTTTTTCTACAATAGTAGTGCTAAAGTTCACACCTGTAAACTGGATAAAGTGCAGAACCAAGCATTACGCATCATAGGTGGTTTCATAAGGACTACACCAAGACATGTGATGGAGTCTGAGCTCTGTGTCCCCCCACTGCATTTACGAAGAACATTCCTGTCATATAAGTTTTGTTTGAAGGCCCTCTCTGTGGCTACCAACGTTACTATTGGTTTATTGGCCGAACTCAGTTCTCTTTGTAATGGTCACTATTGGTCAAATAAAAAAAAGCCATTGCTAGTTGAAACATATGATGTAATGAAAAATGAAGTAGTTTCATCATCTTCACCGCTATATATGTTTACACTTAACACCTGGGTTACGAACATAGATATAAACAATGTAATAGTTTTTAATCTAGATAGCTTAGTTTGTGCCAAGAGGTACTGCGACCACAATGTCTTAAAGTACAATACCATACAGGAACTATCAGAAAAATATCGTAATTGGTATGCCATTTTCACAGATGGCTCTAAAAGCTCCAGTGGTCGCGGTGCTGCTTTCTATGACCCTCATAGTTTAACCGATACTACGCCGCATAACAACATTTTCAAAACAACTTATGAACTCTCAATCTTGTCGATGGAACTCATTGCAATTTTAGAAGCTCTTCGATATGCTCGTACCGTTCAAAATAATAATAAAATTTTGATCTGCACAGATAGCAAGAGCGCACTATATCAAATAGCTCGGTGCGCCTCTGGTGGCAGAGGTGCACCGATAGCCTACGATATCCTCGCTCAAATTCACGAGAACAATTTAAAGGGCACGGACCTGAAGATGCAATGGGTTCCATCACATATCGGTCTTAGAGGTAACGAGGAGGCTGACAAGTTGGCGAGAACCGCATCTGTTACTGGAACACTAGTCCCTGTTTTACCACACTTCACAGAATTACTACCAAAGTACAGAAACCGCTCGTTCAATAATTGGAAAGAGTACTTCAATGAGCGCTCACGAGAAAAGGGCATATGGTACAAGACGATACAATGTGAGCCCCCTCGTGTACCTTGGTTTGGAGACATAAGGTTGGGAAGAAAACTGCTAGTTACAGCAATGCGTCTAAGGTCCGGGCACATGCCATTGAAGAAGTTCGCATTTTTAATGAGACATGCAGACTCCCCAAACTGCGAAATATGCGGCGTGGTAGAGGACGTACATCACATTTTGGTGGAATGTGTACGTTACGAAGCAGCCCGAGAGTCTCTGATTGGGACTTGTAACCTGAACAGACTTAATGTAGGTATGCTCCATGACATATTGGCAACCCCTCGATGCGAAGCGGCTATAAGCCTGTTCGAGTTATTTGGTCCCCATCAGAGTTAGTTGTTAAGTTTTCTTTTTATATGTCTATTTTATTTACTATATAAGCTACGATGGAATTGACATATTCCTAGTGAATAAAAATTCCTTAAATAATAAAGAAAAAAAAAAAAAAAAAAAAAAAAAAAAAAATATTGAAGTGCATACTAACCTAGCCGTGTAAAAATGCTTAAAATTTTAACCAACATGCAAATTTTACACGTAAAGCAGCAAAAAAGTACTAGCATCGAGTCTCCGGCCATAATCCCACAGAGCCTACATCGATGCAATATACTTTATTGCTATGTAAAAAACTCAGTTTACGTTCCGTGTAATCACACTTGACAGATAAAAAAGTAAGATGTACGACTTTAGATGAGTACGTCGATAAAAAAATGTCGTCTTTTCTTTGGATGGTTTTATTTTTAAATTATCCTAATGCCCGGTTTCCACCGCGAGCTGATCGGGCCCGATCTAAGGCTTCCCATATCGTCCTGGGATATCATTCCGAGGCTTAACCGGAGCCCCCAACCGTAGGCTGTTAGCAGGGCCGTCTTTTCCACTGGGCACTATGGGCACTTGCCCAGGGCCCCGCGATCGAAAGGGCCCCCTCAGACCAAATACAAAGTCCCTAGTCCTAGACCCTAGTCCCTAGGCGTACGACGGCCTTCAAAAACCACAGTAAACTCTGAATTCTGAAGAGTTGAGGCAAAGTTGCAAAGAATTTGCTGAATTTTATTATGAAGATGTAAATGAGAAAGAGTTAGAAGTAGAATGTTTGCATTTAAGAGAATACTTGAAAATTGTTGACAGTCAAAATAAGAATTGTATAGTAAAAATATATCAACTTTTAAAAGAAAACCAAATTGAAGATACTTTTCCAAATGTAGAAATCGCATTAAGAATAGGTATATTTAAGCATGATGGTAACGAATTGCAGTGGGGAACGCTCCTTCTCCAAATTAAAAATAATTAAAAGTGAATTGAGAAGCACAATTCTTCAAGAAAGATTAACCACCTGATGTGTTAAAAAGCATAGACTTCGAAGAAGTGATTAATGATTTTGCCAATCAGAAATCTAGAAGGGTTCCTCTTTAATTAACATAAATTTAAAGTACTAACTTGTAAATGCAAAAACAAACTACTTTTGTGTAAGTACTATATTACTCTATTCGTTTCATGTCATCATCTTCTTCTTCTTCTTCTTCTCTTCTATATATATAAAAATGTTGTGTGCTAATACGTACCTAATCTTTAAAAACTCCAAATTTACGGAATCTATTAAGCTCAAAATTGGACACGATATATAACAGGATTCAGAGATGGTTTTAGGCTACTTTATACACTTTTATCATATTAGCAATATGAATAAAACAGCTTTAAAAAGTTGTAACGACAAGCGCCATCTATTGTACCAATAGATGGCGCTTGTCGTTTTTTTTTTAAATTACATCCTGCCAGCTTTAGATCAAAATATTATAAACAACCTATTTAGAAGGTACCAACCAGATTGCTTATTTTTAAGAGAACTTTGATTGCGGCCTCCTTGCATTCAGAATAAAAAAAGAGAGTACCTACCTTAAAAAGAGGTCAGACAGGTATGTTTTGCATGTTTTTTTTAAGTTAGAGTTTTTGCGCGGTAGCAAAGTATTAGCAGAGTGAATTTGTTTTTTTGAAGCGTGCGCACGATGTTTTAAAAACTGAACATTGATCACAGAATAGATTTTTTTTTTCAAGTGAAGCTGCTTTTGATTCGGATCTTAATTGGATTTTCTGAAAGATTTATAATTTTGGGTTGCGGCTCAACATTAAACTTTTTTGAAATATACCCATCCTTTGGTTTGTTACTCATTTCTCATAGGAGTACATGAAACGACCACAAAAAAACACAGCGAAGCGTGGCAGGGAACCGCTAGTTGTTAATAAAAATAAATGTTTAACATGGTTTATCTACTTTCTTTGTATATTCTATGAAAATAGTGTCCTGTCAAAGTCATAGGGCCCCATTATCCTAATATGCCCAGGGCCTCCAATAGGATAAAGACGGCCCTGGCTGTTAGGTAGGATACGTAAGGCTTTTTTTAAGCGGTAGGAGTCCGGCATAGCTTCCATGAGGATTTTCCCTCACGTAAAAAAGAATAAACCGGCCAAGTGCGAGTTGGACTCGCCCATGAAGGGTTTCGTAGTAGCAAGTAACATAATATAAAAGTTCTTATAGTTCGTTGTAACTTTGATTGATGTTTTAACACGTTCGCAGTGGTAGTGATTTTACTAACCGAAAATTGCGGTTTATGACTTATTAAAAAAAACTACCAGCTCTATCTCGTTCAAACCAATTTTCGTTGGTAGTTTTTATGGCAATGTACATCATATATTTTTTTCGGATTTATCATTCCCTTAGTTTAGAAGTTAGAGGGGGGGGGACACACACATTTTTCCACTTTGACAGTGTCTCTTGCGCAAACTATTCACTTTAGAAAAAAATTAATTTAGGAACCTCAATAGCATTTTTGAAGACCTATCTATATATACCCCACACGTATGTGTTAGATGAAATAAAAAATTTTGAGTTTCAGTTCTGAGTATGGGGACCCCCAAAGTTTACTGCTTTTTTTCTAGTTTTATATAAGAATCTTAATGCGGTTCACAGAATACATCTAGTTACCAAGTTTCAATAGCATAGGCCTTATAGTTTCGGAGAAAAGTGGCTGTGACACACGGACGGACAGACAGACAGACAGACAGACAGACAGACATGACGAATCTATAAGGGTTCCGTTTTTGCCATTTGGCTACGAAACCCTAAAAACAGGCTTCCCAATCGAATCAAAACATACAATTTTTTCAAAAACTATATTTGACATTTCGGATTTTAGTAAGTATTTGTTATTGTAGCTGCAACAGAAATACATCATAATTACTATGTGAAAATTACAGCTCTCTAGCTATCACGGTTCTCGAGATACAGTCTCGCGACGGACAGACGGACGGACGGTAAAGTCTCATGAATATTTTCCCGTTTCTACCATTTGGGTATGGAGTATGTGTATCCCGATTTCTGAACAACACGAGCTGGACAGAGGTGCCACTCTCACACAATGGAGAGAATCTTCGCTAGAACTGAACGATTCAACAGATCGTTTCTCTGTCGAACCAATAAAACCTGGAACGACCTGCCAGCGCACGTGTTTCCCTCCTCTTACAATCCTGGGTTCTTCAAGCGGAGCGTGAAGAGACACAACATTGGGCCGCCAACTTGAGGACCACTGTCTATAGTCTTACAGACTATGAAAGTGGCCCCCAATCGCTAGATGTCGCTGTGACTTTCGATCAGGCATCATTTTCGCGAGTTAAATATAAAAAAAACTTTGGTTTTACAATTAAATAAGTAAGTACTACCCGTTCGCTCTAACTTTGCCGCTGGCGTAGAGGCGTATACCCGAATTGTTAATTAGACGAAGTAAATTGACAGTAGCTAATGTCACTTCGTCATAGAAAATAAGCAACATTATATAAAGAAGTGACATTAGTTGCTGTCAATTTACTTCGTCTAATTAAAAATTCGACTTCAGTAAGGAGCCGAGCGGCAAAGTTAGAGTGAACGAGCAGTAGGTAAGTAATTTTTGGCGGGGCCATTATGGCTGCTAATTTCGACGAAAGTTTCACTTTGATATAAAAATAAGTCGCTTTTATCCGCAAATTTTGTAAAGCCTATTATGTCTACAAATAGATTGCCTTTTCATTTTCTATTACCAAGAATTTCTGAAAACCTACAATATTTTATTAAGTCTGTGTAGTTTCGTTTTTGTGCGTAAAGCTAAGCTGACAAATAAGTCTTTAGGGTTCCGTATCCAAAGGGGAAAACCCGGACCCTATTCATGTGACTTCGCTGTCCGTTTGTCTTTTTTTTAATATTTAGCTCGCCAAATTGACGTCGCCACCAGCCTGATGGAAAGCCGTGGCGTATCTAGCGATTGGGGGACATTTCTGATAGTGGTCCTCAAGTTGGCGGCCCTGTGATGTGCCTCTTTACGCTCCTCTTGAAGAACCCGGGATTGTCTATCTGTCCATAACGAGGCTGTTTCTCAACTGAGAGCTGAAAGGACACCGGCAGCTTTGTATGGGACTTTGGCCTAGATGCGGACATTTCTTTACGGCGGTAAAAATACTGCTATTAGGTAGCTGAAACAATGTAGAAACCCATGATATGTTTTGCTGAGCAGCCAGACAGTTTAAAAAAAAATAAAAAAAAATGAAATCGGATATTTTATTCACAATTTTATGTTCAGCTGTCGTCATTATCACCTTCGTATGTTATTAACAACTTGTTTAGAACTGAACTGAAGGAGTATTTTAGAACAAAACCTTGCTAACTTAATTACCAAATATACAGAATTCGGGAGTATTAACATGAGCACAACAACCCATAGTCCAACACTCAATGCAAAAATAATCTTTAATGGCTAGCTAGGTTGCCAATATCCTTTATTATCACATATTATGCACACACAAATTAAGTCCTTTTGATTAGGTATACATATAGCTACTACTTTGTATTTTCACTTTTAATAATGTGCAGTTGTCGGGTGAAAGCAAAGTAAGTAAAATGTTGTTGACTGTGACTGTACACACTTCAACAGTATCATTGCAAATCATATTATGATCCTCTTTCTTTTATCTGGTATGTGACAAGACCAGTTTAACATAATAGTATAGCTCTCATTTGAATTTTACAATAAAAATATTGTATGTTCACCGTGGAAATACTACATGTTCTATTCTTCACATGAGTGTTCATAAATTGTATCCGGCTTCTGTTCAAATTATTTTCAAAGACTTATTCGGTTAATGTTTTATGTCAGTATATCAGGGAAAAAGCAATGTGATTGGTAATCAGCAGCTCTCTTTAAAGCGGCAAATGAGAGGTTACCTCTGGATTATATTCATCATATACTATTATAATGACTTCACATAGCAAATAATTTACCTACCAGCCACAACAAAAAGGCATTGAAGAATAGTTAGAATACTGTTACTTTGTTACTGGTAAATGTTGTAAGAAGGACCAAAATTATCTACATCCAACCTAACCAGCTAGTACCACAGATACTGACTAACTCATGTAACCTATATTAATTATTCTTTCACTTTTAAAAAACTTTGTTATACAGAAGATTATGTAAGTTATCATCATGCTGTAACTAACTTTTGACTCAGTAAGTTACACCATGATGAAGTCAAGGAATCAGGCGGAGTCCTAATTGTTATTTTAAGGGTTAATGCTGTAAGGCACGGCTTATCTATTTGTGTTTTTATATTTTACGTGTCTGGTCAAGCATACTGGCTGTAGTATGGTTGCTTGCCACTCCGGTAAAAAGTATACAATAAAACAAAGTTTTTTATGACATATCAAATGGTAACTTTGTGTACAAAAAAAAACTTACCTCGAGTGGTTTAATCCATTGTACGATTAAAGTTTTTATTTGGCTCACCCGTTCAGAATCTGTGCTAAGGTCATGAGATCTAATTCTCACAAGGGAAGTTCTGCATCAAAACTTATTTGTTTGTAATGTAGTGATGACCTGAATCGAAACTTGTAGCGACTATTCATGCTCAATTGGCGCCGGATTTCTCGTGTAACGGGTTCAACATCCAAAGAAATGCCAGGGATAATGTTTGAAGGGTGTACAGGGTCCAAAAGCAAGCCATGGTCACAGTATATTGCGAACGTAAACAATTACAAAACAATGCACTCAATTGACTTAAAATAATTCAATATTTTGACAGCTTGACAGTTTTAGTGTTGCTAGAATATGAAAACATAAATACCCAATACGTTTCATCTTTTATTAAAACGTATTTGTTAATTTAAAAATATACTGATTGTGGCGAGACCTCGTGGCAAAAAGGCACGAGCCTAATCGCGCCGGGATATGGGCGTGCTGCGTCGCGCCCGCGAACGTTTCGCTCTCGCGCATAGGCCGGATGTGCATTCATTTCATCGTTCAGTTCAGTTCGATATGATCTCCGACGCCGGAAGGCCGCGCGCACGCGCTTCCGTATGCTTTGCAATAGCTGATAGACCTGATAGTATTTATACAAGTTTCATTGACAATAACGTTGTGCTACATATCATACTTACCGTAGTGATAACTATAAGACATAGTGCATAAGTTCTGTACAGTGTATCTCAATACAGAAATATTAATTATATATGGTGGGTTTCATTTTGTGCATAAGACTACGCCCCCATATTGTGGTGACGCCGAGTGTCCGACATTTTGTTTTCGCCTATTTTCCGTGCCGTGTATGAAAATGGCAGAAAAATCAGAGAATCCTGCTACTATTGCGGAAGATAAAACGAGTGATGATAAAAAGCAACGTATAGAAACAGTACGTGTAAAAGTACCAGTGTTTTGGCCCGATGAGCCGGCGCTATGGTTCGCGACGTTGGAAGGACAATTCGCGCTGGCCGGCATTACAATGGATTTAACGAAATATAATTATGTTATTTCAAGCCTTGAGTACAAATATGTGAAAGAAATCAAAGACATAATTAACAATCCGCCGGCGAAGGATAAGTACGAGAAAGTGAAAAGTGAACTGATCACGCGTTTGTCGTCATCGCAAGAACAACGCGTCCGTCAACTACTCACTCACGAAGATATCGGAGATCGTAAACCATCGCAGTTCCTACGACACCTGCAAAATTTAGCCGGTCCAGATGTGCCGGATGACTTCGTGCGTTCTTTGTGGTCGAGCCGCTTGCCGACGCACATACAAATGATTGTCGCATCGCAGCCGAGAAGCAGTCTCGACGAGTTAGCCACTCTTGCGGACACCGTGAACGACGTTATTACTCAACCGCAAGTACACCAGCTAGCAGTACCTACCACGAGTACCACGACGCCTTTACATCTGAGTACAGAGGTCAATGAACTCAAAAATGCTATATCGGAACTAACGCACCGAGTTGCCGCGCTTTCTACTGCGTCACGTTCCCGATCGAAGTCTGGTGGCCGTTCAGGAGGGCGACAACGTTCCCGGAGCCGATCCTATGACTCAACTTCGGACGCCTACTGTTGGTATCATAGAAAATACCGTGAAAAAGCAACCAAGTGCCGTCCGCCGTGTAACTACGTATCGGAAAACGAAAAGGGCAGTCATTAATGGCGGCAAACGATGACTGTCAAGACGTTATTCCTAGCCGCGTGTTTGTGACAGATAAGAACACTAATATTAAATTTTTAATCGATACAGGTGCTGACCTATGTGTGTTCCCTTTTAAAAATGTAAATTTCGAAAAGACTTTTGCTAACAAAACTGATTACAAACTTTTTGCGGCTAATGGTTCCGTCATAAATACCTACGGTACGCTTAACTTAAATTTAAACTTCGGGTTACGTCGTGAATTTCGTTGGCGTTTCGTGATAGCCGATGTTACTAGACCCATTATAGGTATCGATTTTCTTTCATTCTATAATCTATTAGTAGACGTTAGAAATCATCGACTGATTGATAACACGACATCTTTTATTGTTAATGGTAAACCCGCGACTACATCTGAGTGCCAAATCAGAACGGTAATAGGGACATCTCATTACCATAAATTACTTTTACAGTTTCCTGAGGTCACGCGACCCTCTGGGGAGCCCACGGTGCGAGAGGTTAAGCACAAAACAGTACACTACATCCATACTACGCCTGGACCACCTGTGTACAGCCGACCACGTAGACTGGCTCCCGACCGACTCCGTCGAGCCAAGCGCGAATTTGAGGATATGGTAAGAGCAGGCATTGCACGTAGATCCGACAGTCCTTGGGCAGCACCACTCCAGCTAGTACCCAAGAAGGATGGTACTGATCGACCCTGCGGAGACTACAGGGGTTTAAACGCCAGGACAATACCTGACAGGTACCCAGTGCGCCATATTGCAGATTTTGCTCACAACCTGCATGGTTGTACTGTGTTCAGTAAAATAGACCTGGTACGGGCCTACCATCTTATACCAGTGCATCCCCCAGACATACCAAAAACAGCTATAACAACCCCGTTTGGTTTATTTGAGCTAATTTTTATGGGGTTCGGCTTGAGAAATTCTGCGCAATCTTTTCAGAGATTTATAGATGAGATACTCAGAGACCTGGATTTTGCATTTCCCTACATTGATGACATATTAATTGCGTCACGTGACCATACTGAGCATGAATGTCATGTTAAACTAGTCCTAGAACGCCTACGAGATCATGGTGCTGTGTTGAATTCGGCTAAGAGTGTGTTTGGTGTTCCAGAAGTCGAGTTCCTTGGCTACCGGGTTACAGCAAGTGGTACGAGTCCTACCACGGAGAAAGTCGACGCTATCCAGAACTTCACTAAGCCGAAAACGCTGAAAGAACTTAGGAGGTTCCTTGGTATGGCGAACTACTATAGAAGGTATTTGCCAAATGCTGCTAAGACCCAGGCACCGCTGCACCAACTCCTCTCAGGTACAGACATAAAACCTAATACTCCTATCATCTGGACAGATGAGCTCGAGCAAGCATTTAATAAATGCAAGGATAGCCTTGTAAATGCTACAATGCTCGCCCATCCAAACCCAAATGCTGACCTAATGCTCGTCACAGACGCATCCGACGTCGCCATCGGCGCAGTTCTGCAGCAGGAAGTTGGAGGAAACCCTCAACCCCTTGCTTTCTTCTCTAAGAAATTGACACCAGCACAACGCAAATATAGCCCTTTCGATCGAGAGCTACTTGCAATCTATGAAGCTGTCAAACATTTCCGCTTTATGGTTGAGCTTAAACCATTTACAATATGGACTGACCATAAACCTATTGTTGCTGCATTTCAGAAAGCATCTGAGAAGTGTTCTCCCAGGCAGTTCCGACATCTCGATTTCGTGTCGCAGTTCACAACAGATGTACGGCACATCTCCGGTGACGACAATGTTGTCGCAGACGCGCTTTCCCGAATCGAAGCTGTCACCGAAGATATATGCCTAGAGAAGCTGGCTTCATCACAAGATACAGACACCGAGCTGAGGCAGCTTCTGAGCAGTTCTTCTTCGCTAGACCTGCAGAAAGTAAGAATTTCTGATTCTAGTGCATGTAAATTATACTGCGATGTCTCAAGCCCTACGCCTCGTCCGTACCTAACACCTGAGTTTCGCAAGCTAGCTTTTGACAAAGTCCATGGCTTAAGTCACCCTGGTGCAAAACCTACAATTCGGCTAATGACCGAGAAGTATGTTTGGCCTAGTATACGCAAGGACTGCAGAATGTGGACCAAGGCATGCATCCCATGCCAACGGTCGAAGGTTGCACGCCATACACGAGCCCCAGTCCATGCTTTCATACCACCATCTTCTCGATTTGATCATGTCCATATCGACCTTATTGGACCACTGGCAGTATCGCATGGTTACCGCTATTGCCTCACGGCAGTAGACCGCTTTTCACGTTGGCCAGAGGTTATTCCTCTTGAAGACATGACAGCTGACAGAGTGGCACACGCTTTTATGAGTGGCTGGATTGCACGCTTTGGGTGTCCGCTGAAAATAACAACAGACAGGGGACGACAGTTTGAATCTCATCTGTTTAAGGAGCTTGCAAAACTTATTGGATCTAACCACTTAACTACTACTGCTTACCACCCCGCTGCAAATGGTTTAGTAGAGAGGTTCCACCGCCAATTGAAAGCTGCTATAATGAGCCATAACAATGACAATTGGTATGAAGTACTTCCACTTGTACTGCTTGGAATACGCAGTGCCTGGAAAGAAGACATAGCTTCCAGCGCAGCAGAGTTACTATATGGAGAAAGCCTACGCTTACCTGGGGATCTATTCCTTTCATCTAATGCTGAATTAACCGACTATAATGATTTTCTATCTCGCCTCCGCAATCACATTCGCGACTTAAAGCCTACACCTGTCATTCGTCATGGTAATTCTAATACTTTCGTCCATAGAGATCTTTCTTCTTCTCCCGCTGTCTTCTTAAGGCAGGACGCTGTTCGCAGACCGCTGCAGCCACCTTACTCCGGCCCGTATAGAGTCATTGAACGCTCTGAGAAAACCTTTAAGATCGACATAGGAGGTAAGACTGTCACAGTATCTATCGACCGTCTGAAACCAGCGTATGAAATCAACGAACCTGTGCATAACCCTCTCGCACCTGCAGCTCAAGAACCGCCTATCATGTCCACGAAACCGACTCGCGTTACTCGTTCTGGTAGGCACGTTAGATTCCCTCATGACATTTACAACGATTACGACCTAAAGGTCTCCGGGGGGGCTGATGTGGCGAGACCTCGTGGCAAAAAGGCACGAGCCTAATCGCGCCGGGATATGGGCGTGCTGCGTCGCGCCCGCGAACGTTTCGCTCTCGCGCATAGGCCGGATGTGCATTCATTTCATCGTTCAGTTCAGTTCGATATGATCTCCGACGCCGGAAGGCCGCGCGCACGCGCTTCCGTATGCTTTGCAATAGCTGATAGACCTGATAGTATTTATACAAGTTTCATTGACAATAACGTTGTGCTACATATCATACTTACCGTAGTGATAACTATAAGACATAGTGCATAAGTTCTGTACAGTGTATCTCAATACAGAAATATTAATTATATATGGTGGGTTTCATTTTGTGCATAAGACTACGCCCCCATATGATTATTTATGTTATACTGGTATGCTAAGTTAACAATTAACTAATCACTAATATTATTTTTCATTTTATCAATTCAAAAATTAATCAGTATTGACCGGTTTTGACTTATTTCTCCCCGATTTTTAAGGTGGCTTTTTTATTATACAATACAAAGTGTCAATTAAAGGATTATTTTGATTGTTGGCAGTAAACCAATACAAATATTTTCAAATTATGTTTTTAATATAAAATAGCTGGCTGCAACCAAATTGTCATCAATATTTATTACATAATAAAAGACAATAATTGCTTGTTTTATTTACTATCTAAACTGCTGTCCGCACTCAGGCCAGGAATGGTCGGAGTTCTTTGCACAGATGATTTATTTCCGTTGCTACATACGTCCCTATAAAAAACCAAAGACGTAATAAAATATAGACACGTCATGTACGAACTAGGGCTTGAATATCGGACGCTTTTCAGTTCCGGAATTGGGTTTCGAGATTCAGTATTTGAATTCCGGAATTCCGGAATTCCGGAACTCAATCAAGTTTCGTTTTGTACAAAATAGTGATATGTATAAAAAGAAACGGGAGCTGACAGTCCTACGTGATTAGTGATAAACTACTTTGATTCCCGGTAAAATTACTTATTTTAACGTAACGAACTAAAAACCACACGTTTCTTAACTATTGCCTACTGTTGGCCCGGGTAAGCCCTCAGAAGGATGACCCCAGGATTCCTCACAGACCTTGACTATCACTGCGGCCTCACCTAGGAGGTTCGGGTGCTATCCCGCGTATTTGGGGCTTGTTCAGGTGTTATCCCGCATCTCAGGGCGTGCGGCGTGCTTTTGTAAGGACGGCGATTAGCCCTCCCACCGTCCTCAGGCCCCCGATTATGGAGGCCGATAGTCTTAGGCAAAGACATGCCGAATTCGGGTGGGAGCGTACTCTTTCGATCACTTTTCGCCGCATTAATTGATCACAGAAAGACGCAGTGGCGTCCCATTTACTCCCACTGGAGATCATAGCTCGCGCAATGGTCTCCAGCGAGAGAATGTCTACGTCCAGACCTACCACGAGGACCGGGCGATGTTAAGCCCACGCTGTGCACTCCACTAATGTGTGAAGTGCTGTGTCCTCACCGCGTTCTTCGCAGTGCTGGCACTCAGGTGTGGTTTACCAGTGTATTCGTCACAGATAAGCATCTGTGACAACAGGTAGGACAGAGCACCCGCACCGTGGCTCCTCTCTAGTCACTCGCCCATGACCCGTCTGACCGCCGTGATTGTGGCAATTCAGCGATTCCCCCCTTGTGTGATGTGATGTGGCGATTCGGTTTGTTGCTCAAGACCAGGTATCCACGGTTTCCTTGTGGAGCTGGAACTGCCGAAGAAGCGCCTCCTTGCACCAGAAAGGAATAAATTAGAAATATAAATAATGCCGCCTCTGAGCAAAGGACCACGCAGCACCCAATCGTAACCGATGTTCCACAGAAGCGGTCTTAAGACTCATCTCTGCGGAACACCGCACGACGTATCTCGCTAACCCGGCTGGGCCCTAGCCAGCTTGGGTAAGTTATGGACCTCTCGAAAAGATAGGCCCCGACAATTCGACGTAAGTAGGGAGGCACTCCATGATAAATAAGCGCCTCCCTAACGCAGCTCCAGGGCAAGGTGCTGAAGGCGATGCCGGTGTCTCTTGATATCGCCATAGCTTTTAACACCACCTCACCCTGCGATGTTACTGCCTCCTTCAGTCTTCTAATGCGCATGATCGCATCCACAGTGGAGCGCCCTTGACGGAAACCAAACTGGTTATCCGCCAGATCTGGCCCCACGCGTGTGAGGTGCTCGACTGCGCGCTGTGCATTTATACGCTTAAGGACCTTGCTACCTAACGAGGTATGCAAGCTCCTTGAGCGTATCATTGTTGGGGATCGACTGATCGGGGATCGGCCGGAATTGCTCAACGGATCAACACGATCGGCCGATCCCCAGATTGGTAGACTGCCGACCACCTTGCCTTTCGGATCAGAACCAGTTTCCCTGTCTTCTAGACCTTGGGAATCTGGCCTTTTTCGAGGCATGCACTAAAGAGCACCATCACTCGAGGCCCGAGATCCTCAAGAGCCAGGACCCACGATCGGCCTGGAATGCTGTAGGGTCCAGGGACACGGTCCGCGCGGAATCTAAGCCGCAGTACAGTCGCCCCTAACTCACCTTCAGTGACTTCGGGCACGTCGTTCTCGCTGTACACAGCGTCGGGCGCCTGAGACGGAGCCATGTGCGACGGAATATGTTCCTCCGCCTTGATGAGAACAGGGAACCCAGGACCCTTCTCACTCTGGGTCAGTGGAGCGCCTTGGGGCAAAGTTTGCCCCTAATAATAAGGTACGGGCCCCATGAGTTCCGTCAGAACTACTACAACTATGCTGAGCGAGACCTCTGTCAAATTCTTACAGCGTTTCCATCAAACTTAAATTTAACTCGTAGCATAAGTCAAAGCTAAGTCTAAGTTCGCACTATACCTAAATTGAAGTCTAAATGTAAAAAAAATACACAAACGTCATCAATAATATTATTATTTAAATAGTATGTTTTCTATCAAATACCATTAATTTTATGGATTTACATTCTTAGTAGGTTTTAGAAATATCACGAAATAAAATGATAAATACTTAAGTACATAATCGAATTAATTTGTTAGTAGATTAATCCTAAATTATCAACATTGTGGTTATTAAAGGTAATTAAATTGCATAAGAAGCTTATAATCTACATTTTTGTTTGTAATGAAATTAAAGAAGAAGCGAAAATATTTTTTTTTTCCAATATCGAAATACCGGTATTGATCTCGCCAATTCCGGAATTGAGAACGATATTAGATTTTATCGGAATTCCGGAATTATGTCAATTCCGGAATTCCGGAGTTCAAGCCCTAGTACGAACATCACGGCTTTCAAAAACGGCAAATATTTTATACATTCAAAAAAAGAATTTCTATGAAATTATCTATGATAGCATGTATGAAAATTAAGGCAATTGCCTGACTTTTTTGTTGCCATTTTTCAGTGTTGATAACGTATCTATAGTTTTCATATATCATTGCAAAAAACCCGATTTTTTACCGTTTGTCCGTTCCCTCTGTGTGAGAGTCCGACTCACACTTAACCGTTTTTTTTAATTTTATTTCAAGAGCTAGTTATTTGAGCTTTTATAAAACTCGGTTGAAAATGAAAAAGTTTTGTACATGAACTAAAATACCTTGTTATTAGGTATGCTAAGCTACCGCGCGCTGCTTTCAGCTGATAATGATACATTTTTAAAACAAAAATACAAAATTTGCATACTTCTGTTATTCGCGAATGCGAGGTTCATATTTTGTGACGAGGTCGGCAAAACATGACACGCTGTGACGAGGGAATTGTCCAGGAAGGCAAAATATCGTGTCACACATTCCATAAATGGTCAACTTTTTGACGTACCTACAACTAGATAAAAGTAATGATTTTGTAAATTTTGACAGTGTTTATAAATACGTCCTTAACATTAACTATTTTTGGATGTTTTTAGTCTACTCCTGACCACGGTTGTGGTGACCACTATTACACAATACAGCCAAAATTTTGAGAGGTAAAAAAAGTTTCAAAAATAATTAAAAATATTTTTATAACTAGTAAATATATTGGGTTACAATTTACTAAAGAGGAGATGCAGTAATTATAAATGCTAATTTCTTTGCTCGAGCACTCGCCTATTTTATATATACTAATATTATAAAGAGGAAAGATTTGTTATTTTGTTTGTTTGTTTGTAACGAATAGGCTCCGGAACTACTGGTCCGATTTGAAAAATTCTTTCACTGTTGGGAAGCTACACTCTTTGCGGTGAATATAGGCTATATTTTATTTCCGTATTCCCACGGGAACGGGAACTACGCGAGTGAAACCGCGTGACATCCGCTAGTGTTTGGTAAAATAAACTTGGATACTAAGCTCCGTCCGTAAGTATCCGAGTGATATTGCTGGAGAAACGTAGTCACAAATCAGATAACAAACAACCAACCCAAAATGTAACGATGCAATTAATAATAATAAATTTGTGGACATTCTCACACAACATCATCTAGCCATTAAGCTTATATTAAGCTTGTGCTATGGGATCTAGACGACTGATATACATACTTAAATATTTCTAAATACATACATTCATATAGTATGTATGTATCTAGAAACGAAATATATAAGTTTGGGTGTTTTATAAGAAGTTTGGGTGCATTCTATGTACCTATAATATAATATTATTATACATAGAAAACACCCAAACTTCGTATAATCTCACGTAACGCCCAACAGCCTATGGTTGGGAGCCCCGGGTAAGCCCTCGGAAGGATGTCCCAGGACTTCCAACAGACCTACGGCCACAACAGCGGTCTCACCCAGGGGGCGCCGGGCGGTTCAGGTGCTATCTTGCGTCTTTGGGGGGTTTCGGGTGTGATCCCACTTCCAAGGAGGGGCGTGCGTAAACTCCTCACGTCACGCTGCCGTCATGGGCTTAGTCATTTATCCTACATCAAATCCGTGACTTTCGATATAGCAGTTTAAACAGTATCCAACTGTGGCAGAGATAGCGCTGGGACGTACTAAATTACTTATAACTAATAAATTATGCATGAACTACAAGACAGTGTGTTATCTAAAAGCCGGAATTGGCAAGCTAATGCTCAAAGTACTACATGTTAACATGATATCTCTACTAATTATAAATAGGGGAGGTTTGGTTGTTTGTTTGTTTGCATCGAATAGGCTCCGAAACTACTGAACCGATTTGAAACATTTTTATTGTTGGGAAGCTATACTATTTCCATTGAACATCTATAGGCTACTAGCTGACCCGCGCAAATTCGTATGCGTGATAAATGAAGAACCGCTCGACGGATTTTGTGCAAACTTCAAATAAACCATCTACTAAATAGTCCGAACAAAGCCTAAACATTTGGTTTGGATAGGTCAGCCCGTTCTTAAGTTATAAAATTACAACGAAAAGTGGCATTGATTTTTATATACAGGGTGAATTTTTCAAAAGGGATTGGATGGCCAAATCCGCCACTATAAGGAATAGCGAAAAATGCTCAAAGGAGTCACGAGCCCGATTTTGATGAAACTTAAAACCTGATCATTAGATTTTTAAAAACCAATTATCCTAGCTGGGAATCGAACCCAATGATTATGAAAAAAAAACACACCCTATATTATTACACCATACGATTGTGTTGCTATGAAGGATCATATTCTGGGAAGTAATGTCATACGGCAAACTAAAGGAAAGTGCTCATCTTTAACAAAATACAACTTAATTTTCTTACATTAACTGATTAATTGTTCAAAATGTAGACCATTGTTTCCAATACATAGTTCCAATCCATTGTTTCCAATTCGAGACCTCAAGGATCGTACCGCATACAATTTTATTGATTCCGTTTAGAATATTCTCCAAAGAATCATGATTTATAACACGGAATAGTTACGATCTATTCTCGGATTTCGAACGAAACAAATTATGTTACAAAATTTAGGTACATGAAATATGAATTCTATTAAAATTCCAAACTTTCCTTAAATTTGTCGTATATCATTACTTCGCAGAATTTGATCCTTATCAGCGAAACTATCGTATGGTGTAATAATAAAGGATGTGTTTTTTTTTTCAAAATCAAAAAGTTCGATTCCCAGCTAGGATTATTGGTTTTTCAAAAATCTAATGATGAGGTTTTCAGTTTTATCAAAATCGGGCTCGTGACTCCTTTGAGCATTTTTAGCTATTTCTTATAGTTTCGGATTTGGCCATCCAAGCCCTTTTCAAAAATTCACCCTGTATATAGATATAGGTATTTAAACTTTCATGGTCTGTCTGAATGACATTAATATTAAAGTTAGCGGGAAATAGAGAGTTTCCGCTCTCAACAATAGGTACATGGTAAATATCCCGCTAACTTTAATACTAATCTATAGGCTATATTTTATTCCCTTATTCCCACGGGAACGAGAGCTTCGCAGGTAAATACGCGTTACGTACGCTAATATATAATGAAATGGCTTTACCTTGTTATAATTTGTATGATTGCACCTCACGAGAGCAGCTCAGCATCTGTAAATAAAAACATCATGTTAAATGTGGACGTCAAAATCAAATACAGGAATAGATAATATTTTTATTGTTATTGTAAGTCAAAGTTTTTCTCCGTGGGTAATTAAGACGGGGGATTAAAAAGATAAGAAGCCTCCAGTCGGTAAAGAAAATTGATTAACTTAAAAAAATGATAATCCCCTTTGGACGCAACTGTACCTGAACGCTCTGTAATAAATTCCAGATTGTTAAAAATAAAAAAGTTGGTTAAGGAATTTGATTGAAATCTATCAATCATTATTATTATTTTACCGTCTACGATTTAAATATCGGAAACTAGTTGTTTCCCGCGGCTTCGACCGCCTAGAAGTCGAAATCGCATAAAATCATAACCCTCATTTTGAGCAGTCGGTTAAAAAGTAGCCTATGTCCTTTCCAGGGCCTCGAATTATCCTTATACCAAATTTCATCTCAATCGCTCCAGCCGTTTAGGCGTGAAAGCGGAACAGACAGACAGACAGAGTTACTTTCGTATTATAATAATAGTAGGGATGATGATTTGAGTTATAGATGGCTACTCGCTCAGTGGTAGGAAACCATGTGATTTAAGTTGGTAAGAGTCATCTATGTAGGATTTTCTCATGTAAAAAAAGACAACACACTCACTAATCAAAGTAGTCTGTGATGTACCCTAGCGTCATAACCTTCATTTTTTGTAAAAATAGTCGAGAAAGAAACTTACGGTTAATAATATTCATTAATGACGTTGTGGCCGAGTGGTTTAAACACCGGCTCATAGCATTGAAGATAGCGGTTTCGGATCTCAGCTCAACAATACACTTTTCCTGGGGTATGCTTCCGAGGGCTTGTTAGGCAGGATAAGTGTCGTGAGGATTTTTAGTCGGTAGGAGTCCGGTATATATGTATAGCATCCATGAGGATTATCCCTCACGTAAAAAAAAGGGATTTTCAGTAGTTAATCTCAATTAACTACTATTAACCCTATGATAACAGTATCAATAAATGTCCTTTTTAAAAATAGTAAAAACATTATCTAAGAAATCATAAATTTAAAAAAGATTGCAACAACTGAAAATGTAAAACCTATTTGCCTAACAGAAAACCATCTCGTTACCTTAAAGGTCGTGGTACCTTGTTACACGCAGCTACCAGTGTCAAGTTATGTGAGAAATGAATTTAACATTTGATAGCCCCCCAGGGGGTGCGTTTATGGCGACCTGAGGCAGATAGAAGGCTGTCGTCGCCTATTCGATCGTTTCGCGTTATTGAATATTGGTGTACGATCGCTTTCGTTAAGAGGTATTTCGTAACAAAATCTGACTAAAGCGAATGTTTTTGAAAAGTAAAGAATTGTACAAAAACTTGCAGTACAAGAATCCATTTGGGATTTCATTGAGCATTTGCCACACTTTGGTCTTTAATGGCGAAACGACTCAAAAGCCAGGTTTTATTTTCATTGATCTATTCGGCCTATTATTAGATCTATTAATTACTACTAACTATTATTGGATCTATTAATAGAGAGTGGATCGAATTCATCGCCTTTTTTTTGTTTTCAACTGCACACGGCTTCAAAATAAAATATTGCTAGAACCATAAAAACCCCTTTTTCAGCTGGATATCAGGATTTACAGAATTATGTAATTATAGTCTAAATAAGCAACAAACCGAAAATACTACAGTATTTCCCACTCAAATTAGGTCAATTGTGTCGAGAAAATGGTGTCTAGTTGACGCTAATTAGCTCTTCCGAAACATTGAACAAGACTGCTGATAAAATGTGAGCACAGTCCAACCAATTTTGTGAACAATGTAATACGATTCTACTAATAACTTGGGTGACAGACAGAGAAAAATATTTGAACAAGAAGAAAGGTTTCGTATGAACATTGAATGGTTAGAAGTGCGCTCGAAAACCCGACACCAAGTGACATGTTCAAATAAATGGCAAAATATAACTACTCTGTGTGGCGCCGGCTTTAGATATAAACTTAACCCTTCTCTGTAGTAGACAGATAAATTATCAATTAATTGAATCCATTAAGCTCTCGGGAAAGAGAACGATGAAGTCTAAAACATTTGATAACTCAATAATAATACATTTCCCTCTATTATATCATATTGTAGGTTGTCAGAACCGGTCTCGCTTAATAATCTGCTCCAGATGTCGAATAAATTAACCTACAAATAATTTGCGGGTAAACAATCATATACCTTCGTCGAGTAATTGATCACTCGCGGCTCCTGGACTATCAATCAACCGACATAAATGGCTAGGTTGCCGACAAACTTGAATAAAAGATTAATTCACTCTCAATACTTTGCCTATTAATCTTCGAATATAGTCGAAGATCCAGCTGCGTTCGGCCTTCACCCACCTAATTAATGGATATCATTGTCAAAGTACCTGCCTGCCCAAGCTTCTAACGGTATATTAAAGATAATGATACCTACATTTTCACAGCTATTTATACGAAGCAGCCTCATCTGATTACTCCATTTTTTTCAAATCCAACAAAAGTTTTCGGCATACAAATTTTAGATAAATATGTACATATTTTTAATTTTTCATTTTTAAATTTCATTAAGATAATTATTTTCCTGTGAATTATAGTCACGCCTTTATATCCGAAAGAATAGACAGACATATTATGCGCCCAAAAGCCACCATTTTGTTTTTGACCCACGTAATATATTATGGTGACCTCGTTGCAGTGTTGAAATAGACAGGCGCCAGTCTATAGTGACTAAAACTGTTTGCGCTGTTTTCAAGCCTCCCATAAAACCTTCAACTTGGCTTTTACGACTGCCTTGTTACTGGTACCGATCGCTTAACTTGCCTTCCGAAGCACAGAAACGCTCGCAAATATCACATTGATCAACCATCTGAGGTATTACATGATACTTACAGCAAATTTGTTTAGAGGTATTAAATGTTACTTACAGCAGATTTGCTTAACTATTTTGTTGTTAAGATATAAAATAAATAAAATTTTAACGAATAAGAGTTGGATGAATATCAGGTACAGTGGGATCCTCTACTAGAGCTGCAGAACCAACAATTCGGACTCATTCGAGCTTCTAGAAAATACCTTCACGAATAAAATAGTCTATCGCGTAAATTAAGAAGAAGTCTATAAAAATCAGGACATGTACTGGAGGGTTGAACTACGAGGGTTTGTGGCGGAAACTTTGAAACTGGGCGATATCAATTTATGGGCAAAGCTTTTATGGCGATAGTAAAAAGAACTTTTGGGTCATCCCGGGGATATTTCGTGGGAAGTTTAAGCATTTCGCGCGTCCCAGTGGCCCTTAGTGTACAGAAACGTCGCTTTAAGAAAGTTTTATGTTAATGCTTGTAGTGTTGTGTTTGTGGTTACGGTTAAATGGTGGGGTTATGAATTATTGTGAAGTACTAGGAGAAACCCACGTGGATTTATACAAATTATATGCAATTCTCAAGAATCTCCGTTGGAGAAAACTGTATGAAAAGTGGTTCTGTAGTTTCTGAGTGTTTTTTACACACTTACTAAAGTAGCAGACTAGTATCATGGTCTACCTGGCCGAACCTGGTTATTGTAGCCTATGTACATATTTGCTACACCAGACCACTTTTATTACCATGCTGAAATGGACAGACTTCCAGTGACACCTGAAGTTGAAAGTTTTTAAGGTCTTAAGATTATTTTTGAAAAGCAATTAGTATGCTAACTGATCATTTTTTTTTTAAATATGGAAAAAGAATTGGTTTCGAACAGGATTCGCCCCAAGACCTATACTAAGGTGAAAAATTTGGTTGGTTACGAGTAAGCTTCGGTGGCCGACTGGTTAGGGCGTCTGCACGGTTTACAGAAGACGCAGGTTCGAATCCTGCTCGAAACCAATTCTTTTTTACGACTGCCATGTTATTGGTAATCCACTGCACGTACCTATCGAAGCACGAAAACGCTCGGAAATAAAAATACCACAAACTTAGCGTAATGTGCTTAACGCAATGATCATTTACAGAACTCTGAGCAATTTCTCAAATTCCTTAAAACACTTAAAACAGGAAGGGTAAGATATAAGAGTGTATATTATTATTTCATTATTTGCTTCCCTCAAGAAGATTGTAAAAAATGAAGGCGCAGTGAATATTAATGGAGGTCCCGTTATAAAATTTGCTGTTATAACGAAATCCTTCACTGAAATAAATACATTGAAAAGAAGTAAAGCGCGAGAGGCCCGTAATCCGTTGCTTACTCCTTTGTAGTAAACCCTTTGTTTACTTTATAAAATACATTTTACATTTTGGACATTAAATAGGAACACAAAGGCCTGGTCCGGTGACATTGTCAAAAGTTATGTCAAATTACAATGGACATACAGACATACAGAAAGCATAAATAGGTAAGTAATGTCTATACCACCTAATAATATATTATAATAAAAGATTTGTTTGTTTGTAATTGATAACTCTGAAACTACTGAACCGATTAAAAAAAGACATTGGAATTCCAAATTGTTGTCCACTAATATTTAAAGAAGGCTGTATGTCATCATGTTATTAAGGTAGGTCCTGGGGTATCCTTCAGAGGGCTTACCCGGGCTCCCAACCGTAGGCTGTTAGTCACGATATGTGAGGTTTTTAGTCTGTAGGAGTCAGGCATAGCATCCCTGTAGGATTTTCCCTCACGTTAAAAAAAATGAGGTAGGTTACATGATTATAATATTAAAGAAAGTTATGTAGTCTATATATCATCACGCTACACCCAAGGGAGCAGAACCGTAATCATAAATGTCAACAAATCTGGTCGACTTCTATACGTTATGTGAAAACTAATTTAACTAATTAAGTACTTTGATGTTTTCTCAGCTGTAAATACCTATCGATCGAGTGAGCGTTAACCCTTACCGTAAATGTTTGCTGTGAGACAAGACAATACAGTGGACCAGAAACCTTACAACAAATCTAGTTGTCTGGGAATTATCAGTTTTAATAAAATTGCGTCTTCCGCAGCAACAGATAGGAAATGAATAACTAAAGAGCTGAAATTTTTACAGATGATGTATTTCTGTTGCTACTATAACAACAAATACTAAAATCTGCAAAAAAGGGCTGTTAAGGGGGTTTCCTTGCAACAAACATGATTTTTTTGCGGTTTTTCTCATGGAACTCTCCGTTCGCGAGTCCGACTCGCACTTGACCGGTTTTTGACTGATCTTTCTCTTTTTTTTCAAACTATTCAGCCGCGTAGCTTTCGACCCCGTGGGAATAAAATATAGCCTATCTTACTAAGGGTGAATGTAGCTTTCCGATGGTGAAAGAATTTTTGAAATCGGCACAGTAGTTTTAGAGTTTATTCATTACAAACATACACACACATAAAAATACAAAGTTTTCCTTTTTATAATATTAGTGTAGATGACATTTCACCAGTAAATTTCCGTCCACGCTTTCGAAAATCGCAGTCCAAAGACTGTGCCATCGTTATTTCATTACGCATTTATTTATTGCGTTTGAGGCAAGTGTCGCTGGCTTTATTTGATTTCCTCCAAGGCACTAAGCTTTATTGCCAGCACTATGGTAGGGAACACTCTAAAGCTTGCTTAGTAAAGCTTTGAACCAGAAGATAGCATAAATAACTCAATTTATTTACTCTTACAATCTAGTACTCGTATTTTCATTCAAGGTTTCCATTCGTTCAACATTACTTTACTTTTAGACTTAGATTTTTCAGGCTCAAAATAACAAAGATCTCAGACTGATCAGACCTTTAGTTTAACGTTGTCTAAACATGGCTGGCCTGAGAGCTTGTTTGGCAAATTAAACTATAAACTCTGATTGCTTTTATATATGAAATGTTTGTCTCAAGAGTCTGGGTGTTTCTATGTATAATATGTATGTATTTAAAAGTATATAAGTATTAATATCCGTGGTCTGACACCATAACACAAGCAGGTTATTCCTAGCTTACTTTGGAATCAGATAGCATTGTGTGAGATGTCCGTGAATATTTATTTATTTGAAAAAAAAAATACAATTCTAGTTTGTAGATTGTATGATAAAAATTCTCAATTGGTGTGCATATTTTTCATGCTAGAAATCAATTGCTTATATAAATAATTTGTTAAAATACTAAAGCAATATTCGAACATTGTCCGACATAATTCATAATTCATTTATTCTTAACAAAATAAATTTGTGTAGAATAACATAAATAATAAGTACCTGACGTTACATACAATTTTTTTAAATGTAGGGTAGGGTGGGGCTAAAAGGTCCATTTTACGTAAATTGCCTGGTAACTATTTATGTATAAGGTTCATAAAAATAAGTTTTCTAGCAATGGATACCGCTATCCTTCATTTACAAGAAAGAACAAGTGAACATAGGTAATGTCTATCTATAACCTAGATATTTGCATTTTTTAAAGTCGAGTCGTATGGTCCCTTTTACCCCACGGGTGGGGTAAAAAGGACCAGTACTGGGGTATAAAGGACCAGTATATTTACATAGTTTTTTTAGGTAATTACAGCAAGTAAATAAATGGAAAATATTTTAAATTATTCAGTCTTTATTTTAATAAAAAAAAACTAAACAACATTTCTTAGCTTATTTCACTATGGAAACTATTTTAAATCAATCAGTCTTTATTTTAATAAAAAAAAAACTAAACAACATTACTTAGCTGGCACGTTATCCAGTCTAAATTAGTTGTACTTTTTACTCGTCATCTGAATCGCAATTAATACATACTAACCAAATCGTGGTGATTCTGGATTTTCTTTGAGGCTTGCAATAAATCTTATTTGAGAAGTTTTACTAATTTCGTGGTCAAGACAAACTTGACGTATGGATTTATTTTCGTTTGTGTCTAGCTCAGCCGCACGTTGCATGATCTGGACAGACTTTTTACCTCTCTCGGTGGTTCTCTGGTAATTCCGCATACTGAAAAGAATATCATAAAATGATATATTTTGTATAGGGTTAAAAGGTCCACCGTGGGGCATAAAGGTCCAGAGTGGACCTTTATACCCAACTGTATTTTGATTGAAGTTCAAGGTTATAGAAAAAAATCTACACGGAAAATTCAATAAACAATGGCTTTACGTTAAACTGTATATGTTTAACTGCACCTTTAATAATAATTCAGGTCTGTAATGTTATAAGCACAAAAGTCAGACTAAATATTAGTGAGGTGAAAAATTTTACTCACGTGATTTTTTTGCACCGGCATCGCGTACACTCTCGTCGGTGCTCGCGAGCTCACTGCGCGAGGTTGCGCGGGTACACCTTCCGCACCACCTTCATACGCCTGCCATTTGTTTCGTTCGCGCATTTATAATGTCTGAGATAGGCATGGTGGACCTTTTTACCCGCGGACCTTTAAGCCCCACCCTACCCTACACCTTAAAATTTTAAATATAATTTTAAACAATCTAGTGATAAAATGTCGACAAATAGACAATTTCTTGATACTTTAAATCAATCAATAAAATAATAACATGTCAAGGCATACATGGAACATAATAAAATTATAGCCCTATATTATTTATCTATTCTTTAAAGTGATTTTTGAATAGCCCAACAAAACCAATAGTCACAAATAATTCCGGAGAACTGGACTTGTACCTAGAAATGTCACATTATGTCATAGGTATATATTCCATTTCGCAACATAGGATGATTTACAACGAGATGAGCACTTTCGTCCCACAACGGGCGATAAACTGGTTTTTGCAACTATTCATCAACTTCAACAAAAGTGATTTTATTGGTCCATAATAAGATAATTTTATTTTACTTTTATGTTATACTTAGATAGTATTAGTACCTACTCAACGAAATATAAATACTTTACTATCTATTTATTATCTACATGAACAGAAAAAAAAATACTTTTATTCTGATAAGAAGGAAAAATTATATTGAATCAAAGTACCGGTGGCCATTTTGGATTTAATTAATGACATGTAGTTCGGAATCAACACAATAATAAACAGTCGTCCTCTAAGTATTATTAATTAATTTAAAATGACTTGTCGAATGTTTGTTTGGAAGTCAATTCTTCCACACTTAGACAGATTTTGAACCTTCTACTCGTATATTACCTAATGGTTGCTCGGCATCGCCAATCCACCCGAGTGGATTATCCTTAGGTATCCCATTTTACCTTCATAAAGGGGGTGAATTTAAAAAAAAAACTTTTTATAAATGGGGGCCTACATTATAAAAGCAACTCATTTACTAAAAATACCTATAAAATTTTTGAAAGCAAAAGTTTCGACTGGTTGTAGATTATATGAAAACTAGCTGTAGCCCGCGACTTCTTACGCTGCATTATCTTTAGATTAATATAACTTTTATATTTATGAACCGGTTGACATGAAACAAACACTAAATGTTAAGTGGAGCAAATCGCAACGCAATAACTAAAACCGCATTGCAATCAGTTGAGCGGTTGCTGAGATTAGCGTGCACAAACGTACAGACAAACAGACAAACATTCTAAAAACCATTGTTTTAGATTCAATTGCGTCCAAAAAGCCCCCCTATAAACGTTTTTCTTATATATCTTCAATGTACAGAGAGCGACCTGTTACGATTTTATTATATGTACCAATTGATATTGATTGATGACAAACTTGCCGTGTCCGTGTGGACGCACACAGAAAATTAATCTGTATTAACAAATTAATTCTCAACTACTAAACATATCTAACTATAAAAATAGTACATTTAGGCAACATAAATCCCATTATTTACTTCATAAATATCAATCTCGTTTTCTACGACACAATTTTAGTACGCCAAGGTCTCCAATCCGATCGTTTATGTTCGATACGTGAGCGAGATACACCGGATGCTGCGTCGTAAACCAACTTGATTCAGAAACACTTTGCCAACTTTCCCCAGTCGTCACTGAAGTTATAGGTGATTAATTTTGTGCAATAAGTTTTGCTTTATTATTTGCGAGGTATGAACGTAATATAAAGAGTTATTATGCTTTCATCTCCACTTGTGCTTACAGTATGACACTTTCAGGGTCTCGTTTATTAATTCAGCCAGGCAAAATGACGCTTCCCGCTTGACAGAAAGTCATAGCGACATCTAGAAAATGAAAATATCTGTATTCACATAGGTCACAAAGTAACACTTATCAACATCAAGACTTTTGATTCTACATTTAAATTTACTGCCAGATTCGCAAAGCAATAGGTAGAGCCTGTGAGAAAGAACTGGCAAGAAAACTCACGGCCACTCTTTTCAAATAGTCTAGGTACAGTCGTTTTGTTAGATGTGAGATTTGAGAACCACTCTCGTAGTTCTCAAGCCATTGACCGTGTCTTTAAAGATTCAATGATGTGCCTCTTTATGCTTCATTTGAAGAACAGGAATTAGAAATTTCTGCCTCTTAGGAAAGATACCGAATATTTATTTATCTACATACAAAACTATCAATCACAATTGAATTGAATTAACCCTCAAGTAGGTATTTTCTCTAGAAGGTATTTTTTGGTTATAATACCATATCAAGTGCAGTTCTAACATAAAATACATCGCGTTACGCGACGGAAATGAAACTAATATAGGACGAAAATTTTGTCAACATTTCGTTCCGTTTCAAAATGTGTGCAACAAGCTTAAGAGGTCTCAACTCGACTCCAAACGTGGTTTTTCACTGCAACCTGTTTTTAGCTTTTTTGTGCCTTTATGCCAATTACGAGATCGAAACACACAGTTTGTTTTCGAATTCGCATTAACAGTGGCGTGATCAGCCTTTTAGCCAACAGTGACTAATTAATTAGCCCGTATATATTTGCTTTTTTTTAATTTGGGCCGTCAATGTTTTCTAAATAAATATTATGCTTGATAAGGATCAGATGCTCTATAACTTGACTTTTTCCCACTCAGTTGAGTTACATTTTTAAAACTGATCAATTTTATAGAACCATTTCTAAGCTTTTGAAGGATTTAGCTGACGTGGTTCCGGGTTCATGTGGGACAATGGGAACACGGACCACTGACAGTGGCCGGAGTGTTGGACTAAGTACTAAGGCGTTTAAGGGATATCTCTCGTTAGCTTAAAGTTTGAAATGGTCCACAAGTCTGAAATGGGTTGTCACCTTAAAGAATAAAGATTTCTATTATTCAAAGCTAGCATTAAATAGAGTCCTTTATCATGTTTACGTACTCCACAACATAAATCTTCATTGAAGTGTCGTACGCTACATAAAACCACACCGCCGAACTTTGACCTACGATAATTTACTCCACAAGTTCATTGGCTACACTCTGCAGTAACTAATTTTATATGCCCAGGGCTCTAAATCCATTTGCCGATGTAACTTCAAACGACCTACTCCAAATTTCTATTACAAAAGTTGTTTTTCGAACTACGTAGTAAAAAAAGAATAACGGGGATTGTTCAGCGATTCGCTATTCGGATAGTTTTGAACTCGCCGCCTATTGTGGGTTCAGTATATGAGGGCGTTGCCCTCGTATCTGGTGGTAGATCTGGCTGGTAGAACCTTAGATCATCTAACCACAGGATGCGCCTTACTTAAGCATTGTTTTCTGCCATTGCACATGACCATTTGGTCTTTTGGCTTTATGAAAAGCCTGTACATCAGTACATCATTTTATATGATTAAACTAGTACATTACATTGTAGTTGACTGTACAATAACAATTAACACACAACAGCCATTACGCGTTTGTCGATAAATACATTTTTAAATGCAATGAAATTTAAATGTCTTTGTGTTTCCCCCTTCATTTGTATGAAAACTGGCAGAATATTTTTGTATGCGGTGGTTCGCAAAGGCTAGTCCCGTGTTATATGGTCTAAGGGTAGAACGTAGACCGGTCAACTGATAGGTTTTTTGTTGTTTTGCGTATGGACTCCTGGTAACACGTGTTTTAAACCGGTTGGTTCACTTACCTGTTGGATGAGTTATACCTTATCTGTATAGCCCATAGACTAGGCAGAGATATTTATCATACTTTCGTGTTGTATCTTGGCTACAGTGTCTATTTTTGGACAAACAAGACTCAGATTCTAAGAGTCAGACTCTCAAGAGTACCGTACTTACTAGATACACGTTATATGATGCATTTACAGTGAGAAACCCTCCTTTGAGAGTATAATAGAAGATTAATTCATTATTTGGCTTTCGCTGCAGCTCAGGTAACTTTTAGAATCCCGAGATAGTCATATTCTTCGACAGAATTGCAAGTAACTGAGTAAGTAAGTACCTCCTTTTCATTTAATATCTGTCTGAAGTGCCCTTTGAATCTCAAAAGTGCTGACGGCAGCATTACTTCTTGCATTGATACCAGGAAAGATTTCTGTGACTTCTTGAGACAATGTCACAAAAGAGAAAACCATAAGAATTTCTGTGACAATTTCTTCTCTTAAATGCAAGATTTTGTTGCGTATGGGGCCCGATGACCATCAGGTTTGTTTCTAGCTTAATTACTACGTAAACTCTATAAAAAGAATAACACGAGCTTTGGTTCTTATTTCATTATCAAAAGCATTCCTCTCAAGAGAGACGTTGACTTGAATATTGTCAGTCAGTCTAGAAATATTTTCAACAAATTCAAAACAAACAAAGCATCTTAGTTACAATAATTTCTAGTAAAATGACATATTTTAAGGGCTGGAAGGTCAGACTTCATTGTCAAATATCTTGCACGTTTAAGTACCCAGTAGTCTTGTCTCGAGTTGCCTTACATTGAACGTAGACAGGTGTCATATTTTATTTGCGTACGCAGACAGCGCAGACATACTGTGATAGAAGATATCACCTAAAGACTATCTTTGATAGAAGAATTCTTTTATTGTGTGATAGAACGCTTGTTTCATATGACGTAAAACTCACTGCTGGTTTTATTTTTTACTGGAAATCGTTTTTTGAGAACACTGAGCTCCGAAGTCAACCAAGTCTTCGCATTACTGAGAATAAGATCAAATAAGTGGATTTACAAGGCAAATATTGGCAAATCACAACATTGGAAGTTTGTTTCGATAACTGAGGCCCTAGTCGCACATCGGGTCGGTATCAGGGTTTTATTGAAGAGTAAGTACTATTAGGTTTTATATTGGGTGTAACAAAATTGACTCTCCAAATTTCGTCACGTGACGTGGCATCTGTCAAGAAACATTACAAAAATGAAGAAAAAAAAATTACGTGAATACTTTAACCGTAAATCCGTTTTAAAGGTCCTATAAATTTTCATTTTCACCCTTTCTATCGCTACTGAGCGGCAGTAGAAAGCGACAACGACAGCCAGACGGGTGCTCCGTGTTTGTTTTGCCACGGCGACCATGTTACCTCGAATTGCCGCGGTAAAAAACGAATTCTTAATGTGCGACAAAAAAAAAAAAATTAACCCTCCTTTTTTATTGAATATTTGTATTTGATATCCGATGCCAAGTCATCTCATGAAATTTGGAGAGGTAATTTTGTTACACCCAGTATATAGATCACTACTTTTTAAGGAAACTGATTGACTTTTATCGTTTTGACTTAATTTATCTTCAGGCGTTTTAACTAATCCTGTATCCACATTGGTAACTGGCGGATTACTCGAGTGACTTACTGGTAAATAACATTGTAAAAAAGCTTTTAATCTGCTCTGAGTCGAATATATTCTTTTTCTTTTCATTTCACTTTTGGTACCTCACGAATGACATCTTTCCCGTTACAAGTGAAAACGGTATAATTCTTTCAGAAGATCTAGGGCGCTATTGTTAGATAGAAGTCGACAAAAATTGTCTTGACATTGGTTAAACTTTTTCCGGAATATACAAGCGAGACCATGAACAGGACTTCTTTTCTTTTTTAAAATACAAAACGTGCTTTTACTATTTTCTTACAACTTTTCCTCCTTGAAATACATGTGTGCATAAACTGTTAAGGAAATTCACTGTGAATAAATCCAAGATAAACTCAAGTCATTCTCTGTTTTTCCAAGTTACGCACAAAATAAGATCGAGATACTTTTAAAGCGAAATGGAAGTTTCTAGAGCCGAAACTAAGTTTTCCAATTAATATAACAACATGATGAAGCGGAGAAATTAAGTATACGCTACGGTTAGTGCGGACTCTGTAATCTCGCGAAGTACTTAAGTGTTTTGTTTGAATAACTTTTATACCAAATGAAATGTTATTTTAAAGTCTTATTCGCCGCTTGAACAAATTATTATGCGATGAGTTTTCAAGTGAATTCATTGGGCAATTTATTCATTAGCTTTTTGAAGAAGAAATTGTTTGAGGATTGTTGCTGCTAGAGATAATAAAGTCTGTAGTGGGTTTAATAAAGTCAAGCTAATAAAGTAGGTACTCGGGTGCCAGCTAGATGGGGGCGATACAATAGCGAACGCTGAGGCTGAGAGGCCTATTATATTAACTGCAGTGGGAAAGAAATTGGTTCTTTCCTACTGACTTTTTGACAGTAAGCTCAACACTGCATTCTAGATTGAAAAAAATACAACACTAAGTCAATTTATTTAAAGTTTTTGAACAAAAAATATGATTCTTTCATTTCATTTCAATGATGAAGTGGCATTTGCTAATCCTCTAAGGAATATAATTAAATATTGGTAAGTCATTTTCGCACGGTACCTGATTCCCGGGATACAAACAGCCATGATTGAGCACCGGGAAACCGTCACTTCAATTCGAAATAGTCATCGGTTTAAATCACAAAACTGACAAAACGTCAATGCTAATGATTGGTTCATATTGTCCATAATTATAATGGATAGTATTTCAATATGTCGTTCAACTCATTAAACACGTTGTTAAAATATTATGTATTTATGCGTTAAATTTGACAAATCCTTTGTAACTACAAAACATGAATTACGTGATTGCTACAGATAATCAGTTTATTGACCACTGAAATCATGGATGGTTTTGATAAACAGTTTCGTAATGTGCAATCAGTGACCAGTGTGGACGTCGAGCGGTTGTTGCCAGTTGATCAAAATTAACGCATTGCAAATAGTAACTGCGCCACATCCCATTCGGCGAAGCGGAATACAAAATGTTTAGAACTAGTGGAATAATGGAACAGAATAATATCCCTATTATTAGAGTTAACGGGATATTTACCATGTACTATTGAGTGTTTCCGATATTTCGGCGCTGTTGCAAGCACCATGATCACGGAGGAACTGAAGTAGGGCAGACCTGGGCTGGTTGACTATAGGGGTAGGTAGACTAACTATCAATAACTCAGCCAAAGCAATGGCTTGGAGCCAACCGATGACACCCGAGAGTCCGCTACCTCTCCCCGCTTAGTCACTGGCGGCGCGGTGTCGCGCACGCGCACCGTTTAAGTGAAGGATACTAAAGTTAAAAATTAACGTACGTAAGTAATTATTTTCATCGTAAGGTTTTTCGTAATAATGCCTATTTATTCATGGTTACTGATTGTCAAAGAATTTATAGTGGATGTTTGATTCATGTTCTTTCTTTTATGTATGATGTTATTTGATTTCTTAGCAGTTTTGTGGGTATGTCATGTGATTGAAAATAAAAATGTGGTTCGGGGCTAGTAGACTAATGTATAACGGGGCTGGATGACCAATAATCGTACATAAAAAAAAGAACATGAATCAAACATCCATTATGATTTTTTTGACAATCAGTAACCATAAATATATAGGCATTATTCCAAAAACATTACGATGAAAATAATTACTTACAACGTTATTTTTCATCTTTAAATTCCTTCACTCAAACGATGTGCGCGCGCGACGCCGCTCTCTCGGTGATTTATTGTATTTGTGTTTTATTTTCAATAAAAAATAATAAAAATAATAACTGTTTATGTATGTTGCCTTTTATCCTATTTCCTCGTAGATTTTGCCTTTACAAGTCCATAGGTCAACTTACCCCAGGCGAATAGTCAACCTACCCCAAGCATGGGGCAGGTTGCCCAGTTTTTCTTATTGTATAAGATCTAGCCTGTACCCTATATTATAATGAATTAGGTGCTTTTTGCTATATTTTTCCAAAACTTAATAGTTAATCTATGAAATAAACCTGTTTTTGAATTAATATTCTATAAAGAAATAAAAATATAAGCCTTTAAGCTGAAACCTAGTCAACCAGCCCCGGTCTACCCTACTGGCGGTTGAAAGCGAAAGTCTCAGCACATATATTATCGATCGACCCTCCTGCGCAGTCGTTTATTACGCGTTACACCACTACCACTGGTCTCACTTTCGTTTTCAATAACTCGACGTTCACGACACACAACGCTCACCGTGTCTACTCGCGGTTTAGTATGGAACTGTTTATGGTTATTTGTACACAAACGAACCACTGGATGCCAGACGCTCGGCAACTGAAACCCATCCTCCCGATTGAAATTCTTATGCCCGTTTTCACCAACCAAACATAAGTCTTCTCCTAACTAGGGGCCGCCTACCATAGGTAGCCCCTAAATACAACCCCTTATCTAATTTCGTTTTCACCATGCTAAGTGACACCTAACTAAGGGTCTCCTATTTTGTAGTGATTTCCAAAACCGTAAATTTGTGCAAGTGTTTATCGATTGTCTTATTTTTGCAATATTAAATTAATAAGTTGTTTAATATTACTTAGTAAGAAACTTAAATATGAAATTAAATATTTTTTGTATATTTAAACATTAAATTACCTTTTTTTTTCTAATTGGTGGCTGAATAGATAAAAAAATAGTTAAGAATTAATATGTAAATGTAAATTTTCAATGATTTTATTAATCTAGACTCTGATATTATTTTAATACAGTTTTAGATATTTACCTGGCCTGACCTGTATTTTAATGTGTGTACAATCTATACAACCCAATATATTGGGGAAGTGCGCTATCTTGAAAAATTCTGACTTTACTGTAACTTGCTCCTGTTCCGTGTCTGGAAATACTATAAATTCCTTATATAAGGTTACAATAGCTTCAGACGCTCTCTTTATAATACCTACGGCTGCAAGTACTGACACTGTTGCCGCCCATATCAGATACTGTTAGTAAATGACAACCTGTACTTAGGGCACACAATAACTGTTTTATAGGTGGCACCGATTTGTTTCTGTAAAACAAAAAATGTAGAGATTTCAATAACTACGTACAAAGTAAAGCTTTGGGAAACAGTTGAATCGGGGCAGGTACTAGGTACCATTCTTTTAAGCGAAATAAAAGTCTCGCCAGGCTTTCCTAACGTCCAAACTTATTGAGGTAGGTATTATAAATATAAAATCTTATCAAAGAACTTAAAATAATTTTGTATCACTTACCTGTCATCGGGATAATCTAATATTTGTTCAATTTTATTTAACAAAAAGATAACAGTCTCCTTAGTTAACCTAAATCTTGTATAAAAATCTTTATCGTCGTATTTAGAAAATAAATCTGGTCTCTCACTGTAAATAAATTTTCGGTCTATTGTGTAAATTATGATTATTTATCGTCTCTAAAACCTCCACAGCGTCGAAAAAATCCCACAAATCCTCCATTTCAATAATTTTAAACAAAATATGTGTCCAGTACCGCTTTCACTTTGCTAGGGGTTAGTTAGGTGGTCAACATTCGGACCCCTAAATTTTAAGAGCCATAAGCTCTTAAGTGTCCCCTAAAGGTTGGTGAAAACGAAAAGGTCACTAAGAGGTACCTAACTTTTCGTAGGTGGCCCCTAAATTTTAGGGGACGTTGGTGAAAACGGGCATTATACTTTTTAATTTCAATCGCTTCTCTAACCATTCTCGGTTAGTGACGTTCAGTTGAGAATAATATCCATTTTACGAATATTTAAGTCCATCGTTATTCGATTGGTAGGTTTATGGGAACATATGGGAACATAATTATGTTGTTACCGACGAACTGTTCTTTTAAAGTACCTTTTATTATGTTATTATGTTGCTGAATTCAAATATAATGTAAATTGTTGATGAATTAAATAAATACAAAAAATACAAAAAAACAAGATATTGCTAACACAGACAAAATATGATCCTGGGGGAGCCACGGGGCTGTCACCAAGTACCCAACGCACCGCTAGGGGTATCTTCAGTGGTGATATACTTAGGTCTGGAATGAAAAGTTTTACGTAGATTCTATATTACTCGTACTTTCGGTCAAATCACATGTTTTACCCAACCGGTGCTTACGCAATCAGTGCTTAAATTACAGCCACGTTTAGAGTTGATAAAAAAAAAACTCTGTCAAACTTTCAACCCGTCCATAAAGCTCCTAACTTGACATAAGAATTTTCATGTTACTTACAGCCGGGACCAGTAGTTCTTCTTCATCTTATAACTGATTTTAATGCACTAACAGATCGTTTACAAAACACGCGAGGCTTTTTTTTACGTGATGGAAAATACTATTTGGATGCCATGCCGGATTCCTAACCGACTAAAAACCTCACAAATCCTGCCCAGCAGCCTACGGTTGGGAGACCCGGGTAAGCCCTCGGAAGGATACCTCAGGTCCCAACAGACCAAAGACTACCACAGCGGCCTCACCTAGGGCGGGGGCTTCGGGTGCTATCCCGCGTCATAAGGGGGGCGTGCGTGAATCCCTCACGTCAGGCTGTCGTCTCGGGCCTGCTTTTGTAAGGACGGTGAGCAGCCCCCTCATCGTAACAATTAGTTGTTCAAAGAAGCACTTTTAGCCCCGCGGGCTAAAAGTGCTTCTTTTGAACAACTAATTTTATTACACTGCTCACAGCTCATTAATATTTAAATAAAAAGCTTTGAACAAATTGAAGAACATAAAAGCGATGTTATTAAATACATTTTTTTATTGTAAGGCTATTAATTTTTACACCATACTTCTAGATCATAAGCACTTGTTTACAAGACAAATGTTTATTGCGAGTTTCAAACTCGTAAAGTTGTTTGGCTAAGCTATTGGAGTGTACTTAAAGCTCGTAATTACACTAGTAAGTTCCTGCCAACCCGTCTGAGATGCTGCTTGTTCATATTTCAACTTTTAAGTTTACTTAAACATTTGACGTACTAATCGCTTGTTTAAATATTTATGTTGCGATTAAAATTGTCGTTTTACTAAAACACTCTTGTTACAAAGCTAGGCTCAAGCCTTTTTTGAGTTTTGAAAAATGTTTTGCAATACGGTCCATGTTTATCATTTCTGTTTCTATCTGGAAGTTCATCCTTATACTACTCTCTATGTACTTCGTAAGATTCTGGTATACCATTCTTCATCTCACCAAGTCGCGACTTGCTGTTCTATTGACACCTGGTATAACTAATTCTATGCGTATTCAAGTGGTCATCATCGTAAAAGGCAATTCTTTAAATCATTTTATACCACTAAAGTGGCTAACAAGTATACGGTACGGTCCATCTGATGTTAGCACAGCAGCCTATGGACGTTTGCAATAATAAATAAAATGTAGGTAGTAATATTTTTTTAGCTAGCGATGTATACGAATAAAGGTTTATTTATCTAACTCCAACACACACACACACAGTGTATATGTTAGATAAATAAATGTTTACTCGTGTTAATAGGAAATGCTCAACACTCACAGCAGATATTTTTACGTTTCGAAGCTCAAGTATTTACAAAGCATCTAATACATTTATCGGTCACGAACTCTGTTTATATCAGTGCACGTGTGGCCTGCACGTGTCATGTCGAATCACCTTTGGTCGTTCCTAAATGGAAGTACAAATATAAGCATACAAATCGGTAGATAAGCATACTATGGGCAACTATTAGTACGGGTCGTGAGGGTCATCGCACATTTTGTCTGATAAGTTGCTTTGAATATTACTTTTATAACACCAAATGGTAGTATTGCAGAGATTGTAAGGGTAACATCTGTCTTGGCTGTTGGAATTTTGTTTCGAAAAAATACAATGGTTTACATTTTCTAATGTACCCGGTGGCTTGGCTGACTGGCTTAGCACTTAATATGTATAATTATGTAGAATTACTTATATTATATTTATTTCTCTTTATTACAATATATCACATATACATTTACATTTTTAAATATACCTATATAAAAAATACATTTAAAAATATAAAAAAATAACATCCCACCGGCATCGGGTACAGGGACCAAGCTACCGGCGGTCAGGGCTCCAGAGACAGGAATCGCCTCACAATACGTGCCGTGCTCAGTAAAACTGCCTTTTGCATCAAGCCCTTGACCCAACTGCCTAACGCAAGCCTCTTAAGATGTTGATCGAGGCTTTTGGCGATCAGACCGTGTGCTGATACGACTATCGGAACAATAATCGCTGAATCTACATCCCACATGTCGACAACCTCGTGAGCCAAGTCTAAATATTTCAATTGTTTATCTTTTTCTGCTTTCACGAGATTCTCGTCATGTGGAACCGTAATATCAACGATTATTGCGAGGCGTTCTGATCGATCTATTACCACTATATCAGGCTTATTGGCTACAATAGTTCTGTCAGTGATAATAGACCGATCCCAGTATAACGTGATACGACCATTCTCTAGAACTGGGTCGGGCACATACCTGTAATATGGTACCTCTGAATCGACAAGTTTATATTTTAGCGCAAGTTGCTGATGGATAATCCTGGCCACTTGGTTGTGTCTATGCAAGTACTCGCCGTTGGCAAGACGAGGACAATCAGAAATAATATGTCTGAGAGATTCACCCGGTAGGTGGCATGCCCGACATTATGTCAACCGTACCGTCTCTCAAAATATATTTCCGATAGTTATTCGTCATGACAACTACGTCTGTAATCGCACAAACAAAACCTTCAGTTTCTCCGAACAAATTTCCGAAACGTAGCCAGCATACAGAAGCTAGAAAATCTACATCGGGCCCATGTGAGGCCCGATAAAATCGTCCACAGTGATGCCAGATTGGGGGGATTCCCCCCAAATTTGGGGGTTTTTTATAGTTGTGGGGGGAAATTTGGGGGGGCAATATTTTTGGGGGGATATTCGGAGGGAAAATAATGGGTTTGGAGGGAATTGGGTGCAAGCCAGTGATTTGAAATCCGTGATTTTTATTTCATTCTTTTAAAATTAAACAATGAACACTATACTAAATATAGAATTAAATTTCGCGCGTGTGAATCACAAATGTTTGTTCTGGAGTTTAAGTGTTTTCTATGTAAAATAAGTATGTATTTAGAAATAATTATGTAAGTATGTCTATCAGTCATCTGGACCCCATAGCATAAGCTTAAATTAGATTAATTTGGGCTAGATGATGTTGTGTGTGAATGTCCACAAATATTTATTAAATTACGTGTCTTCACTTTGCAAGAGACGAACACGCACGTTTTCTATGGGACTAGGTGCTCTGGAAACCCTGTAAAATATATATTTTTCTTGTAATCCTAATTGTAATAAATATGAAAGTTTGTAAAGATGTTTGAATAATAATAATAATAATAATAAAGATTTATTTCAGGCAACATGGCCCATAACATAACATTACACAAATAAAAATACTTAATATACTAATACATAATTGAAAAACTTAAACTATAACTTATTAATTATGCACACGAATAATCGACGGCGCCGTTGTGATGCGCTGCGTGGTGTAGTTTATTCTTCCTCGGAAGCGTCGGTATACTACACCCTTCGGCCAAAAGGTCTCGCTCATAAAGGTGGATAGACGTTCTGTCGGGACCCGCACCATAAACGAACGGAAATCAACGTCACGGTACGAGTCTAACTGCTCCACTCTCGCGTCACAATTAGTCTTAATATTTATGTACTCGACTAATTCCTCAGCCTTCGTGGAATGATGCAGACGAGACATGTATAGCTGAGTCGTCGCCGTAGCTGGACGCAGCAACATGTTCGGTCCCGTTACACCGCCACCGGTACCACAGTGGTTGCGACTGGAGGGCTTTCGTTTCTTCCTTTCTACTTTAATGAAGCCCTCCGAATCAGTATGTGGTTTTACAGGCTCTAGGCGTACATTGTTATTAGACGGTTCGAGAGAACGTATCTTCTCTGGACATGTCTTCTTCGCGGCAATTTTCGCGTAAGCACTTCTAGGTGACGAAGTTTATTGAATGATTGTGGCTCTATGCCACATTAACAATTGAACCGATCTGGTTGAAAATTTGTTGGTAGATAGACCAGTGTTTAGAATTCTAGATTAAAACATAGAATATTTTCTATCCTATGGAAATCTAGAGCAATAAAACTATGTGACGCGGGTGGCGCCGCAGGTATCCTCCTGTTAATATCTTAATAATTATTGTTCTGTAAATTTTGGGGGGTTTTTTGGAGAAAATCCTAAATTTTGGGGGTTTTCGGAATATTTTTGGGGAGAATTCTAAACAGTCATCTGGCAACACTGATCGTCCATGCAGCTCTTTGCCCTGCCATATCTCCTTGCGATCATTAGTCGTCAATATTACTGGTTTGTGCCAGTTCTCTTTGGCAAGAGCAAGAGGGGTCAGTCCATTGTCTATTGCTACCACATCCCGATGCATACCCACGTCAGCATGAAGGAAATATTCACTAAGGTTGTATACCTCACGATTGTGTAAGGTCTTGGCATTTAAAAAGCCACGACCTCCGCACTTTCGTGGGATATACAACCTCATTACAGACGAACGTGGGTGATGCATACGGTTTATGGTCAATAGCGAACGGACTTTTCTATCCAGGGCGTCTAATTCAGTCTGAGTCCATCTAAGTATGCCGAAGGAATAGATTAAGATTGGCATGGCCCAACCGTTGATAGCCCGCACCTTGTTACCGCCTGACAAAAGACTTGTCAGCACTTTTTTCAGGCGGCCAAAGAAACGGTCCACCAACGTTTGTTTCATGCCAATCTCTGTAATACCTAATGCCTGCGACATACCTAGATATTTATAGGTTTCAGTCGCGGAAAGGGATTTAAGTTTTGTGGAATCTGAAAGTTGTACTCTTTCAGATTCCACAATCCGACCCTTCTTTACATGCATGACTGCACATTTATCTACACCAAATTCCATTTTGATAGAATTACTGAAAGCTTCTGTGACTTTTAGTAACTCGATCAAGTGGGAATCGGTGGAGGCAAATAATTTTAAGTCATCCATGTAAAGAAGGTGGGAAACAACTTGACCTCCTCTCCGAAACTGATAGCCTAATCCTGAACCCTCCAGCAAAGTGCTGAGAGGATTCAGTGCCAGGCAAAACCATAGGGGACTCAGACTGACACCCTGAAATATACCCCTCTTGATCCTGACAGGCTCGCCATCCCCAAGAACCTGACGACATTCTGGATATACAAGAGCCGTTGTCCATTGCCCCATACATGTCTTCAAGAAGGCGCTAAGAGTTGCATCAACTTTATACAACTCCAGCACCTTCAACAGCCATGTATGTGGCACTGAATCATAGGCTTTCTTGTAATCAATCCAGCATGTCGCAAGGTTTTTCCGGTTACGCCGAACCTGTTGATTAATGGCCATATCAAGAATAAGGAGTTCTTTAGTACCACGTGACCCGCTTCTACATCCATTTTGAGAGTTGGACATAATAGAATTATTTTCAATATGTGTTGATAGCTTAACTCTCAAAATAGATGTAAGAAGCTTATAGACCGGTAAACAAGTTATCGGTCTATAATTTTTAGGGTCCGTAGTACTACCAGATTTGTAGAGGAGGTGTGTGATACCCGAAGTCATAAAAGATGGAAGCGACCCAGACTCAAGTGATGATTGAAAGCAGGATGCCAAACAAGCATGTGAGCTATGGAACCATTTCAGCCAAAAGTTGTGCAGTCCGTCCGGCCCAGTTGACTTCCAATTGGGCAACGAACGAACCGCATTGGCAATGTCACTAGATGTTATTAGGACTGGTTCCATAGTCTGTATTGACTCACATGAAAGCTTGACATCCCGCATCCACTCACACTCTGTATGACTAACAGGTACCGACCAAATGCCTTGCCAAAATGTACTAGTGGTTTCAGCACTTGGTAGGCACATGTCAGTCATACTTGAATCAGGTTGCTCCCATCTTCTATACACCCATCTCTCATATTTATTTTATTATTATTAAATGGCTAAAGTATAATTTCTATTACAGCATTTTTTTAAATTCTGAGCAATCCCCTTCGGACCCATGGTTACTTGGTTACACACCCTTCCCTGTCCGATTGATAGACCACATAGTTGGACCAAATTTTGGTCTAGCTATCGACTGACTGAGTCTTTTTTCTCCAAGGGCGACTCAAAGGTAGACACTTTACTTACGTATTGACTCGTTTGTGGCTTTTTCTTGATTTCTTAACAGATAAACACCACAATAAAAGAAACTATTACATCAAAGTTTCATACTATCATAGTCGGAAGATAGAAATCCCTATTGCGGATCGTCTTTTGTAGTTGTAATACGTTTCAGATATAGAAACATGGCTTAGTCCTATTGTCAAATAATAACATAATATAGATATAGAAAATTATATCTTATAGACGGACTATCAATATAGCTTTGATATAAAACGTGAGTTACATACAGTATATAAAAATATTTCTAAGATACAGCGAGGTCGGAGTTCCCCATAAGAAAATAACAACATTCAGCAACTGATTATAAGGGCCTTCCGAGGGCGTAACCAAAACTGCCAGTCCCACATTGAAGGGCACCGTGAGGTTATTTTGACGTTAGTATAGCATACGGATTTTCACTCGTTAAAAAGGGTAGCCCACACGATGAAGACATGTTGGTATAGGAATTTATTTTAAACTAGCTGTTAGCCGCGACTTCGCACGCGTGAATTCTGGTTCCCGTTCCCGCTTCGCGTGAAATTTGGTTCCCGTTCCCGCTTCCCGTAGGAAATTCCCGGTATAAAAAGTAGCTTATATGTGTTATTACAGACTATACTCTATCCCTGTACCAAATTTCAGCCCAATCCGTTCAGCCGTTAGAGCGTGATTGAGTAACAAACATCCAAACATCTTCACAAACTTTCACATTTATAATATTAGTAGGATTAGTAGGACTAGCTGTTGCCCGCGACTTCGTGCGCGTAAAAATTATGTTATAATGTCAATTTGATTGCTCTCTGCTTAGCCCCTATGATATGTAGCCGGATAATATATAGCCTATTTGAGGACCCTACTCCTAGTTAATATTTGTGCAAAATTTGAATCAAATGTATTGAGTACTTTTCGGGATCCTTCCGGACAAACCAAAGCAAACAGACAAAAAATTTTCTAACTACATATATTATTGGCTTCGGTATCTTATGTTGAACACCCGGTGAGTTTTTTTTATATTTCCAATGTACAGTTATGACTTTTCTATCATTTTATTATATGTATAGATTTTCCTTCTTTTCACCAAGTGGTGGCACTGTGTCTACCTCTCGAGTGAACCCAGTAGGATGCACTTTTTTTAAGCTTGTTTATTCAATTCAGAACAAGTTTTAACAAAATTGCTTGATGCGTTTATTTTACAGGCATTTTTATGACGTGGGCTTTTAAGATTTGTCCAATAAAATTGTTTTATCTGGTTAGTCAAATTCCATAAACTTTCTTCCTTGCTTGCTTTACTGGGATTTAATCGATACTGTATTCAATGTAAACTTTACCCGTTCTGTCCAACAATTTAAAAGTCAACTCATTGAGAATTCATTAATACAATCAATCTTCTTCGTCGTTTTTAAAGAAAAAGTTGTGGCAACTAATATTCCTAAAATTGCTACAGTAAAATTAAACTGTCTGCTAATGGGTCCCTGTCACGGTCAAGTTGGGAGACGAAATAACTAAACGGCGCCCGGTGCGAGTTCTAGACTATTATCAAATTCAAAAATTTCATATTGTCGCAATTGCGACCCCACCTAGATTGTCGGCGCGTAACCCAGTCTCACCAGCAAGTTTACCCAAGTAACAAAAATCCAATTTTAAGCAACAGCCTGTAGCTAGTAATTCTGGTTTAGTCCACGTTCTGGTTAACCACCAGTTATCCTCTATTTTCATATTATGAAATAAATAAAGAACCTGAGGATGCCGACCAAAAGAACGCAATAACGCTTGGTTTAGGTTCATAATGTCTAAATCCCAAAATGTCCAGACGTCCATAACCCGGAACGACCATGTCCCAAAATGTCCAAATCCCATAATGTCCATGTCCCAGAATGACCATTTCCCAGAGTGTCCATGTCCCGAAATGTCCAAATCCCAGAATTTGGACATTATGAACCTAAACGATATTTGTATTGGTTTCTATTCTATACGTCCTTTGATTAGCAATATACTATTATATATAATGTAAATGTACATTGTTGATCGAAGTATATGTCCAACCTTTCCTAAAGGACCTTGGCAGTTATCTAGAGAGACAGTTGTACACAAACAGTTTTATAAGGCTTCCATTTTACACCATTTTCATCTACATAACCTGAAAAAATAAATAAAAATAGAAAGTATTTCATCTTACTTGTATCTTAACAAGTCTTGAACGATAGAACTTCAAAATTAAATAAAAATCTACCTTAGCAATATTTCCAAAATTGGGTAGGTAATGTACTTCTGCTCTTATATTTTAATACCCTTCTTCACTGAAGCACTGTACTTTATACTGTGACTGAAGGGTGCTACGAAACTCATAGCGATGTGTGTTTGCGTGTGTGTGCAAGTTTAGGGTGCATTCGAGAGGGGTTGTGAATGTTCCGAAGAAGTCTTTGGTATTTGAAATCGCAAGTCAGTAACTGTTTCATGGTTGTTTTCCCTTTACATTTTCATCACATTTGGGTGACATTAGACCAAAATAAATTATGTTAAGCAGAGCTTGCAAAATAAAATATCCGCTTATGGTTATTTCTTTCTCGTTTTTCAAAGGATCAGGGTAGGGGAAATGTTGTAATAGAGATAATGAATTTATTTACATATTCTATATCAACTGTTTATAGGGGGGGGGGGGGGGGTAGATTTCTCTTTTTTCTTTAAAGAAATATCAACCTTAGCTAGAGAGGTATTAGGAATTATCCTGATATACCCCTCTAAACAATGCGAGAGAGAATAAGAAAACTGAAATTTTACAATGAGCTCTAACTTGGTAAGGTTCCAGGTAAACTTTACGTTAGTATAGGTAGTTTCCATAAAATGACCGGGAGTCAAACTAAGACTGCGAGAATGCAAATTAGACACTTAATCATTAGTCTATCGCTATTTATCGATAACTAGCGGACGTCACGCGGTTTCACTCGCGTAATTCCCGTGGGAATATTGGAATAAAATATAGCCTATGTTTACCGCTAACAGTGTAGCTTCCCAACAGTGAAAGAATATTTCAAATCGGTCTAGTAGTTTCAAATCTCAAACAAACTAACAATCAAATATTTCCTCTTTATAATATTAGTATAGAAGTATGAGTATACGAGTCAGAACTGTATTTCGTATGTATTCGTATTTCGTAGGTTCATAAGCTTATTGTATCTAACCTCCCTTTGAAATCCTTCATTTACTAAGTCCCTGAAGATACATAATAATAGACGCGCCATATTATATTATACCTATTATATTATTAAACAAACCAACCTATTAACTACATTAAAATACACAGAGATTTATTACCAACCAGAAATGGCTGCGCAAACAATGATTACATTTGTAATTACAGTCCATTGTTGAATCACATTTGATTTATAGTCGATAGAAAATATGGAAACACGATAATGAGTGCGTAAATGCATTTGGCTGAACAAAAAGTGCATTTTTGTGAAACATGGGGCGGTTTGACGGAAATGTAGGGGCGGCTTACAATAGACAAATTCTTGGGCGTTTGGGGTGGTTACACCGAAGTGTAATGTTTTTAAGTAGATGAAGTATTAAAGGAACTGAAGTTATGATCAAAATATTTAGGACCTACCTATATTCAAAGTTTTAATCCCAGTACTAAACGGATTTTCTTAAATTTGGTCCCTCCTACGCTATGTGTAGAATTGGACAGTACGTTTAGACTCAGCACGGCACTGTGTCAAGCACCTTTTTTTAACGAGATCAAAATTCTCCATGGAATCTATATCCCAACCGTAGGCTGTTAGGTAGGATACGTGTGGCTTTTAAGTCAGTAGGAGTCCGGCATAGCATCCAAGAGGATTTTCCATCATGTAAAAAAAAAGAAAAAGGGGCTCGAAGACAAAGATAAAGGCTTTTGGTATCGAATATTTATTATGTAAAGTAAAATTTATCTTTTACATAATATTGTACGAAATAATTATTATAAGTACCTACTGTCACCGTTTGATATGCCGCGTGATGATAATTAATTTAGTCAACAAACACAGATAACCTATGTGAGGTCAATTAGAATTAATAACAAATAATTAATATTTGACACCAAAGGGCGATAGATAGTTTATCGGTACACTTGTTATTTATATTGAACTAATTGTTTCAAACAAGGAAGTCATTATTTATGTACACACACGCACATACAAACTCTCTTCTTCATCATAGCGTCTTCCCAGATGCTTTCATACCCTAACTAGATTTGGAGCTCCAGTCGCTTTTCATGATTGCTAGTAATAGCTTGGATTTCGTATTTGACTGCCTCTGTGGCACAGTCGGTAGTGATACCGCCTGTGGCGCTGGAGGTCGTGGGTTCGATTCCCACCGGAGACAAATATTTGTGTGACCCATAAATGTTTGTCTCAAGAGTCTGGGTGTTTCTATGTATTATATGTATGTATTTAAAAAGTATATAAGTATTAATATCCGTGGTCTGATACCCATAACACAAGCAGGTTATTTCTAGCTTACTTTGGGATCAGATAGCGTTGTGTGAAATGTCCGAGAATATTTATTTATTTATTTTATTTTATTTATTCGGGCTTGTTATGGTACTTCCACCATTGGTCAACAGATGCAACACTTCTAGACTTAGACTGTGGAAACATAATATACACACATCCACATCAAAACCTAAGACTAGTTTGTAATATTAATTTTGTTGGAATGCTTATAGTGACTGCTTTCTGACTTTCAATAAAGTATTTCTTATATTCCACTGGTTCCAATTTCTAATAAACATAAGGTTCAGCACTTCAGCTTATTACAAGTCTATGAAGCAAGACAGGAGCGAGAAGAACAGAGTTCTTGGTGCCAACTTTTGTTGTGACAAAAAAAAATCACCTAATCAATTTCTAACTACGGTGTAACAGACGTCTCTCCAAGGGCTGCCGAATAATGTACGTAGGGTAGGAAGCGAAGGGATGAAAGCTAAAATAAAGGGGATTATAGGGGAATTACGTTGCTAGGGAGACGAGCGTGCCCTCGGGAAAGAAACGGCGTTCTTGCATAAAAGTAATACCTCACCAACTCAATTTGGTACAAAACTTTGTAATTCATGTCTTGTGTACAACATGTTGATTTGCTTGGTATATTTCTAAAAGAAAATATCAAAGTACATTCTCTCATATCGATAACGAATTGAATTCACCTCACGATTAAGTCTGACGCGGTAGTTTTATTAGTATGAAATAGCATTCCAAAGTAATAAAATTACTACGAGTAGGACGCCCATAAGTAGTAGGCACTAGGCACTAATAAAATTACCAGGGCGCTGATTCTCGATTACACGACGTAAATGCGTGGACGGAAATTTACGTGTAAAACGATCGTCTGTCCCGTCTCATGTTTAGCTGTTCCAAAATATGAGACAGGTGACGTTTCACCCATAAATTTTTGTCCACGAAATCATGTCGTATGAAACGAGATCGTGAATCGGCACCCAGGTGAGACTTACTTTACGAAATCCTTATCCACCTAAACAATTAAGGGTTAATCTAGTTATCCTTTTACAGTAGGCGCCCAATATGAAAGTGTTTTCAAAATTGCAACACTAAAGCGTCGACTAGTATTATTATGATGAGTATTCAATATGGAAGGAGTGATTATTGCACAGTCTATAGGTATTCGAAAAAGTAACCTACGCCTCAACGTACAAAGTGAAATCACTTATTTTGGCGATATAATTTGACTTTTACTATGTTTCTACTCTATTTTTATACATTTTTATCACAATACCCAATCACGAATGAATTAAGAATTAAATACAGTTTATCACGCAAAACTAATGTATAAAAGTATTAATTAATAATTGTGGTAATTATTAGGCAGGCCAACTAATAGGGGTCGACCTCGGCGTACGCATCTCGACCTTATTAAAGACCTCTTTGAAAACGCCAGGTCAAGAGTACCTTTAACCGGCGAGCGTGTATGAAAACAGTTATGAAAGTAAAAAAAGCGAAAGTTGTATACCAGAAAGCCATAGTCTCTGTCTACCCCGTGATGATAATTTTGTATGTATGTGTGTAATTATAAAGCACACAAATATTGAGCTACAAAAGGTTATACTTATAGAATTCGGGACTTCACGCGAAACACATTTACTTACGTAACGTAAGTAAATGTGTTTCGCGTGAAGTCCCGAATTCTATAAGTATGAGTGTAGAAAACCGCGATAGTTTAAAAATAACATCTACAAAAGGTTAATAAAAATAAGTAGGTAGGTATGCACTTCAAAAACTTGCTGCCCTTTCTTCAGTTTCCCATCAGGTTATGAAATTCATTTTCATACAATATTTTCGTGGTCGAGGAAATGAGAATATAAATTCGAAACATAAAGGAAAGAATCGTGGCAGGAATGCCACAGAATTCAATATCGAGCGAATTTCGCTTTCGTTGCACAAGTTGGACCCCCATACTAAAAAGATACAGTTTTCATAGATATCGGTAATGTTGTAGAAATATTTTCTATTATATCAGAATGAGAATCCTTTGATACTAGGCCAGTATATATTTTGTTAAGACTAGCTGACGCGACGAATTTCAAAATAAATCAAATAACGTAGTTATTATTCAAAATTTCTCACCTTTTAAACCTTCCCTGGACTTCTATAATTATTTCAAACCTAAATTAATCAAAGCGGCTCAGCCGTTTCTGAGTTTTAGTGGGACTTTCAACCGTCAATTCATTTTTATGCATAAGAAGATTGGCGATAACCGATTTTTACATTACACAGGCAATGACACGTAATTGTTGATAATAGTTAAGATAAATTTACACCTATGTGTAGGTAAAGGTTCTAAAAAATCGTAAATACCTTTTACAGACTGATTTCGCACCTCATCCATTGCACACTGTGAAACTGTAGTAGTTTACCTGTAAAAAAAAAAAACATTTTTAGATTATGTTAATAAATTTTTATACTTTTATTAATTTTAGAAGGTTTTTACAGGGTCGGCAGCGCGAGTGTAGCGCCTCCGGTGTTGCAAGCGTCCGTAGGCAGCGGTGACCACCAGTCCATCTGGTGGGCCGTTTGCTTGTCTGCCACCAAAGTGGCATTTAAAAAAAATATTTACACATATATGAAAATAAGTCTCTCCTGTAATAAAAGAAAAAATGAATTAATCCATTCAACCACATACATACAATAGTCACGACTGGTTTCCAAAGGGGTTGAGGCATACCAAGCCTACAACCACATTCTGACGAATACATTTGCACCTATTTTAAACTTTATTTTCCATAAATATACTTTAACATAACATAAGTTGCAGACTGCTAAATTCCAAAAATATTTACAATAAAAAAAACCTATTATTACTAAGTTCTGTACAGTACTGTGGTCAATGTACAGTACGTACTTTGGTCAAAGTGACGCACACTTTCAGCATGATAGTGTGCGTCACTGCGGCACTCGTAGATTGTAGTAGAATCTACGAGTGAGGCACGCATGCTCGTAGGCTCTGCGTTTGTTCCAAGATAACTTACTTCTCTCTTTTTACTATGACCGGGCGTCGTGTGTCCTCCTCGAATTTCTAACGCCTTCGCTAAACAAAAAACAGCGCTCTGACAGTGCCAACTCAGCACCCTAAGAGATTTAAATGGCAACACAAAGACTCCTCGTTAATTTCAAGTTATGTCTATTAATTTAAACAGAAACGAGAAGGGGAAGTTGCTGGCTACCCCCGAATTTATAAAATTAATTTGCAAAAATAATTGGGTGGTAAGATGGCGGTATGCATTTAAATTGCGGTATAATCCGTGCCCATTGTTTCTTGCAGATATTTCTTGCGTAAAAGGAGTGACACTCTTCTAAAACCCTATTGTAAAGAAAAACTAATATCGCCTATACATTTATCACGTAGAGTGGCAATCCCCTCAAACTAATGTCGCGGAATAGTGTACAGTATTGCTCGTAGCATCAAAGATAAAATATTATAATAGTATATACAGATGGGCAACTCCCTACCCCCACCGAGCAAGCTTCCCCACCCCTGCCACAGCAGCTGTCATTATAGTTGGAGGGTATTTTGATGGAACGTTTGCAGTCTTAGTGGTCACTGGTCACACACTCATTCAAACTCTGTACAAACATATCGGGTTTTTAGTGAAGGTGACAGAATTGAAAACCAATAATTCATCGATTTAGTATTTACTATTTAGAATTAAGTGTTGATCTTAAGAAACAAGGTAAGTAGTAAAATAATAATAAAAAACATTATGACAAAAATTTGAAATAAATCATTGCAATTTGCGCATCTGTTTTATTTCCAAACTGCTACGCAAAACTGACCAAAATACACTATAGGGGCTCGTGAGCTGTACAGAGTACACACAACACCCCTATCCTGTGCATACAGTTACTCATGGACACGTACATCTCAAACACCGTATTGCAGTTGCAGTAGCCTATTTTTAGCACACCGCTTTTGAGGACGCTTTTTTAGAGCTTTCCAAACCGTATGAAATTTGTGCTTGTGTTTTTTTTTTGGAGACACTATACAGGTTGTAGGGTCTATTGGGTATCTAACTAGGGTACAAGAAAAGGGAAACTCAAAACAAAACCCTGTTACCAACCCGTCTGGCTGGCCAGCGTAATACGTATTTTGGGATAAACTTGGTATAAGTTCAACGACGTTATAGATCTGCATCTGCACCAGTTATTTATTTTTATTTTTTACGTGAGGGAAAATTCTCATGGAATCCTCATCCTACCGAATCCGACCGATCTCATCACTCCTACCGAAAAAAACCTCACGTAACGCCCAACAGCCTATGGTTGTGAGCCCCGGGTAAGCCCTCGGAAGGATGTCATTAGGTAACTAATAAACTGTTTCTTTATTTTGTTTGTGTGTGTGTGTGCGTATGTGCGTGCATGTGCGCTTTACTGAGTTTGCATGCTTGTAAAACATTTTAAGGTTTTCGTTCATTTCCCGGTTGCAAAATAAAATCAAGGTAGGTAGGTACCCACCGCGGGCCGCCCACAACGTGCCACATACTCTGTTACGTTCGTAAATGACTGTATATCGTGTATTTTGTCTAAATATGTAAAAAGCAATTTTACGATTCCCAAACAGGGATTTACGCGTCCCGTATTTATTCAGTAAGCAGCTGATCGTTAACGGGCGTGGTAACGATAATGGCACGGATTTCAATTATTTTTGTTTTTATACGGAAAATGGGTTTTAAAATTATCGCGTTCGAGAGAATGCTGGGGTAGTAGGTAAAGAAAAAGTCCATTAAAATTATTAATAAATAACAAGCAGAACCAATTTCACGGCAATCAATTGGTAAATGATAATATCTTTGCCATTAAAAGTCTCTTTTATTCTTCATGAAGATACAATAATATTGACTAAAATAAAAATAACGGAAAACTATGGAACTAAGATGCGTCGTAAAATTCAAAAAAATAAACGGCTCAATGTTATGTTTCTTAGGTGGCTCTCATTTTAGGTCTTGATTTTGGAGTCCGGGATCTCGATAGTTATTGGGCAGTCGTCGAGTTGGGTTCCTTCAGCTTTGCTGGGAGCGACTTGCATGTGACTCCCCCTTGCCTGCTTAATGACTGTAATGTGGCCAACTTTCAGTCACGATTAATTACAGGTACTTATATACTGGCATTCCTGAGCCCAGGATCAGGTGGGATCGGTCGTCGGGCTCGGAAGATCGGATCGGGCGTGGAGATCGGAACTCAGCAAACATAAGGGAAGTTGTCCATCCTCCAGATGTGCAGACTACTTGAAAATGGTTGCAGAGTTGAATACAGAAGGGGCAGAACCGTGTGTTGAGGTGTGAATTGAAAGAGGCCTATGTCCAGCAGTGGAATGCCTTATTAGTATTTGACAGTTTGATTGGATCGATCGCCACTACGGATGCCATTGCCATCTTACTGAACGTGTTCACTACTTGCAATCGAGATTTAACTTTCTATCTCCACTCATCTTCAACAAGATTAATTATTCAAGACTCCTGCTTAATACTACTAAACTTTAATAGCGTAGTTATTTCATATACATAATTCGAACGACCTACATATTTAACTGTTATCATATCATAAAACCACTAGGCCATATTGGCCGAAATCGACCCAAATAACTCCGACCTTATTTTTAGGAGCTGTCGTAAAGGCAACATAATTAAGTTTTGCCAATACGTCAGGCCATACAAGTTAACATTTTCTCCAAGCCCTGGGGGATACCCTAACCTAACTGTGAATCGAATATAACGAATGTATTGGGAAACATTTTTGTAAACAACGTGATCTTATCCAAACCAGCCAACATTAAGAATGTGCTATGAGATCTAGTCAGCTAAAAATCGACCAAGTGTACTTGCTTTTCGCAAGGGTCCATCGAAAACTGTTCAAATTAAGTAATTAATTAATAAACCCGCTTCAACATGGTACCTTTTTATTATGAGATTGAACTCCTCAACATCTATAAAATTCTAGTAATTACATAAGTTTGTTTTGTGTTCACCTAGGCAAAATCGTCAGTTTGTCATAAATGAAGTACAGTATTTAGCATAAATATATAAATCCGATGGTAACGAGCTCAAAGCAGACGCTGGACTACCAAACGATGTTGTATCAGTATGTATGCCACAAAATTTGAATATTAACTAAGTATGCATATATGATAAGGTCGAAATTGCTCTGAAGTCCGTGTGTTAAATCATCGCCATGTATACGAAGTACGAAGAAGCCGACTTACTAAAACCTCTTTGACAAGGAAGTGAGTTTGCAAGCTACAAGCGAGTTCAGTTCAAGACTTCAAGTCATCCAACCTTGTTACAATCTGTTTTTGACTATTCCATTGTAAGCCACCCGCTAGTTAGTAGCCAACTAGCAGCTTGTAAATTGGCTCCGTTTCACTGCTTAACTTGACATATGTGATAGCTAAAGAAGACACCCCTAATTAGGTACATAATCTAAAAGTTTTCCTATACTGGTGGTATATTCAGAGAGTGCTGTCTATGCACCAATTTTCAGTCAAATCGGTTCAGGACTTAAAACGTGTTTGAGTAACTTTCACACTTATCATTAGATTATTAGAAGTGGAAGAGATAGATATTTTTTAAATCGATTGTGAATTGAATGAACATTGAATTATTGAATACCTTGATTCGAATTCGAAATTCGTGCACGGATTAAGAGCATGAATCATACTTTCGCCCGTGCATGAAGTAATCGCATTAAGCTCGATATAATGGGTACCGTTTCGGGGTAACGCAGAATTTTCAGACATTTTTAGTTGTCTGCAGTAAAGGATAAAAGATTTTATGCGATCGATCCTTGGGGAATAATTTGAAGTGAAACTTAAGACTTCAGATAAAATTGCAAAACCAAGAATAATGCGAAAATATTCGACAAGGAATATGACATGCATCTTGTTTTCATAAAATTCACACGTTTTATGTAGACCGGTACTGACTGCAAGTTACTGTTAGGTAAAGAAGCACAGCTCATTGTGTACAAGAAAATATGTAAATCTATCTAGGAATTGGTCTATAAAGGGAGACTTACTACGGTATCATGTTAGTCATTAATTCAAGTTTCAGAAGCATCCAAAACTACTCTCTGCTCTAAATACGATTGGTGTAGTAGGTTCCTCTACCTACCTTTTTGGGGAATAGACGTGAGACGTGGCACATATATCTCATTAGCACTTTAGCAACATATCATAAAATGACACATATATCTCATTAGCACTTTAGCAACATATCATAAAATGACACATATATCTCATTAGCACTTTAGCAACATATCATAAAATGACACATATATCTCATTAGCACTTTAGCAACATATCATAAAATCTCGTCCTCGAAAACATGAAAATGTGAAACGAAAATGTATTTCCAAAAGTAAATATTATTTTATCAGAAGTCGGTATGTCAGTCTGTCCAAGGTGTGTGATATTTCAGCGATGGAATTACGATTGTACCTATCCATCCATCTCATCGCAAAACTTATCACTTTGCGGCGGCAGAGAAACATGCTAGGGACAAATAAACATTCTATTTCGGGACTCAATCCATCAGACCACCGAGAAAATTATATTACGCACATGCCAAGGCCCAATATCCACTACAGAAATGAACAAATTTCTTCTCCCTACAGAGATATGTATGTCATTTCACAAGATTGTTCGGAGAAAATTCACCCCCGTAAGAATGTAAACGAGTTCAGATGCAAGATGCACTTCAATTTCCTGAGGAAAACGTTTCTACCGTTCTCTCAAGCGAATGCTGACTTGGCCGGTCGTAATTTTAATTAAGACTTGTGAATAATCGCAATTGGATTCCGAAGGCTTGGTATGAGATAGTAAAAATAACACAAGTCTAAGACAAACGTACTTGTTATATTATACGAAGTTTGCCAATTACCTACAATGTGGAACTTATTCCAGTTTTGGGGTGCATCTTTAATAATTTCGGGTCATTCAAATACATACATTATGTCTGTGAGATAAAGACTGTTTTTGAGTGAACAGTATCGCAAAGAAACATCTGGTACCTCACTAGATTTTCGAGAAAGTTAATTTTCTACGTGTAGGGGAATATATCTCCAAGTTCGCCTAACTGCTGCCGCCTAAAAGGTGGATGAAAATTGTTCGTCTTACGGATTAAAATTTAGTGCAGCTTACAGAAATGATTATAGGTGCATGCAAACCTGTCTGAGAGGTCAAACAAAACTTTTTTCCTTGGAATATATATACATACATATAGTCACACCTTTATCCCCTAAGGGGTAGGCAGAGACATAGTATACGCCCATATTTCACCTTATAGTTTTATGTCCCACGTAATAGGTGGTGAGTCTAATGCCGTGTTGAAATGGAAAGGCGCAGGTCGCCGCGACCCGCAGTTGATATTTTTCAAGCCGCTTTTAAGGCCTTCAACTTGGCTTAACGATTGTCATTGTACTGACAACCGGGTTTCATTTTAAGTTTTCTTTCTCTACGCAATGGATATTTTTGCGAAAGTGTTCCCTTAGTCGCCTCTCACGATGCCCTCGGGATAAATTGCGGTGGCGACATTTTGTACTCTTACCCGTCGCAACACGGAATATGTTCCTTGGAATATCAGATTATACAGAACGAGAATAGAGTCCAAACCGGGGGTTTGCTGGCATCCTCGAAGCCTTTTCCTAACCTAGTTTACAGTTAGAAAAAAAAGAAACCATTCTATCTGAATGCTGCCTGCACAGTGTGTCAAAGTAAGTATTGTACCAAAATGCTGCACACTGATTTAATGAATGTAATTCGCCTCAGTAAGTGAGAAGTATTCTGAACTAACCTTTGAATGCAGCAGTACGACTAACGAGTATTGAATGCGAGTTTTAAAAACGTACTTTTCATAAAATATAATTTGAATTTAAAAACATGGCTGCTTTTTCAGTTGGTGATTAAAGTGCAATGAATGAATTAGCAAGTCAACGAACTATTTTTTTGCGTTAGTAAACTATTTTGTAATTACCAACAGCTGTTTTAGAATATGAATTACGTTATTAGTTATTAACTTACTAGCTGATGCGCGCGGCTTCGCCCGCGTGAAATTTGGTTCCCGTTCCCGCTTCCCGTGGGAACATTTTCCCGGGATAAAAAGTAGCCTATGTGTTATTCCAGACCGTACTCTATCCCTGTACCAAATTTCAGCCAGATCCATTCAGCCGTTAGAGCGTGATTGAGTAACAAACATCCAAACATCCAAACATCTTCACAAACTTTCACATTTATAATATTAGTAGGATGTATTATTTAAAATGAATATTCTTTTACGTTGAATGAAAGCTTGGCAAAACAGTCTAGGAACGGAACAAATGTTTTGCATTCTGGCTATATTGTCAAAATGCTGCCAATATCGTCACGTAGGTATTTCCACAAAATAATAAAGTACAGAAGAAAACCTACATGCAAACTGCGCTCGGGCTACGCACACCGAGACACAGCTCACTGAATTTCACGGACAAGAGGTCAAAAGATTTTCAAAGTACTACTCGACCAAGCGTTCTAGATCGACGCGTGGAATGGCCATCACCGCCTGCATCCTACCTCAGGTACCGAAATAGCCTTAGTAGGTACCGTCCGCAAGGATGCAAACCGAGCTCATGTATCAGTTATCGTAAATTTAGTTAGGAGAAAAAAAACTGATCGATTACAAAGATTTTACATCAAATTTTAGTGGTCAACTTCGCTTGGTCGAGTAGTAATTTCGACACTGGTTTACGGGCGAGTAGCCGAGGGTAGGTTTGAAAAAGAAAAGGACATACATTGCGTTCTGTACCTCATTATTTTGTGGTATTTTTTTCAATCAATGATGCAATACAATTTGTTTGGTGGTTCTTTCTTATGGGTTGCCAAAGAAACTGCACAGTGGCGTCTTATTTATTTTCTACCCTCTTTTGTCACGCTATACAAAATTAGATTATATATTTTTTTCAATCAATGATGCAATACAATTTGTTTGGTGGTTCTTTCTTATGGGTTGCCAAAGAAACTGCACAGTGGCGTCTTATTTATTTTCTACCCTCTTTTGTCACGCTATACAAAATTAGCTTATAGGCACTCGTGATTTTTGTGTCGATCTCTAATTATTTTAACGGGAACAGTATTCCGTGTAAGCCATTATAATACATAGCTGTCTATAAACAGAAATCCACCCATAATTCTATTAGCAATGGTAGAGAACAATTCGCAATACGAAGCCTATAATTTACTAACGAATTGGGGCAAAGCGAAGAACTTAGTAAGTTGATTGATGACTTGCCCCAAACGTGTTAAACAAAGTCGTTTAGCATAGATCAATTACAAGTTAAACATTACGACGATTGTACCGGCAGGCATAGGCACAATTGGTACGACCCAATTTATTTGTTGTTGGTGAAAGTTGTTGGGAACTTATGGCTAAGACACTGTAAATGAATGGATGATTAGTTTATTCGACACGCACAAATTGGTTTTGGACCCGAAAAGGTCGTCATCTCTTGCTTCTATAACAAGACATATTCGGTGTTTTTTAACAAGTGCATTGGTTAGTTACTTGCCACTTTCCCAAGAGTCTACAGTACGGTAACCATTTCCGATCCGTCGAAAAAAAAATACAAGATGATTTCAAACTTCAAAATCGTTTATGTGTGATACATATGTTAGTTACATTCTTATTTAAAAAAAGCAATTTCGTCAGAAAAGCAACTACTTACGTAACGTAAAATTATAATATAGACTTACAAGGTGTTACACCGTGTAAATCTATATCTATAATTTAAAAAAAATGTGTATGTGTGAGATCGAGAAAATCTGAAACATCGAAATTATATTGTAAAAATCCATTGTTAATTGTTTAAATTTCGAGATTCAATGCATTATAAATGACTCGGTGATAGCGTCGCTACGGCAAAATCGGTTTACCCCTCGGCTATACATGTTTCATAAAAGTCCACACAAAGCGAACTGCGTTTACGTGACAGGACCTCTTTTAAACGCTTTACAATAAACAATTAGTATAGTACATGCCCAATCCATGGCACCAATTTCCATTAAAATGATGTCCAAACATGTCAATAGCATATTAGTACCGGGAACTGATTCCAATCGACAGTAGGTGGGTGATATTACCGTCATGTTTATTGAAACTGTCACGCGAGAAGTGATATGGCCTTCTAATCAATCTATCAAGTAATTTTCATTATCGTTGACACATCTGTTGTACCACATTAGCTGATGGTTATCTTTGTGATAGCACTTGTAACTTTCCTGGTTTGATGTGACATTGATGCCATAGGAAGGTTTCGAGGAGGACACTAATAATTGTGTTGCAGACTTATTTTTAGAGTTCAGTATCTCAAAGGTAAAAAGAGAACCCTTGTAGGATTACTTTGTTGTCCGTCCGTCCGTCTATCGCATTCACGATATAAGGGGTCTTCACAGACAGACGGATGTACGGAACCTTCATTTGTCCGGTTCTTTTTATTTAGAACATCACTTGTACTTACCACAATAGCAATGCAGACTGCTATGATGGCATTTATTGTGAATGTGTTTGTGTTACATCGGTCCAGGGCCCAAGTCTACTATTTCAATTGTGTCCGAACAAAATTGTAATAGTAGCTTACTGGCTTTGAAAACTGTCATAGTGTCATAGTAGGCGACGCATCATTGAGCTGCGATTGTGATTCTATTCTGAAACAATTAAAGTAGCAGACTTGGGCCATTGGCTTATGTTGGAATTTAAGTTTGGATTCGATTTTGTGCCAGTTACGACAAGAGGCTTGTCTTGTGGGAACCGACAACACTACTAGCAGTGTGGGAGTATAATTCACTCTATTATATACGAATGTATCAATATTTGATATATATTTGATAAGAAAATGAAGAAAATGCGGGTTTCCTTGACGAATTACACTTAAGAAAAGCCAGACAGCTTAGGTGGGCGTTGCGAATTCAGTAAGATTTATATACGCCTAGCAAAACAGAAAACTTTCTAAATCAGGAAATGAAATCGTAAATAAGTAGAACTACTTTAGGTGTTGGAAAAGGTGCCTGATGGTAAAGACCTCCTGGAGATTAATAAATCACAAACATAATTCGGTTCGGAATTACAAAACTTGTGTAATTTCCGCTGGTTTGTTAGGGGTAAGACAACAGATCTGATTGTTGGTTCGTTGTTTTGTATTTTGTTTAAATTTAACTTTGAAAACTGAATTTAATAGGTACTTATATTAAAGAGTAGAGTAAGGAGAAAAGCAAGGAATGAATAGATTAGATTACCAAGTAAAGATCAAAATTTTAACATTTTATAATTTTGTGTGTCTCCTTTTGAGATCAGAGTAAAAACTAGATTTTGTATTTTTACTGTATTGTGTCTAATCTCCCCAGAATTTCATCATTAGCGTTAATCTTTTATACTTTCCCTAGCTATTATCTAATACTCGTACTTGGTCCGTCGTAACTACTAGACCAGCCTGCTGAATAGACTTTTTAAGCTTTAATAAGAAATGGTGCTATGCTTTCGTTTTTACCGTAATCCGAAAGATGAGCATAGCTTCCAAGTAATAAAAATAGCTTTTATTCGATACCGAAGCTTGTTATTGTAATACTTTGATCCCGTTTACAACGTATATTGATAACAGAGGTAATAATCTATTTTAGTTGACGTCAAAGGTGGGTAGGGGGAGATTATACGAACGAACCCACACGTTACAATAACCTCTACGTACTGATCACGTGCCCAGACTCCCTACCTACGATATAAGTTATTTAATGTTAGATCAACTTGTTCCTAAGTACAGATTTAAGTTCATGCCAAGAAGGTGGTCATATACTTATACTAGCTGTTACCCGCGGCTTCGACCGCGTAGAAGTCGTTATCGCGTAAAATCATAACCCTCCTTTAGCGCAGTCGGTTAAAAAGTAGCCTATCTCCTTTCCGGGGCCTCGAACTATCCCTTTTCAGAATTTCATCTCAATCGCTCCAGCCGTTTAGGCGTGAAAACGTAACAGACGGACAGACAGAGTTACTTTCGCATTTATAATATTAGTAGGGAAGTAAAGATTACCTCTTTTGACGCAGGTCTAAAAAGGGAGAACGGGGTAAGTAGCTTAAGTGTAAAAGGGTGTCTGATGTATGATGTCTATTTTGGGACCAGTATGGTTTGAAATAATTTCACTAGGAATAAGATCAAAAACTAAAGAAATACAGCTTTCGGCCACTTTCACCGTGCCCCACCAAGGGCACTAAGTGTCCCCACTTGAGAGCAAATTTTCAATAGTTTTGTTGGTCCTACGTATTAAGGAACAAGCCTATTGCCGTCACCAGATACAAAATACAGGACAAAATATCAGACCGTTCCGTAATCTGAACCAAAATGCCAACAACCCAGGACTAATGTTATAAATTCACAAGTGCAATATCTGGAGTATGCCGAGCATTGTAGAAGTTTCAACCGATTTTTATTGTTTGTATGGAAAAAAATACGAAACCCGCCAAATGCGAGTCAGATTCGCGGACGAAGGGTTCTGTACCATATCTTTACAAAATTAAACAAAAAGAGTAAAACCAAAAGTACTTACTTTGATTGAATGTACCCTTTAATATTCATTTTATTGCATACTTGCGGACGTCACGCGGTAGTAGCCGCGTAGCTCCCGTTCCCGTGGGAATACGGGATAAAATATAGCCTATGTTACTCGGGGATAGTGTAGCTTCCCAACAGTGAAAGAATTTTTTAAATCGGTTCGGTAGTTTCGGAGTCTATTCGATGCAAACAAACAAAAAATCAAATCTTTCCTCTTTATAATATGAACGTATATTTAGTATTTTTGTTGTTATAGCGGCAACAGAAACACATCATCTGTCCAAATTTCAATCGTTTAGCTATCACAGTTCATGAGATATAACCTGTTGACAGACAGACAGCGGCTATAATAAGGTCCCGTTTCCACCCTTCGGCTACGGAACCCTAACAACAAACGCTGACGAATCTCACTTTAAGTCGTATAAGCGTTTATTTACACAAAGGAAACACAATTGTGTGTGTAAAACAATACACTCATATGAGTCAAACGTCATTATGAAGCAGTAATACGACCTCATGGCTCTCTTAATGAGGTTGACACTCTTTGTGTAGAGATTGTGCGGGGTTTGGAAAATGAACCGAGATGTATGAGGTTTGTGTAAGAAGTTGTTCTTTACGTAACTAACTAGTAAAACAAAATGAACTGTTTCATATAAAAGCTTGGTTTATTTATTGTTTACAGAACGTTCTGACGTTAATAAAAATTGTACATTTTATTTTCTAATTGCATCTAGCCCAAATTAAGCTCAGTTTATGGGATAGAGATAGACCATAGACAGTTTGGTAAACATATCTAGGTACCTACATATAAATAGTGCTAGTGCTGCTCTAAATACATTGTACAGAAAATTTCGAAACAAAACAGCGGTGTATTTTTTTTTGAGGTGAGGAAATTATCATGAATGCCATGCCAAGCGGACTACAACAGTTATTTGGTTCAATTCAAACCCTACCACTGCACCATCGAGGCAGTTTTTTGAGGCCAAATATTGTGATAAACTTTGAAGAAACACGCCGTATACAATAGAAATAGACTGCTTATTTTTTAGAACAAATCTCTTTTTACAGACTCAAGATAGGAGACTGTTCACTTAGGATTAAGTAGAAAAATGTGAGTCAGGGGACCAATACAGTACATATTACATTGCAAATAAATGTCTCGTAAAGTTATTTGTATATGAAAGACATGTTTATTATCCCGAGTTATACGAGTATTATGAAAATTAGCAGTGTATGTTTGTATAGAGATTTCATCTCTTGCCTATCCTGCGATTGGGTAGAGGTAACTTAGTGATTTATTTAGTGAGTAGTCTGTCAAGGTCCTTTTTTAAAAAATGTGGAAATTATCATTGATGGTATGTCAGACATCCACTGACTAAAACCACACGGTGCCCGTCCATCTACCTATGGCCGGGAGATCCGGGTACGCCCTCGGGAGGATAATCCTTTAAGATAATGTTCCTTTGTGTAAGATTCTCAGGCCTCGAGAGACCTGGAAGTCTCTCACAAATTCGCCCTGCGAAAGTGCGAAAATGCTGCGTGGATGCGAAGCACGCTAACAAACATACATATTACATACCGATTACGTTTTTATTAAACAGTTATTATTTCACTTGATGCCATTGCTTTTAATATTTGAAGAAAGTGAAAGGAAGGTAAAGATGCTGGTGTTTCTCAGCTCTACAAGGGACGCTGAAAATCTCGTAAACGTGCGACCGGTAAAAGATGCTGATAACTTTTTTTCCATTCTGTTGCATTCAAAGCTTATATTTAGATCCTTGACTCCGGAGTAATTACACTGCAGATGCACCTAATGCTGCTTGCTACCTCATTTCAGTTACTTCTCTACTATGCACTGGCATTGTACACCATGCTCCTTTGTCTGTCTAGCATCGGAGTTTTAGTAAACCGATGACGTATGGCGTGGGCGGTATTATTTCTAACGACAGCATCCAAAAATATTTCTGAAAAGTTTCTGAAAAAAAAAAGCATTCATGCCCGTCATCGGTAGCATTAATCAAAGCAGACAAATTGCGGCAATTAAACCGCCTAACGTGTACGCGTCCTCGGCGCCGATTCTCGATCATGCGCCTTGAATACGTGGACGGAAATTTCTGGGTGAAATGCCTATTTTCGTACCCAAAGGGTAAAATCAGGATTTTATAACTGAGACTCCGCTGTCTATTTCTCTGTGATAGCTAGAGAGCTGGTATTTTCATAGATTATGTATTCCTGTTGCCGCTTTAACAATAAATACTAAAAACAAAAATACAATCCCATACAACAGACGTTATTTTCTTGCCTGCGTTATTTTTTTGGTCAACCCTCTGTGCGCCAAATTTAACTCGCACTTGGTAGATGACGTTTCATCCGTAAGTTTTAGTCCACTCATTCATGTCGTATGGTCGAGAATCGGCGCCCTTCTCTAGGGTTGAACGCAGTACGACTGTGCGCCATACTGCCGTTACAAAGGATTAGTGTCATATTCCATCCCTCCATGTACAGATATGTTTATCAAACAGTATTTGTTAGAGTATTATGTTACTAGGATATTTTCTGTTGGCGATTTTCCTCGAGTAAGGAAAGTAATAAGCTTGATATAATAACTTACAGAAATTTCTTTGGACGCACAATGAAAAAAATATCTGAGTGGATATTTTAACCTTCTAAGAGCACTTTTGAAGACCTCCATTCCGTAAACGTTCGGGAACACCGAGGCTAGGGAGTTCATTCCACAAATGAAGGGTGTACTGCCACACTAAAAATGCCTCAATCGAAAAAGAGAAAATAGTACCTACTTTTGTAAGTTGTAGGTCTAACATATTTATTTGAGCTTTTGTAGGTTGTATAACTCTGGCGTCTCATGGCAAGTCTCTCCGTCCTAAATGATATCTTATTATGTTAATCAAAAGCTGTATACATAGAACTCAAAGTATATTTCTGTGCCTCCTGTGACAAGTGATACAACACGAGTTGTACCCTTTTCGCGTTTTTAACGCATAATTATTTAGAAAAAAATTGCGAATTTTTAGGTCTAACTCACGTTCTTCTATCTGTTATAGTTTTGGAGATAATTTTGTGCAGACTGATATAAGTAGCCGGATTTGGGCAAAAATATCGTGCATATTGATATAAAATTAAGTTGTAACCAATTCATGTAATAGCGCACTAGTTTTTTTTTGTGCTTTGTGCTGTAAGTGCATTTATATTCATTTTGACATTTATTTTTTCAGTATATTTTTCGTGATTATAGATATATGGCGAGTTAAATCACCTTACACCGACTTTTTCAGTACTGATTACGGTACAATTCGATATATACCTAATGGTGCGGGTCTAAATTCAAACAGAAATGGGAATAAGTGATATATCTTGATTTATATCATTCTTCACAAACCATCTTTTTATGTGTAAATTTATATTAGTTGAGTTATATCTAAAATTCAATGTAAATCTAAAAAAAATATCTGTAGGACAAAATGTGCTAAATAATATAAATGCATACACGCAAACGAGAGACGGAGCCACGCAGGGCTACGCGGGGAAAGCAACACGGAGTCGGGGATGCGCGGGGACTTGCTAATTCCTGATTCATCAAATATCCCACATGAAAATACTCCCTTAAACTTGACAGATGATTTTCATATTACTGATTCATCAAATATCCCAAATGAAGATGCTCCCTTAAACCTGTCAGAATATTTCCGTATTACTGATTAAAAAATAAAAATAAATAAATAAATATACACAACGCAATCTGATCCCAAAGTAAGCTAGGAATAACCTGCTTGTGTTATGGGTATCAGACCACGGATATTAATACTTATATACTTTTAAATAGATACATATTATACATAGAAACACCCAGACTCTTGAGACCAACATTTTTGGGTCACACAAATAATGGTCTCCGGTGGGAATCGAACCCACGACCTCCAGAGCCGCAGGCGGTATCACTACCGACCGCGCCACAGAGGCAGTCGGTTCATCGGATGATGGTGATTTTGGATCATTATTAGCGGCATGAATAGCGACGGTAAAAAGAAGAAAATAAGAAAAAGTGAGAAAGAAAGATGACAAGATAGAGTGAAGAGGAAGCATTTTCGCAACACAGGGTTGGAACAAACAACAATATCAGGAAAAACCAAGAAAAGTCGAGTCTTTCGTGATCTAGACAACTGTCGCATGAATTGCAAGAGACTGCCATTACAACTTAGAAAATATCTTTCTTGTTTATTTTTTATCTTTGTGATCTCCTGACTGAATAATTTTAACGTGTTGGCTAATTTACTTCAGTTTGTTATTTTTAAGAATTTTACAACTGGCCTCGCGGAAACTAGGAATCCTGAATAAGGTGAGACGGTATTGCAAGCTACATCAGAGATGTTTACTGTACAAGACGCAGATTCGCCCCTGCGTCGAAAACTGTTCTCTCCTTTGGGATAACTCCACGATGTACTTACTAGACGAGCTTGACGCTATGCAGAGACGTGCTATCCAAATAATTGTTGTCCTGAGGTGACGGGAGGCCTCGAACCATTAGCGCAGCGAAGAACCATAGCGTCCTTGGCTGCCTTCTACCGAATGTATCACGGTGAATGTTCTGAAGAGCTCTTCAACCTGATCCCACCCTCTCCTTTCCGATCCCGATCAACGCGTGCCGGGCAGAGATGCCACTCATACACAATGGAAAAAATCTTCGCCAAAACTGAGCGTTTTAATAGATTGTTTCTCTGTCGAACTATAAAAACATGGATTGACCTGCCCGCACACTTGTTTCCCTCATCTTACAATCCCGGGTTCTTCAAGAGGAGCGTGAAGAGGCACATCACAGGGTCGCCAACTTGAGGACCACTGTCGAAAGTCTTACGGACTGTGAGACTGGCCCCCAATCGCTAGATGCGCCACGGCTTACTATCAAGCTGGTGGCGACGTCAATTTGGCGAGCTAAATATAAAAAGAAAATTAAACATAATTTTGATTGTGATGCTATAATATTTGTACTGACTACATTAAGGTTTCTGTCTGTGATACCTGCATAAGATTGAACTGTGTCATATTCAAGTTAACTACAATAAGTGCTGATAACGTAAGAAGTTCCTACCGGCTGTTAAAATATTAGAGTGATTAGATAGAAGTATAATATGTCTATTTTGAGAATTTTTAATAATTGTGCCTTATTTGTAAGGAAATTTTTGGTTTGGATAAAGAGTAATTAAGATTTTATTTTATTTTTGAATCTTGTATCTTTTTACACAATAACTATAAATTTTACTGATGGGTATAACTAGACTTGTATCGTTTAACACAAATTATATACAGAGAAACTTATTAGCAAACAGATACAATTCTGATAAACATATATTTTTTATGCATGATATGGAAAAAAATCAAATCTTTGGGCCAGGATTGTTATGGTTTGTTTGAGTAACATGGCGCTAGAAACATAATTCAATCAGTTATTAGACTTTTTTACTCCATGTATATCAGTTTACACAAAGACACGTAATACGTAATTTATTGGTGCAATCTGATTTAACTGAACTTGTATCACTATTTACGCAATTATAATAGACGTTATAAATTCAAAAGGTTACATTTCAAAGGTTTTCATTAAATTATTTTAAAATTCTAATGTACATCGTAAATAAACTAAAACAGGATTATAGACAATGATTTTATCTATAAAATTAGGCAAACATATTACGCCTAGCCCTCGTAGTTTATGAACCAGAATTTTTTTAAACTTGTTTGTGTCCTCCTGAAAAGTCTCGATTTTTTAATTGTATCACTTGTCACAGGAGGCACAGATTTAATCCCTCGTTCAAACACAAAAGTAACGTACATATTACATGTATAAGCCAATCATCCCTTGCTTTAGCAAAGCCTCTATCAGAAGAAAAACCTGTCGAAGAAATTGAAATATCTATTATTCCTGTAATCCCTAAGTTCTCGAAGACGAATGGATTCTGATGAACAATGGCTATTATATCCCTTTACTGGAGAAACTGCTGTTAGATAAAAATGGATTTCATAGAAATCAATATGAACTAGCGAATCTGAGTTAGCAATAAACCTTGCGAAACTTTCCAACCTAAGCACAAAAACATTTTTTTTCTTCAAAAAGAAGGGGTTCTCAATTTAATTGATATTTTTGGAAGTGATAACAACTTATGGGAGGGTAAACTGCCTATATTTTCTCAAATTTCATCAATTACAACTAGCGAGAATATTTTGTATTCTGGACTTTAGTTTAATTTTTTTCAAATATTTTGGTCAGCAAGAACACCATTTGTCCTATTCCCAGAGGAAAGCTACTTGACTTACATGTCGTACATGAGCTTAATGCACTTACAGCTACGCTAAAAGGCACACAAACCCATCATGTAGTTTACCACAGTACAGACAGTAAATAAAGTTGTATCCTGAAGTATATTTATAGAACACAGACGGCGCGTCGTGCGATATTCTGCATTCACTCCTCGTCGCGGACGATCCAAGATAAATCGTTGCGACGCACGAGGCCCGATAATGCATTGAGAGCCATCTTAAACCGATTGAATGAGAAAATGGGAAGTAATAGCCATCCTTTCTTTCCCTTTCTTTAGTGGTAATGGAACTTGCATCACTGCAATGCAGGCACTATTTAAAACATAATAGGGTACGTCGTTAACTCCTATTTAAAAAATATGATCTTTGGATAAAAGGCCCCTGTAGTGTGAATCCATGGAAGACTAAGAAATAGTTATTTACTTACCTTTCGATCTCTTAGATCCGGTTCCTATGTACGTCTAGCGTGTTTGTTACGACTATTTCTGCGAAAGTCTATTTATTTAAAAGTCCATTATTGCGAATGTCCATTTCTTTGTACGTCCATATATTTGAACGTCCATTATACGACGACTTTATTTTCGGAAATACGAATTATGAAGATCAAGCATTTTCAATAGCTCTTTTACTTTACGTTACAACATTTCCTTACAACATTGAAGAATTAAAGAAGAGAGCTAGAAGTTAGTTAGGGTAATTCTTCAATGTTGTAAGGATTGAAGAATCGAGGGTGTGGGTTTCCTGATTCCAAGTTCCTTTGAATGGCTGCAACAGGTGTTCATCAATGAACCGTAAACCTATTTTCATCTAATTCTTAGTAATCGAAGGTAAGTTTTTTATGGCATGGCTTGAAGACGTCGTGATCTTAAGGAATTTTTGGTCTCAGGAAATACTGGTGGTATCTTCTACATCAATATAAATGCCACAGAATTTTTGATAAGTAATAGTCATACTCTAGCACTTTAACACAGAAAAAATATCAAATGTGGCTTAGATAATGCTATTACTGTGTCAAGCTTCAAAAAAGCGCTATAATAGCAACTAATTCACACGTGCACCAGTTAATGCACTAAAACAAATCTAAATTATCATCCATCAAGTAATTTGCAAGTGTTGATATTAAACACAAACTACATTAGCACAAGATAAGGAAACAACATAAAGACGCTTTGTGTACCTCAGCAGTCATAAGCCACGGCTTATGCTGAGCCCGGAGTATAATCCCATTGCAATGAACAGAGGAATTTATCTCTCAGATTTTCTACAAACAACGCTGGCTGCAGCTCTTTGCATAGTCGGCTTGCTGAGAGTTTTTGAATATTATGTAATCAAAATGGAAATGGGATATGAAAAATGAATATATAAACGAAACAAACACTAAATAAATAATAAATAAATAAATAAATAAATATTCACGGACATCTCACACAACGCCATCTGATCCCAAAGTAAGCTAGGAATAACCTGCTTGTGTTATGGGTATCAGACCACGGATATTAATACTTAAATACTTTTAAATACATACATATTATACATAGAAACACCCAGACTCTTAAAACAAACATTTATGGGTGACACAGATATTTGTCTCCGGTGGGAATAGAACCCACGACCTCCAGCGCCGCAGGCGGTATCACTACCGACTGCGGGTTTACCACTGTTGACCGAAAATCATTTGATGTGTGACCGAAAAAACATTAGGCCATTCTACTACTGATAGAATGAACAATTGACCAAAAGAGTTTTTATCGAACAAACATTTGGTATTTTTACTACTGATCGAATGAAAGTTTGGCCGAAAAACAGTTGACTAAAGAATATTTTAACAAACAAAAGCGAAATAAGTAGAATTCGGTTCTGGCACTCGCCAGCCGCTGCCGCGGCACGCTCGCTTCGCTCGCTCGGCTCGTGCGTTCTGGTCGCAGTTCTAACCTAACCTAACCTAGCCATTTTGATTCAGCCCCTGTTAAAATATTTTTTAGTCAACTGTTTTTCGGCCAAACGTTCATTCGATCAGTAGTAAAAACACCAAATGTTTGTTCGATAAAAACTCTTTTGGTCAATTGTTCATTCGATCAGTAGTTGAATGGCCTAATGTTTTTTAGGTCACACGTCAAATGATCAAATGAATTTCGGTCAACAGTGGTAAACCGACCGACTGCGCCACAGAGGCAGTCATATAGACACTATTGATGTTATAAACATTTTTTTTTTCTGTTGCTTGGATGATGACAAGATTTCAATCTCTGAACTGTGAGTCGACAGGATTACAGGAAGAAGACGGCCTTTAGAAGGCTCACTCAGTTGCTTATTTTCTCGAAGGTAGGCGGAAACCCATGTGATTTTAATCGGTTCGAGATTTTTTGTGGTTCGAATCCAGCATGACATTTGTGTGATTTTCCACACGAAAAAAGTCATGGGCGACGATTCTCGACCATACGATTTCACGGCAATTAAGAATAGACATTTCATTAGCAAAGTTTTATATCCAGTTTTACACATTCAAGCCGCATAGTCGAGAGTCGCCGCTCTGGTCGATATTGGCGCGACTCTAATACAAAACAAAATTATATTTCTACCCTACAATGACAATAGGGGAAAAATATAACATCCGTCGTTTTGGCATACCAAACGATTCAGTTGAAGCTTTAGCGTCGTATATAAGCTAAACACGTATCAAAGGAATTTATGGAGCTTTTTGCTTTATATGGGTCATGTATTATTCCTTAAAAAGTTTGTAGTGCACTTTGTTTATCACTCTTTCAACGACGCTGGTTCCATTAACTTTTATTTTCTCTTTAGTTTAAGGAAGTTCCGAGGACAAGTTGATCTAAGTATAAAAATGAAATCTTAGACCAGGTGTTGTGGGCTCGATTCGCACCCAGGACCAAGCTATGTGTGAAGAGTATACTGATTTGTGCGTGGTATAGAACAAACTGATATGGGCTTAATATGCTCAATTATTGGTATTCTTGTTCTAGCTACTAAACTCCCAGTAGCCTTCAAATTACCAAATACGAAATCAAATGGCAGCAGTAATAATGTAGTATTTAACTTTGAGACCAGTTAGTCGAATCAAGTTTAGAAAATCTTAAGGACAGACAAATTACCAAAAATAAAATCAGCATATACTATTGAAATAATAAATTCGTCGTCCAGTAATGACTAGGTAATTACAGTATAAACTGAGGAGGGTCAAATGAATAAGGATACTCCGGGTAAAGGCGATGACGATATAGATCAAAACACATCACTATTTTGTCCAGGGTTCTCATCAGGGATTCACGAGCTTTGTGATTGATAACAGACCCTTATACTACTTGAAATAAATGTGAGGGAGCCAGCTCTCTAGCCTTACTGATATTATAAACGCGAATTTTGTAAGTATGCAACAATGGGATGTCTGTATGTTGGTTACTCATACATGCTGTAACGGCAGAACGAATGTGGCTGAAATCAGGTATAGGGGTGGATTATATCCTGAAATAACACATATGATACTTTTTGTGTATGATGCGGAATAGAATACCACGAGGGTGGAGTTGAGGTCACCATCTAGTTAGCAATATACGCATTTTGATATTGTCAACATAAATAAAAATTTATTTGTTGGCACTCGTCCAGATTACAAACGAAACGTTAGAGCATTTTTTGTACTGCATCCTATATCAGCTAACAAAGCAAACACATTTTAGCACGTTTTGTGTTCATTTAGTTTTGACGGACTTATTAAATGATGAGATAATATTTTTGAGTTATCAAGTTGCTAACAACAAGCTTATAATGTTTAATACTAACACAATATACCTAAATATGTTACAGCCCCGGATCTAGAGATTTTTTTAGGCGGGGCAAAATGTGAAAATGCCGCCCCACAACCCCCCCCCCCCCCCTTCTATTATTTTAGGTTCCTCAGTTCAAAGTTGAGAGTAGTATTAGCGAAGCTACAAATCTGCGTCTGGTACAGCAGACACCTCTATGGTGGCGTCATCATCACCTTTTGTATTTAGAGATCCTATTTTCCGCGAGAGATGAATTCGGAGTCTTGGTCAAGAATGTCTAGATAGTCCTTCAGTTGTATTATCGCATCCTGAAGAGAGGATTTTTTTAGATACGTATGGAAATCCGTCATGGATGCTATGCCGAACTCTTACCGACTGAAAGCACACAAATCCTACCACTGCCTACGGTCTGGGGATCCGGTTAAGCCCTCGGAAGGATGTCCCAGGATTCCCAACAGACTTTGGCTACAATTGCGACCTTACCTAGGGGGTCCTATACCGCACCGCATCTTCGGGGGTTGATCAGGTGTTATCCCGCTTCTTGGGGCGGGCTTGGACTTCTGTTAAGAAGATGAGCATGCCCTCGCCGTCCTCAGGCCCCGGTCATGGAGACTGAGAGTCTTATGCGAAGATAAGGCTGCGGCGCGGGCGCCACAGCTATCTCCAGTTTCAAGCTTCCTCCCCGATACTCCTCGCCACGCCACTCATGAACATGAACTGGCAGCGCCTGTCGACATTCACGGGTGAGCGCGTTATCGCCGATTTGTATGGAACGGAGACAAGTTCCCGCGTTTGCAGCTAGGTGGCGGGGTCTCGATTCCTTACGAATTGGCGCACCGTGAATGTCGACCGGCTCACGCAAAAACTCGCACTTGCCCCTCTGCCCGCAGAAAGTCGAGGCGACATCCCACTTACTCCCACTGGAGATCATGGCCACAATGATCTCCAGCGAGAGAATGTCCACGACCAGACCTGCTAATAGGGCTTGACGCTGTTGCGCTCACACTGTGCACTCCTCCAATGTGTGCACCGCTGTGTCCTGGCTGCGTTCCTCGCAGTGCTGTCACTCAGCTGTTTCCCGGTGTATTTGTCACACAGAAGATCCCGTGCCCAGTAATCATCTGCGATAACCGGTAGAAGAAGTTGCCGTTGCTTATCTCCTTCTGAAGAGGTAGAGAAGAAAATGGGATCTCTCAGCTGTAAACACACATTCCTGTATTTCCTGGCATTTAAATCTACTAGGTTTTCTAAATAAAGTTGGTAAATGCGGTCAGGCCCAGTCGAGATCCGCCACGAGATGCCGCCTCTTTTCTTCTACGTCAGACTGCCCCCCTCTGAACGGTTGGAGGATGTCTAGATATTCCTTTAGTAGCATTATCGCATTGTGAAGAAAGGGTGGAGAACGGAAAGGAGATATTTCAGCTGTTTTTCGCACACGCCTTAGAGTATAAATTAAGGTACCTTCTATTTATACTATAAGGCACACGCCATGTCTGAGGACGGTGAGAGGGTCGCTCACCGTCCTTACAGAAGCAGGCCCATGACGGCAGCGTGACGTGAGCAACTCACGTATGCCCCCCCTTAGAAGCGGGATAACACCCGAAACCCCCCAAAGGCGCGGGATAGCACCCGATCCACCCCCTGGGCGAGGCCGCAGTGGCGGCTGTAGGTCTGTTGTGAGTCCCGGGACATTCTTCCGAGGGCTTACCCGGGGCTCCCAACCACAGGCTTTTGGGCGTTGCGTGAGGTTTTTTAGTCGGTAAGAGTCCGTCATAACATCCTCTGAGGATTTTCCCTCACGTAAAAAAAGGCACACGCCATTATTTCCTGGCATTTAAATCTACCATGTTTTCTAAATCCCATTGGGAAATGCGGTCAGACCCGGTCGAGAAACGCTACGAGCTGCCGCCTCTTTTCCTCCAGGGCGGGCCGCCCCTCCGTTGGACGGACAGATTAACTCTCCTGCAGAGTACTTGTCGTCTGCATAACAATGAGTGCACCCTAGGGATAATATGCCGAAGAAATAGTTTTGGACAACACAGATCCCTGTGGTACTCTTGAATTAAACTGCAGAAAGCAGGGCACCTGACCAGCAGAGGAAACTAGTAGATAAACGTCACCCGTTCAAGAAACTGGCCATCCAGCGGCACGATTGAGGTCAGCGCAAAAGTGCCTAATCCTCAATTTTTTCGTATGCAAAAATGACCTAGCATTTTATTATTTTCAAGAGACAAAAAGAAAATAATCAAATGAAACTTTATAACACTATCCGTTGACGTACGATGCAAAAATCAGAATATGAATTACTGTGGCCGCCCCTGCGTTGGCCGCCCCCACAACATGCTGCAAGTTTGTAAAGAAGTGGTGCACATGCACAATAAGTTGCATAACTTGGAATTGTTAATTTCTGATATAATTTGAACAAATACCATAATTATTTCTTGTGAAAAGAGTTGAATAAGTTGAAGTGTTTATTATTAGGTAGGTAATCTACTATCGTCAAGGTTATTAACTGATGATTTGTCCATTTGTCTGAAAAGTTTTAATTTGTCGCCCTCTGATTTGCCGCCCCCCTGATTTTGCCGCCCGGGGCACGGGCCCCGGCTTGCCCCCCCCTAGATCCGGGGCTGATATGTTATGCTTTCAAGCACGGATCACTGAATCGATTCTGTTGAAAATTGCTTCAAAAGGAACTACCTACAGCATGAGAACAAGGCTTGAAGCGATCACAATAGACAATGAAATAAAAAAAAACATCGAGAAAATGTCAGGACAGTTTCGGAACCGCGCGGTAGGCAAAGTAGGTATAGTGGAATTCAACAGACTTAAAAAATATAGTAAACAAAGAAATTGGATCTCGACTACTCCATAATTACTTACATTTAATTATCAATCCTGATCATAGTCGTTTCAAGGAACTCTAGTTAGATTTATGCGGACATTTCGACACTAATAAACCTTTAGATTATAGAATAATTTCATGAAAAATACTCGGATGGTAAAAATTTAAGACTGTCATTTTTGCTTGTCATTAAATTATTTTTTCTCAGACTTGTTTGTCTTTGCCATAGTGTTGTAAAACTGTTGTACTGGCCAATTGATTTTAAAAGGAGGTCATTGTTTTATCAATCTGTCAGTTCGAAAAAATGTACTTACTTTATTAATATAACTTATTGACCCAGAGAGCGAAGAGTGCTAGTCCACAGAGTATATTGAATATATGGAGATGCGAGTCTTTGCCCCTTTTCACAAGTACCGGTTGCCGGGTGCCGGGTAGGGTGGGTATATGGCCGTGTACTATAGCTTTCACACGTACCGGCGTGATTTGTCCGCCAACCGCTTGCATTCACCGCCGCCGCCGCGCCGGTTACCCGGCACCGGCTACCCGGCTACCGGTACGTGTGAAAAGGCACTTTGAGTTTGGGTCTTCGATTCCACAGTATAGACGATTTTGCTTTCGTCCGTATGTGTGTGTACATGTCAGCTTCGGTCTAGAAGACGCATTTGTTAACCAATTTTCTCCAAACTTGGCACACATGTTCATTGATTTAAAATCATTGATCTACGAAAAGATAAAAATACAACTTTTGTCGAAAGTTTTTTTAATAGGGCGGAAAATAAGGGAGAAAAAGGTCCCCGTTATATATGATGGGATCATAAGGGATATAATTCCTCACAGGTTGTTTTTTCCTGGGCGCTCGCGAGGCCTACTCTTCGCAGAAGTACTTTTAAAAAATTGGGACTAAATAAGTATTTGTGCGACCCAGAAATCGTCAGAAGGATCCGGTTAGGCTTAGTACCTTGTGGAGAAGTAATTAAAGAGGCTAACGTTCATCAGCGAGCTGCCAAAAAGAATCTAATGTTTCGAACGCCATTAACATTTAAATATGAATAAAAAGAAAAAAAAAAGATTCTTTAGGGTAGACTGGGTACGGTTGACGGTGGATGGTTAAAATATTCAGTCCTAAAGTAATATATTATTGTAAATAAATGATTATATGTACTATTCAATTTTCTAAAAGTTTCTTTTTTTTAAAGATCCTTTAATTAAATTAATATATAAAAATTATTGCACATAATATATATTGATATACCGAATTTCATGATTTGATGAATTTGGCGATTGATATACCGAAGTAAATGAATGTACGGTGAACTAGATATAACTCAATGATTATTTACATACATAGAATCAGTTTAGTTACAACAATATGATCATAGACAACTTCTGTCAACACATGACATGTTTACATGATTGCTGAGCTGTCCAGAAAAAGACTATACCTAGTACTACTTTTTATAAAATTTCATCACCCTGCAGTAAATTCCAATTCTTTTTTTTTAGAAACGTGACTCTTATTACGCCCATTTCCACTTATGAGACGAGATGCTGACACTATTCTATTGAATCCACCCATCTTAAATTTCAAACAGTCTTTCACAATAGAAAACTATGTTATTAAATTGTCACAACATCAGCTTGGATACCGTTATTTTTCTTCAAACTGTACTTAAAACTTATCAAAATATCTTTGCCTGAATTTTAGACTAAAAAATATTTGAATTCAAACTTGAAATATGTAATTGACCCTTTGCACGCCACGGAGTGACTTAACAATAGCACAGCACATGCCTTAATAAAATCATTATACAAAAATGGAAATTTCTAGACAGTACGTACGGTGTTGGGGCAACGGACGGTGAATAGGTACACTAGATGGATATTATGATTTAGTTCTGTCTGTGGCATTACGTGACTGTTTGACGTGAAGTTAGTTCAGAAACGTAGAGATTAATATTTTAATGGGCCGTAATCATTATTTTTCAGTTCAAATAGTTTTGATGTACATATATAAGTACAATGCCACTGAGGAATAAGTTAAGTTTTATTAAACCTGTAGACATAATCGTTGCTGTTGTTTGGGCATCGCTCTCCCCCAAAAACCACTACAGCAGCGTTCGCTTTTGAACAACTCGTAACAACCAAGACCCCTAGATATATTTTGAATATTTTTTTTAACGTTTAACTGGCGACGTTTAGTGAATTGGAGGCTACTCCCACAGTAATCAAGCTTCAAGCTCGGGTTGGGCTTGTAGAGTAGGAAAACACTGCACTGCTGAAGCGTTCCAATTATCTATGGTTGTTTTAACACACAGAAATGTACTTATCTATCTAAATAATAGTGAGGTATTTTCCATAGTAGTGGCTTCGCTTAGGTCGAGATATAATAACAATATCATCGTGATCTACTTACACTTTTAGGAGCGCGCTATGCTTATAATCCAATTTGAAGGCCAAACGGCTGGTTCCAGTAATTCCTGAACTTTTAAAACAATTATAAGTCTTCGGGGGCAATTTGTCAGGGAATTCACGTTGAACCGACCGAGTAATCGAATTAGAACTCTCTCGCTTTTATAATAGTGTTAATTTTGTTACTGCAGCACTTTGTAACACTGCCAAATGTGTCAGTATCGAATGGTTTTGTTGGAAATTTAATTTGTCGTAGTGCTTCTAATGCGTGATGGGTGCATATTGGATGAGTAACAGCTGTATCGAGGGGGTGTATCATTACATGGCGTGGTAATGATAAAATAGAAATAAAGAGGAGACATGGAAATACTCTGACACAAAACAGCTTACGGAAAGTAAATAGCTACACCGATTTCAATGTATTTATAAAAAAATCATAATGTCTTGGTACACATGGGGTAGGACGACCACCCGCCAGATGAACCGATGACCTGAAGAAGGTAGTAGGGAGTGACTGGATGTGGAAGGAGCAGGACAGTGTGCTGTGGCGTAATTTGGGAGAGGCCTACGTCCAGCAGTGGACTGCCATAGGCTGATTTAATTGATTGATTTTAAAGTCATAAGCTCAAAGTATTTTTATTACATTGAAGTTATAAAACGACGCCACTCGCCTACCTGATGGAAAGCTCTGGGCTCTTGGTTAAATCCACTTTGACAGTTCGAAAGACAGTTGACAGTGCCCTTTATATTGACAGACCTAAGATATGAATAACATCATAGAGCATCTCTATGAAAGGCATTACCTATATTTCTTAACTAGAGAACGTCAAGCGGTTTCACCCGCGTAGCTCCTGTTCCCGTGGGAATACGGGAATAAAATAAAGCATATGTTCACCGGGACGAGAGTAGCTCCCAACAGTGAAAGAATTTTTAAAATCGGTCCAGTAGTTTCGGAGCCTATTCGTGCAAACAAACTAACAAACTAACAAACAATCAAATCTTTCCTCTTCATAATATTAGTATGGATTTAGTTGTTGATTCAAAGTCAAAATGTGGTTATTAAGTACCTAGCCGCTATACCATGACAAAATATGTTCGATATGTTTATTGATAAACTACTCGTCATATCTCAGCTAAAGACTACATATTATTCAAATAATAACATTTTATGAACTATGAAGACAGTCTTTATTGAAACAGACTCAATGGATGAAGCTTAGTCATTGAATCCTGGCCGAAACATAACTCAATAACACTACCCCATTTCTTTAAAAACTACCCTTATTTATACTACATTAATGTTCAATATACTTTGGCAGTAAAATCTTCAAGTTATATGTATAGAAATGGTTATTATAGCGATTACTAGATCGCGTGATTTTTTCAGCTTTATGTCAAGGTAAGAGAGTTTATGATCGCGTGGAAAAGAGGTGTTTGTTTTTGATCAATAGTAGAAGAATGTTAAGTAAGTCGAGGCAAACAATGGTATTGTATTCTAAGTGACCCCGTTATGCCTTAGATGGGTTTGTTGTTGAAGAAGGTACAGTCGTCTACGAAAGTTCTTACGGTTCTTACCCGATTGGCAACAGGCGGTTGTTATTCGTACCTGAAAAAAGTAAAATTATTTTTAGGTAAGGTTTATAAACGTGTTTCATTTATAGTACAGAGTATACAGCTGACTAAAATGTAATTGAATACATAGGAGTAGGTACATTAGGCACACATTTACTTCTTATGTCTCAGCAAGAAATAAAGTTGATCAACAAATTTAATATTCCTTTCCGACCATCAAATTAAATTTACTTTAAGTCGTAGGTATTCCATAAAAGTTGAATTCTCAGAATGTTGAACTCCATAGAGTTCAATTCGTAAAATGTTGAATTTTGATTTCTCAAAATGTTCAATTTCAATTGGTTACTAATATTTGAATTTAATATTGTAAAAAGACAAGTCGAAACTTTTACGAATTAACGGTTTTACAATATATTTTAAATCTCCATACAGAATAATGTAACGTCTTTAAGTTGATTAATGTAAAAAATCTAATGTAACAAAGTTTTACTCCTTGAAGCAGTAAAATAAATACAAACTACAGTAAATAAATAACAATTTTGTCCGCTACTGTACCTACCATCTCCAGGGCATCTGGACTCGTGCGCTTGATATCTATTCGTGCCCATGAGTCACCCTTGAGAGAGCCCACAGGATGTTACTCATTACCATACACACCATATTTATTAATAGCAAAGTACAAGATGATGCTACTCGTTTTATGAGTTTGAGCTTCCGAAGTAGCAACATAAAAATTCGGTAAGCGCCAGTCAGATTCGAGTGCGGAGGGATCCGTATCAAAAAACAGCGAAACATCATTTTTTTTATGCAAACACTTATTTAGCTGCTCACCGTCCTTACAGAAGCAGGCCCATGACGGCAGCGTGAGGGATTCACGCAGGTCCCCCTTTAGAAGCGGGATCACACCCGAAAACCCCCCAAAGACGCGGGATAGCACCCGAACCACCCCCTAGGCGAGGCCGCAATGGCAGTCGTAGGTCTGTTGGGAATCCTGCGACATCCTTCCGAGGGCTTACCCGGGGCTCCCGACCGTAGGCTGTTGGGCGTTACGTGAGGTTTTTTAGTCGGTAGGAGTTTGGCATAGAATCCATGATGGATTTTCCCTCACATTAAAAAAACATTGTTATTTATTTTATTCTGTGTTTGTTGTTATGGAGGCAACAAAAAACTTTGATCTATCTTCAATGCAGGTATAACGGTTCATGAGATACCTACAGCCTTGTGACCGACATACGTACAGACAGCGGAGTCTAGTAACATGGTCTTGTTTTAGTGTTTTTACCTTTTGAGGACGGAACCCTCAAAACTAAGAGTAAAGTCACCAAACCATTTGTAAACTAATTCATGCAAGATCAAGAAGTACACATATTTATAGAATTCCACTTCAGGACTAATAGCTTCTAAGGGTCTAACCACATTTATCGACGCGGAATCGGCTTAAGCCGAGTGCGTATCACCCACAGACTTACAATAAGTAGCAGACAAAGCATTAGAGATTGAAAAGTACGCCAAAACTAACACATATAAAAACCACACACACTAACGCAACTACAGGGAAGGAGTTAGCCGCCTAGTTCAATAAGATTTATTTTAATGAAATAAGAGTATCTTAAAATACCTCTTAAGGTTTCGTAGCCAAATGGCAAAAAACGGAACCCTTATAGATTCGTCATGTCTGTCTGTCTGTCCGTCCGAATGTCACAACCACTTTTCTCCGAAACTATAAGACCTATGCACTTGAAACTTGGTAAGTAGATGTATTCTGTGAACCGCATTAAGATTTTTAAATATAACTAGAAAAAAAGCAGTAAATTTTGGGGGTCTCCATACTCAGAACTGAAACGAAAAGTTTTTTTTTCATCAAACCCATACGTGTGGGGTATCCATAGATAGGTCTTCAAAAATGCTATTGAGGCTAAAGCACCTTTAGAGAAAAATGATGTTACAAAACATCATTTTTTTCTAAAGGTGCTCCCTCACCGGGAGCATTCGCGCGTAATGTAATGTTACGAGTCTAGAATTACAGCCAGTGTGGGAGGTGAACCGAGCATTGCAATGCGCACCTTGTAATGATACAAGACGAGGTTACAGCAGTGAAGCAGGTGATCCGAGCATTGCAATGCGCGCCTTGTAATGATACAATGTGTAACGTTTTGATCCAACTCGTAACATCAATGCGCTTTTTTTGTTGCGGGTGGCCGGCCGCACTCTGGTCCGGATTATAAATAGGTGGACATACGATCTAAGATGTCAAACGCTTTTGGGAAAAAAATAGTAGTACGAGTACGAATTTCAGGTTAATTTTGCAATCCAATATGGCCGCCGCGCCACCATTGTAAAATTTCATGTTGGATATCGTTTATGGGGTTTTTTGGTATGCTGAGTACGAATTTCAGGTAACTATTTATTGTTAAAAATTACAGAGAAACATAAATATTACATATCCATATTTACACTATTACTATCTAAACTAAACCTAAATAAGGCCCCCGTGGCATTGTGCCCAAAAGACTAGCAGCATTCCCCCTTTGAATAGCAATACCTATTCGTTGAGCGAGTATCGTTTAAGGGGTTTTTTGGTATGCTGAGTACGAATCACATGATAATTTTGCAATCCAATATGGCGGCCGCGCCTAAATCACAAAATTTCATGATGGGTATCGTCTAAGGGGTTTTTTGTATGCTGTTTACGAATCACATGATAGTTTTGAAATCCAATATGGCCGCCACGCCGAAACCGTACGGTTGACGGTGGATGGTTAAAATATTCAGTCCTAAAGTAATATATTATTGTAAATAAATGATTATATGTACTATTCAATTTTCTAAAAGTTTCTTTTTTTTAAAGATCCTTTAATTAAATTAATATATAAAAATTATTGCACATAATATATATTGATATACCGAATTTCATGATTTGATGAATTTGGCGATTGATATACCGAAGTAAATGAATGTACGGTGAACTAGATATAACTCAATGATTATTTACATACATAGAATCAGTTTAGTTACAACAATATGATCATAGACAACTTCTGTCAACACATGACATGTTTACATGATTGCTGAGCTGTCCAGAAAAAGACTATACCTAGTACTACTTTTTATAAAATTTCATCACCCTGCAGTAAATTCCAATTCTTTTTTTTTAGAAACGTGACTCTTATTACGCCCATTTCCACTTATGAGACGAGATGCTGACACTATTCTATTGAATCCACCCATCTTAAATTTCAAACAGTCTTTCACAATAGAAAACTATGTTATTAAATTGTCACAACATCAGCTTGGATACCGTTATTTTTCTTCAAACTGTACTTAAAACTTATCAAAATATCTTTGCCTGAATTTTAGACTAAAAAATATTTGAATTCAAACTTGAAATATGTAATTGACCCTTTGCACGCCACGGAGTGACTTAACAATAGCACAGCACATGCCTTAATAAAATCATTATACAAAAATGGAAATTTCTAGACAGTACGTACGGTGTTGGGGCAACGGACGGTGAATAGGTACACTAGATGGATATTATGATTTAGTTCTGTCTGTGGCATTACGTGACTGTTTGACGTGAAGTTAGTTCAGAAACGTAGAGATTAATATTTTAATGGGCCGTAATCATTATTTTTCAGTTCAAATAGTTTTGATGTACATATATAAGTACAATGCCACTGAGGAATAAGTTAAGTTTTATTAAACCTGTAGACATAATCGTTGCTGTTGTTTGGGCATCGCTCTCCCCCAAAAACCACTACAGCAGCGTTCGCTTTTGAACAACTCGTAACAACCAAGACCCCTAGATATATTTTGAATATTTTTTTTAACGTTTAACTGGCGACGTTTAGTGAATTGGAGGCTACTCCCACAGTAATCAAGCTTCAAGCTCGGGTTGGGCTTGTAGAGTAGGAAAACACTGCACTGCTGAAGCGTTCCAATTATCTATGGTTGTTTTAACACACAGAAATGTACTTATCTATCTAAATAATAGTGAGGTATTTTCCATAGTAGTGGCTTCGCTTAGGTCGAGATATAATAACAATATCATCGTGATCTACTTACACTTTTAGGAGCGCGCTATGCTTATAATCCAATTTGAAGGCCAAACGGCTGGTTCCAGTAATTCCTGAACTTTTAAAACAATTATAAGTCTTCGGGGGCAATTTGTCAGGGAATTCACGTTGAACCGACCGAGTAATCGAATTAGAACTCTCTCGCTTTTATAATAGTGTTAATTTTGTTACTGCAGCACTTTGTAACACTGCCAAATGTGTCAGTATCGAATGGTTTTGTTGGAAATTTAATTTGTCGTAGTGCTTCTAATGCGTGATGGGTGCATATTGGATGAGTAACAGCTGTATCGAGGGGGTGTATCATTACATGGCGTGGTAATGATAAAATAGAAATAAAGAGGAGACATGGAAATACTCTGACACAAAACAGCTTACGGAAAGTAAATAGCTACACCGATTTCAATGTATTTATAAAAAAATCATAATGTCTTGGTACACATGGGGTAGGACGACCACCCGCCAGATGAACCGATGACCTGAAGAAGGTAGTAGGGAGTGACTGGATGTGGAAGGAGCAGGACAGTGTGCTGTGGCGTAATTTGGGAGAGGCCTACGTCCAGCAGTGGACTGCCATAGGCTGATTTAATTGATTGATTTTAAAGTCATAAGCTCAAAGTATTTTTATTACATTGAAGTTATAAAACGACGCCACTCGCCTACCTGATGGAAAGCTCTGGGCTCTTGGTTAAATCCACTTTGACAGTTCGAAAGACAGTTGACAGTGCCCTTTATATTGACAGACCTAAGATATGAATAACATCATAGAGCATCTCTATGAAAGGCATTACCTATATTTCTTAACTAGAGAACGTCAAGCGGTTTCACCCGCGTAGCTCCTGTTCCCGTGGGAATACGGGAATAAAATAAAGCATATGTTCACCGGGACGAGAGTAGCTCCCAACAGTGAAAGAATTTTTAAAATCGGTCCAGTAGTTTCGGAGCCTATTCGTGCAAACAAACTAACAAACTAACAAACAATCAAATCTTTCCTCTTCATAATATTAGTATGGATTTAGTTGTTGATTCAAAGTCAAAATGTGGTTATTAAGTACCTAGCCGCTATACCATGACAAAATATGTTCGATATGTTTATTGATAAACTACTCGTCATATCTCAGCTAAAGACTACATATTATTCAAATAATAACATTTTATGAACTATGAAGACAGTCTTTATTGAAACAGACTCAATGGATGAAGCTTAGTCATTGAATCCTGGCCGAAACATAACTCAATAACACTACCCCATTTCTTTAAAAACTACCCTTATTTATACTACATTAATGTTCAATATACTTTGGCAGTAAAATCTTCAAGTTATATGTATAGAAATGGTTATTATAGCGATTACTAGATCGCGTGATTTTTTCAGCTTTATGTCAAGGTAAGAGAGTTTATGATCGCGTGGAAAAGAGGTGTTTGTTTTTGATCAATAGTAGAAGAATGTTAAGTAAGTCGAGGCAAACAATGGTATTGTATTCTAAGTGACCCCGTTATGCCTTAGATGGGTTTGTTGTTGAAGAAGGTACAGTCGTCTACGAAAGTTCTTACGGTTCTTACCCGATTGGCAACAGGCGGTTGTTATTCGTACCTGAAAAAAGTAAAATTATTTTTAGGTAAGGTTTATAAACGTGTTTCATTTATAGTACAGAGTATACAGCTGACTAAAATGTAATTGAATACATAGGAGTAGGTACATTAGGCACACATTTACTTCTTATGTCTCAGCAAGAAATAAAGTTGATCAACAAATTTAATATTCCTTTCCGACCATCAAATTAAATTTACTTTAAGTCGTAGGTATTCCATAAAAGTTGAATTCTCAGAATGTTGAACTCCATAGAGTTCAATTCGTAAAATGTTGAATTTTGATTTCTCAAAATGTTCAATTTCAATTGGTTACTAATATTTGAATTTAATATTGTAAAAAGACAAGTCGAAACTTTTACGAATTAACGGTTTTACAATATATTTTAAATCTCCATACAGAATAATGTAACGTCTTTAAGTTGATTAATGTAAAAAATCTAATGTAACAAAGTTTTACTCCTTGAAGCAGTAAAATAAATACAAACTACAGTAAATAAATAACAATTTTGTCCGCTACTGTACCTACCATCTCCAGGGCATCTGGACTCGTGCGCTTGATATCTATTCGTGCCCATGAGTCACCCTTGAGAGAGCCCACAGGATGTTACTCATTACCATACACACCATATTTATTAATAGCAAAGTACAAGATGATGCTACTCGTTTTATGAGTTTGAGCTTCCGAAGTAGCAACATAAAAATTCGGTAAGCGCCAGTCAGATTCGAGTGCGGAGGGATCCGTATCAAAAAACAGCGAAACATCATTTTTTTTATGCAAACACTTATTTAGCTGCTCACCGTCCTTACAGAAGCAGGCCCATGACGGCAGCGTGAGGGATTCACGCAGGTCCCCCTTTAGAAGCGGGATCACACCCGAAAACCCCCCAAAGACGCGGGATAGCACCCGAACCACCCCCTAGGCGAGGCCGCAATGGCAGTCGTAGGTCTGTTGGGAATCCTGCGACATCCTTCCGAGGGCTTACCCGGGGCTCCCGACCGTAGGCTGTTGGGCGTTACGTGAGGTTTTTTAGTCGGTAGGAGTTTGGCATAGAATCCATGATGGATTTTCCCTCACATTAAAAAAACATTGTTATTTATTTTATTCTGTGTTTGTTGTTATGGAGGCAACAAAAAACTTTGATCTATCTTCAATGCAGGTATAACGGTTCATGAGATACCTACAGCCTTGTGACCGACATACGTACAGACAGCGGAGTCTAGTAACATGGTCTTGTTTTAGTGTTTTTACCTTTTGAGGACGGAACCCTCAAAACTAAGAGTAAAGTCACCAAACCATTTGTAAACTAATTCATGCAAGATCAAGAAGTACACATATTTATAGAATTCCACTTCAGGACTAATAGCTTCTAAGGGTCTAACCACATTTATCGACGCGGAATCGGCTTAAGCCGAGTGCGTATCACCCACAGACTTACAATAAGTAGCAGACAAAGCATTAGAGATTGAAAAGTACGCCAAAACTAACACATATAAAAACCACACACACTAACGCAACTACAGGGAAGGAGTTAGCCGCCTAGTTCAATAAGATTTATTTTAATGAAATAAGAGTATCTTAAAATACCTCTTAAGGTTTCGTAGCCAAATGGCAAAAAACGGAACCCTTATAGATTCGTCATGTCTGTCTGTCTGTCCGTCCGAATGTCACAACCACTTTTCTCCGAAACTATAAGACCTATGCACTTGAAACTTGGTAAGTAGATGTATTCTGTGAACCGCATTAAGATTTTTAAATATAACTAGAAAAAAAGCAGTAAATTTTGGGGGTCTCCATACTCAGAACTGAAACGAAAAGTTTTTTTTTCATCAAACCCATACGTGTGGGGTATCCATAGATAGGTCTTCAAAAATGCTATTGAGGCTAAAGCACCTTTAGAGAAAAATGATGTTACAAAACATCATTTTTTTCTAAAGGTGCTCCCTCACCGGGAGCATTCGCGCGTAATGTAATGTTACGAGTCTAGAATTACAGCCAGTGTGGGAGGTGAACCGAGCATTGCAATGCGCACCTTGTAATGATACAAGACGAGGTTACAGCAGTGAAGCAGGTGATCCGAGCATTGCAATGCGCGCCTTGTAATGATACAATGTGTAACGTTTTGATCCAACTCGTAACATCAATGCGCTTTTTTTGTTGCGGCTGGCCGGCCGCACTCTGGTCCGGATTATAAATAGGTGGACATACGATCTAAGATGTCAAACGCTTTTGGGAAAAAAATAGTAGTACGAGTACGAATTTCAGGTTAATTTTGCAATCCAATATGGCCGCCGCGCCACCATTGTAAAATTTCATGTTGGATATCGTTTATGGGGTTTTTTGGTATGCTGAGTACGAATTTCAGGTAACTATTTATTGTTAAAAATTACAGAGAAACATAAATATTACATATCCATATTTACACTATTACTATCTAAACTAAACCTAAATAAGGCCCCCGTGGCATTGTGCCCAAAAGACTAGCAGCATTCCCCCTTTGAATAGCAATACCTATTCGTTGAGCGAGAAAACTGCCAGCCCTTGGGTCACAAGTTGACTCCACAAGGTGCTTTTTCAAATTCTTGAAAAATTTTTGCGCATTGGGACCCCATGGACCTAGGGTCTCGACACCGACTGGACAAAAACGATACGATGAGTTTTCAGGTTAATTTTGCAATCCAATATGGCCACCGCGCCACCGTTGTAAAATTTCATGTTGCATATCATATAAGGGGTTTTTTGGTATGCTGATTACGAATTTTGGGTTAATTTTGCAATCCAATATGGCGGCCGCGCCTAAATCACAAAATTTCATGATGGGTATCGTCTAAGGGGTTTTTTGTATGCTGTTTACGAATCACATGATAGTTTTGAAATCCAATATGGCCGCCACGCCGAAATCACAAAATTTCATGATGGATATCGTATAAGGGGTTTTTTGGTATGCCGAGTACGAACTTTGGGTTAATTTAGCAATCCAAGATGACTGTCGCACCAGGGTTGCAAAATTTCATGTTGCACATCGTAGAAGGGATTTTTTGGTATGCTGAATACGAATTTTAGGTCAATTTTGCAATCCAAGATGGCCGCCGAACCACCGTTGTAAAATTTCATTTTGGATATCGTGAAAGGGGTTTTTTTGGTATCTCAGCATACTGACAGAAATCTCGCAACAGTGGCGCGGTGGCCATATTGAATTGCAAAATTAACCTGAAATTCTTACTCAGCATACCAAAAAACCCCTTAGACGATATACCCATCATGAAATTTTGTGAGTTTGCGCGCGGCGACCATATTGGATTGCAAAATTATCATGTGATTCGTACTCAGCATACCAAAAAACCCCTTAAACGATACCCATCATGAAATTTTGTGATATCGGCGTGGCGGCCATATTGGATTTCAAAACTATCATGTGATTCGTACTTAGCATACAAAAAAAACCCCTTAGACGATACCCATCATGAAATTTTGTGATATCGGCGCGGCGGCCAAATTGGATTGCAAAATTATCATGTGTATAGTTCTCAGCATACCAAAAAACCCCTTAAACGATACCCATCATGAAATTTTGTGATTTCGGCGTGGCGGCCATATTGGATTGCAAAATTATCATGTGATACGATCTCAGCATACAAAAAAACCCCTTAGACGATACCCATCATGAAATTTTGTGATTTCGGTGCGGCCGCCATATTGGATTGCAAAATTATCATGTGATTCGTACTCACCATACCAAAAAACCCCTTAAACGATACCCATCATGAAAATTTTGTGAATTCGGCGCGGCGCCCATATTGGATTGCAAAATTATCACGTGATTCGTACTCAGCATACCAAGAAACCCCTTAAACGATACCCATCATGAAATTTTGTGATATCGGCGTGGCGGCCATATTGGATTTCAAAACTATCATGTGATTCGTACTCAGCATACAAAAAAAACCCCTTAGACGATACCCATCATGAAATTTTGTGATATCGGCGCGGCGGCCAAATTGGATTGCAAAATTATCATGTGTATAGTTCTCAGCATACCAAAAAACCCCTTAAACGATACCCATCATGAAATTTTGTGATTTCGGCGTGGCGGCCATATTGGATTGCAAAATTATCATGTGATACGATCTCAGCATACAAAAAAACCCCTTAGACGATACCCATCATGAAATTTTGTGATTTCGGTGCGGCCGCCATATTGGATTGCAAAATTATCATGTGATTCGTACTCACCATACCAAAAAACCCCTTAAACGATACCCATCACGAAAATTTTGTGAATTCGGCGCGGCGCCCATATTGGATTGCAAAATTATCACGTGATTCGTACTCAGCATACCAAGAAACCCCTTAAGCAATACCCATCACGAAATTTTGTGATTTCGGCGCGGCGGCCATATTGGATTGCAAAATTATCATGAGATTCGTACTCAACGTACCAAAATCCCCCTTAAACAATACCCATCATGAAATTTTGTGATTTCGGCGCGGCGGCCATATTTGATTGCAAAATTATCATGTGATTCGTACTCAGCATACCAAAAACCCCCTTTAACGATACCCATCATGAAATTTTGTGATTTCAGCGCGGCGGCCATATTGGATTGCAAAAGTATCATTAGATTCGTACTCAGCGTACCAAAATCCCACTTAAACGATACCCATCATGAAATTTTGTGATTTCGGCGCGGCGCGGCGGCCAAATTGGATTGCAAAATTATCATGTGATTCGTACTCAGCGTACCAAAATCCCCCTTAAACGATACCCATCATGAAATTTTGTGATTTCGACGCGGCGGCTATATTGGATTGCAAAATTATCTCTTAGTCTTTCTGTTCCCGGTTTCCATTTCGGAGTTTCCAGTTCTATGATCCGATTCAAAATCGCAATAAAAACCATTTCTGCTAATAGTTTTGCACCATTTTTTTTAAAACCTTTTCCTGACAGAAACAAACACAACAAAAAAGAATTAGCGAAATCGGTCCAGCATTTCACGCGTGATGCCGTGACCACAGAAATCGGGCTTCATTTTTATATATTGTTTACTTAATATCATCGAAGATTACAGGCCTTATATTAAAATGCAATTCTGAACTAATTAAATGCTGAATCACAGTTTGCCACACTTAATTTTATGTTAGCATTTTTAATCTTGAAAAGAAGTGCCTGAGTTTGGCCCCTACATTAATGAGAGGTATCTAATACGTCAAACTGCAGCATCGGCAGCTTATTTCTTTCAAAAACCAGGCGTACGTCATTTTTTTTTAAAGTGTCATGTATAGTGTTGCTATACGTGTAGAAACGAGATAGCAGCATTCACTAACCCCTTAGAGCGAGCGGAATGGAAAGACCAACGCACACAAACATAATTAATGTTTCGTCTGCTACTTATTGTACGTCTGTGGTATCACCACACTACTCGGCTTATCGTCGATCAGCTGTTGCGACGGCTGTTGACATGCGATCGGCAGTCGATTACTCCGAACGTAAGTGAACAGCCGTCGTGACGTCTGTTCACTTATACGTTCGGCAGTCAACTCCTCCGGATAGCTGTCGCGAGGGGCAGGTTGTCGTGTCATGACCTCGAAAATATCAAATGCTTTCAGGCCTTTCAGCGCAGATTTAACGTGCGCTCTGAGCTGTACGGACGTTTTGGCCTATCATTTTAGTTTTTCTACTTGAATTTAAGAAATAAGTGTTTTGATATGGATATACTATCTAGTCGGGCAAGACGCACGAACGTAATTATATCAGTTTGACAGTACCATATTATTGTATTGTCATCAGAACTACATACAGCTGCCAATTTTCATGACGCTACGATCCTTGGAAGCTGGTTAAATTAGCTACCTTAGATTCCATTTTTTCCATCGAAGTTTCAGTGCCTATCTTCCGGCTCCATCATCATATCAGTTTGAAGTACCATATTATTGTATTGTCATCAGAACTACATACAGCTGCCAATTTTCATGACGCTACGATCCTTGGAAGCTGGTAAATTTATTTTTTTGTACTTTTTTTAACCGACTTCAAAAAAGGAGGAGGTTCTCAATTCGTACGCTATGTTTTTTTTTTTTTTTTTTGTTTGTATGTTACGCTATAGCAGCGCCAATCATGGATGGATTTTGAACATTTTTTTTTGTTTGAAAGAGGTTACTCCTGAGGTGGTCCCATATCCAGGGTATCAGGATCTGATGCTGGGATCCAGGAGAAATCGAGGGCAACCACCGAAAATTGTAGGGACAACTAGTGCGTTTGTTAACTTTTTGATTAAGTACTTTAGTGTGCTAAAATTTAATGAAGGTCTGGACTCGATCTGATGATGGAACCGAAAGACAGTCGAGGGAATTCCTTAACGATTTACAGCAGCTATCTTGTGTTTTGGCTTGATAAGTTTGTGTTTATGAGAACTTTACACCTAGATAGATATACTTTTCGGTCCACCCGTCACTTAAAATAAAAAAATAAAAATTTTAAATAAAAAAATAGAACCGACTTCATACAAATCTTTAATTATAAAATTTACCTAGCACATAGTAATATGTATTTTGATTTATCAGATTTTATTCAATATAATATTGAAGTTGGTGCCATTAATAATACCTACCTAAGCCTTTACCTTTTGGTTTACTTGGCGCCAACTTCAATATGATATTGAATAAAATCTGATAAATCAAAATACATATTACTATGTGCTAGGTAAATTTTATATTTAAAGATTTGTATGAAGTCGGTTCTATTCTTTTATTTAAAATTTTTTTGCAAGCTGTTTCTTTGAACATTCAGCAAATGGTTATGAGTTTATAATAAAATGTCTTAGCTATCTTAGATTCCATTTTTTCCATCGAAGTTTCAGTGCCTATCTTCCGGCTCCATCATCATATCAGTATGACAGTACCATATTATTGTATTGTCATCAGAACTACATACAGCTGCCAATTTTCATGACGCTACGATCCTTGGAAGCTGGTTAAATTAGCTACCTTTAAGTGCCAATAACATAAATTACCGTGACAATTCCAACAAGCTTGTTCATTCACACCTCCATAACTCAACATGTGAGACTTGAATGGGGCCCCTGTTCTAAGGATTAAACGACCCATCACATTTAGCACAGCCGTTACTGCGAAGACTAATTCTGGAATGGATCGACGAAGAAATAACACATTCCTGTCTGTGAACCTGCCATTTAATTAAGCAGGATAAGATCGTATCCATATATTTTTGTTAAGTAACGAACGAACGAATACTGGGAAAAAGTTAGGACTCAAATTGTAAACCTAATTTTAAAAGTACTGAGTTTCCACTCAGACTACCGGTAATATCCTGGAGCCATCCTTCCGAGGGCTTACCCGGAGCTCCCAACCGTAGGCATTGGTAGGGAACGTGTGGTTTTTAGTCGGTAGGAGTCCAGCATAGCATCCATGTAGGATTTTCTTCACGTTAAAAAAGAAGATTACCGGTAAGCATTAATTTGATAAACCGAAAGTTTGCAAATTTCTGTCAATTTTAATCCGCATTAGCCAGCGAGCGAATAATTTTGGATCCAATTTGCTGTTGAAGTTGAAAATTCACTGCCACTTAATTTTACGAATGTTCCATCAAATTTGCATTAACATTTACGGGATATTTGTAGAAACAAAATGTCTGTTTAATACTGGAGGCTATTTAATATAATCCTAATTTAGTTAGTAGTAAAAATGATAAGTGAAACAATTTGGAGAATTTAATGGCATTGGCGTATCTGTGGACCTCTTACAAAAAAATGTCGTTATTAAGCAAATGACAAGTCCTAGTAGATACCCTAACTTATCAAGTGCACCATCGAAGCATTCCTCTACTCCCACCTGTTCTGTTGACTAGTTCTGTTGGCAGAACTACTGGGAATTTTTTTCCCATTAGTTCTGTGACTTATAAGACTATGCTTTACACCTGAGTTTCCATCAACTGTTCTGTTGAGTAGTTCTGTCGGCAGAACTACTGGTAATTTTTGTTCCCATTACTTCTGTTACTCATAAGACTATGCGTTAGCTCGTGACTTTTCTTTCAACTATCCCCACTTGTTCTGTTCCATAATAAGGGGATGATTGTGCCACGGTTTCACAAAGTCAATAGAAGTAGAAATCAAAACAAATGAAGATCGTCAAAACAAATGAAGATCGACAAAACAAATGAAGATCGGCAAAACAAATAAAGATCGACTAAACAAATGAAGATCGTCAAAACAAATGAAGATCGATAAAACGTATGCACATCAATAAAACAAAAGACTATAAGCAAGTTGATAAGGTCAAAAACTACTCGCAGTCATATTTTGTAATCTAGATGCGATTGCCATTCAAAAAAATAGGTTTTCAAAGATTGCCATTCAAGCAATTCTCGACCTTAATGACACTTCTCTAAAAATGTGCTTTTAGGCGTTTATAGACATCACTTATCACGAATATGCAAAAATTTAATAAATATTAGAGTCGAGAATTGCTTGCATCTATTTTTTTGAATTGCAATCGCATCTAGATTACAAAATATGGCTGAGAGTATTTTTTGATCTTATCAAATTGCTTATAGTCTTTTGTTTTATTCATCTGCATATGTTTTTTGATCGTCATTTGTTTTGTCGATCGTCATTTGTTTATCCGACCGTCATTTGTTGTTTGGATCTTCATTTGTTTTAGCAACCTTCATTTGTTTTGTGCATCTTCATGGATCCAATTTAGGTACTTCGAGTTTAAAATAAAAACTAAAAAAAAAACTTAAATAAAAACTCAACTAAAAGTATTACTTATCATTAGATGGATTATTACCATGGACAGAACTAATGGGACATACAATTACCAGTAGTTCTGCCAACAGAACTACTCGACAGAACAGGTGGTAATTGAACTACCATTTGTTCTGTGGACAGAACTAATGGGGAAAAAAATTACCTGTAGTTCTGCCAACAGGACAGGTGGGAATTGGATTACCATTTGTTCTGTGAACAGGACTAATGGGAAAAAAAATACCAGTAGTTCTGTTAACAGAACTACTCAACAGAACAGGTGGGAGTAGACGGAAAGCACCCCAAACTATCTATGTAGGTGTATTTTTATACACTAACCCCCTTATTCATAATCGTTTATTAAACCTATAAATTCACCAATAATTTCTCTAGTCTCTGTACAAAATAAATTCATTAGAATCGGTTTAGTGATTCGAGCGCGAAAGCATAACAGACAGCACGTATTATAGATTTAGCGAGCAAAAACTTTAAACAAAATCCGCGTAACTGATTAAAAAAACTAACTTACCGCGTAACTGATTAAGCGTGAAGTGATCTCAAAATATTCAGTGTACCAGCACTCACGAACGCGAGCACAATGGGAGAACATAACAGTAACTCAATTCGACTACATCCTTTGAATTAATCGTCTCTCGCGACGATATGTCACTTGTAGCATTCAGCGACCAACGACCGCTTAAGCGGACGGACAAATATATTGATACTGGCATAGTGTTCTTGTTGAGTGCCTACTAGACTGTTATTAACATTTACGCATTTAAGTATTATTAGATATTTTCCGATTACTATGTAACAATACTACTTGAGCATTCCTTTCAGAAGTAAATAAATGGACGAGATTATTGTACTGCTGATTTCTATTTTATTTGGAAAATGTTACCCCGGTTTAAGACGCGCTGAATCTAGCAACAGATTCTTGGAAAGGAATGCTTTCTCACATACCCTAGAACTAGATCGAAACTTGTGTCACACTTGCAACTGAGATCTTCCCCTGCACTGCAGTATTTAAACTCGTAATACGGTTTGTGTACCGTACAAACTTATATTCAAAATGGTCAAAACAAAGATCTATGCGACTTTCAAATATTTTATTCACGTTTTTTAATTTTCAGTATTGGCGTAAGTATGCGAACTTTTGAACGATTGTTTCGACAAGTCTCTGGTGCACTGATCTGTATTAAAGACTTATGCAGATCAGCCCCTCTGAGGGGCAAGTGCGAGTTCCGGCGAGCGCCTGTCGACATTCACGAGTGAGCGCGTTACCGCCGATTTGTATGGAATCGAGACAAGTTCCCGCGTTTACAGCTAGGTGGCGGGGTCTCGATTCCATACGAATTGGCGCGCCGTGAATGTCGACAAGCTCACGCAAAAACTCGCACTTGCCCCTCAGTGCTCTGGTGTGACAAAAAGCCACAGAGCAACGCGCGCCTTTACGAGTCGCGTTGCTCTCAGTCGCCCCTAGATTACGGATATCATTTGTAATCAAATGAATGGTATGGAATTTTAGTTCGTCTCCTAATCTTATATAAAGCCTTAGAAAGATTTAAGTTGTTAGAAAATTTTAATCAGTACTGGAACCAGTAAATATGGGTCTTTTTTTAGAAAATGAAGTATTTCACGGCATATCTACCCTAATATTCGACACATTTTCCTCGCAAGATAACTGACACCTCCAGGTATGAGTTATGTCTGTTTCGCGTTGACCTGGCTGAGGCCAACGGAAGCCACTTATCTCTGAACCGCTTACCGGCCTGCCGCGTGCCCGTCCTTTGCCATAAACTGTATACGGTAGGGTAATAAATTTCTCTCAAGATGTTGTATGTTGTAAGTCGTCTTTAATGTCGCGACGTGTTCTGTAATGACATAAACTAGACGGATATGGAGAATTCTTTATTAGACTTTCCTATTATGAAAATTAAAAAAAAATGTTTTTTTGATTTTTTGTAGGTTTTAGGTAGGTACGGAACTGCTTTAGCGCGAGTGTGACTTGCACTTGGCTAGTTTTATTTCATTTTTAAGTTAATTTACTTTTATCCTACATTATTAGTCTCCCGCAGACCAATCCGTGCCCGGGTCATGCGATTCTCACCAGTTTAATTCCTACAATCTCGGCAAAACATCAAAGAAGCTTTGCCAGCGTCGCCCGGAGCACACAATCATAACAGAACACAGAGGGCTATATCAAAGCAAAATGGTAGCAACCGTTTCTACAGATCTTTGTAGCACAAAACTAATGTAGTCCACGGTATTATTAAACACGAACATCAATAAAAACATAATATTTATTAATCATAGAAAGTTTTTAATGCTTAAAAAAGCAATGGTCCAGGGAGTTGAGCACTAATAAAAATATATAGTTTATTTCCATATAACATAGTAAATACGAGCTTGTATGGGTTAAAATGGTGCTACGGAATATTTCACAGGCGAAGCCATGTGGCGCAGCTAGCTCATTATAATCTGATACAAATGTTCTAGCACTAAGGCATTGTATGACAACATATTATCAAATTTAACATAATGGCGACATAAACATGTATCACGTTTATGTAACCTATTTTAATAAAAACATGCTCCCATTTTCCAGTAATTTCACAAAACAGAAAAATAAAAATATTCATTCTCTGTACGCTACTTACCCAAATAGGCAGGTACATATTTTACCCATCACATTTACCCTTTATGCCATTACCTCGCATAATACTGTCATTACGCCTGGAGTAATAAATATTAATCAAATGTACTCAGTGAGCCTTCTGAGTCGTACCTTTGAGTGAAATTGAAATTCCTGAGGGAGTGACTTGCAAGTTGCAGTGACTGTACTTGATGAGTTTATTGAAACGTACGGACTTGCGACTTGTAATCTTCGCATAAACTTTTTAAAGGCCCATTTTTTTATTATCTGCCTCTGTGGCGTAGTCGGTAGAGATACCGCCTGCGGCCCTGGAGGTCCTGGGTTCGATTCCTGGGTCGGTCCAAATATGTGTGCGATCCGCAAATGTTTGTTTTGGAGTTTGGATGTTTTCTATGTATAATTATGTATGTATTTAGAAATATATAAGTATGTATATCAGTCGTCTAGATTCCATAGTACAAACTTACTATATTAGCTTAATTTGAGCTAGATGATGTTGTGTATGAATGTCCACAAATATTTATTTATTTATTTATTCTAATTATAAACGCTCGAAAGTTCAAACAGTATCTTAGAAACTTGAATGAAATGTTTAGAGTGCTCTAAGTCAGCGTGGGCGTCCTCTAGTTTATTATAAGTACATATTTTCTGAACATTGTTGTTCTGTTTTTTTTCATAATATTTTTACATAGGTAAAAACGCCACTTGGAAAATACGAGTCTTCTCAAAAATATGTTTTGTAACGGCGCCATTTCGTAGATGTTTTACATGTTTTTGCGTTTTTATGAGATAAATTTGTGACACAAAATGTAGTACTCAGGCACTTACTTTTGATAATAGTATTGATTGAAATGTACTCATAATACCAAATATATAAGCAAGACTACGACCTGCCCGCACACGTCTTTCCCTCATCTTACAATCCCGGGTTCTTCAAGAGGAGCGTGAAGAGGCACATCACAGGGCCGCCAACTTGAGGACCACTGTAAGAAGTGGCCCCCAATCGCTAGATGCGCCACTGCTTTCTTACCATCAGGCTGGTGGCGACGTCAATTTGGCGAGCTGAATATAAAAAAAAAAAAAAAGACATAAAATACGTGGAGTATCTAGATAAGTATGACGCGTACAAATTTTTGACCTAATAAATGTGGTATGTGAAGTTTATTATGAATAAGCTTCTATTTACACATTATCTGTGTCAATATGAATCAAAAATGCGCAATAACAATTCCATAACGTAATGTTAACTACAATAATAGTAGTTACTATATGTGTTAGGTAGGTACCTATCTTGCGGTTGAATAACAAATAATAATACATATCGGTTGTTCATTCATTTGTGGTTAATTCAGTTAGGTATCGTTTTGTATCGTTCTTACAGAAACAGGCCAAGAAGACGGTATAATATTACATAGAATATCTATACTAATATTATAAAGAGGAAAGATTTGTTTTTTTGTTTGTTTGTTTGTAACGAATAGGCTCCAGAACTACTGGACCGACTTGAAAAATTCTTTCACTGTTGGGAAGCTACACTCTTTGCGGTGAACATAGGCTATATTTATTTCCCGTATTCCCACGGGGACGGAAACTACGCGGGTGAAATTGCGTGACGTCCGCTAGTATTATATAATCTGTGATATTACATACTATTCCTAACTTAATACAGAGGTACATCACTCGAGCCGACGGTAACAGTTTTAGACGATAGGTGGTAGGAGTTGAGTTCGGCAATGTTATCCTATCAATGAGAAATTTTCGCTTAGAAAATATAATGCTCAATCTAGGTAAATAAATGGAGGAAAATGGGGTTTGTAATCTTGGTGTTGCTGAATACTGAAATAAATTAATCAATAATTTTGAAATCCAAATCCAAAAAGCCCTCGGAACGATACCCCAGGACTCTCAAAGTAAGTAGGTATATGAGAAATTATGTAAATCGGGTAAAGTGTTTTCATTAAAATTCATTCTAATACGAGCTATAATGGAAATTACAGTATAATGACGAAATTGGGTATTATTACGAAACACAGTAATTAAATCTCAAAATAGTAATAGGAGACACCCTTTGTATTTCCTGCTAATTAATTTACTAATTGACAACCGTGGGACCGCCATGGCTGTTGGAATTTGGAAACATAAGTCATTTTGAATTAAGTTCTTGTACGAGGCTAAGCATGCTTGCTATTTGGGAGTAGGCTGTTAGGTAGGATACGTGTGGTTTTTAGTCGGTGGGAGTCTGGCATAGCATCCATGTAGGATTTTCCTAACGGTAAAAGAGAAACCTCTTTTTATTTTTCCCCAATTGATATTTTCGCTAAGAACTAGCATAATCGTCTACAATCTACCTAGTCCGTTATACCAGAATTATCAAAATTGGTACTGGGATTTTGCGTTAAAAGAGTAACAATACAAACAAACTTTCATATTTATTCTATTTTGCAGGCAATAAATTATGTAAGAAGCAGAAGCGAATAATACAGAGGGCGTGCTTAAGTGTCAATAAGCAGCTAGGAGGCAGTATGGGGGAGGGGTCGTCTTACGAAAATATCTCGTAATTGGCTTTTACGATCCGAATTATACGAGTCGATTAGCGAACCTGCATTATTTATTTTAAGTCCTTTTAGGCAAAGACTTCTATATAACCTGAGGTAGACATGCCCTACGCACCGATTTTTGAAACCTATAAACTGAGCTAATTAGCAGCGTTGCTCGCACTGTTGTGAGTCAAAACTTCGAAAGTAGGTGCTCGACTTGCAATCGGAGTCCATACGCCTTCTCTTTTACTCTGTTTCTATTCGTATATTGCTATTGTGCGTGGTGACAATTACGTAAAAAATATTTATAAGTGAGTGTAGTCTTTTTAATGTGTGTATTTGAGGATTGCTTTTGAAATCTCGTTTGTTAGAGTACGGCGCGTCTACCTCAGTTTATATAGAAGTCTTTGCTTTTAGGTAGGTTATGTACTGTAGACGTTCTGTGAAATCTAGGAAGAGAGTTCTTTTCACAATCCAAGCGTGTAATTTTAGTTGAAACCGCTCAAAATTGGTCAAAAATATGACATTTTTATACGTGTGTATAAAAATTACATACATAAATAACTTCAATACACAGAATTTAACTACTATTAATTTACCTACTTAAGAATCGAACAGACTAAACTCACACAGTACTTTATCACTGTTATGTAGAGAACCAGGGTACTTAAAATAAATCCAACCTGTTTTCAAGGATTCGTCCCACATACAATAAAATATACAAAACGTATTAAAATATAACAGAGCGAAAGAATCGTCGTAGTAAATCGTGTCGCAAAGTCGCACGTCTGTACAGGCTTACAGTACGACTTTGAGCAGCTAAGTTATGCAAAGTCGGAAGGCGAGTAAGTGGCACACCGGGTGACAAGTCAGCATGAAACCGTCATGCATACTCGCTGATGGAATAATCTTTTTTGGTTCAGCCTTTTTGTCTTTTCTGTTGCTACGGTTGGTTTAAAGAAAATGGAGCGAGTTTTTAGACACGGTTGTATATTCAGTTGTAAAAGGTTTTTAATGAGCTTATGTTTTTGTTTAAATTGTGAAGAGGATACAGCCTGCAGGCTTCGCTTTACACAGCTATGTTTATAATTTTGCTTTTAACTTAAACGTTTTGAGAATTTTTCTTTAAAAATAATATGCTGGTGTAATTTGCTTTTTTTATATAATAAAAGGTGTCATTAGTGTTTGTACCGATCTATGTATGGTGGCTCCCTCCCGTAGGCAGTTGCCAGAACACATTGTGTGGTTTTAGTCAGTGGGAGTTCGGCATAGTAGGTATCTATTTAGGATATCGACACGTAAAAAAACAAAAAAAAATGCGTGTGGTCGTTAAGAGATTTCTAAAGAAAACATAATTATAAAGGTACCAGCCTCTGGTCTAAATACATTAAAGTTCCGTAAGTTACGTTATATTTCTACTTATGGTAATTTCTACTATGGTAACGTGCTTTAAAATTCATACATGAATTCACCGCCAAAAAAAATGTTCCCAATAGATGAACGTAAACTAAACTATTCAACTAAATTATTCAAGTCGAAACAGCGGACGATGGACTATTGTATTTTTTCAAAGTATTTTCCCCGTGATTTTTCGTTTTTATTGCTTTTGTGTATAAAAGCATGTATTTATGTATAATTACGATATTATAACAAAAGTTTTCATAAAAAGTTTCAATTGTACCTATTGTTAAAGAATTCATTATTTGACTCCTAAAACGGAGGTAGTTAGCAAAGCGGCTTCTATATTTTTCATCTTTTATAGTCATATCATATCTGCATCAAGATATGAACATAAAAGGTATATAACATACAGGCCAAGGCTTGATTATACCGAGTCACCGGCTGAGAATCATTTCTGGTAGAAACTATTAGTGCTAAATATGTGCTAACAAGGAAAGCTTTAGGTATATCCAAACTAGCTGTTCCCCGCGGCTTCGACCGCGTAGAAGTCGTTTATCACGAAAAATCATAACTCCTTTTGCGCAGTCGGTTAAAAAGTAGCTTATGTCCTTCCCAGGGCCTCGAACTATCCCTATACCAAATTTCATCTAAATCGCTCCAGACGTTTAGGAGTGAAAGCGTAACAGAGAGACAGACCGAGTTACTTTCGTATTTATAATATTAGTAGGGATTAGGGATAAGCAAGGGAATGGCACTGTGATATATTTCGGCCGGGGCAGCGATTTTCAGATTGCGAGGTTGCTCCGAGGATCTTGTTCTCCATACACTAGCAGACTGTTCATTAGAAGTTTCTGAATTGAGTAACTTAAAACAATTTGTTGATTAGTGATTCCTTTTTTCTTTTTTTTTAACGTGAGAGAAAATCCATCATGGATGCTATAAATAAATAAATATTCACGGACATTTTACACAACGCTATCAATCCCAAAGTAAGCTAGGAATAACCTGCTTGTGTTATGGGTATCAGACCACCGATATTAATACTTATATACTTATTTTTTTTAAAGGGGTTTCGTGTGTGATCCCGCTTCTAGGGGGCGGGGGTGACTCCCTCACGTCACGCTGCCGTCATGGGCCTGCTTCTGTAAGGACGGTGAGCAGCCCTCTCACCGTCTCACGAGGAGAGACTCCATGACTGGGGGCCTTGAGGTCGATAGTCTTTGGCGACGGTTATGATTCCCTAGCTAAATGGCCGCGGCTACGTCCGTGTGGAATTCTGTTACTATTCCCGCATCCCATGGGAATTTTTCCCGCAAATGATGGAATCGTTTACTTTATAGGTACGGCGATGAAGCTTCGAATTCCGACCGAACAATTCCCACACAAAATTAAGCTTAAGGCACGTGCTGATGTAGTCTTACTACAAGAAGTAACAAACCAAGGAACTCTAAAAGTATGTAATCGCTGTAATATTTGTGAACAAAGAGCAATCGTCGCAGGCGCAGATAGGGTCACGTACTCGTACATACCAGTTTAGTCATAGATAAAGTGTGTTGCAGTATTTACTGACTAAATATGGCAACGTCTTAGTCACGATTGAGAAGGACTAACTATTGAGTAATGTAGTAGGTATTTGTAGGCTTATGCGGCTAGTGTAACCAAATGGTAGAAAAAAACTGTGACTATCCGTCATGGGGCTGTATCTCAGGAACCGTGATAGGTAGAGAGCTGAAATTTTCACAGATGATGTATATCTGTTGCCCCTATTACAGCAAATACTGAAAACTGATAAAAGGGGGAATAAGGGGGCTTCCATACAACAAACGTGATTTTTTGCCGTTTTTTGGCACGGGACCCTCTGAGCGCGAGTCCAACTCGCACTTGGCATGTTTTATAAAATTTAACTGTCTCGTTATATCTCTCATTACTTTTTAATAATTTTATCTCCTCTTTACTCGACAGATTAGCAGTACGCAAGCAGGAATCGCAGTAGCCTTTACAATCTGCAGTAACCCTGCAATTAATATAAGCAATAAAATTTGATAGGTAATCAGTACTCAGTAGCACCTACTCATTAAACTGACTACATAATAATTATGGGAATTTAGTAATAAGTCACAATAATATTTTACACATTAATCACACGATAACCCGCAAAGTCTTGAACGAAGGCGATAAAATTTTGCTACAAACTATTAACTTGCAGGAACTGTTTATTTGTCCGTAGAGACTTTGTAGCTATAGTTAACCTAACCATTTAATTCTTAAAAGAAAAGAAAACACTGAATATCTTAGACGAATAAAACAACATAGAATACCTTCAACTTGGCTTAACGACTACCATATTTCTGGTAGACGAAACCCACAACTTGGCATAACTTCTTGACTTACTTTGACTTAAGGTCCTATGGCCCCTAGATGGGGCAGAGGGCGTCCACAGTGCATCGCCATCCCTGTCGGTTTTGAGCTTCGCGTTTTGTTTCGCTCCATGTCTTTCCAATGCCTTCCGCCTCTGCAATGACACTCCGTCGCCATGTCTGTTTTGGACGGCCACGTTTGCTCTTTCCTTGGGGGTTCCAGTCTAGGGCTTGCCTTGGTATGTGGTCCCGGTCCCTTCGAAGCGTATGCCCAATCCAGCTCCATTTCCGGCGTTTGATCTGATGTTCTATAGGTGTCTCATTGCAGCGTTCCCATAGGCTAAGGTTGGAAATTGTCTCGGGCCAGTATATGCCAAGAATACGGCGGAGGCAGCGGTTAACGAAGACTTGTAGCTGATGCGAGATGACTTTTGTGACCTTCCAAGTCTCGCATCCGTATAGCAGCACGGTCTTGACGTTAGCTCGGAATATTTTGAGCTTCACCCTCCTAGTCAGCTTGCGGGACTGCCATACGGAGCGCAGCTGTGCGAAGGTTGCTCTAGCCTTAGCGACTCTAGAAGTGATGTCCTCTTCTGTCCCACCAGTTTCCGACACGACACTGCCGAGGTACGTAAATTTCTCTACTCGTTCCACATCTTCCGCGCCAATGCGCAGTGGTACAGAGTTCGCCTTCCCGCACCTCATCTCGTGCGTCTTCCGGGTGTTTATTTTGAGTCCTGCTTTCGCTGCCTCATCCTGTAGGTCGTCAAGTTTGGCTTGCATGTCGGCATGTGTGTGGCTCAGCAGGCACAGGTCATCGGCATAGTCTAGATCCTCCAGAATATCAGATAGCCCCCATTCTATGCCACGTCGCCTGTTGTTTGTAGTATTCAGCATGATGCCATCCAAGACGACAAGAAAGAGGAGAGGGGAAAGAAGGCATCCCTGTCGTACACCCGCATTTACCGGTATGTCATCCGAAACGAGGCCATTGTGCGATACTCTACAAGAATAGTTCTTGTACATGGCCTGAATAATGCTGGTGATTTTCTCGAGCACACCTATTTCTCGAAGTCGGTTCTAAATACTGGTCCATCTAAGCGTATCAAAGGCTTTTTCGAAGTCTATGAAGGTCAGGTAGATGTCTCTCTGCCATTCTGTTGCCTGTTCAAGTATGATACGCAAAGTATTTACTTGGTCCTACAAGATCGATTAGGTCGGAACCCGGTCTGTTCCCTGCGTAAGAGAGGTTCAACGGCCCCCGACATCCTATCAAGGATGATCTTACAGAGCACCTTAGATGGGGTCGAGAGCAAAGTGATACCTCTCCAGTTGCCGCACTCGCTAAGGTCGCCTTTCTTAGGTACTGTAATAAGGAGGCCTTTGTTCCAGTCGTCCGGAAACTCCTCAGCTAGCCAGATCTTTCTCAGAAGCGGGGTTAGCACCTTCACAGCAGTGGGCATATCGGCTTTTAGCATTTCTGCTGTGATCAGATCCGCTCCTGGGCATAACTTCAGAAACAAGAAAACACTTGAAAATGGAAATGCCACAAACGGTAACCCATCTCAGGCCTTATCTATACTATAATAAGAGAGTAGAAATGGTGTGTCTGTACAATTGATAAAATTAAAAAAAAAGTAGCGGGGGCGGTATAAAAACACCAATAGAGTACAAAAATGATGTTTTTAAAATTCTTTTCTGTCTGTCTGTCTGTCTGTATGAACGTCAGGATATCCGAAGATACTGAACGGATTCATTCGCTGTTTTCAAAAATAGATTAAACGCAACTTGGGGGAGGCTTTAGGCTATATTTCATCGAAATCGAATCGCAGATTAAAGAACTATTGTCGTTTAAAGTTATTATCAATTATTGCGTAAACGGTTAATTGTACGGTGATGAAACTCAGCACGAGCGTTGTTTGTTACGTTTCGAAAAAAGTAATTTTACCATTTTTGCAAATTCCACCTCCAAGGGTATAAAAAAGAAGGGTAAAGTTTGTATGGGAGAACGTGATTCCTTGGTCTGATTTACTTCAACTTTGGTATATAATAAACTTATAACAATACGAACTTATTTCTCAAAAGACATGTTTCGTATTTAATTAAATTTTATAAAGGGTGTTTTTTTTCGAGGTATAGAACTTTGAAATGGAATAAAACGAAAGTGATTGTTTTTATTGATATGGAAATGACTTTATTCGAAAGGAAATCTTCTGGCATTATAATTTAAATATGATTTCTGGCATATAACCGCCATGGCTGGCTCGGACGTAGTCTAATCTAGAGGTCCAATTTTCGATGACTTTCCCAACATTTGTGGCCGTATAGCGACAATATCGCGCCGAATCTTATCCTCCAAGTGGTCAATCGTTTCGGGCTTATCGGCGTAGACGAGCGACTTCACATATCTCCACAGAAAATAGTCAAGTGGCGTAAAATCGCACGACTCTGGAGGTCAATCCACGTGTCCAAAACGTGAAACTATCGGTAACCAAACGTTTCCTTCAATAAATCAATTGTGGCACGAGCTATGTAACATGTTGCGCCGTCTTGTTGAAACCACTACTCCTGCACATCATGGTTGTTCAATTGATGAACGAAAAAGTCAGTAATCTTCGCTCTATAGCAGTCACGATTGACTGTAACATTCTGGTCAGCATCGTTTCTAAAGAAGTACGGACCAATTATTCCACCAGCCTATAAAGCACACCACACAGTCAGTTTTACTGGATGTAACGGTGTCTCAACATACACTTGAGGATCATCATCACCCCAAATATGGCAGTTTTGTTTATTGATGTATCCATTCAACCAAAAGTGAGCTGCACCGCTAAAGAAAATTCGCTTATGAAAATCACGATACGCATTTCGGACAGAACCATGATTTTCAGAATAAATTTGCACAATTTGGAAGCATTGTTCAGGCTTCAGTCTATTTATGTTAAAATGCCAAACCATACTAAACATAAATCACTTTACAGCTGACAAAAATACCGCCGGTTAAAACAGCTAGGCCAACTTAAAGTTCTATACCTCTAAAAAATACACCCGTTACTAAAACGAGCTGGGAATGTACGATAATGTGGGGCTTATTTTCTCCAGAGTTGATATCAATACTCCATACACTCATTATTTTTGATTTAAATTACTTTTTATTGTGACACATTTTTGAAAGTTCAATCCGATTGACAGTGTCATTGTTGTTTAATGGCATGCTGTCAGCAAAGCGATTTCGTAATAATGTTATATGTTTTCATGTTTTTACAATAAAAAATAATTTGTGAAAAGTAGATAATGCGAAGAAGCCATGAATAATGATATAAGTACGTAACACGCTTTACGTAAAGTGTCCAATGTTCATCGGAATAGGTAGGTTACACCAGTTGTAGGTAGGTGGTAGGTACCAAATGTTACCGTGTTACCATCATAACTCAATTTTGTACGACAAACACTGCCGTATGGCCATAAGGGACTGGTAATTCAAAAAGCGTAAGCTGTATTCTATAATGCTGGCTACAATCTTTCAGATTACAGACTCACTAAGTTCTTGAGTAAAAATACTTATAAGTATGGTGACTTCATACGACGACTGCAAAGGCTTTCTAGCATTTCATTGAAAACAAAGACATCACGCGGTTTCACCCGCGTAGTTCCCGTTGCCGTGGGACTGGTCACAGTAGGACGATCTGTATTAGCATTAAGAGGACACAGCCTACAGCAGTAGGTACGGTTTGCCATAATGTGAATGCTTGAAATATGACTGGAATTACCTGAAGAAGAGCGAATTTACGATGTCGATGACTTAGGAGAAGTTTTGTGGCGTGTCTCTCTAGCAAATTACCGAAGACAGGATGTACTTAATCAATAAATTTACTTAGCTCAAAGTGATATGAATTTTAAATTTGTTAATCAAAAATCTATCTTTTTAATATTACAAACGGGAAAGTTTATGAGTGCGAATGTTTGTTACTGCTTTCACTCTGATACGGTTGAAGGGATCGGGCTGAAGTTTGGTACCTACCTACAAAGATAGATAATAGTCGGGAATAATATTTTTTTCTATCCCTGAAATAAGTTCCCAAGAGACGCGAAAAAGAGAAAATTTCACGCAGGCGAAGCTGCGGGCATCAGCTAGTTAATTAATAAAGACTAAGATAGTTGACATTCCTACGTCACGTAGGGACATCCTTCCGAGGGCTTACGTTAAAAAAAACAGATGTTTGATAGAATAAATAATAAAAAAAATATAATAAATATATTTTGGGGAAAAGATGGCCGTAATCAAGCTGGCTCTTTATCCAAAATTCAAGTAAAAAAAATAATTATATAATTTCGTAATTCTTGCCTCAACACGCGTAGTCAGTGCCTTACCAAAGGGCGCAACAGAGACAAAATTATGGATAAAACCATAAAACATTGTAAATAGTACAGTCGACGTGGATTATTGGACATCGTAATCATAACATTCCTCAGAACATCAAACTGAATTCTAAAACACTTCCCGTAATATTCCCGCTTAATAAACGGCGCACTTAAAACCATATTGCACTGAAAGAAATTATACTTTTAACGAGCGAACATTGAAATGTCCGTTCGTGACGGTTATATCCTTTAATAAAATTCATCTTTATTCATTAATGTATCTTTATTCATCTGGCAATCGTCTTAGCGTAAGGTTCATTCATAGAACATTCAACTTTGAAGATGGAGAACATTTTCAATCCAAAAGCGACCATCGGCCATCTTTGGACAATTTTTTTTAGGAGTGGAAATACATACTTCATGGATACTATGCTGTACTCTTACTGGCAGGCCACACGGTGACTTGTGTATGTCCTCGAAAGGAAGTCCCAGGCAAGAGTTTCACCCACCAGTGAACTTAATACCTTGACATTGACTTGTAGGCAAATCTTAGATTTATTGATACTAAATAACATTCAAACTGGATACTCTATTTATTGCCGTTGCAAGCGCCATTATCACAGGTAACACAATTCCATTTAATTTCACGGATTTCAAAACATATTCAGTAATGTTTTCGTTTATATTACAAAATTATTCTGCACATTTTAACTATAATAGTAAAATAAACAGAAGCACCTCATAAAGCCATTTTTCCTAATAAACGTTAAGAAATTGAGATTAATTCGCGCCTCTTACTGCCGCCTTAAATGATAACAGGTACTAATGATATGCCCAAATTGTGCTGATACCACACTTTGGAGTCATAATGGCTTAATTTTATTTTTATTACCGTCGTTAACGTCCTAACACGAGACGGCAGACGGAAGCTGAGCTAAATACACTCGAGAGCAATGAATCCGGGTCACTTAAAGAATCCTAAAAATCTCGGAAACTAAAAATGCTAGGTTAATGCAATAAATTGTATTTAATAGACAATGTAATACTCCTTAAATGAAGGTATTAAAACTTCTTAGTTATTGTAAAGTTATATCATAAAAAAATCAAATTTGAAAAAGGGCCACTTTCGAAGATGGAACTACGAAATTACAGCATTTGGTGTTGCTTTTGTTTGTAATCTGTCATTTATGTGGGTACATAAACCATGTTGATAGTGCTCTATATTCATTAATCAAGCTGAAATTATGTCGCTTACGCCTGAAGAATGCACCAGAATACTTACAATGCTGGAAACCGGCCGGAGTCAGCGCAATACAGCCAGGACTGTCGGTGTGTCGCTGTCAACAGTACAAAGAGTTCTCCGACGTTACGAAGAAACTGGTTCTAACCTACGCAGACCAGGAACGGGCAGAACCAGGTGTACCACAGCACGAGAAGACCGATACTTGGTGAACACCATGCTTCGAAATCGCTTTCTCACAGGAACTGAACTCACCAATCAGTTTCGACGCCTCGGAGGAAGTAACCCAAGTGCATGGACAGTAAGACGTCGGCTTGCTGAATCTAACTTAAAACCCCTTAGACCTGCAAACGGCCCTAAACTGGAGCGTGGGCATCGTATTTCGAGACTAAGGTATGCCCAGAGCCACGTAAATTGGAGTATTGAAGATTGGTCAAAAGTTATGTTCTCCGACGAATCAAAATTTATGCTCTACAAGCACGATGGAAGACACAGAGTGTATCGAAGACCAGGGGAAAGATTCAAGCAAGCATGCATCGAAGAAAAAGTAGCCTACGGTGGTGGGTCTGTACTTGTGTGGGCCGGAATTTCTTCTGAAAGTCGCACAGAGCTGGTGATCATAGAAAACGGCTCTTTAACTAGCGTAAGATATGTGGAAGAAATCATCAATGATCACGTTGGTCCATTTATGGTCAATTTAGGTGAGGATGCTATATTTATGCATGACAATGCCCGACCTCATACAGGTAGGAATGTGAATGACTACCTTCAAGAGATGAACATTACTCGTATGGAGTGGCCAGCGCGCAGCCCGGATATCAACCCGATCGAACATGCTTGGGACGAGCTAGGCAGATGCGTAAAACAACGAAACCCTCCCCCAATCACGCTTCGTGAGCTCAAAATTGCTCTCACAGAGGAATGGGAGAATATTCCCCAAAATCGTATAAGGAACTTGGTGTACAGCATGCCAAACCGCGTAAACGCAGTAATGGAAGCACGAGGAGGCAATACGAAGTATTAAAATTCAAGAAAATCGTAATAAAGTTCAAAAATTTCATGTTTCCTATTTTTGTTTTAAGGAGAGATCGGCAGTTTTTTCTTTATGTAATTTTGTGTTAATAAAATGTATGGTGACTCATATTTTTTTTTACTTTCATTTAAGGAGTATTACATTGTCTATTAAATACAATTTATTGCATTAACCTATCATTTTTAGTTTCCGAGATTTTTAACATTCTTTAAGTGACCCGGATTCATTGCTCTCGAGTGTAGTTGAACAATTTAGCTTAAATATGGTAGTTATTTTAGTTATATAATTATGATTATGAACATTTTTCACTTATGATGAACATCAAACTCCCATCATACCTGTTTTCAGTATTTATTTTTTATTTTATTTTTATTTTAAAAGCAGTTAACCACAACATGACGTGTATATTGATTTCGAGATGAACGCAGGATAAAAATAGAAATACCTCTATCTTAAATATATTTTAAAAATAATACAATTGTACCATTTTCTGTCTTTTCTGAGCTCGAAACTCTATTATCTACTAACACTACATCGGAGAATAAATGCGTGGTTATGTGTATTAATAAAATCCTAGTGGCCTGTTAGTTCTCAAAATACGGCAATGGGTTATCTTACCTACTTAATATTATAAAGGCGAAAGTTTGTGAGCGTGGATGTTTGTTACTCTTTCACGCTCGAAGGGCTGAACGGATATGGCTGAAACCTGGTACAGGGATAGATTATGGTCTGGAATAACACATAGGCCACTTTTTATCCCGGGAATAAGTTCCCACGGGAGGCGGGAACGGGTACCAAATTTCACGCGGGCGAAGATGCGAGCATCATCTAGTTCAATTTATATAATGATGTGTACTTTTTTCCATATAAATTTTATCAGTGTTTTTTTTTATTATGCTTGCTCGATTTTCTTCAAGAGGGTACAAGTTTTCGTATCACGTAGGTATTACATAATATAAAATATCACAAAAGTAACAGTCGTTTCGTTTTGTATCAGAGTGTAATCAATAAATTTCTAATGTGTTTTTAGGGTTTCGTAGCCAAATGGCAAAAACGAAACCCTTATAGATTCGTCATGTTTGTCTGTCTGTCAGTCTGTCTGTCCGTCCGTGTGTCACAGCCACTTTTCTCCGAAAGTATAAAGCCTATGATATTGAAACTTGGTAACTAGATGTATTCTGTGAACCGCATTAAGATTCTTATATAAAACTAGAAAAAAAGCAGTAAATTTTGGGGGTCCCCATACTCAGAACTGAAACTCTAAATTTTTTTTTTCATCTAACCCATATGTGTGGGATATCTATAGATAGGTCTTCAAAAATGCTATTGAGGTTCTTAAAGTTATTTTTTCCTTAAGTGAATAGTTTGCGCAAGAGACACTTCCAAAGTGGAAAAATGTGTGTCCCCCCCCCCCTCTAACTTCTAAACTAAGAGAATGATATATCTTAAAAAAATATATGATGTACACTGCCATAAAAACTACCAACGAAAATTGGTTTGAACGAGATAGAGCTGGTAGTTTTTTTTTAATACGTCATAAACCGCAATTTTCGGTTAGAAAAATCACTACCACTGGGAACGTGTTAAAACATCAATCAAGGTTACAACGAACTATAAGAACTTTTATATTAGGTTACTTGCTGCTCCGAAACCCTTCATGGGCGAGTCCAACTCGCACTTGGCCGGTTTTTTTTATTTTTAACGTGGAGCATAAAGAGGCATTATAATCGTTGAGCCACCAATTTGAGAGTCACTGTCAAAAGTGACTCGCCATGGTTTTTCATGAGACGAGCAGCATTATTTTGGCAAGCTGAATATTTTTTTTATTTTATTGATAACTATCAAACTTATTTTGCTTGAATAGCTTCTGTTTGATTTTTTTAACATTTATTTTACAAAACAAAATCAACAGTCGTAGTTAATGGTATATTTTACAGCAAGCATTAATTATTTTAATTTAAAGATTATCAAAATTGTTACTATAAAGACCTTTGACAGGTTAATCGAATTGAAAATGCTTTACAACTTTTAACCCTAAAGCGTAGTCGATGCTACGGAGCGTAGGTAGTACCCATGTCCATAGAACTTTGAAACGAACCCTTTGTACGGCACTTGGGGTAGGTTGGGACCAAATCACATTGAGCACATACCTTTGAGCGGCACTCACGGTAAATAGAGATGGAATTGTATAGAATTTGGCAAGGATTTTTTGCTATATAACGTAGCTATACGTTTCATGATTTTGAGTGTGTATTGTATTATGACTTTACAAAATATATTCGGATAGAGTATGTATTGCTTTAGATTTCTTTGATCCGCGAAACTTCGTTTACCTTACAGCTCGGCTTTTCGGTACTTTAATGTGTTGGTTTGTATTGTCTTCTATACTTTGAACGAAACTGTTTTGGGTCGAAAATTCTTCGAGGATATTTTGAAAACTTTTGTAGGGCCATCGATACTGAACCGACAACATGACTTTATTTTATTTTGTGTCTGTCTGTTTCCTAAATAAGCATTACGCCGAAACTACTGAATCAATTCAAAAGATACTTGGCATAATCAGAGCTTACTACAACCTTCTTCGGATTACGAGTATACTAGGAAAGCTTTAGGATACTTTTGATCCTGATATTCTGCGCGGTTCCTTTGGGAGAGAGGGGAGAAAAGGATGAAAGTTATCCTTCCTAGGGCTTACCGGGGGCGTATCCTACCTAACAGCCTACGGTTGGGGTAAGCTGTTAGGTAGGATACGTGTGATTTTTAGTCGGTAGGAGTTCGGCATAGTATCAATGTAGGATTTTACTTTCGTTAAAAAAGGGATTAAAGGCAAAACCTTTTTCCAGTTGTAATGATTTCAATTCAAAGTATGCCACGGGCAAAACCGTGGGACACAGCTAGCTTCATACAGATATGGTATACCGGTACAAAGTTGACCTTTATATTGAATGAAGGCTGCATAACATGTTCGTTCCAAAAATGAAGGTAGGACAATAGCCAGCAGATTCCATGGTTGACCTTTGGGCATTTCACTTATCAGCTATCAGCTGAACTTGATGGGTATTGTTTCGAAACGATGTATTGTGAATCAATAAATAATGTTCGTGAAAAGGCGAGACGAGGGTCAAGTTATATTGGGCGGTGTCGGTCATATAACGGAGGTTTATTTTTAAAGAGTCTTCATTCATTGACTTGGATTCATGTAGATAGGTTTGTGATAACGCCTAATGTTTTACAAGAGACTGACTATACCATTTATTTTTTTAAGGGTCAAATACTAGGGGTAAAAATCTTACATGGGTTACTTACCTGCTAAAACCACACGATGCTTTACAACTGTCTACGAAAGTTCCGGGCAGTCCTCAAAAGAACCCCCCCCCCCTTAGAAGCGGGATTGCACCCGAACCACCCCCTGGGCGAGGCCGCGTTGGCGGCCGTAGGTGTGTTGGGAGTCACGGGACATCCTTCCTGAGGGCTTACCCGGGGCTCTCAACCATAGGCTGTTGGGCGGTACGTGAGGTTTTTTTAGTCGGTAAGAGTCCGGCATAGCATCCTACGAGGATTTTCCCTCACATCAAAAAAAAAAAGACAATGCAAGACGAAGAAAGAGAGAAAAAAAAAAAAGAAACACAATTTTAACTTTTTCATGTTTTTAAAATCGTTATCAATACATACCTACAAACTATGCCGGACTCCTAGAACTAAAAAAAGCACACGTATCCGACCTAACAGCCTACGGTTTGGAGCCCCGAGTAAGCCCTCGGAAGGGTAACTCAGGACTCCCAACCGACCTATGGCTACCACTGCGGCCTCACCTAGATAAACCTGTACCAATTGCTAGAATTAAAATATTTTAAGAGTTATTATGCAAGTTCATCGTAAAATATTTAAAAAGTGGGACAATAATCGGCATTTTCTAACAAGTCAAAAAGGTAACAAAATATTTATTTCGCATACATAGGCAAATTACTCAGAGCTGCATTCCGCCATGGTATGTACTGCTCGTTCGCTCTAACTATGCCGTTCGGCTTCATACTAAAGTCGAATTTTTAATTAGACGAAGTAAATGACAGCAACTAATGTCACTTCTTCATACAATGTTGCTTATTTTCTATGATGAAGTGACATTAGCTACTGTCAATTTACTTCGTGTAATTAAAAATTCGGGTATACGCCTCTACGCCAGCGGCAAAGTTAGAGCGAACGGGTAGTATGGCGGAATGCAGCTACACTCGAGAGCAATGAATCCGGGTCACTTAAAGAATCCTAAAAATCTCGGAAACTAAAAATGCTAGGTTAATGCAATAAATTTTATTTAATAGACAATGTAATACTCCTTAAATGAAGGTATTAAAACTTCTTAGTTATTGTAAAGTTATATCATAAAAAAATCAAATTTGAAAAAGGGCCACTTTCGAAGATGGAACTACGAAATCACAGCATTTGGTGTTGCTTTTGTTTGTAATCTGTCATTTATGTGGGTACATAAACCATGTTGATAGTGCTCTATATTCATTAATCAAGCTGAAATTATGTCGCTTACGCCTGAAGAATGCACCAGAATACTTACAATGCTGGAAACCGGCCGGAGTCAGCGCGATACAGCCAGGACTGTCGGTGTGTCGCTGTCAACAGTACAAAGAGTTCTCCGACGTTACGAAGAAACTGGTTCTAACCTACGCAGACCAGGAACGGGCAGAACCAGGTGTACCACAGCACGAGAAGACCGATACTTGGTGAACACCATGCTTCGAAATCGCTTTCTCACAGGAACTGAACTCACCAATCAGTTTCGACGCCTCGGAGGAAGTAACCCAAGTGCATGGACAGTAAGACGTCGGCTTGCTGAATCTAACTTAAAACCCCTTAGACCTGCAAACGGCCCTAAACTGGAGCGTGGGCATCGTATTTCGAGACTAAGGTATGCCCAGAGCCACGTAAATTGGAGTATTGAAGATTGGTCAAAAGTTATGTTCTCCGACGAATCAAAATTTATGCTCTACAAGCACGATGGAAGACACAGAGTGTATCGAAGACCAGGGGAAAGATTCAAGCAAGCATGCATCGAAGAAAAAGTAGCCTACGGTGGTGGGTCTGTACTTGTGTGGGCCGGAATTTCTTCTGAAAGTCGCACAGAGCTGGTGATCATAGAAAACGGCTCTTTAACTAGCGTAAGATATGTGGAAGAAATCCTCAATGATCACGTTGGTCCATTTATGGTCAATTTAGGTGAGGATGCTATATTTATGCATGACAATGCCCGACCTCATACAGGTAGGATTGTGAATGACTACCTTCAAGAGATGAACATTACTCGTATGGAGTGGCCAGCGCGCAGCCCGGATATCAACCCGATCGAGCATGCTTGGGACGAGCTAGGCAGATGCGTAAAACAACGAAACCCTCCCCCAATCACGCTTCGTGAGCTCAAAATTGCTCTCACGAGGAATGGGAGAATATTCCCCAAAATCGTATAAGGAACTTGGTGTACAGCATGCCAAACCGCGTAAACGCAGTAATGGAAGCACGAGGAGGCAATACGAAGTATTAAAATTCAAGAAAATCGTAATAAAGTTCAAAAATTTCATGTTTCCTATTTTTGTTTTAAGGAGAGATCGGCAGTTTTTTCTTTATGTAATTTTGTGTTAATAAAATGTATGGTGACTCATATTTTTTTTACTTTCATTTAAGGAGTATTACATTGTCTATTAAATACAATTTATTGCATTAACCTATCATTTTTAGTTTCCGAGATTTTTAACATTCTTTAAGTGACCCGGATTCATTGCTCTCGAGTGTATATTTATATTATTCAGGAATCTATTCTGATAAAAAGTTGCCTTTTACCTTCTCAAACTTTATTCAATCTGTGTACAACGTATACGTACACAATTTCATTATAATCGGCTCTGTGAGAAACTGGAGCAGACTGAGTAACTTTCGTATTTGTTTATTAGGAGCGATACATATAAAAAAACATACACATCGTAAATTATTATATAATCCGCGCGGAAGGAGAAGAATCCGGAAGCTTGTCAAAGAAAATGGAAAATAGATTTTCGAATAGAATTTCGAACCTTTTTTCGAACAGGTTTTCGAGCCCTTGGAAGAATGAACACAGGATTCCCAACACGTTCGGGTGCTATCCCGCGTCTCTGGGGGGTAGTTCGGTTGTACCCCGCTTTTTGGGGCGTGTGGCGTGCGTGAATCTTTCACGTCACGCTGATGTCTAAGGCCTGCTTTTGTAAGGCCGGTGAACAGCCCCCTTATTGTCCTCAGGCCTCCGGTCATATAAGCCGATAGTCTAGGGCAGTGGCGGGCAAACTTTCTTAATGGGGGGCCAGAAAAATTAAGAAATTTCAGCGGCGGGCCAAATTTGATTTTCCGTAATTTCAAGGCCGAAAAGTCTGTACGCACCATAGGAGGACGCAAACATTGTCATAATTTCTTGTTAGCTGGCTCCTTCATCTATGCGTCTATTAAGTAGAATCTACATAATACTTCTGAACATTCAAATTATGATTATCGCGAGCCGTATACTCACGTCGAAGGAACATCGGCGGGCCGATTAATAGCTTTCGATGGCCGGAGATGGCCTGCGGGCCGTACTTTGCCCATCACTGGTCTAGGGCGAACATTAAACCCCCAAGTAAAAAACAACCTCATTCGTGTCTCACCTATACTGAGCAACCTCCCAAATGAACTTATACAAAGATTTCTAATAGATTATTAATTAATTCTACATTATCACCATGAAGGTCTATTAATTTAATTGAGTTATAATTTTGTCCACTTAAATAATATTGACAGTTCTGTAAATACAATCAGTGTAGCCTCGGCTTAATTTTCTCTGTGGCGTGAACCTACTTATTATAAGAGACCTTGAAGGTATTTAGTTGAAAAAAAAAAAACGGCCAAGTGCGAGTCGGAGCGCACGGAGAGTTCTGTACCAAATATGGTAAAAAAATCGTTGGTTTTATGAGAGGCCCTTAATATACTTTTTGCCGCTGCAACTATAGCGGCAAGAGAAATACATCATCTGTGAAAATTTCAGCTCTAGCTATCACGGTTCCTGAGATACAGCCTCATGACGTAGCGACACACAGATAGACGGACGGCGAAGTCTCATGATTAGGGTCCCTTTGGGTACGGAACCCTAAACCTATAAAAAAAACAATAAGGATTCATTTGAATATAAATGTAGGGACATTGGTTGAAATTGGAAGGCCCAGGCGATTTAAATATTTTAACAGCACGTAGACAGTAGAGTCAACTGTATAGTATATCCGACTTAATACAGCATTATTTAACAGCACGTAGACAGTAGAGTCAACTGTATAGTATATCCGACTTAATACATCATTATTTCCACCCCCTATTATGTAAGACTAAAATATTATGTGGGGATATAGTACAGCTCTGTCTACCCACATGAATAAAGAAGTGTAAGAAAGATATGTTCACTCGTATTTGTATGTATGCTAAAATTAGGTTCCAAACACTACGGCAATGGATTCTTCACAGATTTGAAATTCTTGCATTGAAATTAATAAACTGTAGAAGTCATTTCTACCTTCTTACTTCTGCTGAACAAAAAACGGCATTGTTTAATACCTGAAACAAAAAGGAAACAAGTGGTTAGATATGGAGTAGACTCGACTAAATGATACCTATCTAGAAAGACACGCAGTAGAATGTCCAGCCAAGTTCCAAGAAAAAGGAACTGGCGAGCGTACTGTATTCTGATGACTAAGTTCTTTAAGGTCAAAAAAACTAACATGATAAATGGTTGTCTGAGTAACTCAAGCTTAGCCACAAATGGGGAAAAGAAGGTAGCTCCAGGTCTCTATTCTACTGTACCTTACGAAGAGAATTTTTTTCTCATCGAAACATTTATTATTTTGTATCAAAAGTTAAAGTAAACCATATATTTATGCTCTCAAGTTTGGCTCGTGAACTTGAAATAGGAAAATTCGCTAAGTATACGCCAAGGACTACTGACGCGAAAACAAAATGTGTCCATTTCGATTGCTCGGCCAATATGTCGTAGAAAAAAGAAACTTATGTCAGCATTTCGAAGGAATTCGTAGAAAACGAACAGTGAAAACCGCAAATTCGAAGAGTCAATATTTAGAAAGTTATAAGGGTTTAACCGTGGCCGCGCAGTCCGCATGAATTCAACTGCGCGGCCACCAGTTCTCTTGAACGGAGCTACGTATAAGTCTAATTCTTTTTGCTAATCACTGATACGATTTCGAAGAAAATGTAGATTATAAAAATAAAGCCCTACTATTTGAACTTCACGACATACGGCACTCCAAAGTTATGGCCGCGCAGTCCGCATAAAGCGAACCGCGCGGCCACCAGTTCTCATTAACGGAGCATTGTAGAAGTCTAATTCTTTTTGCTAATCACTGATACGATTTCGAAGAAAAAGTAGATTTGAAAAATATAGCCCTAAAGTTTGAACTTCTCGTTCTACAGCACTTACGTAAGGGCGAACCGCGCGGCCACGTGTTTCTTAAAGTGGAGCTTAAACAGAATTTGGTAGAGGTCTCATTATTTTTGCTAATCATTGATACGATTTCGAAGAATATGTAGATATCATGAATGAAGTTCTAATGCTTGAAAATCACGAGTTACAGAACTTAAACCCTGTAACTCGAGTTAAAAGAAGGGTGACCATGATTTACGTTGCGTCGACGAGATATTCCCAAAAAAAAATTGAACCGAATTCATACAAATCCTTTAAAATATTTACCTAGCACAAAGTTATTATTTTGATTTACCAGATTTTATTCAATATCATATTGAAGTCGGCGCCAAGTAAACCCATAGGTATAGGTAGGTAGGTATTATTAATGGCAACAACTTCCATATTAAATTGAATAAAATCTGATAAATCAAAATACATATCACTATGTGCTAGGTATATTTTATTTTTAAGGATTTGTATGAAGTCGGTTCTATTGTTTAATTATTTTTTTATTATTATTTTAAGTGACGGGTAGACTGATAAGTATATCTATCTAGGCGTAAAGTTCTCATCAACACAAATCAATCAAGCCGAAACACAAGGTAACTGCTGTAAATCGTTAAGAAATTCCCTCAACTGTCTTTCGGTTCCATCATCATATCGACTCCAGACCTTTATTAAATTGTAGTAGGTATACTTACTTATTAAAGCACTTAATCAAAAAGTTAGCAAACGCACTAGTTGTCCCAACAATTTTCGGTGGTTGCCCTCGATTTCTCCTGGATCCCAGCATCAGATCTTGATACCCTGGATATGGGACCACCTCAGAAGTAACCTCATTCAAACAAAAAAATCAAAATCGGCGCCGCTATCGCGTAATACTTATACATGAAAAAAACATAGCGTACGAATTGAGAACCTCCTCTTTTTTACATACATACATACATATACTCACGCCTTTATCCCCGAAGGGGTAGGCAGAGGCCTATACCGGCCCACATTTCACCGTGTACATTTCGGTCCCACGTAACAGGTGGTGAGCCCATCGCCGTGTTGAAATGGACCGCCGCCGTCAGAGCCTCGTCCGTTGTTCAGCAGGTGCCTCTTTTTTGAAGTCGGTTAATAAGACTTTTTAATGTCACGTATATTGCTATACTTTTAATCGTAAAAAGCAAATAGTTGTAGTCCCTTGGTTTGAATTTGAATAGAGAAGTTTACTTCTAGGATTTAAATAAATAAATATTCACGGACATCTATCTGATCTCAAAGTAAGCTAGGATAACCTGCTTGTGTTATGGGTATCCACGATCCACCACGGATATTAATGCTTATATACTTTTAAATACATACATATTATACATAGATATACCCAGACTCTTGAGACAAACATTTATGGGTCACACAAATATTTGTCTCCGGTGGGAATCGAACCCACGACCTCCAGCGCCGCAGGCGGTATCTCTACCGACTGTGCCACAGAGGCAGTCAAAGATAAGAAGATAAGAAAAAAAACACTCATCGATTGATTTATATTTCAGTAAATGGTGATGATCACAATATAGGTACATATTGTTATATAATGGGTAAGGTAAGGTAAGGCCGTTAGCGCAGCGAAGAACTATTGCGTCTTTGGCTGCATTCTACCGTATCTTTCACGGTGAGTGTTCTGAACTCTTCAACCTAATCCCGCCCACTCCTTCCCGAACAACGCCTGCTGGACAGAGGTGCCACTCTTACTTCGCTACAACTGAACGATTCAAAAGATCGTTTCTCTGTCGTACCATAAAAACTGGAACGGCCTGCCAGCGCACGTGTTTCCCTTCTCTTACCATCCTGGGTTCTTCAAGCGGAGCGTGAAGAGGCACATCATAGGGCCGCCAACTTGGGGGCCGCTTTCTATAGTCTTGCAGACTGGGACGGTGGCCCCCAATCGCTAGATGTTGCTGTGACTTTCCATCGGACGGCGGCAAATATTTGTGAGTTAAAAATAGCTAATAATACCGGAAATGTAAATAAGCCAGATAAATAAAGCTTCTTTCACAACTATTACAATAAAACAAATGATATTTAAATAGATAAAACATATTAATACTTACTATAAACTATAAATCACATATTTTAAAATTCACAATTCGTTTTCGTAATAGTAAGATTACAAATAAAATAGTAGATTTTTAACCGAGGTCAGGGTGGAAAGAATCAATTCCCGAGGTATTTAGACCGGCTATAGTCCGAGTCGCAATTGATTCTTTTGCCCGTGTTAAACACTCTACTTTTCATTTCGAATAAGAGAAAAATAAAGTAAAAGTAATAATATTCAAATCTTAACATAAAATTTCTAAAACTTAAATCAGTCATCTCTAATCTAAGCGCACGGCAGTGCGCAGGCCAAGTCCAGCAACAGACCGCGCATGCCGTACACTTTTACACGAACCGTTTCGACCCACTTTTGACCCCCCTGTGCCAATTGCAAGTACAGAAATAAGATTGTATGTACAAAATTATATACTAGTACTAAGGCAGTATATCAAATTTCATTGATAGAGCTTCAGTATATCCTGAAATATGACCCTGTGAATATAAGCTATTATAATTTTAGATATTTTTTTAAATTGGGCGTATGGTAAATTGAATTTCGGTCAGATGGACCGTTGACGTGACTACGGTGGCAGGTAGTGGCTGGATTCGGAGGGCGGAGGACTGGGTGTGGTGGCGAGTCTTGCGAATGGCAAATGTTTACCAGTGGATCAGGCTGTAGATGAAGATGATTATGATCGATTTTAAAGTGGCTAAACTTGGCATTGGATTGGATTTCAATCCTTTTTTAAGCGAACAATTAGCCGATAGGAACTTGGCCCCTTCTTAACAGGGATGTTTTTGGTGTGATACAATTTACAACTACCAATTACAGTTAAATTTGTCATTGTACTTATAATTACAAATTAATCAACGAATTACTTAGCTACGTTGTTGTATCGATTAGAATCAAAATATTTTTATTACAAACAAATCAGTCTTACTATTATCTTATAGCAATACTTACTACGATTAAATCACAGCAAAAGATTCCTGTACCAATTAAATCACAGTCAGTTTCGATATTAGCCTTCTATTATCTATTATTATAAAGTTTATATAAAAAGTCGGACTCGCGCAAGAAGGGTTCCTTTCCAAAAAACGGCAAAAAATCACGTTTGTTGTATGGGACCTCCTTTTAAATGTCCATTTTCTTTTAATGTAATTATTAATATATAATGAATATACACACTATTCGATATTCTGTGAGTATTTCAAGCGTCTATTGGTTGCCCTTATTACATAGATCACTACATAATAAAAAACAAGTATTGCTCTGTGACACGGAGCAACGCGCGCCTTTACAAGGTTCGCGTTGCTCTGTGCTCTGTGGTGGTTGTAATACTCCCTCCACATTACTCGCGAAGTTCAATGAAGTTCGTCGGCGAAGTTGCCCGAGTCAAAGAAATTTTTTGACGAAGTAGGCCGAGGTGCCCCTCTACACTATCGTACTCATCCAACTTCGATCAACTTCGTGAGTAATGTGGAGGAAGCCTTAAGGTTGATAAGCGACAGCAACAGTGGCAGCGATGCGATCTAACTATGGATATAAAATTCAAAAGGCACAATAGACATGGACAAAATAGAACTCAAAAGTGTCCGCTATATGAGGCCCCATACACGGACAATAATATTGATCAATATAAATTGTTATTCAATAAGTTGACCGTGTAGGGCTAATATTGAGGTTTGAACAATCACTAAATAAAAAGTTTGACGGAGCTTAAATTTTATTGATCAATATCTTTTTTCGCACCGTGTAGGCTTAATATTGATCAATATTTTTCAGTCAGATATCGGAATTTCGAATTTGGAATTTACTTTTCTTCGTCAGACTCGGACAGAAATAAAAATATTGATGTAATTTTATTGTAGGTGTATGGGGCCTCTTAGTCCGCTGTAGTTGTTCCTGTTATCCTCATATTGATACTCTACGGTAGGTACAATAAGTATTTCCAATATGAGTTTGTGAACTCTGTTTAATTTCTTTTTAAAAAGCTTTTTATTAGTTTCACCCATAGATTTAGAATTTTTCGCTCTATGGTTGAAACCATAGAGCGAAAAATTCTAAATCGGTTACAAATAAGCAAACATCAGGTGAACCTGATGTTTGCTAATTTGTAACCAACTCTTTTGGGCTCGATTTTGCCCTACTTTGAACGTTCAGATTTAATTCAAACTTTGCACACTTGTCAAAAACCGATGACAATGCAATAATTAAAAATAAATAATATAAAAATCAATAATAGTTTCAAAAAACTACAAAAAACACTTTTCTAGAAAAATACAACTAAGAGGTAGAAAATAAAAAATAAGAAATAAATAAAAAAATGTAATAAACGTAAATAAATATAAAAAATGTAAATTAATAAATAAAGAAATATTTGTGGACAATATTTATATAGCCATGCTCTCCAGCGGGAGTAAGTGGGACTGCGCCGCCTCTTTCTGCGTGCAAGTCATGCTCGTGAAGGAGGCGGCGGGCCGGATGCGGGAGAGAGCTCTCCCATCCGAGTTCCGCAGTCGGCGGCCAGGGCGCCGCCGACGTGTCTTCGCCGAGGACTATCGGCCTCCATGACCGGGGGTCTGAGGACGGTGAGAGGGTCGCTCACCGTTCTTACAGAAGCAGGCCCATGACGGCAGCCTGACGTGAGCAACTCACGCACGCCCCCCCCCCCCTTAGAAGCGGGATCACATCCGAAACCCCCCCAAAGACGCGGAATAGCACCCGAACCACCCCCTGGGCGACGCCGCAGTGGCGGCCGTAGGTCTGTTGGGAGTCCTGGGACATCCTTCCGAGGGCTTCCCCGGGGCTCCCAACCATAGGCTGTTGGGCGTAACGTGAGGTTTTTTAGTCGGTAAGAGCATAACATCCTATGAGAATTTTCCCTCACGTTAAAAAAAAAAAGTCCTCTATAAAAGATTCTGCAACAGTTAGCTTATTGCCAACATTAATACATCCAAAATCCTAATCACAGAGTACTTATTACTACGTTCGGTACGTACGGTCCTAATAACCATAATATCATCCGACGGCTGTTATTATGTTATATGAAATTTCATAATAATAACATAACACTCCGTTCGCTTTTTCAATCTCTTCCGCGCAAAGGGTTACTCATCAGACAGCCAAATTCTTACCGCTCGACGCGTGGAATCTGTATGAGTTTCAAAAAAAGAACTGTCATTCACGCGCGTTGCATTGCACTACCACAGAGGCTGCGCGCCGAAAAAAAAAGATTAAAGCGTAAAGCGAATTCGAATTCCCGCTATTTTTCTTCGATATTATTTTTGCAAATTGTTTTATCATGGGTGTAGATAAAGTCTTGTATGCAATTGTATAATTAGGTATTAAAACACTCATGTGATACTATTATCTATCACACTCATCTTCGCTTCGTGTGATAAACCCACATTCATGTTTTAATAGCTTATAGTCTGGAATAACACATAGGCTACGTTACATCTCGGGAAAATATTCTCATGGGAAGCGGGAACGGGTACCAATTTCACGCGGGCGAAGCCGCGAGCATCAGCTAGTGATTTATAAAAAAACCTTAAGATACGTTATCAACACTGGAAAATGGCAACACGTAAAGGTTAAGGAAGGAATTACCTGACCAATCAGTGACGCGACTGTAGGCTTTGCAAAAGTTCTATTAGCAATGTTTTAAATTTTGTTGTTAAAGAAAACTCGCAAAAAACATACCTTCTTGTATCTTCAGATGATGCACAAACTAGACAGTAATTGCCAAATATAGAAACGTGCGTAAATACAACAGAAATAATTATTATTATTTATTTTCCGGAATGCTAAAATGGCGTTTAGCAAGGAAAATGTACTCTGTATTCTGTGGTGGTTTGGCGCGACCCACAAGGGGATGTTGGGGAGATTTTGTACTACTTAATATTTTATTTTGCTAGTAGATTTCATTTTATTTAATTATGTTTCTATAAATAAAAAGTAAAACAAAATAATAATATATTAAGATTATTAAAATGATTGAAATTAAAAATATTTTGATTACTTATTATGTACTTACTGAATTATTACTTATTAAATAGATGTTTCTTTATGGTATTGTTATAGTTTGATTTTATGACTTAAATTACGCCAGTAATTACTAATCCGATAAACAGCACTAACATTTTATTAATTTAATTATTACTTTTTACCCGTAAACACATTAAGTAGGTAATCATATGTCTCAGTAAGTGAAATTCAAGTTTCCTTTTTACTCCACGTTCCTCTGATATTGACTTTTTTTCTTTCGCCAGCAAATATGTTTACTTCATGCATGCTACTACAGATAATTTATAGAATTCTTTTTTCAAATTTATAAAAGTTTATTTGTTTTTTAAAGTCGCGATGTCGATGTGTATAGCTATGATACGTCCTTGTTTTCGACCATTTTTATTGCTGATTTAATTTCAAATGCTTTAGTTTTACGTAAATTGAATCTAAATACCACTATTCAAGTAACTGTAACTGTATTCAAGTAACACTATTCAAGTAGTGTAGGACAATAACAATATCAAGTAAGGTATTTCCGCAATACTAATATTTTTTACCCAATATTTAAGTTGGTAGGTAATGAAGTACTGTATGGTGTTTTTTACGTATAGTACTTAATTAATGTAATGTAATCGAAAGTCAATACTTTACTTATATGTACCTACTTACTTTACTTTTTTTATAAACGACATTTTAATACCTACATTTATAGAAGAATACTTCTAGTTAGTAAATAACACCTTATATAAATAAGTACGGAAAATGCTCAGAATAGTTGTGGACCGCTTCATCTTAGAAAAAGTTACAAATGCCATCAGGCGAATTATCGTCCCGTCCATTTGTCTTCTTTGGGTTGGGCAGTTCGTTATCGTCGTGGTGATTTGCTAAGGTTTGTTTCCTTTTGGTGGTTGCTGTGGTTGGGATTGTTGAACTGTGGGAGTGAGGAGGTCCTGCACCAAAAACCAATATTAAATGTAGTGGAATATCTATTTCACACAGCGCCATGTAGAATGAATGATTGCCAATCGCCAGCAAATATGTTTTCTTTTTAATAAACCTATTTTACTTAAAAGCTTACAAGCACATTTTCGTAAGACTAATTCGAATCACTAATTCTCAATTGAATTGAATTGGAATTCAATTGAAACAATCAGTAGCTCTTTTTACAAGAAAAGCTACTTGCTATATAAATATATTTACACTATGATATTAAAATAGTAAAAAGCCTGGATTCACACACTATAAATCTTGGTCACCCTATTTTTTCCTTCGATTATAGGTTTTAAGTTCTATACGTCATTTAGTTCTTAATTTGAGGCTTTATTCATACTGTCTACATATTCTTCGAAATGGTATCTGTAATTAGCAAAAAGAATGGGACTTCTACTAAGCTCCGTTTAAGCTCCATTTAAGAAAAACCGTGGCCGCGCGGTTCGCATTGTGCGGACTGCGCGGCCATAACTTTGGAGTGCCGTATGTCGTGAAGTTCAAATAGTAGGGCTTTATTTTTATAATCTACATTTTCTTCGAAATCGTATCAGTGATTAGCAAAAAGAATTAGACTTGTACGTAGCTCCATTCAAGAGAACTGGTGGCCGCGCAGTTGAATTCATGCGGACTGCGCGGCCACGGTTAAACCCTTATAACTTTCTAAATATTGACTCTTCGAATTTGCGGTTTTCACTGTTCGTTTTCTACGAATTCCTTCGAAATGCTGACATAAGTTTCTTTTTTCTACGACATATTGGCCGAGCAATCGAAATGGACACAACAAAATTGGAGACGAATTGACAAGTAGAATAAAAATAATGTCATCTTCTGAAAAATTGGATGTCCAAGTCGATTGATATATTACTTTCTAACTGTGCCTTCAAATGATTTATGCAATTTGCGTAAAATGGATTGTCGGGTGATATAACAAAATTGAAGAATGATAAATTATGGTGTGATAGAGTCTACGATGGAACAATGGTGAGATAAATTGAAGAATTTGTTGTTATAAGTGAATATCATATTTTGCTCTGCATTTATAATTACACCAAATATACTAACTATTAGTACGAGTATAACACAAGCAGGCAGTTATAGAACTGATTAGGCCTGTATCCTGCTAATGTGGAACAGTTCCTCTTTGTCTGGTTGTTATTTTTCATGAATTTGCCCAGTTTGTTTTTACTTAACAAATGAACACTGGTAGCTGTCACCTAAATTGCTGACGGATTTTTTAAAACTTTGCAAACTGCACTTGCTAATGCCTTGCTAACTTGAGAATCGTCTCCACTGGTACGGACGGTCACCCGTACTGGCGGAACAGAAGTGTCGGGTCCATATTATCTCCACTAGGTTTCTATTGAAGAAAGAAGGAAGCCCAAGAAGAATATGATAAATGGTCTGTCAGTTGTAATTTCTCAACGCATCGTCGAATCTCAACATTTTTGGGCGTTAAAAAGGGAATGGGAACCTCATAATTTTTAGGGCATAGAATTTCAGAGGAGATTGTTTACTAGACATACCGAAAGTAAGTAAGTAATTGTGTGAACGTCTGAATAAGTAATGATCATACAATATTATGAGATAAGCGTCATATAGACATTCCTTGAGTGCCACGTAAGAAAACGTCATAAAACTATTATAGCTAACGTCTGTGTAATACACGACACGACCATACTAACGTGTTATGAGCTATAAACCTCTATAACATAACATTTATCTTTCATCGTGCTTTTATTAATGTAGCCATTAGATATCATCTCAATAATTTGATGAATTATTTAGTTTTCAACCGTTTAGTTGATAGTTTTCAACAAGTTTTGCCAGTATCTGTCCGTCTTTAGTTGTTCTAGTTGTAAGTCACTGCTGTTTGGAATACCAACTACTTGTAATGTCCATACTAAAATTCGTCACGTCAGAGCTATTACTCATCTTACAGCTAAAGCTAACTTTAAAGTTCTTAGTGTGTAACAAAGATAGGATAAGATACTTTTCACTTCCTCTAAACGCTCACTGATTCTAAGTAAGTTCTAAACTTAGAAGCCTAGAAAGCAGTTCAGAGCCTCTTGATGTTCGAGGCTAAAGATATGAAACAAAGTTCTAATATCTCCAAAACTACCGCTGGGGGAGTAGTCTTCATTAAGTGGTCACGATGTTAGTCTCCCTTTGCCAACACCCTGTATATGTTCCGTTTAATGTCTTGGCTTGACACTACACTTTTTGCTCCACGCTATTTCCTCAGCGAGTTATTGAAGCATTAAATTAATTTAAGAATTCCATTCCATTATACTTAAGTAAGTACTTTTCTTATAAATCACATTTTTTCCTACATTACAGGTTCATATAACAAAAGCTCTTTGTGAAAAAATCCTAAACAGAAGTTCACAATCAGACTACATCAAAGCTGGAATTTATCAGCATAGAAATCCGCAACTACTATCAATAAAATACACATAATAGTGTACCGTGGACTCACCCTCATAGGGATTCTATCTCACAAAGGAACTATAAAGGGCCTTCGATACGCATCTATAGAGAGCTTCGCCTATGGGCAAGGTGATAAGATGAGCTATGAGCGGATAAACTGGATATTTATTTATTTATTTCAGAATCGTACCTTGTCTATCTATACCAAAGTGCATTTAAAGTAGCCGTGCTTTTCCCCGAACGGCAGAGGCATGATCATCATCACAAAAATTAAACTCACACTACCACAGTTATATTTTCATTCCACGTAATTGGAAACGTAAACGGGGACCCTATTGCCGTGTTGAAATAGACAGAGGGTCAGGTACTCCCAGCGGCGGAAATTTTTTGCACCGCTCATAAGGCGTTGAACTAAGCTAGTATTTTACTTACTGGCAGTCAGAACCTATTTTTACACGCACTAACATTCTCGGTGCCATGCCACTTTAAAATGGAATAGAGAGATAAAAGTCAAGAGCCGCGTCCAAAACTGGTCAATGCAAGGATCTCGCTGTGTCAAATCGTATTGCAGTTACCTACTTATTTAGTATCAAATACTAATATGAATTCACCACTCAATGAATAATATCAACAGTCTATCAATACAGTAGCGATTCCAAACATTCCTTTCCGCTCACCGCCTTACAGTGGTTTCACCCTTATTCGAACCATTTCCAGGGAAGCGAACGAATGCAATGATTATTACGTGAGATGGTACTGATGAAAAACTTTCACGCAACATAAGAATGCTAATGTTTAGGGATAGCGGGTTCAATACCGGGGCCGGCTAATATTTTGATGTCTTTGGAATTTGTACCGCTCTTTTCTGAACTCGCAAAATTATACAATATTTTTGATATCTTCATCCGTATTATATGAAAAGCGATATTCATATCATTATCCCATTCCCCATGAATTGCCTTTTGAAACTCATTGGAAGGCGGTTATGAGTATTGGATACGGCAAATCTTGATCATTTGAACGCTTGGCCTCACCACCACCATTCGATAAACTTTAACCCCATCCTACCCTTTGGGAGAGGAATTATAAACATAATTTCCAGAGGGTGCCTACATTATAAGGGTACCCCTAAAAAATAAGTTTCTAGGTCCAGCGCAGTGTATTAAGAAGTAGAAGGTAAGTGAGTAGAAGGTATATTTTTATTATATAAACATTTTTATCTTTTAGGCACCTATTGCATTTTTTGCAAAAAAAAATAGCAATACCTAAAAGATAAAAATGTTTATATAATAAAAATATACCTACGTTTACCTTATCGATAAAGACTGTTTTTAAAACAGTTTCTCTGGCGACATAATTTATGTAGTCGTAACAGAACCGTTTATAAATTAATTACCTTCCGTGATTTATAACCATAAAAATGTTTTGCACGCCTGGTTTATGTCAGTTTCGGGTCAAAAACTCCCAATTATAAAGAGGACACGATTTCGGGGCGATTAAAATGGAAAAAAAATAAAAAAACTTTCCGGTCCACAAAATTTGTTTTAATTAGAAAAGTTACTCGAAGTGACGTTTTGTCGTCTACACAAAAAAAGATTGCGTATTTTATTTGCCTAGAAATTTCGCGATCGCTTTTAGGCTAAATTTGTTTTTAATTGATCGGACTCGTACAGATATTTTCTTTATGATCATCATCATCCATCATCCACTGAGCCTTTTTCCAACCCAGTGGGGTCGGCTTTCTTCGATATTTTCCATAAAGCGACTGACATCTGGACTATGCAACCAATTATTTGGTGGTATCAAAGTTCTGCAGATTTTAGTCGATTATGGTTCTTTAACAGTAGGTCTAGGGTCATCCTTCCGAGGGCGTACCTACCCGGGACTCCCGGCGATAGGCAGATGGAAGGTCACCGTGTCGTTTTGGTCGGCAGAAGTCGGTAGGAAGTTTGGTCGGTAGTTTCCATGAGGATTTCCACACGAAAAAACAATTATGATACTTTACTTGTTTTTAGTTCTTTAGGACGATTTCAGTTAAATATCCGTTCATAGCTATGACCATTAATACTAGAGTTTTTAATACTACTAAGGTGACAGACAAGCTGACGGCCCCACCTAATGGCCTGTGGTTTTCGTCGCCTAGGTATTGGAAAATTGATTTTAGTTTCCTGAACTACATTTAGATGTAAATGTATGTACATTGGTAATCTATGCTGGAATTCATTCAAATTTAAACAGTGCGCTCGATGCAGCTAGGTATTGAATAATTAAAACAAATGCGCCACATGCGGCATACAAATCTTTTATGAATTGCTTGTGATAGAAATAAAATATTAAAATTTTGCAATACTTCTACATTTAAGAAAATCTCGGTTCCAATAACTTACAACAACTGAGTTCTATGGCAACTGACTTTTTCGAAGGTTGTTTGTTTTTGTCTCTTTATCTTAGTGTAATATTTCTTTAACTTCTTAATTTACTTGAATTTGTAATCAGCTTTTATCGGCTAGTATTTTTATTTCCTCCCAATCCCGTAAGGCCTGCCTTGTTGCTTCGTCCGTTGGTTAGCCTGAGCAGAGCATGCTAGGAAGTAAGGTCGCTTGGAGCGCAGAGATACTAGGCTTCTCACATTCAAATAACCCATGTTCCGTTTCATAAACTGTATATTCCCTGTGTCTATGTAATTTTGGTATGCTTTACCGCTTTACGTATAGGATATAGGAGAATCCCACAAAATATTTTTTTCCTTACCAATTACTTACTGAAATTTGTATCTACTTCTAAACTAAATAATAATCATAAGCAATAACAACCCAGTTAGAAATTTAAATACATTTAAAAAGAAAGTTGATACATTATATCCCTACACTCCCCCAACAAGCGAACTGAATATTGAAATAGAACAATTTCCAACAAATAAAAATATTTCCTGACATAACTTTATTTCGTCCCTGGTGTCATTTTATATCGACCGATGTCGTCTTAAGGGATGGCAACCCCAACTTTGCTTAGGACTTGACTTATTGTACGCGACTAGGGAATGCAATACCGGGATACCGGGATCCCGAAATACCGGGATCCCGCAGTATTTTTGCGGGACCAGTCCCGCACGTAAATCGTGCGGGATCCCGCGGGATTAGCGGGACTGTGCAAAGGTAAACGCCATGTGTTGTTCTTTAAGCGGAAGCGCGCAAACTGATTCGGTTTAGGTAAGTTTTTTGTAATTTTGACGTAATATATAACCTAATAACGTACTTATTTGTTTTTAGTGATTTAATCAGGGAGATTTGACTTTTCTTGTACTATAAACAGTTAGAAAAGTATTCAATTATCTCGTACATTGCTTGCTGGCTAGCTGACATGTAAAGTTAGGAGTCGTTTGGCAGACAAGAATTTTGACATGCTATGTTTTTTGCGCACTTTTAAAGTAATGCCAAAACTACCCATTTTATGGGCAAACTTCCGAAAAACGCATACGCATCTGAAATTTTGTGTAATGACGTATTTTGACCTAGGAGGTCAATATAGGATATCACGAATATCATAACGAAAATTGGCGCAAACGCCATTTTGAATAAAAGAAACGGAGAAGAACCTCTTTTCGTTCGGTGAACGCATTTCTAACCGATTTAAACAATTTTTAAACCGGAGCAAAGCTCTTTTTTTTGTTTTGTCGATTTTTTATTTTATAATTATAATACGATTTTGCCGAAATATCCCTTTGTGGAGAAAGCTAAAAAATAAAAGACTAAATCGGTTAGGAATGCGCGATCATGCACACCGAACGAAAAGACGTTCTTCTCCGTTTTTCTTATTCAAAATGGCGTTTGCGCCAATTATCGTTATATATTATAATATGCCACGGCATACCCCTTCGGGGATTAATGCGTGACTATTTTTCAGTTCTAGATGCATGTATGATATAGAATTCTATTCTTTTCTCAATGACTTTTAGAAATATGCGGGATCCCGCAAATACCGGGATCCCGCGGGACTGAGATCCCTCAGTCCCGCAAATACCGGGATTACAATTGTGTTGCGGGATTGCATTCCCTATACGCGACCCTATCTTACGCGGAAAGGGGTTGCAGAACGTAGGGTAGTTTCTTTATTGGGGATACATAAGTATTTATGCGGCACTTAAAGATAGATATTACGAGGAGGGAGAAAACTTGTATTGATGACAGAATGATGATGAATGAGAAGCATGTGAGGGAAATATGATTATGAGTGTCGCCGAAGTACGAGTATTATTATCAACTAGCTGATGCCCGCAGCTTCGCCCGCGTAAAATTTGTTCCCGTTCCCGCTTCCCGTATTTTATCCCCTTAGGGGTAGAATTTATCAAAATCCTTTCTTAGCGGATGCCTACGTCAAAACATCTACCTGCATGTCAAATTTCAGCCCGATCCATCCAGTGGTTTCTGTTGTGCGTTGATAGATCACTATGTCAGTCAATCAGTCACCATTGAGTTATATATATTTAGATTTTCTAGTCGTCAATATCGCCCGGCTGGATGCCGGCTATCGTGTATGACCTATTTTACTATTTGCTTCAATGGGTAAAATATAACATTTGTGCATGTCACGAATAAGTTTTCTTGAATTTCCATTGGCCGATTGGGACAACTACGCCTGAAACCATTGTGCCTACATTCTAAGACTGCCCTTATAATTCAAACATTTATGAAAGTAAATCTGATCAAAAGGATTATCTATGAAATAATTGCGCGTAACTGACAGAGTTACTTTCGTCTATTAGTAGCAAAATAATAGTTACCTATTTGTAAATAATACTTTTTGAAACACAAAATCTTAGAAATGTTATCTATCTGCCATTCAGATATTGTAGCTATTATTCACAAAAGAGGCTCATAGGGCGAAGATTTAAATATTGTTATCGGGATACGATTGAGTGTGAGATTGGATCCATTGATTTATAGATTCGAATATCTAAGATATTCTTTAGATGCTTGAAGGACCCTTCGCTGCCAATTGTCGTTTTATGCTAATTTCGCTTAGCAGTCATCGCTGGAGCGTCACTGCGAATTCTTGATATATTTGTAGGACTTATGTAGTCAAGTACAGCTATAGAGGTAATTTTAGGCATTTGGAAACGTATTTATGAAGTAATGATTAAGAATAGGAAAAAAATGGGAAAAGAAAAAAAAATGCTGGAATCTGATATTCTTTGAAAAATCATGTATGGCAAGGACCACACGCCCAAGAAACAGTTCGCAGAGGGTGCTTTCGGGAAACTATTTCCTTATAGCCTTTTTCGTAAAAGACGAAAATGGAAAACTTACAGTGTGAAATTTGTACTCAATCACGGTCTAAGGCCTGAATGTAAAAAGAATATTAAATCCTTTACTAACCCCTCAAAAAGCATTATCATCACAAATAACCGAATAGAATAAAGACGGTATACTTAATGAAGACAGAGTACCAACATTGAATCTATCTTAGCCCCTTTTAGCCCCGAGGAGGGTACAGCTTCCGATAGTAAACTAAATTCATCGCCATCATTCGGGGCTCAGGAAATTGTACGTCCGTTATCTGAATCCTTACATCTTTTGTAGGAAAGGTTAGCGTTTAACCTGGAAAATGAGAATCAGGGATCACATTTCAATAATAGATTTTTTTTTCACCCCCGATTTGAAGGAAATGGAGAGATTTTCATTTTGTTTGTCATTTGGACACGTTTTTTAAGTTAGTCGTACTATTGAAATGATTTTAGGGACACAATTACCTCTCTCATAAGGTAGGTTTTTGCCACTTTAGTGACATAGGCACGATGAGTTTTTTTACATTTTTTTCACAGTGAGTTTTTCGGGAGTTTTCCGTGTAACACATACCTAATTGTTGAGTATGTACAAAGGTGGGGAGTCTTCTCGTGACCACTGCTATTGCAATATAGCCGAAACGTCGAGAGCTTGGGTAATTCGAATAGCACAATTTCTGAACGTTTATTAAGTTTGCAAAGCATTTACTACTCAGGCAATTGGAAATGTACTTACAATTTTATTGCGTGTATTTCTTGTAAATTTAAAGTTTTAAGAGCTTTTACCAGATTTGGAATTGTGATTAAAGATTTAAGTTATATCTTTATCGTTTTTTGAATTTATGATATAACATTATCTACGTCATAATATCGTCGTCGTAATAATAGATATCTTCTTAATTATACGAAAACTGTCTAGTGTATAGATATTATAAATTATACTTTAATACAATACTATATAGAATTTTGTTGGGCTTGAGGATATACTGGTTGGACACGCAACCTGAGTTATAAGCCCATAGGAGATCATTTAGATAGGAGTCCGGCATAACATCCATTTCCACGCGTAAAAAAGTCAATAGGAACAGGTGTTAAACAATTTAAGCAAAGAATTATTAATAAGCTGCCTTTGAAAAAAAAACAAGTAGAACAGACACTTTACACAACTATTTAATTTAATCAGTTTAAATTTAATGAGACACCTTCCGTCCATTCGTACCTTCCTAAATAAAGAACCACAAGGGTATGTCCACACTCATTCCACCGAACAAATAAATAAATTACCGACTAACTACTAAGATGTACCCATAATGTCCATACTCCATAAACCTTAACAAAGGTAGGAAACTTAATGGTAATAACAAAATAATAACATAAAAACCCGCGTCACGACATTCCAACAACAAGTACACACGACACAGTGTACAATCACGAATAAAGACCTACTGTGAATATGAAATACATATTTTACACGTTTAAGACACTGTGCACGTGCATTGGAAGCACGAAGAGTCCAATGTATATTGGCCCCTAGAGGTCTTTATGAAAAGAGGTTGTATTTATTTTGTTTAGTAGCACTTTCATGACTTTTTAATATAAACTTTAAATGGTAATATAATGTTGTTTTGTTAGATAAAGGGCCGCTAGACGGCGATATTCTCATACTTTAGTAAAATGTTAGTAAGAAATGGTTCTCAGAATTCGATAGACTGTTTTTTTTGAGAAATTAGTTCTACAATTATAGTAGAAATCTAAAATGTGTTACATTATTTTTAATACGTAAAATCATCAATGGATGAAACATTTTATTTCACTTCAAATCGTAGAAATTGGTACAAATACATACTATGACTTATTATCACGCAAGCATATATTTTGTTTCAGCAAGGGAGCACTCAGCGAGAAATATCATTTCTATCACTTCTATCATTTTTATCTGGTAAACATTCATAAGTTGCAGACTGATAAAGGTGGGCTTGTCTGTCACCTTAGTTGTATGAAGTAAATAAACACGAAGAATAAGCGATGAATGTGTAGATCACCTAAGCTAAGCAGTCTCAGAAGACATAAACACTTTTCAATAAACTTAAAATTTTAGTTTTTTAAGTTGCGACACACAAAAAAAAATTTTGTTGCATCAAAATGTACATACCAATACAAAACTTTCAGTACTACCTTCAACTACACTTTAAAAAGTAACAAGCTTTTAAGAGACGCGTTTCAAGTAAAATCGTACAAAAAAAACTTAAAAAACAAACTGTGTCGAGTTTATAATAATAAGTTTAAATTTGTATCAAAGATAGGTTTGAAATGGCTCTAGGTGAAATGGTTGAACGCAATGCAGTCACGAGCCTCGAGACCTGGTTATAGGTAGATCATATCTAAGTGGATTTATTAAAGCGAAGTACCGTTCTACCGTTAGGAGGCGAAGGTATGCCCTGTAATGCTAAAGCTTCGCACTTTGAACTACTTTGAACGACGTTTCGAGGTAAAAGGCGTTTCAGAATATGCCGATATTTCCTGGTTTCATTTTTTATACTGTTTTGTAGAGAGATATGTAGTACTAATATAATTTTTTCTTTGGTAGAGATTTCACAAATATCATCAATGTATCGATAATATATTATTTTCGTTTCGACGTTCGAAAGGCGTCCACCCGTCTGAGCGTATTTTATCTTACGATTCCATGAGTTGTTTACAAATTCCAAAGATGAGGCAGATTTTTTGTTACGTAAGCGAAGAATATACTGGGCGTTTACAAGTTTTTTTTTTATAATAATGTCGCTCTCTTGATGAAAAGTAGACCCTAATCACATCTAGTAGTAGGCAAACAAAATGAACGGAACGAAAAGTCGGGACTTCACGCTCAGATGAAGACATATTGTGATCACATCACAAAAAACGAATAATATCCTAGTCTACTTGCGGCCTTGGTTTCAACTGCGACTACACAAATACTCTCAATTAATTGTAATCTATTGAATGGGTTCATTTAATCCCCCTAATTGTTTTGGTAGGTTCCTAAATCACTCCGCCCCGAGTCCTTGAAACTGAATTTGGGGAACACGTATTTATAAATGTACCTTAGATTTTACTGCCCATTTATTTTATAATATCGTTTCATAATCTGATTTAGCATGTTAATAAGTTAACAAAATAGAATAGAATAAACCTTATTGCACACACATTTATCAAAGGGGATCGAAAACCTTTTTTGTATTTACGAATTGCATTTCAACCGCAGCTACTGCAACGCAAGTAAATAATAAATTGAAATCTCGTAAAGTGGGTACAAGAGTACATAAAGTAAGTTCGAAAACAAAACAGGGCTTTCTACATAATTAAACGCGAATAAGTTCAGTTGTTTCATGTAAATGAAAACTATCTTCTCTATTGTTATGAACGCTATAAAATATCCTTACAGAGAAACAAAATCTCATTTGCAATTCGCAGTGAATGTAAAAAACTTGGAACATAGACCCCCACAGAGTATAAAATGAAATGTTTGCCACCTCTGCACTCGTAACGATATTTTTCCTTAGTTTAATAAAATTGTGGGTTGTGCCCCGCGATAATTGCTGGGAACATAAATTCCCACCTCGGTCCTTTTCCTGCCTTTTCGTATCCTCCATTATCCGCTATTATTGTAGGAAAATAATAAAAGGGAATTTCGATAATGAAAGGTTTGTGTGGAAACGGAACATGGTCGGCTTGGAAATTTTCCTCGCAATTAAAGCACACGGTCTTTAAAAATTCATTAGAATTTAAAATCATATAAAAGGTACAATAAAATTCATAAGGTATGGAAATAAAGATAATTGTTTTTAGACTTTCTGAACTCACTACTTCAGACTTTAGATCCGCGGTAGTGCCTTAAACTTTGCCAGTTTCACCTTAAACCTAGTAATTGGGTCGCAGTAACAGTGGCCGTCGGGGTGTTCCCCCTTGTGGTACGTTAAGGACCCGGCGCTCGCGAGGTGAATCCATGAAATGCTGAGGATACAGTCTCATAAACGGGAAAATTTGTAATGGGAATGTCGACTTACAAACTTTCGTGTTTGTCCTTACGAGGGCTTCCTTGGTATAACCGACCCTAGGCAGCGTTACCTATACCAAGCCGTCATAGCATCCATGGAGATGTTCACGTATAAAAATAAATGGATGTACGGATATTTGTGACTCTTTCGCGCTCTTATGGCTGAATGGATCAAGCTGAACAGGTTACTTGGTTACCATTACCATACTGTATATATATGGTACATACTAGGTTACCATATCTTAACATGACGTGTGTTTAGATATATTCCCTATTAATATTATAAATGCGAAAGTAAACTCTGTCTGTCTGCCTGTTACGTTTTCACGCCTATTTCGTATAGAGATGGTTTGAGACCCTGGAAAGGACATAGGCTACTTTTTAACTGACTGCTCAAATGATTTTACGCGATGACGACTTCCATGCGGACGAAGTCGCAGGGAACAGCTAGTATCTCATAGTACGGTTTCAGTTCACGTTAATTCGAAGGTCTCGTACCGTGTTCCATGTTGTCTGCAGTACATCCGAGTTGTGTGTATGCCCCATGAGTATAGGGTAGGAGTAACCTCGAGATTTCCCGAGGGCTGAAGGGTACCTGCGGTGTGATTCCATACTGTTTATGTAAACAAAGTAACTGAAACTTTTGCACTCCCAATTAGCTCGAACTAATACGTGCAGTTTCCGAGAGAATTTAAACTATTTGAAACTTTACGTTTGCAGTAAAAGCTACGTACAAGTAGGTATTGTTTTCTTTTAATATAACTTTTTACATGAACGTTAGTTCGTCGAAATCTTCACTGTTTTTTCTTCGAAACTTTCAGCGAAATTTTAGAAGCCAATTTTTTTCACAGTATTTTTCTAAGGTCAACTTTTTGCTGAAGATACTTTTAGCTTGTAAAAGCATGTGTAAGGGTTCTTGAACGATGTCTGAGCTCAATTTATTCGTTTATATAGTCTGATGTTACAAGACTCTTAAATTGAGATCAATTAGGAACATCTGCTCGCAGTCACGTGTCTGTTATGTAATTGTGCGGCTAAGGTTTCGACAAGCTTTTTTTTGTGATATTATTCAACAAAATTTTTATTTGTACTACAAAGAGAAAAGATTGGTTTTTTATTTATCGATAAACTATGAAAATACAGCTTTTTTAAATTCTTTAGTCATTCCAAGGCTTTGCACTTATTATTCTGAGGTAATATAGGCTAAATGTCATCAAGCTGCCGCGCACATTGGTGGTCCTACGTAATAGGTCATATCCAGGTCTACAGGTTTTGCATACCTAAAATGAGTAGGTCTCTACTCAATTCTGTTAATATGAACATGTTGTTTTAGTAAGATAATGCCACGAATAAAATACGGTGATTGATGTCTTTCTGTTTAAGTATATTGCGAAAATTCTTATTTCTTTTGTCTCATATTTAGAAGCACTAATATATTAGAAAAAGGCACTACACCAGTAAATTCACTATGCTATTAAGAACAATATTGATTGAAAGGATTGAAAATTCTAGCTTAGTTAAATGAGAAAAGTGCAGATAGAGACGAAGAGAGCAGAAGTAAGGTCAGCAAACATATCAAGATAAACGCTTCCATTGCCTGAGGTCTCGGTTTCGATTCCCGGGTCACATCAAAACATTGTGTGATCTACAATAATGTTTGTTACGGATGTTTTCTATTTCTATGTATACATCTTGATACAGATTTCTAAAATACATATACATATGTATTTTAGAAATCTGTATCAAGTATAATTATTTTATTAGTTCTCTAGGCTCCATAAAACAAGCTTATATTTTGCTTATATACACTACAGCATAGTTTGGGGCGAAATGGTATTGTGTAAACAATACTCTCGAAACTCAGTCACACATACCTACATCAAACATAGCAGCATGAATGAAACTTCATACAAGAGTCAATGAATTGTTTCGAATCACAGAGACATATTTGACGAGCCAATACCGCATTGAATTTGAATTCAACGATTTTCATTAATATTTAGCAAGCAGCATACATTTGCTAAATGACGTTTTGTTCTTGTTTGGCAAACTATAACGGAGAAATAACGGTGTTTTGTTTAAGGGGACTGGTTTAGAAAATGACGAAAAAGAGGTGCAAATGAAAGCGTTTTTTGTCTGCATAAGTAGACGGAAAATTATAGCCAAAAATAGATTGTTATCTACAAGATGTGTGTCAAGATATGGTTTTGGTGTAAATTGTATATTAATTATGCATAATGTGTAAAACGATCGTAAAGTCACCTCCAAATTTTTAGATGAATACATTTTAGGACTTCAATTTTTATCGACGCGAAAGAAAAAACTATGCCAACATATAAAGAAAATATACACCTTTAAATTGGTTTTATTCGATTTTGAATAAGTGTAAGTATTAGCTTGTTACAACTAAAATAAGCCATAAAATGCTACATTTTCTAAGCTGAAGGACGCGTGTTTTGTATGGTCAAGGTCGTTAGGCCTACCCACGGCCTTAATTTTGCTTACCTACTAGAATGTAAATCATAGGTACGAAAAGTTCTTACATTTTGCACTAATAAGGAAAAACTACAAATTGCACTACTTTAAATACTGCACTTTGTATAGTTTGCTCTAGCGATATCATTTCGAGTCCGTACCCGGGACTGCCGGCCGTAAGCAGATGAAGAGACACCGTGTGGTTTTAGTAGGTACGAGTCCGGCATAGCATTCATGAAGGATTGCCACCAGTAAAAAGGGGTATGCAGTATCAGCTTAGAGTATTTATTTGTAAATCTACTTTATACTCTAGGCGAATCAGTATTTACTTTTTTTTTAAATTAAGCTCGCTAAATTGACGTCGCCATCCTGATGGAAAGCCGTGGCGCATCTAGCGATTGGAGGCACTCTCACAGTCCGTAAGACTTGAGACAGTGGTCCTCAAGTTGGCAGCCCTGTGATGTAGGTACCTCTACACGCTCCTCTTGAAAAAACCCGGGATTGTTAGATGAGGAAAACATGTTCGCTGGCAGGTCGTTCCATGTTTTTATAATTCGACAGAGGAACGAGGATACTTCTTACGAGAAAACTATAATGTCAGTCATCTGTTAGAATGAAATAGCTATACTATATTGGTTTCCATCTCAAAATCCATGAAGTGTAACCCGCAATTTCAATTAACCGGATGCGGAGGTGAGTCAGGCTTAGAAACGAATTTATTTTTAGTCATCTATGACTATTCTCATACATAGGTATATTGTTTATGCAAGTTTTATTCTTGAAATATGAAAGCCTTTTGGGTTTACAATTGCGTTTGATATCGCTATACAAAAAGCGGGTACCTGTTCTAAGTAGTTTCTAAGTCCTCGATCATATTAATGGGGGTTTGGATACTATTCGGCGCGAACGTGGTGTCAGAATGGTTTCTTGATGGTTGGAAGAAAAGAAAAACTGGTACTCCTAGTAATACCAAGGAGGTCATTTTATATTTACGGTAATTTTTTTAAGGAACCAATGAAACCTACAATTTTATTTAAAGAGCAGGCGTGAGTGATATTATGCAACCACGATATGAAATATCATCAATATCACGAAATATTGGAACTTTCCAAAAGCTCCTTAAGCGTCGACAGTTCATAATTGAAAATTATCACGTTTAGCAAAGTTACCCAGTACGTATACCCAGTTCCAAGTAGTACAGTACGCTTGGGGCGTTCTGGCAAAACGCCCAAACTTCTAATTCCTGTGAAGTTGCTATGTGGGTGTTCGCAGTTCGCACTGCTTCCGTTCTCCGATAGACTAGGTAGTACATTAGGACTAGACTAGGTAGTACATTAGGTCTTTGTAATCACGTTGACAACACTACTAGAAGCAACTCTAGAGTTTGATAGATATCTGCTGGATGATAGCATGTCATGAAGTTTTCCAAAATGAAAGTAATTTCTTACCTGATCTAAGGATTAAGTGCTTTTCGTGATCGGAGATAACAGCTCCTTTATGATGCTACTAGTTGGCAGGACATACCTGAAAAGAAAATATTCTTTGATTAATTTCGTAACCAGTGAGCTGACATTATACATTTTCATAAATTTGACAATGATATAAAGTTAGTGGTTAATATCTAGTCCACTCTTGTTGTTGATTTATGGCACAATGATGACTGCTGGCTCTCATTAAGACTGCTGGCATTAACACATACAATGAACGACTGGCTTCTCGTGTCCATCTTTCGGGAAAGCTCATACCAATAAGCAGGACGCTTTAAATTTCTACTAAGATTATGATGGCACAGAAAACAATTCAAAGATGGTGAATATGCAATAAAGTAAAAATAACATTGCATCAGTTTCTCTAGCCGCTGTCGAAGAAAAACATATAGTTTACAAGATAGTTTTATTAAATTTGTTACAAACCAAAAACATTGGTATCCTAACATAAACAATGAATTTCTCTACACAGTAAAGTTGGAATCAAAGCCTGACGGATGGGCAGGATATAGCCTGACAAGGGACCAACCCACCCCACCCCACCCCTCGGCTAGACCGCGCTGACAGGAACGCGTTACCCTGATCTATTCCGACATTGCTTATACGACAGCTATTCTAAGTATAATGGTAATAAAAGCTTATTTTCCGGACATAATATCTGTTTGTTAGAAATATTGTATTCTAAAGAACAGAAAGATTTACGTTAAACAGAACAATGTTCTGTTAAATACAGACTAAATCAGTTTATACGATGCTACGTATATCATTTTTAACGCTATTTTCTTGAATGAAAAAAACTGTCAGGAACCGCTCTAGGTCGATAATTTAACTTAAAGTACCTTTACTATAATTAAGCTATTTGTCACTTCAAGGTCACGTATAATAAATATGAGTTTCTTCCGTAAAAATACAAAATGATTCTGATGGTCTACATGAAAAAATTGACACGTCAGTTTAACATAAAAGAATAATGGTTAAAAGCTTACAATATAAAGACAAATTATACATAAAGTAACTGCACAATTTGAGTGAATGATTAATGATATTTTTTACATAAACCGCTAAACTCGGAGCCATATAGTACGGAACATAAATCATGACCGCAGCTCCAGACAAAGCCTTAAGATTTGGTAAATCATAGTAGGGGAAGCGTAGGAAGCAAATTGTGTGTTGTGTCTGACACAGGGATTGCTTCGTATTTACAACAATGCTGTGAGGTCGGTAAGAATACTGTAGTACCCTCGCACTGGGTACAACCACTAAATAATAAGATACAGAACGCAATCTCATGAATCTTTCTACTTTTTTTTTACAAACCTACCCTCGGCTACGCACAAACCAGTATCGAAAGGCATGTATTTAAATCGATACCTGCACAAATTAGAGATAGTACTGATGGATATCTCATGAATTTCCCTTTTTTTACACCTACCCTCTGCTACGCACACTCGCGCACAAATCAGAATAGAAAACTACTATGAAAATCTTTGACCTCGTGTCTGTGAACTCTGTGAGCGGTGTCTATGTGTGCATAGCCTCAGCTAATTTAGTATGTAGGTTTCCATCTGTACTATCTAATTTGTGTAACCACCACCAAATAATAAGGTAGGTACAGAACGCAATCTCATGGAGGTATGTACTTTTTTTAAACCTGCCCTCTGCTACGCACACTCAAATACAAACCAGTTTTGAAATTACTTTGAGAATCCTTTGACCTGGTGTCCATGAACTCCGTGAGCGGTGTCTATGTGTAAGCCCGAGCGCGCTTTGTGCGTAGATTTCCTTCTGTACTTATTATTTAGTGGTACAACATCTGTGCTAGTATAATATATTTAATCGTTTTGACTTTTTGGGGTTAGATCTGATGATCGATTGTACTGATTGAAGGTAAAGTGTAAACGACTGGCGTGCTGAGGTAGTTATTGGGTTCAACTTCCTGGTCGGTCCAAACATATGTGTGATCCCACAAATGTTTGTACCTACGTGATGTTGTATGTATTTAGATTTAGAAATATATTACTATTTTAATTAGTTATCTAGATCCTCGGTTCCCAAACTGGGTTCCGCGGAACCTAGGGGTTCCGTGGAGTAGGCATCAGGGTTCCGCCAAAATTATGTTGAAACACGCTAAATATGTGATGAGAAAAACTCTATTAATATAATTAAATCTTAAACTACACTCGAGAGCAATGAATCCGGGTCACTTAAAGAATCCTAAAAATCTCGGAAACTAAAAATGCTAGGTTAATGCAATAAATTGTATTTAATAGACAATGTAATACTCCTTAAATGAAGGTATTAAAACTTCTTAGTTATTGTAAAGTTATATCTTTGGGAGAATATTCCCCAAAATCGTATAAGGAACTTGGTGTACAGCATGCCAAACCGCGTAAACGCAGTAATGGAAGCACGAGGAGGCAATACGAAGTATTAAAATTCAAGAAAATCGTAATAAAGTTCAAAAATTTCATGTTTCCTATTTTTGTTTTAAGGAGAGATCAGCAGTTTTTTCTTTATGTAATTTTGTGTTAATAAAATGTATGGTGACTCATATTTTTTTTACTTTCATTTAAGGAGTATTACATTGTCTATTAAATACAATTTATTGCATTAACCTATCATTTTTAGTTTCCGAGATTTTTAACATTCTTTAAGTGACCCGGATTCATTGCTCTCGAGAGTAGGGATAATCAACATCTATTTTCGTAGAGATATAAACTATGCATTACTTCTAAGAAAACGCGTTAGAGCTATGAATAAAAGGAAATCTATTACAACTGAACATTTGGTAGATCTAAAATCTATGTATGATTACTATCCTGAAAATAACAACGAGTGTAAGGCGTACACAATTCAGTATTATAAAAAGAACAGCCAGAGGCGTTGATTTTGGGCAGTGTTATTTTCACGCTGTGATTTTCGCAGTTTTGGCCCTTGGCCGTGTTTCTGCTCCCAGTTTTTCGTCACAGATTTACCGAAGCACCCGAACCCCGGTATTTATCTGTGACAACCGACAGTAGAAATTGTCATATTCTCTGTAGTCACTCGTCCATAGCCGGTTTTATCCCCCCGATTGTGGCGAACCTTCGTTGTTAATGTCGGACCTTCCACGTCTTCATGAGTTCTTGGCGGACCTAGAATCGATTTCATGAGGCGCAGGCCATTGCCCCACTCCAGCGCCTCCTTGCACCAAAAAAAAAACGACAACGCCCGCATTTTTGAGTCCCATGGAGAGATTGCGACATGTCGCCTCAACGGCGATAATGCAGGGCCCTCATGTCACTCTGACGGTCAACAGCTTCTTCGGGGTCTCCAGTCATGTTATGGCCCCTCAGAGTCTTCGTCGTACTGTATTGTCAAAGCTGATTTTCCAAGAGGGGTATAAATTACCCGAGTTGGCTAAAGCCGGGTCGGCGAGATCTCAGGCTCAAGTAGTGAGTCACCACCCCAGACGCGGGATAGTACCCGAACCATCTAGGTTAGGCCGCAGTGACACCCTGGGACATCCTTCCGAGGGCCTACCCAGACCCGGACTTCCGGCCATTTTTGTGGTTTTAGTCGGTAGGAGTCCGGCATAGCATCCATGTAACAGTTCCACACATAAAAAAAAGAAAAGAGTGAGTCGAATAAGGTGGCTGGGTCTTGAAGTCGCCCTTCATAAATCCGAGGCTCTGTGCTTTCACGGGTCTCGGAAGGGGCCACCTGCCGGATCCAGCATGCAGGTAGGGAGCGTCAGCATAGGCATCGAGCCCTCGATGAAGTATCTGGGGCTCGTACTTGATGGTCGATGGATCACCACCGCCACTTTGAACCACCGCTGTGCCAGGTCTTCGTGGCAGGTTTGGACGTGTATCACACTGTCCCACCTGAGTTCTCCTAAGTAAACGGCCTCGGGGGGGGGGGGGGGGGGGTTGAGAGGATGTCGCCAGGCGGGGTTCCATAAAATAAAAGGTATTTGGCTAGGGTTCCGTTGTCTTTAAAGTTTAGGAAGCCCTGATCTAGATACTATAGCACAAGCTTATTTTAATTTAGACTAGATATTATGTGATCATGTTCAACAATATTTATTTATTTCTATGAAATCAAATATTTTTACATAAATAATTCACAAAATACACTCGTCAAAGAATTTCTACGAATAAATTCAATATAACCGGGAAATATACGTACCTATGAAACGGAAAAATTTCGAACGTTTGAACTCTGAAATGAGAACCCTGTAATATTTTACATTTCCTAGTATTATATTAAATTTCATTACATTTATTTAATTAAACTTTGTTACAATTTTTCAATTCCTGGAACATTTCCATAAATATTTTCCAATAACAGCTTTTCAGTGATAATGGCAAGTGAATTGGCAGTTTAATTATAGTGTTTCTGATTTCTCGTGTAAAATAATTAATCCCGTGTTTTAAAAAAAATCTCAGTATTTCTCGACCCTGTCTGTAGTAGTTGCTGTGTAAACCGTTAATTAATAAACCGGCCAAGTGCGAGTTGGACTCGCCCATGAAGGGTTTCGTAGCAGCAAGTAACATAATATAAAAGTTCTTATAGTTCATTGTAACTTTGATTGATGTTTTAACACGTTCGCAGTGGTAGTGATTTTTGCGGTTTATTACGTGTTTAAAAAAAAACTACCAGCTCTATCTCGTTCAAACCAATTTTCGTTGGTAGTTTTTATGGCAATGTACATCATATATTTTTTTTAGATTTATCACTCTCTCAGTTTAGAAGTTAGAGGGGGGGGACACTCATTTTTCGACTTTGGAAGTCCCTCTTGCGCAAACTATTCACTTTAGAAAAAAATGATGTTAGAAACCTCAATAGCATTTTGAAAGACCTATCTATAGATACCCCACACGTATGGGTGTGATGAAAAAAAAAATTTTGAGTTTCAGTTCTGAGTATGGGGACCCCCAAAATTTACTGCTTTTTTTCTAGTTTTATATAAGAATCTTAATGCGGTTCACAGAATACATCTAGTTACCAAGTTTTAATAGCATAGGCCTTATAGTTTCGGAGAAAAGTGGCTGTGACACACGGACGGACAGACAGACAGACAGACAGACATGACGAATCTATAAGGGTTCCGTTTTTGCCATTTGGCTACGAAACCCTAAAAACTAAGGTAACCAATGCCTGTATAAATTGACCAACAATACCTATTGCGATACTAAAAAACCAATTGTTTAACAGTTTTAGGTCTCTATAAAATAGATGGCTTATGGCGAGACTTTGTCTGTAGTCTGTGACTCTGTTGCACTATATTACGTCACTAGGTCACGTGGATCATCTGTTCAAAGTTTGAATTTATAAAAAAAAAATGAGAACGTCAATCGGAGTGAACTTTCACTTTCACAGAGGGGCAGTTGGGTGAGACCTTCTTGTTTACTTAGTAGTTAATTTATATTTTAGTGGTTTTAAGGTTTCCAGTATCGTTTTTATATAAAAAAAATGATAACTTACAAAATCATCATAAATACTAGCCGCCACACCTTGAAAAAAGCAGGTTAGAATGCGTTATTTTTTCTGAGAAGTCAAGGAACAAATTCTTTTATAAATTTTTAAGTCTGCCTGTTTTTCCTAAAGAATTTTATTTTAGACCACTTCTAATAAAAAAATGTCGAGTAATGCCAGTTATGCCAAATATAGAAAAATAGCGATTAATTTTTATTTACTTTATTTTTATAGATAATGTGGGCTTCCTACAGAGGAAAGATAATTTATACAAATAATTAAACAAGAAACAATTTAACTAACTAATTAAATTTCCCTCTAGGACCTGTCAGTGCCAGACTTAGCACAGGTAAATCATGAAAAAAATATTATCGTCCAAAAACTAATTGAGTTCTTCGCAATTTTAATTAAAACACTGTTAAAAGATTTAACATTATACTAGGTACCTATGTCAATAGAATACAATAAACTTTATTGTACACCAATATAAAATATCAGTAGAGCAAGATATTACAATTTTATACATGTACAGAGGGGGCGGCCTTATCGATAAAAAGCAATGTTTTTCGAACATGTCAAATTACATGTTCGTTTAGAAACCTATATTGGATTTTATTAAACAACTTAAGCATTGATTAACTGGTGGTTCTGGCGAACGTGGTAACGCCTCAGAACCGACTATTTATGCCTATAATCTAGATAAGTTGACAAATCAACACAAATAAAATGTGGAAAAAAAATTGTCAAGAAAGAAAAATATTGATATCAGCTTGGTAAAACGACAATAAAAATGACAACAAATTATTAGGACCACGAATTCGTTTCCAGTATACACTGTCCAAAATGCTTTAAAATCCAACATGGAACCTCCCGTATCATACCGCACCAGCTGTTGCATACACCTGGCGTACCCCGCTCTACTCGTATAATGCATGTATTTGAATGATATACCAATCGTGGGGAGTGTATGACTGACAACCCTACACATTTCATATTTGTTTAGGCTTCAATTGGCTTTTACAATGGATAGCTTTAAAAAAATAGAACACGGAATAGGGTCACATATATGTTGCACTAAAAAGAATGTACGGTACCAATTCATCTAGACTAGCCTTTACTTAGGCTTAAAAAATACACTGTGACAGACTGATTTCTTTGATACTTTGATTATAATAAATAATAAATAAATATTTGTGGACATTCACACACAACATCATCTAGCCCAAATTAAGCTAATATAAGCTTGTGCTAAGGGATCTAGACGACTGATATACATACTTATATATTTCTAAATACATACATAGAAAACACCGAAACTTCGAAACAAACATTTGTGGATCACACAAATATTTGAACCGACCCAGGAATCGAACCCAGGACCTCCAGCGCCGCAGGGGGTATCGCTACGTCACAGAGGCGGTCCGTCCAGTAGATTAAAATTTATTCACTAGTTTTGGGCCACCGCTTCTCTCAGGTCTGTCTCATACAGACAGTTCTCGTTTTCGCAAAATTAAGGATATAGGTATGTAATAATGGGGAAAACACTTCTATTGTTTAAGATTTTCAAAGCACATCAAAAATTTCATTAAATCCCTCCTTAGCTTAATAAAAATATCATATTTCATCTTGTTTTATAAACAAGTCAAAGAAACGGCATCCATCATGTTGTCAATTCATTGTGTTTTGTAAAACTTTTTGATTTGAAAACTTTGTAGACGAACAAAAAACATTACCTTCTCATGTTTCAGTGTAGAAATGTGAAAGTAAGTTTGTTCATTAGGCTTTCGCGCCTCATTCACTTGTACCGATTTGATTAATTTGCATTTGAGAAAAGCTCGTTTTCAATTTCTGACTGCAGATTTTATTAATTTTGGGATGTGTAACATTTTTTTTAGATATATTATTATATAGAATGGTTCGGTGGATTGAACTCTACTCCATAAAAATAAACAAAAACTACTGGTAAAGTGTAGTTGTGTAATTTAAACTCTTACTACCCCCTCGAGGTTATACGCGATGGCCATATTATGAGTCAAGGAATGCTATGGTTTCAAAGTGTATAACGGGCGAAATCGGGGGTGTAGCTAAATATTATAATAAATAACATTACTTGTTCTGACTCCTGATCACATGATGTAGACTTTCACTAATAAAGGATTAGTCAAACCTCGCTCCTTAAGGCTTTCGAGCGTATAGTTTTCGATTTCTTTATTAATTGAAATGTCAACAAAGCCGCAGGTCATAACTAGTTTGAACATAACACTGAACGTACAATTACAGCTTTCATCGGCTCCGTCATTGTTAGGGTGAAGGGAGCCACTTTGTCATGCGTCAGTCATTGAGGATAATTGAACAGGCGATGTTCAGGACTACGAGTACATAACAAGGCGCGATAATAAGAGAATGGAGTTTGTTTATGGATGATGTTACGTTGTAAACCGATTGTGGATAAAGGAAGATTCTTGGTTTATGTCTTTTTTATACGACTAAGGTAGCATACGGTCCCCGGAGGTGCTACAGTCGCACTGTAGTCCTTATTTTTTAATGTTAGATACCTCAGGTTCAGTTGGCAGGAATAACGTTCAGTGTTTCTTCTTTTTAGGGTTCTGCAGTATAAAAAGAAACCATTATAGTTAGGGTGATGGAGCCACTTTGTCATGCGTCAGTCATTGAGGATAATTGAACAGGCGATGTTCAGGACTACATAACAAGGCACGATAATAAGAGAATGGGTTTGTGTACGGATGATGTTACGTTGTTAACCGATTGTGGATAAAGGAAGGTTCTTGGTTTATGTATTTTTTTAAACCACTGAGGTGGTAGATAAGCATACAACTTACTTGAAAGTAATCATCGCAGCCTACTTCGCTTTGGCAACAAAATGGTGAAATTAAATTTCTTATTTCAAAAGTGTACTTTTGAGAATACAATTCTTAGTGTAGGCACAGAATAGCTAATAGTTTTAGGCATCCGATGGTAAAGTACCTAAAAAGCTTTGTTTTAAGTTGACTAGCTAATTTCTTGTAATGAAAAAACAAAGCGCTCGTGGCCCCGCGGACTCAGTGTTCTGTAAACGATCACTGCAGTAAGCAACATTTACTATGGCCGGATATGGATGGGTTACCACCACGTGGACCACTTTGTGACATTTATTTACGAGCGTTTCCGTGCTTCGGAAGGCACGATAAGCCGTTGGTCCCGGTTGTCAGTAAAATGACAGTCGTTAAGCCAAGTTGAAGGCCTTATGGGCGGCTTGAAAAATTTCAACTGTGGGTCGTCACAACCTGCGCCCAGGTCGGCAGCGCGTGTGTAGCACCTCTGGTGTTGCAAACGTCTATAGGCTACGGTTACCAACCTTCCGGTGGGCCGTAAGCTTGTCTGCCACCTAAGTAGTATAAAAAAAAAAAAACAAAACTTCACAGACTTAAAAGTTTGAACTCAATGGGATGAACCGTTAACATTATGATACTGTAATCATAATTAATACTATGCCACAGGGCGGAAACTCCATACAAATGATTCTTTTTCAATATTGTCACTAACACTAAAAACACGTTATGTTTGTACAGAGCTTCAATGTGTGTGTGACCACGAACGTTAAACAAACGATCCCTCAAAATACCATTCAACTTTTTGACAGCTGTTTCGGGGGTTTGAAGCTTGCTCAGTGGGGGGCAGGGAGTTGCCTATCTGTATGTAATACTATGAGATTATCTTTGACTATGCGATGGCCGCGTCTCCAGCGAAGTGGAATTTTATTCCCGTTCTCGTGTTTCATAGGAGCGTATGCCTAAAAAAACACGTTTTTTGTAATATTTCCCTTTTTTATTTTAGTATTTGTTGTTATAGCGGCAACATAAATACATAATCTGGAAAAATGACAGCTCTCTAACTATCACAGTTCCTAAGATACAGCCTCATGACGGACAGACAGACAGACGGACAGCGAAGTCTCGTGAAAAGGGTCCCGTTTTATCCTTTGGGTACAGATCCCTAAAAAGAAATAAAAAGGTTACTAGGTACCGGTAAAGAAACAAATCGATTTGGCAAACAACTCCACCTACAAATTCTTTTCTCGACATAAGTAACGACTACGCTATATTTAGAGAGGAAAACTACTTTTACAATAATAGCTGAACAACTTTGTTATTACTGAGAGATATTAGGTCCGCATTCGATACAGTTAAGAACGTTTTACAATGTAGTTAGGGTTCCGTGACCAAAGAGTTAAAACGAGACTCTATTCATGAGACTTCGCCGTCCGTCTGTCTGTCTATCTGTCTGTGCATCTCGGGAACCGTGATAGTTAGAGAGCTGAATTATTGAATTTTCACAGATGATGTACCTACTTATGTTGCCACTATAAAAAAATGTGTGCGTGTAGGTACCTACTAGTGTACACAAGTAAGAAGTGAATCTTCTTTTACTTTACTTTGCTTTACTTTATTTTACTTTACTTTACTTTACTTTACTTTACTTTACTATACTTTACTTTACTTTACTTTACTTTACTTTACTTTACCTTACCTTACCTTACCTTACCTTACCTTACCTTACCTTACCTTACCTTACCTTACCTTACCTTACCTTACTTTACTTTACATTATATACTGTATATTTATGAAAGCAAGTACTATTTATTCGAATCGAGCGTGGTGGGGACGAGAAAAAGATGGCGCGTAACGAAAAAATATGATGCGTAACCGAAAAATGTGACGGTAATTTTTTTTCACTTCAAAAACTAAAATCAGAAAAAGAGGTGGTGACTAAGGGGGGCTACAACAAACGTGATTTCTTACCACTTTTTGGTACGGAACCCACTGTGCGCGAGTCAAACTAGCACGTGGCCGGTTTTGTTATTGTAAAAGCCAGCTATTACTACGGACGGAGTGCTCCAAGGCGATTAGTTTCTCGATCGTTAGGGTTCTTTCTCAATGATGAAGGAACGCAGCGTTTCAGTCACAAAGGAGGAACATGGTTGAGTAATTATAAGCAGTTTTAAACTTCGAGAAATTGTATCGGGTTAAAGACAATGAAAAGACTAATGAGCTACATTGTTATATATATCTTTGAGGCGTGTTGCTTAAATCGAAAGGTATGTAATGCTTTTCATTATAAAATGTCGTCCCTAAGAATTGGAGCCAGGGGTACACGTTTATGGTTGCTGGGAACACGAGCTATCTAATTTTCATATTTTACTGTTAACGGAATCGCTGTTCATAATATGCAGTATATTTTGTTACATTTTCCATTACGAAACGCGTTATAGAAGAAAATGTGAATACCTATAATATGAAAATGGTTCGCAGAATATATTGGCTCCATAAGCTTATATCGCGCCGTAGCCGAGCCCTATGTACAAGTACTTTAAGATACAGTTACAAAGTCTTCGTCGAGAGGCTTACAGAGTTCAAGTCAAGCAACAGGCGCATCTTGAAACAATTCCCTAAAGCTACGCGCTTGTAAGATTGTTTTCAATCTTATGCCTTTTTTTTCCTCATTGCATTTACTGCTCAAGGAAAACGGGAATAAACTCTTTTTTTATAATATACGGCTGTCATAATTTTTTGTTTTTTTTTTATTATTGTGGAGAAGTTGGATTAAATCGTAATTCTGCCGAGTAAAAAAAGAAGTGTTGAAATAAGTGTTTATTCCTTCTTGTATAGTCCCGGAGCTGGGCAAGGCCGCTTTTGTTGCATCTAACTAATACACTATAACTAATAAAGTTTTTAACTTAATATATGTGGGTACCTGTAAAATCACCGGTACAAGAGGATGACGTCCGCTGCTTACCCCAGTCTACTCGTGAATACGGGTGTTGCAATATAGCCGAAACATCGAAAGGGGAGTAAAATTAAATGCAATGCAAATATACGCGAAAAAGACGCAAATCTTTTATTTGCAAATAACTAGTAAGATTAGGTTCCATTCGAACGGTCGTTAATTCTTACAATATAAACCGGGAACGCCACAAAAATTAGTTAAAGTACGACAAAGGCTTTTATAATAATTCATCCGGCGCGTCGTAAATTTGATGTGACGCGGGAAATACCAAGAGAATATAAAGTACGCCGCCTGAAAGGAAAATTAATATAGAACGAAAGTTTAGCTGTACATCCACTCCGCTAACATTAGCCGCGCGGTAAAGAACGTGGCTCTTAAACCCGTTAGCATCCCCTGTGCTATTTATTTAAGATTATAAAATAAGCAAAGCATGTTCATTGTTCATATATACAGCATATTACCACCTACACTGAGGGTGCTATACCGCGTCTTTGGGTGGTGAAAACTAGTCTAGTATTAATAATTTTCTTTGTCGCTGGAAAAGAAAACAAAAGGCTTATTTATTACAAAAGAAGCCTTAACATACAAAAGTAGATGTAATAAAATTATGACAGGTATAAACTACTCTTAGGTTCCCTAGCTCTTAAACTAGGCTTATGTTCGTGCCTTGACTTGTAACAATTAATAATTTTACTCACAATCCATTTCATATTCTGACATATTTCAAAGGCTAGAGATATTTCTAGCTCGTGTCAGAGCTAAGTTATACGGTTATAGCTCAAGAATGAGTTGTTGGAGAGTCTAATTTATACATAATAATATAGTATTGTACCTACTATAGATAGAAGATTTTGGTGAAATGCTTTTAATAACTTACTAGCTGCCCCGCGCAACTTCGTTTGCGTGATAAATGAAGAACCGCTCGACCGATTTTGTGCAAACTTCACATAAACCATCTACTAAATAGTCCGAACAAAGCCTAAACATTTGGTTTGGATAGGTGAGCCCGTTCTTGAGTTATAAAATTACAACGAAAAGTGGCATTGATTTTTATATATATAGAAGAAGATAATACGACGAAGTTAATAGCGGGCGTCCCGCGGTTTCACCTGCGAAACGCACGTTCCCGTGGGAATACGGGAATAAAATATAGCCTATGTTACCCGGGGATAGTGTATCTTTTCAACAGTGAAATAATTTTTCAAATCGGTTCAGTAGTGTCGGAGTCTACTCGATGCAAACAAACAATCAAATGTTTCCTCATTATTTTACGATTTGTTGGTATGTTTGCATCGAATAGGCTTTGAAACTACCTACTGAACGGATTTGAACTGAACCGATTTGAAAAATTACTTTACTTTTAGGTAGCTACGCTATCGGCGGATGACTATATTTTAATCCCTATATTCCCACGGGAAGGGGATCTACGCGGGTGAAACCGCATGACTTCCGTTAGTATATTATAATTTATTTAGCTAAGACACCAGTTTAATCATAACAACATAATTATATTTAAGAAGCTTAAAATATATAAAAGTCCAGTACAAAAACAAAGAGCTAACGTTCCTCCAAATATATTTGATTCTTGAGCAGACGGTTTCATTTACAAAAGCCTCAGGACAGCTCAGAATAAATCTTCCTCATTTTTACGGAAACTTTCTAAAGATAAATATTTTCTTTTTAATGAAAAATTATTGTCGTAAGTAACTGTGTCTTGGCGAAGCTTGACGACAAAATACTGTCGTTTTAGAGGGAAAATTAAAAGGTTTATTTCTTTTCAAAGAAAAACATTGAAACGTAAGCTGTTTATTTACATGCGATGTAGATATCGCTGAACATACGTCTTCCTTTTATGAAGTCTTGGAGCCAATTAAATCATCAAATCCATCCAATTTAAGAAGTGGGAAATTCTTTTAGGAGGTTGGTCGGCCTTTTTATTTCGAGTAAAAGTATGCCCTTAATTAAGTTAAAAAAGCGTATAAAAAGTAAATTGTACTTCAAGGGTAGCCCTTGCAGTACCTACAATTTACTTTTTACTTTTTATACACATACAATTGACGATTATTTGATTGATAAGGAAGCCTGGAAATGATCTGCTTGCTCTACGGATGGAGTTTTAGTTTATAGTAGGTACTTATTGTAAATACGTAGTGCACAAAAAGAATAGCCCGCCGAGTTTCTTGCCAGTTCTTCTCAAGCGGGCCGCGTTCCGAACTGGTGGTACTATTTGCTTTGTATTCATTGACGTGTCGCAAGTGCCTGTGTATTAGGATTATGCGAATAAATGTTATTTTGAGTTTGAGTGGAAATCCTCATGGATGCCATGCCGGACTTCTACCTACTAAAACCACACAGAGCCTTAATACCATCTGCATCTACGGTCGAGAGTCCCGGGTCACAAGGCTGATTAGCCTTACCTAAGTTGGCGATACGAGGTGGTACAGTTCTCTTCACCACAACAGGGGCATCACTTTTTGGTGAGGTTGACTTTGACCTTGAAGATCTCGGTAGAACCACATCAAAAAGTGGTTTTTTTAAGACTTAGGCTGATTACAAAACCTTTGATTTAAAAAACTTTTTTAAAACTTTTTTTTTATTTTTTTATTTATTTATTTACTGTAGAACACATTATACAACAAAAACAATTTAAGTACGATGCCTAGGAGCCGTATTACATGATGATCCTCAATACCAAAAATACGCTTAAGGTCAGTGTTTGCCTTGTAAAAACTACCCTCAGGCGATTGCTAAGTTTTGAGAAACGTTTTATAGTACAGCTCTTAGAATATCATTTTTTTAACGTTAGGGGAAAATCCGTCATGGATGCTATGCCGGACTCCTACCGACTAAAAACCTCACGTAACGCCCAGCAGCCTATGGTTGGGAGCCTCGGGCAAGCCCACGGAAGGATGTCCCAGAACTCCCAAGCACTCTTAGAATATCATAATAAACAATAATGTCAGATAACATACAAAGAATCTACATAAATAACAATAAACAAGATCTGCAGAAAAACTAAAGATCGATACTGACCTAAATATTAAGGACATTGTATTGACAGAGTGCCTACAAAGAATACATGTTGATAATATAAATGGCTCGCAAGTACATCCGCTGCGTCTTAGACCTTCCGGAGATCATAACGAAGACTGCTCGAATATCGTACGTACCCTCCCATGAAAACGGCCTTTTCATATTTATGAGATAACTGACATCTTATATTTGTCATGGAAAGTGTTGCCAGAAACTGAATTAAGTTCAGACGCCGGAGAATTTCGGAATATGTACCCCATGTCTTTGTGTATTCATGTGTTGACAATTTTTGACTTGGGCATTATTTTGGATTGTATGTCCTTCTTCTTGTAAGCCTATTTCGAGTTGTTTTCATATTTCTATTCTATATTTTTATTTTCTGGCATTGTTAGAAGTGTATGCTATGTGAATAGAGCCTCACCTGTTGACGTAGCTCACATCGTTTTGGCTTCTATTTCTAATTATACACCTTTTCCAAGAGAAATTAATGATCACGTGCCTCAGTGCTCAGCAAACTTTCAGTGACAGATCTCCATAACTTCGTGGTAAAAGGTGTAACCTTTAAAGTATGTTTTTGGGTGCTTTAGTACAGAACAGATCTCTCATCTAATCCTAAATGATGACCTATGACGAATTGAAATGCACAAACATCCTTACCAAACGCAACAATAGAAAACTTTTACAGATGTCGTTGTTATTTATATCTGGATATAAATTCCCGGGTTATATTGCCCTCGGGATCGGGAAATGGTGTAGGTCAAGTCATATCCGCGAAACAGGATGGATGGTAATAACATCTATCTGCATGATAGATGACCACCGAAGTGACTGAAAGTGACGTTTGCGAAATAGCTTCAGGGCCAAATCTGTTTCACTATTAGGCTGCCTAAATCGTAATTTGATTTATGTGCCTGTATATCATATATTTGTGGCGTTATTTTTATGGCAGTCGGATCATTGCAAATCCTTACTTCAAAACACAAATGAACATAATATTTATGTCAGAAAATGATCTAAACAGAAAGACACTTTCACAACCTTTCCAGGTGAGTTTAAATTGTGCATTTTTAGCTAACTTTCCTATCAAAGAAGTCGGGCTTGATATGAGTCTCCTCTTACCTATTATTGCACTGACTTCAAGAACTTTAAGACACAAGTACAAAAACAAATGCTATACAATTCGCTTCAAGAATTTAGAAGCTTCAGACTCAAAATAGGACGTGGATACAAATGGATCCTGGCAGTACAAGCGCTCAACAAACATATTTATCTCAGGAAATCCACAACTGTCCACTAGAAGTAGGAAATTGCACTGGAAAACTCCTTTATTCCTATCTTACAAGTGTAGGTACCTCTAACACAAAAGGCACAAGTAATTGCTCCGGTAAAGTCGGCAACTCAGCGGCTTTCCACGAACGTTTTGTACAGAATCCAAGCAAGAATTTCCTGCTAGATTTTTTGTAACTTCCCTTGAATGCAAAAGAAACTGTTACTTCCAATCCAAGCAAAGATAATATAACACAGTGTTCAAGTCAAGAATAGTGGTTGTTTTATTGGCGTAAAAATCGAGTTCCTGCAATAAATAAAAAAAGGTCGAATTGAGTAACTTACTCCTTTTATAAGTCGGTTAAAAAAGCTGGGAAAAGCTGTTCAAAGAATATTAGTCCAAAGAGGCCAAGGTCTTACAACAGTTAGTAGTATATCTGAGTTTTATTTTTAAACTATCGCGGTTTCTAACACTCATACTTATAGAATTCGTAGCTTCGTGGTTTTTGTCGATCCTCGCCTCAGTCCAACCGCGACCACGGGCGCTGCAACGTGCTCGAAACGTCGGTGAATGTAAGTAAATAGTATTTCGCGTGAAGTCCCGAATTCTATAAGTATGAGTATATCTGAGTTTCTTTATCGAAGTTCGGAGAAAACAGTTTGAAGTCTATACGAAAAATTTATAACGGTTTTCGTCAAGTTGTGAATAATTCGATTTCCATCGAACAGACTTTATGTGGATTAGGAGATGATTGTCCTCGAAAGAAGGTTTTATAAAAGTACTTTTCGTTAAGAGGGTTAACGCACAAATACATGATTTCACGCGTTTGAAACGTTTGTTTCTAAAGAAACTACCAATTTTTAGTAAGTACTAGCTGATGCCCGCAGCTTCGCCCGCGATGGCGCTGTATATGAAAAATGATTTTCCCGCTTTTCTTTTGAATTTTTTTCTGAATTTTCTTTGCTATAAACCTCACGGAGCCCGAGACCTTTCCAACGAATGCAAAACCGTGGAAATCGGTTCGTGCGTTCTGGAGTAATAGCGTCAGGAAGGAAAACCCGACTTATTTTTATATAATAGATGATTAATGTGTAAGAGTAATATATTTCCTTGTCTAAAAATTGTTCTAATCAAAATAAACGTGGCATAACTAGGTTTTTATTAAAAACAGTGTTTACACACCTCGTTTGAAGAAATTCTACGAAACAAGGCATCTTTGCCAATCGGGTGGTATAAAATTAATTGATGTACACAGAAATTAAAGCTGCTATAAGTATCTTCGTATTGTCTTCTTTAAAGCCGCCTAAGAAAGTTATACCGAAATATATTTCTTATCACCAAAACATGACAAATAAAGTTTCCAAAAAACGTCGTACTTTGATGAACTTCATCACGATTTTTGGTACACTTCTAGTTTACAAAATGGTGATCTTTTTACATTTACAGACTGATCATGATATCACCAATTGAATACATCAGTAATATTCTAGAAACCTCTTTAAACATATCTATAATAACGTAATAAAAAGAGTCCTCAAACTCGATGCACGGGCCGCGAGAAATTAGTACCGGCCGAGGCCTTCCAGAGAGAGGAGGTATCACTTTATTTCCCGCGTTCCCAGTCAGGTATTATCGTAATATTCGAATACTTTGAGTGTGCTCAACGCCACTTGATACTTTTTCAATTTTGTCCGCGCTGGGTGATAAACCCTCTTAAAGCAGATTTCATTCCGTGTATTACGTTACAAAATTACTGCTTAAGTGATTAAATTTCATACAAGCAATGTCCCACGGCTTTGCCTTGATATACTACAAACCCCGTAACACCTCCTATACATTATCTTATTTAAAATAACGAATGGAAATAAACCGTAATACTCGTATTATTGACGCGTATATACGAGTATAATTATTATTTAGTGCAGAAGAAATAATATTGAAACCTAATAATGTTAATACAGATTTGTAATGTTCTTATCGATTACTCGGTGTGCCTTTTTTTTTTTTTTTTTTTTTTTTTTTTACGTGAGGGAAAATCCTCATGGATGTTATGCCGGACTCCTACTGACTAAAAAACCCTACGCAACGCCCAACAGCCTATGGTTGTGAGCCCCGGGTAAGCCCTCGGAAGGATGTCCCAGGACTCCCAACAGACCTACGGCCGCCACTGGACGAGTTTTAATAACATTAAAAATTTACTTGCGGCTGTCTTAAATCTGAAAAAATGTGTTAGTCTTTTCATAGTAAAAAAATATACCTACGCCATTATTTCTCGAAATTGCCATGTAAAGTATACCTAGACCAAAGCTAATGTAATATAGGACTACATACAAGTACATACCAATACTAAATCTGGCAACGAATTAAATGTCTAGCAAACCGGACAAATCCCTTTGGTTAGAGTCGCTGTCAGCCTCTTTCATAATATGTCCGTCAAATAAGACTAGCCTCCATTAGGGTTTTGTCGAAATAGTCACTGTGATATCTCGAATACTACAGGTTTTATTACTTGGCAAATTGCGCATTCTTTTACCTACGAAATTCAGTGTTGCCCTATTAATCCGGCTTGAGCCTTACAATGGCTAAGTTTTAAAAGCCTGGAAGAAAATTTTTCGCTGCGGTTATTACTTGGGAAGTATTTTTACAGCAAACCTAAGGAGTGCAAAAATTGTGTTTTTAATTAAGGAGGCTGTTTATAGTTTAGGTTACATGTATTTTTTTTTGTACAGAAGTCCGGATTCCTTTTTCCCCCGTTTTGTTTTCGTAACAATTAATACATACATACATACATACATATGGTCACGCCTTTATCCCCGAAGGGGTAGGCAGAGGCATAATTATATGCCCACATTTCACCTTTGTATAATTTGTCCCACGTAATAGGTGGTGAGCCGTATTGCCGTGTTTAAATAGACAGGAGCAGGTTGTGACTGCCTGCTGTTGAAATAAAGCCTTCAAATTAGCTTAACGACTGCCATTTTACTGGCAACCGGGACCAACGGCTTAACGTGCCTTCCGAAGCACGGAAACGCTCAAATAAATGTCACAAAGTGATCACATGGATGGTCACCCATCCATGGACCGGCCATAGTGAAAGTTGCTTACTACAGTGATCGTTTACAGAACACTGAGTCCGCGGGGCCACCAGCGCATCACCGTAACGTAACAATTAAACTATTACGACGATACGACGCACAGTGGTGCAGGTTGTACGGGAATGCGGAAAATATTATTTGTAACTGAAAATACGTTGCATATAACTATAAAACTTTAATAAAATGATAAATCTAATGTATCAGTGTAATAATATACATAAATATATTATAGTAAATCGTGGCGGTAAAATATTGTTAGCATGGTACAATATGGTTTTATATGATAAAATATAATATATTAAAATATTTATTTAAATGAATTGCGTTACGATAGACACGATACAGTATTTAAGCTGAATTATAAATAAATATTAATGAATAATAACATAATAAATACAGATAAAAAGGCTTATAGATGAGTGCTATCCACTAACAAAACTTAGGCGTCTTCATGAAGTGGATAGTTTTTTTTTATAAGGTACTGCACGTAAACTGTTGATAAGGAGATCTGAGGTAAGTATTAAGTCTTCGTTACAGGATATACCAGAACATTTTCTTAAATGACCTAACCTATAATTACGGTAGTATTTAATACGTGCTTTTTGAGCTTTCTCAGATAACATTCCAATGGGTAAGACAGCAGCACTTATTATTTGTTTGCCGTGCATTAAGACTTTGTGCACTGTATTTGGCATATTATACCAGCTGTACAAGCTAACATATAGTTCGGCAGTTTCATAACAATAGGTAATTAATAATTATTAGTGATTATAATGATAAATATATTGCACCTTTCCCCGTTAAGAGCGGCATTAGATAATGACCTGGTATTTCCAAGGTTGCAGATAGTTGCAGCTAAAATTGATGTATATATGATCTATAGGGTCTAATGAATGTCGTAAAGTATATCAATGTCTAACGGTCGGTAACGGAGATTAGTTATAGTCTCATAATTCAAAACAAATGGTTTCAAATTACCTACTTCATTAAAAGTGTAATTACAAGTAAATACTTATTATATCATATAATATTTATACGTTTTATTTAATAACACACAATAGAGCTACGGTTAAACAAAGAATAAAAGCGAAGTATACTTATATTTCTGTTTTATTCATACTTGAAACAACACAATTTATTGCATGAAATTTGTTAATTGTCGATCACCCACCTTTTTTACATCATAAAATTAAAATGTCTCATAATGTAATCGTAAGTTTTGTATAACTTATATCTACATCTATTCTAGTATATGTGTACCAAATTGTAGACGTTTTAAACAAAGTTAAAAAAAAAGACTTTTTTCCGCCCCTGCACCAATGTGCGACGTAACAATTAAACTATTTTCTTTTGTCTCTATAAATGGAGAACTCTTCGGTTTCAGTTGTATTTTGTCTGAGGTTATCCCATAGCCATGATGAGAGAGACGTTAGCTGCTATGAGTGAGGTCGAGATGATTATGACATACCTCATCGTAGAGGGTGGGTTCTCCCGAGTGTAAGATACCCATTACACTCTGAATGATGGATGACTTGAAAAGATGGACCGACGACCTAAGGTCGCAGACTGGGACTGTATGCGGAACCGGTGCAGGACCGTGTGTTGTGGAGAGTCCTACGTCACCCACATCCAGCAGTGGACTCCCATAGGTTGATTGAATTGATTGATTGACACTCTGAATAACCTATCTATTCCATAAATTCAATGCTTCCGATTTTCAGCGGGAACGGAGAATAATCTGATGACATGGCCATTTGACAAGTTCAATTGTATTTTATACCATCCAAGGACCTATTCCAATAGACGTAAACAATTTTATCCAAATTGGTTCTACCATTTAATCCGAGTTATTGACAAATACCTACACGTTGTTTATTGATTTCGTACCTAACGAGTAAAAACAGTAAGACTCTGTAAACCGTATTTGTACGAAGCTTTCTTTACACATTCACTGCCAAACCGACTTCACTAAAATTTTGCAACGTCCCGCGTACTCGGATCCGAGGATCGCCGCCGCGCTATTGGTCGACTTGGTGGAGGCACTACCGTGCCCCCAGAATACTGAGACTCCTCTGTCCGTCTAGCTTTCATAACATGCTTCGTGATAGCTAGACAGCTGAAATGTTCACAGATGATGTTTTTCTGTTGCCGCAATGCCGCTATATCAACAGATAAAGATACCAAAATCGGATAAAATATTTAATCCCATACAAAAATCGTGATTATAACTGCCCTTTTTGGTACTTAGTCCTCCATGCGCGAATCCGACTCGCACTTGACCGGTATTTTTTTTTATATTAACTGAAATACAAACGCGGCTTATCGCGGTGCAAATTGAAAGCCGAGTGAGAGGTCACACACAGCTCACACTCAAGAGCTGATAAACTCTTTATGCAGAACTCGCCTGCCGACCTCCTTATCTTGATAACGTCATCCAAGTACAGTAAGACTTTGTCTGTAAAAGAGCTCTATGTACTGTTTGAGTACGTTACATGTGGGTCTGCATTATTTATTGAGCGAGCGAGCCAAGTGAAGGAGTAGTTTTTCCACAAGCTGAATACAAATCTATTCTACCACGAGACTGGTAAAAGAGATTTGTCACAAGTCAAATTCACTTTCCTAATTCCCTAATTCATTTTTTTATTCCTCAGTTGTCAATATTTTGCATGTTTAGAATTAATTTTTGTTACATTGTCGAGTATTTTCACAAAAACCGTGTATCAGGTGTATTTTTTTTTACGTGTGGAAATCCTCATGGATGTCATGCCGAACTTCTACCGACTAAAACCACACGACGCACTGCCATCTACCTATGGCCGGGAGTCCCGGGTATGCCCTCGCCAGGATAATCCCAGGGCTCCCGACAGGCTTAGTCTACTATCGCAGACTTTCTAGGGTTTGGGTTATCCCAATTCTTGGGGGTTCGGGTGTTATCCAGCTGCAGCATGGGGGGGGGGGGGGGGATGTACTATCTACTATCCCACTTCATCGAGGGTGAAGAGATACGACATAGATCCTGCTGCACTAATTTTTACTAGCCTAATTTAGTAGAGGAGTGGCATAATAAAACAGGAGTGGTACAATACTTTTTTATAAATGCCGTTCGATTATTGGGTTGTTAGAGGAAATTATCTCCCATACTCAGTCAGAAAAACTATCAGTAAACAGTTTATATACATACCTTAAAAAAGATTCCATTACAACAAAATTTAGCCATGAAGCAAATAAAAAAATTGCTGTCATAAATTTTGATGGCTCACTCAAGAGATGTTTCGTGTCCATTAAACTTGACGGTATGATTAAAAAACAACTACATATGACATTAACATCTGTCAGTCACATTTCGCTCGATGCCGGACAGTGAAAGCCAGCTGTCAATCAAATTTTGACCGCGTGCATTCACCATTCTACATTTTTGTACGTGTCTATGCAATCATAGCGCCATTCTGAGAATTCAGCGATCTTTATTTCTATTCGATTGTTTTAGACCTACTTTCGCTTATGGTTTCGTTCACATTGTAACGTGTATAAATGGAAATGTGTATAAATGGAACTTTAAACAACAGAAATATTAACTTTAAACTTATTTGAAAGTTTTAAAACCGCATTTCAATTTCATTGGAGTCAAGTAGTTCTGTTTAATAACCGATAACCGCTTTTTTAAATAAAACCTTAAAACGGCAATAAAGTTTGTCAATATATCGCTTTGTAAATTTAGTCTTTCATACGTCGATTTGGTCTAAGTCTCTAAGTAAGGTCTATGAAAGTGAACATAGGGAATTTGGTTTCCAATCTGGCCGAAGGGGAACATAAAATAAGATTATTAGGACTTCTAAGGTTTTTAAACTCACACGACTTGTATTACACATTATAATATACTAGTTGATGCTCGCGGCTTCGCCCGCGTGAAATTCGGTATCCGTTCCCGCTTCCCGTGGGAACAATATCCCTGGATAAAAATTATAACAAATAAAAAGCCTATGTGTTATTCCAGACTATAAGCTATCTCTGTACCAAATTTCAGCCCAATTCGTTCAGCCGTTGGAGCGTGATTGAGTAACAAACATCCAAACATCTAAACATCCAAACATTTTCACAAACTTTCACGTTTATAATATTAGTATATGGTATATAGTATATAGTATATGTATATTTGGGGTCTTTTTCGCGTAAACATCTAACTATTCTCACCTCTCGACGTTTCGGCTATATTAGGACTTCTTTCAAAACTTATTCGTAACATCCTGCTCATCCATTCTTTTGACTAGATAAGCGTCTGACAGATTGGCTAGCCCATCACCACTATGACATCTGGTTAAAAAAAAAGCGGAAGTGAGTCGTACCATAAACACTTGTCTGGTTTTTTTTTCTATTCGTAATCCCGAATCATTTCATGAATGTTAGGGGTAACTGTAACTACCTAAGTATATAAAAATAAAGAGTTTATCTGTTGCCAAAATTGGTAAATTGTACAATGTAACTGTGTAGAATTGAACATTTCAATTGCGTGGAATGCACCTTTCTTTGCCCTAACTTTCTACCCAGAAAGAGTTGCGACCCAGAGAAGTATATTAATAAATTCCAAGAAAGGAATAATAAAAAATACTCATTTGAAATGCACAGGTATTATTAAAATTTACGCACAAGAGAAAAGCTTGCAAAGTCATTATTCTACTTTGTTTACATTCCATCAACTCTAAAATGCCGCATTTCTTCACAATTTTGAATAATGACTGTAGCTACACTGAAGTTTATAAATCATGCTGAACTTTAATATAAAACTGTTTCAGTATACATGAAGTTTTACTTGTACCTATTTCTAATAGGAGCATTCTGCACTGTGAACTGCTTGCGAACAGCAATCACCATATGACTGCAAGGTTTGATTTTACAACCGAAATTCGCATTTATATCTTCATTGTCAAAATTCAATTTACTACAACCCTGCAACGAGTTACTCTTGAAACAGAATGATCATATCCTGCAGTAGAAATTGTACTATATGCTGTGCTAATGAGAGTTGAAAATTAGGTTGTGTATTTGTGAGTTACGTCTTTCTGGATGGGTTTTCGAATAAACCGGTGAGACCAGTCTGTCCAGTTCAGTCGGTACAACGAGTATGGTAATAATAACCACAACGTGCAACGGTCTGAGATTATTTGTGGCAGTCTGGGAGTTTAAAATAGTCTCTCAATTGTAAAGATGGGAATCTGCACGTTCAAAATAAACTGGTTAAGATCTGATCTGAAAATTGGGAAAACAACGCGTTTCAATTGGCAACTTTACTGAGAGTGATCTTCTTAATCAGGTATAGAGCTTATATCCAAATATTTTTGCCAATTAGAGCCTATTTAAATATCAAATGTGTGCCAAAATTGCGACTGATTAATTGATTATCTCTTGAGAAAACTGCCTAATTATTACATTTAGTTTCGGGAATACCCGAAGGGGTAGGTAGAGGCAGACTATACGCTCAAAATTCACTAGTTGTATTTTATCCGAAGTCCTAAGTGATAAGCCTAAAAGTATAACTGTGTTGAATCGGAAAGGGCAGGGCAGATTATGACTACTTCATTTCAAAATTAAGACCATCAGTTTTGGCTTGACGTCTACCATGTTAATGGCACATAATGTCAAACCCAGCTCAAACAGACCACCTAATGCCAAACTTCAGGTAAATGATAATTTTAGACTGACTCTTTAGATGTATAAAGCAGTAATCGTTTACAAAGTAAGCTATGCTACGAGCGGTTCCGAAAGATATAATTATACAATACAGATTATATAAGTCATCTAGGTACCTATTGTTCAGGTGTATCAAACAATAGAATCATTCCACACTCAGAAAACCAGTTAACACCAATTGTCAAGCACTAGATCACAAATTAGAGATAGTACAGATGGAAACCTACATACTAAATTCGCTGAGGCTACACACACATAGACAACTCTTTCACAGAGGCTCGCACGCACACATAGAAATCTAATCACAGATCTAATTCACTGACACCAGGCACAAATTAGTATGTAAATACAGATGGAAAACTCGTGTATGTACTTTTTTTCACACCTACCCGCTGCTACACACACTCGCGCACAAATCAGTATCGAAAATTCGGTTGAGACCGCCTGACCTCGTGTCTGTAAACGAGTTGTCTACGTGTGCGTAGTGTCTGCGAATGAGTTGTCTATGTGTGCGTAGCCTCAGCGAATTTAGTAGGCAAGTTTTCATCTGTACTATCTCTAATTTGTGCATGAGGTCTGGCGGTCTCAACCGTATTTTCGATACTGATTTGTGCGCGAGTGTGTGTAGCAGAGGGTAGGTGTGAAAAAAAGCACTTACATGAGTTTTCCATCTGTACTATCTCTAATTTGTGACTGTGCACACCACATAATACAACGGTGTACCTACTCAATATGGGTCCAGTAATGATCGCCGACCAATCAGCCGTGGGATAATGAAATACCCAGCGTAATGGACTCTCGATAAGCACCATTAACCTTCCAATGCTCCTAATTGACTTATAGACCTGCAGATGATGCTTTACAGGAAAAGCCTTTTGTATTATATTACAGTATGTAATTAACCTGAAATAGGTTTGCGAAGGATCGGTAAAAGAGTAATAAAGGTAGGCGCACAGGTGTGAATACTACATTTATTTACTTACCACCTTAGTGGTACAATATTTTTTTTAGATATTGCCTTAACCTCTCTTATAGGAGTTTGTTGAGAGCTTGTAGAGCACTTGAGTGAAGATAAATATTTCGTAATGTAATATAAAAATAGAAATATAATATTTGAACAGTTATAGAAAATAAGATGGTCCTCGGAAGATTTTAGATGAAAAACTTCTGTAAAAGAAAGAGTACGAGCGATCTGGGTTAGTCATTATTACAAACGATTTAAAAGAGACGGTGATAGGGAGTCCAGTGGTTAACTTTCTAAGGGCGCATCCGAGATCCTGCCGTAGTAAGATGGATGGGTACCGTGTGGTTATAGGCGGTAGACGTCCGGTGTAGCATCCACGGAGGATTTCTACACGTAAAAAAGGAGATGGCGAATTTATTATTGTTGGCTATCAATAGAGACGTGGTTGGTTATACTCTTACACGAACCCAGAAGAAGTAGGTAAATACATTACAGTATTATTGGGTTACTATTATTAGAGTTAACGGGATACTTACCATGTACTATTGAGTATTTCCGATATTTCGGCGCTTTTGCAAGCACCATGAATATCCCGTTAACTCTAATAATAGTGTTAGTGACCATGAAAGTTTACTTATATCATTGGGTTATGTATGTATCAGAATGACCATGCAACTGAGGAATCTGCATAAATGGTTATGTAGCGGTTTGACCAGGTTTGCAATGCAACATGTTTGTATGTGGTGGGAGTTTAAGGTATGCAGGTATGCTTTTAATATTATGTCAAAAGGAGGCATTATCTGGAGACGGAAGGTCAGTTTAACACTGAAAATGTTATGTCATTTTGAAAAATTTCAAGGAGAACACCACTGATTTTAGTCCTTTAAAATCGGCGAAAATTACTTATGCAAAACAATTTATTCAAATGTCTTGATATTACGAGTACCATCATTTTGGATTCTTGGGAAGCCCCACGAATAAGTTTAGAAGGCTGTTAAATTGTAAGAAAGCTTTAATCCTGCTTACCCTAAGAGGGAATTTAAGAGAATTTTGTCTTAATTATGTAATAGCTTACTACGATCGTTTTACTTAAAGTTACTTGAAATTCAAGTAAAGTTGAACATAAAGCCTTTTCCTTATGCTATGGGGTTATTGTTAACAGCTGAAATTGTGTTATTTGTTCACCAATACTTGGGATACCACTTAAAAAAGTAATTTCGTACAAAAAATTGACGAGATAACTTTGTAAATACTCTATGAAAAGTAATAAATAAAGTTTATTTTCAAAACCTTGTTGGTTCTAACTAAAACTGTTAGTAAATATGCTGGTTTACCATTTTAGCCCCTCTCTATAAAATAGAGTGCAGAGGGGCTTATGTCCAGATTTTGTCTGTAGTCTGTGACTCTGTTGCATTAAACTCATAACTTTAAAACCGCGTGACTTACAATACTGAAATTTTGCAGACAGTAATAGCTGGTCACTTTGAGAGAATACACAAAATTAAAAAAATATATCAAAAGACGTGTTAGAGAGGGGCAGTCTGGTAAGACCGATCTCACGGCTTCTTGTTAAGATATATATAAAAGCAGTTATGATTTAACGATTTATGATACTACTAAGGAGGCGACAAGCATGCCCTCGGTCTTGATCGAAAGAGGTCAACGTAGCCCTACGTAGCCTAGTCCCGGGACATCCTTCCGAGGGCTTACCCGGGGCTCCCAACCACAGGCTGTTGGGCGTTACGTGAGGTTTTTTAGCCGGTAAGAGTCCGGCATAACATCTTTTGAGGATAGTCCCTCACGTAAAAAAAAAGAAAAAGCCCTACGTAGCCTATGGACTTGTCTTGTGCAACACCAGAGGTTCTACACTGACGCTCTCGCAAATTCCTCGTCACCTTTTAGAAAGGACACATACTTCGACGCTTCTTTCATGTTTCGTAGAAAGCAACTGTCGTTTGAACTTTTAACCCGTTTACGAGCCCCTACGCTATATTATTTTCGTTCGTCAATCAATACTTGGAGGTAAGATTGGGGTTCCAGTAAGATTTAATCTTGGGAGGGTCTTTTACACCCTTATCTGTTCGCTCTAATTAAAAACGATTCAACAATTAAAAATATCGCGTCACGTATCTTAATTTCTAAACACCCGTTATAAATAAGAATTTAGAGTCAGTTATATCTTACAAGCGGACGTCACGCGTTTTCACCCGCGTATCTCCCGTTCCCGTTGTAATTATGGGAGTAAAATATACCTAATGTTCACCGGGAATAGTGTAGATTTTAAACAGTGTTAATTTTTTTTCTTAGACCATATAACACGGGACTAGCCTTTGCGAACCACCGCATACAAAAATATTCTGCCAGTTTTCATACAAGTGAAGGGGGAAACACAAAGACATATAAAATTTCATTGCATTTAAAAATGTATTAATCGACAAACGCGTAATGGCTGTTGTGTGTTAATTGTTATTGTACAGTCAACTACAATGTATTGTACTAGTTTAATCATATAAAATGATGTACTGATGTACAGGCTTTTCATAAAGCTAAAAGACCAAATGGTCATGTGCAATGGCAGAAAACAATGCTTAAGTAAGGCGCATCCTGTGGTTAGATGATCTAAGTTTTTTTTATATCCGGTAAGCAGTTCAGCAAAACAACAATTAAATCTTTCCACTTTATACTATTAGTACATAGAAGAGTACCTACCTGTAGATTAATCTTGTTTGTCTGCGAAAATTAAATTTGAAAGGGGATAAGTCTAATATGAGAATGGCTACGGTTTGCAAAACCAAAAATTTTTGTGTACCTGACAATAAGTGGATTCAAAAATCTTCATCTACGGGTCCGAAGTCAGCCTCACCTGCTGTTGACGACATCATAACGAAGCGGAGGAATACTTGTAATAAAACCCTGTACCATCAACCAACAGCATTTATTTTAACGTGCGGAAAATCCTACATACATGATATGCCTTCTACCGACTAAAAATCACACGTATCCTACCTAACAGCCTCCGGTTGAGAGCCCCGGGTAAGCCCTCGGAAAGATACCACAGGACTTGAACCAACAGTATTAATAATCTTCTAGAAACATGCTTTGATAATGAATTATGCGGTACTTCAAAAGTATGAAAATGATCATTTATTAGAAAGGTATAGCTTCTGCAAGATATTAAAACGATTAATTCAAACTTCGTAAGCATAAGAAAGGAACCTCATGAAGAGACACCAATATCATTATTATCGGAAATTAATTTATAACTCATACATAATTGCTTAGTTCTTACGAAACTTCGTCGCCCATAAAATACCCGACACCATATTTTAAGAGGGCCTTTGTTCCCTTAACAATGATGTTCAAGATCTTGGCGAAAATTAGGTGATATGTTTGGAAACGGGAAAGTTGGCGAATAACTCGCCTTTGAAGGAAAGCCAAGAAAGTTGGACGTGTGAGGCAATTAAGTTTCTCGTAGTGGTGAACGGATAAATTATTATTCTGGGGTTGAAATACGAGCGTTTGTAGTGGAACAATAAATGCGGGAAGGGGGAAATAATTTAATATTCTAGTGTCCATACCCTTAAAGGAATAAACTGGTTTTCGTTTGAACTTGAGTAATTTATTTAAAGCCTTGTTCTTGTTATGTTATGAGTATCAGACAAGTAAATTCAAGATCTCTCAAATTTCCTGCGGTTCTGGACAAGCGATAACTCTAGCAGTGGGTCTACTGATACTGAGCCGTCGAAAGTAACGTAGACTCACACCAATGGCAACCAGAAAACTATTTTTAAAAAGAACTAAATTAAAAAAGTGAAAATATGAAATTAAATGAAAATGAAGCGAAGGCATTTATTTATTTATTTATAATGCAGGTGCTTGATGCGCTTAGGTTACATCCGCACAGGCAGGCGGCTTGCTTGGTGCCTAGCGCCTAGCGAGTCACCTAGCGAGTCGCTTAGTAAAACGGACATACTTGAATGTTCGCGACCGGCCGCACTGCGCGCTTGGCGCCTAGCGAGTAGCTTAGCGTGTATCCAAGTAAACAAACATGTTGGTTTTTTGTCGCCAGGCGCGAGGCATTTTGAAGAAAAAAATATACGAAATATTAATCGCATCCATACATACAAATAAATTCAATTGGAGTGTCTGTTTGTAATATTAAAATAACCGCTTTCTACTGCATGCATATGAATGTATTACGGTACCCATACCAAAATATATACTTTTAAATTTTTTGTCTGTCTGTTTGTTCTGGCCTCCGGCTAATCTCTGGAACGGCTGGACCGATTTGGACGGGACTTTCACTGGCAGATAGCTTATGTAATAAGTAGTAACTTAGGCTACTTTTATTTTAGAAAAAAAAACTAAATAAACTAAATTTTTACATTACATTCTACGCGGACGAAGTCGCGGACACAGCTAGTCATAAATAGATAAGTAGGTATCCGAATGAGTTAATTTTCCTTTAACTTTACTGAGAAGAAGATCAAATGTGTCTCTGGCCATACGCAAATCTTCGTAATTTTTTTGTGAAAATTATGCAATTGCTTATATAGAACATAAAAATCCCCATGACTTGACCGTGTCTTATTTATGTCATGAACCCAATATGAAGCGATCGTGGCCCCGCGGACTCAGTGTTGTGTAAACGATCACTGTAGTAAGCAACATTTACTGTGGCCGTTCATGGATGGGTGACCGTCTCGTGACCACTGTGTGACATTTATTTTCCGTGCTTCGAAAAGCCCTTGGTCCCGGTTGCCAGTAAAATAGCAGTCGAGGCAGTACCTACCTAAGCCAAGTTGAGGGTCTTTTTAGGCGGCTTGAAAATTTTTAACAGCTGGCACTGCTGGCAGTCCTTGCCTGCGCCTGTCCATATCAACATGGCAATATGGCTCACCACCTATTACGTGGGACAAAATCTCAAAGGTGAAATGTGGGCATCTAAAATGTCTCTGTCTACCTCGTCGTGGATAAAAGGCGTGATCATAATTGTATGAACCCAATATAGAGCCGTATAGAGCTATTTTTGAAAGTGACATCTTGTCAAAGTGCCGACAAGCAAATGACCAAGGCACCTAGCGACCCCCCACGCAAACCACCTTTCAGTGCGGCCACCGTGTATCCTAGCAAGTAGCCAGGATGCAAGCCACTAGGCTCTAGGCGCCAAGCAAGCCGCCTGCCTGTGCGGACGTAACCTTACAGCTATGCCAAGTCGCACATCAAGCTATTAAAATAAACTATAATTTCTTACTTACATTGATAATAAATAATTGCTAATTAATGAAAAATAAACTGCACAGTACTACACCGTATAAATTTACCAATTAATGATAATTATATAAACTACAAATTAATTACTAACATAAATGTCAATTCATTACAAATCATATTATATATATATTATTGATTAGTGTATAAAATAATAAAACAAAAAAAATATTAATAATAAATTACAAATTATTAGTACCTACTTAAAAAGTACCGACTTATTGGAATAAATAATTATTTATAAATTATTGGCAAAATAGTGCATGCAGATTTAAATGTACAAATTAACATTTATATATAGAATATGTCAACGTTTGGCTCATACGCAGTCAGGGCATTAAGCATATTCAAGGCTTGCCTCGTTGGCGCGTACTCAGCGGTCTTGGTTCGCGCCGCAGTCAGCGCGAACAGGCGCCGCGGCCCGTGCGCGATACGCGGCAGCCTTCTGTCCACCGTGAGGAGCGAGCAGCGCGAAAGTGCGCTCGGATTGTCTATCTTATTGTTCAGTAATAAGTAGTAGTGGATCTACGAATAATGTATTCTATAGAAATGTAACACCTATAAAGTTACCGCTGAAATCTTAGAGTAACTTACGCATACTAAAAAACAGCAATAAAACATAACACTCACACATCCATCGTTGAATACTTGCATTCGATTGGTCGCGCCAAGGTCATGCCGGCTCGGCGCCCCACCCGAAGCGGCGAACGTGATAAGTGTGGATGGTTTTATGCAATAATAAGAAAGCTTGTTCATGTGTTTATTTTTTATTGAATAAGTTCAATCAAAGTTTAATAAACAGAAAAATAATAACTGAATTGGGCAACGGTGTGAGGCGCAGAGCGGGACGCCAAGTCTCAAGCCAACTGCCATTCTTAAAGTGTCCGGTTCAAGAAAGGTTCCGGTGTTAGCAGTTGGAAAAGCATTCAGCCAATCACCGGATTCCTTTTTGCTGAGCGTTAGTCTAGCAGGATCTGGGCCTAAGCTGGCGTTTAAAAACGTGTCAAAAGTTAATTTTGAAATTGCGTCGTCCCAGCTCCGTTGAGAATTTGGATGAATAGGAAAAATTGTTTTTTTTTTTTCACAATTATGAACCTCTAAAAATAATTAGTTTATTTAATTTATAGCGGTTGGAATTTAATTGGACTCGTTTTTAGCAATATAATGCAAACGAATTATTAGAAATTGTTCGATTATAGCCTTCAACAACATAACATCGTGATTGCTTTCTATAGGATGACTGTCTTTCAGGGGTTTCGTGACGTCATTTCTTTCTATTATTTTGGCAAAACACTTATTTACCATTATATTCAAATTGTGTGCCCTAGACAACCCTGAGTAATGTTTCAGACCAAAGACATATTTTGAAAACAATGAATGAGGGATAAACTAATCCTCCAAAATCTTTCAGACAAATTAGCTTGTGAAAATAAAGTTTTTCCGTTGCTAGTAATAAATTGATGCAGAACAAACAGTTTATTTTGGTTTGTAACTTTTTTTGCTACAAACCCTGCAATATAGCCCACAATTTGCTCAACTGTCTCTGGAAGTTGACGTTCCACATACAGCATATTTGACAACGCCCTGCAAACTCCGAAACAAACAAAAATTATAATTTAATTTCTATGCATAATATCAGCCTACTAATATAATATCTTACTAACAATATTACCTCAGCGCTTAACATACTATGAACACTGCATGAAAATAATTTAATTTTGGAATTGCGTTCATGTTGCATAACACTTTTCAACTTCCCCAAGTACGTGTTTTTAAAAATATTTACTAACTTATGGAAGGTGATTCCAGAGTTTTTCATATCCGTATGGCTTCTGCACCAATACACAATACAAGAAGGCATTTTTGGGATATATTTAACGCGAAAACACAATTAATATCACTGACTGATTGGTTCCAGCATAATACAAATGTACTCTGTGGGTTCCAGCGACACAACCGTACGTTACGCGTGACAGCGCGGACTAACTGTGCCGCGCGGTCCTCTTTTTAAGCCCCACCTTCCGCGGTCCCCATTTGGTGGAGCCATTTTTTGAGCCGAATTACACTTCTATAGAATACATTATTCGTAGTAGTGGATCATAATTGAGCACTTGCGTCTAACCTCTAAGGTGTCAATTCCCACCATGCCACCTACAAAGAGAGACGGGTACAGATAAGGATAATAACCGTATATCTTTAGGTATAGAAACCGAGCGAATTTTTTTTGTACTTTTTCCACCATGACAATATATTTAGTTTCATGTGGATCCCACACCACCGAATTGTACTCCAGCTTACTCCTCACAAAAGCATAATATAAGCTAAGGATCGTTTGTCTGTCATCAAATCTCCTAGCCTGCCTCATGACAAAACCGAGACACTTATATGCACGAGCACACATATCAAATAAATGTTCGTTAAGGGTTAATTTAGTGTCCAGTGTCAAGCCAAGATCGCGGATACTTGTGACTCGCTCCAGAGGTTGTCCATAGATATTGTAGGGGTGGACTATTGGTTTAAGACGACGAGTAAATGTCGACGTCTTGCATTTGGAAATATTTAGCTCAAGTTCATTGAGTTCGCTCCATGCCACAACACTCTCTAAGTCCCTCTGGAGCGCCTCACAGTCCGCAATGCTTTCCACACCCAAATAAAGTTTGATGTCGTCAGCAAACATAAGGCATTCAGCCGATCCGACGACATTCGGCAAGTCATTCACCATGATTAAGAAGTGGGTAGGTCCAAGGTTTGAACCCTGACTTACTCCAGAAGTGGTCATATATGGATCTGAACGATGGTAAGATAACTGTACATATTGTTTACGATTTGAGAAATAACTAGCAAAAAAATTTACTAAATTTGGTGTGAAGCCTATACTGGAAAACTTCTTAAGTAAAACACTATTTTGGACACGGTCAAAGGCTTTTTTATAATCCAGATATACCACGTCCACTTGTTTACCACTGTCCATATCCGAAACAGCTTGATCCATGACGTTAATTAAATTAGAAGAAGTCGATCTACCAGCTCTGAACCCGTGTTGCGAATCAGAGAGCTGCGTTTTTATTTGGCTGCTGATATCACGGTTCAATATGGACTCGAAGACCTTGCCGAATGCCGACAGAACAGCTATAGGCCTATAGTTTTGTACCTTGGCTTTGGAACCATCCTTGTGTATGGGTGTAACCCTTGACACTTTCCACTTGGCAGGATAGGTACAGGTTTGCAAAGCAAGATTAAATATGAACAGTAAAGGAGACTTAACTGCTTCATAACAATCTTTTACGATGAACGACGGTATGCCGTCGGGTCCTGCTGATGAATGCGCTTTTAATTTTTTGACTGCAAGATATAAGTCATGAGGAGTAACCCTATCTACCGCTATTCGCATCGAACACAGAGAGGACTGCGCTTCCACATTGCCGTTATTAGCAGAAGCCATGGGGTCGTCCGCCAAAAACACAGAGCTAAAGTATTGAGCGAAGGCGTTTGCAGCCTCCCCTCCCATCACTCTAGATCCATTATATTCAAATTCATCTTCGCATTGGTTCCAGGCGCGCTGTTCTCTAACAAATTTCCAAAAAAGTTTAGGATTGTGTTTGAGACTTTCTTCAGTATTTTTTATATAATTATTATATGCATGACAAATAAGTTCTTTTACACGGATTCTATAAAATTTATACATCTCTCGATTAAATTCTGATTGATTAATTCTAAATTTCTTCAAATGAAAATATTTATTCTTAATATTATTTATAATGTTTGGGGTATACCAGCCAGGGTACTGGTAGCGCGAGTTAAGTGCGGATTGTTGTTTTTTTAAAGGGACACAACTAACAAAGCAGGATTCCAATAAATAATAGAAGCTATTGACAGCTTTATCTACATCAGTAGCAGAATATACCGGACCCCAGTCTACAGCCGCCAAGGTGGAATATAAAACATCTATTTCAAACGTAAGAGCGTTGCGTAGTGCACATAATAATGCCACGTTGCAACCTGATGTTAGAAAGGATTCTTTTCAGATAATTAAAAAAGCTCGTGTTTTAGTCTTAAATGTTCGTGGAACCACCCTAATAATAAATAAATAAATAAATATTCACCGACATTTCACACAACGCTATCTGATCCCAAAGTAAGCTAGGAATAACCTGCTTGTGTTATGGGTATCAAACCGCGGATATTATTACTTATATACTTTTAAATACATACATACATATTTTACATAGAAACACCCAGACTCTTGAGACAAACATTTATGGGTCACACAAATATTTGTCTCCGGTGGGAATCGAACCCACAACCTCCAGCGCCGTAGGCGGTATCACTACCGACTGCGGCGCAGAGGCAGTCACCCTTCCATACCATAGCTTTGTCCTTTCAATACACACATTCTCTCTCTCTCTGAGTACCAAAAGAATCTTAGGTTACGGTATCGTGTCGTATATTTGCTTACCCCTAATGAATAACAGTCTACTAGTCAGCCTGGCTCCAACTGGTTCAATATGAATGACGCTTAAGTTATTAATGAGTTTATTGACTCCAATCCAAATATAGTTGATTACTCTGAACATTAAACAAAGTGAATGATTGACCATTAAATTATCTCAAAGAGCAGCACACTTCTTTACATAAGGACCATTAATGAATACACACTCATATTAAAGTCATATGAAATGGCGACCTTATTAATATTTATTAAGAACTAGCTGTTCTCCACGGCTTCGACCGCGTAGAAGTCGTTATCGCGTAAAAGTCGTTATATCGTAAAATCATAACCCTCCTTTTGCACAGTCGGTTAAAAAGTAGCCTATGTCCTTCCCAGGGCCTTGAGCTATCCCTATACCCAATTTCATCTTAATCGCTCCAGTCGTTTAGGCGTGAAAGCGTAACAGACAGACAGAGTTAAATTATCTTATCAACATCAACCTTCGATCACGAAGACTTCAACTGCCCCCTCCTCATGACGCCATTCACGAGCCTAGTCTACGTCTTAAATAGTGGGCTTGTGATAGGTAACTAATGGACAAAGAAAAAACACGAGAAATGTAGGTCAGTTCCAATAACACCAAAATACTCCCTGCACCAGAAACCTAGATAAGCATAAATCGCAACTTAATCAAGATAAATTCTCTTTTTATCCGCCAAAAATTTATCGAATCTTAACTCAAGTGTCTCTATAAATAAATTCACACCTTGTGCCAGGTGGTTTAATAAAAAAACCATTGGAGCCATTTCAATAATCTGCGAGGGTAGGCCGTAAACTTGTAAGATTTGCCCCAGGAGCTGAATTTAAGACCCTGAACCGCTGACGGTGTGAAACATTGAACCGAAGACGTGTCAGGGTAAACTTAACTTCTGTACGTGTGGATTGTGAATGATTGGGACGATTTATTAGTTTGGAAATTGAGTAGGAATTCGGGAACGTAGTCATATATTTAAACGATTTCCTGAACAACTTGATAAGTTTGCCGTATTATGCCTTTTGTGGGTTATTCGATCAATGGCGAACCATTTCTGGTAATGTTGTGTCAAATTGGTTATACTTTACGGATACCCTTATTTTTTGTACGAAAAAAACGTTCTATAGACGCGAGGCGCAGTTATTGTATAAATAGCTTATTTGTCTTTATTTACTTACTAGTTTATGCCTTGTGGTTTCTATGATGAATAACTCAATTAGTCGGTTAGTTGAGTTTATATAGAAATAGGCAGACGGAGGGAATTTTGTTTTATTGTGTTTGTGTGATGGCTCTATGTGGACAAACGGATGGATATAAGTGGTTTTAGTTGGTTCGAGTCCAGCATTACATCCGTAGGAATTTCTAAACATTAAATGATAAAATCCTTTGTAGTTATTCAGAATTCGTACCGAGTTTATAATAGCACGATTCAATAATATAATTCATGGAAGGTTAATTAAAATTAATTAAACCTATAGAGCACTAGAAATATTCCAATATTCCATAAATATCATTGCAAATATATTTCATCGTTGCAGGGATTACGGTGTTTATATTTTTCACTAGCAGACGTCATGCGGTTTCACCCGCGTAGCTCCCGTTCCCATGGGAATAAAATATAGCCTATGTTACTCAGGGTGAATGTAGCTTTACGATGATGAAAGAATTTTTGAAATCGGCACAGTAGTTTTTGAGTTTATTTATTACAATATAAACAAACACACACACACACACACACACACACACACACACACACACACACACACACACACACACACAAATAAAAAAAAACCTTTATAATATTAGTATAGATCATTGGTTTTCAAAGTGGGGGGCGCGCCTCCCTGGGGAGGCGCGAAGACATGTGCAGGGGGGCGCGGTCAAATCAGAGTGACATCACAAGAACAAGCTATGGAAATTTTGAAAAGATGCTAAGACACAATTTTGGGTTAAATATCTCAAATGTTATACCTTTTTTATTAACATTCATTTAGCATGTAGCATTGGTTACAATAATAAAAACATAGTTTAAAAGCAAAACTATATTTTGCTAGTAATCTGCGTTGTGCAATTTTTTTATCTCTATTATATTCACAATAGGGAATCTTCTCAAAATCATGCAAGCACATCTATCTTTGACTCTTTTTGTAAGAAGTGACCTTTTGTAAGTCTGACCGTGAATTGCTGGCATCAGGATAATAAGAGGGTAACGCATCTCCGTCGAGGCTGCATGTCTTCTACCTGGGAACCCTCCATGGGACCTGAAAGCGAGGGTTCTGGAGGAGCTGCAGTGATACCATAGGCCTGTTCCCTGAGCTGTCAAATTGGGAACTCACTACTATCGAGGTGGTGAAGCCGCTCATGGAAGAGTGGCTTAAGAGGCGTCATAGATATTTACCGGTCACGGGTGCTTCGGTAAGTATCTGTGGTGCATACACCGGAAGGTAACACCTGAGTGCCAGCACTGCGGTTACTTCAGCGAGGACGCGGTGCCACATATTCTGACGGTGCTCAGCATGGACGCTGCAACGCCAAGACCTGGTCGCAGGCCTGGTGTGGATATTATCACGCTCAAGACCGTGTTGAGGGCCATGGTCCCAAGCTGTGTCTTTCGGCGTGCAAAAAATGGTGGCGTGGTGGGAGCGGGAGATAAATACGCCCAAGACTACCGGCCTTCATGACCGAAGGCCTGAGAACGACGGGTTTGCTGCTCGCCAGTCTTACAGAAGCAGGCCAAGATGGTGGCGTGTCTCTTCATACCTCAAAGAAGTAGGATAGTAAACAAGAGGGAGGTCTGCGATGTATTTATAAACTTTATTACCTTCTCTTATTTTATTTAATAATTATATGTTTCAGGGTCCGTGTCCAAAGGGCCAAAACGGGCCCCTATTCAAGAAACTTCGGCGTCCGTCTGTCTGTCTTTCCGTCACGAGGTTGTATTTCAGGCACCTCGATAGCTAGAGTGCTAAAATTTTCACATAATAATGTATTTCTGTTACCGTTTTAAAAAACAAATACTAAAATTAGAAAAATAATAATTACTGTTATTTTATTTTTAAATTGTCTGGCAAGCCACTTGCTGTTCCCTGGGCTGAGGGGAGGCGTGGGCATATTAATTTTAACAGTAGGGGGGCGCGATACCTAAAAGTTTGGGAACCCCTGGTATAGATGAAGGTGCATTGGCTAGTAGACACGTAACATAAAATTTCTCACTGTCTAATCTGGTAACCATGTATATCTATCTATGTACTAAGTTACAATCAAATCTGTTCAGTTGATATCGCGTCGTTCTTAGAAAATAGTAGATATATATACCTAATACGGTCGCACTGGTAGCTACGGTCTGTTGGGAATCCTGGGGTCATCCTTCCGAGGGCTTACCCGGGGATCCCAACCGTAGGCAGTATGTATTTGACGAGGAGGTTTTTAGTCGGCAAGAGTCCGGCAGAGCATCCATGTAGGATTACTAAATAGGGATGTAATGGGGTGAAAATTCACATCATATTTAGCTGTTCAAGACAAGCTTCCTACACATATCTTATAAGTCACGTGTCAAAATGCCACAATGAATGTAGGCCAACAGCTTCTTAATGGAGTACACTGTATGTAAATTATATAGTTCATACGAACACCACATTATGCCTTCCAAAGCCATGTCAGTGCAAATCTTTGTTCTACAGACATTTACAACGTTCGTATATCTTCTTTTACAGCCGAACGCGAGGACTTCAAGTTCAAGATGTATACGTCGAAAGTACCATTCTGACTATTTGGAACATTAAGTCTTGATGGCGTCACGTGTTCTAATACAAAACAAACACCCCGGGTTTGGAGTTTAGTCTTAAGTTTGAATTGAACTATAAACTTGAACGGAGTCAAATATTTGGTGAGTGTGGTAAGTACGAATGAGTGCGTGTCCTCGTGACTGATTTATTGGTAAATTGAAATTGTTACAATATATATCAATAATGAACGTAATAGGGCCATTATCCTACAAACATTATAAATGTAAAAATTTGTGAAGATGTTTGGATGTTTAAATAATAGGCAAGTAATAATTCGAATGGAGTAAACTTTAGAAATCTTGCCAGCAAATGGTATCTACTTTCAGGATACGATAAAATGTTAAGAAAGACTATAAGTTATTCTCAAATAGTTTATAGCGTGTTTGAACAACATTATTCTCCGCCATTTTTAAGTGGAACAAACACTTAGCGAACATACATTAGCGTGATATGTTTTCCTTATAATGATACTGTGGAATATCTTCCACAATCTCGCCGCTAGCACGTGCCTTATCTTAGTCTTGAGGAACTTGAGAGGAAACGCTGAAGAGCACTATTTTATGTATATTTTGTAGATGCCAAGTAATTTAAGTGGCTGTCGCTGCGTTTTCTAAGAACGACCTCGGGATATTTTCTTTCATTATGTATGAAGACGCTTATGAAAGTTGAAGAAGCGAAAGTTCTTTGCCGAGATCTTAGCAAATGGAAAGTCATATTCTCTGCCTATCCCGTTGGGAGACAGGCGTTATGTTATGTATGTATGTACTCATTATAATTTTTTGCTGTGGACTTTTTTTTAACGTGTGGGAAAATCCTCATGGATGCTATGCCGGACTCCTACCGACTGAAAAACCTCACGTTACACCCAACAGCCTATGGTTGGAAGTCCCGGGTAAGCCCTCGGAAGAATGTCCCAGGAATTAATCATGTTTTGCTGTGGATTGCCATAGGCGGATTTGAATGACTGAGGTATTTGATATGGCATATAAATAATCAATGTTTAAGAGATGCTAATACAAAAAGTTTTATCTCCAATAGAATGCAAGACCGTGGAAAAAATATTGGAAAATTATAAAACTCGGCGTGAAGAATTAGCATGCTAACTTTATTACTTTTTGTTTTTTTTTTTATACCACTAAGGTGGCAGACAAGCATACGGCCCACCAGGAGGACTGGTGGTCACCGCAGCCTATGAACGTTTGCAACACCAGAGGCGCCACACTCGCGCTGCCGACCCTGTAAAAACCTTCTTAGACCCCTTCTTAGACTTCTTTAGGACATTCCGACGACACTGCATTTCGTATTCGTTGAGTTTAAAAATCTGATGCGAATTATGATTATTGCATTTTGCATTGATTTTAGCCCCTCTCTATAGAATAAAGTGCAGAGGGGCTTATGGCGAGACTTTGTCTGTAGTCTGTGACTCTGTTGCATTAAACTACGTCACTAGGTCATCATCTATTTATCTTTTGTGGACAGAGTTTACGAAGCCTATTCACTTGTAGTTACTAGAAGAGTCAAAAAAAACAAAGGCAATTAGTCCAAAGAATTGTATTTATACGACACCGTTCCACAAATTACTTATCTTGTATAGTGCTTAGACAAAGGGGCCATTTTGCTGTACACATTTTTCTTGATTATATTCAAAGTAAGCTAAGCTCGGTGCTGTTTTACATTTTTCTCATGCCCTTTATAATAAGATAATATCCATTGTGTTGTTATGTACAAGGTCTGAACTGTTTACAGGTTATTTTTTGGGATTTTTAAATTTTCACTTTAGCTATTAGAAATAAAATAAATAAATATTCTCGGACATCTCACACAACGCTATCTGATCCCAAAGTAAGCTAGGAATAACCTGCTTGTGTTATGGGTATCAGACCACGTATATTAATACTTATATACTTTTAAATACATACATATTATACATAGAAACACCCAGACTCTTGAGACAAACATTTATGGGTCACACAAATATTTGTCTCCGGTGGGAATCGAACCCAAGACCTCCAGCGCCGCAGGCGGTATCACTACCGACTGCGCCACAGAGGCAGTCAAATAGGTAGATTGTTTTAGATGTTTTTTATATGAAGTGTATTTTTGGTATTCTGAATAAATAATAGGTACTATAACTATAACTATCTGAAGAAATACAAACCACTAAATTTAAAGTAACATGGAGTGTTCATGGTTCATAGTTACATTATCACTATGGTTCATGATGAGTGTCATTATGCTTATGATGTGTCCTTTCTATACTAATATTATAAAGAGGAAAGATTTGTTTTTGTTTGTTTGTTTGTAACGAATAGGCTCCGGAACTTCTGGACCGATTTGAAAAATTTTTCACTGTTGGCAAGCTACACTCTTTGCGGTGAACATAGACTATATTTTATTCCCGTATTCCCACGGGAACGGGAACTACGCGGGTGAAACCGCGTGAGGTCCGCTAGTAGGTATATAATAACTGCACTTACAAAATACAACTTCAAATGAATATAAATCTTTTTAATTTATTGGCCTGCAAATTTTCGTATTCTACCATCACCTCATTATACATCCTACATAGAATACTTGAATTATAATTTGAGCTTTGCACAGCCCGTAAGATACACAATTTCCCGCGCCTATAAAAACGTTTTAATAAAGGTTTTATACGCCTCGGGAAACAAGCTTTTATAAGGTTTAACATATGTTTTTTTATTCAATTTGTATGTTCATAAATCAAAAATTCTTCTATTTTCTAGGGTCACGCCCGCGTGAAAAGGCCTGGTAGTGTTCATTACAAAAGCCTTTGGCTATTATTATATCCCCACGTAGATATAAATATTTGTGGTATTGTCGTTTAATGTTTGTTACGGAATTTAGGTGCTTTCTAGTGCCTATGTGTTCTTATCATGTCGAAATTTCTTGAAATTGGTACCTACATACTTTTATATCTATGTATTTAACAGTGGAACGGATTGTTTTTCTCAAATCCCAGTAGCACTAAAAAGAGCATAAACATTTTATACAATGAGGAGGAGGCTACACAAAGACAATATAACCATTTGATTAGAATGAAGTAAATTAGTACCTACCATGGTTATTTCATATACCCCTTTGCAATCCTGTTCCTGTTGCTTACGTGCATTTGGTGACAATTTTATTGCTGAATGCTCTTTACCTGAAACAAAGATAAATAAAATTTTGTTAGTGATAAGAATATTATCATTGTTTTGATACAGGTATAACTGACGTAAGATCTATATTAATGCACCTAGCAGTGGTGTGTCATGCATTTTAACGTGTGTGTGTGTGAGTGTGTCTGCGTGTGTGTAGGTGTCTTTGTTATTATCCACATGCAAATCACGTACCTACAACATGTACGCTAGTAACTCATAATTATAATTTTGTATGAATTTAAAGTCCTATCCACACTGCTTACTGCTGTGAAGACCCCTTATACAGGACCAAGTTCTTCAAGCGAAGCGTCACTACGACTTTCCAATAGAGGAGTGGTGTTATTTTGAGAGATAGAGAGACATTGAGGTCGAAATAGTCCAAGTTAGTCCCTGAAGAATTTCAATCGTCTTGGAAAGAATCAACTATTTTTTTTTGTTTACGTGAGGGAAAATCCTCATGTTATGCCGGACTCCTACCGACTAAAAAACCTCACGTAACGCCCAACAGCCTACGGTTGGGAGACCCGGGTAAGCCCTCGGAATAATCAGAAGATAGGTACAGTGCACGGCATCTAACTCTGCAAGGTTTTGGAGTAGTGGGGGTCAGTTCGCGCATCGTACACTAAGATGCACAAATAAGTGCTCCACTCACTCCAAAAAGGGCTCTAGTCACTCCAAAACCTTGCGAAGTTAGATGCCGCGCACTATATCCAAAATACTTCGTAGTAAGAAAAAGAGACTAAGTTCATCTGTTTCTAAGTAAGCCTGTCCCAAATTTACTGCAAGGAAGCACTTTTCCCAAAAATAAAACCGCGTAAAAGAACCGTTTAGTTTCCCAAACGCCGTGTTGCCTCAATAATTGCCGCCATAACCCACAATAACGGGATACAAACCGGGACAATTTGGGAAGACTCAGCATTTTCCCCATCATCTATTTATTATCCATTGTGGTACAGGCATTGTACTCGCCCTTTGTTGTACTGATATTGGACCAATAACTCACTTGCCTGCTCTAATATCCTTTGTCTGGTGGCTTTCATAAAAATATGCGACACTCCAACTGTGTGGTTTGCTACATACGAGTGTGTACGGTTTTTGGGCAGATTTATTATATTTTATTATTGTGCTGCTCCGTGTAGCGATGGGACCCGTGTTGCAACGGTAAAAAGTACAAAATGACGCCATTCCAATTCATACCAAGGGTGTCGTAAGAAGCGACTAAGGGAACACTTTCGCAAAAAGATCCATTGCGTAGAGAAGGCAATTTTGAAATGAAACCCAGCTGTCAGTAAAATGACAATCGTTAAACCAAGTTGGAGACCTTATGGCGGATTGAAAAAAATCAACTGCAAGTCGTCACGACCGGCGCCTGTCCATTTCAACACGATAATAGGCTCACCACCTATTACGTGGGAAATAAAACTATAAGGTGAAATGTGAGCGTATACTATGCTCCTGCTTCCCCCTTCGGGATAAAGACACGTCTTTATCCCGAAGGTGGACGATATTTTTCCTCAATACCATGTTTTATTTTTTTATTATTGTACGATTTATATTGTAACTATAAGTATTTGTTGTCCCTAATAAAATAAAAATAAAATACAATAAAATAAATAAATAAAATAATAATTGTTCTAGATGGTGCCCGCCAATTCGTCCGCATAGAATTCTGTCCCCGTTTCCGTATCCCATGCAAACGTATTGCAGGGATAAAAACAGCTTGTTAATCCAGACTATAATCTATCCCTGTCAAAAATTTCAGATAGATCCATTCAGCTGTTAGAGCTTGATTTAATATCAAACATCTTCACAAACTTGCACAATGTTAGTAGGATACAATGCTGCCCAAAAAGCGCGAAGCAGTGGTCATGACATGTTTGTAAACTAAGTCCTTACTGAAAAACTCGGTCTGTAAATGCAAAACTGTGTCCAACGACCCTTGTGCTCATATTCCTGAACAGTTAGAAAACGGCAGCCAAGCAAATACATTCAAACAAATAAATACCGCTACATTCAAATAGCGGTCCAGTTAAGGTTTATTCATCTTCAAGAGCATTATAAGCGTAAGTAAAACAATGTATCAAGTGGAACGGGCGGTCCTAATCGGGGTTATTCAATTCGAAAAAAAAAACGATAAACAGCGTCTGACCCTTCCCATTACGGGGAACCCTAAAAACAGTAAGGCAATCAACGAAAAAGGTCACCGTATTCAAACCTGAATGGATTACGCAACGGAGAGGTAAGTTTGCGAACATGTAAATGTACTTTCGGTTTATAAAAGGCAGTGGAATTAACCACATGGTAATTATTTGCCATGAAAGATCGGATATTTATGGTAGAAGTGAGTGTTGCGTTGGGGCAATTTAAATTTTTAAACTACCTTTTATTTACGTTTGGAAATCCCTCTGGATGCCATACCGGGACTTATACCACACGATGTCCTACAATTGTCTACGGCCTGGATTCCCAGGTAAGCCCTTGGAAGGCTGTCCCAAGATTTCCGACAGAATGTCACCTAGGGGTTCAGGTTCTTACTATCCTGCGCCATTGAAGGTTGGTTCGAGTGTTATCCGCTTTTTGGGGCGTGAGGCGTCCGTGGCACTCTAAGTCAAGGGCCTGGTTCTGTAAAAATTGAGAAAGCTAAAGTGAACGATACTTTGATGTCGGTCATTGACCGGAAAAGAATGTTAAATAACTTATAAACGAATGTTAAGGTTGTTTTGTAAATGGTTTCGTCGGTAAATCGGTTTTGCTTTCCTTCACCCAATAGTTACTTAAATTTCCTTTTTGTGAACGCTTTAAGAAAGTGTTTACTGAAGCTTATAAACGTTTGTAAGTAGTTTTACAGTTCCCCAGAAATTTTAATTGGAGAAATCTTTCTTGTGCGTGAAACTAGAGGTCAAGTTGAACACAGATGGTATCTTCAACCTTTTTGTAAGGACCTTATAGCCCAGGGTGGTGAAATTCAAGCACCACGTTTGTCGCAGTTGCAAAGCATGTCTAGAACCGGATGAAATGGCTAACTTCTCATGTCTACAACTGCTACAGCTACAACTACAACTGCTAATGTCCTCAACTGATAATGTACGAATCAAGATCGCTCAACAGGTATTTTTGGCTAAAACCTCCTGCCCAATAGTTGAAACTAGCTGATGCGCGCGGCTTCGCCCGCGTGAAATTTGGTTCCCGTTCCCGCTTCCCGTGGGAACATTTTCCCGGGATAAAAAGTAGCCTATGTGTTATTCAAGACTATACTCTATCCCAGTACCAAATTTCAGCCAGATCCATTCAGCCGTTAGAGCGTGATTGAGTAACAAACATCCAAACATCTTCACAAACTTTCACATTTATAATATTATAAGTAGGATAAGCATGGCATAGAATTGTAATTTCCCTCAAAGAACTCTTTATTTAGGTGAAATACTCCCCTTGGAGTACTTTTCTTTTCGAAGAAAGGCGTATATTTCTGTCAACTCTCAAGAGAGGAAATAATCACGTCACTGTATCTTTGCGGCGATCAGAAGCAATGCTACATAATGGTTGTCGATAGTTTTTGGTACAGTCGCGAACTTTAATTTGGGACCTCGTAAAACTAAATGAAGATTTTAAGAGCTAATATTTGTTTTAAACTAACACGAGTTTTTTTCATATTGTTGTTTCGAACGGAATTTTGCGCGACGCTATGACAGTGAAAGGTGGTCAATTCCTTTTGTTTCTCAACGTTTCGACACGGTGCACCTGTCGTGATTTGTCACAAGCACATTCGGAGTCTCATTCGATACAACAGAATTTGCAGCTAATATTAACCGTGTAGTAACGTGATGCTTTCTACCTCATTTTAATGTGAGTGTTATATTTAAAACAACACTTCAAGAAAATAGGTCCCAAATTAAAGTTCGATACCGTACCACACAGTGTATGGTATACTATTTTCATCGAAACGAAAAACAGCGGAATTTACTATTCCGTGTAAATATAAAAATACACATGGGGCCTATTATCCAGAGTGGCCATTACTGTTAGATGGGTGTAAGCGATGAGCATTGAATGAAACGCTATCGAGTGATACTCCATCGATGCGAAAGTCGATAGTGTTGAGTTGATTTCGTACGTATACAATTTAAACTACGCTTTTATAATAGTATATCTATCATTAAAGCTGTGCATTTTTGTTGGTAGTCACTGTTTACTAAAAATCATATTATAGGTACATGAAAATCTATAACCATTTCATAATCCAAATCAAAATTTCAACAGCTGCGACAATTTGAATTCTTCAGTCTGATTGACGAATCATAAATCCTGATATGAAAAGTTTCCTGCAGGAATATAATCAGGACACAGCTTGCCGGGAAAACATTTACCACAATTCTCGGGTAAATTGCTTCAGACAAGTATAAAAACACGTACAACTCACTCCTAAGTGAGGTGTACTAATAAGATTACAAATTACAATGACTCCCCCGAGCTTCGAATTTGGGAAAGCCCCTAAACACCTGAGCTTATTAAAACTTTGCTGCGGAAGTCGTACTGTTTCTAATAAAGGTTTTTTGGTGCATCAACTGAAGGCAAGAAATGAACTCTCTGATTTTGTTCCAAATCTATCTCATCTTGGTACAAAGTACCTACCGAGTACAGCAAAATTTTCTGATTTGAAATTCAGGGCCTAAATTCCGTACCCAAAGGGTAAAACAGGATTAATGAGACTTCGCCGTCCGTCGGTCTGTCTGTCCATCACGAGGCTCAATCTCAGAAACCGTGATAGGTAGAGAGCTGAAATTTTAACAGATGATGTATTTTTTGCCGTTATTACAACAAATACTAAAATCAGACAAAAGGGGGAATTAAGAGAGTCTTACATATAACAACCCTGATTTTATGCCGTTTTTTTGGTACGGAACCTTCTTTGCGCAAGTGCGACCCGCACTTGTCCGGTTTTTGACATATTTCATAGCGATGGCTATCGGAAACACAGTGTGAATACGTTAAGAAAGTCCGTTAAAAGTGGCGCTCTGACGGTAAATATGACGAAACCCGAATATTGCCTGTTACTGTAATGATCCTACATCCAATAAGGATGATGGATCGCACGTACGGATCAGATAACGACAATCCTTAGCACGACAAAATGACATTGACCTTGATATGATCTTCAGTTGACAGATTTGAGAGATGCTGTAATTTTCACCCAATTTTCCCCCTGCACGATATAATGGGTAATCCAGGATTGGAACAGGAAAGGAACATGTTATAAAGAACTCCTATCGCCTATATCCCTGTTAATGTCCTTGTATGATAGTTTTATCTAGTTTCTATGTATTATATGTATGTATTTAAAAGTATATAAGTATTAATATCCGTAGTCACCCATAACACAAGCAGGTTATTCCTAGCTTACTTTGGGATCAGATAGCGTTGTGTCCAATGTCCGTGAATATTTATTGCACTGTGCAACATATTCATTTTCCGGATTCAAAAATTTCGGTTCGGATTATAGAATGGTTATAGTTTGTGGAGACGGCAATAGACTTGCACATTATTGGCTACTGGCAAAGTTTCCTCTGCCTACCCATTCAGAGATTTAAGCGGTACTAGTTAAATTTCCGATGTGAATACTCAACAATTTAATCATGCAACGAAGTCCAAATCTCCGTAAACCAAAACAGCTCCAATCATTATCGGACCGAAACTTGAATTGCCCATAACATTAGAGCGCACGATTAGTTTTTGTTCGATTACTAGTCGGCGAATTACACCCAACCGATTCGGGCGAATACGCTTGTAGAATAGAATCGTGGACACTCGATCGATGTGTGAAGCATTGTGTAAGTGTAATAGATTGATGGGAAATGTAGCTGAAGTCAGTTCGCAGAGCGTTCAGCTGATCAGTGAAATTGAGTCTCTTGCGTAACGAACGTTGAATAAGAGGTTTATTTGCGTAATATCTGATTTAGACGATGCAAATCAATATACTTTTTGTTTGCTTAGATAATACTTACTAAAAGAAAATTAATCGGGCATTTTTAAAAGCACGTTTTTCGTATGTAATTTTGATGTGATATGAATGTGAATATTCCGAGGGCTTACCCGAGACGGTCGTAGGCAGGCAGCTGTAGCTGTAGGTCACCGTGTGGTTATCCAGTAAGAATTCGGCATAGCATCCATAAAGCACTGCCACACTTGAAAAAGGTACCTATTTAATTTAGGATTTTTTTAACGTGATAAAAATCCTGGAGGCCGATAGTCTTGGGCGAAGACACCTCTGCGGCGCTCGCACTGCATACTGCGGAACTCGGGTGGGAGAGTTCTATCCCGCTCCCTCCCCGCCGACTCTTTCACGAGCCTGACCTGCTCACAAAAAGAGGCAGCGGAGTTCCACTTACTCCTGCTAGAGATCATGGCTCGCACCACGGTCTCCAGCGAGAGAGTGTCTACGTCCAGACTTGCCGCGAGGACCTGGCTGTGTTGTGTTTTAGTCATCATACTCGTAACTGCACATATAGTAGACTCGATGTTGCCAAGACTACTATCACATTCGGCCTACCATTACACTATTGTCTTAGGTAAACCAGTAACACAGAATGACAATCAGAAGTCTATTTTGTGTGTTAATGAAACCAGTACCGGGAATTACTGCAACCAGTTAAACCGTTCACCTTTTTGAATGTAAAACATCAAATAATTATTCTGTTTAAACGAAAATTCGAAGAACAAAGTTTGTTTAGGTAATTTTGGGATTTCACCGGAAGCCGAGTTTTGTTTTTCTTCAATTCCCTCCTCGGCACCAAGGAATTACTCGAAAACATTACTGAGCTTTTAATGAATTCAGTTTATTAGCTTATAAACAAATTTGCCATTTTTTTTTCACTATTGTCAGGGGTCTTGGCTGACAGCTGACAGTAAAGTCTTTACAAGAAGTTAGGTAGGCAACCCCGTGGTTTCAATCAGTGTGAATCATCCGTGAAGTTTTTACTGAAGTCCCCTAAGCCGAAATTAAAGCCATTAAGCTGGAGCCAAAACACAAAATTACCACCTGTTAACTTGTTAATTCATCACAACACATGTAAATAGTTTTGTACGACAAATAAGCAGCGAAGTAAATGTCGACTGTACATTGTAACAAGTCCATTGTTACAGTAACATAAACAGTAAATATTGTTTATACGGAGTTGTCGTTTATAATGAGATAACGTGAGATAATGAGCGGAATCTCCCAAGACTTAATCTCTGTTGAGTGCAACACGGTGTCGCCTCAACAAGTTGCCTTTCATACAAGATATATGGAAGAACTGAATATGGAGATAATTGCTGGAAAGCGGACCGGTTAGAAGTGTCTGTGTGTCTCTCAAAACAGCATTTATTTTATTGTTTAAGTATTTGGGAGGTAGGTTCACTGAAAACTATCGTCACGTCACGACTAATAGGAATGGCAAATTACATTATTCTTTTTTTTCTAAGGGATCTCTGCTGATAAACAGAGCGAACGGACGTTGTGACACTAGAAAGTTTCCTTGTTTACTCGTACTATGACCCGAAAAAAAGTTGATTTAAAAATAGACGAAAATACTCTTTTTATTTTGGCAAATTGTTCAGGATCGTTCGAAGAAAAACAGAAATTCAACGACGATTTGAAGTTGTAAGGAGCTTGTAATAGGTACACGGAGGGTATCATTTCTTTTTCAGTTACAGATAGTCAACGATAATTGTATTCAGTTCAACATCCTTCCAACACGACCTCGTTCCATTGAGATGCAAAACAAGTGATCGGGGCTTTGTTTGAAAAACAAAATCGATTCTCCACGGTAAACTAGTTACGAAGACCACTCCAATTCTTTTTGTTCTAGGTAATAATATATTTGATTTTATGTTGCGAAGGTAGACTGGTGGAAATTATGGCCTGCCTGTTGGAAATGGCGCTATGCTGAGTTTGGGGTTCACTTTAACATTCGGAAGGAGGTTGACAGTGGTTCTTAAATTGACGGTATTTTATTTGAAATAATCTTCTTGAAACCGCGGGTTTTGAAGAAGACTGACAGAGAATCGAAATTATGTAGGTACACATACGGGGAGCAGCTATGGTTTGATTTTTTTGTTTTCTTTTTTTAAGAGTAAGTGCCATCATCGTACGGGCATCTGCGCGAGAGTCTTTACCGAAACATAAACAGCCTTATCCTATTTCTCCAATCACCTATCTCACGAACCATAGCAATTAGTATTATGGTTTTAGTTTAATACAATACCTTCACGCGATCTCGGCATAAAGGGTCTTGACAGAGAGACGAACGGACTGACAACAACATTACCGCTTCTTTTCACCTAAAACAATTTAAGCTTTAAGTTTTCAGCTTATAAAACTACGCTCAAGCGTTTCTTGAGTTTTTCTATGACATTGCTATACTTAATATTTATTTAAAGCAAGTTAATAAAATACAACTCGTAAGCCTTCCCGACCCTGGGTAGTCCAAATAACTTTACGCTTTATGTCAGAATTCATAATGCGGTGACAATGTACACCGTGAAAGAAATTTAATTAGCAACTTGAGTCTAATATATTAACGGAGTTTTGTACGAGTGCCACATTACGCAGTCTGGAGCGAGTGTAAATTTGCTTAGAGGTATTAACACACTGAATCGTAAAACGTTGTGGTTTGTGGACGGTACTAGAGATTAAAGAAAGGAGAAAATCGTCCTCAGCTAAGTAGTAAAGTCGTTTAGTACAGAAACTCTGTTTTGTATACTAAACGACTGAAAACGGAGTATACCTGGACAGTTTAGGGGTCTTGAACATTAATGACTTTATAGAACCCCTTATGTACAAAGTTCGAATATCGACTTGGTCATTCTTATGAATGTTGCTCGTGGATAACTGTAGAGTTGGAAATGGATGCTTAATTGAATTAAAAGATTTTAGAATTTAAGTACCTATACTTATTTTTTGTATGCTGTTGATTGATGGCACTTGGTGGAACCTGTTGACCATATTGAATAACACCACTTGTACCGTTCCACAACATTTATTTGTTTTAAACCTGACCGGTATCGCCTTGCGGCATTCTGAAAGGTAAAACTAACTTAATGACCACTAAGTACAAAGTACATCATGGAAATACACCTAAACTACAAAATTTTCAATACAGGTACTCGAATATTTTAGAGGTTACGAGCTTCTAAATTTTTTTAGGTTTAAAATAAATTTGTACGCCACGGATATCAGTTATCATTATTTATATCCACACCACAGGGGCCGAAATTAAAATGATAAATTTTCAGTTATCATTCCGTCGTAAATGGTTTGTTTGTATCAATAAAGATTAGAATCGGAGAATTTCGAGTTTAAAAAAGATTTGGAACCAGTTACTCGAATATTATCGGTTAACATTTTATAGACACACCAAGGCTGAAAGTAAAGTGATATTATATTTGAAGTCGTAATCGTAAAACTAAACTGAGACATTTTGAGGATCCTATAATGTAATGCAATGTGTGTGGGAGCGTCCCTTGATATTATTGTGCATGGTTCTTTGCGGCATACTCTTTATTTCTGAGAGAAAATATCCACGAGAAATCAATCATTTATTCACGATGGTTATTTTGTTTACATATTGATCTCTTTATTACGCTGCAGTGGGCTAAGAGCTTTAATGCAATAGTACCCACTCAAGCGAGCTATCGCGCAATATGAAAAGGCGTAATACCACGTATGGAAATAGGCTAAACGTATTCGGTTTATTTCGAACTTTTACCCAGCGTGTAGTAAGCGCTCCCTCATAAACTTAAAGTTTTTATGTTCCGGAGTTTATAGTTTTCGTGTTATTGCCTAAGTTTACAGCCTAATCTAAAGAGTTTTGCTACCAAATCGTGGTGGGTTCTTGAATATATAGCTGGTGCTTGCTGGAGTGTTTCCATAAATCAACGTAGTTTGCTGAACTTAGTTTGTAAATTGGTTCAGTGAAACGTTATTTGAATACAGTTTCGGTTGCTCAATTTGGACCTCAGGTGGACGAGAGTGTTTTGGGCTATTTGTTTTAATTTCTTTGGTCTGGTGTCATTGTAGTTTTCGGACATTCTCTAACAAGCCCAAATTACTTAATATTAGCTTTTGCTATGGGATCTAAATAATGTCAAACGTACTTATATTATCTTTTTTACCTGTCTGTTGTCGGCTATGACACTATAACTATACATATTTCGATGACTGAGTATTTTTTAGAGTTTCGACAAAAAGGAAAAAATATTATTAAGCTTTGATGAAAGATACTCTAGTACAAAAGATGTCAAAAGTAATTAATATTACATAATAGTATAAGTATAATAGTACATACAAACGGGTAAAGATAAAGTATTTATAGAGATACTTATTTATTAGATTTGACATCGGGCAAGCAACTGGCGGAAAGTGCCAATTTGAAAATATGACGAAAATAATGAGATTTTACCTAATCACACGCAGCATAGAGTTTATTGATGTTAATAGAGTAGGTACATAGTTATTGTTACCAAAACACATTCAAAACGTATTTCAATAACAATATTTGAGCACAAAACCAGAGTTTAATAATTCTACTATGACAAAACATTCAGGCAAATTGGCGTCGTTCTATATTTTTATATTATTCCTCAAGAGCCTTAATGCGATAACGACGTTTCATGGGTTTATAACGGTTCACTGGTTTTCAGATGTGGCCATTGTATTAAACGATATCACTGAAGAGGCGTGTTATATGCCTTTTTTATGTCTGGCAACCCAGTATCGAGAATTCTTATATCGATAAATACCTACTTTAATATCGGTAATAACATGACAAAATAGAAATTGAAATAACTAGAATAGACAGAGGGAGGAAGGAGTGTACTTTTGAATTCGTGATTATAAACGTAATTCTAACTACACGTCTTCCTGATTTTTTTTTAATACGGTTTTGGACATAAAAATATTGAGCGCTCATGTTGCAGCAACACACATGCATTTAGTGGAAGTAAATATGAAAATATTTTTATACCCAGCTCCCAGCAGTCGATTTTCATTTGATTGATTGAAAGGTGTCAAATTAGTATATTATGGCACATCTGATTGAAAGAGATCGTGCTCTATTGAAGTCGAATTTTTAATTAGACGAAGTAAAGTGACAGCAACTAATGTCACTTCTTCATAGAAATTAATCAACATTGTATGAAGAAGTGACATTAGTTGCTGTCACTTTACTTCGTCTAATTAAAAATTCGACTATAGCGTTTTCAATACCAGGAATGTTACAATTACGCTGTTGACGCTCTAAAGACTTCGAAGACCAATTTTGAGGAACTGTGGAAGGTGCGCAAAATTGAAGAGTGCGGGTAGCATTATTAGGTAGATGCGTTCCGTAGCCTGAAATAACGACCAAAATTCCCAACACCTTCAATTTGCTACTGGTTACGATAACCACAATTTGTTGTACCTAATAAAACAATACTGTAACTTACTTCCAAACTTTGTACAACAACAAACATGTAGCTTGACAAGCATCGTTAAGGGATTTCTGATTACTGAAAGTTATAAAAGAAACTTGCAAATGTACTCAACGCGTCTGAAGTACACGCAGGTAGAATAGCCATATTATCATCTTCTTAGGGTTCTGTAATTACGTCTGCTCGTATGGAAAGCCGTGGCGCATCTAGCGATTGGTGGTCATTTCTTGCAGTAGTCCTCAAGTTGGCGGCCCTGTGATGTGCCTCTTCACGCTCCTCTTGAAGAACCCGGGATTGTAAGATGAGGGAAACACGTGTGCGGGCAGGTCGTTCCAAGTTTTCATAGTTCGACAGAGGAACGATCTTTTGAAACGCTCGGTTCTGGCGAAGATTCTCCCCACTGTGTATGAGGTCTGTATAAGAAGATATTTTTGTTATTAGCCTCTCTATAAAATAGAGTGCAGAGGGGCTTATGGCGAGACTTTGTCTTGTGTAACTACGTCACTAGGTCACGTGGCCCATCTGTCCAAAGTTTGAAATAAAAAAAAATGTCAACGCCAATCGGATTGAACTTTCACTTTCACAATAAACGTGTTAGAGAGGGGCAGTCTGGTGAAATGTGTGCATATAATATGCCTCTGCCTACCCCTTCGGGGATAAAAGGCGTGATCATAATATATATTATATATGTATGTACCTAAGCAAGTGTAGATACATCCAGCAATTCCAATCATGTTATACAATTTGGCATTCACGTCAAATTAAATTATTGTTTCACATATTGTATACATATTATAACCAAGTTACTGCGGGTTTGTAATTTACGCATTTCCGAAATTCTTTCTTGAAATATGATGTTATGAAAGAGCTTTGATGTGACAGATGGGTGGAGCTTTGTGGAGGAATGGGTTGGATATTCGTCCAACACGTAGAGAGGATCCTTAGGGGGCTTTTCACCAGAGATATGCTTTGCTACGTTGCTGTGAATGAGTTGATATCCACCACGGTGGAAAAGACCCTTAAAATTTAAATTATATTGGGCTGTTAGTTTATTTTATATTGATCTTTCTTCAAAGCCAGCACTCTCATTGCGCGATTTAGGTTTATGATTCAGCGCGAGAATAACTATGGCGTAATGGGTATCAGATCAGAGTTCTTCATTTACCCAACCGTGCATGATTCTAACTGCATCAAGGACATTGCTATTCTATCATGACGTCACTTTTCAGCCCCTTTCTATACAATAGAATGCACAGGGGCTTATGGCGAGACTTTGTTTGTAACTGTCACTCTGTCGCATTAAACTACGTCACTAGGTCACGTGGATCATCTGTTCAAAGTTTGAAATAAAACAAAAATCAACGTCAATCGGATTGAACTTTCACTTTCACAGTAAACGTTAGAGAGGGGCAGTCTGGGGAGAACGATCTAACGGCTTTATTGTTTCTGTCCGTGCAGATACCATTACCACGGTAATATGCCAGTACGGTGTGACACCTATCGTACATCTGGGCGTAAGCGCCCCCGGCAGCCATTCAGTCATGAAGGTTATAGATATTCAATTGCAAGTATCTTAAGGCGTTTTAGCAAACAACTAATTGATTGAATATGTCGATATTCATTGAAGTATTCCTTTGATAACCCAAATTAGGCGCTAATTCAATAGAACACATGATTCTAAAAAATACCGAATCAAAACGACGCAAGGTGACATTTACGTTGTAAAAAATGACAGATAGAAAGGGCATTCGATCAATCACTGCTTTTCGAAAAGTAACGACTGCGGGTCATCATGCATTATTTATAGAGTAATCGAAACGGTAGGTATAGGATAAAAATCCTCTTCTCAATTCCTTAAAAAAGGGCTGCCTACATCGCTCAAGGTATTCTGATATCTACGTCACGTGCAAGCGAGATTCGAATTACTTCAGGTTCACTCGTTTACGTAATTGGGTTCTATTCCGAATCTGGCAAATACGGTGTTATGTAGGTAGTTGGTAAAAACTATGTGTGAACGCGAATATACAGCTACAAAGGGTCAGCTACTTTGCACGTATTATCTGCTGCGGAATTCTTCCGAGAAGGCGATTTCTTTGAGCTTTCTTTTAAGTCGTCGAACGTCAAAGTTATAATGCTTTTAGGAATAAAACAAAATAGTTTTATACCTACTACTACTTGACTCTATTCGTCTGTATGTCAAGACCTTTTGTCTCTAGAAGTCTATAAAAGTTGCTCATATCACAGCAAGCAGCAAACATCCTTAGAAATGGTTTTGTGACGGTAAGTCTTGACGACGTGTACCGAAATCGTCTCAGGCATCTTCCGTGCTTAAGATGATTTTGAATAACAGCAGGAAATCATTCTCATCATCATAAATTATCAAAATACTAGGATTGTATTTTGAAATTTAATTTTAATAAAAAGATTCGTTCAGTATCAAATTAAAGAGTGAAAGTCTTCTGTGCCTACCATGTTTTGCATTACAACAGAACGACGTGGGGGTTACTTGTGACGTGATTTGGATAAATTTTATTAAGTGAGAGATTACATCGGACCGATTGTGTTTTATCAGTCAGCAGTAAGAATGCTGTTATGTTTCGCAATAAAAACCTTTTTACGAACGCACAGCACGCTATACGACTTATCAGCTCACGGACCCCTAAACGCTTATAAGGTAAGTATGAGATTTTCTATAACAGCAATTGAATTTGAGGTCATTTCTAAAGTACGTGTTTCCTTACTTTTATAACACCGAGTTCTTCAAGCAGATTGTGAAGAGGAATATAGGGTAGTTAGGTATCTTCAGAGTTAACACTTATCATGGTTTTGTGGACTTGAAAGTGGCCTCACTTCGCTAAATATTGTTATTCCTTTCAAAAGGCGAGCGGGCATGGCATATTTTTGGCGCATGCAAAAGTTATGCATGCAGAAAATTATTTTCGATGCTGCCTTCTGCATTTTGATATTGATTGGATATACAAGACTAAAAATATGAGTAAATACATAAAGAATCTTGATACAGTCAACACTTATTGTAGATTTGTGGACTAGAGAGTGGCCTCACTTCGCTAAATGTTGTTATTCCTTTCATAGGGAGAGCGGGCACGAAGTTATGCATGCAGAAAATTACTTTCGATGCTGCCTTTTGCAGTTTGATATTGATTGGTTATACAAAACTAAAAATATGAGCAAATACATAAAGAATCTTCTGATGAAATTTTCCAACGAGATGAAAATACTTATATTCCGAGGAAGGAATATTCTTTTGTCGGTTAAACCACGCGGCAGAACTCATTGGCGAATAGATACATAGATAAACTACATAAAATTCAGATTCCAATCAAGTGAAGTACCGTGGCCACCATGGGTGATCTTATTGCACACAGCAATCTCTTTCAGGTAACATTTGGATGAACAGGATATTGAAGCGCTCGTGGCCCCGCGGACTCAGTGTTCTGTAAACGATCACTGCAGTAAGCAACATTTACTATGGCCGGACATGGATGGGTGACCACCACGTGGACCACTTTGTGACATTTATTTACGAGCGTTTCCGTGCTTCGGAAGGCACGATAAGCCGTTGGTCCCGGTTGTCAGTAAAATGACAGTCGTTAAGCCAAGTTGAAGGCCTTACGGGCGGCTTGAAAAATTTCAACTGTGGGTCGTCACAACCTGCGCCCGGGTCGGCAGCGCGTGTGTAGCGCCTCTGGTGTTGCAAACGTCTATAGGCTACGGTTACCAACCTTCCGGTGGGCCGTAAGCTTGTCTGCCACCTAAGTAGTATAAAAAAAAAAAAAAAAAAAAAGGAATATTGAAATACAGAGACAGGATGGATTGATATTATCTGGCTGAAACTTGGTAAGGGATACATTATCGTTTGGATTAACACGTAGGCAATTTTTTTATTAGTTACTAGCGGACGTTACACCTGCGTAGCTCCCGTTCCTGCAGGAATTAGGGAATAGAATATAGCCTATGTTACCCGAGGATAGTGTAGCTTCTCAACAGTAAAAGAATTTTTAAATCAGTCCAGTAGTTTCGGAGCCTATTTGATGCAAACAAACAATCAAATCTTTCCTCTTTATAATATCCCTGCATAGAAATCCCTGGAATATGTTCTCATGGGATGCCAGTACGAGAAGAGACTTCCAGGAGCGCGAATTCACTGGCTTCAGCTAGAAGGCTATAAATATGAGGCTTCATAATAGGCAGCATACATAAATATACTAGTTACTAGCGGACGTCACGCGGTTTCACCCGCGTAGTTCCCGTTCCCGTGGCAATATGGAAATAAAATATTATGTTCACCGCGAAGAGTGTAGCTTCCCAACAGTGAAAGAATTTTTCAAATCGGTCCAGTAGTTCCGGAGCCTATTCGTTACAAACTAACAAACAAAAAAACATATCTTTCTTCTTTATAATATTAGTATAGATTTACATAGTTACACATTATTATTACATAGAGGTAGATTATAATATAATCCGTTATTGTGATACAAGTCGCGGTTCTGTGCTCAGTGGCCGCGTCACATGGCGCGCTCCGCTGACTGGCCTCACATCAGTCTTACGGCATAATTTATGACACAACTTGTATCATATCATAACTATTTACATACATAATATTCTAAATGTATACATCCATATTAATATGATAAACTTCGTGAGTCTTAAGTACAATGACTGTGATTCCATCGAGATACTGAAGGTCTAAGTCAACCTCACTTGCACGAGTACCTGTCAAATGAAATATATTTGGTTAAATTTGTGTACCGCGGATCGACACTTGGTCCTATATTTTCATAATTTCTCACATACTATTTTATAACCTCCTAACTGCGCTATTGAATGTTTTACAAATGTCCCTACATAGGTGGTATCAACGACCCATGCATTAATACCTAGAACGAAGCAGTGCGTAGCCTCTACAGTTTTGCAACTCTGATAAGGCCCCTCCTACAATGCAAACAAAGTTATCAATCTTTATCAGTCGACGGTACTAGACTGAGGATAAATCGATATTCCATACGTGAGTTATAATCTTGTATTTACAGTACTTTATCAGGTATTTATTTGAACTGAATACTCTGTAGATAACGGCGGTTTCATCGTAAGTGATAAATTTATCAATGCATTGTTAACTGCCACACAAACAGTCTAAAACACAAACAAGCAGTAAAGTAAAGATATTTAACATAAAAAAAAATGTTATTTTCGAAATTACAAAAGAAAATGGCTAAATACGTGTCGGACTCGAATACCTACCTACTACTCGAGATCCATATTAAAAAAAACGGCAAAACAATCACGTTTGATGTCGACTGAGTATTAGATAAAACGGCAACAGAAATACTCATTTACATAATCTGTGGAAATTACAACTATCTAGCTCTCACGGTTAATGAGATACATCCTGGAGACGAACAGACAGATAGAGGGTTTCAGTAAAACAGCGAGACCTTTTTACTGAAAATCCTCTATCTGTCTGTCTATTCTTTTTACCCTTTGGGTACGGAAACGTTAAAAAATATTTACAAAATTACGATCACTTTTTCGTGTCGCTTTTAACTTTTAACTACACGTAAGTTACGAGGTTTTTAATCGGTGATACCACAGACTACAGTAAATGTGATAGTTTTCTAATAAAATCAAGATTTCAGCCTCATAAGTAGATAAACACTATTGAAATTTACGAAATAGATTCATGAATGAAAACTTACTCGTAGTACTTGTATGTAACAATTTATCTATAAGTATACACTCTATTTATAACACTATTGTTCCAAACAAGTACTGAGTGTAATTTTTCTTTCATGAATCTTCTTCATAAATTTCAATAGTGTTTAGGTACTTACTTATGAGGCTGACTGTACAGTTAATATAATAATATAAGCAAAACCACTTTAATAGCTATGAAACATTCGAAGTCTGTGGAAAACAATAACAGAAGGGGATAACTTAGGCTGATATTAAAGGTACATAATTATTTGCTATTAACAACTATCAACCTATATTATAACTTTGGAAACTAATAAATTCAAGACGCAGTTCTTATCGTAATGTAACCCACATCCAGAGACACAAATGTTGTTGAACTAGATTTTATGTAGTACACGTATTTTTTTTTAAATTTAATGTCGACTAGGGCTTGTTTGATTGATTGACCCTATTAAGTAAAATTATAGAAATAAATAGCTGAACATTAAAGGTAAAGTTCATCATCATCACGCCTTTATCCCCGAAGGGGTAGGCAGAGGCATATTATATACCCACATTTCACCTTTTTATAATTTGTCCCACGTAATACGTTGTGAGCCGTATTGCCGTGTTTAAATGGACAGGCGCAGGTTGTGACTGCCTGTTGTTGAAATAAAGCCTTCAACTTGGCTTAACGACTGCCATTTTACTACCACCCGGGACCAACGGCTTAACGTGCCTTCCGAAGCTTAAAAGGTAAAGTAGTTATTTATTTCGTTCATTTTACTTTAAAGTGTCCTACGTGAAGCTCCAACGATAAAATAGAATAAAATTTTAAATAAAAAATAGAACCGACTTCATATAAATCCTTAAAAATAAAATTTCCCTAGCACATAGTAATACGTATTTTGATTTATCAGATTTTATTCAATATCATATTGAAGTCGGCGCCAAGTAAACCCATAGGTTTAGGTAGGTGTTATTAATGGCACCAACTTCAATATTATATTGAATAAAATCCGATAAATCCAAATACATATTACTATGTGCTAGGGAAATTTTATTTTTAAGGATTTATATGAAGTCGGTTCTATTTTTTATTTAAATTTTTTTTTTTTTATTTTATGTGACGGGTAGACCGAAAAGTATTTCTATCTAGGTGTAAAGTTCTCATCAACACAAATCAATCAAGCCGAAACACAAGGTAACTGCTGTAAATAGTTAAGGAATTCCCTCGACTGTCTTTCAGTTCCATCATCAGATCGACTCCAGACCTTCATTGAATTTTAGTACATTAAAGCACTTAATCAAAAAGTTAACAAACGCACTAGTTGTCCCTACAATTTTCGGTGGTTGCCCTCAATTTCTCCTGGATTCCAGCATCAGATCCTGATACCCTGGATATGGGACCACCTCAGAAGTAGCCTCTTTCAAACAAAAAAAGAATTTTCAAAATCCATCCATAATTGGCGCCGCTATCGCGTAACATACATACAAAAAAAAAAAAAAAAAAAAAAAACATAGCGTACGAATTGAGAACCTCCTCCTTTTTTTGAAGTCGGTTAAAAATATAGGGCTTAAAATATGTTTTTTCATCACTTACATCGATAAGTACGATGAAATAGAAATGAAATCTGATTCAAAATATTCATCGGCCAAGAGGTTTCGACGTATAGAAAATAATAATGCATAAACAGTTATAATAGGAATAATTTATTTCATTAAAATATCCCTCCGATCTGTAACGAAAACGAATGTTTAAAACATTCTTGAATAATAATCTGTACATCAAAGAAAACAAATTTTAGCAATCGACTTTTATTATTTCTGTTTTCTATATTCTCCGAGTGAAAAAAATAAAAATAACAAACGACTTATGATATGAAAAGCTCACAAAATCACATAGCTTCGTAAATTAATTTCCGTGTTAAAAGTTCTTATCTTGTGAACTCGTCGATACCAGTCGATACTTTAAGAACGTAAAAAACGCCTATCTTAGCAAGCTATTAGCTGAGGGGCACGCCATAATTACTTAAAACAATACGATAGGGTACCGACTCAATTACATTTTTGTGATGGAAAGAACTTGGAGCTCTAGTACAAATAAATTTCGCATAATACAGGGTGAATTTTTGAAACGGGCTTGGATGGCCAAATCCGAAACTATAAGGAATAGCTAAAAATGCTCAAAGGAGTCACGAGCCCGATTTTGATAAAACTTAAAACGTCATCATTAGATTTTTGAAAAACCAATAATCATAGGTGGGAATCGAACCTATTGATTTTTAAAAAAAAACACACCCTTTATATTACACCATATGATAGTGTCGCTGATAAGGATCAAATTCTGAGAAGTAATGATATACGGCAAATTTAAGGAAAGTTTAGAATTTTGATGGAATTCATATTTCTTGTACCTAAATTTTGTATCATAATTTATTTCGTTCGAAATTCCAGAATAGTTCGTAACTATTCCGTGTTTTAAATCATGCTCAGAATGATTCTTTGGAGAATATTCTAAACGGAATCAATAATATTGAATGCAGTACGATCTTCGAGGTCTCGAATCCAGCTATGTATTGAAAACAATGGTCTACATTTTGAACAATTCATCAGTTAACGTAAGAAAAATACGAAAGATGAGCACTTTCCCTTAGTTTGCCGTATGTAATTACTTCCCAGAATATGATCCTTAATAGCAACACTATCGAATGGTGTAATAATATAGGGTGTGTATTTTTTTTCAAAATCAATGGGTTCGATTCCCAGCTAGGATTATTGGTTTTTCAAAAATCTAATGTTGAGGTTTTAAGTTTCATCAAAATCGGACTCGTGACTCCTTTGAGCATTTTTAGCTATTCCTTATAGTTTCGGATTTGGCCATCCAATCCCTTTTGAAAAATTCACCCTGTATACTCGTTATTGCGTAGAACCTATAAATTTAGGTTATTAGGTGTTTATTATTTGACGCACGCTCAGGTATTATGGGGAACATTTCGGAGCTTTCTTTGCTTGAAACTGATTGATATCAACAAAGAAATTGATTTTCGCATATTATTTATTTAGGTATACACTTAGATCATCTAACCACAGGATGCGCCTTACTTAAGCATTGTTTTCTGCCATTGCACACGACCATTTGGTCTTTTGGCTTTATAAAAAGCACTGTACATCAGTACATCATTTTATATGATTAAACTAGTACATTTCATTATAGTTGACTGTACAATAAAAATTAACACACAACAGCCATTACGCGTTTGTCGATTAATACATTTTTAAATGCAATGAAATTTTATATGTCTTTGTGTTTCCCCCTTCACTTGTATGAAAACTGGCAGAATATTTTTGTATGCGGTGGTTCGCAAAGGCTAGTCCCGTGATAAATGGTCTAAGGGTATACAAAACACTGATTTTGATTAAGTACCTACTTGAAGTTTAATCAGTTCACCTAAGAAAATAGATAATTTTACACTGGAAACTACAACTGTCTCATAGTTGACAAAGGGGTACACCTGTAATGCTGGATATACAACTAACACAAAATATAGTAAACGCATTGTTCAATGCAGTTAGATGTAGAATTAATTTAATTTGAATAAATTTGCAATATCGAAAAGGGCACATCATCTTGTATGAGATCTCACAGATCGAAATTTTTAATACATTTTTCCTTTCACCGAAAGCTTTGGTGGGATCAAAATTAAGCGTACCTTGTACAGCACTGTTTTTTTTAAATTTTATACGATATCAGTGTGTTTTCTGTAATCTATACTAATATTATAAAGAAGTAAAGTTTGTGTGTTTGTTAAATTTGTAAGGGGTAATCTCGGGATCTACTGAACCGATTTTAAAAATTCTTTCACCAATAGACAGCTACGTTATTGTGGAGTGTCATAGGCTATATAGCATCACGCTACAACTAATAGGGGCGGAGCAGTAATAGTAAATGTTTCAAAAACGGGGGACGACGGAAACAGGTAATACTCTCTCTTATGTGGCGCAAACGAAGTTGCGCGGGTCAGCTAGTAATATATAAATAAATATCAACATGAAACCTGCTCGAGCAGAGATAGTAATTACATAAGTTTGTACACAACCTTACTGGTCATGATTTATGACCAGTAATAGGTATAGTCGTTTCGATAATTAGGCCAGTTATGTGGCTCGCAGATAAGACACGCTAACAAGCCGTACTTGTAGTTAGGTGATATTGTATTAGTTATCGGTATGTTGATTTATCTTTATTTGTTTATGAGTTTTGGGGACTTCTACATTGATAAATGATTGGTTCACTGATTTGGAGGTGATAATGAAATGACTAATACCATAAGTATACCTCTAAAAGTTTAGTAAGTCTACCGTCTAATGTAAACAATAATAAATACTTTATGTATTGCTATTATAGATAAACACGTTGTAGGACTTGTAGGTAAGTATCCCCAACTAGACTTTCAGTAGACATTTTCTACTTTGGCTTTCGTTACAAACTGTTTGACTAACAAAGTGTTAATTAATCAAAAATGCCTATAGTAGCTTACTGCTAGAAGTAGTACTCTCCCAATTTACACCAGCAAAAACATTGCCGATTCAAAACCACTTAAAGCACAACGAACCTATTTAAATTTCACGCTGAATCGCTTATAACAAGAATAATAATCATTTTAAATGCGATTTTTCAACAGATTAAACTTCAAAAGATTTATCATGTAATACAGCTCTAGGATATGTCCGAGGCATCCCCAACTTTAATTCGGTTCAATTAAGATTCCGCCTGAATCCAAACACGCGTGAAAATTCCAAAACGGCCACGGAATTACGAACACGCTGGACACACATTCAATATACGGTCCAGCCTAGAGGCGGAACGCTCACGGAAAAAAGAAGATTTTGATAAGTTTATAAAATATTTCAGAAAATACATTTTTTATACAGGTACCTTAGTGGTACATAAAAAAATTGGTCTGGTCTGGTATGTTTGCAAATTCTGTAGCGTTACTACACTAGCGCTGCCAACCCTGTAAAAAACTTCTAAGACCCCTTTTGAAGATCCGCGTACTGTAGGCGTTTGAGAGTGAGGCAGGGAGATCATTCAACAATCTAAGCGTGCGCGGAAGAAAGCCCCTCGATATCAGATGATCTTACTGTCCTCGAACGCTCCGAACACAAAGTGTGAGGATGAACAATGAACACCCTGTCTGTGGTGAGTGGTGCGATAATAGAACGTAGCCGTGGGCATATCAAACAATCCCTCAGAGCACAAACAATACGTAAAACTAACCCAACAAAATATTCTGTATGTCTTGAAATTGCAGATTACGAAGTACAGATTTCTACAAAACCTTGTATCTTCTCGTAGTTACGTAAAGATAAAACAATAACTAAGTATTTATTTTACTATCTTCAACATTGTAAAGACAATTTACTGTTTTACATAATAATATCAATGTAAGAATAGCTAAACAATAGTCACAAGGGAGTGATATAATATCAACGTTCTTTTGAAACAAGACCGCATTGAAGGATTTTCTAGAATAGAATCCTAAGCGAATTGAGGAGTTTGTGTAGCCCGAGGATAAAATATTTTAAGATCGAGTCACACATCTTGCTTTTCGTTCCACACTATGATAAAAATGAATAAGAAGCACTTTGTACATTTGTCAGATAACAGAAACTGGTTTTTGTAGTTTTTACAAGAGATTTATAAAGAAGTGCGAATAGTAAGTCGTCAAATTACCAATTCAGGTAAATTTGTGTGTGCGTGTAATTTAGAAAAATAGTTACGTACATGTCCTCGGCACTATTTGTAATGACTTAAATGGCACGGTTTTGTTATCTACATAAGTGCAGTTCTTACACGGTAAATACTAATGTATTTATCGGAATATACTGAATATATTTACCGTGGCTCTAAGACAAATAAATTGTGTCACACCTTATGATTCAACCTTAATTCAACACCTTATTTATGACTGCCTCTGTGGCGCAGTCGGTAGTGATACCGCGCCGGCGGCGCTGTAGGTCGTGGGTTCGATTTCCACCGGAGACAAATATTTGTGTGACCCATAAATGTTTGTTTCAAGAGTCTGGATGTTTCTATGTATCATATGTATGTATTTAAAAGTATATAAGTATTAATATCCGTGGTTTGATACCCATAACACAAGCAGGTTATTCCTAGCTTACTTTGGGATCAGATAGCGTTGTGTGAAATGTCCGTGAATATGTATATTTATTTATATATTATAGAGTGACACTCCGATCTTTATAATCTGTAATTATTATTTGCATATCTTTTAAATTTGTGGGTACCTTCTTGATAAATTTTACGTACCTAAATATAAGTTACAGCAGTTGAAATTGAAAACTTCTCTGCAAAACTACAAACACGCGACACAGACAAACAATGCTCTAATTTATTATAATAACTATGCAAAGACCAACGAAATAAGTTTAATTATTTTCCAAACAATCTAAACTAACAAACGGTACGACTTCAAAGTTTAATAACTAATAAACAAGCTGTGGAAATTCAGGTGGTTTACCATACGCAGCGTTTCTCAAACTATGGGAACTATCATCCATGTACTACCTAGTCTCCAAAGGCTTTCCCGTGGCTCCCGGCCGTAGGCAGTAGTAGGGCACTGTGTGGTTTTATTGGGTAAGAGTCCGGCATAGCATCCATGAGGGATTTTCATATGTAAAATAATGTATTACCTACTATTTTAACCAAGCACTTATATAAGGAAATTGTCAATGATTTATTTTCAAAGATCAAAATGATAGCTGTAAGTTTTTCGAAAAGGTAAAAATCAATTAAAATAATAAACCGGTATGTGGCTAGCTTGGGAACTCAAGATGCCGATAGGACTTTATTGCAAAAAAAAGCAAAAGATAATACTATAAATATTTTTTAAGAGTAATAATACCTACATTAATGCTCATACATACATACATACATAACATCACGCCTGTCTCCCAACGGGGTAGGCAGAGACTATGACTTTCCACTTGCTACGATTCTGGCAAACAACTTTCGCTTCTTCAACTTTCATAAGTGTCTTCATACATGCTCTTCGGTTACGGGTACTCTTGACCTGGCCTTTTTTCAGAAGATTATCGATTTGATCGATATGAGTATGCCGAGGTCGACCCCTACCAGTTTGCTCATTCACTCTCGCTTCATAAATTTGTTTTGTCAGCCTATTTCCATCCATTCTCTCCACATGTCCAAACCATCTGAGCATCCCTTTCTCTATCTTAGTCACTACATCTTCTGTCATACCGCAATGTTCCCTTATCACACTATTCTTTACTTTATCCCTCAATGTCACTCCAGCTATACTTCGCAAACTTCTCATTTCCACTGCATTAATTTTACTTTCATGCTTCTCCTGCCACACCCAACTTTCACTACCATGCATAAGTGTAGGGACAAGCACTCCTCTATGTACAGCCATCCTTGCCTTTTTAGACACGTTCTGACTGCTCATAAAGGTGTGAATGGCTCCATTCACTTGATTTCCTGCCAAAACTCTTCTTTCAATATCATTGTCACACTTTCCATCTCTTGCAAATTTTGAACCCAAATATACAAACTCTTTCACCTGTTCCACGCTCTTTCCTTCGATCGATATCGAGCAGTCAGTCATACATTTCTCTCTTTCAAAAACCATTACTTTTGTCTTGCTTACATTAACATTCATTCCTCTACTTTTAAGCGCATCCTTCAAAAAAAGTAGAGGAATGAATGTTAATGTTCAAGCTCAATTAATGCTCAAGACACTGCAAATATAAAGTTCTGTTAAATTAAAATTAACAGGAAGAGCACAAATTTATACAAAGACACAAGCATACAAATTATTACAAATGAAAGTCAGATTCCCTGCATTCTGAAATTCCTGAGAGATAAAAGTTTGAGAAACACATCGTCACATCGATGAGACGGTGTTCGAACATAAGTTTACAACGCCCCGTCTGGTGAATTTTAAACTTAGTTGACTCACAATTTTACGAGTTTCCGACTTTAAAATATTATTAATTAATTCCTTTCGGAAGTTAGTAAAAGCAGTTTGGGGCAAGATTATCATAACACGCTATATTTTACTACGCAGCGTCCTATTTTCGTGAATTTGTGAAGTTCAGGGTTGACAAGGGTGGAGTAGAAAAATGGAATGTGTATAATATCACCTCAGCTTATGACATTCTCGTTTTACGACCTACGAAAAATGTCGCTTCTACAAAAAGATAAAATTTTTCAAACATTTTGTCAGTACATTTGAAATTTAAATTACAATTACACTCAGGGAGGGATTTGGAACAGACGAATTCTTTCTAAAAAAAGGAAGTAAGTATTTAATATTATTTTCGTTTTTTAAACGAATATAAGTCGACATTGTTAGGCTCTTACTTGGGTAGAACGAACCAGCAAAGAGTCTACCAACCGACTCTTGAGCTTCAATTCCAGTCTCTATCGGTCGTTTTCGTCTGGCAGGGTATGAAACTACTTATCTAATAATTCCTAAACTATTTCGTAAAATAATAATGTATCATTTTGTAAAGGTAAGATTGATGCATTATTATTTTTGTAGCTAGAAATAAATTACTGTGTGTGAAACTACATACTTATAGCGATCCCCACTTACCATTAAGCAAGCTATTATTATGAATATAACATTACTGAAATCTGAAAACGTTACTTATTCACGATGATACATATTATAGCAAAGGATCGAATCAAAATAAAATTTATTAAAATTCGAATCGAATAATCTTCGCAAGGATACGTTCACTCGAATGAATATTTCATTAGTTATCGCAGCGACACGATGGCCTTTGAGAGTTAAAGCATGGGATAAAGATTCTTTTAATTTGGAATTTTCGCGTCTATATCATGAAAGTAGTAGGTACAGGTTTATTAGCAGGGTGAAATTCTTTGAATATTATAATAAGGTTCCATTGTTCACAAGGGTTTAAATAATATCTTAGAAAGTTCAAGACTATCTCTGTGGAAGTACCAACCGATTATAGACAAGGTTCTAATGTAAGCGCTTATAGAGTGGGGTTTAATTGGGTTCAAAAGTAGAGATTTTTGATGCAACCTGGACCTCGCGCTAATATACGGCTTTTATAACTAACTTATATTAAAACTCAATGCATTAATCCAATTTTATGTTATAACTTTCAAATCCAAAAATTAAGTTATAAAAAGAGACCTGAGTCCTGACCAGACTTTTAGTGTGCATTAAATAAACCGAACATAATGTCGTGCAAACGGCCGACTTTACCTTCTGTTAATTACCCTCTTTGACCTTCGTAGAAGCCAAGGATCGTGCCAAAAGTATATTACTTCAGATTATCGTGGCACGGTCACGCGGCCGAGTCCAAATGACTTCGGACCGAAGTCAACTTTTTCTTCTAACTGACTGAGGTCTTTTCAGCATGTGGAAAGTCCAGAGATGTCACTCTTCCTCTTAAAGTGCCTCTCCAACTAGTGAAGGTTGGCAGACTAAAACCACATGGTCCTACCATGTGGACCATGTGGTTTTATTCAGTTCAAGTTCGGTTATTACTGATGAAGTACTGGCGTGAGCAAATTGATAAATCTATTCGGCTCCAAAACTTAAAAAAAAACACAATTACTATTGCACGCAGAGCAAGCCTGTATGCCAATATGCCCGAATTCAACTTTGTGTCCTTAATGGTAAAATAGGGATACATTATAGGCCGCTGATTTTCTTGGCAATTGTTCTCAGGTGGGTCGCGTTGTGAACTTCTTGGTCTACGTATATTCGGGATGTTTTACAAGTGCATCTGTATGTGCCTAAGTGAAATAAATTAATTTTTGTTTGTTTGTTTGCATGTTCATATTGCGATTAGTAACCGGACCTTTTGCAAACGTTCTGAAAATCGGATGCTTTAGAAGACTATAGTATTTAAGAGTTAGGCAATATTATAAGGATCGCCACGATCGAGTCTGTCACTAGAAACGGTTATTGTTTCAACCAGTTTCAACTATCTTGAAAGCGTATTAGTAATATCCGAAATATTTGCTGAGTGAAACATTGTACAAAGCCCATACAAAGCTATTAATTTCTCTGTTCCGAGAAATGCTTGACAATGTCGACACAAATCTATGAAGAATTTACAAAACGCATTTCTGTCTTTCAGCCGTCTGAGGTTAACACATAAATAATTAATTCTTTATCACAAAACACGACACACTGCAAAGAAGATTAGATAACGTCACGTCCTCTTGCCAAAGCAAAAAATGTAGGTTTTCATAGAATTGGGAATATTTCAGATAAAAATATTAACAAAAAGATAATTTACAACAAAGAAGAAAAGAAAAGGAATACAGATTTGTAATAACAAAGCTTCTTGTTTTTTGAATGAAACTCATAACTGTTTTCAATCTACACACGGCAATAGTTTTAAGTTTCCAAAAATGAGTTGTATCCGGAATGATGTCAAAATCAAGACGATGTGATATGAATTTATTAATCTAATGTCTTTACCTAATCTTAGTAACTACCTAAGTAATCCATTATTCCTCAATACAGTATTAACTTACACTACACAATCTCACAGCATCTCATCGTCATGGATACATCTTACGTGCATGAAATAACTACATACTTATGATACCACAATTTGCGTTTTGATGAGACATACGTATAGTAGCTTCCTGTACATATGTATGAAGGCTTTGCTAACTGTACTGAGGATCAAAGAGAAACCACGTATAATATTTATTTCGTGGTTCACATAACTAATACTGGTTCTAGTTCTTTGATGATCGTCATGAATAATATTAGTTCAGTGCCTTTGCCATTTTACGACCTAATACTTACATTACGTGCTAAGGTCTGGCTTTCCAGTAGAGGTGCGATGCGACCACGATGCGACGATAAAGAAAGGAGGTGGCCACTCGTCGCGGATCTCGAGACCTGAGTCGCATCTTACAATTTACAGCTAAAACATGCCCTTTCTTAGCCCTACCCTCTGTCCTGAATGTCACGGTACCACTTAAGGACAACCTGAAATCCTCAGCATAGACGTCCGGCGTAAGTTCCATAATAAAAACTAGGTACACATTGACTGATATATTGGACTGGCTTTGCGGAGACTAGGAATTCTAAATAAGCTAAAGCGCTTCACGCACGCCACACCAGGTGTATGCTGTGCAAGATGCAGATTCGTCTCAGCGTCGAATACTATTTTTCGCATTTTGGGATGACTCCGTGGACGTTTGACGCTATACGAATTATTGGTTGTGATATAGAATTTTTGCCTTAATTGTTATTGCTAGTTTTAAAAATATATTTTATATTTATAATCCCAACCTAATTAGGCAAATCTCGAAGCTCTGGACCATTTCAATGGCAAATCGAGATCAAAATACAATATAGGCCTACATAATTATTATGGATGATCAAAGGAAAACGTTGAAAGTTAAGATTCATATTATACAGAACCTATTCTCTTTTATTTATATTTTATACGATGTCGTGTTTTCATATCTTTTATGTTCTTAAGATGAAATTAATAATATGTTTGATAAATTTCTATGAATTCCATTTATGATAAAGGTCGTAATAGTACCTACCTAAAAAAATAATAATTATAAGTAATCAGAACTCAAAGCTAATGTATTATATGGTAAATAACAGGATATAAATCCCGGTAGAGGTATACTTATTATACACCCACAATTCATCTATACTACCTAATATTATAAAGAGCAAAGATTAGATTGTTTGTTTGCATCGAATAGGCTCCGAAACTACTGGACCGATTTAAAAATTTCTTTCACTGTTGGGAAGCTACTCTCTTTGCGGACATATGCCATATTTTATTCCCGCATTCCCATGGGAACGGGAATTACGCGGGTGAAACCGCGGGACGTCCGCTAGTTAGTTATAATATTGTCCCATGTATGTAATAAGCTGTGACTCTATTATAATCTTGTCCGCTGTTGAAATTTTCAAGTCTTCCAATACGGTCTACATCTATAACATTCTATAGTAAGTACAAATTAGGTCATCTTCCACCGAGCCTTCCAATCCAGTTAGGGTCGGCTTTCCAATCCAACTGCGATTAAACTGAACTTCGATATTTTCCTTGAAGCGCCTGTCAAATGACCTCCACAATCCATAAGTCCACAATCAATGATTGGAGATGTCGAAGTTCTTCTATACTGTCGGGAATGCTGCGACATCCTTCCCACGGCTTACCCCGGGCTCCCGACCGTATAAACAGTGGTCTTCTTCTTCGTATCAATGATTCTTCGTCTTTTTTTCAAACAAATTTGGCATAAAACTCTGCCATCTCAACCGCTCTTTCGGTGGCGTTAATGAGGTCGGCCTTAGAGCAGGATGTAGGACAAAGGGGACATGCAAGCAAGTGCGACATAGACTGCACGGGGGCACCGCAGTCACATGCGGTTAGGCCCAGATCGCGCATTCCCCACCTGCATAGGTTTTGTCTAGACCGGCCGACCATAGTGCGTAAACGGTTGAGAGACCTCCACACTGGCCATCGGAGGTCTTTTCCAGGAGGTAGCTTTTCCTGTGGAGGTAAAAAGTCATGAGGTGGCGGGAGTTTCTCCTTCCACAGCGAGATTCTCAATGCAACAGGGTGTTCGTGCGAGGCTTCGGTTTTTTGCATAAAGCTCTTGCGGCTTTTTAGGCGCGCTCTAGGCGGCTGATGTCCGAATAGGCAGTGACGGGGTTCTGTCTCTTGTTTCGCCTTTTCAAGCCTGCAAGCGGCGATTCGTCTTGTCGCAGGTGGTGCGATACCAGTTAGTGGATAGAGCATGGCGAGACAGTGGTAGAGCACGTGTGATTTAGTCGGTAAGAGTCCAACAAAGCATCCATGAGGGATATACAAAGAATAGCTTAAAAAATACTATTCATATGAGATAAGTGAGCAGAAAATTTCATATAAATAACAATTATTTTATACGAATAACAACGTACTTGATCACGCAAAGGTTTACTGTTGAAAACTCTGTATCATTAACACACGAACTTGTATAATTTATGATACCCTTCGTATTATTTACTACTAAACACGTTTCCTGCGAAAACCTTTCCAGCTGTGTTATAACTGTTTTATTTGTTTATTTAAATTAAGTACTTTCGCATGTGGCGATACTCGTATGAATTGCATTAATGTTACGAGTATTACAAGTATTGTCTACGAGTATTACTATATCTTCGGTTATAATAGATACACATAACATAGGCATACGTATAAATTATAATTAGCGTACGTTAGCGGTACATGTTAAATAGAAAATATAGTTAACATTTTAGCGGAAACTGTATAATAATATAAACATAATTTTGATAGTAAATTAATGTAGGATTATCAAATTAGTAAGACAACAAGTTATGTTGTATACGACGACAACACCGATCGCGGTTTGAATAAATTACCTAACTTAAGTAATTCGTACTTATTGTCGGGTCTGATGTCAGTCCGTCTTCCCTAGCTGCTTTCTTTTTGATCTTGTGAATCTCCTCTCTAACCCTCAGGTAATTTGCATTGATAAAATGGTACATAGCGGTTTAATTAGTGCCCTTGGAATAGACAGATTCTGACTATGAGCGGCTACCTTTGCTTATTTTTTAACGTGAGGGAAAATCCTTCATTGATGCTACGCCGGACTCCTACCGACCAAAAAACCTCACGTAACGCCAAACAGCCTACGGTTGAGAGCCCCGGGCAAGCCCCCGGAAGGATGTCCCAGGACTCCCAACAGACCAACTGGTGGTTCGGGTGCTATCCCGCGTCTTTGAGGGGTTTCAGGTGTGATCCCGCCTCTTAGGGGGGGGCGTGCATGAATCCTTCACGTCACGCTGCCGTCTAGGGCCTGCTTCTGTTAGGACGGCGAGCAGCCCCCTCACCGTCTTCAGGCCCCCGGTAATGGAGGCCACGAGAGGCTACCCGACTAGTTGAAATTATACTTTCAATTTTACTATAACAACACATTTACAAATTTTTTTTAGAAAAATACCTTTTCGAAATTAATAGTTCATACTTACACAAATATTTAAACTGAATGTACCACTTGCCGAAAACTGTCAAGTGGCCCACACATACATTCAATTAAAAGAGATGGAGTGCTCAAAGTTCGGTTCTTTGCCAAGATTTGTGAAGACACAAAGTTCGCAAAGCTTTGATGCCATTTATTATGACATGTGTTTTAGGTACAATAGATGTAATACGACGGCGTTCATATTACAATTTATTTATAGAAGTAGAACTGTGTAAAAGATCAAGGAAACCTAGGACTCACTATATGCTGAGCTCGTTGAATCACTTTTGAATATTAAAAAGTTCAAACCAAATTACTGAAAGGTCAATTTCCTAATTACAAGATTGTCTATCTAACAATTTCGAATAAAACAATCAATTCGTGGTGCTTTATTATAGTCTATGAAAGTAACCCTAAGGCCTGAATATATTTTTTCATGTTTAAAGCCTCATGGATTCCATGCCGGACTTCTATCGACAAAAACCAACCGGTGCAGCACCAGGATTTCGGGTACGCCCTGGGAAAGATTATCCCAAGACTCCCACTTTTAGCCCCTCTCTATAAAATAGATTGCAGAGGGGCGAGACTTGTGTCTGTAGTCTGTGACTCGTTGCATTAAACTACGTCACTAGGTCACGTGGATCATCAGTTTTAAAGTTTGAAATAAAACAAAAATGTGAACGTCAATCGGATTGAACTTACACTGTAACAATAAACGTTTTAGAGAGGGGTAGTCGGGTGAGACCGTCTCATGGCTTTCTTGTAAGGCCGGAACCCTCCAGTAGTCTCGTAGTGCACCCCTGTTTCTTTTGATGTTTGTTATGTGAAAATAATGAAAGATATTATCTTTCAAGGAGTTACCTGGAATCCAGCCTGGGGATCGTGCGTACCTGGGGATCGTGCGAAGCATGGCCCTGTACGGGGCTCCCGTATGGGCGGAGACCCTGACGGCCAGCAATGAGGCTAGACTGATGAGCCCGCAGAGAGTGATGGCCGTCAGGGTGATAAGAGGATACCGCACGATCTCCGGTGAGGCGGCATGTCTCCTAGCCGGGACCCCTCCATGGGACCTGGAAGCGAGAGCCCTTGCGTCACTATTCAGATGGCGCAAGGAGGCGCTGGAGCGGGGCCAAAGGCCTGCGTCTCGAGAAATCGAGGCCCAGCGGACCCTGCTCCACCAGGAAACCCTGGAGACATGGAAGATGCGACTTGAGCAACCAAAGGGGGGATTCGCCACAATCGCGGCCGTCAGACCGGTCATGGACGAGTGGCTGGAGAGAAGACACGGTGCTCTCTCCTACCGGTTGACACAGATGCTTGCCGGGCACGGTAGCTTCGGTAGGTATCTGTGGCGAAAACACCGGGAAACCACGGCCGAGTGTCAGCACTGCGAGGACCGCAGCGATGACACGGCGCTCCACACGCTGGTGGAGTGCACGGCGTGGGCACAACAGCGACAGGTCCTCGTAGTGGGTCTGGGCGTGGACACTCTCTCGCTTGAGGCCATGGTGCGAGCCATGCTCTCCAGCGGGAGTAAGTGGGACTGCGCCGCCTCTTTCTGTGAGCAGGTCATGCTCGTGAAGGAGGCGGCGGGCCGGGTGCGGGAGAGAACTCTCCCACCCGAGTTCCGCAGTCGGCGCCCTGGGCGCCGCCGACGTGTCTTCGCCGAGGACTATCGGCCTCCATGACCGGGGGTCTGAGGACGGTGAGAGGGCCGCTCACCGTCCTTACAGAAGCAGGCCCATGACGGCAGCGTGACGTGAGCAATTAACGCACGCCCCCCCCTTAGAAGCGGGGTCACACCCGAAACCCCCCATAGACGCGGGATTGCACCCGAACCACCCCCTGGGCGAGGCCGCATTGGCGGCCGTAGGTCTATTGGGAGTCACGGGACATCCTTCCTGAGGGCTTACCCGGGGCTCTCAACCATAGGCTGTTAGGCGTGGCGTGAGGTTTTTTAGTCGGTAAGAGTCCGGCATAACATCCTATGAGGATTTTCCCTCACGTTAAACAAAAAAAAAAAAAAAGCCTTAGGCGGATAGGAGGAAACCGGGTTTTAGGTGGATCGCGTCCGGTATAACATTCACAGAACTTATTTCACGTAAAAAATAAAATGAAAGAGATTATCAACTTTCAGGGTCAAAAATCTCATCTCTCTACAAGCCATCAAACCCGCACATAAAGCCTCCAGGGCTTAACCGCCTAGGTCATATTATTCGGGGACCCTTCATTTGCTTGCCTTCTTGACGGAACCTAACCTAAACATCTCGTCAACAATGCTAATGACAGATTGTCATAATAGTTGAGTGAAATTGTTTGTGTAACAATTTCTCGGAAGCAAAACTTTGCGGTCTCTGCGTCATTATAACTTTCAAGGTACTTACCAGTTCTGATTTTTGGGAATTTCAACGTAACCGCTAACGAAGCAACGTTACATGGAATACTTTTAACCACGGTCTTTTTAGCTTATGTAACTTATTTTTATCATATAAATGTATACCTACCACGAGGATTTGATTTGATGATTTTACAACAAAAAAAAAATCTAGTTGTGTAATAATAAAAATCAATAATATAAAAGAAACACAAAAAAAATACGTAACAGACAAAGATTTTAGAAGAATGATGTCAGTTTATTTTGTATTTTCTTTCGTTCTTCACAGAATAAAAGATATGTGTGATGGATATCATTTTAAAAATTCTAAACTATTGACGGAAGTAGATGATGTTCTAGGTTACGTCCGCACAGGCAGGCGGCTTGCTTGGTGCCTAGTGCCTAGCGAGTCACCTAGCGAGTCGCTTAGTAAAACGGACATACTTGAATGTTCGCGACCGGCCGCACTGCGCGCTTGGCGCCTAGCGAGTAGCTTAGCGTGTATCCAAGTAAACAAACATGTTGGTTTTTTGTCGCCAGGCGCGAGGCATTTTGAAGAAAAAAATATACGAAATATTAATCGCATCCATACATACAAATAAATTCAATTGGAGTGTCTGTTTGTAATATTAAAATAACCGCTTTCTACTGCATGCATATGAATGTATTACGGTACACATACCAAAATATATACTTTTAAAATTTTTGTCTGTCTGTTTGTTCTGGCCTCCGGCTAATCTCTGGAACGGCTGGACCGATTTGGACAGGACTTTCACTGGCAGATAGCTTATGTAATAAGTAGTAACTTAGGCTACTTTTATTTTAGAAAAAATCTTTTATTTTAGAAAAAAAACTAAATATTTAAACTAAATTTTTTCATTACATTCTACGCGGACGAAGTCGCGGACACAGCTAGTCATAAATAGATGAGTATCCGAATGAGTTAATTTTCCTTTAACTTTACTGAGAAGTAGATCAAATGTGTCTCTGGCCATACGCAAATCTTCGTAATTTTTTAGTAAAAATTATGCAATTGCTTATATAGAACAAAAAAATCCCCATGACTTGACGGTGTCTTATTTATTTCATGAACCCAATATGAAGCGCTCGGGGCCCCGCGGACTCAGTGTTGTGTAAACGATCACTGTAGTAAGCAACATTTACTGTGGCCGTTCATGGATGGGTGACCGTCTCGTGACCACTGTGTGACATTAATTTTCCGTGCTTCGAAAAGTCCTTGGTCCCGGTTGCCAGTAAAATAGCAGTCGAGGCAGTACCTAAGCCAAGTTGAGGGCCTTTTTAGGCGGCTTAAAAATTTTTAACAGCTGGCACTGCTGGCAGTCCTTGCCTGCGCCTGTCCATATCAACATGGCAATACGGCTCACCACCTATTACGTGGGACAAAATCTCAAAGGTGAAATGTGGGCATCTAAAATGCCTCTGTCTACCCCTTCGTGGATAAAAGGCGTGATCATATGTATGAACCCAATATAGAGCAGTATATAGCTATTTTTGAAAGTGAAATCTCTTCAACGTGCCGACAAGCAAGTGACCAAGGCACCTAGCGACCCACCACGCAAACCACCTTTCAGTGCGGCCACCATGTATCCTAGCAAGTAGCCAGGATGCAAGCCGCTAGGCGCTAGGCGCCAAGCAAGCCGCCTGCCTGTGCGGACGTAACCCTATTCAAGTTTCGAACACGGCAAAGTTCAAACAGAAAAAGTTAAAATATTTCAAATGAAAAACTTGAAACTTTGTGTAGGTACGAGACTCAGATAGTTTGAAAGAATAAAATCGCTCGGAAATCACATTCCTCTATTGACATGAGACAAAATTAAATAACCCCACGGCCACATCACGATTCTACTATTTTCAAAAGGTTAACGAAAATGCATTAACAAATTTAGATACACAATGTAAGAAAAATATTTGCAGCAGCATTTTTAAAAGAGCTATTTTATTTTGACAGCTTGTCCCAAACCTTTAAGTAGTTTACAAGATGGCTGCCGCACAGAAATTGAAACGGAAATGGGAAGTGTGCAACACTCATTGCTTTGACATTATTTTATAAGCTTTCAGTGTTGGAAATATGGTGTTATTTTTCTTTATAGTTTTGAAATAATATGAGAGCGTTCGTTTTCCCGCTGATGCAGTGTTGTTCTGGCAACGACCACAGAGTTAAACATATTTCTCTATGGCTGATCTTCAGATGGGTGACCAGTGACCACTCGCTGTTATTTTTGTTAAGGAGCGTTTTCGCTTAAATCTATTTAACGGTCCTTGTAAATAATATCATGAAAAAGGGCCAGATGCTTATAAAATTGTAAATATCCTCAATTTTATAACCACAGAGTAAAACACAGCAACTACCTATCTTATACTAGCGGACGTCACGCGGTTTCACCCGCGTAGTTCCCGTTCCCGTGGGAATACGGGAATAAAATATAGCCTATGTTCACCGCAAAGAGTGTAGCTTTCCAACAGTAAAAGAATTTTTCAAATCGGTTCAGTAGTTTCGGAGCCTATTCGTTACAAACAAACAAACAAAAAAAAACAAAAAAGCATAAAAGCATAAAAGCAAAAAAACAAAAAGACAAATCTTTCCTCTTTATAATATTAGTATAGATGAACTTTTATAAGATAAATATATATCTATGTTCGTTTGCTGCAATAAAAATGGTAATTCTCTGATCCTAACCAAGAGAGATCATTGAGATGTGAGGTTACAAAGAGACCAGTCATTTTGATCGATTGATTCAAGTCACTCTGATGAGCAACCAATAAAATTGGGGCGACTGAGTGACAGATAAACCGCTACTTCATTTTTTGTTATAGAATTTTAGTAACGCTGGTGTACCAAACAAACTCACGCATTTATGACTGGCCTCGTGGTCCAGTGGTTAGTGTGCCTGACTAAGGATTCGGAGGCCGTGGGTTCTATTCCCACCCAGGACAAATCTCTTTGTGTAATGAGCACATTGATTTGTTCTGTGTCTGTAATTTGTCTATAATATTATGTAAGTAGGTACCTATGTATTTAGAAATAATAAGTATGTTCATCATTCGTCTAGATCCCATAGCACAAGCTTATATTAGCATAATTTATGCTAGTTGATGTTGTGTGAGAATGTTCACCAATATTTATTAATTTATAAAAATTTTATTAACAATAATTGAAGCAAAAAGTTAGTAGTTACAGTATGTTTTAATCTAGAGAAATAGTGATTTTATTTTACGCCATACCATACCAAACACAGCAAAAAAGAAAAGCACTTAAATTATTTTGTTTAGAAGAGAGCACCTAATGGCAATCAGGTTTGAACCGGTCCGTGAATCAGACGATCTCAGTTAATGAGAAAAAAAACTAATAACACACTGTTACTGGCTATTGAACTCTATACTGACAGGGGAAAGGAATTGGAGGGGAGGGACGAGGGCATTCTATTTAGAAGCGAACAATTCAGTTAGGACAGTTAGTACTTCAAGATATTATATAGATCGGTCAAGAAGATAATAAGGAAATAGCCGATGTCTTGAGGTTTCACCAGCGATTTCCCATTACTGTTTCCTATGTCAACCGGTGATACTGTAATTTTCCAACAGTGAAAGAATTTACTAAATCGGTTTAGTAGTTAGGAGGCTATTCAATGTTAACAAATAACCAGTCAACTCTTTCTTCTTCATAATATTAGTGTAGGAAGATAGTGTAGAGTAATAGATGATTAGATGTGCTTTAGACAACGTAGAAAGGATGGATTTATGAGACCAATGTGGATGTACGAGGTTGTCACGGTCGACAAAGCACCTAAATCAACCTATCAAAGCGGAGAAGCGGAGCTCAGGCTTTTGAACTTAAGAGCCTACCAGACGCCAAATTGTTGAAAGAAGATAGAAGATATGCATTTTAGCGTGCAAGACAGAGAGAGATGCGATCGGTTTTTGTGCGTTTTTAAACAAATAAATTAATTATAAAAAAACTATAACCAATATTAAAAAAGTGGTCTAGTGCAAATGAAGATTTTACTATTGTCTTTCTTATAAATATTTTATATTATAAAAACAACTTAGAACTTATGAGATCTAGGTTAAAATTTCAAGAAATCGAGGTATTTTCAACACAAAAATCTATCGAGGATTTTATCAGTAATCGTGTTTCGAGCCTAGAGCGTTTTTAGTTCATGAACTGAAGTTGTCTGTGTTCAAATTTCAATTTAGCAGACCTCACGAGTCCTGAGATCTAGATCAAAGTAATAGTCTATTTGGCGTCATATGGACTCTTAAGTTTTAGATGTAAACGAAAGATACTTGGTTTAGATTTGAGAGAAGATACTAAAACAACGTTGGTTTTATGACTAAGTTCTGAGCTGTTTTCTATTACTGGAAAGTCTTGCGACTTAGAAGAAAAAAAGAAAGCTTGAAATTAAAAGAGACAAATCAACCATTTTATATTCATCTATCGATGGGAATAAAACCCACACTTCGAAGCCCTTGTTATCACACTCTACAGTCCAAAGCATTGCGGCAAGAAGACTTTGGATAAGGAGACGCCTTAGTCATATCATACCCCCTTAGACCAAATATTACGGGACTAGCCTTTGCGAACCACCGCATACAAAAATATTCTGCCAGTTTTCATACAAGTGAAGGGGGAAACGCAAAGACATATACAATTTCATTGCATTTAAAAATGTATTAATCGACAAACGCGTAATGGCTGTTGTGTGTTAATTTTTATTGTACAGTCAACTACAATGAAATGTACTAGTTTAATAATATAAAATGATGTACTGATGTACAGTGCTTTTATAAAGCCAAAAGACCAAATGGTCATGTGCAATGGCAGAAAACAATGCTTAAGTAAGGCGCATCCTGTGGTTAGATGATCTAAGCATACCCCTCTTGTAACAACTTCACATAATCACATAATAGAGGACAGTTGTTCAAGTTACAACGCTTTTGTCAAGCTGTGTATCTCAACAACATGTTTATAAAAAGAATTGTTTTTTTTACAAACATCTTGTTGTTCAATTTTTACGGTGTGCTCTCTTTAAAGTGACACCCTCCATGGACCCTACTTACAAAATAAAGTGATAGAATATCGTTTGACAGTTTAAAAGCTACTACTGTAAGGTCCAGCCCAGCCATAGAGCAACGCGACCAGTACAGGAAGAGTAGACATAGCATTTTGCTCCATACATAAATTTGTCTGTCGTTATGTTGCAGGGGGAAATAGTATTCCTAATCATAACTACAAAAAGCAATCGGCTATCACTATGGAACTTACACAAAACAGTACACTCATAATTTTTCATTTTCATATATATTTTAATACCGTTTGGAGTACGCTTTGACAGAGGGGAAAGTCTTGGTCCGGTGCCTCCCCTCCAAATAATAGTCATAAGTCGTGTTGCTCTATAAGTCCAGCAATAAATTGAATATTATGTATAAGAATCTATCTACCTATTCGACGAATGGACGAATCGAATAACGGATCCTTTTTTCTGACAACATAAAAAGAGGGTCACAGTTTTTATTGAAATGTTAGTTGCTTTTATGGCCCTGTTGGGTACAAAATGTATGATGTACGAGTGTCGTTACTTGTCCAGATGAATACATAAATTTTAGTGTGACTCCTAGTTCAGAGGAGAAATTTGAGCTCCATTTTAATAGAGAATAATGTGTTACAAGAATTAGGTTTTAGTGAAATATGGAGTATATTTTTTTCTTAATTACGCGTGCCAGACTGTTTTAGTAATAAAAGTGTAGAACATTAGTTCAAATTAAAACTCATCTCAGCGTTAGCTTCTAGTTGAATTTAAGCTTTGAAAAGGTGTTTTCGTTGATACTTTTAAAGATATAATCTATTTTTTTCGGTGTGCACGCACATCCAACATTTGAGTCAAAGCCACCATCGTCAGTGTGCAGCTATACATTACAAAGACAGATTATACGAGCAAGATATATAGCTTGGCATGAGTGTAAAAAAACCCTGTTGGACCCATATTATTGAAGTCTATCAAATATCCACGGACTTTATTGTTGGAGTAACACCATCGTAAAAAGATTTAATATTATAATTAATCTTATTGAATAAGCTCACATCAAAGTAACTGGAGTCACTTTGATGTGATGTCATGATTCAAAAATGCTATCTCCATGTTCATTTAAAACGAATTTTAAATTCAATTTTAAATCAGCTGAGGAAAGTCATCCCTTGTCATGTAAATTTCGCTCCAGTTAAACATTAAGTCAAGTTTTTTGGACACGAAAAGAGTACCTAAGTGCTGTCGAGAGTGCCGTGGCACTATATTGGTACTTGAGCACGTCGGGCGAATGGCGCTTGAGGTTTTTATACGCTATGAAATATGATAAGACTGGTGAGGCCTGAGTTGGCACGAGATATTCGGAGGCACTTCAAATAAATCGGCTTCCTTTAGGGTTCATTAACGCGACCTGCTCTCGTTTATACGGAACCTTTTTATCAAGAAAGTGTGAAGGGCTTGTCGGTAATATTCTTTGTGTTTTTAGAAGTCGCGTGACTTGAGTGTCGAGTCAAGAGTTTTGAACACGTAAACTTATGATTTTCGTCGATAACATAATCTACCTATATCCCGTTCGCTCTAAGTTTGCCGCTGGCGTAGAGGCTGGTGTAGAGGCGTAGTTTGGGAGGCGATCGGCAAATTTAGAGCGAATGGGTAGTACTTCAAAAAATACTTTGTAACGTAACGCGTCTACACCTCCTGTGCTTAAAGCAAATTTCTTGGCACGGAGCGTGAAGTGGCATATCTTAAGTCCGGTTTTCACCGCGAGCTGAGCAAGCCCATTCATGAATCCGTTTAGCTCACAACAGTAAACTGCATACTAATAGCCTTTTGAACTGTGAACGCGACCCTTAATCTGTTGACATCGCTATGACTTTCCATCAGGTCAAGATAGTAACACACACAAACTGCAAGGTGATCTCATCTTAAGAGCATAAATTGTGTCATAAAGTTTATTGTTTGCAAAATAGGTACATTTTCTTTAATGTATGTGCCTACCGATCTCTAGGCGAGGCCGCAGTAGGGCTTGAACTCCGGAATTCCGGAATTGATATAATTCCGGAATTCCGATAAATTCTAATATCGTTTTCAATTCCGGAATTGGCGAGATCAATACCGGTATTTCGATATTGAAAAAAAAAATATTTTCGCTTCTATACCTAATTTCATTACAAACAAAAATGTAGATTATAGCTTCTTATGCAATTTAATTACCTTTAATTACTACAATATTGATAATTTAGGATTTCTCTATTAACAAATTAATTCGATTATTTACTTAGGTATTAATCATTTTATTTGATGATATTTATAAAACCTACTAAGAAATTAATAAATAATAAATAAATATTCACGGACATCTCACACAACGAAAACTAAGAAATTAAATCCATAAAATTAATGGTATTTGATAGAAAACATACTATTTAAATAATAATAATATTATTGACTAGCTGACCCGCGCAACTTCGTTTGCGGCACATGAGAGTTAGAAAAAGAGAGGTATGGTATTAATATTTTGAGTAATATAATGTTTCCCGTCGCATTTACTCTCGTCGCGCCTAGTCCCGTCGCGATACATTAGAGCTGACCCGCACAACTTCATTTGCGTCACATGAGCGAGAAAGAGAGAGGTGTAGTATTAATATTTAAGGTGATATAATGTTTCCCTTCGCATTTACTCCCGTAGCGTCGCTTATATTCATTAGAGCTAACCCGCACAACTTCATTTGCATCACATGAGATTGAGAAGAAGAGAGGTGTGGTATTAATGTAAAGTTATATAATGTTTCCCGTTGCATTTACTTCCACCCGTCCTTTTTTGGTACGGAACTCATGTGTGTCCGACTCGCACTTGGCCGGTTTTTATCGTTCAGTTGATTGGCTACCACTGCAGACCACGTTTACCTACTCCCGTCGCGTCGCTCATTCTTCAAAACTTATTAAAAGGGGTTATTGTAAGTGAACCTTAAGTGAAGATAGGCATATACTGTTGACGACATTTTTTTGTAACTTTTAAACGGGTACATTTTTGTGCCACAAAATTTTCACGTAACTTTAACAATTTACGCAACGTACGCAGTGGAAGCTCTTAAAAGAAAGAAATTTTCCCCGTTCTCGAAACATTATTTATGGCTGCTCCGCTGCTATTCGCATTAGCGTGATTTTATATCGCCATTAGCCATCCTCAATAAATGAACTATTAAACAGTAAAATAATTTTCGAAATGCAACCAGCAGTTTCTGAGATCTTAGGACAAACAAACTCTTCAGTTTTATAATATTGTTAGCGAACCTTAAGAGATAGACATATGCCGCCGCGGACTTTTTTTTAGAACTTTTAAGAGAAACAATATTGTAATATACAATTTTTACGTATCTTAAACTATTTACGCAGCGTACGCCTCGGAAGCTCTCAGACGGTAAAAAATATTCCCCGTTTTCGAAACATTATTGATTGCTGCTTCACCCCTATTCGTTTTAGCGTGATGTTATATAGCCCATAGCCATCCTCAATAAATTGACTATCAAACTGTAAAAGAATTTTATAAATCCAACCAGTAGTTCCTGAGATCCTAGCGTTCAACCATACAAACAAACAAACAAACAAACTCTTCAGCTTTATAATATTAGTATAGATGTTTTTGTATTTTTTTTTTACATTTAGACTTCAATTTATAGTGCAAACTTAGACTTAGCTCTGACTTATGCTACGAGTTAAATTTAACTTTGATAGAAACGCTGTAAGAATTTGACAGAGGTCTCGCTCAGCATAGTTCTAGTAGTTCTGACGGAACTCATGGGGCCCGTACCTTATTATTAGGGGCAAACTTTGCCCCCAAGGCGCTCCACTGACCCAGAGTGAGGAGGGTCCTGGGTTCCCTGTTCTCATCAAGGCGGAGGAACATATTCCTTAGCACATGGCTCCATCTCAGGCGCCCGATGCTGATTACAGCGAGAACGACGTGCCCGAAGTCACTGAAGGTGAGTTAGGGGCGACTGTACTGCGGCTTAGATTCCGCAGGGACCGTGTCCCTGGACCCTACAGCATTCCAGGCCGAGCGTGGGTCCTGGCTCTTGAGGATCTCGGGCCTCGAGTGATGGGGCTCTTTAGTGCATGCCTCGAAAAAGGTCCGATTCCCAAGGTCTGGAAGATAGGGAAACTGGTTCTGATCCGAAAGGCAAGGTAGTCGGCAGTTTACCCATTCGGAGATCGGCCGATCGTGTTGCTCCGTTGAGCGACTCCGGCCGATCCCCGATCGGTCGATCCCCAACAATGATAAGCTCAAGGAGCTTGCATACCTCGTTAGGTATGCAAGCTCCTTGAACGTATCATTGCACAGCGCACAGTCGGGCACCTCACACGCGTGGGGCCAGATCTGGCGGATAACAAGTTTGGTTTCCGTCAAGGGCGCTCCACCGTGGATGTGATCATGTGCATTAGAAGACTGACGGAGAAAGTAACATCGCAGGGTGAGGTTGTGTTGAAATCGATGGCGATGTCAAGAGACACCGGCATCGCCTTCAACACCTTGCCCTGGAGCTGCGTTAGGGAGGCGCTTATTTATCATGGAGTGCCTCCTTACTCCCGTCAAATTGTCGGGGCCTATCTTTCCGAGAGGGCCATAACTTACCCAAGCTGGCTAGAGCCCAGCCGGGTCAGCGAGATACGTCGTGCGCTGTTCCGCAGAGATCAGTCTTAAGACCGCTTCTGTGGAACATCGGTTACGATTGGATGCTGCATAGTCCGTTGCTCAGAGGCGGCATGTCTCGAGGACCTGGCAGCGAGGCAACTTGCGTCCTTGTTTAAATAAATTAATTATATTTCTAATTTATTCTTTTCTGGTGCAAGGAGGCGCTGGAGCGGGGTCATAGGTCTACCAGAAATCTAGGTTCGGCAGTTCCAGTTCCACAAGGAAACCGTGGAGACCTGGACTTGAGCAACAAAGCGAATCGCCACATCACATCACACAAGGAAGGAATCGCCGAATCGCCACAATCTAGGCGGTCAAACCAGTCATGGGCGAGTGACTAGAGTGCAGCAACGGTGCGGTTGCTCTATCCTACCGGTTGTCACAGATGCTTACCGGTCACGGGAGTTTCAGTAAGTATCTGTGACGAATACACCGGGAAACCAAACCTGAGTGCCAGCACTGCGAGGAACGCAGTGGGGACACAGTACTTCACACAGTAGTGGAGTGCACAGCGTGGGCTTAACAGCGCCCGGTCCTCGAGGTAGGTCTGGACGTGGACATTCTCTCACTGGAGACCATTGCGCGAGCTATGATCTCCAGTGGGAGTAAGTGGGACGCCACTGCGTCTTTCTGTGATCAGTTAATGCGGCGAAAAGTGATCGAGAGAGAACGCTCCCACCCGAATTCCGCATGTCTTTGCCCAAGACTATCGGCCTCCATAATCGGGGGCCTGAGGACGGTGATAGGGCTAATCGCCGTCCTTACAAAAGCACTACCAAGACGAAAACGTGACGTGAAAGTTTCACGCACGCCACACACCCTGAGATGCGGGGTAACACCTGAACAAGCCCCAAATACGCGGGATAGCACCCGAACCTCCTAGGTGAGGCCGCAGTGATAGTCAAGGTCTGTGGGGAGTCCTGGGGTCATCCTTCTGAGGGCTTACCCGGGCCAACCGTAGGCAATAGTTAGGAAACGTGTGGTTTTTAGTTGGTTACGCTAAAATAAGTAATTTTACTGGGAATCAAAGTAGTTTATCACTAATCACGTAGGACTGCCAGCTCCCGTTTCTTTTTTTACATATCACTATTTTACTAGTTCCGGAATTCCGGAATTCCGGAATTCAAATACTGAATATCGAAACTCAATTCCGGAACTGAAAAAGTGTCCGATATTCAAGCCCTAGGCCGCAGTGGTAGCCGTAGGTCTGTTGGGATTCCTGGGGTATCCTTCCGAGGGCTTACCCGGGGCTCCCAACCGTAGGCTGTTGGGCGATACGTAAGGTTTTTTAGTCGGTAGGAGTCCGGTATTACAGAGCATCCAAGAGGATTTTCCCTTACGTAAAAAAAATAATGTTAGTATCTAAATTAAATTACAATATTACGTAACTCCTGAACTCATACAATATTCAAAATGAATATGTGGGTATTTACATACGTAGCCATAATAATGTTCCCGTCAAGGTCAGCTCATACCGAGACGCGATGCAGCGATGCATTGCAGCGTGAAGCCGCTGACACCGATTTCACGCTCTCACTGAATATTTTACCTTTTTGTATTCTGATCAGTTGTATTAAAATGCCTAACATATTTTTCCGGTTTGTACAGCTCTTGAAAGTTAAAGAACTTAAACAATGTCTTGTAATTGCATTTCGTTTGAGGATTTAAAGGTTCTTAAAATAAAGTAGGTACTAAAATAAAAATAAAATAAATAAATAAATAAAATAAAATAAAATAAATACTTAAAATAAAGTACCTACTTACATTCGCCTCTGCTGAGAACTTTACAGAAGGCACTAAAGATACGTTATACCCTCTTATATTTGCTCCATGGTTATACCAACCTGCAACAATTAAAATTTTAATCAATTCTTACGTCAAAAACACATCAGCAATCTAAGTATTTACCCGAGAATACCCAGCTACAGTAGCTGGGACCATTTGCATCCTCTCAGACTATGAGACGTTTCAGTCATACACAATTTATTATTTTTCAACACCAATACTACTGTTTCTCTTACATCTATTCTGTCAATTCCAAGTTTTCCTAGCACATAGCTTTTAACGCCGACCTTTGTATTTTTTTATTTATTTATTAGGTAGTTTTGTACACACAATTGAGAAAAAAATAACAATAAAACAATGCACTAGTTTTTTTTATTGTTCTAGCTTTAAATTATTTGTAAGTGCTGTTGATTAAAAGTACGTACGTTCCATCTTGAATTAAAATACTTAAACATTTTTCACATTATTTCTTTTAGTAACCTGATCGTTATTACACCGGAAAACGCCGTAAAAGGAAATCTCTCAGGTTCAAAATTTAATAATGTAATAGGATAATGTAATAGGTACGAGTTTTCATTGAAGAGCTTTAAATTTGTAGTCAACCTTTGTATTAAATATTGTGTATGAAGGATCTAAAACAAGAATTTCAGCAAAATCTAGAGAAAATGTGTGTTTGTTTAAGTAAAGGTTGATGGAAAGTAGGTCAGTAGTGGCTCCACAGCCTCATATAAGTATGTTAATCTAGTCTTAAGCACCTATTTGCGACGAAAGTCCATTACATAACGCTTGTGTGTGGGGGAAACTAAAGGAAGTTCGAGACAGCATTTTCCGGGCGACACCTTATTCGGTAATATGCTGGTATAATACTTACTTCAGTATTATACTAAACACTTATCACTAACTTGGCTAAGCGATTTCGTAAGAGGAAAACACACAATTTCGTCGTGAAAACAGGTTATTTGGTATAAAATACTGAAATTAGTTTTTGATATTTGACTGTTGTGCGTTAGGATTAACGAATGGTGAGAGTTGGGTGGGTTTCTCTGCCTCCCCTCTTCTATTATCATTCTACTATCCATTTCCGCATGTAACGCTTGCTTCCAATAACTGAAATATTTTTATTAGAATCCGTATTTATTAGATTGCAGTAGGTATAATATATGTGTGGTATGTGAGTATACTTGTTTGCATCGAATATGCTCCGAAACTACGTAACTGATTTGAAAAATTTCATTCACTGCTGGGAAGCTACACGAGCCCCAGTAAACATAAGCTATCTTTTATTCCCGTATTCCCACGGGAACGGGAGCCACGCAGGTGAGACCGCGTAAAGGCCCGCTAGTATGAGATAAAACAAGAATTTAGGGTCCTACCATGTCTCTGGTGCGTAGAACAAAACCCCATGTGCAAGATATAGCGTGTCATCGTGCGGTAAAAACGCCATGCGTGTTTTTAACACATTCAAATATTGATAGTTTTATGGTAGGTAGATACACACCTTATTGCACATGCGATACACAATAAAAAACACATTATTTAAATCGCCCAATGCGTAAAAAATACAGAAGAAAATTATTGATTCTTCATTTGCACAAAATCCTTTTAAATACCTACCTAGTTTAGATAACCCTACAAACAAATAAATCACAGACTGTTACTCAAATTACCATTCCTGCCAGATCCGTTCGGTAGTCGAGTAAAAGTGTCAAGAAATAGGTGGTAAGTACCTATCAAATCACATTTTGGTATAATGATAACAAAAAAATATCAATTAGGTATATGGTGGAATTGAGAACATCCTCCCTTTTTAAAGTCTGTTAAAAATGGCTGGATTGAAATGCTAGGTACCTGCTAGATTTTACTACCTGCATTTGATTTTTTTTTGCATGTGGTAATATCCTCACGTAGGTATGCTATTCCGGACCCAGATACCAGCTACCAGTAGATACCAGCTAAAACCACATTCGGCTACCTGAGAACATAAAGGTAATCTAACTAAAGTAAACTAAATTCTCATTCGCAACGACAACGGGATCCTTTTTAGATATTTCCAAGTAATTGACTTTGATTTTATAAACAAAGAAAAATACTAAACAAAAGGACTTTTATCTAAAGCAATACGATAAAGAGATTTGTGATATCATATTAGTTTATTGAACAAAACTATCTTGTTTGCCGGTTTACTATCGACTTTACTTGGACCGAATTAAAAAGATGTATTCAATTCCTTGGTATTCTAGTAGACAATGGAAACAACCCGGTTAAAAATCAAAATATGATTATGGATAGAAGTAACAAAGTAGTAGAACTCATAAACATGATTATTTCCAACTTATGACCATAGGAAATTAGGAATGTTAGTCAATAAAAAATTAAATGCATGATAATTTTCAAATACCACTCTCATTGCCATTTTCAAAAACATTTTAAAAATGTCTCATTACCATTTTCAAAAATCTTTTTAAAATGGTAATGAGATCCGTACTGTATCTAGGTACTACAAAAGGCAATATGGAACTGAATTCACGTACAGCTTTTATTGAATCTTTGTATTTAGATTTCTTCGGATGCTAATATTAACTTAAAATAAAAAAAGTTCAGAGGTCAATTTACCTTTTCATGAAAAAATACCAATATCTGTTCGATTCTGAGCAAAATTTTTCTGTCTGCTTTAAGTCACACAATATCTTTGCCGACTGTGAATCAATTTTAATGATTCTTTTTTATCGAAATGGTTTCCCGCGATGGGTGGTCTGTTTGTAATAAGAAAAAAAAATCCAAGGAGATGGAAAAATATTAGGAAAGAAATTTAATACACTTTGACCTCTTTCCTTATTCTCAAAATTATTGTAAAGATCAAGTTTACTGTAATTTATAAACCGGGCGTTGGAAGTTCGACAGTACTGGGTTCGTATATTTTTTGTTAATAGCGTAAAGTTATCTTTTGACTATCGATTCTAAAGATATAGTCATACATACATAGAAGGGGAATATTAATCATAATGTAGTAAATATTTTTCCATCAAATACTTTATCTCTTAATAGGTAATAAATAACTAACAACGGCTTCAAGCTGTTCCAACTATTGAATAATTCGCGTGACTTGTATTAAATATTATTGCCAACTTTAGGGCCACTGTCGGAAGTCTTACGGACTGTGAGAGTGGCCCCCAATTCCTAGATGCGCCATGACTTTCCATCAGGCTTAGGGTTACCATATGTGAAGAAATGTATGCCTGATTTACATAGTAAAAACGCCTGATTTTCACGAAAAATGCCTGATTTCCTTGAAAAAATGCCGCACAATAAAAGAAATATTTAATAACAAGTAAAACACATTGCGTGAATGAATTTTTAATTTGAAAAAATCAATTTTCAGACACATTAGAGTAGGTAATAAGAAATTCAGCCAAACATATGATTTGTTTTTTAATAAATTATAAGGAATTGCCACTGTACGTTTTCTTACATACTTCTAATGATCGCCATTTTTAACAAGTCTTTTTGAGTTAAAATATATGCACAAAACTCTTTATAATTAATCATTTCGCCTGACTTAGAAGAGCGCCGGCCGGGCGCCTGATCAAGTGCTAAAACGCCTGGCGAATCAGGCGAAAGTAACCCTAATCAGGCTGGCGACGTCAATTTGGCGAGCAAATATAGAAAAATATCGTTAGGAATACCTAAGTGCAATAAGAACTGACGTTGCAATAAGTAATATTATTACACTTCCTAGAAAACACTTCACCGAACGACATTTTATCGAAAACCAAAATTTTAGGCAGGCAATCGGATTAACAAGTGAAAGAAGAAATACAAAGGAACTGATTTAAATAATTGAAGATTTTTCATTTGAGGTTTTACATAACGAACTGCTTACAAAAAAGTTGACCTTTAACCTTTGTATAAGCGCTTTAATTTTATCTGATTAGGTAGTCTTTCATTTCATTTATGTAAGCTATATTCCCTGTAGTTTATGAAACTCTCACTTGGAAGATTGGGATCAGAACTGAAAAATATACAATAATCACGCCTTTATTCCCAAACTCCGTTTTTTATTTACGCTCACATTTAACCACTATTTATGTATTTTGCCGTGTTGAAATGGGTAGGTAATTTTTTTATTAAAAAGAGAAATATACCTACTCGTACAATCACAGATTACAGAAGTAAAGACAGATTATAACGGCATTATTCACTTCTAGTGAGTCTACTAGATATTGTGACGTAAGGGATTCACGCACGCCCCCTAAGAAGCGGGATAACACCCGAACCCCCCCCCCCCCCCGTTGAGGCCGCAGGGGTAGCCGTAGGTCTCTTGGGAGTTCTAGTGTATCCTTCCGAGGGCTTCCAACAGTTCCAACAGTAGGCTGTTAGGCAGGATACGTGAGGTTTTTTAGTCGGTAGAAGTCCGGCATAGCATCCATGAGAATTTTCCCTCACATAGAAAAAAAAGTAGGCTACTACGGTAGTAGACTCCGTAGTTGTGACAACTACACAGTTATTCTTATTAGTTATTTTTCATTTTGTATTTGCTTTCTTGTCCTCACTTTCTTGTTCAGCAAGCATCATCTGCCTTCATTTAGTCCTATAATCTGTTACCTACAATAGAATCAATCTAGTTTTCATTCTATTACACGACTCACAATTTATTTCTACAAGTACACAAATCTGTTCATCCGATTACGCATCCGATATTATAATTCTTTAAAGACTTTTCAATTGTCGTTTCATTTACAAATGCCTTTTATGGAGAAGACGTTGACGTTATTATAAACAACATACATTTTAAGCCCGGAGGATTAGACGGGTCGAGCTATGTCATAATGGTATAACCACAGCCTACAGATGTGGTATAACTTTGTAGTTGTTTTGACATTACATTCTTATGTTGGCGGGACTTCTAAGTCTTTTTGAACGCCTACTCAAAAACAGTCTTTGACAATATTAATTTTAGGTTTAGTAGGTATTTGTATGTTCTATTTTTTATTACCTACTTGTAAGCTTGTAAGTATGATAAGGAGTTATTGACCATTAATTAATATCTTTTTTCTTTAAAGCTCACTTTTGACTGGGTTAGACGATTTTGCTATAACTTTTAAACTTCAACAAATAAAAAACCGGCCAAGTGCGTGTCGGACTCGCGCACAGAGGGTTCCGTAACAAAAAAAATCAGACCAAATCACGTTTGTTATGGGAGCCTTCCTTGATCTTCCCTTTTTTTTCTGGTTTTAGTATTTGTTGTTCTAGCGGCAACAGAAATATTGCTCGTTCGCTCTAACTTTGCCGCTCGGCTCTATACTAAAGTCGAATTTTTGATTAGACGAAGTAAATTGACAGCAACTAATGTCACTTCTTCTTGTAGTGTTGCGTATTTTCTATGACGAAGTGACATTAGCTACTGTCAATTTACTTCGTCTAATTAACATTTCGGGTATACGCCTCTACGCCAGCGGCAAAGTTAGAGCGAACGGGTAGTACATCGCACCTTCATTTCGAAACCGTTACTAAACAAAATAACTAAATTTTACAGGAGAAGCAATTTAAGATTTTTGGCCTATTAAATACCTCATAATGAAAAACTTATGAACTTTTATGAGGTATGTCTTAGATTACTTATTAAATTATTAGTTCCTTTTCAAGATGTGAAGGCACATAATTAGATAATTTAAATAATTACTGATTTATAATAATTTTATTTTTTATAGTAACACTTTCGCAATAACTTTTTTTTTCAATTATCATGGAATATTGTAATGTTAGTATGAATTGAATGTTACTATGTAAAAAATAAAATTCTAGCTATTTTAAATGACAGAATAATGAGTGTGAAATATATTTAAAGACACGGATTAAATCACTATTTATTAAACGAACGTATGAAGTACAATTATAAATGGAAAATAACTCTTTATTCTTCTTTTGATAATTATCATTTAATTGAAGCTTACAGTCACCGTATTTACTTATTTTGAATAATAATATCAACAGAAAACTAATTCCTATTCAGATGGGACCACCTGCGGGATCCAGCCTACAGGTAGGGGGCGTCAGCATCAGCATCGAGTTCTCTTTGAAGTATCTGGGCCTCGTACTCGATGGCCGGTGGAAAATCGGACATCACTTCCGAAGTTTGGTCCCAAAACTAATGGGGGCATTGATGCCCAACATCAGGGGATCCTACGCTCCCTACAAGGAAACTGTACCTGGGGATCGTGCGAAGTATGGCCCTAGGGGCCCCCGGATGGGCGGAGACCCTGACGGTCAGCAACGTGGCTAGATTGCTGAGCCCGCAGAGGGCGATGGCCGTCAGGGTGATAAGGGGATACCGCACGATCTCCGGTAAAGCGGCATGTCTCCTAGCCGGAACCCCTCCATGGGACCTGGAAGCGAGAGCCCTTGCGTCACTATTTAGATGGCGCAAGGAGGCGCTGGAGTGGAGCCATAGGCCTGCGTCTCGAGAAACCAAGCCCCAGCGGTCCCAGCTCCACCAGGAAACCGTGGAGACATGGAAGGTGTGACTTGAGCAACCAAAGGGCGAATTCGCCTCAATTGCGGCCGTCAGACAATCATGGAAGAGTGGCTAGAGAGGAGACACGGTGCTCTACTGCTACTCCTACTGGTTGTCACAGATGCTTGCTGGGCACGGTAGTTTCGGTATGTATCGGTGGGGAAGACACCAGGAAACCACAGCCGAGTGTCAGCACTGCGAGGATCGCAGCGATCGCGGCGGGGCGGGAACGCGAGAGAACTCTCCCACTCGAGTTCCGCAGTCGGCGGCCTGGGTGCCGTCGTCGTGTCTTCGCCGAAGACTATCGGCCTCCATGACTTGAGGCCTGAGGACGGTGAGAGGGCTACTCCCCGTCCTAACAGAAGCAGGCCCATGACGGCAGCGTGACGAGGGATTCCCGCACACCGCCACTTAGAAGCGGGATCACACCCGAAACCCCCCAAAGACGCGGGATAGCACCCGAACCGCCCCTTTGGCGAGGCCGCAGTGGTGGCCTTCCGAGGGCTTACCCGGGGCTCTAGCTAAGTAAAAATAGTATAACACAATATGAAACTATTTGTTTTATACTTATTATTTGTATACTTATTGTAATAATACTACCACTGTTTATATACTTATTGTAATAATCCTAACCGTAAACATGAGAATCAAGTTAGTCAAGAACTATACTAAACCAATAATCACAATTTGAAACTAAATATTTATGTCATACTTTTATCTAGAATCTTTATTATAAGGATTATACAAAAGGTAACGGTTTTAGTTTTCAATTAGAAAAAAATAAAATACACATTTTAAGTTAAAAACTGTGACTAAACAAAAAAACACACTTTATAGAATAAAAATAAGTAAATAGTATAGCTTAACGAGAAAGTCAACCGGTCTTATATCAATAGTTACACTTTTATTATAAACTTGTACGTCGACTCCTCGAATGACCGGTGACAACTGGTTTAATAACGGTTATGTCATTAGCGTTTGTTTAAAATTTTCGTTTAGTAACGTTTTAGTTTAGAGCTATCTACCGTAATATTGAGGTATTAAATAAACTGTCAAATTCATTCGGTAGTTCCTGACGATTTAAAAAAGATGGCGTTATTAACTCAATTTCGTAAAAATTTCGTTTAGTAACGGTTTCGAAATCAAGGTACGACATCATCTGTGCAAATTTCAGCTTTCTAGCTGTCACGGTTCCCTAGAAACAGACAGACAGACAGACGGACAGCGAAGTCTCATGAGTAGGGTCCCGTTTTTTACTCTTTGGGTACGGAACCCTAAGAAGTAGGAAGGGGTACTTAAGTTGTCGTTTGGGGTTATTTTCTCACTTTAATTCGGCTTTGTGTGAACTATTCTTTCAATTTTGAAGTAGGTAGTAGGTATACATCGAACCTAAAAGTCCCAGCCCCAGTACTCCTAAGTCCTACCTAGTATAGTGTTGCCGCCTTTTGAAGCGGAATTAACAAACAACAACAAACTCGATTTATCTAGCGTGAAGAATTTTCCAACTAATCCAGTGTTTTAACAAGTTAGTTCACATAGATAAGGCAGTCCCGCGGTTCCGTACCTTTCAACTTTTCTCTTACGGAACCTTGCTAAGTACGGAAATACACTTTGGGCGCGGGAACGTAACTTAGATTGAGCCTTTGAATATACTTATTTCAAACTTAATCGTTGTTTAGTTCTTTACACACACACTACACTAAGATTGTTGGTTTAGTAGCTTATTAATGTAAGTTAGTTATTCTTTATTGTAGGTACCTAATACCAAAAATATATGTTGTCCTTTTTTTTATTATTCATTTATTTGCTTTATGCTAGCTTATGACAGGCAGAACCCAATGCGATAGAGTAAGCACAAAGACTGTAGTTGGAAGCAAAGCACCCCTAATACTGACAATGTCAAGTTCTGCCGAAAAGAAACATTCCTCTATTTACAAAAGCAAGTAAAACTGCATTTAAAGATTTTTGAAAAATCACACACTTGTTAGTGATAAGTAATAGTTTGGGTTTCAGTACAGTTGGCGGCCTTAACGAACAAAGGCAATTTCTTGGAGTAGGTACCTATAAACCTAGTTCTTTGAATAGAAATTTTATTGAAAGAACTGATTTGTTAACGAATAATGATTTCTGACCTGTGGAAAACCTACGTGGTTTCTCTGGGTGCTGCACCGTTAAGAACTTTGTAATAGGTACTTATGTAGGTAATTGGTTTCTAAAAAAACTATTTACTTACTTTTATATGTTTTGGTACAACTATTAGGTAACTAAAATAGGTAGACACGACTCCAGCGGATATTTTATTGTTTTAAAATAGGTACCTTTGATCAAAAAGGTCAAGACCGGGAGAGAAAGCTGAAGTTATAGAATTATTAATAGCAATACCCATATTTATTATTCACAGAGTTCGTGACCCTTCTAGGATTCAGTTGCCGACGGTTTCCATTTTGAGTAGGTATGTGTTGTTATAGCGGCTAAAGAAATACATCTGAATCACAAACATCAAAAATTTTGTTCTGTAGCTATCACGGTTACTGATTGAACCTTGTGATGTGACAGATAGTCAGACCGACATCGAAGTGTCCAATAGGATCACCATCCCTCTCATTACCAGGTGCATGTGGGAGCTCTGCAACACCCTTGCATAAGCGCCACACGCACAATCTTCTCGGCTTTCACGCCCTCAAGGACTTGACCGCTCCTCGTCGCTGTGTGATAGGCGCTCACTGGCGTCAAACCCAGTGACACAGTATATATATGTTGTTTACCAGTGAGCTCGAACTCGCTGAGCGACGGATTGTAGCTACACCGGAGTCCGGACCGGAGATCGTCGCAGCTGGCCGCAGGTCGTGGCCGCGCCGCAGCGACACTCCAACTATAACGACAATCACGGACGACCAGCGTCCCACCCAGTGACCCGTCTGTAGCCGCAGGCGGCATTGCCACCACTGAAAAAGCGCAAGAGCCTGAAACAGTTACCCCGGGACCCCATAGGGTCCGCGTAGAAGACCTCGGATTGATTCCTGAATAGGATCCCGTTTTCTACCCTTTGGTTACGGAACCCTAATATATGTAGGTTCAAGTTCGTCAATTAGCAGTTAGAATAGTATACTACCTTTCATTAGAAATTCAACGTCCAATCGCCGTTGCGACGAGTATCACTATCGCAGTAAACTCATTATCCGCATGCAGGTGCAGCAACTCAGCGTTGCCGTAGAATTGCATTACATATTAAAGTCGAGCGAAATTACATACATTCACTCATTTATATGCACATACAACATTTTAATCAACTTCCTTCCGAGTTTTCGCGTTGAGTTTCTATTGGTAGAAGGTTTTTGCTGAAATTCCCAGCAACAAATTATAAGCATACATTTCAGCTAAATAACTACGGGTTATTCTTCCGATACCCATCGTAGGCGTAGATATCCGAGACCCGGCTGAAGGTATCCCACCAAGATCGCGACATTAAACGGCAAAGATATTATGTTTGCTGTATTAAAGCCCCAATGAAATAATTTTTTATTCTGTTTAGTATTTCTTGTTATAGCGGCAACAGAAATACATGATCTGTGAAAATTTTAACTATATGTCTAGCTTTCACGGTTAATGAGATACAGCCTGGTTACAAGGGAGTCGTAGTAATAAGGCCCTGCTTACGCCCTCGGGATACGGATCCCTAAAAAGGTTTTATTTTTTATTTTCTTCCTATTTGCCTATAGTAAGAGAAGCGTAAATCGCAAAGTGTATAAGCGCCAAATTGGCAACTACACATACGCACGTCATATATCATCAACCTTAGGTTATCGGCTGGAGATCTAGGACGCTGCCGGCGCTATGCATAATGTATGTCTGAATTGTTTATTCATTCGGTCTTCACATATGGGTACTAAATTAACATCTTTTAGATGTATGCGTTCATTTTCATACTAGACGTCTGATGTGCAGGAACCCGACAGGTTGCAGCCGTCTCAAAGGCAAAAACTGATAAGCATGCTATATTCTACTGAGATTTTTTGGTTTAAGCGTAGGTATTAAATACCTAATTGTTGTAAAAAAGTTTTACATTATATCGTGCAGTTATTGCAATCCATTCTAATTGTTTTCGAATCTCAATGAATATGCCATGTAGGTAAGGAATAAATTATTACCTAGGTACCTACTAAAAATATTTGGCGTAATAATTTTAATATCTTAAAGAAAAAGCAATAGTCTTAACAGTACCACTTAAGTACGCGAGACAAAATGCTAGTAGTGAAAATTGGACATTGTGTGCCTCTACTTACCCCTTACCTTAGGGCTATATGACGTCGTGATGACGGTAATGAGCTTAATTTAGTAAACGCATTGTTCCAAATAATGAGCGCACTACTTGCCCGAGTTCCAACAGCTAATTAAGATATTGACTAGTACCAAATTATATTTTATCTTGGTTAATGACAGATGACCGGGTTTGACTCGACCTTTTTAAACAAGAATAATTATGTTATTAATTATCAGTTTGTAGGTATTTAAATATACCTGCGTATTTCTTATTTTGATCGGTATGGTGACTTCTTTTGACTAGCAATGCCCGTGACTTCGGAAGGTTGGAAGCGTTTCCCACGTAGTCGCCAATTCGTAACTTCCCACGTCCACTGCAGTAGGAAAGTTTTATTTATTCATTTACGCAACAGGCAGTTCTTTTCATCGACTCTTTTTCACGTAATAAAGTAACAAACACAACTGAACTACCTGAGGTTGGGCACCTCTGGTATTTCAAACGTCCATAAGTTGCGGTGACCACTTTCCATCAGATGGGCCGTACGTTTATCTGCCACCTTAATGGTACAGGTGTCGCGGGTCAGTAGATGTGCACATCTGTGTGAGTGAGCCGTTTCGCACGTTTTTATGAAGTTACTTTACTGTTGTATCTGTATATATTGTGACCCTGCTCTGTATCGTCACCCGATATCGTCACGACAGTAATCTATCGGCAACGATATCGTGGCGATATCGTGACGATATCGTGGCAGTGTGAAAGCGTGTAGTAGTAATTGTATCAAAACACCACTCCTACGATATCGTGTCGTTACCGTTATCGTGCAATGTGCAAGCGCCCATTATCTACTAAATGATCAATTCGTATTCGCTCAAAGGAGCAAATAGAGTTGAAAATAAGTCACGGGCAAAGCCACGAGGCACAACCAGTTATAAAAATAACTAAAATATCACCTTGTAATACGAAACCGCATTAATTATTGCAGGTGGGGCATGCATCAAATTGCAATGCAATGCAGTAAAACAATACCAACTTATTTACTAAGAACTGACTCAATGTGTGGCGGGGCTTGTAAAAGGTGTTAAGCAAACATTATTAGTTGGCAGTTTATTGAATTTAATGACGAAATATGGCAAGCATAGTATGCTTCGCTTAACCCTTCTGGGAAAAAAGTGACTGTCTTGCTAACATAATAAAGTACAAAAGATTTGATTGTTTGTTTGCAATGCAACAAATAGGCTCCTAAACTACTGAACCGATTTGAAAAGTTGCTACACTGTCCTCGAGTGACATAGGTTATATTTTATAGCCGTAGTCCCGCGGGAGCGGGAACTACACGGATATATGCATATTCCAAGAACATTCTTCATCGTTTTTATTCTCCAATTTCATCAGGATTCTGTATTTGGGGATGGGGACATAAATATGTACAGTTTACGCAATAAATTGAAACTCGGGGATCTTTATGTCAAACAATGGACTATTTCATATAAAAAATGCACTTCAATATTCTTTCAATAGTTAAATGCCACCTATCCCTACTTCTCAACTTTGTATAAAAGATAACCATTAAGAAATCACCTTTTCTCTCTGTGATCTTAGATCTTTTAAAGTACCTACCTTTTTAGTTCCTACTTTAGCCTTAACTTAAGCTTTCGAAGCACTCATGGTCCCGCGGTCTCAGTGTTCTGTAAACGATCACGGCAGTAAGCAACATTTACTATCGCCGGTTATGGATGGGTGACCTCGTAACCACTTTGTGTCATTTTTTTACGAGCTTTTTCGTGCTTCGGGATGCACGTTACGCAGTTGGTCCCGGTTGTCAGTAAAATGACAGTCGTTAAGACAAGTTGAAGGCCTTACTGCGCCAACTTGCGGTCGTCGGCAGCTCGTGTGTAGCGCCTCTGGTGTTGCAAATGTCCATAAGCTACGGTAACCAACATTCCGTTGGGCCGTAAGCTTGTTCACCACCTAAGTAGTATAAAAAAACTTTACGGATTTTAATGCAGTTTTCAGCATTAGATAGATAGTTATGGTACGGAAAAGGCGAATTGTAACGTAAACGAAGTTGCGCGGGTCAGGTAGTACTGCGAAAGCACTTCGTTACACTTTCACGCCTAAGCCATTGATCCGATTACAATGAAAGTCGACGGCACAGAGATAAAATAGAACTTGGGAAAGAACATAGGTTACTTTTTGTTCCGAAATCAAGTTGAGAAATTCCTACTAATATTATAAATGCGAAAGTAACTCTGTCTGTCTGTTACGTTTCCACGCCTAAACAGCTGAACCGATTTGGTATAGAGATAGTTTGAGTACAAGGTAAGGACGGCTACTTTTTAACTTACTGCGAAAAAGGAGGGTAATGATTTTACGCGATAATGACTTCTACGCGGACGAAGCTGCGGGGAATAGATAGTTTTCAACAAATAGAGAACGCCACAAACTGACAAAACCTCCGTTAAACATAATTTTAGGTTCAAAAAGATAACAAAACAATACACTTAAGTAAATGTAAGTAAACCATAAGCTTACATCATATGTAATAATTTATATGCAACAATATTTATTTTTATTAACATAAAATTATGGGTTACGGTGCGCTCTGCTGACAGGTAATGCACATAATAAAAATAAATCAGGTATAGTTTTTTTCTGGACAGCTCAGCAATCATGTAAACATGTCATGTTTTGACAAAAGTTGTCTATGATCATAGTGCTGTAACTATACTGATTCTATGTATGTAAATAATCATTGAGTTATATCTAGTTCACCGTACATTCATTTACTTCGGTATCTCAATCGCCAAATTCATCAAATCATGAAATTCGGTATATCAATATATATTATGTGCAATAATTAAAGGATCTTTAAAAAAAAAGAAACTTTTAGAACATTTGTATAATCATTTATTTACAATAATAAATTACTTTAGGGATGATAAAAAGTGTAGGCGCCTCGTTGGCTGCTCGCCGTTCTTACAGAAGCAGACTACTTAAAACATCTTGAGAGATTTCTAATGTGGGGTTTTTAAATCTGAAAACTTAAAATATTAATACTACCTACCTTTTTTTCACTCATAACTCTCATAAGTGACGTGACGCAAACGAAGTTGCGCGGGCCAGCTAGTCTAATATACAAATCGTAGGAATGCTTCATATCAAGGATAATACCTTACCCTTCGGCCACATTCGAAACCAAGTTTTGAAATGTTTCTAACCATATAAGTATTTAGGAATGTATCTATATCTAATACTAAGTACCTCATTGCTGTCTTATACTACAACATTACGTTTTATTAAGTTTTCCTAATTTTATTTGTGTATCAATTCATTCAGCCTGCTATTCAAACCCGCCGACACAATAACCCTTCTTTTGTGTCGCGCAGTAGGGTAAAATTAAATATAAAATGTTTAGAACACCTGAGGTCATAATTGTGCCGGACTTACCTCTCAAGACATTTGAATGGCCATAAAATTAAATCTATACCTTACCAATATTCAATCCACAAAGTATTAATCAGATTGTCATTGATTGAAGTCGTTCCATTATAATCTGCACGACTCCATAACTATCACCAATCAGATAATACGGACCCCAGACGGACTTGCCTCGGATCGTCAGGGAAGTCAGTCTAAGCGACCAGTTTGACAGAAACCTGTTTATTTAGTTGCCGGGTAGCCGGTGCCTGGTAACCGACGGCGAATGCAAGCGGTTGCCGGGCAAATCACGCCGGTACGTGTGAAAGCTATAGTACACTGCCATACACCCACCCTACCCGGCACCCGGCAACCGGTACGTGTGAAAAGGGGCAAAGACTCGCACTCTTAGCTCTCTGGGTCAATAAGTTATATTATTAAAGTAAGTACATTTTTTCGAACTGACAGATTGATAAAACAATGACCTCCTTTTAAAATCAATTGGCCAGTACAACAGTTTTACAACACTATGGCAAAGACAAACAAGTCTGAGAAAAAATAATTTAATGACAAGCAAAAATGACAGTCTTAAATTTTTACCATCCGAGTATTTTTCACGAAATTATTCTATAATCTAAAGGTTTATCAGTGTCGAAATGTCCGCATAAATCTAACTAGAGTTCCTTGAAAGGACTAAGATCAGGATTGATAATTAAATGTAAGTAATTATGGAGTAGTCGAGATCCAATTTCTTTGTTTACTATATTTTTTAAGTCTGTTGAATTCCACTATAGGCAGGTAGGTACTTTACTATAATTGTAAGTAAATTCATATGAATACGAGTAATTTTAATATAATATTACCTATGCATATAAAATGCGAAAGTAACTCTGTCTGTCTGTTACGCTTTCACGCCTAAACGGCTGGAGCGATTAAGATGAAATTTGGTACTGTAATATTGTGGTGATAGTTCGGGGCCCTGGGAAGGACATAGGCTACTTTTTAACCGACTGCGCAAAAGGAGGGTATGATTTTACACGCGATAACGACTTCTACGCCGACGAAGCCCCGGGGAACCGGGGGAACAGCTAGTAGAGGAATAAATATTCAAGAAATCGATTTTAAGACCAGCAAGGGTCACAAAGTTAATGAGGTCAGTTATTTCTCAGTTATCCAATATAGGTACCTACTTACTTTCAAAAAGATTCTTCGCATTTCTTTCGTTTAATGGCGACCGGAGGGCCGAACATTGTGCCGCATTATAGCTATTTAATAGACTACGTACATTCCCATGAACAAAATGATCCTCTGAAATAACCCAGTACGATCTAATTAGGCTGAAAAGGCTACAAGGTAAACAGCTTCATCAATAGATTACAAGCCTATTAGCTAAGTACTTAGGTAGACAAACGATTGCGAAAGAGGGTAGTTCGATATTATGCTGTTAAGGTTTTCACTAAATAAATAAGCATACGGATAATGTCCACTGCACATCCTCATTTCTAAAATGCCTTTACCCAAACAATAAAAACGGGACCATATAAGACCACACACTCCGCTGTTCCCCCCTAGGTGAGGCCGCAGTGGGAGCCGTAGGTCCTTTGGGAGTCCTGGGGTATCTTTCCGAGGGCTTACTCGGGGCTTCCAACCGTAGGTTGTTAGTACGGATATGTGCGGGTTTAGTCGGTAGGCGTCCGGCATAGCATCCCTGTAGGATGTTTTTCACGTTAAAAAAAAGACTTCACAGTTCGTCCGTCTGTTTATCTGTCACCGGGCTGTATCTTACCCTTCTACTTACCCCTCAAAAGGGCAACTTTACCACAGATTAAATAAATGGTTACTGACTTTTTTTAACGTGGGGAAAATTCTTTATGGTTGCTAACACAGACTCTTACCGACTAGAAACCACGCTACCTAATGCCTACGGTTGGGAGTCCCGGGTAAGCCCGACTCTACCCCAGTAAGTATCGTTTTTTAAAATAATCGCATTTCTTAGGACAGATTATCCGTGGTCTGATACCCATAACACAAGCAGGTTATTCCTAGGTTACTTTGGGATCAGATAGCGTTGTGTGAAATGTCCGTGAATATTTATTTATTTTTTTATAAGACAGTGTTTTCATAACCTAATTCAAGTTCTATTTCTACCTAGATAGAGACAAAGAAAGTCACCTTTAGTATGTTATTCACTTCATCGGCTTAGCAATATAATCTTCAAGTATTATTTAGCTAGACAGATATCGTATTATCGCCTTTGTGAACGCTAGACAAAGGCTAAATGCGAGCTGACAATTTATTCTTCTGAAAGCACTATTTTTACCTTAAAGCGTCATTTACATCCTATTTTCATATCGTGTTGACTTTTATTGGAAAAGATAATAAATAGATGACACTAAAACGAGAATTTTAAATATATCGTATTAGCAGACGTCACGAGGTTTCAACCGCGTTATTCCCATTCCCGTGGGAATACGGGAATAAAATATAGCCTATGTTCACCGCAAAGAGTCTAGCTTCCCAACAGTGAAAGATTTTTTTAAATCGGTCCAGTACCTACTTTCGGAGCCTATTCGATGCAAACAAACAAACAAACTTCCAGAGACTCCCATACAACAACAAATGTGATTTTTTCTGTCATTTTTTGTACAAAACCGCTCGTGTGCGAGTCCAACTTGCACTTGGCCGGGTTTTTTATGATTGCAGATGCAGAAGCCGAACTTAACGACGGTTAAAAGGCGAATTGATTCAAGCGCCACTCTGGGCGAAATTGAGTTATATACATCATGGGAATCGTGGAATTTTTCCGCGTCGTTTGAGCCGGGTTTGAGGCTAATCTGAGCACTTTTTTGGCGCTTGACTCCATGACGAATTTGGGTATCTTTTCTACTTATTAGGTATCAAGTGTAGTAGTTCTGGTGGTTTTTTTTCAAAGCATGTATATAAACCCATTTAAAAAAAACTATTTTTTTTACTATCTGTAGTTTAAACCATTAATCCCTGGATAAATTAAAATGGCTTTGACGCTTGAATTGTTTTTACTTGAACTTAAATAATTTAACTTGGATGTTAATTCATTTTGCTTCAACCAGATTTATTAATGTATGCAACTTAAATCATTTTGCCTTGAACATGTGAATACTATCTCTGTCGCTTGAATTAATCTTACCTGAATAAGTATAATGGAAATATAATGACTTGTGCTGATTATCCTTGACCAGTTTTTAGTATTTATGCCATTTAGAACAATTTTCTCTATGCATAAAATAAATATGTGCACGTTTGATTCCTCTAAATTAGTTTAGTAATTAAACTTATGCCATACTTAAATTAGTTTACTTCTTTCACCTCGCATTAAAAATGGCATTTATATCTCAAGTAACAGAACACAAACCAACGCGGGTAGGTACTTGGACCCACAAGACACGTGTCGCGCGTGGTTTCGAGGTCGGTGTAATTTGAGTTATTCCTCCTCGAACATTTACAACTAGGTGAACGGCTTAACTCATTAATCCATGAACAATTGACAAATAGGTAAGTGATTTCAATCAATTATTCATGAACAGTTGACTTATAGGTAAGTGATTTAAATCATGTATCCATGAACAGTTGACAAATGGATAAGTGATTTAAATCATTTATCCTTGATCTGTTAAAGAAACAAGGAACACATAAACTATTTTGTTTTGAATACATAAATCGTCATCGTGTATATAACCCTTTCTGTCCTGATCAAAAAAATATGCAAAATGGCTCAAGTTACAATTTACTTGCTTTAAAAACACCTTTTATCTGTTATAATATTATCATAAATTAGCAAAAAATATACCGCTTTTTAGTTGGGGAGATTTGTACATTTTTATTATATACTTTAGGAACAGTGATTTTTTTTCTTAAAAAATAAACTTTAAAATGCTCTCCTGTAAAGTTCTCAAAATGGCGCTTGAATCAAGTCGCCTTTTAACCGTCGTTAATTGTATTCTAAAATAATCAAATCCGTTCAACCACAATGCCACGTCACACAATTTAAATTCGCATTACCAAGAATTCGCGTTACATTTTTAAACTTGTGAATCACCAAACGTAAAGGAACAAAACAGGCTTACAAATTATTACGAATCCTATTGATCGATATTCTATATTTCTTATATTACTCTAGATGGCGCTCGCGGTCCTTACCGTTCCCGTATTTTATGGGAACTTACCTACTCCTGGAACAAAAAGTACCTAGTATTAAGTAGGTATTTCAGACTACAATCATGCAATCTATTCCTGTACAAAATTTCAGCCAGATCTGTTCAGCCGTCAAATTTCATTATAATCGGTACAGTGGTTCAGGCGTGGATGTGTACCTAATAAACATAAAGAATTACGCATTTTGTTATATTAGTATTAGTAGGGATTCATATTGTTTTTATTAAAGTACCTAGTACATCATCGTTGCTAGCACATAATTATTATGAATGAATACCTATCTTCACAGTACTTACTCATTTTAATATTTCTTCGTAAGTAGGTACGTTATTTTATTATTCTGCTTGATTTATTCACCTTTGATTATAATTTATAATCAAATTGCCAAGAGTTAAGACTGCGAGCAATCTATTCTGAGTACATAACTTAGATTTTTCAATTTGATAAGACCTGCTGTCAAATATAGTATAACTGTATACTTGATACATATTCATGTTTTTAAACTAATTATAATCAAACTTTGAATTATAAAGAAGTACGTAGGTACTCAACTTTATTACTTTAATAATGTGTGTCTTTAATTACTTTAACATGAAATGCCAGCGCTACGGTAAAATTTGCGATGAACAAGGATTAGATCGAAAATGCCGTAGGTATTCAAATCAAATTATTGATACTGTTGATTAATGGCACTTGATGGAACCTGCTACACATATTGAAAAACTTCACTTGTAGGTACTGTTCCACAACATTTATTATTGTAATACTACTTTACAAACTACAAACCGGTTAGATATTATATTACAATAATAAATGTTGTGGTAACAGTACAAGTGAAGTTTTTCAATAATTCAATTCAATTCAAATCAACTTGAAACATGGCAAAAGTAAAGAGGTTTAGAGAACAAGCGGTCTTTGCTCCTAAAATAATCAAAAATACCTACATAAAATACACATTAAATAAATGAAGCGGTTTTTGACGTCCAAATTGAGTACCTACCTATAGATAGGATATAAATAAAATACCTAGATTAGACTTGATATGACACATGAAGTATGAGAACCTCCGGTCACGCAAAAACTATTTAACTGGTTCTGATGAGATGTTACCACTCATTGAAATTTATGATTGAAACGTGAGATTATACCTAACAACGTAACGAAATACGAATACAATTTAAAGTTTAATAACACTGTTATAATTACATCTTTCTACATAACATTGATACAACACCGTCTACAAACTTTTAATATAAATTGATCATTAACAAAGAACATTGCAATAAGAACCTTGGTGCAATATCAATAAAGTTGCAATTCAAATACATCAAAAAATATTTATTCAAGTGCACGTTGAATGAATGAATTTGTAAGATACGTGGTTTTATTCATTTATTTTTCCGCGTGATGTCAGCAGGAACTGAACAATAAAGAGTCATATCGCGTGACACCACCATTTGACCACGTTAGGTATTATTATATTATGTACTTGTGTGTATTTACTCAACTCCTACCTAGCCCTGTGCAATATTGCTGTTTCATATTGTACTAATAGGTATTTCGACATAGTGGAAAATAAACATCAAATAAGTACCTAATTTCTTCAATTCTCAATCTGCAAAAAAGAGAAGGTAATTTCTCAAATTCTCCATCTCTAAAAAAGAGGATTCAATGGAGGGATTGGTGGTTCGTAGACAGGTAGCTGTAGGTAGGTATTAAATAAGCCGAGATAAGCGTCATACAAGTCGGCGAATATCACTAAGATTTAGACATCTCCTAATGCTAGCCATACACGCAACTAGGGAATGCAATACCGGGATACCGGGATCCCGAAATACCAGGATCCCGCAGTATTTTTGCGGGACCAGTCCCGCACGTAAATCGTGCGGGATCCCGCGGGATTAGCGGGACTGCGCAAAAGCAAACGCCATGTGTTGTTCTGTAAGCGGAAGCGCGCAAATAGAGAAAGATTTTTGTAATTGTGACGTAATATATATAACCTAATAACGTACCTATTTATTTTAGTGATTTAATCAGGGAGATTTGACTTTTCTTGTACTATGAACAGTTAGAAAAGTATTCAATTATCTCGTACATTGCTTGCTCTCTATCTGTCATGTAAAGTTAGGAGTCGTTTGGCAAACAAGAATTTTGACATGCTATGTTTTATGCGCACTTTTAAAGTAATGCCAAAACTACCCATTTTATTGGTTTGTAATAATTTTCATTAGGTATTTTATCTATACTAATATTATAAAGAGGAAAGATTTGTTTTTTTGTTTGTTTGTAACGAGTAGGCTCCGGAACTACTGGACCGATTTGAAAAATTCTTTCACTGTTGGGAAGCTAGACTCTTTGCGGTGAACATAGGCTATATTTTATTCCCATATTCCCACGGAAACGGGAACTACGCGGGTGAAACCGCGTGACGTCCGCTAGTTACTTATTTGTATATCTTTTTAATAATCTCAATAAATAATATTGAATAATTTATTTTTCCTTGTGGCCCCACGGACTCAGTGTTCTGTAAACGATTACTGCAGTAAGTAACATTTACTATGGCCGGTCCTTAGATGGGTGGCCACTTGTTGACATTTATTTGAGCGTTGCCGTGCCTTCCCAAAGGCACGTTAAGCCGTTGGTCTCTTGGGCGGTAAAACGGCAGACATTAGGCCAATTTGAAGGTCCGGCTTGAAAAAAATTAACAGCAAGCAGTCACAACCTGCACCTTTCCATTTCAATACGGCTCACCACCACCAAACGCGAAATTTGGGCATATAATATGCCTCTGCCTAAGTGCCTACCCCTTCGGGGATTAAGGCGTGACTCTTTTTCAGTTCTAGATGCATGTATGATACAGAATTCTATTCTTTTCTCAATGACTTTCAGAAATATGCGGGATCCCGCAAATACCGGGATCCCGCGGGACTGAAACCTCTCAGTCCCGCAAATACCGGGATTACAATTATGTAGCGGGATTGCATTCCCTACACGCAACGGATAACCTTAAGGTCTCCCTGTGTAGTTTTTGGCCTGCGCCACCGAAGCAGAATAAAAATATACATTCTTTCAAGTGACACCGTAAGGTGTACCTACCTGTGCAATTTGCACAGAATAAGTTATTGTGCTCTTATTGCAAATGACTTTGGAAGGAGACTAAACTCAAAATCCACTTTTTTATTTTAGTCTCCTTCTAAAGGTTGCCTGTAAGAGAGTGCCACGTGCTATAAGGCCAACAATAATATTACCAACAAGAAGCGGGACTAACGCCCTGATGATGATAGTCAAAAATCGTGTGGACTAGCAGCACAGTAGAATTTGTAGCACAATATTACACAGTAGGTAGTAGTGTCCGACCGAAACTGTTTTTCGGGCCGAAACCGAAACCGAACTTTCGGCCCCAGGGTCAGTTTCGGCCGAAACCGAAACCGAAACCGAAACTCACGTGTTCATACTGAAAAAAAAAATAAAAAAATAAAAAACCAGCCAAGTGCGAGTCGGATTCCCGCACAGAGAAATCCGTTAAAAAAATTACTTTTTTTTGTGGATGTTTTTTTTTATTTTAGTAGGTATTTTTTGTTATAGCGGCAACAGCACATGGTGAATTGGTTGGTGGTGGCAGTGTCTTTTGTAATCTTCAACGCTTTCAACACCTTGCCTTGGAGCTGCGTTTGGCAGCGGTAACGCGTAACCTGTTACGTGCGTAACGTGTTACGACGACGCCCTAATTACAGCGCGAGGAGCAACGCACCGAGACGGAAGCCCTAAAGGACACCTGCGGGATCCAGCTTACATATAGGAGGCGTCAGCATCGGCATCGAGCTCTCGATGACGTATCCGGGGCTCGTACTCGATAGCAGGTGTAACTTGGGATACTACTTCCGAAGTTTGGTCCCAAAACTGAGGGAGGGCGTATCAGCCGCACTCTCGCGTTTGTTGCCCAATATCAGGGGAGCCAACGCTCCCTGCAGGAGACTGTACCTTGGGATCATGCGGAGCCATGAGGACGTCTGCTCACCGTCCTTATAGAAGCAGGCCCTAGACGACAACGTGAAGTGTAAGATTCATGCACGCCCCCCTCAAGTAGCGGGATAACAACTGTACAACCTCCCAAAGACGCGGCTGCAGTACCTATGCATCATTCCGAGGGCATACTCGGGGCTCCCAACGCGCGGTTTTTAGTCGGTAGGACCGTAGTTCTACCGACGTTAGGGAGCATAGCATCACTGTAGGATTTCCCTCACGGTAAAATAAATTGCGGCAACAGAAATACATCATCAGTGAAAATTTTAGGCCTCTATCTGGCGCGGTTCTAGCGATACAGCCTCGTGACTAAGAGACAGACGGATGGCTAGGCCTCATGCCTCGTTAATAGGGTCCCGCTTTAACCCCTCCGTGTGAGAGTCTGACTCGCACTTAGTCGGTTATTTTTTCAATAGGTGCAGCAAGTTCCACCAAGTGCCATCAATAAACGGTATAAACCTTCTCAAGTGTTTATTTTAGAAATATCTCCACCTAAAGATGAGTTTCTTTCTTTTACGTGTCGAATTACACATATATAATGATAAAACCATACGGTGCCCTGCTACTAGCTCTTGGCCGGTTTTGGTTACATTCTAGAAGTGTATAACTAAAACTGGACAAGAGTGAGCCGGACTCGCGCAGGTAGGGTTCTGTACAAGAAAAGCGGTAAAAAAGTCACGTATGTCGTATGGGAGGCCCCCTTTAATACTATTAATTTGTCTATTTTTATTATTTGTTGCTATAGCGACAACAGAAATGCATCATCTGTAAAAAAAATAACTGTCTAACTATCACGGTGGATGAGTTACAGCCTGCTGACAGACAGACAGACGACCAACACAGTCAACGGAACCGACAACAAAGGGGTAGGGTTATGTAATGTCCTAGATCTTTAGGATTCAGTAACCAAAAGTAAAAACGGGATCCTAAAAAGGAGGTCTAAGACATAACACAGGGGTAACTGTCTAATACTTCTCAATGATTGTAATTGCTTGTGGTTTAACCACGTCGCGAGCAGAGCCAGACACTCAAAATTCATGAACACGTGAGTTTCGGCCCGGCCGAAAGTTTCGGCCGAATTTGGCCGAAACCGAAACTGCGGCCGAAACTCGATTTTTTGGCCGAAACTGGCCGAAACCGAAACCGAAACCGAAACATCGGTCGGTCACTAGTAGGTAGGTATCTACTATAACATTTACAGTTTAGCACTTGTAAATTGTTTGCGTTTATGAGTTTGACTGATAAATTGTTGCCGAGTTATTTACAATTCGTCACTTTATGACACGCAGCTCGTAAAACCCACATTCAATCTGCAATAATTACTGGTATGTTTAATATCTAAGCCACAACACAAACAGAATTACGCACACTCTATTCTATTCCATGTATGTATTAAGCCAGATTACATTCTCTGGAATGGCTAGATCGGCTTTGACGAACCTTAAACTTGTGGATAGCTGATGTTAACAAAGTTATAGGTTTGTTTTCAAGCGGTCGGACAAACTATGATTTATCTCTTGGATAAAATTGCGAGCTGCTGCCATTTTAGAGCTATACCCGCAACAGTTAGGATGTGTAAATGTCTGGATACCGGGCTTTTTATTACTCTTTCACGCTCTAACGGCTGAACAGATCTGGCTGAAATTTTAGTAAAGGTAAAGATAATACTCTGTCATAACACATACCTTTTATCCTGGGAATAAGTTTCCAAAGGAAGCGGACACGAGGGCAAAGCCGCGAACATCATCTAGTATACCTACATTATAAAACAACCTACGCGTAGCAAAACATTATCCCAATATTTCCCCAAGGGAGCTATGCTCGGTTTAACGTAATCTAGTTTAGCTTTTTCAGACTCTAACAGTAGTCATAAATGTCACGGGGCGGCCTAACTCCGTCCCTGAGGCACAAAGGGATCTCGGTTTATGAGAAACTGTCACTAAGCCTATACCATTATCCGTATATTCGATCCTAGTTCGCTTTTAGTACCGAATCCTGGATTTTAAGCTAATCGGCAAATCCAGCCTATTCTAAAAGGGCTTTTCGAATTTCTTTGATCCTATCAACACAGTATACAAATAGGTACGGTATTTTATTTGCCAAAACGGCATTGACAGGAGGTTAGGTACCAAATCTGGTTAGTCAGAAGGGGAACATTGTGAACAGCGAGCGTTAATGCGTCTATGTGGTCCTAAAGCCACTTAAATGGGTCTCTGTGATAGGTAACTTAAGGTGCAATGAGATACTGTTGACTTTTTTGGGTTCCAAGAGAAGTGGGGCGCGAGCTGGATAACGAATGAAACTTTCTTGACAAGAAGAAAAATTCATAACAAACCCTTGTGTACCAGACCGGGGTCAGATATGGAAAAGCCACAGCAACAAAATTGGGAGCGCCTTACATTCAGTAGTGTGCTGTAATAGGCTGCTTTCGATTGATAATACTTTTCCCCACAAATCTTTATGCAGAATAGAGCGTCTAAAGATTTTCAGCCTTTTCAATAAGAAAGTCTTTTCATGCTGCACTTACAAAACACGGTTTGTAGGAGTCGGTAAACTGCGCCCAGCTCTAGATGGACATGCAGGGACCGTGTGGTTTCAGAGTGTGCGTACTCCTGGCGGAAAAGTGTCGATTTTTTAAATTCTAGATATGCAGAAAATTAGCGTAAGAGTCCGTGTAAATGTGTATCGTAAATAGAAATTTGTGTATCCAGCCATTGTGAAGATATTCTTGAAAAACTGATTCCGCCAGGAGTACGTTCGAAACGTCAGCCCAGCGGAACTTTTTCTTTTTTTGCAAAAAGAAAAGGCTCATTAGGTAGCTTGGTGCGAGCTGTAAATGTGTATGTATAAATGAAATTTGTGTATCATGATATCACGGAGTAATTCAGGTTTCCGCTGGGAGTACGTTTGACGATATCGTAATTATCATATACAGAGACTTGGTACAGTGTTGAGTTTACTCATGTACGTTGCTATGAATTTGCTTATAATCTTGGTAAAAGCAGAAATTGAAAATAATTTCCCACTCAAAAGATATAGACATATAGGGTGGGTGCACCAGTGCCACACCAGGAACCAGTGGCACACCATTTCAAACTTTAAATAGAAATGTTAAGCTCCTGTTAAATATCCCGCCATTTTTTTTGCGATTGGTAGGCTTGTCTTATTCCTACCAATCATATAATCACCGTTAAAAGCTATACACACGCCACCTACTTCAGTGAAAACAGATAATCTAGAACGACAATCGTTAATTTCGCTGCCGGCGGCCATAATAGTAAGCTACGCGTACTGCGGCAAGTTTTAACATCTTTCTGTGTCGTTGTTTTAATCAATTATTGTAATTTATTTCTGAATTTGCCTTACTGTTTGATACACGTAGCAATAATATTACGTTTTATTTTATCAAAAAATGCTAAAATACAGCTTTAATATTCAATGGTTAACTACTGGAACACAAAATGAACAATTTTCCAGTTGCATACCAGTTGGTCTGCAACTGGTAATTAAACTTTTTGATACATTTCCAGTTGCAGACCACTGGTTTATACTAATAAAATTTATACAATTAATTAGATTATTAGCCACCGAAAAGAATTATTATTCAAGTAAGTATAAGGAGGAAGATGTCTTAAAAGTTATAGACGATATACGCAAAGGTGCAGAAATTAGAGACACATTTAGAATATAATACGGCCGTCATCTATACATATAATAAAATGATAGAAAAGTCAAAACTGTACATTGGATATATTTAAAAAAAATACTCGCCGGGTGCTCTAAATAAGATACCGAAGCTGAAAATGTAGTTAGAAAAAAATTGTCTACCGGTTTGTCTGTTTGTCTTGCTTTGTCCGGAAGGATCTCGAAATGTACTCAATGGATTTGGTTCAAATTTTGCACAAATATTAACTAGGGGCAGGGTCTTCAAATAGGCTATATATTATCACGCTACATAGCCTAGGGGCTAAGCAGAGAGCAATCAAATTGTCATTATAACATAAGTTGCGGGCAACAGCTAGTAAATAAAATAAAGCTAGTTGTGATAGGGACCCTAATCTTAATAATTGAAAATTGATTTAGCTGATGCTCGCGACTTCGCCCGTTCTCCCCTCTCACTTTAGTTCCCGTTCCCGCTTCCAGGGGAACATGTTCCCGGCATAAAAGGTAGCTTATTTGTAATCAACACTAATCTATCCCTGTGCCAAATTTCAGGCCGGTCCGTCCGGCCAGAGCGTGATTGAGTAACAAACATTCAAACATCTTCACAGACTTTCACATTTATAATATACTAGCGGACGTCACGCGATTTAACCCACGCAGCTCCCGTTCCCGTGGGAATATGGGAATAAAATATAGCCGATGTTACTCAGGGTGAATATAGCTTTCTAAAGGTGAAATATTTTTTTAAATCGGTGCAGAACTTTTTGAGTTTATTCATTACAAACATTCACACAAAAATACTAAAATGTAGATGTAGGATTTTAACTGATAGTAGCAGTTACCTACTGGCAGTTGTGTCAGGAATATGTATATTTTAAACCTAATTAAGAATTGATTTAGAACAGTTGTGTCAGAGATATTAATCTTAATAATAGGCTAGGGAGTAATGAAATGCCTACTTACTTCCTAAAATTGATAAGTTTAGCCAAAAATTTAACATGCATTGCCTAGTTATTGGTTTAGAACCTTAACATTTTATTTTTTAAGTAATTGAAATTTTATGAGTATTTTATTATAACAAACAATAACACCAGTCACATGGATCTCTAACTAATTAATTAGGTAGTGATTAAATTAAATAAACATTTACATATACCCTATACGTAACTTGTAGAGTGATTAAAATGTGTTAATTACTAAGTACGAAAGCTTAATAAACTTTAAAAAGTAATTATGCCTTAAAAACATTTGTTATATCTACTGGTTTGCTATTGGCACAATGCCTGGTTTGTTACTGGTGCCGTCTGGTCGAACTTAGGCACATTAGGAGATCCCGCATTATTTTTTTATTAAAAAAAAACTTAATAGCTGCTAAGTAAAATAAAATATGCTACATGATTCTATGGTAAATTAAGAGTATGTTCCTTGCTTTTAGCAATAATTGTCGCATTAACAAAGACACATCATGTAAAAATGTGTCAAATTCTCGCTTAATCGCTTTGCCACTGGTGCACCCACCCTACCTAGGTAAAATCAGGTTATTAACCTCTAGTGCCTAAAATAGGAACCTTACAGCCAAACTTGTAACGTTAATTTGTATCTAATCAAAGTCTACTCTCTTCAACCGAGTTTCATTAATATCTTCTTAGTAATTACAGAGGAATCACAAAATTTGTCGCAATCAGCCCATTGTTTTATATGACCTTTGTTGTCAATGTTCTTAGAAAATAAACACAACAAACTACCTATATTGCAATATTTTGCGTATTTATTCAACTACTCAAATTTAAAAATTCAGCTCATTACATTCAGTATTTAACAAAATATAAGAAAAATACCATCAACAGCCGGAATTGATGAAAAACACGGGTAAACCAACCAAATTGAAATGACGTCACAAAGCGGCCGCGCAGTACATGAAGGTACATTTCTAAATTTGTAGCATAGCATCAGTTTTAATTTAGTACAGGTAGATACAAAAGTCTTGTAAAATATTAGTATTTTTTTATTAAGTAGGTACTTATGATTCGTACATAATATATACACATCTTCATCATCTCAGACTCTTTGACACTCGCTTGCTGACTAGGCCTGGCCTCCGCCATAGCTGCAATTTTACTGAAAACAGTACCAAACGGCTTAACCTGCTTTCCGAAGCACGGAGACTCACGTAAATGAAATAAATAGCTTTACATGAGACAGACGGTGTCATTTTAAGTCAACTACAATTTGATACGTTTATCTTTTTTGCAATGTACGGGTACTGTATTTGAATTATACTAGCTGACACAACTTCGTGTTAGAAAATACTAATACTGAGACTATTTATTTCCGTAATCAATCGATTCTTATGTTCTTTTTATAAACCTGTTAGATCGAGTGATCCATTGGCTTAGCAGAGGGGAAAGCTTTGCTAGACGGGTCCTGTAGTTAAATGATCTAAGGTTTTATCGAACCCTAACATTATTATTTGGAATTGTACATCATTGCTAAGTTACCTGGTTTTAAATAACATTGTGGAATTAAATGGTATTGTCTATTGAGCAGCTTCTGGGGGAGAATGTATAAATTGGCGTGTGAGATTATTGTGAGCTCTCTTCATTCATACTGATCGCTTAGCTAGGGTATAACTATATTAAAAGTTATATTGCAAGTTTTATTTTATTTTTAAAATGTAGGTACTACCTATTTAACAATTTTTTAGCGTCACATGAAAGCGAGAGAGAGGTTTAGTAGTTATATTTTAATATAATTTATTTCATAGCAAGTACATAAAACACAAACTCCAGAACATTTGTGTATCACACACAAATATTTGTTCTGACCCAGAAATCGAACCTAGGACCGAGGACCGAGAGGAGGAATTATTTTATTCCGTACCATTCGACTGCATAGCTTGAACTGATACTATGCGTCCAAACGGAAGGATCGTCAATGGTAGGTTCTGGGTCGTTCTAGGTGCGTTTTTATTTGGAATAAAACCGCAGTAACCCCAAGTGCGGCCTCAGCCTTAGTCTGTAAGACTTTTTTGAAGAAAGTCATTAAGTGTCTTCTAGATTACAAACCTTATTTATACTGTTGATTGATGGCTGTTGGTAAAACTGGCCATACAGTTTTTAGGGTTCCAAACCCAAATTATAAAAACGGGACCCTATTCATGAGACTTCACAGTCCGCTTGTCTGTCTGTCTGTCCGACATGAGGCTTTCTCGGAAACTGCTAAAACAACAAATACTTAAATACCATCTCGGAAACCGTGACAATTAGAGAGCTGAAATTTTAACAGATGATATATTTTAGTTGACGCTGTAACAACAAATACTTAAATCCTATCTCGGGAACCGTGACAACTAGAGAGCTGAAATTTTCTCAGATGATGTATTTTGGTTGACGCTATAACAACAAATACTTAAATTAGACAAAAGGGGGATTAAGGGGGGCTACCATAAAAAAAACGTGATTTTTGCTGTTTTTTTAGTACGGAACCCTCCAAGCGCGAGTTCGAGTCGTACTTGACCTGGTTTTATATAAGTAAATAAAAAATCTGGAACATGTTAATTTAAAAACCAGTTTCTTCTAGTCTCTAGTCTCAATATGTCAAAATGTGGATTTGTGTGTGAAAATGCAGAAATACCTAAACCTACAGGATCGTAAATTTGAAAGAAACTGATAAATACTTATACATAAGAAAGCTAGGGTAAAAAATAAGCAGGTACTCTATGTGTGGGCTGCTCACCGTCCTTACAGAAGCAGGCCCAAGACGGCAGCGTGACGTGAGGGATTCACGCACGCCCTCCCCCCCGCCCCCTAAGAAGCGGAATCACACCCGAAAACCCCCCAAAGACGCGGGATAGCACCCGAACCACCCCGTAGGCGAGGTCTGTTGGGAGTCCTAGAAAAAATACCCGTGGTTCACCTGGGTGGACTACGAGGTGGACCACGGGAAATAAAGGCTAGGAAAGCCTTCCGAGGGCTTACCCGGGGCTCCAAACCGTAAGCTGTTGGGCGTTACGTGAGTTTATTTAGTCGGTAGGAGTCCAGCATAGCATCCATGAGGGATTTTCCCTCATGTTAAAAAAGGGTAATCTAAGTGCCCACTATTACGTACTTAAGTAGAACCCGACATCGCGTCCATTTTAAAACGTCAAAGAGTTTGTTTTCTTGCTCTTTCTTATTTAAATGTCGATTATTCATAAAAGTAATAATTGTAATAGAAAGTTATTATGGGAATTGTATATTCGCTAAGCTATTTTTGTAGCGATAGTACACGATGTCAAACCAAATAAACGTACAATACTTGCAATTTAAAGACGTAGCTCTATGTACTACGCGGCCGCTTTTTGACGTCATTTCAATCTGGTTGGTTTACTCGTGTTTTTCATCAATTCCGGCTGTTGATGGTATTTTTCTTATATTTTGTTAAATACTGAATGTAATGAGCTGAATTTTTAAATTTGAGTAGTTGAATAAATACGCAAAATATTGCAATATAGTTTGTTGTGTTTATTTTCTAAGAACATTGACAACAAAGGTCATATAAAACAATGGGCTGATTGCGACAAGTTTTGTGATTACTCTGTAATTACTAAGAAGATATTAATGAAACTCGGTTGAAGAGTGTAGACTTTGATTAGATACAAATTAACGTTACAAGTTTGGCTGTAAGGTTCCTATTTTAGGCACTAGAGGTTAATAACCTGATTTTACCTATATGTCTATATCTTTTGAGTGGGAAATTATTTTCAATTTCTGCTTTTACCAAGATTATAAGCAAATTCATAGCAACGTACATGAGTAAATTCAACACTGTACCAAGTCTCTGTATATGATAATTACGATATCGTCAAACGTACTCCCAGCGGAAACCTGAATTACTCCGTGATATCATGATACACAAATTTCATTTATACATACACATTTACAGCTCGCACCAAGCTACCTAATGAGCCTTTTCTTTTTGCAAAAAAAGAAAAAGTTCCGCTGGGCTGACGTTTCGAACGTACTCCTGGCGGAATCAGTTTTTCAAGAATATCTTCACAATGGCTGGATACACAAATTTCTATTTACGATACACATTTACACGGACTCTTACGCTAATTTTCTGCATATCTAGAATTTAAAAAATCGACACTTTTCCGCCAGGAGTACGCACACGGTTTCAGATGGTTCGAGTCCAGCATGACATCCGCGTGTGTTTCGACACGATAAATACGAGTACGTAGGTGGTAATGAATTCTAAGAAATAAAGCGCGGATTTCGAAATGGAAAACGATAGCTCGTTTACGGTAACCAGAGTTTCGTAACTCGAACTGTTTTGTTGGTAAAAGAAATCCAAGTTCTCTAACCACTTTTATTGAATTACAGACTTTACAAACAAGTTCCCTTGTCAAAACGAAGACTTTGCCGCTGATAAGCTTGTATTGTTTTGTAAAGCGTATTCAACGTTGAGAAGGGTGTAAATTACACAACATTTTATGAAAGAAAATGTTTCCTAACATATTTTTTTCTTAATGAACAGATATTAGCGGGATGTCGTAAACTGGCAGCAATTTTTTTCCCCGGTTTAAATGACTTTTTTTAAATAATTTGACCTCCAGTAATTAGGTAGGTACTACGTTTGTTTTTTATTGAAATCCAGATCAAAACATTATTCAAACTGAAAATTAACCCTAAAATGAGTGATCTACCCCGTAAACGAAACATTTAAAATCTTCGTGAAGACATTTTTCCAACAAAACAAACTTGAAAGTTCGGAAAGATAGATAAAATCCAAAGTTATCCAGTGAATAGAAGTCATCAAGTTAAAAGATAGTTAAGTAATGGATTGGTTCGCAACTTGGCAAGTTGGAGAACTGCTGGTGTGCAGTTCGTGAGTTCCCGGGAACTTCACAACAGATTGTGATTCGACTTTAGCTTTCAACATTTATCACTAACGTTTGACTTGACTAAGATATTAGATCAATTCGTGTTCGTTGTTATCATTTTTAAGGTTCACCCAAAGGTTAAAAACGGGGAAATAGATACCTACAAAATAGGATTGTTTTTTTTGGGTTCCAAGGGGTAGAAACGGGACCATCTGTCTGTCCTCACTGTATCTCATGAACGGTGATAGCTAGAGATCTGAAATTTTCACAGATTATGTATTTCTGTTGCCGCTATAACAATTGGTACGGAACACTCTGTACTCGCACTTAGCCGGTTTTTTTAAATCTCAATAATTTATGAATTACAAATTCTCCATTCACAATTGGTTGGGATATGGACTCATTCTGAATCGTAAATATACGTTAGGCAATATCCTCAACAAGGCATTGTATATTGTGGGCCATTGTCGATCTCCCTGGGGCGTCGTAGAAAGCAGCTGGGCAATTGAAGCCTAATACGGGTTGTGCATTGTTGAATACTACAGTGCTTGCCAAATGGTTTACAAGATGTACCTATCACTTTTTATACTCTTTATAGTTTTTGCAACAATTATTCAGTATTTAAAATTTGCCGCACCAAGAACTATACCACTGAAGGCCGAAGTAGAATATTGAGAATTTAATTTTTTCTGATTTATGGTAAAACCTAACCGGTATTTTTTGTATAAAACTGGTTCCGCCAGTGTGGTATGTAAAGTATTGCCGCGTTACCTGCCTAGATACTTAAAATAATTATTTATGTTAATTTTTTTTGAATTTTCCTTTAAAAGGCATGAATAAATTACAACTAAAAAAGGTACGTATTTTTAAAGATGGCGGGTGTTTAGAAGATTGATAAACGTCCCTTCTTAGCAAAATTCCTACATGCGCTCAAAAATAGACAAAAACGTCTAACTACCTTCAACACTCATGAGCATGTTCCCAAAATAGTAGAAGCTGATAGGTTATGAGATAAATAGCACTATGGTACGCGTTACTTAGTACACGTCTCGTTAGGGTGGGTTATTTTTGGAAAGCAAGTGTAGGTAGACAGGATAAATTTATTAGTCTTTAGCTCCTGGACTTGTGTCTGTTTCCGCTCAAGTCTAAGGAATCATTTCTTAGACTTGAGCCTATTTGCGTCTTTTCTAATTTAGCATTTAAAAAAATAACACACAGCGTCTACACATTGGTGGAGTGCTCAGCGTGGGCGCAACAGCGCCTGGTCTTAGTGGCAGGTCTGGACGAGGACTTTCTCCGGCTGGAGACCATGGAAGTAAGTGGGACGCCGCGGCGTCTTTCTGCCAGTCGGTCATGCTCGTGAAAGAGGCGGCGTGGAGTAGCAGGTAACTAATTGAGAAAGGCAGACAGGCATTCACTACCCATATCTTTTTGAGTCTAATTAATTCTTGATTATTCACCAGTCTTCATTGGTAGATTAAATAGACGATTTCAAATAAACACAAGCGCAGACAATTATTATCAGATCTCAATAAATAGGAGGAAGTTGAGAGCGCGAAAGCCTCCATTTACTTAAGTACGTAGGAGGTTTTCCCGCGTTATTCGCAGAGTTTTTCTGCCCACATGATTAATGAAGTGGCTCGTGTAATAAGATGCTGTTACTCTTGGGTACACGATGTTCTTGTGTTAATATTAAGCGCACTTTCTTTCTTTTGGGCAATAAAAATGATAATGGGTTTCTATGACATGAGAATTGGGTTAACTACCTACCTACCCAGTTAATTTATTTTGATTGATTGGGTGTCACAACGCACTCATTTTCAAAAATGACGTTATTTTCTGAAAACTACTTACCTACCAACTGAGGATTATCTTGTACTAGCTGTTCCTCGCGGCTTCGTCCGGGTAGAAGTCGTTATCGCGTAAAATCATTACCCTCCTTTTGCGCACTCAGTTAAAAAGTAGCCTATGTCTTTCCCTTGGATTCAAACTATCTCTCAACCAAATTCTGTCAAAATCAGTTCAGCGGTTTAAGCGTGAGAACGTTACAGAGAGACATACAGAGTTAGGTACTTTGATTTATAATATTAGTAGGGATGCTGTTAGTATGTCAGTTGGACTTGATAGTCATAGGTTCACCTTATTCTAGGTATTAGACTTAGGATAAGGCGAACCTATGACGCTTAACCCTTAAAATCATTCAGTACATTTCTCATTCCCTTTAAAAAAGTGATCTTCACTACAATTTGGAATGGCCCATGATTTTTTATCAGTTGGCAGCACCGTTCTCACAAAGCAAAAGGGTCTTAGAAGGTTTTTGCAGGGTCGGCAGCGCGAGTGTGGCACCTCTGGTGTTGCAAACGTTCATAGGCTGCGGTGACCACCGGTCCTTCTGGTGGGCCGTATGCTTGTCTGCCACCTTAGTGGTATAAAAAAAAAAAAAAAACAATAAACATACTAGCTACCAGTTCTCAGGTAAATAAATTGTATTTCTTTATCTCCTAAGTAATACAAAAACAACTAAGAATACAAACAGGATTATCTAATGAAATGAAGCAAAGCAGTTTATCTACTAATGGTTTTATTACCAAGACCATTACAAGTGATTTTAGTTCGGCGTTTTTGTACCGGAATGTGTTGGTTAGTCAAGGTGATGTATTGCTTTGAAATTAAGTGGGACTAGGTATACGCGTATCTGAACGGTAGATAATACCCAAGGAGCGCTTAAAAAAAAGTGTGTGCGTGTAACCTTTACGCGCGATTGTAGTAACACTTTTTGCCATTGACGGCATCAAATGTCAATTGACGGCAAAAAAATCTGAGTTACTCTAGTCGCGCCTAAAGAAGTTTTACTTCAAATATTAATGACCTGACCATCATGAGAATTCCTGGATACGGTTTGAAAGAAAAATTAAAATTAAGCATTTAGATGGTGACGATGTAGGTAGGAAAAGATAAAATTGGTTGCTTATCAAAACTCAAGCCTCTGATGTCAAAAAATGATAGCAGGGAAATGATATGCCACTGAAATCTTTTCGCTGCATTACAATTTTGCCGACAGGCTTAATTAAATACAGCTTCGATTTGGATCGCAAATGCATCTATCGCTATTTTGAATATTGTAAACAACGAATAGTGAAAGCAGTTAAAATAAACCAAAAAGTCATCTTAACTACTTATAGTACAGAAAAAGCACCTTAAGAATTCTAAGGGATGTTTTCACGACTTAAATAGGTATGGAACTCTAAAATCCTTTATACGCTCTCAATTAACGATACGACCATTAAATTAGACATTGGAGACAGAAAGCCATTCCTTAACAAGGCACGTCGAGCCAAGACACTCCGAAAAATAAAAGGAAAATTTACGAATAAAATAATTGTTCTACCGTACCTATTAGAAACCTCGTCGCGACGAAAACGAGCACTGCTTCGGGCCATTACCATTTATGAAGGACTGGAAACTGACAATGAGGTTCAGGTAAAGACAAAAGTACAGCTCGCGCCAAATATCTTTGCGTCTCTGAAATTCGTTCGTTCGCACCGCAATTTTGCAATAATAGGTTTCAGAGGGAGAATTACTGCTGAGGCGGAAGAGGCAACCCTCCTGCCTCAGCTGCGCAGTAGTTTCTCCAGTGAAACCTATTATTACATAATTGCGGCGCAAACGAACGAATTTCAGAGACGCAAAGATATTTGGCGCGAGCTGTACCTACTTATTAAATTAGTTTTTCAATTTGTTATAGTCAGCAATCAGAGAAGGGTCACCAGAAATGTCATAACTGTACCAGTATTCAAATTAGGGAATTGTCCACCCGCTGTTGTCCCGAGAGATAATATTATGGGATTATTCAAACAGGATATTGATATTAAAACGTTTCTACCGGGTCAGCTGAACCTAACTAATATCAGAGTTTCTATACTATGCTAATATCTTTTGTTTACGTGGGGAAATTCTTATGGATGCCATGCCAGACTCCTACAGGTGCTCACCCATCTGACTGACGTCAAAAGTCCTGGGTTTGACCTCAGCGGGTTAAACCGTAGAGCTCTTGACCTCTCCATCACATCTCGGCAAATCATAAATAACAGAATTCTGGTTTCACTAATATTGTAAGTCCTATCCCTGATGCTTTATAAACAACGTAGCTACTAAAGAGTCAACATATTGGTTGATAACCCTGGCCGTGCAGATCTGGTAGCATTAGCTCAATTTGGGCTAGTAAATGGCACTGTGTAACAAATGTTAAACAATATTGTTATTGAAAGGCAAGGAGATATTATTTTACCTACTTACATTAATATACACCTACAAAGTGCTGCCAGTACCAATAAGTCTCCAGAAAATACCAGTTGACACTATTAGCATCGAGAATATTCATAGATCAGTCTCACTTAGCACTCACATTATTTACATCTATGTATCCCTACTAATATTATAAGTGCGAAAGTAACTCTGTCTGTCTGTCTGTTACGTTATCACACTTAAACTTCGTATAGAGATAGTTTGAGCCCCTGGGAAGGACATAGGCGACCTTGGAACCGACTACGTAAAAAGATGATTTTACGCGATAACGACTTCTACGTGGACGAAGCCCCGGGGAACATCTATATCTATAATAATAGGTATTATAAAGAGGAAAGATTTGTTTTTTTGTTTGTAACGAATAGGCTTCGGAACTACAAGCAAGACAGATTTGAAAACTTCTTTCACTGTTGGGAAGCTACACTCTTTACAGTGAACATAGGCTATATTTTATTCCCGTATTCCCACGGGAACGGGAACTACGCGGGTGAATCCGCGTGACGTCCGCTAGTATAAAATATACAACAGCAAAGACATATAAAGACTTAAATTAGGTACCTAGGTATATCTACTTTTGAGTTTGATAAAGTAGTAGGCAATTGGACAGGCATAATATAAATTATGCCCGAAATGCTGCGTTTGATTACAAATTGTTGGGAATGAATAATGAGGGGCGACCTTTACCGGGGCCCACCAAATTGCCTTTGCATAACTTTTACATGGAACTTTATCAACAACATGGTTTGCAATTTGAGTCGTAAATATGGGGATGACAGACGGCCGGTGATAGACCTAACGGTCGTATTATAACTCTGCTAGTTTATCAACTGGACTTGGTAAAAGCTTCACTTTATAAATTTACTGGCGGACGTCACGCGGTTTCACCTGCGTAGTTCCCGTTCCCGTGGGAATACGGAATTGAAAGATAGCCTATGCTCACCGCAAAGAGTGTAGCATCCCAACAGTGAAAGAATTTTTCAAATCGGTCCAGTAGTTTCGGAGCCTATTCGTTACAAACAAACAAATAAAAAAAACTAATCTTTCCTCTTTATAATATTAGTGTAAAGTATAATAGACTAATTTATAAAGTAGGTTGTAAGGAGAATACTAATGTTTTACTAACTTATGGTAGATGGCTTTTATTTTATGCCAAAAGCCATAGTAGTAGGGAATGGGCATCTTCACACTCCATTTGAAGAACCAGGGTTGTCCTATGTGAGAGGATAGAAATACTCTGACGGAGCGTTTGAAGTTTTCATGGCTGTGGCATAATTCTGCGGCGTAGTTATATTGTAATATAGTCCAATAAGCTTCTGTAAACGGTATGGAACTGGCGGCGTCTTCAAACCTTTACTAAATTAGTTTTTACGAAAGTAGGTAATGTACGATCTTTAATTCGGGAACCACCTTATTTACAATATCAAACCTTTAGCACTGAAGACTAGCTCTAACGTCTTTTAACTACCTAGGTATATAATAAGCTAGGGATCTTAATTAGGTACCTAATAAGATATCTTAATTATGCTTGTGATAGGTATCCTGTGTGTTCAATCTTTAGTCGGTAAGAGTCCATCGGTTTATCGATAATTTTTAGTATCCATGATGGCTTATCCTCACGTTAAAAAAATGCTTGTAATAGGTAAATTAGGATGGGTTATTGTATATTCGTCACAAAGTAAATTCGTCAATTTTAAAAAATCCATACATGGAAAGTAAATTCGTCACATGTATAAAAAATATGTGTAAATTCGTCACATATACATGAGGGTTATTGTATAATTGTCACAAATCCTCATTTCAGGTTTTTAGTAGCAATAGCAACCGAATGTTTTGATTTTTAGCCATAGCTCGACGGAACCCCGCTTAGCGGGGCTCCTACTTCTGCATACCTAGTTTATAAAAAAAACCACGAAGACTTCTTCTTCTTCTAGTCTTCTAATCTAACCCATCCAAGTCGGATTGCTCTGAGCTATATTAAATGTTACTTTTACTTAGCGTATTATAGTAAAATCGCTATGCGGGGTAGATAAAAATCATGTTGAGACCAACTGATAAAGTTGGTTAAATTGGCTAAGTGTTTGCTATCGGTGTGGATAAAAGCTATGTGACGAATTTACAATAAACAAAATGGATATTTATTGAATAAATGAGAATTGTGACAAATTTACACATTCTTTTTTTCGTGACGAATTTACTTTGTGACGAATGTACAAAAACCGATTAGGATCATGGCAACTGATAACATGGTAGTTCTCTTCTATACCCGTATATTTAGATCCTTGCTATGACAAGCCGCATCATGTAATCTCATCTCAAAGATATAAAATTATTACAACCAAACCAGAATATGGAGCAGTACCTATCTCTATGAGGGGAACAACAATTATAATGCATTGTTCGATTCGACCCCATTCTGGTCCCCTAAATGTAAGAAAGATGGCTTCGAAACCACAATGTGAATAATTACTTGTGTGGCGTTACTGACAATGTGAAGAAATTCTATTATTTTCATTGGACTGATGAGTTCCTAACTACTGAGCACCCGGCGCTAGATGGATAGGTACGGACCGTGAGGGGTCGAAGACCAGCACGATATCTGTAGGAATTTCCATACGTTAAAAAATATCCCTGTCAGTTGCAAAATTCTACATGTTACCTCGGAAAAGAAATAAGGACTTAGAAGAAAAGGTCCTGGGAACTGTAGTAATATTAATGGCATGCTGCCTTTTTTTTAACGTGATGAAAATCCTACATGGATGCTATGCCGGACTCCTACCGACTAAAACCCACACTTATCCTACCTAACAGCCTACGGTTAGGAGCCCCGGGTAAGCCCTCGGAAGGATGTCCCTAGGACTGCATGCTGTCTTGCTGGCTATAATTTACATTGGCGGGAATAGTATACGTTAGAGGGACAGTTTAGTATTGAAGCTACAGCTTAAGGGTGCTTTTCCATCAGAGATTTGCGTTGTCATGTATGTTTGATAATCCACCAATTATAATTATTGGTCCCAAAGCGTAATGTCGATTACCTGTCGAATTACGACGGTGTCTAGGTCTCTTGTAATTAGGTAACCTACTTCTATCAATATAATTTATTCCGAGTATGGAATAAACTTCCAGATATTTTGTTATCTGCAGAAAATACTAATCAGTTTGAATAGATTGGACAAGTATTACCATACACAGAGGGAAAATTGAAAAAGAAATGGCTGGATACAGCCTTCGTCGATTGTTTCAACTGCTTGCCTGATAAATAGATAACAATAGTAATAATAATTCATTCATACGGTCTCTCGTATTACCTACCTACTTATGATGAAGTGTTTTTCTATCAATTCATTCATAAATCATATTAAACTTCTAAGGGGCATCAAAGCATCTGTTATAAGGAAAAAAAGTCTATGAACGAAGCCAAGGCTGCCGAGTACTAGAATCTAGATAAATACTAGTCCTACCTAGGTAGGCGTTGAAGTAACTACCGATTTATATCATTGATTTCAAGCTTATAGAAAAGAAAATTAATACTTCAGAATTATCGCACTTTCTTAGCGAAATCGGTAACTCAGAATCTACTGAACCGATTTCAACAATTCTTTCACCAACAAATAGTCTAATTAGGTATTCTGAACGAACATAGACTATCTATATTCATGCTATAACCCAAGAGAGAGGAACAGTAATCATAAACGTCAAAAAATCAGGCGTAACATTATTTGAATCGTTAAAGATGAGAATGCAACTTAAGTCGGGAGTTCGACGTCTATCACACCAAGCCATGAGGTACAGGTAGTCCCTTAATATACACCTGGTAGGTAGGTATGTACCTATTGAAAGTAAGGTAAAGTAGGTAGGTACCTACCTCCCCAGGTGCCTAGGTATAAAGTACTGAATCGGTCTGAATTGTGGCAAATCGCTCAGTAAGTCTGCCTATCTACGTCAAGGAGATTATTGTCCTATAGCCCTGTCAAGGAGAATTATTGTGGCATGTCAGTCAGTAAATTTGAACGCGCATCTGCCTTTAGAACGGGATTTAGGTACCTACCTATTGTACAGTCTCAACCAAACACTTCAAAGAATTCTGCAACACACAAGGCACAGACGATGTCTGGTCAATCACCAACAAAATCATACAAACCAGAGCACTCACTAAACCACCGACCACACTATTAAAACCAGACGGCACATACACAATCAGCCCTACAGACACGGCACAAACTTTACTCAATCATTTTTTCCCCGATGACACACCGGACACTACTACACGACAAAAACACATCCGCTCTATAGCAAACACACCACCTAACACCCAGGACGACCCACCATTTACAACAAATGAAATACAACATTGCATCAGCACCTTCAATCACAAAAAATCTCCTGGACCAGATCACCTCACTTCCGACATCTGCCAACACTTCATCAACCACTTCCCTAACATCTTCACCGATATAGCCAATAGATGCCTGCAACTTCACTATTTTCCCAAACCTTGGAAAACTGCAATCATTAAAACAATACCCAAGCACAACCAAAACAGTAACAGCACATCCTCATATCGTCCCATCGGATTGATAAACATCTTTGGAAAACTACTAGAAAAACTAATCATCAACAGAATAACTCATCACACTTACACAACTGGAAACAACTGCACCAAACAATACGGTTTCAAAACACAGACTTCCACTACTCACGCAATAAATGCAGCCCTGAACATCATAAATGCTTGCAAACAAAGACGGGAACAAGTAATCGCCATTTCACTAGACATAAAAGCCGCTTTCGACAACGCCTGGTGGCCCGCCATTTTTCTCAGACTAAAAGAAATAGACTGTCCAAAAAACCTATACCAAACTCTACTAAATTACACTGAACACAGAACTGTACACATGAACCTCGCTGATACCGCCGTACACAAACACATGACGAAAGGCTGCGTACAGGGCTCTGTGTGTGGCCCAACCATGTGGAACTTGCTCCTGGAGTCTCTCCTTAACACACAACTACCATCCAACTGCCACATACAAGCGTACGCAGATGATATCATACTCATCACACACGCCAAAGACACAAACACACTCTGCAACATCACACAACACGCACTCGACACCATCACCACATGGGGCACAGAGCACAAGCTGGACTTTGGACACCACAAAACACAAGCCATAGCATTCACTTCAAAAGCAAAAAACACCGCAATAGCACTTAACGGCCACCAACTCACATTTTCCTCACAAATAAAATACCTCGGTTTAATCATTGACGACAAACTAAAATTTATCAAACACGTAGAACACATTACCAATAAAACAAAAAACATTTACAATAAACTCTCACAATACATCAGACCCACATGGGGAATCAACCCAGAAAACGTTCGCATCATTTACCAACACGTCATCCAACCCATCATCACCTACGCCGCTAGCATATGGGCACCCACTGCCACAAAATACAAACACACACACAACAAACTTCTCTCAACACAGCGCATATTTGCCATCAAAATAGTACAAGGTTTCAGAACGTTGCGGACAGCGACAGCGATCTCGCTCGCGAAACTGGCGCCACTACCGCAAAAAGTCCTGGAAATGGCAGACAACGAAGACGCACGAGTAACAGGATACTCCACACACCTACAAACCTCAAGCGACATCACAATAGAAGCACCAGCACCCCCCACACTACAATTACACCCTTCAGCTAGAGAAGGCATATCCTTCAGTAGCATCTCAACCACAGCAGAACACACCACATTCCTCACAGCCACACCAAATACATGGCACATTTACACTGATGGGAGCAAACACGAACACAAAGTAGGAGCAGCCTTTGTAGCAATACACAACACTACTGACAAAACATACACCAAAAAATACAAGTTACACGACCTATGCTCACCTTTCCAAGCCGAACTCCTCGCGATTGCCAAAGCAACCGAGTGGCTTACTTCCACACCCACACCCCGCACCAACTCTGCACACATCATCTCCGACTGTAAATCCGCCCTCCTAGAACTCTCCAACCCCAACACCACAAACCCTCTCGCACTACAAACACTAAAAATCATAGCACATACTAAAACATTAAACCTTAAACTCACCTTCCACTGGGTGAAAAGCCATATCGGTATTCAGGGCAACGAACTGGCCGATACGGCAGCCAAATCAGCGGCCCACATCCACCGTAGTCCATCATACACAAGAATACCTATCAGTCATATCAAACTCCAAAACAGAAGACGCACGGATGAACAGGCAACTACATACTACACCGAAGTCAGCCCACACACTCTCACTCTCCTCCCAACACATGATCAAGCACTTCATTTTCTCAATACATTCGGCACCGACTTCCAAACTACACAACTACTCACCGGTCACGGATACCACAAAACATACTTACACCGATTCAAAATCACTACTGACGACAAATGCCCATGTGACAACGACACACCACAGACTCTCACCCACCTCATCGAATTCTGCCCCAGATTCCACACGACCAGACACAACCACACCATGACCGCATACAACATCACACAACCATACAACCTTACACAAATTATTAAAAAGACAAGCACTATCGACACATACAGACAACACATACACAACATCATTAACAATTTAAAAACCTTCAACACACCTCCACAAATGACAAACAGAACACCTGCACCATCATAAGTGGCGTAACAATAACGCTAGCAAATTAGTACCAGTAACTGTATATATATTATAAAAAGGAAAAAAAAAAAAAATTAAAAAAAAAACAAATATAAAAAAAACAACAAAACAAAAAAAAAACAAAAAAAAAAGAACAAAACAAAAAAATAAAAAAAAAAACAAAAGAATATGATGTATAGTTAGTAGTAAGAATCATTATCACCACATCCCACTTATCCCTTAAAACTCATCCTTTCTTCAGTCACACCCCTAACACTTTTCCCTTTTCCCCATCTCTTCAGATCGTGAAGCTGTGAGCATCCCTTAGCCCAGCTTTTCGAAATCTAAGAAACTCAACCATCTAACAAAGAGGGAAAAAAAAAAAAAAAAAAACCTATTGTACAGTGAGTGACCCCGTCAGTAGCTTACGGAGTTGACAGCTTCTCTAAAACACGATAGACTGTTTCATAGAAATTCGGTACAATCAATAAGTTGTAAAACTTGTAAGTGCAAAGACATTTTATCTATTTCAATCTACTTCGCAAGACCGGAATGAGTCAACTATAGGAAACCGGTCATGAGCCTGCCGCTGCCGCGCCGATTCCGATTGTCTTGGCAAAAACCGGTTATGGGTTAATATAAAATAGCGATATTTTAAAGTGAACCTGCTCTTAATCTTTTATATTTTAGCTAGTTGTTGAGAAATAGGTAGGTACATAGGTCTTTTAATTTATCAGTTAGGTACCTACTTTATTACTTAGGTACTCAAGATTACTGTTGTTGTCTGGCATGCATTGTAATTTATGTACAAAGAACTTATCAATGCAGTAAGTAAACAACAAGCAATAAGTAGGCATCTAGTTCAATCAATCCAGGACAAACTAAGTTTGTTCACATTTAAGTAACAGTACTTAACCAAAAATGTTTTGTATTCATTTATAGAAGTCTTACCTTATTCTGTAGTCGATAATGTACAATTCCTGTGCATGCTCTATTGGTCTAAAAGAAACCAAAGTTCACTTGAACTCGGCACTGTGGCCGTTCACATAATTTTACCAATACATCCACAATGCGACACGGTACACAATTTTCTTGTTACGAGATGAATCACCAAAGAATGCACTCAATATTACACATAAACTATCACTAACAATCACTTAAACACATAAACCAACACTTTATCGATATTTTTTCGTTATTCGGATCGATTTCGCATTATTAATCTACAATATTCGACACAAGATAAAAGTTTTCGTTGATAACAACGTGCGAGACAGCGACACGACGGTACACCAAGTCTATAACTGCACGACTGACATAGAAATATAACCTTACAAAATCGAAGGAGTACGCGCGCGTGTAGTCGAGTAACAAACTGTTGCTCTTCCGAACTTGGCCAGGTTACGCTGTGATTACTAACAAAACTTATAAACTTTGTGGCCTGAAGTTGTTGTAACATTATAATTTCTGTGAGTTTTTAAGCTTGCTTTGGGATTTGTAGTTAAATTACAAAACAGTGCGTGTTAAAACTTGATTTGGTATGTCAATAAAGGGATTGTTTGTAATAAAGTCACGAACTTTACACTTTACACCGAATCAAATAAATTCGCTGAGCATGGTGTGAAGTGAAGTTGTTTACATTCAATGCAACGCGCACAGAAAGTGTGACCAACTTCTCGCTGTACGTTAAGAAGGGGACACACTGTTTACCTGCGCAACTGTTTTTTTGTTATTTTTTTTTTGTAAGTAACGAAAAACAATCACTTCTACAATTCTTCTTTCTTCTACAATCTTTTGTTTACTTACTTACCGTATCTGTCTATGATATAAGTTATAGAATTACTGCCTGACTAATTAAAGGGTAGAAAATAAAGAAGTCCATACAACAAACGTAAAAAAAATATGTGTTTTGGTACGAAATACTCTGTGCGCAAATCCATTTGTACTTCGGAAACGTTTTTACTAACAATACACCTAATAGGTGTGGATTTCTTTCCTCCTGTACGCACTCATTGAGTAAGAGACTCTCGTCAAACTCTTTATTAATCTGTGCTCTCGTTGAGTGTGTTGCTTGCCGCAAGAGTCTCAAATACAAACAATCCCTATAGCAATGATATATAAAAACTATAGATACGTTACATACATACACATACATATACTCACGCCTTTATCCCCGAAGGGGTAGGCAGAGGCCTATACCGGCCCAAATTTCACCGTGTACAATTCGGTCCCACGTAACAGGTGGTGAGCCCATCGCCGTGTTGAAATGGACCGCCGCCGTCAGAGCCTCGTCCGTTGTTCAGCAGGTGCACGAGCTTGCACGTGAGGTTGACTTGGGCCCGGAGGTGTTGGTAGGGCCCCACTACACCCCTAGATACGTTATAAACACTGGAAAATGGCAACACGTTAAGTAGGTAATTACCTGAAAATCTGTGACGCGGCTGTAGGGTTAGCGAAAGTTCTAATATCACTGTTTTAAATTCTGTTAGTAAAGAAAACTCGAAAAAAATATGCCTTCATGTATCTTCAGAGGAAGTTCAAACTACACAGCAACTGTTCAATATAAAAACGTGTCGTTTCATTCGTAAGTACAACAGAAATAATAAAATTAATTATTATAATATTTTCTCGCGCCTAAATGGCGCCTAGCTTAATGCACAAGGAAAATGTACTCTGTAGTCTATGGTTTGGCGCGACGCATAAGGGGATGTTGGGGAGTATTTGTACTAATATAATTTGTAATAATGTAATTATATTTTAATAAAAATTAAATAAAACAAAATAATAATATATTAAGATTATAAAGTAAAAGAAGTCCGCCTACGTACATTGTGCATGGAGTTTAAATCTATACTTATAATAAAACTGTAGAGGGTCGGGAGTCTGTACATGGAAGATATTTTGAAAATTTTAAGTGTAGGGCGTTCTCTAATCGATACTGAAGCCGAAAATGTAATTTAAAATTTTCATGTCTGTCTGTCTGTCTGTCTGTCTGTCTGTCTGTCTGTCTGTATCCCGACTAAGTATCACGCCGAAACTACTGAACCGATTTAAATGATACTTTGTACGATCTAAGCGTATAGTCCGAGGAAGGTTCTTAGATACTTTTGATCCCGATATTTTGCGCGGTTCCTTCAGGAGAGGGGATGAAAGGCAAAATAGGTTTTTAGCTATAACTTCTCACTGCGTGGTTTGATTTCAAATATTTGTTTGGTGTCTGAAAGGGAGTACTTTAAGCATTATTCCATACAATTTTCAATATTGAGGGTTATGTAGTTCAGAAATTAGGGGCATCTCAACTTTCGGTAAATCTAGAATTCAACGTTTCTTTTGAAAGTGAGTCTAAACGGGCGTGTTGGCTTAATCATAAAAGAGCTTAATGATTAAGGCTATTGTAAAATAATTCAGTCCGCGCCGAAGGCGTGGACTGAATTGTTTTAGAATCGACTTAATCTTTAAGCTCTTTTATGATTAAGCAAACAGGGCCGTTTCACACGGTGCATGACGAGTCTGATGAAGAATTACCTCTCCTTTCGTGCACATTATGTGACGTAAACGAAGTTGCGAGGGCCAGCTAGTAAATAATAAAACTGTAGAGGCTCGAAAATCTGTACTTACGTGGAAGATATATTGAAAATTTTAATTGTTGTTTTATTATTAATGAAATAAATTGGTTTGATGACTTAAATTACGATAATAATAACAAATTCAATAAACTGCATTAATATTTTGTAAATTAAAATATTAAATACTTTACCCGTAAATAATTTAATTACATGTCTTAGTAAGGGAAATGCACGATACCACAGATAATTTATGAAATTATTTTTTCAAATTTGTAAAAGTTTAGCTGTTTTTGAAAGCCGTAATGTTCGAGTATAACGTGTCTATTTATGATACGTCTTTGCCCTATAGTAGGTGTATTGTACGTAAAAGTTTTTTTATTCTACTAAGATGAACGACAAGCTTAGGCCCAGATGGTTGGTTACCGTAGCCCCTACTAGACGTTCACAACACTAGAGGTGCTGCACAGGCTCTGCTCTGATTGTGTTGACGACCATTGTCAAGCCGAACTTTATTTTATTTAAAAAAATCGTTAATCTAAGTTTAAGGCCATTATGGGATCATCTATGACCTTTAACTTGAATTAACGACCGTCATGTTGCGGACAACCGGGGCAACGGCTTAAGGTGCCTTCTGAAGCACGTAAACGCTCGCAACTAAATGTCACAAGGTTCGGGAACGACTAAAGATAGCGGGTCTTTGCAGTAACACGTCAGTGTCATAGGTTAAGTTGAGACAGGCCACCTGGTGTTCACCCATCCAAGGACCGGCCAAAGAGAACATTGCTTACTGCAGTGCTCGTTTACAGAACACTGAGTCCGCGGGCCCATGAAAATCTTGCAATGATAACTCATCCTCCACACCACCGAACTGACCTTTGGTGAAATCGTGATTGTTTTCCTGATTCAAGTAAGTGGATACCTACTAAAAATATGAATATTAATAAAACATGGTCAAAACTCATCGAGTAACGGCATACATACATGAAGTGAAATAAAAACATATTTAATCGTTTCCCAGTCGGTTTAACCTCAATAATAAATTAATTACTAGAGTAAGTTCGGGTAATATGGCACGCCAGCGCCATAAGCCTTTTTGGGAATAAAACAAATTTGTTTTGAGATCGATCAGTTTTTATTTTACAATTTAGTCTTAGAACTTACAAAGAAAAAATAATTAGAATTTCAAAACAATCAACATTAAGAAATAATTTACAAAAAAACAAAATCTGAACCTTCAACAATTGTCAAATTTTAACAATGGAAGGGCAATATGGCCTGGGGCCATATTAGCCACAAATCAGGTGAGCTATATTGCCCTCCAGAAATATAACAGTCACTAATAAACTTTGTGTTACTTTGCAGAGCATATTTGTCATTTTATTTGTGAATGTGGTTTCCGCGAAGCCATTATCTAAAAAAAAAACATAACAGAAACAATATAAAATTATGTAGACAATATGGCCTAGTACCATTTTAGCCATCCATCTGGTGAGCCATATTGGCCGCGGGAACGTTTTTTATAGGTAAAAGTCTAGCCTAAAAATGAGCAAGAAATATGTTTAAAATCTATCACAATACTACACATGAATAGCTAATCTACAAACCTGTGTAGTACCAATGTAAAAATAACTACAATTTCAAGAAATTAGACTTTACGTAATTTTCGATCGAGCGCCCGCACGGGACGCACATGCTCACTTCGTCTCGCGCGAGTTGACTGAGGAAGTGAGGGGAAGGGGTGCGTTGCTATGTCGACTGCCGAGTCAAGCGGTCGCAAGTGTTCATTCATTTCAGAGAAATTGCAGTAGGCCATATTGACCGACCAGGCCATATTACCCGAAATTACTCTAAATTAGCCTATCAGGGCAGTCTGCTCCTCTGGACTTCATTTCGAGAGGCTGATTGACCTTACTCTAGGTACCACTACCATACCACATTGGCCAATCGCGTTAGTATACGGTTTACTTTCCTCCTGGGACATTCTACCGTGGGCTTACCCGGGGCTCCCAACCGTAGGCTGTTAGGCAGGATACGTAAAGTTTTTAGTCTGGAAGAGGCCGGCCATAGCATCCATACAGGATTTTCATCAAGTTAAAAAAGCCCCCTTTGATAAGTGATTGCTACTATAAAAGATTATTAACCCCAATTTTCAGTGTAGTTATTTAAATACGGTAAGTAGCTGAATGAAAGTAATTAATTTAAACAGCTTTAATAAATAGTACAATACAATTCTCTTCTATTAATTAGACCTATCTGTGTTAAACAAATAAGTTAAACAAGCGTTATTTTATTTTATTAATGATTTGCCATTCTCCTTTCCTTAATTATTTGTTTTGTTATCCTCAATTTGATTGATATTATTTATTCGTAGAAAATGTAGTAATAAACGTGACTCAAGTCCATTTTCGTTGAAATTCAGAACATTTTGTCAATTCTGTAAGTACGAGTAATTACGTAAAATACCGCAATCGAAATGAGGAAGATCATTTTTCGAAACCTCCCTCACGTTGCCTACTTATCGCCAATTTTTTCAGCTGCGCATTGTACGGAAAGGCCCCATCCCATCCTACTTGAACATCCTTCACTTTTCTTTAAGTCTTTTTATCAACACTTTCCGCCTACAATTCGATGACGATGATGCATGCATGCATGCCGCAGTAATTTTGTACTCTTTCTGCGACACTTTTCAATTGTATCACTATCACTTTTCACTTGATTTTGGATTATCTCAAAAACTCACTTCATTAAATGACACTATAATTAGTGTCCGACCGAAACTGGTTTTTCAGCCGAAACCGAAACCGAAACCGAACTTCATTTCTATAATCTATATTTTTCTCCAGAGTCTCCATTGGTCATAATCGATCAAGTGTCATAATAATTTAAATCCATAAATGTATTTGCCATAATTTTCGTTTTCAATAATGCCATTTTCCATAACTTTTATTCACCATAATTTACAAAATTTCGACTGCCTCTGTGGCGCAGTTGGTAGTGATACCGCCTGCGGCGCTGGAGGTCGTGGGTTCGATTCCCACCGGAGACAAATATTTGTGTGACCCATAAATGTTAGTCTCAAGAGTCTGGGTGTTTCTATGTATGATATGTATGTATTTAAAAGTATATAAGTATTAATATCCGTGGTCTGATACCCATAACACAAGCAGGTTATTCCTAGCTTAATTTGGGATCAGATAGCGTTGTGTGAGATGTCCGTGAATATTTATCCGTGAATATTTATAATATAAATAAAGATAATTTATTCACAATTAAACCTAAAACTAAACCTCATAATGGCGTCTACTTACTAAGCTCGACGGAGCCCCGCCTTGCGGGGCTCCTACTTCTGGGTGGTTTAAAAAAAATCCACTAAGACTTAAGGTATATTTAGTCTTATAACCTAACCTATCCGAGTCGGATTGCACTGACTCAGGGTGTTAACGATAATTAATTTTGACCTAACAATATTATGTACTATTTTCATAATTATATCAAATTTTAATTATGTCAAGAGTCGATTATGAGATGTGTTACTTATGGAAACTAATTATTATGATTTATGTTGTTATAGAAAGTCATTTTATGGCAAATAAAAGTTATGACTGTTGAGTTGTTAAGGCAAACGTTATTAGTATAAATGATAATAGTGCAAGCAAATATTATGATCGGGGATTATTATGGCAAAAATATTAGTGCAAATGAATTTATGGGAAACGAGAGAAGACCGATAAAATTGCATCGCATTCCGATAGATCTTGGTTACCACTGCCGTTTAGTATAGGGGTTCTATCCCGCGTCTTTAGGGTTGGTTCCGGTGTACCCTGCTACTTGGTCGTGAGGCGTGCACTAAACTCTTACGCCATGCCACCGCTTTAAGCCTGTTTCTATAAGGACGGCGAGCAGCATTTCCACCCTCCTCTGGCCGCGGTCATGGAGTCTTGGGTGTAGACAAAAATGTGGCGCTAGCGCCCCAGCCTATGGAACTCGAGAGCTTTCTCCTGCTCCCCCACTCATTTAGGTCATGCTTGTGAGTAATACTCGTGGAAACAAGCAGCGGCATCCCATTTACTACTGCTGGAACTTGTGGTTTTCACTATAGTCTTTGGCGAGAGATTGTCCGCGTCCAGAGTTGCCACGAGCATCTGGCGCCGCTGCCCCCACGCGGAGCACTCTACCAATGAGTGGAATCCTGTGTCCTAGCTGCGTTATTCGCCGTGCTGGCACTCAGGTGTGATCTCCCGGTGTATCGCCACGGACATTTAGCAAAGCATCCCTGCCGTATATTATCTGTGACTACCGGTACAAGATTGTGCCCCGATTGTAGCGCTTCCCCGCCTTGGTTGCTGAAATCACACCTTCCAAGTGTCCATGACTTCCTGGATTCCGTTTTTAACCTTTTTGTACGGAACCGACTAAGGAGGGGTAGGTTTATGTCTATCCTAGGTCGCCTTTTTAAGATTCCGTAACCATTAAGTAAAAACGGGACTCTAAAAAGTGGTCTAAGACAACACAAAGGTAGCTAGTAAGTCTCAATGATTGTAATGGCTTGTGGTTTGAATAAAATTGTATTATTGTTTATCTATTGGAAGTCGTTTTGAAATCTTCAAGTCTTAGGTGTGTAACATATTTACTAGTTGAGCTGACTATAACCACGTCACGAGCTAATTAAGCAGAGTGAGGCACTCAAAATTCACGAACACGTGAGTTTCGGCCCGGCCGAAACCGAAACTGCGGCCGAAACTTGATTTTTTGGCCGAAACTGGCCGAAACCGAAACCGAAACTTCGGTCGGTCACTAAGTAAAATGGAACCTTAAATTCTTAATAGATGAGACTGCCTACATAAACACCGTATGCTTTTTACAAAACATTAAATTAGAAAAAACACTTCTCAAAATTATTTAAAATCATCGAAATAGCAGGAATAATCAAATTGACAAAGGTAAATTTCGATGATTTTCAGAGGTTTATTCGCAAGTAAATAATTATTTTCTAAATAGCATACGGTGCTAATGTACGAGTAGTCTCATCTAAGAAATGAAGGTTCCATTTTAGTGTCATTTAATGAAGTGAGTTCTTGAGTATTTCCAAAATCCTAAATATGTCTTTTTGTGCATTTTACGGACGCGCCCCTAAAAAAGCAGTAAGTACTAAGTATGCTAATTATCTAGCTGGCAAACCACTTACGCGTGAAGTTCAAAAATTTATATTTATGTTCTTAAGGGGAGTTTATGCCAATAATGGATGTCAATCAAATCAGAATGTAGATTGTTGAATCTAATACGTTATGCTTATGACCCTTCGATCGAAAATACCACGGTCGATATTGTTGATCAAAGATAGGCCCGTTCATTCATCAGAAGTAACAAAACATTACGCCGCATAGCAATGCTTATTTTCAAAACATTGCTATGGTAATATATGCAGGCGCTAACTTATACACTGCATGATACGACTCGCATTAATATTCATTTTAGTTTGTTATTTACTGCAAACTGCTTTTAAAAATCTATACATACATGCATATAATCACGGTTTATTCCAAAAAGGGGTAAGTAGAAGCGTGGTTATCGCTCACACGCCACCATTTATTTAAACTTATTTTTAGTCCTACGTAACAGTATCATGGCTAGCCTACTTGTTGGCGGGGAATTTGATATATATGGGAGGTACAGGGTACACCCTAATTGTTTCCTTAATTCCAGTTAAGTTCTTAAACATCTCTAATAATCTCTATATTATTAAAATAGGTACCGGCGGCGGTTGGGTGTTCCACAGCGGGCATCTCTCCGCTGGATGTAGGTACACAAAGTTCATCGAGCTACTCTCGCTTCTGAGGCCACTTTCATGTTCACTGTGTAGACTAGCAAGGTAGGACGTCCACCTTCACCGGGATAGTCAGATTTACCCCGGATACGTGGGGAATAACTATCCGTCTTTTACCATGGAGAGAAGACAGGGCTTCTCAATGTCTCAGCATGACAATTGACAATGTAACTGTTCGATATTATGCCCACAGCCACTTTCTATTATAACACCGCTCGCCACTTACAGAGTGATAAATCTGTGAGGTCCGATAGGGACTTCTTTCTACGTTATGTATAACAATGAGCTCTCTGCCTCGTATTTTTAAACGTCAACCATGTGCACTAGCCGATGACTGTTTTCGTTGGTACTGACTGGACTGGACTGGTATAAAAATGTGTATTTCTTCCCCTTACACCTGCATACGAATCCATGTCAAAAGGTCTTAGATTTTTTTTATTGAAACATATTTCAATTATTTCGCATTTATAAATATTTGTACAATAATAATAAACAACTTATTCTCGAATTGATAATTAGGTACCTATGTCTAGTTAATTATGAAATTATTACGGCACTAGAGGACGTCACGCGGTTTCACCCGCGTAGTTCCCGTTCCCGTGGAAATACAATATATTTTTTTCTTCCATATGAACCTTCCCCTGACAATACCTTACACAACAAAAAAAAGAATTAGTGAAATCGGTCCACCCGTTCTGAAGTTATGCGCTTACCAACACATTTTGCGATTCATTTTTATATTATAGATATTACGTTAGCTATTATAGTTCAGTGTTCTAATTTATAGTTATCTAAGGGAACACGTGTAACTTAATGAATTAATTAACGTTTGAAGTGGCTTTGTAATGATCAAAGGGCACAAGGACTCAAAATGTACTTAGTTGGTAGTTATAGTTCCACTTATAGGCACAGATGGCGCTTATCACAGGTATGTAGGAAAACGACATGAGTTCATTGGAACGAGTGTATGAGTCTCTATGAAAGGAATTTTGTAGCATTTTCGTTTTTACACAATTATTAACTAGGTACATAAAGATATTATCAGATCATGCTTCTCTTTTTACCATAGAATATAGATGATAGGGGCTTATCAGTTATGGTAAAAAGTGTGACGACGACGGGGCCTTATTTATATGCGGGAAAGAGAGAGAATATGTAGCCACCCCAATTCAACCCGAGGGTATCGTCGTAAGAGGCGACTAGGGGCACAATTTCGCAAAACGATTCATTGCGTACAGAAGGAAAACTCGAGGGAAAACCCCTTTGTCAGAATAATAACAATCCTTATGTCAAGTTGAAGGCATTATAGGACAGGCGGCTTGATAAATTTCAACTGCGAGGCGTCACAACCTGCGCCTGCCCACTTCAACATGGCAATAGGCTCACCAAATATTACGTGGAAAATAAAACTATAAGGTGAAATGTGGGCGTATAAGTACTGCCTACCCCTTCGGGAATGAAGGCGCGACTATATGTATAAATGTTAAGGTAATCATCACCATAGCATGATTGAAAGAAAACCGAGCCTATCTCCCTCCACACACAACAGGCAGATATCACCACACTTCATAGTTTTTGCTAAGTACACCATGCCAACAATGTTGATAAAGATATTATTTTAGTCTTTGGAGGGCTCGGGTCCTTTTTGCAATCAAATGGCCGAGCAATGGTAGTGAAGTAAAACGATTGGAAAACTTGGAGGTGGATGGAATGTAAATTATATGTATAATTACTTCTCCTTGAATAAAACACAGTGATAAAAGTATACTACTACCCGTTCGCTCTAACTTTGCCGCTGGCGTAGAGACGTATACCCGAATTTTTTATTACACGAAGTAAATTGACAGTAGCTAATGTCACTTCGTCATAGAAAATAAGCAACATTGTATGAAGAAGTGACATTAGTTGCTGTCAATTTACTTCGTCTAATTAAAAATTCGACTTTAGTATGGAGCCGAGCGGCAAAGTTAGAGCGAACGAGCAGTATATGTAATAATATTATTTTAATTGATCACAGACATTTTATTCTCATTTAAATAGGACATTAACATACCATTTCCAATATTATGACTATGTACTTTGATTAACTTTATTATAATTTTATTCTAGCGCCATCTATTGTACTTACAAGAAGTTACTTTAAGAAAACGAGCGTTAGATAGTTTCTTAGAATTACGATAGAGTGTGTTGTCTCAAACATTGTTTTCGTGTTTTCGTGCAACAAAAGTTGTGAAGAATAATGATATTTTCTCAATGTTTTAAATATAATACAATTCGTGTTTTCGTGCAACAAAAGTTGTGAAGAATAATGATATTTTCTTAATGTTTTAAATATAATACAATTCGTGTTTTCGTGCAACAAAAGTGGTGAAGAATAATGATATTTTCTCAATGTATTAAATATAATACAATTCGTGTTTTCGTGCAACAAAAGTGGTGAAGAATAATGATATTTTCTCAATGTTTTAAATATAATACAACTTACAGCAAGCTTATAGATATTTTAAATAGCCCACCAATAGTAGTTTACCTAACGAAAAATTCTAAATCTATGAGTTTACCAGTAGCTCAAAGCAAAAATAATACTGTGAAAATTGGACTAAACAATCTTGATACATTTTAATCTTCAATTTATGTTTTAAACTTACAACATAGATAGGGTTTTCCCGATTCGCCATGAGTTTCTGGTAGACCTTTAGTAATAATATAAATTTCTGGAATATTAGGTAACGGTATTCATAATTATATCATACACTTTCGAATTTTCGATCACTCTTGTAAACAAGTGTCCTCTCAAGTTCCAAATATGTGTTCTTGACATTCATTTTCTTGACAGGAAGCTGGGCAGGACGGCTGGAATGACCACAGAGACGCAGATGATTCGCACCGTCCATGCGAAGCCGGGGCGGATTGCTAGTAAAGAAAAAATATTAGTTTTAATCAACAATTTATAGGTCTGTAACCTAAACGTTTTTATAGTTCAAATAATCTCAGTAGTTAGATTTAGCCTAGATAGTTTATCAGACCTGTCTGTATGTCTGACATGTCTGTTACGCTTGCTTTACAATTTTACATGAACCATTGAACCGATTCTAATGAAATTTGGCACAAAGATAGAATAGAGTTGTAAATCCATAGAAACTTGTCTTCGCATCCCGATAACAAGTGTCTATGGCACAGCCGGACAGGTAAGGGAAAATTTCAACAACGTGCCTAGTCGAGGGCGTAAGCTAGTATCTATGTAATTCTTATTTAGGGCCGTGGTAATAAAAGAACACAATTACAAGATTTATTAGCCCCGCCATTTTGAAGGTCATTTTGCTGCGTCTCGAGATTTCCATTTCGTATAACTTTCGACTCGGTGAAGCTACGACGTTCATTCAAGTTCAGCTCTCGTCAAAATCTATCGATTTTTTATACAACATTAGTGTAAAATGGTAACTGTGACTATAATAAGGTTTTAAAATAAAAAAATAATATCAAAAAATATATAATGTCGGCCTATACGCGTCGAAAAGCCAGAGATCGTATACGGTTGGAAAGAGCATCTCAACAGCAATCGAATGGTACTAATAAAACACCATATGATCTAGTCAAGCAGTGCCGGCAACGTAAAGTAATGAATGCGGCCGAGCGGATCAACGACGGTGCCAGTACATCTGCAGCTGGTACGGCTGGAATGGTTCGTTACGAGACGTATTCACGTTAAAACCAACGGCCGTGTGCCCCGACACAGCCCCACCCGGTTTTTTCATTGAATATGCGCTCGCTTAATCCACCGATGTTGTCAGTAAATAAGCGGAGAAAACTAATCTAACCTTAAAATAGGGAATGCTACTAAATCCCTACTAATATTATAAATGCGAAAGTAACTCTTCATGTCTGTTTATCTGTTACGTTTTCACGCATAAACCGCTAATCCGATTTTGATGAAATTTGGGATAGAGATAGTTTAAGTCCAAGGGAATGCTATATATGCTACTTTTTAACTGACTGCGTATAAGGAGGGTAATAATTTTACGAGATAACGACTTCTACGCGGACGAAGCCGCGGGGAACAGCTGGTATTAACATAATCCACACACACACAATTCGGGTGTGCCTGCAGCTGACTAGGGTGTCACACGTATATAGTAGAAATTATGTTTTCGGATGTCTAACATATATCCTAAATTTTGATTCTTGTATTAGAAATTTGAGTGTTATAGATTTTCTCCAGAAATAGCACCTCGTTACAGCAATAGGCTTACCCCCAATTACGTAGGGTGCAATTCACTTCATCCTGCCCCCTCAGGGTAAAGGCGTGGTCGTATGTTTTGAATAATCCGCAACCTTTAGAAGCAGGCTGTTCTATAATCCTACCAGTTACACCACATTGACCAGTACCAGTACATTGACGCCTATATTCCCGTGAGTGGTTAATCAGAAGTGAAACCACCTTTTCTTTGCCAGTAGCTTTCTAAGTACTACCTTCTATCTTATAAAATGCTGCCAAGGAAGCATTTTCTTATTCCACTAAGGTGGCTGACAAGCATACGGCCCACCAGAAGGACTGGTGGTCACCGCAGCCTATAAACGTTAGCAACACTAGAGGCGGCCACACTCGCGCTGTTAACCGTGTATTATTACGAATGAATGCATGCATATAATTGCAATGAATATTAAGCAATTATTCTATACTCAGCCAAATCAGCCAGCCGCCAAATATTTCTTGGTACCTCAGGATAATTTGTAAAGGTCTACTGCAGCATCACATGTACGACGTCTAGTAAGTACATATTGGAGTCATTCTAAAGACTTGAGCCATAGTCAAAGCTAAGGAAAGTCTGTGTTTTGGCATAGATGCTATAATTGTATTACATACAGATAGTAGGCAACTCCCTGCCCCTCACTGGGTAAACTTCCCCACCTCCACCACAGTTGTCCTTATAGTTGGAGGGTATTTTGAGGGAAAGTTTGATTGGCCTTAATGGTCACACACATAATATAATATATTCCAGCTCTGTACGAACATAACGTGTTTCTACTGTAGGTGACAGAATTGAAAACGTATTATTTGTATGAAATCTCCGCCCTGTGGTTTTGGACAGCAGACGCATTACTATATTCTCCTTATTATTGGTAACGACTAGCATAGTTTCCGATCAACTATCAACAACAAATCCGAACTTTAATTCAAATTGGAAACGTGATCCACATAGCCTATGTAGATACATCGGTCCTACAGGATCTTGGAGTCGTATTTTAGAATATATCGGATTGTTTATTGCCTGTTTTCGTCGTAAAGTTTTCGATAGCTTCTAAATTAGATAGAGACTAGTAGCAGCTCTCAAAGTAGTTTTCACACACTAGGGTTTATTTTAGGAGGGGGTTCTGTTTGATGTATGTATGAAGTACATTGTAGAGTGTACCGGTATCCCCATGCAATATCATCAATGGCGAAATACCGGTAAAATTACGATGTTACCACTACCTATCTCTTACACTGGCGGACATTTGTAATCCATACGTCATATAGTTGTGTATTGATTAAAAGATACAGATTTAAAATTTAAATATAACATAAATATTACAGAATATGCCAAAGTAAAGAGAATATTATAATAGTACTACATAGTACGTCGAATAAAACAGTAGACATAGAATCAGTAGCATCCAAATAAAACATCTCTGATAAAATTTTATCAAAATTCTATATTTTTCACTCAACTAATTGCAATCAAACAAACGGCAGTTTTATAGCTCTCTAATAAAAAAAACATCATTAAAATCAGTTCAACAGTTTCCAATAAAAAAACAGAAAACAGACAAAAAATTAACAAAAACATTGTTTTTAGGTTCAGAAGCGTAGATTACATTTACGTAACCCAAGTTTTATTTGAAATATCGTGGTACAGATACATTTTTTTACAGTTTTCTAGTGTAGTTTTTATTAGCAAGTATCAAGAATGTTCCTTAGACAGTTGTTCTAACCTATAACTCAGTCCTGATGTTGCAACTGGTGTAATATTGCCTTTCAGTCATCAACATTTGGGTGGTTAACTTCTTGAAAGTGCTGTAGTCGCAGTCTTCAGCGCATCCGTTGATGGGCAGGGTCTTTGCTTCAACGCTGCCTGCTTGCGACAGGTAGACGGGCTGGAAAAATGTTATAATAAAAAAATAAATATTTTTGTTAAACTCTCACACAATGACATACAGCCAAAATAAGCTTGTGCTACGGGATTTAGACAGACGACAGTCGCACTCACAATTGCAAATTAATCATAGCCGTAGGTATGGCGAGTAACAAAATATATTTAAAAAAAACTAGTTGTGCCACACGAGTTTGCCTGTCAAATATAACTAACCAATACAAGCCGATATTTTCAATAATGGAGTCTGCAAGCGGAGCGTCAATAGTTATAGGTAATCATTGGGCCGCCTAATTGAGGGCCCCAGTCAATTAGTCTGAAGATTTCTGAAAGTGACCCTCAATTTGCTTTGCAACACGTGGGGGACGTCATTTTGGCGGGTTAATTTAAATAATTAAAAAAAAAGTATAGGTTGGCGAAAACGCCTCTTAAAACACCTACCTTAACACTGTAAACTCCCGTGCTCTTAGACTTGTGCAGTTCCAAGGCGAAGATTGCACCATATTCAGGGATGTCGTCATCGGCCTGCACGTTGGCAGCCTCCATGAGGGATCCAAGGTTGAAATCGTGGCAGGAGAACAGACGAAGGCGCTTGGGGACTGTCTTTCCGGCAACAATTTCGTTTGCAGCTTGGATGAACTGGTTTAGGAGAACACCTGGAGGAATAAATTGCACGTCAATGTATTACTTAAACAAGATCATAGAGGGGATTTTTTTCGTATGGAAATGTCATGGATGCTATACCGGACTCCTACCGGGTAAAATCACACGGTGCCCTTTCATCTGACTACGGCTGGGATTCCAGGGTACACCTTCGGAAGGATAACCTCTCGGTTCCCGACACAGACCTTAAGTGTTTTACTAGTTTACAGAGGCTTTCTTCCGCGCTCGCTTGGACGGTATTCTTCAGAAGGGGTCTGGGAAGGTTCTGCAGAGTCGGTATAGCGAGTGTAGCATCTCTGGACTTGCAAACATCCATTCCATGAGAGGGAGTCTCAAGGAGACTGAAAGTGTTCTCCACGTCATCAAAAAGAAATTCCCATTGTGAGTGGTGCTCCTACTGAGTGATGGCTGAAGATATGACGTAGGCACCCGGGAGGTCAGGCGATACTTTACTCTCATTTTCCTTTTCTCATTTTTTCTCTTCTTAATATCATGTGTGTGACGTTAACTAATAAACAAAATAATTGCAATAGCTTACCACCGCCATATTTAGTCATCTCCTTAGTTTTGAAGTACAGCCTGTAGGCATGCGTCGCTGCACTGTGGATCCTCTCCAACAGCGCGGGTTCCTTAGCCCACTCTGGGATGCTGATCTCCAAACCATCCTGAGAACCGGCAAATAATTATATTGGTACCTAATACATCGTTGTAACCGCTGACTCAGTGTTTTGTAAATTATCACTTCTAATGGCCTGTTCTCGAATGGGTGACCTTTTTGTGACGTTTTCGTGCTTCGGAACTAACATTTAAGCCTTTGATCCCGGTTGCCAGTCAAATGTATTTAAGCCGAGTTGAAAGTCTTGTGGGCGGCTCGAGTAAAAATTTCAACAGCCGGTAGTCACAATCTGGGCCTGTTTATTTCAACACTATAAATAGGCTCACATGGTGAAAAATGTGGGCGTATATGCTTCTGCTTATTCTTTTGGGGATAAAGGCGTGACTATGTATCTTTGTTAGTTTAAATGTACGTCTACACGCATGATCATACTTATAAATCTTTAAACTACAAGTACCTACATGACGTGCCAACAACTAGGTCACATTATAAACTAGGTTCTACTCTGTAGGTTTATCAAGGTCAACCAGTGGCTCAATGCGACAGCGCTACTGAAGTAATTATAATAGAACTTATGAACAAAGTAATATCTTTAAACAAAATTTTTGTATTGGGCCCTAACATGATCGCTGGAATAAGCCCAGCCAAGCCAAACCCTTCTGCAATTGTTGCACTTATTTACAGGTGGATTAGGATCCTTACAAGGAGTCCGAAACACTTCAAATTCTAACTACCTTTAGCAGTCAAAGTATCCTTTAGGTTTCAAATGGGTGCAACCGAAGACTTTATATACAACGAATAGTAGTAGTTGGGATATTATACTCACCTACTTTTAAACTTTCGTTCTTCAAGAAATATGGGAAATATATAATATAAAAACCTACTCTATCCGTGTGTCGGTCTGACTGGCAGTTTCTTTTGGCTAATCTTTGAAATAGCTGTATCGATTTTAACGGGACTTCCACTTAGACTACCTATTTTAATTATAAAAGATAGACTCACTTACCAAACTTCTGAACAGGTCGAATAATGTTTGGAAATTCAATGGGTTCTCGGTGAAGTTCTTGCCGGTGTTCTCATAGAAGATGGGGATGAGGTCGAGGAACGGCTTCAGCTCGTTCTGGAGGGCTTGCTTCTTCACATTTGTCATGAGGTTGATGAATTTCTTGCAGTTTTGGTAGTAACGGAGCTGGAAACACATTCGTAACACATTTTAATATGTTCCTACTTTTTACTGTCTTTTTACGTGAGAGAAAATCCTCCTGGATGCTATGCCGGACTCTTACCGACTAAAAAATGCCTAACAGCCTACGGTTGGGAGCACAGATATCAGAAAATCCTGATTTCTGTGGTTGGGAGCCCCGGGTAAGCCCTCGGAAGGATACCCCAGATAATCAAACAAACGCATCACAAAATGACACACGTGAGCGTCAGAATGTGTAGGTACATATATACTGACTGATTTGCAAATGACTAAAGACTAAAGAATTTCAACTGGTTTCGTTAAGGTTCCGCGGCTCGGCTGGCTAGAGCGGTTGCCCTAGAAAGACACCGACCTCGAGTTAAATTATCCTCAAACCATCTTGTCTTTATGTATTTAAAAGAATCAGGAGAATAGAAACCTTGAATAATCTGAAACATTATCTTCGACATGAATACTGTTTGTGTAAACTTATTTTCAATGTGCAAGCCAACACAGAGCTTGGGAGATATTTCTCCAAATCGTCTCTTGTTTTTGTGAGTACGACAGTTGGTGCTTTACTCTTAATTAACTCATTCGGACGAAATTTCAATCCGTAAAAAGCTTCAGATTATCTTTTAATAAGTAATAATTCAGTTAAAAGTATAATCCATTTTCCTCGTCCATCTTAAATGCTCCATTTTTAAGATCCTCTACAAAATGGACGCCAATTTTGTTCTTTGATTTCCGCAATTTGATTTACTGAACTGAGGATACCTCGTGGCTTTTAAATTAAATTTTAACTTTTACATTGGAAAAGTTACCTTCGCGGTTTGCGAACTTGCAATAAATCTAAGTGAATCTAATTTAAACGGCATTTTATCTTAGACAATTAATTTACAGAAAACCAAAAAGAAATTATCAAGAATGGATGTTCTGTCGATTTTCTAAAATTCAGCCAAATTCTTTTGTAGATACATATTATTTACAAATGAGTAGTGCTTTTCAAATCATCGTAATTAAATAGAGGCCCTTATCCTTGATTTTACATAAGCAAATAAAGTAGATTTAGTATGACCTAATCCAATCAAATAAACCTAAATTAACTAAGGGTTTGTCTTTCTGACGTGCTGAAATTCTGCTGGGTGCCAAGCTGGATTTTTAACGACTTAAACCACTCCGTGGCCTTCAATCTCCTTAAATCCAGGACTCCAGGACTCTTTGACTAATGGCGACAGGTTACTATTTATTTTACAATACTCATTTCATTACGATGATTTCAGTACGAGCATACGAGGGCTTACCGCGAGTAGGCAGTGGTACACGTGCACACGTGTAGTTTTCGTCAGAAAGAGTCCGGGATAACATCCATGAGGATTTCCACACGTAGAAGAAAGACATATAATAGTAGGTGAAAGTATACTCACATAGTCTTCTTTAAGAGGTACAGCCTCATAAGGAATTGGCTGCCACAGCTTGCCGATCTCCACATCAGTATTCCACTGCTGCTCAGGTACTGGAGGATAGAGAGCCGCCAGGGCAATCTGGATGGTCATCTTGGTACGGTCTTTGTCCGTACTTCTGACTGAGATATCATCTTTCTGGTACAGGTCTTGGACAAGTCCGAACCCTTCTGAACCGTATCTTTGGCGATAGAACTGTCCGATTTGGTAGGCTCGTTTTTTACCCCTCTGTAATGGTAAAAATGGTTTTATAATTATGTCATGGTTCTAAGAGAATATTATTGTGTGAGCGTGTAATGCACACATTTATATCTGGGTTTATACTACTGAGGTGGCAGACAAGTTTACCGAGTAGTACGGTTCACCTCATTGATCACCATAGGTATTGTCTCTGGTAGGTAGTGGATGTTTGACTTGGTTATGTGTCAGCATGAGGTAAATGTTTGGTTTTGTTAAACCAAAAATTGCACTCTATATGATTAACTCATTTTGAAAAACAATAAGTGTACCTAAGCAAAATTGTGCTTCGCAACTTTAAATGGAAATACAATAAAGGTTATGTTAGAGACTTAGAAGTTTATCATGTACGTGTAAATCGTCGACGCATTATGTAATTAGGTAATTACATAAGCAATGTTTTGTCGAGAAACCTTGAACGAGCACAGGGGCAGGGTCAAGACTCAAGACAACATTCTATCGTGACCTCGCTGAGGTTTATCGTGTTTTATCTAATGTAAATATTAGCAGAATACACTGTATGTCCATCTAATGGTCTCGAAACGAATTGTAGATAAATAAAACGTTTATTCGAAGTATCTGTATAGGTAACTGGAGATTCGTTGGATATCAACACGGTTTTAAAATCTTTACCTTCTCAAGTTGGCGGCCCTGTGATGGGCCTTTTCATGCTTCGCTTGAAAAACCCAGGTTTGTAATACCTACGTGCGCAGGCAGGTCGTTACAAATCTTTTTGTTTCGACAGAGAAAAGCTCAGTTCTATCGAAGATTCTCTTTACTGTATAGGAGTGGCAACTCTGCCCGGCACGCGTTGTTCGGGAAATGGATTCAAGTGGAACTTCAAAGCAATACTCACGATGGTCAGTCCCTCAGGTCCTTCCAAGTGGGTCTTCTCGAGAATCTCGTCCGGACGGTCTGAGAGAGACCGCTCGTCGTCATCTGGAGCTCTTTCTCCGTGTCTGTTCAACTGGAAAAGAAACAGGTGGTTAGTTGGAAATACACGCTTTTATCCCCACGGGGGGAGACAATGGTCTACTAAATACACCCGCTAGTATTTTAACCCCGATGGAGAAACGCGGGATGTTGTTAGTTAACCTGTGTGTCTGTTTGTCGGTCGGTAATATAATAGCTTCCAAACACATAAACTAATTTGCTTGCAAGGAAGCCTGGAAATAATCTGCTTGCTTTGCTGGATTGTCAAACAATATTATGTCATAATTTTTACAGTCTATCTAAGTATAGGTATTATTGTATAGCACTGAAAAGAATTGCCCACCGAGTTTCTTGCCAGTTCTTCTCGAGCGGGTCACGTTTCGAACTGGTAGTACTACCTTTGCTTTGTATTCATGACGATTCGACGAAGAATTTGAGTTCTTGGACATTTTATACACAGGGCAATCTATCCAACATTATCAAGCTTAGCTTATACTTTGGGACTATTATTATTTATTAGATATGCCAGGACTAGCTAGAATGCAGAGTACCTACAGTTTCTTTTGACCCTATAATACTTATAAGCCGGTTTGAATGCAAAAAATGACGTGATACTCACAACCATGGCGAAGACCAGTTCATCATCAGACACTGGCGCTACTTCGGGTGCGTAAGTGGAGGGTATTCTTGGAAACGGTTGCTTTTTCGGAGCTACGCTGGACACGGTGGTCAACAGCAGACAACACGCCAACACTGCGTACCGGAGCATCTCTGAAATGAAAAGTTTGATGAAGGTTTACTGGTAAAAAAATATTGTGATTTTCAAAATATGCTGAACACTTAACCGCATGAACGCTCTCTGTCTGACCGAAGCCTAAGGTTCTATGAGACTGAGAGCAGTCAGACGTTCAAGAGGTCAGTTTTGCATTTGGTACCCAAAGTAAAAACGGGACGCTATACATGAGACTTCGCTGTCCGTCTGTCTTTTTTACTGTCTGTCTGTATGTCTTTAAGATGACGACCTTTTCGGGCACGCACAGTGTAATTTTTACTTGTTCATATGATTGTACCTTTGTTATTTTATTTGTGCGTGCCGAATAAAGCTTTTATTTATTTTTTATTTTTTTATTTATGTCTAGCTATCTAGAGAGCTGAAAATTTCACAGATAATTTTGTTGCCTCTATGGCAAAAAAATACTAAAATCAGAAAAAAACGGGGAAATAAGGGGGGCTTCCATACATCCAACGTGATTTTGCTGTTATTGGTACAGCGGAACCTTCTGGCCGGTTTTTGTTTTGTATTACATTACATAGATATGCTCACAACTTCACATTATGAAATCTGGTAGCAGCGGACCCATCTTTAAAATTGCTGCAACTATCCTATCATATTTTGGTCTCCAGACACGGTCAACAAGCTTGAGTCAACTCTATTAAAATATTAAATGAAAGTAGATAACAGTGTTTAGTTGTATACATTTATTTTCGTCAAGTTATTGTTGGTTATTTGACCGTGTCCCGAGACCACACATATTATTTTCTGTGTCTAAGTACGCATATTTTACTCTATGGCGCGGTATCACGCACTTAACACTTGACGTGGCGCTATGTGCGGTCAAAAGCACGTTGGGGTTATAATATACACTAAAAATATGAATAAAAATTCTGTACACTGAGCTTGCAATAGGCCGACATTCAGCAAAACTATGATAGCGATGTCATTGCAAATCACAGTAACTGATTTTCAATGTCTACCTAAATTCGTACTCAGCATACCAAAAAATCTCTTATACGATGTCCAACATGAAATTTTACATCGGTGGTGCGGTGGCCATATTGGATTGCAAAATTAACTTGAAATTCGTACTCAGCATACCCAAATACTTGTTATACTATTTCTGACATGAAATTTTACAACGGTGGCGCGGCGACCATTATGGATTGCAAAATTAGCCCGATATTTGTACTCAGCATACCAAAAAACCCCTTATACTATTTCCGACATGAAATTTTACAACGGTGGCGCGGTGGCCATATTGGATTGCAAAATTAGCCCGAAATTTGTACTCAGCATACCAAAATATCCCTTATACGATATCCAACATGAAATTTTATATCAGTGGCGCGGCAGCCACCTTGGATTGCAAAATTAACCCGAAATTCGTACTCAGCATACCCAAAAACCCCTTATACGATATCCAACATGAAATTTCACAGCGGTGGCGCGGCGGCCATATTGGATTGCAAAATTAACCCTAAATTCGTACTCAGCATACCAAAAAACCCCTTATACGATATCCAACATGAAATTTTATAACATTGGCGTGGCGGCCATATTCGATTGCAAAATTAACCCAAAATTCGAACTCAGCATACCCAAAAACCCCTTATACGATATCCAACATGAAATTTTACAACGGCGCGACGCGGCTGCCATATTGGATTGCAAAATTAACCCTAAATTCGTACTCAGCATACCAAAAAACCCCTTCTATGATATCCAACATGAAATTTTATAACATTGGCGTGGCGGCCATATTGGATTGCAAAATTAACCCAAAATTCGAACTCAGCATACCCAAAAACCCCTTATACGATATCCATCATGAAATTTTACAACGGCGCGACGCGGCAGCCATATTGGATTGCAAAATTAACCTGAAATTCGTACTCAATATATCAAAAAGCTTTAGAAAAATATCCAACAAGACATTAGGTATATAACTGCGAAACGGGGGCCATTTTGTAATCGCTTTATAATAAAAAAATGTGTTCGTGTACATACGTAAGAAGTGAAACTTCTTCATGACCTTATTGAAATTACTTTTAGTCCAAAAGTCTAAAAGTCCAAAAGTCCTGAAGGCCAAAAGTCCAAAAGTCCAAAGTTCAAAAGTCCAAAAGTACTAAAGTCCAAAAGTCAAAAAGTCCAAAAGTTCAAAAGTCAAAAATCCAAAAGTCCAAAGGTCCAAAGGTCGGCTGTGTCATTAACCTGTATCGTAACTAAAAACCCAGGTTAACATTGTATGTGATAACAGTTTCAATAGATTAACCGTTTCAAAGGGTTATCTAAACACATCATTCAACTTTTAAACCGTATTGATAAATTAACCGATATAAAGTGTTAACCGTATCGATATGTAACCCTTATAAAAGGTTACCGATTCAATCTGTAACCGTTTATTCCGGTTAATCTTTTAAATGGGTTTTCCGTTCACTGCTCACAAGACAAGAGTCGTTCAAGTGTGCAGAAGGAGCGCAACTGCATGTACAAACTGTAAAAAGTAAAAACCCAGAATACGAGCGCGGTAAGCCTGAACGCTCTCGGTCTGACCCCTCAGGGCAGGTCAGAACCCTAAAGCTTCCTCCAAGTTGAACGAATACGATACTTCCGCGAAGTTGAACGAATACGATACTGTAGAGAGGCACTTCGGCTTACTTCGTCAAAACTTTACCTCGCCTTGGGCGACTTCGCCGAGGAACTACGTTCAACTTCGCGAGCAGTGTGGAGGAAGCATAAGATTCTGATGTTGTTAAAACAAAACATCACATCTTATCTCCTCATCAGACACGGTTAAACGTGTAACTCCATAACGAAATCACTACAGAATCGGTAGAATATGTTATCTATTTAGAAGAACATGTTTAGCATCTGTCACGGAAATTATGAGTTTTGTAATCTACTTCCAAAGATTAGGTTTTTTTTCTCTTTTTGTAACTTAGATACTTATAATTTTTCATGATTCTTGGTAATTGGAAGTAGCCTCAAGGGAGGATCTATGCTAAAAACATTTAGGCTCAGATAATAAAATCACGAAAAGTTTATAAATTTAAAATGGTTAGTCATAAATTTAATACTGTTTACACTGATCACATTACATTTCAAGGTCTTCCTAACTAATTATATTCAAGTTTGGACATCCAGTTACGTAATTGCGCGATGTTGTCGGCATCGCATTTAAATATTAACGGAATTGGATGGAAAAGTTTTGCCAATAGGTATCTAATTATCGAAGCAGCTTTGTTATTGAAAAGATAATAATTAACTATTACGCTTCGCACGTTCATAGTTCCAACTAGGTACGATACCACAGACGCATGATACCATGTAACATAATATTGAATAACACAGAGTTGACCTCGTACAGATACACCACAACCTTGAACATGTGTCTATCAATAGTGTGGTTTGATAACTCATTATAGCTATTTGCAAAAAATCTGAATCACTAACTTCATTTCGGAAGGCATCGATATAAATAGCAACCTAGGTCTTTAGGTTTCAGCGCATCTTTGTCTACCTACTATTCTGTAATGGAAATCGCATTTTGAGTTTGGTAAATGTAAAAATCTTGGTGCAAACATTCTCATATATAAGAAAGAAAAAACACCTATTTTCTTCGACCAAGTAATAGTATAGACCGGCCCATCTAAACATTAGTTTTGAAGACGTTCACTTGCGTTCACTTGGTCGTAGTCGGTGTTATTGTTCCGAAGATGATACATGTGTTTTACGCAAGATGCCTTCCTGTGCGTTCCCAAAGTGTAAAATCACTACCCTAAATTCGAAAAAAGAATGTATGTGCGCATGTTGTGTCGTTACTACATTATCTTTGTGTGTGAACTAGTCTCACTTTTTGAGTTCGTAATGTATGACGTGGACCCGTCTACTATTACTTGGTCGAAGCCTATTTCTATGATTTATGAAATGCTAGACTGTGCATAGGTTCCTGGGACATCTCTGGGTAGGGAACCCTAAGAATAAATATGTGTTTCTTACTTTCTTCTTTTAGTAAAGAGATTGATCATCAGTAATCAATGCTACACCTGGAGAGAATCAAAGCGTGTTGGATATCATATTTCCCCGCTGTACCAATTAATCATTCTGCTGAATTATTTATCTATTAATGTAATAAGTACTTAGTACTTTTGTTGTGTTCAGTTAGAGTATAAATATAACAATATTGTTTAGGTAATGTATATTGAGATGAAAAGGGGAGGATGGGAGTGAGAAATTCGCCGTGTGAGACCAAATAATAGATGGTCAAGGCTTTTCGTTAGTTAATGAGTTTAGACTAACCGGGACAGACATACAGAACTACTTTTACTATCGTTTCTCAGATATAAATACAAAGAAAGTCAAGAAAATTATTTACGGGACTATTAAAGCAGTATTGCTGAAAATACCTGCTTAGCAATGTAAGGACCTCTGACTTAGGATGCAGTTTTAAAGGTAAAATTTAGTAAAAAACAACAATAAAATGTTAAATCGGTCTTGTGCAAGAATGACGAGAGCGTCATTCAAAGTGGGTAGATGAAGAAAATGATGGTTTAGCTGACTACCCGCACGGCGAGATTTCACCGCGTGGATTTTATTCTCTCGAAAAATTTTGCAAGTTTGCAATCGATACACGGGATCCCTTTCGTAAACACCTTATTATGTATTCCTAAAATGTTTGAAGGATGAATGAATTTGGCATATACTTTTTTTGGCATAATTATACTTGGGCATAACTGATTTTTAGCAGCATTGTACTGTGGAATAATTATATTTAGGCCTAATATATTTATGCATAGTTATAATTTGCACAATGTTTTTAGGTATAGTGTACAGTCGCCTAATAGTTATACCAGTATTTCCTATATTATATATAGTGTCAAGTAAGCCGCCTTTTAATTATTTTACAGAAGTTTTTCATTACAGTTTAACACTTTTATGCCTTTATAAAGCTTATAAATATGCCTAAATATGATTATGCTAATTTTATTAATGAATAAGACAATTATGCTAAATTTGTTATTGATAACAAAATTATGCATAAATATCATTAGTCAAAATTACCATAATAATATGCCTAAATATTTTAAGGTTATTTTTTTATGTAAATTGATAGTGAACCTCGAAACAGATTATTGTGATAATATTGTATCAAAATAACAGGATGGTTTTTTGTGCAGATTTTTTACAGTATGTGAGTCTGTTCAGATGTGTTACTTTTACTGAAAAAGTAGTAGGTAGTAGTAGGTGCCTACACTGCTTACGAACCTACGAACTGTCTCTTTTTCATTCTATCTATAAATTAAATTACTATACATGTAAGCCCATTAACTAGGTACATACTAACCCGTCCATCATCTATACTAATATTATTAAGAGGTAACGTTTGCGAGTTTGTGAGGTTGTAAGGGGTAATCTCTGGATCACTGAACCGATTTTCAAAATTATTTGCTAATATAAAGCTCAAAATTATTGACCAAAATAAAGCCACGTTGTTGTGGAGTGTCATAGGTTATAAATCATCACGTAACAATGAATATTCCTAAGATTCTTGTGATCTCGATAATGCGCTAATTTTACTTTTATTACTTGTATAGTATAAATATTATGTTATAAAAATAAAAAATTATGCATGTTAGACTTATTCGTTCCTGCAGACAAACTGTGAAAACAGTTTTGTGGGACAACGATTAAAATGTACCTATTTGTATGATAGTAAATTAAATAAATAAAAAAAAATAAGAGCTGAGCAGCAATGAAAAATGTAACACTAACGAAGTTGTGAGGGTCAGCTAGTGTGGTATAAACGTATAAACGTTCTTAGCATTTCAGGGTTATTAGGCATCAAAAACTTTCCTCAAAGAGACACTGATACCAGTTTCACCGCTCAGAAGGCTATAAGAGTGACGTCATGCAGTCAGTCATGCACTGTGTAGTTCCAGTTATAAATTAGCGCATTATCGAGATCACAAGAATCTAAGGAATATTTTTTTTTAAATAGAAAGGTTATAAAGATAAAAGTATCACATTGTCCGCCACGATTTTTTGCAAATGTTATTTTTTGCATAAACGGTATCCTTTTTTGGAAAGCATTTATGCAATATTTTATCCATCTATACTAATATTATAAAGAGGAAAGATTTGTTTTTTTGCTTTTTTGTTTTTTTTTGTTTTTTTTTTCTTTTTTTTTTGTTTGTTTGTTTGTAACGAATAGGCTCCGGAACTACTGGACCGATTCGAAAAATTCTTTCACTGTTGGGAAGCTACACTCTTTGCGGTGCACATAGGCTATATTTTATTCCCGTATTTCCACGGGAACGGGAACTACGTTGGTGAAACCGCGTGACGTCCGCTAGTCAGATATACATTTACAATTGAATAAAATTCCTCTGATCAATGTGTGTAGAACCGGTTGCCATTATAACAAACATTTTTAACTTTGATGAAAGATTGACCCGGCGTTTTTACTTATCTCAGAATATCACTATTACGTAGCTAACTTATAACAATTTTACCAACCAAAGTATATGTAGTAAATGTAGTAGGACCTATGCTATGGTCGACATGAACTTCGTGTCGCCAAAGAATCTGGTATTTTTCTTTTTTTACGCTTATTCTTCTATTCGAGTTACAGACAAATCCAACAAATCAAAAATCACAAAAATCAGCTCGGGTAAGCTGATTTTTGTGATTTTTTTTTGAACTAGAGTTTTATCAATGTAACAAATTATACTTTTACAATAATTTGATACTCAGCACATTTGGTATGTGAATAGAGTTTCTTTTCATTTTTAGCTTGTGAGTTTTAATGCAGAGTTTAGTCAAAAGGCAATCGCATACCTAGGTAGGTAGTTACACTATCATTCATTACCACCAGATGAAAGCTTTAGAACGAGTGAAAAATAAATAATAATCTGTTTTACGCTACGGACTAATTAATAAGCTACGGGTCTTACTTAAGCAATGTTTAAAAAAAATGTAATCGAAATTATGCTACATACTCAATGAAATCAAATCGAATGCTTTTATTATTTACTAGATTACCCTGTACTTAGTTTTATTAATATAGATTATGTTTACCGAATAATTTACGAAAATTTGTTAATAAATTTCAATACAGAGACCTAGGTGAATTAAATAGATCTATCTAAGAATACAGACCTATGTACTGAGTTATACTGTTTATTTTTGTATTTTGTTAGAATAAATAAAACGCGCCAATTTAAACTTGGAAGTTTCCTGTTAAAGTAACTTAAACGTAACATAATAATAATTAATAATAATGTGTTAAACATAAAACAAAGTAGTTTTAGCATATTTATTAATTACTTATACTGTGAGTTATAAAAATAAAAAACAAAATAAACTTACTGTAAACTCGCGTATCAACTAAATACACTGTATCTACAGTGTTGACTATACGAGTATTTTGTTTGAACTGACACCGCTGCGCACGCGACGAGCCGGTCTCTTTTTCTCAATGAACAGAATGATAACACTGTTTTATATTTATATACAAAAAGAGTCGTTATTTTATAACAACGGGTTTTGGGAATGGGCTATTTTTTGTGTTGTTCTCGGCTTATGTGTGTGATGAACTTACACACGGCTGTGGCAGTGCAATTCCGAACGATTACAGTGGATGACACGTGTCGCGACTGACTGCAGTGGATTGCAGTGTCACTACTGGTTTGTATACCTTCCAAGCGCTAAGACAAAGAAAGTGGCAAGTGTTGACGCTCATACATATTTACATTATTTACCACTAGCGGACGTCACGCGGTTTCACCCGTGTAGCTTCCGGTCCCGTGGGAATATGGGAATAAAATATGGCCTATGTTAATCAGCGTGAATGTAGCTTTCCAATAGTGAAAGAATTTTTGTAATCGGCATAGCAGTTTTTAAGTTTATTCATTACACACACAAGCAAAAATAATACTTATTCCTCTTTATAGGTAACCATATTAACACACCGCAGTTGAAGTTTGTTGTTGTTGAGGTCAGCAGCAGAATGCACGTAGCAGTGGCAGTCGATTTGTGTTTGACACCTTTGGTTTAAATATAAGTCCTGGAGTCGTCTGAAATACAAGTGCTCTCGTCCCAACGCACGCCTTGAAGTCTGCTGTGTACAACATCTATATTGCAGCTATATTGCTTAGCCCGCAGAAGGCGATAGCGCAGTTATGGTGATAAGGGGACACCGCACGATCTCAGTTGAGGCGGCATGTTTTCTAACCGAGAACCCTCCATGGGACTTAGAAGCGAGCGCCCTTGCGTCACTGCTTAAATTGAGCAACCAAGGGGAGGAATCGCCACAATCGCGGCGGTCAGACCGGTCATGGACCTTTATCATCACAGCTTTAGCATCACGGCTGGAGAGGAGCCACAGTGCTCTCTCCTACCGGTTGTCACAGATGCTTACTGGGCACGAAAACTTCGGTAAGTATCCGTGGCGAATATACCGGGAAACCACGGCCGAGTGCCAGCACTGCGAGGAGAGCAGGGAGAACACAGCGCTCTACACATTGGTGGAGTGCACAGTGCACGGCGGGGGCGCAACAGCGCCAGGTCCTCGTGGCAGGTCTGCACGTGGACATTCTCTCGCTGGAGTCTATGGTGCGAGCCATGATCTCCAGCGGGAGTAAGTGAGACTCCGCTGCCTCTTTCTGCGAGCAGGTCATGCTCGTGACTGTAGGCTGTTAGGTAGGACACAGGTTTTTAGTCGGTAGGACGGCATAGCATAGCATCCCTGTAGGTTTTCCTCACGTTAAGAAAAAAAAGGTATAAAATTTATTTTGTTCTGTTATTGTAATACAGAACAATCTCGACTACTTGTGCATAATTAAATTACCATATTTTTCCTCCTTACATGTTCACCTAGTCTCACACGAGTACCCGGAACCCCCCCCCCGTGTATTATATTAAAACCTATTACAGATTTTATACATACTAAGCTACCAAGAGATTTTATAGATACTAAGCTATTAAGACTGTGCTGTTACCATAAAATAAATAAATATCAACAAAAACTAGCTAGAATTCACTAATAAGAGTAAATGTATTTACCTATATTTAGTTAATACGTTAATGTACTTATTGGCAAAAAAACAAGCGAGGAACGGACATCCAGTCTGTTTACCTAACTAGTCTTGTTAGGTATTAAAATAAAAAAATAAATGTGTTACAGCAAAAAAAAATGATAAACGACGATCGGGATCAAGGTTTTTTTTTCTGATGGCAACATCGTGAATTAGTTGCCAATAATAAAATTATCACGTGGGCCCCAAGTTACTAGGCGAGGATGACCTTCAGAGATCCTTTTATATACCAATAGATACACCTGTTTTGGTATAATATTCCTATCCATAAACAAATTTATGGCATCACCCAAGGCCCACTCGGTTGAAAACTTGTTGTATCATAATAATCAAGCTTTTTTTATAAAATCTTGTTGCGAAAATAAGCCTGTGAAAGAAAACAAGATTTAAATGTGCTAAAGCTTTTCAAACGTTTGTAAGCATTGTACCTATGTATAAATAAATATAATCTGGATCAAGTGATAATTCGGGCATTATTGTTCGTAAAATGTCCGCATTAGTAATTTGGCCCATAACATGTAGAATACAGTTCTACGGTAGGTATATAATACGCAAAGGAACGAATAAGGTTCCACAAGTCAAAAAAGAAAGGCAATGGTGTACTAATCAGATCAGACATACTTGGTGGCGGGAGTCTCGGGTAAGCCCTCAGGGCCGCCAACTTGAGGATTACTGTCAGAAGACTTACGGAGTGTGAAAGTGCCTCCAATCGCTAGATGCGCCACTGCTTTCCTTCAGGGTGGCGACGTCAATTTGGCGAGATAAATATAAAAATTAAAGTAAAAGTCATAAAGCCCCAAGTCATTACAGGCGGACTATTATAGTTCTCGTAGATTACCAACATAGCAAGTTTCTGTCATAGCTAGCTGTTGCCCGCAGCTTCGCCCGCGTAAAATTTGTTCCCGTTCCCGCTTCCCGTAGGAACTTATTCCCGAGATAATAAATAATAAATAATAAATAAATATTCACGGACATTTCACACAACGCTATCTGATCCCAAAGTAAGCTAGGAAAAGCTAGATAAAAAGTAGCCTATGTGTTATTCCAGACTTTATGGTATACCTGTACCAAATTTCAGCCAAATCCGTTCAGCCGTTCGAGCGTGAAAGAGTAACAAACATCCACACTCTCAAACTTTCGCATTTATAATACTAGTAAGATTTACTTCTAATGTAGTACATAGGTACTAAGTACTGTAACTAGGCTATTTTTTTATACATGCCAAAGTTTGTGAGTGTGGATGTTTGTTACTCTTTCACGCTCGTCTGAAATTTGGTACAGGGATATATTATAGTCTGGAATAACACATAGTAGTTTACAAAACTTTTACTCGCTGACCCGACAGACGTTGTCCTGCCTTAACTATGGATATTGAAATCGGTAGTCCAAGTTCCGAGTTTCCGATCCCCTGTTCTCGTTCCCGGTTTCCTGTTCTGGGTTCCGGGTTCCGAGCTCCCGGTTTAGGGTTTCCGGTTCCTGGTTTTCAGTTTCCTGTCCAATTTTTCTGTTCCCGGTTCCCGTTTCGGGGTTTTAAGTTGCAATACCCGATGCAAAATGGCAATAAAAAAATCTTCGAACAGTTTGAGCAGGTTACTGTTACTTTAAATTTTCTAATTATTTTATATTATATTTACTGTTACTTTTCTCTTTCATAAGAAACTTCTCCTGACAGTAACAATCACAAAAAAAAAAGACTTTCGCATTTATAATACTAGTAAGATTTACTTCTAATGTAGTACATAGGTACTAAGTACTGTAACTAGGCTACTTTTTTATACATGCCAAAGTTTGTGAGTGTGGATGTTTGTTACTCTTTCACGCTCGTCTGAAATTTGGTACAGGGATATATTATAGTCTGGAATAACACATAGGCTACTTTTATGTATTTTATACTAAGTAGTACCTACATACTTTAGCACTACTTACCTAGATACCTATACTATACAACCAACACAGCACAGATACGAAAATTAAGGCGCTGCTGGGTTTTAACTAGTGTCCGACCGAAACTGGTTTTCCGGCCGAAACCGAAACCGAAACCGAACTTTCGGCCCCAGGGTCAGTTTCGGCCGAAACCGAAACCGAAACCGAAACTCACGTGTTCATATTGAAAAAAAAAAAAAAAAAAAAAAACAGCCAAGTGCGAGTCGGATTCCGCACAGATGATTCCGTTACAGAAATTGGGCACAAAAATTACGTTTGTTGTGTGGATGCCTTTTTCTGATTTTAGTAGGTATTTTTTATTATCGGCATCAGAACAGGGTGAGGTGGTGGTGGCAGTGTTCCTTGACATCGCCAACGCTTTCAGCACCTTGCTCTGGAGCTGCGTTTGGGAGGCGCTTATTTACCATGGAATGCCTCCATACCTCCGTCGAATTGTCGGGGCCTATCTTTCCGAGAGGGCCATAACTTACCCGAGCTGGCTAGGGCTGGGTCCGCGAGATGTGTCGTTTGGTGTTCCATAGGGATCGGTCTTAGGACCGCTTCTGTGGAATATCGGCTACGATTGGGTGCTGCGTGGTCCGTTGCTCAGAGGTGTCGGCGTAACGAGTTAAGTGCATAACGTGTTACGACGACACCCTCATTACAGCGCGAGGAGCAACGCACCGAGACGCAGCCCTGAGGCCACCTGCAGGATCCAGCTTACATATAGGGGGCGTCAGCATCGGCATCGAGCTCTCGATGACGTATCTGGGGCTCGTACTCGATAGCCGGTGGAACTTCGGATACCACTTCCGAAGTTTGGTCCCATAGCTGAGGGAGGGGGCATCAGCCGCTCTCACGCGGCTGTTGCCCAATATCAGGAGACCCAACGCCCCCTGCAGGAGACTGTACCTTGGAATCGTGCGGAGCATGGTCCTATACGGGGCCCCCGTATGGGCAGAGATCCTGATGGCTAGCAATGCGGCAAGATTGCTTAGCCCGCAGAAGGCGACGGCTATCAGGGTGATAAGGAGATACCGCACGATATCAGTTGAGGCGGCATGTCTTCTAGCCGGGACCCCTCTATGGGACCAGGAATCAAAGGCCCTTGCATCATTGTTTAAAATGGCGCAAATAGGCGCTGGAGTGGGGCCATAGGCTTCCTGTGAGCAGGTCATGCTCGTAAAAGGGATGGCGGGGAGGAAGCGGGAGAGAACTCTGCCATCCGAGTTCACAGTCTGCGGCGGCGCCCCATACTATCAGCCTCCATGACCGAGGGCCTGAGGACGGACTGCTTACCGTCTTTACAGAAGCAGGCCTTAGACGATAGCATGACGTGAGAGATTCATCCACGCCCCACTCAAGAAGTGGGATAACAACTGAACAAGCCCCCAAAGACGCGGCCGCAGTATGCATCATTCCGAAGGCATACTCGGGGCTCCCAACCGTAGGCTGTTAGGTAGGATACGCGTGGTTTTTAGTCGGTAGGACTACTGTACAGTGAAAATGTTAGGCCTATATCTGGCACGGTTCCAGCGATACAACCTCGTGACTAATAGACAGACGGACGACTAGGCCTCATGTCTCGTTAATAGGCTTTAACCTCTTCGTGTGTGAGTTAGACTCGCTCTTGGCTGGTTATTTTTTCAATAGGTGCTGCAAGTTCCACCAAGTACCATCAATCAATGGTATCAATCAACGGTATAAATCTTCTCAAGTGTTCGTTTTAGAAATATCTCCACCTAAAAATGAGTTCCTTTCTTTTACATGTGGAACTCATAGATGCTATTGCGAACTCCTACCGACTACAACCACACGGTGGTCTGCTACTAGCTCTTGACTGGTTTTGGTTACATCATAAAAGTATATAGGTAACCAAAAGTGGACAACTGTGAGCCGGACTAGCGCGCCTAGAAGAAAATCAGCGAAAAATCACGTATATTGTTTGTGAGACCCCCTTTAATATTATTAATTTGTCTATTTTTATTATTTGTAGCTAAAGCGGCGACAGAAATACATCATCTGTAAAAAATTAACTGTCTAACTATCCCGGTGCATGAGTCTGCTGACAGATAGACAGACGACAAACGAAGTCAACGGAACCGACAACAAAGGGGCAGGGTTATGTAATGTCCTAGATCACCTTTTTAGGATTCCGTAAAAATTGTATTATTATAACTATTGATTGGAGGTCCTTTGTAAATCTGTAAATCTTCGGTTATTAACATATTAACTGTTTGGGCTGACCCTAACCACGTCACAAGCAGAGCTAGGCACTCAAAATTGATGAACACGTGAGTTTCGGCCAGGCCGAAAGTTTCGGCCCATTTTGGCCGAAACCGAAACTGCGGCCGAAACTCGATTTTTTGGCCGAAACTGGCCGAAACCGAAACCGAAACCGAAACTTCGGTCGGTCACTAGTTTTAACCCTTAGACCTGAGCTTCTGCAGGCAGGTCTAACAAAAAGCCCCGACCGCCTCTGTATAATGTTTAATTTCATATATAATTTCACATTCATTATGAATACTTGAATGAACTACAATGAGATTAAAATCATGTAAAACGAGATTATAATCAACATAATTGCAAAAGAATGTGCAATTAATAAACATCTAGAACATGCTGTTTGTTAATACACACTCGTTCTTCTCAGAAAGGGTTGGCAGAGGCACACTTTTTTATTTGAATGTGCTTGACCGAATGTGCTACCAATTACAAATTTATTTATAGGAACGGAACGGTAATATCACGGTAATAGCTGTAATGTAATTGAATGTCATCTTCCGGCAATAGACTTACCACCTATTACGTGGGAAAAAGTAATGTATTTATTTATTTAAAGACCTTGGATTGCCAAGAGCTTCAGTAAGCTACTAAAACGAATATCCAAAGCGGCTTTGATAGGATCTTACCAAATCTGGTTGGGCAGGGGAGGGAACATTGCTGACGGTGGAAGGTGATCGTTTATGCGCATAGTAAGGTGGCCACCCTAAACCTACTCAAATGGGTCGCAAGTCCCAGTCGCGTCGGGGTGTTCCCCCTGTGCCACGCTATGGACCCGGCACCCGCACGGAGAATCCATGGAATGCTAAGATTATGGTCTCTTAAAATGTGAGCGTATTGTGCCTCTGTCGACCTCAGCGATATAGTTGTGACTTTATTTAAATATTGTATTTTACGTTACTAATAACAAAAAAAAAACATTCTTTTCTCTCAGCAAAGAACAAGAAATGTACGCAAGTAATCTTCAAGCTCCCGGCATCCGATATTCCAGTTATTAACAAGAGTTTTAATATTGAACAAAGAATTTTAATATCAAAGTACATTGCATCCTTAGCCAGTCCCTTGTTAGAGCTCGTTGTATGTGAAAGTAGGTCTCATGGTTTGTATTGAAAATTAAAAAAGTACGGTACTATTTTTACCGTCTAATCTTAGCCTGTAGAAATAGGAAAACATGGAGTGTATTTTATTTTTAACCATCCATGCAAAACATTCATAAAATGGCGTCTAAATGACCATAACACAGCAATAAGGCTCGCCACCTATTACGTGGGACATTAAACTATAAGGTGACATGTAAGCGTATACTATGCCTCTGCATACATAATAGGAGAAGAGATAAAGACGTAACTATATGTATGTATGTAAATGACCATAAATTCTGAGGTTCCACATGGAACGATGTTGATCCCCTGTGTCCTTTGCTTTGTGACATCATGTTGTCTATCGACGACGGGACGAGCGACGCGGTATCCATAATTATGCAGATGACAGTAGATGCTGTCTGATATAGATGCTGTCTGATATAAACCGAGAAGATAGGCACTTTTCACGTAAAACTGATGGACGATGGAATCAAAACATATCCTGCGTTATCTTGCTTCGTGACATCATGTTGTCTATCGACGACTACGGCACGAGCGACGCAGTGTCCATAATTATGCAGATGCTGTCTGATATAGACCGAGAAGATAGGAACTTTTCTCGTAAAACTGACGGACGATGGAATCAAAACATATCCTGCGTTGTCTTGCTTCGTGACATCATGTTGTCTATCGACGACGGCACGAGCGACGCAGTATCCATAATTATGCTGATGTTATGATGACAGTGGATGCTGTCTGATATAAACCGAGAAGATAGGCGCTTTTCTCGTAAAACTGACGGACGATGGAGTCAAAACATATCCTGCGTCGTCTTGCTTCGTGACATCATGTTGTCTATCGACGACGGCACGAGCGACGCAGTATCCTTGTATTATGCAGATGACAGTAGATGCTGTCTAAAAAAGATGCTGTCTGATATATACCGAGAAGATAGGCACTTTTTTCGTAAAACTGACGGATGATAGAGCCAAACATATCCTGCGTTGTCTGAACTGATGGCTGAAATTGCTGATTAAGAATAGCACAAGAATGTCGCCGCAACAACGGCGCCGTCTACATATTTTGCGACACAGGAAGGCACTGCGCCTTACCAATACCACTCCTGTTCTCAGTTCTTTATTAACCGAGCTAGCGAAGCGAACGACAGTCTCTAATTCGACAGCATAGACGATTTTGCTTTCGTTTGTATGTCTGTGTGTATGTCAGTTCCGGCCTAGAGCACGCATTTTTCACCAAACTTGGCACACTTCGTTCTTTGATTTAAAATACCTACAACTTTGTCAACTTTTTGATAGGGGGAAAATGGGGGAGAAAAGGGGTGAAGATTGTGATGATTTTTGGCTGAAACATAATGGATATGATTCCTCACAGGTAATTTTTTTCCTGGGTGCTCGCGGGGTCTACTCTTTGCAGAAGTACTAGTATTCAGTACTCCAAAGTGATATCTAGTGGAGGTGATGCCACTTTCACAGTTTACAAGACTCTTGACAGTGACGCTGAAACTGATGTCCCAATCATATATGCCATACTCGTTATGCTATGCTTGAAGAACCTGGGTAGTCAGAGGAAAACATGAGAGCTGGCAGGTTGTTCCTAGTTTTTTTTAATCTACAGTTAAACGATCTGATGAATCACTTGGTTATGGCGAAGATATCTTTTCAGCACAGACTGTGGAGATTATCATAGTCCTGGGACATCCTTCCGAGGGCTTACCCGGGGCTCCCAACCGTAGACTGCTGGGCATTACGTGAGGTTTTTTAGTCCATAGGAGTCCGGCATAGCATCTATTAAGGATTTTCCCTGACGTTAAAAAAAATGCCACGTCTTTTGTTGTGGATCATGATCAATTGTCCGTAGCAAGATTACATTGCTATTACATTCGATACTGACTAAGATGATTACAAATATAGTATGGTATGCCTTTTTACCTAACATACAATTACGCATATAGCCCCGAAGGAGTAGACAGAGGGTAATAATAACATATGCAAACTGTAGTTTACAAAACTTTTACTAGCTGACCCGACAGACGTTGTCCTGCCTTAACTATGGATATTGAAATCTGTAGTCCAAGTTCCGAGTTTCCGATCCCCTGTTCTCGTTCCCGGTTTCCTGTTCTGGGTTCCGGGTTCCGAGCTCCCGGTTTAGGGTTTCCGGTTCCTGGTTTTCAGTTTCCTGTCCAATTTTTCTGTTCCCGGTTCCCGTTTCGGGGTTTTAAGTTGCAATACCCGATGCAAAATGGCAATAAAAAAATCTTCGAACAGTTTGAGCAGGTTACTGTTACTTTAAATTTTCTAATTATTTTATATTATATTTACTGTTACTTTTCTCTTTCATAAGAAACTTCTCCTGACAATAACAATCACAAAAAAAAAGAAATAGCGAAATAATTTCCGCTGTTTTCGAGATTTGAGCTTAGCAACACATACAGCAATTCATTTTTAGGGTTCCGTACTCAAGGGTATAAACGGGACCCTATTCATGAGACTTCGCTGTCCGTCTGTCTGTCTGTCTGTCTGTCCGTCCGTCACGAGGCTGTATATCAGGAACCGTGATAGCTAGAGAGCTGAAATTTTCACAGATGATGTATTTCTGTTGCCGCTATAACTACAAATAATGTATGGATTATGGGGTCTCCCATATACCAAAACGTGACTTTTTGTCGTTTTTTGGTACGGATGTACGGAACCCTCTGTGCGCGAGTCCTAATCACACTTGTAAGATGTATGGAACACTAAACAATACCAATTCCAAAACAACACATTAAGTACCTATCTAAAAATAATACCTAACAAAGAGGCATCTAAACTAGTTTCAAAATGTAATCATCATAATTTTAAAAATAAATGAATTCATTATCTTTTTTAAATATCTATATAGGTAATTTATGAACCCGAAGAGTTTGTATATTTAGATGAACGCGATGATCTCAGGAAAACCGGTTCTAGGAATCCAAAAAATAGGTGAGGTCGCTGTGGTTACCAAGGTCTGTTGGGAGTCCTGGGTCATCCTTTCGAGGGGTTACCCGGGGCTCCCTACCGTAGACATTAGGTAGGGAACGCGTGGTTTTGAGTCGGTTAGACTTATTCTCACGTTAAAAAAAGGAATCCAAAATCTCAGGAACTTTTTTGTCAGTTCGTATGGCTATTTATTGAGGAAGACGATAGTACTTTATTATTATGATTTCATTGTAATAGCCCATATAAACTACTTGATGGTTACCGCGACTTCACTCCCGTGGACCCGTTCCCGTTACTAACCGCTGCCGCGCTGAACGAATCTAGCTAAATTTTGGTACAGGGATAGATTGCAGTCCAGAATAAAACATACATACATATTGCCAACCCTTGATCCCCGAAGGGGTAGGCAGAGGCATAGTATACCTACGCCCACATTTCACCTTTAATTTTATGTCCCACGTAATAGGTTCATTTCAACGCGCTAAAAGGCTCACTAGAGCCTATGGATAACTATGGTGATGAAATGGACAGGCGCAGGTCGTGACGTCCCGCAGTTGAAATTTTTTAAGCCGCCCGGCCTTCTACTTTGCTTAACGATTGTCATTTTACTGACAACCGGGTTTCATTTCGAGTTGTCCTTCTCTACGCAATGGATCGTTTTGCGAAAGTGTTACCTTAGTCGCCTCTTACGACACCTTCGGTATGAATTGGGGTGGCGAAATTTTGTACTCATTTCCGTCGCCACACGGCACCCGTAGCTATACGGGACATAATAATAAAAGAGAGGCTACTTTTTCTTCCGGTTTCCCATAAAAAGTAGGAACGGGAACAATTTCACGCGGCACCTAGATTTATATAATGTTATTATTTTTCTCTGACGGCGGCGGTCCATCTCAACACGGCGATGGGCTCACCACCTGTCACGTGGGACCGAATTGTACACGGTGAAATGTGGGCCGTTATAGGCCTCTGCCTACCCCTTCGGGGATAAAGGCGTGAGTATATGTATGTATGTGTATGTATTTTATTAGGTAGCAGGTATTTAAAATTTGTGACACTAGTTTGTTCTAGAACAAAGACCAACCTCCCAGGACTAAGTAGTTATGTAACAATGACATCATGCATCATGAACAACAAAATATTATTGTTTTAGGATTTTTTATATTTGTTAGATAGGTACCTACCTTACATTTTTATTATGAACTAGTCGAACCCGCGTGGAAGTCGTTTGACCAAAAGAATAATGATGGCACGGAAATCCAACCTTGATTATTGTATTTTTATTCATAACTCCGCTTTTACATCAAACCCAAGATTTGAAGTCTGACCAAGATCCTGCTAATGAAAAAATCTGTTCCGTAGTTCTTGCATTCACAAATAAACATAGGTAGGTACCTAAGTAAATACAAACAACGGAAGAATTTCAGTTTCAGACAAGATTTAAAAAAAAGTTATTCAGTCTATCTATACTAATAATATAAAGAGGAAAGATTTAATTGTTTGTTTGTTTGCATTGCATCTCACACTCCTGGCTGGGAGGCTACACTGTCCCCGGGTGACAAAGGCTATATTTTATTCCCATATTCTCAAGGTAACGGGAACTAAGCAGATGAAACTGCGTGACGTCCGCTAGTCGTTAATCCATACTAATATTATAAAGCTGAAGAGTTTGTTTGTTTGTTTGAATGCTAGGATCTCAGGAAATACTGGTTGGATTTCCAAAATTCTTTTACAGTTTGATAGTCCATTTATCGAGGATGGCTATAGGCTATATAACATCACGCTAAGACGAATAGGAGCGGAGCAGCAATCAATAATGTTTTGAAAACGGGAAATATTTTTTACCGTCTGAGAGTTTACGAGGCGTACGCTGCGTAAATGAATACAGTTAAGTAAAAATTGTGTATTACAAAATTGATTCTCTTAAAAAGTTCTAAAAAAAAGTCCGCGACAGCATATGTCTATCTTTTAAGGTTCGCTCACAATAACCTAATTTGTCTATCTCTTAAGGTTCGCTCACGATATAATGAAACTGAAGAGTTTGTGCTAGAATCTCAGAAACTACTGGTTGCATTTCAAAAATTATTTTACAGTTTAATAGTCCGTTTATTGAGGCTGGCTAATGGCGATATAACATCACGCTCAGACGAATAGGAGCGGAGCAGCCATGAATAATATTTCGAGAACGGGGATTATTTCTTTCTTTTGAGAGCTTCCATTGCGGACGCTGCATAAATAGTTAGAGTTACGTAAAAACTGTGTATTACAAAATTGTTCCTCTTAAAAAGTTATAAAAAAAAGTCAGTCACAGCACATGCCTATCTTTTAAGGTTCTCTTACAATAACCCTCTTATTAAGTTTTAAAGTATGAGCGACGCGACGGGAGTAAACTTGGTTTGCAGTGGCAGCCAGTCAACTGAACGATAAAAACCGGCCAAGTGCGAGTCGGACTCGCACATGATGAGTTCCATACCGAAAAACGGATGGGTGGAAGTAAAAGCGACGGGAAACATTATATCACGTTAACACCTCTTTCCTTCTCACTCTCCTGTGGCGCAAACGAAGATATGCGGTTCAGCTCTGAGGCGACGGGAATAAGCGCGACGAGGGTAAATGCAACGGGAAACATTATAATACTCGAAATATTAATACAATACCTCTCTCTTTCTCACTCTCATGTGACGCAAACGAAGTTGCGCGGGTCAGCTAGTACATTATACGTACTTTCATTGTATAGACATAATCACATTACAATCTTATAATAAAATAGGATAGAGAGATAGGATTCGAACCACAGACTTGCCATGGCTGTCGTAATCAACAAAAATGCGTGGGTTTAAGGCGCTCCAAGTCAACACACAAAAAAAATGTACCTACCTAGACGAATTTTGTTCAAAAAAGGATATTGTTTAATGAAAACTCGCGTGTACAAATCTCATCACACAAATCATGCAACAACTACATCTCTGTAGTTGTTGAATGATTTGTAATTACCTACTGGATGTTAAAAGAGTGGCCGGAGTTTTATTGCCAGGTTCTTTTATTCTCCAGCTCTACCTATTGCTTTGCGAATCTGGCAGTAAATGTAAATGTAGAAGCAATCATTCGGACGTTTATAAGCGATACATTGTGACCTATATGAATAAAGATTTTTTCATTTCAATCAATCAATCATATCAGCCTATGGCAGTCCTACTTGGGAGTCCTAGGACATCCTTCCGAGGGCTTAACCGGGGCTCCCAACCATAGGCTGCTGGGCGTTACGTGAGGTTTTTTAGTCGGTAGGAGGACGGCATAGCATCCATGATGGATTTTCCCACACGTTAAAAAAATGCCTATGGCAGTCCACTGCCATAGGCTGTTGTAATACCACTGCAAAAATTTTAAATCGATTCTAAAATAATCTATATTTTCCCAACACACATTCGTAAATGGTGGCTTAAACTGAGCACTGTATGTACGTGGATATCTCCAATATCACAGCAGTGCCTCCAGTCTTATACGAAGATGTATTTTCCTTCAATATACCGGTATTACGTCGGCGCGATTCCCTGAAGGTAGGTAGTAATAGGGATGGGAGGCGGTTTTTATATCGATATTTTTATAGCGATAGTCTATTGCTGATCTAGTAATCTTAACAGCGAATCAAGCTTTTATGAAGTTTTATTATTTTATAGAATTTATTCCTGTTCTTTTAATGAATCTAATGAATTTTCAGCAGCAGAGAACCTAAAGTGAGTTCTCATACTTTTAATTTCGGCCTCTATGACCGGGGGCCTGAAGACGGTGAGAGGGCTGCTCACCGTCCTTACAGAAGCAGGCCCAAGACGGCTTCGTGACGTGAGGAGTTCACACACGCCTCCCCTTAGAAACGAGATAGCACCCGAACCGCCCCCTGGGCAAGGCCGCAGTGGTGGCCGTGGGTCTGTTGGGAGTCCTGGGACATCCTTCCGAGAGCTTACCCTGGGCTCCCAACCATAGGCTGTTGGGCGTTACGTGAGGTTTTTTAGTCGGTAGGAGTCTGGCATAGCGTCCATGATAGATTTTCCCTCACGTAAAAAAAAACTTCTAATTTACTTAAACAAACTTTTTTTATGTGTGGAATGTTGCATAGGCTACTTCAATTCACTGAACCGAGTATAGAAGTAAATCCCAGTAACCCTGATCAGCTTTATTCGAGATCCCTGGTGTGCTTGTTGTTTGTGGGTTAATTCACCTTTTCTCTATAGAACGCATTGCGCTGCCATCTGGGTATGTCTCTGTTAGGACGACAGCTAGTCTTAATAGTCTCGTTTCTCTCAGGTCCACATCTTGGACTGCAGCGCACCCATCTTAAGCGTGAATGCAAGATCTAGGACAGTCGCATCGCTTAAGGGCTCGATGTCGATGTTATAATCCGCGCGCAGCGAGTAGAATCAGGAACTTGACAAATAAAATGGAAAATGACAAATTTCGCAAAAAGGTTTGAAAATCGCCCTCCGTACCCTTCATGGTCAGCTTGTGGTACGTACGTCAGAACCTGTGGTACCTACTGTCACAAGTGTCAAAATTTTCAAGATTTCCTATAAAACCTAACCAACTTCTTCGAATCTGTCGGTGATCCATCTAAGTATTATGATGCTTGCTTAACTTAGAGACGACTGAGCAAGTGGAGCTAAGAGCTTCAAATACATAGAATAGGTAACAAGGATTATAGCGCAAGAAATGATATATTCAAAAATATCTTTATCGATACACACAACACAATCCCAGCACTAGTTACTTTTGTAAGTCAATTTCCCTATTTACGGGCGTGTAGCATCGCAGACTTTATTATACGATGAGGGCGGTGTTAGTGAAACTAATATTATTGAACTACAGCACGTGTGTTATCGAGCTCATTTTATTAAACGGCCTACACACGACCCTAAATCAGAGGCGATATCGGCCGCAGTGGTGGTGGGGATGAAATCGGCTGCTACTCTACACACGACCCTGCCAGTTTAGTACGCAACCGACCGTGCAACAGACTACTCGTTGATCCGGGATGCCGCCGACACTTTCAAAACAGCAAAAGAGGCTGCCAACGGTTTTGTGTCTTTGCCGATCTCTTCATTAAAAACTTGCAGTAACATTTTTATTGCCTCCTGTCTCATGTCACAGTTGAAAATAGTCTTTATTTTTTTTATCCAACAAATATGGAACATCTTTACAAACATACATATGATCACACCTTTCGTCCCCGAAGGGGTAAGCAGAGGCATATTATATGCCCACTTTTCACCTTTTTTAAACATTTTGTCCCACGTTATAATAGGTGGTAAACCGTATTACTGTGTTGATATGAACAGGCGCAGGTTGTGACTGCTCACTGCAGAATTTTTTAAAGCCGCTCATCATGGTCTTCAACTTGACTGCCATTTTACAGATTTGACTTGCAACCGGGACCAACGGCTTAAGGTGCCTTCCGAAGCACGGAAACGCTCAAATGAATGTCACAAAGTGGCCACATGGGTATACCACATAGGTGGTCACCCATCCAAGGACCTTCCATAGTAAATGTTGCTTACTGCAGTGATCGTTTACAGAACTCTGAGTCTGCGGGGCCACGAGCGCTTCTTGAAGAGATCAATAACTTTCGTCCTCGCTTCGCGGTCCCTTTCCTTCGCCATGTTTACGCGGAAAAAACTAAACACGTCGTATCGCCGCGGCACTCGGGCGCATACTGCGTAGAAATCGGCCCGATTTCGCTACACACGTACCGACAACGCTCCCTAGACGATTTTCGTCCCTAAATCGTGAGCTCGCCCGAAGCGATTTCAGAGTTAGGGCCGACCATAAAATTCGTGTCACGATTTGCCTACACACGAAGCGATTTATGCTACGATCTAGGGTCCTCCCCACCACTGCGGCCGATATCGCCTCTGATTTAGGGTCGTGTGTAGGCGCTTTTAAGCTTGTCGATAAATAATGTTTGTTTTTTTTTATAAAATACAAAGGTACATATATATAGATACATAACAGTCTCGCATTTATCCCCGAAGGGGTAGGCAGAGGCACAGTATTCGCCCACATTTTCACCTTATCGTTTTCATCCCACGTAATAGGTGGTGAACTCATTGCCGTGTTGAAATCACCTGGCGCAGGTTGTAACGAACGACCCACTGTTGAAAATTTTTAATCAGGATCCTTCCACTTGGCCTTACGACTGTCATATTACTGATAACCGGGACCAACGGCATAACGTGCCTTCCGAAGCACGGGAACGCCCCCGAATAAATGTCACAAAGTGATCACGGGGTGGTTGGTTCTTTTGAAATAGGTACCTAGTTAGTACCTATTTATAGTTGTTACCTAGTATTTACTTGTCGTGTTGGGAGTCCTGGGACATCCTTCCGAGGACTTACCCGGGGGTTCCGACCGTAGCCTGTTGGGTGTTACGTGAGGTTTTTGAGTCGGTAGGAGTCCGGTATAGCATCCACGATGGATATTCCCTCACGTTAAAATAAAAGTATTTTAATATCTACAGTTGCTCAAAAAGTGGCGCATTACAGGGACGTATAGCGTTCGGGATGTGGGCTATTACTAGGGTTGCCAACTTTCGAAAGGACGAATCCGGGAGATTTTGAGGGGGGGGGGGGTTGTCGAGAAAATCATTGTCCTTTTTTGCCCTGCCCTGGTTTGTTTAGGCAAAGGTTATGGGTTCAAAACTTCAAATCCCATAATGGGCCAAGTTGTTTTTTTTTACTTTAGATAAAATAAAATGAAAATCAGTTACCGTCGAGACCCCTTATTTCGCCTGGGTTTTGACACTTTTTTCATCATATCTTTTTATTTTGAAAGTATTTTAAATTGACTTGAGTAAAAAACGATTTTACTTAACACAGGCTATTACTTTAGACGATGTAAGTATCGAATATCATTATAATTAGGCTACAAATTGACTCTAAAGGTCATAGGCGAAGTTTCGGTCTTTTTCCTAACTTCGCCTACGGTATATTACGGGGTCTTATGAAGCTTATGTTTGTTGTCAACTAGGCTATTAAATTTAGAATCCGAAAAAAGAAATATTAACCTTACCCGGAACGCAATAAAGACACAATTTCTTTAAAAAATGTATAGTAGGCGAAATTTGGAAGCGATTTGAAGATGTTCCATACAATTGATCTAACTTTGATAGGGTTGTCACAATTCTTGGTAACTTGCCTTACTGTGAAAAGGGTGATTAATGAATTAAGAAAATAATTGTTATAAAAAATAATCATCTACAATAAAAAATGAAGTCACTTAGTCAATAGTACCCACAATTTGCTCATCAGATAACCAAGTTGAGAATCCTGTATCTCTCAGAAAAGGTGTTTCCCATTGAATTTTACGAAAAATTCATCGGAGATGGTTGGTTTTTCAAAGTCCCAACCTAAGAAATTCTCACTGCGTCATTTGCATTCATAGCACAACAGAATTCACAATACCTATATGATTTTAAACTAACATGGTCATTACTATACATTTTATTACTAATAACGTGATTTTAGAATTGACAACCCTACGGGTAGGCGAAGATTGGTAACAATGTGACCGTCACTACCACCTCGGCAGCATTTTATGCCATTTTGAGCTCAAATTGTACGCTAGATAAAAAATAATTACGTTATATTACAGCCAAATAAATGTATGTTGTAGTCAAATAAAATGTTTAACATTCCAATGCCTACAACACTGCTTAAATACTAAATTTTCTACACCGACCAAAAAACGTAGTACATTTTCCAACACAAAAAAAGCTTTTGTAATGAACATAGGTAAGTTAGTCGCAATTTAGCTGAAGAATCTTGCTATGAATGAAATATACTTGCTCATGAGCAGTTTTATGCGAGGTTTAATCAATAGGTTTCTTGGTAATTTTGAATTTTGTGAAATCAGGCGAAATTTGGTAACCTAGGCGACATTAGGGGTCTCGACGGTATTAATTTTTAAATTTATATTTATTTTTAAATTTATATTTAGTAGCAGCATTTAGCAATTCGTGATTTTTTTAACCGACTTCAAAAAAGAAGGAGGTTCTCTGTTTCTTTTTTTATGTTAGCTCATAATTTTTGATCGGGTGAACCGATTTTCAAAATTTTTTTTTAGTTTCAATGCTGATGCTTTCCTTCTGGTCTTATATTACAAGGAAGTCAGGATCTAATTATGGCATCCTGGAGAAATCGAGTAAAACTTTCGCAAATTGTAGAGATAACAAGTGCATTTATTAACTACCTACTAGCGGACGTCACGCGGTTTCACCCGCGTAGTTCCCGTTCCTGTGGGAATATGGGAATAAAATATAGCCTATGTCACCTGCATGTTCACCGCAAAGACTGTAGCTTCCGAACAGTGTAAGAATTTTCCAAATCGGTCCAGTAGTTCCGGAGCCTATTCGTTACAAACAAACAAAAAAACAAATCTTTCCTCTTTATAATATTAGTATACATGTACCTATTTAATTAAGTGTTTTGAAGCATTGCAATTTCCTGGAGTCTGATCTGATGATGGACTCGGTTGACAGTTGACGGAATTTCTTAACTTTGTAAAATCTTAGAACATCCGGGAGAAATCGTCGCATCTCGGGAGGTCGGGAGGGTCATCATTATTACCGGAGTCTCCCGGGCAATCCGGGAGGGTTGGCAACCCTAGCTATTACACACTCGTGCTTTTTCTTTACCATTCCCGCACTCGTGCGTGTTCTTTCTCAATTGTCAAAATAATGTCTGTAATTCATGCAAATATTTCTAAAAAAAGATACTAACTTGTTTCAATATCAGATTAAAAGTAATTTTAATTAAAAATTAAGCATAAATTAATATAGGTATCGGCCAAATTAAATTTATTAATATAAAAATGTGCGCTGTATGAAGTGCACTGCCATAGTCTCTGCTTAGGAAGGTATATATTCTTTTACGGTGCGCCCACCCACTCATTTTGGATATTCAGGTTTATTGTGTTTTTATTATTTTATAAAATTGCTTAATTTTTTCGCAACTGTATTAAAAATAGTTGTTCAATACAACGTGTGAGACTGTTATTTAAACTCGTCCCGAATGTCAACCCGCGCCGATGTCGTAACTCGTTGTAATAACAGAAATCCCACACTTGTATCGAAAACTACTATTACTTGTCCTTTTCCAAGCACGCCACACGTCCCAAGAAGAGGTATAACACCCGAACAACCCCTCAGAGACGCGGGATAGCACCCGAACCACCTAGATGAGGCCGCAGTGGTAGCCAAGGTCTGTTGGGAGTCCTGGGGTCATCCTTCTGAGGGCTTACCCAACCGTAGGCATTCGGCAGGGAAAGTGTGATTTTTAGTCGGTAAGAGGTTTTCGAGATTTTAGTAAAACATATGCAAGTATTCTTCTTTAGTTTCACAATGTCCGTCTGTTCATTCGTCCTTGTTTGTTACGGAAAATTAAAAATCCATTGTAATCTGTAAAACAATCTTTGCTCATTAGTTGAACAAAGAAATGTCAGAGCGCTGTGTGTGCTTCAAAGCAAATCGCCGATGAATAAGTGCAACGTACACCAAACAATACATGAAATAGGTACCTAGGTAGGTACCTATGAAAATGCCAGATGATGTAAGAATTATCGGCATCACAACACGTTTTAAAAAACGATTAGCACGTTCGTTGTACGAATAAACTGTATTATATCGGTAGGTACTGTACCTATTAAAAGTTGAGAAATGAACAAATTCTTGTCTTGCAATAGCCATTTAAAATAGGAAAAGCAGAATAAAATGCTTTGATTTAAATCACGTCATGTAAATTTTTCAATTCATAATTAAAGGAAATATTGTGCATAATAACCTATTAAATTTGCTTTGATACTTTCCCACCCCACCTAGCCTAAATGGTCATAAAATAAGGTTGTAAAAACACTTGTGTATGATGTGCTTTCGTGTGCGTCGTGGTTTCCACGAGTATCCTGTACAATTGTGTTCTACAGCATGCGGGTGAGGGTGGACTCCGTTTGAAACAAAAGACTGCACTGTCCGTTTACTATATTTGTGAAACATGGGATCTTTCACAATTTGTTTACTTAAGGGGCCTGGTTTTCACCCAAGACTATCGGCCTCCAGGACTGAGGACGGTGAGAGGGCTGCTCACCGTCCTTACAGAAGCAGTTTCTAGACGACTGCGTGTCGTGATGAATTCACGCACGACCCCCTAAGAAGTGGGATAACACCCGAAAACCCCTCAAAGACGCGGGATAGCACCCGAACCCCCCCTAGGTGAGGCCGCAGTGGTGGCCGTAGGTCTTTTAGAAGTCATAATTATTTATCAGTTCTTAGGCTAGAAAATACTACATTTCCTTGTTTGAAGGCCGCGTGTTTTGTATGGTTAAGGTCGTTAGCCCTATCAACGGCCTTAATAAATGTTATAAATAAGCAAAAGCGTCGATATTTATAATATCTTAGGGGATAAAGGCGTAACCGTATGTAAGGAACGGGAAGCTGCGAAGGGACAAAATAATATTTGAATGAGCGGACCAAGATTTTAACAAATTTTATGAGATTAATTGAAGAAAGTGTAAATCAAAATTAATCGTAGTATTATTTACAGTCCTTAAACATTTTAATTATACGTAGGTATGTACGTATAATGTTATTTTTAGAATGTATATTATTTTCTGAAGATGATACTGACAGCGCCATCTATCGCAAGTACTTGTAATTATGCTTCTTGCATTGCGTACTAGATGACGCTAGCTTACACATATTTCGTTAAAATTTCAGGAACGCGTATCCCAGGACGAAGGTAGCTATTTTACTTTAGTTACATGAAGTGGTAATTTATTTCACGTATAGAAACTAGATGTCGTTAGTTGTATAATTTATTGAAAATTGTGATTCCTTATTCAGAATGATGACTTGAAGTTTTTCAGTTTATTTTTTTTTTATTAAAAATGTATGTGTATATATTAGGTATGTATGTATTACACAGATAGATATAATCATAATTTATTTCTTGAATTAGTCGCGCTTAGCATTTGGAGACTGTCCTGATTTTGTTTTATGTTTATTTGTATGGTAGGTCCGCTGGCCAATTTTACCAGTAATCCCTGAATCTCTGTAGAGAGAGAAAGATAGAGAGAAAGAGAGAAAAGTAAGTATGCAATATAGCCTAACGAAAGCGTGGCCTATGCCCACGGCAGGGAAAAGCATTATAGTTATCTACCTAACATTTGATTGAAAGACTGCCGGCTGTGGTGCGAGCCATGGTCGGCAGCCAATCGTGCTGGGCCGCCGTTTGCCTCGTTTGCTAGCGAGGTGATGGCGGCTAAACGAGAGGAGTTGCGAGTTCGGGAGCGTGCTGGTCAGACGCTCCCGCCCCGCCGTCCCGTTCGGGGGCGCCGCATGGCGGCGTGGATGCGCGCCCCCGACTAGTTCCTTGAATCGTGGGCGGTGGTCGGGGGACCTCGCCCACGATGATCAAACAGCGGTAGGCACCTCCCCGTGTTCCGGGGGTGCCTTTTTTCGGTTCGGGGGCGCCTTACGCCCACCCGCTCGACTGCTCTCTACCCCCTCTGCTTACAGAAGGGCATCCGAGAGCGGTACGATGCCACCTGAACTTATAACTCCTTTAGGAGTTCAGGGAGGGGGCAGACCATCAAGTCCCCCCCGTGGAGAGTCCCTACGTAATGGGGCGACCCTTTGCCGGGCCGCAGTGATTTATCCACCGGCCTATCCTGCGACCCGGTTAAGGCGAGGCGGAACACCGCGGGGTTTAGTGGGTAGGACGGTCCCGCATATCAGACCGTGAGTCCCACACGAAGCCGTCTTGTTCCCCCGAAACAAGGCGGCGAGGAGCCTAACCCGCAGTCCCCGCGTAAAAAAAAAAAAAAAACATTTGATTGAGAGTTTTTTTTTTTATCCATTGCACCTATTCATTTCAACACGGCAATAGGCTCGCTACACAAAATAAATTGCACATGGTAAACTTCATGTGCATTTTTTTTGTCCGCCACTGCCTACCCCTTCGGAAATAAAGGTGTAGCTAAATGCGAATTATTTACAGGAGTAGAAGTTTTTGTAAAAACAATATTCCTGTTAAAAATACAACCACAACCTTGTCTGCCTCCTTTAGGTCAAGGCCGCATTTGAGATTCCACGGGTGGTTTCTGACTTCTAAATTTAAAAACTAATAAAGCCATAGACTTGGTTTCATTGGTTTTAAAATTTCAAATGATAATGATAAATGCGGCCTCGGCCTTATGGCATAGTAAAAAAACTAAGTAAAGTAATACAGAAGAATAAAACGAAAGACCTTTTTACGACATTTCGCTTAAGGTTATTGGTCACTTTGCCAAATTACTGGCCTTACGCTTATTATAAGAGGCAAACGGTTGGATCCAATTCGAAGGAAGCGTAGACAGGGTGCATGTAAATTATTGTTTCCCTCGGAATTGGGTCGAATACCATAGAGCAACTTGACCTATAAACTCATATGGAGAGGAGGCGCCGTACTGAGACTTTCCCTCCCTCTGTTCCTCTCTGTCAAAACATTGAAATATAATTATATTATAACTAGAGGACCAGCCCACGCGTTGCTGTGGCTAATGTTTTTGTAAGTCGGTACTCCCGGCATAAAAAACAAAAAAAGAACTAAGTATCCTATCTCTCAATTGGGATGATACTGCCCACGATAATTTGGTTTAAAGCGGTTAAGTAGTTCATCGCGTTAAGATGAGTGTCGAAAATTATTATGAGTACCTATGTATATTGTTTTGTTTAAAATCTATTGATAGCCGATTGCTTTTGTAGTGGTGTAGTATAAATACGATTTCTCCACGCAACATATTATATGTCAGACAGATTATTTATTTATAAAACAAACATAACCTACTATGCCGACTCCCCTTGCACTGGTCGCGTTGCTCTATGGTCGAATAACGATGTCCCCTCACGGAAATGTTCGGACGTGATGCAAACCTTTTTATATTAACTGTCTATTCTGACTGCATAGATGTTTATTCAGTGGGGTGGTAGGTAGAATAATAGGTACAATGATATTTACTGCAATACCTAGTTTGTATTTGAAAAGTCGTTTTGATGACATAGACCTTAGAAATTGAACAGACTAAACAATCTTTATGTATTAAAATTACCAAGTGACTCATTCACCCTATCAACCACAGCCATTCTTCGACAGTTCTACCTACCTATATAATCTTGAAATTATTAACCCTAATAATAAAAAAAGCTACACTTATTTCTGTATTTATGTGGGAGGCACCCAATAAGAATGCACGTGGACGTGGACACCCTCGCTCGAGACCATGGAACGAGCCATGATCTCCAGCGGGAGTAAGTGGGACTGCGCCGCCTCTTTCTGCGAGCAGGTCATGCTCGTGAAGGAGGCGGTGGGGCGGGATCGGGAGAGAACTATCCCACCCGAGTTTCTCAGTCTTCGCCCAAGACTTTTGGCCTCCATGATCAAAGCCTGGGTATCCTTTCGGGGGCTTACCCGGGGCTACCAACCGTAGCCTTTTGGCCTGGCTACGTAAGGTTTTTTAGTCGGTAGGAGTCCGGCATAGCATCCATGAGGATTTTCTCTGAAGTTTGCTTATAATGTTCTTAACCCTGCAAAACTTATACAATTAATAATGATAAAATTTAGAATAGAGAAAGACCCTAAAATCATTACGAAACGAAAGGGGTTTTAAAATTTGAACCCTAAAGGGAGTTATGTTATACAATTATATAATTATTTTTGACGTGACAACGCAAAAACCGAACGCAAAAACAAAGAACCAAATCAAAGCTTCTAGTAGACAATAAAAACTGACCCATCCAAAGTTTGGAACCAACTGGGAACATCCTTTATACTTTTGATTGTTGGCACTTGATGGAACTTGTTATACATTATGAAAACTCACTCACTTGTACTATTCCACAACTTTTATTTTAATTTTAATAATACCTAACCGGTTTCGCTATTATAGCATTCTCAAATGTGTTTACAACTGGGAACATGCTAACATGAAAAAGAAACAGGTATTTAACGCCGATTCTTTACTTAAGCTACTCCTGCTACGCTGTAACATAAATTCTCTGCGAAGATGTACTGGGACAGCCCATTTTGTAATGTATGTTCCACTCAGCTAAGTTTAGTACTTGCGTTAAATTAAGCCGGTTGGCTTTATTCCAAATGCTTAGTCGGAGTAAAGAGGAAAGACTAACGACAAATGAGGAAATAACATTTCTGACAATATAGGATTATGATTATGTAAAAAGTAACATTCTTGTTTTAGGCAGGGCAGTTCTAAAATTACGTGCGAAATTTAGATGTGAATGTGTTGAAACGTCCAGAGTCAGATATCGCTAACCGCAGTTCATAAAAATTCATCTAACTTGTTATTGGTAAAACTAGTTAGAAGAAACACCTTTAAATGAAAATACCACATTCAGTTAGGTACCCATTTTTTTTACTTGTGAAAATTCTCATGGATTCTATACCGGACTCCTATCGACTAAAGCGAAACGGTGCCCTACAACTGCTTAAGGCCGGGGGACCCAGGTAAGCCCTCGAAAGAATGTTCCAGGATTCCAGACAGACTTTGGCTACCATCGCGGCCTTACCTACGGGTTCGGGTACCTACTATCCATACGTGGCCAGTATGCATATTCGTATTTTCCATGTTTAAAATATCCATAATTCGAGAACAGTGCATCGTAGAAGAAAAAGTGTTCAGATCTTTTTTGTAGACAATTTTACGATCTACAAACTTTGAACCATTTTTCGATAGCTCTCGTTGTTTCAGAGAAATACGCAAAAAACGCAAATTTGTGACCTTTGACCTCGAATAAAAAACAACGCACAAGCGGGATCGATGGGGACTTTTGACATATTATTTGTAATGACGTATTCAAGGCCTGCACAAAAATCCAGCTTGTTGGGAATTAATGCAAACTGGAATGTCTATTTTGACTGGACTATTGGGTGCTATCCCGTTTCGCGGCGCGTGAAAAAACTCACAACACGCCGCTTTCTTGGGCCTTTCTTTTTTACGTGTGGAAATCCTACATGGATGCTATGCCGGACTCCTACCGACTAAAACCACACGATGCCTTATAACTGTCTACGGCTGGGAGTCCCGGGTAAGCCCTCGGAGGAATATCCCGCTTTTGTAAGGGCAGTTGTCGATCTTAGGATGGAAAGTGGTGTATGCATACGTAATGACCGTTTATAGAACACTAAAGTTAGTGACTAAAGAAACGACATTACGAGCCTTTTACTAAAATATTTTGAAGAGTCATCTCTTCGTTCGTCAATACCAAACGAATCAGCCATCTTTAAAAGACAAGCTAAATAATTTAGAACGTAAACAAGAGGCCGGCAGCTCTCGCCATCTATCAAGTTAATGACTAATGCCAATACCAGATTTCCGCCTTACTCTCGGCTGGGACAGTGCACCTCCCTCGCCAAAGTTTTTGCGGGGTGCCGAACTTTTATTTTGCATACCGTTCTGTTTAGTCTGTGGTAAAAATATGTCATATGTTTGACAGCTTACAGTGGCAGTGACGAAAAATTTCTAAGTAAGTACATAATACTTATATATAAGTATACATACACATGTCCAGAAAATTCGAGTTGTAACGTAAATTACGGACACGAAGTTTTGCGGGTTAGCTCTTTTTTTACTGTGTAGAAAATTCAAAATGGAAGCTATGCCGAACTTTTATTGACTAAAAACCACACGTTTACTGCCTACTGCCTACTGATAGGAGCCCTGGGTAAGCCCTTGGTAGGATATCGTCAGGACGCGGATCTGCTCTTCTATAATGTAATTTTTAACATCTTAGTGGACCGTATGCTTGTTTGTCACCTTTGTAATATTTAACACAACGTTTCGCATTATTTCTGACTAACTCGAAAGTAATGAGTGTAATCAAGACAAAGTCTCCTAGACAAAGAAAATTTCAAGAAGAAAATAGTAGCTAGATTACTTATTAATGAAGACGAGATAGCATCATTAATATCTGTTGTTTTCCTTTTTTACTTTAATACTAAGATGGGAATAAACTGAACATTCAACATCTATTACATTGGAGGAGGTATCTAATAAGTTAAGTAATTTGCAAAAACTTTAGATAATCACGATGATGGCCTCACATTCATGCTTAATACTCGTACCTTACGGTACTGACTTAACGATAGCATTTCAGGCTGTTTTTGATTTATAATCTACATACAATATATTTCTTTTTTATATCCATGTCTCTTAGAGGGTAGGTAGAAGTGTATTACACACCCTTTGCCAGTAGTTTGTTGGTCTGACGCAGTCCCCCATAACAGGAGGCAAGCCTATTGCCATCACCATGCACTTACAGGACCCACAAAGAGACAAACTATTACAATTCTGTAATCCTAACCAAAATTCTAACACCCGGGTCAGAATGTGACAGACCCACAAATACCGCTGTCTCTGCAGTCTTAGCATTATTAAAGAAATAAAATATACCTAAGACAAACAAATAAATATTCTTTATAAACACTAAAGGCAACCCACACTACAGAAACTTCACTTAGTGATGAGCCAAGTTGCTTTATGAGTACGCAATGCATTTGTTCGCTAGGATCAAAGTCACTAAGCTAGTCGCTTGCAAAGACTTCTATATAAACTGAGGTAGACATGCCCTACGCACCGATTTTTGAAACCTATAAACTGAGCTAATTAGCAGCGTTGCTCGCACTGTTGTAAGTCAAAACTTCGAGAGTAGGTGCTCGACTTGCAATCGGAGTCCATACGCCTTCTCTTTTACTCTTTTTCTATTCGTATATTGCTATTGTGGTATACCATCACAATACCAGAAATTATTCGTAGCCCAAAATACCCGAAATCGAAATATCAATATTCAAAAGGCAAATATTTATAATATAAATAATTTAAAATGCCTTACGGTCGAATAACCGAAACCCAAAAAATAAATTTATCAAATACCTTATCCTAAAATGTTCAAACACAAAATACCTTTTTTTAACATGATTTAAATCCTACATGGATGCTATATATCTGTGAATGGTTAACACCCCGACTCAGAGTATCCCGACTCGGATAGGTTAGGTTAGAAGACTAAGGCGGGAGCGAAGCGAAGCGGAGCTCCCGCCTTAGCCTTCGTGGTTTTTTTTAATTTTTCGTTAGCCCACTGTAGTACTTTTGTAACTCTGAATCAAAGTGTTTTAACATGAGGTAAATCCTACATGGATACTATGCCGGACTCCTACCGACTAAAAACCTATTATATACTCATAAAAATAACAGTAAATTTATTAAAAATAGTGATATCTATAACCTAAACTTAAGAAATAAGAATAAATTGGCTGTACCTAGATTTAGGCTTAATAAAATAAGCAATTCTTTTGCGGGCAATTGTATTCGAATGTACAATACATTGCCGACAGCCATAACAGGTTTGTCAGTTAATAAATTTAAAAAACTAGTAAAACTTAAATTGTGCCAGAAAGCTTATTATAGCATTAAAGACTTTCTAGAAGACAAGACTGCCTGGCAGTGACACGAATTGCTCCTTTCTACATTTAAAAAAAAAACTGTATTAGATACTAAGATGAATAAGAGGGACCCGACTGAGTTTCTTGGGGTGTTCTTCTCAGTCTGTAGCATTTCCGAACCCCCGGTAGAGTCACAAAAATTTTGACAAACCTAAATAATTTTTTTAAAAATTTCAAAGGGAATAAATTTTATTTTATTTTATTTTTATTTTATTATTATTACCAACAGACCTACGGCTACAACTGCGGCTTTATTTAGGTGGGGGGGGGGGGGGGGGGGGTGTAAATAAGTTAAAGCCAAATAACAAAACGTGTGAGTGACAGTGACACATTGTATTCTATTTTCGGTATTTTAAATTAAGGATATTTTAAAATTTGAATTTTGAATTCTGATATAATAATTTAGAAATTTTACGGTAAGGTGTACTGAAATAAGGTATTTTGAATGTTAAGGTATTTCGAATTCGGGTATTTTGGTCTAATGCATTTTAAGTAAAGGCATTTTGATTTCTGGTATTTTCATAGATTTAGAATTTTTCGCTACTCTCAATAGATATACAAAGCGTGCGAGCGAGACCTCATTATCCATAGCACTTAGCTCGAGAGGAAAAGAGAAAGCAAATTGTGTACTCATATGTCAGTATTTTGAATCGCTGAGCCCGCTGGGATCCTATGGCGACTCTATGTTATTCATAATATCCAGTAATCTGTAGTGATCTTACGATTAAAATAGAAAATTTTATATTTTCAACAATATTGTCGTGTTTAGTGTGTGAATAGGATATTACAAAACGCAATTATACGAAGAATGACTCGTTTAACAGGTCATTTGTGACTTCGTTCATTCCATTTTTGACGTACATATTTTGCCAAATTGGATGTAAAATTTCACTGAAAGTCCAACTCATAACGTAGATTATGCATTTTCCTTCATACATAACACAATATTTAATGTGTAAATGCATTTTTGGAGGATATATAAGGCAGAAATAGAAAGGGCTGTTTACAGTAAAATAGTCATGGGTAGGTATCGATAAGGATGTCGATAGTTCATTATAGTGGCATTGCTGCAAACAAACTTATCTGGATTTAATTTACTATAAATATGATTGATTTTTACTCGAACTGTGTTATTTAACCTTTTTTTAGGGTTTTGTGCCTATTTTAATATAATATTTCCAAAATTTGTGATCCATTTTGAGTTGAATTTTTATAATTTTACTTCACTTAAGGTACTCCACGCCACACCGGGATGTTTGCTGTGCAAGGCGCAGATTAGCCTCTGCGTCGAATACTGTTCTCACCTTTGGGATGACTGTGCGAGGTACTTACTGGACGCGCTTGGCGCTATGCAGAGACGTGTTATCCGATTTCAATTATAGGTTGTCCTAAGATGACGGTAAGCCTCGAGCCGTTAGCGCAGCAAAGAACCATAGCGTCCTTGGCTGCCTTCTACTGAATGTATCACGGCGAATGTTCTGAAGAGCTCTTCAACCTGATCCCACCATCTCCTTTCCGATTTCGAACAACACGTCGGGCAGAGGTGCCACTCATATATAGCGGAGAGAATCTTCGCCAGAACTGAGCGTTTCAAAAGATCGTTCCTCTGTCGAACTACAAAATCCTGGAACGACCTGCCCGCACATGTGTTTCCCTCATTTTACAATCCCGGGTTCTACAAGCGGAGCGTGAAGAGGCACATCATAGGGCCGCCAACTTGAGGACTACTGTCAGAAGTCTTGTGTGCTGTAAGCATGGCCCCCATTCGCTAGATGCGCCACGGCTTTCCATTAGTTTCCATCAGTGGCGACGTCAATTTGGCGAGGTTAATATATTTGAAAAAATCTACGAGTAATATCTTTTATTGTTACTAGGGTTCAATAATAAATGAGTTTCTAGGTTTAGTATTACGATAAGAGTTGGATTTTTAGTAAAATTTCAAATTCAATTGGCAAAATATATATGTACGGCAACAATGCAATGTACGATGCCATAAATTACATGTTAAAAGTGTATTTTCACATTCACACACTGAATCAAAATTCGTAAAATCACTACAGAATTTCTAATATTACGAGTTACCCCAATTAATCCCATTTTTACTTTTTCATAGTCGATTACATTCAAATTAACAATTTATTCCCCAAAACAAGAAGTTGGAGATGAAACTTCTAAGCACTTTGTGTGCTTAGAAGTTTCATTTCCATTCCATCCATTTATACAGATACTTTTATCGATAACATAGGTGTGAGTTGACCATTCAACAACACTATTTAACCCACACATAGATCTTTCATTTTTGGTCTCGTCTTCAGTATGACACTGTTCATCTTGTACATTCTAAATCTATGGGTATTTTAATATATAACCTGCTATTGTGTGTGGTGACAATTACGTAAAAAATATTATAAGTGAGTGAAGTCTTATTAATGTGTGTATTTGAGGATTGCTTTTGAAATCTCGTTTGTTAGAGTACGGCGCGTCTACCTCAGTTTATATAGAAGTCTTTGGTCGCTTGGCTTAGTAACTAGTTTTTTTCCATGTTGGGAAATTCGTCTTGGATGCTATGCTCTAAAAGCCAACACGTTCCCTGCTTACTGCCAACGGCTGAGAGCCCCGAGTAAGTCTTAAGAAGAATGTCCCCAGGATTTCCACAAACCTTGACTGCTACTGCAGCATCACCTAGGGAACTTAATAACTAGCTAGGAGCTACTAATATAGTGTGGCTTTACCTAAATACACATTTTCTAATTAAATCTTATCGCTAAAAGTGATATCTTCCACAACATAACTTGTGAAGCATATTTTTGCAGCCAAAAGTGTTGAGAATGTTTGGCGTGAAGGCGAGACACGTGTCGACTTAATGGCAAGTTGTAAAGCGGGATACTGCACATCACCAACAATATTAAAGGTTAACCTACATGTTCATTTCTTTCCTTGAGTTCCTAAAATTAGCAGTTGTTTTTTTGTGATTTTTTCCTTCAGTTGTTAAATTTTCAGTTAGTTGTGGTATGTAATTGCATTTCTGCGGAATGCTATTAATTTGTCTGGTCCGTATGTGCCCCCCCCTAACCCTCCTCCCACACTAAGCTGTGTGTTTGCTATGGGATTTAGACAATTGGATAACATTGGTATATTATCCAGTTTTCTAAATCTCAAATATGTAGGTAAATACAAAGACAAATATGTATCATAGGACACATTGAAACTCAGGAGCTAATTATCTATTTGGGGCGATCCGGAATTTTAACCTGAGACCTTACCGACCGAAGCAGTCTGTATTTAGTAAGTAGCTAATATTATTACTATTGGAACGCTGGAGAAATATGGACAAGCAGCATCTTCTAAAAGCCTCGTCACAGCATTGATCGACGCGCCATCTATGCGGCGGTGAATGATCGGATACATGGTAATTAACGTACGACGCTGTTCGCCGACTTTGATAAATTACTCGTATCCCTACATTCGTGCTTGGGACTGGAGTATGACGTACATGTTAGTATGGATACGACTTACGTTGTAAGCGAGATATCCTTCCGAGGGCTTACTCGGGACTCCGGTCAGTAAGAGTCTGGCATAGCATCCATGAGGAATTTCCACACGTAAGAAATGCGAGCACGGCTCTTCAGAGGTCAGCAAAGAAGCTTAGGACATTTTCTAAATTGCGTCATACAACCCAAATAAAGCTAATGTTATGAAGTTTAGACCGTCTACTCCCACCGGTTCTGTTGAGTAGTTCTGTTAACAAAACTACTGGTAATTTTTTTCTGATTAGTTCTGTCCATAGAACAAATGGTACCTATCTGATAAATATTCTTTAAAGTGTATAAACACAATTTGATGAGATCCAAACCCGGGACAAAATGTAAGACCCCTGAAAATTCAGTCACTATGTTCGAAGCTGGGTAGGAAACTTTAATAGGTAATCTGTATAAAATGTATTTCATACCACAGGCTAGATTTATTAAATCAGCCTAGGAGCCTAGGAATTCGGTCCTTTTGCATTCAGTACAAATCTCTGTGCGATATTTTCTCTAGACCGTCTACTCACCTATCTGCCGGAGAGCATACCAATCAGTCTAAATTGTATACATACTTAACTTGAACACATATACCTATATTGCATTGGCATTTCCTGTTCCTACCCAAGATAGAAATTTCCATTTCCGCCAGTCACACTAAGAGAATTGATATTTCCTCTTAACCCAACGAAATGAACCGAAAGAAAAATGGGTGTGCTTATCCATGCTCTGCTTTTCATAACTTTCGAGAAACCTCGGATGTATGTCGAGTCGTTGTTCAAACTGATTTGCGTAAACATTCCCTTCATATTGATGTTGGGATATTCTACGACAAACATCTCAAAGTGCGCTCATACATTAAGATAAATACACCAGTGTTTATATCTAGAAATATCTCTGTATTATATTCTGTTACCTACAACTTAGCGTGTTTTGCGTTGCAACTGAAAACCTACATTACTGCACAGCTGGAGCTATAGTTAGGGGGTGGTAAGTATCTTTATTTGGGCCAGTTATTTAAGGATCATTGTTAATATTTTTAAGACTGAAAACTTGGAACTCTACGTCTGAAAATCCTTTTATTTTCAAAAAGCCGTCTTATATGCCATTGAGCGGTTTCACAAACTGCTTGCTAGTTGGCGAGCATAAAAGTTGCTTTACAATGAGACAGTCAAAAGTGGATTGTAAAAGAGCTCGATGACGCAGAGCGAGTTTACAAGCTGCCTGCGAACTAGCAGGCTAGTAGCTTTTTTCTCCTGGGGTCATCTTTCCGAGGGCTTACCTGGGGTTCCCAACCGTAGGCATAGATAGAAAACGTGTGGTTTTAGTCGGTAGGAGTCCGGCATAGCATCCCTGTAGGCTTTTCCACGTGTTAAAAAAAATAAGGCTTGTAGCTTTTAAATTTTCTCCGTGATGATAAGTTCATCACGGAGAATATTTAATATAAAATAATAATTTCCTGGGTTCCAAATTGAAGCTGTAACTGAAACTTAATGCTCTACGGAACCTCATTATAAAAGTCTATAGGTATTTGATTCATCGCGTAAACTGATTTTTCTACAATAGATAGCGTTACTAGTAGTAATACCACAGATTGAGAGAGATTTTACATTAAGTAAGATGTATCGCCCGGGCATGAGATCTGCGTCTCCGTCAAGAAAAAAAGGGTCGGCTTCGCAGTTTCGAGATGGTGGTGGACTACGTTGAGGTTCTTGTGCATACCTCTGATGTTGCAAAAGCCCATGTAAAGTGTGGACGACGATGCCGCTGTGTGGTACACTGTTTCTCTTTCTTTCCTTTCAGCCATGTTGTTTGTTCATGATTTATATAACTATCTCCACATAGAGATAAATTATACCCGAATTCCGTTACTATGTTCGTGGCATTAAGAAAAAGGAACTTGGTAGCAAAAAACTCAATACCATAGAACAGCTAATATTTTTAAGACTGAAAAATATAATACTGAATAAATATAATACTGAATAAATATAATACTGAAAAAATATAAGACTGAATAGTACAATATAATGTCCTTCCCTTGGACTCAAACTATCTCTATACCAAATTTTATCAAAATCGGTTCAGCGGTGTAGGCGTGAAAACGTAACAGCCAGACGGACAGATATACAGGCAGACAGACAGAGCAACTTTCGTATTTATAAAATAAGTAGGGAAGTAGGAACTCTGAAACAATTTAGAAATTCTGTCATTCTGAAGGCTCTCTATTAATAATGTATCATCATACTGCCCAAGGGAGCGGAGCAATAATTGTAATTAATTCATTATTAAAAAATAGGTGCTACGGGATTCGTAGTTGGTCACACTCACAGGTGAAACTGAGGAACACAGCTAGTTTCATACACAAAATACTCGTAAAATCACAGATATTTTCTGCTTATTTCATCAACAATAGGGAGCCTCATGAGTCCCGATACCATTGTATTCAGTTCATCTCATACACAGTACAATATGTACTCGGGCTAAGTAAGTCGAACTTGACCTCGCACAAAGAACGAAAGTACCTACTTGTTAAACCATCCCGGGGCGCATTCCCAACTATTCTATTTTAGCCTTTGATGTTTTTATAACGGGGTACGAAAACGAGGCAATTTTATTTTTTACTTTTTATGTGATTTTCGTTCGTGTCTTTTGTGTGTGTATGAAATAAGTTTTCGTCCATAGTACGAAAAGTTGCAAGTATTTTAAGGTAGCATAACCCATTCGTCCTGTTAACTGCTGAAAAGGAATTTGTATGGTGTATAAGCTATGTTGAACAGTAAAGTTGCTAAGCTGCCAGTCAGAACTATAATAAGAAGAGGATACGTATAAGGAGAAATTATCTCATCTGATATCAGCTGAATATAATTTTTTTTTAACGTGAGGGAAAATCATCATGGATGCTATGCCGGACTCCTACCGACTAAAAAACCTCACCTAACGCCCAACTGCTTATGGTTGGGAGCCCCGGGTAAGCCCTCGGAAGGATGTCCCAGGACAGCTGAATATACTAATAGTTGTATCCAAGCCATAATTGTTACTGATACAAAAAAATAAGATAGGATGAGGTCTAGAATTTTGTCTATGCCGTCTAGGTTGTTCCGGAAGATTATGTATCGAGTTAGGAAGTGTCTCTGTAAGCGAAATATTTTTTTCATATAAATCAGTGTAATCCAGCTGATCTTTTATTTGCCCTCTCAGCCCACGGCATACTGGGCCCTCTCAGGATCTTTGAGACACATACTATCCTCACCAGCAAGGTATAAGTACCTATTGCCTGCTGAATAATATATTTTTTTGATATGTTACTGGAAGTTAATTAAACAGCAGATTTCTTTTTCGTCTTAAACTCTTTCTTGTTGTTTCAAAACCTTTCCTGAAATGGAGTTTTATTTTCAGTACTACCAATGCCGTAAATCTGTGCCGAAGCTTCACCTGTTGGGACCTTAAATATAATTTTTGTAGGGTCCCAATAGATACCAATAATAGACTATATCATATCACACACACTGTGTCCAGAGCGTTCGTGCACCATAAGATTCTATTGGAACTTTCTGCCGCGCACACTTAGCTTGAGGAACGAACGTTCGGGAAAAGGGATTTCCCGTCTCGTCGCCGTCCCGTCTTCAATTTGGGGTTCTTCAAAAGGGGTCTTAGAAGGTTTTTGCAGGGTCACCAGTGCGACTTTAGCACCTTTGGTGTTGCAAATGTCCATAGCATACAGTGGGGAATTTGATATTGTTTGCCACCAGTAAAGTGGCGCTAGTATGAAAACCATAACATATTTTTAGCCTTAGTTTCTTTTTTACGTGAGGGTAAATCCTTTTATGGATGCTATGCCGAACTCTTACCTACTAAAACACCACACGTATCCTATCTAACAGCTTACGGTTGGGAGCCCCGGGTAAGCCCTTGGAAGGATACCCCAGGACTCCCAACAGACCTACGTCTACCACTGCGGCCTCGCCTAGGGGCCATAGTACCCACGATCTGTTTGGTACCAGCATTGTTTTATACAGTTTCCCAATTCGTGTACCGGGTAATACCTTTGTCAGGTCTAGAAGCACACTGCGTACTAATTAAAGTGAAGAGAAGCAAATTGTATGAATGTTTGTTATCTGTTGTGTTTTGTTTGATGAAAAGACCGTATATTCAATAAACGGTTTTTTTTAGAAACGCATGAATAGAATACTTGAAGTTGTTTTCTTTTCTCTAGATCTTGAACCACGGCGTTCTTGGTAAGACCCCACCGCACTCGTATATGGTAGGGGTTATAGCAGGGGTTATGGAGGGGTATGGGCCGTGGGGTTCTGAATCTATTTTAGACCAGCACTACATCCCTGGGGACTACGGATTAAAAAGAAACAGCTTAACGCATCTTTATATGCTAGAACTAGCTGATGCCCGCAGCTTCGCCCGCGGAAAATTTGTTCCCGTTCCCGCTTCCCGTTTTTTATCCCCTTGGGGGTAGAATTTATCAAAATCCTTTCTCAGCGGATGCCTACGTCATAACATCTACCTGCATGGCAAATTTTAGTCTGATCCGTCCAGTGGTTTGGGCTGTGCGTTGATATATCACTATGTCAGTCAGTCAAATCACCTTTGAGTTATATACAAAGTGTAACAAAACTACATGTTAAAATTTCGTCACGTGACGTGGCATCAGTCAAGAAACATTACAAAAATGAAGAACAAAAAAACAAATGAATACTTTAACCGTAAATCCGTTTTAAAGGTCCTAAAAATTTTCATTATCACCCTTTCTATCGCTACTGAGCGGCAGTAGAAAGCGACAAAGATAGCCAGACGGGTGCTTCGTGTTTGTTTTGACATGGCGACCATGTTACCTCGAATTGCCGCAGTAAAAAACGAATTCTTAATGTGCGACAAAAATATTTAAAAAAAAAAAAAAATTAACCCCCCTTTTTTAATAAATATTTGTATTTGATTTCCAATGCCAAGTCATCTCATGAAATTTGGAGATTCAATTTTGTTACACCCAATATATTTAGACTAGGTCGATAAGTTGAAACACTAAAAAGCTTAAATTATCATGATCACGTTGCAGATCTTGTAAGTTACACCTTCTTTGTACTTATATGGTCACGTCTTTTATTCCCGAAGGAGTAGACAGAGGCATATTATATGCTTAGGTACATTTTCACCATTAAATTTTGTTCCACGTAAAAGGTGGTGAGCCGTATTGCCGTGTTGAAAACAACAGGCGCCGGTTGTGACTGCCCGCTGTTGAAATTTTTCATGTCGTCTATTTAGGCCTTCAACTTGGCCTAGAAACTGCCATTTTACTGGCAACCTGCTCCAACGGCATGACGTGCCTTCCGAAGCACGAAAATCCTGGCAAATTAATGACACAAAGTGGTCACTTGGTGGTCCCCCATCCAAGGACCGACTATAGCAAATGTTAGTTACTGTTTAATTTTTCTGTCTGTTTCAAAACGGCATTAGGGGCCATCAGTGCGAGTCTAAGAGCTCTGGTGTCCCCAGAGATACTGACTACGGAGCCCAGGACAAAACAAAATAGTATAGTATTCTATCTCTGCTACCCCTAATGTAGATACAAAGGTGTGATAGTGAATAGTTCGAATAAATATGTATAAGCACAAAATTACCAATTCTAAAAGCGCTTGTAGTACTAAATAGTGGTGCCATTACACAGCGGAAACGCGGCCATTTTTTCCAATTGTAACTTCCTGTCGCCATCTTGAGTAAGTTGGGAACGACACAAGTAGTAAATTGCTAGCGATTCGAATTAGTGAAAGATGAAAATTTGAAATAACATTTTTGACTGCTGTCTGTCGAATCTATCACAGCGAGTATTCTCTGAAGATCTATCTAACTTAGTTCTACCCTCACCTATTCGATGTAGGATTTTCCTCAAGTTAAAAAAAAGGACAGAGCGAAAATAAATATAGTTTATTTGTCAAACCATGAAATCCTGGAACGATTGAAGTGATTGTTATTTATAACTAGCTGAGCCCGCAACTTCGTTTACGTCACATAAGGTGTATGAAAGGAAAGGTATTTCTTCATGAGAGTCATCAAGCAGCGTCTGAAACTGCCCTGTTTGCTTAATCATAAAAGAGCTTAATGATTAAGACTATAGATTAAGCCAACACGCCAGTTTAGGTTCACTCACATTCAAAGAAACCCCTACAATTAAAATTTTCAAAATATCTGATTCTTAAAAGTGTTATAACTCTTTTATTTCTAAACCGATTTACATAAAACAAACGCTAAATGTTAACTGGAGCAAACCTCAACACAATAAAAAAACCGCATTGAAATCGGTTGAGCGGTTACTGAGATTAGCGTGCACAACCGTACAGACAAACAGATATACAGACATACAGACATACAGACATACAGACAAACAGACAAAAATTCTAAAAATCATTGTTTTGGGTTCTATTGCGTTCATAAAGCCTCCCTATAATATTTTTTCTTATTTATCTTCCATGTACAGACAGCGACCTGTTACGATTTTATTATATGTATTGATTGATTGATTGATTGATAATGAGTAAGCGGGACTTTCCTACCTTTAGCACCCACTTGTCTGGGCTTTTTTTAAAATGAGGAATATCCTACAGGGATGCTATGCCGAACTCCTACCGACTAAAAACCAGATGTATCCTGCCTAACTGCCTACGGTTGTGAGTGGAGCCCCGGGTAATCCCTCGGAAGGAAAGGTACCCCATGAACGTGTCGGGGCAGTCTTAGAGGAAAGAGTAATTGTGTGAGATGGGTCGATACAATATCGTCCTACATTTTAGGGTCTTCTCAACATTTATTTATTTATTATCAGCCGTGTACAATATCACGTAAGGCGCTTAAGTATATTTTCAACTTTATCGTAAACAGATACTCAGAGGATTACGTAGATAATTTTTTGCGAATCTCACTCAAGCAGTTTGTACCTTGAGCCTTACAGTAGTGGACTCAAAGTATTTCTTTGGACCAAATTTGTAAGCGAAATAGAATTTTTAACTGAGTAGGGTACAACCCAAATGTCCTTTGTAGTTCTAATGTGTCGACGAATGTATTTTTGTATTGACCAAAACATTTTCAGACCTTTTGGTATTAGGCTAATGGTTAACCGTTTGAAATGTAAACTTGTTTGTTATGATATTCATAATATATTCACGTTTTATCCAAAGGGTTGGCAGAGGCAACAGAAGAATAAAAAGAAATGTTTGTGGACATTATCACACAATAACATCTAGGCCAAATTAAGCTAATATAAGCTTGTGCTATGACTGATAAGCATACCTTATATTTCTAAATACATTATATAGATAAATTACACCCAGACACAGACCAAATCAATGTGCTCTTGACACAATAAGATTTGTCCTGGGTAGGAATCGAACCCACGACCTCCGAATCTGTAGTCAGGCACGCGACCACTGGACCACGAGGCCAGTCAAGAAGAAGGAAGAAATGTCATAGAAATGCTGTCCAGCATTTAATAGGTAGAGAGAATATTGCCGTAATAGAATGGACAAAACTACAATGAGACCGCACAGTACGTGCTTTAAAGTAGAATAAAGAGACCCGTAAAATATCGTAAACAAGATAAAAATAAATCTTATCATAAAAAGTTCAACCAGACATAAAAAATAGGGGCCACAGATTAGCGCAGAACGTAGAACAAGTTGCGCAGTTTCAAACAAAACAATATTGCAAGGTGCAACACCGCACGGCCTCCACTTACACCGAAAATAAAAAGAAGGATTTCTTAAACGAAGAATGTGTTGATTTTAGAACTGTGTTAAAAGATGCGTCGACAGAATTGCACACAGTAGTGTTGCATTGAAGTTGAATTAACCTTAAACTTTTCTCATTTCTAATTGGAAGTTTCTTAGATCCAGTTATGTATCTTAGCGGCGGTTTGATAATTCCAACAGCAGATATATATATAACCAGTGCCTGTCCATCAGTGTACATTTCAACACGGCTAATAGTCTCACTAGCCATAACTTGATATAAAAATGTAAGATAGTGAAAGACTATTGTATGCGTGTATGTATGTATTGTTAATGCACCTAAATCGAGGCCTCAAAAGTGACGTATTCGTATCAATTTCTACGCGTGATCGATTAATACCAATGATCTGTTGTAATGCGATTATAATCGATCACATGTGACGATGATCGCATTATTATAGATAAAGAACATTTTATTAATGCTTAAGTGAGTTTGTTTGTTTTCCGGGTTCTGTACCTAAAGGATAAAAATTGGACCCTGTTCATGAGATATCGCCTTCCGATTGTCTGTCTGTCCGTTATCTCAGGAACCATACCTAATATCTAGAGAGCTGAAATTTTCACAGATGATGTATTTATGTTGCCGCTATAGTAAAATCTAAAATCAGTGATGGGGGCTTCCGCAACGACGGCAGCGTGAAACGATGGCAGCGTGACGTGTGAGATTCACGCACGCCCCCCCTTAGAAGCGGGATCACACCCGAAACCCCTAAAGACGCGGGATAGCAGCCGAACCATCCCTTGGGCGAGGCCGCTAAGAGTCCTGGGACATCCTACCGAGGGCTTGCCCTGGGCTTCCAACCATAGGCTGTTGGGCGTTACGTAAGGTTTTTTAGTTGGTAGGAGTTCGGCATAGCATCCATGATGAATTTTCCTTCAGGTTGAAAAAAAAGGGGTGCTTCCGTATGGGTGTACGACAAAAAATCTGGTATGTAAAGGTATGTTGTATAAAATACGTGATCTTTTTGTCGTTTTTGGCGCGGAACCCTTTGTACGTGAGTCCCACTCGCACTTGACCTTTTTATGTTCGTACGCCTAATAAATAACAGAAAGATAGATTTGAAAGAGGAAATAGCGAGTCTACATTCAGCTTTGATTTTTTTATAACGAGTTTCATAGTAGGTATGTGGCGGAGTGAACTCGCGTGTTCAATCAGTATACAATTAGATAGGTACCTATACCTATTGATACCTTATCATCAATTCTTAATCCTACTTATTGTAATATTGTAATACCTATTACCTACAGGTGTAAAAGTTTTTTAAGATGTTTGTTACTCGATCACGTCTAATCTCTGAAACAAATTCCCGTGGGAAACGGTTACGAAAAATTTTAAAAGTCTAATCAAATATCAGAATTCGTAACTAGTTTTCGATTTCGATCGATAATTGGGATAAAACCGTATTACGGTGTAAAGAAAGTAGATTATTCAAAAGTCGCTTGCCACTTCACTTAAACGACATATTCATATTTAAATTTATGACCAAACTTTAAATAGTTACGGCCACGCTTGCAATATAAGTTGGCCTCATTGCGCGCCCGTTAACGGCTTTCTACCGTAATAGCTTAAAAGTTTGAATATGATGTTAAATAATAACAATATTTTATAACATGGTTCAGGTCCAACAAAGTTGTGCTTTGAAGAATTTTGAGAAGAAAAAGTTTGTTATTTTGCAGTTTTTTTTGGAGGAATCTACGCCTCTTATGGGTCTTCTTTATATGGAAACAAGGGCTTTTAAGGAATTTGCCAAATAACTATTTAAATTACTTTGCTATTGGACAATGGACAATACCGTACAACGGTAAGTACAGTGTCATAAGAATAGCTGTTAATTTATTTCATAAAATCTCTTTCTAAAAATAGAAGTGATTGGTCATTTTTATATACCTACCAGCTGACGCCCGCAGCTTCGCCGGCGTCAAGTATTGTTCCCGTGGGAATTAGTATTCCCGGGATAAAATGTAGCCTATGTGTTATTCCAGACCTATATCTACCCCTGTAACGAATTTTAGCCAGATTCGTTTAGCCGTTCGAGCGTGAAAGAGTAACAAACATCCACACATCCACTCTCACAAACTTTCACATTTATAATATTTGTAAGATAGCATATCTTAATATTATAAAGTTAAATAGAATCTTCTAGATACATCATTCATCAAGAATAACTAGGGGAATACGTTTGTATGGAAAAAGTGCTAGTCATTTTCCCCGTTTAAGGGTACCTCTGCTTGCACTGTTAATTAACCTGTGCCCAAACTAAAGAACCGACCGAAAAGCGCTTGTAAGCATGGGCACCCACTGCCTATTCTGCATGTTTTCTTATAGAAAGAGAAGAGTTACAAAAAGGAGGTCTTCTCTAGGCTCTTTTTTCGAGGGATAATTCGACACAGAACTAAAGTTTCTACAATATCAGTTGTTTAGATCTCATAGTACAAGCTGAATGTCCAAAAATATTCTCTATTCATTTAGAGTCACGAGATTTGTTGTTGTGAAAGTTTATTCTCATTTCCATTTATCAGGAAATGTAAACGCCAAGATAGAAAATTTAATGCCAGCACATTAATTATTTTTGCAACAGTTGCGAACTACAGACTTGGTGTCGCCAACTTTTAATTATGTTGTCATTTTACTTACAGCTGTATTTATCTGCATACAAATTTACATGAATTTATTTAAAGGGAAGAAAATATACTTGCTTCAGTACGGGACATTAACTCTGGTTTTCTTAGGATTGCGTCTCAAAGGATAAACAAGAAGCTGACTTCCCCTCTAACGTTTTTTGTGAAAGTGAAAGTTCAATCCGATTGACGTTGTCATTTTTGTTTTGTTTCAAACGTTGAACAGATGATCCACGTGACCTAGTGACGTAATATAATGCAACAGAGTCACAGACTCCAGACACAAGTCTCGCCATAAGCCCCTCACCAATCTATTTTATAGAGAGGGACTTAAAACGGGGTTGCGTATGAAAAGGACGAAAATTGGACCCTATTACCGAGACTTCGTTGTCCGTCTCTCTGTCTGTCTGTCATCTGACAGGCTTCTCATGAACTGTGATAGATAGACAGCAGACTTTTTTAAAGATTATGTATTATAGTTGCCACTATAACAACACATACTACAACATACATAAATTAATGAGTAAGGAGAGCTCCCATTCAACAAACGTTTTTGTTATGGAACCTTCCATGAGCGAATCCAACTCGCACTTTACCGTTTTTATACAGATTTGACTCGCCAAAATGACGTCACTTGCTCGATGGAAAGCCATGGTGATGGCTATCGATTGGATGCTATTCTCACATTCTACAAGACTATTGACAGACCTACTCCTCACGTTGGCGGCCCTATGATGTACCTCACACTCCGCTTAAAGAACCCTGGGATGTAAGAGGAGGGAGACACGTTGTTCTTTTTTTTTCCCTTCAGGGACGAGCGCTAAATAAAAGTAAAATGGTTCTGACTTTACTGTTAATGTATTGAAGATCTTAAACGCTTTTCGATGCAGTTCATGTAGCACAGCTGGTTAAAGTTTTGCTCTTGTAAAGCAGTGGCCCCAGTTTCAAATATCATCCAGTCCCTTTCAAGGCCAAAATCTTGTTACTACGCTGTAAGTATTTTAATATCTGTCTCATTTAGTAGTGGAACGAATACTTTGTAATTGAAAAGGATATTAAAAGAAACTACATATATCATACGAATTTACGTCGCCTAAAACAAACAGAGAAATCAGTAGTCGATCCATTAATGATAAACGTATTAATTAGCATTCAGTACGTCCCTAGGACGCCCGAACATACTGCTGATAAGATAACTACACATACCAAAATAGGTCCCCTGATAGTAAATCTAATTCGCCTGATTGAATACCGTTAATCCATTTATGTATCTTTGTTATTAGTTTGTAGAAGTCATTTTAATATGTTGTTTTTATTTTATTTTGTGTGTATTTTTAGTATAGTTGTGGGAAAGAATGAAGAACATAAGGGGTAAGTACCACTCTCAAATGCTTTTGCAAAATCTTTTGTGTTAGAAAAGACTTTTTTTCAATTTGTCGATGTTATCTCTTGCTTTGAATGACATTTAAAGCCGTTTATGAAATCTACGGCTTAGCGTGCCATTCGAAACGAAGAAATTATTGTAAATGGAAAAGCCACAAACGCTTACCCATCTATAGCCAACCGTGGCGTAATATCGTTAACGCAATGATCGACCATAGAACTAAAGGAGGCACAAGCGCTTCAAAAATATTTTTATCATATGGAATATTGATCTTATTGAAGTGTTTTTAAAAGTTTTATTAATTAAAGGCCAGTTATATTTTTAACACAATGTACCATTGTAAAGAAATTAAATAGATACAGTACAATACAATTACTAAAGTTCACTTTTTAATACATTAAAAATCCATTTCATTCAAACGTAAAACAGCGATCAAATTTATTTTCTATCTAGAGATTTAAATGAAGCGTTTTAAATCGATATTTCGTCGCCATTACTTCGTTGAGTATAGTCAATAAAAAGTGATAGCTGTAGCTTAACGTGTCTGCGAAGATAATGAGATGACAATGGGTACGTCAGAGGTTACTACGGTCACATTGACCGTGACCCTGAGGAAACTGATACCCCGGTTGCCGTCCCCCCTTTTTTACGTCTAAAAATCCTAATGGATGTTATGCCGGACACCTACCAGCTACAACTAAACGGTACTCTACGGCCACGGGGTCCCGGTAAGCCCTCGGAAGAATGTTTCAGGATCCTCGAAAACCTTTGTTTACTACCACGGTCTCGCCTAGGAGTTCGAGTGCTAATCCGCGGCTGTTGTGGGTTGCTTCCGGAGTTATACCGCTTCTTGGAACATGAGGCGTCCGTGAAACTTTTACTTCCCGCCACCGTCTTTCTCCTGCTTCTGTAAGGATAGGGAGCAGCCCCCTCCCTCCCCCTCAACCCTGCTCATGCTGTACTTATTAAAGGAGAAATGTGCTCCAGTCATGGAGCATGCCAGGATGGACTCAGGAGGCCGCTGATTGGTCCCTTGGGTCCTTTCCCTTGTTACCGATATATATCGCGGGGTTTAGTGGGTTAGACTGGAAAGACGAGAGTCCTACAAATTGCGTCATGAAGGCTTTTTTGTTATATATTTAGCTCGCCAAATTGACGTCGCCACCAGCCTGGCTCCTACTGTTAAGCCTTATGACAGGGTTTCCTTGCGTAAAAAAACACAAAAGGTACCGATGTAGGCGTGACTGTACGAATGTTAGAATTTGATATGATTTTGTCAAACAAACATTAGCAATAATGAATTTCTAGTAACAGCCTTTAGACTGCTTCGGTGGCACATTCGGTGGTGATAACACCTGCCGCGCTGAGGGTCCCGGGTTCGATTCCCGTGTCGGTCTAAGTAATATCTGTGTGATCCGATTCACAAATGTTCGTTTCGGAGGTTGGAAGTTTTTTATGTACCTATAACATGTTTGTTTTTAGATGTACATATATAAGTATGTATATCAGTCGTCTAGATCCCATAGCACAAGCTTATATAGCTTAATTTGGGCTAGATGATGTATGAGAATGTTCACAAATATTTATTTATTTTATTTATTCTTTACAGATACAAAATTTACAAGATCAGTGTGTTATCTGAAGACCAGCAACACCAGTTGGCAAAGCTGAAACCTGAGGAAATAGACTACTTGAGGAGACCAAATTTCCAATATGATATCCAGGGGCTGGCTATGGTGCCACCTGCTCATTTGACCTGGTTTGAGGAACAGTTGACTGAACTAGGAATACCTGTGAATGTATTCAGTGAAGACGTATATCAGTAAGTGGATTTGAATAGTCTGTGAGATATTTTATTTTAAGTGGATATTTTTAGCCTGTAAAATGTAGTTTGATTCAAATGACAGTTTTATCAGGGTAAACGAAAATAGACTTTATTTTAACTTTCTAAAGCTTTTGTGGTTGAAATGAAAAGAGTGAGAGCACAGTGGTCTCAACTGTAATTACTTTATTTCTTTGAAAATAGAGTCTATTTTTATTGCTTGCACCTATAATTTTTAAATGGTTATCACATAAACATTACAAAAAAATGGGTGCAAGCAATTTTCAACCTTATGAAATGGCCGAGAGTCTATTGTTTTATCGATCTCCATTTGATTTATTTATCTTCATTTGTTTACAAAATTCTTGCGTAAATCTACTTGGAATAATTCGATAAATGGACCCAGTAATTTCGCGCAAGAAGGTCCGTGACGGAACTAGAGGCACTTCTGTTCCCAGTTGTTCCGTGGTAGTTTAAGTTATATTAATTTATTCAAGTAAGTAAGTACACAAAAATACAAAAATATGTTTCAACAATTTCATACATTTTTTTGATCTTGTACAAATTAGTGGATGACGCTCTGCACTCCTAAATAGGCTAAATGTAAGCCAGTGCCATTTCCCCGTGTTGAATAGTAATGATCGTTCTAAATAGGCATGTGTGTGCATGTACGTGTGTGTGTGTGCGAGGCGCGCGCGTGTGTGTGTGTGTGTGTGTGTGTGTGTGTGTGTGTGTGTGTGTGCGCGCGTGCGTGCGTGCGTGTGTGTGCGGTGTGTCTGTGTATTACGTGCGATGTCCATATAAGTTTGTGTACATAATGTGTTTTAATTGTTATTTTCGAAATACGTTTCGGTGTCGTCATAATTCAGTTGTAGCAGGAAATTTCGAACAGCCTTTTTAGCATTGAACTGAGTCAGCCCAAAGATTGGACACTTAGTGTTGATTTTATTATAGAGAGATGGAGCTAAATATGTTGTTAACCTCTTTATGAAAGAAGTACGTGTTGCTGGGATGCAACAGATTTTGTGTTTTCGGCGCTTAGTAACTTTACGGAATGGAGTTATGGAGTGTTGCATTAGGACGGTACGTAAGATAAATATTTGCCGAACATTCAGAACATTGCATTCCTTGTAGAGCTCGGGGGTTGGGAATAAAATTGGTTAAAATTATTATAATTAAAACAAATTAAGATCAATAAAATAAACAAATGATGTTCGATAAAACAAAGGAATGGCTATGAAACATCATACATAATCTACGGCTTCTTTATTCTTCTTACGAAGATACACGGTTTTCAATACCCTTACATGGGATATTTTAATGTCTATATATATTAAAATTTTATAATTATGTCTATTACATTAAAATTTTCAAAGGACATCTGCGCGTTGAAATTTATGTAGAAGAACGTAATCTACCGCCTATAATGGGACTTAACTGACTGACTATGAGCTATTGGCTGTTGGTTTTATAGTTGGTTGCTTAGTTGCATATTTCTGACAGTAAAGAGGTTCTTTCTCTCTCTTGCAGGTATTTAACGAATACGTTAAAAGACACTGAGAGAAGTTCGGGTGGCACATTCAATATCAGAAGTTATCAGCGGTACAATGACGTAAGTGTAACACTTCACTGGTACCTGTACTTTGTATTCCGTTTCAACTTACACAGATTCTCTTCAAAACTTCCGCTTGTCAAAACTTTCATTATCGTACTTGGAAGTAAATGAGCATCTATAACTGCGCTGGCAATATTATCTCTGCATCTTGTAGACTCCCTAGTCCTGTCTATACATAATACTAGAGGACGTCACGAGTTTCACTCACGTAGTTTCTGTTCCTGTGGGAAAAAGGGGAGTACAAGATAGCCTATGTCACCAGCGGGTAGTGTAGCTTCTCAACAATGAAAGAATTTTTCAATTCGATTCAACAGTTACGGAGCCTATTCAATGCAAACAAACGTACAGACTATCAAATCTTTGCTTTTTATAATACATATTAGTATAGAAATACACGTTTCGATCAACCAAATCAACCTATAACAGTCCAATGCTGAAGTAGACATCTCCTGAGTTTCTTACGTATTGGTTATGGCTCTAATCTCTCCCACATTGTCTCTCAATAAGATAGGAACCCCCTATAGCGTCACTACACCATGCTATTGTCCACCATTCATCAGGTGCCTTACGATTTAGTTTCCAGTGGTTTTGTGATTTGGATGACAAATTATAAATGAGAAGGTCTGCCTACAATGTTTTCCTTTTCATTTTTTTTATGTAGTTAATAAACTAAAATAATTTATTCAATAAAATATTAGACAAATGGTATGTACATTAAAGCGTAATAACTATTTACAAAATAAATAAAACTAAACTAAATCTAAATAGGGCCCCCGTGGCATTGTGCTGGCTTTTTCTTTTGTTGTAGGAAGATGGGACGGGGCCAATGTGTCTACGCAAGTGGCATCCCAGACTAGGACCCGACCCATCTCCCACGGAATTAAGGTCGTCCCATCCGGTCTCTTGCCATAGTCCCTAAAAATGTCATTTGGCTCTAAGAGAGCGGGCACACCGACGGTGGCAAGAGCACGGCGAATGATATCGTTAAGCGCAGCGTGGCGAGAGAAGCGACCTGCACTCTTTAAGCAGGATAGTCCATGGTGTCCCATAGAGTCAACGGTAACACCACAGGGGCAAAGGTGTGGGGCGCAGAGCGGGACGCCAAGTCTCAGGCCAACTGCCATTCTCAAAGTGTCCGGTTCAAGAAAGTTTCCGGTGTTAGCAGTTGGAAAAGCATTTAGCCAATCACCGGATTCCTTTCTGCTGAGCGCTAATAATCTTGCACGATCTGGGCCTAAGCTGGCGTTTAAAATCGAGTCAAAAGTTAATTTTGAAATTGCGTCATCCCAGCTCCGTTGTGAATTTGGATGAATAGGAAAATTTTGACCTGGGCAAGCCATAAGCCAAGCATCCTTGGCATCTGTACAGCCAGCCATCTCATAGTTAGTAAAACAATTGTTTAGGATTTTACCTACGAGTGCTGACGTGGCATGTACAGATGACAAAATGACTGGCAAAGCCACACTGGAAATTTTGCGGATCCCTAATCCACTGTATTTAATTGGAAGGGAAGCTTGAGTCCAAGATTGTTCATTTAGATGTATATTCAGAATACGTTCTAAAGACGTTTTTATGAGGGAAGCAATCGCAAATAATCAATGCTGATGTTTCCAAAAAGGACAACACCGAAGCAGATACATAGATTCAGGAACAAATAGACAAAATTTTAAAATTGTGATTGCATAATGTGAATTTATATTGAGAAGTCGATCCACATTTGATTCAAATTTTAAAATTTTGTATGCTATTGTTTCTGGAATAGCATCTTCAAAAATTGGAGACCCTAAGAGGTTAAGATTCTCTCTATCAATTACTTTGATATTTGGACATAAGAAATTGATTTTTTCTATGAGTTCGGAACCGTAACGGTAGTGAGCGTTATGAATACATAATTCACACTTATTAAAATTTAGTTCCAAATCAACCAACTTAAATTTGTTTTTTATTTCCAAAAGATCTGAGAGAACAGTAACGGCATCACCTCCAAGAGTCCCATCATCTAAATACCACACGTTAAATTTTGATTTTAAATTTTGAATGATAGGGTTAATAGCTAGGCTGAATATGGCTGGCCCATGGGGATCACCCTGCTGGCAACCGACTTCAGAAGAGATTTCGTTGCATTTATACATTAATTTTGATGGTTCATGATAACAATTTAGTAAATAGTTGTAAATTTCCGGAATATTGTTTCGAATTTCTGAAAGCAGGGTGTCCCTATTTACCGAATTAAAGGCATTTTTGACGTCAATTTTTAATAAAACCTCACACTCATCTTTATTAAGGTACGTGCGCAAGGCGTGAACCGCCGCTTCACACCCACCTTTGGTACCAAAACCTAATTGAGTAGGTTCAAATTGTTGTTGTAATTTTGACAAAATGTAACGGACTGAAATTTTGGATGTTAAACGCCGAAAAGTAGAACCAACTGCAATAGGACGAACTCCTCCGTCTTTTTTAGTGAGGGCAATGAGATTTGCTCCATAGATAACTGGAACAATCTCGGTGTTAATGTTCCCAGAGAGCATGAGGTTAACTAATTTTGTTAAACAACCAATGAGGTGCTTACCTGCATCACCCACACAGTGAGAAGTTAGGTCTTTCAGGTGTTGTAGAGAAAGACCATCAAGGCCAGCTGCCGATCCAACTTTAAAACCATTAATGCACTCACTGTGTCTTTTTCTTGTGCCAGCAAGCACACATCGGGCGATGTAGGCGGGTCCAAAACGTAGTCCGAAACAGGAGCTGGGGGATGTTTTGTCTGTAAAGTCGTAAGGGTGTCTGTTGTATCCGGAGATAGTACATCACTTGAAAAAAGAAGACGAGCTGCACCTTTCAAATCTCCGTCGCTAACTTTTGCTTCTACTAGTTTGTTAAAATTATGGTACTTTTTGTTGATATTTACTCGAAAATCGCAATTTTGAGACGGAAGTGTGGGGTTGTTACAATTACATATTCTTTATTTTTTGTGTTAGAGAAATGGACTGATCATTAGTTTTGGCATGCAATATTTTATAAGGAAATGTTGCATGCAAACATTGTGTAATAATTTTTGATAAAAGTGTAGCGACGGAGATCTTGGCGCCTCGAGGAATTCGTTTTACCAAACTGATGTTCTTTCATTTTGTTACTACCAACCACTATAAATTTTGCCTGTTGCCAGTAACATTTAGCTAAATGCAGGTCAAAAGGGCGCTTCCAATTTTTAACAGCAGTTAGCAAACTTCTACTCCTACGTAGATAGCCAATTTATAAATAGATCACTATCGCTGTCCTGTTCATTTATAGTTTAATTAAAGTTATATTTTTAAATTTCCAGATCTTAATCTATCTCCGAGAACTGGCTGAACGATATAGCACTACTGCTACCAGAGTGGAACTTATAGAATACGGCGTGACCTTCGAAAATAGGCCCCTTGTCTATTTAAGAATTCATCACGTTAATGCCGCTGACCCAGAACCTAGGCTGAAACCAGTCATAGTTGTAGAAGCGGGAATTATTCCCAGAGAATGGATAACTATACCAGCTGCCTTGAATATCGTAGAAAGAATTTTGGATGAAAGCAGATTTTTGGAAGGAGCGGACTGGATTATATTGCCAGTCGTGAATCCGGATGGATATGAATATACTCACACTACAGTAAGTGATATTTTTATTCTGGTTCTACAGTCAATGTACACCAAAAATTCTGCCCTGGGACATCCTTCCGAGGGCTTAACCGGGGCTCCGAACCATAGGCTGTTGGGCGTTACGTGGATGTTTTTTAGTCGGTAGGAGTCCGGCATAACATCCATGAGGATTTTCCCCTCCGTAAAAAAAAAGTTAAGGTAGGCTGCCTCGGGGTTTTATAGGTTGAGGAGATAGAGGGTTGAGGGATTTGCAGATCTTTCTTCTCAAATGATAAAATAATAAATAACTAAATGTTTATTGTAAAGCTTCAGTACAGTGTTTTCCCTATAAACATTGCACCCACAAAATGCAATTAACCGACCTTACGAGTACTACAAACAATATAATACGTCAAAATCAGCGAAAGCATTTCAAAAACAATAAGAAGCGGACCCGGCTGTCGCTGCAAATAATCTGCTAAAGTCGAATTTTTAATCCGACGAAGCCAGGCGAGAGCAGCCAATATCACTTCGGAATACAAATTATGAAACATTGTATGAAGAAGTGACACTATTCGCCGCCACCCGACCTCGTCTAATCAAACTCTCGACGTTATATTTTGGTTTCCGGACATGGTCAATAATATTGTGTCAATTCTGAAATATATTAACGAAAGTAGCTTCCGTCCGTAGCACACATCTATTGACAGTCAAGTTATTGATGGTTATTTGACCGTGTTCGGAGCCCACACAAATTATTGATTATAAATAGAAATAAAATATAGAAAATAGATATATAAGAAATTGTAAATGATGAAAGTAATGTGCATAATAGCACTCCTTAAGTAAAAAAGTTTTGCAAGTAGGCAATTAATGTAGAGTTAGGGTCTAAATTTCATGGCACATGTTTGTACCCAGAAAGATTATGCTGTGATTACTTGAAATTAAACCAATTTTTTTCTTCGTTGCAGAATCGTCTTTGGACCAAAACAAGAACTATTGGCACCACCAACTTGGCTCCCTTCTGTCAAGGAGTTAATGTCAACCGTAATTTTGACATTGATTGGCTAATATCTGGCTCTAGCTCCAGCGCTTGTAGTCATGTTTACGGTGGGCCCGAACCTGTCTCTGAAGTGGAAACGCAAATGGTTCAGAGCATCATCAACACATACGGAACAAGGATCAGACTGTACATATCTTTACAGAACAATGGAGGATTTGTTTCATATCCTTGGAGCTTCGAGAAAGCTGCAAGTGGCTTGTTCGTACCACACTTTGATCTTGGACTTGAGATGGTGAAAGCATCCGTTGAGACTTACAATTTGGCACTTTCTTCTAGAGTATTCGAAAGAGCGTCTGGCACTAGCACAGATTATGCTAGAGTTAATCGTGCTTACTATCCTTATATTATAGACATTGTTCAAAGAAATTACGCTGTTGTGATACCGGAATCAGATATTGGTGCTATTGTTGATGATGTGTGGAGGATTGTTACAGTTGCTGCTAATAAAATAATTGTATAAAATAAATTTAAACGTATACTTACTGTCTCTTTTTTACACTGAATGCGTTTGTAATTGCTATAGCCTTTTTACTGTCACAGTAATGAAAAACATTACCGTGCTACTGTTCTTTGTATTATTCCATACAAAATACATTATATACACACACACATACATACATACATACATACATACATACATACATACATACATACATACATACATACATACATACATACATACATACATACGCACATACTTACATACATATGGTCACGCCTATATCCCCGAAGGGATGGGCAGAGGCATATTATATGCCCAAATTTCACCTTTTTTTAGAATTCGTCCCACGTATAAGGTGGTGAGCCGTATTGCCGTGTTGAGATGGACAGACGCAGATTGTGTGTGTTGAAATTTTTCAAGCCGCCTAAAAAGGCCTTCAACTTTGGCTTAACGACTGCCATTTTACTGGCAACCGGGTCCAACGGCTTAACGTGCCTTCCGAAGCACCGAAGTTGTGCTTTTTGAGACATGGTATAATAGCAATTGCTATTCATAAATATACATATATCAGAACTCCTCGCTCCCAGAGACTGCTTGTCTAATCCGGCTATTACTATATCAATTTAAGTTATCTATCATTTATTTCACAATTCATTTCTTAAAATTAACATTATTTTTAATAATATTGTGTGGTTCACTGTAGGTGGGATGAACGCAGTAACCACCAATTTTGTTGGCGTATTGTGGTCCGTCGATAAGGTTAGTGTATGTATCATCATCTATTGTTTTTATTTTATCTACTGGAACACTGTACGCATTATTATCTAAATTCTTATTATATGAAGCTGTAGTAGATAATCCTTCTTCAGTGATAACTGATTTGTTTGGTAGTGAATAAAGTATGTCGGAGGCTGATTCATAAAATTCACTTTTTTCTTTGGTTTCATCATAATTGACGCCATTCAATGTTGTGTTAGATTCTTCAGCGACGACAGATTTATTACTACATTTCCCAGTATTCATTTTCAAGGTTGGTTGTGCATAAGCCGAATTGGTGACTGATTCATATAGTTCACTCTCTCCTTTGACATAGATGTCTGATACCGCGTAAACGTGGGGCTTAATTTTCTGTCTTTGACTTATTGGTTCAACTTGTGCATAAACATTTGTATTAGACTGCTCCTGATTTTTTGGTTTAACTTTCGCATAGTATTCTTTGTAAAGTTCATTTTCACACATCTCACCCGGAACTATGTATTGGTATTCGTGTTGATCAGGATGCGATGCACTTAAGTTTCCAGTACAGTAGACATACTCATTTTCTGGCGTTTTCTGTAAAAATAATATCCATTGATAGTAAAAAGTTTGATGTATAACTACACTTTTTATGAAACGATTGATACAGATCAATAGAAACGACATCAGTTTAGTTTATTGGTAAATACAAACAGTCTGGTATAAATGCTCATGTTTGTTGGGACTGCATTATTTTAGTATAAGAGAATGCAAAATACTCTTTGTGGCAGAACATGAAGTTTTAGCATGAGCACATTGGTCAGTAAGCGGACCATTTCACGAAGATTTATAGAACCATCGTTTGTTTAACTATTAAATCTTTATGAAGTAAATTTTTGGCAAGTAAAATAGCTTACCCGTTGGAACCAGCTGAAGTTATTCATTTGCTTCCTCTTATATATGATTACGAATACACAGATGAAGACAGCTAATACTGGCACTATCACCACGGCAGCGATCCATTCGTCGTTGCTTTGCTCTGGACCTTTAACCCGAAAAAAGCAAGAATAAATTACTAGCGGACGTCACATTTTCCCGCGTCGCTCCCGTACCCATGGGAATGCGGGAATAAAATATAATGTAGGTATGTCATCCGCGGATAATGTAGCTACCCAAAATTGAAAGAATTTCTTAAATCGGATCCGGAGTTTCGGAACCTATTCGATGCAAACCAATAAACAATCAAATCTTTCCTTTTTAAGTAGATACAATTATACATAGATAGAACAGCGCATGATACTAAGCTATTAGTGCGCTCGATTCGGGAGGCTCAAGACAAAATGATTTTTGAATAGGAGAATAATCCTTTCTCGTGAATCGAAATCGTAGAAATTATAAAATACAGGAAAGCATTTAAATGTACTGACCATTCACGGGAGCTAAAGTGGTCGTTATAATTCTTTTTGATGACGGACGCGATCTACGCGGGAGTGAATTCTTCATTTCTTGATGATCCATGGAGGATTGCGATGGTTGAGTGGAACTCGGTATAACAGCACCTCAAAAGTTCAGGATAAAAAGATTAAAGATTATTTCCTCATAAAGTTGAATCTAACAATACTTAGTATTTTTATACATCCCTTATAATGAATACTTACAAGCAAAATATCTGACAGTCTGTTTATACGAGAAACAATCACGGAAACATTTCGGGTGATCTTTAATTGAGTTCATGCAATAACTGGTATATAGTGTAACGTGAGGCAGCAGATGAACATTCGCACCTAACTTTGACCCCTTAGTATACTTACCCCCTCACCCCAATATACTAAGGGTGAGAATGTTGAAATGATAATCCGTACATTAGGCTGTATAGACTTATTGTAGTGTGGTTTGCTTTGCATGGCGTTTGATTAAATTGTTAATGACAGCTGCTGTCAATATGACGTCTTCCCTTTCGTTTTCTTGCGCTCGACTTGACTGCACCATATTTCGCCAGGTATTTAATTTCATTGTGAATTATCCATAAGTCCCAAGTTATATGAATAGATCATTCAACTGCAGATCGCATGGCTTTTTATTTGGTGCTCCATCACTAAGACACACACCGTCGCCAACACATAGGTTTGACGATACACCAGGTTGCCACGTGTGCCTGGAATAACGTTCCACGGTTCCCTGCGCTACTGCTTCACATCCAGGGTGCTGACATATCCAGCGCCAACAGGTTCTGCGCCCAGTCCGTGGATTTTTTTTTTCATCGTATTCCGGAATTTTTCGTGGCATAACCTATAACCTTGCGACGTGAACAAATAACCTCTAATTTGTAGAGATGGCTGGTGATGAAAGTGGAGGTGACAAAGGTCACCAAACTAATGGCATCCAAATTGAGAAGTTAGTTGGTGTTGATAACTTTGTAAGTTGGAAATTCCAACTCAAGATGGCTCTGATTTTGGAAGGGTTATGGAACTGTGTTTTGGGAACTGACGCTGACACTACCCGAGATGCACGAGCCTTGGCAAGGCTGTGCCTATCATTGCAATCGCACCTATTTCAATATGTAAGCAGCGCCAAGACTGCAAAGGAAGCCTATGAGGCGCTCACTAAAATATTTGAAGATAAAGGTCTATATAGACGGGTGCTGTTGCTGCGTCAGTTGCATCGTATGGACTTCACTACGTTTACGAGTATGTCTGATTATTTGCACAAGATTTTATGTCTTGTCCAACAACTGGCTGATATTGGGCGAACAATAGATGACAATGAGGTTGCAGAAATCATGCTTAGTGGCCTGCCTCAGGAATACAATACCTTGGTCTCCAGTCTTGAAGCAGGGGATACGGCGACAGGTGTAACAACTGAGATTGTAAGGGCACGTTTACTACAGGAAGAAAGCAGGAAGAAGAAAATTGATTCCAGTGATGCGGAAACAGTGTTATTTGCTAAACAAAAGAAAATAATTTGTCATTACTGCAAAAAGCCAGGACACATCAAATCACGTTGTTTCAAACTTAAAAGGGACAAAAGGTCCACGAAAAATAGTAGTGAAAGTGAAAATGTCGGCCCAAGGAGTGGCGACATGTGTGGCACTATAAGTCAGCAGACTGGGATGGACTGCGGGAGTTCTTCGCGTCGTACCCGTGGAGGCGGCTTTGTTTTGCCTCAGACGATCTGGATTCCTGCGCTGCAGCAGTCGCTGAGGGGATCTTGGAGGGCATGGAGTGCTATATTCCCAACCGCTGGATCCCTGTAGGAGCAAAAAAGCGACAGTGGTTCAATCGGCTCTGCAGAGAAGCTTTGATGCTGAAAGAATCTGCCTACAGAGCCTGGACCACGGCTCGTGCAAATTCAGATCCTAACATCTCTGAGGTGAAACGCAAATTAAATGCCGCCTCGAGGGCCAGCAAAAGAGCAATTGTCAGGGCTAAATTCGATTTCGTCGGCAGAATTGGTAAGCGGCTAGCAGGGTACCCTTCAGGGAGTCGTGAATTCTGGTCGCTTGCCAAAGCTGCCGAGGGAAACTTCTGTCAGTCAGGTTTACCACCTTTGCTTAAACCCGACGGTAGTCTGGCCCAGAGCGCCAGGGAGAAGGCCGACCTTTTGGGTTTTCTCTTTGCCTCTAACTCGACCATAAGCGACGGGGGTGCTGTGCCGCGGGACGTTCCGTGGTGTGGAACTTCCATGCCGGAAGTTAAATTTACGCAGCGGGACGTCCGGCGGGAGCTTCGTTCTCTGGACGTTCATAAGTCGAGTGGGCCAGACGGTATACCCGCGGTAGTACTTAAGCAGTGTGGTCCAGAGTTGTGTCCGGTACTTACACGTCTTTTCTCGCTTTCTTATTCCATGCGACAAGTCCCGGCGTCGTGGAAGATCGCGTATGTGCATCCTGTGCCCAAGAAGGGTGATAGGACCGACCCGGCCAATTACAGGCCTATAGCCGTCACCTCACTATTGTCTAAGGTGATGGAGCGTGTAATTAATACACAGCTCCTGAGGTACCTTGAGGAAAACGACCTGCTCAGTGACCGGCAGTACGGTTTCCGTCACGGTCGCTCGACGGGCGATCTTCTCGTGTGCCTCACACACCGATGGGCGACGGCTATCGAGAGTAAGGGCGAGGCTCTAGCAGTGAGCCTCGACATTTCTAAAGCCTTTGACCGGGTCTGGCACCGTGGTCTTCTTAAAAAATTGCCCTCCTACGGACTGACCGAGAGATTATGCGGATGGGTGTCCAGCTTTTTGGCCGATAGAAGCATCAGGGCTGTTGTCGACGGCAGCTGTTCTGACTGCATGGCCATAAACGCTGGAGTACCGCAAGGCTCAGTGTTGTCCCCTACCCTGTTTCTGCTGCATATCAATGACATGTTGTCTATTGACGGCATTCATTGTTATGCGGACGACAGTACAGGGGACACTTGTTACACAGGCCGTCCCGGTATCTCTCGGGACGCAGTGGAGGAAAGTCGTGAACAGCTTGTGTCTGAAATCGAGGCTACTCTTACTAGAGTGTCCGATTGGGGTAGACAAAACCTTGTCCAGTTCAATCCCTCCAAGACACAGGCGTGTTTCTTCACCGCTAAGAAAGCCCCAATTACTGTAGCGCCACGATTCCAGGGCACATCTCTTTCCATCTCTAAAAGTATAGGGATCCTTGGTGTTGACATCTCCAGTGACGTTCAGTTCCGCAGTCATTTGGAGGACAAGGCCAAGCTGGCGTCCAAGAAGCTCAGTGTGCTCAACAGGGCGCGGCGGTACTTTACTGCGGCGCAAACACTGCTTCTCTATAAGTCGCAAGTGCGGCCACACATGGAGTACTGCTGTCACCTCTGGGCGGGGGCACCTGAATATCAGCTTCGCCCATTTGACTCGGTGCAGAGGCGAGCTGTGAGAGTTGTCAACGATCCTATACTGACAGGTGGTGTGGAACCTCTTCGCGACAGGAGAGACTATGCCTCCTTATGCGTGTTCTACCGCCTGTACAATGGTATGTGCTCCGAGGAATTGTTTGACATGATGCCCACGGCTACCTTCTATCATCGCACCGCTCGCCATAGACAGGGATTTCATCCTCACACCCTACGTCCGGAGCGTTTGAGCACGGTTAGATCCGGTAGGAGTTTTCTTCCGCGCACGCTTAGGTTGTGGAATGATCTTCCTGCCTCGGTTTTCCCAAACGCCTACAGTATGGGGTTCTTCAAAAGGGGTCTAAGAAGGTTTTTACAGGGTCGGCAGCGCGAGTGTGGCGCCTCTGGTGTTGCAAACGTTCATAGGCTGCGGTGACCACCGGTCCTTCTGGTGGGCCGTGTGCTTGTCTGCCACCTTAGTGGTATAAAAAAAAAAAAAAAAAAAAAATGTGTTGATTGTAACGGCTAATGTGGCAGTAGAAAGTAAAGACTGGATCGTGGACTCAGGGTGTTCGTCACATATGACTTGTGATAAGCTTATGTTTAGTAATGGTTTTAAGCCTAGCCATAGTGACATTTTTATTGCTAATAATAGTAAGCTAAGTAGTGTTGGCTCAGGCCATGTAACATTAAAAATTAATGGTAAAACCTTGGAGGCTAAGAACACATTATTGGTACCTGAGATTTCCTGCAATCTTTTATCTGTTAGCAAACTAGTGCAAGAGGGATATACAGTTAGTTTTCAGGAAGGATGGTGTAGCATTTTATTAGGCTGTATTGAAATCTGCAAAGCAGAATTGGTCAATGGGGTGTACAGGATTAGGATTCACCAGAAGGAGTGCTCTTCAGCCGGCTCTGAAAGGGAAGCAAAGTCGGACCAGAGTGCAAGGGTTGCTGGTATGATACCCGCGTTATTGCTGCATAATAGACTTGGACACTTGAGCTACTCAGGTATGTGTGCTCTTCGTAAGACTAATTGTATTCTCTTTCAGGACAATGACCAGGACAGACAACTTATGTGCGAGTGCGTCCCATGTATCGAAGGGAAACAAATAACAAAGTCTTTCCCTGTCGGACAAGCAAAGAAGGCGACTCGACCACTTGAGTTAATACACTCAGATGTTTGTGGGCCATTGTCTGTATGCAGTTGGGGTGGATCCAAATATTTTGTAACATTCACCGATGACTTTAGTAGGAAAAGCTGGATTTTTGTTCTCAAAGCAAAGCATGAGGTAACAAATGTTTTTAAAGATTTTAAAGCTCTTGTAGAGAAACAATCTGATCACAAAATCAAATGTCTCAGGACCGATGGAGGGGGAGAATATTGCAATGCAGGTATGAGTAATTTTCTCAAGAGTGTAGGTGTAGTTCACCAGGTCACGGCTCCCTACTCTCCGTCTCAGAATGGTGTATCAGAGCGCCTTAACCGGACTCTGATGGAAAAGGTGAGATGCATGCTGTCAAACGCTGGCTTGGGCAAGCAATATTGGGGTGAGGCTTTACAAACGGCAGTATATTTGAAAAATAGGAGTCCCCATGCAGCCTTGTCAGGTTTGATTCCAGAGCAAGTGTGGACCGGCAACAAAGTTGAGTATGGTCACTTGCGTGTTTTTGGATGCATCGCCTATACACTGGTGCCTGATGAAAGACGTGGTAAGCTTGATCCTAAATCTAAATTATGTCTATTTGTTGGCTACAGTGAAACTACGAAAGGTTATAGACTTATAGATCCTTCTTATCCAACTAAGCTGATATTATCGAGAAATGTCGAGTTTTTAGAAAATAAATTCATCAATAATCTGAAAGAGAGTAAGATTGGAAAACAGAGCGCAGATAAGGGCAAATTTTTATCTATTGACAATCTAAATGAAAGGATTGTAAACAAAAATTGTTTAAATAATAATAAAGTTTTTTATAATATTGACATTGATAATAATAATCCAATGCAGTCCAAAGAAAATATTAATGATAATAATAACTTTACTGGGAATAATGAAAGTGACGTGAATATCACGAATAATGTGAATGATATGAGTGCTTCATCTAGTGGGGCCCATGATAATATTATTTATTATGAAAATGACACAAATTTAAGTGAGAATAAAACAATTTCAGATGGAGAGGAGGAGCTTCCCTCTGACTGCGAGTGTTCCAGTGAGGATGATTTCCAATCTCCAGTAGCTGAAGCTGTATCTGCTGAGGCCAAGGTATAGCCGTAGCACACGAGCTGTGTTGCCTTCCAGGTTTGAGGATTTTGAGCTTTTTCTTACCACTCAGACTGAGTCTGAACCAAATTCTTTCGACGAAGCAATGTCGTCATCCAATGCACAAAACTGGCAATGTGCCATGCATAAAGAATATAATAGCCTCCTGAAAAATAATGTATGGAAGTTAGTAGATAGACCAGTCAACAAAATGTTGTCAAATCGAAATGGGTTTACAAACTCAAACAGAACAATAAAACAGGTAAAGAAATATTTAAGGCTCGGCTTGTCGCAAGAGGTTTTTCACAAAAACCGGGGATAGATTACACTGAAACATTTTCTCCAGTCATTCGACATAGTACTTTACGTATCCTCTTTGCACTTGGAAATGAATTAAATATGGAAATTAATCATTTAGATGTAGAAACTGCATTTTTAAATAGTAACTTAGATCATATTATTTACATGGAACAGCCTGAAGGTTTTATCATGGACAGTAATAAAGTTTGTCTGCTATTAAAAAGTATTTATGGGCTTAAGCAAGCCAGCAGGATGTGGAATATGAGGGTAAATTCTTTATTGGAAAGCAATGGTTTTGTACAAAGTAAGTGTGAGCCCTGTGTGTATGTAAAAAGAAACTGTAAATATTACACAATAATAGGTCTCTACGTAGACGATTTTTATGTATTTAGCAATTGTAGAGACTCCAGAGAACAATTGTATAAATTATTAGAAACAAATTTTAATGTTAAAAACCTAGGTCCACTAAAGGATTGTCTAGGTATGAATGTAAGTAGAAATAGAGCTCAGGGCAAGTTATGGTTGGACCAAAAAGATTATATAAAGAAACTCATAGTTCGTTTTGGAATGGAAAATTGTAAACCTGTCTCCACTCCAATGGCCCCAAATACCAAATTAGAAAAACCTAAAGGTGCTTGTTTAGATGACAATAGGTACAAATATAGAGAGTTAATGGGTTCACTCATGTACCTATCAGTATGTACACGCCCAGACATAACTTTTGCATGTAGTCAACTAAGTCAGTTTAATCATGCCTTTGATGAGTCACATTGGAAAGCAGCTAAGCGCGTCTTAAGATATTTAGCGGGGACGTTGAATTATTCTCTATGTTATTCACATAGCTATGGTGATTTAAAATTAACCGCTTTCGCAGATGCAGACTGGGGTAATTCAATTTTAGACAGGCATTCATACACTGGCTTTACTATAAAATTGGGTGCAAATATAATAAACTGGGAATCACGAAAGCAACGAAGTATTGCATTATCTAGTACTGAGGCCGAATATCTTGCAATTGCCGATGTAACTAAAGATTTGTGTTTTATCAGGAATTTCTTGAGTGAAATTGTTGTATCACAAAATGATATTTTGATTACATTGTACAATGATAATCAAAGTGCAATAATGTTGTTAGAAGCTAAAGAATACTGTCACAAACGAACAAAGCACATAGATTTAAGATACCATTTTGTGAAAGATTTGGTGAATAAGGGCTTTATGAATGTTAAATATTTATGTACACAGAAAATGATAGCAGATATTCTTACAAAGCCATTGAATTCAACAAAACACAAGGAGTTAACTAAGATGTTTTTAAGTTTCTAACTGTAATATATTATTATAGTACATATGTGATATTATTGATATTGTATCTTTGTGGGTGTCATTCATTAATGTAAAATTTGACACTTGTGTGGTCACAGTCGAGTTGAGCCTATAATTTGTAATGCATGTTTGTTTTTGAATTTTAGGCATGTCTGTTGTGGGGGTGCTGGGTAGGACAACCTCCACGTGGTGCATCCTGGTAACGTGGACGACGATGTGGACTTCGCCTGAGGCGCACGTCGTCGCCCACGGCCAATAGTCCACCAAGGAGGGGGGGCCTTTATGGCCGGTTTGGAGTTCTCCACATGCGCTCTGTTATGCAGAGCGTACTTAGTGGAGCACTCCCAGGGCGACGAGTACTTCGCCACTGAGTGATCAGTGGCGAAGTACATGGTTCCATAGGAACCATCGTTCGGCCGAGCCGTAACCCCGTCTGGCAACAGACGGGCACGGTGGCTCTCTGGAGTTGCGAGGAAGAAAACCTCTTTAAAAAATTACCCCGAAACTCACGCTCTGACGCCCGGCTATTTGTTGCATCGCTGGGGGGAACTCAGTGCCTAGGGCGTCACTCCCACCCTCCAACCTTTCCCATCCTCACATCCTCTCCCAACTTCCCCACTCCCACCCTAAAAAGTCGGCGGACTATAAACGCAAAAAACAACATGACTGAGGCAAATTCTTCGTAAGGAACTACCCAGGAGCGCACCCGGACAGTGTCCGGGGAATCGCTTGGCATGATCCGTCATGTCGACCCCCGCCAGGGTTCATCCCAGGTGGTATATGGGAGGGGTCACCACAGTCCCACAGGCCCAAGGGTGTGCCTCAAAACCACCCACACTGACGCGGAGGTCGCGTCCACGCATGCTGGCTCGGAGATGGAGTCGGCTGTCGACGTAATTTCAGAGACCGAGGATACACCCAGTCTCCACGCCGAAGAAATCGGCAGAAAGAGACCCAGGTCCTGCGGACCAGGCAAAGGTCTGTTCCGTCGGCCCGGGTCTGCAACATCGAGCAGCGAGGAGGACCTTCCCAGGAAGGTAGTGGCCACCACCGCGGGTAGAGGTCGGAAAGCCGACCTCTACAGAGCGAGAGGGAGGGTGGCAGAGCCGCCGGCGATTGTGCCCCCGCAGCCAAGCGGAAGGATCACGGAGGTGCCGGCGGCGAAGGAGATTATGGCGGCTCCTGTCCGCATTTCTGGCGCCGTTAAAGGCGCCAAAAATGTAGCGGGCAAGAAAAAAGTAGTGACGGAAGCCGTCACGGGTGCCACTAAGGCGTTGGAGGAGCTCCTCGAGAGGAGCGTCTCCAACGAGGAGGGGAAGCTCCGGGCTCGGGTTGCGAGCCTGGAGAAGGAGCTTGCCGACTCCCGCAAGCAGCAAGAGCTGATGCGGGAGGAGATCGGCAAGCTAATGCAGCTGGTTCAGGGGGCCGGGGAGGCTCGGGGTGTGAAAACCCCCGCTCCCCGTGCACCTCCTAAGGCGACACCAACGATGGTCCAGCTGCTGGAGACCATCGAACGACGCCTCGGCGTCCTCGAGGACCGGGCATACCGCCCGCCGCTGGCGGCACCCGTCGTCACGTCGTACGCGGCGACGGCTGCACCCAGTGGGGCTCCTGGTCCCCGGCAGAAGGTCTCCGCCCCCTCCGCCCCCAAGAAGAAGAAGACGGCACCTGGTGTAGGTGGCAACCTCGCCTCCACCAGCACAGCCAGTGCTCCCGTTGCACCCCTGACTCCCTCAAGAGAGGGGGTTTGGGAGGTGGCGGGAGCAAAGAAGAAGGCGGCTAAGGCCGCCAGAAAGGCGGCGAAGGCCGCTAAGAAGACGGCAAAGATCGCCGCAAAAGCGGCAAAGGCCGCCGCGGCGAAGGCGCCAAAGAGGCTCCGCGCTCCTCGCTCCACTGCCGTCGTCATCACGGTGACGGCAGAGGGCAAGGCGAAGGGCGTGGGGTACGCCGAGGTCCTGAGGCAGGCGAAAGCCTCAGTCGATCTCAAGGCCCTCGACATTGAGGGAGGTCTCCGGTGCAAGGTGACGCGCACCGGAGCACGCCTCCTCGAGGTCTCTGGCGCCACCAGCGGCCCCAAAGCTGATGCCCTAGCGGCAAAGCTGAGGGCGTCGCTGGACACGGGCGACGTCCGCGTCACCAGACCCAACAAATGCGCGAGTCTGCGCATTTCGGGTCTGGATGACGCGGCCACGACGGAGGAGATAATCTCCGCCGTCGTGGAGGCGAGCGGCTGCCCGCGCGATCAGGTGAGGTCAGGCGAAATCCGCTTTGGCCCCACCGGTCACGGTTCGGCAGTCGTGAGCTGCCCCGTCGCGGCGGCTCAAAAAGTCGCGGACGGACGGAGCCTACTAAATTACTACCATAGACAATATAAACAGACCAACGATCAACTTTCTTATGCATTTTTTACTTATTACAGACGTTTAGTAAAAACGGAAACCAAATCGAATTTTTTGGCTTTTACGAACCGTATTCAAACAAATATTAAACGTGACCCTAAAACATTTTGGAATTATGTTAAGAGCAATAGGGAACAAAACGAACAGGCTACCTTTGGCAATATGTCTTCCCATCAGATAGCAGCTGAGTTTTCTAAGTATTTTAAAAATGTATTTCTACCTGATGCTCCATCGTTGAGCGTCGATAATGCATGTTTTTCAGCAAATATAACTGCTAATAACTTCCATGTAAATATTACTCATATTAACAAACTAGAAGTACTTCGAGCTATATCGCGACTTGCACCAAAAAATACTCAAGGTCCAGATGCTATACCACAATTCATAGTAAAAGATTGTAACAGAATTTTTGCCGGCCCCTTACAATATATATTTAATCTCTCAGTTCAGACTAATGTGTACCCAATGATATGGAAAACCTCTAAAGTGCTCCCAGTTCACAAGAATGGCCCTAAATCTGATTTTAAAAACTACAGACCTATAGCTGTCCTGTCCATATTCGGTAAAGTGTTTGAGTCTATTTTATATAAAAAAATATGCAGTGATTTGACTGGATGGTTTGCTGAAGAACAGCATGGGTTCTTACCAAAGCGCTCCACTACTTCCAATCTTCTTAACATAACTACGTTCATCGCTACAAACTTAAATAATAAAACTCAAGTGGATGTAGCATACTTTGACTTCCAGAAAGCCTTCGACAGAGTAGACAACGATGTACTATTAAACAAAATGGCAATTTCAGGTTTTTCTAGGTCGTTGCTCCAGTTCTTTGCTAACTATTTAAGCGACCGTAAACAATACGTCCTACACAAAAATACGCGATCTGAGCTCTACCCAGTTACGTCAGGTATAGGACAAGGTAGTAGCCTAGGACCCTTGCTCTTTCTAATATTTATAAACGACCTTCCAACATATATAAAACATTCCATGGTTCTAATGTATGCAGATGATGTTAAGATCGCTCTACCAATTAATGAAATTCATGACACTATTAAACTTCAGGAAGATATTAACAACATTTACGCTTGGAGTACTAGTAATGGCCTTAACCTTAATATCAATAAATGCGCTATTATGTCTTATACGAAAACATTGCAACCGATACTCAATATATATACGTTAAACTCTGAAACACTAAATCGAGTTTCAACAATTCGTGACTTGGGGACCCACTTCGACCCAACTCTAACTTTTAACCAAAACATAATAAAGACCTGTAATAGATCCCGAAAAAGTCTAGGATTTGTTATTCGACACACAAAAATTTTTAATAACCCTCATACTATAACTATTTTATACAATTCATATGTCCGCAGCTTATTAGAAACGAACAGCACCATTTGGAATCCACACGAGAAATCATACATACTTCTGATAGAAAAAGTCCAAAAAGCATTTATTCGCTACTTCTACCTCAAACTGTACGGTTACTATCCCTACATGTACCCCTCACCATTTGTACTGGGAATGGTAACCTATCAAAGCCTAGAAGTTAGAAGAAATCTCTGCCTCATTATTTATTTCTTTCGCCTAATTCGTGGTAATCTGTCTAACACTATACTTCTAGAAAATATATCAATAAATGTTCCTCTACCGATCAGGCGCGCACTACGTCCACGAAAACGTCCTCTTTTTTTAGTTCCTTCGTCTTCTGTAACCCTTACAACTAGTCCATTATGCCTTGCACTAACCCATATCAATAATATACTTCTGCATGATGAAACAATAGATATTTTCACATTTACGGAACCGAAATTCCTAGCTGCAGCTAGTCACTATCTAGAATGTATATCCACACCCAGTACTATAATATAAATTTAGATACATAAGTATTTTTATTTTTCAAATTTTATTTTAAATAATGTTTAATATTATAATAATACCGTTCCTAGAATTTAAGTTTTACTTTAATGTAAGTACCTACTTATTCTCAATGTAACCAATAACTAGTATGTGTGGTGATAATATACTGTTAGTACTAAGTTGGTTAATAAATAAATAAATAAATAAATAAATAAATAAATACTAATTGGGGGCTTCCTGAGGGCGCAGGTGCATCTCCTGCAGCCCCGCGAAGACAGGTGCTTTAGGTGCCTGGTCGTGGGGCATGTGGGGGTGCAGTGTACGGCGGAAGTCACCGTAGGAGATAGGTGCTTCCGCTGTAGTCAGCCCGGTCACAAGGCCCTTGCCTGTGACGCTCCGCCACGCTGTTATAAATGCGTGGCGGAGGGCAAGGAGGCCGACCACCGGGCGGGCAGCAAAGCCTGCGCTGCCTCAAGGCCGAAGCCCCGTCCGTCCGCACGGGGGGGTGAGGCTGTGGGTGCAAGTTCGCGGCAGGGTGCGGAAATGGACGTCCATTAATGGACACCCATATCCGCATCCTGCAAGTGAATCTGAACCACTGCACTGGTGCTCAGGACCTTCTGTACCAGAGCATCAGGCAGTGGTCCATTAACATTGTCGTCGTCGCCGAGCCGTACTGGGTTCACCCGGGAAGCCCGGTGGATCTGGACGGCGTGGCGACCATTTTTGGGGGGACCGGCGCGGACGACTCGCGCCTGGCGGTCATCGCTAGAGGCCCGGGTTGTGTCGCGGCGGAATACGAGGGTGTGGCTGTCGTGGCCGTTTACATCTCGCCGAGCCTCGACCAGCATCAGTTTGAGCTATGGCTCCCTGAGCTGGACGTCGTTCTCGCTGCATGCCGGCCTCGCCCTATCCTGGTTTTGGGAGACTTCAATGCCTGGTCTCAGGCTTGGGGCTCCCGGGAAACCAGAGACAGGGGGAGGATACTGGAGGACTGGGTCACTACACGTGGCCTAGTCATCCTGAACCGGGGGAATGTCGCAACCTGGACGCGGCGGGGGCTCAGCTCGGTCATAGACATTTCGTTTGCGACCCCTGAGATCGCCCGCCGTGTCCAGGGATGGCGCGTGGTGGAGGAGGAGGAGACGTCATCAGATCACCGATATATTCGGTTTGACGTCTCCCCTCCACCTAACCTGCCGCCAGCAATTGCGAATCCCCCGGAACCGCGTTGGGCACTCCATCGCCTTGATCGGGAGGCTCTCCTGGAGGCGGCCATCGTGCAGTCCTGGATTCCGACAGCGGACAGGCCTGCCGATGTTGATACCGAGGTGGAGTGGTTCGGGAGAGCCATGTCGCACATCTGCGATGCGGCGATGCCCAGGGCTAGGCCCAGACCGGCGAGGAAACAGGTGTACTGGTGGACGCCGGAAATCGCGCAGTTGCGCGCGGATTGCGTTACCGCGCGCCGCCGGTACACCAGGTTTCGCCGGAGGCGTCGCCGCCCAGACGATGCGGCAACCCGAGAGACGGAGCTCTACGATGGGTACAAGGAGGCCAAGAGGGCCCTCCAGACCGCCATCAAGCGGTCCAAAAAATTAGGCCGCGAAGAGCTGATGGAGACTCTGGAGCGGAACCCGTGGGGGCGCCCGTACCTCATGGTAAGAGGCAAATTACGCCCTAAGGCGCCCCCACTGACCCAGAGTCTCCAGCCGGAGCGGCTGGAGGGGGTCCTGGACTCCTTGTTCCCGTCGAGAGCGGAGGAACACGTTCCTCCGCGCATGGCTCCGTCTCAGGCGCCCAACGCGGAAGGCAGCGAGAACGACGTGCCCGTAGTCACCGAGGGTGAGTTAGGGGCGGCTGTCCTGCGGCTTAAATCCCGCAGAAACACCGCCCCTCGACCCGACGGCATTCCAGGCCGTGCATGGGTCCTGGCTCTCGAGGAGCTTGGGCCTCGACTTATGGGTCTTTATAGCGCATGCCTCGAAAAAGGCCAGTTTCCCAAGGTCTGGAAGACAGGGAAACTGGTCTTGATTCGAAAGGCGGGGCGGCCGGCAAATTCCCCATCAGGGTACCGGCCGATCGTGTTGCTCGACGAGGTGTGCAAGCTCTTTGAGCGCATTATTGCACAACGCCTCGTCGGGCACCTCACACGCGTGGAGCCTGATCTGGCGGATAGTCAGTTTGGCTTCCGTCAGGGACGCTCCACCGTGGACGCGATCATGCGCATTAGAGGCCTGACGGAGGAAGCAGTCTCACAGGGTGAGGTGGTGGTGGCGGTGTCCCTCGACATCGCCAACGCATTCAACACCTTGCCCTGGAGCTGCGTCAGGGAGGCGCTTATCTATCATGGAGTGCCTCCCTACCTCTGTCGAATTGTCGGGGCTTATCTCTCCGAGAGAGCCATAACTTACCCGAGTTGGCTAGGGCCGGGTCGGCGAGATGTGTCGTGCGGTGTTCCACAGGGATCGGTGTTAGGACCGATCCTGTGGAACATCGGTTACGACTGGGTGCTGCGTGGTCCGTTGCTCAGAGGGGTCGGCGTAACGTGTTACGCCGACGACACCCTCGTTACGGCGCGGGGAGCAACGCACCGTGACGCAGCACTTAAGGCCACGGCAGGGGTTGCTCAGGTCGTAGGTCGGATTCGGCGGCTGGGTCTCGAGGTCGCCCTTCACAAATCCGAGGCTCTGTGCTTCCACGGATCTCGGATGGGGCCACCTGCGGGATCCAGCCTACAGGTAGGGGGCGTCAGCATCGGCATCGAGCCCTCGATGAAGTATCTGGGGCTCGTACTCGATGGCCGGTGGAACTTCGGACATCACTTCCGAAGTTTGGTCCCAAAACTGAGGGGAGCATCGGCCGCACTCGCGCGGCTGATGCCCAACATCAGGGGACCCAACGCTCCCTACAGGAGACTGTACCTGGGGATCGTGCGAAGCATGGCCCTATACGGGGCTCCCGTATGGGCGGAGACCCTGACGGCCATCAATGTGGCTAGACTGCTGAGCCCGCAGAGAGTGATGGCCGTCAGGGTGATAAGAGGATACCGCACTATCTCCGGTGAGGCGGCATGTCTCCTAGCCGGGACCCCTCCATGGGACCTGGAAGCGAGAGCCCTTGCGTCACTGTTCAGATGGCGCAAGGAGGCGCTGGAGCGGGGCCAAAGGCCCGCTTATCAAGAAATCGAGGCCCAGCGGTCCCTACTCCACCAGGAAACCGTGGAGACATGGAAGGTGCGACTTGAGCAACCAAAGGGGGGATTCGCCACAATCGCGGCCGTCACACCGGTCATGGACGAGTGGCTGGAGAGGAGACACGGTGCTCTCTCCTACCGGTTGACACAGATGCTTGCCGGGCACGGTAGCTTCGGTAGGTATCTGTGGCGGAAACACCGGGAAACCACGGCCGAGTGTCAGCACTGCGAGGACCGCAGCGATGACACGGCGCTCCACACACTGGTGGAGTGCACGGCGTGGGCGCAACAGCGCCAGGTCCTCGTAGTGGGTCTGGACGTGGACACTCTCTCGCTCGAGACCATGGTGCGAGCCATGCTCTCCAGCGGGAGTAAGTGGGACTGCGCCGCCTCCTTCTGCGAGCAGGTCATGCTCGTGAAGGAGGCGGCGGGACGGGTACGGGAGAGAACTCTCCCACCCGAGTTCCGCAGTCGGCGGCCTGGGCGCCGCCGACGTGTCTTCGCCGAGGACTATCGGCCACCATGACCGGGGGCCTGAGGACGGTGACAGGGCGGCTCACCGTCCTTACAGAAGCAGGCCCATGACGGCAGCGTGACGTGAGTGAGACAATTCACGCACGTCCCCCCTTAGAAGCGGGATCACACCCGAAACCCCCCAAAGACGCGGGATATCACCCGAACCACCCCCTGGGCGAGGCCGCAGTAGCGGCCGTGGGTCTGTTGGGAGTCCTGGGACATCCTTCCGAGGGTTTACCCGGGGCTCCCTACCAAAGACTGTTGGGCGTGACGTGAGGTTTTTTAGTCGGTAGGAGTCCGGCATAACATCCATGAGGATTTTCCCTCACGTTAAACAAAAAAAAAAAAAAAGGCATGTCTGTTTGTGTTTAATTATTTATGTGAAGCCTCATGTAAGGATTAAGAGGAGGTGTTGAAATGATAATCCGTACATAAGGCTGTATAGACTTATTGTGGTGTGGTTTGCTTTGCATGGCGTTTGATTAAATTGTTAATGACAGCTGCTGTCAATATGACGTCTTCCCTTTCGTTTTCTTGCGCTCGACTTGACTGCACCATATTTCGCCAGGTATTTAATTTCATTGTGAATTATCCATAAGTCCCAAGTTATATGAATAGATCATTCAACTGCAGATCGCATGGCTTTTTATTTGGTGCTCCATCACTAGGACACACACCGTCGCCAACACATAGGTTTGACGATACACCAGGTTGCCACGTGTGCCTGGAATAACGTTCCACCGTTCCCTGCGCTACTGCTTCACATCCAGGGTGCTGACATATCCAGCGCCAACAGAGAATTCATTAAAGACTTATAAAGGTATCTGTGTACTCACTGCTGACAGTAACTGGGGTTGTTGGTGTGGTTGTCGGTCTAGTGGACAATGGCGTCACTACCTACTTACCTATTTCACAAAGTGATTTGTACATTAACAAGAATGAATAAGTGCAATAAAAAAAAAGCCCAAGTTGCAAGCAGCTAGTCTATGATACAGAATGTATGGTCGTCAAAATTAAAAGTGTAATAATCAGAATAATCTGTCAACAGAAAGGGGGTCAACTTTTAACTAAAGGGGCTTTAAATAAACAAACAGGACAAACACATTAGTTACATTATAAAAAGTACACATAATAAAGGTGAAAGTTATTTGTTAGGTAAATATGTGTCTTTGTTTAACGAATAATGAACTCTTCACTATCGACTTTTGTAAGACTGATAATTGTGCCGTCTTTATTTCGGTTTAGTTTCTAAGTTTGGACTTCACCTATGTGTTATACTAGTTTCTCCTAAAAAGATTTCATCGGCAGATTCAAAAATTATGATAGGTGGTGCATATTTACCTGCTTTTTTGTTAATCGTATACATTTTGACGGAGTTATTTGTCAAACTACCCATGCAAGTCAGTTGTTTCTGTACTTCAGGCTCTGAAATTAAATTCAAGCAATCAATGAATCGATCGGATCAGCTTATATAAGTTCAACTGTTGAACATAATGGCTCTCTCGATTTCATAGTCACGCCTGGCCAGACGGTTTGGTACAAGGTTTTAATTTGAGATTTCTTTCTTTTTGCCATGGTTTTGTTCATAAAACAGCAGCCAATTGCAGGCGGGTCTGACTTGGTGCTCAAGCAAGGACATAGCACCAGCGTAGTACTTAAATAACCACGAAATTAAATTGACGAATAAAATTCATCGTTGTACTCAGAGCAATATAAAATTACTATATATTTAACTGTTATTATTAAAAGGCTTTTCACCCATGTAACATAGGTATTTAATACTTACTAAATATGAATTATAAGATGATACTAAAATCAAGTGTAAATATCACGTAATCATTTTACAATAAAGAATAAGGTGCCATTTTTGAAGTTATTCCTGAGTCCGTGTGAATTAGGTATTACGAAACAGAAATGAAAGGAAAAAAGTGTAGGTAAAGAAAGAACTTGAAAAAGGAAAGCCTACGAATTTTGCTTTAGGTTAAGTGTAAAGGTAACTTCTACCGCGTGTCATTTGTCCTCCTGAGAACCATATCATCCCGTTCACCAGATCGCGACACCTGAAGCAACCACGCAATCCTACTGTTCGATAAAAGCAAGGCCGACCCACTGATACGTACTTATTTATCTATACATATAATAAAATGATAGAAAAGTCAAAACTGTACATTGGAAATATTAAAAAAAAATACTCACTGGGTGTTCAACATAAGATCCCGAAGCCGAAAATGTAGTTAGAATTTTTTTGTCTGTTTGTCGGTTTGTCCGTTTGTCCGTTTGTCTGTTTGTCTGTTTGCTTTGCTTTGTCCGGAAGGATCTCGAAAAGTACTCAATAGATTTGGTTCAAATTTTGAACAAATATTAACTAGGGTTAGGGTCTTCAAATAGGCTATATATTATCACGCTACATATCCTAGGGGCTAAGCATAGAGCAATCAAATTGGCATCATAACATAATTTTCACACGCGTACGAAGTCGCGGGCAACAGCTAGTGAGTATAATAAAGAAAATTTTGTATCTCTACCTGATTTTTTACAATAATCGCAAGATAATTTTAAGACGACATCAGCTCCTGAATATGGTTCCGGCGGTGGCACGTATTTCAAAAAATATACTTTCTCCAAGTACGGGGCGAAGTTAGCAAAGTTTGTAGTATAATTATGGCTTCTACTTAATACATAACCTGAAATTTAAATAAAATATATCGTTAAATCTTATTGTATATAAGTGGAATTCAACAGACCTAAATAATATAGTAAACAAAGAAATTGGATCTCGACTACTCCATAATTACTTACATTTAATTATCAATCCTGATCATAGTCGTTTCAAGGAACTCTAGTTAGATTTATGCAGACATTTCGACACTAATAAACCTTTAGATTATAGAATAATTTCATGAAAAATACTCGGATGGTAAAAATTCAAAACTGTCATTTTTGCTTGTCATTAAATTATTTTTTCTCAGACTTGTTTGTCTTTGCCATAGTGTTGTAAAACTGTTGTACTGGCCAATTGATTTTAAAAGGAGGTCATTGTTTTATCAATCTGTCAGTTCGAAAAAATGTACTTACTTTAATAATATAACTTATTGACCCAGAGAGCGAAGAGTGCTAGTCCACAGAGTATATTGAATATATGGAGATGCGAGTCTTTGCCTCTTTTCACAAGTACCGGTTGCCGGGTGCCGGGTAGGGTGGGTGTATGGCCGTGTACTATAGCTTTCACACGTACCGGCGTGATTTGCCCGCCAACCGCTTGCATTCACCGCCGGTTACCCGGCACCGGCTACCCGGCAACCGGTACGTGTGAAAAGGCACTTTGAGTTTGGGTCTTCGATTCCACAGTATAGACGATTTTGCTTTCGTCCGTATGTGTGTGTGCATGTCAGTTTCGGTCTAGAAGACGCATTTGTTAACCAATTTTCTCCAAACTTGGCACACATGTTCTTTGATTTAAAATCATTGATCTACGAAAAGATAAAAATACAACTTTTGTCGAAAGTTTTTTTAATAGGGCGGAAAATAAGGGAGAAAAAGGTCCCCGTTATATATGATGGGATCATAAGGGATATAATTCCTCACAGGTTGTTTTTTCCTGGGCGCTCGCTAGGCCTACTATTCGCAGAAGTACTTTTAAAAAATTGGGACTAAATAAGTATTTGTGCGACCCAGAAATCTTCAGAAGAATCCGGTTAGGCTTAGTACCGTGTGGAGGAGTAAATTTAAAGAGGCTAACGTTCATCAGCGAGCTGCCAAACAGATAATCTAATGTTTCGAACGCCATAAACATTTAAATATGAATAAAAAGAAAAAAATAATGATTCTTTAGGGTAGACTGGGTACGGTTGACGGTGGATGGTTAAAATATTCAGTCCTAAAGTAATATATTATTGTAAATAAATGATTGTATGTCGCGTTGCTCTATGCTGAAAGTCTGATTCTTGCACTACATTAAACACATATCTTGTCCGAGTTCTGTAATTTCAGGGAACGGAAAGGGATCAACGAATAATAAAAGGACATCACATTGTCGAGTGAATAAATATCAAAAACTGGGATTGATTTGATGTGGGATTATAAGTTGGTCATCCGCAATCCATGAATTATGGATTGAGAACGACCGAACGACGATCGGTTATAATCGAAGCTTAACCTTTATTGACATGAGTTTATTTCAATATAATCGAAAACAAATAAATACCGAAATGCGTTCATTTCAGGGCAATTCAATTACATATTTATAGAAACATTAACAACAAGTCTGTTAACTTCAAATAGTCTTTAAATAATTTTAATATTAATACTAGTTGTACCCAAAGCAGTGCTTGTGATATAGGTACCTGCCTACTAGGAAGTCTAATCATATTAGAGACTAGCTGAACCCGCAACTTCGTTTACGTCACATAAGGTGTATGAAGGGGAGGTATTTCTTCAGCAGACTCATCAAGCCGCGTGTGAAACTGCCCTATTTGCTTAATCATAAAAGAGCTTAAAGATTAAGTCTATTTTAAAACAATTCAGTCCTGTCACTGAATTGTTTTAAAATAGCCTTAATCATACGCCGGTTTAGATTTACCCATTTTAGATTCTTATGTCTATGTACGATTCTTTAAAGTGATATGACTTTTTTATTTATAAACCGATTGTCATAAAATAAACCCTAAATGTTAAGTGGAGCAAACCTCAACACAATGAAAAAAAACGCATTGCAATCGGGTAAGCGGTTACTGAGATTAGCGTGCACAACCGTACAGACAAACAGACATACAGACAAACAGACAAAAATTCTAAAAATCATTGTTTTGGGTTCTATTGCGTTCATAAAGCCCCCCTATAATATTTTTTCTTATTTATCTTCCATGTACAGACAGCGACCTGTTACGATTTTATTATATGTATTGATTGATAAAATTTTCTAAAAGTTTCTTTTTTTTAAAGATCCTTTAATTAAATTAATATAAAAAGATTATTGCACAGAATATATATTGATATACCGAATTTCATGATTTGATGAATTTGGCGATTGATATACCGAAGTAAATGAATGTACGGTGAACTAGATATAACGCAATGATTATTTACATACATAGAATCAGTATAGTTACAACACTATGATCATAGACAACTTCTGTCAACACATGACATGTTTACATGATTGCTGAGCTGTCCAGAAAAAGACTTATATAGTCTTGGCGTACTAGGTGCCCATACTTCGCCAGTTTTGTTATTGACAATAGACTCGAATGGCTGTTCGAGAGTAACCATGGCAGCATATTGCCGAATTAAAATAATTAAATTAGACGGCCATCTTCCGGTCTGTACCATGTTACCTACTGGCATTCAGGATCAACAGCTTAGTGTATCCAACAAAGTAAGAACGTGTTTGTAAATAGAAATTTCACAAACGATCACCCATCTGAAAACTTCACACAGTGATCGTTTACAAAATACTGAATTATTGAGGCTACGAAAGCAAAATCCAAATTTTAAAGAAGTACCTACTTAAGTTGAGCGGGCTCCCAACAGTGAGCTTCAATATAATCTATGCCTATAATGGCGATATAGGTATTTCATGATAATTTTAAGTAACCTAAATCTTACCTTTCGTATCCGTATATAAAACATTACACGTGTCATTTGTAAAGCAATCCACGTTTATCTCTTCGTTATTGAAAATGTAATCGTTCATTTGTTTGAAATTATTGTCACCCTTTCTTCTAATTTCATGGTTCACAATCATCTTTGGTGGATATTCTGTCAAAAACACCGTGTATTATTTACAGCAACGGCTGCCGATAAAATATTTTCAAGCAGTATAAATAATAAAAATACTACGGGATTCTACAGGGTGTTATTGTGGTCCCTTGTTGTTGAATCTTGTCTCCTTCGCATCATTCTGCTCTCTAGTTAAGTGTCGTAACTATGTAGATTACTACAATGTAGTGCTTGATTAAATTACATTCCCCGTTGCGTAGGAATAAAGAAGTTACTTTAGCTAATCAGGTCCATATTGTTTTAATAATGTATAACTCGGATTCTCAGTGAACCGGTGCAGTACTTACTCGTGATATGTATATTTATATAGATAATTTTTTCTATGCTATCTTTTACTGTTTTACAAACCCAGGTATCACTCAATCTTGAGTCTTCCTTAATCTGAGGAACAATGATATATAATTAATGAAAATGAAGAAAAGCAAAGTGCCAGTGACTATTTACCTTCACAAAGTGTATATTCATATTCACGGACATTTTCACACAACGCTATCTGATCCCAAAGTAAGCTAAGATTAACTTGCTTGTCTTTGGGTATCAGAACACGGATATTAATTTCAATTTCATTTATTAATTGCAAAATAATACTTAATTATATATTTTTAAATACATACTTATCATACATAGAAACACCCCGATCTCGAGACAAACTTTTACGGATCACACAAATTTTTGTTTGTGATGGGAATTGAACTGTGATCCGCAGTCGGATATTTCGAACTCTAGACCAACGAGGCAGTCAAAGTATGACGTGAGCAAAGTCACGTGGCATTAGCTAGTAAAGTATGTTTTTGTAGTTAGGTGTACCTAAAGAAACCCTCATTCAGAAATAAGTGTAATTTAATCATCTATCTATAAGAATCCTTTATTCCAGAAGTTTGTGTTGGACTGTTGGACTAATTACTTTGTCCACTCATTACGAAAAATAACTCACTTCTACTGTTCCTCAAAAGTTTGGCTACGCACCCGTTGGACCTCAAAGTTTAGACCTTATTTTAAAAATACCCGTTCGACCTCGATTTTAGGTCCGTTTGGACCCCATTGAAAATATAAATATTAATATACCCATTGGACCTCTTTTTAACCGACTTCCAAAAAAGGAGGAGGTTCTCAGTTCGTCTTTATTTTTTTTTATGTTTGTTACCGGCAAATCGCTTGAAAGAGTTAACCGATTTTGATGATTCTTTTTCTGTTTGAAAGCTGGTACTTCCCATGTGGTCCTATATACAGGAAGTCAGAATCTGATGCTGGGATCCTGGAGAAATCGAAGAAATCCCTCAAATCGAGGGAATTCCTTAACGATTTACAGCAGTTACCTTGTGTTTGGGCTTGATTAATCCCTTGTTTGTCGCCATAATAAAGCCCGTATAACACAAAATAGCTGCCAATACAGAAAATATACGGGGGTAATTTATTACCCCCGTATTATTTTCCAGTATAATCCAGTCGTATAAACGTTTATATAGCTTTTTTAGGAGTAGTTTTTTTTGGCTTAATCAGACACTATAAGAGTATTTTTAGCATTTTTGTTTGTTGGGTATTACTTTGTGCTAAGTTAATTTTATTTTTCAATTTTTAGTTTTTGTTTGAAGTCGGTTTTTTTTGTTAAGAATTTATTTTTAGGACCATTTGGACCTCAAATTATTAAAATATACTAATTGGCCCCGTTGGACCTCATTTTTAGGCCTATTTGGACCTTCTATTATAGATGTGCTAATTAATAATTCTTCTTTTGTTCATAGGTACAGTTATGGTGACAATTTCTAATAAATATTCGTGTTAAACCCTCCAGCTGAGTACAGAATTTTCTCCATTGGTACGCCCAGGTTCTAATATTATGTGTTTTGGATTGGAGGGTCACGTGATATGTATATCTGGTAGACGGGGAGGGGGTTTCAATACGGGTTTGAAATTTCTTAATGGGTAAGCCCAGGTTTTGAGTTGTCAAGTGATATGTTCTAGTTCTAGTTGAGTCAAAGCCCACCTCGTTTTTTCTTTAAATCCTACTCCTACTAATATTATAAATCTAAAAGTTGGTGAATATGTTTGGATGTTTGTCACGCTCTAACGGCTGATCGGGCTGAAATTTGAAACCGGGGTAGATTACAGTCTAGAACTAGATTATAGTATGTGTTAACATAGGCTACATTTTATCCTGGGAATATTTTCCCATGGGAAGCGGGAACGGAAAATTGCACGCGGGCAAAGCCAGCACGAGCGTGCCACTTTTGTGCACGATTGTAGTTTAGCTATTTATACCACTATTTATAAATTACGTCCAAAGGAAATCGTTTCTTGACAGAGGGTCCAATGGAACCTCGACTTTTGGAAAAATAAAATGGTCCAAACGGTAAACGGAGGTCCAATGGATCACAATTATCAAGGAGGTCCAAACTTTGAGGTCCAACGGGTGCGCCAAAAGTTTTGAGAATGCAATAAAACGAAACCAGTCAGGTATTTAGTAAAAGTTGTAGAAACAATAACTCATCAGAAATAACTGACACGTGAGTTATTTTTCATAATGTGTTATAACAAGTTCCATCGTTTGCCAACAATCATAACTATATAAAGGACATATTTTGTCTACTTAATTCAGCCACGTGGATAACTCAAGTTCTTAGATACGAATATTCCGAATTCTATGAAGAATAATTTGACACACTTACTTGAAATTTCAATACATTTACTTCATCTCCATAACTTGAACTGAAAGAGATTTGATATCCAGTATGAAGAGTATAGCACAACGTCCTGGAAGGTATAAGTAAAAACAATTCTATTATTTAGATCTCGGAAATTGTAAGATAACTGTATCTCACAACGTCCCAAAATCAGAATGTCAACATAACATCAGTTCTTTCCAAAACTTTTGCTTTTTAATTTGACTGAGAAGCGATTTTATACAAAAAGGGCTATTCAATCCAAGTTCTCTGTAAGTGATCACTTTACCACACAGCACATAAAATTATTTTGCATTTTTAACAATTATTTTATTAGTATTCTGCTTTAGACTACCTATGGAAAATAAAAATAAAATTTATTCCCTTTGAAATTTAAAAAAAAAAAAATTAGGTTTGTCAAAAATTTTTGTGACTCTACCGGGGGTTCGGAAATGCTACAGACTGAGAAGAACACCCCAAGCAACTCAGTGAATGTATACCTACTTAATATCGCAATAAAAACAAACACAAATTTATCAATCAACAGCGGACCTCACGCGCTTTCACCCGCATAGCTCCTGTTCCCGTGGAATACGGGAATAAAATATAGCCTATGTACAGCGGGGATAGTGTAGCTTCACAACAGTGATAGAGTTTTTCAAATCGGTCCAGTAGTTTCGTATCTATCCTCGTTATGACATTAGTTTAGATAAAATCACCCTTAGGACTCCGGCTCGTGGCCCCTGGTCTCAGTGTTCTGTAAACGATCACTGCAGTAAGCAACTTTCACTATGGCCAGTCTTTGGATGGGTGACCCGCCATGTCACCAATTTGTGACATTTATTTGGGCGCTTCGGTGCTTCGGCAAGGCACGTGTCGTTGGTCCCGGTTGTCAGTAAAATGACAGTCGTTAAGCCAAGAGAAAGGCCTTTTTAGGCGGTTTGAAAAATTTCAACAGCAGGCAGTCACAACCTGCACCTGACCATCTCAAAACGGCAATACGGCTCACCACCCATTACGTGGGACAAATTCTAAAAAGGGTAAAATGTGGGCATATAATATGCCTCTGCCTAACCCTTCGGGGATAAAGGCGTGACCATATGTATGTCCTTAGAACTTTCCCGATTCACACCACCACAGTACACGGTCTTACCAAAGCAGAATAACATCACTTTTACATACCCAACCATGCTTCCGAGCTCCGCTAGTTCAATAGTCAGGTTACTGTTTGGTTGAACACGGTGCCACGGCTTGGTTGTCACACAATAGTGTTCTTTGTCATCGTTGTGAAACATATGCAGTTCATTTGTACTTAAATAAAATCTAGTGTCATATTCACTATCTAGAAAAGAAGAATAAAAGTGTTTGAAAAATGTTTGTTACCCCTTCCAACCCAGTCTCATGATTTTAAGTTATTTACAAAAGATTTATTTATTTATTTATTCATTTATTTATTCCATAAAACATATAAAAACATGAAACATTTAAGATGAATTTAACTGATCAAAAATACCCATTTCCAACACAAACTTTCAAGAAAGCTGAGGACTTCAACCAATTCAGACTTGATACATAGAAGGACAATTCTTACATGGGCTACATCTAGGGTGTTGAGAGTTTCTCTCACAGGTCAGAAGGTTATTAACAGCAGTCTTTAAGTCTGCAGCCTCTTGATGTGTCTCTTCACGATCCGCATAAAGATCATGGAAGTAAATTAACATAAGATAATTTTTTGTATCACCAAATTCAGTCAGCGTTGTTGTACAGTAAGGTCAATCACCCTTTCAGTGTTGAAAATTATGATTATATTTAATGTTAAGTGAATAATAAATTTGTTTACACTGATTTAGCACATAATTAGATATATTATTTCCATTATCCGTCACTTCCCTAAACATCAAGTTATTTCGAAATTGCGTAATAGACGGCGTGTCCTGTTGATTATTTTTCAATTTTCAGCCAGATTCGTTCAGCTATTAGAACGTGATTGAGTAACAAACAACAAAACATCTTCACAAACTTTCAAGTTTATAATATTAGTAGGATTGTCATACGGTAAACAAATGTTGACTGTTTGACTGAGAGCCCCGTCAGATGAGTCACACACTTAGTTATACCACTTGTTACCTACTCACTTTAAAAGAGAATAATATTGATCATCTTATTTTATTCTGATGCAAATTCCTAGTTATTTTTTCATCCTGGTTTCTCCTGCCAAAAAAAAACCGCACGATGCTCCACAACTGTTTACTCCTGGAGTCCCGGATAAGCCCTGTGAAGGATGTCCTAGGGCAAATTCAAAGATCTACTACTATAGTTCATAGGAAAGTATGGAGTATTAAAAAACATTAACACTGAACTTACCAGTAGAAGAATAAAGCAACAAAAAACTGAAAAATATAAACGTAACTTGATTAAACATAACTGAAACTACGGATTATAATACTATTATATCATTTTATTTAAACTCAAATTGAATTATTCTGTTTGAACGAACGTGTTCCCGCTTCGGAACAATAAAACTAATTAATTTTAAAATGACCTGATGTTATGCTATTAAGGAAAACTTTAAATATTAACATTATTTCTGTGTTAGATTCCAGCTAATGGGTATTTATAAACCAGGGCAAAAAGTTTATATGCAATTGCATATAATGACTTCCTCGGTGGCGCAGGCGGCAGTGGCACTGCAGTCCTGGGTTCGATTCCTGGGTCGGACAAAATTTGTATGTTACACGAAAGTTTCGGAATTTCGGAGTTTTCTATGTACAATATGGTATGTATTTAGAAAATATATATAAGTATGTCTATCAGTCGTCTAGATCCCATAACACAAGCTTATGTTATCTTAATTCGGGCTAGACAATATTTTGTGAGAATGTTCACAAAATATTTATTTAATTTATAAACTAAAGATAATTCTTACCAAACAAAAAGCGGGGCTAAAAAAGCAAATACTAAATCCAGAAGTGAGTACTGAGTTGACTCTATTAGTGAATATGTGAATAACGGAAAGTCTTAAAAGGCGTATGACTCTCAATCCCATAAGGTTAAGGATTTTTAGTATCTGTTATATTACAGTGTCTTTTGTTCATAAATGAAAATAAAAACAGCGATAAATAAGGTTGTAAAATGTTTAATTCATTGAATAATAAATAACACAATGGATTAGAGTGAAGTACATCAATTCCCTAAAATATACCTTGCACCAGCTTTAACTCCCTCCCAGGTTTCTATTGCTGACTGTTCGATGAAGGCTGGATCAACCAAAAATCTGTTCACACCAAAAGCGCCCAAATGTGCCGGCAATTCGTATGTAAAGGAATATGGGATACCAATAACTTGTCCATAATCACTACATCCTCCAGAAGCTCCGTATTGTAAGATAGCTACAATGTTTCCAACTACATAATTGGGTTTGGATGGCCATTTCACTCTATCAATGGCTTGAGCCATTCTCACACCTGCTAAGTTAAGCCATAAAGCATTTGGGACAAGAGTGCCATTACCCCAGCCAAAAAGAATCATACTTCCTGCACTATGCATGTCAGTAAACATTGCCATACGATGTAAATACTTGTTTAAAACGTAAGAAACGGCTCTTGTTTCTGGTTCAGAAGAAGGTCCGGCTCCATGGTAAGTGTCTGAACACACGTTGGAACTGGATGATGTGCCCCAGTCAATATTGAAGTTCCTGTTGAGGTCTACGCCGACGCATAAGTCACCTACCATCAAACCGGTGCGTCGGTTTTTGCGCCAAAAACGTGCCTGTAACCAAAAAGTGTTAAATTAAGTCGGTTCAAAAGGACCTAAAAAAGGTTGCAGGGACTGACTGGATGCGAAAGGCGCAGGTCCGTGTATTGTGGCGAAGTTTGGGAAAAGCCTACGTCCAGCAGTGGACTGCCATGGGCTGATTTGATATTTTTTTCCAGGTCAAATCCTAACTCGACTGGGCTAAACGTGTCTGCTTCCTACTGTCTCCTATCCAGTTTAGCAATATCTCTAAACCTATTGAAATACAGTTATTACAAACTAGATGGCGCCCGCTGCACCACCCACGTAGCATTTGATTCCCATTCCCGCTACCCGTTGGACCCATTACTTCCCGTGATAAAAGTAGCCTTTGTGTAATTCTAGACCATAATCTATCCCTGTACCAAATTTCAGGCAGATCCGTTGTCTGTCGTAAAAGATTTACAAACATCCAGACATCTACACATCAACTTTCGCATTTTGCATAGTAAGATACTCGTAGCTAAACTTACATTCGAATGTGACCATCTATAACCATCAGGATTCACAATGGGCATCACGACCCAGTCAATGTCTAGCAAGTCATGATCGGTGATATCGACCACTAGTCTGTGAATAGCATAGAGACTCACTGGGAGAGTCACCCATTCGCGAGCGTGCAACAGAGATTGCACTACAATCACTGGTTTACTGCTGGTATTCTGAAAAGAAAAACAGATTAGATATTAAGTAAATAGTCGAAAACTCACGTATTCATCAAAGGAAAAATACATATTAACTTAGTTTACTATTTGGCAAAGTGCACCTGTCTTGCAAGTGTAGGCATTTAAATTTCTTAAGGGCCGCGCAGACGATGCCGCGGACAGACTCAGACAGCCGCAAACTGTGTCGACTGTGCGGCTCCTAATATCATAAATACTTAATAAATAAATATTGGGGAACAATATAACATCAAGTGCCATCAATCAACATTTTATTGCTAATAATAAGAATTAGTTTTTCTAATGGTGTAAGAAAATTTGATTTTTCTTTATTAACCGGACGGTTTTGCCTTTCGGCATTCTCAAAGGTTATCTATCTGACAACGTGGTAAAGTAGTCATAAATATTGTTGACCGGTACACGTTGATCAAAATCTAACAAAATCAATGAAGAATAAATGAAAAATGGTATTTCAAAATCAAAAATAGTTTACCTGAAAGCCAGTGGAAGAAATTTCAAGGTAGTCAATGGGTTTCCCTTCAAAACTAGCGCCTGCATTATGAAGTGTGGCGCGGTGTGGGTATTTGTTCGCTATGTATGCTAGGTATTCACTGACCTGGAAATCAATGAATCATAGCTTAAAATCATGCCTAAATGTCTGAGGGGAAAGCAGGGGTGATATTCACATCAACCCTGGCCTGGCTTTGATTGTTTCACGTAATGGAGGGCAAGCGTATTGTCGTCACCGGGCACTACTAGGTACATGGTAAAGTCTACAAATATCTTGTAGTCCGAATTATAATTCAAATAGCCAGGACACTAAATTACACATACACCAACAGAATATTCTCTTTAACTTACAAAATTACGGTTTGGTTATAATAAGGTTTGAAATGTGTCTCAGCCAATTCCTAGCGTTTTAGAACATTTTCAAGTGAAAGTACTACGGTGTTTTTCTCTTTAGGTATAGTGTATTTTTCAAGGTGAGTCCGAATCATCTCTTTAGTTCGAAAGGAGACAACTGTATGAACAAAATTTTGACTCATATAGACTTGTATTATGTGTACATATTATAGACATCTTTATTGTAAAAAATTTTTACCTCTTCGTAAGTGTAAATGTGATCAAATGTAAGATCGGAACTGTTGCGATTCCTGTTTACGGCGGCAGCAAAATTTTGTTCTTCCAACTCTAAGAGCCTAGAAATAATATTAAATTAATAAAAAAGATGTACGAAAAAAAGAAAAGAAATATCTCTCAAATGATATAGGTAAAATAGACCTCCCCAAAAAGGTATAGGTAGAGGTGTATGCTCTCATTTCACTATTTATAAATGGTCCCACGGTGATGACTCAACATTGCAACAACCTTGTTGAAATGGGCAGATAGTTGGGATACAAGCTCTATTTAAACAGGTATAGACCTTTGCAATTCATGCGTAACTGTCACCATCAACTGAAGTACATAATGTAACTCTTTTATGAAACCATAAAGCGATAAATAAACTTGCGACATTGCGGTGACATGACACATATCCCAATGGCATAAAAGGATTGTAGGGTTGTTCGTCATTTGCTACGTAAATGGATTGAATGATTAATACGGCTTACAAATTCTTGGGTACCGAATGTTCATTATTTGGATTGCAATATTTACAAGGGAAAAAGGAACAAATTCAGCACTAGTCAGGGTTGCCAAAAAGGGAGACTAAAGCATATAAGGGGTTGCCATTATTTTTTGTCTATGTCGGGAATCCAGGGACTCCTCTTGAGAAATTACCATCAATAGGTGGAAACCATGTGGTTATAGTCGGTTCGAGTTCGGCATGACTTCCACACGTTAAAGAATGGTTCCTAAATAATTGGCCAAAATGCATTCTTCTGCTTTCATTTTCAGTCAATAGTAAAAGAAAAAATAAAAATACATACTTACTCTCTAATGTTTTGGATTGTAGCTTTGTAGGAAATTTTACCATCTTGTAGTGCCCTTTCAAAAGGCTCCTTTTGAGGTCCAGATACAAAAATTTCTCCTGGCCTATTAACATTTGCGTAAGACCAAATATCTAGACTTAATTCATTTGCTAAATCATTGACATAGACAATTTCATCTACATTGTTTGGATAAACTTCGTAAACAACGTATCTGAAAAAAAAAACAAGAAGCCGACTGTAAGAAAAATCTTTTACTGTAACAATAGTTCAAACTTATTCTGTTTAGATAATACCATTTATGATGCGCCTCGAGAAATCGAGGTTCTGGGTTCCCAACTCCACCAGGAACTCATAGAGCCATGGAAGGTGCGTCTTAAGCAGGTATTTAAAGTTTCAAGGTCATCAACATTAGCATTAGCGTTAACGAGACATTTAATACATAGTAGGAAATTTCAGATCCCAATAATTACACATTGCTATAATGTTATTTATTTATTTTTTTATAAATATTTGTGGACATTCACACAACATTATCTAGCCCAAATTAAGCTAATATAAGCTTATGCTATGGGATCTAAGAAGCGGACTACGAACCGCGTCAAATTCTCCCAACCACGCCTCATGTTACGAGGAGGCCGCGTCATTCACTTACCGATCCCCCAAATAGGCTAACCAGCGACCTGTTAAGCCTTCGTGCAGCACAGGAATCTGGTCCCCACCCAAATTAGACAATCCGAGCCATCATTCGCTCCCTAAACATCAGTCCATGACGGGGATACCTAGTGCCCCCGCCGTTAAAGTACTTCACAAGCGTATGCCCAGCGTTAGATGAGTGACGCTGCGTCACCCTTCCCTAGAAGGGTGATCGCATCCGATGAGTCTCCAAGGCCCAAGGGCCAGAGGCTCAAGGTAGAGTTTAGTCAGTAAGAGTCTGAGTCACGGCCGGCCGTGTGGTACGCATGTAGCGTTCTCTACCTCCACCCCTCGATACCGGGTGGTGCCTTAGGGCTCAAAAAAAAAAGATCTAGACGACTGATATACATACTTATATATGTCTAAATACATACATATTATACATAGAAAACACCCAAACTCCGAAACAAACATTTGTCGATCACACAAATATTTGGACCAACCCTGGACCTCCAGCGCCGCAGAGGCAAAGAATTTAGTTGATTATTAGGTCTAAAGGGAGCCTCAGTCGTAAGCAGAATCTGTCTTAAACAGAATCTGACTTAAACCGAATAAAGGAAATTGACGTTGAGAAGATTAAAGGTAGTTTAAAACCTAATAGGTACATGAGAGATCAAACTTACCCATCGTACAGTTCATGTTTAGCAAAAACCACGTAAAACGATAAGCAGAACAATAAAAACGTCTTCATTGTGTCGTTTTTACCGACTGACAATTGCTAGAACTGTGGAAAACTGTTTTCTGTGTTATCATGCGGTAGAGAAAATGTCATAAAACTGTTAAAGGTATAGCTTAAAGTGATTATAGTAGGATGATCGATGATAAGCGCCACTAAACTTTTTAATGATAAAATCAAGGATATGATAAATTTTATTACCCTTTCTGACTCAACTGTATTATCGCCTATATACAGTACTAGCGGATGTCTCGCGGTTTCACCCGCGTAGTTCCCGTTCCCGTGGCCTATGAAAATATAGCCTATGTTCACCGCAAAGAGTGCAGCTTCCCAATAGTGAAAGAATTTTCAAATCGGTCCAGTAGTTCCGGAGCCCATTCGTTACAAATAAACAAACAAACAAAAAAACAAATCTTTCCTCTTTATAATATTAATATAGACTAGCGGACGTCACGCGGTTTCACCCGCGTAGTTCCCGTTCCCGTGGGAATACGGAAATAAAATATAGCCTATGTTCACCGCAAAGAGTGTAGCATTCCAACAGTGAAAGAATTTGTCAAATCGGTCCAGTAGTTCCGGAGCCTATTCGATGCAAACAAACAAACAATCATATCTTTCCTCTTTATAATATTAGTATAGATATAGACTAGCTGTTCCCCGCGCCTTGGCCCGTGTAGAAATCGTTATCGCTAAAAATCATTACGCTCCTTTTGCGCAGTCGGTAAAAATTAGCCTATGTCCTTCCCAGGGACTCACCTTAACCGTCATCCCAAGTTTCATTTAAATCGCTTGAGGCGATTCAGGCATGAAAGCGTAACAGACAGACTGACAGACAGAGTTTCTTTCGCATTTATAATATTAGTAGGGATTTAGGTATAGCAACGAAGGACAGACGACGTAGACAGAAATTATTAAAATCAAGACATAACCAGTAGGAGCGCTCGTAGCCAGCAGGACTACGAGCACTCTTACTGGTGGAACTTAGTGTTCTGTAAACTGCTGTAAACGACTTTCTTACGCTATGGATGGGTGACCGGTTTGTGGCATCAAGTAATGAACGTTTTTCGCAAGTCTATTTTAACAAGACAACTGGCGCACCACCTATTTCGTGGGACAACATAATTATAACAAACTCCAATTGTAGGTTTCTGCCTGCCCCTTTGAGTATAAAGGCATGGCAATATGCATGTATGTATCAGAATCAGCGTGTGAGTAGGGCCGATGTTAACTTGTTATTTTTTTTTAAGTAACTAAACCTTTAAACAGTTTTTTTTTTGGTAAATTTTTTTCAATGTCACCTAGCTAAATTAAATTACATAATATTTTAATTTGAACTGTGATGTGTGATGTGTTGTGTGATGTGAAATAGGATCTAGGTAACTGATAAACTTACTGCTATATTTATAGATACATTTTCGTACATAGAAATCACCTAAACTTTTTAAGGCCGCGTATAAAGTAAAGGGTTTTTAAATCTGAAAAATATATTTTCATTCCTTCTATTCGAAAAGAATCACTTTGCACCACGATAACGGGGCGCAAAATAGCTCTTTTCTGTTAAGAGCTTTTTAGCGGGCGGCAAAGGATTTGAATTTGGAACTTAAAAATTTCATAGAAATCGAACGCAAATTGTATGAATTACTGGCTGAAAAGTGTTGGCTGCACAGCGCGGTGTGCTAAGCTAACTAAAAAAAAACTAAAGAGCGCCATTTATCTGTTCGTGTTCGTCATTATTAATGTTCTTGTAATCAGTAAACATATTTTATTGTATTCTGTAAATATAATAAGTTCTACGTCAAGTTATAAAAGTGACAATCCATGAACTCCTGGAATGACTATAGGAGGTAACTACGTCGCGTCGTACAAAGCTTATTTTTTCTCATAGAAAGGGAATGAAAAGTAGAGTATATTACTCGAGGGCAAATTATTTTTCCCTCGGGCGGTGTACTTTGAATCCCTCACTGCGCTCAGGATTCTAGGTTAGAATCCCTCGCTATGCTCGGGATTCAATTCTAGAATCCCTCGCTTCGCTCGTGATTCAAAGTAGCGCCCTCGCCGTAAAAATACTATTTTGCCCCCTTGTTATACAATCTACTATTATAATAGTTAAGGATATAAGCTAAACATATTCCGAGCCCGTTACACGATCCAATAAATTTCACTAAATAGAAAAAAATCCCAAAGTTGACTCTCTCAGAAAAGTTTTTTCAATACTGTGGCTAAACTATTAACATTTTATATATTTTTTTTGCACTTAATTAAAGGTATTAAGTTTTTATACACATTTTCCGAGCGTTTTTCTATAAACAACTATTTACATAGTTATCATGTACGAATATCTACCAAACGCAATAGAATTGCGCCGCTGACGGCCGATCAGTCTCGCCCTGGCGCTTGTGGAGGCAGGACCTGTGTCAGTTTTTTTCGCAACTATTTCGTAATTATTATGCCAAATTACGTTGAAATCGCGCCACAGTATAAAAATATCAGTAATGGGCAAAATGTAATTAGATTAACCGTTACAAATACATACGCGACTCATCGTAAAAATGTGGTGATCTTTTACTTTTTAAGTGTTTTCACGACATGGTAACCAGCTACCTAATGCATTAAAATGTCTTTTTTTTTTTTTGTTTAACGTGAGGGAAAATCCTCATAGGATGTTATGCCGGACTCTTACCGACTAAAAAACCTCACGCCACGCCTAACAGCCTATGGTTGAGAGCCCCGGGTAAGCCCTCAGGAAGGATGTCCCGTGACTCCATGCATTAAAATGTCTACGAATTACATGATAATTTCGCAATCCAACATGGCGGCCACGCCGTAATCACAAAATTTCATGATGGGTATCGTTTAAGGGGTTTTTTGGTATGCTGAGTACGAAGTACGTGATAATTTTGCGATCCAATATGGCCGCCGCGCCGTAATCACAAAATTTCATGATGGGTATCGTTTAAGGGGTTTTTTGGTATGCTGAGTACGAATCACGTGATAATTTTGCAATCGAATATAGCCGCCGCGCCGTAATCACAAAATTTCATGATGGGTATCGTTTAAGGGGTTTTTTGGTATGCTGAGTACGAATCACGTGATAATTTTGCAATCGAATATAGCCGCCGCGCCGTAATCACAAAATTTCATGATGGGTATCGTTTAAGGGGTTTTTTGGTATGCTGAGTACGAATCGCGTACTAATTTTGCAATACAAGATGGCCGCCGCGCCGTAATCACAAAATTTCATGATGGGTATCGTTTAAGGGGTTTTTTTGTATGCTGAGTACGAATCGCGTACTAATTTTGCAATACAAGATGGCCGCCGCGCCGTAATCACAAAATTTCATGATGGGTATCGTTTAAGGGGTTTTTTGGCATGCTGAGTACGAATCACGTGATAATTTTGCAATCCAATATGGCCGCCGTGCCATAATCACAAAATTTCATGATGGGTATCGTTTAAGGGGTTTTTTGGTATGCTGAGTACGAATCGCGTACTAATTTTGCAATACAAGATGGCCGCCGCGCCGTAATCACAAAATTTCATGATGGGTATCGTTTAAGGGGTTTTTTGGTATGCTGAGTACGAAGTACGTGATAATTTTGCGATCCAATATGGCCGCCGCGCCGTAATCACAAAATTTCATGATGGGTATCGTTTAAGGGGTTTTTTGGTATGCTGAGTACGAATCACGTGATAATTTTGCAATCGAATATAGCCGCCGCGCCGTAATCACAAAATTTCATGATGGGTATCGTTTAAGGGGTTTTTTGGTATGCTGAGTACGAATCGCGTACTAATTTTGCAATACAAGATGGCCGCCGCGCCGTAATCACAAAATTTCATGATGGGTATCGTTTAAGGGGTTTTTTTGTATGCTGAGTACGAATCGCGTACTAATTTTGCAATACAAGATGGCCGCCGCGCCGTAATCACAAAATTTCATGATGGGTATCGTTTAAGGGGTTTTTTGGCATGCTGAGTACGAATCACGTGATAATTTTGCAATCCAATATGGCCGCCGTGCCATAATCACAAAATTTCATGATGGGTATCGTTTAAGGGGTTTTTTGGTATGCTGAGTACGAACCGCGTACTAATTTTGCAATACAAGATGGCCGCCACGCCGTAATCACAAAATTTCATGATGGGTATCGTTTAAGGGGTTTTTTTGGTATGCTGAGTACGAATCGCGTACTAATTTTGTAATACAAGATGGCCGCCGCGCCGTAATCACAAAATTTAATGATGGGTATCGTTTAAGGGGTTTTTTGGTATGCTTAAACGATACCCATCATGAAATTTTGTGATTACGGCGCGGCGCCCATATTGGATTGCAAATTTATCATGTGATTCGTACTCAGCATACCAAAAAACCCCTTAAACGATACCCATCATGAAATTTTGTGATCACACTGCGGTGGCCATTTTGGATTGCAAAATTATCATGTGAATCATACTTAGCATACCAAGAATTCCCTTAAACTATACCCATCATGAAATTGTGTGATTACGGCGCGGTGGCCGTATTGGATTGCAAAATTAGTACGTAATTCGTACTCAGCATACCAAAAAACCCTTTAAACGATACCCATCATGAATTTTTGTGATTACACCGCGGCCGCCATTTTGGATTGCAAAATTATCATGTGATTCGTACTCAGCATACCAAGAAACCCCTTAAACGATACCCATCATGAAATTTTGTGATTACGGCGCGGCGCCCATATTGGATTGCAAAATTATCACGTGATTCGTACTCAGCATACCATGAAACCCCTTAAACGATACCCATCATGACATTTTGTGATTACGGCGCGGCGTCCATATTGGATTGCAAAATTAGTACGTGATTCGTATTCAGCATACCAAAAAACCCTTTAAACGACACCCATCATGAAATTTTGTGATTACACCGCGGCGGCCATTTTGGATTGCACAATGATCCCGTGATTCATACTTAGCATACTAACTTTAGAAAACTTTAGAAATTTTTATGACCAGCTATTATGTAATTTACATTTTTTACGCAACTGTAGCAAACGTACGCAACGGAAACTCTCAAAAGAAATGAAATATCCTAGTTGTCGAAAAATGTTTCGTTGCTGCTAAGCTCTTATTCGCCTTAGCGTGATGTTATATATTTTGGTATTTTTCAAAAATGGACATTCTGTTAAGAAACTCTTGAAATTCAACTAGCAGTCTCTTAGACTCTAGAGTTAGAACAACTAAACAAACAAACAAACTCTTTAGCTTAAAAATAATAGTATAATATACATAATTTATTTACGATTAACTCATTTATTTTTATTTACGAAACTAATAAATCACTACACTTAATAAAGTTAGATGCATTTACTACGTCAAACAAAGTTAGCATGCTGTTTCTTTCTGCTATACTGTATACTGTGGCATGAGAGTTGACTGCCGCTGCCGGCGCGCGGTGTGTCTTGCGCCCGGGGCGAGGGGAGCGCCAAATGCCTACTTGTGCGGGTTAACCGCCCCTTAAGACATTTTTGCAGTTCACAAAAATAATCCTTATTCCAACCTCGTATACAAATCTGAGAGCTTAATACGTTTCCTTTTGATTCTGAACTGTATACGGGGCAGAAGTGTCATCCACATACACAAGTAAATCGTATCTCGAACAGTGTGACTCCACAAATATCAAAGGAGAGAAGACACTGGGACCCACCACGCACCATCGATCCATCAATCCTGCTCATATCCTGACGAACTACAGTCAAAGATCACCAATAATCTACTAATATACCTACTCCTAGATGCTAAAGTAACACTATTCGTACGTTGCACATTTACGCCTGAACCACTGAACTGATTCTGATGGAATTTAAGATTTGAGTGGCATAGCTAACAGCTTTATTGGCTATGGCAGTAGACCCTGAAAGTCTGTCAGAGGCAATAGCTATCCATCGAGCGGGCAGCGTATCAGTGAGTTAAGAAATTAAATCACAGTTCTTCTACATTCACACCTCTAAATACATACATTAAACAAATGTGTTTTCAATACATAAAAATCACGATACCAATCAGAGTAATTAGAAAATGCTTTATTTGATAAATAAATAACATTCGTTTGAGCTATTTCAAATTCAATTAGTTCCTAAAACGTGTCTTGCGCCAGCTTTAAGACCTTCCCAGGTCTCCAATGCAGACTGCTCGACGAACGCAGGGTCTACCAAAAATATGTTTACACCAGAACTTCCCAATAACGCTGGCATTTCGTATGTGTAAGCGTATGGGATATTGATATGATGTCCATAATCACTGCATCCCCCAGAAGCTCTGTACCGTAAGACAGCCTCAATATTTCCAACTACATAATTGGGGTAGGATGCCCATTTCACTTTATCGATAGCTTCTGCCATTTTGACGCCAGCCACGTGAAGGCCTAAAGCATTTGCGACCAAGGTTCCGTTGCCCCATCCATACAGAATCATACTTCCAGCACTGTGTATATCTAAGAACATGGGCACTCTACTCAAGTGCTTATGTAAAACCGTGGAAACGGCTCTTGTTTCTGATTCTGAATGAGGTCCTATTCCATGATAAGTATCTGAACACACGTTGGTACTGGATTCTGTGCCCCAATTGCTGTTAAAGTTTCTGTTGAGGTCTACACCGACGCATGTGCTGCCAATGTTCAACCGGCGATTCTTACGCCAAAAACGTGCCTGTAAACAAACAATAAAATTAAAAAGATGATAATATATATTGATATTGGTTAATATTCAAGTTTTTTTGGTTTTGTGTCTCTAAAGGGAAAAAACAAAACCCTTGTAAGATCACTGTGTTGTCCCTCTGTCTGCCCGCTTGTCTATGTGTCAATACACATCAAGTTGAACATACAGGTAAAGGCGCACATTTCACCCAATACTTTTTGTCCCACGTAATAGCTGGTAAACTTATTACCAAGTTGAAATGGACAGTCGCATATTTAAATGTGGCATAGAAATAGAAAAGAGACTAAGAAAGGATACTTTTATCGCGAAAAAAGGATTAAAGGGCTTGATATAGGGAGAAGAAAGAAAACATGAAATTTAAAGTTTTATGATTGTACACTTCACACATCATATCTACTAGATATTATCTAGTGATGTAATCAATATCAATATCAATACATATAATAAAATCGTAACAGGTCGCTGTCTGTACATGGAAGATAAATAAGAAAAAATATTATAGGGGGGCTTTATGAACGCAATAGAACCCAAAACAATGATTTTTAGAATTTTTGTCTGTTTGTCTGTATGTCTGTATATCTGTTTGTCTGTACGGTTGTGCACGCTAATCTCAGTAACCGCTCAACCGATTGCAATGCGGTTTTTTTTATTGTGTTGAGGTTTGCTCCAGTTAACATTTAGCGTTTGTTTTATGTTATAACACTTTTAAGAATCAGATATTTTGAAAATTTTAATTGTAGGGGTTTCTTTGAATTTGAGTGAACCTAAACTGGCGTATTGGCTTAATCATAAAAGAGCTTCATCATTCAGCTCTTCTATGATTAAGCAAACAGGGCAGTTTCAGACGCTGCTTGATGACTCTGATGAAGAAATACCTCTCCTTTCATACACCTTATGTGACGTAAACGAAGTTGCGGGCTCAGCTAGTAATATAATATAGTTAGTAATAACAAATGAAACTTACGTTTGAATGTGTCCATCTATAACCATCAGGATTGACGACAGGCAACACGACCCAATCCAAATTCAATAAATCAGTTTCAGTCACATTGACCACAAGCTTGTGAATGGTGTATAGAGTAATTGGCAGCGTTACCCACTCTCGGGCGTGCAAGAGGGATTGCACCACCATCACCGGCTTGCTGGTATTCTGAAAAACAACATTTTAGATGTGAGGCTATATAAGTTTATACTATCGTTGGAGTAGTGATTATCGCTATCCACATTGCGACACGAACGAAGAGTGTGTATCTTGGATATGAATGCTTGGTTTCATTTTGAATCTCGGTTTCATTAGGTTTTCTTGGCTTGGTTTAGTTTCTGCAGAATTTGTACTTTCGTGCATTTGACTAGTAAGTACCTACAAAATAAACCATGCATCACATTTACCAGCTGTGACGACTCATAATTTTTGTCACAAGTAAATGAAACGGAAAAATTGTTGTAGATAATAACTGTTAGTGTGTTAATTTTTTGTACATCTTACTAATATTATAAATGCGAAAGTTTGTGAGTGTGGATGTTTGTTACTCTTTCACGCTCAAACCGCTGAACGGATCGGGCTGAAATTTGGTACAGAGATATATTATAGTCTGGAATAACACATAGGCTACTTTTTATCCCGGGAATAAGTTCCCGCGGGAACAAATTTTACGCGGGCGAAGCTGCGGGCATCAGCTAGTAATATATAAGCTACAAAACTTTAATTTCCGGAATGAATACGGAATAGATGCTTACATATTACTTCATAAAATATATATTCCGTAAACTTAATTTACAGTATGTGTACGCTTTTGAAATACGCCAATAAATAAATTGTCTTTTACCGTATAATAAAAAGATGATTAATTTGAAATTCTCTGCAAAGGATTTCCTCGGGTAATATTCTCGGGCCTCTGTTCTATATTTTATTTTGGGGCAATCCAACACGCTTATAAAACAAGAAGCCGTGAGACGGTCTCACCCAACTGCCCCTCTGTGAAAGTGAAAGTTCACTCCGATTGACGTTGTCATTTTAGTTTTATTTCAAACTTTGAACAGATGATCCACGTGACCTAGTGACGTAATATAATGCAACAGAGTCACAGATTACAGATAAAGTCTCGCCATAAGCCGCTGCGCAATCTATTTTAATAGAGAGGGGCTAACAGAGATTTTTGTACCGTTTTCAGCGTATTAATGGCATCTATCCCTTAATCATTTTATACATGACACTATTTTACTGGAATTTCAAATATTATTCATTGCTGACTAGCGTTTTTATTGCGGCATTGTTGGTTACACTGTGTTGCTTTCTTATAGCAACCATTTTAAATCATTGTTTAGGTCCAAATTGATTTAGAATAAGTTATTTACCTGGAACCCAGTGGAGGAAATTTCAAGATACTGAATGGGTCTACCCTCGAAACTGTATCCCGCAACATGAAGTTTCGCGACATCAGGGTATGTTTTGGATATGTAGTCAAGGTACTCGATAACCTAGAAATAAAATGATTATTTTAATAAAATCAGCTTATTACAGTCACTACTTATGCCGTATTTGCTCGAGTCTACCTCTTGGCAGCCTTCTTAAGCCATAATGAGAAGGTCATTAGGTAATAAGATAACTGAAAGGTGGCGACTGGTGTTCTTGAATCCGGCTTTGTGTGATCCACAAATGTTTGTTTCGGAGTTTCGGTGTTTTTCATATTTTATATAAGTATGTCTATCAGTCGTCTAGATCCCATAGCACAAGCTTATATTATCTTAAATTTGTCTAGATGATGTTGTGTGAGAATGTCTTCAAATATCAAATTATTTATTCATTTATTTTTCTTCAGCCACGAGTCAAAACTTTGGTGTTACCGTGGGCACCGTAGTCAACGCCTGGACCTCCCTCTTGCACCTCGGATTTGGAAACCATACTATTGGATCACGTGTCTGAGACTCGAAGACCAGTTATAAAAACAGTATTCTGTCTCACACTTCAGCATCTCTCGCGTTTACAAGGCATCATCTTGTCCAAATACTCGGTCGTATCTGAATTGACGACTGTTTTCAATTTAATACAGAACACATGGATGATATCTAAATCTGGCCGTAATTTGATGATCTTCTAGTTAATGGTTTAGTAAAAAAAATCGAATCAACTTCATGCAATCAGTTTGGTATAATAACATACAATCAGAACTGAAGAAGGTCGATGAGAGTGACTGAATGCGAAAGTTTGGGAGAAGACGACGTCCAGCAGTGGACTGCTATAGGCAGATTTGATTATTACACATACAATATAGCCAGTTCGCTCTAAGTTTACCGCTGGTGCAGAGGCTGGTGTAGAGGAGTAGTGGGGAGGCGATCGACAAAATTAGAGCGAACGGGTAGTAAGCATAATAAAACTATTGCCGGATTTAATATCACCGTGACTCGTCCGTCTTAAGTCATACCTCATCATCAGTGTAAATGTGGTCAAATGTAAGGTCAGAACTATTCCTCCTTGGGGCAGTCGCCAACTTTTGATCTTCCAACTCCAACAGCCTAAAATGTAAAAATTTGCTCTTCAAAGATGGAAGATAATACAAAATCAGTCACAATTCATAGAAATACCTTCCTACTTTGTGCACTATTGTAAAACTGTAACAATTATGTAAGGTATTTTCTAAAAAAGTTTCTAATGTTTATATTGGATATACAAATGAACACGTTAACAACTAGGTAATCGGGCCGTAGAAAATGGGAAGAATAGAGAATTAAAAATTAATTCATGGACCAAAATTTTTACAAGTCATTTGAAGTATTGTAAATGCAATTTATACAAAACAAAACGTTACATATGAAAAGTGTGAAAAAGAATCAAGGATGTTCTTGCATCTCAGACCTAAGTAGTTAAAAAGGAATTCATGATTTGATTACTTACAAAATTTTTGATAAAATTTATAGTACTAAGTAGGTACTATTATACTTTACTTTTTTTTCATTTAAATGTACTTATAACACTTTACTTACTCTCGAACGTTCTCGATTGCAGCTTTGTAGGCTATTTTACCAGCCAGTAAAGCCTTTTCGAAACCTTCCTTTTGGGATTCAGATACAAAAATTTGGCCAGGCCTGTCAATATTAGCGTAAGACCAAATATCTAGAGCCAATTCGTCTGCCACATTATTGATATAAGCGAGTTCCCCTATATTTTTTGGATAAACTTCGTAAACCACATATCTGAAAATATTTAAAATACAATATCACTTAGTTTAGAGAAAAAGTAAAAGTAAATCTATAGAATCTTATAGATTTGTTATGTGAATGTGTTAATTTTTGGTGTGCTATGCACCATAAGTTGATATTTTCCAGGCTATCTTTAATGTATAGACCAAACTACAATTGTTGTATTTAAATTGAAATGGTAAGTAAAACAACTCGACAACAATAAAAATAAAAACACAATTCAGAATTTTGACACTTTTGATAATTTTTTACAACAATATCACAAATTTAAACAAACAGTTAAGCTTGACGATAATAGATATTAGTATTAACAGATCCAAATTTCAATCAATACCTTCAAACTTACCCATCGTACAGTTCATGTTTAGCAAAAACTACGTAAATGAACAAACAAAACAAGAAAACCGCCTTCATTGTGCCGTTTTTACCGACTGACAATATTCAGATTTATAATTTAAAATTGTTGCTTCAATATCGTAAAGATGCTAGACAGATTAGAGTGATTCTATAGGTTTACTGTGATTGATGATTTTCAAAGCTATCTTAATCTTTTAATAGATATCGGTAATGATATGATTAGTTTGGTGACTCGACACTATATAATACTAGATCCTGTACCGTCTGCATTAGTTTCCCGTGACCTTCATGAGGTTCTATATTCATTTTACTATAATAACTTTACCTCTACACCCTAAACATATAAATTGTTCGGCAAGACCTAGACGCAGTCAGGGTGTTCCCCCTTGTGCCATGCTATGGACTCGGCGGCGCGCCGGCTCGGTGAATCCATTCAATGCTAAGAATGTCTTTATCTTACAACTTTCTCCCACACTTCGTCTTCAAGTAAGACATCTTTACTCGGAAACATATTTTTACATATTAGTACCAGCTAGAGTTTTGAAAATTGATCACCACATCCTTTATGAAGAATTCCAATCACATTACCTAACCTAACCCAACCTTAAGCACAGAGGGATGCGGGGTCCTACTAACATCTTAAGGACCCCAATGGGTCGGATCCTCCTCGTGGTGCATCCTGGGCAACGGAGTAGCGACCACTCCCCTTCCTCTGTGGGGGAGTTGTGCTACTCTGGCTAATTCCGGCCGAGGCGGGAGTAACCCACCTGTGGGTTGCTCGGTGGTGTGTGTTGCTGCCGGCCGTGCCGTTATTCACGGCCGGCAGCAGTAATGATGGGTCGCCGTCGCTTCGCCTCCTTTGCTGGCGAGACGATGGCGGCAAAGTGGGAGAGGCACTGCGTGGGGGGCGGGAGTTTGGGTAGATGCTCCCACCCTGCCATGCAGTTCGGGCTGCCGGCCGTGAATAACGGCGCGACCGGCGGCTACAGTGCTGGGCCGCTGTCACCTCGCCAGTTGACGAGGTGATGGCGGCAAAGCGGGAGGTGCACTGTGCGGGGGAGCGGGAGTAACCGATAATGCTCCCGCTCTGCCGTGCAGTTCGGGGGCGCCGCGGTGAGGAGTTACTGCGCGCCCCCGATTGTTTCTTGACCGTGGGCGTAAGGTCGGGGGACCCCGCCCACCAACGGTCACATGGCGGTGGGCACCTTTTCCGTGTTCCAGGGGTGCCCATTAGCACACGCCTGCGCCAGCCGCTCTCTGTCTTCTCTATTACAGAGGGGCGCTCGAGAGCGGTGCAGGCGTGGACTTCAGCTCCTTAGGGAGCTTTGGGGAGCCGCCCATCTGGCTCCCCCGAGGAGAGCCCCGAATAAACGGGGCACCCCTAGCCGGGTCGACGTGAATAATCTTTTGATATCCCTCGGCCCGGCTAAAGGGTGAGGAGGAACACCGCGGGGTTTAGTGGGTAGGACGGTCCATTCCGGACCGGGCCGGGAGTCCCACACACCATCCCAGCTGCCCCCGCAGCTGTGATGAAGGCGCGTAAATGCGTACCCCGCGTCAACAAAAAAAAAAAAAAACCTTAAACACAGAAAATAATTAGCCTGGTCCTTAGAATACTCGAAAGGAACGAAAAAGAAATAAGGTTTCTAAATGAATCATTGTGAAATCATGTTTTTTCTTAAATAAAAACTTTTTCTAGTAATAAAACTTTCTTTTCTTAAATAAAAAAAAGTTTTCGAAGCTTCTAATCTTACTTCTTACTAATATTATAAATGCGAAAGTTTTTGAGTGTGGATGTTTGTTTTCTTACACACTCAAACCGCTGAACGGATCAGGCTAAAATTTGGTACAGAGATACATTATAGTCTGAAATAACTCACAGGCTACTTTTTATCCCGGTAACTCAAAAACTCAATGCTTAAGGCTTAACTCAACTTAGCTTAGCTTAGTTTAGCTTATGCTTGACTTAGCTTATGTAATTATGGGTATTTTTGTAAAGAAAATCCTTCTGATTTACGATAAGAACTTAATTATTTATTGCCAACACCGATTACGGTAATGAGGAAAACCCATTCAATGTTATCAAAACTACTCGTATTTTGATATACGAAATCTTAACTTTATCTACGTCATAAATTTATAGTAATCGTAATATTGTAATCATTTGAGCCAAATAATGTTATGAAAGTTTATCCAAGTCGAAATACACTCGAGAGCAATGAATCCGGGTCACTTAAAGAATGTTAAAAATCTCGGAAACTAAAAATGATAGGTTAATGCAATAAATTGTATTTAATAGACAATGTAATACTCCTTAAATGAAAGTAAAAAAAATATGAGTCACCATACATTTTATTAACACAAAATTACATAAAGAAAAAACTGCCGATCTCTCCTTAAAACAAAAATAGGAAACATGAAATTTTTGAACTTTATTACGATTTTCTTGAATTTTAATACTTCGTATTGCCTCCTCGTGCTTCCATTACTGCGTTTACGCGGTTTGGCATGCTGTACACCAAGTTCCTTATACGATTTTGGGGAATATTCTCCCATTCCTCTGTGAGAGCAATTTTGAGCTCACGAAGCGTGATTGGGGGAGGGTTTCGTTGTTTTACGCATCTGCCTAGCTCGTCCCAAGCATGCTCGATCGGGTTGATATCCGGGCTGCGCGCTGGCCACTCCATACGAGTAATGTTCATCTCTTGAAGGTAGTCATTCACAATCCTACCTGTATGAGGTCGGGCATTGTCATGCATAAATATAGCATCCTCACCTAAATTGACCATAAATGGACCAACGTGATCATTGAGGATTTCTTCCACATATCTTACGCTAGTTAAAGAGCCGTTTTCTATGATCACCAGCTCTGTGCGACTTTCAGAAGAAATTCCGGCCCACACAAGTACAGACCCACCACCGTAGGCTACTTTTTCTTCGATGCATGCTTGCTTGAATCTTTCCCCTGGTCTTCGATACACTCTGTGTCTTCCATCGTGCTTGTAGAGCATAAATTTTGATTTGTCGGAGAACATAACTTTTGACCAATCTTCAATACTCCAATTTACGTGGCTCTGGGCATACCTTAGTCTCGAAATACGATGCCCGCGCTCCAGTTTAGGGCCGTTTGCAGGTCTAAGGGGTTTTAAGTTAGATTCAGCAAGCCGACGTCTTACTGTCCATGCACTTGGGTTACTTCCTCCGAGGCGTCGAAACTGATTGGTGAGTTCAGTTCCTGTGAGAAAGCGATTTCGAAGCATGGTGTTCACCAAGTATCGGTCTTCTCGTGCTGTGGTACACCTGGTTCTGCCCGTTCCTGGTCTGCGTAGGTTAGAACCAGTTTCTTCGTAACGTCGGAGAACTCTTTGTACTGTTGACAGCGACACACCGACAGTCCTGGCTGTATCGCGCTGACTCCGGCCGGTTTCCAGCATTGTAAGTATTCTGGTGCATTCTTCAGGCGTAAGCGACATAATTTCAGCTTGATTAATGAATATAGAGCACTATCAACATGGTTTATGTACCCACATAAATGACAGATTACAAACAAAAGCAACACCAAATGCTGTAATTTCGTAGTTCCATCTTCGAAAGTGGCCCTTTTTCAAATTTGATTTTTTTATGATATAACTTTACAATAACTAAGAAGTTTTAATACCTTCATTTAAGGAGTATTACATTGTCTATTAAATACAATTTATTGCATTAACCTAGCATTTTTAGTTTCCGAGATTTTTAGGATTCTTTAAGTGACCCGGATTCATTGCTCTCGAGTGTATTATCAAAGTTAATCGATGATTGTATGATCTGATATTGGGCAGCTATAATTAAGAATTCAAGGCGACTATTTTCAGGGTTTTAAGTTTTGATAGCGTTATTTTAATGTATCAAAGCTTATACGGTAGATCTTAAGTTCACTTACGAATTTATTAAGATAACATTTTTATAGAAAAGCTAGAATTACAACACCCAGAAATGTGCTAGTTTATAATAGCAGAAGTGCGAAGTGAACTTGTACACTTTTTTTAAAGTGAGGAAAAATCCTTCATGGATGCTATGCCGGACTCCTACCGACTAAAAAATCCCACGTAACGCCCAACAGCCTACGGTTGGAAGCACCGGGTAAGCCTTCGGAAGGATGTCCCAGGACTCCCAACAGACCTACGGCTATCACTGTGGCCTCGCCTAGGGAGGACTCGGGTGCTATCCCGCGTCTTTGGGGGGGTTTTCGAGTGTTATCCCGTTTCTTAGGGAGGGCGTGCGTGAATCCCTCACGGCACGCTGTCGTCTAGGGTCTGCTTCTGTAAGGACGGTGAGCAGCCCCTCACCGTCCTCAGGCCCCCGTGACTCGTACACTATGGGGTACAAAGGAAAAGTGCAGTAAGCGTTCTGCCTCAATCTTTCCGATTATCTATAGGGCTCTTCAAAATATCTTCTTCAATCTCTTCAAAATTCTTGGAAGAATTTAACAGGATAACCAGGATAAAATTTGTACCTACTTTGATGTTGGAAAGTTTCTTAGGCTATTATGTGTTACTCTACACGTAGCAAGTACAGCAACACACTGAGTACCGCTTGCTATCACCTTCGGGCTTGTGCACCTGCATATGACGTGCACTGGTTCGACTCGGTACATAGACATACTTTGAGAATAATATCAACGATCCTCTAATTTCAGACTGTGTCAAGTCCCTACGTGATAGGAGAGACTTCGCCTCCATATGCGTGTTCTACAGAGCTGTATCGTTTATATTGTAGAATGAGCTCCCTGCTTCGGTTCTTTCAAACGTCTTGAGTTACTCAAAAGGGGTCTTTTGCAGGGTCAGCTTGGCATGGTGTCTAATGTTGCAAATGACCATGTGACCACTTACGATTGGACTGTATGCTTGTCTGACACTTTACTGGTAGGTTTAAAAATAAATACAAAATTAGCAAAGACAAATACTGATATGATGACACAGCAATTTCTAATCAACCTGGCAACTCTGCAACAGCAGTCGCATACTTTACCATCTGCTGCGCCATCAAGGCAGTTTTTTATTAGATGAGAGTTAAATAATAAAACTGCACCACATAATGATATTTCAAAATAATTTAATCAATAAAATAGTTATTACCATCTTTATTGTAAAAGATGTCTTGCACCGGCTACCAAACCTTCCCAAGTTTCGACGGCAGCCTGTTCTATAAAATCAGGGGATACCAAGAATCTATTCAGAGTACCCTGAGCACCTAGTTGTGCCGGCAATTCGTAAGTGTAAGAGTAAGGAACTCCCATAATCTGTGCAAAATCGCTTGAGCAGCCAGATACAGCGTACCCTATAGTGGCTAGAGTGTTACCAACCCTATAATTAGGCTTTTGTTCCCATTTTACTTTATCTATAGCTTCAGCCATCTTGACACCAGCTACTTGAAGCATCAAAGCGTTAGAAGCAAGAGTCCCGTTACCCCATCCATACAAAATCATGCTTCCCGTGCTATGTATGTCTTCATACATTGTTACCCGGCCGTAGTATTTAGCCAGAATGGTTGCGACGGCAAGAGTTTCCGGTTCAGAAGTAGGTGAGGCACCGTGGAACGTGTTGGTGCAAGGATTTGAGCTGGAAATTGTACCCCAATCGATGTCAAAGTTTCTGTTGAGATCCACACCAATACAAGTATTACCAGGATTTAAACCAGAGCGGCGATTTTTGCGCCAAAAACGGTCCTGAAAGATAAAGAAACGATATGAAAAAACACGAATGTAAAACAGTTACATTAAACCCACATATCTATGCTTGAGGTATGGGATTTAGGTAAATAAAGCAAAAACCAAAAATATTTTTTCATTCAGTACTTACATCAGTATGAGACCATACGTATCCATCAGGGTTAGCGATAGGCATTATAATCCAATCAATGTAGTTAAACAAGTCCGTATAATCTACATCGGTGAGAAGCTTCTGAATGGCGTACAGTGTTGGTGGTAAGGTAACCCATTCACGGGCATGCAATAGTGATTGCAAGAAAATTATTGGTTTCCCGTAGTTCTGAAAGTGGAAAAACATTACATTTATTGATATTGTTATAAAAGTAGAACTTGTTCTTACTGTGACAAATAAATAACAGACCCTTTTTGTTAACGTGTGGAAATTGCCACAGACTCATGTCGTACTCAAAACACACGGTCCCAACCTACTCGTGAGTCGTGTAGCACTGACGCCCCAGGTATCTTCTCGAAAGAAGGTCCCAGAAAAACCCAAGAAATATTCATAAGAAGTCTCACAAACTAATATTCACAAATCTTAATAACATACAAGTTCTTGTAGTTCGTTGTAACTTTCATTGATGTTTTAACACGTTCGCAGTCCTAGTGATTTTACTAGGCGAAAATTGCGGTTTATGACGTATTAAAAAAAACTACCAACTCTATTATATATTTTTATTGGTAGTTTTTATGGCAATGTACATCATATTTTTTTTTGATTTATCATTCTCTTTGTTTAGAAGTTAGAGGGGGCGGGGGCACTCATTTTTCCACTTTGGAAGTGTTTCTTGCGCAAACTATTCACTTTAGAAATAAATGTTCTTAGAAACCTCAATAGCATTTTTAAAGACCTATCTATAGATACCCCACACGTATGTGTTTGATGAAAAAAAAATTTTTGAGTTTCAGTTCTGAGTATGGGGGACCCCCAAAATGTACTGCTTTTTTTCTAGTTTTATATAAAAATCTAAACGCGGTTCACATAATACATCTACTTACCAAGTTTCAATAGCATAGGCCTATAGTTTCGGAGAAAAATGGCTGTGACATACGGTCGGACAGACAGACAGACATGACGAAACGGAACCCTAAAAAACCCAAAGTTTGGCCCAGGCATCAAATTCGAGACCTCGGTACAGCAGGGTGTATAATAATATAATGCTCACTACACCATCGAGGTAGTGAATGAGTAGCCAAGAATATCAATCATGTGCTGATTTGATGATGACACGTGACCCGTCATGACGACATGAGCCTATGGCAGTTCACTTGCTGGACGTGCCTGCCTCTCCCAAATTACTCCATACCACACGATCCTGCGATCTTCTTCATGTCGAATTAAAAATAAACTTTTGAAAACTCCCATTATTAAACGTGCAACCAGAGTTCAATATATGTAGTTATGTCGCGGGAAATGCCGGAAGGCATCATCTAGTCATCCCATGAGTAGGAAAATATTATGTTAATAATAATTTATAAATGTGAAAGTTTGTGAGTGTGGATGTTTGTTACTCAATCACGCTCTAACGGTTAAATGGAGCTGACTGAAATTTGGTACAGGGTACAAGGACTTTATTATAGTTTCGAATAACACATATACGTACTTTTCATCCTGGCATTATGTTCCCATGGGAAACAGGAACAGGCACCGAGTAAGACACGGACGAAACCCAGATCATTATTATAGATAATAATAAAATAACTTACTTCAAATCCCGTGGAAGATATTTTCAAGATGGGAATGGGTCTGCCCTCTACACTCTCGCCAGCTATTTCCATTTGGGCAACTCCGGGATACTCTCCAGCCATAGCGGCCATGTATTCAAGGACCTGTCAATAAATAAAGCATTTAACAATTTATGTAATTTTTTTGTATAAATAACTTTTCCGCATATATCCGTACAGTTCTGTAGCTCAGTGTTCAGTGCAATGTGTTCTTTGGCAAAAATTCCTACGTCAAGATAAGTCCCGTCTGAAACAACTTGCCCTTTTCACTTTAAATAAAACTTATACAAAAAGACCATAACGAGGAGAATTTCACCAACTTTCTGAAATGATACCGTTCATCTGCTAATGTAACTTTATGACAAGATCAAATAAATTACCTCGTCATATGTATATATCTCATCAAATGTCAGATCAGTATTTTTGCTATTAGTCCTATTTTTCCTTTTAGCCTTAGCTGCACGTAGTTTTTCATCTTCCTGCTCTAAAAGTCTGAAAAAAGGCAATGGATATAAAATTTGATCCTTATTGTTAACTGTTAAGTATATTTTTTTAATAACAACAACTATAATAGAAATTGAGAATAACGATCCAACTTGTGCCTTTTAAGAACTCTATTTTCGTAAATGTATTCAAAAACAGGCTAAGTGCGAGTCTGTGCGAGTCTGACTCTCGCAGATATAGAATAGAAATATGCTATAAAATGTAATAGAAAAATGCTTTATTGTACACAATTTAAGAGTTGTATGGGAGACACATTAACTTGTCTTTCCTAATAAACTTACAGTAGGTACTTTTTTAACGTGGGAAAAATCCCTCATGGATGCTATGCCAGACTCATACCGACTAAAAGCTTACCTATTTGGCAACCCTTTCAACAACTCGTTCGTTATTTCGTTGCCGGCCGACAGTACAGCGAAATCAAATAAAACACTGCACGGAGGGACTTTATTAGTGTACCGGGGGCCCTTCCGTACGCCGTGCCAATCTACCGCACTACCTCTGTCTGCCTTTGGTTAGTTAGAGTCTCGATTAGTCTCTTGCGCCACCGGCACACAGGCACTCCTTCACTTTTTTAACCCCCCTTTTTTTCACAAAAACAACATGGCTAAAGGTAAGAAAAGAGAAACAGTATACACAGCGGCATCGTCGTCCACACTCTACATGGACCTTTGCAACATCAGAGGTATGCACAAGAACCTCAACGTAGTCCACCACCATCTCGAAACTGCGAAGCCGACACTCTTTTTCTTGACGGAGACGCAGATTTCATGCCCGGGCGATACATCTTACTTAATGTACCCTGGCTATAAGCTTGAGTACAACTTCAAGCCGAAAGCCGGGGTATGTTTGTACGTCCGTGATGATGTCTGCTGTCGCCGTCTCACAAGCCTTGAAGACAGGGACCTGTCTACGTTATGGGCGCGCGTGGCTCACGGGGGCCACACTCGGATCTACGCGTGCGTGTACAGGTCTCACAGCGGTAACACGGACACAGTTCGCCTTTTTGACCACCTGCAACAATCGACTGACAAGGTGATTGAGCAGTATCCCTCTGCGGAGATAGTGATTCTGGGGGATTTCAACGGTCATCATGTTGACTGGTTGGGCTCCCGGATAACCAACTTTGCGGGGAATGCTGCTCACGAATTTGCCCTGACCTATGGGTTCTCACAACTGGTTAAATCCCATACGAGAATACCAGACAAGGTGAACGAGCATAGTGCATTGCTGGACCTCCTGCTGACAACGCGTCCGGATGGATACACCGTCTCAGTGGATGCTCCGCTCGGTTCGTCGGACCACTGTATCATTCGGGCGCATGTGCCTCTCGCAAGGCCTGAACCACCTCGGCCCAAGGAGTGGCGACATGTGTGGCACTATAAGTCAGCAGACTGGGATGGACTGCGGGAGTTCTTCGCGTCGTACCCGTGGAGGCGGCTTTGTTTTGCCTCAGACGATCTGGATTCCTGCGCTGCAGCAGTCGCTGAGGGGATCTTGGAGGGCATGGAGTGCTTCATTCCCAACCGCTGGATCCCTGTGGGAGCAAAAAAGCGACCGTGGTTCAATCGGCTCTGCAGAGAAGCTTTGATGCTGAAAGAATCTGCCTACAGAGCCTGGACCACGGCTCGTGCAAATTCAGATCCTAACATCTCTGAGGTGAAACGCAAATTAAATGCCGCCTCGAGGGCCAGCAAAAATGCAATCAGGGCTAAATTCGACTTCGTCGGCAGAATTGGTGAGCGGCTAGCGGGGTACCCTTCAGGGAGTCGTGAATTCTGGTCGCTTGCCAAAGCTGCCGAGGGAAACTTCTGTAAGTCTGGTTTACCACCTTTGCTTAAACCCGACGGTAGTCTCGCCCAGAGTGCCAGGGAGAAGGCCGACCTTCTGGGTTTTCTATTTGCCTCTAACTCGACCATGAGCGACGGGGGTGCTGTGCCGCCGGACGTTCCGTGGTGTGGAACTTCCATGCCGGAAGTTATATTTACGCAGCGGGACGTCCGACGGGAGTTTCGTTCTCTGGGCGTTCATAAGTCGAGTGGGCCGGACGGTATACCCGCGGTGGTACTTAAGCAGTGTGGTCCAGAGTTGTGTCCGGTACTTACACGTCTTTTCACGCTTTCATATTCCATGCGACAAGTCCCGGCGTCGTGGAAGATCGCGTATGTGCATCCTGTGCCCAAGAAGGGTGATAGGACCGACCCGGCCAATTACAGGCCTATAGCCGTCACCTCCCTATTGTCTAAGGTGATGGAGCGTGTAATTAATACACAGCTCCTGAGGTACCTTGAGGAAAACGACCTGCTCAGTGACCGGCAGTACGGTTTCCGTCACGGTCGCTCGACGGGCGATCTTCTCGTGTGCCTCACACACCGATGGGCGACGGCTATCGAGAGTAAGGGCGAGGCTCTAGCAGTGAGCCTCGACATTTCTAAAGCCTTTGACCGGGTCTGGCACCGTGGTCTTCTTAAAAAATTGCCCTCCTACGGACTGACCGAGAGATTATGCGGATGGGTGTCCAGCTTTTTGGCCGGTAGAAGCATCGGGGCTGTTGTCGACGGCAGATGTTCTGACTGCATGGCCATTAACGCTGGAGTACCGCAAGGGTCAGTGTTGTCCCCTACTCTGTTTCTGCTGCATATCAATGACATGTTGTCTATTGACGGCATTCATTGTTATGCAGATGACAGTACGGGGGACACTTGTTACACAGGCCGCCCCGGTATCTCTCGGGACGCAGTGGAAGAGAGTCGTGAACAGCTTGTGTCTGAAATCGAGGCTACTCTTACTAGAGTGTCCGATTGGGGTAGACAAAACCTTGTCCAGTTCAACCCTTCGAAGACACAGGCGTGTTTCTTCACCGCTAAGAAAGCCCCAATTACTGTAGCGCCACAATTCCAGGGCACATCTCTTTCCATCTCTAAAAGTATAGGGATCCTTGGTGTTGACATCTCCAGTGACGTTCAGTTCCGCAGTCATTTGGAGGACAAGGCCAAGCTGGCGTCCAAGAAGCTCGGTGTGCTCAACAGGGCGCGGCGGTACTTTACTGCGGCGCAAACACAGCTTCTCTATAAGTCGCAAGTGCGGCCACACATGGAGTACTGCTGTCACCTTTGGGCGGGGGCATCCGAATATCAGCTTCGTCCATTTGACTCGGTGCAGTGGCGAGCTGTGAGAGTTGTCAACGATCCTATACTGACAGGTGGTGTTGAACCTCTTCGCGACAGGAGAGACTTTGCCTCCTTATAGATAATATTAAGATAATAAGATTTATTTTCGTGTGTATTATGCGTGTTCTACCGCCTGTACAATGGTATGTGCTCTGAGGAATTGTTTGACATGATGCCCACGGCTACGTTCTATCATCGCACCGCTCGCCATAGACAGGGATTTCATCCTCACACCCTACGTCCGGAGCGTTCGAGCACGGTTAGATCCGATAGGGGTTTTCTTCCGCGAACGCTTAGGTTGTGGAATGATCTTCCTGCCTCGGTTTTCCCAAACGCCTACAGTATGGGGTTCTTCAAAAGGGGTCTAAGAAGGTTTTTACAGGGTCGGCAGCGCGAGTGTGGCGCCTCTGGTGTTGCAAACGTTCATAGGCTGCGGTGACCACCAGTCCTTCTGGTGGGCCGTATGCTTGTATGCCACCTTAGTGGTATAAAAACAAAAAAAAAAAAAAAAAGTGTGCGATTTGCAATATTTTTTCGTTCATAAACTGTTGCGGTCTTTGTTGCTGTAGTATTTTTGATAATTTAACGCACAATGCCTAAAGTAGCACGCACACCCCCCCAAGCGCAGGTACCCCTTAGTAGTGAAGATCAAGCACCTCAAGACTCCTCAGGCTCGGAATTGATTCCAGTAAGTCAACGCAGTAAACGCAAGCGGGTTTGTGGCTCGCCACGAAATGAATTTAACCAATTCAAGGACGAAATAAATGGAATTTTACAGGGTTGGAAAAGCGACCAAAATACAGTTTCAGAGGGTACTCTAAGGGATATCATAAAGCAGGAATTGTCCCTGGCACTGAAAAATGGCTTTAGTGAGCTGATTGCGGGTCAACTAAAACCTATTCAAGTGGATATAGCTGAATTCAAGACTTCTTTTGCATTTTTTAACGATAGCTTTGAGGATCTCAGGAGACGTTTTGACCAAAAAGAATCAATTATAAACGAATTAAAAGAGGAAAACTTGAATCTTAAAAAAAGTATTAGTGAGCTTTCAACACGTTTGGCTATGGCTGAACAAAACAACCGTGAAAATAATGTTGAGATCAACGGTTTGCCAGAGGATAAGACGGAGAATCTGGTTGAGATGGTGCTGAAAATGGCAAGTGTAACCGATAGTAAAATTAGCGACAGCGATATATTGCAGGTAACACGTGTAGCCAAATTAAATAAAGAGAGTAATCGGCCGCGATCCGTAATAGTGAAGCTTCAAAGTCCTCGCCTACGCGACACTCTGCTGGCGTCAGTTTCCGGCTTCAATAGGGCTCATCCTAGAGATAAGTTGAATTCCGTTCAGTTAGGTGTAAAGGGAAGTCAGGTACCTATCTTTGTAAGTGAGCATTTGTGTCCCTCTGGTAAACAGCTACATGCCTTAACGCGTAAACTAGCCAAAGACTTGTCATATCAGTTTGTGTGGAGACATACATTCTAAATCGTTATATATCAGGGAATCAGAAAGTCTGAAACGTATGAAAAATTTTGATAGTGAGTAAGATGGAAACAACTTATGCCTATCTTTTTTAACAATGCTCTGGGCGATGTTGTTTTAGAAATGTTCGATATTTATTATCAAAATATGGGGGGAATAAAAACGAAACTTGATGATGTACATAAAAACATTTTGCTTTCAAATTATAATGTAATAGTCATAACTGAAACGTGGTTACAGTCTAGAATTTCAAATGGGGAGTTTATAGATCCAAGATATGTAGTGTATAGAAGAGATAGGGTGTGTTCTAGGGAGACCAAAGAGGACGGTGGAGGTGTCTTAATAGCTGTCAAGCGAGAAATTAAGTCAGTAAGAATTAAAAATTGGGAGAGTGAATATGAAGACTTATGGGTCACTATTGAAATAAACGTTGGTAACACTACAAAGAAAATTGCACTATGTGTAGTTTACTTACCTCCACCGATCAAATTGGATTACTTGTCAGGTTTTTTAAATAGGGTTAGTGATGTTTTAAATAACGTAGATGACGTCCTCCTACTTGGAGACTTCAATCTTAGGTTCATTGCTTGGACAAAGGGCCAGGATGTTTTATATGCAACACCGTCAAACTATGAGAACTCACTTGGTAACTCGTTGATTGACTTTATTTCTATGAATGGATTATATCAATTTAATACAATTCTTAATGTGGAATGTAGGATTTTGGATCTCGTGTTAAGTAACATATCGAATATATCGGTCACACAAGCCATGGATGCATTAAGTAAGATTGACCGCCGTCACCCTTGCTTGCTTATTATAATTCCATTTAGTAGTATGAGGTATTTAAGACCAAAGTATCAAACTAGGTATAACTTCTTTAAAGCTGACTACGAGGCAATAATATGTTACTTGAGCGGTGTAGATTGGGATGATTTGTTTGGCGTATGCAGGGATGTAAATGAAATGGTGAAGAAATATTACGAGCTATTACAAGAATTATTTGAAAAATTTATCCCAAAATATAAGCAGACTATATCTAAGTTCCCTTCCTGGTTCACAAATTCGCTTATTAGAACTTTATCTGAAAAAGAAAAATATAGACAAAAATACCGCAAATATCATAATCCACGAGACAAACTTACTTATGAACTACTGCGCAGTAGATCCCATAAATTAATAAATAAATGCCATGCTGATTATAAACGTAAACTTGAAAATGAAATAACGAAAAACCCTAAATTATTCTGGCGCTATATCAAAGACAAACGTAGGGGCGAGTCTTCCATACCGGCTAAAATGTTCCTAAATGACAAAATTGCTGATAATGGTCGTGACATGGCCAACTTATTTGCAGATCAGTTTGTATCGGTGTTCGGTGATCAATCTTCTACAAATATACAAAATGTACAAATTTTCTAATGACTAATAATACTATAGGTAATGTTCAATTCACAAAAATGGAAATTTTAAAAAAACTGAAGCAAATTAATTCTTCTAAGGGCCCAGGGCTTGATTCAATACCTCCCTCATTCGTTAAGCGCTGCGGCGGTTGCCTTTGTACGCCATTGCAGATCATCTTCAATGCCTCTCTTAGCGAAGGCATCTTTCCTGAAGCCTGGAAAAAAGCCAGGATCACGCCCGTCTACAAGAAAGGAGACCCTGCAGACATTAGGAACTATCGGCCAATATCGATACTGTCATGTTTTTCTAGAATTCTTGAGTCATTGGTTTGTGCGGTCGTTACACATCACTTTGACAAGTTTATCTCCACATCTCAGCACGGTTTTAAGACTGGCCGAAGTGTGGAAACCAATCTCGTGCAATATGTGTCAGATGTATCTTTGGCTCTTGATAATAGATTAGAAGTTGACGCTATATATACAGACTTTAGTAGCGCTTTCGATAAAGTGAATCATTCAATATTGTTGTCAAAGCTGGAATATAACGGAGTGCATGGCTCACTGTTCAAATGGTTCACGTCATATCTATCTCGTAGATCCCAACTCGTTGCCCGGAATGGATATGAATCGTATCCTTATTATGCCATCTCAGGAGTTCCCCAGGGTTCCCATCTTGCACCTGTTCTCTTCTCACTTTTTATCAACGACATAACTAGCCAGATACGTAACTGTAAATACTTGATGTTTGCCGATGATCTAAAAATATACAAAACCGTGAACTCTGACAATGACTCCAAATTAATCCAACAGGACCTTTTGAGGATCGAGGCTTGGTGCACGCTGAACCATATGAAACTAAACGTTGAAAAATGCAGTCATATACGTTTCACGAGAAAAAAACAATCTCAATTAGCATCATATAACATGAATGGCATCCAATTGAGTACTGTTAGCGAGGTGCGAGATCTAGGTGTAATAATGGATAGCGAACTAAATTTCAGAAGTCACATTAGTAGCATTGTGAACAAACCTGCACAAATGTTAGGATTTTTAAAAAGAAGCACTAAAGGTTTTAAAATGGAGCGAACTAAAATAACATTGTACAACTCCCTGGTGCGTAGTAACCTCGAATTCTGTAGCGTAGCCTGGAATCCACATTATGCTGTCCATTCGCAAAGAATCGAAAGAATACATAGAGCTTTCACCAAACACCTTGCATATACTACAAACAGAGTAACCCCAAGATGTCCGTACCAGGAACGTATAAAAAGTTTTAAAATGAACTCACTACGCGAACGAAGAAGATTCAAAGATCTGATGTTCTTCTATAAATTAGCAAATAGTCTACTTGACTGTAATGAACTTGTTGCGCGTTTAAATATTGATGTGCCTTACAAATTACCGAGACACCCCATAACTAAGTTTTATCATGTAGGGTCCAGCAAAACGAATATCGGAGTAAATTCACCACTGATAAGAATGAGTAGGTGCATGAATACTTTTCTTGGAACTGTACCGGACGCCGACATACACCACGATTCACAGGGCTCCTTTAGATCCAAAATCCTACAGTCTCTAGGTAACTAGACTAATAAGAAGTTTAACTTTGTATCCTTAAGTATACCTAGTTTTAGTACAATGTAGTAACGAGATGCCTATTTATTTGTTAAGCAGTACCCATGTTGAACGATAGGGAATTATAATCCTACACTTTGAGATTTACGTATCGGATCTGTCTGTATGTATTTGTCCTTGTGTTTATAGAAATTTAATGTTGCGCATGTTAAAAATTTTTGGTTATCCCGTAATTGGCTAGTGTGTAAGCCTGTTTTAAATTATTGTACGCACAAGCTGTGGGAAGACCTTAATAAATAAATAAATAAACCCTAAGAATGGTAAATCGCCATCAGAGTTCAGATGCTCACTGTCTTACTTACTCTCTTATGTTCCCAATAGTTGCTTCGTATTCTACTCCAGCAGATTTCATTGAACTTTCAAAAGACTCTTTTTGAATTTTGGATACAAAAATTTCACCAGGATTATTGAGAGTAGGAAATGCCCAGATGTCTAATTCTAACTCATTCACCACATTGTTCATTAATACAATTTCGTCCACATTTTTCGGGTATACTTGATAGAGCACATGTCTGAAAAAAAAATAGTTAAAAATATATTAAACAATAAACATATTTTCTTCGTTTGCTGTATTATTTACTTATCTGATCAAAATCTGAGAAGAATTTCTCAGTAATCTTTCGGTTTTTTAATAATTATGAAAATTTGAGTTTGAATTTTAAAAATTGTCCTTGTCTTAAATGAAAGAACACCATTGAGAATAGTCTTAAGAAAGCTCGGTGAATAGAGATAAAAAATCAAAATAAAAAAAAAAATTAAATTCCCACGACGGTTAAAGTGTACCTAATTGAAAAAAAAAGGATTAAATAATTTCATAACGCCCCCGACTTCAAAATTTAAAAACCCCGACATGAAAAATACCTGCAAAAAGTAATAATAGCGTTCTCGTGTCGGGGACCTGAGATCGTTCTGATAACATTGTAGGAGTGCTTTACCAGTTACCGGCAATATGTATTTGCACAAACAAACAAACATCCTCACCACCCAAACGCATATACCGTCTCCGTTCCGTCGTGGGTAAAAAAGAAAGAGAAAAAATGCCTATCTGATGTAGATGGTGGGGGTTGAAAAACAAAAGTAAAAGAGGCTTGATAAATAAATAAAAAATTGTCATTGAACTTTTATGTTTGGACAAACGGACTTGGACAGAGGTAATAGACCGTTTGCTGTAGGTGTAGCTTGCGTTTATCGCATTCAATGTGCCAAGAAGCAATTAATATTCAGAAGAAAAATCCTGACTTACAAATGCAGCTGTGGTGAAAAAGAAAGCACTTACCCATCATATTGCTCATGTTTACCGAAAACTAAGTAAAAGGACAAACTAAATAGGAAGAGCAACTTCATCCTGCCGATTCAAGACACAACTAACCAAATGTGGAGACGTTGATGGAAATATCATTCGATTATCTTATAGCTTAAGGAAATATTACCGTATTAATTGGTATTAATGGCTGTAGAATATTTACGATCAATATTTTTTTGCTACTGTATTAATCTATTTACTTGTGATATGAACGCTATCGCTATGCTTATTCTGATAACTTTTAACGATGTTATTTTTCCGCCATTGTACGTTACTTAGAGGGAATTAAGTTTCAATGAAGCACTATTTTGCTAGTTTGCTTGTAGAGATTTCTATTTAACCTTAAAACACAAATACCTTATCAATCAATCAATCATCAATCAATACTTATAATAAAATCGTAACAAGTCGCTGTCTGTACATGGAAGATAAATAAGAAAAAATATTACAGGGGGCCTTTATGAACGCAATAGAACCCAAAACAATGATTTTTAGAATTTTTGTCTGTTTGTCTTTATGTCTGTATATCTGTTTATCTGTACGTTTGTACACGCTAATCTCAGTAACCGCTTAACCGATTGCAATGCGGTTTCCTTTATTGTGTTGAGGTTTGCTCCACTTAACATTTGGTGTTTATTCCATGTCAATCGGTTTATAAATAAAAAAGTTATATCACTTTTAAGAATCATACATAACAATATGAATCTAAAATTTGGTAAATCTAAACTGGCAAACAGGGCAGTTTCACACGCATCTTTAAGCTCTTTTATGATTAAGCAAACAATTGACTTAATCTTTAAGCTCTTTTATGATTAAGCAAACAGGCAGTTTCACACGCTGCTTGATGAGTCTGCTGAAGTCATACACCTCATGTGACGTAAACGAAGTTGCGGGGTCAGCTAGTTACACAAATACTTTTAAAAAAGCTAAGCTTTAGTAACATCTTTTTGTTTAAAACACCTCAGTGGCTCAGAGTGAAGTCTTTGATTTATTTGTGTTCCAACAACCTGAACGTTGTTGTAGTAATCTTTAGAGAAGTTCTAGACGAATTTCAATGTCAATGGACGGATCGGAACAATTAATTTTTTTTCCGATTCTGTGGGAACGAGCTTAACAATAAATGCAATCAATAATTTCTATGCAATAGTTTTCTTTTGTAACTCAAATCCCTCACTTTATATTACTATCCTGTGATATCTAGATTTATCAGGCGTATAATTCAGTTCAACACAGTCATTTATATAGGTTTTGCTGTTCAAATCGTCCTGAAGACTTTGAAGAGCACCGACTAAAACAATTACTATTTTTCCATCAGAGGTCCTAAATTTTGTACGTACAACGTGTGTTTCAGTGCAGTATTATTGTTCAAGTAAGACGTAACTTCTCTATCTTCTATGTAATTCACGTCTTTCATTACTACCTTTATGTAAATGTTAGTGTAAATGTTTTTGCCTTTTTGCCTGAACGAGTGTCATCTGTTTTTTTAAAGAATCTCTTAATGTAAAATATGACTTACCTATCATACATCGGATTAGGTACACGGTTACAACATCATCTGTGAATTTCACAAAACCACCAGGCATTACTTCACTTTTTACCATCACACCATGCACCTGGTGTTTATTCTGACACCCACCAATTTCCCGAACAACTACAGTATGGGGTTCTTCAAAAGGGTCTAACAAGGTTTTTGCAGGTTTCAAACCTCCATGGGCAGCGGCTGTCTTCTACGTTGGTAATAAAAAAAATTATCGAGTCAACAAAAAGAAGCCTTTGTAGCTGCACTAACTCCTCCTGGGACATCCTTCCGAGGACTTCCCCGGGGCTACCAACCATAGGCTGTTTGGCGTTACGTGAGGTTTTTCAGTCGGTAGAAGTCCGGCATAACATCCATGAGGATTTTCCCTCACGTTAAAAAAAAAGCTGCACTAACTCTGTGTTCTTAGCCGAAATCTGTCGGGAATCCTGGGACAGCCTTCCGAGGGCCATGTGACTACAATCTGCGCCTGTCCATTTCAACACGGTAAATAGGCTCAGTATCTATAACAAATTTCTAAATTTTTACGCGTGGAGATCCCTCATGCTATGCCAGACTCTTGCTCACTAAAACCACACGTGCCCTACCACCACCTACGGTCAGGTGCCCCCAGTAAGCCATCAGATGTGCCTATCCCTGGGATTTTCCTAAATAAAGTGTAGCATTTATTTTCTGTAGATGCAGCATTGGGAGTGTAGAAGCACCCTAATCGATCTATCGTTTTTTAATCGGTTGTCTGTGGTGGCATTTCTGCTGTCAGAATGACAGGATGTCATAAGTTCGGTGACGAATCGTTTTTGCATTAAAGGAAAACAGGTTTTAAGAGAATTCTGGACTATTCCACGTGAGAGGGGATATAAAAAGCCCTGCCTTGGTTCCAAGTGGTTTTTTGGACTTTTTACTTTTACCATCCGCTAAGCAGGAGTGAATTTTGAAGCAACTCTGAGTAGCACACCTCAATTTCGATTTAGAGGTTGTAAGTTCTAACCTGAGGACTTGTTAAGGAGAATTTCCTGCGTTTCACCTATTCTTATCAGAAGGAAGTGGACTCTGTGACGACCAATACCCAGATTCTGGTAAGTTTCAATTAACTATTTGCAAAGCGGGTCGATTGTCGTCTGTCGCGCAGCCAAGATCTTAATTTGTCGTTTCTTTCATGACAGGGTTTTTTTAGTACGGGGAAAAGTTGTACAGCCACACCCCAATCATACGTGGACTGCGCGAGCAGGTTGCATGTGAGAGAAGCTCGCCGTCTACACCTGGCATTACCACCAGCCACTGCCACTCTACGCTCACACTGCAGGCCAGTACTTTGTCAGCATACTTTTACATGTAAACTAGCCGCCTACGTTACTTCCTCACGCTGATTTAGTGTAGTGCTGTACTAATAATACCTAAACCTGTAATATTCTTATGTATGTCTGTGCTTTCTGTATCTATGTAATCTCATTGTCTCTGTGGTGTACTGTGTACTATATAAATATATGTGTGTACACCCTATTGGCTGTTTTCGTCAGAGCCCTGGCCTCCCTTGCGCACCCACTAGAAACTCTGTAACAAGGCGCCCTGGGAAAGAGTTCTCTGCATAGCTACCTCGCGCTAGTTGGTGAGTAACATCATTGTGTTATAAATTGGCTCCCAACGTAGTGGCAAGACTCTGAGAACTACTCTGCGGTAGTCTCAGTCTAGTGTGTGTGCATAGGTGGTTACCTCTGGCGAAACCATTCTGGAATCGTCCGAGACGCTCCAGGACGTTAATTGGTGGTGCTAGCAGCTAAGCACAAAACCTTCCCTTTCGTCTTCTTCCAGCTCCCTACATCTTTGGCTGGAAAAGACACAAAATTCTAAATTTAAAAAATTTAAAATTAGCTGTGATTGTCGGAGACATATCGTCGCCAGCAGGACGACGCAGGGGCATCCAAGACGCGGGGGGTCCACGCGCCCCGCTCACCGAGCAACAGCTGTGCGGCCGTCAGTCACTACGTCAAAAAACACCGTCACCTCAACACGCGCACCTATATCTACCTACCTATACGTCTGTGATTTTGTACAATCAACCGTTATTATAAAGTTCACCAAGAAACCAGCTGTTTCTCTTGCCACCACCTGCAAGACCCAGAGCACGTCGTCACCAGTGATTTTGGAAAGATTTTTTGATTTTATTTGGCATACCCACTTCTTTTTCTTATTGTGTTTTTTCTTTTATGTGTTTCTTTTTTTCTTTTTTTTGTGGTGCACACACATGTATTTATTGTAATATTATATTAGCATAGATTAATATATTACATACATTATTCTATAGCTTCACCTCTGTGTTAACTTAGTGAATTTCACTCTGTGTAATTATAAATTTTTTTTTGAAGGTATGTTGATACCTTGTAATTTTGAATGTTAACCTGAACTGTGTTATCAGAAAATTTAGAAACTTTTCTCTCTTAGTATACCCTTAATCTTTGTTAAATTCTAAAGGTCAATTTGAAACATAATTACCTAACTTAGTACACTTTGTTGTAACTCAATTTACATTTTTACTTTGTAATTGATCCCTATCTGTGCCATTTTATCTTTATAATTGTTGTAAGTAAATTTTTACATAATGGCACAGATGAAAAAATATATTAATTATTTAAGAATGGATGAACTTGCTAACGAGCTGTCCCACATGGGAATTTCAGTGGAACCGGAAACGACAGTGTCTGGCCTTCGGAGTGAGCTAAGAACGGCACACCGACTCGTCCGTCGAGGTAGCATCAAAGCGAGTGCTCCGGTACCCGCTGATGCATCGGCTGAGCTCTCGACCTGCCTCCCAAAGGTCTCCGAGCTGGAGGAGGCTATTCAATCAGGTGACATCTTCATTAATAAGGGTAGTCGTCTTAGGGTGTCTATCAGAGCCAACTACTTATTGAGTAGGTTAGCTCGTTGTGGTCTGGATTGCCCCGACCTGGTGGATATTCGTGGTAGGCTAGTGAAGATCATCGCTAGGGCTGAACCCAGTAGTGATTCTGAATCCGAAGGTTCGGATGATGATGGTGATGATCCTTCGGGTCGTGACCAGGTAGAATATACTTCACCAGTAGTGAGAGAGGACCGCTCGGTGCGAGCTAGTTCAAGTAGGAATAGTTCTACATGTAACATAGTGTATAAAGAAGGTCCCCTTAACTTATGTTCATTTAATTTAAAATATGATGGTTCTACTTGTGTACGTGTGTTTTTAGAGAGATTAGAGGAACTTAGATGTGCTCGGGAGGTTACTAAGCCTAGACTCCTTATGGCTTTCTCCGACCTGTTGGATGGACCGGCTTTGTCTTGGTTCCGTACAAACAAAGCTAACTTCATCTCATATGAGGATCTTATTAGTGAGCTTAGAGATACCTTCGATATTCCTGATTATGATTATCGCCTCAGGAACGAGATAAGACAGCGTACACAAGCCCGCTCTTAGTCCTTGGTTAACTATATATGTACAATGCAAGCCATGTTTTCAAGGTTGTCATGTAAGATGCCCAGTGAGGAACAGCTGGACATTCTCATGCACAACATTAGACCTGACTACATGAAGGAACTGGCCTTGCATGATGTCAACTCTGTAGATGACTTGAGACGTTTGGGTAAGCGCTTGGAGCTTGCGCGTACTAGGGCAGACGCTTTCCATGAGCCTGCTCTTGACAAGTTTGAGATTTCATCTGACTTACAGCGGCTTAAGAACAAAGGTGTACAAAAGCCCGCTAAGCAGGTGTCTGCAGTGGAGACGCCGGTTACCCCCCACGATCGCAAATGCTTTCGTTGCGGCGGGGGCGGTCACACTGCATACAGCTGCACACAGTCAAGGGAGCTGGTGTGTTTCCGGTGTGGTCTCAAATGAGTCAAGACCCCAGACTGCTCACACTGTACTAGCAAGTCAAAAAACGCGTAGGCCAGGGCCTTATTAGGAACTCTGTGCATTACTCTGTATCTGAGTCTATTTCTGATAAGGTCCTGTTTCCTAAACGGGATAGTGACATTAGACCGTATCTAGTTATTAAGGTTTTAAATTTAAATGTCTTAGGCCTTCTAGATTCCGGTGCCTCCTGCTCTATACTAGGTAAGGGAGCGCACCGCATCTTCTTGGAACTGGGTTTTGATCTTGTGAGTATCAATCCTACTTTTCGTATTACAACTGCAGACAGCACTCACTTGCAATGTCTGGGTTGTATCTCTTTGCCAATTGAGTACAATTCGGTTATCCGAGTTGTCAAGTTCTATGTTGTCCCAGGTATAACCACCTCCATGATATTTGGAGTGGATTTCTGGCAACAATTTAAGTTAAGTGATAAGTTAATTTTACAAAATATTAGTCTTGATAGCTTTAGTGATAATAATCCTATAGAGTCTGTGTCCCTTAACGGTGGCCTCGAGGATTACAACAACTTGACTGCTAAACAAAGGTGTGTAATCAACGGGGTCATTGAGAAATTTGACTCATTGAACACTGATAAGGTGGGCTTAGGTCGGACCTCACTTGTACATCATGTCATTGACACTGGTGACAGCAAGCCGATAAAGCAGCGTTATTATCCGCTCTCTCCCCTTAAACAGAAGGCCCTGGAAGCCGAGTTGGACCGAATGCTGGAGATGGGAGTAGTGTCCCCGTCTCAGTCCGCGTGGAACTCTCCAGTGGTCATGGTGGAGAAGGCAAACGGTGACCTCAGATTGTGCTTGGACTCTCGCAAGCTGAACTCTGTGTCAAAGAGTGACGCCTACCCCTTACCCTATATCAATCAAATCTTGGACCACCTTAATAACGCTAAGTATTTAACTTCTGTAGATTTGAGTGCGGCTTACTGGCAGATTCCATTTGACTCACCCCAGTCTGCTGAGAAGACTGCTTTTACGGTTCCCCGGAGAGGATTATTCCAATACAATTCGATGTGCTTCGGTCTTGTCGGGGCCAGTGCCACGATGCAACGCCTCATGGACCGTCTGTTTGGTCCCGAGTTCGACAACAAGGTACTTGCGTTTCAGGACGACATAGTCTGTGTGTCCAGCACCTTTGAGGAGCATATAGAGCTCTTACATAGAGTCTATCAGCAACTCAAGGATGCTGGCCTAACTATTAACATAAAAAAAAATCCCACTATTGTCGGAGTGAACTCAAATACCTGGGGTATTATGTGGACAAACATGGCCTACGGACAGACCCGGGTAAAGTTGAGGTTATCCTCAACTATCCCACCCCTTCTAACCCTAAGGAGGTTAAGAGATTTCTGGGAATGGCCGGCTGGTATCGTCGCTTTGTTAACAACTTCTCTAAAATTAGTAAACCTCTGTGCAAACTGACTTCTACGAACCTTAAGTTCGAATGGACCCCTGAGGCTGAACAGTCCTTTAACCTGCTAAAGTCAGCCTTGGTTTCTGCCCCTATATTAAAAATGCCTAACTTTGAGATGCCCTTCCGCATTCTTAGTGACTGATGATACTCAGTTGCTGCTGTACTGGCACAAACTCACGATGGTGTTGAGCACCCTATCGCCTACTGTAGCCGTTCTCTTAACAAGAACGAGGTGAACTACAGCACAACTGAGCGAGAACTTTTGGCCGTGATTTTCGCCTTGGAACAATTTCGTCAGTACGTCGAAGGCCAAAAGTGTACGGTCGTCACGGATCATTCATCTCTTCTGTGGTTCCATAAACTGAAAAATCCCACGGGTCGTCTAGCACGTTGGAGTATGAGGCTCAGTCAATTCGACTTTGACATAGAGCATCGAAAAGGTAAAGACCACGTTGTACCTGATGCTCTGTCTCGTATCAAAATTGATTCCCTCGATGCAGTACCCACTAAAGACCCGTGGTATGACCACACCATGAATAGTGTTCGGAAGAACCCTAGGAAGTCACCAAATTATGACATTCGTGACAACCTTCTATATAGGTTAACTAAAAATAAATATTCTTTGACTTCAGACTTTGACTGGAAGCTGGTGGTACCTCAGGAGGATCGCTTGCCCCTGCTCTCTAAGTACCACGATGACACACTTAGTGCCCATGGTGGCGTTTGGAAGACACATAAAAGGTTAGCCCTAAATTATTACTGGCCCAAGATGTACGAGGACGTCAAAGAATATGTTGGGAATTGCGAAACATGCAAGCAGTACAAACCCGTAAATACGTCTCGTCCCGGCCTAATGGGTAGCCCGAAGCGGGTTTCGAAGCCATTCGAAGCTATCTCTGTCGATCTGCTTGGTCCCTTTCCCACTTCGAGCAATAGAAACGTACACCTGATCGTGGTCTCCGACTACTTTAGCAAATACGTCATGTTGTGCCCTGTTCGGGTTGCCACAGGCGCTGTAGTCGCGAGGTTCATAGAGAAGAGTGTGTTTCTCGTGCACGGAGTCTGCAAGACTATTTACATGGATAATGGCCCTCAGTTTGTGAGTAAGCCATTTAAAGATATGTTAGCTAAATACAATGTACCTAATATATATTATAACCCGAGGTATCATGGCCAAACTAATCAGGCGGAACGAGCTATTCGTAATGTTGTTCAAGCGATCTCATGCTATGTGAAGTCACAACACAAGTCATGGGATTCGTTCTTGGTTGAGATACAGTGCGCTTTAAACACTGCAGTTAACGAAGCAACTCGTTTCACCCCTTACTTCTTGGTACATGGTAGGGAGTTTATTGGAGATGGAGTGCTGTACAGGCAGACAGATATTGCGTGCCACCCTGCTTCAGTCTCTGTAGACGATCCATCAGCCTTCGGTGTCAAGCTGAGAGAAATACAACGCATATACGACCAGGTGAGGAAACATTTGAATGTTGCCCACCAGCGTAATGAAAAGTATTACAACCTCAGAAAAAGGCATGTAGAGCTGAAAGTGGGACAGATAGTTTACAAACGCACGTTCTACCTGTCAAACAAGGCCAAGAACTTCACTTCTAAGCTAGCCCCTAAGTTCCTTAAATGTGTGGTGACTGCTAAACGATCCCCTTTGGTATATAGGCTGTCGGATCTGGACGGTAGGGATCTTGGGGAGTACCATATCAAGGACATCCTGAAGTATCAGGAGGAGCCATCTCCAATACCCAACGTCAGCAATGCTGTAACTACATAGCACTGTTTCTCTAGTTTATTAAGCCAGTGCTATGTGATCATTATGTAAGACTATTTTAATCTTTTGTTTGTATTTCTATGTGTGTACGTGACTTCAAATTGTCACGTTGTAGTTTCTTCTATGCACCGCACCGAGCGTTTTTCTCTCATTCGCTCCTCAGTACTCTACAATATCTTGAGAGCTTGGGTAGTGTTGGGGTATCGTCAGCGAGTAAAGGGAGCTTTCGTTTTCTATGAAGGGCATTAGACTCTAGTTACTTAGCCTATCCGGTACACGAGTCAGTGTCTAGTTAGGTGTATGGGAGGATCTCTCTTTGGTAGTGTAATGGTTGTAGTCAGCTGGTGTTTGATTTACCTAGCTGGTTGTCTTAGTTTATTAGTCAGTAATTTTCTGTTTTCTTTATTGTGTATTTCCAGCGTGTCGAATCCGCAGGAAATACTATTAAGGGGGGGGTGGTTGTAGCATTTATTTTCTGTAGATGCAGCATTGGGAGTGTAGAAGCACCCTAATCGATCTATCGTTTTTTAATCGGTTGTCTGTGGTGGCATTTCTGCTGTCAGAATGACAGGATGTCATAAGTTCGGTGACGAATCGTTTTTGCATTAAAGGAAAACAGGTTTTAAGAGAATTCTGGACTATTCCACGTGAGAGGGGATATAAAAAGCCCTGCCTTGGTTCCAAGTGGTTTTTTGGACTTTTTACTTTTACCATCCGCTAAGCAGGAGTGAATTTTGAAGCAACTCTGAGTAGCACACCTCAATTTCGATTTAGAGGTTGTAAGTTCTAACCTGAGGACTTGTTAAGGAGAATTTCCTGCGTTTCACCTATTCTTATCAGAAGGAAGTGGACTCTGTGACGACCAATACCCAGATTCTGGTAAGTTTCAATTAACTATTTGCAAAGCGGGTCGATTGTCGTCTGTCGCGCAGCCAAGATCTTAATTTGTCGTTTCTTTCATGACAGGGTTTTTTTAGTACGGGGAAAAGTTGTACAGCCACACCCCAATCATACGTGGACTGCGCGAGCAGGTTGCATGTGAGAGAAGCTCGCCGTCTACACCTGGCATTACCACCAGCCACTGCCACTCTACGCTCACACTGCAGGCCAGTACTTTGTCAGCATACTTTTACATGTAAACTAGCCGCCTACGTTACTTCCTCACGCTGATTTAGTGTAGTGCTGTACTAATAATACCTAAACCTGTAATATTCTTATGTATGTCTGTGCTTTCTGTATCTATGTAATCTCATTGTCTCTGTAGTGTACTGTGTACTATATAAATATATGTGTGTACACCCTATTGGCTGTTTTCGTCAGAGCCCTGGCCTCCCTTGCGCACCCACTAGAAACTCTGTAACAAGGCGCCCTGGGAAAGAGTTCTCTGCATAGCTACCTCGCGCTAGTTGGTGAGTAACATCATTGTGTTATAAAAGTTGCCGGAAGCCCCGGTAAGCCCCCATTAGGATGTCTCAGATTTGCCTATCTTTGGGATAACGGCTATTGTATGTACAGAGTGAAGAGGATATTATTTTACATTTATTTCACAGCAATATTTATTACCAGTTCAAAATGGTTATACTCATAGTTTAGAATGTACAAGATGAACAGTGTCAAACTGAAGACGAGACCAAAAATGAAAGATCTATGTGTGAGTTAAATAGTGTTGTTGAGTGGTCACACCTATGTTATCGATAAAAGTATCTGTATGAAGGCCACCACAAACGTAGCTATAATATATATTAATATGAAATATACCAAGGCATATTACGACATATTTTCCATATAAATTTTCGAAGGACCACACACGCAGCTATAATATATATTTCTATGACGTCATCAAAATATGTCGACAGATATAGCTTGGTATATTTTAGCATATTACTATATATTTTCGTATATTACTATATATTTTTGTATATTAATATATATCTTCGTATATTTTGAACATAAAGGATGTTCCGTTTGTTTACCGAACATTCGGGGAGAGTATCATAATCAGTGGTAGTACTTCCATTGTATGACTAAAGCAAGTAAATGGTAAATTAATCATGACGAAATTAATCTTGCTTGTAATCTTCCTGGAATCTTGAACTAAAAATCTTAAAGGTGAGTTCGAACTAGGGAGCAAGAAGCACTGCTGTCGCTGAGGTGCTGCGCGGCAATGCTGCCTGCCGCGTTGATTATGAGCACAGCAGCAGTGTCGCGCTGCACGTGGTGGCACATACATACATTTAGTCACGCCTTTTTCCCGAAGGTGTAGGCATAGACATAGGCATATTATATGCCCACAGTTCACCTGTAAGATTTTGTCCCATGTAATGTGGCGTGAGTTGGGAGAGGCCCACGTCCAGCAGTGCACTGCTGCCGAGTTCAGAATGTATTCTAAAATAAATCTATACAAAATAATTATGGGGGATCAGAGGTTCTGTAGCAGCAATGCAGCGGCAGCAGTGCTGCTTGCGGCCGAGTTCAGGCTCATACTTTAATGGAAGACATAAATGAAATTCGGTATAACAAATCCGGGGATGGCCTTGGATTTGATTAGTTCTTACCTTAGAGATAGAGTACAGAGAGTAGTTATAAATGGTAAACAGTCAAATGGTTCTGCTGTAACAATGGGGGTGCCTCAGGGTTCAATTCTGGGACCTTTTCTATTTTTAGTGTACATAAATGATCTCCCTCACCTTATAAGAGACGATCACGAGGTAGTTTTGTTTGCTGATGACACATCTTTAATATTTAAAGTTGAACGTGGACAACGCGATCTTGACAAAGTAAACAATGCCCTCTCTAGGGTAGTCCACTGGTTTAACGCTAATAATTTATTGTTAAATGAAACTAAAACAAAATGTATTAGATTCACCTTGCCAAATGTTAGGCTCGTTAACACCAGTATTAAGATTAGGGATGATCAAGTAGAATTGGTCGATGAAACTGTCTTTCTGGGCATAAAGTTAGACTCCAACTTGCAGTGGGGGCCTCATATCGAGAATGTCTCGGGCAGACTGAGCTCTGCAGCCTATGCCGTTAAAAAGATCCGACAACTGACAGACATTAGAACAGCGCGTCTTGTCTACTTTAGCTATTTCCACAGTGTCATGACCTATGGCATACTATTATGGGGTAACGCTGCCGACATCGAATGTATCTTTGTGTTGCAGAAAAGGGCTGTCCGGGCTATCTATGGTATGGGGTTTCGGGAGTCATTAGGAGAAAAGTTTAAGGATATCAACATCCTTACTGTGTATTCACAGTACATATATGAAAACTTATTATATACTCATAAAAATAACAGTAAAATTATTAAAAATAGTGATATCCATAACCTAAACTTAAGAAATAAGAATAAATTGGCTGTACCTAGATTTAGGCTCAATAAAATAAGCAATTCTTTTGCGGGCAATTGTATTCGAATGTACAATACATTGCCGACAGCCATAACAGGTTTGTCAGTTAATAAATTTAAAAAACTAGTAAAACTTAAATTGTGCCAGAAAGCTTATTATTGCATTAAAGACTTTCTAGAAGACAAGACTGCCTGGCAGTGACAAGAATTGCTCCTTTCTACATTAAAAAAAACTGTATTATATACTAAGATGAATAAGAGGGACCGGACTGAGTTTCTTGGGGTGTTCTTCTCAGTCTGTAGCATTTCCGAACCCCCGGTAGAGTCACAAAAATTTTGACAAACGTAAATATTTTTTTAAAAATTTCAAAGGGAATAAATTTTATTTTATTTTATTTTATTTTAGATCGACAAACCAATGAAGATTGTTAAAACAATTGAAGATCGATGTAAGGTGAAGTCGTAAAGCGTCTAGTTGACTCCTTTCATGACAATGGGGCTGGCCTATTTCTCGTTCAAAGAATTAGCTTGTAATGAAACGTGATTTTTTGCCTTTTTTGGTACGCAACCCATTGTGCGCGAATCCGACTCGCACTTGGCCGGTTTTTAGGATAGGTACGCTGGAACTTGAACATCCTGTACATAAAATAAGCATTAAAACCGTGCGCTTGCAAGGACGGACGCAGACCGAGTGTGCACGAGTGAGATCAAAATATATATTATAGTATAGCTCCCGTGTGTGATAGCTTGCTATAATATAATATATATCTCGATATATTAATATATATTATAGCTACGTATGTGATGGCCTTAATAGGTATTGTGTGCTTAGAAGTTTCATTTTCAACTTCTTATTTTGGGGAATAAATTGATAATTTGAATGTAATCGACTACGAAAAAGTAAAAATGGGGTCATAAGTAACTCGTAATATTTGAAATTCTGTAGTGGTCTTACGAATTTTAGTGCAGTGTGTGAATTGTAAAAATAATACACTTTTAATTGGTATTTCATGGTCTCTCGAGCTAAGTGTTATGGATAATGAGGTCTCGCTCGCACGCTTTGTATATCTATTGAGAGTAGCGAAAAATTCTTAATCTATGGTTAATCTACAATTAAAGCCCGTTAGGTAATACTGGCTAACATGATTTAAACCATAGAAATAAAATAATCAATAGTGTTCAAAACGCTCGCTCAGATCTATGAAATCGTCATATTGGCTTGTACTGTCCTTTAAACGGATGTGAAGAGTGGTTGGGCGATATAGGCAGAAGAGAATACTTGGCGATGGGATCGCGTAAGGAATACTCGCATCTTGGGTAGTCTCATTATAGCACACAAGCTGCTGGATAGTCGGTTTCTCTGGTACCGTCAAATTTGGGATCAACTACGCAGATACGAGGGAATTAGTAAATGGAAATGTCACCTCCTACAGGCCTCACTAGGAGAGGCAGACCCAAAAAAATGTTGGCTTTATGGTAGGGTTACGAGCTGTTGTGCTTACTGCAAGGGATGCTGAATACTGTGCATAGTGGAGGAAAAAGAGTATAAAAGTGGATTCCCGGACACTACATATAAGATGTTATATTATTATTATTACTTACATCAGTAATTAATAATAATAATATAAGATCTTATATGTGGTGTTCAAACTATATAATACTATTATATTGTCTTTGGAACAAATTTCTGCTAGTTATATCTACTATTATAATTATTATTTTTGATACTCGTATAACATAGTATAACCGTTTTACTGCAAAAGTGCACTGTAAAAGGTTTTACTGATAGTAATAGTTCGTTTGTTTGTAGTCGATCACCAATGGAACTACTCAATCGATTTTCAAAATTCTTACGCCATTCGATGAACTAATTTTCAAGTAATATCTGACTGTGTATGTACTATGTTACTACTCTAGGAAGCTGAGCAGTAAATAAGTGTAAAGAAATATGCTAGATGCTCTTTATTTTTCGATTTTGTTATGATTAAATAGGTTTCGTAGTATGTCACAGAAAAACCGCAGGGCATAGCTAGTTATTAAAACCCTATAGAATTAAAAATAATAGAACAGTGCTTTATTAAATAAAATCATTTAATTTAAAAACCTAAAAGATGTTCTCCAGCAGCTATAAAACTTTCCCATACTTCGAGAGCAGATTGTTTTATGAATGCTACGTCAACCAGAAAACCATTGTTACCTGAAGAACCCAAATGTCCTGGCAGCTCATAGCATATAGAGTATACGACGTCAACTAATGATGCATAGTCTGTTGATGACCCAGAAACTAGGTAACCTATAACACTCAAGGTATCGCCTACTCTATAGTTTGGTTTCGACGACCATTTGATTCTGTCCATAGCTTCTGCCATTTTAACTCCCGCTACATGAGTCCTTAAAGCATGGGGTATTAGAGAGCCGTTACCCCATCCATACAGAAGCATACTTCCAAAACTATGGATATCTAAGAACATGGGCGTCCGGCTTTTATACTTCCATATGGTATCGACTATGATCTGGGTTTCTGGTTCAGAGTTAGGGCCAGGGCCGTGGAACGTGATGGCGCATACGTTGGTGGGGGAGAGGAAAGCCCAGTCAGAGTCGAAATTCCTGTTGAGATCTACTCCAACACAGGTGTTGTTGAGCGATAAGCCAGTGCGACGGTTTTTGCGCCAAAAGCGATCCTGTAAGTAAAAGAAACTGTGAATTTAACTATAGGGCATTTTTAAACATGATATCTAGCAAATGAAGCTAATAATAAAAAGCTTGTGGTATGAGATTATCAGGGCAACTGTTATAATACTTCAATATTTCAAATACGTTACACACACAAATATGAAAATTCCGACTCAGAAATCGATAGCGCAACACATTAATAGTAGATTGTATAACAAGGGGGCAAAATAGTATGTTTACGGCGAGGGCGCTACTTTGAATCACGAGCGAAGCGAAGGATTCTAGAATAGAATCCCGAGCTCAGCGAGGGATTCTAACATAGAATCCTGAGCGCAGTGAGGGATTCAAAGTACACCGCCCGAGGGAAAAATAATTTGCCCCCGAGTAATATACTCTACTTTTCATTCCCTTTCTATGAGAAAAAATAAGTTTTGTACGAGGTAGTTACCTTCTTTAGTTATTGTTCCAGGAGTTCATAGATTGTCACTTTCATAACTTGACGTGGAACTTATTATATTTGCAGAATACAATAAAATATGTTTACCTACTGATTACAAGGACATTAATAATGACGAACACGAACAGATAAATGGCGCTCTTTAGTTTTTTTTTAGTTAGCTCAGGACACCGCGCTGTGCAGCCAACTCTTACCAGCCAGTAATTCATACAATTTGCGTTCGATTTCTATGAAATTTTCAAGTTCCAAATTCAAATCACTTTGCCGCCCGCTAAAAAGCTCTTAACAGAAAAGAGCTATTTTGCGCCCCGATATCGTGGTGCAAAGTGATTCTTTTCGAATAGAAGGAATGAAATAGTAGATTGTATAACAAGGGGGCAAAATAGTATTTTTACGGCGAGGGCGCTACTTTGAATCACGAGCGAAGCGAAGGATTCTAGAATAGAATCCCGAGCATAGCGAGGGATTCTAACGTAGAATCCTGAGCGCAGTGAGGGATTCAAAGTACACCGCCCGAGGTAAAAATAATTTGCCCTCGAGTAATATACTCTACTTTTCATTCCCTTTCTATGAGAAAACATAAGTTTTGTACGACGTAGTTACCTTCTATAGTTATTGTTCCAGGAGTTCATGGATTGTCACTTTCATAACTTGACGTAGAACTTATTATAAAATACTAGTTGACCCGCGCAACTTCGTTTGCATGATAAATGAAAAACCGCTCGACCGATTTTGTGCAAACTTCACATAAACCATCTACTAAACGGTCTGAACAAAGCCTAAACATTTCGTCTAGATAGGTGAGCCCGCTCTTGAGTTATAAAATTACAACGAAAAGTGGCATTGATTTTTATAAATATAGAAGATGTTTACTGATTACAAGAACATTAATAATGACGAATACGAACAGATAAATGGCGCTCTTTAGTTTTTTTTAAGTCAGCTCAGGACACCGCGCTGTGCAGCCAACTTACCTGCCAGTAATTCATACAATTTGTGTTCGATTTCTATGAAATTTTCAAGTTCCAAATTCAAATCCTTTGACGCCCGCTAAAAAGCTCTTAACAGAAAAGAGCTATTTTGCGCCCCGTTATCGTGGTGCAAAGTGATTATTTTCGAATAGAAGGAATGAAAAACAAATTTCAATGCACTTACGTTGGTGCGTGACCAAGTATACCCATCAGGGTTGGAAATGGGTGAAATAATCCAGTCGATGCCTTGCAGCAGATGGTGTTCTGTCACGTTCACCACCAGCTTGTGAATGGCGTACAGGGTCGGCTGGAGTGTCACCCATTCACGGGCGTGCAAGAGCCCGTTTATGAATATAACTGGCTTACTGGTATTCTGAAAAATAAAAGCTTAGAATTTTTTCAAGTGGCCCATAGAGCCTTCAACTTGGCCTACCGACTGTCATTTTACTGAGAACCAGGCCCAAATTCTTAATGTGCTTTCCGAAGCAAGGAAACACTCGCAAATACATTTCACAAAGCTTTCACGTGGTGGCCACTCATCCAAAGACCAGTTATAATGAAAGAACAGCACACTGTGCTCTTCGCTGAACGCTTCTAAGATTAGATTTCAATGAGGCATGAGAGACTTACATCACTTAGGACTTTGATTGTAGGAAATTGGTACAAAAAATTAAAAAGAAAACAAACCTGAAAATTTGTAGTGGAAATTTCGAGATAGTAAATGGGTGTGCCTTCCCAGCTGTTTCCCGCATTAACAAGCTTGGTAGTATTGGGATATTTTTCAGCTATGGCGTGCAGGTATTCCCAGGTCTGTGAAAAACATTAATTAATACCAAATTATTACAATTTACCTATTTCGTGTCCATAACCCCAACGTTTACAACTCTAGGGCATAATTTTAATGAATAAGAGGAACATTCATACAACTATTGTGGCTATGCGTTTCTGATAGGGTGAATCTCTAATGGAATTCATTTCTACAAACATATTCTCTGTGGCAATCACTTTAGTTATACTGTTTTTATGAATATTATCCTATTGTCGAGAATATAGTACTTTACATACCTCTTCAACCGTATATATTCTATCTAAATCTAGGTCAATAACATCAGTACTATTGCGATTCCTTTTAGTCGCACTTGCAGCTAAATTCACTTCTTCCTGTTCCAACAATCTGAAATATAGTACTGGTTAGAAAATCTATATAGGTTTACTTGGGTAAAAAAATATTAAAAATTAATACAATTACAAGGGGGCCAACAAATTATAATGAGATTGTCATTGGAAAAATCTGCGATTAACTTTTTTAAGATTGGGCCTCGCAAGTTAATCCGTAGTAAAATTACTCCGCGGTGGTAGCCCACAGACTTTGGTTACCAACGTGAGGTAAGGCGTCCAAGGGTTTGGGTGTTTTCCAATTTACCTTGAAGAGAATAATTCTAAGAAGAACTTACTCTCTGATATTTTCAACAGTAACTTTGTATGTTACTCCAGAAGCTTCTAAAGCATTTTCAAAGGGTTTTCTCTGAGGTCCCGATACTAGAATTTGTCCTGGTCTCTGTAGCATAGCATAGGCCCAAATGTCTAGGTTTAACCTATTTGCCACATTGTGTATTTCATAGATATCATTCAAATTATCTGCGTAAACTTCGTAGAGTACATATCTGGAAAATGAAATAAAATGGTAGTTCAGTGGACTGGCTATTATTTACGTAGCGATTTTGATTCTTAATGAGATCGAAAATTCTAATAACATCTTTGAGCCCCCCAATATGGTTCGAATCCTCCTCGCGGTAGATCCCGGGCATTTCCTACAGATGTAAGATAACTCAGAAACTACCCACAAAACTACAGGCTATTATAAGAAGGGAAGAAAAAAATCTTAAGGCACTACTGACAGTGTGGTTTGGTAGTGCTCAAATTTAGCAACATTTGAGTGAAATATGCTCAGTCGTTTAAGCTGTACATGAAAAGTAGATAGCTTAACAATAAATCAAGACTGTAAGGAAACAAGTTATAATTTAATTGAAAAATACACTTTCTTACCCATCATATATCTCATGTTTCGCGGATACTACAGAGAGCGACAAACATAACAGGATAAGCAACTTCATTGTGGCGTTTTGGCCACCAACTAATGGAAGGATCAGGCTTACAACGATTAATAGGGGGCTTTTTGTTTGTGATAATCTGTTACATATCATTAATTTATGACTATCCGTAGCTCTACTTAAGATTAGTATGGCTTTGCATATCAGCCTTTTGCACACTGGCTTACTGTCGAATGAAAAACATATAGTCATGGTTTTTACACTTATCACTAGTTATTACCATCAAGTACATATTAATCCTTCGTTTTGAAGTTAGAAGTTCGATTTCCTGTTTCTCCTTCCACGTCACATGTTCATCAACACCCTTCGTAGTGACTCCTTCCTTTCCTTCTAGCATTTTATTGTGCTCAGTAGCTTACCTATAAAGATTACCACTATCCGCCGGATACTGTCTTTTCAAGGATTTAGATAACATGTTTTGAGGTAAATCCCAAATCTAAAAAAATATAATTATTAGAGGTAGACGCTAAACTAATATGATTTATAAGCTACACGTAAATTGATTACGATAATAACGATGAAAATACAAGATATTTCTTGTACTATAAGTGCGAAAGTTTTTGAAGCTAGTCAATCACGCTGTTATACAATTTGATTTGCGCATAGATTTGTTCAATAATTTGAAAAAAACACCTAGTATAGTCGGCTGGTGACCCAAAGGCTAGCAGTTTTCTCTACGGGGCCTCGCCTGTAATTTTTAGCAATAAATGTATTTTAAACTACAGACACCTAGAATTATCACATCGGGCAGGGCTTCCCAAACAGTGCGTTGCGACGCCCTGTGGCGTCGTGGTAGTATCCTGAGGGCGTCGCGTGTTAATGCGAGCGAGTCGAGTGAAATTTAATTCTAATGAACATTGTGCCATCAACACTGCCGTATATATTATCATTTGCTACTTCGTAGGTACTTGTTTAAAACAGAATTTTCTTCAGTTTCAGTAACAAAAACAAGTATAGGTCATAAACAGACATTTCAAAAGGAATGATAGTTGCAATTTGGTAAACTATAACTCCAGTTTCAGACTGACCAACCATATAGTTGCTACGTAGAGTATCTTGGAGCAAACTGTACCGTGTCGTAGGGGCGGCGACGGGCACTTTCTGGCTTCCTCAAACTAGAAAGCAGCCTAGCCAGCCCTTAGGAGCCGTGTACAACAGTTCGGTGCGAGTTGCCAGACGCGCTGGATGAACTCCACGACCCTACCAATTGACGCTGTGGTTCCTCAGTGTCTCGGCAAAGGAGCTGACACGTGATGTGATGGAAAGCGTTTTTAGTGTCCAGTGGCACCGGCAATAATACCTCTCTTTGACTTACGGCGTCAAACAGCTGATTACATTAATTTTTCTTTTATACTTATTGTTTGACTAGCTGATGCCCGCAGCATCGCCCGCGTGAAATTGTTCCCGTTTAAACTTATTCCCGGGATAAAAAGTAGCCTATGTGTTATTCCAGACTATATTGTATCTCTGTACCAAACTTCAGCCCGATGCGTTCAGCGGTTTGAGCGTGAAAGAGTAACAAACATCCACACTCACAAACTTTCCCATTTATAATATTAGTAAGATTTAGTATTTATTTGGAAACAAGTTTGGAAAGCTAGTACTTTTTATCTCTGGAATTAGTTTCTGTGGGAATCGGGTACGAATCTATACACATAATTAATTATGATAGAAAAGCCAAAACTTAAAAAAAATACTCGCTAGGTGTTTAAGTTTAGATACCGAAGCCGAAAATATAGTCAGAATTTTTTTTTTCTGTTTGCTATGCTTTGTTCGGAATGATTTCGAAAAGTGCTCAATAGATTGGACCCAAATTTTGCACAAATATCAACTAGGGGTAGGGTCTTCAAATAGGCTATATATTATCACGCTAAATATCCTAGGGGCTCAGCAGAGAGCAATTAAATTGGCATTATGACATAATTTTCGTAACAAAAAGTCGCGGGCAGCAGCTAGTTATTAATATAGCTCCACCATGGAACTACTGGGAACTGGGCCAATAGTTCAGCGCAGTTTCTTTCGAGAAACTCCTGGGAATAACCACATACTTTGGGTTGGCAAGGGCATGGTAAACTTATATAATGCCAATATCCTACTAATCCTACTTCCTACTAATATTATAAATATGAAAGTTTGTGAAGATGTTTGGATGTTTAGATGTTTGGATGTTTGTAACTCAATCACGCTCTAACGGCTAAACGGATTGGGCTGAAAATTGGTACAAGGATAGCTTATAGTCTGGAAAACACATAAGCTACTTTCTATCACGGGAAATATGTTCCCACGAGAAGCGGGAACGGGTACTGAATTTCACGCAGGCGAAGCCGCGCGCAGCAACTAGTTGTAAATAAAACCGGCCAATTGCGAGTCGGACTCGCCCATGAAGGGTTCCGTAGCAGCTAGTACCATAGCATAAAACTTCTTGTAGTTCGTTGTAACTTTTATTGATGTTTTAACACGTTCGCTGTAGTAGTGATTTTTCTATGCGGAAATTGCGGTTTATGACGTTTTACAAAAAATCTACTTGCTAGATCTCGTTCAAACCAATTTTCGTTGGTAGTTTTTATAGCAATGCACATAATATATTATTTTTAGATTTATTACTCTCTTAGTTTAGAAGTTAGAGGGGGGGGGGGACACATTTTTCCACTTTGGAAGTGTCTCTTACGCAAACTATTCAGCTTTTTTTCCAGCTTTATGTAAAATGCGGTTTGCAGAATACATCTACTTACCAAGTTTCAATGGCATAGGTCTTATAGTTTCGGAGAAAAATCGCTGTGACATACGGACGGACAGACAGACAGACATGACGAATCTATAAGGGTTCCGTTTTTTGCCAATCGGCTACGGAACCCTAAAAAGAACTATTTTATTTGTTTGTAATCGATAATCTTAAAAATTACTGAACTTATTTGAATTTGGGGGCACGGCAGTGCCCCCAAGCCAAGGTGAGCGCGAAGCCAACACTGCCGTACCATCCTTTACTGGAACCATTTCGCCGCATTTTCAGGCCCCTATTTGAGAACCTCTGGATAAGACCAGAACGCAGAAATTTTGGTAATCTAGTAAGCTATATTCACATACTTAAAATCCAAAATTTCAAGTCTGTAGGTCATTTAGTGCCGAAGTTAAGCGAAAGCAAAGTTTCGCATTTATGACACTCATTCACTCATGATCATCAAAATAGAACTAGTACTTCCCATAAACTCAGAGAGCTGAAATTTGGTACAGAGTTAGGGTTTAATGACCACATAAAGGAAAAACTATAAAAAGTAGGATAATCGAAGATCTGGAGTACCTGGTGACCCTGATTAGAAAACGCAAGAGCCCAACCAAACTATTAAAGATGGGCTATAAACTTGGTGGGCCGCTTTATTTAATGTCAAAAATCGAAGGTCTGAAGTATCTGATGAAGAACCCTCAGCTGTATTAGAGATATGGTAATGCACCCTTCTACTATTGGTACATAAAAAAATAGACTGTTATTGCAAAAATCCAGCAAAGTGGGATACATCTTCTAATTTAAGCTAGCCTATAGCGTTATCCACTCCGCCACCGAAACCTACTCGGAACCAACCAAATTTTCCACCTTATTATACGTCTTGGGGCGACGTAGGCACCATCTACCGGCACTTATTAGAAAGTTACACGGCACGAATGTATAGAATTACACCTATATTCATTCGATTTATGATGAAACCAGCCCGAACAATGAGATTATTTTTGAAAAGCAATTAGTATGCTAACTGATCATAAATTTTTAAATATGGAAAAAGAATTGGTTTCGAGCAGGATTCGAAACTGCGTCTTCGGCGATCCGTGCCGACGCGAATCCTGCTCGAAACCAATTCTTTTTCCATATTTAAAAAAAAAATTAATGATCAGTTAGCATACTAATTGCTTTTCAAAAATAATCTCATAGCCTATAGCGTCCCACCGGTGGGCTAAGGGCGGCCCTTTGTGCTTTTAATACACATATAAATAAAATTAAAGGAAAACTCTGGATAAGACTAGACTGGCTTTTATACTTATACTAACGTTTTACGTTAACTAAGTTTACAAGAAGAAATAGTCGTACGATTATCTTAATTCTACTCGATAATTAAATTAACAAATTACACTAAAATATTAATTTCGCTCAAAATTTGGTCAAAATATAATGCATGAACGCGAATGGGCAATACAAAAAACTGTTGCTACTGTACAAGAATCAGAACCGGAAAAAAAGAAAAGAAAGATTTGTAATAATTAAAAAACTACCCCTAAAAAGAAAAAAATTGCGTCAATAAGAAAATCTAATAAAATAAATCAATATGCCCACGTTTCTACAAAAAGAAGTGAAATCCCACCAAAAACATTCTGTAAAAAACTAGCCAAGTCTCGATGGAGCTGCTTGTTTATTTCTAAAAAGTAATGAAATCTAGACAAAGTCGTGCCAAGTCTAAGGTTCCTTACTGTGATTTCTTTATTATTATAGTTAATGTTGTGTGACTTGGCCGTTGAAGGGTACACAAGGGTACAACACCAGGTGCTCCATGACACCATTCTACCAATCTGTCGCCAGAACCGCTACCCATTGACGATGGAAAATTGCCACTTGGATAACGTTGAATTAATAATCAGTCAATTATAGGCTTGATAAAGCTGCGTATTTCAATAATGCTTATGTATGCCTTATTATGCCTAAAACACACAGTATAAAAAAATATGTCCAGTATAGACGAACTTCTAATAATTGATAGAAGTCCGTCTGTACGTCTATTTTATGTTGGATCGGTGGTCGATTTGACGCTCCAAAAAGAGGAAAGCAGAAGTCAGCATTGTCAATCCTGAATGCATGTGTTGCACAATCAAAAACAGCCTAAAATGAGACACTAGCATCAAATTACCAATACCAGTATGGGCTATTATCTCGCTTAACAAACATGGGTAGTTACAAAGGAATGGGTAACATTACGTTTAAACAAAATTGACTTGTACACACTAACGCATAAAGAATGTTCAACGGCCAAGTCACACAACATTAACTATATTAATAAAGAAATCACAGTAAGGAACCTTAGACTTGGCACGACTTTGTCTAGATTTCATTACTTTTTAGAAATAAACAAGCAGCTCCATCGAGACTTGGCTAGTTTTTTACAGAATGTTTTTGGTGGGATAGTATAGTCCGGAATAACACATAGGCTACTTTTTATCCCGGGAATATGTTCCCACGAAAAGCGGGAACGGGAACCAAACAAATCACGCGGGCGAAGTTACACGCATCAGCTAGTACGGGAATAAATTATAGCCTTTATTCACCGAGAATAGTGTAACTTTCCAACAGTGAAATTATTTTTCAAATCGGTTCAGTAGTTTCGGAGCCTATTCGATGCAAACAAACAAACAAATAATCAAATCTTTCCTCTTCATAATATTAGTATAGAAGAAACAAACAATCAAATCTTTCCTCTTCATAATATTAGTATAGACTATAGACAGATAAATAATAGTATCTGTGGTGTTTTTTCCTTTAAAAAGGTCATTGTTTGTCCACTTATCTTATCTTTTCCTGTATTTATAGAACATTTAAATTTTCAACTGTGTGTGTGATAGGTATTTAAGTGTAGGACAATACAATACAATGCACACAACTTGGACACATTTCATCTTCCTGACCTTGTCCACTTAGTTACACTTTGCTAATGTAAATCTTATTTGTTAGTTACATTGCTACCTTTTTAATAAATAAATAAATATTCACGGACATCTTACACAACGCTATCTGATCCCAAAGTAAGCTAGGAATAACCTGCTTTTGTTATGGGTATCAGACTCCGCCCCTGGACCCGACGGCATTCCAGGCCGAGCGTGGGTCCTGGCTCTCGAAGAGCTTGGGCCTCGACTAATTGGGCTCTTTAGCGCATGCCTCGAGAAAGGCCAGTTTCCCAAGGTCTGGAAGACAGGGAAACTGGTCTTGATTCGAAAGGCGGGGCGGCCGGCAAATTCCCCATCAGGGTACCGGCCGATCGTGTTGCTCGACGAGGTGTGCAAGCTCTTTGAGCGCATTATTGCACAACGCCTCGTCGGGCACCTCACACGCGTGGGGCCTGATCTGGCGGATAGCCAGTTTGGCTTCCGTCAGGGACGCTCCACCGTGGACGCGATCATTCGCATTAGAGGCCTGACGGAGGAAGCAGTCTCACATGGTGAGGTGGTGGTGGCGGTGTCTCTCGACATCGCCAACGCATTCAACACCTTGCCCTGGAGCTGCGTCAGGGAGGCGCTTATCTATCATGGAGTGCCTCCCTACCTCCGTCGAATTGTCGGGCTTTATCTCTCCGAGAGAGCCATAACTTACCCGAGCTGGCTAGGGCCGGGTCGGCGAGATGTGTCGTGCGGTGTTCCACAGGGATTGGTTTTAGGGCCGCTCCTGTGGAACATCGGTTACGACTGGGTGCTGCGTAGTTCGTTGCTCAGAGGGGTCGGCGTAACGTGTTACGCCGACGACACCCTCGTTACGGCGCGGGGAGCAACGCACCGTGCCGCAGCACTTAAGGCCACGGCAGGGGTTGCTCAGGTCGTGGGTCGGATTCGGCGGCTGGGTCTCGAGGTCGCCCTTCACAAATCCGAGGCTCTGTGCTTCCACGGACCTCGGATGGGGCCACCTGCGGGATCCAGCCTACAGGTAGGGGGCGTCAGCATCGGCATCGAGCCCTCGATGAAGTATCTGGGGCTCGTACTCGATGGCCGGTGGAACTTCGGACATCACTTCCGAAGTTTGGTCCCAAAACTGAGGGGAGCATCGGCCGCACTCGCGCGGTTGATGCCCAACATCAGGGGACCCAACGCTCCCTACAGGAGGCTGTACCTGGGGATCGTGCGAAGCATGGCTCTGTACGGGGCTCCCGTATGGGCGGAGACCCTGACGGCCAGCAATGAGGCTAGACTGCTGAGCCCGCAGAGAGTGATGGCCGTCAGGGTGATAAGAGGATACCGCACGATCTCCGGTGAGGCGGCATGTCTCCTAGCCTGGACCCCTCCATGGGACCTGGAAGCGAGAGCCCTTGCGTCACTGTTCAGATGGCGCAAGGAGGCGCTGGAGCGGGGCCAAAGGCCTGCGTCTCGAGAAATCGAGGCCCAGCGGACCCTGCTCCACCAGGAAACCGTGGAGACATGGAAGGTGCGACTTGAGCAACCAAAGGGGGGATTCGCCACAATCGCGGCCGTCAGACCGGTCATGGACGAGTGGCTGGAGAGAAGACACGGTGCTCTCTCCTACCGGTTGACACAGATGCTTGCCGGGCACGGTAGCTTCGGTAGGTATCTGTGGCGAAAACACCGGGAAACCACGGCCGAGTGTCAGCACTGCGAGGACCGCAGCGATGACACGGCGCTCCACACGCTGGTGGAGTGCACGGCGTGGGCACAACAGCGACAGGTCCTCGTAGTGGGTCTGGGCGTGGACACTCTCTCGCTTGAGGCCATGGTGCGAGCCATGCTCTCCAGCGGGAGTAAGTGGGACTGCGCCGCCTCTTTCTGCGAGCAGGTCATGCTCGCGAAGGAGGCGGCGGGCCGGGTGCAGGAGAGAACTCTCCCACCCGAGTTCCGCAGTCGGCGCCCTGGGCGCCGCCGACGTGTCTTCGCCGAGGACTATCGGCCTCCATGACCGGGGGTCTGAGGACGGTGAGAGGGCCGCTCACCGTCCTTACAGAAGCAGGCCCATGACGGCAGCGTGACGTGAGCACTCACGCACGCCCCCCCTTAGAAGCGGGGTCACACCCGAAACCCCCCATAGACGCGGGATTGCACCCGAACCACCCCCAGGGCGAGGCCGCATTGGCGGCCGTAGGTCTGTTGGGAGTCACGGGACATCCTTCCTGAGGGCTTACCCGGGGCTCTCAACCATAGGCTGTTGGGCGTTACGTGAGGTTTTTTAGTCGGTAAGAGTCCGGCATAGCATCCTACGAGGATTTTCCCCCACGTTAAAAAAAAAAAAAAAAAAAAATGGGTATCAGACTACGGATATTAATACTTATATACTTTTAAATACATACATATTATACATGGAAACACCCAAACTCTTGAGACAAACATTTATGGGTCACATAAATATTTGTCGCCGGTGGGAATCGAACCCACGACCTCCAGCGCCGCAGGCGGTATCACTACCGACTGCGCCACAGAGGCAGTCAAATGTAACAATTAATAATTATGTATCTTACTCTTACTAAAATCCTATCCTACTAATATTATAAATGTGAAAGTTTGTTAAGATGTTTGTTACTCAATCACGCTCTAGCGGCCAAACGGATTGGGCTGAAATTTGGTACAGATATAGCCTATAGTCTGGAATAACGCATAGGCATACTTTTCATTCAGGAAAAATGTTCCCACGTGAAGCGGGAACGGGTACCGAATTGCACGCGGGCGAAGCCGCGAGCATATTATAGTTTATTTCTAAATGGGAAAGATTGTAAGTGTGAATGTGTCTAAATGTTTGTTACCCTTTCGAGCTCCGGCTGAACGGATCTGGCTGAAATTTGGACACTTTTTACTCCCGGAATACTTTTCCATAGGACCGATGTGGACCCCCTAGGCGAGGCCGCAGTGGTGGCCGTAGGTCTGTTGGAAATCATGTGACATCCTTCCGAGGGCTTACCCGGGGCTACCAACCATAGGCTGATGGGCGTTACGTGAGGTTTTTTGGTCGGTAGGAGTCTGGCATAGCATCCATGAAGGATATTCCCTCATGTCAAAAAAAAAGGACCGATGCGGAAACGGGAATGTACCTAAATACCTTGGTAAGAAAGGGACTTTTTACGAATTTTCCATTTTAAAAACATAAAATTTGTATTGTAACTTTTAAGTAAATATTATTTAGACGTGCTTTGTGCTATAAGATTTAGACGACATATTAAGAACAAAGTATTGTGTAAATATAATTGTCATTGAGTTTTTTTTTAAAATACATAAGGGTCGAGGCTGCTGTGGTAGTCAAAGTTTGCCGGGGTTCCTGGGACATCCTTTCTAGAAATTACTCAAGATTTTTGGCACTACACGGATAAGTTAGGGACCGGGTGGCATTGTCGGTTCATGTCCGGCATGACCTCCGAACAGATTTCTGCACGCAAAAGTATAGACACCAAAATAATCATCGTGGTCGAAAAGGACGAACGAAACGAAACGAAACAAAAAAGAAAACTCTAGTTTTGTCGTCCGTTACTCCCTTAGAGTAAAACATTATACTCCTAAACTCCTAACTAACTAATAAATTAAGGGGCCCGGGGCAGAGAGACCACTTATTTATAAAGTTGTCTTTTTATTTCCAAAATTATAATGTGTCTTTTATATTTCTGCGGTTTATTAAATTAAACACACACTCAAAATTAAAATAAAATTAGAAGCTATTATTTGCGCTAAAAAAACTTACAATGGAGATATTAAAAAGAATACTTGGGCAATGTATGATAATATTAACGATAATGAACACAAAAATATTCTTTTCTGTTGTCTGTTTGTTTGCGATGGAGGCAAAAACTACCTATCTTTGATACGGTGTTTTAATTATAAAAATCTTGACCAAACTTAAATCATAAGGTTATTTCATTGCAATTGGTTTCGTAGAACCGTAGATATGAACAAAAATTCTCAAGGTTTTATGAGATCATTCATCATCTTCTGGTCGCAAAAACCGACATCCACGCGGGTAAAGCTGCGGGCATCAGCTAGTAATACTAAATAATGAAGTTATCAATAGTTACCAATTACACACAGCTCCGATCTATATTACAAACAGCTTATGTCACGTCACAGAAATACAAAAGCTTTAGCACTAAAATTCAGCACCGTCTTGATAACACACTACTTCGACAATGCTTACGATTTTAAACATCATGACATACGTGGATGATATTTAAACAGTTTTTTATACCTACCTTCTTATCAAAATGCGAAACTAAATCTTACGTTGATGAGCTACTAAAACAAAATACATAATTAATTAAGTCATTCACATAATATTTATCTTATTAAACTCGTTACCCTGAAATATTTGTGATAAAGCTCGGCTAGTTCAATAACTTATCACGGTAATGTAATATTGTATAACTATATGTCCCCATCTATCTATACATTTAATAAAACTGTAGAGGGTCAAGAGTCTGTACATGGAAGATATTTTGCAAAAATTAATTGTAGGGCGTTCTCTAATCGATACTGAAGTCGAAAATGTAATTTAAAATATTCATGTCTGTCTGTCTGTATCCGGAATAAGTATCACGCTGAAACTACTGAACCGATTTGAATGATACTTGGTACATTCCGAGTTTATAGTCCGAAGAAGGTTCTTGGATACTTTTGATCCCGATTTTTGCGCGGTTCCTGCGGGAGAGGGGATGAAAGATAAAATAGTTTTTCAGTTATAATTTCTCAACGCGTGTCCGATTGCCGATATTTTTTTAGTGTTGAAAAGGGAGTACTTTAAGGATTGTTTTACATAAGTTTCAATATTGAGGGTTTTGTAGTTCAGAAATTAAGAGACATCTCAACTATCGCTAACCTTTCGAAAAGGGTTCTTTTGAATGTAAAGGTCATTCTAAACTGGTGTATTTGTTTAGTCATATAAGAACTTAAAGATGAAGGGTATTTTAAAATACTTCAGTCCACGCCGAAGGCGGGGACTGAATTGTTTTAGAATAGACTGAATCTTTAAGTTCTTTTCTGATTAAGCAAACAGGGCAGTTTCACACACTCTTATGAGTCTGATGAAGAAATACCTGTCCTTTCATAGACCTTATGTGACTTAAACGAAGTTGCGTGGGTCAGCTAGTTTATTTATAATAATAACATTTTTAAAAATAAAATGATAGTAAGTCCTTTGTTATAATTAGGTAAGGTTCTCCATTAAAGATCAAGGCTAATTTAAAAGTAAAATATGTGGAATTAAAGTGTGAAACTACTAAAAGACCATCAAAATCCATATCCAAAGCAACAATTTGGAAATCTAGGTGTGATATTTCTTCGAACCAAACCCAAAGGTTATAGCGGCAACAGAAATACAGGATCTGTGGAAATTTCAGCTCTTTAGCTATAATGGTTCTTGAGATACAGCCTCGTGACGAACAGACAGACAGACATACGTACTCATATATAGAGTTCCGTTTTAAAAACTTAGCAGAATGCCATGACAACTTTTGTCGACAGTAAGTCGAAAGTTATGTATTTTTAGTTAACCCCGATATAACCAATGATATATAAAAAACTATAGATGCGTTACCAACACTGAAAAATGGCAACAAATAAGTCAGGCAATTGCCTTACTTTTCATACATGCTACCATAGATAATTTTATAGAAATTCTTTTTTTAAATGAATAAAAGTTTAGACGTTTTTAAAAGCTGTGATGTTCGTGTATGACGTGTCTAATTTTATTAAGTCGTTGGATATAACCCTATTAAGTACACCACGGAGGTTTCCACACGATAAGAAGAGGTCAAAAAACCCTTTAAAAATTGAATAATAAATAACAAACTAATGTCACACGGTCGTCAACCTTACAAATTACTATTAATAAGATTTGCTACTAATTAAACAGATAATTATACATTACGCTAGGTAATGACCCCGACTTTGCACGCATTGTAAGTTTTCCCGTACCTACCCGTTACCCATGGGGCAAAGTAAGTTAAAAAAAAAACATTAACGCTATAAATCGTTTTACAAATTGGCGAGGCCGCGGTGGTAGCCAAAGTCTGTCAGGAACCCTGGCACATCCTTCCGAGGGCTTACCCGGAACTCCCGGGCATAGACTGTTGTACCTAAGGTATCGTGTGGTTTTAGTCGGTAGGAGTCCGGCATAGCCATCCATGTCGGATTTTCATTTCCACGCGTAAAAAATCGTTTTACAATTAATAATACCTTTTTTTACGTAAGGAAAATCCTACATGGATGTTATGCCGGAGTCTTACCGACTAAAAACCACACGTTCCCTCCCTACTGCCTATGGTTAGGAGACCCGGGCTAAGCCCTCGGAAAGATGGGATGATCCCAGGATTCCTAACAGAGCCATTTTGTTCTATCTATTTTATTAGTTTACATAGCAGGCGTTTCAATACCCTTAGTTAGTTTGATTCATACAAATCTCCAAAAATCGAACTGACTTGACTAATTTATACGTACTACTAACGAACTATTAACATTAACGAATCTATTATGAAAATCCATTTAGTAGTTATCGGGTAGAGACAAACAGACAGACTTGAACACGACTTTATTTCATAATAATGAAATGATATTAAAGTGATTACCTACCTCTTGTCAATGCATTACTAGAAACACTTTAGTCTTCCTTTGCGTCGCGTTGTCGGGTCAAAACAGCACTTCCTTTGCGTCGCGTAGTCGGATCAACACAACACTATTTTACGAAAGAAATTTAACGTTCCTGCACAGTTCTTTTATGAGTAAAATCTATAAATTTACTGAACTACTTAATACTGCGAATAATTTAATTTACATCGATAAAATGTGCTAAAAGTACAGGTTTGTTATCGGCGTAGACTAGTACTAATGTAAATTAGTAATATAAATCCCACCAAAAACATTCTGTAAAAAACTAGCCAAGTCTCGATGGAGCTGCTTGTTTATTTCTAAAAAGTAATGAAATCTAGACAAAGTCGTGCCAAGTCTAAGGTTCCTTACTGTGATTTCTTTATTAATATAGTTAATGTTGTGTGACTTGGCCGTTGAACATTCTTTATGCGTTAGTGTGTACAAGTCAATTTTGTTTAAACGTAATGTTACCCATTCCTTTGTAACTACCCATGTTTGTTAAGCGAGATAATAGCCCATACTGGTATTGGTAATTTGACGCTAGTGTCTCATTTTAGGCTGTTTTTGATTGTGCAACACATGCATTCAGGATTGACAATGCTGACTTCTGCTTTCCTCTTTTTGGAGCGTCAAATCGACCACCGATCCAACATAAAATAGACGTACAGACGGACTTCTATCAATTATTAGAAGTTCGTCTATACTGGACATATTTTTTTATACTGTGTGTTTTAGGCATAATAAGGCATACATAAGCATTATTGAAATACGCAGCTTTATCAAGCCTATAATTGACTGATTATTAATTCAACGTTATCCAAGTGGCAATTTTCCATCGTCAATGGGTAGCGGTTCTGGCGACAGATTGGTAGAATGGTGTCATGGAGCACCTGGTGTTGTACCCTTGTGTACCCTTCAACGGCCAAGTCACACAACATTAACTATAATAATAAAGAAATCACAGTAAGGAACCTTAGACTTGGCACGACTTTGTCTAGATTTCATTACTTTTTAGAAATAAACAAGCAGCTCCATCGAGACTTGGCTAGTTTTTTACAGAATGTTTTTGGTGGGATCATTTTGTCACTTTTGTCAATGGAAGAAAATAATTTTGATTTATTCGTAGTATGTATGTGATACATTATAGTTTAGATAATGCCGTGGTGCTCAGCACAATATTTAAATGTCATGTAACACGAGAGTGCAATAAGTCAATTAGCAGCTTGCAGTCCACTACTGAACGTAGACTTTTCATAATATACGATTCTATTTTATAATTCCTCGGCCACCCCATCCAGTTCCTGCCTGCGAAATTTCGACCATTTTATCGTACAATATATATAATTATAGTTAAAACACCCGTCAACAATGTGAAAAATAATTTATTTCATAAAAAACATAAAATAAACTTTAAAGTCCGTTTAAAATAAATCTAGCAGCGACTATAACGCTCTCCCAGGTTTCAGTAGCAGCTTGATAAATGAAAGCTGGGTCCACCAAAAAGTTGTTAACTCCTGAACCACCCAGAAGTGCTGGCAACTCATATGTATAAGGATATTGAATGCCTGCCACCTGGGCGTAATCTGTCGACCCACCAGAAAGTCTATAATTCAGGAGTTGAGCGATATTTCCTACTCTATAAGGACGTTTTGACTCCCATTTAACATTGTCGATAGCTTCAGCCATTCTTACACCAAGTACATGGAGGAGTAACGCATTTGGGACTAGAGTTCCATTTCCCCAACCATACACAATCATACTTCCGTGACTATGAAAATCCGCATACATGGCCATCCGATTACCATATCTGCTTATAACTTCAGCGATAGCATGAGTTTCAGGTTCAGAGTTGGGTGCCGTGCCGTGGAAGGTATTGCTGCAAACGTCGAAACTGGACTGTGTGGCCCAGTCGACGTCGAAGTTTCTGTTGAGGTCGACACCGACGCACAGGTCTGCGTGTATTAAGCCAGTGCGGCGGTTCTTACGCCAGAAACGGTCCTGTTAAATAAACATGTAGAATTATTAAATAACAAAGTAGAACAAAACGTCATCAATGTGTGAGTTAAATAAAACGTTAATCATATTTTTACTTTTAGAATAAACAGTTCACTAAAATTATTTTATCTGAAAACATTATCACTGCTGCAGGTTGCTGTCAGTAGCTCAGTAGTCAATGCGTCGTTCTTGATAGGCTAAGATCACAAGTTCAAGTCCCGCTCCAAGTCAACCTATTTTTTCCAAAGAAATGTATACTTACATCAGTGTGCGACCATATGTATCCATCAGGGTTAGCAACAGGCATAATGATCCAGTCAATATCATTCGCGAGGTCAGATTCTGTTATTTGAACTAACAGTTTATTGATGGCATAGAGAGTTACTGGCAGTGTTACCCATTCTCTGGCGTGCAACAGAGATTGCAAGAATATTAAAGGATTCGTAGAATTCTGAAAATATAATAGGCTATGTTATTAAAGCCTTAGTTTTTTTTTATACTACTTAGGTGGCAGACAAGCTTACGGCCCACCGGAAGGTTGGTAACCGTAGCCTATAGACGTTTGCAACACCAGAGGCGCTACACACGCGCTGCCGACCCGGGCGCAGGTTGTGACGACCCACAGTTGAAATTTTTCAAGCCGCCCGTAAGGCCTTCAACTTGGCTTAACGACTGTCATTTTACTGACAACCGGGACCAACGGCTTATCGTGCCTTCCGAAGCACGGAAACGCTCGTAAATAAATGTCACAAAGTGGTCCACGTGGTGGTCACCCATCCATATCCGGCCATAGTAAATGTTGCTTACTGCAATGATCGTTTACAGAACACTGAGTCCGCGGGGCCACGAGCGCTTCGCTTAGTAGAGATAATAGGCCAATATCTACTAAGAGGTACATTGGACGCCCGATAACCATCCAGTTTTGGTAACCGTGAGCCTGGTGGTGAATATTCCGGGCTCCGGCAAAGAATCGAGCGATTCCAAAGATCGTTTATCTGGTGTACCTTAAAATCATGCAACGTTTTGCCAGCGCGTATGTTTTCCTCCTTTTAAAACTCCGGATTCTTCAAGCGGAGCGTGAAAAGGCAATTCATTGGGATCATCAACTCGAGGACTATTCTCACTAGTCTCTTAGACTGTGAGAGTGAATCCTTATCGCTAGATGTCTCCATAGCTCTAAATCAGCTAAATATTTTTTTAAAAATCGTTAACAAGAATTATTGACTGTGAGAGTACGGAGTAGAGCAGCTTCCCATCAGATGGTGAGGGGCAACCCCTTGTGTGATTCTGTGCGCTTTAAGGGATGAAGACTACAATGCCCTTCAATAAGCACTTTAAAGGTACCATAAAAAATATTGAAATGTTACCTCGAAACCGGAACGAGAGATATGAAGGTACAAAATAGGTCTACCTTCAACACTGGTTCCTGCACTTAAAAGTTTAGTGATATTTGGATAACTGCTGGCTATGGCCTCCAAATAGTTAGTAACCTGTTAAATTTAAAGTAATATGCATTTAAGATCCTTTATATAATTTAAGAAAAGTTCTTAGAAGAGCGTCAAGCACATTATAGGGCTACTGTAAATTTTCTTGAAGTGAGAGTGGCTGTCAATTGGCTTAATGCTACAATGGCCTACCATCAGGATGGTGGCATCAATTTTGCGACCTTAATATGTGTAAAAAGAAACCATATCGACGTTTAAGAACGAAATACTGCTATCTACAAAACGTCAACTTTACAGGAGAGGAAAAAAACTTATAAAAAATTTTATATTAGAGTTCTGGATTATTTATACACGCAATATTCTTATAAAATACTATACATTATAACTGGTAACTACATTTTTTATTAGAAATTACGAGAAAAGGTATTTAGTGTAGATAGCAACTATTGTTTTACATATAGCAGGCATTTATAATCAATCGAAAATCGATTTAATGTAGAAAATGTATTTATTTATACATACACTATTTTCAAAAAGATTATACTAGCACTGGTAACAACTTTTCTTATTAAAATTCACGGGAAAGGATTTACCCATGTAGTTAGCAGTTATTGTTTTTAATATAAGCAAACATTTTCAAGATAGCAATGTAGTTAGCAGGTAATTATAACAATATAAACTCGATTTGATAGATAAACTTAGTTTATTTTAGAGCATAAATCAGAGTATCAAGAACAAAAAAGAAAAAAAAAACAATGACAATGTAGTTATGAAATTAAATTAAACGTAAGGGAGAGAATCAAGGCAGCTGGGTCTCGAGGTCGCCCTTCACAAATTCGAGGCTCTGTGCTTCCACGGACCTCGGATGGGGCCACCTGGGTGATCCAGCCTACAGGTAGGGGGCGTCAGCATCGGCATCGAGCCCTCGATGAAGTATCTGGGGCTCGTACTCGATGGCCGGTGGAACTTCGGACATCACTTCCGAAGTTTGGTTCCAAAACTGAGGGGAGCATCGGCCGCACTCGCGCGGCTGATGCCCAACATCAGGGGACCCAACGCTCCCTACAGGCTGTACCTGGGGATCGTGCGAAGCATGGCCCTGTACGGGGCTCCCGTATGGGCGGAGACTCTGACGGCCAGCAATGAGGCTAGACTGCTGAGCCCGCAGAGAGTGATGGCCGTCAGGGTGATAAGAGGATACCGCACGATCTCCGGTGAGGCGGCATGTCTCCTAGCCGGGATCCCTCCATGGGACCTGGAAGCGAGAGCCCTTGCTCACTGCTTCACTCTCAGTGTCAGATGGCGCAAGGAGGCGCTGGAGCAGGCCTTTGGCCCCCAAAGGCCTGCGTCTCGAGGAATCGAGGCCCAGCGGACCCTGCTCCACCAGGAAACCGTGGAGACATGGAAGGTGCGACTTGAGCAACCAAAGGGGGGATTCGCCACAATCGCGGCCGTCAGACCGGTTATGGACGAGTGGCTGGAGAGAAGACACGGTGCTCTCTCCTACCGGTTGACACATGCTTGCCGGGCACGGTAGCTTCGGTAGGTATCTGTGGCGAAAACACCGGGAAACCACGGCCGAGTGTCAGCACTGCGAGGACCGCAGCGATGACACGGCGCTCCACACGCTGGTGGAGTGCACGGCGTGGGCGCAACAGCGCCAGGTCCTCGTAGTGGGTCTGGGCGTGGACACTCTCTCGCTCGAGGCCATGGTGCGAGCCATGCTCTCCAGCGGGAGTAAGTGGGACTGCGCCGCCTCTTTCTGCGAGCAGGTCATGCTCGCGAAGGAGGCGGCGGGCCGGGTGCGGGAGAGAACTCTCCCACCCGAGTTCCGCAGTCGGCGCCCTGGGCGCCGCCGACGTGTCTTCGCCGAGGACTATCGGCCTCCATGACCGGGGGTCTGAGGACGGTGAGAGGGCCGCTTATCGTCCTTACAGAAGCAGGCCCATGACGGCAGCGTGACGTGAGCAACTCACGCACGGCCCCCCTTAGAAGCGGGGTCACACCCGAAACCCCCCATAGACGCGGGATTGCACCCGAACCACCCCCTGGGCGAGGCCGCAGTGGCGGCCGTAGGTCTGTTGGGAGTCACGGGACAACCTTCCTGAGGGCTTACCCGGGGCTCTCAACCATAGGCTGTTGGGCGTTACGTGAGGTTTTTTAGTCGCTAAGAGTCCGGCATAGCATCCTACGAGGATTTTCCCTCACATCAAAAAAAAAAGAAAAAAGGGGAGAGAATCAAAAAAAATATGTCAATCTCGTGGCAAAACAGTCTTCAACTGTTGCAGGTGATCATACTTCGTTTTCTTTATTGGGATCTTGCTCGAACGCTCAGTCCGCATCAAAAAATGAAGGGGTATAGACGCTTCGATGTGTATATGGCAGATTCTTCCAGAAAAGATATCACGAATGTAGATAGCATTTGTTTCCATAATGTAGTTAGTCGCTATCACCAGCAACAAAAAGTGTTCGTTTTAATTATTGAACTTAGCAGTAATAGGTTTATCTTGATAATGTTAAAAGTAATGCGTTCTCGATATTTTATGTCTTTGACAACTGATGAAGCAATATTTTTAGTATACCTAAACAAAAAACCAAAGTATCGAAAAAAAGTAGATAGCAGTTTTTGGTTCTTAACCGTCGATATGGTCATGATTTTTCCCGGAAAGGATAGGTAGGGGCATTCTATACGTCTATATTTCACTGGTGGAGTATTGTCTCACGTAATAGATGAAGACCCTATTATCACAAATTAGATATAGTACAGACGGAAAACTCATGGAAGTACTTTTTTTTCACACCTACCCTCTGCTACACACACTCGCGCACAAATCAGTATCGAAAATTCGGCTGAAACCGCCTGAACTCGTGTCTGTGAACTCAGTGAGTGTTGTCTATGTGTGTGTAGCCTCAGCGAATTTAGTATGTAAGTTTCTATCTGTACTATCTCTAATTTCTGCTATTATCATGTAAAAAGGACAGTGAGAGGTTAAATTTTTAAGCCGTTGACGTTGTTAATATGTCCTTCAATTTGACTTAAAAAGCTACCATGTAACTAGTAGTCTTGCTTGCACCTTACGAAGATCGAAATTACTCGTTAGTTGGAATGTAACAAACAGAATTTTCAGGTTCAGCTGTATCGTAAGATGCGTTGTATCTTTTCATTCATTTTCATTTTATTAACGCAGTGATCGTTCAGAAACTCGCTAGCAAGCTGCGAACTCATCTATTCTACTATCTACCTATTAATATAATTCTACTACTGATATAATAAAATGCAAACTTCAAACAGATATACAACTTTCATCGGAAATGGTATTCTGCTACATTTTTTATCTCCGTATTTGTAACTCACTACACGGGGCGTTCGATAGTTACTCCTAATAATCATGGTTTACCTGTTCATTTGTGTATATTGCGTCAAATGTAAGTTCAGTACTATTACGACTGTTTCTTACAGTTCCTGAACTGAACTTTTTATCTTCATTCTCGATTAGCCTGAAATCAAATATTTTATTAATGGGTACCCTTACCTACAGCATATTACATCGTATCTATGATGACTTACTCCCTGTAATTTTCGACTGAAGCCTTATAAGCTATTCCGGCAGTACTCAAGGCATTTTCGAAAGGTTTCCTTTGGGGTCCAGATACAAATATTTGCCCAGGAGTATCAAGGTGGGCATAAGACCAGACATCTAATGACAACTCGTTCACTACATCATACAGTGATGTGATCTCGTTAACATCGTTGGGGTACACTTCATAAACTACGTATCTGAAAAATAAGGATACTTCAGGTAGTAAATTATGATACAGGTCATTGACGCAGTGAAGAACCCTAGTGATTATGAGTGCATTCTACCGAATCTATCACAGCGAGTGTTCTGAAGAGCTGTTCAAACTAACTAACTTCTTTTCAATCACCCTCTGCTTTGCGATCCCAACAACGCGTGCCACTCAGAGGTATCACTCTTACATTGTGGACAGAAGCCTCGCTAGAACAGAGCGATTCAAAAGATCGTTTCTTTGTCGAACCAGAAGAATTATGAAATGGTTTCTTGCCATCGCACGTGTTTCTCTCGTCTTATATCTTCGGGTTTCAAACAGAGTGTGATAAAGCAAATCGTAAGCCGCCAATTTGCGGGTCACTATCATTAGTCTCGTAGACTGTGATGCCCGCCTTCCACTGCGAGCGAGTCGGACCCATTACGGACTCCGCTATACTCGTAACGACGATTTTCATACATGTCCTTCCACCAAAGCGGACATGACATGTATCGAAAATCATCGTTACGAGTATAGCGGAGTCCGTAATGGGTACAACTCGCTCGCAGTGGAAGGCGTGCATGAGAGTGGCCCTCGATCGCTAGATCTCACAGTGACTGTCCATCACGCAGGCGGCTCCATAACAAATTAAATAACTTACCCCTCATAATGCTCATTTTTTGCAAACACCACGCAGAATGACAAAAATAGTATAAACAGCTTCATTCTGCCGTTTATGAGAGTAGTAGCGACCAAAATGTTCAAAATTTCAAGCAAATATTAAAGAATAATCAATAAGAGCTTATTGCGATTATTATGGATTGTTCATTTTTGATAATTTTTTATGTTATCTTTAATTTATGATGACTAGGCTACCGACTTACCTTTATGAACAGTGCTGAATTGACTTACCTACCAACACACTTGGATTGGCTTTATGACACAGTGGTTATTAAACGACTGCCGTGCTGAGGTCACGGGTTTAATTCCGAGCCCAAGCGAATAATATTTGTGTGTTTCTCTTGTATAACATGATGTAATTAAATATATATTATTTTTATCGGTAGTCTAGATTCCACAGCACGAGTTTGTATTAGCTAAAATTGGACTTGATAGCGCTATGTAAAAAATGGCCTATTTAACAGAAAAGGATGGAACCATAAAAAAGTGGGATACGGTATCTTAGATATAGCTCAAGTGCTCAAGTCGATTTTTCGCACTCGCGTCGTGTAGAGAGACGGTTGAATAGTACTCGTGAAACGCTGGGAAGGGGGTGTCAATCACTATTTCACCATCGTGGTCAGCAATTTAATTACAGTTGTGCCACTTTCGTTTACCTCCGATAGGCCTTAAGCGGCAATGTTGAATCCTATTGAGACATTGCCACTTTCATTTTCAGAGTTACTAACCTTACACCCCTTCAAAGGGGACCCACTGAATGGGACACCTTGTAGTGATGGGGTGTAGGTGAGATTGGCATTAGACATTATGATATTTAGATTTAAATTCGACACATTTTTTTTATTTTGCCACATAGTAAAGCGCAGTCCCACTAAGTCAGTGTTCTGTAAACGATCACTACAAAAATAAAGATCGCTTTGTGGTGTTTCTATTTACGAGTATTTCAGTGCTTCAAACGACACGTCAAGTCGTTGGTATTTCTGGATATCAACATGGTAAAGAGATAGAGTCTTGGGTGGATAGAAAATTTCTAGAGCAGCTGTCTATTTTCAGGCTCATCATCCAATACGTTTACCTAGAATGGAAGAAAGAAGAAGAAAGAAGACACTAATGGACACGGCTGTCAGATTATCAGCGAATATGAGTCCCACTCTATTCTTAAATTGTGTACAGTGCAAGTATGCAGTCTTTGGGTAGTACAATTTCATTAGTAACTAGAGGACGTCACGCGGTTTCACCCGCGAAGTTCCCGTTCCCGTGGGAATACAATATTTTTTCTTCCATAAGAACCTTCTCCTGACAATACCTTACACAACAAAAAAGAATTAGTGAAATCGGTCCACCCGTTCTGAAGTTATGCGCTTACCAACACATTTTGCGATTCATTTTTATATATAAGATTGAAAGGAGAAAATTAAATTTGAAGGCATTGTAAGTGGTTTGAGAATGAAATGAGGTGCGTCTTTGTGGACGGTTATCTAAATGCTACTGCCTACCCCTTCGAGGATAACTCCGTGACTATAAACCTACAAAGTATGCGATTTGCTTATAACAACTACGTATAACATTATCTAGTAATACACTACCTACGGGTATTGTGACGTTAATTGGAAGAGGCCTACGTCCATCAGTATACCACAGGGCGGAAACTCCATACAAAAATGTTCGTTTTCACCCACACTAATATACACGTAATGTGAATACTTAAATCAAGCTTGAATGTGTGTATAGGTACTAGGGACACTAGCTGAAGAAACAAAATAATAAGAACCTCATGTATGTAGGTACAACGCAATCTCATGTATGTAGGTACTTTTTTTTTCAAATCTACTCTCTGCTTAGTACAAATTAAAACAAAGCAATAGCACAAAGTACAAAGTAAAGTACGTAGGTAGTAATACGTAATGCAACGCAGTGACACTCTCTCAAGTACTGACACGGCAATAGACACATCAACTTTGGTGGGGGGATAGGGAAGCTTACTCAGTGGGAGGCAGGGAGTTGCCGATCTGTATGTAATACTATTATATTATCTTTGAGTATACTGCCATAGGCTGATCTAAAGTGTCTATCTATACTTAATATTATAAAGAGGCAACGTTTGTGTGTTTGTGATGTCGTGAGGTTGTGAGTTTGTGACGTTGTAAAGGGTAATCTCTGGATCGACTGAACCGATTTTGAAAATTGTTTCACTAATAGAAAGCTACGTTATTGTGGAGTGTCATAAGCTATAAATAATCACGCAATAATGAATAGGCGCTGAGCAGCAATGAAAAATGTGACACAAACGAAGTTGTGAGGGTCAGCTAGTCTATACTAATATTATAAAGAGGACAGATTTGTTTTTTTGTTTGTTTGTTTGTAACGAATAGACTCCGGAACTACTGGACCGATTTGAAAAATTCTTTCACTGTTGGGAAGCTACACTCCTTGCGGTGAACATAGGCTATCTTTAATTTCAGTATTACCACGGGAGGGGGAACTACGCGGGTGAAACCGCGTGACGTTTGCTAGTATTGTATAAAACAAAATGTTTTAGGTTTTACCCAACATTGACGCAACTGTTACTTAATTTATATAGACCGTGATCACATTGGATTAATCTAATGTGTTATCGTAGGTATTGCCATTGACATATATATTATTTATTATTACAGCGATTACTATTTGATTATGTAGATTACGTTTCGGGATTTGTGGAATCTTACTAATATTATAAATGTGAAAGTTTGTGAGTGTGGATGTTTGTTACTCTTTCACGCTCGAACGGCTGAACAGATCTTTCTGAACTTTGGTACCTACAAGGATAGATTATAGTCTGGAATAACACATAGGCTACTTTTTATCCCGGGAATAAGTTCCCACGAAAACATTTTTTTCGCGGGCGAAGCTGCGGGCGTCAGCTAGTTATGTATATATAATTCAATATTCTTGGAACAATCTGTAAATTTTGATCATTAAAAAAGATGGAATGGATTTAAAAGTCAAATTAATGACATCTTTTTTCTGTAAAATCTACATAATCTTACCGCAAAACCTTAGAAACTATAATTTTTTCGACATTCTATTCTAAAGCTGGTCTGGATATCTTCACCTGTTCTTCAACGTCATAAGCCATGAAAACATCGTTTTTAGTGAAAATGTTATTAAAAATGTTGTGCTGTACAATATTTTATATGGTGCTCCGACACTTGACAGAAGTAGGATACAAACGCACTCCGGTAGCCGACTACACTACAGTAAAAAACAGGTAGATTAAGATTAAGGGGCGCGTCCGCAAAATGCACAAAAAGACATTAGGATTTTGGAAATATTCAAGAACTTACTTCATTAATTGTCACTAAAATGGGACCTTAAATTCTTAATAGATGAGACTACATTAACACCGTGCGCTCTTTAAAAAATAATTATTTACTTACCTGCGAAAAAACCTCTGAAAACCATCGAAATTTACCTTTGTCAATTTGATTATTTCTGCTATTTCGATGATTTTTAATACCTTTGAGAGGTGTTTTTTCAAATGTAAATAATTATTTTGTAAAAAGCGCACGGTGTTATTGTAGTTTCATCTATTAAAAATTCAAGGTTCCATTTTAGTGTCATTTGATGAAGTGAGTTCTTGAATATTTCCAAAATCCTAAGTGCATTTTTGGCGAATTAGCCCATTAACTTGAGTTTGACTGAAACTAATGACAAATGTTATGTATTCACAAAATAAAAAAAGCCAAGAACTAAGTATTACTCTAATTAATATGTGGATAACGCTGTTGGTTGCACGATTGCAACTTCTTTAATATTAATACTTTAGAATAAAAGAATTTTGTAACTGTTTGTTTTCCCGAATAAATAAAAATAAAATTAAAATAATGATGTAATAAAACAACCCATCATTTAATCGTTAAACATTTTATTTATAAACGAAATCAGTTATCCTTTAAATAATAATTCAAATAGTTCTGCTTTAAGATACATGTCTTGCACCAGCCAGAATGCTTTGCCAGGTTTCAATAGCGGCTTGTCTGATGAAAGCAGGATCTACCAAGAAACCATTGGTACCAGAGGCTCCCAAAAAGCCTGGCAGTTCATACGTAAATGAGTAGGGAATTCCGATAGCTGATCCATAGTCTGTAGACCCACCAGATACTGTATAACGTAATATATCAACAGTATTACCCACCCTATAATTAGGTTTGGATGGCCATTTCACTGCGTCGATAGCTTGAGCCATATTTACCGCAACTAAGTTCATACGTAACGCATTTGGTACTAAAGTACCATTACCCCATCCATATAATATCATGCTTCCAAAACTGTGCATATCCAAATACATAGCCATCCGATCGCGATATGTTTGGAGCACTCTATCTACGGCTTCAGTTTCAGGTTCTGAAGTAGCGGATCTACCGTGGAATGTCTCGGAACAGACATTGTTGCTTGAGAGGGTTCCCCAGTCGATGTTGAAGTTTCTGTTGAGATCTACACCGATGCAGATGTTGCCGACCATCAAGCCTGTGCGACGATTCTTGCGCCAGAACCGAGCCTGGAAAATACAATATAACCTCAAAAATCTAGTAGAACAATTTATCCAGGCTAGGAAGTCTGAAATATTAGCCTGTGTTTTTCATCACAGATTTTAAGCAAATTTTATATTTTAAAGGACTACGTGAGCTTTTAATTTCATTTTCATCTCACAGTACTATGACTGATACTACCAGCTTCTTTAAAGAGAGAAATAATGATTCATGTGAATTGGTTTGATAGCCTTACTTTCATACCGTCATGGGACATTCTTCCGAGGGCTTACCCGGGGCTCCCAACCATAGTCTGTTGGGCGTTACGTGAGGGTTTTTAGTCGGTAGGAGTCCGGCATAACATCCATGAGGATTTTCCCTCACGTTAAACAAGAAAAAAAAATTTCATCAAACACTCGCAATACTTGCAAGGACTCATAAAAAGTTACAATACATTCCTGCATAATAAATATAAATACATACGTTTGTTTGTGACCAAGTGTAACCATCAGGGTTAGCAACAGGCATTACAATCCAATCTACATTTTGCACCACATCAGATTCCGTAACATCGACCACAAGCTTCTCTATGGCATAAAGGGTTACTGGCAGCGTCACCCATTCACGAGCGTGCAACAAAGATTGCACGAATATAACCGGCTTTTCGGAGTTCTGAAACATAATATTTCCAATAGCAGGTTAACTAAATTGAAGAATCCTTATCATTACTAATGTTATAAATTCGAAAGTTTGTGATGTATGGGTGTTTGTTATTCGTTAACACTAATTGCTGAACTCTTATGCCCGCCTTCCACTGCGAGCGAGTCGGACCCATTACGGACTCCGCTATACTCGTAACGATGATTTTCGATACATTTCATGTCCGCTTTGGTGGAAGGACATATGAAAATCGTCGTTACGAGTATAGGGGAGTCCGTAATGGGTCCGACTCGCTCGCAGTGGAAGGTGGGCAATAGGGTAGAAATTGGTACAGGGATGAATATTATAGGAAGGAATAACGCATAGGCTACTTTCAATACCCGGAATTAGCTCCCATAGGATGCGGGAATGAGAGCAGAGTTCAACCACGGTCGTCATTTAATTTCGGCAAATATGAATTTCAACTTTACTAGCGTACGGCCGCGGCTCTTCCGCATGAAATTTAGATACCTACTAACTGTAATGTATCCTAAGAATTTTAAATCAATCATTCTCAAAATATAGTATGTATACTTAGCATGCCTTAATTTACTTTTTTACTTTACTTTTCACAGCTGAAGAGGATAAACGGATGAAGTGTCAATCAGTCAAATCAGAATAGTATGGCCGTCCACTGCTGGACATAGACCTCTCCAAAATTACACGGTCTTACGTCTTCCGCATCCAGTCACTCCCTGCGACGTTTTTCAGGTGGCGCTCCATCTGGCAGGAGGTCTTCCTAAGCTTAGTAAACATGGAAGAAGTGTGATGCAATTAATTTGATAACAAGAAATGACATCTATTCTAATACATATTATAAAGAGGAAAGATTTGATTGTTTGCTTGCATCAAATAGGCTCCGAAACTACTGGACCGATTTGAAAAATTCTTTCACTGTTGGGAAGCTACATTCTTTGCGGTGAACATAGGCTATTTTTTATTCCCGTATTCCCACAGGAACGAAAACTACGCGGGTGAAACCGCCTGACGTCCGCTAGTTTTAGAATAATTTACCTGGAAACCATCGGATGAAATTTTGAGGTACTGGATAGGTCTGCCCTCTACACTGTGGCCTCCAGTTACAAGTTCCACTTGATTGGGATATCTGCGAGCGATGTCTGCCAAGTATTCTGTAACCTGTACAGAAATTACTACAGGATGAGCTTGTCTGCCACCGTAGTGGTATAAAAAAGTGGCAAAATAAATTTAAGACGAATACGTCGCATGACAACCGTGGGGGAAAAACTCAAAATTTGGTAAAATAAACCTATTAATTTCAAAATATTGTACTTGATCAAAGCTGTAGATGATATCAAGATCCACTCGAAAACTGTCCGCATTCTTCTTTGAGGCTGCAGCAGCTAATTTTTGCTCTTCCAACTCCAAAAGTCTATAAAAATGTAGAGCAATAATTAGGTCATATTAAAAACTTATTTATCTTCTGGTTAGTAATAAATTGGGTGTTATATTATTATAATTATGGGGTAAGATAGGTACAGATAAGTGTTGTTATAAAATGGTGAATATAGTAGGGTACAGTGGCTACTTTCTATCCCGTGAGCTATATGCTTGTCTGCCGCCTTAGTAGTACAAAAACCCGCAAAAAAAATGACAAAAACTCCCTATGTGAGTTCCCCTTAAATATTTATTTTGTATGTTGTTATAGCGCGTACAGAAATACATCATGTATCAAAATTTCAACTGTCTAGCTATTACGATTCATGAGATATAGTCTGGATACAGACAGCGAAGTCTCAGTTTAGGGTTCTGTTTTTATCCTTGGGTATGTAACTGTACAAATAATAATAAAGTGACTTACTCCCTGACGTTCTCAACAGTAGCTTTGTAAGCTATTCCAACTTCGTTCATGGCATTTTCGAAGAATGCCTTTTGAGCTGGAGACACGAAGATTTGTCCAGGTGTGTCGAGGTTAGCGTACGACCAGATATCTAGCGCTAATTCGTTAGCGATCTCGTTAACGATATTAATATCTTTAGCGTCACTAGGGTATACTTCATACACTACGTGTCTGAAAATAATAAAATAATCTTAAAATAAAACAATAATAAACCACTCATAGTCCCGCTTGTTTGGTATTGTCCTGCTCTCGATATTCGTAAAAAGGTAATTATGCAAAATAGGCTCATTAAATGACGTCGAGTTGCGGAAACCAGCCCGTGTAAACCTAGAAACTACAAGGTTTATGAAAGTTAGTGAAGTTGAAGACAATTTCGACAACTTAAAAAATGTTACAGATTCTGTTACATACAAACATACAACTAATAAAATCGTATGAACAAAATGCTCTTACCCATTATAGATCTCATGTTTAGCTACCACCGCATAAACCGATATAAAAATCAGTAAAAACGACTTCATTTTGGAGTCCAACCCAGCAACTGAAGTAATCTTAAAATATAATTATAATATAATAACACGCACATAGATTATAATCTTAAAACAATCAATTAATGCGTTGACTGATTATTTAGTTGATTGAGAAATCGATAATTTGTTTAGGTACTTATGGCGACATCATGGCTTGCAGCTTTGTATTAAAGATATTAATCTTAATTAGAAAAAACTATATTAATCATTTGCATTTTTTGGATCACACTTTGTACAGTCAAGAGCAATAATATGTATACATTGTCACGGCTCCTAAAATATGTAAACATCTTCGGCTCGAAAACGAAGTGCTCAACGTGAAGAGCATAAAATTGTAACCACGAGTTCGCAACATAAATATATATACACTTATTGCTTCAATAAATTATGTACATTAAGAAAGGAACAAAACTATGTATGCACGTTTGCATCAATAACATGTATTCACGCGTTGATTCATATGATATACTCATCTTAAATACCATTAAATTATATTTAACTTCCCCGGCGATAACATGTATCTCAACGGTGCTAAATAAATGTGTATCCACCTTTGATGAAAACATTCAAATTAGATATTTGATTTAATATCTATATAGAACCTTACACAAAAAGAATACTGAACTGAAAAAAAAATGATAATACTCAAAAAGGCATAGGTTTATATTGATATTTTGCTGGCACCAACTCTCAAAAATAACTTTTAGTAATTTGATGTTATAAATCTCTTATAAATGCAAAAGTAACTTTGTCTGTCTGTTACGCTTTCTTGCCTAAACGGCTGGAGCGATTGAGATGAAATTTGGGTATAGGAATAGTTTGAGACCCTGGGAAGGACATAGGTTATTTTTTAACCGACTGCGCAAATGGAGGATTATGAAGTTACGCGATAACGACTTCTACGCGGTCGAAGCCTCGGGGAACAGCTAGTGTTTAATTAATACCAAAATCGCCATTATGTGTACCTATAATGTTTGAGGAGTTCTCTCAAGTCCCCATAAACCTTTTTTTTACAAGGAGAGCTCCGCTTACGGACTACCCATGCTGGCGAGGCATGAGCTCGTGTGAGGGTGCCCTGATCACGATAGCGCTGGGAATTTTCACTAAAACACCTTGACACCGCTCTCCCCCTGTGACGGTGTTCTAGGATCTGTCTAATTCACCAAAACACTGAAGTCCTCATAAACCTACCCATCGGAACTAAATTTTGAAAAAAAAAATACCAATCTGGAAATATATCTTTTTATAAAAAATGTTTATTCCGGTCTGTAAATGACGGAGTTATGAGGTAACAAACATTTAAAAAAAATAAAACCTCCTTTCAAATAAAACACTCCGGGTTTGCTATACCAATCAACCCGTGCAAAGGTTTCAGATCGATTAACTAACACTAACATTTTTATACGGCACTTTAAAGAAAACAAACAAACAAACTTTGCCATTTTTGTACATATAAACATATACAGGATGAATTTTTCAAAAGGGATTGGATGGCCAAATCCGAAACTATAAGGAATAGCGAAAAATGCTCAAAGGAGTCACGAGCCCGATTTTGATGAAACTTAAAACCTCATCATTAGATTTTTGAAAAACCAATAATCCTAGCTGGGAATCGAACCCAATGATTCTGAAAAAAAAAACATACCCTATATTATTACACCATACGATAGTGTTGCTATTAAGGCACATATTCTGGGAAGTAATGTCATACGGCAAACTAAAGGAAAGTGCTCATCTTTAACAAAATACAATTTATTTTTCTTACATTTACTGATTAATTGTTCAAAATGTAGACCATTGTTTCCAATACATAGCTAGATTCGAGACCTCAAGGATCGTACTGCATTAAATTTTATTAATTCCGTTTAGAATATTCTCCAAAGAATTATTCCGAGCATGATTGAAAACACGGAATAGTTACGATCTATTCTGGAATTTCGAACGAAACAAATTATGATACAAAATTTTGGTACATGAAATATGAATTCTATTAAAATTTCAAACTTTCCTTAAATTTGCCGTATATCATTACTTCGCAGAATTTGATCCTTATCAGCGAAACTATCGTCTGGTGTAATAATAAAGGGTGTGATTTTTTTTTCAAAATCAATGGGTTCGATTCCCAGCTAGGATTATTGGTTTTTCAAAATTCTAATGATGAGGTTTTAAGTTTTATTAAAATCGGGCTCGTAACTCCTTTGAGCATTTTTAGCTATTCCTTATAGTTTCGGATTTGGCCATCCAAGCCCTTTTCAAAAATTCACCCTGTATATAAGCCCCACCAACAATATTAAAGAATTTCTCTGAGAAAATAGATCGGTGATATTCGTATGGTTCGCGAAGGTGCCCGACCTCCAAACAGGAACGCTAGCATGCATTCGTTTCTCACAATTTTAAAGAATTTGTTTGTATACGCAGTTATGAAATTTTAGTTGTATACTTATTATTGGTGGATACATTGTGTATTATATTGATGCAAATTGTGCATACATAGTTTTGTTCCTTTCTTCCTCAATTAGTGTATATATATTTATGATGTAAACTCGTGGTTACAATTTTATGCTCTTCACGTTGAGCACTTCGTTTTGGAGCCGAAGGTGTTTACATATTTTCGGAGCCGTGACAATGTATACATATTATTGCTCTTGACTGTATACCTATTAAAATAATGTGATTAAGATATTAAAACTAATCAAATAACGTCAGTTACGTCATCGAATGCTATCATGAATTGAAATACAACTATTGCCATCTATTGTTGAGTAGCAAAACTAAAGATGACGAAAGTAGGCGTTGCGTTTTGCGATAGCTACTCCGTATAATCTTATCTCACTACCTGTTAATACTATAAAATCGAATGTTATTGAGTGTGGAGTGGACATTTAGATGTCTGAATATGTGGATGTTTGTTACTCTTTCACGCTCTAACGGCTGAACTGATCTGCAGGCATAAATTATAGTCTTTAATAAAATATAGGCTTTATCCCGGGACTAAGTTCCCCTGGGAAACAGTGACTTACATGTCTAAAGTATTCATTGTCTACCAGAGTTATACTTAGTTGACACTTTTGCATCGAATTCTAAGGCTGGATTTAGTCTTGCGCTGACTGCACGCGCTGACCGTCGGCGCTGACAGCCGAAATGTATGCACTTCTAGCAAACATTTTAGAATAACGCGTAGCTATTACGCGTGAGTTGGTCAGCGCCGACAGCTACGCGGCGCTGACGCGCGACGCGTACGGACGCTGTCCCGTCAGCGCTGACCAACGCACGCGTGATAGCTACGGTTTTTCTAAAACGCTTCCTAGAACTTCATACACTTTACTTTGGCTGTCAGCGCCGAACGGTCAGCGCGACTCTAAAACCAGCCTTAGACTGACGCGATGGCGCAGTGATAGTGTAAGACTGCCGTTGCTGAGGTTTCATGTTCGAATCCTGGGCGCCGATTCTCGACCACACGACGTGAATGCGTGGACGGAAATTTACGGGTGAAACCTCATTCGTCCCATGTTTCGCCGTTCCTAAATATGAAACAAGTGACGTTGCACCCGTCGATTCCGAGAATCGGCACCCTGGTCAGCATTATATTCATGTGATCCGACAAAAGCTCAGTCAAGCACCTACCATATCCCTTCCTTGAGAGCTTTTGTATGGGTTTATGGCATAAATTTTTTGATGATTTATCATATGGCATCATCTCCCCTGCCTTTGTTATCCTGAGTGCCTACAGTATAAGGTTCTTCATGAGTGGTCTTAGAAGGTTCTTACAAGGTCGACAGCGCGAGTGTAACTCCTCTGGTGTGGCAAACGTCGGCTACGGTGACCATATTCCATTAGGTGGGTTGGAGTGACATCTTCTCTAAGCGCGTTCCTCCGTCTAAATATAAAATTGATTTTGCTTTGAGGAATTGGTTACGTTCTCTGGTTTTTTTTATGGTGGAATCTACAGTATAATCAGACTTGAAAATACATTGATATAATCACCCGTACCTTAGCCAATTACAGGTTTTGACGTTTAGTCATCCACACTTTCGAGCGCTCGTACACGACTATGGCCCCATCCCATTTGGGATTTATTCCGCGCACGCACATTATCTGGAATGACCTCCGTGTCTCAGTTTTCTCGAAAGTCTAACTACTGTATTCGATTCATAATATTTTTTATTGCAATGTGAAATTGATAATTCGGCTCAGTCGAAACTTGAACCCGTAACCTATACCCGGGTTCTTCAAGAGGAGCGTGAAGAGGCACAAGGCCGCCAACTTGAGGAACACTGTCAGAAGTGGCCCCCAATCGCTAGATACGCCACGGCTTTCCATCAAGCTGGTGGCGACATCAATTTGGTGAGCTTAAAAAATGCAATAACTAGGGCAATGCTCTAACCACTTGAGGTCCGGAGCCGTACCGAAACAAGTTGAAATTCTTCACTTTATTGTAATCGCCATTTAAGAGTATTAGACACAGAGCCATTTATCGAGCTAGTTAACATTTCTGACATCAATGAATGATATTGCAACCATTATTATACATTGGTTTGATGTCTACGACTCAATCTATAGATAAATATTTAAAGCAATAATTAGTATGCTAACTTTTGCATAATATTTTCACTATTACTGTATTGGAATCTTCAAAATGGGCATAATGACATTCAATAGGGTTCTCTCTGTTGTGGCAAACGTCCATGGGTTACGGTGCCAACTCTCGATCAGGTAGACCATTATATTTGTCTCCTACCTTATTAGTATAGGAAAGTCGTAGGTAATGAAGCAGTTAGCAAAACAGTAAGAATAAATTGACACAATTAATTTAATAGCCAAAACTAAACAAATTTGTCTTGTAAAATCAGGAATACGTCTTATAAAAGGATTCTTGCACCAGCTACAACACCTTCCCAAGTTTCAATGGCGGCCTGTCGAATGAAATTAGGATCCACTAAAAAGATATTAGTACCCGTAGATCCCAAAAGAGCCGGTAATTCGTAGGTGAATGAATAAGGAATTTGTTGAATTTGAGCATAGTCACTCGATCCTCCGGAGGCGGTGTACCGTAAGATAGTGACTATGTTACCCACCCTATAGTTAGGTTTTGATGGCCATTTGACTCTATCAATAGCTTGTGCCATTCTGACACCAGCTGCGTTAAGGATGCCTGAATTTGATACCAAAGTTCCGTTGCCCCAGCCAAATAGGATCATGCTTCCAGCACTATGCATATCCATATACATGGCCATACGATTCCGATATCTACTGATAACGTTGACGATCGCTACAGTTTCAGGTTCCGAATGTGCTCCTCTGCCGTGGAAGGTATCTGCGCATACATTGGTGCTCGAGGCTGTTCCCCAGTTGACGTTGAAGTTCCTGTTGAGATCGACACCCACGCAGGCGTTGCCGGCTACCAAACCCGTGCGGCGATTTTTGCGCCAGAAACGAGCCTGAAAATAAAAAAATATTTCATCAAATGTCTCATAAAAATCATTCTCATAGTCTTTCACGTGGGAATATGTATTTCCGGGGTAACAGTAGTCTAACGAAAACTTCACACCCAAAGCTATTCTATTGCAAAACATTATTTAATTTGTGATGAGAAAGATAGTTAAATAAACTAACAGACACATTTTTCCATTCATAAAGCGTTCGCAGTCACTCAAAAAATCTAATAATAGAATTTGCCTAAATAAGTGAAATTTCATCTTCCCTCATTTCTTAAAATCCACTAAATCATACGATACGGTGGTTCTTAATTAATTCGACTCTATGAAAGTCTCTGTGCGAACTTTTGAAGATACTTACATTAGAATGAGACCATACGTAGCCGTCAGGGTTGGCAACAGGCATGATAATCCAATCTATTCTGTTGAGCACATCAGATTCTGTGACGTCTACCACAAGTTTGTGGATAGCGTAGAGGGTTACTGGCAGTGTAACCCATTCCCGCGCGTGCAGGAGAGATTGTAAGAAAATCACAGGTTTCCCATTGTTCTGAAAGAAAAAAAGTACTTGAGTTTTGTTTTTACTTACTTAAATTTATAAGCACATCTCAGAAAATATTTTCTTATGGTTGCCATATTGACGCCGCCCACCTGATGTAAAACCATGTCGACATCTAGATAATTGAGGCCCACTTCCACAGTCCACAAAACTTGAGACTTATACATTCAAATTATGATGAGAGTAGCTGCTGACAGTATGCTGTAATTATTGTTATTTGACTCCTTCCATCAGTAATCAAGTTTGTAATTGTAGTAGGCTCTAAAAAACTTGGACACATCCACTGTACATCTTTTCCTAGCTTAACGAAAAAGATAAAAAGATCCTTACTTAGTTTTCTTTAATGTAAGTATAATAATTGATTACCTGGAAGCCTGTGGTGGAAACCTCCAGGTAGTTGATAGGTCTGCCTCCAAAACTGTTGCCTGCATTAACAAGTCGAACACGATTGGGGAATCTGCGAGCAATGTCTGCCAAGTACTCATTCACCTGCAATCGATACAATTGTCACAATACTTTCAAAGCCTCTAATCTAGAAATTACTGGGTGACTAAATTACCAATTTATTAACTTTCAGCCAAAACCCTACAAATTTGAATTTTACAGCATAGTAATGTAACGTAACTTTTTTGACCACAGAAAGGCATTCAAAGATAGTTTTGACAATGACATTCGTATATACTCGAATAAGTTTGGCTGCTTCGTTGGTCTAGAAGTCGTAAAGAGCGACTACGGATCACTAGGTCGTAGGTTCGATTCCCAAAGCAGACAAAAATTTGTGTGATCCATAAATGTTTGTGGGACAAACATTTATGGATCACACACATTTTTGTTTGGAGTCTGGGTATTTCTATATAATATATGTACCTATATTCACAGAAAAAATGTATATACAATAAGTATTAATATTCGTGGTCTGTTACATAACACAAGCAGGTTTATCAGATGACGTTGTGTGAAAATTCCGTTAATATTTATTTATTTGGTTTTTGAGTACATTAGGACAAAAGAAGAATAAAATTAACAATTAAATATTCCAAATAACTTATACGACATAATGTACCTGATTATAGGTGTAAATAGTATTGAGATTGAGGCGAGAACCATCTCCATTTTTCTGTGAAGCAGCGGCTGCTAACTTTTCATCTTCTTCCTCCAAGAGCCTGTAAAAACATCGTAAATTAAAAATTGGATTCAATAAACTTACAGCCCCTCCACCATCATGAAACTTACTGGAAATATATCGTTATTTCAGGTCAATCTTTTTATATAAAAAAATCTGCCAGATTTAATCCACATTTACGAACTTTGGTCATTATAATATTAACCAGATTGCACCTTTGCCTTGTGCATCTCAATCCTGTAGGAATATATAATCGTGAAAAGCCCTTTTGAGTCGCTGGTATCGTATACCTCTAGCTCAGTGCGTTCCTGAGATAGATGACCGTTTTAGTATAGTCATTTAGGCTACGTCCGCACAGGCAGGCGGCTTGCTTGGCGCCTAGAGCCTAGTGGCTTGCATCCTGGCTACTTGCTAGGTTATACGGTGGCCGCACTGAAAGGTCGTTTGCGTGGTGGGTCGCTAGGTGCCTTGGTCACTTGCTTGTCGGCACGTTGACGAGATTTCACTTTCAAAAACAGCTCTATACTGCTCTATATTGGGTTCATACATATGATCACGCCTTTTATCCACAAAGGGGTAGACAGAGGCATATAGATGCCCAAATTTCACCTTTGAGATTTTGTCCCACGTAATAGGTGGTGAGCCGTATTGCCATGTTGAAATAGCAGGTTGTGACTGCCAGCTGTTGAAATTTTTCAAGCAGCCTAAATGGCCCTTAACTTTTACTGCCTCGACTGTCATTTTACTGGCAACTGGGACCAAGGGCTTAACGTGCTTTCCGAAGCACGGAAATGCTCACAAATAAATGTCACAAAGTGGTCACGAGACGGTCACCCATCCATGACCGGCCACAGTAAATGTTGCTTACTACAGTGATCGTTTACGGGTCCGCGGGGCCACGAGCGCTTCATATTGGTTCACGACATAAATGAGTCACGCTCAAGTCGGGGGGATTTTTATGTTCTATAAAGAACATAAAAATCCCCACGACTTGAGCAAAAGCAATTGCATAATTTTCACAACAAAAAATTACGAAGATTTGCGTATGACCAGAGAGACATTTGATGTACTTCTCAGTAAAGTTAAAGGGAAATGAACTCATTCGTATACTCATTTTAGAAAAAGTATATCAGCCGAAGTACGACTAGTCGTTACATTGAGGTAAGTGAAACTCTAAATAGGTACATATTATTTTTATCTATAATGCGATTAATATTTCGTATATTTTTTCTTCAAAATGCCTCGCGCCTGGCGACAAAACACCAACATGTTTGTTTACTTGGATACACGCTAAGCTACTCACTAGGCGTCAAGCGCGCAGTGCGGCCGGTCGCGAACATATAAGTATGTTCGTTTTACTAAGCTACTCGCTAGGTGACTCGCTAGGCACTAGGCGCCAAGCAAGCCGCCTGCCTGTGCGGACGTAACCTTAGAGAACTTCGGGTAGCACGACAAGCAAATCTGTTCCGAGTACGAATATTATAGAAGTGGTTACTCTAAGTTGATCAAAAAATTTCAACAGCTAAAAGCCTCAGCTTGCCCCTGTCCGTTTTTTACACTGCAATAGAACTAGCAGCAAAAGAGTATCAAAGTTTTGTTACACTTGCGCAAATGTTTTACAACCATCCCATAGGCTGCAGAGAGAAGTTTTAGTCAGGTGGATGGGTAACGTAAAACACTTGTACAGAACGCCATGAGACGACAGTCAAATAAAAATAAAACTGTCAAAAGTGGCCCCCAATTGCTAGATGCGTCACGGCTTTCCATCAGGCTGGTGGCGACGTCAATTTGGCGTGCTGAATATATATAAAAAAATAAATAAATGTGTTTACGACTGCAGATGTGACCGTCAATATCTGACCGTCATCATGACTTTTCAAAGAACGGGCGGCGTTATTATGAATTAAAAAAAGAAGTATAATTTACCTACATTACACATCATTGATGATGTTAAGTTTTATAGAATCTAGACGAGGGTACTGCATTGATAAAGTGTGACGTCACCTATACCGATCAAAATCATAAGACTCCAATGTTGGCTTCGCCTCCTTAATTAAAATTTCTTTTTTGTATATCCGAGACGAGTCTCACTACAATTAACGTCATAAATACATACATCTATTTCGGGTGTGAACAATTGTTAAATAACGTAACTTACTCTCTGATGTTCTGAATGGTGGGCTTGAACTGAATTCCATTAGTCTTCAAAGCATCTTCAAACTCTTCCTGTTGTTCTTTGGATACAAAAATTTGGCCAGGAGTCTCGAGATTGGCATAAGACCAGATATCTAACGCCAATTCATTTACTACATCGTTGACGGTCGTAATTTCATCTATGTCATTTGGATAGACTTCATAAACTACGTATCTGTAAAACAAATCATTAAAGTAAATCGAATGCTTAATATTTTTACTTAAACATCTAAGAATACTAGGTAATCTATCTTGAAATACAAATGATTTTAATGTTCATTTAACAACGGGCTTGTTTCACAAAATGGTTCTGCTATTACTGTTACATAGTAAATTAAGGTTATTAAATGTTTTTGAATTCCCTTTTATAAAATCAATAGAATACATCATTTGGATTTTATTCCTGTGCGTGTTTTTCACTGCGATTAGCTATGCTTCATTATGCGCAGTCTTTCGCATTTACTCTTTCATCTTCTGCAAAGCGTGGTGCATTTCTTACGTCTCTTTTTGTCACTACTTTTGCAACAACAATTTTAAAGTTATACTTTTATTTACTAAAAGAGATAGAAAATACATTATATTTCTTACCCATCATATATTTCATGTTTAGCTAACACTACACAAAGAGACAAACAGAAGAAGAAAAACGACTTCATTTTGTCGTTTTGACTACCAACTGGCCGATGATTTAACTTTCATGGTAGTTTTATCACCTAAACATGTATTTAAAAAAACAATCAATTAGAAGCTTAGAGATTATTGTTTTCGATTGGTGTGATATTGTTTAATGGGTACTTGTAATCGATTGTGATTAAGATCATGGATTTTGCATTATCATTTACTTGCGTCATTTTTAGGGATCTTTGTCAAAAAATTCATCGTTATAGTTCCAGTTACGTCTCATTGATTTTTTTGGTTTAAATGAGTACCTCTCTACCTACTTGATTCACACAAAATTCTGCGATTGGCTACATCTGGGATGATTATTGAAAGGCAGTTCTGTTGGTGTTAATCGTATTGTTTTTGTTTTGAGTTTCAATTTAAATTAAATTACTTATGTATATTTCAAAATATCGACTTCATTGAAGATCGAGGTCGTTTTTATTTATGTTACCATCCATTTCGGTGATTGTGTTTGTTCTGGTTTGAGGTAAATAATTTTAATAACTGGGTGCACCCGCTTCGGTAACAAAACATTTTCTTACTTCACGGTGCGATGCCCCTGAGTTTCTCAAGGCTTCAATAGTGCTAGGCAACAACAGAGGGGCAAGTGCGAGTTTTTGCGTGAGCCTGTCGACATTCGCGGCGCGCCAATTCGTGTGGAATCGAGACCCCGCCACCTAGCTGTAAACGCGGGAACTTGTCTCAATTCCATACAAATCGGCGATAACGCGCTCACCCGTGAATGTCGACAGGCGTACGCCGAAACTCGCACTTGCCACTCAGGACTATAGAGTTTTTCAGAAATTCGCAGTACAGAAACTGAAGTTTGCTCTGCATTGCGGTCTGAGCTGCCCGCCAATGATTACAATTATTTGGATTTAGTTCTTGATTTTCATTTCGTAAAAGGCAAAAAAAAGTAACTGTTTAGTGAAACATAAATTATTACATTATATATTTACATCATAACCATCATATACCTATTCGCTGAGAGCGAAAACTGCCAGCCCGTAGGCCACCAGTCGACTCGACTAACTAAGTAGTTTAAATTTATAGAAAAAATTGTTTAGTTTTTATTTATACCTACGACACAAAACATTAATATTAAATTTAGTGATACTCTTTATCAGAATATTATTGCACGGCGAACAACTCGCGTCATACTTAATTAAAAATACAGATATCATCGGCACAATATCGCAAGTATAAGTAGGAAGAATTATGAGATTATATTATTTTATTTTCTACTTTGGACATGCAACTAGCTGGTGTCTATGACCAAACCCAGGTTTATTATGACCAATTGAAACCACACTGTGTTCTGCCACTGCCTACGGAAGAGCACTCATAATCTCACCTGCTCAGTCTTCTGAAATCTTCAAAATGCCACGGATAGTCTCCCATCCCAGGACCAGGCTAATATGGTAGAATACGATCATTTACTGCGTCAACACCCCGGTGGCGGTTATATGGCATTAGTTAAGAAAAGTCGAAGGCCATATGGGCAGCTTGAATAAGCGTTCATAGAATTAGTGTCCTGTAAAAAGGAATCACACCGCTAAACATCTTGGCCGGTATTATCTATGTCTATTACTCAAACGGGTGACCTCTCAGTGTCATTTTCACTCCGCTGCTGTCTTCAGGATATGCCGCTCCTTTGTTGTTATAGCGGCAACATAATTACATCATTTTGTCAAAATTTCAGTTGTCTAACTGTCACGGTTCATGGGATGCCTGGTGACAGACATACGGATAGCGGAGTCTCAGTAATAGTCCTTGGTCACCCTTACGAGGGGTTACCCGGGCTCCCAACCATAGGCTGTTGGGCATTACGTGAGGTTATTAGTCGGTAGGAGTCCGGCATAGCATTATGATGGATTTTCCCTCACGTTAAAAAAAAGTGTCCCGTTTTATGCTTTGAGTACGGAATCCTAAGAATGAACATTCATTACCCATCATATAGCTCATGTTTTGTATCTAAAATCTAGTAACGTCTTTAATCTAACGTCTTCATAATGACGTTTTAGGCCGCAGTGGCAGCCGTAGATCTGTTGGAAGTTCTGGGACATCCTTCCGAGGGCTTACCCGGGGCTCACAACCATAGGCTGTTGGGCGTTACGTGAGGTTTTTTAGTCGGTAGGAGTCATAACATCCATGAGGATTTTCCCTCACGTAAAAAAATAAATGATGTTCTAGTCGGTAGTTGATAAAACATTCTAATTCTTTATAGATATACTAGCTGATGCCCGCAGCTTCGCCTGCGTAAAATTTGTTCCCGTTCCCGCTTCCCGTATTTTATCCCCTTCGGGGAAATTTATCAGAATCCTTTCTTAGCGGATGCCTACGTCATAACATCTACCTGCATGCCAAATTTCAGCCCGATCCTTCCAGTGGTTTGGGCTGTGCGTTGATAGATCACTATGTCAGTCAGTCAGTCACCTTTGAGTTATATACATTTAGATAGATTTTTTATATCACAAAGGTGGCCGATCAGCATAAAGTCCACTTGACGTAAAGTGACCACCATAGCCTATGGGCTTTTGCAACATCAGGGTACGACACTGCCACTGCTGATCCCGTACTGTATAGACGTTAGGAAAAACCCAGGCATATTTTGTTAACAGATAAAACTATGCACGTATCAAAAGTAATCAATTATAGCTTACAGCGATAGATTAGTAGCATTGAATGTTGGTAATTCTTACTTACCAATATTCATCGATCATAAAAATTACGCTTTATTTGGTTTCAGGGTCATCACATATTTTTATTTTGAAAGATAGAAATGATAATGTAGCACGTGAATAATTCAAATTATTATTTTTAATATTATTTTTAGAAGTCAGACTAACCACCACAGCAAGGTTATAACCTTTGTGACTTCCTTTTTCCAGAGAACCACGGAGAGGTTTTGAAGGTAGTCTAATACTATAGAAATAAATAACCTGAGAAATTAAAATGATACCTGAAAAATAAAAACATGGAACGACCTCCCCGCACACGTGTTTCCCTCATCTTACAATCCCGGATTCTTCAAGAGGAGCGTAAAGAGGCACATCACAGGGCCCACAAACTTGAGGACCACTGTCAGAAGTGGCCCCCAATTGCTAAATGCGTCACGGCTTTCCATCAGGCTGGTGGCGACGTCAATTTGGTAAGCTGAATATATTAAAAAAATAACATTACAGAAACTGACAGGAATCGCGATTTCAAAAAAATCTTATGATAGGTACGTACAAGTAAGTGCGTAAGACAATTCGTCACTTAGTGAACATGTAAAAAAGGTTACCCATAAATGATACTAAAAAGTGAATATTGCTTCTGGAAAATGTAAGACAGTAAAAAATATACTAATTAAACAAGATTTAATTCAAGTATACTATGTTTACAAAATCATGGGATTGATGAAATTGATTAAGGCGATTCGTGAGACTTAGCCATTATATTATAATAAAGGTTAGTTGAGTAGCTACAAATAATTTAGGTAAATGCTAGACAAGAAACTATTGCAGAAATATTGCGTAAACGAAATGATGGAATTGATCAAAATGATAAAGACGAACAAGTCTATAATGACAATTTACTCGCACCAAGCAAATACGAACTCAGGAGCTCACAGAAAAATCAAAAACTAAAATATTGATAAGTTTTAGTGTTTCCGCTTGATTAGTTGTAGATATAAGTGTCAAAGATCCATCATCATTAAAATAATGTCTTTAATTACCTACGTATTGGCTTATATTTTACGTGATAAGATATTTTTAGCGCTTGCAATGTTTGTTTTTTAAAATAATATCGTTTTCTTGTTTGTATATAATTACTCCTTTGGTTATTTATTTATGATGCTAATCTAGACTTTTTTTTTTATACCACTAAGGTGGCAGACAAGCATACGGCCCACCAGAAGGACTGGTGGTCACCGCAGCCTATGAACGTTTGCAACACCAGAGGCGCCACACTCGCGCTGCCGACCCTGTAAAAACCTTCTTAGACCCCTTTTGAAGAACCCCATACTGCAAGCGTTTGGAAAAACCGAGGCAGGAAGATTATTCCACAACCTAAGCGTTCGCGGAAGAAAACCCCTATCGGATCTAACCGTGCTTGAACGCTCCGGACGTAGGGTGTGAGGATGAAATCCCTGTCTATGGCGAGCGGTGCGATGATAGAACGTAGCCGTGGGCATCATGTCAAACAATTCCTCAGAGCACATGCCATTATATAGGCGGTAGAACACGCATAAGGAGGCAAAGTCTCTCCTGTCGCGAAGAGGTTCAACACCACCTGTCAGTATAGGATCGTTGACAACTCTCATAGCTTGCCTCTGCACCGAGTCAAATGGAGGAAGCTGATATTCAGGTGCCCCGCCCAGAGGTGACAGCAGTTCTCCATGTGTGGCCGCACTTGCGACTTATAGAGAAGCAGTGTTTGCGCCGCAGTAAAGTACCGCCGCGCCCTGTTGAGCACACCGAGCTTCTTGGACGCCAGCTTGGCCTTGTCCTCCAAATGACTGCGGAACTGAACGTCACTGGAGATGTCAACACCAAGGATCCCTATAATTTTAGAGATGGAAAGAGATGTGCCCTGGAATTGTGGCGCTACAGTAATTGGGGCTTTCTTAGCGGTGAAGAAACACGCCTGTGTCTTCGAAGGGTTGAACTGGACAAGGTTTTGTCTACCCCAATCGGACACTCTAGTAAGAGTAGCCTCGATTCTCACGACTTTCTTCCACTGCGTCCCGAGAGATACCAGGGCGGCCTGTGTAACAAGTGTCCCCCGTACTGTCGTCTGCATAACAATGAATGCCGTCAATAGACAACATGTCATTGATATGCAGCAGAAACAGAGTAGGGGACAACACTGACCCTTGCGGTACTCCAGCATTAATGGCCATACAGTCAGAACAGCTGCCGTCGACAACAGCCCTGATGCTTCTACCGGCCAAAAAGCTGGACACCCATCCGCATAATCTCTCGGTCAGTCCGTAGGAGGGCAATTTTTTAAGAAGACCACGGTGCCAGACCCGGTCAAAGGCTTTAGAAATGTCGAGGCTCACTGCTAGAGCCTCGCCCTTACTCTCGATAGCCGTCGCCCATCGGTGTGTGAGGCACACGAGAAGATCGCCCGTCGAGCGACCGTGACGGAAACCGTACTTGAGTAAATAAACGAAACTAGCACTCTGTCAATTTTTGTCCGAATACTTTGTTCAGAAATTCTTTGTTGTTATCGATTATTGTTTCTATATATAATTATATTTTTTTGATTTAACACATCTAATCTTGGAATGTAGATTTCGAAGTGGTACAGGAAAAAAACACATTATCACTATTTAATTACTTACAGTAGGCATTGTCAGTCTTGTCACTCCCCGTCCCTTCTTTTTTTGTTGTTAAGTTTCTTTGTTTTTTTTCCTGTATATGATTCTGTAAAATTTATGTAATTTTAAATTCTTAATTTGTAAATATGTAAACAAATAAATGAAAGTTTAGTAGGTAATATATTGCCGAAATTATACAATTCGAATAAGAGATTGAAGGATTTTTTGTTTCTGCTTAACTTTGTGTAGGTATTTACGATTTTTTTCAAAGATTTTTGATTCGTGTGTCAAAACTATGGTCATTTTAATTTTTTTTTTTTTTGTAATGACGTGCTACAATAATAGCATATCATATAAATTACAATCTAGCCATAAGACTAATAAGTAATTAACATTTAACCTAAACTGCTAATATAGAGTAGATTGTAAGAATGTGTCCATTAACACTTTTCTTAATGTCTCTATTAAGGGGAAGTCACTTAGTTCATATTGTGTTCTTTATTACAAGTTGCACTTATTACACTATGTCACACTGACACTTCACTAAACTAATTCAAAGGGTTTTGTCCTTTTTAGTCTTCTCACTAAATCTGTGTGGTCAAGGAGTTGGATAGCCTCGACATTCACATGATGATGAAGTCTTTTTTGATGAGCTTCGGCGTACTTTTGCACTACATTAGCTACGAGGTCCACTTTAAGGTCCCTATGGAGGTCGTCATTTCTAATGTACCAAGGCGCATTTACGATACCCCTCAGTACTTTATTTTGGAATTTTTGTGTAATCTGGATGTTGCTTGATTTGGTACAGCCCCATAGCTGTATTCCATAAGTCCACACTGGCATAAGGACTTGTTTATACAGTAGTAATTTTTTGTACTGACAGCGAAGAATGTTTGCCTAGAAGCCAGTACATATTTTTGTAGCGAAGCTGCAGCTCGCTGCGTTTCTTCTTAACGTGAGCCTTCCAACGAAGCTTAGCATCTAGTGTCATGCCTAGATACTTGGCTGTATTCTCGTAGGGAATAATCGTATTATTTATATACACTGCATGATGGGTGTAGTGGGGCCCTACCAACACCTCCGGGCCCAAGTCAACCTCACGTGCAAGCTCGTGCATGTGCGTGCGGCGATGGGCTCACCACCTGTTACGTGGGACCGAATTGTACACGGTGAAATGTGGGCCGGTATAGGCCTCTGCCTACCCCTTCGGGGATAAAGGCGTGAGTATATGTATGTATGTATGTATGTACTGCATGATAGTTGGATCTTTTATTAGTGAAGTCTATGTGAACTGATTTGGCTTCGTTCAATTTTATTTTCCACTTTTTCGTCCAGTCATATACGATGTTGACTGCATTTTGAACCTTTTCCACGGCTTCTGCATGAGTAATACCTGTGGCCATAATGGCTGTGTCATCTGCAAATGTTGCAATGGTATGGTTTTCTAATACCGGGATATCGCAGGTGTATAATAGGTACAGGACTGGACCTAATACACTTCCCTGGGGCACTCCAGCTTTTATTTCCCTTAAGTCTGAGTATGCATCATCTTGTCGAATTCTGAACATTCTTTGAGTCAAGTAGGACTTTAAGATGGCGGTGAACTGTTTTGGGAGCATATTTTCGAGTTTTTGTGCAAGACCTTCATGCCAAACTTTGTCGAAAGCTTGAGCTACGTCTAGGAAGACTGTAGAACACACTTTCTTGTCTTCTAAAGCTTTTTCAATGATATTAGTGATACGGTGTACTTGATCGATTGTAGAGTGATTTTGTCTAAATCCAAATTGATAGTTTGGGATCAGCTGACGTTCTTCTATGATGGGCTTTAACCGTTTCAGGAACAGCTTTTCAAATAATTTTGACATTATTGGTAGTAAGGAAATAGGTCTATATGAAGTAGTTTCATGGGGTGGTTTGCCAGGTTTAAGTATCATAATAACTTCGGCCACTTTCCACACATCAGGTACATGGTTTAGTCTAAATGAGGCATTAATAATGGTGGTAAGTTTAATAATCGCTTTACGTGGTAAGTTGCGCAAAACTTCTGCCGTAATTAGGTCATAGCCAGGGGCTTTGTTTGTATTTAGGCGTTTTATTTCATTGAACACCTCTCTCGGTGTAACTAATCTTATTTCTAACCCCTCGCTTGATGCCACTTCTAAAGGTATGTTTCCGGAGGTTTCATCGTTTGGTCGGAAAATTTGCTCTAAGTGTTGTGCAAATCTGGCTGCTTTCTGTTCATTATTTATAGCCCAACCGCCATTGGTATCTTTAATGGGGGGGATCTGTAAAGTTGGCTTTTTGGAATGTTTTGTACATTTCCATAGGGAGTAATTTGTCGATTGCGATCACTTGTTAGCTGACTTAGGTAACTATTCACCGTTTTATTGTGAAAATTTTGAATTTCTCTCCTGAGTCTTTTGGTAATGTTGTTTAGTTCAGTTTTGTCAGGGGGATATCTGGTTCTTTGCCATTTTTTTCGCAGTATACGTTTTTCAGCTATAATCTTTCTAATAATCATAGGATAGCAGTTGTTTTTAATTCTTCGCCTAATTTCTGGTGTATTATGCCAGGCACATTTTTGTATATCCGTTATGAATTTTGACACATCAAGTTCTAGTTGTTGTGGATTTTTTAAAGGTACTTTTAGGTTAATAGCTTCTTCTAATTCGCATCTGAAGCTATCCCAATCTGTATTTTTATTGACTAAGGAGTGCTTGCTTTCTTTTTGAATAATAGTTTCACCGATGGTCAGTAATATGGGTGAATGATCTGAACTCATGTCAAATCCTTCTTCTATTTGTAAGACGCCGCCGCCGGGTGAAAAATTTTTGTAGATGAAAAAGTCTATTAAATCTGGTAATTTTCCTTTTTCAGTAGGCCAATAGGTAGGTTTACCTGTTGATATAGCATTACAATTCATTTCTCTTATAGCACAAAGTAACTGTTTGCCTTTAGAGTTCGTTAATCTTGATCCCCAGTGTATATTTTTAGCATTAAAATCGCCACCAAGGATAAATCTGTTACCAAGATTTTTAAAAAGTGTCTTGTACTGCTCTGCTTTTAAACTATGCCTTGGTGGGCAGTATATGGCAGAAATTGTAATGGGATATTGCTTAGTTTTAATAGTAACAGCTATAGCTTGTATAAATTGTTCTTCACATTTATGTTCTACATAATGACTAATAGTATCCTTAATAATTATGGTACTACCACCTCTGGCAGTGTTGTTGGGGTGCAACGAATGATAACTTTTATAGCCCTTAATTCTAATATATGATTCTGTAGTGAAATGTGACTCAGATATCAGACATATGTCTATATTTTCTGTAAGTAGTTAGGACTGCCTGCAACTCATTCTGATGCTTTAGGAGTCCATTTGCATTCCATGCCATAATTTTGATAGAATTTATCATGTTTATTTTCTATAAGTGTTTAATTCTAGTTTCTTTAGCCTTTCATCCACAGAGCATCGCGCGCCTCTAAAGAGGGAGGGGCCAAAGCTTTCAAACCCCCTCTGGCAATAATGTGACACATAATGTGACATATCGACGACAAAAAGTGCCCAGTTCCATACAAACTGAAGGAAGATTTCCCCCCGCCACCCGCAAAATATGACAGAAAATTTTGTATCGAGCAATCGTTCTATGCCGTCTCCCCTCAGACAGTTCGCGTTGCTCTATGCTTTCATCAAACGATGTCATTAAGCTAAGGATTTGATTTATTTTATCGTCATTATTAAAACTAACTAGTTGTTTTTGATTTGTTGACAACAACTGTTGTTGTTGTTGCTGAGGTTGCAACTGAGTGTCCTTAGCCATTTGTGCATACGATACGGTTTTTGTGACCCGCTTTTCGGGATTCGCCTTTAAGCCACTAGACATCTTAGTGGCTGTTATAGATGTTTTTGATTTTACTGATTTATTTTTAATTTTTTGTAGCTCTTTTGCTACCATACACCCCCTATAGTTAGAAGGATGTGCTTCGCCACAGTGTACACACTTTGGCTTTACCTCTGCAGGTTTCCGGCAGTCTTTCGTTAGGTGTTTACCCGTGCATTTTACGCATTTAGGTTCTCTTGAGCAGTATTTTTGAGTGTGGCCATAGGCTTGACATCTCTTACACTGTGGAATGAGTTTTGAGGTTTTCAAGGGTTCTACGTCCACTTTACAACCCAGTATTGAATGAATACCGTAAATTCTGTCAATGCTTTCTTCTTTATCAAATGAAAGCAGAAACATATTAAGAGGCTCTTTAGTCCTCCAACTCAATTTGTTGACCGCGTCCTGAATTTTAAGGCCTTTGCCTTTCAGATCCGCGATAATTCTGTCCGGTAAACAAGACGAGTGTAATTTTTTTGCTACGACTCTTATGGGTCTCTCCTGTTTATTTTCATAGGAGTACCAGAGACAGTTATTTTGAAGTAGGGTCTTAGTAATAGACCGATAAGAATCTTCGTTTTTGGCGTTTATTTTTATACATTCACCGCTCATCATTTTCACGATGAAAGAATCAATTGCTGTATCTGCTGACAGCAAATCATAGAACCTTTGGTAGTTCTTGACATTTTCCACAACTATAGGTGGTGGTTGTGGAGATTTTTTGTTCTTCTGTGCTTTTTCATTGGAGCAGATAGCTCCTTGGGATGGTGGTGGGGAGGGTGTCAAGTTCAATTTCCTTTTTTTACGATTTTTTACACGTACCCACTCAGTTTCTTTAGCGAGTTCTTCCTCGTCAGTCTCATATTGGACCGCTTGAGTGGAACTTTCAGTGTTTTCAACAGTTTTGTTGTTAGTATTTTCAGGGGTTTGCTCCTGGTCAAAGTTCATTTTACTTCGAAGGTGCTCTATTTGACATCTGAGGTCATTTACTAACTCTTGCAGTTTTTCTCGCTCTTCTTTCTCTTTGACATAATAGTCGTATATGATACGCTCTGTCTCTGTTGTAATATTTACTTTTGTAGAAGACATTCTTAGATATTTAAAATAGCTGCGCCTTAATTGCTAATTACTTACATAAATGTAGTGAATCATTACGATCGGTAACTAGGTCATCGCTACGGCCGCGTACGACTGAACGTGACGAAATCGATAGCGGCGTCAGCACTTAGCTCGAACACAAAAACAAATTTGCGCGAGGCAGCGGTGACGCGACCGTTCGCTGCGGATTTCGAATGCACTCGATCATTTTAATGAAATCGTTAGGTTCAAGATAAGGATCTGTTGACTGTGTTTATATTCGCAAATTATTTAAGACATTATTAGACAAAATAACAATATCATAGCTTTATTTAGTTCAGTAATCCTAAATTAAACATTTTGTTAAAATCCTAAATAAAAAATTGTTAAAGTATTTATTCTCTTCAAGAATGTTATCCATAACGTTGACTTTATAATGGTGTAAAGAGTCGAATATGAACATGATTTTGATTTGGTTAATTATTCATTTAATTATTCCATTTTTTTTCGCTATCATTGGAGTTCAAAGTTCCATATTTAATTTGTTTATCAATTTGATTTGAATATTATATTTATAGGAATTTCTTTATTGTAAGGAAAATAATATTTAATTATGTTTACAAAATAAAACCGGCACAACCAGCAGTACCGGAAAGATGAGATGGTGCAAGTGTCGACGCACGTGGCGTCCCACACTAAACACTTTCCCATCTTCCACGGCATTAACGTCATACCTGGTCTCTTGCCGTCGTCACGTGCTAAACCGTTTGGTTCAAGTCTAGCTGGCAGACCGGCGGCGACAAGAGAACGACAGATGATGTCGTTAATGCTGACGTGCCGTGGTATTCGCCCAACGCCTCTGCTGCATGACAAGCCATGATGTTCAAGGCGATCGACGACTACTCCACAATGGCACTGGTGCGGAGAAACACATGGCGCACCTAAACGAAGGCAAGAAGCAATGCGGAAGGTAGTGTCGTCTAACATGGTCTCTATGTTAGACGAAGGAAGAGCATGTAGCCAAAGACCCGATTCCCACGCACCCACTGCCAGTAAACGGGCACGCTCAACAGGAGTCGTACACGAGTTTAATAAATTATATTTCACCAAACTGCAAAGCGGCCCGTCCCACTGACGTTGTGAGAAAAGGTTCCTTGGCAATTCGGAGTTCGGACAGGCAATTTTCCAATTTTGCCATTTTTTTTATTCCATTGGTTATTATATCATTTAATTATGTTTAATAAATCTATGTCAACAAAATCTTTATCATACTCGTAACATTCGTATAATGTTTTATCTGAATCACCTTATCGATATAGATTTAGTATAAAACGGCTACTGATATATTAATCTCGAAGTATCACCATGAGACTCTTGGGTTTATTACTTCTTGTATGTGCGCTGGCGCAAGCCAAGCATGAGCAATACATTGGGTGAGTACATTTTGTGCGATTCTGATATTGAAATTTTCGAATACAGTTTTAAAGCTACGTGACTCGTAACATTTCGTTAATTTTAAATTTACTGAAGCGCTCGTGGCCCCGTGGACTCAGTGTTCTGTAAACAATCACTGCAATAAGGAACTTTCACTATGGCCAATCATTTGATACCATACATGTGACCACTGTGACATTTATTTGAGCGTTTCCGTGCTTCGGAAGGCACGTTAAGCCGTTGGTCCCGGTTACCAGTAAAATAGCGGTCGTTAAGCCAAGTTGAAGGCCTTTTAGGCTGCTTGAAAAATTTCAACAGCAGGCAGTCACAACCTGCGCCTGTCCATCTCAACATGGCAATACGGCTCCCCACCTATTACGTGGGACATAAAACTAGAAGGTGAAATGAGGGCATATAATATGCCTATACCTATCCCTTCGGGGATAAAGGCGTGACCAATTAATATATGTATGTATGTAAATTTACTGCACGATTTATAAAATAAACTGTACAATATTGAAGTAAAACTTCTTTAGGCGCGACTAGGGTGTAATATATTGAAAACGACACTTGTACTATTCCACAATATTTATTATTATAAACCTGACCGGTTTCGCTTCACAGCATTTTCAAATTTATTTTCAAATTTATAACCTGGTACCTCTCTAATATTCGTATACCTACAGTAGAAAAATGGTATTGTTGGTGTGTTTTCGAGACAGTACTACCTTGTCCTTCCATCTAGACCTTTGAAAATGCTGTGAAGCGAAACCGATCAGGTTTATAATAATAAATATTGTGGAGTAGTACAAGTGTCGTTTTCAATATGTGCAGCAAATTTCACCAAGTGCCGTCAATCAACAGTATAAATAATATAAATAACTAGGGCGTACCACAGATTTTTTTTCTGACGGAAGTAACGCTTACTATTCGAATTATGAATAGCGAAAACGTAGTTCCGCTATTCAAAATTGGAATGAACGATTTTAATATAAATCATTTCAGTGATATATGCCGTCAATGGCAAAGAAGTTTTACTTCACATACATACATACATGGTACTATATATTTTAATGTCTGTAAAGCTACGTAGCGCATAAAATTAAGTCATTAAATAAAGTATCAGCTATTATAGGTTGTTAAAGAAAACTAATGCTATTTTGAATACCGCTTTCTATGCTTATTGGTAAAATTCTTAGCTGCAAGTAAACACGTTACAAAAAGCACAATAAATTACTACAATACTCACACTAATAGTATGTCTATGACTTAGTTCGTAGTGCAGAGTACGTCGTGAGGCATAGTTAGTTAATAATGAAAATAAATAATAAAATATTGTCATATTAACAGATGGAAATCTTACTATGTGGGACCTTCAACACTACAACACTTTGAATTGCTGCGAGAAATTGAAGAGAAATATGAGCTGGATGTCTTGGGCAGGCCAAGTGTGGCCCGTGAAGGTGTTATTCTTGTGAAGCCACAATTTCAAGATTTATTCACACAAGAGCTGGATGCTGCTGGCATGTCTTATAGAATCCATGTTGAAAATGTGAAACAGTAAGTGCTAAAATATATTTGAAAAAAAAATAAGAAGATATTCACGTTTTTGTCTGTATACCAGTAGAAAGAGTGGTACTAGTCGTTGTTCATGGATGGAAATCGTTAAGCCAAGTTCAAGGCCATAAGGGGGGCTATAATAGAAAGTAGTCTGGCCTATTTAATATGGCAATAGGCACACCACCTCCATTACCTGTGAGAAAATACTAATCATAGAATTTGATGCTTAGTAAGCCTGTACCCAATCCCTTCGAGGACAAAGGTGTAAACATGTTAAGTATGTATATAGAAATGAACTTAAAATTATTATATTTTTCAGGCAACTGGATTATGAAGATGATTTAATTTTACAACATTCAGAAAATCTTGCCAGAAACGGCGGCAAGAGCTTGCCATATGACAACTACCAAACCCTGGAAGCGGTACGTTTTGCATTTTATTTAATGTTCAGCTTGTAAAATGACGCGCCTACCGATGGAAAGTCATAGCACCGATAGCCGGCGACATCTAGCAAGTTGAAGGCTACTATCACAGTTTGCAATTCTATTGACATTGGTGACCAATTTGTCTGCACAATGGTGTGCATACGGTTTGCTTGAATAACCCGGAGTGGTCAGAGGAGCGAAACACGTGCGCTGCCAAAGCGTTCTAAGTTCTTACAGTTTGAAAATGAAACAATTTTGCATTATTTTATTCTGTCGAAGATGCTCTCCACTGTTTGAATGAAATGAAATGAAAATATCTTTATTTATTTAGGTTACAAAATAACACTTATGAACGTCAAATTTTCGATAATTCCCAGTTGTTCCGTTGAAGTAGTGAGGTGGAACTAGTGAGACTTTTTTTCCCAGTTGTCCCGCGGAACAAAGCATCAATAATTCAGTTCCCATTAGTTCCGCGGAACAAAGCATCAATAATTCAGTTCCCATTAGTTCCGCGGAACAAAGTAGAAATGAAATACTAATAAATTCATTCCCAGTAGTTTAGACGTACGTTTAGAGACTTTTTTTCCCAGTTGTCCCGCGGAACAAAGCATCAATAATTCAGTTCCCATTAGTTCCGCGGAACAAAGTAGAAATGAAATACTAATAAATTCATTCCCAGTAGTTCCGCGGAACAAAGCATAAATTAAAAACTAATAAATCATGTCCCAGTAGTTCCGCGGGAGAAAGCATCTATTACATACGAATATTTTATGTTCCCATTAGTTCCCTACGGTGCCTAACGGCTATTTTCTCATACAATTAAAAAAAATGACGATCTACAAAACAAATGAAGTACGGTACAACAAATGAAGACTGACAAAACAAATGAAGATCAACAAAACAAATGAAGATTGACGAAACAAACGAAGATCGACGAAACAAATGAAGAGCAATGAAACAAATGAAGATCAGCAAAACAAATGACGGTTGGAAAAACAAATCACGGTGGGAAAAACAAATGACGATCGAATAAACATTATGCAGATTAATAAAACAAAAGACTATAAACAAGTTGATAAGGTCAAAAGTTTCTTGCAGCCATATTTAAGCTAAATGCAATTACCATTCAAAAAATAGGTGCAAGCAATTCTCGACCTTATGAATATGCATAACATTAATTTATTTTTTATATAATCGTGATCTGTGATGTCTATAAACGCCTAAAAGCGCATTTTTAGGGAAGTGTCATTAAGGTCGATAATTGCTTGCAGCTATTTATTTGAATGGTTATCGCATCTAGATTACAGAAAAGGTCCATGCCAATTTCGACCTTATAAGCATGCATAATATCTATTTATTTTTATATATTCGTGATCTGTGATGTATATAAACGTCTAAAACCACATTTTTAAATAAGCGCCCTTAAGGTTGAGAATTGCCTGCACGTATTATTTTTTAATGCTAATCGCATTTTGATTGCAAAACATGGCTGCAAGTATGTTTTCACCTTATCAACTTGCTTATAGTCTTTTGTTTTATTGATCTGCAAAATGTTTTTTTCGATCGTTATTTGTTTTTCCAACTGTCATTTGTTTTGCTGATCTTCATTTGTTTCGGCGATCTTCATTTGCTTTTGTCGATCTTCATTTGTTTTTGTAGATCTTTATTTGTTTTGAAAATTACTTAACTACTTTATACTTTTAAACTAGATATTCTTCGTATAATGGATCTTTTTCCACTCGCATGTCCTAAAAGATGCATATTCATAAAATATAAAATATTTTGAGGCTTTAAGATATTAAAGTGGACATAATTATAATGTCCATAAAGATCCGTAATAGTTCCGCTACGGAACTATTGGGAATAGAAAAGTCTCACTAGATCCGCTACGGAACTACTGAGAATAGAAAAGTCTCACTAGTTCCGCCACGGAACTACTGAGAATAGAAAAGTCTCACTAGTTCCGTCGCGGAACAACTGCCGCGGAACTACTGGGAATGAAGGGGGATCAGTAGCTGCTACATTTACATTTACTGCCAGATTCGCAATGCAATAGGTAGAGCATGTGAGGAAGAACCTGGCAAGAAAACTCACGGCCACTCTTTTCAAATAGTCTAACTACATTCTATTGTAATACAATAAAGATTAACAAAATTATCTACACAAGCGACATTAAAATTTACAATCGCACCTAATTAAGTGAGGAGCAACTAACTCATGTCCATGTCCCTGTATCATTAAAATAGTAATCAATAGTATAGTATGTTCTTTTTCAAAAACACGTTTTTGACGCGTCGCTTCCATAAATATGTACATAAATACCGAAGATAATCTATGGTAACTTTTATACTCTTACAGATTGATGCATACGTAGAAGATATCGGTCGCAGATATCCTGATATTACGACGGTCGCTGATGCAGCGCTAACGCATGAAGGGCGTCCGATTAAGTACATTAAGATATCCACAACAAACTTCACGGATACATCCAAGCCGATTATTTTCATTGACGCTACAATACACGCCAGGGAATGGATCGCTGCTCCTACTGTCACCTGGGCTATCCATAAACTGGTTGAAGATGTGACCGAAAGAGACTTGCTGGATCGGTTTGATTGGCTCTTGATTCCAGTTGCTAACCCCGATGGCTATAGGTTCTCTCATACAAATGTGAGTATATTCTGTATTTGCAATATTCATTTTATAACTAGAGTTCCGTTTTTGTTTGAAATTCGACAGTCGAAGGTGAAGTGTGAATTACACAACGACACTTAGCTAATTGTTATGATCCTACGTTAATATTTAAGAATAAGCTAGTCTTATAAATGAGATTAGCATTACTGCACTTTCCATAACACAAAAAAAATGTATGTAGACACACTCTCCATACATTTTTAAGGGTTGCAGCGGCATGGCAGTTTGAAGTAGATACGCTCTAGGTTAGAACCACATGTCATGTGTAGCACCTCTGATATTGTAAAATGATCAGATTCGCCGTAATTGTCTGCCAGTTACGCTATATTAAGATATAATTCCCATTTTTTTCAGTCACGCATGTGGAGAAAGAACCGTTTCTCCGATGGTACCGCTATGGGTAACTTGTGTCCAGGAGTGGACGGAAATCGCAACTTTGACTTCTTCTGGAACACTGTAGGCACATCGAGCAATAGGTGTGCGGAAACTTATGGTGGAGCTGGCCCATTCTCTGAAGTTGAAACCCAAGTCATTAGGGACCTTCTGGAAGAATACTTGCCTCGCATCGCATTGTACCTGACAATGCACAGTCATGGAAGTATGATCTTGTACGGATGGGGTCATGATGGCACTCTTCCTTCAAATGCTCTCGCGCTGCATGTTGTTGGTGTCGGCATGGCTCAAGCTATCGATAGGCATTCACCAAGCAATCACCCTAATTATGTTGTTGGAAACTCAGTTTTAACTTTAGGATACCCAGCGTCAGGTGCTGGTGAAGATTACGCCTTGTCTCGAGGGGTGCCGTTAGCCTATACCTACGAGTTGCCTGGTTTGGGCTCCGGTTTTATTTTACCCCCAGTACACATCCAGCATGTGGTCAATTCTACCTGGGAAGGTATTGTGGTCGGTGCCAGGATGGCTGGCGATATGTTTGGCTGATTAACTTTCATTCATAAGTAATAAACTTATTTATTTATTTACTTTGTTTCTGTCATTTGTGTCTGCGGTTAGACGGTATAGTTATTTAGCATAATCACGGTCACGCCTTTATTCCATTTAGTTATTTAGCACAATCACGGTCACCCATCTAAGGACTGACCAAAGTGAAAGTTGCTTACTGCAGTAATCGTTTACAGAACACTGACTCCGCGGGGCCACGAGCTCACAAGAGCTACTGATCATTAAAATGAAATTTCTGAAAAAAAAATGTACAAAACTATTCGGACTTGGTATACACATGAACTCAAGAGTCAATGCAAAAAAAAATACCACAGAAAAATATGAACTAAGAACCTGAACAAAAGTCACAGAAAGATCGAACAAAGATATTTTAAAAATATAGGTATATCCCTAGCAGATTTTTGTTTGAGGTATCAAAAATATAAAATGCCTTCAACTGTGTTATTAGACTTTGATAATAATTGAAGGAATCTCGTCAGTTATTTTGGTGATATATAAAAAGGACACTTTTTATATATCACCAAAATGACTGACCACCACTTTATATTTTACTTTCATGCTTCTCCTGCCACACCCAACTTTCACTACCATGCATAAGTGTAGGGACAAGCACTCCTCTATGTACAGCCATCCTTGCCTTTTTAGACACATTCTGACTGCTCAGAAAGGTGTGAATGGCTCCACTCACTTGGTTTCCTGCCAAAACTTCAATATCATAGTCATACTTTCCATCTCTTGCAAATTTTGAACCTAAATATACAAACTCTTTCACCTGTTCCACGCTTTTTCCATCTATCAATATCGAGCAATTAGTCATACATTTCTCTCTTTCAAAAACCATTACTTTTGTCTTACTTTATTCTACTAACATTCATTCCTCTACTTTTAAGCGCATCGTTCATTATATTAACTATCAACTGCAACTCCTCCGTCGATGATGCCAGTATTACGTGATCATCAGCATAAAGGAGGCATTGGACGGTTAGCTGATTCATTTTTAATCCATACGCGCACTCTTGTAGTTCTTTCAAGCAACTGTCCATGTATAGGTTGAACAGCCATGGTGACGCTACACAGCCTTATCACACACCTTTTTCGATGGGAAAAAAGTCTGTACAAGCTCCATTGATCCTGACACAAGCACTGGAGCCTTCGTATAGAGATTTCAAGGCTCGTATCAAGTTGTTGTTCACTCTTGAAATCTTAATGAAAAGACCTGATCCTTTCATAAATCCAGCTTGTACATTCCACATTTTTCCTTCAGTTTCATTCATCACTCTTTTAATCAAAACTTTTGCATTCAATTTGCCTACGACACTGAGCACTGTGAATGTAGGAGTTATTGCTACTTATTTATTCTCTTCTAGAACGATATCTAGTGCATCGGCATTATTGCTGTGTAAAATGATTTACAATATTTTAAATAAATTATGATGGTGCTAAAATTTCAAAATCCATATAATTTTGACTTGGTTGACTATAATTTCATTATCTGCTAATAAGTCTGTGAACAAAATCTTAACAATCTTTATCGTTTAACTTTTTATCTGAATCACCTTATCAATAGATTCGGTATAAAACTGCTACTGATATATTAATCTTGGAGTGTCACCATGAAACTCTTGGGTTTATTGCTTGTGTGTGCGCTGGCGCAAGCCAAACATGAGCAATACATTGGGTGAGTACATTTTGTGCAATTCTGACATTGACATCACAAAAAATATAGAAATACGACTAATATAATAATATAGTGAATTTCAGTATTTTAAACATCAATCTACTGTTCGATTTATTGAAATTAAATAACCTGTACAATATTTTAATAGTAACTTTGAGCAACTTCAAATATCAAATATTTAACAGTTTTCATTATAAGTCTTCCTTGTCTTAATCTATTGATTGTGCTTATTTAATGCTAACTACTACGTGGTGCAAACTAACGATGGACGATGTCGTTTAAAATATGTTTAAGAAATCAAATTCGATTTTGAATAATGTTTTTATGCTTATTGGTAAGATCTTAACAGTAGTTAAACATTTTACGAAGCGCAGCACTAGTACAACACTTGCATAATTACGCTTGCAATAATGAGTTGATACCTAGTTCAGTAAGATTAAGTCAGTTAATAGTAAATACTTTTTCTATAACAACATTGTCATATCAACAGCTGGAAATCCTACTATGTGGGACCTTCAACATTTAAACACTTTGAATTGCTGCGACAAATTGAAGAGAAATATGAGCTGGATGTCTTGGGCAGGCCAAGTGTGGCGCGTGAAGGTGTTATTCTTGTGAAGCCACAATTTCAAGATTCATTCACAGAAGAGTTGGATGCTGTAGGCATGCCGTATAGATTTCATGTCGAAAATGTGAAAAAGTAAGTGAAAAAATATACTTGAGAGAAATAAGAAGACATTCACGCTTTTGCCAACAAAGGAGTACCAAGAGTGTTGTTCATGGTTGGCAATCATTAAGCCTAAAAATTATCAACAATATAATACTGACCCATTGCCTTTGAAAACCCCTTCGGTGACAAAGGTATGTTAATAAAACTTAACTTCAAATTAATAAATTTTTTAGGCAACTGGATTATGAAGATGATCTAATTTTACAACATTCAGAAAATCTTGCCAGAAACGGCGGAAAGAACTTGCCTTATGACAACTACCAAACCTTGGAAGCGGTGAGTTTAACACTTTCTTTTAATATTTAGCTTGTCAAATTGATGCTGCCCTCATGATGAGAAGTCATGTCTAGCGAGTTCAAAGTCACTATCACTGTCTGCAAGACTATTGACAGTGGTTTTCAATCTTTCTGGTCAATGATGTGCATCTTCATGTTCGAAGAACCTGAGGTTGTAAGAGAAAAAAATACGTGTGCTGGATCGTTCTACGTTTAACCTATAACACATCAACCGGCGACCTATCGCCGCGCGTTTACGACCGCGCTATTAAAATGGTTTTTACATTAGGTACTTTATTCTGGCAAAGATGATCTCCACTTTTTCACACGTTGTGCTATATTATAAATGCGAAAGTTTGTGAGTGTAGATGTGTGGATGTTTGTTACTCTTTCCCGCTCTAACGGCTGAAATTCGATACTAGGGTAGATGTAGGTCTGGAATAACACTACTTTTTATACCGTGAATAAATTCCCACGGGTAACAGGAACGGGAACAAAACTTGACGCGAGCGGAGTTGCGGGCGTCAGCTAGTTATAATAAATATCAATATAGTATGGTAACTTTTGTACTCTTACAGATTGATGCATACGTAGAAGATATCGGTCGCAGATATCCTGATATTACGACGGTCGCTGATGCAGCGCTAACTCATGAAGGGCGTCCGATTAAGTACATTAAGATATCCACAACAAACTTCACGGATACAACCAAGCCGATTATTTTCATTGACAGTACAATACACGCCAGAGAATGGATCACTGCTCCTACTGTTACCTGGGCTATCCATAAACTGACTGAAGATGTGACCGAAAGAGACATGCTAGATCGGTTTGATTGGCTCTTGATTCCTGTTGCTAACCCCGATGGCTATAGGTTCTCTCATACAAATGTGAGTATATTCTACTATTAATTAATAACTAGAGTTCCGTAAGCGTTAGAAATTCGACAGAATACAGTAGACACAGCTTCATCCACTTCTTCGCTGTATAAAATTTTATGTGTCAAATTTCAAGTCCTTCCCTTCGCGCAATGTTTTTTTTGTAAAGGTTTCCGCTTCACGTATTAATATAAAGATTAATATAGCATACATAAAACCCTGTCCATGTCTTTAAAGGGTAGGCAGAGCTGAATTACACACCTCCAGCCGTCTTCAGGCCCGTGTGTGTGTAATACCCCGGATGTTGCTAATGACCACTCCGATCAGATTAGCCGTATGCTTGTCTGCCAGGGTATAAAAGTAATATCCAACAGTCAATGATGTATAACAAGACATTTATTATGATTTTTTTTCAGTCACGCATGTGGAGGAAGAATCGCTTCAATGATGGTACCTCAATGGGTAATATGTGTCCAGGAGTGGATGGAAATCGCAACTTTGACTTCTTCTGGAATACTGTAGGCACATCGAGCAATAGGTGTGCGGACAATTATGGCGGAACTGGTCCATTCTCTGAAGTTGAAACCCAAGTCATCAGAGACCTTCTGGAAGAATACTTGCCTCGCATCGCTTTGTATCTAACAATGCACAGTCATGGAAGTATGATCTTGTACGGATGGGGTCATGATGGCACTCTACCTTCAAATGCTCTCGCGCTGCATGTTGTTGGTGTCGGCATGGCTCAAGCTATCGATAGGCATTCACCAAGCAATCACCCTAATTATGTTGTTGGAAACTCAGTTTTAACTTTAGGATACCCAGCGTCAGGTGCTGGTGAAGATTACGCCTTGTCTCGAGGGGTGCCGTTAGCCTATACCTACGAGTTGCCTGGTTTGGGCTCCGGTTTTACTTTACCCCCAATACACATCCAGCATGTGGTCAATTCTACCTGGGAAGGTATTGTGGTCGGTGCCAGGATGGCTGGCGATATGTTTGGCTGAGTAACTTACATTCATAAGTAATAAACTTATTTAGGTATTTATTTTCTTTGTCTCTCTCATCCATTCTATGCTGTTAGATGATCAAGTTATTTGGTTGAATAAGCACAAATTAGTCTTTTGAATATTAAAGAAACAAGGATTTTATGTTTTAAATAATCGTTGGAATTGGGATCTCGTTGGGTATTAGATACTAGTGCTACTTTATAACATTTTGTGAGAAGAAACAACCGTACCGCCGACACCGGTAAGGAAATGTGTGTGTATGTTTGTTTATAATATTATTTTATTATTTATACTTATACTTTATGGTAGGTACACAAAGGTATCCTACGACTAACTTCTGTGGAGTACATACTATTTACGGTGAGCAACAATTAATTGATTGAGAAAAGGATCGAACCATCTTGAACCATGACACATTGATAATAGTCATGGTTCAAGATTCATACATCTTTTATCATTCATCTCAATTACTTGTCAACTAAACAGGTTGGTTATATTGCCTACTGCCTAAAATCTTTAAATACTATTACCTAATAAATTACTATAGGTAGTCCACTCCACAGCCATAAATCATCGACTAAATTTTCGATCAGATTTTTTGAGAATCTCAGCGAACGCGAATAGAATACCTACTGGGAATGCGAAATTGATCCCAAGTAGAATTCCAAGGTAAAAGTTTCCCGCCTCCAACAGCGATCGCAAAATTCCAATTAAAAGCCCCAAGTTTACATGCACGACGACCTCCGTTAAGAAATATGCAAATACCCTTCATACTTTAAAATTCTGGAAACTTCGTACCTAATACTATTAAGTGTTGGAATATTAATGAGCTAGCTAATTCAGAGTTGTTCGTGGATTCCTCTTTGTGCTGAATAATAATATTTCAACTGATCATGGCTGTAAGCAAATAGAAATTTAAAAGCTGAATTTTAGCGGGAACTGAAAGAAACGTGGCCGCCACTCTGTGGTGTAATTTTTCGAACTAGATCATTATAGTGTTACTGTTTATGTAAAAAAATGTAGATTCTTAAACATTCATGGTTTTATAACGTGCACAACTGTTGGGAAGTGATATAATTTAATGCAATGAAAGTGATATTTTAGATATTTTTTCAACGCTCTAAGTTATATATTCCACATTATACACAGTATAATATAATACATGCCTATATACCTACATACTTAGATAAAACAATACGGAGACCCAGTTTTTTCCTAGTATTGATTCCACATTTATTATCAAATATGAAATCAGTTTTACAATCATTAATTCATATCATATCACTTGTTTATTACGTCGCCATAATTATAGTATTATCCTATCTTGGCTTTACAAACACATGATAGAGATTCATTTTTAACCGACTTCAAAAAAAGGAGGATGTTCTCAATTCGTCTGCATGTATTTTTTTTAAGTATGTCAAGCGATAATTCCGTCAATTATAGACGGATTTCAAAAATTTTTTTTTGTTGAATAGGGTTTACTTCTGAGGTGGTCCCATTTTCACCAGGTCAGGATCTGATGAAGGGATCTAGGAGAAAACGAGGTCAACCACCGAAAATTGTAGGGACAACTAGTGTGCTTGTTAACTTTTTAATTAAGTGCTTTAATGTTCTACACTTTAATGAAGGTATGGCGTCGATCTGATGATAGAGTCAAAAGACAGTCGAGGGCATTCCTAAACAATTTACAGCAGTTATCTTGTGTTTGGGCTTGATTGATTTGTATTGATGAGAACTTTACACCTAGATTGATAGATCCAACTTCAAAAAAAAAGAAAGGTCTCAATGTTTTATGTATGTTCACCGTCAATTATAGACGGATTTCAATTTTTTTTTGAGGAGGTGGTCCCATTATAACCAGGTTAGGATCTGATGATGGGATCCTGGAGAAATCGAGGGCAACCGCCGAAAATTATAGGCACAACTAGTGCGTTTGTTAACTTTTTAATTCAGTGCTTTAATGTACTACCATTAATAAAGGTCTGGAGTCGATCTGATGATGGAACCAAAGGCGATTCGAGGGAATTCCTTAACGATTTACAGCAGCTACCTTGTGTTGGGGCTTGATTAATTTGTATTAATGAGAACTTTCACCTAGATAGATATATTTTTCGGTTCACCCGTCACTTAAAAAATGAAAAAAAAAATTTCAATAAAAAATACAACCGACTTCCAAGAAATCCTGAAAAATAAAATTTACTTAGCACAAAGTAATGTGTAGTTGATTTATCAGATTTTGTTCAATATAATATTGAAGTTGGTGCCATGAATAATACCTCCCTAAACCTATGAATTTACTTGGCGCCGACTTCAATATGATATTGAATAAAAAATCAGATACATCAAAATACATATTACTTTGCGCTTAATTAATTTTATTTTTAAGGATTTCTTGGAAATCGGTTGTATTTTTTATTGAAAAAATTGTTTTCCCATAATTACAATAATTGGTGTTGCACACGTCCAGGCTGTAACCAGTTTTGATCAGGTGGATCTAATGCTTGTTGTAGAAGACCATGCACTCCTTAGTAGTACAGAAAACTATCTTACTTCTTACTAGCTAATATTATAAATGCAAATCTTTGTGAGTGTAGATGTTTGTGTGTAAAAAAAAATATCGAGTCTATGTTTATTTCATGCTCTAACGTCTGTACAGATCTCACTCATAATAAAGTACAGGGATAGATTAAAGTCTGGAATTACAATGAACATTAATTTAAAAAAAAAATGCAAAGGTATCTAAATGTCAATATTTTCAACTATGAACAATATCAAAATGACCGGGGGCCTGAGGACGGTGAGAAGGCTGCTCACCGTCCTTACAGAAGCAGGCCCTAGACGAAAGATCAAAGATTCACGTACGCCACACGCCCAAAAAAGCGGGATAAGATCCGAACAACCCCCCAAAGACGCGGAACAGCACCCGATACCCCCTAGGTGAGGCCGCAGTGGTAGTCAAAGTCTGTTAGGCATCCTGGGTCATACTTCCGAGGGCTTATCCGGGGGCTCCCAACCGTTAGCGTTAGGTAGGAAACATGTGATTTTTAGTCAGTAGGAGTCCGGCATAGCATCCATGTAGGATTTCTTCATCACGTTAAAAAAAAACAATATCAAAACAGACTCATCAAAAATTTCAGTTAATTACGTACTCGAAACGGCCAAACTACTCGTAGCTTGGTTATTGGAAACAAAAGAGGAGACTAGAGCGTTTTTATATTATCTGAGACAATATCGGTGCAGAACGCGCACCCGATGTCGGGGTACCTAAGTAAAATGAATGAAATACTAGATGATTTAAAAATATAAATAAAGATAAAAGAAATACTAGGTTCCTGTTCCTGCTTACCTTTGGAACCTATCCTGCAACAAAAAGTATCTTATGTGATATTCCAGACTATAACCACAATTTAGAGATAGTACAGATGGAAACCTACATACTAAATTCGCTGAAGCCACACATAGTTCACTGATTTCACAGACACGGGGTCAGGAGAGGTTGAGGCGAGTTTAAGAAAATGATTTATGTGCGAGTGTGCGTAGCAGAAGGTAGGTGTGAAAAAAGTACATACATGAGATTTTCATCTGTAATATCTCTAATTACTTAGTAAATTGCTGCCAAATGCGTCCAACCGTTAGAGCGTGATTTAGTTACTAACATACAAATAGCAAAAGTTCTAAACATCTTCAGAAATTTCCACATTTATAATGTCGCAGCTGACACTGTCGTGGGATCTATCGGATGACGGCTATTATCGTCCAACACCGATATCGGATCGCAATATATGAAAACAATCTCAGGGTATAAGTTCGATTTTAATAAAACTTTTTCTTACTGGGAGTTCAACAAGGAAAATATGGGCCGAGACAATCGTTGGAAAAACTTATATATGAAAGTAACTGCCCAACTTCTTTTTGTTTGAATTTTAGTTTTAATAATACATTTCCCGGCTTTGAATTCATTTCGATATTGAAGTGGCTGGCTTATTCGTTTATAAAATAAAACAAACTGATGCCCGCGGCATTGATTGCTTTGAAGGTTTTCTCCGTTCCGGCATCCTATGGAAACTTGTTCCACGGGTGAAAGTAGCTTTGTGTGTGATCATAATTAATCATAAATTTCAACCCTATGCGTTCAGCCGTTAGAGCGTAATTAAGTAACAATAACCCAACCATTTTCACAAACTTTCACGTTTCTAATAATAGTAGGAAGATCCTTCCCTTCTCAGAAATAAAAAAAGGAAAATAAAATAAATTTTGATTGAACGTTCCTAACTCTGAATTTGGTTCATTTACCAAATCGTACCACAACTTGCCAATTCTAAAAGAATTCAATAAATGATCCCGTTCACTTAAACCTAATTCGATGTGATCCCGAAAATCCTTGCAAAATGGGTTCTCCGCTCACTCGCGGAGACGGTAATTGGGCTACGTAAAAGAATATTATTTTAAGTGACATCCAGTGAGTTTCTTTTAATTTTAAAGGTTTTGAATAAAAATTAATTTTAGGTATAGCAAGAATAAAAAAAAATACTTGACAAAATAATGAGATTGATGATGCCCCCACTTGACAAAAGCTATGGCGACATAATCAAATTGGGGGTGACGTTTGTCACAAAACCTAAAGTTGGCGGCTCAATTTTGTGCTTTTGATTATGTTTTGGTATAAATTAGATTTCAATGCAAAGGTTGGATTTTTTAAAAATAATGCATAACATCCAAACCAATTCACTAACTTTAACATTTAGAGTATGTAGCATAATTGTTTTTTTATGCCACTAATGTGGTAGACAAGCATACCGCTTACCAGTTCAACTGGTGGTCACCGTAGCTTATAAATGTTCGCAACACCAGAGGCAAATATCGATTTATTTCGGATTTATGTACCAATATATCATATTGAATAAAGTTATTATTATTCCTCTTTATTACAATATATATCACATATAAATTTACATTTTTAAATATACCTCTTAAAAAGAATACATTTAAAAATATAAAAAAATAGTATCCCACCGGCATCGGATACAAGGACCAAGCTACCGATGGTCTGGGGCAGGGCTCCAGAGACAGGAATCGCCTCACAAGTCACAATACGTGCAGTGCTCAGTAAAACTGCCTTTTGCATCAAGCCCTTGACCGAACTGCCTAAAGCGAGCCTCTTAAGATGCCTCTTATTATTATTAACATCGTAAAAATCTTCTTAGATTCAAAATGCAATAAGTATAATATTCTGTTTCCTTAAATAAATCTATGAACAATGATAATTACCAGTAATGATGGTTAATGGCTGTCCACAAACTTGCTATCACTGCGGTTGTCACTGACACCCATACATCACAGTGAAATGTAATATGTGTCAAGTGGGTCCGCCATGACGTTCATTAGATTATAATTAATGATCTGTCATTCGAGTATTACAGTCGCAGCTTCTGGTTATTTTATTACTAGGTACATTTTGTATGGTTACCACAATTTTTTTTTTTATACAGTAACTAGGCACACTTTGTGTCCTGGAGACATCCTTTCAAGGGCTTACCCGGGGTTACCAAGGCTGTTAGGTAGGATACGTATGGTTTTTATTCGATAGGAGTCCGGCATAGCATCCCTGTAGGATTTTCCTCATGTTACAAAAACAAGGCCCGCTACGTGGGACATTTTACGTTATGGTATTATGGCCAGCAGCGCGAGTGTACACCCCTGGTGGTTACGGATAGGTACCACCACTTTCGATTTGCTAATATGCTTGTCTGTAGATTAAAAAAAAGACTACTAAGTTTGCTAGTTAAATAGGAATGTTTAAGTACAGATATTATTTATTAAACAATCTCGTGTAGAGTCGTACATAGCATTTTGTAGGTTTCACTATCCCTATCTTTGCCCCGATCAAATATCTTTTACATAGTAATATCAAAGATAGTATAATAGTATTACATACAAATAGGCAACTCCCTGCCTCTCACTGTACTAGCTTCCTCACCCCCGCCAGACCCGCCACAGCTGTCATTATAGCTGGTGGGTATTTTGAGGGAACATTTGCTCAGTCTATGGTCACACACACATTCAAGCTTTGTATGAAAATAACGAATTATTTGTATGGAGTTTCCGCCCTGTGGTAATATCCAGAAATCCATTATGAAGAGTAATACAACAAATCTCAGTTAAATTCAAAGTGAAAATCATTCAAATCCCACCGAGATAATTCCCAGGCACCGAGGAAAGCTAATATCATCGGAGACAGTGCCACCCTGCCACCGCAGTAAGTGACGCGACACCCGACGGGATAATCAAAGCTGCTAGCTGTGGGAAAGAACATTCGACCATTTATGCTGCAATGTCTGGAAATTAAGAAGCAAAAAGACGTTACATTTCGTCAAACAGAATTTAGTTTTAAATCGTTAATTTTATAATTTTAGTAAGTAACGCTTATTCTGCGTCTTACAGCTGTACCTACCTTCAAAATTTTATAAAGTTCCTGAAACTTTTGTAGAATACCTACAATGACAGTAGAGGCAGTCAAGGGTACCCAGGGTACCCAAAACCTCAGTGCGCCAGTCGGTTAAGTGTAACCAACTGGCGCACTGAGGTTTTGGGTACCATTTCCAAGTCGGTTCAAATATTTGTGTGATACAGAGATGTTTGTCTTGGAGTTTGGGTGTTTCTATGTATAATATGTATGTATTTAGAAATATATAAGTATGTTTATCAGTTATCTAGATCCCATAGCTCAAGCTATTAGTAGCTTAATTTGGGCTAGACGGCGTCAGGTAAGAATGTGTATGTATGTATGTAATATTTTCAGGTTTATACTTGTAGTTTTTCGGTTGGAGGTTATATTTGTTTCGTACGCAATTGTTCATAAAGCGACTTAATGCAGTAATTTTTAAGGAATTAAAAGAAATTAAAACATACTAGACGTATGCACATTTATAAATATGAAAAGCTATTTCATTAGTCATTGATAACAAACTACTCATGGTTTTAACTAACGCCTCAGAGTGAAGTTGACAGTGCACTGTATTATACAGATACACATTACATAGTGTACATACATAAACACTGTATTAGAAGCAGTTACCCCTTGGGTACCATTTTCTCACAAGACAGATAGCGAAACCATAAAACTAAGAGAGCTATTCGTATCTCTACTAGATCATAGATATCAGATAGAATCATAGATACTAATTAAATTGAAATGTAAAAGATTGCACCCTCATGGCCCGCATCTATTTTAATCTGGAACCCGATAACAAGGCTCGTCAAGCCTATTGACTTCCTCTTGGGGTAAAATAATCAGTTACCTCAATAATTATATTGAATATTTTTATTTTCCATTGTTGTTTATAGAAAGAATAAGTTAGTAAGTAAGTAAGTAAAACTTTATTGTACACCAAACATGAAATTGATAACAAACAAAATATATAATAGTGTATATAATGTACAAATGGCAGCCTTATCGCTAAGAGCAATATCTTACAGGCAACCGTAGATAGGACAAAATTATGAGAAACGGGTAGTATTTGGTGTCAGAAAGAAAACTTAGAGATAACTAAAAGTTATAATAAGTTACTTCAGTGCAAAAAGATGAAATCATTTAGATTTCAAATTTAAGGTTCTCTCGCACCACTTTTCATCAGATGGGCTGTAAGTTTGTTTGCAACATTAATGAGATATTAAAAAACAAAAATCTGAATATATACCTAAGAGATTTTTGATCAGACAGATAGACGGACAACGAAGTCACCTTCGCTGTCCGTCTATCTGTCTGTTTGTCTGTCACGAGGCTGTATCTCAGGAATCGTGACAGCTAGAGAGCTAATATTTTCACAGGTGATATATATAATTATCTGTTGCCACTACAATAACAAATATCTACATAAACCAGAAAAGGGATGGGATTAAAAAAGGCTCTGATACAACAAACGTTGCCGTTTTTTGGTACGAAACCCTCTGTGCACATGTCTGACTCGCACTTAGCCAGATTTTTTTATAAATTCGTTACACCGTTCATCATAGAGATGAATCATTACTTACCACTGCCTTTTTTGGTGTGGAAATTCTACATAGATGCTATGCCGAACTCCTACCGACCAAAACCATACGTTGCCTTACAACTGTCTACGGCCGGGAGCCCCGGGTAAGCCCTCGGAAGGATGTCCCACGGTTCCCGGACTTACCTCTAAGTGTTCGCGGCCCGCTAACTCTGGTAAATGTTCTGTATACAATCACTGCAGTAAGCAACTATCGCTGTTGCTGGTTGTTGAATTGGGTGACCACTTTGTGATTTTTAATTTCCGAGCGCTTCCGTGCTTTGGACCGCTTAGCCGTTGGTCCCTGTTGTCATTAACATGGCAATTATTACTTCCCACTGCCTTTTTTTTTCTCGAGTGGAAATCTATCATGGATGCTATGCCAAACTCCTAACGGCTAAACCACATGACGGCTTAGAATTGTTTACAGCCGGGAGCCCCGGGTAAGCCCTCGGAAGGATGTCCCAGGGTTCCCCGACTTACCTCTAAGCGCTCGCGGCCCGTTGACTCAATGTTCTGTAAAGATCATTGCAGTAAGCAACTTTTGCTAATGCTGGTTCTTGGATTGGATGACCACTTGGAGACATTTCATTTCCAAGCGATTCCGTGCTTTGGACCGTTCAGCCGTTGGCCTCTGTTGTCATTAACATGGCAATCGATAAGCAGAATTGGGCTGTTTGAAAAAAATCAACAATGGGTCGAGACAACCTACGCCTGCCGTTTCAACACGGCAACAGGCTCATCACCTTTACGTAAATGTAGGCATATATACCTACTATGACTTTGCTTTCCCTTCAGGGAAAACGGCATGGCTTATATATGAATACATACGAGACTAGGACGTGTCAAGATTATGAAAGAGTACAAAGTATGCCAGCTCAAATGGTTTGTGAAAGTTTATACGAACCTAAAGAGCATTACATATTTTATTACTGAAATATCTAAGGCATTGTTCAAATATCATAAACCTTATAATATTTGTTAGTAAACTGTAGGATTTGCAGCTGTTTACGTATATTATGCAAATGAAATTTCCCACGAAATGTGTGGAAGCTAGTTATAAAATTGTACACAGTGTTAGCAAAGATCGCCAACCGTTTTGAAGTAAGTAGTATCTATGTTATGTAATCTGTGGTAGTATGTACTATGTAGTAAAAATGGGCACACTGCTATAACAAATTATTCCCAGACGTAAAAAATGTAAACTCTTTTAACGTGTTTAAATTACAACTGTTGTAATACGTTATCGATGTTTAACTGAATGAAATACCTAATGAAAAATTTAAAGTATTGTGTATGACATGGATTAAACGTCTTGAGTGTCGAATATGACCCCGATGTGATTGAACACGCAACTTTCATGGAGCAGAACAGTTCAACGGCATCAACATCATGATTTTGACCACCTTGACAGCGCTTCAACATTCTCGGTAATTTATAAGTTAAGCCAGCCAGCATCCTCGGACTCATTAGGTAATATGACAAGCTAGCAGCGACCGCTCTACGTGTTTTAACCTTTGGCGAGATCGGCGTCTACGAACAGCACACTGCACCTACGGCCCATGTAAGAAGAACTTATCTCTCGCGCCTCCACAGCAGCCAGCCACTACGCACGAACGGTCGTGTGACAGTGTATTTGTACGATTGTTTGTTTTTATTTCTACCTGAACTTGCGTTTAAAGCTAATTAAAATGGTGCAATGCAAAAAATGCAAATTATTTGTGTCTGTGACCAAGGACGATGTTATAAAATGTAACAGTGTATGTGAAGCGGTGTTCCATAAGAAATGTATGCAACATAACAAGCAATTCATGCAAACGGCGATCTGTGATGACTGCCAAAAAACCTTATGCAAGTCTCCGCAGCCAGCCAGCGAGCAACAAAAATTGAATATAAATTTCAAAGAGGTATCGGGCGAGAAGGTTATAGCTGAAGTTAATAAAAAGTTGGCTATACTCTTTAAGATGGAGAAAAAAATTGAAGAACTCACTACCAGCTTAGAATTTTATGGAGATATGTATCAAAAATTAAACGATTACAAGGAAGAATCACAGAAAAAAATCAAGGCATTAGAACAAAAAAATATTTTCTTGCAAAAGTGCAACAAAGCTCTTGAAGAAAGGGTTCAGGAGTTAGAGGTGCAGTCAAAGGAGAGGAATATCGAAGTGCATGGATTAGAGACCTATGATAATGAAAACACTAAAATCTTGATACAAGACCTAGCTCAAAAGTTGCACCTGAACCCGAATGATATTGATGATGCTAAGAGGGTAGGACCGGGAAAACCGATCAATTCAAATCCAAGAACTATACTGGTTACGCTCCGATCAAAAAGCGCTCGTTTGCAATGGATGTCGGCAAAAAAAGAAACCAAAATCACAAATAATAAAGTATTCAATAATGGAAGTGATAAGCCAATTTATATTAACGAAGACTTGCCGAAATATAAACGCCAACTGTTATGGGTTACAAGAAACAAGCTAAAGCCTATGGGCTTTCAGTATATTTGGGTTCAAAATTGTAGTATTCTAGTAAAGAAAAACAGTGAAGATAAAAAGATATATAACATAACATCGGAGGAAGATTTAAATAAATTTGATGAATGTAAGTAGAAAAGTGAAATTAGCGAAGTGGACACACACATAGAATATTGGCTATAAAATTCAATCGACCTAATAATATATCTACTAATGATCATATATATAATAGATATTCAGATATAAGAGTGTTGAGTAAGGATTTATCACAATACAAAGGGCACACCCATATTTTTTACTTAAATATTGGGTCACTTAGAAAACATTTCAATCCGCTACTTGTATTGTTAGAGGAAAATAAACATAGAATAGATATAATAATTTTGAGTGAAATAAATATCAAGAAGGCAGAATTACCGCACTATCAAATTATGGGATATAATACGTACATACGGTCCAGAGAAACAAAAAAAGGAGGAGGTATATTGATATATGCGAAAGAAGAGCTTAGTTTTACAGCTGAAACCGTGAGTACTGAGACTTTAGAAACATTCCATGGCCAGCTGAAAATAGGTGAGCATATTACACATATAATAGCTATATATAACCCTCCAAATAATAACAAATTAAGCTTTATTGGCCACTTAGAGAGTATCGTAAGATCTATTTCTCCAGCACACAACATTATAGTGATCGGAGACATGAATATAAATATACTAAATAATATATCAAACCCAACCGTAATTAAGTATAAAAACTCCCTAAGTGAACGCGGCCTGCAGTGTGTAATACCGACCGCAGAGATAACGCGCGAGGCGATAGTGGAAGGGCAGCTTCGAGTATCGTGCTTAGACCACGTATGGGTGAGAGCGGGACGCAGCGAGTGCGAGTTGACTTCGTTTGTGTTTGAAGCTAAGATCTCCGATCATCATGCAGTGGGATTAACTCTGGACTTGCGCACGAGTAATAATTATACACCTTCAAAGGCGACCTCTGTGCGTGAAATTATTTGTGATAACCTTGTTAGAAAAAAGTTAGATGCCTATGACTGGTCGCAACTATTAGGTATTACGTGTCCATTGTTATTGTATCAATCATTGTGTACGGCGTTCGATTCGATCTATAGGGAAAGTATTGTTAAAGTTAAGATTCATAATAAGAGGCTAAAACAGCCATGGGTGGATAAAAGTTTGTATACTATGTTGTTAAGACGGGATTATTTATTTAGAGTGTGGAAAGCAGAGCCAAAAAGTATGAAAAAGCGATTAGAATATACAAAATTTAGAAATAAAGTAAATAAATTAGTAAACCTTGCCAAGAATAAATACAGACAGATGGAAATAAAAAATTGTAACAGGGATTATAGGAAAATATGGGGTAAAATTAACTTATGGTTGGGTCAAAAAAATAATAAATTGGATGATGTTATAGTAAGATATTTAGGTAAAACGGAAAATTTGGAGCAAGTGTGTACAAATTTTGGTAAAACATTTACGCAGGAAATAAAATCAATCAAGCATAATTGTAACACCCGATTTTTGGATAGAAAGAGATATGTGACACCGAGTCAAGTAAGTTTTAGATATATGACCGTCAACTCGTCAGATATCGAAAAGGTAATAAACTCGTTATCTGGTGAAAAGGCACCGGGCTTGGATGGAATCAGAGTCAGTGATATTAAATATTTAAAGAAACAATTAAGTCCTATTCTAGCTTTATTCATGAATATGTCTCTGTCGCAGAGTGTCTATCCTGATCAGTTAAAGAGTGCAATTGTACGTCCGATTTATAAGTCTGGTAGTCATTTAGAATATGTTAACTACAGGCCAATAGCCATACTCTCGGTAATTGATAAAATAATTGAAAAAAATATTGTTGGCCAGATAAGTAAATTTTTGGAGTGTCATAAAATTCTAGCAGAGCCACAGCACGGGTTCCGTAAGGGGCGGAGTACTATCACCGCTCTGGCAGGGTTTGCAGAGTACGTGAATGAATGTTTAGATGCTGGTAAACAACTTATAGCTATATATATAGATTATAAAAAAGCATTTGATACGCTAGATCATTCAATATTGTTGCGGGCCATGCATGAATGCGGCATACGTGGTCCTACTAATAAATGGTTTGAAAATTACTTGTCAAATAGAAAAATGCGCACCGTTATATGTGGAATAGCTGGTAGGGAAATGAATGTGGAATTAGGGGTGCCGACCGGATCAGTGTTTGGTCCTGTTGGCTATGTGATGCACGTCAACAGCGTATCAAATGTTGTGAGCAGGTGTCGGGTGTATATGTATGCAGATGACATGTGTCTGGTTTATGGTGGTACAGATATTTTTGAGACCCAAAGGTATATACAAGATGATATGGAAAATATTACTAAGTGGGCACATGATAATGGCATAATATTAAATTATGCCAAAACCAAATGCATGCATATACACTCGCCTTATAATAGACGGGCTAGAGCAGTGACGAAGGAAAGCCTTGCTGTGATAGGGCACACCTATGAATGTTTGCATAATAAAAAGAATAACTGTAATTGTAATAAATTAGAATATGTAGCAACATTTAAATATCTAGGTATTATTATTGATGTAAACTTTAATTGGAGAAGACATGTTGTCGATGTTTGTAACAGGCTGCGATCAGTATTAGGGAAATTCTTTCAATTGAAGGGAGTATTAAATAAACACACATTACTTATTGTATATTATGCACTGGCGGACTCACTTATAAGTTATGGACTTATTGTATACGGCAGAACTTTCAAAACTTACTTAAAAAACATAAAAGACTTACAAATTAGATTACTCAAATTTTTAGTTAGCAAAAAAGATAAAGACAACTGTAATAAAGATTATGAAAATTTGTTTCCTATCTGTAGAATTTTACCATTGGAAAAAAGGGTTGAATATTTATTAGGATTAGAGTATTACTATAATACCGAGCATAAAGAATTTATAAAAAATAGATATAATACAAGAAATGTCAGAAATAATCGATTGGTTCAACCGCGGATGGTCAACTATTATGGGGAAAGATTATCTAAATACTGGGTACCAAAGGTTTTTAATAAGTACGATTTACTGAGACAGAGCCCAAAGATAAGTAAGGGTATGTTACGATCCAAGTTTCGAGATTTGCTACTCGACGGTCGCAATAAGGCAGCGGGCGCGGTGGCGCGAAGCGGCCGCCGAGTGTCAAATCTATACTAATATTATAAAGAGAAGGGATTTGTTTTTTGTTTGTTTGTATGTAACGAGTGGGCTCCGGAACTACTGGACCGATTAGGGAAATTCTTTCACTGTTAGAGGGCAGCACTCTTTGCGGTGAACGTGGACTGTATTTTGGTCCCGTATTCCCACGGGAACGGGAGCTGCGCGGGTGGAGTGGAGCCGCGTGGCGTCCGCTAGTGTAAAATAAAAATAACGATATCTTTGTCGTATGTTTTTCATTGTGTTAGGTGTGCATTTATGATTGTTTGAATTTTGTGTTACAAACGAACCTTTCAATTTTGCATTGAAATACTTATTTAAAAATATGTTGTTAGTAGGTTAAGGTATATTTAAGTAAACTTAAGCTATGTATTGAACACGAGCGCGTCTCGCCATCAAACATAACAGTTTGGCGAGTAAAATGTGGTAAGAAAAATTTTTGTAACGCTTATTTTGAATAAATAAAAAAAAAAAAAAAAAAAAACGCAGGAAGCACCCCGAATCACTAAGGGTAACGCAGCACCGCACACCGCAGCACGGCACTTAGCCCCGACTCACTGGGATTAGCAGCATTCGATTTCGACCCACTGGAATCAGCGGCATACGATTTCACTTTAAAAGAATCTGCGGCATACAGTTTCAACTTACTGGAACTAGCGGCATATAGTTTCGACTCACTGGAACTCAACGGAACTACACGATCTGGCATTGTCGCAACTAATGTGGAATGTGGCGCTTCTGGTGTTGCAAAAATTCTTAGGCTACTGTGACCACCAGTCCTTGTGGTGGGCCATAATAATATGCTGGTCCGCCACCTTGACAGTATAAAAAAAACTTATAACAGAAGGAGATCGGAGGGGAGTGGTGTGAAGACCGCCACTTGTCAAGAAGAAGAAAAATAATTGAAGTTCGACATTCAAAGAATTCTGAATCGCAATAATATATAATGCGCCCGCAGATGAATATATAATACAACAGTCCAACATCAACCGTGGGCTTCAGTCCGCCAGTATGATCACCTTGCCTGTTCGGAAGATCCTGCCTTGTTGGAAGAACATCTCTCTCACTTGTTCCTCTCCAAATGACATTAAAAATATTCAGTCTGAGAACTAGCAGTCGTTATTTACACTACTTGTTTATTTGTATCATTTCAGTAAAAAAATTATGGGGTGCCTGTCGTTTGACCGAAAAGATTTTGCCAAAGCTTTAATTCCAAGTCGAATACTGAACACACCGATTTGGATAGGTTAGGTCAGAAGGCTAATGCGGGAGCGGAGCAAAGCGGAGCTCTCGCATTAGCCTTTGTGGTTATTTTTTTTTAAAAACAGTGATTGAAATAGTAGCTCCGGAAAACATAAATCAGATATTTGCCTTATTTTATTTTGCGTAAAACCATATTTTTCCAAATGAAACATTTGACTAAATAAAAATTGGTAAAAGTACTAGTTGGTAAATAAGTTATTGTTTAAACGTTCACTGTCCAAATATAACGTTTTTCATTGTGTTAGGTGTGCATTTATGATTGTTTGAATTTTGTGTTACAAACGAACCTTTCAATTTTGCATTGAAATACTTATTTAAAAATATGTTGTTAGTAGGTTAAGGTATATTTAAGTAAACTTAAGCTATGTATTGAACACGAGCGCGTCTCGCCATCAAACATAACAGTTTGGCGAGTAAAATGTGGTAAGAAAAATTTTTGTAACGCTTATTTTGAATAAATAAAAAAAAAAAAAAAAAAAAACGCAGGAAGCACCCCGAATCACTAAGGGTAACGCAGCACCGCACACCGCAGCACGGCACTTAGCCCCGACTCACTGGGATTAGCAGCATTCGATTTCGACCCACTGGAATCAGCGGCATACGATTTCACTTTAAAAGAATCTGCGGCATACAGTTTCAACTTACTGGAACTAGCGGCATATAGTTTCGACTCACTGGAACTCAACGGAACTACACGATCTGGCATTGTCGCAACTAATGTGGAATGTGGCGCTTCTGGTGTTGCAAAAATTCTTAGGCTACTGTGACCACCAGTCCTTGTGGTGGGCCATAATAATATGCTGGTCCGCCACCTTGACAGTATAAAAAAAACTTATAACAGAAGGAGATCGGAGGGGAGTGGTGTGAAGACCGCCACTTGTCAAGAAGAAGAAAAATAATTGAAGTTCGACATTCAAAGAATTCTGAATCGCAATAATATATAATGCGCCCGCAGATGAATATATAATACAACAGTCCAACATCAACCGTGGGCTTCAGTCCGCCAGTATGATCACCTTGCCTGTTCGGAAGATCCTGCCTTGTTGGAAGAACATCTCTCTCACTTGTTCCTCTCCAAATGACATTAAAAATATTCAGTCTGAGAACTAGCAGTCGTTATTTACACTACTTGTTTATTTGTATCATTTCAGTAAAAAAATTATGGGGTGCCTGTCGTTTGACCGAAAAGATTTTGCCAAAGCTTTAATTCCAAGTCGAATACTGAACACACCGATTTGGATAGGTTAGGTCAGAAGGCTAATGCGGGAGCGGAGCAAAGCGGAGCTCTCGCATTAGCCTTTGTGGTTATTTTTTTTTAAAAACAGTGATTGAAATAGTAGCTCCGGAAAACATAAATCAGATATTTGCCTTATTTTATTTTGCGTAAAACCATATTTTTCCAAATGAAACATTTGACTAAATAAAAATTGGTAAAAGTACTAGTTGGTAAATAAGTTATTGTTTAAACGTTCACTGTCCAAATATAACGTTTGCGTTACAATTATTTGTGGAGAGATTTTTTGCTAAGTAATAATTTGGCAAATGAAATTATGCGAAACATTTTTTGGGAAGTGATAATTTGGCAGTTTCTTTTTGGTCAAACGTAATAGACCCAAAATTATGTCATTTCTACGCAGAAGGGTTTATTTAATTTCTTAATTTATTTGCTTGATACGTACTTAAACTCAAGAACAGGTTGACGCGTCTATTGAGCCATGTGTCACAATGGATAGGTATGCTGTTTACACTCGTTATCTGTGCGGAACACGCAGACTTGCTACACGTACCGGTATTACCACAGAGGTAATATGTTGTTACTGTCGTAATAGATCATGAACTAGTGAATAGAGATGGTTTTCATCATCAGCTATTAAATTCTGAGGCGAGATTTTGGGGTTTCGTACCCAAAGGGTTAAAACGGGACTCTATTCATGAGATTTTGATGTCCATCTGTCTGTCCGTCACGAGGCTGTATCTGGAGCGGATATTTTCACAGATGATGTGTTTCTGTTGCCGCTACAATAACAAATACTAACATTAGAAAAAGAGGGATTAAGGTAGCTTCCGTGGGTCTGAGGACGGTGAGAGGGCGGCTCACCGTCCTTACAAAAGCAGGCCCATGACGGCAGCGTGACATGAGGAACTCACGCACGCTCCCGCTTAAAAGCGGGATCACACCCGAAACCCGCCAAAGACGCGGGATAGCACCTGAACCACCCCTGGGCGAGCCCGCAGTGGCGGCCGTAGGTCTGTTGGGAGTCCTGGGAAATCCTTCCGAGGGCTTACCCGGGGCTCCCAACCATAAGCTGTTGGGCGTTATGTGAGGTTTTTTAGTCGGTAGGAGTCCGGCATAACATCCATGAGGATTTTCCCTCACGTTAAACAAAAAAAAATCTAGCTTCCGAACAAAAAAATGTATTTTGCTTGGTACAGAACTCTGTGTGCGACTCCGACTCGCACTTGGGCGGTTTTATTCTATAATTTCTTCTATAGTCTAAGGTTATACATTATTTTCCTGGGACTTTGTCTAGATTGAAAACGGAACAAATATTATGCCCATCGGAAAATTTACCAAATGTATTTGCATTCAGTGAAGGTGGAGATGAAAAAAAAAAACAATATTACTGAAACGTGTTTGCGCTTTGATGAAATGTGAAAGGAACTTTTCATAAAATTGCTGTATACAGGAAACCTCCCTATACCTACGCTTTACATTTTACATAGAGATTAACTCACACGAAGTCCAAGCTTACAGAGAATTATAATTTGTGAATCCTGTGATCCCATTTGAGTAGCGTTGCGCATAATATATTGGGTAGATTAAACAGTCATGAATTTGGAATGAGAAAATCCCATCGGACACGTTGCTCGCATTATAGGTAAAACATATAATTTAACGGTATATAACCAAAAGGAACTCTACATACAAAGTGAGATACACGCTTAGACACAGCTCACTGAATTTCACGGACATGAGGTCAAAGGATTCTCATAGTAATATCGATACTCGTCGCATGAACTTTTTTTTCACACCTACCCTCTGCTACACACACTCGCGCACAAATCAGTATCGAAAATTCGGTTGAGACCGCCTGACCTCGTGTCTGTGAATGAGTTGTCTATGTGTGCGTGGCCTCAGCGAATTTAGTATGTAGGTTTCCATCTGTACTATCTATAGTTTGTGGTTCGTACCTTATCGTTTTATGATATAAATGTAAATAGTGGATGCAAAAGTCGTTCCAGCGTAAGACCGAAAATCGCGTGTCCGTAAATCAACTATCAAGTTATGTAACTGTGTGAGTGACCTTAGGGCTTGCCCGGGGCCCCAAGCACCGTATATTTTTAGTAGGTAGGAGTCCGATTTCCCACACGAAAAAATAAACTGTGTGAGTGTAAGAGCTCTAAAAGCCGACTGTGCTATAGGTAGATCCTATCCGACATTATAGCCAAATATCTTATTTATAAATGGGAAGCCTGTTTATTTGTTTGAAAGCCCTTTCTTACCTAAATAGCAGTATCTCATAAAGGTGTTTAATGTAGGGTGTTACCTTCAGTAATATCGAACTTAAGTCATCAATTAAAATAGGTACTCAATTATTTAGTAGTAATCATTATGAAAAAAAAAATAACTAAAAGTTATTAAAGTAAAACTTCTTTTGGCACGACTAGGCAGTCACTCAGATTTTTTTATGACGGAAGTAACGCTTACTATTTGAATTTTGAATTTCTATTCAAAATTCGAATGAATGATATTAATCTAACATTTGATGCCGTCAAGGGCAAAGAAGTTTTACTTCAATCGCGTGTAAAGATTACAAGCACATACTTTTTTTTATCTAGTTCCCCTGTCCCCGGATGACTGTGCAACGGGACACCACCAGAGTTCTTACATTATTGCTTCAATAATACTTTATTTTGTCTTGTCTGAGGATTGAATACTTTCTAAAGAATATACTGTTTTGCTTAAAAAGCTAGACATCTCCGCCTTACAGTCATGTGAAATAATAATATATTATGTATTTGCAGTGCTACAATGCACCATGGAATAATATTTTTTGATTTTACTATTTAAAATGCTAACGGTTAAAAATTCAAAGAGTTGGATTAACATTCACGACCAAAAAATGCATTTTTCATGTTCACAATTTGACGCAGTGAATAAATTGTCGACAATCGTCTAGAAATCATTTTCAAATCAATTCAAAGATTTTATTTATGTTCCAGTGCTTTTAAATAATATTATTATACATTCTAGTGCAATAAAATCTTACATTTTACTGTTCTAAATGCTAAAATTTGTGAGTACGGTTGTATGAATCAGTAGATGTGTGGATGTATGTCATGTAACTCCTTCGCGCTCCAATGGCTGATCGGAAATGGCTGAAATTTAGTACTATTTATCCAGGGAATATTCCCATGGGAAGCGAGATCGGGAACAAAATTCCATGGGGACGGGGCCGTGGGAACCACCTAGTGACTTGAATCATCAGTCAGTTGTCAAGGTTCTCCACCTTGTTTGCGTGGCCTTGTCTGTAATTGCCCAAAACTTGTCAAACCATTATTTTATTTATTCTCTGATAAATATTTTCCCCATAATTATAAAAATCATACATTGTACTCATTTTAATTTTTTATAGATATTTTGCTTTAAAACAATATTCAAATTAGATATAATGCGGGCAGATGAGGAAACGTCAGTCGCAGAAATACACGCCATTTTGAATAATGTCAGATGAAAATGTCTGTCAAAGAACGATGTTAATTTCCATAAAATGTAAATCTGTTATGAAAGCAATACGTGGCTGGCTGATCGACTTGTATGTTAAATTTGAGCCAGATCCGTTAAGCGTTTTGAGCTGTGAATGAATCAACGATGAATAGTTTATATTATTTAAGTAATAATATGGCATTAATTTTTTTACTAAGAAAGATAAAAAGAAGAAATATAAGAGATTGCAAAGGTCTAAGTTATATTAGAAGTATTATGAAATTGTGTCAGGAGTTTAACCAAAATATATTAGTTGTTTATTTTTTGTTTTTACCACTAAGGTGGCAGACAAGCTTACGGCTTACCGAATGGAAATTGGTCACGGTAGTCTATGAACGTTTGCAACACCAGAGGCGAGTTGCGTTCACTGTTGATATTTTGTAACGGGGCGTAACGCTCAGGTGATGTTTATTACTACTAACTGCAATTCTCTACTCAGCTCCGCAAAGAGTACTTATTACTACATAGTACTATACATTATCTTTGCTTGTACATACTAAACTGACTGAACGTTCAACGTATCTCTATAATCTGAATGGGCTTTGAATACTCAGTTTTGTGATACTGGATCCTTTTAAGGCAAAGGTGACCAGCGGTTTAGACAGACTTTATTCCTTCATCTAATAGCACTGTTGCTTTCAAGCCCTGCCTAAATTTATAGCCTATTATGTGTAACTTGTTGGGGAGTTATAGACCCTTCGGAGGGCTTACCCTAGACTCTGGGTCATAGGCAGTGGTTGGGCACCGTGAAATTATAGTACGTAGGAGTCCGGCATAATACCCATATTTCCACTCGTAAAAAAGGTTAGTTATAAGTTTTAGGCTGGATTCGACCAAAATCGTAGTAAGGCTATACTAGGGAATAGCTCGTACTTATATTAAAAGTAAAGTGAAAGTGAAGTCACTATCAACAACTAACAAGCACAACGTAACTATGGTAACCCATGTCCCATACTGAAGTACTCTATCCTGTAGGGTTACCATAGTTACGTTATGTTATTAGTTGCTGGTAAAATATAAAGTCACTTTACTTTTAGAAGAGGTATAAGCATGGTATAAGTTATTCTGCAGTAGAGTCTTACTCCAACTTTGGTCGAATCCAGCCTTAGATAAGGATAAAATAACCCTGTAATGAAATATTCAGGCATAAGTTGGGTTTAAAAGTAATTACTCTACCAGAATCGCAATCCCGGTTGTCAGTAAAATGACAGTCGTTAAGCCAAGTTGAAGGCCTTATGGGCGGCTTGAAAAAATTCAACTGTGGGTCGTCACAACCTGCGCCCGGGTCGGCAGCGCGTGTGTAGCACCTCTGGTGTTGCAAACGTCTATAGGCTACGGTTACCAACCTTCCGGTGGGCCGTAAGCTTGTCTGCCACCTAAGTAGTATAAAAAAAAAAAAAAAAAACACCTTGCCTGGTAGGAGAACCCTACATTTGTGTCGAAGGAACATTATTACCCGTTCCTCCACAAAAGTAAGTATGTTAACCTCATAATTCATCTTCTTATGTATCGCACTCGTGGCCCCGCGGACTCTGAGTTTTTTAAACGTCACTGCAGTAAGCAACTTCCGCTATGGACGTCCTTCGATGGGTGACCACTTTGTTTATTTGCACACGTTTCTTGCTTCGGAAGGCACGCTAAGCCATTGGTTGCGGTTGCCATTAAAATGGCAGTCGATAATCCAATTTGAGGGTCATATGGGTTGACTTGAGTATGCCTCTGCCTACCGTCTGGCATATAGGCGTGCGTGACCATTATGATGTTATCTTTTGTTACAATATCGCTACCGCTTATAACTGAAACTTCATGAATCCGGTACCAGCATAATCCGCCGTGTGTTCACGCGCCGCGGTCGCCTGATCGCACTCAGCTGCCTCAAACACGCTTCATATTTCCCAGTTTAGGATTACGACCCCAAATTACATTCTAATCTATGCTAACCACAAACTGAATTGCTTGTCAAATGTGACATTACAATTTACTTCTGTCAAATTGATATCGGCTTCCAGTTTGTATTCTAATACCTTTGTAAATGGATTCCAACCTACCATGATCAAAAACGAGTACTACAGACTTACGAATACAAATGTTTTGAAAATCTTAATACAATCATATCTCCATAATAAGTACTTTCTTTTTGATGTAAAATAAATAAATAAATATTCACGTACATTTCACACAGCGCTATCTGATCCCAAAGTAAGCTAGGAATAACCTGCTTGTCTTATGGGTATCAGACTACGGATATTAATACTTATATACTTATCCATACATAGAAACACCCAGACTCTTGAGGCAAACATTTATGGGTCACACAATTTTTTGTCTCCGGTGGGAATCGAACCCACAACCTGATGATCCGCAGTCGCACATTTGGACCTCTAGACCAACGAGGCAGTCAAAAGAACGTTTTTCTTTTAAACCATAGAAACTTGTAATGAAACGCTATGTCAAATGTACGTGTCCCCCCACTTATAAACCCCAGTTTTTCTAATGTAAAAACGTGTGCTTTTTGCTAAAAAGTTCTGGTAAGGTTTACATTAAATACGTTTGTGAAAATAGAATTTTAATTTCTCTCGCCCATTTATCAGAAGATCCTTGTGTCGTAAATTATGCTCCGTCAGCCAAATGAAGCGATTAGGCGTTGGGGATTTTGTGTTCTATAGTGTAACGTATGTAGGCAAACTAATTTTGATACTTAATAATAACTACCTAGTAGTGCCAGCAGTTTTACCTCGTGATAACATTTTCCCGTAGATATGTTTCCCACAAGTACCTCAATTAAAAGGTACCATAAAACGGCAAAAAAATACGTTTATTGTATGGAAGCCCCTCATTAATATTTTTCTGTTTTTACTATTTGCTGTTATAGAACACAACAAAAAGAACATGTCACAGAAATACATAATCTGTAAAAATTTCAGCTCTAAGCAAGAGACAAACAGACAGACGTATAGCGAAGTCTCAGTAATAGGATCCCGTTTTTACCCTTTTGGGTACAAAACCCTTAAAACAGTGTTCGATATTTTAAATTTTCTTTGGCAAACCTTTTCTTGATCCTGTCTTGATGTATGATGATTTGTCATCATGTGTATTTTGTAGCCTACGTATTGACGATTAAGAGCGAGCGTTGTGAGTCGGTTTCGTGGTTGAGTTCGTGATACTGGTGAAAGCGAAACCAATGGTAACCCCCCCCCCCCCCTGTTCGTGATCATTACTTTTAATTCAATTCAATTCAATTCTTTATTATTCATAAACATAGGTGTACATGATGTTACAATTTTATGATACGGATAGCTATGTTTTGCCAGATACACCTAGCATACAAATAATATTTAAAACATTAATGAGATTACAGTCATCAAACTTAAAAGTCTTATTAACTAACTAACTAACTATGTTCACGCCAAATCCCTTGCGGGGTAGGCAGAAAGAACCTAGCGCCACACGGCACGGTCCATACACACCTCACTTGCTTCTTCAACTTTCATTTTTCTTTTCATGCATGCACGTCGGTTCCTACGGCTCTTGACACCACCTTCAACTAACACACGATTAATTTGGTCGTGGTAGGTGTGTCGTGGCCTACCCCGACTCCTACGTCCATCCACTTTCGCGTTGTATATCTGTTTTGTCATTCTTTCATCTCCCATTCGTTCCACATTCCCGAACCATCGTAGCATGCCCTTCTTTACTTTAACACCGACACTCTCTTTCAGACCAACTCTCTTTCTTACATCTTCATTCCGAACGCGATCTGCGAGCGTTACTCCGCAGATTTTGCGTAGCGCGCGCATCTCGACCGCGTTTATTCTACTTTCATGCGTTTCCTGCCATACCCAACTCTCGCTTCCATACTTTAGCGTAGGTATCACCACCGCATTGTGTACTGCGAGCTGGGCCTTTTGACTTAAAGCCTTGGTACCTAAAAGTTTGCCCAACGCTCCATTCACACTATTGCCCGCAGTTACCCTCTTTTCTACATCAGCGGTGTACCGTCCATCCCTGCTAAATGCACATCCAAGATATACAAACTCATCCACCTGTTCCAGCACTACATCATTTACAGTTATCCTGGCATTCGTTCTGTCCTCTTCTCTTTCGAATACCATCGCTTTCGTTTTAGTCGCGTTCAAATGTAAGCCTCTCATTAGACAATCATCTTTCATCGTTGTGACTAGTGACTGTAGTTCTGATGGCGATTCGGCTATGAGCGCGGCATCATCTGCATACAGCAAACAGTTCACAAGTAAGTCACCCATTCGCAATCCAACATTCATCGATCTTACTCTCTTAAGACAATCGTCCAGGTACAGGACAAACAGCAGAGCCGACAGCACGCAGCCCTCTCAGACGCCAATGTTGACGTCAAACCAGGGAGACAGGCTGCCGCCCACCCGCACATATGTAGACTGCACAGCACGAAGCAGCGCACCATCAATCCCGTATCCTGGCAATATATCCCAGAGATCCTTCCGTACAACTCTGTCAAATGCTTTCTCCATGTCCACAAAACCGCAGAAAACCTTCCGGCCTACAGCCAGCTGCTTCTCTACAATGTTGCGGAGAGAGAAAACTTGGTCCATACATACCCGTCCATTTCGGGAACCACCCTGCGCCTCCCACAGTAATCCGTCAGATTCCACCCTCATTCTCCTTTCAAAATTTTTTCCATACACTTTAGCTGCTATACTGATCAAACTGATTGCCCTATAGTTGGCGCACTCCATACGTTATAACACAATGATGTTTAGTGTTACTCACCAACTAGCGCGAGGTAGCTATGCAGAGAACTCTTTCCCAGGGCGCCTTACTACAGAGATTCCAGTGTGCGTGCAAAGGTAGGCTAGGGCTCTAACGAAAACAGACAATAGGGTGTACACACATATATCTATTAAGAACACAGCACGCTACAGAGACACACAGAGAGCTTATTCGCTGTTAGACACAAATATCACAGATACACAGTAAAATAGTCTGGGCTTAGGTACTAATACTACTAGACTACACATAAGTAGTGGATCTACTGGCCTGCAGTGTGAGCTGAGTGAGAGTGACTGGCTGTTGTTACTGCCAGGTGATGACGGCAGATACCTCTCACATGAGAAGCTCGTGTAGTCCGCACTTCCACGTTGTCGTACCACGTGCAGCCCACTAACTTATAGGTGCGGCACCAAATATCTCAACCGGCAACTAGCCCCGTAGTAAAAAACCCTGTCATGACAAGTAAACGACAAATGAAATAATTGACATCGCGACCGACGAAATTCGAACCGTTTAGCAAACAAGAAATGACACTCACCGGTATCCCGGGTGTAGGTTGACACAGAGTCCAACTCCTTCCGAGGAGAATCAGTAAACTTAGAATAATTCCTTAACAGGTCCTCATGTTGCAACTAACAACCTCCAAAGAAAATTTGAGGCGTGCCACTCAGAGTAATATCAAACTCCCTCGTCCTTAGCCGATCTTAAAAAGAGACCTCGAACTTTGTCTCAGGGCTTTATCCCCTCTCTCACGTGGAATCGTCTCGAATTTCATCTAAAACCTGCTTCCATTGAATGCAAAAACGATTCGTCACTGATCCTTATGACATCCTGTCATTCTGACAGCAGAAATGTCACCACTGACAACCGATTAAAAAAAGATAACTCGATAAGGCTGCTTTCACATCCTGAATACTGCATCTATAGAAAATAAATGCTACAACGTGAGCCCTTGCCTTTATACAAGGGCACGATGATAGCACGCCTCCAGTCCATTGGGACCCTTCCAGTCTTCCAGCATAGATTGCTCAATCTATGCTGGAACCAGAAGGCGTCCCGGACGCAAGGACCACCTAATTTGATCATTTCAGCCGATATCCTATCAATTCCCGCAGACTTTCCATTTTGCAAGCTTCGTATCGACCATTCAATCTCTTCCAAAGTAATATCTCCGCTTGATGCTTGCACCGCAAGAAGGCGTCCCGGACGCAAGGACTACCTAATTTGATCATTTCAGCCGATATCCTATCAATTCCCGCAGACTTTCCATTTTGCAAGCTTCGTATCGACCAATTAATCTCTTCCAAAGTAATATCTCCGCTTGATGCTTGCACCGCAAGATCAGTCATCGACTCCCTCGCAGTGCCCGCATCCGGGAGATATTCATACATTTCTCCAAAGTACTCATTCCACCGCTCTAACACCTCTAATGGGTCCGCAAGAATGTCCCCAGCTTTACTCTTTATCTTATCCATTCTGGAAACTGACGAACAGCTCCGAGACTTCTTGACCTCCCTCCAAAAGAGTTTGGTATTTGTCTCGAAGTTCCTCGTCAGCTTCTCTTCCGCAATCAAATTTATTCTTCCACGCTTCTCTTTCACTAAAGCTTTGGCTTCATTCTTGCAGATGCGGTAAATTTCTTTCATGTGTCAATGTCATTCAGTTGCAAAGATGAGACATAATCCAACCACGCTTTCTTCTTTCTTGCTACGCAGGATTGAACTTCTGCATCCCACCAGGCATCACCTTTCGAATGTTCATGTCTCTTTGCACTCCCACATGCTTCTTTTGCACTATCCACTATACTTTCTTTCATAATATTCCAGCATTCATCCACATCTAAGTCGGAAAGGCTCGCGTTTGCAAGCCTTTCACTGACTAAGCCTACATACATACTCCTTACGCTTTCATCTTCCAGTTTTTCACTCTTTATCCTTTCATAGTCTCCGAAAGGGACACGCACTCGCCAGTGCCTCCACTTCTTGAAAAGACCAACAAACCGGCTTGCCACCAGGTAGTGGTCAGTTTCAAGAGTGGGGCCTCTGTAGGCTCTTGTATCCCTTATAGCCTCTCGGAGACGACTGTCTATCAATATCAAATCAATTACACTTTTTTCTTCCTTCCGTCTCCAGGTATACGTGTGGATATCTTTGTGATGGAATAAACTGTTCGCCACAAGGAGGTCTCGTTCCAAGCATACGTCTAAGATTGACTTACCAGCATCATTCGCTCTCTTATCTCCATACGGACCAAGGACAGCATCGAAGCCATCTCGCTTGGTCCCCACCCATCCATTCAAATCACCACACATGATCAACTTTTCATTCCCGTCAGCCAAATTGAGGACGTCCCTAACGGAATCCCAGAACTCCGCGAGCACTTGGGGATTAGCCGAGCTGACGGGAGCATAGGCTGCGACCAAAAAATCTCTCGTGATCCCCCGTTTTATACGTACCCACAGGAGTCTTGGGCCTGCCAATCCATAATCTTTCACTCCAGAAGCCAAACGGGAGGAGAGCAAGACACCCACTCCCTTACTGGCATGATCCTCTTGGTCCACTCCGGACCACAAAGCAATTATGCCGCCAGGAAGATCGTCGATGCCGCTCCCCTTCCGCTTAGTCTCTGTGACACACAATACATCCAGGCATCGCTCTTTCATTACATCTATCAATTCATTCATCTTACCTTCCATACCACCACGCACATTCCACGTGCCTATCCGGCACTCGGCTCCTCGCATCCCGCCAGAGTTGGCGCTGTGTGGAGGGTGGCGGCCCCCTTCGCCGCGTGCGCATGCAGTCATACCGACGGGGGCACACCGTTACGCGTCGCCTCGGGGGGACGCCCTAGCTCTGTCGGGACTCATTTCTCGGTAGGGATTGGTTTCGCGTTTTCGCTTTCGCCGCTACTTACGGGGAGGGCCCGAGCACAGTTAACGCTCTTCGTGAAGGCACACTACATCCTCCCCTAAAAGTCTTATTAAAATAACATTTAATACAATCTTACATCACGAGTTAATTCTTAGAGTGCCATGTCAAGTAAGAGCACAAGGATACTATGTGTTCTTAAAATTTTCTCTTTCAACCGCAATTACTTTAGTTCTTTCATGATCATGGCGCTGGCAACAGTGCCGAAATATTATAATAAAAACTTAAGAGGTGTCAAGGGACACCCGGATGGAACGAAGTTCCTTTCGATTAAAGTGAAGGAATTGTAATAAAATTTTATTTTAATTTTAAAATTTTATTGTAAGCAAAAAAAAAAACAGAAACAAAAACAAAAAGAAAACTAATATAAAAAAAAGTGAGTGCGTGTAACCTTTACGCGCGACTGAAACTGAACAGAGCGAAACTCCTATTTGCTTTGTTGTTGCTCGTAGAGTTCATGTTCATCCCCTGGCTAGCACTAGCACTTCCACTATTACTACCACTATCACTATCACTACCACTACCACTATCATTACTACTATTACTACCACTACCACTATCACTACCACTATCACTACCACTATCACTATCACTATCACTATCACTATCACTATCACTATCACTATCACTATCACTATCACTATCACTACCACTACCACTATCACTACCACTATCACTACCACTATCACTACCACTATCACTACCACTATCACTACCACTATCACTACCACTATCACTACCACTATCACTACCACTATCACTACCACTATCACTACCACTATCACTACCAAAAGTGTCGTTACAACTTTTCGTAAGAAATTTTTCCGTAAAGGGGGCTAGCCCCTTTCACAACGCGCGATAAGGAACTTCGTTCCAATATTATGTTTAGCGATTATGTTTTTTTTAATATTTAAATAGTCAGATCAAGATGAGTCGGTTACACTACAGCACAATCTGCAACATGCCGCATTTGTCGTGACATGTAGCAGGCGTCCTAACGGATTTAATTACACGCCCCTAACTCTGTTATGATTACTGATGACCAAAACTCACTGATTAACTCACTACCATAAGGTTAGGATGTTATACGATGATTGTTCTTACTTCTCTCTCTCTCTCTCTGTGTGTTAGAGACAACTGTGTACGAACAGTCACCTTTTGTTTTAACGTGAGGGAAAATCCATCAATGCTATGCCAGACTCCTACCAACTAAAAAATCTCACGTAACGCTCAACAGCCTATGGTTGGGAGCCCCGGGTAAGCCCTAGCAAGGATGTCCCAGGACTCCCAACAGACCTACGGCTACCATTGCGGCCTCGCCTAGGCTAGGGGGTACGAACAGTCACCGTTGATAATGCTTTAAAGCGAAACCGGTCAGGTTGTGTTTGACTTAAGTTGTGGAATATAAATACAAGTGTGTATTCCCATTATGTATTCTTACTATTCCGATCACACAGGGAAGTGTAACATGAAAATTGGTAATACACCAAGTTATTTTCGACATAAACCAAATCTCTTGTTCCATATGATTCGTTCAACTGTAGACTGTATTGCAATAGGCTGATTTCATTGATTGATTTAATATACCTTGGGACAAGGGCATAAAGGATGGGACACGCTGCACCTGAGAAGAAAACCAAGCCAATAATCATAAATTAAAGCCTACTTACATAATAAATAAAGGCTTCGTAAAGCTTTCATGTGAATTGAAAATAAATTCGTTTCACTGAGGCAATTGATCGCTATAAATCATTCAATGAACGTCGAAACAACTTTAAATTCTCTAACTAATTACACGGTTTGAGGGAAATTCTTGTTTAGCTGCCTTAGGGTACGTACACACTGCATGAAACAATATATTTATTTACTCAAATTTACCGCTGAGATCTGGAAAAAGTCAGACATAGCTTTAATTTAAGAAAACTTAAATATATTTTTATATTCGTAGGTATACTTTTTGTACCTAATAATTTTATTCGCTAGTTTATAAACCATTAACTCGGTTTTGGAGACATAAATGTCTATGTACGTGAGGAATTGTTTACATACGATGTCCACCGGCTACGTTCTATCATCGCACCGCTCGCCACAGACGGGGAGTTCATCCCCACACTCTACGTCCGGAGCGTTCGAGCACGGTTAGATCTGATAGGGGCTTTCTTCCGCGCACGCTTAGGTTGTGAAATGATCTCCCGGCCTCGGTTTTCCCAAACGCCTACAGTATGGGGTTCTTCAAAGAGGTCTTAGAAGGTTTTCACAGGGTCGGCAGCGCGAGTGTAGCGCCTCTGGTGTTGCAGACGATCATAGACTGCGGTGACCACCAGTACCGCTGGAGGGCCGTATGCTTGTCTGCCACCTTAGTGTTATAAAAAATTATGTTTCTTTTTTTTCTCCGAATAATGTTGAAAACGCACCTTTTCTAATTTGATTGGATACGTTTCACCAATTTGTGTTTGAATGAAACCATAAATTAGAAGCTTAGGACTGACAGACGGATATTTAAATTAGAATTTAACATGTATTTATTGGATTTATCAGCCTTTGAAAACATTATTTCTGGTAGTATTGGTGGTATCAACACTTCCCTTTTTAGGTTAGTTCCCAGAGGGTATAAATGGCACTTTTTTCATAAGACTTTGCAGTCCGTCTGTCTGTCTGTCTGTCTGACTATCTGTCTCTTGTCTGTCTGTCTGTCTGTCTGTCCATTAGGAGGCTGTATCTCGGGAACCGTGATAGCTAGGAAGCTGAAATTTTCACAGACGATGTAGTTCTGTTGCCGCTATAACAACAAATATTTAGCGTAAAATAATTTTTTAACAAAAAAACCGACTTCAAACAAAAACTAAAAATTGTAAAATAAAATTAACTTAGCACAAAGTAATAGGTAGTAAATTTAGAGTTATCAGATATTATTGACTGTAGTACTGAAATCGGCGCCAAGTAAAACTATAGGTTAAGGCAGGTTTTATTAATCTCTTATAGAAATATTGGCACCGACTTCAGTATTACAGTCAATAATATCTGATAACTCTAAATTTACTACCTATTACATTGTGCTAAGTTAATTTTATCCATCTCCAGCTCGTCATCCAGACCCGACATATTCCTGTTTTCGAGGATACACAGGCGTGCGGTGCTCGTGGAGCTGACGGTCCCGTGGGAGACCAACATACCGAAGGACCACGCCATGAAGACAAATAAATACTTTGACTTGACCAATGAGTTAACCAAAAATGGCTATGTGGTTAAACTCTATGCCGTAGAAGTAGGAGCAAGGGTAATTCCAGCTAAATCCCTGTATAATTTATTTAAGGACCTTGAATTGCCAAGAGCTTCAGTAAGCTCTTTACTAAAACGAGTATCCAAAGCGGCATTGATAGGATCTTACCAAATCTGGTTGGGCAGGGGGGGGAACATTGTTGACGGTGGAAGGTGATCGTATGACCTAAACCATGCCAATGCATCACCACGTATCCCAAGTAGCTCCATTTTCCGCATAAGTAATTTTCTGGAGACCGTATCGAACGCCTTGGCAAGGTCCAGGAAGATGCCAGTACATGCCATACCCTGATCCACTTTGTTTGTAATGTGGTCCACTAAATTGGACACTGCATCGTCAGTGGACCTGCCAGCACGAAAACCAAACTGATTTTCAGACAAGAGCTTCTTTTCTTCTAAGTAGTCTCGTAAAAGTTGCAGTGGAAGTATGTGGGATAAGCAAAAGGCGACATGGATGTCAGGTAAAGAGTATGTGTGCAGAAGTTTTTTTCAATTCAATTCAATTCGAATATTTTATTGCGAATAATGGGTACATAGGTTGATGTTAGGTATTACATACATTGTTTTCTGCCATATTCCGCCGAAAGGCATGCAATAGACATTAAAATGTCAGAACAAACTTAATAATTAAATGTCGGTACAATTACAGATTATAATGATTATTTGAAAAAAGTATGTCAACAGTCTCTTATTAACAACCCTTTCCAAAATTTTGGAAAGTGTTGGCAACAAGGATATCGGACGATAATTTGATGCAGTCTTAGGGTCGCCACTTTTGTAAATTGGACATACTTTTGCAGTTTTAATGCATTCAGGCACAGTACATGTTTCCAGACTTAAATTGCACAAAAATGCTATGGGCCTTATTAATACATGAGCACAGCTTTTAAGTATTTTATTATTTATATTGTCATTGCCGCAAGCAGAAGCAATTTTTAGATTTGTAATTATTTTATTGATTTCAACCTCATCTGTTGGGGTAAAGAAAAAGGATCCTGAATCATCAAAAGAGGGGCTAGAGTGGCTATTGAGTCTGCTGGCAAGTTCTGTTTCAGTTGTGTTTAATTGTAATAATGTTTTTTCAGCTAATTTAGCTCCTATATTGGCAAAATAACCATTCACCCCATCAAGAGCAAGTACAGGGTCAATATTCAAGAACCGTTTGAGGTTATTTTCCTCTAGTGTCTAGATTTTGAGAAACATTCTGTAGTACAGACTAAAAGACCAAATATTTTAGACAGAAAAGGCTGAGTTCACTTCCAAACCTATCTATTCGATCAAATATCCAATCAACCAAGATTGGAAAGCTGATCGAAAGGTAACATATCAATCGTAATCAATCGCACCACTAAACTTCCTCGTATAGCCTGAGTAGAGTGTGGCTGGTACGTGTGAACCCGTTTGTGGGTAGTTAAGCGATATCGGGACGCCATTTGGCGTATAGCTGATAATTTCCGCTGCACGATGGCGTCATTTACCCTCCAAAGACTTTGGGGTAGGGTCACATTTACAGGAATTTAAATAATAAGATATACTGCTCGTTCGCTCTAACTTTGCCGCTCGGCTCCATACTAAAGTCGAATTTATAATTAGACGAAGTAATTGACAGCAACTAATGTCACTTCTTCATACAATGTTGCTTATTTTCTATTACAAAGTGACATTAGCTACTGTTAATTTACTTCGTCTAATTAACAATTCGGGTATACGCCTCTACGCCAACGGCAAAGTTAGAGCGAACGGGTAGTACTATTTTTACGCTAGTTAGATAGGGCAGCTGGACAAGAGAGTGGGCCCAATTTTTCCTGACATTAATACGTTTTATTAATTCATTTCTCTTCATAATAATTATTATTACTGACTGAGAGCTTCGTTACTGAACCGTTATTTAGTAAACGAGTTTTTCATTCAGGCTTTCTTTAGGACAAGATTATACTGGGTGTTTCTTTTAGGGTGTCAAGCCGCCACTAGCTGGTAGCAGGGTTCCATACCTATCGATTTAACCCCCATGTATGTTCTACGATTTTTTTGTAGTTTTCGAGATATAATTCTCGATGGGGATCATGGGGGTTAAATCGATAGGTATGGAACCCTGCTACCAGCTAGTGGCGGCTTGACACCCTAAAAGAAACACCGTGTATAAGCTTGTACATTAGGTTCAGCATTTTGGCCATTCTCAAATTTTAAGTTCCTACTCTATGTGCTGTAACTTGTGTAACTTGTCAACTTAAATATAAAAATCTAAGCATATTATAACACTACATAGCTGCATAGGTACGAGTATATTTATTTCTCTGACATTATTTTACTACCTTTCTTTTTAACATGAGTAGTGAGTGAGTGGTATGCTGTGACTCCTACCGACTAAAAACCACATGCATCCTACCTAACAGCCTACGTTTGGGAGCCCGGGGTAAGCCCTCGGAAGGATACCCCAGGACTTTGTTTTACTACCCATCTTAAAAAATCTGTAAAGGATCAACACACAGTTGGCTATATGAACTTGTTACTATCACATAATCTTATACATTCAACTATATTCTCCACTTTGATTCTTCATGAGGCAAAGCGAGCTTTTTCGCACTAGCGGCCAACTATTTCCATTAATGGCTAACGCTGGCCTCTGGTTGCTAAGTGCGAGCAGTAAGAAGCGGTTGCTTTCATATTCCAGAACTTATTATTCGCCTCGGCCATTGGCGCTAGTGCGGTATAACTATAGACTAAAAATACCCGCTGCATATGAAGCCGCACCCAATATCTTCGAAACGCCATACATTTTGCTATCCATAAAATTTTTGCCAAGCGATAGTACGTTTTCAATATATGATACGAAGGACTAGAATTCTGTACATAGACATAGTAGATAGCAGTCCTATCTTTGTTAATATCTCCAACTGACTTCTGCCATTACTGACTGTAAAAGTCATCTAAACCGCGTAGTGATATTTGAAAGAGATAGAAATGTTGATAAAATGCATTGCGAAATTCAAAATACTCGTAGCTTGGGAAGGCTTGTGTGTTTAAACGCATTTTTAAGATGAATATCGCGAATATTGTGGCCATATATCGTGTGTAATAGCACCTAGAGTAGTATCTCTGTTGGAATCGGGATTACATTACACTGTGGCATCTATATTTCAGAAAATATTGTACTCGTAAGATAAAGATATTTTTTCTTATTTGCTATTTGAATTTTATTAAGCAGCCAGATATTTAAGTATGCCGACTATAAATCTGAATAAGTATGATAACTTTTTATACTACTTAGGTGGCAAGCTGCCACATGATGGTAGCGGGTACTCTATGTACGTTTGCAACACCAGAGACGCTACACTCGTTAAATATGAGTATGTTTGTGAGCATACATACTCAGTATTCGTTACGTGACGATTTCTACTAATTTATACAACCCGTAAGCCGCTAAAGGAACTTAATTCCAACAACGTTTTTTTATACTACTGAGGTGGCAGACAAGCTTATGGCCCACCTAATGGTTGGGACCCTTACCGGTAGCTAATGGTCGTGTAGCAGCAAAAGCGCTACTCACATGCTGCCGACCCGGGTGCAGGTTGTGACGACCTTAGGCCTTCAACTTGGCTTAACGAGTCATATTACTGACAACCGGGACCAATGCGTTGGTTCCGGTTGTCAGTAATAAGCGTTTCTGTGGTTAGAAAGGCACGTTAAGCCGTTGCAACGGCAACGCTCGGAAATAGTAAATGTTGCTTACTACAGTGACCGTTTACATAACACTGAGTTTGCCAGGCCACGAGCACTCCGAGAATAAAGTATTATGATAATTACAAATATCATATCATTGTGGAGCTAAGTTAATAACTTAAGATAAAACTCAATGCAAATTTTAGTAATTATACTTGAAATTTGCATTGAGTTTTATCTTAAGTACAGTAAATGAGCTCATCTGACTCAAGAAATGAAAGGACCATCTAACAAACCATCAGGCATTAAGGCTGTGGATAAGGCTAACGACCTTGACAGTAAAAACACACGTTCTTCAAACAAGGAGATGTAGTATTTCATAGCTTATTTCAGTTGTAAATTAAATGCACATACCTAATTCAAAATCGAAAAAAACAAATTAAAGGTGTATGTTTTCTTCAGATATTCCTATATTCCCGTCGATAAAAATTTAAGCCATAAAATGCATTCATCAAAAATTTGGGGCTGATTCTATGATCTTTTTACACATTTACATAATGTTATACAATTTATAACAAAACCTATTGGATATACATCAAGAATAAAGATCTTTTTTGGCTATAATTTTTTCGTCTACCTCCGCCGACAAAAAATGATTTCATTTGCACCTCTTTTTCGTCATTTTCTGAGACAGGCCCTTAACTAAGAGCCGCTTGAAACGACTCATTTGGAGATTTTCGATAATATTCCTTACCCGAGATATTCGAGCCTTTTGTTTTAAATACAATTTGCACAACGACTGTTACAATGGTCGTCCATTTATCACTGTTTTGTTTAGATGATGGATTGAATGTCGCTGTTTTGATTTGTTTGGGAGATCGTTTTACTGTTTTGATGTAAATTTATTTTACGGTTTTAGGTTTTTGAATTATATTTTACAGATAATTCTCAAGTGAAAAATAGATATTCTCCACTTCAGCAGTATACTTAGTAACAAAAAAGCTGGCTTAGTGAGAGTCGAACTAACGCACTGGCGGCGGGCGGCGGCGTACCAGAAAACTGGCAAAATATCACGTTGGTTGATTGGGAGCCCTCCTTAAATATTTTTTTAGTATTTGTTATAATAGCTACAACAGAAATAATTATATCATTTTGTGAAAGTTTTAACTGTCTAGCTAAAACGGAAGCAGGGAATTCCCTTGGGACTTCCTTCCGAGGGTTACCCGGGCTCCCAGCCGTAGACAGTTGTAGGGTAAAAAGGGAGTTCACTATTTGTAATAATGCCAAATACCCAATTACACAATGACCGAAATTTATTTACCCAGAGGGAAATGTAAAATGTATGAATTAAATAACTCTTAAAAAATCCATTAAAAATAACATTTTATACCGAAAAGAAAATTATGAGCCAACAGAGGCTGTACAAGTTACGTGCAATGTTAATAAAATTTTCTCTGTAATCTATTCAAAGCCTAAATAAACGAGTGTTAATGGCCCGAGAGGGACCTTTGTGGTCCTAAAATAACAGCGGCCACGTGATTTGTGGCCAAATTGCATTTTTCTTGGCGCGAAAAAGATTTACAAAATTTGTGAGTTCAGCGTGTTTTCGACTAGATAGGTACTTACAGTTGAAATTTAAGGTGGTTATTCTTTTTTTGCAATTTACATGTTTGATTTTCATGAGCGAAATGAGTAAGCCCAATTTTTTTTTACATGCGGTGACACTAGGTACGCGTCATTACAGACTTTCCCTGCTTATGCTCTATTCTACCACTTGTGTAATAGTTTGAGAAATTGCTTTGGATAAGCGTACCTACAGAGAAAGACAACTCTTATAATAATCAAGGTTTTCGATCGAAAAGTTGGAGAATGAATATATCATTCATCCTCCAACTTTGGGATCTATTGCGGAATGGGTAACACTTTGATGTTCATCAAAAAAGAAGTTAGAAGGTTTTTGTAGAGTTCGTACTACGAGTGTCTCATCCTATAGCCATCATCATCCAAGCGATAGTACCGGACTTATTATTATTGTCTTGTGTCAGCTATGCCGAGAGGACGATCTGACCTTCAGTTTTGCTGCCCGTTTCCCCAGCTAGTACGGGACTTACTTTCAATACTTTTTAAACCTCCGACGCAAACGAGGGGTACCATAAAATTAACGTGTGTATTCTACTGTACGTCTATTTATTTACAACATCATAGCGGCCTCCCCAACGGAACACTTATTGGTGTAACACGTGTGGCGACGGAACCACGTGTGGCAACAGGAAATAGTACAAAATGTAGCCACCCCAATTCATCTCGAGGGTGTCGTAAGAGGCACTTTCGCAAAAAGATCCATTGTGTAGAAAAGGAAAACTCGAAACGAAACCCGCAGGCTTATTACGTATAAAACAGCGATCAGCGATAATTGCGCAATCATTGCGCAATCATCGCGCGGTTTATCGCTGGTTGCAAAAAAAAATGGTATTAAGTAAAATTCTATCGCGGATCGTTCGCTAATCTTTACGTTGCACTTATCACTACGAAACTAGCGCCATAAACAATTACGTGGCGATCAATAAAAACTGGGAACTGTCACATCTGTTGGTTATTTTTTAATTGTATTTGTGTACTGCGAGACCACTTTTATTTTTGCGGAGTTTTGCAGTTTAACTAACATTAGTGCATAGTAAAAGTTGCGGAAATATTTGTAAAGCTTAGTAATCGGTTAGAAAGCGCGTCCGAACACGTGCTCGCAGCACTATTGTTAGTTAAACTACAAAAATCCGCAAAAAATAAAAGTGGTCTCTCAGTATACACATACACTAATAAAATGTCCATTGTAGTACAAACATATGTGACGAAAGATTTGTACTCACTTTACGTTCTAAACTCACTTTTGGTCTCCTTTTTCTTTGTGCCATTAATGGTCTTAACTCATCACACAAAACGACAAAGCTCTTTTGATAGCCTGTACTTTGAACTCTGCTTCGCTTAGATTCAAAGCTTCAAAGTCCTGAATTTAGATTATCTGCCCTTCTAGCTTCAACCTCAAGTGCGTCAATCAAAAGAACTGCACGGGCCATTCTTACTTTACAATCAAATACACTCGAGAGCAATGAATCCGGGTCACTTAAAGAATGTTAAAAATCTCGGAAACTAAAAATGATAGGTTAATGCAATAAATTGTATTTAATAGACAATGTAATACTCCTTAAATGAAAGTAAAAAAAATATGAGTCACCATACATTTTATTAACACAAAATTACATAAAGAAAAAACTGCTGATCTCTCCTTAAAACAAAAATAGGAAACATGAAATTTTTGAACTTTATTACGATTTTCTTGAATTTTAATACTTCGTATTGCCTCCTCGTGCTTCCATTACTGCGTTTACGCGGTTTGGCATGCTGTACACCAAGTTCCTTATACGATTTTGGGGAATATTCTCCCATTCCTCTGTGAGAGCAATTTTGAGCTCACGAAGCGTGATTGGGGGAGGGTTTCGTTGTTTTACGCATCTGCCTAGCTCGTCCCAAGCATGCTCGATCGGGTTGATATCCGGGCTGCGCGCTGGCCACTCCATACGAGTAATGTTCATCTCTTGAAGGTAGTCATTCACAATCCTACCTGTATGAGGTCGGGCATTGTCATGCATAAATATAGCATCCTCACCTAAATTGACCATAAATGGACCAACGTGATCATTGAGGATTTCTTCCACATATCTTACGCTAGTTAAAGAGCCGTTTTCTATGATCACCAGCTCTGTGCGACTTTCAGAAGAAATTCCGGCCCACACAAGTACAGACCCACCACCGTAGGCTACTTTTTCTTCGATGCATGCTTGCTTGAATCTTTCCCCTGGTCTTCGATACACTCTGTGTCTTCCATCGTGCTTGTAGAGCATAAATTTTGATTCGTCGGAGAACATAACTTTTGACCAATCTTCAATACTCCAATTTACGTGGCTCTGGGCATACCTTAGTCTCGAAATACGATGCCCACGCTCCAGTTTAGGGCCGTTTGCAGGTCTAAGGGGTTTTAAGTTAGATTCAGCAAGCCGACGTCTTACTGTCCATGCACTTGGGTTACTTCCTCCGAGGCGTCGAAACTGATTGGTGAGTTCAGTTCCTGTGAGAAAGCGATTTCGAAGCATGGTGTTCACCAAGTATCGGTCTTCTCGTGCTGTGGTACACCTGGTTCTGCCCGTTCCTGGTCTGCGTAGGTTAGAACCAGTTTCTTCGTAACGTCGGAGAACTCTTTGTACTGTTGACAGCGACACACCGACAGTCCTGGCTGTATCGCGCTGACTCCGGCCGGTTTCCAGCATTGTAAGTATTCTGGTGCATTCTTCAGGCGTAAGCGACATAATTTCAGCTTGATTAATGAATATAGAGCACTATCAACATGGTTTATGTACCCACATAAATGACAGATTACAAACAAAAGCAACACCAAATGCTGTAATTTCGTAGTTCCATCTTCGAAAGTGGCCCTTTTTCAAATTAGATTTTTTTATGATATAACTTTACAATAACTAAGAAGTTTTAATACCTTCATTTAAGGAGTATTACATTGTCTATTAAATACAATTTATTGCATTAACCTAGCATTTTTAGTTTCCGAGATTTTTAGGATTCTTTAAGTGACCCGGATTCATTGCTCTCGAGTGTATTTTAGTAAACAGTAAGATCACAACTCAACACTCACTAACTATACTCTTTACAAAACAAAATTAAGTACATGACAATTGACTGCTGTAAAGTTTTTCAACGTTTATAATTACACTTTAAGAATAATAAAATTGGCAATTTACTAAATAATTATGCAAAAATAGATTATTAATACTAAGTAGAGATTAGCGAACGATCAGCAATCAGAGCAAACACAATCGCAGTTTTGACGTTCGAAATCGCTGCCTGGAGGTTGTCAAAAACGATACGTAATACGAAATTATCGCCAGATCGCTGCCACAGTATAGCACAAATGCACTTTTAAATTTACTGATTGTCCTACAGAGGCAGCACCGTCGCTAGTTTGCTATGGCAAAACGATCGTTGATACGTAATACGAAACAGTCAACAAACAGCGATTATCGCGCGATTTCCGCGAGATTATCGCTATCGCTGGCCTATTGTAACATACGTAATAGCCCTGCCGGTTGTCAGTGAAATGACAATCGTTAAACCAATTCGATAATTGAAGGCCTTGGGCGGCTTGAAGAACTGCGGGTCGTCACGACTGCGCATGAATATTTCAACACGGCACTAGGCTCACCACCTATTACGTGGGATATAAAACTTTAAGATGAAATGTGGGCATATACTATGCCTCTGCCTACCCCTTCAGTGAGAAAGGCGTGACTGGGTGTAACAAAATTACCTCTCCAAATTTCATGAGATGACTTGGCATCGGAAATCAAATACAAATATTTAATGAAATTTTTTCATTTTTTCATTTTTTTTCGCACATTTAGAATTCATTTTTTACCGCGGCAATTCGAGGTAACATGGTCGCCGTGGCAAAACAAACACAAAGCACCCGTCTGGCTGTCGTTGTCGCTTTCTACTGCCGCTCAGTAGCGATAGAAAGGGTTAAAAAGGGAATTTATAGGACCTTTAAAACGGCTTTACGGTTAAAGTATTCATGTGTTTTTTTTTCTTCATTTTTGTAATGTTTCTTGACAGATGCCACGTCACGTGACGAAATTTGGAGAGGTAAATTTGTTACACCCAGTATATACATATGTATGATACTTTTCTCTCTTCATTTCGAAAGGTCAACACTGTATAATGTAATAATAATTACACATTGTTACATAAACTACAGGCTAATATGACAGTTTGTCACGGAACGTTCTAGATATCTGTAAGCGCCATAACCGTCATCAACAGTCGCTGCCATGACGGCTCGTTAATTTAACCTGCCACTTGCTTTGTGACTAATTGTTGCCCATCCAAAGACTACTCGAACTAGTAACAGTTTCTAGGAACGAAAACTGTTGTAACCCTCTCTGTGTTCCGTATAATTACAGGGCGGACACTCCATACAAATGATTCGATTTCAAACTGTCACCTACACTAAAAACACGCTATATTCGGACAGAGCTTGAATGTGTGCATGACCAATAAGGCTAAGTAAAAATTTTCCCTCAAAGCACTCGCCGAACTAAAATGACAGTTGTGGCGGGAATGGCCGGGGTAGGGAAACTTGCTCAGTCAGGGGCAGGAAGTTGCCTATCTGTATGTAATATTATCTTTGGTATAGTATCAGATGACTGACTGTTTTTAAAGGTTTCATTTAGCTTAGGTTCTCGATGATATTTGACCCTCTTGCTGAGAAGATGCCCTATGCGATCGATCTGATAGTAAAATTGATACACACATTTAGTTCTGACTAGCTATGCTCCGTCGACTTTTCCGCGGCATAATTTGAATTCGAAAACCAAACGTTGCACTCCATACATCTATACACATTACTAGCGGACATCACGTGATATCACGTAGCTCCCGTTCCCGTGGGACGGGAATAAAATATAGCCTGTGTAATGGCTTTGGGATGGCATTCATGAGTATGTCCTCTTTATAGGCATTTAAGACAATCAAAGCCGTTAGCAGAATCCAAAATATTCTGTGACATTGATTTAATTACGTATCAGCTGAACTTACTCGTCAGAAAAAAAAACTCTGTGATTAATATAAAATAGGTAGGTACTGGTTGACTGCTCAAAGGTAATCAAGCTAATACGAGGGGCATTTAAAAAGTAATGAGAATAGCTGGGTGAGAACATTATTATACTTACTTAATATTATTTTATCTACTCTGATACTATAATACAAAGATTATAAAATTGAAATCAATACTATTATGACAAACATTACGCACAGGCCAAAAAAAAAGTTTTATTACGATACAGGTCTTGTATGGACACCTATATCGTAATAAAACTTTTTAATCATTACGATACACCATAAACAATCTCCAGCTGAAAAAGAAGTTTGAACCTCTACTTTAAAAAAAATTGTGTCTCCAGAGTAGCGAAAAATCCTAAATCTATGGTCTCCGCAGTCTAAAAAAAAAAGAAACACGCATGCGCAATCGATGTTTGCGCCTTGGCGCTAACATTTTACATTTTAAATTAAACAAAGTTTGGTTTTGTTTGTAAAATAAATTAGTTTTTGTGTAAAAACATGTCTTAAAGCGAGGATGGTGGTAATTGTACACCACCAGACATTCTGGAAACTGCGTCAGACATGACCATGAACCTGTTACCGGCGAAATCAAGGAGCAACTATATATCACAACAAAATGAAATCAGGTATTATAGTATGAGAGTAGATAAAGTAGTGTATGACACTGTACATAACTTGGTCTTATAACACTCGTGTGATACTATAAAAAAACTCGCCTACGGCCCGTTTTTTTAAAACACACTCGTGTTACAAGAACCCATATTATGCAACAGTGTCATAAACTACTATTATTTTTCGACGTAATCACCCTTTACGTTCAGTATATCTCTTTTCAAGAGTCAAAATCTTCATCTTGAGTACTAAAAATATCGTTTGCCTTTACGTCATCTTCAAATTTTGAGCCTCTCAAGTGTTCTTTCAAACGTGAAAATAAGAAGATGAACGCCCCTCGTAAGTATATTTCATTATCTGTGATCATTCCGAAAAACCTTGTTTATTTAATTCAAAATAAACCGAGTCAAAGTTTATTAACAGGAAATATCTGCAAGATTGTTGGTACTTTAAATATTGCTAGACTAAGTTAAATATCCAAGATGGCTGATGGTAAACATAAATAGGAGGCGGTTGACGTGTAATTAATTTTCGCCAAAATATTTTGCTGAGATAAGGAATAAGTTTAGCGTAAACGGAAGATAAATATTATGCTAATCAAATATTTTGCGGTTTATTTTAAGTTTTTGGTGTTTTAGGCATGTTTTGGACGCAATGAAATGAGAACTAGATATACCTATTTTCAGTCATATTTACATCTTATTCGTCGAAAGGTAGGCAGAGGCATTGTACGCCTAAATATCACAAGTAAGTGTGATTTTTATTCCCACGTAATAAAATGTCCATTACGTAATAGCAAGTGAAAACAGCATACATACTGAACAGATTTAAGAAAGAGAGCAACATGTTTGAATATAATGTGCAGGTATAATGCTTGACACACGTTTTAAAAATCCTTTTAAGATCTCTCTTGAACTAAACCGTAGGTATACGAGAGCTCCGGACGCAAAGTGAGAGAATAAACACACCCTATCTGGGTTACGTGGTACGATGATAAAAGTAGCCGAGGGTATCACTCCAAATTAAACAAGAAGTCGTGACACAGTCTCACCCGACTGCCCTCTAACGTTTATTGTGAAAGAGAAAGTTCAATCCGATTGACGTTCTCATTTTCGTTTTATTTCAAACTTTGACAAGATGATCCACGTGACCTAGTGACGTAATTTAATGCAACAGAGTCACAGACTACAGACACAAGGCTCGCCATAAGCCCCTCTGCAATCAATTTTATAGAGAGAGGCTAAAAGCGAAATCCAATCATCGGTCTCGGTTGGGGATCTTTGCACTCATTATATCCGACAGGTAGACCCTAAAGGCCGTTAGTAGGGCTAACGACCTTGACCATACAAAACATGCGTCCTTCAAGCTAGAAAATGTTGTATTTTATAGCTTATTTTACTTGTAACAAGCTAATACTCATATTTATTCAAAATCGAAGAAAACCAAGTTATAGGTGTATATTTTCTTCATATGTTGGAATATTTATTTCTTTTGCGTCGATGAAAATTGAAGTCATAAATTGCAAACATCTAGAAATTTGGGGCTGACTCTATGATCGTTTTACACGTTAACTATAATTTAATACACAATTTACAACAAGAGCATCTTTTGACACACATCTTTTAAATTAAAAATCTATTTTTGGCTATAATTTTCCGTCTAATATATAGACAAAAAACGCTTTAATTTGCACCTCTTTTTCGTTACTTTGTAGGTAAACCTGAAATGGAATGTATAAAGTTATGTCAAAAATGCGGCACAATGCTGAGTTTGCAATACAATAACATATCTACTTTCGCAACAACATCAAAAATGTCGATTCTTTGTTTCTCTTACTCAATTCAGGTGCGCAATAACACAAGAGAATTCAGATCGAATAGTTTCACGTACAACGAGGAGCGGGCGTCAGGAAATATTGCCCGAAGGAACAACGTGACGGCGTCCAGTGGATACTAGTGATGGGAGAAATATTGCTCGATATTTAAGACATTTTTAAAAATTATTTTGTTTTACTGTTTTTATTAGGAACCTCTCGTGGCCCCGCGGACTCAGTGTTCTGTAAACGATCACTGCAGTAAGCAACTTTCACTATGGCCGGTCCATGAATGGGTGACCATCCATGTGATCACTTTGTGACATTTATTTTGAGCGTTTCCGTGCTTCGGAAGGCACGTTAAGCCGTTGGTACCGGTTGCCAGTAAAATGGCAGTCGTTAAGCTAAGTTGAAGGCTTTATTTCAACAGCAGGCAGTCACAACCTGCGCCTGTCCATTTAAACACGGCAATACGGCTCACCACCTATTACGTGGGACAAATTATACAAAGGTGAAATGTGGGCATATAATATGCCTCTGCCTACCCCTTCGGGGATAAAGGCGTGACCATATGTATGTATGTACTATTTTTATTTCCAAGATTTTGTCGAATAGCTGACTAAATGACTAGTTGATACATTTTTTACATACATAAATATAATCACGCCTTTATCCCCGAAGGGGTAGGCAGAGGCATAGAATACGCCCACATTTCACTTTATAGGGGGTGAGCCTATTGCCGTGTTGAAATGGACAGGCGCAGGTCGCCGTGCCCAGCAGTTGAAATTTTTGAAGCCGCCCATAAGGCCTTCAGCTTGGTTTAACAATTATTGTCATTTTACTGAGAACCGTGTTTCATTTTGAGTTTTCCTTTTCTACGCAATGGATCTTATTGCGAAAGTGTTACCTTTTTTACTTTCGGGTTTTCTAAGGTTTTGTCCTAATTAAATGTGACCATCGTACTAATATTACAAAATGCGAAAGTTTGTGAGGCTGTGTGGATGTGTCTGAATATCTGTTATTCTTTCACGCTCTTTCAGTATGGATAAAATTGTACTAAAGCCATTTTAAAATAATCAAACGTATTATTTTCATTTATTTCGCTTTCTTAGATCTCGTATTTGAAAACAGAAATATTTACAGTTGTTTTATAGATGCATGAAATAATAAAAGTTAATAGTTTTGAGATTATTAAAAAGGGTAGATCATTTAAAGATGTGTGTCACTAACCCCTCCCCCTCCAACCCCCGGGTATTTCATAAATACTTGATACCATTTTATGACATTTTTAGATGGGATTAAATACGTAGTTATAAGTAAGTTCCAACATACGATGGAAATAAAATTTAATTCTATATTTTACTATACTGGTTGAATTTATAGTCGTTTTGGAACGGAAAGGTTTAGGCCCAGTTTCGATAACAGAACCGATCGGCACTGTCAATTTGAAAATCAACAATATATATATATAATCAAATATATATATATTGTTGATTTAATAATATCAAAATCTACATCGTTTGCCAAAATCAAAACGAGAACACCTGGTTATTCCTTTAAATTTCACGAAATACGTTTACTACGATTTTCTACTACAATTTTTCATTCAATGTCTAACGTTCCAATCAGTAACAAGAGTCACCGCGCCGGGAAAATTCGACCAATCACAACGCATGAACGCATCGGTCCACGTGGACTCGTTGCCAAGTAACGTCGGTAGGTACTCGACTAGTTACGTCTTGTAGGTAGGTAAATACGCTCGGCCGACCGCGCCGCCGACCGGCGACCGCGGCGCGCAGTTCGACTATAACTCGCGCGCAGTATTGTCGTCGCGATCGACTTTTATTTGTGGTCGGAAATAAAACGATTAGTTTACACTCGAGAGTACGAATCTCGTGATGAATTACGCAGTGCGATAGTGGACGCCTTTGAAATAGTGAAAAGTGACAAAGACACATTGAATAAACTAAAAGACAATAGCCTAAAACGTGCCCGTTTGTGTTTCGAACGTTCTGGACTCCATTTTGAGCAGTTGCTAAGGTACAGGGAAGTGTAAATAAACTGTGAATAGGTAGGTCTAGGTATTTAAGTTGATTATTTTGTAAATAGCTCCAATTTTTTAAATACGCCGGAAATACTCCCTATTTGTTCGTGTTTATTTTCATTATTATTACATAAACCTTATTAATTCACCGTAAAATAGAACAATATTAAAGTATTTCCGACGTCGTCGTCGTCGTCGTCGTCGAAAGTCGTTCTGGACCCGAGGGGGGTTACTCGGAATCAATAATCCAGAACGACTATAAATTCAACCAGTATACTGGTTCTTTTAGTTTATTCAATGTGTCTCTGTCACTTTTCTCTATTTCAAAGGCGTCCACTATCGCACTGCGTAATTCATCACGAGATTCGTACTCTCGAGTGTAAACTAATCGTTTTATTTCCGACCACAAATAAAAGTCGATCGCGACGACAATACTGCGCGCGAGTTATAGTCGAACTGCGCGCCGCGGTCGCCGGTCGGCGGCGCGGTCGGTCGAGCGTATTTACCTACCTACAAGACGTAACTAGTCGAGTACCTACCGACGTTACTTGGCAACGAGTCCACGTGGACCGATGCGTTCATGCGTTGTGATTGGTCGAATTTGCCCGGCGCGGTGACTCTTCTAACTGATTGGAAGGTTAGACATTGAATGAAAAATTGTAGTAGAAAATCGTAGTAAACGTATTTCGTGAAATTTAAAGGAATAACCAGGTGTTCTCGTTTTGATTTTGGCAAACGATGTAGATTTTGACATTTTCGTAATTTTTTATTGTTGATTTTCAAATTGACAGTGCCGATCGGTTCTGTTATCGAAACTGGGCCTAAACCTTTCCGTTCCAAAACGACTATAAATTCAACCAGTATATTAAGTTCTACGCGTATTTTCGGTATTTTACACTTTTATCGATATGTTGTCCCATCACTTCGTTACAATTCCGCACAAGGCACATAACGTAGTTGTCTACAAATGTAACACAGATACCTACGTATTAGTTTTGAGCTCTTTGTATTTTCACCTTCATTATTTGTCAGTCTGTGGTACGAGTGATTAGAAGACAAACTACTTTTAATATTAATTACTTGATGATGATGCACATTGATTTTTCTCAGTTTCTGCCCCCCCCCCCCCTTTTTTCTATAAATGTTTGGTTTTAAATTAATTTATGAATGTATATTGTAACCTATAAATAAACAATTGCTAAACATGACACAATTCATATGGGATGTATTGTGTCATGTTTAGCATTTTCAATAGCATGATGGGAAGCAAAGTTGAATAATAACTTATTAGTATATTATGTTTACTGTATATATATGGAGAGAATCTTCGCCAGAACTAAGCGTTTCAAAAGACCGTAACTATAAAAACATGAAACGACCTGCCCGCACACGTGTTTCCCTCATCTTACAATCCCGGGTTCTTCAAGAGGAGCGTGAAGAGTCACATCACAGGGCCGCCAACTTGAGGACCACTGTCAGAAGTGGCCCCCAATCGTTAGATGCGCCACGGCTTTCCATCATTCTGGTGGCGACGTCAATTTGACGTCAATAAATATTTAAAAAATTATACCTACTATGCTTTAGAATAGAAGACCCGTTAAGACTGTGGTCCCGCTTGCCGGAAACATGGTAGTAAATAAGTTAGGTTGAATGTCCTGAGGGCGGCGCGGCGCGGCGACTTAAAAAAATTCATCAGGAATTGGTAGATAATTTAATTAAATTGGCTAGGCACTGGCAGCAATTGGCTTACTACTTATTACGTGGTACAAATAAAAAATATCAAAAGTGAACTTTTTTTTTTATATTCAGCACGCCGATTGGGGGCCAGTTTTGACAGTGGTCCTCAAGTTGGCGGCCCCGTGATGTGCCTCTTCACGCTCCTCTTAAAGAACCCGGGATTGGTACGTACGTAGGTATAATTGGTATAATATGTCTATGCCTAGCCATAAACTGACATAAAATAATCATTTAAAATTTGTCGAAACACTAGAAGCGCTCGTGGCCCCGCAGACTCGGTGTTCTGTTAGCGATCACTATGTAGTAAGCAACATTTACTATGACCGGCATGTGGGTATATAATATGCCTCTGCCCCCTAAGGGGATAAAACGCCCTCCCCGGCGAATAATATGGTAACCGCAAATTCTAAATTTTACAGGAGAAGGAAATAACTGTTTTGTGCTTATATCTCAGTGCAGGTAGATTGTATGGCAATAATTTATATGTCAAAAGAAAGCTAATTTTTGTACAGACTAGTTTCTTTGTTAATTTTATTTTAAAAGGATATTGGAATAAAGTAATTTAAGAAAAACATTTTACTGAAATTGTAGATAAAAAGTATAGTACGCAATGTATCATTACTATATTATTCGCGTGTTATTCCCATTGCTGTCGTGGTCAGTAATAATGCATTACAGTATTGTTCATGTAAATATGGAGCTAAAAACGTTTACGGCACGTGAACTTTACCATATTATTCGGGGAAATGCATGTGATAGTGTCAACGGTAATATTACTTTGCAAACTATTCATCAATATATAGTGTCAACTGATTATTAGTAATACTATATTGCAAATATAATATTTCATCAAATAATTCAGTACTAATTAATAAAATTACATATAATATGCAATATTAGAGGCAGTTGATATTCGTACTACATGTTTTATTTAAATAATAATCATAAATAATATTTAAGAAATACAATGCATTAAATTTGAATACTGTACCTACCTATTCATGATGTTAGAAATTTAGGAAACTGTAGGTCTATTATTCAATAAGGGTTTCTGTGTTAATATAGTTATGTGACTGTTTCTTTCCGTTCAAATAAAATAAATAAATAAAACTGCAGATTTCTTTGTCAAAAATAGAGTCCGAACGAAACTGGTTTTTAAGCCGAAACCGAAACTGAACTTTCGGCCCCAGTGGTCCCAGTTTATTGTGTGGGGATTCTTTTTTCTGCTTTTAGTTGGTACATACATACAAACACAGACATACATCACTTGTGAAAAATTTAGATCTCTATCTATCATGGATTTGATAGAAATATCTTCTTCAAGTCAATATCTAACTTCTTTAGGTGGAGATATTTCTATTTTTTCTCTCTATTACGTGTTTAATTACTCAAGGATGCTATTGCAAGCTCTTACGTTGCATTCTTTCTTTCTTCTTTCTTTCTTCTTCTGAAAATGCAATAAAACCTAAACTGTCGTTATACCACAATACCATACTATTCGCCGGGGAGGGCGAAAAGGCGTGACCATTGTACAGGACAGTAGTTAAAGATTGCAATATGTTTAGCAGAAAGTCATAGTTTTTAATAAGCTCAGAAATGGCGTACTTCATGACGTAGGTTATTATAGTAGGTACTAATTAAGTAACCCGACCCTACAGTCATTGAACCAAATAATCGATTAATCCCAGCACTTTAACGACTTTAAACTAAATTATATCGATAGGTACATTAGATTCGATATCAACTCGATCGCAACTCAATTTAAACTGTGCTATCGGGGTTCCAATCAAATGACGGTTATCATTTCTTGATGAGTTATTGCTTCCAGTTCAGAATATTAAATTTGTGTCCTATAACGGGCTTGCAGAAGAAATTATTCGTCTATAGTCTATACTCTATACTAATATTATTGGAAGCGCACTTACCTTGAACTCTTGTTGGTAGGTAGGCGCTGCTCCCAGCTTTGCGTTCGGGGTCTTGATTCACGACCGCGAAATATGCACACAGGAGTTATAACCGTAACTCTCGAGACTGTGGCTGATGATAAGCGATGTAGCGCGATATGATGGGTAATCACAGCGGCCGATAGCGTAGCGGAGCGTTAAGAGACGGGTGCGTGCGTATCTTCCAATAGCTATGGCGGAATGTGAATGTAGGAAGCGGGCGGGATAGTGTTGCCATAGACAATACATAAAAGTAAGATGCGTTTAGTGCGTGAGTGTTGACATATAATAATTATAATAAATACCATTAAATACATAAACTAAAAAATATGTATGCGTCGGTACTGGCGCATCCAACTTCGGGGGGCTTAGAGGATTCTTCCTCTACATTGAATAAACAAAATAAAAAAATAAAAGGAATGAAAACTTATGAACTAAAAAATAATTCAAAAGCGTAGGAGTTATTGCGTGGGTAACGGGCAAAGCCGAGTTACAGGACGAATGTATTCACCAGAAGAAGTCTTAATTCTGACGACTCTAATTACACCATCCTTCCCGGGAAACACCTCTGATACAACCGCGAGTGGCCACGATAAAGGATGCGTATTGTCATCCTTAACAACAACTACAGTTCCTATCGTCACAGGTTTGGACGGCATATTCCACTTATGTCTAAGTTGGAGAGAGGTAAGATATTCTTTGCTCCAACGTGTCCAGTAACTTTGAACAATTCTATTTAATAATTGATAGCGGGTGAGTCTGTTATCTGGTAATAGGGGTTCAATGTGTTCAGCGGGTAAATATTTAAGCGGAGTAACATTAAGAAAATGATTAGGCGTTAGGGGGGTTGGATCCGATGGATCCGAAGAAAGTATGCAAATCGGACGGCTATTCAAAATGCCTTCAATTTGCACCAATATTGTACTGAATTCTTCATAGGTGAGTATTTGACTCCCGATAGCTTTAAATAAATGAGACTTAACACATTTGACATTAATTTCAGGCAACGAATTAAAATTGGGCCCGAAAGGTGGGCTGTGCTGAAACTGAATCTTATGTTGAGTTAGATATTTATTCAGATCATTTTTATAATTAGTGGACTGTATAAGCGTGTAAATTTCGTTCAATTTTCGTTTCGCACCTATGAAATTAGTGCCTCCATCGCTGTACAACACTGAAACAGGACCCCTGCGTGAGATAAAACGTTTAAAGGCAGCGAGAAATAAATCTGTACTAAGATCACTTACTAACTCTAAATGGAGCGCCTTTGTTGTGAGACAGACGAACAAGCAAATATACGCTTTATGACTTTTTACTCCACGACGCCTTATGTGAGTTACGTAAAAGGGTCCCGCGTAATCAACTGCGGTATGCACAAACGACTTTACTTGTGAAACTCTAATGGATGGAAGATCACCCATAGGTGGAGTTGTAGAACGAGGCCTAGCTTTAAAACATAAATTACATTTATGTACTCGTTGGCGAATCAAATTTCGTGCAGAAAGAATCCAATACTTTTGGCGAGTCAATGCTAACACTAGTCCAGGACCGGTGTGTAAATTGTCGGTGTGATAGTGGTCTACTAAGAGCGACACTATACGTCCTTTAGGTGATAGCAGTATTGGATATTTTGTATTGTAATTTAGTTGAGAATGAGTAAGTCGACCACCTACTCTAATTAACCCTTGTTCGTCAAGAAAAGGGTTGAGTTTTAAAATAGCCTGATTTGGACAAATTTTAGTAGCCTTAAGTGCTTGTAATTCTACCTGAAAATACTTAGACTGATCGAAGCGGACCGCATAATATTCTGCGTATTCTAAATCGTATACAGAAAGTATACCGCGGGATTTGAGAATCTTAGTGAAACGTAATACATAAACCAGTGAACGAATAAATTTTACCCAACTCGAGCAACGCTCAGCAAGTTCGTCTATCATGTGAACGTGATCGGAGACAGGCATGGTATGTGCATGGAGAGAAGCTATTTTAATTTCCGGTAATTCTGTCTTCTCGTTATGATTGATTTTATATTCCTTCACAGGCCATGCATTTATAGGTGCGGACAGCCATTTCGGCCCGTGAAACCAAAGATAGTTATTTATTAACCCTTTAGGTGTCACAGGGCGCGAGACTATATCGGCGGGATTTTCAACCCCACGAACGTGATACCAATGGGAAGCAGGCAGATATTCATTTACCTGAGCGATGCGATTAGCTACAAAAGTTTGAAACTTATGAGCGGGAGAGTGAATCCAGGTAAGGGTTACCGTAGAATCAGAGAATGCGAATATATTGTTTATTTGACACCGCTTATTAAAAACAGTGCGCACAGAATTAATTAATTTTGCGAGTAAGACCGCCGCGCAGAGTTCTAAACGCGCTAGCGTTTTATTAGAATCTGACACTTTGGATTTAGCGGTCAGTAGATTCACATTAAGAGCGTTTCCGTTCTCAGCCGTTTCTATTCGTACATAGATAACAGCACCATAACATTGCTGGCTGGCATCCGAGAAGCCTATTAGAGTAATTCGACGAGCGGATGTTAAACCTATATGTCTCGGTATTTTTATTTCAGATAAACGCGACAACTCCCTATGAAAGTGTTTCCATTTAGACAGAATGCAACCCGGGACCGTCTCGTCCCAGTCCAGTTGTAATTTCCAACATTCTTGTATAAGCAACTTCATGTATGCGACCACTGGACTGATGATTCCAAGCGGATCGAACAAGCGCGCGGTTACGGAAAGGATCGAGCGTTTAGTGCATGTTAAAGGCATGTCGATCACTATTTTAAAGTTAAAGGTGTCATCGTTAGGTTGCCATTGCATACCCACGATCTTAGTGTCAACATGAGGATCCTCATCAAACTTGACAGCGAGACAGCTCTTATGAATTGACGGGATACGTGACAATAGGGTATTGTCATTAGAGATCCACTTAGTTAAGTTAAAACCTCCAGATTTAAACATAGCGACCATTTCCCTATAGGTGTCTTCAGCTAAATCTACATTCTCTATGGAACTAACGTAGTCGTCAACATACATGTGATTGTCAGCTTCGTAAGCCGCCAGAGGATATAAAGCGCGACAGTCTGACGCGAGCTGGTTTACGACTCGCATTGCCAGGAAGGGTGAGCTGGAGACGCCAAAACAAACGCGGTTGAAATGATAGCTTTCAATAGGAGAATTGGAATCGAACCTAAATAATATTCTTTGATATGTATGATGATCTTGAGTAAGTTTCACTTGAAAGTACATTTTTTCTATGTCCGCGGTTACAGCAACCGGGTACATACGCAAATTGAGAAGCAAATGAAAGATATTGTTCTGTAATATTGGTCCCGTATAAAGCAAATCGTTAAGCGATTTACCTGACGTGGTTTTACACCCAGCGTCTAAGACCACACGCGTTTTAGAGGTTTCTTTGTCAGGGCGATAAACGGCCCGATGCGGCATATAATAAACTTGAGAGTCTAGAAAGCTATTTGACACTTTAGTGAGATAACCTTGATCAATATATGTTTGAATAATGGCATTATAATCGTTGCGTAAGTTAGAAGCGTCTAACTTTTTTTCTAAATTTAAAAACCTGCGTTTGGCGATTGTGTACGAATGCCCTAGCTCACTGGGAGGGTATTTAAAGGGAAGACTAACCGTATATCTACCGGTATCGTCGCGTGAGTACGTAGACGAGAACAGCTTTTCACATGCTGCGTCGTCCGTGCTAATGTGCTTCTTATCTGGCACCTGTTCTATCTCCCAAAAGCGTTGCGTTAATTGTTCGAGAGACACATCTTGAGTGTGACATAAGAAGGCCTTGTCGGACACGGAGGAATGAGACATGCGATCGCGGGGATGCTTGTTTGCCACTAGCGAATAAGGTAAAGCATGCGCCTTTCCCATTGCGACGTATCCGAGCGTGGTTTCTATCGCGATTACTGATGAGGTTGGGGATGTAATTTTTTGCGACCCTAAAATCATGGGGAAGAGTTCATTACCTAACAAACAATCTATACCACCCGGAGTATAGTATCGTTCGTCAGCCATAGGTAAATTTTGTAAATGGGTTAATTCCGCTGTATCAATTTCCACGTTAGGCAAAAAATCTGTAATAGTGTCTATAACCCGTGCACTAACCGAATAAGAACAGCGGGCATCAAATCGCGAATATATTTTGAAATGCGTAATTCCATAAGATTGGCTTTCAAGTTGACCTATGCCTTTAATGACAGAAGGAGCGTTAAGTATGGTTAAGTGCAAACGCTCACAACAAGACTTCGTAATAAAGTTACTCATAGACCCTGAGTCCAAAAACAAACGTATACGATCCGATTTATAATTTGCATATACACAAGCAGTCGGCAACAAAACCGTGGTCGCGCTGCTTGAATTACGCGGCGGAGGGATCACAGCCGATAACGACGCGATATTGCCACTATGTGACCGCGCCTCCCGCGAGTGCGAGCGGGACGGATCATCTGCCGATGACGCATGAGTCGACATGGAATGCTCGGACGGCGCAGTAGACGCGTTTGCCTGCCTCGATGCGTTGCCGGTAGCATGATTTCTTGTTGAATTTGATGCGTTCAAATTATTCTTATAACACAGTAAACTATGATGAGACCGATTGCAAATCGAACACCTATTAACAGATCTGCAAGCACTCACGTGATGAAAACCTAAACAATTAACACAAAAGGAATGTTTACGAACTATTTCATTTCGCGTTTCAACAGTCTCTTGAATAAAATGTTGACATTTGAACAAAGGGTGAGCGGAATTATTGTTACATACGATACAATTTTTTATGTTAGAAGTATCGACTGATTTCAAATTAGTAGGGCGGGTTTGCGTAAAAAATGACTTAGGTTTATTTAAATGAGAGGCGGTTGAACTCCGCTGAGCGCGATAATCACCTTTTTGGGAATGTGATGGTGAGCGGAGCGTTTGGAGTTTGCTTTGTTCTGTCAAAAATGTTTTGACGTTGACACTATATGTAGGTACACTCAAATGTCTATGAGATTGTTCAAACAATTCAAGCATAGGTTTATCAAACTTGCTTAATGCTAAATGAGTTATTATGAAATCTGATAAATTTGTGATAGGTAGACGCTGCAGAGCTGCTTCAGCTGAACAAAAGTTCTCCAAGATCTGATCAGCCGATTGCCCTGGCTTCTGGTGTAACATTTGTTCTAAATAGCACGACGCCTGAACCCTGGTATCGTGGTATTTAGCCAGAAGGGCTTGCCAAATAACATCGTAATTTTGTGCGGTAGCAGCTATGCCTGAACAAACAGTAAGTGCCTTACCCGAAAGGCAACCTATCAAATATTGAACCTTTTCGGCGTTGGTGAGACGAGTATTCGTATGTATCACACTACAGAAATTTTCATAAAATATAGGCCACTTACCATAAGTACCATCGAAACCTGTGAGTTTAAGTGGGGGTAATTTGATATTAAAATTATCACTTTTCTTTTTATCGTCGAGTTCTTGTCTCAGAGTAGTTTCCGTTTGCTTTATGAAACAGTATAATTCATCAAATGTATTAAAAACACTATAACTCGGCTGTACCTGCGGATTATCTTTTAATTGTTCAATTAACAATTTATCGATAGTTTCGATGTAATCCGATCGGGTTTTATCGATAGATTGAACCCGAGCGAGAAACATCATGCGTACTGTTTCATCGGTAACCTTGAGACTTAAGTTGTACACTTCTTGAACTATGTGAAACAAACTTTGTTTTTTGTATTCTAAAAAAATTATCATGACCTGACTTTCGTCTGAACTTTTACTATGGGATTTGTCTTTAGAAGCCATGATAATATAATTGATACGAGATACGAGTATGTATATAAGTGGGTAGGTAATAGAAATATTCAGCGAAAAAGTATAAAATTCGAACAACGATCAGCTGTTAGCTTAAATCAGCTGTTTGCGGTAAAGTATTCAGAGAACAAACCCAATATGGAGTCTGCGTAACAATCAGCTGTTAATCGTTTGAATACCGTTATGTATCGGCTGCGTTGCCCAGTACCGTCACAATAAAATAAATATATGTGGGTATAAAATTAACGTATAAATATGAGTTTTATCTACGATTACAATTCGAAAGATAATATGAAATTGTAATGAAATTGGGGAAAACTACGTTAAATTTATGACGGTTGAGAAAATTGTTAATTTTGGATTGTCCGTTTTACTTTATGCCAAAACTCCTAATTACCAAAAAATATCAAAATGATTGCCTAGAATCGGACAACCGGACTAACATGGCCAGGATGGTCCAAGTCCTGGGTAGCGATAATTTCGGGGGGCGCTACCTGCCAGCGGGTTGATTATATATAGGTAAATATGATTATGATAAATAGCGTAAATGCGTTATAGAATATGAGTACTTATGAGTAATATAAAATATGCGGTGTGAAAAGATAATTAACTTTTCTAATGCGTGCGGGTGGCGTTAAATATAATATTTGCGTTGAGTATTTATGAGTAATATACTAAATATATATATGCGTATGCGTGAATTTAATAGGAAAAGAGGTAATTAATATTATTAGTAGAAAGAATGCGTTAGATGGAATATCCGGCTCGAAGGACCACACTTGGAAGCGCACTTACCTTGAACTCTTGTTGGTAGGTAGGCGCTGCTCCCAGCTTTGCGTTCGGGGTCTTGATTCACGACCGCGAAATATGCACACAGGAGTTATAACCGTAACTCTCGAGACTGTGGCTGATGATAAGCGATGTAGCGCGATATGATGGGTAATCACAGCGGCCGATAGCGTAGCGGAGCGTTAAGAGACGGGTGCGTGCGTATCTTCCAATAGCTATGGCGGAATGTGAATGTAGGAAGCGGGCGGGATAGTGTTGCCATAGACAATACATAAAAGTAAGATGCGTTTAGTGCGTGAGTGTTGACATATAATAATTATAATAAATACCATTAAATACATAAACTAAAAAATATGTATGCGTCGGTACTGGCGCATCCAATTATAAAGAGGACAGATTTGATTGTTGGTTTGCATCGAATAGGCTCCGAAACTACTAGAGCGATTTGAAAAATTCTTTCATTTTTGGGAAGCTACACTCTTCGCGATAAACATAGGCTATATTTTATTCCCATATTACCACGGGATCGGGAACTAGGCGGCTGAAACCACGTGACGTCCGTTAGTATTAAATAATAAGTTCTTAAATTTTTGTCAAGAGAATAAGTAACCCAGGCAACCGTGGCACAGGAGGGCTGTTCCCCTTGTGCCATGCTATGGACCCCTGGTGCCCGTTCTAGAATGTTAATAATTGGGTGTCTTTTAGGACATTGGGGGAGAGCCAGCCTCACCTACAAGAGGTGCACCAGGTGACTAACTGAAAAGATCATTGCGAAGAGGCCTCGTCCTGCCGTTAAATGCAAGAGGCAGTTTGATGAGGTGTAGGTACCTACCTACTGAATTAATTCTGTCCATACATTTATCAAGAAAATTTCTGAACCAATTTTCCAAAGCATTTCTCCTAAACTGCTTCTGGTATAGAGCTTATTACTTTGTTTACCTACTCTTCTGTCCTAAGTACTCAATTTCAAAAGCTAAACTCCGTTATTTCCCAATAAAGACCGAATTTATACATTATAATAATACTCGAAATGATAAAACTTTACTTAAAATTTGGTTCTAAATTGGTTATTTGGCAAGATAAGGTGGTGGTCACGTTCGCTCCTCTAAATGTAAACAGCCTTTAAAAACCGGCCAAGTGCGAGTCGGACTCTCGGATGGAGAGTTCAGTACCAAAAAACTGCAAAAAGTTATGGTTGTTTTATGGTAAATTATTTTCGTTTAAAGTATTTGTTGATACAGAAATACATCATCTGTTAAAATTTCAACTATCTAGATCACAGTTTATGATACTAAGGTACATCTTTGTGACATACGGACAGACGGACATCGGAGTCTCAGTACTCGGGAACTGATTTTGCCCTTTGGGCACGGAACCCTAAAAATTTAGGTCAATTGCTTGCACATACTTTGTAATATTTATATAGGTCAGGTCTGACCTTTTAGAGGGAGTATTATCGTGTTATTATGGAATAAGTTTTGCGTAAGAATGCCTTAACTTGTGATATAACGGGAAAATTGCCGACAGCTAGCGACTTACTGTAAAGTATTGGGTTTGTTACAAAATTTGAGACAGGGAACATATTAAAATTTTAATCGAAAGTGCCGGTTTGAATGAAGACTATGCAATATGGCTCGACAATTTAATAGAACCGGTCTTTATTAAGTCTTAAATCACACATCGTTTTCTTTAGGGAGTTAGATTCATCATTATTCCTCCGCCACAATTAGTAGGAGTAATCCGTGACTCTTGTGCATTGGAACCGATATGAGTAGAATCAATGGCCCAATAGGTTTTTTTAACGTGAGGGAAAATCCATCATGGATGCTCTGCCGGACTTCTACCGACTAAAAACCTCACGCAACGCCCAACAGCCTATGGTTGGGAGCCTCGGGTTAGCCCTCGGAAGGATGTCCCAGGACTCCCAGCAGACTCACGGCCACCACTGAGGCCTCGCCTAGGTGGCGGTTCGTGTGCTATACCGCGTCTTTGGGGGTTTAGGGTGTGATCCCGCTTCTAAGGGGGGGCGTGCGTGAATCCCTCACGTCACGCTGCCGTCATGGGCCTGCTTCTGTAAGGACCGTGCGCAGCTCTGTCACCGGCATGGAGGCCGATAGTCTTCGGCGAAGACACGTCGGCGGCGCGGCGCCCATGCCGCCGACTGCGGAAATTGGGTGGGAGAGTTCTCTCCCGTTCCCGCCCCGCCGCCTCTTTCACGAGCATGACCTGCTCGCAGAAAAAGGCTGCGCCTTCCCACTTACTCCCGATGGAGATCATGGCTCGCACCATGGTCTCGAGCCAGAGAGTGTCCACGTCCAAACCCACTATGAGGACCTGGCGCTGTTGCGCCCACGTCCTGCACTCCGCCAGCGTGTGGAGCGCTGTGTTATCGCTGCGGTCCTCGCAGTGCTGACACTCGGCCGTGGTATGCCCCAATAGGTATGTTAAGCCCTTGGTATCAGCTAATTAAATTAAAGGCAGTAGTGTTTTTCTTGGCGTGTTTTTCAGGCGCAGGACCGTGTGTTGTGGCGTAGTTTTGGAGAGGCACGAGTCCAGGAGTGGACTGCCATAGGCTGACTTGAGTGTTTTTCTTGGCGTAACCAATGAAGGTATAATTAACGCTATCGCTTCCAATTTAAAACAGTATAATATAGAGGATAGAATAAACGTAGTAAGTTCTAGACCCGCGTCGTTACAAAGTGAATCCTCATAAAACATGATAAAAACAAACGAGACTTCAGTGTCCTCCGGCTTAAGGGACAAATTGTTTTGTAGCTTGACATAAAACTACCATTTATGTAGTTTCAGAATATTAAGTAAAACGGGCTCGGAGACGTAAACATTACCGTACAGTTAAAGTAAGGAATATCTGACCCATGGGTTAGATAGAGTCTAATTATTTCATACAAACGCATAGTCACGCATTATTCCCTGAAGGCGTAGAGAAAGGATGCCCACATTTTAACAATTATATTTTATTCCAAGGAATTAGAGGCTATCGCTATTGCCACAAAATAATAAGGTACAGAAGGCAATCTCATGTATGTACTTTTTTTTCACATCTACCCTCTGCTACGCACACTCGCGCACAAATCAGTATCAAAAACGACTATGAAAATCTTTGAGCTCGTGTCTGTGAACTCTGTAAGCGGTGTCTATGTGTGCGGAGCTACAGCGAATTTAGTATGTAGGATTCCATCTGTACTATCTAATTTGTGCTATAACCATGTCGAAATTCGCAAAGGCAGGTTGTGGCTATCTGCAGTTTGATATTTAACAAGCTGTCTACAACTTCTTTAACTTGGCTTAACGAATATCATAATACAGGCAACCGACTAAGCGTACCTTTTTGTAGCACAGAAATGCTTACAACAACACACTAACCTATTAGACCGTCCGTGGTGTAAGATGTTTAAACTCAGATCGTTTACAGAACACTGACCTAGTGGGTATACAATGGCTTTTATTCTATACAAATATTATAAAAAGGACAGATTTGTTTGTTTGTAATCAATATACTCGGGAGCTACTGAACTGATTTGAACCTGCATCAACACCCAAAGAAGCGCAACATTAGATACCTACCTAATAATAAGTATCAAAAAACTGGCAGATGAAGTACTAATGGCAAGTATGGGCTCAATAGGTGCTACGGAATTAATAGTTTGTCACATATGAAGTCGCGAGAAACAGCCAGTTCCTAATATTGCCATTAAAATGCCTAGCTAGGTTCTTGACGCCAGTACTGTAATGGACAGGTCCGAACTTGGCCTCGAAAACAGAAATTCAATACCCAATCACTAAGCAACCATGTATATAGAGCACCAATTTTCTATCTAGTTCGACTAAAATGTTAAGTTGTTTCCAAAAAATCAGCCAATAACTTACAAGCTTTACGTGACACAAATATACGTCGAATTTCTTACACACTGAACTACAATACCTATCAAAGTGTAACGATACCAATTTGAAAGAATGCCAGGCGTCTTCATTTAGCTCCCGCGCGAAATTGAATTTATGTGACAACCTGTCTACGGGCAGAAATTCCATTTCCATTCGGCTGAATACGACGGTTTCGGTGCTAAATGGGTTTGGTGCTATTGCTAGCAATTTATTAAAAAGATTCACGAATGCTTTTGTCTTGCTCGCTAAAATGACGAGCTCGCTTGATGTAAAGTCATGGTAACATCTAGCAAATCCATAGTCTACAAAACGTGTCAAGTTGGTTTCTTCATCCTGGTGCTGGCAGAGTGTTCCAAGTTTCTATTGTTCGGCAGAGATCTTTAGAATCGTTTGGTCCTTCTTCTTCTATCGTGTCAATGACTCTTTGTCTTTTATTTATATATTTTTGGCATAGAACTCTGCCACCTCAACCGCTCTGTCGGTGGCGCTAATGAGATTGGCCTTAGAGCATGGGGCAAGGGGACATGCAAGTAAGTGCAACATAGATTGCACGAGGACGCCGCAGTCACATGCGGTTAGGCCCTAATCTAGCATTCCCCTCCTACATAGGTTTTGTCTGGACCGGCCATTTGTGGGTAAACGGTTGAGGGACCTCCAAACTGGCCTTGGAGGTCGCGCCCAGGAGGAAGCTTTTCCTGAAGAGGTAAAAAGTCACAGAGTGACGGAGTATATCCTTCCACAGCGAGATTCTCAACGCATCCGGGTGTTCGTGTGAGGCTTCGGTGTTTCGAATGAAGCTTTTGGTCTTGGCAAAGATTTTATACGCTGAATGAGAGTGGCACCTTTGCAAGTGCCGCGTTGTTCAGAGAACCAAACAGTAGGATAAATTGACGAAACACACAAAATTAAATGATGACAATGACATGAGTACCAGTTTCTGGTGTGCATGTCTGGAAACCCTGGGACACTATGCAAGAATGCAAGTACGACGTACAAATAGTAGATAAGTAAGTAATTGCTGCGATTACAAATCCAAACTCGCGTCCTCCAGTAACTTACAGTATCAGTTTTCTTTAGTGTAATATATTTTTCGCAAAATTAAATGAATTATGTAGGGTATGTATTCAGGGATAGGCAATAAGCGATGCTGTAGTAAAATGTGCGATATGAAATTTTGGAAAATGATACTGAATACTTGTAACTTCGCACTTCTATATTCTGTAAATGATATGCATCTTTTGTTATGGATAGCCCTGAGATGGGCGAATGCTTCATACATTTCCATTTAAAAGCATTTTAGTGATTCAAAGGCTTGATAAGCCATCGAACCCGGCTACTCATGATTAATTATGGAGTCATAGTATTTAAACAGTAGCTACAACCTGCCTGTTTTAAATTCAATACTGTTCGACTTATTAAATTACTAGCTGACCCGCGCAACTTCGTTTGCGTCAAATGAGAGTGAGAAAGAGAGAGGTATGGTATTAATATTTTGAGTATTATAATGTTTCCCGTTGCATTTAACCCCGTCGCGAGTCGCGCCGCGTCGCTTGAATTCATTAGAGCTGAACCGCATATCTTCGTTTGCATCACATGAGAGTGAGAAGGAAAGAGGTGTTAAAGTGATATAATGTTTCCCGTTGCATTTAACCCCGTCGCGAGTCGCGCCGCGTCGCTTGAATTCATTAGAGCTGAACCGCATATCTTCGTTTGCATCACATGAGAGTGAGAAGGAAAGAGGTGTTAAAGTGATATAATGTTTCCCGTCGCTTTTACTTCCACCCATCCGTTTTTCGATATGGAACTTATTGTGTGCGAGTCCGACTCGCACTTGGCCGGTTTTTATCGTTCAGCTGACTGGTTTCCACTGCAGACCCGTCGCGTCGCTCATACTTTTAAACTGAATAAGAGGGTTATTGTAAGTGAACCTTAAAAGATAGACATATGCTGTAAAGGACTTATTTTTATAACTTATTAAGAGAAACAATTTTGTAGTACATCATTTTTACGTAACTTTAACTATTTATGCAGCGTCCGCAATGGGAGCTCTCAAAGTAAAAAAATAATCCCCGTTCTCAAAACATTATTCATGGCTGCTCCACTCCTATTCGTCTTAGCGTGATGTTATATCGCCATAAGCTAACCTCAATAAATAGACTATTAAACTGTAAAATAATTTTTGAAATGCAACCAGTACTTTCTGAGATCCTAGCACAAACAATCTCTTCAGTTTCATTATATCATGAGCGAACCTTAAGAGATAGACGAATTAGGTTATTCTGAGCGAACCTTAAAAGATAGACATATGCTGTCGCGGACTTTTTTGTAGAACTTTTCAAGAGAAACAATTTTGTAATACACAACTATTACCTAACTTTAACCATTTACGCAGCGTACGCCTCGGAAGCTCTCAGACGATAAAAAATATTCCCCGTTTTCAAAACATTCTTGATTGCTGCTCCGCTCCTATTCATCTTAGCGTGATGGTATATAGCCTATAGCCTTCCTCGATAAATGAACTATCAAACTGTAAAAGAATTTTTGAAATCCAACCAGTAATTCCTGAGATCCTAGCGTTCAAACAAACAAACAAATAAACAAACAAACAAACTCTTCAGCTTTATAATATTAGTATGGATTACAAACAACTGGTAAAATGTGGGCATAACACCCACGTCACTATCTTTGGAGAAAAAATGTGTGACGTGGCGTCTCGCCACTTATTTGTAATTGAAAATAGTTATTACTATACTATAAATATTATAACTCGCTGTGAATACATGAAATATTATTCATAGAGAAACCCTCCACATTACACCGATATTATGCTGGAACAGGCTTTCCATCAAGATTATGCCCAATGCTAATATGGGTCCAACCGGTATGAATGTATGTCTGTATCTAAATGTAGAGCATTTATATAAACAGCAAAATACCACATAAGTATATGTAAGTAATCTATCAATCGCTTACAATTTCAATGGATACGCATCACAATGATAGAAGCAAATTGAATTGCCAATTCAATGGAATGATGTATGACGTCTTAAACACATCCATACCAAAAGTAATAAATGCTTTTATATTCTCCACGTTTATCGAGGGTCGTGTGTGCCTTTCAGTTTCAGTTAACTTATTAGGAATTATAGATATGTTAATACAAATCCATTTAGTTTTAATCAACCGAAAGGGTAGTACGAGGCATAGTACAGGCCTACACCTACGTTTTACCTTATAGCTTTATGACTCACGTAGTAGGTATTGAGCATTATTGCCGTGTAGAGATTGACAGGCGCAAGCCGTGACGACCCGCAGTTGAAAATTTTGAAGCCGCAGACTTAAAGATAGTTATTTTACTGACAACCGGGTTTAGGACACCCTCGAATGTGATGAATATAGGTGGCGACAATTGTACTCTTTCCCGTCAACGTCACAAGACTTTTGCAACATTGTGTAAATTTTTGTTTATCAGATTCACAATATTTTTACTATCTATATCCAGTCAATCTGTGTTAAAATTTTCACCTTTTTAAGAAACTTTAACTCAAAGATAAACCTAAATTTAACAACTCTAAAGAAACAGTTAAAGTTTATATGGAAAAGAAAACAAGCGCATGAAATAATTCTTTGTGCCTCTGATATTTCACTTGCTACAGTGCCGAAATATCAAAAATACAATATAAACATGGTAATGTTAACAACTACCAAAGCTCTTATATTACATTGCACGCAACCATATTAACCAGACTTTTTTTTTTAATACTTGTTGCCTAAATATTAATAGGTAGGTATTGCTGAATGGAGAATCGAATTCATATTACATAATACAATCCCTCTTCTCAACATAGTTGCAAAGTCCGCTGAATAAAACGCCAATAGATTTTCGCCTGAAACCACTAATTTATTTACCGAAATTGTTAAAACCCGAAACAAGTCCATTAAACAGTCTGTATCCACACGATACTAAATAAACAAGGATATGCTGTGAAATACACACGTACGGGGACGTATTGTCGTATATTTATTATAATAGACTTGGCAAATGAGTTTAGCGGGATGTTCTTTGGTACGGAAATTCAAGGGTTTACGCATGAACAACGCCATTTGCTGTTAGGAATATGTAAATAAAGTTTGTTTTTCATTTACCACAGATACTAAAGTGTTGAAGAAAGCTCTGGGAAGGGAAATGAATCCTAATTGTTCCGTATATTTTGTCCATAACAATGTAGTACATGCTACATACTTGACTTGCTGATACTATTTCCGGTAAAAATAATATAAAGGTCAAAATGGTATGCCAGGATTAGAGCAAGTGAAAAGCGACAGTCTTTAGCTACCCCGATTGGAAACATGTATGATGATAATTATATACCTACAATGTGAAAATTTGCATTACAACATCTTCTTTCAATGCTTCTCCGCTACTGGAGGTTGGCCGTTGACTTATGGAACTCCTCATAGTTTTGTGCCAAATGGTAGACCTTCTCTGCACTAACATTAAATAACACAATAAATTTCCTGTCTAAAATATTACTAGTTTTATACCAAATACTCTGTAACCTTACTTGTCTGTGATAATATAATGTTATTTTCAAACTATCGCGGTTTTCTACACTCATACTTATAGAATTCGGGACTTCGTGAGTGTAGTGTGTCGCCGGCCTTATGCTTCGTTGTGACAATAGCGGAGGGTAGTTTGGCAAGAAGTTACTTCATGGTTTTCGTCGATTCTCGCCTCAGTCCAACCGCGACCACGGGCGCTGCAACGTGCTCGAAACGTGCACTGTGTTTCGTCTAGTACATGCTAGCGGGACAAAATCCATGACGTAATTTACCGGTTCCCTTAATGGCTAATCGTAAACGACCCCCCATAGGTCCTGAATCTACTAGAATTGATTTGATTATCATCTTACTAGGTTTTAATATCGGGGGTGGAAGTCACTATTAAGAAATCTTAATTTGAATCGAAAAATTTGTCACGTTTTTAGCACACTTTTGACGTCATTGATTTACAATTTATAATAAAGTAATACAAGTTTTTTGTGATAGATAATTTTGCTCAAAGTGTGTACTCTATTTAATAATACATTTTTGTAAAAAAACGTTTCTATTTTTGAAAGAATTTTAGTTTGAAAACGTTTAAGTAAATCTTCCATATTTTTCTTTAACTGTCAACTTTAAAGGACGGCAACTTTTTTTATCCTCTGGTATCCAGCTAGATTTTTTTATATGTTCTAACTACAACATTCAGGTATAGATTAAAGCATATTTTAGGCCCCGAAAAGCCCCGCAGCTTGATTAATGCTCTTTTTTCTGAACACCTTTTACATTGGAGTTTTTCCAAGAATGAGTGAAACACGAAAAAACTGAACAAAACAGTTAGATTTTTGAATTTTTATGAAATAATTATGAAATATTAGAAGCTCCTGACAATTTTAAGAGAAAACTGAAAATTAAAACTTCAAACTTTCTGAAAATAATACATGAAAAGCCGAAAAGCCTAAATAACACAATGAAGAGTTCTGAAAACATTATATGGTTTGATCAGAGGGTTGTGGCATAAAAATCAGCTTATGTGTACACCAGGGTAATATTTCAAGATCATCAGAGGGCCATTTGGCATAAAAATCCAAAAATCCATAGATGACTGTTTAGTAAAAATAAGGATATGCATAGTTAGAGATCTTATGGAATTGAAAAGTGCAAGTGACCTTGTTAATGCTGAAAACTAACTACCTTAAAGACTCATATCGCAGTGCTGCTAAACAAATTGAAAAAGTTGTAGTCGGTCTGTGAAAATCCAAATAAAAGTTAGTTTACTAAAGAATGTTGGCAGTTGACACCGGACGAGCTTTAGCTTATTATGTAAACTTCGAATCCATTTTTCATTTATAGAAACAAACTAGAAAGTGTTTAATTAAAGGGAAACACGAAGTGCCATCACTAAATAGCTTAGACAAGTCCAAAGCTTCATAGTGTCCTTTCTATGAACACATTTTTGACACTCAATCTTGAACTGTAATTAAACTTCGTTGAAAATAATAGAAAAGTGTTATACATAACATAGGCACGTATTAAACTTTGGTAAGTAAATGGAGTTGTGATGAAACATCGGACCAAAGCCTGTATAAGCATATGTTTTAGAATATCAACGCCACTGATGAAGCTTTATTCGTGTACTGTCTCTGTTGTTGCTGACGATGATTAATGTCAAAGTATGTATTACATTTACTGGCATACATTGAACACAAGTAATACATCTGTGATACCACTCCGTCTACTATGAACGAGGAGTCAAGAACGATTCCAACAACGCTGGCTCCGCACTTATGAATGTTTGCTTCATATTGGTATTATTTAGAAAAAAAAGAGCTCGCAGTTGCTCTTCAGATAATGTTCATGGTTTAGTTTAACAATAATTTTTATTTTTTGTAATTCTGGAACAAAAGAATAAATATTCACGAGCACGACGATCACGAATAAACAATTTACATCTTTGACTTATATTTTTTATGATTTATTTTTCATTATAAAAAGATCATTAATTTGATTTACTGGAGTAATAAGCAGGTGGACCCAGCTAGTTATTGAACAAATTGTCGATTATAATAGAGACAAAATGTTGAAAGTTACGAAAACTCTTCAGTGTATTATCAACATGTGTCGATCCATATGCATTTAGCATTTAAATTTACTTAAAATTGCCTAAAATGATTTAATAATACATAAAAAGTCGAATTAAGTAAGAAAATAATTTTGTCCCGCTAGCTTGTACTAGACGCGACACAGTGCGTTGGTGTGAAAATGTAAGTAAATGTGTTTCGCGTGAAGTCCCGAATTCTATAAGTATGACTGTGATAATATAATAAAGATTACCGTTATTTCACGAGTTTATTATAAACAAGGTATTGAATATTACAATGTTTGATCTTGTTTGTAAATTTGAGCTCCGGGAGATTTTATAAATTGGTCTCGCAATTCTGAGGGGGCCAAGGTTCCATTTATATTTTATACTATTGAAGCATCAGATAAACATGCAGACTACGCTATCAAAAGAGATTACAGTGGTTATCGTTATTATTTCTAGGTTAAATCTAATAACAAAAAAAAAAACGGAACCGACATTAAAATAATGTCGGTCACAAACGCGCAGCCATCTTAAAATCCGAAGCGTAAGTTGCTTATCTTTTACAGGATATAGAGCTAGGGGAACTACAAGTTCTTTGACTACCCTCATATTATATTCACGTTCCTAAAACAGCTTATCAGTTTCAAACTCGGGGTACTCAATTTCCGTACCTTATTACAAATCCCTTCTGTAGGCGTATAAATTATTACGGCAGGCTCCTAAATATGTACTTTACAGGCATTCTGTGAATAATATTATAATATTTTGCACACTAATATGTGGTTTCCCTAATCGTGTAATATTATTAGTGAATTTCGTCTGTTTAACTTTTGTATTCACGATTAAACTAAGTTAGTAAACTTGTTGTTTTGAACTTTTCGTTTTCGGTAGACAAAGTGAGAATTAACCTACTAAAACAGCAAGTAAAAAAGGAATAATAAATAAAGAAAGAGTGTGGATCCGGCCTAGTTTAGAATAGCGAAAATATTGGCCGATACTGGTATCAGAATGGGAAAATTTGTGTCAAATCAAATCAAATCAAAAATATATTTATTTCACATAGGCATTATACAGATGCGCTTGCAAAACGTCCAGAATACAAAACAAAAACTCTACCACCAGTTCACAACGCGACCCACCTGAGAAGAACTGGCAAGAAACTCAGCGGGTTGTTCTTTTTTTTGCTCTATTTACAATTTTAAAGAATCTAAAAACTAGGCATTTTAACAATTTTTTTGAGAATCCAGCAGAGCAGGTCATTTCCAGGCTTCCTTATCCAACAAATAATCATTGATTGTATAGTAGCCCCTGCAGTTCAATTTACTTTTAACAGATCTTTTAAACTTATTAAGGGACATACTTTTAATTTCGTCTGGAAGCCTGTTGTAAAAGCGTATACAGTTACCCATGAAAGAATTGCTGGTTTTGTGCAATCTGCTATGAAAAACAGCAAGGTTATTTTTATTTCTAGTGTTGACATTGTGTCTATCACTTAACTTAGCGAAACTATGTAGATTTCTTTGTACATACATAAGGTTTTCAAAAATATATTGTGATGCTACAGTAAGAATATTAACCTCTTTGAATTTTTCGCGCAGAGAGACCCTTGGACCTAGTCTACTATTTCAACTATTTCTATATAGAACTTAACCTCCGAAAATAGTGTCAACTATTTCTATATAGAACTTGTTCTTTAGTTTAGCTTAAGTAATCATTGAGATTCTAAATTGATTTGTTATTAGATACATTTTTGAATGTGCAGGAATGTTTCAAATCATCATTCAATCAATCATCATTGCAATTCAGCCAAAAAGTCGCTTAATCCTGCTCAGATTACTTATTCACGAACATGCGCAGGAATGCTGAAGACACTGAAGACAGAGTCCTGGTGTGCTATTATGAGCATACATAGCTTCGGAAATCTATCTCAGTTGAGTTTCATTGATACGACCTAGATACTAAAAGTGGCCTAAACTACAACGTTTGTATTTTGTCAGAGTGAATGACTATCTGCCGTGGACCTATTAAATGTTATGTACCCGAATAAAAAGTGTCCCAAAAACATCCAACTGCAAATCCCAAACGGAATGCACAAACTGAATTCCATCGGGATCATGAGTGGCACATGCATTCAATAAAACAGTACCTATTTGATTGGTATGCCCACAGAGGCTATTCATTTTGTTCGCGCGATCAATCAGGCTCGCAGCGCGGGTTGACGCGACAAATTTCCGAGTCCTATACTATTTCGTCTCAAATGTTGTTTTAACACTTTTTCATTAAAAAAAACTCTTTAATGGATTCGACGAACTGGTTTTGTAATACAGTTTCTTTGAGATAATAAGAGCTCGTAGATTCTTGTATTCATACATAACCAGACAATCAGAGAGCTACCCATTTTGATGATGCTATGAATTAAAATGTTTGCCACCTTATTTAGTGGTGTAATAGCAAACGTGTAGACAGTGCTGGCCTTAATTCTTTCTAAGAGAATTTCATTCTATTTTTATACCACTAAGGTGGCCAGAAAAGCTTACGGCCCTCCTGATGGAAGCTGTCCCTGTAGCCTATGAAGTTTGCAGCACGAGAGGGCTACACTCGCGCTGCCAAGTTGCCTTTTGTGCCAAATATTTCACCTTTGTGTTTTTTTTCCCCCGCAATAGGTGGTATTTTATCATAATAGAGTTTTAAAATAATATTTTTCAAGCAATAATGCGACTACCGTCAGTATCAGAGGCTAATGTTAGTACATCCATGTTGTTTGCACAGCTCTTGTGAGCGTGGATCGGCCCAGTCTAGTACTGGAAAAATATTTGCCGATACGGGTACCAAATGGGAGAGTTTTTAATGAATTATTAACTAGTTTTAATATACTACAGCCAGGAATTTCTAATTGATCGAAAAGTGCTTTCAGTAATTCATATTATTTAGTTTTAAAAAGACTATGATAGCAGCAACTCAATAGTAATACTTTAAAAATGCAGGACCCGTTTTGAAAATGGCCACATTTCATTCAAAATTTCGTGTTTTTCGCAAATAAATATTAATAAAATTTTGTGTGACCAACGTATGGTGGTATTTTTAGATTGATTTATTTATAACGCATATTTTATTAAAATATTAGCTTCTAGAACCTTAAACGCTATGCTTAGAATCTCGTTGAAGAAAAAGCAGGTTTATCAGTCAGAGAATCACAGAGGCAGAATAACTCGCAGGCATGGCAAGAGCTTTAGAAAGCATTAAAATCATAAGTGAACAACCAGGACTGTCACGCAATTTAAAAAAAGAAATTAAAAGCGAAATAGAAGAGAGATCTAGTTTACTATACAGAATGATTAAAGTCTACGAGCAAGAAACAAAGTCTGTAAGAAAGAGTGGAACAATCAGTGATAGTAAGAGTGCAAGTAAAAATAAAAGCATGACAGGCTCCATAGAGGAGATCCTGAGTAAAATAGAAGAGAATGAAAGGTTACTATTAGAAAATAATAGAATTATGAGAGAGATGAAAGAGAAGATTGACAAGCAAGATGAAAAAGAGAAAGAGAGAGAAAGCCAGAGAGGTATGAAAAATAATATAATGAAAGAGACTAGTAAGATTTTGTCTGAAGTGAAAGAAAAAATAGAGAAACAGGATGGCAGTGAGAGACAGAAAGTGATGAATGGATCAGCTACTTACGCCGGCGCGGCGGTTGGACATAGCCTCCATCGACAGAATCCAGAGTCAACGGCGCTACACTCGGTGGTGGTGACCTCAGAAGTCGACACCGATACTGGAGAGCAGGTCATGGAAAGACTGAGGAAAATAGCGAATGAGGATAATGAATGGGAGAAAGTTGATAGGGTACGCAAGTCGAAGGATAGAAAGGTTATAGTGTACATGTTATAATGTACATCATCAGGTATAGTATGCCTATGCCTACCCATAGACTGACTGACTGACTAAATTGAAAGATAATGTAAGTTAATGTGGTAGGTACTAATTAAGTAACCTAACCCTACAGTCATTGGACCAAATAATCGATTAATCCCAGCACTTTAACGAGTTTACACTAAATTATATCGATAGGTACATTAGATTCGATATCAACTCGATCGCAACTCAATTTAAACTGCGCTTATCGGGGTTCCAATCAAATGACGGTTATCATTTATTGATGAGGGACTATACCTGTCGGTCTGCCAATGCCCTGCGTGTTCAGTATAACAACATCTTCAGGATGCTGTTGAAACTTCCTCGAGACTGTAGTGCATCAGGAATGTTTGTTGAGTTACACACAGATGGCTTTCACGCTGTCATTGGAAAAAAAGTAGCATCTCTTTTTGCTCGTGTCAGAGGGAGTGGCAATAGCATTCTGAGGATGATAGCATCGCGTCAGAACCGTCCGTTCTAAAACGCTTGGATGAAATTATTAATAAAATGATTGTTTTTGACATACTCAAATGAAATATAACTTCATAATTATCTCAAATAATGTAAGTACTTGTACATATTATGTAATTTATTCAATCAATTAATGAATTTTAAATGACATATTTTATAATTATTAAAATGAATCTCAAATGTAATTTAATAATACCTACTTACTAATGTACTTAATTTAATTTATTGTGATATTTTATAATTATTGATCTCAAATGTAATTTAAAAAATACTAATGTGCTTAATTTAATTTATGGACTAATGGTCTGAAAATAAAATTATTTTGTTTGTTTATTTATTGCTTACAGTTCAGAATATTAAATTTGTGTATTTTAACGGGCTTGCAGGAGTACATATTCGTAATCAATCAATATCAATTCAATACATATTATAAAATAGTAACAGGTCGTTGTTTGTACATGGAAGATAAATAAGAAAAAAATATTATAGGGGGGCTTTATGAAGGCAATAGAATCCAAAACAATGATTTTTAGTATTTTTGTCTGTTTGTCTGTACGTTTGTGCACGCTAATCTCAGTAGCCGCTTGACCGATTGCAATACGGTTTTTTTATTGTGTTGAGGTCTGCTCCACTTAAAATCTAGCGTTTATTTCATGTCAATCGGTTTATAAATAAAAAAATATAACACTTAAGAATCAGATATTTTGAAAATTTTAATTGTAGGAATTTCTTTGAATGTGATGGTAAATCTAAACTGGCGTTTTGGCTTAATCATAAAAGAGCTTAATGATTAAGAGTATTTTAAAATAATTGTTGACTGAATGGTTTTAAAATAGACTTCATCTTTAAGCTCTTTTATAATTAAGCAAACAGGGCAATTTCACACGCTGCTTGATGAGTCTGATGAAGAAATACCTCTCCTTTCATACACCATATGGTGACGTAAACGACGTTGCGGGGTCAATTAGTAAATAATAAGTTCTAAAATTTTTGTCAAGAGAACAAGTAACCCAGGCCACCGTGTCACAGGAGGGGTTCCCCTTGTGCCACGCTATGGACCCGTGGTGCCCGTTCTAGAATAAAAAAAAAAAAGACGTGTGGCACTCGGGGACTGCCGCGGTAAAGCTATTACATAGCATTTTTTACCAACTATGCTAGTATAATTATTTCTATATAAGAATACTAGCTGATGCCCGCAGCTTCGCCCGCGTAAAATTTGTTACCGCGGGAAGTTATTCCCGGGATAAAAGGTAGCCTATGTGTTATTCCAGACTATTATGTATCTCTGTACCAAATTTCAGCCCGATCCGTTCAGCGGTTTGAGCGTGAAAGAGTAACAAACATCCACACTCACAAACTTTCGCATTTATAATATTAGTAAGAAGTAAGAAGTAAGATTTTAAGGCCTACGTTCAACAAAGTAAAGTACCAAGTACCTACTTGACTGTGGACATTTGGGCTTTTGGACTTTTGGCCTATTGGCCTTTTGGACTTTTGGACTTTTGGACTGTTGGCCTTTTGGACTTTTGGACTTTTGGACTTTTGGACTTTTGGACTTTTGGACTTTTGGACTATTGGACTTTTGGACTTTTGGACTTTTGGACTTTTGGACTTTTGGACTTTTGGACTTTTGGACTTTTGGACTTTTGGACTTTTGGACCTTTGGACTTTTGGACTTTTGGACTTTTGGACTTTTGGACTTTTGGACTTTTGGACTTTTGGACTTTTGGACTTTTGGACTTTTGGACTTTTGGACTTTTGGACTTTTGGACTTTTGGACTTTTGGACTTTTGGACTTTTGGACTTTTGGACTTTTGGACTTTTGGACTTTTGGACTTTTGGACTTTTTGACTTTTGGACTTTTGGACTTTTGGACTTTTGGACTTTTGGACTTTTGAACTTTTGGACTTTTGAAGACCCAAAAGTCCTCAAAGATCGAAAAGTCCCAAAAGTCCCAAAAGTCCCAAAAGTCCCAAAAGGCCAAAAGTCCAAAAGTCCGAAAGACCAAAGTCCACAAGGCCAAAATTCCACTCCACCTAACCTCACCCCACCCCACCTCACACCAATTCACCTCAGCCCACCCCACTTCACCCTACTTCACTTCATATACATAGGTACACGTTATGCAAACGCTCACGTGTACATGTTGGTATATGAAGTCCGAGATACACGAACGTGGCCGAGCGTGGCCGAAGGTAGCCGAGAGTGTGATTTATTTTCGTGATACAATTTCTGGATTCGGTCTCCCGCAAGGCCCGCGATAGAAGCTATGCAATAGCTTAATAGGTATTTTGTTTTAGAACTTTTTAAGAAGAACAATTATTTTGTAATAAATTATTTTTATGTAACTTCAACCATTTACGCAGAGGCGCAACGGATACTCTTATAACAATTAAATGTTTTCCGTTTTCGAAACATTCCTCATTGCTGCACCGCTCCTATTAATCTTAGCATTATGTTATGTAGCCTATAGCCACCGTACCTACTTACTATCGAACAGTTTTGGAAACCCTACCAGTAGTTTCAGTAAGGCTTGCCTTGGTATGATGTGATCATGTTCCCTTTGCAGCGTGTGTCCAATCCAGCGCAGCAGCTACACTTCCGACGTTTGATCTGTTGGTGGATAGGGGTCTCACTGCAGCGTTCCAATAGTCTTACGTTCGTGATGTTCTCGGGCCCGTATGTACCGAGGATCCATTGGAGGCAGCGTTTGACGAAGACTTATAGCTGGTAGCTGGTGCGAAATGTCTTTAGTGACCTTCCATGTCTCGCATCCGTATAGCAGTTAGCAGTACAGTTTTAACGTTTACTTTGTTTTGAGTTTCACTCTTCGTGTCCATTTTCACAACTGCCGACGCGGCGCAGCTGTGTAAAGGTTGTTCTGGCCTTGGCGAGACTCGAAATGATGTAGGGTACTCTTCTATCCCATCAGTTTCTGACACGACGCTCCCGAGGTACGTGAATTAGTGCCTCCACCACATCTCTTGCGTCTGTCGATTTTAATTTCAGTCCAGCCATTCGCTGCCTCATCCTGCTCGTTGTCCTGCACGTTGTCCTGCAGACATGCATGACGGCGTGTGTGTGCCTCAGCAGGAACAGGACATCGGCATCATTTAAATCCTCCAGGATATCAGTATAGGCCCCATTCTATGCCGCGCCGATTGTTCTTTGCGGTATTCAGCATTATACCATCTATTTTCTATGGATGGTTGTTAACTATCCTGTTATCTTCATAACGATCCTCTAAGTGCGAGGCCGCATTTGCGTTTTTCCGCGGCGGTTTCTAACCTCAAAATGTCATCAAACTGTCAAAATCAATGAAATCAAGTCAATGTTTTGACATTTTGAGGTTAGAAACCGCCGCGATAACCGCAAGTGCGTGTATTTTCAAAAGAGTTTGTGAACTCTATTTTTAATTTCTTTTTCAGAATATTGATGACATTTGATTGATGTCATTTTATACACGTTACGTCTACTACATTGATACATGTAATAAAATTCTAACACGCCGGTGTTTGTATGTAAATTGTTTATACTGAGGAAAATTCTATAATGAGGAATAGCTTTAACCATTAAGCTCTATTTTGATTAAGCAAACAGGACAGATTCACACGCTACTTGATGAGTATAATTAATAAATACCTCTAATTTCATAGACCTTGTGTGACGTAAACAAAGTTGCGAGGGTCAGCTAGTTAAAAGATAAAACAATAGGTTTCTTCTTATCTACTTAAAAACTATTTTTACAAATTTTATGGTAATAATAGACATTCTTTGAAATATGCATTATGGTATTGTTGTGACTTTTATGACACGTTTAAAGTACATAGGTATGGGATAGATGGCGCTCGCGGCTACGTCAGCGTGAAATTTTCTTCCCGCTTCCCATGGGAACGTACTCCCGGGTTTGGTTATCTTTATAGCAATATTATATATAAATTAACAAAACAAAAAATAATACTGCATTGGTGACAATAATAATAAAATGTATGTGTATAGAGTACTCACTCATTTTCTTTCACTATTTTTCGTGACTTTCTTCATTAACCCTACAGAGCACCTAGTGCCACATACGGTACAACCACTTTTATGCTTCCTACAGACTTAATCAATACTCGTAGTGACATCTGTTGATTATTTATAGATACACTACATTAGTAGTAACTATATAAGATAAGACTTTTCGAAAAGATGTCGTTACTTTTGCTGAGCGGTGAGCAAAAGTGTAAACTTTGAGGTAAAGTGTCACATTGCGTGGGCACAACAGCGACAGGTCCTCGTAGTGGGTCTGGGCGTGGACACTCTCTCGCTTGAGGCCATGGTGCGAGCCATGCTCTCCAGCGGGAGTAAGTGGGACTGCGCCGCCTCTTTCTGCGAGCAGGTCATGCTCGCGAAGGAGGCGGCGGGCCGGTGTCTGTATACCCAGCAGGACCCTTCGTCTGATTCGATTGAGAACCACAGTTTTACTTTCGTAGTATTTGCTACCTTCCGAATAGTGTAAGTAAAATTTTAGTACCTTAACAGTTATTCAGAAAAAATGAGTTTATTTCCAGCAGGACCCTCCGTGGTTTGAAGGTCTTCAGACCTGTAGTGTATTGTCTCTGCATAGCGGTGAATTAGTACCTTCAGATTATCTTCGTTTATTTTAAAAAAAGTAATTAGTTTATGAGAAATATACCTACAAAATGTTTATAATGCCAGCAGGACCCTTTTTTGTTCTGGGTCTTTCAGTCCACACACTCATATTTTCTAGCAGTATTCAATTGGTACCTTTCAAAAACTTATCACTTAATTCAAATAATTAGTAATAATATGTAAAAAAAATCAGAGAAAATATTCTAAAAAATATAAAATTTCCCGTGACTCTATTGGTAGTGCCAAACGGTAGTGCCGCGGGAAAGATACGAAATTTACTTCGATTCCCAAAGGCAACTTTACTTACTATCTATTGTTTCATATATGTGATACAACCAATGTAATAAAAATCTGTTTGTGTGTTTATATTATGAACGCAGTTTAATATCGTCGAAAAACAATAGTAGATTGTATAACAAGGGAGCAAAATAGTTTACGGCGAGGGCGCTACTTTGAATCACGAGCGAAGCGAAGGATTCTAACGTAGAATCCTGAGCGCAGTGAGGGATTCAAAGTACACCGCCCGAGGGAAAAATAATTTGCTCTCGAGTAATATACTCTACTTTTCATTCCCTTTCTATGAGAAAAACCACTTTGTACGACGTAGTTAGCTTCTAATAGTTAGGTCCATTCCATATCCATTCAGGAGTTAATTAATGCATTGTCACTTTCATAATTCGACGTAGAAGTCACTATACTTGCAGAATATTATAAAATACTCCACCAAGCGAAGTTGACGAACGCGGCGAATGATCCCTTACCGCCGATACCCTGATACGTCCACCTACATCAGGTACTTACCGGAAGCGCCTTAGTACCGTCGGCAAGGGTGCAGACCACGCTCATGTATCCATTTTTGTAAATTAAGTTCAGGACAAATCAAAACTCGATCGATTTATAGATATTTTTCGTAATATTTGAATCGTCAACTTCGCTTGGTGAAGTATTACTACAAGAACAGACTAACAGAGAGATAAATCGCGCTCTTTAGTTTTTTTTTAATAAGCATAGGTCACCGCGGTTCTGTGCAGCCAACACCTACCAGCCAGTAATTCATACAATTTGCGTTCGATTTCTATGAATGTTTAAGTTCCAAATTCAAATCTCATTGCCGCCCGCTAAAAAGCTCTTATTATAACAGAAAAGAGGCAGGGATGTGACATTGTACCTACATGAAAAATCGATTTTTAATAAATCGGTTTTTTTCCTTAACATGAAAAATCGATTAATAGACGTAGTTTCAATCACTCTACCTCTTAGACCATATAACACGGGACTAGCCTTTGCGAATCACCGCATACAAAAATATTCTGCCAGTTTTCATACAAGTGAAGGGGGAAACGCAAAGGCATATAACATTGCATTTAAAAATGTATTAATTGACAAACGCGTAATGGCTGTTGTGTGTTAATTGTTATTGTACAGTCAACTACAATGTAATGTACTAGTTTAATCATATAAAATGATGTACTGATGTACAGGCTTTTCATAAAGCCAAAAGACCAAATGGTCATGTGTAATGGCAGAAAACAATGCTTAAGTAAGGCGCATCCTGTGGTTAGATGATCTAAGCTCTACCTATTTCTGAAAAAATACACTGTTTGGCAAAATTTTGACTTACGCCCTAATAGAATTAGGCCGACGATATATTATATACGATGATTTTTGTTGATACTCATGTTTTTGTGTTACTCATTTGCTACATGAACTCTATCAACCCACACTGAACAACGTTTGATTGTTAATTGCTATAGGTATCTATTGTAGATTGTGGTAAATTTCATTTATTTGTTTTTATAATTGTTATTTTTTTTACGCTGATATTTACGTAGGTACCTAATAAAACATACGAGTTCAAACAGATTTTTATTTCATTGGTTGCATCATTCATCGCCAGTCATCGGATATTGGAGTAATGTTATTTTATTTTTTATGAGCTCTACACACGTTGGCGCTTGCCTTCACTCGGCCAGCTAGGCAAGCGACACCGAGCGATGGCCAGACAAGACAAATTGACTGTCCACACGTTGTCGTTGGCCATCGCTCGGCAACGCTCGGCCAGCGTGTATGGGCGTCTTAAGAATATTTTCTCTGATTATTTTTACATATTATTACTAATTATTTGAATTAAGTGATAAGTTTTTTGAAAGGTACCAATTGAATACTGCTAGAAAATATGAGTGTGTGGACTGAAAGACCCAGAACAAAAAAGGGTCCTGCTGGCATTATAAACATTTTGTAGGTATATTTCTCATAAACTAATTACTTTTTTTAAAATAAACGAAGATAATCTGAAGGTACTAATTCACCGCTATGCAGGTACACTACAGGTCTGAAGACCTTCAAACCACGGAGGGTCCTGCTGGAAATAAACTCATTTTTTCTGAATAACTGTTAAGGTACTAAAATTTTACTTACACTATTCGGAAGGTAGCAAATACTACGAAAGTAAAACTGTGGTTCTCAATCGAATCAGACGAAGGGTCCTGCTGGGTATACAGACACGGCGGGCCGGGTGCGGGAGAGAACTCTCCCACCCGAGTTCCGCAGTCGGCGCCCTGGGCGCCGCCGACGTGTCTTCGCCGAGGACTATCGGCCTCCATGACCGGGGATCTGAGGACGGTGAGAGGGCCGCTCACCGTCCTTACAGAAGCAGGCCCATGACGGCAGCGTGACGTGAGCACTCATGCACGCCCCCCCTTAGAAGCGAGGTCACACCCGAAATCCCCCATAGACGCGGGATTGCACCCGAACCACCCCCTGGGCGAGGCCGCATTGGCGGCCGTAGGTCTGTTGGGAGTCACGGGACATCCTTCCTGAGGGCTTACCCGGGGCTCTCAACCATAGGCTGTTGGGCGTTACGTGAGGTTTTTTAGTCGGTAAGAGTCCGGCATAGCATCCTACGAGGATTTTCCCTCACGTTAAAAAAAAAAAAAAAAAAAAAAGTGTCACATTCGTTGTTTGCGCTATTTCAAAAATTCTTTTAAAATAATAAATAAACGATTTTCAACCGGAAAAAAATATTGCGATACGTGAAAAGTCTTTATTGAACCGAGGTAAGCAATATTTTTTTATTATTTTAGCATTTGTATCGTAAAATTGTATTTTTATGGATGTGCCACATAATATGGTACCGTGAGCTTTAGCTATCGTTTTCATGTATGTATATGTACTACGAATGTGCTTACGATTTCTTCGTTTTTTTTAGTCAATGTCACGTAGACTGTTACATGACCATCAAATCCAAGATTATCTTGGTATACCCTCGAGTAGAGGCTGAAGAAGACCATTCGAAAGCTCAGAGTGATGATGACATCACCAAAATTTAGTCTACCGTCAATCACTTATCGGATTCATTTTGGCTAAAGGGGGGATACAAAAATCGTTAGGAACTGTGAACAAAGGTCGTTTAGGAAAAGATCTTTTATTACGTACTCTAAAGGACCTAAAAAAAGATAAGGTGGAGAAAGGATTTTTCGAAGAATGGGTGGCTGATGTTGATGGAACTGATATTGCAAATGTTTTATGGTATGATAACAAACCTCTCATTTTGTCGTCATCTTTTGTGGGTCAACAACCTTTACAATCTGTAAAAAGGTATTGCAAAAAGCAGAAGAAATATCTACAAATAGGTAGTCCCCAAGTAATCAAAACTTATAATCAGCATATGGGTGGTGTGGACTTACTGGATTCGTTCTTAGGTAAATACAAAATAAAAATTCGGACTAGACCATGATATTTGAGGCTATTTAACTATCTTCTTGATGTTATTGACATAAATAGCTGGTTACTGTACAGAAGAGTTGGAGAGCACAAGCAAACAGATACCCCACTCAAGATACGAGACTTCAAATTCGACCAAGGAAAAGTTCTGTGTATGCAGGGGTCATCGCTAACGAAGTAAAGAGGTAGACCATCAAGTTTACCCGATGAAATTGAAATGAGAGAATGAAGCCAAATACATCGATCCTGCCTCCGGTTGACATCAGACGTGATGGATACTGTCATTTTCCAGTTTGGGGTAAAAAAAGGCTTTGGAGTAAATATCCTAGCTGCAAAGGAAAAACCTACGTATCTTGTGCAAAATGCTCAGTTGAACTATGGCTGAATATTATAAAAATTGTTTTAGGCAGTTCCGTCAACAAAGCTATAATTTATTTTGTTATATATTTGCTGATTTAGTATTATAATAATAGTTTATAATTATCCCTTACATTGCACGCCCACTCTCACAAATTTACGTGCATTTACACTCCCTACACACATTCACCACACTTTTTCATACAGACATACCATACACACATACAAAAACACATTTATATATACACACACAGGAACACATACGCGCTAATTCATGAGCTAAACTATTCCTAAAATGTTCTAATTGATTTCCAAAAAATAAAGTTAAGGCTCAGTGTACCACATGTGGAACCGAAATAAAATTTCGATTTTTTACTAAAATATTTGATTTTCATCATTTTCATTGCTTTTCCCCAACTTCTGAACACTAACCACATCACATATAATTTAATCTGACAATAAAAAAAAATTGAGCCTTGTAGGGTTAATAAATGCACTTTGTTTATTCATATTTAAAACACTTTTTACACAAATTATACGAGTACAGTTCACTGTTGTACATAGATGATGAATACCTATACACTTATAGTCGAATTTTTATTTTGACGAAGTAAATTGACAGCAACTAATGTAATTGACAGCATCGAAATTGTCATTTCACATAAAGAACTCTAAATTCGACCAGCATTCTTAATTCTACTTTGGTCGAGTGGTTAAGACGCGGATCGGTACGCAGAAGGCGCAAGATCGATTCTGGGTACAAGCATCAATTTTTGGATTATTTGACATAATTTAAAACGACTGCAGAGTTCATAATTGACGTAAACAAAAAAATTATGAAGTGCGAGATACACGAACGTGGCCGAAGGTAGCCGAGAGTGTGATTCGTTTTCGTGACACAATTTCTGGATTCGGTCTCCACGCAAGGCCCGCGATAGAAGCTATGCAATAGCTTAATAATTGGGGGTCTTTTATTACATTTTTTTATTCGGGTGTAAGGGGCCCCACCACCACCAAATTTTCGGGGGCCCAAGCGACCTCACCTACACGTGGTGCACCTGTTAACCAACGAACGAGGCTCCGCGAATTTAGGTACCCACATGGTGGCCTAGGCTCCCATGTGGGTGCCAGATGGTACAAAGTGTTGGTCCGGGGGGGTACCACCGTGCAGCTGTGAAAAGCCCCCCAAGTAACCCAGCCCCGGTTGGGATGCGTTCGGGGTTCAGCAGCTACACAGCCGGGCCCGGGGCGATGCTTGATGCAGCAGGGGGGGACCAGTAGGCGCTAAGCGGATTCTAGTGTGGCTGACGGGGGTCGACCCGCCGGCCAGGGAGACCCGTAGAAACGGTGTTACCGCTGGCCGCCCGCGGCATAGTATATGGGCCCAACTGGGACTAACCACCCTGGGAGGCTGCCCCACCAGGCCGCGCATAATCCCGATGTGGTTCGTCGTGCCGGATGGTGACCGGACTGGGACCCGGCGACCACACTCGGGGGGGTACGGGGGCCCTTCCGTCCGGCGGGTCGGCTTCCGTCTCACCACACAGTCATAGATGAAGCTAGCCCCTACGCCTTGTCACTCACTGCTGCAGCAAATGTCACTCCGTCTTCACGTCTCCCTTTCCCAGCAATCATGGCAGTGCAAAAAAGAAAATCAGGTACCACAGCGGCCGCAACTACTCGCAGTAACGTACTGTTTGAGGTGGAGTTCGCTAACATCCGCGGACTCCATGCCAACCTCAACGTCGTCCATCACCATCTAGAGACGGCACGGCCAGCTGTGATGTTCCTAACGGAGACGCAAATACTACGCCCTGCCGATCAGTCGTACCTTAGTTACCCCGGCTATATCATCGAGGAACTATTTCGAGAAAAAGCCGGGGTGTGCGCGTTCGTTAGGGCGGATGTTTGCTGTCGCCGGCTGCGCTGCCTTGAGGACCCTTCCCTCTCCGTCCTTTGGCTGCACGTAGATCACGGCTCCATGAGTCAGATCTACGTGTGTGTCTATCGATCCCACACAGGGACAGCTGAGATGATGAGGCTGTATCAGCACCTCAGCGAGGGGGCTGATGACGCGCAGGTACGGTTCCCGAACGCCGAGTTGGTTTTTCTGGGGGACTTCAATGGTCACCACATTGAGTGGTTGGGGTCCCTCAAGACAGATCCTGCGGGACGGGCCACCCACGCGTTCGCACTCTCCCATGGTCTGACCCAGGTGGTACGCGGGATTACGCGCATACCGGACAGGTCAGACCATGAACCCGCCCTGCTGGACTTACTGCTGACGAGTAATCCAGCACAGTACAGTGTGACGGTTAGCGCCCCACTGGGTACATACGACCACTGTGTTGTGCGTGCCCGCCTGCAGGTACCGTCCCCTGCAAGGGCAGTAGAGGTGACGCGACGACTGTGGCACTACTCGTCAGCAGACTGGGACGGACTACGAGAATACTTTGCAGCCGTCCCGTGGAGTCAGCGCTGCTTTACAGGGAGGGCTTCATCGGAAAGCGCCTCTGCGGTTGCTGGTGAAATCACATTAGGTATGGAATACTACATTCCATACACTGATGTCGCCAGCATCCGCAAAGCCCGCCCCTGGTTCGGGCGTGAGTGTGCCGTCGCTGTTCAACAAAAACAGGCGGCTTACCGCGCCTGGATCAGGGCTCGAGCTGTGCGCGACCCGAATGTGGCCCGCCTCAAGGCAGCGTACAACAGAGCCACTAGGTCCAGCAAGAGAGCCTTCAAGAGAGCGGAGGCCCAGCGCGTCACGCGGCTTGGTCAGGAGCTCACGTCACATCCGACGGGCAGCCGTGGATACTGGCAACTGGCCAAAGCCGTGCAGGCCAACTTTTGCAAGTCCTCGCTGCCGCCGCTGCGCTATCCTGACGGATCACTGGCTCACAAGGCCCAAGAGAAAGCGGAAATGCTGGCCAAGCTCTTTGCGGCTAATTCCCGGGTCGATGACTGTGGCAAGCAACCTCCCACTATCGCCAACTGTGGAACCACGATGCCGGAAATTGTAATCCGGCAGTGCGATGTGCGGGCGGTGCTACGGTCACTCGACACGCGGAAAGCCAGTGGTCCTGATGGCATTCCGGCCGTGGTGCTGAGGAATTGTGCAGCTGAATTGTCTCCAACGCTAACACGCCTGTATAGCCTTTCGTATTCGTCGGGAGAAGTGCCGGAGGCTTGGATGGAGGCGAATGTCCAACCGATCCCCAAGAAAGGGGATCGGTCGGATCCAGCCAACTATCGCCCCATAGCCGTAACCACCGTCATCTGCAAGGTGTTCGAGCTAATCATCAACAAACAGCTCATGCGCTATCTGGAGGATCACTCGTTAATTAACGATCGCCAATATGGCTTTAGGCCGAAACGATCAACGGGTGACCTCCTAGCGAACATAACGCACACCTGGGGTGAGGCTATGGAGAGGCACGGCGAATCTCTGGCTATTGGCCTAGACATCGCAAAAGCCTTTCATAGGGTATGGCATGCGTCGCTTCTTTCCAAGCTGCCGTCATATGGTTTATCGCATCAGTTGTGCCGCTGGTTGGCCAGCTTCCTGAACGGGCGACGGGTTCGGGTCCTCTGTGATGGTCAGGCTTCCTGTTTTTTTCAGGTAAATGCCGGAGTACCACAGGGATCGGTATTGTCCCCAACTCTCTTTCTTCTGCATATCAATGACATGCTGTCCCTTGGGTGCATTCATTGTTATGCGGATGACAGTACTCTTCATGGGAGCTATTCTGGCCGTCCAGCGGCAGGGCGAGGCGACGTGGATGAGAAGAGACGACAACTCGTGGCGGATCTCGATCTGGACCTGGGCCGCATTGCCCAATGGGGTTCAGACAACCTGGTCGAGTTCAATGATAGAAAAACACAGGCGTGTGCGTTTACAGCTAAGAAGTCTCCATTCCTACCCCTGCCCTCTCTTCAGAGCATTACAATTCCACTAAAGGACCACCTGGAGATCCTCGGTATAGACGTCCGGCGTGAGCTCAATCACAAAATATACATAGAGAGCTGTATTGGTCTGGCCTCGCGGAAACTGGGAATCCTGAATAAGGTGAGACGGTATTTCACGCCACATCAGAGATGTTTACAGTACAAGACGCAGATTCGTCCCTGCGTCGAGTACTGTTCTCACCTTTGGGATGACTCCGCGAGGTACTTGTTAGACGCGCTTGACGCTATGCAGAGACGTGCTATCCGAATAATTGGTTGTCCTGAGGTGACGGGAGGCCTCGAACCTTTGTCGCAGCGAAGAACCATAGCGTCCTTGGCTGCCTTCTATCGACTGTATCACGGCAAATGTTCTGAAGAGCTCTTCAACCTGATCCCACCATCTCCTTTCCGATCCCGAACAACGCGTGCCGGGCAGAGATGCCACTCATACACAGTGGAGAGAATCTTCGCCAGAACCGAGCGTTTCAAAAGATCGTTCCTCTGTCGAACTATAAAAACATGGAACGACCTGCCCGCACACGTCTTTCCCTCATCTTACAATCCCGGGTTCTTCAAGAGGAGCGTGAAGAGGCACATCACAGGGCCGCCAACTTGAGGACCACTATAAGAAGTGGCCCCCAATCGCTAGATGCGCCACTGCTTTCTTACCATCAGGCTGGTGGCGACGTCAATTTGGCGAGCTGAATATAAAAAAAAAAAACATGGGGGGGTAGCCAGCCTCACGTCAAGTTTTGCACCTGGTGACTTACTGAAAAGGTCATTGCGAAGAGATGGAGATTTTAAAGATAACCCTGAGCTAACCAGTATTAAAAGATTGTTACAAAAAAGTCAAAATCTCTCTCATAAAATTGGGAGAGGCCTGCAGTTAAATGCAAAAGGCAGTTTGATGAAGTGTAGGTACCGACCTACTAAATTAATTCTGTCCATACATTTATCAAGAAAATTTCTGAACCAATTTTCCGAAGCATTCCTCCTATATTGCTTCTGGTATAGAGCTTATTACTTTGTTTACCTACTTTTCTGTCCTAAGTACTCAATTTCAAAAGCTAAACTAAGTTATTTCCCAATAAAGGCCGAATTTATACAATATAATAATACTCGAAATGATAAAACTTTACTTAAAATTTGCTTCTAAATTGGTTATTTGGCAAGATAAGGTGGTGGTCACGTTCGCTCCTTTAAACAGCCTTTAAAAGCCGGACAAGTGCGAGTCGAACTCTCGAATGGAGAACTCATTACCAAAAAACTGCAAAAAGTTATGGTTGTTGTATGGTAAATTATTTTCGTTTAGTATTTGTTGTTATAGAGATCACAGAAATACATCATCTGGTAAAATTTCAACTATCTAGCTATCACAGTTTATGATACTAAGGTACATCTTAGTTACATACGGACATATGGACATCGGAGTCTCAGTAATCGGGAACCCATTTTACCCTTTGGGCACGGAACCCTAAAAATTTAAGTCAATTGCTTGCACATACTTTGTAATATTTATATAGGTCGGGTCTGACCTTTTAGAGGGAGTATTATCGTGTTATTATGAAATAAGTTTTGCGTAAGAATGCCTTAACTTGTGATATTACGGGAAAATTGCCGACAGCTAGCGACTTACTGAAAAGTATTGGGATTGTTACAAAATTTGCGACAAGGGAAATATGAAAATTTTAATCGAAAGTGCCGGTTTGAATGAAGACTATGCAATATGGCTCGATAGTTTATGTGAACCAGTCTTTATTAAGTCTTAAATCACACATCGTTTATCATTATACAGGCAACCGACTTAGCGTACCTTTTTGTTGCACAATATTGCTTACAACACAGTGACCTATTAGACCGTACGTGGTGTAAGATGTTTAAGCTCAGATCATTTATAGAACACTGACCTAGTGGGGATACAATGGCTTTTATACTATACAAATATTATAAAAAAAAACAGAATCGATGGTTTGTAATCAATATGCTTGGGAGCTACTGAACTGATTTGAACCTTACAATAAGTATCAAAAAACCTGGCAGATGAAGTATCAATGGCAAATATGGGTTCAATAAGTGCTACAGTATTAATAGTTTGTCACATATGAAGTCGCTAGAAACTTCTTAGTTTCTAATATTTCCATTAAAATGCCAAGCTAAAGCTATTATGCTTTTGTTAAGTAGGTTCTTGATGCCAGTACTGTAATGGGCAGGTCCGAAATGGACCTCGAAAACAGAAATTCAATACCCAATCACTAAGCAAACATGTTTATAGAGCACTAATTTTCCATCTAGTTCGACTAAAATCGTTACCGAACAATCAGCCAATAACTTACAAGCTTTACGTGACACAAATACAAGTCGATGTTCTTACACACTGAACTACAATACCTATCAGAGTGTTACGATACCAATTTGAAAGAATGCCAGGCGTCTTCATTTAGCTCCCGCGCGAAATTGAATTTATGTGACAACCTGTCTACGGGCAGAAATTCCATTTCCATTCGGCAGAATACGACGGTTTCGGCGCTAAATGGGTTTGGTGCTATTGCTAGCGATTTATTAAAAAGATTCACGAATGCTTTTGTCTTGCTCGCTAAAATGACAACGCTCTCGTGTAGGAAGGCCATGGCAACATCTAGGCTATAGCAAAGTCATAGTCTACAAAAGTAATGACGTGGCAAGTTGGTTTCTTCACCCTCGATTCTAGAGAAACACGTGCGGTGGTAGAGCTTGCCAAGTTTCTATTCTTCAGCAGAGAAATTATCTTTTGAATCGTTTGGTCCTGGCAAAGATTCTTTACGCTGAATGAGAGTGGCACCTTTGCAAGTGCCACGTTGTTCAGAGAGGATTAACCAAACAGTGGGATGAATTGACGAAACACAGAAAATTAAATGATAACAATGACATGAGTACCAGTTTCTGGTGTGCATGTCTGGAAACCTTGGGACACTATGCAAGAATGCAAGTATGTCGTACAAATAGTAGATAAGTAAGTAATTGCTCCGATTACACATCCAAAATCGCGACCTCCTGTAACTTACAGTATCAGATTTCTTTAGTGTAATATATTTTTCGCAAAATTAAATGAATTATATAGGGTATGTATTCTGGGATAGGCAATAAGCGATGCTGTAGTAAAATGTGCGATATGAAATTTTGGAAAATGAAACCGAATACTTGTAAATTCGCTCTTATATTCTGTAAACGATATGTTATGGATAGCCCTAAGATGGGCGAATGTTCATACATTTCCATTTAAAAGCGTTTTAGTGCTTCAAACGGCTTGATAAGCCATTGAGCCCGGCTACTTAAGATTAATTATGGAGTCATAGTATTTAAACAGTAGCTACAACCTGCCTGTTTTAAATTCAATACTGCAATTGACTTACCACTACCATTACATTATTACAAACAACTGGTAAAATGTAGACATAACACCCACATCATTTTATTTTATTTTATTTTTTTTATTATGTACACACAAATTACAATAGACAGAGAAAACATATTAAAGAAAACAGTATTGTACAAGGGCATACTTATTTCTAAAGAAATCTCTTCCAGTAGGCCCGTGAGAGGAGATATTAAGATGAGATCAAAAGTAAGTGTGTGCAAGTTAAGGACCATAGTTAAAAATAATAGCATAAATTATTAAAATATACATAGGCATATAAATACTCATAAATAAATATATACTCATATTACTACATACATACATACATACATACATACATATCCCATTAAAATATACCTAAGTTCAGATAGTTACGGCAAAGAAGAGAGGTAATGTTCTTTCAGTTTCTTTTTAAATAGTGATACGGTTTGACAAGATTGTATCGCCGGTGGGAGAGCATTCCAAAGCCTTACCGCATGAACAGTGAAAGAGTAAGAGTAGAGTTCAGATTTATGTCGAGGAATAGTAAGAAGATATTTAAGGTGTGACCTACAAAGAGCATCAGACCCACGCATGTAAGAAAAACGCTCTCGCAGGTAGGAAGGGTAAAGGCGATTGTGAAGGATATTAAACAAAACACATAATATTCGAGCATTCCTACGAAGTCGGATATTCATCACTATCTTTGGAGAAAAAAAATCGGTTGTCTGTAAAGTCGGTTTACTGACGATAGTTGAACGTGACAACTCAGCATTAAATGGAGCGCCGCATACGTCATGTTTTATCGTGCGTGCCGGTCCATCGAATTATAAGATGTTCTCACATCAAAAATGTGTGACGTGACGTCACGCCACTTATTTGTAATTGAAAATAGTTATTACTATAATATATAATAAATATCCTTTAGTGGAACTATTATATATAATAGTTCCACTAAAGGACAACCTGGAGATCCTCGGTATAGACGTCCGGCGTGAACTCAATCACAAAAACTACATAGAGAGTTGTATTGGGCTGGCCTCGCGGAAACTAGGAGTCTTAAATAAGGTGAGACGGTATTTCACGCCACATCAGAGATGCTTACTGTACAAGACGTAAATTCGTCCCTGCGTCGAATACTGTTCTCACCTTTGGGATGACTCCACAAGGTATTTACTAGACGCGCTTGACGCTATGCAGAGACGTGCTATCCGAATAATTAGTTGTCCTGAGGTGACAGGAGGCCTCGAACCGTTGGCGCAACGAAGAACCATAGCGTCCTTGGCTGCCTTCTATCGAATGTATCACGGCGAATATTCTGAAGAGCTCTTCAACCTAATCCCACCCTCTCCTTTCCGATTCTGAACAACACGTGCCGGGCAAAGATGCCACTCACACACAGTGGAAAGAATCTTCGCCAGAACTGAGCGTTTCAAAAGATCGTTCCTCTGTCGAACTATAAAAACATGGAACGACCTGCCCGCACACGTGTTTTCCTCATCTTACAATCCCGGGTTCTTCAAGAGGAGCGTGAAGAGGCACATCACAGGGCCACCAACTTAAGGACCACTGTCAGAAGTGGCCCCCAATCGCTAGATGCGCCACGGTTTTCCATCGGGATCCCAATCAAAATAATTATTTTCATACCGTGTGGACCCACCACACGGTATGAAAATAATTATGTCTGTATCTAAATGTAGAGCATTTATATGAACAGCAAAATACCACATATATGTAAGTAATCTATCAATCGCTTACAATTTCAATGGATACGCATCACAATGATAGAAGCAAATTGAATTGCCAATTCCATGGAATGATGTATGACGTCTTAAACACATCCATATCAAAAGTAATAAATGCTTTATATTCTCGACGTTTATCGAGGGTCGTGTGTGCCTTTCAGTTTACTTATTAGGAATTATAGATATGTTAATACAAATCCATTTATTTTCCATGAACCGAAGAGGTAGGACGAGGCATAGTACAGGCCTACGCATACGTTTTACCTTATAGCTTTATGAACCACGTAATAGGTATTGAGCCTATTGCCGTGTAGAAATTGACAGCTGCAAGTCGTGACGACCCGCAGTTGAAAATTTTCAAGCCGCAGCTTGACTTAAAGATAGTTATTTCACTGACAACCGGGTTTGCGACACCCTCGAATGTGATGAATATGGGTGGCGACATTTTGTACTCTTTCCCGACTTTTGTAACTTTTATTTATTTATTTATTTAAAAACTTTATGCACAAATTTGTACAGAGGTGGACTTAATGCCATAGGCATTTTCTGCCAGTCAACCTTAGGGTGATGCAGAGATAAATAAGTGGAGGAAGGTGCTCTTTGTTGATGTTGACACATTTCAATGGTACACATAAATAGATATTATAAGTACTTTAATCGAATACATATACAAACATACATACACATACATACTAATACGGTACATAAACATAATACATACATATAATGATACACATATATATATAACATACATACATATATATAAACATTCAAATAGCATTGTAAAAGTCATTGAATAGATAGTTTTCCTAATCTTTATAAAGCTCGCGTACTTTATGTTTAAATGTAGAACGATTGGTGCATGTCCTGACTTCCGGCGGAAGCGCATTCCAGAGGCGAGTTGATTGCACTAAGAAGGAAGAACTATTCATAGTTGAAGCGTGAGTAGGGCAGAGAAGAAGGCGATTGTTTATAGAGCGCAAATTTTTGTCATGATTAGAGCAGAGTAATTTGAGATGAGATGTCAAGTAAGAAGGAGCATTAGAGTAGTTCAACAGTGAAAACAGCATAGTTACTGTACGCAAATTACGACGCTGTCGTATAGGCAACCAACTCAACTCGGAACGATACACCGAGACATGATCGTACTTACGAAGATTGTAAACGAATCGAATGCAATTGTTGAGAAGCCGATCGAGTTTATTGAGCAGATCTGCATTCAGGTCGAGATAGCACACATCACCATAGTCTATGATGGGGAATAAAAGAGTCTGAACAAGCATTGCCTTGGTTTTCGGTGGAAGAAAGTTCTTGAGTCGATAGAAGGCACGTAATGTTCCTGTTATTTTCTGACAAACGTTAGTTACTTGAGCTCTCCAATCAAATGTTTTATCAAGGTGCAGACCTAAGTTCTTTACGCTAAGGGTAACCGGAATAGTTATTGTGTTAAACACTATTGAAGGCAAAGCAACACCATCAAGTCTGCCCATCATTATATTGCTCCCAATTATGATGCCCTGACATTTACCAGGATTAACGGTAAGCCCAAAGCGGTCACACCAGTGCCCCATAGCGTTTAGATCGGTGTTTATTTTTGTAATGGCTTCCTGAACATTTTCCACCCTTGTTTGGCTGTACAACTGCAGATCATCTGCATACAGATGATACGCACACTGAAGTTCTTTGGTTAAGAGGTTAATAAATATGGAAAACAGAAGAGGAGAGAGTATACCGCCTTGAGGAACACCAGCGTCTAGATTGCGCCAAGTCGATGATTTCTCATCAACGCGAACCGACTGCTGACGTCCCCGAACATAAGATGAGAACCATTCCAATTCGTCAGATGAAATCTTTAGGTGGGCAAGGATAGCTAACAGGATATCATGATTGACACAATTAAATGCGTTAGAAAAATCTACTAGAACTAGCACTGTCACTTCACCTTTCTCCATACCCGCCCTAATATCTCCCGTTACCTTTAAGAGAGCTGTCGTTGTACTGTGACCTGTCCTGAAGCCAGATTGTAGTGGGCTAAGAATGTTATTGAGACGCATAAACTTGGTCAACTGACTGTGCACACACGATTCGAGCACCTTCGACAGAAACGGGAGGATGGAGATTGGGCGATAGTGACTAGGCATAGAAGGATGGGAAATTTTTGGGAGAGGAAGAACATAGGCTTTACGCCATGTAGTAGGAAATTGGTGTGTTTCAAGGGAAAAATTAATGATATAGGAAATAGCAGGAAGGAGTTGGTCTAGAATGGTTGTGATCATACGACGACTAATGTTGTCGCAACCTACAGCCTTGGAAGTTATGGACATTATAACCTTTTTGACCTCAACTGACGTAACTGGAGAAAATTTAAAAAGCTCATGATTGGGACCAGCAAGGCCGGCCACATAGCTGACCGTTTGACGCTTGGTTAGGTCATCAATTTGAAAAGAGGTGGAGAAATAACAATTAACGACATCTAACTCAAGCGTCTTGGGCAACTCCATCTGCCTTACCTTGCCAATACCTAATGACCTCAGAAACTTCCATACATCAGTAGGTGATGAGGAAGATATGTTAGCATAGATATGTCGGCGTTTGGCGTTGCGTATCATCTGGTTACAGTGATTCCTAGCTGTTTTGTAAGCATTCCAGTCCACCTCCCTACGGCCCTTCTTAAAAATTCGAAATGCTTTGTCCCTACGTGTCATAGCCTTGCGAACCTCAACCGTTAGCCAAGGAGCTGGGGGACGTTTTAACTTCACCTTCCTGACTGGGGCATGAATATCATAGAGGTTACTAACTATTTCATTAAAAACAAGAACCTTCTCATCAACAGTATGCGCCTCAAGTAGTGGATCCCAGTCAATTGCCGATGCATCTTCACTTAATTTAGTGATATCCATTCGACCAAAGCAACGCTTGTGAAGTATTTTGGGTTTAAGTTTAGGAGGCTTAAGGATATAGGAAATGAAAATTAAGTCATGATGAGAAAAAGCTGGAGCAAGATATTGACCGTGAGAGGAAACTAGAGAAAGCGAAGAAGTTAAAATTAAATCTAGCCAAGTGTCAGGTACATCTTTATTATGATGTGTTGCCTGGAGTGGCAGTACATGAAGACTGGCAGATTGAATAATATGCATTAGCTTAATAGCTCGCGTTGAGCTGCTTTCCAGAAGATTTGTATTAAAATCACCCATGATGATGTGATGCTCATAGTCAGACCCCAAGGATTCCGGTCTTAGAATCCTTGGGGTCTGACTATGAGCATCACATTTCGATATCAGTGAAGTAATTGACAGTGGGTGGGCAATAAACAACACCAAGTAGAATTTTGGTGCCTTTAACCCATACCTCAAGAAAAAGATATTCTGCTGTAGCAGAATACTGAGAGGGAGACGAAGCAATGATTTTGTGGGGAAAATCGCTGCGAAGATATATTGCGACCCCACCCCTTTCCTTACCTGTTCTGTCATTCCGAATCAGAATGAAGCCAGGAAGTGGGTATGTCGTTGAGAGATGATGAGGCTTTAAAAAAGTTTCAGAGATCAGGACAGCATGGATGTTCGAATCCGCAAACGTTTCAAAGAGATCACTGTAATGATATGGCACACTTTCAGCATTTATGTGACATACATTGAGCGTTCTGCCGCGTTCCAGCTCAAATTTACTGCGAAGTACTTCACCAAGTGTATTAGTTACTGAGGAAAAACTATCATTCTCAGATAATAAATCCGAGTCGCTGACAGAATAATAAGAAGAATTATTATCATCTGACAAGTTACTCATTAATAAAATAATAAAATAGATAATAATATTTAACACTACAAATAAATAAATACTAATTTATATTAGGAAATAATAGATTTAAAAAACTGTATGTACCAGTATTACAACACTAAATTGATGCAGCTGTTAATCTCTGCACCACCCGCCAGCAAACCTTCACAAAACAAAGTAAAATAAAAAATTAGTAAATTACACTTAAATCTGAATCATCAGAGTACAAAGCCTAGCATAGAACAGTCGCAAATTATTCGACCAGTACTAGGCTGTATGGCCGAGTTCCATTGCCTATTCTTAACAAAAATTTAAAAAAAGTAAATGTGTCAGAGTGACAGCAATGACAGGTTAGGTTAGTTTGTTGTTTCCTGTTCTGACCGTGTTATAAAAATCATAAATATTATGCACTCCGTAACTTCCGGCACATGTATACAACTAAACAAGCGTTTCAAGTTCAGTTTCAATTTTTCAAACAAAACAACTATTAAGCAAGCGACAGAACTATAAAACATCATGTAAAAAAGAATTAGAACACCACAATCAAAATCAAAAAGTTACGGATTCTTTGTCAACATAATAAACCAGAAAGCAGTGTTCACAGAGTACTTAAAATAAAACTGCAGTGTTCTCACATACCTATTATGGATTAGAATTTACTGAAGATGGAGATTTAGGATACTTTTCTATGGCATTGTTGAGCTGCTCCAGAGTGGTGATTCTATGGCGCTTACCATCTCGCGTTTTTAACATTATAATGCCATCCTGGGTCCAGCAACACCGCATCCCAAAGTGTAGTCGCGCCTTGGTGAACACGGACTGTCGCGTTTTCGTCAAGAATTCCTTAATGGAGATCGACGAGCCCTTAAGAAGAGTCTTAGCGTTCCACACTGTTGACCTCACACCCATTGTAGCAAATCTGATCAAAATGGGACGATGATGGTCAGCCCTAGCTGCTCCAAGACGGTGACACGATGTGATAGAGCTAGCAGAGATCTCCCTCAAGGCCATCCTGCTCTGCAGAATCCCAACAATAGTGTTCGTGCAGTTCTCCTTCTCCACCTCAGGGACACCGGAAACAACAAGGCCTTTTCTGCGCTGCCAAGTGTCAACAATATCCACAGACATGGCACATTCAGCTATCTGCTTCCGTAGCAAGCCAAGGATGTTGAATACTAGCTCACGGAAGGTGCGAAACTCTTCTGCCACCTTTGCCACTGTGTCCTTTGCTGAACCACTAGCATGCAATTGGGCCTGCAGATCATCCATCCTCTTGAAAAAGCTCTCCTCAAGACTCTTTTGTGCTGTCTGGATGTCTTCAAGTTGCTGTGACATAGTGCTGACTTGAATTCAATAATGGAGAAAAATATAGTGAAGTGTGAAAGTTCTAGTGCTGGCAGGTGGTGTTCAGTTAGACCTCTATGTGTCACATATATTGTTGCAAATGTGAGTACACTTTATTTGCTATCCGAAGATCACCAATTACTGTGATAGTTTGGTAATAACTCTTTAAAAACAATTAAATTTAACTTTGTAAAATTTAGTATGTGTTCACTTTTTTCACACCTACCGCCCAAAAAAAGTTTAAAGTTTAAAGTAACTTTGTGTTCCGACTGCCTCTGTGGCGCAGTCGGTAGTGATACCGCCTGCGGCGCTGGAGGTCGTGGGTTCGATTCCCATCGGAGACAAATATTTGTGTGACCCATAAATGTTTGTGTCAAGAGTCAACGTGTTTCTATGTATAATATGTATGTATTTAAAAGGTATATAAGTATTAATATCCGTGGTCTGATATCCATAACACAAGTAGATTATTCCTAGCTTACTTTGGGATCAGATAGCGTTGTGTTAAATGTCCTTGAATATTTACTTATTTTGTGTAAATTTTTGTTAATCAGATTCACAATATTTTCACCATATTCTGTGAATCTGTCTAAAAATTTTCACCGTTTTAAGAAAATTGAACTCTGTTGAAAAGATAAACGCTGAATTTAACACAGTCAAAGTTTATATTGGGGAAGAAGGGAATGAAACTATTTTTTTGTGCTACTGATATTTCGACTCTCTTGCTACAGTACATAAATATCGAAAACACAAAATAATACATGGTAATATTAGAAGCTACCAAAGTTCTTATACCTATTGTATTGCACACAACCATATTAACCGGGCATTTTAAAAAATCCTCTTAGTATAAAAAATCTGACCGAAGGGAAACTAATAGATAGGTTTTGTTGAATTGAGAATCGAGTTCATTTACATAATACAATCCGTCATCTCAACAAAGTTGCAAAGTCCGCTATACAAAATGCCAATAGATTTTCGCCTGAAACCACTAATTTATTTACCGAAATTGTTACAACCCGAAACAAGTCCATAAAACAGTCTGTATCCACACGATACTAAATAAACAAGGATATGCTGTGAAATACACACGTATGGGGACGTATTGTCGTATATTTATTATAATAGACTTGGCAAATGAGTTTAGCGGGATGTTCTTTGGTACGGAAATTCAAGGGTTTACGCGTGAACAACGCCATTTGCTGTTAGGAATATGTAAATAAAGTTTATTTTTCATTTACCACAGATACTAAAGTGTTGAAGTTAGCTCTGGGAAGGGAAATGAATCCTAATTGTTATGTACATTTTGTCAATAACAATGTAGTACATGCTACACGCTTGACTTGCCGATACTATTTCCGCTAAAAATAATATAAAGTCAAAACGCCAGGATGGATGGAGAGACAGGCTTTATCTACCCTTGTGGACACGTGTGATGATAATATACAATGTAAAAATTTGCAACAAATCATCTTTTTTCAGTGCCTCTCTGCTATTGGAGGTTGGCCGTAGACTTATGGAACTCCTCATGGTTTTGTGCCAAACGCAAGACCTTCCCCGCACTAACATTGACACGCTTCTGGGAAGTCCGTAGTGTTCCCAGGAGTTCCCAGGCGGTTCAGTAGTTTAGGTAAGGTAGGATAATTTGTCCTGGAGTCAATAACGCAACGATTTTATAATATTCAAAATTTATTGAACTTCTACAATATAACTTATATCTAACTTAAATCTAAGTACTCATCCAGATCCTGGGGATGGGACTTCCTTCTTCCAGGAATAATATAGTTAAAATATATGGGTCTACACCTATGCTTTTAATCCAATATTTGTGCGTAAGATCCCTTTGCCATAAAGGTACGGGCAGGGGTTTTTAAACCCAAAATTGGAAGCTCATTCTGAAAAGAACAAACATATTTTATACACACCCTCTTCAACCATAGATATCCCTAAACTTTCCCTTACTATTAATTTTTACTCCCCATTTTAAAACACTTAATATACAACAGAACGTTACCCCCTTTCTAAATTTCACAAACGCCTGCCTGATGAAATAAATTTACTTAAAATATTCTTTCGTACACGAAAATTACCCACAATTAATTTACTAAATAAAATTTACGCAATTGATGCTTACCAGAGCTTCCTTTTTCAACTATATGAATTTATTTAAATACTTGGGCTATGTACACCACCCACTGGTATTTCAGTGGAAATAATTTAAGGAATAATTAGGTACTTTAATATAAAATTTCTTCGATAGTAAGAAGTAAAATAATTTTAGTTAGTTCCTGATTTCTTTTCTTCTACTAATGCGCACGCGTATATATAGCTTAAATCCCTCCATAATCTCCTTCCATCAACTTCCCCTACTTTGACACTAGCAATGAACCGCCCATCTAACTACCTATCTATAGCTACAAGCATAATAAATAATATGATAATAGCGCCTACCAAATCGTCTGCTTACTGGTAAAACATAATAAATGCATTTTTTATCTAAAATGACTTATGTATGCATATACATGTAATTTTCGATGCTCTATCTACTGGCAAAACAAAATAACTGCTAGGACCGTTTAATACAAAGATACCTTAGTTAACAATATGATAAACAACAATGAAATAGTAATAATCATTCACATAAACAGAGGTAAATCACCTTAACATCGAATTAAAACTAAACAGCACAAGTAAATGACAATATATGTGTCCATTTCGATTGCTCGGCCAATATGTCGTAGAAAAAAGAAACTTATGTCAGCATTTCGAAGGAATTCGTAGAAAACGAACAGTGAAAACCGCAAATTCGAAGAGTCAATATTTAGAAAGTTATAAGGGTTTAACCGTGGCCGCGCAGTCCGCATGAATTCAACTGCGCGGCCACCAGTTCTCTTGAACGGAGCTACGTACAAGTCTAATTCTTTTTGCTAATCACTGACACGATTTCGAAGAAAATGTAGATTATAAAAATAAAGCCCTACTATTTGAACTTCACAACATACGGCACTCCAAAGTTATGGCCGCGCAGTCCGCACAATGCGAACCGCGCGGCCACGGTTTTTCTTAAATGGAGCTTAAACGGAGCTTAGTAGAAGTCCCATTCTTTTTGCTAATTACAGATACCATTTCGAAGAATATGTAGACAGTATGAATAAAGCCTCAAATTAAGAACTAAATGATGTATAGAACTTAAAACCTATAATCGAAGGAAAAAATAGGGTGACCAAGATTTATAGTGTGTGAATCCAGGCTTTTTACTATTTTAATATCATAGTGTAAATATATTTATATAGCAAGTAGCTTTTCTTGTAAAAAGAGCTACTGAGTGTTTCAATTGAATTCCAATTCAATTCAATTGAGAATTAGTGATTCGAATTAGTCTTACGAAAATGTGCTTGTAAGCTTTTAAGTAAAATAGGTTTATTAAAAAGAAAACATATTTGCTGGCGATTGGCAATCATTCATTCTACATGGCGCTGTGTGAAATAGATATTCCACTACATTTAATATTGGTTTTTGGTGCAGGACCTCCTCACTCCCACAGTTCAACAATCCCAACCACAGCAACCACCAAAAGGAAACAAACCTTAGCAAATCACCACGACGATAACGAACTGCCCAACCCAAAGAAGACAAATGGACGGGACGATAATTCGCCTGATGGCATTTGTAACTTTTTCTAAGATGAAGCGGTCCACAACTATTCTGAGCATTTTCCGTACTTATTTATATAAGGTGTTATTTACTAACTAGAAGTATTCTTCTATAAATGTAGGTATTAAAATGTCGTTTATAAAAAAAGTAAAGTAAGTAGGTACATATAAGTAAAGTATTGACTTTCGATTACATTACATTAATTAAGTACTATACGTAAAAACACCATACAGTACCTCATTACCTACCAACTTAAATATTGGGTAAAAAATATTAGTATTGCGGAAATACCTTACTTGATATTGTTATTGTCCAGACTACCAACGTTATAGGTTAAACGCAAAGTTTATATTACTTGAATAGTGGTATTTAGATTCAATTTACGTAAAACTAGAGCATTTGAAATTAAATCAGCAATTAAAAATGGTCGAAAACAAGGACGTATCATAGCTATACACATCGACATCGCGACTTTAAAAAACAAATAAACTTTTATAAATTTGAAAAAAGAATTCTATAAATTATCTGTAGTAGCATGCATGAAGTAAACATATTTGCTGGCGAAAGAAAAAAAGTCAATATCAGAGGAACGTGGAGTAAAAAGGAAACTTGAATTTCACTTACTGAGACATATGATTACCTACTTAATGTGTTTACGGGTAAAAAGTAATAATTAAATTTATATAATGTTAGTGCTGTTTATCGGATTAGTAATTACTGGCGTAATTTAAGTCATAAAATAACAATAACAATATGTAACTATATAACAATACCTATTTAACAATTATGTACCTATATTGTGATCATCACCATTTAATGAAATATAAATCAATCGATGAGTGTTTTTTTTCTTATCTTCTTATCTTTGACTGCCTCTGTGGCACAGTCGGTAGAGATATCGCCTGCGGCGCTGGAGGTCGTGGGTTCGATTCCCACCGGAGACAAATATTTGTGTGACCCATAAATGTTTGTCTCAAGAGTCTGGGTGTATCTATGTATAATATGTATGTATTTAAAAGTATATAAGTATTAATATCCGTGGTGGATCGTGGATACCCATAACACAAGCAGGTTATTCCTAGCTTACTTTGAGATCAGATAGCGTTGTGTGGAGATGTCCGTGAATATTTATTTATTTATATCCTAGAAGTAAACTTCTCTATTCAAATTCAAACCAAGGGACTACAACTATTTGCTTTTTACGATTAAAAGTATAGCAATATACGTGACATTAAAAAGTCTTATTAACCGACTTCAAAAAAGAGGAGGTTCTCAATTCGTACGCTATGTTTTTTTATGTATAAGTATTACGCGATAGCGGCGCCGATTTTGATTTTTTTTGTTTGAATGAGGTTACTTCTGAGGTGGTCCCATATCCAGGGTATCAAGATCTGATGCTGGGATCCAGGAGAAATCGAGGGCAACCACCGAAAATTGTTGGGACAACTAGTGCGTTTGCTAACTTTTTGATTAAGTGCTTTAATAAGTAAGTATACCTACTACAATTTAATAAAGGTCTGGAGTCGATATGATGATGGAACCGAAAGACAGTTGAGGGAATTTCTTAACGATTTACAGCAGTTACCTTGTGTTTCGGCTTGATTGATTTGTGTTGATGAGAACTTTACACCTAGATAGATATTCTTATCGGTCTACCCGTCACTTAAAATAATAATAAAAAAATAATTAAACAATAGAACCGACTTCATACAAATCCTTAAAAATAAAATATACCTAGCACATAGTGATATGTATTTTGATTTATCAGATTTTATTCAATTAAAAATGGAAGTTGTTGCCATTAATAATACCTACCTACCTATACCTATGGGTTTACTTGGCGCCGACTTCAATATGATATTGAATAAAATCTGGTAAATCAAAATAATAACTTTGTGCTAGGTCAATATTTTAAAGGATTTGTATGAATTCGGTTCAATTTTTTTTTGGGAATATCTCGTCGACGCAACGTAAATCATGGTCACCCTTTTTTAACGCGAGTTACAGGGTTTAAGTTCTGTAACTCGTGATTTTCAAGCATTAGAACTTCATTCATGATATCTACATATTCTTCGAAATCGTATCAATGATTAGCAAAAATAATGAGACCTCTACCAAATTCTGTTTAAGCTCCACTTTAAGAAACACGTGGCCGCGCGGTTCGCCCTTACGTAAGTGCTGTAGAACGAGAAGTTCAAACTTTAGGGCTATATTTTTCAAATCTACTTTTTCTTCGAAATCGTATCAGTGATTAGCAAAAAGAATTAGACTTCTACAATGCTCCGTTAATGAGAACTGGTGGCCGCGCGGTTCGCTTTATGCGGACTGCGCGGCCATAACTTTGGAGTGCCGTATGTTGTGAAGTTCAAATAGTAGGGCTTTATTTTTATAATCTACATTTTCTTCGAAATCGTGTCAGTGATTAGCAAAAAGAATTAGACTTGTACGTAGCTCCGTTCAAGAGAACTGGTGGCCGCGCAGTTGAATTCATGCGGACTGCGCGGCCACGGTTAAACCCTTATAACTTTCTAAATATTGACTCTTCGAATTTGCGGTTTTCACTGTTCATTTTCTACGAATTCCTTCGAAATGCTGACATAAGTTTCTTTTTTCTACGACATATTGGCCGAGCAATCGAAATGGACACCAATATATCACTGTATGATTTTTTCGATGTAGAAAGATGTAGTATTTACGTTCCCATGAACTTTAAGCTAAAATAAGTTAAATGCATTTATTTACGATCATAGTTACATAATGTATTTAAATTCCTACAAGTAAAATGAGATAAATGCAGAGTTTTACCCAAATTACTGAGCATTTATGGCAAATAAAGGTATCTATTATATCTGATTTTTTCAATTACAGGTAAAACCAGTTAAGTGCATGACCTAGGACAATAATAACTGATTTATTGCCTGATTTTCTGAAGAAAGTGTTGCTGTAATTTAAATGAGATACAGTTGAATATTTTATTTATAATTTGGCATTAAAGAATTAAAAAAAAATATATTTTAATGATAGTTTTAAAGCGATGAAACTTTCAAAGTTTATTATCTCAGTTCGAGGAATTGTGCAGTTAACATATTTTACCAGTAAGCAGACGAAATATTAATAGCAATTCACTTGCGTGTAATGCTACGACATTACCTAAATAACACAATAAATTTCCTATCTAAAATCTTACTAGTATTATACCTAATATTCTGTAACCTTACTTGTCTGTGATAATATAATAAAGATTACCGTTATTTCACGAGTTCATTATAAACAAGGTATTGAATATTACAATGTTTGATCTTGTTTGTAAATTTGAGTTCCGGGAGATTTTATAAATTGGTCTCGCAATTCTGAGGGAGCCCAGGCTCCATTTATATTTTATACTATTGAAGTATCACTTATCAAACAAGCATGCAGACCACGCTATCAAAAGTGATTACAGTAGTTAACGTTATTATTTCTTGGTTAAAACTAAAAAACAAAAGGATATGACTACCCGCAGATGAAGTTTTGAAAACTGTCAATGCAGCTTGGCGACCAATTGGCTTAAGTTCGAAAAACGGAACCGACATTAAAATAATGTCGGTCAAAAACGCGCAGCCATCTCAAAATCCGAAGCTTAAGTTGCTTATCTTTTACAGTATATAGAGCTAGAGGAACTACGAGTTCTTTGACTACCCTCATATTATATTCACGTTCCTAAAACAGCTTATCAGTTTCAAACTCGGTATACTCAATTTCCGTACCTTATTACAAATCCCTTCTGTAGGCGTATAAATTATTACGGCCGGCTCCTAAATACGTACTTTACAGGCGTTCTGTGCATAATATTATAATATTTTGAACACTGTATGTGGTTTCCCTAATCGCGTAATGTTATTAGTAAATTTCGTCTGTTCAACTTTTGTATTCACGAGTAAACTAAGTTAGTAAACTTGTTCTTTTTTGAACTTGTTGTTTTTGGTAGACAAAGTGAGAATTAACCTACTAAAACAGCAAGTGAAAAAGGAATAAGTAATAAATAAAGAAAGAGTGTGGACCCAGCCTAGTTTAGAATAGCGAAAATATTGGCCGATACTGGTATGAGAATGGGAAAATTTGTGTCAACGATTTCTATTTAGAACTTGCTGTCTAGTTTAGCTTAAGTAGGTAATCATTGAGATTCTAAACTGATTTGTTATTAGATACATTTTTGAATGTGTAGGAATGTTTCAAATCATAATTCAATCAATCATCATTGCAACTCAGCCAAAAAGTCGCTTAATCCTGCTCAGATTACTTATTCAAGAACATGCGCAGGCATGCTGAAGGCACTGAAGACAGAGTCCTGGTGTGCCATTATGAGCGTACATAGCTTCGGAAATCTATCTCAGTTTGTGTTTCATCGATACGATGTAATAAAATCTGCTTAAACTATAACGTTTACGTTTTTTCAGAGAGTTAATGACTAGGTATCTGGCGTGGACCTATTAAATGTTATGTACCCGAATAAAAAGTGTCCCAAAAACATCCAACTGCAAATCCCAAATGGAATGTACAAACTGAATTCCATCGAGAGCATGAGTGGCACATGCATTCAATAAAACAGTACCTATTTGATTGGTGTGCCCACAGAGGCTATTCATTTTGTTCGCGCGATCAATCAGCCTCGCAGCGCGGGTTGACGCGACAAATTTCCGACTCCTATACTATTTCGTTTTAAATGTTGTTTTATCCCTTTTTTATTAAAAAACCGGCCAAGTGCGAGTTGGACTCGCCCATGAAGGGTTTTGTAGCAGCAAGTAACATAATATAAAAGTTCTTATAGTTCGTTGTAACTTTGATTGATGTTTTAACACGTTCGCAGTGGTAGTGATTTTTATAACCGAAAATTGCGGTATATGACGTATTAAAAAAAAAACTACTGGCTCTATCTCGTTTAAACCAATTTTCGTTGGTAGTTTTTATGGCAATGTACATCATATATTTTTTTTAGATTTATCATTCCCTTAGTTTAGAAGTTAGAGGGGGGGGGGGGGGGGACACTCATTTTTCCGCTCTGGAAGTGTCTCATGCGCAAACTATTCACTTAAGGAAAAAATGATTTTAGAAACCTCAATAGCATTTTTGAAGACCTATCTGTAGATACCCCCACAAGTATGGGTTCGATGAAAAAAAATGTAGAGTTTCAGTTCTGAGTATGGGGACCCCTAAAATTTAATGCTTTTTTTCTAGTTTTATATAAGAATCTTAATGCGGTTCACAGAATACATCTACTTACCAAGTTTCAATAGAATAGGCCTTATAGTTTCGGAGAAAAGTGGCTGTGACACACGGACGGACAGACGGACAGACAGACAGACAGACATGACGAATCTATAAGGGTTCCGTTTTTGCCATTTGGCTACGAAACCCTAAAAAGGTCTTTGATGGGTATTTTTATAAGGAAGTGGTTTTTGTTATACTGTTTCTTTAAAATAAGAGCTCGTAGCTATTTAGGGTTCCGTTCCCAAAGGGTAATAACGGGACCCTATTCATGAGACTTCGCTGTCCGTCTGTCTGTCCGTCATGAGGCTGTATCTCAGGAACAATGATAGCTAGATAGCTGAAACCTGCCCCTCTCTAACACGTTTATTGTGAAAGTTCAATCCGATTGACGTTGTCATTTTTGTTTTATTTCAAACGTTGAACAGATGTTCCACGAGACCTAGTGACGTAGTTTAATGCGTCAGACTCACAGCTACAGACAAAGTCTCTCCATAAGCCCCTCTGCACTCATTGTATAGAGAGGGGCTAAATGGGGGATTAAGGGGGACTCCCATACAACAAACGTGATTTTTTGCCATTTTTTGGTACGGAAGACTCCGTGTGCGCGAGTCCAACTCGCACTGGACTGGTTTTTAGGGTTTCGTAGCCAAATGGCAAAAACGGAACCCTTATAGATTCGTCATGTCTGTCTGTCTGTCTGTCTGTCTGTCTGTCCGTCCGTGTGTCACAGCCACTTTTCTCCGTAACTATAAGGCCTACGCTATTGAAACTTGGTAACTAGATGTATTCTGTGAACCGCATTAAGATTTTTATATTAAACTAGAAAAAAAGCAGTAAATTTTGGGGGTCCCCATACTCAGAACTGAAACTCATATTTATTTTTTTCATCAAACCCATACGTGTGGGGTATCCATAGATAGGTCTTTAAAAATGCTATTGAGGTTTCTGACATCATTTTTTTCTAAAGTGAATAGTTTGCGCAAGAGACACTTCCAAAGTGGAAAAATGAGTGTCCCCCCCCCCCCCTCTAACTTCTAAACTAAGAGAATGATAAATCTAGAAAGAATATATGATGTACATTGCCATAAAAACTACCAACGAAAATTGGTTTGAACGAGATACACCTGGTAGTTTTTTTTTAATTCGTCATAAACCGCAATTTTTGATTAGAAACGTGTTAAAACATCAATCAAAGTTACAACGCACTATAAGAACTTTTATATTATGTTACTTGCTGCTACGAAACCCTTCATGGGGGAGTCCAACTCGCACTTGGCCGGTTTTTTTGTATTTATACTAACCCAGACAATCTGCTACCTGTTTTAATGATACTAAGGATAAAATATGGTCGCCACCTTAGCTAGTCAGTAGTCTACTAGCAAATGAGAGCACAGTGCTATCAGAAATTAAGTTTAAGAGGTTTTTTTATACCACTAAGGTGGCTGAGTGCGATAGGGCCTTACCAACAACCCCAGGGTCGAAGCCTGCCTCACCTGCGAGTAGTGCACTTGCTGACTAACGGACGAGGTCATGGTGTAGAGAAGGAAAACATCAAGTGAAACCCTGTACCAACCCGTCTGGCCAGCGTGGTACAGTAAGGCCAAAACCCTTCAAAAATGATGGGATGAGCAAAGCGCAGGACCGTGTGTTGTAGCGAAATTTGGGAGAGGCCTATGTTCAGCAGTGGACTGCTATAGGCTGAATTGATTCATTAATTGACTGAGGTGGCCAAAATAACAACACCGAAGTCGCTCTACACTGGCGCTGCTAATTCACCTTATGTGCAAAATATTTCACCCTTTTTATTTTTTCTTACATAAACATTGGTATTTTATTATAATATAGTATTAAAAACACTATTTTTTCATCAATAATGCGACTACCGTCAGTATCAGAGGCTAATGTTAGCACATCCATGTTGTTTGCACAGCTCTTGTGAGCGTGGATCGGCCCAGTCTAGTATCTACTGGGAAAATATTTGCCGATACGGGTACCAAATGGGAGAGTTTTAAATGAATTATTAACTAGTTTTAATATACTACAGCCAAGAATTTCTAATTGATCGAAAAGTGCTTTCAGTAATTCATATTAGTAAAAACTCAAGGGATACCCAGCCGCAGGCAGTCGTTGGCGGACAGCACTAGGTGGGTTAAGTCAGTAGGAGTCATAGCATCCATGAAGAATTCTACTCCTATAAAAAAAAAAAAATCTTTGCAATTTTAATCACAGCTGTCTGTAAACACGGCATTGTCTAACTTTACAAACCGTAAAGTAAATCTGTATGAAACACACTGACGTTGTAAATTTACAAACGCTTATGTAGTCGTGTAGTAAATACAGAATAAGTTTTAAAGTGCCTCATTTTCATCGTGCCCTGAATGCAATTTCGTCACATACGGCCATCGTCTGAATAAATAAATTTAGTTTTAAAAAGACTATGATGGCAGCAACTTAATAGTAATACTTTAAAAATGCAGGACCCGTTTTGAATATGGCCACTTTTCATTCAAAATTCCGTGTTTATCGCAAATAAATATTGATAGAATTTTGTGTGACCAACGTGTGGTGGTATTTTTAGATGGATTTATTTATAACGCATATTTTATTAAAATATTAACTTCTAGAACCTTAAACGTTATGCTTAGAATCTCGTTTAAGAAAAAAAGCAGATTATCAATAAGAGAATCACAGTGGCAGAATAACTCGCAGCGTAATCGCCATAAAGTAGCAATGGGCTGGTAATGTCTTCACTTTTGTGAAAGAAAGTGGAACAGACTAGTTCTGAAGACGCTTACCTTGAAACATTCATACAAAAATATTTAACGAAATGTTTACAAAACTACTTATATTCTAAACCCTCGTGCTAGTATGGTTGACTACGGAACCTTGTTCTACGCGTGGCCTGACACGCACTTCACCGGTTTCTTGATTCAGGTAATTTTTGAATTGATGGACTTTTATATACGGAGAAAAAGTGCATAAATTAATCTATTTTTATTCACTATCCAATTTTGACTGTGAACTCCAGTATCCACCTTTTAATAGATTTTGATTGGATCATTATCGAATTCATGCAGTTTATGTACATTCCACACACGATCTATGTGTGATCACAAGTAAACCGTCAAAGTTGTACACATAAAAAATCATAGAAATTTCTACAACGCCAAAGCACAACAATATCATTAACAACCGTTTGTTGCGCTGACAGGCTTTGTACTGGAAATTGACAGAATTTGCCTTTATATAAAATAGTAACAAAATGGAAATTACAATTTTCTCGTCATAAAATTGACCATTTGTTCATAAAAAAATAAATTTCATAGGATTTAGGAAATCTTCGTTAACCTTGCCCTTCTCTAATCTCCTTAAAGCTATATTTTATGATAAAAATGTACTTAATGAATTTGAGTGGATTTAGGCGGAATGACGGTCCAAATGAACGCGGACCGGAATTAACTCTCCACTGACGATGAGGATCATAAGAATACACCATTCTATATATATTTTTACACCTGTAAATCTGTATATATAATGGTACTTTGAAACCGAAGGGGAAGGCAGTGATAGTTCTTTTTTTTAAGATTCGGTACCCAAAGCGTATAAACGGGACCCTATTCATGAGACCGTGATAACTTGAGAACTGATATTTGATGCTGCCGTTGTCGGTGCCGTTAAAACAAATATCTACTAAAATGAGTTTTGGCCAGTAGGAGGAATAGCATCCATTGGAATTCGCATACTTGTAAAAGATATGGTTGACACAAGACTTCTATCAGGTTATTTGCAGTGGGTACCGAAGCACCGTATGGCACCTAAATGTAAAATGTTACAAACTTATTAGACGCATTTACCGTATTGTAAGATGCTAGGTTTTGCGTAATAATCGTTAACAGAACACCAAAAGATGTTTTCAGCGTGAGCTGAGCGGGCCTAGTAATTAATCCGCTTTACTCGCGGTATACAGTTTACTGAGCGAATTCATTAACAGGCCCGCGCAGAGCTACAAGCGGTTCTTAGCGAAGCATGCAAAGCTCCGAGTGGATCTTTAGCGCAAGCTAGGCTACGAGCGGCTCTTAGCGTCTACGGGCTACGAGCGATTTCATAGACAATTAGGTCAATTACTTACTTAAGAATTATGTTGTTTCTATTAGACCTCTAAGTAAATGGTATTGTGGGTATGACGTGTGTGTATTTGATAGACAAAGATATCTATAAAGTAACATTGGTAAAATTTTATTAATATTTTCTTTCTTGTGTCATATCTCAACTGCTAATAGATAGAAGACAAAATAATAAAAAACACTGATTTTCACACTTATTGCACCTTCCTCCTCTTTTTCCCTTTTCTTTTCACCCAACGGGCCGCGTTTTTGTACAATATTGTTTCTATTTATTAATGTCAATGTACTTTGTTTCTGTGTGAAAAAAAAAATTTAAACTAAACCTAACTAAATATTTGGAACTCCTAAAAGGCATTGTTTTTTTATAGAATCACTTAAAACGAAAGCGTGTTTTAAATCGAAAATTGTGTTAATTTCTGTAAATGTCTTTTACGATTTAATTTGACAATAAAACATCCTTGCACAATGGGAAAACACGAAAACATTTTAATAGTTTTTATTGCATTTTCCGCCCTGACTATCAATAATTATGGCCGTTGTTGACCAGTGTTGCCAACATGTAAGGCATATTCTTAAAATAAATAATTCAACAATAAATGAATCGATTAAAATCTATAATCGATACATTTTAATATACGTCGATAAAGTCATATTATATTGCCAGCGCTTAGTTTTCGCTTTCACTATACTAATATCAATCTATCAATCAATATCAATATCATCATCAATATCAATCAATCAATATACATATAATAAAATCGTAACTGTCTGTCTGAACGTTTGTGCACGCTAATCTCAGCCACCGATTGCAATGCAGTTTTCTTTATTGTTTTGCGGTTTGCTCCTCATTTAGTGTTTGTTTCATGTCAATCGGTTCATAAATTAAAAAGTTATATCAATCTAAAGAATCACATATAAAAAGCTGCGTACGAAGTCGCAGGCAATAGCTAGTATTATCTATGTTTACCATTGCCAAATATATTTATTCTACTGAAAGACAGGAACGTCCATACATTAAGTACAGCTCGCGTCGCGTAACTTTGGGTCTATGAATTTCGTTCGTTCGCACCGCAGTTATACATTATTAGGTATTTTGCAATAAACTACTGCTGAGGCGGGAGGGGCGCCCCTCCCGCTTCAGCGCTTGATTAGAATTAAAGCGGTGGTACTTTACTAGAGTAAAGTACCACCGCTTTCCTAAAGTAGAACACTTAGTTCAAACTTGGACATACACGAATACGCTGCTGATATTTTATGGAATCTAGAGTTGGCATATCGTCTAAGTAACCAAAGTCCGTATAAATTAATTAAAAAAAAAAATATTGTACGCGCTTGAGCGAGAGCGATGTTATTGGACTTACCCAAAAATGGCATCATTCAAATTGACAAGTGCTATAAAACACATATTTTAGTAAGAATATTACGGTCTAAACCTGCGTTGAATAATTATAGTACTTAGCATTATCTTGAATGATTTTTATAGAAATATAGAAATGAGTACATAGCCCGCAGTTATGTGGTAGGTACACGACGCTTGTTCTGATCGGCAATCTGATCGATGATGTTTACGGTTAAATATATTAATAACATAAGAAAACTAATCCTACAATATTATAAGGTATTATCATAATTTCAAAAATCTATATTAATGATCAAAACTATCGATTGAGTTTATCGATTATTTTTAGTTGGCATCCCTAAATATCTACTATTACGTCAACCAAAAGTGGCTGGCCGCCATAATGTATTCGGTACTCCTTTTCGTTGTTATGTCGTTTAGGCAATTGCTTTTATTAGTAGTAAAAGTACTTGGAATTTACGATTTTAGCTGTAAAAAGAGTGTACTTTTTATGTTATAACTTTTAATTTATTGTATTACAATGCGTCGCTGTGTTTTTTGTTCGCTTCAATTGATAATAGACTTGCGCAAAACAGTACCCGATGATGTCCTGACATATGGCATAGCTTTCCGAACCGTGCCATATGGCATTCGAACAGTACCCGGACCAGTACCCGATCTTTCGTACAAGTACCTACATACAGTGTTCTGATTGTTCTGACAGGTGTCGGACCTTCATAAACCGTATCAAGAAAAATAGACCTTATTCGCAAGTTTATAAAGTTCTCTTGAACCCGGACCAGTACCCGGTCTTTCGTACGAGTACATACAGTGTCGTGATTGTTCTGACAGGTGCCGGACCCTCATAAATCGTATCAAGAAAAATACACCTTATTATAATGCTCATAAAGTTCTTTTGAATTTGCATGCCATTATGCGCCATCTAGGGCAACCCAGGCAAAACAGATACGATGGGGTGGACGTATCTGAATTATCCCAGTTGCAGCAGATGTCGCTGTTATAAAATGTATGTGTACAAGTGTAGATAGGTACAAGACCTTGAATTATGTAGAATAAGGTCTATTTTTCTTGATAAAGTCCCTTTGAGTTGCTTATGTTGGTACGATCGAATAGAACATAGAACCACAGATAATTTATAATATTTTCTATAAAAGAACTAACTCATTCGTTTCGTGAGAGTAAGAAATGCGGTCAACGTGCTCTAGATGGTGTTGGTACTGCTATCATACTAATATTATCTTTATTCAGACAAAATAAAGCCTATATTTAGGTTTATGAAAACGGAACGGAAAGGTCCTGCTGAGTGTTCTGACAGATCCCGGTTTTTTTTAATTATTAATTTGAACACGCTTTGGTTACTTAGACCGAATGCCAAGTCTTGTTTCTTTTTTCATCTTCATTTCACATTTCCTCTAAGTCCCAGTCAAAGTCAAGTATAGTCTTCGGAATCCACCGTTGATACACACAAAACATTAGAAAATACTCTAATTTAGAAAAAATATACAACGGAGCGATAACCGCCCTTGCCTGCTTCGCTCCAAAAAGTCCAGATGCCGTATAAAACAGCAACAAGAAACTTAGACCATAATATATCTGCAGTTCTTATGAATGTCTTAATGTACTAATTCCCACTTTGCAATAAATAAAGGGGGGGGGCGAGAGTCACTTATGTTTGTATGTGTTTGCCCCTTATGGTTGGGGCTTTCTTAAAGGGGGATGAAAATTTTGTTGTATTTGATCAGGATATCACGCACGGTTTTCGAGATACAAGATTTAGAAAAAAAAATCTACCTTGTAATCATTCTCTTCTATGAAACTGCTAGCTGATGAGGATGACTGCAACACCGCCATGCGCCAGCATGGACCCTTTTTGACGATTAATATCAAACCAACAAATAAACCTATACTACAGGCAACATTATGCCACCTTAGTGGTATAAAAAATCGTTATTCGTAATGTAAATTTGGCGGATGGGGGGTTTCAAAGGGGGGTCAAAAATGCCATTATTTTTACGATAGCACGCACCGTTTTCGAGATAATTAAAAAATAAAATGTGTCACTTTTTCTTCATTTATCCTAATAATATATATTATTCGCATAATATATTATTATCTGGCAGGTACTACACGTGCCTCGACTTTTATATGGTCAATATGCACTTGACAAGTCGATTAAAATATTAATGAAAGCAGCTTCAGGGTGCATGATTTCTTTGCACATATGTGTATGCATCGACGTGTATGTACACTTGATATTGACTCAAGTCGCTTGACCATCTCCTGAGCCCATTAAGCAGGCAGGCGTGCCTCAAGTATTTATATAACATTCATCAGTATTCGTTACTACTCGTACACGTTAAGTTGAGATACACTACGTAGCAAAATGTTCCCAAGCGTGCATCATTCCGGTCACCCGGTCGCTCGGACCACAGATAGTATAATATATTCTATCTCGGACTCGGACGCGGCCGAGTATTTGAAATCTATCTCGGACTCGGGACGCGGGCCGGCCGAACGCGGCCGAACGTCGACTGTACGCGCCCGAGCGGTATAACGCGTCCGAGAAAGGTCCTGGGTCCTGCTAAATTTTGTCGCGTACTGGGTACTGAACCAGTACGCGGTTATGCCATATAACAAGTCCGGCAGTACGAACAGTACCTACCCAAGTCTAATTGATAACTCCGCTCCGCCAGTGGCAGTCATTATTGGATTTAAATGACTTAAGTTACACTGCATTACCGTCATGGATTTTGCCAACGCTGGTGAGTATTTATTTTATTACTACTAACCAACATATGAATAACATAAAATAAAAAAAATGTGCTGACTGTTTAGTCAGGGGCTCGACCAATTGTTCAAGGGCCACGGCAACCAGGGCGGCCATCTGCCCGATCGTTCTCGCGCTTTGGCGACCGTGGTGGCACGCATTTTTCGTTCAATCTTTCTAGCACAACTACCTAAGCTAGTTTCACTGCGACCATTACTGATCTATTGTGACCAAAGCGGAGTTCCTAAAAGAGATGATGTTTTAAACATGGCACCGTGTGCTTCTAATCTTATCAAAAGTATAATAGGTATGTATGTGCCTATTATGCTTTTAAATAAAGTAAGTTATGCCTCTCACTGAAACTTACCAGGTCTACTGGCAATCCTAGAAGACACTTTTTGACAATACATGTTGGGTTTATGTGAAAAAGGTACTAAAACTGTGATACATACTGAATCAGTAAATATTTGTATATTAATTAATGAACATAAAAACTACTGAACGATTTTAATGTTTACTGCTGCAATAGATCATTTACAGATAGCACTAGATTCGAGGGGAATGATTATAATTATGTATTTATATTACAAAATATCATAGTTAAAAAGCAAAGGTGTAGCAAATATGATGTTGTGTGAGTCAGCTGTTTTAATAAGCAGATTAGACAAATGCAGTGATATAAATGCATCCCAGGAACTGCGAGTGCATTGCAGCATAATAATAAGAATAATTTGACACATGGAAACTGTTTGTGTTGTAGGTATCACGTGACAATAACATATGCATAAAGTGCTATGAATCGATGCAAGCAGCTCTTGAAACTGGGCTGGGAGAAGCCCCAGCATTCAGACATAGAAGTATCTGTTATGTCTGTGGCAAATCTACCTACGGACAAAATCAGTAAGAGTGCCACTAGATTGTGATGAAAGGAACTTACTGCTTACCGAGATATATCCACACTTGGTATGTATTTACAGTTAATTTAGTATAATCAACTGTATAGCTGTATCGGTTATTTCTAATGTACTCACAGAAAGTCAGCTTTTGTTAATTTCATAATATGACTATTTTCACAATGCATGTTCACGGTGTAAAACCAGTTGTTTTACACCGTGAACATGCACTCTTCAAAACACACACACTATATCTAGCTAGTAAGCTGTTTGGAGCCTTGATGTAAGAGCATCAATAGACATACTTATAATTTCTATGTATGCTGTTAAAAATGGTCCTGTCCTGTTATTAAAATAGACCCTTGGTCCATGAATCTTGGGTCATGGATCCATGATCTTTAATTGGGGATCCTGGACACTGGATCTTTTGATATTGGTCCCGTCTTCTTCAAACCTTAAATATTTGATGTTTTTAGAGTTTATTATTCTGTCAGCTTTATTTGGGCTAGATGATGTTTTGTGAGAATTTCTAATAATATTTATGTATGAAATAATAATCTTTAAAACAATTCATATAATGTAGCATATCTTTTTCCTTTCAGGGTCCTCACCTGGAGAAAGCTGGTGAAGCATGTTGGATGAGAGCTAGAAGGGCTGTACAACGGCATTCACTTCACGAAGCCGAGCATTTGGTACATGAATGTGGTAGAAGACAGTGCAACTGCAGCATCTGAACCTTCACTACCAGCATCACTACCATCACCACCCCTACCATTACCACCAGAACCTTTGTACCAGCCACAAGTAAGGCATCAGGAACCAAAAATAAATTCAAACATATAAATGTGTAACTGTACAAGACATTGCATGTTTCTAAACTGTGACAATATGGAACATATGATAATTCCCAAAGATATGTGAGAAGTGCTGAGCCGTCATAGAATTTACATTCCGGCTAATGCAAGACTGTGTTATTTTTACTTAGGTACTTATAATTTATACTTACTCTGTTGATTAAGAGACTAGTACCCAATGCACTGCTATTTGACTCTGTTGATTATGACAGTACCTTAAGATACTCTGTAATACAACTGTGTTTATATTAGTTAAGAAACTCTGTATATTAACTATGTAACAGAGAGAAGCGCTGAGCCGTCATAGAATTTACATTCCGGCTAATGCAAGACTGTTTTATTTTTACTTATAATTTATACTTACTCTGTTGATTAAGAGACTAGTACCCAATGCACTGCTATTTGACTCTGTTGATTATGACAGTACCTTAAGATACTCTGTAATACAACTGTGTTTATATTAGTTAAGAAATTCTGTATATTAACTATGTAACAGAATATGTTATGATAGTAGCTATCATAAGATATTCTATTATTAAGATAATAATTGGTTTAACACCTACCTGCCGCCTCTGTTAATCCCGTAATCATTCCTTCAATAATTATAGTTTGCATACATTCCCAACGGACTCGGTATTCGGGCGGGCATACCATGTTATTTTCGACATAATTTTTAAAATATGCTCTCCAATTTAATATACTAGTAGTTATGGTAAAATGCTTTGTTATTCCTATAGCTTTTGATAATCCTTTCCATCAGGAGTTTGGTTTGGCCTTCCTTAGAGGCTCCATACACGTACAATAATATAATATTGATCAATATAGATGATTGTTGGGGTAATATTGATGTTTGAACAGACATATACTTGGACGGAAATAAATATTGATGCAATGTTATTAGAGTCAATATTATTGTAGGTGTATGGGGCCTCTTACCATCATAAGGGTAACATTTACTATTGTGACCATTAGGATTGACACACCGAGGGTGTGTGGCAGGCTCCCTCCTTTCACTCTCCTTTATTTAAGTCTATTTTACGTTGTCGCTGTCCGGTCGGGTTACATGAAGTATTTTATTAAATATTTGCTTGCATTGGAAAATGTTTTTAAGTACTCAGGTCACAATAGGCTTTATTCCAAAAATAAAATATCTTTATTGTATTATTCTATTATTTATTAATTAAAATATCAATCCTCATTGAAGCTGTGTTACAGTAAGTTTTGTGGGTGCAAGCAATGCCAGAGTCGCTCACCGGTAGTTGATATGCTTTTACTTATGCTGTTTTCATTATCTAACTGCACTTTACTAATATTCATTAAGCGCCTGTGTTACGACTTGATAGTAGATGGAGCATCAAGGATTCTGCAGTTTGTTCTTGCAACATCGCAAGGAGCATCTGCACCAAAGCCTCGGTTGGTCAGCAAGTACACCACACGCAGTTGATGTTGACCTGAACCCTGAAGATAGTGCAACCCTAGTACTGTACTGTCTTTCCACTCTGACCATGTAAGAAAGGTAAGGGGAATGCTAATTCCGAGTACCTAAGTGAATTGGAATGAGTAACCATCTGTGTCAGGAACAACGCTTAGATGATGATGATGATTAATTAATACCACAACGGTAACCAATTATTAAGTGCTCACATTTAATAATTCGATGTCAATGGGGGTAATTATTAGGTATTTTTAACCCTCCATGGGAAAAGTGCGTACAATTAGGGTATTCAAGACCTAATTTGATGCACGATTTGCCACGAAATCCGGTGCTAAATATAATAGTTTATTATTATTTCTTAAAATATAGCATAATATCATCAGGATGCAGACATTTTTATAGAGACACCGCAAACTTCATAGTGATACGAGCTTCCATAGTCACCTGGTCATCCTTCTTTAGGAAGTTCTTTTATGTGGAGCAGAATATTTTTTATATTCCGCCTTTTTTATAGAACTACTAGGTACTATTGACTATTAGTTATGGAATGCAACGGCAACGATAAATAATCTATACAGTCTCTATTGTCCTGTACCGATATTCGAACTGTATGTTTTATTTTATGTGCGGTTGCACTTTAGTTCAAGTCGTAAAACTGACCACTAAATAAAATTATGGACAAAATTTATTTTTCAATACAATTCCTTGTCCAAAGTTAGTAAAGTTAGTAAAATACTTGGCACGATTTCAATGTTGCGTAATTTATGTTAAGTGCTTTTGTAGAAATGTGAGAAGTTACTGCTAAAGTCAACCGGCTTAGTCCTGGTTACAGCTGATTCCCTCTACAGATCCTCTAAAGATGGTCTCCTTGCTGTGCGTGGAAGGATATATTTTGTAGTGGAACTTGTGCCACCAACACTCCCGCTACTATGACTTCTGTAAACCAGGGTCTACACTTTCACGTAAAAAAAAGGTCTACACTGTCTACAGTAGGAATGCCCAAGACCAGTGCAACTGCAACCTTAAACGATAACCGATGTCAGGGACAAGCTACACACGTCATTCGTGCGGCTGCTAATACCTAATACCAATTCTTGTCCTCATCATAATGTGGGTACTGAAATTAACACAAATTCGTCCAAATCAAAAGATGGTTTCCTTGTCGAATCATAGAAACTTGAAACGCTTTGTGAGTGTGCACGTGTTTACCTCCAACTGCAACCACGGGAATGTAAAGAGGCATTGGGCTACCAACTTGAGGCATAGCCTAGCCACGGGAATGTTCAAACGGGGTGATCGTTCGGAGCATTCCCATCTGGTGGGCCTTGCACCCCTGCCACCTGGTGACACCACTCTTTTCATCAAGAGAAGACTTAAGCGCCCCGCTCGGGAGCTGATATCAACTCTCTCGACCGGGGCAAACACTAGGGAGGACGGCGGACCAACCCCAATGACCGCCTCATGGTGATGAGCCGTGAGGAGTTCAGTGCTCCAAATGGCACCCCACCCCATACAAGGACCACCGTTGATAGTCTTGAGGTCTGAGAGTGCCCTAAAATTCGCTTAATGGCGTAATGGCTTTTCATCAGGTAGGTGGCGTCTTTTGGCAAGCTAAATATCGGGCTATAACTAAAGTCGGACTCGTGCAATGAGGGTTCCGTTGTATAGAAGCCCACCTTAATTACCTTTTTTTCTGATTTTAGTATTTGTTGCTAAAGCGGCAAAATAAAAACATCATCTGTGAAAAGGAGAACGCCCAGAGATCGTTTCTTTTTGAAAAACCTTAATAAAAAGTGTATGGCCATCTAAGTAAATTGGTAAATCATGTAATATTTTTTTAACAATCTTTTAATTCAATCGATCAAAATCTTTTGTGGCGTTTTAACTTTGATAATAATTCGTGGTTGTATCGTTTGTACGCGCCGCGGACTGACCAAATGAATGGTACTGACGTGACGAAGATGGCCGCCAATCGCAAATATCAATGTGTGAGGCCTACATTTCGGGGTTCATGCAACAATGTCGTTGAGATCATAGATTTAGTATCGATAAATTCTAAATCTATGGTTGAGTTGGAAGTAGGTTCTATTAATAGCAGATTATTGTATTTTTTATATAAAATAGCATTCTAACCATAGATTTAGAATGTGATTTGAGAGTAGCGAAAAATCCTAAATCTATGATTCTAACTATAGTAGAAATCTAGGCTGGTGATATATTATTCACCGTGTTGCGAGCATATTGGACATTTGAACGAAATACGAACTGTCAAAAATTGAAAAGTTTTTAACAAAACGTCTTTTCGGTACTTGACTTTGAGTGTCCTAAGAGGACGAGGACCGAGAAAAATGACATAACGGTCATTCTCAGCCGGCTCAAATAGGCGAGTCCGCGTCGAAAACCAATACCTGTAGATTACTTATCAATATGATTTTTTTTCTACAAATTGTACGGTCAAAAATAGTAGGGGGGCCTGTGGTTTTTTTTAGATTAATTACGTAAAAGTTAGTTTAAAAAAATTAAAACTACGAAAATATTGACCTCGGTGTCGCGTCCCGTATTGCAGCGAAAATTATTTTTTATCTTTTTTTCTCCAATATAGGTGTTATATGTGCATTCACAAATAACTTGATAACTATTTACTCTATTTATAACATTACTAAGCCATTATCGGCATTACTAGACAAGTTACAACTGGTTGTCTTTACGTCCGACGTTCAGAATTGACTTCAGTGGCGCGCACCGATTCGTTCATTACTCTGTATCTCTAGCGACTGCAAGAATAGTTGATCGAGTAATACAAACTGTTACACCGCACCGGTGGTAAGGACTAGACGTCGGTGTGTCATCGCCCCACTGTTTTGTTAAGGTTCGTAATCATTTTTGGTGGCTTGGTATATACCTAAAATTGATTTCGGTGCATCCATTTTTTCCTCAATTATTTGAACAAATGATGTAAAGCTATATTAAAAGTGTGTCTTTTATGTATAAGATTTCAGTAAAAAACATAAGTATTCATAATACAGATTAGTTTTAAAAATATATAGGATTTTGCTAAATATTTTGATTTCAGTGCCCTTGATTCCGGTGTTTTTTAGTGGAAATACTTGCACGGAGATCAATATCTAAAAGCACCGAAATCAATCAATATTTTTTTTATTTGCATTTTTCAACTGCCTCGTTGGTCTGGAGGTAATAATGTACGACTGCGAATAACCAGGTCTTGGGTTCGATTCCCACCAGAGTCAAATATCTGTGTGATCCATAATGATTTCGATCCATTTTGATTTCGGTGGACGCCATTATAAAAAAGTGAAATCCCTTCATAACCATTCAGTCTATACAGTTCCCTCAACTACTGAAATGTTTTAAATTAACACTAGATTTGATATTTCATGTAAGTAAAACCTTAGTTGAAAAAAAAATTGTACACCGAAATCAACCAAATAATGAGCCGCCTGATAATGACCCATAAACAGCTGAATATTAAATAATACAAGAATTGGCAGTATGGTTTTAAATACCTTTGCCTGTCCTTTGGACGAATAAAGCAGCAACAACAACAACAAGGAAAAATGACAGTTTAAAATGTTTATCACCGAAGGATTTTTCATGAAATTATTTTATATAAATCGGTGTGAAATGTTTATATAAAACAATGTACGGTTCCATACAAAGTGATTATGATCAGGATTGATATTTAAATGGTAAGTAATTAAGGAACAATCGAGATCCAATTTGTTTATTTACTACATTATCTCAATATGTTGATATGTGGTAAGTAAATACATTTTCAGGGTTTTTTATATAAGTGTGATGGAACTATTATTTTTATCTTTTTTGAAATAAATCCATGTTCATCAATGTAACGATTACACTTTTTGGACAAATTGATTTGACGGATTGATGGACATTTGCTTCAAAACTAACCTCTAATTTGAACAGCAAAACGAAGAATGATAGAAAACCCTACAAAATAATAGAATATTTTTTATTTCCTATGAAAGTACGATATCCATTCAATTCAATCTCCGATTTTCGCTGTTATACTATATTATTTGTTATGAAACGGCGGTCCATTGAAAGATGGGCAATCGCCTTTCAGCTCTCTATCGCGGTTTCTGAGATACAGCCTCATGACGGACATACAGACGGAGAGCGAAGTCTCATGAACAGGGTTCCGTTTTTACCCTTCGGGTACGGACCCTAAAAAAGCAAAACAAATATCAGATAGGCGTGTACCGTAAAAATGTCGAACCATTAAAAAACATTCCATCGAGGAATAGCGCGGGATGTAACCCCGTTTTCTATTATTATTAATGGGTAGTTTGACACTGATTGAATCTGAGGACGATATTTTTTATTGGTCACCCATCAATCAAAAAGTTTAGTTCCAGATAAATGACCTTTTTTATCTTTTGGTAAATGGTTTTCGTTTTCTTTGTTCTTTTTTGAGATATTACATGTCGTTACGAGTATTAAATGTATTTCTTTGAAGATGATGTCATTTTTTGTGTAAAACATGAACATATTTTATTTTCGGGCATTTTTGTTTTGTTGTACCTAATACGCCAGAGGCTTCATTTGCGGTTGCGGTTGCGGTTTCTAACCTCAAAATGTCAAAATCAATTAAATCATGGACTCGGTTTCATAGGTTTTTGACATTTTGGGGTTAGTATTTGTCATTTCTGCGGTAAACCGCAAATGCGGCCCAGGCTGTTGTACAATACAGATTATTTTGTTTATTTTTCTGAGTTTGTAGTAGGTATTGTCTTTTTTTTTACCGTGAGGGAAAATCCTCAGGGATGTTATGCCGGACTCCTACCGAATAAAAAAGCTCACGTTACGCCCAACAGCCTATGGTTGGGAGTCCCAGGCAAGCCCTCGGAAGGATGTCCCAGTACTCTCAAGTAGGTATGGTCTTACATCATAGATGGTGAGCCACTGCATCAACCTCATAACTTCATCATTTGATGCGTGACTAGTGGGATTATTATTATTATTGCCATGATGTGGTTATTTCGCGTTATGAAACATTAGCAAACGGAAAGCGCTTATAGCCCTACTTGCTTTTAGTTTTGTGAACATTTTAAACATTCCTAAAATGTACCTAGAGTGTGTCGTGAAGCACTCATAGTCTCGCCGACTCAGTGTTATACGATCACTGTAATAAGCAACTTCAGAAGGCACGTTAGGTTGGTCCCGGTTGTCGGTAATATGACAATCGTAAGCAAAATTAAAGGATTTATCTATACGTTAGAAGTATTTCAACAACGGGTCATTGTCAATTTCATTCATTACGGCAATAGGCTCACCGCCTCTCCGTGGGACAAGAAAGAAAATAAAGTAAGTTTAACAAATTGGTTTCTTTCTTTCTTTATCCGTGGGACAAAAACTATAAGGGGAAATGTATCGTATGCCTCTGCCTACGCCTTCGGCATCATCATCGGGTCACCGAAACAAAAACTGCTCGAATACGGACCCTACTCGACTCCATTCATTTACAGTTAGTCGTTTGTCCAAATTACATTGGCAAACGAATTTGGGCTAACGACCAAGTCAATAGAGCCATTAGGGCAGTATTGTGATTGGTCTAAGTGAGAACGTCGAATCAAAACATAACTAGCCAGAAATATCCAATTTAAAAGAAAAGGTCTACAAACACACTTAAAAGAAAAGAGCCTTTTTCATAAAACAAAAATCACAAATTATGAAAGAAATTTCCTTTCCATATTAAAGGTTGAATCGACAAACCGCCCCTTCCCATTAAATCTAATCAGAGATCAGCACTCAACGTGTAATCACCTCGAATAATATCGTGATTGTTTTAGAGGCCGACGACTTTTAATGGTTCAGCGACGATTTGGAGCAACAGGGACGAACTCTGTTCTTTTAAAGATAGGTACTTTTTATAAGAAAGTTGGTATTATTTTTGATAATTTAAGTTTATCGTGTTTTAGAAATTTCTGTATTTTTTGGTAATTTGATTTATCTTGAACACGTCAAGAAATAATGAATTCAAAGAGTTCAGTGTTTTTTACCCACTTCTGTTCAGTGTTTTTTTTTATCCACGTCTTTAGTCATACAAATCTCTTATTGTTACGAATATTCGAAGTCTCTGATTCGGAGTCCGAGTTGGTATTACTCATTTTGAGATTCAGGGCACGTTTTTACTCTTCTTCCGTTTTTACTTGTCAAAGTCTTGGACGCTTATCGAGTATAATCACATAATGTCCTTACATCTGCCAATGGCCGGGAGTTTCAGTCAGCCCTAGGAAGGGACCTTTAATTTCCCGACACTACTTTATACTAACACTTTTAAAAGGATGATCTTGTACCGTCTTGTTCTGACTACCTTATAAATTCTATTTCAATCATCAGCTTCGATTTTTCCATTTTAATAAACCAAAAAACAAAATTTCGTCAATCTTTAACACACATGTAAGTATTATAGTAATACCTATGTATACAAGTTATGCTCATACTTCTATAGCGCTGTTTTGTGTATTTGGTTATTTTTAGATTTTTTTTTCGTTTTTTTGAACGAATAATCTTTTACTTGACTTATTACATATTTCCTTTGATTTTACAAATGTCTTAAGATAAGCATAAACTTATCTTCTATTTCAGGCAACAATATTTTTTGTGAGAAATTTTATTCAAATATTCTGTGTGCCTTTCAGAGGAGATAGAATTTAAAATAGTCCATTATCTTTAAGAAGAATGGACATTCTATAAGGATCACATATCGTATCTATACATATAATAAAATGATAGAAAAGTCAAAACTGGACATTGGAAATATTAAAAAAAAAAATCGCTGGGTGTTCGACATAAAGATACCGAAGCAGAAAATATAGTAAGAAACATTTTTGTCGGTTTGATTGTTTGTCTGTTTGCTTTGCTTTGTCCGTAAGGATCTCGAACAGTACTCAACAGATTTGATTCAAATTTTGCACAAATATTAAATAGGAGTAAGGTCTTCAAATAGGCTATTTATTATCACGCTACATATCCTAGGGGCTAAGCAGAGAGCAATCAAATTGGCATTATAGCACAATATTCACGTGTGCGAAGTCGCGGGCAACAGCTAGTATTAAATAGAAGTAGAAGAGACAGCTTGATTTAATTATCGCGTGCGTAAAATTACGTACCTATATACTAATGTTAAATTGATATTGGAAGTCTTATGAGTGTAACTTTCATAAGAGATATCCATCTATCTACTCTTCTTACTTAAAATATCATTGTTTAATGGTCGTGTGGCATCACCTCTCTAACACAGGTAGTTTTGAGTACCGAAGATCTGAGGCGGGGCCTTTCAGGGGCCTTACTCTTGACTTTAATTCCGATCGATCGACATTGGAATTTTGATGTTTCGTACTCTTGAATTCAATACTAGCGCAATATTATTATAGAATTGCGTGGCCGTATTGGGAACTAAATGGGATTGGAATTGCTCAATCGCCCCCCATTTTGCTACTCTTGAGTACATTTGACATCTGTCTATTGCCGTAGAATTGTGTTTATTATTGTTTGTTGATTAGGATTTTCTCAATAACAAAAGTGCTACTTCGTAGATATTGTTTTACGTTTTGAGTGGTATTAATAACAATTATAGTGGTTAATATGGTGCGTTTAGTACTAATGTACAATTTTTTTCATAATTACATACATATAATCGTGCCCCTATCCCCGACGGGGTAGGCAGAGGCATAGTATACGGAATGGATCTTTTTACGAACGTGTTTCCTTAGTCGCCTGTTATGACACCCTTGGAATGTATTGGGGTGGCGACCAGTTAAAACTAAGACGAAACGAGGGAAGAATTATGCGATATATGGATAAGTCTTTTTGTATGGGAGATAAAGAATTTAATGCCAATTATCGAGTTGCAGAAGTTTATAAAAACATAAAGCCCTTTATGCCAACTCATAAGAGAAGAAGTGATATAATATCATCATAGTATAAGGTGCCTACTACCCGTTCGCTCTAAGTTTGCCGGTCGCCTCCCATACAACGCCTCTACACCAGCCTTTACGCCAGCGGCAAACCAACGAACGGAAGCGAACGGGATATACCTATGTTGTTACAAGTTATTCAATCAATTATTTATTGTGGTAAATGTGGTGACGATAACTTAATATTATCAACAAATTTGTAGATTCTAGTGGCTCTGTCATTTTACGCCACTGGAAGTTACCAAAGACCTTCGACCTCGGTAAAGGACATAGGGTAAACTATAATGTACAAAGAGCACGTTATGAGAAAATAAGAAACACATAATTATTATAACATTATAAAACCTTTATTAAGAAGAAGAAAAAAACTTGACAATTAGGAACGTAAGGACTTAATGCATCTTTCTGGCTATCTCCCATAAAGCCTCACTAACAGCCAGGACTGCTTCCGCTAGCTTGTTCAGTGCATGCGCTGAACTCAACTCTGCTTCGACCCGTGTCGCGCTTCTATATTGGCGAACCGTTCTATATTTTAGGTCCATCGGAACGGAAAGGTGATGCCGCGCCGCCGGTGAGGTCTCGGCATGTCGCTTGCAAGCGGGGTGGATGATGCAGGTACTGCAATGTAATAAGACATAAATTTCATTAAAAATTGGTTTTATTATTTGTTTTTTTTTTATGGATTCTTCCTATTGTAACTAAACATTGAACATAAAATAACAGTGGTGCGGATTTCAAAGGGCTAGACAGTGACGGTGCCTGCGTTGCAAACTAAATAATGCCTGTAGAGGCTCACTGGGTACTGGAAGTTATCGCGAAAAAAGGCCTGACTCACGATGGTGTGCACCGACGGCAGGGCACACCAAAAAGGACAGCTAGATACGCACGCTTATTAGAAAGAGGGAGCGTTTTCATCCCGACATGGGCGCCTCTGAGGCGTAGTTGTTCTTTCTAGGTTTAATGCTATGTAAAACTCAGTAAGTATTACCTGTTAAAATAACAAGTCTAATTGAGTAAATATTTACTTACCAATATTATTCTTAGGTCCTTGCTTACCAATATAATATAACTAATAATATGATATTGAATAAAATATAACTAATGAAAACCAACACCACTTTTGTGTTTTTGAATTTTAAATCGTTTGACACAGTCACTGACACACAAAAAAGTTTGACACTTCATCTTAGACATATTGAATAACACTTCTTAATAGGCAACGATAATGCTACATACAGCCAATACCGTAGTTAATTTTATGATTTCGACCATTTGTTTCCATTAAATTGAATTAAAAAGATTACAAGTAATCTACAAATCAATTATTTTTGTTATATTTATTTATTAGCCTTGTATTTGAATTGATTGATCATTTTACAGTTTTTTACCAGTTTATCGTAATATGTTGAGCAACACTTATGCGGCCGGTGATGTAGCTAACTTCAAGTGGATTAGAACGATGACATATCAATCGCGCGGCAATAGCGATTCCGATACAATTTTGCTTCAAGAGTACCAAATTAGGCGACATTAAAATTAACATTGGAATTGGATTACGCTTAAATTGAGATTGAAATTGATTTGCAGAGTAAGACCTCAGATCTTTTGGGTATAAAACACGCTAATACAAGTAACGCGTATTCTGAGCAACGGAAGGTGAACGAATCATTTGGACGATGCGACGCTAGTGGCTCTTAATATTTTAAAAATCTTACTAATATTATAAATGTGACAGTTTGTGAAGATGATTGGACTTTGTTTTTCAATTGCTGTACGATTCTGGTTCACCCTTTGGCACAGGAATAGAATAGAGTCTGGAACAACACATAGGCTACTTTTTATCATATAAATATTCCCATGGGACGCAGGAACTGGATCATAATTTCACGAGATGAAGCAATAGACATCTGGTTAAAAATAAAATTCTAGCAGTCATATAGATGCTAGAACTATTCTTTTTTTCCAGATATATTAAAAGCAAAAGAGAGACGTTAAGATGACGAAGAACGCAGTTATTGAAACTGAATCCGTCCCTGTTTGGTTCAATCACATGCGACGCCTAACGTTTTCTTTCGTTTATTAGCTTTAAATATTTATTCATGGCATGGGTTTTATAAATCACTGGAAGTATTTTCGGCATGTTATTATTATAATGTAAGTACCTATATAATTCGTATACCTATTCGTAGACTATTTTTATGAACATCCTATAAATTGGCACTGTATTTATGATGATAGATAAAGAATTGAAACGTGTCCATCAATGTTTTTTAATTTAGGACTAGCAGTCGCGAAATTTACAAATGTTAAGTTTCTCAGTATATATCAATACCTACAGAGTAACGCCTTTTTACAAATTATGAGACGACGTCGACGTTTTATCAAATCAGTCAACTGAACGTAGACCTCTGGTCCCAATGCTCTAAATTTGCTTCGAGTAGGTAGTTATTATTACGTAGGCATTCTCCAAGAGATTTTTGTAATTTCTCTCCTTAAAGGAATGTTGCAGGGGTTCAACTTATTATGTGGAGAAGATAATCATGAAAATCCAACACTTACACTCATTTAATGTAACATTATAGGAAGCTCATTGCGATGGACAAACCACTCACAAAAGTTTAAGCTGATAATTGTTCCCCTTCTTCTTCTATCGTGTCAATTATTCCCCTAAAAGTTGCGGTCGGCTTCTCAAATTATTCGTTTCCCAACAAGTTAAACTTTTTTTCCTTCTATTTATACTACTCATATAAAATTGCCTTCAGCCTAAGTTTGAAAACTTCAATCTTTTTCTTAAGCCAAATTAAAGTGAGCTAGTTTGTTGTACAAAGTTTTAAAAGAAATACAGTACAAAGTGAAGTTCTAAAAGCGTGAACAAAGTTTCGTTTAAGTGGAATTAAAAAATTAAACAGATTATCATTTTTTTTTCTATAGTGTCTGAACTATAAGTAGTTTGTAAAATTTGCGTTTTCTATCTAGATATGAACCAAGTACCATGTCAATGACCTATCTAGGTCATCTTAAATATTGGCTCTTTCGTTTAGAGGGCACTTATTCGTTCAAAGGAATTATACTCGTACGCTCCGAAATTCATAATTAGGCAATTAATGAGGCGAGGTAACTTTGACTATTACCAAATATTTTAGATTGACTGTAACTTTTCCAGGGTATGAAATTTCCAGCGGGAGTAAGTGGGACTGCGCCGCCTCTTTCTGCGAGCAGGTCATGCTCGCGAAGGAGGCGGCGGGCCGGGTGCGGGAGAGAACTCTCCCACCCGAGTTCCGCGTGTCTTCGCCGAGGACTATCGGCCTCCATGACCGGGGGTCTGAGGACGGTGAGAGGGCCGCCCACCGTCACACGTCCGTACAGAAGCAGGCCCATGACGGCAGCGTGACGTGAGCAACTCACGCACGCCCCCCCCTTAGAAGCGGGGTCACACCCGAAACCCCCCATGGACGCGGGATTGCACCCGAACCACCCCCTGGGCGAGGCCGCATTGGCGGCCGTAGGTCTGTTGGGAGTCACGGGACATCCTTCCTGAGGGCTTACCCGGGGCTCTCAACCATAGGCTGTTAGGCGTGGCGTGAGGTTTTTTAGTCGGTAAGAGTCCGGCATAACATCCTTGAGGATTTTCCCTCACGTTAAACAAAAAAAAAAGGGTATGAAATTTTTCTGATGACTTGCTTCAGAACGTCTTAACTATGTTGATACACAGGCTTTTAATGTATAACTTGCAAAATATTCTTACAGAAACTTGTCGATTTGAAATATCAAAAGATATAGGTACCTAAGTACAGATTTTATTAAAAGCCTCGCCGTAATAATTGAGACATGATGAAATTCATCAAATAATAAAGAAACGCTTCAAGATTTTTGCTTTGTAATCCTTTAAGCGTTAAAAGCCTTTCCTTTATAAACCGTTCTAGTCTAAGAACTTTAAAACATTCACCGATTTTACTTCTACGGTTTTTTTTACATTGTTTCTGTAGTAGTCCTTATAACGACTAATTTAGAGGAAAGAATAATTGAAAATTTCCATTCGCTACTACTACCAGCTTCGATGCCTTTACTTGATTCGATGCCTTTCATGTGATTTTCATTTTGAGGTTGAAAGGCAAGAACCTTAAATCGTGACCGTTAACAATCAATTTAGTCCTTATCGCCACATTATTTCCCAACCGGGGAATTTAGGCATTACGGTTGAAGAGAAAAGGTTAAAAATTGCCAGATTAACTTTTATGATAGAAAATTATTCGTTTGAAGTGACACATAAAACACCAGGTCCTCTGGACTTGAGGCTATGTCGACCTACCTTTTCTTTTCTGTCCAGTCTGTTGATGAAAATCGTAACAGGAAGACAGTCTTTGACTTCTGAAGGATCCACTTAACTGGTTACTGAAATTTCTAGCTCGAAATGCATGGTTAGACATATCAAAGTTAGTCGCTGAGGATTTGAACTTGTGCTATGATACTTTGACAAACTAAGTTAACGATGTTCTTAGACTGGAGTACCTACCATTACGGTGACGTCTGCATTTATTAATGCTGTTATTTCGAGATGTTGTTTCTTGGTCTTATTTATTTTACTAGACGATACTCGAGGCTTCGTCCGCGTGGAATTCTGTTTTCCCATGGAAAAATATTTCCGGGATGAAAAATTACTGCGGGCGTATAAGACATTCCAGAAAATAATCTGTCGCCCTAGCAAACTACAGTCATATTCGTTCAGTCGTTGGAGTGAGTTTCAGTAACAAACATAGAAACATTTTCACAAACTTTCACAATTTGTTATTATGTATTACCTAGAAAGTTAGTAGGATTAAGCAAGATAGTTCAATGCGTTTTCCTGTGTATGTTTCTATAAGCTTCATTAAAATCATATTCAAGATATAAATGTAATTATGGATATTTTCTGCCTTAGTTTAGGCATTTCCACAAAAAAAAAATGCTGTCTTTTCGAGAAGAAAATGGAAAATAGGTAGATACTTAAGTAGTCCTTAAAAAATGGTAAAAGTATTTTAGTCTTTTCTATTATTAGACGAAATAGTGTATTATTCCTCATCCAAGTATAATTCCGGCGTTTCCGATGGTATGAACGCGTTAGTAAACGTTTAAAAGAACATTTAAAAAGTAAAATATCAGCTGGGCCATTATTTTGCTACAATCGGGTGAAATTTAAAGTTTTGCATTTCATTTTTACTGCAATATATGCGATGACGTGGATGTTATTGTAATGAAATTTCGCGAACAATATTTTAAAGAGCGGAATAAAATTTAAATATTTTACAAACCACCAGCATGTTTCACGAATCACGAGCGACGATTAGTTTTTAAAATTGTAGAGTTAATAAATATAAATAAATAAAATAAATAAATATTCACGGACATTTCACACAACGCTATCTGATCCCAAAGTAAGCTAGGAATAACCTGCTTGTGTTATGGGTATCAGACCACGGATATTAATACTTATATACTCTTAAATACATAAATATTATACATAGAAACACCCAGACTCGTGAGACAAACATTTATGGGTCACACAAATCTTTGTCTCCGGTGGGAATCGAACCCACGACCTCCAGCGCCGCAGGTGGTATCACTACCGACTGCGCCACAGAGGCAGTCATGCGGTCTGTGTTTTCTCCATAGAAACGTTTACAATTATTCTATACTTTGGTTTATCTTATTTTGTCAACGATATTTTACAGTAAAAATATTATATCAGCTACTTTTATATATCTACGTTTTACCTTTTCGATGATACATAAATATTATCTTTATGAGCACTGCCTAAAATTTTCAAATTGCCTGTCTAGACCGCTGTCAACACAGGCCTTTTTGTGCTAAGGAATTTGACGTCTAACAATGACAGACATAATGTGTATTATTTTCCTTCATATTCAGTTTATGGGAAAGCTTCAAATTGGACTACTTATTATGATAATAAATTTGGTAAAAAGTAAATTGTACTGCAAGGGCTAATATACAATTGACGATTATTTGATTGATAAGGAAGCCTGGATGTGATCTGCTTGCTCTACTGATGTAGTTTTGGTTTATAGTACTTACTAGCTGACCCGCGCAACTTCGTTTGCGTAAGAGAGAGAGAGAGAAATAGAAAGGTCCCCCGTCGCTTCTATTCTTATCACGTTGTTTTCTGTCGCGTGTATTCCCGTTGTATTATTTTGGCACAAATTGGATTTTCATAAAATGGTTATTGTAAACGAACCTAGTTCGAAGCTCTAACAGTAGGTTTGCGGGATATTTTACTATTCCGTGACTCTACTGGATGCCAAGGGAAATATGGCTCGACATGCAGCAGCGCCACTGGTGTTGCAAACGTTCACTATGCGAATTAGTCCACTACAGTAACCAACCATCAGATGGACCGTAAGCTTGTCTGCCATCTTAGTAGTATAAAAAACTGGCCAAGTGCGAAGCGGACTCGCACACAGAGGAAATAAATAAGGAATAAAGTATAGATAGGAATAAAGTCCCTTAATGACCTGAATTCCATTCCGAACAATGGTTGGCCGGTTTAGTTGGTCGGAGTGGAAAGACAGAGGGTTCCGTACCAAAAAAAACAGCAAAGCATCACGTTAGTTGGATGGGAGCCCCCTTAGTTCCCGCCCCCCTTTTCTGACGTTAGTATTTGTTGTCATAGTGACTAGACAGAAATATATCATCTGAAAATTTCAGCTCTCTAAGTATCACGATTCCTGAGATACAGCCTCATGACAGACAGAGAGACCGACAGCGAAGTCTCATAAATAGGGTCCCGTTTAAGGGCACGAACCCTAAAAATCGTTTCTTTGTGCGCAACTATGCCATTAATCTAATGTCAAGGATCTAGATCTCGATCAGGTATCTAAGTCAGTTTTTATTTTTATTTATTTCAATCAAATCAGCATGTACGCTCCTGGACGTCGGCCTCTCCTAATTTACGTCCTGCGCCTTCAGCATCCAGCCTGCGACCTTTTCTAGGTCCTCGGTCCAGTATAAGCATACAGTCTTTTTGATGTGTTCTTTCGCAGACTGCCACAGTGAGTCGGGGCTGTCATCCGGGGCTAATGATCTCCAAGTGTTATTATCACCCGCCAGTTGATTTCGAAAAGACGTTTGGTCTCCCACTTCAAGCCTTTTGACATTTTTACGAGTCACGGAGTTGCGCAACTTAAGTTTTAGGTTACACACGAGAAGCTCGTGGTCAGATTGACAGTCGGCTCCGGGTAAAGTGTGTGCGTTCGTAATTGAACTTCGCCATCTTGATCTTATAAGTATGTAGTCGATCTGGTTCAACTTTCCATTAGGGGACGTCCAGGTGTACAGTCTTCTGCAGTGGTGCTGAAATACTGTATTCATAATGGTGAGGTTGTTTTGGGCTGCAAACTGGAGTAATCTTTCTCCTCGATCATTTCTTCGGCCGAGACCATATTTACCGACAACATTTCGCAAGTCAACTTCCATTCGTGTGTCGCCCACTTTAGCATTAAAATCGCCCAGTATTATAAGTAGTTCTCTACTTGGTATTGTTGCTATTAAAGATTCAAGGTCATTGTAAAACCGTTCGGCGTCCTCATCTTTCGCCCTGCTGGTGGGTGCATACACCTGTATAATATTCAGAATGACGGGTGATGCATCGAGCTTCATCGTTATAATTCTGTCATTGACCGGCTTATAACCCAAGACCGCTCCCGTCCATTGCTTGGGAATTGCAATAGCCACTCCAGTAAAGCTACTGAAATCATCTCCCGAATAATATATCATATGCTTTCCCAATTCTCGGTGGCCACTACCCTTCCAGTGAGTCTCACTTATACCGGTGATGTCGGCGCCACATCGCTGGAGCTCCCTATCCAAGATTGGTAATTTTCCTTCATTAAGAAGTCCTCGTACGTTCCAAGTGCCTAAACGCGTGTTCTTGCGCAATTGAAGTTGATTTCTTCCAGTCGCATGTTTTCCAAGGGCTGCCTGGTTGCCTACATTCCCTCGTCCGGTAGCAAATTTCACACTATGAGTCCCGGAAAACTCACAGCGCCGGTCGCTACGCGGATCGTCAGGCAAACGTACTTTTCTATTATGTTGCATTTCATCATTCAACTCTCGTGGGAATTAATAATGTAGTAGTATCCCGTTGCTTTCTACATCGCGGTACTACAGGCTCAATGCCTGTAGAAATCTGTTAGTGAACCAAAACAGAACATACGGTTCTTGTGCTTCACCAAAGTACTGATGGCTACCGCTGCCCTCCACCAGGATCCAGGTACAACGCCCCTGTGGCTTGCCTCCTCCGCTGGTTGAACCGCGATGACAACTATGTTCTTTGTCTGCGCTCTTTCCACCGTTAAGGTCTTCACCCGTAACCCTGGGCAAGGGATCTGAGATATACCCCTCAGAGCTGGGTCCCTGCTGAACTTCGCCATCTACACACTTCGGCCTACTAAAGTGTAAGATGCCCACCCCCGCGACTTGGACGCGCCACACAGGAATTGCTCTAGTGAAGTACAGAGAAGGTAACTCTACTCTCCCAGGAGCCGGGTTATTGGACGTGTATGATACCACGCCCAAAGGCTTTTAACGCCAAAAGTCTTTATATGTAAAGATATAAATCTGACTAAACAAATCAAAATACGTACTTTGAGCGAAGTAAATCTATATTTTTGTAAAAATTGATACCAAATGTCTTTGTTAATTGGTTTAGAGAGCATTCTCTGCTTTTGCTAAGGAATTGATATCTGAACTTCTTTCTTGCTCGTACTTCTGGATTGTGTAGGTCTTCAGACTTTTGAGGCTGCGGCAACCAGTACTAATACAGTTTCTCCTATTGTGACCAGACATTTACTGTAGATTTCATCTGCTAAATGTTCATCTGTAACGCCTCTGATCGTTTGTATTATCCCTGTTTAAATGTATATAATAAGAAAGTAAGCGAAGATAGTAATAAATACTCTGTATTATTCGGATGAACCGTGTAAACCTTAACTAGAACCATAGATTTCGAATTTTTCGCTACTCTCAATAGATATACAAAGCGTGCGAGCGAGACCTCATTATCCGTAGCACTTAGCTCGAGAGGAAAAGAGAAAGCAAATTGTGTACTCATATGTCAGTATTTTGAATCGCTGAGCCCGCTGGGATCCTATGGCGGCTCTATGTTATTCATAATATCCAATAATCTGTAGTGATCTTACGATTAAAATAGAAAATTTTATATTTTCAACAATATTGTCGTGTTTAGTGTGTGAATAGGATATTACAAAACGCAATTATACGAAGAAAGACTCGTTTAACAGGTCATTTGTGACTTCGTTCATTCCATTTTTGACGTACATATTTTGCCAAATTGGATGTAAAATTTCACTGAAAGTTCAACTCATAACGTAGATTATGCATTTTCCTTCATACATAACACAATATTTAATGTGTAAATGCATTTTTGGAGGATATATAAGGCAGAAATAGAAAGGGCTGTTTACAGTAAAATAGTCATGAGTAGGTATCGATAAGGATGTCGATAGTTCATTATAGTGACATTGCTACAAACAAACTTATCTGGATTTAATTTACTATAAATATGATTGATTTTTACTCGAACTGTGTTATTTAACCTTTTTTTAGGGTTTTGTGCCTATTTTAATATAATGTTTCCAAAATTTGTGATCCATTTTGAGTTGAATTTTTATAATTTTACTTCACTTAAGGTACTCCACGCCACACCGGGATGTTTGCTGTACAAGGCGCAGATTAGCCTCTGCGTCGAATACTGTTCTCACCTTTGGGATGACTGTGCGAGGTACTTACTGGACGCGCTTGGCGCTATGCAGAGACGTGTTATCCGATTTCAATTATAGGTTGTCCTAAGATGACGGTAAGCCTCGAGCCGTTAGCGCAGCAAAGAACCATAACGTCCTTGACTGCCTTCTACTGAATGTATCACGGCGAATGTTCTGAAGAGCTCTTCAACCTGATCCCACCATCTCCTTTCCGATTCCGAACAACACGTCGGGCAGAGGTGCCACTCATATATAGCGGAGAGAATCTTCGCCAGAACTGAGCGTTTCAAAAGATCGTTCCTCTGTCGAACTACAAAATCCTGGAACGACCTGCCCGCACATGTGTTTCCCTCATTTTACAATCCCGGGTTCTACAAGCGGAGCGTGAAGAGGCACATCATAGGGTCGCCAACTTGAGGACTACTGTCAGAAGTCTTGTGTGCTGTAAGCATGGCCCCCATTCGCTAGATGCGCCACGGCTTTCCATTAGTTTCCATCAGTGGCGACGTCAATTTGGCGAGGTTAATATATTTAAAAAAATCTACAAGTAATATCTTTTATTGTTACTAGGATTCAATAATAAATGAGTTTCTAGGTTTCGTATTACGATAAGAGTTGGGTTTTTAGTAAAATTTCAAATTCAATTGGCAAAATATATATGTACGGCAACAATGCAATGTACGATGCCATAAATTACATGTTAAAAGTGTATTTTCACATTCACACACTGAATCAAAATTCGTAAAATCACTACAGAATTTCTAATCTTACGAGTTACCCCATATAATCCCATTTTTACTTTTTCATAGTCGATTACATTCAAATTAACAATTTATTCCCCAAAACAAGAAGTTGGAGATGAAACTTCTAAGCACTTTGTGTGCTTAGAAGTTTCATTTCCATTCCATCCATTTATACAGATACTTTTATCGATAACATAGGTGTGACCATTCAACAACACTATTTAACCCACACATAGATCTTTCATTTTTGGTCTCGTCTTCAGTTTGACACTGTTCATCTTGTACATTCTAAATCTATGCCTAGAACTGTTTTTTCGTGATTACCTAGCCAGCCATGTACAGGTTTTCATCCTCACAAATGTATTTATGACATACAAAATATGAAGGCAATTCCGCATATTGAAGAGCAAAAATCAATAAAATATGCAGTTTTAATAAAATTATATTATTAGATTTTTTTGACATATATCAAAAATCAGCTTTTTTAAATCGAATTGAGCTGTCAAACATGACAATGTGTCAAAAAAAAAAAAAAGTACATACCGACTACGGAGTATTAATATGAACTATGAGGCAAATCCCCCCTTAAATATTTTTCAACCCCATTTTAACCATGTTAAAAGATAAATTTCAATAAAATACAAAACACGTCTCCCATTAATTCGGTTAAAGATGTTTCATGCCAAATTTGAAGAAGATCGGACCAAGGAATCACGTTATACCATACAAACTTTGCAACCCTTGTTCACCACCTTAGGAGCTGAATTTTCAAAAATCCCTTCTTATTGCTCGCCTACGTGACATAAGGAGCATTTGTGCAAAATTTCATGGTTCTAGACCCAGCGGTTTAGGCTGTGCGTTGATCGTCAGTCAGTCAGTTCTTGTTTTTATATATATATATATTGTAAATATGTAGTGCACAAAAAGAATAGCCCGCCGAGTTTCTTGCCATTTCTTCTCAAGCGGGCCGCGTTCCGAACTGGTTGTACTATTTGCTTTGTATTCATTGTCGTGTCGCATGTGCCATTTATGCGAAATAAAAAAAAATAGATATTTTAATAAGTCGGACATTTTATCTTCTTCATGGTTGTAATAAAATTCAGCGTCTCGATATCCGATATACCCTCCGAGAACGATGAAAGTCATAATAATAAACTTCGAATACTTCTATTTCAAAAAGTCGGTCCGCTCGATCTGAGAATTTTAAAGCTGTATAATAAAGTAAGCAAAGTCACGGGGAAAAGTTTTCTACAGCAAATCTCCCAACATATCATATGAAAGCAATCTTTCTATAAAATTAATAGCTTCTGCACAAAATATAACTAATTTTTCCTTAAGTTTTAGTTAATATATTGCATGACATAATTATAGCTTCGTATCGAAAAGAAAAGGATAAGAACTATAAATTGTTCTGTCGACACGAGCAATTCTTCTATAGTAGTAAAATAAAACAGTTATTTGGTGCGAAATAAAAGTGTTGTAAGACACAACCGTAAATTTCCTCATGACGACCGTCTCATAAGGCTCACGATGAAATGTGACGTAATGTGTTTCTCACAGGGCTGTCACAAATCAAAGCCTCATTTAAAAAAATACAAATAAACACACGGTAGCATCGAGAATTCTTGTAACTGCAAAACTTTTTTTATGATTTACTAACATGACATCTTCAGGAGTCAATAAAAAAAAACAGCTTACATGAATAATAAGGAACGTCCAAATATAGCAAAAAACATTTTAGGTGAAAAATAATGGGTACAGATTTTAATGGTACAGAGGAAATACTAACAAGATACTTATTAAAGAATTTCAGAAACCCAATAGTTTGAGTATTATAGTAACGGATTTCTGTCATTTTTATCGAATATTAGTAACGAATCACGTATTTGAAATTTTGTAGCCAACAATAATAAAGAATTGTACAGTAGCTGTAAGTAAAGTGGTCATAATTACAAGTGATTTCAAGTATTCTTAAAGTTCTTTTTATAATTTTATTCTTCTCGCCATAAGTGAACTATATAATTAATAAAATATTATGAAAAAGTTAGCATACTAATTGCTTTAAATATTAAAATCTGTAGATTGAGTCGGAGACATCAAATCAATGTATAAAAATGATTGCAATATCGTTCATTGATATCAGAGTTGCTAAGTAGCTCGATAGATGGCTCTGTGCCATACTCTTAAATGGCGGTTACAATAAGGTGAAGAATTTCAACTTGTATCAGTACGGCTCCCGTAGCTCAATTGGTTAGAGCATTGCCCTGGATTAGGCAAAGGTTGCGGGTTCAAGTCCCGTCTGGGCCAAGTTGTCTTTTTTCACTTTATAATAAAATATTATGAAAAAGTTAGCATACTAATTGCTTTAAATATTAAAATCTGTAGATTGAGTCGGAGACATCAAATCAATGTATAAAAATGATTGCAATATCGTTCATTGATATCAGAGTTGCTAAGTAGCTCGATAGATGGCTCTGTGCACTACTCTTAAATGGCGGTTACAATAAGGTGAAGAATTTCAACTTGTATCAGTACGGCTCCCGTAGCTCAATTGGTTAGAGCATTGCCCTGGATTAGGCAAAGGTTGCGGGTTCAAGTCCCGTCTGGGCCAAGTTGTCTTTTTTCACTTTATAATAAAATATTATGAAAAAGTTAGCATACTAATTGCTTTAAATATTAAAATCTGTAGATTGAGTCGGAGACATCAAATCAATGTATAAAAATTATAGCAATATCGTTCATTGATATCAGAGTTGCTAAGTAGCTCGATAGATGGCTCTGTGCTATACTCTTAAATGGCGGTTACAATAAGGTGAAGAATTTCAACTTGTATCAGTACGGCTCCCGTAGCTCAATTGGTTAGAGCATTGCCCTGGATTAGGCAAAGGTTGCGGGTTCAAGTCCCGTCTGGGCCAAGTTGTCTTTTTTCACTTTATAATAAAATATTATATAATTAATTTTATACCATGATAGTTAAGGTCTTTCTGTGTGGAAATCGTTTAGGGTGCTTAGCGACTAAAACCACATTGTTTCATGCCACTGCCTAAGGCCGCAAGCGCCGGGGAAGGCCTCGAAAGTATGGCTCAAGATTTCCGACAGACTTTGTCAACCACATAGGGGTTCTGATACTATACTGAGTCTATCAGGGGGTAGTTATACTTCTATCTAGAATGAAAAAAAAGCTTTTGTAGCAAACAAAAATTGAATTAAAATAAATACAGTTTAGCACAGCCCTAGACAGTCGTACCCATTAAACACATTTGATGAACGTTGCAATCAGAAGCTGAGCAATATCGCTGGTGTCGTTTCAGAGGGATTAGGTGGTAATTAAAAGAGGTCATACAGTTTATAGGCACTACGCACGCATACACCACATTATTTGTATGATAACGATAATGTGCTGTGATACGCCGACCGTAATATATCACAGTAAATGTGATACAATCTTTGGTTTGTAGGACATACGAGAATAGTATTTAGGTAGGTATTAATGCAGTGTACTAAAACGGTTACTGTATACCGATACTGCTGGTTCGAGTGAAACACCCTCACTGAATTTTAGCGCGTTTTAAGTATTTTCTGCTACAGTCGATCTCTAGTTTGGCTTTCAACACGGCAGTAAGTCACCATCGGTTACATGTAAGCATATGGGCTTCTATAATACCCCTAAGAAACTCAGAAAGTAAACTGTTACGTACTAAACACATTAAACTTTTGCAGAAAATATATGAACATACCGGTGCAATAGTAAAATATTTAAAAACTAACTAGTGTTGATAGTGTCTGTGCAACACCCCCCTCCATATATCATGGCGCCAGAAAATATAGCCTTTTAGCATCAGTGAAATATAGACCGTTAGAGAGAAAAATGAAACCGGCTACACAACTAGCGACATTGTTCTGATAAACGACACTAGTTTCTTTTTAAATTGAATGAAAATTCATCTACATGAATCTTTTATGAGGAATTTCTCTTGTGAGAAGTGGTTAGGCATATTGTATCTCTGTATGATGCTATTTCTATATGGGGAATGAAGAGAAGTATGAAAGAAATAATAGAAAGCTAGGTCTTGAGAATCGAAAGACGTCAAAATACAGCTATAGATGAGCCAATCATATTTTAACAGCAACAGAACAAGAGGAACTCCGAGCTTATAATAAATTAGAATACCAATATTATTTACATGTAAAAATACCTACATACTATAGGCCAAAACATAATAGCATATATTGCCGCGTGAATATGAATTATCCGTTCAAGTCATCTAATAAGGCCTATAATAAACTCGAAGAAATAGTCGCCTTTCTATTGGCAATTCAGACCTACGTGACGGCTATTTATTTCTGTCTAAAAAATTATGAAATATCAACAAGTACCTAAAACAAAGCAACGCAACGTCGAAAAATAAAGAAAAACCTTTCTTTAGAGGAATTTCACGCATGTGGTTTCAACAAAATATTTTCGAACATAACATATATCGCTTCGGGTATTGAGTGGTTTTTGGTACATTTTTCCTTTGAAACAAATAATAGGCTGTGAAATATTGGTCGCTTATTTAGATGGGTTCTGCAGTGTGTAGGTGAGGGGGTACGCTAAAAGTATTACACTTTTTGAATGTGTGAATATCAATTTGAGTTGTTTTCAACGCATTTTATTAAATTGGTTGAGAGTGTCCTTTTTGTGTAAATGTGTTACATAAGTACTTTTATAAAACCTGTTAATTGTAAAAAGGGTTGGCAGATGAGAGGTAAGGTATAATTCGTTTCATTTTCAAGTAGGTCACTTATAAGATTACGACCCTGGGACATCCTTTCGAGGGCGTAGTCCGGGCTTCCAGCTGCAGGCAGTGCTAGGAAACCCTGTGGTTTTAGTCGGTAAGAGTCCGGCATAGCATCCATGAAGGATTTCCACACGTAAAAACTTATACAATATATAATACATAATATACAATTAATATAAATACTTAATACAAATACAATTAATTACTATCAAAGTGGAATTAATGAAGGATTTTCACACATAAATTCGTATTACACAATAATTAAATTACCCTATGTGATGCGGGATGAATATAATAACTTAATCAGTGATTTTATTCCAAACATTCAACTATCAAACATTAATAATAAAACACACACCCACAAACTGTAATACTTTGTTAACACAGGTGGGTACAATGTTAGATTCTCGGTCTGCAAACCTTGCGGCGCGGCGGCTTGGAACTTTCACAAAGGATTTAAAAGACAAGCTACCAACAACCAACACAGAGAAAAGAACTTTTAAAGAGATATTGTCTTCTTGGTTAGTTTTGAATAGAAACAAACTTTATACGATGGTATAAAATCTTTTGCGATTTAGTTATTTGAAAAATAACTTCTGTTGTAAAGTGAAGTGTTTACTTTCATAATTTAAACATGCTTTTGTAAGGAAAGAGTGTTTATATATATGGGTTCCGTTAACATTAAATAGGTAGGTAATATTATACGACATGTATTCGTTTGTTGTTCATCCATCTATCTACTCTGAAATATATATCTACTATACCTACCTACACATCTTCGCAAGCAAGTGTCTTTTAATCTTGTAAGTACTCATTATTAGATCATCTTTCATCTGATTATGACAAAACGTTCTAAAGGAATTTAGGGTTTGTTTTTTTTTACGTGAGGAAAAATCCTCATGGATGTTATGCCGGACACCTACCGACTAAAAAACCTCACGTAACGCCCAACAGCCTATGGTTGTGAGCCCCGGGTAAGCCCTCGGAAGGATGTCCCAGGACTCCCAACAGACCCACTGCCAACAGACCGCACCTGGAATACTCCCTTAATTACTACCAACAACAATTTGCTTACAGCCGGCAATAGGCTCACCACCACTGTCTATTTATTAAGTTTGCGTATATAATGCCTCAGCCTACCTTTTCGATGATAAAAGCGTGACTATGTGTACTAGCAATATTTTATTCAAAAATCCAATAAAATGCGGATGTCACTCGTAAATAAATAAATTCTGATGCCGACAGTAAATTTCACCGGCAAAAAACACGTTCGTAACATTTTATTAACCAAATAACAAAGTTGAAATAAAACCGAAATGAAATCAGTGTTTCCCAAAACTGAATATGAATGAACCAGAATCGGTGAAATTCAATCGTAACCGAGCTCCCAATTTACATCCAAATGACGACTTCAGTTATGATATGGCTCAGGTTATTACGGTATACTACATTATTATATTTGGTTTCTATAACTACTTCATTCCCTAGGGGCAATGATCTGCAAATTGAATAAAATCTTAGCGTGAAGTTTCGGTTTAACGAAAGTGAAGTGCTTTCAGCCCACAGATTTCAGAACGGAGTTTTCTGATTTCTGCGTTTCGGCCTGTGAAGCTATTCAAAATTATTTTACTAATATTATATACACTTAAACCTGAAGGATATTAATCAATTTACTACTACATTAGGCAAGTATGTATGAAGAAACATACTCACCTAATGTAGTAGAACAGTAATTAAATCATAATAGGGAATAAGAATAGGAACCTAAAGCTAAATGGTGGCTTCGTTAGGTAAACTGAAGGTTAAGTAAAAAAATCAGTAGTAAGTCAATACGATTTTCACTTTTATTAGTCTTGTGGAGTGTGATCTCTCTACTTAAGAGATATCACAGTGGCTTTTCAGCGTGGGCAGCATCATATTGGTGAAAAACATTAATTTCAGTTGCTGACTGTACCTAGAAAAAATTCAGCTTACAATTTGCTCGCGTATGTAATTTGATTTGCGCAGTGATTTACGAACTTAAATCTCAAGGCGTACTCAAGTAACCAAGTACCCTTGACATGTAAGATTTATTTGTAGTGTACGACTTTAGTGGGAAGATATTTATAGTAGAGACATATTCCCGCTTCCCAAGAGATATCATTAGTCGACGTACTCTGGAATCCCACGAAAGATGAATTTAAAAAAATAGTTTTGATGTAGGTATTTGAATAATGTTTTCATCTAAGCTGCTATATACATATATACAGTTTGTGAAGATATTTGTTAATCAATCACGCTCTAACGGCTAAATGGATCGAACTGAAATTTACTACAGGGATAGATAGTAGTTGTAAATTATACATAGACTACTTATTATTCGAAAGGAAGGAAGGCGGCGAAAGGGGAAGGCGGGAGCAAATAATTAGTTCTAAATATTTTAAGAAATATATTGAAAATATTTCGATACAATCACATTGGAATACGTATAAATAACTCTCTGCTAACCTGATTGGAGAGCTCCGGTCGCAGTGTGAAGATAAAATCCTTTTTTTTTTCAATGTGAAAATTCTTATGAATGCTATGCCTATACAGGCTGAATTTTTGAAAAGGGCTTGGATGGCCAAATCCGAAACTATAAGGAACAGCGATAAATGCTCAAAGGAGCCACGAGCCCGATTTCGATAAACTTTAAACATCATCATTAGATTCTTGAAAAACCAATAATCCTAGATAGATAGCCTTTGATTTCGTTTGATTGAATTCCAAGTAGGTATTCCTTAAATTTGCCGTAAATCATTACTTCGCGGAATTTAATTCTTAAAAGCAACACTACCGTTTGGTGTAATAATATAGGTGTTTTTTATTCAAAATCTTTGGGTTCGATTCCCAGCTAGGACTATTTGTTTTTTAAAAATCTAATGATGAGGTTTAAAGTTTCATCAAAATTGGAGCATTTTTCGCTATTTCTTTTGAATTGGCCATCCAATCTCTTTTGAAAAATTCAGCCTGTTTATCTAGGTACCAACTTAAACCACATGGTCCCCTTCCATCAGCCTACGGCCACACTCCCGGGTAAACCCTCGGAATGATAACCCCAGGGCCCCAGACACAAGATGTAAACCCTTCTTTCATCATGATACCACTCGCCACAGATTATACGAAAACCTTGTCTGTGGCGAGTGTGAGATGAGATGATGGGATTCCGAGTCTGGCAACACTATCGAACTGTCAAAAATTTTAGCTCTGAAAATATTTTTTAAATTAATTAGTTATTTAGTATTTAAACAATTTTAAACCAATTAAAACCAATATCATCGCATTAATAGTGTCCTAAAATAGTCAGATTAATATAATAAAAGTGTTCTGTCCGTGTATTTTGGTGTAAAAAGTGACGAGTCAGGTACCCGTTTTTTTCGAATGTTAATATTTTATTTTTCACGTAAATACATAATAAATCGACTGTTTCTCGTGAGTAGAATTATTATACTTGTATAAGCGTTTACTCGACGTTGACGACGGTCGGTGTATTTGCGTAAGTACAATTAAAAAATATTAAGTATAATTTATTGCCGGTACATAACCTTGTTACTTCTTACCATAAACTGTACAAGGAGCTCCATCATATAATTCGCGTTTAATTGCACTTACTTATTAATAATATGAATACCCGTAGTCGCAGAGCTCTCGGCCGCCAGCAGGAAGAGCCCAAACTTCAGTTGGTGTTGCTGGAACTTAAATCTAAAATGGAGCTCTGTGTACAGTTGGAAAAGGAAAGAGAGGAAAATGAAAACCTATTGATAAACGCTCTGAATGACACAAAAAAATTAAAATGCGAATTATCAAGACTTGATGTTAGTTACGATGACATTGTTGCGGAGCGGGACCACCTTCAGTCAATTGTAGATAGGTTCCAAGAGTGCAGTGACGAGTATGAGAAAACCTTGAGGAGGACTACCTTTCTGGAACAGGAGCTAAGGGATGCCCAGGGACAGATCTCACACCTGGAAGAAGCTGCTGAGAAAGTTACTGCCCAACAAACTGATAATCTTTTTAGTGAGTTAATGAGTGGTATCCCGCAGTTTATTCCTTCTGCAAATTCTCAAAACCTGGACTTGACTACTATAGATCTTACAGGTGACAGTCCATATCAACGGGACAAGTCGGTTTTGTTTTGCAGCAGAAATAAACTAAAAAAATATCTAAAAATTAAAAAGTTCATACAAAAATCAAAAAAGCAATTAAAATTCCATAAAATGTTAATCAAGAAGTGTAAAAATATAGGTTCTTGTTTAAAATTTAGAGAACAAGCTAAATTGTCAATGTTAGAGCTGGAACGGAGCCATTTAAAATATTGCACTGACACACAAAAATTAGAGTCAAAAATACAAAGTTTGCAATTTGAGCTACAATATATGACTAAAAAATATGAATGGTCCCTTAAGGACTTTACTAAATGTTCTTTAACAATAGACAAGGTACTCAAAACATCAAATGATAACACTGAGCGCCTTAATTGTTTCCTAAATGACCACTTATGCAATATTAACTGCCCTAAAACAATTGAGCCGGTGGAGGCCCAGGGCGAACCGGTTACCGCTGAGCCCCTAGCTCCCATTACCACATGCTCGCCCAGTACATCAGTGGATATATTGTGTGACAGTGTAAATAATAGTAATAGTTGTACTAAACTAATTGTATTTAGTGATGATATTGGTACCAATCTAAGTTCATTTTTAAAACAAAACTCAAATCCAAGTTATTACTCGGTTATTAATAATTGCTATCCGGGTGCTTCATTAAGTGGTATTATGCAAAAGATATTAGAATATAAATTTGAAGCTAACAATAAAATAATAATTTTCTGTGCAAACAGGGGGAAAATTAGCAATGATGATTTGTCCCTATACATGAATTACATCTTAAACTTAAATGTCATACAAGTTGTAATGTTCACACTTCCATTTATAAAAGGTGTGCCAGATTCGGAAAATTCATTTACATATAAGATGAATTTGCGTTTGAATTTAATAAGTCAGTATAATAATAAATTTAATATAATTGACTTTAATTCTGTATTTAACACAAATTTGTCACATAGCAAGTTTATAGTCTATAATAATCACAAGGGTAGGTATTGTCTACCCAAATATTATAAAAGACAAATAGCAAGTTTGCTATTTAATTATTTTTATTCTGTAGCCAAAAACTTGGCTGACAAAACTGCTTTATTTGAGCAGAGTAGATTTAGGACTTTGGAATCTATTCCAAGTAATTTAAATTAACTGCTGGGAAAACAGAGGAATTACCCTCTAGCCAAAATTGTAAATTAATAGAGTTAAATTTAATTGCAAACCATAATTTTATCGGAAACTGTCCTCCAAACAAAACTAAATTAAAAAATGTAAATTACATCAGCCTGGTGCATTATAATATTGCAACATTAACGCAGGTCAAAGAGTTTGAATTGGAGCTGTTCATGAGCTCAGAAAATATTGAAATTGTTTGTCTTACAGAACATATGCGTAAGGAGTATGAGCTCATGTTCAGTTTCAGTAGTCACCGGGTTGGTAGTGCGTTCTGCAGGGTCAACACAACACGGGGGGGTTCGTTGATTTTATTAAATAAGAAATTAAAATATAAGGAACGGAAAGATGTTGTGTCCCTCTCTGTAGAGTGTACAGTTGAAATATCGTGCGTAGAATTGGAGCAATTCATAGTAGTATGCGTATATAAACCTGGAGTCTCACCCTTTTGTGAGTTTGAGGAAGTAATGGATAAAGTGCTATTTAAACTTGGAAAACTAATAAACACCTAATAGTGTGCGGTGATTTTAATGTTAATATACTTATAAATACGCGTCAGACCAATGATATCTTAAATTTATTTAAATCACACAATCTCGAAAGTGAAGTGCTTTCAGCCCACAGATTTCAGAACGGAGTTTTCTGATTTCTGCGTTTCGGCCTGTGAAGCTATTCAAAATTATTTTACTAATATTATATACACTTAAACCTGAAGGATATTAATCAATTTACTACTACATTAGGCAAGTATGTATGAAGAAACATACTCACCTAATGTAGTAGAACAGTAATTAAATCATAATAGGGAATAAGAATAGGAACCTAAAGCTAAATGGTGGCTTCGTTAGGTAAACTGAAGGTTAAGTAAAAAAATCAGTAGTAAGTCAATACGATTTTCACTTTTATTAGTCTTGTGGAGTGTGATCTCTCTACTTAAGAGATATCACAGTGGCTTTTCAGCGTGGGCAGCATCATATTGGTGAAAAACATTAATTTCAGTTGCTGACTGTACCTAGAAAAAATTCAGCTTACAATTTGCTCGCGTATGTAATTTGATTTGCGCAGTGATTTACGAACTTAAATCTCAAGGCGTACTCAAGTAACCAAGTACCCTTGACATGTAAGATTTATTTGTAGTGTACGACTTTAGTGGGAAGATATTTATAGTAGAGACATATTCCCGCTTCCCAAGAGATATCATTAGTCGACGTACTCTGGAATCCCACGAAAGATGAATTTAAAAAAATAGTTTTGATGTAGGTATTTGAATAATGTTTTCATCTAAGCTGCTATATACATATATACAGTTTGTGAAGATATTTGTTAATCAATCACGCTCTAACGGCTAAATGGATCGAACTGAAATTTACTACAGGGATAGATAGTAGTTGTAAATTATACATAGACTACTTATTATTCGAAAGGAAGGAAGGCGGCGAAAGGGGAAGGCGGGAGCAAATAATTAGTTCTAAATATTTTAAGAAATATATTGAAAATATTTCGATACAATCACATTGGAATACGTATAAATAACTCTCTGCTAACCTGATTGGAGAGCTCCGGTCGCAGTGTGAAGATAAAATCCTTTTTTTTTTTCAATGTGAAAATTCTTATGAATGCTATGCCTATACAGGCTGAATTTTTGAAAAGGGCTTGGATGGCCAAATCCGAAACTATAAGGAACAGCGATAAATGCTCAAATCAAATCAAATCAAATCAAAAATATATTTATTTCACATAGGCATTATACAGATGCGCTTGCAAAACGTCCAGAATACAAAACAAAAACTCTACCACCAGTTCACAACGCGACCCACCTGAGAAGAACTGGCAAGAAACTCAGCGGGTTGTTCTTTTTTTTGCTCTATTTACAATTTTAAAGAATCTAAAAACTAGGCATTTTAACAATTTTTTTGAGAATCCAGCAGAGCAGGTCATTTCCAGGCTTCCTTATCCAACAAATAATCATTGATTGTATAGTAGCCCCTGCAGTTCAATTTACTTTTAACAGATCTTTTAAACTTATTAAGGGACATACTTTTAATTTCGTCTGGAAGCCTGTTGTAAAAGCGTATACAGTTACCCATGAAAGAATTGCTGGTTTTGTGCAATCTGCTATGAAAAACAGCAAGGTTATTTTTATTTCTAGTGTTGACATTGTGTCTATCACTTAACTTAGCGAAACTATGTAGATTTCTTTGTACATACATAAGGTTTTCAAAAATATATTGTGATGCTACAGTAAGAATATTAACCTCTTTGAATTTTTCGCGCAGAGAGACCCTTGGACCTAGTCTATATATAGCTCTTATGGCCCGCTTTTGTAAAATAAAAATTTTATTTATATCTGCAGCATTGCCCCACAGTAGAATACCATAAGACATTATACTGTGAAAGTAACTGAAATAAACTATTCTAGCCGTATCTACATCAGTCAAGTGCCTTATTTTTTGTACAGCAAATGCTGCTGAACTTAATCTACTAGCTAGTTTTACAATATGTGGACCCCATTGTAAACCAGCATCAACCGTTAACCCAAGGAATGTGGTTTGTTCCACAAGTTCCAACTCTCGACCATTAAGTTGAACATTGGTTTCTGACTGTGCTACATTAGGCAAGGTAAATTTAATACATTTAGTTTTATTATCATTTAGTTTAAGATTGTTAGTGTTAAACCAATGAACCACTTTCAAGATTGCGTTGTTGACATCGTCATAGTTATCTATTTGTCTTTTTACTTTGAAAATCAAAGAAGTATCATCTGCAAACAAAACAATCCTGTTGTTGTCCCCCACGTAAAAGGGTAAGTCATTAAAATATATAAGGAATAAAAATGGTCCGAGTATTGAACCCTGCGGGACGCCCATAGTAACTACAGATCCCTCTGAGCGTGCACCATTAACATCGACCCGCTGAATTCTATTGTTCAAATATGAAGTCAGAAGGTCGAGAGCCTTGTTTCTTATGCCATAATGGTGTAATTTCCTGATTAATGTTTTATGTTGGACGCAATCAAATGCCTTAGACAGATCACAAAACACACCAATTGCATCTTGTTTATCCTCCCAGGCGTCATAAATACATTTCAATAACTCTACACCAGCATCGGTAGTCGAACGTCCTTTAGTGAAGCCAAATTGTTTCTCATGAAATAATTTGTGACTGTTAAAAAAGATCAGCATCTGCTCTAGTATCAATTTTTCAAATATCTTGCTCAAGGTCGGCAACACCGAGATAGGTCTGAAATTACCCGGATCTGAAGCGGTGCCAGCCTTGAATAGTGGTATAACTTTACTGTGTTTCATCAAATCAGGAAATACACCACTAGAGACGCAATCGTTAAACACAGTTGCCAAGTGGGGGGCAATGACATCTATAATACTTGATATGGATTTTACTGATAACCCCCAAAGGTCAGCGGTTTTTTTAACATTAATAGATCTAAAAGCTTTTATGATGTCGTTGCAGTTGACAACGGTGAATTCGAACGCGCCTTCACAGGCAGCTACAGATTCTGCTAATAATAGCTCGGCGGAGGTGGAAGACGACTGGAGAGTGTCAGTTATCTCTATTGGAACATTACTGAAAAATTTTTCAAACTCGGTCGCCACTTCCAAATCCCCCGATACGTGGCGATTGTTTATATTTAAATGAAACTTTCTTTCATTCGTTGTACACCTACCACATTCCGCATTGATAATGTTCCAAGTAGTTTTAATTACATTCGCAGAATCATAAATTTTATTTCTAATGAAATTAGACTTGGCTAAGGTACAGGCTTGCTTAAATATCTTTGAGTATTTCTTAACATATTCCTGAAACTCTGGGTTGAAATTATATGATTTTTCAGAATACAGTTCATATAGTTTATGGCGACTTTTATAAATTCCGGGTGTAGCCCAGTCACTGAAAGCAGAACTGCCTCTGATTGATAATGTTTTCGGGGTAAAGATTTTCCCAAACACAGTATGTATCAAATTAAATAAATCAGAGTAGGATTCTTCTACGCTAATGTAATCAGGCAATTCTGTTATTTTCTTGACTAAGTTTCTTCTAAAGGTTTCCAAGCGATGTGTGTTAACTGGGACAAAACTAATAATGTTCTTAGTTTCCCTACTATTTCTCAGATAAGAAACAGACTGGCCACGATGATCTGATTTTACAGGGTCCACTATACATTTTTTAATGGGATTTATATTAGTAAAAATATTATCAATACAAGTAGCACTAGTTGCAGTTATACGAGTAGGTTCCAAAAATATATTATACAAACCAAATGACTTGAACAAATTTAACATTTTCTCTCTCTGTAAAGGTTCCCGTGCAGTTTCTAAAATGTCTACATTGAAGTCCCCACAAAATAGGACGGTTTTTTTTGTACTTTGGCATTTAAACAATGCTTCTTCAAGTTTCTCTTCGAACTGTGCATATGGAGCATCCGGGGGACTGTATACGCTTAGTACAATGAACCGCTCAAACTCTATACTGGCTATCTCAATAACTCGTTCAACAGAGAGGTCTACTATGTCTTTACGTTCTTTACACTTTATTGACTTATTAATAATAATTAAAGAGCCTCCCCGTTTATATTTTATTCTACAGAACGAGCTAGCAACCCGGTGATTTTTGAAATTGAACATGACTTGATAAGGCCTTAACCAATGTTCTGTTACACAAAAAATATCAATGCCATTCAAGTCCATGTGCAATTCCAATTCCAATTCCTTTCCACCAATCAGGCCTTCAACATTTTGGTGCACCAGGTTTAAAGTATTATATTTAAGATTAATAGATTCAACGGCCTGAGAGCAATCAGATATAAAATTTTGATGTGGCTGTTGTAGAACTAAATGGCTAGATTTAACATTCCTTGATTTATTATACATTGTGTCAAGTTTAGTGCAAGAACGTTGCTCTTTTGTCTTATATACTAATTTAAATTACTTGGATATAAACAGCTATCCAGGGTTCTAATATCAATGTCAATTTTTTGCTCAAAAGGAGCAGGTATAGCCAGATTTTTGGCTAACATATCTATAAAATAATGTAGCGACATTGCTACCTGTCTTTTAAAATAATCCAGAAGCTTATGCTTTCCTTTAGTCAAATAAAAATAATAATTTTTTCTAACAATAGTGTTAGTGTCAATTATATGAAACTTTATATTATGACATGTTATTGTGTCCAATGACAAATTTAAATGGTATCTAATCCTATTTTCTGCAGCTGGCATAAGCTTACAGTAAGGCAGTGTGTAAATAATAATATTATTTAAATCTAAGGAGTTTAATTTATTATAATATTTAATAAGTTTTTGTTTGGTTATACCTATCCTGTTTCCTATGAAAATGACCAGATTGTCTTTCTGTTGAAATTTATAACTACATATGGACTTCATTATTTGTGTATAGGATGAAGAAGGCATGCAGTGATTTATAAAGGACTGCCCCTGTGTACAAAAATTTAATTTTGACCCCATGTCTCTTCCAATTTCATCACTGAACATGATCCATCGACTATTTTCGCTGTTATCTTTTATAAGACCTAGATTGACCTGTTTTTGTATCCTATGCATCTGGTGACCAGACAGGGTAAGTGGCCGGCTCGGGCTCGGCCCTGGTTCAGGTAGGCTGCAGTTACATTCTGTTTTATCTGCTAAAGAGCTAAAACGGTCAGCATAATGAGATGTAGAGTTTAAAAGTTTATCCATAGCCAAAGAATATTCTTTTATAATCAGCTGAGATTTATCATACATTGTCTTAACAGACTCCAAGGAATCTTGAAGCTGTTGTAATTTATAACTAAATTCCTGTGTATCTGCAGCATGCTGTTTCTGACTACTTTCTAACTTTTTAGTGCATAAATTTAGTTCATGTAATATATCTAATCTGTTTTTGCAATTTTTAATATTTTTGGTGAAATTTTTATTATTATTAAGCAAACTTTGATTTTTTCTTATCAACTTATTTATTTTTATATAATGTTTTAACTTTTTGTTACTACAATGACCTAAACCTATTTTAGCCGATACTGCAGTGTGATTGGGAGTATCATTTGTAAGGTCTATAATGTCTGTCTGTTTGGGTTTTGCAGCGGTAACTAACTGTGGGGACCTATCTATTAGTTCGTCAAACAAGGTTTGGTTTTGTTGGGTACTGACTTGCAAAGAGATCTCTTCTAGCTGGGTTATTTGTTGGTGGGAGTCCCTTAGCTCATGTTCCAGATCAGCTATGCGGTTCAAGGCGCGTTCATACTCTGCACTGCACTTATCAAAATTATTAACTATTGTTAGCAGTTCATCCCGTTCCCTAGTCACTTCATCTAACCGCACACTTAGCAAGGACAACTGTTGTTTTAGGTTGCCGTTGTGTTTTACAACAGAGATAAGCTCTGTTTCATTGTCCTCACGTTCATTACTGAGCTGGACAACCTGCTCCTTGGCAGATTTCAGTTCTTCTAAAGCCAGTTGGAGTTTAGTCTGTTCCTGACGGGCCAGACCTCTTCGAGTCATCATTTTGTAATTTTATACAAGACAGCTACTTTATATTAAAAGCAAGGAGCAGCCTGCGAAGCTATGGATGGATAGAAGTAGGATTTCAATATATTAATGCAAGATAGTACTCGTATGAGTGTGATATCTGTCAGTTTTCAACATAGAATATACTAATAAGTATATTACAAGTGAACAACAGGTGCACACACCTACTGTACCAATTACTTTCAAAGCGAAGGTGGGATTCGATTGATCTACCTGTTTAATATCAGCATTGAATATATTATGACATATATACAAGTGAACAACAAGTAAACAAACTCACCGGCACACCTATCCACTGAATAACTTTTGACACTCCTTTTGTGAATCTATACTTGTTATTTATTTAATTATTTGAAGTAAAATTGTCTGTAACCAGCTGAACTAACTAAATACTTACTAGTTAAATAACTTTTAATGTGTTAAAAGTCAATATCAATAATTGTTGCAGGTTTTTATGTTACGTACTTACAAGTAGACTACAGGTTATGTTGCCGGCAATAATTTTATTTTTAAGTACTAACAAAAGTATAATATCGTTAGATCAAGTTGATTTAACACTTTAACACATAAATTAATTCCACACCGAGGAAATAGGCAATAAATTTTGAATATTACGTCAAAATCACTTCACTAAAACGGTTGGATGACTCATTACTTTGTTTTTTGAAAAATTTTAATTAAAACTTTGGATTTTTGTATTTTTACACTTTTATAACATTAATATTTTAATTTCAATAAATTTTAACATTTAAATTAGCGTATTTTTAATAATTTTAATTAAAATTACTCAGAGCTATAAAAATTTTGACAGTTCGCTAATGTTGCCAGCTGCAGAATCCTCCAAAGGGCTCAAAGGAGCCACGAGCCCGATTTCGATAAACTTTAAACATCATCATTAGATTCTTGAAAAACCAATAATCCTAGATAGATAGCCTTTGATTTCGTTTGATTGAATTCCAAGTAGGTATTCCTTAAATTTGCCGTAAATCATTACTTCGCGGAATTTAATTCTTAAAAGCAACACTACCGTTTGGTGTAATAATATAGGTGTTTTTTATTCAAAATCTTTGGGTTCGATTCCCAGCTAGGACTATTTGTTTTTTAAAAATCTAATGATGAGGTTTAAAGTTTCATCAAAATTGGAGCATTTTTCGCTATTTCTTTTGAATTGGCCATCCAATCTCTTTTGAAAAATTCAGCCTGTTTATCTAGGTACCAACTTAAACCACATGGTCCCCTTCCATCAGCCTACGGCCACACTCCCGGGTAAACCCTCGGAATGATAACCCCAGGGCCCCAGACACAAGATGTAAACCCTTCTTTCATCATGATACCACTCGCCACAGATTATACGAAAACCTTGTCTGTGGCGAGTGTGAGATGAGATGATGGGATTCCGAGTCTGGCAACACTATCGAACTGTCAAAAATTTTAGCTCTGAAAATATTTTTTAAATTAATTAGTTATTTAGTATTTAAACAATTTTAAACCAATTAAAACCAATATCATCGCATTAATAGTGTCCTAAAATAGTCAGATTAATATAATAAAAGTGTTCTGTCCGTGTATTTTGGTGTAAAAAGTGACGAGTCAGGTACCCGTTTTTTTCGAATGTTAATATTTTATTTTTCACGTAAATACATAATAAATCGACTGTTTCTCGTGAGTAGAATTATTATACTTGTATAAGCGTTTACTCGACGTTGACGACGGTCGGTGTATTTGCGTAAGTACAATTAAAAAATATTAAGTATAATTTATTGCCGGTACATAACCTTGTTACTTCTTACCATAAACTGTACAAGGAGCTCCATCATATAATTCGCGTTTAATTGCACTTACTTATTAATAATATGAATACCCGTAGTCGCAGAGCTCTCGGCCGCCAGCAGGAAGAGCCCAAACTTCAGTTGGTGTTGCTGGAACTTAAATCTAAAATGGAGCTCTGTGTACAGTTGGAAAAGGAAAGAGAGGAAAATGAAAACCTATTGATAAACGCTCTGAATGACACAAAAAAATTAAAATGCGAATTATCAAGACTTGATGTTAGTTACGATGACATTGTTGCGGAGCGGGACCACCTTCAGTCAATTGTAGATAGGTTCCAAGAGTGCAGTGACGAGTATGAGAAAACCTTGAGGAGGACTACCTTTCTGGAACAGGAGCTAAGGGATGCCCAGGGACAGATCTCACACCTGGAAGAAGCTGCTGAGAAAGTTACTGCCCAACAAACTGATAATCTTTTTAGTGAGTTAATGAGTGGTATCCCGCAGTTTATTCCTTCTGCAAATTCTCAAAACCTGGACTTGACTACTATAGATCTTACAGGTGACAGTCCATATCAACGGGACAAGTCGGTTTTGTTTTGCAGCAGAAATAAACTAAAAAAATATCTAAAAATTAAAAAGTTCATACAAAAATCAAAAAAGCAATTAAAATTCCATAAAATGTTAATCAAGAAGTGTAAAAATATAGGTTCTTGTTTAAAATTTAGAGAACAAGCTAAATTGTCAATGTTAGAGCTGGAACGGAGCCATTTAAAATATTGCACTGACACACAAAAATTAGAGTCAAAAATACAAAGTTTGCAATTTGAGCTACAATATATGACTAAAAAATATGAATGGTCCCTTAAGGACTTTACTAAATGTTCTTTAACAATAGACAAGGTACTCAAAACATCAAATGATAACACTGAGCGCCTTAATTGTTTCCTAAATGACCACTTATGCAATATTAACTGCCCTAAAACAATTGAGCCGGTGGAGGCCCAGGGCGAACCGGTTACCGCTGAGCCCCTAGCTCCCATTACCACATGCTCGCCCAGTACATCAGTGGATATATTGTGTGACAGTGTAAATAATAGTAATAGTTGTACTAAACTAATTGTATTTAGTGATGATATTGGTACCAATCTAAGTTCATTTTTAAAACAAAACTCAAATCCAAGTTATTACTCGGTTATTAATAATTGCTATCCGGGTGCTTCATTAAGTGGTATTATGCAAAAGATATTAGAATATAAATTTGAAGCTAACAATAAAATAATAATTTTCTGTGCAAACAGGGGGAAAATTAGCAATGATGATTTGTCCCTATACATGAATTACATCTTAAACTTAAATGTCATACAAGTTGTAATGTTCACACTTCCATTTATAAAAGGTGTGCCAGATTCGGAAAATTCATTTACATATAAGATGAATTTGCGTTTGAATTTAATAAGTCAGTATAATAATAAATTTAATATAATTGACTTTAATTCTGTATTTAACACAAATTTGTCACATAGCAAGTTTATAGTCTATAATAATCACAAGGGTAGGTATTGTCTACCCAAATATTATAAAAGACAAATAGCAAGTTTGCTATTTAATTATTTTTATTCTGTAGCCAAAAACTTGGCTGACAAAACTGCTTTATTTGAGCAGAGTAGATTTAGGACTTTGGAATCTATTCCAAGTAATTTAAATTAACTGCTGGGAAAACAGAGGAATTACCCTCTAGCCAAAATTGTAAATTAATAGAGTTAAATTTAATTGCAAACTATAATTTTATCGGAAACTGTCCTCCAAACAAAACTAAATTAAAAAATGTAAATTACATCAGCCTGGTGCATTATAATATTGCAACATTAACGCAGGTCAAAGAGTTTGAATTGGAGCTGTTCATGAGCTCAGAAAATATTGAAATTGTTTGTCTTACAGAACATATGCGTAAGGAGTATGAGCTCATGTTCAGTTTCAGTAGTCACCGGGTTGGTAGTGCGTTCTGCAGGGTCAACACAACACGGGGGGGTTCGTTGATTTTATTAAATAAGAAATTAAAATATAAGGAACGGAAAGATGTTGTGTCCCTCTCTGTAGAGTGTACAGTTGAAATATCGTGCGTAGAATTGGAGCAATTCATAGTAGTATGCGTATATAAACCTGGAGTCTCACCCTTTTGTGAGTTTGAGGAAGTAATGGATAAAGTGCTATTTAAACTTGGAAAACTAATAAACACCTAATAGTGTGCGGTGATTTTAATGTTAATATACTTATAAATACGCGTCAGACCAATGATATCTTAAATTTATTTAAATCACACAATCTCACTAACTTATTTTTAGAGCCTACTAGATATTGTGATACAACAGCTACTTGTCTGGACAATATATACAGTGATATGTTGCCAGAAAGTAAGAGTATTATAAATAAGATAAAATCAGATCATACTGGGCAAATAGCATCTTTCAAGATCACAAGAGAAAAAGTTAAAAGACGTAAAATATTATGTAGACCAGTAACTAGTGACCGCTTGGAACGTATGCGAGTTGGACTTTGCAATAAACTTCCATTTTTAGACACTGACTTAGATCCAAATGTAATGTATAAGTTATTTTTTGATTCCTTTTACAATGAGTTCAACTCCGTATTCAAGTCTAAGGAAGTCACAATCGGTGATAGGCCAGCCTTCAGTGAATGGGCCACTGAGGATATACATAAAAGTAGACAAAAACTGTATGAACTATACTCAGAAAGACAGCTTAATAGAACAGATGAATTTCTAAATTATGTTAAAACTTATTCAAAAAAGTTTAAAGCAGACTGCTTAGCAGCCAAAAGAAAGTACATAAGTAATAAAATTCTCAATAGTGTGGACAAAGTTAAATCTACTTGGAAAATAATTAACGCAGAAAGAGGCCAAGCAAAATCGAATGATAATAATTTTAAACTTAAAGTAAATGGTAACATAATTACAACAGATGCCGAAGTCGCTAACGAATTTGAACAATTTTTTTCTCGGATTCCAGTAGATTTGACCAGAACCCTAGGTTCTTCTACCCCAATGGCAGAATCCTTGTTAAAAGCAAATGTTCCTTGCTGTAATGAAATATTCTAATTCAGTAAAATTAGTATACACACTATAATAAAAACTTTTAAATCTTTAAATATTAAGAAAACGGCTGACCTCTGGGGAATTTCTGTACATTTAGTTAATTCGTTAATTGAAATGGTTGCCCCTGAATTATCAATTATATTTAATAATTGTGTTGATAGTGGTGTGTTTCCTGACTTAATGAAGTTTAGTAAAATAACTCCTCTGTTTAAATCGGGTAGCACCTCAGATCCGTCCAATTTTCGTCCTATTTCTGTACTACCTACGTTTAGTAAAATCTTTGAAAAGGAATCTTAATCAAATGCAAAATCATTTTAATACAAATAAAGTATTCCATACTAAACAATTCGGTTTCACGCGCGGTCGGTCTACCACGGATGCTGGAATCAAATTGTTAGAGTGTATATATGAGGCCTGGGAGGAGTCGTATGATGCTTATGGTGTATTCTGCGACTTATCTAAGGCCTTCGATTGCGTCCAGCATCAGACTTTAATTCAAAAACTTGATCATTATGGAATCCGGGGGAAGGCCTTGGATTTAATTAGTTCTTACCTTAGAGATAGAGTACAGAGAGTAGTTATAAATGGTAAACAGTCAAATGGTTCTGCTGTAACAATGGGGGTGCCTCAGGGTTCAATTCTGGGACCTTTTCTATTTTTAGTGTACATAAATGATCTCCCTCACCTTATAAGAGACGATCACGAGGTAGTTTTGTTTGCTGATGACACATCTTTAATATTTAAAGTTGAACGTGGACAACGCGATCTTGACGAAGTAAACAATGCCCTCTCTAGGGTAGTCCACTGGTTTAACGCTAATAATTTATTGTTAAATGAAACTAAAACAAAATGTATTAGATTCACCTTGCCAAATGTTAGGCTCGTTAACACCAGTATTAGGATTAGGGATGATCAAGTAGAATTGGTCGATGAAACTGTCTTTCTGGGCATAAAGTTAGACTCCAACTTACAGTGGGGGCCTCATATCGGGAAAGTCTCGGGCAGACTGAGCTCTGCAGCCTATGCCGTTAAAAAGATCCGACAACTGACAGACATTAGAACAGCGCGTCTTGTCTACTTTAGCTATTTCCACAGTGTCATGACCTATGGCTTACTATTATGGGGTAACGCTGCCGACATCGAATGTATCTTTGTGTTGCAGAAAAGGGCTGTCCGGGCTATCTATGGTATGGGGTTTCGGGAGTCATTAAGAGAAAAGTTTAAGGATATCAACATCCTTACTGTGTATTCACAGTACATGACATGTATGAAAACTTATTATATACTCATAAAAATAACAGTAAATTTATTAAAAATAGTGATATCCATAACCTAAACTTAAGAAATAAGAATAAATTGGCTGTACCTAGATTTAGGCTTAATAAAATAAGCAATTCTTTTGCGGGCAATTGTATTCGAATGTACAATACATTGCCGACAGCCATAACAGGTTTGTCAGTTAATAAATTTAAAAAACTAGTAAAACTTAAATTGTGCCAGAAAGCTTATTATAGCATTAAAGACTTTCTAGAAGACAAGACTGCCTGGCAGTGACACGAATTGCTCCTTTCTATATTAAAAAAAAAACTGTATTAGATACTAAGATGAATAAGAGGGACCGGACTGAGTTTTTTGGGGTGTTCTTCTCAGTCTGTAGCATTTCCGAACCCCCGGTAGAGTCACAAAAATTTTGACAAACCTAAATAATTTTTTAAAAATTTCAAAGGGAATAAATTTTATTTTATTTTATTTTATTATTTTGACAGAAAACGTTCGCCAATATGAGTCTTTTTTTTTATACCACTAAGGTGGCAGACAAGCACACGGCGCACCTGAAGCACTGGTGGTCACCGCAGCCTATGAACGTTTGCAACACCAGAGGCGCCACTCTCGCGCTGCCGACCCTATATTTTTTTAGGGTTATTTTAGGGTAGGATTAGGTTAGTAAAGTCTGTATAGTAGAACCTTTTTGCTAAAGCTACATTTCAGGGTAGAGAAAAAAATATATATACAAAATGTAATGATTATAAAATAACTGAAATTTTCACCACTTGTATGCTTTTCGGTCGTATTTGGAATATTCCATTCAATCCTCTCGGGATCAATACATTTTTTCGTCAAAATATTCCATGTTACCTTGGGATACGAAATAGATAGCTTTTACATACGTCAGACAGTACCTCTACCTTTATCTTGTTTATTGACAAAAAATATGTTTTAGAAGCTTATTTTATGATTTGACTTTTGATATCGGAATCGATCTGAAAAAATAATTTGGAGGACAGTCAAAATTATTAATTTTTGGTTAGTCGCTTGACGCGTATCAATCGAACTGGAATCTTTGCTGTTGGTTAATAATGCAATAAGTTCAAAATTGAGCTTAGAAACTGGAGTATAGCTTTATTACCTTTTACATTTTTGATTTGCAGCTTCAAATCGTTTGTTGGTTCCGAATGTGAGTAATAGAAAACTGGTCCGGTGTGTTGGAGAACGTGCAAGATAGGGTTTCTCAGGCAATAATTTGTGAAAAACTGTTACTTACTTCAAAAATGTTTGCATTGTAATGTACATTTTTCAGTTGTTCGTAAGAATTTAAAGTTTTTAAATAATGTTATCACAGATTTCTTTTTAATATCGTTCTGTATTACCACTGGTACACCTTTTATCTTTTCATAACCCCAGAAATAGCCGCAGATACTTCAAAAAGTTAACAGTTTAAGGCTTAAATTTTACAAAAGATCCCTCTATAAAATTCTTATAAGCCCGTCTTTGGAGCATGTCCCACGCATGCTCGATGGGGTTTTAATCAGGCGATTGCGCCGGCCTGGGTAAAACCGACACGTCATGGTCCTGCAGCCAGCTGGTCACCGCTCGTGCTGTGTGCGGACGGGCGTTGTCATGCATGAGAGTAAATTCTTGACCCATTTGAAGTCGATGAGGGTAGACAATGGGTACAAGCACCTGGTCGCGGTATTTTTCAGCGGTCATGGTGTTTCTAATCCAAACGCGGTCCGTTCTTCCACCAAAACGAATTCTCGCCCAAACCATAATTGTCCCGCCCTTGTATGGATGGACTACCTGGGGGTGTTGCAGACGACTCTCACGACCAGAAACTCGCCAAACGCGTACTCTTCGTGAATCGGGATGAAAACCGAATCGGGACTCATCGGTAAACAGTACTACAGACCACTGGTTATCTTCCCAAAGCAAATGTTCACGAGCCCACTCTAATCTTCGTCCACGATTTCGTCTGCGTAGTGCTGGAGTACGAAGTGGCCTGCGAGCATGAAGGTTAGCTTCATGCAGTCTCCTCCTCACAGTTTGGTCACTGACAAGCAATTGGTGTTCTGACTGGAGCCGTTGAACCAACTGCACGGCTGTAACGTTTGGCTGCATTCTCGCGGCAACTTGTAAAAATCGGTCTTGTCGTTGGGTGGTTATGCGTCTCCCGCCACGGTGTCTTTCAGCCACTTCCCCGGTTGCACGATAACGTGACCACAATCTTGAAATAACGTTTTGCCTGGTTCCAATCTCCTCAGCAATACTCCGCTGAGTAGCCCCAGCTTGGAGCATGCCTACTGCCCTTAGCATTTCTTCTCTAGTTAAATGGCGTTGCTGCATGACTTACACAATTAAATAAATTCGTAATTAATGAATAACTAGCTTTAAAACTTCAACTGGACAAAACAAATACCAAATAACTATCGTCGGTAAAATTAAAATTTCGGACTTCGCTATACTAATGCCGCGCAAATAATTTGTTTTAATTTTTTTTTTTAAATTTCAAATTTGGAATCATTCAAATATACCTACAAAATAAGATTCAATCAAAAGTTTTTAAAATAAGCCAGTATTTTTTGAGAAGCAGAACTTTTTAAAAAAAATCCCTAGACTGTGTTGATGTGTGTACATTAACACCTTACTATTTGTCAATACTTCAATATTCTTGTGTAAACAAAGTAAAACATTTGTTTCATGTGAATTAGGTAGGTACCTATCTATTCTATTGTACAAAGAAGTGAATTCGCGCAGCCCTTTACTCTTAATTATTATGCATCTTAGGTCTTGGGACCACAACAGGTGCAACCCAGTTAAATGTCGATAAAAAGGTATTAAAACGTATAGTTATAAAAATAAAGAAGGTAGCGTCGTAAAAGAAATCCACTCGATACCACTGCATGAGTTCAAATAGTTTTTTTTTCATCTGACGTGTGGATTTTCACATGAATATCATGCCGGTCTCAAACCGCCCCGTATGCTTTGGTATCACTTTGCAAACACGTACCTGTTAATTTATAGGTATAAACATTCATGTTTGTACAAAAATGTTTTAGGCTTTATTTTGATGCTCTGAATTTAGCGAATTCAGGGCAAGTGGCAGTTTAAAATTGAAACTTCTAATATTATTTCGATACAATAATTTCGAACAGAAGATCGATCTTTTGTTGAAAATCTTTTGACAAAAAATGGACGTATATTGACTGATAATTTTAAACAATAGTACAATAAATTTCATCGAATTTTGAACAAAAGCTAGCAATACATCGAGAACGTAATGTATTTTGCTCATAGCATATTTATTCCCGAATTTTGTTGGAACCCCAAATATTCCCATGGGCTTTGTAAGTCATCTACAAAGTGTTCGCGTATTGTGAAATGTTATTCATGTAAAAGTCAGACAGGAAAAATGGAAAAACTTTTTCTTAAGGGTATTAAAGTAAGTAAGCTTTCAAGATTCAAGGACATCTTTGTAATATATGAGTATCTATGTATTTACAAATTATAAAAAGAAGAAACGATTACATTTCCAATTTTCTCTGTACTGTCACAATTTTTACCCAAGCGTTGCGTCTGAAGAATAGAGAAATCTTACTGATATTTTAATGCGAAAGTTTATGAGTGAGTGAGAAGTGATGTTTGTTACTTTTTCACGTTCCAACGGCTGAACGGATCTGCCTGAAATTTAGTACAGAGATAGATTATAGTCTAGCTAAAATAACACACACAGACTTAATTTTAAACTAGGGAATAAGTTCGTGCGGGAAGCGGCAACGAGAACAAAGCCTGGGTAAAGCTGCTGACATCAGCTAGTACTGTAAACATTAAACCAATTATTATAACTCGTAGCCCCTTTTACTCAGTGTTCTTTAAAGCAAGTTTACGCTATGTCTGATCCTATGATGGTTAACCGTCTCGGCATGGAATATACAGTATATACTATTTCTACCAACTTGTTATTTAGATCAAAAGCTTTCACCCAGTTCCAACCATATTTCTCTACACGTCATTGCATGTCTACTTTATATTTCAATCATGTTACAAATCATAAATTCTCTAAAGATTTTCTCAATACCAAGTTTATAGCTGACTCCGGTGATGTATGGATGTATGCCTCGCCTACACTACATATAAAAGAGAATAGAGGAAAAGTCTCTAAATAACTTGAGAGTTATAAAATGTAGTGCGATGCAAAAGTGCCGAAGTTTGATTGGATAGCGTTAGTTCGAGCCGCCTATGATCGGAGCGGGTTTTTATTTCACCTTATGCAGCGTGTTTTTTTAATAAAGTGGTATTGGGAAAATTTGAATTTTATCTGAACCGTTTTTAGGGTTTCGTGATAAATAAAAAACTTTCTTTATTTCTCTATGTTTGCAGTCTGGCTTGGAAAAGTTTACTTAGTAGGTTAAAATACTGCTTTTAGTGCTAAAGATCTGGTGGCGTTCGCACTTATAGTACGAGATCCGGCTGCAGAATCAGTACGTTCATCGAGTTTACGCTAGAAACCTAATTTTTATGGCGGCTGTACACACTCGTCAAGACACCCCGAGACAGGCCGAGTGCGAGTGTGTACAGGGCGCACTCGTCTCGTCTCGCTCTCTCGTTCTCGTCTCGGTCGCTCTCGGTGGAGTGTCGGTTTTTGCGCCCGAGTCAAAGGGTCTCGTTGGCTCTCGCGAGGTAAATGAGAGCGGGCATGGACACACTCGTTCATTTAGTTGCCCTCAGAAAGTTTTAATGAACAAACGTATTTCATTAAATGGTCTAAAGAACTCGAATTATAGTTTATTGCCTCTATTCAGTCTGGAGCTGCAGCGGAATCAGTTTATAATCGTTTTTTTTATTTAATAAACATTTTAATAAAATATTAGCTTGCGGTACAAAAACAAACAGCAGCAGCAATTTCCACGTCCATTGTCGCGGGAGTGCTATGAAACTCTGAGCTTACGAGTGTGTACAGGCATGCTCTCGTCGAGAGCCTTCTCGGCCGAGGCTCTCGGCGAGAGGCTCTCGACGAGTGTGTACAGCCGCCATTACGCATATTTATGATTAGGAGAATATATATTTACTAGGGTGCCTATCAAAATTTGGCCGCTAACATTTTTAATTTAATTATTGCTAATTGATTTTCGGAAAAAAATTTCGTTCACTTGTTTTTTAAATAAAATATCGTCTACTTCACGGCAATATACATAAAGACTCTGAAAAATCACGGTTGCCGTTGCGCACTTGGCCGCACCTCTTCACAGCCAGGTGTAAACGGGTATGATTTTGATACATTTATACGTTCATAACGTACATTTATTATTTATATATCAAAAAAAGCTATTTTTTTCTGATTATTATGATATACGGTTGCCTAATTAAATCTGGCCGCAAATAAGGGTTGCTGGCTGTGAAAGATGGTAAATATTTAAGATAGAGTGAAAGAGAGATAGCTATGTATGATTCTTTAAAGTGATATAACTTTTTTATTTATAAACCGATTGACATGAAATAAACACTAAATGTTAAGCGGGGCTAACCTTAACACAATAAAGAAAACCGCATTGCAATCAGTTAAGCGGTTGCTGAGATTAGCGTGCACAAACGTACAGACAAACAGACATACAGACAAACAGACAAAAATTCTAAAAATCGTTGTTTTGGGTTCTATTGCGTTAATAAAGCCCCCCTGTTATATTTTTTCTCATTTATCTTTCATGTACAGACAGCGACCTGTTACGATTTTATTATATGTATTGATATTGATTGATTGATTTAGCAAATTAAAAAATTGAAAACTGTAAGTATCTTATATTTTCGTGACTCTTATTTAAAATTCTGAATCATCGGAGCTTTCAGATACACTATCATCGCTGCTATCACTTTCATCGCTACAAATATCAGAATCGTCGTCATTATCGAAAGATTTGTTGATCGAATCACATAGCACACTCCCAACTTGCGTTGGAGTTGCGTAAATAAAATAAAATAAAATAAAATAAAATAAAATAAAATTTATTCCCTTTGAAATTTTTAAAAAATTATTTAGGTTTGTCAAAATTTTTGTGACTCTACCGGGGGTTCGGAAATGCTACAGACTGAGAAGAACACCCCAAGAAACTCAGTCCGGTCCCTCTTATTCACCTTAGTATCTAATACAGTTTTTTTTTTAATGTAGAAAGGAGCAATTCGTGTCACTGCCAGGCAATCTTGTCTTCTAGAAAGTCTTTAATGCTATAATAAGCTTTCTGGCACAATTTAAGTTTTACTAGTTTTTTAAATTTATTAACTGACAAACCTGTTATGGCTGTCGGCAATGTATTGTACATTCGAATACAATTGCCCGCAAAAGAATTGCTTATTTTATTAAGCCTAAATCTAGGTACAGCCAATTTATTCTTATTTCTTAAGTTTAGGTTATGGATATCACTATTTTTAATAAATTTACTGTTATTTTTATGAGTATATAATAAGTTTTCATATATGTACTGTGAATACACAGTAAGGATGTTGATATCCATAAACTTTTCTCTTAATGAATCCCGAAACCCCATACCATATATAGCCCGGACAGCCCTTTTCTGCAACACAAAGATACATTCGATGTCGGCAGCGTTACCCCATAATAGTATGCCATAGGTCATGACACTGTGGAAATAGCTAAAGTAGACAAGACGCGCTGTTCTAATGTCTGTCAGTTGTCGGATCTTTTTAACGGCATAGGCTGCAGAGCTCAGTCTGCCCGAGACTTTCTCGATATGAGGCCCCCACTGCAAGTTGGAGTCTAACTTTATGCCCAGAAAGACAGTTTCATCGACCAATTCTACTTGATCATCCCTAATCCTAATACTGGTGTTAACGAGCCTAACATTTGGCAAGGTGAATCTAATACATTTTGTTTTAGTTTCGTTTAACAATAAATTATTAGCGTTAAACCAGTGGACTACCCTAGAGAGGGCATTGTTTACTTCGTCAAGATCGCGTTGTCCACGTTCAACTTTAAATATTAAAGATGTGTCATCAGCAAACAAAACTACCTCATGATCGTCTCTTATAAGGTGAGGGAGATCATTTATGTACACTAAAAATAGAAAAGGTCCCAGAATTGAACCCTGAGGCACCCCCATTGTTACAGCAGAACCATTTGACTGTTTACCATTTATAACTACTCTCTGTACTCTATCTCTAAGGTAAGAACTAATTAAATCCAAGGCCGTCCCCCGGATTCCATAATGATCAAGTTTTTTAATTAAAGTCTGATGCTGGACGCAATTGAAGGCCTTAGATAAGTCGCAGAATACACCATAAGCATCATACGACTCCTCCCAGGCCTCATATATACACTCTAACAATTTGATTCCAGCATCCGTGGTAGACCGACCGCGCGTGAAACCGAACTGTTTAGTATGGAATAGTTTATTTGTATTAAAATGATTTTGCATTTGATTAAGCATTACCTTTTCAAAGATTTTACTAAACGTGGGTAGTACAGAAATAGGACGAAAATTGGACGGATCTGAGGTGCTACCCGATTTAAACAGAGGAGTTATTTTACTAAACTTCATTAAGTCAGGAAACACACCACTATCAACACAATTATTAAATATTATTGATAATTCAGGGGCAACCATTTCAATTAACGAATTAACTAAATGTACAGAAATTCCCCAGAGGTCAGCAGTTTTCTTAATATTTAAAGATTTAAAAGTTTTTATGACAGTGTGTATACTAATTTTACTGAATTTGAATATTTCATTACAGCAAGGAACATTTGCTTTTAACAAGGATTCTGCTATTGGGGTAGAAGAACCTAGGGCTCTGGTCAAATCTACTGGAATTCGAGAAAAAAATTGTTCAAATTCGTTAGCGACTTCGGCATCTGTTGTAATTATGTTACCATTTACTTTAAGTTTAAAATTATTATCATTCGATTTTGCTTGGCCTCTTTCTGCGTTAATTATTTTCCAAGTAGATTTAACTTTGTCTACACTATTGAGAATTTTATTACTTATATACTTTCTTTTGGCTGCTAAGCAGTCTGCTTTAAACATTTTTGAATAAGTTTTAACATAATTTAGAAATTCATCTGTTCTATTAAGCTGTCTTTCTGAGTATAGTTCATACAGTTTTTGTCTACTTTTATGTATATCCTCAGTGGCCCATTCACTGAAGGCTGGCCTATCACCGATTGTGACTTCCTTAGACTTGAATATGGAGTTGAACTCATTGTAAAAGGAATCAAAAAATAACTTATACATTACATTTGGATCTAAGCCAGTGTCTAAAAATGGAAGTTTATTGCAAAGTCCAACTCGCATACGTTCCAAGCGGTCACTAGTTACTGGTCTACATAATATTTTACGTCTTTTAACTTTTTCTCTTGTGATCTTGAAAGATGCTATTTGCCCAGTATGATCAGATTTTATCTTATTTATAATACTCTTACTTTCTGGCAACATATCACTGTATATATTGTCCAGACAAGTAGCTGTTGTATCACAATATCTAGTAGGCTCTAAAAATAAATTAGTGAGATTGTGTGATTTAAATAAATTTAAGATATCATTGGTCTGACGCGTATTTATAAGTATATTAACATTAAAATCACCGCACACTATTAGGTGTTTATTAGTTTTTCCAAGTTTAAATAGCACTTTATCCATTACTTCCTCAAACTCACAAAAGGGTGAGACTCCAGGTTTATATACGCATACTACTATGAATTGCTCCAATTCTACGCACGATATTTCAACTGTACACTCTACAGAGAGGGACACAACATCTTTCCGTTCCTTATATTTTAATTTCTTATTTAATAAAATCAACGAACCCCCCCGTGTTGTGTTGACCCTGCAGAACGCACTACCAACCCGGTGACTACTGAAACTGAACATGAGCTCATACTCCTTACGCATATGTTCTGTAAGACAAACAATTTCAATATTTTCTGAGCTCATGAATAGCTCCAATTCAAACTCTTTGACCTGTGTTAATGTTGCAATATTATAATGCACCAGGCTGATGTAATTTACATTTTTTAATTTAGTTTTGTTCGGAGGACAGTTTCCGATAAAATTACGGTTTGCAATTAAATTTAACTCTATTAATTTACAATTTTGGCTAGAGGGTAATTCCTCTGTTGTCCCAGCAGTTAATTTAAATTACTTGGAACAGATTCCAAAGTCCTAAATCTACTCTGCTCAAATAAAGCAGTTTTGTCAGCCAAGTTTTTGGCTACAGAATAAAAATAATTAAATAGCAAACTTGCTATTTGTCTTTTATAATATTTGGGTAGACAGTACCTACCCTTGTGATTATTATAGACTATAAACTTGCTATGTGACAAATTTGTGTTAAATACAGAATTAAAGTCAATTATATTAAATTTATTATTATACTGACTTATTAAATTTAAACGTAAATTCATCTTATATCTAAATGAATTTTCCGAATCTGGCACACCTTTTATAAATGGAAGTGTGAACATTACAACTTGTATGACATTTAAGTTTAAGATGTAATTCATGTATAGGGACAAATCATCATTGCTAATTTTCCCCCTGTTTGCACAGAAAATTATTATTTTACTGTTAGCTTCAAATTTATATTCTAATATCTTTTGCATAATACCACTTAATGAAGCACCCGGATAGCAATTATTAATAACCGAGTAATAACTTGAATTTGAGTTTTGTTTTAAAAATGTACTTAGATTGGTACCAATATCATCACTAAATACAATTAATTTAGTACAACTATTACTATTATTTACACTGTCACACAATATATCCACTGATGTACTGGGCGAGCATGTGGTAATGGGAGCTAGGGGCTCAGCGGTAACCGGTTCGCCCTGGGCCTCCACCGGCTCAATTGCTTTAGGGCAGTTAATATTGCATAAGTGGTCATTTAGGAAACAATTAAGGCGCTCAGTGTTATCATTTGATGTTTTGAGTACCTTGTCTATTGTTAAAGAACATTTAGTAAAGTCCTTAAGGGACCATTCATATTTTTTAGTCATATATTGTAGCTCAAATTGCAAACTTTGTATTTTTGACTCTAATTTTTGTGTGTCAGTGCAATATTTTAAATGGCTTTTTTCTAGTTCTAACATTGACAATTTAGCTTGTTCTCTAAATTTTGAACAAGAACCTATATTTTTACACTTCTTGATTAACATTTTATGGAATTTTAATTGCTTTTTTGATTTTTGTATGAACTTTTTAATTTTTAGATATTTTTTTAGTTTATTTCTGCTGCAAAACAAAACCGACTTGTCCTGTTGATATGGACTGTCACCTGTAAGATCTATAGTAGTCAAGTCCAGGTTTTGAGAATTTGCAGAAGGAATAAACTGCGGGATACCACTCATTAACTCACTAAAAAGATTATCCGTTTGGTGGGCAGTAACTTTCTCAGCAGCTTCTTCCAGGTGTGAGATCTGTCCCTGGGCATCCCTTAGCTCCTGTTCCAGAAAGGTAGTCCTCCTTAAGGTTTTCTCATACTCGTCACTGCACTCTTGGAACCTATCTAAAATTGACTGAAGGTGGTCCCGCTCCGCAACAATGTCATCATAACTAACATGAAGTCTTGATAATTCGCATTTTAATTTTTTTGTGTCATTCAGAGCGTTTATCAATAGATTTTCATTTTCCTCTCTTTCCTTTTCCAACTGTACACAGAGCTCCGTTTTAGATTTAAGCTCCAGCAACACCAACTGAAGTTTGGGCTCTTCCTGCTGGCGGCCGAGAGCTCTGCGACTACGGGTATTCATATTATTAACTAGCTGAGCCCGCAACTTCGTTTACGTCACATAAGGTGTATGAAAGGAAAGGTATTTCTTCATCAGAGTCATCAAGCAGCGTCAGAAACTGACCTGTTTGCTTAATCATAAAAGAGCTCGCATTCAAAGAAACCCCTACAACTAAAATTTTCAAAATATCTGATTCTTAAAAGTGTTATAACTCTTTTATTTCTAATCCGATTTACATAAAACAAACGCTAAATGTTAACCGGAGCAAACCTCAACACAATAAAAAAAACCGCATTGCAATCGGTTGAGCGGTTACTGAGATTAGCGTGCACAACCGTACAGACAAACAGATATATAGACATACAGACATACAGACATACAGACATACAGACAAACAGACAAAAATTCTAAAAATCATTGTTTTGGGTTCTATTGCGTTCATAAAGCCCCCCTATAATATTTTTTCTTATTTATCTTCCATGTACAGACAGCGACCTGTTACGATTTTATTATATGTATTGATAAGTAAGTGCAATTAAACGCGAATTAAATGATGGAGCTCCTTGTACAGTTTATGGTAAGAAGTAACAAGGTTATGTACCGGCAATAAATTATAGTTAATATTTTTTTTTCATATTTTTATGTACTTACGCAAATACACCAACCGTCGTCAACGTCGAGTAAACGCTTATACAAGTATAATAATTCTACTCACGAGAAACAGTCGATTTATTATGTATTTACGTGAAAAAGAAAACATTTAACATTCGAAAAAAAACGGGTACCTGACTCGTCACTTCCCACACCAAAATACACGGACAGAACACTTTTATTATATTAATCTGACTATTTTAGGACACTATTATTGCGATGATATTGGTTTTAATTGTTTTAAAATTGTTTAAATACTAAATAACTAATTAATTTTAAAAATATTTTCAGAGAGCTAAAATTTTTGACAGTTCGATAGTGTTGCCAGACTCGGGAGTCTCGGGCGTCTCTCAGGAACCATGATGGTTTTAAAAAACGATCTAATAGCAGCCAGCCATTATTTTCCGGGCTGAACTTGATACAATCCGGCTCAGTGGCATTTAACCACATCGAATTAACAAAGATTGTCCGTAACAATTTTTGTTTCAAAGATTTCTAGCACGGTTGTTAAGAATTCCCTACTACTGTTTGAACCGGGCGGTGCAGCGGTGGTTCAGAACCGGGCGGTGCAGCGGTGGTTCAGAACCGGGCGGTGCAGCGGTATTCGACGAATGCGCAATTTTTTTTCTTTTTGAATATATGTTCACGGACATTTCACACAACGCTATCTGATCCCAAAGTAAGCTAGGAATAACCTGCTTGTGTTATGGGTATCAGACCACGGATATCAATATTTATATACTTTAGTCTCTTGATACAAACATTTACTAGGGTGCCTATCAAAATTTGGCCGCAAATATTTTTAATTAAATTATTGCTAATTGATTTTCGGAAAAAAAATTCATTTACTTGTTTTTTAAATAAAATATCGTCCACTTCACGGCAATATACATAAAGACTCTGAAAAATCACGGTTGCCGTTGCGCGCTTGGCCGCACCTCTTCGCAGCCAGGTGTAAACGGGTATGCTTTTGATACATTTATACGTTCATAACGTACATTTATTATTTATATATCAAATTAGAGCTATTTTTTTCTGTTTATTATAATATACGGTTGCCTAATTAAATCTGGCCGCAAATAAGGGTTGCTGGCTGTTAAAGATGGTAAATATTTAAGATAGAGTGGAAGAGAGCTAGTGCGTATCATCACTAGTCAGACGAGGACGAAAGATAACGAAGAATTCGAAGATTTCTGCAAAACACAAACCGTAAGTAAAATGTCAATTGAACTTAAGAATAATATAGGTTATAGTGTAGGATTTCTGATATTACAACGAGTTCCGACAGATGTTAACCCGAGCCTAAGGCGAGGGTACACCGTCGGACGAGTTGAAATAACAGTCCCACACGTTGTATTGAACAACTATTATTAATATAGTTGCGAAAAATTAAGCAATTTAAATAATAAAAACACTTTAACTTACTACTTCCCTACTACTGTTTGAACCGGGCGGTGCAGCGGTGGTTGAGAACACTAGTATTCGACGCATGCGCAATGGCTTTAAAGCGTCGTACAGCTGGCAATCACTATCCTCGTCTGACTAGTGATGTTACGCACTAGCTCTCTTTCACTCTATCTTAAATATTTACCATCTTTAACAGCCAGCAACCCTTATTTGCGGCCAGATTTAATTAGGCAACCGTATATTATAATAAACAGAAAAAAAGTAGCTTTAATTTGATATATAAATAATAAATGTACGTTATGAACGTATAAATGTATCAAAAGCATACCCGTTTACACCTGGCTGCGAAGAGGTGCGGCCAAGCGCGCAACGGCAACCGTGATTTTTCAGAGTCTTTATGTATATTGCCGTGAAGTGGACGATATTTTATTTAAAAAACAAGTGAATGAAATTTTTTTTCCGAAAATCAATTAGCAATAATTTAATTAAAAATATTTGCGGCCAAATTTTGATAGGCACCCTAGTAAATATATATTCTCCTAATCATAAATATGCGTAGAAATTAGGTTTTTAGCGTATACTCGACGAACGTAGTGATTCTGCAGTCGGATCTTAGACTATTATTCTGATTAGTGACATGTTATTGGAAAAATGCTTTCAGGGTAGTTCACGTAGTTATGTGCAAATTGGTAAACATTTATATCGATAGATCTTACAAAAGTATTGCAGTGTGTTGAAGTATAGGCGTAGCCGTGTAGAAGCAAAGGTTCTTGCTGCTTTTCAACCACAAACTCCTAACAAAATATTCATTGTACCTACACATTGGTATGGAAAACCTAATCTAGTAAAATAATATTAAAACGCGATTCCCATTTGCGTGTGCAACGATCCTTAAACGTTGTAACGGCGAACATAACAGATATTGAGTCGCAGACACGAGTGCATGGAACTGCCTTTTCAACTTTCTGTAACGCATAGAATGTAAATCGGTGCGTTTCGAACTATACGTAAACTCCAAACCTAGCTCTGGCATATATTTTATTTGAACTCGAGCTGGTACCGATAGGTATCTACTCGGGTACCTGAATGGCAAGGTCGCTAACAAACCAATCAAATTGGCTTGTTGGTGAGGTTAGTATCAGGGTCTTGATAATGAGAACTCTAAGCCAAGGCATTGCCTAGATAAAAGATACACCAGCATTAGAATAACCCGGAGATAGGTTTTTTCACAAATTCAACCGATGAATAAGTTCGGTATTAAAAGAAGAATTCAAGTTTAGTGTTTTCAAAAGGAAACAGCATTTAGAAGTACCTAACTAACTGAAAGAATTGTTAATGTTTTGGGTTGTTGAAAAGTAAACAAAAGCATTTGTTTGTGTATCTCCATACTTATGTAACTTTACGAAGCGCTATCTACAACTTTAATTTTTTGCCATGTTCACTAGTATTAAAACATGTTAGTACGTGGTAGTAACAATACATTTTATTAACTTCTGAATGCAACGGTCCTTAAAATATTGAAATTTTGAACTTGCTAGTAAATGTTTTGTTACTTTTGCTATCAAACGGTGTATCTATACCATTTAATCTTTTCCAATATGCGCATCTATATCAGACAAATTTGAAGTAAATATGAAACTTCGTACGTGCAAAGTTACATTCTATAGACAAATCCTTAGTTCACACATGGCCATGGCAGAGGGCGCTACAGTGTATTTAATGGCGGCAATTACACTGTCGGCGTGGCAACACTTTTTATATTAACAACTGCTACAAAAATTAACTTTGGTTGCTGCCAACTACACGCCAGAATACAACGTCTTTTATATTATTTTCGCTATTCTTGGTACTGGGTTCATTTATTTTGCTATATTTTTCTTTGTTATTTTTCTCGAAAAAAATATATTTTGCTATAACACGCCTTTTCATTGCCACGGGGTAAACAGTAAAGCTAATTTTATTTTGTTAACTAGGAGTAAACTGCTTAACTCTAACGATGAATAACTAAGCAATGCAGTTAATGATAATTATTTTATAAAATTTTGAGAACTATGCGAATCCATTCAATGTAAAAAACCTGCCATAATGTAGTTCGTTGCAAGACTGCAATACGTTTATACTCGACCAATTACGTGGGCCATTGTATCTAATACGAGTATCAAACAAACACCGTCTATTCTGTTATTACGAGTGGAAGCGCACTTTTACCTTGCACTCTCGTTGGGTATGCGCGGCTCCCAGCTTTGCGATCGAGTCTTGATGCACGACCACGAAATGTGCACACAGGAGCTATATCCGTAGCTCTCGAGACTGTGGCTGATGGTAAGCGGTACAGCGAGTTCGGATGGGTAACCACGGTGGCGATTATCGATCTTTGCGTTGAGGGTATATGCGCGGTGTCGTCCGTACGTTACTGTTAATGGCGGAATGAATAATGGAAGCGGTAGGACAGTGTTGCCATATACTAATATGAAGAACGTTACCACGTATTCATAATGTAATAAGTTCCAGTTTATTTCTAAAACACAATTAATAAAAAAATGTAGTTGTACATACATACATACATATACTCACGCCTTTATCCCCGAAGGGGTAGGCAGAGGCCTATACCGGCCCACATTTCACCGTGTACAATTCGGTCCCACGTGACAGGTGGTGAGCCCATCGCCGTGTTGAAATGGACCGCCGCCGTCAGAGCCTCGTCCGTTGTTCAGCAGGTGCACGAGCTTGCACGTGAGGTTGACTTGGGCCCGATGGTGTTGGTAGGGCCCCACTACACCCAAAAATAAAATAAAATAAAATATACATATTAATTAATAATAGTCACGCTTTTATCGCCGAAGGGGTAGTATACGCCCACACTTCCCCTCGGAAGGATGTCCCAGAATTTCCGACAGACTTATCCGGCGACGAGGCAGGCGAGGCAGAGCATCGTGATATTTTCGAGGCTAGCCTGCTTGTGGCTTCCTCCTTCCGAGGGCTTACCCGGGGCGCCGTTAGCCGTGGGCTGTGGGCAGGATACGTGAGGTTTTTTAGTCGATAGAACTCAGAGGTTGACGAAAGAGCGCCCTGTGATTTAAGTCTGTAGGAGTCTGGCATAGCATCCATGAGGATTTTCCCTCACGTTAAAAGAAAAGCCTGCTTGTGGCTGTGGCAGCGCAGGTTTACCGCAAAACCACTCTGCTGTATTACAGCAGGGTACTGATGTTCCTGAAATAAAAACCACGTAAAAATATATCAAATTAATTTACTAAAATAATTATAGGTACTGGCTTTGTCTATTTAATTACTTGTTATTTAAAAACGTAGAAAAGCCATTTTTTGATTCGTAGGACACCATTAAATAGGTTTGTCAAAATATTTTGGTCAGATGAAAAAAAAACTATTTGAACTCATGCAGTGGTATCGAGTGGATTTCTTTTACGACGCTACCTTCTTTATTTTTATAACTATACGTTTTAATACCTTTTTATCGACATTTAACTGGGTTGCACCTGTTGTGGTCCCAAGACCTAAAATGCATAATAATTAAGAGTAAAGGGCTGCGCGAATTCACTTCTTTGTACAATAGAATAGATAGGTACCTACCTAATTCACATGAAACAAATGTTTTACTTTGTTTACACAAGAATATTGAAGTATTGACAAATAGTAAGGTGTTAATGTACACACATCAACACAGTCTAGGGATGTTTTTTAAAAAGTTCTGCTTCTCAAAAAATACTGGCTTATTTTAAAAACTTTTGATTGAATCTTATTTTTTAGGTATATTTGAATGATTCCAAATTTGAAATTTAAAAAAAGAAATTAAAACAAATGATTTGCGCGGCATTAGTATAGCGAAGTCCGAAATTTTAATTTTACCGACGATAGTTATTTGGTATTTGTTTTGTCCAGTTGAAGTTTTAAAGCTAGTTATTCATTAATTACGAATTTATTTAATTGTGTAAGTCATGCAGCAACGCCATTTAACTAGAGAAGAAATGCTAAGGGCAGTAGGCATGCTCCAAGCTGGGGCTACTCAGCGGAGTATTGCTGAGGAGATTGGAACCAGGCAAAACGTTATTTCAAGATTGTGGTCACGTTATCGTGCAACCGGGGAAGTGGCTGAAAGACACCGTGGCGGGAGACGCATAACCACCCAACGACAAGACCGATTTTTACAAGTTGCCGCGAGAATGCAGCCAAACGTTACAGCCGTGCAGTTGGTTCAACGGCTCCAGTCAGAACACCAATTGCTTGTTAGTGACCAAACTGTGAGGAGGAGACTGCATGAAGCTAACCTTCATGCTCGCAGGCCACTTCGTACTCCAGCACTACGCAGAGGAAATCGTGGACGAAGATTAGAGTGGGCTCGTGAACATTTGCTTTGGGAAGATAACCAGTGGTCTGTAGTACTGTTTACCGATGAGTTCCGATTCGGTTTTCATCCCGATTCACGAAGAGTACGCGTTTGGCGAGTTTCTGGTCGTGAGAGTCGTCTGCAACACCCCCAGGTAGGCCATCCATACAAGGGCGGGACAATTATGGTTTGGGCGGGAATTCGTTTTGGTGGAAGAACGGACCGCGTTTGGATTAGAAACACCATGACCGCTGAAAAATACCGCGACCAGGTGCTTGTACCCATTGTCTACTCTCATCGACTTCAAATGGGTCAAGAATTTGCTATCATGCATGACAACGCCCGTCCGCACACAGCACGAGCGGTGACCAGCTGGCTGCAGGACCATGACGTGTCGATTTTACCCTGGCCGGCGCAATCGCCTGATTAAAACCCCATCGAGCATGCGTGGGACATGCTCCAAAGAAGGGCTTATAAGAATTTTCCTGCAGACATTGCGACTGAAGAGCAACTTTTTTTGCATCTTAGCAGAACTTGGGACAATATCCCGCAGCGAGACTGATAACTTAATTCAATGCATGAAAAACCGTTGCAGGACCGTAACCTCATGGGTGGTTTTACAGACTACTGATTTTTCCTATCAGTGCAAAAAATTGAAAAGAAATTACTTATTTTTTATTTTTTCGTAAATGACACATTCATCTTCAGTTGCACCATTTTTTTACTTTTTGTTTTTATATGAAGCGCTCGTGGCCCCTCGGACTCAGTGTTCTATAAACGATCACTGCAGTAAGCAACTTTCACTACGGCCGGTCCATGGATGGGTGACCATCCATGTGATCACTTTGTGACATTTATTTGAGCGTTTCCGTGCTTCGGAAGGCACGTTAAGCCGGTGGTCCCGGTTGCCAGTAAAATGGCAGTCGTTAAGCTAAGTTGAAGGCTTTATTTCAACAGCAGGCATTCACAACCTGCGCCTGTCCATTTAAACACGGCAATACGGCTCACCACCTATTACGTGGGACAAATTATACAAAGGTGAAATGTGGGCTTATAATATGCCTCTGCCTACCCCTTCGGGGATAAAGGCGTGACCATATGTATGTATGTATGTTGTTTTTATTTTAATAAAATTGTATATAAGTCGAAAATAAATTCTTATTTTATTGTAAAATATAGACTGAAAAATGGGCTTCCTAAGAATATAACATTGTTGCATATTATTCCTAACAGATTTTCTGAAAATTGAGAAAATGTGAAATATCCCTAGACCGTGTTGATGTGTGTATTCGTGTCCAAAATTTGTGATACAATCAGTCATTTGAAAATATGTTTTATAATATTTTAATTTTACATGTGAAGAGTGACAGAAATCCTATAGTATGTAACAAATATTGTCTACTTCTATTGTGTTCATTAAATTAAATCATCAATATACTTACGTTAAATGTTCAACTACGCAATGTATCGCAAATTTAGCGATACTATACGCATACGGAATATTACGAGTATATTTTCCCTGAGGGGATACATTTGAAAACGATCTAATATACATTTACGTGTCCTGGAGGAGTTTTGTGATATGCTATACAAACTGTCACAGTTGAAAGGGATGACGAAAATATAATGTATTTGTGCTTGTGCCAAATGATGAAAATTTTCTTCATAACTACCGGTACCTACTTACCCCTTAGGATTAAATGGAGATCTTATAAGCTGTCGGTGTGTAATGGCAGGTCAGATGGCTACGGCTTTCAGATAGAAAACTGGTCATCTAATTTTCGACATAGATACATACATAATAGACACATCTTTTCCCCTGGGGTTTACTAAGCACTCATAGTTCATCAGTTGTATTTTATCCAACGTAATAGGTTGCCCGTTATATATTTTAAACGAATTCAAATTACAAGGAAACTTTCAAGATCCGTAATTATATAACCCAACATAACTTCTTAAACCTCAGCTTTGGTTCTGAAACTTAAAAGCGATTTGCCCCGTTCTTAATAGAAAACTTAAAACTTTAAAGCCACCTATTACAATGGAAACCTATACTAAGCCGGGACAAGTTCAGCGAAATATGTGTGAATAATTCAAACAAAGCTTTTTTTTTTGATGTGAGGGAAAATCCTCGTAGGATGCTATGCCGGACTCTTACCGACTAAAAAACCTCACGTAACGCCCAACAGCCTATGGTTGAGAGCCCCGGGTAAGCCCTCAGGAAGGATGTCCCGTGACTCCCAACAGACCTACGGCCGCCTCTGCGGCCTCACCCAGGGGTGGTTCGGGTGCAATCCCGCGTCTATGGGGGGTTTCGGATGTGACCCCGCTTCTAAGGGGGGGCGTGCGTGAGTTCCTCACGTCTCGCTGCCGTCATGGGCCTACTTCTGTAAGGACGGTGAGCGGCCCTCTCACCGTCCTCAGACCCCCGGTCATGGAGGCCGATAGTCCTCGGCGAAGACACGTCGGCGGCGCCCAGGGCGCCGACTGCGGAACTCGGGTGGGAGAGTTCTCTCCCGCACCCGGCCCGCCGCCTCCTTCGCGAGCATAACCTGCTCGCAGAAAGAGGCGGCGCAGTCCCACTTACTCCCGCTGGAGAGCATGGCTCGCACCATGGCCTCGAGCGAGAGAGTGTCCACGCCCAGACCCACTACGAGGACCTGGCGCTGTTGTGCCCACGCCGTGCACTCCACTAGAGTGTGGAGCGCCGTGTCATCGCTGCGGTCCTCGCAGTGCTGACACTCGCCCGTGGTTTCCCGGTGTTTTCGCCACAGATACCTACCGAAGCTACCGTGCCCGGCAAGCATCTGTGTCAACCGGTAGGAGAGAGCACCGTGTCTTCTCTCCAGCCACTCGTCCATGACCTGTCTGACGGCCGCGATTGTGGCGAATCCCCCCTTTGGTTGCTCAAGTAACACTTTCCATGTCTCCACGGTTTCCTGGTGAAGCAGGGTCCGCTGGGCCTCGATTTCTCGAGACGCAGGCCTTTGGCCCCGCTCCAGCGCCTCCTTGCGCCATCTGAACAGTGACGCAAGGGCTCTCGCTTCCAGGTCCCATGGAGGGGTCCCGGCTAGGAGACATGCCGTCTCACCGGATATCGTGCGGTATCCTCTTATCACTCTGACGGCCATCAATCTCTGCGGGCTCAGCAGTCTAGCCACATTGCTGGCCGTCAGGGTCTCCGCCCATACGGGAGCTCCGTATAGGGCCATGCTTCGCACGATCCCCAGGTACAGTCTCCTGTGGGGAGCGTTGGGTCCCCTGATGTTGGGCATCAGCCGCGCCAGTGCGGCTGATGCTCCCCTCAGTTTTGGGACCAAATTTCGGAAGTGATGTCCGAAGTTCCACCGGCCATCGAGTACGAGCCCCAGATACTTCATCGAGGGCTCGATGCCGATGCTGAAGCCCCCTAATTCAAACAAAGCTAATCGTGTACGAGAGGATTGTGGAATTCACTTTGTGTTCGTGTTTGAACCGTTTGAGTGCAATCCAATCCAATCCAACACATTCCATGCCTATCCCAGTACTTATTAGTGAGCTTTAACATCAAAGTTTATTTAATTATAAATAAATAATAAAAAAACCAACATGTGGGGTATTATACAATAGAGTGATTGCTAATTGATTTACAAACTGAAATATAATAATATACGGCAAAAAAATTTCGCTGGTTGTATGACTCTTTATTATTTTTCTTGTTTGAGTATAATAGTTGTAGCGGCAACAGAAACATAATAATCTGTTAAAACCGATCATTGATTTTGAGATGGTGACAAATAGACAGACGGACATCGGAAACTCAGTTATAAGCTTGCCTGTCACCATACATACAAATAAAAAGGCGATTTTAAACACTTTTACACCTGGTTCACATTTCCATGGGATTTGGAAACGGAAACAGAATTGGAAGAACGGGTGTTGCCGCGAGTGCCACCTAGTATTTGTATAAATGTAGGGAGGAACTCAAAATAATATTAAATTTTCAACACATCTCATGCGGATTGCGGTACTCAGTATTCCGTGTGGTCAGTCATGAAATCTTCAGGCCAAATGTCATAAATTACATATTTCGTGTTGCTCGCTGCCCGTGTTGAAACATCCGGTACTCCCGAGGGAGTCAGGTCAAGACTGAGTAATAGTATATTCTCGGATGCCTTTGCAGGGGCTGCTGTTTTATGCTCTGTTGATCACAATGGTACTGCGATGAAATATCTAACGGATAATATAGCTAGAGTTGAAATTCCTATGTACTTTGACCCTGTTCAGCCAATTGAGATACTTAAAATCATCAAAAAAATGCCATCCAAAAAGTCCTGTGGGTATGATGATATTTCCTTATCGGTGCTTAAAGACAATATTGAAATATTAGCTTATCCGATAGCTGAGCTATTAAATAAATGTATAGATAAAGGAGAGTTTCCCGAACAATTTAAAATTGCCAAAATTTTACCAATTTTTAAGAAGGGTTCTAGAACCGACCCCGCTAATTATAGGCCAATATCATTACTGCCAGTGTTCTCTAAAATATTTAAAAAGGTCATGAAAACAAGACTCATAAACCACATTAATAAGTGTGAAGTCTTGAATCGCAGACAGTTTGGGTACCAGAAGAGTATAGGGACTTTAGATGCTATAGACACATTGATAGAAGATGTAGTAAATAGTTTAAATAAAAAACGCAAAGTGGCAGGACTATTCCTTGATCTTAGCGCTGCATTTGACAGTGTTGATCATCAATTATTAATAAAAAAACTTGAGCACTATGGCATACGTAATAACATTCTTAACTTATTTAACTCTTACTTATCTAACAGGAAGCAATTTGTTGAGACAAAAGTAGTAGTAGAAGACAAAGAGAAATCATACAAATCGAGATTAACAACAGTTCGAATGGGGGTTCCTCAAGGGTCAGTTTTGGGACCTATCTTCTTTGTTTTGTTTTTGAATGATATGGTAGATTATATCTGTAATGAGATTCCGGACATAAAACTCGTGCTCTTTGCAGACGATACAAACGCAATAATTTCAGATGATAGTGTTGATAGTTTGGAAACAAAAGACAATACTGCATTGTCTACTTTTGAGAGATGGTTTGCGATGAACAATTTGAAATTGAATGTTACAAAAACGAAGTGTATGATTTTCAAGTCTACAACTAAAGGGACTGCAAAATTAAGGGTTCAGTCTTTAGGTACCAGTGTTGATGTGGTAGATACAGTTAAATTCCTAGGTGTGCAACTTGATTCCATGCTAAGCTGGAGACAGGAGTTGACTGCATTGGTTAATTCCTTGAGCTCTGCTTGCTATGCGATCAGGAGTTTAAGAGACGAATTGACTATTCATCAATTGAAAATGGTGTACCATGCGCTGGTTGAATCGAGGATTAGATACAGTGTACTGTTCTGGGGAAATAGCTACAAGTATAACACAAATTCTGCATTTGTTACGCAAAAAAGAGCATTGCGAACTGTTCTACGCATTGGTCAGACGGAGTCATGTAAACCTCATTTCATTGAACTGAAAATTCTGACAGTTCCATGTTTATACATATTAGTGTTATTGACAAACCTAATAAAGAATTTAGACAAATTTGAAACAAAGGCTGAAAGAGAAATAAGAGTAAACAGTCGTAGAAAAGATTTAAATACTTTAATTATACCTAGGCTTAATGTTGTCCAGCATAGTTCAGGGGTGCAAGCTATCAGGGTCTTTAATGTACTCCCCACCGAATTAAAAATCATTCACAGTGTCAGTATTTTTAAGAAAAAATTAAAAGCATATTTGTTAGAGAAATGTTATTACGATATAGATGAATTTTTGAGTGGGCCCTATTGTAATAATGATTCAATGTATTGAATAAATTGACTCCGATGTATTTTAACTGACATATTAATCACATTCCTTGGCCTTGCAAAATGTTTATGTATTTTAAATGAATGTATTATGAACTGACTCTGGTGTATTTTAACTTGACATACTTACCAATGTAATTACGGGCCTCGCTAGATTTTATTACAATAATGTTTTCACCTACTGACATCTTAAAAGCTAAAACTGAAACCTCAAACACAGATTAGTGTAAAGATATATTTATTGATATGGAATAATGTAACACAATGACATTTAGATTAATGTGAATAAGTCAGTGCTTGATAAAATTAAGTATGTTGATGGTGACACTATAATTATTGATTGGTTCCATGTACCTATTTGTTCGCTGTTTTGTAATTGATAAATTTGTTGTGTTGTTGCTGGAGTATTCACGGACGCATAATATTCTACACAAATGTATTTTGTTCTGAATAAATGACTTTTGACTTATGACTTATAGCGTATTTTATTATATCCGACTTCATAAAATATTATAATTGGTGAAAGTTTGTAAAGATGTTTGAAAGTTTGTGACTCAATTATGCACTTCTTCTATAATAAGAGTTTTGCATTTCAATATACCTTCTAGAAAAAAATACGTTTTTATAACTTGCAACAATAACAATGCACAAAATCAACAACACAGTCAATGATTCCTGAGAGTTGTTTTGGAAAACAGAAGGTTTTGTACGTCCGTTACGTGGCGAACGTAATGTCACTAATTTTAATTTGGGAAAATTTTAATTGTATAGAACATTTTTACCATGCAAATAAAGACGCAATCTTCACGTAACTAATCGGTTGGCATTAGATACACCTTAGATGAGTGCCATAATAAAATTTAGCGGATAAGCTTGATCTCATAACGTATAACTTCTTTATCTACCCACGTTCACCAAAATATTACCGAGAAAAACATTAGAATAAACAAAAATTTGCTTGATGGCAAGGTAAGAAATGAAATAATATCCTTATAATATTCCAAATATAAGACACCCACGAAACCGCAATGTTTGGTTATCCCACATACGTTTTACTTTATGCGATGCTTTACCAGGTTACAAAAAGCATTACTTATCTCCATTGTGAAAACATTGAAAATCCTGTCAACTAAAATACCTCTGTCGATTATGTTTTTATGCCTTAACTATTTAAACGATTCTGATGGCATTCTGAATAGAAATAAAATAGAACTTGAGAAAGCAAGGCAACAAGTGCCCTAAAGGAGTACGGGTAAACCTCACAACATTTTAAAAATTATCTCAATCTTTATCAGAATAGAGTTTCTTAGTTCCAAGAAAGCAATCTGACTCAATAATTATAAGTCTGATTTAAGTAGAATATTGATCAAAGGAATTGTTAGTCTAGGCATCTTAAACTTAGTGTTTCTAACTTTCTGTTTGAAACATCAGCAAACAACTTATGCCTTTCACCGTACTAGCCAACAATAACACTGTCGGCGTCCAGAGACTCCACAAAGTCAAGTGGAATAACTGCTTAAGGGAGGATAAGTTTTGATGAATAGTGGCCCAAGAAAGTTTAAAGTAATTTATGGTAGCGTCCACGGTACAGGTTTCTTTTTATACGTTATATTTTGGGCGTATTTGTTCGTTTTTTTAGAGTTCCGTACCCCAAGGCTAAAAACGGCACCTTTTTCATGAGACTTCGCTGTTCGTCCGTCTGTATCTCAGGAACCTTTGATGCCGCTATAACTACTACTACTACCGTGCGCGAGTCGGCACTTGGCCGGTTTTTTATCAAATCGGCAATCTATTGCTGGACAATGGCGCCCTGAGTGCTACGACAGTAAATATATCATTCAGAATCATAATGTTTATAATGCCCTGATGCTTCTATCAGCTTTTTGGCCGATAGAAGCATCAGGGCTGTTGTCGACGGTAGCTGTTCTGACTGCATGGCCATAAACGCTGGAGTACCGCAAGGCTCAGTGTTGTCCCCTACCCTGTTTCTGCTGCATATCAATGACATGTTGTCTATTGACGGCATTCATTGTTATGCAGACGACAGTACAGGGGACACTTGTTACACAGGCCGTCCCGGTATCTCTCGGGACGCAGTGGAGGAAAGTCGTGAACAGCTTGTGTCTGAAATCGAGGCTACTCTTACTAGAGTGTCCGATTGGGGTAGACAAAACCTTGTCCAGTTCAATCCCTCCAAGACACAGGCGTGTTTCTTCACCGCTAAGAAAGCCCCAATTACTGTAGCGCCACGATTCCAGGGCACATCTCTTTCCATCTCTAAAAGTATAGGGATCCTTGGTGTTGACATCTCCAGTGACGTTCAGTTCCGCAGTCATTTGGAGGACAAGGCCAGGCTGGCGTCCAAGAAGCTCGGTGTGCTCAACAGGGCGCGGCGGTACTTTACTGCGGCGCAAACACTGCTTCTCTATAAGTCGCAAGTGCGGCCACACATGGAGTACTGCTGTCACCTCTGGGCGGGGGCACCTGAATATCAGCTTCGCCCATTTGACTCGGTGCAGAGGCGAGCTGTGAGAGTTGTCATCGATCCTATACTGACAGGTGGTGTAGAACCTCTTCGCGACAGGAGAGACTATGCCTCCTTATGCGTGTTCTACCGCCTGTACAATGGTATGTGCTCCGAGGAATTGTTTGACATGATGCCCACGGCTACCTTCTATCATCGCACCGCTCGCCATAGACAGGGATTTCATCCTCACACCCTACGTCCGGAGCGTTTGAGCACGGTTAGATCCGGTAGGGGTTTTCTTCCGCGCACGCTTAGGTTGTGTAATGATCTTCCTGCCTCGGTTTTCCCAAACGCCTACAGTATGGGGTTCTTCAAAAGGGGTCTAAGAAGGTTTTTACAGGGTCGGCAGCGCGAGTGTGGCGCCTCTGGTGTTGCAAACGTTCATAGGCTGCGGTGACCACCGGTCCTTCTGGTGGGCCGTGTGCTTGTCTGCCACCTTAGTGGTATATAAAAAAAAAAAAAAAAATGTTAGTATGAAAATAAATCAAAAGTACGTACGTCGACAGAATTAAGTTTTATCGTTAAAAAATCCAAGATCTGAATTCAGTATTCTAGATAGATCATTTTACCTTTTGCAAGCTTATTCGGTTTAAAAATAAAATTAACTCAGAGCCAAATTTAATGTAGGCTACGTCCAAGTATTTTCTTTGCGAAAGCAATTAGTCTTTATTTCATTTGCGACTGGAATCTTAGCATACTTGGAACTTTTTAGACTCGGCTATGGACATGGTTTATTCATATTCAGAGTGCAGGGTAAGTGTGAGGATGAACAGTCCTCCCATTTTGTATCCTAAGGGGTACGTATTTGAATACCTAAAATTATAATACCTAAAGTTAAATAACCTAAGTTCAAAATACCAAAAATCTAAATAAATAATGGTGGGTTGACCTAAATTTAAAAATACCGAAAGTTTAAAATGCCTAAATATTTGAATACCTAAAATTATAATACATAAAGTTAAATAACCTAAGTTCAAAATACCTAATGGTTGTTTGACTTACGAAATAATATGTCTTACCACATATTATTTTGTAAGTCAAACAACCAGGCTTAAAGAAAAAGGGACACTGCTCACCCCGACTCGGATAGGTTAGGTCAGAAGGCTAAGGCGGGAGCGGAGCTCCGCTCCCGCCTTAGCCTTCGTGGTTATTTTTTTTTATAACCACTCATACAAGGATTGTCTGCTCCAATCCTGAAGTTCCAAATCCTTGTATGTGTGGTTATAAAAAAAATAACCTAACCTAACCTATCCGAGTCGGGGTCCCCACCCCGACTCGGATAGGTTAGGTTAGGTTAGTTAGTCGGGGGTTTAGGTATTTTGAACCATTTGGTATTTAGATTTTAGGTATTTTGAACTTAGGTTATTTAACTTTAGGTATTATAATTTTACGTATTCAAATACGTACCCATCCTAAGCGTTCGTTTACGAAGCAAGTCTCTATCGAACCGTATAGAGTACAGTTCGATAGGACTTTCTTCCGCGCACACTTCTATTGTGAAAATCGGTGCTACCCGGTGGTTAGCTAACATGATCGTAATTTTCTGTGGAAGACACGTTAGATATCACATCAAACTAAAGCTACTTACAGAAAATCAGCGTGACTATCTATAAAATATATCACTATAAAAAAATGTACCTACTTACTTGTGTTGTGGTATCCTGCTGAGTGTAAGTTTATAGCTAATGTAATGCAAATGCAAAACCTATTTTGGACGTAATTTGTTTTAAACCCTAATGAAGGAGGACGTTTAGTATTAAGCCTGAGTTAAAAAACCGATCATGTACGAGTCCAACTCTCGCACAGAGGGGACCAAAAAAGGGAGCCCCTATAATTTTTTTTATTTGTTTTTATAAACTGCAACAGAAATAAATGAACTGTTAAAGTTTCATCTGTATAGCTACCTCGGTTCCTGAAATATATTCCTGGAGAAAGACACACAGATGAACAGTGTAATTCCTGTAATAGGACCCGGGTTTTAACCTTTAGGTACAGAACCCTAAAACAAGAAGTCGTGAGACGGTCTCACCCGACTTCCCCTACCAGACTTGCTCTAAAAAAGTTTATTGTGAAAGTGAAAGTTCAATCCGATTGACGTTGTCATTTTTGTTTTATTTCAAACTTTGAACAGATGATCTACATGACCTAGTGACGTAATTTAATGCAACAGAGTCACAGACTACAAACACAAGTCTCGCTATAAGCCCCTCTGCTATCTATTTTCTAGAGGGGGGCTAAAAGTATCTGTATTCAACTTTTTAAACATTTACGTATCTAAAAATTGTAGTATATTGGGTGTAGTGGGGCCCTACCAACACCTTCGGGCCCAAGTCAACCTCACGTGCAAGCTCGTGCACCTGCTGAACAACGGACGAGGCTCTGACGGCGGCGGTCCATTTCAACACGGCGATGGGCTCACCACCTGTTACGTGGGACCGAATTGTACACGGTGAAATGTGGGCCGGTATAGGCCTCTGCCTACCCCTTCAGGGATAAAGGCGTGAGTATATGTATGTATGTATGAACGTATCTAAACATTACGTGACGTTGCTTGGACCCCAAAGATATCACATTTACACCCGGTCTTTAACTGTCAAAATGCCTACTTAATTCCTTAACATAAGTACTCAAAACCTTTTAATCTATGCTAATCTCATTTTAAGCGCAAAACCTTTTATAACTAAGAGGAATAATGACTAGAAACGGAGAATTAAAAAGCTGTAAAAAGTACAGCGGGGTGAATAAATTATGATTTATAAATGGTCAATAGTAGAAATTTGACTGGAGTTTTAATTGAAAATGGTAACATAACCGGCCAAGTGCGAGCCGAACTCGCGCACAGAGGGTTCCGTAACAAAAACGTTTGTTGTATGGAAGCCTCCCTTGAATATTTTTTTTTTAAGTAGATATTTATTGTTACAGCGGCAACAGCAATAATACCTTCATATTCTGTAAAAAATTTCAGCTCTCTAACTATCACCGTTCATGAGAAACAACCTCGTAACGGACGGACAGACAGACGGACCGCGAAGTTTTAGTAATAGCGTCCCGTTTTTATCCTTCGGGTACGGAACTTTGTGTTGGTTGACTGTATAACACTTGGCTTTTTTTATTCGCTTCGTTCGCACCTCGTAAACATTTACGAACCTGAATATAAATTACTTTCTCGAGATTTCACAGTTTATGACTACATTTTTAATGATGCTGGAACTCAATGAAACGATTTGGAAATTCTGAATATCATTTCCTTTTGATGTGGTTATCAATATAATCCACCCGACTGATTACACTTGCATAATGTTACAACTTCAGACTGAACGCGAGAAGTATATAAGTATGTAAATTTCGTCAAAAACCCACTTGATATCGACCAGCACCTTTATTAGTACTACCCTCTTATAAAATGTTTTAAAGCACTTTTTTCGTTTAGTAGGTACTTGAGCCTGTGACATTTGAACCCGTCACCGTGACCTTTACCAAAGGTAGAAAAGGCTTTACTCAAAGACGGCGGAGTTGCCGGCATCGGCCCCGGCATAAAGCCATAACCAAAATAGAATAGTCCTTACTCGAAGAAAAAGTCCACTAAGATCAGATTATAATTTCCATGAGTGAACGGTGATGAATTAATTAGAGTGTTGCTCATTTTCAGGTGAGTGGGTCCCTTCTATAAAGAAAATAAGAAAAACACCTGAAATTTGGAACCTGAAATTTTTGGCCTCGAGCCGTTTGGCGCAGCGAAGAACCACTGCATCCTCGGCTGCCTTCTACCGAATATATCATGGCGAGCGTTCTGAAGAGCTCTTCAACCTGATCCCGCCCTCTCCTTTACGATCCCGAACAACGCGTGCCGGGCAGAGGTGCCACTCACACACAGTGGAGAGAATCTTCGCCAGAACTGAGCGTTGCAAAAGATCGTCCCTCTGTCGAACTATAAAAACCTGGAATGACCTGCCCGCACACGTTTTTTTCTCATCATATAATCCCGGGTTCTTTAAGCGGAGCGTGAAGAGGCACATCACAGGGCCGCCAACTTGTGGACTACTGTCAGAAGTCTTACGGACTATGAGAGGGGCCCCCAATCGCTAGATGCGCCTCGGCTTTCTATCAGTGACGACGTCAATTTGGTGAGCTTAATACAAATAAAAACCTAGAACTGTAGAAGCCTGCGGCTTGTACATATAAATCAGTTCCCGTTCCGGCATCCCAATTGAACGTATTTCAGACTTCTTACTATAATCTATCCTTCAACCAAATTTCAGACAGATTCTTTTATCTGTTAGAGCGTGAAAAGTAAATAACATCTATCCACACTCACACCTTATTGCATTTATAATACATATTAGTTAAGTTTGTAAAACTGTAATGAATAATTTGCAAAAACAACAAGAAGTCAGGCTAATCCTAAGCTCTGAACTTTAAAATCTGCTAGTGTGCAGTAATAAAACCAACTAAATGGAGCCTGCAACGAATCGCAGGATCTGCATACTAGATGAAAGCATTTTGCAAAGTAAGCCGCACATTTCGCTGCACTCTCGGCAAAGCCCGAGATTATTCGATCTTCGGCAATTAGCTATCAGTGATGGAGTGAATATCTCTGGCAGTATTGAACTTTGTTGCTTTTATAAATAGGTCTTTTTTATGTGTTACTGTTTCATAAAAGCTTGAAAGAGCTTTTTGAAGTTAATTTTGAAATTATGAATTGAAAACTTAACTCATTATAGCATTTATCATTAGACTAGGCATGATATTAAATGAAACAATCGGTAGACGAGTGATGTTCTATTAAATGTAATGTTAACAGTATTTACATACATACATAATAGTCTCGCCTCTATCCCCGATGAGGTAGGCAGAGTCATAGTATACGCCCACCTTATAGTTTTATGTCCCAAGTAATAGGTGGTGGTGAGCCTATTTGGAGTGGAATTTTGTTTTCGTTCCCGTTTCCCATGGGAAAATATTTCCGAGATAAAAAATTACTGCGGGCGTATATGAGATTTCAGACAATAATCTATCGCTGTATCAAACTTCAGCCGATAGAGCGTGTTTGCATAACAAACATTGGAATATCTTCACAAACTTTTACATTATGTAAAATGTGTTAGTAAGATTAGTAGGATTTAGCCAGATCGTTTGGTTTGGTTTCCGATGTATGTTTCTGTAAGCTTCATCAAAATCACGTGCGAGACATAAAGTAATTTTTAGATATTTTCTACCTTAGTTTATTTAAAAACTGCTGCCTTTTTCGAGTAGAAATTGGAAATAGGAAGATACTCATTCCACAAATAATGGTAAAAGTATTTTAGAGTATTTTATATTATTCGACGAAATAGTGTATTATTCCTCAGCTAAGTATAATTCCGACGTTGTCGATGGTATAAAAGTGTTAGTAAACGTTTAAAAAAACATTTAAAAAAGTAAAATGTTAAGCAGCTGGGCCATTATTTTGCTACAATCGGGTGAAATATAAAATTTTGCATTTCATTTTCACTGCAATATATGCGATGACGTGGATGTTATTGTAATGAAATTCCGCGAACAATATTTTAAAGAGCGGAATAAAATTTTAATATTTTACAAACCACCGGCATGTTTCCCGATGATTAGTTTTTAAAATTTTTGAGTAAATGCGGTTTGTGTTTTCTCCATAGATATGTTTACAATTATACTATACTTTGGTTTATATTATTTTGTCAACGATATTTTACAGTAAAAATATTATATCAGCTACTTTTATTTATCTACGTTTTACCTTTTCGATGATAAATTAATATTATCTTTATGAGCACAACCTACAATTTTCAAATTGCCTGTCTAGACTGCTGTCAACACAGGACTTTTTGTACTAATTTGACGTCTAACAATGACAGACATAATGTGTATTATTTTACTTCATATTCAGTTTATGGAAAAGCTTCAAATTGGAATACTTATTTACTTATTATGATATTTTATTAAGTCGCACATTTTATCTTCTTAATGGATGTAATTCAGCGTCCCGATATCCGATATACTCTCCGAGTACGATGAAAGTCATAATAATAAAGTTCGAATACTTCTATTTCAAAAAGTCGGTCCGCTCGCACTGAGAATTTTAAAGCTCTATAAAAAAGTGAGCCAAGCCACGGGAAAAGTTTTCTACTGCAAATCTCCAAAAATATTATATGAAAGCAATCATTCTATAAAATTAATAGCTTCTATACAAAATATAAATTAATATTTTTCCTAAGTTTTAGTTACTATATTGCATAACATAATTATAGCTTTGTATCAAAAAGAAAACGATAAGAAATATAAATTGTTCTGTCGACACGAGCAATTCTGCTATAGTAGTATAATAAAACAGTTATTTGGTGCGAAATAAAAGTGTTGTAAGACACAACCGTAAATTTCCTCATGACGACGGTCTCATAAGGCTCACGATGAAATGTGACGTAATGGTGTTTCTTACAGGGCTGTCACAAATCAAAGCCTCGAGAATTCTTGTAACTGCAAAACTTTTTTTATGATTTACCATCATGACATCTTCAGGAGTCAATAAAAAAAACAGCTTACATGAATAATAAGGAACGTCCAAATATAGCAAAAAACATTTTAGGTGAAAAAATAATGGGTACAGAGGAAATACTAACAAGATACTAAGAATTTCAGAAACCCAATGGTGTGAGTATTATAGCAACGGATTTCTGTCATTTTTATCGAATATTAGTAACGAATCACGTATTTGAAATTTTGTAGCCAACAATAATAAAGAATTGTACAGTAGTTGTAAGTAAAGGGGTCATAATTGCAAGTGATTTCAAGTATTCTTAAAGTTCTTTTCAAAATCTCGCCATACGTGAACTATATAATTAATTTTATACCATGATAGTTACGGTCTTTTTGTGTGGAAATCGTTTATGGATGCTTAGCGACTAAAACCACATTGTTTCATGCCACTGCCTAAGGCCGGAAGCGCCGGGGTAGGCCTCGAAAGTATGGCTCAAGATCTCTGACAGACTTTGTCAACCACATAGGGGTTCTGGTAATATACTGAGTCTATCAGAGGGTAGTTATACTTCCATCTAGAATGAAAAATAAGCTTTTGTAGCACACAAAAATGAATTAAAATAAATACAGCTTAGCACAGCCCTAGACAGTCGTACCCATTAAACACATTTGATGAACGTTGCAATCAGAAGCTGAGCAATATCGCTGGTGTCGTTTCAGAGGGATTAGGTGGTAATTAAAAGAGGTCATACAGTTTATAGGCACTACGCACGCATACACCACATTATTTGTATGATAACGATAATGTGCTGTGATACGCGGACCGTAATATAACACAGTAAATGTGATACAATCTTTGGTTTGTAGGACATACGAGAACAGTATTTAGGTAGGTATTAATGTTGTGTACTAAAACGGTTACTGTATTCCGCTACTGCTCGATTTTGAATAACCCTCACTCAATTTTAGCGCGTTTTAAGTATTTTCTACTACAGCCGGTCTTTATATTGGTTACAGTTTCTGTGATTACCCACACCAGTAGGACTGCAGTTGCTAAATTAAGTTACAAAAAAATGCTACAATAATTTCAGCAGACACAGTCTGCCCATGTCTGTTTAAACACAGCAGTAAGTCACCATCTGCTATATGTAAGCATGTGGGCTTCTATAATACTTCTACCAACCTCTTTGGCCATATCTATGTTGATCAGAAAGTAAATAATTACCTACTAAACACATTAAACTTTTGCAGAAAATATACGAACATACCGGTGCAATAGTAAAATATTTAAAAACTAACTAGTGTTGATGGTGTCTGTGCAACACTCCATATATCATGGCGCCAGGAAATATAGCCTTTTAGCATCTGTGAGATATACACCGTTAAAGAGAAAAATGAAACCGGCTACACAGCTCGCGACATTGTACTGATAAACGACACTAGTTTCTTTTTAAATTGAATGAAAATTCATCTACATGAATTTTTTATGACGAATTTCTTTTGTGAGAAGTGGTTAGGCATATTGTATCTCTGTATGATGCTATTCCTATGTGGGGAATGAAGAGAAGTTTGTTTTGAAGAGAAGTATGAAAGAAATAATAGAAAGCTAGGTCTTTAGAATCGAATAAACGTATACATTCATACGGTCACGCCTTTATCCCCGAAGGGGTAGGCAGAGGCATATTATATGCCCACATTTCACCTTTGTATAATTTGTCCCACGTAATAGGTGGTGAGCCGTATTGCCGTGTTTAAATGGACAGGCGCAGGTTGTGACTGCCTGCTGTTGAAATAAAGCCTTCAACTTAGCTTAACGACTGCCATTTTACTGGCAACCGGGACCAACGGCTTATCGTGCCTTCTGAAGCACGGAAACGCTCAAATAAATGTCACAAAGTGATTACATGGATGGTAACCCATCCATGGACCGGCCATAGTGAAAGTAGCTTACTGCAGTGATCGTTTACAGAACACTGAGTCCGCGGGACCACGAGCTAGAATTGAGAGACGTCAAAATACAGCGATAGATGAGCTAATCATATTTTAACAGCAACAGCACAAGAGAAACCCCGAGCTATAAGGTTTAGAATCTATTAGAATACCAATATTATTTACATGTAAAAAATACCTAGATACTATACGCCAAATCATGTAGCATATTGCCGCGTGAATATGAATGAGTCGTTGTGGATTTCCGTTGTTGAAATTTTCAAGTCATCCGATAAGGCCTTCAATAAACTGTGATAAATAGTCGCCTTTTTATTGGCCATTCAGACCTACGCGACGGCTATTTATTTCTGTCTAAAAATTCATGAAATATCAACAGGTACCCAAAAGAAAGCAACGTCGAAAAAAAAAGAAAAACCTTTTTTTAGAGGTATTTCAGGCATGTGGTTTCAACAAAATATTTTCGAGCAAAATGTATATCGCTTCGGGCTCCCAGCAGCAGAGCAGGGCAGTGCTAGAAAACCGTGTGGTTTTAGTCGGTAAGAGTCTGGCATAGCATCCATTAAGGATTTCCACACGTAAAAACTTATACAATAAATAATCAATCAATACATATAATAAAATCGTAACAGGTCGCTGTCTGTACATGGAAGATAAATAAGAAAAAATATTATAGGGGGGCTTTATGAACGCAATAGAACCCAAAACAATGATTTTTAGAATTTTTGTCTGTTTGTCTGTATGTCTGTATGTCTGTATGTCTGTATATCTGTATATCTGTTTGTCTGTACGGTTGTGCACGCTAATCTCAGTAACCGCTCAACCGATTGCAATGCGGTTTTTTTTATTGTGTTGAAGTTTGCTCCAGTTAACATTTAGCGTTTGTTTCATGTAAATCGGTTTAGAAATAAAAGAGTTATAACACTTTTAAGAATCAGATATTTTGAAAATTTTAATTGTAGGGGTTTCTTTGAATGTGAGTGAACCTAAACTGGCGTGTTGGCTTAATCATAAAAGAGCTTAATGATAAGACTATTTTTAAACAATTCAGTCCGCGCCGAAGGCGTGGACTGAATTGTTTTAAAATAGACTTAATCATTAAGCTCTTTTATGATTAAGCAAACAGGGCAGTTTCAGACGCTGCTTGATGACTCTGATGAAGAAATACCTTTCCTTTCATACACCTTATGTGACGTAAACGAAGTTGCGGGCTCAGCTAGTACATAATACAAATACAATTAATAACTATCAAAGTGGAATTCATGAAGGATTTTCACGCATAAATTCGTATTACATAATAATTAAATTATACTATGTGATGCGGGATGAATATAATAACTTAATCAGTGATTTTATTCCAAACATTTATCTATCAAACATTAATTATAGCTATAACACACACACACACACTACAAACTGTAATACTTTGTTAACACAGGTGGGTACAATGTTAGATTCTCGGTCTGCAAACCTTGCGGCGGCGCGGCGGCTTGGAACTTTCACAAAGGATTTAAAAGACAAGCTACCAACATTGTCGCATACACAGAGAAAAGAACTTTTAAAGAGATATTGTCTTCTTGGTTAGTTTTGAATAGAAACAAACTTTATACGATGGAAAGATAACTTCTGTTGTGTTTACTTTCATAACTTTAACATGCTTTTGTAAGAAAAGAGTGTTTATATATGGGTTCCGTTAACATTAAATAGGTAGGTAATATTATACGACATGTAATCGTTTGTTGCTCATCCATCTATGTACATTTTAAATGTGTATCTACTATACCTACCTACACATCTTCACAAGCAAGTGTATTTTATCGTGTAAGTACTCATCAATAAAGCATTGTCCATCTGATTATGACAAAACGTTCTAAAGGAATTTAGGGTGCACCTGAAATACTACCTAAATTATTATCTTCAACAATTTGTTTACAGCCGGCAATAGGCTCACCCACCACTGTCTATTTATTACGTTTGCGTATATAATGCCTCAGCCTACCTTTTCGATGATAAAAGCGTAACTATGTGTACATACAACATTTTATTCAAAAATCCAATAAACTGCGAATGTCACTCGTAAATAAATAAATTCTGATGCCGACAGTAAATTTCACCGGCAGAAAACACGTTCGTAACATTTTATTAACCAAATAACAAAGTTGAAATAAAACCGAAATAAAATCAGTGTTTCCCAAAACTGAATATGAATGAACCAGAATCGGTGAAATTCAATCGTAACCGAGCTCCCAATTTACATTCAAATGACGACTTCAGTTATGATATCGCTCAGGTTATTACGAGTATACTACATTATTATATTTGGTTTCAATAACTACTTCATTCCCTAGGGGCAATGATATGCGAAATTAATAAAATCTTAGCGTGAAGTTTCGGTTTAACGAAAGTGAAGGGGTATACTACGCCAAATCGAATGCCAAATAATCGAACATCCAAATACTCGAACGTTCAAAATATCGAACGTTTAATAATTATATCGAACATTGATATTGTAATCTTCGATATTTTGAACGTTCGATATATTGAACGTTCGATATTTTGAACGTTCGATTATTTAGCATTCGATTTGGCGTAGTATACCCAAGTGAAGTGCTTTCAGCCTGTGAAGCTTTTCAAAATTATTTTACTACTATATACTTCACTAATACCTAAAAAAGGTAAGTATGTATGTAGAAACATACTCACGTAATGTAGTAGAACAGTGACTAATATCATTAGGGAATAAGAATGGGAACCTAAAGCTAAATGGTGGATTTGTTAGGTAAACTGAAGGTTAAAAATAGTAAAAACACATTTCAGCACTTCTAACTGTCAAGAAATATATGTATTTTTAATATACTCACTGGCTGTGTGAAATCTCCAATAAATAATTACCAGTACTTATTTCACATCACAACTTGGTGTCACAGTTTAGAGTTGGGTTCAGTTTGAAGGATGGAGACTTTCAAAGACACTTTTTCCGCTGCTATGGCAAGTCTTGATGAGCGTATGGCAAATTTTGAACTGGAGCTTCAAAATGTTGGTAAGGGCCTTTCAAATACTTCTTCTCTGGCGGGCCTTACAGCCGATTATAATGCTTTCAAAACTTTTGTGATGGGTACTCTTTCTGCATTTCGCCATCAGTTTGAGTACCTGGCTCGCCAGGTTGATAATTTGGAGCTAAGGAGTCGACGTAAGATGCTCATGTTGCATGGTGTTCAAGAGCCGAAGAATGAGGAAGCATCCCATACAGTGGTTGAAATAGTAAAGGAACAACTTGGACTTCAATCTTTCACTGCGGATGACATCAGTAGATGCCATAGGATGGGCCGCCTTTCTAGCCCCAATAAGCCACGACCCATGTTGGTGAAGTTTCGACAATTGGATGTTCGAAATAAAGTGTGGTTCACGAAATCGAAGTTGAAAGGCACAGGGTTTACGCTTTCTGAGTTCGTGACACGGGCCCGGCACGAAGTATTCCTGGCGGCACGTGAGCGTTTCGGGATCAACAAATGTTGGACCAGGGAAGGCCATGTTTATGTCCTGGATGCCGACGGAACACGTCATCGTGTAGCAAGTATAAGTGACTTAAATCAGCTCGACAGTAATAACCATAAAACATCCGCTCCTGTAGTCAAGGTTTCAACCAAGTCCAGACGTGCCGTAGTAAAAAAGTAATGTTTACAGTTATTGATACATCTACCACTGTTGCGTAAGGTCAGGTACTCATTTATTGAAATTCTTGTTTACTCACTACCTACCCTAATTCTTTTAGCTTTACTTTGCAAAGTAATACCATAACTTGTCTTGTATTTATTTTACTAACACCGCTGTAAATATGTTTTCTTGTTGTTGATTTTATTTGACTGACAAGTGTCAGCTGTCACAATACATTGACGCATACATTTTTTATTTTTTTTTTCCTTTTTACCAAACTTGTGCAGCCAAAGGACTGTAGTCCATACAGCGTAGGTAGTGATTTCATTACTATGGTTTATTTTGTTTAATTGTATTAATGGGTATGTGCCGACCTCTGCATACTTTTCTGTATTGGTTTTTGTGATGTTAGTCTCTGGTATTGTATAAAAATAATAAAAACACATGTAACACGCAGCCGGCGGGTGGATATTTGTATAGAATAGTCAGATCCAATTTTGTGGTACCTGTATTATATTATTAATATATTTCATTTATATATATTATATATATTTTATTTATTTATTATTATATTTTATTATAATATATTTAATAATTTTGATGGCGAGCACAGATAATAGTGACAATGAAAGCTTTGTTACAGCGAGTAGTCTGAATGATAGCTTTTCGTATATGCCTTCATTAGCTGATGTTATTCAGACCCAGTTTGCTGATGTACCGAAGAATTTCAATGTAGTCCATATAAATGCACAGAGTGTTCACGCCCATTTCCCGAGTATGCTGACGACCTTTAACTGTAAAAATATTCATGCTATTCTTATCTCTGAAACCTTTCTTAAGCCTTGTTTACTTTCTAGGTGCTACTCTCTTCCTGAGTTCAATCTAATTAGAAATGACCGCACCGGCCCAAAGTGTGGCGGTGTTGCGATCTATCTACGTAATAACATACCTTATAGTATTCTCGACTTATCTCCACAACCGCCGCCATCATATGCTGGTGATATAAAATTATTACTTGGTGATATAAAATTATTACTTGGAGTATATTATTGCCCCTCAATGCACATTAACTTTTTCTCTTCATTTGAAAATTTAGTTGAACGACTTTCACCAAATTATAGCCAAACTATTATTATGGGAGACTTTAATACTTGTCTCTTAAAGCAAGACTCCCGCTCTTCTACTTTTCTAAGCATAGTCGAAGCCTGTAATCTATCTGTCTTGCCTTCTAGTGCCACTCATCACGCTCCTGGTCATCCTCCAACTCTTCTTGATTTAATACTTGTCTCTTCCACGGACCTTGTTGCTAAACACGGTCAATATCCAGCAAACGCTTTTTCTTGTCATGACTTGATATTCCTCTCATATAAAGTTCGTCCTCCGAAACCTAAGCCTAAACTCCTTATGCAGCGCAATTTTGGTGGCATGAATCTAGTCAAACTGCGTGAGGATGCTAGCAACATCAACTGGGATCCGTTGTATGAAGCACAGACAATTGATGCCAAAATTAACTATTTCAATCATAAAATTGTAGAGCTGTATGACTTGCATGCGCCAGTACGAGCAGTAAAAGTTATACACTTTCCATCTCCTTGGCTTACAGCCGACATAAAAAAACTCTTATCAAAAAAAGCTGTTGCCAAATGTAGATATAATATACGGCCTACAAATATAAACAAGGAGAAATATATTGCGTTACGAAATCACTGCAGTAAGGTGTGTAGAAAAGCGCAACGCCAATACATCCATAACTCGGTCGAGAACGGAGATCCAGCCAAGATTTGGAAATTTCTCAGAACATTAGGAGTTGGGAAGCAACGTCAAAATCTGATATTATCAAACTCACTTGATATTGATTTACTTAACAATCATTTCTCATCTTCGTCCACATTAGATCAGTCTAACAGGGACAATACACTGCAGTTTCTTTCATCGCTTCCAACTCCTGATCACTCCCCGTTCAATTTTGATCAATTATCTGCGTGTGATGTTAAAAGGAGTATAGTGTCGATAGGCTCCAATGCGATTGGTGGTGACAACATTAGCCGGAAGATGGTACTACCTGTCATTGACGAAATCCTGTCAATTATATGTCACATATTAAACCACTCTCTCATCTACGCCGAGTTTCCGAAAGCCTGGAAAGACGCACATATCATTCCTTTGCCTAAAAAATCAAACCCAGCATCCTTCTCCGAATATCGTCCTATTTCCATATTACCGTTCCTCTCCAAAGTCCTAGAAAAGCTTGTTCATTCCCAATTAAATGCGTATCTTAACAGACACAATCTCCTAAATCCTTTGCAATCAGGCTTTCGGTCAGGCCACAGTACAACCAGCGCATTGATTAAGGTGACTGATGACATTCGACTAGGCATGGAGAGGGAAAATCTCACTGTGCTCACGTTACTGGATTTTACAAACGCTTTTATTACAGTAGATTTCCATATCCTGCTTGGTATGTTACGCTCCTTTAACATATCTCCACCAGTGATTGATTGGTTTCATAGTTACCTGTTTGGCCGCCGGCAGCGAGTTCGCGTTGAAGAATTTTTTTCCACTTGGTGTAGTACTTCTGCCGGCGTTCCGCAGGGTGGCGTGCTTTCTCCTATGCTGTTCACTATTTTTATAAATTCTATCTCGAAGTATTTATTTTCTTCCTACCACCTTTATGCAGATGATCTTCAAATCTACAATCAAGCCCCATTATCTGAACTATCGACAGCATTTACTATGCTAAATGCTGATTTGGCGTACATCAGTCAATGGAGCAGAAAATATGGTTTGGAGGTCAACCCTTCTAAAACTCAAGTAATTTTGATTGGCAGCTCACAATTGATAAATAAAGTGCAATGGACAGCCCTTCCGAGCATAGAGTTTGATGGTGTTACTCTGCAGGTTAGCAGTGACGTCAAGAACTTGGGTATTTTGATAGACAGTACACTATCTTGGCGTCCCCAAATGAGAGAGGTTAGCCGTAAGCTTTTTGCTTCTGCAGGCTCACTGCGTAGATTGCGCAACTTCCTGCCAACTGCCCCTAAAAGGGCGCTTGCAGAAACCCTTCCCCTTCCTGTACTCGACTATGCAGATGTCAGCTATCTCGATATCACTGAGGAGCAGCTAGACAAACTTGAGCGACTTCAAAATTTCTGTATTAGATTTATATTTGGGTTACGCAAATATGATCACTTTTCGTAGACAGCTCGAGTGGCTCCCAATTCGTCTTCGTCGGAACACTCATATTCTCTCTATGCTGTACAGAACTCTCTTTAATCCCTTTACCCCCACTTATCTAAAAGAACGTTTTAAGTTTCTCAATGACACGCATTTGAAAGTTCTAAGGTCATCAGTGTCACTGGAATTAGAAATTCCGAGACATTCCACATCTTTTTATGATAAATCCTTTGCGGTACAAGCTGCACGGTTGTGGAATGCCTTACCCTTAAACATAAGGCGCGCGCAGTCCTTAAATGTTTTTCAAAGACTGGTTAAGGAACATTATTTGGCATTCTAGTATTTATGAATGTACTCGTACGTATTTGTGATTTATGTGTATATACCTACTTATATTTTATTATATATCTATGTAGTTGTGTAGGTATGTATGTATGTATGTATTTATGTATGTATTTATGTACGTATATTATGTTTATTTATATATTTATTGACATGTATGTGTTGATGACGTGGAACGTTTAACGTTCAAATTTATGACGTGTATTAGTAAAATATCATCAGAAAGCTCTTCACACTAATGAGACACCCATATCCTGTGATTCTTAACAGTCTTTTCCATCCAAAGGTTGCCTGTAAGAGATTGCTTTTTAGCGATAAGGCCGCCCTCTGTACATTTATAAAATTATGATATCTTTCTCTTCTGTATGTTTTTAAATTGGTGTACAATAAAGTTTATTCTATTCTATTCTATTCTAAGAAAAAAAAATCTGTAGTTATTGTTTTCCTCTGTCATTCGTCTTGTCGACAGTGATAGCGACTCTTTACTTGAGAGATGTCACAGTGGCTTTTCAGCGAGGGCAGCATCATTTTAGTGAAAAACATTAATTTCTGTTGCTGACTGTACCTAGAAAAATTTCAGCGTACAATTTGCTCGCGTATGTAATTTGGAGTGCGCAGTGATTTACGAACTTAAATCTCAAGGCGGGTTTCGTTAATATTACTCAAGTAACCAAGCACCATTGACATTTAAGATTTATATGTAGTGTACGACTCTTAGTGGGAAGATATTTATAGCAGAGACATATATTCCCGCTTCCCAAGAGATATCATTAGTCCACGTACTCTGGAATCCCACGAAGGATGAATTAAAAAATAGTTTTGATGTATTCGAATAATGTTTTGGTCTAAGCTGAACCATATTCAGTTTGTCAAGATGTTTGTTAGTAAATTACGCTCTAACGGCCAAATTGATTGGGCTGAAATTTGCTACATGGATAAATAGTCTGAAAAAACAACTGGCTACTTATTATTTGAAAGGAAGGAAAGCGGGAAGGAGTTCCGAACCCAATACTCTTTCCCGCTTTCAATGTAAAAAGAAATATTTTGAAAATATTTGGATCCAATCACATTAGAGTGCGTATAAAGAAGTCTCTGCTAACCTTTCAATAAGGTTAACAGAAAGATAACATTCCCTTTTTTCACGTGTGAACATTCTCATGACGGCTATGCCAGACTCCTACCGACTTAAATCACATGGCGCTCTTTCATCAGCCTATGGCCGCACTCCCGGGTACGCCCTTGGAAGGAAAACCCCTGGCCGATGAAAACTCTACTTTCTTTCATCACACCACTCGCCACAAACAATATGAAAACCTTGCCTGTGGGTCGCGTTGTGAACTGGTGGCAGATTTTGATTTATATTCTGGACGTTTTACAAGAGCATCTGTATATGCCTATGTGAAATAAATTTATTTTTCTTTCTTTCTTTCTTTCAGTAGTGAGATGACAGAAAATGGTCGTCAATGTCATGTTCAAAAAACGCTCTTTAACCCGTGAAGGGTTAGTTTAGTAAAGTCTGTATAGTAAATCGTCTGTGCTAAAGCTAAATTTCAGGGAAGAGAAAAATGTATATATAAAAACTGTCACGATTATAAAATTACTGAAATTATCACCACTTGTATGCTTTTCGGTCGTATTCAGAATATTCCATCCAAACCTCTTGGGAACAATACATTTTTTCGTCAAAATATTTCATTACCCATGGGACACGAAACAGATAGCTTTTCACATACGACAGACAGTACCTCTACCTTTATCTTGTTTATCGACACAAAATATGTTTTAGAAGCTTATTTATGTTTTGACTTTTGATATCGGAATCGATCTGAAAAATACTTTGAATAAATAATAATTCGGAGGACAGTTATTATTATTATTATTCTCTTTATTTAATTAATGATCTTATAAATTACATTGTTAAATATAGATATAAAAAGAAAATACATTTAAAAATATAAAATATAGTATCCAACCGGCATCGGGTACAGGGACCAAGCTACCGGTGGTCAGGGCTCCGGAGACAGGAACCTCCGCACAATGCGTGCCGTGTCCAGTAGCACTGCCTTCTGCATCACACCCTCGATCCAGCTGCCCAACGCGAGCCTCTGAAGGTGTTGGTCGAGGCTCTTAGCTATAAGACCATTAACGGAAATGACTATAGGAACAATGATTGCTGCATCAACTTCCCACATGTCGACAATCTCGCGAGCTAAGTCAATATATTTTATTTTTTTATCACTCTCAGCTTTCACAAGATTCTCGTCATGTGGGATTGTGATGTCAATAATCATTGCTCGCTGCTCAGATCGATCTATGACCACAATATCAGGTTTGTTGGTTACAACAGGACTGTCTGTGATAATAGATCGATCCCAGTATAATGTGATATGACCATTTTCGAGAACTGGCTCAGCTACATACCTGTAATATGGAACCTCGATGTCCACCAGGCGATACTTCAGAGCAAGTTGCTGATGGATGATCCTGGCTACTAGGTTGTGTCTGTGCAAGTACTCGCCGTTAGCAAGACGAGAACAACCAGAGATAATATGCCTGAGGGACTCACCAGGATGATGACACGCTCGACATACATCAATCGTACCATCCCTCAGTATATATTTCCGGTAGTTGTTCGTCATGATAACTTTATCTGCAATTGCACAGACAAAGCCCTCGGTCTCTCCAAAGAGATCACCGAACCGTAGCCAGGCCACAGAGGCTATAAGGTCTACATGAGATCCATGCAAAGCCTTATAGAACCTACCGTGGAGCTCCTTGCTCTTCCATATCTCCTGCCGGTCATCGATACCCATTATTACAGGTTTGTGCCAGTTCTCTTTAGCCAAGGCAAGCGGGGTGAGTCCAGTATCCACTTTGACAACATCCCGATGCACATCCGCATTTATGTGTAGAAAGTATTCTCTAAGGTAGTACACCTCGCGGTTATGTAGGGTTTTAGCATTCAGGAAGCCTCGACCAAAACATTTCCGCGGGATGTACATCCTCATCACCGATGAACGCGGATGATGCATTCGGCATGATGTCAATAGTGTACGAACTCTTCTGTCCAAGGCATCTAGTTCAGTTTGAGTCCACTTGAGTATGCCAAAGGAGTACATCAAGAGTGGCATGACCCAGCCGTTATAAGCACGCACCTTGTTCCCGCCTGATAAAAGACTATTTAGGACTTTTCTCAGACGAGAAAGGAAACGCTCTCGTAACGACTGTTTCATGTCAGCTTCATTGATGCCCAACGCCTGTGACATACCCAAGTACCTATAGGTGTCAGATACGAGAAGCGACCTCAGGTAAATGGAATCAGAAAGCTGAATACCTTCCGATTCCACCATCCGTCCTCGCTTAACATGCATAACTGCACATTTATCCACACCAAATTCCATTTTGATTGAATTACTAAAGTTTTCAGTTATCTTTAGTAAGTCAATCAAATGAGAATTAGTTGTGGCAAATAGCTTTAAGTCATCCATGAAAAGCAAGTGAGATATGACCTGAATTAGTTGTGGCAAAAAGCTTTAAGTCATCCATGAAAAGCAAGTGAGATATGACCTGACCTCCTCCTCGTAGTCTGTAACCTAGCCCTGAACTCTCTAGTAATGTACTAAGAGGGTTCAGTGCTAAGCAAAACCAAAGAGGACTCAAACTGTCACCTTGAAAGATGCCCCGCTCGATCCTAATCGGCTCGTCGCCACCGCAGAAACCTCGACATCCTGGATAGGTAAGAAGAGTCCTCCATTGCCCCATACATGACTTTAAAAAGGTGTATAGAGTTGTATCAACTTTGTACAACTCCAGCACCCTTAAGAGCCACGTATGAGGTACAGAATCAAACGCCTTCTTATAATCTATCCAGCATGTCGACAGATTCTTACGGTTACGACGAACTTGTTGGCTAATGGTCATATCAATGAGGAGAAGCTCCTTAGTACCTCGAGCCCTACTTCTACATCCATTTTAAGAGCCACTCATAATATTATTCACATTTTTTTTTTAATATTCACGGACATCTCACACAACGCTATCTGATCCCAAAGTAAGCTAGGAATAACCTGCTTGTGTTATGGGTATCAGACCACGGATATTAATACTTATATACTTTTAAATACATACATATTATACATAGAAACACCTAGACTCTTGAGACAAACATTTATGGGTCACACAAATATTTGTCATCGGTGGGAATCGAACCCACGACCTCCAGCGCCGCAGGCGGTATCACTACCGACTGCGCCACAGAGGCAGTCAAAATAATAAGATAAATAAACATTAATATGTTTATTTATCTTATCTCTCAAAATGGATGTTAGAAGTTTATAAATCGATGGCAGACACGTGATAGGTCTGTAATTGTTGGGGTTCGAGGTACTTCCTAATTTATGGAGCAGATGAGTCTCACCAGTTGTCATAAAAATTGGTAACGATCCAGATTCAAGAGCAGATTGGAAATAAGATATATATTATAATGAGATATATTTATTATTATTATGTCTCTCACACGGGTATCCTCTTTTTTTTTCTTACGAAGAGACCCGGACTTTTGGTAGGCTTACATGGGGACACAGGTCCAACATGCAGAGGCCCTTTGAGACTTTTAATCTAAAGGGAAATAGGACCCCCACTGCAAACAATCCGCATCCGCCTTATGTAGAAGAACGATAATGGACCATCTACAATGGGAGCTAACTATTGTAAAATATGCTAACTACGTAATGGGCCATTGTGATGGGTGTTAGATGGTCTGGTTAACTTAGGCTATGGATGAAGACGGCGTCTGCCATTTCAATATACCTATTATTATATTAAAACTTTGGCAGACGGTGACTCGCCAACTCACTAGATGGGCCCCCTATATAATCGCCAAAGGCATTAAGCCTGTAAGGCGACAGAGGGCAACACCGGTGTGAGCGGCTAGGGGTGTCGAGCGGTGCGGCGCCGGTTTCGCCATCACGGGTCAGACCCGGAGCGGGTTTCCCCGTAGTTATGCCCTTGAAAATGACACTTCCACCCCCGAGCATAATGCTCTGGCTTCCTCCCTCTGACCAGCCAATTAAGGCAAGCCAGAGTTGAGATTTGCTGCACTCCCGGGAGTACCGTCTCCCGTTAGCCCATTAAATGCTAACTGGTCGAGGAGCGCAACAAAACCCTGAGGAATCGGGACCGATGTGTAGCCACGCACATTCAGCTCGCCACAAGCTGCCCTGCGGATGTGTGCTTTTCTATAACCTTGTGAGATATTTTTTGTTGATCTCAAAAAGTGGATGACTCGAAAAGCAAATCTAGTATGCCCTCATAGGGATGCGTTAATCCCATGAAAAGATAACGACTGTCCACGAGGGGTAGTGTATTATTATTATTATTATGTCTCTCTTTCACACGGGTGTCTTCTTTTTTTTTTCTTACGAAGACACCCGGACTTTTGGTAGGCTTACATGGGGACACAGGTCCAACATGCAGAGGCCCTTTGAAACTTTTAATCTAAAGGGAAATGGAACCCCCACTGCAAACAATCCACATCCACCTTATGTAGAAGAACGATAATGGACCATCTGCAATGGGAGCTAACTATTGTAAAATATGCTAACTACGTAATGGGCTATTGTGATGGGTGTTAGATGGTCTGGTTAACTTAGTCTATGGATGAAGACGGCGTCTGCCATTTCAATATACCTATTATTATATTAAAACTTTGGCAGACGGTGACTCGCCAACTCACTAGATGGGCCCCCTATACAATCGCCATAGGCATTAAGCCTGTAAGGCGACAGAGGGCAACACCGGTGTGAGTGGCTAGGGGTGTCGAGCGGTGCGGCGCCGGTTTCGCCATCACGGGTCAGACCCGGAGCGGGTTTCCCCGTAGTTATGCCCTTGAAAATGACACTTCCACCCCCGAGCATAAAGCTCTGGCTTCCTCACTCTGACCAGTCAATTAAGGCAAGCCAGAGTTGAGATTTGCTGCACTCCCGGGAGTAGCGTCTCACGTTAGCCCATTAAATGCTAACTGGTCGAGGAGCGCAACAAAACTCTGAGGAATCGGGACCGATGTGTAGCCACGCACATTCAGCTCGACACAAGCTGCCCTGCGGATGTGTGCTTTTCTATAACCTTGTGAGATATTTTTTGTTGATCTCAAAAAGTGGATGACTCGAAAAGCAAATCTACTATGCCCTCATAGGGATGCGTTAATCCCATGAAAAGATAACGACTGTCCACGAGGGGGGTTTTTTTTTTTATTATTATTATTATATAATGCACTAGCAGCTTTTAGCTGATGCGTGCATATCTAGTGCACTTAGTTGGTTAAGAAATTGTCCAGTCTGTTCTTAAAGGAGTTCACAGAGGGAGCACTTATAACTGTTTCCGGCAGTTTGTTCCAGGATTTCACCACACGGTTAGGCAAAAAGTGTTTGCGTGGGTCACTTGTACATAGTTGCCTATGGAGTTTTAGAGAATGCCCTCTAAGATGTTCATTAGTATTCATGGTCAAAAGTCCGGGCAGCACAGGTGAGTTATAGTACTTTGTTAGGATTTTGTAATAGTTAAAATTATAAATTTTTGGTTAGTAGCTTGATGCGTATCAATCGAACTGGAATCTTTGAAGTTGGTTAATAATGCAATAGGTTCAAAAGTGAGCTTAGAAACTGGAGTATAGCTTTATTACCTTTTACATTCTTGATTTACAGCTTCAAATCGTTTATTATTTCAGAATGTGAATAATTGAAAACTGGTCAGGTGTGTTGGAGAACGTGCAACATAGCGTTTCTTAGGCAATAATTTGTGAAAAACTTTTACTTCAAAAATGTTTGCATCGTAATGTACATTTTTCAGTGACATCCTTCCGAGGGGAAGTGTGGGCGTACACTATGCCTCTGCCTACCCCTTCGGCGATAAAAGTATTATATTTGTATATATATTTTAAAAATTCATTTTTTTATTAATTGTGTTTTACAAATAAACAGGAAGTTTACATTGTGAATACGTGGTAACGTTCTTCATATTAGTATTCTGAAGTCAGAATCTGAAGAAGATATCATTTATAACCACAAAGATAATATCTATCCAATACATTTTTATAGAATACAGAACAATTCCAACAGCTAAAACATTTTCCTGACGAGTTTTCTTATTACATCAAAAACATTGTAAGCCAGCATTCTTAGGTGATCTTTTAACATTGTACGCCTCAAAGTTTGATAAAGTTCTTCGAGAAAGATCAGCGTACTTTTCTTTATCGTTTATCTCGAGCGCCCTACCCTTAGGCGAACATTTCGACAAAATATCGACCTAACTTTTGATAATAGAAGCTTGACACCGAAAAAAGGGATGTGATATATTTTTTGAAGGTAGTGCGTCTTGTTTCCGGATCCCTTTCAGTATCTTTTTCACAGTTATTTTTTTCGGTGTACTGAACTGGTTTAAGTTATGTATATAGCTACTAAATAATGTCATAATCAGTCTATGCTGGGATTCTGAATCAATACTTAAGATATAACTATAACATATTTGAATGTGATTGTTTAATACTCATATCGGAAACAATAACTACTTTAAAATGTGGTGAGTATTATCGTGTTGCTATCTTGAAACGGAAAAGCGCATTGTCGATTTTTCATAATAAACTAGAGTTTCTTGCCTCAAAAGGAAAAAACGGATACCAGAATTGGTCGATCCGCCCGTCCGGCGCCGGCGTCCGTACAAGACCCCGATGGGCGAGTCCAACTCGCACTAGTCCGCTCGGTTTTCACATTGTATTGAAAATTTTACAGAATATTCATACTCATAGAATTCGGGACTTCACGCGAAATACTTTGTTACTTACATTTACCGACGTTTCGAGCACGTTGCAGCGCCCGTGGTCGCGGTTGGACTGAGGCGAGGATCGACAAAAACCACGAAGTTATTTCTTGTCGAACTACCCTCCGTTGTTATTACACCGAAGGATAAGGCCGGCGACACACTACACTCACTACGTCAGTTTTAATTGGCACAGTTTTACGTTCAAGTTTATTAATCACTGAATTCCACATCCCGGAGAGCTTATATCCATCATCCCTATTGAAATTTTTGTGTTTTCTGATTTCAATGGCTTCACGCACCAAACGTGGATAATAATGGCGATCAGTGGAGAGGACTTTCGGTTGGTGAAGTTCGATCCAGTGATTAATGCCCGAATCGAGGTGTTCTGCTATTGCCGATTTGTTTAACTGACGATTTTTCACAGCTGCAATATGTTCTTTGACCCTTTCCGCGATGGTCCGCTTGGTTTGGCCTATGTAGGAACTACCGCAGCTGCAATCCACTTATTAGACACCTGGTGTTTGCAGAGGAATGACGTCCTTTGGTGTTCGCACGTACCTAGCCACTTTGGTTAACGGTTTAAAGATCGCCCGTATGGAGAACCGCCGTAGACACGACCCGATCTTGTCCGTTATTCCCTTTATGTACGGCAGATAAGCAAAAACTCTGAAATAAAAATAGTTTTACTGTTTTCCCCGTAGAAAATGAAAGGTGTGACATAATAAAAATAAAATTTTCTTCCAGAGAATAATAATAACGAAAAATATAGCAAAATAAATAGACTGTAAGTACATTTAAGCACCAAGAATAGCGAAAATAAAATAAAAGAAATTGTATTCTGGCGTGTAGTTGGCAGCAACCAAAGTTAATTTTTGTAGCAGTTGTTAATATAAAAAGTGTTGCCACGCCGACAGTGTAATTGCCGCCATTAAATACACTGTAGCGCCCTCTGCCATGTGTGAACTAAGGATTTGTCCATAGAACGATATAGATGCGCTTATTGGAGAAGATAAAATGGTATGGATACATACATTTAATAGCAAAAGTAAAAAACATTTGCTAGCAAGTTCAAAATTTAAATATTTTAAGGACCTTTGCGTTGCATTCAGGAGCTAATAAAATGTATTGGCACTAAGTACTAACATGTTTTAATACTAGTGAACATGGCAAGAAATTAAAGTTGCAGGTAGAGCTTTATAAAGTTACATAAGTATGGATGTAAATTCAAATATCACTTACCTACACAAACAAATGCTTTTGTTTACTTTTCAACAACTCAATACATTAACAATTCCTTGAGTTCGTTAGGTACTTCGAAAAGCCCTTTCTTCTTGAAAACACTAAACTTGAATTCTTGTTTATATACCGAACTTATTCATAGGTTGAATTTGTGAAAAAAATCTATCTCAAGGTTATTTTAATGCTGGTTTATCTTTTATCTTGGCAATGCTGTGGCATAGAGTTCTCATTATCAAGACCCTGATACTAACGTCACCAACCAACCAATTTGATTGGTTTGTTAGCGACCTTGCCATTCAGGTACCCGAGTAGGTACCTATCGGTACCTGCTCGAGTTCAAATAAAATATATGCCAGAGCTAGGTTTGGAGTTTAGATATAGTTCGAACCGCACCCATTTACATTCTATGCGTTACAGAAAGTTGAAAAGGCAGTTCCATGCACTCGTGTCTGCGACTCAATATCTGTTATGTTCGCTGTTACAACGTTTAAGGATCGTTGCACACGCAAATGGGAATCGCGTTTTGATATTATTTTACTAGACGTATTCTATACCAATGTGTAGGTACTATGAATATTTTGTTAGGAGTTTGTGGTTGAAAAGGAGCAAGAATCTTTGCTTCTACACGGTTACGCCTATACTTACTTCAACACACTGCAATACTTTTGAAAGATCTATCGATATAAATGTTTACCAATTTGCACATAACTACGTGAACTACACTGAAAGTTTTTTTTCCAATACCTTGTCACTAATCAGAATAAGTGTTCGCACTTTGCCACCAGATCTTTAGTACTAGAAAACAGTATTTCAACCCATTAAGTAAACTTTTCGTCATACATAGAATAGAATAGAATAGAATACACTTTATTGTACACCATATCAATGATTACAAGAACTTATACCAAAAATTAACTCTAGGTACAATCGGCGGTCTTATCGCTTACAGCGATCTCTTCCAGACAACCTAATAGATTAATTGTTAGGATCAATACTGTAAGGTAGTTCATGGCGCACTAAACAAAGCTACAAGCTACCTACTACTAAAGTAGGTATAATATTATATTCATTCATTTATCAATCCAGAAATAGGCCTATACTTATATAAATAATATACAATATGCATACATACATATAAATAAATAAATACATACATAAATATATTAATCCCTAAATGTTATATGTATAAATAAATAATAATAAACAAATTGCAATAGGTATATAACAACAAAAAACAGATAAATCTATCCATAATGGTAATTTGTGTAATAATGACAGTGACATTGAACTGTGAATTACGAGTACCAGACTAGATGTAAGTTTTGAATGAAAAATTACTACTTGATATTTAAATAGTGATCCTTTACTTTCAACTTAAAATTAGACAGCGTTTGGGCGCGTTTGATTTCGACTGGCAATGCATTCCATAGACGCACTGCCTGTACAGAGAAAGAATGATCAAAGTACGATGTAGAATGCATGGGCATTTTCAGCGTTAAATTTTCTGATGATCTCAAGCATCTTGTGTGCGAGTCATGTAGAAACTGGAATCGTTCCTTAAGATAGAAAGGTGCTGAAGGGTTAAACATCACATTATATAGTAATGAAAGGATATGAGCATTACGGCGAAGTCGTATTGGTAACCACTTGAGTTGTTTACGAAATTCGGAAACGTGGTCATATTTTCGCAAACCTAATATGAACCGTATACAGAAATTCTGGAGACGCTCAAGTTTATTCAACTGGTTCTCTGTGAGGTTCAAGTAGCTGGCATCAGCATAGTCTAGGATAGGAAGCAGGATAGAATTCGCAAGCGCAATTTTGGTGCAAGTAGGCAGAAAATTACGCAATCGTCTCAAAGAACCTGCCGAAGCAAATACCTTACGACTCACCTCGTGCAGCTGTGAGTCCCAAGACCATTCAGCATCGAGAAGGATACCGAGATTTTTCACAGTTTTGCAAATTGGTATCAATGTACCATCTAGCATAATTTGAGGCAGTTGCGACCACTGTACTTGACATATCTTCCTAGAGCTACCTATAATTATGACTTGAGTTTTTAGTGGGTTTAACATAAGCCCATAACGGTTACTCCAATCAGAAATACAAGCTAAATCAATGTTAATGTTATTTACTGCCTCTGTCAACCGTTCCAGCGATGCCTGACAATATATCTGAAGATCGTCTGCATAAAGGTGGTATTGAGAGAGAAGGTGATCAGAAATAGAATTAATAAAAATTGCGAACAGTAGAGGAGATAGAACACCACCCTGGGGTACACCGACTGATGTATTACACCAAGACGAGCGGACGTCATCTATACAAATACACTGTCGGCGACCACACAGGTAACTACGAAACCAATCGATAACCGGTGGAGATATGTTAAGTGAGCTAAGCATTCCCAGCAGAACATCAAAATCTACCGTATTGAAAGCGTTTGAAAAATCGAGCAGTGCCAATACAGTTAGTTTTCCATCTTCCATTCCAGATCTGATATCATCTGTGATATTGACTAAAGCAGTGGATGTACTATGGCCAGAACGGAAGCCCGATTGGTACGGGTTGAGCAAATTGTTTTTTGTAAGAAAAGAACAGAGTTGGTTATGAACAAGGCGCTCAAGAACCTTAGACAAGAAAGGGAGAATTGAAATTGGACGAAAATCAGAAAAAGAAACAGGATTAGGTTTTTTGGGTAGTGGTGTGATTTGAGCATCTTGAAATGGAAATGTTTGGAAAGGTGTTACTAAATATGGAATGATTAAGAATGTGACAGATAGTTGGTAGAATTTGATCCAAAATAGGAAGGATCATATTTCTGCTGATACAGTCACTTCCAACTGCGTTGGATGTGATTCCAAGAACGCTTTTCTTAACATCACAAGCCGGAAATTGATTCAATACAAATGGGGAATAGCTGGGCATTGGAAGAGATGAAAGAAAGCTTAGAGTACTTGCCTTTACAGTCCCATTAAAGTTAGACGAGGCAGCAAAATGTTGATTAAGTAAATCAATGTTGAAATCTTTTGGAATGGTACTTTGTTGTGCTTTCCCAACGCCCAGAGTTTTAAGAAACTTCCAGACCTTGGCTGGATCTCCATTTTGAACAGACTTATGAATATATTGGCGTTGAGCATCTACACTCCTTATTGCAGCGATTTCGGATTATGATATATTTGTCACGATTCACGTCGCTAGGCTTGGCATTTAATCTACTTTTAGCTGCAACTTTCTTCTGCATGAGTTTCCTGATTTCATCGGTCAACCAAGGTGCGGGGGCGTGTTTTATCTTCACTCGCTTTATTGGGGCATGTTTGTCGTACAGATGCATGATTGCATCAGCGAAAAAATGTAGTTTGCTGTCCATCGAGTCCGAAACCAAAAGTGACGACCGGTCTATTTTTTCAGCATCGTCGCGCAATGCATCCAAGTTCATGCCACCAAAATTGCGTTGCATGATGAATTTAGGTTTTGCCTTTGGTGGACGGAGTTTGTAGGAGAGGAAGAGCAAATCATGATATGAGAAAGCGTTAGCTTCAAGTTGACCATGTTTAGCAACATGATTTGCTGAGGACACTAAGATAAGGTCAAGAAGAGAGGGTCTACAATCAGGAGCGTGATGAGTTGCATTAAGAGGAAGACTAGAGAGATTAGTAGAATGCAAAATGGCTGTAAGAGATGCAGATCTAGAATTCTATTTTAGAATACACGTGTTGAAGTCACCCAAAATAATGGTATGTGGATAGGAAGGCATTAAGTTAATAAGTATATTTTCAAACGACGCAAAATAGTTTATGTGCATTGAAGGACTATAATATACACCTAAGAGCATTCTTGTGTGGTTCAACTCCACCTCCAGGAAGATATGCTCCCCGGCATCGGGAAGTGGCGGTTGCGGTGAAACATTGAGGACTTTGTGTGATATATAATTTCTAAGATAGATTGCAACTCCACCACCAGCAATATCAACCCCTCGATCGATTTCGCCTAATTCGCCTAATTCGTGGTAATCTGTCTAACACTATACTTCTAGAAAATATATCAATAATTGTTCCTCTACCGATCAGGCGCGCACTACGTCCACGAAAACGTCCTCTTTTTTTAGTTCCTTCGTCTTCTGTAACCCTTACAACTAGTCCATTATGCCTTGCACTAACCCATATCAATAATATACTTCTGCATGATGAAACAATAGATATTTTCACATTTACGGAACCGAAATTCCTAGCTGCAGCTAGTCACTATCTAGAATGTATATCCACACCCAGTACTATAATATAAATTTAGATACATAAGTATTTTTATTTTTCAAATTTTATTTTAAATAATGTTTAATATTATAATAATACCGTTCCTAGAATTTAAGTTTTACTTTAATGTAAGTACCTACTTATTCTCAATGTAACCAATAACTAGTATGTGTGGTGATAATATACTGTTAGTACTAAGTTGGTTAATAAATAAATAAATAAATAAATAAAATAAATAAAGATCATTTCTTATGAGCTTAAACCCAGGGATCTGGTACATAGTCGAAGGAAGAAAAGATCTTAGCCATGTCTCAGAGACTAGAATGGCATGTAAATGCTTAGAGTCGAAGCTGGCCAACATATCAGGAAAATGTGCCGGAATGCTCTGGGCATTGAGATGAACGACGTTAAAATTCTTGGGAACATCAGAAAACAACGCATTAAGATTTTCAGAAAGTGAGGGGAGACTTACAAAACTGTCATGATCACTGCTACCAGTCGTGAAATAATCACTGTCATCATTATCCAACATAACGAATATAAATAGGTACTAATAAATATATAATTATAATAATATAAATGAATAATTATAATAATAAAAATAAATAAATAATATTTTTTTATAAGTATATAGTAATGTATTAAATAACAAAATAAATAACACGTTATTCTTACGCAGTTGGTTAATATATAACCAAGCTAAGTATATAAACGGGTATATCTAGGTACCCGCCAGATGTGCCACTTAAGTTTACGATATTACTACCAAAATACTGCACTAACTAAAGCCAGCTAGCATGCAAATAACAATGAGGTCGGATTTCTACAGTATAATATACATAAAATTTAGAGAGCATAAATAACAAAATAAGCTGAGCCAGATGGTCAGCAAAATAGGTAGGTACCTACATTTTTATGTGCTACAGTGAAACTAAATATAATAGACATTGTATTGAATAAGCTAGAAATGATCAAAGTAAATAATAATAAGATACTAAATACTTCTAATCTAGGTTGCAAGAAATAAAATTAATAATTATAATTGCAAACATGCCTTATACTTGTATTTATAACATGACCTCTTAAAAAAGAGGTCGTGGCTGTATGGTCATAAGTCCTTCGTCCCACCCATATTGATCTTAAGCAACAAGAAAAAAAAAAGCGTACTGATTGATGTTAACATGACGCATGCATGACATGAATCATGAATGACATTCATGAACGTCAATTACGTCAAACCAATGAATTTACTAATCATTTTCATTGGAATTGGTTTTCAAACTTGAGACTGGCGTATCGCCATTTTTTACTGATTTAATTTGTATCTATTTATTTTACTGGAGACTGGCAAAATCGTTAATAAACGGAGGGCCATTCATTAAAAGAAGAAGAAGAAGAATCATTTTCATTACATACATAATAAGAATTAATTTCTGTTTTCAGGACTATGTATTGTAATAATAAATGAATGATTGAAGTGAAGCCTAGATAGACTTATAACAATTATATTCCTGAATATTAATCAATATAGGTGCAACACGACTGGTATTTACTCGAACATTTACAATAACAAGTTATCAAGCACAATTAAAAGATTCACTTAGCGTTGAGCAAATACAAATACTTAAATACAAGTAATTAATAAAAATAACAAGTTATAAAGCACTATTAAAAGATTCACTTAGCGTTGAGCAAATACAAATACTTAAATACAAGTAATTAATAAATTATATGCAGAACTAGTGTACTGATTCTAGGAATGTTTGGAGCCTGTTAATTCTATGCTTGAAGCTCAATCAATCAATTCACTACACTATAAGTACCCACCCCACCGCTCGCTGAAGCAATTACATAAACAAATAAGCACACAAGGTGCTATGGACTACATTCTATACAAGTTTTACCATGATAGTTAATCAAAATCAAGTACCTTTCAGCTGCAAACAATCAATCACATGTTTACAATCTATGCATATATTTAATATATCTACATACCAGAAGCAACATAAATAGTGCACCCAGACCATTGAGAAAATAATGTGTTCAAGGACGGCTAGCATATACTAATTGAAAAAGCATAATAAAAAAAGGCTACTTTTTATGTATGGTGCGTTTGGACTTAGCTGTAGTTTTCCCTGAAGTGGTTGGCTTCTCTGACCTCTGTTCATCAGCTGTACTTAGTATCTTTTTTAGCTCAGAGAGTGAAACCACCCGGTGTCTTGAACCATCTCCGGCAGCAACATAAATAGAGCCTTCCCGGGTCCAGCAATTAGTTACACCAAAACGTTCCCTGGCTGCTGAAAACACTGCATGTCGCTGCTTCGTCAAGAACTCTGATACCACTATATCCGAACCCTTGAATTTTGTTTTAGAAAACCATAAGCGATCCCTGCAAGCAACAGTTTGCAACTTTATTATGATAGCCCTGGATCTATTACTGCCAGCAGTACGGCCCATTCTATGACACCTTCTGATGTCATCAGTTGTAAATTCAGGCAGTTTCAAGTGCTCCTTTACTATATCGACCACCTGTTCTGCCAGCTGCTCCTTTGGTTGTTCCGGCACACCATGAATGAGAAGCATCTTCCTCCTAGTTCGCATCTCTAGAGAGTCAACTTGGCTTGCCAACAAATCAATTTGGCATTGTAATGTACTTAAAGTCTCTCTCACAAATACTTTGAATAATCCAAACTCCGTGGCCAACGCTGATGATGAAGCTGCAGATGTATTGTTCGTCTTTAGTAGTTCAGACTCAAAATGAGCCATCCTGGCATTAAAGGACTCCTTCAGCTGTGCCATTGATAACTGCAACATCTCAACAGCCATGGTGGAATATAGTTGTTTCACTCAAATTGTGAAGTGTGAGAGAATTGATGTAACACTTTCTGGCAGGTATATGTTATTACATAAACAATTTCACCATATCAATTTAATTGTATTATTAATAAAAAATAAATAAGAAAATAATAAATAATTCACTGAAATATATTATTTTTACTTGGAGCAAAATTTTTACGCCTTTACTCAAACTACCCACTTTTTATCAACCCATACTTTACATAGTGAAATTTAAAAAGTTTTTTATTTATCACGAAACCCTAAAAAACGGTTTAGATGAAATTCAAATTTTCCCAATACCACTTTATTAAAAAAACACGCTGCAAAAGGTAAAATAAAAACCCGCTCCGATCATAGGCGGCTCGAACTAACGCTATCCAATCAAACTTTACCACTTTTGCATCGCACTACATTTTATAACTCGCAAGTTATTTCAAGACTTTTCCTCTATTCTCATTTTATATGTAGTGGAGGCGAGGCATACATCACCGGAGTCAGCTATAAACTTGGTATTGAGAAAATCTTTCGAGAATTTATGATTTGTAACATGATTGAAATATAAAGTAGACATGCAGTAACGTCTAGAGAAATATGGTTAGAACTGGGTGAAAGCTTTTGATCTAAATAACAAGTTGGTACAAATATTATAGGTATATTGTATGTTCCATGCCAACCGCGGTTAACAATCATAGGATCAGACATAGCGTAAACTTGCTTTAAAGAATTATTTATACTGTTGATTGATAGCACTTGGTGGAACCTGCTGCACATATTGAATAACGGCACTTGTACTGTTCCACAACATTTATTTATTTTACACCTGACCGGTTTCGCCTTTCGGCATTTTCAAAGGCAAATGAACACTCTATAATGACTACTACATCACTTAACTACTCGAAAACAATAAATCAATAACATATTACTACCCGTTCGCTCTAACTTTGCCGCTGGCGTAGAGGCGTATACCCGAATTGTTAATTAGACGAAGTAAATTGACAGTAGCTAATGTCACTTCGTCATAGAAAATACGCAACATTGTATGGAGAAGTGACATTAGTTGCTGTCAATTTACTTCGTCTAATTAAAAATTCGACTTTAGTGTGGAGCCGAGCGGCAAAGTTAGTAAAAAAGAGGGGGATTAACAGTAAAGGGCTGCGCGAATTCCCTTCTTTATACAAGAGAATAGATACCTACCTAATTCTATTTATTGAACTGTAATGAAACATATGTTTTATTTTGTTTACACAAGAATAATGAAGTATTGACAGATAGTAAGGTGTTAATGTTTTCGTGTCCAAAATTTGTGATAAGTACAAAATTAAAGTCATTTTAAAATATGTTGGATAATTTTAATTCTACATGTGAAGAGTGTCGAAAATTCTATGTAATAAATATCGTCTACTTCTATTATGTTCATTAAATTGTATCTTCAGTGTACGTTACGTTACTATTTACATAGTTATCATGTACGAATATCTACCAAACGCAATAGAATTGCGCCGCTGACGGCCGATCAGTCTCGCGCTAGCGCTTGTGGAGGCAGGACCTGTGTCAGTTTTTTTCGCAACTATTTCGTAATTATTATGCCAAATTACGTTGAAATCGCGCCACAGTATAAAAATATCAGTAATGGGCAAAATGTCTTTAGATTAACCGTTACAAATTACAATACTTTGTTATGCTTAATTCAATTACTCTGTAACAGATTACTTGAGTAATTAATTACAATGAGTACTAGCAGTAACTAATTACTGAGTAATGCAATTACACGTTAATCTAATTACATTGTAACTAGTTACTCATAAATTCAATTAACGAACTCTCCTAATTAACAACTCTGTCCTGTGAATTCGTCACGGCCCAAGGGGTGGATCGATTTTGATGCGGTTTTTTGATCGTAGGTCAATGTATCCATGATGGTACTTAGCTATACATTTTGAAGACCATCAGCTTAATTCCTGAGTGATAAAGGGATTTCACTAAAATTCCCATACGCGACTCATGGTAAATGTGGTGATCTTTTACTTTTTAAGTGTTTACACGACATGGTAACCATCTACCTAATACATTAAAATGTCTACGAATTACATGATAATTTTGCAATCCAACATGGCGGCCACGCCGTAATCACAAAATTTCATGATGGGTATCGTTTAAGGGGTTTTTTGGTATGCTGAGTACGAATCACGTGATAATTTTGCAATCCAATATGGCCGCCGCGCCGTAATCAAAAAATTTCGTGATGGGTATAGTTTAAGAGGTTTTTTGGTATGCTGAGTACAAATTTAGTTTTTTTTTCATCAGCCTTTTTTGAGTGTGTTAAAGTTAATTTTTCCAGTATTGTGAATGTTTGCTGGCGGGTGGTGCAGAGACTGAAACTTTTCATCTGTACAGCGTAAATATTATACTGGTATATTTTTTTATCTTAACATAAGTAAGTATAATATTAATTATCTAAGTACATATATACTATTTATATTTATATACTATTTTTATTTATTCTTATATTATTATTGTATAGATTTTTTAAACATTATGAGTGACTTGTTTGCTAATAATGATTCCTTCCACTCTGCCTATGATACTGATACACCATCTCAGAATGACAGTTTTTGCTCAATCACAAACAATACCACTACAGCTACAGTTGGTTTTGTACTTCGTATGCGTTTTGAACGACAACTGGGACGGTCATTTAATGTTTGCCATATTAATGCAGAAAGCGTGGCTGGTCACTACAGTGACCTTGTAGCTACTTTCGCAGACTCCCATGTTCATGCGGTTTTAATTTCTGAGAGCTTCCTAAAGCCTAATTTACTCTCTACTTCCTACCCTCTCCCTGGATTTATTTTAATCAGAAACGACAGGATAGGTAAGGAGAGAGGTGGGGTTGCAATATACCTCCGTAGTGATCTACCTTTCAAAATAGTTGCCTCATCTCCTCCGCAATACTCCGCTACCGCGGAGTTCCTCTTCCTTGAGGTTTGGGTCAAGGGGATCAAAACTATTCTTGGCGTTGTTTATAGTCCCCCTTGCGTTGATTACTTCACCGATTTCGAATTGGTTTAAGAATCTTTGGGGTCTGATTATGAGCATTACATCATCATGGGTGACTTTAACACCAATCTTCTTGTAGACTCTTCAAGAGCTCAAAAACTCCTTCACATAGTTGAGTCAGCCAGTCTTCATATTTTGCCACTTGAGGCTACACACCACAATAAAGACACAGATGATACCTGGCTCGACTTAATTCTTACTTCTTCTCCAAATCTTGTACATTCGCACGGTCAGCTTTTAGCGCCGGCATTTTCACATCATGATTTAATTTATCTGTTTTATTTTCTAAAACCTCCTAAACTCAAACCTAAAGTACTGCATAGGCGTTGTTTTGGGCGCATGGATGTTAATAAATTGTGCGATGATGCTGCTGAGATCGACTGGGCGCCTTTGAGAGAAGCTGCCACAGTCGATAAAAAAGTTCTGCACTTTAATAAAACTTTAAATAGCCTCTACGACATTCATGCTCCTGTTAGGAGGGTGAAGTTAAAGCATCCCCCAGCGCCGTGGCTCACAAATGAAGTGCGAATTGCTATGAGACGCAGAGACAGGGCTTTTCATAAATTTAAAAAACACCGTACGGACATACATTGGAGCTCTTACAAAACAGCAAGGAATCGGTGTAATCAGGTGATACGGAACGCTAAACGCCGACACATCTTCGACAACATAACTTATTCATCACCAGCGCATGTATTGAAGTTTCTTGGGACTCTGGGAATCGGTAAACCAAGGCAGATGGAGCTACCTAAGACAATTGAGTTAGATGCTATTAATCGTCATTTCTCCACCTCTCTCGCAATTGATGGCCTAACCAAGAGTCAAACGGTTGACTTCGTAGCCGGATTAACCATTCCCAGCTATTCACCTTTTCAGTTTTCTCCAGTCACGTCGGTTGAGATCAAAAGGATTATTTTGGCCATCAAATCAAAGGCAGTGGGCTGTGACGATATTAGTCGTCAGATGATCATGTTTATCCTAGACCTACTTCTTCCTGCTATCTCACACATTTTTAACTTTTCCCTAACTTCTGGACCAGTTCCAATCTTGTGGCGTAAAGCTTACGTTCGTCCCCTTCCCAAAATTTCCAATCCCTCACTTCCTAAACACTTTCGTCCAATCTCTATCCTTCCTTTTCTATCGAAAGTGCTGGAGGCATGCGTGCATAGGCAGTTGTCCAACTTTGTACACAGGAATGCCATTCTTAATCCCCTACAATCAGGATTTAGACCTGGACATAGCACGACTACAGCACTCCTAAAAGTAACAGGCGACGTCAGGGATGGGATGGTAAGAGGTAAGGCCACAGTAATGGTCTTAGTGGACTTTTCCAATGCCTTTAATTGCGTTAACCACGACATACTTTTATCCATCCTTGCCCATATAAAGATCTCTTCGGACGAGCTGGATTGGTTTTCTTCATATCTTCGGGGTCGCCAGCAGTCAGTTTGTGTCGATGAGATGTCGTCGAGTTGGTGCAATCTTGACTCTGGGGTCCCTCAAGGCGGCATACTATCTCCTCTTCTTTTTTCGATATTTATCAACCTCTTAACCACCGATCTTCAGTGTACGTATCACTTGTATGCTGATGACTTGCAGTTATATAGCCAAGCCCCTGTGGACAATATCTCAGAGGCCATTGATTGTGTAAATGCGGATTTGGACTTGATAAGTAGATGGTGTGATGGATTTGGGCTGGCCGTCAACCCTGACAAATGCCAAAGCATAATTATCGGCACTAATCACATGATTAACCGTTTGAATGAACTGACTCTTCCGTTGATAACCTTTAACGGAAGAGTAATTCCTATTAATGAGAGTGTTAAAAATCTGGGTTTACACATAGATTCAACCTTGAATTGGCGGGTTCAGGTCACTAAGGTCTGCCAAAGGGTGACTGGGACACTTCGGGCTCTTTATCGTCTTAAGAATTTTCTGCCAGCCAAAACCAAGACAATGCTTATGCAGACTTTAATTTTTCCAATTTTCGACTATGGTGATGTGTGCTATCTCGACCTGAATGCAGATCTGCTCAATAAACTCGACCGGCTTCTCAATAAATGCATTCGATTCGTCTACAATCTTAGGAAGTACGACCACGTATCGGTTTTTCGTGAGGAGCTGGGTTGGTTACCGATTCGACGACGACGTAGTCTGCGAGCTGTCTGTTTAATTTTTTCACTTCTAAAGTCTCCCAATGATCCTACTTACTTAAAATCCCATCTACATCTACTTGGCTCCAATCATGACAAACATCTACGCTCTTCTAACAATCTTCTTCTGCACTGTCCAACTCACACTTCAAATCTCGTCCATTCTTCTTTTCCGGTGCGATCCATTCTTCTTTGGAATGCCCTTCCTCTCGAAATTAGGACATTTTAGTTTTTCGTTTAAAAACAGAGTACGTGAACTTTATAGGGTTCCATAGGCAGAACCTTAATTTTAATTAATTTTGTTTAGTATTGTCCTGTTTGTATTTATTTATAATACATATTTATTTATAGTTATATCTATTTAATATGTAATGTATCTAAATATTTTATATTTGTAAGATATTTATCATTTTTATTTTTTTATTTTTATATAATTATGATGTAGATTTATATTATCTTTATAATATATATAATATTTATGTACCTATGTACTTAGTAACAATGAGTTCTCATTATTATTATTATTTTTGTTGAAGCTTTTAATTCAGACCATGTTATTCTTATAACTTTCTTCGTCATACTTTGAGCACCTACTTTAACTAATCTCTGCATCACCCAAAGGTTGACTGGTAGAAAATGCCTTTGGCATTAAGTCCGCCTTTGTACAAATAGATTTTGTGCAGAAAGTTTAAATAAATAAATAAATAAATAAATTACGTGATAATTCTGCAATCCAATATGGCCGCCGCACCGTAATCACAAAATTTCATGATGGGTATCGTTTAAGGGGTTTTTTGCTATGCTGAGTACGAATCACGTGATAATTTTGCAATCCAATATGGCCGCCGCGCCGTAATCATAAATTTCATGATGGGTATCGTTTAAGGGGTTTTTTGCTATGCTGAGTACGAATCACGCACTAATTTTGCAATACAAGATGGCCGCCGCTCCGTAATCACAAAATTTCATGATGGGTATCGTTTAAGGGGTTTTGTGCTATGCTGAGTACGAATCACGTGATAATTTTGCAATTCAAAATGGCCGCCATGCCGTAATCACAAAATTTCATGATGGGTATCGTTTAAGGGGTTTTTTAGTATGCTGAGTACGAATCACGTGATAATTTTGCAATCCAATATGGCCGCTGCGCCATAGTCACAAAATTTCATGATGGGAATCGTTTCAAAGGTTTTTTGGTATGCTGAGTACGAATCACGTACTAATTTTGCAATCCAATATGGCCGCCGTGCCGTAATCACAAAATTCTATGATGGATATCGTTTAAGGGGTTTTTGGAATGCTGAGTACGAATCACGTGATAATTTTGCAATCCAATATGGCCCCCGCGCCGTAATCACAAAAATTCCATGATGGGTATCGATTAAGGGATTCTTTCGTATGCTAGGTACCAATTTAATGTAATTGGCCTTAATTTTACAATAAAAACCTTTTGTCATACTATTTTCGCATTGCTAGGCCTAAACTTAATAAGCAAATCTTTTTAGTTTACTACTGTTAATAGCTTAGGCGGCCAAATTGAATTCCAAAATTATCATGTTATTCGTACTCAGCATTCGAAAAGCCCATTAAACGATATCCATCACGAAATTATGTGATTACGGCGCGGTGGCCATTTTGGATTGCTAAATTATCATGTGATTCGTACTCAGCATACCAAAAAACCCCTTAAACGATAACCATCATGGATTTTTGCGATTAAGGTGCGGTGGCCATATTGGATTGCAAAATTAGTACGTGATTCGTACTTAGCATACCAAAAAACCCTATAAACGATACCCATCATGAAATTTTGTCATTACACCGTGGCGGCCATTTTGGATTGCAAAATTATCACGTGACTCGTACTCAGCATACCAAGAAATCCCTTAAACGATACCCATCATGAAATTTTGTGATTACGGCGCAGCGCCCATATTGGATTGCAAAATTATCACGTGATTCGTACTCAGCATACCAAGAAACCCCTTAAACGATACCCATCATGAAATTTTGTGATTACGGCGCGGCGCCCATATTGGATTGCAAAATTAGTACGTGATTCGTACTCAGCATACCAAAAAAACCCTTAAACGATAACCATCATGGATTTTTGCGACTACGGCGCGGCGGCCATATTGGATTGCAAAATTAGTCCGTGATTCGTACTCAGCATACCAAAAAACCCTTTTAACGATACCCATCATGAAATTTTGTGATTACACCGCGGAGGCCATTTTGGATTGCAAAATTATCACGTGATTCGTACTCAGCATACCAATAAACCCCTTAAACGATACCCATCATGAAATTTTGTGATTACGGCGCGTCGCCCATATAGGATTGCAAAATTTTCACGTGATTCGTACTCAGCATACCAAGAAACCCCTTAAACGATACCCATCATGAAATTTTGTGATTACGGCGCGGCGCCCATATTGGATTGCAAAATTAGTACGTGATTCGTACTCAGCGTACCAAAAAATCCTTTAAATGATACCCATCATGAAATTTTGTGATTACACCGCGGCGGCCATTTTGGATTGCAAAATGATCACGTGATTCATACTTAGCATACCAACTTTAGAAAACTTTAGAAATTTTTATGACCAGTTAAAATGTAATTTACATTTTTTACGCAACTGTAACCATCTAGCAAACTTACGCAACGGAAACTCTCAAAAGAAATGAAATATCCTAGTTTTCGAAAAATGTTTCGTTGCTGCTCAGCTCTTATTCGCCTCAGCGTGATGTTATATATTTTGGTATTTTTCAAAAATGGACATTCTGTTAAGGAACTTTTGAAATTCAACTAGCAGTCTCTTAGACTCTAGAGTTCAAACAACTATATATATATATATATATATATATATATATATATATATATATATAAATTACAGTTGCGTAAAAAATGTAAATTACATTTTAACTGGTCATAAAAATTTCTAAAGTTTTCTAAAGTTGGTATGCTAAGTATGAATCACGTGATCATTTTGCAATCCAAAATGGCCGCCGCGGTGTAATCACAAAATTTCATGATGGGTATCATTTAAAGGATTTTTTGGTACGCTGAGTACGAATCACGTACTAATTTTGCAATCCAATATGGGCGCCGCGCCGTAATCACAAAATTTCATGATGGGTATCGTTTAAGGAATTTCTTGGTATGCTGAGTACGAATCACGTGAAAATTTTGCAATCCAATATGGGCGACGCGCCGTAATCACAAAATTTCATGATGGGTATCGTTTAAGGGGTTTATTGGTATGCTGAGTACGAATCACGTGATAATTTTGCAATCCAAAATGGCCGCCGCGGTGTAATCACAAAATTTCATGATGGGTATCGTTAAAAGGGTTTTTTGGTATGCTGAGTACGAATCACGGACTAATTTTGCAATCCAATATGGCCGCCGCGCCGTAGTCGCAAAAATCCATGATGGTTATCGTTTAAGGGTTTTTTTGGTATGCTGAGTACGAATCACGTACTAATTTTGCAATCCAATATGGGCGCCGCGCCGTAATCACAAAATTTCATGATGGGTATCGTTTAAAATGGACATTCTGTTAAGGAACTTTTGAAATTCAACTAGCAGTCTCTTAGACTCTAGAGTTCAAACAACTATATATATATATATATATATATATATATATATATATATATATATATATATATATATATATATATATATATATATATATATATATATATATATATATATATATATATATATATAATTAACTCATTTATTTAGGAAACTTGAATAAATCACTACACTCAATTAAGTTAGAAGCATTTACTACGTCAAACAAAGTTAGCATGCTGCTTTTTTCTACTCTACTGTAAACTGTGGCATGAGAGTTCACTGCCGCTGCCGGCGCGCGGTGTGTCTTGCGCCCGGGGCGAGGGGAGCGCCAAATGCCTACTTGTGCGCAATAACCGCCCCTTAACTCGCGAACGAGAACAAGCAAAGCGACCGAGCCGCAGCAGCAGCCACCGATCGCCAGATGCTTTATTTATCAGTAAATATTGATTATTTTTTGTAGAGATGCGCCGAATGTTTTATTTATTATGTACATTCGGGAACATTTTTAATTTTACTAACCGTAACTAAAACGCAGTGTTCATGAGTGTGTTAGTAAGCTCTACTTTCAAAATTAATCTAAAACGCCGCTACAAACTTACATAGAAACTCATACGGAACTTCTGGTTAGTTTAAAATATTGTATCAGTTTCATATATATATATATATATATATATATATATATATATATATATATATATATATATATATAGTCTGTAAAGTCATTTCTCACCGTTATCTCGAAGTTGCTTCTAGATTCAAATGTATTATTTATTTTTACTGAGAAGTGAGAACGTCAATTATGTTACGTTCAGAGACTATCCAGCTAGAGAGCTTTGTCTAAATGTCTTGAAAACTTAAAAAAAAAAACTCACCTTTTGAGGTTTCTACAATATTGTTCTAGCCTGGACATAATATGTAGTTTCAATAGTATTATCTATTGAGTTTGCAAGGTGTTCGAGCTAATCATCAACAAACAGCTCATGCGCTATCTGGAGGATCACTCGTTAATTAACGATCGCCAATATGGCTTTAGGTCGAAACGATCAACGGGTGACCTCCTAGCGTACATAACGCACACCTGGGGTGAGGCTATGGAGAGGCACGGCGAATCTCTGGCTATTGGCCTAGACATCGCAAAAGCCTTTGATAGGGTATGGCATGCGTCGCTTCTTTCCAAGCTGCCGTCATATGGTTTATCGCATCAGTTGTGCCGCTGGTTGGCCAGCTTCCTGAACGGGCGACGGATTCGGGTCCTCTGTGATGGTCAGGCTTCCTGTTTTTTTCAGGTAAATGCCGGAGTACCACAGGGATCGGTATTGTCCCCAACTCTCTTTCTTCTGCATATCAATGACATGCTGTCCCTTGGGTGCATTCATTGTTATGCGGATGACAGTACTCTTCATGGGAGCTATTCTGGCCGTCCAGCGGCGGGGCGAGGCGACGTGGATGAGAAGAGACGACAACTCGTGGCGGATCTCGATCTGGACCTGGGCCGCATTGCCCAATGGGGTTCAGACAACCTGGTCGAGTTCAATGCCAGAAAAACACAGGCGTGTGCGTTTACAGCTAAGAAGTCCCCATTCCTACCCCTGCCCTCTCTTCAGAGCATTACAATTCCACTAAAGGACAACCTGGAGATCCTCGGTATAGACGTCCGGCGTAAGCTCAATCACAAAAACTACATAGAGAGCTGTATTGGTCTGGCCTCGCGGAAACTGGGAATCCTGAATAAAGTGAGACGGTATTTCACGCCACATCAGAAATGTTTACTGTACAAGACGCAGATTCGTCCCTGCGTCGAGTACTGTTCTCACCTTTGGGATGACTCCGCGAGGTACTTGTTAGACGCGCTTGACGCTATGCAGAGACGTGCTATCCGAATAATTGGTTGTCCTGAGGTGACGGGAGGCCTCGAACCTTTGTTGCAGCGAAGAACCATAGCGTCCTTGGCTCCCCTCTATCGAATGTATCACGGCGAATGTTCTGAAGAGCTCTTCAACCTGATCCCACCATCTCCTTTCCGATCCCGAACAACGCGTGCCGGGCAGAGATGCCACTCATACACAGTGGAGAGAATCTTCGCCAGAACCGAGCGTTTCAAAAGATCGTTCCTCTGTCGAACTATAAAAACATGGAACGACCTGCCCGCACACGTCTTTCCCTCATCTTACAATCCCGGGTTCTTCAAGAGGAGCGTGAAGAGGCACATCACAGGGCCGCCAACTTGAGGACCACTGTAAAAAGTGGCCCCCAATCGCTAGATGCGCCACTGCTTTCTTACCATCTGGCTGGTGGCGACGTCAATTTGGCGAGCTGAATATTAAAAAAAAAAAAAAAAAAAAAATCACCTTTATTTAAGTAGAATTTTTAAAAATCTTTCTTAATAGTTGCCTAACTTCCTACATTTTAGAGTAGCTTCAAATTCAAGTTTCTAGGTGTAAGGGCTTGACTGAGTAAATTAGTTTTAGGGTTCCGTACCCAAAGGGTAAAAACGGGACCCTATTCATGAGACTTCGCTGTCCGTCAGTCAGTCTGTTTGTCCATCACGATGCTGTATCTCAGGAAACGTGATAGCTGAAGAGTTGTAATTTTCACAGATGATGTTTTTCTGTTGCCGCTATGACCAATACTAATATAAGAAAAAACAACTAAGTAACAAAAAGGATTAAGAGGGACTCCCATAATAAACGTGATTTTTGCCTTTACGAAAACCTCTGTACCGGAGTTCGACTCGCACTTGACCCGTTTTTCATATTCTTTCGCTTCGTTTTTTATATTCTTTCGCTTCGTTTTTCATATTCTTTCGCTTCGTTTTTCATATTCTCTCGCTTCCAGGTCCCATGGAGGGGTCCCGGCTAGGAGACATGCCGCCTCACCGGAGATCGTGCGGTATCCTCATATTACCTTGACGGCCATCACTCTCTGCGGGCTCAGCAATCTAGCCACATAATGCTGGCCGTCAGGGTCTCCGCCCATACCGCAGCGATAGGGCCATGCTTCGCAAGATCCCCAGGTACAGTCTCCTGTAGGGAGCGTTAGGTCCCCTGATGTTGGGCATCAGCCGCGCCAGTGCGGCTGATGCTCCCCTCAGTTTTGGGACCAAATTTCGGAAGTGATGTCCGAAGTTCATCTTATGAAAGACTAGCTGATGCTCGCAGCTTCGCCCGCGAAAAAAATTGTTCCCGGCCCTGCTTCCCACGGCAATTTATTCCCGGGATAAAAAGTAACCTATGTGTCATTCCAGACTATAATCTATCTCTGTACCAAATTTCAGTCTGATCCGTTCTGCCGTTAGAGCGTGAAAGAGTAACAAACATCCACACATCCACACTTACAAACTTTCGCATTTATAATATTACTAGCTGATGCGCGCGGCTTCGCCCGCGTGAAATTTGGTTCCCGTTCCCGCTTCCCGTGGGAACATTTTGGGGATAAAAAGTAGCCTATGTGTTATTCCAGATTATACTCTATCCCTGTACAAAATTTCAGCCAGATCCATTCAGCCGTTAGAGCGTGATTGAGTAACAAACATCCAAACATCCAAACATCTAAACATCTTCACAAACTTTCACATTTATAATATTAGTAGGACTAGCTGATGCCCGCTGCTTCGCCCGCGTAAAATGTGTTCCCGTTCCCGCTTCCCGTGGGCACTTCTTCCCGGGATAAAGAGCCTATGTGTTATTCCAGACCATAATCTATCACTGTACCAAATTTCAGCCAGATCCGTTCAGCCGTTGGACCGTGAGGTACTAACAAACATCCACACTCACAAACTTTCGCCTAAAATCTTTTTAGGCCCGCAGGTAAATCGAATAGACTTAACCTTTAATGCCCTTTGCTAATACTGCAAACGTCACTACCCGGTATCCGTGTGAATTATTCAAACAAAGCTAATCGTTTACGAGAGGATTGTGGCATTCACTTTGTGTTCGTGTTTGAACTGTGACAATGCAATCCAGTCCAACGCATTCCATGCCTATCCGCAACTTCGTTTGCGTCACATGAGAGTGACAAAGAGAGTGGTATAGTATTAATATTTTAAGTAATATAATCCCGTCGCGTGTCTTATATTTATAAGAGAATTGTGGTAAGTATTAATATTTAAAGTGATATAATTTTTCCCGTCGCGTCACGTCGTCGCTTATATTCATTACCATTAGAGTTGACCCGCACAACTTTGTTGAAGTGATATAATGTTTCCCGTCGCATTTATTTTTTTCCGGTTTTTGGTACGGAACTCATCGTGTGCGAGTTCGACTCTCACTTGGCCGGTATTATCTTTGGCCGGTAATATTTACGCAACGTACGCAATGAAAGCTCTCAAAAGAAATAAATTTTCCCCGTTCTCAAAACATTTTTTATGGCTGCTCCGCTCCTATTTGTCTTAGCGTTATGTTATATAGCCAATAGCCATCCTCAATAAATGGACTATAAAACTGTGAAATTATTTTTGAAATGCAACCAGTAGTTTCTGAGATCCTAGCACAAACAAACTCTTCAATTTGATAATATATTGAGCTTACCTTAAAAGAAAGACAAATTAGGTTATTGTGAGCGAACCTTCAAAGATAGACATATGCTGTCGCGGACTTTTTTATAGAACTCTTTAAGAGCAAACATTTTTTGGTACATAACTTTTACGTAACTTTAACCATTTAGGCAGCGTACGCCTCGGTAGCTCTCTGACCGTAAAAATAATTCCCCGTTTTCGAAACATTCTTCGTTGCTGCTTCGCTCCTATTCACCTTAGCGTGATGTTACATAGCCTATAGCCATCCTCAATAAATGGACAATCAAACTGTAAAAGAAGTTTTGAAATCGAACCAGTGGTTCCTGAGATCCTAGCGTTCAAACAAACAAACAAACAAACAAACTCTTCAGCTTTATAATATTAGTATGGATATGGATTTTTTACAGCCAAGTTTATTCAATAAAGTTAAACCAATACGCGTGGTACACAATAAAGTGATAACTAATTTATTGATAAACTTTTTAAATTTATTGTAAAACAATAAAAATACCGACAAATAAATTATGCCGGTTGTATGAGAGCCCCTTATTGAAAGAAAGAAAGAAAAATTGTTTATTCCACACAAAAACATACAGAATATCCATAACAGTAAATAATTGCTTACAATTTACACTAAAAGCATTCTATTTTTTTTTTGCCGCACACTCCGTGGAATAACGGCCGCCTCTCAGCATTATGCTGTCTGCATGTAATTCATGCAGAACAGCGCTGGTTTTCAGAGACGGCCGGACGCGAAGTTGTGACAGATATTAAAACAAGATAATAATAATGAAACAGGCAAAAAACACTCAGCGCCAATCATATGAATTAAAATAAAGAAAAAATAAAAAAACAACACCATTTAAGGGGTCCCGACACGGTCAAACTGCAACCGTCAAGCACGTACAATTTCATGTGCACGTACACGTCGATGCACAAAACATGCAAAGAAATCACGCACACCGAAGCAACTGCCATTCATATTTAACGCGCTTGACAATCACAACGCATGATCGTGTCGGGAGCCCATTACAAGACTTAAAAACTAAATTGAGGGCTGGCAACATAACATTTCTACAATTTCCGCTTCCAAGAGACGCCACGCCATTCCATTTCTGTCTGTGTCAATTTGTGCAAAAGAAACCGGTTCCTGTTTTAGTATTTGTTGTCATAGCGGTAACAGAAATACATAATCTGTAAAAAAATTGCTCTCTAGCTATCGCCGTTAATAAGATATGGGCTGATGACCAACAGATAGATGGACAGCAGAAACTCAGTAGGTAATAAGCTTGCTTGCCACATTAGTAGTACTTATAAAAAAAGATATTTCAAACCCTTTATATACATGGTGTAGGTACGTTGTCATGGGATGCGGGAACGGATACATAATATGTACGCGGGTGCAGCCGCAGGCATAATCTAGTATTTGTATACCTAAATATAGGAAGCCTACCCAAAATAATATTAAATTTTCAACACATATCTCATGCGGATTGCGGTACTCAGTATTCCGTGTGGTCAGTCATGAAATCTTCAGGCCAAATGTCATAAATTACATATTTCATGTTGCTCGCTGCCCGTGTCGAAACATCCGGTGCCTACTCTCGAGGGAGTCCTGTCAGGTTGGCCTGTTATATTCAGGTCATGGTCTGAGTATCAGCGTATTTTATTTATTTTTATCCAACTTCATAAAATATTATAATTGGCGAACGTTTATGAAGATGTTTGAATGTCCACAAAGATTCATGATGGATCTTGTTAATGGATTTTAGTGGACAAGGGGGAATATCCTTTGTACTCAATCACACTGTAACGGCTGAACGGGTTTTGTCAAAATTGGTACAGGGATAGCTTAAAATCTGAAATAACGTAATAATAACTATTGCTACTTTTATTTCTGGAATAAGTTTCAATGAAAAGCAGAAACGCAAAACGAATCCCACACAGATGAAGTCGCGAACATCATCAGATTGAACAAAATGAGGAAAATAAAATTGTTTTGGTCTTCTTTTAAATTATTGTCTTTAAAATCATTAATTACTATTTACGCGTAGTATTTTTGAGTTAGCTAACATGTTTCTAGAAGTAGTATGTTCCATGCCAACGGTTATCCATCATAGAATAAGCCGTAGCGTAAAATTCTTTTATATAATAAAACTGTAGAGGGTCGAGAGTCTGTACATGGAAGATATTTTGAAAATTTTAAATCTAGGGTTCTCGTTCTCTAATCGATAGTGAAGCCGAAAATATAATTGAAATTTTTCATGTATGTCTGTCTGAATTCCCAATAAGTATTACGCCGAAACTACTGAATCGATTTGAATGATACTCGGTACAATCTGAGCTTATGATTCGAGGAAGATTCTAGGATACGTTTGATCCCGATATTTGGCGCGGTTCCTTCAGGAGAGGAGATGAAAGATGAAATGGTTTTTCAGCTGTAATTTCTCGCAGCGTAGTTCGATTCAAAACATTTTTAGTGTTAAAAGGAAGTACTTTAAGCATTTTTCCACACAAGTTTCAATATTGAGGGTTTTGTAGTTCAGAAATTAGAGACATCTCAATTTTCACCTAATCTAGAATTCAAAAAAAATTAGATATACAATCACATTCAAAGGAACCCCTTTGAATGTGATTGTAAATCTAAACTGGCCTGTTGGACTGAATTGTTTTAGAATGGACTTAATCTTTAAGCTCTTCCATGATTAAGCAAACAGGGCAGTTACATACGCTCTCATGAGTCCGATGAAAAAAACCTGTCCTTTCATACACCTTATGTGGCGTACACGAAGTTGCGGGGGTCAGCTAGATCTTTTATAGAACACTGAGATACAGGGGCTACGAGTACTAGCTGTTCCCCTCGGCTTCGTCGGCATAGAAGTCGTTATCGCGTAAAATCATTACCCTCCTTTTGCGCAGTCAGTTAAAAAGTAGTCTATTTCCTTCTCTGAGACTTAAACTATCTATATACCAAATTTCATTAAATTTAGATCAGCGGTTTAGGCGAGACAGCGTAACAGACAGACAGAGTTACTTTTTCAATTATAATATTGGGGATTCTATGCTTCATATGCAAACACTTCAATAAACAATAAGATTATTATGATCACAAGAGACAAAGAATTGGAGATCTAAATGTTACCTTAGTTCTATAATAAAATATATTTTAAAGATGTCCTTGAACCTTGAAAGCTTACTTACTTTAAAACCCTAAAATAGTTTTTCCATTTTTCCTGTCTGACTTTTACATGAATAACATTTCACAATACGCGAACACTTTGTAGATGGCTTACAAAGCCCGTGGGAATATTTGGAGTTCCAACAAAATTCATAAATAAATATTTTATAAGCGAAATACATTGCGTCCTCGATGTATTGCTAGCTTTTGTTCAAAATTCGATGAAATTTATTGTTCTAGTGTTTAAAATTATCAGTCCATTATTTTGACAAAAGATTTTTAAACAAAAGATTGATCTTTTGTTCGAAATTATTGTATCGAAATATTATTTAATATTTCAATTATTTGTATTAAATTGACACTTGCCCTGGATTTGCTAAATTCGAACCAAGGAGGGCGAAGTTGCTTATTCCACATCTCAAATAATTTACACATCCAAAAAAACGGGGGCAAAACAAAGGAAAATAAGTTTCGAGTTAAGGTTGGAGTACATGGGAGAAGCACAACCTCATTATGGTAGCTCGAAAATCAACGAAGCCAACCTTACAGCTAGAGGTAAATTAACTATGAACGGACCCGAGTTCATTATCGCTACCGGGTTGGTAGATACTAGGTTATTGGGAGACGTCGGGACCTGTATGTGGTTTCAGAACACACCACTATATCAAACGTACGTTAAAAGAAGATACAGTCCTGTTCTGCTCTAGACCGGCCACTTATATGTGGTCAGTCCACCCCCAATTTTCTAGACTAGTAGCTGCCTGTGCTCCAATCTACTAGAACCTTCCGCAGGTTCTTCATCGGTAGTGGATCTGTCAAGGCTCTGGCTCACACATCCGGTAGCCAGAAGCACTTCGTCCACTGTGGTTTAAGATGTAGTACCCTTTGCATCGTTCATGTGAGTTAACACTCTTGATTATAGACAATGTGGTAGGAACACCGAGGCCAGTTGATAATCCCACTGTCGACTGAATGCGTCGTAGAAAACTGCGAAACCATCTTTCGAATTTAATGTCACGTATCTTGGCACTATAGCTGTGTTTTCTGACGCGAACATGTCGATGCCTGGGGTGCCCCATGCTTTGAATATCGCCTCCGTGGCTTCGGGGAGAAGATGCCACTCTGGTACTGCGCGCTCCCTTGACAGGCGATCTGCAATTCCATTTACCTACACGGGAGGTATGTAGCTGAGAGGGTTATGTTTAACCTTTCTATAAGGTTTAGGAGTCTTGTGGATAGCTTCAGCAATGATAGAGACCGTGTCCCCCCTCGTTTCTGAGATATGCTACGAGGGTTCGGTTGTCGGTCTGTACTAATTGTGTGCATTCCTTAGTGTCATTCGCTGACTGTTTGTGTTTATCACTGTGAACACAGCCATACATTTCTTTGATATTTGGATGCCAGAGTCTCTTGTGTGGAGACCAAGTGCCTGATAGGTTTAAATTGTTGAGCTGAGCTCCCGAGCCTGTGTCCGCTGCATCTGTGGTTAGTAAATGAGTTACCTACACTCTTCTTTACTATTGGTGAGAAGCTGAGGTCCAGCACTTCAAACCACCACCTTAGGTCCTGTTGTACAGACAGTGGGAGATATTTTCTTTCTCTTGGTCTGGTCTGTTTGAAGAGTTCTAATAGAAGTTGCATTCTGCGGCAGTGTAGTCGACCCTTGGGTACTACGTGATTTGAAAAGTAAAGTAAACCTAATAAACTCTGCATTTCTTTCAGAGAACTATTTCCGCAGGCTAAAATTTTATTGATTATTTATTTTATTTTCAAAACATTTTTTTATAGGTAGTTCTATTTTGTTTAGTTTTGTCTTCCAAACTAGACCAAGATACACCCCCTGAGAGGGTTCCAGGACCGACTTTTTGTAATTCACATGCCAACCTAAAGTTTTTAAAGTTCTTAGAGCTACCGAAGCCAGAGAACTTAGTATAATATTCTGGTCTAGATTTACAATGAAGAAATCGTCTAGATACATCAGTGTTCGAAGGCCTTGTGCTCGTAGGATTTCCGCAATCCAATGGGTCACTGTGGCAAACATTTTTGGGACTGAGAACAGGCCAAATAGTAGAGAAGTTAATAATTAAGTAGTTCTTTGTTTTAAACCACTCTGAGAAATCTTCTGTGAGTCTTTGCAATTGGCAGTTGAAAGTATGCTTGGTGAGGATCTGTTTATACCATCCAATCGTTGACCTGTAAAAATTCTGCTACATTTGCCTGTGAGATCAGTTGTAAATGTCTGGTTGCTATATAGACATTGAGACCCCTGAGGTCGTCTCGCCTGGACGGAAGGTTCCATCTGATTTCTGAACTAGGAACATGCGACAAAGAAAACCTGGGTTCTTTTTTGATGAAGATTCTATTAATATTTTCTGCTGTTTTAACTGAGAAATTATATCTGACATCTCCCTTGATGTCTTGGTGACTGCTGGGGTATTGTAGAGGTGGCTTCTTAGAAAAGGGGAGTCGACCAGCAGTTATTAGTTTCATGATGTGGTTGCTGGCTCCCTTTTTCTGCCTCAAGTGTGCATAGTTTATTTAGGCAGCCACCCTGAAACACTCTCCGACAGTCATTCTTGTTTCTTATTGGAATTGGGATTGTTGGAATGCCTCTTCCGAAAGGGCTGGCTTCTCTTAATTTTAGAGAATTGTTTATTTTTATAAGCTTTGTATTCTCAATTTTGAGAAGAGGAAGTTCTGTTTCGATATTTATAATCTCTATTCTGGTGTTTTCGGTCTTGAGACTGTGTTGTACTGAAACCTTTCTTATTCTTAACATATGCTGGAGTATTAAGTCAAACATGGGTACCACCTAATGAAGCTATGACCGGTTGCAGAGCATCTCGGCTAAACAGCTATTCTTGACTAGGTGGAATATTTTCTAGTGTGGCTCGTGAATTCGAATTATCTGTTTCTTTAAAATTCTGTCGCGACTTATCTTAATACACTCTGCTCCCTTACCACACACAGATTTTTCATAAGGTGGAGATCCTGGACCAAAAGTAAAAGTAATCTTTTCAAATAAAGTATTAGAATTAAGAGTATTAGGGTTCGCCGAAGCCCAGTCAATAATATCTTGCAATCCTGTCTTTAATAAAAACCTTTGTTCAAGTATGTCGTTAGTTAAGCCTGCTAGTACCTGCTCAGTAGGTGCAAGGTAATCTTTGTTTTTGTTGAAATGGCACAATTCCTTATTAATCTAAAGTCCTATAAAACCAGGGTTAGCGATGCAAGTTTGTAACGTTTTTTTGTAACGGATGCCCTTCCAAGAAGGAGTGTCAAACTTTTGAAGACGGATCAACTCCTCTAAACGCTCCTTATCTGCCTGAGGAACCAGGGGCTTTTCGTCAAAATCTGTGCCTAACTCCCTAAGGATAATTTTTGAGAAGATAAAGATGGGTTAACTATAAACTGTAGATGGAACAAGATCAATGCTTTGTTGATCCGAAATTAAATGATTACTAGTTACCAGAGCAGGTAACTGAGTCAAATAGGTGGAAATATAAGCAACTTGTCGAATTAGTGTCTCAACTTGCGGGTACAAAACAACAAAACAACTGTATAAGTGGAAATATATTGGTACTTACGGGAAGACCTGCGTCTTTTGTTTGGTGGAGGTGAAGCTATACCTTCTTCATCGTCCGAGGACGAAGAAGATGATGCATCAGAAGTTGGTATGTTGTTTGATCCCCATCCGAGGCATGAACTTGCAAATTTGACTCACCGTCTTCACAAGCTGGCTGGCTCTCGTTCGAGTTCATCTTAAGAACTCCAGTCTCACACAAAAAAGACATGCAATAATAGTGAACTATTGTGAAGCTGTGTATAATTTCAACACAATTTTACTGAAATAAAACTTGAGAGAAAATTTTGTTAAGTTAACGCGGCAAATTTTCGAAAACGCTATGACTGTCAAGTTGGAGTTGACAGCATTAAGCGCCACAGAGTAGGACGCACGCTGGTGAGAGAAAAAGACAGGTATAGTTCCATGGAACTACTAGTAAGTTTTAACTATATACAAGGCAATTTCAGGACCGCAATCTTCATATTAACGCTATGTGTTTTAGAAAACCACATAATAAATGTTTATTAGTATTCACTAGAGATCATAATTTTTGAAATGAACAGAACACTCGGTTTCGAACTGAAAGGAAAGTGATAGTTTTAGTATGCCTTGCTCCTGTTTCGGTAACTTTCATTGAAACACTGAAGATCCCAGTACAATTTCCGTCAATAGGCCTAGAAAAAGTTGGTCGCCAAAACAAATGTCAAACAGATTTCGAGTGTAGGCACCAGGTTCATTGATCATCTACCTGTCATACAGTTTGTTGAGTACATCCACTCGGTTCGAGTCGGACAAGCACATCACACTTTTAACTCTTAGTGAATTCGGTGTGAGGGACAACCACACAAAACACAAAAGTCGTTTTTTAGTAAGTAAAAAATACCTATAGAATTATCTGTAGATATCGATCTAGGTATAAATAAAACTCAAGACGCAAAATATTTCCCTTGAACGTTAAATGAAAAATAAGCAAAGTAGGAAGAATTTTGAACAAATTAGACACAGGAAAGGTAAACCATACAACACGAGATTAGGACGTAACTTCCGAACAGCTGAATTAACATCAAAATAAAAGCGCGAAGTCATCAAATGAGTTGCGAATTCCGAGTTTTTAGAATTATAATAATTTTCCAATTTCTCCTCACTTCACCGACATCGACCTAATGTTCTCAACTTTTAACATTGAATATGGTTTTTCGTTCGCTCCAGTAGGACCCCATTTTCGCTGATAGTGCGACTCGTCGTAGAGGGCTTAAAATTGAAGGGCTTTAAGAAAATGTAAAAATTATTCAGCAAAAGTCAAAAACATTTTTGGAAATCGAAAAAAAAACCCGTTAGAATTTGTGAGAAATTGTACGGTGATGGGAAATAAAAATATATTACAAAAAAAACTTGAGAGGTGTCAAGGGACACCCGAATGGAACGAAGTTCCTTTCGATTAAAGTGAAGGAATTGTAATAAAATTTTATTTTAATTTTAAAATTTTATTGTAAGCAAAAACAAAAACAGAAACAAAAACAAAAAGAAAACAAATATAAAAAAAAGTGAGTGCGTGTAACCTTTACGCGCGACTGAAACTGAACAGAGCGGAACTCCTATTTGCTTTGGTGTTGCTCGTAGAGTTCATGTTCATCCCCTGGCTAGCACTAGCACTACCACTATCACTACCACTATCACTACCACTATCACTATCACTATCACTATCACTATCACTATCACTATCACTATCACTATCACTATCACTATCACTATCACTATCACTATCACTATCACTATCACTATCACTATCACTATCACTATCACTATCACTATCACTATCACTATCACTACCACTACCACTATCATTACTACTATTACTACCACTATCACTACCACTATCACTACCACTATCACTACCACTATCACTACCACTATCACTACCACTATCACTACCACTACCACTATCACTATCACTATCACTACCACTATCACTACCACTATCACTATCACTACCACTATCACTACCACTATCACTACCACTATCACTACCACTATCACTACCACTATCACTACCACTATCACTACCACTATCACTACCACTATCACTACCACTATCACTACCACTAACACTACCACTACCAATATCACTACCACTATCACTATCACTACCACTATCACTACCACTATCACTACCAAAAGTGTCGTTACAACTTTTCGTGAGAATTTTTTCCGTCTAGCCCCCTTTCACAACGCGCGATAAGGAACTTCGTTCCAAAAACAAAAACAAAAACAAAAATTAGTGAAGGAATTGTAATAAAATTTTATTTTTTAATAATAATAATATTTTTTTTATTATTAACCCCCATTTTATAACCCCCCTACCTCCCCTCCCCCCTTCCCCCCTCCCCCCATTCCCCCTCCCCCCTTTCCCCATATTAAAGGAGGGTAGAGGTACCTCTACCCTCCATACTATAGCAAAAACATATAAACGGCCGAATTGAGTAACCTCCTCCTTTTTTGAAGTCGGTTAAAAAAGTGTCGTTACAACTTTTCGTGAGAATTTTTTCCGTCTAGCCCCCTTTCACAACGCGCGATAAGGAACTTCGTTCCAATATATATTTTGAAATAATCTATGAAAGGCAGATTCATTGTTAATGCCCTTTCAAGTTGTGTGAGCACGAGATCTGTGTGGATTTTTTCAAAATTGCACTCACACTGACTGATTCTCGACCAACTATCTATTACTTCCTAATTAGTACGCTCTTAACGGTAAGGTCCGATAGAGAAACTCCCTAAATGGGATTTTTCATAGAGGTCTACGGTAATCATTATCTTAGGAAAAAGTCGAGAATCTCATTAAAAATTGAAGTACCTATTCGCTCATCGCATGATTCCACCTAAATTCAGCCCTTCGTTTCAATAGAGAGTCGTCAAAGTGGCAGCTAATTCCATTATATCGTACGTCCCCATATGGCTTTTATTTCTTTTTTCTTTGGCTGATCGACTTACATCTCAGTACATAGAATTTCAATCATGAGATTAAGAATTGGCAAGGATATCAGTGAGTGTATTTAGGACATAATAATTCGCTAACAAATGGTTCCGTCTCACGTCATCAATCCTCGGACTTCGGAGTTTGGGTTAGTTTCAATTTTCGCCCTTAGGCAGATAATCAAAACTTATCGTATTAAAATTAAACTGAACTAAACCAATAGTAATAGATTTGGCTCATTGCGTTGGTCAACGACTTAATGTTTGTTCTTGAGGTAGCCTTATATTGTGGAGTTATTGTTTAACTCGCTAATGGTTTAGGCTGAAAGGCACGACAGTTGCATGCTCTTAGGCCAGTACCACCGAAGTTGTAAGGATAATTGATAAAATATCTTCATCGCAACTTCAGCTGCGACCGGGGTAAGCTTACGTCAATAATTAATGATGATTAATTAGGAAAGCCGATACTGAGGAAAATATGTTTTCGTTAACGTATCCGTGGATAACAACAAATTAATGTCTGCCCTTCCCACGCAGAAAGTTTTCCATGTTTATATTTTGTGAAAACTTTCCCAATTGGATAGGCTGAGATAGATAGAGAATATTATCGTGAGCAATGTGCGCATAGAATTATGTGAGTTTTAGAACATCTATAAAACACCTACCTAGTAAAAGATCTACTCTGAAAACAGTGTACGAGGTGTGCGAACTAACAAATCTACTTCACAAACACTAGTTATGATTACTGTACGAGGCGCTGTTTATCCAGCACTTGCACTGTAGCCTAGTATTTACTTATGCAGAGGCAAATTTCGCGTTGCGATACGCCATAAACCTACTCTACAGTGTACTCAGTCGCTTGCTCGCTAAGGGTGAGGGCGGACGCACGGCCAGTTTTCATTTCAGGCGCGAAATATAACTCCGAGTGAATTGTGAAACCTATTGCCAACTGTTCAGTGAAGTGAATTTTCATTGGCAATATCGTTACTGTGCAAAGCCAAAGATACGAAAAATACGAAGTAATTTCCAGGTTTAATTTTAGAACTAGGTCATTATCTCGAAAAATTATAAAGCATTTTTTCTAAGTGGCCAGGATCATAAAGTTTTTGATCGTGCGTATTTTTTTTCATTATCAGTGATTGATGTGTGTAAAGAGTTTACATTATTGAGTGTTGATTACAAAATAATTGTTTGAGTTACCTATAAGTATTGTGTTTCGAAAATGACCTTGAACTGGATTTGTACATAAGGTGAGTGATAGAATAGTTTTAGCTCATAACCCTAGTTACTAGATGACCTGGGTACTAATTATTATGAAACAGTCCGATTAAAAATAAAAGTCTACACTTCTTTCAGTCGTTAATGAGAAGGTTTAAATATGGTTATATGATGGAGGTATCACGCAATACCTATTCTTCACTAAGCTTTTTAAACTAAATTTATCAGAACTTTGCTATCTCTAAGAACTGAAATAACATTTATGCTTACCAATTTTAAATACGTTGAAATAAATTTGTATGATCTATCTTTTAAAATAAGTTCCGTACCCGAAGGTTAAAAACCGGGACCCTATTGATGAGACTTCGGTGTCCGTCTGTCTGACTGTCTGTCTGTCCGTCACGAGGCTTTATCTCAGGTACCGTGATAGCTAGAGAGCTGAAATTTTCACAGATGACGTATTTCTATTGCCGCTAAAACGAAAATCCGAAAAATAATAATAATTAAAGGGGCTCCCATACAACAAACATTATATTTTTTTCGTTTTCTGGTACGAACCCTCCGCGTGCCGTCACGGTCGTGTCCACCACCACCCGTCTGTGTATCATATTTCAGTGAAAGTGGATCAGAGGTTAGATTGTGATTAAGTAACATCTTCACATACTATCACATTTTTATTTAAGTACTTTGTAAGTTACAACGTTTATACTAACTAATAACTTTTTCAAATAAGCTAAGTATTAATCTGCATAAACTAGGTAAGTAATAAGTAGGTAGTAAAAAAATAAGTTTACCTTGATGTCTGGCGTTGTAACTTAATAACTTCGTTTAATGTTTTCGTTTGGTTTCAAGAGCCGTTCGAAAGGTTTGGAAATAGTTGATGAATTTTTAGTTATTCAGAGAAAAAAATATAGAATTAACAAGGTAGGCAACCGTCGTTCTAAAAATACTTAAAAACCATAATCCCAACATTAACAAAGTAGGTATAACGAATAGTAAGTACTACCCATAAATATGACTTATCAAAAACGATTGCTTGTAAAAAAAGCGGGCATTGCCTTATTTTTGGTGGAAGGATCGCGTGACGTCACGATAGTCTATGGTAATTAGCATGCAACCTAACTGTATGCAGATATAATTATTATTTTACCTTTCAATGTTTCGTAAACTGTTAATTAAAGAATATTTTGTTTCTGTAACTAATATTTCTTACGCCACTGAGGTGGCAGAGAAGCATACGGCCCACCTGACCAAAAGTGGGCACTGTAGTCATCGTAGCCTATGAAATTTTGCAACACCAAAGGCGCTACGCGAGCTACAGACTGTAAAAACTTCTTAAACCCCTTTTCTGAAAGTTAATTGTTTTTTTTTTGCGATTGCAAAGCTTCTTATATTTTTTTGCTGCCGCAGCTGCGATGGATAAACGCTATGACTTTTTCATCCCTTCTATTCGAAAAGTAGAACTTTGCACCATTATAACAGGGCGCAAAATACTTCTATTCGCGGGCGGCACAAAGTGATTTGTATTTGGCACTTTAAACATTCATAGAAATCGAACGCCAATTGTATGGATTACTGGCTGGTACGTGTTGGCTGCTTGGTGTCCTGTGCTAACTAAAAAAAAACCGGCCAAGTACGAGTTGCACTCGCCCATAAAGGTAGCAGCAAGTAACATATTATAAAAGTTTTTGTAGTTCATTGTAACTTTGATTGATGTTTTAACACGTTTGCAGTTGTAATTATTTTTCCAGGCGAAAATTGCGGTTTATGACGTATTAAAAAAACTACCAACTAGATCTCGTTCTAACCAATTTTCGTTGGTAGTTTTTATGGCAATGTATATCATATATTTTTTTTAGATTTATCATTCTCTTCGTTTAGAAGTTAGAGGGGGGGGGGGGGGCACACATTTTTCTACTTTGGAAGTGTCTTTTGCGCAAAGTATTCACTTTAGAAATAAATGACATTAGGAACCTCAATAGCATTTTTGAAGACCTATTTATAGATAAACACGTATGGGTTTGAGGAAAAAAAAATTTTCAGTTTCAGTTCTGAGTACGGGAACCCCCAAAATTTACTGCTTTTTTATAGTTTTATATAAATATCTTAATGCGGCTCACAGAATACATCTACTTACCAGGTTTCAATAGCATAGGCCTTATAGTTTCGGAGAAAAGTGGCTGTGACATAGGGACGGATAGATAGCCAAACATGACGAATCTATAAGGGTTCCGTTTTTTTACATTTGGCTACGGAACCCTAAAAACTCAAGTGCGCCATTTATCCCTCTGTTCTTGTAATCAGTGGGTATTAAAATTCTATTTTATTCTGCAAATGTAATGTGTGTGTACGTCGAATTATAAATAACCATGCATTAACTCCTGAATCAATAATATAGAAGCTAACTACGTCGTATAAAACTATTTTTTTCTCTTAGAAAGGGGATGAAAAGTAGAATATATTACTCGGGAGCAAACTATTTTTCCATCGGGCGGTGTACTTTGAATTCCTCACTGCGCTCAGGAATCTACGTTAGAATCCCTCGCTATGCTCGGGACTCTACTCTAGAATCCTTCGCTTCGCCCGTGATTCAAAGTAGCGCCGTCGCCGTAAGAATACTATTTTGCTCCCTTGTTATACAATCTACTATTATGCCACAGTTATGTTTTTGTTTAAAATTGATTTATCAAATTGTTTCTAGTAATCTTTATTTTAGTATCTATTTAATACGAACCTACAAAAGGTCCGCCCCTTGTTCAACTAGACTGAAAGTTAATATAATTGAAGCTCAGTCAACACACGGTCAAGGTCAGTCTACCAACAAAAGGTGGTCCTGAAATAGCTCGCTTTGGTCTACTCGGTACTATTAGCTGTTAACTAAATGTGTTTACTCGTAATGTAGCTATGTCACTAAAATTATAAATTAAAATTATGCTATGACGTATACCTTTAGAAAGATATTGAATTGAACTATCTATTTTTGTTGGTTTTGACACCAAGTTGAAGGCTTTAGGGCGATTTTTTTGGTCTTTATTTGTTTACCAAACGCTGTGACTTTCTATCGGACGGTGGCATCATTTTGGGAGGTAAATAAAAAAAAAAAACATGTGATATTATTGCTGTTCCCGCTCCCTTTCGGAAATATATATATCCTGTTTATTCACCGCCTATGGTTCAACCGTTTGTCTTTTATATAAAAAAATAGTAGGTATAGATTCACTCTCATGTTATATCAAATTAAAAAAGTAACGGTCGACTCCATGGGCGAAACAATAACAAAGAAAAACCGGACAAGTGCGAGTCGGACTCGCCCACCGAAGGTGCCGTAAATCCGTCCGTCAGTCCCTCCGTCTATGCAAGCTATACACTTATTCCAGTCAATTGTTCGAGGAACAAGAATTTCAAGAAAATTGAATCTCGGAGTTGCACGTAACAAGAAACTCAGAAATCGAATCTCAGAGTTTAGATTACGTTTACAATTTTCTTTTTGATTTAATTATAGTATGTGTTGGCTGTACCGCTGCAGCGCGGTGACCTGAGCTAACTAAAAATAAACTAAACAGGACGATTTATCTCTATGTTCTTGTAATCAACTTTTTTTGTATTCTGAAAATGTAATGAGTTTTACTTCGAGTTATAAACGTTACAATGCATTAACTCCTGAAACAATTACTGTAGAAGCTAACAGTTTAGAAAATAAGATCTATAAATAAGTACACATTTTCTTATGAAACTTTTTCCATTACGTGAGTTGTATGCTTGTTTTTCACTTTAGTAGTATAAATAATTGTAATATACAATAATAAATATTTTAGTTAACAAAAACCTAATCTGCATGTTTTGTAAACATACTATTCTATTAGTATACGAAAGATTGGCAACGCAGCAGGTGCAAATGGCAGTGTATTTTGTGAATTACTTTTTATATTGCCGACTTTAAACACCGTTTTTTTTAAAGATTTCGTCACAAAAGTACAGTTCTTAGATTTTTCCCCGTATTTTCGGTATTTTTGCCAAATTTCATTGTTCTAGGTGTACGGAAAGTACCCAAAAGTACAGTTCTTAGATTTTCCCCGTATTTTCGGTATTTTTGCCAAATTTCATTGTTCTGGGTGTACGGAAAGTACCCTATTAATTTTGATTCCGTTGGAAGTGCCGAAATACACGTTTTCCACGTTATAAGCGACCGTACCCTTTTTTGCGTTAATTTAGATGTTTGATTTTTACAGAATCAAGAGACCATGACATTTGGTATTTATTTCAACTTCACGCGTTCACGAGAAAAATGGTCTTGACAGACAGATGGAAGGACGGACAACAAAGTGATCCTATAAGGGTTTCGTTTTTTCGTTTTAGGTACGGAGCCCTAATAAAATAATGGGAAAGTATTAAAAAAGTTTACAAACTTTGATACTCTTATATAAACTTTCGCAGGTAGCTACCAGTCCATTTGGTAATTTAATAAAGCCTTTGTAACTTTCGAATGTAGGAAAAACGATAGTGTTTCCATCGATTTATCTTATTTTCTATAGATATATTATTTTCTTTAATATTGCTGGAAACTCGTACCACAGTATATATATGTTGTTTAACCAGTATTGTAGCTCCCTACAAACGGACGAAGCGCAAGCTATACCTACGATTCTCGTTTTCGGCAGGCCTTTCAGCACGCAAGCAGCGACCGCAGTCGCGATTGTGCCGAGTAGACGAATGGACGGTGTGTCGTTTTTTAAATAGTAACCGCGCGTGTTTTATTTACTAAAAATATTTAATATGACAACTAGTCTATTGTGCTTGTTTTGGTTGCATGAATTCGTCAATAACGCACCCAGAGATAACGTTTTCTAGATTACCTGGAAACTCCGAAAGGTAAGACTATAAATTGATTTTACTTAAGTACTAATTGGTACTATACTACTAGTTGACTAAAGTTAAACAAAGTGATTGACACGAGTGAACTAGGTAGTTACATGAAGTAGGTATGTTTGTGTTTAAAACTAGACTTGTGCTTGCTCAGTGAGTGAACGGTGCGATCCAATATAGTACAATATCCAAAAAAAAACTGGTTTAGAACTCTAGTACGTGTAGGTAGTACATTTAGTTCCGTTGTCAGTTCGTAGTTATTTAATTGAGAGCAATAATTTAGGTATGTTTCAAGAGTATTCATTTCTTTGTGGATGACCGATGTTACAGTACACTTAGCATCGTATGACTTTGATTGACAGCATTTTTGTTACCTTTGATTTTTATTACACGCCTAGAGACAAATATGAACTTCCAAAAATTTTACACAACTTGACAATGTACGTAAAGTACTAGTGTACTAGAGACTGACTAGTACTTTCAAATCGAAAAATAGTTTTATTTTTGTAAATCAAAAATTTAACTCAATGATTATAAAGACTAGAATTCCGTGATTCTATCACTGACGAAACATGTGATGAGCCGATTATTTTTGTCTACGCCGCTTACTCGTTTTCAAATTTCTATACCAGTCTCACTCGATCGTTAGTAGATAACGGGCGCTGCGCCGCCACGCCGCCGCCCCGCGCCGCCAGCCGTTGCGGGGATATTATATTATTACTCACAAAGTATTTTTTTGTTTAAATAAAAAAGGTACATATTTACTCGAAATGAAAGCCGGTTGTCAGTAAAACGACAATCCTTAATACAAATTGAAGGCCTTGGGGGCGGATTGAAAAAATTCAACTACATTAGGCTTACTATCTATTACGCGTACGTAAAACGATAAGGTAAAATGTGGGCGTATACTATGCCTCTGCCTACACCTTCAGGGATAAAGGCGTGACTATATGAATGTATGTATGTACATATTTACAATCGCAATACTAAATAGAATGTCAAAGTAGGCACAAATTATTAAGATGCTGTAGGCGGGCAGCCCTATCGCATGCTTACGTACCGCGCGGCTGTAGGCATTTTCTAAAATCCGGTCGAGTCAAACTACAGTATACAGTGCTCATACCGAGGGCCACACTCTGTCCCCAAGACTATTGACAGCGATATAAGTTAGAGGCCCAATGTGGCCCTCATTCCTCATGAGGAACTGGGCATGTAAGAGGAGGGAGACACGGGCACCGGCAGAGTGTTCCTAGTTTATTTTATCTATATATATAAAAATGTTGTGTGTGTATAAGTACCTACTCTTTAAAAACTCAAAATTTACTGAATCGACCGAGCTCAAAATTGGACACGATATACAACATGATTCAGAGATGGTTTTAGGCTACTTTATACACTTTTATCATAAGAACAATAAGAATAAAACAGCTTTAAAAAGTGATTGTACTTAGAGATGGCGCTGGTCGTTTTTTTTTAAATTATATTCTGCCAGCTTCAGGACAAAATATTATAAACAACCTATTTAGAAGGTACCTACCAGATTTCTGATTTTTAAGAGAAGTTTGATTGCGGCCTCCTTGCATTCAGAATATTATAAGAGATTACCTACCTAAAAAAGAGGTCAGATATGTTTTGCATGTTATTTTTGAAGTTAGAGTTTTGGCGCGTTAGGGAAATATTATCAGAGTGAATTATTTTTTTTAAAGCGTGCGCACATGTTTTAATAACTGAATATTGATCACAGATTTTTTTTTCAAGTACATAAAGCTACTATTGATTTGGATGTTAAAAAAAAATTCTGTGATCAATGTTCAGTTTTTAAAACATCGTGCGCACCGCTAGATTTTCTGATAAATTTAAATATTACAGTTATTAGTAAGAACCATATTATCTACACTAGGTGTTGTCCGCGGTCTCGCTCTCGCTCGCAGTGATGAGAAGGTAGCCTCTATACGTTACCATTTAGTATTTATTTACTTTTTGAATTTGCCAGGAATCTACAGTTCCCAGCTGACTGATTTTCACACATTAAAAGATAAAAAGGCATAGGTAGGTACACTTAGATCTCTTATATTTCCTCCCGAGGTACACATCCAAAGAAAACTTTTTTACTTAAGAATGCATTTCTTCAAAACTTTCTAAATGAGAAAGTTTTGTGAAGATGCATTAAAATAGCATTAGGTACCTACTTATAGTATTCGCTCAGTAAGAAGAAACTAGTGTTCGTGACAGGTTGCCCTTACGTCATCAATCATTGCCAAAGTTCCCGTCTAAAACACGAGCTACGTACGATAACGATGTGGCTTACATCTCGCTAAAGAGATGAAAGTGAACGAACAAACTTTTTCACAAGAACATTTCAAAACATTCAACATACGCGGTATACAGAGCAATAAAGACACATTCCATTACTACACGCGCGTTAAGACTTTGTTCGCACATATGTCGTGTGATCTCGTCTTTAAAGCTTTAGAATTGATGCCTCTTTATTGGCGGCTTCATTTCATGTTACTAAATATGTGAATGTGAATGTAAGGATTTGCACAGACACAACTTTTGCAAAATACCAAACGACAACTCGAGCTTTATAGGGTTGTTCATTTAGATTTCAAAATTAGGAATGATTAGTTTTTTGTTTCAGTGTCAGAATTTTTCTACAGGGGTGACTAGAGCAATGAGTGCTCAAGCCCCTGCCCTATGGCAAATAAATAAAAAAAAAAGTCGTAATTAGATACACTTGGTCGTTAACTCAAATTCGTTTGCTAATGAAATGAACGACTAAGTGTAAATGAATCAAGTCGAATACGCTAGTACCTATGCGTTTCAAAACAAGCAAAGATTTGTGATCTAAAAACGGAATAAACGCCTGTGATTCTTTTAACAACAAAAGAGAATTTATTCACGAAGCACATTGAAACCTAGACAGATTCCAAAAGCATTTTCTTTTATCGTGTTATTGGTTCTTCCAAAATCGCTAGAGGTCTTTAAAAAAAATTACATTGCGTCGATTGGTTCAGAAGTCATGTATTGTATAAATGTGACTTTTAAAATCAAATTATTTTTTTGATGTATGTAGTAAGTAAGTACCTAAATAACCTACTACCCATAATACGTTTTTGACATAAAAAGGGCCCATTAAAAGATTTGACATTCAGAAGATCGTTTATGTGTCAACAAATATAAACTTTCCATCAGGCGGCCGGCATAGTTTCAGCGAGCTAAACCTCAAAAAATCTGTAAACCATACTTTTGCATTTTTTATACTTAAGGCTTGTATATTCGAAAGAGACTCATCTTGGGGTGAACTTTATACTAGGAAATATTCTTTGATTTGATCTGATAAAACTATATTATTGTAATTTATTAGATACTCTTGCTTTTTAACGTATCACGAATTCACGATTAGGAATACTTTGTTCGATCGAAATCGCTCTCGAAAAATGAGAAATATTGCAAAAATCTTAACAAGTAATGTACTTTTTATAACTAAATAAATGAGTTTAATCCTCATAAAAACTTGTCATAAAATAGATACATGTCTTGAGAACAATATTTTACGACTAGATTTTTTCTTAAAACCCCTCAGATTCAATAACAGTAATATAATGTATTAGAATCGAATGAAATCCGGCAAAAGCGTACGCTGCAATTCTTCGAATTGCCGTAGGATTTGTCAAGGTCGAATATTGCAGCCTTAAGATACAAAATTTTCCTCTATTTGCTTTGTAATAATATATCTACCTTATACACAAACATGTCATCCAATCACAATAACATAAATGACTCTGGGCTCTTAGAAGCTCCCTTTTCTCGTCTATTACCCCAAGGACTTCTTCGAACGGTGATGGATGACGCTCACTGTCGTGTTTACCATTACGAGCTCGGATATCAACATGATATATTTATCTGAACTTAAAAGCTAATGTGAGTAGGATTCTCACACAGAGGGTTCCGTACTTAAAAACGGCAAAAATATGAAGGACATAATAATTGTATAAGAGGTAGGTGCCTACCCTTTGTCACTTTCAGATCTAATAAGAAGTCGTGAGACGGTCTCACCTGACTGCCCCTCTAACGTTTATTGTGAAAGTGAAAGTTCAATCCGATTGACGTTGTCATTTTTGTTTTATTTCAAACTTTGAACAGATGATCCACGTGACCTAGTGACGTTAATTTAATGCAACAGAGTCACAGACTACAGACACAAGTCTCGCCAGAAGCCTCTCGGCAATCTATTTTATAGAAAGGGGCTAAAACTGTATCTACTCATTTTGAAACAAACTTAAACTCAACAATTCAATAAATTTTGGAAGAGTTTAATTTGTTTGATTTGATTTGAGTATAATATGATTATTTGAAATGTGAGTTTGATTTGAGGTTGAATTAACTGATTAAGATACATTGAACGTAACTTATAAAGATATAACGTTTCAAAGATTTAAAGGTTAAACAGTTCAATGGTTTCAAACATGGCTCCCATGACCTGTGACGTCACATGACAATGCAATGAACAACACAAACGCTGGTGTGCGGGACGCGCTGCCAATACGTCTGTCGACGTGACAATAACGAAGTTTCATTTTCAAACGTTCTCTTTGACAAACGGGAAGATTTTACAGAAATAGCTCACATGAAATTGGAGTGGTAGCAACTAAAAAGTACATCAAAATTTCAGTAAAGAACGGCCGAAACGTAAGTAAATAAAATCAGTTTAATAGGTAGCAAATCAACATTATTCTGGTTTTATTCTCGAGCGTCTTCTCTTGTAAAAAGGACTTTTCTTAAGTTTACGACAAGTGTGACTAAACTTTGTACGTCTATATTATGTATTATAATTGCATTTACATTAAGGAGTTTGAGTTAATATATAATTAAGTGTATAAACTCAAACTCCTTAATGTAAATCTTAAACATACCTAAGTTAGTCCGTAGCAATTGGCAGGGTTTTAAGTTAAAGTGATTCTTAAATCATATTATTTATAGCGCTTTGCCATTACTTAGTCCATAATATTTCAGAAACTCGTACATCTAGTAAATCAGAAAATTTCGCTGCATTTGAAAATTAAAAATAGTAACTATATTATACTGTAGGGTCTTAATTGATTTTTGGATAAATCTCATTTACATTTTTTTTAAAATTGTAACAGAAGGGGCAATTAAACACATCAGGACTCTGCTAATTACTTTATTCTCCGTATAGACACACAATAAATTGGGCAGAGCTTCGGCTAGTCTTAGTATACAGTACAGAATGACCGACAAAATGCTCGCACTCTCTTATATACACACACTGTCTATGATACACTCGGAAAATACGTCACTTCTTATGTCAACTTTCATAGTGATTTAAGGGCGGCGTTACACTCGGCCATCCTGTAAGCAGTTGCTCCTGCAATAGGAACTGGGCGTCTGGGCTGGGCGGCTGACTGGCTCGCTGGCGTGACTCGCTGGCGTGGCTCGCTGGCCTGGCTCGCTGGCCTGGATCGCTGGCCTGACTCGCTGGCCTGACTCACTGGCCTGTCTCGCTGGTCTGACTCGCTGGCCTGTCTCGCTGGTCTGACTCGCTGGCCTGTCTCGCTGGTCTGACTCGCTGGCCTGTCTCGCTGGTCTGACTCGCTGACCTGACTCGCTGGCCCGTCTCGCTGGCCTGTCTCGCTGGCCTGTCTCGCTAACCTGCTACTAGCTACTAGCTCGCAGGACTAACTCGCAGGACAAGCTCGCAGGACTAGCTCGCAGGACTAGCTCGCAGGACTAGCTCACAGGACTAGCTCGCAGGACTAGCTCGCAGGACTAGCTCGCAGGACTAGCTCGCAGGACTAGCTCGCAGGACTAGCTCGCAGGACTAGCTCGCAGGACTAGCTCGCAGGACTAGCTCGCAGGACTAGCTCGCAGGACTAGTTCGCAGAACAAGCTTGCAGGACTAGCTCGCTGGCTGGTTTGGCGTGGCGTGGCATACCGTGGCGTGGCGTGGCATGCCGTGGCGTGGCGTGGCATGGCTTGGCTTTGCCCAGCCCGGCCCAAACAGCTTCATCATCATCACGGTAGATTGGCTTGCATTCTGCTTTACTATCTTTATCTGTAACAATCGTTCCCATAAAGGGAACGGTAGACTTGGTTAGTGGCTGGCCCGATAAACACACAAAGTAATAGACATAGCAATAATACTAGTTGGTCCCAAGATAGATTCATGAGTGGAATGTTCACGGCACTATCTACTATCTACTGGGTGAGTTATCTGACGTTGAAATAAATAAACCACATGACAAATAGAAGCATCCGTTAATACGGGACCTACTTTTCGATGGGACCTTATAGTCATTGCGTATCAGGCCATTATAGATAGGAAGGTGCCTGCGTCTGCGAACTTATTACTTATACAAATGTACTCTGTGGTTTAGCCGATACTAAGAGCGAGTGCTTGGCACAACTATATAAATAACGCAACGTAAATAACTTGCAATATTATCAAAACTTCATATCATTCGCTTACTAACTTGTTTGATTCTATTATATCCTCAATTGTCACAAAGCGTACTTCTAGGTTAAATAAAACTAGGCTTACACATAGCTCTTATAACTCATATCAATTTATATGATTTTGTTATCGCTTTTACATCCTATGCAAATGACTATTTACTGGCGTTGAAGTCTCGATGCCGTACAATAAAACAACGAAATGTCATTAGTATCCCAAGGGACTCCCTGAACTTAGTCTCGCTATAACTTTTATCTTGTCAACTACATACACAATCACAATCTTAACTATTTTCTGCAAAATAACCAAATATAAACAAGCGGGTACCTCCAAAATCATACCACAAAAGTATTAAATGTAGTAAACACGATTCTACCGACATTTTGAAGCTGAAATACAAAGATGCTGTTGCTGGCTGCTGTATGCCAATTGATATGCTGAATGTAACAAATTAACATTTAGTGTTAGGTAGTTGGATGGATTTATGAACTTCTTACAGCTGGCACATTTATGTTAAGGGCTTGCTTTTTCGGCAGTCTGTCCAATTTTGGTAAAGAATAGAAATATCGCGCACGCAGGGCTATATCTCCTTAGGAACATTGTCCTCACACGTAAATACGTCGTTTAATAACCGAAACCCGTTTTAACTCTTTTTTTTTTTGGTGGCTATAACGGTGTCTAACCTTTAAACGATTAGCGTCTACTGTAATTAGGCTCATTCTCAAAAAGATATATCTACTAGTAACGGTTTGTATTATAAACTCTTAAGCTAATAAAACGACTTTAACACTTCTTTGCCATTAGAATGACAAATAATTCTGGAATAACATAGCTATGCAGGTATCATGTTGCTAAAACTCAAGGGAGCGGAATAGTTATAAGATAATGTTAAAGGAATAGGTACGGCCTTCGATCAACAATATACTTTGATCGAAGAATGCGGCGTAGGTACCTACTTGCAATTAACACAGTAAACATGGACGAATTGTAACATGTGTCCTACAGGGTTTACAGTACGTCACAGGCAGAGTGGTAGGGCATAGCAGCGTTCAATTAAACCAATCTTATGGGCAAAAGTTCACTATGAAAAGTAGGCGTTTACAGGTTAACTTATTCACGTTTCGCTTGGACTAGGCGTATCGTTGATGAATTTGTATCGTAGTAAACAAGTTGTTGTGGATTGTCTGAAGCTGTTCATCACTCAATCCATCCCAGTATGATAATCGGGATAACATCACTTAAGCGAATCTACAATTGAATCATTCTTGGTTCAAATCCTATTATTTGGAAAGATTCAGGCGATATTGTTTTGTATACTTAATTTATGCCATCTGCTTTAACGTAAAAGATCACGAAGTATGAGGCCTAATAACATCTAGAATATCGCACTGAGACAAATGCTCATTTCAAGACCCGTAGCGCTTTTGCCAAATACACTTTATATACGAATAGATACTTATTACATAAAATTTCTACTACGATGAATCAATTTTCGCTAATAAGTGCGGACCCGTATATATTAATACATAATAACTATTAGTTCAAGTACCTACCTACACCATTACACTTAGCTGTTAAGCACTTCCGATACCTCTATCACATGTTTAGCACGGTTAAAACACTACAATACCGAGCTACATACTATTCTATAAAATCGAGACACTATTTCAACGTATATCCAATTACTAACCATACACACGTTTATTTAGAATCGAAACGAATGAATAAAAGTACTACCGCCAACTACGACTTATCGAAACCAAGCATGGTATTATATTGTACCTACATTAAACAGGGCTAAACCACTTACTGACTGTTGGATTTGTTTCAGTATGCCTACCAAATAAGTAAATAGGTACCTATAGCCTGCAAATATCTGTATGATTCGATTATTCATCTACAGTTTTAGGATCGTAGATACCTATCTAAATACGCATATTTTATTACAGTTAGGCTTTGTTTTATCGAAACAATATTGTTGCGCCTCTTTCAAATAGTAAATTTTCGGAATTAACTGTGCGTTTCGATATTACCTAAAAAGTGCATGTATCTACAAAAATGTTCTGAATGTTATTGAATCTAGATTTGACTGGTTAAGGGCTTTAGTAGTTATACCAACAGGTATCGATCGTGAACTGCAACGACATCCAGTGCATAATAGTTATTTCATTTATTTTACCAGCATTCTCACACGAATAACGATTAATTTTAATAGACTTCCCTTTTCTTCATAATGCTAACGCAAAACCTAACGCTAGGCGGCTGTTTTACTGGAGTGGCAATGACTAGAACTTATTTAAATAAACTAGAGAAATTCAGAGGTGTGGAGTAAGACAATTTCGGCTAAGCAAAGGGCAATTAGTAGCCTAACAGGCAATGCAATTATTAGCCTAACTGGCAAGGAGCCTACACATAGTTCTTACTGGCAAGTAATGGCAATAGCTCAGTTCGTAGATGAATCAGATTTAGTGACAAAGAGCGGCTATTTCAAATAGGCGATAGGCAAATGGTAAATTGGTAGTCTACAGTAGTTGTTGTAACTGGCAATGGCTATTTCGCTACACGAATTAGAATTAGTGGCAAAGACTGGCTACATCAGATAGGAAAAAGGCAATTAGTGGCACCCACCTCAAATTATCTGTGCAGCTTTTAGCGTATCTCAGCCTTGTAGTTCATAGCGGACCATCTCGGGCAGCATCTGTCTCCATCAAGCGCCGCAGCACGCTGCTACCGCGCGCTGTAGTTTAAGTGTTCCACGATGAAAATCTTCACGACTGAAGCGCCGGCGCCGCGACGTGCCTGTTGGTACTAATTCCACTGACTTCAGCTTGACAAAGCGGTTGATGCAGTCGGATTTTTGCAATGCGGTAGTCCGATTCTTGATATCGGGGCTTTGATACAGGTGGGCTCTTACTGAAGGTATATACATGGGTAGGTAGCAGGTTATTCAAGAAGAAAACTGGTTCATATTCATAAGATAGTCGTGTTCTCTGGAGGCATCTTGTAAAACATTTCATAAATACCCACATTGTTTTTGGATGTGCGCCGTGTAACTTTTGCTTCGATTGTCCACGTGGAATCGAGGTTTGCGAGGCTCTATTGTTGACGACAGGACCCTCGGCGTACTTCAAAGTGGATTTTTCTTCTTCAAAACTGACAGTCTTCATGGTTTCTTCTTGAAGTATCCCACTTCTGATTGTAACAGAAGGGGCAATTAAACACATCAGGACTCTGCTAATTACTTTATTCTCCGTATAGACACACAATAAATTGGGCAGAGCTTCGGCTAGTCTTAGTATACAGTACAGAATGACCGACAAAATGCTCGCACTCTCTTATATACACACACTGTCTATGATACACTCGGAAAATACGTCACTTCTTATGTCAACTTTCATAGTGATTTAAGGGCGGCGTTACAAAATACTTCTTATCGAAAGTGGTTATACACTGATAGATGGGTACACTCACAATGCCGATCCTAATGCCAAATCGCTGTTACCTGCTATTAAAAATTTTTAAGCCGCCCATGAGGTCTTCAGCTTGACTTAACGCCCACTATGATACTGACCGTAGGTTCTGACCCTCTGGAACATGGAATTCCTCGCAAATAATTATGCCTCAAACGGTAACCCATTTCACGGCTACGGACTACTCGTAGCAGAATGCGCTTAATGTAGTGATCGTATACGAAAACCCAAATGTCTCTTATAAGCTTAAATTAGCTTCACTATTCTGAGACTTAGGTATATGCTCAGTTGATTACATATTGGTTGGTATCTAATTAAGGCACTTACTATGATTGAACCAAATCCCATTCTTATCCTAAAAGATATCGACAAAATCACAATTGCTAATGGAAAAGGAAACGAATTAGTTGGATTACCTACATGACAAGGTGGATTTCTTACAAGATGCTATTATCATTAGTATTATGCATATCGTCACTGGAAAGCCAATAATACTAAAGCGCCAAAAGGCCATTTTACAGGAGAGCGAATTAAAGTTTTTTTTTTCAGAAAACTAGGCATAACTTATTCTAAATTAGTAATTGACGGACAGTAAAGGCGAACATATTATTGTTACACTATTTCCTATGTTCTGGAATCAATATATCTTGCAAAATTTGCTTGATTCAAGAGATAGCTGTCGCTTAAGTACAAATGCTCTGTACACTTGGTAATGAAAAAGTACTTATCTTATTCATTATTTTAAGGTATTGTGATCGAAAATTACTGACAACTCTTATTCTTTTAAAAGTATGCATGGAAAAAGTACTAACACGCATTACAGGTGGATATAGTCTCAGGATAATAATACTTAAACACTACATTATGTCAAAGGACTGCACGGTAAAGCGATGTATAGAGTTATTTGTTGGGATCATTGCTATGCCAAAAATACTTAATAATAAGATTGATCGTTCTAATTTGAATTTATTTTTCTTAACAGACATTATCAATAGAAAGTAAATCTTAATAATTGCACTAATTCATATTTTGATTTTGACACAGCATCTTTTTTATTTAATTATTACTGTTTTTTTTTATAAATATTAAGCTTGCCAAATTGACGTCGCCACTGATGAAAAGCCGTAGCGCATCTAGAGATGAGAGAACAGGGCCTTTACAGTCCGTGAGACTCCTGACAGTGATCCTCAAGTTGGCGGAAACCCGGGATCGTAAGAAGAGAGAAACACGTGTGACGGGCAGGTCGTTTCAGGTTTTTATAGTTAGACAGAGGAACGATCTTTTGAAACGCTCAGTTTTGGCGAAGATTCTCTCCACTGTGTATGAGTGGCACCTCTGCCCGGCACACGTTCAAGGAGAGGGTGGTATCAGGTTGAATAGCTCTTCAGAACATTCGCCGTGATACATTCGGTAGAAGGCAGCCAAAGACGCTATGGTTCTTCACTGCGCTAACGGCTCGAGGCCTCCCGTCTCCTCAGGACAACCACATCTCTGCACAGCGTCAAGTGCGTCTAGTAAATACCTCGCGGAGTTATCCCAAAGGTGACAACATTATTCGAAGAAGGGTTGAATCTGCGTCTTACATACAAACATCTCTGGTGTGGCGTGAATTACCGCCTCGCCTTATTGAGGCCAGCCCAATATTATACAACTCTCTTCGTCGTTTTTGTGATTGTGCTCACGCCGGACGTATATACCGAGGATCTCCAGGTTGTTTTTTAGTAGAACCGTAATGTTCTGAAAAGAGGGTGGGGGTAGGAATGGGGATTTAGCTGTAAACGCACACGCTTGTGTTTTTCTGGCATTGAACTCGACCAGGTTGTCTGAACCCATTGGGCAATGCGACCCAGGTTCCGGTCGAGATCCGCCACGAGTTGCCGTCTCTTTTCCTCCACGTCGCGTTGCCCATCCGCTGGAAGGCCGGAATAGCTACCATGCAGAGTACACGTCCGCATAACGATGAGAGAGATAGAGAGTTGGAGATAATACCGATCCCTATGGTACTCTGGTATTGACCTGCAAAAAGCAGGAAGCCTGGCCAACACAGAGAACCCGTATACGTTGCCCGTGCAGGAAGCTGGCCAACCAGCGTTATAACTGAGGTGATAGACCATAAGCCGGCAGCTTGGAAAGAAGCGGCGCAAGCCATACTCTATCATAGACTTTAGCGATGTCTGGGCTAATAGCCAGGGATTCGCTGTGTCTCTCCATAGCCTCACCACAAGTGTGTGTTATGTACGCCAGGAGATCACTCATTGATCGTTTCGGCCTAAAGCCACAAGTACTACTAGTAGGCTTGTATCCTAGCAGGGAAACACAAGTACGACTGATCGTCAGGGTGGCATATTTGCATCTGTTAGGAACATCACAGCTAGCTGTATCTGTATCGTCTTTAGATGGTGAAGGATGATGTCGAGGTTGGCCTGGAGTCCGCGAATGTTTGCGAACTCCACCTCGAACAGAGCGTTTCGGGGATTAGACGCAGCGGCCACTGTGATACCTCTTTTTCTTTTTTGCGCTGCCATGATATTTGGGAAATGAAGGGAGACGTGAAGACGGTGCGATATTTGCTAAAGCAGTTAGTGACAAAGCGTATGGATTAGCTTCATCTATGGCTGTGTGGTGTGGTGAGACGGAAGCCGACCCGCGTTTCTACGGATCTCCCTGGCCGGCGGCGGCGGCGGGTCGACCGCCGTTCGACCACCGTCAGCTACACTAGAATCCACTTAGCGCCTACTGTTCCCCCTCCCTGCTACATCATACTGTGCAACTGCTGAACCCCGAACGCAACCCAATCGGGGTTAGGTTACTTGGGGGGCTTTTTACAGCTGCACGGTGGTTCCTAAATAAGTACGAGCCTCGTTAGTTGCAAACAGGTGCACCTCATGCAGGTGAGGTCGCTTCGTCGAACACCATCTGAGCTTATGATCCGAGGACGGTTCTAGGATACTTCTTTTGATCTCGATATTTTAAACGGGTTCCTGTGGGAGAGGGGATGAAAGAGAAAATGATTTTTCAATTTCTCAACGCGTGATCCGATTTCAAATATTTACTGCCATTTGACCTCCACAACCAAATTGGCGAAATCAAAGTTCTGTAGTTAGACTAAGGTCCGACCTTTGAGGGCTCCAACTACCCATAACGACTGCCATAGGTGTTGTATGGCAACCCACCTGGATGGTATGCGGACCATAGGGTAGAACCTGGACCGACAGCTTAACGTGCTCTCCGAGGCACTACCAGACCAATTCAAATACTCGTATTCATGCACATAATTATTTGCACTAAGCGGGTATCGAATCCGCGCCTCCTGCGTAGCGGCTGCGATCACTACCACAGAGGCTGTTAAATAAAAATATTATAGGGACTTAAATAAAGAAATGCTTGTCAGAATAAAATTCGAAATATAATAATTAATTATCATAAGTTTAGTGTGATCGCGTTTTATATTGTAGCGTACTGGTATAGTGTTCTAAAATGCATAAAAAATAGATACCGATTAGTTATGCATTTTAGAACAAAATGCCAGTACGATATTATCATACATTTGTGCCAAAAAAGTAGTAAGAAAACAATTAGTAAGTATTCTGGTAATTGCCCATAACAGTATTTATAGAATAGAATAGAATATGCAGGGTTTAAAATGTACAATGGGCGGCCTTATCGCTAAGTGCGATTTCCTCCAGGCAACCTTATAATTACTACACCAATGATAATAATTATCTGGGTAATAATATATTGTCTTTTACATCCGTATCTTACAGGGTGTCTTGGACATTTATGGCACAAGGAATTTTTTTGTAAGTATTCATAATGATAAATTTCAGGAACTATGTTAGATTTAGGTACAAAGTTTCGACGAATCATGGTATTTCTTCTTTGAAATGGGCAATCAAGTTTTATATATTGGTTTAAGTTATAGATTTTTTTTTATTTCTATTTCTTCAACTAGACCATATTTTGCCATTGTAAATTTTATTGCTATTTTCTGTGGGTCAGATTTCTTAAGAGTTGCAGTACGTACCGGCAAAGTAAAATAAAGTAATATTTATAAATAAGTTATACAAGAAATTGTGGCTCTAATTTCATGCTCAAGAAAAAAACAACTATTTAAAATTAATTTACTTACCTAGTCTTAAACTCTCGAATAATCTGAACAAATCACTCTGCGGCGGATAATCATAAGTACTTATCGAATCGTAATCAAAACGAAATATAATTTGAAAAGACTTAACGGAATATTTTTTTAAGTTTTTGACCTAACTAAATGCTAAACGAACCATTAATATTTTGTCTACTAGAATTGTCGATACTTAATAAAATAATTACTCAATTTTATTGAATGTAAAAAATTCTAAATAGATACTCAAATACTTATATATGTAAGGCAAAATCACTAAAACCGTTCCCCATCAAAACAGCACGTAGACAAAATATACTAAAGCGCCATGCTAATCAGCTTCTACGTAAAGGAAATTTACTTTGCTACGTTATCAACTAGTAGTTACGGCCGGCAAAAAATACTAAAGCGACATCAATGATTCAACATCAGTATTTTAAGTTGCTAAACAAGGTTTAATTAGCTGGTGTCAGAGCATGAAAAAAACTGAAGTGACAACTACTAAAAACTAATCATAACTTGTACTACGTAAGTATTTGTCACAAATTCAAAATGATGAAAAATCTCCTTATTTTGAAGTGCTGAAGCGCCAAAAAAGTGCTCAGATCAATACGAAACCTAGACCAATCGACGTAGAAAAAAAAATCCTTTCCAACGAGATATATAACTCATTTTGGCCAAAATGGCGCTTTAGTATTATTGGCTTTCCAGTGACGATATAATATACCGCTTAAATGTATAGGTATTCGCATAACTAGCCATTAAAACTAACTTAGCCATATAATAATCTACTTCTACCCAGTAATTTGATTTAGCATTTATTTTGAGCTTAAGCCGTTATGAGAAAGGCCGTGTACATTCACACCAGTTGAAATTTAATTAGATACTTACCCGAAAAACCTTACCCTTTGTCTAGGTGAAGCGAGTAAAACGTTATTTAACTTTCTTAACAAAACTTATTAAAATATCCGTCTCTACAGGTAGGTACTTAGAACGTTTAGGGTATGGTACCTATGCCCTAAGCTTGAGCCCTAATAGCTGTCAGCCACGTTCGTAATTTGTGTGGTTAATTTCCGTAGTAAAGTTAAGTAGCGAGCGTGCGCGGAGGTCGCAACTCAATGTCTTGAACTTGGCTCCATTATAGTTGCTCAAATATGGAGGTTTTTCGAAACCTTTAACAAGTATTTTGAAACTCCAACAATGACATACTGATCAGGCAGTACTTGACGTGACTATGTCGTGTACCTATATGACGTGAAATGAAATAAATAAGAACAGTCGTTCTTAGAGTCATGTTTCTATGAAAACAAAACTGAAGTGCTTGGCTTAGAAGCTTTTTGTACTGTTTTTAGTAAAACCGAATAACGCTTAAATTATGATGATTAGCTTTCTGTCCACCGATCCTGTATTCTGTCTCGACTTTTATTTCTTTGTCTAATGGAAATAATTTTATTGACATAAGCTTGTCTTTGTGTAATTGGCTCTCACAATATTATGTTGATTCAATCATTTCTCGAGACTGACTTAGTAATGGCAGACTACGCGAATAAATATTTTATATACTTAATAAAATAATTATTTTACCCTAATTAAGTTCTCTCTTTGATAAATATAAAGTTTGTTTAATAGATTTAAATAATAGTTAGATACCTATGTGATTTAATGGCGGAAAAGTGGAGCTCTTTACCAACACGTGGAGAGTAAGGGTTTGTTTTTATATAGGTACGTACATATAGTCACGCCGTTATCCCCGAAGGGGTAGGCAGAGGCATATTATACGACCACATTTCTGTTTACTGATCTTATATCCCTTTTCTAATCATCCCTCTCGCGCTCTTATAATTACATAGTTGGTAGGTTATCCTTTCTTTTTTTTTTAACGTGAGGGAAAATCCTCATGGATGTTATCGACTCCTATCAATATTATCTCCTATCGGACTCCTATCGACTAAAAAACCTCACGTTACGCCCAACAGCCTATGGTTGGGAGTCCCGGTTAAGCCCTCGGAAGGATGTCCCAGGACTCCCAAAGTTGAGGTTATCCATGGCCGTTGTGAACTTTTTTAATGTTTGATTACAATTCAAGACCTCAATCTCCAATAATTCTATAAATCTAGGATCCCTTATCTCTCTGATCTCGTCGCCTAGATATACCTACGTTATTCAACAATTAGTTAAATCTTTTTGCCTATCCTTGCAGTGTTTCAATTTCTACTGCAAACTCAGTCTACTCTAGACATACAAATGGCCCGTAAAATGTAAGAAAAACCCTATTGAGCTGCATTTATTTTTAATCCACGCGCTGTGTATTCTTAGTGGGGCAGTGAGGGTCAGAGTACCCAGTGATGTTGAACACGACTGTTGCAGCGTGAGGAGAATATTTTGTCTCATTTCCCCTTTGTGTTGAATACCCTAGTTAGGAAAATGCTGTTGTACAAATTAACATCTATAAGAAGTGAAAATTTTGGGGGGATTTATTTCACCATACATACCGTATTTACAATAATGTACGAAAATTTGGCATTTATGTTATTTATTACTACTGCTCCATTTCTTTGGGTAGTAGCATGATAATGCTCGGTGTGGAGGAAAGGTTGGGAATGTTCCTCCAACACACAAAGGGAAGATCCTCCGACCAGGCTAGGTGAACGTGCCTGGCGGGCCGAAGCCCAACGGTTGATGTTGGACTGTTGGTTATATCATTCATCGCCGTGAGAACTCTGATATCGCGATTCAGGATTTATCATATCTTCGTTGTGAGATATTTCATACCGCGATGCAGGACTTCAATGATTTTCGCTATGTGGCGGTCGCCACACCCGACTTTAGTTACCTACCTAATTCAAAATGATTTGGTTTTATAATGGCTAATGACCTTTTAAATTATCGCCCAAATGTTTTAAAGAGTTTGTTGATTATAAACATACAAGGTTATATTTCCGTTTGATAATATTGGTAAAGATAACAGGAAACAGTAACATCAATAGACAGCTGAAAATTTTGCCCAAAAAGGGGTGAAAGGGTATGATGTTTGTATTTAGAGATCATAGAACCTTCAATTTCCGCTCTTGCGGGGCGTAGCTCGTTGTTGAGCATGTAGCTTAATTGAAATTGTGTCAATATCTGCCTGGATGTGCAAAATACTGAACAATTTTCATTTGCTCTTTTAAAATACCTCTATCCTTGTCCCTACTTAATATTATAAATGCGAAAGTAACTCTGTCTGTCTGTCTGTTAAGTTTTCACGCCTAAACCACTGAACCGTTTTGATGAAATTTGGTATAGACATCGTTTGAGTCTCAGGGAAAGACATAGGCTACTGTTTAACTGACTGCGCAAAAGGAGGATAATGATTTCACGTGATAGCGACTTCTACCCGAACGAAGCCGCGGGGAACAGCTAGTACCCCATAAAAGAATTAAGGCAATCAATTTTAAATTAAACAAATCAGTATATATTCTTGCAATCCACTATTTACTGTAGACCGCACTCAGTTTTCTCTACCACACAGGACCATGTGCCACAATAAATCTTCTTTCAATCAAATTAGAATTTCATACAACATCAATCAACATAGGCAAGCAGACAACTACCTCGGTATTAATGATTGGCCTGAAACGTGTGCAGTAATCGATGCCAAGGTTCAACAGACACACGTGACGTCACAACACACAACGTGACAACTTCCCAAGTCGCCTAAACTTTGTGTATAAATTCCCGGCGATGTCGTCACGCGATGCAGACATTATGTCGAGATATTATTAGTTGCGCACGGAAATTCTTTGTGATCGAGTTTTGCGATGCCTTCGGAAATATAAATTCTTGTGCAAATCGTCAAGGTGTAACGTGGATGGGCTTCAGATTGAATGTAGTTAGTGAAAGTGTTAGTTTATTCAAGCCATTTATTATTTCTACTATGCTTTTATCATTGAACGTCATTCTTGTAGTATTCTAAACATAGATTTACGAGAATCAGAATCAGAATAGTTTATTTTTTTTATGAGAAACACAAGGTCCATTTAAATAAAACAAAACCTTTAGATCAGATACATACATACGAAATATCAATTTCTTTTTAGTTTAAAGGAGATGAACGACAGCGGTATAGCATTTTGAGGCCCATTGACGGAAATAGTGACTGGTAGGTAACAATAATAACAACTAAAAAGAGTAACACTAACACGTAAGTTTGCACGGAACTGGTCCTCGGAAATACCGTTATGTATGACAACACCCCAGAGGCGAGCAAACAAAAACAAGTTCCACACACAAACTTTACCGATTCACTATAAAAACCGGCAAATCGTGCCAATATTCGTTATGAAAATACCGGTGCTTTATTTATCGCTTCCGGTTTTCCCGAGTGCACTATTTGTAGGTAGTCCCTACGCGTTTAGTTTTTTTTTCTATAAACTTTCCTCTTGGGACTCGTTGATGAAAATAGTGAGTGGTAAGTACGTGACAATCACGACAACTTCAAGTAGCAACAAACACGTTAGTTTGCACGGAACTCTCCCGGAAATACCGTGTATGACACAATCTCCCAGAGGCGGACAAACAAAAACTAGTTACACACACTAACTTTGCTGATTCAGTATAAAAACTGGCAAACCATGCCAATATCCGTTATGAAAATACCGGAGTTTTATTTATCGTTGGCGGTTTCGCAGCATGCGTTTAATATATTTTTTATAAGCCTCACAATTCGTTTGACATAATACACTATAAAATGTTAATGATTTTGTTCCAATTTTGATGACTGAAATATTATATAATATACAAAGGATAGGATACCCATAGTGTTAACTGTTTTTTTATAAACAAATACGGTGGAAAACCATCAGGACCGTCCCTTTTTGAATAGAAGTTTTTGTCAGATTGATATGAGAAATACATAAATATTTATTAGTATATGTTTATGATTCCATATTTTATTTATATGGTAGTGCAAATTCTACTTTTGTATTAAAATTTAAACGCCAACAACTACAAATCATACATAATAACATGTTTTTCCATCAGAAGGTTGCCTGGTAGCAATTGCTTTGAGCAATATGGCCGCCCATTGTATTGCTTTATTTGTAACATATTTTCACTCAGTTTGTATAATTATGTTCTTGGTGTACAATAAAGTATATAATAAATAAATAAGTAAATAAATAAATAAAGAAACTTCAGAATATTTTTGAGTCGGTTGCCAGTTTTGTGAATCCAGAGTAGAGTACTCATAGACTGAACAGAAGAAAGAAGAGAAAAGATTACTAATATCTGTAGTGTTGTCGGATGTGATATTGATATAGTGCATTTTATTGGGCAAGCTAGCTTTATTTCAGTGGCGGCCGTGGGTCTGTTGGGAGTCCTGGGACATCCTTCCGAGGGCTTACCCGGGGCACAGTATAAATATATGTTTAACCAGTATTGTAGCTCCCTACAAACGGACGAAGCGCAAGCTATACCTACGATTCTCGTTTTCGGCATGCCTTTCAGCAAGCAAGCAGCGTCCGCAGTCGCGATTGTGCCGAGTAGACGAATGGAAGGTGTGTCGTTTTTTAAATAGTAACCGCGCGTGTTTTATTTACTAAAAATATTTAATATGACAACTAGTGTCTATTGTGCTTGTTTTGGTTGCATGAATTCGTCAATAACACACCCAGATATAACGTTTTGGAAACTCCGAAAGGTAAGACTATAAATTGATTTTACTTAAGTACTAATTGGTACTATACCACTAGTTGACTAAAGTTAAACAAAGTGATTGACACGAGTGAACTAGGTAGTTACATGAAGTAGGTATGTTTGTGTTTTAAACTAGACTTGTGCTTGCTCAGTCAGTGAACGGTGCGATCCAATATAGTACAATATCCAAAAAAAAACTAGTTCAGAACTCTAGTACGTGTACGTGAACTGTAGTACATTTAGTTCCGTTGTCAGTTCGTAGTTATTTAATTGAGAGCAATGATTTAGGTATGTTTCAAGAGTATTCATTTCTTTGTGGATGACCGATGTTACAGTACACTTAGCACCGTATGACTGCCTCTGTGGCGCGGTCGTATTGATACCGCCTGCGGCGCTTGGAGGTCGATTCCCACCCGAGACAAATATTTGTGTGACCCATAAATGTTTGTCTCAAGAGTCTGGTTGTTTCTATGTATAATATGTATGTATTTAAAAAGTATATTAGTACTAATATCCGTGGTCTGATACCCATAACACAAGCAGGTTATTCCTAGCTTACTTTGGGATCAGATAGCGTTGTGTGAAAATGCCCGTGATTATTTATTTATTTATTTATAAAAAAAAATTACAGCATTTTTGTTACCTTTGATTTTTATTACACGCATAGAGACAAATATGAACTTCCAAAGTTTAACACAACTTGACAATGTACGAAAAGTACTAGTGTAGGTACTAGAGACTGACTAGTACTTTCAAATCGAAAAATAGTTTTAATTTTGTAAATCAAAAATTTAACGCAATGATTATAAAGACTAGAATTCCGTGATTCTATCACTGACGAAACATGTGGTGAGCCGATTATTATTGTCTACGCCGTTTTCAAATTTCTACACCCGTCTCACTCAATCGTTAGTAGATAACGGGCGCTGCGCCCGCGCCGCCACGCCGCCGCCACCCCGTGCCGCCAGCCGTTGCGGGGATATTATATTATTACTCACAAAGTATTTTTTTGTTTAAATAAAAAAGGTACATATTTACTCGAAATGAAAGCCTTGGTTGTCAGTAAAACAACAATCCTTAATACAAATTGAAGGCCTTGTGGGTGGATTGAAAAAATCAACTGCATTAGGCTCACTATCTATTACCTACGCGTACGTAAAACTATAAGGTAAAATGTGAGCGTATACTATGCCTCTGCCTACACCTTCAGGGATAAAGGCGTGACTATATGAATGTATGTATGTACATATTTACAATCGCAATACTAAATAGAAAGTCAAAGTAGGCACATATTATTAAAATGCTGTAGGTGGGCATCCCTATCGCATGCTTACGTACCGCGCGGCTGTAGGCATTTATTTCTAAAATCCGGCCGAGTCAAACTACAGTATACAGTGCCCGGGGCTCCCAATCATAGGCTGTTGGGTGTTAGGTACGTAAGGTTTTTTAGTCAGTAGGAGTCCGGTTTCCCCCGGTCAGGAAAAAAAAGTTAGCTTTATTTTTCTTGTTCGAAATGTATGATGTCTTTTACTAATTTTATGTAATCATTTCTCTTGGAAATATATAAGTTCGGACGCATACCTTTACTAATAGTGAACCCATTTATAATATTGAGGTAGAGTAATTTTAAAGTTTATCGAATACGAAAATTATCCCTTCTTAATAATACAAGTATAGATTCTAGGTATTTCATAAAGAGGCTCTTCTCATATTACCTTCAGATAGTAGAACGATATTTTCATCATCTACTTATCGCCTAGGTCGGGATGTGCGTATAAGTCAACTTAGAGAAGGGTCGCGGCGCTCCGCAGGCATAGTAGATACAAGATTAGCCGCAACATGTCGTTACATACACTCGCGGAACCCTCGGGAGCTCTAGAGGGATGTGCGCCACATGTGTTTTCTGAATATTTTATGGATATCTGCCTAAGTTTCTCTAACGTCCCAAATAGAGTTGACTCATGACTTTCCCAGGACGACTCATTGATATTATATGTACTTATTTCGAAGATTATTGAAAAAGTGCCTGATTTTCAATTATTATTTGGACTTTTAGCTTTTCAAAAGTGTCTTAGATAATATAATCATTATTGTTATTAGGAACCTAAGCAAGAATTTTGGAATTTTCGAGGTACCGTGTGGTTTAACTTCACAGACACGCGTAAAAAAATTACCCAAGTTTACCAAATAATATGCCGTCGGAAAAAAAAGACACATCCAGTTGGTAATCAAAGTTTCGTACATAATAGGTTTCTTATTTATTTCAAAAATAATCACTGTACTATCAAAAAAAAAATTGTTATGACAAGAAAGCCAAATTGATGAACATTTCCGTATTTCCTATCATTGACATATTGCCGGTTAAATTCCCCGTGTATTTTACCATAGGCATCTCCGCATCTTCGATGATATCAAAATCAATACACTAACTAGAATAGTCTGTAGGAAATGAAGTTCCCCATTCCACATGCAAACAATATGGGCTCTGAGATAGTGGTTTTTACAATATACGTATGAGCTAAAATGCAGTTAATCTGTCACTGCTTAGGAGCTTTATCGTGTAGACCATACTACGTATTAAATTAACTTCAATCTGGATTCCGGACTGGTCACAGCACAACCACTGCTTTGACTCATATTGCAGATGACATCAGAACTGCTATAAAGGATGGCAAGCTTACGGTACTGGCACTGCTTGACTTTAGTAATGCGTTTAATGCTGTGGACTTTGACATTTTACTTGGTATATTGGCCTCCCTTAACATATCTCCAACAGTGATTGACTGGTTTCATAGTTACCTGTTTGGTCGCCAGCAACGTATTGTTATTGACGATTCCTACTCGTCATGGTGCGATACATCTGCTGGTGTGCCGCAGGGAGGCGTGCTATCTCCATTACTCTTCGCAGTTTTTATAAACTCAATCTCAAATAACTTATCTTCTTCCTACCATCTTTATGCTGACGACCTTCAAATTTATTCCCAAGCTCCGTTAGCCAAGCCGAGCGAAGCTGTTGATACCATTAATGACGATCTGCGTACCATATGTAGCTGGAGTGATTCGTATGGCTTTAAAGTGAATCCATCAAAGACACAGGTCATCGTGATTGGCGGTCCCAGGATGGTGCCCAAAATTGACTGGTCACAACTTCCTAAAGTGATACCTTAGTATATCAACACCATCGCACATCACTTTAGGAAGTTGTGACCAGTCAATTTTGGGCACCATCCTGGGACCGCCAATCACGATGACCAGCACTATAAGTAGTGCGAAGGTCAAGAACTTGGGCATTTATTTAGATTCATGTTTGTCCTGGGGGCCTCAGCTGCAAGAGCTGAGTCGAAAAATCTTTGCTGCGGCGGCGTCCTTGCGCAGGCTACGAAATTTCCTACCTATAAAATCTAAGGTTGCACTTCTGCAATCACTCCTTTTTCCCATTCTCGATTATGCAGACGTCAGCTATCTAGACCTAAATGAAGACCAACTAAATAAACTTGAGAGACTCCAAAACTTCTTTATAAGATTTATATTTGGACTACGCAAGTATGATCACGTTTCTGATTTCAGAAAAAACCTCAAGTGGTTACCTATTCGCTTTCGCCGGAATACCCATATCCTTTCCTTATTATATAACATACTTTTTAACCCTTACACTCCGTCCTATCTAAACAATCGCTTTGATTTTCTGTGTAACTCCCACAGTAAGTTCCTGAGATCATCGGAGAATCTGAGACTGAAGATGCCTGGGCATTCCACTAACTTTGTGAATAAATCCTTCACTGTCCAAGCAGTTCGGTTATGGAATGCACTACCAGTTTCTATTAGACGTGCACAGAGTTTAGCTTCATTTAAGAGACAAGTAAACGATCATTACTTAAAAGATATTGGCTATACTTAGTGTTTTCCGACTACTGAATAGTTTCTGTAAATATTTTACAATTATATTTATCTGTGTGTGTATATATGTATGTATTTGTGTATGTATATATGAGTTCTTATGTATGTGTGTGTATGCATGTATATTTATGGTTATATATGTATTTCATACTCCTTCATTGTTTCTTATGTGTACATTATGTATACGTTTATGTAAATATTATAATTTAATTTAATATTCAAACAATGTTTCAACGTGATACCATTCTGCCCCAAATTTAGTTCGTATAAAAGTCTCCATCCAAAGGTTGCCTTGAAAAAATAGCCTTATGCAATAAGGCCGCCAATTGTAAAACCTGTATTTAAGATTGTCAATGTGTATAAAATGTATATGTGTTTTGGTGTTACAATAAAGCATAACTAACTAACTAACTTTCTATACAAACTGGATATTATGCTAGTCTCAGTCGATGCGCAGAACCCTTTCGAGATGTTCCTCTTGAATCTATGTTTGAGATTGTCTCAATCTTAAACGAACGTAAATATTATCCTTAAATTCGAGACCGTGAACGGATTGGGTTCAAATTTGGTACAGGGATAGAACTTATAGTCTGGAATAACACATAGGCTTATTATATTTGGAATTCGTTTCCATAGAATGCAGGAATGGAAACACAATTCCACGGGGTGGTGCCGTGGGCACCATTTTATTTCTAAGCAATTACCTACAGCTAACTATGCAGTCAGACTTAGTACCTACATTGGACAAATTCATTCAAAATTCTGTCGTCGTCTATCTATAGACAGAGACCTCTGGACGCATAGAGTAGGCCATCGTAATCTACTTTTCTCTAACAATTCTGTTGAATTGGTGTATAAAAGACGTTCGTTGTGAGTAAAAAATACAGTCGAAAAGAAAATTAAATTAAGTCAAAGCGATAATCAATAACGAAAGCGTTGAAATTAGACTTGATTTTATAACGCTCTCGTCGAACTTTAGTTATATTGCCGAGGCTTTTTGTCAAAACTTTTTTTACTGCCTACTTATGTATCATAATGATTTTTTAAATTATCACTTTCGTGTTACATAAAACAAAATAAAAATTAAGTTGATTTATCGTTTAGTTAAAGGTTTAATCATTTGAAATCAATGATTACGAGTACACATGAAAGAAAAATAAATATTCCCTTTTTAACATTCGTGTTCATGTAGATTAATCGACTGATTGTCCAATAGGCTCTTTACAAACACGATCCAATAAACTGCTCACAGAATAAATCTTTGTCTAATTAACGTCTAAACCCCGGGGTTGTTAGGGTAGTTGCTGTTTCTTTTTAAGAGAACGAAGTATTATTAACTAGATAGCGATTTATTCCTATACTTTTATAGCCAGTAGTCCAGTCCCTAATCAGAATAGGTACACTGCTGGTCTATGACAATAATTTTGTCAGGATGACTAACCAAGCTGGCTGGACGGGTTGGTACAGAGGTAAGTGTCGAGATATCCTTGTTTTCACCATGAACTTGATGCTTGATAGTGCTCCGTTGCATCCTATTAGGTCAGCCTCTTGAAAATTACTTCGTTTAATCGTATTACGTATATAGGCGACTTAAATACACGACGTGGAAACTACGGCACCTCGGAAGCCATAATGTTTATTCAACATGCCGCTTGCTTAGGATTTAGTACAATTGGTACTTACTACCTACTTATTTAAACAAACCTGTTCTTTTTTCCTCGTGATACTTCTTGGGGTTTCACTCCTCAAAGCTAAGAGTAAGATGCGTATGTCAGACATCGAACTGACTATAACTACACGGTGCTGTACAACCATGAAATGAAATCTCCGCTGATTATAGTAGTTACAAAGTTTATCGATTGCAAACAAACGAATCTTTTCTGTTTAAAAAAATAGTGTAGATTGTATTTCAACACATGGAGCTGCATTAAAACTAGCGTTTGTCACGCTTAAAATATTAGTACCTACGTTACATTTTAAATAGATAAAAATTTGTTAAGAAAATACGCAAGCTTAGCTTCTTTGATGTGTAATCCCCTCAATTATCTTATTAGTTAGAACATGCTGCGGTCACGGCGAGACGTGTATGGCAGCTGATCACTGGCAGTATTGAGTGGCAGCAATGTGTTGTGGGAGGATATTGGCAGCGAGATGGGAACAGCTGTCAGTTCAGACAGCGAGGGGCTTGGTATGTAAACGGCGGGTACAAAAATATATACATAACGTTTTATGCTTACTTGGATTTAGCAACATGTTTCGGTTTGCTCGTAATAGACCAGGGCAGGGTAGATAAGTTTTGAAAAGTAAAAAAAATGTAGTAGAATGAAACCTATTGCAAAAGGTAGAGAATGCAACAAAAATAACACGATAAATAATTTACAAGAAATCTGAGGTCGGGATGTAAAAAAAGGTAGGTACGATTTTGAGTTATTTATTAATATTTAGGTAGGTAAGTACTCTTAAATTACTCAAAAAACAAAAAAAAAATTATCAGCGTAATAGTATCTTACGGTTTTCGAGTTTTATTTCAGAGTAAATATTAATTAAATAGCTCAAAATTGTACATAAAAAGTATTTTGTGGGTCCTAACAAAAAAGATTTGTACAGTCCTCTCAACTGTAGGAAACGCTACGGTTTAGTTACGAATAATGCAAGAATACTTCCTTTGGGAAATCTTGTAAGGATTTTGTATCTTTAGAATCACGTGAGGTGGATTAAGGTACTGATACTGTTAGAAGAAAAGGTCAAGTTTTTCACCGGTATTCTTAGAAGTAATGACTTATTATTATTTGTTTTGTACTTATAATAAACAAGTTGCCCGGCTACCTTAATGGTATTTGAATCTGGTTCCATTTTTTTAAAGGAATGATTTTGCTTTACGTGATAAAATAGACGTATCCAATGGATATCTATTCCCTTTTGTAACCTGTGATGTAAGGATCTCACAACTTAACATAATAAACCGTTTACTTCTAGAATGAAGGTTAGGCGTTGATTATGACAGAAATTTTCTCATTTTGACCTCCATTCTTTGAGATGAACCCTCTTTACTCATAAAGCAGGCATCTTTGATGATACCTACGTAATTTATCAAAATCAAATCACGAGCTAGGATAATATGAGGAAAATGAAGTCCCCTAATCTATATGCAAACAATATGGGCTCTGAGATAGCGGGCCTGAGTTTTATACCCATAAGCCAAAATAGAAGCAATCAGTGAGTGCTCAGGCGCCTTATCTCACAGACCATGCTACGTATTAAATTAACTTTCTACACAAACTGGGGATGAACCCCCCATTGTCGGTTGTCTCGATGAACTCGTCATTCGATTCCGCTCAAATCGATAACAGAGATTGTATAAATCTTGAACGAACATAAATATTATCTCGAAGTTCTGCCTCGATACAGACGTCATTTGAATTTCCAACATTGGATTAGTTATTCCGAACCCGTTTTAAACAAAGTATAATATTTGCAATTTGATAGCTTTTTACACTACTGAGACATTAAAGGAGCGCTCGTAGCCCCACTTGCATCATGCTCTGTAAACATTACAGTGTTAAGTATGCGATGGGTGACCTTTTGGGAAATTTACATATTTATGAGTGTTTCAGTACTTTAGTGGGAGGCCAGTGAACATGGTAGTTGCAGCCAAGTCAAAGATTTTGGAAAACAGTAGACAACCCCAATCCCTGTTCGTTTCAATACGGCAACTAGTACTTCCACTTTGCCCCACCAAGTGCCACACTTTGCCCCACCAGTTGGTCAAGTGAAATAAATTTCATGCCAACTTTTTCCCAAATATTCTAGGATTGGTAGCTTTCAACTCGGAGATTTTTTTAAAAATTGAAAGTAATATGATTTTGTATTTACCCTAATTACGTGGGAAAAAGTACACCTGGTTTAAAGTGGGCGTACAGATGCCTAACTATTAGGGCTTTTTATCGCTTATTTATCAAAAGCATTGTTGCTTTACTAATTGAAATTTTTGGTCAATCAGTGCCTTATTGTGGTTACTTTTCCTAGCCAACTAAGTAATACACCCAGCTTTGCTGACGTGGTGAGTAAGTACCTGTGGCCTACAGGAACTTGTCCCAGAAAATGTAACGTTTGCTATCGAGCGAATATATTCAAGCTTCGAGTTAGCGTAACAGACAGACCGAGTTGCTTTCGTTTATATTCTATGTCCGCAAATTAATCAATTTTCCTTTCAAATTTATTGGTTCAACTAAACATTTCATTAAAATATGTTGAAGTGAATTTACTAGATGGAAGAAAAATAAATAAATACATTCTTTAAACATTCATTTACAAGTCGACTAATCGTCCAATAGGCTTTTCACAAACTCGATCCAATAAACTGCTCACAGAATCAATCTTCGTCTAATTAACTACTTCGGTACGCGACTCTTAGATCGATCGTAAGGAACAAGCCGTCCCCTGCTTTAATTTAACCAAGCCCCGGAGTGGTTCGACATTTCATTTTTTGTGGGAATAAACGCTCAATACTTATTAGGCACATTGTCTCCTTATTTAAATCTTCTATATGTATGAATAGCTTCAGTCACTTAGTAGCTTGAGTCAGCTTACTTACGCTACTAAGTGAGGATTCAAATATTAAAATATGATATGTATTATTTTTTGTTTAATTACCATCTGATGGAAATGTCAGTAGACTACGTTTGAAATATCTCATTCATTTCAGCTAGAACTTAGCAGTTCCTTTCAGAAAATTCTCAAGGGTAAACGCACACCCTAATTAACTCGGGCCCACAACAAAACAAGTAATTGAATTGGTAAGCTTATTAAACGCCCACATTCCCCTTAAAGATATGAAAGATAAAATGTTCTGCGAAATTTTACTGACAAACTCAATCTCAAATATGACTGGAAAATCTTGTAAGATAGCACATCGTATTCAAGATTGTAATATCTGCCGATACGTATTTTCTCTAGTTTTTTTTTCCTTTCAGCCTTAAGCCTTAGCTGAGCCCTTTGTTCAGTCTAGACGTTGAAATGATGTGGGCGGGATAATAATATGATATCTGGTATTTCTATATTTCGGACAAATGCGATTGGCAAAACGATCTGGAATGATCCAAGAAAAATACATATTTGCTTCTTCATATTACATTGTATTAAAGAACCGATAAATTATATGCTTCAATTGAGAATTATTTATCTTTCTTAGTTACAAACTATGGACGATTTGGTTACTAGTAGAAAGTTTTCTAATTAGATGCTAGTGATAATTGTAGGACGCTGTCCAGACGGATGGCACCAGCGACTTAGAAGAGGTCGTATCAACGTTGAGGGCTTACTGTTATTGCTGGATATAACTATGTAGTTGAGGTCTTAGTTCAAAGAATATTCTTTGAGAGTGTTGTAGTGGATTGAAATTAACATGATGATAATCGACATTGCTGATTCCAGCTGGTGCTTTACGGACATTTCCAGGGAACCTACATAAACATACATTTACGTTTGTAATTTTCTAAGAATATTCTTTGACCTAAGACCTCTACTATATATTAGTATCAAGCACTAACAGTAAGCCCTCAACGTTGATACAAATCAAAGTTTTAGTTCCGAAAGAGCTTTATGCAATATATCACTAGTTGAAGGAAATGTTTACGACGTTCAGCAAGTTCAAACAATATCTTAGTTAGACTGTGACTGCGCTCAGAATCTACTCGCGTTCAGTTTAACGACGGAGTATGCGACTCAGAATGTCAATATAACTAGTCACTGCTGCCATTCTTAGGAACACTTTGATAGCTACGCGTAAGTTTCATATTAATATTATCTGTGTCAATTTTGTTGATATTCTATCAAAGTATCTTCAGAAATAATGGCGAACGGCTACGTTTTAGAATTGTACACAGTAAGTATTGGTATTGATTATTATGCTTAGTCTTGCGTGTGTTACACAAGCCACGAAACCTCGCTAGTACAAGCATCGATTACAATGGCACAGAACCAATTATTAATAGGTAAAGTTTCTCTAATTAATTTGTTCAGAATGAATGTACGTCGTAAACTGAGTAACCTAGATTTAGCTATTTAATTATAATTCCTTGACCTGAATACCTGTGTGTTGAGAAAATTGTGTTCCTCAATTTTTAAGTAATATTGTGTATGTTAAGTAGTATTGTGCAATAATATCGTTCACTAGAGAAACTACTGCGCAACTGAGGCAGGAGGGGTGCCTCTCCCGCCTCAGCAGCAATTCTTCCTCTGAAACCTATTATTGCAAAATTGCGGCGCGAACGAACGAATTTCAGAGACGCAAAGATATTTGTCTCGAGCTGTTAAAACTTTTTAATAATGTCGTCGCGCGCCTGATATCTATTGCAACATCTAGTGAATCGGGGGCCACTGTCACTGTCCACAACACTATTGACAGTGACTCTACACGCTGCGCTACTCGGAACCCAGGGATTTCCTAGTATTAAAGTACTAAATACTGTGCAGTGTTAAATTTGTGTCTATTTGAAAGAATGCAGTGCCGTGACAAACATTTTGATATTTAAATCGTAATCAACCTTGTACAATATATTACAGTCCAAGTTTCATTGTGCGCCTCCCATAAACTCAAAACAACTGTGTCAAAGGCCACACAGCGATAAAAGTTTTGAGTTAAAGCTGTTTGAAAGCTTTGAATGATAATATTTGCTCGAAAGTATGTTCTTGGAGATATTTCGACGATTTAGAGCTTCCTTCAGGTATCGGATGAAAAGCCGAAAGTTATTTACTTTGTCTTACTTTCCAGGGTTCCGTACCCCAGGGTTATAACGGGAACCTATTACCGACTCTACGTTATCATTCTGTCACTAGGCTGTATTTCATGAACCCTGACAGCTGGACAGTATAAACACTCATTTGGATTTAGAAATAAATTCACAGCTACATATCAAACAAGAGTTAATTCTCTAACACGAAGAGTAATTATTAACTTTATTTTCTACACCCATTGTGATACTGAGCCTGAAAATAATGGGTGCATTAATTATACTTTGTTTAATATCACTAAGTTGCTAGAAAAATAATTTTTCGTACCTAACTGAAGTTGATGAAAGCTTGCCGCGCCACCGCTGTTGGTATACATACACTACACAGCGGGAGATTAATGTTTATTCATAGATCAACTGCAGCACAGTCAAGGGCACACGTATTAATAAAATTTTGATGTAAGCAATTTATAAGAACTAAATAGGTATTATACTTTTGGTTCAATTACAATTTAGTTAGAACAAAACGACTCCTATTGCCCTTGACTGTGCTATAGTTGAACTTTGATATGTAGGTGTAGTTGCTTTTTAAATACAAAAATAAAATAAACACTCGTTGAAAACTAAAAATACTGAGTCGTAGTCTATTATTAACGTAGATTGAAATAGTTATCACTCATATTTGTATCAACTGTTCATTTTATGTATTTATTTATTTCAAAATCAAATAACTAGTGAAGAAAAACATGATCGATATTTGTGCGAATAAACGCTCAATACCTACTTACTAGGCACATTGTCTCCTTATTTAAGTCTTCTATATATTGTATGACTAGCTTCAGTCACTTAGTAGCGTGAGTCAGCTTGCTTACGCTCCTGAGGATTTGAATATTAAAATATGAAATGTATTACTTTTTCTTTTATTACCTGATGGAGATGTCAGTAGACTACGTTTGAAATATCTCATTTTTATGAAACATCATCACTCTCAGTAAGGGCTTAGATGTTCCTTTCAGAAAATTCTCAAGGGTAAACGCATACCCTAATTAACTTGGACCAACAACAAAACAAGAAATTGATATGGCAAGCTTATTAAACGCCCACATTCCCCTTAACCTTTAACTGGTGACGTGCGGTCTCACAGGCCGAGCTGCGTGAGCGAAACATCATATCACCCCCATTCCCGCATTTCCCATGTTTGAGCGCCTGAGTAGCTTCGAGTTTAGTGTAGGCAGTGCCCTAGAGGTGGATAGTTGCGTCGGACTGGCCCAAATCGGTAAGTTAGATCGATTGAAAATTCTCGGGCGGCCTCTCAGACCTTATGTCACCACTTACGTAACTTTTTTGGAATTACACTGTAGTGTTATATTGCGTTTTTTTTTAGATATTTCTTACTATGAATGACTCTGGATTTCCTAGAAAAAAGCGTAGAGAGGTTGTTGACAAAAATGTAGTGCCTACTCGAATTGTAGACTGGTTTAGCACAAGAAAACTCAAGTAGATCGGAAGCTGAAGACTTTTCCAAAAATTATGTCCCGGAGCATAGCGACCACAACTCGGAGACGGAAGAAAATGCTTCTGAAGACGAAGAACCTGTATATATGATATAATACACCAGGAAAATCAGCTTGCAGAGAGTGACAGTGACGAATGTATATCATGCGATAAACATGTGTGTTTGCAGTGTGCGAAGCAATTATGTCATAACTGTCAATAAAAATACTAAAGATTGACAGTTGTCATTTTTGAGACGTGACACTTGTGATAAGAGTTTCATTTTTTTTAAGTTGATTAGTGTTTGAACTTTGTTAAAAAACAAATATTTTATAATTTATGTTGATTTTTACTATTTTATAAGCAATCGTTGATCTCGATTCTAGTTTTTCAATTACAGAGATCCAAAACTTTGTAACTACCCAGTTTCTAATTAAAATTATATTTAGACTACATGACGTTGTTTTAATTTTTACTTTAATATTTAATTTAACACAATAAAAACATTAGGATAACCTACCATATTTTAATATAATGTATTATAGACCAATTATGACAGCGGCCTGTTAGGCCGCTCGTCACCAGTTATGTAATAAAAAAACCATGTCACCAGTTAAAGGTTAAAGATATAAAAGATAAAATGTTCTGCGAAAGTTCACTGGCAAACTCAATCTCAAATATGACTGGAAAATCTTGTAAGATAGCACATCGTATTCAAGATTGTTATATCTGCCAATACGTATTCTCTATAGTTTTTTTTCCTTTCAGCCTTAAGCCTATGCTTAGCCCTTTTTCAGTCTAGACGTTGAAATGATGTGGGCGGGATAATAATATGATATCTGGTATTTCTATATTTCGGATAAATGCGATTGGCAAAACGATCTGGAATCATCCAAGAAAAATACATATTTGCTTCTTCATATTACATTGTATTGAAGAACCGATAAAATACATGCTTCAATTGAGAAATTTTTATCGTTCTTAGTTACAAACTATGGACGATTTGGATATAATTAGGATTTTTTCTTATTAGATGCTAGTGATAACTGTAGGACGCTGTCCAGACGGATGGCACCGGTGACTTAGAAAAGGTCGTATCAACGTTGAGGGCTTACTGTTAGTGCTTGATATTACTATGCAGTTGAAGTCTTAGGTCAAAGAATATTCTTTGATAATATTTGCTCGAAAGTAAGTTCTTGGAGACATTTCGACGATGTAGATCCTTCAGGTATCGGATGAAAAGTCGAAAGTTATTTACTTTATTTTACTTTTTTAGGGTTCCGTACCCAAAATTTAAAACGGGACCCTATAACCGAGACTACGTTGTCCGTCTGTCACCAGACCTTATTTCATGAACCCTGACAGCTAGATAGTATAAATTTTAATTTGTATTTAGAAATAAATTCACAGCTATCAAACAAGAGATAATTATATTCTATAACACGAAGAGTACAACCAGTAATTATTGACTTCATTTTCTACACACATTGTGATACTGATCCTGATAATAATGGGTGCATTAATTATACTTTGTTTAATATCACTAAGTTGCTAGAAAAAGAATTGTTCGTACCTAATTGAAGTTGATGTAAGCTTGCCGCGCCACCGTTGTTGGTATACACACACTACACAGCGGGAGATTAATGTTTATTTATAGATCAACTGTAGCACAGTCAAGGACACACGTATTCATTTTGATGTAAACAATTAATAAGAAGTAAATAGGTATTATACTTTTAGATCAATTATAATTTAGTTAGAACGAAACTGTTACTATTGCCCTTGACTTTGCTACAGTTGAACTTTGATATGTAGGTGTGGTTGCTTTTTAAATACAAAAAAAAGAAACACTCGTTGAAAACTAAAAATACGGAGTCGTAGTCTATTATTAACTTAACAATTAGATTGAAATAAGTAGTTATCACTCATATGATAACAATTGTACATTTTAGTACTTACTTATTTTGAAATAAAATAACTAGTTAAGAAAAACATTATTGGGCTTCACAAAACATAAATAACTAATTTTGTAAAAGCTATAAACCAAATACTTTATTATTTTAAACTTCATGTTTTAAATAAACGGCCGAAAAGTACGTAATAGTTATTTAGATGTACAAACAATTTATGTTTTTTTAAATTTACTGGTAATTAAAACAAACATGGTAGCGCTTGTAATTTCCACCTGCTCCATTTTTATGCCAATAAAGTGGCAAACAAAACAGCTATACTCATAGACGTTCGGGAAAACTGAGGCACACAGCTGAGACTGAGAAAATGAATGTTTTTGTTGATGATCTGTGTTCTTAGTATTAAAGTTTGCGGGATATTTACCATGTATTGTTGTGAGTTTCCGATATTTCGGCGCTGTTACAAGCACCATGATCACGGAGGAACTGAAGTACTGGCGGTTGAAAGCGAAAGTCTCAGCACATATATCGATCTACCCTCCTTCGCAGTCGTTTATTACGCGTTACACCACTACCACTGGTCTCACTTTCGATTTCACTAACTCGATTACGTTCACGACACACAATGCTCACAGTATCTACTCGTGGTTTTGTTTGGAACTGTTTTTGGTTATTTATACACAAACGGACCATTGGATGCCAGACGCTCGGCAACTGAAACCCATCCTCACGATTGAAATTCTTGAACTTTTTAATTTCAATAGCTTCTCTAACCATTCTCGGTATGTAGTGACGTTCAGTTGAGAGCATCTTAGGGTTATGTAACTCAATCCAGTGGTCTGTGCCGGACTCCAACAGGTGTTCAGCGACTGCAGACTTATGTGGTTCGTTGTTTTTGACTGCCCTAATATGTTCTTTGATTCGGCACGTAACAGTTCGCTTTGTTTGGCCTATATACGAACTGCCACAACTACAGTCAATATTGTACACTCCCGGCTTGTCTAGTGAAAAACTGTCCTTAGGTGTACGTAGGCACTGCGACAGCCTCTTAAAAGGAGTGAAGATAGTTTTTACTGAAACCTTTTTTAGGATGTTTGCGACCTTATCTGTCACTCCTTTGATGTAAGGTGAAAAGGCTGGATGTCTTTCCACTTTATAGTCCACAGGCTTATTCGAGCGTCTCGGTGGTTGGATCCGTCCACTGTACCCATTTTTATGTAGAACGCCGCTTAAAGGATTTAGCTCCGCTTCCAAATGCTCCTCGTCACATAAACTATACGCGCGGTCTGTTAGCGACGTCATGTCGTCAGACGTGTTTATGTGACGAGGAGCATTTGGAAGCGGAGCTAAATCATTTAAGCGGCGTTCTACATAAAAATAGGAACAGTGGACGGATCCGACCACCGAGACGCTCGAATAAGCCTGTGGACTGTAAAGTGGAAAGACATCCAGCCTTTTTACCTTACATCAAAGGAGTGACAGATAAGGTCGCAAACATCCTAAAAAAGGTTTCAGTAAAAACTATCTTCACTCCTTTTAAGAGGCTGTCGCAGTGCCTACGTACACCTAAGGACAGTTTTCCACTAGACAAGCCGGGAGTGTACAAGATTGACTGTAGTTGTGGCAGTTCGTATATAGGCCAAACAAAGCGAACTGTTACGTGCCGAATCAAAGAACATATTAGGGCAGTCAAAAACAACGAACCACACAAGTCTGCAGTCGCTGAACACCTGTTGGAGTCCGGCACAGACCACTGGATTGAGTTACATAACCCTAAGATGCTCTCAACTGAACGTCACTACATACCAAGAATGGTTAGAGAAGCTATTGAAATTAAAAAGTTCAAGAATTTCAATCGTGAGGATGGGTTTCAGTTGCCGACCGTCTGGCATCCAGTGGTCCGTTTGTGTATAAATAACCAAAAACAGTTCCAAACAAAACCACGAGTAGATACTGTGAGCATTGTGTGTCGTGAACGTAATAGAGTTAGTGAAATCGAAAGTGAGACCAGTGGTAGTGGTGTAACGCGTAATAAACGACTGCGAAGGAGGGTAGATCGATATATGTGCTGAGACTTTCGCTTTCAACCGCCAGTACTTCAGTTCCTCCGTGATCATGGTGCTTGTAACAGCGCCGAAATATCGGAAACTCACAAAATACATGGTAAATATCCCGCAAACTTTAATGCTAATGTCAGTGACCATGAAAGTTTAAATACCTAGATCTGTGTTCTGTAAGCAATCACTACGTTAAACATTTACGCTATGGCTAATCCTGGGTTGGCTTCGTGCTTTACGATTAGATTTTCAGTAGATTTCAGAGATTACCACGTCTGGGTCCAGCGAGCGTAGGGCGTGATCTTTAGCTTCTGCTTTACCTGTACGAAGGCTCAGTTTAGAAATTTAACCTTACACATACACTCACACATAATCACGTCTTTATCCCCGAAGGGGTAGGCAGAGGTATAGTATACGCCCACATTTAACCTTCTACACTCGAGAGCAATGAATCCGGGTCACTTAAAGAATCCTAAAAATCTCGGAAACTAAAAATGCTAGGTTAATGCAATAAATTGTATTTAATAGACAATGTAATACTCCTTAAATGAAGGTATTAAAACTTCTTAGTTATTGTAAAGTTATATCATAAAAAAATCTAATTTGAAAAAGGGCCACTTTCGAAGATGGAACTACGAAATTACAGCATTTGGTGTTGCTTTTGTTTGTAATCTGTCATTTATGTGGGTACATAAACCATGTTGATAGTGCTCTATATTCATTAATCAAGCTGAAATTATGTCGCTTACGCCTGAAGAATGCACCAGAATACTTACAATGCTGGAAACCGGCCGGAGTCAGCGCGATACAGCCAGGACTGTCGGTGTGTCGCTGTCAACAGTACAAAGAGTTCTCCGACGTTACGAAGAAACTGGTTCTAACCTACGCAGACCAGGAACGGGCAGAACCAGGTGTACCACAGCACGAGAAGACCGATACTTGGTGAACACCATGCTTCGAAATCGCTTTCTCACAGGAACTGAACTCACCAATCAGTTTCGACGCCTCGGAGGAAGTAACCCAAGTGCATGGACAGTAAGACGTCGGCTTGCTGAATCTAACTTAAAACCCCTTAGACCTGCAAACGGCCCTAAACTGGAGCGTGGGCATCGTATTTCGAGACTAAGGTATGCCCAGAGCCACGTAAATTGGAGTATTGAAGATTGGTCAAAAGTTATGTTCTCCGACGAATCAAAATTTATGCTCTACAAGCACGATGGAAGACACAGAGTGTATCGAAGACCAGGGGAAAGATTCAAGCAAGCATGCATCGAAGAAAAAGTAGCCTACGGTGGTGGGTCTGTACTTGTGTGGGCCGGAATTTCTTCTGAAAGTCGCACAGAGCTGGTGATCATAGAAAACGGCTCTTTAACTAGCGTAAGATATGTGGAAGAAATCCTCAATGATCACGTTGGTCCATTTATGGTCAATTTAGGTGAGGATGCTATATTTATGCATGACAATGCCCGACCTCATACAGGTAGCCGTTGAATGCCGCATGAAACCCGAGTTGCCAATCTCCCGCACAGTCGATTGCTTTGGCAACCAAGGCGGCCAACTTTTTTCGTTTGGTTCTCCTCGCACATTTTTCGATATCTATGGCTGTATGGTCGCGGGTCTAAGTCTTTCTGTATAAATTAATGTGTAGAATTGGTTATGGTACTGAATGAGATAGCTTGCCGAGTGAATGTAATGAAAAAAAAAGTCGAAATCACGATTTGATCGCTGTCATTATTTATTGTTTGTTTGGCGCCGTTCCTAGAAAGTATTAATACGATTAATTTTGAATATTTTCGTTTATTCTGTTTCAAATATTGTTGTTTTACATTTAAAAGTATCCTGTCATGTTGTTTAACAGCTGTGATAAATATTTTCAGTGTAATTCGAAGTTAAATTTGTAAAATTTGATAAAATAACACGCGAAGGTCACCATTATTTTTTGTTGTTGTTTTTGTTGTGCAGTGCTCGTATTTAACCGATATTTGTTGAGATTTTCTCAATAGAAACTATAATCTTTTGTCAAAATACCATTTAACATTTAACATATGAATAATTTATGTGAAAATCAATAATAAAAATGGAGGGGTTTTTTTTTTAATAATTTAAGATTACATAGCCTCGATATCCCCAAAATAAACAAAAAAATAAACAAATAAATAGGCAGTAATATTTTATTTTATTTTCGGAGATTTTATATCTACAGATTATTTTTTTTTTGGTGAAAGTGAATTGTTGATGTGTATATTTTGTAAATAAAATAATTTATGTCAGAAAACTGCTTTTTATTTTGAATTACATGGTAAAATCTGAGAGTACTCCTTCATTTTCCCCATCCTAATTTTCGGCCAAATATCATAAATCCATTACACTTGGGGTGTTCTCGGATTTAGTGTAGTTATTTTCGTCAGTTATCCAGCATGATGAAACAGTAAGTATTTATGTAGTACGACTCCTGTAAAAGAAATAAGGATATATTGTGTGACGTCCGGCGTGCAGCCGCCGTTCCCGCCGGTGGCGTGGGCACCGCCTATGGATACGCCGGCGTGACCACGCCACCGGCGGGATTGAGCGGGTAGGATTGTGAATGACTACCTTCAAGAGATGAACATTACTCGTATGGAGTGGCCAGCGCGCAGCCCGGATATCAACCCGATCGAGCATGCTTGGGACGAGCTAGGCAGATGCGTAAAACAACGAAACCCTCCCCCAATCACGCTTCGTGAGCTCAAAATTGCTCTCACAGAGGAATGGGAGAATATTCCCCAAAATCGTATAAGGAACTTGGTGTACAGCATGCCAAACCGCGTAAACGCAGTAATGGAAGCACGAGGAGGCAATACGAAGTATTAAAATTCAAGAAAATCGTAATAAAGTTCAAAAATTTCATGTTTCCTATTTTTGTTTTAAGGAGAGATCAGCAGTTTTTTCTTTATGTAATTTTGTGTTAATAAAATGTATGGTGACTCATTTTTTTTTTACTTTCATTTAAGGAGTATTACATTGTCTATTAAATACAATTTATTGCATTAACCTATCATTTTTAGTTTCCGAGATTTTTAACATTCTTTAAGTGACCCGGATTCATTGCTCTCGAGTGTAGTTTTATGACCCCCGTAATAGGTGGTGAGCCTATTGCCGTGTTGAAATGGACAGGTGTAGGTCGCCAGAACCCGCAGTTGAAATTTTTGTTGAAATTGATAGTCAATTTACTAACAACCGGGTTTCATTTCGAGTTTTCCTTCTCTACGCACTGGATCTTTTTGCGAACGTGTTCCCTTAGTCTTACGACACCCCCGTGATGTATTAGGGTGGCGACATTTTATACTCTTACCCGTCGCAACACAGGACCCCGTCGCCACACAGGGCGTTTTAACCTTAAACGGCAATATATACCTTTTTTTTGTTTAACGTGAGGGAAAATCCTCATTGATGTTATGCCGGACTCCTACCGACTAAAAAATCTCATGTCACGCCCAACAGCCTGTGGTTGGGAGCCCCGGGGAAGCCCTCGGAAGGATGTCCCAGAACTCCCAACAGACCCACGGCCGCCGCTGCGGCCGTGGGTTGGTTGGTTGGGCCCAAGGGGTGGTTCGGGTGCTATCCCGCGTCTTTGGGGGGTTTCGGGTGTGATCCCGCTTCTAAGGGGGGGCGTGCGTGAATTGCTCACGTCACGCTGCCGTCATGGGCCTGCTTCTGTAAGGACGGTGAGCCGCCCTCTCACCGTCCTCAGGCCCCCGGTCATGGAGGCCGATAGTCCTCGGCGAAGACACGTCGGCGGCGCCCAGGCCGCCGACTGCGGAACGCGGGTGGGAGAGTTCCCTCCCGTACCCGTCCCGCCGCCCTCTTCACGAGCATGACCTGCTCGCAGAAGGAGACGGCGCAGTCCCAATGACTCCCGCTGGAGACGGCAATATATACCTACGGGTGAGTAAGAGTTTGTTTGGACAGATATTTTAATAAACGATGGAAGCAGACTGAACACGTGCAATGTATGAGAACTAAAGCATATATAGTACTCGTTTCCCTCCTTTCAAAAATACCTTGACCTCAACTAAAGCCAATTTTATCTCAAGTTGTTTACTCAAAGAAGAACCTCTTCAGGCAAGTGCGTCTGATAAATTCGGAAGCAAACATGTTCGGACGGGCGCGGCCCAGATACACGCTTAGTGGATTCAAAACAGACGCCTGCAGATATGTAGGTCGGGTCTGACATTAACTATAATGTAACGAAAATGGTGAGATTTTCTTTACACCCGGTGCTAGGTAGAATGTATTTTTATGCTTTGGACAAAGTGAAAATACTGCTTTCGTGTTAGTTGTATTTGCACATTGCTACATTAACAAGATTTAAATCATATTTGATATAGCCATATTAAAAACGAATGTGTATTATTTACTTGTTAGGTTAGGTCGGTAAAAGGTTTTATCGACAATATGAAAGTCAAGTACCGACATATATATTTCATACAATTTACTCGTCCATTATCTGATATCGGATAATGTGAAGATACCCCTAAGTTGACTGAATATAAAATACTAGTTATGTCTTAAAAAATAGAAAATTATTAATAGCTATATAATTTTCAATTTCACAATACTACAATATCTCACTTGAATAACATTTCCAAATCGGAATAGTTTAAAATAAATATCGCCTTCTAAATTATTAGAGGCTATAGCTAGCCTATAAATAAGATGTATCTATTATTTTGCCTACCGGACGTATATCGCAGTGAAGATTTACAGGCTACGTGCACGCTACGCTTTTACTACGACGTAGCACTGCACGTAGCCTCAAGGGTCTACGATATTTTATACAGTTTCAATGTTTTATAATGTCGGAAAAAAAATTTAAGTGCATGAAGTAAATAATGGTGTATATTTATTTTATTTCACGCTGTTCAATGTCAAGGAATAACCTTTGATGTGGTTTGTTTTTGAGCACTCTAAATAAGATTCTCAAGAAATTGCTTCGGTTATCTCTCAGTGGAGAATAATGTCAAGTATAGTTCGTTTCAGGTCAGTTAAGAAATTTATACTAATGTGAGAGTGAGATAATGACTTGCAGGGTTCATTTTATGTCAATGAATTCTTATAGCATTAGATATCCCTTTCATGAGGCAATTTTGATAATTATGTCGTGCATGATAGTACTACTCAAGGGGGGGAGCAGTAATCATATATGTCAACAGTTCATGCAGTGTAACTAATGAGGGAAAGAAATAATACAGGGCTCGATGTATGTCACGAACGAAACCCGAGGAGTCTAGTAATTAAACTAGTGAATTAATAACTTTAGGTCTATTATGTTTTAATCTATAATTATTTTCCAAAATAATAGTTTTAATTATTGAATAACGAAGACTATAGTTTACGAGTCGTATGATTATTTGGTAATTTTTGTCCACCCTGTACATGTATAATGGCATGTTTTAATTTTAAATGCGCAAAATACGTCCTTATTTTAAAGTTTGGGTGCTATTTTGTACGTTAATATGCATTTAGTAAATTGGCATATGATCAGCAATATGAGCTTTAAGTATTAAAGTACTTATTGATACTTTTGTTCTCAATATAACGTAATCAAGGCAACTTTTTGAACGAGTAGGGTTATTTAAGGCAGGTAATAAACCATTTAGGGATAAAAATCTTGATACTCAAATAAATATTTGTCCTTGCTAGTTGATGTGATGCTAGAAACATAATAATAATTGGTGACATTTAATGTCATCATTTATTATTATATTTCTAGAACCGTATAAGCCATCGAGTATATGTTGAAGGGAAGATAATTTTTTTTAATTATTTTTGAAGCAAAAAAGGCACGATAAATACCCAGAATAGCATTACCTGCCTATCTTTATCATTATGCAGTTATCTTCTTCAATCAGTGGTTCCTCAAAATTAGCATGTAAGTTTCTTTTTACATAAACAAAAACCCCATCGTTCTAATTACTTATAATGGAACGTTGTTGCTGCCCTCACATAACCATCCAACACTGGAACTTCTTGAACGCACGACATACAAGTCTCAGAAACCACTATAAGATCACTTTCAAATCCCATACTCTTCATTATAATGAACATACTATCTAAATTTTTATTAATACTGCAGATGTTTTGAGTTAATATTTCTAAATAGGTATTTGAAATTCCCAATAGAGAAGCACATTGTTCTGGTTCATAGCTAATTACAACTGCTAACGAATAATGAACATTTAAAACCAATATTAGATAATGTGGCTGTCGTTTTAATCCTCTCTATACACAAGCGAATCCTCATATTGTAGAGATTACTTCAAGAGATTGTTGCCCGAACACAACTCGCGTATTTGCGCTGTAATCCTCCCTTGTGTACTAAGTGTTGACGCGTATTGTTACATCACAGATATACGCACATAAACACACATATTAGGTCGAAAAAGGTTTTATGCGAGGAATCTTTTGCCGCTGTTAAAGCTGCTAAGAGTTACGACCACTGTGGTCTGATTTACAAGCTCTTTTGATTTTTTTTGTTATAAAAGTATAAGCTACGTTATGTAATATAGTGGGCAAGGCGTTTTGATTGCTCGTTTGGAGCAAGTAATATTTATGTCCTGCTTATAAACATGCCTTTATAATATTATGTTATCTCGGAGCTGTTGGGGAGGAAAATACGTAAGCTGATGGATAAAAATAATATTCATGATAATAATATCAATAACATACTCTTATATTGTATAATAATATGTATGATCACGAATGCTGTATTATTTTGTATTTTATTAATGTTTTGATACTTTAACGAGATACTCTTGAAAATAGTTCATTTTCTTTCCTTATTTTCAAAATAAGTAACAAAAAGAGCTAATTAGCATTGGTAGGTAATTAACTGCCAAGTAATTATGTCTGTAATAGTTAGGTAATTAAAATGGTTACGTATAAGGTTACGATGAAATAAATTCGAGGTGTTCCGCCCCATCGTATCATGTTAACGACAGATGTAAGTGTGTGTTGGTTGTCAGCTGGTTTAAGTACCTCTTCAATTAAGTCACATATAAAACTTTTATTGTATCTTTACCCTTAATTAGTTTAGTATTTTTGGTATTGTTATTTTCAAAGTATCGCGGTTTTTTTTACACACACAACGCTATCTGATCCCAAAGTAAGCTAGGAATAACCTGCTTGTGTTATGGGTATCAGACCACGGATATTAATACTTATATACTTTTAAATACATAGATATTATACATTAAAACACCCAGACTCTTGAGACAAACATTTATGGGTCACACAAATATTTGTCTCCGGTGGGAATCGAACCCACAACCTCCAGCGCCGCAGGCGGTATCACTACCGACTGCGCCACAGAGGCAGTCGACCACAGAGGCAGGGTTTTTACACTCATACTTATAAAATCGTGTTATTACACGAAATTGAGTGAGGGGATACGTGAACTGAGAACTGCCATCGGAGTGGAGAGTCTCACATTGATGACTGATCGCCGAACATCTGAGACGCATTGTGGTAAAAGTCTCATAATGCAAATTTAAAACGATAAGCGTTTAGCAAAACCTACCCGCTAACCGATAGCTGAAAATTTTACGGTTTTCAATGTAAGCCCTATATTTATTTTCCATTGCCGCGACATGTAACAATCACAGCGAGTTACAATAATAACAGCGTCTGCTACGTTTATTTGTTATTTATACACTCTATTCTACGGCAATAATATAAATAAGCATTAGAGCTTAATTGCTTCAATTTTAACGTCGCGTGTCGGCGTGTTGCTCGTTTAAGTTTCATAAGTCTCAGATTGTAATCTGGTGCCTCATGCCTATTGACGTAATGGACTGAAAATAAATAAAATATCGGTTTTATTTGTGGGAACATGCCTAAGGATTAAGTAAAACTTGCTCAAAGGAATTTTTACTGCTGAAATTGGTAATATTTTATACACAACGTATATATTCTCAATAGTGTTGAACTATTGAGAATACTTATATACTTTGTATAGAAAATAAACATGGTCTTATAGGTACGTACGTACGTCTTATAGGTACGTATACTTCACTACCTTGTTAGTATAACATCTTCCTTTTTTGAAGTCGGTTAAAAAATAGGTGGACCACGGGTCGGTCGGCCGCAGGTCTGAAAGGACAAAATGGTTGAACTTTTTTCCAGAAATAAAATAAATTTTGCTGTTAGCATTTGATAACAGCGATTATGAGATGTATACAATAATAAAGCATGACACATATTCGAGGGATAGGTTGACCTCAAACGATTCTTTAATGGCTTCTACTTTTTGTCCCCGACTGACCCACATTAGATGTCATACACAATACAAACTATCAGTCCGGGTGAGTTTGCATCATTCATCACATTTATCCGTAAATTGATGGTCAAAACCTGCTAGAAAATTCCAGTTTGATAATGATAATTTGGATCTAAGGGTATTCTAATTGTTTTCGCGACATAATAGTTGCTGTGATAATCATTAAGTTAGGGTTTTCTGACTTTACTTCAAAGTTTAAATAGCACGAGCTTGACTGAAAACAAAAAAAAAGAATACTGATCCTAATATCACATCAATTGTATACTGTATTTCAATAGCTTTGCGCAAAAATGTAAACAAACATATTTGATCCTAAATATCCATAGTTACTTGCAATTGATTATTCACCCTGATTATATTTCGACATTTCTTCTTACAAACATTTCGACACCAAATAACTTCTTTAAGATAGTTTATTTTCGTTTAAAATACCTACTCAGGATAGTAAAAATTTCAATGATTTTTGTACTATATTTTTCTACTCATCTGTCTTAGACAACGATTGTCAAAACATGACATGTTTACATTATTGCCAGATCGGGCAGAATAGGACTATAAACGAATTCTTCTTGTAGGTACCAACAATGTGTAAAGAAGGGGAATTGACCGTTGTTTCACGTTCGTTTGGCTGGCTCGGCCCTCCCGGAATTTGCTACTTCGGATTATAGCAATCTACTGTACTCATCACCAGAAACATATGTACCGCTTTCTTTTTCAATGTACCTCTGTATTTTTGGAGAAAAACTCATGAAAAGGGGGCCGGGCCAACCAAACGCTTTCAGCTCGGCCCCCCTTGTAACTCGAAAAATATACAGCCAATTAAAAAAAAACTTGAACTTGAGAAATGTACCCCGGTATCACGTTATACGTTCCGAAACAGATATTGTAAATTCGTAATATCAAACGATATATCGATGTAGAAAGGAGGTCGAGCTGAAAATTTTTGATAAGAAAATACGTACAAGTTTCGCGGGCCAATTCACCAACCGAAAGAAATCTTACCGAAGAGAGAGAGAAGGGAAGGAATACTTACGAGTCTCACAATAATTCACAATAATTCAAGTATTCCTTCCATTACTAAATTTCATTATTTACGCAATTCTTTGGAAGGCAGCGCGTCTGTTGTAATCAAATCAATAAATTTTACTTCGTCTAACTACGAAATAGCATGGAATTTACTGTGTGAACGATTCAATAATGAAAGAATTTTAATCAATAACCATATTAAGTCTTTATTTACTTTTGAAACCATGCAAAAGGAATCTTTTAAGTCAATTCGTTATATGGTAGACTACTATTCCAAACATTTACGTTCCTTGGAGGAGTTAAAAGAACCTGTCCAGTTTTGGGATACTCTGATCATTTATGTCATGACTGCAAAAGTAGATGGCGTTACTGGTCGTAAATGGGAAGAGCATCGAAACACATTAGAGTTAGCTCCTAGACTCGTAGATTTTTTCGAGTTCTTGAGAAGCAGAGCGGATGTTTTGGAAACTATTCAGTATGGTAAAGTAGATTTAGGTAGGTCAGATAAAAGAACAAACAAAGATTTTAAGCCCATAAAAAGTTTTATTTCATCTAATGAGCCTAAATTGTCTGGATGCGTTTATTGTAACCAAGCTCATTATATTCATGCCTGTGACAAATTTAATGCACTATCGTTTCCTGAAATATTTGAAATAGTTAAGAAAAATCGCTTATGTCATAATTGTCTTCGCTCAGGTCATCAAGTAGCTCGATGTCGGTTGGGCCCATGTAGATTCTGCAAAAAACGTCATAATACTTTATTATGTAATTCAACACAAAATTACAATAATAACAATAATACTCACAGTTCGTCAACGAGCTCCAATGCTGCTTCTTTTAACACTGATGTGTCAGCATTGCCAGTTCCTAATATGTCTTTGTCGGCTGTCGTTCCAGTCCAGGTGTTATTATGTACTGCAGAAGTTGAACTTGTTGATCCTAATACTAATAAATGTTTTCCAGCGAAGGCCATTCTTGACAGCGGCAGCCAAGCTTCATTTATATCTGAAAAAATGCGAAATATTATGAATATTCATTGTGTTAAGTCTAAACCAGTTTCAATATGTGGACTAAATGGTAACGTAGTTACAAATATAGTTTAATCCTGTAATTTAAAGGTAAAATCTCATTTTCATAATTTTCAAATAGATGTATCCTGTCTCGTAGTTCCTAAAGTTACCAACAGTCATGTTTTTTGCGAGTTCAAAAACTCATTCAAAATGCTTCACATTGTCTGTATGAAGAAATAAATTCAATATTAATCGATTCGAGACATTTATTTTACTTAACTATTATTTGTAGTGGAACATAATTATTCGCTTAATTCATTGTGGTCCCCAACAACTGCTGCATTACAAAAGGAAAACTGTACCATAGATTCTGCAGGACCGTTCCTTATCTCTAGCCGCAAGGGTCGCGGAGCAAGAAGCACCAAGTGCTATTTATGTATTTTTATTTATATGTGCACGAAAGCGGTGCACCTCGAAGTTGTAAGCGATCTGAGCACTAACACCTTCTTGTTATGTTTGCGTAGGTTTGTCGCCCGTAGAGGGAAACCGCGAACCATCTTTTGCGACAATGGTAGGAAACAATGAACTGTGGGGGCAGACAATGAACTTCGGAATTTATTTAAGTCTTGCGAACCAGCGGTGGGTGATTTTGCGGCCACCGAGAGCATAGTACCTATTTAAGTTTTCACCTGCACTAAATTTCAGCGAAAATTGGAAAGTGGGTGTAAGGGTCGCTAAATTCTAATTTAAAACATGTTGCCGGCAATAGCAGTTTAACATTTAAGAACTGTCCACTTTATTCGACAAATTGAGGCAATTTAAAATTTACGGTCACTTACACCTATGTCTGCAGATCCTTATGATCTCAGATCCTTAACTCCTGGGCACTACTTTCTAATCGGTCGTCCGTTGACGGCGCTACCATTGCCCACCATCGACAAGATAATGTGAATCGCAGTGCGTGAAGTGGCGAACGCCTTGGCAATATAGTCATCCTGAAAGATCATATTTTACTATCACTGAAATGGCTAATGGGACGTCATTTTGAAACAATATCCGGGACCTGACGGCGTGACCAGAGTTGTGGACGTTCATACTACAAAGGGCGTTCTGAGGCGAGCGCTAACCAAGATCTGCCCCCTAATACAGGATGTCGAGGAGTCTCTTGGAAGGTGTCCTTCCAAGGCGGGGGAGGATGTTCAAGCACGGACCTTGCTTGAGGATCCCTAAATGATCGACAACCGGCCCGCTACAGCGGCGAGTGGGGATGCGGCCATCGCCGTATGCGTCGGTGCATTCCATCAATAACGTCCATCTAAAATTAACTCTGCGACACAGTGCCATAATTACAGTAACAATATTGTACTTAACCAGCTATTAAAAGTACTTGACCGTAATTCGAAGCTTATATAATGAGATAGGCATATCCGTTACCCGTAGGCTTATCTTACTCATGTTTGATGACGTATTTCCGTCGACTCAGCAGGCACGTGGCGCCACCTGTGAACTTATAAATGCAGATGGCGTCCATTTTGTCCTTATTGGCGTTTTGATTCCCGTAGCAAAAGGTTATAGCAGGAACACCTGCTAGTGCATTTATTTTTTTTAGTTACTAGTTATATACCTAGTAAAGTTATAAAAAGTGACTTGGATGAAGTAAGTGAATTTACAGAAATAATTATTTAACGGCTTTGCCGTTCGTTTGAATATACAGTGAATCTAAAACAAGTGACTTGTGATTGGACATATTTAACGGTTTGACCGTTCGTTTAAATCTCAGGTATGTTTTTACTTCATATTTTTACGATCACATATGAGTGTGATACGTCATAACGTGAAATAACCTATTATTTTAAAATAGCACGTAAACCTTTCGAGGTTGCAGTTTCTTTTATGTAATATCTTTAGTTACAGCTAATATCAAACTGATTTTATAGATTGTATTCATAAGTACTAATACTTTTTTTTTAGATATTATTTGCTTCGTGTATGTACAGCGTAAGTACCGCCGAATATAGAAAATATTTTCAAAATATTTTTATACCTACCCACATAAAGGCACATTAATTACTAGATGTTCCTATACATGTAAAAATATGGCCTATTATGGGTAAAATCGTAATCATCCCAAGTTTCTGAATACGTACGAGTGTGTCAAAGTAATAACTAAATGTTCACCATGAAAGTTGTACTTAAATTTTAGGTACCTAACATAAAACTATTTCTTTTAGCTTGGTTTCTTGATAGAAATGAATCCTCCATCCTTAGAAAGTGAGCTAATTCCAAGTGGAGTATTTCAGAAGCGCGCTCTGAGCTCCAGTTACTGTATTAGGTACGTCAAATAGCTACAGTTCCAGCTCATTTAGCTCGAACTTCAAATAAGGGCGATCGCGACGCCACGTGCATTGTCGTAAGTGGAGTAAAAGAAGCCGACTTCCACTAAACCAGATAAGGATGATGGAAATAGGTGAGTTATTTCTCATTTACTTAACACTGGTCCTGACCAAGTGTAAATTTCTTCACAGATCAGAGGTTAATTTACGAGGATGATAGAAACAATCATCCTTGCTTCGTATTTTATATAGAGACAGCATTAAAAGAGATTTCGGTTACCCAAGATCCTAAGACACAGTATAACCTAAGAGGTTGATAGACACGTTTTGGCGACAAATTGCCTAGATGAGATAATATGCTGATACCCACTATTGTAAAATCATAGTCCTGGGTTCGTCAACCTAAACAAAAACGGGGAGATCCGACAATTCGAATCCCTGCTACATTTTGAAAAAGCTGACAAGGCTCTTTCTGCCAAAAGGCTTTTGCTGCCAAAACCTGTTGTATTTTTAAACAAAGAGAATCTTTTGAAAAACTTAAGTTTCTTCGAAAATATTTATGACAAAATTGAAGAACTACTTTAATAATAGGATTTCCATAAATCTTTTATCAATTTATTACAAATGGCCTGCGGCCATAGATCTGATTTCATATATTTTTCTCAGAATTGTCAAAGACCCAATTCTTAATAATGAATTTTGATAAAATATCGCCTTCAAACACATACATTTTCGAGGCTGAAGCCTTTTCAACGGCACTCGGGAAGGCATGCATTTTGGTCTTCGATCTCCAAAAAGTATGACCCCGAAAAAAGTTCATCCAAATCATTACGCCAGCCTTCGAGAGGATCAGGCGTCAAGATCAGATCTCCATCGAATGGAGTCCAGATTCCATTGAACCAAGAGCCTTTTTAGGCCTGTATTACAGTTCCCACTCTCGAGGGGTGTGTGTACAATATCTATAATAATTGGGCATACGACAGTAAATATCCCTTCAATTAAGAAATTTCTGAGCTTTAGGCTCTCAAAGAGACTGAGAAGTTTAACATCCTCTGCCCATACCAGCAAAGGAAACACTAACCAGTTACCACCCTCGAGGGGTATGTACAATATTGTGTATCTATAATAATTGGGTATACGATAGTAACCAGGCGTACGATAACATACTAAGTAACCATGCAAGGATGTCCCTTCAATTACGAAATTTCCGAGCTCGAGGCTCTCAAAGAGACGAGGAGAGGTCTAACATCCTCTGCCCACACCAGCAAAGGAAACACTAAATGATATGACCCTGTCATTCTATGTCGGTCAGTTAACTCTGTACAAAATACGTTGGTAAGGAACGAGAGTACCAAAAAGTTTTAAATTTATAAAAGGGTACCGCATTCCCTTTATCCAGAAACTCCAATCCGTCCTGCACGGTATTAGAGAGGACGCAGGTTCGAATCCTGCTCAAAACTGATAACCTTCCCACATTTAAATTTACACCGAACTCTGTTCAAGTCCCGTCCTGACAAAGTTGTAAATTTTCAGGCTAGTATTTCCGAAATCGACCAAAATCGACCCATTTTGAAGCGATCTTTATACTAGGAAATATTCTTTGATTTGATCTGATAAAAATGTATTACTATAGTTTAATAGATGCTCTTGCTTCCTTTAATTTTTAAAACACGATTAATAAAACTTTATATGATAAAAATCGTTCTCGAAAAACTGGAAATGTGCAAAAATTTTAAAGATGAATGTTGTTATTGCTCAAAATATACTTGTTTATTTTATATAAACACATGTCTATATTAAAGATATTGATCTTATGAACAATATTCATGCTATTATTTATTTTTTAAACACCTCAGATTTTAAAACAATGATAAAAAGTGTAGAATCTAGAACAATTAGGCATTTAGCGTACACTTCAATCACTTCATACGCCTGACAGGGCTGTTCTGGGTAGGACCTGTGTCGCTCTGTCATCCGTGACCCGTTCGCGCGAATCGATCGTTTTAATTAGAAGTAGTTGCAGAAATCTGTAAATATTATTTTGTTTTTATTTGTAAATATTAGGATAAGTACGTTATTGTGTATAAATATCGATTAATATAGTGATTAGTGACTAGGTACTCAGTGAATATGGGTAAAAAAAAGCCAAGAGAAATAAAATGCCCAGATGTCAATTGCGGCTACTACGACGGCAAGTATGGTAAGTTCCTACAAGTATTGTTTTATCTTTATTATATTTATAAAAATACACAACCAAATAATTCACTGACGGGCATGATGAAATTATAAGGTTGATGCTGAGCGAAGCGACTGAAGCCAACAGCTGCCATTATTTTGCTACCTGCTGAAGAGGCAGTACAGTAGCTAAACGTACTCATATAGGCTTAGAGATCTCCCATTCCAGCCCTCTTCTACGTAGGTACAGGTAGGTGTCAATTAGCAAAGGCCAAGTAAGTTAGATCACGGCTGTTTTTGGTAATGAATGACTGTGAGAAATGAACTCGGTGCCCCAAAGTTGCTTGGGACCTTACGATAAGAAGAGGGATAGTATTTACCTAAACCACAGTAACTACTAGGTATAAAATATTCTCTTTTTACAATGCCTGAACAATCAACGTATTGCCCGTTCGCTCTAAGTTTGCCTTTCGCCTCCCATACTACGCCTGTACACTATCCTGTCCGCCAGCGGCAACCTTAGCGCGAACGGGTAGTAAATAATATAATGTTTGACGCTTAGAGTATAATAGTAGATTCACGTTGTTATTGCTACACTGTATAAATTATAACAGTAGTACCTACCCACTACCGACATAAAAGAATAAACGTGTAGTTTTATTTTTCGTTGTAGTCTAGCCGTTTCGTTGTAGTGTACCCTCAAAGTCTTTTTTTTTTTTCAGCTCATTGATTCCGAGATTGAACGGTGGTTCATTTGCAAAAAAAGATACACGTGAATCGTAAGTACCTACTACTCGTAGGTACGTTCATACTTTAATTTTGAGTGTAATAATCGTTACTTTCTTAGTAAATATGAATGTATGAAAAAGTGGATAATTTTTAGGGTTCCGTAGGTACCCAAAGGTAAAAAAACGGGACCCTATTCATGAGACTTCGCTGTCCGTCTGTCTGTCTATCGGTCAGTCTGTCTGTCGGTCAGTCTGTCTGTTTGTCTGTCCGTCTGTCTATCTTTCTGTCTTTTCTTCACGAGGCTGTAGCTCATGAATGGACATAGCTAGAGATCTGAAATTTTCACAGATAATGTGTTTCTGTTGCCGCCATAACAACAAATATTGAATTTTGCATGCCAATATTTCTATCAATAAGCTGATTCACCGAATTGACATACGAGAGCGAGACTTTGAGGACATGTACCTTTTTCATTCAACTTTGTAACAGCTTTATTTTTTGTAAGCAAGGGTTATAAACCTTTTTTTTTTCTTTTTAACGTGAGAGAAAATCCTCATGGATGCTATGCCGGACTCCTACCGACTAAAAACCTCACGTTACGCTCAACAGCCTATGGTTGGGAGCCCAGGGTAAGCCCTCGGAAGGATGTCCTAGGACTCCCAACAGACCCACGGCCGCCACTGCGGCCTCGCCTAGGGGTAGGTTCGGGTGCAATCCTGCGTCTTTGGGTGTTTCGGATGTGATCCCGCTTCTGAAGGGGGTATGCATAAATCCCTCACGTCACGCCTGCTTCTCTAAGGACGGTGAGCAGCCCCCTCACCGTCTTCAGGCCCCTTGTTATGGAGACCGATAGTCTTGGGCGAAGACACGTCTGCGGCGTTCATTTCAAGTGTGTAGGTACTTGTTGCCGTTATTAATAAAAAAAGGCAAAAAAAATCACGTTTGTTGTATGGAAGTCCCCCATAAATATTTATTATTTTTCTGGTTTAAGTACTCAATTCAATCCTTTATTTTTGCAAACAAGGGTTTATATCCCTTGTGCTTCCACGGACCTCGGAAGGGGCCACCTGCGGGATCCAGCCTGCGGGAGACTAAGAATAGGTTTTTGAAAACTTTCTAGGCAACCTAAGTTCCTAGTCTATATACATATAATAAAAAGATCTAAAGTTAAAACTGTACATTAAACATATTTAAAAAAATACTCGCGGGGGGTTCTACACAGGATACCGAAGTCGAAAATGTAGTTAGAATTTTTTTGTCTGTTTGTCGTCTGTTTGTCTGTTAATTTTGCTTTGTCCGGAAGGATCACGTTCGTTTGGTTGGCCCGGCCCTCCCGGAATTTACGACTTCGGAGTATAGCAATCTACTGTACTCATCACCAGAAACATATGTACCGCTTTCTTTTTCAATGTAACTCTGTATTTTTGGAGAAAAACTCATGAAAAGGGGGCCGGGCCAACCAAACGCTTTCAGCTCGGCCCCCCTTGTAACTCGAAAAATATAGAGCCAATTAAAAAACACTTGAGCTTGAGAAATGTACCCCGGCATCTCGTTATACGTTCCAAAACAGATTTTGTATATTCGTAATATCAAACGATAAATCGATGTAGAAAGGGGGCCGAGCTGAAAATTTTTGATAAGAAAATACGTACAGAAGGACAAAAGATTTTTATTAAAAAACTATAAATATAGAACCTACACATGGTACACATCATATGTACCGCCTTAGTTTCTAATAAAACTTGCTAAATTTAAAATAAACACCAACCTCAGTTCGTTCAGCTCGGCCCTCTTTAAACGTCTATAGCTTCTAAACTATGACATGTTTCGCTACGAAAAAACTATTTCCTGACTCATATAAAGGAGTACATTACTTCTAAATGAATTAGGATTCTGTGAAATTAGTATTTGAAAAGATTAATGGGATCGAAAATATCATACAGGATAAATGATAAGGTGACCATGATTTAGAAAATATTATTTCTAACTGTAAAATTGCAAAAAGTTGTTTAGCCGAATGTTTTTTTGCCAAATGAAAATTTGGGAAACATGCTTTGGCATGTGACACTTTGGATATCGTTTTTTGCCAAACATAAGTAAACCGCGTAAATCGTTAGTTATTTAGTATGCATTATGTAAAGTACCTAACCCTACACAATGCCTACTAAATGATGCAAAAAGAAAATCAATAAAATAAATCACTTTCGTTAAGAACTTCAAAAAACTCCTGAATCCAGATGTTTAGATTGAGGAGCCACTTCATAAATGTAACTAATAAGCTACTAGCGGATGTCACGCGGTTTCTTCCGCTTAGCTCCTGTTCTCGTGGAATCACGGGAATAAAATATAGCCTATGTTCAATGGGAAGAGAATAGCTTCCCAACAGTAAAATAATTTTTCAAATCGGTCCAGTAGCTTCGGAGCCCTTTCGATGCAAACAAACAATTAAACCTTTCCTCTTTGTAATATTAGTATACATTTACCAACTTTTTCCAAAAATTAACTTACACATTTTCCGATTGCCTAGGATGTGAGCTTCCTGTAAAAAGGTGAGGTTCATACGGACAGTGATGCAAAGAGTTTTATAGTAAGCTATAGAAAATTAACTATTTTCTATAGTTTACTATAAAACTCTTTGCCCATAGGGCAGGATGACGCCTAAATAAGAAGAAGATGTTAAAATATATTACAACTACGGTAATAAAGTCTATCTGAACAGTAGAACAACTCGGTTGTTGTGCCACTGCCATCGGCAGGCGGAGTAGCGGCGCGCGGGGATGGCCTCCCATCGGCGCGGTCCAACGTTCGACAACCATTACTACCTTGGACACTACCAATATACTCGCATTGGGACATCACTGCAGTCGATCCTCTTAAACTAATTTTATTTTTCTATTTGTACAAAAGTGGCGATGACAAGTTTAAAAAATTACCTCCTGGAGAGTAGTTTAAAACCCAAGCGTACACATCGTATCATGATTCATGAACTTCATATAACTACCTAGTTTACTCGTATTCATCAATTTCAACTTTACTCAACTAGTAGTACCAACCAGGCCTCCGTCACTCGCTACAAGTCGTGTTATAAGCACCTACTCGTAAGTATGTCGTGAAATAATATTTCGCTTCATTTAGTCATGCTTTTTTTTTCATCTCGCTTCTAACTAATATTCTAAAACCAGCTGACCCCCGCTACTTCGTTTACATCACATAAGGTGTGTGAAAAGAGATATATTTCTTCATCAGACTTATCAAGCAGCGTGTGAAACTGCCCTGTTTGCTTAATCATAAAAGAGGTTAAAGATGAAGTCTATTCTAAAACAATCCAGTCAGAATTATTTTAAAAGCCTTAATCAGTAGTTATAACAGTATATAATAGTATATAATATTTATCGCACATTCAAAGAAACCCTACAACTAAAATTTTCAAAATATCTATGTAATAGATTCTTAAAACATACATACATATCGTCACGCCTTTATCCCCGAAGGGGTAGGCAGAGGCATATTATATGCCCACGTTTCACCTTTTTATAATTTGTCCCACGTAATAGGTGGTGAGCCGTATTGCCGTGTTTTTAAATGGACAGGCGCAGGTCGTGACTGCCTGCTGTTGAAATAAAGGTGAAACTTGGCTTAACGACTGCCATTTTGCAACCGAGACCAACGGCTTAACGTGCTTTCCGAAGCACGGAAACGCTTAAATAAATGTCACAAAGTGATCACATGGATGGTCACCCATCCATGGACCGGCCATAGTGAAAGTTGCTTACTGCAGTGATCGTTTACAGAACACTGAGTCCGCGGGGCCACGTGCGCTTCAAAATATCTATGTAATATATTCTTAAGAGAGATATAACTTTTTTATTTATAAACCGATTGCCATGAAATAAACACTAAATGTTTAATGGAGCAAACTTCAACCCAATAAAAACATCCTGAGTCATCCGAGTCATCCTGAGCTGTGTCGCGAGCAGATTGGACTGCCTGTATGTAAATCACTGCTGCAAGTTGTCCACCTCGTTGATAGACGTGTGGCGGTGATTCGCATACCAGAGGCTACCTATTTATTTTATTTTTAGATTAGGTAGTTGCTTTTGTTTATGTTATTTTGTGTGCTTAGGTTAAGAATACTAACATAGAATAAGAAATATTGTTACTAACATAATAAGTCTAGTTACTTGTGGAATAAATATATTATTATTATTATCAAAATATTTTTATTAAAATTTGAGTAGAAAAAATGTTATGAGTACAAAAATTCAAACTCAAACTCAAACTCAAAAAAACATTTATTTCGCATAATCCTAATACATAGGCACTTGCGACACGTCAATGAATACAATGCAAATAGTACCACCAGTTCGGAACGCGGCCCGCTTGAGAAGAACTGGCAAGAAACTCGGCGGGCTATTCTTTTTGTGCACTACATATTTACAATAAGTAGACTCCATCAGTAGAGCAAGCAGATCACTTCCAGGCTTCCTTATCAATCAAATAATCGTCAATTGTATAGTAGCCCCTGCAGCACAATTTACTTTTTATACACTTTTTAAACTTAATTAGAGGCATGCTTTTAATTTCGCTTGGAAGCCTGTTGTAAAAACGTATACAGTTACCCAGGAAAGAATTACTGACTTTGTTCAGTCTACAATGATAAACGGCAAGGTTGTTTTTATGTCTGGTGTTCACATTGTGCCTATCGCTTAACTTAGTAAAACTAGATAATTTTTTCTGAACATACATAAGATTTTCAAAAATATATTGTGATGGCACAGTCAGAATATTTAATTCCTTAAATTTTTCTCGCAGAGAGACCTTTGGACCTAATCTATATATGGCTCTTATGGCCCGTTTTTGTAAAACAAAAATTGTATTTATATCTGCGGCATTGCCCCATAGTAGCATACCGTACGACATTACACTGTGGAAGTAACTGAAGTACACTATTCGCGCTGTTTCTACATCAGTCAAATGCCTAATCTTTTGGACAGCAAATGCTGCTGAACTTAATCTGCCAGCCAGTTTTTCAATATGTGGGCCACACTGCAATCCAGAATCGATCGTCAACCCTAAGAACGCTGTAGATTTCACAAGTTCCAACTCTGGGCCATTAAGTTGCACATTGGTTTCTGCCTGTGTTACATTGGGCAAGGTAAATTTAATACATTTAGTTTTGTTTTCATTCAGGCTAAGATTATTAGTGTTAAACCAATGTACTACTTTTAGGATTGCATTGTTAACATCGTCATAGTCATCTAGTTGTCTTTTAATTTTGAAAATTAAGGAAGTGTCATCTGCAAACAAAACAATCCCGTTAGTGTCCCCTACGTAATAGGGTAGGTCATTAATATAAATTAAAAATAAAAATGGTCCGAATAAGTAGTTACGCTTACTTTTGTAAAGTTAGCTTAAAATAAATAATTTTTATTTTGACTTTTTGTAAAACTGGACATTTTTTAAAACTGGACATTTGACACTGCGGACATTTTGTAAAACTGGGCATTTTGACACTGCGGAAATTTTGATACATGGGAAAATGAAGCTGTTGAGTTGTTTATTCATTTAAAGATTTACTCAATTTATGCAGCTATTTCTTAATAATTTTCACTGAAATCATGGTCACCCTACACATACAATATGATATTTTCGATCCCGTTTATCTTTTAAAATACTAAATTTACAGAATCTTAATTCATTTAGAAGGAGTGTACTCCTTTATATGAGTCAGGAAATAGCTTTTTTGTAATGAAATATGTCATAGTTTAGAAGCTATAGACGTTTAAAGGGGGCCGAGCTGAACGAACTGAGGTTAGTGTTTATTTTAAATTTAGCAAGTTTTATTAGAAACGAATGCTGTACATATGATGTTTACCATGTGTAGATTCTATATTTATAGTTTTTTAATAAAAATCTTTTGTCCTTCTGTACGTATTTTCTTATCAAAAATTTTCAGCTCGGCCCCCTTTCTACATCGATTTATTGTTTGATATTACGAATATACAAAATCTGTTTTGGAACGTATAACGAGATGCCGGGGTACATTTCTCAAGCTCAAGTGTTTTTTTAATTGGCTGTATATTTTTCGAGTTACAAGGGGGGTCGAGCTGAAAGCGTTTGGTTGGCCCGGCCCCCTTTTCATGAGTTTTTCTCCAAAAATACAGAGTTACATTGAAAAAGAAAGCGGTACATATGTTTCTGGTGATGAGTACAGTAGATTGCTTTACTCCGAGGTCGTAAATTCCGGGAGGGCCGGGCCAACCAAACGAACGTGAAGGATCTCGAAAAGTACTCAATATTTTTGATTAAAATTTCTGCACAAATATTAACTAGGGGTAGGGTCTTCAAATAGGCTTAAAATTGACTTCAAATTGACTAAGTTGGTGTCAGCGCCATCTATCATTGGTTGTATTTTGTAACACAGGTCTAAGCTGACATGCGGCGTGCGTGTTACTTGTCTTATTCATATTATAATGTAAAATAAATAAACGCATTATTTTACTCACAAGATGCATTCTATTATTTTTTGCTACTTACGTTATACCTATGCTTACCTCTTCGAAGACTGCTCAAATTGATTTCATAAATTATTGACGGATTTTTTTCTTATTATCTTTTCTCGGCTCGTCTCACAATTAAAATGATGATAAAAAAAGTAGTAAAAAATAGAACCGACTTCAAACAAATCCTGAAAAATTAAATTTACTTGGCACAGAGATATTCGTGAGTATTTTGATTTTTCATATTTTATTCAATATCATATTGAAGTCGGCGCCAAGTAAACCCATAGGTTGAGGTAGGTATTATTAATGGCACCAACTTCAATATCATATTGAATACAATCTGATAAATCAAAAAAACCGACTTCAAACAAAAACTGAAAATTGAAAAATAAAATTAACTTAGCACAAAGTAATAGGTAGTATATTTAGTTTTATATCAGATTTTATTGAATGTAATACTGAAATCGGCGCCAAGTAAAACTATAGGTTTAGGTAGATATTATTTATCTCTCATAGAAATATTGGCACCGACTTCAGTATTACAGTCAATAATATCTGATATAAAACTAAATATACTACCTATTACTTTGTGCTAAGTTAATTTTATTTTTCAATTTTCAGTTTTTGTTTGAAGTCGGTTTTTTTTTGTTAAAAATTTTTTTTTTCATAATTTTCAGTGACGGGTACACTGAAACTATATCTGTCTAGGGGTAATGTTCTCCCCAATACAAATTAATCAAGCCCAAACACAAGATAACTGCTGTAAATCGTTAAGGAATTTCCTCGATTCGAGGGATTTCTTCGATTTCTCCAGGATCCCAGCATTCGATTCTGACTTCCTGTATATGGGACCACATGGGAAGCACCAGCTTTCAAACAAAAAAAGAGTTTTCAAAATCGGTTAACTCCTTCTAGCGATTTGCCGGTAACAAACATAAAAAAAAAAAAAAAATACAGACGAATTGAGAACCTCCTCCTTTTTTGGAAGTCGGTTAAAAATACATATTATTACTTTGTGCTATGTAAATTTTATTTTTCAGAATTTTTTTGAAGTCAGTTCTATTTATTACTAAAAATTTTTTGATCATCATTTTAAGTGACGGGTGGACCGAAAAGTATATCTATCTAGGTGTAAAGTTCTTATCAATACAAATCAATCAAGCCCAAACACAAGGTACGTGCTGTAAATCGTTAAATAATTCCCTCGACTGTCTTTCGGTTCCATCATCAGATCGACTCCTGACCTTCATTAAATTGTAGTACATTAACAGTGGGCGCACACTAGGCGTCTTGTCACGGCGACAAGCTGTGGGCGCCAAATTACATACATTTTGTTCTAAGCTCCGCACACTAGGCGACTGTCGCCGCGACTCCGAGACAAGCAAGGGGAGTCTTCGCGTCTGTCGCGCTATTGTCGCGGCGACACGACGACAGCTTTGGACAACGTGTTCCTTGCACAACGTCTGTCACGGCGTCGACAAGTCGCCGCGACTGTCGCCTAGTGTGCGCCCACTGTAAAGCACTCCATTAAAAAGTTACCAAACGCACTAGTTGTCCCTACAATTTTCGGTGGTTGCCCTCGATTTCTCCTGGATTCCATCATCAGATCCTGACCTGGTAAAAATGGGACTACCTCAGAAGTAAACCCTATTGAAGAAAAGAAAAAAGAATTAAATCCGTCTATAATTGACGGAAATATCAGTGAACATACATAAAAACATACAGACGAATGTAGAACCTCCTCCTTTTTTGAAGTCGGTTAAAAATAAGGAAAGGTTTCTTACAACCCCATTTTGAATATACCTGCTAACAGGCACTTACTAAATAAAATGTCTTATAAAGGTTTGATAAACTTATACTTCTGTTGTAATTTATTTGGTGGTACAAAAAGTGCGGCATGAAATACACGCTGCACCAACTGTCAACGTCCAATTGCACCAACTGGCAACGTCCAAACAGAGTGCTTGGGGTCAAATGAGTTCATGTCGATCGCATGCTACGGGGGTATCGCCCGCGGTGAGGTGAGGTGGTAAAAATATCTAATGCGCTCTGGCATTCGGCCCTTAATGCTATGGAAAACTTGACTAAGGTGGAATACTAATTGCTTTAAATACTTAAGAATCCATACAACGAACTCTTTTTAAAAAGGTTTCCTTTTTAACTGAAATGACCACATTGTGCAATGGTTCAAAAGATGAATGCTCAAGGCACTCTAAAACTAGTTCCTTTGTCACCAAGTTTGGTTTCTCCACTTTTCCTAACTTCAAATAGCGATGGGTCATCCGCCCAGAATTCAGTTTTAGGACATTGTACGCCTTTGTGAAGCCAGAATAATTCTATCTTTCAGCATGTTCCGTTTACCAGATTTCCTTTTCACGAGATTGGATGTGCAAAATACATCTCAGTCAAGCTTATTTTCATGGTAAAGCTGATGTAGTGTACATTATTCTTTCTCAGAGCACATTCTTGTCTTCCGCTCGGGTAAGCCGCACCCAAAACATTTTCGTTTCTCACCATCTGGGTGCCCCGATTTCTATAGAATAAGAGTATTCAAATACTCGTCTACCTACACAAAATCTAATTTTGCGCATCAAAATCCTGTTACTCTTCACAAACACGTACAAATAGCCTTGAAGACTCTTCAAACCCAGGGATGGTTAGACAATTGGGAGAAAACAATAATAGGTTCCCAAAGAAACCTCTCATATCGTTATGCGATAGACATAGAACTACCTGAAAGTCCAATACTAAAAGAAAAGATATTAGACATAAAAGGAAGATTTATTTAATTCCAAATCAAAGAAACTTAGTTCTGTTAAAGAAAATTCAAACTTGGTGGTTCTTTTGAATTTTTACCACTTTCGCAGTGCCTAGAGGTAGCTTTACCTCAGCGTCACATTCGGTCAATCCCCTAACCGACAACCCACTGAAGAAAATAGTAGTGCACGGAGTGGTACAAGTGGAACTCCAATAGTGGGTCAGCAATTACCGGTTCTCGACAATTTTACAAGCTTTCCATGCGTCAGATTTCGCTTGGGAGCCCAGCTAGAAAACATTTCTCTAACAGGCTCGAGGGCCCAGAATATCAAAGATTGCACTGCATCAAAGAGACATGTTGATAATCTTACACATGATTCGAAATCATATACCGGTACTGTGTTACAGTCTGTACTCATTCAAAGCAGTTGTAGTCCATCCCCCCAGAGGGACGAGACCAAATCAATTACCTTGACGAACTTAACTCGACAGCTTGCGTGTAATGGTCCGACATCAAATTGACTTCACCATACACTGCATTCCGAGCCGATACCATATGTATCAGCTCCTCCGGGTATTTTTTGTGAGCATCCTGCTTCAAACACCACTAAGGCAAGATTGCCAACAAACAATATTCCTATTATGAAATGGAGAACACTACATGATAGGCCTGTTTGTAATGTGTGGATATTACTTCCACCACCATTTTTAATACCCAAGATGCTGTCACACCTTAATCGGTCAACAGGAGGGTTTGTGGTGCCGCGATGGCACAAGGTAATAATAGAGGGCAGATCTCAAAGCGAGAGCTCTGTAAGCCCCATTCGTTCTGCAGAACCTGCAAAAGAACCTAATAATAATGTTCGAGTGAAGTCACAACAAGTGATTGTAGAGCAAGGCGCGTTCCTCAATGATCCTGAGGAGGTGGTCTCAAGGGTTGATGAGACAGCGTGCGTGACGGGGTACACCGACTTGAACAGTTGTTCAGCTGTTAATATGTACACTTGTGTAAGACTAGGCCTTTAACAATCGATATGAACAAAATCCTTTCAGACTGTATTACCTCAGTACTCTATTTATTTATTAGTCCATCTAGCGGCCAGCTCGCCGATGAAATCGATAATTACTTCCCCCGGGGCCAAGATTCAATTCCCGAGTAATAAAATATCCGATACTTTGACCAATATAACGTTATTTTCTTCCAAATCATAACTGGGTAGTAAACCGTTCGGAAATACTTAGTTATTATTTTAAGTTCTGATATAGAGTTAAAGTAAGCTTGAGGCTGAATAACTTACAGATTCATAATAGTGTTCTGATCGATATCAATTATATCAGTATTCCGAGTCATTATTTCTAAGGATGAAGCCCACCAGTTCAGTCTTTACGTCACAGCCAATGACCTTCTATTTTATAATAGATCTATAAACACTTTAACCTTAATTTTCCGTCAAATTAATAAATACAATTCTGTAGTAAAAATATAACCTGACATTAAAAGGCTCGGCTACACGCTAGCACTATACAGCTCGGTGTATTCTTATAGTAAACAGCAGGTAGCAACACGGCGCGAGTGAGCGTCCCTGGTGCGGACGCGAGCGGCTACACCAAGGTCTGCGGTGGGTCGTGGTGGCGCACGTCTATCAGGTTACACGGCTATCAAGGCTGTTGCGGTTGGATCTTGTAACTGAGGAGTATCTTTGTTATTTTGAAGTCGTTAGTATACATAGCTCATCTAATAAACGTTCAACTACAAAGTACTACAACCATTAAACGAAATCAGCTCATATTTATTATGAGTGACTTTCACTTCGAAAGATAAATCATAAATATTGTAATCCTTCATTGGAAACATTCAACTTAGACGTTAAACCAAGTTGTCTTATTTAATTTAGCTATAAACAAATTTATAGTAACTGAAAACATACCAATATTCAGGTAATACTTTCAGCTTCTTCAATATGAATGTCTGTCCTGAGTAACTTCATTTTGTATGCACAATAGCCCTGCCCTTATCTCCGTATGTGATATCAGCAATAATAACATTTATTTACTCCAATTTAAAGCACCATCTTTCATGCCATTCATCGAACCTATTTAAGGACGACCTTCCCTGTACCTGCCGTCTAACACGCTATCGTTTCCATAAGGGTTTTATACAGAAGGCCACAATAAGCCCGGAAAAGTACGCTCAACAATAGGATTGGAATCGAATGGAACAGGAAACCGAATCGCATTTAAGTTTACGTCTAAGGAAAGAATTTTATTTCTCGGCACACAAATGTATTACAATATTACTTGAACTCTAATCCGAGAGCAATTAAGATAAAATTGCAACGATCAACGTGCACTTATTGGCTGAATTCCAGACGTTCATGTTGTGAGGAAAATCCTTTCATTCATACAAGCCACAGTCCACACAGAGCAGAGATCCACAGTCAAAGTCCACAGGTGAAACGAGAAGTTAATTGTTTGGAATATTGGATGAAGTGATACAAAGGCCTTTCATAAAAAAATAAATACAATACCGGACGATTATCAAGTAGTTATGTAATGGGCAGCTACAATACGAACAGCGGTACTTAATAAAGAAATGAAAAACGAACCCTCCGTGGGGCTAATTCGTTAATGAGGTTCCGTAGTTAACTAAGTAGCTGGCGCTAGTTACTAACTAGTTGAGTTACTCTGTCCTCTTACGATTCAATTCACTTTGCATTCGATAATGGGTGCTGTGTTGTGACACACGGTTGTAGTAGATAGAAATAACAATATTTTTATTACCTTAAAAGGAGCGAACTGTAACAACTATCAAACACACTCAGATACACACATAATCATCATTATACACAGGTCAAACTTAAAACGCCCCTTATTTGAGCCCATCTCTATAAAATAGAGTGCAGAGGGGCTTATGTCGAGACTTTGTTTGTAGTCTGTGACTCTGTCGCCTTGAACTACGTCACTAGGTCACGTGGATCATCTGTTCAAAGTTTGAAATAAAACAAAAATGACAACGTCAATCGGATTGAACTTTCACAATAAACATGTTAGAGAGGGGGAGTCCGGTCAGAACGATCTCACGGCTTTCTTGTTTAGTTGGGGAATAAAACAATTTCCTACCGTTCAAAGCAGGACCCGCAAAAAACACGCCGCATGAGTTCTACTTTATGCTTTTGTACATTTTGTGCTAAGTAGAAATTAACTGTCAAAATTACATTAAATCCTTAAACGCCAAATAAAGTACAATATTTTTTCCGCTAGCGCCGAGGATATATGTTGGTTCGCCCTCGAGGCCATGCGTCAGGAGTAAGTGAAATATTAAGTGTCCTGCCGCAATGCGGGTCACTACCAAGGCCATGCACTGAAAAAGGCGCTGATTTGTGTTGCAGGGTTTATTGGGTCACGGCGAAGATGCCACTAATGTAATATTTTTAGTAAAACCCGTCTAAATGTTTTCTTATTTCTTCTTATTTATGAATGTAAGTCCATTTTACTTATTAAATATAAAAATATAAGTTCTTGTTCCTGTACTGTCATATACCTACAAAATTTGTGATGTCATGATCTGTCATAAAGGTTTAAAATATTACAAATCAAAATTACAAATATTTTAGTCGCTCGACTAGTGTGTTTTATAGTAACCCAATTTTTGAACGCTTGTAAATAAAAAATAAGATCATTAGTTGCACTTGACATCACATACACAAACTAATTTTTTTTTCTTTATTGTCAAGTCTTTGTAAAATAACTTTTACAACTTTGAGCCGAGTAACACATTCTTAAAGTAATAATTTTCTTGAAGAAAAAATTACAAAGTTGTGTAAAGTTAAAGCAGCGCTTAATATACTCGTACCTACCTGTCAATAGACGTAAGTCATGGGTTACATGCTCAGTCTGGCGTCAGTTCAGTCCATCAGTCTGCTCAGAATGACGGGAGAATTATCGTCTAACCGGTTGACTGACGGACTGATGGTCCAGAATGACAAAAATTAAATATTTTTCATCATTCTGTTGTGAATGACAGCAGACTGATGCCAGACTGATCTTGTAACCGCTCGAATCATTCTCGTGTCAGTCAGTCACCGTCCGCGACCCAATTTTGAAAGTGTTCTTCTTCACCCTGTTGTCGTATTTCATTTAATAAATTTAGATGCGTGTAATGTTCTCTTTTTAACCGACTTCCAAAAAAGGCGGAGGTTCTAAATTCGTCTGTATTTTTACTTTTTTTATGTTTGTTACCGGCAAATCGCTTGAAAGAGCTAACCGATTTTGATGATTCTTTTTTTATTTGAAAGCTGGGGCTTCCCTTTTGGTCCATATACAGGAAGTCAGAATCTGATGCTGGGATCCTGGAGAAATCGAAGAAATTCCTCGAATCGAGGGGGGCTTGAGTAATTTGTATTGGGGAGAACATTACCCTTAGACCATTATAATTTCAGTCTACCCGTCACTGAAAATATTAAAAAAAAAAATAACTAAAATTACAGTCAATAATATCTGATAAATCTAAATTTACTACCTATTACTTTGTGCTAAGTTAATTTTATATTTCAATTTTTAGTTTTTGTTTGAAGTCGGTTTTTTTTGTTAATTTTTTTTTGTAGCCAGGTTTCATCCATCGCTTCTCTATTACGCGTTTCTCTATCAGTAAAGCGATAATTATAATAGCAAAGGCTCTTTTTTCTTCAAAATATCCATAGCTAGACAGAATCAGGTGACTCACTCGACTGTCGTCTTCACTTTACGAATGGTGACTAACGTAAGTTTTATCAGTCTGCTGTCAGTCTAGACTGAGCGTGTAACCGTGTTTTTCATCCATCATTCTGGCATCAGTCTCAGCCGGATCAAACTGATGGACTGAACTGATGCCAGACTGAGCGTGTAACCTATGTCTAAAGCGCTCAGCCACAAGTGATCGAGGCACAACGTGTAGAAGGTGGTACTTTCTCAGCATGCCTCATTTAGCGCCAGGTACGAACGGTCTTACACACGACTCATGTAGGGCTACCACATGCTATGTAATAATTTTTATATTTTTATTTCCACCTACCGATTTACATTATTAGCTCTATAATTAAAGGCAGGAAATGGGTACAAAAACGTGTATCTGTATTGGTCATGATTGAATATCAATGCGTGAGTATCAAGATTTGTTCTAAAGTCATAGTTCATTTTGTGGGAACCCTACTAAGGCGAACCCCTGGTAAATGAAACGAAAGAATCTTATAATATATGCAGGCACTTACTTAGGCAGGGACCTTTTTGTACAGGTGGGCGGCAGCGTGTCGAAGCCGCCGTAGTGTATTTGCGGAATTGAACTTAAATAATTTCTTTTGTCTTAAACGCTCAGGAACTGAAAAAAATTTTGGTATTATTGATGTCATCTTTTAGCGAACCTTCAGTCTAGTCAGTTATGGAGAAGCACCAGTAGGTTCTTATGCGTGTTCGACCACCTGTGTAATGGTCTGTGCTCTGAGTAATTGTTTATGATATGAAGCCCACGGTAACTGTCTATAATTGCACCACTCGCTAAAACAGACACTGGGTCTTGAGTGCTCGTGTACTGTAAGATTCGATATGGGGGCTTTCTCCACCCGCTTGTAGAATGAAGTCCCTACCTCCTTTTTCTCGAGCATGTATATGCATGTATATGCTTACTGTGTGAGATTTTTCTAAAGAGGTCTGAGTAGCTTAAGCTAAGTTAACTTTTAAGCAGGTGCATTATTTACTGGGGACTAGGACTTGGGGCTAAGGAACTTATCTAAGCCCATTCTCTTTTCAAGCGAGTCTGTAAAAAGGAGAATCTACAAGACAAATAATACGGTGATGATAATAATGAAAAAAAAAAACCTATACTCGCAGTGTGGCTCGTATTCTTCCACGAGGATTACGAAATGAGTAATATGACGTATGTACATTGTGCCTGAAGGAAATGTCACCGCGTAATTTTTTCACTCAAAATTTATTTATTTTACTAAATACTACATAAGGTGAAATTTAATTCACTTGTGTTTACGCAAGATAATTTTATTTTGTTTTTCTTGTATACTAGTACTGTTATTATTTGTGGTTAGATTATATTTTCATAATTTCCTAAAAGTGCGAAAAAATATCGTAAAATTAATTGTTTTGATTATGTCATTAAATGAAAAATCAGGACGAGAAAGATCTTTTAAAGTATAAAATAAAGGTACCCAATCACATAAGTTATTATCCTTTCTGATCTTACAGTCAAACTGTCTGTACGGTTTTGTGGGATCATATTTAGTGTTCATATGATATGTAAATGTTCGTTCTAAAATAAATTAATAAAATAGATAAAGAAATAACAATCATTGAAACATACATACATATAGTCACGCCTTTTTCGCCAAAGGGGTAGACAGAGGCATATTATATGCCCACATGAGCCGTATTGCCATACTGAAATGGACAGGGGCAGGTTGTGACTGACTGCTGTTGAAAATTTTCAAGCTGCCCCATAAACGCCTTCAACTCAGCTTAACGACTGTAATTTTGCTGGCAACCGGGACCAATAGCTTAAAGTGCCTTCGGCAGCACGGAACCGCTCAAATAAATGTCACAAAGTGGTCACAGGATGGTCACCCATCCAAAGACCGGCCATAGCAAAATGTTGCTTACTGCAGTAATCGTTTACAGAACACTGAGTTGGCGGGGTCACGAGCGCTTCACGTTCTCTCAATCATTGAATATCTGCAATAAAAGCCCTAGCCTAGTATCGTTAACATAGTTTAACTGGGGCCGCACATTGTTTCGTGAAGGTTATTGGGTTTTAGGTAAGTGAGGTCGGAATGTCGGTACCGTGAGTTGTACGGTTTGTTAATTTCCACCGGCGGCGGCGGCTGTGACGTACCTAGTCCGTTGCGTTACGAAATTTGATTTGTACTTTGTGACTAAAAATTCCACCTTATTTAGGTGTTCAAATCTAAACTTGCAATATAATAATTTCGAAAGTTTCAAGCCGCCTCATGAAGGCCTTCAACTTGGCACAACGACTGACATTTTACTGGCAACCGGGACCAATGGCTTAACAGCTGAACAAATTTAGCAGAAGCATTTTTGGTTACTCGTAGCATCCAATCATAATAGTCTCCTGGCACCAACTTCACGCTAGAATGACATCGCCAGTCTGATGGAAAGTCATCGCGTGATAATCACAGTTTACAATACTATTGACAATGGTCCTCAAATTGGCAGTACAATGATGTGACGAATTTTTGGAAGTGTTGGGACATCCTTCCGAGGGCTTTCCCGGGACTCCCAACCATGGCTGTTGGGCGTTACGTGAGGTTTTTAGTCGGAAGGAGTCCGGCATAGCAACCATTATGGATTTTCTCTCACGTTAAAAAAAAAATGATGTGAAGAACTCGAGGTTTTACGAATTCATTTCACGGTTCAATGGCTCGACACAAAATTATCTTTAGATACACTCTGCTCTGGTCAAGATACTTTTAACCTCCTGAGAGTGGCAGCTCTGTCTTCGTTGTTTGAATTCGAGCTATATGAATCAATTATATTTCATAATATCAAGTCAAAATTTATAAATAATCCGTCTCGTCTTCCTCTTAAAGAGGATTGTGTTTTGTCTAAAATAATCATCAAAGGCTTGCAAAATAGTTTCACTGTATTATTGAGAAAATGTTTATTATTGTAGGTAGTCTTTGCCTTTCGTAAATAGATTCAAAATGCTATTTAAATTAACGTCCTAAACAATTTCAGGCAGATTATTTGAATTTCCGTCCTACAATCAGACTTGTTTTCCGAGAAGGGCGAGTATTTAATGAAAAAAGATGCGGAATGTTCGTAGCCTGACTGGGCATCAAAGTTGACCCTCTTTTTTCTTATTAATTTTATGACGCAGTGGTGTTAGGAAACGTCTGAGTTTCGTCTCGGAAATATGTACATCCTCTTACAAACGACACACCATAAACTGTACCAATATATTTTTCTACAAATCCCACTGCTACAATTCCTTGAGCAAGGAAATTTATTTTGTAAGTGACGTCACGAGACGCTTTTTGGTCCGTGAATATGTTTCAGTTCTATTTATTTCCAAATAAGATAAAAACATGATGCTTTTATGTATAGTAGCTTTTTTAGCCTCTTCAGACCTGAGCTTTATAAATATATAATAATTTTCTTTTGATGTTATTTTCTGGTTGGTTAGGGGTAAAATAAAAAGTGTAGGTAAAAAAAATACTATTTTTTTACCCATTTATTTAGAAAAAGCAGGTACACATATGTGCACTTGAGGACTTACCTCGGACTAATTATAGTTATTAACCCTATTTTTGGGTGTGAAACATTTCAAACAATTATTTTTAGTAACGCAAAAATATTCTTGGCACTTTGTGCACATGGTGCGGCATCTTGAGGAGCAAATTTTGTCCTCCATGAAGCGTGGAAGATGACCGACGCCATCCAACCGTACTGCAATATTGGGCAGTGGAACTATTGCTCGATGTTTGTTTTTTGGTGGTTCTTCTTCTACAGTATTTGAAGAGGTCGGTTGCTCAACATCTCGCCTGCTAATACTGGATCTAGATGCAAAATTTCTTTCAACAGTCCCACCCACAAATTTCATAACCGCAGTGGCTATATCTAGCCTGTACTGCAAGAGTCCTAGCCTGTCCTTGAGTCTCTATATTCATATATTCTTGAGAGATTGTGTTTGATTCCACTGAGATCTCAAAGTCTAACACTGAACAGTCTCTTGCAGCTAAAATATTTATTTCAAGTCCAAAAGGGTTGGGATTTGAAGGTACGTACTGCCGATATTCACAACTACCAGAAAAAGATATCATTTCTTCATCGATAAACATGTGCAATGAACGGGGTAAACTGTGGCATTTACGCAGGATATTATTGAGAAGGGGACGTATCTTCCACAGTTTATCGGCAGCAGTTCGTGGTGCCGTATTTTCCACTAAGTGCAGATGGTTTCTGAGTTTGAAAAACTGACCCCAAGTCATTGTATCTTTTATTATGGGCACGCAGAGTTCCCTGCTCCAGTAGATCCTTGCCTGAGGATACTTTAGAGTTCCCATGATGACCTGTATGCCCGTATATCTGATCATTTCTATGTAATTGGTGCAAACAGATCTCAGATCTCGTGACCGAGCAGAATAGAGATTTGTTGGGTCAGCCACGACTTTCCAGAATTCGAAATCAACATATTCAAAAAATTAAAACAAACCATTGGTGCTTGAATCGCTTTGGTTAAGAAGTACATCATCACCTGTACTAGGACCATGAAGATTCATATCTTTGCTCAGCCAGAATTGACGTGAGATGACTTCTTCTTGAGAATCTTAAGACTCCTCTTCCGGCTCCAACGATGAGGATTCAGTGTCTTCCTGAGGAAGGTAATCAAGCTCATCTTCGTCACCCGAATAATCGCAATCTCTAGCATTAAGTGCCATCTCGATACATCGGTCATCCATGATATATCGAGCTAAATAAATAGTTCCAAACTTTTTGCAAACTAGGATAAAGTCTCTTGTTACATACTGAAGTACACACAAGTGTACTTTGAAAGTAAGACTCATTTTTTCTACGAAAATACAGTTTTATGAATAAAATTTTACTAGAACAATAAAATACAATATGTCGTTAGCCATATTTCACAAAAAAAAACATTGAATTAATAAATCTGAAATATTTTACCTCAATTAAAATACTCCCGCGCGGTGTTCGTGAAAAAAAACCGTACACTTTTGAATTCAAATTCAAAATTCATCAAATTGCCACCACTGCTGCTTCTTAATTACGGTTTGTTTTTGAACTAATAAGGTAAGAGCACGGATAAATAAGTATTCCGTCTAGATAAGAGATGTCGTTAGTAGTAAAAGAGGTATTTATTTAAAGTACACAAATGTGTACCAAGGGTCTGAAGAGGATATGGGTACAAAATAAATTTTGGTTTACCTACCTATTAAAATCAAGAATAGTCAGTTTAATTTTGCTTAGTAAATTCTGAACCAAATAGTGAGTGATTCTACCCATGATGTTAGTACTCTTTATACTGTGCCATGATGGTCAGTTATAAGTTATTGAATAGAAAATAATTATTCTTTATTTATCTGCATCTCGTGGCCGCATTTACTTAAATTTTAGGTACCAGTCTGAAATTGAAACCTTACCTTGTAAAACACATTCATATAAATGGTTGCTTCACAGCTACGTACTCCAAATGTAGTGAATAGATTGTCTTTTATTCATCTGTGGATTGACTGCACTGAGGCTTGCTGTCGTAAGAGCTCTGAAAACAGAGCTTGTGTGTCAAACAGGTGTTTGCGTTCGGGTGACAATTACGGCATATCGGTACGCAACTAACTTCGGTGGCGACTGTGATTGGTCGGATAAAGCTGTTTTTGGGTTTTAGTGTCTTTAAGTTGTGATTATTAAAGGGCATAGACCTCTAATACGATTTTTTACAATTTTTGATCTTGCATTGCTCGCATTTCGATGGCTGTCGGTTATCAAGGTTCTCATATCACCTTGATTAAGGATTTTTATTCGTGTAGTAAATTCTCTATAGATATGTAGGGACACATAGCAGTGTATAACGCTAGTATCAGGTAGCGAGTAAGATTGCTGAGCTAGCATCTAAACTTTAGCGCGGCTGCGTCCGCGCCTGCAAATGTATTTTAGTCGTAATAAACCCGTGAATGGTATCGGATATTTCATTGTGTCTCACACCCCATACTACTTCTCTACCACGGTGGCGCAGGGACGACTCAACCCCCAAAGATACTTTATGTCATGTCATAGTAAAACCGACTAAAACTACACAATCTCTACCTATCCCCATAGCGCAGAGCACCGCGGAAGGATGTACCCACGGCTGCGTTTTTCTGTGCCACTCATGAACATGCCAATCTCATATAATGTCAGTTTTACTTTCTATTGTAGCCCATTACCACTTGAGCAGGTCATTACTTTCGGTTATGTTCGTGACCCGTGTTCTCCTTTGTATTTTGTCAACTTCTTTTATGCATATCGTTAGAAATATATTTATAAAAGTTTATTACCTAGAATTTGAATTCATTCACGAACTGAAGACCCATTGGCTGTCGAAATTTCATGAAAGACATAGGTTTATGCAAACTTCTATAATAAACTTTTACTGTGTCAAATTTCAACACATCAAAAGCTCGTACACCATTTTTGCTTCACTTACCCATTAAAATACTGTTCAAGTCAGTCAATATTGCCGTAGTAATAAGGGCACACATTACTACGGCAATATTACACACGTTATACGGCACTGTAATCCAACAAAAAAGCAACTCTACTTCTGATAGACGTAGAGTTAAGCATGATACAGGCACCTGTAATAACACCTCTATTCCACTTCCCTCTATTATCATTTGCAAACAATTCACAGACACAATATTCTAATTGAATTTTCATTACAATTACAGAATACTGTATTAAATGAATGATTTACTTATAAACAAGGGTTACAAACCCTGGTGTCGTGACTGGCGCCCATTAGATAGTGGGTACGAGCCCATTTCATACAGTTTTCCGCACTGCACACGCTAATAGACCGAGTTACGCGGTTGTTTAGTATTTTGTTATCTTTATGGAAATGATGGCAGAAACGAATTATTTCGTTCGGCATTAGCTCGGCATCATTTTTGATGGTTTTGTCAAGCTGAAGGAATGAAACGGTGTGACGTACTTCCATGACAATAAGTCTCGGACAGATCTGACATTCCTATTAGTCGAGGCGAGGCCGCGTTGGTAGCCACAGTCTGCTGGCAATCTTCCTGGGGGACATTGGGACATGCTTCCGAGTATTTGACCTTTCCATTAGATAATATTCTAAAATGTATTAATAGCTACCAGATAACAGGTCCTTAAATTTGACTATAAAGCAAATAGATTCATTTTTAGGGTTCAAACGGTTAGGGTCCGTCTGTCTGTCCGTCCGCCATGACGTTGTATCTCAGAAACCGTGATACAGATGATTTATGTCTGTTGCCACTATTACAACAAATACTAAAATCAGAAAAATAATGATACTGAAGGAGGCTCCCATACCTAAACGTATGTTTTCTTTTTTGGTACGAAACCGCGCGCGACTCGCACTTCGCCGGTTTTTATCTCCTACTAACTCAATCCAATTTCAGTTTAAATATTCGATTGTGAAAAATGAAAATGTTATGCGGTGGGTATCTCTAGGATTCTTTTCGATTTCCCTATTACAAGATTCGCAGAATTGAATCAAGCGACGAGTTTCTTGTTAAAGTAGTCTTTTTGAACAAGTCGTTATGAAGTGACTTGGTGAAACTTGGCAAAGCTGATTGGAAGGAGCGAGTAACACAATTATTCGGTTATCATTGTTATGGCAATATATTTCTTTAGTTATGATTGTGAAGTACATAAAATATGAATGTATTATAGTGTTATTAAAATTTAATGTGCGAATGGTGGTATACCACTAAATAATGTGTTACTGCGATAGTCGTGCATAACGACCCATATAATGGCATCGCGGTGACAAGTGGCGGAATACATTAAAAACATAAAGTATATTTACGAAAGATATTATTCATTGTGTATGGGTTATACCTAAATTGTATTTTTCATGAAGTTATTACTTTTCAAGAGTTAATTTTACATTACTCTTTATCATAAAGTAGGTCCCTAACTTTTTGTTTGTTCTTGTTTTACTGGTTTGAAATAAGAGTATTTACCATATAACTACCATTCTATTATCTGTATTCCAGATACAGATACCTGTATACAGATGTACGTCGGTAGAAAATCGTAAAAAGAAAACATACATACATACACACATATGGTCACGCCTTTTGTCCCCGAAGGGGTAGGTAGAGGCATATTATTAAGTGCCCACATTTCACCTTTTTAGTATTTGTCCCACGAAATAGGTGGTGAGCCGTATTGCCGTGTTGAGATGGACAGGCGCAGGATGTAACTGCTTGCGGTTGAAATTTTTCGAGCCGCCTAAAAAGGCCTTCAACTTGGCTTAACGACTGCCATTTTACTGGCAACCGGGACCAACGGCTTAACGTGCCTTCCGAAGCACGGAAACGCTCAAAAAATGTCACAAAATGGTCACATGGATGGTCACCCATCCAAGGACCGGCCATAAGAAATATTGCTTACTGCAGTGATCGTTTACAGAACACTGAGTCCGCGGGGCCACGAGCGCTTCAAGTAAAAAGAAAAAAAAAAGCAATAAAATACTGAGATTACACAATACATCTCAGTCTATCTGCCACTACCCTGTATTTCATGAATTTATACCAAACAATAAATAAAAAACATAAATATATATACAGGGCGTTCCATACAAAAGACGTATTTTAAAGGCCGGCTAAGTGCGAGTCGAAATCGTGTACGGAGCTCCGTGCACCATTTTGAGTTGCACTTTGCCTGCTTTTTCCTAAAAGGAAACACTTTGTTACACCTAACCGCATATATAACATTAAGCTCACCTTCACCTTTGTTAACCAGACTATGTACGTATCCAATACGTTGCGTGTTTATACAAAACAAACAACAAATTAACATTTAATAAAACAACAAACTGTTCGTACAACAAATTACTGCTATTCGAATTTCTTACCTTAATATTGAAAGTTTGTAATTGAATTCGTAGTAGGTGTGTTATACAGGGTGTATCTTTCGGAACAGTCAGTATTGGCAAGTCTGTAAATATGAGACATACAAATATCTGTTATTAGGAATTTATTTCCCTTAAAAAAAACCCTCTTGAACAGTTCGGGATTCGAACAGCGCCGTTGAAAAATAAAACTTACATTATTTCTAATTGAATTTCAATTGTAGGTATAGGTCATAATCTGTAAGATCAAAAATAAATGAAATGCATTGTATTTCATGATTTATTTTATTTAAGTACCTCCAGTGTTCGAAGTAAAAACCATTTTTTACTATGTAACGTTCGTAATGATTTTACTTTTGCGTTTTGTATAGGCCGGCCACAATAGTCGAAAGCTAGAGACTTTTTAAATGATAACCTGCCCCAAAAACAGTTTTGTACAAACAGCCCTATTGATGATTCCGCTAGCTAGACTATTTCTTGTTAAGAGTGAACTTCATAATACAAGTTACTACACAATAATTATTACACTTACACGAATTCATCGTAACTGTCTTCCATATTGTTGCTTCGAAATTTATGGTAAAGGATTTTTGCGATCGATGCAATATAATCCCTTTGAGACCTGTTATGAACTGTGTGACCTGGAACGCAACCTGGATACATTTTTAGTAGCATCCACTCGTGTGTTATTACATTTTTGTCATTATTAATATCATATGAAATGGGAGAGGAGTGTAATTAAATCTTCTAACATATAAAGTCATCTAGATTTAGAGACAATTATATTTACAAACTGACATATAGTCACGCCTCTTTTCTAAAAGGGACAGGTAGAGTCACACCTACTATAAGCCCACGTTTCACTATTTATACATATCTTGTTCTTTATACTTAATGTACTGTTTCTGAAATTGAAATATTATAAACCGGTTACCCATTTGAGGACCAGCCACAGTGAAAGATGCTTAACCTGGTGATCTTTTGTAAAAAAACGGAGTTTGCAGATAGTCGTACCTATACAGTATTATTGCTCTGTAGAGAGTCTTTATCAAATAAAACGATTTCCGAGCTATTACCAGCTTATACAATAGCCTCATTGAGTTCTACTGTTCCAGAGGGTAGGCACGAGCCTTAATGTTGAGTCTTTGTTCCGCAAGTGTCGGTTCACTTAATTGAATTAATTTCAAAAGAACTTTGCCAGTAATTGGCGGTACAATGAAGTTAATAGTCGACTCAGACCGACTTCATTGTTCGGCAGGTGTTGAAGGATTTGATAAATTTTATGTCTTCAGAATGTGATTATTAATTTAAAATTTTTGAAAAATTGAAAATATTTTTCATATATTAGGAAAGTAATAGCAAGGAGAAAGAAGAAGAGAAACTAATAGGAAAAAATATAAGTCACTTTCGCGTTTTCGAAGACTTAGTTATGATTCAAATTCTGATGCACATAAGAGTATTGTACCTACAACAGAATTTGAATAATTTCAACTTATCAAATCAGGCTATGGTACTTCACTGCTTCATTTTTACTCCACTGCTATATTCGTGAGTCAGATGTGTTGGAATAGGACTGGTCGCGTTCTCTTAGCCATAAGTCCATTAGTCCGTAAGTTATCAGACATACGTAGCGTGGGTCTGATAACTTACGGACTTGCAGACGAAAGTGGTCTAGGCGCCGAAAATGTCCGTAGGGTACAATATTTTTTTGCAATATACAAAAAATCTGCACGTTTTTATTGAAATCCATACAGCACATTACAATATCAGTGGTGACAGATCTCACAGCTGAAACAACAATACACCCGCGTGACGAGCTGTCTGCCACTGTTGTCGTGTCGTCGTATCTACAAGCGGAATAGATTATTGTATTACTTTAATACAAATGTAATGGAGCTTAGCAATGGCATTAAAAGTTTATAATGAAGGCAAAGTCGTTTGCTGTAGATGTCCAACGGTATTAGGGAGTGAATGCCCCGCGGCGTGAACCTTAAAAGTAAAAAGTTTTTTTCGCATTAACGATTTAATGACTGTTACAAAAACTTTTAAGTATTTTGAAGCTATTGTCGTGTTAAATTGCAGTTTGAATGTAATGATACGCGATAATAAATTTATATTTCGTTTATTGTAATAGGCAACTATTATGTAATTAGAGCGTTTCTTATAAATTTATTCATGTCATGAATTTACATATCGTCGCTGCGCTTGCAAAAGTCGCTATGTATTTTTAAGCTACTTTTCAGGAGGAAGTAAAAACCGATTTACTCGAAATATAACTGTGATAGAGATAGTACATATTTTTTTTATAATGTAAATATTATATTTACGTTGTGGAAGATGACTTTTAGAATGATAACATTAAAAACGAAAATACCAAATAATTAATATTGTGAATCTGACACATAGCTAAAATTGTTTGGGTCACAAATATCGCCAAGTGTTGTTGAGCACATAGCGGGAACAACTAAAACATAATTCACGTTGTTTAATTACACATAGCTATTTAATAAAAGGTGACAATTGAAAATAATACAAAATTCTAGTAAGAAACATGGTGTCCTCTGCCATAAAACTCTGCTGCGTTAATGTGTGAGGATGTGTTGTAGGCAATAACGGTGCCGAGGAAGAAACGGGAGGGCAATAGTTCTCTCCCATACAGCAGACGCATAGCACTGGTCGCCGGAGATTCCAGAACGATCACACTTTCCTTTTTTTTTAATGTGAGGGAAAATCCTCATAAATGCTATGCCAGACTCTTACCGACTAAAAAACCTCACGTATCCTGCCCAACTGCCTACGGTTGGGAGCCCCGGGTAAGCCCTCGGATAGATACCCCAGGACTCCCAACAGATCTACGGCTACCACAGCGGCCTCACCTAGGGGGGGGGGTGCTATTCCCCGTTTTTGGGGGCTTTTCGGGTGTTATCTCGTTCTCAGGACCCCGGTCATGGAGGCCGATAGTCTTGGTCAAAGATAAAATATGTCGGCGGCCACCCCACCGCCGACTATGGAACTTGGGTGGGAGAGTTCTCTCCCGTTCACTACCAGCAGCCTCTTTCACGAGCATGAACTGCTCGCAGAGAGAGGCAGCGCAGTCCCACTTACTCCCGCTAGGGTTCATGGCTCGTACCATGGTCTCCAGCGAGAGATCCACGTCTATACCTGATACGAGGTATCTTCCAGCCTAGAAAGACGTGGTTTCCACGACAACCGTGGCGGCGAAGGGTCGCCGCAGCTTGGCGACCACGGCAGGTGAGGGTGCCAGGGAGATCCTTTTGAAGGTGCACCTAAATTCCTGGCTACATGCATCCGGGAAGGAGACTACGAAAAGGCGTGCTGTGCCAATTATTTACCTCTTCCAACTCCTTTAAAGCAACCAAAGAATATTACTATTTTTTAAGGAACCCTGGTAGGTATGCAAATGTTAGTACCACTCATAATACTAGTAGTTTCAGATACTTGTCTGTAAATAAATACGACTGTTGTGCTACGATCCCGTAAGGAGGTTGATTCCCGATTAGACTCAAATATTAATGTGATCCAAAAAATAATGGCTGAAAAGGAATGAGTGCAGAACTCGGATTTTTGAGCAAGAAATTTTAGAATGAAACGTAAAAGGGTCCTTTATGAGAAAAGCAGGCTTAAGTAAAGGAGATTGGGATTTTATGGGGTATTTAAAAATAGACATTTAAGTGATCCAGCGAAGACGGAAAGAAAGCCACTTGAGTCTTAGGCAAAAATATGAAATTCAGAGTACATAGCGTGGGCGCAGCAGTGCTAGGTTCTCGTGGCAGGTCTGGGCGTGGACATTCTCTCGACTATGGTGTGAGCAATCATCTCCAGTGGGATAAATTAGGACGCCGCTGTGTCTTTCTGTAAACAGGTCATGCTTGTGAAAGAGGCATCGGGGAGGTAGCAGGAGATAAGTCTCCCTCCCGAGATCTGCAGTCAGTGAAAAGGGGCCGTAGACTTGTCTTCGTCTAAGACTATCGGCCTCCATAAGGACGGCGGGGAGCTACTCACCGTTCTTACAGAAGCAGGACCAAGAAGGCAGTGTAACGTGAGAGTTTAGCTCATGCCACATGCCCCAAGCGGGACAACACCCGAACAACCTCTAAGAACGCGCGATTGTTCCCGAACCAGCACTCGCACCCGCACTTTTAGGTCGCAGTGCTACCACTGCGACCATTGGCAATTTTCAAGGTCTGTTGGGAATGCTGCAACATCCATTCGAGGGCTCACCCGGGGCTCCCAGCTGTAGTCAGGTCAGAACAACGTGTGGTTTTAGTCGGTAAGAGTTGGGCATATCGATGAGGAATTCCTTTAAGTATAAATATATTTTGAGATCAAAAACCTATGCCACAAATAAATAAGTTTTGAAGCCTTTCAAGTTTATTTAGGAGCTCTTCGGTGGCCTTGAAATATAATAGCAACCGTTTGATTAGTTAGTAATGGGCAGCGTGAGAGTCTTAGTTCTTAAGAATAAAAAATTCTAAAGGAATTTCAGAGCATTCAAGGTAAAAGCCTGTGACCTTCGGGGGTCGATGCACTATCTAATCGGAGCCAGTCAGTTACTAACACGTACTAATTCCTGATTCAGGTTGGATAAGCCAGATAACCATCTGAATTCAAGAAAACATGTTATACCTGTAGGGCGTCAGCATAGATATTTAAATTGCCAAATACTACCTACTTAGACTCGAGGCAGAGTTCATAAAAGGAGAATAAAAGAGAAGAGGGAACACCACTGTGATGTACGCCTGCAGAGAGCTGTAATCAGGCTCAAAACATTTTCATATAAGCACACACACACTGACAAACACCCCCAAAGAAAGGAATCAACCCAAGAAATGTCAGAAAAAATATTTACAGACTTCAGAGGACTAATTAGCATATCAAAATTGACAGAATTAAATGCGCTGCTAATGTCTAGTAATACTAATAATTAAGGCTAGTTCAATCTTTTCCGTAGCTTTACGAATGTCAACTGTTTAATGAGGGCAGAAATAAGATTATGGCCGGCGCAGAACTCTGGTTGGAAGGAACTAAGACTGCTGTTGGAAGACAAAAAAAAGAATACATAGTTGCCGATCGCCAATACGCTCGACGACTTTGGAGAAATAAAGTGTAGAATAGTAATAGGTTAAAAATCATATTGCGATAAAGAATTGCATTGGTACTTGTTATAGGATTCAGGAAAGTTACTAAAGAAGAGTACTAGAAACCGTCACTAAATAAAGAAGAATTGAAAAGATCGTCCTCGAGCAAAATTATAAGCTACAATCAGCTGACCCTCCAGCTTGCTAGGCATCTTTTAACAAATAAACATACCTACCCGAGCAACTAGCTACACCACTCTCTTTGCTTGTTGAGTGATGTAATTCAGCCTGTATCATTTGATTCGTACCTTTTTACACTTTACTGAAATATTCTAGCTCCAAAGCTGCCTTATTAATTTCCATACATTCCTGAACGGATCGATGGCAAATTTCATAGAAAAAGATAGCTATGTGAAACTTGATTTGTGCAATGCGCGATGTTTCAGGTCAAAACTTGTACACCAAAATCGCTATGTGCCCGTAAGCACATAGCAGGCGCAATTCCGCGCAATTGACCATATTTTGGTTAAGGTGAACTTTTTAGCTATGTGATTTGAAGCACATAATTATTTTGAAGGCGCAAAAAATTATGGATTTCACATAGCTATTTTTGGAAACTCCGTTAATATTAGGATTTTCAAAATTTCGGTTTTTGCATCTTGTGCGCCTTGAAATAAGGATCTAAATGGCATCAAAATCCAAAATTCGAAAAAAATCACATAGCGACTTTTGCAGGCGCAGCGACGATATACTGGTGTAGAAGTCTACCCGTTTCTGTTAACTAATTTTAGCGAACAACCTTTTCTTTGCTGCCTACTACATATTTCACTGAAAGTTCTAGTGGCCTTATTCGAAAATAGCTCTTAGCCTAATTGCCTGTACGTGATCCTCTGGGTGATAACCGAGAATATAATAGATAGGCATGACAGGGCCCTAGCGTCCGCATACGTGATCTATTTTACAGATAATTCAGCTATTGTCTTTGTATAATAGATTAGTTAGAGATTGCTATTAGATACGAATTATTAGGCGCTCCATAATGTGTGCACATTATCGTAGTCTGTAGCTATTACGTGTCGAATTTACTGAACAGATTTCGGTAAATTTTGTAGAATGTGTACCTAAGCCGAATATGGTCTTAACCTCCTTTAATGGGACAAATTCTTGGGTAGACAAAATAAGGATATAGACTACCTACCATACATCAGTGTCGATATCCAAAAACCCATGACGTCACGTCACCAAATATGGCGCTGTCCAATTCTATCAGCTCAAATCGGCTATTCAGTACACTGTACTACTCGTATTTAAATTCATTTACATTTATGCGGCAAAAGTAAACCCCATTTAGAATGAAAGCGGCAGTTTGGTCGCTCGCCTTAATTACAAGCAAACTTGATGGGAATTATTTACTTTTTAATTATAATACTGGATTAAGGAAATGTTTGCTTGTGGAAAAGGTTTGTGGGTGTTTTATAATGTAGGTCGTTACTCATCGTTTAGAATTGGGAAATACGGTTTCATTACCACATAATTCATTTAAAAGCGATTTATTAGATCATCAGAAACAATCTAAAAATCATGTGCTAGGTAGATGGAAGACGTAGGTAATATTCTAATTATCTTTGGAGTTATGAACAGCAGTTGTTGAAGATGTGTGGATTCACCACCACATCTTCAATGAGATCACTGTCAGACATTGATGAGTGAATTTTATCATATTTCATGAGTGCGTTAAGATTAACACGCTGCTTTAGCTGTGTTATTGGCCATGTGAATCAAATTGCAACATCTGCGCCTAAATGGCCAGCGCGTGTGTAGCACCTCTGGTGTTGTCCATAGGCTAAGAAAGAAACTTTTTTTTTGACGTGACGGAAAATCCATCATGGATGCTATGCCGGACTCCTACAGACTAAAAAACCTCACTTAACGCCCAACAGCCTATGGTTGGGAGCCCCGGGTAAGCCCTCGGAAGGATACCCCAGGACTTCTGCATTCACCTTTAGAGACCACTTGGGGCCCTTTCGTTATATGCTTGAGGCATTTATGCCTGAATAAGCCAAAAAACGATGCAGGTCACCAGTCCGTATCGTGGGGGCTTTTCCTCCTAGAAACCCATAGGCACCTTTCGCAGCCCTAGGGTAGCCCTAACTGGCCGTCAGGGTGATAAGAGGATACCGCACGATCTCCGGTGAGGCGGCATGTCTCCTAGCCGGGACCCCTCCATGGGACCTGGAAGCGAGAGCCCTTGCGTCACTGTTCAGATGGCGCAAGGAGGCGCTGGAGCGGGGCCAAAGGCCTGCGTCTCGAGAAATCGAGGCCCAGCGGACCCTGCTCCACCAGGAAACCGTGGAGACATGGAAGGTGCGACTTGAGCAACCAAAGGGGGGATTCGCCACAATCGCGGCCGTCAGACCGGTCATGGACGAGTGGCTGGAGAGAAGACACGGTGCTCTCTCCTACCGGTTGACACAGATGCTTGCCGGGCACGGTAGCTTCGGTAGGTATCTGTGGCGAAAACACCGGGAAACCACGGCCGAGTGTCAGCACTGCGAGGACCGCAGCGATGACACGGCGCTCCACACGCTGGTGGAGTGCACGGCGTGGGCACAACAGCGACAGGTCCTCGTAGTGGGTCTGGGCGTGGACACTCTCTCGCTTGAGGCCATGGTGCGAGCCATGCTCTCCAGCGGGAGTAAGTGGGACTGCGCCGCCTCTTTCTGCGAGCAGGTCATGCTCGCGAAGGAGGCGGCGGGCCGGGTGCGGGAGAGAACTCTCCCACCCGTGTTCCGCAGTCGGCGCCCCGGGCGCCGCCGACGTGTCTTCGCCGAGGACTATCGGCCTCCATGACCGGGGGTCTGAGGACGGTGAGAGGGCCGCTCACCGTCCTTACAGAAGCAGGCCCATGACGGCAGCGTGACGTGAGCACTCACGCACGCCCCCCCTTAGAAGCGGGGTCACACCCGAAACCCCCCATAGACGCGGGATTGCACCCGAACCACCCCCTGGGCGAGGCCGCATCGGCGGCCGTAGGTCTGTTGGGAGTCACGGGACAGACGGGTTTTTTAGTCGGTAAGAGTCCGGCATAGCATCCTACGAGGATTTTCCCTCACGTTAAAAAAAAAAAAAAAAAAAAAAACGGTAGCCCTAACTTCCAATCACTGTTTCACTGTGTAGAACGGACTCCCAAAAAACCTTAGCAGTATAAAAAAGTCTTCTTTGCTGATGCGATATCTACATGTATTTGTTGTATGCAATATTAGTTCCGAATATATCGATGATGTTGATAAAAATAATAATATAGTTTTATTGAATTTAATATCGGTTGCTGAAGGCTGCCACCCACTGCTTTGTTCCATTGTACGCGCACACAACTAAGTAATGTGCCTACCCTAATGTTTTAATTTCAGTAATGGCTGTAACCTTCAAACTTTACTGAAGTTTGAGGAAATTTTTATACACCGTAAACATTGAAATTGATTTACATGGGTAATTGTGGGTAACGCGATATCGACATAAAAGGTTACTATTAAATTTATGTATGATGCATATTCGTTTTTTATAAGCATAGTTTTTCTTTCTTTAAGCCAGGATATTATATCCCATTACAAATGAAAAGGAAAGGAAAAAGTCCATGTTGTGTTGTCCTACGTCTCAATCTGACTTACAAACAAAATAGCGATTTCACACTCGTCAAGCAAATTAATCAACATTAAAATTTTGTTGCAGGTCATTTCGGAATGATGCGTGACATAAGTTGGTGACTTTTTTTAAAATGTTTAGACGTTTCAAATACGAGATATGGGTACATATCAGTTTTAGGGTTCCGTACCCAAAGAGTAAAAAACGGGACCCTATTCATGAAACCTTCGCCGTCCGTCTGTCTCTTTCAGTACGTCTGGAGGTGCTATCTCATGAACTGTGATAGTCAGAGAGCTGAAATTTTCACAGATTAGTGGTTTTTGTTGCCGCTATAAAACAAATACTAAAAACAAAAAAAATATGTATTTAAGGAGGTTCCCATACAACAAAGTACAAGATTTATTTTTGCCATTTTATTTTTATTATTAATAACGGCAGCAAGTAGACGCTTGAAATGCTCACAGAACATAGAACTTTATATTTTCGTTGAATATAAATAATTTTATTAAATAAAGTTTACATTTAAGGGGGGGCTCTCATACAACAAACCATAATTTGTGTGAGTGCGAGTTCAACTCGCATTTGGTCGTTTTTTATTAATCTAATCCAAAAAAACGTTATGGTTTTAGAGGCATTTAGTTGTCGTAAAATGTAAAAAGTATATCGACTATGGTGACAAGCAAAATAATAGTAAAAATCCCTCATAGGTATTTGTGTATTCACTGAATTATCTACATACCGCTGAAGTTCCTATCTAAATATATATGTAAGTCGAGTTCACGTGCAATATTTCAAAACTTACTTCGAAACCAAACCGTAAAGAGCTCAGCACCATAAGCAGATTTATGTTACGTTAAGAATCTCTTTAAAAGCCTGCAGCTGAGAGGTTCTTAAGATAATCACTCCGACGCTTTGTGCAAAGTTTATTTTTGAGGAAATCCCTCGCTTCGGGGTAATGTGTATTCCGAACTTATGACTAATGTTTTAGATAAAAAAATCGATTTATTATAATTCTTGTTATACTTTTAACATTTCTCTATTAATAGTTGAATATTCATTAAAAATCCTCACATAGTCTCCACAATTTCTAGCATAAAAATTATACCAAGCTTTTAGCGCGACTGACGTTTAAACCATTTACTGTTAAATAAGATTAATATAGAAGAATAATTTTGAAGCAAGTGCCTTTTTAAATAGCTTAGAAGATAATTAACATAATCAATTTATTGCGTAATAGTAAACCTAATTGTTTTGGTTATTTGGACACAAGAACTCTGTTTAAAACTTTATCGGCACTGCTGGTATGCATGGAATATTCGTTTGGACTTTCCTACATTTTGTAATGTTTACTTCAAACTTGGAGGGAAAAAGGAGTTACCATAGTACAGTGTATCTTATTTTAATCTTACATTGTTGTAAATGTTTGAAATAAGTGAACTCCCTGGCGCGGGGTACACACGAGCCTAAGCAAACTTTTGCTTTGCTACTTTTAATACCTAATTAACGTTCAGATGTGTAAATTTGAGTAGTGGCCCTACTTATACATAATGAAAATATACATATAACATAATGCATTGAGGTAGGTATTTTAGTTGATTTTGTGCTCATTTGAGTACATAAGCAACTGCTTATAAAGGCATAAACTAAGTGATCCATTTTGCAGAACTCTGCAAAATGGATCACTTAGTTTATGCCCCGCGGTGAGAATCGAACGAACAACCGAATCGTTTAAAATTTCCAAAGAGAAAAACAATTGAGTATTAAAAAAGATACCGACGTGCGTTTCAGAAAGACTGATTAGGATTTAGAACGTGGCGATGTCCTTACAATGAGGTCCAGATGTATCGGGAGTTACTGGCGCAAATGATATTGGTCTACAAGGTTCATTTAGCTAGTAAAGTGAATACCTACATGATCAAAATAATACAATTGTATTTATTTGGATATTTCTTTTTGGAAATTGATAATATCAGTAACGGCAACAGCAATAAAGTATCGGTAAACGTAATACACTCGAGAGCAATGAATCCGGGTCACTTAAAGAATGTTAAAAATCTCGGAAACTAAAAATGATAGGTTAATGCAATAAATTGTATTTAATAGACAATGTAATACTCCTTAAATGAAAGTAAAAAAAATATGAGTCACCATACATTTTATTAACACAAAATTACATAAAGAAAAAACTGCTGATCTCTCCTTAAAACAAAAATAGGAAACATGAAATTTTTGAACTTTATTACGATTTTCTTGAATTTTAATACTTCGTATTGCCTCCTCGTGCTTCCATTACTGCGTTTACGCGGTTTGGCATGCTGTACACCAAGTTCCTTATACGATTTTGGGGAATATTCTCCCATTCCTCTGTGAGAGCAATTTTGAGCTCACGAAGCGTGATTGGGGGAGGGTTTCGTTGTTTTACGCATCTGCCTAGCTCGTCCCAAGCATGCTCGATCGGGTTGATATCCGGGCTGCGCGCTGGCCACTCCATACGAGTAATGTTCATCTCTTGAAGGTAGTCATTCACAATCCTACCTGTATGAGGTCGGGCATTGTCATGCATAAATATAGCATCCTCACCTAAATTGACCATAAATGGACCAACGTGATCATTGAGGATTTCTTCCACATATCTTACGCTAGTTAAAGAGCCGTTTTCTATGATCACCAGCTCTGTGCGACTTTCAGAAGAAATTCCAGCCCACACAAGTACAGACCCACCACCGTAGGCTACTTTTTCTTCGATGCATGCTTGCTTGAATCTTTCCCCTGGTCTTCGATACACTCTGTGTCTTCCATCGTGCTTGTAGAGCATAAATTTTGATTCGTCGGAGAACATAACTTTTGACCAATCTTCAATACTCCAATTTACGTGGCTCTGGGCATACCTTAGTCTCGAAATACGATGCCCACGCTCCAGTTTAGGGCCGTTTGCAGGTCTAAGGGGTTTTAAGTTAGATTCAGCAAGCCGACGTCTTACTGTCCATGCACTTGGGTTACTTCCTCCGAGGCGTCGAAACTGATTGGTGAGTTCAGTTCCTGTGAGAAAGCGATTTCGAAGCATGGTGTTCACCAAGTATCGGTCTTCTCGTGCTGTGGTACACCTGGTTCTGCCCGTTCCTGGTCTCCGTAGGTTAGAACCAGTTTCTTCGTAACGTCGGAGAACTCTTTGTACTGTTGACAGCGACACACCGACAGCCCTGGCTGTATCGCGCTGACTCCGGCCGGTTTCCAGCATTGTAAGTATTCTGGTGCATTCTTCAGGCGTAAGCGACATAATTTCAGCTTGATTAATGAATATAGAGCACTATCAACATGGTTTATGTACCCACATAAATGACAGATTACAAACAAAAGCAACACCAAATGCTGTAATTTCGTAGTTCCATCTTCGAAAGTGGCCCTTTTTCAAATTTGATTTTTTTATGATATAACTTTACAATAACTAAGAAGTTTTAATACCTTCATTTAAGGAGTATTACACTGTCTTTTTTTTTTTTTTTTTTTTTCTTGTTTTACTATCATTTTATTATAATATTTACAACTTATAATATAATTTATTTACAATTATTATAATAAAATTATTACATTGTCTATTAAATACAATTTATTGCATTAACCTAGCATTTTTAGTTTCCGAGATTTTTAGGATTCTTTAAGTGACCCGGATTCATTGCTCTCGAGGATAGAATATATCTACCTATTATATTATCTGTGGTAATAGTGTCTCGAGTTCGAGTGTTTTTTCGAAAGTGCAATTTTCACTTCAAGAAGGGTATCGAAATACCCATCCCAAACTCTGAACTTACGGTAACTTGAACATCTAGATTTGCTTTACTGCAAAAGTAAGTTTCAAGGCTAATGTTTAATATGTCAGTAGGTAAGGCTCTCAACACGGCAACGGTGGGAAAGTTAGTACGATCTGCAGACACTCGTGTCAGTGAGAAGGAAACTTTACACCTGAACTGTTCTACTACTTCAGAATGCATTCCTCTTGAATTATATATTTGCTCGTGTTTTTTTGTATTTATTTACTAAATTTCTCGTTTGCTACAAAATAAAAATATGGTTAAGACAGTGTAAAATGCGAATACCTACTGTTTTGATAATTACTTTAATACCTAAAAGCCGTTGCGGGAGAGCACAAGTTATGTTCTTCTAATAAGCTTGAAGGATATTTTTAACATTCACCATTTAGCAAAAAAAAGTAAAGGCTATCAGATCTCGGTAACTAATAAACATTCTTATTTATTTTGCGCTTAGGAAACACGCAAACTTCATTGATTAATTCCAATTGATCAAATTTTAGTAAAATGAAAGAAGAAAGAAAGAAAAATGCATTTAATTCCGACAAACAAGTGGCACATCGAAAACGGCATATATGACAAACACAAAATAGCAAATAAAATTAAAGTACTTACAGTTAAATAAAATTATCCTAAAAATTATTTTCTTTTGCCGATGCACCACCTACCCGCGGCCTTTCAGCTTTGTGTCGCCACATGAATTCGCATTTCGCTTCCCCCACGCAACGACGCTGTTTTTCAAAGGCGGCCTGTTAGGGGATCGGAGGCACCATCTTGACCCAGAGAATACAAAAAAAAAAACAAAATGCTTAACAGTTGTAATTATACCTCAGGAGTCACAGTACTTACTGGCGTCAAACCGAGAAATTGGGAGCCCAAGGCAACTCAAGATAATAAGACTGTTAGTAGGAATTTTGTTAATTAACTTCTAAGCTATTTAAAAAGGCACTTGTTCAAATTATTCTTCTATATTAATCTTATTCAGCACTAAATGGTTCAAATGTCAGTCGCGCTAAAAGCTTGGTATAATTTTACATTTTTATGCAAGAAATTGTAGAGACTATGTGAGGATTTTAATGAATATTCAAATATTAATTAAGGAATGTTAAAAGTATAAAGAGAAGTATAAAGATAACTATATGTATTTACTATAGGTTGCTGTTAGTAATTCATATAAATATTTTGCTCTGAACTTATTGTGTCAAATTATACGTTCATCGGTCCGTCCAATTTGCTTAGAGGTACAATATTTTAACTTTAATTAGTGAACAAAGAAATTTAATGTAAAAGTGCAGAAGTAGGTATTAGTTAAAGAAGAAATAGTTGACATCTCAATAATATCTTCTAAAGGCTTATTTATTTTAAATCAAATCGTATTGTACCGCGGTTCAAATAAGTAAAAGTTTGTACACCACATCTGTGACTATAGCTCGCAGAATAAAGTTTTTCACACAGAACATATTGAGGGGAGAGTGTTTAGTTCCAATAACACGTTCATCACTTGTTTGAAGGGTTCGGAGTTCTGAACACGATCAGTAGTTATATTTATGACTAGCGACTTGCCCCAGCTTCGCAGATTTAAGGATAAACACGATGTTACTTAATAAGTAATCTTACTAATATGATAAATGCGAAAGTTTGTAAGTGTGGATGTTTGTTACTCTTTCACGCTCAAACCGCTGAACGGATCGGGCTGAAATTTGGTAGAGATACATTATAGTCTGGAATAACACATAGGCTACCTTTTATCCCGGGAATAACTTCCCGAGGGAACAAATTTTACGCGGGCGAAGCTGCGGGCATCTGCTAGTAATATATAAATAAAAGTTCTTGAATAGGAATGAGTGGTTTCAAAGGAAAGAGCAATATCAATGTGCTGTGCAGCTTTCAAAAACAGGAATAAGACTTATTGTAACGGGCATTTAAAAAGACGACAATTACCAGAGTAGACCAGAAGTGGCGCAGAAGACGAAGTAAAACAGTCTAAGCAGAAGTTGTCGCAGACCTGGAGATGAAACAGCTGCCGTAGCTAACTAAGGTAGCTGATTCGGTTCCGAAATAAGTTGTACCTAATCATTTGAAAAGCAATGGGTAGATACCTATATTAACTTGATTTGGAAAATATCGCATTTTCGAGCGCGATTCAAACCTACATCTTTTACCAACCCAGGGGTAACACTTTAGACCACCTAAAGTAACTATTTTCTCTGGATTAAGCCCCGTGAAGCGACGGGGTTTCATGTTGCGGTGGGTAACAGTACAAAATGTCGCCACTCCAATACTTCCCGACGGTGTCGTAAGAGGCGACTAAGGTGACACTTTCGCAAAAGATCCAGTGCGAAAAGAAAAAAACCCGAGATGAAACCCGGTTGTCAGTAAAATGACAATCGTTAAGCCAAGTTGGAGGTCTTATGGGCGGCTTGAAAAATTTTATCTGTGGGTCGCGGCGACCTACCCCTGTCCGTTTCAACACAGCAATAGACTCACTACCTAATACGTGGGACATAAAACGTGACTATATTTATGTATGTATTGAGTAAATACACAGGTTTGTCATCAACTTTAGGATAATGTCAACGCAACTCATTTCATCAATTAATACAGTGGTAGGTAGTCTATCTTGCAGACTTATGAGGCTGACTGTACATTTTGATTTTAAAGGAATATTTTTATCTCGAAAAAATAGTACACAATCTGTAGACAAAAGCCCAGATTACATCTAGTGCCAGGCTTAAGTTCAAAGCGCCTCAAGCCCTACTCCCAGACGTCGTTTCCAAGCCCCTGACGCTGTAATCTGTCCCCTGTCCGTCTGGCTTACGTCACTACACTTGGACATTTCAATATACAATAGTATCTTAACACGATTTATATTGTATCCTGCTCTTTCTTTTTCCATAATAGCGTTAAGTTCGGAGTACGACTAAAAAAATTAATGCCTCGTTAATTGTTTATGAGGCGGCCGCTAAAGTCTCCGTTTCAAATCCCGGGGTTAGTTCTATACCAGTTAAATTGATACGAACTAAAGATTAGATGACTTTTTAGTTGCTTTCGGTTATAAAGCTAAAACTTCAAAGATTAGGTAGGTACATAGTTTTGTGTGTACCTGACGTTAGTGACAATTAATCATTCAAATCAATGAATAGCAGTCCGCTGCTAAAAGTAAGCCTCTTACAATCATTTTTGGAAGGTGATTGTGGTGGTTGTGTGCCTTACTACATCAATGCTACCCAGACGGGATGGTACAGATTTCGAGGTTCCCTTCTCTACGCCTACTTCATCGTTTAGTCAGTAGGTGCACCTATTGCAATGAGGATTGTGTTGAACTGGAAATATCTCAGTAGATTCTTAGTACACTAGGTTTGTATAAAGGGGTTATGAAATTAATAACATACGTTCCACGAAACGACTTTCTAACTTAGCCCACGCACAGACAAATGCCCCATTATTGTGAAATATAACTTTGTCCATACGTCATATTGTACAAGGCTTTATGCAGATCGACCCTTTGCCGCGAAATAATGGCGGAGACTAAAGTTATGTGCAGATGTTATCCTTTTACTTATGCTATAACTTAAACGGAGATATAGCTTACTTAAACTTAAGCATATCTAGTGCTTTTGTGTTTACATACCTACTTATCATCTTTTATCGCTTACGTAGTGAAATGTTTATAGGTATATGATTCTACGTACTCAATCTTCTTTTCAATTCTTCTGTCTGTTACGTTTTCACACCTAAACCACTGAACCGGTTCTAAATTTGGGTTAGGATTTATTCTTTTGAAACAAGAGAATCTCCGGTGAAAAGAAGGAGCACATAAAGAGACGAAGGAGTCAAAACTTCCTTCATTCTAAAATGGTTTGTTCTGTCAGCCTGTAATTATAGGGAAACTTCATAGAGAAACTCCACAAGGGAAACTCCGGCTCAACTTGAAAGAACTTCGGCATTTGATACTCTTTTTCAGCTTCACGAGTGCAATGTCACAGCGAATCCTGTATATTCCAAAATAAGTACCTACCTACTAGTCCACAAAGCGAGCAAACAGATGATCAACGACGATATTAAATATGGTTCATACCTACCACAACCGACACAAGTGTCAACTGACAGTCGATACACGAACAGAAATGAATAACTTCATCACACGCTGGGTTCCGCTGGAAATTTTGTGACCATAAAGATTAGAAAATACTATTGAGCGGGTGCCACACATCAGACATTACACTGCGTTCTTAAAAACTGATATTTTGGCATGAGTACAATGATATAGGACCAACTCGTGCCTTTGAGAATGGGGGAAAAACCAGCGCAACCTCATCTCATTCTGTAGATTCACGTTGACAGATAATAATAATTGAAAGAAAGAAGCCCGAGACAAAGAAATGAAGATTTTCAGTAGCTACACTGTTGTGTCTCATAAAGGTTTTAAGAAATCTGGATGTGATTAATTGATCTTATTTTATCTTCTCACTTAAGTTTTTGTATTTCCAGGGATATGAATACGGAATTTGCAAGAAAATTATCGCATTCAATATCTAAGTCCGAATATTCTGCTACCGACTGCCTCTGTGGCGCAGTCGGTAGTGATACCGCCGGCGGCGCTGGAGGTCGTTGGTTCGATTCCCACCGGAGAAAAATATTTGTGTGACCCATAAATGTTTGTCTAGAGTCTGAGTGTTTCTATGCATAATGTGTATGTGTTTAAAAGTATATAAGTATTAATAACTATGGTCTGATACCCATAACACAAGCAGGTTATTCCTAGCTTACTTTGGGATCAGATAGCGTTGTGTGAAATGTCCGTGAATATTTATTTATTTATTTATTTATATATTCATCCAGCTTTCAGCGGTTCCATTATTAACTTAGTTGACATACCTACTCATTTAAACCAAAGAAAACCCTAAAAAATTAAATTAACGAATAAAAATAAATTATTCCAAGTGCCCGCTTTTTGTATAGAGATTTAGCAAAGCGGCTAGACGAGACGACGCTTCGCATGACCAGAAGGCTGGTCATTTGGCTGGTCAATTACAAATCCTTGCACAAAAGATTGACTGTCTTCTTTTACTATAATGATTTTTTGTGAAATGCTAACTTAACTAAAAACGTTTTTAAAAACTTCCAATTTTTTTTGTGTGGTAATATCCACGCATATTATGCAAAACTCGAACCGAGTAAACCCACAAATTCCCTATTCGTCTAAGGCCTCTTTACACGGTTGACTATGTAAATGAGAAGGTCAAAAATAATCCCCATTTCAATGCTAACCGTAGCGTCAGGTGCTTGACGCAGTGATTGTTAACAGAAGATTGAGCTAGCGGGGATACAAGCGCTTTTAAATTAGGCAACAAAGATTTTTACAAGGACAGGATTCGCAGAGTACTACAGTACAAAATCTCTTCTAAGCGTAACAACAGAAAGAGCACATTACGGAATAAAATTAGAGGAAAGTATGTACTTACCTAGTAATTTCTTTGGAATTACGGCACTTTAATAAGTTCTAAAGAAAGTTGTGGTTAAGATAAAGAAGACGATTTTGGCTAAGTACTTTCTTGTCAATAATTTGGAACATGCACTTTCGAGATTGATAATGTTCCTTCTCAAAAACGACGATGTTTGTTTAATGCTTTTATCACAAAAGCAAATGTCAAAGCGAAAGTATTATAAAAAACGAAGCAAAGAAGGGTTTGATTCTGATTGAAATTTCGAATCAAACCCATCGTGATATCTAGTAGATTCTCTTAATGGACCCGGAAACTCCGTCAATTGATCCGGTAATATAAGAATAGCGATTTAGATTCTTATCAAGTGAATAATGCGCCGTTGAAGAAATGAAGGAAGTGCGAGGCGAAAGAAATTCCCATAAAACTGAAAGTTCCTTCAACTGAGAATCGTGATCGATTTGCTAATGGAAGAATCTTTTATCTTACTTATATCTATACCTACTCATTAGTGTTGTATTAAGGGAAAATACTTTTATCACAAACAGAGTATTTTTGTAAGTCGGTGAATAATGTAATGTGTCATGGTAACATGGTATAACAGTGACAGCATGGTTTAAACGTTTGCACGCCATTGACGCCATGTCCCGCGTTTCACGCCACGCTGATCTAAGATCGATCACCCGAGCCACGACGTTCTGAAGTGTTTGTTTCAGTAAAATAATGAGTAGTTCGAGAAAAATAAAGAATCCTTCCGTAGCATAAAGTTCTAGTAACTACGATTTTTTCCCAAAATGATGATTCATTCTTTGAAATACTTTTCCGCAGTCTACAAGACTATTTGGCGGTGGTCCTCAAGTTGACTGTCAAACAAAGTGCTTCTTTGCTCTGCGCTTGAAGAACTACGCTAACAGAGCGTTTCTTCGAAGTTTCTATGCGTCGACAGAGAAATAACGATCTTTAGAATCACTCAGTCCTCGTAAAGAACTCTCCACTGTATAAGAGTGGCATCTCTGCCCGGCATTGGCCTCTGCAGCTGGTTCGGCAAAATTTTAGGAAGACCACCCTTGGGCATAAAGTGTAATTTCTTACCCTCTACGCCTGGTTGTAGCCAGAGAGGCATACCCAAAAACTCATGTTAAGAGACTTGGTCACCCATCCGAAGACCAGCCGTAACGAAAATTGGTCACCGCACCGCAGTGATCGTTTACAAAACACTGAGCTGCAAAAGCTTCGAGCGCTTCAAGTTCTAATTGACTAAATATGGACAAAACATACCTACTGTATTTAGAATACCGTCCACCGACCGACCGATAGCAGTTCAGTATGTACACTTGATTACACCGTTCACTGTGTACACTACCTACTTGTGAAGCTCTGAAACTATGCACATTTTGCAGTGAACATCTAATATCTCTGCACATAATAACAAGTTCTCTACTGAACAATTAACTGAAATAAACTGTATGAGGAGAATCTACGCTGCTTTGACTCAGTTTAGTTGAAGCTTAACTTGTTGTGCACAGCAAGTACAAAGCTGAGAGAAGGAATAATGTGGAATAACGCGTTTTTAGAACCGTTCTGTTTTACGGTTTAAGATTTCCATTTCTTTAATATATATGCACTGCATACTTTAATATACACACAATTAATATACCTAGGTTCTCATCTTATTTACATTTATTTTTTTATAACTCACAATTATAAAGTTAGTTTAAAATTGAGAACATTATAAATTCGACCTTCCTTTGTAAAGGTACCCACGGCACGAACTCAGATGGCCCCCGTGCCGAGGGATCGTGACGAGATAACGCGCTGTTACACACCTAGATTATGGTAATTAGTTCAGAAATATTCTTCCAAGTGAAACTGTTCTTTGGCCTTTAGAGCTATACATATATAAGAGCTGAAAATGTTTAACCTATAGTTACCTCTGTTATTATAAACTGTATACCGTCACTGTTTAACTTGCAAGTTGGTGGACGCCCTTTTGGCGCTGATCGCAGTTTGTACCTACTACCGTAGAAACAATATTTGTGTTTTTATTTTATGGGAAATGCTTACGGCTATTTGTGGGACTTGTTATCTTTAAGTAAATGATAACAAGTCCTACAATAGCCATATTTAAAGGTTAATAATGTCCACAATATTGTAAAATAACCATCGCACACAATAAGAGTTTGACTGACGATATTGTTGCTTTGAATAATATTATACTAAAGCGTTCTGAACCTCACGCGTGAGTTACATTTGACTTGCTTGTGTGTTTGTCAACCGCGAAACACAATTTTATATGACATCGCCCCACAATGGCTAATAGGACTCGAGCAGTCGAACACGGTGCTTCTTTTTAGCTGTACATGTCCAAGTTTGCACGGGTAAAGGAAATCCCTGGCCGAGCCGCGCCTTAGCGCTTCTCAATGTTTTAACAGTCCGAACCAATCCGCAGGGAGCCTCTAAAAGTTAATGTATTTTTTATTCTTGCCCAGAGCCTTTACCAAGGATTAACGACCTTTTTTCCGTTGCAGATTTTATGTACGAGGCGTGGTTTTTCCTTGTTAGTTGAACAGTCTACGTCAAACAAGCTCATAACGTGAGAGAATTGTACAAGCCATGGTGCTTTCTCATCTTGTAAGCCTCATACTTTTTACGACCGACAGGAGACTGACATACAAGGAAATTCAACTTACCTTGTACTTAGTCACGTACTTATTATACAAAAAATCTGATGCCCTCTCTCGTGTACAGATACAACATCTGTGTTTGTGTTATTTTTGGTTGGAGATGGATGGTATTTCAATACTTAAAGTTACGATTTACGGAACTCAAATTATTTCGCTGAGTACGTAAAGGCCTATCAACAAACAAATAAAATTACGAGAATCCCTCCTGATTTTCCCCATTCCTTTTTTCAAATTCTTTTATATATCCTACAATATTTAAAAGTACTAACTCTAGGAAAATAACTGACATTTTTAAACATAAAGTAAATTCAGCGAATGTCATCACATTGAGATCAGACCGAAACGCTATGTTATACGATAATGAGGTCGTGAATATGGACCCTTTGTCTTATATTTACAAAAGATTGTTGAATTCAGGCGGAAATGACAAGTTAGCTTTTTGCAAATAGTGAAATATTACTGAACTTGTTTGAATGATATTCTCGACCGACTCGTATCTTATAAAAGTAGGTACATTTTTATATCATAAATGGAATGTACCTCTACTATACAGATCCTCCATTAATCCCATTTCATACAGACCTTTAGAAAGCTACGAAGTACAAAGTTAAGGATACGTATTTTTATGGGGTGACCTTTACTTCCCCCATGAAAAGCACATAAAAATCTGATACTGCCATTATAGTATGTTGTGTGATAGAGAGTCGACAATGCAATCACCTTGACTTATGGGCTTGAGAACTCTTTGTTACAGTTTTCCTCGTGATAAGTGGCATCGTGTACAACTAACAAGGTTAGATTTAGACATTCTTTATTATACTTAACTAGTGGAATTCGACGTTACCTTATAGAACCCTAGGGAAACGATTCGATAATAAAGGAGAATTTGAGCTGCCATGCAGTTCTGAAGATGCCTTGTAGGCGAAACACATGTCGACTTATTAGTCATGTTGTTAAGCTGAGTAGTGCTCATTATTAACAATATGAAGGGTATAGGTAATTTTCCTATCCAACATACAAAATTTCTTTCCTAAAGAGTTCGGTTCGTCATTTCTCCCTTACACTTAGTTGTGGTTATCCTTAACTGTTGTACGTTAGGATTGACAAATGGGTTCTTCTTCCTACCCTCCTTTATTATCATTCACTATACTACTAACTACTTGACAGTCGGGTAAAATGTTCGGATGTTTGAATGTTTGTTACTCATTACGCTGTAATAGCTGAACAGTTGGAATTGAAATTTGGTACAGAGATAGCTGATAGTCTGGAATAGCTTTTCATCCCGAGAATATGTTCCCACGGGAAACGGAAACGGGTACCGACTTTCACGCGGGCCAAGCCGCGAGCATCGTCTAGTATCTAGATAAGGTAGATAGAGGTACTGTCCTAGCCGTGCTTGAAGAGTTCAAATGGCCGTTCTTTCTATATATTGAGTTTTCCATCTCTACGAATGGGTACATTAGCGAAAAAGTTCCTTTAGTCGACTTTTAGGACGCCCACGGGATGAATTGCGGTAGTGACACTTATTTCACTCTATGTCGTAGCAAGGGAATACATTATTTTCGACGTTTCACCTTTGTCACTTAGATAACCAATAGCGCGATCTATCACGTCCGAACCTGAAAGCTATTTCAAGTCGTCGTGAGAACGTGTTCGACCGCTCGTCATTCCGTCCTCGCATTTTTGTTTGTTTTGACGATTTGTTTGCTGTTGTGCTGTCAAAATCACGATATGAATAAACACAGGCTGGCTTAGTACGCTCCTATATTTATTTACTGTTTCAAATGTGCTAGAGAATTAATGATAACAGTAAAAGCCTCACGGAGATACAACATTTTGGCACAAGTTTGCGAGGTTCGCGATTGTTCTCTTCCGTTCATTTCTTCGTCAGTAGTCAGTCAGAAACGCAATTAAGAGCCTACCAAACGCCAAATTGTTAAAAGCAGATAGCAGATATACATTTTAGCGTGCAAGAAAGAGAGAGATGCGATCGGTTTTTGTGCGCTTTTAACGAAATAAATCAATTATAAAAAAACTATAACCAATATGAAAAAAATACTCTAGTGCAAATGAAGATTTTACAATTGTCTTTCTTATAAATATTTTATATTAGAAAAACAAGTTATAACATACGAGATCTAGCTTAAAATTTTACAAAATCGAGGTATTTTCAACAGAAAAATCTATCGAGGATTTTATCATTAATCGTGTTTCGAGCCTAGAGCGTTTTTAGTTCATGAACTGAAGTTGTCTGTGTTTAAATTTTAATTCAATAGACCTCACGAGTCCTGAGATCTAGATCAAAGTAAAAGTCTATTTGGCGTCATATGGACTCTTAAGTCACTGGCTTCCTAGAGCGCCTTAGCGCGAAGTTAACCTCTAACCATAAAGTACGAACCCCATGGGTTCTGCTCTATAGTTAGGCAGGTGTATTTAAATCTACACATAAGTAATTTTTTTCCTTTGCTCTTTCATTAGGAAAGAAGTTTATGGTAAAAATTGGTTTATAAATAAAATTAGGTTACCGGCCGATTGAAACTATGGCCACGACACAAAACAGCTTTGAGGTTCCATCTCTCCAGACACAACTTATTACGACATTAGCCAACATCAGAAAATAGTCGTACGTGTTCGGAATGTTCAAGTGTGTGCGTAGGTAAGCAGAATTGTAAGAGGATTGAGGAAAAAATGTTTAGGGAAAACTTTCGTTTGGAGATTGACTTTGAAGTTTCTGATTCTTTATTCTTTTTAGAAAGTTTGTAATAACAAACTAGTTTTCTGAATTGTTTTGTATAGTTTGGTGATTTTTTTGATGGGGATACAGAAATAAAATATAGCCCATGTTACTCAGGGTGGATGTAGCTTTCTGTAAGAATTTTTGAAATCGACACAGTAGTTTTTAAGTTTAATCATTACAAATTTACAAAATACATATTTATCCTCTATAAATTATCAGTGTAGATAGGTATCATCCTAGTTAACGATTACCAGCTATAGTTGGTTGGCTATGTCAAAGTTTAAGACAAGCTTACGGGTTACCTGATTCTGTGACGACCCGCTCTGTTGAAATCTTTCAAGCTGTCTTAGGATCGTCATATTACTGACGACTGGGACCAACAAGGCGTCGTTTGAAGCACGGAAGCGCTTTATTTTGATACTTTCCAAGATCGAAGTGGAAATAAATGAGATGATATTTAATATTATCAATATTATTCCACTCAACGCCTGTACTTATTATTCGCAACATGCTGTGATATTACTGGCCACTAGACACTTACAAACAGAAGTAAGTACCGATATATTTTGTAAGCGAATAAGTATTCCACTTTTATGTTAAGCTCAATATGAAACCCACAAAAATTTCAAACCAATTTTCTTTACTTATTTAATGAGTGCCCAGTCATAATGCCGTGACTAATTATTATCTGTTGCACGTTGTGTGACACGTTACGGAAATAAAAATGATGCTTCTCTGATAATAATAATTATTATTTTATGCAATAATTTGTCATAAAAAAAATGAAAAATAAAGGTAATGTGCTTAATCAATTAGCAATTGTGCTAATTGGTTAAGCATCTTGCACGGTATGCGAGAAGATGCAGGTTCGAATCCTGCTCGAAACTAATTCTTTTAGAATATTCAAAATTTATGTTCAGTTAGCATACTAATTGCTTTTCAAAAATAATCTTAAAGGTAATGTGTCTAATAAATAAAAAATAAAAAAAACTAAACGCTAATATTGTACGACAATATGTTCAGCAGTAGTCTGTGTATGATCGTGAAGCAAGCCAAAATAGCATAATTTGCAAATTATAATAATTTCTTTTAATTCTTTTCAAAGACTGCGCCGAATATGACTGCTGTTTTATATCTGCATTGTGACATAGTGACAACTTAGTATTGCGGAACTAGCGTCTCTCGACTACGATATCAAATACGAAATGTTTATTGCCTCGTATTATTTTCGGAAATTTTAGAGTGTTTCATTTTGCAATGCTATACACAATAAGATCCCTCAAATAACTGTCAAACACAAACTTTAGTGTATAAATATAAGTCCTACTAGAAATTTTACCGCTTCAGCTCACAGTTACAAAGTAATCATAAATTTTTCGAAAACAAATGAATAATGACTGCCTCTGTGGCGCAGTCGGTAGTGATACCGCCTGCGGCGCTGGAGGTCGTGGGTTCGATTCCCACCTAAGACAAATATTTGTGAGACCCATAAATGTTTGTCTCAAGAGTCTGGGTGTTTCTATGTATAATATGTATGTATTTAAAAGTATATAAGTATTAATATCCGTGGTCTGATACCCATAACACAAGCAGGTTATTCCTAGCTTACTTTGGGATCAGATAGCGTTGTGTGAAATGTCCGTGAATATTTATTATTATTATTATTCCTCTTTATTAAATATAAACAACATATAAATTTACATTTTTAAATATACATATAAAAAATACATTTAAAAATATAAAAAAATTGTTCCCCACCGGCATCGGGTACAGGGACCAAGCTACCGGTGGTCAGGGCTCCAGAGATAGGAATCTCCTCACAATGCGCGCCGTGCTCAGCAAAACCGCCTTTTGCATCAAGCCCTTGACCCAACTGCCTAACGAGAGCCTCTTAAGATGTTGATCGAGGCTCTTGGCGATCAGACCGTGTGCTGATACGACTATCGGAACAACAATCGCTGAATCTACATCCCACATGTCGACAACCTCGTGAGCCAAGTCCAAATATTTTAATTGTTTATCTTTTTCTGCTTTCACGAGATTCTCGTCATGTGGAACTGTGATATCAACGATTATTGCGAGGCGCTCTGATCGATCTATTACCACTATATCAGGCTTATTGGCTACAATAGTCCTGTCAGTGATAATAGACCGATCCCAGTATAACGTGACACGACCATTTTCTAGAACTGGGTCGGGCACATACCTGTAATATGGTACCTCTGAATCTACAAGTTTATACTTTAGTGCAAGTTGTTGATGGACTATCCTGGCTACTTGGTTGTGTCTATGCAAATAGTCGCCATTGGCAAGACGAGGACAACCAGAAATAATATGTCTGAGAGATTCACCCGGTAGGTGACATGCCGGACATATGTCAACCGTACCATCTCTCAAAATATATTTCCGATAGTTATTCGTCATGACAACTTCGTCTGTAATTGCACAGACAAAACCTTCAGTTTCTCCAAACAAATCACCGAAACGTAACCAAGATACAGATGTTAATAGATCTACATCGGGCCCGTGTAAGGCCCGATAAAATCGTCCATGCAGCTCTTTGCCCCGCCATATCTCCTTGCGATCATTAGTAGTCATTATTACTGGTTTGCGCCAGTTCTTTTTGGCAAGAGCAAGAGGGGTCAGTCCATTATCTATTGCTACCACATCCCGATGCATACTCACGTCAGCATGAAGGAAATATTCCCTAAGGTTGTATACCTCACGATTGTGTAAGGTCTTGGCATTTAAAAAGCCCCGACCTCCACACTTTCGTGGGATATACAACCTCATTACAGACGAACGTGGGTGATGCATTCGGTTTATGGTCAACAGAGAACGGACTTTCCTATCCAGGGCGTCTAATTCAGTCTGAGTCCATCTAAGTATGCCGAAGGAATAGATTAAGATTGGCATGGCCCAACCGTTGATAGCCCGTACCTTGTTACCGCCCGATAAAAGACTTTTCAGTACTTTTTTCAGGCGGCCAAAGAAACGGTCCACCAACGTTTGTTTCATGCCAATCTCTGTAATACCTAATGCCTGCGACATACCCAGATACTTATAAGTTTCAGTCGCAGAGATGGATTTAAGTTTTGTGAAATCTGAAAGATGTACTCTTTCAGATTCCACAATTCGTCCCTTCTTTACATGCATGACAGCGCATTTATCTACACCAAATTCCATTTTGATAGAATTACTGAAAGCTTCTGCGACTTTCAGTAACTCTATCAAGTGGGAATCGGTGGAGGCGAATAATTTCAAGTCATCCATGTAAAGAAGGTGGGAAACAACTTGACCTCCTCTCCTGAACTGATAGCCTAGCCCTGAACCCTCCAGTAAGGTACTGAGAGGATTCAGCGCCAGGCAAAACCATAAGGGACTCAGACTGTCACCCTGAAATATACCCCTCTTGATCCTGACAGGCTCGCCATTCCCAGGAACCTGATGACATCCTGGATAAACAAGAGCCGTTGTCCATTGCCCCATACATGTCTTCAAGAAGGTGCTAAGAGTTGCATCAACTTTATACAACTCCAGCACCCTCAACAGCCATGTATGTGGCACTGAATCATAGGCCTTCTTGTAATCAATCCAGCATGTCGCCAGGTTTTTCCGGTTACGACGAACCTGCTGATTAATGGCCATGTCAAGAATAAGGAGTTCTTTAGTACCACGTGACCCGCTTCTACATCCATTTTGAGAGTTGGACATTAAAGAATTATTTTCAATGTGTGTTGCTAGTTTAACTCTCAAAATAGATGTGAGAAGCTTATAGACCGTTGGTAAACAAGTTATCGGTCTATAATTTTTAGGGTCCGTAGTACTACCGGATTTGTAGAGGAGGTGTGTAATACCCGAAGTCATAAAAGATGGAAGCGACCCGGACTCAAGTGATGACTGAAAACAGGATGCCAAACAAGCATGTGAGCTATGAAACCATTTCAGCCAAAAATTGTGCAGTCCGTCCGGCCCAGTTGATTTCCAATTGGGCAACGAACGAACCGCACTGGCAATGTCACTAGATGTTATTAGGACTGGTTCCATAGTCTGTATCGACTCACATGACTGTTCGACATCCCGCATCCACTCACACTCTGTATGACCAACAGGTACCGACCAAATGCCTCGCCAGAATGTACTTGTGGTTTCAGCATCTGGTAGGCACCTATTAGTCACATTCGAATCGGGTTGCTCCCATCTTCTATACACCCATCTCTTATCCTTTTGGAACGAGCGATTCTGAATATAGCGATCCACTCTCTTCTTGTACCTCCGTATGCGACTTGCCCACGCATAAATTTTCTGCTTTAGGAAGTCAATACGTTCTGTGACCCGCTCTGAGTATTCGCGAGGACTGATATCGGTCCCCGCGAACGCACGAGTCACAAAACGCATTACTCTGGGACGGGTGTTCCCTGTCCTAAAGCAGCTTAGTTTACCAATGAGTACCCTGGTCTCAGCGATGCGACGCTCAATTCTGCATTGCCAGACTGGAATAGATTTGGGCCCAGTGGCTGGCTCAAATTTTGGAAATTTTACACCAGCCACTCGACACAGTGTTATAGCCGCGCAATACAAAATTGAGTGTGCATCACTTATATCTACACAAGTATCGAAATAGCTTGGTAGAATAGAGTTCAGGGTACCCACCAGCGCCAAGTTTTTTTTATGCGTAGGCAAGCGGGGTATACGTGGACGACTTATGAGATCACAAAATCTATAATCTTGAATCGCTCGCTCCAAAACACTCCTTAATTCATCGTTATACTGTGTACTTACTGTTGTAACAATATCATCCACTACTTCGTCAATAGGTACGACAGGTTGTGATTCGTTTACTTCACTATTAACACTAAGATGTGACGAAGAAGGGATGATAATGTTACTCTGTACTTCCGAGCGAATCCTCTCAAGCACGGCATCGTCCAACATATGACTACGTTGTATAACCCGTACTTGATCCGACAGCCGCTGCGCCGACACGTTGACAGTTGGTTCAAGAGCCTGAAACAAAGGCAGTAAACGAACACGATACGCAGTGAGGTTAGTTCCTCCCTCTGTAGCCACAAAATATGCCCGCATGACATTTTCATTCATTGACGAAGTCCATCGCATGCGGTGCACATTACCACCGGCAGCGGGGGCCCTATTCGAGACCGGTGGGCCTCGGGGTCCCAAGCGAGACGGTGGCCGGCCTCTCCCCGGTCGACGTGTAGGTGTTGGCGACGTCGGCGGAGAGAAATACTCATCACTCGACGTAGAGCTCGACGCCTCTGCGATTCCCCTTGGCGCTGATACACATTCAAGGGGAAGAGAGGCGGAGCTGAGTGATGAGTCCGGAGGTGTTAGGCGTGCTGCTTGTTTCTTGGATCTTGTTAACATTTGCTGGATTCAAATAAATATTTTCATTTTACTGCATATTAGGCAAGCCATGACAGCTGTCATGGACTTCAAAACCTTTTAAATTCAAAAATATTGTAAATGTATTTTTCTTCAACAATTTATCCATCTTTTTAAAAAATATTTACTGTAAATCTGTAGTGGTTGATAAATATCTAAAAAATCCGTCATTTCGTTTGATCACTCAAAGAACAATCCAATTAGGAATGTAAAAATTTAATATTATTAAATCGACTACGGCACAAGAGTTTTGCCGGAAAATGGGGTTTACGAAAAATGATTCGTTTTAAAGGTCAGATAAATAACAGAAAATATTACCGCAATTTTGGGAATACAATTACAGAAATTGCTATTATGATGCAGATAACACAGTTTTGCTGACTTAATACATATACATACATATGGTCACGCCTTTTATCCCCGAAGGGGTAGACAGAGGCATATTATATGCCCACATTTCACCTTTGTATAATTTGTCCCACGTAATAGGTGGTGAGCCGTATTGCCGTGTTTAAAATGGACAGGCGCAGGTTGTGACTGCCTGCTGTTGAAATAAAGCCTTCAACTTAGCTTAACGACTGCCATTTTACTGGCAACCGGGACCAACGGCTTTAACGTGCCTTCCGAAGCACGGAAACGCTCAAATAAATGTCACAAAGTGATCACATGGATGGTCACCCATCCATGGACCGGCCATAGTGAAAGTTGCTTACTGCAGTGATCGTTTACAGAACACTGAGACCGCGGGGCCACGAGCGCTTCACTTAATACAATTCCTAAAATGAGCTTTCGTTTGCTGCCATAAAGTTCTGTAGATGCCTCGTGTCTAGGTCAAACACGGGTCGACTAAGAAGTCGACCTGTGTTTGACTTAGACTTGACGTGTTTGACTAATAAGTCACGTTGCTACGCGGAGTGTAGTGCTCATTGCTAACAATCTGGAGGGTACAGGTAATTTTCCTATCCAACATCCAAAATTCCTTTTCTTAGAAGTACGGTTCGTCATTCCTCCTGATGTACGTTAGCATTGACGAATAGAGGGTGTGAGACGGGTTCCTCTCCCTCCCCTCCTTTATAATCGTTCTTGGATGTTACATTAAAATAAAATATGTATAATAATGTCTTCAACTTTAAATGCAACTTTATCGTCTACGTGCTGCATCCGTGCTAAAATAACAAGCAAGTACTACAAGATTGTAGTTTGGATTAGTCCAAACTACAATCTTGTAGTACTAACGATAGAAAACGTGCCAAAGTTTAGACTTTGGCACGTTTTCTATCTATAAATAAAAAATAAAATAAAATTAATTCCCATTGAAATTTTTAAAAAATTATTTCCCTCTTATTCATCTTAGTATCTAATACAGTTTTTTTTAAATGTAGAAAATAGCAATTCGTGTCACTGTCAGGCCGGCTTGTCTTCTAGAAAGTCTTTAATGCTTACTGGCACAATTTAAGTTTTACTAGTTTTTTAAATTTATTAACTGACAAACATGTTATGGCTGTCGGCAATGTATTGTACATTCGAATACAATTGCCCGCAAAAGAATTGCTTATTTTATTAAGCCTAAATCTAGGTACAGCCAATTTATTCTTATTTCTTAAGTTTAGGTTATGGATATCACTATTTTTAATAAATTTACTGTTATTTTTATGAGTATATAATAAGTTTTCATATATGTACTGTGAATACACAGTAAGGATGTTGATATCCTTAAACTTTTCTCTTAATGACTCCCGAAACCCCATACAATAGATAGCCCGGACAGCCCTTTTCTGCAACACAAAGGTACATTCGATGTCGGCAGCGTTACCCCATAATAGTATGCCATAGGTCATGACACTGTGGAAATAGCTAAGGTAGACAAGACGCGCTGTTCTAATGTCTGTCAGTTGTCGGATCTTTTTAACGGCATAGGCTGCAGAGCTCAGTCTGCCCGAGACTTTCTCGATATGAGGCCCCCACTGCAAGTTGGAGTCTAACTTTATGCCCAGAAAGACAGTTTCATCGACCAATTCTACTTGATCATCCCTAATCCTAATACTGGTGTTAACGAGCCTAACATTTGGCAAGGTGAATCTAATACATTTTGTTTTAGTTTCATTTAACAATAAATTATTAGCGTTAAACCAGTGGACTACCCTAGAGAGGGCATTGTTTACTTCGCCAAGATCGCGTTGTCCACGTTCAACTTTAAATATTACAGATGTGTCATCAGCAAACAAAACTACCTCGTGATCGTCTCTTATAAGGTGAGGGAGATCATTTATGTACACTAAAAATAGAAAAGGTCCCAGAATTGAACCCTGAGGCACCTCCATTGTTACAGCAGAACCATTTGACTGTTTACCATTTATAACTACTCTCTGTACTCTATCTCTAAGGTAAGAACTAATTAAATCCAAGGCCGTCCCCCGGATTCCATAATGATCAAGGTTTTGAATTAAAGTCTGATGCTGGACGCAATCGAAGGCCTTAGATAAGTCGCAGAATACACCATTAGCATCATACGACTCCTCCCAGGCCTCATATATACACTCTAACAATTTGATTCCAGCATCCGTGGTAGACCGACTGCGCGTGAAACCGAATTGTTTAGTATGGAATAGTTTATTTGTATTAAAATGATTTTGCATTTGATTAAGCATTACCTTTTCAAAGATTTTACTAAACGTGGGTAGTCCAGAAATAGGACGAAAATTGGACGGATCTGAGGTGCTACCCGATTTAAACAGAGGAGTTATTTTACTTAACTTCATTAAGTCAGGAAACACACCACTATCAACACAATTATTAAATATTATTGATAATTCAGGGTCAACCATTTCAATTAATCGTATCGTTAGTCTTACCACACCCTAGCGAGTTTCATCGACTGTATCATTGCAATGTTTAAGCCACCTACTATACTTTCTCTGTTTTTATACCAACAAGATAAGAGGAAAGTATGCTTACCACTTGATTAAACCATGAAACATACATGAAGGCTTTTAGGGTTCCATACCCAGGTGGGAAAAACGGGACGTCGACTTACATTTAGCGGACCCAGGCAGTTAGCCAGAGGTGGAAATAATTACTGACCAGCAGCGGTTTTTCTTTGGTAATCAGGCTGTATCACTGGCAAAAAAACACCCAAAAGACATTGAATTTAGATGTACTGAATGCAATGGTAGGCATTTAACATCTTTTATGTTGTATACAGAATGTTGGCTATTTGCGAAAGAGTTGAGAGATCTTGGCTTTTATATTCTAAGCCAAAAAAAGCAATAATTTTGTGCATGTTGCAAGATTTACCAGAAACTGTCTCGTGCCGCCACATCTGCTTGGGTTTTACAGGATTTATTAGTTGGAAAAAAGTTGGTGAGTGGTTAACCGAACACACAGCAATTCAAATGTACAAAGATTGTATGAACAAGTGAAAAACACGGTATTGATCGAGACATTGAACAAGTAATTCACACAGAGGATGCTGAATTGTATCTACGAGTATCAACAAACTGTCTTTCTATTCGTGGGTCTCACGAAACTCCTAGCGATGTCATCACACAATGTCCACAGCCCGGTCAAGGTAACTTCTTGAACCTAATTTCTCTGCTCGTTGAACATAATTTAACTCTTAAGTTTCAATTAGAACTCTTAGAGAAAGGACAAGTACCCATCACATTTATCAAAGACAATACAGAATGAAATCATTGATTTAATGGCAAAAAAAATATGTTTACCGTACGGCACAAATGAGCCAGGTAACCCGATATGTACCTATAAATAATTGGTGATGCATGTGAAATAAAGAAAGTTTCATTGATTCATACAAGTTGCTGAAAAGACGGGAGAGTACATTTGTAAATAGATTTAGTTTAGAAAAGTTAACAGTGTTGATGATTTAGATCGTGGGCAATGTCGTGGCCAATGTTATGATAATGGGTCTAATATGGCCGGCATCTATAAAACAGAACAAACCAGGTTTACAGAAAGGAATGAGTTGGCCGAGTTCGTACCGCGCTTAGCTCAATCCTTGAACCTTGTAGGTGTGAATGTGTGAATTCTGCCTCTTCGTGTCAGGAGGCCATTGACGTAATTGGAATCATTCAAAAAGTCAGGAAAAAATATGTGAAAACAAATTTCAAAGGAAATGACTGAATTCAGAAAGAAGATAAATCCTCATATTATCCTGTTCTGTCGCACTTATGGATGGCCTGCTTAAAACTTAACAAAAAAAAATTGCGTGTACTTAGTGTACACACGTAAGAAGTGAAACTTCTTCATAAACTTAATTTTCACCTCACCTTAAATTAAGTCAAAAAGTACAAAAGTACAAAAGTCCAAAAGTCCAAAAGTCCAAAAGTCCAAAAGTCCAAAAGTCCAAAAGTCCAAAAGTCCAAAAGTCCAAAAGTCCAAAAGTCCAAAAGTCCAAAGTCCAAAGTCCAAAAGTCCAAAAGGCCAAAAGTCCAAAAGTCCCAAAGTCCCAAGGTCTCAAGGTCCCAAAATCCCAAAGTCCCAAAGTCCCAAAGTCCCAAAGTCCCAAAGTCCCAAAGTCCCAAAGTCCCAAAGTTCCAAAGTCCCAAAGTCCCAAAGTCCCAAAGTCCCAAAGGCCAAAAGTCCAAAAGTCCCAAAGTCCCAAAGTCCCAAAGTTCCAAAGTCCCAAAGACCCAAAGTACCAAGGTCCCATCTAAAAGTCCAAAAGTCCCAAAGGCCAAAAGTCCAAAAGTCACAAAGTCACAAAGTCACAAAGTCCCAAAGTCCCAAAGTCCCAAAGTCCCAAAGTCCCAAAGTCCCAAAGTCCCAAAGTCCCAAAGTCCCAAAGTCCCAAAGTCCCAAAGTCCCAAAGTCCCAAAGTCCCAAAGTCCCAAAGTCCCAAAGTCCCAAAGTCCCAAAGTCCCAAAGTCCCAAAGTCCCAAAGTCCCAAAGTCCCAAAGTCCCAAAGTCCCAAAGTCCCAAAGTCCCAAAGTCCCAAAGTCCCAAAGTCCCAAAGTCCCAAAGTCCCAAAGTCCCAAAGTCCCAAAGTCCCAAAGTCCCAAAGTCCCAAAGTCCCAAAGTCCCAAAGTCCCAAAGTCCCAAAGTCCCAAAGTCCCAAAGTCCCAAAGTCCCAAAGTCCCAAAGTCCCAAAGTCCCAAAGTCCCAAAGTCCCAAAGTCCCAAAGTCCCAAAGTCCCAAAGTCCCAAAGTCCCAAAGTCCCAAAGTCCCAAAGTCCCAAAGTCCCAAACTCCCAAAGTCCCAAACTCCCAAAGTCCCAAAGTCCCAAAGTCCCAAAGTCCCAAAGTCCCAAAGTCCCAAAGTCCCAAAGTCCCAAAGTCCCAAAGTCCCAAAGTCCCAAAGTCCCAAAGTCCCAAAGTCCCAAAGTCCCAAAGTCCCAAAGTCCCAAAGTCCCAAAGTCCCAAAGTCCCAAAGTCCCAAAGTCCCAAAGTCCCAAAGTCCCAAAGTCCCAAAGTTCCAAAGTCCCAAAGACCCAAAGTACCAAGGTCCCATCCAAAAGTCCAAAAGTCCATAAGTCCAAAAGTTCAAAAGTTCAAAAGTTCAAAGTTCAAAAGTTCAAAAGTCCCAAAGTCTCAAAGTTCCAAAGTCCCAAAGACCCAAAGTACCAATGTCCCATCCAAAAGTCCAAAAGTCCAAAAGCCCAAAAGTCAAAAAGTCCAAAAACCCTTAAATGACATGCTATCCCTGGATAAAGTACTCCATCGAATCCACCGTGGTGAGGAACAGAACAAAGATGGCGCGTAACCAAAAATCGTGACGTGACGTGACGTGACGTGACGTGACGTGACGCAAATTTTTTTCCAACGCCGATAAAGAAGTTTCACTTCAAAAAGTTATCAATGGAATATTGTATACAAGACGCTGGAGAAGTTGCTCAAAAAACTGATGGTGAGCCTATTTTGCAACCCAAACGAATTCAGAAGCGCAAAAACAGTTCGATGAGATATGTAGAGATGAAATTCAAACACGCTAACCTTTTCAACTCTTTTGTAAAAGAATAATGATAGTATTTGATACCATCCTAAAATAGCACCTTATACTAAATAACCGCTACCATCAGTTACATCAACAACCATATAAAACCCTATTATTACCTCCACAAATAGTGGCTTTCTATATCATCAACGACTGTGCCATGTTATGAGTAATCGCCGTATGTTTTTATTCCACCTACATATTCACGACGTGTTACGAGGTCAGAAGCATTCTTTAATCCCACAGTAGCAAAATAAAAGCCCGCTTTTCATTCGTCCTTAATTTGTACGTTTCACGCCGTGACGACTCCCTCCGACCTCTTCACAAATTCAGCTTAGATTTTTTCCTTTAAAACTTTTCGTTCGAGTGTGCCTGGGGAAGACATATTAATTTGTGATCCGATTGTCTCTGCACCAGAGACGATTTGAATTGAAATATTTAAAGCTGTATTGAATAGCTGAATTTTGGTGGCACACTTGTAGAACTGGAAATAAATAATTTCTCGTTTAATATCTGTCTATTATAGGTATAGATTACTTTTGATGAAACCAAGAGCAGCTGATTCACGAAGACTTGTGTAGAAATTCTCATCTCTTTTGGCAGATACTCAAAAGGAAAACTGTATTTAAGATGTGTATTCCAGTTTTCAGTATAAATCTGCTGAATGTAAGTTTCGTGCTGCCCACACTGAGCTGGAATTTCGTGTAAACTTTGTCAAAGGAAATTTTGTGAGCCGACATTGCATACATTGATGAATACAGCCACAACATTCACCTGCTAGAATTAATTGAAATCCACTAGGATCCTCAAAAAAATAATTAATATAGAGAAAGTGTCGAAAAATAGCCATGGAAAAGTCTCGTGAGTCCAAAACAGCCAATCAAATTAGCCGATGGCAGTCTCTGCAGGACGTGAGGCGTTTAAATATCTACAATAATACACGGTCCTGCTCTCTTCGTATCCAGTGCCTAATTGCAAGGTTTAAGTTTCCTTTGAGACACAGTAAATTTGTTATAAAATTAATGTAGAAAGAAATAAACTTCGATAACTAATTAGTGCCAACACAAATTCTACGCCAACAATTAGTAGTGTTTGCACAAAGTCGAAATAAAAAAAAATACTTTGTGAAGAAATTATAAAGTTACCTACAGGTAGTGCGCCGTGCCTTAATGAAGCAAATTAAAATATTGTTGGATACTTTAATAAGTTAAATGGTTTTAACTTAATACTGTATGTTTTTAAAATGTATTAAAGTAATGATTGATACATTGATTAAAATAAATTGTAAAAATGGAAATTATATAAGTACCTAACTATCTGTTAAAATCTTAGATCATCTAACCACAGGATGCGCCTTACTGAAGCATTGTTTTCTGCCATTGCACATGACCATTTGGTCTTTTGGCTTTATGAAAAGCCTGTACATCAGTACATCATTTTATATGATTAAACTAGTACATTAAATTGTAGTTAACTGTACAATAACAATTAACACACAACAGCCATTACGCGTTTGTCGATTAATACATTTTTAAATGCAATGAAATTTTATATGTCTTTGTGTTTCCCCCTTCACTTGTATGAAAACTGGCAGAATATTTTTGTATGCGGTGGTTCGCAAAGGCTAGTCCCGTGTTATATGGTCTAAGGTTAAAATGGAACTGAATATTGAAAAGAAACTTAGAGAAAATGTCGTTGCAATTTAGTCGGTTGCTTTTATATTTTTATTTAATCTGTGGTACGTATAAAGGAGCCTACAACAATAAAACATTCATGCGTTATTACTGCGGCTGTAGCGTGGCGACATTTGTCTTTGAACATTTGGAGCTAAACGTTTTGTACACCAATGTAAGTAATATTGCTCTCTCGGCTTTGTGCGCAACGACTACACGAGTCTGAAGTGTAATTCAGCTATTTCCCAAGATAACATACATTGATTGGATTGAATTTGTTCTGTGATCATTTTCACGACTTTTGAAAGTCTGATATTTAGTGTTCTGTAAACGATCACTGTAGTGAGCAACATTTACTAAACCGGTTTTGGATGGGTGATCATCGTGTGACCAATTTGTGACATTAATTTGCTTCGAAAGGCACGTTAAGCCGTTGGTTCCGGTTGCCAGTAAAATGGTAATCGTTATGCCAAGTTGAAGGCCTTTATGGGCGGCTTGAAAATTTCAACAGCAGACAGTCTCGACCTGCGCCTGCCCATATCAACACGGCAATACGGCTCACCACCTATTATATTACGTGGGACAAAATTGAAAAAGGTGAAATGTGGGCATATGATATGCCTCTGCCTACCCCTTCGGGAATGAAAGGCGTGATATGATATTCATGAAAATGAATCTCTAACAATGAATAAAAATGAGCCATAACGAGCTCAAAATGGCACAACTTTAAGCCGAAAGAACATTGGCCATTTAGAAACTAAAATGGACTGCCAATTGTGTAATAGCCTGCTAATTGTGGCAAGTTCTGCCATAAAGATAACTCGTACTGAGCTATATTTTAAACGCGCCGGCTGCTTTTAATCCGACAGACTGTATGGCATTTGTCTAAGCGGTCTATTTAAAATGATAGAAACTTTTGTCAAGGTTTTGTCCACTTAACAAAAATTTTGGTTATATTAGGTACCTACAGACAGTATTTTAGTTTGAACAACTATTTACAAGTGTAGATTATAATTTACAAATGGCACATGACCGGGGTACCTATATATATAATTTAACTAGCGGACGTTACGTAGTTTCACCCGCGTAGCTCCCGTTGCCGTGGGAATATGGGAATAAAATATGTTACTCAGGGTGAATGTGGCTTTCCAATGGTGAAAGAATTTTTGAAATCGGTAGTTTGAGAGTTAACTGATTAAAAACATACATACATTTTTTTTTCTCTTTAGGTAGGTATTTATAACATTAGTGTAGATAGACCTGTATATAGTATATTAACCTGTAAATAGAAGTGTATATTAAACCTTTTAACGAATATTAACAAGAGATCGGGTCTACACATACCTCCTCGTTTTGAAGTCGGTTGAGAAGTTAAATAACGGACAAAATAATAAAACTTTAATCATGTTGCTCACAAATCGACTTTCTTGCTTGACCGTAAAAAGTGAAATTGACTGTCAGATTAGTAAAACAGTCGGTAGAGTTGAGAGAAAGAGTCAGGCAATGAGTTACTCTTTGTCAAATACACCTGAATGATTGGAATATTGCATAACGCCCCCACAAACTCATTAAAACCATTATGCAAAAAAAAAACTTCAAAATTAAATGTAAACTAATTCCAATGTTTACGAAAGTTACGTATTTATCGCAATGAGTCGGTTTAAATCAAAAGTAAAAGTATTGGCGTATTTAAGCAGGCGTGTGAAATATTGAAGCTCTGATAAAACAGGATTTGTGTTCTACCAACGAACCCTAATCACAAATTTGCTGACCCCTCATGAATCCCTAATGGCGGAAACAGCCTTACCTACTTGGGTTAAGAATATTCAAGAAAATAATTGTGTTTTGTTTTCCTTTATGTATAATTTTGGTGTGCTCATTTTGGTTTCATGAATTTCGGAAAAGGACAGATCTGCAAAAAAACATTTATTAAAATTGCTGGGGGTAATTTTTGGAGAGTTGTAAACACAATGCAAAACGTGTTTGTGCATTAATTTCTAACTTTTTTTATAGTATTAGAAAATGACGTTGCCTGCTGTTTTGAAAGATGATAGCTGGAATCACTCTCACATTTACAAAGTATGAACAGTGGCCCTCAAGTTGATAGCTCAATGTACAATTTACGTTCCGCTCGAAGAACCCGGGATTGTAGGAAAAGTGAAAAGCGAGCGCCGCCGCTGTCAGAGCGTTCGTAGTTTCAATAGTTCGACAGAGAACTTACCCTAACTTATTATAAATAAGTAGTTAGGTTCTGGCAAAGAATCTCTCTACGGTATGAGACTACTGTAACTACGATCGATGGAAAATTCAAAATTGATCATAATTCCATACACCTAAACTACTGTTTTCATTCCTCTTGTGACGTCATGTTTATTCAGAATTCCCACGCCTCACTCTACGGGTACCAGCATTCAGACAAACGTAGCTCCACTTCGACGGACTAACGAGTGATTTAACTTTCATGAGATGCTTTGTGGCTCCTATTGTGTGGTACAATTTGTAGGCCTACGTTTGTACTATGTTGTGTACGCACACACTTACTCTTTTATGTATTTATACCTATACGAAGTGATGACGTAGTACCTACATATATAATATGTTGAACTAAAAGTTCCTTGATATAGTCAGTTTAATAGAGAAATACGATTTCAGTGAAGATGATTTCGGAGTTGGATATATTAGACGTTCAATCTAGAACATTATTCTAGCAACAATTACAAAACTTATACCATTAGTCTAGGAGACCAAATATTTACACGTTTCGTCTCCTAGACTATTAATCTATTCCCTAAGTTAATAATTTCCCTAAGTTAGTTAAGTTTCCCGCTTGGGAGCTACACGTGTAAACGATCACGGCTGGAATTCAAAAAGATAGAGAATAGGGGCCATTGACTACCTTCCCTTATTAGCAAATCAAGGATTCGTAAAAACAAACTCCAAATAATATGAAATATTTGTTTTCAACAATTATATTCCACTAAGATTAATACCTAACAAAATCACGGGAAAATTCATTACTAATCACGTTAATCCAAAGATTAACCGGCGCGGCGATTAAAACTATTTGTTCAGTGATTTCCCTAAGCTCCTCGATCCAGTTAATATGACTAAACTGAACCACTGGCGACTTAACGTCTAATCTCTATCGTTTAGAAATGAATCCCTATTTCCTTGGTCACGACATCACGCGTGGACGGCTGGACCCATTTCGCTAATTCTATTTTTTTGCGTTTGTCATTGTCAGGAGGATCTTACGGAAAGGAAAACAAGAAAGTTGGATGGATTTCCACGTTCATAGCTATGGTATGACAACATCTGTCGGGTTAGCTAGTGGGCAATAGACGTTGATTGTAACTGAATGTTGGATGAGATAAAAATGTACGAGTTATATGATTCATTAAACCCAGTACACTTTAAACTGTGTAAACTTAATATTTTACCATACTTTACTGAAATGTGCATTTTGGGTTCGTCAGAATGAATTCCTTTCAGCAATATATATGTAGGTATGTACGATTTAGCCCTCTCAAGATTCTTAATAAAAGTTGGATGTTTAGAATGACTCAAGTTGCAAGAAATAGAATATAAGCTTTAATGAGAGCCTCTCTCTCCACAAGACCTGACTGAACACATGACAGTGACGTATAATTATGTCACTGATCTCAATTAAATAGTAATTAATTATTTATTAATTATCTAATTAATTAATAAGTAGATAATAATGTAAATATATATGTAATAATTATGTTTCACTGTAATTTTACCAATAAATGTATTTTTTTAAATAAATAGTTAGATGCTATTTGGATCAATATAATTAATAAGTCGTAAGAAAAAGAAAAATAGCAAGTAAACGACCGAGAATATTATTCGTTATGATTGCTAGAGAATATGAACAAAAGAGATAATTGAACGAGAGAGAGAGATAAATGAACAATGTACCTAAATAAACACCTTTTTGTCGTTTGTATCATATAACGTAGCCTAAATTCGCATACAGTAATAATAGCAAATTTACCGGTAGCCAAACCCGCTTAGATACCTATACCCTTTTGGTCTCCTATTTGGTATCACTTTGAACTCCAAATTGTAGTCAATTTTTCCCCTTTTGCGAGTGAAATAACGATAGAATTTTATTATGTAAATAAAGATTTTGTGCAATTATTGTAGGACATTTATCTTAGTAAACCGTTATGTAACGATCCGATCAGTTTACAGACACGCCGGACATCAAAAGTAAAATTATTTGATAAAGCAGAAATGTTTGGACAAAAGAAATCTTTAATAGATTTTTTTTTGTATTTTGAAGAGCAATTTAGAAAAGCGAGACAAAGAGAGTGTAGCAAGAAGCTCCGTCACTAATTGTGGGCTATCTTTTACGTCACTTATTTGTACTCCTTGGAGGAATGAGGGATGTTCCCAAGTTCTGAGGATGAAATTTGTGAGAGAATATTGCTTCAATGAAATATTATCTTCTCAAAAACTACATATTTAGATCAAATATATTATGGTTTTAACAATAGGTACATGTTACCTAATGTGAGTAGGTATGTTACACGAAAATTTTGAAAACTCAATGTGAAGTTAAGAATGATAGTAACGAAAAATCTTTTCTTTATTTCTTGTGACAGATTTTTATGCAATACATTACGGTATTTGGAACTTAGTACTCAGTGGGAGGATAAATAGTGGGTGTGGTAGAGGCTTTACTAATAACTTCGTAGTGAAAGAAAAATGGAATGAAATAAATTATCCATATGAAGGCTATCTATGTCACTGCTTTCATAAGTAAGGAGTCGTTGGCAGACAAGAATATTGACATGCCATGTTTTATGTGCAGTTACTTTCAAAATAATGCCGTATCTACCCATTATCTGTTTCTAATAATTTTAATTATTTGATTACTAGCTGACCCGACAGACGTTGTCCTGCCTTACCCCACTCTTGATGAGTAAAGATTAGGTACATTTAATTGTGGAACAAATTCCGATTGTGGTTTGTGCCTTTTCCGGGTTAAAATCGGGGGTAGTATATTGAGCTTCGATCAACAATATACCAGATAAAGAAACGGGCCCGCTCAAACGTGAGCCGATTTATGATGGTGCTACTTTTTTGCGTTCGGCACGATATCTAGTATATTGTTGATCGAAGATATTGAGCCATCGACTTACAGCATTTATTAATCTGTGCTTACAGTGTATTCTTTGTGTGCTTCAAGCTGTAATCCTCACATTTGAAATCTTAATGAAAACGAATTTTGACAACGCCAAAAAATAGTCGTGAAATAGTCGTAAATTGTCGTACATGTAAAAAAAATAGTCGTATTATAGTTTCGGCGTTATAGCTATAGGTTAGTGAGGATTATGGCGTGAACGTCAAGCTGTAATCCTCACCTCTGGTGTAAGCAAACGGTAAATTCTATCGAATTGGTTTAGGTTCCAAAAAATAGTCGTGAAATAGTCGTAACGACTTGCCAAATCTCAGAAATAGTCCATAAGCGGTTCCCGAGATGTGAAGGTACCCTGGTGAGGATTATGGCTTGAACCTTTGAAAACTTCAAATTTCTCCGGAACGCCTGCGAATTTCGGTTCAAAGTTTGTGCCAAAAAATTGTCATGAAATAGTCGTATGAAGCTATAATAAATTTGAGTTGATTTAATTCTAATTTATATTAAGCGGAATATTTCATAATAATCTAATTCTGTCCCAATATTATAACAAGAGAAGATTTGATTGTTTGTATGTTTGCATCGAATAGGCTCCGAAACTACTTAACCGATTGGAAAAATTCTTTTACTGTTGGGAAGCTACACTCTTCCCGGTAAACATAGGCAATATTTTATTCCCGCGTTCCCACGGGAACGGGAGCTACGCGGGTAAAACAGCGTGACTTCCTCTAGTACCATTGGAAGTTACAAATTTTGTACACGACTGTACATCAATAGAAATGTAGGAAAAATAAAAAGTTTTTATTTTTACATTAAATCAACTCAAATTTACTATAGCTTCATACGACTATTTCATGAATATTTTTTGGCACAAACTTTGAACCGAACTTCGCGGGCGTTCCGGAGAAATTTTAAGTTTTCAAAGGTTCAAGCCATAATCCTCACCACGGTACCTTCACATCTCGGGAACCGCTTATGGACTATTTCTGAGATTTGGCAGGTCGTTACGACTATTTCACAACTATTTTTTTTAACCTAATTCGATAGAATTTACCGTTTGCTAGCACCAGAGGTGAGGATTACAGCTTGACGCTCAAGCCATAATCCTCACTAACCTATAGCTATAACGCCGAAACTATAATACGACTATTATTTTTTTACATGTACGACTATTTACGACATAAACGCCTCGCAAAGTTCCACAATTCAAAATTAAATCGTAGCGGTCCCTCTTAACGAATAATTAATTAAATAATGTTAACCAAGAGAGACCCTTAGGGGTACGTTCCCAAGGGAATTATGGGATATTAAAATAAACGTAATTTGCACGTGATGGTCTATTCAGTGTCACTGAAGTGGTCAGAGAGTTGGTTTTGACTTAGAGTGCCGGGCTAGACAAAGTGTGCCCATTGTGTCACACATTCTATCCATTAAAACTAAATTTCACACATGAACAAGTTGAACTAAGCATAAAATAATATTGAATTCAATGAGCTTTTCAACTAAGTTTCATAACCCTTTACAATTTATGTCACGGAAAATTTACGGGCTCTTGTGAGAAGGAACTTCTAATTTTTGGCTTCAGTCCAGGACTGCAGGACGAGTGAGGGTCTTGTGACCACTCAACATAGATTTTAAATTACATTGCTGTCACTCCTTAGGTTTTAGTAAGTTAAGTTCGTTAAAGTTCAAAAAGGAAAATTTTCATGGATTCTGCTTTCGAGCTGGGACCTGAAAACGCACCTTATTTCTCCAAGCGTCGGGTAGAAGCTTACTATGCGCTTATATTTCACTATAAGATAAGCAATAGGTACCTGATAATAATTACCTACACCTTTGTAATACGTGTGTTAATTCAATCCTATCCTGTTGTTTTAATTAAACATTTTTAATATTTGTTTTCGTATTTTTCACGTTTTCCTCTCGCTGGTCTACTAGTAGATTTTTCTTTTAGAAATAATCAGTACCATTGCAACTGTGTTTTCTTCTTCTGTTTTTTATTTAAATTCTTGATGTGTACATACATATCTAAATAAATAAACAGTATGTAACTATTCGTTAAAAGTTATTAGATACAGTCAAGAGCAATAATATGTATACATTGTCAAGGCTCCTAAAATATGTAAACACCTTCGGCTCCAAAACGAAGTACTCAACGTGAAGAGCATAAAATTGTAACCACGAGTTCACACCATAAATATATATACACTATTGCTTCATTAACATGTATTCACGCGTTGATTCATAAGGTGTACTCATCTTATATTCCATTAAATTATATTTAACTTCTCCGCCAAAAACATGTATCTGAACGGTGCTGCATAAATATGTATCCACTTTTGATGAAAACCTCCAAATTAGATATATATGATTTAATATCTAAATATAACCTTAGACAAAAAGAATACTGAACTGAAAAAATAATGTGTGCTCAAAATTGCATAGGTTTATATTGATATTTTGCTGGCACTGACTCTCAAAAATATTTTTTAATAATTTGATGTTGTAAATCCCTACTAATATTATAAATGAGAGAGTACCTCTGTCTGTCTGTCTGTTACGCTTTCACGCTTAAACGGGTGGAGTGATTGAGATGAAATTTGAAATAGGGATAGTTTGAGGCCCTGGGAAGGACATAGGCTACTTTTTAACCGACTGCGCAAAATGGTGGTTATGATTTTACGCAATAACGGCTTCTACGCGGTCGAAGCCGCGGGGAACAGCTAGTATTTGATAAATACAAAAATCGTCATATGTGTACCTATAATGTTTGAGGAGTTCCCTCAAGTCCTTATAAACTTTTTTTTCACAAGGAGAGCTCCGCTTATGGACTACCCACGCTGGCGAGGCATGGGCTCGTGTGAGGGGCGCCTGGGAATACTCACTAAAACTCCTTGACACCGATCTGCCTCAGTGACGGTGTTCTGTGATCTGTCTAATGCACCAAAACACTGAAGTCCTCATAAAGCTACCCATCAGGACAATATTTTGAAAAAAAAAAATACCAATCTGGAAATATATCCTTTATTCCGGTTTATTCCGGTCTGTAAATGTCGGAGTTATAAGGTAACAAACATTAAAAAAAAAACCTCCTCTTTTTTGGAGTCTGTTAAAACACATTCGGGTTTGCGATACCAAACAACCCGTGCAAAGGTTTCAGATCGATTAACTAAAACTAATATTATAATACGGTTCTTTAAAGAAAACAAACAGACAAACTTTGTCATTTTCATACACATATATAAGTCCCACAAATTATAATAAAGAATTTTTTCTGAGAAAATAGATCGGTGATATTCGTATGGTTCGCGAAGGTGCCCGACCTACAGACATGAACTCTAGCATGCATACGTTTCTCACAATTTTAAAGAATTTGTTTGTATACAGAGTTATGAAATTTTAGTTGTATACTTATTATTGGTGGAGTGTGTATATATATTTATGATGTGAACCCGTGGTTACAATTTTATGCTCTTCACGTTGAGCCCTTCGTTTTGGAGCCGAAGGTGTTTACATATTTTAGGAGCCTTGACAATTTTTACATATTATTGCTCGTGACTGCACAACATTATTACTTAATTAACTTACGAACTTCTTAACAAAACTAAACTTCGATTATTACAAGAAGATATAATAATGAACAGTTCATATTGAAACGCCCAACTTTATAGACATGGTTTGATATTAATTGTCTAGCTCTTCAATACGATTTATTTTGAGATATTATAACTTAACAAAGTAAAATTAAATAAAGCTTAATTTATTAAGGTATTTTCGAAACAATATAAAACTGTTATACTGTAATCCAGACTAAATTACAAAATTATCGAAATTAAAATAAAGCGAATACGGAGTTCAATTCATAATATCGCTGTTTCAGAATATTTTACTAATCAATCAGCCAATATCCTAATTTGAATAAAAATATATGCCTGCCACTTTGGAAGAAAGTCGTGAGAGAGTGAATAAGTATGTATATAATACCTACTGTTTATGTTAGAGTGTTATGATGTGTTTTTATAATTACTTATTTACATTCTTTACAATAAAAAGATATTTAAAGAAGAGTGTTCGACTTGTGAATTATGCAATACTTGTGGTTGAATTTTACGATTATTTTTGATCAAATATTGCAGTAATCGGGCGCCCTCCTATTACTTTTCAATTCGGATCGCGGAAAAGCGACAAAAATGTTGGGTATCAATGCGAACTCGTAAACGTTACCATTGCGGCAATCGGTCAATTGGGCCGTTGCGTTAGGGTCATGAAAGGAATACCTATTTATTTTTATGGCTTTGTTCATAGGATCAAGATAACCTTTAGATCGGTAACTCTTTTAGCTGATAAATAACTATCGTGACTATCATAATGATACCTATCACTAATATTAGATGAATTTAAAAAAAAATACAATAGTATAGAAACACGCTTCAATTATAAAACTTAACAATTAAATGATTTATTGTTGTAAAAAATTTCACGACATTTTTGGTCATACGATTTGAAAGCGTAGCTGAAGTTGACTGGTGAAACACCTTTTGTGCCATGTTTAGCCGTTTCTAAATGTGAGACAAAATAACGACAATTGACCAGTAACTTTCTACCTATGGATTCATGTCGAGTGGTAGAGGATTGCCGCCCTGCGGTGCCAGCAACAGTTATCATCGATCACCCTATTTTAGTGTTTCTAAAGTGTAACTATAATTTATTCATACATAAATCGTACTAGATACCTACAACAAACACGTTAAAGGGAAAACAGTGTCGTTTTCAAACAAGGTCAATGAGTTTAACCTAAATGTAGTCGATCAGCGGTATCATTGAATCCAGAAACAATGAGTGTAATCGACCGAGTGCGATGTTTCCTCTTGTTGTGAGCTACAAATTATGTGAGCCCGGATTTCGTCGCACAATCGCCGTTGTACCTTGTATTGTGTACATTAGCAATAGAGGGAAAGAGAATGGTTTAATTTTATTGATCTCTATGCTGATTAGTGTGGTTTTTAGGGTTCCGTACCCAAGGGATAAAACAGTACCTACGTACCCTATTACTGAGACTTTGCTGTCCGTCTGTCTGTCTGTCTTTCTCTAGGCTGTTACTCAAAAACCGTGATAGAGCGCTGAAATTTTTACAGATTATGTATTTTTTTCCGCGATAACAGCAAGTACTAATAGCAGAACAAGCAACCTTTATTGATTAAGAATCTAGGCGGTCCATTTCTGATCGGCGAGGATTATTATTTTGGATATTACCGTATCTTACCAATGTATCCCTTTTTCCTTATTTAAGAAAGCCATCAATAGGAGAGGATGAAAAGTGAACAACGATCGACGTTTTGAAGCGGTGTATTGTGACCAATATTAACAATTTTCGGAACTAAATAGCTCGTAACTAACTTGGAGGTTAAGTTGCGCGCTACTGCTGCATTGAATAAGCCTGCAGTATGGTGAGCTGACTGGCATACTGATATGTTGTAGCGCACGTACGTGGTGAGGTTTGATCAATGTGCAGTGATGAGGTGCAGAGAGTTTCTAATAACGGGTAACTTAATGTTTTACCACACATGATTAGAATAGTGATGGAAGGATTTTTCGTAATTATATTTATACCTACAATATATTGCCCATGACAGAAAGTAGTAACATCCATATAACAAATCGAAACGGCTTTGGTGAAAATTTTACATTACATAGAGTTTCTTTTTCCAAGAACTTATTCATTTGTTAGTTTTCTCAATAAAAACAAGAAGCCGTGAGACGATCTCACCCGACTGCCCCTCTGTGAAAGTGAAAGTTCAATTCCGATTGATGTTGTCATTTTTGTTTTATTTCAAACTTTGAACAGATAATCTACGTGACCTAGTGACGAAATATAATGCAACAGAGTCACAGACTATAGACACAAGTCTCACCATAAGCCCCTCTGCAATCTATTTTATAGAGAGGGGCTAAAATTACTTGTAGAGGTTTTAGTTACTTGCTGTACTGACACGACCTCTGTGACCTTAGAAAAGAAATTTACAAAACTAAAACCGACTTCTAACAAAAACTGAAAAATAAAATTTACTTAGCACAAAGTAATTATGTATTTTGATTTATCAGAATGTTATTTAATACCATATTGAAGTCAGCGCCTAGTAAACCCCTAGTTTTTAATCTGTACTATAATGGCAACGTCTTCCTTTTTTGACGAAGGTTAAAAAAAAATAACCGAAACTCAGGATTTGGGATTTCTTCTTCTGATCTAAACGAGACCTTAAAGTCAGGACTTGACATTTTAGAGCATGTCATTGATACCAACAATCTACAATCGGAGGCTGAAGAATATTATAGTACCTACTTTATCCAAAAAAGAGTACGCAGATGCCTACTTTACGCCCACTCCTGACTACATAATTGCATTATTGTCCCACGTATTAACAGCATACCGCAGAAAAGCAAAAATATTTATGTTTACGTAACCTATGAAACCGATTGTAGAAGGCGTGTTCAAATTGTGCTAAGACGCAAAACACTTTATCCTCAGAAATTGGTTCGCCGTACGATCATATTTTATTAATCCCGCGCCTAATATTATGCGACTCTTAAATATAAGGAAGGTTACATTGATGGCCGGGGGAAAATATTTATAAACAGGGGCAAAAAAAGAGTAGAAAATAATGATGGGTAGCGTTGTGCTGTTCATATACCAATATTATGCCCTTTCCTAAGTCTTGATTTTTTTAGTAAAATGTTCAAAATTTAAAAATGTATGCGTACTCTTAGATGCAGGCAATTGATGTATGTAATACATCACTAAAACTAGACAGTTTCAATATCATAACGGTTGCAGCCGTTATTACTCTGAAATCACATTCGGTCACATTCACATGTGAGATGTGTGATATAGGTACCTATAATTAAGCCTGAAACGTCTTTCAAAGGAGGTATCAAGGACGCCAGCCGCTTATACCTACTCATAAATGTGCTTTCAGACCCATATTAATTTCATTTTATCTTTTTGTTTCAGGTTTTCCACCACAATAAATGCAACGTTGGTATGTACTCTTACTTAATTATTTAGTCTCCAATGAACAAAAATATGTCTTCCTTTCGGGTCGTCATGCTAGTTACTATAATTCTTCTATGGATTAGATGATAGTCAACATAAATAGTAGGCGAAAAAGCGAGTCTTCAGAAACAAATTAAACCATTTTGTTCTGAATATTTTAAAAACGTTTTTAGCTTTCACATTTTTTAAGTTAGGAATTGGTCAAGTTAGGAAATAGACAAAGTCGACCGGAAGGTTCCAATCTACAACTCAGTCTCTTGTCAAAGTTTAGAGCTTATTTCAGTTAGCGTCGAAAGACATTGTTTTTGTATGAAATTGGTTGTCGACTACAATAATAACGTTTTTCGACATTACATTTTATTGTGTTAAATACCTACACGGATTTAGCAGCGAAAGAATACCAAGTTACATTGCATCACAGTCAAATTGCATTCCTATCCAAACAATTAAATTATATTCTGGATTGCATATTTTGGAATAAAACATTTTTAAAATCAAAGTTGAATTATTAAAATAATTAAAACGTTAAAAATGGCTTTGAATAAAACGCTTACAAAACCACAATCAATTTCCCATTGGAAGACGTAAGTTCTACTCTATTATCGTACACACTTAATGGCAGCCAAGGTACAAAAATTACTTCATTACGTAATAGGTACTTATACCTACTTCTTACTAATATTATAAATGCGAAAGTTTGTGAGTGTGGATGTTTGTTACTCTTTCACGCTCAAACCGCTGAACGGATCGAGCTGAAATTTGGTACAGAGATACATTATAGTCTGGAATAACACATAGGCTACTTTTTATCCCGGGAATAAGTTCCCGCGGGAACAAATTTTACGCGGGCGAAGCTGCGGGCATCAGCTAGTTATAAAATAACTAGCTGATGCCCGCGGCTCCGCCCGCGTGGAATGTTATTCCCGGTTCCCGGTCACTTAGGGGTATGAAAAATAGATGTTGGCCGATTCTTAGACCTACTCAATATGCTCACAAAATTTCATGAGAATCGGTTAAGCCGTTTCGGAGGAGTATGGCAACGAAAACTGTGACACGAGAATTTTATATTTTAGATAATTTATGATTTAAAAAAAAAAAAAAAAAAATTGTTGAATAATAAAGCTGGGTAGAGATTTGTATGCGAAAGCTGTTTTATTATTTTGTTGAATAGGTACTTCTGTGAGAAAGTGAAAAAGTGTTCCGTTTTGATTATAATTTTAGAGAGTACCTAAATCTCTTTTTATGAGTGCGCGGATATTACTATTGTCATAAAGTTTAATTTACTTTTCTTATTGAGTCAGCGTCAACAAATCTTTATGACATATTTTAATGGACTCTGCGAGGTCACTTTTATAGCCAGGCTTTTAAATTTTTCATATTATACAAATAACTTTAATTAACATTAAAGTGCCGTTTTCTATGTCACAATTTTCATCTAATCAAACAAATTGCCCGGCACTCCCAGTGATAACCCGCACAATAATTGGCAGCTAACTAAAAGCGACCACACCTTGGTCGATCTTAATTACAGCACCTTGTATAGGGCACTCATTATCTCTGTTAACAATGAGGTGAGCTCGTAAACGTTAGTTAATTTTATTACTTACTCCATTTTCTTTTCTATAAAATGTTATTCGTTGTGGCCTTTTAACAGTTCTTCGTAACGTCTTAACTAGAGGTGCGTTGGTACTTACCTATTTCACTTTTATCACCGACTATACAGTCAAATAAACACCCTATTACGGACTACACTTTACTAGTAATGCGAAAAGGTCATATTGTTCCAATGAATTCAGGCCATACATTTCTTGTATGCAAAAGGTCATATTGTTCGAATGTGTTCACTTGTTAGCGTAATGTAACAATGAGGTGCGTTGTTCTAGGAACTCCCTTGTTTTATTTTAGTCATGGATGTCTATAATTTATGTTATGTATGACTTTTATACATAGGTAATTAATAGTAGGTACAATAAGTATGTTGGTATGCAGTGTTGTCACCGAGATCGAGGCGTGCACGTCGCATGATTATTCTTTTAGCTGTTTCAAAGTTTATCAGAAAGAGACACAGCGTGAAACTTTGTTTTCGTTGTTAAAAGTAGAGAATAAAGAGTCTACTTACAAAGTTTAATTTAGAAAAACAGTAACGCTGTTTCAATGTTCAAGATAAGAAACTGTCGTGACCGCCCACTTAGCAGTCGTACTTTTTAGCGCAAACGACGTTAAAACGTTCTTACAGTCAACTTGTTTCCATAGTAGAGAATGTTGATTTGAGTACGTACGCTGACTTCATACTTTATTTTTATTCAATTCAATATGATATTGTAGTACATAAACCGTAAATAAATCGATGTTTGTTACCTACTGGTTATTACAATTCAATTGGTTAAGGTGCTGCAGTCCTAGCTAGGTTATTGGTTAACCTGTGTTAAGGACCACAGTGCCGATCCCCATTCAATTTTTACATGACACTAACAGTGCCAGTTGTTGTGCATTAGGTTAGGACAAGATCTAAATACAAAATAGCTTTTCACAATAAATTAAAGATAACGATTATAAAGTAAATAAAACTAAACTAAGAATAGCAAACTAATTACTTATGTAATATCTACATATTTTTTGAACATACATTCAAGTTTTTTTCCTTGAAGGGAAAGATGCAAAGTGATTTCACTTTATATGTTTGTCCCTCATAATATGATGGTGGACATAACATTAAAATGATGAAAAGGACCTGTGCAGGATGTGACTTACTGCTATTGAAATTTAGCCGGTCAAATTCTTTAAACTTCACGTAACGATTTCCATGTTACTGGTAACCGGAACCAATGACTTAGTGCTTTCCCAAAAGAGATTTTCCGTAGAGAAGGAAAAATCGAAATAAAGCTCTGTGGTTAAACAAGACTTCCTTCTCACCCCAGCGAGTGAAGTCGAAAATACCTCCTAAATGGATTGCATGATCCAATAAGTACGTTATTGAAATTGAATTCATATTTGCAGTCGATACGAGATATGACTGCAATAGGTACTACGAATGTAAAATATAAGGTTTGCTGAAGAAATGGCAAGAGGCCAGAAATGAGACAACTCGACATGACTAACATAATAATATATATATGGGGTTGAACGAAGCGGAAACTTTCGCTGATATATCTACCAAATTGTTTATGTTGTTCCATTTGGTTATGTACCTACTATGCGGGATTAATATATTAATATTGCAGCGAAGCAGTTTTATAAGGATATGTTTTATGGGGGATATTTGCCAAATAGCTTGCATATAAATAAACAGAAAGTAGATGGATAGAAGAAACCAGGGATATGAAATTGTTTTGCTCGATTGCTGTTGCATAGCCACATCAATTGATGTGATGACTTGTACAATGCTTTCTTTTTAAGTGGTATCAGGCATTTAAGTACTACTACTACCCTACAGCTGGGGCAGGAAAACGAATGTGTAATGAATGATTTTGAACAACAATTTAATGCTGTCCATTTTTAGGGTAAACTAGCCCTATAGTATGAAACACCTCACTACACTAAGAATGTTTTTTTTTTTTAATTTTACCCCTACTTGTTAAATGTGAAAGCAATATATTAGTATAGGCTATAAAGTACCTAGTACGTATAATAATAGTTACAAATGAAGTTCTGCATATTCATTCTAACAGAGAACTTTCCAAGATGTAGTCCCACCTGCCCGCCTAATCTACATGTTGAACATAGCCACAACGGTAAGTGAAGGTTCGTTAGCTAAATGCCATTTATTATTCTAACACGAATGTTTATTCTACTACACCCGTAATACTATTATATTTGCAGACGTTACCGCGGTCCATATAAATATTTAAAATCACCCATTTGCGGTCCGTTCCCTTAATTATTTCGGGATTAGTGTATTCTCTCGTTGAATCTGGTTTGGGAAAATATATTACGACATTCTTTGAAAACTTATGGACACCTGTGTTCTTTGGTAGTTTCGAAAGAAATGATTTATGCGTTGGAATTTTTATCAGGAGTCGTTAGTTCGAATCTCGGTCATTATCACTGCAGTGAAATATTTCTTATACAGACAGTAGGTATACTAGAATTTTCGGTCATATCAATCAGCCTATTTGATTGCCGTCCACTGCTGCCCCTTCAGTTTTCATATAATTTTGAGTAGGTGCCTATCTTTGACCTTATATCTATCACTGCCACGTTTTCCAGAAGAAAGAGTTGGTACAGATTTTTTAAAAATTATTCAGTTATCTTCCTCTTTTTTTCCTTACTTGTTAAACAACACGTGCACCACTGCAGGTGAAGAAGTAGCCCTAGAAGATAGTGGACTCTATCGCTCCTTAGTTACAACTCTGAGTAAGATGTGTACACAAACATGTTGGTAGTTTACAACTGGAGATAAACTAAGTAACAAAAGTTAATTACTTAGTTAAAACAACGTCAGAAATAATCCAGAGCGCTCCCACAGTCTGAATTTTCAAGAATATGTACAGTGCAAGGCTGGCATTCTCACAATCTAAAAATATATATTGAATTTCTCTTTGGCTGTTTTTTTAAAAGTATCTTATTTTATTACCTAGCGTCATAGAGCCTGTTTCCCATAGACAAATCTCCGCTAACATCTCAAACCGCACCCGGACATTGAATTGTTCAAGTTCATCATCGTTTTAAGATACTTCACCTGTCTAGCCAGTAAAATAATCTTATAGCGAAAAACAAAACAATATTTTTCAAAAATGTGTATTGAAAATTTCATTTCCTGTAAGTTTTCGAATCCTGACAGATACTCAAGAAATGCAGCATTTATATTTTCTCAATGCAAATATTGTGAGCTTCTCAAGGGTTATGAGCTGACAAGTTGCGACATGCACAGCATGCAGTGTTTGTCTATAGGGGCCTAGTATTGTTGATAGCTGAGCAACAGACTATCTGAGAAGCGTTTGTGATTTACTATTGCAACCTTTGTGTGACACAAACAGACTTACCTAGCGCCTAGTGAAGCAAGCAAAGCAAGCAAATTTTATTGATGTTGTTTTTGTATTTAAGAGAATTAAAAGAAATAATACAGACCAAGTGTGAGTCGGACTGGCGCACAGAGTTTCGTACCAAAAAGCGACAAAACATCAGGTTTGTTGCATGGGGGCTCCCGTAATTTCTTATCTGGTTTTGGTATTTATGTTGATAAACAGAAATACAATACATATATTATAATCTGTGAAAATTTCAGCTCTCTAGCCATCACGGCTCCTGAGATACAGCCTCGTGATAGACAGCCAGACGGACAATGAAGTCTCAGTATTAGGGTCACAATTTTACCCTTCGGATACGGAACCCTAAAAAAAATGTTGTACTTTTATTTTATAGGTTCATGAATTATTTAAGCTACTCGCTGAGCATAACTCTGTTACGTCAATCTAGTGTCTAATTTTCTAAACTGCATTTGCGACTTTATTAACTTAGTCTATTTACATTAACATTGTATTGCGTTTTTATTTTCATGAAACATTACTGATTTATGGATAAAGTATTTATGATAATATTATGAGTTAAGGTTTAATATTAATATATTCCAGCATTCAAAGTGTTGTTAGGAATCCTGAGATATCGTTTCGAGGAGTTAGTTATCCGGTGCCTTTGATGCTAAACGAATAGGTAGATGGGATTTTGTGGTTTAATAAATCGATTCGAATTATTAATAAATCGATAGGATTTCTACGCGTAATTAAAGAGCAAATATATAGATTTTTTATATACATATGAAACAGTTGTTTTGACTTTGATTCAGAATATAGCACCCCATTGACCTCTTCACTCACTTGATACTAAGCATACTAATTCTTTTTACATTTCTACTTCCAATCTAAATTCATGTTGCCCCAACACGCCAGGATAAATGGAACTTGTGTTGGTATGGACCACATATACGCGGGTACACAGGGACGAATTATACGATGTAAAATCTACATGAGAATGTAGAGATGACATGTTTGTGACTTTCCTGGTATTTATCCGAGCTACAAACAAATTAAGAGCATAACATTTCTCTGTTTAGTAATTTATGTAAATTTGTACGTGTGTTGAGATTTTTTGAAGAAGGTATACTTACCAGTGAACTATCTATCGAGCTCATAACTGCAGTAGCAATCCTACGTAACTATGGCGTCAACCTTCTAGCGCTACTTGTGACCTTTTTCTTTAAGACAATTCACACACACTTAATATATAAATTGATCTTTCGTAGGTATATTATCGATAATTTCATTGTTATTACTAAAGCAACCCGTGGTCGAGTGGTTCTAGTATGGAATGGAAATGCAAAGGTTGATAGTTCGAATCCTACTATCTTGCAAAAACACTTTTTGTGTTTCATTTATAAATTAATATCAGGTTGATTAATAAAATATGTTTCTCAAGTAGAATTATTTTTAGAAACTTTATGCAAAATTACTTTATCAATATTTAAAATTATATTTTTGTTTTAAATATAAAAAAGCTAGAATCGAACCACGAATATCGAATATGCTGATTTGCACATCTATTCGTAAAATATTTTTAGCTCGTCAAAATCACACCTTATGGAAAGCAATGGAGGTTTAATATTATATGAATGTAAATGTTACCGTTAAATACCTACCTGTAATTTATATGTATGTACAAAGGATATAAGTAGAGCAGCGTTGGTCAACCTTCCCTACAAGTTAAATTTATACGCATGCCATTTTGTCTTAGAGGCATTTCAAATAAATTGTTCATTTTCATACGATCCTCTTTAAACATAGGAATCTAAGAGAATATTTATTATCCCTCAATGGATGTTCTGTTGAATAATAGCAATTTATTTTTACACAACACTTTTACAATTTAACAATCAGCCCACATTGTTTCAAAGCGCTAACATATTATTATTATGTATTGTGTTCTATAAATATTCCGCGTACCCATAACAAACGCCATCCGGCCCTGTTCGTATGGTGTGATACTGTGCAATAACTCGCCGCGCGGGAATCACGCGAGGTCAATTTTTCACATCGTATAAATAAAATGTTGCTCTACACAGACGAACGCATCTGAACTTGTGAAAGGGGAAATGTCCGATGAAAGTTTGGTTTAATATTATGGCGTGAATGTTTGAAGAGGGTATGACCTATATGAATTTTTTTTAGGATTGGAAGTACAGTCACGAGCAATAATATGTAAACATTGTAAAGGCTCCTAAAATATGTAAATACCTTCGGCTCCAAAACGAAGGGCTCAACGTGAAGAGCATGAAATTGTAACCACGAGTTCACATCATAAATATATATATATACACTCGTTGCATATACACTCCACCAATAATAAGTATACAACTAAAATTTCATAACTCTGTAAACAAACAATTTTTTTAAAATTGTAAGAAACGAATGCATTCTAGAGTTTCTGTCTGTAGGTCGGGCACCTTCGCGAACCATAACAATATCACCGATATATTTTCTCAGAAAAAATCTTTATTATTCTTTCTGGGGCTTATATATATGTATGAAAATGACAAAGTTTGTATGTTTGTTTTCTTTAAAGTGCCGTATTATAATATTAGTTTTAGTTAATCGATCTGAAACCTTTGCACGGGTTGTGTGGTATCGCAGACCCGAATGTGCTTTAACCTTAGACCATATATCACGGGACTAGCCTTTGCGAACCGCCGCATACAAAAATATTCTGCTAGTTTTCATAGCGGGTGAAGGGGGAAACACAAAGACATATAAAATTTCATTATTTTTAAAAATGTATTAATCGACAAACGCGTAATGGCTGTTGTGTGTTAATTTTTATTGTACAGTCAACTACAATGAAATGTACTAGTTTAATCATATAAAATGATGTACTGATGTACAGTGCTTTTTATAAAGCCAAAAGACCAAAATAATGGTCTATTGGCTTGGCAGAAAACAATGCTTAAGTAAGGCGCATCCTGTGGTTAGATGATCTAAGGCTTTAATAGACTCCAAAAAAGAGGTTTATTTTTTTTTTAATGTTTGTTACCTCATAACCCCGACATTTACAGACCGCAATAAACTTTTTTATATAAAAGGATATATTTACAGATTGGTATTTCTTTTTCAAAATTTTGTTCTAATGGGTAGGTTTATGAGGACTTCAGTGTTTTGGTGAATTAGACAGATCCCAGAACACCGTCACAGGGGCAGATCAGTGTCAAGGAGTTTTAGTGAGTATTCCCAGTGCTATCGTGATCTAGCTAGGCGACCCTTACACGAGCCCATGCCTCGTCAGCATGGGTAGTCCGTAAGCGGAGCTCTCCTTGTAAAAAAAAGTTTATATTATTGCACCTGACTGTATATAATTAAATATAATAATTTAGCAAATTTGTAGGGCTCGGTGAGAAGTTTGCAGTTCTTACAGAAGCAGGCCTAGACTGGGCGGGTTGACGGAGCGGGTGGTAGTAGGTAATTTTGTTATTGATAATAACAAGTTTAATATTAGTTTCCCTACTATGAGCTTCTTAATTAGACGAGGATGGGTATATCCAATTTTCGTAACGTAAATATCAATGTTTTATATAGATGTGGAAAACTAATTGTGTTTTCGTTATATTATCTGGCTATGATAAAATGGATAGAACATAATATTGTAACATATTGGATATCCTACTAATATTATGAATGTGAAAGTTTGTGAAGATGTTTGGATAGATAATAGCTAGAAAATTTACATGAAAGATCCTAAATAGGTACAACTGCAATTTCTGGAAATGGTTCCCAAACCTTCTGTCAGATATCATCAGACAAACGGTTATTTATGCAATTGATTACTCGAAAAGGTGCTTGTGTGTATTTATGCATATCGAAATTTGAGCATTTTTTTTAATTTGTTTCCCCGCGGTCCTCACCACCTATTACGTGGGATAAATTCTAAAAAGGTGAAATGTGGGCATAATAATATGCCTCTACCTACCCCTTCGGGGATAAAGGCGTTATCATATGCCATATGTTTATATGTGTGCCTTTTCTTAAAGCTCTCTCACACACACTTCCGTCTTCTCTACATAGTACTTGCTTCTTCTTCATGCTCTCCACTCGACCTAAAACGTGTCACTATATCTATTTGAAAATGCCTCCTAGTTCATTTGCCCGTCAAACTACTCTCGGTGTGTAGGTAGTTTGACGGGCAAAGGATGCATTTATATACCTACTTTGATCGCATCTGCCGCCAACCTAATAATAAATTATTCAGATTGAAAAGCATTTTAAATGTTTTAGATAGAGAGGTCTGGCACCTAAAAGTTTAGGGTACACGTACCTACGTACGTACAAGGACGGAACTTTTTGAGCTCTCATTTCAGCCGTTCCGTACGTAAGTACCTACCTGAGAAGCTTACACTACCTACTGTTCAAATATTTTAGGTCGATTAAACATTGTTGAGGAAGTTTTCCAAATAGATTTAGTTATATCTTTAAGTAAGAGATTAAAATATTCCACAGTTCTGATTTGCCTACTTGGTCTTCTCTAAAAAGGGCAAATAGGCAATTATAGCGTAAACAACAGTCAAGGATTTTCTGAGTAAAATTGGTGAAGGTAATTCTTGAATTACAATTACATCAGAGGAAAACAAATTGAGTTCCTCAAGGAATTGAAAAACAGATTGTAAGTAATATGCAATACACCGAAAAATTGTAATATGAATTTAAGATGACTCGTGTTTCACCTTACATCCTCAAGATAAATTGTGAACGCTTGAATTAACGAGTGTAGGGTGTGACGGTGATTTCCGTCCAAAGTCCCCTCCAATGTACGATATGTTTAATGTATATGTATTGATATCTATATTAATATGTCTGGATCTGAAGCGAGAACGCTCGGTTATTCTACTTCTTTCCATTTCCTTTTTAAGATGAAGGTTAAAATGAAAGGGCGTATGAAAAGAAAAGCCCCTTGCACTGGTTTTATTATTGCACTTGCTCGTAGCGAGTAAACTTTATACATCTCCAACTAATATTAAAGAGTTTGGTTTACGGTAATATAATACTCATTGAACGCAAAGAAGAAAATAACTACAAATTATAATACAATATCGTCGTACCCGATTGGGTGACCAACAAACCTTATTATCTCCAACTCGCTCAATAACTTTCCTTTGTCTGAACAAATAATCACTATCCGCATTGTTTGTGGATTACTCTGTATTGGTTTATAGATTAGAGCGGCTCAGTTAATTATAGTAATATTTTCTCGTTATAGAGTGCTGTTTTGTTAGATAACTTGTTTATTAGTTTATACACCAATAGACAATGTATAGGAAACTTTGGGAACCCCGCTGACTTGGTGTCATGTAAACGACCACTGCGTTAAGTGTCTATCGCTATTGCTTATCCTCAGATGGGTGACCACTAAGTTATATTTTCATTTAGTAGCGTTTCTGTGTTTTGAAAGACACGTAAAGCCGTTGGTCCCGTTTTATGGTAATATAGTTATCGTTAAACCAAGTTGAAAGCCTTACGGGCAGCTTGAATCAACACTAGTCACTACACATAAATTACTGTGTAGCTTAAGGTAAAAGCTTTACCTATTGGACCGTATGCTTATCTGCCACCCTAGTGTAAACATAAAAATAAGCTTTCGTGTTTAGAAGTTAATGTTACAAAGATATAATTTGTTAATTTATACTTTTCTGTGGAACTCAAGGTCGTTGGTAGCAGGACTCGAAATACCCTGAATTGTAGCTATAGTTTTGGTTCAATGCTCCGATGCCAATAGAACCATGAAGAGCAGTGCAACTTTGTAAAAGATTCTACGCACTTTCGAATATTTGACGAAAAATATGTATTGTGTAGTATTATTAAATCTGGTTCAATGTGTGATCAAACACTACCATCATCGAAATGTAAAATTTATTTTAAACATTTCTGATTAAAATCACCTGTAGTTATATAATATGTAACTCACAGAAGTTACTCCACAAATAATGTCCGATTATCAAACGTGTGCATATGTCTGGTACATTCAAGTATACAGGGTGAATTTTTCAAAAGGGATTGGATGGCCAAATCCGAAACTATTAGGAATAACGAAAAATGCTCAAAGGAGTCACGAGCCCGATTTTGATGAAACTTAAAACCTCATCATTAGAATTTTGAAAAACCAATAATTCTAGCTGGGAATCAAATCCATTGATTTTGAAAAAAAAACACACCCTTTATTATTACACCATACGATAGTATTGCTATTAAGGATCATATTCTGGGAAGTAATGGTATACGGCAAACTACAGGAAAGAGCTCATCTTTAACAAAATACATTTTATTTTTCTTACGTTGACTGATTAATTGTTCAATATCTTTGCAATACATAGCTGGATTCGAAACCTCAAGGAATAATTAAGGAATATTATTGATTCCGTTGAGAATATTCTCTAAAAAAATCATTCTGAGCATAATTTGAAACACGGAATAGTTACGATGATTTCTGGGATTTCGAACGAAACAAATTATGATACAAAATTTAGGTACATGAAATATGCATTCTATTAAAATTCCAAATGTTACTTAAATTTGGCGTATATCATTACTTTGCAAAAATTGATCCTTAACAGCGACTCTATCGTATGGGGTAATAATAAAGGTGTGTTTTTTTTTTCAAAATCAACAAGTTCGATTCCCAGCTAGGATTATGAGTTTTTCAAAAATCTAATGATGAGGTTTTAAGTTTCATCAAAATCGGGCTCGTGACTCCTTTCAGCATTTTTCTCTATTCCTTATAGTTTCGGATTTGGCCATCCAATCCCTTTTCAAAAATTCACCCTGTATACAGTAGGTACCCTGCAGGGACTGCTGAGCACATTTGAAACGAAATTAAGATGGCGGCTCATTTAACACGAGCACTTTATTGTAATCAACATTCAGGATCTGATGCATAAGGCAGAGTTTTTTGGTAATTATTTTGCGCTTGAGACCAAAAAGTTTTCTTTCCTATAACTGACTAACTGAAACACTCAAGAGAATAATAAGTTCCTTTGCCTGCCTATTTTAATAATATTCAAAATCAAGTCATTGTAACAATTTACATCTCAGAAGTTTACTTACAAACTTGATTTCATGACTTTGATATCATAAAAAGAAATCGTTTGCCTATTCTTAAAATTCTAGCTTTGTCTTTTTACCTACCCTTTTCCCAAGTAAATATATTTTAGTAAAAAGTGATAAAAGCAAAACGTATTTTGCGAAGAAAAATCGCAAAATTCGATTTGGCGATTTGTAAGTACTAACTATTCTATACACATACACCTTTGCTTTATTTTAACAAAATGTGAGACTCCTAAAACCGTACATTTTTCTCTCGAAGAAAAACCATTTTCATTATTCCGTTTACCAACATATGAAATTGTGCGTAGAAAAACGGTTTCACTCACTGTACCGCCTTCATCGTAAACTGACTATAGCCTCAAGCAAGAACGCTTTTATCGTTTACCAAGAGATTGTACAACCCGGGGTGTGAACTCTCATGCATAGCAAATGTGCACTCGTTTAATCCTCCCTTGGTTGAGTAACGTAAAACCTTCTGAAGGGAACAATACTAGGTACTTAGTTGTTCTAGAGTACCTTATATCTCTAGGGCATGTAGAAAAATGGTAAAGCAATGTTTATATTGTTCATTTGCATAGCGTATCGACGTTTTACTGCAATTATTGTAACTGACAGGGCCTTACCTTAGTTGCTACTATTGCCTATTGCCACCAAGCCCTGACTACCAGCTTATAGCAAGTAATAATTTATTTTTCATTGGCATAACTATTTTCTTTTTATTCTTGTATTTAGCTCACCAAAATGACACCCTCCGATAGATACACAAATCAATTGCGACGTTTACCGAATTGGTTGCCACTCTCACAGTCCACGAGTTAATTGACGGAGGTTCTCAAGACTGGCGCCTAGTGATGTGCCTCTTCACGGTCCGCTTGAAGAATCAGGGATTGTAAGCGGGGGAAACATGGCCTAGTTTTCTCTTAACAGACAACAGATTAAACAATTGTTAGAGCTGCATGTCTCAGTTACTATGGATTTATTAACAAATACAGAGTATGTACAAACCCCCTCCACCCACGGTTCTATTATTAAACAAGTCAAGTGTAGCCACCGCGGACGCAAATGGCGACAACTAGCAAAGTAATAACTAGTCGTTAAACTAACACGTGACTAACCCTAACCCTGTCATTTTCCATTAACTCAAGCATTCGAACGAACTCACACAGTTTGGTGTGACCTGCTTAAAGTTTTAAGGCAAACTAAAGTACCCATTTGAGGAGAGAAAATAGTTTAAAGTTTATTAATATTCGTCGTGGCTTGAATAAATTATGAAAGAGTTGTCGATTTTATAGTTTAAATCTGTTATGATATGGAACATTTTAATATATTAAGTTTAGTTTTTATTGATACGATTCATGGTTACCAGGAAGTTTTGAGTTGATGGGATATTTAAGAACAAAAGCGGTTTTACGGTTAGCGGCTGTATTCTACCAAATGTATCAGAGCTAGTGTTCCAAAGAGATCTTCAACTTAATCCCAACCTCTCTTTTTCATCTTAAACAAGGTGCCTCAGGCAGAGACGTGTGGGACACATTACATACACTTCCCTATCTGTGTACCTATTCACTAAGTTCTAAACCTTGCGACAGTCTACCTTAGCAAACAGGAAAGTATACCGTAGCAGAAACTTAACCGTCTCACTAATAGGACGCTCCGAAGATCAGAAAAAGGATAAAAAGAAAAAGGATAAGAAAGCGGACCCAAAAATAGTAAATTGTAATATTTCAAACTGAAACTTTAAAGGAAACTTAAGCACAGTAATAGATACTTTCAAAAAAATAACGATCACGCAATATCAATATAAGAGCGTTCAAGGACTCTCGCACCCTCCTCGTGCGGTGGAGAGGACGTGCCGAGGACCACTTGATACTTCACACTTCGATCTGTAACCGAAGGTTTCGATAGTAAATAAAATATGTTGTCGAATACAGATGAACAAGAGTAGGTACCTATTTGATATTTTTGCACTGACACGGCAAATGATGCTCTGCCTTATAAATTACGAGCTGTGCCCTTTGACGTCGTTTGTGTATACTAATGTACTTACTGCGAACCACGTAGCACCTACATATTTATTTAATGTATGGAACTGCGGGCATATAGTAGGTATGCATCTACGAACCCCTTAGAGGAAAATGAAGTTACTATATGCACGTACAAATATTTATTCCGACCAAGTTCCAGTGACCGGGAACCACCCACGCAGTTGAGAATGTAGTTGAAGCAAATAAAGATGCAAGCTACTTATGCGAGCAGCTTTACAACAAATTATTACTAACTACCTACTCATGTTTCTGCGAAATGTACATAGTGAAAATAGCTAGGTTTTATAGCTTATACTACTTATTATAAGTAGTACTGACAGCTGTTGCAAGTATACGTCAATTTTGTTACCTTTAAAGTAATCTATACTATAATAATATTATAAAGACGATGTTTCTTTGTAACGAATAGGCTCCGGAATTACTGGACCGATTTGAAAAATTCTTTCACTGTTGGAAAGCTACACTCTTTGCGGTGAACATAAGCTATATTTTTTTCCCGTATTCCCACGGGAACGGGAACTACGCCGCAGATTTTTGGTTTTTTTTTGTTTGTTTGTTTGTTTGTAACGAATAGGCTCCGGAACTACTAGACCGATTTGAAAAATTCTTGCACTGTTGGAAAGCTACACTCTTTGCGGTGAACATAGGCTATATTTTATTCCCGTATTCCCACGGGAACGGGAACTACACGGGTGAAACCGCGTGACGTCCGCTAGTTACTCATATACTGGTCTGAAATTCTGCAAGAAATATTGTTGTCTTTCTTGCAGAATTTCATATACCAGTATAAGTTATGACACACAGATGTACCTATACTTGTGTAAAAACTTTATGGACGTGCACGTGTATACATACTTACAACATTTGAAATTGACTGAAAGAATCGAATCCAGTTGATTTTACATATAAGTGATTAGAATTTAAAGTGTGGCAAAATAAATACGAATTACAAATGCATCTACAAATCGAGAGCTTTATCTTGCCATCTCTGTCAGAAGAACGAAAAGTAGATTCTCGATGTTTTTATCATTTCTCAGACAAAAAGGTGAAATAATTTTAAAAATTCATGATGAACCTTACGGCTTTTTATTCAACTTCTATACCCGTAAGAAAGACACACATTGTGGGTGACCGCTCCCAGACAAGCCACGTCTCTGTGTAGAACAGTCTTTAACAAAAGGTGCCATAAACATCAGGATGTTCCCGGGATATTGCGTGTCCGCACGAACATCGGCATAAAAAAAACAACTTACTTTATAGCGGCTCAAACTGACTGGTAGTAATGTCTTGGTTATGTCTCAAGAAAACTTCGGGGGCGGTGCGTTATTGTAGCTATTTGTGGTCGATATTGACTTTGAAAGTATCAACCTCAAATATTCCGTGTATGAATAAATCAAGGCGGTAAAATTACTTTCCCTATGTGGATAATTTCTCTTTTTAACATAATACGCATTCCGCATTCATGCGCCATCATTTTGGGAGGGTGATTGACCTTACTGTAAACTCGGGTTATAAAAAGAATTCAATATCTATGTAAATTAATATTTGAACGCTCGATTAAACAAACATTCGGTATTGTTATTAGGTTATTTAGCAATCTGTATGGCATAGTGCACCCCTTTTTATTTAATACTTAGTAAATGGAGAGTAATGTTATTCAATGTATTAAATTCAAGCACACTTAGGTCCTAATACAAGTAGTTCTAACAACTACCCTGAACTACGAGAAGAATTAAATTTCCTAACTGTCATGTGAACAAACAGTCGGTAGTCCTTGTAAAAGAATGTTCGTAGGTACTTCAAAGCGAGTAGAATTAAACTAAATAAAATAATAACCGAGTGAAGAGCCTCCTCTACCGGTCTGTGAGATATAAGTGGTATCGCGGCACAATCATAATATTGTTTGCTACTTTCGTTGCGAATGCAGTATTGTATTTTGTGCTCCAAAACTTGTACTTACTTACTGCCGTTAGCAGGACATGGGAGGTTTTTTAGTCGGTAAGAGTCCGGTATAACATCCATGAGTATTTTCCCTCACGTAAAACAAAATATAAGACGAATGATAAAATGTCTGTTTCCTAATAGTAATAACTTAACCCCATTTACGTGGGAGTAAATACACATGATTGTCTAGATGTGGGTAGATATATTTGTTATCCTATACCTTGTGCCCTTCAAAATAAGGCATATTAACATGTCATGTAAGTACTTACATACATTTTTTAACAAACTCCCACGTACCTACCCACCTTTGCTTTCATAACGATGCATACCACAATAAATGAAAGATTTGAAAATAATTCACTGTATTTTCTGCTGCCACATGTAGAGTTTATACAATAATTTATATTTTAAAACAATCATTATAACGTAAAAAAGCTTCAGTAAAAAGCCACGATATAGTATTATTTGTAACAACATAAACATGTAAAACTCATCATAAACATATTGAACTCATCATGAAGAATGTTCTATTTATCCGAACAGCTTTTATCCCATCTTCAGATCATACCTACTCCGCCGGGATAATGAAGAGAATCTATTGCGCGTAGGGTCGTTGAGCCGCGAAATGAGACGACTTACAAGCGATGACAGACGTTTTGTGTGATCCTTTCTGACGTTTTTTTATATCGAGTAATATAAATGTCTGTATTTCGTTGAAATTTGAAGTGATAACATCATAAATCGATTTACATCGGCTGCACGCACGGAAATGTGTCGCATTTCCAAAATAACGTGCATACAATCACATCTATACATCTACACTTTGCCAGTAGTTTTATTTATTCTACGAAATACTTAGATTGATAATTCAGGGGCAACCATTTCAATTAACGAATTAACTAAATGTACAGAGATTCCCCAGAGGTCAGCCGTTTTCTTAATATTTAAAGATTTAAAAGTTTTTATGATAGTGTGTATACTAATTTTACTGAATTTGAATATTTCATTACAGCAAGGAACATTTGCTTTTAACAAGGATTCTGCTATTGGGGTAGAAGAACCTAAGGTTCTGGTCAAATCTACTGGTATTCGTGAGAAAAAATGTTCAAATTCGTTAGCGACTTCGGCATCTGTTGTAATGATGTTACCATTTACTTTGAGTTTAAAATTATTATCATTTGATTATGCTTGACCTCTTTCTGCGTTAATTATTTTCCAAGTAGATTTAACTTTGTCTACACTATTGATAATTTTATTACTTACTAGCGGTACCCTGCCACGCTTCGCTGTGACTTTTTTATGGTGATTTTATGTACCTATGAGATATTAGTAACAAACAAAATGATGGGTACATTAAAAAAAAAGTGTGCGTGTACTGTACGTATTGTACACACGTAAGAAGTGAAACTTCTTCATGACCTTATTTTTTCGAAAGAAATATCATGAAATATACATAGGAGTTAGTAGTCCAAAAGTTCAAAAGTTCATAAGTTCAACCAAAGTCAAAAAGTCAATACGTCCAAAAATCCAATAGTCCAAAAGTCCAATAGTCCAATAGTCCAAAAGTCCAAAAGTCCAAAAGTCCAAAGTCCAAAACTACAAAGTCTAAAATTCTAAAAGTCCAAAACTGCAAAACTCCAAAACTCCAAAACTCCAAAACTCCAAAACTCCAAAACTCCAAAACTCCAAAACTCCAAAACTCCAAAACTCCAAAACTCCAAAACGCCAAAACTCCAAAACTCCAAAACTCCAAAACTCCAAAACTCCAAAACTCCAAAACTCCAAAACTTCGAAACTCCAAAACTCCAAAACTCCAAAACTCTAAAACTCCAAAACTCCAAGACTCCAAAACTCCAAAACTCCAAAACTACAAACTTTAAAACTCCAAAACTCTAAAACCCCAAAACTCCAAAACTCCAAAACTCCAAAACTCCAAAACTCCAAAACTCCAAAACTCCAAAACTCCAAAACTCCAAAACTCCAAAACTCCAAAACTCCAAAACTCCAAAACTGCAAAACTCCAAAACTCCAAAACTCCAAAACTCCAAAACTCCAAAACTCCAAAACTCTAAAACTCCAAAACTCCAAAACTCCAAAACTCCAAAACTCCAAAACTCCAAAACTCCAAAACTCCAAAACTCCAAAACTCCAAAACTCCAAAACTCCAAAACTGCAATACTACAAAACTCCAAAACTCCAAAAGTCCTAAGTCCAAAATTCCAAAGTCCAAAGTATAAAAGTTCATACCTCCAAAGTCCAAAACTCCAAAACTCCAAAACTCCAAAAGTACAAAACTCCAAAAATCCAAAAGTCCAATATTCCAAAAGCCCAAAGTTCAAAACTCCAAAGTCTAAAAGTCTAAAATTCTAAAAGTCCAAAACTCCATAACTCCAAAATTCCAAAACTTCAAAACTCCAAAACCCCAAAATTCCAAAGTCTGAAGTCCAAAACTCCAAAATTCCAAAAGTCCAAAACTACATAAGTATAAATGTCCAAAAGTCCAAAGCCCAAAAGTTCAAAGCTCCAAGAGTCCAAAGTCCAAAACTCCAAAACTCTACAACTCCAAAACACCAAAACTCCAACTCCAAAAGTACAAGAGGTCAAAAGCCCAAAACTACAAAAGTCCAAAAGTCCAAAAGTACAAAAGTACAAAAGTCCAAAAGTCCAATAGTCCAAAAGTCCAAAAGTCCAAAAGTCCAAAAGTCCAAAAGTCCAAAAGTCCAAAGTCTAAAAGTCTAAAAGTCCAAAAGTCCAAAACTCCAAAACTCCAAAACTCCAAAACTCTAAAATTCCAAAAGTCTAAAGTCCAAAATTCCGAATGTCCAAAAAGTTCAAAAATAACATGCAAAACATATCTGACCTCTATATTAGGTAAGTACTCTCTTTTATTATTCTGAATGCAAGGAGGCCGCAATCAAACTTCTCTTAAAAAACATCAATCTGGTAAAAATCGTGACGTGACGTGACGTGACGTGACGCAAATTTTTTTCCAACGCCGATAAAGAAGTTTCACTTCAATGAAAAACTATAAATAAAATAAACTATAAATAACTATAAAATAACTATAAATTTGACAAATGGCTGACAACGACATTTTTGCTCCTATTAAAGAAATTTATTAAATTATAAATATATACCTACCAAATTCATATTTTATACAGTTGAATCGATCGAAAAGAATTCAGACCATAATTATATATTATTCTATAGCAATATTTTATAGAAATTTCAAGGAAATTTGATTTGGAAATGTGACAGATTTGGATGGTGGCGTTTTCATGAATTGCAATATTATTTTATGTGCATAATAAGGTGCAGACGGTCGAGCTTCCTTAAAATAATGCAGGCTGAAAATTATTTGTGATTTTTTGAAGAAATTGTCTCTGAAGTCCCCATGCGCCAGATTTGACAGAATCGTCAAAATTATTACCTAATATTATTGTTTTTATTCGTGTTTTTTTTACAGTTACTGTTTAGTTTGTAAGTTTGTTTGTAAATATATAGGAAAATGCAGAGCGCGACGCAATCCGGAGATGGTACGTCACTTTATACTAATTCATGCTCCATTTGTTTAAAATCGTTTAAAACTGTTAGAGGCCTAAACATTCATATTTCTAAATTACATAAATGCCTCAGCCAAAACACAACTTCATTACATTTACATAATTTCACACCACATGCTTCTGTTCCATCTGTTAGAAATACTTCTGCTACCCCTTTTCATCTTCTTCTGAGTAATTTGAAAAATAACATAAGCCTGGTTAAGCGAATTCCTCGAGGCGCCAGAATCTCCGTCGCTACACTCTTGTCTCAAAATATTACACAATGTTTAAATAGTAATTGTATAGAAGATTGGCATAATCTTTTGCTATTTCCCTTTAAAGTATTACATGCCAAAGTTAGCGACCAGACCATTTCTCTCACACAAAAAATAAAAAATAATTGTACCAACCCCACACTTCCCCTTCATAATTCCTTAATTCCAGAAAATTTTAACAAAAAGACTTCTAATTTTAACAAAATAGTAGAAGCAAAAGTGAGCGACGGAGATTTGAAAGGTGCAGCACGTCTTCTTTTTTCAAGTGATGTACTATCTCCGGATACAACAGACACTCTTTTGGCTTTACAGACTAAACATCCCCCAGCTCCTGATACAGCCTACTTCCTGGACCCACCTACCTCACCCGATGTGTGTTTGCTTGCGCACGAAAAGGACACAGTGAGTGCCATTAATGGTTTCAAAGTTGGTTCAGCTGCTGGCCTTGATGGTCTTTCTCCTCAACACCTCAAAGATCTAACCTCTCACTGTGTGGGTGATGCAGGTAAGCACCTCATTGAATGTTTAACAAAATTGGTAAACCTCATGCTCACTGGTAACATTAACCCCGAGATTGTTCCAGTCATCTATGGAGCGAATCTCTTTGCCCTCTCTAAAAAAGACGGAGGAGTTCGTCCTATTGCAGTTGGTTCTACTTTTCGACGTTTGACATCCAAAATTTCAGTCCGTTACATTTTATCAAAATTACAACAGCAATTTGAACCTACTCAATTAGGTTTTGGTACCAAAGGTGGGTGTGAAGCGGCGGTTCACGCCTTGCGCACGTACCTTAATAAAGATGAGTGTGAGGTTTTATTAAAAATTGACGTCAAAAATGCCTTTAATTCGGTAAATAGGGACACCCTGCTTTCAGAAATTAGAAACAATATTCCGGAAATTTACAACTATTTATTAAATTGTTATCATGAACCATCAAAATTAATGTATAAATGCAACGAAATCTCTTCTGAAGTCGGTTGCCAGCAGGGTGATCCCCTTGGGCCGGCCATATTCAGCCTATCTATTAACCCTATAATTCAAAATTTAAAATCAAAATTTAACGTGTGGTATTTAGATGATGGGACTCTTGGAGGTGATGCCGCTACTGTTCTCTCAGATCTTTTGGAAATAAAAAACAAATTTAAGTTGATTGGTTTGGAATTAAATTTTAATAAGTGTGAATTATATATTCATAACGCTCACAACCGTTCCGAACTCATAGAAAATTTCGATTTCTTATGTCCAAATATCAAAATTATTAATAGAGAGAATCTTAACCTCTTAGGGTCTCCGATTTTTGAAGATACTATTCCAGAAATAATAGCACAGAAAATTTTAAAATTTGAATCAAATGTGGATCGACTTCTTAATATTAATTCACATTATGCAATCACAATTTTAAAATTTTGTCTATTTGTTCCTAAATCTATGTATCTGCTTCGTTGTTGTCCTTTTTGGAAACATCAGAATTGTTTATTTGCGATTGATTCCCTCATAAAAACGTCTTTAGAACGTATCTTGAACATACATCTTAATGAACAATCTTGGACTCAAGCTTCCCTTCCCATTAAATACAGTGGTTTAGGGATCCGTAAAGTCTCCAGTGTGGCTTTGCCAGCCTTTTTGTCATCTGTACATGCCACGTCACCCCTCGTAGGTAAAATCCTAAGCAATTGTCTTACTAACTATGAGATGGCTGGCTGTACAGATGCCAAGGATGCTTGGCTTATGGCTTGCCCAGGTCAAAATTTTCCTATTCATCCAAATTCACAACGGAGCTGGGACGACGCAATTTCAAAATTAACTTTTGACTCGTTTTTAAACGCTAGCTTAGGCCCAGATCGTGCTAGACTATTAGCTCTCAGCAGAAAGGAATCCGGTGATTGGTTGAATGCTTTTCCAACTGCTAACACCGGAACCTTTCTTGAACCAGACACTTTGAGAATGGCAGTTGGCTTGAGACTTGGCGTCCCGCTCTGCGCCCCACACCGTTGCCCCTGTGGTGTTACCGTTGACTCTATGGGACACCATGGACTATCTTGCTTGAAGAGCGCAGGCCGCTTCTCTCGCCACGCTGCGCTTAACGATATCATTCGCCGTGCTCTTGCCACCGTCGGTGTGCCCGCTCTCTTAGAGCCAAATGGCATTTTTAGGGACGATGGCAAGAGACCGGATGGGATGACCTTAATTCCGTGGGAGATGGGTCGGGTGCTAGTTTGGGATGCCACTTGTGTAGACACTTTGGCCCCGTCCCATCTTCCTAGAACAAAAGAAAAAGCCAGCGCGGCAGCGGAAGCGGCAGAATATAAAAAAATAATTAAGTATAAGGGTCTCGGCTCGTCGTACAATTTTATTCCAGTCGGTGTTGAGACCCTAGGTCCATGGGGTCCCAACGCACATAAATTTTTTAAAATTTTGAAGAAGCGTCTTGTGGAGTCAACTGGTGACCTAAGGGCTGGCAGTTATTTCTCCCAACGAATAGGCATCGCCGTTCAAAGGGGGAATGCTGCCAGTCTTTTGGGCACAATGCCACGGGGGCCCTATTTAGATTTAGTTTAGTTTTATTTATTCATATTGTAAATAGTTATTAATTTATTTTAACATTTGTCTAATATTTTATTGAATAAATTTTATATATCTGGTAGGTACCTCCTAAATAGGTTGTTTATAATATTTTTTTCTGAAGATGGCGGAATATAATTTAAAAAAAAAACGACCAACGCCATCTATTGGTAAAATCACTTTTTAAAGCTATTTTATTCTTATTGCTGTTATGATAAAAGTGTATAAAGTAGCCTAAAACCATCTCTGAATCCTTTTGTATATCGTGTCCAATTTTGAGCTCAATCGATTCAGTAAATTTTGAGTTTTTAATAGATACACAAACGCACACAACATTTTTATATATATAGATATACTTTCTTTTGGCCGCTAAGACGTGTGCTTTAAACTTTTTTGAATAAGTTTTAACATAATTTAGAAATTCATCTGTTCTATTAAGCTGTCTTTGTCTAAGAGCCCATGAACATCTACCAGTATGTATTTGACCAGACCTGAGGTTTTGTACACTGAGTTTTGTACACTAGTTAGGAGATGACTTATGTTTGGTTAGTGAAAACGGAGACTCCTATACCTACTATGCATTATGCAGTGACTCACTTAACTCTAAGTGGAGCACGCGACGACTGCGCAGCCAGGACAGCTATCGATTTTTGACTAGTTTTAAATGCATTTGACCACGTTTGTCGTTTTTAAAAAATGAAAATATATTATTATTATTATCGGAAAATAAGAATGGCTGACCATTATCGTGAGTTTTACTTAATGGCAGACGATTTTGAAAATGCCCAGAAATTTTTTTTTTTAAAGTATTTGACCCAGATCTGCCATTGAAACATTTGGTTGATTATGGTCTTAAAAGCTTATATTCAAAAAGGCAGACGTCTACATAGAGCATTTACATAAAAAAATAATAAAATCTTACCCGCTACTCGGTCAGATGAACATGCATTCCGTTCGCTGTTTTACATTAATATCAATAAAAATACCATGGAACATTCACACACAACGCCATCTAGCCCAAACTAAGATGATAAAAGCTCTTGCTATGAGATTTAGACAACTGACAAACATATTTAGATTTTTCTTAATACATAGGTACCTACACATTATACCTAGAAGTTACATAGAAACACCTGAACTCCGAAAAACTATTAAATATGACTGCATCGTTGGGCTATAGATCGTAAAGCCCAAATGCGGATCACGAAATCGAAGTCGTGGATTGTTGCCCAACATGCCACAAAAAAATATGTGAGCTGCAAATATAATTTGTCTATGGTTCCCAAACTTATTTTGTCTACTGCCCACTTTGAGAATAAATATATTTTTAGCGCCCCCATTTTTTCACCTATTTAAAAACCACTTTAACTTCAAATTAAATTAATTAATTATTGTGACCTATATATGTGATGTTGTGTAAAAATGTATATTAACAGAGAATTCTAAACGAAACTTTTACTATAACCCGCAACTTGAAACCTGAGCGCAGTAGGTAACGTATAACGGCGCTTAGGTCTAAATATAACTCTTACGGGCTCCACCTGCCAATAAGAATGATTATTGAAACGCAACTTATTAAAACAGAGTATCTTTTATTAAAAATATAACTAAAATAATCAATCCTTATATAAAAACTAATGTGAAGGATGAATCTGATGCTGTTTTAAAAGTTTGTTGATATCAGGTTCCAATTTACTCAAGAACAGTCGCAAGTCGCCACGTTCGGTAACAAGCAAATGATTTCTCTTTTTAGTAAGCAGTGTTGTCACAGCACTAAATCCACGTTCACACAAATATGACGATGGGAATGCTATCAAGAATCGTTGAACGATTGACCACAATTCAGGGTACAATTGAGGGATCGGTTTTTGAAGCCAAAATTCTTGGTAACCATTTTTGAACTTGATTTTTACTTCCTCGTTTGTTGTCAATTCTATAAGTTCTTCTTCCTGCTGAGGTGACATTGCTGTGTTGACATTTGAAAACGGATCCAACACCCAGTCTGGTATTTCCAAGTTCAAAATGTCCTGGTATCGTTCGGTGAAGTCAATGTGGAGGTTTTCCAAATGTTGGCAGTATGCAAACAATTCGTCGTTACTGCATGATACTGATAAATTTGGAAAATTGTGAAACTCACCTGCCCAGATTCTTTTTGTGTAGAAGCAGTTCGGCTGCGAAAGCAGCAACGACGTTTTTTGTTTTAATTAAATTTAGTTTATCGCCTTGCAGTTGGAGATCCATGTCGTTGAACAATTTATACAGGTCTGTCATGTAAGCTATATCATTCTTTGATGTTATGAGCTTGTCGTACAATTCTGTATCTTTAGTTTCCAAGAACTCTATAACAGAGTCAAACAGGTTGTAAAATCGAGTCAGACAATTGCCTCTTGATAGCCAACGAACTTCAGTATGAAACAACAAACGGTTGAAATCCTCGTCATTAGTAACACAAAGCTGATGAAATAATCTATCATTCAAAGAGCTGTTGCGGATTTTATTGACTGCTTTGATGACATATTGCAGTGATTGAAATAGTTTTTCACTTAAGTTTCTAGCAACTAAATGTTGTCTATGAATAACGCAATGTACACCAAGGACATCTGGAATTTTATTTTTTAAGTACGCTATGAAGCCTTTATGGCACCCTGTCATAGCCGGAGCGCCATCCGTAGCAACTGAAATAATATTTTTCAAAGGAATCTCTTTCTCATCGCAAAACTTTTCCAATGTATTGAATATGGTTTCACCTTTTGTATTGGTCTCTAAATTTCTAGCAAATAATAGTTCTTTACATATTTTCTCATCTTTAATAAACCTCACGTAAGACAACAACAATGCTTCATTAGCTGGATAAAGTGGACTCATCGAGCTGAATTGAGAATTGACTTGTCCTCAGGTGTTCGCACAATGATTCTTCAATGTTTTCAGCCATTTCATAAATTCGTCTTTGCACAGAATTATTACTCAAAGGAATTTTTCTGATAATATCTGCGGCCGGTTTATGAAGCACAGTAGTTATTACTTCATTTATTGCTGGCAATATTAACTCTTCTCCGATGTTATGTGGTTTGCCTTTTTGAGCAATTAACAAAGAGATATTGTACGAAGCTCGAAGTCCGTCGTCATCTTGCTTAGCAGCCGCCGCAAAATAGTTTTACTACACTTGGCTGAGTATTATGCTACATTCTTGTCTTTCTTATCTGGATGCATTTTATTCAAATGATCTTGCAGCCTTGAAGGCTTCATTGCTTCATTCGAAAATGTTTTTAGACATAGAAGACACAAAGGCGACGATCGGTTTGTGGGATTTTCAGTAAATCCGAATTTAATATATTCCGCAGAGTATTGCCGTCTCTTCTTTTTTACTTCCGACATTGTTTGGCTTCGAGAAATACGTTCAACTTCGCGAGTAGAGGAGGCGTAAGTACTGCTCATCTATTGCGCGCGAGACCACAAATGAAAATAAAATAAATATTACATTGTTTATTTAGGAATGCTTAAGCAGCACGCACCGACAGGAATAAAACAAACATGCATAAACTCGTTTATCTCATTCGACGCTCAATCGTGCTCAACAAGTCCGAACAAGCATTCAATGAACAAGCCGACTGATACAGGAATGCACAATTCGGGTTATTTAACAAAAACATGTTAAAACACGATAGATATCTACGAGTACTAATAACTATTAATTTTTTCTATATTAAATAAAATAGGACAGATATATGAACTACGCGAAGAGAAATATAGAACCGAGTTTGAGCAATCTTTTAATTCATATTAGTTGATGTTCACAAGTTGTTGTTGAGAGTCGAGAGCTCTTGCAGTTGTTGTTTAAGAGGCCTCTTAGCTAAATAAAGTTACATATCACCCACCGCCCGCCCGCCTCTACACAACGCCCCCATTTTCTTCTGGGTCTCTTACCGCCCCCCTTGAGACCTGCAGCGCCCACAAGGGGGCGTTATCGCCCACTTTGGGAAAGGCTGGTCTAGAGTCTGGGTGTTTCTATGTAGGTATTAACAAAAAAAAAATTCAAGTATTAATATCCTGTTGTCTGATTTCCATAACACAATCAAGGTAATCCTAGTTTACTTTGGAATCATACCGTGTAAAAAATTTAGGCATCTGTAACTAATTTGTCTTTCTAAAGTTTTCTAATTCTAATTTTATATATTTTACTATTATAATTTTCATATGAAAGAATCATAAATAATACGGTAACGCTGATAAATAATATCGATTACCTACTATTAATATTTTCTTATTATTTCGACATGTCAAAATTTTAAGTGTTAAATGAGTTAAGAGGGAACATGGGCTCAGAGAAATTTGCAAAATAGGTTTTTGAATTTAGATTTTGTCGTCGCAGTGCACCTAATAACAACCCCGTAATGTGCGTTAAGAATAACGTTACTTCAGATCGATTTAATTTGGACGATATCGATGTTTCGTAGTTAGAGGACTAACAGGCAAATTCAAATGGACTATCATCTTGATCTAGATCACAGGAATCGTAAGGTCTACTAAATTAATTCTTTTTTTGTCAAAAATGTCGTGAATTTTAAGCTGGATCTTCTATACTTGATGTCTGGTTTAAAATGTATTTTATAATTACCAGAAAGACAATACTAAATCTTAAAATTACACTCGCGTCAACACGTTACGTGTGTAAAGACGCGGCTAAGCGGGTCGTTGTTAAAAGAAAAAAAAATGTCTAAAACTGTGAAGTGCAATACTTGTAATAGAGTAATTAATGAGCTTTTAGCTTATATACAAAATAAAATATCGGTAATCGATGAAGACACATTAAAGCGGATTTGAGTATCTGCGTTTACCTCTAGTGAAATCACTATAGCAAAAACGTTGCTTTTTGAATCTTTGCCGACGGAGCGACGGAGTAAATTAAGAAAAAGAAAAGGAAAAGAAGAAAGGGATCTCGATGACATTGTAAGTCTGTTCAAATCAATAGATCCAGAAGTAGTACCAACTTTTGTGGCGCGGGAACTGGAGAAACTACCCCCCATTTTATTTGACCATCTAGACTGCACAAAGTTGCTAAAAGATATCACTCGACTCACTGCAGAGATACAAGAAATTAAAAAATCATATGTGACTGTTAACGTGCTTGAAGAACTTAAGTCAGATATGCATAATTTAAAGTACGCATCGCTGGCGCCACAGACGCCAATCAACGTCAACATAAGAAGGGGCGCATGGAACCTGGACAGCGGGCCAATGGGGCTAACGCAAACCTCAGTGCAAGTGCTTAATGAGGGAAATAGTGAAAGTGAGTGTGAATTGAGTGCACAACTTCTAACTAAAACTAGTGGTACTTCTACATGCATGGCGGTGGCAGCAATAGCGCAGTTAGAACCGCCTCCAACGGTGACAGCAAATCATAAACCTGGTGTAGGCATGCTTGGAGTACCGTGTGAGCGACTTAGTGCATTGCAACAGTCACCCATAACGCATGAAAGCAATGTAAGTGAGCCTATACTGTATCCGTCGAATAATGCACCAGAACGAGAAGAAAGTACGAATCCACAGTCGGGAGAAAATAGTAATAAAGACGAAAGTAGCTGGCAAACGGTAAAACATCGTAAAAACCCAACTATAGGTATTTGGGCGAAAGAGGTAAGGCGCTGGGGTCGTCTTCATTCAAAGCAGCTGACAAAAAAATACCCATTTTTATAACAAACTAGCTGACCCGCGCAACTTCGTTTGCGTTATAAATGAAGAACCACTCGACCGATTTTGAGCAAACTTCACAAAAACCATCTACTAAATAATCCGAACAAAGCCTTAAAATTTGGCTTGGATAGGTGAGCCCGTTCTTGAGTTATAAAATTACAACGAAAAGTGGCATTGATTTTTATATATATAGATATCCATAAAGATACGTTAGAATCGGATATAGTCGAGTCTATAAAAACAAGGACTCAAGAGTGGGTAGTTTTGGAAAAAATTAGTACGAAGAAAACGTTGAATCATAAGGCCTATAATTTTTTTGTACCGGAAGAAAAAGTATCAATGTTTTTAAATGAAAAATTATGGCCGGAGGGAATAATTTATAGGCGTTTCGTGCACTATAAATATAAACAGACAGATAAAATTTCAGTGGCGTCACCTCATAAATCAGTAAATGAGTAGTACAATAAAAATGGCCAGTTATAATTGCAAAAACGTCAAGTCTGCAGTGGACGATATAAGGCGGCTATGTGGTGAATGTGCTGTGATAGCATTGCAGGAGACGTGGCTGACACCGTAAGGGTTGCCTTTCCTTAATGAAATCGACAGTACATTTAACTGCACGGGAGCTTCCAGTATGTGTACATCCGAACTAATAGATGGAAGGCCGTACGGTGGCACCGCACTGCTCTGGAATACCAGTGTTTTACCCAACGTCACGGTAATATCATGTGAGAACCCGCGAGTGTGCGCCATTAGAATACATACGGAAACTAGTCCAGTGATAGTTGTTTGTGTATATATGCCGACGAACAAAAGGGAAAATTAGACAATATTTACGGATTGCATTGGAAATGTAAGTGCTATTAATAAGAAATTTGAAAATGAACCTATGTACATACTAGGCGATTTTAATGCCCATCCTGGGGAATTATTTTTTAAAGAATTGACAAATTGTTGTTTTGACTTTGACTGGTTAAAAATTGACATTCAAAAGTTAGGTTTGACGTCAGGCACCTATACGTATGTAGATCAGGTCTGTGGATCGAAAAGATGGTTGGATCATTGTATTGTGTCTGGGTCGGCCGCTGTCTCTGTGTGCAATGTTTACGTTAGATATGATGTTTTGTGGTCTGACCATTTTCCAATCTTACTGGAGTGTAATTTGAATTTATTAACACCGATACGTGATACGTAGTGATTGATAGTATAACCTTGAATTCAATACCTTGGGGAGTAAAAACTACTGAACAAATACGTTTATATTCGGAGGAGTGTCATAAACGTTTACGGGTGATTGACTTTCCAGTATGTTTTGGTGAATGTAGTGATCGTCAGTGTAGTGACCCCACTCACTGCCGTGAAATTGATAAACTGTATTCTGATATTGTAGTTGCGTTGTGCCAGTCGTCTGTGGAATGTCGGGGGAGTGAGCGTAAACAGAAGAACCGTACACGTAAACACATTTCTGGATGGAATAAGCATGTGAGCGAAAGTCACCGAGCGGCAAGGGCGAGTTTTCGGGAGTGGTTTATGAATGGCAGCCCCTCGAGGGGTGTCCTTTATGAAAATATGTGTGAAAGTAGAAAGGTATTCAAATCTAGGCTAAAATGGTGTCAAAGAAACCAAGAACAACTTCAAATGGATGCACTTGCTTCTAAGCACAGCAAAAAGGACTTCAAAAGTTTTTGGAAAACCACAAACCGCCTGAGGGGTCGTCCGGGCCTGCCGGTGAGCGTGAATGGTGTTAGTGACAGAAAGTGTATAGCGGATCAGTTTAAGGATCATTTTGTAGTCAAGGCGCCGTTAGGACCATCTGGTACGGTGAGCATGGGTTTTAAACCGGTAAGTGACGTGCCGTTTCAGACCAAAATCACAGCCAGTGATGTAGTTAGGGCAGTGAAGTCTATATCTAAAGGCAAGTCTCCTGGTTATGATAACTTGAGCATTGAACATATGCAACATGCTGGTTCTCATATATACAGAGTGTTATCTATGCCATCTGAAATGATGAGAACCAATGTTGTTCCGATTGTTAAAAATAGACAGGAGATTTGTCAGATATAAACAATTATAGACCAATCTCTCTGGCAACCATAATAGCAAAGGTGTTTGACAGCATTCTCAATACACAATTAAATACATACATAAAGTTGAATGATAACCAGTTTGGTTTCATTTCAGACCAGGACTGTCTACAGAAACTGCAATATTGTGTTTGAAGAGTGCTGTCAAATACTATACTGATAGGAATACACCTGTTTATGCTTGTTTCCTCGACCTTTCAAAAGCCTATGATCTGGTTGCCTATGATGTCCTATGGGAGAAGATGAGACAGTTGCACATGCCTGGTGAACTTATCAATGTCTTAAGATATTGGTATGGTCATCAGGTAAACTATGCGAAGTGGGCAGGAACATTGTCGGAGCCATACAGGTTGGAGTGCGGAGTGCGGCAGGGGGGGGGGTTAAGCTCTCCTGCAATCTTTAACTTGTACATAAACGGACTGATCGAGGCGCTCAGTCAGCAACATATCGGTTGTCACATTGATGGCGTTTGTTTTAATAACATAAGTTACGCGGACGATATGGTGCTGCTGAGCGCTTCGGTGTGTGGTTTGAGAAAGCTGCTGAACATATGTGAGGGGTATGCAGACAGCCACGGGCTTATTTATAACGTCAGGAAAAGTAAGTGTATGGTTTTTAGGGGTAGGACGAGGAAAGTAGAGGAGGTTCCGCCTATTACCCTAAAGGGTTCACCATTAGCACTGGAAACAGAGTTTAAGTACTTGGGTCATTTGGTAACGCCTACATTAAGGGATGATGCTGACATTGAGAGGGAGCGGAGGGCGCTGGCTGTACGTGCTAACATGGTTATTCGCAGGTTTGCACGCTGCTCAAATGATGTGAAAATCACTCTCTTTAGAGCCTTTTGTACTTCTTTCTACACGTGCAGCCTGTGGGCCAGTTACACGGCTAGGACATTCAGTGCTCTCCGTGTCCAGTTCAACAACGCTTTTAGGATGCTGGTGGGACTCCCAAGGTATTGTAGCGCCTCTGGAATGTTCGCTGAAGCGCGCGTTGATTGCTTTTATGCAACAATGCGCAAGAAATGTAATGCGCTAGTGAGGTGTGTGCGGGGGAGTGCTAACAGCATGCTGAAAGTCTGCGCAGGAAGGCTTGACTGTGTGTACATTAGGAGATCTTGTCGAGTTGCACATGGAGACACCGGTTGTTTGACACTGGGCATGTAGTAGGTGATTTATTGACGAATGATATCTCTAATGATTATGTGTAATAATTAATGTATTTTTAAATGTTTTATGTGTAGTTATTTATTTTATTTAGATGTTCATTACTTATAATAATATTGATTTTACTTTTAATGTGTACAATCAAATAATTTTATTTAAATTTATATTCTGAATTTAATTTTAATTTTGATTTTAATTTGAATTTTAAGTGAGTTTAATTTGGATTTTAATTTTGATTTCGATTTTAATGTTAATCTTCATTTTTATTTTATTTTATTTATTTATTTATTTATGTACATACACACATGTAGCATGAAATGGAAATAACAGAGAGAGTAAAGTACAAAGGCACTACTTATTTCATTAGAAATCTCTTCCAGTAGGCCTGAGATAGGAGAAGAAAAAAAAAAGAATATAATTATGTGTGTGTAGGTTAATAAACTTACATAAACTATGCTGCATAATTATATTATATAGATGATACCAAATTACATACATACTATTATACAATAAACATACATATACTACATTCTATGTTATGGTAAAGAAAGGTAGTGTTCTCGCACTCTTCTTTTGAAACTAGAAATAGTTTGACACTTGTGAATTTCAGCTGGAAGTGAGTTCCATAGCCTAACCGCGTGAACAGTAAAGGAGTAGGAATAAAAGCCCGTCTTGTGAGGCGGACAAGAAAGACGGAAAGTGAGGTGTGACCGGCACAGGGCATCAGGCTTGTTCATAAAAGAGAAACGTTGCCGTAGATAAGAAGGATATGTGGGATTGTTTAGGATATTGAACAGAAGACAGAATATCCGAGTATTCCTACGAAGACGGATTGGGAGCCACTTGAGTTCCGCACGAAACTGTGAGTCATGATCATACTTACGTAGATTAAAAATGAAACGAATGCACAAATTTTGCAAGCGCTCAAGTTTATTTAAGAGCTCCTCAGTAGCATCCAAGTAGCAGGAGTCGGCATAGTCCAAGATGGGTTGGATTAGGGCTTGAGCCAGCGTAATTTTTGTCTCCAAAGGCAGAAGACTCTGGAGACACCTGAGCGTGTGGAAAGTAAAATGCACCTTTTTACTGACTGAGTCGACCTGTGCCTTCCAGGACAAATTCTGATCCAATATGATGCCAAGATTTTTCACAGTGCTGCTATATGGTATGGAAAAGCCATCTAGCAGAATTGGTGAAAAGATGTTGTACCTAGGTTTCCAATCATTTGTCTACTACCGATAAGCATGGCCTGAGACTTGCTAGGATTTATTTGTAACCCACACGATTTTGCCCACTGACTAATAGCGCCCAGGTTTTATTTTGATTTTACTTCTGATTTTGATTTTAATTTTAATTTTTAATAATCAAATAATTTAATTTAATTTATGGTGTGAAAATGTGTATAAGCAAGTAATTTCACTTCAATTTATATTCTGATTTTAATTTTGATTTTAATTTTGATTTTAATTTTTGTTTTTAATTTGGATTTTGATTTTAATTTTCATTTCGATTTTGATGATAACCGTCATTTATATTTTGATTTTATTTTTGATTTTAATTTTAATGTCTAATTTATTTATTTCTGATTTTTATTTTTATTTTTTTTTTTTTCTTTATTATTTAAGGAATTTTTATTCATGATGAATATGTCAATTCCATCGTAGCTTATATAGTAAATTAAATAGACATATAAAAAGAAAACTTAACAACTAACTCTGATGGGGACCAAATAACTCGAACAGGCTTATAGCCGCTTCGCATCGAGGGGTTGCCAATAAGTCATGGAGCATACCTACATTAAGTCTGTTCAGGTTACAAGTCCCAATCAGAGACTCTCGGGCTGCTTCGTAACGTACACATTCCACCAAAATGTGATGTACATCCTCTACCACGCCGCATATTTCGCAGTTTGGGGAGTCTGCATGTCTCATTAAAAATGCGAACTTCTTCAATGGCATGTGCCCGGACCTTAGACGCATTGCTGTAACTAGCAGTTTTCTTCCCAACCTTATGTCTCCAAACCAAGGTACACGAGGGGGCTCACATTGTATCGTCTTGTACCATATGCCCTTTTCTCGTGAACGCTCATTGAAGTACTCTTTCCAATTATTGAACGAGCGGTTTTTGTACTTTGGTAGTAATTCTGTGAAGTGTGGTAAAACAGGGACTAGTGTTCCAGTAACAGATGCGGTTCTCGCCAACTTGTCAGCCTCCTCGTTACCTCTAAGACCGATATGTGATGGAACCCATTGCATCTTCAGGTCCGTGCCCTTTAAATTGCTCTCGTGGATTTGAGCGAGGATATCGTAGGCTATCGGTGCACCTCTGCCACCAGAGGCGCACCGAGCTATTTGATATAGTGCGCTCTTGCTATCTGTGCAGATCAAAATTTTATTATTATTTTGAACGGTACGAGCATATCGAAGAGCTTCTAAAATTGCAATGAGTTCCATCGACAAGATTGAGAGTTCATAAGTTGTTTTGAAAATGTTGTTATGCGGCGTAGTATCGGTTAAACTATGAGGATCATAGAAAGCAGCACCGCGACCACAGGAGCTTTTAGAGCCATCTGTGAAAATGGCATACCAATTACGATATTTTTCTGATAGTTCCTGTATGGTATTATACTTTAAGACATTGTGGTCGCAGTACCTCTTGGCACAAACTAAGCTATCTAGATTAAAAACTATTACATTGTTTATATCTATGTTCGTAACCCAGGTGTTAAGTGTAAACATATAAAGCGGTGAAGATGATGAAACTACTTCATTTTTCATTACATCATATGTTTCAACTAGCAATGGCTTTTTTTTATTTGACCAATAGTGACCATTACAAAGAGAACTGAGTTCGGTCAATAAAACTATAGTAACGTTGGTAGCCACAGAGAGGGCCTTCAAACAAAACTTATATGACAGGAATGTTCTTCGTAAATGCAGTGGGGGGACACAGAGTTCAGACTCCATCACATGTATTGGTGTAGTCCTTATGAAACCACCTATGATGCGTAATGCTTGGTTCTGCACTTTATCAAGTTTACAGGTGTGAACTTTAGCACTACTATTGTAGAAAAAGGAACCATAATCAATTCTACTTCTAATTAGGGATAAGTATAGGTTTCGTAATTGTTTTGGATGTACACCCCATGTCGAACCAGCTAGAACTTTGAGTAAATTAAGATACCGCTGTGTCTTTTGATAACATTCGTTAATATGTTTACCCCATCTTAAAGAATTATCAAGCCACACACCTAAATATTTATAAGATTGGACCAGCTCAAGCGAATTATCGTCAATTTTGATTTGCAGTTGATTCTTTTTTCGCCCTCTGCTGAATAAACAAAGCTTAGTTTTATTTGTTGATAAAGTCAAACCCAATCGATCCAATATGATAACTATTGTGTTCAAAGCAACTTGGACATTGTTTAAGCTATTTTCTAAGTCACTGCCGGTGGTGTACAATACAAAGTCATCTGCGTATTGACACATAAAGACATTAGCTATGTGTTGAGAAATTTTGATAGTAGCTATATTAAACAGAATAGGAGATAAAGGATCACCTTGCGCAAGGCCTTTACTGGTATATCGCATAATAAATTTATTCTTATCTAAGTCATCCCTAATTTTTAAATGTCGTTCTGCCAAAAAATTCCATAAGTATAAACAAATTTTTTTGCCCACTCCGATATCGTCTAGATTAGATATTAATTTGTCTATTAAAATATTATTATATGCGTTCTCAATATCTAAAAAACACGCAAGTGAGAGAATTGTTTGAAAACCCTATTTGTATTTGTGTGACTAGCCGAACGAGGTTTTCATAACACGATTGACCCTTCCTGAAACCCGTAGTGTACGGAGATAACAATTCATTCTTCTCCACATACCATTCTAGCCGTTTTGTTATCATAGCATGCATAATTTTACAGACACATGAAATTAAAGAAATTGGGCGTAATTTATAATTATTATTTGAAAAAGTTTCTCTTTTTGGTATGGGGGTAATTCGAATATCGCGCCATTGGTGGGGGACGTCACCGGTAATAAAGATCAAGTTATAAAGATTTAATAAATATATTTTTGCGCATTTAGGTAAGTGGTGAATCATTGAATATGTTATCCCGTCGTCTCCCGGGGAGGTGTCCTTCTTTTTTATACAATTACGTAATTCTTGCATGGTAAAATTGCTCTCCAATGTCTCATTAACTGATAGTATATTTGTTAAAGGTGGGAGCACGAAATCAGGAGCAATATTTTTTAACAACTGTTCCTTTTGGTCTTCGGAAACATATACTTTGGGTGACCTATGGTTTTTTAACCATCCTAGTTGTTTCCACATTACTGATATTGAGGTAGATTCATTAATACTTTCACCGTAATTTTGCCAATTGTGTCTCCTAGCCTGCTGGATAGCCAATTTAGTTTCACAACAATTTTTTTCATACTTGCTAAGATTAAATGGTGTAGGATTTTTTCTAAATTCGCGTAAGGCTAATCTTCGTTGTGCGACTAATTTCGAAAGTGAAGGGTTCCAAAAAGGCTGGGGACGAAAATTTCTAGTTGGGTTACTAAATTCTTTACTCATTGGTATATATAAATCTGCTGCGCTATTTATTTGTGTAATAAAATTATTGTATGCCCTTTGAACGTTACTTTCATCGCTATGAGTAGTCGAGTAGCATAATTTCAAGTGTTGATTATATTTACTCCAACTAGCCAATTTAAAATTACGTTTCTTGTGAACTCGTATTGTGTCTTTAAAGTTGTATTTTATTCTGATGATTAGGTGGTCACTTCTCAAATTTTCATTTGTTACTTGCCAATCGAAACCCAAGGCTATATCACTTGAGACAAAGGTAATATCGGGCGACGTTTTTTGAACAACATTATTAACTAATTTCATTCTAGTCGGAAGGCCGTTATTCACCGCCACAAAATGTTGTAAAGTTGCATTGTACACCTGAGATCCCTTATCATTGGTTTTACTAGACCAATTGCTATGATGAGCGTTAAAGTCCCCAGCTATGACACAGTTACGAGTAAATTTCATGAAAATGTTATCCCAATCAGATTGAATTGTGTGAACGGATGGGGCACAGTACACCAAAACTATATATTTAATCTGACCACAGTTTAAGATTTTAATACATACCAGTTCTATGCCGCGGTTAATAGGCTCGAAGCTATAATCCTCCACAATAATTGACCTATGTGCCATGATTGCTACACCTCCGTATCCATCGTCTCGGTCTTTACGATAAAGGCTGTATTCACTTACCTGTAAACTGGAGTCGGGCTCCAACCAGGTCTCAGATATCAGAGCTATGTGAATTTTGTAGGAAGATAATAATACTTTTAATTCAACAAGTTTTGGTCTCAAACTCTGTGCGTTCATTAGTGACGAGCGACATTAGTTTTGTAAATAGATCTTGTTTTTGTAAAGTCTTAATCATAAATTCCATACACTCTTTTATTACATATTTAAACAGCTGGGTAACTTTATCTTCAAAGCAAGCGCTTGAAAAACATATATTTTTAATTGTAGACATAAATCGCTGAAAATTAAACCCTTTCTTTTTTTTCCGGGTGGTTCTTCCAACACTCCGTTCAAGGTCAGATTCCATTTCGGAGGTGCTCTCGTGTTCATCAATATTACTGTGACTCCCGTTACACTTCTTTTTGTGTTAATTTTTCGTATTTCGTAATTGTGGTTGATCAACTTGTTTTCCACTGGGTTCAACTATTTCAGTATTGTGTTCATCATTATTCAAACCTAATATTTGAAATGGGTTATTTGCAACAATTTCGTTATATGATCTTAGTTGTCCAGGTAATTTGGTAGCATGTGGGGTTATCACAGGTTGTTGCTCACTGCTATTGATAAATTGTTTTTGTTGTCTTGCTTTCTGTAGCCACACAATTAAAGCTTTTCGGTAAGAAAGATTTTGAGCTGACATAATTTTTCTTATTTCTTTTTCTTTTTTAAAAATTGGGCAAGACTTATCTAGGGCCATATGTGGCCCTTTGCAGTTGACGCATTTGAAGACTGTAATTTCGCAGTTTTCGTGTAACCCACCACATTTCGGACAAACTATTTTCTTATTAGGGCAGATTTTAAGGTGATGTCCAAACCTCCAACACGCCGAACACTGTGAAACTGGGAAGGTGTATAGTTCCACTTTGAACCTGCACCCATATGCATACACGTATGGGGGTAAAGTGGAACTTTTGAAACATAGGCGTATAGTTCCGCTATCGATCCAGTTGTTAGACTCATCTAAACGTTTCAACCTTTTCACCGATATTATTTCGTATTCACATTGTAAACTTTCTCCAATCTCCTTGTCTTCCATGTCTAAATCAGTGTCTCTCACCACGCCATAGGATAAATTTATTTCATCGATCAACTGGCACCTGTACCCTAATGCGGAAATTTTTTCACAGGTTAACAATGATTTTGCTCTTTCTAAGTTTTCAAATTGAATCAGAACTTTAAACGGACTTTTGTAGCGAATACTCTGTATATTTAATATATTTTCAGTTCTAAGGAGTTTTGCCATCCCAAACTGTTTAGGTAAAACCTCTTTGGATGTAATCATAACCGTTGGAACATCTTGAATTTCTTCCATAGCCGAACCATTCTTGCCTGTGTTAACTTCCCTAATATTTATGTTTGGTTCGCTCGAATTACTTCTAGTCAATCGTTTTTTTCCTTTACGAACTGTAACAAAGCCTTCATCATCCTCAATTATTTCCGTACTATCTTCTCTCACTCGTTTTTCTGTACTTTTTTGCCCTAAAATTGGACTACTATCAACTTGAGATTGTAACTGCCTGACGAAGGTATCATCATCCACTAAATCACTTCCACTTGAGTCACAAAAGTCTCGATTAACTCCAACATCACTCATTATAACAAAACATTAAACTTATCACTGTAGGTAGGTGCCCGTTATTTAAATACCGTGCGAAACTGCGAACGCGTAAATCGACAGCAGCGCGAGCGCTTCCCGTCGTGTCTCGCGGCCGAGTGTCTGATTTTTATGAGAATGAAAGTATTTATTGTATTGTATTATGTGTGGTTTGTAGAAATTGTTTATGAGTCCTTGTTAATTAACTGGAACCACATGTTGTTTTTTAATTATTACAGTCTTTTTAATTAATTTATATCGTTAAATACGCATAAAACTGAACGTATCTACTACTTTCTTGTACGCTGAAATTTATATCTGTTATCTTTTTTAGACTGATCAGCGTCAAGTGGGCTCTTAACTGGTAATTTTTAGTAATCATTTGCTGTTCGAAATTACTCAGAAACATCTATAGTATTGAAATATATACGAGGAGGTATAAGTAGTAATATATTCGTCGTGACAAATTTAAAGAGCAAAATTTTTTTTTTTTTTTTTTTTTTTATACCACTAGAGTGGCAGACAAGCATACGGCCCCCCCAGATGTACCGGTGGTCACCGCAGCCTATGGACGTTTTGTTGCAAACGTCCATAGGCTGCGGTGACCAAGAGACCAGAGGCGCCACAAGCGCGCTGCCGACTCTTTAAAAACCTTCTAAGTCCCCTTTTGAAGAACCCCATACTGTAGGCGTCCGGGAAAACCGAAGCAGGGAGATCATTGCAGAACCTAAGCGTACGCGGAAGAAAGCCTCTATTAGATCTCACCGTGCTCGAGCGCTCAGGACGCAACGTGTGAGGATGAACACCCTGTCTATGGCGAGCGGTGCGATGATAGAATGTAGCCGTAGGCATCATAATATATCAAACAATTCTTCAGAGCACAAACCGTTGTACAGGCGGTAGAACACACATAGAGAAGCAAAGTCTCTCCTGTCACTAAGAGGTTCCACACTACCTGCAAGTATGGGATCGTTGACAACTCTCATAGCTCGCCTTTGCACCGAGTCAAATGGACGAAGCTGGTATTCGGGTGCCTTCGCCCAGAGGTGACAGCAGTACTCCATATGCGGACGCACTTGCGACTTATAGAGAAGCAGTGCTTGCGCCGCAGTAAAGTACCGCCGCGCCCTTCTGAGCACTCCGAGCTTCCTGGACGCCAGCTTGGCCTTGCCCTCCAAGTGACAGCGGAACTGCACATCACTGGAGATGTCAACACCAAGGATACCTATACTTTCAGAGATGGTGAGAGATGTGCCCTGAAATTGTGGCGCCACAGTTATACAAAAAAACACTATTATAATAATAATAATAGTAATAAAATATTCTTTATTGTACACCATAAAGGAACATATTCAAAGAAGAAGATCTTAATCTACGTATGTACAATAGGCGGCCTTATCGCTAAAAGCAATCTCTGCCAGGCAACCTTTGGATGGATAGAAAACATGAAGCTGATAGGGGCAGTGTACAAATTTTAGAAGCAAACATATACCAACAACATAACTATAATTATATACATATAAATAAACATACATAAATACACATACATATTATATAATATATACAATACATAAACATACATACAGACACGATATACTTTATCATATATACTCGTATTTAGAGACATATACATACTAAGAAGAAAACACGAAGTGGGTTCTAGTCGGAAATAGACAAAAAGTGATTCATTAGCATACTCTTGAAAGATACTAGTGATTGTGCTCGCCTTATAGATACTGGCAAAGCATTCCACAGGCGAATCGCTTGTACATTGAAGGATTTGTCCACGAAATTTGTTGAGTGCTGTGGCATCCAAAGAGTCAAATTTTCTGATGACCTTAAAAATCTCGAATGTTTGTCATGAAGGAACGTGAAACGTTCTTTGAGATATCGGGGAGTACAAGGATTGAACAGTATATTGTATAAAGTCCGCGCCAGTTAGCGTGGCAATACAGGACATTAAACCCACCTTCTTCCCGAAAAAAACGATAGATTACTATAGTATCGTTATAGTATCGCTCCCATTGATAAACTGCCGAAAACGGACATCGGTCGATTATCATAATACGGGGGAATGTAGTCTTACGAAGCTACAAGAGAACGCACTAAAAATAAAGAATTACAGATTTTTACATAATCACTTTTCTAGTAGTAAATGATAATTGCAAAAATGTGCCGCATCAGAACTGATTATTATGAGTGTAAATTGTATAAGAGCTCGACATTTTGACTGTTAAGTACTAATAAAATCGTTTATTGTAATGTTAAAACCTTAACAACTGTCACATAAATTAAAGAATATCAGTATATTCAAATAAAAAACCGGAAACATTACAATTTCTGATAATTGAGTATCATTGAAATTAAAAAATCGAAAATTTTAAACAAACACGGCGCTTCTAGTAGATTACGAACACTGCACAGCCCTCGACTCGCCAGGGATGCGGCACCCTCGGCCTGCCGCCGTCCGCGCCCGCGCCGGTGTGTCGGCACAGTTCCGCAATCTTGTTTGTTTATATCGTGAATTACCGTGTCGCATGCGCCTCGTGCAAGTCGTGCACAGACGTGTTTCGGAAACTTATGATTGTTGTTAATTTTGTTCTTTGTGTGATAGTTGTGGGAAGTTTTTGTTATTTCTTTTGTTAATGTTGTTGTTATTGTTGCTGTTATTATTGTTATTGTGTTGTTGATTTTTGTTGTAAAGAAATGGAACCAGAGGCCGGACCATCTACTGGTTGACCCAGTTAACGCCGCCGTCGACGTAATATTTTACAAGCAGAAGCCGGTTCCGGGCGTATACTTTTTACTTCCCCGACACAGAAACGGCCATCAAAAGTTATCACCAGTGGCGAAAAACTTATGATAATTAACATATATAAATATGTGAAAAAATCAACGCCGGAGCATGAACACGTCACTAATCACGATTTGGTGAAGAAAACAGCTGAAAGCTGCCCTAGATCTTTAAGGCAGAATACGAAAAACTCTCGGCAACAGTTGTATTTAATTTCAAAGAAAACTGATAGTAATGAATTATAATTATGCGTAGTATTTTTTTTGTGTTGTAAATAATAACTATTATTATGTTTTTTTTTTTTTTTTTTTTTTTTTTTATACTACTTAGGTGGCAGACAAGCTAACGGCCCACCGGAAGGTTGGTAACCGTAGCCTATAGACGTTTGCAACACCAGAGGCGTTACACACGCGCTGCCGACCCGGGCGCAGGTTGTGACGACCCACAGTTGAAATTTTTCAAGCCGCCCGTAAGGCCTTCAACTTGGCTTAACGACTGTCATTTTACTGACAACCGGGACCAACGGCTTATCGTGCCTTCCGAAGCACGGAAACGCTCGTAAATAAATGTCACAAAGTGGTCCACGTGGTGGTCACCCATCCATATCCGGCCATAGTAAATGTTGCTTACTGCAGTGATCGTTTACAGAACACTGAGTCCGCGGGGCCACGAGCGCTCAAACTATGTAAAATAAATGACTGATATTTAATTATGTGTTGCTTCAATAATGCATCCTACGGTTATCATCCCCTGCCTAACCCGGAGCTGTCTAGACGACTATACCACGATTCACTAACGACAGCATTTTCTGTCGTTTTATGAACATTGAATCTGTCGTATTTGCAAATCACGTAACAGTGGTAGGGGGGTGTGAATGACTTCTATTGCCACGCTAACTGGCGCGGACTATAGTAAAGCTAATATGTGAGTATTCCGTCGAAAGCGAATTGGGAGCCACTTGAGCTTTTTTCTGAATTCAGATACGTGGTCATATTTGCATAGTCCAAATATGAATCTAATACAAACATTTTGAAGGCGCTCAAGCCTATCAAATTGCTCCTCTGTGAGATCAAGATAGCTGACATCTGCATAATCAAGGATTGGGAGCAAAAGAGAGTGGGCAAGCGCAATTTTAGTGGCTGTGGGGAGAAAACTCCGTAATCTACGTAGTGATCCTGCAGATGCAAACAGTTTGCGCCCGACCTCCTGCAGCTGATGATCCCAGGACAATGTGCTATCGATATGCACTACCAAGTTTTTGACCACATCGCTTATACCAATAGGAGTACCATTAAAAATAACTTGTGGCAAAATTGTGTAGTCGATACGTGACGTTATCCAAGAACTCCCGACTATAATGACCTGGGTCTTTGAGGGATTAACTTGAAGCCCATGATTAATGCTCCATTCACATATGCGATCCAAATCCGTGTTCATTGCAGCAATTGCTTCGTGCAACTGGTTTAACGGCGCCTGTGTATATATTTGTAAGTCATCTGCATAAAGGTGGTAGGATAAACATAATTTTTGAGAAATTGAATTTATAAATATAGCAAAGAGTAAAGGAGACAGAACGCCGCCCTGTGGAACACCGGCTGTAATATTAGTCCAAGAAGAAAGAGAATCTTCTACACATATACGTTGCCGGCGCCCAATCAGGTAACATTGAAACCAATCAATCACCATAGGAGATATGTTAAGAGAGCAAAGTATGCCGAGTAGGATATCATAGTCCACAGTGTTGAAGGCATTACTGAAATCAAGCAAAGACAGTACCGTGAGGCTGCCCTTCTCCATGCCTATTCTTATGTCGTCCGTAACATTAACTAGAGCAGTTACAGTACTATGTCCAGTACGAAAACCAGATTGGAAAGGATTTAGCAAAGAGTTGGTAGACAGGAACGTGTTAAGCTGGTTATAGACAAGGCGTTCTAGAACTTTAGAAAGAAATGGTAGTATAGATATAGGACGGAAGTGGGAAAAACATGATGCGTTACCTTTTTTTGGTAGAGGAATAATCTGTGCTTCTTTCCAAACGGATGGAAAGAGGCTCACAGAAATGGAAAAATTTAAAATGTGAGTCAAGACAGGAAGGATTTGATCTAGGATAGGTATGATCATGTTACGACTGACATAGTCACTACCCACTGCACTTGATGCAATCGCCATTATGCTCTTCTTAACATCACTATTTGTGAAAGATTCAAAGAAGAAACTCGGATAATTTGGAGTTGGAAGTGATGAAAGATGACTAAGTGATGTAAGTAAGTACATATTATATGTATTTATATTTATACCTATTAACAACTTATTAAGATGTAAGTACCTATATATTCTTTCGTTAATTTTGTATGTATATTATTTCAGTTTTACCCTATTCCTTTATTTACACACTTTTTCATTTCTTTTTTCTTCTTCATGTTCTCCTTTCGCTGGTCTGCTGGGAGATATTTCTTATAGAAATAAGCAGTACCATTGTACCTATCTTTCTTTTTGTCATACTTTTTATATTTCTTGTGTGTAAGTACATAAATAAATAAAAAAAAAAAAAAAAAATAAAAAACTAAGTGTATTGGTCTTGGTGGTCCCTCCAAAACCGGACGAAGAAGAAAAATGCAAGTTAAGTGCATCGAGGTCAAAATTTTTAGTAATACTATTTTCTTTAGACTTTCCAACCCCTATGCTTTTTAGGAATTTCCAAACTTTAGGTGGATCACCGTTTTCAATTGATGCATGAATATGCTGGCGTTGTGCATTTCTACACACCTTATTGCAGTGATTACGTATTTCGACATATTTTTCAAAGTTGCATGTAGACGGTCGACATTTATATTTAAATTTTGCTGCAACTTTCTTGGCCATTACCTTTTTTATGGCATCAGTGAGCCACGGAGCAGGCATATGTTTTATTTTAATCGCTCGGACAGGAGCATGCTTATCATAAAGCTCTATGATATGTTTATTTAAAATGCAAATTTTTTCATCAATAGATTCTGATGTAAATAATGAGTCCCAGTCAACCCTGTCAGCATCCCCACGAAGGCTGTCAAGGTTCATAGCACCAAAATTGCGCTTACGCAGTATTTTGTATTTTGCCTTAGGAGGGCGAAGTTTATAGGAAAGGAAGAGTAGATCGTGGTGAGAGAAAGCATCCGCATTACATTGGCCATATTTAATGACGTGCTCCACTGATGATACCAAGATAAGGTCTATAAGGGATGGTCTACAGTCTGGAAAGTGGTGGGTAACATTCAGGGGAAGAATTGAAAGATTACAGGATTGAATCAAACGGCGAAAAGAAGAAGCGCGAGCGAGAGAGCGAGGATCATTTTTTACGAGACAGGTATTGAAATCCCCTAGTATGACTGTGTGACTGTAAGACGGGGTATGTTTTTCCAAAAGACGTTCAAAGGATGCAAAGAAACTAATGTTTGAAGATGGGCAGTAATAAACACCCAGCAAAACTTTGGAATGATTAAGTTCCACCTCCAGGAAGAGATGCTCCCCAGCATTCGGGGGTGGTGGCTGTGCTGACACATCAAAGACGTGAAAAGGAAATTGAGAACAAATATAAATTGCAACACCGCCACCAACCTCGTCGCCACCACGATCATTTCTTATTAATTTAAAACCTGGAAGTGGGAAGGCGGAAGATGAATGATATGTCCTGAACCAGGACTCTGAAACAAGAATTGCATGAATGTCTTTACAGTCGAAAGAAGTCAGCATATCAGAAAAATGGGAGGGAATACTCTGGGCATTTAAATGGACGACATTGAAACTTTCAGGTACATCAGAAAACCGAGAATTTAACGTTTCAGCCAGTGTTGGAACACTGACAAAACTATTCAAGAGGCTCGAACCCAGATAAAAACTTTCACTATCACTGTCATGTCTTAAATCTGTCATAGATATAGAATAAAATAAGTATAAAAATATAAATAATATATATAAATAGGTATAATAGAATAATAATATAATAGGTATAAGAAAGATTTAACTACAAAGATATTATTAGTTATATTAGTTCGAATGTCTATCCACCCGCCAGTTGAGTGTCTGAGTATTGAAAAACGTCGCTACAGACATGGAACAAAATAATACAGAACAAAACATAATAAAATAAGTAATCACTGAATTTGTTAGAAACAAAAATGACAACAAATTCCAACAACAGTTCACAACATACACCTTAATAAAAAGTACTTTCTATGCTCTGGACACAGCCGAACGCAAATACTAGTCCATCATAGCATAGCCCAGCCCATAAGCAGATTGTGTTTTAGTGGCGAAAAAATTCTAAATCTATGGTTTTCATATTTGTCCATAGAAAAATAATTATAAAAGCGAGGTGTAGGTATGTAATGTAACGCAAAACGGAACGCACCCAGTGACAGACAATCGATTGACATTGACATTTTTAGATGTCACCGTCACAATCTCGCCGCCCGCATTTGCTGTTATTGTTTGTATTCTCAACAACAACAACAAACATAATTATTGTAGGTAGTGAGTGAATTATTTATCGGTAAAAGTTGTACTCATGATAAAAACATATTATTCATCTTATCTTACTAGAGAAAAGTGATAAGTATAATAACAAAATACAAATAGCAAAGAGTGTCTACGTTCAGTACCTATACAAAAAGAAAGAGATAAACAGTTAGATAAGCGGAAAGTGTAGTGAACTGCTATTGTTGTCCTTACAATTACTCAACCACTGTAGCACCAACGATGATAAATAAACAATTACTTTTTGGTAGTTACAGCACGCCGGGACTTACTAGTTACAGTTTTAGGAGCTTCAGCTGGTTTGTCTTCGACATCGCTGATCTTAGCGAGATCCCGCATTGTAGCCACTCGATGACGCTGAGCCTTCGAATCAATGACATAAATATGACCATCCCTTGTCCAGCTCTTCTTGACACCAAAGCGTTCGCGAGCAGCTAGAAAAACCTCGTGTCGAGCCCTTGTGAGAAACTCTGATAATGTCAAACCAGAACCCTTCAGCAACGTCTTTGAAAACCAGACCTTATCTCTCAGTTCAATTTTGTCAAACTTTACCAAAATAGGCCTGGGTTTATGGGCATTAGATGGACGGCCCATTCTGTGACACCGCCTAACATCCGAAGCGACAAAGGTGCTCAATCCGAGTTGCCGTAGAACAGCATTGACAATTACAGCTGTTGTATCCTCCGACTTGTCATCTGCCAGCCCATGAAATAAAGGTATTTTACGCCGCCCATGCATTTCAAGACTGTCAACCTGACTGGCAAGCTTGTCCACCTGTCGCTGAAGCAAGCTTAAAGATTCCATCATGAAGTTCTTGAATACATTAAAATCTGCCGCAATACTGGACATATTTGTAGGTGACACAGAGCCGGTCTGCTGCAGCCTTGCTTCAAATTTTGCTAGACCATCAAAAAACATTGCCTTCAGACTGGACATAGATTCCTGTACATTGTGCTCCATAGTGCTGCTATTTACAATAGATAATTGTTGTGCAAACTGTTGGAAAAACACTCTCACTGGTAGGTGAATATTTCTAATTGTTTTTTATCTGCATTAATATCTATATAAGTACTTTAATATATTTTTATTTACAATTTAAAAGACGAGCAAATTTTTACTTTACTTTATTTCTCAACTACCCACATAGAAAAGATTACTTTAAAATATAAAATACAGTGATATAGGAACTCGCAAGTAAAATAGGTATAATTATCATGTATTGTCGACTGCGCCGTTGGTGCGGGCGTTAGTGAAACAGACTGTCGCTCTGAGGTCTTGGGTTCGATTCATGGGTCGAACAAATATTTGTTTGACCCACAAATAGTTGTTTCAGGGTTTAAGTGTCTCTATGTATAATGTATACGTACCTACCTATGTATTAAGAAAGATCTAAGTATGTTTGTCAGTTGTCTAAATCTCATAGCAAAAGCTTATATTATCTTAGTTTGGGCTAGATGGCGTTGTGTGTGAATGTCCCACAGTATTTTTGTTGATATTAATGTAAAACAGCGAACGAAATGCATGTTCATCTGACCGAGTAGTGGGTAAGATTTTATTATTTTTTTATGTAAATGCTCTATGTAGACGTCTGCCTTTTTGAATATAAGCTTTTAAGACCATAATCAACCAAATGTTTCAATGGCAGATCTGGTCAAATACTTTCAAAAAAAAAATTTTTGGGCATTTTCAAAATAGTCTGCCACTAAGTAAAACTCACGATAATGGTCAGCCATTCTTATTTTCCGATAATAATAATAATATATATTATTTTTTTTTAAAACGGCGAACGTGGTTAAATGCATTTAAAACTAGTCAAAATCGATACCTGTCCTGGCTGCGCAGTCGTCGCGTGCTCCACTTAGAGTTTAGTGAGTTATTGCATAATGCATGGTAGGTATAGGAGTCTCAGTGTACAAAACCTCAGGTCTGGTCAAATACATACTGGTAGATGTTCATGGGCAGACTGTTTGTCTACTTTTATGTATATCCTCAGTGGCCCATTCGCTGAAGGCTGGCCTGTCACCGATTGTGACTTCCTTAGACTTGAATATGGAGTTGAACTCATTGTAAGAGGAATCAAAAAATAACTTATACATTACATTTGAATCTAAGCCAGTGTCTAAAAATGGAAGTTTATTGTAAAGTCCAACTCGCATACGTTTCAAGCGGTCACTAGTTACTGGTCTACATAATATTTTACGTCTTTAAACTTTTTCTCTTGTGATCTTGAAAGATGCTATTTGCCCAGTATGATCTGATTTTATCTTATTTATAATACTCTTACTTTCTGGCAACATATCACTGTATATATTGTCCAGACAAGTAGCTGTTGTATCACAATATCTAGTAGGTTCTAAAAATGAACGTTAACCCTTTGTTGAAAAGCTCATACAAACGCTGTGTTGTTCTCTTCGCTACGTTTTTTGGTAGAATATTTTCCGTTTCTACGAAATTGCTGTGTTTTTATTAATACATTTTTGAACTGGAAAAAATGGAAACGTTTCTTTATTGAGCTTGAGCTAAAGTCATTTTTTTTCACATCACTGTCTTTAAAATTGACCACGGGAAGAATTTGGGACCCCCTTTTTTAAACGTGTGGAAATCCGTCGTGGATGCTATCCCGGACTGACTTACCGACTAAAATCACACGGTGCCCTACCACTGCCTACGGCTAGGGGCCCCGGGTAAGCTTTTGGATGTATGTCCAGGTGATGTCGGAGTGCCGTGTAATAGGTGTAGAGTTAGGTCATATTTCTACAATTAGGTACTTGTAATTTCTAATAACTTCACCTTTGTGTTGTGTATCGAGGCTATTTCAGGCTGACGAGTCACTGCATTTTTAACGATATTTCGAAATATGTATTATAGGCGTGCAAATACAGCAAGGAGGCGCTGGAGCGGGACCAAAGGCCCGCTTATCGAGAAATCGAGGCCCAGCGGTCCCTACTCTACCAGGAAACCGTCGAGACATGGAAGGTACGACTTGAGCAACCAAAGGGGGGATTCGCCACAATCGCGGCCGTCAGACGGGTCATGGACGAGTGGCTGGAGAGGAGACACGGTGCTCTCTCCTACCGGTTGACACAGATGCTTGCCGGGCACCGGAGCTTCGGTAGGTATCTGTGGCGAAAACACCGGGAAACCACGGCCGAGTGTCAGCACTGCGAGGACCGCAGCGATGACACGGCGCTCCATTCACTGGTGGAGTGCACGGCGTGGGCGCAACAGCGCCAGGTCCTCGTAGTGGGTCTGGGCGTGGACACTCTCTCGCTCGAGACAATGGTGCGAGCCATGCTCTCCAGCGGGAGTAAGTGGGACTGCGCCGCCTCCTTCTGCGAGCAGGTCATGCTCGTGAAGGAGGCGGCGGGACGGGTATGGGAGAGAACTCTCCCACCCGAGTTCCGCAGTCGGCGGCCTGGGCGCCGCCGACGTGTCTTCGCCGAGGACTATCGGCCACCATGACCGGGGGCCTGAGGACGGTGAGAGGGCGGCTCACCGTCCTTACAGAAGCAGGCCCATGACGGCAACGTGACGTGAGCAATTCACGCACGCCCCCCCTTAGAAGCGGAATCACACCCGAAACCCCCCATAGACGCGGGATAGCACCCGAACCACCCCCTGGGCGAGGCCGCAGTGGCGGCCGTAGGTCTGTTGTGAGTCCCGGGACATCCTTCCGAGGGCTTACCCGGGACTCCCAACCACAGGCTGTTAGGCGTTACGTGAGGTTTTTTAGTCGGTAAGAGTCCGGCACAACATCCTCTGAGGATTTTCCCTTACGTAAAAAAAAAAAGGCGTGCAAAAAATACAAAATGCAGCTCAGATATGTGTTCAGAAATGTATCAGATATCTGTTTCTATAAATAAACTGTTCGCGTCGGCACCCAAGGGCAATTGAGTTCCTCATACAGACGTACATATCCTGTTGCATTAAAATTGGCTCTTGTAGTCTTGAATAATTAATTTATCTTGGATTTTATATTTTTATAGCGAATGAAATCGTCTAGAATCGCGAATGGCGCATCTTGAATGAATGTTACTTGTTGTTTTGTTGATCAAATGTTGACTCAAATGAATTTCATTCTGACTTCTTCTTCTCAAGGACTGAGCCTTAGGTATTAATAAATGTAGGTAATAAGCCGATAGGACATCAAAGTTATTCAAAACTCTATAAGCCTCAGACAGTTAGTTCACTTAAACTAGAAGGCTTTAGTATAATACAGGTGAGGATTCAATCAGCTATTACAAGTGCCATGTCGTCGCTGAACTTATAGCTCAGGGTGTCCGTGTTTTCTGCTCCAGTGTGGGCCGTATTGACATAATGTTGTCATTTGCATAAACTTTGTGTTGTACCTTTATAAATATTAATGTTGGTTAAATGTATGGCAACTTTTCGATACCGTATGCTTAATCTGTAAACACTGCCTACCAAATTTCAATCGTCAAGAATGGTTTATTTTTCTATTTTTTTTAATATTTAGCTCGCCAAATTGACGTCGCCACCAGCCTGATGGAAAGCCGTGGCGCATCTAGCGATTGGGGGCCACTTCTGACAGTGGTCCTCAAGTTGGCGGCCCTGTGATGTGCCTCTTCACGCTTCTCTTGAAGAACCCGGGATTGTAAGATGAGGGAAACACGTGTGCGGGCAGGTCGTTCCATGTTTTTATAGTTCGACAGAGGAACGATCTTTTGAAACGCTCAGTTCTGGCGAAGATTCTCTCCACTGTGTGTGAGTGGCATCTTTGCCCGGCACGTGTTGTTCGGGATCGGAAAGGAGAGGGTGAGATCAGTTTGAAGAGCTCTTCAGAATATTCGCCGTGATCCATTCGATAGAAGGCAGCCAAAGACGCTATGGTTCTTCGCTGCGCCAATGGTTCGAGGCCTACCGTCACCTCAGGACAACCAATTATTCGGATAGAACGTCTCTGCATAGCGTCAAGCGCGTCTAGTAAATACCTTGCGGAGTCCTCCCAAAGGTGAGAACAGTATTCGACGCAGGGACGAATCTGCGTCTTGTACAGTAAACATCTCTGATGTGGCGTGAAATACCGTCTCACCTTATTTAAGACTCCTAGTTTCCGCGAGGCCAGCCCAATACAACTCTCTATGTAGTTCTTGTGATTGAACTCACGCCGGACATCTATCCCGATGATCTCCAGGTTGTCCTTTAGTGGAACCGTAATGCTCTGAAGAGAGGGTAGGGGTAGGAATGGGGACTTCTTAGCTGTAGTTGTCTGAATCCCATGTGACCCAGGTCCCGGTCGAGATCCGCCACGAGTTGCCTTCTTTTCTCCTGCACGTCGCCTCGCCCGCGCCCCTCTGCTGGACGGCCAGAATAGCTCCCATGTAGAGTACTATCATCTGCATAGCAATGAATGCACCCAAGGGACAGCATGTCATTGATATGCAGAAGAAAGAAAGTTGGGGACAATACCGAACCCTGTGGTACTCCGGCATTTACCTGCAAAAAGCAGGAAGCCTGACCATCACAGAGAACCCGTATACGTCGCCCGTGCAGGAAGCTGGCCACCCAGCGGCACAAATGAGGCGGTAGACCGTATGCCGGCAGCTTGGAAAGAAGCGACGCATGCCATACCCTATCAAAGGCTTTAGCGATATCTAGGCCAATAGCCAGAGATTCGCCGTGCCTCTCCATAGCCTCACCCCAGGTGTGTGTTATGTACGCCAGGAGGTCACCCGTTGATCCACTGGCCTAAATTTGAACCTGGCCTTAAACTGAAACATATTGTTATGATACGCCTCATAAATATGTGTCTCACATCTATAATACGATTGATTTACAATATGGGACAAAATTAATAATAAGACTTCCCTTACAAACCAAGATTCTTCCAGTGGAGAAGAGGGAGGTGTCAAACAAACACTCGTAATTACGTATCATTTGATCGAAAGTGCCGCGGTATCCTATGGACGATGACCAACCAAAATATAAAATTCATAAAAGCTTGCTAAGATCCCTGGTATAAAGCTTGTACTGTAATCGTATCAAGGAGCTTTTCCACTACTGAGAACTAGAGATCCGGGGAATATATCAAGGTGCACTGCAAAGTGATCTCAAGAAAAGCTTGAAATTAATCATTGCCTGGGCAATAGATAGACATCGAAAAACTGCTCTTTACTTCGAAAGTAAATACATATGAATTATGTCAAGAAAACATAAAAGTATACAAAAACACTTCAAAACTTAACTATTATTTTTCGTATGTTGTAAAAATAGGTACATGAAAAGTAATTTGCATACGAGTATATCCTTCGCCTGAGCCTGAATAAGAAACGGCATATATTATGCTTCCGCGGTTTCAAATAGCTCTTTTATACAATTCATTAAACTGAATAAATATTAGCATACATTAGCGGGGCCTAGAACACAATATTTTCACAAAAAGCGAATAAAAACGGGACAGAAATTTGTACGGCGGCTTTGGGGCTTGGTGCAAGTTGAAAGAATATTTATAATCACTTCTATCGTTATTGAAGTACTCGTAGATTATGAAGCAAATATTGTATTGGTTTTAAATCGTACGTTAATTTTATTAGTCTTACAATCATTTCCTTTGCTCTATGCTATCTGAGGTCTCTGAGTCTCGAACCGGATGCTTCAGACCTTTGTGCGCAAATGTTTGTTTCGAACTTTGGATGATTTTTATATAACATGTGTCTGTATTTCGAACTATTGGTTTTAATTACTTTAGGCACATTTCCAGCAGTGGACTGCCATAGGCTGATTTGAATGATGATTGATTGATTGAAGATGGCGTTGTGTAAAAAAACATCCTAAATACCCGCTTTAAACTTGTAACTTAAACCGTGTTACCATTAAACGCTGGTCTAAATTACAGGTTATATTTCAAAGGTGCAATTCTGCATAATGAACTTGTAGTGTGTGTGTGTGTGTGCTATAACGTCAGACATACAGAAAGTGCTAACTACAAAATAATGCAGTTAGTAAAGTTGTTTTTGCTATTTGACTTGATTTAAATTTATATTACACTAGCCGATGCACGCAGCTTCGCCCGCGTAAAATTTTTTCCCGTTCCCACTTCCCGTATTTTATCCTCTTGGGGATAGAAATTATCACAATCCTTTCTTAGCGGATGCTTACGTCATAATATCTACCTGCATGCCAAATTTCAGCCCGATCCGTCCAGTCACCTTTCATCAGATCACTATGTCAGTCAGCCAGTCACCTTTGAGTTATATATATTTAGATTTAACAGAATGTCAGCGTTTAAACGTATACAGAAGCGCTCGTAGCCCCGCTGACTCACTGTACAGTAAACGATTACTGCGTTCAGTATCTTACGCTATGTCTGGTCTTGACATAAGCGCTTTGTGGTATTTCCATTTACGAACATTTCTGTGTTCTGAAATGCACAGATTGCACAGATTGGTTCCGGTGGCTAGTTACATATTCGCACATTTCACGGATTTAAAATAATGTATTTAGATTCGCATCACGCAAGTCTGTAGGAAGAAAAAAAAATGTATTCTATGAAAAACCGAAAGTCACTCGTGCAGGATATCTGTCCATTCAACTGAGAGTACCACAACACTCTACGGGAGGCTGACGCGTGATAGGGGCTGTATCGTGTGCGCGCTGCCTCGGCGCGTTGGATTTGATACTCGCACGGAAATTCACAGATAAAGGTGTTTTTTGAAAAGTATTGAAATAAAAAAGGGAATCGTCGCATCGAGGCATAAGATGATGGCGAAACGTTTTTAACTTGTATAACTAAGCTGGACTAGACACAGTAGTAAATTATACACCCAACACAAATTCCAACTTCATTAAGTGTACCTTTGAGGAAACTACGTTAACCCATCAATCTACCAACCGACATAATTAGACCATGTCCTCGTTTGACACGAGTCGATTTCGAGAATTGTGACAGACATGATTAATGGACATTATTTCCCTAGGTAGACAATTTACGAACGTTAGAAAGTTCGAACGAAGTGGTTCGAACGATGTGGATACGGGCAAATACGGTATAATTGGATATTGGTTTCGTAAAATCACTTCATTTGAAAATGAGGTCATGAGCTTAATGTATTTTCTAGTTTTATTATGTACTAGTTTTTACCCTACGCAATAAATGACGTCGAGTTGCGGAAACAAGCCCGTGAAAATCTAGAACCTATGTGCTAGTTGCCCCGGCGTACTTTGTATCGTCTTGAAATCTAGGCCACAAAATGTAAAAGAGAATTTATTTTTCCTTCACACTTTATTTTTTTTAATTACTTGATACCTACCTATACCTACATACCATTCTAAAAAATCAAAGATCACAAATATCGCACACCTGTTCTTGAGTTGTAAACGGTGTAACTACTTTGTTTTTTATTAGAAAATTCATTGATTCCTACAGTATGAGTTGTATAGACTAAATTGAAGTTTCTTCTCTGTTCTTTCGTCCTTTTAATGTATGGCTTTCCTAATCTCCACCGTATAAAATATAATTACAACATTCGGTAGTGTAACCGCCTGCCCGGTTCGATTCCTGAGTTGATCCAAATATTTATGTAATCCACAAGTTTTTATTTCGGAGTATCGTTGTTTTCTATGTATAATACGTGGGTATAAAGTAAGAATATAAGTATTATAATCCGTGGTCTGATATCCTATGTATTTAGTAGTATATAAGAATACTACGTACCTAGATACCCATAACACAAGGAGATTATTCCAAGCTTACTTTGGGATCAGATAGCGTTGTGTGAAAAAATTCACGATTTTTTTTTAATTTGTCAATTTTTGTAAAAAAATAGTCAAAATTAGATCAAAATGACAATTATATACGAGTACAAATTCATTTTAAGTTACATATCATAACTAACTTGAAATGTAAACGTGGGGTTTATTGTGTTTTAAGTGTATATTCAAACCGAGAAACTGTTATTGGCAATTAAAATTTCCCACGTTACTCGCCTTTGTATGGAATGAATAATACGTCGGCACGTAAAGTTCAACTCGTATAGCTAATTCGGCAACTCTTATTGGTTGTACAGTTGTATGGTGCAAACATGTAAAAGGAAGCGATAACTATTTCATTTTCTAATCCTGCACAATAATCAATCAAATCAGGCTATAGCAGTCCACTGCTGAACGTAGGCGTCTCCCAAATTGCGCCACAATACACGATCCTGCGCCTTCCGCATCCAGTCACTCCCTGCGACCTTCTTCAGGTCATCGGTCCATCTGGCGGGAGGTCGTCCTACCCCACATGACCCAAGTCGCGGTCTCAACTCTAGAACTCGTTTGCTCCACCGACCATCGGTTCTCCTACAGATGTGGCCAGCCCATTGCCACTTCAAAGTGTATATCTCTGCGAGCTATGTTGAACACTTTGGTTCTCTAACGGATAACATCGTTCGAGATTCCATTATTCCTCAGGGACACCCCAAGCGTCGTTCCATAGCTCGCTGCGTAACTTTCAGGGCATGGACTAGCTTCACTGTGAGTGTCCACGTCTCGGCACCGATAGGTCATAACTGGTAGAACGCACTGGTTATAGACTCTTGTGTCATTGATCACATTGAGTCACAATAAATGACGAATGACGAAACAATGAAATGAGTAAAGGTCTTGTTTTTGAACTTGTGATTACTATTCATAAAATCAGATGGGCTTTTTTACCACATTTGCAAAAGAAAACCACAGTAAAATAAAAAGGCAAGTTCAATTGATCGCTCATCGCATGATTTCTACCTCAATTCAGCCCTTCGTTTCAAAGTAGAATCGTCAAAGTGGCAGTTAACCCTATTACAGCGTTCGTCCGCATGTGACTTTTATATCTTTTGCCTTTGGCTGATCAACTTACATCTCACATAGACTTTCAATCAAGATAAAGACGAAAAATTAGGACGGATATTAGTAAGCGTATTTAGAAGTTAGGACAATTTACTAGCAAATAGTTCCGTTTCACGATATCATTTCTCGGAAATTGGAGTTAGGGTTAGTTTCGATTTTCGCCCTATGGCAAGCAATTATAACTTTTCGTATTAAAATTAAACTGTCTTTAGTTAGTTTCAACCTACTGTTTATTTCCTAACGTTTCCGTGCTTTGAAAGGTACTGTCTACAGTTGATCACGGCTGTCAGTAACATGGTGATCCTTAAGTAAAGATAGCTTGAAATACATCAACTGCTGGTGGACAACAAGATGCTATGATTCATTCAACAATGCAATATGCTAACGATATTTTACACGGGTTAAATTCAGTTTATGAATCGTGAAAAAAATATGTATGTTTGTTTCTCCTATAGAGTTTTAAAATTACACAGCTATTTTAAGGTTCAAATAGATAAAAATAACATGAACCAAAGAGTTAAGGAGATTTTCTGCTGCGGCAGAGTAGGTAGTTGGTGACAGTAAATATCAACTAAGAACGTAACTATGCCTAACTAATTCAGAAGTAAATTGTTGCGTTAAGGTGCTGAATTTAGTTAGAAATTGTAAGCCTCACACATTGGGCGCCAACAAAACATAATTGGCGCCCAAACATGGGGCTAATTAAATTAAAGTAGTTTTACTCGAACACAAATTAGTTGAAACCAACTGTAGTGTTCTAAATTGTTGAACACAAACGTTTTCGTGCTTGAACCGCTTGAACTTCTTTTTATAGGTCTATCAATCTGGTAATGGGCTAGTACCTATGCATCTACAAAATTATATTTTATTCTTTATAGTACCGTTGTAAAATTTACGGGCAAAGAAAATATTATAATCAGCAAAGTACGGGATTTGACGAGTGAGAAAGGAACCCTAACGATAATGTAAAATGGCAGTAGCTTATGCCACATAAGATACCATTACTAAGCTTTCAATCTTATAGATTCCGTGTAGTGGATGTGGCGATCGCTTTTGCTCATATAGTAGCGGTTTATGACACCTGGCTAAATAAATTAACCGCATTTGTAGCACAAATCAGCCTAAATTCAAGGGCGCGTTGATAATACAAGGCATAGCATATCACATTATATCATGAATTTTAATTCCCACTTAGTTTTCACTATGAAAGAGAACAAAATTGAGGTGAATTCATAAAACATTGTATTAATCAGCCTAATTATAAGAATAGAGGTAATATTAGCCAAATATTCTTATAATACGTCGTAATAGCGTACATTAGTATTATTAACTCTCTTTTAAAACCCATACAGCATTTAAAGCTATAAAGAAGGAGTTTTATAAGTTTATTTTGTTTGTTGGGAGGCTACCCTCGAACATCGATTGTTATTAAATTACAGTACCAGGTTTTGAAAAAGTCTAAAATAAAATTGGACAGTTTTATAAGAATGTTTTAAAATAACTCACAAAAATCCTTTGAACAATGCATGGATCAGAGCTGATGGTTTTAAGATGTAGCGTTGTATTCACGTAGCTATGTCTCAACCATTTGCATTAAATTATTGCCCGGAAACTAGTTCTAATTAAAACCGAACTAGCTCCTTGTATTGTAACAATAGCTAGTAGAGCCACAATTTATGTCGGTCGAGTGCACCGGGAAATTAATCTGCTCGGTTGTAAACCACTGCAACGTACGCTTTCGGTTTCGGTAAAATATACATATCTATTACCTTAGATATACCTATCTATTATATTAGGTAGTATAAAGAATAATTGTGTAGATAGACAATAATAAAAACTCTCCACTCATCAATACATATTATAAAATCGTAACAGGTCGCTGTCTGTACATGGAAGATAAATAAGAAAAATTTTATAGAGGGGCTTTATGAACACAATAGAACCCAACACAATGATTTTTAGAATTTTTGTCTGTTTGTGTGTACGTCTGTATATCTGTATGTCTGTACGTTTGTGCACGCTGATCTCAGTAACCGCTTAACTTTATTGTGTTGAAGTTTGCTCTACTTAACATTTAGTGTTTATTTCATTTCAATCGGTTTATAAATAAAAAAGTAATATCACTTTAAAGAATCATACATAGATATGAATCTAAAAATGGGTAAATCTAAACTGGCGTGTTGGTTTAATCATAAAAGAGCTTAATGATTCAGGTTATTTTAAAATAGTTCTATTCTCCTTTGGCGCGAACTGAATTGTTTTAGAATAGACTTAATCTTTAAGCTCTTTTATGATTAAGCAAACAGGGCAGTTTCACACACTGCTTGATGAGTCTGATAAATGTCCTCTTCTTTCATACACCTTATGTGACGTAAACGAAGTTGCGGGGTCAGCTAGTTCACTCATATATATCTCGCCCCTGATAGACTCTTTCTATGTGAAACTCAAATACAGGGGCATTATATTTCTCACCTAACAAAATAATCTTTAAGTCCCAGGTTGTGACGAAATAGTACTACGTAGTTTTCTTTAGTTGTATTCCAACATTTTACTGTGCGGAATTCTCCATCATCTTTAGCCTAGAGATAACTATAGGTTTGGTATCTTCGCTTTGTCGAAACTCTGAAGCGCTCGTGGCCCCGCGGACTCAGTGTTCTGTAAACGATCACTGCAGTAAGCAACATTTACTATGGCCGGATATGGATGGGTGACCACCACGTGGACCACTTTGTGACATTTATTTACGAGCGTTTGCGTGCTTCGGAAGGCACGATAAGCCGTTGGTCCCGGTTGTCAGTAAAATGACAGTCGTTAAGCCAAGTTGAAGGCCTTACGGGCGGCTTGAAAAATTTCAACTGTGGGTCGTCACAACCTGCGCCCGGGTCGGCAGCGCGTGTGTAGCGCCTCTGGTGTTGCAAACGTCAATAGGCTACGGTTACCAACCTTCCGGTGGGCCGTAAGCTTGTCTGTCACCTAAGTAGTATAAAAAAAAAAACTCGATTTCCTTTCCTAACACACGTCGCCTTAACCTGCCTATGCTTGAACGACAGCTGCTAATCCTGCTAATGCTGTGGCGCATTCGGTAGTGATACCGCCTGCTGCGCTGAGGTCCCGGGTTCGATTCCCGGGTCGGTCCAAATATTTGTGTGATCCACAAATGTTTGTTTGGGAGTTTGGGTGTTATATTTTAAAGTGATTCTTTTTGAAAATTTGATGTGTTTATTTATTTTATTTAGGTGCATTTTCTACAAACCTCTGTGGATTACAAATGCAATATGTATGGTAGGTATATAAAATGATTTTGTAAAACGGTTAGTAATAAATAAAAAAACGTACCCTAAATTATACTATAATGAAACTCTGGAAATGTAATTCTTCACTTATATGTCCTTTCTAAACCTGCTCATGAAAAAAAGGAATTTCCATCTGTTTGAGTCATAATAACCACGTTTATTAGGATATGGAGTAATTTCCACTGTAAATAACAACGATTACCTAAGAGGAATATGAAATATGCTATATTAAACAAGCTCTCGTACTAAGTCGCTGCCCACAAGTCAATGTAATCCTCTATTGCAAGCGGCAAATTAAGCGGCTCTCTATTGATTGCTTAGAGATTATCTCAAGTTAATACCTAGTTAATTTGTACATGGTATGAAATAATAATATAGACATAAAACCAACCTATTACATAAAAAGAAAATATCTTTGATCAATAATAACATTGATCAAATATATTTTCTACCAACGTTCTAATTTTTAAAAAACTTGAAAAAAATAATCCCGACTTCAAGTACAGCAGACGCATTCACTTACCGCTACGACACATACACCGTCAACAACGAGTATCTACCTGATCTCAAGTGGGAACTTTAGCTCACAGAATCTAGACTCGCACTGCTGACCTAAAAAAATCTTGTAACCTTATAAAATCACCCCATTACCTGTGTACACGAGCGCCCCGAACGCAATATTTAAGGATAAACACCCCGTCTCTGGCGAGCGGTGTGTTAATAGAAAGATTATTTTTTCGTTACCGTAAATGTACTTTTTTGCTGGCAGTGGAAAAGCCTTCTTCTCGTAATATGTTATGAGCAATCATTTGTTTTAACAATGGATGATGACCCTTCAATATCCGAGCGGAATTGTAAACATGGCAATGGAGATTGGCCCAATAGCGAGGCTATTAGCTATAACAGGAAGTGACGATTTTCCGAAGTATTTGGGGCTTCGGAAACGTCTTTTTTCATTTGGAAATAAGATTCTGAAAATTTAAGCTAAATTGTGTGTTTGGACTGATCATAAATACCTGCCATCGTGTACAATTTAGTGTTAGTTTGGAGCTAAAGTGAGTTGAGCTGTTATTAAATAGAGTGCAGTCGCAGTGATATTTTAAACTTCTTACTTACATAATGTCATATACAGGGTGGAATTTAAAGATTTTTATTTGTAAGCATTCTAATGTTAATATCTTGCTTGTTTCAGTTAAAAGTGGCGTAGTCTGCAGCTAAAAACTATCAAGTAAGTAGATATTCAAACAGCGAGAAATATTCATTAGTTGGACGTAAGTAAAAAAAAATACGAATAACCTAGAACGTTTTTGATGGTTTGTTTCAATGTGTTAATATGGAGATAGTTCCAGTTGCTAAGGAAGTCTCTTTAATTTGTTGGTCCTGGTAATAAATAAAATGGTAAGTAGTCGTTAAATCGAGTTAAAGACCCTATGGTCTTCCACTCCATTTAACGAAAACCTACAGATTTATTTTGACGTTGACGTTTTTCATCCTATGATGAAAACGTCAACGCAGTCTTTCAAACAGAAGGACCGGACGTACCGTATGCTTGTCAGTCACCTCAGTAGTATAACACAATACTTCCTTTCCTACCATCTACTCGAATTGACAAATTCCAAATGACATCATTTACATGACAGCAGGCTGTAAAAAAAATTATGGAGGTATACCTACCTATAAAGACCAAGTTTGAAACATTACCAAACTGCCGGTGATATTAGAACTGACTGATACCCTCCACTTGTCACAGTCTCACCAAATTGTTGTTATGGCAGGAACTCCGTACGGTAACTAACGAACTGACATTATTTTCGCGCCAAAATTGCGTTCAGCCTCTCACAAAGCTTTGTGTCTGATGGTGATGCGATTTTAACTAATTTCATTAAACAACAACTTCATTACCGATTTCAAGTCTTTTGTATAATAATTATGAAACTTTTCTCACCTCTCGATGTTTCGGCTTTAATCATGGCCGTGTTTCGGAGTACACTCATAAAATAAAAATAAAATAAAGAAATTTAAAAGTATCTTTTGTGAATTAAGTCTTATACCTCAACATGTTTAACCATGAATTAAATAAAAAAATAAGCGCTTATTTTATTTTTTTAGAAGAATTAGCTTAGGAGCACACTTAAGCATATAATAATAAAAATTTACTTTCTAATGGAATGTAAAATGTATACTTAGTGCAATAATTTTGAAATACCTCCAACCTTAGGCAGAAAATAAGGGTCGTTATGGTTTAAGGTAGTAGAGAAATTCCATGGTTCATGTACTGTTCCGAACGACTTATGGGCTTCCAAAAAATTGATTTTATGCAAATCGATCAGCGAGATCTATTAAAGTGAAACTTTAAGCAAGATCTTCCTTTTTTAAAGTCGACTAAAACGGACATTTCTATATACCTCTTCTATTTCGACAGATGTAAACTTCAATAGTTAAATCGAAACGTGACTTTTAAAGCTTCCAATAATAAAAATCGTGAATGTAGACTGCCATAAAACAGTGCATGTAAAGCAAAAAAAAAGGAAAAAATGTCGCGTGAAGTGCGCGGCAAAATCAGGCGCTATCGTATGAATAGTTCTTCAGCTTGCCGAAGTATCATTGAAAGCGACTGGGCGAATTACGATACAAAAATGAACCATATTTTACAGAATTAAGGTGCAAATTGCATCACTAAGAGAAAGTAATTAATACGAGCGTCTAGCTTGAAAGAAAAAGTGGAAGGAGTCAGTGAAATGATGCGCGACGATAACCTATCATTATAAGGAGACGATTAACAGAGGGCTTCTAGTGATGGGGCGAGCGACTATCGATACCCTTTAGCTAGTGCTACAGAATTTTGTGCTATATTATTGCAACAATGTAGGTTTTCTAAATACAGAAACCGGCTTGGTGGTGCTATCGGTATTGTGGTGCGCTGAGGAGGTTCGATTAAATATTTGTGTGGTCGACAAATGTTTGATTTAAAGTTGGAGTGTATTTATTTATTTAGAAATGTATGAGTATGTTTAACAGTTATTTTATAGGTATAGATTCCATAGCAGAACTTACATTGGCTTAATTTGAGCTAAATAGCGTTGTGTAAGAAATTCCTTCAAAATTTATAAACAAACTGAAATAAACTTATGCTCAATAAATAAAGTACAAATCGACATGTTAGCGACACGCCAGTTACATCACTAGTCTCTTGCGGTCTTATTATAGTTGGGAAAACGATACGATCTCTCTCTTGTTATATGACTCATGATCTCTATTGATACTGCACAGACAAACTGTGACAATATTAGGGATTGAGGAAATTACAGTTATGTTATCTTAGGAAATGTTTATATTTGGTTAATGTACAATACACAATGCTCATTGTTGAAGTTAAAGTACACAATTCAACTAACTATATTCCTGCTAGTGACTTAGTTACAAACTGCAGCCTTTAACCGTAATTTATTTAGAGCGCCGGAATATCTTAGTTGAAATCAGACACCACGAGGAACTTCGGCTGTCATACAACAGACAAATTATTACAACCGTGAGGCAAAGTAAACAATACAAGATGAAAGATATTCAAACTACGCCGTTCCTGTACCTGTTTAGATTGTCTAAAATATGAAGGTAGGAGGATCTTGTTTGAAATGTTTACCACAGACTATTGCAGAGAATCTTTGTATTTAACATTTTGCTTATTCTTGTTATCTTAAAGTTACTAAAGCAATGTAAATTCCTGGGACCTCCTTCCAAGGGTTTATCCGGGGCTCCCAACCGTAGGCTGTTGGACATTAAGTGAGGTTTTTTAGTCGGTAGGAGTCCGGCATAGCATCCATGAAGCATTTTACCTCACGTTAAAAAAAGACAATGTAAATACATAGTTTTTTTTTAAACATTTAATTAAACTGACAAAATGCCACTCGCCTAGCGTAATGCCACTGCGACAGCTATGGCGGCCACTCTCACTGCCCACAAGACTATTGAAATTAATCTTCAAGTTGGCTCCATGATGTGCCTCCTTAGTTCCTTACGATCCACTTGAAAATCCTGGTGTTGCCAATACCCGGGTATTTTGTTTCCATTTAATTTAGTTTCCATGGGCAAATTAAAAATAAAGTGTGTCTGTATAACACCCTGCACTAAGCTCATTATAACACAGTGACTGATTATTAGAATAAAACTAAATAGTACAGTCCGTCATTTTAGTTCTTATTTGACAATGTCTTTTATACATGGCGGTGTTTTACTAAAAAACCTCACGTATCCTGCCTAACAGCCAACGGTTGGGAGCCCCGGGTAAGCCCTCGGAATGATATCCCAGGACTCCCAACAGACCTACGGCTACCACTGCGACCTCGCCCAGGGGGGGGTTCGGGAGCTATCCCGCGTCTTTCGGGAGGATTTTCGGGTGTTATTTCACTTCTTAGGGGGGACGTGCGTGAATTCCTCACGTCAAAGCCGGCCGATAGCCTTGGGTGAAGACACGTCGGCTGCGCCCGCGCCGCCGACTGCTGAACTCGGGTGGGAGAGTTCTTCCTCCCCGCCGTCTCTTTCACGATCATGACCTGCTTGCAGAAAGAGGCAGCAAAATCTCTCTCACTCCCGTTGGAGATCATGGTTCGCACCATGGTCTCCAGCGAAAGAGTGTCTGCCACGAGGACCTGGCGCTATTGCGCCAACTCTCGCTGCACTCCTCACAGTGCTGGCACTCAGCAGTGGTTTCTTGGTGTATTCGCCAGAGATACTTGCGGAAGCTCCCGTGCCCAGTAAGCATCTGTGACATCCGGTAGGAGAGCTCGAACCAGCCATTCGCCCATTACTGGTCTGACCGCCGCGATTGTGGTGATTCCCCCCTTTACATGACGGTGTTTCGTAACAAATAGGTAAGCAGGTAAAAGTAAAATGCATCATTGTAACTAAAAGGCAGCAGTCTTCTTCTTTGACTTCAGTTTCTTATATTTTCCAATTTTCTTTATAGTGCTGATTTTTAACAGAATATCATCTTTTTCTCGTTCTTCTAAAAACAACGCTTCATGTCTTGCTGCTTCTGGTACAGACATCTTCAGGATGGGATTAAAAACTTTTTGTAATTTATTATTGTTGCCTTTACCAAGATTATACCATATAACCATTGTAGTGCTCAATTTTTCATAAAGAACATCGTTATTTTCTTTTGTGTTGCCGGTATAACTAGAATGTTTTTCAAATGGTGTAGAAAATAGTATTGTTTTTATTTTCTTTGCCATTGTAATGGGTTGTTGTTTGAATAAGTTCGTCGGTAGTCTCGTCGTTATAGGAACTTTAACAACAGGGCTGTGATTTCTTTGAAGTCCATCAAAGGCATCGTAATTTGCATAGTCTTGTGTTGATGAGCTACCTGGTTTTAATTGTGGGATCGTTACTTCTTCCGTATTTTGTAATGCTAATTTGTCGAAAAATGATCTAGTTTCTTTATATGTATCATCAATATTATCTCCATTGCTGTAATTTTCTGCTTTTTTAATAGCTATAGTTGATTGACTACTTAACTTGTTATGTTGTTCAGATATATCTTGATATTCTGTATAGTTAAAAATATTTTGTCCATCAGCTATGTCTGGCATATCCGTTGAGTTATAAACATTGTTTCTTTGCTCAAATACATCTGGAATTTCAGTAGAATTTAAAACGTTATAAAAATCTTCGGTCATATCTTGGGACTCGGTAGGCTGCAATACATCCAGCTTTTTGAAAGTAGTAGTATTTTTTACTACTAATCGATTAATATTTTCAAAAGTGTAATTATTATTCCAATTATTTGTTTCGATCGATATTTCAGGGTTAGAAAATTTTGTACTTTGAAATTTGCGGGGTACTTTTACGGTAAATGTAAGGTTCTGTTGCTTATCATATTCATGTGTATCGTCTTCTGAGATTTCATAATAGTAATCATCTCCAGAAGGAGCTTTGTAGTCCAAAAAATCTGACGACATTAACCTCTTCTTTTTAAATTTTAAGTTGACTTCTCGTTTTGAACCATCAAAGTCTTTATTTTGTTTGCTAGGTATCCAGTTCACTCTTGTATTATTCAAATCCTTTTGAAGAATATTTGTATGTTTGTTTTCAGATATTATTATTGAACCTTCAATTTTTATAATCAAAGACAAAACGCATAAATTCATTGACACCATCTTGATTATCACTGCATTACTATGAACTGTTACGACCTCAACGGTTGATGGATAATAACTATTTATAATCTTGCGATCGTCTTTATTTATATAAGTTTTAAACCCCTACAGGTTGTGACAATAATATTTATTACTAAACGATAGAATAAACTCTGACTTGGTTATGTCATCAATTACGAAGTTCCATCACAATTGCTATGATGATAGATTGTGTTATTTATTTATAGTAAAAATAATAATAAGTATTCAGACATTTTCCTGTTAACATCAACACAACCATGATAAGTTATGTATTATTTGACTGCCTCTGTGGCGTAGTCGGCAGTGCGATACCGCCTGCGGTGGTGGAGGTCCTGAGTTCGATTCCTGGGTCGGTCCAAATATTTGTATGACCCACAAATGTTTGTTTCGGAGTTTGGATGTTTTCCATATATAATATGTACTTATGTATTTAGAAATATAAAAGTATGTTTTTTTTTATATTTATTTCACATAGGCATTATACAGATGCGCTTGTAAAACGTCCAGAATATAGAACAAAACTCTACCACCAGTCCAGTATGTACATCAGTCGTCTAGATCCCATAGCACAAGCTTATATTAGCTTAATTTGGGCTAGATGATATTGTGTGTGAACGTCCACAAATATTTATTTATTATTATTTATTACTAGATGATGCTCGCGGCTTCGCTCGCGGGAAATTCGGTACCTGTTCCAACTTCCCGTGGGAACATTTTCCCGGGATGAAAAGCCTATGTGTTTAGTGGGATTCTATTGCAGTTTAATCTTCGAGTAAACATTCTTGTACGTATACTCTAAGAGTTCAATTACTTATGTTGAGTTAGTACAGTTAATTTAGTTAATTAAAACTTAATAATTAGTTAGGTAAGTAGAGTTCTGGAGAGAATATTGAATTTTTTTGAGAATTTGAAAAAAAAATTGAGAAATGGAGAAAGGTGAAGTGACAGTGCTAGTTCTAGTAGATTTTTCTAACGCATTTAATTGTGTCAATCATGATATCCTGTTAGCTATCCTTGCCCACCTAAAGATTTCATCTGACGAATTGGAATGGTTCTCATCTTATGTTCGGGGACGTCAGCAGTCGACTTGGCGCAATCTAGACGCTGGTGTTCCTCAAGGCGGTATACTCTCTCCTCTTCTGTTTTCCATATTTATTAACCTCTTAACCAAAGAACTTCAGTGTGCGTATCATCTGTATGCAGATGATCTGCAGTTGTACAGCCAAACAAGGGTGAAAAAGGTTCAGGAAGCCATTACAAAAATAAACACCGATCTAAACGCTATGGGGCACTGGTGTGACCGCTTTGGGCTTACCGTTAATCCTGGTAAATGTCAGGGCATCATAATTGGGAGCAATATAATGATGGGCAGACTTGATGGTGTTGCTTTGCCTTTAATAGTGTTTAACACAATAACTATTCCAGTTACCCTTAGCGTAAAGAACTTAGGTCTGCACCTTGATAAAACATTTGATTGGAGAGCTCAAGTAACTAACGTTTGTCAGAAAATAACAGGAACATTACGTGCCTTCTATCGACTCAAGTACTTTCTTCCACCGAAAACCAAGGCAATGCTTGTTCAGACTCTTTTATTCCCCATCATAGACTATGGTGATGTGTGCTATCTCGACCTGAATGCAGATCTGCTCAATAAACTCGATTGGCTTCTCATCAATTGCATTCGATTCGTTTACAATCTTCGTAAGTACGATCATGTCATTGTTTATGCAAACAAATTAAGAAGCCATACTTAATGCCAGTTGTGTATCAATATGAAGCTTCTGTATCCCGCCGGGTATTACAACCTTTATCGTAATGGCTCCACGCGGTGCGCGTCTATCGCGCTTCATTACTTTTCTATTTTTTCTATGGCTAACAAGTCTACCATGTACTAGCTGCAAATATAAACCATTAATTTCAAGAACCAAGTTTTCTTCTTTCAACATCCTCAACAATTTTGGCGACCGTGGAAACAATTATTGTGCGGAGGCGCAATGCACGAACTTGCAATTCATTGTGAAGACGTCCATTTTAAAATCTTTGGAAATTCAAAAACTTTTGTTCAACAAGTTTGATAATTTTTGGAATCGACAACGGCGGTTGCAGAAGGAAATATATAAGGCAGAACAAGGGTTTGGTCGGCTTCTGGACGGGAGGTTTGCCCATTCCATCATTTTCTTTTTATGTCCCTTCCCCGTTAAGCTTGCTCGAGTTTCACATTTATTCCTACTTGCTACAAGCATTTTTCGTAGTAAAGTACCATTCATTTTTTGAGCTTCATATTTCTAACTTCGAGGTCATTAAAATTAAAAGATATTTTCAAAATGTTAGAGGGTTTCTCAAAATATAAAACAATAAATTTCATTTTGGATACCTACTTCTAACCTTATTCATAGTTATTCTATTTCCTTTTAGAAATACAATTTAAAAATATAATTTGCAGCAGTACATATGTACATACTTATTTCTTGTTTGGTAGACTATGTAGGCACATACCTACATCATAGGTTTTCTTAAAAATTTTCACTTTTTTTTTAGAAATACTTACTAATGACTCTAGGTGCAGTTCAGTACATGTTTATTTGGTATGTAATTCACCTTTTTTAGAAATACATACTAATAACTGTAAGTGCGGTTCAGTACATGTTTATTTAGTATGTAATTCATTGATTTACTTCAAATTTTCACTTTTCTTTAGAAATACACACAATAAACTGTATTTGCAGTTAAGTACATACTTATTTAGTATGAAATTCATAGGTTTATTGCAACCTTTTACTGCAATCACAACATAGGGTTATTTCAAATTCCCACTTTGTTACAAATACATACAATTAGATGTATTTGCAGTTCATTGTTTACTACACACTCATTTAGTACTCTGTGAGGAAATTCACAGGTGTACACACATCAAATTCCCACTTTTAATTTACTCAGCTGCACATTTTACAATTTCTCTAGTTTGTCAAGACAACTTAAATAATCTCATCGATTTACTGACTTTTATCCGTGTTGTAGAAAGTAATTTGGAATTCCTTTACCAGACTTGTCAAGTTAAGTGTCAGGCAGTCAGGCGATAAAATCATAAACATTTTTTACCAAAATTAAAACATACCTATTGTTATCAATTACAGTTCAAGACAAGGAGGTGCCGCTGGCCTGTATTTTCTTTCTGGTACAAAGCCATTTTCAACTCGTCGGCGGAGGCCTATTTTTATTGATGTTAGCAGTTGAGTTTGTGGATATCACAAGTTTGCTTCATTATAAAGGTATTTATACTTACATTTGAATTGAATTATTTGTTTTCATCGCAATGACTGGCACAGAGGATAAAATGTCACAGGAATTAAGAGAGCTTAAATGTAAAAGGTCTTCTTTAAAGGGAAGGCTTACCACCTTTGAAAAATATTTAGAGGAATTGCAACAACAAGTTGCAAGTTCTCAGGTTCAATATGAAGTTAAAACTAGGTTAAAAAAGATTGAAAAAATGTTTGAGGAGTATGATCTGATACAAACAACCATAGAAGTTAAGCAGGATAGCCCTGAAAATGAGTCTGAAAGGGAATCAACTGAGGCTAGGTTCTATAGGTCTATTGCAGAGGCTCAGGCGTTAATAAATAAAACTAGTATTAAGGATGGTGAGGATAGCCTAGGTTCTAATTCTTCCATACACACTACACATGTTAAGTTACCTCAGATTAAGATTCCTAATTTTGATGGTGATGTTTTAAAGTGGTTAGAATTTCATGATACATATTCTTCTTTGATTCATAACAATGAGTCAATAGCAAGTATTAACAAATACCAATACCTGAAAGGCGCCTTATCCGGTTCTGCAGCTTCTGTGATAGCATCCCTGGAGATATCTAGTCGCAACTATGACACCGCTTGGAAACTTTTGTGTGACCGTTACAGTGATAAACGTAAACTAGTGTGTACGCACCTTAAGGCCTTGTTTGAGTTTACTGTTACTAGCGAGGAGAAATCTTTACGCTCTCTCGCAGATCATATAGCTAAGCATTTAAGAGCTTTAAACGCATTGGATGAAAAAACTGATAACTGGGATACTCTCATAATTTTCTTGTTTGCTGCTAAGCTAGATCCTATCACAAGTACCAAGTGGGAAGAACATAAAAACATTTTAACTGATAAACTTAATTTAGAACATTTCTATGGATTTTTACGCCAGAGGGCAGACATTCTCGAAGCAACATCAGTGGGTGGTAGTAGCCCAGACAATGTGCAGCAGTCATCGCCACAGCGGCAGCAGCTGCCATATACTAAACACATATTATTTAAACAACAAAGGTCATTTGTTGCCACTACTTGTGAAAATAGTGGCACCAAGCATAGTGTGAACTGTTTGGTTTGTAACGGTGAGCATTTCATTTATCATTGTCAAAAATTTTTAGCTATGTCACCGGCAGACAGATTAAAGTTAATCATCAAACATAAACACTGTATTAACTGTCTCCGTAGCGGACACTTAGCTCCACAGTGCAGATCAAGACTTTGCACCAGATGCCATAAAAAACATAATTCTTTATTACATTTAGAAAAAACCGTTGCAGAAGGTAAGCAATTGGTTTCTACTCCAATATCATTGTCCACTTGCATGGCAAATCAAATTTTACTATCCACAGCTATCATTAAGGTATCCTCAGCTGATAACAGTAAATTCATAGAAGCACGCTGCCTGCTTGATTGCGGAAGCCAGTCGTCTTTTATTAGTCAGGATTTGAGGGAGGCTTTAGGTGTTCAAACTGAGAGTGTTAGTTCGGTATGTGTTACCGGTATTAATAACATCTCGTTTGAAGCATTACAGCGTTGCAATATTAAAGTACAATCACGTACAAATGCGTTTAGCACATTAGTCAATGCATTTGTCATAAAAGAAATTACAAGTTCATTACCAAGTTATGAGATTGATATTTCTAACATTAATTTACCAAAAAATACAATACTAGCCGATTGTAATTTTTATAAACCGGCCAAGATAGATCTGTTGTTAGGAGCAGATATATTTTGGGATGTGTTATGTTCAGAACAAATTAAATTGGGTCGTAACCTACCCATTCTGCAAAATTCTGTATTTGGATGGTTGGTCTCTGGACCAGCTATGTGCTACAAGGCCACAAAATCAGAGAATCAGATTATTTGTAATTTCAGCCATGAGATAAGAACACAGTTAGGTAAGTTTTGGGAACTCGAAGAGGTACCCGTTAAGCCTATGAAGTCCCCTGAGGAGGACGCGTGTGAAACACATTTTGTTCAACACACTCGTCGCCTTCAGGATGGAAGATTTTGTGTCACGCTGCCCTTGAAGGCTGAGCCACGCTCGTTGGGTGATTCTTTTTATAAGGCTCTCAAGAGATTCGAGTCGCTAGAGAGGCGCTTTCAGAGGCAGCCTGACATAAAAGAGCAATATGTCAATTTCTTAGATGAGTATGAAGAGCTCGGCCATTTGTCACAGGTTGAGAGATCTGATGATGCTGTATTTTTGCCGCATCATCCTGTGCTAAAGGAAAATAGCGAAAGCACCAAATGTCGAGTGGTATTTGACGCTTCATGCAAGACATCATCCGGTCTTTCACTCAATGACATATTGATGGTAGGGCCTACTGTCCAGGACGATATTTTTTCTATTTTAATTAGGCTTCGCCAGCATAGATTTATATTGACAGGAGATATAGAAAAAATGTACAGACAGATTCTCATCGAACCGAATCAAAGGCACCTTCAGACAATTTTGTGGCGTAAAAGTGAGGCTGAATCATTAAAATATATGCAGCTAAATACAATTACCTATGGCATGTCAGCGTCACCTTTTCTCAGTACCCGCTGTATAGTACAGTTGGCAATGGAATGCAGTGATCCGGTGGTGAGAGAAGTGATGTTGCATGACTGGTATATCGATGATTTAATCACAGGATATTTTGAGGAACAGGAGTTATATTACATTTATAAAAACATTACAAACAAATTATTATCGGCAGGTTTTACATTACGTAAACTTAAGAGTAATTCACAGAAATTGTTAGATTTGATCGCAAATGAATCTGGTACAGACAGCAAACAAGAAAATTTGAAAATTTCTTCTAAAACTAGCACATTGGGTATAGAATGGGATCCCACAGCAGATTCCATTCTGATATCAGTTAAGAGTTTGAAAAATTATGAAAACCATAATTGTTTCACGAAACGTATTGTCTTATCAATATCGTCCAGCATATTTGATCCGTTAGGTGTATTAAGCGTGTGTGTCATAACATGTAAGCTTATTCTGCAATTGTTATGGCTACAGAAGGTAGGGTGGGATGAACAAATTCCTGATGATATATCTCAGATATGGTCAAAATTTATAAAAAAGTTGAAATGTGTTGAGAGTTTGTCCATCCCACGTCTGGCTATATGCCACAACCCAATAAAAATAGAATTACACACATTTTCAGATGCTTCGCTGAAAGCGTACGCTGCATGCGTATATGTGCGCTCTAGGGACACACTAGACCATATCACAGTTAAACTGTTATGCGCTAAATCAAAGGTTGCGCCGCTGAAATCGGCAACAATACCTAGGTTAGAGTTGTGCGGAGCTGTGTTAGCTGCCAGACTCTGCAAGAAGGTGACCGAGTCACTACGATGTACCGTCGACGCGGCATATTTTTGGTGCGATTCGAAGGTTGTCCTGGGATGGCTAAACACACCCCCCCATAAGTTGAATGCATTTGTGTCTCATCGTGTAGTCGAAATCAATGAAGTATGCGAGAAAAGCACGTGGATGTATGTGCCATCAAGTTGTAATCCCGCTGATCTGGCATCGCGTGGAGTGCCTCCTGAGGATGTACAAAATCTCGCACTATGGTGGGATGGACCTACATTTTTAGGGGACACTCAAGACAATTGGCCTAAACAGATGCACTATGCGACACACTCGGATTTACCTGAAATTAGAGTTAATTTTGTTAATATCGATAGGACCGCAGTTCCGGTCATTGAATTTGAACGATATTCAAGTTTTATTAAATTGCGCCGTATTATGGCTTATATCTACCGATTCCTTACTCATAGAAAACATAGACAATCCGGCTATTTAACAGCAGATGAGTTAGAGCAGGCTGAAATGAAGCTCGCTAAATTATCGCAGCAAGAGAGTTTTCCAAATTACAATAACAATTTTAAAAATCTCCCAGCTTTATATAGCCTCACGCCTTTCGTTGATAGTGCAGGCGTCATTCGCGTGGGTGGGAGGTTGGAAAACTCTCATTATAGTTTTAGGAAAATGCATCCAATTATTTTAGATAGCAAGCATCATTACACAATATTGATAATGAAATATTATCACCTTAAACTATTGCATGCTGGTCCGCAGTTGCTACTTTCTGTCGTCAGAGAACAATACTGGCCCATTAGTGGCAGAGTTTTAGCAAAACGAATTTGTAAAGTCTGTGTTACATGCAGACGGCAGAAGGGAGCAATTGCAAAGCAAATAATGGGGAATTTACCCACACAAAGATTGTCACCTGGGTTTCCATTTGAAGTCGCAGGAATAGATTACGCAGGACCATTCATGATATTAAATAGAAAGGGACGTGGCGCAAAGCTGGTAAAAGGCTATCTCTGTGTGTTCATATGTTTTAAGATTAAAGCTGTTCATCTAGAGCTAGTTAGTGACTTGACCACAGAAGCATTTATTTTAGCTTTGCGTCGCTTTATGTCTCGCCGAGGAAAGCCTCGTGAGATATTCTGTGACAACGGCACCAATTTTGTTGGCGCAAGCCAAGAAATTGCTGCTCTTGTCAAAAACTTTTCTGACTCTGTGCCAGCCCTTGCTGATGAGGGCATCACATTCAAGTTTTCGCCTGTAGCTTCTCCAAATTTTGAAGGGCTTTACGAAGCGGCTGTGAAATCAGCAAAATTTCACATAAAACGGGTTATAGGTAACGCTAATTTTACCTTTGAAGAGCTCACTACGTTACTTTGCCAAATAGAGGCCATTTTAAACTCGAGACCCCTTATTCCCATGTCCTCTGATCCAAATGACCTCTGTCCTTTGACTCCGGGGCACTTTCTTGTGGGTAGACCTCTTTTGTCTCTGCCCTCACCCGATTTGAAGGATGCCAATACTAATAGCCTTCACAGATATGCCCGCATAGAGAATGCTCGACAACATTTTTGGAGCCGATGGAGTCGCGAATACATAAGTTTGCTGCAACAGCGCACTAAGTGGAAGGACAGGCAACCGGATATAAAACCTGATCAAATGGTTCTTATTAAGGATAATTGTACTCCGCCATTGAAGTGGCCTTTGGGGAGAATTATAGCCGTTTATCCTGGATCTGATGGAGCATGCAGAGTTGCAGACATTAAAACCAGTAAGGGAACTATAAGAAGAGCGATAAGCAAGATTTGTCCGTTAATAGACTGATCCACCAATTTACAAACAATTATTTTTCTACCTGACGAAGAGAAAGCACTTTCAAGCCAGGGGAGATTGTTTATGCAAACAAATTAAGAAGCCATACTTAATGCCAGTTGTGTATCAGCTATGAAGCTTCTGTATCCCGCCGGGTATTACAACCTGACATATTGTTTATGCAAGCAAATTAAGAAGCCGTTCTTAACGCCAGTTGTGTACCAGCTATGAAGCTTCTGTATTGCGCCGGGTTCACAACCTTTATAGTAATGGCTCCACGCGGTGCGCGTCTATCGCGCTTCATTACTTTTATAATTTTTCTATGGCTAACAAGTCTACCATGTACAAGCTGCAAATATAAACCATTAATTTCAAGAACCAAGTTTTCTTCTTTCAACATCCTCAACACGGTGTATCGTTCCGAGTTGGGTTGGTTGCCTATACGACAGCGTCGTAATTTGCGTACAGTAACTATGCTGTTTCCACTGTTGAACTACTCTAATGCTCCTTCTTACTTGACATCTCATCTCAAATTACTCTGCTCTAATCATGACAAAAATTTGCGCTCTTTAAATAATCGCCTTCTTCTCTGCCCTACTCACGCTTCAACTATGAATAGTTCTTCCTTCTTAGTGCAATCAACTCGCCTCTGGAATGCGCTTCCGCCGGAAGTCAGGACATGCACCAATCGTTCTACATTTAAACATAAAGTACGCGAGCTTTATAAAGATTAGAAAAACTATCTATTCAATGACTTTTACAATGCTATTTGAATGTGTATATATATGTATGTATGTTATATATATATATATCGATACCTCTGGGCTCAAAGGTCGTACAGGATAAAATAGGACTTTTCAGGAGAAGCAAAAAACAAAAGAAAAAAAATATTTTGTACTCTAACTTTTTTGTTTCTTGAGCTATTTTAATAAAACCAAGGAAGAAAGTGCTTAGAATTTATAGTATTTTCTAAGGCAGATTTAAAAAAATACCCCAGTGCTGTATTTACCGAGATAGATTTCCTTTACGACCATAAATTTGAAAATAAAAGTCCTTTACACCCGTCAAATTTCCATCCTAAGATTTCACCGAAGGGTGTAAATCTACTTCACTGCGCAATTCTGAAGAAAATAAGGTAATAATCGACTAGTGTAATAATTTTTAGGTCATAAGGATCACTTCCTAACTCATTTTTAAGGGCTACATTATTAAATAAACTTATATTTTTTAATATTAAGCTCGTGAAATTGACGTCGCCACCACCCTGATGGTAAGCTGTGGTGCATCTAACGATTGGGGGCCAGTCTCACAGTCTGTAAGACTTTCGACAGTGGTTCCTCAAGTTGCCGGCCCTGTGATGTGCCTCTTCACGCTCCTCTTGAAGAACCCGAGATTGTAAGATGAGGGAAAAACGTATGCGGGCAGGTCGTTCCATGTTCTTATAGTTCGACAGATGAACGATCTTTTGAAATGCTTGGTTCAGGCGAAAATTCTCTCCACTGTGTATGAGTGGCATCTTTGCCACGGCACGCGTTGTTCGGGTTTGGAAAGGAGTTGGTAGGATTAGGTTGAATCGAGCTCTTCAGAACATTCACTGTAATACATTCGGTAGAAGGCAGCCAAGGACGCTATGGTTCTTCGTTGCGCTAACGGTTCGAGGCCTACCGTCACCTCAGGACAACCAATTATTCGGATAGCACGCCGCTGCATAGCGTTGACGCTAGTAGGTGTCTTGCGGAGTCATCACAAATGTGAGAACAGAATTCGACGCAGGGGCGAATCTTCGTCTTGTACAGTAAACATCTCTGATGTGACGTGAAATAGTCTCAGCTTATTTAGGAATTCTAGTTTCCACGAGGCCAGCCCAATACATCTCTCTACGTAGGATTTGTGATTGAGCTTTCTTTTAGTAGAACCGTAATGTTCCGAAGACAGGGTAGGGATAGGAATGGGGACTTCTTAGCTGTAAACTGTGTGTTTTTTTGGCATTGAACTCGACCAGGTTGTCCGAACCCCATTGGGCAATGCGACCCAGGTCCCGGTGAAGGTCCGCCACGAGTTGTCGTCTCTTTCCTTCCACGTCGCCTCGCCCCTCCGCTGGACGGCCAGAATAGCTCCCATGCAGAGTACTATCATCCACATAACAATGAATGCACCCAAGGGACAGCATGTCATTGATATGCAGAAGAAAGAGAGTTGGGGAAAATAACGATGCCTGTGGTACTCCGGCATATACCTGCAAAAAGCAGGAAGACTGACCATCACAGAGGACCCGTGTACGTCGCCCGTGCAGGAAGCTGGCCAATCTTCGGCACAACTGAGGCGATAGACCATATGCCGGCAGCTTAGAAAGATGCGACGCATGTCATACCCTATCAAAGGCTTTAGCCATGTCTAGGCCAATAGCCAGAGATTCACCGTGCTTCTCCATAGCCTCACCCCAGGTGTGTGTAATGTACGCTAAGTGGTCACCCGTTGATCGTTTCGGCCTAATGCCATATTGACAATCGCTAATTAACGAGTGATCCTCCAGATAGCGCATTAGCTGTTTGTTGATAATTAGCTCGAACACTTTGCAGATTACGGTGGTTACGGCTATGGTGCAATAGTTGGCCGGAACTGACCGATCCCCTTTCTTGGGGATATGCTGAACGTTTGCCTCTTACCAAGCCTTCGACTCTTCTCCCGACGAATAGGAAAGACGATACAGGCGTGTTAGCGTTGGACATAATTCAGCTGCACACTTCTTCAGCACCAATGCCGCACTGCCGGATTACAATATCCGGCATCGTGGTTCCACAGTCTGCGATAGTGGGAGGTTGCTTGCCACAGTCATTGACCCGGGAATTAGCCGCAAAGAGATTGGCCAGCATTTCTGATTTCTCTTAGGCCTTGTGAGCCAGTCATCCGTCAAGATAGCGCAGCGGCGCGGCGGCAGCAAGAACTTGCAAAAGTTGGCCTGCACGGCTTTGGTCAATTGCCAGTATTCACGTCTGCCCGTCGGATGTTACGTGAGCTCCTGACCAAGCCGCGTGATGCGCTGGGCGTCCACTCTCTTGAAGGCTCTCTTACTGGACCTAGTGGCTCTGTTGTACGCTGCTTTGAGGCGGGCCACTTTCTGGTCGCGCACTGACTCCACGGGACGGCCGACTGACTCAAGAGGACTCAGGGCAAAATAAACGGATTTCAGGTCGTCCGTTAGCGCTGAAGAACGAAGAAATTTCATTATATTTGCGGTTTTTCGCACTCCGTTCGACAAAACGATGATGTGTTTTTTAACAAGTTTTCGTCAATAATTACGCCAAGGTATTTAATGCTGTCTGTCCTTTGGATGAATTCACATTTGCAACCTTTCATTTCTTTGCAGTAGTGTAATTTGATACCAAGAGATGTGTAATGGGCCGATCTAGCTGTTTTATGAAAACATACATATTTAGTTTTACTGGCATTCAGTGTCACTAAATTATAACGCAACCATGTTGACACTTGCCCCAAGCCCAACTCGGCTTTCGTAAAATTTTCAGCCCAACTTGTACCATCAAATATAACAACAGTGTCATCGGCATAGCATATTATATTATCCATATACATTATAAAAAGCGTTGGGCCAAGCACGCTACCCTGTGGGTCTCCAAAGTCGATTGTATCTAGCTCACTTTTAAAGTTACCCACTTTAACACACTGCTACAAGTAGCAGTATGGATGTAAAGGACATCAGGACAAGTCCTGATGTCCTTTACATCCATATTTTTGAGGTGACTTATAGGGAGTATAGGACCATTTAAATTTTTTATGTGTTTTACACCCAAAATTTTCTTTATATTTTCCTTTACTACCAAAATAATTTCACTCTAGTAGGTAAGTGTTATGTACTTCCATATTTTCACGGTAAACTTGGCTTAAAGTCTCAGATTATGTGGGTCGTACAGGCATTTTTTTTGCGAATTTCGTAAAACGGAATATACAGATCGATAGGGAATTAAAAATTGAGTAAAACTGTATCAAAAAGTCATTTTCGCCCAAATGTCCTTTACGACCTTTGAGCCCAGAGGTATCGATATTATATATGTATGTATGTTATATATATATATATGTGTATCATTATATGTATGTATTATGTTTATGTACCGTACTAGTATGTATGTGTATGTATGTTTGTATATGTATTCGATTAAAGTACTTATAATATCTATTTATGTGTACCATTGAAATGTGTCAACATCAACAAACAGCACCTTCCTCCACTTATTTATCTCTGCATCACCCTAAGGTTGACTGGCAGAAAATGCCTATGGCATTAAGTCCACCTCTGTACAAATTTGTGCATAAAGTTTTTAAATAAATAATAAATAAATATTATACACTAATGTTATTAATAATGCGAAGAAATAAAATGTGCATGTTTTATACTTCTGTTGAAGATACTTAATTATGTTAAACGTGTTAATAATGTCGTAAATATTTATTTTATGAATGTAATTAATACGTAGTTTTCAAAGTGAATCTCGGACTCTAAATTTTATAAATTGAATTTTTGTTACCTGTGAAAATTTGTCTGTTTCTTATTTTTTGCATAGGTAAACACAATTCTCCTAGTCATTATTTTAAATAAGACAATCCTATTGCCTTGAATTTGATGCCTAAATTGCTGGTGATTAAATGCCTATCACTTCGAATTACGAACACAGGAAAGTAATACTTCCAGTTTTCGAGTCGCATAACTTTCGTATTGAGTCTTCTTGTATAAGTTGTCAACGCTTGAAAAGTAAACAAACAGTGACAGCTCACGTGAGTTTATTTTGTCAGATGTAGTCGGTATCCGAAAAAGAGGCACTCTTTAGTGCTACACTGGACTCTTGCCGACTAAAACCGCACGTGCCCTGAGATAGGGCACAAGTTAAAACTTTCAATTTTGCCATTGTTTTTGAGTAACATATCTTTCGTATTGAGTCTCCTTGTATCGGTTGTCAACGCTTGAAAAGTAAACAAACAATGACAGAACACACTAGCTTTTTTTTTCAGACGTAGTCGGTATTCGAAAAAGAGGCACTCTTTGATGCTATGCTGGACTCTAACCGACTACACGACCACTAAAACCACACGTGCCCTGCGACAGGGCACATGTGGTTTTAGTGACAGTAGTAGTAGTTTTTATGTAGTATAAGTAGTTTCAGTAGTAGTGTAGTTTTAATAACCCCTGCCAGGACTACCATACAACTGTCTACGCTCGAAAGCCCCGGGCAAGCTCTCGGACCGAAGCGATGTCCAGGATTTCCAACTGACCGAAATAATTTGCATAAGTGCCTCACATTTAGTTTTAATGAACGCAGCGTTCGTGTAATGCAACTTCAAGCATTCTGTAATATCTTTTAATCAAATCATAACGCGAGCGCAATGCCGTGTGCGGTAATAACCTTAGTTAGTGACGCTCACTGGGTGGCACCTGTGAGCTCAAATGTGAGTTGTGAACTACGCCAATGATTGTGTCGAATGCATACTTTCATTGAACTATTTAAATGAAACTATGCACCAATTAAGATCCTTTTCCGTTGACCAAGAACAATAATAATAAATAGTAAATATTTGTGGACGTTCACACACAACATCATCTAGCCCAAATTAAGCTAATATAAGCTTGTGCTAAGGGATCTAGACGACTGATATACATACTTATATATTTCTAAATACATACATGTTATACAACACCGAAACAAACATTTTTGAACCACACAAATATTTGGACCGACCCAGGAATCGAACCCAGAACATCCAGCGCCACAGGCGGTATCACTACCGACTAAGAAAATGCACAATCTACCCATAAGTCATTGAAACATTTTTAATGAATAGATGATGAGTCAAGAAAGAGATTTTTGGTGTATAGAAAATGTTGTGTGAATTTTTTAAAATATCATGAAGAATGTTGAGGACGTATTGAATAATTGCTCTCATGCGTGGCTAACGGAGGCTGGGTTCCTCCAGAAGCTTTGTTATTAATAATAATATAAAGCGCGATAATTAATAATAATTTATAGACAGCGCAGTGGGCGTTAATTATTTGCTGTGGAAGTCCAATACCTATACTTGTTAAAATTGTCTAAGGTCCTCTGAGTGTTGAACCTATGTCCCCGCGTAAGCTTGCTGAAAGACAGGGCATATTTTTAATGAAAATGAAGAAATCCGGAATAAAAGAAAAATCAGGAAAAAAATACATTATATTATTATATTACATTACATGACATTAAAAACATTACATTACGTATTTACATCATTTCAATAAATTTTTGGTCCGTTACATCTTAGTCTAGCTAGTTCTATAAAACCAATAAAAAGTTCCTCGTAAAAGATGACAAACGGGTTTTATTGTACATACCATTTCTAATCATAATATCTGTCAGTTTGTGTCATAAAAAGGGGATGCTACATCTTGAGATGATTTATTACGATATACGGTGCTCTTGGAATAACTCTTATTTATGCAAAAACCGGTATCTAATACATTTTATAAGACGACTGATGTTTACTATAAAAATAACACAAAAAAAAAAGACGTGTGGCACTCGGGGACTGCCGCGGTAAAGCTATTACATAGCATTTTTTACCGACTATGCTAGTATAATTATTTCTATATAAGAATACTAGCTGATGCCCGCAGCTTCGCCCGCGTAAAATTTGTTACCGCGGGAAGTTATTCCCGGGATAAAAGGTAGCCTATGTGTTATTCCAGACTATAATGTATCTCTGTTACCAAATTTCAGCCCGATCCGTTCAGCGGTTTGAGCGTGAAAGAGTAACAAACATCCACACTCACAAACATTCGCATTTATAATATTAGTAAGATTTTAAGGCCTATGTTCAACAAAGTAAAGTACCAAGTACCTACTTGACTGTGGACATTTGGGCTTTTGGACTTTTGGCCTATTGGCCTTTTGGACTTTTGGACTTTTGGACTTTTGGCCTTTTGGACTTTTGGACTTTTGTACTATTGGACTTTTGTACTATTGGACTTTTGGACTTTTGGACTTTTGGACTTTTGGACTTTTGGACTTTTGGACTTTTGGACTTTTGGACTTTTGGACTTTTGGACTTTTGGACTTTTGGACTTTTTGGACTTTTGGACTTTTGGACTTTTGGACTTTTGGACTTTTGGACTTTTGGACTTTTGGACTTTTGGACTTTTGGACTTTTGGACTTTTGGACTTTTGGACTTTTGGACTTTTGGACTTTTGGACTTTTGGACTTTTGGACTAAAGTCCAAAAGGCCAAAAGGCAGGAATCTTAGCATTATGTTATGTAGCCTATAGCCACTATCAATTAATGTACCTACTTACTATCGAACAGTTTTTGAAACCCTACCAGTAGTTTCAGTAAGACTTGCCTTGGTATGATGTGATCGTGGTCCCTTTGCAGCGTGTGTCCAATCTAGCGCAGCAGCTACACTTCCGACGTTTGATCTGTTGGTGGATAGGGGTCTCACTGCAGCGTTCCAATAGTCTTACGTTCGTGATGTTCTCGGGCCCGTATGTACCGAGGATCCATTGGAGGCAGCGTTTGACGAAGACTTATAGCTGGTAGCTGGTGCGAAATGTCTTTAGTGACCTTCCATGTCTCGCATCCGTATAGCAGTTAGCAGTACAGTTTTAACGTTTACTTTGTTTTGAGTTTCACTCTTCGTGTCCATTTTCGCAACTGCCCACGGGGCGCGGCTGTGTAAAGGTTGTTGTGGCCTTGGCGAGACTCGAAATGATGTAAGGTACTCTTCTATCCCATCAGTTTCTGACACGACACTCCCGAGGTACGTGAATTAGTGCCTCCACCACATCTCTTGCGTCTGTCGATTTTAATTTCAGTCCAGCCATTCGCTGCCTCATCCTGCTCGTTGTCCTGCACGTTGTCCTGCAGACACGCATGACGGCGTGTGTGTGCCTCAGCAGGCACAGGACATCGGCATCATTTAAATCCTCCAGGATATCAGTATAGGCCCCATTCTATGCCGCGCCGATTGTTCTTTGCGGTATTCAGCATTATACCATCTATTCTCTATGGATGGTTGTTAACTATCCTGTTATCTTCATAACGATCCTCTAAGGTAGGTACAGTACGTATTTTGAAAAGAGTTTGTGAACTCTATTTATAATTTCTTTTTCAGAATATTGATGACATTTGATTGATGTCATTTTATACACGTTACGTCTACTACATTGATACATGTAATAAAATTCTAACACGCCGGTGTTTGTATGTAAATTGTTTATACTGAGGAAAATTCTATACTGAGGAATAGCTTTAACCATTAAGCTCTATTTTGATTAAGCAAACAGGGCAGATTCACACGCTACTTGATGAGTATGATTAATAAATACCTCTAATTTCATAGACCTTGTGTGACGTAAACAAAGTTGCGAGGGTCAGCTAGTTAAAAGATAAAACAATAGGTTTCTTCTTAAAAACTATTTTTACAAATTTTATGGTAATAAATTGGCATTCTTTGAAATATGCATGTATGGTATTGTTGTGACTTTTATGACACGTTTAAAGTACATAGGTATGAGATAGATGGCGCTCGCGGCTACGTCAGCGTGAAATTTTCTTCCCGCTTCCCATGGGAACGTACTCCCGGGTTTGGTTATCTTTATAGCAGTATTATATATAAATTAACAAAACAAAAAATAATACTGCATTGGTGATAATAATAATAAAATGTATGTATATAGAGTACTCACCTCTTATATTTGCTCCATGGTACTCACTCATTTTCTTTCACTATTTTTCGTGACTTTCTTCATTAATAACTGCACTTTGTTTATTCATATTTAAAACACTTTTTACACAAATTATACGAGTACAGTTCACTGTTGTACATAGATGATGAATACCTATACACTTATAGTCGAATTTTTATTTAGACGAAGTAAATTGACAGCAACTAATGTAATTGACAGCATCGAAATTGTCATTTCACATTATGAACTCTAAATTCGACCAGCACTCTTAATTCAACTTTGGTCGAGTGGTTAAGACGCGGATCGGTACGCAGAAGGCGCAAGATCGATTCTGGGTACAAGCATCAATTTTTGGATTATTTGACACAATATAATAATATATAACGACTGCAGAGTTCATAATTGACGTAAACAAAAAATTTATGAAGTGCGAGACGAGATACACGAACGTGGCCGAAGGTAGCCGAGAGTGTGACTCGTTTTCGTGACACAATTTCTGGATTCGGTCTCCACGCAAGGCCCGCGATAGAAGCTATGCAATAGCTTAAAAATGTCACCGTTTTCTATACCTAAGTAAATTGTAAGTATTTCTTAAAAACTACACTAGAATGTAAAAAGAATAGTCTTAATTGCCAAAGTATTCCTTAATAAATTCGTTTTACCAAGGGTAAACCTTTTGATTATCCAGTTTTTAAAGATAACTATAGCATATCTCTGAACCTTATCAAAATTACTAAAATATGCTTTTTGTACGAGAAAATGAGCCTTATTCAATTACTTGTGATTTCACATGCTAAACAAATCATGAATATCGACAGACAATCACAGTGCTCATTGTTCAAATTACACCACAGTTTCGCATTCAGTCAGTCAGTCTAGCTGTTAGTATAACTGACTGAAACTCATTAGAGAGCAGACGAACTTGCCATTCAAATGCTACGAGTCTAATAAATAATGAATGAGAGAATAGTTAAAGAGTATGCTATTTCAACCGTGACAAAACAAACTACGAGGTAATAGTAGCAAAGCCTCCTGTGTCGGCTACGGAACAAATTGATAGTTTCCATAGCTGTTGAGCTACGACAACAATTGTCACAACAGATTTGGGTTCTTGAAATAAAAGTAATACTAATGTGAAAGTTTGTTTACAATCACACTTTAAACCTAACCCGGATTAAAACCTTTACTTTTATCCAGGGAACCACTTTATTAGAGAAACGGATACGGAAAAGACTACCGCGCGAGTGAAGTGACAGGCATTAGCTATCTTAAAAATAAAACAATGTTGTAGGTGCCATCTTGAGTAACATAGTATTAATTCATGAAGCTCCTCACGTTAAATGGTGTAATATATTTGTGTAAGCGTTACACAAGCACAAGTTGTGTAACTGAAGTAACACGATACTGCATTGTTTGTTTGTTCAACAAACTGTATGTGTGTGTTTTGTTGTTTGTTGTGGCGCCCTCTGTTTGTTTGATTCCTTCACATAAGTACGTGTGTAGTGAGTTCATCGCTGTGGACGTGCCGCCTGACGTGGTTAAACTATCAATCGCAATGAATAATTGATTGGGTGCCACCCATCTAAATAACTTATCAATATTAATAACTGAATATCAATTCAGGACTGCACGATGGCCGCCTCCAGGAGAGCCTCCCGATCAAGGCGATGGAGTGCCCAACGCGGTTCCGGGGGATTCGCAATTGCTGGCGGCAGGTTAGGTGGAGGGGAGACGTCAAACCGAATATATCGGTGATCTGATGACGTCTCCTCCTCCTCCACCACGCGCCATCCCTGGACACGGCGGGCGATCTCAGGGGTCGCAAACGAAACGTCTATGACCGAGCTGAGCCCCCGCCGCGTCCAGGTTGCGACATTCCCCCGGTTTAGGATGACTAGGCCACGTGTAGTGACCCAGTCCTCCAGTATCCTCCCCCTGTCTCTGGTTTCCCGGGAGCCCCAAGCCTGAGACCAGGCATTGAAGTCTCCCAAGACCAGGACAGGGCGAGGCCGGCATGCAGCGACAACGACGTCCAGCTCAGGGAGCCATAGCTCAAACTGATGCTGGTCGAGGCTCGGCGAGATGTAAACGGCCACGACAGCCACACCCTCGTATTCCGCCGCGACACAACCCGGGCCTCTGGCGATGACCGCCAGGCGCGAGTCGTCCGCGCCGGTCCCCCCAAAAATGGTCGCCACGCCGTCCAGATCCACCGGGCTTCCCGGGTGAACCCAGTACGGCTCGGCGACGACGACGATGTTAATGGACCACTGCCTGATGCTCTGGTACAGAAGGTCCTGAGCACCAATGCAGTGGTTCAGATTCACCTGCAGGATGCGGATATGGGTGTCCATTAATGGACGTCCATTTCCGCACCCTGCCGCGAACTTGCACCCACAGCCTCACCCCCTCGTGCGGACGGACGGGGCTTCGGCCTTGAGGCAGCGCAGGCTTTGCTGCCCGCCCGGTGGTCGGCCTCCTTGCCCTCCGCCACGCATTTATAACAGCGTGGCGGAGCGTCACAGGCAAGGGCCTTGTGACCGGGCTGACTACAGCGGAAGCACCGATCTCCTACGGTGACTTCCGCCGCACACTGCACCCCCACATGCCCCACGACCAGGCACCTAAAGCACCTGTCTTCGCGGGGCTGCAGGAGATGCACCTGCGCCCTCAGGAAGCCCCCAATTAGAAGGCTCCGTCCGTCCGCGACTTTTTGAGCCGCCGCGACAGGGCAGCTCACGACTGCCGAACCGTGACCGGTGGGGCCAAAGCGGATTTCGCCTGACCTCACCTGATCGCGCGGGCAGCCGCTCGCCTCCACGACGGCGGAGATTATCTCCTCCGTCGTGGCCGCGTCATCCAGACCCGAAATGCGCAGACTCGCGCATTTGTTGGGTCTGGTGACGCGGACATTGCCCGTGTCCAGCGACGCCCTCAGCTTTGCCGCTAGGGCATCAGCTTTGGGGCCGCTGGTGGCGCCAGAGACCTCGAGGAGGCGTGCTCCGGAGACCTCCCTCAATGTCGAGGGCCTTGAGGTGAGGAGACTGAGGCTTTCGCCTGCCTCAGGACCTCGGCGTACCCCACGCCCTTCGCCTTGCCCTCTGCCGTCACCGTGATGACGACGGCAGTGGAGCGAGGAGCGCGAAGCCTCTTTGGCGCCTTCGCCGCGGCGGCCTTTGCCGCTTTTGCAGCGACTTTTGCCGCCTTTTTGGCGGCCTTTGCCGCCTTTCTGGCGGCCTTAGCCGCCTTCTTCTTTGCTCCCGCCACCTCCCAGATCCCCTCTCTAGAGGGAGTCTGGGGTGCAGCGGGAGCGCTGGCTGTGCTGGGGGAGGCGGGGTTCCCACCTCCACCAGGTGCCGTCTTCTTCTTGGGGGCGGAGGCCTTCTGCTGGAGACCGGGAGTCCCACTGGGTGCAGCCGTCGCACTGTGGAAAATGCTAGAACATTGGCATATCATAAATCAATTTTACTTATGTCGTTAACTGTAGACTTTATTACGTTAATTAATTAGTTCATAAGTTGAAGTTTACTATAGTGTAATCTTTTATATATTTTTTTTGTAGGATATAAATTTTTTAATGCCACAAAGAAAATGTTTCATAAGAATTATAAATTTACGTAAAAGGGAATTACTACATTCAAATTGATTTCCTGTAAAATTTTGTGGGAATCGATATCTATTATTACGCATTTCTGAAAAGCTTATTTTATGTAGATTTATAAACAATTATAAAATTGTAATATTTACGTTCCTATTTTTATGTAAAAAAATAAATAAATAAAATACGAAAAAAAATACAGATTTTTAAATTCATCGAGACTTTTAACAGTTACCGAAGACTTGCAAAGGCTTACTTTTGATGTTGTTTGATAGCCTAGACATTCATAAATATCATGATATAAAAATATGCTGTAACCATCTGCTATTTTTAAAGTTCTCACAAAAAGAGTGATAGAAGTCAGGAAACGGAAAAACACAATCTGTTGCGGTTTCCGAAGTAGACTATTTTTTTTACTAGTTTGTGGTTTGATTTTATATGAAATATATTTTAAATTGATAAAATGACATTTTATCTGCATTGCACACATTTTGTGGTAAATTGGTTATCAACAAAATTCACACTACCCTTATTTTCGAATAGTATATAAAGAGTTTACGTATTTAGGTTGCTATCATAAATTTGTAGTTGTATCTAAACAGAAGTTTAATTTTTACAATGTCTACTATTTTTAAGTGTACCAAGCGTGATATATTACTTCCATATATTGAAGGAGGTAAAACTTTTGAAGCAATACAAACAGTTTTAAAAGAAAATCACAATGTTTCTGAAGACAACATTTGTTTGATTATTGGTGACATTCAAAGGAAAATTATCCCATATTTTAATAAACGTTGGGCCGAAGCTGCAAGGAGGAAAGATTTATTTTTAAATAGGAATATGAATTGGCTGGATTCAGAGTATGTAGTACCTCTACCGAGCTCTGAAGAAGTAACGAATGTCTTCACACCATCTACTTCATCAGGAAAACGTGGAAGAACGTGTGTTTCATATGGGGACTCGTCAGAATCAAGTAAAAAAAGAAAAAATACCATGCTTCTTAGTGAATATGGATTTGAGCACATATATAATGCCTATCTACAAGGATTACGTGCAATTGGAGAAAGGACAGAATCAAGACTTGTGGAAGCACTTAGGCTTGCTGATATTGACCAAAAGACCGTATATTCGAATCTCATGGACAACGTAAGCCAGAGAGTAATGCTAACGGATCAAGAAGCCTTAAGTATTTTAATAGATTTAGACTTAACTAAAGCTCAATATTTGTTTTTAAGAAGTTTAACTAATGATCGAAACTGTTTGATATTTCCACCATATTATAAAATACAACAAATCAAACAGACTTGTTATCCACCATCTTCAGCGATCGAAATTACAAACACTCATGCAAAGATATTGAATATTCAAGATTTATTGGACCACACTGCTGCTAGAATTTTAGCTATAGATTCAGTGTTTAAGAATGGATTGAGAAACTTACTTTTGTACAGTAAATGGGGCTGTGATGGTTCATCCGGTCAAAGTCAGTACAAGCAAAACTTCCAGAGGAGTCTGACTTTATTTCTGATGCTAATTTGTTCATAACTTCTTTAGTACCTATCAAATTAATCGATGAGCAAACGGGCGCTATTGTCTGGCAAAATCCAGTGCCTTCGTCTGTCAGGTTCTGTCGCCCTATATTGATAGAATTTTGCAAAGAAACTCCTGAAAAAACTAAAGCTGTTGTGGACGAAATAAAGACCCAAATAATTTCTTTGAGTCCCTCTTTGATCAATAAAGGAGGTGAAGGAGTGACTGTAAAACACGAACTTTTTCTGACGATGATAGATGGCAAAGTAGCCCAAGTCTTAACAGATACACCTTCTGGTTCTACATGTACAATTTGCGGAGCTACTCCACGGCAAATGAACGATTTAACGAAAGTGACAGCTAGGCCTGAAAACGAAAATTCATATCAATACGGACTTTCAACATTACATGCATGGATCCGTTGCATGGAAATGATATTACATATTTCCTACAACCTTTCTTTTCAAACATGGACAGCTGCAAGTGAGGAAAAGAAACGACTAAAGCAAGAAAAGAAAACTCTAGTACAAAAACGTTTTCGCGAGGAGCTAGGATTAATCATCGACAAACCACGACAAGTAAGTGGTAATAGCAATGATGGTAATACCGCCAGGAGATTCTTTTTCAATGCCGATTGTACTGCTGAAATCACAGGCGTGGATTTAAATTTGATTAAACGATTTTACATAATTCTACAAGCTCTTTCTTCGGGTATTATGGTAAACGCTGAAAAATTTGGTCAGTATGCCGCGGAAACTGCAAGACTTTATGTGAGAAGTTATGATTGGTATTACATGCCATCTTCAGTTCACAAAATATTAATTCATGGTGAAAGTATCATAAAACATTTTGCTGTGCTTCCAATTGGTCAACTTTCAGAGGATGCGCAAGAATCCCGTAATAAGGATTATAAAAAAATTCGTTTGCATCATGCCAGGAAGTGCTCTCGATCAGTTACAAATGAAGATGTATTTCATACTCTTCTCTATACTTCAGACCCGTACATTTCCAGTCTCAGAAAAACATATAGCAAAAGTGTGAAGGAACTTGATGAAGATACTCTAGATCTTCTAAAAGTAAACGAGCTCATTTTAGATCCCGAAGTTCAGCAAGTGTAATTTAGCATAGGTTTAACATTTTCTCCTATTGTTTTTATTAAATAACATTACAAATTGTTTTTATAATAACCGTAAAAATTCTAATAAGACAATATTTTTTTATTCAAGGTATTTTTTTTTGCTTACTGAAATAGGAAAATTACTTTATATTTAGTTTTTTATGATAGCCAAGTATATAAAATAAATGTTTTTACGATATTATGTCTAGTATTTTCAGTAACATAATAAAATAAAGGTAATTTTTCCAACAATTTGTTTTCTTATCTTTTTTTACTACTAACTACTGAATTAGATCCGGACAAAAAGCATAACACCTAAAGCCTTATTTAATACTCTATAAGTGTGCAAAATTTCAATCGATTTCATCCACAAATAACAAAGTTATTGATTTATGGTCCGAAAAGGTCCTTTATTTTCCACAGTGCGTCGTCGCGTACGACGGGACGACGGGTGCCGCCAGCGGTGGGCGGTATGCCCGGTCCTCGAGGACGCCGAGGCGGCGCTCGATGGTCTCCAGCAGTTGGACCATCGTCGGGGTCGCCTTAGGTGCACGGGGAGCGGGGGTTTTAACACCCCGAGCCTCCCCGGCCCCCTGGACGAGCTGCGTAAGCTTGCCGATTTCCTCCCGCATCAGCTCTTGCTGCTTGCGGGAGTCGGCAAGCTCCTTCTCCAGGCTCGCAACCCGAGCCCGGAGCTTCCCCTCCTCGCTGGAGACGCTCCTCTCAAGGAGCTCCTCCAGCGCCTTCGTCGCCCCTGTGACGGCTTCCGTCGCTACTTTCTTCTTGCCCGCAAGATTCTTGGCGCCTTTTACGGCGCCAGAAATGCGGGCAAGAGCCGCCATTATCTCCTTCGCCGCCGGCACCTCCGTGACCCTCCCGCTTGGCAGCGGGGGCACAATCGCCGGCGGCTCTGCCACCCTTACTCTCGCTCTGTAGAGGTCGGCTTTCCGACCTCTACCCGCGGTGGTGGCCACTACCTTCCGAGGAAGGTCCTCCTCACTGGTAGACGATACCGACCCCGGCCGACGGAACAGGCCTTTGCCTGGTTCGCTCGACCTGGGCCTCTTCCTACCTACGTCAGCATGGATACCGAGACCGAGGGTATCCTCGGTCTCGGTGCCCATGTCGACCGCCGACTCCATCTCGGAGCCGGCACGGGTTGACGCGACCTCCGCGTCACTGGGGGTGGTTTTTAGGCACACCCCTGGGCCCGAACTATGGTGACCCCTCCCATATACCACCTGGGATGAACCCTGGCGGGGGTCGACATGACGAGTCATGCCAAGCGATTCCCCGGACACTGTCCGGGTGCGCTCCTGGGTAGTAACATTTGTTGTAATTTGCTCCATAGTAGTAAGTTTTTTTTGCGTTTTGCGTCAGCCGACGTAAGGGTGGGAGTGGGGAAGTTGGGAGAGGATGTGAGGATGGGAAGGGTGGGAAGGTGGGAGTGACGCCCTAGGCACTGAGTTCCCCCCAGCGATACATCAAATTGCCGGGCGTCAGAGCGTGAGATTTGGGTTATTTTTTATAGAGGTTTTCTTCCTCGCAACTCCAAAGAGCCACCGTGCCCGTCTGTTGCCAGACGGGGTTACGGCTCGGCCGAACGATGGTCCCTATTGAACCGTGTACTTCACCACTGATCGCTCAGTGGCGAAGTACTCGTCGCCCTGAGAGTTCTCCACTAAGTACGCTCTGCATAACAGAGCGCATGCGGAGAACTCCAAACCGGCCATAAAGGCCCCCCTTCCTTGGTGGACTATTGGCCGTGGGCGACGACGTGCGCCTCAGGCGAAGTCCACATCGTCGTCCACGTTACCAGGATGCACCACGTGGAGGTTGTCCTACCCAGCACCCCTTTATAGACAGGGCTAATAAAAGGCTGACACATTTTACTAAACACTCCAGTCATTAAAACTCTGAAAAACCTGCTTTGAGTACAGTATAATTTTCTATTTGCATTATTACTGCAATGGCACATCTATGACATCATCGGAATACCTACTTTCTACTTAGTATTATAAATGTGAACGTTTGTGAAGCTATTGGGATGTTTAGATGTTTGGATGTTTGTTACTTAATCACGCTCTAACGGCGAACGGATTGGGCTAAAATTTGGTATAGAGATAGCGTCTCGAATAACAAATAGGCTACTTTTCATCCCGGGAATATGTTCCCACGGGAAGCAGGGACGGGTACCAAAGGTTCACGCGGGCGAAGCCGCGAGCATTATCTTGTACCTACAATATACGCGGCACTTGTATCCAGAACCTAACAACACGTCCTGCAGCGGGGACTGTCGGTGACGAGCTCATGTCGTAACGGATCCCTTGTTAGTACTACATGAATAAAAAAATAGTGCCGTGCGTACGGAATGACGTTTTGAATTCAGGTAATAACGAGTAACCGCTGTTGGTCAGGTAGGCGGCCTGCCTGGTCAACAGCAGATCCTACACCTGGCCTACCGTAGGCCGGGTGTAGGATACCACTGCAGTAGTACCTTTAGAATAAGGTGGAGATAGTCATGACTTCCCATACCAAGGAGCCTATAAACCATTAGATAAAAAATCGGCCAGCAAGGGTTCCGTAGCAGCAAGTACCTTAAAAAACTGCTCACTAGATCTCGTTTTAAAAGCCAATTTTCGTTGGAAGTTTTTATGGCAATGTACATTACATTTTTTTTTTAGATTTATCATTCTCTTAGTTTAGAAGAGGCCCCCCCTCTTACTTCTAAACTAAGGGACATTTTTCCACTTTGGAAGTGTCCCTGGCGTAAAGTATTCAGTTTTGAAAAAAAAAATGTGTTAGAAACATCATAGCATATTTGAAGACCTATCTATAGAGATATCACATACGTATGGGTTTAATAAAAAAATTTTTTCGAGTTTCAGTTCTGAGTATGGGGTACCCCTAAAATTTACAACTTTTTTTCTAGTTTTATGTAAAAATCTTAATGCGGTTTACAGAATACATCTACTTACCAAGTTTCAATAGCATAGGTCTTATAGTTTCGGAGAAAAGTGGCTGTCACATACGGACGGACAGACAGACAGACAGAACGAATCTATAAGGGTTCCGTTTTTTGCCATTTGGCTACGGACCCCCAAAAAACGTTCTACAAACAGTGTCAACATACTTAGTTGATAGAGCAAGAGCCAGCGGCCCCCAGGCATTTGTTAAAGTATAAAAGCTGTAAGTTTCTCAATGTATGTCCCCAACACAGGTAAGAACGAACCCCGCCTATGAAACTTGAGTCGCGGTGGCTTTCGCAGGTATCAGGTAGTAAAGGTGTGTAAAATTGTGTGTTAAATTTGGTAAAGTATAAAACTCAGTTTTTACATATTTTACTTATAATAATCCTAAAAGTCACCTTGTCGAAAGCCAGACACTTTGTACGGTTGCAACCCTCTGCCAGACACCCTTAAAGTATATTTAATTATTACTATACTTACGGTATAGTATAAAAGCTGCAATTTATATATGTTATTTGGAGAACTATCAAATGATGTTTTCTCAATAGCCAGACAGTTTCAGTAGTTCCTTTATGTTGCCAGGCACATCAAAAGTTAATGTAGATGCGAGCGCCAGGGATATATCGACGGAAGCAAAGAGCAAACGGACATCTGCATTTTCGCGAAAATCGTTTTTTTACATTATTGAATTAAGAATTTTGTCTTCCATTTGGCCATATTTATTATATTTTTAAATATTTAGTGGTATTTTGGAGCGTATAAAAAGACAGACGGGCATTATACACTTGTACGTGTATGCGTCGAAAAATTTGGCGCGTCTCACTTCTTAAAAACAAAGGTATCAGATACTTGACCGTTTCGTCACAGGAGGTTGACGTATTAAAGCTTGCGTACTAATTATTCTTAAATCTGTGATTTATTCAACTACATTCCGTAGTACAGTGTTATTATAATAACATAGCAGAAGGAATAAGTTATTGTCAAATTTGGCACAAAATAGAAATCACAGACAGGGAATCCATCCTCACACTCTACGTCCGGAGCGTTCGAGCACGGTTAGATCCGATAGGGGCTTTCTTTGTGGAACGATCTCCCTGCCTCGGTTTTCCCAAACGCCTACAGTGAGGGGGTTTTACAGGGTCGGCAGCGCAAGAGTGGCGCCTCTGGTGTTGCAAACGTTCATAGGCTGCGGTGAACACCGGACCTTCTGGTGGGCCGTATGCTTGTCTAAAATCAAATTAATGTTTACAACACAGCGAAGATCTCACAAATTTGATGGAAAATACAATCATCGAACAATCCCATGAGGGTTCTTTTTTTTAACGTGAGGGAAAGTCCTCACAGATGTTATGAGGGACTCTTACCGACTAATAAACCTCACGTAACGTCCAGCAGCCTATGGTTGGGAGCCCAGGGTAAGCCCTCGGAAGGATGTCCCAGGACTCCCTACGGACCTATGGCCCAGGGGGTGGTTCGGGTGCTATCTCGCGTCTTTGGGTGCGGTGATGAGGACACTCAAGATATTGACGACCACGATTCATAGAATATCTTTGAAATATTTTTCCATTAATTATTGTATTAGATTAATTATATTATTCCAATAACTATTATTAAAATAATTATTTAAATATATTATTTAATTGTTAATTTAATGATTCCTAAACACAGAAATTTTATAAAAGAATTTTCTAAACATTTATTCGTTGATCCTTAGTTATGGTACATAATGAATTTTCATAGTAAATCTAGAAAATAGTTCTCATTATACACAATAAATGATAGCTGATGCGCAGTATAACGTTGTAGTGGACCGAACGCGGTATTTCACTCGCACCCTCAGACACACATATCCCTCGCGCTCGCACCTACATTAGACTTTTGATGTGCCTGGCAACATAAAGGAACTACTGAAACTGTCTGGCTATTGAGAAAACATCATTTGATAGTTCTCCAAATAACATATATAAATTGCAGCTTTTATACTATACCGTAAGTATAGTAATAATTAAATATACTTTAAGGGTGTCTGGCAGAGGGTTGCAACCGTACAAAGTGTCTGGCTTTCGACAAGGTGACTTTTAGGATTATTATAAGTAAAATATGTAAAAACTGAGTTTTATACTTTACCAAATTTAACACACAATTTTACACACCTTTACTACCTGATACCTGCGAAAGCCACCGCGACTCAAGTTTCATAGGCGGGGTTCGTTCTTACCTGTGTTGGGGACATACATTGAGAAACTTACAGCTTTTATACTTTAACGAATGCCTGGGGGCCGCTGGCTCTTAGACCATGACACTATTCCGAAAATATAATTCCTTTAGAACACAAATAACAAAAAGTAGATCGTTACTTGCTACGTTTGACCTTATAAAACCCAGAATTTACTGACTAACCTAATCGGTACACTTGGTGTGCAATAGCGTGTGTAAACAAGTTAAATAATGACTGTGTACTAGGGCTTAAAATAGTTTTTGTTTTACATTGAACACGAAAGGAAACTTACTAATATTATGAACTAGACGACGTCACGCGGTTTCATCCGCGTAGTTCCCGTTCCCGTGGAAATACAAGATTTTTTCTTTCATAAGAACCTTCTCCTGACAATACTTTACACAACAAAAAAAGAATTAGTAAAATCGGTCCACCCATTCTAAAGTTATGCGCTTACCAACATATTTTGCGATTCATTTTTATATATAAGACTAGCTGATGCCCGCGGCTCCGCCCGCGTGGAATGTTATTCCTGGTCACAGGGGTATGAAAAATAGATGTTGGCCGATTCTCAGACCTACTCAATATGCTCACAAAATTTCATGACAATCGGTCAAGCCGTTTCGGAGGAGTATGGCAACGAAAACTGTGACACGAGAATTTTATGTATTAGATAAGATGCGAAAGTTTATGAGTGTGGATGTGTGGATGTTTGTTACTTTTTCACGCTCGAACGGCTGAACGGATTTGGCTGAAATTTAGTACAGGGATTAATTATAGTCTGGAATAACGCATAGGCTACTTTTTATCCCGGGAATAAGTTCCTACGGGAAGCGGGAACAGGAACAAATTTTAGGCGAGGGAAGATGCGGGCATCAGCTAGTAATAATATATAAAGGATTTTTCTTCTTACGTACCAGGAGCATTTTAAAACTAGCGGACGTTTTGTGGCTGCGTCTATGTGAAATTAAGCAATTTCTCAGAGACCTCGGAAAGCACAGCCATACTAACATACCTCTAGTACATGAGATATCATCACGTTAATTATACTATACCATACTATACTATCTTCACGCCAAATCCCTTGCGGGGTAGGCAGAAAGAACCGAGCGCCACACGGCACGGTCTATACACACGTTACGTTAATAATTAGTATATGCTCACGGGACATCCTTCCTGAGGGCTTACCCGGGGCTCTCAACCATAGGCTGTTGGGCGTTACGTGAGGGTTTTTAGTCGGTAAGAGTCCGGCATAGCATCCTACGAGGATTTTACCTCACAACAAAAAAAAAAGGCATTACAATTTAAGGTACATACATACATACATATGGTCACGCCTTTATCCCCGAAGGGGTAGGCAGAGGCATATCATATGCCCACATTTCACCTTTGTATAATTTGTCCCACGTAATAGGTGGTGAGCCGTATTGCCGTGTTTACATGGACAGGCGCAGGTTGTGACTGCCTGCTGTTGAAATAAAGCCTTCAACTTAGCTTAACGACTGCCATTTTACTGGCAACCGGGACCAACGGCTTAACGTGCCTTCCGAAGCACGGAAACGCTCAAATAAATGTCACAAAGTGATCACATGGATGGTCACCCATCCATGGACCGGCCACAGTGAAAGTTGCTTACTGCAGTGATCGTTTACAGAACACTGAGTTCGCGGGGCCACGAGCGCTTCAATTTAAGGTAGGTACTCTTAATATTCATAAAGATTTTAGGAAGTTTATATAGGTGAGACCGGAAGCGGAAAATGGAGGATTGTATGTTATGTCGCAAATTGGGAGACGCCTGTGTCCACTGCGTCATTGTTTGTTTTGTTTGATTGACTCGGGGTTGATTGGGTAAAACCAGATTATTTTCCGGACTCTTCTCACGGGGTATGGCGAAGGCCTAACTAGTCATCGACTGAATAGTACCAATATCATAATAAAATATTTACCTCTGCCTTAAGAAATACGGACGGAGTATCACACTATCAAGACTTGAGTGTGCAACTATGTAGCTCAAATTCATTTCGTCAATTCGCCACAAATACAACACATATCTAGTATAGCATATCTATAGCACGTACCTCAGTCCGGATCCTTCCTAAGACTGCGGCTCACGAACTAATAATTTTATTCTCGAAATGACGTCCACAAAAGCTTAGGGTACATATCGTCGTTGCAACTTTAAAACCTCCTATGTGTCAATTTTAGTGAATCGACTTTTTAATACCAGTCAACTCGGAATTTAAAGGCGCATCGTATGCTAATACCCTCATGTCCCTATGACGTTTCAATCATATTTTATTTATGAAATTCAAAATCTCCTATGTGACAGCTTACTAAAACTTGATTTATCAAATATCCTATGTGTTATTAATGTAATGTGTCCAATGTACTATAAAACATATTTTACTTGGTCTTCATTTAATGTAATATACTATGTTGTCTAAAAGAAATTGTTCCTTATAAAAGACTCTTGCGGTTGGTATCATAAGTTACTGGTTTTTTATCCACATCGCCCAGGTTCGATGTCCGGCTCGAGCAGGTGATTTTTCAAAAATCTTAAAATGCAGTTTAACTTACTGTTGAAAATAAATAAATGTTTTCTTTCAGCAAAACTTGCCAGTATCAATATTAATGGTACTTTACCTCCAACTACGGTCTTTAAATTCCAGCCTGTATATACGAAAAATCATAATTCACAAAAATAAACAACAATAGGATCAAATAACTGAACAACGCGCTGAAACAGTTCGCTTATTGAATGCTGAGTTGCATTGTAATGCTACGGTGGCGATTGCCCATTAACTATTCAATTAAACAGTGTGGTTCAGACCACAGCTTGTATATTCGTAATACTGGTTACTTCATCATTTACCACCAATACCTTGAAACAAGCATCGTTGCTCCATTTTCAGTTTAGTACCCTGTAGTGACAAGTAACAAACAGAACGTGTTTCTCTAAAATACTTAACAAAGTGCCATAAATCTCTAAACTTCATTTTGCGGAAATCAAAATAATATTGGTTCAACTTAACCCTTGCTAAGTTTCAGTGGATTAAGTTATCATAGAAAGATCTTTACGTCCACATTAAATCACTTAAAGCAATATCCGTGATTAGTTGTAAGCTGTTATTGAAGTACTTGAGTAAGTTTAAATCACCAAAGAGCCGTTTGATCAAAGCTGATTGGGTTGGTCCCTCGTCAAAGTGATCATTGAGTACTATCGCTTTTCATTAGTTCCGACTTCGGTAAGTTATTGGTGGGTTTCAATCGCGGTTGCATTCATAATTTAGGGACTCGTACCCAAGGGGTAAAAAATGGAACCTATGGCTGAGACTCCGCTGTTCGTCTGTCTTTCGCTCTGTATCGCATGAACCGTTTTAGCTTGACAGGTGAAATGTTCACAGATGCCGTTTTTTGTTGTCGTTGTAACGAATAATACTAAAACCTGAAAAATAATTAAAGGTGGCTCAACAATCATACCTTTTTGGCTGTTTTTTGGCGTTACCTACTGCTTGCGCTTCACTTTGCGGAATCAAGCAATAATCTTCAACATCGGACACGGCTCGCTAAAAGAGATAGATCGAACTCCAGTGAGAGAACCCCTATAAGGGTCCCTTACATACTGAAAAAGAAAGAATCACTAATTTTAAAGACTTAATAATGCGAAAATCCACTCAGTTGACATGTTGGAATCAAACCGACTACCTACTACCTACTTCTTACCCATATAGCCTCTGTGTAAAAATAAAAGCTCAACCAAGCACTAAAAAGCGACATGACGTAACAAAAAAAAAAACTTTATTTCACATTTTAAAAAGTACATTAACTTGTTTACGTACTGAGCAGCTCATTACAAGCGGAGGCCGCGGTATAGATAATGTACTGCATTGCGCCACAGACGAGGCTCATGTTCGATTAAGGTTGTTGTTTACCCTTATCTATATATAGAAAGAAAAACCAAACTCCTTGCCGTAGTGTACTGAAACAACATGAAAGGTTTTTTATGGATCCACGAAACAACTGCAGCCATGCATAATAGTTATGGTTTTCCGTCCAGTAATTCAGTTACAAAGAATTAGTTTAATCACATAAAAATGTACTTTTACAGAGGCAAATATTGTAGAGAGACGGTACAGATTGCAGGTCGTCGTATGACTCTATGTAAATATGATGCTAGCTTTTACTCCAACTCGGTACTCGAGACTTGTTCACGTAAGCTTGGGGAACTTATCTCATTTATAATTCAAAAATCTACCTACTGCTGATGCTAAGGTAAATAAATGTGAAGGCGTTTCATATTCAAAAAAGGTTAAGTGGGTAGCAGTACTGTTAGAAAAACATTGACTGAACTTTTTATTTTCTCTTCATACATTTACATCTCTTTTCATTACTCTTCGTTGAAATTTTGTTGTTGATACATTTAACTTTGAGAAACCTAGGAACCCCCGGTTTACCACCGGTGACCGAAATTCATTTGATCATTTGACGTACGACCGATTAAACATTAGGCCATTCTACAAAAACTGTTGACTAAAGAATATTTTAACAGGGGCTGAATCAAAATGGCTAGGTTAGGTTAGAACTGCGACCAAAACGAACCGAATTCGCTTTTGTTTGTTAAAATATTCTTTAGTCAACAGTTTTTCGACCAAACATTCATTCGATCAGTAGTAAAAATATCACATGTTTGTTCTATAGAAAATCTTTTGGTCAATTGTTCATTCGATCAGTAGTAGAGTGGCCTAATGTTTTTTCGGTCACACGTCAAATGATCAAATGAATTTCGGTCACCAGTGGTAAACCCATGAAACCCTGTAAAAAACCCTTACAAACTGTGTGCTTGTATCCTTTCTCCTTCAACTGTAAATACAAATTATAAGTACTGACCGCATAAACGTTTATAAAAGAAAATTATTTTCCTTTCAGTCTCAAACAGGTCGTTACCTACACGTGCGTCATATTTTGCTTGATTTACGACTTACAAACGTACCTATACCTACCACTAAATTCGTAAAATGTATTATTCGTTTCACCCATAATGTTAACGTTCAGCCTTCTCCGTTGAAGAACATTGCCTCAGGTTTATGTCCGAAATTCAAAAAATCAAAGTGTCTTTCAAAAAATTTGTAAGCCGTGCTTTTTCATTCGTTCACATAATGAACGGTAAACAAATGTATTTAAATCAGTTAAAACAACCGATCAGAGTCCACTACTGGACGTAGACCAGTTTAATTTTGGGTGGATGTTTAACTCTATGGCCACACTGACCAGACGGGTTGGCACAGGGTTTTGTTTAGAGTTTTCCTTAGAGATAATATTTTGACAAGCGAGTAGTACGCTATTGGTATGTACAGAACGCGAACCTACCTCAAGACGTAGGTTCGCGTGCTGTATATACATAAACCACATACATAAATCACAAGTGGTTTGCCGCACCAGACGCCTTAACCTCGGTATCTCGTTCCAACGGTTAAGGCGTCTTGTCTGCCAAGCCAGAAGACACAGGTTCGAGTCCTGCTCGAGACCAACATTTTTTCACATTTTTGTGATGAGCTTTCCTTCCCTTGTCTATGACCACGTTAGTTAATCAGCTGGTGCACCATTCACAGGGGAAACTAGTTTAAGTCCCGAAGATCTTGGAAAGGCCTTATCGCTCCCTCTTACAAATAAAAAAGTTACGTATTATCAATAGTTTCCAGAGAGCATACTGTCTCATATAAAGAGTTTGAAACAACCAAATTATAGAAACATTGTGGTTTTCTGTATAATAAATAAAATATTCACGGACATTGGACACAACGCTATCTGATCACAAAGTAAGCTAGGAATAACCTGCTTGTGTTATGGTTATCAGACCACATGTTGTTGTTGTTTTTGGTGTTTGTGTTGTTTTGGGTATTATTATTGTTGTTGTTTTTTGGTTGTTATTTATATGTGCAAAAACTGATAGATGACCGTTGGACTGATTGGCATCCGTGAGAGGGGGACATCATAAGGGTCGGGTTGAAAACCAGCGCTTGGCAGTAGCCTTGCACATGCTGAACCAAGCCCTATTCGGCATGCTTATGTTAAAAACCATTTATTTCTTTTATTTAGTTTTTTTATGTTAAGGCTATGTACCGAATAAATATTATTTCTTTCTTTCTAATACTTATATACTTTTTAAATACATACATATTATACATAGAAACACCCAGACTCTTGAGACAAACATTTATGGGTCACACAAATATTTGTCTCCGGTGGGAATCGAACCCAGGACCTCCAGCGCCGCAGGCGGTATCTCTACCGACTGCGCCACAGAAGAAGTCCATAATAAAAAAACCGGCCAAGTGCGAGTTGGACTCGCCCATGAAGGGTTTCGTAGCAGCAAGTAACATAATATAAAAGTTCTTATAGTTCGTTGTAACTTTGATTGATGTTTTAACACGTTCGCAGTGGTAGTGATTTTTCTAACCGAAAATTGCGGTTTATGACGAATTAAAAAAAAAACTACCAGCTCTATCTCGTTCAAACTAATTTTCGTTGGTAGTTTTTATGGCAATGTACTTCATATGTTCTTTTTAGATTTATCATCCTCTTACTTTAGAAGTTAGAGGGGGGGGGGGACACTCATTTTTCCACTTTGGAAGTGTCTCTTGCGCAAACTATTCAGTTTAGAAAAAAATGATGTTAGAAACCTCAATAGCATTTTTGAAGACCTATCTAAAGATATCCCACATATATGGTTTTGATGAAAAAAAAATTTTTGAGTTTCAGTTCTGAGTATGGGGACCCCCAAAATTTACTGCTTTTTTTCTAATTTTATATAAGAATCTTAATGCGGTTCACAGAATACATCTAGTAACCAAGTTTCAATATCATAGGCTTTATAGTTTCGGAGAAAAATGGCTGTGACACACGGACGGTCAGACAGACAGACAGACAGACATGACGAATCTATAAGGGTTCCGTTTTTGCCATTTGGCTACGAAACCCTAAAAATACGCTAAATATGAAACACGAAACTGTAAACACGAAACAGCAAACATTGAACGCGTGGACTGTACGTAGATCAGATCTACATTAGAAGCACTTCGACATCATTTGGTACATAAATAGTGATTAGAATTATTAGTTCTCTGACTGAAATAATTACTTAATCTGTTTCAAATTTTTGTCTTAGCTATCAAAGAAAGCTTTGGAAGTGCTTTGTTGAATAATCTTTTCGGTTGAACAGAAATGTAAAAGAGTCTAATAAAAAAATAAAAGCTTGATGTTAGAAGATTTCTGTTACGAACATGGGTGAAGGGTTGTAATGGACAGGGGCAGGTTGTGGCTATCTGCCGTTGATATTTTTGAATCACCAAAGAGGCTTTCAAGTTAGTTTAACGAACTGCCAGTAAACTTGTAAATAAAAATGCAACAAACGGGCACCTATCTCAGAGCTAAGCGTATCGTAAGATGCTTAACGCACTACGTTTACGGAAAATAATGCTGGCCTGCAAGAAATTATGATTGCATGTAGTAAGAAAAACATTTTGGATAATGATTTTCGTGCATAATTTGTAAAATTAAAATTACGCAAACGGTTATACTTATAAAGATGTAGAAAAAAAAACTATGAAGAGATTTTATTTTATCTGAAGATACTACAGAATAAAGAACATTTATTTTAATTGGTTTAAATGAGAACATACCGCTTCAGAGATTGTTAGATAAATACAAATGCAGTTTACGACGCAAATAGAAAGGTAGGAAGTTTGCAAATAAAAATAAATAGGAGTTAGCGAACTAAATAGTTTACTGGAGAAGAAACTCTTTTATATGCACACCAGAACTATAGAACGTGTTATTTTCTATTTGAATGCAACATTAAATAATTGTTTGCAGAAGAAAACATAAGAAAAAATTCCAAACATGTTCTGCGATTTCAATGTCCGCTATTAAATGTAAAAATAATTTAGGTCTTATTATTATTCTACCTAAATTCATATGATCTCCGTCAATGGACGCCATTGCTGGAAATAGGTCTATCCCAAACATGGTTACAAAATGAACTACTATGCTGTCAGCATTCTCCCGTAATCAAAAAGTCTTTTAGAGGAAGAAATAAAACCAAACATTGGACGTTCAATGCAGTTCTAGCTCTCAGGGGTTTCGTTTCAAGAGTATACCAAGTCATCAGGCTACACATAGACCACGGGCGCAACAACAAGCACGACGTTTCGGACATGCTAGAGTAAAAAGTATTTCGCGTGAAGTCCCGAATTCTATAAGGACGACCATGTAATTTTATTTAGAAAACTTTCTCAATGTTAATTCTTAGGTGTAAAACAAAATAGAAAAATACTACTCGACTCGTAGCATGCACCTTCAGAATTATGACTAAAGCGATGAATAATTTTAAGACACCCTTGTGCTTTGAACCGTGACAATAATGAGACTATGTTTTTGTAATCAGCTTTTATTTGTTAGTTGTAAAAAATCACAAGATTTCAAGGAACTACACTTGTTTCATCTGTATTTTATTTTCTTCTGAGTTTGTGTTTCAGATTTGCTTTTTGCCATTATTTGTTCTTGTTGACAATTATTTTATACAAAGATACTCATGATTCAGAGAAAGTATGCAATTGCAATGTATATTCATCAAAAACTGTCACATCACATTTAGAAGCGCTCGTGGCCCCGCGGACTCAGTGTTCTGTAAACGATCACTGCAGTAAGCAACATTTACTATGGCCGGATATGGATGGGTGACCACCACGTGGACCACTTTGTGACATTTATTTACGAGCGTTTCCGTGCTTCGGAAGGCACGATAAGCCGTTGGTCCCGGTTGTCAGTAAAATGACAGTCGTTAAGCCAAGTTGAAGGCCTTACGGGCGGCTTGAAAAATTTCAACTGTGGGTCGTCACAACCTGCGCCCGGGTCGGCAGCGCGTGTGTAGCGCCTCTGGTGTGGCAAACGTCTATAGGCTACGGTTACCAACCTTCCGGTGGGCCGTAAGCTGGTCTGCCACCTAAGTAGTATAAAAAAAAAAAAAAAACATTCTGACCTCACTGATTAAAACATTTAAAATAAAATATCTCATAAAACAACATTCACAGTCACATAGACAGCCACACAGATATATTTCTCCTTCTTTGTAATAAAGTGTACCTACCAAGTAATAACAATAGGGATCAGTAATAGTTCATTTCAGACATTTATAATCCTTACAATATTGTCCTTTGTAAAGTTCTATTTGGCAATAGTAAATTTATTTGATCACGAGAAATGGGATGCAGAGAGCTGTCAATATGTTTGCTCCCGTTTGTACATTCAGAATATTCAATTTCGTTATGACATTTTGGGTAGTGAGCAATGATCCTTTACCGAGAAACCGCTTATTTGAATGTTTCACATTTATGGATTCTCCGAACAAGGTATGATATCATGGTTCCCTTTGAATTTATGGTTCTCTTTGAGACCCTGCCTTCTTATCTATACAGTTTAAAATTATCATTCTGTTTATTATTGATATTGAAAACCCATTGCTATTCGCATTATAGAGTGCCCTAAAGGTCTAGTCTAAGTAAGAAGTAAGTAAGTAAGGTAAGGATAGCAATACCTAAGGGGGCTCTCATACAATAAACGTCATTATTTGCAGTTTTTTGGTACAGTGCGAGAGTCCGACTTGCAGTAAACTTGGTCGAATTTCGTTGTGCTGGTAAGTATAATACAGGTTATGTTTAAGGCCTACGCTTTGGAACTCGGCTACCGTTTCCCTAACCGGCTCACCAACTCGCGAATTGAATTTAAACCTAAATTTTGCAGAATACTAAGTTATCAATTCACCCTTCATAATCGACATTCAATAGTCCTAGAGTGCGGACCGGAAAGCCCTGCCAACTGTCAATCCAATACAATCGAGTTGAGCGCTTCAATAATTGCCAATCGGCTCACGGCTAATCTGTGCTCGTTAACTCTCTCATCGCTTTCATTACACTCGAAATAAAACGCAATTATTGTGTATTATATTTTTGAGAGAAATTGGATTTTCAAGACCATAATAAATATGAGAGCTTATCTGTGGTTGTGGTGGTTTAGAGCTGTCACATTGTATGACAGACGACAGTTTTTATTGTAACGGGTTCAAAGGTAATAATTAATAATGAAAACAATAACGGACTCGCTCCTAAACTATAAAAGCCCAACCGAAACCTTTGACTTTAAATTTTTTAAGTACATTGTACACACCTAAGATAAGTATAAGTATTAAATAGTTGAGTGGTAGTTCGACTGTTACAGATAAAATTTGAATACGAGAGATTACCCAAACAAACAAATTGACTAACAAAAAAATTAAATATCTTTATTGGGGTTAGTATCTTGAACAATATTATTATCACAATTTATTTGGTAAAGCTATTATTAGAAATTTACCAACAAACACTTTGGCCGGCGACATAGAAAAGGTCGTAGGGAGGGATTTAAAAATGGAAGGCATGGAATCGTGTATTGTGGCGAAGTTGGGAGAGATCTGATTTAATTATATTATAAACAGATACATACCTACTTTATATTTATTTATTCGTATACGTAGATGAGTGTAAATACAACATACTTACATTTATGGTCACGCCTTTATCCCCGAAGGGGTAGGCAGAGGCATATCATTATATAAAAAGGTCTTTAACGGGACCAACGGCTTAACGTCGCAGAAAATCAGCGCTTCGCATCCTATGTCATTGACAGAGGATGCGTAGCATTTATGCTGAGATGGCGACCCATCTATGATGCGCACAGTTGTTAATTTTTTGTCTTTGTAGTACGTATGTGTGTTTTTTAACATGTGTAAATGTGCGTGTCATAAATAAATTTATTTTCTTTCTTTCTTTCTTTCTTTCTAACGTGCCTTCCAAAGCCCGGAAACGCACAAATGTCACAAAGTGGTCACATGGATGGTTACCAATCCAAGGACTGGTCATAGTGAAAGCTGCTTACTGCAGTGATCGATCACCGAACACTGAGTACGCGGGGTCCTCATGACCCCACGTACTCAGTGTGTGCTTCAAGCGCAATTTAATAAGAGATATTATTGAACCTTAGGCTCAAATCTTTGGAGCCCTTTGTATGAAACCGGTTTAACATACCCTGATAATAAATTTACATAATCTTTTGTTCGAACGTTCATAATGAGACTAGTACTCTATTTAGGTATTCGGCTACTGTGAAATTCATGCACCTGCCTGAACTTCAGTAGCATGAATTATTTCTCACCCATAATACAAGTACCTACACGGTCGCAGTGCCGACAAAGTTCATTAGAGGGTGACTACTCATCTCTGCAGATGCTTTCAAAAACAGCTGAAAAAATCAATACCTGCTGTGCAAATATTGTATTAAATTTCAGTAAAAATATGACACGGATGCTTACAGACATCTCCACACAATTTAATTGGTTCACTTTCAGATATGAAACATTTTTAATAATGGCATGTGATTTAATTTTAAATCCTTTGCCGTTCGTGTTAAAGTAGACTTTAGCTCGACATTGATAGGTTTAATTAATTTTACGAGGCCGTGCGCCGTGTAGAAAACTGAGGTAGATTTTAATTAGAATGTTTGGGATTATTACTGAGTCAATTTATTTTAAAACATATAATTTATGATTAAACAAATGAAAACTTTTAATTATTTATTTTAAAGTACCAAAACGGCAATAGAATAACCACCGCGAATTACGTAGGACTTTTTATACCTAATATGAAATTGTATTTTAAAAAAACAGCATTTAGGATCAGAAGTTAATAACATGAAATTAAATGGAAGATTACTTCAGAATGTTCAGAATCTCATCTTCATCTACTTGGCTCTAATCATGACAAATATTTACGCTCCTCTAATAATCTTCTACTGCACTGTCCAACTCACTCCTCAAATCTTGTCCATTCCTCTTTTCTAGTGCGATCCATTCTTCTCTGGAACGCCCTTCCTCTCGAAGTCAGGACATTGACGAACCGTCTCACGTTCAAAAACAGGGTACGTCAACTTTATAAGGTCCCTTAAGCAGAACATTATTTTATTGGTAAGGATTTTCACATTTGTATTTATTTATACATATTATGTATTATATTATAATATCTATAAATAGTATTATATTACATATAAATATTTATCAATATTTATTTTATTTAAGTATCTACATTATAATAATCTTCGTAGTATGTTATATTTATGTATGTAAGTAGTAACTAAGTTCTTATTTTTTTTCCCTTGTATAAATTTGAAGTTCGTATTTTTACAAACTTCGTCATTATACTTTTAGCACCTGCTCTATCTTATCTCTGCATCACCCAAAGGTTAACTAGTAGAGAATGCCGATGGCATTAAGTCCGCCTTTGTACATGTATTTGTGCAGAAAGTTGAAATAAAAAAAAAAATAATGTTCGCTATAATTACACTATTATAATAATAAAGGTAATTTTTGTGCATCTGGTTCACAAGTTTCAAGAAACTCATCGAAAAACTTCTACGTAACGATTTAATTTAGGTGCTCATTATTTAAAGATTTAACCTTTGAATAATGAACGAGTTCGAGAAAGGATCATTCGCTGGTTAAACACGAAGATAAGATAAATTGATTTAATTACGAGTATAAATCAACTTCAATAATGAAAGCGTTTTGGGTAAGATGTTATTTTAAAGTAATTTACCTTTTCGGTCTATGTTGTGATATCCAATTCCTTGTAGATCAAAAGGTTGGTCTTCATCTTAGAGGTGAACTTTTGATAGATAATTAGAAACTCGGATATTAACTTAACTCGTTTATTTATACTAGAGTTTACCCGTGGCTCCGCCCGCGTGAAGTTCGATAAATTGCGCCAATTGTGAGTTTTGGCACTCGAACAGTAATTTCCAACACTTCTATGCGTCTTGTTGTTGACTTAGGGGGGTATTATGATTATTTATTTTTTGCCCGGTGGCTTTATTCACGAGGTGCTTTACCCGCTGCCAGTTTCCCACAGACTTTGGTTCATGAGGTTAAAACAATATTTGAACCGGTGTGTATGTCGTCTCTAAATTTGAGCTCAATTGATGCAGAAACTTGTTCCAACTTTACGTTGTGAACCATTTTGTCGCACGCTCAGTTCGCTACTCAATTCAATTCAGATCACGTCCAGGCGAGTTGATCTCGTTCTATCGCCCACTGGGACATCGGTCGCAGGGACATAAACAACGCGATTGAGTACTGTCCCGACCTTCCTCTTATAAGGTCTCTTTTGTTTGTGTGACCAAAGATTCTCTCTCAGCTTGACACTGGGAATACCTTAATCACCGTCTAAAAGGACAGTTAAAGTTAAATTTGTCAGATTCTGTGCGCTCATTTTAATTTAATGAAAAAAAAAACAATATTTTACTGTTTTATTAGGCAAATGTTTAAATGAATTGAATATACATAATTTTGTAAACTGCCGATGTGTGTTGATACACAATCGAACTAGTTAGCTTTTTATAACTTGTGCTATGTAATGCGGGACTCGAACTGACTAAATTTACTTAATTCTTCCAAGGGGTCTACATCCGAGTGCACCGGTAGTTCCCGTCGCAGGAAATTTAAACACGTAAAAAGCCAAGTCTTTTTAGTCTGTACAGTGCGTTACCTAGTTAGTTCAGTTAACAGTGTCAAACTATAGATAAGTATTTGTGCAAAATAAAATCTTAAATAATTTTCATAATATTTATCGTAACTCACCATGACAGTAGACATATATCCCTTTCACAACATGCGCAAATCCTTCATCGATGGTCTGCCGAACTCCTACCGACTAAAACCACACGATACCCTTCAGCCGGGAGTCCCGGATAAGTTCTCAGAATGTCGGATGTCCCAGTGTGCATATCCCTGATAGAAAAACAAACAGTGTTTTCAAATTGTGTTTCATTTAAATTCCTAAGAGCATTTTGATACATGTAGGATATTACACAATAATACGTATGAAAAATTGATAAACGAGTTAAGCAGGCTGTCACACCGGATATAAAGCCTTATTGGAGGTCACCACTGTATCCGATCCAGATGTGGCAGGCAGCGTTTATTTAACCCTTAGCCACCTAACGTGTATTCTAGTAACACATCCACCTAACGTCGGTCACCGCTTGCCTATAAGTACTAATAGGAAGGAGAAGAAAGAAGCTCAAAAACTGCTGTAAATCAAAACTACATTATATTTTTCAATTGTTTTTATTCAAATTGTTTTAATAAACTCTTCAAATTAACACTTTTACTTTTTACTATCGTTATTAAAAGTTGATTTTAACAAATTTTAAGTTTTTTAATTAAGATGAGATCTCAACCTGGAGAGGGAGGGGAAAAAGTACACAGAGTCACAGGCTTGTGGCACGCGTAGTAACGGAAATATTTGAAAATATATATCGAATGGAGTCACTGTGACCGACGCTAGGTGGTTAAGGGTTAATACAGTATTATGAAAATAGGAATGTGATATTATTTGGTGTTTAATTTTATTATATTTGAACAGGTTAGACTGGGCAGCTTTTGAACATGGCAAATATTGGCCAGCAGTAACTGTCATAACCGGAGATTTGATTGTTTTATTTATATACCAAGCTAGCCCCTAGCTGTAAATAAACAAATCCTATAATGATAAACCTCCTTAAGAGACTTAATTTTGAGAATTTTATCATGACCTGTGAAATTTCTTGGACAGATTGTAAATTAGGCAATTGAAAAGATACATTTATTTTTAGCATTAACTTCTTTTTATGCTAATATCTTTATCACAAAGATATCACCTAACTATAAACATTAATATATATTATGTTCTGAACCCGAATATAGTAGGATTTGTAAAAACGCACCAAACCCAGAGTAACTCGAATCAAAGCTGTGTTAAAACGTGTTTCATACAATACGCGTGTGTCGCGAGTCACAATCACTGTCAGTGGTTTGTGATCCCTTTGTTTGCCACGTGATCTTAAACACCGTGTAATTGTGTTAGTACAGTAGTAGTAGTAGTACAAAAAATCGAATGTGAAGTCCACACTCACGTTAATGAATATAAAATTGTGGTAAAAACTACATTAGTAGGAATTCCCGTCGGCTTTACTCTAATTAAATGGTAAAAAATCGACGCGGCTTGACTTGACCCAGATGTGGAACATATGAGATGGCGGCAATAGTCGGACTAACTTGCTGAGTGCTCTTACTCTGGGTCTTACTGACAAACGATAGCGAGCGCACTGATTTGACAGTTTTTTTTAGTTATAGCAATCCTCGTGGATGTTATGTCGATTTCAAAATCAGATATTCCCTACAAATAGGTTTAGCGCCGGGCGCTCCAAGTCTACTTTTCATAAACACGTTCCAAGAGATGCCAGTTAATCTAGGATGGCTTAAAATTGTCCTCTCATACTTCCTCCGTCTAAAACCACATATATTATGTAATGAATTTGTGCCAAATGCCTTTTTTTTCTTTCTTTGTAAATACATTTAAACAATGTATCCGCTGACAAACGGACCACACTGGAAAATGTGTAATTGTTAGCAATACGTAGTTCGCAGTAATTAGCCAGATTTTCATACCTTGCTACAGCTGCCGTTGAAACCGACCGTGATTTAAACTTTTACGCTCATGACCGGCATAATAATGGGGTCAACAATTAAGATGACTTTCTATTAGCAGGACACAAGTATGGAAGTATAACAGTATATGTACGTGGTTGACCCTGAAGATTAAATGGATTTGGATACTTCCTCGGACGATTATTTCGAGGATGAAACGAATTACTCCTGTTTTATATGATGTTGCAAACGATCACGATTAGAATAACTTATTATGCCAATATAAACTCGATGTTAATTTAAACATTCAAATGACTTCAAAAAGGTGCTCTAAAAAGAACTTTAATGATAACATAACGAGAAATACACTTGATGATTTTGAAACTCCAGGGTTTAAACAAAATTATTATAAAGAATACAATAAACGAAACCGCGCCTGATATTGACAAAGACTCCATTATACCTAAATCATCCGAAGAAGAACGTACCTACCCAAAATCAATTATCTTTGGAGTATAATATATTAGATTTATAGTCTAAGCAATAATAATTATTCCTATATTTACTGCTCAAGTAGATGAATTTTAGACGCTCATAGTAATTATACTGGAGCACAGGTACACCAAACAAATGAATATCAGTCAATTGATGACATGACATTACTTTAGATGGATCTATTTTTATTATAATGTGTGTCAAATATGAACGAACACCTGTGTTCCTGTTGAAGAACTTAATCTATCGGATAATCATTTTGACTGTGAGCAGCAAATATCAACAAGTAACATTGTCGGAAGAAGATGTACCTACATAGAGAGTATTAGAACGGCGCCGCCCCACTAAATGAAATATAAAATAGTATAGAAAAATTGATATAGAACTATATTAAACTATAGTGCTGGAAACTAAAAAAATATTGATCTAAAAATATAAAGATCTCGTCGCTCACTTAAATAGTAGGTAACTAAAAAAACTGAATATGGCAGACAAAATGTCCTAAACTATAGCTTCATCATACTTGTGCGGAACTCTATAGTCTTAAAGGTATTAATAAAATTAACGATGCTGTTTCTGAAGCAAGAAATTAACTTAGACGTTGTTAAGAAGATAAATCTGTTGCAGAAAGAGATAATGCTTTCACATAAAATTATTTTTCCATATTCAATATTCTTCATTTTATGACATAAAAAGTTTTCTTGTTCGATGTTCAACGTAGCTTGCTAAAGAAAGTTGCAGAATCGTAGAACTTCGTAGCAACTCGTAGCAGTCGTAGCATGTACTTGCATTATTATTGTAGAAATATTTCCATTATTATGGAAAACTGTGGTTAGAATTTTTACGCTATAAACCTTTTTAAAATGAAGTACAAGTTAAAGAATACATCGATATCAAACAGGCAGCCTGCAGGCAGGATTTTGGATTGCTGACTAACTGACTGACAAAATTCCGTCAAGATTGTTAGTGACTGAGTGAGGATTGAATTATTGAATTCATTGAGATTTTGGAACAGAAATCGTATTGATTAGTAGTATTACAAGATTCAACAAAACTGGTCTAGACACGTAATTTTATCTGTTCCAAAGTCTTAAGTCTGTAGAGCTGTAACTGAAAACCTAATTTTGCATCTGCCTACACTTCTCATTGGTAATCATGTATGCATGTTATAAAATCAGACAAAACACTTTGTATTTCATCAACCAAAATTTGCAAACATGACATACAAAGCTCCAACCAGCCACAATAACCTAATGTAGGGTTCCCTCTGAAGTGTTTACTGTCGCTCGCCATAACTCGGTGCAAGTAAACAGTCATATTGGGACTACACGCAGGTTCTGTACACAGTTCGACCCGCACTAACGGAACTTGTTAATTATTTTCAGGTAACCAGCGGACGAAGAATTACTGGTGAGTTTCTTAGCAGTAGATTAATGTTTAAAGTTATTTAATTTTATGATTTATTTTAATTCAAGTGGTTGGGGATGATGGTTTGGGTCCGAATAAAAGTCTCTGTGGCAGCCCAAGGGTACTTTCAGGAGTACTGTAGGTCCGAAAGGAAGTCAGCACGAATTTACCAAAATATACTCTTCTTTTAAGTGTAGAAATCATCAATGTTGCCATTAAAGTACCTTTTCAATATGGGACATATCGCAATCAAACCAGGATTATGAATTCATCTCGTTCACCATACGTCTGATGAAATATATAAATAATTGTTATATTGCAACGTAAACTGTGTTATGATGCGAAATAATATCCCACAGCGAGAACAATTTTCAGTCAATTAAATCAGCTAATGGCAGTTCACTGTTGTACGCAGACCTCTCCTAACTCACGCCACAACACGTTCGTCAGTCTATCAGTACAGTGAAAACGCAGCTTAATAATTCATAATGGGGTGTAATATCAACGGGGGCTTTAATTGCGACCAAACATGAAACATTAAACGTGACATTATTTCTCTACATCCTTTTGTTTTGCAGAACAATTTACATTTATTATTCTTTGGCGAAAGCTGTGAACGGATTTCAAGAGCCATTATTGTCGCAGTAACAGCGGTCGTTTGAATTTTTCTGCACTCATTCAATGTTGACTTTCGGTCGAGGGTAGTATTATAGCGATTGTTTTTCTTTTGTACTATTTTGAACAGCTGTTTGAAATTGCTTCTTTGCTTCCTCCCCCCGGGAGCAAGGAAAAATTGTGTCAGCTGCATATCTTTCAGGGCAAATTGCAAGTTCTGGCATCAAAATTTATTAGATACATAGAGAAAAAAAAAATAGATAGATTTAATGTTAAGTATTCACTAAATAAAATTTATTTGAAACCTATGTGAAAGTTTGTGAAAATTCTTTCTTACTCAATCGCACTCTAATTCCAGAAACGATTTGACTAAAATTTCATGATTATACAGGTAACTACTGACAAATTGGTTAATGCCAAGGCTACTGTCTATTCTAGATACAAGCATCTTTGTGAAACGGGCACATGAAAACTGGGTAGTTAAAAAAAAACTAGTGAATAAAGTACCTATACATTTTGTCATCTTACAAATTGTGACAAAAAATAATTTTGACGTTTTCAAATTATTTTCTTTTCTGCTCTGTACAAACTTGAACCACTTCAGTATCCGTTCGTTTATTTTCTCTTGTACTTATCAGACTGGTGTCTCGTTGAAATGCATTTTCTGTGAAATTAACAGAACTGATGATAAAGGAATTGTATATTTTCACCGAAGGAAGAAAATTACCGACCACTAACGAGGGGAAGTCTGGTTTGTGGTTTATAGTGCCGTCTTTACTTGTACTTACCGGCGGTAAATACCGGAGCACATTTTCTACGACAGTTGGTTGTAGCCAAAGATTTTGTAAAAGTTTGACTTGGCAATTAAATCTTGACATAATGAAGATATTTGCATGATGGAAGTGCACGGCGACAACTAGCGAATTGGGGGCCCATCTCATAGGCCACAAGACATGCATTGATGTGTGCCTTTTGGACTATGATGACAAAATATAGCACTTGCAATAGTGCCAACATATCAAAAAATACAATAATAACACAAACGTTAGAGAGATAACGATATTTTCACCATGTGGTGAAAATATCGTTATCTCTAATACTGGCTATGGAAAATACTAATTTATCTTAAAATAGCTAGAAAGTAATAGTGATATATACTGGCGACGAATTGCTTCAGGATCTCAATAGGTCGAGTTTAACTTTCATTGGCGACGGAGCGAGGACTGTGCAAACGGTGCTGTGAAGCGATGAAGCTATATCAATGTTGTGGCCATGAGAGCAGCGGGTGAAGTGAAAAATAATTATATAATAGTTGTCCTCCCATTCCATTGCAGGCGCAACATTATCGTAACTACATAACATAAGATGGGCATGAAATTCCTGTTATTGGATTCCCAAAGTGTCTCTGCATTTTTTAACAGTAGGTAGATCTCCATGTAAGCCTACAAAAAGATCTCAAGAAAGAATCTTCGTTTGAAAATTTCTGTTGAAAATTTTAATGGCAGGAGCAATGGCTCCACGTACAATCTGAATTATTACGGCGAAGTTAAAGGGGTATAGAGAGACACGCGATACGGCATATACCTACAGATCTTTATTGATTGACTCTCAACGTATGAATACGGAGATTTTAGTGCACACACTAGCGAATGTTACCACCAATCAAAACTGTTACCACCAATTATTTACACTGTTGGTTGACGGCACTTGGTGGAACTTGCTGCACATTTTGGATAACACCACTTGTGCTGTAACTGAAAATGACATAGGTATAACACTCGTAAGTGGAAAGTCAGAATACTGAGCTAGCATGGCTACCTATAAGCGTTTACATAAATACCTTTCAAAAATGATTTAAATTGAGGTTTTAGTGGCCTCATCTCTATTATAAAGGGTAAATACACATAAGTATGTGTCTGTCCACATTCGAATCAGGATCGGCCCCACCATTGTGATGGGATCGCAGCGGATACTTTTCCGATACATTTACCCTTGTAAGCTAGTCATTTGCCTCTCTCATTTATTTTTTCACATTTCTGCTACTGAATACACAGTAGGATTTAGATTATTGTAAAGAATAAAACCAGTTTCTTTGTATAAGAAATAAGAACCTTGACAATTTTATTATGGTTTTATAGACTAGAATAATTAAAAAGAGCGTCGCTTAATAGACATTTTGCAATACCTATTTATCCGTCTTATTTCCGAGCAAAATAAATTTAAGCAACGTGACTACATTCGATTGTATAATACTCAGACAAAGCGCAGTAAACGTATGATCCATATTTCACACAAACGAATATCTCTGTTAAATTCTGTTGAATTCAATCGCTCAAAGGATTTCCATACCGACAGTAAATAAGAGAAAGATTTTTGTCTCTTAGTTAAATTTGTGAAATGTTGAAATGCTTATAGTGATTAGATCACTATAAGCATTTCCACATTTCACAAATTTAACTAAGCGGCATACTTTGACCCTGACGGCCAGCAATGTGGCTAGATTGCTGAGCGCATAGAGGACGATGGCCGTGAGGGTGATAAGGGGACACCGCACGATCTCAGGTGAGACGGCAAGTCTCTTAGCCGGGACCTCTCCATGGGACCTGGAAGCGAGAGCCCTTGCGTTACTATTTATATGGTGCCAGGAGGCGCTGGAGCGGGGCCAAAGGCCTGCGTCTCGAGACGAAACCGTGAAGACATGGAAGGTGCGACCAAAGGTGGGATTCGCCATAATCGCGTCGGTCAGATCGGTCATGGACGAGTGGTTGGAGAGGAGACACGTTGCTCTTTCCAATCGGTTGTCACAGATACTTACCGGGCACGGGAGCCGTAGACTGTTGGGCAGGATACGTCAGGTTTTCTAGTCTGTAAGAGTCATGAGGATTTTCCCTAACGTTAAAAAAAAAGAAAGCGGCGTACTTATATCTTAAACGCGTTTTTTATACTTATTTTTATTTTTGTTTCATTTTCAAAGTGAGAACACTACCGACGCCATCAGTCTAGTCAGTAGTAAAAGTAGGTAAGCTGTTAAATACATAACATATAGATTGCCTTGAAATTGTATTACCATTCTGCATAATATATATTGTGTCGCTGTAGGTACTTTATTACGTGGAGTTCCTTCGAAAAGCTTCATAGGCGCGTTCTCGTCTCACGTGCATCGCATTACAAATAGGAATTGAGCTCTGTATTGCGCCGTACATTTTTGTTTATATGTATTTGTGAAGAAATTTATCAATCTACAGGAATATACGATAAATATTGCAGACTTTTTTATGTTGCTTTCTGATAAAGAATAAATTCGATTCCTGTGTTTCTCTTTGGATGTGGCCCCATCTATACTTGTAGGTTCCAAACTAGACTCAACTGCAAGCTGGCACATTACTGATGGTAGATTCTGGCGTAGCTAAACGGGTCAAAAGCTCAGACGAAAGTCATTTCCAACAATGACAAATAAAACTACTTAGCAAAATTCTGAAAATAGTGTAAACCGACCCTGTGCTTCAGAGCAACTTAATACCTACTGAGATACGACGTAATTAAGCATTGACTGTTGTGTAAACACATCAACAATGTGAGTGACTTTCGGTTGTCAGGAAGTGTCGTTGCAACTTTCCTAATTGAATAAATAAATAAATAAATAAATATAAATAAATATTCACGGACATCTCACACAACGCTATCTGATCCCAAAGTAAGCTAGGAATAACCTGCTTGTGTTATGGGTATCAGACCACGGATATTAATACTTAAATACTTTTAAATACATACATATTATACATAGAAACACCCAGACTCTTGAGACAAACATTTATGGGTCACACAAATATTTGTCTCCGGTGGGAATCGAACCCACGACCTCCAGCGCCGTAGGCGGTATCACTACCGACTGCGCCACAGAGGCAGTCAAAACAATACGCCGTACAAGTTCCCATATCTGTCAAACCGTTAGTGAGTTACGCGTGTAACACAAACACGCACGGAATACCACTGAACGTAATGCGATTTTCTTGATTTAAATATTTTGTTTATGACAGACACACCAAAAAGCCGGCGCCATGCTGTCCACACTTTGATCAGCACATGCCATTAGTATTGACTTATTATATTTCGCCTTCCTTGGCAAAAACGTATTTATTTCCTTTCTACATCGTTCCCTATTTCCCCTTTATTTACATTCCGGCCTTGCTCAGTGTTTCACCGTTTGTCACAGCCGTAACTCCGGATGTTATGATCATTTTTCAGCCTCTCTAACTGTTTAATATACAGTTGGTTTCATTATACTGCCTGCCCCACATTCAGTTAGTTTTTGGCAGCGTTCCAACTACGACAAAATGTACATATTTGTAATTGTATTTTGTCTGTCTGTTGTGGTGATGAGCCTATTACCGGGTTAAAATGAACTAGGGCAGGTTGTGACTACCATCTACTGTTGATACTCATCAAGCCACTCATAACATTTATCTCATCACACATCAACACTTACAAACTTTCGCATTTATAAAATTAGTAAAATTGAACGGCTGGATTTTTCACCCTGAGTTATTTCTGTACGGCGAGAATTGAGACGTTACACTTATCTTTACTGTTGTCGCCGCTATTGCAAAAAGGAGAAGGTGTAAAAAAAAATCATTTCTTTTTTTTTTTATTTGAATAGGCAGATAGTTCAAAGCCGGGTCCTATGCAAATTATACAAAACTGTTACACATTGAAGTTGATAGTTGGCTTTTGCGGAATAAAGAGTTTAGATTTTAGGTGATGTGGTGAGTTTGGTGACGGGAATAAAGTACACAAATGTCACCACACCAATAAAATTTATCCCTAAAGTATAGTAAAAGCCAACTATTTGAACACTTTCTTCATAAGTAGGTACCTAAACTCGATTTACTGTTTATGTAAACGTTAAATTAAAAATCAAAAATGTATTTGTTAAAGTATTGTGTTCAACGATGATTAATTACAATTTACTTGTTAACAAAATCTCTGTGGAATTCTAACTCATTCCACCAAGATTACATAATGTAGGTACCCACATAATATATTCCAACAAAAATGATGTTAGGTCCCAGATTTCTTTCAGTAACTTATTACGACTCTTTTATCATCATAGTCAAACATTATAAGATGGGTTTCAAAGCCTCGTATATGTGCAGATTTGAGATATTACTTTATACCCTACTAAGGAAAGTGTCATAAAAACTGGTCATATTTTTTACCGACTTCAAAAGAAAGAGGCGGTTCTCACTTTAACTGCATTTTACTTTTTCTATCGGCTATTAGTTATACATAATTAATTTATTTTTGGAAACGATGTTGTCCGTCAGAGAACAAGAGTGGTCGACATAGCTCGCAGAGTATGCGTTTTGAAGTGGCAGTGGGCTGGCCACATCTGTAGAAGAACTGATGGCCGATGGAGCAAGCGAGTTCTGGAGTGGAGATCGCGTCTTGGTAAACGTGGGGTAGGACGACCCCCTGCCAGATGGAGCGACGACCTAAAGCAGGTTGCAGGGATTGATTGGATGCGCAAAGCGCAGGATCGTGTGTTGTGGCGAGGTTTGGGAGAGGCCTATGTCCAGCAGTGGACTGCTATAGGCTGAATGGATTGAATTTATTTTTATGAAAATTTGGATTGAACACAGTAACTGACCGATGTACCTAATAATAAATTTGATTGATTCTCATAAGCAAAAAACCAAGGCTGAAGCAATCTGCTGTTAATCTCACTCTAGTTCCGACTAATGCCATAGCTTATTTAGTTTTACTGTTAATGCATCGCAAACAATGAAACCGGTGCATTATATTGAACATTGCCACTTGTACTATTTCACAAGTTCACAACACTGATTAAAATCGGTCGATAAAATAAACCAGATTGATATCGCCTCACATCAGTCTGCGAAACTGGGAAAATCTAAAAAAACTAAAATATCCATTAGGTCTGCTAAGTAACCCTTGTTAATACCAATGCCCTAAAACAATTTACATCTTGCAAACACCGCGACCGAACAATCTTAACAATTCGTCATTTCGGTGCTAAAGTTCTAACTATTGACTTAAATTGAATTTCTTGACATTTACCGTCTTCAGAAATAATGTTTCTTAGGTACATAATGGATGAAAAACTAAGGCAGATATGCTGTAACCAATATTTCTTGATTTAAAATGATAATAAAGGCCCCTTCTTCATTGTCGTTAAAATATATAAGTCCTTTCAAAAGCGGAGCAAAGTGCGCTCATGTGCTTATTTGTTGGTAGACAGATTTGGAATGCCTGTGTTAAGTCGAAACACGCCATGAGCCTAAACCTGTTGTGTTTCTTCTTCAGTAAAATCCTTGCCTTTCTGCCTTCCTAAGTGGAATCATTAAAGTTTGCAAGCATGGGTATGATATTGTAATACTTACCTACATACCTAAGTTTAAAAACTTGGATGAAAAAGAACGTAATTAGTGTCCCATGACTTGTTAGCGTTTGCTTTCACAATGTAGTCTCGTGTGTTTCCAACTTGGTTTAGTGCAAAGTCCAGTAGATCGGTGAAGGCTATTCAGGCATTAGTTGAACGCGAGCAACATTTAAACCAATTAACTCGCCATCTTCCAGTGTTAAAACAGTTTGAACTGCTTTGAACACTCGCTGTTACTGATGTCTCCTTGTGTAAATTGTACACGAACCTTTAAAATTGCATTTATTTGTTGCTGCAACTTTTTTCTAGATTTTGTTGTTGAGATTTATTCTGCTGAGAGTTGTTGGTTTTAAAACTCGGTTGTTACCAAAGAAGTTGAATAAAGTGCTACTTGTAGTAACGTAGCGTAGTTAAAAGTAGCTTTTACAAAATTGATTCATGAAACTCGTTTACCACTTTCTCAAATTAGGATTTAACTTGGCCGCTATAGTCTAGCTAGTTGATGACCTGGGTTTAGACATGTTCACTTTTTTATTTAAAGTAGTTCCTGTGGGAACTATTACTTTCGGGAAAACTACACCGTGCAGTAATCGCGGATATTAGTTAGTTGCACCTATAAACTACCTATATACAACGACGTATTATACGTAGACATATCATATACATTCTTATACATTTAAAAAAAGAATTTCTAAGAAATGATCTATGGTAGCATGTAAATAGTAAGGCAATTGCCTCACTTTTTTGTATGCATTTTTCAGTGTTGATAACGTATCTATAGTTTTATATATCATTGCCTATATAATCATTTATTTCACCCACTTCATCTCACCAGTGAGGCGTGGGTGGAGGAATGAGGAGGAATGTCGTCCCCTCTCGAGAACAAACACGTTAACAATATAACATGTATAAATATCATTAACTGCGTCATGACGGCTTGTGTGACAACAAAGTATACAACAGCTAAGTTATATTCAAAGAGGCATTTCATCTAGAACTAAGTACCTACTGTTTAAATATTACATTCATTTTAAGAAAGCCTGCTATGATACAGAACTATTCACGGACATTTCACACAACGCTATCTGATCCCAAAGTAAGCTAGGAATAACCTGCTTGTGTTATGGGTATCAGATCACGGATATTAATACTTATATACTTTTTAAATACATACATATTATACATAGAAACACCCAGACTCTTGAGACAAACATTTATGGGTCACACAAATATTTGTCTCCGGTGGGAATCGAACCCACGACCTCCAGCGCCGCAGGCGGTATCACTACCGACTGCGCCACAGAGGCAGTTAACTAAAACAACTACTGAGCCTACATAAAATAAACTTGATTTACGACTAATTTCTGGGAGTTACTTTGTCAACATTTAAATACGAACAGATATTTAATATAAAGAACTGTTTACGAACTGAGAATAATGAAATGTAGAGCAGAACGGTCGTAATCTTATACAATTATTACGTGAAGCCGTTAAAGTTGTTCTGTTTCATTTGTTTTACAAAATTTAAACCTTACACGTTTTACATGGCGAAAACTAGGAATAGGTACCCTTTTTTTCTGGCGAAAATATCGACAGATGTCATACTGGATAAAAATTGGAATACTACACACATGTTGTGCCTTTCAAGAATAATACGTGCCACACTCTTCTCTCAAATCACTTACAGTCGATTTGTGCAATCTCCCAAACGTATTTTTTCTTTTGTCTATACACACAATTAGCACTCATCGATAATAAATAGGTACATTCCAAGGAAACGCAAGGGCGGGAACAGTTGTGAATGAATAATGGAAACATGTAGGTTTGTACTATATTTCACCTTAATTCGTTGCAGTAGTCAGTAGGCCAATGAATTCGAAGGAAATTTATAATCATCAATTCAAGCAATATTTTGTCTCAATGAGACAGCAAAAGAACTCTAAATATATAGTTGTCTCTTTTTATGAGAGCCTGCTACCTTTTCCAGATAGTCGGTTCATCCAAGTCGTGGTCTTCACTCATGAACTCGCTTGATTCATCAGCACTCGGTTGTTCTGCTCATGTGGCCGGCCCACTGCTACTCTAAAGTGCTTATTCTAGGAGCTATGTCAACTGCTTTAGTTCTCTGCCTTATAACCTTATTCCGAAGTTTATCCCTCAAAGAAACTCCAAGCATAGCTCGTGCCATAGGTCCAAGCATAGCTGCGCGACCTTAAGAGAACAGAACAACTCCACCATAAGTTTCCACGTCTCGGCACCGCAAGTCGTATAACACATAAGGTTCTTTTTCTAAGTGTGAGTTTCGAGTTTTCCTTCCAATCCCTATTATGTCGCCCGTTAATAAGCAAATGCAAACCATGTTTGCATAGGTTCCACAGATCTCGTCAGGTATTTTTTCTGTAGGTACCTATCACCAAAAATCTCCAAAACGGTCAAAAGTGTATAGTTTTCAAGTTCTGTTGAAACCTACATTTCTACAATATTGAGCAAAACGAGTGGTTTATAAACATAGTCGCTAATAGGCGAGGAGTCAGCAAATTGTGACCTATTAAGGCTCCTGCCATGTCGTTATAAAGGCTAAAATCGTTATTATTCTCGAATTAAATAAACAAAATCTGGCACTGACTAATATTTATAATATAGTTAATGAATATTTGTACAGCCATCACTTGAAACAAATATATCATGTAGCTTCGCCTCGCTCAGCTCCGCTCGGACCTCGCCTTCGACATCATCAGTGGAGGAACACAAACAATAGAGTAGCTATTCGTAGTTTGTAAATAAAGTACCCACTTTCTTTGTAGTGCACTGCAGCTAGTTTGGGGTTGAAACGAGTTGAACTGAAGAGAGCTTGTTAGTAAGCTCGATATTTCAACATTGTTATTTTATTATGCTGTTCTAGAAGACAGAATATATTCTATTTTGAACAACTTACATTTTTAAAGATTCAGACAATAAATAAATAGGGATGAAAAAGTAAATCCTTCTCCTGATTATGAAGAAATACAGCCAGTGGAATTGGTTGGTAAGTAGCCTCCGTGAACCGGTTGGGTCACTAAGCCTTTTTCATTTATCTCATTACTATGAGGGACACTACCTGTTCTACAAAGGTACCAGACCCATTTTTGAACGGCACCTCATTTTTATATAAATGAATCTTTATAACTCACAGAAGGTATAAGACGATTTCCAGCCTAATCAGCTAAAGAATTAAATTGTTTCAAATATTCTCTGTTTTTCAATAAGAATTTCTGAAAAATTTCTGTACATTTCCAAGTGGCTTTTTTTATCGCGTGGAAGTTTCACATAGATGCTAAGCCGGACTCCACTGCGCGGCCTCTTACTGAGAGCAGGTCATGCTCGTGAAAAAGAAGAAAAGAGCATTTTACTCTCTTTTTCCTTTCTGTTTGAGGGTATTATTGTTGCAGGGGCTCATGCCTATTCACAAATATAAAAGATATTAATCGTGTACCTATTTAAATATTTTGGGCGCAGAAATAAAGAGAAAATCGTATTGTTTCGAAACATTGTGGAGACTTGTAATTCCAGCAATGCTACATAAAATGGTCGGAAGAACAAAATGCTTCGTGATGAGTTAGCATTTATGCGGCCAATATTTGTGTTAACAATATGTTGCGACAACATATTCTTTAATATGACGACCGAAAATATTTCCTACACTTTGTTTTCCATTGTCTCATTAAAATGAATGAGCCCAAACGATGCGTCAATTCTCATTAATACCTCGCTAAAGCAGCAGACATTACGACACTCCATAACATTACGTATAAATACACCATTCGGATATTAACGACAGACTCTTAAAGTTTTGTACGAACATTAAACTGGAACCTTAAAATCATTTTGATTAGGAAGTTACGGAGCAGAGGGCTTCGTTACAAAATTAATTAATTATCATACTTATTTAAAGGTTAGAATATATTTTGGTAATCAATGAAAATAGACTATTGAGAGTAGAATCACGTCTCTTTAGAAAACTTGAACAAGAGGACTCTTGGAGAATTCTTAACAAAATAGTATACCTTCCTTCTTACGAAAACTGGTCACATTTGATATTACAGTATCAAAGAGTGATTGGTATACATTTTTGTAAATTCTTTTTATTTTGTAAATCTTAGTGGTGACATTCAAATTATACGCAGATTTGAATGTCACGGAAAAAGTTATACTACACACAGCAAAACAAATTCGATCCAAAATTGTATGAATGCAGTAAAGGAGATTTTCAAACTAAAATTCATGCTCAAAATAGAAAATTATTAAATTAAAACCATAGTAAAACAAAATATACTCTGATGTAAATCGGTATAAAAGGGATTGCCGGGAACCAAAACCTTAAATGTCACACACACCCTCATATCAATATAAATATAGAACACGTGGTGACAAGGGCCCTTCCAAGGGACTTATACTAAAAGGGTTTGTAATTGATAAGAACACCCTAAACCAAAATTAATTTATGTTAATTCGTTTAAACAAACAATCAATCCTTACCAAATACTTATGCTTCTTATACACCAACATGGCGATTACCTTTTAAAAGCTTGTCATCGCAGCTCCTACTCTCATCAAAATGTAAATTTTCCCGCTTTACGTCAGCTTATGGGAAGGTGATATGGGTTCATATCATTACCAAAGTTTGGGCCTCGCTTCTTGTAAGCGGCCATTGAAATATGTACTTGATTACTGCTACAATAGGTAGGTAAGCTCTCATTCGTTTAGACGTTTTTGATGGCATTATTGAAATCAAATTTGACTTCATGCATACATAAGTTCCAAGACCTTTATTTTTAAAGTGGATCAGTGGGAGCATGGTAGAGATTAGTTCTCGAGTTTTAAGATAAATTTACCTTTCCAAAACTTCATGGTGTAATTTCGTAGGACAATGCCGTTTTCTTTTTAGTTTAAGAGTTCAGTTAGTACATATACATATATTAAGTGCTTGTATGGCGACAAAATGTAAGCGTATCTGAAATTACTATCAATTATTGTAGTAAGTATCTGCATCATCTGATCACGTATTCTGTTTTTGTAACAAAATATGTTTTACTTAAGCAACTAGTTTTAAGAACAAAGATCTTATGTCTACACAGAAATTGTAAAATCAGACAGAAGTTGCATACATACATATGGTCACGCCTCCATCCCCGAAAGGGTAGGCAGAGGCATATTAATCGTACACATTTCTCCTTTTTAGAATTTGTCCCATGTAATAGGTGGTGAGCCGTACTGCCGTGTTGAGATGGACAGGCGCAGGTTGTGACTGCCTACTGTTGAAATTTTTCAAGCCGCCTAAAAGCCTTCAATTTGGCTTAAAGACTGTCATTTTACTGGCAACCGGGACCAACAGCTTAACGTGCCTTCCAAAGAACGGAAACGCTCAAATACATGTCACAAAGTGGTCACATGAATGGTCAGCCATCCAAGGACTGGCCATAGTGAAAGTTGATTACTGCAGTGATCGTTTACAGAATTTTGAGTCCGCGGGGCCACGAGCGCTTCTTCGACAGCCACAGAGTGTGGTACAGTGGTTTGACAGAAGTTACTTCCGACAATATTCTAAGTAAACCAAATCACAACTTGTGTTGTTGAAGAAAAGTAATGACTACGAAAGTGACAACGATAGATAGATATCATTTCATTGGCACGAAATGTGAATAGAATATTGGTGACTTTAGTATGAGTCTACACAAATAAACATTTTGTTTGGAACAATAAAATTCAACTCCACTTTGAGAGTAGAACGGTCCCGGTGAAGCGGAGAGTCGGTTGCTTTTATCAAGATTGTTGCACAACTATTGGACTTTTGTTGGTCATTTGAAAGTGAAAAATTGGTATAAAAGATTTTCTGTGGTAGCTTCGTTTTATTGTAAAGTAAATGGCACAGTTTAATTGTGTTCAGGCTCTTTAGATAGCAATCTAGTGGGTTGAGATTACTTGTTACTTGTTTGTGCTTACTGTTAAATAGGTATAACGAGTTGAATTATTTCTGATCTTTTAAGTTTTAAATAAGTAAATAGATTGACTTGTTAATCGCATTAATCTAATTTAATACAACGTACTTATGTCCCTTTATTCGGTTTAAGTCAGATTCTGTTTAAGACAGATTCTGCTTACGACCTTGTTAGATACATATGGCCAATTTTAAACAAAAGATTTTTATATTAATTAAGGACCTTGACTTGGTATTAGGAATCTCACTACTTTTTACGGTAGAAGAACTGAGTTGAAAGACTTGGGTTTTTCCAAGTTTTGTTTTTGATAGGATTTATTTTACTATGATACGGTTTTTGGATGGGTGACCACTTTGAGACGTTTATTTGAACGTTTCCGTGCTGTGAAATGCACGTAAAGCCGTTGGTCCCGGTTGCCAGTAAAATGACAGTCCTTAAGCCAAATTGAAGGGTTACAACCTGCGCTTGTTCAGCACGGCAACCTAATATGTGGGAAATTTCTAAAAAGGTGAATGTAAGCATATAATATACCTCTGCCAACCACTTCGGGGATAAAGGCGTGATCACGTATGTATGTAAACATATCAAAAAAAATCCTTTACGAAACCAACCCATACAGCTCTTTGGATATTTCATCTGTGTTCAAGACAATTGACAATCTCTTTGACATTTGAATATTTAGTTCGCCAAACAACGCCTTTGGCTATTTGATGCTAAAAGTTTTCAAGCTGCCCAGCCCTTCAACTAAACTAACCGATGACTAAGTTACTGGCAGCCATAACCACCAGTCTCAGCTTGCCTTACAAAGGACACAAACGTCGGAAATGGAAAAGTTACAAGCAGTAACAGTTACTGCTTGTAACTTTTAACCTTTTGAACCTGGCCATGTAAGTAATAGGCCAATATCCCAGATAGATGTTATTATCTCAGCAGACCTTTTTTTTAACTTGACCTTTTAATCCTCATGGATGCTGTGCCGGACTCCTACTCTAAAAGTCTAAAACACCTCACGTATTCTGCCCAACAGCCTACGGTTGGGAGCCCATCCCTTGGACTTTATTTTCACAAATGGCCCGGAATTTTATCTAGCGATCGCTTCTATTTATTTTCAGCCATATCCCGGGCCACGAGGCATCCTCTCTGAAAAATAAAATAAACGTAGGCTATTTCATTATAACATCCGAAAGAAGGGATTAGCTGGTAAGCTGAGATTACACAAAGTTTGTTTTGTTGGTCCTCCTTTTGTTTTCCGAAAATAAGGTACAGAGCGTTTTTGTGAAAAATAAGACAAGTGAAATGAGGTTCCATCGAGTTTCTCAAGGTTGTTTGCAATTCTATTTTTGAGCAGGCACCTATCCAGGTATTATTTTGTGTACATTCAGACCTACGAAACTGGTGCTTGGATGACACAGGCATGGTCTCATCCCTCGCTTACAATTTTACAGTAGGAACATATCTGGCCATATAGGTATAACCGTGCCTACCTCGTGGCCAAAATAACAAATATATATGTAGTAGTATTCCTGCAAGTTGTAGCTAAAACTTAGTTTCAAGAAACGAAGTTTCATGTTGTCTTCAATATACAAAGCATGTGTCCCAACATATCTCCAGTAGGTAATACGCGTACGTACATTGTCTGTGACCCAACAAGCCGGTAACAAACGCACTCCTGTAATATTAATGACTATTGCAGCGCCGCCTACTGACTGTACCGGTACTATAGTGAGAGTGACACAAACGGACACAACAATGAGCTCTGTCACAATGAGCTCGCGCTGTATTATTTATACTCGTATTAGCTTGTTTATTGTCTTTGTGATATTCGGCTTAGATTGAGGTAAAATTATAATTATTTTAGTATTTCTTATTTTTGTGTTTTATTTTGTTTTTATGCTATGATAGACTATAGGTGATGTAGATATAGAATTTGTCTACATGATTGATTACAGAATAGATTTACGAAATTTTAAAAATATAGATGTCATTGGTGAAGCATGAAAATGGCGGTTAACTCACATGTGCGTGCATTTGAAAAAGTATAATCACGTATATATGAAAGTACAAAAGTTAAAGTTGTAGGTATATACCATCAAGAACAATCTTGCTAACTTTCGCATTTTATGAGGCTTAATGGAAATTTTGCGTACATTTTTATTTGCCTGAGGTTTCAATCAGGTTCCACCCCATCGCTCGTGGTTACAAACTGTGGGCAGACTGAAGTAAAAAATAAATAGCGTTGCTCTAAGGTCTTATAAAATTGTGTGCGTACTCCTGGCGGAAAAGTGTCGATTTTTTTAATTCTAGTTATGCAGAAAATTAGCGTAAGAGTCCGTGTAAATGTGTATCGTAAATAGAAATTTGTGTATCCAGCCATTGTGAAGATATTCTTGAAAAACTGATTCCGCCAGGAGTACGTTCGAAACGTCAGCCCAGCGGAACTTTTTCTTTTTTTGCAAAAAGAAAACGCTCATTAGGTAGCTTGGTGCGAGCTGTAAATGTGTATGTATAAATGAAATTTGTGTATCATGATATCACAGAGTAATTCAGGTTTCCGCTGGGAGTACGTTTGACGATATCGTAATTATCATATACAGAGACTTGGTACAGTGTTGAGTTTACTCATGTACGTTGCTATGAATTTGCTTATAATCTGTGTAAAAGCAGAAATTGAAAATAATATCCCACTCAAAAGATATAACCATATAGGTAAAATCAGGTTATTAACCTCTAGTGCCTAAAATAGGAACCTTACAGCCAAACTTGTAACGTTAATTTGTATCTAATCAAAGTCTACACTCTTCAACCGAGTTTCATTAATATCTTCTTAGTAATTACAGAGGAATCACAAAATTTGTCGCAATCAGCCCATTGTTTTATATGACCTTTGTTGTCAATGTTCTTAGAAAATAAACACAACAAACTATATTGCAATATTTTGCGTATTTATTCTACTACTCAAATTTAAAAATGTAGCTCATTACATTCAGTATTTAACAAAATATAAGAAAAATACCATCTACAGCCGGAATCGATGGAAAACACGGGTAAACCAACCAAATTAAAATGACGTCAAAAAGCGGCCGCGCAGTACATGAAGGTACATTTCTAAATTTGTAGCATAGCATCCGTTTTAATTTAGTACAGGTAGATACAAAAGTCTTGTAAAATTAAGTATTAAGTAGGTACTTATGATTCGTACATAATATATACACATCTTCATCATCTCAGACTCTTTGACACTCGCTTGCTGACTAGGCCTGGCCTCCGCCATTGCTGTAATTTTACTGAAAACAGTACCAAACGGCTTAACCTGCTTTCCGAAGCACGGAGACTCACGTAAATGAAATAAATAGCTTTACATGAGACAGACGGTGTCATTTTAAGTCAACTACAATTTGATACGGTTATCTTTTTTGCAATGTACGGGTACTGTATTTGAATTATACTAGCTGACACAACTTCGTGTTAGAAAATACCAATACTGAGACTATTTATTTCCGTAATCAATCGATTCTTATGTTCTTTTTATAAACCTGTTAGATCGAGTGATCCATTGGCTTAGCAGAGGGGAAAGCTTTGCTAGACGGGTCCTGTAGTTATATGGTCTAAGGTTTTATCGAACCCTAACATTATTATTTGGAATTGTACATCATTGCTAAGTTACCTGGTTTTGAATAACATTGTGGAATTAAATGGTATTGTCTATTGAGCAGCTTCTGGGGGAGAATGTATAAATTGGCGTGTGAGATTATTGTGAGCTCTCTTCATTCATACTGATCGCTTAGCTAGGGTGTCTCAAATAAATGCAGATGTAAAAGTTATATTGCAAGTTTTATTTTATTTTTAAAATGTAGGTACTACCTATTTAACAATTTGTTAGCGTCACATGAAAGCAAGAGAGAGGTTTAGTAGTTATATTTTAATATAATTTATTTCAAAGCAAGTACATAAAACACAAACTCCAGAACATTTGTGTATCACACACAAACATTTTTTCTGACCCAGGAATCGAACCTAGGACCGAGGACCGAGAGGAGGAATTATTTTATTCCGTACCATTCGACTGCATAGCTTGAACTGATACTATGCGTTCAAACGGAAGGATCGTCAATGGTAGGTTCTGGGTCGTTCTAGGTGTGTTTTTATTTGGAATAAAACCGCAGTAACCGCAAGTGCGGCCTCAGCCTTAGTCTGTAAGACTTTTTTGAAGAAAGTCATTAAGTGTCTTCTAGATTACAAACCTTATTTATACTGTTGATTGATGGCTGTTGGTAAAACTGGCCACACAGTTTTTAGGGTTTCAAACCCAAATTATAAAAACGGGACCCTATTCATGAGACTTCGCAGTCCGCTTGTCTGTCTGTCTGTCCGACATGAGGCTTTCTCGGGAACTGCTATAACAACAAATATATAAAAAAAAAAATAATATATGCCCACTATTACGTACTTAAGTAGAACCCGACATCGCGTTCATTTTAAAACGTCAAAGAGTTTGTTTTCTTGCTCTTTCTTATTTAAATGTCGATTATTCATAAAAGTAATAATTGTACCTAATAGAAAGTTATTATGGGAATTGTATATTCGCTAAGCTATTTTTGTAGCGATAGTACACGATGTCAAACCAAATAAACGTACAATACTGGCAATTTAAAGACGTAGCTCTATGTACTACGCGGCCGCTTTTTGACGTCATTTCAATTTGGTTGGTTTACTCATGTTTTTCATCAATTCCGGCTGTTGATGGTATTTTTCTTATATTTTGTTAAATACTGAATGTAATGAGCTGAATTTTTAAATTTGAGTAGTTGAATAAATACGCAAAATATTGCAATATAGTTTGTTGTGTTTATTTTCTAAGAACATTGACAACAAAGGTCATATAAAACAATGGGCTGATTGCGACAAATTTTGTAATTACTCTGTAATTACTAAGAAGATATTAATGAAACTCGGTTGAAGAGTGCAGACTTTGATTAGATACAAATTAACGTTACAAGTTTGGCTGTAAGGTTCCTATTTTAGGCACTAGAGGTTTATAACCTGATTTTACCTATATGTATATATCTTTTGAGTGGGATATTATTTTCAATTTCTGCTTTTACACAGATTATAAGCAAATTCATAGCAACGTACATGAGTAAACTCAACACTGTACCAAGTCTCTGTATATGATAATTACGATATCGTCAAACGTACTCCCAGCGGAAACCTGAATTACTCCGTGATATCATGATACACAAATTTCATTTATACATACACATTTACAGCTCGCACCAAGCTACCTAATGAGCCTTTTCTTTTTGCAAAAAAAGAAAAAGTTCCGCTGGGCTGACGTTTCGAACGTACTCCTGGCGGAATCAGTTTTTCAAGAATATCTTTACAATGGCTGGATACACAAATTTCTATTTACGATACACATTTACACGGACTCTTACGCTAATTTTCTGCATATCCGGAATTTAAAAAATCGACACTTTTCCGCCAGGGGTACGCACACTATAAAATTGGATTCAGGCTGAACGCCTTGGTGTGGTCTCACCTTTAATTGCCAAATTAACTCGGTCGCTCAGAAAATGAGTTAAAAATAAATAATCATTGTTCTGTCCTATTACGTAGTTATATTCTTTAGTTTTAGAAAAAAAAAATCATTTAGTCTCGGAAACAGGTAAAGTGGCAAAAAACAGAGCTTAGTAAAGTTTTCCTGAAAGTCCTGAAAAGTACTTTTACAGGTTCATATTTCTCAAAAGTTGGAATATTATCTTTGCTACCAATTTTACTTTTTCTTAACGCCCGGTAGGCTTTTGTCAAATATTTGAGCTCATTTTCGTCACATATGTCTGGACTTAATTTAGTGAACTTTACTTTCTAACGTTGCTAGATTCTTTAAAATTGTAAATAGAGCACAAAAAAGAACAACCCGCTGAGTTTCTTGCCAGTTCTAGTGGTAGAGTTTTTTGGTTTATTCTTTACATTTTACAAGGTGCATCTGTATAATGCCTAAGTGAAATAAATAATTATGTTTGATTTTAATTTTTGCTTTGACGATGACGCTTGAGTTTACAATATCAATTACCGCTCTTAATAAGTGTTCTAGTGACGTCATTAATCAAAAGTATATCCACGAATGTTTGAGTCAATATTTTGTTTCCTATGACACTATAGCTAGTAGAAATATGGAAGAACTTGTGGCAATTTATTTATAGAAGTAGCGACTAATTCTGTACGATACAGACAGTTGCCCAAAGCTTGCCATTACTAACTTCGGTAGCGAGTTGATATTAGCGCAGTGTTGGGAACAATTTGAGCTCCACTGACTTGTTTGTTAATACCTATTTTAGGCAAATATTTCCTTAACTAAAGTAGGTTACTATAATGGTATGGAGCTTTAGTTATATTTTATTTATAAGGAAATATTTGTTTTATTTTAGCAATATTATGGAATATTTTATGTGGCACTATTCTATCTCAAGTTTGTATTGAGTAATTTTGACAACTGATAAGCTTAGATACTACTTTCTTACCTACTTTCATTACGTTCGTTTGGTTGGCCCGGCCCTCCCGGAATTTACGACTTCGGAGTATAGCAATCTACTGTACTCATCACCAGAAACATATGTACCGCTTTCTTTTTCAATGTAACTCTGTATTTTTGGAGAAAATCTCATGAAAAGGGGGCCGGGCCAACCAAACGCTTTCAGCTCGGCCCCCCTTGTAACTCGAAAAATATACAGCCAATTAAAAAAACACTTGAGCTTGAGAAATGTACCCCGGCATCTCGTTATACGTTCCAAAACAGATTTTGTATATTCGTAATATCAAACGATAAATCGATGTAGAAAGGGGGCCGAGCTGAAAATTTTTGATAAGAAAATACGTACAGAAGGACAAAAGATTTTTATTAAAAAACTATAAATATAGAATCTACACATGGTAAATATCATATGTACCGCCTTAGTTTCTAATAAAACTTGCTAAATTTAAAATAAACAGCAACCTCAGTTCGTTCAGCTCGGCCCCCTTTAAACGTCTATAGCTTCTAAACTATGACATATTTCATTACAAAAAAACTATTTCCTGACTCATATAAAGGAGTACACTCCTTCTAAATGAATTAAGATTTTGTGAAATTAGTATTTTAAAAGATAAATGGGATCGAAAATATCATATTGTATATGTAGGGTGACCATGATTTCAGTGAAAATTATTAAGAAAAATCTGCATAAATTGAGTAAATCTTTAAATGAATAAACAACTCAACAGCTTCATTTTCCCATGTATCAAAATTTCCGCAGTGTCAAAATGCCCAGTTTTACAAAATGTCCGCAGTGTCAAATGTCCAGTTTTAAAAAATGTCCAGTTTTACAAAAAGTCAAAATAAAAATTATTTATTTTAAGCTAACTTTACAAAAGTAAGCGTAACTACTTATTTTTGTACTCATAACATTTTTTCTACTCAAATTTTAATAAAAATATTTTGATAATAATAATAATATATTTATTCCACAAGTAACTAGACTTATTATGTTAGTAACAATATTTCTTATTCTATGTTAGTATTCTTAACCTAAGCACACAAAATAACATAAACAAAAGCAACTACCTAATCTAAAAATAAAATAAATAGGTAGCCGCTGGTATGCGGATCACCGCCACACGTCTATCAACGAGGTGGACAACTTGCAGCAGTGATTTACATACAGGCAGTCCAATCTGCTCGCAACGCAGCTCAGGATGACTCAGATGACTCAGGATGTTTTTATTGGGTTGAAGTTTGCTCCATTAAACATTTACCCCCATATTCATAATCGTTTATGAAACCTATTTTAGTTAAAACACATTTTAAGTCTATTGCTGTCTCTAACCATACTCTGTCATTGGTTAGAGACAGCAATAGACTTAAAGTGTGTTTTAACTAAAATAGGTTTAATAAACGATTATGAATAAGGGGGTTAGTGTTTATTTCATGGCAATCGGTTTATAAATAAAAAAGTTGTATCTCTCTTAAGAATATATTACATAGATATTTTGAAGCGCTCGTGGCCCCGCGGACTCAGTGTTCTGTAAACGATCACTGCAGTAAGCAACTTTCACTATGGCCGGTCCATGGATGGGTGACCATCCATGTGATCACTTTGTGACATTTATTTGAGCGTTTCCGTGCTTCGGAAAGCACGTTAAGCCGTTGGTCTCGGTTGCAAAATGGCAGTCGTTAAGCCAAGTTTCACCTTTATTTCAACAGCAGGCAGTCACAACCTGCGCCTGTCCATTTAAAAACACGGCAATACGGCTCACCACCTATTACGTGGGACAAATTATAAAAAGGTGAAACGTGGGCATATAATATGCCTCTGCCTACCCCTTCGGGGATAAAGGCGTGACGATATGTATGTATGTATGTATGTTTTAAGAATCTATTACATAGATATTTTGAAATTTTTAGTTGTAGGGTTTTTTTGAATGTGCGGTAAATATAAACTGTTATAACTACTGATTAAGGCTTTTAAAATAATTCTGACTGGATTGTTTTAGAATAGACTTCATCTTTAAGCTCTTTTATGATTAAGCAAACAGGGCAGTTTCACACGCTGCTTGATAAGTCTGATGAAGAAATACCTCTCTTTTCACACACCTTATGTGATGTAAACGAAGTAGCGGGGGTCAGCTGGTTTTAGAATATTAGTTAGAAGCGAGATGAAAAAAAAGCATGACTAAATGAAGCGAAATATTATTTCACGACATACTTACGAATAGGTTCTTATAACACGACTTGTAGCGAGTGACGGAGGCCTGGTTGGTACTACTAGTTGAGTAAAGTTGAAATTGATGGATACGAGTAAACTAGGTAGTTATATGAAGTTCATGAATCATGATACGATGTGTACGCTTGGGTTTTAAACTACTCTCCAGGAGGTAATTTTTTAAACTTGTCATGTCCACTTTTGTACAAATAGAAAAATAAAATTAGTTTAAGAGGATCGACTGCAGTGATGTCCCAATGCGAGTATATTGGTAGTGTCCAAGGTAGTAATGGTTGTCGAACGTTGGACCGCGCCGATGGGAGGCCATCCCCGCGCGCCGCTACTCCGCCTGCCGATGGCAGTGGCACAACAACCGAGTTGTTCTACTGTTCAGATAGACTTTATTACCGTAGTTGTAATATATTTTAACATTTTCTTCTTATTTAGGCGTCATCCTGTCCTATGGGCAAAGAGTTTTATAGTAAGCTATAGAAAATAGTTTATTTTCTATAGCTTACTATAAAACTCTTTGCATCACTGTCCGTATGAACCTCACCTTTTTACAGGAAGCTCACATCCTAGGCAATCGGAAAATGTGTAGGTTAATTTTTGGAAAAAGTTGGTAAATGTATACTAATATTACAAAGAGGAAAGGTTTAATTGTTTGTTTGCATCGAAAGGGCTCCGAAGCTAGTGGACCGATTTGTAAAATTATTTCACTATTGGGAAGCTATTCTTTTCCCATTGAACATAGGCTATATTTTATTCCCGTGATTCCACGAGAACAGGAGCTAAGCTGAAGAAACCGCGTGACATCCGCTAGTAGTTTATAAGTTACATTTATGAAGTGGCTCCTCAATCTAAACATCTGGATTCAGGAGTTTTTTGAAGTTCTTAACGAAAGTGATTTAATTTATTGATTTTCTTTTTGCATCATTTAGTAGGCATTGTGTAGGGTTAGGTACTTTACATAATGCATACTAAATAACTAACGATTTACGCGGTTTACTTATGTTTGGCAAAAAACGATATCCAAAGTGTCACATGCCAAAGCATGTTTCCCAAATTTTCATTTGCCAAAAAAAAAACATTCGGCTAAACAACTTTTCGCAATTTTACAGTTATAAATACTATTTTCTAAATCATGGTCACCTTATCATTTATCCTGTATGATATTTTCGATCCCATTAATCTTTTCAAATACTAATTTCATAGAATCCTAATTCATTTAAAAGGAATGTAGGTACTCCTTTATATGAGTCAGTAAATAGTATTTTCGTAGCGAAACATGTCATAGTTTAGAAGCTATAGACGTTTAAAGGGGGCCGAGCTGAACGAACTGAGGTTGGTGTTTATTTTAAATTTAGCAAGTTTTATTAGAAACTAAGGCGGTACATATGATATTTACCATGTGTAGATTCTATATTTATAGTTTTTTAATAAAAATCTTTTGTCCTTCTGTACGTATTTTCTTATCAAAAATTTTCAGCTCGGCCCCCTTTCTACATCGATTTATCGTGTGATATTACGAATATACAAAATCTGTTTTGGAACGTATAACGAGATGCCGGGGTACATTTCTCAAGCTCAAGTGTTTTTTAATTGGCTGTATATTTTTCGAGTTACAAGGGGGGCCGAGCTGAAAGCGTTTGGTTGGCCCGGCCCCCTTTTCATGAGTTTTTCTCCAAAAATACAGAGTTACATTGAAAAAGAAAGCGGTACATATGTTTCTGGTGATGAGTACAGTAGATTGCTATACTCCGAAGTCGTAAATTCCGGGAGGGCCGGGCCAACCAAACGAACGTCTTTCATTAGCGTTCTTCGAAACCAGAGAAACCATCGACATCTTAGCTGCTACCTGTATGATTGTTGTGTTGATTATGTACATATTATTTTTATATCTATGTTTGTTTTTCTCTGTTTTTATTATTTTTTATAAAAGGTTACTGTTGTTTGGTCTATGTGCGCTGTGATCTAAAATAAAAATTATTTTCTTTCTTTCTTTCTTTCTACCGCGTTCACATTGACCCCGAGCCCCCAAGTTGCAGTTACTACAGTATTATTTTTCTAAAAATACCTACAACCTATGTCTTGAAAACCCAAAAGTATGTTTTTCGTTAACGGGTTCAACGAGAGGGGATCATTATGGACGCAAGCTCCCATTTTCTCATAAATCCATTTACAAGAAACTCACGCCTCCGCTATGAAAATAATTAAAATAACCCCGACCGACCGCTTTTCTTACTTGTTGAGGTTTTGTTATGCAAAATAATGAACTCGTGAGCCTTGCATTGTACGCTCGTAAATAACACTTTTTGCATTTAGGTATACGCTGTTCTACAAGCGATATTGTAGCTAAGCTTAGTGACGATGAAAACTAATTAAAATAATTGTTTTTGTGAGAGTTACTCTACGGTAAGGTACGTAGGACTATATCTGCCTAGTCTTCCTTACTAAATCTTTGCTTTAAAAGCTTACCACGTGCGAGTAGGACTCCTGCAGAAACAGTTCCGTTTCAAAATACGGTCAAATTCACCTTAGTTTTATTAATTCTGTCTTTAGTATTTGTTCATATACCTAGTGGTAACAAAAATACTTACATCATCTGTGAAAATTTTAGCTGTTTGGCTATCACGATTTATAAAGTATATCCTGGCGGCAGCGGCACACAAAGGGACACCGGAGTCTTAGTAATAGGGTTCTGCTTTTACCCTTTTTGTGCACGAAATACTAAAAAGGAAAATGTTTTAAACTCAAAGCAAGTCTGAAGATTCAAGTTATGATAAGAGATAATCGAAAACTCTTATTAGTTTTCTATGAACAAGTTTGATTGTATGTGTTCTATGGAACATTTCCTTGTCATTTGAATCTTATAAAACGACATCATATGGTCCGATATTTTTTACAAAAATCGAACAGTTGAAGTTGAGAGTGGAGTGCGTATGGACGGAGTGCGTTTGTGTAGTGCATGTGTGTTTTGTGTTTTTATAATAAATAATGTGATTGCATTATTATTTATTATTATTCACAGTGAAATAAACAATATATCAATAATCCTGTTGCCGTTTACAGAATCGTAAAATATGCTGTGGTGGTAGAGTAATATTTTTTTTTTTTTTTTTTTTTTTTTATACCACTAAGGTGGCAGACAAGCATACGGCCCACCAGAAGGACCGGTGGTCACCGCAGCCTATGAACGTTTGCAACACCAGAGGTGCCACACTCGCGCTGCCGACCCTGTTAAAACCTTCTAAGACCCCTTTTGAAGAACCCCATACTGTAGGCGTTTGGGAAAACCGAGGCAGGGAGGTCATTCCACAACCTAAGCGTGCGTGGAAGAAAACACCTATCGGATCTAACCGTGCTGGAACGCACCGGACGCAGAGTGTGAGGATGAACTCCCTGTCTGTGGCGAGCGGTGCGATGATAGAACGTAGCCGTGGGCATCATATCAAACAATTCCTCAGAGCACATACCATTGTACAGGCGGTAGAACACGCATAAGGAGGCAAAGTCTCTCCTGTCGCGAAGAGGTTCCACACCAGCTGTAAGTACAGGATCGTTGACAATTCTTACAGCTCGTCTTTGCACCGAGCCAAATGGACGAAGCTGATATTCAGGTGCTCCCGCCCAGAGGTGACAGCAGTACTCCATATGCGGCCGCACTTGCGATTTATAGAGAAGCAGTGTTTGCGCCGCAGTGAAGTACCGCCGCGCCCTGTTGAGCACACCTAGCTTCTTGGACGCCAGCTTAGCCTTGTCCTCCAAATGACTACGGAACTGAACGTCACTGGAGATGTCAACGCCAAGGATCCCTATACTTTTGGCGATGGAAAGAGATGTGCCCTGAAATTGCGGCGCTACAGTAATTGGGGTTTGCTTAGCGGTGAAAAAACACGCTTGTGTCTTGGAAGGGTTGAACTGGACAAGATTTTGTCCACCCCAATCGGACACTCTAGTAAGAGTAGCCTCGATTTCAGACACAAGCTGTTCACGATTTTCCTCTACTGTGTCCCGAGAGATACCGGGGCGGCCCGTGTAACAAGTGTCCCCCGTACTGTCGTCCGCATAACAATGAATGCCATCAATAGACAACATGTCATTGATATGCAGCAGAAACAGAGTAGGGGACAACACTGAGCCTTGCGGGACTCCAGCGTTTATGGCCATGCAGTCTGAACAGCTGCCGTCAACGACGGCCCTGATGCTTCTACCGGCCAAGAAGCTGGACACCCATCCGCATAATCTCTCAGGTAGTCCATATGAGGGCAATTTCGTAAGAAGACCACGGTGCCAGACCCGGTCAAAGGCTTTAGAGATGTCGAGGCTCACTGCTAGAGCCTCACCCTTACTCTCGATAGCCGCCGCCCATCGGTGTGTTGGGTACACAAGAAGATCGCCCGTCGAGCGACCGTGACGGAAACCGTACTGCCGGTCGCTGAGCAGGTCGTGTTCCTCAAGGTACCCCAGGAGCTGTGTATTAATTACACGCTCCATCACCTTGGATAAAAGGGAGGTGACGGCTATAGGCCTGTAATTGGCCGGGTCGGTCCTGTCACCCTTCTTGGGTACAGGATGTACATACGCGATCTTCCACGACGCCGGGACTTGTCGCATGGAATAGGAAAGTGCGAAAAGACGTGTAAGTACCGGACACAACTCTGGACCACAATGCTTTAGTACCACCGCGGGAATGCCGTCTGGCCCACTCGACTTATGAACGTCCAGGGATTGAAGCTCCCGCCGGACATTCCGCTGTGTAAATTTAACTTCCGGCATGGAAGTGCCACAACTCGGAATGCACGGCGGTATTGCACCCCCGTCGCTCATGGTCGAGTTAGAGGCAAAGAGATTACCCAAAAGGTCGGCTTTCTCCTTGGCACTCTGGGCCAAACTACCGTCGGGTTTAAGCAAGGGTGGTAATCCTGACCGACAGAAGTTTCCCTCGGCAGCTTTGGCAAGCGACCAAAATTCACGACTTCCTGAAGGGTAGCCTGCTAGCCGTTCGCCAATTCTGCCGACGAAATCGAACTTGGCCTTGACAATTGCTCTTTTACTGGACCTCGAGGCGGCATTTAATTTGCGTTTTACATCAGAGATGTTTGGATCTGAATTTGCACGAGCCGTGATCCAAGCTCTGTAGGCAGATTCTTTCTGCATTAGAGCTTCTCTGCAGAGCCGATTGAACCACGGTTATGGAGTGTGTGTGTACCAAGTGCGTGTGTGCGTGAGTGTTTTGTGTTTTTGTAATAAATAATGTGTTTGCATTATTATTTATTATTATACACAAGAAAATAAACAATATATCAATAAACCTGTTGCTGTTTGCAGAATCGTAAAATATGGTCTGGTAAGTAAGAAATATTTTTTTTAGTAGAATATTGTAACCCTACTTTCATTTTTAGTGTTTAGACATCTTTTACAGATTCGAAACGTATTAGCGCTTAGACTACTGTATGTACCTACTAAATTATAGACTAAATTATATCATAAATTTCTACCTGCATGTGGTAGAAATTTATTATGTTGTGGGTGATTTGTGACGTCACGCGAAGTGAAGTAAAAACGTCAGGAAAAGTGTGATGAGAACTTTGGACGCAGTCTACAGAATAAGTAAAATAAATAAATAAAATACGAGTACAGTACCAAGATTTGCAGTAAAAGTTACTTTGTAGTTAAACTTATCATCACTATAGCTTAAAGAAGGATCGTTAGCCTTATATCGCTAAAGGAAGTTCATTAATTCATGGCAGCCTAATTCATTTGAGCATCGGGGTAGACCTCAGTCCTCAACTAGTCCAAAATATTATCACCTCCCTTAAAATTAAGGAGGCTTATATAACATTAAATAATCCTCCTTAATTTGCTAAATTCTTTTTTTAAATTTAAAAAGATCTGCTGTTTCATATTTAATCTTAAAAATGTGATCATGTTTCTCATCTTAAGACTCTTATACGAGTACTTTGTCTTTTCTTTAACATCCTTTACAATCCTGCTTCACCTTCCTACCTGATAGCGGTTCAACCCGAGCTTGTCATACTCGCAAATATTGCAAAACAAAAAAAATATTAACAGGAATGTGTTACACATAGTTTTGTATTTCAATAATTAACTCGCTACTGCGACGCTATAAAAGCACGAACCACCGGTCCTTCTGGTATATACATAGATTTAGAATTTTTCGCTACTCTTAATAGATATACAAAGCGTGCGAGCGAGACCTCATTATCCATAGCACTTAGCTCGAGAGGAAAAGAGAAAGCAAATTGTGTACTCAAATGTCAGTATTTTGAATCGCTGAGCCCGGTGGGATCCTATGGCGGCTCTATGTTATTCATAATATCCAATAATCTGTAGTGATCTTACGATTAAAATAGAAAATTTTATATTTTCAACAATAGTGTCGTGTTTAGTGTGTGTATAGGATATTACAAAACGCAATTATACGAAGAAAGACTCGTTTAACAGGTCATTTGTGACTTCGTTCATTCCATTTTTGCCGTACATATTTTGCCAAATTGGATGTGAAATTTCACTGAAAGTCCAACTCATAACGTAGATTATGCATTTTCCTTCATACATAACACAATATTTAATGTGTAAATGCATTATAAGAGGATATATAAGGCAGAAATAAAAAGGGCTGTTTACAGTAAAATAGTCATGGGTAGGTATCGATAAGGATGTCGATAGTTCATTATAGTGGCATTGCTACAAACAAACTTATCTGGATTTAATTTATTATAAATATGATTGATTTTTACTCGAACTGTGTTATTTAACCTTTTTTTAGGGTTTTGTGCCTATTTTAATATAATATTTCCAAAATTTGTGAACCATTTTGAGTTGAATTTTTATAATTTTACTTCACTTAAGGTACTTCACGCCACACCGGGATGTTCGCTGTGCAAGATGCAGATTAGCCTCTGCGTCGAATACTGTTCTCACCTTTGGGATGACTGCACGCATGACTGCGAGGTACTTACTGGATGCGCTTGGCGCTATGCAGGGACGTGTTATCCGATTTGAATTATAGGTTGTCCTAAGATGACGGTAAGCCTCGAGCCGTTAGCGCAGCAAAGAACCATAGCGTCCTTGACTGCCTTCTACCGAATGCATCACGGCGAATGTTCTGAAGAGCTCTTCAACCTGATCCCACCATCTCCTTACAGATTCCGACCAACACGTCGGGCAGAGGTGCCACTCATATATAGCGGAGAGAATCTTCGCCAGAACTGAGCGTTTCAAAAGATCGTTCCTCTGTCAAACTACGAAATCCTGGAACGACCTGCCCGCACATGTGTTTCCCTCATTTTATAATCCCGGGTTCTACAAGCGGAGCGTGAAGAGGCACATCATAGGGCCGCCAACTTGAGGACTACTGTCAGAAGTCTTGTGTGCTGTAAGCATACCCTCATTCGCTAGATGCGCCACGGCTTTCCATTAGTTTCCATCAGTGGAGACGTCAATTTGGCGAGGTTAATATAATTAAAAAAAATCTACGAGTAATATATTTTATTGTTACTAGGGTTCAATAATAAATGAGTTTCTAGGTTTAGTATTACGATAAGAGTTGGATTTTCAGTAAAATTTCAAATTCAATTGGCAAAATATATATGTACGGCAACAATGCAATGAACGATGCCATAAATTACCTGTTAAAATCGTAAGATCACTACAGAATTTCAAATATTACGAGTTATATAATATTACGAGTATAATCCCATTTTTACTTTTTCATAGTCGATTACATTCAAATTAACAATTTATTCCCCAAAACAAGAAGTTGGAGATGAAACTTCTAAGCACTTTGTGTGCTTAGAAGTTTCATTTCCATTCCATCCATTTATACAGATACTTTTATCGATAACATAGGTGTGACCATTCAACAACACTATTTAACTCATACATAGATCTTTCATTTTTGGTCTCGTCTTCAGTTTGACACTGTTCATCTTGTACATTCTAAATCTATGGGTATATACATAGATTTAGAATTTTTCGATGGGTATATATATATATGGTCAAATGCAGATCAGGAAGACTGTGATACCGTCCCGACATTTCATCGGAACCCTCTTTACAGTGTGACAACACAGACACAGGCGGGCTTTGAACACGTCTTATTTGTACATGAATTTAAAACATTTAGTACCAACTACACCATCGTCTTTTTGGAGCGGAATCACTCATGCACCCATATCTAACTACAAAACACGTTTTCATTGATGTGATTAATAAATACCTTTATAAATATTATACCTATTACCCAATAATATCGGAATCTATGAATAACCCAGGTCTGATAAATGCCAAGCTCAAACTCCGTGGATAAACTAAACTACTTCGACCTCAATAATTTTCAATCACCAAACATAAAGATATACAAAATCGAATATAATGAACCCTAACAGTTAATTCAAACACATTGAGGATATAATAACAAACCACCTGTAAGCATTTTAGCAGAATAATGGCAGGCTAATAGGTAAAAGATTTATTCAGGTACTTCAGGGGGTTTGTGACGATAATATATCAGGTCATTGGATACATAGGTGAATACTTTACCACAATGCTGCGGTTTGTTGAAGTGTTATAATTAGTGATTCATTAGTCGTATCAACTTGTAACTAACAATGAAAAGAAAAAAGTGTGACCTTGCTTGAAGCATAAAGGGGCACAGCATCGGGTCAGCAACTTAAGGGCCGGTGACAGAGAATCTTGAGAACTATGAGAGTGGACCCAATCAGCTAGACGTGCGTCTTTGTAATAAGCCTAAACACTTCAATCTATTGAAGTTTAGGATGCCATTTGTACTTATTTTGCGTCAGTAGGTACGAAAATAATGTTAAATTTGAGATAAAAGTAAAGCACTAAAAAAAGATCACATTCAAAGCTACTCTTCCAATTTCCACTGACTCCACAGATTCCCTAGAGCCGTCCATTTTGTTAAAACTTCTCACAGTTAATTTAAAATCACAGACTACACCTTCCACCCTTTCAGTTCAGCGATTCTTAAAGATGTTCTACTAGTTCCGTAGTATTGTGTGAACTTACGTTAAAGTGCCAGTGCAGAGTTTTTGCACGTACGCTATTCAGAGTATGCTGTATGCATGCTGAAACTTTTGTCTCAAACTGATTTTATTTATACAATATTTTATGCAACAGTTAGGTAGGTATCTCACTCTACGAAATAAATTATCTTAATGTGTTCCATAGAGGATAGAATTACTTTTTAATCAGTTGAATTATAGACGCAATTTGTCGATCAATGTATTTTTAAAATGGACGTAATTCTGTTGCTGTTTCGTTTCAATGTGAGAAGGAAATTGAGTTTTACACTTCTATCTCTTACGTTAGTACGAGTACTCTTAGCATCAGTAAGTATCTACACAACCAAGGAAAAAATGGTTTTCGTGAGGAGAAGTCTAGAAGTAATCAGTGTATGGCGCATTAGGGACAGCAAATTACAGCATTCGAATAAACTTAGAGGACAGCTTAACTGTTTTCTACGACTCTCATTCGACCGGTATTTAAACGCCTTATATATTTTTTTCTTGAAGGTATTTAAAAGGTAAATAGGTGATACCCGCTGCTCCACTCGCGTTTAACACCGTAAAAATAAATGTACTTAGGTTACGTATTGTCAGTTTAAATAGATATTACCTTTAACTACTTTTATTTAAAGTCAAATTTATAATTCTTTATTTTTTACGAAACATCTAAACGGCACTTGAAAAACACCCAAAACAAGGTCTTATTTGGTAGCTTAGTAGAGCTATAAGATCATTTCCAGACGTCCTTGTATCTCAAAAATTCCTTAACATCGTAATAGATTTTTTAGCCAAGTTTTCTACTGACTCGGGTCTGTAACGCCAAATTCAATTATTTTGGATTTCGTTGTTTCTCTTATTTTTATCGTATAAATACTTTAAATAAATGTGATATTTTCATTTAGGTTGGAATGGAAGTTCTTTATTCATTGAATGTAGGTAGCTAAAATCTTGTTATTTTTCTAGTTACTTAACCACATAAATAGATTGTGGAGAGACGCACTTAAAGTGCTTACTGAAGTAATGTCAGTAGATATATTTATTGCAGGTTCGAGTCCTGTAAGAGATTTATCGTGACCGGGAACGTCCGTGAGACAGTTATTTTAGGCTGTTTTTTTACTTTCAGTGTAATGAATTAGTTCCGGGAGCTATTATTTTTGGTAGCGAAAAGGTTTTTCATTATTGGTTATTACTCTTTAACTGTTGGTGTTTTAAGACGATTGTTTGCCTTTATTTTAAGTTAGAATGGGTGTAGTGGGGCCCTACCAACACCATCGGGCCCAAGTCAACCTCACGTGCAAGCTCGTGCACCTGCTGAACAACGGACGAGGCTCTGACGGCAGCGGTCCATTTCAACACGGCGATGGGCTCACCACCTGTCACGTGGGACCGAATTGTACACGGTGAAATGTGGGCCGGTATTGGCCTCTGCCTACCCCTTCGGGGATAAAGGCGTGAGTATATGTATGTATGTATGTATGTAGAATGAGGGTTGTTTTTGTATTTAAAAAAGAAAAGTTAAATGTTTAGGCAAGATTTTTTTTTTTTTTAAACTACTTAGGTGGCAGACAAGCTTACGGCCCACCGGAAGGTTGGTAACCGTAGCCTATAGACGTTTGCAACACCAGAGGCGCTACACACGCGCTGCCGACCCGGGCGCAGGTTGTGACGACCCACAGTTGAAATTTTTCAAGCCGCCCGTAAGGCCTTCAACTTGGCTTAACGACTGTCATTTTACTGACAACCGGGACCAACGGCTTATCGTGCCTTCCGAAGCACGGAAACGCTCGTAAATTAATGCCACAAAGTGGTCCACGTGGTGGTCACCCATCCATATCCGGCCATAGTAAATGTTGCTTACTGCAGTGATCGTTTACAGAACACTGAGTCCGCGGGGCCACGAGCGCTTCAAAAGATTAGCTAAGTCTGCATGACGTTTATTTTTAATGGTAAATTAACTTAAAAAGGTACTCTTAATTAAGTACCAAGTATGTAGGTATTTAACTTTTAAACTTTTATAATCTCTCCGCAATGACCACTAGATCGAGTTATATAACCCTCAGATACTCTCGACAGAATGCTAATAGTATAGCTATTAAGAATTTAAAGGGAAGTGATTGAAAAATTTATTCTGATCTTACTTTTAGTCCCTCCGGAGCAGAACGTCATGAAAGCAAAATGTCAAAAACTTCAAACGTCAAAAAAGCTAAATGTCATAATCGCAGAATGTAAAATCGCAGAACGTTGTTATAGCGGCAACACAAAGATAGGTAGGTCATCCGTGAAAACTTCAGCTTTCTAACTATCACGGTTTCTGAGACGCTTCGTGACAGACGAACAGCGAAGTCTCAGTAACAACGTCCCATTTTTAACCTTTAGCTCAAAGATCTAACATACATATAGTCACGCCTTTGTCCCCTAAGGGGTACGCAGGGGCATAGTATACGTCTACATTCTCTAAAATCAAAGCTCTAAAAGTATATATAATTATAGTTTTTTGTGCTCCAACAATGAGTTATACCGCCAGAAGTATTGCAATTTAAATGATTTAAGCAAGTCTGGGCACGCTGCTATAAGTTAAGTTATGGCCGTTCATGTTTGTTTAATAGTTCTCTAAGTAATAACTCAAGTAAGGGTAGTGCTGTTTATTCATAGGTGAGCGTTCCACGTCTGCAGACGACTGCTATATTTTAACCGGGATAGGAGCTAGAAGTTCAGGTTTATTCAGCGTATTACAGATTTAACTTCACCCTTCATTAATATTTTGAAAGAGTAGGTAGGAGCCAGTTTTATTGTTCCATACCTCAAAACGAAAAACAGAGCCCATACAGGATCGCTTTGTTGAACAGTCAACTACAATGAAATGTACTCGTTTAATCTTACAAAATGATGTATCCCTCCGAGTGCCATAATGAACTAACCAAACATGGTATCCACCAAACTTGACAGTAACACGTATGCGTGTAAAGAGCAATAAATGTATCCCTATACATTTATTTGTTATTTTGAAGTTGACTAAGAAAGTCAACTTTAAAATAAAATAATAAATAGCATGCATAGCAATCAATACAATACTGTCAAGTTCGGTGGATTCCATGTTTGTCATGATGTTTGGTTAATTCATTATGGCACTCGCAGGAATACATCATTTTGTTAGATAAAACAAGTCATTTCAGTGTAGTTGTCTGTACTTTCCATCTGTAGACCCTTTATCTTATATTCAGGTTTTACAGTCCCTTGAAGCTGTAAAAAAAATCAAACAAGACGACATGCTTTATTGCGAAACATCTTCGCAAGGAACTATTTTCGAATAATAACTTTCGACATTGACCCAGCCGCAATATGCTTCAAAACACAATCCCGAAATCATAGATAGTTTTTCCAACTCATTTAAGTTTTTTCAATTTTTCCAGGATTATATTCACAGAACAGTTAAATTATATTCAACGAAGAAAAAACTTACGGCTGCTGCTACGACCCTCTCAAGGGAATCAAAATTATTATGATGCTTCCCAACCACTTTGAAATTTTGCTAGAACTATGAAATTTGACAAGTAGGTAAATATCCTCTTATACTACAAAATATACTCTCTTCACTGCAGCTGATGTCATCATTCAGCGATTACTGTTATTTTAGGCTGAATTGAACTGCTCATCAAAACCGTTACTCTCCAGTACAGTATACAAAAAATGCTTTAATTGGCGTCAACACTAACGAAATGTCCATTAAAACTATTTTATTTCGGTAAATCTCGTGGATGCCATTAGCGTTGCCGTCGGGGAGCAAAAATACCTGTAAATAGATACTTCAACTGTGAGCCAAATTAATCAAAAATAGAACTGCCAATACAGTGATTCAGTTTGTAACTTGCATTGAATTCGTAACTTGTATGTAACGAGTGACAATGTAAACTGATTGTTACTTGGCACTACACTGATGTGTCTGTATTTAACGATGTTACTAATTCAGGTGATGAAAGCTAGAAATACACATGGCTATAGTTGGTAGATACAATGAAAGCTAAGACGAGGAACAAATTTTTCAATTTAACCCGTGTATGCAATGCGTACGCCTATGATTAAAGTCTCGAATTATATTTCAGAAGTATAATATTTATTCAAACGTGATTAATTTCGAATGTGATAATTTTAACCCCTGAAAACCCTCAGAAGCCCATGTAAAATTTTAATTAATTGACATAATGTCGAAGTATATTAATTATAACGTCTATTTTGTTAGCATCTGCTAAAAGGGCGGCTTAATTAAATACAAAACGCTTTTAATGTAATCCATACCTACTTAAAATGTTCTTTGGAGGGTTTTGGACAACTTCGTGTTACTGTTAGAAGGTTTTTACAGTCAGTAGACCACTGGTCCTCCCGTATGCTTGTCTGCCACCTTAGTGGTATAAAAAAAACTGCTCAAAATGTATCCCTACTAATATTACTAACGCGAAAGTTTATTATGTGTAAATGTTTGTAACTCTTTCACGCTCTAATGCTTCAACGGATCTGACTGAAAGTTTTACAGGCATAGATCGTAACATATAGGCTACTTTTTATCCCTGGTATATGTATCCTGGCACAGGATGGGGAATAGAATTCCACGCAGGTAGAAACGCGTTTACTTTGTACACTACACTGTACATCTAGTTATTTATAACACCTATAAGACACTACAGTACATAATTGCTGTTATCTCGACAAGAGCGAGTCGCGACAAACTTAATGCTGTTTCCATTAAACGCTAGACGATGTAATCCGGGATTACAGCTAAAACTGCTAACTGATACAAAATGGAATCGAGAGCTGCGGGAATTTTTAGATTATAATTCTTTGTAGAGCTAAAATGTTTTGTTCATTTTAGAAAGCGTCTGAATGTGTATAAAGAATATATCCATGATCAAACGGGACTTAAAGTCAAGGTGCCCTGCCTCCAGGCACGCTATAACCCATCAAATCTGCCTATCGCAGTTCACAGCTGAACGTAGCACATCTCTTCAATTATTGTGGTAGGGTGATTGGCCAGACGGGTTGGTAGAAGGTTTGTTTCATATTTTCAATGACACGATAGACTTTTTTACAATTCTCGTAATAAGCTCATGCCGTAGTTTGAAATTCAAGAAGGTATTCATTTTTAATAAATGTATTCAGATTGGCAGTATTATCACGTAAATCTTGTTTAACTTTGCATGTTAAAGGCGCAAGGGTATTCAATGTCGAGGTCACCTTTAACGTTAGTAATGTATTCTATGAATAAAATGTTAATCATATCATTATTTAATCAAATAATGTTTGATTTTTGAGAGATGCTTACGTCCAGCAGTGGACAGCGGAGGTCTGATTTGATTGATTGAATATCTTTCAACTTTCATTGACTTCGAAAGAATTTTTCAATGGACAGCAGGTAGGTCGGAATAGTGGCATAAAAATGTCACATTCCCACAGGAATTAAGTACATACATTATGTTATATATTTCAGGGCAGAGCAGCGGACGTGTTCCAGTATTTTTTCACTGTAATTTCGTAAGTGCTCCATCACACGCAAGCATGACATAAATTTGATTTCGAAACAATAACCTTTTATCTCCTTCTCCGGGTGCTGTGTACCGGCAATAATACAGTGGTCCAATCTTTAAGTCCTTCTTTCAAAACACAATGTAAAGTCATCCTCCGTTGTGCCCGGCGGTCTTCTCTCGTTTTCCATAAATTCATTTGCACTAATATTGTTTGCCATAATCATCCCCGATCATAATATTTACTTGCACTATTATCACTTATACTAATAACGTTTGCCTTAACAACTCAACAGTCATTACTTTTATTTGCCATAAAATGACTTTCTATTACAACATATATCATAATAATTAGTTTCCATAAGTAACACATCTCATAATCGACTCTTGGCATAATTAAAATTTGATATAATTATGAAAATAATACATAATATTGTTAGGTCGAAATTAATTATCGTTACCACCCTGACTCAGTGCAACCCGACTCGGATAGGTTAGGTTAGAAGCGAAGCGAAGCGGAGCTCCCGCCTTAAGTCTTCGTGGTTTTTTTTTTTAACCACCCAGAAGTAGGAGCCCCCGAAGCGTACTAAACTGTAGTATAGTAGAAAATCGAGTACACAGTTATCACAATAAAGGTCATCACCACTGAAATTAAAATTTAGCTGGAAAGTCATCAAAATGTCCGTCAAAGCGAAAGTTGGTGAAACCGGCCAGCGCGGCGCGGCGTGCCGTGTCTTCGCTCGACCCGAAATTACAATGACTGCTAAAATGAAACAGCACTATTTTTACAAAAACTAAGATCTACAGTTTCTGGATGTGCTTTTCAGGTATTTTATTTCCTTTAAGTAACAAACATTCATATACCTACTATTGATGAATGTTGGTTACATCCAAATTTTTGCCTTTATACCTAATAGGTAAGTATAGGTACTCGTAGTAAGAATTTCATTATCAAAATATTTCTTGCTAGTAAATATTATTTCAAAATAAATATTCTTTATCCTTATTCTAGTTACTGCAAATAGTATAACAATTTAACAATTTTATAATTCTTTTGTTTCTCGCATATAAGCTTAATGTATTAACTTCGGTTATTAGAAACACGTTTTGTCCACAGTAATTTAAAATTTAGCTATTAATTAACTAATTACCTACACCACGATGAGAGAAAGTTATCCTTTCATAACTTAAAACACGTATCGCTTTTAGCGTTATTATATTCACATTTATCATCATCATCATTATTCGCTCGCAAACCCCAGTTCCATTTAAACTTGCGGCCCTTGAATTCACTTTTCTCTAAATTTCGTGTCGTCTTCGACTTCTCTGATAGTGAGACTATTATATTAAGACACACAATTTGCCATTTCGTCCGTCAGATTTATTTTGTCAGTATTCATGTCACTGTGTATAATGTACATAGAGAGCAACACGATCTGTGACGTTTATCGGGAGTGCACCTACGTCGCTTGAAATTATCCTAATCAATATTATAATGAAAATGATACTACAATTTCACGAGCGTATGCTGGGTACTCAATTTTTTAGAACATCTAAGATATCTTACAAATATTATAAATGCGAAAGTTTGTGAGTGTGGATGTTTGTTCACGCTCCAACGTCTGAACGGATCTGACTGAAATTTGGTACAGGGATAGATTATAGTCTGGAATAACACATAGGCTACTTTTTATCCCGAGAATAAACCCCACGGGAAGCGGCAACGGGAACAAATTTTACGCGGGCGAAGCTGCGGGCATCATCCATCCATCTCTGAACTCCATGAATGGCTGACTTAATGGTAAAAAGTCGCCATGTAGTACGTCACTTCCAGCGCTCACGCGTCCTATGACGTCACAATTCCCGCAGCGGCTCTGTGTCCGCGCGACACAAAGCCGCCACTATCCATTGTTGCATTTTTAACAGCCTTCTACAGTTTTAGCTGGCATTGTGAGCTTTTGTATGAGATTTTATAATAATCGGATTTCATAGAGTGTGGTTTTTATGTAAAACAAAATTGCGCGTCCGGTTTCGCCTGTCGCCGACTGTCAATTCCTTTTTTCTAATACTATAAGTAATCAAGGTAACTCCTTATTTTCTGATAGGGTCAGGGGTTGCAAGCACACGCAACGCTGTTTTACAACCCGTTGCCAGTGACAACGGGTTAATTCTGATTAACCTACCCGTTTGCGAATTTATTAAGATGGGTCAGCGGGCAATTAACATTGGGTTATTAGATGATTACTCATAATATTCCAAAGAACTATACGTACTTTTATACTTACTAAGTAGAACCTTAGGAACCTACTAATTTATACACCTTTGATATCTGACAAGTGCCAAGGTAACCATGATACAAGCTTCGTATTTGTTCATCGTTCTTAATTATGTTGAAGATAAATGTTCAGAGAAACTTAATTCTTTTATAAAATAATGAATGTCTGAAAGCTACAGGCTCTTACTCAAAAAATACCACAACTAGGTACCTAATTATTTACAAATTTCATTAAAAGATAAAATTCATGTTTATCTTTAAATGAAAATCGAGCAATGGAAGTATTTTAATAAAAATCTTTACAAGAAGTAGGTTTGTGGTTTGAATTATTAACGCTGAGACTCAACAAAGATTCGAGCAGAATACCAAGTGAGACAAATTGTGTGAATAAAAGAACTAACGTCTCCAGATGATTTGATTTATTCATACTAGATTTTGTTAGCTGTGAAAACAATTTCTCTTTAAAATACATTATGTTATTACCTATTGATGTGAGAGGTAACCTTCTCCGCTACGGTTCACGTTCAGGGGCAAAGAAAAACGTTCTAAGTACCCTACCTGTACTCTCATGACTCTAGGCCGCGCCGGCGCCGTCGAGCCCAAATTAAGTAAATACTGACCTGTTCAACGTCGAATTTTGACTGTATCAAACATATTCATCATATCACTTTAAAAAAAAATGATTTGGAAATCATACAGACACCACCATATGAACCGACGACCTGGAAAAGGTAGCAGGGAGGACTGGGAGGAGGTGAATGCGGAGGCCGCAGGACCGTGTGTTGGAGCGTAAATTGGGAGAGGCCTACGTCCAGTAGTGGACTGCTATAGGCTGATTTGATTTATTGACATAATAGGTATAGTCACGCATTATCCCTGACAGGCTAAGCAGAGATATGTCTATGCAAATACGCCCACATGGAAACATTATTTTGTTTTAATCCCAAGTGTGCGCGGTGATAAGATGATTGCTATTTTATTTGGCTTAACGACTGCCATGTTGCTGGTAGCCGGGTGCTTTCCGAAGTACGAAAACGTTCGTAAATGGGAAATGTAGACACCAATCTGAAAAACACCAGCTACAGCATGAAATAGGTTACGGAACACTGAAACAGCGTGGCTGCGAGCGATTTGTAAATCACCCGTTTATGATGATAAATTAAAACTACACTATTCTATCCCATGATGACATGTTTCGTATCTTACATAATACAGGGTTTCCTTTGAATACAGTATTTAGAAATTCAAAAGCTTTGTACCCTTGTTGTGTTAACCAAAAGCCCCTAATCACTTTTTGCTACGAAATAATTACAATGTCTGAATAGGGTCGGAATGTAGGGATTCTGAATCAAATATGACTGCACAGTCTTGTTGTTACGGTGTGTAAATCATTTGGAAGACAAGCCTATATTTCAAAGGGCAGAAAGACATCTACTTTTATGATGCTTGATTCATCGTGATGTTCTCCACATATCCTGTGCGTATTTTATTGTTGTGTGTCATAATAATAATTTAAAATATAAACTAAGTTTTGATACACAATATTTTTCAGTACCCTAGAGTGCATAATACGAGCTTATAGCGGCTGTATTTGTGCTAAAATGTATTGTGTTGTTAATGTCCCACAACAATTTTATTCGTATATCATCGTTTTTGAAAAGTATCGTAGTTTAACAAAGAAATTGAAAGGTAGAATGTAGAATGCAGTTATGTGTATTTACTACTAAGTTCCCTGGCAAAATAAAACATTTAAAAATAATAATTGTATATCTCGTTTGTTCCAGATACCTAATGACGAACACACATCAATAGCAACATCAATAAACATTGTGGTAAGTTCATTTTATATTGTTTGTCTTGAATTTCGAAGTATCTATATCATATAAGCCATACCCAGATCTTTACGGCTCACGCCAGCATCACCTGCGAGGGGTGCACCTGCGAACTTCACGGATGAGCTCATCTAACCGTCCGAACTCGACTGCAAGCAGCAACTGCTGCCGCGACTGCAAGGCGACGCTGTAGCCGAGTTCGGAATGTATTCTAGTACAAATCTATACAGAATGTATTGGGACCAGTGGTGCGGTCGCGACACTGCAGCGACCGCAATGCTGCTAGCAGTCGAGTTAGGACGGTTACCTTAAAACACAAATGAAAACTTATCTGTACCTGTACCTACCAACCCGCATGGCCAGCGTGGTACATACATACTAACGACAATCATTTTTCCAAAAATAAAATTAGGAGATGCCTACGCTGATCGAAGTCGAGTGTGACTGTGTGATAGTGCAGTAGTAGGTAGGTATTTGCCATCATGTACAGTCAGCTGCAGAGAAAAGTAAACAGGGCCGCCTTTTTAGGATTAAATTTTCTCGGAAAATCTTAAATATATTTTTATGAGATTTTGTATAGTTATAGAATTACACAAATGTAATAACCATAGCAAATTTCATAAAAATATATGAAAGAGTTTTTGAAAAAAGTCAATGCCTACAGTGCGGCCCTGTATCCTTTTCTCTGCAGCTGACTGTACTAACCAGAATAGCCAGAGAGCTGGCTGTAAGATGAGTCTGCACTGTTTTCACAGTGTCAAATTTTCCGTTACTGCTTCGATATAACACTTAGTGTGGGATAACAAAAGCACATTAAAGAGCACTGGATACACTATCTCCGAGTTCCTCACTAGGGTTAGACACCGTGTCTTCATGAATGCGCGCAAACACTTCCAAATGCGGCACGTCTGGACTATGGGTGGCATCATCAATATAATAACTCCGGGAAAAGTGCGCCATAAAATTGAAACAGCAGCTGAGCTCGATGCACTGATCGTAAAATTTCCTAATAGCTCTGTAACTAATGCATCTGCGGCAATTGCTGAACCAGCGATACCTTCTACTTCTGCGAAAGTTCCGGCAGCCCTCCAAAGGTGGAATCCAATAAGCCAACAATGAGAAGCAGTCGTCGTTGAAAAATATGAACTGTCTGCGTTGTGTTAGACCTCAGAAGAAAACACGGAGATGGCAGCACACTCGTTTATTCTCAACTATACAAATAATCAATTTAAGAACTAGGAAACCTAATACCACGTGGCACAAGGAGGAACATTGCAACAGCGTCTGGGACTTGCAACCCAATCTGTAGGTTTGAGGTGGCCACCTTTTACAATGCGCATAACGCTCACCTTCCACCGCTAACAATGTTCCCCATTGCCCGTATACTTTCACGTTTCTATCTACCGACGGCTAGTTTAAGACTGAGCCCCACAAAATGGCGTAACATTCCCCACCCGGTCATTATTAAGTGTTGCCACTGCAGATACCAGCCAGACCTTAGGTACATATGCTAATAATTCTGTAACAGTCGGCCATCCTATGGGAACGAGTCCCTTCGTTCTAATTAACTATAATTTACATTTTTATTAAACATTGTTTTGTTAAATAATTGAACGTATCACTCGCATCACTCTTATAATCATCTATATTAAGATTTTTACTGTACGTGTATAATTATATACACTTAAACTACTACAGATTCTTCGACTATGGTATAGCTGCATGCCGCAAAGGTTACTTCTTTCACCAGAACGACACACAACTGCGATGTCTCTTACCAATCGTGGGCGGCGAGGTCGTTTACGCCAATCTTGCCCGGCTCGAGAACACCCGTCACTACTATGGTATAGCCGGTCGCAAAGGTTACTTCTTTCACCAGAACGACACACAACTGCGATGTCTCTTACCAATCGTGGGCGGCGAGGTCGTTTACGCCAATCTTGCCCGGCTCGAGAACACCCGTCACTACTATGGTATAGCTGCATGCCGCAAAGGTTACTTCTTTCACCAGAACGACACACAACTGCGATATCTCTTACCAATCGTGGGCGGCGAGGTCGTTTACGCCAATCTTGCCCGGCTCGAGAACACCCGTCACTACTATGGTATAGCTGCATGCCGCAAAGGTTACTTCTTTCACCAGAACGACACACAACTGCGATGTCTCTTACCAATCGTGGGCGGCGAGGTCGTTTACGCCAATCTTGCCCGGCTCGAGAACACCCGTCACTACTATGGTATAGCTGCATGCCGCAAAGGTTACTTCTTTCACCAGAACGACACACAACTGCGATGTCTCTTACCAATCGTGGGCGGCGAGGTCGTTTACGCCAATCTTGCCCGGCTCGAGAGCACCCTCACTATAACTATATTTCAATCACTCTAAAATTAAGCGTTCACTCCGTTTTACAATCATTAATATTTGTCGTCCTAAATCTGTAACTATTCAATCTCATATTATCAAATTACAATTACTCATTGACACTGTTTACAGTTGAAGAGCAAGTAGCAGTGTCTTCGCCAAAATTAGATGATAAGTAAATTACTCAGGCTCAATTCAATTTTATGATTTAAATCCCTCATCAATCACTTATACACACGCATACGTATGTACTCGATAATTTACAATCATTTTTCACATCCTGCCTACATACATCACTATACTTAAATCACTAAAATTATGCATTCACTCCGTTTTACAATCATTAATGTTTGTAGTCCTAAATCTGTAACTATTCGATCAAACTATCTATCTGGACAGTGGCGAAACATATTATATCTGAACAATGGCAAATCTTTTAAACAATTCGCTTAAACAATACCAAACTATTTAGGTATCTGACCAGTGGGAAATCTTAACTTTCGCTTGACTACGCGTGGTAACCAGGTATCAATATTAACAACGGTAACCATTATGCATTTAACAACCAACAGTACTGCTGAACCACTCAACATTATAACACTTTAACACTGTCACACTAAACATCGACATAATAACCAGTTAATACACAAAACGATTATCATCTAGAAACCCGTCGACAGATTGCTCAAACTTAACCAATATCCATGGAATATCTGCTTATTTAAACTCTAACTAATGTATGTACTATAGAAGAACTGCAACTATTTAGTAACTCGCCAAACAGTTACGCAAATGTGTGAACGAAACCATATCGCGGTTCACAAAGCCGTACAACGCTATCTATCGACGTTGAGGAACATAATTTTAAAGCAACTTAACTAAACTGACTCTTTAACTAAAACTGCCTATTACTCGTATCTATCATCCAGGGATCTCATCCAATCCGTTTCCATTTTCGTCCAAAAAAACCAATCCGATTCTCAGGGTGGTTTAATGTCAACCAAGTCTTGTCAGGCGTGACACCGTTTCATGTAATGTCTTGACCTGAAATCAAAAGATAAACAAAAAGAGAAAACCATGTAAATTCGTGCAATAAAAAAAACATTGTTATCATTCATCAATTTGGATAGGTACTCGTCCAAAATTTACCGAATAACTCGATTATTAACTCGTAAAATGTTGCTTTATGTGTACGCTAACTTCGAGGGTATAATTTACTAGCAAAAACGAAATTTGTTTTTTTTCTTTACCTTTACGAGGTGTGATAAATACTAATATCACAGACAAAAATACATCCGACACAATAGACAAAACCGATAACGAACCGACATGACACCTTTAGACCCAACCAGTTTACCTAACCGTCAAACTTCTGTTCAAACTAGCGAAAAATTCTAAATCTATGGTTAAACTACTATCTCGCGATTCTATCAGAGTAAAAATTAGTAGGTATTTTTGAAACAAATGTAATGCAGCTTATTGGAGGTAGTACCATTTTAAACCATTTTCCACGAAGTAACCAATTTACAGCAAGTTTCTTTAATCCATAGAAGGTAAGACGCCACTGGACGCGATGGAATCCTTGAATTGCAGCAAAGTCAAATCAAATCTCGCATCCGTGTGAAATTTCAGTCTCCCTATCAAATTGTCAAGCATGAGAACAAGTTTATCCACGAGGTTAGCCCATTGTGTTAGGAATCTTGTTCCAAACACTCCGTTACTACTAACAGACTAACTCAGTAACAGAAAGCGAGCTACGCTCTACCCGCAACAATCATGTGTGATGAAATTGTTCACCCGAAAAGCTCCACAAAGTAATCCGTGATAGCATTAGTCTATTCTTAAACGTTTGGACACAATAATCCGTCTAGTAGAAATCAAATTTATTCCAAACTAATACAAATCTTTTGAAACTTAATAGCTGAGATGGTAAAGGGTCTAGGGACTTCATCATTTGAGTATCCTACTTAATGGAAAAAGACTACGTGACCTGTAATGTCCAATGTCCATCATCGTAGCACGTCGATTTTCATAACTACTCAGCAGCTCAATGACGCTACTCCTCTCGTAGCTCCGGCACAACGCGTGACCACGCCGGCGCCGCTTGTGCTCACGCTGTGTGTCCACAGCGCCTGCGCAAGCCGCCGTCGACTCGCGCTCTGCTTCTCCGCTACGCCGGCGATGGAGTACCCACAGCGGCTACAGCATAACCGCTCACGGTGAAGGTTACCGAGGCCTCGGCACTCTCCAGATCATTTTCCGGAACTCGTCACATGAAAGTTTACAAAATTCAGAGTTAAAGTACACCGGTAGCCAGTTACTGTACATGTCTTCCACAAAAATGTTTTGAGGAATGGCATGGCAGTGGCCACACCATTCCCTGAACAGATTAATCCCGTCCATGATATAAGCGACGGTGGCTCATACCTACATTTCCTATCTATACCCAACAACGTTACAACTCTAATCACTACTTAGTCGGATATCATCTAACCTAATGAATTATATTATAATTTTCTAAGGGAATACGATTAGATAACATCAGTCATTCGAGGGTTGCCTTCTGGAGTCCATCCCAATCACGTTCGGTCAATAAAAATGTAACCCAAAAAACATTTATTTCGCATAATCCTAATACATAGGCACTTGCGACACGTCAATGAATACAATGCAAATAGTACCACCAGTTCGGAACGCGGCCCGCTTGAGAAGAACTGGCAAGAAACTCGACAGGCTTTTCTTTTTGTGCTCTATTTACAAAATTTAAACTAAAAATTACAAACTATTGCTTGAGAATGCAGTAGAGCAAGCAGATCATTTCCAGGCTTCCTTGTCAAGCAAATAATCGTCAATTGAATAGCCACAATTAGAAAACTCTAGTTAACCTGATCACCCTCGTCTACATCAATAGACAACCTAAATACCGACTGCAGCACCATCCGCCGGGCTGAGACTGATTCAAACCATCGAAGGCCACCCAATGTTAACAAAAAAAATATCACGCAGGTATCAACGAAGATTCCGTCGGAAGGTAAATTAGAAAAATTCACTTTTACTTCCAACTTAACTGAAATTCAACAATTCTCACAAAATATGATCACATACACACAGACACACTCATCACAGCCGAGTTTAGTTATCGCATCGAATTACCTCCTGATCGTTTGAACCTGAAAACGTTTAAGCTGACACAACCAGAACCACTTTCATATCAGTATAGTACAGGGTAACTAACGGACCTTTTCATATCCCCAACCAACATACGTAGGTAGATATATATTCTTTTAACCAAAACCTTTAACCGAACCATAGATCTAGACCTCTGGCTGGCTCTCTTAATCTGTTGCAAAACTATACATAAAATAAAACCCGGACTTGGATGCACCCGTTCTAGAACACTCATCTACATTGTAGATCATACTAATTCTAACTGGTTTCGCTTTAATATTATTATCACACCTATACAAACACGTAGTTCTTCGTTAAACATCTGTAACTGAGATATTGAAAATTTTCACTATGAAACATTTCAGGGCCTAACAGCATCGGAAACCCTCAAAAACTACATGCGATCCGTTTATTTAATATATATAAATAACCTGTAACTGAGCTTTCACTTTCCCATATAAGCATTCATACCAACTAAGGTAACCCTCTTTTCTTTTATATTACAAATCTTTCTAACGACTGCCATCAGTATCCCAATAGGTCTGACAAAGCTAAACTAGAAAAATCTCATTATGATTTCGAACAGTAGGTACTAGCGTTCAGAGCTATTTATTTTGCCATAGCCACAATCTTGTCAACCATCTACACCAACAGCCCAATGAAACACCACAGTGAGAAATATAAACACGTGGGTCACGGTCACGCTCACGCCTTAACAGTCACTCCAAAAGCACAACTACAATAGAACCCAATATAACGAAGTAGGAAAACCTAGCACGCTGTTGTATTACTCACTATACGACCATTCAACGACATGGCGCTAGCTAACCAGGATCACCTATGAACCCTGTATCATACTGTACAAGAGGAGCCTCTCAATGTCGTCGTATAACACTGCTGGCTGGCCCCCTGAACCTTGGTTTCCAATACACACAACCTTAATAGGGCGGATGCCTACTTTTAACCAGTCACATTATCAATAAGATACGTATTTGTTAGCCTCTCAACGCAGTAGGTACCACAAGTTGTTTTCACACTCCCTCCTGATACTATAACGCTTGACCTTCATACACCCAATACACTCTTAAACAACACTAAAATTACAAAAAAAAATCGTGAAAGTGTGACCGAGTACTAGGCGACCAGCGCATGTTAACTGCGAAATCCATTGTAGAACCGAACTTTTACACCAAACACCCAACACAAACCAATTAAGGATCTGAATATTCACTTCATGATTCGATAATGTATTCAATTTCATTAGTACCGAATCTACACAATAAACCTAATCACTAAACTTACACTTTTTTTTTAACCCACCTGTTCCTTTTTTTCTTTTATTAACAGGATCGCGACACTATTTTTTTAAACTACTAGCATAAAACAACAAGGTACAGAACGCAAACTCATGTATGTACCGTTTCTTACCTTTTCCAAACCTACCCTCGGCTACGCGCACTGGCGTACAAACCAGTATCGAAATTACTTTGCAAATTCTTTGACTTCATGTCTGTGAAATCTGTGCTACCATGTAGGTAAAACCTAACGGCCCATTTTCCCATCATTGGCAAAACTCAGCATACTGTTAGATGAAAAGTACTAATTGAATTAACCAGCAATATCTTTCGCCTTACTAATCGTTAACCAGCATTATCTATCCTTCATTATTAAATCTTAACCAGCAATATCTATCCTTTTTACCAAATCCACGTTATGGCAAGGCAGATACCTACATAGTTTTATCCTACTAGTTAGAGTAACCATTTTATACGAAATTATGCGTGTACTTACATGGCGTGGGTTATAATCCCACTTCTGAGATGTTAGACCTCAGAAGAAAACACGGAGATGGCAGCACACTCGTTTATTCTCAACTATACAAATAATCAATTTAAGAACTAGGAAACCTAATACCACGTGGCACAAGGAGGAACATTGCAACAGCGTCTGGGACTTGCAACCCAATCTGTAGGTTTGAGGTGGCCACCTTTTACAATGCGCATAACGCTCACCTTCCACCGCTAACAATGTTCCCCATTGCCCGTATACTTTCACGTTTCTATCTACCGACGGCTAGTTTAAGACTGAGCCCCACAAAATGGCGTAACATTCCCCACCCGGTCATTATTAAGTGTTGCCACTGCAGATACCAGCCAGACCTTAGGTACATATGCTAATAATTCTGTAACAGTTGTGAGCTAGTTTGGCACCGATCGCTGTTTAATATTTGAACTTTCCCTGTCACAGACGAACCGGTGTGATAATGTTGGCTCGTGTTTACATGTTTCTTTCATTTGGTTTTTATTATTAGGTACCTACATTATGTATTTACTTCACTTTTATTGTGTTTTTACCGGATGTGGCGTTTGTAAACGTAATCAAAAATGCATTTTGTTTTTGTCTGTTGAATGCTTGTCAGCTTGTATGATATGACAGTGACAATGACAGACAAAATATTTCAATTCTTTTTTTTTTTTGGTTGTCATAGGCGTGATAAAGCCGACTAAGGTCAGAGACCATGCTGCCTCTGACAAACCGGTTCACAGTGAATCTTGCCATCTAATTTTCTGTTCTATGTTCTATTTCAAATACTTACTGTTTATGTTGTCTCCTACTTACTTATCTTAATAATATAAATCTCTTTCATTGCTTGCGAGCGGGGTTCATTTAACATTAGTTCGTATATTACTTATTTTTATATTAATATTTTATACACTTGTTATTAAGTATTTATTTATTCGCATTATATATTATATTCGGTTTTATATATTAAGTATATACATATATATAATAGTTTTAGTTATTTTGTTTGCATTGTGGAAGACTCTTTTGTCTCGACCGATGATGATACTTTTTTCTCGTGTTCTCCTTCTAACTTAAGCTGTATTAGTCCGAACAGTAACAACTCTCCAGCCTCAACCTTACGTGATCAGCTATCCTCCCTTTTTTCTGGTTTCCCAAAAAATCTTAATTTGGCCCTCATCAATGCCCAGAGTATTCCTTTTCACCACTCTGATATTCTAGCATCCTTTAGCAGTGACTACCTTGATGCATTTCTCGTTTCAGAATCATTTCTGAAATCGTCTCACTCTTCTAAAGTCTATGACCTTCCCGGATTTGTACTTATTCGTAATGACAGGAATGACAGGCGCTGTGGCGGTGTGGCGTTGTACCTCCGTGAAGATATTCCATACAAAATTATTAGCGCCTCTCCACCTATTTATAACGCTTCAGCGGAGTACATGTTCATAGAAATTACAGTATGGCACAGCAAAGCCCTTCTTGGAGTGTTTTATAGCCCTGATATGTATGTCAACTACTTTGACACCTTTGATACTTTGCTCAATGAACTTTGCCCTAATTACGAGCATGTAGTTATAATGGGTGATTTTAATACATGTCTCGTCAAGGATGATAATCGTACACATTCCCTGCAATCCATTGTCTCTTCGGTTAACCTGCACATTTTACCTCTCGACGTTACTCATCATGGCTGTAACTGTCGTAAATCTCTTCTGGATTTAATTATTGTCTCCTCTCCAGATCGAGTTGCGACCCACGGTCAACTCCCCGCCAGTTTTTCTTTACATGATTTACTTTATCTGTCTCTTTCTATTCGCAAACCTAAACTCAATTACATTTCACTGAGCTACGAAACTTCAAGGGCATCGACCTGGGTGCTTTGGAGCGCGATGCAGCTAACATTGACTGGGCGTCTATAATCAACAGTGACAATATTGATAAGATTGCCAACTTCAACAGTATTTTACCTGATCTATACGATTGTCATGCGCCTAAACGTCGAGTGAGAGCAAAACATATCCCTGCACCGTGGATTACTGCTGACATAAAAGTGGCAATGGGCAAAAGGGATAAGGCCAAGAAAATGTTTAATCGTAATCCTACTGATTCTAATTTTGATCGCTTCAGAATCTTAATGAACGGCTGCGTTCGTCTGTGTAGAGATGCAAAACGTCGCCACTTCCACAAGTCTCTTGACACCCATGACTCCTCCAAAATTTGGAAATTCCTCAAGGCTAATGGTATCGGTAAGTCTCCCACAGTGAACGGTCAAGATGTCGATTTGCATGCTTTAAACAAGCATTTCTCAGTCCCGCCTACTACACTTGACCCAGTCACAAAGTCTAGCACCTTGCTAGAACTCTCAATGCTGCCGGTACCTGTATGTCCTCCATTCAATTTTAAGATAGTTGACGAGGATGACGTTAAGAAATCACTCCTATCTATAACTTCTTCTGCTGTTGGTAACGATGAGTTAGGCTCTAAAATGTTCAATCCCATCCTACCCTCCTTAGTTCCCATCCTAACACATATATTTAACTTTTCGCTGTTCTCTGGTTGCTTCCCTTGTGCTTGGAAGCAAGCACTTATTATTCCACTACCCAAGGTCACGAATCCTACTCTATTGTCACAATATCGACCCATTTCCATTCTTCCTTTCCTGTCAAAAGTCCTTGAGCATTTAGTACATCGTCAACTGTCAAGTTATCTAACACAGAATAACCTACTTAGTTCCTTCCAATCTGGCTTTAGGCCCGGTCACAGTACCGTGACGGCTCTTCTTAAGGTCACGGATGATATCCGCTGGGCCATGGAGAAAAAGTCGCTCACGGTCTTGGTGCTACTGGATTACAGTAGTGCGTTTAACTCCGTGGATTTTGATATCCTCCTTGGAATCCTAAAATCCCTAAATTTCTCCACGGACACTGTGACCTGGTTTGACTCGTATCTTCGGGGACGCTCGCAGTGTGTTCGACTTAATAAATCTCACTCAGAATGGTGTAACCTCGGTGCGGGCGTACCTCAGGGTGGCGTGTTATCTCCTTTACTCTTCTCAGTTTTCATCAACTTGGCCGTACGAGTTATTTCCTCTAACTTCCATCTCTATGCTGACGATCTGCAGCTGTACCGTCATTTTGTCTTAAACGAGTACAGGACTGCCATTGCTGCAATGAATCGGGACCTGGGCGCTATTAGTCAGTGAGCAAAATCGTGTGGGTTACAAATAAATCCTAGCAAGTCTCAGGCCATGCTTATCGGTAGACAAATGATTGGAAACCTAGGTACAACGTCTTTTCCACCAATTCTGCTAGATGGCTTTTCCATACCATATAGCAGCACTGTGAAAAATCTTGGCATCATATTGGATCAGAATTTGTCCTGGAAGGCACAGGTCGACTCAGTCAGTAAAAGGGTGCATTTTACTTTCCACACGCTCAGGTGTCTCCAGAGTCTTCTGCCTTTGGAGACAAAAATTACGCTGGCTCAAGCCCTAATCCAACCCATCTTGGACTATGCCGACTCCTGCTACTTGGATGCTACTGAGGAGCTCTTAAATGAACTTGAGCGCTTGCAAAATTTGTGCATTCGTTTCATTTTTAATCTACGTAAGTATCATCATGTCTCACAGTTTCGTGCGGAACTCAAGTGGCTCCCAATCCGTCTTCATAGGAATACTCGGATATTGTGTCTTCTGTTCAGTATCCTAAACAATCCCACATATCCTTCTTATCAAGCCTGGTGCCCTGTGCCGGTCACACCTCACTTTCCGTCTTTCTTGTCCGCCTCACAAGACGGGCTTTTATTCCTACTCCTTTACTGTTCACGCGGTTAGGCTATGGAACTCACTTCCAGCTGACATTCACAAGTGTCAAACTATTTCTAGTTTCAAAAGAAGAGTGCGAGAACACTACCTTTCTTTACCATAACATAGAATGTAGTATATGTATGTTTATTGTATAATAGTATGTATGTAATTTGGTATCATCTATATAATATATGTAGCCATAGTTCATGTAAGTTTATTAACCTACACACACATAATTATATTCTTTTTTTTTATCTTCTCCTATCTCAGGCCTACTGGAAGAGATTTCTATTGAAATAAGTAGTGCCTTTGTACTTTACTCTCTCTGTTATTTCCATTTCATGTTACATGTGTGTATGTACATAAATAAATAAATAAATAAAAAAAAATGGCTTAATTGTTAGATGCATCACGGGACTTTATGTACGCAACCTTCTACGGCCTTTATCCTACCAGGCCTATCACACAGTGCGCCCATGGGCTGTATTTAGAATTTGGATACTATATCCGAGTATCTTTGAAAAGTAAACCCTGAGAACTAGACCAGCCTGCTAGACTTGACACATAATATTTAGTAGGAGGATCCTCCCTTTTTATCGAAGGAACATTCCACCCCGGTACCACACCTCCGCTAATCGCTATTTAATGCAATAAACTTATTAACCGTTCAGAATGTGGTGTGACCTGTCACGACACTATAAATACCTAATAGATCGTGACCATTACCGCACACGTGTTAAACGTCCATAACCGATGGCATGCAGGCTCCGCCTTAACAACGCTGTTTACTTTTATGGGGAATTAGAACACTGTGTGCTTTTATTATTGCTGTGTTTTCAAGGTTAGCCTGAACAGTCGATGTATTGATGTATGGTATAGAAATTAATGACGATTATAGGCCTACCTAAGTATCCTCATCAAGTAATTCAGGTCCAGGTCCAGATTCAGACATTCTGATTAGGACAGTTTAATATTTTAGCTCAGTTACGAGTAGTACCTATACAATCGTAGTGCGCGTGGTGACTAGATACCTAAAAATTTCTAAAGTCATTAAAAAACCAGGAGCGACGCCATTTTTACGTATGAAACATAAAAACATCACTAAGTACATATAAAATAGAAGCGCTCGTGGCCCCGCGCACTCAGTGTTCTGTAAACGTATTACGTACGTAAGCAACTTTACTATGGTCAGTCCTAGGATGGGTGACCATTCCTGTGACATTTATCTGAGCGTTTCCGTGCTTCGGAAGGCACACTAAGCCCTTGGTCCCGGTTGCCAGTAAAATGGCAGTAGTTAAGCCAAGCTGAAGGTCTTTTTAGGCGGCTTGAAAAATTTAACAGTAGGCAGTCACAACCTGCACCTATCCATCTCAACACGACAATACGCCTCTCTACCTATTACGTGGGACAAATTCTAAAAAAAGGTGAAATGTGGGCATATAATATGCCTCTGCCTACCCCTTCGGGGATAAAGGCGTGACCATATGTATGTATATAAAATATAATAAACAACACGAAGTGTTCCACAGTTTCGTATTTTTTTATTGTTCGGTTCTGTGCTTGGTAGATAAATAAATAAATAAATATTCACGGACATCTCACACAACGCTATCTGATTCCAAAGTAAGCTAAGAATAACCTGCTTGTGTTATGGGTATCAGACCACGGATATTAATACTTATATACTTTTTTTTAAATACATACATATTATACATAGAAACACCCAGACCCTTGAGACAAACATTTATGGGTCACAAAAATATTTGTCTCTGGTGGGAATCGAACCCACGACCTCCAGCGCCGCAGGCGGTATCACTACCGATTGCGCCACAGATAGAGGGAACACAACGACTAACAGGAAATGGGATTTGTGTCATTGGTGGTACTACTTGCTTTGAGCTTGTGTTCACTGTCTATATGAGGAATTCATCACAATCCCAAGCTCTGAAAGAGCCTGTAGAGTTGCATTCAGTTCGTTATGCCCCTAAAATCCCCATAATTTAAGCCATATATGCTTCTTTGCCATCATAATAACCTAAAATGATTGAAATATAAAATTATTTTGTTGATTTTTGCTTCTTTTACAAGTGAGCAACGAAAAACGTGATCTTTTGCATAAAAATAATTTATGGGCTCTCTGGGAGTGACAGCTTTTTACTCCAAAAAATGTGGAACGTAGCGAGTTCGATGCGAGTTTACAATTTTAAGAGAATTGGGCTGCGGACATAGGTCCTGGCGATATCAAAATGATTTACATGTATTTAAACCTCTATGTTTAATTTCGACGTTTTTAACCGACTTCAAGAATGGAGAATATCCTTTTGTAAAGTAGTCTACCTACATCCCTTCCCAAACTCTAGTCTATCTCTGTCCTTGTCATCAAAATTAATTTAACTTTTGTATTTATATAATTAGTAAGGATAGAGGGTAAACTAACAAAAAAATGTGGCAAACCGATGTCAATTGAAATTAATTAAAGCTATTCAGTTGCGACCCCGAGAACGCGGCAATAAAGTGTCCTCGTTAGGGAAATGATTTTAGTGCTTATTGTGGGTGTAAGTGAAGGTTAACATGGACGCCGGTTAACATGTAATTATGTTGCGACATTCTCCCTACGCCCCCTAAGATTTTAATGGGAGATTACATATTCGATTCGCCAGATCTGAGCGATTCAAAAGATCGTTTTTCTGTCGAACTATAAAAACTTGGAACGACCCGCCCGCACACATGTATCCCATATCTTATAATCCCGGGTTCTTCAAGCGGAGCGTGAAGAGGCACATCACATGGCCAACAACTTAAGGATCACTGTTATTAGTCTTAGGGACTGTGAGAGTGGCTCCCAATCGCTAGATGCCTTGACTTTCTATCAGGCTGACGATGTCAATTTGGCGAGCTTAAGATATAAAAATGCTATATAATAAAGTAGGAATGGTTGTAAACATAATACCTGGAAAAAGTTGTTGTCGGAAAGTGGTTATCGCAAATGCTATGGTGAAATTCAATACTGGAAGCTGAAGTCTGAGTGGACCGCTTGTTGAACAGGTCAGAAAAGTGCCTAGGTCTAAATATTGAATGAAATTATTTTGATATCCGAAAATTTTAAATACAAATACCATTATTACAGCCACAAAAACCAATTTCTGTTATATGGCAAAAATTTACTATCATATTTTTTATAGCGAGGTATGAAAAACAGAGTTTGCCACTAGATCGCAAAATATTGTATCCTCAGACAACATTATTTGATTTTTTCGCTCCGTTCAATCCCTCTCCATTAATATAAAATTTTATTCCCATATGGCACTGTATTATTAGCGAAAATAACATATTTTTGCACCCACAAAATCGTCCGATTTTTTTCAACAAGACGTGATGCTTGCTGGTCTTGAGATGGGTGAACTGTTTGCCTGGGTCATAAGTTTTTTAGGAGACTTCATTTTGGATAATACTGCCCTGCCAATTTTCATATCAAAATGAGATGAAATTTTGGTATGGTTACCTTTTCGCATTGAGAACACTGAAAATTGGGTTTCTTATTAGTGATGCTGGTGACATAAAACTTGTTAAGCTGCAAAAGAGAAAACTTAAGTCGTATAAATAAACGAGGAAATCGGTCTAGGACTAGTGCAGAAGCCTGGAGTATTTCTCAAGTGATGATGACGTCGATTTATTATTCTATTTACGAAAAGATAACTAGACATTTAAAGGCGAAGTGAGTCGATTTAAGCCACGTAATTCCCGAGGCATTCCCTTGAAATTTATTACACGATCAAATCCATGCTCTCAAAAGAATTTAGAAAAATGTTTTGAAATGTTCATTATTTTGTAAACAATTAATTCATTATTTTAAGTCCAATTATGTGGAAGCTTCTTACGCTGATTTTATTTAGGTATCTACCTACTTGTAATCTTTTTTGTGTTTAAAATTCAATAATTTCCGAAGTAAAAAGCCAAGTTGTATCTGTTTCTTTTTTAAGACTCCGTAATACAAAAGAAAAACGGAACACTGTTTAGTCCGTCTGCCTGTCTCGCAGGACCCTTTATTTTGGAAACTGGACCACAGTTTCTTGACAGAAGGTGTGATAAAATCAACCTTCTATGTTACCAGTGCTGCAGTGGTTCCACCGTCGAGTTAGGTTTGATTCCGCTTGAAGTGGAATATTATCCTGCTTCTTTATCACCGCAGACTGCGAAATTCAGAAGGGAGGTTTCAATGCTCCTCTTCTCTCTTTGGTGAGCATAGCCTGCGCACAGCTGCTCCTAACAGCCAATGACACCGTTTCCAGGCTGCAATCCAAGTTGGATTTGAAGACGACCGGGAAGAATTTTAGATGAATGGTAAAGAGTGCTCTACCGGGTTCCCTGTCAATAAACAACTGTCATGAGGCACCTTGACCGTCATGCCAGTCTCTAGCTTGTTCTAGCCGGGGTGGAGCCTTGAAAAATGAACTGCTGTTTGTTAGTGTTGCTGAACCACGAGAATAGCTGGACCGATTCAACTGGAATTAGATTTAAAACGTTCGTAATAGTTTTAAAATATGAAAATAGTTATTTTACACTTTATTGTGAGTTAGAACGAAGTTCTGCGTGTCTGCAAGTAAAATTTCTAATATTAACAGAATTTACCTATATAGTCTTAAACAAACTTATTCAACCCATAGATACCTACGTTATAATTCTATGATTCAACCGTTGTGTATCTACAGATTATCAACGTTATATTTTGAGTTAGTAGTAGGTACATATATTTATTTCAAATATTCCTATAATTCGACAAACAAAGTTCTGAAATGAATGAAATATTACCAACACTTCTATTTCTGATTCATAACTTTCTAAAATAGCGTTATCTTACTTTGCGATTCGGTACAAGTTTGACAGAAAATCCCTTCAGGGCTTGTTGTAATCTATGTGGACTAAGTTACCAAATTGTAAATCAACTTTGTTTGATTTCAATTTCGTATCTTTTGACTTCTGAGGATTTTCAATTTACAGTTTCAATACGGATGCTCTTAATTCAAAATTTAAGATAATAACCTAAGTAGATACTCGTTTAATCATTAGATCTATATCTAGTAGAAATATTTAAAGAAGCTCTCAGATCATCTATTGGTTGGATTCCCACCCAGGACAATTATCTTTTTGTGAGATGAGCACATTAATTTGTTCTGTGCCTGGGTGTAAGTTATTTATAATATGTTTATATTTAGAAATATAATAGTATGTCTATCAGTCGTCTAGATCCCATAGCACAAGCTTATATTAGCTTAATTTGGGCTAGGTGATGTGTGAGAATGTCCACAAACATTTATTTATATTTATTTAAATCTTCGCTTGCTATGAGTTCCGTAAGCGCTCACTATGGTAAATGTTACGCTCAGACTGGTCCCCGGTTGCCAGTAATATGATGGTCCGCGAAGCTGAACGTACGTATTGTGGTGGTTTTAAAGTTTCAATAGCTAGTAATAACCTGCGTTTTTTCCATTTCAACACGGCAATAGACTTGCCGACTATTGCGTGATGCAAACCATTGGAGAAACTTGCATAAAATGACATCTTTTTTTACTTTAACTTGAGGAAAATCCTACATGGATGCTATGCCGTACTCATACAGACTAAAAACCACATGTATCCTAACTAACAACCTACGGTTGGGAGCCCCGGGTAAGCCCTCGGAAGGATACTACTCACTGCGGCCTCACCCATTTTCGGGTGCTATCCCACATGTTTGTGGGATTGTTCTTGTATTGTCCCGCTTCTTGGGAGGCCGTACGTGAATCCCTCTCGTCGCGCTGCCGTCATGGGCCTGCTTCTGTAAGGACGGTAAGCAGCCCCCTCGCCACCCTCAGGCCCCCGGTCATGGAGGCCGATAGTCTAAAATCCCACTTTAATTTGAAATAGATTATCCGACGTACCAACTTTCATCTTACTTTAACCTCATACATCGAAATTACATTACTTTATTGTAGGGCGCGTATCTGAAGGGAATAGATGGGCTCATTTCTGTCGACCGGGATTGGAATTATTGGTGTAAGCGATAGGACTATTATATGTCGGTATTTACGATAGTTTACGAACCTTGAAGTGATTAATGTGGGGGAATAAGCGGTTATTGTCAATGATAGAATATTAGTGCAGAGATTGAGTGAAACTATAAAGTAGAATAGAATAGAATATGCTTTATTGTACACTAATTAACATTTACATTAATATGGAATAAAGGGTTTAAAATGTACAATGGGCGGCCTTATCGCTAAGTGCGATTTCTGCCAGGCAACCTGTGGATGGATATGAGTGTAAGAGATCAAGTTTATAACTGGGCAGCTATTTCATTAGTGTTTTAATAGAAAGAAGGTACCTATTAGGTACTATAATATACGTGATACATTGAATGTGTACATAAGTACATCGGTAAAACGAAGAACCTCAAAAGCGTTAATTGAATTGTTTTAGAATAGACTTGTAATCTTTAAGTTTTTTTAAACAAACATAGTTTTCAACAACAGTTTCACACACTCCTATGAGTCTGATAAAGAAATACATCTCATTTCATACACCTTTCTCTATCCTTTCCCTCTGTCTTATGTGACGTAAGCGAAGTTAAGTGGGTCAGCTGGTAGGTTGAAATAAAAATCTGCACTTTCATTAGTTTCGAGGTTTGATCACCGCACGTAGAATGTAAGTAGACATTTAATTTCACTCTCTTAGTCAAATGCGGCCGGCCTGAATACACAGCGCAGCGGCTAGGCTTACCAAATAGCTTGGTAATCAAGGCCTATCTTGGTAAGGTAAAAATATAGAAAATATACATATAGATGTCAACGAAGTTTCAGAAGTTTACATTTGACAAAGTTAAATTTAACTGTCGTAAAAATACACGTCACTGAAAAGAAAGATATCACCAATATATTTTTTTTATAGTGGAGCCTGCGACTTGCCAAACGAAGAACGTCCACCCGTCAGATGATCCGACGACCTAGAATAGGTCGCAGGTTGGGACTGGATCCGGAGTGCGATTGACCGTGTGTTGTGGCGTTCATGCACGTTTGTGAATGTCGCGAGGACGTGACCACAACCTCGATATCACGTGTTAGTTCCGTCACGTTGATAGCACTATTTTGTAGCGCGGCTACTGCTGGCAATATTATTTTATCTTGACTCCAAGTGCGACGTGATACGGCGCTGAAAAGCACACACGGCACACAAAACAAAAACAATTCCTTTTCATAAAAAAAAACTATTTTAATTTTCCTTTATAAAACAAAGTTATTAGGTAGAAGAAATTTTGATTTGAACTTTATTTCATTTTTTTTTCTTTTGTACCCAGCTACTTAGGGTAGCTGGGTGTGTACCTACCTATCCCCCGATATTTATAGTTCGGAGACTTTCCTACGTTTCCTTTCCATTTCAGTTCTCGCATTTGTGTGTGCACTTTCTTTCCGCATACTGTGATCTTTCTTTCATACATTCTCTTTCTCTCTATTTCAGGTGGGATTGCCTGCTAGTCTTTCTTCTACTTTTCTTTATTTATATATATATATATATATATATATATATATATATATATATATATATATATATATATATTTCTTATATCTATGGTAAACTCAGGTAAATAACTATTTCTCTGTCCTTTTTACATTTTTCCTTATCAATACCTTATTCTATTACATTTTTATTTTCCTTTATTTTCTTTCTCTACTTCTCTTACAATTAAGAACCTTAAGTGTTTTCACTCTCTGTTGTTTCTGGTTTCTTATTTCTAATTCTTTTAATACATCCTTTTCTTACATTTCTACTATACTTTACACGCTACATTTTTATTCTATTTCTATGTTACCGGCAACATAACCAACTATTATGTTGCTGTAATCTCTATTTATTCTACTCTATTTCTTTAAAAATCTGTCTCTATTTTTACTTGATATGATGTTTTTTAAGTTGTCTACCACGATACTCATACCCATCTCCTGTTCAACATCGTACCGCAGCCTCGAGAAAATCGGGCACTCCGCCAGTAGGTGAGGGATGTTCTCCTCCGTTTCGGAATCACAGTTGCATGATGGGTTATCCTTGCACTTGAAACGATTCAAGTACTCGGAGAACCCACCATGCCCCGTCAGAACCTGCGTGGTGTGTTTCGTTGGAGTGAATTTCCTAATTATACTGTACGCGTCTACCGCGTTGGGGAAGAAGAGCTTTGTGATCGAGACGGTTTCACCCGATTCATATCTCCGGTTCCATTCGGCAAGCGTGTCCATTGGCACACCTCTCAATCTCCCCCCCCGGTATCCCCGCAAAAGACCAGGACGACGTCGTCCGCAAAGGCCTGAGCATACTCGCCCCGTCTCTCCAGGCTGTGTAACAGCGGATCTAGGAGGAGATTCCAGTGAATCGGACCGCCGATAGAGCCCTGGACGCACCCCTTTCTTGTTCTTGTGGTATGCTCCTTGCCTGCATATCTCACATGTACTCTACGGTCGTTCATATAGCTATTCAGCACCCGCCTCAGTCCCTCTGGACACTCCTCTTCGGCGAGTCTCGTCTTAATTGCCGGCCACCAGGCGCTGTCGAAGGCGCCCTCTATATCTAAGGACACTTTATTTCATTTGCTAATAGGTACCTGCTTCTGATTTTTTTGTAAACGTGTGAAATTCCCTTCGGCTGGATTCAAACACACTAAAATCCCACGGTCTCAACGTATCCGTTTAAGACTGAGGTCACACTGTGGTAGGCAGTTTGCGGTTTCTAACCTCTAAATTTCTAATTCTAACCTCAAAATGTCAAAAATCTATGAAACCGAGTAATGGTATCATTGGTTTCTACATTTTGAGGTTAGAAACCGCAACCGCCAACCGCAGTGTGGCCTCAGCCTAACGCCGAAACTGGTGTAATTCGTTATTTATTTGTTGACGTGACTTGAGACTAATGTAAAAAAAAAACAGGTTCCAACGTAACTCAGATTATTTTGAATGTTGAAACCTAAACCCAAATATTAAATAAATAAAATATATAAATAAAAAATAAATAATAAATTGATAAGGCGACGAGCCGGAAGTGCGTTACGTACTGCGGTCGTTATCCTGCCGCCTTTGGTGAAGTTAGGATAATTAGCTAAGCTGCTTTGTTATGTGCCATAATTTGTTGGTCTTGAATAAATTTTGAGCCCCTTATTTGGAGATGGGAATTTTTTGACAGTGTAATTCTATGAGATAGTTATAATTAATAAAAATAATAAAATTAAATAATTATGGGTATTTTAGATAGTTATAATTAAATTATTAATTTATTTTGTCTTGAAATTAAGGGCCTGTTCTACAAAAGTAGGCATTTAACGCTCCCCTCACCCCGGGCGCGTGATACTTTACACGATCAGCAGCAATAAACTCTACATCTACAGTATAGAATTTCTTCTTGACTCAGATAGTTTTGAAATAGGTAACCAAAACCTAGCCGTAAATATTGAGGTGATAAATCTTATTATAAAATTTGAACGCTTCTCATGTCAAATAGTTAGAATCTAGCGATTTGACATGAGAAGCCTGCTTTACATTATAAGTTACTTATAACATCTAGCGGCTAAATGTTATAAATAACTTAAAATGTACCTATCCAAGATCGTACTAAAGATTTATACGAATATTTTCTAACGCAGCGAGCTTACCCTTTATCCCACAAGAAGCCATTGCTTAACCGTATAAGAAAGTGTAAATTATGAAACCTTTGTCATTAATATTCATTTTCCTTTCCTTGCAGAATACCAATGCGTCGGTTGACGAGCACGCCGGCGGAATGCACCAGCACAGAGAAATGACCAGCATCAAAGCAAAATGGCTCATAAACAGTGGACGTCATGGTTGAGTGTCGTCTGTATACCTGTCGTGCTGCTCACTGCGGCGTTAGCAGATTTCACCACCGAATGTCAGAGGCCTTGCGACTGTAGGTGGCAATCTGGGAATAAAGCTGCTATTTGCTCCAACTCCAGCCTTAAGATAATTCCCGCTAATCTGAGTAGCGATATTCAGATTCTAGATTTATCTAACAATAATTTACTACAGTTACATCAAGAGGGTTTTAAGAAAGTTGGTCTTAGTAACTTAAAGAAGTTGTTTTTAAAAGAGTGCAATATTGAATTGATACATAAAACAGCATTCGCCACTCTAGCAATCATGATTGAATTAGATCTTTCTAAGAATAAAATCCAGTCACTCCATCCCGACACCTTCAAAGGCACAGAAAAACTAAGATTGATAAACTTAAGTTACAACTCTATTGATAAGTTGGAAGATGGTATCTTTCGCAATTTAAAGTTTTTACAGAAGGTCGAGGCCAATAATAATCGAATACACCGAATAGGAACGAAAGCTTTTGTCAACTTGCCACAGCTGAAAATATTGAGATTCAATAGTAATAAATTAAACCAAATGAAACCTGAAACTTTAATGGGTTTGAGAAATTTATCTGGTTTAGATTTACACAACAACCCATGGCGATGTGACTGCAATCTACAAATATTCAGAGATTGGGTTATCAGTCATAATTTGTATACCCCGCCTACATCATGCGCTGAGCCACCATCTGTACAAGACAAACTTTGGAATGAGCTAGATTCGACAAACTTTGCATGTCGGCCGACGATTTTAGAACCGGTGCCTGACGCTACGGTCAAAAGTTACGACGAAAACGTGACTCTAATTTGTAAAGTAGTTGGAAATCCACCACCTGAAGTTGCTTGGCGATTTAACGGTAGAACTATAGAGATGAAATCATTCGGAGAAATTAGGTACAGTGTGGCTGAGAATACAATGGATTTGATACGGTGGGTCAATCTCACTATATTTTTTGCTCGATACAATGATAGAGGAAATTACACCTGTGTTGCTGAGAATCCTGGTGGAAGAGACGAGAAAACTTTGGCTCTTGTGTTAACTAAATATGGAGGTGTAGGATCTATTGCTGGCATGGACACTGATTCTTTTGCTATTCTTGTTGGGTGTTTAACTGCTATAGTTATAATTTTTGGCGCTGCATTAGTGGTTTGCTATTTTACTACTCAAAATAATGAAATCAAAAGACTGATTAAAAATGATCCTCGATCTTCGAATGGAGAACAACTAATTGAAAACTCCATAGTTTCAGAGACAGAAAAGGCCTTAAAAATTGAATTAAATCCTGTAACGAAGCCACCTAGAATATTTGAAGCACCGCCACCCTTTACGAATGAAGCAACAGAAATGTCTGAATTAAATCGAACTTTATTGGAAAACGAATCTGCATTAGGTAAGTTAATTATTATTTACGTTCGTTTTATATTTAGCAGTTGCAAGTATTTCTTGTAAATATGGGACAATGCTTACAGTGACATCATCATAGATCACCCATTTTGTTCCAATCTTAAGAATAGAATTTTTTTTACGACTTACTCTAAAAGCATTAGGAACTTGAAAACTGATTCAAATATCATAAGTTTATTACTATGATCAGTAATAATAATAACACATTATTTAAAAAGATTTTTTTTATAAAATGATTGTACTTATTTTTGACACTATATCTGTCAGAATGATAATAATATTTACTCAAACCTTCCTTACTTAATGCAAATTGTTGAGTAACCTCTGCCCCAAGCCTTTTGTTTATCGTTACTTTCGAATTCTTTCAAAGGTTTATGTTTGAGTTAACAAATTAAATATTTTGAATGATAACATTATTTAGGAATGACTTTGCGAAACTCAACAGAAATTCTTGTTCAATTTCACTTTGATGTTCTATTTCAATTTGATCCAATACTAAAAAGCGGCCTACGCATTGTGGGCAAAAACTTCTCTTTAATTTTTCCAGTATTATCAAATTACTACTCGTCTATTTGTCAAATCTACTACTTTTTTACTAGGTACTTATGAAAACTAGTGTTTATCCTGTGTAAAACGTAGATATAGATTTTTTATAACTTCACTGTATTTTTCATAGCACAAAATATGTTTTGTTTACGTATTATTATGTTATGCTATTGTGTTATAGTTGGTATATCTTTCTTTCTTTTTTATACAGTCAAAATTTATCAAATACGTAGTACATAGTGATAACAGTAGTACATAGTAGTAACAGTTGTTGCTAAACAGATTCAGATTGTAAACGAAATTCTTTACATCAGTTTCAAAGAAAGTTTATCGTTATATTTTCTACCCCCGTGCCGTGAACATAAAGAAACGACAGGGAATATCGTATACAGATAAAATATTCATATCAACTCACCGTACAAGGCGTATTTCGTACAAAGTGTCTTCATAATTGCCTCGAGGCTCCGCTCCAACAGAATATTAAATTTAATGATCCTTGTTGTCACGAGCTCATCCACTTCTCTTCAAATATTTGAATCCAACATTTTGTTGTTTATTTTAGTCCAAGTTTTCTTGTAAAAATCAAGAAATAAGTTGTAGAATAGATTTAATCATAATGTCATATATTTTTCATTTTATTTTTTTATCTATACTTCTATACTAATATTATAAAGACGGAAGATTTGTTTTTTTGTTTGTTTGTTTGTTTGTTTGTTTGTTTGTTTGTAACGAATAGGCTCCGGAACTACTGGTCCGATTTAAAAAATTCTTTCACTGTTGGGAAGCTACACTCTTTGCGGGTAACATAGGCTATATTTTATTCCCGTATTCCCACGGGAACGGGAACTACGCGGGTGAAACCGCGTGACGTTCGCTAGTTTTATATATTATGATGAAACATCATGGAGTCCCAAGACTTGTATTAAAATTTACAGCAATTTTATTTTTGTTCACAGCATCGACGGAAGATAAGAGCCATCATCATGAGATAGAACTCAAAAAGGTACCTCCAGAAACATCACACACAGACCGTGTGATATACGACCATCAAGCGTATCCACCAGACCTGCTGGCGTTTCCTCTAAGAGGTAGTAAAGTTTCTCCCGTCGGAGGAACTTCACACAACATAGAAAGTCCAATAAAATCTCCTGGTTATGGAGTAACAGCTATCGATCCAACTATATACAGTAGATTTCAAAACCCTTACATCCAGGGTTCTATGCAACATATGAATACGAAAGGTTACGTCACACTACCACGAAAACCAAAAATGGTTCAAGAAAACAGTTTACGTCCTCAAGTTTTCTCAACATTAAATGGTGTTATTCCATACTATGATACTTTTAATATGAGATTATTTTCTCACGGAGGAAACTATCATAGTTTGAATAAAAGTGAAATGGATCTCGGACCAATGGGGAAAATATTAAGTAATGCAGATGACGAAGAACAAGCACCTTCACCAGCTCCCGGCACTCCACACGCTACAATACCCAGGAACAGCTTAAGTTCACCCAACATACATAATCAACTGTTAACACTACAAGCAATGTCGATTAATCAAATGATAAAATTAGAGCAAAGACCTTTAACAGTAACTCTATCAGAACAGGAGAGTCTATTGAAAAACCGTGAGTTTAGACCAGGATATTCAGTGAATGCGGTTAGTGGCACTTTATGTAGAAGAACTGCACCAAAACCTCCACCTAAACCTAGAAAAAGAAATTCTTGTGAAGTGAAAGAACAATATTTGATGAATGCTGCAGATAATGCTACTCAAGTGTAATGTTTTATTAGTCACCAAGATGGCAAATCAAATTTTAAAGCTCATAAATTCAAAAAAGTAATGTTCTTTTTACCGTGTAGAAACATGGTTTTCAGAATTCCTGTGTATAAATGGTATAACTTCCAAAATGAGTACTCAGCAAGTGATACTACAGCAATATTTGGTGTAAATCCAACATAACTTTTAATCGCTACCATGACTATTATATTATACCATCAATGATAACATTATCGTGCAAATAATAGTTTTTAGTTTTAAAATCTCAATCAATAACCATATTATTACATAGAGTTTTGGTCGTTAAAACATCACCTATCACCTATAATACAAATTTTACGAACAGGTACGTTCGTAAAATTTGTATTATAATATAACCTTTTCAATAAAGCTCTATAGTTATTAGAGTATTAGAGCGAAATTCCCATGGTAGTACCTACAACATGTAACAGATATTTGTACAGAATTTTGCGATATAAGCATTAATTTAATAGTAATTAGCCACAACAATAAGTTACATTACATCAAAATCACGTTTAAATTATTGAAAATAATAACTCCTACCTTATCAGTATCGGTTGCAAAAGTGCTCAACACGTTAGCAAATTTACCTTGTGGGGGCTACCTACCACTAGTTCTAGAAAATTTTGGGATCTAATATTTCACTTGTTAATTAATTTGGAGTCGATTTGAGAATAATAAAAGTTTTTATCATAGCGTAAAATAAAATTTAATCTGCCATCAAAAGTGAAAATAATAAAATATACTATGAAATTGATATAATATTTAGAAACTTAGATAATTAATTATGAAATGTTAAACATAGTATTAAATTTTTGTATACTTACTGTATATTCAATAGATATTATTTGTTATTTATTAATTTCTACGCCTTCTATTAATTATTATTTTAAGAGGTATAAACTAAACAAGGGGATAATCTAAGACAATGACAGATTATGTGATATTGATTCATACAGCCTAAATTATTTATACCGAAATATGTATATAATATATTATAACCGCAATAAAATAGTAAAGTACGTAACTTTGTATAAAACATTACTTATTAATGTCATAATATACGTAATACACTTTGCATTAACGAAAAGAATATTTCGTTTCCTGCTTTCATAGTAGTCGAACCATGTGCTTATAGTAAGACAATTATTAAAAACTTTAATTATAGATTTATAGATTGTGAGTTATAAGAATCCTGTTTTATATTTAGGTGACGTAAAATAATTGGTCCAGTAATAGTACTGTAAATAATAAGAAATGGGAAATGTAAAAACTAATATTTCAAGCCTTTGTACTTCAGATATAGTAGGTAATTGTCATAGGTAGATTGTAATTTTATTACTTACATGTATACTCATTACCAATTGAGAGAAAGCTGGTCACCGCTAGTTCGACAAACTGTTCAATGCCAGTTCGTTTAAATCAATATCTTGATATTTTTGCCTATAGCTAATATAAAAATAGTCATTATGATCAAAGACACGGAGAGTATTTAAAAAAAAGTAAAGTACCAGTGCGAAATTAATATCATTGGGATTCGTTATATTTTATTGTTGCATGCACAATGTTGACAAAAAGTCCATTGAAACAAAAATATTGATCTTAAGGTGAAAAAAAAGACTAATAAAGTTATAGGTTTTGACATTTTCAAACACTCATTGGCAGAATTCGTAATTAGCCAGTGAGAGGTCGTTCAGTGACGAGAATGTCATTGGTGAATTCGGAAATCCGCACATATAAGTTGTAGCGATGACAAATGACGAAACGAGCCCATTACATTTATATGTAATAGACATAGCTCAGCATCAATAATAGAAGAATTGTATCAGAAACAAAATTAGACCACCTTTAAGACAATCTGAAACTTACTTATAATATATATTTTGATTAAAAACACAAACGAAAATGAATATAATAATAATTGTAAAATTGAGATTTTTAATGTGAAGAACTGTAATAGTAAAATTTTCAATAATGCTTACTTAAACAATTGGTAGATGATATAAGTATCAATTAATATCTAACCAATCAATATCTTGATATTTTTGCCTATAGCTAATATAAAAATAGTCATTATGATCAAAGACACGGAGAGTATTTAAAAAAAGTAAAGTACCAGTGCGAAATTAATATCATTGGGATTCGTTATATTTTATTGTTGCATGCACAATGTTGACAAAAAGTCCATTGAAACAAAAATATTGATCTAAAGGTGAAAAAAAAGACTAATAAAGTTATAGGTTTTGACATTTCCAAACACTCATTGCCAGAATTCGTAATCAGCCAGTGAGAGGTCGTTCAGTGACGAGAATCTCATTGGTGAATTCGGAAATCCGCACATATAAGTTGTCGCGATGACAAATGACGAAACGAGCCCATTACATTTATATGTAATAGACATAGCTCAGCATCAAGAATAGAAGAATTGTATCAGAAACAAAATTAGACCACCTTTAAGACAATCTGAAACTTACTTATCTATACTTATAATAAAACTGTACAGGGTCGAGAGTCTGTAAATGGAAGATATTTTGAAAATTTTCATTGAAGGGCGTTCTCTAATCGATACTGAAGCCAAAAATGTAATTTAAAATTTTCATGTCTGTCTGTCTGTCTGTCTGTCTGTATCCCGAATAAGTATCACGCCGAAACTACTGAACCAATTTGAATGATACTTGGTACATTTTGAGCTTGTAGTCCGAGGAAGGTTCTTGGGTACTTTTGATCCCGATATTTTGCGCGGTTCCTGCAGCAGAGGGGATGAAAGACAAATGGTTTTTTAGTTGTAACTTCTCAATGCATGGTCCGATTCCAAAATTTTTTTCAGTGTTATAAAGGGAGTACTTTAAAGATTGTTCACACAAGTTTAAGAGTTTTGTAGTTCAGGAATTAGAGAGCTCTCAACTTTCGCAAAACCTAGAATTCAAGGGCTCCTTTGAATGTGAGGGTAATTCTAAACGGGCGTGTTGGCTTAGTCATAAAAGAGTTGTATAATAATTCTAAAATTCTCTCTCTCTTGAATTGTTTTAGAATAGACTTAATCTTTAAGCTCTTTTATGATTAAGCAAACGGTCGTTTCACACGCTGCTTAATGAGTCTGATGAAGAAGTACCTCTCCTTTCGCAAACCTTATGTGACGTAAACGAAGTTGCGAGGGTCAGCTAGTAATATATATTTTGATTAAAAACACAAACGAAAATGAATATAATAATAATTGTAAAATTGAGATTTTTAATGTGAAGAACTGTAATAGTAAAATTTTCAATAATGCTTACTTAAACAATTGGTAGATGATATAAGTATCAATATTGAACGCAAACACTGAGCAGATGAGGCCATGAGCGGGACCGTCCGGATCGTTATTTAATGTGAAATATATGACTGAAATGAGCTTTTATGTAACTGAATAATATTTTGTTCTTCGCTTTTATTGTCTTAACCCCATTATCGTTGGATGTAATTTATGAGAATTATGTAACGAATAACATACAAAAATATTGAAATAAAAAGCCCTATGGACTATGGGCTATGGGGGAAAAGAACTATGGGCTTTATTTTTGTTCGTTACGAAAGCTCATTTTTGACTTATCTTTTCACATATACATACATACTAGTATTAATTAAAACTGTACATAATATTCTATACTTTCCATGTATTACACTATTTTATAAGTCATATTGGTGCTTAAGAGTTCAAGAAAAAAAAGGATATAGCAATACAAAAAAACTGATGAGTTTCCACAAGATCGTTCTTTTATCTTTTGTGTAGACGGCGCATTTTCCCATAAATTAAATCTATGGACAGTGTAATAAGATTTAAAGAATAGAGTTGTGTCTTCTTTTATTCGTTTGAAGAATCTTTTTATAAATTATATTATTAGGCCGGATTCGACCAAAATCGAAGTAAGGCTATACAGAAAATAACCAACAACTAACAGAGCAACGTAACTATGGTAACCATACTACTTCAGTATGGTTGCCATAGTTACGCTGTGCTTATCAGTTGTCGATGAAATGGAAAATCACTCTACTTTTAGATTTTGCACAAGTTATTATAGGTACTATTAAAGTCTTACTCCAATTTTACTAGAATCCGATCTTAGTAAAGTAATAGCTGCGCTGTCCATTGTCATTTGAACAGTTAAATTTATGTATTGTGTAATACATTTTTTTCCTTTCTGTAGTTTTTTTTAAAACTTAGTACCCACAAATCGGGCTCACTCACAGTAGGTTTATTCATAAGTACCTACTTATATAATGAACAAGGCTTTTATTAGATAAGGGCTAGTGTGAAATGGTCCTAAATCCTAAGACTTTCTGTGTAAGAAAGCAAGTTATCGATTTGTAGATAGATATTTGTTTACTTGCATGAAAATTGTAAACTGTTTTGATAAATATTGTATTACTTGTTTAAACCCATCAAAGCATAACCTAAAGAACAATGGCAGAAAATTGTCTGATAATTTAAAAACGCCCATAATAATGAGTTACGCCAAAGTAATTAATTGTTGATTTTGTGATTTTACTAGCATCTAAATGTTCAAATAAAAGCCGGCGTTAAATCTACATTTTAAAAGATTTTCAACGATTATTCACAGCCATGAGGCGTGTGAGCTAGCCAATCAAACCGTGCGTTCGTACCTTGTCAGTTTGACATGACATGACAGATTACAGAATACCCCGCGCTTTTTGTCGAAAGTGTTGTTTTGTATGCCTTTTCTGATTTTCTTTAATAATAACTGACCCTGGACTGTTTTATGGACTCTGATTATTTCCTCGTGTGACTAGTGCGTGCCCAAAAGACTCTTGATATAGCTTTTGAGTGACCTTGTGCTATTCCCTACTGGACTGTTGATTTGTGAATTGGATTTGTTGTTCATCGATAATGGAAGATCGCGGGAGACAATCGAGTCATACGCGCATTGTTTGTGTTAATTGCATTATATGTGTGAACATATTGCGCCGATTTGAAATGTTATACAAGTGAAATAAAAGAAATGAAAAAATAGTGGTTTTATTTTTCTTTAATGACATGACTCTCAATCATATTGGCAGAAATCTATACCCTACTCCTGTATACCTACTAAAAGTTTCTAACAACAGTTAGATCTGTAGCAACTTGTTTACCTACTGCACCTACTATTTTATAAAGGTAAGTACCTACTGCTCGTTCGCTCTAACTTTGCCGCTCGGCTCCATACCACAGATTAAATAATAGTTACTACGTAATCCATACTAAAGTCGAATTTTTAATTAGACGAAGTAAATTGACAGCAACTAATGTCACTTCTTCATACAATGTTGCTTATTTTCTATGACGAAGTGACATTAGCTACTGTCAATTTACTTCGACTAATTAACAATTCGGGTATACGCCTCTACGCCAGCGGCAAAGTTAGAGCGAACGGGTAGTACTAGATTTTTTACATTCAATAAAATAATAGTTCTGACATATCAGTATGACCATCGAGAAACACTCCAGTCGGTTACAATACTGTAGTCTGTAGTCACCATAGTGTTTGAACATTTATATGTACAGGTAAGTAGGTATGGCGGGACTAAGTATGACAACATAACCTAACGATAAATATACAATATCTTTATTTTCCGGCTTTCTCGATGGAAAATGAATTCATTTATGGAATCTACTAGCAAAACTGAAACGTTTGACATATTTTTCACTTATGTGCGCTCATCTTTTATGTCAGACAATTGCTAGTATGGGAACCTGCCATTGTTCTTTGTATAAAATTTCAAAATATATCCCATGTATATTGTATATTATATATAAATGATAAAAAGGTATATTTCTCGTTTTCATAATATTAAGATAGTTTAAATAGTAAAGTGATTCTTTATTTCAGCAAAGTTCGTCTTATAATAAACATATAGAATAAGGTTATATAGAAAAAGCCATCTCTTAAATATGCCTGCTAGATAATATTAATTTAAGATGAGAACAATTTAATTGTTTAACTGTAATTAATTATATAATCAGCATTATAATTATACTAACTTACATGTATTAAGTAATTTGAATATAGGACTGAATAATGTATAGATAAAGTGATGTTTTAACTTCAAAGATAAGATTTAGCTTCCTACTTTTTTATTTACACTTTATGTCCACCTATTACCTGTAGTACTAAACCTCTTAGTGCTATTATTATTTAAAAACATTTTTATTAATATAAATTTAATATGTAGCAGTCAGCAGCCTTTGGCGTCACGTAAAAACTATGGTTTGTTTTGACAATAACCTTAATATAAATAAAACAGTTAGTTGTATTTTGCCATTGAACTATAAATTCAAATTCCATTATTAATGTATTATTGAAGTACATTCTTACCATTATTTACTTTTAGTACCTATACATTAAATTAAAAAGAAATATGGCTGTGTTTTAACAACAACAACAACGAACAATTTATTCTACAATTTCAGTATTAATGGCATTACATTATTGTTATCTCATTACCGAATAAAAAGAGGTATAAATAACAGTTTCATTACTATTGACAGTGTCACGTCCGTTTTAATCATAAATGAGTATGTTCTTATAAATAAAATTAATTTTCATCCCAATCCGAGTGTGAATTTCAAAATTTAATGGGGATATCATCGTTTAAATATGACATTTTTTTTTGTAATATAGCTCGTTGCATGTAATTCCTGGGAAATTGATTACAATTTTTAAATGTTATCGATTCCCCAATTCCCAGTCGTGAAATAAGGTGTTTACCACTAATGTTTATATTTCAGCTGTCGAGTTGTAGTCCGTCTTTTTTAACTTAAAATTATTTATCGTTTGTAAAAAATGTAAATATTAGGTGATTCAAAATTAGGTAATTCATCACTAATTTATTATTAAAGTACATTCTTACCATTATTTACTTTTAGTACCTATACCTTAAATTTAAAAAAATTGATAGCTGTGTTCTGATGAATACAAATTTTAGACGAACATTTCATCTTCCATTGTGAACTTTTATCTTACAATTTCAGTATTAATGAAATTACATTATTATTATCTCGTTACCGAATAAATTACAGTATCATTACTATTGACAGTGTCACGTCCGTTTTAATCATTAATGAGTATGTTGTTATAAATAAATTTAATTTTCATCCCAATGCGGGTTTGGATTTCAAAATTTAATGAGGATATCACCGTAAATATATGACTAGCAAATTAATACAGCTCGTTGTATGTTTTTCCTGGGGAAATGATTAAATTTTTTAAATGTATCTAATGATGGCAATGCAGTCGTGAAATAAGGTTAACGATTAATGTTTGTAATTCAGCTGTCAAGTTGTAGTCCGCCATTTTAAACTTATAGTTTGTAAAATATGTAAATATTAGGTAATTCAAAATTATTTGTAAATTAACAAAGTATGATATGTGGAGAAATTGTAAAAGGACCAACAGTGGGGAATGAATGAATGTAATTGGAAATGGATTGCATTGTAATAAAGAGAAAATAAATTCAATTTGAAATATATTTTCTTTGTTTTATTATTTTAAAAGTTGAAATGTGGGAGTATGATACTATGCATCTGCCTACTCCTTCGGGGACAAGGGCGTGACTATTATGTATGTTTGTATGTATGTATTGGCACTTATCTCACCGCTTTACGTGGAACAAAAAACTATAAGGTGTAATGTGAGCGCATACGTCTATTTTGCGTGTGGAAAATACGTCATGGATGTTATGCCGGACCAACTAATAACCAACTCAATATCTACCTACTGCCCACAGTTGCGAGCCCTGGGTAAGCCCTCGGAATGAGCCCAGGATATAGGTAGCTATGCCCATGTCTGTACTTTTGGGGAAGGTTTGACTTATGAATGCATGTTTTATTAAATTAAAATAGAAGATGCAATGTCGTTTGCCTTTCCTAAGATGGACTAAAAGAGTACACATGCATGGGTAAAGTGCGAGGTTTAGGTGCAGTTAGGTGCAGCGCAGACTTCAGACTTTTGTGCGATCGAGTCTGCGGCGTTCAAAGAGGCTGCTTTACGTACATTGCCCATTGTAGATTTTTCAAAGACTGTGCGCTACGGATAGTGCCGCATTCCAAAGTTCTTTGTAGCCATGGACAGGAGTTGGATGTCAATCAGCTAAGATAATATTCAACATTAGGACAGACACTTATGGCCAATTAGCTTTACACAAAAAATGTAAATAATTCGATTTTAAATTGACGTTTCTCTAGAATACGTTTAAAAACCAAACAGACATTGCTTATTAACTAGGCATTGCTTTTCTGATCGTAACTGAATTTAATTTTTTAAGAATAAAAAATATTGCATATCTGAATTTGCTACCACAATAATGCATAAACTTTACCGAGCTATGTAGATCCTGATTTACAAAATGAGCACAATAATTGGAAGCACATCAGATTATTGCCAGGGACCTACTTTCAGGTGGAGCTGGTGAAAAAACTTAAATATGCGTAAGTATTCATAAAAAGGGTACACTGTCTGAATATTATCTTGCTATCTATTATCTATGCTTCATAAACCTAGTTAGATTAGACGTGTCACTGGAGACATTGCTTCTGGTACTAAAGTTGCTGTATAGCTCAACCACAACAACCATATCAAGGATTTTTTTCCCAAATAAAGGCATATCCTAAAAAATCCATTTTATAAATTGAAGGATTTAATTCGAAAAGGGGTTAACTGACGTTTTTATGCAAAACGACTTCTGGGTACCTTTGGATTCGTAGTATAATTATCTACCTTATGGCATTAACAGAAAAGCGAAATTTTTTACGTATCTCGATATATTCAGTCTAAAAAGTGTTTACCCCTTCTTGAATTAAACCCTTCATATAAATTATTAGCTAAAGTATTAAATTGGACATGGTAAGTCCACAGAGATCTCCATAATGGATTTTAGTGGACAAAAGCAATTCCCTAACTTTATGCGATGATAACTCTATTCGGTAATGTGTGGTGTGTTATAATATCTGACTTTAACCTATAAATTTATATAAGAATAAACGTAAAGAGTGTCTATTTTTTTAAACAATTTAATATAAGTACAATAGAAAAAGAGTCGCAAATAATAGCATAATGGACTGGACGACATTTAACGAATATATTGTACCTTAAAAGCGAGCAAAGATGAAAATGTAGGCATGTCGTTAATTGGTTGTCGTTTTACTAAAGCCTGAATGTGACCTAGCATATCTAGAGCATTTTTTAAATATAAATTAAATTAGAGCGTTTGTAGAGCAATTTCTTGAAGGTTACATTTTACATAATTTACCCTTCACGAGGTTAACCTGTCTTTTACATTTTTGATTAATCGGTGCCTTGAAATAGGTACAAATTTTTATACATTTCTGTACCTGCTTGAAATGTGATAAGGTCACAGAAAGGTAACATAATTACTATGAAAAAATAATGACGCCTGTATGAGACATACAGAGGTAAATTAGACACATACATACATACATATGGTGACGCCTTTATCCCCGAAGGGGTAGGCAGAGGCATATTATATGCCCACATTTCACCTTTATATAATCAGTCCCACGTAATAGGTGGTGAGCCGTATTGACGTGTTTAAATGGACAGGCGCAGGTTGTGACTGCCTGCTGTTGAAATTAAACCTTCAACTTAGCTTAAGGACTGCCATTTTACTGGCAACCGGGACCAACGGCTTAACGTGCCTTCCGAAGCACGGAAACGCTCAAATAAATGTCACAAAGTGATCACATGGATGGTCACCCATCCATGGACCGGCCATAGTGAAAGTTGCTTACTGCAGTGATCGTTTAGAGAACACTAAGTCCGCGGGGCCACGAGCGCTTCTTTAATTAGACACATACATTTTGAAAATATTTTTTATTGTCCTACGTAATAGGGGCTAGCATATTGCTATCACACCGGACATGGAGACGTTATTATATCCATTCTGTAATCCGGACTAAACCTCCGACAGTCAAAACTGATTACACATTCAGAAATACGATCACTGCAGTCCGAGCAAAAGCTCTACCACGGAATATTTAAATGAATATCGACTTTACAGTATCGGGTGCAAGGGATTAGGGAAGACCAATATCCCCAAACCTAAGCGCTCTGAACTTTAAAACTTAACTTTTGGAAAATATACAACTTGGCCCATTCAGGATTTGAACCCACAAACTTTGCCTAAACCGGGGCAATACTCTAACCACTTGAGCCAATGGGAGCGTAATGAGAGCATTGCCCCGGTTTAGGCAAAGGTTGTGGGTTCAAATCCCGTATGAGCCAAGTCGTCTTTGTTCAAGGCCCTCATGAATTCTAGGTCGGACTCCTTCTGGCTAAAACTACACGGTGCACTACAACGGCTGGGAGTCGTGGGTAAGCTCTCGGAAGAATTTCCCATGATCCGCCCATATGGAGTTTATCGAATAAAACTTAATAACAATAAAAGTCTAATCCCTGCTGCTCCCGGCAATCAATAAAAGCATAGATCTGCTTTAGGTCTTTAGAGATCTAAGGTACAAAAAAAGGAACTAGGCATATGCGAAGATGAAGAAGAATATCGATTTTATAAAGGTAGGAGGTACGAACTTTAACAACAGTCGTTCTGATTCAGCGAAATGTGATAGGTATGCATAAAAAAAGTAATTATTCGGCGATCTAATTACCAGGGCAATAAAGGTGGGCTGAAGGCATAACGGGACATTATATCCAAGGAAACTGTGTTGCCACACAAATGTCAAAGTACTGCCAGTATTAAGGGAATGATACTGTAAATAAATAAATAAATATTTGTGGACATCCTCACACAACATCATCTAGCCCAAATCGAGCTAATATTAGCTTGTGCTATGGGATCTAGACTACTGATATACATATTTATATATTTCTAAATACGTGCATATTTACATAGAAAACACCCGAACTCTGAAACAAACATTTGTGAATCAAACAAATATTTGGACCGACCCGGGGAATCGAACGCAGGACCTCAAGAGCGGCAGGCGGTTACACTACCGACTGCGCCACCTAGGTAGTCAAAGTTAAAATAGATTTTACTGCTTTATTACAAAAAGGACTGCGATTTTTATTCAGATTTAAGCATAAATAGATGGCCCCGCCCAGCGTGAAAATCTGTTTCCGTTCACGCATCTCATCTCATGTTAATTGTATTTTTGAGATCAATTAAAGCCCATGTATTTTTTTTTTGTTGACGCGGGGAACGCCTTTACGCGCCTTCATCCCAGCTGCGGGGGCAGCTGGGATGGTGTGTGGGACTCCCGGCCCGTTCCGGAATGAACCGTCCTACCCACTAAACCCCGCGGTGTTCCTCCTCACCCTTTAGCCGGGCCGAGGGATATCAAAAGATTATTCACGTCGACCTGGCTAGGGGCGCCCCGTATATTCGAGGCTCTCCTAGGGGGAGCCCGATGGGCGGCTCCCCAAAGCTCCCTAAGGAGCTGAAGACCACGCCTGCACCGCTCTCGAGCGCCCCTCTGTAATAGAGGAGACAGAGAGCGGCTGGCGCAGGCGTGCGCTAATGGGCACCCCCGGAACACGGGAAAGGTGCCCACCGCCATGTGACCGTTGGTGGGCGGGGTCGCCCGACCTTGCGCCCACGGTCAAGAAACAATCGGGGGCGCGCAGTGACTCCTCACCGCGGCGCCCCCGAACTGCACGGCAGAGCGGGAGCATTATGGATCCCGCATCCCAAGCCCATGTATTATTCCAGACTGTAATCTATTCCTATACCAATTTAAGTTGAATCTGTTACGCCGTTAGAGCGTGAAAAAGTAACAAATATTTTATTGGTAAATTATTCCACACTGGCAACCCTCAACACGTCACAATATGCAATGAATCACAATTTACGTTGGCGCGTAATTAACTTATGTTGCCATAACATATCGGGAGTTAGATCGTATGTAATGAACGTCCAATAGTGCCTGGTCATTTACTGGCTGATGAACAGCTTCTGAATTAATTGGCAATAATTACGTGCTACCTGCTGCTCGCGTGTTTGTTGATTGATATACTGCTGTATGTATGAATGTACTTGAATGTCTGTTGTATGTGAAATTCTATCAGTTCAATTTGTAAGACGGTTTACTAGTCACATTAACTTGCATAAGATTCCATGAATGAAACACCCTCAGCTCCGCTCACCCACTTCTTACCTACGGTCCTTAGATGCGATCAAAGGCAATTAATTATTTCAGACGCCATATCAAACTATCTTTTTTTTTTATGAACGTGACGGCAATTCTTTTAGATGCTATGCCGGACACCTACCGACTAAAAAACCTCACGTAACGCCCAACAACCTACGGTCGGGAGCCCCGGGTAAGCCCTCGGAAGGATTTCCCAGGACTCCCAACATACCCACGGCTACTACTGCGGCCTCGTCCAGGGGGTGGTTCGGGTGCTATCCCGCGTCTTTGGGGGCTTTCGGGTGTGATCCTGCTTCTTAGAGGCGGCGTGCGTGAATCCCTCACGTCACGCTGCCGTCATGGGCTTGCTTCTGTAAGGACGGTGAGCAGCCCACTCACCGTCCCCAGCCCCCCGTTTTATTTCAAACTTAGAACAGATGATCCACGTGACCTAGAGACGTAATTTAATGCAACAGAGTCACAGACTACAGACACTCTCGCCATAAGCCCCTCTGCAGTCTATTTTAAGAGAGGGGCTAAAACAGACTACCCATTTTAGACTGAAATTGAACCGATCCATCTCTTTAATTTGACGTTAAAATTATTCATCAGCAGATATTATTCAAATTAGAAACAGTAAATTGCATTGAACACGCTAACGTTTAAACTCAGGTAGCCTGCCACTGTGTCAGAAACATAACTGTGTCAGGAAGATGACTGTGTCAGATAATTTGAAACAGACATGGTACAGGTTGAATTAGCCAAGCGTTTATCCTCACAGATGTTAATCGTTCATTTTCATTTGCAAAGGCGACGACAATCTCGCTATTCAACTCGTAAAGCAAATTAGTGTAATTGTTTTCGTTTGTAGACCTCGCCATTCCTACAACCGTGGAGATAATTTTGCGCCATGACCAGTTTTGATGTATAATTATATGAAAATACTACGACTCTGCCTACTCCTTCGAGTATAAAGTATTGACTATAGTTCTTTTTACGTGTCGAAATCCTCATAGATGTTATGCCGGACTCCTATCGACTAAAAAACCTCACGTAACGCCGAACAGCCTATGGTTGGGAGCCCCGAGACCCGTGCGTTTGGGTTTTATCACACTTTTTATTGGGGTTCGGGTGCTATTACGCTTTTTTTTCTGCTATCCCACTTGCTTGAGGGGTAAAAAGACGTGCTACCATTTGGCTTGCTTCTGTATAGGATAGGACTAAGGATCTCCCATTCCAAGCAGCGACAGACACAACACACACAAATCAGCTTTATAGATGATAATTAAATTCGATGTGTCTCAAAAATAAAAATCAGTTCCGTTATACGTAACGATTTTACTGCTTGCAGGACTGTATTCTCAAAACTTTCCTTTCGAGCAATTTCTTTTCGCTTCTTTACTTATTTTGTAGTTCTCGATCCGATGTTGCAAGATTTTGCATTTTTATATAGTTGTATGCATTTTGCAAACGGATTCAGGAACTTTCATTCTAAATTCCATCCATGAATATTAAATTTTACTTGGCCAGTTTCCATTTGTATTGGAATCGGCAATTTTCTTTTCGATCGAGCAGCAAACCACAAAACAAATTTACTGGCAACACGGCCAAGTTGGAAGAATGGTAGAAATAGAATCTTTGAACATAGATGTGATAAAAATTGAATCTTGAAGGCGAATAACATTTTTCAATCACACGGAATGCACTGCATTGTTTTACTTTGATGTTTGAAAATTTTTTAGATAAAAATATAGGTTTATGTAGCGTAAACACTGTTGAAATTACAATTAATAGAACATCACTCGTCTACCAATTGTTTCGTTTAATATTTGCCTACTTAAAATGGTAAATATGTGAAACTATAATGAGCTAAGTTTCCATTTCAAAATTGCTAAATCAACCTTAAAAATATCTTTTGAGCTTGTATGCAACTGTAACATCTAAAAAACACTGTTAATTCTAAAAGCAGCAAGTTTCAATTCCGGTAGAGATATTCAATCGATCACTGACAGCTAATTGCTGAAGATCGAATAATCTCGGGCTTTGCCGAGAGTGCAGTGAAATGTGCGGCTTACTTTGCAAAATGCTTTCATCTAGTATGCAGATCCTGCGATTCGTTGCAGGCTACATTTAGTTGGTTTTATTACTGCACACTAGCAGATTTTTAAGTCAGAGCTTAGGATTAGCCTGACTTGTTTTTGCAAATTATTCATTCCACTTTTACAAACTTAACTATGCGAAAGTTTGTAAGTGTGGATAGATGTTGGTTACTTTTTCACGCTCTAGCGGCTCAACGGATCCGTCTGAAATTTCGTACAGGAATATTATTAGAGTCAGGAGTAATTTTGTGTCTCTGAAATGCGGTGGGATCTAATTTGTAGGTACAAGCTGCAGACACCATTTAGTTTCAGGTATGAGATCAACACTTGCTTCAGTCAGGTTCCAAATTTCAGACTGATGTATTAGGTACTGTAATTTTCTTCTTTATAGGATAGGTAGGTACGTACCTACTCACCTGAAGATTGACCTTTTTCATTTATCCGTTTACTTATGATATTAATAATCTAATCTGAGTGCCTTTTTATACGAGTAAGGCCTTTTTTGTCTTTGGTAAGGTCACGGTCATGGATCCAAAAGTTTTGGCTTTAAGTCCCATACGATAAAAAAATATATTAAAAAGTTATAAGTAGGTAGTAGGTGCGAACTAATGTAGGTGTTGGTCCACCTATATATCAAGTGGGTTTTAAACGGAATTCATACACACATTTTTTTACGTGAGGGAAAATCCTCATGGATGCTATTGCGGACTCCTACCAACTAAAAAACCTCACGTATCCTACCTAACAGCCTACGGTTGGGATCCCCGGGTAAGCCCTTGGAAGAATACCCCAGGAAACCCAACAGAATACCCCAGGATTCCCAACAGTACCTTCTTCTCGCGTTCAGTCTAAAGTTGTAACATTATGCAAATGTAATCAGCAGGGTGGATTATATTGATTACCACATCAAAAGGAAATGATATTCAGAATTTCCAAATCGCTTCATTGAGTTCCAGCATCATTAAAAATGTAGTCATAAACTGTGAAATCTCGAGAAAGTAATTTATATTTAGGTGTGTACATAAAATTTTACGAGGTGCGAACGAAGTTAATAAAAACTATAAAAACCGGCCAAGTGCGAGTCGGACTTGGGCGCGGAGGGCTCCGTAACTAAAAAAACCAAGAAATCAATCAACGTTTGTTGTATGGTAGCCCCCTTATTTGTGTTTTAGACACAGAAATCAGATCTCTTTTCTGATATCTGTGGTTTTAGTATTTGTTGCTATAGCGGCAACAGAAATACATTTTGAGTGAAAATTTCAGTTCTCTCGCTATCACGGTTCCTGAGATACAGCCTCGTGGCGGACAGACAGACTGACGGAATAGGGTCCCGTTTTTACCCTTTAGGTATGAAACCCTAAAAAGTCAAGTTTTGTACAGTCAACTAACTTTTTAATTAAAACTCAAATTTCTAAGATTGACCATTTAAAAATCATAATTTATTCACCCCGCTGTACTTTTTACAGCTTTTTAATCCTCCGTTTCTAGTCATTATTCATCTTAGTTATAAAGGTTTTACGCCTACAATGAGATTAACATGGATGAAAAGGTTTTGGGTACTTATGTTAACGAATTAAGTACGTATATTGACTGTTAAGGACTGGGTGTAAATGTGATATCTTTGGGTCCAAGCAACGTCACCGGAATAATGAAAAGTTTGGAGACCTACAGATATCGTTTTTAGGGTCTCGTACCCAAATGTTATGAATTGGACACTATTACACTGAGACACTATTACGCTGTCCGTCTGTCTGTCTATATCCAGGCTGTATCTCAGGAACCGCGGTAGCTATACAGCAGAAACTTTCACAGATTATGTATTTCGGTTGCTGATAACAACAAATACTTGGGTACTAAAATCAGAAAAAAAAAACTTAAAGGGGCTCCCATACAAAAAACGCAATTTTTTATCGTTTTTTGGTACGATACCCTCTGTGCGTGAGTCCAACTCGTACTAGGTCGGTTTTAATCCAAACTTAATACTAAACTTCCCCCTTCATTAGCTTTTAAAACAAAATTATGCCCAAGGTTTTGCATTTGCATAACATTGGCGATAAACTCGCAAACAGCAGGGTAGCACAAGTAAGTATGTACACGATACCTCTGGGCTCAAAGGTCGTAAAGGACATTTGGGCGAAAATGACTTTTTGATACAGTTTTACTCAATTTTTAATTCCCTATCGATCTGTATATTCCGTTTTACGAAATTCGCAAAAAACTGCCTTTACGACCCACATAATCTGAGACTTTAAGCCAAGTTTACCGTGAAAATATTGAAGTAAATAACACTTACCTACTAGAGTGAAATTATTTTGGTAGTAAAGGAAAATATAAAGAAAATTTTGAGTGTAAAACACATAAAAAATTTAAATGGTCCTATATTCCCTATAAGTCACCTCAAAAATATGGATGTAAAGGACATCAGGACTTGTCCTGATGTCCTTTACATCCATACTGCTACTTGTAGCAGTGTGTTAAAGTGGGTAACTTTAAAAGTGAGCTAGATACAATCGACTTTGGAGACCCACAGGGTAGCGTGCTTGGCCCAACGCTTTTTATAATGTATATGGATAATATAATATGCTATGCCGATGACACTGTTGTTATATTTGACTGTGCAAGTTGGGCTGAAAAATTTACGAAAGCCGAGTTGGGCCTGGGGCAAGTGTCAACATGGTTGCGTTATAATTTAGTGACACTGAATGCCAGTAAAACTAAATATGTATGTTTTCATAAAACAGCTATATCGGCCCATTACACATCTCTTGGTATCAAATTACACTTCTGCAAAGAAATGAAAGGTTGCAAATGTGAATTCATCCAAAGGACAGACAGCATTAAATACCTTGGCGTAATTATTGACGAAAACTTGTTAAAAAACACATCATCGTTTTGTAAACGGAGTGCGAAAACCCGCAAATATAATGAAATTTCTTTGTTCTTCAGCGCCAACGGACGACCTGAAATCCGTTTATTTTGCCCCGAGTCCTACTGAGTCAGTCGGCCGTCCCGTGGAGTCAGCGCTCCACAGTCACAGCACAGTCGATGACTGTGGCAAGCAACCTCCCACTATCGCCGACTGTGGAACCACGATGCCGGATATTGTAATCCGGCAGTGCGGCATTGGTGCTGAAGAAGTGTGCAGCTGAATTATGTCCAACGCTAACACGCCTGTTTCGTCTTTCCTATTCGTCGGGAGAAGAGTTGATGGCTTGGTAAGAGGCGAACGTTCAGCCGATCCCCAAGAAAGGGGATAGGTCGGATCCGGCCAACTATCGCACCATAGCCGTAACCACCGTAATCTGCAAAGTGTTCGAGCTAATTATCAACAAACAGCTCATGCGCTATCTGGAGAATCACTTGTTAATTAGCGATTGTCAATATGGCTTTAGGCCGAAACGATCAACGGGTGACCACTTAGCGTACATTACACACACCTGGGGTGAGGCTATGGAGAAGCACGGTGAATCTCTGGCTATTGGCCTAGACATGGCTAAAGCCTTTGATAGGGAATGACATGCGTCGCATCTTTCCAAGCTGCCGCCATATGGTCTATCGCCTCAGTTGTGCCGATGGTTGGCCAGCTTCCTGCACGGGCGACGTACACGGGTCCTCTGTGATGGTCAGGCTTCCTGCTTTTTGCAGGTATATGCCGGAGTACCACAGGGATCGGTATTTTCCCCAACTCTCTTTCTTCTGCATATCAATGACATGCTGTCCCTTGGGTGCATTCATTGTTATTCGGATGATAGTACTCTGCATGGGAGCTATTCTGGCCGTCCAGCGGAGGGGCGAGGCGACGTGGAAGGAAAGAGACGACAACTCGTGGCGGATCTTCACCGGAACCTGGGTCGCATTGCCCAATGGGATTCGGTCAACCTGGTCAAGTTCAATGCCAGAAAAACACACAGTTTACAGCTAAGAAGTCCCCATTCCTATCCCTACCCTGTCTTCGGAACATTAGGGTTCCACTAAAAGAAAGCCCAATCACAAAACCTACGTAGAGAGATGTATTGGGCTGGCCTCGTGGAAACTAGAATTCCTGAATAAGCTGAGACTATTTCACATCACATCAGAGATGTTTACTGTACAAGACGAAGATTCACCCCTGCGTCGAATTCTGTTCTCACATTTGGGATGACTCCGCAAGACACCTACTAGCGTCAAAGCTATGCAGCGACGTACTACCCAATAATTGGTTGTCCTGAGGTGACGGGAGGCCTCGAACCGTTAGCGCAACGAAGAACCATAGCGTCCTTGGCTGCCTTCTACCGAATGTATTACGGTGAATGTTCTGAAGAGCTCGATACAACCTAATCCTACCATCTCCTTTCCAAACCCGAACAACGCGTGCCGGGGCAGAGATGCCACTCATACACAGTTGAGAGAATTTTCGCCTGAACCAAGCATTTCAAAAGATCGTTCATCTGTCGAACTATAAGAAAATGGAACGACCTGCCCGCATACGTTTTTCCCTCATCTTACAATCCCAGGTTCGTCAAGAGGAGCGTGAAGAGGCACATCACAGGGCCGGCAACTTGAGGAACCACTGTCGAAAGTCTTACAGACTGTGAGATTGGCCCCCAATCTCACAGTCAATAAAAAGGCTTACCATCAGGGTGGTGGCGGCGTCAATTTGACGAGCTTAATATTAAAAAATATAAGTTTATTTAATAATGTAGCCCTTAAAAATGAGTTAGCAAGTGATCCTTATGACCTAAAAATTATTACACTAGTCGATTATTACCTTATTTTCTTCAGAATTGCGCAGTGAAGTAGATTTACACCCTTCGGTGAAATGTTAGGATGGAAATTTGACGGGTGTAAAGGACTTTTATTTTCAAATTTATGGTCGTAAAGGAAATCTATCTCGGTAAATACAGCACTAGGGTATTTTTTTTAATCTGCCTTAGAAAATACTATAAATTCTAAGCACTTTCTTCCTTGGTTTTATTAAAATAGCTCAAGAAACAAAAAAGTGAGAGTACAAAATATTTTTTTTCTTTTGTTTTTTGCTTCTCCTGAAAAGTCCCATTTTGTCCTTTACGACCTTTGTGCCCAGAGGTATCGTATATTTAGAGTAGTTTCAGTTTCATGAGGTATCTAACATTTCCTCTATAGAAAATAATGATTGTGTTAGCTAACGACCGGGTAGCACCGATCTTCACAAACGAAGTGTGCGCGGAAGAAAGCCCCTATCGAACCGTACTGTGCTCGAACCCTTAGGATACAAAATGGGAGGATTGCTCATCCTCACACTTATCCTACACTCCGAATATAAATAAACTATGTCGATAGCCGAGTCTAAAAACTTCCAAGTATGCTGAAATTCCAGTTGCAAATGGAATAAAGACTAATTGCTTTCGCAAAGAAAATACTTAGACGTAGCCTACATTTGGCTCTGAGTATTTTAAACCGAATAAGCTTGCAAAGAGTAGAATGATCTATCTAGAATGCTGAATTAATGTTTTAACGATGAAACTCGACTGTGTCGACGTACTTTTGAAATATTTTTGCACTTACAGAGAGATATTCTGTATAAAATTACAGTTTTATGTTCAATGACCTCCTCGACTTATCGTCTAAGCATTCTATCTCCATCGTGAGTGAAAATTTCATCAAACTAGGTCATGCATTTTTGTGGATAGCCGTGATTAGTATACCCGAGAAGCTACTTTCTTGTTACTCTTATTATCTGACGTAGTGACTCAATAATATTATTTTCATGAATTTTGAGCATAAATACCTATTCTCCTCACCTCATGGCGCCAATTTGTCCAGCGGTGGACTGCCAATTCGATATTAAAGATAAAAAAATACCGCCAAAATATATAAAAAGAAAATTATAACGTGGCCGCTACCATACCAAAACTTATCCTCCCTTAAGCAGTTATTCCACTTGACTTTGTGGAGTCTCTGAATGCCGTCAGTGTTATTGTTGGCTAGTACGGTGAAAGGTATAAGTTGTTCGCTGATGTTTGGCTCTACCACAACAACCACATCCTATTATGTATTTTTATTTCACTCGTATATCCTAAAAAGTCCATTTAAATACAAATTAGTTAAGGTATTAAAGTAGACATGGTAAGTCCACAGATATCTTCGTAATGAATTTTAGTAGGCAAAGGCTCTTTTCCCTAACTTTATGAGATGATAACTCTATTCGGTAATGTGTGGTGTGTTATTATCTCTGACTTTAAACTTTAAATTTATATAAGAACTAGCTGTTCCCCGCGGATTCGATCTCGTAGAAGTAAGTTATATCGTAAAATCCTAACTCTCCTTTTGCGCAGTCGGTTAAAAAGTAGTCTATATCCTTCAGAAGGCCTCGAACTATCCCTATACAAAATTTCATCTCAATCGCTCCAGCCGTTTGGGCGTGAAATCGTAACAGACAGACAGAGAGACAGACAGACAGAGAGACAGACAGACAGAGAGACAGACAGACAGAGTTACTTTCGCATTTATAATTTCATTTTCATTTCATTTATTTATTTTGCAGAATATGGGTACAATAGATGTTTTACATAATATAATTATTGAGTTACACCATACTTAACTTTACAGCATGCAAAAATTACACAAACAATAAACATAACATTGATAAATATTATAGTAACCTACGAGTATGTTCAATGTGAAACAAAACTATTTAGTAGTCAATAAGATTACATTTTTCAATTCCAATCAGAAATAAGTGATGTCAAATACAATTTACAATAACAAATAAAATTAAACATTAAGTATTAAAATTTTTACAATTCATTTTCAATTTTATCTGACAAATATTCATCCACAGAATAGTATGACTTTGACAATAGGAGCTTCTTAACACTTGACTGAAACTTATCGATATTGGATATGGTTAAAATTTACATTGGCAGTTTATTATAAATTCGTGGTAACATACAAAATACACTTTTGTTCAAAAATTTTGTTTTATTTGATGGTAGCCGTATCTTTAAGTTATGTCGTTTACTATTCAATTTGTCAAATACATATGTTAATATTCTTTTTGGCAAATAGCACCACTTCGAGAACATAAATACATGGAAGAGTGAGCAACTCAAATTGAGCAAAATAAGATCTACAGCTGTCGGTTTGTTTTAACTTGAAGACAGCCCTTAAACATTTCTTTTGTGCAATGAACACTGCCATATTGTCTGAGGAATTGCCCCTGAACATAATTCCGTATCTTAGTAGGGACACGACGTGTCCATGATAGGCTTGTTAACACGGTGGCTGTACTGGAAGTTTTTGTTAGCATAAAGAGTGCGTACGAAAATCGATGAAGTTTACTACAAAGCAATTCTGTATGTGATGACCAAAACAGGCTAGAGTCCAAAGTCATTCCCAAAAATTTTGTGATGTCGGTATGTTCTATCTTCTTGTCATCATACTTAATTGTCATGTCATTTAATGTCATAATGTTTGTTTTTGCTAAATTAATTGTCAATTTGTTCAATGTCAACCAGTTAATTATGTCAGATATAGTTTTATTTATGTCAAATTCCATCTGCACGCTATTTTTGCCAGTAAATATCACGGTACTATCGTCGGCGAATAAAATCGATTTATGATGTGTCACTTTTGGCAAGTCATTTACGTAAATTATAAATAAAAGTGGTCCCAACACTTCCTTGTGGGATGCCCAATCTAACAAGATTAAATTCAGATGAATGATTTACAACTCTTTTCAATGATGGACAAAGTCTTGCTATTTGTGTTGATTGCAATCTATTTTTTAGATATGATTTAATTAAATCTAAGGCATTGCCTCGTACTCCATACGCATATAATTTATTGAGAAGAATTTCATGGTCAACATTATCAAACGCCTTAGTCAAGTCCATAAAAAGCGCACATGATTGACTACCAATGTCAATATTTGGCATTACAGTACCAAGAAAATCATATATGGCTGTGTCTATGGATCTATTATTCCTAAAGCCTATCTGTTCATTTGCAAATAGTTTATTGGTTTCGAAGAAATTATAAACACTCTCGTGGATAACCTTTTCAAAAACTTTAGAAATAACAGGCACCAACGCTATTGGTCGGTAGCAATTGAACCACCAATTGGAAGAAGGGAATAATTCCAAAAAATTAGAATGGAGATAATTAAAAAAAACTTTATAATTTTTTACTTTCGAGGTATAGATTCATTTAACGTTAATATATTGAAGAAAATACAAATTCTGTTTGATTTACAGATAAACATGGCTAAAATATATAATATTCATCTATTTATGTATGTATAAGTGTGTTGGATTAATTCCCTTCTTCCAATTTATCATTTACAGTATGCAAAATAATTTGGAATATAAAAACAAAACGATTTATTTATTAGAAAATCATAAAGAGACTATTATTTATTCATCTATTTCATCACTTTCAGGCCTTGTAGTTGGCCAGGTCAGGATAATTTCGTAAAAATCTTAAATTCTTCAGGAATTTAAATTGGATTATTTTTGTAGGTCGTTCATTTTTTCTCATTTATAGTTATTTGGGAACATTATGCCAGAGATTCTGATATTTTCGGATTTGTAGAAGGGTTTCGGAGCAAAATGTAGATTTAACGAAACCATCGATGAATTCGGAACATGTCAAGTAACCCTTAATGACTCGAACTATACTCAAAGCTTCTGTATTGAGAAATCTTGAATTTTGTTGCTTGGTCTAATGACTCACAGCTATTCTTGAAACACACCTGCCAGGAGTTTTTAAAATCAAGTATGTCGTTTGAAGTAATGGATTTAACTGAAAACCCCTTAACTTTTGCAGCTAAAATAACACTGTTAGATTCATTCGAAACGTGAATTCTGTCCTTTTTCCCAATGAATCTTTTAGCGGTTCCATCACACTGTCAAAATGAATGGCCACGTAGCGAAAAGTATTGATATATTTTCTAAAACGATTCATTATAACAAGAGTGGTAAGAATCTTATAAGAGTATTATTCCTATTTTGTCCCCCGCAAGATTCGCTGAAAGCATGTAGTTCTTTGACAGAGGAATCCATGTTCCTTATCGTCTTCCACAATAAACTGCATACCTCAACCGGGCCTCGTTTGGTTTCACCCTCATGGTTATAGAAATCAGCTGTATTTCTCTTTAAATCGTGAAAACAAAACACGTAAAGCCATAGTTTTCTTAAATAAAACATCTCTTGGGATCAGAGGACTGGGCAGATTTTGTATATAATCAAACACACACCTGCATCTTCTCTTTACTGGCACAAGGCCGAAATTTCTTTCTGTTCATTATAAAACTTTTTAGCACGTCTACGATTTGAATAGTGACAAAAAAAAAACCCCAAAAAGAAACCCTATGTCTACCTATATTCATAGTTGATAGTTGGAAGAAAGGAATAAAGGAAGGATTTATTTCCTTCTTCCAACTAACTATTTTTATGACCGCATGAAACTATACGAAATGAATGGATTTTGTTCCTATCTTCGAACTCACAACAAAGCTCTACATTCTAAGAATGTAAAAATGTAGAAAAGTGAATATCTTAAAAAGTGGTGTTTATTCCCTTCTTCCCATTGGTGGTTCAATTCATGTCCTGTTTATCACCCTTCTTAAACATGGGTTTGATTATTGTATATTTGAGTGCATCTGGAAAGATGCCGTGTAATATGCACAGATTGATAACATAACTCAAAATATATGATATTTTAACTGAGACACACTTCAAAATTTTGACCGATATATCATCATAGCCAGTGCTATTGGTTGCTTTAAGATTAAAAATTATTCTATGAATATCTATAGGAATAGTAGGTCGAATGAATATAGACTTTGAGTGAATTGGCATATCTATGACTGAATTATTTATATAAGACCCCTTATTCTGTTCATATAAATAAAATTTGTTAAAAGACTCAGCGATTTGTTTACCATCACAAATGCGTTCGCCATTTATATGGATACTTTTAATGTCGTCAGGAGGTTTATTTATTTTATTACTATTTATCACATTCCAAGTTGCTTTCCCTTTATTAGCAGATGATTTAATGTAGTAGTTGTTGCGTGATTTCTTGGTCAATCTAATAACTTTATTCAATCTGGACGACAAAGCCATGAGCCGATGTTTGCTATCTTTATTGGGTTTATTTCTAAATTCCCATAAAAGCTTTCTTTTTCGCTTGCAACAAAACCGTATGCCCTTTGTGATCCATCTTGGTCGGATATTGGAATAAATCCGCATAGTTCTTACAGGAAAACATAGATCATAAAAACATCGACACAGGTTATAAAAGTTATTAAAAGCTGTATTAGGGTCTTCGGTATGTAGTGCATCCGAAAAACTAAGTGAAATAATGCATTCTTGGAATTTTTTAATACACTCGAGAGCAATGAATCCGGGTCACTTAAAGAATGTTAAAAATCTCGGAAACTAAAAATGATAGGTTAATGCAATAAATTGTATTTAATAGACAATGTAATACTCCTTAAATGAAAGTAAAAAAAATATGAGTCACCATACATTTTATTAACACAAAATTACATAAAGAAAAAACTGCTGATCTCTCCTTAAAACAAAAAATAGGAAACATGAAATTTTTGAACTTTATTACGATTTTCTTGAATTTTAATACTTCGTATTGCCTCCTCGTGCTTCCATTACTGCGTTTACGCGGTTTGGCATGCTGTACACCAAGTTCCTTATACGATTTTGGGGAATATTCTCCCATTCCTCTGTGAGAGCAATTTTGAGCTCACGAAGCGTGATTGGGGGAGGGTTTCGTTGTTTTACGCATCTGCCTAGCTCGTCCCAAGCATGCTCGATCGGGTTGATATCCGGGCTGCGCGCTGGCCACTCCATACGAGTAATGTTCATCTCTTGAAGGTAGTCATTCACAATCCTACCTGTATGAGGTCGGGCATTGTTATGCATAAATATAGCATCCTCACCTAAATTGACCATAAATGGACCAACGTGATCATTGAGGATTTCTTCCACATATCTTACGCTAGTTAAAGAGCCGTTTTCTATGATCACCAGCTCTGTGCGACTTTCAGAAGAAATTCCGGCCCACACAAGTACAGACCCACCACCGTAGGCTACTTTTTCTTCGATGCATGCTTGCTTGAATCTTTCCCCTGGTCTTCGATACACTCTGTGTCTTCCATCGTGCTTGTAGAGCATAAATTTTGATTCGTCGGAGAACATAACTTTTGACCAATCTTCAATACTCCAATTTACGTGGCTCTGGGCATACCTTAGTCTCGAAATACGATGCCCACGCTCCAGTTTAGGGCCGTTTGCAGGTCTAAGGGGTTTTAAGTTAGATTCAGCAAGCCGACGTCTTACTGTCCATGCACTTGGGTTACTTCCTCCGAGGCGTCGAAACTGATTGGTGAGTTCAGTTCCTGTGAGAAAGCGATTTCGAAGCATGGTGTTCACCAAGTATCGGTCTTCTCGTGCTGTGGTACACCTGGTTCTGCCCGTTCCTGGTCTGCGTAGGTTAGAACCAGTTTCTTCGTAACGTCGGAGAACTCTTTGTACTGTTGACAGCGACACACCGACAGTCCTGGCTGTATCGCGCTGACTCCGGCCGGTTTCCAGCATTGTAAGTATTCTGGTGTATTCTTCAGGCGTAAGCGACATAATTTCAGCTTGATTAATGAATATAGAGCACTATCAACATGGTTTATGTACCCACATAAATGACAGATTACAAACAAAAGCAACACCAAATGCTGTAATTTCGTAGTTCCATCTTCGAAAGTGGCCCTTTTTCAAATTTGATTTTTTTATGATATAACTTTACAATAACTAAGAAGTTTTAATAGTTACCTTCATTTAAGGAGTATTACATTGTCTATTAAATACAATTTATTGCATTAACCTAGCATTTTTAGTTTCCGAGATTTTTAGGATTCTTTAAGTGACCCGGATTCATTGCTCTCGAGTGTATTTTCTACGCTATAATTACGTTTATAAACATGCCAAAATTTTAAATGGGAACCAGTCTTGACAGGACATGTTAACAATTGAGCTTTATGATCCGATAGAGCAAATTCCAACACCTCAGCTTTACAATTCTTTACATTAAACAGAAAATTATCTAGGCACCTGCCACTCGCCGGCCGCGTTGGTTCATGAATACCTAATCTTAAATTATAACTTTGTACTAAACATTTAAATTCTGATGTCACATTACTGTTTTCAAGAGTATTAATATTAAAATCACCACATATTATTCCGCTTTTTTGAAAAACAAAAGTGACTCAATAATGAATTAAATGACGAGAAAAATCCATTTATATCTTCATTACTGGACCTAGTTAAGTAAAATCAATTTATAGTCTTACCTTTCGGAGTTTCCAGGTAATCTAAAAAACGTTATCTCTGGGTGCGTCATTGACGAATTCATGCAACCAAAACAAGCAGAATAGGCTCTAGTTGTCATATTAAATATTTTTAGTAAATAAACCTCGCGCGGTTACTATCTAGAAAACGATACACCGTCCATTCGTCTACTCGGCACAATCGCGACTGCGGCGCCTGCTTGCGTGCTGAAAGGTCTGCCGAAAACGAGACTCGTAGGTATAGTTTGCGCTTCGTCCGTTTGTAGGGAGTTACAGTACTGGTTAGTACTCTTTATACTGTGCCTAGGTGGTCTATATACATCTTACTAATATTATAAATGCGAAAGTTTGTGAGTGTGGATGTTTGTTACTCTTTCACGCTCAAACCGCTGGACGGATCGGGCTGAAATTTGGTACAGAGATACATTATAGTCTGGAATAACACATAGGCTACCTTTTATCCCGGGAATAACTTCCCGCGGGAACAAATTTTACGCGGGCGAAGCTGCGGGCATCAGCTAGTATATTATATATAAATTATGCTCTTTCAATATAATACCTGAACATTCCATAATATTTTCTTGAGAGTAATTTCTAATGTCACTGATAGCGTTAAATTCGAGGGAGGTGTGCACCAGAATACAAGAACCTCCTCGGCGATTTCTTCTAAAGTGTGTTGAACCCAGGTGATAATTAGGAATCGCTAAGCTGTTCTCATCATTGAAACTCATTCTGTAATACATATGACGCCAAGGAAATTTAATTTTTCCTTATCAGACTCCAAACATATCGTGAGCTTATCCGATTTATTTATTAGGCCATTAATGTTTTTTTTTTTTTTTTTTTTATGTTTTGATGAATTATTTTTATTTGATTATAAACGAAAAAAATCATTAGATTTAGATGAAGTGGTCAAATTATTAATAAGAATGTCATTTTGGGATTTATTTTCGTTACAATCGATAAGATTAGAGTCAGGTTGAGATTCAGTTTGCGTACCCCTGTCCACTCACACAATATTAGTAGGGATAAACGTAAAGAGTGTCTATTTTTACAAAACAATTTAATATTAGTGCATTAGAAAAAGAGTCGCAAATCCTAATAATATAATGAACTGAAATACCTACTTTTAACGACTATATTGTACCTTAAAAGCGAGCGAAGGTGAAAATGTAGGCATGTCGTTAATTGGTTTTCGTTTTACTAAAGCCTGAATGTGACCTAGCATATCTAGAGCATTTTTTAAATACAGATTAAAATAGAGCGTTTGTAGAGCAATTTCTTGAAGGTTACATTTCACATAATTTACCCTTTACGAGGTTAAACTGTCTTTTACATTTTTGATCAATCGGTGCCTTGAAATAGGTACAAATTTATACACATTTCTGTACCTACTTGAAATGTGATAAGGTCACAGAAAGGTAACATAATTACACTGACGAAATAATGACGCGTGTATTCCCTTAGGAGACATACAGTGGTAAATTAGACACATACATTTTGGCAGTATTTTTTAAGGTCACACGTAGGTAATAGTGGCTAGTATATTGCTACCACACCAGACAGGAGACGTTCTATATCCATTGTATAATCTGGACTAAACCTCCAACGGTAAAAACTGATGTTACACATTCAGAAATAGGATCACTGCAGTCCGGCAAAAGCTACTACCACGGAATCCTACTAATATTATAAATGTGAAAGTTTGTGAAGATGTTTGGATGTTTGGATGTTTGTTACTCAATCACGCTCTCACGGCTTAATGGATCTGGCTGAAAATTGGTACAGGGATAGAGTATAGTCTGGAATAACACATAGGCTACTTTTTATTCCGGGAAAATGTTCCCACGGGAAGCGGGAACGGGAACCAAATTTCACGCGGGCGAAGCCGCGCGCATCAGCTAGTATTTAAATTAATATCGACTTTACAGTATCGGGTGTAAGGGATTAGACCAATATCCCTGAACCCAAGCGCTCTGGACTTTAGCGGGTGTGTCTGCTGACCTACGGCCAAGGTAATGACACAAACAAACTCATGTTTCTTATTTACTTGTGGAGATCCTCATGAATGCTAGGTCGGACTCCTTCTGGCTAAAACTACACGATGCACTGCAACAGCCGGGAGTCGTGGGTAAGCCCTCGGAAGAATTTCCCAGGATCCGCCCTTATTTATGGGGTTTGCCGAATAAAAGTTAATAACAATAAAAGCCAAATCCCAGCTGCTCCCGGCAATCAATAAAACCATAAGTCCGATTTAGGTCTCAAAATCTAAGGTGCAAAAAAGCTACTAGGCATATGCGAAGATGAAGAAGAATATCGATTTTGTAAAGGTAGGAGTTTCACAAACAACTTTCTGACACAGCGAAATGTGATAGGTATGCATAAAAAAAGTCACTATTCGGCGATCTAATTACCAGGGCAATAAAGGTGGGCTGAAGGCATGACGGGACATTATATCCAAGGAAACTGTGTTGCCACACAAATGTCAAAGTACTGTCAGTATTAAGGAAATGATACTGTGCTCAAAGTGAAAATATATTTTAATGCCTTATTACAAAAAGGACCGCGATTTTCATTTAGTTTTAAGAATAAATAGATGGCCCCGCCCAGCGTGAAAATCTGTTTCCGTTCCAGCATCTCATTTAATGTTTATTGGTATTTTTGGGATTCATTAAAGCCAATGTATTAGTAATCTATCCCTATACCAAATTTCCGTTAAAACGTCAAAGAGTAACAAAGATCCATGATATTTTATAGTCAAATTATTCCATACTGGCAACCCTCAACACGTCACAATAAGCAATGAATCCCAATTTACGTTGGCGCGTAATTAACTTATGTTGCCATAACATATCGGGAGTTAGATCGCCTGTAATGAACGTCCAATATTGTGCCTGGTCATTTAGTGGCTGATGCACAGCTTCTGAATTAATTGGCAATAATTTCGTGCTACCTACTGCTCGAATGTTTGTTGATTGATATACTTACTGCTGTATGTATAAATGTACTTGTTTGTCTGTTGTATGTGAAATTCTATCAGTTCGGTTTGTAAGTCCGTTTACTAGTCACATTAACTTGCATAAGATTTCATGAATGAAGCACCCTCAGTTCCGCACACTCGCTTCTTACCTACTGCGGTCCTTAGATGCGATCAAAGGCAATTAATTATTTCAGACGCCATATCAAACTATCTTTTTTTTTATTAACGTGCGGGAACATCCTTTATGGATGCTATGAGGAGTCATAGCATCCATAAAGGATTTCCCCATTTTTTAGTCGGTAGGAGTACCGACTAAAAAATGGGAGCCCCAGGTAAGCCCTCGGATGGATGTGCCAGGACTCCCAACAGACATACGGCTACTACTGCCACAGGCATACGGCTACTACTGCAGCCTCGTCCAGGGGGTGGTTCGGGTGTGATCCCGCTTCTTAGGGGGGGAGTGCGTGGATCTCTCACGTCACGCTGCCGTCATGGGCCTGCTTCTGTTAGGATGGTGAGCAGCCCACTCACCGTCCCCAAGGCCCCCGTTTTATTTCAAACTTTGAACAGATGATCCACGTGACCTAGTGACGTAATTTAATGCAACAGAGTCACAGACTACAGACACAAGCCTCGCCATAAGCCCTTCTGCAATCTGTTTTATAGAGAGGGGCTAAAACAGACTACCCATTTTAGACTGAAATTGAACCGATCCATCTCTTTAATTTGACGTTAAAATTATTCATCAGCAGATATTATTCAAATTAGAAACAGTAAATTGCATTGAACACGCTAACGTTTAAACTCAGGCAGCCTGCCACTGTGTCAGAAAGACAACTGTGTCAGGAAGACGACTGTGTCAGATAATTTGACACAGACATGGAACAGGTTGAATTAGCAAAGCGTTTATCCTCACAGATGTTAATCGTTCATTTTCATTTACAAAGGCGATGACAATTTCGCTATTCTAAAGCAAATTAGTGTAATATGTATAATTACGAAAATACTACGACTCTGCCTACTCCTTCGGGGATAAAGACTTGACTATAGTTGTTTTTGCTTGTCGAAATCCTCATAGATGTTATGCCAGACTCCTTACCGGTTAAAACAACACGAGCCGGCCGGGAGATCCGGGTACGCCTTCGGAAGAATTACCCCAGGGCTTCCGATAGATTTTGTCTATTATTGCGTACTCTTCCCGCGGGTTTGGGTTTTTGAGACAAAATTTGTCTACTATTGCATACTCTTTTTTAATTTTTTTTTAACGTGAGGGAAAGTCCATTGTGTATGCTATGACGGCTCCTACCAACTAAAAAACCTCACGTTTCACCTAACAGCCTATGGTTGGGAGCCCCGAGACCCGCGGGTTTGGATTTTATTCCACTTCTTATTGGGGTTCGGGTGCTATTCCGCTTTTTTTCTGCTATCTCACTTAATTAAGGGGTGAAAAGACGTGCCAACATTTGGCTTGCTTCTGTATAGGATAGGACTAAGGATCTCCCATTCCAAGCAGCGACGGACACAACACACGCAAATCAGCTTTATGGATGATAATTAAATTCAATGTTTCTCAAAAATAAAAATCAGTTCCGTTATATATAACGATTTTACTGCTTGCAGGACTGTATTCTCAAAACTTTTCTTTCAAACAATTTCTTATCGCTTCCTTAACTTATTTTGTAGTTCTCGATCCGATGTTGCAAGATTTTGCATTTTTATATAGTTGTATGCATTTTGCAAACGGATTCAGGAACTTTCATTCTAAATTCCATCCAAGAATATTAAATTTTACTTTGCCAGTTTCCATTTGTATTGGAATCGGCAATTTTCTTTTCGATCGAGCAACAAACCACAAAACAAATTTACTGGCAACACGGCCAAGTTGGAAGAATGGTAGAAATAGAATCTTTGCACATAGATGCGATAAAAATTGAATCTTGAAGGCGAATAACATTTTTCAATCACACGGAATGCACTGCATTGTTTTACTTTGATGTTTGAAAAATGTTTAAATAAAAATATAGGTTTATGTAGCGTAAACACTGTTGAAATTACAATTAATAGAACATCACTCGTTTATCGAATTGTTTCGTTGACTACTCTAATGGGAAATACGTGAAACTATAATGAGCTAAATTTCCATTTCAAAATTGCAAAAGCTCTTTTGAGCTTGTATGCAACTGTAACATCTAAAAAACACTGTTAATTCTAAAAGCAGCAAGTTTCAATACCGGTAGAGATATTCAATCGATCACTGACAACTAATTGCCGAAGACCGAATAATCTCGGGCTTTGCCGAGAGTGCAGCGAAGCGTGCGGCTTACTTTGCAAAATGCTTTCATCTACTATGCAGATCCTGCGATTCGTTGCAGGCTACATTTAGTTGGTTTTATTACTGCACACTAGCAGATTTTTAAGTCAGAGCTTAGGATTAGCCTGACTTGTTGTTTTTGCAAATTATTCATTCCACTTTTACAAACTTAACTATGCGAAAGTTTGTAAGTGTGGATGGATGTTGGTTACTTTTTCACGCTCTAGCGGCTCAACGGATCAGTCTGAAATTTGGTACAGGAATATTATTATAGTCAGGAGTAATTTTTCAGATGTATTACTCTAATTTTCTTTTATAAAGGGTACGTTCTCACCTAAAGATGAACATTTTCATTGATCAGTTAACTTCTGATATTGATAATCTTTTGGGTGGTTATATATTAAAATACCAGAAATCAAAATGCCTTTACTTAAAATACATTAGACCAAAATACCCGAATTCGAAATACCTTAACATTCAAAATACCTCATTTCAGTACACCTTACCGTAAAATGTCTAAATTTAAAATACAAATAATTATTATATCAGAATTCAAAATACAAATTTTCAAATATCCTTAATTTAAAATAGGTACCTAAAATAGAATACAATGTGTCACTGTCACTCACACGTTTTGTTGTTTGGCTTTAACTTAGTTACACCCCCCCCCCCCCCCCCACGTAACTGAAGCTGCAGTTGTAGCCGTAGGTCTGTTGGTCCTTGGGTATCCTTCTGAGGGCTTACCCGGGGCTCCCAACTGTGGGCTGTTATGTAGGATACGTCTGGTTTTAAGTCGGTAGGAGTCAGGCATAGTATCCATGTAGTATTTACCTCATGTTAAAACACTTTGATTCAGAGTTACAAAAGTACTACAGTAGGCCAACGAAAAATCAAAAAAAAAACCACGAAGGCTAAGTAGTCTTCTAACCTAACCTATCCGAATCGGGATGCTCTGAGTCGGGGTGTTAACCATTCACAGATATATAGCATCCATGTAGGATATAAATCCTGTTAAAAAAAAGGTATTTTGTGTTTGAACATTTTAGGATAAGGTATTTGATAAATTTATTTTTTGAGTTTCGGTTATTCGACCGTAAGGCATTTTAAATTATTTATATTATAAATATTTGCCTTTTGAATATTGATATTTCGATTTCGGGTATTTTGGGCTACGATATTTTGAGTTAGGGCATTATAATTTCTGGTATTGTGACGGTATACCCTTTTGGGTACAATGCCACGGGGACCTTATTTAGGTTAAGGTTAGATAGTAATATTGTAAATATATATATCTGTAAAAATTATGATTCACTATAATTTTTAACAATAAAAAAGTTAATTGAATTTAAAAAAATCTAATCTTAGTGCATTTTTCTGCAAGTAACGCTAAAAGTAGGCACGTAAAAACGTGAGGGAAAATCCTCATGGATGCTATGCCGGACTCCTACCGAATTAAAAACCCCACGCATCCTGATTATGGTTGGGAACCCGGGGTAAGCCCTCGGAAGAATACCTCAGGACTCCTAGCAGTACCTACTTCTCGCGATCAGTCTCAAGTTGTAACATTATGCAAACATAATCAGCAGAGTGGATTATATTGATAACCACATCAAAAGGAAATGATATTCAGAATTTCCAAATCGCTTCATTGAGTTCCAGCATCATTAAAAATGTTCAGCTCTGTAGCTATCACGGTTCCTGAGATACAGGCTCGTGGCGGACAGACAGACTGACGGAATAGGGTCCCGTTTTTACCCTTTAGGTATGAAACCCAAAAAAGTCAAGTTTTGTACAGTCAACCAACTTTTTAATTAAAACTCAAATTTCTACGATTGACCATTTATAAATCATAATTTATTCACCCCGCTGTACTTTTTACAGCTTTTTAATCCTCCGTTTCTAGTCATTATTCCTCTTAGTTATAAAAGGTTTTACGCCTACAATGAGATTAGCATGGATTAAAAGGTTTTGAGTACTTATGTTAACGAATTAAGTACGTATATTGACAGTTAAGGACTGGGTGTAAATGTGATATCTCTGAGGTCCAAGCAACTTCACCCGATTAATTAAATGTTTGGAGAGCTACAGATATCGTCTATAGGGTCCCGTACCCAAATGTTAATAATCGGACCCTATTACAGAGACCTTATTACGCTTCAAGTGCGTGGTGGAGGGCAAGGAGGCCGACCACCGGGCGGGCAGCAAGGCCTGCGCTGCCTCAAGGCCGAAGCCCCGTCCGTCCGCACGGGTGGCTGAGGGTCCACGTTCGCGGCAGGGTGGGGAGATGGATTTTCATTAATGGGCACCCATATTCGCATCCTGCAGGTGAACCTGAACCACTGCTCTGGTGCTCAGGACCTTCTGTACCAGAGCATCAGGCAGTGGTCCATCAATGTCGCCGTTGTCGCCGAGCCGTACTGGGTGCACCCGGGAAGCCCGGTGGATTTGGATGGCCTGGCGACTGTATTTGGGGGTACCGGCGCGGACGACTCGCGCCTAGCGCTTATCGCTAGGGGCCCGGGTTGCGTCGCGGCGGAATATGAGGGTGTGGCGGTCGTGGCCGTTTACATCACGCCGAGCCTCGACCAGCATCAGTTTGAGCTATGGCTCCCTGAGCTGGACGTCGTTCTCACTGCATGCCGGCCTCGCCCTGTCTTGGTCCTGGGAGACTTCAATGCCTGGTCGCAGGCTTGGGGCTCCCGGGAAACCAGAGATAGGGGGAGGATATTGGAGGAATGGGTCACTACACGTGGCCTAGTCATCCTGAATCGGGGGAATGTCGCAACCTGGACGCGGCGGGGGCTCAGCTCGGTCATAGACGTCTCGTTTGCGACCCCTGAGCTTGCCCGCCGTGTCCAGGGATGGCGTGTGGTGGAGGAGGAGGAGACGTCGTCAGATCACCGATATATTCGGTTCGACGTCTCCCCTCCACTTAACCTGCCACCAGCAATCGCGAATCCCTAGGAACCGCGTTGGGCACTCCATCGCCTTGATCGGAAGGCTCTCCTGGAGGCGGCCATCGTGCAGGCCTGGATTCCGACAGCGGACAGGCTTGCCGATGTTGATGCCGAAGTGGAGTGGTTTGGGAGAGCCATGTCGCACATCTGCGATGCGGCGATGCCCAGGGCTAGGCCCAGACCGGCGAGGAAACAGGTGTACTGGTGGACGCCGGAAATCGCGCAGTTGCGCGCGGAGTGCGTTACCGCACGTCGCTGGTACACCAGGTTCCGCCGGAGGCGTCGCCGCCCAGACGATGCGGCAGCCCGAGAGACGGAGCTCTACGATGGGTACAAGGAGGCCAATAGGTCCCTCCAGACGGCCATCAAGCGGTCCAAAAAGTTGGGCCGCGAAGAGCTGATGGAGACTCTGGAGCGGAACCCGTGGGGGCGCCCGTACCTTATGGTAAGGGGAAAATTACGCCCGAAGGAGCCCCCACTGACCGAGAGTCTCCAGCCGGAGCGGCTGGAAGGGGTCCTGGACTCCTTGTTCCCGTCGAGAGCGGAGGAACACATTTCTCCGCGCATGGCTCCGTCTCAGGCGCCCAACGCGGAAGGCAGCGAGAACGACGTGCCCGCAGTCACCGAGGGTGAGTTAGGGGCGGCTGTCCTGCGGCTTAAATCCCGCAGAAACACCGCCCCTGGACCCGACGGCATTCCAGGCCGAGCGTGGGTCCTGGCTCTCGAGGAGCTTGGGCCTCGACTTATAGGTCTTTTCAGCGCATGCCTCGAAAAAGGCCAGTTTCCCAAAGCCTGGAAGACAGGGAAACTGGTCTTGATTCGAAAGGCGGGGCGGCCGGCAAACTCCCCATCAGGGTACCGGCCGATCGTGTTGCTCGACGAGGTGTGCAAGCTCTTTGAGCGCATTATTGCACAACGCCTCGTCGGGCACCTAACACGTGTGGGGCCTGATCTGGCGGATAGCCAGTTTGGCTTCCGTCAGGGGCGCTCCACCGTGGACGCGATCATGCGCATTAGAGGCCTGACGGAGGAAGCAGTCTCACGGGGTGAGGTGGTGATGGCGGTGTCTCTTGACATCGCCAACGCCTTCAACACCTTGCCCTGGAGCTGCGTTAGGGAGGCGCTTATTTACCATGGAGTGCCTCCCTACCTCCGTCGAATTGTCGGGGCCTATATCTCCGAGAGGGCCATTACTTACCCGAGCTGGCTAGGGCCGGGTCGGCGTGATGTGTCGTGCGGTGTTCCACAGGGATCGGTATTAGGACCACTCCTGTGGAACATCGGTTACGATGGGGGGCTGCGGGGTCCGTTGCTTAGAGGGGTCAGCGTAACGTGTTACGCCGACGACACCCTCGTTACGGCGCGGGGAGCAACGCACCGTGACGCAGCACTAAAGGCCACGGCAGGGGTTGCTCAAGTCGTGGGTCGGATTCGGCAGGTCGCACTTCATAAATCTGAGGCTCTGTGCTTCCACAGACCTCGGATGGGGCCACCTGCGGGATCCAGCCTACAGGTAGGGGGCGTCAGCATCGGCATTGAGCCCTCAATGAAGTATCTGGGGCTCGTACTCGATGGCCGGTGGAACTTCGGACATCACTTCCGAAGTTTGGTCCCAAAACTTAGGGGAGCATCAGCCGCACTCGCGCGGCTGATGCCCAACATCAGGGGACCCAACGCTCCCTACAGGAGACTGTACCTGGGGATCGTGCTGTTACGGTTGACACCTGTACCCTATCCGGCACACCACGCATTCACTCCTCACACAGTCAGCAACTATCAGCCCTACTGACATCAGTCCCTTCCATTTACATTCAGTCTCATCCCGACCTCTATACCAGACGGCTGTCTTAACCAAACCCCTAAGTTTTATTTTTTAAAAAAGCCTTTACTTCGAGACCCGTAACATTTGGTGGCAGCGTTAAGGGATTCAAAAAAAAGAGTCCCCGGATCGTCTCCTAACCTAATACAAACCATAATCCGACGCGAGTGCGTGTTGTGAAAGTGCCAAATCTAAAGTGCATACTACATCGGCGTAACGAGTTCGCCCAGCCCTGCTGGATACCCAGTGTTGTGTCTGGTGTTTGTGTTGTGATTGTGACCAATCTCGCAAGAGGCCCACTGCTGCGTACTGCCCGTACTGCAGCCGGTCTCTCTCCAGAGGTTACCTTGTTGCACTTACGTACTAAGTACAACGATTGACAACGCAACGACTCAACGACGACGGCCCGAAGCTTATCAACGCGTCACTTCGCCGAGACCAATACACTACGTTATGATCATCCTTATCGCACTGTCTGCATTCCAGTGAGTGATTTTATCCACTTGGTCACTTGTGTTTTGTACTGTAAAATAATTTTATACACTGCTTTACTAGTTATATCCTTTGTGTAATTTGCTATTTTATAAGTTCTATAAAACAATGTCGACAGACAGAGCCCAAAGCCCGAAATTTGAAAAACCTGAAATTTCAATAAGTGAAGCGGAGGAGGAATATTGTGCCCCCCGTCAGGTCCAATAACCAGATCCGTTGCAAAAAAGAAAATTGTGACAAATAAACCAGATATTGAACTCTCTACTCTTCTAAAATTCATAAAACCTTATGAAGGGTGTAGGGAGAAGTTAAACTCATTTCTCGTAAATTGTAACAATGCATACGACTTAGCCTCAGACGCCCAAAAAGATATCTTATTTAAATATATTTTGTGCCAATTACAGGGCAAGGCCGAAACGGCTTGCTCAATAAAAGAGTTCACCAATTGGCAACAGCTTAAAGAATTTTTAAAAACCCAGTTTAGCGAGAGAAAACACTATGCTCATCTCTTAACCGATTTACAAGACTGCAAACAGCAGTACAACGAAACTGTCAGCCAATATGCTTTGAAAATCGAGACTTGTCTTAGTCAATTACTTACCGAGATTTCAATCACACATGGGCATAAAAGCAGAGAGATGGTAGGACGTACAGCAGCAATGGAGGAGTTAGCCCTCCACCATTTCCAGATGGGTTTGACTCCTCGTATTTCCAACATTATTAGATGCAAATCTTTGAAAACATTAAACGAGGCTATTAATATGGCCATATCCGAAGAAAAAATACAGCAATCTTTAGCTAAACAACGTCCAGGTCTGTCCAACAATCAACAGACCTCCCGTTTAGACAGATCTAATACACCAAGGCCAAACGTTCAACCAACACGTCGCTACCAACAATTTTCCTCTAACTGGAATCAATCTAACTCCAATCGTCCTAATACGAGCAACAACAACGGTTCTTCTGCTCCAATTTGTAGATACTGCAAGACTCCAGGTCATACCTTAGAGCAGTGTCGGAAAAGAGAGTTTAACAACAACCGATTTAAAAATTTTGCACTTAATCAACAAGGAACACCCCACCGAGTTAATTTTGTTTCCGACGAAACATCAAACCAAAATGACCACGATCAAGTATTTGAGCCAGTAGAAGGCTACGACACCGTAGATAATGACCCAAAAAACGAATAACCGTCTCGTCCCAGTGTCGTGCGGGACCTCACAGTTTAGAAATCGGCACCGTCAAATCTAATCCTAACTTACCCATGCATCAGCATAACAAAAAATCTTCTATATCCAAAGCATCGCTACATGATGACTTACCCATGCATCAGCATAACAAAAAATCTTCTATATCCAAAGCATCGCTACGAGATGGCTTATCCACGCAACAACACAATAAAGTTGTTTCGATAAAATCTTCTAAATCCAATGTTTTTGAAATAACAAATAATCCTGCAAAAACATTATTACCCCACGTTCTTGTCCTGTCCTCAGTATCAGACATCCCACTTTCCTTATTAGTTGACTCTGGATCCTCTGTTAGCCTAATAAAACATTCATGCATTGTATACCAACCCAAAATTGTAAAAAACACTATTCAAATAAAAGGTATTGATTCGACAGTTACACCCATTAGTACCCTGGGACACTTTTTATTAAAAATTCAGCTTCCCAAATACAAAATATCACATCTGTTTCATATTATGGATACTGTACACTTACCTTACGATGGTATTATAGGATCGGACATGCTCAATGCACTTAGCTGCAATATAAATTACAATGATAACCTACTCTGGATTGGCAAATCATCCTTAAAATTACATTTCCATGATCCTGCCTACATAATAGCAACACTTAAAGGGAGACCCTACGGCGGAGTGGCACTCCTGTGGAGAAGGTCGTTGCTTACGCAGGTTCAACCGCTTAAAACCAGCTCAAAGCGGATAGTGGCAGTTAAAATAACCCTTGCCGAACGGTCTATTCTTGTTACGTCGGTGTACATGCCAACGGAATGCCCGGAAAACCTGCCCGAATTCACGGAGTGTCTGGGTGTAATTGGCACAGTTCTAGAGGATAGCGGGGTAGAATGTGCTGTGATGCTCGGGGACTACAATGCGGACGTCAGCGCCAGGTGCATGTTTGGCGACGAGCTGCTCTTATACTGTGCGGAACAGGAATGGGTCTGTGCTGATTATCGTGTTCTGGGTGAGTCATCAAATACTTTCACTTTTGTGAGCGAGGCGCATGGTACATGCAGTTGGTTGGACCACTGCGTCGTGACGTCAGCAGCTTGGAATGTTATAAGAAGTGTTCGTGTTATGACAGACGTTTCGTGGTCGGATCACTATCCGATGATAATTGATTGTGACCTTACAGTAATACCGGCGAAAGTTACAATTGATAACAATAATTTTATAAACGAGGGGGTTGTGTGGGGACAGAGAAACAAACGTCAGATTTCTCTGTACAATGAGCTATGTGCGAGGCACTTGCAAAAGGCTGTTTTGAGCCTGGGTGAGATTGATTGCGTGGACTTGACGTGTAATAACCATAATCACTATAAACTAATTGACAAACTATATGAACTGATTATCAATAGCATGCGCAGCGCGGCACAGTCATCATATTTTGGTGATCACAATCGTAATAACGCCAAAAATAAACAGATTACAGGTTGGAACTATCACGTGAAGGATTTGCATTCACAGGCAAAATTGGCTTTCCAGTCGTGGTTATTGCATGGCAGGCCTAGATATGGCGATATTTACAACAATATGTGTGACAGTAAGAGAAGGTTTAAAAATAAACTAAAATGGTGTCAAAATAACGAAAATCAAATAAAAATGGATATAATATCTCAACAAAGATGTACTAACAATTTTTCAAAATTTTGGAAGTCAACTAACAAATTATCATTTAAGCCTTCATTACCTTTAACCGTCAATAATATTCAAAGCCCGCAAGACATAGCACAAATGTTTGCACGTCAGTTTCAAGCGAGCTCGCCTATCGGGCCGACCGATGACTCATCGTGCGCCGGCCGTCATGCCTGTGCGCCCGAGCCACTACTATCAGACATCAATAATATAGTCTTTACGCCGGAATGTTTACTTGAATGCGTACAAAATATGAAGAGAGGCAAATCGCCCGGGCATGACGGTCTAAGCATTGAACATGTATTGAATGGTGGCCCACTACTGTTGAATTTGCTTTGTAAGTTTTTTAATTTAAGTTTGACGCACTGCTATCTGCCTAAAGAGTTTATGAAAACTGTCGTTGTTCCCGTACCTAAAAATGGGGCAGACCCATCGAGTGGGAGTAACTATCGCCCTATTTCACTTGCGACGGTCACATCAAAAATTTTTGAAAGACTTCTGCATCCCCAACTGCTTAAACAAATTAATTTGCATAGCTCACAGTTCGGATTCCGTGCCGGTTTGTCTACGGACATGGCTATTTTTACGTTAAAAAACACCGTATCTTATTATTTGGAAAGAAAAACGGGCATATATGCCTGCTTCCTTGATCTAAGTCGCGCATTTGATACCATCAATTATAATCTGCTGTGGACAAAGATGGACAAGACAGGTATACCGCGAAATGTCACCAACCTGTTTAGATATTGGTACGGCAGGCAGACCAACGTCGTGAGATGGGGTAGTAGCCTCTCCAGTGATTATACACTTGAATGCGGGGTGAGGCAGGGGGGTCTGACGTCAACAACTCTGTTTAACCTCTATGTGAACGGCCTGATAGAGGAACTGGACAGGTCCGAAGTCGGCTGTTACATTAACAATCAACCCGTAAACAATCTCAGTTACGCGGACGATATGGTCCTGTTGAGTCCCTCTATTAACGGTCTGAAAAAACTAATAGCTATATGTGAAAAGTATGCCATGTCTCACAAACTTTCTTACAACGTAGGGAAAACGGAGTTAATGATTTTCAGAAGTGATAAATCACAAACGTTTGCTCCCCCTGTCACGCTAAATGGCAAACAACTCAAGTATGTCACAAAATTTAAGTACCTGGGGCACATAGTCAGGGATGATTTAAAGGATGATGAAGACATGGAAAGGCAGAGAAGGAGTATAGCTGCAGTGAGCAATATGCTCGCTCGCAGGTTCGCTCGATGCAGTGACGCTGTAAAAGTCACCCTGTTCGGGGCCTACTGTCAGTCGTTCTACACATGTCAACTATGGAAAAAGTACACTCAACGTAGCTATCACGCATTACGCGTGCAATACAACAATGCTTTCAGAGCTATGCTAGGACTCCAGTGGCGGTGTAGTGCGTCTGGCATGTTTGCTACGAGCAGGGTTGATGACTTTTATGCGGTGATGCGTAAGAGGGCTTTTTCCTTTATGGACCGTGTCCGAATGTCAACAAACGCGACAGTGAGTGCTGTATATGAAGCCTGTAAATACGAGGCCTACATGCGGCCTGTAACGTGACTGTGGTAGGAATGGTAACAGCACAGATTATATAATATATTCTTAATAGCAAAGTTAATTTATTTGTTTTACATTTATATATACTTAAATTGATATTTGATTACATACATAGTTTTGACATCTAATAATTATGAATTTTACTGTAACTTTTTTAATTGCTGACATTTTTCATATCTGAATTTGGAATTTTTGATACCTGTTATGTACTTATTAATTGTTTTTAGTTATTCATTATTGATTGAATTCTAATTCTCAAGATATTAAATATTTATTTTTGATTAAATTAATGTAAGTAATGTAATGACTGAATTTTAATGATTGATATTTTTAATTTTAATTTTTATTGAATTTTAATGATATCTGTTTTCGATTAAATTAATGTACCTATTGCAATGACTGAATTTTAAAGAATTATATTTTTTATTGAATTTTAATGATTGATATTTTTAATTTTTATTTTTATTGAATTTTAATATCTGTTTTTGATTAAATTAATGTTTGCAATTACTGAATATTAATGATTGATATTTTTATATTTTTAATAATGTATTCTTGCATGGACTGTTTTACAATTAATTAATATACTTACTTTTTGTTCTTTGTGTCATATGGGATATAAATGCCTGAAATAAATGATGATTTATTATTATTATTATTTATAATTCCCCCTAGGACTGAAACAGTAATTGAATGCTCCGTCTCAAACCCTGAAATAAAAGAAGGTTTAATCATTGATCAAAACGTCTCGGATACCCTATTGATTGCAAATGGTTTAGTACGCGTTAAAGAAAATAAAAGAGTTAACCTTACTATTGTAAATACCTCTGAAAAACCTGTGACTTTGAACTCTAATCTGAACCTAAAACTCGACTGCCACGATTCCCAAAAAATTGAAGAACAGCCTCCTAGAGCAATAAATTATGTAGATAATGCAACCAATAGCTTAAAACGGACAGAAGAGGTGCTTAAACAATTACGAGTCTCTCATCTCAATAAAGAAGAGAAGGATGCCCTTCTACAACTATGTTCCGACTTTTCCGATATTTTCTATCTCCCCGGAGAAAACCTTAGCAATACGAGCGCCCTCAAACATGAAATTAAAACCACGACAGACGTACCAATCTACACGAAATCTTATAGATTTCCTGAAATTCATAAAACCGAAGTCCGCAAACAAGTTGATAAGATGCTGGAACAAAATATAATTGAACCCTCCGATTCCCCTTGGTCATCACCCATATGGGTCGTTCCCAAAAAACTCGACGCTTCCAATGTCCAAAAATGGAGAGTAGTCATTGACTACCGTAAGCTGAACGATATCACAATCGGCGACACGTACCCTATTCCTCAAATCGCTGAAATCCTTGATCAACTGGGAAATAGTAAATATTTCTGCACACTAGACCTAGCCTCTGGGTTTCATCAGATAGAATTAAATGAAACTGATAAACCTAAGACTGCCTTTACCATCCCAGAAGGACATTTCCACTTTAAAAGAATGCCATTCGGGCTTAAAAATGCTCCTGCGACGTTCCAGAGACTAATGAACTCTGTTCTATCCGGTTTACAAGGTATAAAATGCTTTGTGTACCTTGACGACATTGTTTCGTATGGTTATGACCTTAAATCTAGCATCCTTAACCTAACAGCCATCTTTCAACGAATCCGCGATTTCAAACTTAAATTACAGCCTTGTTATCTTGGCCACATAATCACTGAACAAGGTGTTAAACCAAATCCAGAAAAAATCAAGGCTGTAACTAACTTCCCTGTCCCAAGCACTCCCAAGGATATTAAATCTTTCCTTGGTCTTGTCTCTTACTACCGACGTTTTATCCCAGAATTCTCCAAGACTGCAAAGGCTCTAACCAATCTCCTGAAAAAAGATACACCATTCCAATGGGAAAACCAACAACAACTTGCCTTTGAGACATTAAAAAGCAGATTAACAACTGCTCCGCTTCTTATCTATCCTGATTTCTCTCAACCCTTTATACTCACATGCGATGCCTCGAACTACGCTGTTAGTGCTGTACTCTCCCAAGGATCTGTAAGTAAAGACCAACCTGTAGCCTACTCTTCTCGAACACTCAATAAGAGCGAATGCAATTACAGCACAACGGAGAAAGAGTTATTAGCTATATTATATGGATGTAAAACATTTCGACCTTACCTTTACGGACATAAATTTCTCATAATCACTGATCATAGACCTCTGAAATGGTTGTTCAACCACAAAGACCCAAGTAGTAAACTTCAGCGATGGAGGTTAAAACTAGAAGAATACGATTATGAAATAGTGTACCGCAAAGGCAAATTAAACTCAGCAGCTGACGCCCTATCTAGATACCCTGTAAACCCTATATTTCCTTATAACAAGGGCTCACTTACCTCTAATGCAAGCCCTAACATTAACCCACATAACTCACCTGATGGGTCAACTAATGATTTGCAAGATCTCCTTATATCTCCACCGTCTAGTCTGGATGCTGTCCTAATAAACCCTGAAATTGAAAATGAAGTAATGGAATACTTGAGCTCTAGCGAACCACAACCTTCAACTAGCCAACAACATCCTGAAAACCTACCTGTTTCTCCGGTCCGTCGTAATTCACAGCATTCTGAAATAGAACCTCAACCTTCCACAAGCTGGCAACACCCTGAAACCTTACCTTGTCCTACTCGACGTAGTTCCCCACATCCTGAAAAGGAACCTCAACCTTCCACAAGCTGGCAACACCCTGAAACCTTACCTTGTCCTACTCGACGTAGTTCCCCACATCCTGAAATAGAACCTCAACCTTCCACTAGCTGGCAACACCCTGAAACATTGCCCGTTCCACCAGTTCAGCTTAGTCCAGAAACCCCTCTACTAGAACTGGAAAATGTGCCTTCACCAGAAAGAACCTATAATCAATTCTTAAGATCACCTGCCAGGTCACACAACACCCTTATTTTAGAACATAACGAAAGCCTGATCAAGGGAATACAAAAACTAATAATTATACCAACCTCAATAGATATGGACGAGTCCATGCCATATGTTCAAGAAATTCTTGATATCTGTACAGAATCTGAACGAATAGCATTCCTGGAACGAGAAAAATCCCTTCATACCTTTTTACCTGTTGAAACCGAAAATAAAACTTATCTGTTCTTATTTACAAAAGTTCATCATTTCGATGATTACTCATACCCCCATTTAGTTCCGTTGTCTTGGACTGGCAACACTGGAGCCGTAACGTAAACATTTCTTTTAAGTAATTTTCGAATTTAAAATTATAAATAATATACTTTTATAGCAAAAAAGTGATAAATAAACAAGTTAACTTCAGAAAATAAGTTATAAGTAATTATTAAAAGCATACACAAGACGACGACGAGATAAAAAGTGATTAATGTCAGGAGCAAAAGGACGAAAGCATTTCAGGATTAATTATTAATTAAGTGAAAAATAGCTGCGAGTTTACGATTACTAGTGAAAAGTGATCCTATATCTTCATATATCTTCATGAAAACAAACAAGAACTGTGAAAACTTTTAAAAATTGTTCTGTTAAAAATCCAATTTTTTCAAACTTACAATCTGTCAATTTAAGAGTGGGGTAGGTGGTACCAAATGAGAAATTAATTGAATTTTTGTACTTATTTGCATTTATATTTGATAACAGACCATCATTCCTTTTGAAATTGGTATAGTTACCATATACCTAAATTAAATAAACAATTCACATTGGTTGTGTTGAACTGCATAAGTGGTTTACATAGTGTAAATACAATTATACTTAGCTACTTTTCTTACATACTTGGTCAGATTAACAAATTGTTCATATATTCCCTTTTTTAAATAGGTAATTATAGTTATAAAGTTTTATAAATTACTTGTCAATTATCTTAAGTGACACTACAGCCTTCTCTATTATTTATTTCCAAAGAGCAATTAAAATAAAAATGATGACCCGCAGTGCTGTAACCCGTGACTTGCAACAAAAGTTCAATCTCACCATCAAGGAACTTGAAATTTGCAAAAATCTCAATAAGCAGTTGTTGGAGGAACGGGATGATAGTGAAAAAGAAATATTAAAAGTAATTGAAAAAAATACCCAATTCAAACAAGAGTTGGCTGAGCTACATACACAGGTAATGGAGCTCACACGTCAGCGGGATCATCTTCAGGAAACTGTAGTAGGTCTGGAGGAGTGCAGCAACACCCACGAGAGAGCCTTAAAACGTATCAGCATTCTGGAGTGTGAACTAAGTGATGTGCACAACTCCATCACTCACAAAGAGACTCTCAAGTCGGCTGAACAGGTTGCCCTCTCCCACAGTCTGTATGATGAGCTGATGAGCGGAAAGTCAGATTGTATCTATCTTGACCAGCCCATGACCTCAGATGTGATAGATCTCTCGACACCTGATACTTCTAGTGATAATACTTTAGCATCTAACAACACCATTAGATTAGTTAGTAGTAGCAGGAAAAAATTTAAAAAATATATAAAGCTCAATAAATTTATTGCTAAATCACAGAAACAAATTAAAAGGCTTAAAATAGGTGCGAATAAATATCTCAGAACTTGTAAATCAAATGTTCAGCTACAACAAGTAATAGAAACTAGTAGAAAACAATTGACCATTCAAACAGAGCAGTATGAGACTGATATACTTCAATTGCAGTCAGAAATCATACATTTAAATAAGTCTTTAGAGTCAACAACATTAAAGTACAAAATTTCACAAAAAGAAATTGGAGAGTATATTGAGGCACTGAATAGCTTGGTTGAGTCTTGTCACAGCAATGAACAAAGGTTCCATTCACTTGAGAAATTATATAATCAATCACCAGCCTGTGATGAATCTCTGCCACACTCTTCCTTGCCCACACCATCACAGACTGAGACAATGTTTCCAATGATTGACTCTGTGGGCAGTATGGATGAACATACTATACAATCAAACTTAACTTCCTCTGCTGACCCTGTAACAATAGTTTCACAAATTTTAAATACTGGAAAGACAGTCGTTTATTGCGATGAAATCGGCCAGAACTTAGGTTACCACTTAGTTCAACGTATGGGTAGTTCGGTCATAATCAATTCATTTCCTGGGGCCACCTACTCTCAAATAGTTAGTAAAGTATTGACTAGTACACACTGCCCACAATCAACAATAGTAATACTTATTGGCAGGAGAGATTGTGTAAATATCAAAAATATTATTAAGTTTCATGAACAGTTGTCAAAATTGTCAGTGAAACAGGTAATACTTTCTACATTGCCTTATAGTAAATCTTTCACACGTAATGAAAACAATATTCGGTACAAAATAAACCGAAAATTATACTATTTGACTACAAGTAGTAGGAATAGTGAATTATTTGACTGTAATCTTGTATTACGTTATTCTTTTATGACCCTAGATAGATACTTACTTTCAAAGTTTTTAAGACGACAGGTAGCGATAACGCTATCAAATTTTTTATTGAATCAAGCCAATCTTTTGGCTTATAATAAAACTGCTTGTATTGTTTATAATCATAGCAATAATATTGACATTTTATCTTGGGAAGGATGCATCATCCCAAAAAACTAGGTTGTAAGACAACAGATAAAAAATCTGGCCATGGCTTTAGGGCTTTTGAGCCTATTGAGACCTCTAATAATGTTAGTGTAAGAAATAATTTCGAGTTTAACAACAATATAATTACTAGTAGTCTAAACTTAGTACACCAAAATATTGAAGGCATATCCAACAAACTACTGCAAATAGACCTTTATATCAAGGAACACAATATTCATGTCTTTTGTATTACAGAGCATTGGTTGGAAAGTCATGAATTAATGTTTAACAGTGAATTTTACTCACTGAACAGTGCGTTCTCAAGAAAATATGCTATTCGGGGTGGCTCGCTAATATTTGTTTCTAATAATATAAACTGTAAAGAACGTAAAGATATTGTGGCCCTTTCTATTGAGCGCACTGCGGAATTATCATGTGTTGAGTTTGAGCAACTCATTGTCCTTTGTGTCTATAGCCCGCCAGATAGCGATTATAATATGTTTGAAGAAGTAATGGAAAATGTATTGAAGCACTTGTGCACTAGTAAGAAACGTATTGTGGTGTGTGGTGATTTTAATGTTGACATACTTGTAAATTCGACGAAACGTACTAGTTTTATTAATTTATTTAGCTCCTTTGGCTTACAAAACTTATTTTGTGAGCCAACTAGAATCACCTCACATTCTGCGAAATGTATCGATAATATGTTTAGCAACTGTGTACCACTGGCAAAAGAAATATTAAGTAACTTTCCATCAGATCACCTTGGGCAGAAAGCTGCGTTTCCCATTAATATAACGGCTAAATTAAACAAAATTTCTTGCAGGCCAATGAGTACATGTCGCCTAGCACAATTTAGTGAAAAAGTTTCTGCAAAGGTTGCCAATCTTAACGTTAATGAGGAAGATCCAAACGGCCTATACAACTCCTTATTTAATACCATTCAGTTTGAGTACTATAACATTTTCAAATCAAAAACCTTTTATAAAAATAAAGGCATGCAATTTTGTGATTGGGCAACTACTGGTATATACAAGAGTAGGGCGAAGTTATATGAGTTATATGGTATGAAGCAATTTAATTTTGATCCTGCTTTTATTCAGTATGTTAAACTTTATTCAAAAACCTTTAAAAAGGCATGTGCTGCTGCCAAGTCATTACATTTAAGTCGGAAGATTAAACAGTCGAACAATAAGGTAAAAATGACATGGAATATAATTAATTCTGAAACCGGACGCCACAAAACTCGTGACCATGACATTGAATTGATTGTTAATAATAGAGTGATTAATAATAGTTTAGATGTAGCACAAACCTTTAATAATTTTTTTATAGACATACCCGTGACTACAACGAGCTCCTTAAATTCTTGCCCAGTTAAAGCTCAACGAATGCTTAGGGGCAGCGTGGACCACTGTAGAGTCTCATTTAGATTTAAATATGTGAATCCCAACGATATCGTTAAAGTATTTAAGTCGCTTAACTCAAAAAATACAGCAGACTTGTGGGGTTTTTCTGTGAAATTAATGCAGTCAATTATTTTAATTATATCTCCTCATCTAGCTGCAATATTTAATATATGTGTTGATAAAGGCGTGTTTCCAGATTTAATGAAACACAGTAAAGTGATACCTCTTTTTAAAGCCGGATCCAAAACAGACCCTGGTAACTTTAGACCTATTTCAATACTGCCTGCCATTAGCAAAATTTTTGAGAAAATTATACTGCAGCAATTACAATCACATTTTAGTTCAAATATGTTACTACACAACGAGCAGTATGGGTTTACAAGAGGTCGTTCTACTACTGACGCAGGAGTGACACTTATAAAACATATATTCAGCGCTTGGGAAAATCGACAGGATGCTATCGGGGTATTCTGCGATCTGTCCAAGGCTTTCGACTGCGTTGATCATAACACTTTATTACGAAAAATAGATCATTATGGTATAAGGGACTCTGCAATGGATCTTGTTGCCTCCTATCTTAAAGATCGAATGCAATATGTTGACATTAATGGAAGTCGGTCCTCTGGAGCTTCTGTAGCTATGGGTGTGCCGCAAGGATCAATTCTAGGACCTTTTTTATTTTTAATTTACATCAACGATTTACCTTTCTATGTACAGAACTTGTGCGATCTTGTTCTATTTGCTGATGATACATCACTTATTTTTAAAGTTGATCGCAATCCAAGTACTTTTGACAACGTAAATAGTGCACTAGCCCAAGTTGTAGATTGGTTCACAACCAATAATCTGCTATTGAACGCTAAAAAGACAAAATGTATTAGATTTACCATGCCCAATGTCAAAAATTATGAAACAAATATAACATTGAACAGTGACACCCTTCATCTTGTAGAATCAACCGTATTCTTGGGGATCACTTTAGATAGTAAATTACAGTGGACTGCCCAAATATCGTGTCTAGCAGCAAAACTCAGTTCGGCGGCTTTTGCCGTTACCAAGATCAGACAGCTCACTGATGTCCAAACAGCCAGGCTGGTTTATTTTAGTTATTTTCATAGCGTCATGTCTTACGGCATTTTGCTGTGGGGCAAGGCAGCAGATATACAAATAATTTTTGTACTTCAGAAAAGAGCTATACGTGCAATTTATAAATTAAATGCTCGAGAATCGCTTAAAGAGAAGTTTAAAGAAATAGGAATTTTAACGGTTGCATCGCAATACATATTTGAGAACATCATGTCTGTTAAAAAGAACATACATCTATATCTTAAGAACAGTGACGTACATTCAATAAATACTAGAAATAAGCATAAATTGATTGGAACGGTTTTCCGATTACATAAGGTACACGACTCATTCGAAGGACTTGGTGTACGCCTATTCAATAAAATTCCTTTAAATATTATGAACCTTCCTTTATATAGATTCAAAAGGGAAATCAAGACACATCTTATAAAAAGGGCATACTATACTATTGATGACTATTTTAATGATACAGAGACATGGACATGAGTTGCTTGCTCCTCACTTAATTAGGCGCGATTGTAAATGTCGCTTGTGTAGACAAAATTGTTGATCTTTATTGCATGACAAACGAATGTACTAAGACTATTTGAAAAGAGTGGCCGTGAGTTTTCTTGCCAGGTTCTTCCTCACAGGCTCTACTTATTGCTTTGCGAATCTGGCAGTAAATGTAAATGTAGAAGCAAAAATTTTGACGTTCATAAGTGTTACTTTGTAACCTAAATGAATAAAGATATTTTCATTTTCATTTTCATTTTTCACCCAGATATATTTAAATCTTTAAAATTTGCACGCGATGAAATAATGATGTCATACCCTTTAATAAGCGATGTTGCAACATCTGACTTTGAAAACCCTTTTGATAAACACTCCTTCGTAAAAATTTATAATATGTTTAGCTATCTGTTCGATGGGACTAACATAAGAATTCACATATATCACAATAAAATTATATATCCTTCACCGAGTGAAATTACCAAGATCCTCAAAGAAAACCATGATATTCCAATTGCAGGACACCTGGGTATTAATAGGATGCTAAGTCGTATTCGAGAAAGGTTCTATTGGAAAGGTATGCGCGGTGATATCGAAAACTATATAAAAAACTGCTCTCCTTGTCAGACCAATAAAGCCCTACGCAGAATTAATAGAGCACCAATGATAATAACTTCCACTTCAACTGCACCCTTTGAGAGACTATCCATAGATATCGTTGGACCCTTGCCCGAATCTGGTGCAGCCAAACTTAAATTCATTCTGACAATGCAAGATGACCTTACAAAGTTCTCATTAGCGTATCCCATTCGTAGTATAACCGCCGAAGAATCGTGTGAGTGTCTTCTACATTTTATATCCCTATTTGGTATTCCAAAACATATACTTACTGATCAGGGCACAAATTTTACAGCCGAACTGTTCAAAAAGACATGCGAATTTTTAAAAGTAAAACAACTATGGTCTGCTCCATATCACCCTCAGACGCAAGGAGCTCTAGAACGGAGTCACTCCACACTCAAAGAATATTTAAAATCCTACACTAACGAAAACCAAGACAATTGGCCGCGGTATGTTTATACTGCTATGTTGGCATACAACACTGCTGTCCATTCAACTACACATTATTCGCCATTTGAATTATTATTTGGACATAAACCTCACATTCCAGATTCGGTTTATAATGACGGCTCAAACGCCACATATCCAGAATATGTAAAAATGTTGCAGCACCGTATGAAACACACGCGCGACAAAGCTAAAGAATTTATAGAAAGATCTAAAAGAAATTCAAAGAATTACTACGACTCCCATAGCCGATCTGTAGAATACAAAGTTGGCGATTACGTTCTATTAAAGAACCACCTTAGACTACGTAAAGCCTTATCTCCCCTATGGAAAGGGCCGTATAAAATTGTAAAAGTTCATAGTAACCATACATTAACGTTACTCATAAATAGACGCCACGTGAAACACCACTTCGATGAAGTTAAACACGTGGAGACCCAAGTGGAACATACCTAATTTTATGATATTATAAATCGGATCTATCCGATTACGTGTTTCATTTCTCTTTGTATATTTTTATTTCTTCCTTTATTCATTTACACGTTTACACCAAAGACTTCTATATAAACTGAGGTAGACGCGCCGTACTCTAACAAACGAGATTTCAAAAGCAATCCTTAAATACACATATTAATAAGACTACATTCACTTATAAATATTTTTTACGTAATTGTCACCACACACAATAGCAATATAGGAATAGAAAAAGAGTAAAAGAGAAGGCGTATGGACTCCGATTGCAAGTCGAGCACCTACTTTCGAAGTTTTGACTCAAAACAGTGCGAGCAACGCTGCTAATTAGCTCAGTTTATAGGTTTCAAAAATCGGCGCGTAGGGCATGTCTACCTCAGTTTATATAGAAGTCTTTGGTTTACACATGTACACTATTTCTTTTAATTTAGGTTTATATATATATATATTTTTTTTTTTTTTGTTGACGCGGGGAATGCGTTTAGGCACCGTCATCCCAGCTACGGGGGTAGCTGGGACGGTGTGTGGGACTCACCGGTCCCGGAAGAAGGGACCGTCCTACCCACTAAACCCCGCGGTGTTCCGTCTCACCCTATAGCCGGGCCGAGGGATATGAAAATTAGATTCTACGTCGACCCGGCTAGGGATGCCCCGTAGAGTTGGGGCTCTCCTCGGGGGACCAGATGGTCGGCCCCCCAGAGCTCCCTAAGGAGCTGAAGAAAACAAGCCCGCATCGCACCACTCTCGAGCGCCCTTCTGCAAGCAGAGGGGGTAGAGAGCGGCCGAGCGGGCGGGCACTAAAGGCACCTCCGGAACACGGGGAGATGCCTTCCGCAATATGGCCGTCAAAGGGCGCGGTCCCCCGACCTTACGCCCACGGCCAAAAACTGATGCTGTGCGGAGCGGTTGCACAGGCGGAAGGGCCGCACAGGCGGAACGGCCGCACAGACGGACCAGCCGTACAGGCAGGCAGAAGCCCACACGCAGCAGCCGCCCAAGCTGCCGCGTGCCGAGGGGCTTAACTGCCGCACATACATACGGCTGCCGTACAGGCGAAATCAGCCGCACAGGCGGAACAGCCGCACATGCGGCCGCTGCCGCACAGCAACTTGCTCCAACCGGCCGCAGCCGGGAGCGAACTTCACAAATATGGTTGCGACGCTTCTACTGGGTATCCAGGAGCTGTCGCAACCCCGCGGACCTTGAAGGCTCGCCATACTACGACCCCCTCGTGCAATGGGGTCGGCTTCGGTCGGAAAGACCGACGAACGACAGCGCTTCTACCGGCCGTAGCCGGGAGCGGACGCCACAATTGTCGCGGCGGTGAACGCCGCAACCGCAGGCCTAGCAGGCCCGCCATACCCACGACCCCCTTCGTCATGGGGTCGGTTGTCGGGATATTCGTTCATCGACTTACAGGGGCAGCAGACTCCAGCGCTGCGCCTGTTAGCCGACTATCCAGGATGCACCGTCTTGGTCCAGTTGCCACTCCCCCCGGGCATATAGCCCGAAGGGATAGGAAACCGGTCCAAGCTCACGAGGAGGTTTCCCGACCTAGCACCCCTAGGTTTATATATTAGTTTAGATATAATAACGTGAATCGTCACTCAAGGCCTCTTTTTATTGCAGCATACTGGCTCATGGTCATCCGTAATTTATACAACAAACGGGTTTATCCACTTAGTCATACTATTAGTTATACGATATAACAAAATGCACTGAAAATGTCCAAATAGTTATACTGCCCAGTATAACTATTTGGAGTCGATTAATTTGGCTTATTTTAGTCCAAATAGTTATACTGCTCAGTATAACAACATGGATTCGACTAATTTTGATCGGATTCATCCATTTGGTTATATTCGTAAATAAACAAGCACTTTATAATATATCTATTAGGTATTTTATGTTCCCACTGGCACTGTTTCTAGAAATGAGTAAGGAGGTTGAAAGTCAAAGATATCTCTGGCTTTAATTACTGGCTAGTAGCAAATTGACGGATTAGTTATTAAATGTCAGTTGCAAATGCTGCTAGATAAGAATGTTATAATCCGGATTTGCTTTTGTATTTGTGATTTTAAAATGGAAGGTATTCCTGGACCGTCCCGAAGCCTCGAAGAAAAACCACTATTTATCAAAAGAGGACGAGGTTTAGTATTATTTTTTAACGGACATCAATATTATAAAAATCGACGGTACAGCGATGGTGCGTTTATCTGGAGATGTTCATCTAAAGATAAGTCTGGTAAACAATATTGCACGGGGTCGCTGACCGTTAAAGTAAGTGTTTATTTATTTGTTAAGTTTTTCTTAATCAATTTATGTGCCAGAAATGTCTAGCCAGTATAGTTTATAGTCTAACACGTATGAGATAGCGAAAATAAATTATAGTGATAGTATATAGTAAAATATATATAAAGAACTTGGATGAAATGTAAAAAGAGAGTATTTTTTCCAGAATGATGAAATTACAAAATCAGTCACGCACAGTAAAGACTGTGAACCTAATTATGCCAAGAATGAAGTAGAGTTAAAGCTGATTGAATGCCAAAAAAAGGCTTCTACCGACTTCACTAGTTCGGTTCCTAATATTTATAAGCAGACAAGAAGAGAAATTAAGTCTTTAGGATATCATTTGGTTACTAAGATACCAAAATATAAGAATGTAAAAAGTACATTATATAAAAAAAGGAATGAAGCAGCAGGAGTGCATAAATTGCATTGCGAAAGACCAGAAGAAGTAACTGTACCTAGACAATATTCATCACTAGTCTTAGGTGATTACATTTCTGATGGGAGACGAATTTTGGTATTTTGTTCGCCATATATGAGACAGCACTTAACGGATGTAAAAGAATATTACGGCGACGGAACTTTTAAAAGTTGTCCGAAACCTTTCGCCCAAATCTATTCTCTGCATGGTGACTTCTCCAGTACTCAGACGGAGTCGCGTATTTTGCCTATGGTCTATGCTCTGATGTCGGACATGTCAACTGAATCGTACATAATCTTGTTCAGAATAATTTTGTCACAAATTTCAAATTGGAAACCAAATAAGTTTATGTTCGACTTTGAGAAAGCGTCATGTAAAGCCGCGTCGATAGTATTCCCAAATGTTCAGATAAAAGGATGTTATACGCATTATTCCGATTGTATTTGGAGAAAAGCTAAACAATTAGATATAATTAAAAAAAGAGACAAATGGCCAAAAAAAATTGTAGGGCTTTGTACTGTGTTGCCACTTCTCCCAAATATCCAAATTCGCGTAGGATGGGACTATATTAAAGATAAGACTGCAAAAATACAAACAATATTAAAAAATAAAAAAATTAATACCTTTATGAATTACTTTGAAAATTACTGGCTCAAGAGTGATGAATTCATAAAATCGTGGTGTGTGTTTGGAGAGAGGCATCGCAGTACTAACCAAGTTGAGGCGTGGCATATGAACTTAAACCAAGCATGCAAAACCAGGAAACATGTAAGCATTATGCAATTTTTGAAAGCGATTCTTGAAGATGCCGAAGATGTTAATATCGATATTGAGCAAAGTAAAGAGAACCGACAAAAAAGCAGTTTAGTCAATGACATGATGATCATGGAAGCACAAATGCAATTAGTTAACGGTGATATCACAATAGGCACTTTTTTAGAAACAGTGCGATAGCATTTTAATGCTATCGCACTGTTTCTAAAAAAGTGTCTCACTATTTACTTTTCTATAATGCTTGGAACATAAAATACCTAATAGATATATTATAAAGTGCTTGTTTATTTACGAATATAACCAAATGGATGAATCCGATCAAAATTAGTCGAATCCATGTTGTTATACTGAGCAGTATAACTATTTGGACTAAAATAAGCCAAATTAATCGACTCCAAATAGTTATACTGGGCAGTATAACTATTTGGACATTTTCAGTGCATTTTGTTATATCGTATAACTAATAGTATGACTAAGTGGATAAACCAACAAATCAACACGAGCCCTGGTATTTACTTTGACCCTATTGGTGAACTCAAAATCCGCGTAAGCCACTTAGATATAGTAATCCCTCTTGACATATCATACATCGATCCTCATTTAAAAAATATAAATTCGATAATAGGCACTTTACGTCTGATATGCAACCAAATTCAAATCGAAACATCTTACCAATTAGAATGTCACAATACTTTAGAACCATTAACAGTGAGGTATCACGATATAGCTTCGGAATACTCGTCTATCTCACACCTGACGAATAAAAGAGCCAAACGAGGGGCCTGGATAGGAGCTATTGGCAGCTTATCCAAAACTATATTTGGTACTCTGAATGAGGACGACGCTGTAAAATATGATAACGCCATTCAAAGTATTCAGGATAATGAAAAAAGACTGGGCTCAATAATTAAAGAGAATATTATTGTTACTTCCTCAATATTATCAAAATTTAATAGCACATTACACGCAATGAAAATTAATGAGGCCAGCCTTAATCAAGCTATTGACAATTTCTCTTCGCAGTTAAAAAATATTACAAAAATCTCTAATGAACAAAGTATAAAAGCCAATATTAATTCAATTTTAAGTAGTCTAGAAGCGTCCATTCTTACTATATCTTTTCAGTTGGAAGACATAACAAATGCTATCATGTTATGCACTAAGAATATCCTACATCCGGCCGTGTTATCACCTGTTCAATTGTACCAAGAAATTGTCGATAACTACAGGCACTTACCGGTAGATTTTAAGCTACCTTTAACCCTAGCGTTAAGCAACATTCATAATTTGTTGAATGTCTCTAGCATAGTATGTTATAGCCTAAACAATAAGATTGTATTCATTCTTAGGATACCATTAGTGTCACCTAAAGAATATGACTTATTCCATAATATAGCTTTACCTACTCCACACGACCATGTGAAACCGAACACTTTTAGTTTTATAATACCAACTAGTAAATACACAGCAATGACCAAGGACAAATCAGAATATTGTAACCTTAACTCACTCACAGAATGCACAGCGATAAACTCACGCGAATACATCTGCGAAATCATGACAGTGTTCCCATCGAGTGCGAATCCAAGTTGTGAAAGTGAAATTATGTCAAATGTCGTGAGCGTTTTACCAGTGCAGTGTCAAACAAGGTCCTTTCAAGGACAAATTGACTTATGGAAACCACTTCAAGACAATAATTGGATTTATGTACAGTCCCAAAATACTAAACTCTACATCGAATGTCGTAACCAAAAGATTATAGACTTAAGTATCATCGGTACAGGAATTTTGAGTGTTCCGAATAACTGTATCGCATATTGTAAGAGTACAAAACTTATACCTAGATTTAACAATTTAATTGTTAATGCTACTGTAATCCGATCCGACTTCAATATTATTAACGATTCTTGCTGTACTTTAGATAAGTTTATAAACACCATGAGTAATGAATCTCCTCTAAAATTACAAAATATTGACTTAGATTTCTTTACATTAGAAACAAAATCAAAGCTTAATTCTCTGACCGACGAGACAGACAAAATCTTAAATCAACATCAAATTATAAGATACGAGACTCATTACTCAATTTTAATTATAGTGATACTTTGTGTTGTGTTTGGATTTTGTATTTTTAAGCTGTTTTTATATATTAAATCGCACAGCCGTCTTATCCGCAATTTTCCTAAATTCTCCCAATCCATTCCTATGAATTCAACTTCAGTTCAGACTCCGGACCCTGAACCAGTCACTTCTATTAGAATCAATAAACGTCACCCAGAACCCGAAGATACTCCATCTCCTGGTATTAGGATGAACGTGTAAATTATCGTCCTTTTCCCCTAAACATCGAAACTTTACCCCGATGTTTAGTCCACCCCTGGGAGGTGTTACGGTTGACACCTCCTATCCGGCACACCACGCATTCACTCCTCACACAGTCAGCAACTATCAGCCCTACTGACATCAGTCCCTTCCATTTACATTCAGTCTCATCCCGACCTCTATACCAGACGGCTGTCTTAACCAAACCCCTAAGTTTTATTTTTTAAAAAAGCCTTTACTTCGAGACCCGTAACAGTGCGAAGCATGGCCCTATACGGGGCACCCGTATGGGCGGAGACCCTGACGGCCAGCAATGTGGCTAAATTGCTGAGCCCGCAGAGAGCGATGGCCATCAGGGTGATAAGAGGATACCGCACGATCTCCGGTGAGGCGGCATGTCTCCTAGCCGGAACCCCTCCATGGGACCTGGAAGCGAGAGCCCTTGCGTCACTGTTCAGATGGCGCAAGGAGGCGCTGGAGCGGGGCCAAAGGCCTGCGTCTCGAGAAATCGAGGCCCAGCGAAACCCCCCAAAGACGCGGCTAGCACCCGAACCTCCCCCTGGGCGAGGCCGCAGTGGCGGCTGTAGGTCTGTTGGGAGTCCTGGGACATCCTCCCGAGGGCTTACCCGGGGCTCTCAGCCATCGGCTGTTGGGCGTTACGTGAGGTTTTTTAGTCGGTAGGAGTCCGGCATAACATCCATGAGGAATTTCCCTCACGTAAAAAAAAAAAAAGACCTTATTACGCTGTCCGTCTGTCTGTCTATATCCAGGTTGTATCTCAGGAACCGCGGTAGCTATACAGCTGAAACTTTCACAGATTATGTATTTCGGTTGCTGATAACAACAAATACTTGGGTACTAAAATCAGAAAAAAAAACTTAATAGGGGCTCCCATACAAAAAACGCAATTTATTTTCGTTTTTTGGTACGATACCCTCTGTGCGTGAGTCCTATTCGTACTTGGTCGGTTTTAATCCAAAATTAATACTAAACTTCCCCCTTCATTAGATTTTAAAACAAAATTATGCCCAAGGTTTTGCATTTGCATAACATTGGCGATAAATTCGCAAACAGTAGGGTAGCACAAGTAAGTATGTACATATTTAGAGTAGTTTCAGTTTCATGAGATATTTAACATTTCTTCTACAGAAAATAACGATTGTGTTAGCTAACCACCGCCGGGTAGCACCGATCTTCACAAACGAAGTGTGCGCGGAAGAAAGCCCCTATCGAACCGTACTGTGCTCGAACGCTTAGAATGCAAAATGGGAGGATTGTTCATCCTCACACTTATCCTACACTCCGAATATAAATAAACTACACTCGAGAGCAATGAATCCGGGTCACTTAAAGAATCCTAAAAATCTCGGAAACTAAAAATGCTAGGTTAATGCAATAAATTGTATTTAATAGACAATGTAATACTCCTTAAATGAAGGTATTAAAACTTCTTAGTTATTGTAAAGTTATATCATAAAAAAATCAAATTTGAAAAAGGGCCACTTTCGAAGATGGAACTACGAAATTACAGCATTTGGTGTTGCTTTTGTTTGTAATCTGTCATTTATGTGGGTACATAAACCGTGTTGATAGTGCTCTATATTCATTAATCAAGCTGAAATTATGTCGCTTACGCCTGAAGAATGCACCAGAATACTTACAATGCTGGAAACCGGCCGGAGTCAGCGCGATACAGCCAGGACTGTCGGTGTGTCGCTGTCAACAGTACAAAGAGTTCTCCGACGTTACGAAGAAACTGGTTCTAACCTACGCAGACCAGGAGCGGGCAGAACCAGGTGTACCACAGCACGAGAAGACCGATACTTGGTGAACACCATGCTTCGAAATCGCTTTCTCACAGGAACTGAACTCACCAATCAGTTTCGACGCCTCGGAGGAAGTAACCCAAGTGCATGGACAGTAAGACGTCGGCTTGCTGAATCTAACTTAAAACCCCTTAGACCTGCAAACGGCCCTAAAGTGGAGCGTGGGCATCGTATTTCGAGACTAAGGTATGCCCAGAGCCACGTAAATTGGAGTATTGAACATTGGTCAAAAGTTATGTTCTCCGACGAATCAAAATTTATGCTCTACAAGCACGATGGAAGACACAGAGTGTATCGAAGACCAGGGGAAAGATTCAAGCAAGCATGCATCGAAGAAAAGGTAGCCTACGGTGGTGGGTCTGTACTTGTGTGGGCCGGAATTTCTTCTGAAAGTCGCACAGAGCTGGTGATCATAGAAAACGGCTCTTTAACTAGCGTAAGATATGTGGAAGAAATCCTCAATGATCACGTTGGTCCATTTATGGTCAATTTAGGTGAGGATGCTATATTTATGCATGACAATGCCCGACCTCATACAGGTAGGATTGTGAATGACTACCTTCAAGAGATGAACATTACTCGTATGGAGTGGCCAGCGCGCAGCCCGGATATCAACCCGATCGAGCATGCTTGGGACGAGCTAGGCAGATGCGTAAAACAACGAAACCCTCCCCCAATCACGCTTCGTGAGCTCAAAATTGCTCTCACAGAGGAATGGGAGAATATTCCCCAAAATCGTATAAGGAACTTGGTGTACAGCATGCCAAACCGCTTAAACGCAGTAATGGAAGCACGAGGAGGCAATACGAAGTATTAAAATTCAAGAAAATCGTAATAAAGTTCAAAAATTTCATGTTTCCTATTTTTGTTTTAAGGAGAGATCGGCAGTTTTTTCTTTATGTAATTTTGTGTTAATAAAATGTATGGTGACTCATATTTTTTTTACTTTCATTTAAGGAGTATTACATTGTCTATTAAATACAATTTATTGCATTAACCTATCATTTTTAGTTTCCGAGATTTTTAACATTCTTTAAGTGACCCGGATTCATTGCTCTCGAGTGTATGTCGATAGCCGAGTCTAAAAACTTCCAAGTATGCTGAGATTCCAGTTGCAAATGGAATAAAGACTAATTGCTTTCGCAAAGATAATACTTAGACGTAGCCTACATTTGGCTTAGATCATCTAACCACAGGATGCGCCTTACTTAAGCATTGTTTTCTGCCATTGCACATGACCATTTGGTCTTTTGGCTTTATGAAAAGCCTGTACATCAGTACATCATTTTATATGATTAAACTAGTACATTACATTGTAGTTGACTGTACAATAACAATTAACACACAACAGCCATTACGCGTTTGTCGATTAATACATTTTTAAATGCAATGAAATTTTATCTGTCTTTGTGTTTCCCCCTTCACTTGTATGAAAACTGGCAGAATATTTTTGTATGCGGTGGTTCGCAAAGGCTAGTCCCGTGTTATATGGTCTAAGACATTTGGCTCTGAGTCAATCTTATTTTTAAACTTGCACTTGCAAAGGGTAGAATGATCTATCTAGCCGCTCAATCCCGCCGGTGGCGTGGTCACGCCGGCGTATCCATAGGCGGTGCCCACGCCTTCGGCGGGAACGGCGGCTGCACGCCGGACGTCACACAATATATCCTTATTTCTTTTACAGGAGTCGTACTACATAAATACTTACTGTTTCATCATGCTGGATAACTGACGAAAATAACTACACTAAATCCGAGAACACCCCATGTGTAATGGATTTATGATATTTGGTCGAAAATTAGAATGGGGAAAATGAAGGAGTACTCTCAGATTTTACCATGTAATTCAAAATAAAAAGCAGTTTTCTGACATAAATTATTTTATTTACAAAATATACACATCAACAATTTACTTTCACCAAAAAAATAATAATCTGTAGATATAAAATCTCCGAAAATAAAATAAAATATTACTGCCTATTTATTTGTTTATTTTTTTGTTTATTTTGGGGATATCGAGGCTATGTAATCTTAAATTATTAAAAAAAAACCCCCCATTTTTATTATTGATTTTCACATAAATTATTCATATGTTAAATGTTAAATGGTATTTTGACAAAAGATTATAGTTTCTATTGAGAAAATCTCAACAAATATCGGTTAAATACGAGCACTGCACAACAAAAACAACAACAAAAAATAATGGTGACCTTCGCGTGTTATTTTATCAAATTTTACAAATTTAACTTCGAATTACACTGAAAATATTTATCACAGCTGTTAAACAACACGACAGGATACTTTTAAATGCAAAACAACAATATTTGAAACAGAATAAACGAAAATATTCAAAAATTAATCGTATTAATACTTTCTAGGAACGGCGCCAAACAAACAATAATTAATGACGGCGATCAAATCGTGATTTCGACTTTTTTTTTCATTACATTCACTCGGTAAGCTATCTCATTCAGTACCATAACCAATTCTACACATTAATTTATACAGAAAGACTTAGACCCGCGACCATACAGCCATAGATATCGAAAAATGTGCGAGGAGAACCAAACGGTAAAAGTTGGCCGCCATGGTTGCCAAAGCAATCGACTGTTCGGGAGATTGGCAACTCGGGTTTCATGCGGCATTCAACGGCTAGAATGCTGAATTCAGATGTTATAACGATGAAACTCGATTGTGTCGATGTAAGTACTTTTGAAATATTTTTGCACTTACAGAGAGATTCTGTATAAAATTACAGTTTTATGTTCAGTGACCTCCTCTACTTATCGCCTAAGCGTTCTATCTCTATGGTAAGTGAAAATTTCATCAAACTAGGTCATGCATTTTTGTATATAGACGTGATTGGTACACCAGAGAAGCTTCTTTCTTATCACACTTATTATCTGACGTAGTCCTATTCTCCTCACCTCATGGCGCCAATTTGTCCAGCGGTGGACTGCCAAAATTTGATAATAAAGATAAAAAAATACCGCCAAAATTTATAAAAGAAATATTATAACGTGGCCGCTACCATAAATTACTTTAAACTTTCTCGGGTCACTATTCATCAAAACTTATCCTCCCTAAAGCAGTTATTCCACTTGACTTTGTGGAGTCTCTGGATGCCGACAGTGTTATTGTTGGCTAGTACAGTGAAAGGCATAAGTTGTTCGCTGATGTTTCAAACAGAAAGTTAGAAACACTAAGTTTAAGATGCCTAGACTAGCAATTCCTTTGATCAATATTCTATTAAAAGCTGAGTTATAATTGAGTCAGATTGTTTTATTTGGAGAAAGAAACTCTGCGGTAACAAAGTTTGGGATAATTCTTAAAACTTTGCGAGGTTTTACGGTACTCCTTTTAGATAGGCTTGTTGTCTATGTCCTTTATCTTTTCATCAGAATCGTTTGAATAGTTGAGGCGTAAATGCATAACCGACGAAGGTATTTTTACATTACCTATACATATTTAGTGAAAATTTATTATAAATCCTTTTTTCGCCAAAAAATTTTATTCTAAAATGAGCACAAAAAGAATAGCCCACCGAGTTTCTTGCAGTTCTTCTCAAGCGATTTGTATTCATGACGGTTTGTAAGTGCCTATGTATTAGGCTTATACGAAATAATTGTTTTTTATTAATTTTTGATTTTATTTTGATTTTATAGCCGCAATTCTTCAATAAACTTACTAGTTAGATCGCTTACAGGTTTATCTACATAGAAAGCACTAATCAAAATAACTATATCATTAATGTAGGTACTTATAAAAGCTTAAAGCAAGGTCACAATACAAGCGTTTTGTTTTGAGATAATAATTTTATTCATGGACTTCAAAATCTGTATTTTGCTGCTTTAGAATATACTAGCGGACGTGACGCGGTTTCACCCGCGTAGTTCCCGTTCCCGTAAAAATACGGGAATAAAATATAGCCTATGTTCACCGCAAAGAGTGTAGCTTCCCAACAGTGAAAGAATTTTTCAAATCGGTCCAGTAGTTCCGGAGCCTATTTGTTACAAATTAACAAACAAAAAACTAATCTTTCCTCTTTATAATATTAGATAGTATAGACAACCGACTATGAGCTGTTTGTGGATAAAATTTGAATAACAATAATTTAATATATCTAACGTCACGCCGCACACTGTAAGAAAATCGGAATCTTGCGGGATTTAATTCAAATTTTAAACATTGTTTTATCTATTATCTATTGATGTCCAATTATTCTATAGCGATCACTTAAAACGGTGGCGTATATTTTTTTGTTGTGAGTAGCTTAACATAAATATTAGAAATGTTTACATCAGCGTTAAAACTGAGTTACACTCGTTACGCATTTTGCAGTGTTAGTTTGTGCGAATTAAGATTACGATTATGAAGCAATTTTGAAGTCAATGGTTTTATTTACTGTTTATATTTTAGTGTTTGTGTTTAATTCGTAAGAACATATACATTTTATCCGATTTATAACAGGCATATTTGTTAAAATCAGCCATTTCTATTAGAACACGAAATTGACTTCGATTTTTGATTGTTTCAAATTCATTGGATTCGAAACCCAATTTTATAGCTTTTATAGTAAAGTATATACCATCATAGTAAAGCTGATAGTTTCAACTAATTGACGCAACCCACAGTTTGTGCGCTTTCTTGCGACTATCGAGATAACGAATATTGACATTTTCGAAATTATGTCTTTTAATAGAGGAAGTGATTGTTTTGACCAAGTTATTTCATTTTTTATGGATAGTTATCATCGTGTGACTTTTTCTGAGTTTTCTAAAAATAAAATACTTTTTCTGAGTTTTCTAAAAATAAAATCAAGGTTTTGTTGAAAGCACAATGTCAACAAGTTGATGTAAAATGGAGTAAATGTGGTCGTCACCGTGACCGTGTTTTAAAAAACATATATAAATTAGTTAAGTACATATAATACTTTGCCTTATAGTGTTTTACAAGAAGTTTCATCATCTAGCTCAGTTACTCCAGGAAGACCTGCAAAACATTTTCGAGATTTTTGTGATAGAACTTAAAAACGAAAAATTCATTCTAAGACCAAAAATCATTGCAGCTGCCTTTGGTCTTTCTCCATTACATTCGTGGATAGGATTCATGGAGTGCATACTGCACATGGCATATAGGCTCTACATAAAAGTCTGGCAAGATCAAAATATTTTTTTTAAGACCAAGAAGGAGCAGATTCTAAAATGAAATGGGTTTATTGGTGAATATGCCTAAATAGCATTTTGGAATTACCAATGATGGCAAAACTGCCAGACGTTTTTTTCGACATTCTTCTATAACAGCTGAGATAACTGGCGTAAATTCAGAACTGATTCATCGATTTCATATAATTTTAGAAACACTTGCGACTTTTCAATTAATTTAAATGCCTTTGATTTGTTTGTAAAAGATACCAGGGAACTCTATCTTGGAATATTATATCAGTGTACATATAATTCTTTTTCATGCTAAAGATGTGATATCATCATGTAGTACCAATTGGCCAACTATCGGAAAAAGCACAAAAGGCACAAAATAAAGACAATCGATACTATAGGGAGTACTTCACAAGATAAACTTCGTGGATGGATACAAATATAGACCTTTTAAATAGACTATGAATATCATCTGACCCCTATTTAGCAGCATTAAGAAGCATACCACGAATAAAAAGAATTAACTGGAGCCAGTCGTTTTGTCGGTGCTTTCCCTGCCCACAATAAACGAGTAATATGCCTATTTTCTATATTGTTTCACTATTTTAAACAATAAATTAAACGAAAATGAATATAAAGAACACTTATTTTAACAAATTTCAATGATATTAATGGATTTAGTATCATTAAGAATTAAATCCCGCTAGATTGCCACTTTCTTCCAGTGTGCGCCGCTTTATTTCAAGGCGTAGGCAGAGGCATACAATACACCCACATTGTTCAGATATAATTTTGTTAGCCTATTGCCGTGTTAAAAGTTACAAGTCCGACAGTAGATTAGGTATGACTACAAGTCCGACATTTTTAACCATACAGCTTGAAATCAAAAAAAATATTTTTTGGTGAAATGTTGTTTCTCTTATACCTATGTTTTACCTAGCGAAACATTTTAAATCTACAGTTTTACCCTTTCCAAATATGGGACTCGCGAAATTTACTGGTAAACGTTTTCAGCAACGGCTGTTTGTCCCGTCTTTCAAATCTTCTACTTACTTCTTGATTTTACGACTAGCACCAAACGGATTTAGGTACTTGCTTAACGAAGCACGGAAACGGTCGCTTACCTCAGAACCAACAATAGCTTAAGATGTAGTGTGCACAGGTATCAGATACAAAATGATGATGAAGTGTGCTTTTTTGTATCGTACCAATGTGTCAGACAAGCTTACGAATTACCTGACGGTTGGTTACCCTAGCCTGTGAACGTTTGAAGCACCAGAGACGCTACACACGCACGGCCGATTCAGGAGCAGGTTGTGAAGATTTGTCACGTCTTCCATCTATACTATTCATTGTTGGCACTTGGTGGAATTTCTTGTAACACAATATGCACTTTTTGCTTAATCACTTTATTCCACAATCTTTGTGGTAAAAATAGTGGAATAAAGTACAAGTAAATAAATAAATAAATAAATATTCACGGACATTTCACACAACGCTATCTGATCCCAAAGTAAGCTAGGAATAACCTGCTTGTGTTATGGGTATCAGACCACGGATATTAATACTTATATACTTTTAAATACATACTTATAATACATAGAAACACCCAGACTCTTGAGACAAACATTTATGGGTCACACAAATATTTGTCTCCGGTGGGAATCGAACCCACGACCTCCAGCGCCGCAGGCGGTATCACTACCAACTGCGCCACAGAGGCAGTCAAGTGATTAAGAATAAAAGTGCATAATGTGTGTCACGTCTTTCTTTGATATAAAAAAAGCAAAATTAAGTATTGCTGCTTACAACCTGGAAAAAACATTTTATTCGTATAGGTACCAAAAATTGTGTGGGCGGTGTCGTAGGCGTCTTCTATTTGGAATAAAATAAAGTTTTCACTCTATATATTTTCTTACCTCGCCAATAGAATGAATGAAGTAAATTTTTGTTTGTTCTAATATTTTTTTAATACAGTTGCTCCAAAAGTGGCGTATTACAGGGACGTTTAGCGTTCGAGATGTGGGCTATTACACACTCGTGCTTTTTCTTTACCATTCCCGCACTCGTGAGTTTTCTTTTCCAAAAGTCAAAATAATGTCTGTGATTCATGCAAATATTTCTAAAAAAAGATACTAACTTGTTTCAATTTTAGATTAAAAGTAATTTTAATTAAAATTTAAGCATAAATTAATATAAGTATCGGCCAAATTAAATTTATACATATAAAAAACGTTGGCTGTATGAAGTGCACTGCCATAGTCTCTGCTTATGAAGGTATATATTCTTTTACGGTTGACGCCATTTTGGATATTCAGGTTTATTGTGTTTTTATTATTTTAGTAAATTGCTTAATTTTTTCGCAACTGTATTAAAAATGAGTTTGCATTATTATTTATTATTATACACAGTAAAATAAACAATATATCAATAATCCGGTTGGTGTTTACAGAATCGTAAAATATGGTGTGGTGGTAGAGTAATAAAGGTTTTTTTGTGTTGAGTGCATGTGTACCAAGTGCGTGTGTGCGTGTGTGTTTTGTTTTTTTATTATAAATAATGTGTTTTCATTATTATTTATTATTATACACAGTAAAATAAACAATTTATCAATAATCCGGTTGCCGTTTGCAGAATTGTAAAATTTGGACTGGTAAGTGAGAAATAAATTTTTTTTTGGAAAATGAGAAATCTTTTTTCATTTTTAGGGTGGTGGAAATAGGTGCTTGCGATTATTGATTTTCGATATAAATTTTGTGGGGGTTGAAGGAGCTTGAAGGGTTAATGTGTAGTAGTGTTGACAAGTGGGAACCGGCGTCAACACTTACTCTGTTTTCCAATACAAGTCTCAGGAATAAATTCATACACTTCATTATTGATTTAGAACGTTAACATCACTGTAAGTTATAAAATAACATTGTTCAAATTAACGATGATTGATTGACGATGGCAGGAGACCGGATGGAATGTCATTAGTACCACCTTTGGTGTGGGACGCAACTTATGCCGACAATCTGTGCCTTCTCATCTTCCTAAGGAAGCAGCAGCAGCACTAGCGCGGGCTGCGCTTGTGCTGCTGCTGCTTCTGTCGAGAATCTCAAACGACGAAAATATAATAATTTAGTTGGAAATTATATATTTCGGCCGTTTGACTCAACACTAAATGGCTTAAATATATAATTTCCAAAACACTGGGCTAGTGGGGCCCAAGTGAGAGTGCGTTAGATTAAGATACAACGAAGCGCTACTGGTCGATGCTTTCGTAACATTTGGTCCACACTGAGCGACAAGTCGTCGCGACTACCGCGGCTGGCCTCTCGCTCAGAGAATAAGCATTGCCATCTAACGCGGCGATGCCGATTTATTTATAAGGCTGGCATAAATAAATAAATAAATATTTGTGGACATTCAAACACAACATCATCTAGCCCAAATTAAGCTAATAATTAAGCTTGTGCGATGGGATCTAGACGACTGATATACAAACCTACTTATATATTTCTAAATACATACATATTATACATAGAAAACACCCAAACTCCGAAACAAACATTTGTGGATCATACAAATATTTGAACCGACCCAGGAATCGAACCCAGGACCTCCAGCGCCGCAGGCGGTATCACTACCGACTACGCCATAGAGGGCAGTCGAGTCTTATCGCGATGGTGAAGAATTCTATAACACCTAGATAGTATTACGAAAGTCTTGCACATTGTTACCTACATATTTAGATTTAAATTGTTGAGTGTATTATTCAAATGTATCTTCTTCAATTGAAGTGCAAAATTCTAAGTGACGCTGACACAACATTTAACTAACGTACTTGCCCACCTAAATGATTTTAAACTATGCGCCATGATGAAGATTGAATTTTACGGACAAAAAAATTGAAAATTTTCCTATTTTTATTTTTAAAGATAAAATATAAACGCTGTTACTCAGACCTTGGCCTGAATATAACTTGCCAACCTGACTCCCCCGAGAGTACCGGATGTTTCAACACGGGCAGCGAGCAACATGAAATATTATGTAATTTATGACATTTGGCCTGAAGATTTCATGACTGACCACACTGAATACTGAGTACCGCAATCTGCATGAGATATGTGTTGAAAATTTAATATTATTTTGGGTTCCTCCCTACGTTTATACAAATACTAGGTGGTGCCCGCGGCCCCACCCGCGTACAAATCTTTTTCCATTCCCCGCATCCCGTGGAAACATAGTAAACCAAGCATAAAAAAGTGTTTAAAATTGTACTTTTAATGTCACTAAGGAGACAGGTAGCTTATAACTAAATTTCCGCTGTTAGTCTGTCTAATTGTCACCAGGTCGTATCTCATAATCGATGATAGTTAGAGATTTGATTTTTATTTAAAGATTATTTATTTCTGTTGCTGCTAAATCAGTTAATACTAATAAGAAATACCATTAAAGTGGCTGTTATACAACCTGCGTAGTTTATTTGCCGATTTTTTATCGTATTTTATTGCTTTACTTTATAAACAATTAACCATCTCCATATTGTAAAAGTACCCCACATGTTGGTATACAACTTTATTGAAATAACTTTGCTGTAAAAGCTCACTAATAAAATCAGAGTGGTTGCCACTCCAGTACTGGAATAGGCATGGAATGCGTTGGATTGGATTGGATTGCACTCAAACGGTTCAAACACGAACACAAAGTGAATTCCACAATCCTCTCGTAAACGATTAGCTTTGTTTGAATTATTCACACGGATACCGGGTAGTGGCGTTTGCAGTATTAGTAAAGGGCATTGAAGCTGTATAGTATGTTAAGTCCATTAAATTTACCTCGTGACTTATTAATCATCAAGCCAGCCCTGCGTTTATCCTTCCAAAGACGTACTTATCCGAAACTCCCGATCGTAGACTGATGGCAAGGTACCGTGTGGTTTCATCCATGAGGATTTCCGCACGAATAATATATAAAAAAAATATTCTCATCTAGAAACTTTTTTTGAAATTTGAAGCTACAATAAGAAAGAGTTTTCAAAATTCTACCCAAATAAAGGTGAAATTTGAAGATAGCTAATCATATAATCTGTTTCTTTGAAACTATTTATTTATCTACTTAGATATAGAATAACACCACTTGTACTGTTCCCCAACATTTATGTCAGTAAAGTATATAAATGTTGTGGAACAGTACAAGTAGTGTTCTTCAATATGTGCAGCAGGTTCCACCAAGTGCCATCAATCTACAGCATAAATAATAAAAATAATATTTACTTAGATACTTACAATATTGTAGAAACCTCGAGAAGTGAGCTTTTTAGAAGTTTTCAAGACATTTAGACAAAGCTCTCTAGCCGGATAGTCTCTCTACGTAGTATATTGACGTCCTCACTCCTCAGTAAAAATAAATTATACATGCGCATCTAGAAGCAACTTCAAGATAACGGTGTAAAATGACTTCACTGAATACAATTACATATTTTAAACCAACTAGGAGTTCCGTAGGAGTTTCTATGTAAGTTTGTAGCGGCGTTTTCGATTAATTTTGAAAGTAGGGCTTACTAACACACTCATGAACACTGGGTTTTAGTTACGGTTAGTAGTAATAAAAATATTCCCGAATGTATGAGTATTAAAAATAAAACATTCGGCGCACCTCGACAAAAAATTATCAATACTTACCTACTAATATATAAGGCATCTGGCTATCAGTGACTGCTGCCGCGGCCCGTTCGCTTCGCTTGCTCTCGTCCGCGAGTTAATGGTCACTGTTTCAATCTAAACTAAACATCCTTTAGGTAACCATCTTTTACTCTTCCTAGTTTATAGTCTTTCTTGGTAGATTACAATTTAACGATTCTACCAAATTGCACTGTAGCATAATAAGTTCAGTACAGTTATTAACATACGCGATAATGTCAAAGTTATAAAACCAGGTAACCAATTTTTAATACGAGTTGACCTTATTTATGTTAAAAATTGCAACCAAACTGCATACTATTAAGTCAACTACAAACAAATTAGAAGTAGTTTCTTGTACCCGTATATTTTTTAACCGACTTCAAAAAAAAGAATCCTTTTTTGAAGTCGGTTAAAAAGGAGGAGGTTCTCAATTCGTACGCTATGTTTTTTTTTTTTTTTTTTGTATGTATGTTACGCGATAGCGGCGCCAATTATGGATGGATTTTGAAAATTCTTTTTTTGTTTGAAAGAGGCTACTTCTGAGGTGGTCCCATATCCAGGGTATCAGGATCTGATGCTGGGATCCAGGAGAAATCGAGGGCAACCACCGAAAATTGTAGGGACAACTAGTGCGATTGTTAACTTTTTGATTAAGTGCTTTAATGTAGGTACTAAAATTTAATGAAGGTCTGGAGTCGATCTGATGATGGAACCGAAAGACAGTCGAGGGAATTCCTTAACGATTTACAGCAGTTAACTTGTGTTTCGGCTTGATTGATTTGTGTTGATGAGAACTTTACACCTAGATAGAAATACTTTTCAGTTCACCCGTCACTTAAAATTAAAAAATAAAAATTTTAAATAAAAAATAGAACCGACTTCATACAAATCCTTAAAAATAAAATTTACCTAGCACATTGTAATATGTATTTTGATTTATCCGATTTTATTCAATATAATATTGAAGTTGGTGCCATTAATAATACCTACCTAAACCTATGGGTTTACTTGGCGCCGACTTCAATATGATGTTGAATAAAATCTGATAAATCAAAATACATATTACAATGTGCTAGGTAAATTTTATTTTTAAGGATTTGTATGAAGTCGGTTCTATTTTTTATTTAAAATTTTTTTCTTTTACAAAAATGGTAGCCAACCATGTTTTTTGATTATAAGATTGCTTTGTAAAATTGTACATTAACTGCATAACAGAGATAAGGATATACAAAATTGTTCCATTTCTGAATATTAAAATAAGGGAGCATTGAGAGAATATACGGTATTATATTCGTATACAAATTGCTAGTAATTCAGCTTGGTCGCGACTCGTGAGTTTTATCAAATACATTAGCATATTTCGCTGAACTTGTCCCGGCTTCAGTATATGTGTGTATGTATATCTGAAATTAGACCACCAGTTCTCTATCTGGAGGCCGTAGCCATCTGACCTGCCATTTCAGACCGACAGCATATTAGATCCCCATTTAATCGTAAGGGATAAGTGGGTTCCGGTATTATTGAAGAACATTTTCATCATTTGGGCGCAAGCACAAATACACATTATATATATAAAATCGAACACAGCATCCTTCTCCGAATATCGTCCTATTTCCATATTACCGTTCCTCTCCAAAGTCCTAGAAAAGCTTGTTCACACCCAATTAAATGCGTATCTAAATAGACACAACCTCCTAAATCCTTTTCAATCAGGCTTTCGGTCAGGCTACAGTACGACCAGCGCATTGATTAAGGTGACTGATGACATTCGTCTAGGCATGGAGATTGGAAATCTCACAGTGCTCACATTACTGGATTTTTCCAATGCTTTTAACACGGTGGATTTCCATATCCTGCTTGGTATGTTACGCTCCTTTAACATATCCCCACCAGTGATTGATTGGTTTCATAGTTACCTGTTTGGACGCCGGCAGCGGGTTTGCGTTGAAGATTTTTTTTCCACTTGGTGTAGTACTTCTGCCGGCGTTCCGCAGGGTGGCGTGCTTTCTCCTATGCTTTTCACTATTTTTATAAATTCTATCTCGAAGTATTTATTTTCTTCCTACCACCTTTATGCAGATGATCTTCAAATCTACAATCAAGCCCCATTGTCTGAACTATCGACAGCATTTATTATACTAAATACCGACTTGGCGTACTTCAGTCAATGGAGCACAAAATATGGCTTAGAGGTCAACCCCTTTAAGACTCAAGTGATTTTGGTTGGTAGCTCACAAATGATTAATAAAGTGCAGTGGACGGCCCTTCCGAACATCGAATTTAATGGTGTTGCCCTGCAAGTTAGCAGTGAGGTAAGGGACTTGGGTATTTTGATTGATAGAACACTATCTTGGCGTCCCCAAATGAAAGAGGTTAGCCGTAAGCTTTTTGCTTCTGCAGGTTCACTGCGTAGATTACGCAACTTCCTGCCAACTGCCACTAAAAGGGCGCTTGCAGAAACCCTTCTCCTTCCTGTACTCGACTATGCAGATGTCAGCTATCTTGATATCTCTGAGGAGCAGCTAGACAAACTTGAGCGACTTCAAAATTTTTGTATTAGATTTATATTTGGGTTACGCAAATATGATCACGTATCTCAGTTTCGAAGACAGCTCGAGTGGCTCCCGATTCGCCTTCGTCGGAACACTCATATTCTTTCTATGCTATATAGAACTCTCTTTAACCCCTGTACCCCCGCTTATCTAAAAGAACGTTTTAAGTTTCTCAATGACACACATTTGAGAACTCTGAGGTCATCAGTGTCACTGGAATTAGAAATTCCTAGACATTCCACATCTTTTTATGACAAATCCTTCGCAGTACAAGCTGTACGGTTGTGGAATGCTTTACCTTTAGACATAAGGCGCGCGCAGTCTTTAAATGTTTTCAAAAGACTGGTTAAAGAACATTATTTGGCATTATAGTATCTATGAATATACTCGTACGTATGTGTGTATTTAAGTGTATATATATATATGGGTGGTCATTAGTGTGAAGAGATTTCAGATGTGATTTATTAATACACGTCATTTTGAACGTTAAACGTTCCACGTCATCAACACATACATGTCAATAAGTACATAAATAATACATAATATACCTACACAAATACATAAATACACAATAATACATACATAATTATATATATATATATATATATATATATATATATATATATATATATATATATATATACAGGGTGAATTTTTCAAAAGGGATTGGATGGCTAAATCCGAAACTATAAGGAATAGCGAAAAATCCTCAAAGGAGTCACGAGTCCGATTTTGATGAAACTTAAAACCTCATCATTAGATTTTTGAAAAACCAATAATCCTAGCTGGGAATCGAACCATTGATTTTGAAAAAAAAAACACACCCTTTATTATTACACTATACAATAATGTTGCTATTAAGGATCATATTCTGGGAAGTAATGATATACGGCAAACTACAGGAAAGAGCTCATCTTTAACAAAATACATTTTATTTTTCTTACGTTAACTGATTAATTGTTCAAAATCTTTGCGATACATAGCTAGATTCGAAACCTCAAGGATCGTGCTGCATTCAATATTTCAATATTATTGATTCCGTTGAGAATATTCTCTAAAAAATCACTCTGAGCATAATTTAAAACACAGAATAGTGACGATCTTTTCTGGGATTTCGAACGAAACAAATTATGATACAAAATTTAGGTACACGAAATATGCATTCTATTAAAATTCCAAATGTTCCTTAAATTTGGCGTATATCATTACTTTGCAAAATTTGATCCTTAACAGCGACTCTATCGTATGGTGTAATAATAAAGAGGTGTTTTTTTTTTCAAAATCAACAAGTTCGATTCCCAGCTAGGATTATGGGTTTTTCAAAAATCTAATGATGAGGTTTTAAATTTCATCAAAATCGGGCTCGTGACTCCTTTCAGCATTTTTCGATATTCCTTATAGTTTAGGATTTGGCCATCCAATCCCTTTTCAAACATTCACCCTGTATATATATTATGTATGTAAATTGTACTATAAATATATATAATTTAATATGTATAATTGTAAATACACAATAATACATACATAATTATATATATATATATATATATATATTACGTATGTATTATTGTGTATTTATGTATTTGTGTAGGTATATTATGTATTATTTATGTACTTATTGACATGTATGTGTTCATGACGTGGAACGTTTAACGTTCAAAATGACGTGTATTAATAAATCACATCTGAAATCTCTTCACACTAATGACCACCCATATCCTGTGATTCTTAACAATATTTTCCATCCAAAAGTTGCCTGTAAGATATTGCTTTTTAGCGATAAGGCCGCCCTCTGTACATTTATAAAATTGTAATGTCTCCCTCTTCTGTATGTTTTTGTTTTGGTGTGCAATAAAGTTTATTCTATTCTATTCTATTTTATTCTATTCTACACATTTTTGGGATCCCTTTCAACCGTGACAGTTTGTATAACATATCACAAAACTCCTTCAGGATACGCAATTGTATATTAGATCGTTCTCAAATGTACCTATACCCTCGGGGAAAATATAATATCCCGTATGCGCACAGTATCGCTAAATTTGCGATACATTGCGTAGTTGAATGTTTAACGTAAGTACATTGACAATTTAATATAATGAACACAATAGACAATATTTGTTACATACTATAGGATTTCTGTCACTCTTCACATGTAGAATTAAAATTATAAAACATATTTTCTAATGACTGATTGTATCATACATTTTGGACACGAAAACATTAACACCTTAATATCTGTCAATACTTCATTATTCTTGTGTAAACAAAATAAAACATTTGTTTCATTACGTACAGTTCAATAAATAGAATTAGGTAGGTACTATTATCTTGTATAAAGAAGGGAAATTCGCGCAGCCCTTTACTCTTAATTATGCATTTTAGGTCTCGGGACCACAACAGGTGCAACCCAGTAAAAACTTCGGTAAAAAGGTGTTTAAACGTTTAGTTTTAAAAATATAGAAAGTAGCGTCGCAAAAGAAATCCATAGTTTTTAATTTTTAATCTGACGTGTGAATTGTCACATGAATATGATGCAGGTCTCAAACCGCCCCGTATGCTTCGGTATCACTTTGCAATCATGTACCAGGTAATTTATAGGCATAAACATTCCTGTATGTACAAAACACAGGTACAAAAATGTTTTAGGCTTTATTTTGATGCTCTGAATTTAGCGAATTCAGGGCAAGTGGCAGTTTAAAATTGAAACTCCAAATTAATAATTCGATAAAATAATTTTGAACAAAAGATCGATCTTTTGTTTGAAAATCTTTTTTCAAAATATGGAACGTATATTGAATGATAATTTTAATTAATAGTACAAAAAACTACATCGAATTTTGAACAAAAGCTAGCAATACATCGAAAACGCAATGTATTTCGCTCATAGCGTATTTATTCCCGAATTTTGTTGGAACCCCAAATATTTCCATGGGCTTTGTAAGTCATCTACAAAGTGTTCGCGTATTGTGAAATGTTATGTAAATTGTTATGTAAAAGTCAGACAGGAAAAATGGAAAAACTATTTCTTAAGGGTATTAAAGTAAGTAAGCTTCCAAGGTTCAAGGACATCTTTGAAATATTTTTTATTATAGAAATAAAATTTTAATTTTAATTTTAATTTCCCTTTTTTTTATCGATTTTCCCCTTGTAAATATGTTATAAATTGTATGTATATTAGTGTATAGTAACTTTAACTTGTAAAATAAATTTCATTCGTTAGATATTATAAAGAAGTAAAATATATTAATTTAAGTTTGTATATTATTACACTGATACATTAGTTTTATCATTTTCTTTTATAGAACTAAGGTGACATTTAGATCTCCAGTTCTTTGTCTCTTGTGATCATAATAATCTTATAGTTTATTGAAGTGTTTGCATATGAAGAAATCCCTATTTCCCTATTAATATTATAAACGCAAAAGTAACTCTGTTTGTCTGTCTGTTACGCTGTCACGCCTAAACCGCTGAACCAATTTTGATGAAATTTGGTATAGAGATAGTTCAAGTCCAAGGAAAGGACATAGGCAACTTTTTAACTGGCTGCTCAAAGGAGGGTAAATATTTTACGCGATAACGACTTCTACGCGGACGAAGCCGCGGGGAACAGCTAGTTCTGTATAAACTGTAAAATGTCCGATGATCCGACATGTGTATTAACCTACCTACGTACCTCGTAGCCTCTATTACTCAGAGTTCATATTAAAGAATTTTACTCTATGGCTTATTCTATGATGGTTAACCCTTGGCATAGAACATACTATTTCTACAAACATGTTATTTAGATCAAAAAGCTTTCACCCAGTTCCAACCATATTTTTCAAGACGTTATTGCATGTCTACTTTATATTTCAATCATGTTACAAATCATAAATTCTCGAAAGATTTTCTCAATACCAAGTTTATAGCTGACTCCGGTGATGTATGGATGTATGCCTCGCCTCCACTACATATAAAATGAGAATAGAGGAAAAGTCTTGAAATAACTTCAGAGTTATAAAAAGTAGTGCGATGCAAAAGTGGTAAAGTTTGATTGGATAGCGTTAGTTCGAGCCGCCTATGATCAGAGCGGGATTTTATTTCACCATATGCAGCGTGTTTTTTTAATAAAGTGGTATTGGGAAAATTTTAATTCCATCTGAACCGTTTTAGGGTTTCGTGATAAACAAAAAACTTTCTTTATTACACTATGTTTGCAGTCTGGCTTGGAAAATTTTACTTAGTAGGTTGAAATACTGCTTTCTAGTACTAAAGATCTGGTGGCAAAGTGAGGATACTTATTCTGATTAGTGACAAGGTATTGGAATAGTAGATTGTAAACAAGGGGGCAAAATAGTATTTTTAGTTAGCTCAGGACACCGCGTTGTGGAGCCAACACTTACCAGCCAGTAATCCATACAATTTGCGTTCGATTTCTATGAATTTTTCAAGTTCCAAATTCAAATCACTTTGCCGCCTGCTAAAAAGTTCTTAACAGAAAAGAGCTATTTTGCGCCCCGTTATCGTGGTGCAAAGTGATACTTTTCGAATAGAAGGAATGAAAAAAAACTTTCAGGGTAGTTCACGTAGTTATGTGCAAATTGGTAAACATTTATATCGATAGATCATTCAAAAGTATTGCAGTGTGTTGAAGAAATTATAGGTGTAGCCGTGTAGAAGCAAAGATTCTTGTTCCTTTTCAACCACAAACTCCTAACAAAATGTTCATTGTACCTTCACATTGGTATGGAAAACGTCTAGTAAAATAATATTAAAACGCGATTCCCATTTGCGTGTGCAACGATCCTTAAACGTTGTAACGGCGAACATAACAGATATTGAGTCGCAGACACGAGTGCATGGAACTGCCTTTTCAACTTTCTGTAACGCATAGAATGTAAAGAAGTACGTCTCGGATTTTTTTTTTGGACATTACACACAACGCTATCTGATCCCAAAGTAAGCTAGGAATAACTTGCTTGTGTTGTGGGTATCAGACCACGTATATTAATACTTATATACTTTTTTTTTAATATACATACATATTTTACATAGAAACACCCAGACTCTTGAGACAAACATTTATGGGTCACACAAAGATTTGTCTCCGGTGGGAATCGAACCCACGACCTCCAGCGCCGCAGGCGGTATCACTACCGACTGCGCTACAGAGGCAGTCAATAAACCTTTTGTAAACCATTGTTATTGAACTCCAAACCTAGCCGTGGCATGTACTCCGTTTGAACTCGAGAAGTTGTCCGTAGGTACTGGAGTACCTGATTGACCAGGTTTCCTCACAGTCTAGCCACTGAGGTGTTTGATTGGTGACGGGATAATACTGCCGTTAGTATCAGGATCTCAAATAATTGAAACACTATGCCAGAACATTGCCTTGATAAAAGAAAGATGCAATAGAGAATAGAATGACCTTGTATTGGGCCGTAAATTCTGCAAAAAGGACGGATTTTTTTCACCAATACCTCAGAAGAATAAATTCTGAAAAATAAAGAAGAATTCACTTGAGCCAGAAGGAAACGTGTAATGCTGTTCAAGAAGTCGAAAGTGTGATATTAGGTACGTGTGCAAGAGTGCCTTTAGATATAACTTAGTAACTCTGCGATATGTAAATGTATTCAGTTGTTCAAAAGTAAACAAAATAAGGTATTTTGTTTGCTTAAGTGATATGATGTCAATTTGCCTACTTAAATTCTTTGCCATGTTCTAGTGAACACGACAAGGTATTTATTTATAAACATACTAGTCGATGCTTGCGGCTTTGCCTGCGTGAATTTTTGTACTTGTACCACGAAAAGAAGCTCATTAGTAATTCCAGACTATAATTTACCCCGGTACTAAACTTCAGCCTGATCCGTTCAGCCGTTAGAGCGTAAGTAACAAAGTAAACATCAAAGATCCTAACATCTTCACATTTATAATATTGGTAGGATACGTAATTAATCTCTTAAAAGCAACTCAAAGGTTCTTGAAATATTAAAAAATTGGACTTGCCAGTAAAAGTTTTGTTCATTAAAAGGTTCTCTCTTTATAGCTTTATATTTATATCTATTATCACTTTATAGCCTTCATTATACATACAAGTTTCGACACAAGCAAGTCATTCTTAAATTCCGTGCGTGCAAAGTTACGTTCCATGGACAAATCCTTAGTTCACACATGGCAGAGGGCGCTACAGCGTATTTAATGGCGGCAATTACACTGTCGGCGTGGCAACACTTTTTATATTAACAACTACTACAAAAATTTACTTTGGTTGCTGCCCACGACACGCCTGAATACAATTTCTTTTATTTTATTTTTACTATTCTTGGTACTTGGTCCATTTATTTTGCTATATTTTTCTGTATTATTTTTCTCAGGATAAATATATTATTACTTTAACACGCCTTTCCATTACTGCGGGGTAAACAGTGAAACTCATTTTATTTTGTTATACCAATTGCTAAACTATACCGATGGATAACTAAGCAATGCAGTTAGTGATTACTATTTTATAAACTTTTGAAAACTATGGTAATTAATTCAATATAAAAACTATACATCACGAACTGATTTTAAGAAAACATTATTGAAATACATCAAAACTATCTTTCAAATTCATCTTTCGTGGTATACCAGAGTACGTCGACTAATGATATCTCTTGGGAAGCGGGAATATGTCTCTGCCATAAATATCTTCCCACTAAGAGTCGTACACTACATATAAATCTTACATGTCAAGGGTGCTTGGTTACTTGAGCAATATTAACGAAACCCGCCTTGAGATTTATGTTCGTAAATCACTGCGCAAATCAAATTACATACGCGAGCAAATTGTAAGCTGAATTTTTTCTATGTACAGTCAGCAACAGAAATTAATGTTTTTCACCAAAATAATGCTGCCCACGCTGAAAAGCCACTGTGACATCTCTCAAGTAGAGAGTCGCTATCACAGTCCACAAGACGAATGACAGAGGAAAACAATAACTACAGATTTTTTTACTTATGCCTTCAGTTTACTTAACTTAGCCACCATTCAGCTTCAGGTTCCCATACTTATTCCCCTATGATATTAATCACTGTTCTACTACATTTTGGTGAGTATGTTTCTACATACTACTACACACAAAATGATTTTGAATAGCTTCACAGGCTGAAACACAGAAATCAGAAAACTCTTTTCTGAAATCTGTGGGCTGAAAGCACTTTACTTTCGTTAAACCGAAACTTCACGCTAAGAATTATTCAATTTGCATATCATTGCCCCTAGGGAATGAAGTAGTTATAGAAACCAAATATAATAATGTACCTAGTAGGTATACTCGTAATAACCTGAGCGATATCATAACTGAAGTCGTCATTTGGATGTAAATGGGAGCTCGGTTACGATTGAATTTCACCGATTCTGGTTCATTCATATTCAGTTTTGGGAAACACTGATTTCATTTCGGTTTTATTTCAACTTTGTTATTTGGTTAATAAAATGTTACGGCCGTGTTTTTTGGCGGCGAAATTTACTGTCGGCATCAGAATTTATTTCTGTCATTCGCGTTTTATTGGATTTTTTTTACAAAAAGTTGCATGTACACAGTCACTGTTATTTTCAACCTTTAGCGGTTTTTTACACTCATACTTATAGAACTCGGGACATCACGCGAAATACATTTGCTTCACATACCGACGTGTCCATCCGCGATCATGGGCGCTGCAACGTTCCCAAAACGTCGGTGTATGTAAGTAAGTGTATTTCGTGTGAAATCCCGATTTCTAAAGGTATGAGTACACATAGTCACGCTTTTGTCATAGACAAGGTAGGCAGAGGCATTTATATTCCAACATAATGAATAGGTGGTGATGGAAAACCTATTGCCGGCAGTAAATTAAATATTTGAAGATTATAATTGAGGGAGTATTCCAGGTGCACCCTAAATTACTATAGATTTTGTCATAATCAGATGAACAATGGTTTATTGATGAGTACTTACACGATTAAAAGACACTGGCTTGCGAAGATGTCTAGGTACAGTAGATACACATAATGTACATAGGTATTTCAAAATGTAGATAAATAGATTAACACAACACAACAAACAATTACATGTCGTATAATATTACCTACCTATTTAATGTTAACGGAAACCTAAAATAATCACTCTACTCTAACAAAAGCATGTTTACGTTATGAATGTAAACACTTCACTAGATAGAAGTAAACTTTGAAATAACTGAAACGCAAAAGACTCTATACCATAGCATAAAGATTGTTTCTATTCAAAACTAACCAAGAAGACAATATCTCTTTAAAAATACTTTTCCTTTGTGTATACGACAATGTTGGTAGCTTGTCTTTTAAATCCTTTGTGAAAGTTCCAAGCCGCCGCCGTCACCGCCGCAAGGTTTGCAGACCGAGAATCGAACGTTGTACCCACCTGTGTTAGCAAAGTATTAAACTTTGTAGTGTGATAGATGTGTTATAATTAATGTTTGATACTTGAAAGTTTGGAAATAAAGTTATTATAAATCATTCCGCATCCCATATTATAATAGGTTTTCTTTTCCCGTGTGGAAATCCAGTTGGATTCCATTCTGATAGTATAGTATATTATATATATATTATGTATAGTATAGTATATTATATATAGTATAGTAGTTTTCACGTGTGGAAAACACACGGTTCCCTATCACTGCCTGCAGCTGGAACCTGGGACTCGAACTCGAAAGGATGTCCGAGGGTCGTAATGTCATGTAATTACTTGAAAATAAATCGAATTATACCATACCTCTCATTCGCCAACCCTTTTTATAATCGACAGGTTTTACAAAAGTACTTAAGTAACAAAGAAGACCCCTCAACCAATTTGATAAAATGCGTAGAAAACAACTCAAATTGCAATTCACAAATCCAAAACATGTTATCCTTTTAGCGTACCCTTCCCCCTTCACTATGCAGAACCCATTTAAATAGGCTACCAATATTTCACAGCCCATTATTTGTTTCAAAGGAAAAATGTACCAAAAACCACTCAATACCCGAAGCGATATACGTTTTGCTCGATAATATGTTGTTAAAACCACATACGTGAAATTCCTCTAAAGAAAGGTTTTTCTTTTTCTTTCGGCGTTGCTTTGTTTTGGGTACCTGTTGATATTTCATGAATTTTTATACAGAAATAAAAAGCCGTCGCATTCGTCTAAATTGCCAATAAAAAGTCGACTATTTATCCAAGTTAAAGGCTTTAGATGGCTTGAAAATTATAACAGCAGGTAACATAACGCCTGTTCAGGCGATTTTTGGGTGTATAGTATGGAAGTATCTTTTACATGTAAATATACATATTGGTGTACATTAAAAGCGCAGGACTCGGCTGTAGCTGTATTTTGACATTTTAGTTATCCCTCTTTAGATTCTAAAGACCTGGTTTTCTATTATTTCTTTTTCACGTCTCTCTCAGTCTCCATAAAGATCCAGCGTCTTTATTTATATTTTCTAACTTTTGATACAGTATATCTGTCCGTTTCTCACAAAAGAAACTCGATTTAAAGGATTTATGTACTTAGATGAATTTTCAATCAATTTTAAGAGACTACTAGTGTCGTTTATCAGTACAATGTTGCGAGCTGTGTAGTCGGTTTTATTTTTCTCTCTAGCGGTCTATATTTCACAGATGCTAAAAGGCTATATTTCCTGGCGCCATGATATATGGAGGGGGTGTTGCACAGACACCATCAACACTAGTTAGTTCTTACTATTGCACCGGTATTTCTGCAAAAGTATAATGTGTTTAGTAGGTAACTATTTACTTTCTAATCAACATAGATATTGCCAAAAAGGTCGGTAGAAGTATTATAGAAACCCAAATGCTTATATATAACAGATGGTGACTTACTGCTGTGTTGAAACAGACATGGGCAGACTGTGTCTGCTAAAATTATTGAATTATTTTTCTGTAACTTCGTTTAGCAACTGCAGTCCTACTGGTATGGGTAATGATAGAAACGGCCACCAACCTAAAGATCGACTGTAGCAGAAAATACTTAAAACGCGCTAAAATTGAGTGAGGGTTATTTAAAATCGAGGTATACAGTAAACCTTTTTGTACACAGCATTAATATCTACCTAAATACTAAACTCGTATGTCCTACAAACCAAAGATTGTATCACATTTACTGTGGTATATTACGATCGGCATATCACAGCACATTATCGCTATCGTAGAAATAATGTGGTGTATGCGTGCGTAGTGCCTATAAACTGTATGACCTATTTTAATTACAACCTAATCCGTCTGAAACGACGCTGGTGATATTGCTCAGCTTCTGATTGCAACGTTCATCAAATGTGTTTAATGGGTACAACTATTTAGGGATGTGCCAAACTGTATTTATTTTAATTCAATTTTTGTTTGCTACAAAGGCTTATTTTTCATTAAAGATATAAGAATAGCTACCCCGCGATAGACTCAGTATAGTACCGGAACCCCTATGTGGTTGACAAAGTCTGTCGGAAATCTTGAGACATACTTTTGTGGCCCTCCCCGGCGCTTCCGGCCTTAAGCAGTGGCATGAAAACAATGTGATTTTAGTCGGTAAGCATCCATAAACGATTTTCACGCAAAAAGACCGTAACTATAATGGTATAAAATCAATATTATATATTATAGCTCACGTATGGCGAGATTTAAAAGAACACTTTAATAATAATTGAAATCACTTGCACGAATAATGGCCACTTTACTTACAACTACGGTAGAATTTTTTATTTTTTTTGCTAAAAAAATTGCATAAACGTGATTCATTACTAATATTCGATACAAAATAGAAATCCATTACTAATATTCAAACCTCGGTAACTGAAATTCTGTAAAAGTTGTTAGAATTTCTTTGGTACCTATTTATTATCTGCACCCATTACATTTTTACTTAAAATGTTTGTTGTTATATTGTTTTGGACGTTTCTTATTATTCCTGTAAGCTGTAAGATTGACCCCTGAAGATGTCATGGGTAAATCATAAAAAAGTTTTAAAGAATTCTCGATGCTGCCGTGTATTTATTTGTAATTTTTGAAATGAGGCTTTGATTTGTGACAACCCTGTGAGAAACACATTACGTCACATTTCATCGTGAGCCTTATGAGGCGGTCGTCATGAGGGAATTTACGGTTGTGTCTTACAACACTTTTATTTCGCACCAAATAACTGTTTTATTATAGGTACTACTATAGAAGAATTGCTCGTGTCGACAGAACAATTTATGTTTCTTATCGTTTTCTTTTTAATACGGAGCTATAATTATGTCATGCAATATAGTTTCTACAACTTAGGAAAAATATTAATTATATTTTGTATAGAAGCTATTAATTTTATAGAAAGATTGCATTTCTTAATATGTCTGGAGATTAATAGTAGATAAAAGATCTATTCCCGCGGATTTGCTCGCTTTAATATAGAGCTACAAAATTCTCAGAGCAAACGGAGCGGTTTTTTAGAAATCTGGAACTGTTCAAACATTATTATTTACCTTCATCGTCCTTGGTGAAACTAATCAAAGGTTTAAAGGCTATAGGGACGCTGAATTACGACCTTATAGCAGATAAAATGTCCCATTTAATAAAATGTCTAAATAAGTACCAAGGCAAATTTGAGATGATGAAAAACAATATACACTCATTTGCAAAAAAAACGGGCGGTTTTGATTTTCATTCATCTTTAAAAAGATACAATACCAAAAAGGTTTCAATCATTTGTACACGTTACTGGCCGGTTTTAAAAATGCCGTGGTATTTAAAAAAGTACGTTCTAAATTCAAATTTTCATTTGATGCTCATTTTTACAGAAAACCCCTATTTATCCTACATTTTTGGCGCGAAGTTCCAGAAGTTAACATCGACTTTCACAACTTTTAATCAATTTTCATCGATTAATTTCATATCCTTGACTGTCAAAGCTTTATTTATTGCTGTTTGGCTGTATCAAAAATGGTAGATAAAGTGGTAAAAGCTACCAAAATTATCGCGCTGCTTGAAGAGGGTTGCAGCCAATGTTTCGTGGCTAGGAGGCTAAATGTTAGTCGCTTGACGGTCTAAAGGACCTGGCAGCGATATCAGGAGACTGGTTTCGTCGAGAGAAGGCCTGGTTCTGGAAGAAAACCATGTACCCAACCACGGGATGATCGTTTTCTTGTGAGTCGCGCATTGAGAAATCACAAATCTTCGTATGTGGATCTTAAGAACAACCTCCAAGAAGTAAGAAATGTGCATATTAGTCTATGGACGGTCAGGAGGAGGCTTCTCGCTGCCAATATACGCAGTCACCGCCCGGCCCGCGGCCCCAAATTACTCCGTGAGCACAGAGTTCACAGGCTTAGGTTCGCTAGAAATTGTGAATCATGGACTCAAGAAGATTGGAATAGGGTTTTGTTCTCTGATGAAGCCAGGATATTTCTATTCGGTGAAGATCGACGTCGGCGAGTGCTAAGAAGACAAGGAGAGCGCTTTGCAGATGCATGTTTCGAAGAAATCACACCTTATGGTGGGGGCTCTGTTATGTTTTGGGCAGGAATAAATTCAATGGAACGTACAGAGTTAGTCTTCATTGAAAACGGCTCACTGGCTGGGCATCGATACATAACGGAAGTTCTAATTCCTCATGCACAACCCGCATTGGCCGCTCTAGGTCAAGACTCGATTTTTATGGACGACAATGCTCGCGCCCACCGATCCCGCGATGTTAATGCGTATGTGCAAGAGGTCGGCATTCGTCGTTTGGATTGGCCAGCTCGAAGTCCCGACCTCAATCCCATAGAACATATCTGGGACGTTCTAAAACGGCGTGTGAGATCAGTACACCCGGCTCCGCAGACCATCAGAGAGCTGAAGAATGTGATTACTGCGGAGTGGGAACGTATCCCGCAAGCAAGTATCCGAGATATACTCGCTAGCATGCCCAGACGAATTCAAGCTGTGATTTTAGCTAGAGGGGGTCACACTCGATACTAAACATTTATCTGCTTTTACTTTATTAAAGAAAAACAAACAAAAAAACTTTTTTATTTTTACTTCATGAGCATATTCGACACCAGAAGTATCAATTAACGTAAGTGACATTTTGGCGAAAATGAGTTATATATATCATTGGATTCAGAATTTCGAGCTCTATCGATTGGTATACTCAAAATGTCTCTATCGTTAAAAAAAATGTCCCTTACAGTACAAATTTTAGGACTGTCTAAAACGATTTATAACGAAAAAATTGATTTAAGGGCCATTTAGATTTTATTCTTCTCAGACAAGTAAAGTAATTCATCATACAAAATAATTTTGACCCTTACCTTAGACCTCAAATCGGTAAGTTGTACAACATGTCCCTTACCTTAACTCATTTTTCGAGCCTTTTAGGGATAATTTATATACATTACTACTTATTTCACATAATTTCTACAATTTTGTGTGAAAACCTAAATGTTTTCTTGGTTCCACCTATCGGTGTATGGGTGGCGGCCCCGGGTAACTCCTCGGAAGGAAGCTTCAGGGTCCCGTGTAGACGAGGTCTTCACCGCGGCTCAACACTCAGCTAGAATGGTGCTAATCCGCGATTTTGGAGGTTCTGTTGTTATGCTGTTTTGGGCCTACTTCAAGTCTGGTCGCCCCGATTGCAGCAGTTCCCACCTTGGTTGCTCAGTCTGCACCTTCCATGTCTCCATGAGTTCCTGACAATGTGCAGGACGCACTGTGTTCCCTAATGTTGGTCAACCACTGCGAGAGTGCAGTCGTTGCCCCTCCTCAGTTTAGAATCATGTCTCGGAAATGGTATTCGAAGTTCAACCCGCTATCGAGTACGACTCCAAGATATTTTATAGAGGGCTAGATATCGACGCTTATTCCCCCTACTTATATGCTGGATTACGTGGGTGACTCCTCCCGAGGTCCTTGAAAGCATAGGATCTGAATTTTGTAAGAGACTGCCTTCAAAACCAGTCGCCATCTTTGACCCAGAACTCGAGGAACTCCCTTTAGGGCCACGTTTCGGTGAGTAGCTTTTCGCGTCGTAACGTGGATGTCATCAGCGTAGTACGTTACGTCGAGCAAATGACCGAGTAGCACCATCACCGCGGTTCTACAGAAGTGGACCGATTCCTCCAAAATAACGCACGATACCCCTTACCTTAGCCGGTAGCTAATTCATGTCTCGAAGAGATAAGCCTTGAAACTCCGACGTAAGTAGAAAAGCACTCCATAATGATAAATGAGTGCCTCTCTAACGCAGCTTCAGGGAAAGAGGTTGAAAGCTATGGCGATGTCAACAGACACCGCCATCACCACCTTTCCTACAATATCGCTTTCTCTGTCAGACCCCAGACACGAATGATTGCGTCTACGATGGAACGCCCCCAACGGAAACTAAACTGGCTATCCGTCAAATCTGGCACCACTCGTGTGAAGTGCCCAACAAGGCGCTCTGCAATAATATGCTACACCCTGACCTTTTCGAGCTATGCTTAGCGCATCAGCATCAGAGCCCTATCAGTCAAGACCCAAATTCTTCGAGAGCCATCAGGACCCATGCATGACTTGGAATGCCATCGGGTTCGGGGTTGGTGCTTTTTTGAGTCGCAGCACAGGTGCCCCTAACACGCTTTTGGTGACTTCAGGCACATCGTTCTAACAGTAATCCCCGTCCAGTGCTTGAGACGGAGCCATACGGAGCAACATGTCCCTTAACTCCTGATGGAAACAAGGAGACCAAGACCCTCTCCAGCTGGGTTAGTCGTGGCACCTTAGTGCGAAAACTTTTGTTTCTATCATTCATACCAATATTAATCATGCAAAAAATATTTTCGCTATAGTAAAAATACCACAAAGTAATTTTTCGGGTCTACAACGAATATTAAAATCAGAAAAATAATAATATTTAAGGGGGCACCCTTACAACAAACGTAATATTTAACTGTTGTTTGGTACTAAGCCCTCCGTGCGTCAGGCTGACTCGCACTTGGCTGGTTTTTTTAAATTCTTTTCCATAACCTTCAGTACCAAGTTACATCAAATATCATCAAAAGTCTTAAAGTGAAGTCCTTTACAATACGTTTGCATGTGATTTTCTATAGTCTCTTGCTACTTACACTTTAGTCATTTGTTTATACATAAAATATCAGTAACGTACGGTACAACTAAACATATTTTTTTAATGTAACGGACACGCTATTTTGGAAACCAGTAGACATTCCTAAATCTTGAGTTTATAGCATGAAAGAAGAAGAAATTCTAAGAAACTTCACTCTTGACATAATTAAAATCGGACCAGACAGTAAAAAGTTACAGACAGATTTATAAAAATAAAATCGTTTTTTGGCTCTCCTGAAAAACCGTGTTTTGTCCCTTACATTAATTGATACTTCTGGTGTCGCTTCTAGCGAACATACACTACTAGCGAGGTTTAGCATTATTTCCCATAAATTGTAACAAAATTTTATGAAATACTGATGAAAACGATTATTTTCTTATTAATTTACCAAATTGTGAGGATAAAACTACCTATAATTATCAAACAAAGCAATATTAACATTTGAAATGGTTCATTGCTTAGGTGCCCGTTTTTTTTGCAAATGAGTGTACATAGTAAGTCTGTCTGTTTTGTTTTCACTGTTAAACGTCAAATTAGTGCAAAAGGCGTATGTTGACAGTTGTCTAGAAAGGCAATTTGATGACTGTACTGCTCATAAATATAATAATATTTATCATCTAAAAGCGAAAATGTAGAGCTGATTATAATTATTTCACTGGAAAATTCGTTGGTAGGTAGGCATAGGAAGATAAAACAGATTCTTTTTTATGGTTTGTATGGAGAAAAGACATTTAAGTACTGTCAATTTAAAAAAAATGAAACTGCCTGTTTTCATATCTATCGCTGTCCCGAAGTTCATAATAATCACGTAACAATCAAACGTTTGTAATAAATATAACTTACCTGTTAGTTATACCTATATTTATTACATCACTGTGAAACTTGCTGGTGGTTTGTAAAATCTTAAATGTAATTTACCGCTTTATTCGCTGAATTACATTACAATAAAATGCAAGTCATCGTATATTTATATTGCAGTGAAAATTAAATGCAAAATTTTGAAAATATCCCGATCGTTGCTACGGTCCAGCTGCTTAATACTTTTCTTTTTAAAATGTCCTTTTAATCCTTTATTAATGCTTTTGTATCTTGCGGAACGCCAGAATTACGCTTAGTAGATTAATTATAAGTACCTACGTTTTTTGTCAAACAAAAGAAAAGACTCAATAATACTTTTACCATGTACTTACTTATTAATTTTTGAGTTCCTATTTCCGATTGCCACTCGAAAAGGCATCAGTCTCTCACGTGCGGAAATAAACTAAGGTAGAAAATATCCATAATGATATAATTTTCATTGGAATGTGATTTTAATGAAGATTGGTTTACTAATGTTTGCCATAATTTCATATGCCATACTGGTATTTGGCATAATTTCATTAGAAATAACGCATCAGTTACCATAATCGTGAAATGACATAAAATGACTTTCACTAATTCCATTGGTCATAATCGATCAAGTGTCATAATAATTTAAATCCATGAATGTATTTGCCATAATTTTCGTCTTCAATAATGCCATTTTCCATAACTTTTATTCACCATAATATAAATAAAGATAATTTATACGACACAGACTTTTTATTCACAATTAAACCTAAATATAAACCTCATTTATGGCGTCCACTAACTAAGCTCGACGGAGAACCGCTTCGCGGGGCTCCTACTTCTGAGTGGTTTAAAAAAACCACGAAGACTAAGGCGGGAGCTTCGCTTCGCTCCCGCCTTAATCTTCTAACCTAACCTATCCGAGTCGGATTGCACTGAGTCGGGGTGTTAAATATGATTAATTTCGACCTAACAATATTTTGTATTTTTTTTTCATAATTATATCAAATTTTGTTATGTTGTTACAGAAAGTCATTTTATGGCAAATAAAAGTTATCACTGTTGAGTTGTTAAGGCAAACGTTATTAGTATAAATGATAATAGTGCAAGTAAATATTATGATCGGGGATGATTATGGCAAACAATATTAGTGCAAATGAATTTATGGAAAACGAGAGAAGACCATGAAGATTATTGGTACATGCAACGGAATCCTTGCCAAACGAACTTTTATCAAATCAATATCAAATCAGCCTCTATTGCAGCCCACAGCTAGACGTAGACCTAATTTACGCCATTATAAACTTACCAAACGAATAGAATAGAATAGAAAAAACTTTATTTGTACACAATGTTAAAACTACCTAATTGTTACCAAACGAACTTGCTCAACAAAATATATATATAAGACCAAGACAACATCTTGAAATAACAGCATTAGCAAAAGCAGACGTCACCGTAACGGTAGGTACTCCAGTCTAAGTACATTGTTAACTTGGTTTGTAAAAGCATCACAGCACAAGTTGAAATCCTCAGCGGAACCAGTTAAATGGATGCTTCTGAAGTCAAAGGCTGTCTTCCTGTTACGATTTTCATCAACAGACTAAAAGTTAATCTGGCAATTTTTAACCTTATCTCTTCAGTCGTAATGCCTATATTCCTCGGTTGGGAAATAATGTGGCGATAAGGACTAAATTGATTGTTAACGATCACGATTGAAGGTTCTTGCAAATCTTACCTCAAGTCACATGAAAGTCATCGAATCAAGTAAAGACATCGAAGGTGGTAATGGTGGTGGATAGAAATTTTCAATTATTCTTTCCTCTAAATTAGTCGTTACATAAGGATTACTACAGAAACAATGTAAAAAAATCGTAGAAGTAAAATCGATGAATGTTTTTCAAGTTCGTAGACAATAACGGTTTATAAAGGAAAGGCTTTTAACGCTTGAACAATTACAAGGCAAAAATCTTGAATCGTTTCTTTATTATTTGATCTTCTCTCAATTGCTGAGGATAGGCTTTTAAACGATCTGTACTTAGGTACAGACCTATATCTTTTGATATTTCAAATATTTTCTTCCATATAGGTATCGACAATTTTCTGTAAGAATATTTTACAAGTAATACATTAAAAGCCTGTGTATCATCTATAACGTTCTGAAGCAAGTCAGCAGAAATATTTAATACCCTGGAAAAGTTACAGTCAGTGTTAAATATTTGGTAATGGTCAAAGTTGCCTCGCCTCATTAATTGCCTAATTATGAATTTCGGAGCGCATAATTCCTTTGAACGAATAAGTGTCCTTTAAATGGAAGAGCCAACATTTAAGATGACCTACATAGGTCATCTGCATGGTACTAGGTTCATATCTCGATAAAAAACGCAAATTTCGCAAGCCACTGAGATAAAGTTTAGACACTACAGAATTAAAGTTGATAATCTGTTTATTTTTTAGTTCCACTTTAACAAAACTTTGTTCACGCTTTTAGAACCTCACTTTGTACTGTATTTATTTTAAAACTGTGTACAATAAACTAGCTGACTTTAATTTTGCTTAAGAAAAAGATTGAAGTTTTAAAACTTAGGTTGAAGGCAATTTTATATAAGTAGTGAAAATAGAAGGAAAAATGTTGTTAAAACTTGTTAAGAAACGAATAATTTGAGAAGCCGACCGTAACTTTTAGGGGAATAATGATCAGCTTAAACTTTTGTGAGTGGTTTGTCCATCGCAATGAGCTTCTTACAATGTTACATTAAATGAGTGTAAGTGTTGGATTTTCATGATTATTTTTCTCCACATAAGTTGAACTCCTGCAACATTCTTTTAATTAGAGAACTTATAGAAATATTTTGGAAAATGCCTACTTAATAATAACTAAATACTCACAATGTACACCAAACAAATTAAATAAATTTACTGTCCTTGTTAAGGAGCATTGGGGGCCAGAGGCCTACATACAGTGGACTATTTTGATTAATAGACCTCATAATTTGTAAAAAAAACGTTACTGTGTAGGGTATTGAGTTACTGAGAAACTCAACATTTATAGATTTCGTGTAAGCTAGACCTATATCAAAACACGATGCAGGACCAATTTAAATTATTTATCTATCATCATAAATACAGTACAAGTTTAAAGTCCACAAAAATAGTCTATGAATATGTATACTACTTCAACTTATGATATACTTAGGTACTTACATTATAATAATAACATGCCGAAAATACTTCCAGTGATTTATAAAACCCATGCCATGAATAAATATTTAAAGCTTATAAACGAAAGAAAACGTTAGGCGTCGCATGTGATTGAACCAAACAGGGACGGATTCAGTTTCAATAACTGCGTTCTTCTTCATCTTATCGTCTCTCCTTTGACTCTAATATATATCTGAAAAAAAAAATATTCTAGCAGTCTGTAGAGTCCGCTCTATATCTATCTATATGGCTGCTAGAATTTCATTTTTAACCAGTAGATGCCTGTTGCATTGCACTCGTGAAATTCTGATCCAGTTCCTGCGTCCCATGGGAACATTTATTCCCGTGCTAAAAGCGAACCAGAATCGTTCCGCAATTGATACCAAATTATATCACATTACATTATATTTAAACGTAATTCACAAACTTTCACAGTTACAATATTGGTAAGATTTTTAAAATACTAAGAGTGACTACCGTCTCATCTCCCTAGTCATACGTTATCCCATCCTCGTCGCCACTGAAATGTATTGGGGTACTCGGGATAGTAATGATACAGCAGCTGGATATCTAGGCGTATAATCGCAGACTGAGTGACACCGAAAATACATTAAACCAAATATGGTATGTGCATCTACCCACACATAGGCACATACATCACACTTCCGTTGGTCAGAATACGCGTTACTCGTATTAGCGTGTTATATGCCCCAAAGATCTGAAACAAAACCATTCAACAATGATATTTTAAGTAAGAAGTGTAGATAGATGGATAGCTCTTATGAAAGTGACACCTCATAAGGCTGCCAATATCAACTTAATATCTTTTACCTATAGGTACGTAATTTTACGCTCGTGATAATTAAATCAAGCTATCTCTTTTACTTGTATTAAATATACGGTAAGTGATCCTTTTAAAATGTCCAATCTTCTTAAGGATAATGGATTATTTTTTATTCTATCTCCGCTGGAAGGCACACAGGAAGTTTTTAATAAAATTTATCACAAAAAATATTGTAGCCTGAAATAGAAGATAAGTTTATGCTTATCTTAAGACATTTGTAAAAACAAAGGAAACATGTAATAAGTCTACTAAAAGATTATTCTTTTACTAGACTTATTGGATAATTCAGTTGTTTTTTCAAATGTCTGAAAATAGCCGAGTACACAAATATCGCTATAGAAGTATAAGCATAAATTATATACATAGGTATTACTTACATAATATGTGGGTTAAAAATAGGCGGAATTATGTTTTTAAATATACTTCATATTCAACAATCCACGCCTTCGGCGCGGACTGAATTGTTTTGGAATAGACTTAATCTTTACGCTCTTTTACGATAAGGCAAACAGGGCAGTTTCACACAATGGTTGAAGAGTCTGCTGATGAAATACCGCTCCTTTCATACATCTTATGTGATGTAAACGAAGTTGCGGGTTCAGCTAGTCTATACTAATATTATAAAGAGGAACGATTTGATTGTTTGTTGTTTGTTTGCATCGAATAGGCTTCAGAACTATTGGACCGATTTGAAAAATTCTTTCAATGTTGGGAAGCTACACTCTTTGCGGTGAACATAGGCTATATTTTATTCCCGTATTCTCACGGGAACGGTAACTACGCGGGTGAAACTTGCGCTATTTTTAATATAAAGTGAAAAAAAACAATATGGCCCCATACGGGATTTGAACTCATAATATTTATATTAAAATTTATAAAAAATATTTTTATTATTTAAATTTAAATTTATAAAATACATAATTTTTAAGAAAATTATGTATTTTATAAATTTAAATTGAGTAGTCAAAACAAGACGATACAAGATCATACTATCAAAAGTGTTAGTGTAAAGTGGTGTTGGAAGACCCAAGATTATACTTCCTAGGGCTCACTTCAAGGACATTATGTGGTTTTACTCGTAAGGCGTTCAAGACTTCCAAAAGTAAAAACGGAAGAAGAGTCGAAAACGTGCCCTGAATTACAGATAGTACCAACTCAGACTTGTTCTTCTTTTCAGATATTCGTAACAATAGGAAATTCGTAAGACTAAAAAAAGAACTGGGTAAGAAAAGACCTCTTTGAATTCATTATTTCTTGATGTGTTCAAGATAAATCAAATTACCTACCAAAAAAATGCTGAAATTATTGAATTCATTATTTCTTGAACACGATAAAATTAAATTTAAAAAAGTACCTACCTTTTTAACAAAAGCACAAAGTTCGTCCCTGTCGCTCCAAATCGTCGCTGAACCTTATTAAAAGTCGTCGGCCTCTAAAACAATCACAATATTATTCGAGGTGATTACTGTTGAGTGCTGATCTCTGATTAGATTTAATGGGAAGGGGCGGTTTGTCGATTCAACCTTTAATATGGAAAGGAAATTTCTTTCATAATTTGTGATTTTTGTGTTATGAAAAAGGCTCTTTTCTTTTAAGTGTATTTGTAGACCTTTTCTTTTAAATTGGATATTTCTGCCTAGTTATGTTTTGATTCGACGTTCTCACTTAGACCAATTACAATACTGCCCTAATGGCTCTATTGACTTGGTCGTTAGCCCAAATTCGTTTGCCAATGTAATTTGGACAATCGACTAACTGTAAATGAATGGAGTCGAGTAGGGTCCGTATTCGAGCAGTTTTCGCTTCGGTGACCTATACAATACACCCACATTTCCAATTATAGTTTTTGTCCCATGGATAAGGAAAGAAAGAAAGAAAGAAATTTTTCTTTCTTTATTTTCTTTCTCTTTTTTCTTTCTTGTCCCACGGAGAGGCGGTGAGCTTATTGCCGTGATGAATGACATTGAAAGATGACCCGTTGCTGAAATACTTCTAGCGTATAGACACAGCTGACAGATCATGTAGTTCTCTTTATACTGTGGTATAGATAAGTCCTTTAAGTGCGCCTTCACACTAGCGTTTTTCCGGCGTAGGCGTACGATGGACGTATGCGCGGCGCCGACGCGTCTCAACTGGAACACATGAGTACGCTGAACAAGCGTCGGGCGTGCGCGACGTATACGCGACGTATACGCTGCGTTGGCGCGGCGTATCCAATAAAACACATGAGTACGCTGAACAAGCGTCGGGCGTGCGCGACGTATACGCCGCGCATACGTCCATCGAATGCATACGCTAGTGTGAAGGCGCACTTACTTCGCTTACGATTGTCATAATTATTACTGACAACCGGGACCAACACGGCCTACCGTGCCATCTGAAGTTGCTTATTGCAGTAATCGTTTACAGAATACTGAGCCGGGGCAGTTACGAGTGCTTCACGACACAGACTACATTTTAGAACTGTTTACTGATCTCAAAACTCGCTTTCCTTTTGCTTGTTAAGGTTTCATAACGCGAAATAACCATGGCTATAATAGTATAAATCCCACTAGTCACTCACCAAATGATGAAGTAATGAGGTTGATGCAGCGGCTCACCATCTACATCAATACTACAAACTCAGAACATAAAATAATCTGTGTTGTACGATATAGGTTCAATAAAACAAAATTGTCTGAAAATTAATATCATCATGTTTTGTACAAAAATTGACATCATCTTTAAAGAAAGACATTTAATACTCGTAACGACATGTAACATCTCAAGAAAAGAACAAAGAAAACGAAAACCATTTACCAAAAGATAAAAAAGGTCATTTATCCGGAACTAAACTTTTTGATTGATGGGTGACCAATAAAAAATATCGTCCTCAGATTCAATCAGTGTCAAACTACCCATTAATAATAATAGAAAATGGGGTTACATCCCGCGCTATCCCTCGATGGAATGTTTTTTAACGGTTCGACATTTTTTCGGTACAAGCCTATCTGATATTCGTTTGCTTTTTTTATATTTTTTATCTTGCCAAAGTGCCGTCTCGCGCCTGATGAAAAGCCATCGTAATATTCCTTTAGGCCCTACCCCTTTGGGGGTAATGAGCGAGGCATATTATATGACCACATTTCACTTTTTTAATGTGGTACCACGTAATAGGTGGTGTGACGTTTTGCCACAGTATTGCCGTCTTGGTATGGAAAAGCGCAGGTTTTGACTTGGCTTAACTACTGCCATGTCATTGGCAACCGGGACCACATGCTTAACGTGCCTTCCGAAGCACGGAAACGCTCAGAAATAAATGTCACAAAGAGGTCGTGTGGTGGTCACCCATCCATGACCGGCCATGGTAATTGTTGCTTACTACAGTGATCGTTTACAGAACACTGAGTTTGCGGGGCCATGAGTGCTTCTTTCCTATAAAAGCACTTAACAAAAATTACGCCACATTGAAATCGTGCCAAGTACTTTACTAATTTAGGACAAGGAATGTATGTAGATTATTTATTATTGCTGTTGGAGTCCATAACTAACTGAACAGTAGTTCGATAGTAAATATTTTTTTCACTTCTTATGCTCGTAAAGTTCTTGTTTATGCTGGGTGTATGCGGACTAAAACAACATTTTATGCTCTAGTGCATAAAGTTTTTTTTCTTCTTCTAAAACAATATGGCCATACTAGACCGTAGAGACGGTACCATGAAGATCGTGTTACTCTATGAACCAAACATAATAAAACGGTATTAAATAACTTGTTTTTTGGAACGAAGTTCCTTATCGCGCGTTGTGAAAGGGGGCTAGACGGAAAAAAATCTTACGAAAAATGGTCACGACACTTTTTTAACCGACTTCAAAAAAGGAGGTTACTCAATTCGGCCGTTTATATGTTTATGGAGGGTAGAGGTACCTCTACCCTCCTTTAATATGGGGGTAATATGGGTGGGGGGGATTTAATATGGGGGGAGGGAGGGAGAGGGGGGGGAAGGGGGGGGGGAAGGGGGTGGAAAGGGTTTTTGTTTTTGTTTTTGTTTTTGTTTTTGTTTTTGTTTTTGTTTTTGTTTTTGTTTTTGTTTTTGTTTTTGTTTTTGTTTTTGTTTTTGTTTTTGTTTTTGTTTTTGTTTTTGTTTTTGTTTTTGTTTTTGTTTTTGTTTTTGTTTTTGTTTTTGTTTTTGTTTTTGTTTTTGTTTTTGTTTTTGTTTTTGTTTTTGTTTTTGTTTTTGTTTTTGTTTTTGTTTTTGTTTTTGTTTTTGTTTTTGTTTTTGTTTTTGTTTTTGTCTTTGTCTTTGTCTTTGTCTTTGTCTTTGTCTTTGTCTTTGTCTTTGTCTTTGTCTTTGTCTTTGTCTTTGTCTTTGTCTTTGTCTTTGTCTTTGTCTTTGTCTTTGTCTTTGTCTTTGTCTTTGTCTTTGTCTTTGTCTTTGTCTTTGTCTTTGTCTTTGTCTTTGTCTTTGTCTTTGTCTTTGTCTTTGTCTTTGTCTTTGTCTTTGTCTTTGTCTTTGTCTTTGTCTTTGTCTTTGTCTTTGTCTTTGTCTTTGTCTTTGTCTTTGTCTTTGTCTTTGTCTTTGTCTTTGTCTTTGTCTTTGTCTTTGTCTTTGTCTTTGTCTTTGTCTTTGTCTTTGTCTTTGTCTTTGTCTTTGTCTTTGTCTTTGTCTTTGTCTTTGTCTTTGTCTTTGTCTTTGTCTTTGTCTTTGTCTTTGTCTTTGTCTTTGTCTTTGTCTTTGTCTTTGTCTTTGTCTTTGTCTTTGTCTTTGTCTTTGTCTTTGTCTTTGTCTTTGTCTTTGTCTTTGTCTTTGTCTTTGTCTTTGTCTTTGTCTTTGTCTTTGTCTTTGTCTTTGTCTTTGTCTTTGTCTTTGTCTTTGTCTTTGTCTTTGTCTTTGTCTTTGTCTTTGTCTTTGTCTTTGTCTTTGTCTTTGTCTTTGTCTTTGTCTTTGTCTTTGTCTTTGTCTTTGTCTTTGTCTTTGTCTTTGTCTTTGTCTTTGTCTTTGTCTTTGTCTTTGTCTTTGTCTTTGTCTTTGTCTTTGTCTTTGTCTTTGTCTTTGTCTTTGTCTTTGTCTTTGTCTTTGTCTTTGTCTTTGTCTTTGTCTTTGTCTTTGTCTTTGTCTTTGTCTTTGTCTTTGTCTTTGTCTTTGTCTTTGTCTTTGTCTTTGTCTTTGTCTTTGTCTTTGTCTTTGTCTTTGTCTTTGTCTTTGTCTTTGTCTTTGTCTTTGTCTTTGTCTTTGTCTTTGTCTTTGTCTTTGTCTTTGTCTTTGTCTTTGTCTTTGCCTTTGCCTTTGCCTTTGCCTTTGCCTTTGCCTTTGCCTTTGCCTTTGCCTTTGCCTTTGCCTTTGCCTTTGCCTTTGCCTTTGCCTTTGCCTTTGCCTTTGCCTTTGCCTTTGTCTTTGTCTTTGTCTTTGTCTTTGTCTTTGTCTTTGTCTTTGTCTTTGTCTTTGTCTTTGTCTTTGTCTTTGTCTTTGTCTTTGTCTTTGTCTTTGTCTTTGTCTTTGTCTTTGTCTTTGTCTTTGTCTTTGTCTTTGTCTTTGTCTTTGTCTTTGTCTTTGTCTTTGTCTTTGTCTTTGTCTTTGTCTTTGTCTTTGTCTTTGTCTTTGTCTTTGTCTTTGTCTTTGTCTTTGTCTTTGTCTTTGTCTTTGTCTTTGTCTTTGTCTTTGTCTTTGTCTTTGTCTTTGTCTTTGTCTTTGTCTTTGTCTTTGTCTTTGTCTTTGTCTTTGTCTTTGTCTTTGTCTTTGTCTTTGTCTTTGTCTTTGTCTTTGTCTTTGTCTTTGTCTTTGTCTTTGTCTTTGTCTTTGTCTTTGTCTTTGTCTTTGTCTTTGTCTTTGTCTTTGTCTTTGTCTTTGTCTTTGTCTTTGTCTTTGTCTTTGTCTTTGTCTTTGTCTTTGTCTTTGTCTTTGTCTTTGTCTTTGTCTTTGTCTTTGTCTTTGTCTTTGTCTTTGTCTTTGTCTTTGTCTTTGTCTTTGTCTTTGTCTTTGTCTTTGTCTTTGTCTTTGTCTTTGTCTTTGTCTTTGTCTTTGTCTTTGTCTTTGTCTTTGTCTTTGTCTTTGTCTTTGTCTTTGTCTTTGTCTTTGTCTTTGTCTTTGTCTTTGTCTTTGTCTTTGTCTTTGTCTTTGTCTTTGTCTTTGTCTTTGTCTTTGTCTTTGTCTTTGTCTTTGTCTTTGTCTTTGTCTTTGTCTTTGTCTTTGTCTTTGTCTTTGTCTTTGTCTTTGTCTTTGTCTTTGTCTTTGTCTTTGTCTTTGTCTTTGTCTTTGTCTTTGTCTTTGTCTTTGTCTTTGTCTTTGTCTTTGTCTTTGTTTTTGTCTTTGTCTTTGTTTTTGTTTTTGTACAATAAAATTTTAAAATTACAATAAATTTAAAATTTTATTACAATTCCTGCACTAATTCATTGAAAGGAACTTCGTTCCATTCGGGTGTCCCTTGACACCTCTCAAGTTTTTTTTGTTACATTTCATTTGTACTTTCTGTGTTCTATATAAATTAAGAAACATTAAAAATCAAATAGTATTAAGAGTGAAAAAATATTATAAAATGAACTTATGATTAGGCAGTATAGGTCTCGTTACCCATGCCTAATGCTTCATGTAGAATGATTGAAAAATTGAAAAATTGTTCAAATGTTACTTTTAATTTTAATTAAAGACTTTTATTTACAATATCACTGTTTCATTTCCTTGCAATCGAAGTGAAAAGCAGAGTGTATAACTCGATCATAAAACCCATTTTATCCTCGACTTAATATCCACCCTCGCCTTTGGCTCGGGCGGATAAACGTCTCGTATAAAATGGCTTCTTTTATGCACTTGTAGTACAATCTACTATTTTTACAAAAAAATTACAATTTCCGTCTTCTTAGAAAAATCTTGCTTAATGATCCTTGACAAAATCTCCATCCAAAGGTTGCCTGTAAGAGATTGCTTTTTAGTGATAAGGCTGTACATTTTTTACTATAATATCTTTATACGAATGTTTTTGTATTGGTGTGCAATAAAGTTTATTCTATTCTATTCTATTCTATCTTGCAAAAATTATCTGCATGCATGCATAATCCACATAGAATAAAAACCACACAAATTGTTAAAGGGATATTTTTAAACACACATACATCTGTTTCATTTTTCTGCACACTAGGTAACTCCACTAATTTACTGAATGCAAACCTGAAAATTAAATACTGTGCAAAAAAACCAATTGATTAACACTAAACATGTCCTACTGAAAAACTTTAAATATTACTCAGAACGAGATGACTTTTTAAATCGAATTCACACCAAAAATGTGGTTTGTACATCGAATATATAATTTGTAAAACAGAAATACGAATTGTATATCAAAAATACTAACTTGCTCTCTAAATTGTACAATCTTATAACGGAATGGGTTAGGTTAGCTTAGACTTTTATTTCTTGATCAATAAAATTAAATTTTGTACGTGACTGATTAAATTGAGGTTTTACTTAGAATAAACGATGTTCCTAAAAGCATGTTAGGCGCCGGCTTTCCTTAAAAGTTTTAATATTTTTGTTGAACTAAGGAATTATTAGTTATACTATGTTGATAATAGTTATTCGTTCAGTAAAACAGTTCTGCAAATGCCATTAAACAGTATTATGAATTTGATTTATTTAGTGTGCATAATTAGTGTGCAAGTCAGTATTTTTGGTTTAACTTTGAAAAAGGGAATATCAGATGTCGATTTAAATACTATACTATCTCTGAAATCGCTCGTAGAGCGTAGACGCTTCGAACCGCTCGTAGCCTAGCTTACGCTGTAGACCGCTCGTAGCTCTGCTTGCTTTGCTAAGAATAGCTCGTAGCCCTGCTTGCTTAAGCCCGTTTTCCACCACAAGCTGACCGGGCTCATTAATGAATTCGCTGAGTAAACTGGATACTTGATTTGCCGTCACCGCACATCGGTTTACTGTCGCGAGTAAAGCGGATTCATTAATAGTCGCGCTATATTTGCGGTGGAAATCAGCTTTAAGTGTTTTGTAAACAATTATTGTGTGAGACCAAGCATCTTAGAATACGATAAATGCGTCAAATAAGTTTGTAGCATCTAACATTTAGCTGTCGTTCGGTACTTTGATTATAAATTATAACCTGACAGAAGTCTATACCGATATTATTTTGACAAGTGTGCAAATTGCGATGGATTCCATGCCTCCTAGGCTACTACCGATTAAAACTGATTTCATTATTTTTTATAACGGTAACGGCAGCAACAAAAATTTCAGTTCACTAGTTTTCACGGTTCCTGAGATACAACCTCGTGACGAACAAACGGACGGTGAATAGTCTCATGAATAGGGTCCCGTTTTTACCCTTTGGGTACGGAACCCTAAAAAGAAAACTGTCACTGCCTTCCTCTTCGATGTTAAAGTACCATAATATAAATACAGATTTACAGATGTAAAAATATGGGTGCTAATTAAACGAACTTCTTTTTAATAGCATTATTGGCCTCCGAAAAAATACTTTGCCCCCCAAATTAATAAGTCAGCCACAATTAATGAGCGTCAGTATTTATAGATTCTAGCCACCGTTTAACTTCTTTATTAGCCACTGTTAATATAATTCAGCATCGTGATTATTTTTTAGCATCTAATTTTGTAACATGCATTCAAACAGTGAACTTCTAAATTACTAAAAAATGGCATCAAAATAGACATTATTTATTAATATCTTAGCTTCTAATTTCCTAATTCAGCATGTTTAAAATGTTACTCATCCCACATTAATGGATCATCAAAGTTAAGTAATATTGCCAACAAAAAACAAATTATGGCCACTAATATTACCTAAATAGCTAGAACCACTTGTAGCCACTGACTCAGTCTTTTGTAAACGATCAATGCAGTAAGCAACTACCGCTATTGCTGGTGCTCGGCTGGGTGACCACTTTGTAACATTTTTGATTTGCAAGAGTTTCCTTGCTTTGAAAGGCACGTTAAGATGACTTTATGGGGAGTCACAATCTGGTGGTGGAAATGGACAAGCGAGTTCGTTTCAACACGGGAGCGTGGGACAGACCTTCGGGCATAAATGCTTTTATTTATTATAATGTTACCTGCAGTCTTTATAATTCCGATATTCTATCCGATATCCAAGCAATGTATGAAATGTTTTGAATAAGTACATATATGATTATTCATACTTTGTCTAGGTATAGTTCAAAATTCGTAGGGATTGCATAGAGTACCTGCTGGCACACCGGTAATGTGTAAAATAAATAGGTATTTTACACATTGCCGGTGCACCATAAAATGTCAATCAATCAATTTAGCCTATAGCAGTCCACTGCTGGACATAGGCCTCTCCCAAACCTCGCCACAACACACGATCCTGAGCTTTGCGCATCCAATCAATCCCTGCAACCTGCTTTAGGTCGTCGCTCCATCTGGCAGGGGGTCGTCCTACCCCACGTTTACCAAGACGCGGTCTCCACTCCAGAACTCGCTTGCTTCATCGGCCATCAGTTCTTCTACAAATGTGGCCAGCCCACTGCCACTTCAAAACGCATACTCATAAATTTGTAAATACCGCAAACTTATAAACTATCGAGAAATTGTACATTGTTACAGAATGCTAAATATTAAAATTTTGACATCTAGTGCTCAGCGGCCGCTGCCGCGGCATGCTCGCTTCACTCGCTCGCCTTCGCACGTCAGTGGTAACTGTTCCAACCTAACCTAACCTTCGCAAGCAGCAAATAAACCTTCCATACTCTCGTATGCCTGCAAGTTTCAGGTACCTATTCTATAGAATGCCCAGACATTATACAGATTTCGGTCGGTGACGTTATGTATGCATGTAATACAGATTATAGAACTAAGGACAGATAACGCTCACCAAACTAAAAAGGAAGACTAAGAAAGCAAATACTAAACTCAAAAGTGAGTACTATAACGTGGCAGTGCTAATCACTGTTTACACGTACTACCCGTCATTGCCGCTGGCGTAGAGGCGTATACCCGATTTTTTAATTAGACGAAGTAAATTGACAGTAGCTAATTTCACTTCGTCATAGAAAATAAGCAACATTGTATGAAGAAGTGACATTAGTTGCTGTCAATTTACTTCGTCTAATTAAAAAATCGACTTTAGTATGGAGCCGAGCGGCAAAGTTAGAACGAACGAGCAGTAACGAGTAATTTCTCATTAATCGTGAAATTTATGACGACATTATACACATGTTCACTTAATGTATATTGGGTGTAACAAAATTGACTCTCCAAATTTCGTCACGTGACAAGTTCAGTCAAGAAACATTACAAAAATGAAGAGAAAAAAATCACATGAATACTTTAACCGCAAATCCGTTTTAAAGGTCCTATAAATTTTCATTATCACCCTTTCTATCGCTACTGAGCGGCAGTAGAAAGCGACAATGACAGCCAGACGGGTGCTCCGTGCTTGTTTTGCCACGGCGACCATGTTACCACGAATTGCCGCGGTAAAAAACGAATTCTTAATGTGCGACATTTTTTTTTTTAAATAAAAAAATAAACCCCCCTTTTTTATTAAATATTTGTATTTGATTTCCAATGCCAAGTCATCTCATGAAATTTGGAGAGGTAATTTTGTTACACCCAGTAGGTATACCTATACTAAAGTCAAAGTGTATAATGTATTATACACTTTTAAGTTTAGTATTTGCTTTCTTGACCTCACTTTCTGGTTCGGTAAGCGTAATCTGTTTTTAGTTACAAACTGACATCAAATAGCGGTCTCTGATTGATGAAAATGGCCGGTCGCTAAATTCACGAAAAAAGAATGTGATATATTTATTTTAACGCCAAGTTATAAAAACTGATGTTGTCTGTGAAGGCTTAAATTGTAATTTTTTGAGGCTCTCGACTTGAAGCTGTAAAATATAAAATGGCGATTACATATAAAATCTGTGGCTGAATTAGTAAATTAGGTGTTAATATATTAATACGCAGGACAAGTTAAAATTATTGTTGATCTTTATTTGATGCTCATTATGGATTTTTTAGGTGACGTTGTAAAGAGGACGAATTAGCATATTAGAGGCTATTTCATTTTCGCGTGGCTTAGTTATTAAATCAGATGCTAAATGCTGTGGCCGATAAAAACTTTTGAGGCTCGGTTTATTATATCCCTAAAAATATATGCAATGGTATATTCTAAGCATCCTCATAGTCAGTGGAGAGTTAATTCCGTTCCGCGTTCATTTGAACTGTCATTCTGCCTAATCCCCAACAAAATTATTACCTAAAATATAGCTTTAAGAAGATTAGAGAAGGGCGAGGTTAACAAAGATATATCTTTTTCTAAATCCTATGAAATCAGATTTTTAATAAACAAATGGTCAATTTCATGACGAGAAAATTGTGTGAGTCACGTCGAGTTAAGTCTTTACAATTTCTATTTTGTAACTTTTTATATAAAGATAAGGTCTGTCAATTTCCACGTATTCCAGAACCTGTCAGCGCTTTATTACATTCAATTAGTATTGTACGATCCTGGCATACAACTTTCGCTTCTTCTACTTTCATTATTGTTTTCATACACGCTCGCCGGTTAAAGGTACTCTTGACCTTGCCTTTTTCCAGAAGGTCTCTGATTTGATCGGCATGCGTACGCCGAGGTCGACCCCTACCAGTTTGCCCAATCATTCTCGCCTCATAAATCTGCTTTGTCACTCTATTCTCATCCATTCTTTCCACGTGTCCAAACCATCTAAGCATCCCTTTTTCTATCTTAGTCACTACATCTTCTATTAAACCACATTTTTCTCTTATCACACTATTTCTTTCTTTGTCCATTAAAGTCACTCCAGCTATACTTCGCAGACTTCTCATTTCCACTGCATTAATTTTGCTTTCATGCGTCTCCTGCCATACCCAACTTTCACTACCATACATAAGTGTAGGGATGAGCACTCCGCTATGTACAGCCAACCTTGCCTTCTCAAACACATTTTGACTGCTCATAAAGGTGTACATAGCCCCATTCACTTGATTTCCTGCCAAAACTCCTTGCTCAATATCCTGGTCACACTTTCCATCCCTCGCAGTTGTATGCCAGGATCGTAGCAAGTGGAAAGTCATAGTCTCTGCTTACCCCGATGGGAGACAAGCGTGATTATATGTATGTATGTATGTAATTAGTTTTGTAGTTCTTTCAAAGATACTACGGTATAAGCAACTCCCTGCCCCTCACTGAACAAGCTTCCCCACCCCCGCCAGTCTCGCGCCGCAGCTGTCATTGTAGTTGGCAGGTGTGGTCGTGAGGGAACATTTTGCTTAGCCTTATTGGTTACAAGCACACATTCAAGCTCTGTACGATGACAGAATTGAAAACGAATTATTTGTATGGAGTTTCCGCCCTGTAGTTCTTTGACGTTGTAGATTTTTTTAGTCAATTTTCGGGTGTGGAATGTACATAAATTGCATAGATTTGATTATGAAGCAATTTATATCTATTAACAGCTACCTATCCATTTAGAATTTATATCTATTAACTTCAGTAGAGTTCACAGTCAAAATTTTATAATGAATCAAAAAACAGCTTTAAACTACAGATAACAATTCTACTACATATATTGCGATTACTCTGGAAGTTATTCGGCCACTACGATTCTCTGACCAATGCAATCTCCTTTCGATTTTTCAAAAAGATTCCAGGCATAACTTTTTAGGTTCTAGAAACTTATTTTTTAATAATATATGCGTTATAAATAATTTAAACTAAAAATACCACCATACGTTGTTCACACAAAATTTTATCAATATTTTTATTTGCGATAAAAACGAAATTACCTAGAAAGTTTATAATCTTTCTAGGTAGATTACAATTTAACGGTTTTACTGTAGCATAATATAAATTCAGTACGATCATTAAGATACGCGATAATGTCAAAGTTATAAAACTAGGTAACCAATTTTTAATACGAGTTGACCTTATTTATGTTAAAAATCAACCAAACTGCATACTACAAACAAAGGGCAAATAAGTAATAGTTTCTTGTACCCGTATTTATTTCCTTTACAAATGGTTGCCAACCATGTTTCTTGATTTATAAAATTGCTGTACACAATTGCACACTAACTGCATAACAGAGGTAAGGAAATACAAAATTGTTCCATTTCTGAATACAAAATAAGGGAGCATTGAGAGAATATACGGTATTATATTCATATACAAATTGCTAGTAATTCAGCTTGGTCGCGACTCGCGAGTTTTATCAAATACATTAGCATATTTCGCTGAACTTGTCCCCGCTTCAGCATAAGTTTCCATTGTAATAGGTGGCTTTAAAGTTTTAAGTTTTCTATTAAGAACGGGGCAAATCGCTTTTAAGTTTCAGAATAAAAGCTGAGGTTTAAGAAGTTATATAACTAACGATTTTGAACGTTTCCTTGTAATTTATTCGTCTAAAATATAAAAACTGGTGAATTGTAGGCGTATATTATTTTTTTGCGTACACTTTCGAGGAATACGACGTGACCTTATTTCTTTTGTAGACTTGACTATAATGACTATGTATGCCTAAAATAGAATACCAGTTATCTGAAAACCATAGCACGGTTGCACCCCTACTATGTCAGCCAAGGACATGATGCTGAGGTAGAGCCAAGATACTTCCGTTCTTTTCACTTATATTTGGGACAGCATAGCTAGCAAAAACAAGAACAAATTGACTACATACTTTGTTAACAAAAAAGGATAATGAAGTAGGTACTGCCTTGAATAATTGATATGACAAGCAAATTATGAAATTTTACGATTGTTCTTTACAAGCGCTTAATATTGGTGTGAATCAGCATATTACAATCCACTTATTTAAAAATATTTGTGGACAATCTGACACAACATCATCTAGCCCAAATTAAGCTAATATAAGCTTGTGCTATGGGATCTAGACGACTGATAGACATACTTATATATTTCTAAATACATACATATTATACATAGAAAACTCCCAAACTCCGAAACAAACATTTTGTGGATCACAAAGGTATTATTTCAAGATTTCTTTTTCTTAGCTATGATCTCGTCTGTTAATCAGCATTGCTTGGGCCCCAAAGATCACTTCAGAGCCCTATCTAATCACGTCAGTGATAAGTGGGCAGAAAAAAAATCAGAAATGATTTATTTGCATCACAAATTAGGTATTCTTAAAAAACATTTAATCATTTGGCACAAGCACAAATCTATACATATAAAAATCAATGCCACTTTTCGTTGTAATTTTATAACTCAAGAACGGGCTCACCTATCTAAACCAAATGTTTAGGCTTTGTTCGGACTATTTAGTAGATGATTTAAGTGAAGTTTGCACAAAATCGGTCGAGCGGTTCTTCATTTATCACGCAAACGAAGTTGCGCGGGTCAGCTAGTACATTATATTTTCGTCATCCTTTTCAACCGTGACAGTTTGTATAATGGTTACCTATTACAACGTCAGAAACTATTATTCGGGTATTTTGGGCTAATATATTTTGACTGCCTCTGTGGCGCAGTCGGTAGTGATACCGCCTGCGGCGCTGGAGGCATTATGAATTCTGACATTGTAATAGGTAACCGATCGTTTTCTTAATCTTTAAGCCGGACTCGTCCACCGAGGGTTCCGTATCGACATCCGTCCGTCCGTCTGTCTCTCAGTGTGTCTGTCAAGACTCTTTATCTTTAATAAAGCTATAAAAAATCAAATTTCTAAATTAACGCAGAAAATTGTCTTAATTCGTTACTCTAATCGCAGTACCGTGTGTTGTGGCGTAATTTGGGAGAGGTCTACGTCCAGCAGTGGACTGCTTAAGCACAGCCGACATAGTTCTCTTTATACTGTGGCTATAGGCTGATTTGATTATTAATATAGTTACCTAAGTAAGCACCTACAATCCATAACATTTTCAAAATAAGTAATTTCATTTTACCAAGGTTCAGGCAGCGTCACATTTTATTAAAACATTAATCCGGATCCATCCAAGGTTTTAAAAACATCTTAAGTAGAAAAATTACCTTTCGTAATCCTATTTCAAAGGATTAAAATTGAGCTCCCATAATAATTCACTTTTTACAAACGCATTAAGGAGTTATAATCGTGTCGAAACTTCCGCCGTCTCTTGTCGGAAGTTGAGAAATTATAATTCTACCCTCCAAAAAAAATATAACGAGTTTATTTTCGGTTATCTTTTTTCAATGTTCTTGCAGATTTTAAACCTTAAAGCAAAACCTAGTGGGTGCCTACTTCACTTCTCATTCTGCCCTAGGGTTATCCTCCCGAGGGCGTGCGGGTGGGATTAGTCGGTATGGGTCCGGTACCGCATCCAAAAGACTTCTTGTTCTACAAACTGATAATATTGACACTGCATCTACATATACATATATTACTTATCTACTTATTTACCTTTCCATTTGAATTTTACGACTGCTACTTATTGCTTTCAGTATACCTAATTCCACAGCTATTTCATACAATCGACTAACGCCAGCTATCACAGTAAGATCAGTGACCCCAATTTAAGTTTGTGTTCATTATACCACCATAACGCGTGTTCGGATTCGATAAAAGTAAACTACATGTTAAGAACGAAACAGGGAACAATTGGGTACAAATTAAAGTTTTCACATTTGAGTAGGTACCTACCTACAGGTCAGTGGCGGCTGCTTAATGAACAAACTTGTGGAATCTTGTACGTCAGCTGCGATTCTCGCCTACTGCCTGGCCTCTATTAGGTATTTTCCTTCAGTACCTACCATTTATACCAATACGAATCTATACCAATATCCAAGTTCCAGTAGTATCCAGAAAAGCTACACTGAGATCATACCTAGTCATGTTCCAAAGGCAGGGTTAAAAATACTTAAATCCAGTAAGTACATCTTATTGTACAATGTCTAAATTTAAAAAACATAATTATAATTATTATCTCAGATTCCAAAATCCCGAATGTGTAAGTTATCAAATTTTCAATTATCCTTAAATTACAACATTAAAAAATATAGAATATAATAAATACATGACGCACACACTCGTGTATAGTAGGTACCTACTACAATACGTATATCGTCGCTGCGCCTGCAAAAATCGCTATGTGATTTTTTTCGAATTTTGGATTTTGATGCCATTTAGATCCTTATTCCAAGACGCACAAGGTGCAAAAACCGAAATTTTAAAAAGTTTAATATTAACGGAGTTTCAAAAAATAGCTATGTGAAATCAATACTTTTTTGCGCCCTCAAAATAATTATGTGCTTCAAATCACAGCTAAAAAGTTCACCTTAACTAAAATATAGTCAATTGCGCGGCATTGCGCCCGCTATGTGTTTACGGGCACATAGCGATATTGGTGTACAATATTTGACCTGAAACATCGCGCAATGCACAAATCAAGTGTCACATAGCTATTTATTTCTATGAAATTTGGCAGTCGTTTTGGATATTTATGTCATCGATCCGTTCAGGAATGTATTGAAATAATAAGGCTGCTTTTTCGCCGAGGACTATCGGCCACCATGACCGGGGGCCTGAGGACGGTGAGAGGGCGGCTCACCGTCCTTACAAAAGCAGGCCCAAGACGGCAGCGTGACGTGAGCAATTCACGCACGCCCCCCCTTAGAAGCGGGATCACACCCGAAACCCCCCAAAGACGCGGGATAACACCCGAACCACCCCCTGGGCGAGGCTGCAGTGGCGGCCGTGGGTCTGTTGGGAGTTCTGGGACATCCTTCCGAGGGCTTCCCCGGGGCTCCCAACCACAGGCTGTTGGGCGTGACGCGTGAGGTTTTTTTTAGTCGGTAGGAGTCCGGCATAACATCCATGAGGATTTTCCCTCACGTTAAACAAAAAAAAAAAAAATAAAAAAAAAATAAGGCTGCTTTAGAGCTAGAATATTTCAGTAAAGTGTAAAAAGTTTATTAGTTTTTATATTTAGCTCGCTAAATTGACGTCGCCACCAGCCTGATGGAAAGCCGCGGCACGTCTTGCTATTGGGGGCCACTTCTGACAGTGGTCCTCAAGTTGGCGGCCCTGTGATGTGCCTCTTCCCGATCCTCTTGAAGAACCCGGGATTGTAAGATGAGTAAAACACGTGTGCGGGTAGGTCGACAGAGGAACGATCTTTTGAAACGCTCCGTTCTGGCGAAAATTCTTTCCACTGTGTATGAGTGGCGTGGCACCTCTGCCCGGCACACGTTGTTCAGGATCGGAAAGGAGAGGGTGGGATCAGGTTGAAGAGCTCTTTAGAACATTCACCATTATACATTCGGTAGAAGGCAGCGAGGGACGCCATGGTCCTTCGCTGCGCTAACGGTTCGAGGCCTCCCATCACCTCAGGACAACCAATTATTCGGATAGCATGTCTCTGCATAGCGACAAGTGCGTCTAGTAAGTACCTCGCGGAGCATCCCAAAGGTGAGAACAGTATTCGACGCAGGGGTGAATCTGCGTCTTGTACAGTAAACATCTCTGATGTGGCGTAAAATACCGTCTCACCTTATTCAGGATTCCTAGTTTTCGCGAGGCCAGCCCAATACAGCTCTCTATGTAGTTTTTGTGATTGAGCTCACGCCGTACGTCTATACCGAGGATCTCCAGGTTGTCCTTTAGTGCAACCGTAATTCTATGAAGAGAGGGGGTGGGGGTAGGAATGGGGACTTCTTAGCTGTAAACGCACACGCCTGTGTTTTTCTGGCATTGAACTTGACCAGGTTGTTCGAACCCCATTGGGCAATGCAGCCCAGGTCCCGGTCGAGATCCGCCACGAGTTGTCGTCTCTTCCCCTCCACGTCGCCTCGCCCCTCCGCTGGATGGCCAGAATAGCTGTCATGCAGAGTACTACTATCATCCGCATAACAATGAATGCACCCAAGGGACAGCATGTCATTGTTATGCAGAAGAAAGAGAGTTGGGGACAATACCGATCCCTGTGGTACTCCGGCATTTACCTGCAAAAAACAGGAAGCCTGACTATCACAGAGGACCCGTACACGTCGCCCGTGTAGGAAGCTGGCCAACCAGCGGCACAACTGCGACGATAGACCGTATGCCGGCAAATTGGAAAGAAGCAACGCATGACGTATATCAAAGCCTTTAGCGATGTCTAGGCCAATAGCCAGAGATTCACCGTGCCTCTCCATAGCCTGCTACCTCCCCGCCGCCTCTTTTACAAGCATGACCTGCCACAGAAAGACGCGGTGGCGCGGAATCTTAATTAATCCCGCTGGAGATTATTGCTCACACCATAGTCGAGAGAATATCCACGACCAGACCTGCAACGAGAACCTGGCACTGCTGCGTCCACCTATGTACTCCCTAATCGTGTGTAGTGATGAAGATCATTCTGGGATCTCCGGCAACCAGTGCTTCTGCTGCGGTACGGGAGAGAACTGTTGCTCTCCCGATCCTTCCTCGGCGCCTTTATTGCGTACAACACATCCTCACACATAAAGGCAGCAGAGTTTTATGGCAGAGAACACCATGTTTGCCATAGTTTCTGAATAAAATTGATATTATTTTCAATTGACACCTTTTATTAAATAGCTATGTGTAATTAAACAACGTGAATTATGTTTTATTTGTTCCCGCTATGTGCTCAACAACACATGGCGATATTTGTGACCCAAACAATTTTAGCTATGTGTCAGATCCACAATATTAGTTTTTTGGTATTTTCGTTTTAAACGTTATCTTTCTAAGAGTCATTTTCTACAACGTAAATATAACATTTACATTATAAAAAAAATACGTACTTTCTCTATCACAATTATATTTCGAGTAAATCGGTTTTTACTTCCTCCTGAAAAGTAGGCTAAAAATACATAGCGACTTTTGCAAGCGCAGCGACGATATGTAGTCGGCGCCTTTTCTTGGCAATCCCCACGAATTCTATGCTGGACTCGATCCGACTAAAATTAGGAAGGTACAATTATATGATTCAACGATCCTTGTTTCAAAATTCAGTCTGACTTCGACAATCCCTATGATGACACGTAATGCAGATTTAAGTACAAGTTACACAAACTCATTTGGGCATCGCCATTCGGAATTAGTAGGAGCCCAAGTAGAGTTAGTTCACACATTCAACACATTCGGTTCGTTTGAGCACAAGTAATCGTTACAACCATCTCTTGTGTATTCGAGATCTTACAGAGATTTTGTATTGGATTTCGCGGCGGGTTTAAATCGGTTCAGCTGTATTTAAAGTTGAGATTTTTGTCGATCGTGAGACCGAGGAGTTTAATTTCATCAACTAGTAGCAGCATTGCGTTAGTTTTATGTGCTGCAAAATTCAGTTTGTTTTGTATTCCCCACTCTACTATTTTATTGAGCACTTTGTTGATGTTTCTTTCCATTTCCTCGGTAGATATTCCCGAGTAGGTACACCAGGACTCCGTTGTCCGCGAACTCTTGGCAGTATAAGTCCTCGTGTGACAGAATTTGCAACAGGGAATCCAGAATGATGTTTCAGAAGGTCGGCCCGCCGATTGAACCTTGGACGCAACCCTTCGTGGTACTTTTTTAACTTGACGCTCCTGCGTAATGGATGGTGATATTTCTGTCTTCGAGATACGACTCCACTAGTTTAAAGATGTTTAGAGGACAACCCCTGATCATGAGTTGGTATATATTGGCGTTGTCTGCCTCTGTGGCGCGGTCGGTAGTGATACCGCCTGCGGCGCTGGAGGTCGTGGGTTCGATTCCCACCGGAGACAAATATTTGTGTGACCCATAAATGTTTGTTTCAAGAGTCTGGGTGTTTCTATGTATGATAAGTATGTATTTAAAAGTATATAAGAATTAATATCCGTGGTCTGATACCCATAACAAAAGCAGGTTATTCCTAGCTTACTTTGGGATCAGATAGCGTTGTGTGAAATGTCCGTGAATATTTATTTATTTATTTAAGAGCTGGCCACCACGCGTCGCCGAAGGCCCCCTCTATGTCTAGTGAGACTTAACTATAATTACTGCCTTCGAAATTGAAATCTGTTTTCTCACGTGATGTATTAAGTCGTAGAGAGCGTCCTCCGTCACGCGCTGCGGCATAAAGCCGTACTGTTTGTGGTTGAGGGCTGGAAGAATGTATTATTGAGTTACAAACATCCAAATGTTGTAGGATAGGTGTTAAGTTAACTGTGCGAAGTGCTTATTTTAGAAAGGAATGTGTAAGATATGTATCGAGCAGTATTGCCTTCTGCCGTGTTAATAATCCAGGATTCCTCATCACGAACCCAACGACTAAACCTACCCTACCTCTATAGGTAGGTACTTACCTACTTCAACATCGCGTCGCTTGTAATCTGAATGACATAATTTCCCAGTTATGGAACATTTAGCAATTGGCGTGTCGGAGAGCACCTTCCGGGACGAACAGATATGCTGGATTTAAGCAGATATCATTTTAAAAGGCTATTAAGCTGTTGATACCTACCTACCTATGTATGAATGCGAGGCACAAACGCAGGAAACGGAAGGCATTAAAGTGCGCCGCGCTCGCGATAGCTCCCGTAATGTGACAATGACGCCTAGATATGTGGATAAACTGCGCTAATGTATCGTGTGCAGTGATAACAGTGCGCGGGTTATTTTGACACACTGAAAATGTTATTGGCTGTGCCCCACGACTTTGCCTGTCACAGGGAAAGCAGGGCACAGCTAGTAACACATAGGTACTTACTACGACCGCCGTAGCACCGATATTTATCTACTAGTATTTACAATAATGTATGGAAGTCTGCTATATTTATTGACAGTTTTGAATATTTTGCAAAGTATCTTACGTACCGGTTAATCCTGAGATGGGTGACCACATTATGTGGCATTCCTGTTCCCAAATCTCATCTTTCCAACCACTTGTGCTTTAAATTATTGACTTACAAGAGTGGTGGAAGAGATTGCCTTCACCTCGTGTAAAATTTATCATGATACCTGCCTATTTTATCTGAGAAAACGAAAGTGAAAATATTTATCTCTTCATATTCAATTCCAAAACATAGTCGGTAGGTACCAGTTTTCTTCCTACGGATGTCACCACTTTTCGATATTAGGTAAGTATGTACATGACGACACGTATTTCGATATTTTTTCCCTTATTATGACTTGAAAAAGTGTTTTATTATAGAGTTTATGCCTAGTTGATATGGTCTGGTGTAGATTGTAGCTATCTATAGGTAGGTAGGTATAGGCAAATGGTTGAAATTTGGAAGCCGCTCATACATTTGTACTGATATCGCCAGACCGGTTTCCAGATGGGACAAAGCCATCGTGATTCCGAAAATCACGGATCCATAATGTTAAGGTACCTAAGATCAACATTTGGCTGTAAGTACATCACTCACACTAGGTACTTACCCCTGACACTCGGCATGGCTGTTGAATCCTATCAGCTGTAATTCCGTGAGTGCCTTAATGGAACGAGCTTTTCAAATTTCAGATTTCAAACAAGGGTTTTTAAAACAATAATTGATTGTTGCCGTTAATTTACACTTTACAAGATAATACACACATATTGACTATTGTATAAAATGGCTGCACAAAATATGTTTTAACAGGTTTAACCTTTTATAACATTTTTTATATTGGTATAAGTAGGTAGTTACATTTAGGGTTGACTGCGTGAGTGTAGCATTTGTGGTGTTGCAAACATTACTACACTTGTTGGGCAGCCTTATTAGCGCTTATCTCTTAAGGCAAACTTTGGCTGGCGACTGTAGCGCAGGAAGTTATTTGAGGGTGGTTTGAAGATGAGCAATATAAATTTTACTGTACCTATGACTTAAGTAACTGCTTTTTGTAATTTTTTAAATACTTATCTACCCGTAAATTTATCCTCATACCTAAATAGAACTTTTAAATAAACAGTGTCCTGTAGGCAAATTAATAAGAAAGCGACATAAACGCCCGACAAAAGCGTAATAACCAATCTTAGAGCGTTCGTTTCCTCTCCAAGCTCCCGTGCACTTAATACAGCGAGTCGCTGAAATACAAACGATTAGGTATTCAATTTACGAACTTCACAATAGAGAATATAATACTTTTCATCGTACACCTTAATGGAAAATGTGAAATATGGATATCGAGACTTGGCTATTTATTTCTTCCTGAAAGTATGCAAATCTATACTAATATTATAAAGAGGTAAAGTTTGTGTTTGTATATTTGTTAAATTGTAAGGGGTGATCTCAGGATCTACTGAACCGATTTTAAAAATTCTTTCACCAATAGAGAGCTACGTTATTGCGGAGTGTCATAGACTATATAGCATCACGCTACAACGAATAGGAGCGGAGCAGTAATAGTAAATGTTTCAAAAACGGGGGAAAAGTTATTCCTTTTGAGAGCTTCGTTGCGTGTGCTTTTTTTTTTTTTTTTTTTTTTTTTTTAACGTGAGGGAAAATCCTCGTAGGATGCTATGCCGGACTCTTACCGACTAAAAAACCTCACGTAACGCCCAACAGCCTATGGTTGAGAGCCCCGGGTAAGCCCTCAGGAAGGATGTCCCGTGACTCCCAACAGACCTACGGCCGCCAATGCGGCCTCGCCCAGGGGGTGGTTCGGGTGCAATCCCGCGTCTATGGGGGGTTTCGGGTGTGACCCCGCTTCTAAGGGGGGGCGTGCGTGAGTGCTCACGTCACGCTGCCGTCATGGGCCTGCTTCTGTAAGGACGGTGAGCGGCCCTCCCACCGTCCTCAGACCCTCGGTCATGGAGGCCGATAGTCCTCGGCGAAGACACGTCGGCGGCGCCCGGGGCGCCGACTGCGGAACTCGGGTGGGAGAGTTCTCTCCCGCACCCGGCCCGCCGCCTCCTTCGCGAGCATGACCTGCTCGCAGAACGAGGCGGCGCAGTCCCACTTACTCCCGCTGGAGAGCATGGCTCGCACCATGGCCTCAAGCGAGAGGGTGTCCACGCCCAGACCCACTACGAGGACCTGTCGCTGTTGTGCCCACGCCGTGCACTCCACCAGCGTGTGGAGCGCCGTGTCATCGCTGCGGTCCTCGCAGTGCTGACATTCGGCCGTGGTTTCCCGGTGTTTTCGCCACAGATACCTACCGAAGCTACCGTGCCCGGCAAGCATCTGTGTCAACCGGTAGGAGAGAGCACCGTGTCTTCTCTCCAGCCACTCGTCCATGACCGGTCTGACGGCCGCGATTGTGGCGAATCCCCCCTTTGGTTGCTCAAGTCGCATCTTCCATGTCTCCAGAGTTTCCTGGTGGAGCAGGGTCCGCTGGGCTCGTTGCGTGTGCTGCGTGACTTTAAACAAGGAGGACTCAATTCAACCGTTTTTTTTTAAATTTTTTTTATGTTTTTTTGCGCAGAACTCCGTCGTTTATAGACAGAGTTGAAAATTTTTTATTCGTTCGAAAATAGATACTCCCAAGGTGGTCCCATTTTATCTATACTAATATTATAAAGAGGTAAAGTTTGTGTGTTTGTATATTTGTTAAATTGTAAGGGGTAATCTCGGGATCTACTGAACCGATTTTAAAAATTCTTTCACCAATAGAAAGCTACGTTATTGCGGAGTGTCATCTATACTTAATATTATAAAGAGGTAAAGTTTGTGTTTGTATATTTGTTAAATTGTAAGGGGTAATCTCGGGATCTAATGAACCGATTTTAAAAATTCTTTCACCAATAGAAAGCTACGGTATTGCGGAGTGTCATAGGCTATAAAGCATCACGCTACAACGAATAGGAGCGGAGCAGTAATAGTAAATGTTTCAAAAACGGGGGAAAAGTTATTCCTTTTGAGAGCTTCGTTGCGTGTGCTGCGTGACTAATATTATTTACCCGACTTCAAACAAGGAGGACTCATTTCAACCGTTTTTTTTAATTTTTTTTTTATGGTTTTTTGCGCAGAACTCCGTCGTTTATAGACAGAGTTGAAAATTTTTTATTCGTTCGAAAATAGATACTCCCAATGTGGTCCCATTTTATCTATACTTCTATACTAATATTATAAAGAGGTAAAGTTTGTGAATGTGTATATTTGTTAAATTGTAAGGGGTAATCTCGGGATCTAATGAACCGATTTTAAAAATTCTTTCACCAATAGAAAGCTACGGTATTGCGGAGTGTCATAGGCTATAAAGCATCACGCTACAACGAATAGAAGCGGCGCAGTAATAGTAAATGTTTCAAAAACGGGGGAAAAGTTATTCCTTTTGAGAGCTTCGTTGCGTGTGCTGCGTGACTAATATTATTCACCCGACTTCAAACAAGGAGGACTCAATTCAACCGTTTTTTTTTTAATTTTTTAAATGTTTTTTCGCACAGAAATCCGTCGTTTATAGACCGATTTGAAATATGTTTTTTCGTTCGAAAATAGATACTCCCAATGTGGTCCTACTTTAAGGAAGCCAGGATCTGATTATGGCATCCTGAGAAATCGAAATAACTTTTACAAATTGTCGGCCGTTTGTAATTTTTTTTATTAAGGGTTTTAAAGTAGTACTACTTAATGAAGGTCTGGAGTCGATCTGATGATGGAGACGAAAGACAGTAGAGAGAATTCCCAAACGATATACAGCAATTTCTTTGTATTTGGGTTTGATTAATTTGTACTGTCGAAAACTTTACACCTAGATAGATAGATTTTCAGTCCACACGACACTAAAAATAGTTAAAAAAAATGAACAAAAAAGAATACGACTTCAAACAAAACTAAAAACTGGAAAGTAAAATTTACTAAGCACAAAGTTAGTATATTCTGATTTACCAGATATCATTAAATATAATACTGAAGTCGGTGCCAATATAACTATGAGAGAGATTAATAATGTCTACCTAAGCCTACATAGTTTTACTGGGCACTGATTTCAGTATTATATTCAATGATATCTGATAAATCAGAATATACTAACTTTGTGCTAAGTAAATTTTTTAAGAAGTAAAGTTTGTGTGTTTGTATATTTCTTAAATAAATTGTAGGGGTAATCTTAGGATCTACCAAACCGATTTTAAAATTTTTTACACCAATAGAAAGCTACGTTATTGTGCAATGTCATAGGCTATATAGCATCACGCTACAACGAATAGGAGCAGAGCAGTAATAGTTAATGTTTCAAAAACGTTGGAAAAGTTATTCCTTTTGAGAGCTTCGTTGCGTGTGCTGCGTAAATATTTATAGTTATGTAAAAAATATGTACCTACTACAAAATTGTTTCTCTTAAAAAAGTTCATAAAAAAATTGCGCGATAGCATGTGTCTATCTTTGGGTTGGTGCACAATAACCATTTTAATGGCAATCAATTTTTTCTACAATAATGCCACGGGATACCTCTTTCGTAAACGAAATTGTTCTTAAAAATAATGCGACGGCAATACACGCGACGACAAACCTTTCTCTCTCTCACGTAGTATTGAATATTAACGACGAGACGCTACGGGAGTAAACGCAACGTGACGGGAGTAAATGCGACGGGAACAGGTAATACTCTCTCTTATGTGGCGCAAACGAAGTTGCGCGGGTCAGCTAGTATAAAATATTTTACCTACTATCCTACCTAGTAGGTACTTACTTTTGCAGCTGGGTTTGATCGCATGGATGGATTGATGCTTTCTTTAGAATACCTGCGAACCTACCTACGTGTTTACAAATTTCACACAATTTGTGCGATTCCCTATCGATTCTGGGTCTTATTCGAGTCTTACTAATATTTAATGCAGTAAAATTATAGCTCTACTCGATAGAGATTGTAGTATCAGAATCTGATACTGTAGAAAATGTACCACAAGAAATAGATTATTTTTTTATAAATATATTTAGCTCGCCAAATTGACGTCGCCTCCAGCCTGATGGTAAGTGACGTGAGCTCCTGACCAAACCGCGTGACGCGCTGTGCGTCCGCTCTCTTGAACGCCCTCTTACTGGACCTTGTGGCTCTGTTGTACGCTGCCTTAAGGCGGGCCACATTCGGGTCGCGCACAGCCTGAGCCCTGATCTGCCTGTTTTTTGTTGAACAGCTACGGCGCACTCGCGCCCGAACTAGGAGCGGGGTTTGCGAATGCTGGCGACATCAAGGTACGAATGTAGTATTCCATACCTAATGTAATCTCACTAGCAACCGCAGAGGCGCTTTCCGATTAAGCCCTCCCTGAAAAGCAGCGCTGACTCCGTAAAGTACTCTCGTAGTCCGTCCCAGTCTGTTGACGAGTAGTGCCACAATCGCCGTGTCACCTCTGCTGTAGGAGATGACACCTGCAGACGGGTACGAATAACACAGTGGTCGGATTAACCCAGTCAGGGCGCCAACCGTCACACTGTACTGTGCTGGATAACTAGTCAGCAGTAAGTCCAGCAGGTCGGGTTCATGGTTCGACCTGTCCGGTATGCGCGTAATCCCGCGTACCAGTTGGGTCAGACCATGGGAGAGAACGACCGCGTGGGCGGCCCGTCCCGCTGGATCGGTCTTGAGGGACGCTAGCCACTCAGTGTGGTGACCACTGAAGTCCCCAAGAAAAACCGATTCGGCGTTCAGGAACCGCACCTGCGCGTCATCAGCCCCCTCGCTGAGGTGCTGAAACAGCCTCGTTATCTCAGCTGTCCCTGTATGGGGTCGGTAGACACACACTTAGATCTGACTCATAGAGCCGTAATCTAAGTGTGCAGCCAAAGGACGGAGAAGGAAGGGTTCTCAAGGCAGCGCAGCCGGCGACAGCAAACATCCGCCCTAACGGACGCTCACACCCCGGCTTTATCTTGAAATTGTTTTTCGATGAAATAGCCGGGGTAACAAAAGTACGACTGATCGTCAGGGCGGCGTATTTGCGTCTCCGTTAGGAACATCACAGTTGACTGTGCCGTAGATGGTTAAAGACGGCGTCGAGGGTGGCATGGAGTCCGCGAAAACACTCCATCTCGAACAGAAATTCATTCATTATGCTTCGCTAATCTATGCTACGAAATTAATATGCTATCCGCTGGCTTTTGCTACGAAGTAGCTACGCTATTGCTACGAATTTAAAATCTCTCCGACTGTGAAAGAATATTATCATGACATGCTTTTACGTCTGTTAACTTTAGTGACTGCATTTAATGAATATGGCGGCTGTCACAGTCAAATATGTCGAAAAAACCTATTAGCAGCCAAAATAATACATATAGTCACGTCTTTATCCCCGAAGGGGTAGGCAGAGGCATAGTACAAGCCCACATTTCACCTTATAGTTTTATATCCCACGTAATAGGTGGTGAGCCTATTGCCGTGTTGAAATGGACGAGCGCAGGTCGCCGCGACTCGCAGTTGAAATTTTTCATGCCGCCCACAAGGCCTGTAACTTGGCTTAACGATTGTCATTTTACTGACAACCGGGTTTCATTTCGAGGTTTCCTTCTCTACGCAATGGATCTTTTTGGGAAAGTGTTCCCTAAGCAAAAAAATAACTGCCGATAAAATCACAGTAGATATATTATCTATCGTACTTACTAATTAATATTATAAAGAGGATAGATTTGATTGTTTGTTTGCATCGAATAGGCTCCGAAACTACTAAACCGATTTGATAAATTCTTTCACTGTTGGAAAGCTATCCACGGGTGACATATGCTAATTTTTATTCCCGGAACTACGCGGGTGAAACCGCGTGGCTACCGCTAGTAGGTACCTAATACAATTCAATACCACAAATCATATAATATCTATCTATTGTCAGACACAGTGTGTTAATCAAGTCAATACGTCGCGTCGTGGTATGCCTCGACTCAGTCAAGTGTTCAGATTCACGCGTCGCATTTCGTGTTCATTAATATTAACTAAACATTGCGCGGAGTAATTGCCAAACTTACAAGTAGATAGCTACTTGTAGTTTGCCAATTACTAGCGATTATGCTTTTGTAGTTCAAGTTGACGTAGGTCAACTTGAACTACAAAAGCGTCGTTGGTTCTGTAACAAACTAATTGTTGAAAGGGCCTTCTAACTTCACAATAAGCTCCAGTTATTGGTTTCACATAGTTCAGTTGACTGAACAGACTGGTGACAGACAGACGGACAGCAGCGTCTCAGTAAAAGGTACCCCTTTTTAACCTTTGGGTACGGAACCCTAAAAAATACTATCAACTATCTCGATATAAAATTCAATCCTGTCCACATTAACGCATTTTTGTGTATTAACCGTGAGACAGAAAGGGAAATTTTAGCTAAATCTACGGTACCTTATGTTATAGCCACTCAGAAATTTCCCAAAGGTACCTAAAAATCTAGTATCTACTTACTCAGTGCGCGTAGCAGAGAGAACAGCGCCAGTTTCTGGGAAGCGGAAGGTATAAACCACCCGGCGCATAAGCTCTAGTGTCAGTTTCACGCCGCGCGGCGCGGTTACGCCTGCCCTACGTCAACACTATGCTAATGTTAATGTAGCTAGCACACATTATGAAGCGCTGTGTTGAATTTTATTATGATGTGACTCTCTGTTAATCCACCAGTAAATAACCAGTCAAGTGATTCTCTATCAGTTGCAGTTTTTGTGTTGCATATCTACCTACTAATTTATGACCAGCAGAGTTCATGCGTGGGGTCGTTGGTGACACATTACCAAGGTTTCTATTCTCGACCATGAGTACGACGTTAATGTTTGGACGTAAATTTAGGTACTCGTGAAACGTCATCTGTCTCATATAGGTACTACCTGTTTGCAGAAACGCCAAAACTTAAATTGGCCCCTGTATTAAAAACTACGACACTCAAAAATTATCAGATTAGAACTAAATCAAATTGCAAGACCGGAGAATAAATCAAAGAAAAAAGATTATCTGTTACAAATTTAAAATATAAAATAATTACCAAATCACAGGTAGGTAAGTTCTTTATTGACAAAACTGCTATAACAGAATTGTTATACTTACAGAATAAGTAAAATAAAATACACTCGAGAGCAATGAATCCGGGTCACTTAAAGAATGTTAAAAATCTCGGAAACTAAAAATGATAGGTTAATGCAATAAATTGTATTTAATAGACAATGTAATACTCCTTAAATGAAAGTAAAAAAAATATGAGTCACCATACATTTTATTAACACAAAATTACATAAAGAAAAAACTGCTGATCTCTCCTTAAAACAAAAATAGGAAACATGAAATTTTTAAACTTTATTACGATTTTCTTGAATTTTAATACTTCGTATTGCCTCCTCGTGCTTCCATTACTGCGTTTACGCGGTTTGGCAGGCTGTACACCAAGTTCCTTATACGATTTTGGGGAATATTCTCCCATTCCTCTGTGAGAGCAATTTTGAGCTCACGAAGCGTGATTGGGGGAGGGTTTCGTTGTTTTACGCATCTGCCTAGCTCGTCCCAAGCATGCTCGATCGGGTTGATATCCGGGCTGCGCGCTGGCCACTCCATACGAGTAATGTTCATCTCTTGAAGGTAGTCATTCACAATCCTACCTGTATGAGGTCGGGCATTGTCATGCATAAATATAGCATCCTCACCTAAATTGACCATAAATGGACCAACGTGATCATTGAGGATTTCTTCCACATATCTTACGCTAGTTAAAGAGCCGTTTTCTATGATCACCAGCTCTGTGCGACTTTCAGAAGAAATTCCGGCCCACACAAGTACAGACCCACCACCGTAGGCTACTTTTTCTTCGATGCATGCTTGCTTGAATATTTCCCCTGGTCTTCGATACACTCTGTGTCTTCCATCGTGCTTGTAGAGCATAAATTTTGATTCGTCGGAGAACATAACTTTTGACCAATCTTCAATACTCCAATTTACGTGGCTCTGGGCATACCTTAGTCTCGAAATACGATGCCCACGCTCCAGTTTAGGGCCGTTTGCAGGTCTAAGGGGTTTTAAGTTAGATTCAGCAAGCCGACGTCTTACTGTCCATGCACTTGGGTTACTTCCTCCGAGGCGTCGAAACTGATTGGTGAGTTCAGTTCCTGTGAGAAAGCGATTTCGAAGCATGGTGTTCACCAAGTATCGGTCTTCTCGTGCTGTGGTACACCTGGTTCTGCCCGTTCCTGGTCTGCGTAGGTTAGAACCAGTTTCTTCGTAACGTCGGAGAACTCTTTGTACTGTTGACAGCGACACACCGACAGTCCTGGCTGTATCGCGCTGACTCCGGCCGGTTTCCAGCATTGTAAGTATTCTGGTGCATTCTTCAGGCGTAAGCGACACAATTTCAGCTTGATTAATGAATATAGAGCACTATCAACATGGTTTATGTACCCACATAAATGACAGATTACAAACAAAAGCAACATCAAATGCTGTAATTTCGTAGTTCCATCTTCGAAAGTGGCCCTTTTTCAAATTTGATTTTTTTATGATATAACTTTACAATAACTAAGAAGTTTTAATACCTTCATTTAAGGAGTATTACATTGTCTATTAAATACAATTTATTGCATTAACCTAGCATTTTTAGTTTCCGAGATTTTTAGGATTCTTTAAGTGACCCGGATTCATTGCTCTCGAGTGTATTTTAATTTATAAATTAATACTACAAATTATAAGGTGACTTGAAAAGGTAAGTAACTATTTTTACACAATTAAAGTTGACCTTTTGTCTGTGGATCTACTGATTCAGCTTGCAATAAAAATACTCCAATTTACTCCATATTATACGTTTTTTATAGAAGCTAAGTTAAGTTGCGCTAGATGGCCCTGTTAACAAAAATCTGCATGTTATAGACCAAAGTTAGAGAAGTTTTCTACTAAGGTATAAAACTATAAATCATGACCTTTTTAACTTTCTACCTCAAACGCGGGACGTATGTATATTCTCGAGATGTACCCATTCCCCAGGCTCTAAGTTTATACCTCAAAGGTAAACTCTAGTAGTTGAGTAGGTACACATAACGGGTGTTCAAATATTAGATATGTAAAGAATGTATTGGCGCCAAAGCTCCGCCATTTTTTTTAATGTAATATAGCTGGTGTCACTCACACAATCATGACAAATCAATAATAGGACGTGACAAAGAAATGGACATACAACAAACATACATAGTCTCGAAAAACATTACCCTCGTTTGCAGTCGGGTAAAAAATGATTCTCGGTTTAGGTCGTCTTAGACAGGCTAGAATCGTGTTTTTTTTCTTGTTTTTTTCGAATCCCACTAAGGTGTCAGACAAGCATACGGCCCACCAGAAGGACTGATGGTCACCGCAGCCTATAGACGTTTGCAACACCAGAGGAGCCACTCTCGCGCTGCCTACCCTATTGTGTGTTGTTTCCATTTCAAACCGCATAATTTCATTGCTGGAGTTATGTCAGCTTAGACAAAGCAGGTACATAATAAATGTACCTTCGGTACTATGAGGGCAGGAACTTAAATATTTCTTTCGTTAGTTATAATGTTTATTATGTTCTTTACATAATGACACAATTTTATACCTATTATAAAACAGCGCACTGCCCTAACTATTATACCTATTTATGGACTGTATTTTATTTACATTAGAATACAAACTTAAATAGATACTTAGGTACATACAGTCGCGACTTCATCTTCATAGGGGTAGACAAAGGCGTAGTAGGTACCTACCTATATGCTCACATCATCTTCACTATGTAGTTTTTAGGCACATGATTGTAGGTATCCTTTTAATAGTAGTTTGTGTCGCGTTTATGACACTGTTGCATAATAAGGGTTCTTTTTATGCAACAGAGTTTTAACACTCGTGTGATACTATAAAAAAACTCGCCTGCACATCGTTTTTTTAAAACACACTCGTGTCATAAGACCAAGTTATGTACACACTGTACATAACTTGCAACACTACTCTACTATACTAAACATACACTACTTTATCTACTCTCATACTATAATACCTGATTTCATTTTTTGATATATAGTTGCTCCTTGATTTCGCCGGTAACAGGTTCATGGTCATGTTTGACGCAGTTTCCAGAATGTCTGGTGGTGTACAATTCCCACCATCCCCGCTTTAAGACATGTTTTAACACAAAAACTACCTAATTTATTTTACAAACAAAACCAAACTTTGTTTAATTTAAATGTAAAATGTTGACGCCAAGGCGCCGCAAACATCGATTGCGCATGCGTGTTTCTTTTTTTTCAGGCTGCGGAGGCACTACTTTTTTTTAAAGTAGAGGTTCAAATTTTGTTCCAGCTGGAGGTTCTATAGGTGTGTCGTAATGATTAAAAAGTTATATTATGATATAGATGTCCCTACAAGACCTGTATCGTAATAAAACTTTTTTTTGCCTGTGCGTAATGTTTGTCATAAGAGTATTGATTTCACTTTTATAATCTTTGTATTATAGTATCAGAGTAGATAAATAATTTTTTAATACAGTTGCTCAAAAAGTGACGTATTACAGGGACATAAAGCGTTCGGGATGTGGGCTATTACACACTCGTGCCTTTTCTTTACCATTCCCGCACTCGTGCGTGTTCTTTCCCGATTGTCAAAATAATGTCTGTGATTCATGCAATTATTTCTAAAAAAAGATACTAACTTGTTTCAATATCAGATTAAAAGTAATTTTAATTAAAATTTAAGCATAAATTAATATAAGTATCGGCCAAATTAAATTTATAAATATAAAAAAAGTTGGCTGTATGAAGTGCACTGCCATAGTCTCTGCTTAGGAAGGAATATATTATTTTACGGTTGGCGCCATTTTGGATATTCAGGTTTATTGTGTTTTTATTATTTTATAAAATTGCTTAATTTTTTCGCAACTGTATTAAAAATAGTTGTTCAATACAACGTGTGGCACTGTTATTTAAACTCGTTCCGACTGTCTACCCTCGCCTTCGGCTCGGGTCAGCACCTGTCGTAACTCGTTGTAATAACAGAAATCCCACACTTGTATCGAAAACTACTATTATCTAACTGACTATATTCATTATTATCACATAATATTTCATTACTTTAAAAGATAACTTTGTTTCAATATCAATCCATCAAATCAGGTATATTCACGACTAGACGCAGGCCTCTCCAACATTTAGCCACAAGGTCACAATACACGGTCCTGCTCTTATCACATTCAGTCCCAACCTTTATCAGTAACTATGCTTAGTTTAGCTTTTCTATTTCTTTTAAAATAGTTCAATAAAAATATAGGTAGAATGAAAAATTGTATCACAAAATTCGCTTTGATAGTGTAGTAGGGAACTACTACCGTTTGCTCTAAGTTTGCCGGTCGCCTCCCGTACTACGTCTGTACACCAGCCTCTACGCCAGCGGCAAACTTGAAGCGAACGGGCTACAAATAAACAGTTTTATTGAAACCATTACGTTCAAAATGCTTAATAAAGAGTTTTGACAAACTATCAGCTAGTAAAGAATAATTTTAGAAGTCGTGCCTACACGAGAATTTGAACTGACTTCAAAATTTTATTTGCCTTGTGGTGATTAAAAAAAACTTTATACTTGAGTAGCTTTATATGCAGCATTCATTAAAAATTGTTCTGTCACTTCACAAGAATTTCCTTTTCTACGTTTAGGTGGAGGTTTTGGTGCAGTTCTTGACCTACCCACATTACCACTGACCACATTCACTGAATGTCCTGGCCTAAACTCACGGTTCTTCACTACACTCTCCTGTTCTGACAGGGTTACTGTCAAAGGTCTTTGCTGTAATTTTATCCTCTGTTTATCAGACATAGCTTGTAGTGCTAACAGTTGATTATGTATGTTGGGTGAACTCGAGCTGTTCCTGGGTATTGTAGCGTGTGAAGTGCCGAGAGCCGGTGATGGTGCTTGTTCTTCGTCATCTGCATTACTTGGTATTTTCTGAGAAAATAATTTTATATTTAAAGCGTCATAATAAGGAATAACACCATTTAATGTTGAGTAGGCTTCAGGGCGTAAACTGTTGTCTTGAACCATTTTTGGCTTTCGTGGTATTGTGACGAAACCTTTCGTATTCGAATGTTGCGTAGAAGCCTGGTTGTTACAATTTTGAAATCTACTGTATATAGTTGGATCGAAAGCTTTAACTCCGTAACCAGGAGATTTTATTTCAGTGTTGTGTGAAGTTCCTCCGCCGGGAGAAACTTTAGTACCTCTAAGAGGAAACGCCAGCAGGTCTGGTGGATACGCTTGTTGGTCGTATGTCACACGGTCTGTGTGTGATGGTTCTGGAGGTACCTGGTTGAGTTCTATATCATGATGATGGTTGTGGTCTTCTGTTGATGCTGTGAACAAATATGAACTTACTGTTAATTTTATTACAAGTTTTGGAACTCCATGATGAACGTTGGTTCATCATAAAAGGATAACATTTTTATGCAATCTCTTCAAATGCTTTTCGAAATTCCATAATTATACATGCTATGTATAGGTACCTACACGATCCCTAACTCCTACTTAAATTTAAGAAAAATAAACTCAACAAAATTGGTTTTTAAACTATTTACAGAAGTAGGTACCAACTTAGGACTAATTTATCATTAGGTAATTACTTGTTCTTATGAACAAAACACAAGTAGAAGTCAACAATAATAGAGGTATTCTAGACCCTTGACAAAAAATACTTGAACAAGCTCATGACAGATGGTAAGCACCAAAATGTCTCTTGCCAACCAACGAAAAGGATCATTACATTTTATATTCTAGAGCCTCGGGGCAATTATGAAGATACTTTAAACAAAATAGATAGGCACGCCTCATAACGGCAAGTTGCTATGAATATTGTGTCTGATCTTTTTACGATGTTCCCTGTAGTTTCTTTATGTTTACGGCACAGAGGTAGAACATAGATAGACTTTCTTTGAGTCTGAAATTTAGCAATTATGTAAAGAATTTTATTTACAATTTGAATCTGTTTAGCAACTAGGTAGGTAGGTACTCTAACGTTATTGATATGTGAAAAATAAATAAGAAAACGTAGGCAAGTGTAAAATAAATGAGAAAACGTAAATGTAACCTTAGTTTTTGCTTTGAATAATATAGTGAAGGTTTTAATATCTACAGCCATGTCCATAGGTAGGTTTGTCATAGGAAACACGCTATCTGTATTCACAGTTAATAAAATACCCTAAAATGTTACAATTTTGTTGACTAACAATGGAAGGCCGTAATAAGCTAACTTTTTGGTAATGATACATCAAAGTGAAATTGAAAAAGTATTTCCGTTTAGTTTTACGAAGTTATTTCTAAATAAGGTTATACCTAATCCAAAATACTTCCTAATCTGTTAACTCAAACAAAAACCACTGAATGAATTTGAAAGTAACGATAAACAAAAGAGTTGGGGTAAGGGTGATTCAATTTTTTTTTGGATTTAAAGAAAATAGAAGTGAACTCATACATATCTATCATAATAATAAATCTACATATTATAAAAACCAATCTATTGATATTGCTGTAAACGTTATCCGACATTCCCAAAGAAAAATTGAAAACTTGGATTACTAAAACTTTCCACTACTAATGTGAAATAAATGTGTACCTACTTAGGTAAATTATATTATACCTTCTTACCTAATGCAGATTCATTTTCCATTAAAGTTCGATGTAATTCGGGCATCTCTGTAACTTCGGTCGTGAAGGTCGGCAGTGCATCAAATATTCGAGGTGGTTTCGTTACGGGGTTTACTTCAATTTTTAAGGCCTTTTCTGTCTCAGAAACTATGGAATTTTCTATTAATTGTTCTCCATTTGAAGAACAAGCATCCTTTTTCATCAGTCTTTTAATTTCATTATTTTGAGTCGTAAAATAGCAAACCAATAGTGCAGCACCAAACATAATAACTATAGCAGATAAACACCCAACAAGAATAGCAAAAGAATCAGTATCCATGCCAACAATAGTCCCTGAACCGCCATATTTAGATAGCATAAGAGCCACAGTTTTCTCGTCTCTTCCACCGTGGTTCTCAGCAACACAGGTATAATTTCCTCTATCATTGTATCGCGCAAAATGTATAGTGAGGTTGACCCAGCGTATCAAACCCATTGTGTTCTCAGTCACACTGTATCTCATTTCTCCAAATGCTTTCATCTCTATAGTTCTACCGTTAAATCGCCAAGCAACTTCAGTTGGTGGATTACCGACTACTTTACAAGCGAGAGTCACGTTTTCGTCATGACTTTTGGTCAGGCACCGGCTCTAGAATCGTCGGCCGACATGCGAAGTTTGTTGAATCTAATTCGTTCCAAAGTTTGTCTCGTACCGAGGGTGGCTCGGCGCATGATGTGGGCGGTGTGTACAAATTATGACTGATAACCCAATCTCTGAATGTTTGCAAATTGCAGTCACATCGCCAAGGGTTGTTATGTAAATCTAAACTAGATAAATTTCTCAATCCCATTAGTGTTTCAGGTTTCATTTGGTTCAATTTATTACCATTGAACCTCAATATTTTCAGTTGTGGCAGGTTCACGAAAGCTTTAGTTCCTATTCGGTGTATTCGATTGTTATTGGCCTCGACCTTCTGTAAGAACTTTAAATTGCGAAAGATACCATCTTCCAACTTATCAATAGAGTTATAACTTAAGTTTATCAATCTTAATTTTTCTGTGCCTTTGAACGTGTCGGGATGAAGTGACTGAATTTCATTCTTAGAAAGATCTAATTCTATCATGATTGTAAGAGTGACGAATGCTGTTTTATGTATCATTTCAATATTGCACTCTTTTAAGTACAACTTTTTCAAGTTACAAAGGCCAACTTTCTTAAACCCCTCTTGATGTAACTGTTGTAAATTATTATTAGATAGATCTAGTATCTGAATATCGCTACTCAGATTTGCGGGAATTGTCTTAAGACTGGAGTTTGAGCAAATAGCTGCTTTATTCCCAGATTGCCACCAACAGTCGCAGGGCCTCTGACATTCGGTGGTGAAATCTGCTAACGCCGTAGTGAGCAGCATGACAGGCATGCAGACGACTCTCCACCATGTTTTCCAATATCTATGAGCCATTTTGCTTTAATGCCGGTCATTTCTCTGTGCTGGTGCATTCCGCCGGCGTGCTCGTCAACCGACGCATTGGTATTCTGCAACGAAAGGAAAATGAATATTACTGACAGAGGTTAAACAATGGCTACTTGTAGGTAAATTGAAGGCTCGCCAAGTGACAAATTAGTTGCACAAATATTACCGATTTGACATGAGCAGATTTTATAACAAGATTTATTTACTAAATGTGAAGGCGGCAAGAAAAACGAATTTTACGAATCCCATAATATTTAATCCTACTAATATTATAAATGTGAAAGTTTGTGAAGATGTTTGGATGTTTAGATGTTTGTTATAGTATCTAGCAATATAGAAAATGCAACTATGCAGCGACCCCGTTGCACTTCTTAGTAACAAGCCTTACACGCGGAGACAGAATTGCTGACACGAGATGACGCAATGCAGCCGTACTTACACGTGGAGACAAAACTGCTGACTTGATGAGGCGATGTTCGTCACATGCAACCGGATGCCAGTTTTACCCGATACTCGTGTAATAGCCGTAGATCATTCTGATTCTAACATCGGTCGGAACCACTTACTTTTAATTGTAATTTCTTGTAATTTTTGTATTAATTAAATTTAGTTAAAAATCATTTTGGTTTTTTTTGGGTCCTCCGGCAGCGACTTCCTTATTTGGCGCAGTCGGTAGGATACTCGAGGCGTCTCGAAATAGCTAATTAGGGTGGTTCTCGCATCGAATATCGTACCCTTACCGCTAAATCGCTACCGCCGTCGCGAGCGATTGCGTTCGCCGAGTATTCTGAAAGAAGAACCTGACGTCGTGCCCGGAGGAGAAATCCAGACATCGATCCCAGAGGTGCTGAAATGCAGTTGATGTAAGTACACTAAAAATTGTTTTTGTGTGTTGCTCTCAACTTCCCTTTTCCTATAGTTAGTATTAGTAATTAGCAATCATTTTTCACCCTAAGCAAACTACTCCCAGAGGGCCTGTGCGCTCTAGAGAAGCACGTAGGTTAGACTTAGACTCGAATAGAGATATTAGCGGAGATTCTAATAGTATGAGTAATAGTTTAAATAGCAGCGTTAGGTCTGTAAGTTCAGAATTTAACACTATGGCAGACGCAGATATAATTTATAAAACCCTACGTTTAGTGCCAAATTTTGATGGGAATCCGCACATTTTGCCAAGATTTATTCAGCTTTGCGACCAAATTGTTTCTGAGTATATAGATGCTAATCCTGGTAACGAATTAGCGCGGCTGTGCCTTATTAACGGTATATTAAATAAAATAACCGGCCCAGCCACTCAGATTATTAACGCGAATGGTATACCTGAAGATTGGGCCAATATATATAATAACAACTTCGCAGACCAACGGGATGAGACCACACTTTATAACGATCTTATGCTAGCTACCCAAGGAAATGTTTCTCTCCAGAAGTTTTATGACCGTTGTGTTTCATTATTCTGCACTATCATGACATATGTCACCCTACACGAGACGATACCTACCACAGTAGAAGCCAAGCGCGTACTATACAAAAAATTAACTATGAAAGCATTTGTTCGCGGCTTAAAGGAACCTCTAGAATCTCGTGTACGATGTATGCGTCCTGATAGCGTTGAGAAAGCCCTTGAATTCGTACAAGAGGAATTGAACGTAATGTATCTAATAAATCGAAACGACACCGAAAACAAATCTGGTAACATACCTAGATCTTTGCCTTTTTCACCCATGAATAATTCTAGTAGTTTACAACAAAAACAGTTCAATTCAGCTGTACGAACCGGGCCTGTTAACAATTTTCAGCCACCGCAGCAGCTATGGAAACCAAATACTTTTCAAGGCAATGTGCAACCTTTTAACAGTTTTAATAGGCCTGCCACTCTCAGTAACGGTGTAGGTATGCCCACGCGCACGCAACAAATGTTCTGAGGGCCACCACCAGGGTATAATCGCTTCAACAACAATTTCCAACCGCAACCTAGAACGTTCCAGCAGCCGTATACGGGCCCTAAGCCCATGAGCGGTGTTAGTCACTTTGTACCGAAAGAAAAACCCTCCTTCGGTCAAATAGCAGGTCATGACTGGCGTAAAAGCGGTAACCCGCCCCCTAACAACTATTTTAAGTCAAAGGAAATGAAAATGAACGAGTGTGGTTACCACAGTGAACAACACTATTACCCTGATTATTTTGACGAACCCAATTGTAACTTGTACGGTGATGGCACGGAATATTACAATGTAGAGCCAACCCCTTATACTTATTATGAGAATCCTAATTATGGTTACCCGGAACATAGCCAGCCTTGCGAAAGTCCTATTTCTGGACCTAGTTCTGAACCAGAGCAGGATTTTCAGGAGCGCGGGATATTAAGCAAATTAAAATAGAAGTAAATCTCCAAACACAAAGGCAGCTCCCATATCTGCAAATTTCACAGCCGCCCTAAAACTATTACTTGACACAGGGGCAAATCAATCATTTATTAGCCCAGAAGCTGTGAATCAATTTTATAATAATTTTACCCTTAACTACGAACCTTTTGAAGTTACGAACATCCATGGGTCTGCGCGAAGCGATCATACCATAGATGTCCCGACTTTCAGCGAATTTCAAGAGCCTAATTCCATGAAACTTTACGTTTTTAAATGTCACTATTATTTTGATGGAATTATAGGATTAGATTTGCTAGAGAAATGGGAATCTAAAATTGACCTTAAAGATAAAGTGTTGATAACGCGTAATTTCATTAACGAAATCAAGATAATAATTCACGTAATGCTAATCTCTACGAGGATATTATACCAGCCAATTCATCGAAATTACTTAGAGTACCTACCCATTAATTTTCACGATGGAGAGGCATTAATACCCGAACAGAGAATTTCTAACTGTACCATCAGAGATTGCCTTACCACCGTAAAGAATAACCGCGGATTTTTAGAAATTACCAATCCAACGTCTAACGATGTAATATTGTCAATGGACCGAGCCGTACAAGCAGAGGTTTATAATACTCAGTGTGATGCAAAATACTCTCACCGAAGTCCGCATACGTACATAGATCAGTTTCCCGAACGTGCAAAATTTGTCATCTCTCAGTTACGTACCAAACACCTTAATGTGGAGGAACGGGCTAACTTAGAGACTCTATGCAGTAAATACGCCGATATATTCTACATAGAGGGAGAAGCCCTGACTTTCACAAATAAAATTAAACATAAAATTCGTACCTCGGATGAAATACCAGTACACGGTAAAAGCTATCGTTACCCGTATATCCATAGGGACGAAGTTAGGAGTCAAATAAACAAAATGCTGGAACAGGGTATAATTAGACCCTCCGAGTCCGCCTTGAGTTCACCTATCTGTAGTAGTGCCAAAGAAGGGTGACGCGTCAGGCAAGACTAAGTGGCGTCTGGTCGTAGATTTTCGTAAGCTAAACGAAAAAACCTACGACGATAAGTATCCTATCCCGAACATAAACGATGTGTTGGACAAACTAGGAAACTGCCAGTGCTTTACCACCTTGGACTTGGCTAGCGGATTCTACCAAGTTGAAATGGACCCGGCGGACATCCCTAAGACCGCTTTTAATGTCGAAAATGGGCACTATGAGTTCCTGAGGATGCCAATGGGCCTCAAGAACGCACCATCATCATTTCAGCACGTCATGGATAACGTCCTGAAAGAACTGCAGAATACCGTTTGCTTGGTATACTTGGACGCGATAGCCGATAGCCTTCAGTACTTCGCTCCAAGAACACATGACCAATTTGGAGAAAGTATTTAAGAAGCTACGCGAATCCAATTTCAAAGTCCAGCTAAATAAGTCCGAGTTCCTCAAACTAGAAACCTCTTTCCTAGGCCATGTAATAACCAGAGAAGGCATTAAGCCACAACCCGATAAAATAATAGCCATCCAAAATTACTCAATCCCGACTACACCAACAGAAATCAAGCAATTCTTAGGTTTAGTCGGCTACTATAGAAAGTTTATACCTGATTTTGCCCATATTACCAAACCTCTCACTCAGTGTTTAAAGAAAGGCAGAAGAGTAGTAATGACCCCTGAGTACACCGAAAGTTTCGAAATGTGCAAGACGCTCATTACCAATGATCCGATTTTGCAGTACTCTGATTTCTCAAAAGATTTCATCCTGACTACAGATGCTGCTAACGTCGCTCTTGGCGCTATCCTATCACAGGGTACTATGGGCTGTGACAAACACGTGTGCTACGCTTCTCGCACTCTAAATGAGAGCGAAATCAACTACAGTACGATTGAGAAAGAGCTTCTCGCTATAGTCTGGGCAGCCAAATATTTCAGACCCTACCTATACGGTAGAAAATTCAAAATAGTAACAGATCACAAACCACTCCAGTGGGTTATGAACCTGAAAGAGCCCAATTCTCGACTGACCAGATGGAAGCTTAAGCTAGCTGAATATGACTTCACTGTCATTTATAAAAAAGGTTCTAGCAATACCAATGCTCATGCTCTCTCCCGCATCCAAATCCATAATGAAGAAACGAGCTCTATGGCAGTGAACGCATCCGAACGTCCACCCTCAGAAGGCGACTCATCAACCTTAACTGCACATACCAGTCAGGAAAACCCTATACTTGAAATTCCTATTGTTGACGAGCCACTTAATAAATTCCATAGGCAGATCTTCATCACTGTTGTTGGCGACCTCAAAAAGCGCCCAACAGCATCGAAGCCATTCGATACTCATACTAGAACTTCTGTACAAGTATCTCAAACTAATTTAGAAGATGATATCGTAAATGTCATCAAGGAATATGTCAATCCTAAAGTGAAAACAGCCCTGTTAATCAGTCCTGCTTTATCCATGTATGACATCATTCCTATCATTCAAGAAAAGTTTAGAAGCTCTTCCATGTATTTAGTTTTGGCCAAAAGAGAGGTAGAGAATATTAAGGAATATCTACAACAGCAGGACATTATCAAACATTACCATGATGGGAAAACTAACCATCGTGGAATCAATGAGTGCTACTTAGCCCTATCTCATAAGTATTACTGGCCAAAAATGAAGGAGGACATAACTAAATTTATTAACAACTGTACTGTTTGTGGGCAAGCTTAATACGATCGCCACCCAATTAAACCACAGTTCAACCTAGTACCACCTGCTACTAAACCATTCAAAACCATTCACATAGACCTTTTGAGTATGCAAACGGAGAAGTACTCAACAATAGTGGACGTGTTCTCGAAGTATGCACAAGCATACCACATGAGGGATGGTACAGCTGTTACCATACTGCAGGCTTTACTTAAGTTTGCAACTCATAATGGCTTACCACTAACCATAATATCGGACAACGGTACGGAATTCACCAACCAATTGTTTAGCGAATTTGTAAAGTTACACGGAATTAATCATCACCGCACCTTAGCACATTCCCCAAACGATAATGGCATCGTGGAGAAGTTTCATTCAACTTTGTTAGAACATTTACGCATTTTAAAGCTAACGCATAAAGGTGAGGATGTAACTACTCTCGTACCATACGCTATCTTAGCCTATAATAGCGCAATCCATAGTTTTAGCAAATGCCGTCCGTTTGATATAATAACCGGGCATTTCGATCCGCGAAATCCCCTCAACATAGATTTATCGAAACATCTCATGCAACAGTACACTCAAAATCATAGGGAGCAAATGAAACTAATTTACGAAGCCATAAATACGGATTCTTTGTCCAATCGCAGTAGAATAATAGAAAACCGCAACAAAAACCGCGATCCCGAAATCGAATATCAACCCCAGCAACGCATCTATATTAGCAACCCATTAGCGATCCGCCAAAAGACAGCCTCTAGGTATACCCAAGACACCGTCTTGGCTGATTTGCCAATACACATATACACTTCTAAAAAACGCGGCCCCATTGCTAAAAACCGTTTGAAAAGGGTACCTAAAAGCGCTCAATTGTTACAGGGTGCTACTGGTCCTGACTGCTCGTTTGATAGCAGCCCAGGAAACGAACCCGGAAATAACATTCGAGAACCTAGATGATGGCCCGGGACTGCTACCTTTTCGCCTTGGTGGGACTAAGCTAATCACGCACTACCATACCTTCCTGCAATTCATTAAGCTAGATGATATTGACAGTAAAATTGCTCTATTAGGGAACCAATTAAATAATTTTAAGAAGTATTTAGTTGATGGTATACATGTGCTTCACGAAATCCAAATAGATTATCTTTCTAATAAATTAAGTAAAATTATAAGCTACATACAAACGTTAAAACCAAATCGTGTAAAGCAAGGTCTCATTGATGGTCTGGGTTCTATAATAAAAGGTATAACAGGTAATCTAGACTACTATGATGCAATAAAATACGACAAAGCTCTCAAAATCTTACAAGATAATAACTACCAGATCCAGGAGGAATTTAATAATCATATTAGCCTGAGTAAAGAGTGGATGACCCAACATTCCGATATTATCATGCAGCTTGTAGAAAATCAATCCAAATTGAATGAGACAGTAATAGCTCTAGTAGATAAAGACCTTAATAGAGAATATAATCTTATAACATTTGCAAAATTTAGCCAATGCTTAACATTAATAAGCGAGAACTTAGATGAGATACTTAATGAGTTAATTAGAATAGAAAACATTTTAGCATTCATACATAGTTCAAGCCCGCATCATTCCATGATTAATATAGAAAGTCTAAGACATATGGTTAAAAAATTAGTTAAGGTTTATGGTAAAGATAAGGTATGAGATTTAGAACTTAGAGAATATTACGAGATAATTAAACCTGGCTACTACTATTCGGGTAATCAAATAGTTATCTCATTTAAATTTCCTATTTTCGCTGTAGATAATTACGACCTGTACAAGTTATCCCTAGTCCCTAATAAGTTCAAGCACGTACTTATCCCTCCTTACCCGTTGATTGCAACAAACAGGAATGGTTATGTGTACATAGAGGCTGAATGCCCGAAGTATAAAAACTGGTACCTCTGCGAAGACAAGATGGACCACCAACTACGACGGGATCCAGACTGTATCCAGAACCTCATCATCAACCAAGTCCTACATAAATCTTGCGAAGTTAGGACCGTACTCATGTCAAAAATATCCATGGAAGAACTGAATGAAAAACACTACATCTTATCGTTCCCCTATGAGACAAAAATTCACACCATATGCGGCCGGGAAGATTACAGCACTCTAAATGGCAGTTATCTAGCTACTATACCGACAGGATGCTACCTGTACACTCCAGAGTTCACCATCACTAATCTCAATGATCACGTAGAAGGACAACCTATAAAGATCACGAAGATACAATACACTGAAGTTAACCAGCCGAATGCTACTCGGATCAATCTTAGATCCAGCGATCTTAGGAAGCTGCATAACGCCCAATTCAACATTATGTCGCAGCCTCCGTTACAACTGCAGCCGGTATCTCAAGAATACTTGTACCACACCAGTATCCCGTTCTACATCATATTCGCCTGTATTCTCATAGCCGGGATACTGGTACTTCTGAAACGATACAAATTATTGAAATGCAAAGGCAAGAAACTGGAAATCCTGGATAGCACATACGCACAACCTGAAGAATCAGAAGCGCCAAAGGGACACTCAGCAATATTTTCTCAGTTCAAATTTCAAAAATAATTGCTGAACTGTCGGTGGAGGTGTTTTATTATCTAGCAATATAGAAAATGCAATTATGCAGCGACCCCGTTGTCCTTCTTAGTAACAAGCCTTACACGCGGAGACAGAATTGCTGACGCGAGATGACGCAATGCAGCCGTACTTACACGTGGAGACAAAACTGCTGACTTGATGAGGCGATGTTCGTCACATGCAACCGGATGCCAGTTTTACCCGATACTCGTGTAATAGCCGTAGATCATTCTGATTCTAACATCGGTCGGAAACACTTACTTTTAATTGTAATTTCTTTGTAATTTTTGTATTAATTAAATTTAGTTAAAAATCATTTTGGTTTTTTTTGGGTCCTCCGGCAGCGACTTCCTTATTTTGTTTGTACGTTTGTTTGTCAATCAGGCTCTACGGCTGATCGGATTGGACTGAAATTTGGTATAGAGATAGCTTATAGTCTAGAATAACACATAGGCTACTTTACCTACATTCCGAGAATATGTTCCCACGGGAAGCGGGAACTGGTACCGAATTTCACACGGGCGAAGCCGCGAGCATCATCTAGTTGAATTATAATTTGAAACCATCATAGAACTACACTGCCACATGTCCTCATCACATTATTAGTGCTCAAAATTCAATCAAAACTATCAAATTATGACACATATCAAGCCAGTTTAGTCGGTTACTATAAATCCACCAACGGTAATCCCTTACCCCCTGTACCAAGTTCACAGATGGGTGACACAGTAACAACCGCAGTTATAGGTGACGCACTTTCGCGTTGTATTATATAGGTAAGTGGTTTAAACGTTGTTAAGGACTTTCAAACTAAATTAACATATTACAGATGGCGTAAAAAAATATACCCAAGGAATATTTTTTACATCGATATTACAAATACAACGAAATATTTATGAAGGTAGGTACCTAATTCATTTAAGTAAAAACGATTCAAAGTTCCCCTTGACAGTCAATTACTTACCTAAAGGTTCATCAATATTTCAAATTAAATTTTATAAATATTCTTTACTTTGGTTTACAAAATTATATTTTGAATTGACATTAATTGACAAAAACATTGTAGTGAACGTACATTAGCGTGACAAATCTCCCTCTGTCGCTCGTGATGAGAATGACATTATGTAGTCAGCCATAGATCACGTGGTCTTTATGGCGCACCCTGTGCTTTATATATGCCATGCTTTCATACAAAACGGGGTATGTTCACCTATCAGTAAGTAGGTATTTAATTATTTATCTGAGCACACTTTTCATCTAAGAAATGAAGAAAGAAGCGCAATAATACCAGAACCAACTAACACGAACCAAACAACGTAAATACTTAAATCCACCAACAATAGATGAGGAGGTTGCGGTGGAAACCAAAGACTCCGACAGTCTTTAGCTTTAATCACAGCCTTTGAAGGGTTAGATTCTGGATCAATCCTTTAGGATCACATAGCTTTTTGTGGTGCAGCATGTGTGAAAGATAATCTTTTCCATTTATAATTGTTAGTAAAATGTAGAACCAATTTATCAGCTACTTAGGCACTGTTTTCTTTCGTAATAAATACCTACTAAGTGAGAGAGTGGACAGGACCGTATGCCCTTTTTCATGAAAGCGTGGTCACCTTACTCATTCTATCACTATGAACGTGCGTGCTATCTGAAAAACCATTTCCCTTTCTGCGGTTGGAAGAGGGTTATTATGTCTTCCTTACTTTATGTGTTTTGGCTCTAAAACACCCATCATCAAAATATAGATTGTTTTATAGATTCCATTAGGATGTGCCTACGGACGTATGTACGATGTACGGATCCCTCGGAGGGCGAGTCCGACTCGCACTTGTCTGGCATTGTACTATTGTGTGTGTATTCAACCATCTAAATTTCACTTTAGCAAATATACATTGCTGACACTTCGTTCACATATATGCATATTTTAGAACCCTCAGTAGGTACTTAGTTTATATCAACATAGGTCTTGGCTATTAAGCTATTCTGTAAGCCAACCCGCTGTGTACATAGACTGGCCTGATTTGACTAAATAAGTAAAATTAAATGGCTGCTTAGTATTTACATTCTACGTGCCGTGATTTAACCAAGCTTATTTTTGAATTTTCATTAATAAATCGGTTGAAGATTTTTATTTAGGTACATAATAGCGGACGTCACGCGTTTTCGTCCGCGTAGTTTTCGTTAAGGTGGGAATACGGGGATGGAATAAAATAGCCTATGTCGTCCGGAGAAAGTGTCGCTTTCCAAATTAACTTACCCAGTAAAAGAATTTTTCAAATCGGTTTTCAATGGAACAAACAATCAAATGTTTCCTCTTTATAATATTGGTAAGGGTATGGGTAGGTAGGTAACGCCACAGACGGTCATACATACACCTAGTTTCCAACACAAAAAAGTCTATTTAATTTTGAAACTAATATAATAATTACCTACACAGATACTCTACTTAAGTAATAGAAATCCATAAAACATATTATTTCATTTTCACGGAACAATAAATTTATCTTCTACTATAATCGTTTCCCTCAACCCCGGTACTAACATGCTATAATTGACAATAACCTCTCATTCCCCCAAATTATCAATCACTCCAAGGTCAATACGGTCGTAAATACCGACATATAACTATATCCTATCGCTTACACCAATAATTCCAATCCCGGTCGACAGAAATGAGCCCATCTATTCCCTTTAGATATCCGCTCCCTACAATAAAGTAATGTAACTTCGATGTATGAGGTTAGAGTGAGATGACAGTGAAACCTAATTTGGTTAATCTGTTTCAAATTATTGTGTGATTTTATTCAAGCTTTAATGATTCATATACACGTCACACACACCTTTGTTCCTGAAGGAATAGACAGAGTCGTAGTATACGCCTACATTTTTCTCGTTATGTTTATGTGACACAAAATAGTGAGCATATATTGCCGTGTAAATGAACAGGCGCAGCGGCAACGGGTAGTATGTTCAGTCTTTTTTTTACGTGAGGAAAATTCTCCTGGGATGCTTTGCCGGACTTCTACCGACTAAAAACCACACGTATCCCATCTAACAGTCTACGGTTGTCTACGTTCAGTCTGGCCAAAATACTGCTATGATTGGCAACCGGGACAAACGAATTGACAAGCCTTCACTTTCAAAAACACGTATGTACCTAGGTAATTTTTCGTACCTATAGCGTAACATTATACCATAGTGATCGCTTACAGTACACAGAGGTCGGATATCGGATGTCGCCTATCCTCGTCGGACACCGGTAACCGACCGAATGAAAACGCTCTTAGAAGTCGAGAGCTTCTGTACATAATTCGCCTTTTTTTTTTTATTACGTGAGGGAAAATCCTCATGGATGTTATGCCGGACTCCTACCGACTAAAAAACCTCACGTAACGCCCAACAGCCTATGGTTGTGAGCCCCGGGTAAGCCCTCGGAAGGATGTCCCAGGACTCCCAACAGACCTACGGCCGCCACTGCGGCCTCGCCCAGGGGAGGTTCGGGTGCTAGCCGCGTCTTTGGGGGGGGAGGGGTTTGGGTGTGATCCCGCTTCTAAGAGGGGGCGTGCGTGAGTTTCTCACGTCACGCTGCCGTCATGAGCCTGCTTCTGTAAGGACGGTGAGCGACCCTCTCACCGTCCTCAGACCCCCGGTCATGGAGGCCGATAGTCCTCGGCGAAGACACGTCGGCGGCGCCCAGGGCGCCGACTGCGGAACTCGGGTGGGAGAGTTCTCTCCCGCACCCGGCCCGGCCCAAACCACATAATTCGCCTACCTATAAGAATTTCGGATAAATGAAACGATTAACTCGTTTCATTTATTAGAACCGGCTATCTTCTTAGCTTAAATAAATTAAAATTTTCAATAAAGGGCATCCTTATTTCAACTTTAAATTAAAAATTCGCCGAAACCTAAAATTCAAAATTAAAATTAACCAAAGTTAATGCAATAGTAGAACAACATCGGTAACTTAGTGCACATTGATTACAACAAGGCCTGAGGGATTTTTTGTCGAACTTGTACCGAATTGCAAAGTAAGATAACGTTATTTTGAAAACTTATGAATCAGAAATACCTTTGTTAGGAGTTGGTATTATTTCATTCAATTTAGAAGTGTGTTTGTTGAAAGGAATATTTGAAATACCTACACTGTTTGTACATTTAGAACAGGCCAGTAACGGAAGATATAACTTTGGTAATCTGTACTATATACAACGGTTGAAATAAAGTTATTCTAAGTTCTGTTTATATTTTAGACTAGCTGAGCCCGCAACTTCGTTTACGTCACATAAGGTGTATGAAAGGAAAGGTATTTCTTCATCAGAGTCATCAAGCAGCGTCTGAAACTGCCCTCTTTGCTTAATCATAAAAGAGCTTAATGATTAAGTCTATTTTTAAAACAATTCAGTCCACGCCTTCGGCGCGGACTGAATTGTTTAAAAATAGTCTTATTCATTAAGCTCTTTTATGATTAAGCCAACACGCCAGTTTAGGTTCACTCACATTCAAAGAAACCCCTACAATTAAAAATTTCAAAATATCTGATTCTTAAAAGTGTTATAACTCTTTTATTTCTAAACCGATTTACATAAAAGGGTTGAAGGGAGCCTCTTTCACGAGCATGACCTGCTCACAGCTGCTCCTAACAAACAAGGAATCCGTTCTCAGGCTGCAAATCCAAGTTGGGGTTGAAGGCCACTGGTAAGACTTCAAGATGAAGAGAAGTGAGTGGTCTGTCAGGTCTATTTTTAAAACAATTCAGTCCACGCCTTCGGCGCGGACTGAATTGTTTAAAAATAGTCTTAATCATTAAGCTCTTTTATGATTAAGCCAACACGCCAGTTTAGGTTCACTCACATTCAAAGAAACCCCTACAATTAAAAATTTCAAAATATCTGATTCTTAAAAGTGTTATAACTCTTTTATTTCTAAACCGATTTACATAAAACAAACGCTAAATGTTAACTGAAGCAAACCTCAACACAATACAAAAAACCGCATTGCAATCGGTTGAGCGGTTACTGAGATTAGTGTGCACAACCGTACAGACAAACAGATATACAGACATACAGAATACAGACATACAGACAAACAGACAAAAATTCTAAAAATCATTGTTTTGGGTTCTATTGCGTTCATAAAGCCCCCCTATAATATTTTTTCTTATTTATCTTCCATGTACAGACAGCGACCTGTTACGATTTTATTATATGTATTGATATTGATTGATGATATTGATATTATAGCCAAACATTCTACCACCTCAAAATCACTTATTTTGATGTGTAAATTTTCTCGTCTAAACTTTCTAAGTATGTATTTTTACAAACGTATTAAATTCAATTTCAGTCAAACCGGTCCAGTCATTCTCGTAGTTCAGCAAGACATACAAACAGCACTTCATTTTTCAAATGCTCCAAACCCGACCGAAACGTGTGATGAGACGGCCATGACGGACTCAAACGTCACGGTGCTTCTTTACAGTCCTTTATAGACAGGTGACCTGACAGACCACTCACTTCTCTTCATCTTGAAGTCTTACCAGTGGCCTTCAACCCCAACTTGGATTTGCAGCCTAAGAACGGATTCCTTGTTTGTTAGGAGCAGCTGTGAGCAGGTCATGCTCGTGAAAGAGGCTCCCTTCAACCCTCCCTCAACGTGCGGTGATGAAGAAGCGGGGTAACATCCCACAACAAGCAGTGATCAAACCCAACTCGACGCTGAGGCCACTGGCAACATAGAAGTTTGGTTTTGTCCCACCTTCTGTCAAGAGATTGTAGATCTGGATACCCATCATCTTTACGTATTCCCGAAATAAAGGTTCTTTCGAGACAGGCAACTAGACAACAAAGTGATCCTAGTCCTACATGGATTTCGTTTTTCCTTTTGTGTTACGGTGCCCTGAAAACGTAGCAGCTACCACTCGGCTTTTTATTTTCAATATTGTTGAGCAATAAACACAACAAAGAATTCAACAAGAAGTAAATTAAATAAGCAATAGAAGTTTACACATAATTTGCTTAAAATACTGAATTATTTACATAACAAATGAACATTTCAAACAAAATTTATAAAATCTTTTGGGAGCAGGGCTTTGATCGTGCGATATCTTTTCAAAGAAAAGCCTCGGGAATTACGCGGCTTAAATCGATTTACTTCGTCTTAATGTCTAGTTATCTTTTAGGGTTCCGTAGCCAAATGGCAAAAAACGGAACCCTTGTAGATTCGTCATGTCTGTCTGGCTGTCCGTCCGTATGTCACAGCCATTTTTCTCCAAAACTATAAGGCCTATGCTGTTGAAACTTGTTAAGTAGATGTATTATGTGAACCACATTAAGATTTTCATATAAAAAAAGAAAAAAGCAGTAAATTTTGGGGGTCCCCATACTCAGAACTGAAACTCAAAAATGTTTTTGTCATCAAACCCATACGTGTGGGGTATCTATAGATAGGTCTTCAAAAATGCTATTGAGGTTAATAACATCATTTTTTTTAAAGTGAATAGTTTGCCCAAGAGACACTTCCAAAGTTAAAAAATGTGTCCCCCCCTCTAACTTCTAAACTAAGAGAATCATAAAAACTACCAACGAAAATTGGTTTGGACGAGATCTAGTTGGTAGTTTTTTTTAATACGTCATAAACCGCAATTATCGCCTAGAAAAATCATACCACTGCGAACGTGTTAAAACGTCAATCAAAGTTACAACGAACTACAAGAACTTTTACATTATGTTTCTTACTGCTACGGAACCCTTCATGGAAGAGTCCAACTCGCACTTGGCCGATTTTTTTGGTAAATAGTATAATAAATTGACGTCCTCATCACTTGAGAATACTCCAAGCTCGCTTCCGAGTTCTCTACCAGTCCAAGGGCTACTTCCTTTTTATTTCTACGACTTTACTTTTCTCTTTTACAGTTTTACAAATTTTAGGTCTCCTGGTATTCCAACAAGAAAGTCAGTCTTCAGGGTTCTCAATGCTAAAGTGGAATGTAATGTAACCTTACCAAATTTCATCAACTAAAATGAAGTCTCCGAAAAAATTGTGACTTGTGACCCAGACCAAGAGGTCACCCATACCCATATATTATACGAGTAGCATCACGTCCTATTGGAAAAACATTGGTTCATTTTTGGGAGTGCAAAAAAATGTTATCTTCGTTGATATAAGAGTGTCACAAGGGAACAGAATAATAAATATATTATTCTGTTCCCTTGTGACACTCTAATATCAACTCTTGATATTAGAGTGTCAACTCTTGATATTAGAGTGTCACAAGGGAACAGAATAATAAATATTTATAAATTTTTGATTTTGATAAATTAAAGGTAGGTACATAGATAGACAAGAGAAAACTTTTATAAGGAAAACGGAATTTATTTTTTTGAAGTAGGTTAAAATGTCATATCTTTAAACATCAGATCATGACTGCCTCCTTGGTCTAGAGGTCAAAATGTGTGACTGCTGATCACGAGGTCGTGGGTTCGATTCCCACCGGAGACAAAAATTTATGTGACCCATAAATGTTTGTCTCAAGAGTCTAGGTGTTTCTATGTATGATAAGTATATATTGAGAAGTATTATGTATTAACTAGCTGATGCCCGCAGCATCGCCCACATAAAATTTGTTCCCGTTTCCGCTTCCCGTATTTCATCCCCTTGGGGGTAGAATTTTTCAACATCCTTTCTTAGCGGATGCCTACGTCACAACATCTACCTGCATGCCAAATTTCAGCCCGATCCGTCCAGTGGTTTGGGCTGTGCGTTGATAGATCACTATGTCAGTCAGTCAGTCACCTTTGAGTTATATATATTTAGATATCTGTGGTCTGTTAACCATGACACAAGCAGGATATTCGTCGCTTATTTTAGGATCAGATAGCGATGTGTGAAATTTTCGTGATTATTTATTTAAGTATTTATTTATAATAAAATTTTTCAATAAAAAATAAAACCGACTTCAAGCAAATCCTGAAAAATTAAATTTACTTAGCACAAAGTAATATGTATTTTGATTTTATCAGATTTTATTCAATATCATATTGAAGTCGGCGCCAAGTAAACCCATAGTTTTATGTAGGTATTATATTGATAGCACCAACTTCAATATTATATGGAATTAAATATGATAAATCAAAATACATATTACTTTGTGCTAAGTAAATTTTATTTTTCAGGATTTGCTTGAAGTCGGTTTTATTTTTTATTGAAAATTTTTTTTTCATCATTTTACGTGACGGGTGAATCGAAAAATATATCTATCTAGGTGAAAGTTCTCATCGATACAAATCAATCAAGCCCAAACACAAGGTAGCTGCTGTAAATCGTTAAGGAATTCCCTCGGCCGTCTTTCGGTTCCATCATCAGATCCGACTCCAGACATTCATTAAAATGTAGAACATTAAAGCACTTAATTAAAAAGTTAACAAGCGCACTAGTTGTCCCTACAATTTTCGGTGGTTGCCCTCGTTTTCTCCTGGATCCCATCATCACATCCTGACTTGGTGAAAATGGGACCACCTCAGAAGTAAACCCTATTCAACAAAAAAAGAAATTTTGAAATCCGTCTATATATTGACGGAAATATCGCCTGACATACATAAAAAAAATACATTCAGACGAATTGAGAACCTCCTCCTTTTTTTGAAGTCGGTTAAAAACAAAGAAATGTGGAGGAAAGGTTGGGAATGTTCCTCCAATACACAAAGAGAGGATCGTTCGACCAGGCTAGGGATTCGCGCCTGGCGGGCCGAAGCCCAGCGGTTGATGTTGGACTGTTGGTTATATCATTCATCATCGTGAGAATTCTGATATCGCGATTCAGGATTTATCTATAAATGTTGAGCCACGGTATTAGGGGCAGTAAATGAAAGTTCTTAAGGTCACTGTGATATCGTATAATGTCCGACTCGATACACAACTTTAAACCGACGTATAAATCGACCTACTCGCTGCCCGACAGTACCGTGACTGGCGAGTGGTTGGTTGTCATACAGGCTTGCGTAATATAATGCTGACATGCATTCCTGTGTTCCCACAGTATTCCCCCTCTTACTAAAAACATAGTTAATATAATATTTTTATTAACATTTAAAAAAATATATCCCAAAAGTTATCTGGTCACCCTAACAACAATGTTTGTCGACTTTATCCGATACAAACTTATGGTCACCCTATCATTACAACGTACTTGATAAAAGATACAATGTAAACAATTATACACGTACAGTACAAAGGAAGGAATGTGCTGAGTTTACACCTACGCTTGTTGAGAACACAGTGCATGACTACTATTAAGTTTCTTAACCGACTAAGTACAAAAGGAAGTTATACATTGTTATGAATTTATGATTTACGTGTTAATAAAATGTTTTACAATTTAGCTCGTTTGATTCACTTTACGAAACAAAAATATGGCATGAATGTAATATACACTTGAAAGTAAGTATACATAATTACACAAAAATCTTTGCTTAATTACACAAAAAAAATCATATAATATTACACAATTATTAAAAAATTCACACATATTGTGTGGTTGGGTGTGCGACTGATGGTGTGAAAATAGTTAATATAATATTTTTATTAACATTTAAAAAAATATATCCCAAAAGTTATCTGGTCACCCTAACAACAATGTTTGTCGACTTTATCCGATACAAACTTATGGTCACCCTATCATTACAACGTACTTGATAAAAGATACAATGTAAACAATTATACACGTACAGTACAAAGGAAGGAATGTGCTGAGTTTACACCTACGCTTGTTGAGAACACAGTGCATGACTACTATTAAGTTTCTTAACCGACTAAGTACAAAAGGAAGTTATACATTGTTATGAATTTATGATTTACGTGTTAATAAAATGTTTTACAATTTAGCTCGTTTGATTCACTTTAGGAAACAAAAATATGGCATGAATGTAATATACACTTGAAAGTAAGTATACATAATTACACAAAAATCTTTGCTTAATTACACAAAAAAAATCATATAATATTACACAATTATTAAAAAATTCACACATATTGTGTGGTTGGGTGTGCGACTGATGGTGTGGCTGTGTGCTCGCTCTTAACGGCACGACCTTCTTCCACCTTTAAGACTAAATCACTCATCACTTTGTCTTTTACATATTTACTGCACTTTTTAACTGCAACGTAAAAACTGGCTAAGCTCACTACTGCTATGACAATAAAGATGAGTATCCCTTGTAACTCAATTTTCTTTTCAATTACTGACCTCGCCTGATTGTCTGCACCAGTTTGTGCAATGACAACTTGGGAGTTTTTTGCATGTTGCTGCCCCATGTTAACCAAAATGGTCATTGAACTTGGGTGTCACACGTTACAATCATATAGCTATAATGCGCGCTAAAACTAACGTTACTTAAAATTAAACATAAAATGCTGAGATTGGTTTGCTCCAATTATTACTGCATAATTGTATTTTTAGTGATTGCTTACTTTTTCCTACAATTTTAACTATAACAATCATAGTCGGGTTTGTTTGTGACATTTCTTAACTAAAAAACTAAACTCTAATTCTCTTTCATACATTTTTTAGTGGTAGTTACCATGGTGTCCCGCTCTGCTATAGTTAATTATTCACCCCCTTGGGAGTCCACTGCGTACACCATGATAACGCCGTGAAACTCTTTCGTTCGTCACAACTCATCATTCCTCCTCTTTTATTCCTTTGCATAGTACCTACTAACTACAATGAAATCGGTTTACATATCTTTACCTGGCGTCACTTGTTTTACTAAACTCATTTTACAGTTTTATATTGAACGTACATAAAATGTTAGTTGCTTCCGTTTGTTTATTTGACCGAGCGACGTCGTGTTGCAAACATGTATAAATAATAGGTACATGATAATTACTTACAGCATAAGAAACAATAGTTATTAAGGTGCTGAGGAAATATGGACTTTAGTAAGTATATAGAGAAAACTGCGTTCGACAACTAGTATTACTTGTTTACATGAATCGTACGGGTCGCCTTATCACTCTTCCACTTTGTGTGGTCCGAGTGGTAAGCGGAACGCTGTTTGAAGCATCAGTATTTGATCGTTCTACCATATAACTATCATCATTTATACAATATGCCGGTTTTAATCTATCAATTGATACACTCGCTTTACGACCAGCCATTTGAATCACATATACTTTGTTTCGTCTTTCTAATACGCGAAAGGGTCCGTCATAAGTAGGCTGTAACGGTTTGCGTACAGCGTCGTGACGTATAAAAACATAACTGCATTTCTCTAAGTCTGGATGAACAAATATATTCGATTTACTATTTTTCCTAGTGGTTACGGATTGGAATTCCTTAATATTTTCCCTTAATCTATTAACGTACTCGCAACTGTCATCCAATTTTAAGTTATTTCGACAGTCATAAAAATCAGCTGGTAGGCGTAACGTAGTACCGTATGTCATTTCTGCGGCACTTATGCCATTGTCGCTTCTGACTGCTGTCCTAAGACCTAATAAAACAATTGGTAACTCCTCAACCCAGGAGGGAGTGGTTGAGTTGCATAGGCGTGCGGTTAGCGACGTTTTTACAGCTTTGTTCCAAATTTCTACAGTCCCGTTGCTACAAGGATGATACGGCGTAGTTCTTAACTTTTCTATACCTAATAATTTCATAAGTGAGCTAAATACCTGACTTTCAAATTGGCGGCCTTGGTCGCTAGTTAGCTTCTTCGGGCAGCCAAAACGAGATATCCAAGCCTCATACAAGGCACGTGATACCGTTTCTGCAGTCATATCTCTAATCGGTATGCATTCAGGCCATCGCGTCGCCCTATCAACTATAGTGAGACAATATTTGAACCCTTCTGTCGACGTAGGCAGAGGTCCTATCAGGTCGACGTGGATGTGTTCAAACCTATCGCAGGGTGAAAACGTCCCTAAGGCTGACGTAGTGTGACGACTTACTTTGGACCGTTGACATTGTATGCACGTCTTGGCCCAATGCCCTACATCCCGATTCATATCAGGCCAGAAAAAACGATCCCGCATGAGCTTACGCGAAGTTCTTACCCCGGGATGGCTCAAACCATGTATGGAGTCAAACGCTATTCGCCTAAACTTCTCTGTCAGATACGGCCTTAATCTATCATTACTCACATTACAATAAATTGCTTTAGAACTAGTAGGTAAAACTATCTTTTTGAAATTATCTTTGTGATTCACATCCTTTAATAAGTGCGAAATACTAACGTCGCATTCCTGCTCTCGAGCAAGTTCCTCGTAGTCGATCGCCGTGGGACAATCTATTGTTGCGACGCGCGATAACGTGTCTGCGACTATATTGTCCTGCCCGCTCAAGTGTCTTATATCAGTTGTGAACTCACTAATAAGCATTAAATGGCGTGTACGTCTAGGAAGCTCGTTTTCGTGATTTATCTTAGAAAAAGCATACGTTAAAGGCTTGTGATCGGTGTATACAGTTAACTGACGTCCTTCAATCAAATACCGAAAGTGTTTGATTGATAGGTAAATAGCTAGAAGTTCTCTGTCATACGTACTATATTTGCGTTCCGTAGTCGACATATTTTTAGAAAAATAACCTAATGGATACCAAGTATCATTAATACGCTGTTGTAAAACTGCGCCCACACACGTATCGGACGCGTCGGTCATAAGTGCAAGTGAAGCGTTTTTGACCGGATGCGCTAGTGTGGTCGCCTTGCAAAGACTCGACTTACATTCCTCAAAAGCTTGCTCAGCAATTGGAGTCCAGCTAATGGGTGTTTTGTCTTTCTTTTTGGAACCGTGTAAATAATTATGAAGAATGGATTGCGATTTAGTTGCGTTAGGTATATGCGATCGGTAAAAATTTACCATCCCCAAAAACCGTCTTAATTGTTCTACATTTTCGGGTTTGGGGAAATCAGTGATTGCTTTAATCTTGTCACCTAGGGGACTTATCCCGTCTGCTGTAACACGATACCCTAAAAAATCTATTTCAGACTTACCAAATGCGCATTTAGAGACGTTAATCGTAATACCAAATTTGACGAATTGCTCAAATAAGGCTTCTAAGTGTTTGCGATGTTGACTTTCATCAGAATCCGCGATAATTATGTCGTCTATATATGCAAAAATATGGTTCCTGGTCTCCTGGTCTAATCCCTGCAATACCGTGTGGTGCATGAACCGCATAAATGACTGTGAAGCCCCCCGAAGGCCGAAGCTCATTCTTGGGAACTCCCATAAACCTAATGGCGTTATGATTGCAGTCTTCTCGACGTCATCAGGTGCTACCGGTATGCAATGATATGCGCGATTTATATCGATTTTCGAAAATATATTTTTTCCTGCGAGAATATAAGTAAAATCTGATAACCTAGGGATTGGGTACCTATCGGGCTTAGTGATGGCATTAAGCTTTCGATAGTCCCCACAAGGGCGTATCTCCCCATTTTTCTTGGGTACGACATGGAGTGGGCTCGCCCATGGGCTTTTGGACGGGCGACAAATGCCTAACTCTTGCATTATGCGAAACTCTTCCTTGACCTTGTGATACATATGGGGTGCTAAGGGTCTAGCACGAGCAAATACTGGTGTTCCAGTCGTCTCAATATGGTGATAAACACCGTGATTAGGCACTTCCTTGTACGATGCAGGTTTAGTAATATCAATGTACTTACATAATAACTCGCGATAAGGGTGTGTTTCGTCCACAGTTTTCACCTTCGTACTATCTGCCTGGATGACGCTAGCAACACATTTAATATTAGTTACACCATCAATTAGTTTACCTGAGCTTAAGTCTACAATTAACCTATGATGAGCCAAAAAATCAGCTCCTAAAATAGGCTGAGTTACATCGGCTATGGTGAAACTCCAACATAAGGTCGTCGCATACTAAAATCCAATGACAAAGTTTTATTACCGTAGGTTTTTATCTCGCTACCGTTTGCAGCGTACAGCTTATAATCGCTACATTGATTTATCAATCGCTTAAATCTATTTACAGGAAGGACAGATATGTTGGCTCCGGTGTCTACTAGAAAATTAAGTCCACTTTTTCTGTCTTTTACACATAGGCGTTTGCAAGTTACTATACAAGTGTCCGCCCGCACTTGTACTCCAACTAGTTTTTTTCTTTATTGGTAATATTATTTTTCTTCTCCCATGCACAAGGCTGGATGCATTTTTTCGCCTTATCCTCGTACCGGAAATGATAAAAACAAAGCCAGTTCGGATGCCTCTGCTTAACGAATCGACTTCGGGAGCTCGAACGAGAATAATTATTGTGGTTACCTCTATTTGCTTCTCTTGACCTCGACCTTGACCTTTCCAGTTGCTCCAAACGCGAAGATAGTTGTGCGATCTGCGTTTCTAGCGAAGACTGGGATTGCGCCTCAGCATTAGTCCGTGTGCATACCTCTTGCACTTCGGCGAACCGGGTCGTTTCGACTATTTTGTCAGCCATACTTGCCAGTTTATCCGATTCCTTGACCTCGCTGGCGGTCAGAACGGCCTGAACTGCGGTTGGTAAGTGCCCCATCCACAGCATACATAAGGTTTCCTCTGAAAATTTCTTGCCAGATAGCTCCTTCATCCTCCGCAAGAGTTGCGAAGGTTTTTGGTCTCCCAGATCCAACTCCTTCAAAAGCTTATGCAGCTGTCGTACCTCGGACTCTTCATAGACCGTAAGAAGCCTGGCCTTCAGCGTCTCATACTTCTTGACTTCGGGTGGAGACAAAACAATGTCACTCACCTGTTCGATGTGATTTCGGCTTAATTTGGCTATGACCAGGTTGTACTTAGCTGCGTCGGAGAGCTTTTGACTTTCCACTACGGCCTCGTATTGCGCGAACCATAAACGTGGCGATTCTTTCCAAAAGTCCGGAATTCTCGACGATACCGTAATTTGTGCCAACGCGCTAGAATCCGTCGCCGCCTGCGTCGGTACAGGTATGGGATTCATTGTAAGGAATTTTGACGCGCACTACACTTTTACTAAAAAAAACTGATTTCGAATTTTGATGTTACGTATTGTCCAAACGTTTCGGGTCACCAATGTTGAGCCACGGTATTAGGGGCAGTAAATGAAAGTTCTTAAGGTCACTGTGATATCGTATAATGTCCGACTCGATACACAACTTTAAACCGACGTATAAATCGACCTACTCGCTGCCCGACAGTACCGTGACTGGCGAGTGGTTGGTTGTCATACAGGCTTGCGTAATATAATGCTGACATGCATTCCTGTGTTCCCACACTTTGTTGCGAGAACTTTCATATCGCGATGCAGGACTTCAACTGCTCTTCGCTATGTGGCGGTCGCCACAGAAATTATTTTCATATTGCAAGGACTTCATATACTCGCAGCTCAACCCCCTAAAATTGGAAACTCGCGTCCTACTCGCTACGTTCCACAAAAAACTGTCACTTTCAGAGAGCCCTTAAATTATTGTTATGCAAACATCACGTTATTTCGTTGCTCACTTGACGCGTAAAAGAATGCTTCTGTTACGCATCTGACAAAAAAGGTTTACTTTTATGTTTTTCAATTTTATACCACTAATATGACAAACAAGGGCTAATAAAAGTAGTCACCGTGTCCTGTATCACAAGGTATACGACTTAATTCCCTCATTAAGTCTGCAAAAGTTTAGGAAAATCGATGTAACGAGTTTCACAACCTAAGTAACCTTGGAAGAAAACTCTTATAGGACTTGATGTATACAACTCAAAGTTTTGCGATGCGATGGTAGCAGAGGCAGTAGTTTGACGAACTCCTCTACCTCCTTAAAGATTTAGGGTTACTAAACATTTTATACCTACAGTTTTTATTTCTGCAGATACATAAAGGACATGGCCCACTTTAACGACTCTGCTCCAACACCGCTCCCACCCAACACTGCCCTAAAAGAAGACTACTGCTGGCAGTCTACGCGGCGACAGCTAACACGCACCCAGCAGTCCACACGGTGACAGCTAGCAGACGGCCAGCTGTCCACCCGCCGACCGCTCTCGCCTTTCGCAATAGATACAGTTCGCGATCGGTGCCGGTGCGGCGACTGCTAGCAGTGAGCGCGCTGGCACCGCGCCGACCGCTCGTCTGCAACGCACGCCCAGCGAGGCGTCAACTCCCTAGTAGTCTGACGGCGGTAAGCTCGCTGAAAGCGAGCTGTCTGCTAATTGATGATGGCAATGTAAAATATATCTAAAGAGCAATATTTAAAGTCTATATTTGAATTATATTATTTTTGCCGGGTGGTAGCAGAGTCGTGTAAGTGGGCTTTGACCTTTAGTCCTACATCGATTATTCATACTAACATTGAATAAATCGCGATTATAAAGCTCACAGTGTTCATATAATCCATACTTCCCTACTTATAATATAAATGCGAGAGTAACTCTGTCTGTCTGTCTGTTACGCTTTCACACCTAAACTACTGAAGGAATTGAGATGAAATTTAGCATAGAGATAGTTCGAGGCCCTGGGAAGAACATAGGCTACTTTTTAACCGACTGCGCAGAAAGAGAGTTATGATTTTACGCGATAACGACTTCTACGCGGCCGAAGCCGCGGGGAAAAGCTAGTTCCCCATAAAAGTAAACAGCGTTGTTAAGGCGGGGCCTACGGTAATGATCACGATCTATTATTTACGGTGTAGTGACAGGTCACACTACACTCTGAACGGTTGATAAGTTTATTGCATTAAATGGCGATTAGCGGAGATGTGGTTCCTTCGATAATAATGGAGTGACTCCTCCTAAATAAGTGGGTGAGGTCTGGCGGGCGGGTCCGGTTCTCAAGGATAACCTTTCGAGGGTACTCGTAGGTATATCCCGATTCTAAATACAGCGCAGGGGGAGCATTGTGGGCACAGGCCTGGTAGGACGTGGAAGGTTCCGTCCATAATGTTAAACAATGAAACTATTGTGTAATCTATCTTTCTATAGGTATGGAAATGAATCTGCAAAATGTATGTACGCGCATATCTTCTGAACAGCTGGAACGATTTCCCTAATTCTTTGCTTTTTGTGTTAGCCAGGGCAAGGTTTGTTTTAAAAAAAAAAACAATCTTATAAAGGGTCAGCTTGATATGACGGAAAAAAGTTCGCCGGGTCAACTAGGTATAAAAACATGATAGCTTTCTAGAAAGCAACTTAGGTATCTACTTACCAAATATTTATTGATGTCGATGTTGCTGTTGATGCGCGTTCGTCATTATCTGGAACAAACAATATTACTAATTTACTTTATTGTCAAGTTCGATGTTACACGAAAAAATGTTATTGAATATTTACACAATGTCTTTTAGCCCAAAATTCAACCACTATAAGCGCATATTATCTACCTACACTAGACAACTGAAAAAAGGTTACTTTATTATATTTTATCACACTAATTTTTTTCTACGCACTTATAGTGCCTAAAGTGGAAATGTAAAGAACATCCCGATGAATCAAGCATCGTAGGTAAAGTAGATTTCTGTCTACCCTTTAAAATATAGGCTTGTTTTCCAAATTATTTACTCACGACAAAACAACAAGACCGAAATCAAATTTGATAAAGAATCCCTACATTTGGACTCTATGTAGACTTGGTTGGACGTCCGACATTGTAATTATTTCGTAGCAAAAAGTGATTAGGGGCTTTCGGTTAACACAACAAGGGTACAAAGCTTTTGAATTCCGTATACGGTACTCAAACGAAACCCTTTATAACCCCTAAACATGTTATCATGGGATAGAATTCTGTATTTCTAATACATAAATCATGATATTCCGAGTGTGATTTACAAATCGCAGCCACGCTGTACCTACCTATCAGTGTTCTGTATTTTGAACAGATAGAAAATGTTCTCATAGCAAAAACAATGAAATTATAATCTAGTTTGAATAAATCAACTCATCTGGAGCTGTTGGTTCTTTTATTCACACAATTTGTCTCACTTGGTATTCTACGCGAACCTTTGTTTAGTATCAGCGTTAATAATTCAAACCGCCAACCTACTCCTAGAGATTTTTGAATAAAATACTGTCAATGCTCGATTTCTATTTAAGGCTAGTATTTCCGAAATCGACCAAAATCGACCCATTTTGCAGCGATCTTTATACTAGGAAATATTCTTTGATTTGATCTGATAAAAATGTATTACTATAGTTTAATAGATGCTCTTGCTTCCTTTAATTTTTAAAACACGATTAATAAAACTTTATATGATAAAAATCGTTCTCGAAAAACTGGAAATGTGCAAAAATTTTAAAGATGAATGTTGTTATTGCTCAAAATATACTTGTTTATTTTATATAAACACATGTCTATATTAAAGATATTGATCTTATGAACAATATTCATGCTATTATTTATTTTTTAAACACCTCAGATTTTAAAACAATGATAAAAATTGTTGAATCTAGAACAATTAGGCATTTAGCGTACACTTCAATCACTTCATACGCCTGACAGGGCTGTTCTGGGTAGGACCTGTGTCGCTCTGGCATCCGTGACCCGCTACGTTCGCGTGAATCGATCGTTTTAATTAGAAGTAGTTGCAGAAATCGGTAAATATTATTTTGTTTTTATTTGTAAATATTAGGATAAGTACGTTATTGTGTATAAATAAATAAATATCGTGTAATATAGTGATTAGTGACTAGGTACTCAGTGAATATGGGTAAAAAAAAGCCAAGAGAAATAAAATGCCCAGATGTCAATTGCGGCTACTACGACGGCAAGTATGGTAAGTTCCTACAAGTATTGTTTTATCTTTATTATATTTACTAGCTGACCCGCGCAACTTCGTTTGCGCCACATAAGAGAGTATTACCTGTTCCCGTCGCATTTCCCCCCGTTTTTGAATCATTTACTTTTACTGCTCCGCTCCTATTAGTTGTAGCGTGATGTTATATAGCCTATGACACTCCACAATAACGTAGCTTTCTATTGGTGAATGAATTTTTAAAATCGGTTAAGTAGATCCCGAGATTACCCCTTACAATTTAACAAACACACAAACTTTACTTCTTTATAATATTATTATAGTATAGATTATATTTATAAAAATACACAACCAAATAATTCACTGACGGGCATGATGAAATTATAAGGTTGATGCTGAGCGAAGCGGCTGAAGCCAACAGCTGCCATTATTTTGCTACCTGCTGAAGAGGCAGTACAGTAGCTAAACGTACTCATATAGGCTTAGAGATCTCCTATTCCAGTCCTCTTCTACGTAGGTACAGGTAGGTGTCACTTAGCAAAGGCCAAGTAAGTTAGATCACGGCTGTTTTTGGTAATGAATGACTGTGAGAAATGAACTCGGTGCCCCAAAGTTGCTTGGGACCTTACGCTAAGAAGAGGGATAGTATTTACCTAAACCACAGTAACTACTAGGTATGAAATATTCTCTTTTTACTATGCCTGAACAATCAACGTATTGCCCGTTCGCTCTAAGTTTGCCTTTCGCCTCCCATACTACGCCTGTACACCATCCTGTCCGCCCAGCGGCAACCTTAGCGCGAACGGGTAGTAAATAATATAATGTTTGACGCTTAGAGTATAATAGCAGATTCACGTTGTTATTGCTACACTGTATAAATTATAACAGTAGTACCTACCCACTACCGACATAAAAGAATAAACGTGTAGTCTAGCCGTTTCGTTGTAGTGTACCCTCAAAGTCTTTTTTTTTTCAGCTCATCGATTCCGAGATTGAACGGTGGTTCATTTGCAAAAAAGATACACGTGAATCGTAAGTACCTAGTACTCGTAGGTACTTTCATACTTTATTTTTGAGTGTAATAATCGTTACTTTCTTAGTAAATATGAATGTATGAAAAAGTGGATAATTTTTAGGATTCCGTAGGTACCCAAAGGTAAAAAAACGGGACCCTATTCATGAGACTTCGCTGTCCGTCTGTCTGTCTATCGGTCAGTCTGTCTGTCGGTCAGTCTGTCTGTTTGTCTGTCCGTCTGTCTATCTTTCTGTCTTTGCTTCACGAGGCTGTAGCTCATGAATGGACATAGCTAGAGATCTGAAATTTTCACAGATAATGTGTTTCTGTTGCCGCCATAACAACAAATATTGAATTTTGCATGCCAATATTTCTATCAATAAGCTGATTCACCGAATTGACATACGAGAGCGAGACTTTGAGGACATGTATCTTTTTCATTCAACTTTGTAACAGCTTTATTTTTTGTAAGCAAGGGTTATAAACCCCATTTTTTTCTTTTTAACGTGAGAGAAAATCCTCATGGATGCTATGCCGGACTCCTACCGACTAAAAACCTCACGTTACGCTCAACAGCCTATGGTTGGGAGCCCAGGGTAAGCCCTCGGAAGGATGTCCTAGGACTCCCAACAGACCCACGGCCGCCACTGCGGCCTCGCCTAGGGGTAGGTTCGGGTGCAATCCTGCGTCTTTGGGTGTTTCGGATGTGATCCCGCTTCTGAAGGGGGTATGCATAAATCCCTCACGTCACGCTGCCGTCATGGGCCTGCTTCTGTAAGGACGGTGAGCAGCCCCCTCACCGTCTTCAGGCCCCTGGTTATGGAGACCGATAGTCTTGGGCGAAGACACGTCTGCGGCGTTCATTTCAAGTGTGTACTTGTTGCCGTTATTAATAAAAAAAGGCAAAAAAAAATCACGTTTGTTGTATGGAAGTCCCCTATAAATATTTATTATTTTTCTGGTTTAAGTACTCAATTCAATCCTTTATTTTTGCAAACAAGGGTTTATATCCCTTGTGCTTTCACGGACCTCGGAAGGGGCCACCTGCGGGATCCAGCCTGCGGGAGACTAAGAATAGGTTTTTGAAAACTTTCTAGGCAACCTAAGTTCCTAGTCTATATACACATAATAAAAAGATCTAAAGTCAAAACTGTACATTAAACATATTTAAAAAAATACTCGCGGGGGGTTCTACACAGGATACCGAAGTCGAAAATGTAGTTAGAATTTTTTTGTCTGTTTGTCTGTTAATTTTGCTTTGTCCGGAAGGATCTCGAAAAGTACTCAATATTTTTGATTAAAATTTTGCACAAATATTAACTAGGGGTAGGGTCTTCAAATAGACTTCAAATTGACTTCAAATTGACTATGTTGGTGTCAGCGCCGTCTATCATTGGTTGTATTTTGAAACACAGGTCTAAGCTGACATGCGGCTGCGTGTTACTTGTCTTATTCATATTATAATGTAAAATAAATAAACGCATTATTTTACTCACAAGATGCATTCTATTATTTTTTGCTACTTATGTAATACCTATGCTTACCTCTTCGAAGACTGCTCGAATTGATTTCATAAATTATTGACGGATTTTTTTCTTATTATCTTTTCTCGGCTCGTCTCACAATTAAAATGATGATAAAAAAAAGTAGTAAAAAATAGAACCGACTTCAAACAAATCCTGAAAAATTAAATTTACACACATTTTGGCACAAAGATAAATGTATTTTGATTTTTCATATTTTATTCAATATCATATTGAAGTCGGCGCCAAGTAAACCCATAGGTTGAGGTAGGTATTATTAATGGCACCAACTTCAATAACATATTGAATACAATCTGATAAATCAAAATACATATTATTACTTTGTGCGATGTAAATTTTATTTTTCAGGATTTTTTTGAAGTCAGTTCTATTTATTACTAAAAATTTTTTGATCATCATTTTAAGTGACGGGTGGACCGAAAAGTATGTCTATCTAGGTGTAAAGTTCTTATCAATACAAATCGATCAAGCCCAAACACAAGGTACGTGCTGTAAATCGTTAAATAATTCCCTCGACTGTCTTTCGGTTCCATCATCAGATCGACTCCTGACCTTCATTAAATTGTAGTACATTAACAGTGGGCGCACACTAGGCGTCTTGTCACGGCGACAAGCTGTGGGCGCCAAATTACATACATTTTGTTCTAAGCTCCGCACACTAGGCGACATGTCGCCGCGACTCCGAGACAAGCAAGGGGAGTCTTCGCGTCTGTCGTGCTATTGTCGCGGCGACACGGCGACAGTCGCCCAGCGACAGCTTTGGACAACGTGTTCCTTGCACAACGTCTGTCACGGCGTCAAGTCGCCCGATGCAGGCGCACACTGCGCGACAAGTCGCCGCGACATGTCGCCGCGACTGTCGCCTAGTGTGCGCCCACTGTAAAGCACTTCATTAAAAAGTTACCAAACGCACTAGTTGTCCCTACAATTTTCGTTGGTTGCCCTCGATTTCTCCTGGATCCCATCATCAGATCCTGACCTGATAAAAATGGGACTACCTCAGAAGTAAACCCTATTGAAGAAAAGAAAAAAGAATTAAATCCGTCTATAATTGACGGAAATATCAGTGAACATACATAAAAACATACAGACGAATGTAGAACCTCCTCCTTTTTTGAAGTCGGTTAAAAATAAGGAAAGGTTTCTTACAACCCCATTTTGAATATACCTGCTAACAGGCACTTACTAAATAAAATGTCTTATAAAGGTTTGATAAACTTATACTTCTGTTGTAATTTATTTGGTGGTACAAAAAGTGCGGCATGAAATACACGCTGCACCAACTGTCAACGTCCAATTGCACCAACTGGCAGCGTCCAAACAAAGTGCTTGGGGTCAAATGAGTTCATGTCGATCGCATGCTACGGGGGTATCGCCCGCGGTGAGGTGAGGTGGTAAAAATACCTAATGCGCTCTGGCATTCGGCCCTTAAAGACAAACATGGATTTTATCTCTGAAAAACAACATTTTTAAAGAACTAGGATGTGGTATTTCTTTAGTGCAAGAGCCAACGTCATTCAGACCTTCGTTATTTTATAAAAGCTGAAAATTCCATGTAACTATCTAAAAATCAACAAAGGTACCTACCTAAATAAAAACGACGACGACCAACGACTATGTAGTTTATATCATGGTAACCATCACATTATTAGACATCAAAGGTATAAAGGTATGTACCTAGGTATCTGAAGTTCATCAGAGTATAAGGGTTAGTTTTGTTATACTTATCTTTAGATTAATATTAAGTAAGTACCTACTTATCTAATCATCTAACATAAAGTTAATTGGGCGCCGACTACGATCTATCGTATAAACTTTCCCAATCTCTAGATTCGACTTCTTCGCTGCGTATCTTAGTCATTAGCAGCAGCTTGCCTGTTGCGGTCGACGTACTGTCGCATGTCGTCCTTCATTTCAAGAATTGATATTTCACGACCCACGGGTAAAGCTGATCTAGGCCATTGTCAGACGCTTAGTGTGATTGCAACCCCTTGCCAGATTCCCTTCAATAGTTGCGATGCGCTGCGATGTTATGAGAAATAACTTTGACTACTTTTATTTGAGAAAAAAAAAGGAATTGATAGTCACGGGCGAAGCCAGAGGTGAAATCTAGTTTTACATAAAAGCCAATAGGTAAACTCGCCCACACTATATGACATCCGATTTATATAAAATCTCATACAATAGGCTTACAATGCCAGCTAAAACTGTGGAAGGCTGTTAAAAATTCAACAATGGATAGTGGTGGCTTTGTGTCCTGCGAGTATAGTGACGTCACAGGGTACGTGAGCGCTGGAAGCGACTTTTTAGTGTTGCAGTTTGTTAACATTATTGAGATGGATGGATAATGGACTACCAGGTATGTAACATTTATATTAAAAGACAAGCTTTTGACCGTTATGCCCGTTGCAACATAACTCAGATAATTTCAGAAATAGAGTAAATATATTTTTTCGAAGCGTGCTTTCATCTCAATCAAAGCAGCATGCCTTGACTGCATTTATCATTTTTTTAGAGCTTTGGGCGTTTCAACTTTAAGGAAATCCAATAAGACTTTTGCTCTCCTGAAATTTTGAGAAACAATATCACTTTCCAAATTATGATATTGATGAGAATACGTTCATGCTACCTACACTGAGTGGCATAAATACTGACGCAAAAATTTCGACTTGACGACAAGTACCTAATTACTAATTAGGTAGTACAGACCTACTTGTTAAAAGTCTTATCTCATTACAAGAGAAGACGAAGACTATACACAATGGGGCGAGACTGAGTGGGATTAGCGAGCGAATGATGGTGATGATGATGAATGTGAACATAATAACGCTAATGGCGACACACATTGTAAGTTATGAAGGAATAATGTTGTGTCATCGCGGTGTAATTAGTTCATTACTAGCTGAAATTTAAATTACTATAACCAAAACACGTTCTAATAACTGATTTTACTTAATAAATACTTATAGTTAGATATCTAATAAATTTAGCTTTAATGCGGGAAACAAAACTTTGACAAAGTAAAAAAATGTAGCATTATTTTGCACTAACTAGAATAGTTGCGAGTATTAGTTTCGAGTTATTATTCAATGGTAAGAATTATTGTTTGTTAATTAAAGGAAACAAAATACACATTGATACCTAATACCTCTCTTTAATTGCGTAAAAAGCGCATCCAGTAATTGCATATCTTTGTATTTGTAAAATGGTGCTGTTTCATTTTAGTAGTCATTGTAAATTCGCGCTGACCGACGACACGGCACGCTGTGGTCGGATTTCACCAACCTTCGCTTTGACGGACATTTTGATAACTTTTCAGCTCAGCGCTGATGAGCTTTATTGTTATAACTGTGTACCTACTCTTTATTCTACAGTATGTAATTTAATAACAGTACCTACTTTATTATAGAACCAAACATTGTGTCCTTTCACACCTTCACTATTCGGGTCAAACTGTCAAACTGAGTAGGTACTACAAACGAGGCATCAAAAGGAATTCCTTTCTAGTTGTTATCTTTTAAACATAGTTTATAACTGGCACTTTATGGAGACTTAGCTCTAAAGTAGAAATATTGGATACCTCTTTGAAAGGGTTAAGTAGGTAGGTATACGAAATTAATTATATTTTATACCGCTAAGGTACTCCTCTACTACTTACTTGAAGAGACTTTGACTTTAATTACCACTTGACATTGAAGATTGTCTGGTTAATACGTAGGTAAGTTACATTGCATCCTATCACAGTCTACTGAGCTGGACGTCGGTGTCTACCAATTCGGACCTGTCCAGGTGGTCAGACGTGTTGGGACAGGCCTTTGTTCTCTTTGCTATAACCTCATCCTCTAAATATCAGGTGTACTTGTAGGTGAAATTGGCTAGTGCGACAAAGATACCCAATGCACCCGAAATACATTGCCTTTTCTAATTGCAGAGTTGTAAAACAAGTAAAGTGTCAAATAGGCATCAGTTTGATAGAAAATGTCTTCCACATAACTTTATTGCAATATCTCTGGAACAATTTTTTTCTTTTCCCCAATGAAGAACGTTTATCCAATCCAGAAAGAAAAAATAAGGAAGTGCTGTCGAACATAGCTCAGGACGACTTTATAGCGTTTTGAAAGGAGAGTTTAAAGATTGGACAACTGTATTGTGACCGGTAGACAGCACCCGGAGAAGGAGATAAAAGGTTTTTGTTCAGAAATTAAAATTTTGGTAAGTTTGAATGTGATAGAGCACTTACAACATTACTGAAAAATGTAACTACTAGAACGGACCGCGGTTTTGCCTGTGTGAAATTTGATTATGCTAAAAAGATGATTCTTGTAGGAACGACACTTTCGTGTCACTTTACTACTATGTAATAATTAAAATTTGCTCCTTATGTTGTGTCAGGATTATCAAAAAGTGTCCAATAAACAAGCGTGCCCTGACTATAATTCCCAGTAGATCGTGGAAACAGTTCTTTAAATAGAAAACAATTTGGTACTCTCTAGCATCAATGCAACTTGTTAGCTCTATAAAGGATTGTCTCTACAAAGGAATTTAATTTAAAAATTCGTGCAGCTCTCGACTCCATTTTGTATCAGTTAGCAGTTATAGCTGTAATCCTGGATTACATCGTCTAGCGTTTAATGGAAACAGCATTTAGGTTGTCGCGACTGGCTCTTGTCGAAATAACAGCAATTATGGCGTCAATAATGTATGTAGGTACTATAGTATCTAACTACCTACGTATATTACGTAACTAGCAGTATTACAGTGAAATAGTACTCCCGCGGCGCCACCAGCTGGGAATTGTATTCCCGGTCCTGTATCACATGGGAACGTAAACGTATTCTATGGGTAAAACTTAGACTACGTATGTATTATAAACACCATCCACATACCAAATTTCAGCCAGATCCTTTCAGCCATTAGAGCGTGAAAAAGTAACAAAAGTATTTTTGTTCAAATCGCGTTATTAAGTAGTTAGTTCCTGAGACTGATTGACCCCTTTTTTTTTACGAGAGGAAATTGTACATGGCCACTAATATCCAGAAACTTGACCTTGTTTTATAATGTTTTCATTCATTTCATTATTTGTTGTCCAGTCTGTGTTATGTTTTAGATAATTTTGCCAGGGTTGATGGTATACCAAACTATTGAGTAAATTACTGTTGACGGTAACTTCATGAATAATCTAATTAAGCTTATTAACATTATGATAAGTTTGTCCAAACAATCCAAAAAGCATTTTACCTTTGATTACATTTTTTACATTAAAAGCTTTTTGTATTTAATTAATCCGCCCTTTTAGCAGGTCCTAACAAAATAGACATTGTAATTAATATACTTCGACATTATGTCAATTACATTATATTTTACATGGACTGCTAAGGGTTTTGAGGGCGGGAAATTATCACATTTAAATGTAATCACGTTTGTATAACATTATACTTTTGAAATAATTCAAGCCTTCAATCATTGGCATACGAGGGTTATGTTAACCCTCGAAAATATTTAATTTATGTAAAATTAAATATTTTGTTCCTTAGTTGATATTGTAGTAACTATTAACAATGTATATTTCTAGTTTTTAACAGCTGAATTAGCAACATCGATAGATACAGACATATCAGAGTAGCGCCAAGTAACAATCAGTTTACATTGTCACTCGTTACCTACAAGTTACAAATTCAATACAAGTTACAAACTGAATCACTGTTTACGGCATTTTATTTCTGATTAATTTGACTCACTTTTGAAATGTCTATTTACAATTATTTCCGTTTCCCGACAACACTAATCCAATAGGTTTACCAAAATAAAACGGGTTTAATTGTACATTCGTTAGTGTTGAGCATTATTTTGTTTACTGTACTGGCGAGTAACGGTTTTGATGAGCGTTTCAGCTCAACCTCAAATGACAGTAATCGCTGAATGATGACGTCAGCTGCAGTGACGAGGGTATTATTATTTGTAGTATACCTACGAGGATATAACTTGCCAAATTTCATAGTTCTACGACAACGGGATTGGAAAGTACCACCCTACTCATTTTGATTCTCTTTCCGGACGGATAACCTTTCCTAAATGGGTTCCGTTTTTCCTTTTGACCTACGGAACAATAAAATTAGTTTAAATTCACTTCAGAATATTTATGAAGTGTGAAGTTAAATCTGTAAAACGCTGAATGAACCCTAACCCCTGACGCCTATTCGGATAATATACAGCAGTTGCCTACAGACGTGGAACGATCACCTATGAATAACTAACACTACCCTTACTTGAGTTATTACTTAGAGAACTATTAAACAAACATGAACGGACATAACTTATAGCCGCGTGCACAAACTTGCTAAAATCATTTTAATTGCAATACTTCTGGCGGTATAACTCATTGTTGGAGCTCAAAACACTAATTGATTATAATTATACTTTTTAGAGCTTTGATCCGAAGGGACCTTGTTACTGTGACTTCGCTGTTCGTCTGTCACGAGACATCTCAGAATTCGTAATAGCTAGAAAGCTGAAATTTTCACGGATGACGTATTTCTGTTGCCGCTATAACAACAAATAGGTAGTAAAATCAGAATTAAATTTCAATCACTTCCTAATACCTATACCTACTATTGGCACTCTGTCGAGACTATCTGGGGGTCATATAACTCGATCCAGTGGTCCCTGTAGTAGTAGGAGAGATTATGAAAGTTTAATAGTTAAATACCTACATACTTAGTACTCAATAAAGAGTGGGTATTTAAGATATTTTTTACATAAAAAATAAACATCATGTCTTGCAACTTACCTTATCTTGCCTTAACACTTAACTTCTCTTTCATAAAACAAAAACAACCCTCATTCCAAGTAAAAATAAATACAAACCATCGTCCTAAAACAAAAACAGTTAAAGAGTTAAAAACCACAAATGATAATCCTTTTCGCTACCAAAAATAATAGCTCCTGAAACTAATTCATTACGCCGAAAGTAAAAAAAAAACAACCTGAACAAACTGCCTCACGGACGTTCCCACCACGATAAATCTCTGACAGGACTTGAACCTGCAATAAATACATCAACTGACATTACTTCAGTAAGCACTTTACTGTGGCTCTCCACAATCTATTTATGTGGTTAAGTAACTAGAAAAATTAATTTATTTATTTATTTATTTATTTATTTATTGTTGAAGAAGGCTTACAGACTAATACAGAAATAGATATATATAAATAAGGTAAACATATGTTGCTAACAACAAGCCTCCGTAAATAGGTGATTATAATATAAAATATACTTAGGATAAAGAAGAAAAAAGAACACTTAAATTTCACATTTAGATATACCCAAACATATTAAAGTATACATAACAAATAATATAATATACACTGACTCCTATAAACTCATTTATACATGTACTTAAATAACAAGGTAATTCATCTTACTCTGATGATTATGTGTCACCGCTCTTATTTGACGACCATTAAAGAGTGCGATTGCAATTGTCTATTGGCCTTAAACCAAAGACAACTCATCAAAAGCACTCTGTGACATAAATACCACAGAGTATTAAAAACTCTATGGTTTGATTGAGTTGACAATTCCCAGTTCCCTGTCACATGCAATCTCAATTTTGTTTGTTGTTTTTACATGGTACAATATAAAAAATAACAAATAACATATGTACTTACACAAAATAATGAATATTTACACAAAAGTACAACATACTATAGACTATTCAAGCTGATCCAGATCATTACCAAACCATACCGACGAATGCAAAATCGGAAACAAGATCCACTACGTAAACAAAGTGGCTTCAATGCAATAATGTGCCAACAGACATAATTAAATTCACCAAAACTGTGCCCAAGTGTTATAGTGCTAATAATACTAGATGTTTCCATTCATGATTCGTTGCATCCATGTGCTACCTACATATACTAACGAGAGTGATCCGACCCAACTGCCCCCGCTTCATGACTCAATCCTAATCAAAAAAGGCCTTTGCCATATTTTTCCTAACGGTAATAGCCCGTGTGCAGAACAGATCAAAGTTTAGAGTAGGAGGAAGACTATTATAACTAGATGCACTCCTCAAGAAAAAGGAATTGCGCCTATAATTCGCTGTTGCGAACTTCACATTAAGTAGCGGTCGCTGACGCAGTCCAATCAGGTTGGTTCTTAAGCCTATATTATACAAAAGTTCACTACTATTCATTCTACCACTCGCAATGTCAGCTAAGCAACACAAATCATTGATATGTCTTCTATATTCAAGGGTAAGAAAATGAAACCGTCTACATCGATGGTTATAATCCATGGACCTCTGCTGTGTCCTATAGTCTAAATATCTCATAAACTTCCTTTGGACTTTCTCAATTGCTGATTTGTAAACGTCATATTGAGGATTCCAAACTTGAGAGCAGTACTCCAAATGGCTACGCACATAAGCACAATACAAAACTTTAATTGGCTTGATATCCTGGAAGATGGCTGATGTTCTCAAGATGAAACCCAAGGCCTTAGATGCTTTGGTTACTATAGAATTAATATGCTGATCATAAATCAACTTGCTATCCTGTATAACACCCAAATCTTTAACACTATTAACTTTAGTAATAGGTTGGTTCGCTAATGTGTAACCAAAGCCCACTGTAGATCTCGACCATGTGTATGATAATTGATAACACTTTTCTACATTGAGTTGGAGTCTATTATTTGAGCAGTATAACTCGAATCTGTCAAGGTCAGTCTGTAAGTCCTGTGTATCTGATAAAGATTTAATTTTTTTGTGTATTTTTAGGTCATCAGCATAGAGTAAGATGTATGAATACTTAAAACAAGAGCTAACGTCAGCAATAAACAATAGAAACAGCAGAGGCCCCAAGACCGAGCCCTGTGGGACGCCCGAGGGGACAGTTCTCCAAGCAGATTCGTATCCCTGAAGAACCACAGCTTGTGTCCTGCTTTCCACATATGATGAAAACCATCTAAATAGGTCTCCATGAATTCCTGCCGCCAGTAATTTCTCCAATAGCAGTTGATGGTCTATCCGGTCAAAACATTTCTTATAGTCTGTATATATAACATCCACCTGACCTCCCCCTTCCATGCCATCCGATATAAATTCATTTGAGAGAATCAAATTTGATGCTGTGGACCTATTTCTCACAAAGCCATGCTGCTCATCACCCAGAACACACCTGACAGCCGCATATACATCTGTGTACACAACCCGTTCCAGAATTTTGGAGAACAAACAGACCTTAGAAATGGGACGATAACTTGCCACATCCGATCTGTTCCCCTTCTTGAACACCGGGGTGACAAATGCTGACTTCCAGATGTGTGGTACTATGCCTTCTGTTAGGGACCTCTTAAACAGGACACATATAGGTGTCACAAGGCTGTCAGCACAGCGGACTATGAACATGGGTGGTATTAAATCAGGGCCCCCCGATTTGGACAGATCCAATGTCTTAAGGAGCTTTAATATCTGACCAGGGTTTATGTTCACTGTACCAATCGATGCAACACTGTTTCCATTACAGAGATTATTAGTATTTCCACCAGGATCAGGGTCCTGAAATGTTGACTGGAAGTAGGAAGAGAATAAATTACTTATTCCTTCACCGGTACATGCTGTGATATTATCATAATGCATAAATGCTGGTATTACACCTGCATTCCTTTGGTTCTTCACAAACCTCCAGAAAACCTTCGGATTTTTTATAATGGAAGCTTCTATTTTTTGCAAGTACTGATCATAGCATGATCTTTCCATGACCCTAGCTCTACCCCTCAACAATGAAAATGAATGATAGTCAGAGAGGTTACCATATGTTTTAAACTTGCGGTGGTATTTATATTTCTCCTTGAGAACCTTAACTAGGGCTGAGCTATACCACACCGGATGTGATAACTGTTTTAATGACACCAAAGGTATATACTTGTCCCTTTGCTCATACAGTTTAGTATAAAAAACAGAGACTGCCTCATCTAGGGATCCAGTGGAGAGGAGCTCTTTCCAATTTAAGTTGTCCAAATTTAATTTAATGGTGTCATAATCCCCTCTCGAAAACAGATACCTCCGGTGTGGTCTGTCCCCAAGGCAGTGAACATCAACTGACCGCACCTGAATTACTATAGGAACATGGTGGTCATCTATCGGCGCAACCAAGGGATCATCGCGACTACTAGACACCGTTACCGAGTCATTTGAGAACACTAAATCCAATAATCTGTCATTAGCGTTCCTGACCCAGTTATATTGAGACAGACTACATATTTCAATGGTGTTTAAACTATCTTCAATATGGGAGCAGATTATGTCATGGGGCAGCAGTTCGCCGCTACCGGGATATGAGGGCGACCATTTTACTTTATGAGCAAAATTAAAATCTCCAATAACTATGAATTTATCCAATGGATTAGAAACAATAAGCTGATTTAAGTTTGTAATGAAATTATTTAACTGGGCATTGTAGCACTCGCCTTGGTTTTCATCACACAAATACACAGCACATATATGTATATTACCAGTGAACTGTGGTCTAGTATTTTTTGACTTTCGTACCGTTAATGTCACCCACATATCCTCGGCAGAACTACGCCAGTCAAGCCTCTCAACGACAGCGAGTTCCCTCCTAGCTGCCACCAACACACCACCCCCTCGCTCCTGTTCAGTACGCGAATAATCCCGGTCTCTCCTCCAGACCAGATAACGACCGTCAAACAATTCGCCATCAAAAAAAACATCGTTTAGCCAGGTTTCTGTGATGACGATGAAATCAAACGAGTTAGCACATACTTTGCGAAACAACCCTGTAGTTTTAGTACGTAATCCACGAGCATTCTGGTAATAAATACTAATATCAACCATTGAAAAGCCTTACAATAACAGCATAACATACAACTAATACAGGAATAAATTGAATAAGTTTAAAAACTTTATAACTTAGGACAATGTTATAAATATTTAAGTAGGTAGAATTACATCGCATTTTAACACAGTTCATTAGGCATTGCAAGACACAGTGTACGGAAAATAGAATGTTAGGAAAGCAATCAAACCAGTTCTGGGTGAACACAAAGATACACGCACGCGACGGTATGAGGCACGCCCGTGAACAAAATGTTACCAAGCTCGCCCCAACCCATCGCGCACATGCAACAGACGACAATACTAGTGGGTACATATTAGGCAAATCGTCAACAGCCACAAGACGCAACTGGTCGCACACAGAAATCATCCTTATTTTAAATGTCATAAGTCTACTTTCACATTGACACAGGGATGGTATATCGATATCAGGTAATTGCAAGTTATAATGAAAATCACGATCGACACAGTTTGGACAACGATTCTCAAAGTGTTCTTTGCGAATCACTGGATTGAATCTAGATTTAGGGTAAACAAAAGTCTCAGTGAAATATAAGATACATATGGCCAAAATAATAATCATGCGAGCTTCGACAGATCCCTTTCTGATCTTATGGTAATTATAGGCGACGAGTCCATCTTCCTGACATGTATTTTTGCATGTTTTATCCATACGTACCGAAAATTCATCTCGGCTGCTATCTTTTTTGTTTTGGAAAGTAATAATTTATTATAAATGGTCAAGTGGTCGTTTATGTATATTTTCCCGTGGCCAGACAATCCGATATGGCCCGCCATAAGAGGCGAGGTCTTCAGTCCTAGTCTAGATGCAGCCATAAACTCTTCCTTAATACTTCGGCTGCAGAAACTGACAATGATGGGCCTAGTTCGGTCTTTCTCACGTGTTGGGACTCTGGATATAAAGTTAATTTGCGCCTTATTGATCGGATGGCCTATCCTCGCACCGATGGCATTCACAACTTCATAAAGGTTCTCATTAGACGCCTGCGAAACCCCCTTTATTTCAATATTGGACATGCGCGACCATTGATCTCTGTCGTTGCCCTCCGCCTCCATCTTTTCCACCCTAGCCTGCAGCTGGACAACTTGTTCACGGGCCTGCTCCAAATTATCCACACGTTTCTCAACGGCGTTAACTTTCTTCGTGAACTGAGCTAGCATGTCTGCAATTTGGGCATTCAACGAAGATTTCATTTCGGCGAACTCACCCCTCAGCGCCATTATCTCATCCCTTAATCCGTCCATTGGCGCTAGTTTGGCTGACAGCCCACGTATTTCCTCTAGTATAGAGGAATCATACGTAGGCTGAGGCGACCTTGGAGAACTGGACAACTGCCTGCACTTATTACATCGCCATGTTAGCTTTCGGTCTCCCAGCTTGCGAAATCCAGACTCGGTAATACCGGCACAATGAAAATGGAGGACATGTTTACACACAGTGCAGAGCACCCCATCTGACAAATGGTCGCCACAGGAATCGCACCTTTGAGCATCCATTATGATTATTATGATAAATGTAAACTGATAATGAAATTTGAAAACAATAGTAAACTTTGGGAAACACTGTTTTTCCTTTACTTCCTTACCGACACACCCGTTGTCGATAGGACACCGATTGTGACTGTAAATAACAAGGCTTTAGCTAGGTAGGTACCTCTACCTACCTACATTTACTGAATAAAGAACTTCAAACCTAAATGAAAGTAGAAGGTAGGTACTTTTCTTACTAATTTGTTGTTAAGGACCTGGTCACTAGAAAGCTTGTCCAAAATGCTATAACGAGTTAAAGGAATGTGTGCGATACAAGGACGCTTGGAATTATCTAGGTACTTGCTCTACTAGGCTACTCAAGCAAATGGGCCTTGTTCTGGTTGTTTCCCAAGTGGGTACCGTTTAGAGGGTTTATACAAAATTAACAATTTTAAATTAGACTAAAATTAAAAATTCAGCGTGGAAAACGAAAATTGACACAAAATACTAAAACAGTTTGCAATAGCAATCTTAAAAATCAACATCCTCTTTTTTTTTTTTTTTTATATTTAGCTCGCCAAATTGACGTCGCCACCAGCCAGATGGAAAGCCGTGGCGCATCTAGCGATTGCGGGCCACTTCTGACCGTGGTCCTCAAGTTGGCGGCCCTGTGAAGTGCCTCTTCACGCTCCTCTTGAAGAACCCGGGAACCCGTTCCATGTTTTTTATAGTTCGACAGAGGAACGATCTTTCGAAACGCTCAGTTCTGGCGAAACTTTTATGTTTGTTCGAGCAGAACTCCGTCATTTATGGACCGATTTGAAAATCTTTTTTTTGGTCAAAAATAGGTACTCCCAAGATGGTCCCATTTTAAGGAAGTCAGGATCTGACGATGGCGTCCTGGAGAAATCGAAGGGAACTTTTAAAAATTGCAGTGATATCTAGAGCAATTGTAATTTTTTTATTAGAGGCTTTAAAGTAGTACAACTTAATGAAAGTCTGGAGTCGATCTGATGATGGAGACGAAAGACAGTAGGTATAGAGAATTCCCTAACGATATACAGCAGTTACCTTGTGTTTGGGCTTGATTAATTTGTACTGTCGAGAACTTTACACCTAGATGATAGATTTTCGGTTTACACGTCACTAAAAATAGTAATAAAAAAAAATTATCAAAAAAGACTTTAAACAAAACTAAACACTGAACAAAAACTAAGCACAAAGTTAGTATATTCTCAGATATTCTCAGATAGATCATATTTATCAGATATCATTAAACATAACACTGAAGTCGGTGCCAATATGACTATGAGAGAGATTAATAATGCCTACCTAAGCCTACATAGTTTTACTGGGCACCGATTTCTGTATTAGGTATATTTCATGACAAGCTGACCCTCGCAACTTCGTTTACGTTACACGAGGTGTACGTTAGGAGGGGTACTTTTATGAGTCTCATCAAGCAGCGTGTGAAACGGTCCTGTTTGCTTAATCATAAAAGAGCTTAAAGATTAAGTCTATTCTAAAACAATTCAGTCCGTCTGATCAGTTAATATTTACCCTCGCATTCAACGGAACCCTGGAATTCTAGGTTTTGAGAAAGTTGAGATGTCTTTAGTTCCTGAACTACAAAACCCTCAATATTGAAACTTGCGTGAAACAATCCTTAAAGTACTCTCTTGATGACACTGAAAAATATTTTGGAATTGGACCATGCATTGGAAACTTACAACGAAAAAAACATTTTCTCTTTCATCCCCACTCCCAATGGAACCGCGCAATATATCGGGATCAAAAGTATCCTAGAACCTTCCTTGGATTATAAGCTCTGATTATACCAAGTTTCATTCAAATCGATTCAGGAGTTTCGGCGTGATACTTATTCGGGATACAGACAGACAGACAGACAGACAGACATGAAAAGTTTAAATTACATTTTCGGCTTCAGTATCGATTAGAGAATGCCCCCCAATTAAAATTTTCAAAATATCTTCCATGTACAGACTCGCGACCCTCTACAGTTTTATTATAAGTATAGATATCTGATAAATCAGAATATACTGACTTTGTACTAAGTAAATTTTATTTTCGGGACTAAACGGAGAATAGCTGATATTTCCAGCACCCTTTAAACTACTTTAATATACCTAAATCCCTAGATAGAAAAATTAAGATCCCTTTTAATTCCCGGTCGATTGCAAATTGTGGGAAACAGTTAGATGTCCTCCAAGTTAATTTAAATACAAAATAAGAAAGGTATTTGCGCCATAAAAATTATTTCTCCAAGACATCCTTATGAAAGCAACAATAATATCCTTAAAGGTTATTAAAGGTTATTACAGTACCTACATGTATTTGGACCTCCATTACCTACGTTTATTCCAGATGGCCAGCATTTAATTTAACGGGTTTGTTTGTCATTAGGTATGGACCCAAAACGTACAATTACAACTTAGCAAAAGTAAGTCCTGTCACTGAATAAATAGGTTAGCAATTTTTATAACCGCTTTTTTTCTAGGTTCTGTAGGTACTTACTAATGTTAAGGGTACTAACGTGATAGATAGCAGTATACAACGCAAGCAAATAAATTTACTTCTAACATTAGAACGGAACAGCAACTGACAGTAATACCTGCGTCCATTTTAAAAAGTACCTACACTGTCAGTAATTACAGACCTAATTGACAAACTGCTTTAATACCTAATTCAACAGATTAAAAAGCAATTCTTTCCCCAAGGGAACACATTTAATGTAATATATTCCATAGAGTAAGATAGATGTTTTAAAAAATATTATATACTTAAACGAATTCTGTTGATAAATCGATACAAAAGTTTCTGAATATTGAAAGTGCAAAACTCTGCACTGGCAATGTCTAGGTACACTTTAACGTAAGTTCACACAATACTACGGAACTAGTAGAACATCTTTAAGAATCGCTGAACTGAAAGGGTGGAATGTGCAGTCTGTGATTTTAAATTAACTGTGTGAAGTTTTAACAAAAAGACGGGACTAGGGAATTTGTGGAGTCAGTGGAAATTGGAAGAGCAGCTTTGAATGTGATCCTTCTTTTAGTACTTAGCTTTTATCTCAAAGTTAACATTATTTTCGTACCTACTGACCAGAAATAAAACTGAGTACTTTAAAATATCAATATAGTTCAGTCCTAGTGTTTATTTCATAAAAAAAGACGTAGCTTATTTGTTAATCAAGGGTATGAGCTATCTAAAAAGCTTCAGTAAAAAAAGCTAAGGCCATATAAACTTTTTTTAACCTGACTCTTGTAAGAGTCACGTAAAAAAAATGTTTATAAATGGCCTTAGCTAACTCACAATTTTGAAATCCGTCAGAGGTAAGTGATAAAGAAATGGATATGCGAACCTTCTACATACAATATTAAATTGTTTTAAACACTGAGCTTACCTGCAATATAACTAGGTACCTCATTGTAATAGAAATTGAAATTTCTACTAATGTTAGGTAGGTACCTAATGGATGTTTTCAAGGTACTGGCATATAAATATTGCCATCGAGACAACACTGAATCTACAGACAATTTTTAAAATCATTGAACATACGATATTTATTGCAATCGCATCCTAAGTCTACGTAATATTATGAACGCTAAATCCCCCAATACAATTTATAAAGTGTAATATTATCTCATTCCTGGATATTGGTTATCATTTACGCCGGAAGTCTTGTAAGTTTCGGCGTATTAGTTCAAATATGGCTATACATATTACCTGAGAGCGATGCCTATAGGGTGCACGCGATGAACCTGGAGATGCAGAATGAATGGCTTACTCTGGGCGAATTTTGTATTCCCATGGCCTTGCAGTGGCGTACCTTATTGTACGACTGGTCGCCGGCTTTGCTTAAGTTCTACCTGAACGCGCTTCAATTGACCCTCCCCGACCAAAGTAATCTGGTCAGGTGGGGGAAAGCCACAGATAAAACATGTAATGCATGTGGAGAAGCGATTGGAACTGCTAGGCACCTGCTGGTAGGTTGTAGGACGTTACTAGACCATTCCTCACGCCGACACGATAGGGTATTGGAAATCATACGTGAGGCTGTCAGTTTGGCGGTAGCGAGAGCGAAAAAGGGATTAACCACAAACAAAAGAAATGACATTGCGTTTGTAAAGGAAGGCTGTTCAAAGAAAGTACCTCAAAAGCTATACTCAATTTTGATGGCTGCCGCCGATTGGACTATACTCTCAGACACGTATGAAAAACACTACAAAATCCCGGAGGATGTATGTGCCTCGTCATCCAGACCCGACATATTCCTGTTTTCGAGGATACACAAGCGTGCAGTGCTCGTGGAGCTGACGGTGCCGTGGGAGACCAACATACCGAAGGACCACGCCATGAAGACAAATAAATACTTTGACTTGACCAATGAGTTAACCAAAAATGGCTATGTGGTTAAACTCTATGCCGTAGAAGTAGGAGCAAGGGGAATTCCAGCTAAATCCCTGTATAATTTATTTTAGGACCTTAAATTGCCAAGAGCTTCAGTAAGCTCTGTACTAAAACGCGTATCCAAAGCGGCATTGATAGGATCTTACCAAATCTGGTTGGGCAGGGGGGGGAACATTGTTGACGGTGGAAGGTGATCGTTTATGCGCATAGTAAGGTGGCCACCCTAAACCTACTCCGATGGGTCGCAAGTCCCAGACGCCGTCGGGGTGTTCCCCCTGTGCCACGCTATGGACCCGGCGCCCGCACGGAGAATCCATGGAATGCTAAGAATACGATCTCTTTCAGAATATTCATGAAATATAATCTTGTAATGGTTACTCAAGGTTAAATGTTTGATTGTGGTAGCTGACGTTTTGCTTGTCATTGCAAACACCATGATTTATCAAAAGTAGTAGATTTTAATTTAATTTAATTTAATTTAATATTTACAGACATTTCACACAACGCTATCTGATCCCAAAGTAAGCTAGGAATAACCTGCTTGTTGAGGAATAGAAGTGGACTGTATGGGTGATGGGTTGGTTGATATTGATAACTATGCACTCACCGGTAATGTTGAGCCGGCATCTTGGTTCTGGTTTCGTCTTGTTATATGATCGGTTTCTTCTGGGGCGCCCCTATATTAGTTCTTTCACTTTAGATTATGCACGGCACTTGTATGGATTGATTTTACTGTCTTTGAGGCGATTTGAGTGGTATTTACCGGTATTTTGATTATTTCTTTTACAACGACACGGTTCGTGTTCAATGGTGGTGCGGGAACTGGGTTGCTCCCTAAGGAACGCTAGGTGGCGCTAATCGCCGGGAAAAGATGTTGGAAGGGAAACGGAAGTAGTCAATTTATTACTTTAACATTATTTTCCCCCCCTGCTGGCGAATTAATGAGACTGAAAGTCTGAAAAATGAAAATATTTGTTCACAATAATGCTGTTTTGATGATGACAAATTAAATTTATAATGAAAGTTGCTGGTTATGATTGAAGAAATTATAAAGTTAATTAATTTAGTATGTTAAATGGTTATTGATCTGCATCTGGTAATGGACACAGTTTTACTAATGGTCTTTTAAGAATACCCTGAGCAGTTCTGACTGCAACAGAGCGGCACACATTATCACGGCCTATGTGTAGTTCAATGATACGACCGAGACGCCAACGTAATGGGTGCGTTGTTTCATCTCGGATTATAACGAGTTGATTAAGTTTTGGAGGTGCTGTAGCCTTATTCCATTTAAGGCATTGCGACAAGCCTGTTATATATTCACTGCTCCACCGAGCCCAAAAATCCTGATGCATTTTTTGGATCAAATTCCAACGTGTTAATTTGTTCATTCTCATGTTTGAATAGTCCGGTGTTGGAAGTGTTGTTAGTGGAGCCAGTGTCAGAAAATGGCCTGGTGTTAAGGCATTTAAGTCCGATGGATCGGAACTCATTGATGACAGTGGTCGAGAGTTTAATACTGACTCGATTTGGGTAAAAATTGTTGACAGTTCCTCATATGTGAGAATTTGTCCACCGATTACTCGGTACAAGTGTGTTTTGACCGATTTTACTCCCGCTTCCCACAAGCCACCCATATGGGGAGAGCCGGGTATGTTAAATTTAAAATCGATTCGCTCTGATTCACATGCTGTTCGCATTAACTCTGATAGTTGGGTATGAGCACACTTAAAATTTGTGCCGCAATCACTATGAATCACATTACAGCGCCCGCGCCTAGCGATGAACCTACGTAAGGCTGCTAGAAATACTTCAGATGATAAATCACTGCACAATTCCAAATGAAGTGCACGAGTTGTGAAACAAACAAATAGACAAAGATAGGCTTTCATGGATCTCGCACCACGGTAGCGCTGAAAGGTAATGTTGAAAGGACCAGCAAAATCGCAGCCACAGACTTGGAAGCATTTTAGTTGAGTTATACGAGACCGTGGGAGATCTGCCATTTCAGGTTCAAAATTTGTTGGTTTCGCTCGAAAACATCGGTAGCAGTTTGATATGACTTGCTTGATTGCGCGTCTTGGTGACAATATCCAAACGTTTTGAAGTAGTAAGTACTGCATGGCCTGTAGACCTGGATGCAGGTGTTCGTAATGTACACAATTGATTAAAAGTTGTGTTAGACGATGTGCTCTAGGCAGTAAAGCTGGATGTTTTGCTTCATAATTTAAGTTTGATTGAGAGAGCCTACCCCCCACACGTAAAATGTGATGTTGATCCAAAAATGGTTTAAGTTTTCTATATGTTTTTGGTAATATGTTGTTAGCCTTCAAAAGTTTGATTATATCTTGAAATTCTGTATGTTGAGTATGTTTAACTAGAAGCGTAAAGCTTTTATGATGCTCTTCGTCTGTTATGTGACCTGTGCGTTTAATTTTATGGGTAGCGTCGATAAAACGATTGCAATAAGCTATGATGCGCTGATTTTTTCTCAAAGATGAAAATTTTGTCAATAAACGATCAAGTGGATGTTCATCTACAGTGTTTGATATGTTCAAAACACAGGCACGTTTTTCACAATTGATTTCAGGATCTGATTGATATGTCTTGTTAATGTGTGTAGGCTCTTTAGGCCATTGGTCTTGCTCAAATGACAGCCACTGTGGGCCTGTCCACCATAGGTCATGATTGATAAGCTCATCGGGGGACAAACCTCGACTTGCTGCGTCCGCAGGGTTTTGTTTCCCAGGGACATGATTCCAAATAGCTTCTGGAAGCTTACGTTGTATGTTTGAAATACGATTGCCAACAAAGGCCTTATAACTTGTTGAATTTGATTGAATCCATGACAGCACTATCATGGAATCAGTCCAAGCATGGACACTCTCAATGTTAATATGTTTGTTGTACATATCGATGATATACCTCATAAGGTCTGCGAGCAATGCTGCACCACACAACTCGAGCCTTGGTAGCGTTCTGCGTTTTGTTGGAGAGACACGCGACCTAGCACTTATGATCCTAACTTGATGCTGGTAATTCGAATTGGTTGAACGCAAATAAACAACCGCTGCACATCCTGCCTCACTAGCGTCCGAAAATCCGTGAATTTGATAGGAAATAACATCTTCAGATGTGACTCGACGTGGAATACGAAGCTTAGCAAGGTGAGGTAACTGCTGCACATACCTAGACCAAATTTGTTTGATGTCCTCTGGCACAGGTTCATCCCAAGAGGTGCCAAGCAGCCACAACCGTTGAATTAAATGCTTTGCTAAGAATGTAAGTGGTGATAGAAGACCGATGGGGTCATATATGCGTGCCAGCTCTGAAAGCATGGTACGCTTGGTGCAGTCACGATTGATTTGATTGACTTGATAATTGAATATGTCTTCTTGAGAATTCCAAGCAAGACCTAGAACCTTTACAAAATTGCTGTCACTGTCAAAGGTTTGATTATTATTTGGCACTGCTTTATGTTCTTCTGGTATGTTTTGCAAAACTGCTTCACAGTTGCTGGCCCATTTTCTGAGCTCAAAACCCCCAGCTGCCATGATGTTGATGAGCTGTTGTTGGAGACATACCGCCTCTTCAATACTCTGACAGCCTGTAACGGCATCATCGACATAGATGTCCTCAAGCAACACTCGAGCTGCAGCGGGGAATGCACTGCCTTCGTCGTGGGCTAATTGGTGCAGAACACGAATTGCTAAAAAAGGTGCTGATGATACTCCAAAGGTAACACGATTGAGACGATACTCTTGAATTGGTTCACTGGGTGAGCACCGAAACAGAATTCTTTGAAAATCTAAATGTTCTGATGCTATTCGAATTTGTCGGTACATTTGCTTAATATCAGCAGAAAACACAACTGCATGAAGCCTAAAACGTAGCAAAATTTCACTAATATCTGCTTGTAATTTAACACCTGTAAGGAGGGTGTCATTTAAGGAAACACCTGTCCTATCTTTCATTGAAGCATCATAGACCACACGAAGACTTCGATCTGATTTTGTTACAGCATGATGTGCCAAATAAAACGCAGTAGGAGACTGCCACTGATCTACTGGAACCTTCTCCATTTGTCCAGTTGTTAAATACTCCATCACATGTTGATTATATTGTTGATGAAACTCTGGTTTGCTTAAGAGACGTTTCTCTAATTGTAAAAAGCGCCGAAGAGCTATCGGATGAGCACCTTCAAATGATGGTGATGATTGATCACGAAAAGGAAGCTGGACAATGTAACGTCCATCACTATTACGTTTGTGTGTTGTTTGGAATGTATCCTCACATTGGATGTCCTCTGAAGAATGAGGCTGCTGTGTCTGATCACATCGTATGTTATCCCACTCCCAGAACTTCTGAATAGCCACATCTAAGTTGGCATCCATTGATAAATGATTGATTGATAAAGGAGTGGAATTTGATGATGATGATAAGGTTTTTCCCATCAGGATAAAACCGAAAATTGTGTTGATGGCAGTTGCTGCATGTGGACCACCATCAATTTTTCCTGGTAAAAGAATATGTGGGAAAATCTCTCCACCGAATAATATGTCTACCGGACGTGAAGAATGATATTTTTCATCTGCTAATTTTATGTTTGATAGATGTTGAAAATTGACTATGTCCACAGGATGAGTGGGCATATCACCACAAATTTTGTCAAGAGTCACCGCTTCAAGAGTGAATGATGGTTCAATTTTAGCAATTGGTCGCATTTCTAAAAATACTTTGCCCAAAGAGCAAGCTGCAGTATCACCGATTCCTGACATTGGAGTTTGAGATTTGTATTGTTTCAACCCTAAACGACGTGCGCAAGCCTTAGAGATGACATGACTTTGACTACCTGGATCCACTAAAACGCGGACCTTCTGAAAGGAGCCTCGACCGTCTTTTACCTCCACTTCGGCAGTAGCAAGCATAACAAAATGTGAGCCTGATGATGATGATGATTCAGCCGTGATGTTTGATAATGATGTGACGGGTGTAACAACATTCTCTTTTGTTTCAGGAGCAGGTACTGTACGTTTCAATGATGATGATGATTTGTTTTGACTTGAAGTTTGACTTTGTTGTGTGTGGGCTGATGACCTTTTAGTAAAATGTAACAAAGAATTGTGACGCTGACCGCATGAGTGGCATGTGTGTGTCGAAATACAATTTGAAGTAATATGGTTTGACCGAAGGCAGTTAAAACAAATTTTGAATTGTTTCACAACTTGTGATCTCTCATATGGAGTTTTTGCTAAGAATTTTGAACACAAATAGAGGGCATGATCCTCTTTACACAAAATACATGATTGATGAGGCGCTTGGGCCAGTAATATGTTTGATTTTGATTGATTGTTCACATTTGCACGTTGCTGAATAGCTGATAATGATGAATTTTGATTTGCTGGGCGTTGTGGTGCACCAGGCAATGATGATGATGATGAACGTTCAAGAGCGCTGCATCTATCATTTAAAAATGTTGTTAATTCCTTGAAACTTGGAAATTCAGAACTTGTATTAGCTAACTCGAATGCTTCACGAGAAGCTCTGTCTAATTTTGTTAATAGGGAGTGAAAAAGCACAAAATCCCAATTTGATGTGTTCAACCCTAATGAGCTGAGCATTGATAAATTTTCATTATAAATGTCAAGCATGTTACGGAGACTCTGAGGAGAACCCGAAGTTAATGATTTTAAATTTCGAATTTGTTCCCAACACAAAAAGGCTAGATAGCGCTTGTTATTGTATCTGTTAACTAAAGCTGTGTATGCACTGACATAGTTTGCTTCACACACTGGATATGCTCTGATTATGTTGATTGGATCCCCACTAAGCGATGTAATTAAATATTGAAATTTCTCTACATTTGATAGGTCAGTACGTGAATGAACAAGTGTGTTGTAAAGGTCAATGAACCCTGGAAAATCTTTAAAATTGCCTGAAAACAGTGGTAATTTGATAGGTGGAAGTTTAGCGGATTTGTTTTTAGCAGACTCTTGTTTCACAGAGGAATTATCTGGTTTAACTGTAGGTAAATATAACCGCTTTGCCTCCAACACTTCAAAGTACATGTCATCAGCCTGTTCTTGAATTTTGTTTTGGTTTAACAACACATCTTTATCATCCATTCCTGCCTTAATGAACTCACATTGAAGTTGTACGTGGGTGTCGTTAAATGTCTCAAGAATTTGTTCTAGACGTGAACACCAAGTATCAAGTCGATTCACAATACTATTATCATTTTTGCAATTACGCGCGCACGTGACCGCGTCTTTGAGCCGCTTGAGGGCCATGTTACGTTTTGACTCATAATGAGCTATTAATGATTCACTCATCTTGATTTGTTATGAAAAATAATAAAACACAAAGTTAAAGTTGAATTGTTTTGAATGTTATCGAAAAGGGTAAACACGTTTACGTCAGTATCATATGTTATACAAACGTCACGTTGACTGATTGATTGTCAGTTCCACTGAATGTTATGTTACTGACTTCACTTTGTTTTAATAATAAAACACAAAGTTAAAGTTGAATTGTTTTGAATGTTATCGAAAAAGGTAAACACGTTTACGTCAGTATCATATGTTATACAAACGTCACGTTGACTGATTGATTGTCAGTTCCACTGAGTGTTATGTTACTGACTTCACTTTGTTTTTACGTTGAATGAATGATTGTCAGTTCCATTCCATGTTATGTCACTGACTTCACTGCTTCACAACCGGAAGACTTCAACACAAGAATGAACAAACTTCCGGTAATCAAAGACGTATTAAAATATATCATTGCTTGCAATGAATGAAAAGTTCCGCGCGAATGAAATGATGAATTATGATTGATTGATTTTTAATTATCACGAAAAAATGGAATTTGACCAAATTTTTAAATATGGTTGCTAAAACACAATGAGTTTCCGCCGTATGATATAATATGTTAAAATGTTCGAAACTTTTTGATAGAAATGTTGGAATATGCTTTGACCAAATTTCAAATATGGTTGCTAAGACACAATGAGTTCCCGCCGTATGATATAATATGTTAAAATGTTCGAAACTTTTTGATAGAAATGTTGGAATATGCTTTGACCAAATTTCAAATATGGTTGCTAAGACACAATGAATTCCCGCCGTATGATATAATAATTATGTTAAAATGTTCGAAACCTTTTGATAGAAATGTTGGAATATGCTTTGACCAAATTCAAATATGGTTGCTAAGACACAATGAGTTCCCGCCGTATGATATAATAATTATGTTAAAATGTTCGAAACTTGTTTAAAGAAATGTTAGAGTATGCTTTCTTGTTATAAAAACAATGTTGATATTATGTTTTATTTAACTGATAATAACAAATGAAAATTGTTATATTGCAATTTTACTGTGAACAAATATGGCGAACCCCAAAGTTAACAAATAGGTTTTTGGTACGAATTTGAGAATCCGGTCGCAGGACCAAATATAATGTTGAGGAATAGAAGTGGACTGTATGGGTGATGGGTTGGTTGATATTGATAACTATGCACTCACCGGTAATGTTGAAGCCGGCATCTTGGTTCTGGTTTCGTCTTGTTATATGATCGGTTTCTTCTGGGGCGCCCCTATATTAGTTCTTTCACTTTAGATTATGCACGGCACTTGTATGGATTGATTTTACTGTCTTTGAGGCGATTTGAGTGGTATTTACCGGTATTTTGATTATTTCTTTTACAACGACACGGTTCGTGTTCAATGGTGGTGCGGGAACTGGGTTGCTCCCTAAGGAACGCTAGGTGGCGCTAATCGCCGGGAAAAGATGTTGGAAGGGAAACGGAAGTAGTCAATTTATTACTTTAACACTGCTTGTGTTATGGGTATCAGACCACGGATATTAATACATAATATACTATTTAAATACATACATATTATACATAGAAACACCCAGACTCTTGAGACAAACATTTATGGGTCACACAAATATTTGTCTCCGGTGGGAATCGAACCCACGACCTCCAGCACCGCAGGCGGTATCACTACTGACTGCGCCACAGAGGCAGTCAAGATTAAACATAAACAGTGTCGTTTTGCATGTTAGCTTTATTTTTTTAGAATCGTTTAATAAAAATGTTTAATCAGTGCTACATTTGTTCGATATCCCTCAGACTTCTTGAAGCATCAGCCATCAGTAGCCTAAACCTATACATAATGTCGTGTCGCTGAAATACCATCAAAGTAGGTACGTTCATTTCTCTGGATTTGAATCATTTCTGTGATTGATTTGAGTAAAATCCCATCACAACTCAGGAAGTGAGCTGATGATTTTCAAAATTGGTCAATCCGTTAGGTCACTACGATGCCGCAGAGAAATAAGCATAGGTACACATGTTGAACTTTATTTTTCCCACGTTTTCCGCGAGACCAAATAATAAAAAGTTGTGTAGTTTGTCAATGTTTTTTTATTATTAAACTTTTTAGTTTAATAAAAAAAACATTGATAAACGTTAGTCTGAACGGCAGCGCCTTAGAGGTATTAGTTGCGAGTGTATGAACCCGCGCTCTGGGTCGTTGTCCTACTGTGACCTTGACCATTTGTGACGTTCGACGACGTAGTCTACTGTTTATTGCTAACTCTCTTTGTCGAGTTCTTACATTTTTTATGTAATTCTTGTTTTTATTAATGCATTATGCTTTTTGTATTTCCTTAGAGATGTTTCTTATTACTTTCGCAATAAAAAACAAAAACAACATTAAACTCGAGACACTGTTACCGTTACTATTAACGACACCTTCCTCCACATTATGTTACTATCTACATATCGGCCCAGTCTTTTTTGGCAATAAGGAAACAAACGTCCTATTGGTTTTTGGTACGTCATAATATTAGGTATATTGCGCAATGTGTGTGAATCTATTCTTTTCCTATAATTTTACAAAAAAACCTTGGTTAAAAATTTGTATCAAAGTGAACAGATTCCTTGCGCCTTTTAACAAGACAACAGGCAAGTTTTATGAATTATTATGCATAGGTACCTCTCTACCAATCGCATAGGTAGGTACTACCTATATCTTGAAAATAAAGATGGAGTTTAGAGAAGAGATTAATGTAAAAACGTAGATAATCTGTATCCGTTTAGAACTCAAAAACAAGATTGTCATTATTTCATGGTGTTATCGTATCGCATTTGTCCTTGGAGAATAATAATACTAATGGATAAGGTTATTGCACAATATTTCATAAATTGTGCAATATGTATCATTTATACTCTTGATTGTTGGCACTTGGTGGAATTTCTTGTAACACATTATGCACTTTTTGCTTATTCACTTGTACTTTATTCCACAATTTTTATTATTATTACATATAACCTGACCGGTTTCGCTTTTACAGCATTGTCAAAGGTACTTAAGTACCTTTGACAATGCTGTAAAAGCGAAAAGAAAGTTGTAGTGAAAGAAAATTTTAAAGGTACTTAAGTACCTTTGACAATGCTGTAAAAGCGAAACCGGTCAGGTTATATGTAATAATAATAAAAATTGTGGAATAAAGTACAAGTGAATAAGCAAAAAGTGCATAATGTGTGCAATATGTAGGTATGCAATATAATTATTGTACATTGCAACATATTGTGCAACTTTCTGTTATGGGATATAGATAGCCTTTAATTAATTAATAAAAGATAAAAAAATTAAAAAGTCACATAACAAATATTATACTTTAGAGTAGATATTGAGCATTGCTCTATATTATGCAATAGGACATTGTGCAATATCTTGAGTATTTCTATAATAGGAGAAAAATATCAAAGTATTCACAGTTTCATAATGGCAATGCAATGCAAAAAACACGGCAAAGTGAAATGTGGGCATACACTATGCCTCTGCCTACTCCTTCGGAGATAAAGGCGTGACTATATGTATGTATGTATGTATGTATGCACAGTTTCTTGTCAAGATTTTAAATTTTAGCTGTCTGAAAAATATAAATAGTATAATGTTTATGTGTAATTAACACACACGCGCATTTTTACCCTACGTGTAGGTAACACTTTTACCTATTTTTACACTACGTGTAGGTAACACTTTTACCTATTCCACAGCCTACTGACACCTATAGGTACCACAGCCTACAGTCTACTGTGCCTATACGTAGAGTAAATAACACCCCGTCCGGGTTTCCGTCGGGGGTTAAAAAGGCACAGGCAAGAAATTATGCAAGCATCTCAAATGGATTTCATTTTTTTACAAACAATATTACATAATATTGTTTGTAAAAAAATGAAATCCATTTCAATTTATCAATATTTTGATGTGCACATAATTGAAGATTTTTTGTCAACGGTATGGGCGGCTGTGTTTCATAAAATTTTACGCGGGTAGCGTGAACAATCTATAGGTAATTATCTACATTATAAAATTATTTAAATTATTATGACTCATATCTACTGAAGCACAACCCTAGCAGAACTCGATTGCACAATATTGTGTAATCGTTGCAATATAAATGTGTAACAGGTTTAGCTAAGCCGCATTCGAGCACCAACTTTCGCATCAAGTACAGCTACTGACGTCATCGATAACATCAAAATGAGAGGACATTTTGAGCATGACTTTTTTGGCTGCCAGCCATTCCCTTCTCGTTTTGGCCCTTGGGGCCATGGCCTTGGACCTTGGGGCCGAGGAAGATCCACCGAGTGCACTGAATTTGGTAGACCAGGTTGCGGTTCTCATGAAACAACTGGATGCAGGCGTCGCTGCCAGAGGTCAACTTCTCCGCCACCTCGTGAAGATCATCATCATGAAAGGTCAGGTCCGCATGAGCAAGAGCATGAAGGTGAAAGACCCGCGCCTTGTGAAGATGGAAATGACAATCAAGAGCATTCTAGACCAGACGGACGTGGTCAGAACGATCAAGTAGAAGAGCCCCGCGGTCATGGTCAGTGTCAGGGACCATCAATATGGGGATTCCATCATCACAATTGGTTTGGTCCACATCACCGTGGCTTTGGACCAGACCACCGTGGATTTGGGTCAAACCACTGTCGTTTTGGACCAGTTCATTGTGGTTTTGGGTCAGACCATCATGGTTTTGGGCTGAGATCTTGTCCAAGGGGAGGCTTTGATAGGTTCGGTTTCGGTTTTGAGCACCGCGGCCCGTGGGCAAGGTTGGCTCACCATAGACCCGGTCCGTATGACAGACCTTGTGGACGTCAAGGAGACTGCGAAGCTCGTCATTGCAAGCCACATTGCTCAGGGAATAAAGAGAAACGTGGACATCATGAGAAACATTGTGGGAGGAAAGAAAATCAACCTTGTTGGAGTAAGAACAAGAATCAAGATGTGACTGGAGACACTGTGTTGGTGCAGCGAATTGTCGTGGAAAGAGGCCCTGCTAGACCGCAATCTGCTTGAAGGAATATGGAAATTTCGATTTTTTTTAACATAGAAACTAGTTAATAAATGTATAGTAATATTTATCTCTCGTATTTATTTCACCTGACCGATAAGCACTGACACACAGTGTTAGATAATAATGTTGTAATCAAAAGGACGCGAGCAGTTCATTGATAAAATACGTACATAATCACGTCATTATCTCGAAGATATAGACAGATGCTATTTATATGCCGAGGCGGAACACTTGGGTGGTTTAATTTACCATACTTAGGTACCTATACAATTTTTTTTGCCGTTTTTTTGTACGGAACCTTGCGTGTGCAAGTCCGATTCGCACTTGGCCGGTTTTTTTGTTTCATAAGTTCACGTATTATTAGTCAGTGGTAGCAGGCAGAGTTTCCGTTGCAAATAAAAAACGGATTCAACATGAAAAAAAAAAACAAAATAAAATATCACGAAAATATTAACGAGTGTAGGCAGTAGAGTCATGTGTGCAAGTATTGCACAAATGCAAATCTGCATGTTGTATAATACTAGTACAGAAGTATAGATTACTAGCTGATGCCCGCAGCTTCGCCCGCGTAAAATTTGTTCCCGTTCCCGTATTTTATCCCCTTGGGGGTAAAATTTATTAAAATCCTTTCTTAGCGGATACCTAAGTCATAACATCTACCTGCATGCCAAATTTCAGCCCGATCCGCCCAGTGGTTTGGGCTGTGCGTTGATAGATCACTATGTCAGTCAGTCAGTCACCTTTGAGTTATATATATTTAGATATATTTTTACGTGTGGAATTATTTACGAATGCCATGCCTGACTCCTACGGGAGTGCTACCAATCTACCAACTGCCTGCGGCCCGGAGTAGGTAAACCATAGATTATTTATTTCTAAATGAACAATAATAAATACATTTTACTATGATAATGAACAGTACTTTTGAACTGTGAGGCACTCGCAGCTACCTGGATCTGGTCTAGTTCTCTTTGTGACTCGGAGTTGTGAGTTGTGGTCGAAATGACAGATTTACATATACATCGTGAGATATATGGAAGGATGGCGAGCTTATGTAACTTAGTGAAATACAAGAAGTCTACAATCGGCGATGCCAAATCAACTAATACACAGTCACAAAGATGCAAATTACTATTCACCCATATTTTACCAAAAAAAATCTTTTTCTATTGAAATTAAGTAAAATGAACTGGGACAGTTTGTGACTACCCGCTATTAAAATGATTCAAGCCTCCTATTATGATCTTTAACGCGGCTTAACAATCGGCACATTATTGGCAACCGGAAGTAACGACATAACAAGCTTTCCGAAGCTTGGAATGCTCGTAAATGGAAACGTTAGTAAATGAGCTAAGCAAGCTGAGCAGGAAAATTTTTCGATTGTGCACCCTTACCAAATCTTTAACTCTGAAGGGTACTTAGATATGCCTTCTACCGTGTCATCAATTTCATAAATTTCCTGGAAAATTCTTCGTAGGTCGTTTATCGTTTTATATCACCTTTTACGACCACGCCCACGCCGATACTATTATATTACCTTTGTTTAAACTATAAAAGTATAAACGAACTAGAGCGTGATTTATTAGTTACGTAGAACCGTATTATTTCAGTAGACTGACTTGACTTTCAGTAACTTTCATTTATGAAGCTCATAAATTGAGCATTAGAAAATCTTTTATGCTATATTTTATATTATAACGTACTTACTACTTTTCTCATTAACTAAATTACGATTTCATTATAAGTAAGATGAATTTTTATTTCTTCACTTCGTTCGTTGGCAGTAAATTTTATGAGAGCTCTTTCGTGGTCTCGGATTTTCTTCACGTAATATCGAATGTACGTTTTTGCAATCCGTCTATAAGAGCATTAAGATAGCTCCTTTTTAGTACCGAACCTTATGATAAAAAAAATATATCAGTAGGTAGGTAACTGTGATAATAATATACCTAATAGGTATCGCAGTTTGTCTTTTATGGAATTCCAAATAGGTACCTACAACTTCAACGAACGATATTCGTATAGTTTTCTTACGCAGCGAGGACACGGCGTTGCATACTCGGGTGGAGTGCTCAGCATAGGCGCTGCAGCATCAAGACCTCGTTGTAGGCCTGGGCGTCGACGTTCTCACGCTGGAGACCATGGTGAAAGCTATGGTCTCTAGCGGAAGAAAGTGGGATGTCGCTGCATCTTTTTGCGAGCAAGTTATGCTTCAGAGAGAGGTAGCGGGAGAGACCGGGAGAGAAACTTCCCTCCAGAATTCCGCAGTAGGCGGCGGGGTTGCCGCAGGTTGCTATAGGTACGCCCAAGACTACCGACCTCCATGACCGAGGGCCTGAGAACGGCGAGCTGACTGCTCGCCGTTCTTACAGAAGCAGGCCAAGACGATGGCTAATATCTCATTCCCCCTCATAGTGGTGATAGTGGTGGGCCAGTACTTAATCTCCCCCGCGGCCCCAGAAGCGGGATAGCACCCGAACTCCAAAGGCGGAGTCTGAAGTTTTCGCCATTGTCTGCCGAGATGGGAAATCCTTCCGAGGGCTAACCCGGGACTCCCGGCCTTAGACAGTTGTAAGAAAACGTGTGGTTTTAGTGGGTAGGAGTCCGGCATAGCATCCGTGTAGGATTTCCACACGTAACAAAAATAAAAAATCTAATTTACACTAAACTGTTTCTAAATATCGGATTGCTTTTGTTTCATATCACCTCGCCTCGTCTTATCTCATCTCAGTTCATCTATTTTCTTACTATCCCATCTCACCTCATCTCTGCTGCTTTGATCATAGTAAAAACTAGGACTATCTCCGATATACAGAATCCAGTTGCAATACATGGAAACCTGTGAAAGACCGTGTGCTTATTTGGCAGTTTAAACATAGGTAATAGTAAACGTATGAGTATTATCTAACGAAACTAAACAAGAAAGCCGTGAGATCGTTCTCACCAGACTGTCCCTCTCTAACTCGTTTATTGTGAAAGTAAAGTTCAATCCGATTGACGTTGTAATTTTTTTTTATTTCAAACTTTTAACAGATGATCCACGTGACCTAGTGACGTAGTTTAATGCGACAGAGTCACAGCCATAGACAAAGTCTTGCCATAAGTCCCTCTGCACTCTATTTTATAGAGAGGGGCTAAAACTGACCAACAATTTTTGTGACAAAAACTACTAACAAATTTTCCACGTTGCATTAATAGGTAGATATTTCGTCCGAGTGTTTGAGCAATGACATATCGCGTGAGGTGTAAAATGTGTAAATCCACCAGTTCCGTCGACTTCGTATTTTGCATATTTAGGTATGCCAAGAGTTATTATGAATATTGTAATTTTTGGACCGTTAAGAATTCTATGCAATACCTATTATTTGCACTAGTAACTATTTACATACTAAGATTTTTGAACAGCGGTTGTGGAGAAGAGTATTAACAAGGGAGGGTAGGCTACCTAATCCTATTATGGAACATTTTAATTTATCAATGTCCCATTCAACTTAAATAAAGTAAGACAGTTAGTAGTTGTATTTATAACAAAATTAGGGCCTTAAAAAGTTGGACTGGCTGGAGTACCTACTGAAGTTTATCCGAGGCTCTACTGAAATAGGCTACCATGAGTTAAGGAACTTCCTTTAGCGAGAGAAAGCTAAAGATCCTTTGAGAAGCGGCAGCGATGATAAGCGATACTTTGCTTTTACTACAAAGCAAATAACTACTCGTAATATTCCATCATCATCGTCATCGAGGAGCTAGTATTACTGCTCGTAAGCATCACGTGGAAGGACCACGTGACCGGTCATCCAGACGACCAACATACTGTCCATCGAAGCAAGCACTGGCCCCCTTTCCAATTTATGCAGAAGAACAGACATCATGATAGTTTTATAGATAAGCTTAACCAGTATTTTAGAATCAGCGCCATCAAGTTCACTAGACATATCAGTAACTCTCACAAAACTTACATTATTTGAATTAGTTTTCATTCCCCCCTCTCGTCCAACCCATAAACGAAGAAAATATTTTTGGGTTTTCATGACATGGGTAGGAAGTATTGATACAAAATAAATCGGAAGTAACTAAGGATAGCCTAGTCTGGCCTAGTCCAATACCTCCATGGGACCTGGAAGCGAGAGCCTTTGCGTCACTAGGTATTTAAATGGCGCAAGGAGACACAGGCTGGGGCGGGGCCACAGGCTTGCGTCTCGAGTAGGTAATCGAGGCTCCGCGGTCCCAGCTCCACCAGAAAACCGTGGAGACATGGAAGGTGCGACTTGAGTCATGGACGAGTGGCTGGAGAGTAGACACAGTGCTATCTCCTACCGGTTGTCGCAGATACTTACCGGGCACGGAGCTTTGGACTAATACATAGGTACATGCTTGTTACTTTTGCCTCGACGGAGTAGGTAGGGTTGTGTCCTCCAAGCATTAAGACATGTTTTTCAATCGAAACTACAGAAGGGCAGGCAAATAAGGACTGAATGTACTTACACAAAAAAAATATCTGCACAAAAGTACCTGATAAAAAAAATTGTGACCAACCATTAAGAAAGTCGACGAAACCTCATTTTACTTCTCTTATTTTTCACAAAAATGCCACTCCTTACTTTATTTTCGGAAAACAAAGAGCCGACCAACATAACAAACTTTGTATAATCTCAGCTTACAAGAGGTTATCCATTCTTTTAAAAGTAGGTTTTAATAAGGTAGTCTTTTTTTTGAACGTGAGGGAAAATCCTCATGGATGCTATACTAGACTCCTACCGACTAAAAAACCTCACGTACCGCCCAACAGCCCCGGGTTGGTTGGGAGCCCCGGGTACGCCCTCGGAAGAATGTCTCAGGATAATAAGATAGTCTAGTCTATTTCCTTTTCAGAAATGATGCCAAGTTTTACCTACTGCAATGATTTATAATTTCTCACTTTTAATGACGCGGCGATTATTTTGCAAATTTCGCATACAAACTTACACTACATAACACACACATACACACACTAACTCCCACTCTTTTAGGCTTTTAGTACTAATAAACTTTCAATTGAAATACTTAATCAAAGTATGTATCTGATGATCAATGTACCTACCTACATAATAACATTATTTTATATTTAGAAATATTAATTTCCTAATCATAAATATTGTACCTACCTAAGTTCAAACCATTTACTCATAAGCCAGTTAACGTTTGTCACTGAACACCGCCCAGCCGCGAGGGAGCTCAGGTGACCTGTGACACAGGTTTTTCCCAAAACCTACTTCAGGCACCTGTCTCTCACAAATCAGGCCTTGTTCAAATTTCAAATTAGTTTTAACCGATAAGTTAAGTTTTCTGCTTTGTGAAGAGAGAAATAAATGAATTTTATTTATAATTATAAGTCACCCGGGATATGCTATCCGTTTTAATATGTTAAGAGGTTTACATACACCAGTTGGACTGGATAAAATAAAATTACTGAAATGTGGCTATGTCTCTAAAATTACTGAAATGTGCCCACGTATTAAGTAGTATTAATGTATAAAATAAATAATAAGTAATTAAACTCGTTCAACTACAGACAAAAACAAGTTGTAATCACAACTGTGAACAAGCTACTAGATTGCTATCTAAAGAGCCTGAACACAATAAAATTAAACTTTGCCATTTACTTTACAATAATACGAAGCTTCCTAAAATATTCCTTTATAACAATTTTCCACTTTCAACTGACCAAGAGAAGTCCAATAGTTGTGCAACAATCTTGATAAAAACAATCGACTCTCCGCTTCACCGGGACAGGGACCGTTCTACTCTACAAGTAGAGTTGAATCTCATTGTTTGAAACAAAAGTTCATTTGTGTAGACAACTTCCATAAAAGGCCTTCAACATTTTATGAAGTATGTAAGTATCATACAACTGTCTACGGCCGGGAGCTATTGATAAGCCCTCTGAAGGATGTACCCGGGTTCCCGCTACCACCACGGCCTCGCCTAGATGGTTCGGGTACCATCACGTCTATTAATGGCTGGACTACGATACAAGTGCTTCAGTGTAATATTGAAGTACATCATTTCTTTTTATTTGTAGGTATACATAGCACTGAAACACGAGTTATCAGTACCCTTTAACTCTATTGGGATATAACTCGACAGTTTCGTGTGATTTTTTCACGACGTATTTCATTATATGGCCCATAAATATTTTATGTCGCCAAAAGTTGTCCGATGTATTAAGTACATGTAATATATCACGCCACATGCTTTGTTTATTTTTAGAACAATAGTGGTTCAATGGATGGCGTTGTGCGTATTTGTTGTATCGCGATGTAGACGATTGCTGAATCGCGATATTATTATTTTCGTCAGATAGCATATAAGCGGTGTTTTGTAATTGGTATCTTTTGTCCTATTAAACAGACTTGGGGTGTCCCTCCAAGTGGGAAATCTGTTTAGTTTTTGATTTATTATTATATGAATATACCCCTTGACCCCCTAGTTTCCCGGTGGTTAGCCATGGTCCTTCGAGCCGGATATTGGCAGGTGTTGTCAAGTATTTTCAGGTGTTATCCATTGAAGAGTGAGTAACATCAACCTAGTATCCCTCGTTGACGCCAACGGGACCCGTGACGGGAGATACTGAGGTAGGAACACACAACAGAGGAAACAGTAGCAAGGCGGAGGACGAGCTCTGCTTTGCCTACAGACGACGAGCAGTCGTAAGGATACAAACTGTGCATACATATATAAGGAAGTGAGTGATTGTGAAGAAAAAACCGTGAGTACTGTCATTCCTATCTATCACGCGAAAGTGCACCTTATTTCTATGGTGAAATATACTTTAAAAAAATAGTGAAGTTGTCTTGAGTAAGTGAACAACTTGGAACATTGGTTAATATTAAGAAAATCGGCAATTTTGAACCTTATAGTGAAGAACTTGGACACTTTGAATATTTGATTGAACTTTTACACTTTGAATAATTTCTTTAAAAATATTGTAGACTTAGAATAGTTTTACTGTGTGCATGCTTAGACTTAGTTAGATTTAAGACAAATATTGTTCCGACGGGGAACCTATGCCCGATTTTGGAGCGAAATTACTAGGTAAAAAGACTTAGAAAAATTCATACTTTATTTACATTAACTTGTAAAATTTTCGCTAGTTTACTTTGACTGAGAACATTTTTATATAAATTTGGTTAACTTTTATTTGGCATGAACACTTGAGCTTGTTGAAGTGGTTCGCATTTTTAGGTTGTATTTTGGTATCTTGTTTTGTATTTATTTTTGGGTTATTTTTTCATTATGTCTTCGGTGGCGTCTTTAGTTTTATTACAGGATGATTTGCATAAACGATTATCCAGAACAAAACTTAATTATAAGATGTCACCCAAGGAGCGCCTCACGCAACAATATATTGAGACGCGGTTAGACAACATTGAAGAATTGTGGGCTCAATTCAATTTAAATCACACGAATCTAGTTAAAGATTTTGGAGCCAAAGCGGAATTCATATCTTCTCCATATTCCACTAAAGAGTTATATTTTCAAGCTGAGGACTTGTTCTTAGACCTTAAGTGTGATTTGCGGACAGCTTTAGATAAGTTTAATGATAGTAGCGCAACCCAGATCGCTGGTTCTGGATCGCAGAATAACTCAGAGTCCAAAAGCATGTCCATAAAGTTACCACGTTTAACTATTCCAACGTTTTCTGGTAAATACACCGAATGGCCCACATTTAGCGAACTGTTTATTTCTGCTATTCACAATAACCTCAATGTAGACAAAGTACAGAAACTTCACTATTTAAAGAGTTACTTGTCTGGTGAAGCAGAACAACTTCTTAGGCACATACCAATATCTGAATCCAACTATGACAGATGTTTGAGTCTACTGGAATCACGTTACAATAATAAAAAATATCTTTCACATTGTATCCTCAGAAGATTACTGAGTCAGAGAAATGTTATAGGTGAATCAGCTAAGGGTTTAAAAGACTTAATCGATACCACTACGGATTGTTTGAACGCTCTAGTTAACTTGGGTATCGATGTTACATCATGGGACATATTAATTTTACATATTCTTAGCTTAAAATTAGATGCGGAAACTAGAAAAGCCTGGGAACTAAAGGTCACTGGTAACCTTGATTGTGATAAGCTGCCTACTTTTGAACAATTCAAAGAATTTATGACAAGCAGATACAGGGCCTTTGAATTATTAGAAACTAAACCCGTTAAAAACCAAACTGTGGATTATTGTAAAACCCAGTCTTTTCATATCGCTACTGAATCATATCCATATTGTAAGGACTCTCATAGATTAGGAAATTGTAAGCAATTTGGTAGTAGTGACGTGCACACGCGGCGTAAATTTGTTCAAAACGCGAATTTATGTTTTAATTGTTTGGGTCACAATCACTCTGTCAAGGCATGCAAATGCACAATTACTTGCCGAGTCTGCAAACGTAAGCATCACTCTTTGTTGCATCCTAAGGGTGAACAGGAGTCGTTAAAAGCAAACGCAGAACCCGGATCGTCGAGCGTCGACGAGTCACTAAAAGCAAATACAGTCCATTTCGAAGATCAAGCAAATGTCGTCTCTTGTTTATCGAACGGGTCAGATAACACTCAGGTTCTGTTATCCACGGCTCTAGTTGGAGCTGTTTCGAAAACAGGAGGTCGGCATATTGTTCGAGCCTTGTTGGACCAGGGCTCACAAGCGTCATTTGTTACCGAGGATATTGTTCAACGTCTAGGCCTTAAGAAGCAACTTGCTAAAGGCATTATATCTGGTATAGGTGGCGGCAACAAATTCATTTCGAACTCTTTCGTTGAGATGAAAATACAGTCCCGGTTGGATTCATCTGTAGAGTTTGCAGTAAAGGTTTACGTCCTTAAATCAGTTACAACTCTTTTACCTGTTAAAGCAACTGCATGGGTGGAGGAGTCACTCATAGATGACATTCAACTGGCGGATCCCCGATATCAAACTCCAGATAGAGTGGATATGTTATTGGGAGCTGAGATTTACTCTAGAATAATACAGAGTGGACTAAGGAAATCATCGGATAGTCTTGTTGTGGCACAGTGTTCAGCATTGGGATGGATTTTATCAGGTACCCTAAATTCATCCCCTAACACCACAACAAATATTTATGTAGGCTATGTTCGCCTCGACGTTGAAACAATACCGAAAAAATTTAGGAAATTGAAAAAAAAAAGGGAATCAAATCGAACTAATGGATACAAGTGGACGCAATAAATTCCTGAACCAGATGTCGGAGACATTGGTTTAGTGAAAGGGTACAATTTGCCTCTTCGCAGGTGGTTACTTGGCAGAGTGATTTAAAAAACATCGAAGTTGGGATGAGATCACACATCCGATCACTCGCGTCGTTAAGCTTCGTGCCAGTGCGTCCACTGCTATCAAAAGGCACACGTCAAATTTGTGTATTTTATCCCTTGGTTATGTTATCTTTTCTATTTCGGAAGCCTATTTATTTTTACTTACTTTTTTCATTTCATTGGAGCAGCTTTGTTTTATGTTTATTTGTAAGTTTTAAATCATAATAATTCATTTAGTAGCAAAACATTATTGATTTTTTGAACCCCGTTTTTATAATTATGTATTATTTCTTTGACTGAATTGTTTTATATCAACCTAAATGTAGTTAGGTTAAATATTGATGTTGCACAAATTAAATTTTCTAAAGGACATAGTGTCACAATATGTCCTTGGTGGGCGGTATGTCCGATGTATTAAGTACATGTAATATATCACGCCACATGCTTTGTTTATTTTTAGAACAATAGTGGTTCAATGGATGGCGTTGTGCGTATTTGTTGTATCGCGATGTAGACGATTGCTGAATCGCGATATTATTATTTTCGTCAGATAGCATATAAGCGGTGTTTTGTAATTGGTATCTTTTGTCCTATTAAACAGACTTGGGGTGTCCCTCCAAGTGGGAAATCTGTTTAGTTTTTGATTTATTATTATATGAATATACCCCTTGACCCCCTAGTTTCCCGGTGGTTAGCCAAAAGTATTGATTCGAGCAAGGAAACAACTTTATACACCGCACTTTTAGTACTCTATATGTTTGACAGTGTATTTGTTTCAGGAAGGAATCCCCCCCCCCCGCACAATTACTAATGAACTCAAACTCAAAATACGACGGCATTTTCCTACGAAATTGGCGCGAAGTCTTGGAAAGGTAAAATTATCTTAAAACTCGAGAACTAATCTCTACCATGCTCCCATTGAACAAACTTAATAACATAGGTCTTGGAACTTGAAAATATGCATAGGTACATGGAGTCAGTCGGGGATTTCAGTAATGCTATTAAAAACGTCTAAACATTATTTTAATGGCCGATTACAAGAAGCGTGGCAAAACTTTGGTAATTAATGAACCCATATCACCTTCCCATAGGCTGACGTAATGCGGGGTAATTTACATTTTGATGAGAGTAGGAGCTGCGATGACAAGCTTATAAGTGGTAATCGCCATGTTGGCGTATAGGGAAGCATAAGTATTTAGTAAGGATTGATTGTTTGTTTGAGTGAATTAGCATAATTCACTTTGGTTTAGGGTGTTCCTATCAATTACAAAACCTTTTATTATCGGTCCCTTGTCACCACGTGTCCATGACCGAGGGCCTGAGAACGGCGAATTGGCTGCTCGTCGTTCTTACACAAGCAGGCCAAGACGGTGGCATTTCTTTTCGCCCCTCATAGTAGTGGGACCAACTATCCCCCCCTTCCCCAAGTAGCGGAGTAACAACCGAACAAACCCCCCAGACGCGAGATAGTACCCGATCCATCTAGCTAGGCGATGCCGCGGTGTTAGCCAAAGTCTGCCGGGAACCCTGGGACATCCTTCCGAGGGCTTACCCGGGACTCCCGGCCATAGACTGTTGTAGGCATTGGGCAGTTTTTGTCGGTAGGAGTCCGTGCATAGCATCCATGTAGGATTTCCACACATAAAAAGAAAAAAAAGGTATTAATGAAAATTGTCGCATTGTTTGGGCTCATTCATTTTAATTAGATTAAGGAAGACAATGTAGGTAGGTATAAGAAGTATTTCGGTCGTCATATTGAAGAATACTTAGTACGTTGTGCCAACATTATTGTTGGTACAAAATATAGTGGGACAGATAAATGGTAACAACCGTATATATTATTATATGCTATCTCATCACGAAGCATTTTTCTTCTCCCAATCATTTCATGCAGCATTTTTGGAATTTTGGGTCTCCACAAATGGTACGAATCACATTTTCTCGTTACGTCTGCGCCCAAAATATTTAAATAGGTACACGATTTGAACCTTGTATATTTGGGAAAAGGCAAGAGCCTCTGCAACAATGTACGTAATACCCTCAATCAGGAATGGAAAAGAGAGTAAAATGTTGATGAAATATTTAGAACGCGGCCAAAATTTTAGCTAGCTATAAGGTTTACAGATTTTTTTCAAGATGTACGTAATCTATGATAGGCACTTCGAAATGTAAAGAAATTGTTTTAGATATTCTCATTGTAAAACAGATTACAACTAACTGCAATTCTCCAGCTGTCACGTTCAAAAGGTAATCAGGTTGAATAGTGTCTTATATCTTCTGTAAATTAAAAAGATCCCTTTATAAAAACCAGCCAAGTGCGAGTTGGACTCGCCCATGAAGGGTTTCGTAGCTGCAAGTAACATAATATAAAAGTTCTTATAGTTCATTGTAACTTTGATTGATGATTTAACACGTTTGCAGTGGTAGTGATTTTTCTAACCAAAAATTGCGGTTTATGACGTATTAAAAAAAACTACCAGATCTATCTCGTTCAAATCAATTTTCGTAGGTACCTAGTTTTTATGGCAATGTACATCATAACTTTTTTTTTAGATTTATCATTCTCTTAGTTTAGAAGTTAGAGGAGGGGGACCCACATTTTTCACTTTGGAAGTGTCTCTTGCGCAAACTATTCACTTTAGAAAAAAATAATTTTAGAAACCTCAATAGCATTTCAGAAGACCTATCTATAGATACCCCACACATCGCCCTCCCCGGCGAATAATATGGTAATCGCAAATTCTAAATTTCACAGGAGAAGGAAATAGCTGTTTTTTGCTTATATCTCAGTGCAGGTAGATTGTATGGCAATAATTTATATGTCAAAAGAAAGCTAGTTTTTGTACAGACTAGTTTCTTTGTTAATTTTATTTTAAAAGGATATTGGAATAAAGTAATTTAAGAAAAACATTTTACTGAAATTGTAGATAAAAAGTATAGTACGCAATGTATCATTACCATATTATTCGCGTGTTATTCCCATTGCTGTCGTGGTCAGTAATAATGCATTACAGTATTGTTCATGTAAATATGGAGCTAAAAACGTTTACGGCAAGTGAACTTTACCATATTATTCGGGGAAATGCATGTGATAGTGTCAACGGTAATATTACTTTGCAAACTATTCATCAATATATAGTGTCAACTGATTATTAGTAATACTATATTGCCGTGTTTAAATGAACAACCTTTGCTTGTTCATTTAAACACGGCAATACGGCTCACCACCTAGTACGTAGAATAAATTTTAAAAAAAAGGTGAAATGTGGGCCTACAATATGCCTCTACCTACCCCTTCGGAGATGAAGGCGTGTTCATATCGCATCGCATCCCGACAGACCTTGGCTAGCACTGCCGTTTCGAATAAGGTTTCTATCCCGCGTCTTAAGCCGGCTTCTGTAAGTATGGCGAGCGAATATTCCGCCGTCCTCTGGCCCCGGTCATGGAGACCTATAGTCCTGATAGAAGACAATCATGCAGCGCCTGCGCTCTAGACTATGGAACTCGGTATTTCTCTTCCCACTTCCCACCCTGCCAGGTGACAGGTCATGCTAGTGAGTGTGCTCACTCACGAGCATGACCTGCTCGTAGAAACAAGAGTCGGCGTCCTATTTACTTCTGCTGTAGCTTATGGTTCGCACTATGTATAATTTATTGTTAAATGAAACTAAAACAAAATGTATTAGATTCACCTTGCCAAATGTTAGGCTGGTTAATACCAGTATTAAGATTAGGGATGATCAAGTAGAATTGGTCGATGAAACTGTCTTTCTGGGCATAAAGTTAGACTCCAACTTGCAGTGGGGGCCTCACATCGGGAAAGTCTCGGGCAGACTGAGCTCTGCAGCCTATGCCGTTAAAAAGATCCGACAACTGACAGACATTAGAACAGCGCGGCTTGTCTACTTTAGTTATTTCCACAGTGTCATGACCTATGGCATACTATTATGGGGTAACGCTGCCGACATCGAATGTATCTTTGTGTTGCAGAAAAGGGCTGTCCGAGCTATCTATGGTATGGGGTTTCGGGAGTCATTAAGTTTAAAGTTTAGGGATATCAACATCCTTACTGTGTATTCACAGTACATATATGAAAACTTATTATATACTCATAAAAATAACAGTAAATTTATTAAAAATAGTGATATCCATAACCTAAACTTAAGAAATAAGAATAAATTGGCTGTACCTAGATTTAGGCTTAATAAAATAAGCAATTCTTTTGCGGGCAATGGTATTCGAATGTACAATACATTGCCGACAGCCTTAATAGGTTTGTCAGTTAATAAATTTAAAAAAAATGTAAAATTTAAATTGTGCCAGAAAGCTTATTATATCTTTTATGCTATAATAAGCTTTCCGGCACAATTTTTAAGACATTTTAGAATTTTTAGAATACAAGGCTGCCTGGCAGTGACACAAATTGCTCCTTTCTACATAGTCAAATAAACTGTATTAGATAATAAGATGAATTTTGTGAGGGACCGGACTGAGTTTTTTGGGGTGTTCTTCTCAGTCTGTAGCATTTCCGAACCCCCAGTAGAGTCACAAAAAAATTGACAAACCTAAATTTTAATTTCAAAGGTAATAAATTTAATTTTATTTTATGATCTTCAGTGAGAGAATGTCCGCCTCAGGACTTGCCAGGTCGCTGATCCCTCGCTGAGCACTCTACCAATGAGTGGAATTTTGTGTCCTAGCTGCTTCTTCACCTTACTGGTACTCCGCTGTAGTCTGCGGGTGTATTGCCACAGATATTTAGCGAATTATTCGTGCCCGATATTATCTGTCACTAGCGGTATGAGATTGTATGCCTCGATTGTAGCATTTCCCCGCCTTGGTTGCTGAAATCGCATCCGTTCCAAGTGTCCATGATCTCCTGGTAGACCGGGGACCGGTAAGTCTCAATTTCGCTGGGCGCTGACCTATGGCCTTACTCCAACGCCTTTTAAATAACGTCGCAAGGGCTCTCGCTTCCATTTTTTAAATTTCATTAGGCTATGACGTATTTTCCATTAAGTGGTCCCTAAAAGGAGATATGCTGCTCAACGGAGACAATACTATACCCTCTTATTACTGCATCAGGCGAATCGAAGATGGGCTTAGAAATATTTAAACTACAAAACCCTAAAAAACGTCAAAACGCTCTTGACCGGTTTTAAGTAAGTAAAACTTCATTGTAGACACACCAGTAAGATTTGACAAATAAATATAAAATAAAATGAAAATGTACAAATGGCGGCCTTATCGCTCAAAGCAATTTTTTTCAGCAGCAACCTTTGAATGGACAAATAAGGTATTGACTCGCGCACGTGGAGTTTCGAACAAGAACGTCACGTTTTTGTATGGGAGGCCCCTTTAATATTGTTATTTTGTCTGTTTTTATTATTTGTTGTGTGAAACTTTTAAATGTTCAACTATCACGGTGTTTGTGATAGGTACAGCTTGCTGACAGACAAACGCAACCGTCACAGGCTAATTAAGCAGAGCGATCGTCTCAAAATTCACAAACCTGTGTTTCGCCCTATTTTGGCCGAAACCGAAACCGAAACTTCGGTTGGTCACTATAAATAAGCGAACAAAATACGCGAGCATTTTTGCTCCGCTAATACTACCGAAAATAGTAGTGTGTTATTGCATTGCCTTCCAACATAATTGCAATATTTTAATGTAAAACCCCTTACTTTTAGAATTTTATCTATATGATACGGTAAGAAACATTACCTTTTTAATAAGATCTGTAATTTATTGTAAAAGGGCATTACGGATACTAACGGGACAAAAAACTTTGCATTATCGTTTACGGTATTATTCATGTACAAATTGTATTACTAATTTAACTGAATAAAATTGTTATGTTCATTATGGACCTATGGGAATTATTCTATTTTCAAAAATATCCACTGAAAAATTCCAAAAAAAATTTACAATGTGTATTCGATGCTCTAAAAACCGAAAATGCAATAAAACCTAAACTGTCGTTATACCACAATACCATACTATTCGCCGGGGAGGGCGACATATGGATTTGATGAAAAAAAAAATTTTGAGTTTCAGTTCTGAGTATGGGGATGGGGACCCCCAAAATTTACTGCTTATTTCTAATTTTATATAAGAATCTTAATGCGGTTAACAGAATACGTCTAGTTACCAAGTTTCAACAGCATAGGCCTTATAGTTTCGGAGAAAAGTGGCTGTGACACACGGACGGTCAGACAGACAGACATGACGAATCTATAAGGGGAACCCTTATAGATTCGTCATGTCTGTCTGTTCTGTCATTTGGCTACGGAACCCAAAAAATGAGGTGCCGTTGACAAAAGTGTTTGGTATCTTTGTAGAAAAGTGTCCCTCATAATGACGAGATAAATGAAGAAGGCTTAGTGACCCAACCGGTTGACGGAGGCTACTTAGGTACAAACCATTTCCAATGGCTGTATATCTTCATCATCAAGAGAAGATTTTCTTTTTCATCCCTATTTTATTTATTGTCTGGATCTTTTAAAATGGAAGTTGTTCAAAAAGGAATTTATTCTGTCTTCTTAACATATAACACAATAATGTTGAAATATCGAGCTTACTAACAAGCTCTCTTCAGTTCAACTCATTTCAACCCTAAACTAGGTGCTGTACAAGCAGGCTACGTAGAAAGTGGGTACTTTATTTACAAACAATCTATTCTATAGTTTGTGTTCCTTCACGGGTAATGCCGAGGACGTGGTCCCAGCGGAGCTGAGCTAGGCGTAGGTACATAATGTTTTGTTCAAGGACATCATGACCGTTTACTGAGCCAACATCGCAAGGCAATATAATAAGTAGGTAGCTACTGGTAGCGTTATAATAACTAGGTTATAAACAAAAGGCGCACTGCGTAGGACCCCCGATTTTTGACTACGGAACTATATAAGTAGCACTTGACCAAACAGTGTCGAAACAACGCCAATTTAAAAACAATCAACTCTCATAACAGTAAAATAAACTACAAATAACAAAATCTAGATTCAGCAACTTACACAAAGAAGAGACATCAGTAATTGTGAGTGTTCAAAGCAGTTCAAACTGTATTAACACTGGAAGATTGAGGGCAAATTGGTTTAAGTGTCGCTCGCTTTCAATTCAACTAATGCCTGAATAGCCTTCACCGATCTACTTGACTTTGCACAAAACCAACTTGTAAACACACGAGGGCACATTGTGATAGCAAACGCAACCAAATATAGGACATTAACCACGCAAGTATGTAATATTTAAAATAAGTTAGTGCCCGCGGCTCCGTGCAAGAAAAACATAAGTACAGATTCCTTAAATATGCTATAACAAAGTATTTACTTATTTATTTTAAGAAATGGAATCGTGGTGACTTTCATCACAGCAAAATGCGCTCGGCGTACTTTGCTTCGCCTTGATGAATTGACTTTTTTTTAAACGCATTAAAGGATGGATTTAATAACTTTTTAAATAAAGAAATTTTGGTTACGTCATGTCTGTCCCAGGTTTTTACCCGTATGTCCCAAAGAAAAATTATTTCTGAAGACGGTAAATGTCAAGAAATTCAATTTAAGTCAGTAGTTAGAACCTTTGCATCGAAATGACGAATTGTTAAGATTGTTCGGTCGGCGTTTGTGAAATGTAAATTGTTTAAAGGCATCGGTATTCTCAAGGGTTACCAAAATGGCTACTAAATTTAAAGATATTAATAGTTTTAGTTAGCCCTGTGGGTAACGTGTTAGAATGATGTGCCGGGAAACAGACCAGGTTTATAAATAAATATTGTGAACCAACAAAAGTGACGTAGTTCTAAAAACGACGCAGGTTCCACAAAGTGCCATCAGCCAACAGTATAAATAAGTAAAAACTTACCCAACGAGCAAAAAGCGGTTTTATAATTATCCTAAGACCAATTTTCAATAGACTTATAACGAACTCATAAGAGCTTACAAGCCCGGAAAAGGGCCCACTTTATTAGTGTATTCAGTTTTTTAACAGTCTAATAGTACCCTCATGGAATTCAACTAACGACTGTAACAGCCGTGTAGCGGCATTTTGTAAAACCATACAATCCTACCAAATCTATTAATAGTCTCTTAGAAAACTAAACTAGATTGTTATGCACTTTACAACTGTTCTACAAGTTCTCATTTCGTTCATTTCGTTCAGTCAATCATTCAGTTATCAATATTGGGAGTTTTACACACTCCGTGTACATAATACTAAAAACTTTATTAAAATACTTACTAATAATATTTTGGACATTAATAAGGCAAGTTATATGATAATTTTTCAGAGTCCTCGTATTTCATGATGTTAATCAAAATCGTACTGGGAACTCGTATTTCTCGTCCAACATACCAAGTTTCTGGTGAAAATTTTAAAGCCCCTCTTAAAATAAGTAATTATACGTTCGTATTCATTATTTTAAAATAACAAAATGTTCCCCATTAGTCATTTTCGGTAGCCAATTTTAGTTTAGCATTTGGAAGTGTTCTACTATACCTTTATAGACAAACTCGGTTCTATAATGTCTCATAGTCACTGCATTCACTCGCCATGTTTTTGTCTTTTGGGGAACCGTGGTGAAATAAGAAAAACGCTAAATATACAACCTCATATTGAAATAACACCTGTAAGGTGGTATTTGTGTTCATGAATCTATGCAGGTATGTATTTATTGACGATTTGTGTACTTAAGTAATTAATATTTTTTTGAGTTAATGCGCTTTTGCTCTAATACTAACAGTACAAGTTTGTCATATTTATTCATGAGCATAATCACCACCTAAGTGGTTTGGTGTTACTTCTTCTGTATTTGAGTCATAGTCCAATATACGGAACCCTTGCCAGGTTTTGTGACTTGAACTTCACAAGGTCGTACTGCGAATCAAAAGAACTATTTTGGCCCAAAGAACCTATTGCAAGGGTAAATAATCTTATCATGACTTTACCAACGAATCACAAGTGTTTCTTTGACAATAACAGTATTGAGCTTAGCTCGTATAAAATCATTACACTTATAATAGCATGTGGCAAGTATGTTATTAGTAAAAGTAGTATCATTATTAGCTCGCATTAAACTAGATTTAATTACGACTTACAAATGGTTTTATAAAACTACTTTATTTGTAACGGATTCAACTATTGTACTTATTAGCGCTTATAAAACTAAGTAACAAGTGTAAATGGAATCAAGTGTATTTACACTTAGGGGCAGCTTTAATAGGAGATTCGGGTCTATAGTAGCCTAATAAGCAATCTTAAAAGGGCTTACAAGTGCTGGTTATAAGAACCTTCATTCTTAAGTCTGATTGCTCTTACTAAAATCTTTTACAAGAGGGTGCGGCTTATAGTGATCTGTATACATAGTATTATAAGCCCTTAAAAGGCTAATTATCAGAATAATCGTGATAAAATACCAAATAGCATTTTCTGAGACGCATGTAAGAGTAATTGCGAACGCCAAAATCAATATAAGAATCTTATAAGTGTCTTATTCCTATAACATAATTATGTGTTCTGAGACTATTTTGCTTGTTGGGTAGGTAGGTAGTATTTGGAACTAACGTTAAAAATATGAACGGCAGATAGTTTCAGCCTTTCCTTTTGCTCGTGACTACAGGGTAGGCAAACCAGTGTAACACTTCTGGTGTGTCATAGGCTACGGTTAACACCTTAGATCTGGGAGGTGAAATATTGGTCTGTATACAAAAGTTGATGATTATTACTATATTATTTATCTTCTATTTATCGATTCAAAACACCTAATTATTGTCTGAAGTCATCGGATGAATGAATCGACTTTTTAATAATAAATTATTGTCCCAGTTAATATCCACGTCTACGACGCGACGCTGACGTCTTGTAAAATATGACCAGATTTTATGACACTTTCCCTAACATGTAGGCTCATAAAGTAATATCTCAAATCTGCACAAGAATGAACCTTTGAACCCATCATACTTATATGTTTGACTATAATAATATATAATAGCAGCCGTAACGTAATAAATATGTGACTGAAAGCAATCTGGAACTTAACATAGTTTTTGTTGTAATATGATGTACGTAATCATGGTGGAATATGGAAGTTTTAATGTGATTTTGTCCACAAGTAAATTTTAAATAGGTTTCTTGTCATATTTTGCGTTAAAACCATCAGTCTCGTTAACAAGTTTTTTTTTAAATGAAATTCAAAAGGTACTTTTCAAAATTTACCTTGACAGAAAAAAGATTTCACCTGCTTTTTGGTCATTTTCTAAAACAGGTCCCATAAAAAGTAGGTACCAATATAACGTCTCTTTTCTCACCGTACATAAATGACACAGTGTGACAGGTCATGTCGCTTCAAGGTTTTAATAAAGTTCTTGTGAATACTCTCTTTTATTACTCGATATAATTTAGGAGGAGGATTCATTATAATCGTTGTGTACCTACTTACTTACATCGTCTTTTAGGCACTCGTATCTATTCAAATTCTGAAAGTCGATACTTACCATGCTGCATCGCAATATGAAAGTACGCAAATCTTCACAAACATTCATATCCGAAACAATATTGTAAATGCGAAAGTAACTCTGTCTGTCTATCTGTTTATCTGTTACGCTTTCATGCCTAAACGACTGTAGCGATTGAGATGAAATTTGGTATAGGAATAGTTCGAGGTCCTGGGAAGGACATAGGCTACTTATTAACCAACTAAGCAAAAGTAGGGTAATGATTTTACGCCAGAACGACTTCTACGCGGTCGAAGCCGCGGGGACCGTCTAGTTTCTTATATTCGCAAAAATAAAAATAAAATAAATATTTGTGAACATTCACACACAAGAAAGAAGAAGTAGGATAGTAAAAGTTGCCTTCCAATTCGGGGAAAAATGCGTAACTATTATGTACTAGGTACCTATAGTGTGACTGTTAAATAACATTAAATGACACGTTTTGACGCAGTTGGAACGCTACCAAAAACTAACTGGACAAGGGGTGGGAAGTGTATAATGAAACTATACAATAGGGAGGCTGAAAAATGATCATAACATCCGGAGCTACTACGGTTGTGACAAACGGTGCAACACTGAGTAAAGCTGGAATATAAATAAAGAGGAGAATGGGGAACGATACAGAAAGTAAGTGAATATGTTTTGCCTTAGGACGCTAAATATAATAAGTCAATACAAATGATATGTCGTGCTCAAACTGTGGAACACATGGCGCCGGTTTTTTTGGTATCTCTATCGAAAACAAAGAAATCATAATATGAGCAGTACATTACTCTATGAATAACCGTAGAGTCCATATGTTATTAGTCAAATTTGATACAAAATAGATGACAAGTGTATTAGGAGAAGTGCAGTGACACTCTCGATCCATCAGCAGTCACAGTGTCGCAGGGGGGGGGGGGGGGGGGCGTTCACATGATGTTGTAATGTGTTTACACAACAGTCAATGCTTAGCTACGTCTTATTTAGTATTAGTTGCTCTGCAACACAGCGCTGTGCCAGTTTATAGTTGAGGCTAGTTTGAGCCCTAAAAGTGCTGATAGGGCCACACTCACAGGGAAATAAGAGCAATCGTAAATATTCCATAACAGGAAACCACATAAAAAACGCTCGCAAAATTTTTGTAAATTCTTGTAGATTATTACTTCAGAATACAAAAAAGTACGGCGCAAAACAGAGCTCAATTCCTATTTGTAATTCGATGCACGTGAAGGCGAGAACTCGCGATATATGGAAGCTTGTCGAAGGAACTCAAACGCGAGTTAATAGAAATAAAGTACGACATGTAATGAACGCGGTAATACAATTTTAGACAATCAATTATGTTATGTATTTACCAGTTTATCTACTTTAACTACTGACTATGGACGTACTACATCGGTACCGTCTTGCCACTTTGAAAATGGAACAAAAGATAAAGGTACCTACAAATAGCGAGCTACTGCTCGTTCGCTCTAACTTTGCCGCTCGGCTCCATACTAAAGTCGATTTTTTTATTAGACGAAGTAATTTACTTCGTCTAATAAAAAAATCGACTTTAGTACAGCAACTAATGTCACTTCTTCATACAATGTTGCGTATTTTCTATGACGAAGTGACATTAGCTACCGTCAATTTACTTCGTGTAATTAACAATTCGGGTATACGCCTCTACGCCGTACGGGTAGTACACGAATCGTACCAAAATAGAAATAAAAGTATCCTAACTGTGAACACCCTATACGGTCACCCATCTTAGAACTCACAATAATTATGCCGCTAGTGATCGTGTAGCGTACTATCTATCACTGAGCATTAGAAGTTAAAAACGTTTCCACATTCTACAAACTTCTCAAAAGACAAAAATATTTTCTTTATTTGCTGTCGGTATCTATCGAAATTCTTTGAGCGATTGAATTCAACATATATCCGTTTGTATGAAATATATGTTTACTGTGCTTTGAATGAGGAGTATTGAATTGAATCGAATTCAGCAGTGTTGTTTACATTTAGTATTTCTCGGAAACTTAAAAGATTAATAAATATGACTAACTAGCTGATGCCCGCATCTTCGCCCGCGTAAAATTTGTTCCCGTTTCCGCTTCCCGTAGGAATTTATTCCCGGGATAAAAAGTAGCCTATGTATTATTCCATACTATAATGTATCCCTGTGCCAAATTCCAGATCCGTTTAGCCGTTCGAGCGTGAAAGAGTAACAAACATCCACACATACACACTCACAAACTTTCGCATTTATAATATTAGTAAGAAGTAAAGTCTGGTGCTGCAAATGTCGATAGACTACGGTCTTTGAACTACACTTTAGTCGAGCAAATGAGAAGGTTCTTCTTAATCAAAGAAACTGATCCCACTCTTTGCAATAATCTAAATCCTATTGTGTATTCACTAGCAGAAATATAAAAAAATAAATAGCCAATGAGGAGGCAAATGACTAGCTTACAAGGGTAAATGTATCGGAAAGTATCCGCCGCGACCCCATCACAATGATAATATAATAATAATATTTATTTCAAAAATTGTTTACAAAAAGATTACAATATAGGCTTATATCTATTTTATAAAATCTTAAAGTAGAATGCAATTACTTTACAATTTTCCACGAAATTTAGCGAATGGTCAGTCAGTAATGCTATTTGGTTCCATTGTATAGTAGCGCTTTATCTGATCTAGGTTTTAAAAAAACCTGTGTTTCAGACTACACCTGTTCTGTTTTATTTTACATTTCAAGTATCTAAGTTATAATAGGATGTCTGACGTGTAACAGTTCCAGAATACAAGTCTAAAGTAAATAAAATAAAATTAAATTAATAGTTAATAAATAATAATAATTATGCTAATAATTATGCTTATAATTATGCTACGAAATATCCTATTATTTTAAAATTTCCAACAGCCCTTCCGTGTCCTCGTAATCAAGGGTCTGTAAACATTCTATAACTCTAATCTTACAGTTCCTATGGTTTAGATTATGTATGGTTAGTATTTTGTTAAGTTTTTTATATAGATGAGGTCCCAGAAACACATAGAATCTATTTGTGAAAGCATGTCTAAGTGGTGTATGCGTGAATATTACTTCTTTACGTCTCCTGTCCGACTTAGGTGCAAGCAAAGGTAGTTTGGAGTGTTGGTGTAATATAGTGTTCAGTATAAACAGTTGGCGCACCGAGAGTACTTCACATGCAATGTATAGTTGATGTGTGGGAAATCTAAAAGGTCGAAAGGTGGCTACTTTAAGGATAGCTCTTTGGGATCGTTCCAGCGGGAGCAAGATGGATCTCGCGGCACCGCCCCAGGAAGTAATACAATACGTAATAATAGATTGGCACAGCGCTAAGTACACCTGTTTTATTAATTTATATTTTGATAAGTTACGCAGATTCCTAAATATGTACATCAATTTGCGCACTCTGTTACAAAGCAAGGTAATATGTTCTCGAAAGTTTAAATTTTTATCGATTGTTACGCCTAGGTATTTTAAATCATCGTTTTTAATGAGAGTCGGACAAGGGCACGCAGTGTCAGCGAGTCTACAGCTATGTGCATAGATATCTAGGTTAGTAGTGGATTTGTTAGTGTTACTCATTGTGAACGATATGTATTTTGTTTTATGGATATTTAATGTTAGTAGATGGTCCTGGAGCCAATTATTTACTGAGTTAAAACCATTTTGTGCGTGTTGAAAAACCTCGTCTCGCGAGTTTGCTGCGAACAAAAGCGCTGTGTCATCAGCATAAGAGATCACCATACCATTTTTCAGCTGCATGCTACATAGTTCGTTCATGTATATTAAAAATAGGGTCCCTCCTAGTACACTACCTTGCGGGACTCCGTAGCCACTATTTCTCGTTTCTGCGCTGTATATTTTCCTATTTTGACACATTGTTGTCGGTCTCGAAGATAGTCAGAGAATAAGAGTAGTTGGGTGCCTCTAATTCCAAAGGACTCGAGTTTCCGTAGTAGTATGGTACAAGAAATAGTATCGAAAGCCCTAGAAATATCAAGAAAGATCCCAACAGTATGCATACCTTTATCCAGGTTGGTAGCGACGTAGTCGACAATGTAGACTAGACAATGGTAGGGCCGATACAGCTGCGACTGCGGACAAACACATACTTATGTAAGGGTGTGTGTTTACCCTTTATAATAGAGATGGAGCCACTGAAACCTCAATTTAAATTAAATAATATGTGGCAGCGCTTGTAGCCCCATAATCTTATGACGAACGTGCCTACCCAGTCTTCTGGTAAGATTACACGGAGATTAAGGTACTAATCAAGGACTTTAGATTGAAACTCAAAAGTAATAGCAAACACTGATAGGCACCTACATCAACAATCACATCATGACTGCTATGACGATGAAGCTGTTGATATAACTAAGATATTTCAGTATTATATTATTATATTTGTTATTCACATTACCCGCTGTTCTCACGGCCACACAATGAATATTCTTCATCGTTCCACAGCACAGTTTGCACAGTCCTCGCTCCGTCGCGAATGAAAGTTAAGCCCGACCTATTGAGGTCCCGAAGCGATTTGACACTATAAAGTAAATATCATTTTTATTGTCTAGCTATTTTAACATACATTTAGTAGGTACAATGCATGTCCAGTAATTTTAGAGAAAATACAAAAGGTTATTAGTAGTAGAAAATAACGGAATATTTATCATAATTTTGTGTCTTTCTTTTCTCGGGTATCTAATTAAGCTATGAATTATAAAGCTGCATGTTCACTATACAGATGGATCGACGAACTGTGTTCTGGTGTGAATTGAAAGAGGAGCATTTTTTTTTTTTTTAATGATCAATTAAATAGGTACCTTCAAATATTGTTCTAAAGCAAAAAACTCACCTGTAATCCTATCTCCACCGGGAGATACCTGAAAATAATTAATAAGTTCCGTTAGTGCCGGTCGAACTGTGTACAGAACCTGCGTGCGGTCCCAATGTGGCTGTTTACTTGCACCGAGTTAGGGCGAGAGGCAGTCAACACAGCAGAGGGAACAGCTTTGTACCTATGTCATGTTTGCCAATTTTGATTGATGTCATAAAAAAGGTTTTGTCTGATTTTATTACGTGCATACATGACTGAATATTAATAAAAAGGATAGGCAGCGACAGAAAATCGGGTTTCAGAGTCTACCACACTTATACATTTATATGTGATGAATTTCGATCTATAGGATAAAAGTTATCTTTTATCCTATAAATCGAAATTCTGTAAAGCTACCTGTTTACTTTTGAAAAGTTTTATATTGTACTAGCGGACGCCATGCGGGTTTATCCGCGTAGGTCCCGTTGCCGTGGGAATACGGGAATAAAATATAGCCTTTGTTCATCGCGAAGAGTGTAGCTTCCCAACAGTGAAAAATTTTTTCAAATCGGTCCGGTAGTTTCGGAGCCTATTCCATGCAAACTAACAAACAAACAATCAAATCTTTCCTCTTTAAAATTATTAAAGTATAGACAAACCCAGTTTTGCATTATCATGAAAATACAGTACAAGGGAGGGTAGCGGTAAAATATTTCTGCAATATGCATGTACTTGCTATAAGTGCTACAACCGCTACGAGGTGCTACGAAGTTCTACGATTCTGCAACTTTCTTTAGCAAGCTACGTTGAACATTGAGCAAGAAAACTTTTATAACATTTTATAAAAAGTTATTAGGTATGAAAAACAAAATCGCTTACCACAACTGATTTATCGACATAATATTTGGCGGTGCGGTTTAATTCCCCTGTTTTTAACCAAGTCTAAGAAGTGCGTAACAATTTGAAATGTCATTTAATATTGATACACTTAAAACACTGTAAGTATCAATCGTCACAGCATCGTTGGTTATAATAACATCTATCTATCGGCTATCGGGTTCCGCACAGGTACTATGAGTTGGACGAAGGGGTCAGGGTCAACAACATTTAAATCATGGTCGGTTACAACGGCAGCTGTAGCATGGTATTAAAATCTCGCTAATTACTGCGAGCTACGAATTGCCTACAACTACACGTTTTACCTTAAAGTGTGGTCTGTTTGTCAGCAGAAAGCGTTTTAACGCATACCCTGTTTAAAAGTAATTAGAATGAAAAAAATAAATTGTGTAAATAAATTACGTGTGGTTTCAGGCGGAGGAAGAGTGAGAGGAAAATTTGTAGCATTTATTTTCTATAGATGCAGTATTCAGGATGTGAAAGCAGCCTTATCGAGTTATTTTTTTTAATCGGTTGTCAGTGGTGACATTTCTGCTGTCAGAATGACAGGATGTCATAAGGATTAGTGACGAATCGTTTTTGCATTCAATGAAAGCAGGTTTTAGACGAAATTCGAGACGATTCCACGTGAGAGAGGGGATAAAGCCCTGATACAAAGTTCCAGGTCTCTTTTTACGATCGGCTAAGGACGAGGGAAATTGATATTACTCTGAGTGGCACGCCTCAATTTTTCTTTGGAGGTTGTAAGTTGCAACCTGAGGACCTGTTAAGGAATTAGTCTGAGTTTACTTATTCTCCTCGGAAGGAGTTAGACTCTGTGTCAACCTACACCCGGGACACCGGTAAGTGTCATTTCTTGTTTGCTAAGCGGTTCGAATTTCGTCGGTCGCGATGTCAGTTATTTCATTTGTCGTTTACTTGTCATAACAGGGTTTTTTACTACGGGGAAAAGCGGCCCGTCCACGGTTAGCAAAACCACACCCAATGACACGTGGACTACATGAGCGAGGTGCTTTGAGAGGAACCAGCCGCCTCCACGTGGCATTCTCGTGCTGTGCTGTGCTCAACTTGACTCAAGGCCAGTAATTGTCACCCAATTATAAGTGTAGTTAGCTGCTTACCCGTTTTACCTGCTCACGCGGCAGTGGTCTATTGAGTAGTATTAGTACCTAAGCCCTGACTATACTTCTGTGTACCTGTGATATTTGTGTCTATCAGTGAATAAGCTCTCTGTGTGTCTCTGTGTATCTCTGTGTACTTAGTAAATATATGTGTGTACACCCTATTGGCTGTTTTCGTCAGAGCCCTAGCCTACCTTTGCACGCACACTGGAATCTCTGTAGTAAGGCGCCCTGGGAAAGAGTTCTCTGCATAGCTACCTCGCGCTAGTTGGTGAGTAACACTAAACAGCATTGTGTTATAAATTTTAAGCCGTCCCAGATTAACTGGCATCTCTTGGGCCGTGTATATAAAAAGTAGACTTGGAGCGTCCGGTGCTAAGCGTAAGGTTGGGAATATCTGATTTTAGTCAGTTTAAGTTCGACATAACATCACGGGGATTGCAATAACTAAAAAAGCAGTCAAGTCAGTGCACTCGCTGTCGCTTGTTAGTAAGACTCAGAGTAAAACCACTAAGTGAGTTAGCCCGACTCTTTGGCGTTAACTCAATTGTTTCACATCTGGGTCAAGCCAAGCCGCGTCGATTTTTACCATTTAATTAGAACACAGCCGACGAGAATTACTACTAAAGCACTTTTTACCACTAATTCATATTCATGAACTTGAGTGTGGATTTCGTATTTTATGTGATGTAGATACTTGTTCAATTGTGTTTGACCGCGTGGAGAATAAAGGATTCACAAACCACTGACATTGATTGTGACTTGCGACTCACGTGTTGGTTCAAGGGTGTATTGTACGCGACACATTTTAACACAGATTTGATTCGAGTTACTCTCGGTTTGGTGCGTTTTAAAAAACCTACCATATTCGGGTTCAGAACAAATGTTAATGTTCAAAGTTAGGTGTAATCTTTGTAATAACAATATTGGCGCAAAAAAGAAGTCAACTTTAAAAATAAATATACCTCTTCAATTGCCTAATTTACAATCTGTCCAGGAAATTTTGGAGGTCAAAATAAAATTCTCAAAAGTAAGTCTCTTACCGAGGTTTTATCATTATAAGATTTGTTTATTTACAGCTAGGAGCTGGCGTGGTGTGTAAATTAAAGAATAAAATCTCCAGCTATGACACTTTGCTGCTGGCCAATGTTTGCCGTTTTCGAAAGCTGCCCAGCCTAACCAGATCCAATCAAATCTGCCTATGGCAGTCCACTCCTGGACGTAGGCCTCTCCCAATCTACGCCACAACACACGGTCCTGCGCATTTCGCATCCAGTCCCAGTATGCGACCTTTACCAGATCGTCGATCCATCTGGCGGGTGGACGTCCTACCCTACGTTCGCCAAGTCGAGGTCTCCACTCCAGAACTCGTTTGCTGCCGACCACTCCAGGTCTCTGTCGGATAACCTCATTTCGAAGTTTAACCTGATCCATGAACTAGGTAACGAAGTGTAAAGGAAATTTCCTGCGACGACGACGACGGATTTAGACGCCTTGGATGAACTTAATGTTGTATTAGTCAGTTCGAGTCCGGTATAACATATCACACGTTATAAATAGCTACTTAGTTTGTTGTGTACATAATATCACAAAAGATCGGAAGTATACAAATTTTGATATTAAATAAATAAATAATAATAAATAAATATTCACGGACATCTCACACAACGCTATCTGATCCCAAAGTAAGCTAGGAATAACCTGCTTGTGTTATGGGTATCAGACCACGGATATTAATACTTATATACTTTTAAATACATACATATTATACATAGAAACACCCAGACTCTTGAGACAAATATTTATTGGTCACACAAATATTTGTCTCCGGTGGGAATCGAACCCACGACCTCCAGCGCCGCAGGCGGTATCAGTACCAACTGCGCCACAGAGGAAGTCGAAGATATTATATTTCCACGAGTGTACTCGTAGCGCCACCGGTGCTGCAAACGTCCATAGGCTGCGGTGACCACCAGAAGATCTGGTGAGCCGTACCTAAGCTTGTCTGCCACCTTAGTAGTATAAAAAATATTCAATTCAGTATGGGGTGTTCACTTAAACATTCGAAGTATAATATCAAAATAGTAAAATACTCTTTTTTTGTCCTTAGCGACATTAATTTCTATTAAACTATAATGAGCGACAAACAGAATCTGACAAATTTAATTTCCCTTTTTGGACGGCGATAAAGGTATTCACAGTGTCAAGCAGAGAGAGTAACTTTGTTCACACAAACAAAAGTCACTTTATAAGAGGTAGATCAGGACAATGCTCAATCGCGTTGTTGATGTATCTGCGACCGATGTTCCAGTGGGCGATACAACGAGATCAACTCGCCTGCACGTGATCTGAATTGAATTGGGTAGCGTGCTGAACCACGCGACATGTTGGTTGCAAAAGGTAAAGTTGGAACAAACTGTATCATTCTGTTCAGAGAATATTTTATATATTTTAAGTCCGAGAACTATTTCCTTGGGAAACTGGTAGTGGCTAAATATCACCACTCGGAAAAACCACTAGGCTCAAAAAGAATAAAAGTAAGGAAATTATAAAACAAAAAGATTAGATGTTTTAAAGTGTTGGACATTGTTGTTTGTGTGCCAATATTCACGAAAACAATTTAAAGCGATGATCAAAGTACACGCGGTCGAAGTCGCGGGCATCCTCTAATATAAATAAATGGGGTAATTAAATATCAGCATTTCGAATTTTCGATCAAAGGTCCACTTATAAAATCAACTCTTTGATCATCAAGGAATTTGATATCACAACACAAACAGAAAAGGCGAATTACTTTAAAATAACATCTTAGCCAAAAAGCTTTCCTTAATGAAGTTGATTTATGATTGAATCAATTTATCTTATCTTCGTGTTTAACTAGCGAACGATCCTTTCTCAAACTTGTTCATTATTCAAAGATATTAAATCCATAAATAATGAATACCTTTTTTTAGATCAGTTTTATAGAAGTTATTTGATGATTTTCTTGGAACTTGTGAATCAGATTGACGAAAATGGCCTTTTAGTATACTTTTTACAGTGACTATAGGGAATACACAGAACAAGCTTTCAGTTAATTTTCTTTTGATCTTTAGTTAATGCTGTTTCTGTCCAGTGGCGAGTTGACTGCCTCTGTGGCGCAGTCGGTAGTGATACCGCCTGCGGCGCTGGAGGTCGTGGGTTCGATTCCCACCGGAGGCAAATATTTGTGTGACCCATAAATGTTTGTCTCAAGAGTCTGGGTGTTTCTATGTATAATATGTATGTATTTAAAAGTATATAAGTATTAATATCCGTGTTCTGATACCCATAACACAAGCAGGTTATTCCTAGCTTACTTTGGGATCAGATAGCGTTGTGTGAGATGTCCATGAATATTTATTTATTTATTTAACTTTATACAATTAACTTCTTGCAAGTACCTACTAGAGAAAATCGAAACATAATGGAATTTCTTACTTATACCAATACATTAAAATTGACAACAAGACATTTTCTGTTTATCCAATTCAGTTTATTTTATCCTAATTTAATATAACTTGTGATTTAGACACGAAATCTGAAGTCACGCTACAATGCCCACGGTATGTGTGACAGGAAAGATACTTGTAAGCATTCCAATATTGATTCATGTTTGCTCTCAAAGTCAGGTTTGCAGCTAGCAGCTAGTTATACTGCTTCGCTAGCGCAGTGGTTAGTGTATATGCGACTGCCGTGCTGAGGTCCAGGGTTACCTGGCTGTGAATCCCAGGTGGGAAATCTTTTGCGTGGTCCGCGAATATTTTGTTTCGGACTATGGTTGTTTTCGTTGTATAGGCATTTAGTGTGTGTTTAAAAACATAAATATCTAATTATAGGTACGTGTACAAGATGTCGCGATCATAATTGAAAGCTTATATTTGCTTCATTTGAGCTAGTTGCTGAATATTAAAAAGACAAGAATTTACGCTTTTTAGGGTTCCGTAGCCAAATGGCATAAAACGGAACCCTTATAATTCGTCATGTCTGTCTGTCTGTCCGTCCGTATATCACAGCCACTTTTCTCCGAAACTATAAGACCTATGCTGTTGAAACTTGGTAAGTGGATGTATTCTGTGAACCGCATTAAGATTTTCATATAAAACTTGAAAAAAAGGTAGTAAATTTTGGAGTTTCCCATATTCAGAACTTAAAAACAAACCCATACCTGTGGAGTATCTATAAATAGGTCTTCAAAAATGCTATTGAGGTTTCTAACATCATTTTTTTAAAAAGTGCATAGTTTGCGCAGGAGACTCTTCCAAAGTGGAAAAATGTGTGTGTGTCCCCTCTAACTTCTAAAGTAAGAGAATGATAAATCTAAAAAAAATGTCAGATGTACATTGCCATAAAATCTACCAACGAAAATTGGTTTGAACGAGATCGAGCTGGTAGTTTTTTCTTAATACGTCATAAACCGCAATTTTCGCCTAGAAAAAACACTACCACTGCGTACGTATTAAAACATCAATGAAAGTTACAGCGAATAATAATAAATAATAATAATAAAATATTCTTTATTGTACACTTAGACCATATAACACGGGACTAGCCTTTGCGAACCACCGCATACAAAAATATTCTGCCAGTTTTCATACAAGTGAAGTGGGAAACACAAAGACATATAAAATTTCATTGCATTTAAAAATGTATTAATCGACAAACGCGTAATGGCTGTTGTGTGTTAATTGTTATTGTACAGTCAACTACAATGTAATGTACTAGTTTAATCATATAAAATGATGTACTGATGTACAGGCTTTTCATAAAGCCAAAAGACCAAATGGTCATGTGCAATGGCAGAAAACAATGCTTAAGTAAGGCGCATCCTGTGGTTAGATGATCTAAGATTGTACACCATAAAGGAACATATTCAAAGAAGAAGATCTTAATCTACGTATGAACAATAGGCGGCCTTATCGCTAAAAGCAATCTCTGCCAGGCAACCTTTGGATGGATAGAAAACTTGAAGCTGATAGGGGCAGTGTACAAATTTTAGAAGCAAACATATACCAACAACATAACTATAATTATATACATATAAATAAACATACATAAATACACATACATATTATATAATATATACAATACATAAACATACATACAGACACGATATACTCGTATTTAGAGACACATACTAAGAAGAAAACACGAAGTAGGTACTAGTCGGAAATAGACAAAAAGTGATTCATTAGCATACTCTTGAAAGATACTAGTGATTGTGCTCGCCTTATAGATACTGGCAAAGCATTCCACAGGCGAATCGCTTGTACAGTGAAGGATTTGTCCACGAAATTTGTTGAGTGCTGTGGCATCCAAAGAGTCAAATTTTCTGATGACCTTAAAAATCTCGAATGTTTGTCATGAAGGAACGTGAAACGTTCTTTGAGATATCGGGGAGTACAAGGATTGAACAGTATATTGTATAGTAAAGCTAATATGTGAGTATTCCGTCGAAAGCGAATTGGGAGCCACTTGAGCTTTTTTCTGAATTCAGATACGTGGTCATATTTGCGTAGTCCAAATATGAATCTAATACAAACATTTTGAAGGCGCTCAATCCTGTCAAATTGCTTCTCTGTGAGATCAAGATAGCTGACATCTGCATAATCAAGGATTGGGAGCAAAAGAGAGTGGGCAAGCGCAATTTTAGTGGCTGTGGGGAGAAAACTACGTAATCTACGTAGTGATCCTGCAGATGCAAACAGTTTGCGCCCGACCTCCTGTAGCTGATGATCCCAGGACAATGTGCTATCGATATGCACTCCCAAGTTTTTGACCACATCGCTTATACCAATAGGAGTACCATTAAAAATAACTTGTGGCAAAATTGTGTAGTCGATACGTGACGTTATCCAAGAACTCCCGACTATAATGACCTGGGTCTTTGAGGGATTAACTTGAAGCCCATGATTAAGCGAACTACAAGAACTTTTATATTATGTTACTTGCTGCTACTTTACTTGCTGCCCTTCATGTTTTTTCCTTGAAGTGCCAGGCAGCGACATAAGAGCGCCTACACCAAATATTTGAATCACATGGTCTGGGACATCCTTCCGAGGGCTTACCCGGGGCTCACAACCATAGGATGTTGGGCGCTACGTGAGGTTTTTTAGTCGGTAGGAGTCCGGCATAACATCCATGAGGATTTTCCCTAACGTAAAAAAAAAAACCTATATGTACGCGGTGTTTATTGACTCACAGTAGTTCAAAATAAATCATTAAGGTTTCAATTCACTGAATTATAAAATTTATATTCTAAAATAAATTGACTCAGTAATAGGTAATCCCAACCAAACCTAATTAAAATCGGCATGTATTTAAATCGATATCTATTTATTCCCTTTTTCGAACAAAATATTTCAAAGTTAAACCAAAAATACTGACTTGCACACTAATTATGCACACTAAATAAACCAAATTTGTTATACTGTTTAATGGTATTTGCAGATCTGTTTTACTGAACGAATAACTATTATCAGACTAGTATATCTAAAAATTCCATTGTTCAACAAAAATATTATAACTTTTTAAAAGAAATTTATCGCCTAATTTATTTTTAAGAACATCGTTTATTTTAAGTAAAACCTCAATTTAATCAGTCGCCTCTACAAAATTAAATTTTATTGATTAAAAAAATAAAAGTCTAACCTAACATATTCCGTTATAAGATAGTACAATTTAGAGTGCAAGTTAGTATTTTTATTATGCAATTTGTATTTCTGTTTTACAAATCATATATTCGATGATGTACGAACCACATTTTTGGTGTAAATTCGATTAAAAAGGTCATCTCGTTCTGAGTAATATTTAAGTTTTAGGACATGTTTAGTTAATCAATTGGTTTTTTTGCACAGCATTTAATTTTCTGGTTTGCATTCAGTAAATTAGTGGAGTTACCTAGTGTGCAGAAAAATTAAACAGAGATGCATTTAAAAATATGCCATTAAAATCTACCTAAGTTTTTAACACGTCCTCATAAAATAAATTAAACCAATCAAAGTCGAGCTAAAGTCTACTTTAACACATATCACAAAGGATTTGAAATTAAAGTCCATTGTCACAATTAAAAATACTTCATATCTGAGAGTGAACCAATTAAATTGTGTGAAGATATCTGCTTTCATCCGCATCGTACCTATATATTTTTACTGAGATTAATAAAATATTAGAACACTAGGTTTTGAGTTTCAGCTGTTTGTGAGAGTATCTGCAGAGATAAATAGTTACCAGTCTAATGAACTTTGTCGGCATTGACAACGAGTAGGTACTTACTTGTTTAATGGGTGAGGAATAATTCATACGACTGAAGTTCAGTCAGGTGCATGAATTACACAGTAGCGGAATGCCTAGAGTACTCAGAGTACTGGGCTCATTATGAGTGTACGAGCAAAAGATTGTGTAGACATTTCATCAGGGAATGCCAATAGGAGTTTGAGTCTGAAGTTCATATTTATCGTGCGGCATTATATTAAAACTAAATTGCAATTACGTATTGGAAAAAGTTGCTCGTTTATGCTACAGCTTATTCAAAAAATATTTGCACTTATCTATGTAAGTATACAAATAATTCGTTTAAGGTGTCTGTTTTAAATAAAATGAAATCAGATCTCTCCCAACTTCGCCACAACATAAGATCCCGGGTAGCGTACTTAAAAAAGTTCAAGTTGAAGGTTTCAGTGAGTGAAAAATATAATTACCCAGTAAAATACGTATTATAACGATTATTACAATATAATTGAATTTTATTTTGAGTGCAATGAAAACGATGAGAGAGTTAGCAATCACAGATTAGCCGTGCGTGATCCACCGATTGCCAATTTATTATCGAAGCGCTTAATTTGATAGTATCAAATTGACAGTTGACAGGATTTTCCGACCCGCGCTCACTCTGCGACTATTGAATGTCGATTATGAAGGGTGAATTGGTGAAAGTATTCTGTAAAATTCAGGCTTAAATTCAATTCGCGAGATAGTGAGTAGGCTTTTTTAAAGTGAGGGAAAATCCGTCATGGATGCTTTGCCGGACTCCTATCGACTAAAAAACCTCACGTAACGCCTAACAGCCTATGGTTGGGAGCCCTAGGTAAGCCCTCGGAAGGATGTCCCAAGACTCCCAACAGACCTTCGGCTACCACTGCGGCCTCGCCCAGGGGCGGTTCGGGTGCTATCCCGCGTCTTTGGGGGGGTTTCGGGTGTGATCCCGCTTCTAAGGGGGGCGTGCGTGAATTTCTCACGTCACGATGCCGTCATGGGCCTGCTTCTGTAAGGACGGTGAGCAGCCCTCTCACCGTCCTCAGGCCCCGGTCATGGAGGCTGATAGTCTTCGGCGAAGATACGTCGCCGTCGCCTTCCATGTCTCCACGGTTTCCTGGTGGAGCACGGACCGCTGCACCTCGCTACAGTAAGTAGGTTAGGGAGACGGTCGCCGAATTCCAAAGCGTACCTAGGCTGTAAAATTATGCTGTATCATTCTTACCACACAATAAAACTCGGCCAAGTGCAAGTCGGACTCGCGCATTGTTTCAATAAAAATAGTGCAAAAAATTAATTACGTTTGTTGTATAAGAGCCTCATTAGGTATTGCTATTTGTTGCCTTAGAGCACTCTATAATGCGAATAGCAATGGTTCTTTAATACCAATAATAAATAGAATGATAATTTTAATATACTGACTAGATACGAAGGCAGGGTCTGAAAGGGAACGATAATTTCAAAATCAACACCATTAACTAAAATTATTCATGCATTGTTCGGAGAATCCATAAATGTGAAACATTCAAATACGTAGGCGGTTTTTCGGTAGAGGATCAGTCTTGCAAAAGACGACTACCTACCCAAAATATCATGACGAATTTCAAAATTCTGAATGTACAAACGGAAGCAAACATATTGACAGCTCTCTGTATCTCATTTCTCGTGAGTAAATAAATGTATTATTGCCAAATAGACTTTATAAAGGACAATATTGAATAGGTAGATTATGAATATCTGAAATGAACTAGGTATATTTTCTTCTTGAAACAATTTTTAATGTGGCATGCAAATAGAAAACAACAAGTTCTTTAGTCCTGGTGTGTACACAAACGAGTTTCGCCTCCAGTAAACCATTTAGTTCGCTAGCTCCTGTTTGTTTGTATTTGCAAACTGCCTGCCTTCCTCGTATTTGATTCTTTACTGCATTTGTATTTATCTAGCTATTTCTGAAGCGGTATGTTCTTGTTCAAACCAATTAAAATAAATGCCCTTTATCCTGTGGTACCTACCTATCTTGAGATAAAATAAAATTTCTACTTAGTTTTTTACTGCTAAAAATCCTTTACGTAATTTAAATTATGCACAACACGAACTTCAATATCATTAGGGTTTTCCGTACTAAATTTAATCTTAGTATTACTTTTTAATAAATTTTTATTTTATAATAATATGATATTATTTTATGATAATAATGTAATGATAGTGGTAGCAGAAGTGAATAAATAAAAAAAAATCGCATATATAGCCATAAGCGAGATTTTATTTTCTTATTTGCGTTCCATGAGGATTTTCCCCTAACGTTAAAAAAAAAACTATGTTTCAATAATTTCGCAGTTTCAATGAGACAGTATGCTCTCTCGAAACTATTTATAATACGTAAATTACATTTTTTTATTTGCAACAGGGGGCAATAAGGCTCTTCCAAGATCTTCGTGATTCAAACTAGACTTTCCTGTAAGTAGTGCACCAACTGATTAACTAACGTGGTCATAGACAAGAGAAGGAAAACTCGATCACAAAAATGTAAAGAAATGTTGGTGTCGTACAGGACGCGAACGTGCATCTTCTGGTTTGTCGCACCAGACGCCTTAACCTCAGTGTCTCGTTCCAGCGGTTAAGGCGTCTTGTTACAAACCAGAAGGCGCAGGTTCGCGTCCTGTACGATACCAAAGTATTTTTCACATTTTTGTGACAAGTTTTCCTTAATGTCCAATGAATCCAAGTGCATACTAATTGCTTGTCAAATTATTATCCCTAAGGAAAACTCTAAACTAAGCCCTGTGCCAACCTGTCTGGTCAGCGTGGCCGTAAAGCTAAACATCCACCCAAAATTAAATTTGTCTACGTCCAGTAGTGGACTCTGATTGGCTGTCTAACTGATTTAATTGCATTTATTTACCGTTCATATATGAACGAATCAAAAAGTACGGTTTACAAGTTTTCTGAAAGACACTTTGATTTTTTATTTCGGACATATTAACCTGAAGTCATTCGACAAAAAAGGCTAAACGTTAACATTGTGGGTGAAACGAATAATTTAATGCATTATTCGAATTTAGTGGTAGGTAGGTATAAGTTTGCAAGCCGTAAATCAAGGAAGATATGACGCACGTGTCCGTAACGACCCCTCCGGCCGCCATGGCAACTGAGTTTGGCAACCAGTTGCTAAAAAGTATAAGATATTCTTATTACTCAACTAGTTGCCAAAGACGAATGTTGATTCTTGATACACACCTAGTTGCGAACTAATAATTTCTCCAAAAGGTCTGGTTACTTAAAAAGAATTACCACTTTCAGTTCGTAACTAACATCTCCCGTAGGAATCCAAAAAGTTGTAAAAAAAACCTATTTAAGTTATTAAGTTAAGAAGAATGCCTGAAAATGATTCCTGTATACCTAGTGTGTTTCAAATACTAATATCGTGAAAACAACGAGAATGCATTTATTTCATGTGATTACTTAACTACAGCTTAAAATAAAGTTACTGAAAATTAACAAGTATATTCATATTCAATAAAAATAAATTATCTCATATCTCCAATTCAAACTTTGTACTTAAGTATGTTCTTAAAATGGGATAACAAATGGACTGATAATTTCGAGACAGTGTCCGACAATAATTTTCTTTTCATTTATAGTTTTTATCGCTAACCCAATTTCCTCATCGATCTCCTCGTACTCCTTCTTTTTTTTAGGTGTTTCTTTTTTTAAATCATAGTATGAGGCTTCAGATTCTAAAACATCAAGGAGATGTGCCAACGTTGGATTTTTCTTACCAATAAAACTGTTGATCTTTCTATGCCAACCCTCTATATTGTTGTTAGTTCTAAATTGTTCGGTTTCACAACAACAAGATTCAGAGAAAAAAGCTTTTTTAATCCACTGCTTCTGGAAATATTTATTAAATGTATTGATTTCCTCACTGACAGGACTTTTTGCCATTACATAACCATATCCTTCTTTTAGGGATTTTTTTGGTAAGCGAGCAATTCCAATACATCTCGCCACATGCCTTTTTTTAACTCTTCTTTTTATTTTTAAGGCCTTCGCCTTTTTCCATAACGCATGGTTGAAGTGATAATAACATCCCTTAAAAAGTATATCAGGAAATACTTCTTTAAAGGCATTAATTGCCGCAATTTCAAAATCCAATGTAATTTTTTTAGGACTCCAGGTAGGAATTTGAGACTTAATTATACTTAACAAAATTGTAAATGTTTTATTTCTTTTATCGGGAAGAAGTGCGAAAAATAATGGAGTTATGATATGGTTAATTTCATCATAGCCATGAATGGTATATAACTGTTTGAAGGCTTTTGGGCAACTTCTGAAAGTGCCATTAGCGAAGAAATGTTTCAAATTACTCATTTTTGTTGTCACATCACGAATACAAAATACAATGATTCTGAATTCTCCATCTTCATATTCACAAAGATATAAATGTTGGTACTTCATTGGTATTTCAACGTCCGTAGCATTTGAGAAACGCATTTTTGAGGAACCAAGTACTTTGTTTCGCCCATTGTAAAGGTCACTTTTCACACTGCTGAACTTAGGTATATCGCCAACGAAATGATGTCCTTCATTTTTTAATTCACGTACCATATTGTCGTATTGTTTAGGGATGGATTTGAAATTGCAACTACTCTTTCTTTTGAGCTCATCCAATTTTTTCAAATATATAGTTTTCGCAAAATCACGTCTGCAATCGTGTTCGTGTGCCCTTTGCATTACTATTTCATTACGCGAATTTAAAGTGATATTACCTCTGCATCCTTTTGTTAGGCTACATTTCCAAAATGAGTTTTCATTTACATATATTTTTTTACGGCTGTAACGTCTACCATCGTACAACATAGAAACACCTCCTCTTCTTGAAGTAATGAATTCAATTTCAGATGTATTCGGGTATACATTTGAAGTAGACATATTGATGTCTCCGGAAACGACTGATTACTGGTGTTAAATCGTACACACATACTCGTCCAATAAATGCATTAATCTAATGTGTATTACACATAAATTATATTGCAATTAATCGATAACCTCAAGTAACATATAAAATGATAGATGTCAACTACATCAGTAAGAAAACAAAATATATTCCGAACTTTTTAAGTCTGAAAAAAGTTTGAATTCTGTTTGCAGTTTTGGTTGAGTAATAAGAAAGGTTTTACTTATTCGGCATCTGGTTGCGAAACTGCAAAGGTAAAATATTATGGTCCAAGATCCCAGAGCCCCCAGACGTCACTCATTTTCTGATGGACAAAATATGTACGAGTGATTAGTGGTGGGGTGTACTATGATCATATGACTAGTTGCTACCTTGGCCAGACGGCCAATTTTCTGGTAGCAATTAATCAAGGTACTTAAAAACACTGCTCATGTCACTTAAATTCTGATAGCTGATTTTAACATATATTTTACACAATATCGTTAAAAATCAGTATTCATTACTCCCAGACATATGCGGTCGGCGGTTTCACCTTACAGACGCTTCAAAGCTCTGAAAAAAATTTATTAAGGTCACTTATTTTCTGATGCTTGATTTTTATATATTTTATTCAGACAACTGTTTTAAAACGTTTTGCAAACGGACAGACCGATCCAAGGGGCCAAACATTCCCCAGACCCAATTTTAATGTCGCTGAGAGTATGGGCGCGGGCATTATCCGTGCGTATTATGCGTATATGTAGCATGTCTAATCGAAGTCGGAATTAATATTGAAATGTAAATAAAAATGCATAAGTACCTATTAGTAATTAACGCCTGTCATTTTAAAATTTACTTTTTCGTATTTGTTTTATTTAATAGAGAATTAAGTTTTAAAGGTAATAATTTGAAAATCACGTAAATAATCAAAGATTAACTTTGAGAAAAGTGCTCGTCTGACCGCAATAAATATAGAATTGTGCCTTACAAACTGTTTCATGAATTTTTTTTAATCGAATTTATTTTAATTTTTTAAAGTAAATATCAAGAGGTTCACAAAGTATTAATAATTTAATGAAATAACAGCAACCTTTTCAAATAATTATTTATTGGTAACAAACCTTAAAAAACTACAAAAAATAGGACAAATATTTTTTCTAATCTTCATTGTCATCGTCGTTGAAGTCAGGTAATTCATCATCGAGTCAATCTTGATATCGAATATCTAAATCGTCATCTTGTTCATCAGTGTTTTCCTCGGGCTAAGGTTCGTTACCAATAAATAATTTTTTGAAATGGTTGCTGTTATTTAATTAAATTATTAATACTTTGTAAACCTCTTGATATTTACTTTAAAAAATTAAAATTAATTCGATTAAAAAAAAATCATAAAACAGTTTGTAAGGCACAATTCTATAAATTACTAGCTGACCCGCGCAACTTCGTTTGCGTCAAATGAGAGTGACAAAGAGAGTGGTATAGTATTAATATTTTAAGTAGGTAATATAATCCCGTCGCTTTTACACTCGTCGCGTGTCTTAGGTATATTTAATAGAGGGTTGTAGGTTTTAATAATGTGTGTAAAAAGTGATATAATTTTTCCCGTCGCGTCGCTTATATTCATTTAGAGTTGACCCGCAAAACTTTGTTGAAGTGATATAATGTTTCCCGTCACATTTATTTTTGTCCGTTTTTTGGTACGGAACTCATCGTGTGCGAGTCCGACTCGCACTTGGCCGGTATTATCTTTCAGTTGATTGGCTACTGCTGCAGAAAACGTTTACTTCCGACGCGTAGTCGAGTTGCGTCGCTCATATTTTAAAAATTATTGTGAAGGTTATTGTAAGTGAACCTTAAAAGATGGGCATTTGCTGTTCAGGACTTTTTTTTGTAAATTTTTAAGAGGAAAAATTTTGTAGTACATAATTTTTACGTAACTTTAACCATTTACGCAACGTACGCAATGAAACCTCACAAAAGAAATACATTTTCCCGTTCTTAAAACATTATTCATGGCTGCTCCGCTCCTATTTATCTTAGCGTGATGTTATATAGCCATTAGCCATCCTCAATAAATGGACTAAAAATCTGTGAAATTATTTTTGTAATGCAACCAGTAGTTTCTGAGAACCTAGCACAAACAAACTCTTCAGTTTGATAATATTGTGAGCTCACCTTAAAAAGAAAGACAAATAATTTTATTGTGAGCAAACCTTAAAAGATAGACATATGCTGTCCCGGACTTTTTTATAGAACTTTTTAAGAGAAACAATTTTGTAATATACAATTTTTACGTAACTTTAACCATTTAGGCAGCGTACGCCTCGGAAGCTCTCAGACGGTAAAAATATTCCCCGTTTTCTAAACATTCTTGATTGCTGCTCCGCTCGATAAATGAACTATCAAACTGTAAAAGAATTTTTGAAATCCCACCAGTAATTTCTGAGATCCTAGCGTTCAAACAAACAAACAAACTCTTCAGCTTTATAATATTAGTATGGATATAGTATATATAGTATATATTGTATATAGTATATAGTATGGATTGTCAGACGAATCTTTGATTATTTACGTGATTTTCAAATTATTACCTTTAAAACTTAAGTCTTTATTAAATAAAACAAATACAAAAATGTAAATTTTAAAATGACAGGCGTTAATTACTAATAGGTACTTATGCATTTTTATTTACATTTCAATATTAATTCCGACTTCGATTAGACATGCTACATATACGCATAATACGCACGGATAATGCCCGCGCCCATACTCTCAGCGACATTAAAATTGGGTCTGGGGAATATTTGGCCCCTTGGATCGGTCTGTCCGTTTGCAAATCGTTTTAAAACAGTTGTCTGAATAACATATATAAAAATCAAGCATCAGAAAATAAGTGACCTTAATAAAATTTTTTCAGAGCTTTGAAGCGTCTGTAAGGTGAAACCGCCGACCGCATATGTCTGGGAGTAATGAATACTGATTTTTAACGATATTGTGTAAAATATATGTTAAAATCAGCTATCAGAATTTAAGTGACATGAGCAGTGTTTTTATGTACCTTGATTAATTGCTACCAGAAAATTGGCCGTCTGGCCAAGGTAGCAACTAGTCATATGATCATAGTACACCCTACCACTAATCACTCGTACATATTTTGTCCATCAGAAAATGAGTGACGTCTGGGGGCTCTGGGATCTTCCTCTATTATGGGTGTGTATTAAGAATCAACATTCGTCTTTGGCAACTAGTTGAGTAATAAGCATATCCAATACTTTTTAGCAACTGGTTGCTAAACTCAGTTGCCATGGCGGCCGGAGGGGTAACGACCTGTTCGAGACTGAAAGCAAAATAATTTTCTTTTAATAAACCTTTATGTGGCTAGTACCTGCTTAAAATTTGTATTTACATTTTGATATCAATGTGCAAGGGATACAAGCACACAGTTTTTGAAGAATTATTCAAAGTATATTTTTTTGTTGAAATAGGTATAATGTTGCTATCAGCAACATTATACCTATTTCATGAAAAAATATGTATGTAAATGTATCAGAACAGAGTAATGAAAAGAGATGTAAATGTATCAAAACAAAATAAAAAGTTCAGTCAATGTTTTTCTAAGGCTACGTCCGCACAGGCAGGCGGCTTGCTTGGCGCCTAGAGCCTAGTGGCTTGCATCCTGGCTACTTGCTAGGATACACGGTGGCCGCACTGAAAGGTGGTTTGCGTGGGGGGTCGCTAGGTGCCTTGGTCATTTGCTTGTCGGCACGTTGACAAGATGTCACTTTCAGAAACAGCTCTATACTGCTCTGTATCGGGTTCATACATATGATCACGCCTCTTATCCACCAAGGGGTAGACAGAGGCATATTAGATGCCCACATTTCACCTTTGAGATTTTGTCCTTTTTAGATTTTTGATTTTGTTTGAGTAAAACTATGTACGTTCGCTTAGGTTCTCTCTCTCATAGTCATATTGGCACCGACTTCAGTATTATATATGTTGATATCTGATAAATCAGAATGTGCTAACTTTCTGCTAAGTAAATTTTATTTTTCAGTTTTTAGTTTTGTTTGAAGTCGGTTTCTTTTTTGTTAATTATTTTTTTTAAATAGGTACTATTAATATATTATCAATAAATAGAGTAGATAAATAACTAGTTTTACTTTCCTCATATTAGCAATGCAAAGTAGAGTGTTTAACACGGATAAAAGAATCAATTCTGATTCGGACTATAACGTCTAAATACCTCGGGAATTGATTCATTCAACCCTCGGATAACATCCGCCATCAAAATGCCTCGCGCCTGGCGACAAAAAACCAACATGTTTGTTTACTTGGATACACGCTAAGCTACTCACTAGGCGCCAAGCGCGCAGTGCGGCCGGTCGCGAACATTCAAGTATGTTCGTTTTACTTAGCTACTCGCTAGGTGACTCGCTAGGCTCTAGGCGCCAAGCAAGCCGCCTGCCTGTGCGGACGTAACCTAACAGAGTACTGCTACCCACTTAACCTTTTTGAATATGAAACGCCTCCACATTCATTTACCTTAGAATCAGCTGTAGGTAGGATTTTGAATTATGAATAAGATAAGTTCCCCAAGCTTACGTGAACCAGTCTGGAGTGCCGAGTTGGAGTATACCTAAGCTTGTATCATATTTGAGTCACACGACAATCTCTACACTCTCTTTACAATATTTTCCTCTGTAAACGTAAATTTTTCTGTCATCAAACTATAATTCTTTGTAACTAAATTCCTAGGCGATAAACCTATATTAAATATTGGTCATGTTTATGTACCTACCGTGGTACCTACCTATCGCTACACATAGGTAGGTACATAAACATGACCAATAAGACCGCCTTTGACTTGTGTGTTAAATTTTTGTAAATAGTTTTTAACAAGGTGTACAAATAAAGTATTATTCTATTCTATTCTACCTATACGTGCTAAATATACAGAGTGGAATTTAAAGACCGTGAATGGAGGAAAAGTACCCATAATATTGATCATAGCAAATTTTGCTAAAAGATACAGGTAGGTATGTTGTTTAAAAGAAATTGTACCTTATAAAAAACTCTTTCGGTTGATATCATAAAGTACAGGATGTTTTATTTTCACATCTCACCGGTTCGATTCCCACTCAAGCTAGTGATTTTTCAAAAAATTATAATGCAGTTTTATATTCTTGAAAAATAAAATAAAGGAATGTTTCCTTTTAGCAAAATTCCTTTTAGCATCAATATTATGGGTACTTTTCCTCCAACCACGGTCTTTAAATTCCACCCAGTATGTTTAGCGCGTATACATGAGCAATATTCCTATAGGTACCTACACCACGGCAAGGGGTTTGTTATTTCTTTCTTTATAATAAAGGCAAACAACAGCAATAATCGACCACGAACGTAGTCTGTGGCGCAATGCAGTACATTATCTATAACGCGGCCTTCGCTTGTAATGAGCTGCTCATTAAGAGAAGAAGTTAATGTGCGTGTTAAAATATGAAGTTTAGTCCTATTTTCTTTTAGTTCACGCCGCCCTTTAATAATAAGTTGATTATTTATTTGTAACCTGCGTTATGAAAAGGCTAGATGGATAGGTAGGAACCGCAAGACTTTAGAAAAATCAATTCCACCGCGATTGAAATCCACCAATAACTTACCGAAGTACGAAGTAATGAAAAGCGATAGTCCTTAATGATCACTTTGACGAGGGACCAACCAAGCCGGTTTTGATCAAACGGCTCTTTGGCGATTTAAACCTGCTCAAGTACTTCAGTAACAGCTTACAACTAATCACAAATGTTGCTTCAAGTGATTTACTGTGAGCATACAGATGTTTCTACGATATCTCCCTTAGTCTAGTGCAACTCAGCGAGGATTAGGTTGAGCCGACATTGCACTTTGTTTTTTTATATTTTATTCCATTGGAAAGTGTAACTTTGCAACAGTGAAAGAATTTTTCAAATCGGTTCAGTAGTTCCGGAGCCTATTCGTTACAAACAAACAAACAAACAAAAAAACAAAAACAAAACAATTCTTTCCTCTTTATAATATTAGTATAGATGGCACTTTGTTCAATATCTCAGTGAAACATATTCTGTTTGTCCATAGCATAATGGGGGTACAAAGCTGAAAGTGGAGCAACGATACTCGTTTCAAGTCATTGCTTCTAAATGATAAAGTAACCATTACGTACAGAAATGATAAAGTATTACGAATAGTCAAGCTGAGGTGGTCTGAACCACATTGCTTAATTGAATAGTCAATGAGCAAGCTCTACCGTTGCATTATATTGCAACTCGGTATTCAATAAATGAATCCTTTTGTTGTTTTGTTTCTTTTTTTATCCCTCACACTTAATTTCCTTTTATTTGTTAACGAAATTTTTAAACCTATAAGGTGTAGGTATAGGTATTGATAATACTTTATATCCTTTTTCTGATGTAAAATGTAACACTATAATTATTACATTTTACAAGCAGGTATTTCCATTAATGTAGAGTACACTTGAAACATTCACCAAATTTTGTATGTTCATGTTAGATAAATTTTACACGATGAATTTATTTTTGTAAAAACTCAGACACAATCACTCCTTATCAATGTCGTAAGAAACGTCTCACTATGTAAGCCGGGTCCTACAAGTATGAATAACTTAACATCTACATTTTTAAAGAAAAGAAAACTTATTTTGTTAACAAATCTGCCACGTAGACATTTTATTATTTTACGTGTGTTTGGGGCAATGAATGTTTGTCACTTTTTAATACTTTAACTACTGAACGAATCTAGCTGAAATTTGGTATAGGGCTAGATTATAGAAGCGGTCGCCATCTATGCTGGTCTAGTTTTGTTGTATGTGCGAGTGCAGTTCTTGTAAGGTAAACCAATTTGTGCGAGTTCCAGATCTGATTAGTGCGACACTCCCTCCGTAATTCTTTAGACAGAGGTAAAAATAATCATTTTTATTATCATACTAGCTGACCACGCAACTTTGTTTACGTCACATAAAGTGTATGAAAGGAGAGGCATTTCTTCATCAGACTCATCAAGCAGCATGTGAAACTGCCCTGTTTGCTTAATCATAAAAGAGCTTAAAGATTATCCCCCTTATTCATAATCGTTTATTAAACCTATTTTAGTTAAAACACATTTTAAGTCTATTGCTGGCTCTAACCATACTCTGTCATTGGTTAGAGACAGCAATAGACTTAAAGTGTGTTTTAACTAAAATAGGTTTAATAAACGATTATGAATAAGGGGGTTAGTCTATTCTAAAACAATTCAGTCCGCGCCGAAGGCGTGTAGTGCATCAGAGATCATCACGTTAATGATTACTATGAGCATTACAATATAAGGTAGGTACTCTGAATATTTATAAAGATTTTGAGAACCCAGTCAAACTAACACATGTGTTAGTTTGACTGGGTTTTTCCGAGGGCTCTTAAAAATAGCTTTATTTCACATAGATGCAGCCACAGATGTCCGCTAGTTTTAAAGTGTTCCTAGTTACTAGAAACAAGAAGTAACATGACAATACCTTTATATTACATTCGTGTTCATTATAAAACAAAAACTATTTCTAAGCCCCAGCACACACATTCATTATTTAACTTGTTTACACTTTTCTATCGCACACCAAGCGTACCTATTAGGTTAGCCAATAAATTCTAAGTTTTATAAGGTCAAACGTAATGACGATCTACACTGGTGTTATTTGTGTTCTAAAATATGTTCTCGGATTAGTGTCAACTAAGTATGCTGACACTGTCTGCAGAACGTTTTATCCCATGTTTTATAGGTTCCTTACTCTGGAGAAATCATTAATATCACCACCTTATTTTTTTGAAACATATCGCTACTATTATTTATCTACTGTATACTACCTACTGCGGTGGTACCCTGCACCCGGACCACCTGATCAAAATTGGTTACTCGTTATAGCCCGGATTGCCACTATATAGCACTAACAAGGAACCCAGCGAAGTGCACTTACAGTGTATTGTATTACATTATGTGAGACACGTACACAGTTTCGTTACGACACGAGCTCGTCACTGAGAGTCCCCACTGCGGGTGGCGTCATTAGGTTCCGTATACTTGTGCCGCGGGTGTATATTGTATTAACCAGACCATGTCAATAGATATCTGGTCTCTGTGGCGAATATGCTAACCGAATAGTCAATTAGGTAGGTATAGATATATTTTACTCAAGTTCGTCAGAGTTTCAATGATTGGAAAGTTTTGCAAAATTTCCAACCTACCCAGATTTTAAAAAAAACTTGAGAGGTGTCAAGGGACACCCGGATGGAACGAAGTTCCTTTCGATTAATTAGTGAAGGAATTGTAATAAAATTTTATTTTTTTAATTTATGATAATTTTTTTTTTATTATTACCCCCATTTTATTACCCCCCCCCTTCCCCCCCCCCTCCCCCCCCCCCCTTCCCCCCCCCCCTCCCCCCCCCCTTCCCCCCCCCTTTTATTTAAGCGTTTCTGTACTTCGGAAAGGACGCTAAGCCGTTAATTTTGGTTGACAGTAAAATGGCAGTCGTGAAGCCAAGTTGAAGGCCTTTTAAGGCGGCTTGAAAAAATTCTATAGCAGGCAGTCACAACCTGCGCCTGTCAATCTCAATACGGCAATACGGCTCACCACCTATTGTGTGGTAAAAATTCGTGCTGTCATTGTTTGTTTACTTGTCAAACGTTGACAACTGAAACAAGAAGATTCCATAAGAAAGTTATGTGACTCGAAAACAATGTCAGAATTGGAAGTTATTACTTTCCTGCACGGAGAAAAAATTCTAGTTACGTTAACCTGATTATAGTTAATTTAAACAGAAAACATTGTACTATATGTGAAAGCTATATTTATTGTTCAGTTTACATAAACAATCTAGTTAAATCTTAACAATATATCTGGTATTCTCAAACATATTTTTATTTCTCTTAACACACTTTTATATGGTGTGTACACGCAACTTTTTGTACACATTACTTGTTTTTATTTTAATTATAACAGAAAGGTATTGTTTGTTTAAATATATTTTTTGTGAAGTTAACCAGATTATTTTTAGGTACTAAAAATAATTGCAGTGGTCATAAAATAACTGAATGTAAGCGTTACTATTTCTTTTTTTGTAGTACTAAAACATGTTTTACTTATAAACATAAGTAATTTACCCAATACAATATAAATACCGTAAAGTTCAATATACTATATTGTTGTCTAAGTAATATTTTATTTTGAAAGTTACTATAAATATCGTTAAGATTAATCTATATATATATATAAATATAATATTTTGCTGGCTATGCAATATTTTATTTTTCAAGCTACTTTATTTACAATGTTATTTTTGGCTGCTCCACCAAATTTTTTCACAAGATTATTGCCATACATCTGATTTTCCTACTTGAAAAGTTAGTGTAACATGAAAAAAAGACTTTGCATACAAAATCAACGAACTATGAATTTTGTATGAAAAATCGTTTTTTTTTCTTTATTTAAAACTAACAGTTCCAGTAGGTAACTTACATGTTTGGCAATAAAAAATCTTGTGAAAAAATTTGGTGGAGCATCCAAAAATAACCTTGTAAATGAAGTAGCTTTAAAAATAAAATATTACTTAGCCAGCAATAGGTATATTATATTAATCTTTACGATATTTAGTGTAACTTAAAAAACAAAATTTGACTCAGAAAACGAGAAATGCAGGCTTTATGTCATTAAAACAACAGCATAATGATTATGTTTTATTTAAATCTGATATCTTAAATAAAAAACTATTAAGGTTGATAGATATGAAATATGCCAAGGTTTGAGAGTAGGTAGGTATGCCAAAGTCAAGTAAATTTCACTGTGAAAATATAAACCATTTTCATGTCATGATTCTTCTTAAGAGCAGCGTATTCATGTAAGTCCAAGTTTGGACTAAGTTCTACTCTAGTAAGGCGGTGGTACCTTACTAGGGCTTGCTGTGGAATTCGTCACTAAAAACTCACGTTTCACTGCGCTTTATCACTTTCCAACACTAGTGCACGTCGTCGAACCTTTATGTTTAGTAATCCACCATAAATTACACATAAACAGTCAAGAATACACTACTTTTGAAATAGTAGTTTTTAATACAGTTGCTCAAAAAGTGGCGTATTACAGGGACGTTTAGCGTTCGGGATGTAGGCTATTACACACTCGTGCTTTTTCTTTACCTTTCCCGCACTAGTGCGCGTTTCCTTTCCCAATTGTCAAAATAATGTCTGTGATTCATGCAAATATTTCAAAAAAAGATACTAACTTGTTTCAATATCAGATTAAAAGTAATTTTAATTAAAATTTAAACATAAATTAATATAAGTATCGGCCAAATTTTTATAAATATAAAAAAAGTTGGCTGTATGAAGTGCACTGCCATAGTCTCTGCTTAGGTAGGGACATATATTGTTTTACGGTTGCCGCCATTTTGGACAATTCAGGTTTTATTGTGTTTTTATTATTTTATTAAATTGCTTAATTTTTTCGCAACTGTATTAAAAATAGTTGTTCAATACACGTGTGGGACTGTTATTTAAACTCGTTCCGACTGTCTACCCTCGCCTTCGGCTCGGGTCAACACCTGCCGTAACTCGTTGTAATAACAGAAATCCCACACTTGTATCGAAATAGTAGTTTTCGATACAAGTGTGGGATTGTGGAAGTGTGGGATGTAACTCGTTGTAATAACAGAAATCCCACACTTGTATCGAAATAGTAGTTTTCGATACAAGTGTGGGATTTCTGTTATTACGACGAGTTTCGACAGATGTTGACCCGAGCCGAAGGCGAGGGTAGACAGTCGGAACGAGTTTAAATAACAGTCCCACACGTGTATTGAACAACTATTTTTAATACAGTTGCGAAAAAATTAAGCAATTTAGTAATAGTTATTTATGATATAAGTGTTGTTTGTTGTTAAAAACGTCGTATGACACACGTGAGGTTTGGTCATTACACTCTCGGTTTTCTTGCAGCCCTCGCCTTCGGCTCGGGCTGTGCAATGTCACCTCGAGTGTAATGACCAAACCTCACGTGTGTCATACGACGTTTTCCAACACACTTACGAGTAAAAAACTTAATTTTATAATTATTCATGGTACTCAAATAAACAATGCTCACAGCACACACGTAAAAAAGTTTGTCAAAAAGGCGCGCTCCGCGCTGATATTTTTTTTTTCTGGGGCGCGATGTCAGCTGTTGGATCGTAGGCACGAACAATTACGCTAAACAGCCAAAACGCAAAATGTAAAAAATCCCATTTTTATGTATTTATAAATTAGTTTCACGTTGAATTATTAATTAAAGTAAATAAGTTGTTGAAAATTTATTATATGCAAGGTGGTACACTTCTTATTTTTTACAAAAATTGTGTTATTTTTAGTAACGAAACGTATCTAAGTCAATACTTTTTTCCGAGATTTAATAATAAAACTATAACCCAGTTAAGTTAAGAGCAACTAGAATGCATAACTAATATCTTTCAGCGAGGTACAAACTTAATTTGATGGAATATAAAATAAAGCACTAGTGCGATAAAGAGAAATAAAGCACAAGTGTATAATACCATGGTTTATGAGTGTAAAAGCCATGTGATAAAAACCAATTTATGAGCAAGGGTGTTGAAAAATAATAAAAACACAATAAACCTGAATACCCAAAATGGCGCCAACCGTAAAAGAATTTAAAGCTTCCTAAGCAGAGACTATGGTAGTGCACTTCATACAGCCAACTCTTTTATATTTATAAATGTAATTGGGCCGATTCTTATATTAATTTATGCTTAAATTTTAATAAAAAATGCTTTTAATCTGATTTTGAAACAAGTTAGTATCTTTTTTTAGAAATATTTGCATGAATCACAGACATTATTTTGACAATTGGGAAAGAAAATGCACGAGTGCGGTAATGGTAAAGAAAAAGCACGAGTGTGTAATAGCCCACATCCCGAACGCTATACGTCCCTGTAATACGCCACTTTTTGAGCAACTGTATTAAAAAATTATTGTATCGAAATATAACGCTTGTCTGAAAGTTTCCTGCCGAATCTGATGATATCATTGTCATGTTCCATTTTCAAAATGTAGGTAAGAAAAGAACATACACCACAGATTACTTATTGGAGAACACACTCGAACCAAAATTACAAAAAAAAATCGATCGTCGCTCACGCAGCGCACACAGATGATCACGATTCACGACTGATGCAATCAGGCAATCACAATGCAATGCCAAAATGGCGGCGCGGCGGAGCGGGGTCGGGAGTTATGGGGTAGGTAGGTACTTACAAAAAATAATATCGTTTCAAGCTACTTACTTATGCTAGTGTTAACAATATTTTTAATAGCGTTTAAAATATTATTTCGTTACAATAAATACGTTTTTTGTTGCGCAAACGTTTAAGATTTTGTTAGCAATACGCAAAGATTTTTTATTGTAACAATATTTATAGTTCTGTATAAGTGAATCTGGGAAACAGTACTATACGATTCTAGTATTTATCAACATCAACAAATCTAAATAATGTTGTGTCTACTTTCGTTTTTTTTTACTGTAGGTACCATATTTATTGCAGGGATTAATTTTATTTATGTGAAGCTAACAATCACGAAAGTATTATGTACTATTTTTAGATTTATATATTACCAAAAATGTATAGCTGTAATTACATTATTAAAATGTATCAATAACTAGTTTTAGGTATTTGTAACTATAATATATTAACCAGAAAATTTTAGTATTCATAAAAATACAGCTTTGAGGTTTTTGCGATAATTCTAGTAAACACTACTTAAATCTTGTTTAAGTAACTAGGATTTTTTTTTACTATACATTCTGTTAATATAGTTAGAAATTTCTTCTTTCCGTGTGTGTTCGTAATGCGAAGTGATAAAAATTTAATCACCAGCGATTTAGACATTATCTTCAAGGCAATAGTATTGTCTAATTTAAAATTATGACTAGGAAATAGGATCTATGAAAATAAATAAGAAACAGACAATTTTTCACAGGTAACAAAAATTTAATTTATAAAATTTTGAGTCGGAGATTCACTTTGAGAACTACGCAGGTATCTACTAGTTAAATTAATAAAATTCATATTTAAGACATTATTAACACGTTTAGCTTAAGTATCGTCAACAGAAGCATAAAACATGTAGGTACATTTCATTTCATAGTATTGTTAAGTATAACATTGCTAGTTAATATTATTAGTAGGTACCTACTCTACCTACCACCAACCTAATTATTTAACATTAGTAACTTAACATACCTAATAATCAAACTGCAATACATTACTTATCATAAGTTGTGTTGATGGAAACAGGTAAATGTCTGAATACTTATTGTTATTGACACAGTAAATAAATAACACCTTCTATCATCACAGCAATTGTGATGTAACTTCGTAATTGATGACATAATCAAGTCAGAGTTTATTTCATCTCATAATAATAATTATGTTATTGTTACAGCCTGTATGGGTTTAGAACCTATATAAATAAAGATGATCACAAGTAACATAAATAGTGATTTTCTATCAACCATTGCTGTCGTAATGGTTCATAGTAATGCAGTGATTATCAAAATGGTGACAATGAATTTATGCACTTTTTATTTCATTATGGAAATTGAAGGTTTAACAATACCTACTATCTGAAAACAAACAAACAAATATTTCTAAAAAGAGTTGGAATAATACGAGAGTGAACTGGATACCTAGCAAACAAAATAAAGACATTGTTGGTTCAAAACGGGAAGCCAACTTAAAATTTAATAAAAAACGGTCAATGTCGTTTAATGTTTTGGATTACAAAGCACCAACTAGTGATGATAACTATTATGAAATCTCCGAAGATGACACTCACGAGTATGATAAGCAACAGAAGCTTTCAATTATCGTAAGTGTCCCACGCAAATTTGAAAGTAATGAAAATAATATTGTTGATACAGATGAAAAATCTAGTTCAAGTTTCGATAAATTAGCATCACTAAACACGAAAGAAGTATCAACTTTACAATTAAAACCAGATAACCCATCAGCACTTATCCATGTTTATAAATATAAAGACTATGCAAATTATGACAACTTTGATGAACATCAACAAAATCAAAGTCCGGATGTTATAGTTCCAATGACGACAAGACTACCAGAGAACGAACCATTTTCTACACCATTTAGAAAATTAACAAGTTATAGATACAGGTAAAATAAAAGAAGAAAATGATGATTATTATGAAAAAGTGAGCAAGGTAATCTGGTATAATCTTGGTAAAGGCAGCAATGGTAAATTGCAAAATGTTTTTAATCCCATCCTGAAGCTGGCTGTACCAGAAGCAGCAAAAGATGAATCTATGTTTTTAGAAGAACAGGAAAAATATAACATTTTGTTGAAAATTTAATCTATAAAATGATAAAAAATCAGAAGCCAGTGAAGAAGATTAGTGCCTATTAGTTACACAAACGCATATTTACTTGCTGAAATACTTACCTACCTAATTATTGAGTAGGTACACGAGAACACACTACTTTGACGTGTAAAGGAGATTCATGAATTACTTGCCACGTGTTTAAGATTTTATTATGAAAATGAATGAATTATTGCATTATAAAACATTTGCAAAAAACATATAGTTACCTACTTAAAAATACACCCATATTATTACAGGCTAATTCCTATTTTAAGAGGAAGTATTATTAATAAGCGGCTGATGATCGCAGCTTCACCCGCGTAATTCCAGACTATAATGTTGTATCATTGTACCAAATTTCAGCTAGATTCGTCCAGCCGTTCGAGCGTGAAAGAGTAACAAACATCGACACATCTACACTCACAAACTTTCGCATTTATAATATTAGTAAGATATATAAATAAATATTTGTGAACATTCTCACACGACATCATCTCACCCAAATTAAGCGAATATACGATTGTGCTATGGAATCTAGACGACTGATAAACATACTTAAATACTTCTAAATAATAGGGGTTAAAGTATGAAATTGCCGTTTTATTGCAATAGGTTCTTTGAATTGAAATGGAGTCTTCGTGGTTTGAGGTTTTCGAATGAAACTTTTTTAACATAGTTTCTATGATGTTCTTCTTTTAAAAAATGTGAAACTTTAGAATATCGACTTTCAATTGTTTTTGATATTCAACTTAGACAAGAAAGATGGATACTGCGAAAATTCAAGTAATTTTTGAATACGAGTTCCGACGCGGAAGTAACGCGGCAGAAACAGCCCGCAATATCAATGTTGCGTTTGGAGAGTGGTCTACTAATGAACGCACCGTGCGATTTTGGTGTAGGAAACTTCGACTTAGAGACACTAAGAGATGGTGGAAGCCGATCCTAGTCAAACTACTCAGGAATTAGCGGCATGGTTTAACGTTACCTTACCCACAATATTGACTCATTTGCATCAAATCAATAAAATAAAAAAATACGAAAAATGGCTGCCTCACGATATGACCGATCTGCAGAAAGAAACGCGTGTTGAAACTTGTGTTGCCTTGTTGAATCGGTTCAGGAATAAAGAAATATTGGATCGAATTGTGACATGTGATGAAAAGTGGATTCTTTATGATAACCGTAAAAGAAAAATGCAATGGCTGACCCCAGGTCAAACGCCACAACAGTGTCTTGGTAACTGTTTGGTGGTCTCAGCACGGTGTTATTCACTATAGTTTTCTCCGATCTGGTCAAGCAATAACGGCAGATGTCTATTGTGCCGAACTCTGTACAATGTTGGTAAAACTAGTAGTAAAACAGCCCCGACTCATGAATCGATCTTCACCATTATTGCTCCATGACAATGCGAGACCTCATACAGCACGAGAAACCATTTTAACCCTACAGGAACTGCGCTTAGAAACCATTCGTCATCCTCCGTATTCGCCAGACCTTGCTCCAACGGACTACCATTTTTTTCGTGATTTGGACAATTATCTACGTGACAAGAAGTTTTCTTCCTAGGAGGCAGTACAAAATACTTTCACAGAGTTTGTGCTGTCTAGATCCTTAGAGTTCTATCGCAAAGGCATTAATGACCTTCCTATTAGATGGCAGCAATGTATAGATAATAATGGTAACTATTTTGAATAAATAAGTTTGTTAAAAATTTAAAAAATAAACAATTTAGATTTTCGGTACTAATCGGCAATTTCATACTTTAAGCCCTAATACATAGGTACAGGACAGGTTATACATAGAAGACACACAAACGAAGCAAACATATGTGGATCACACAAATATCCCGGAAACTCTCATGGGCCACAGACATATATGTCAGGCGGGCGACATCAAATTGTCGAGAGAAATATACCTAAATAAGTACATAAAAACTGATATTGCCTTAGTAACTTCAAGATTATTAAACTACGCAAAATTTTGAATATATAGGCATGTTTTTCTGCGATAATCTGTGGTGAAAATTTCAAATAAGATTCAAGCTTCATATCTTAGACAATCTAAACTGGTAAAGGAGGCTGACGGAACGCCACATAGCGTCGGCGTATTTTGAATATCCTTCGTCTTGTATTGTTTACTTAGCCTCACGGTTGCAATAAATTTGCCTGTTGTATGTATCACAGACAATGTTCCTTGCGGTATCTGGTTTCAACTAAGATATTCCAGCGCTGTAAATACGTTATGGATCGAATTGAATTAGGTGGCAGTTTGAAACGTAGACACTTGCAGGAATACACCGTTGCTTTCATACTACAGTAGTATAGGTGTAGCGTTTAGGCTAGTAGGTACCTTGGTACGAGTATTTTTATATTATATTGTTGAGGTTGGCAATCTTAACGCGGTGATGGTTATAAAAATCGGGCTATGAGCGTAGTTGCGGTAAAACAAGACAGTGTTGCTGCAGGGCCATCCCTGCAAGCGTCATTCTAAAGACAGACACTTAATAGTTCCAATTTAAAAGTGTCAGGGCTGAGACACAGATTAAACAATAGTTAACAGGTAAGCTGAGGTCTATTGGTGCTACATAAACATACCCTGCAGACTGACAGGCAGGCTGTAATATAACCACCGAGGAGAGGTCAGGTAGTAGACTAAACTATAGTTTATAACCATACGGGACCAAATTTCAAGATAAAAATGTTGCATGAAACTTGGACACTTACGAGTGCAGTTATGGTTGTCACGTTTCAACTTATTTCAATTCATATAAATTCCCATAAATTCTAAATTCAGTTCATTTTAAACCCGTCTGCCTAATTAATACACTGTCAGCTAGTTGGATAATATTACCTACCGGTAACAACCATTATTGAATAAAGTCTTCATTATGGTCGCCAGTTAAAATGTTTGCGTCTGACAGTTTCTACGTTAGCGGGGGAAAACCTATCTTGTTACTTTTATAATTTTAATTTTATCTTTTGTTAATCAAAAAGATATTTAATCCGATCCGGGAATCGAACCCAGGACCTCAGCTCACCACTCGGTTACACTACCGCCTGCGCTACCGAAGCAGTTTTCTTATTTAGAAAACCAACAGCGATACATAATAGCACAAAATTCGACAGTCGCTCGCCCCATCACTAGATGCCCTCCGCTAATCGTCTTTTTATAATGATAGGTTATCGTCGCACATCATTTCACTAGATTCTTACACTTCTTTCTTTCAAGTCAGACCTTCGTATTAATTAGTTACTCTTAGTGATGAAATTTGCACCTTATAGCTTTACAATATGGTTTATTTTTGTATCATACTACGCGCCGCCGGCGCCGCATTTAATGACACTTCGGCATGTTTTGTAGTGTTCACTTCGAGAAGGGCATACGCAAGCCTTGTAAGATGTTTTTATTTTGCTATGTTAAAGATACTTTAAAGCGTGTGTCCAGTTTAGTGAACCGTTAATAAAAAAAAAAAAATGTTGAAGAACTATTCATACGATAGCGCCTGATTTTGCCGCGCACTTCACGCGACTTTTTTTAGCTCTTTTATTTTCGCTTCGCATGCACTGTTTTGTGGGAGTCTACATGAGCGAATTTAATTTTATTACGTTTTAAAAGTCACGTTTCGATTTTTCGTTTTGAATTTTACATCTGTCGAAAATAAAGAGATGAAGAAGTGGGTTTATACATCACATTAATAAAACAAAATGTTACATTTGGCACACTTTTAAAGTATGGTACTTGATTAGATCAAGCTGGACCAATTTGGAACATTATTTTTCTTTAAAAGCTCATATTTTGCAGACTACGGTATTCATTTAGCAGTCATGGTTTTCATAATTATTTCAATATAGGTATATATTTTACACTCCACAATAAAGTTAATTTATAGTGTGATAAAGATTTTTAACTTAAACTAATTGCTCATAATCAATATCAATATACATATAATAAAATCGTAACAGGTCGCTGTCTGTACATGGAAGATAAATAAGAAAAAATATTATAGGGGGGCTTTATGAACGCAATAGAACCCAAAACAATGATTTTTTGAATTTTTGTCTGTTTGTCTGTATGTCTGTTTGTCTGTACGGTTGTGCACGCTAATCTCAGTAACCGCTTAACCGATTGCAATGCGGTTTTTTTATTGTGTTAAGATTTGCTCCACCTAACATTTAGCGTATATTTCATGTCAATCGGTTTATAAATAAAAAAGTAATAACACTTTTACCAATCAGATATGTTTAAAATTTTAATTGTAGCGGTTTCTTTGAATGAGAGTGTAAATCTAAACTGGCGTGTTGGCTTAATCAATACATCAATCAATATCAATATCAATACATATAATAAAATCGTAACAGGTCGCTGTCTGTACATGGAAGATAAATAAGAAAAAATATTTCAGGGGGGCTTTATAACCGCAATAGAACCCAAACAATGATTTTTAGAATTTTTGCCTGTTTGTCTGTATGTCTGTTTGTCTATACGGTTGTGCACGCTAATCTCAGTAACCGCTTAACCGATTGCAATGCGGTTTTTTTATTGTGTTGAAGATTGCTCCACTTAACATTTAGCGTTTATTTCATGTCAATCGATTTAGAAATAAAAAATTAGGTATAACACTTTTAAGAATCAGATATGTTTAAAATTTTAATTGTAGCGGATTCTTTGAATGAGAGTGTAAATCTAAACTGGCGTGTTGGCTTAATCAATACATCAATCATCAAAATCAATCAATATCAATACATATAATAAAATCGTAACAGGTCGCTGTCTGTACATGGAAGATAAATAAGAAAAAAAATTATAGGGGGGCTTTATGAACGCAATAGAACCCAAAACAATTATTTTTTGAATTTTTGTCTGTATGTCTGTTTGTCTGTACGGTTGTGCACGCTAATCTCAGTAACCGCTTAACCGATTGCGATGCGGTTTTTTTATTGTGTTGAAGATTGCTCCACTTAACATTTAGCGTTTATTTCATGTCAATCGGTTTAGAAATAAAAAATTAGGTATAACACTTTTAAGAATCAGATTATGTTTAAAATTTTAATTGTAGCAGTTTCTTTGAATGAGAGTGTAAATCTAAACTGGCGTGTTGGCTTAATCAATACATCAATCATCAATATCAATCAATCAATACATATAATAAAATCGTAACAGGTCGCTGTCTGTACATGGAAGATTAATAAGAAAAAAAATTATAGGGGGGCTTTATGAACGCAATAGAACCCAAAACAATGATTTTTTGAAATACATATAATAAAATCGTAACAGGTCGCTGTCTGTACATGGAAGATAAATATGAAAAAAAAATATAGGGGGGCTTTATGAACGCAATAGAACCCAAAACAATGATTTTTTGAATTTTTGTCTGTATGTCTGTTTGTCTGTACGGTTGTGCACGCTAATCTCAGTAACCGCTTAACCGATTGCAATGTGGTTTTTTATTTTGCTCCACCTAACATTTAGTGTTTATTTCATGTCAATCGGTTTATAAATAAAAAAGTTATAACACTTTTAAGAATCAGATATGTTTAAAATTTTAATTGTAGCGGTTTCTTTAAATGAGAGTGTAAATTTAAACTGGCGTGTTGGCTTAATCAATACATCAATCAATCAATCAATACATATAATAAAATCGTAACCAGTCGCTGTCTGTACATGGAAGATAACTAAGAAAAAATATTAAAGGGGGGCTTTATGAACACAATAGAACCCAAAACAATGATTTTTAGAATTTTTGTCTGTTTGTCTGTATGTCTGTTTGTCTGTACATTTGTGCACGCTAATCTCAGTAACCGCTTAACCGATTGCAATGCGGTTTATTTATTGTGTTGAGGTTTGCTTCACCTAACATTTAATGTTTATTTCATGTCAATCGGTTTATAAATAAAAAAGTTATATCAGTTTATAGAATCATCCATAGACATATGAATCTAAAAATGGGTAAATCTAAACTGGCGTGTTGGCTTAATCTCAAAACAATTCAGCGTGGACTGGTTGATGAGTCTGCTGAAGATATACCTCTCCTTTCATACACCTTATGTGACGTAAACGAAGTTGCGGGTTCAGCTAGTTAATATAATAAATTATGAGCTCAAAAATTTTGGACTTTCTTCCGCGCACGCTTAGACTGTGGAATGATCTTCGTGTTTCGGTAGAAGCTTTTTAAGGGGTCGGCACCGCGAGTGTAGCGCCCCTGGTGTTGCAAACAGTGACCCACCAGTGCAACTGGTGGGTCACTGTGGCCTATGAATGTCTGGTGGTCACCGTGGTGGGCCGTATGCTTATCTGCCACCTTAGTAGTATTAAAAATTAATGATTATAATATTTTACCAAGGAAAATGCTCTCTACAAGTACTTATTAATAATTAATTTCTTATCTTCAAGTTATTATTTAACAAACTTACCTTGTTAAAATTGCATCAATATCAGACTCACAGCTTTATGAAAGGCTGACATCAACTCGATTCTCTGAACGCTTATTTGGCGCGAAAATAATGTGAGTTTGTTAGTTACCGTAACGAGTTACTGTCATAACAACAATTTGGTGAGACTGTGACAAGTGCAGGGGTATCAGTCAGTTCTCATAATCACCGGCGGTTTGGTAATGCTCCAACTTGGTCTTTAAATGTACAGGTCCTTCCTACAATTGTTGGTCTAACAACTGGCGTGTGAATTATGTCATACATAATTTGCTAATGCGAGTAGATCCGCTATACTCAAACGCTGGCCCGCGGGCCACATGTGGCCCGCCGGCGCCGGGCCTTTATTGTTGGCCCATAATTGCGTACTCACCAAAAATTTGCATCGAAAAGTTAATATAGGTATCGTAAAATTAAAATGACTTTAATTAATACCTAAATAATCACACACACAAAAAACATTAAAAAAAGGTTGAGTATCGTTGGAGTAGATGGTAGGAAGTATCGTATTATACCTACTACTGAGGTGACAGACGGGCATGCGGCTAGCTTGATCGTTACTAGTTACCGTGAACTGTGCAGCAATAAAATTGTAATAGCTCTATTTAAACGGGTAGATAAAGGCGGTCTTTGAAAAATTTAAAGCCACCGCTAGGTTTTTCATTTTTGCTTAACCACTACCTATTAAATTGCATAAGGGGCCTTCCGAAAATGGAAATGAATGACTTCGGTCATCCTTCTCGAAGCGACTAGGTATATCCTACTTCAGCTTAAAAATATTTCTCCCGTTTGAATATCTACTTACTTTGATGGTTTCTAGTCGCAGACTAGTCAACTAGGTATATCTGAAACAAAAAAAAAACATTAGAATGCGAACAGTGACCTATAAGAGGAAAGCTATGTTAGCTCATAAAAATGACACTACCCGCCTGGTGCCACCTTCTGAGATAGAGGACCAGACATATTACGTGGGACCAAATTTGTTACTTATGAAACGGGGTGCTTAGTCATTCACCATAAGTACAGGCAGTGCGGTAATGGAATGCATTACCTACACCGATTAGACGTGCTCAGTCTCTGGATGTCTTCAAGCGAATGGTAAAGCAACATTATCTGACACGGTAGTTAATACTCTAAGACGCTAGGCAGACGACGGGGCGGGCCGGACATTTTGCCCGCGACGTAATAAAGACCGCGTCTGTCCGCCGATGCCCGCGACTGCCCGCCCCGCGAACGCAACTCACACGACGGGCAGAGGCAGTTAGTTCACGACGTTCGTTCTAGCGAAGAGACTGAGCTAGCCGCCCCGGCCCGCCCCGCGCCGCCGTCTGCGTTACTTCATACAAACTGGTTTGTGTGATTCATGGCGGGTAGCCGCGCCGCCACTGCCCGGCGGACACTTGCGGTGCGGTCTTTTTGCCCTTCGTGTGCGTTGATAGTATAGGATTCCCTTAGCGCTATCGTGCGTGGTCAAATTGTCCGGCCCAGCCCACCCCGTCGTTTGTTATGCGCCTTAATTGTTACGATATCAAATATTTAAGGTCTTCACACTGAAGTTGTTATTTGTTATACGTATATATTATTTTTATAAACTTATGTCTAGGTAGGTATATGTACTTATATATATGTAGGTATGTATGTATGTGTATATGTGTATTTGTATATATGGGTATGTATATATATGTATATGTTGTGTAGGTATGTATGTATGTAGTCTGTATAAATATGCTTAATCTCTACACCTAAACTACCCATCTATTATAACATAAATCTTTTCTGTCCATCCTAAGGTTGTCTGGAAGAAATTGCTTTTTAGCGATAAGACCGCCCTTTGTACAATATTGTATGTTAAATTTTTGTAAATAGTTTTTAACGAGGTGTACAAATAAAGTTTTATTCTATTCTGTTCTATTCTTAGTATACCTCTGCTTGCGTCTTCAGGAATATGTATAATTATTGTATGTATGTAAGAAGTATAAAAATAACACAACACAATGTAAATACAGCTAGTTACTGATTAAATACAACACCCTGTTTAGTAACACCTAAATTCACTTCAGCTCTTAAAACGTACTAAATTTTGCACGATGACAGTTATTTATGATCAGTCCAAACGCACAATTTAGCTAAACTCGGCAGAATCCAATTTCCAAATGAAAATAGACGTCTACGAGTTCCCAAATCCTTAGGAAAATCGTCACTTCCTGTTATAGCTACTAGCCTCGCTATAGGACCAATCTTCGGCCGCCCCATGTTCACAATTCCGGTCAGATATTTACGGGTCTCCATCCATTGTTATTTGAAATGATTGCTCATAACATATTACAAGAAGAAGGCTTTTACACCGCCAGCAAAAAAAGTACATTTACGATAACGAAAAAATAATACCAAAGACGGAGTGTTTATCCATAACATAGCATTCAGGATGCTCGTGTACACAGGTAATGGGGGTTTTTTATAAGATAACAATTTTTTCTAGGGTCAGAAGTGCGTATCTAGATCAGTATACAGGGTGAATTTTTCAAAAGGGATTGGATGGCCAAATCCGAAACTATAAGGAATAGCGAAAAATGCTCAAAGGAGTCACGAGCCCGATTTTGATGAAACTTAAAACCTCATCATTAGATTTTTTAAATACCCATTATCCTAGCTGGGAATCGAACCTATTGATTTTGAAAAAAATACACACCCTATATTATTGCACCGTAGGATAGTGTTGCTATAAAGGATCTTATTCTGGGAAATAATGACATACGGCAAACTAAAGGAAAGTGCTCATCTTTAACAAAATACAATTTATTTTCCTTACGTAAACTGATTAATTGTTCAAAATGTAGACCAATTGTTTTCAAAACAGCTGGATTCGAGACTTCAAGGATCGTACTGCATTCAATATTATTGATTTCGTTTAGAATATTCTCCAAATAATCATTCTGAGCATAATTTAAAACACGGAATAGTTACCATCTACTGTGGGATTTCGAACGAAACAAATTATGATACAAAATTTAGGTACATGAAATATGAATTCTAGTAAAATTCTACACTTTCCTTAAATTTGCCGTATATCATTACTTCGCAGAATTCGATCCTTAACAGCGAGACTATCGTATTGTGTAATAATATAGGGTGTTTTTATTTTTTCAAAATCAATTGGTTCGATTCCCAGCTAGGATTATAGGTTTTTCAAAAATCTAATGATGAGGTTTTAAGTTTCATTAAAATCGGGCTCGTGACTCCTTTGAGCATTTTTCGCTATTCCTTATAGTTTCGGATTTGGCCATCCAATCCCTTTTCTAAAATTCACCCTGTATACTCGTAATTGACGTTGAGATTGAGGTGTCGGTGGCGTAGTGGTAAGTGATGCGTCTGCTGTACTGAGGTCTGGGGTTCTATTCCCGCCGGGTTGAATCAAGTATTTGTGTGTGTAATATTTAAAATGTTTTTTTTTTTAGATTTTAAAATTGGAACTCGAGGTAAAATACCATTGATATTTTTTTTTATAATAATGTTGATATTACTAACATAAGGGTGACAGTCTGGACTACGAGTAGCAGCTGTCGTCCTAGCATAGGCTAAGGCGACGTCGACGTGTGATAGGAAAGAAAATCAACTTTCGACACATCGAAGGTGGCACCAGATACAAACTTATCGTTATCTGGGTTAAAGACCATGGAGGATTTCATAGAATAAAATGTTAGAATGCAACCAAAGAAAACCATGTAGGTAGTTCTATTCCGCCACAACCTGGGCGTAAAGATTATTGTGATAGGTTTCAATAATCATTGTGTCTTTGAGTTGAGTTTGTCACGGGGAAAGTCTATCAGGGGCAAGAGATTAATGAGTGGATACGTTTTTTTACCCTTCTTTACATATTCTACATAATATGAAGTAGGTATATTTAACCGACTCCGAGTACAAACATTGCAGTGGTTTACAACCGAACAGATTAATTTCCCGGTGCACTCGCCCGGAATAAATTGTGGTTCTACTGGCTTGTGTTAGAAGGAGCTAGTTCGGTTTTAATTAGAACAAATTCAAACCATTTCAAACAATGTCTCAGCGCTACATCACACAACGAAGTGTCTCCCATCTAAACGATGCCCTTCATTTTGACAGCAACATAAGTGTGCAACTGTTCAAAGAAGTACTCACTTTCCATCGGTTTTTCAAGTCCTTTGGGTAAGGAAAGGAAGATCCCTTGACAAGAAACACGGAAGTCGGTAAAAAAAGAATATCTTTGTTAACATGATAGACACAAGCCAGTAAAAATGAAATGTATCCTTCTGAAAGAAATTTGATCCATTGATCAAAACCCTCTTCCTTTAGTTGGAATATATAAAAAGCTAACATCAAAAAGAACAGAATTCGTTGGCTAAAGAATAAAAAAAATACAATAATAATACGTAGAACCCTTACAATTCTCATTTGATTATAGTAGGTATAGGTTAAGTAAACCCATATTTCAAAAGAAAAAAACATGAAAGATAGCAAGTTATTACATGCGTATCAAACAATGTAAGCTAGGTTTACCTGCTGTTTATTGACTAACATTTCCGTACTTTAAAAGGTACGCTCTACGGTTTGTCAAGACTGCCAGTTACATGGTAATTGTTTGGTCAAGTCAAATACATCATTAGATAGCTTGAAATTTAAACAGCGGGAAGGCAACAAGATGCCATGATTCATTCAACACTGCAATAATAATATGCTCACGATATTTTACACGGGTTAAATTCAATTGATGAATCGTGAAAAAAATATGTATGTACTCGTATGTTTCTCCTAGAGGGTTTTAAAATTTCATACAGCTATTTTAAGGTTTTAAATAGATAATAATAATTATCATGAACCAAAGAGTTAAGGAGATTTTCTGCTGCGGCAGAGTAGGTAATTAATTGGTGACATTAAATACCAACTAAGAACGTATGCATTACCCTTATGCAGAACTAAATTGTCACGTTATGGTGCTGAATTTAGTTAGAAATTGTAAGCCTCAACCACATTGGCGCCAATAAAACACAATTGGCGCCCAAACATGGGTCTAATAAAATTAAAGTAGTTTTACTGCAACAAAAATTTATTGATACCCACTGGGTATACCGTTCGAAATTGTTGAACACAAACGTTTTCATGCTTGAACTACAAACGTTTTATGTATAAGGAAATTCAGTTCAGAGATAGAGTATGCGGAATGATGTTAGCAAATTTTTGTTCCTGTAAGAAACAGGCACGGGAAGGATTACTATATTTAAATTAATCAATCAAGGTATGGGCTATGATCCTACATAATTATATTTTATTCTTGTCATGTAAAAATCAGTCAATCCCTATGCCAAATTGTTTAAAAAATCCTTAGATGTTTTACTCTAAGAAAAATTCCGACAAGTGCCTCGAACTCCATAATTAAAAACTGTTATAGATGCATTATAAAGAATAACTCCACTATATTCAGAATCCACCACTTATTTCAATATTTGTTTGCTGACCAGTGAATCAAATCTATTTCTATTGGTTTAGGTCAGTTTAATATTAATACGATAAGTTTTGACTAACTGCCATTGGGCGATAATCCAAACTAACCCAAACTCAGAAGTCCGAGGATTGATGACGTGAGGCGGAACCATTTGCTAGTGAATTGTCCTAACTACAAAATACGCTCACTGATATACTTCCTAATTCCTAATCCAGAACCATGGTATGAGCGAATACTTGAATTTTTCTAATAATATATATTTAATTAATTTCAAGTCACAGAACTCATTGATGAGATACCTACTCGACTTTTTCTCGTTTCATAAAGGTGATAAAAACACACCCTACCCTATAGATAGTGATTACTATATTCCTACCTTTATGGTTCTCCATAAAGGTATGGTCCGATACGCTTCCTGCATGGGATTCTTCCCATGCAGGAAGCGTATCGGACCATACCGTTATGAACGTACCGATTAAAACGTAATAGATAGTCAGGAGTCAGGGTCAGTGCGTTAACTGCAAGTTCTCTCCGCTTTCTCTAACATGTTTGCGCCATACAACTATACAGCCAATAAGAGTTGCCAAATTAGTTATACGAGTTGTACTTTACGTGCCGGCGCTTTATACATTCCATACAAAGGCAAGTAACGTCACAAGTTACATTATTGTCAAAAGATGGTTTTATCAGAAATTGTGTATTTATTATAAATAATTAGTAAAACATCATTGAAATAGCCCATATTTTCTTTAGAAGAAGACGTTTTATGACATCTATTTATTAATGAATGATAATAAAATTTATATCAGAGACTAAAGAAAACATAGACCTCTAAAATGGTTTTCTTCAATTTTGAATTAGTTTAAGTTTTAACTAATTATAACTAATAATGTATTCAAAGAATACATCACTTAGCTTGCTTCCCCGCGCTCGCCCGAAAATCTAGTGCGGGGGGGGAGTCGTGTTGCTAGACGGACGTGTGTCGCTCTGGTCGGCAAAATATTCTCGTAAAATGTTATATTTTCATTCATGTACAAAGTAATGCGTGTAACAGAGCCAGAGCCCGAGTTACACAATGCATACTGCATTACATGAGAATATAATGCATTTCAATTTATTTTTTGTATTGTTTTATTAAATTACTTCGAAAGGTAGTCATGCTTATATTGTAAGCGGTACTTAATCATTTCAATATAAATAAATGAAGAAATATTTGTGGACATTCGCACACAACTTAAGCTATTATAACTTTGTGCTAAGGGATATAGCTAACTGATGAAAATACTTATATTACAGTTATTATTAACACACTGCTTTTTTTGAGACACAGGTCTCAACTTGACTGCCTCTGTGGCACAGTCGGAAGTGATACCGCCTGCGGCGCTGGAGGTCGTGGGTTCGATTCCCACCGGAGACAAATATTTGTGTGACCCATAAATGTTTGTCTCAAGAGTCTGGGTGTTTCTATGCATAATATGTATGTATTCAAAAAGTATATAAGTATTATTATCCGTGGTCTTATACCCATAACACAAGCAGGTCATTCCTAGCTTACTTTGGGATTAGATAGCCTTGTGCGAAATGTCCGTAAATATATTTATTTATATTTATTTATTTATATTAACCGTCAATTTTTTCAGCTTATTACGTCTTGGGGTGACGTAGGCACCATCTACCGGCAACTTGGTTAAAGTAATAAAGTGAAGGCAATTCCTTCACTTTATTACTAAGACTTACCAGACGACCAGACCAGACGGCCTCACCATTGGACCAACGAGACACTGCTCTTGACCGTCAATTACGGTCAAGAGCAGTGTCTCGTTGGTCCAATGGTGAGGCCGTCTGGTCCGGCAAACCAGAAGACGCAGGTTCGAATCCTGCTCGGGACCAAAAATTGTATTCAATTATTTGCTAGACAAGTAAGTCTGGAAATGATCTGCTGGCTCTGTTGGATTCTCAAACAATTTGTTATGATTTTTTAAGTCTATATTACAGTAAGCAGAGTACTAAAAAGAATAACCCGCCGAGTTTCTTGCTAGTCTATATCTATACATAATAATAAAACTGTTGAGGGTCGAGAGTCTGAACATTAAAGCTATTTAAAAAAAAGAACGCGTTCTCTAATCAATACCTACTTAAGCCAAAATGAAATTTAAAATTTTCTTGTCCGTCTGTATTTCGAATACGTATCGCGCCGAAACTACTGATTTGAATGAAAATTGATCCGAGGAAGTTCAGGAGTTGGAGACATTTCAACTTCTCAAAACCTAGAATTCAAGAGTTCCTTTGAATGTGAGTGTAAATCTAAACCGGCGTGTTGGCTTTATCATAAGAGCTTAATGATTAAGTCCAGAGTTAAATATTTCGTCCACGCCGAAGGCGTGAACTGAAATAAATTATTTTAGAATAGATTCTAAAACAATTCAGTCCACGCCCTCGACGTGTACGTTCTTTTATGATAAAACAAACAGTGCAGTTTCACTCACCACTTGCTGAGTCTGATGAAAAAATACCTCCCCTTTCATACACCTTAAGCGTCGTAAACGAAGTTGTGAGGGTCAGCTAGTTACATACATACATAAATATGGTCACGCCTTTATAGGCGTGACCATACATACATAATATACATATTTATGTATGTATTTATGTATGTATCTGCCTACCCCTTCGGGGATAACCCCGAAGGGGTAGGCAGAGGCATATTATTATGTCCCCACATTTCACCTTTTTAGAATTTGTCCCACGTAATAGGTGGTGAGCTGTATTGCCGTGTTGAGATAGACAAGCGCAGGTTGTGACTGCCTGCTGTTGAAATTATTCAAGCCGCCAAAAAGGCCTTCTACTTGGCTTAATGACTGCCATTTTACGGGCAACCAAGACCCGTTGGTCTTGGTTGCCGTAAGTTTCGAAAGGCACGTTCAGCCGTTGCTTAACGTGCCTTCCGAAACACGGAAACGGCACGAACAAATAACTTCACAAAGTGGTCACATGGATGGTCACCCATCCAAGGACTGGCCATAGTGAATGAGCTTACTACAGTGATCGTTTACAAAACACTGAGTCCGCGGTGCCACGAGCGCTTCTTATTTATACATAACTAGCTGACCCTCGCAACTGCGTTTACGACTATTTTTGTTTGTTATAATAAAATGAAATGAAATTTTGTTCCAAAAGTAACAAAAATTTTAAGCGAGTGGAAGACCCCTCTTGTCTGGATTTGTAATAATTTACGTAAAACAATGAATATATGAACATTCGTCTTTGTGAATTCGTCACATTTAATTTTTACGTAATAATCAATCACATTTTTTGCAGTGTATTTTTACACTTAAAAACAAAGGAAAATTGAAAAACAAACGTTCCTTTGTTTTTTAATTTATTTTCGCCTCTCTCTATAAAATAGAGTGCAGAGGGGCTTATGGATCATCTGTTCAAAGTTTGAAATAAAAAAAAAATGACAACGTCAATCGGATTGAACTCTCACAATAAACGTTTTAGAGAGGGGCAGTCGGGTGAGACCGTCTCACAGCTTCTTGTTTATTTGGTGAAGCGAGGAACGCATTTCCGCTACTATTTTTTTTCTTCTTCCGTAGTTCTTTTACTCTGATGTCTCTGTAGTTGCGCTACTCTATGTTGGCGAGTCATATCGCCCATATGCTCAAGGTCGTTAGCCGTAGGTATGGCCTTAATGATGCTGATTATTGTGCTGGGTGAACAATTGTACACCTTTGGCCTAATGAAGTTGTTTTAACGACTGAATATGATAGTGAAAAGTGAATATCTGACAACCTCTTGAGGAGCATACTTTAATTTATAATTAACTAGCGGTACCCTGCCACGCTTCGCTGTGACTTTTTATGGTGGTTTTATGTACCTATGAGAAATGAGTAACAATCTAAATGATGGGTACATTTAAAAAAAAACTTGTACTATTGTACACACGTAAGTGAAACTTCTTTATGACCTTATTTTTCGAAAGAAATATCATGAAATATATATAGGAGTTAGTAGTCCAAAAGTTCAAAAGCCCAAAGTCAGAAAGTAAAAAAGTCAAAAAGTCAAAAGTCAAAAAATCAAAGACTTGAAGAGTCCAATAGTTCAAAAGTCCAATAGTCCAAAAGTCCAAAAGTCCAAGGTCCAAAAGTCCAAAACTATAAAGTCTAAAAGTCTAAAATTCTAAAAGTCCAAAAGTCCAAAAGTCCAAAGTCCAAAGCCCAAAGTCCAATACTCCAAAACTCCAAAATTCCATAAGTCCAAAAGTCTAAATCCAAAACTCCAAAATTTAAAAAGTACAAAGTCCAAAAGTTCAAAACTCTAAAAGTATAAAAGTCCAAAAGTCCAAAACTCTAAAAGTATAAAAGTCCAAAAGTCCAAATGTCCAAAAGTCCAAAAGTCCAAAAGTCCAAAAGTCCGAAGTCCAAAAGTTCGAAACTCCAAAGTTTAAAAGTCTAAAATTCTAAAAGTTCAAAAGTTAAAAAGTCCAAAAGTCCATAATTCCAAAACTCCAAAACTCCAAAACTCCAAAATTCCAAAAGTCTAAAGTCCAAAACTCCAAAATTCCAAGAGTCCAAAACTCCATAAGTATAAAAGTCCAAAAGTCCAAAGTTCAAAGCTCCAAGAGTCCAAAGTCCAAAACTCCAAAACTCTACAACTCCAAAATTCCAACTCCAAAAGTCCAAAAGTCCAAAAGTCCAAAAGTCCAAAAGTCCAAAAGGTCAAAAGCCCAAAACTCCAAAAGTCCAATAGTCCAAAAGTCCAAAAGTCCAAAAGTCCAAAAGTCCAAAAGTCCAAAAGTCCAAAAATCCAAAAGTACAAAAGTCCAATAGTCCAAAAGTCCAGAAGTTCCAAAAGTCCAAAACTCCAAAGTCTAAAAGTATGAAAATCTAAAAGTCCAAAAGTCCAAAAGTCCAAAAGGCCAAAACTCCATAACTCCGAAACTCCAAAACTCCAAAAGTTCAAAAATAACATGCAAAACTTATCTGACCTCTTTAATAGGTAAGTACTCTCTTTTATTATTCTGAATCCAAGGAGGCCGCAATCAAACTTCTCTTATAAAACATCAATCTGGTAAGTACCTTCTAAATAGGTTGTTTATAATATTTTGTTCTGAAGCTGGATATAATTAAAAAAAACGACCAGCGCCATCTATTGATAAAATCACTTTTTAAAGCTATTTTATTCTTATTGCTGTTATGATAAAAGTGTTTAAAGTAGCCTAAAACCATCTCTGAATCCTATTGTATATCGTGTCCAATTTTGAGCTCAGTCGATTCAGTAAATTTTGAGTTTTTAATAGATATTTAAACGCACACAACATTTTTATATATACAAGCTGTTGATTTGGTCGTGCACAAGCCTCCTTCAGTGCGTAGTGTACTATAGGTATTATCGATTGCAAGCAACACAAACATACGTAGATAACAAAACCCCAAAAATCCTGTTTTTAGTGAAAGGCAATTGTTTAAGTGACTATGGAAGCTCGTATCACTATGAACTTTGCTGTGTCCCTATGAAAATGTCTGTATCCTGATGATATTATGCTATATTTTAAGAAATAATAATAAACTATTATATTAAGAACCGGATTTTGTGGCAAATCGTGCATCAATTGAGGTCTTGAATACCCTAATTGTAGGCACTTTTGCCATGGAAGGGTTAAAGAATACCTACTTGATTACCCATTGACATCAAATTATTAATTGTAAGCACTTGAAGATAATAATTAGTTACCGTTGTGCTAATAATTAATTATCATCATCATCTAAGCGTCGTTCCCGACACCGATGGTTGCTCATTCCAATGCACTTAGGTACTCAGAATTAGAATTCTTTTTACCTTTCTTACATATATACGGTCAGAGTGGAAAGACAGTATGTTCCATATATTAGTGTGTGCACTTAATGGTATTTACTAGGGTTCCACAATCTTCAATGCCCAGGTCAACATCAACGGCGAGCGGTGTACTTGCTGACCAACCGAGGCTTTGGTGCAGATGCTCTTGCGATGTTGCAAGAACAAACTGCAGAATCCTAGATGCTCCATCGACTATCAAGTCGTAAGCGCTAAAAATGAAGATTAGTAAAGTGCATTTATTAAATAGCCTACAGTAAAAGCATATCAACTGCCAGGGAACGACTCTGGCATTGATCGCACCCACAAAACTTACTGTAACACAGCTTCAATGAGGATGGATATTTTAATTAATAAATAATAAAATAATACAATAACGATTTTATTTGTAGAATAAAGCTTATTGTGCCCGAGTACTTAAAACATTTTGCAAGGCATGCAAATATTTAATAAAATACTTCATGTCACCTGACCGGACAGCGACAACGTAAAATAGAATTAAATAATGGGAGTAAACGAGGGAGCCCGCCACACACCCTCGGTGTGTCAATCCTCATGATCACAACAGTAAAATGTTACCCTTGTGACGGTATGAGGCTCCATACACCTACAATAATATTGACTCGAATAGCATTGCATCAATATTTATTTCCATCCGAGTATATGTCTGTTCAAACTTAATATTACCCAACAACCATCTATATTGATCAATATTATTGTAAGTGTATGGGGTCTCTAAGGAATGCCAAACCGAACTCCTGATGGAAAGGACTATAGGATTATTAAAAGCTATAGGAATGAACAAGCAATTTTCGGTAACTACTAGTATTTTAAATTGAAGAGCATATTTTAAAAACTTATGTCATAAATAACACGGTACGCCCGCCCGAATACCGAGTCCGTTGGGAACGAATGCGAACTACAATTATTGAAGGAATGATTACGGGATTAACAGAGGCAGCAGGTAGGTGTTAAACCAAATACTATCTTAATAATAGAATATATTATGATAGCTATTATCATAAGATATTCTGTTATGATAGCTATTATCATAAGATATTCTGTTACATAGTTAATAAACAGATCTTATGGTACTAGTCTCTTAATTAACAGAGTCAAATAACAGTGCATCTTATGGTACTAGTCTCTTAATTAACAGAGTCAAATAACAGTGCATCTTATGGTACTAAGTTCTTAATCAACAGAGTCAAATAACATTGCATCTTATGGTACTAGTCTCTTAATCAATAGTCATTTAATAGTGCATCTTATAGTAGGTACTAGTCTCTTAATCAACAGAGTCAAATAACAATGCATCTTATGGTACTAGTCTCTTAATCAACAGAGTCAAATAACAGTGCATCTTATGGTACTAGTCTCTTAATCAACAGAGTCAAATAACAGTGCATCTTATAGTACTAGTCTCTTAATCAACAGAGTCAAATAACAGTGCATCTTATGGCTCTAGGCTCTTAATCAACAGAGTTAAATAACAGTGCATCTTATGGTACTAAGCTCTTAATCAACAGAGTCAAATAACAGTGCATCTTATGGTACTAGTCTCTTAATCAACAGAGTCAAATAACAGTGCATCTTATGGTACTAGTCTCTTAATCAACAGAGTCAAATAACAGTGCATCTTATAGTACTAGTCTCTTAATCAACAGAGTTGTGCATCTTATGGCTCTAAGCTCTTAATCAACAGAGTTAAATAACAGTGCATCTTATGGTACTAAGCTCTTAATCAACAGAGTCAAATAACAGTGCATCTTATGGTTCTAGTCTCCTAATCAACAGAGTCAAATAACAGTGCATCTTATGGAACTAGTCTCTTAATCAACAGAGTCAAAAAACAGATTATCTTATAGTACTAGTCTCTTAATCAACAGAGTCAAATAACAGTGCATCTTATGGTACTAAGCTCTTAATCAACAGAGTCAAATAACAGTGCATCTTATAGTACTAGTCTCTTAATGAACAGAGTCAAATAACAGTGCATCATATGGTACTAAGCTCTTAATCAACAGAGTCAAATAACAGTGCATCTTATAGTACTAGTCTCTTAATCAACAGAGTCAAATAACAGTGCATCTTATGGTACTAAGCTCTTAATCAACAGAGTCAAATAACAGTGCATCTTATAGTACTAGTCTCTTAATCAACAGAGTCAAATAACATTGCATCTTATGGTACTAAGCTCTTAATCAACAGAGTTAAATAACAGTGCATCTTATGGTACTAAGCTCTTAATCAACAGAGTTAAATAACAGTGCATCTTATGGTACTAAGCTCTTAATCAACAGAGTCAAATAAGAGTGCATCTTATGGTACTAGTCTCTTAATCAACAGAGTCAAATAACAGTGTATCTTATAGTTCTAGGCTCTTCATCAACAGAGTCAAAAAAAACAGTTTATCTTATAGTACTAGTCTCTTAATCAACAGAGTCAAATAACAGTGCATCTTATAGTACTAGTCTCTTAATCAACAGAGTCAAATAACATGGTTCATTAACAGACTTGAAGAATTTTACAGTATCTCGTATACGAAAATAAGACGTTGCTGAAGCTATAGTCTGGAGACATCAAATCCGCATTCGCATCTATTCCATTGTATCCATGTTTTCGTAAGGGAATTCTTCAAAAATGTCATTCAAATAAGGCGCAGGAGCAGTAATATCATTATGCTCAGCCCAAGTACCAAGCAATAGTCATAACGTGTGCACAACAACCTACAGTTCGTCTGCCTACTATGCAGCTGCAGCAATAACCAGTAATGGCTCTCAATGTGTTTGCAATGTTACGGTTAATTAGCAGATATGTGTGGTGAGCTAACCTCTTCAAATCGTCTATGCGAAGAATTGGAAATTGATCCAAATGGGGATGGTGGTCGTCAATATTCTGAAATACGGCTCGTCTTCGATTTAAATTCTCAGATTCCACTATATCAGCCAGAAGATTAGGAAGATGCAATCTATTGCTAGCTATTTCTAAATAGTCAGCGTATTCTGGCTTGTTTTCTAATTTTTTCCTAAACATGTTGGTCAGAGCACAGCCAATTCGAAAATCTGTCATCAAATGTTTAGCAGCTCTATTAGCAAAATCCTGTCTAAATATCTTGAAATCTTGTTTCAGATAACCATTTACAACCTCTACCACCCATCTACACATTGTGACACAACGTGAACGATTAGCTTGATCTGTTGTGAGTTGTTTATGGCCTTCTAATAAAGATTCAGGCATATGCACCTGATATCCGTATTCCTGGAGCCGTACCACGACATCTCTGAATCCCCTGTCGACGATAAAGACATCTCCTTCTCGAAAATATGTACGGAAATCTGATCCTTCAAATAGCATTTCCATTATTGTAGCATCATTCATTGTAGCTCTATATGGCCCTAAGCAATCTAGTATATGGCCATTACAGCACACAATCATAAAAGGTTTAACAAGGTTTGTATATTTATGCAAACTATATGTTTCTTTCTGGAACAAGTAATTACTACTACTTTGTATATAGACATAAGTAGCATCACAGATGATTATTGCTGGCTTAGTATCAATAGGCATTGTACTATTTCCATAAAAACCCTCTGGTATAATTGTATTTTTTGCTGCAACATCTTGAATAGTCATATGTCTTGTACCCAAATACTGTGGTACAAATTGTTCTGTCAAAATATCTCTAGCTTTATTCATATAGCGTTCAAGTGTAGTTCTGGACATATTAAATAACCCAGTCAACCTTTCATTACTGTCACCAGTCCTTAATTTAACTAAGTAGATGCTAAGTGCTACACTTGCATCTGGTACTACCTCATGTAATTGAGGTATAATATCCAATAGACCATAAAACTGTGTAGCATTTATCCCTATCCAATAGTGGCACAGATTTGATGGGATTGTATGAAGATTACTGAAGTCTGGCTTTTTTAGTGCTATTCTCTCTAACATAGTCAGTATATTGTCCATTTGTTTTCCAGTGAAATCTGAATAATTTGCATGCAATTGATCCCAACAGTCATTGTACAGGTGAAAATTACATATTCTTGCAGTAGCCGGAATGTAAATTCTATAGCGGCTCAGCACTTCTTCCCTCATATCTTTGGGCACTAACATACGTTCCACATTGTCACAGTTTCGAAACATGCAATGTCTTACTTGTACAGCTACACGTTTATATATGTTTGAATTTAATCTTGGTTCCTGACGCCTAACTTGTGGCTGGTACAAAGGTTCTGGTGGCAATGGTGGGGGTGTTGGTGGTAGTGTTGGTGGTAGTGTTGGTGGTAGTGATGGTGGTAGTGAAGGTTCAGGTGTTGCAGTTGCACTGTCTTCGACGTCTTCTACCACATTCATATGCTCTTCATGAACCAAATGGTTGGCATCGTGAAGTGAATGCCGTTGTACAGCCCTTCTAGCTCTCATCCAACATGCTCTACAAACTTTCTCCAGGTGAGGACCCTGAATGGAAAAAGATATGCAACATTATACGGATTGTTTTAAGGATTATTATTCTATAGATAAATATTATTACAAATTCTCACAAAAATTCATCTAGCCGAAATAAAGCTGACTGAATAATAAAGTCTAACAACATTTAAAATCAAAGGTTTGTAGAAAACGGGACCAATATAAAAAGATCCAGGGTCCAGGATCCCAGATAAAAGATCATGGATCCATTGACCCAAGATCCATGGACCAAGGTCTATTTTAATAACAGGACAGGACCATTTTTAACAGCATACATAGAAATATATAAATATGTCTATTGATGCTCTTAAATCAAGGCTCCAAACACCATAAATATAAAATAATATAAGTGAATCTCACAAATATTACGACAGACCCGGGAATCGAACCGAGGATCTTAGCGCAATAACATCAGTGTAAAAAAAATGTAAGTTTAATGGTTAAAAGTGGTTTAACTTACATAACCATTGCCATATTATTATATCCATTGACATACATACATACCTATTAGGCAATAGGATCTGTCCTCCTTTGCCTAGATCAACAATAGAAGCTCTTGTTGAAGTACTAGCTTACTAGATAGATATAGTATGTGTGTTTTGAAGAGCATTTGTTTTACACATTTTGAAAATAGTCATGTTATGAAATTAACAAAAGCTGACTTTCTGTGAGTACATCAGAAATAACCGATACAGGTATACAGATGATAAAGTAGGTATAACAAATTAACTTAAATACATACCAAGTGTGGATATATTCTGGTAAGCAGCAAGTTCCTTTCATCACAATCTAGTGGCACTCTTACTGATTTTGTCCGTAGCGTAGATATGCCACAGACATAACAGATACTTCTATGTCCTAATGCTGGGGCTTCTCCCTGCCCAGTTTGAAGAGCTGCTTGAATCGATTCATAGCACTCTATGCATATGGTATTGTCACGGGATACCTACAACACAAACAGTTTCCATCTGTCAAATTATTCTTATTATTATGCTGTAATGCACTCACAGTTCCTGGGATGCATGCATATCACTGCATTTGTCTAATTTACTTATTAAAACAGCTGACTTGTACGACATCATATAGCTTTTTTAAATATGATATTTTGTAATACATAAGTAATTACAATAATTCCCCTTCAATCTATTGCTATCTAATAAATGATCTATTGCAGCAGTGAACATTGAAATCGTTGAGTAGTTTTTAGGATCTTGTTCATTAGTTAATACCCATACAAATATAATATTTACTGATTCAGCATGTATCAGTTTTAGTAGCTTTTTCCACATAAACCCAATGTGTATTGTCAAAAAGTGTCTTCTAGGATTGCCAGCAGACCTGGTAAGTTTTAGTGAGTGGCTATCAAATGATGGCAAACATAACTTATTTTATTTATAAAAGTATAGGTACTTATTTAAGTACATATTATACTTTTTATAAGATTTCTAAGATTTATATAATATTTATCTATACTACCTAATATTATAAAGAGGAAAGATTTGTTTTTTTGTTTGTAACGAATAGGCTCCGGAACTAATGAACCGATTTGAAAAATTCTTTCATTGTTGGGAAGCTACATTCTTTGCGGTGAACATAGGCTATATTTTATTCCCGTATTCCCACGGGAACGGGAACTACGCGGTTGAAACCGCGTGACGTCCGCTAGTATAATATAAATATTCACGGACATTTCACACAACGCTATCTGATGCCAAAGTAAGCTAGGAATAACCGCTTATGTTATGGGTATCAGACCATGGATATTAGTACTTATATACTTTTAAATACATACATATTATACATAGAAACACCCAGACTCTTGAGACAAACATTTATGGGTCACACAAATATTTGTCTCCTGTGGGAATCGAACCCACGACCTCCAGCGCCGCAGGCGGTATTGCTACCGACTGCGCCACAGAGGCAGTCAATATATATATAGCATCATCTCTTTTAGGAACTCCGCTTTGATCACAATTGAAACTAGCTTAAGTATTGGTGCAAGAAGGAATTGACGAAAAATGCGTGCCACCACTGTCGCCGAAGCGCCAGAACGATCGGGCAGATGGCCGCCCGGGTTGCCGTGAACAACTTGGTCGAACCCCTGACCAAACTGTCAGTCACATTTTTTTACATTACACGTTATTCATATGTTGCTTGATAGTAATAAAATAAATACTCACCAGCGTTGGCGAAACCCATGACGCTAATGCATTGTAACTTATGTCATTTAAATTCAATAATGACTGCCACCGGCGGAGCGGAGTTATCAATTGAAGCGAACAAAAAACACAGCGACGCATTGTAATTCAATAATTTGAAGTTTTAACGTAAAAAGTACACTCTTTTCACAGCTAAAATCGTAAATTCCAAGTACTTTTACTACTAATAAAAGCAATCGCCTAAACGCCATAACAACGAAAAGGAGTACCGAATACATTATGGCGGCCAGCCACTTTCGGTTGACGTAATAGTAGATATTTAGGGATGCCAACTAAAAATAATCGATAAACTCAATCGATAGTTTTGATCATTAATATAGATTTTTGAAATTATGATTATACCTTATAATATTGTAAGATTAGTTTTCTTATGTTATTAATATATTTAACCGTAAACATCATCGATCAGATTGGCGATCAGAACAAGCGTCGTGTAGGTACCTACCACATAACTGCGGGCTATGTACTCATTTCTATATTTCTATAAAAAACATTCAAGATAATGCTAAGTACTATAATTATTCAACGCAGGTTTAGACCGTAATATTCTTACTAAAATATGTGTTTTATAGCACTTGTCAATTTGAATGATGCCATTTTTGGGCAAGTCCAATAACATCGCTCTCGCGCAAGCGCGTACAAAATTTTTTTTTATTGAATTAATTTATACTGACTTTGGTTACTTAGACGATATGCCAACTCTAGATTCCATAAAATATCAGCAGCGTATTCGTGTATGTCCAAGTTTGAACTAAGTGTTCTACTTTAGGAAAGCGGTGGTACTTTACTCTAGTAAAGTACCACCGCTTTAATTCTAATCAAGCGCTGAAGCGGGAGGGGCGCCCCTCGTCTCAGCAGTAGTTTATTGCAAAATACCTAATAATGTATAATTGCTGCGCGAACGAACGAAATTCATAGACGCAAAGTTACGCGACGCGAGCTGTACTCAATGTATGGACGTTCCTGTCTTTCAGTAGAATAAATATATTTGTCAATGGTAAACATAGATAATACTAGCTATTGCCTGCGACTTCGTACGCAGCTTTTTATATGTGATTCTTTAGATTGATATAACTTTTTAATTTATGAACCGATTGACATGAAACAAACACTAAATGAGGAGCAAACCGCAAAGCAATAAAGAAAACTGCATTGCAATCGGTGGCTGAGATTAACGTGCACAAACGTTCAGACAAACAGACAGTTACGATTTTATTATATGTATATTGATTGATTGATATTGATGATGATATTGATATTGATTGATAGATTGATATTGATATAGTGAAAGCGAAAACTAAGCGCTGGCAATATAATATGACTTTATCGACGTATATTAAAATGTATCGATTATAGATTTTAATCGATTCATTTATTGTTGAATTATTTATTTTAAGAATATGCCTTACATGTTGGCAACACTGGTCAACAACGGCCATAATTATTGATAGTCAGGGCGGAAAATGCAATAAAAACTATTAAAATGTTTTCGTGTTTTCCCATTGTACAAGGATGTTTTATTGTCAAATTAAATCGTAAAAGACATTTATAGAAATTAACACAATTTTTGATTTTAAACACGCTTTCGTTTTAAGTGATTCCATAAAAAAACAATGCCTTTTACGAAATATACGAAGATATAGAAGTAAATTTACGAAGAAAAAATCTTCACCCGTGTATTTAATGTTTACGTCGCCGAGCCAACGCTAAAGCGCAAGTCACACTGCCAGCGGGTGGGTGAGCGAGCTAGGCACACTGCGAGCTGCCGAATAACCTACGTGGCTGATGCGAGCGAAGCTACTCGTTTTCGTCGTTAGGCGCGCCCGCTTCGCTAGCTTAACTACCGTCCTCCCCGTTTCGGGTACTCAGACTAGTCGTCGCTTGTCATTCGAATAGCAGTGTCCACGTGTCTAGTCTCATCCGCACTACCCGGTTCGCCCTTCCGTATGTAGTTTTTGGTGTAAACCCCATAGTTTAGCTCGGCAATGTCGCATAGTTTGCATAACTTCAATATCTCACTTCACCCGCCCGCCTAGCTCGCTCGCCCTCCCGCTGGCGGTGTGGCCTGGGCTTAAAGCTAGACAATAGTAGGTACCTAGATAATGCGGCTACGTATCGCATCTCATGGCTCCTCTACACTGCCCGCGAAGTTGAACGAAGTTAAATGAATACGATAGTGTAAAGAGGCACTTCGGCTTACCTCGTCAAAAACTATACCTCCCCTCAGGCGACTTTATTTGCTGTCGATTTTTGCGCCTCAGTCAATGGGCCCAAAGATGCGGGAAGTGCGTTCACGAAGTACCTCTCTACACTACTTGGCCGACATCGTGTGTGCCGGTGCTTTGCCGGCGCGTGATTTAAGCTATAATTAGTGCTTTGGTGTATGTGATCCAATTATCAGCGTCAAACAGTGGTCAGGAGCAAATTATGTTGTTCCTGGAAACTCTGCCACTCAAATTTCTTTGTTCATTACAAACGGCGGCAATGTGCGTGCGCAGGCTACTGACACCACTGAGTGTGTAGTGACGCACTTCTTTCGAACTTAGACAAAGTTTCTAGAGTACTTCGCCTATGAACTTTGCGGGCAGTGTAGAGGAGCCATTAGTTATTAGGTTTCATGAGTTTTTAGTTCCAGCTGACAAGTTCGGTGACCTTTATGTACTTTTTTGATTTGATATTAATGATTTGATGATGAGTTTATGTTGATTTAAAAGATTCCTTCCTACTTCAAGGGCTTAGGACCGGCAGAAACACGCTATTTATCATGCAATTGCAAACAAAAACATTAAGTACTGTTAGTAAACATTAGGTATGAGAAAAGTATTCTGAAATGAAGCATTTCTGGCGTAATTAAAAATTTTAAATCAACTTATTTACAGAATTAATTGAGAATCAAAGCTTAAATACCTATTTACAAAATCATGTAACACGCAATAATTGTTCAAAATGCTCACCCCCAGTGTCTATGCACAGATTGGCGCGGCGCACTAAGTTGCGTTTTAAGCTGCGAAGCACTAGCACATTTGTTTTTATTTGTTCAAATGCCAAAACAATTCTTTCACGTAATTGTGTAACACTCACAATGTCTTCATTGTAAACAAGTCTTTTAATATCTCCCCACAAATAAAAGTCTAAGGGCGTTAGGTCGGGTGAACGCGGCGGCCAGGCTACCGGTCCACCACGGCCTATCCACTGCGTACCAAACACTTCACTTAAATATTCGCGCACTTGGCGTCCATAGTGAGGTGGCGCACCGTCCTGTTGGAAGTACAAGTCCTTATGAAATGCGAGTGGAATGTCATCGAGCATCTCATTAACCACATGTCGGAGTAGCACCAAGTATGTAGCACTGTTCAAACGACCGTCAATAAAATATGGGCCAAGTAGATGATCACCGATGATACCAGCCCACACATTCAGACTAAACCGGACCTGGAACGAGTCCCGCGTAGTAACATGTGGGTTGTGTTGTCGGTGAGCCCACCAATGTTCATTGTGGACGTTATAAACGCCCACGCGCGTAAACAATGATTCGTCGGACCACAAAATGTTCACGTCCTGATGCTCAAGGAGCCAGTGAGAAAAAACTGTCCGAGCGTTATTGTCCTGCGGATGCAACTCTTGAACACGTCGGAAATGGAACGGATGCATTAGTTCGCGATTCAGCAGCTTCCACACTGTGGTATGATGAACACCGAAACGGCGACCGGCTTCACGCGTACTGGCTCGAGGTTCTTCCTCAAAATAATTGAAAATCTGCTCTTGCCGATCAGCTGATAGGCCTTGTGTACCACGACCTTGTGCATGTCGAGGAACCTCGAACTGTCGGTGATCCCTTAAGCGCTGTGTGGTGGCAAGCATCATGCGACGAGAAGGTATTGGTCGGTCTGGAAACATTTCCCTGAACATGCGAATTGCATCAACAACGTTATTATTAGAAATAGCGTAAAGGCGCACCATTTCCACCAACTCAACGTTACTGTAACGCTCTGACATCGTTACCGGTGTTGTTACGGACGTTACGTAGATATCGGCGCGTGCGGTTATACTCACGCTGAACGCGGGCGAGCGACTAATTAATTCAAAATTTCAAATTCACCGATCAAAGGCGCCGCCTGAGCCGCTCGCTCCTGCGCGGGGGTTGGAGGGGTAACTTATACGCGCCGCGCCGCCACCACAGGCCTCCTTTGCCTATGCCTACACATTTGTATGTGCCTACTAAACTGTAGGCAAAGAAGAAACGGTTTTGAATGAACGGTGAAAATGTACCTATGTAGGTAATAGTATTATTAGAATATTTAGAACCGATTCATACGAGTTGCTTTTTAAATTTATTTTATTTAATAATTATTAAGAACTTAATTTTACTGCCCCATTTTTTCACTTAATATTGGTTTAGTATAAGCAGTAGAGTTCCCGTAGCAAATAGAAAAGAATTTAAGCAGAAAAAAAAGTGTAAAAAAAGGTGTCTCGTTTTATCCCGAAATATCAACGAGTGTAGGCAGTACAGTCATGTGTGCAAGTAATGCACAAATGCAGATCAACATCCTGTATAGATTTATTATATAATTTGTAGAGAGTCTATTGTCGTGTTAAATTGACATTGGCACAAATTTGCCCTTAGTCTATTATCTATTACATATAATAAAATGCTAGAAAAGCCAAAACTGTACATTGGAAATATTAAAAAAAAATACTCGCTGGGTGTTCTAAATAAGATACTGAAGCCGAAAATATAGTTAGAATTTTTTTTGTCTGTTTGTCTGTTTGCTTTGCTTTGTCCGGAAGGATCTCGAAAAGTACTGAACAGAATTGGTTCAAATTTTGCACAAATATTACTTAGGGGTGTGGTCTTCAAATAGGCTATATATTATCACGCTACATATCCTAAAGGCTAGGGGCTAGTGTAGGCAGTACAGTCATGTGTGCAAGTAATGCACAAATGCAGATCAACATCCTGTATAGATTTATTATATAATTTGTAGAGAGTCTATTGTCGTGTTAAATTGACATTGGCACAAATTTGCCCTTAGTCTATTATCTATTACATATAATAAAATGCTAGAAAAGCCAAAACTGTACATTGGAAATATTAAAAAAAAATACTCGCTGGGTGTTCTAAATAAGTTAGTTAGTTAGTTAGTAATGCTTTATTGTAACACCAAAACATACAGTTACATTTTATATACGTAGACAATATTATACAGGTTATACAATAGGCGGCCTTATCGCACAAGGTGATTTTTTCAAGGCAACCTTTGGATGGAGACTTTATACGAACTTAACTAGGGGCAGCATGGTATTACGTTGAAATACTAACGTTTTATTAACATAAACTAAACGTATACATAATGTACACAAAAGGAACAATAAAGGGATATGAAATACATACATAACTATGAATATATATATACATATATACACATACACATTTTATTTTATTTTATTTTATTAGGGACAACAAACAGTTACAATATAAATCATACAATAATAAAAATAAAACATGCATTCCGTATACAATATTGTAACCCACAACGTTATCCGCAGATAGATTAAATTATAATTAACAGTGTGTGCCACTAGAGGTTACGAATCACAATAACGTTAAATCATCTATATAAATAATATAGATGATTTAACGTTATAAAATCAGCCCACGACATCCATCGCTGGACGCTGGCCTCTTCCAATTCATTGATAGTAAATTAAATTCATTTGACTAATTTATAAACCATATTCATTAGTACAAGTATATAGCATATTATTCAATTGAGTATATTAAAACAAATTTCAATAAAATAATAAATTACAAACATTAAAAATGAGAGTGAAAGTGCAAATCACAAAAACATCATTTAGCAGAAACAGAAGCAATAAACCTACCTACATAAATAATAAATCAAGAATCATAAATTTATATCAAGTCTTTAACCAATTTTATAGTGTTATAATTAAATTACAATACAGTACCTGTATTATTGTTGAGTGGTGGATATTTAATTATTACGATAATCGATTAATGAACACATCCTTTAGTTTTGATTTAAATTCATTCTTTGAGCATGCAAATATATCTATGTCTATAAATTTAGTATTGTATGTCTCCAACATCCGATGAATGGGGCAACGTAGGCCAGAGTTAGTTCGACACAAGTATACAGCGAATAGTGTTCCTGCACGAACTCTGCGCACATTAGCAGTGCGAGGCACCAAGTAACATAATTTGCTTGTAAGGTCCATCGCATCAAAGCGATTATGGACAATATCATAGAGTATATTGGCCTCCAAGCAACGGCGTCGGTCTTCTAAACTAACAATACCAAACTCAGTCAGCAGTTGTGAGTATGACAAATAGCACCTGGACCTGTAGCATCGGAAATACATGGCGCGTAGAAATTTGCGTTGGACTCTCTCGATCTCATCCACATATCTGCTGTAGAACGGGTTCCAAATAGGAACAGCATACTCCAGCTGCGACCGTATCAGCGTTTTGTACAAGTGAATGAAAGTTGCGGGACGCCTGAATTCAGCGGAGGACCTCATCACAAACCCATACATTTTGAATGCACTATTTACTATATTATGCACGTGTTGGTTTAGGGACAATTTGTCATCGAATAGCACTCCTAGGTCCTTAACGACAGATACGTTACTCAAGGCAGATCCGCAGAGGCTGTAATTATAATTAACGATTAATTTATTTTTAGTAAAATGAATATAATTACATTTTGGTAAGCTGAGGTGTAGTTTATTGAGAGCACAATAGTTTGCATACACACATACATACATATATATATATCCGTGGCTGGCGTGAATAAGTTGACAAGTATAAAATGTCAATTTTAGAGGGCGGCCATTTGAAAATTTGACCGTTTCTGGTAAATCGGTAAATTAGTTAAATTTAAGAGTATGTATTGTTTTCCATATTATTTTAGGCCAATTTTAAAACTATATTAGTAAATGAGACAAAATCCTTATAGTTTTGGCAATATTAGACTTGTCAAGTTGTTCACCGACGAGTTATCAAGTTAATCACCGAATTATCAACTTGTTCTCAGCAACTATAAAAGTGTTTACAGTAGTTATCAACTTAGGCACCATCAAAATAAGTATTGTTTTCTTGGGCAAGCAATGTTTTTTATAACACATGATACCTAACTGACAAAAACAAGGGAGGTAGGTACTTACTATTTAAACATCATTATCAAATTTCAAAAAAAAAGAGGTAACTGGATTAATATTAAAATCAAATGCTATGATTCTATTAGTTTCATTATGGTAAAAGGAGTAATCACTGTAGAATAATCAATTGCTTCGTCCAAATCTGGATCAGTGTTAGATGTCAAGGGGTCATTGACTGTTTTAAGTTGCAAATACAAGTCTTTAAAAGACTCGTCGATTAAATCAAGGACATCCAACAAGTTCTTTTTTTTTCATTACTTATTGGTAAAGTCAGTTTTCATCGTACTGGAGCCATTGAATTGGTTGCCATAGATATTTCTCCCCTGAGTCGTGTAGCTTTTTGATTACTTCCCTTTTTTTTTTTCTTACTCCGTCTTGACTGTATGTTGCCAGGGTACCTGGTGCAACCTCGAAAGGAAATTCCAGGGACCCTGACCAGCCCTGGTCGCCATTCACCGGCGACCCCTCATCGTGGAGAGAGACCACACATTGCCTCTTCTGTCTAATTGAGGTGCGTGCCAGAATACGTCACGCGTCACCACCCTGGGCCTGTCTCTGCCAGGGCGACAGCTAGCCCTGAGTGTCGCCCCCAGGCTCACGCTTATGGGGGACGGAGATCGTTCTGAGATCTCCAATTCCCAGAGCGTCTTCTCCTGCGGCTCGGAAGATTGCTGTTCCTCTCCCGTTCCTTCTCCGCCGCCTCTTTTGCAACCATCACCTCCTCACAAAACAAGGCGGCGGAGTTCCATAAACTTTCGCTGCTGACCATAGCCTGAACCATGGCCTGGAGCGTGATATTTATCACTCCTATGGCCACTGAAAGGCCACATTGTTGATTTGTCACTCTGGGCAATCTGCCAGAGTGTGGAGCACCGTATCCGGTAAGCAGCCAGAACAGTAGTGGCACTTTGGCGTTGGCTTCCGCCTTATCCGATGCAGGTACACACCGAAGCAACCATGCCCGGTGAGTAGCTGCCTCAGCCGATAGGAGAGGCAGCAATGGCGCCTCTCCAGCCAGTCCTTCATTACAGGCCTTAACGCCTCAACTATATCATGCCCGGCTGTTGGTTCTCCAAGTAGCTCCTTCCACTCCTCTACGACTACCTGGCGGAGCTGAGACCTCTGTCCCTCGATTTCCTGTGAAGCAGGTCTCAGATCTCGCTCCCCTGCCTCTTTGCACAACAGGTATAGTGCTGCAAGGGCCCTTGCAGCACTATCGCTTCCAGGTCCCATGGAGGTGTACCGGCTAAAAGAGTTGCCGCTTCAAAAGAGACCGTGCGGTATCCTCTTATAATCCTGACGGCCAGCAGCCGCAGTGGACGTCGCAGTATTGCCACGTTACTGGCCGTTAGATTCCCTGCCCAAACCGGAGCCCCGTAAAGAGCCATAGATCGCACAACGCAGCATAGTCTTCTGCAAGAGGTGTCAGGCCCCCTTAAGTTAGGCAGTAGTCGTGATAACGACAACGCCACTCCCTTCAACTTGGGGGCCGCACGATCTCAGGTGAGGCGGAATGTCTCCTAGCCGGGACCCCTCCATGGGACCTGGAAGCGAGAGCCCTTGCGTCACTGTTTAGATGGCGCAAGGAGGCGCTGGGGCGAGGTCAAAGGCCTGCGTCTCGGGAAATCGAGGCCCAGCGGTCCCTGCTCCACCAGGAAACCGTGGAGACATGAAGGTGCGACTTGAGCAACCAAAGGGGGATTCGCCACATTCGCGGCCATTAGACCGGTCATGGACGAGTGGCTGGAGAGGAGACACGGTGCTCTCTCCTACCGGTTGTCACAGATACTTACAGGGCACGGTAGCTTCGGTAGGTCCGGGAAACCACGGCCGAGTGTCAGCACTGCGAGGACCGCAGCGATGACACAGCGCTCCACACGCCGGTGGAGTGCATGGCGTGGGTGCAACAGCGCCAGGTCCTCGTAGTGGGTCTGGACGTGGACACTTTCTCGCTCGAGACCATGGTGCGAGCCATGATCTCCAGCGGAAGTAAGTGGGACTGCGCCGCCTCTTTCTGCGAGCAGGTCATGCTCGTGAAGAAGGCGGCGGGGTGGGTACGGGAGAGAACTCTCCCACCCGAGATCCGCAGTCGGCGGTTTGGGTGCCGCCGACGAGTCTTCGCCGAAGACTATCGGCCTTCATGACCGGGGGCCTGAGGACGGTGAGAGGGCTACTCACAGTCCTTATAGAAGCAGGCCCTTGACGGCAGCGTGACGTGAGGGATGCATGCACGCCCCCCCCCCTTAGAAGAACACCCTAAAACCCCCCAAAGACGCGGGATAGCGCCCGAACCACCCCCTAGGCGAGGCCGTAGCGGCGGCCGTGGGTCTGTTGGGAGTCCTGGGACATCCTTCCGAGGGCTTACCCGGGGCTCCCAACCATAGGCTGTTGAGCGTTACATGAGGTTTTTTAGTCGGTAGGAGTCCGGCATAGCATCCATGAGGATTTTCCGTCACGTTAAAAAAAACTCTGTACATTTTTGCAAAATAAACGCTGTTCAACGTCTAAATATTTCTTACCAGTCGACTTTCTACAATAATGGCTCTCATAGCTGGGAAATGTGGCCTTTAACAAGCTTTAAATCTTGAATTGATTTTTTATTTTTAGTTTGTTTACCAAATTGCGAGCTAGGAATGTGCGGCCATAACTGGACGTATTGAACAGAAATATTCAACCTGTTCATAACTTGACATCATAACTTATCATGACTTAATTTGAGGAAGACGGCTGTCTATAACATGATATCTCATTATGTCAGAATTCAAACAGAATATTCAGTTCAACATAACTTAATATATCAATTTGTCATTTTTTATCTCTCATTTTTTCAGACAGTCATAAGTGTGTAAGTGGAGATATCCAGAAACCGACATTATCCTGGTAGCTAAGTATATCTTGATATAACCACATATCAATCATCGTTCACAAAAAATAAATAATCGATAACTAGGCATGTAGATTTATCAAATTAGAGACGATAAAATGCGAGATGTCAACATACTACCAAGCGTGATTACAAAAAAAATTATGTACATATTCAGTTGTAATTTTTTTATATATAAATTCATACCGTTAGGATCGTATTAAGCTAATAAAAAGAAAATCATACAAGTCGAGATGTCAAGTTGTTCACGCCAGCCACGGATATATACATACACACACATACACATATATATACATATCCATTTATATATCTACATAAAAATATTATAATATATACATACATTCAAATACATAAATTACTGACATATACATACACAAATACACATAAACATACACTTACACTCTTTTAAATGTATAATATACATATACAGAAACTATTCAGAAGATGGAAACACTAAGTATAGCCAATATCCTTTAAGTAATGATTGTTTACTAGAATCTTAAATGTTGCTAAACTCTGTGCACGTCTAATGGGAACTGGCAGTGCATTCCACAACCTAACTGCTTGGACAGTGAACGATTTATCCACAAAGTTAGTGGAATGCCCGGGCATCTTCAGTCTCAGATTCTCCGACGATCTCAGGAACTTATTGTGGGAGTTACACAAAAAATCAAAGCGATTTTTTAGATAGAAAGGAGTGTTAGGGTTAAAAAGTATGTTATATAATAAGGAGAGGATATGAGTATTCCGGCGAAGGCGTAATAGGTAACCACTTGAGCTTTTTTCTGAATTCGGAAACGTGATCATATTTGCGTAGTCCAAATATAAATCTTATAAAGAAGTTTTGGAGTCTCTCAAGTTTATTTAGTTGGTCTTCGTTTAGGTCTAGATAACTGACGTCTGCATAATCGAGGATGGGGAAAAGAAGTGATTGCACAAGCGCAACCTTAGTTTTTATAGGTAGAAAATTTCGTAGCCTGCGCAATGATCCCGCCGCAGCATAGATTTTACGACTCAGCTCTTGCAGCTGAGGCCCCCAGGATAAGCATGAATCTAAATAAATGCCTAAGTTCTTGACCTTAGCACTATAAGTGATATTAATACCGTCACACGTCACTTTAGGAAGTTGCGACCAGTCAATTTTGGGCACCATCCTGGAACCGCCAATCACGATGACCTGTGTCTTTGATGGATTCACCTTTAAGCCATACGAATCACTCCAGCGACAAATAGTACGCAGATCATCATTAATATTATCAACGGCCTCGCTCAGTTTATGTAAAGGAGCTTGAGAATATATTTGAAGGTCGTCTGCGTAAAGATGGTAGGAAGAAGATAAGTTGTTTGAAATTGAGTTTATAAAAACAGCGAAGAGTAATGGAGATAAAACGCCTCCCTGAGGCACACCAGCAGATGTATCGCACCAAGACGAGGAGGTATCGTCAATTACAATACGTTGCCGGCGGCCATATAGGTAACTATGAAACCAATCAATCACTGTTGGAGATATGTTAAGGGAGGCCAATATACCGAGTAAAATGTCAAAGTCCACCGTATTAAAGGCATTACTAAAGTCAAGCAGTGCCAGTACTGTCAGGTTGCCATCTTGCATAGCACTTCTCATGTCATCCGCAATATGAGTTAAAGTTGTGGTTGTGCTGTGACCAGTACGGAAACCAGATTGAAATGGGTTGAGTAGTTGGTTTTGAGATAGGTATCTTAAAAGTTGATCGGAAAGGAGACGTTCGATGACTTTAGAAAGGAAAGGGAGAATAGAAATAGGACGGTAATCAGAAAAGGAGGAAGGGTTTTTCTTTTTAGCTATGGGAATAATCTGGGCGCTTTTCCAAGCCGCGGGAAATATGCTATTTATTATTGAGAAATTTAAAATGTGAGAGATAACTGGAAGTATTTCGTCAATAATAGGAACAATCATATTGCGGCCTAGACAATCAGTACCTACAGCGTTGGAGCTGATGGACATTATACTTCTCTTAACATCACAAGCAGATAATTGACTAAAAAAGAAAGGAGAACAGTTGGGAGGGGATATTGATGAAAGATGATTAAGTGTCGTTTCTTTTGTCATTCTATTCATATTTGACGAAGCAGAGAAATGCTGATTGAGTGAATTCAGATTTAAAGTTTTAGGCATTGAGTCTTGATTAGATTTTCCCACTCCCAAAGATCGTAGAAATTTCCAGACTTTTGCTGGATCTCCGTTTTCAACAGAGCTGTGAATATGTTGGCGTTGAGCATTCCTTACCACCTTGTTGCAGTAATTTCTAATAAGGGTATATTTTTCCCAATTTGTGTCTGTTGGTCGATGTTTATATTTCGATTTGGCTGCAGCTTTTCGAGATATTAGTGCTTTGATCTCACTCGTGAGCCAAGGGGATGGTAGGTGTTTCATTTTAATTTTGCGAACTGGAGCATGTACATCGTATAGGGCTATCAAATTGGAAGTGAGCATTTCAACTTTGGCATCAACGCAATTTGAATTAAAAAGCGGATCCCAATCAATGGCCACGGCGTCCCTACGCAATTCCTCGACACTTATACCACTAAAGTTGCGCAGCGCTAGAAATTGGGGTTTAGGTTTAGGCAGACGAAGGCGATAAGATAGAAAAAGTAAGTCATGGTAAGAAAACTCGCCTGCCGAGCGCTGACCGTGCTTAGCCACTCTACTTGGTGAGGACACAATTTTCAAATCAAGTAGCGAAGGAGGTTTGTTTGGAAAATAATGGGTAGCAATAGAGGGGAGAATTGAAAGGTTACAGGATTTAATAATAGATTGAAAAGTAGAGGAGCGGGTGTCGTTTTTCAGCAGACAGGTGTTGAAATCATCCAAGATTATTGTGTGACTGCACATAGAAGCAAAGTTTTCTAGAAGGGTTTCCAGTGAAGAAAAGTAATTTACATTGGAAGAAGGCCCGTAGTAGACACCGAGGAGAATTTTGCTGTGGAAGAGTTCAACCTCAAGGAAAAGATGCTCCCCAGAATACGGTAGAGGCGGCTGCGGTGAAGAACTTACAACAGTATAAGAAAAGTGAGACCGTAAGTAAATAGCCACACCACCATAACCATCCGGGCCGCGATCGTTACGGATGAGGTTGAATCCTGGCAAAAAATAAGGAGTGGAAGACATAGATGGTTTTAACCATGTTTCTGAGACAAGTATAGCGTGTATATTTGTGCAGTCAAAAGACGCCAGCATTTCTGTTATATGAGCCGGGATACTTTGAGCATTTATATGAATCACATTGAAATTCCTAATAACATCCGAGAACTGAGACGACAGGAACCCTGCAAGTGAAGGTACATTCTGCGAACTGTCGGACGAAGACGTAAAAATAAGATAATTAATATATTACTATGTATTTATATATATATAGGTATAAGCTATAATAAATAACCAAATATGTAGTAAAAAATAAAAATAAGAATATAAATAAATATATATGAATATTCACAAATACACAAAATCCTCATCTGCCGGTGCCAATTTACTAATAAATGTTCTTAAATAATTTAATAAACTTATAAATCTATTATAGCGGCCCAGGCGAATCACAAGAAAACTAATAAACACCCTGTGGCTGACCCTGCTATACTATTCAAAGTGCAGTATTAAAATTTACAATATTAAGAAACACCTGTGAAAAAATCACATGTAAGTGGCTCAAAAGACCAACGAAAAGTGCCAAAATAAACAGGAATTAAAAAAAAAAAAAAAAAAAAAAAAATGAAACGCGTCTACCCACAGTCTGTCACTAGTGTCAACTGTCAGCTGTCAGCCAATGTTATCTTGTATTACCTTGATTTAGCTTATTTTACAAATAACAAGTATTACTACCAGTTTTGTGAGTTTTGATAAAAATTATGTACCTAAAAGCGAAAGTAATATTCAAGTAGAATGAATTTGTTTACATGAGTAAAGAAAAGGAGTTATATAAACAGAATTATCATTAAAAAACTACTAGCTGAAGAATTACTGAGAGATACAGATTATAGTGATGAAAATATAAGACTTATCTAACCACCTGGGCCACAGAAAGTTAGAATGAGGTCAACTTCACTTCCTTGCCGTCACCGCACGTTTGGACTTAGCTACGGGCACCCTTGCAGTCGTGGCCGTTGCAGGAACTTCGCCGATTTTGTTAAGATCAGCAAAGGACACTATCCTGTGTCGAACGTCGTTAGCCCCCAACACATAGATGACACCGTCCCTTGTCCAGCACTTTGCAACTCCGAATTTTTCACGTGCAGTCATGAAAACATCATGCCTTGTTTTGGTCAAGAACTCGGTCATTGTGATACCAGAGCCCTTCAATTTGGATTTTGTAAACCATACCTTTTCTCGCACCGACGAGTCATGAAGCTTGAAGAGGAGTGGCCGAGGCTTCTTGCTTGAGGTTGCACGGCCCAATCGTTGACAACGGCTAATGCTACTGGTGTTAAAGTCCTGCATATTCAGATGCTTTTTGATGGTATCTACAACTGTGCTAACAGGATCTTCATCTTTCTTCTCATCAACCCCGTGAAGGAGCAATATCTTCCTGCGCCGCTGCATCTCCACATTATCAAGTAAATGTGTCAATGCCTCCATCTGCTGTTGCAACAGCCTCAGGGATCGAGTAACAAATACTCGAAAACTGGAGAATTCACTGTTCAACCCTGGAAGACTTACTGATGTAGTTGGTGACTTCAAGGCCTGTGTTTCGAATGCATCCATTCTCTTGTTGAGGGATTCGGCCAGGACTACAATACTGCTTTGCATAGCCTCCATTTTGACAATAGTGATGACGAAGTGAAGTGTGAAGATAAAACAACTTGAAATGGGAGAATATTGAGTAGGATATTGTTGTTTCCGGCAGAGGAGGAACTCAGCTATAATTATGTATCATATAAATATGTAAGTAAGTAATATTATAATTTTAAAATTAAAAAGATTCACTGACGAAAATTTTTGCAACTTATTCCTTCAACAACCCGAATTTTTTTTTAGTTGAGTATTAGATACCGAAGCCGAAAATATAGTTAGAATTTTTTTTGTCTGTTTGTCTGTTTGCTTTGCTTTGTCCGGAAGGATCTCGAAAAGTACCTACTGAACAGAATTGGTTCAAATTTTGCACAAATATTACTTAGGGGTGTGGTCTTCAAATAGGCTATATATTATCACGCTACATATCCTAGGGGCTAAGCAGAGAGCAATGAAATGTGTAAATCGTTGGATTGATTTAACTAAAACGTAGCAGGAATATTAGTAGGAGATAGGTTTTACACTCAGACAACATATTATTGCGCTAAATATTTTAGGAGGTCGGCAGAGAACAATGAAAATCTATTTGTGTATTTTTGCAAAATGCAGAAACTACTGAATAATTTTAATTAATCTTTTACTTGAATAGCAATCTAGAGTTAGGATCTTTAAATAGGCTATATATTATCACGCTACATATACTAGGGACTAGGCAGAGGGTAATGAAATATGTAAGTATGTGGATTGATGAAACTAAAACGTTGCAGGAATATTAGTAAGAGATCGGTTTTACACACCGGCTACATATTATCACGCTAAATATCTTGGAGGCCCGATAGAGAAAAATTAAATTCTGTGTTTGCTACGATATCCAGACGACTGATATACATACTTATATATTTCTAAATACATACATATTTTACATAGAAAACACCCAAACTCCGAAACAAACATTTGTGGATCACACAAATAATTGGAACAACCCAGAAATCGAACTAAGCCCGCCGGCGAGGCAGGCGGTATCACTACACCGACTACGCCACAGAGGCAGTCAATGAAATTATATTTCATATTCTTTCATTTAAATATTCTAAGGGCTTGACAGACACAAAATATATTATTTTGTTAATGTAATTACCGGCAAAAATCAAAAGTACCTAACTGTAAAGATTAGTAGTAGTAATTTATAGGCTTGATAAAGAACAATAATCAAATTCATTAGTTTACGTGTTTTTTTTAAATATGCATTTAGTATATAACATAATAAGTAAGTTTATCAGTTTTCTGGATCTCATAGCTCACACTAATATAAATAAAATTTCAGGCACTATTGTTATATGTAGTATACTTTTTTTAACGTGAAGGAAAATCCATCGTGGATGCTATGCCGGACTCCTACCGACTAAAAAAACCTCACGTAACACCTAACAGCCTATGGTTGGGAGCCCCGGGTAAGCCCTCGGAAGGATGTCCCAGGACTCCCAGCAGACCCACGGCTGCCACTGCGTACGCGCCTAGGAGGTGGTTCGGGTGCTATGCCGCGTCTTTGGGGGGTTTCGGGTGCGATCCCGCTTCTAAGGGGGGGCGTGCGTGAATTCCAGCCATCACACTGCCATCATGGGCTTGCTCCTGTAAGGACGGTGAGCAGCCCTCTCATCGTCCTCAGGCCCCCAGTCATGGAGGCCGATAGTCTTCGGCGAAGACCGGCGCCCAAGCCGCCGACTGCGGAGCTCGGGTGGGAGAGTTCTCTCCCGTTATCATAAAAGAGCTTAAAGGTTAAGTTCATTCTAAAAAAAATCACTGAATTTATTTTACAATAGCCTTAATCATTAAGCTCTTTTATGATTAAGCCAACACGCCAGTTTAGATTTACCCTCACATTCAAAGGGATCCTTGAATTATTTTTTTTTAATTTATTTATGCACTTACACACAAGAAATATAAAATTAAAAAATATAGAATTCTAGGTTTTGCGAAAGTTGAGATGTCTCTAATTCCTGAACTAGAAAACCTTTACCATGGAAACTTGTGTGAAACATTCCTTAAAGAATTCCATTTATAACACTAAAAAAAATTTTTGGAATCGGAAAACGCATTGAGAAGTTACAACTAAAAAACCGTTTTGTCTTTCATCCCTTCTCTCAAAGGAACCGCGCAAAATATCGAGATCAAAAGTATCTTAGAACCTACCTCGGATTATAAGCTCTGATTATGCCAAGTTTCATTTAAATCGATTGAGTAACTTCGGCGTGAAACTTATTCGGAATACAGACAGACAGACACACATGAAAAATTTAAATTTCATTTTCGGGTTCAGTAGACTCTCGACCCACAACAGTTTTACTATATGTATAGACTAGCTAACCCTCGCAACTTCGTTTACGTCACATAAGATCTATGAAAGAAGAGGTATCTCTTCATCAGACTCATCAAGCAGCGTGTGAAACTGCCCTGTTTGCTTAATCAAAAAAGAGCTTAAAGATTAAGTCTATTCTAAAGCAATTCAGTCCACGCCTTCGACGCGGACTGAATTATTTTACAATAGAATTAATCATTAAGCACTATTATGATTAAGCCAACACGCCAGTTTATATTTACCCTTACATTCAAAAGGACTCTTGAATTCTAGGTTTTGCGAAAGTTGAGATGTTTCTACTTCCTGAACTACAAAACCCTCAACATTGAAACTTGTGTGAAACAATTCTTTACGTACTTCCATTATGAAACTGAAAAAAATAGGAATCGGACCACGCATTGAGAAGTCACAACTAATAAACCATTGGTCTTTCATCCCCTCTCCCAAAGGAACCGCGCTTGAGATGGCTCTAATTCCTGAACTAGAAAACCTTTACCATGGAAACTTGTGTGAAACATTCCTTAAAGTATTCCATTTATAACACTAAAAAAAAAATTTGGAATCGGAAAACGCATTGAGAAGTTACAACTAAAAAACCGTTTTGTCTTTCATCCCTTCTCCCAAAGGAACCGCGCAAAATATCGAGATCAAAAGTATCTTAACTGCAAACCTAACAACACTGCAAGAGGTGGTAGTACCATAATTATTCAGGATACTATTAGTCATTATGTAGAACATAAATGTGAAGAACAATTTATACAAGCTATAGCTGTTACTATTAAAACTAAGCGATACCCCATTACAATTTCTGCTATATACTGCCCGCCAAGGCATAGTTTAAAAGCAAAGCAGTACAAAACTCTTTTTAAAAGTCTTGGTAACAGATTTATCCTTGGTGGCGATTTTAATGCCAAAAATATACACTGGGGATCGAGATTAACGAACTCTAAAGGCAAACAGTTACTTTGTGCTATCAGAGAAATGAACTGTAATGTTATATCAACAGGTAAACCTACCTATTGGCCTACTGAAAAAGGGAAATTACCAGATTTAATAGATTTTTTCATCTACAAAAATTTTTCGTCCGGCGTTTTACAAATCGAAGAAGGTTTTGACATGAGTTCAGACCATTCACCCATATTACTGACCATAGGTGAAACTCTTATTCAAAAAGAAAGCAAGCCCTCTTTAGTCAATAAAAATACAGACTGGGATAGCTTCAGATGCGAATTAGAAGAAGCTATTAACCTAAAAGTACCGCTAAAGAATCCGCAACAACTAGAACTTGATGTGTCAAAATTCATAACGGATATACAAAAATGTGCCTGGCGTAATACACCGGAAATTAGGCGAAGAATTAAAAATAACTGTTATCCTATGATTATTAGAAATATTATAGCTGAAAAACGTATATTGCGAAAAAAATGGCAAAGAACCAGATTTCCCCCTGACAAAACTGAACTAAACAACATTACTAAAAGGCTCAGAAGAGAAATTCAACATTTTCACAATAATACGGTGAATAGTTAATTAAGTCAATTAACAAGTGATCGCACGACAAATTATTCCCTATGGAAATGTACAAAACGTTCCAAAAAGCCTACTATACAGATCCCCCCATTAAAGATACCAATGGCGGTTGGGCTGTAAATAATGAACAGAAAGCAGCCAGATTTGCACATCACTTAGAGCAAATTTTCCGACAAAACGATGAAACCTCCGAAAACGTACCTTTGGACGCGACATCAAGCGATGAGTTAGAAATTAGATTTGTTACACCGAGAGAGGTGTTCATTGAAATAAAACGCCTAAACACAAACAAAGCCCCTGGCTATGACCTAATTACGGCAGAAGTTTTGCGCAACTTACCACGTAAAGCGATTATTAAACTTACCACAATTATTAATGCCTCATTTAGACTAAAACATGTTCCTGATGTGTGGAAAGTGGCCGAAGTTATTATGATACTTAAACCTGGCAAACCACCCCATGAAACTACTTCATATAGACCTATTTCCCTACTACCAATAATGTCAAAACTATTTGAAAAGCTGTTCCTGAAACGGTTAAAGCCCATTATAGAAGAACGTGACCTAATCCCCAACTATCAATTTGGATTTAGACAAAATCATTCTACAATCGACCAAGTACACCGTATCACTAATATCATTGAGAAAGCATTAGAAGACAAGAAAGTGTGTTCTACAGTCTTCCTAGACGTAGCTCAAGCTTTCGATAAAGTTTGGCATGAAGGTCTTACACAAAAACTCGAACATATGCTTCCAAAACAATTCACTGCCATCTTAAAGTCTTACTTGACTCAAAGAATGTTCAGAATTCGACAAGATGATGCATACTCAGACTTAAGGGAAATAAAAGCTGGAGTGCCCCAGGGAAGTGTATTAGGTCCGGTCCTGTACCTATTATACACCTGCGATATCCCGGTATTAGAAAACCATACCATTGCAACATTTGCAGATGACACAGCCATTATGGCCACAGGTGTTACTCATGCAGATGCCGTGGAAAAGGTTCAAAATGCAGTCAACATCGTATACGACTGGACGAAAAAGTGGAAAATTAAATTGAATGAAGCTAAATCAGTTCACATAGACTTCACAAATAAAAGATCCAACTATCATGCGGTATATTTAAATAATACGATTATTCCCTACGAGAATACAGCCTAGCATGACACTAGATGCTAAGCTCCGTTGGAAGGCTTACGTTAAAAAGAAACGCAGCGAGCTGCAGCTTCGCTACAAAAATATGTACTGGCTTCTAGGCAAACATTCTTCGCTGTCAGTGCAAAACAAATAACTATTGTATAAACAAGTCCTTATGCCAGCGTGGACTTATGGAATACAGCTATGGGGCTGTACCAAATCAAGCAACATCCAGATTATACAAAAATTCCAAAATAAAGTACTGAGGGGTATCGTAAATGCGCCTTGGTACATTAGAAATGACGACCTCCATAGGGACCTTAAAGTGGACCTCGTAGCTAATGTAGTGCAAAAGTACGCCGAAGCTCATCAAAAAAGACTTCATCATCATGTGAATGTCGAGGCTATCCAACTCCTTGACCACACAGATTTAGTGAGAAGACTAAAAAGGACAAAACCCTTTGAATTAGTTTAGTGAAGTGTCAGTGTGACATAGTGTAATAAGTGCAACTTGTAATAAAGAACACAATTTGAACTAAGTGACTTCCCCTTAATAGCAAGTATAAAGTCTATAATAATCACAAGGGTAGGTATTGTCTACCCAATTATTATAAAAGACAAATAGCAAGTTTGCTATTCAGTTATTTTTACTCTTTAGCCAAAAACTTGGCTGACAAAACTGCTTTATTTGAGCAGAGTAGATGTAGGACTTTGGAATCTGTTCCAAGTAATTTAAATTAACTTCTGGGACAACAGAGGAATTACCCTCTAGCCAAAATTGTAAATTGATAGAGTTGAATTTAATTGCAAACCATAACTATATCGGAAACTGTCCTCCGAACAAAACTAAATTAAAAAATGTAAATTATATCAGCCTGGTGCATTATAATATTGCAACATTAACGCAGGTCAAAGAGTTTGAATTGGAGCTGTTCATGAGCTCAGAAAATATTGAAATTGTTTGTCTTACAGAGCATATGCGTAAGGAGTATGAGCTCATGTTCAGTTTCAGTAGTCACCGGGTTGGTAGTGCGTTCTGCAGGGTCAACACAACACGGGGGGGTTCGTTGATTTTATTAAATAAGAAATTAAAGTATAAGGAACGGAAAGATGTTGTGTCCCTCTCTGTAGAGTGTACAGTTGAAATATCATGCGTAGAATTGGAGCAATTCATAGTAGTATGCGTATATAAACCTGGAGTCTCACCCTTTTGTGAGTTTGAGGAAGTAATGGATAAAGTGCTATTTAAACTTGGAAAAACTAATAAACACCTAATAGTGTGCGGTGATTTTAATGTTAATATACTTATAAATACGCGTCAGACCAATGATATCTTAAATTTATTTAAATCACACAATCTCACTAACTTATTTTTAGAGCCTACTAGATATTGTGATACAACAGCTACTTGTCTGGACAATATATACAGTGATATGTTGCCAGAAAGTAAGAGTATTATAAATAAGATAAAATCAGATCATACTGGGCAAATAGCATCTTTCAAGATCACAAGAGAAAAAGTTAAAAGACGTAAAATATTATGTAGACCAGTAACTGGTGACCGCTTGGAACGTATGCGAGTTGGACTTTGCAATAAACTTCCATTTTTAGACACTGGCTTAGATCCAAATGTAAGTTATAAGTTATTTTTTGATTCCTTTTACAATGAGTTCAACTCCATATTCAAGTCTAAGGAAGTCACAATCGGTGACAGGCCAGTCTTCAGTGAATGGGCCACTGAGGATATACATAAAAGTAGATTAAAACTGTATGAACTATACTCAGAAAGACAGCTTAATAGAACAGATGAATTTCTAAATTATGTTAAAACTTATTCAAAAAAGTTTAAAGCAGACTGCTTAGCGGCCAAAAGAAAGTATATAAGTAATAAAATTATCAATAGTGTAGACAAAGTTAAATCTACTTGGAAAATAATTAACGCAGAAAGAGGCGAAGCAAAATCAAATGATAATAATTTTAAACTTAAAGTAAATGGTAACATAATTACAACAGATGCCGAAGTCGCTAACGAATTTGAACAATTTTTTTCTCGTATTCCAGTAGATTTGACCAGAGCCCTAGGTTCTTCTACCCCAATAGCAGAATCCTTGTTGAAAGCAAATGTTCCTTGCTGTAATGAAATATTCAAATTCAGTAAAATTAGTTTACACACTATCATAAAAACTTTTAAATCTTTAAATATTAAGAAAACGGCTGACCTCTGGGGAATTTCTGTACATTTAGTTAATTCGTTAATTGAAATGGTTGCTCCTGAATTATCAATAATATTTAATAATTGTGTTGATAGTGGTGTGTTTCCTGACTTAATGAAGTTTAGTAAAATAACTCCTCTGTTTAAATCGGGTAGCACCTCGGATCCGTCCAATTTTCGTCCTATTTCTGTACTACCCACGTTTAGTAAAATCTTTGAAAAGGTAATGCTTAATCAAATGCAAAATCATTTTAATACAAATAAACTATTCCATACTAAACAATTCGGTTTCACGCGCGGTCGGTCTACCACGGATGCTGGAATCAAATTATTAGAGTATATATATGAGGCCTGGGAGGAGTCGTATGATGCTTATGGTGTATTCTGCGACCTATCTAAGGCCTTCGATTGCGTCCAGCATCAGACTTTAATTAAAAAACTTGATCATTATGGGATCCAGGGGACGGCCTTGGATTTAATTAGTTCTTACCTAAGAGATAGAGTACAGAAAGTAGTTATAAATGGTAAACAGTCACATGGTTCTGCTGTAACAATGGGGGTGCCTCAGGGTTCAATTCTGGGACCTTTTCTATTTTTAGTGTACATAAATGATCTCCCTCACCTTATAAGAGACGATCACGAGGTAGTTTTGTTTGCTGATGACACATCTTTAATATTTAAAGTTGAACGTGGACAACGCGATCTTGACGAAGTAAACAATGCCCTCTCTAGGGTAGTCCACTGGTTTAACGCAAATAATTTATTGTTAAATGAAACTAAAACAAAATGTATTAGATTCACCTTGCCAAATGTTAGGCTCGTTAACACCAGTATTAAGATTAGGGATGATCAAGTAGAATTGGTTGATGAAACTGTCTTTCTGGGCATAAAGTTAGACTCCAACTTGCAGTGGGGGCCTCATATCGAGAAAGTCTCGGGCAGACTGAGCTCTGCAGCCTATGCCGTTAAAAAGATCCGACAACTGACAGACATTAGAACAGCGCGTCTTGTCTACTTTAGCTATTTTCACAGTGTCATGACCTATGGCATACTATTATGGGGTAACGCTGCCGACATCGAATCTATCTTTGTGTTGCAGAAAAGGGCTGTCCGGGCTATCTATGGTATGGGGATTCGGGAGTCATTAAGAGAAAAGTTTAAGGATATCAACATACTTACTGTGTATTCACAGTACATATATGAAAACTTATTATATACTCATAAAAATAACAGTAAATTTATTAAAAATAGTGATATCCATAATCTAAACTTAAGAAATAAGAATAAATTGGCTGTACCTAGATTTAGGCTTAATAAAATAAGCAATTCTTTTGCGGGCAATTGTATTCGAATGTACAATACATTGCCGACAGCCATAACAGGTTTGTCAGTTAATAAATTTAAAAAACTAATAAAACTTAAATTGTGCCAGAAAGCTTATTATAGCATTAAAGACTTTCTAGAAGACAAGGCTGCCTGGCAGTGACACGAATTGCTCCTTTCTACATTAAAAAAAACTGTATTAGATACTAAGATACTAGAAGAGTAGGGACCAGACTGAGTTTCTTGGGGTGTTCTTCTCAGTCTGTAGTATTTCCGAACCCCCGGTAGAGTCACAAAAATTTTGACAAACCTAAATAATTTTTTTAAAAATTTCAAAGGGAATAAATTTTATTTTATTTTATTATTTTATTTTATTTAGAGACATTAAGAAAAGTGTTAATGGACACATTCTTACAATTTACTCTATATTAGCAGTTTAGGTTAAAGTTTAATTACTTATTAGTCTTATGGCTAGATTGTAATTTATATGGTAAGCTATTATTGTAGCTCATCATTACATTAAAAAAAAAAAAAAAAAAGTATCTTAGAACCTACCTCGGATTATAAGCTCTGATTATACCAAATTTCATTCAAATCGAATCAGTAATTTCGGCGTGATACCGTTTCGGGTTACAGACAGACAGACAGACATGAAAAATTAAAATTAAACTAGCTGACCCTCGCAACTTTGTTTACGCCGCGTATGAAACTGCCCTGTTTGCTTAATCATAAAAGAGCTTAGAGATTAAGTCCATTCTAAAACAATTTAGTCCACGCCTTCGGCGCGGACTGAATTATTTTACAATAGCCTTAACCATTAAGCTCTTTTATGATTAAGCCAACACGCCACACAAACGTTGTTTATAATGAACATTCTTAAAAATACAACTTTACTGGAAAATGTTGAGCTTTGGCTACAGTGACATAGGTAAATAAATTAAATCACCTTAAACATAATAAGTACATGCATACGGTCACGCCTCTATTCCCAAAGGGGTATCGAGGCATATTATTTGTTTGCCTTTTTATAATTCGTCCCACATAACGTAATAGGTGGTGAGCCGCATTGCCGTGTTGAAATGGACAGGAGTTAGTACTGCCTACTTTGAAAATTATTAAATCTATAAGGTCTTCAATTTGGTTTAACGACTGCCATTTACTGGCTGCCGTTAGCGTTAGTGTTATCGTCTCAACTCTTCTGGTTATGCTTAAAGTTTTCAGTTTGTCAGTGGCCCTAATCTAACAAACGTTTCGTATTCGCGCTTCATCATACTACTTACTCTGGTTTTTAGTCAGTAGGAGTCATAGTACATTAATGTGGGATTTTCCTCACGTTAAAAAAATCCATCTAGCGCATAACTCCCCGGGTAAGTTGCAGGATGTCCTAAATTTGTTCCCACAATTTGGTTACGACTTATCCTAGAGGCTCGATAGAATACGGTTTAAACTTTGCTTAAAACAAAATTTTCACGCGGACGGAGTCGCGAGTAACAGCTTTTTAGCAAATAAACGTACTTTAGTTTCTAGTGGAATTCAACAGACCTAAATAATATAGTGAAATAAAACTCTGCGTTTTATAAATTTCCTTATAGTTTTATTACTGCAACTGGATTCCTACTCGCTTATAATATTCAAATTCTTTCCATGTAATGCTATACAAATCATTCCTTATCCTCCCACATTTTCTAATTCCTTTCCAACAACGTCTTTTTCTTTGACAACGCCAACCCCCTAGCTTTTATTTTTCCTCATCCCCTTCACATTCCAAAATCAAACCTGTTTTATTCATAACTTCAACGACTCACTGCGTTCTATATTCACTGTGTTACCAGTGTATATCAAGAAAATATTAACAAAATAGAAAATATAACATTCGTCCATCCTGAACTCGTGCATGTCGTCATGCATGATAACGGAAAACCTAACATTCGGTCAGTTGAGTCGCAAAAATTTTGACTTTACATAATCTCGAGTCGTTAAAAAAAAATGCGTAATGTACATTATACCTATTTCTTTACAGAAATCAAAATAATCATTAACTACCTATTAATATTATTCTGAGTGAATATATGTATATGTTCTGAATGAGTTCAATTCGTAAACCCATCAATTCTTACGAACTGGACGCATCCTTTATACTTTGGTATTAAACATCTCACCAACCTTGTCATGAACCCATCCATTCTCATAACATGGCAAGCGAATAAACAAATTGTGAACCCATCAATTCTCACAATTATGTCAATGTTCCATACTCATTATATAATGATATACATACAGTACACAGATACATTTATATAACTCAAGAAAGATCTAAATCTTCAATTATCTTATTGTACTATTCTAACAAACTTTAATTTGCAAACCCATCAATTGTTAAGAACTAGACAAATTCTGTTTACCTTAGAATAGGACATCTCACCAGCCTTGCCATGAACCCATCCATTCTCCATGACATGGTAAGCGAATAAACAAATTGTGAACCCATCAATTCCCACAATTATGTCAACGTAGGTTCCATACTAAACGTTATATGCCAAAATTATCTCACAAAATATTATTGACAAGTCCAGTTCACAAAACCCTTTTCAATTGTTAAATACTGAACTCTTACAAATTTCACATAAACGCCTTCGCCAACCTTGTCGCGAACCCATCCATTCTCACAACAAGGAGGTCCGGCGTGAAACACTACGAACCAATCTATTCTTACAATCATGTTGTACTCGAAAACAATAATAAATTAATCTTTTTACATCTTACTATCATTATTCCAAACACTAGACTAGTTTACATTATACTCAAAAATTACGTCTATTTAATTATCAATAAATCATTATTGGGATCCACTGTCATTCCCTTCGTCACTATCGTAAGCACTCGTATTGGACTCATTAAGTTCCCGTCCAGAAACAGAACTACTACTTGTACTTAACGAATATTATTCTGGTCCCCATTTAAATAACGATATAATTTATTATCTTTAACAAGAAAGTTATCACGTATGTATTTTAAGCAATTTGCGTCTATACCCGTAGTTAGAATGTCTTTAATCCTACACACCTTAGAATCTCCCAATTGCAGAGTGTGCAATCAGTCTTCACTGCTGATTGTCATAACCGACGGATATAGATCTAAAACCTTGGAAGTTGGCGCTTTCTTTATTATTAGCATAACAATCCTCGGTTTTGTGTCCTAACTTGTTACATGTGCTGCACTTGACAATAGGTTTGGGACATTTCAAAAACGGGTGACCCTTTTCTTTGCAGTTGTAACAAAATAAAGAGCTTCCCGTTGCCTGCGCATTACCACTCCTACCGTCTTTGTAATTGTTAGTACTAGATAAATTTGTGTCCCTTCCCAGCGTCAATTTATAATCAGCCTTAGTGGTTTCAAAAGAGGTACTATTGCTTACTTCTTTACTACTAATTAGAAATTGTAGTATATTCTCAGGTTTATTACAACGTAATGTGGTAGCGCTAGACTTTAATGTCTTATCGGTAAGGCCATGGATAATACATTCTACTGCCCGCTTTCCTTCAATGTTGCACTGGTTCAATAAAGCCAGTTTTTCGTAGAAGTAAACTTCAATAGGTTCATTTAGTCCACTCTTACGTTTCAGCATATCCTCCAGTGTTTGGCCATAGTTTCGCTCGCATGGAAAGGCACTCAGTAACTTTTCCTGCCACTCGGCCCAATTGAAAAGAATCGACGGCAAGCTTTCGTACCAAGTTTTGGCCAAACCCTGAAGCTTTTGCATACCGAAATGTATAGTGGTCTTGTCGTCCCAGCCATAAACGGTTGCACATTCATTGACCTTTTTAAGCCAAACATCTATGCGCTGATTTTTTGTCGACGGGTCAAAATCCGGTAATATATTTTTATGATTGTGAGAAGTGTGAATGGGTGCAACAGACGTCGATGGCTGTGACTGCATACTTTTCATTGACTTTAGAATGTTAAATACATCTTGAGTAGAAAATGAAGGTGATGGTTCATCTATTCTACTCCTTTGTCTCACGGGACCATCGTCATTTTCACCAGTAACTGATTGTCTCTTTCTAAACTGCAAGTCATTGCTGATAGTAGATGCACCCTGCGCAAAATGACGGTGGCCTCGAATAACTGACCCACTATGATCGCTTACGGTACACCGCTGTCGATTGCGTTCTTTATTCAGATCTCCTTGTATCTGCTGAAGCCTCGCGCGCTCGCGTTCCAGCTGCCTCTCAATAGCGCGCACGCTGCTTGACTCACGGGGACTGCTCAGTCTCCTCAAGCGACTACAACGGGAACCGCTGCTGCGACGGGTGCGACTGCGGCTCCGTCTGTTTCCATCCCTTGATCGCTGAGTTTGTGACTCGCCGCGATATGGCATTACCAAACGCCGATGTTGAGAGCTACTCTCGCGTTCCATTTTATCTGAAACTCAAGGCATACCAACTATGTACGTGTTCGTTTATATTAAGGCGACGCTGTACGATACAGAAAAGATGCATCACGACTTGTAACTCTATTTAATTTTATTGTTTAGCCCACAACGGCAAAATGAACAAAGAAACGCGTGTAAAACTCCATTATAGTCGTAGCTTAATAGTCAATGCCGCCAACAATAATACGCAGGGAAAAACCTCGCAACATTAATACAGCATCGATTGACCAGTTTTAAGATAACGTGTCTTGTCTGTTACTTTGAATTTCATTTAATTATTACGTGGGTAATGCCTTCTGCTTACAAGGGGTAATAACTTTACAGGCAAGGCAAGCACCATACCTTGCTAATGTCTCATATCGAATATTAGGTCGCAGGCCCGCTCGCCCCTCAGATTTCGCCCCTTATGAACTCAGGGTTACTATTCGCCCCTTCACATTTTAGATATGCCATTTCGCCCCTAGATTATCATTTGCTTGAAAAGTACAGTCAGAAAAGACAACGTGGTTTTAAGGATGTAGGTACATCTAATATCCCACTAATATACTGCGAAAGTTTGTAAAATATAAAATATAGGTAGATGTATAGCTGTATGAGTGGATATTTAAATGGATAGATGTATAGATGGATGGAGGTATACAAAGACAAATATATGTATAGAAGGGTATGTAGGTATAGATAGGTGGATGTATAGATGTATGAGTTGTTATATAGATGGATAAAATATAAATGTGTAGATGTGTGAATGTATAGATAGATGGATAAATGTGATGATATATGGGATGGATGTAAGGATAGATGTATAAATGGGTTGATGTATAGTAGGATCTTCGCCGTTCTTTAATGCTTTAACAGATGAAGGATCTCACTGAAAGTTTGTAAGTATAGAATATAGATAGATGTATAGCTGTATGAGTGGATAATTAAATGGATAGATGTATAGATGGTTGGAGGTATACAAATATGAATATATGTATAGAAGGGTATGTATGTATAGATAGGTCGATGTATAGATGTATGAGTTGTTATATAGATGGATAAATTATAAATAAATAAATTTGTGAATATATAGATGTATGGATATATGTGATGATATATGGGGTGGAAATATGGATATATGTGATGATATATGGGATGGATGTATGGATAGATGTATAGATGGGTCGATATATAGATGGATGTTCGCCGTTCTTTAATGCTTTAACAGATGAAGGATCTGACTGAAATTAACATTTTGATAAAACATGGGCTATTTTTATCCCTGGAATAATAGTAAATGATGTGAAAATAGTATTAATAAAACATCATGTTGGTAGGAATGTAAATGATATATTTAACAAACTTAGCAACAAATAATCACAGACAGGTAAATTCACACAAATTTACTGGTTTTCTTAGTTTTACTTTGGTACTAATTTAGCCTTATCGCAAAAATAATGACAGAAAGGTACAACACTTACATCACTAAAATTTAAAGAATGCAATATAGAGCCTAAAATATGCACCTCAGCATTATTTAATATACTTATTACTACGTTTTGAAACATATAATCACAGATTGGTAGATTCAAGCTTAAAAGTAAGGAATATGGAGCCTAAAGGCAAAATATGCACAACAGATTTTTATACCTATTGCTACATTTAATAATAAATAATCACAGATCAGTAGAATTAAGATAAAAGTATATATATAGAGCCTAAAGTCAAAATATGCACAACAGTTTTATACCTAATGCTACACTTAATAATAAATAATCACAGATCAGTAGAATCAAGCTTAAAGTAAGGAATATAGAGCCTAAAGGCAAAATATACACAATAGTTCTTAATGTTATTGCTGCACTAATAAATAATTTAATAAAATAAAATTATAAATAATCACAGATCGGTAAATTCGAGCTTTATAGTGTATATAAAAACACTTTGATAAAACACTAAAATTAAAATATCACAGTACGGTAGATTAACCCTTAAAATTTAAAATCACAAATATGTACATTGCTTTTCCAAGCACAACCTTAGATCTATCTCGCCGTTTAATCAAGTGTAAAGTAAGGAATATAGAGCCTAAAGGCAAAATATGCACAACAGTTTTATACCTAATGCTACACTTAATAATAAATAATCACAGATCAGTAGAATCAAGCTTAAAGTAAGGAATATAGAGCCTAAAGGCAAAATATACACAATAGTTTTTAATGTTATTGCTGCACTTATAAATATCTTAATAAAATAAAATTATAAATAATCACAGATCGGTAAATTCAAGCTTTTTAGTGTATATAAAACCACTTTGATAAAACACTAAAATTAAAATATCACAGTACGGTAGATTAACCCTTAAAATTTAAAATCACAAATATGTTCATAGCTTTTCCAAGCACAACCTTAGATCTATCTCGCCGTTTAATAACTTAGTAATTAAGTAATTAATTCTTCGTACCTAAGAAGAAAGAGCTATACAGTATACACTCGTGTGTAAAGAGTACAGCAATAGTCTTATGACTATTGCTGTACTCTTTACACACGAGTGTTTGCGCCGCAAAATACACCACTTATGTGGTGTATTTTGCGGCGCAATGTCGCCGCAGAATCAAATTCGCACCCTGATATACTTGAGAAGAAAGAGAAAGAGCTATACAATATACACTCGTGTGTAAAGAGTACAGCAATAGTCATAAGTGGAGTATTTTGCGGCGCAAAGTCGCCGCAGAATCAAGTTCGCACCTTGTTATACTTGAGAAGAAAGAGAGAGAACTATACAAAATACAATCGTGTGCAAAGAGTACAGCAATAGTCATACGTGGAGTATTTTGCGGCGCAAAGTCGCCGCAGAATCAAGTTCGCACCCTGTTAATAAATTAATAATTTATTGTAAATTAAAATAATGCCACATGGATATCTTCAGCTTTCTTCTCAGGTACTGAAATTTCTGAGTACCTGAGAAGAAAGAGAAAGAGCCATACAATATACGCTCGTGTGTAAAGAGTACAGCAATCAATCATATGTGTAGTATAGTGCGGCGATAATGCTGTCAATAATTTTATATTAGAAAAGAGGAAAGAAAAAGTATTACTTCATTTGTGAAGTAACGCTTTTAAATATGTATATATTTTATTAACAATTTTGTGTCAACCGTACAAAACACATGTAAAAGTCATAAAAATGGTGTAAGGGGCGAAAAGATGCACCAAAATAATTAATTTAATGTTTGAATCATACTCGCCCCTCGTGAAGGGGCGAATCTATACACCAAAAAGGGGCGAGTTAGGAAATTTATTCGAAGGGGCAAGAACTGAGGGGCGAGCGGGCCTGCGACCAAAAAGTCATTCGACTGAACGACAATTGGTATTAGAAGGTTCAATACAAAAGAGACCTGAAAATACATGTAGGTAAGTAAGAAGCAGATTTTTTTTCACGAGTAACAAATATTAAATTTATAAAATTAAAATTTGAAATTTGAGATTTGATTTGCATTTTGAGATTTACTCTGAAAAATAAGTAAACTATCATTAATTACTTTTAAAATAAATTTTAAAAAACAAACATAATATTATGTTTAAACATAATGTACCTACATTTCATTTTTTTACATAGTCATTACCTAATTTTATAGTTTTAATTTACTGTTGTAACTTTACTTACCTATCTTTCTTATTACAAAAAAAACACAACATTAGAAAAGTAATGTTAACAGGAACACGTCTGATTACTTACTATTTTTTTACATTGAATGAAATAAATAACACATTCTATCATCAAAACAATTGTGATGAAACTTCATTATTTGATGACATAACTAAGACAGCATTTATTCAATCGTTTAGTTATTGTTATAAAACAATATGTATAGGTTCAAAACCTATCTAGGTATAAATAAAGGTGATCACAAGAAACATAAATAGTTATTGTACATCAACCATTGCTGTCGTAACGGTTCATAGTAATGCAGTGCTAATCAAAATGGTGTCAATAAATTTATGCATTTTTTATTTGATTATAAAAATTGAAGGTTCAAGAATACTACCTGATAACAAACATACAAATATTTCTCAAAATGGTTGGAATAATACGAGAGTAAACTGGATACCTGGCAAACAAAATAAAGACTATGATGGTTCAAAACGGGAAGTCAACATAAAAAATAATAAAAAAAGATCAATGTCGTCTAATATTTTGAATTACAAAGCACCAACTAGTGATGATAATTATTATGAAATCTCCGGAGACGACTCACACGAGTATGATAAACAACAGAAACTCTCTATCACCGTAAGTGTCCCTCGCAAATTTGAAAGTAATAAAGATAATATTGTTGATACAGATGAAGAATCTAGTTTAAGTTTCCGTAAATTAGCATCACTACCGAAAGAAGTATCTTCTCCACAATTAAAACCAGATAACCCACCTGCACTTATCGATGTTTATAAATATAAAGACTATGCAAATTATGACAACTTTGATGAACATCAACAAAATCAAAGTCCGGAAGAAATAGTTCCATGGACGACAAGACTACCAGAGAATGAATCAGCTTCTACACCATTTAGAAAATATACAAGTTATACCGGCAAAATAAAAGAAGATAATGATGATCTTAATGAAAAATTGAACACTACAATGGTATTTTGGTATCATCTAGGTCTAGGTAAAGGCAACAATAGTAAATTACACAAAGGTTTTAATCCCATGCTGAAGATGTCGGTACCAGAAGCAGCAAAACATGAGTCTATGGTTTTAGAAGAACGGAAAAAATATAACATTCTGTTGAAAATTAAATATAAAAAAAAATATAAAATCTAAAGCCTGTAAAGTATATAAGTGCTTATAAGTTACACAAACGTATACTTACTGGTTAAAATACTTACCTATTTATTGAGTAGGTACATGAGAACACACCATTATGGGTAAAGACTTTAAACTACTAAAGTGCTAAAATAACTCAGTACTTGCCTACTATTAATACCTAAATATCATTGAATTTAAACAGAAACAGTAAATCGTGTTTTACTAGCTACCGTAAGTTAAACGGTATAGTTACTCTAGCTAAATATGATTACGAGAAATATAACGATAATACAAATGTAGCTGCCCCTAGTAGCCAAACATACGGGACCTAATTTCAAGATGCATTGCATGAAACTTGGACACTTCCCAGTGCCGTTATGGTTGTCACGTTTCAACTTATTTCAATTCAGGATATAAATTACCATAAATTGAATGAGTCAGTTTATTTTAAACCCATCTCCCTAATTAATACAACCATTATGGGATAAAATCTTCATAATGGTCGACAGTTTATATTTTTGCATCTGACAGCTTCTACGTTAGCGGCGGAAACCTACCGTGTTACTTTATAATTTTAATTTTATCTTTTGTTAATCAAAAGATTTATATTGTTATTTCTATTTTCTGCTTTTAGGTCTTTAGGCTCTTGTTTGATAGTCTGGAAATATCCACCGCTGTCATTATACCCTGTAGGTACTATTTTCTCATTATTGGGGATCAATGAAATCAAGAAGAAGCGCTCGTCAGTGCTTTGTAAAGCGATCACTGTGAATCCACCACACGCCTTCGATCCGTCAATCATAACGTACAAGAGTCAAGGATAATCTCACCTAATTGTGTCGGAGGAATGACGAATCGAACTACTCGATGAAAGGGATGGAGGATAGGCCGGAGGTAGATAACTTTATGATTCAGATTGTTCAAAATATGCATAAGCAATAATTATACTCCGCTTAACAACGTGACAACTTAGTCGATAGGTACGGGTGTCGCCTTCGCACGAGGTATCTCAACATTAATTACTTGGTTGTATTTCTATCTCGGCGACGGAAGGCACATTAAGCCGTTGGTGTATACTTTTCTGTAAAAGAAGAAGTATTTTATCCTCATTTCTATAATTTATTCTAGTTGTAATGTGCATTTAACTTTGTAGGTATTATATAATAACTGCAACAATGAGCATTGTTTATTGTATACTCAGCAACTATAAACATTTCCTAAGCTAACGTTGCTGTAATTTCCGTAATAACGTCACAGTTTATCTGTAGGTATACTATCAATGGACTTCACGACTCATTGTTATATGAGTCGTGAAGTCCATTGATAGTATGGTGGGGAGGAGGGAAATTGTATCCTGTTACCAACTAGAAAATGACTTCAATACACTCGTGATGTAACTGGCGTGTGGCTAATAATAATATGTCGATTGATACTTTCATTTATTGGGTATAGGTTTATTTCAGTTTGTTAATGAATTTTGAAGGAATTTCTTACACAACGCTATCAAGCTCAAATTAAGCCAATGTAAGCTTCTGCTAAGGAATATAGATATACCCATTACTGGTAATCATACTCATATATTTCTAAATACAAACACATTATAAATAAAACACTCAAACTCCAAAATAAACTTTTTTCGATCACACAAATACCTATTTAATCGAACCTCCTCAGTGCACCACACTGCCGACTACACCACCGATGCGGTTTCTATATTTAGAAAACCCATATCGATACAATAATATAGCACAAAATTCGGTAACACCAGCCGAAGGGTATCGATAGTCGCTCGCCCCATTACTAGAAATCTCTCTCTGTCTTCTTATAATGATGAGTTATCGTCGCGCATCATTTCACTGGCTCTCTTTTTTCTTTTAAGCCAGACGCTCGTATTAATTAGTTACTCTCAGTGATGTAATTTACACCTTAAATCTGTTCAATATGGTTCATATTTGTATCATACTACGCGCCGCCGCTTTCAATGATACTTCGGCAAGCTGAAGAACTATTCATACGATAGCGCCTGATTTTGCCGCGCACTTCACGCGACTTTTTTTCAGCTTTTTCGATTTTCGCTTCGCATGTACTAATTTGTGGTAGTCTACATTCAATTAAATTTTAGCCCCTCTCTATAAAATAGATTGCAGAGGGGCTTATGGCGTGACTTTGTCTGTAGTCTTGGATCATCTGTTCAAAGTTTGAAATAAAACAAAAATGAATACGTCAATCGATTTGAACTTTCACTTTCACAGAGGGGCAGTTGGGTGAGACCGTCTGACGGCTTCTTGTAACATCTGTCGAAAATAAAGAGATGAAGAAGTGGGTTTATACATCACATTAAAAAAGGTAGATGTTACATTTGGCACACTTTAAAAGTATGGTACTTGATTAGATCTAGCTGGGACCAATTTGGAACATTATTTTTCTTTAAAAGCTCATAGTTTGCAGTCACGGTTTTTATAATTATTTCCCTATACATTTTACACTCCACAATAAAGTTAATTTATATTATGATTAAATTTACTCTTAAACTAATTGCTCATAAAATAATAAATTATGAGCTCTAAATTTTTCTAGAAGCAGTTTTAGACAGGTTAAGCAATGATCATAGTTATGATGAGACCTTTGTCACAAAACCTTTTTTTTATATTCTTTTTTTTATGAGCCAACTCCTTACTACGGCCCACGATTAAAGCCGAAACGTTGAGAGGTGAGAAAAGTTTCATATTATGAAAAAGTAATATACCTATTCATTACAGTTTTCGAGTCTTTTTCAGCATGTGCGTGTTTTACCACCTGTAGAATGGTTTGTGCTCTGAGGAATTGTATATCTATTATGATGCTCACGTCTACGTTCTATCATCGCACCGCTCGCCACAGACAGGGCGTTGTTCCTCACACTTTGCGTACGGAGCGTTCGAGCACGGTAAGATCCGATAGGGACTTTCTATCGCGCACGCTTAAATTGTGGAATGATCTTCCTGTCTCGGTTTTCCCGAACACCTACAGTATGGGGTTCTGCAAAAGGGGTCTTAGAAGGTTTTTTAAAGTGCTGGCAGCGCGAGTGTAGCGCCTCCGGGTGTTACAAACATTCATAGGCCACGGTGACCACCAGTGCCACAAGTGGGCCGTATGCTTGTCTGCCACCTTAGTAGTATAAAAAAATATGAAAATAATATTTAACCAAAGTAACTCCTCTCTACAAGTATTAATAATTTAATTTCTTTTCTTCAAGTTATTGTTTAACTAACTTACCTTGTTAAAATTGCATCAATATCAGATTCACATTTTTATGAGAGGCTGACATTAACTCGATTATCTGAACTCTATTTTGACGCGAAAATAATGCGAGTTCGTTAGTTACCGTAACGAGTTACTGCCATAACAACAATTTGGTGAGACTGTGACAAGTGGATGGTATCAGTCAGTTCTCATATCACCGGCGGTTTGGTTATGCTCCAACTTGGTCTTTAACCCTAGAAAGATAACCTACGACAAATCGACTCACTCCATTTCGAAAATTGTTATATTTCGCGCGTATTTTGCAACATTGCGTTCCCCGCTCCCGGCGCCACCTCAGTTGGACATCAGAGCTTGTTGGTGACACCGGAATTGCTAAGGTAAGTGTTTTATTTTCGTAAATATGCATCGTCCATGAGTCAAAGTGTCGCATGGTTATCTGTAATGCTTCAGCATATTTATAACTAAGGATTGGTAACATCCTGGATGATGAAAAGACTTGCCTACTTTACCTACAAACCTGAAAGAAAAAAATACTAGACTTGTACCTAAAAGACCTGCAGAAACACCTACAGAAGAATAAGATGTACTCGTACCTAAAACTAGAAAATAATGCGGTTTCTGCCCTTCTCAAATTAGGAGGAAGACGACGTCTGACGACGAGAGCACAAGTCTAGCAACAATAAAATTGTAATATCAGAGCTGTATTTAAACTGGTAGATACAGGCTGCCTTGGGATTTTTTTCAAGCCACTCCTAGGTTTTTCATCTTGGCTTAGCGACTACCTATTAAATAGGGTACACTACATTAATACGAAAAACTTAATTCCGAAAGTCACAATCACGAATTTCATAATTCCGAATTTCATAAGTTCGAATGATTTGAAATCCCGAAAGTCAAAAATCCGATGTTTCATAAATCCTTTTTATTAAAAGTCATAATTTTAAAATTCCGAATGTTTACAATTCCGACTGCCAGAATGCCGAATTTCAAGAAACCGAACCGTTGAATTCCGAATCATTGAAAATCCGCCATATTATAAATACGAACTCCGATTATCAAAAATCCGAAATATCATAAATACAAAGGGTGAATGTTATTTCCACCCGTTCCTGTTTTAACCCGCAAACTTATCATTAAAGACGATTATTTATATTCCCGATTCCACCCGGTTTTTTAATAAAGTATAGTCAAGTCTAACTACCGAAAATATTATTTCCAAGTGAGTGGAAGGCAAACGACAAAACAAAAAAAAATAACCACGAAGGCTAAGGCGGGAGCGAAGCGGAGCGGAGCTCCCGCCTTAGGCCGCGTTTCCACTGACGCGGAGCTGGGCGGAGAGGAGCGGAGAAGAGCGGTGAAACATGGTCAGTGTTTCCACTGAAGCGGAGTGGAGCGGAGCGGAGCGGAGCGGAGCGGACTGGAGCGAAGCGGAGTCTAGCGAAGCGGAGTGGAGCGGGGCGGGGCGGAGCGGGGCGGAGCGGAGCGGGGCGGAGCGGAGCGGGGCGGGTTGGAGCGGAGCATACTTTTGAAATTGCGCACTTTTGCGCTCAGTTACACTCAATCTTTCAGAAAGACCATACGTCGACCATACCCGCTCCGCTCTCCCTTTCATCCACATAATCCTCGCTGTCCTTCGCACCGCACCGCCCCGCCCCGCTGTCCTCCGCACCACACCGCCCGGCGCCGCGCTGTCCTCCGCACCGCACCGCCCCGCTGTCCTCCGCAAAGCACCGTCCCGCTGTCCTCCGCTCCGCACCGCCCCGCTGTCCTCCGCACCGCACCGCCCCGCTGTCCTCCGCTCCGCACCGCCCCGCTATCCTCCGCTCGGCACCGCCCCGCTATCCTCCGCAACGCATCGCCTCGCTGTATTTTTACTATGAATATCCGCTCAGCTCTGCTCCACCCCGCTCGTAGTGTTTCCATTGAAGCGGAGCGGAGATTTCGAGCATAGTGATTGGTCAATTCGTGCACCGCCAAGCTCCTCTCCGCCCCGCTCCGCGTCAGTGGAAACCCGGCCTTAGCCTTCTAACCTAACCTATCCGAGTCGGGGTACTCTGAGTCGAGGTGTTAACCATTCACTTATTATGGTTAATACCTCGACTCGGATAGGTTAGGTTAGAAGGCTAAGGAGAAAGCGAAGCGGAGCGAAGCTCCAGCCTTAGCCATCGTGGTTATTTTTTGTTTTGTCGTTTGCCTTCCACTCACTTGGAAAGAATATCTTCGGTAGTTAGACTTGACCGTACTTTATTAAAAAAAACTTTAACAGTGAATTTTCGGATATTTGAAATTCTGAATAATGTTTTTCGGGAAAATAACAGTTCGGTCTTTTGATTATTCGTACTAATGAAATTAGGAAAAATAAAAATTCGTACTAATTACTTTCGGATAAATGAATATCGTCCTTTTGAATATTCGGAGCTTTGTTTCTTAGGAATTATAATCTTCGGAATTTTGAACATCGGAATATTGAAATTCGGAAAAACATATTTCGGAATTTTTGGGTGTTCCCTATTAAATAGCATATGGGGCCTTCCGGAAATGGTAATGACTTCGGTCATCCTTCTCGAACCGACTAGGTGTATCCGACTTCAACTTAAAAAAAATTCTCCTTGTTTGAATATCTACTTACTTTGATGGTTTCTGGTCGCAGACTAGTCAACTATATCTGAAACAAAAATAATAACATTAGAATGCGAACAGTTACCTTGAAGAGGACAGCTATGTTAGTTCACGAAAATGACAGCACCCGCCTGGTGCCACCTTCTGAGACAGAGGACCAGACATATTACTTGGGACCAAATTTGTTACTTTTGAAACGGGGTGCTTAGTATACCTCTGCTTGCGTCTTCAGGAATATGTCAGTATAAAATCTGATAAAATCAAAATACATATTACTTTGTGCTAAGTAAATTTTATTTTTCAGGATTTTCTTGAAGTCGGTTTTGTTTTTTATTGATTTTTTTTTTTATTTAAAAACCCTTTCTTGTAATAGTGAGTGTTTTATATCAATAGAAGGGTATTTTTATACCGTTTTTAATTTTTATTTTAATAAAAACATTCTTATATCAAATTTTTTTTTTTAAGAAAGAATTGAATAGTGCCAATATTGAGTATTACAACCTTCTATGATTAGGCACAAAAATAACGAGGCAGTAAGAAATACAGTAATTAACCGTACTTTAAACGTTTTTAATAATCTGTTGGACCTCCTAAAGCATTAGCAACACCTCGACAACGGCGTGGCATACTTAGTATGAGATTGTTAATCATCGTCTGTGGAATATGGCTCCATACACTGCGAAGGTGTAAAAACAGTTGTTCTTCAGTGTTCAGATTTTTCAAAGAATCACTGAAAGCTCTTCTCCCAAGCAAATCCCAGGTATGCTCTATGGGATTGAGGTCGGCAGACTGAGCAGGCCATTTTACAACGTCGTAATATTGTGCTCGCTTAACGCATTGACCACTACCCTCGCGGTGTGTGACCGTGCATTATCTTGCATGAACATAACATCTTGACCGAACTGCTGTCGATGAGGGATTACCATGGGGTGTATAACCTCCTGAATGTATTGGTTTGCATTCAAATTGCCCCGTATCCAAACGAGGTCGGTCCTTCCACCAAGGCGAATTCCAGGCCATACCATGATTGTTCCACCTTGGTAAGGATGAACTTCTTGCGGATTCTGGAGACGACTCCGACGTCCAGGAACTCGCCATATACGCACTCTTCTCGAATCAGGATGAAAACCGAAGCGAGATTCGTCGGAAAACAGAACCCGTGCCTATTTATGGTCGGTCCACTGTAAATGTGCGTTAGCCCACAATAAGCGACGACCTCGATTTCCACGTTGAAGAGCTGGAACCCTAAGCGGTCTGCAAGCATGAAGATTGGCTTCGTGTAGTCTTCTCCTGACAGTTTGATCGCTACTAACCACTTGATGCTGAGACTGGAGGCTTGCGACCAACTGACGAGCAGTAATCGTGGGTTGCCGCCTTGCGGAATTTTGCAAGAAACGATCTTGTCGCGGGGTAGTAGCCCTATTTCGTCCCCTGTGACGTTCGGCAACATCCCCTGTAGACCTGTAGCGTGCCCATAATCTGCAAATTACGCTTGGTTGGGTGTTGACAGCATCCGCTAAGTCGCGTTGAGTTCGTTCAGCTTGCAGACCACCAACAGCTCTTAACATCTCTTCGCGACTTAAATGACGACGTGACATGATGACTACAGTCACAAAAATGCACAAACCATACGTATAAGACGTATTATTGATAATAAACGTTATTTACAATCAAAGAAAATAATTTTTATTTTGCCTCAGAGAAACTGCACAATCAAACACTTTTAAAAGTTTTTCCTCCATATTCGAAAATCATTACTTATTTAAATTTATTTTTAAATTTCGAACAACTCTGTAATTTACTTTATTCTATTTTTATTTATTTGCTGCCAGTTATTTGCAAAACAAGAAAAACATATTTCGGAATTTTTGGGTGTTCCCTATTAAATAGCATATGGGGCCTTCCGGAAATGGTAATGACTTCGGTCATCCTTCTCGAACCGACTAGGTGTATCCGACTTCAACTTAAAAAAAATTCTCCTTGTTTGAATATCTACTTACTTTGATGGTTTCTGGTCGCAGACTAGTCAACTATATCTGAAACAAAAAAAATAACATTAGAATGCGAACAGTTACCTTTAAGAGGACAGCTATGTTAGTTCACGAAAATGACAGCACCCGCCTGGTGCCACCTTCTGAGACAGAGGACCAGACATATTACTTGGGACCAAATTTGTTACTTTTGAAACGGGGTGCTTAGTATACCTCTGCTTGCGTCTTCAGGAATATCTCAGTATAAAATCTGATAAAATCAAAATACATATTACTTTGTGCTAAGTAAATTTTATTTTTCAGGATTTTCTTGAAGTCGGTTTTGTTTTTTATTGAATTTTTTTTTTATTTAAAAACCCTTTCTTGTAATAGTGAGTGTTTTATATCAATAGAAGGGTATTTTTATACCGTTTTTAATTTTTATTTTAATAAAAACATTCTTATATCAAATTTTTTTTTTAAGAAAGAATTGAATAGTGCCAATATTGAGTATTACAACCTTCTATGATTAGGCACAAAAATAACGAGGCAGTAAGAAATACAGTAATTAACCGTACTTTAAACGTTTTTAATAATCTGTTGGACCTCCTAAAGCATTAGCAACACCTCGACAACGGCGTGGCATACTTAGTATAAGATTGTTAATCATCGTCTGTGGAATATGGCTCCATACACTGCGAAGGTGTAAAAACAGTTGTTCTTCAGTGTTCAGATTTTTCAAAGAATCACTGAAAGCTCTTCTCCCAAGCAAATCCCAGGTATGCTCTATGGGATTGAGGTCGGCAGACTGAGCAGGCCATTCCAACGTCGTAATATTGTGCTCGCTTAACGCATTGACCACTACCCTCGCGGTGTGTGACCGTGCATTATCTTGCATGAACATAACATCTTGACCGAACTGCTGTCGATGAGGGATTACCATGGGGTGTATAACCTCCTGAATGTATTGGTTTGCATTCAAATTGCCCCGTATCCAAACGAGGTCGGTCCTTCCACCAAGGCGAATTCCAGGCCATACCATGATTGTTCCACCTTGGTAAGGATGAACTTCTTGCGGATTCTGGAGACGACTCCGACGTCCAGGAACTCGCCATATACGCACTCTTCTCGAATCAGGATGAAAACCGAAGCGAGATTCGTCGGAAAACAGAACCCGTGCCTATTTATGGTCGGTCCACTGTAAATGTGCGTTAGCCCACAATAAGCGACGACCTCGATTTGCACGTTGAAGAGCTGGAACCCTAAGCGGTCTGCGAGCATGAAGATTGGCTTCGTGTAGTCTTCTCCTGACAGTTTGATCGCTACTAACCACTTGATGCTGAGACTGGAGGCTTGCGACCAACTGACGAGCAGTAATCATGGGTTGCCGCCTTGCGGAATTTTGCAAGAAACGATCTTGTCGCGGGGTAGTAGCCCTATTTCGTCCCCTGTGACGTTCGGCAACATCCCCTGTAGACCTGTAGCGTGCCCATAATCTGCAAATTACGCTTGGTTGGGTGTTGACAGCATCCGCTAAGTCGCGTTGAGTTCGTTCAGCTTGCAGACCACCAACAGCTCTTAACATCTCTTCGCGACTTAAATGACGACGTGACATGATGACTACAGTCACAAAAATGCACAAACCATACGTATAAGACGTATTATTGATAATAAACGTTATTTACAATCAAAGAAAATAATTTTTATTTTGCCTCAGAGAAACTGCACAATCAAACACTTTTAAAAGTTTTTCCTCCATATTCGAAAATCATTACTTATTTAAATTTATTTTTAAATTTCGAACAACTCTGTAATCTACTTTATTCTATTTTTATTTATTTGCTGCCAGTTATTTGCAAAACAAGATTTACACGAAAAAAAATGGGGTCATCTTGTTCCCTAGACTTTGTTGAGGTGTTTAGTTACTGATTAAATACAGCAAACTGTTTAGTAACACCACCTAAACTCACTTCAGCTCTTAACCGGCACTAAATTTTGCACGATGACAGTTATTTATGATCAGTCCAAACGCACAATTTAGCTTAACTCGACAGAATCCAATTTCCAAATGAAAATAGACGTCTCCGAGTTCCCAAATCCTTAGGAAAATCGTCACTTCCTGTTATAGCTAATAGCCTCGCTATAGGACCAATCTCCGGCCGCCTCATGTTCACAGTTCCAGTCAGATATTTACGGGTCTCCATCCATTGTTATATCAAATGATTGCTCATAACATATTACGAGAAGAAGGCTTTTCCACCGCCAGCAATATAATAGCTTTAGGGTCGGCAGCGCGAGTGTGGCGCCTCTGGTGTTGCAAACGTTCATAGGCTGCGGTGACCACCGGTTCTTCTGGTGGGCCGTGTGCTTGTCTGCCACCTTAGTGGTATAAAAAAAAAAAAAAAAAAAAAAAAAAGTAGGTACATTTACGGTAACGAAAAAATAATCTTTCTAATAACACACCGCACACCAGAGACGGAGTGTTTATCTTTATACATTGCGTTCAGGATGCTCGTGTACACAGGTAATGGCGGGTTTTTATAAGGTAACGATATTTTTCTAGGGTCAGAAGTGCGGGTCTAGATCAGTATATACTCGTAATTGACGTTAAGATTGAGGTGTCGGTGGCGTAGTGGTAAGTGTATGCGTCTGCTGTACTGTGGTCTGGGGTTCTATCCCCGCCGGGTTGAATCAATTATTTGTGTGTGTAATATTTATAATATTTTGTTTTTAGATTTAAAAATTAGAGCTCGAGGTAAAATAGTATCATTAAAATATTCTTTTTAGGGTTCTGTACCTAAAAGGAAAAAACGGAACCCATATTGGATCGCTTTGTTGTCCGTCCGTCCGTCTGTCTGTGTGTCACAACCATTTATCTCGTGAACGCGTAAAGGTATGAAGTTGAAATCAATAGCATATATCAAGTATATGGTCCCTTGATGCTGTATAAAAATCAAACTTCTAAGTTAAAGCAGAAAAAAGTTAATCGAGAAAAACGTGTAATTCGACACTCCAAGGGAATCAAAATTAATAGGGTACTAACCGTTAACCTAGAATTATGTTATTTGGCAATACAACCTCTCCATTAACCTAATATATGGGGAAAAATCTAAAAACTGCACATTTGTGACGAAATCATAAAGAAAACAGTGTTTAAAGTCGGCAAAATAATTCACAAAATACTCCGCCATTTTCACGTAAGTATTGATTTTCGTCTAATTTTTTTTTTAAACTTATAGAAAAGTATGTTTACACAACATTTAGATTAGGCTTTTAATCACTTAAATATTGTATAATACAATATTATATAAACTTCTAAGATCAAAAACAAGCATAAAACTTACGTGACGGAGATTTTGACAAGAAAATGTGTAACTATTTATTCTTGTCAAAATCGCCATCACGTAAGTTTATCTTTTCTGAACTGTTAACTTTAAGTTTATTAATGAATTTCATTATATTTTATAATACTAGCTTTTGCCCGATGTTTGTATTTCACAATAATTCTAATTATCAAATAAAATAAATATGTTTACTGATTACATCAGCAGAGAAAAATCCCGCTCTTTGGTTTTTTTAGTTTAGGCTGCACAAGCAAGTGCACAAGTGCACCATACAGCCTAGACAGTAATCCATACAATTTGAATTCGATTTCGATAAATGTTTTAAGTTCTTAATTCAAATCACCTATCAACGTAGTACCAATGAATACAGACGTATACTAGAAGAATAGTTTCTTAGGCTGCTCTGAAGACAAACTTTCTGTGACACAAACTGCCGCTTGGCGGCGTCGCAGTCGCAGCGCGGCAGCCATTTTTAATTTTTCGTAGCAAAAGAGTAAAATCAATCATTGTAAATATCTATAAATACTTAATATAAATATATTATGTTTTGATTTAAAAGATGTGAAATATTTTTTTATAAATAATCCCTGAATTTAGTCGATTATAAACGTAAAAATTGTGCCTACTAGTTTTTGACTAACTGAGACAGTGAAATGCGACGACAGCGCCGCCAAATGGGAACTACACGAGCTGGGGACATGCCCCCAACAAAATTGGCACAAAAAATCCTTAAGAACTGTTCTTCTAGTATACGTCTGTATTCATTGGTAGTACATATATAGATCGACGCCTATCAAAGATTAATCATAAATAAAACCGGCCAAGTGCGAGCTGGACTCGCCCATGAAGGGTTCCTTAACATAATATAAAAGTATTGTAGTTCGTTGTAACTTTGATTGATGTTTTAACACGTTCGCAGTGGTAGTGATGTTTACAGGCGAAAATTGCGGTTTATGACGTATTAACAAAAAACTACAAACTCGATCTCGTTCAAAATAATTTTCGTTGGTAGTTTGTATGGCAATGTACATTACATATTTTTTTAGATTTATCATTCTCTTAGTTTAGAAGTTAAAGGGGGGGGGGGGGGCACACATTTTTCCACTTTGGAAGTGTCTCTTACGCAAAATATTCAGTTTAGAAAAAAATGATGTTAGAAACCTCAATAACATTTTTGAAGACCTATCTATAGACACGTATGGGTATGACGAAAAAAAGAATTTTCAGTTTCAATTCTGAGTATGGGGACCCCCAAAATTTACTACTTTTTTTCTAGTTTTATATAAAAATCTTGATGCGGTTCACAGAATACATCTACTTACTAAGTTTCGATGGCATAGGTCTTATAGTTTCGAAGAAAAATGGCTGTGACACAGGGACGGACAGACAGACAGACAGACAGACATGACGAATCTATAAGGGTTCCGTTTTTTGCCATTCGGCTACGGAACCCTAAAAAGCGTAAAGACACGACAAGTAGGTACAAGAAAAAACTATTCATTTATAATTATTTCATAAAAAATGGTAAACATAATCAAAACTCTGAGGTTCGATTTCTGAGTTTCTTGTTACTTGCAACTGCGAGATTCGATTTTCCTGAATTTCTTGTTCCTCTAACGATTGAATCGAATAAATGTATAGTTTATGTAGACGGAGGGTCTGATGGATGTACGGAACCCTCGTTGGGCGAGTCCGACTCGCACTTGTCCAGTTTTTTTATAATAAGTTGGTTTTATGCATTTGACCATAAGGGTGACAGTCTGGACTACGAGTAGCAGCTGTCTTCCTAGTAGTATAAGCTAAAGCGACGTCGTCGTCGTGTGATAGGAAAGAAAATCGAGTTTCGACACATCGAAGGTGGCGCCAGATACAAACTTATCGTTATCTGGGTTAAAGACCATGGAGGATTCCATAGAATAAAATGTTAGAATGCAACCAAACAAAACCATGTAGGTAGTTTTATTCCGCCACAACCTGGGCGTAAAGATTATTGTGATAGGTTTCAATAATCATTGCGTCCTTGAGTTGAGTTTGCCACGGGAAAAGTCTATCAGGGGCAAGAGATTAATGAGTGGATTACGTTTCTTTACGGTATTTACATATTCTATATTAAATTATGTGAGTACATTTAACCGACTCCGAATACAAACATTGCGGTGGTTTACAACCGAACAGATTAATTTCTCGGTTCACTCGACCGGCATAAATTGTGGCTCTACTGGCTTGTGTTAGAAGGAGCTAGTCCAGTTTGAATTAGAGCAAATTTTAGGGTGTGGTTAGGGTTGAGACATAGCGACTTGAAGACATCTGCATTTTAAAACCATTAGTTCTGATCTATGCATTGTCTTAAGGATTTCTGTGACTTATTCATACGGATACATACGGAGTTCTAGACTAGCAGCGTGGGCGCCATTTCAAACAATATCTCAGCGCTGCATCACACAACGAAGTTTCCCCTCTTTATACAAATGATGCCCTTCATTTTGACTGCCTCTGTGGCGCGGTCGGTAGTGATACCGCCTGCGGCGCTGGAGGTCGTGGGTTCGATTCCCACCGGAGACAAATATTTGTGTGACCCATAAATGTTTGTCTCAAGAGTCTGGGTGTTTCTATGTATAATATGTATGTATTTAAAAGTATATAAGTATTAATATCCGCGGTTTGATACCCATAACACAATGCAGGTTATTCCTAGCTTACTTTAGGATCAGATAGCGTTGTGTCAAATGTCCGTGAATTTATATTTATATATTTGTATTTTGACAGCATCGTAAGTGTGTAACAACTGTTCTAAGGAGTGCTCACTTTTCATCGGTTTTTGAAGTCCTTTGGCTAAGGAGAGGAAGATCCCTTGACAAGAAACACGGAAGTTGGTAAAAAAGAATTATCTTGGTAACATGATAGACACACGCCATTAAAATATATCCTCTAGAAAGAAATTTAATCCATTGATCAAAACCCTTTTCCTTTAGTCGGAATTCATAAAAAGCTCACATCAAAAGAACTGACTTCGTTTTCTAACGAATATAAAATAATACAATAACAATAATAGAACCTTTACAATTCTCTAAAAGGTATTTGATTTCAGTAGTTAAGTATAGGTTAACCCATATTTCAAAGGAAAAAACACGGAAGATAGCAAGTTATTGCATGCGTACCAAACAATGTAAGCTAGGTAAATACCTACTATTTATTGACTTACATTTCCGTACTTTAAAAGGCCACTTACATGGTAATTGTTTGGTCAAGTGAAATACATCATAAGATAGCTTGAAATTACAACAGCGGGTAGCCAACAAGATGCCATGATTCATTCAACACTGCAATATGCTCACCTCACGATATTTTACATTGGGTTAAATTCAATTCATGAGACGTAAAAAATGTAAGTTAAGAGTTTTAAGATTTCATACAGCTATTTTAAGGTTGAAAAATGTAATAACTTGAATCAAAGAGTTAAGGAGATTTTCTGCTGCAGCAGAGTAGGTAATTAACGCTCACTGATATCCTTCCTAATTCTTAAGCTCTTGATTGAAAGTCTATGTAGATACTGAGATGTAAGTTGATCAGCCAAAGGCAAAAGAAATAAAAGCCACATGTGGACGGACGATATAATGGGGTTAACTGCTGCTTTGACGACTCTCTTTTGAAACGAAGGGCTCAATTTAGGTGGAATCATGCGATGAGCGAATACTTTAATTTTTTAATAAGATGCTCGACTTTTTCTTTCCTATGATTTTGTTTTATAAAAACACATAGGTGTGGCACCCTATAGACAGTAATTACTGTATACCTTTATGAAGAACCTCATTTAGGGAGCTTCTCTATCGGGCCATACCGTTAAGAACGTACTGATCAGATCGTAATAGACATTGGGAGCTAGTGCAAGTGCATCATCTGCAAGTTCTCTACGCTTCCGCTTACATGTTTGCACCATACAACTACACAGCCAATAAGAGTTGCCGAATTAGCTATACGAGTTTAACTTTACGTGCCGGCGTTTTATTCATTCCATACTAAGGCAAGTAACGTCAGAAATTACATTATTGGAATTGCCAATAAATGTTCCTCGGTTTACATTTACACAATATACGTTTATCAAGTAAAGCACAATGATACATTATATTTACCTAAATTTCACGATAAGTTGGTACGTAAAACAATTGAGGTCATCCACGTCGTTTTTTCAGATCAAATAATTTTACGAAAACCAATATCTATCCAATTATACCGTACCTATTTGCTCGTGTGTAGAACCACATCGTTAAAACTTTCTAACGTCCGTAAATGGACTGCCTAGGGAAATAATGTCCAATAATCATGGCTGTCACAATCCTTGAAATCGACTCCTGTCAAACGAGGACATGGTCTAATTATGTCGGTCAGTAGATTGATGGGTTACCGTCGTTTCCTCAAACGTACACTAAATGAAGTTGGTAACTTTGGCCCAATGAAGTTATTTTTACGACTGAATGATATACCTAGTGAGAATTGGGTATCTGACAACCTCTTGAGGTTTTCAAGTAGGCAGGAGCATACTAGATAGGTATATAATTTAGCTCCACTTAATAGGTGCAGAGTCTATTGTAGTGTTGAAGGGACAGGTGGTGATTACTACTGCTGAAACAAATTTATAACGCTCCCCTTTATAGGGGTTGATAACAAGCGAACCGTAGTTATTTTAACCCCCGAGTCATCAACCATTAATACGATTTGAATCACATTTTATGCTTAACAACGCAATTCATTTCATGCAATTAATGACATAAAACACAACATTGTACTCGTACTCGTAGTACAAATACCTACTTGAATATCGTACTTTACAATCAAATGTCAATGACTCCAATTTACTGGCCATAATCCCAGGCGCGCTGATGCGCAATAAATTGTGGTATTATGATAATTAACGATAATGTTAAGCCTTTCATAATAATTATCTGGATACAAGAAATTTGTAATACACTCGAGAGCAATGAATCCGGGTCACTTTAAGAATCCTAAAAATCTCGGAAACTAAAAATGCTAGGTTTATGCAATAAATTGTATTTAATAGACAATGTAATACTCCTTAAATGAAGGTATTAAAACTTCTTAGTTATTGTAAAGTTATATCATAAAAAAATCAAATTTGAAAAAGGGCCACTTTCGAAGATGGAACTACGAAATTACAGCATTTGGTGTTGCTATTGTTTGTAATCTGTCATTTATGTGGGTACATAAACCATGTTGATAGTGCTCTATATTCATTAATCAAGCTGAAATTATGTCGCTTACGCCTGAAGAATGCACCAGAATACTTACAATGCTGGAAACCGGCCGGAGTCAGCGCGATACAGCCAGGACTGTCGGTGTGTCGCTGTCAACAGTACAAAGAGTTCTCCGACGTTACGAAGAAACTGGTTCTAACCTACGCAGACCAGGAACGGGCAGAACCAGGTGTACCACAGCACGAGAAGACCGATACTTGGTGAACACCATGCTTCGAAATCGCTTTCTCACAGGAACTGAACTCACCAATCAGTTTCGACGCCTCGGAGGAAGTAACCCAAGTGCATGGACAGTAAGACGTCGGCTTGCTGAATCTAACTTAAAACCCCTTAGACCTGCAAACGGCCCTAAACTGGAGCGTGGGCATCGTATTTCGAGACTAAGGTATGCCCAGAGCCACGTAAATTGGAGTATTGAAGATTGGTCAAAAGTTATGTTCTCCGACGAATCAAAATTTATGCTCTACAAGCACGATGGAAGACACAGAGTGTATCGAAGACCAGGGGAAAGATTCAAGCAAGCATGCATCGAAGAAAAAGTAGCCTACGGTGGTGGGTCTGTACTTGTGTGGGCCGGAATTTCTTCTGAAAGTCGCACAGAGCTGGTGATCATAGAAAACGGCTCTTTAACTAGCGTAAGATATGTGGAAGAAATCCTCAATGATCACGTTGGTCCATTTATGGTCAATTTAGGTGAGGATGCTATATTTATGCATGACAATGCCCGACCTCATACAGGTAGGATTGTGAATGACTACCTTCAAGAGATGAACATTACTCGTATGGAGTGGCCAGCGCGCAGCCCGGATATCAACCCGATCGAGCATGCTTGGGACGAGCTAGGCAGATGCGTAAAACAACGAAACCCTCCCCCAATCACGCTTCGTGAGTTCAAAATTGCTCTCACAGAGGAATGGGAGAATATTCCCCAAAATCGTATAAGGAACTTGGTGTACAGCATGCCAAACCGCGTAAACGCAGTAATGGAAGCACGAGGAGGCAATACGAAGTATTAAAATACAAGAAAATCGTAATAAAGTTCAAAAATTTCATGTTTCCTATTTTTGTTTTAAGGAGAGATCAGCAGTTTTTTCTTTATGTAATTTTGTGTTAATAAAATGTATGGTGACTCATATTTTTTTTACTTTCATTTAAGGAGTATTACATTGTCTATTAAATACAATTTATTGCATTAACCTATCATTTTTAGTTTCCGAGATTTTTAACATTCTTTAAGTGACCCGGATTCATTGCTCTCGAGTGTATTTTACTTTTTGAATTCTCCAATTTGAAACCAATATACGAGCGTCCATACCTGCCTTTACTTAAGAGAAAAGGTGTATAAAAGTTAATAAATTAGATAATTTTACACCGCGGGATTTCAAGTTTTTCCTGCTTAAGGTGAAGTGGGACTCAAAATACATAATTTTGACATATTTCGAACTAATTTTGCAACGGTGTTAACAAAGATTTCACAATTTTTTAAATGGATAATTATTATTAAGTATATTGACTAGGGATGTCAGCTCTCCAAAACACGATTGAGTAAATTCGGCTCGATAGAAAATAATCCCAAAGTTCCCTCGAATCTGTAAATTTACCTGTGACCGCCTTGACTATAATCAATTTCATTCAGTAGTTATATAATGTACCACACTAATTTTATTTCCATGTCCCTAATAAGTTACCTCGAGGTCCTATGCAGTTATTTATTAATTAAAAACATATTGTTTTAATAAAAAAAAACGTTTTGTTGAGAGGGAGTGCATTTTGCCGCTATCAGCCACCTCACAGAGCCCGCTCAGTCAGCCGACAGGCTTCGTTGAGGACACCCGTATACAACTTTGTCACGCCGGTAACGTAATTCGCTGCCGTAGTAACGAAAATAGGTAATAAAAAAAAACAAAAAAGGAAGTATTCAAGGCTTAAGCTCAAGAGCGTAAAAATATCGCATCTGTTTGGGGAAGTTTCTTTGGTGTATTATATAAGTTATAGTAACGTTTTCATACTTTCCAATACAAAGTTTGCCTGATGCCACATAATAGGTAAGTCCAGAAGATTCACCTATAAATGCGCTCATGTATGTGACGCCCTGACCGAGCGTATAACATGTACATTATTTAAATTAATATTTAAGTAAAATAAATGTCATAACGAGTACCTATAATACTAATGACTGATAAATCAGTGGGCCAATTCTCCTAAATTTACAATATAACAGTATGAATAAACCTTAATTGAGTATATAATAAATATTAAACTCAAAAAATTGGTATTCTTCTATCCAAAATTACAGCTTTTAAGGCACGTATTGCGTATTATTGATATTCTCGTAGTCTTACTTTACTACTCGTACGTCGTTGTTGATGTAGGTAGGTTTTGAATTTGAAGTTGTAAGTATGAGTTTCTTTTTTATATATTTAGTTTGCCAAATTGACGTCGCCACCAGCCTGATGGAAAGCCGTGGCGCATCTAGCGATTGGGGGCCACTTCTGACAGTGGTCCTCAAGTTGGCGGCCCTGTGGTGTACCTCTTCACGCTCCTCTTGAAGAACCCGGGATTGTAAGATGAGGGAAACACGTGTGCGGGCAGGTCGTTCCATGTTTTTATAGTTCGACAGAGGAACGATCTTTTGAAACGTTCAGTTCTGGCGAAGATTCTCTCCACTGTGTGTGAGTGTCATCTTTGCCCGGCACGTGTTGTTCGGAATCGGAAAGAAGAGGGTGGGATCAGGTTGAAGAGCTCTTTAGAACATTCGCCGTGATACATTCGATTGAAAGCAGCCAAGGACGCTATGGTTCTTCGCTGCGCCAAAACGGTTCGAGGCCTCCCGTCACCTCAGTTTGAATTTTAACCAACAGTGAACTGAAAATAAACAGCTTACATACAACCCGATACAGTCAATACAACCCTAACTTTGTTTTTAAGCCATAATGTAAAATAGTAATACAATGTTCAATGGATAGTGGTACCTATATGTTAAGCGCTAGAAGATGATTTTGTGAATATATGTTACTGAAAAGGCCTGATGATTTAATATGATTTACGATGATGTATGAAAGTCTGTGAAGATGTTAGTGACAAAATCACGTTCCAACGGTTGAGCAGATCTGGCTGTAATTGGTGGCCTATTATAATTATTTTATACTTTTCCAGACAGCAATGTATTCCTGGACATATTATACACTAGCTGACGCCCGCAGCTCTGCCCGCGTCTAGTTTTGTTCCCGTTTCCGCTTCCCGTGGGAACTGATTGCCGGGATAAAAAGTGGCCTATGTGTTATTCCAGGCCTATATCTACCCCTGTACTAAATTTCAGCTAGATCCGTTTAGCTGTTAGAGCGTGAAACAGTAACAAACATCTACACTCACAAACTTTCGCATTTATAATATTAAGTAAGAAGTAAGATAATTTAGAAAATAGCATAAAGGCTATTTTATCCCTGGATATGACCCAATGGTAGTAGGGAACGCGAACAGAATTCTACACAGCTGAAGCTGCGGGCAAGAGCTATGCGAAGTGAAACGTAGAATGTTTAATTTAAGAAATGGTAATCATTTGGACAGGACTTAAGCCTAGTCTAGTTTAAATAACTAGTATCGAAATTTATTCCTTTACACCCTTGCAATGCAAATAGCAATATTCGTTTTTGTATATTCTTCGTTTTCTTGGCCAAACGGGACCCTATTACTGAGACTTCGAAGTCCGTTTGTTCATCTGTATCTCATGAACTAGGCAGTAATACATTTCAAAGATGTGTTTCTGCTACCGCTGTAACAACTATAATAACACTAGATAAAGAAAAAAATAAGGTTACTCCCATACAACGTAATCTTCTGGCGTTTTTTTTTTGTTACGTAATCTTCATCAGTGTGCAAGTCCAACTTGAACTTCGGCCGTTTTTACAGTTCCGTATCCAAAGGGTAAAAATGGAACGAGGAGAAAGTATTGCCTTTTGAAAATGCTAAGAGGCAAAAGCGGTCAGGTGTAGAGTAAATAAATGCTGTAAAACAGTACAAGTGGTGGTTATTCAATATGCGCTGCAGGTTCCACCAAGTGCCAACAGTATAAATAATCTGTAATAACGCGACCCTATTACTGAGACTATCTATCTGTCATCTTATGCACCACTGCAATAGCTAGGCATTTGAAATTTACGAATCCTAAGAACAGAAAAAAAAATTAAGGAGGGCTCCCATACAGGTATATTTTTCAGTCTTTTTTTGTACAGAACCCTCCTTTTTCCTTTTAAAGAAGTACCAAAAAATATAAACAAAGGATAGGGGCAGCAGATTCTTACTTTTTCATTAAACCTGGCAAAAATCGTCACAGGTAAAAAAATAAATTGAAGTACTTCTTAAATATATTATGTTCTATTCTTATTATGAAAATGAATTTCATTACATGTAAGTGATAAAAAATGCATCAAAATCAATTACGTAGTTGCTCACGAGTAGAAGATCTAAAGAGGTTTATCTAAACAGGGTGAAAAAAATTGTTATGTAAACTTGTACTTCTGTCAATGATTTCAATTGCGTAGTGAACGGGTTAACGCGCGAAAACGTTTCCGACGCACGGAGCGTCCCGAACATCTTGCGTCTGCTTCACCCCCTCCGAATCGCTTGAGACACAATTGCACTTCGCCTTAAATTATTCAATTTGAAAACGTATCACCTTCATCTTGCGCCTTCATACGACGCGACGATTCCTTTGTTATTTCAACATTTCAACACTTTTCTTTAAACACCTTTATTATGTGAATTTCCTTGCGAGTATGAGTATCAACGGGCCGAGGCAGTGACGCGCCACACGATACAGCCCCTATCGCGAGTCAGTCTCCCGTGCAGTATTGTGGTACTCGCAGTTGAGAGGAGAGATTTCTTGCACGAGCGACTTTCGGTTTTTCAATGAACACGTATTTTTCGCTTCCCAGATTGTTGATCGAAGCTTCCCAGAGACTTTTCGCGAGCCATTATACTATTCTACATGTCGTAGGACCGTCGTCGGCGGGCCGGATTAAATGGTTTCGCGGACCGTACTTTGCCCATCACTGATATAGTCCAAATTAAGCTAATATTAGCTTGTGCTATGGGATCTAGACGACTGATAGACATACTTATATATTTCTAAATACCAGTGGCGAGGGCTGGTTATTTTCAAAAGGGAAGCTAGTAGCGCTCGTGGCCCCGCGGACTCAGTGTTCTGTAAACGATCACTGCAGTAAGCAACTTTCACTATGGCCGGTCCATGGATGGGTGACCATCCATGTGATCACTTTGTGACATTTATTTGAGCGTTTCCGTGCTTCGGAAGTCACGTTAAGCCGTTGGTCCCGGTTGCCAGTAAAATGGCAGTCGTTAAGCCAAGTTAAAGGCAGGCAGTCACAACCTGCGCCTGTCCATTTAAACACGGCAATACGGCTCACAACGTATTACGTGGGACAAACTATAAAAAGGTGAAATGTGGGCATATAATATGCCTCTGCCTACCCCTTCGGGTATACCTGAACCGGAAGCTAGTAAAAAAAATCTTACCTAGGTACATGTAGATGTATCCTGTAGACGTTACATATAGGTATATATTTTTGCGTATTTAACACGTGGGTACTGATGTTCCGACTTTTGCCACCTCCATTATACACGTAAGCATTGATGTTGTATATTTGACAATGTCTTACGTGCATGATAAAGGTGGCTTTTAAAAAAGCCTTTTGGTGAAGCGCATGCTGAAAAGGAATTAGATAAAATGCTATTTCTACAACTGCTGTAACTGATAGCTACAAGCTCTATCATCTTAACCCCCCCCCCACAGTCACCCCCACCTTAACCCTCCCTAAGCCCCCCTTAACCCTACCTTAAACCCCCCACATTAACCCCCCCAACGTAACTCTCCCCCCCTCCACCCGAACCCATTACGAAACAACATTACGAGACTACCAAAAAAACAGTGGCCACTAGCTCGTCACATAATACGCGATTGTGTCGATAGAACCGGCGAGCGACCATCGGTCGACCAGTAGACTTCTACCGGTCTTACAATAGAGCTCTAGTGAAATACGCGACTACCAAAATTGACAAATTTTACCGACGACCTTATATTTTGCCACGATTTCTATTCTATTCTGACGCGATTGAAATAGCAGACTTGGCCCCCAGGACCTCAGCGCGGTAGGCCATCAACTCTACCGAATGCGCCACCGATGCAGTCATTTAGCGCATGACTTTTGAACTAACTGCAACAAATAGAGCAATATTTATTTTGTGTGTGAACACCTATTTTAGGACCAGCCATATCATCATTAACAGAACAGTAAGTCAGCAAGCTACGAGCGCTTCTAGTACCAAAAGCAACTCCATAACTGCATTATTTTGTAGTTAGCACTCTCTGTATTTCAAACATATTTAAAGGCCTCACACTACGAGTTCACATGCAGAATTGCACATTTGAAATATGACCTGTAAATTAGACTACCGTTTAATGAAAACACGGTTCAAGTTATAAGCTTTAAAACAGGAATTTGGCATAATCTGTTTAATAACGCTAATAGCACAAGAAAAGCTAATAAAACTTATGCTTTGCGATTTAGACAGCACTGATAAATATATTTATATCGATCTAAATACATTATAAACTTTACATAATATCATCCCAATTATTCAAAATTTACTTCTTGATTTACAAGTACTTTTATCAAAACAAAAGTGATTAAAAATATTCTTTCAACATGCACCAAGCCCCAAAGTCACCGTAAAAAATTCTGACCTATTTTCATTCGGTTTTTTTATGAATAATATTGTGTTCTTAGCCTCTGTAATGTTTGCTAACATTTATTCCGTTTAAAATTTTATTTTTATTAAATAATTTGTGTGAAAGAGCTATTTGAAACCACGGAACCATAATATTATACCTACGCCGTTCCTTATTCAGGATCAGGCGAAGGATACATTTGTATGCAAATGTTACGTTTCATGTAATTTTTATAAGACAGGAAAAAAAATCTAGTTAAGTTTTGAACTGTTTTTGTAAAGCCTACTATTAAGAAACACACGAATGTTTGTAAGTATGGATGGATGTTTGTAACTCTTTCCACGATTTAAAAATTTGGTACAGGTCTGAAATACCACATAGGCTACACTAAAATAAATATTTTGTAGATTACACAATTATTGAAATGATGCAACCCAGAAATCAAACCTGGGACCTCAACACATTAATCGCAAGCTCTTACCACTGCGCTATATCAGTCATAAATGAAACCAACATGAATATTTATGAACATAAATACACATACTGCGGGTTTTTAGAATTGGTGGACTTTATTTAAATTCCAAATACCTACGTGTGCGGTAAACAAAGTTTGTTTATGCAAATGACACCATTAATGTCAATACGGTCCACACACACTGGCGCGCAGCACCTACGCGGACACATGGACACAGTGGGCCCTGCGCTACAAGTGTAGGGACTACATAAAACTTTTATAGCGTATTGAATCCTCACCTGTATTATACTTAAACACTTAAGCCCTATACCTAGTTCAGGTAAACTAACTGTTTGAGGCTTACACATAGAGTTTGGAATAAATTTAAAGTCGTAGCGGCTTATTACCTACATTTGTTTATAGGGCTCAGCCCCTGTGATTATAGTGGAACTATTATTTCATTTAATCAGTGTAACAACAAATGACATTCATTCTAAATAAGCCATTCGACGATTGAATTGCTCACCGCTATAACAAATATAAAGTCCTCCAATAAATTAATCAGTTGAAGACTACAAGAGCCAATTTCACAGCAAGAGGAGGCTGTACGTCTGTGTGAGGAACTCAATAGCCCTTGGGTGTCGACGCGGACGGTTTATTTGTAGAAACATCCAGTAGTGGACTATGTACTACTACCCATAGACTTTGTTTGTATTTCCACGCGTGTAAAATATATTTCGATAAATCGTTAAAAATGCAGTGACTCATCAACTCTCAATAGCCCCAAAAACCCAAAACAAAGATGAAGTTATTAGAAATACGTACAAGTAAGTACCTAATTGTATAAATATGTACTACCTCAACACCTATTACGTCGCACCCTGACCTTGCCTGGATATCCTTCCGTGGGCTTTTTTTTTTTTTTTTTTTATACCACTAAGGTGGCAGACAAGCATACGGCCCACCAGAAGGACCGGTGGTCACCGCAGCCTATGAACGTTTGCAACACCAGAGGCGCCACACTCGCGCTGCCGACCCTGCAAAAACCTTCTAAGACCCCTTTTGAAGAACCCCATACTGTAGGCGTTTGGGAAAACCGAGGCAGGGAGATCATTCCACAACCTAAGCATGCGCGGAAGAAAACCCCTATCGGATCTAACCGTGCTGGAACGCTCCGGACGCAGAGTGTGAGGATGAACTCCCTGTCTGTGGCGAGCGGTGCGGTGATAGAACGTAGCCGTGGGCATCATATCAAACAATTCCTCAGAGCACACACCATTGTACAGTCGGTAGAACACGCATAAGGAGGCAAAGTCTCTCCTGTTGCGAAGAGGTTCCACACCACTTGTAAGTATAGGATCGTTGACAACTCTTATAGCACGTCTTTGCACCGAGTCAAATGGACGAAGCTGATATTCAGGTGCCCCCGCCCAAAGGTGACAGCAGTACTCCATGTGCGGCTGCACTTGCGACTTATACAGAAGCAGTGTTTGCGCAGCAGTGAAGTACCGCCGCGACCTGTTGAGCACACCTAACTTCTTGGACGCCAGCTTAGCCTTGTCCTCCAAATGGCTACGGAACTGAACGTCACTGGAGATGTCAACGCCAAGGATCCCTATACTTTTGGAGATGGAAAGAGATGTGCCCTGAAATTGCGGCGCTACAGTAATTGGGGTTTGCTTAGCGGTGAAAAAACACGCTTGTGTCTTGGAAGGGTTGAACTGGACAAGATTTTGTCCACCCCAATCGGACACTCTAGTAAGAGTAGCCTCGATTTCAGACACAAGTCGTTCACGATTTTCTTTCACTGTGTCCCGAGAGATACCGGGGCGGCCCGTGTAACAAGTGTCTCCCGTACTGTCGTCCGCATAACAATGAATGCCGTCAATAGACAACATGTCATTGATATGCAGCAGAAACAGAGTAGGGGACAACACTGAGCCTTGCGGTACTCCAGCGTTTATGGCCATGCAGTCTGAACAGCTGCCGTCAACGACGGCCTTGATGCGTCTACCGGCCAGGAAGCTAGACACCCATCCGCATAATCTCTCGGGCAGTCCATATGAGGGCAATTTCGTAAGAAGACCACGGTGCCAGACCCGGTCAAAGGCCTTAGAGATGTCAAGGCTTACTGCTAGAGCCTCGCCCTTACTCTCGATAGCCGCCGCCCATCGGTGTGTGAGGCACACCAGAAGATCGCCCGTCGAGCGACCGTGACGGAAACCGTACTGGCGGTCACTGAGCAGGTCGTGCTCCTCTAGGTACCTCAGGAGCTGTGTATTAATTACACGCTCCATCACCTTAGATAAAAGGGAGGTGACGGCTATAGGCCTATAGTTGGCCGGGTCGGTCCTGTCACCCTTCTTGGGCACAGGATGCACATACGCGATCTTCCACGACGCCGGGACTTGTTGCTTGGAATATGAAAGCGTGAAAAGACGTGTAAGTACCGGACACAACTCTGGACCACACTGCTTCAGTACCACCGCGGGTATACCATCTGGCCCACTCGACTTATGAACGTCCAGGGATCGAAGCTCACGTCGGACATTCCGCTGTGTAAATTTTACGTCCGGCATGGTAGTTCCACACCACAGAATATCCGGCGGCAAAGCACCCCCGTCGCTCATGGTCGAGTTAGAGGCAAAGAGAAAATCAAAAAGGTCGGCTTTCTCCTTAGCGCTCTGGGCCAAATTACCGTCGGGTTTAAGGTGGTAAACCTGACCGACAAAAATTTCCCTCGGCAGCTTTGGCAAGCGACCAGAATTCGCGACTCCCTGAAGGGTAGCCTGCTAGCCGTTCACCAATTCTGCCGACGAAATCGAACTTAGCCCTGATAATTGCTCTTTTGCTGGCTCTCGAGGCGGCATTTAATTTGCGTTTCACCTCAGAGATGTTTGGATCTGAATTTGCACGAGCCGTGGTCCAAGCCCTGTAAGCAGATTCTTTCAACATCAAAGTTTCTCTGCAGAGCCGATTGAACCACGGTCGCTTTTTTGCTCCTACAGGGATCCAACGGTTAGGAATGTAACATTCCATGCCCTCCAAGATCCCCGCAGCGACTGCTGCAGCGCAAGAATCCAGATCCTCTGAGGCAAAACAAAGCCGCCTCCATGGGTACGACGCGAAAAACTCTCGCAGTCCATCCCAGTCTGCTGACTTATAGTGCCACACATGTCGCCACTCCTTGGGCCGAGGTGGTTCAGGCCTTGCGAGAGGCACATGCGCCCGAACGACACAGTGGTCCGACGATCCGAGTGGAGCATCCACTGAAACACTGTATCCGTCTGGACGCGTTGTCAGCAGGAGATCCAGCAATGCACTATGCTCGTTCTTGTTGTCTGGTATCCTTGTGTGGGATTTAACCCGTTGAGAGAACCCATAGGTCAGGGCAAATTCGTGAGCAGCTTTCCCCGCAAAGTCGGTGGTCCGGGAGCCCAACCAGTCAACATGATGTCCGTTGAAATCCCCTAGAATCACTATCTCCGCGGAGGGATACTGCTCAATCACCTTGTCAGTCGCTTGTTGCAGGTGGTCAAAAAGGCGAACTGTGTCCGTGTTACCACCGCTGTGAGACCTATACACGCACGCGTAGATAAGAGGCTTGCGACCAACTGACGAGCAGTAATCGTGGGTTGCCGCCTTGCGGAATTTTGCAAGAAACGATCTTGTCGCGGGGTAGTAGCCCTATTTCGTCCCCTGTGACGTTCGGCAACATCCCCTGTAGACCTGTAGCGTGCCCATAATCTGCAAATTACGCTTGGTTGGGTGTTGACAGCATCCGCTAAGTCGCGTTGAGTTCGTTCAGCTTGCAGACCACCAACAGCTCTTAACATCTCTTCGCGACTTAAATGACGACGTGACATGATGACTACAGTCACAAAAATGCACAAACCATACGTATAAGACGTATTATTGATAATAAACGTTATTTACAATCAAAGAAAATAATTTTTATTTTGCCTCAGAGAAACTGCACAATCAAACACTTTTAAAAGTTTTTCCTCCATATTCGAAAATCATTACTTATTTAAATTTATTTTTAAATTTCGAACAACTCTGTAATCTACTTTATTCTATTTTTATTTATTTGCTGCCAGTTATTTGCAAAACAAGAAAAACATATTTCGGAATTTTTGGGTGTTCCCTATTAAATAGCATATGGGGCCTTCCGGAAATGGTAATGACTTCGGTCATCCTTCTCGAACCGACTAGGTGTATCCGACTTCAACTTAAAAAAAATTCTCCTTGTTTGAATATCTACTTACTTTGATGGTTTCTGGTCGCAGACTAGTCAACTATATCTGAAACAAAAAAAATAACATTAGAATGCGAACAGTTACCTTTAAGAGGACAGCTATGTTAGTTCACGAAAATGACAGCACCCGCCTGGTGCCACCTTCTGAGACAGAGGACCAGACATATTACTTGGGACCAAATTTGTTACTTTTGAAACGGGGTGCTTAGTATACCTCTGCTTGCGTCTTCAGGAATATCTCAGTATAAAATCTGATAAAATCAAAATACATATTACTTTGTGCTAAGTAAATTTTATTTTTCAGGATTTTCTTGAAGTCGGTTTTGTTTTTTATTGAATTTTTTTTTTATTTAAAAACCCTTTCTTGTAATAGTGAGTGTTTTATATCAATAGAAGGGTATTTTTATACCGTTTTTAATTTTTATTTTAATAAAAACATTCTTATATCAAATTTTTTTTTTTAAGAAAGAATTGAATAGTGCCAATATTGAGTATTACAACCTTCTATGATTAGGCACAAAAATAACGAGGCAGTAAGAAATACAGTAATTAACCGTACTTTAAACGTTTTTAATAATCTGTTGGACCTCCTAAAGCATTAGCAACACCTCGACAACGGCGTGGCATACTTAGTATGAGATTGTTAATCATCGTCTGTGGAATATGGCTCCATACACTGCGAAGGTGTAAAAACAGTTGTTCTTCAGTGTTCAGATTTTTCAAAGAATCACTGAAAGCTCTTCTCCCAAGCAAATCCCAGGTATGCTCTATGGGATTGAGGTCGGCAGACTGAGCAGGCCATTCCAACGTCGTAATATTGTGCTCGCTTAACGCATTGACCACTACCCTCGCGGTGTGTGACCGTGCATTATCTTGCATGAACATAACATCTTGACCGAACTGCTGTCGATGAGGGATTACCATGGGGTGTATAACCTCCTGAATGTATTGGTTTGCATTCAAATTGCCCCGTATCCAAACGAGGTCGGTCCTTCCACCAAGGCGAATTCCAGGCCATACCATGATTGTTCCACCTTGGTAAGGATGAACTTCTTGCGGATTCTGGAGACGACTCAGACGTCCAGGAACTCGCCATATACGCACTCTTCTCGAATCAGGATGAAAACCGAAGCGAGATTCGTCGGAAAACAGAACCCGTGCCTATTTATGGTCGGTCCACTGTAAATGTGCGTTAGCCCACAATAAGCGACGACCTCGATTTCCACGTTGAAGAGCTGGAACCCTAAGCGGTCTGCGAGCATGAAGATTGGCTTCGTGTAGTCTTCTCCTGACAGTTTGATCGCTACTAACCACTTGATGCTGAGACTGGAGGCTTGCGACCAACTGACGAGCAGTAATCGTGGGTTGCCGCCTTGCGGAATTTTGCAAGAAACGATCTTGTCGCGGGGTAGTAGCCCTATTTCGTCCCCTGTGACGTTCGGCAACATCCCCTGTAGACCTGTAGCGTGCCCATAATCTGCAAATTACGCTTGGTTGGGTGTTGACAGCATCCGCTAAGTCGCGTTGAGTTCGTTCAGCTTGCAGACCACCAACAGCTCTTAACATCTCTTCGCGACTTAAATGACGACGTGACATGATGACTACAGTCACAAAAATGCACAAACCATACGTATAAGACGTATTATTGATAATAAACGTTATTTACAATCAAAGAAAATAATTTTTATTTTGCCTCAGAGAAACTGCACAATCAAACACTTTTAAAAGTTTTTCCTCCATATTCGAAAATCATTACTTATTTAAATTTATTTTTAAATTTCGAACAACTCTGTAATCTACTTTATTCTATTTTTATTTATTTGCTGCCAGTTATTTGCAAAACAAGATTTACACGAAAAAAAATGGGGTCATCTTGTTCCCTAGACTTTGTTGAGGTGTTTAGTTACTGATTAAATACAGCAAACTGTTTAGTAACACCACCTAAACTCACTTCAGCTCTTAACCGGCACTAAATTTTGCACGATGACAGTTATTTATGATCAGTCCAAACGCACAATTTAGCTTAACTCGACAGAATCCAATTTCCAAATGAAAATAGACGTCTCCGAGTTCCCAAATCCTTAGGAAAATCGTCACTTCCTGTTATAGCTAATAGCCTCGCTATAGGACCAATCTCCGGCCGCCTCATGTTCACAGTTCCAGTCAGATATTTACGGGTCTCCATCCATTGTTATATCAAATGATTGCTCATAACATATTACGAGAAGAAGGCTTTTCCACCGCCAGCAATATAATAGCTTTAGGGTCGGCAGCGCGAGTGTGGCGCCTCTGGTGTTGCAAACGTTCATAGGCTGCGGTGACCACCGGTTCTTCTGGTGGGCCGTGTGCTTGTCTGCCACCTTAGTGGTATAAAAAAAAAAAAAAAAAAAAAAAAAAAAAGTAGGTACATTTACGGTAACGAAAAAATAATCTTTCTAATAACACACCGCACACCAGAGACGGAGTGTTTATCTTTATACATTGCGTTCAGGATGCTCGTGTACACAGGTAATGGCGGGTTTTTATAAGGTAACGATATTTTTCTAGGGTCAGAAGTGCGGGTCTAGATCAGTATCACAGTATAAATATATGTTGTTTAACCAGTATTGTAGCTCCCTACAAACGGACGAAGCGCAAGCTATACCTACGATTCTCGTTTTCGGCAGGCCTTTCAGCACGCTAGCAGGCGATTGTGCCGAGTAGACGAATGGACGGTGTGTCGTTTTTTAGATAGTAACCGCGCGTGTTTTATTTACTAATAGTAGTTTATGACACTGTTGCATAATAAGGGTTCTTATAACACGAGTGTGTTTTAAAAAAACGAGCCGTAGGCGAGTTTTTTTATAGTATCACACGAGTGTTATAAAACCAAGTTATGTACAGTGTCATACACTACTTTATCTACTCTCATACTATAATACCTGATTTCATTTTGTTGTGATATATAGTTGCTCCTTGATTTCGCCGGTAACAGGTTCATGGTCATGTTTGACGCAGTTTCCAGAATGTCTGGTGGTGTACAATTACCACCATCCTCGCTTTAAGACATGTTTTTACACAAAAACTAATTTATTTTACAAACAAAACCAAACTTTGTTTAATTGAAATGTAAAATGTTGGCGCTAAGGCGCAAACATCGATTGCGCATGAGTGTTTCTTTTTTTTTTAGGCTGCGGAGACCATAGATTTAGGATTTTTCGCTACTCTGGAGACACAATTTTTTTTAAAAGTAGAGGTTCAAACTTCTTTTTCAGCTGGAGATTGTTTATGGTGTATCGTAATGATTAAAAAGTTTTATTACGATATAGGTGTCCATACAAGACCTGTATCGTAATGAAACTTTTTTTTTGACCTGTGCGTAATGTTTGTCATAACAGTATTGATTTCAATTTTATAATCTTTGTATTATAGTATCAGAGTAGATAAAAATATTTAATATGACAACTAGAGTCTATTGTGCTTGTTTTGGTTGCATGAATTCGTCAATAACGCACCCAGAGATAACGTTTTTTAGATTACCTGGAAACTCCGAAAGGTAAGACTATAAATTGATTTTACTTAAGTACTAATTGGTACTATACTACTAGTTGACTAAAGTTAAACAAAGTGATTGACACGAGTGAACTAGGTAGTTACATGAAGTAGGTATGTTTGTGTTTAAAACTAGACTTGTGCTTGCTTAGTCAGTGAACGGTGCGATCCAATATAGTACAATATCCAAAAAAAAAAACTAGTTCAGAACTCTATTACGTGTAGGTAGTACATTTCGTTCCGTTGTCAGTTCGTAGTTATTTTATTGAGAGCAATGATTTAGGTATGTTTCAAGAGTATTCATTTCTTTGTGGATGACCGATGTTACAGTACACTTAGCACCGTATGACTGCCTCTGTGGCGCGGTCGGTATTGATACCGCCTGCGGCGCTGGAGGTCGTGGGTTGGATTCCCACCCGAGACAAATATTTGTGTGACCCATAAATGTTTGTCTCAAGAGTCTGGTTGTTTCTATGTATAATATGTATGTATTTAAAAAGTATATTAGTATTAATATCCGTGGTCTGATACCCATAACACAAGCAGGTTATTCCTAGCTTACTTTGGGATCAGATAGCGTTGTGTGAAATGTCCGTGAATAAAAAAAAAAATTGACAGCATTTTTGTTAAGTACCTTTGATTTTTATTACACGCATAGAGACAAATTTGAACTTCCAAAGTTTAACACAACTTGACAATGTACGAAAAGTACTAGTGTACTAGAGACTGACTAGTACTTTCAAATCGAAAAATAGTTTTAATTTTGTAAATCAAAAATTTAACGCAATGATTATAAAGACTAGAATTCCGTGATTCTATCACTGACGAAACATGTGATGAGCCGATTATTATTGTCTACGCCGCTTACTCGTTTTCAAATTTCTACACCCGTCTCACTCAATCGTTAGTAGATAACGGGCGCTGCGCCGCCACGCCGCCGCCCCGCGCCGCCAGGCGTTGCGGGGATATTATATTATTACTCACAAAGTATTTTTTGTTTAAATAAAAAAAGGTTTAATATTACTCGAAATGAAAGCCGGTTGTCAGTAAAACAACAATCCTTAATACAAATTGAAGGCCTTGTGGGCGTATTGAAAAAAATCAACTGCATTAGGCTCACTATCTATTACGCGTACGTAAAACTATAAGGTAAAATGTGGGCGTATACTATGCCTCTGCCTACACCTTCAGGGATAAAGGCGTGACTATATGAATGTATGTATGTACATATTTACAATCGCAATACTAAATAGAAAGTCAAAGTAGGCACATATTATTAAAATGCTGTAGGTGGGCAGCCCTATTGCATGCTTACGTACCGCGCGGCTGTAGGCATTTATTTCTAAAATCCGGCCGAGTCAAACTACAGTATACAGTGTCAGTATATACTCGTAATTGACGTTAAGATTGAGGTGTCGGTGGCGTAGTGGTAAGTGTATGCGTCTGCTGTACTGTGGTCTGGGGTTCTATCCCCGCCGGGTTGAATCAATTATTTGTGTGTGTAATATTTATAATATTTTGTTTTTAGATTTAAAAATTAGAGCTCGAGGTAAAATAGTATCATTAAAATATTCTTTTTAGGGTTCTGTACCTAAAAGGAAAAAACGGAACCCATATTGGATCGCTTTGTTGTCCGTCCGTCCGTCTGTCTGTGTGTCACAACCATTTATCTCGTGAACGCGTAAAGGTATGAAGTTGAAATCAATAGCATATATCAAGTATATGGTCCCTTGATGCTGTATAAAAATCAAACTTCTAAGTTAAAGCAGAAAAAAGTTAATCGAGAAAAACGTGTAATTCGACACTCCAAGGGAATCAAAATTAATAGGGTACTAACCGTTAACCTAGAATTATGTTATTTGGCAATACAACCTCTCCATTAACCTAATATATGGGGAAAAATCTAAAAACTGCACATTTGTGACGAAATCATAAAGAAAACAGTGTTTAAAGTCGGCAAAATAATTCACAAAATACTCCGCCATTTTCACGTAAGTATTGATTTTCGTCTAATTTTTTTTTTAAACTTATAGAAAAGTATGTTTACACAACATTTAGATTAGGCTTTTAATCACTTAAATATTGTATAATACAATATTATATAAACTTCTAAGATCAAAAACAAGCATAAAACTTACGTGACGGAGATTTTGACAAGAAAATGTGTAACTATTTATTCTTGTCAAAATCGCCATCACGTAAGTTTATCTTTTCTGAACTGTTAACTTTAAGTTTATTAATGAATTTCATTATATTTTATAATACTAGCTTTTGCCCGATGTTTGTATTTCACAATAATTCTAATTATCAAATAAAATAAATATGTTTACTGATTACATCAGCAGAGAAAAATCCCGCTCTTTGGTTTTTTTAGTTTAGGCTGCACAAGCAAGTGCACAAGTGCACCATACAGCCTAGACAGTAATCCATACAATTTGAATTCGATTTCGATAAATGTTTTAAGTTCTTAATTCAAATCACCTATCAACGTAGTACCAATGAATACAGACGTATACTAGAAGAATAGTTTCTTAGGCTGCTCTGAAGACAAACTTTCTGTGACACAAACTGCCGCTTGGCGGCGTCGCAGTCGCAGCGCGGCAGCCATTTTTAATTTTTCGTAGCAAAAGAGTAAAATCAATCATTGTAAATATCTATAAATACTTAATATAAATATATTATGTTTTGATTTAAAAGATGTGAAATATTTTTTTATAAATAATCCCTGAATTTAGTCGATTATAAACGTAAAAATTGTGCCTACTAGTTTTTGACTAACTGAGACAGTGAAATGCGACGACAGCGCCGCCAAATGGGAACTACACGAGCTGGGGACATGCCCCCAACAAAATTGGCACAAAAAATCCTTAAGAACTGTTCTTCTAGTATACGTCTGTATTCATTGGTAGTACATATATAGATCGACGCCTATCAAAGATTAATCATAAATAAAACCGGCCAAGTGCGAGCTGGACTCGCCCATGAAGGGTTCCTTAACATAATATAAAAGTATTGTAGTTCGTTGTAACTTTGATTGATGTTTTAACACGTTCGCAGTGGTAGTGATGTTTACAGGCGAAAATTGCGGTTTATGACGTATTAACAAAAAACTACAAACTCGATCTCGTTCAAAATAATTTTCGTTGGTAGTTTGTATGGCAATGTACATTACATATTTTTTTAGATTTATCATTCTCTTAGTTTAGAAGTTAAAGGGGGGGGGGGGGGGGCACACATTTTTCCACTTTGGAAGTGTCTCTTACGCAAAATATTCAGTTTAGAAAAAAATGATGTTAGAAACCTCAATAACATTTTTGAAGACCTATCTATAGACACGTATGGGTATGACGAAAAAAAGAATTTTCAGTTTCAATTCTGAGTATGGGGACCCCCAAAATTTACTACTTTTTTTCTAGTTTTATATAAAAATCTTGATGCGGTTCACAGAATACATCTACTTACTAAGTTTCGATGGCATAGGTCTTATAGTTTCGAAGAAAAATGGCTGTGACACAGGGACGGACAGACAGACAGACAGACAGACATGACGAATCTATAAGGGTTCCGTTTTTTGCCATTCGGCTACGGAACCCTAAAAAGCGTAAAGACACGACAAGTAGGTACAAGAAAAAACTATTCATTTATAATTATTTCATAAAAAATGGTAAACATAATCAAAACTCTGAGGTTCGATTTCTGAGTTTCTTGTTACTTGCAACTGCGAGATTCGATTTTCCTGAATTTCTTGTTCCTCTAACGATTGAATCGAATAAATGTATAGTTTATGTAGACGGAGGGTCTGATGGATGTACGGAACCCTCGTTGGGCGAGTCCGACTCGCACTTGTCCAGTTTTTTTATAATAAGTTGGTTTTATGCATTTGACCATAAGGGTGACAGTCTGGACTACGAGTAGCAGCTGTCTTCCTAGTAGTATAAGCTAAAGCGACGTCGTCGTCGTGTGATAGGAAAGAAAATCGAGTTTCGACACATCGAAGGTGGCGCCAGATACAAACTTATCGTTATCTGGGTTAAAGACCATGGAGGATTCCATAGAATAAAATGTTAGAATGCAACCAAACAAAACCATGTAGGTAGTTTTATTCCGCCACAACCTGGGCGTAAAGATTATTGTGATAGGTTTCAATAATCATTGCGTCCTTGAGTTGAGTTTGCCACGGGAAAAGTCTATCAGGGGCAAGAGATTAATGAGTGGATTACGTTTCTTTACGGTATTTACATATTCTATATTAAATTATGTGAGTACATTTAACCGACTCCGAATACAAACATTGCGGTGGTTTACAACCGAACAGATTAATTTCTCGGTTCACTCGACCGGCATAAATTGTGGCTCTACTGGCTTGTGTTAGAAGGAGCTAGTCCAGTTTGAATTAGAGCAAATTTTAGGGTGTGGTTAGGGTTGAGACATAGCGACTTGAAGACATCTGCATTTTAAAACCATTAGTTCTGATCTATGCATTGTCTTAAGGATTTCTGTGACTTATTCATACGGATACATACGGAGTTCTAGACTAGCAGCGTGGGCGCCATTTCAAACAATATCTCAGCGCTGCATCACACAACGAAGTTTCCCCTCTTTATACAAATGATGCCCTTCATTTTGACTGCCTCTGTGGCGCGGTCGGTAGTGATACCGCCTGCGGCGCTGGAGGTCGTGGGTTCGATTCCCACCGGAGACAAATATTTGTGTGACCCATAAATGTTTGTCTCAAGAGTCTGGGTGTTTCTATGTATAATATGTATGTATTTAAAAGTATATAAGTATTAATATCCGCGGTTTGATACCCATAACACAATGCAGGTTATTCCTAGCTTACTTTAGGATCAGATAGCGTTGTGTCAAATGTCCGTGAATTTATATTTATATATTTGTATTTTGACAGCATCGTAAGTGTGTAACAACTGTTCTAAGGAGTGCTCACTTTTCATCGGTTTTTGAAGTCCTTTGGCTAAGGAGAGGAAGATCCCTTGACAAGAAACACGGAAGTTGGTAAAAAAGAATTATCTTGGTAACATGATAGACACACGCCATTAAAATATATCCTCTAGAAAGAAATTTAATCCATTGATCAAAACCCTTTTCCTTTAGTCGGAATTCATAAAAAGCTCACATCAAAAGAACTGACTTCGTTTTCTAACGAATATAAAATAATACAATAACAATAATAGAACCTTTACAATTCTCTAAAAGGTATTTGATTTCAGTAGTTAAGTATAGGTTAACCCATATTTCAAAGGAAAAAACACGGAAGATAGCAAGTTATTGCATGCGTACCAAACAATGTAAGCTAGGTAAATACCTACTATTTATTGACTTACATTTCCGTACTTTAAAAGGCCACTTACATGGTAATTGTTTGGTCAAGTGAAATACATCATAAGATAGCTTGAAATTACAACAGCGGGTAGCCAACAAGATGCCATGATTCATTCAACACTGCAATATGCTCACCTCACGATATTTTACATTGGGTTAAATTCAATTCATGAGACGTAAAAAATGTAAGTTAAGAGTTTTAAGATTTCATACAGCTATTTTAAGGTTGAAAAATGTAATAACTTGAATCAAAGAGTTAAGGAGATTTTCTGCTGCAGCAGAGTAGGTAATTAACGCTCACTGATATCCTTCCTAATTCTTAAGCTCTTGATTGAAAGTCTATGTAGATACTGAGATGTAAGTTGATCAGCCAAAGGCAAAAGAAATAAAAGCCACATGTGGACGGACGATATAATGGGGTTAACTGCTGCTTTGACGACTCTCTTTTGAAACGAAGGGCTCAATTTAGGTGGAATCATGCGATGAGCGAATACTTTAATTTTTTAATAAGATGCTCGACTTTTTCTTTACTATGATTTTGTTTTATAAAAACACATAGGTGTGGCACCCTATAGACAGTAATTACTGTATACCTTTATGAAGAACCTCATTTAGGGAGCTTCTCTATCGGGCCATACCGTTAAGAACGTACTGATCAGATCGTAATAGACATTGGGAGCTAGTGCAAGTGCATCATCTGCAAGTTCTCTACGCTTCCGCTTACATGTTTGCACCATACAACTACACAGCCAATAAGAGTTGCCGAATTAGCTATACGAGTTTAACTTTACGTGCCGGCGTTTTATTCATTCCATACTAAGGCAAGTAACGTCAGAAATTACATTATTGGAATTGCCAATAAATGTTCCTCGGTTTACATTTACACAATATACGTTTATCAAGTAAAGCACAATGATACATTATATTTACCTAAATTTCACGATAAGTTGGTACGTAAAACAATTGAGGTCATCCACGTCGTTTTTTCAGATCAAATAATTTTACGAAAACCAATATCTATCCAATTATACCGTACCTATTTGCTCGTGTGTAGAACCACATCGTTAAAACTTTCTAACGTCCGTAAATGGACTGCCTAGGGAAATAATGTCCAATAATCATGGCTGTCACAATCCTTGAAATCGACTCCTGTCAAACGAGGACATGGTCTAATTATGTCGGTCAGTAGATTGATGGGTTACCGTCGTTTCCTCAAACGTACACTTAATGAAGTTGGTAACTTTGGCCCAATGAAGTTATTTTTACGACTGAATGATATACCTAGTGAGAATTGGGTATCTGACAACCTCTTGAGGTTTTCAAGTAGGCAGGAGCATACTAGATAGGTATATAATTTAGCTCCACTTAATAGGTGCAGAGTCTATTGTAGTGTTGAAGGGACAGGTGGTGATTACTACTGCTGAAACAAATTTATAACGCTCCCCTTTATAGGGGTTGATAACAAGCGAACCGTAGTTATTTTAACCCCCGAGTCATCAACCATTAATACGATTTGAATCACATTTTATGCTTAACAACGCAATTCATTTCATGCAATTAATGACATAAAACACAACATTGTACTCGTACTCGTAGTACAAATACCTACTTGAATATCGTACTTTACAATCAAATGTCAATGACTCCAATTTACTGGCCATAATCCCAGGCGCGCTGATGCGCAATAAATTGTGGTATTATGATAATTAACGATAATGTTAAGCCTTTCATAATAATTATCTGGATACAAGAAATTTGTAATATTTTACTTTTTGAATTCTCCAATTTGAAACCAATATACGAGCGTCCATACCTGCCTTTACTTAAGAGAAAAGGTGTATAAAAGTTAATAAATTAGATAATTTTACACCGCGGGATTTCAAGTTTTTCCTGCTTAAGGTGAAGTGGGACTCAAAATACATAATTTTGACATATTTCGAACTAATTTTGCAACGGTGTTAACAAAGATTTCACAATTTTTTAAATGGATAATTATTATTAAGTATATTGACTAGGGATGTCAGCTCTCCAAAACACGATTGAGTAAATTCGGCTCGATAGAAAATAATCCCAAAGTTCCCTCGAATCTGTAAATTTACCTGTGACCGCCTTGACTATAATCAATTTCATTCAGTAGTTATATAATGTACCACACTAATTTTATTTCCATGTCCCTAATAAGTTACCTCGAGGTCCTATGCAGTTATTTATTAATTAAAAACATATTGTTTTAATAAAAAAAAACGTTTTGTTGAGAGGGAGTGCATTTTGCCGCTATCAGCCACCTCACAGAGCCCGCTCAGTCAGCCGACAGGCTTCGTTGAGGACACCCGTATACAACTTTGTCACGCCGGTAACGTAATTCGCTGCCGTAGTAACGAAAATAGGTAATAAAAAAAAACAAAAAAGGAAGTATTCAAGGCTTAAGCTCAAGAGCGTAAAAATATCGCATCTGTTTGGGGAAGTTTCTTTGGTGTATTATATAAGTTATAGTAACGTTTTCATACTTTCCAATACAAAGTTTGCCTGATGCCACATAATAGGTAAGTCCAGAAGATTCACCTATAAATGCGCTCATGTATGTGACGCCCTGACCGAGCGTATAACATGTACATTATTTAAATTAATATTTAAGTAAAATAAATGTCATAACGAGTACCTATAATACTAATGACTGATAAATCAGTGGGCCAATTCTCCTAAATTTACAATATAACAGTATGAATAAACCTTAATTGAGTATATAATAAATATTAAACTCAAAAAATTGGTATTCTTCTATCCAAAATTACAGCTTTTAAGGCACGTATTGCGTATTATTGATATTCTCGTAGTCTTACTTTACTACTCGTACGTCGTTGTTGATGTAGGTAGGTTTTGAATTTGAAGTTGTAAGTATGAGTTTCTTTTTTATATATTTAGTTTGCCAAATTGACGTCGCCACCAGCCTGATGGAAAGCCGTGGCGCATCTAGCGATTGGGGGCCACTTCTGACAGTGGTCCTCAAGTTGGCGGCCCTGTGGTGTACCTCTTCACGCTCCTCTTGAAGAACCCGGGATTGTAAGATGAGGGAAACACGTGTGCGGGCAGGTCGTTCCATGTTTTTATAGTTCGACAGAGGAACGATCTTTTGAAACGTTCAGTTCTGGCGAAGATTCTCTCCACTGTGTGTGAGTGTCATCTTTGCCCGGCACGTGTTGTTCGGAATCGGAAAGAAGAGGGTGGGATCAGGTTGAAGAGCTCTTTAGAACATTCGCCGTGATACATTCGATTGAAAGCAGCCAAGGACGCTATGGTTCTTCGCTGCGCCAAAACGGTTCGAGGCCTCCCGTCACCTCAGTTTGAATTTTAACCAACAGTGAACTGAAAATAAACAGCTTACATACAACCCGATACAGTCAATACAACCCTAACTTTGTTTTTAAGCCATAATGTAAAATAGTAATACAATGTTCAATGGATAGTGGTACCTATATGTTAAGCGCTAGAAGATGATTTTGTGAATATATGTTACTGAAAAGGCCTGATGATTTAATATGATTTACGATGATGTATGAAAGTCTGTGAAGATGTTAGTGACAAAATCACGTTCCAACGGTTGAGCAGATCTGGCTGTAATTGGTGGCCTATTATAATTATTTTATACTTTTCCAGACAGCAATGTATTCCTGGACATATTATACACTAGCTGACGCCCGCAGCTCTGCCCGCGTCTAGTTTTGTTCCCGTTTCCGCTTCCCGTGGGAACTGATTGCCGGGATAAAAAGTGGCCTATGTGTTATTCCAGGCCTATATCTACCCCTGTACTAAATTTCAGCTAGATCCGTTTAGCTGTTAGAGCGTGAAACAGTAACAAACATCTACACTCACAAACTTTCGCATTTATAATATTAAGTAAGAAGTAAGATAATTTAGAAAATAGCATAAAGGCTATTTTATCCCTGGATATGACCCAATGGTAGTAGGGAACGCGAACAGAATTCTACACAGCTGAAGCTGCGGGCAAGAGCTATGCGAAGTGAAACGTAGAATGTTTAATTTAAGAAATGGTAATCATTTGGACAGGACTTAAGCCTAGTCTAGTTTAAATAACTAGTATCGAAATTTATTCCTTTACACCCTTGCAATGCAAATAGCAATATTCGTTTTTGTATATTCTTCGTTTTCTTGGCCAAACGGGACCCTATTACTGAGACTTCGAAGTCCGTTTGTTCATCTGTATCTCATGAACTAGGCAGTAATACATTTCAAAGATGTGTTTCTGCTACCGCTGTAACAACTATAATAACACTAGATAAAGAAAAAAATAAGGTTACTCCCATACAACGTAATCTTCTGGCGTTTTTTTTTTGTTACGTAATCTTCATCAGTGTGCAAGTCCAACTTGAACTTCGGCCGTTTTTACAGTTCCGTATCCAAAGGGTAAAAATGGAACGAGGAGAAAGTATTGCCTTTTGAAAATGCTAAGAGGCAAAAGCGGTCAGGTGTAGAGTAAATAAATGCTGTAAAACAGTACAAGTGGTGGTTATTCAATATGCGCTGCAGGTTCCACCAAGTGCCAACAGTATAAATAATCTGTAATAACGCGACCCTATTACTGAGACTATCTATCTGTCATCTTATGCACCACTGCAATAGCTAGGCATTTGAAATTTACGAATCCTAAGAACAGAAAAAAAAATTAAGGAGGGCTCCCATACAGGTATATTTTTCAGTCTTTTTTTGTACAGAACCCTCCTTTTTCCTTTTAAAGAAGTACCAAAAAATATAAACAAAGGATAGGGGCAGCAGATAAAAAATAAAAAAATATGAATGGTCCCTTAAGGACTTTACTAAATGTTCTTTAACAATAGACAAGGTACTCAAAACATCAAATGATAACACTGAGCGCCTTAATTGTTTCCTAAATGACCACTTATGCAATATTAACTGCCCTAAAGCAATTGAGCCGGTGGAGGCCCAGGGCGAACCGGTTACCGCTGAGCCCCTAGCTCCCATTATCACATGCTCGCCCAGTACATCAGTGGATATATTGTGTGACAGTGTAAATAATAGTAATAGTTGTACTAAATTAATTGTATTTAGTGATGATATTGGTACCAATCTAAGTTCATTTTTAAAACAAAACTCAAATTCAAGTTATTACTCGGTTATTAATAATTGCTATCCGGGTGCTTCATTAAGTGGTATTATGCAAAAGATATTAGAATATAAATTTGAAGCTAACAGTAAAATAATAATTTTCTGTGCAAACAGGGGGAAAATTAGCAATGATGATTTGTCCCTATACATGAATTACATCTTAAACTTAAATGTCATACAAGTTGTAATGTTCACACTTCCATTTATAAAAGGTGTGCCAGATTCGGAAAATTCATTTAGATATAAGATGAATTTACGTTTAAATTTAATAAGTCAGTATAATAATAAATTTAATATAATTGACTTTAATTCTGTATTTAACACAAATTTGTCACATAGCAAGTTTATAGTCTATAATAATCACAAGGGTAGGTATTGTCTACCCAAATATTATAAAAGACAAGTAGCAAGTTTGCTATTTAATTATTTTTATTCTGTAGCCAAAAACTTGGCTGACAAAACTGCTTTATTTGAGCAGAGTAGTTTTAGGACTTTGGAATCTGTTCCAAGTAATTTAAATTAACTGCTGGGACAACAGAGGAATTACCCTCTAGCCAAAATTGTAAATTAATAGAGTTAAATTTAATTGCAAACCGTAATTTTATCGGAAACTGTCCTCCGAACAAAACTAAATTAAAAAATGTAAATTACATCAGCCTGGTGCATTATAATATTGCAACATTAACACAGGTCAAAGAGTTTGAATTGGAGCTGTTCATGAGCTCAGATAATATTGAAATTGTTTGTCTTACAGAACATATGCGTAAGGAGTATGAGCTCATGTTCAGTTTCAGTAGTCACCGGGTTGGTAGTGCGTTCTGCAGGGTCAACACAACACGGGGGGGTTCGATGATTTTATTAAATAAGAAATTAAAATATAAGGAACGGAAAGATGTTGTGTCCCTCTCTGTAGAGTGTACAGTTGAAATATCGTGCGTAGAATTGGAGCAATTCATAGTAGTATGCGTATATAAACCTGGAGTCTCACCCTTTTGTGAGTTTGAGGAAGTAATGGATAAAGTGCTATTTAAACTTGGAAAAACTAATAAACACCTAATAGTGTGCGGTGATTTTAATGTTAATATACTTATAAATACGCGTCAGACCAATGATATCTTAAATTTATTTAAATCACACAATCTCACTAACTTATTTTTAGAGCCTACTAGATATTGTGATACAACAGCTACTTGTCTGGACAATATATACAGTGATATGTTGCCAGAAAGTAAGAGTATTATAAATAAGATAAAATCAGATCATACTGGGCAAATAGCATCTTTCAAGATCACAAGAGAAAAAGTTAAAAGACGTAAAATATTATGTAGACCAGTAACTAGTGACCGCTTGGAACGTATGCGAGTTGGACTTTGCAATAAACTTCCATTTTTAGACACTGGCTTAGATCCAAATGTAATGTATAAGTTATTTTTTGATTCCTTTTACAATGAGTTCAACTCCGTATTCAAGTGTAAGGAAGTCACAATCGGTGATAGGCCAGCCTTCAGTGAATGGGCCACTGAGGATATACATAAAAGTAGACAAAAACTGTATGAACTATACTCAGAAAGACAGCTTAATAGAACAGATGAATTTCTAAATTATGTTAAAACTTATTCAAAAAAGTTTAAAGCAGACTGCTTAGCAGCCAAAAGAAAGTATATAAGTAATAAAATTCTCAATAGTGTAGACAAAGTTAAATCTACTTGGAAAATAATTAACGCAGAAAGAGGCCAAGCAAAATCGAATGATAATAATTTTAAACTTAAAGTAAATGGTAACATAATTACAACAGATGCCGAAGTCGCTAACGAATTTGAACAATTTTTTTCTCGAATTCCAGTAGATTTGACCAGAGCCCTAGGTTCTTCTACCCCAATAGCAGAATCCTTGTTAAAAGCAAATGTTCCTTGCTGTAATGAAATATTTAAATTCAGTAAAATTAGTATACACACTGTCATAAAAACTTTTAAATCTTTAAATATTAAGAAAACTGCTGACCTCTGGGGAATTTCTGTACATTTAGTTAATTCGTTAATTGAAATGGTTGCCCCTGAATTATCAATAATATTTAATAATTGTGTTGATAGTGGTGTGTTTCCTGACTTAATGAAGTTTAGTAAAATAACTCCTCTGTTTAAATCGGGTAGCACCTCAGATCCGTCCAATTTTCGTCCTATTTCTGTACTACCCACGTTTAGTAAAATCTTTGAAAAGGTAATGCTTAATCAAATGCAAAATCATTTTAATACAAATAAACTATTCCATACTAAACAATTCGGTTTCACGCGAGGTCGGTCTACCACGGATGCTGGCATCAAATTGTTAGAGTGTATATATGAGGCCTGGGAGGAGTCGTATGATGCTTATGGTGTATTCTGCGACTTATCTAAGGCCTTCGATTGTGTCCAGCATCAGACTTTAATTCAAAAACTTGATCATTATGGAATCCGGGGGACGGCCTTGGATTTGATTAGTTCTTACCTTAGAGATAGAGTACAGAGAGTAGTTATAAATGGTAAACAGTCAAATGGTTCTGCTGTAACAATGGGGGTGCCTCAGGGTTCAATTCTGGGACCTTTTCTATTTTTAGTGTACATAAATGATCTCCCTCACCTTATAAGAGACGATCACGAGGTAGTTTTGTTTGCTGATGACACATCTTTAATATTTAAAGTTGAACGTGGACAACGCGATCTTGACGAAGTAAACAATGCCCTCTCTAGGGTAGTCCACTGGTTTAACGCTAATAATTTATTGTTAAACGAAACTAAAACAAAATGTATAAGATTCACCTTGCCAAATGTTAGGCTCGTTAACACCAGTATTAGGATTAGGGATGATCAAGTAGAATTGGTCGATGAAACTGTCTTTCTGGGCATAAAGTTAGACTCCAACTTGCAGTGGGGGCCTCATATCGAGAAAGTCTCGGGCAGACTGAGCTCTGCAGCCTATGCCGTTAAAAAGATCCGACAACTGACAGACATTAGAACAGCGCGTCTTGTCTACTTTAGCTACTTCCACAGTGTCATGACCTATGGCATACTATTATGGGGTAACGCTGCCGACATCGAATGTATCTTTGTGTTGCAGAAAAGGGCTGTCCGGGCTATCTATGGTATGGGGTTTCGGGAGTCATTAAGAGAAAAGTTTAAGGATATCAACATCCTTACTGTGTATTCACAGTACATATATGAAAACTTATTATATACTCATAAAAATAACGGTAAATTTATTAAAAATAGTGATATCCATAACCTAAACTTAAGAAATAAGAATAAATTGGCTGTACCTAGATTTAGGCTTAATAAAATAAGCAATTCTTTTGCGGGTAATTGTATTCGAATGTACAATACATTGCCGACAGCCATAACAGGTTTGTCAGTTAATAAATTTAAAAAACTAGTAAAGCTTAAATTGTGCCAGAAAGCTTATTATAGCATTAAAGACTTTCTAGAAGACAAGACTGCCTGGCAGTGACACGAATTGCTCCTTTCTACATTTAAAAAAAAACTGTATTAGATACTAAGATGAATAAGAGGGACCGGACTGAGTTTCTTGGGGTGTTCTTCTCAGTCTGTAGCATTTCCGAACCCCCGGTAGAGTCACAAAAATTTTGACAAACCTAAATAATTTTTTAAAAATTTCAAAGGGAATAAATTTTATTTTATTTTATTTTATTTTATTTATGATTCTTACTTTTTCATTAAACCTGGCAAAAATCGTCACAGGTAAAAAAAGAAATTGAAGTACTTCTTAAATATATTATGTTCTATTCTTATTATGAAAATGAATTTCATTACATGTAAGTGATAAAAAATGCATCAAAATCAATTACGTAGTTGCTCACGAGTAGAAGATCTAAAGAGGTTTATCTAAACAGGGTGAAAAAAATTGTTATGTAAACTTGTACTTCTGTCAATGATTTCAATTGCGTAGTGAACGGGTTAACGCGCGAAAACGTTTCCGACGCACGGAGCGTCCCGAACATCTTGCGTCTGCTTCACCCCCTCCGAATCGCTTGAGACACAATTGCACTTCGCCTTAAATTATTCAATTTGAAAACGTATCACCTTCATCTTGCGCCTCCATACGACGCGACGATTCCTTTGTTATTTCAACATTTCAACACTTTTCTTTAAACACCTTTATTATGTGAATTTCCTTGCGAGTATGAGTATCAACGGGCCGAGGCAGTGACGCGCCACACGATACAGCCCCTATCGCGAGTCAGTCTCCCGTGCAGTATTGTGGTACTCGCAGTTGAGAGGAGAGATTTCTTGCACGAGCGACTTTCGGTTTTTCAATGAACACGTATTTTTCGCTTCCCAGATTGTTGATCGAAGCTTCCCAGAGACTTTTCGCGAGCCATTATACTATTCTACATGTCGTAGGACCGTCGTCGGCGGGCCGGATTAAATGGTTTCGCGGACCGTACTTTGCCCATCACTGATATAGTCCAAATTAAGCTAATATTAGCTTGTGCTATGGGATCTAGACGACTGATAGACATACTTATATATTTCTAAATACCAGTGGCGAGGGCTGGTTATTTTCAAAAGGGAAGCTAGTAGCGCTCGTGGCCCCGCGGACTCAGTGTTCTGTAAACGATCACTGCAGTAAGCAACTTTCACTATGGCCGGTCCATGGATGGGTGACCATCCATGTGATCACTTTGTGACATTTATTTGAGCGTTTCCGTGCTTCGGAAGTCACGTTAAGCCGTTGGTCCCGGTTGCCAGTAAAATGGCAGTCGTTAAGCCAAGTTAAAGGCAGGCAGTCACAACCTGCGCCTGTCCATTTAAACACGGCAATACGGCTCACAACGTATTACGTGGGACAAACTATAAAAAGGTGAAATGTGGGCATATAATATGCCTCTGCCTACCCCTTCGGGTATACCTGAACCGGAAGCTAGTAAAAAAAATCTTACCTAGGTACATGTAGATGTATCCTGTAGACGTTACATATAGGTATATATTTTTGCGTATTTAACACGTGGGTACTGATGTTCCGACTTTTGCCACCTCCATTATACACGTAAGCATTGATGTTGTATATTTGACAATGTCTTACGTGCATGATAAAGGTGGCTTTTAAAAAAGCCTTTTGGTGAAGCGCATGCTGAAAAGGAATTAGATAAAATGCTATTTCTACAACTGCTGTAACTGATAGCTACAAGCTCTAAATATTTTAACTACAAGCTTATACCTTCATACACCTAACGAAGATTACGCTATTTAGCACAATTACCAACTTTACTTGCCTAAGCTAGAACTATTGAACTAACTATTATTTACTATTAACGATCCTAAACCTAAAGAAACATATTTTCAAATAATAATCAACATAATCTTTAAATTATTTATATTCTAAAGCTATTCTTCTATTCTTTTTATTAAAATGAGCTAAAACATTATCATAAAAATTCGATTGACTTTTTAAAGTCATTAACAATCGCTTTTCTACTGATATAATTCCCAAATCAGATAACCTTTCCTCTTTTTGAGAATTACGCATGTAAGTGTGAATGCGTTTCAAAGCCGAGAAAGATCTTTCCGCGGTTGCCACGGTGACAGGTAGGGTTAAATAGATACTACATAGAATTAAAACTTGAGGAAAAACTTCCTTAAGTACCGATAGTTTTAATTTAAGATAAAGTTGAGAAACGTCTAAGTTATTCAATGATTGTGTTGTATATAATACTTTTAGCTCATTTTTTAAAGCACTAAAGTCAAATATTCCTGGAAACCTAATTATCAAGGCAGATATTTTATCTTCTGGAAACAATCGGCTATACGAGCTGAATTTCGATTTATTCAATAAATCCAGAAAAGTTAGCTGAGATAGTGACTGATACCTAAGCTTTATTTGCGAAGAAATATTGTCTACAATTTCAATGTACAGGCGTCTATAAGATGTTTTTAAATCTACTTCCGAACTTAAACGACGTCGTCGTTGCGGTGGCTCATTGAACTCTAAAATACTATCATAAATAAATTCAAAATTATCCTTAAACTCATTTCCTAACCATATTTCGAAACTATCTATTTCTCTTTTTGCAAGCTCAAAATCAATTTGTTTCGACTGAAGCAAATTGAAAAGAATATCAGTTTTTCCAAAAATATCTGACAAAGTATGTAATAAAAAGCAGAACTGCATATCTTCTAACTTATTGATGAAACATTCAGCCATAGATAAGGACTCATTATCCCAAGCATTGAGATTTTCTAAAATGATCTTAAATGTATTTATAATATCTGATCTGCAATTAAATATAACATTAATAATTCGCGAATGATAATGCCAGCGCGTATCAGATACGCCTGGTAAACGACGGTCACACGTTTCTTTCAATAAGTTAGACCCTTTTGTAGATTTATTAAAAAAACGAATAATACTATTAACGTGACCTAAAAAAGTCTTAACCTCTCTAATATTTTCGAGGGAACGGCTAAGAACTAAATTTAACACGTGTGCATGACATGGCACAAACAATGCCATTGGACATGCTTCTCGTATTTTTGCCTGTACCCCTCCGTGCTCGCCCGACATGACAGCAGCCCCATCGTAAGACTGACCTACCAATTTACTTCTACAGCAATAGTTATCAAGAATATCTAATAACTGACTTGATAAAACGTCGGCAGTCCGACTGCCACTAACATCATAAAATCCAAGAAAACTTTCTTCAATGCCATTTTCCGTTAAATATCGAATTATTACTGACATCTGCTCCCTATGACTGACGTCAGGTGTTTCGTCAATCATAGCAGAAACGAATGAAGCCTTATTTATTTCAGATTTTATCCCATCGCGCACTACGGATGCAATACAATGAATCAAATCATTCTGTATATCACTAGAGAGTCCAGAAAACACGGGGTTATGCATTGAAGAACATTGTTCCATATGTGACTCCAATACAGCATCATACGCACTTAAATATTGCAATGTTTCAATATAATTACCGCGGTTATTCGACCCGGAGCTCTCATCGTGGCCGCGAAACGCTAATTCCTGTTTACCTAACAAAACTACAGTATCTATGAAACGTCTTAATAGATGACGATTGCGATCAACCTTCCTATTGTGTACTTCAAAATTATTATTCAAAAATGTCTCAATTCTGCTATTGCCAAAGTCATGAAAGCTTAAACAACTACGAATGTGTTTTTCAGTCAGAACATGTTTTTTCGTCGAATTTCCTATATTATTGATGTCCGTAAACCCTGTACGACTCCAAACGCTACTAGAATCGGAAAATAATAAACATTGGAAACAGTAAAGTTTATTGAGTTTACAAGAACCTGTCATCCAAGTATATTTATCATAAAACGAACTATGAAAATGTTTATAGGAGCCGTCTTTTCTTTTATAATCTATAGTCACAATTGGGCGAGCAGGGCCTAAACGAATTACATATTTTTTATTCTCAAAACTTAATTTAGTAAAAGATGTTTCCTCAGATAACAAAAAATCTGTTAAACAACAATCTATATGTATTAACGCCGCCATTACGCATACGAACAAACTAGATTCTTAGTAGGTATTAAAACCAAGCAAAATGTAAACTATACGTAATTACTTATCTATTTACAGCTTATATACTTATACAGTACTGCACGCACTATTCCACTCACCAATACACCATGCTATTTATCACTAACTAATTACAATTAACCAATAAACAGCAAAAAAAAACTACCAACAAACTAATTATGCACTCCCAGAATTATTGTTCTGGGAGTGCACTGCTGCATTGTTTAGAGAAAATATAAAGTAGTAAATAATAAGTTCAAAATATTCGAAAGCGGCGCTAGTGTGCATAAAGAATGTTCGACGAGCGTACTTAATTCATTAATTTTATTTAGTTATTGAAAATTCCAAATGATTGCGTCGTAAATATCATTATATAATTACGTTGTATGAAAATACGTATAATTAGACTCTATGAGTGATTTTATTTCGTCAACAGTAAATTTTAGTACGTTTATTGACTTTACTTTATTATTGACGATTTTTCTCCGTCTCGTATTAAGCTATTTCCGAGTGGATTTATAGCGAGGCCCGATCGCTGGCCGAACGATGGAGATTCGCAAGTATAATCTTTCGAAACACTCGGAACGTAGAGAGAGAAACCGACATTTGCGTATTATTAACGAAAGGGACGCAAATATTCAGCAATCCGGCTTATTTCTCTTAATCCATGATTGTGTTTATGGAGTTCACTGAACTTTGACTGAACTGAGCGATGCACAATATTGCACATTGCTATGTATTTTGCAGCAGGGGTTTTTCGTTGAGAAGAAAATTTTATCTACTGACCGAGATTTAGTAATGATGTAACTTCACCTTGCTGTCAGTTCTGAAGGGGAAGCCAGTGGGAATCGGCTTCTATGGAGCCCACGCCACTGCTAAATACATAAATATTATACATAGAAAACACCCAAATTCCGAATCAAACATTTATGGGTTGGTCACACAAATATTTGGGCCGACCCGGAAATCGAGCCCAGGGGGCCAAGTCTGCTATTTAACATCAAAAAGCCGTTCTAGTGCTATTCTATTACGATAATATAGCGATTGGTCCTAAACTTGGTAGTCGCATAAAACTTCTAGAACATCTCTAGAATAGAAGTAGAGTAGAATCGCAATACCTTTTTTTTAGGTAGCGGTAAGGTGAGTGAAGCTGAGATAAGGTGGGGGATAAGGGGGGGGGGATAAGGTGGGGGGGTTATAAGCTGTGTTTAAGGTGGGGCGTTGATGTAGGGTATTAAGGGGGGGTTAAGGTGGGGGTTAATATGGATGGGGAATGGGGGGGTGAGTGAAGCTGAGGTAAGGTGGGGATAATGGGGGGTTAATAAGGCTGTGTAAGGTGGGGCGTTGATGTGGGGGATTAAGGGGGGGTTAAGATGGATGGGGAAAGGGGTGGTGTAAGGGGAGGTTAAGGGAGGGGGCGGTGGGGGGGGGTTAAGATGGGTGGGTTGGGTGGGGGGGTAAGGTGGATGTTGTAGTGGGGGTAAGGGTTGTTTAAGGGGGGGGGGGGGGTAATGTGCCCTTGACCCCCACCATTACACCCCCCTTAACCCACCCACATGGGGGTTAGGATGGATGGGTAAAGGGGGGTGTAAGGGGAGGTTAAGAGGGGTGACGGTGGGGGGTTAAGATGGGTGGGTTAAGGGGGGTGTAAGGGGAGGTTAACCCTTAACCACCTACCATACGTCTCACAGACGCAGCAGATATTTAAAACGTAAATATATCGGCGACCGAGTCGTTTGCGAACTCGTCCGTTCCTGTACCTTTTCCCCGTGTCCCTCAGTGTCGTGCAAACCACAATACATCAGTTTCGAATGCAAATCACCAATTTGCCGAGAATTTTCTAATAAGCTGTGCAATAATTGTCGTGAAAAACTATAAGTTTAGGGCTTGTAATTTTTTTCTATTTAATTTAATTTTCACCATTTTCTTTTTTTTGCAATGGTTGATTTATTGAATCAGTAAAAAATTATAAAAGAAGTTCATATCCATGTGATTATTTTTTATAGATCTCATTTAGCAAATGACTTAGTTTTTAAGCAGATATTGTTGATTAATAGTAATTAAGACAAAATGCCTATAAAAATGATTCTCTTGTACCTTTACTAAAGAGTTTAATACTTTCCTAACCGTTGAATGCCGCATGAAACCCGAGTTGCCAATCTCCCGAACAGTCGATTGCTTTGGCAACCATGGCGGCCAACTTTTTCCGTTTGGTTCTCCTCGCACATTTTTCGATATCTATGGCTGTATGGTCGCGGGTCTAAGTCTTTCTGTATAAATTAATGTGTAGAATTGGTTATGGTACTGAATGAGATAGCTTGACGAGTGAATGTAATAAAAAAAAAGTCGAAATCACGATTTGATCGCCGTCATTATTTATTGTTTGTTTGGCGCCGTTCATAGAAAGTATTAATACGATTAATTTTTGAATATTTTCGTTTATTCTGTTTCAAATATTGTTGTTTTGCATTTAAAAGTATCCTGTCATGTTGTTTAACAGCTGTGATAAATATTTTCAGTGTAATTCGAAGTTAAATTTGTAAAATTTGATAAAATTACACGCGAAGGTCACCATTATTTTTTGTTGTTGTTTTTGTTGTGCAGTGCTCGTATTTAACCGATATTTGTTGAGATTTTCTTAATAGAAACTATAATCTTTTGTCAAAATACCATTTAACATTTAACATATGAATAATTTATGTGAAAATCAATAATAAAAATGCGGGGGTTTTTTTTTAAATAATTTAAGATTACATAGCCTCGATATCCCCAAAATAAACAAAAAAATAAACAAATAAATAGGCAGTAATATTTTATTTTATTTTCGAAGATTTTATATCTACAGAATATTTTTTTTTTGGTGAAAGTGAATTGCTGATGTGTATATTTTGTAAATAAAATAATTTATGTCAGAAAACTGCTTTTTATTTTGAATTACATGGTAAAATCTGAGAGTACTCCTTCATTTTCCCCATCCAAATTTTCGGCCAAATATCATAAATCCATTACACATGGGGTGTTCTCGGATTTAGTGTAGTTATTTTCGTCAGTTATCCAGCATGATGAAACAGTAAGTATTTATGTAGTACGACTCCTGTAAAAGAAATAAGAATATATTGTGTGACGTCCGGCGTGCAGCCGCCGTTCCCGCCGGTGGCGTGGGCACCGCGTATGGATACGCCGGCGTGACCACGCCACCGGCGGGATTGAGCGGCTAAGTTGATTTTTTACTAAAAAATATACTTCAATAAACAAGATATTACTTTAAAGAACCATTTTACTCAGGGGTCTCATAGACGTATGGTAGGTGGTTGTGTGACAAAAAGTTATGGTAGGTGGCTAAGGGTTAAGAGGGGTGACGGTGGGGGGTTAAGATGGGTGGGTTAAGGGGGGGGGTGATGTGGATGTTGTGCCTCTTGCCCCTTACCATAACACCCCCCCCCCTTAACCCACCCACCTTAACTCGTCATCTTAACCCCCCCCCACAGTCACCCCCACCTTAACCCTCCCTAAGCCCCCCTTAACCCTACCTTAAACCCCCCACATTAACCCCCCCAACGTAACTCTCCCCCCCTCCACCCGAACCCATTACGAAACAACATTACGAGACTACCAAAAAAACAGTGGCCACTAGCTCGTCACATAATACGCGATTGTGTCGATAGAACCGGCGAGCGACCATCGGTCGACCAGTAGACTTCTACCGGTCTTACAATAGAGCTCTAGTGAAATACGCGACTACCAAAATTGACAAATTTTACCGACGACCTTATATTTTGCCACGATTTCTATTCTATTCTGACGCGATTGAAATAGCAGACTTGGCCCCCAGGACCTCAGCGCGGTAGGCCATCAACTCTACCGAATGCGCCACCGATGCAGTCATTTAGCGCATGACTTTTGAACTAACTGCAACAAATAGAGCAATATTTATTTTGTGTGTGAACACCTATTTTAGGACCAGCCATATCATCATTAACAGAACAGTAAGTCAGCAAGCTACGAGCGCTTCTAGTACCAAAAGCAACTCCATAACTGCATTATTTTGTAGTTAGCACTCTCTGTATTTCAAACATATTTAAAGGCCTCACACTACGAGTTCACATGCAGAATTGCACATTTGAAATATGACCTGTAAATTAGACTACCGTTTAATGAAAACACGGTTCAAGTTATAAGCTTTAAAACAGGAATTTGGCATAATCTGTTTAATAACGCTAATAGCACAAGAAAAGCTAATAAAACTTATGCTTTGCGATTTAGACAGCACTGATAAATATATTTATATCGATCTAAATACATTATAAACTTTACATAATATCATCCCAATTATTCAAAATTTACTTCTTGATTTACAAGTACTTTTATCAAAACAAAAGTGATTAAAAATATTCTTTCAACATGCACCAAGCCCCAAAGTCACCGTAAAAAATTCTGACCTATTTTCATTCGGTTTTTTTATGAATAATATTGTGTTCTTAGCCTCTGTAATGTTTGCTAACATTTATTCCGTTTAAAATTTTATTTTTATTAAATAATTTGTGTGAAAGAGCTATTTGAAACCACGGAACCATAATATTATACCTACGCCGTTCCTTATTCAGGATCAGGCGAAGGATACATTTGTATGCAAATGTTACGTTTCATGTAATTTTTATAAGACAGGAAAAAAAATCTAGTTAAGTTTTGAACTGTTTTTGTAAAGCCTACTATTAAGAAACACACGAATGTTTGTAAGTATGGATGGATGTTTGTAACTCTTTCCACGATTTAAAAATTTGGTACAGGTCTGAAATACCACATAGGCTACACTAAAATAAATATTTTGTAGATTACACAATTATTGAAATGATGCAACCCAGAAATCAAACCTGGGACCTCAACACATTAATCGCAAGCTCTTACCACTGCGCTATATCAGTCATAAATGAAACCAACATGAATATTTATGAACATAAATACACATACTGCGGGTTTTTAGAATTGGTGGACTTTATTTAAATTCCAAATACCTACGTGTGCGGTAAACAAAGTTTGTTTATGCAAATGACACCATTAATGTCAATACGGTCCACACACACTGGCGCGCAGCACCTACGCGGACACATGGACACAGTGGGCCCTGCGCTACAAGTGTAGGGACTACATAAAACTTTTATAGCGTATTGAATCCTCACCTGTATTATACTTAAACACTTAAGCCCTATACCTAGTTCAGGTAAACTAACTGTTTGAGGCTTACACATAGAGTTTGGAATAAATTTAAAGTCGTAGCGGCTTATTACCTACATTTGTTTATAGGGCTCAGCCCCTGTGATTATAGTGGAACTATTATTTCATTTAATCAGTGTAACAACAAATGACATTCATTCTAAATAAGCCATTCGACGATTGAATTGCTCACCGCTATAACAAATATAAAGTCCTCCAATAAATTAATCAGTTGAAGACTACAAGAGCCAATTTCACAGCAAGAGGAGGCTGTACGTCTGTGTGAGGAACTCAATAGCCCTTGGGTGTCGACGCGGACGGTTTATTTGTAGAAACATCCAGTAGTGGACTATGTACTACTACCCATAGACTTTGTTTGTATTTCCACGCGTGTAAAATATATTTCGATAAATCGTTAAAAATGCAGTGACTCATCAACTCTCAATAGCCCCAAAAACCCAAAACAAAGATGAAGTTATTAGAAATACGTACAAGTAAGTACCTAATTGTATAAATATGTACTACCTCAACACCTATTACGTCGCACCCTGACCTTGCCTGGATATCCTTCCGTGGGCTTTTTTTTTTTTTTTTTTTATACCACTAAGGTGGCAGACAAGCATACGGCCCACCAGAAGGACCGGTGGTCACCGCAGCCTATGAACGTTTGCAACACCAGAGGCGCCACACTCGCGCTGCCGACCCTGCAAAAACCTTCTAAGACCCCTTTTGAAGAACCCCATACTGTAGGCGTTTGGGAAAACCGAGGCAGGGAGATCATTCCACAACCTAAGCATGCGCGGAAGAAAACCCCTATCGGATCTAACCGTGCTGGAACGCTCCGGACGCAGAGTGTGAGGATGAACTCCCTGTCTGTGGCGAGCGGTGCGGTGATAGAACGTAGCCGTGGGCATCATATCAAACAATTCCTCAGAGCACACACCATTGTACAGTCGGTAGAACACGCATAAGGAGGCAAAGTCTCTCCTGTTGCGAAGAGGTTCCACACCACTTGTAAGTATAGGATCGTTGACAACTCTTATAGCACGTCTTTGCACCGAGTCAAATGGACGAAGCTGATATTCAGGTGCCCCCGCCCAAAGGTGACAGCAGTACTCCATGTGCGGCTGCACTTGCGACTTATACAGAAGCAGTGTTTGCGCAGCAGTGAAGTACCGCCGCGACCTGTTGAGCACACCTAACTTCTTGGACGCCAGCTTAGCCTTGTCCTCCAAATGGCTACGGAACTGAACGTCACTGGAGATGTCAACGCCAAGGATCCCTATACTTTTGGAGATGGAAAGAGATGTGCCCTGAAATTGCGGCGCTACAGTAATTGGGGTTTGCTTAGCGGTGAAAAAACACGCTTGTGTCTTGGAAGGGTTGAACTGGACAAGATTTTGTCCACCCCAATCGGACACTCTAGTAAGAGTAGCCTCGATTTCAGACACAAGTCGTTCACGATTTTCTTTCACTGTGTCCCGAGAGATACCGGGGCGGCCCGTGTAACAAGTGTCTCCCGTACTGTCGTCCGCATAACAATGAATGCCGTCAATAGACAACATGTCATTGATATGCAGCAGAAACAGAGTAGGGGACAACACTGAGCCTTGCGGTACTCCAGCGTTTATGGCCATGCAGTCTGAACAGCTGCCGTCAACGACGGCCTTGATGCGTCTACCGGCCAGGAAGCTAGACACCCATCCGCATAATCTCTCGGGCAGTCCATATGAGGGCAATTTCGTAAGAAGACCACGGTGCCAGACCCGGTCAAAGGCCTTAGAGATGTCAAGGCTTACTGCTAGAGCCTCGCCCTTACTCTCGATAGCCGCCGCCCATCGGTGTGTGAGGCACACCAGAAGATCGCCCGTCGAGCGACCGTGACGGAAACCGTACTGGCGGTCACTGAGCAGGTCGTGCTCCTCTAGGTACCTCAGGAGCTGTGTATTAATTACACGCTCCATCACCTTAGATAAAAGGGAGGTGACGGCTATAGGCCTATAGTTGGCCGGGTCGGTCCTGTCACCCTTCTTGGGCACAGGATGCACATACGCGATCTTCCACGACGCCGGGACTTGTTGCTTGGAATATGAAAGCGTGAAAAGACGTGTAAGTACCGGACACAACTCTGGACCACACTGCTTCAGTACCACCGCGGGTATACCATCTGGCCCACTCGACTTATGAACGTCCAGGGATCGAAGCTCACGTCGGACATTCCGCTGTGTAAATTTTACGTCCGGCATGGTAGTTCCACACCACAGAATATCCGGCGGCAAAGCACCCCCGTCGCTCATGGTCGAGTTAGAGGCAAAGAGAAAATCAAAAAGGTCGGCTTTCTCCTTAGCGCTCTGGGCCAAATTACCGTCGGGTTTAAGGTGGTAAACCTGACCGACAAAAATTTCCCTCGGCAGCTTTGGCAAGCGACCAGAATTCGCGACTCCCTGAAGGGTAGCCTGCTAGCCGTTCACCAATTCTGCCGACGAAATCGAACTTAGCCCTGATAATTGCTCTTTTGCTGGCTCTCGAGGCGGCATTTAATTTGCGTTTCACCTCAGAGATGTTTGGATCTGAATTTGCACGAGCCGTGGTCCAAGCCCTGTAAGCAGATTCTTTCAACATCAAAGTTTCTCTGCAGAGCCGATTGAACCACGGTCGCTTTTTTGCTCCTACAGGGATCCAACGGTTAGGAATGTAACATTCCATGCCCTCCAAGATCCCCGCAGCGACTGCTGCAGCGCAAGAATCCAGATCCTCTGAGGCAAAACAAAGCCGCCTCCATGGGTACGACGCGAAAAACTCTCGCAGTCCATCCCAGTCTGCTGACTTATAGTGCCACACATGTCGCCACTCCTTGGGCCGAGGTGGTTCAGGCCTTGCGAGAGGCACATGCGCCCGAACGACACAGTGGTCCGACGATCCGAGTGGAGCATCCACTGAAACACTGTATCCGTCTGGACGCGTTGTCAGCAGGAGATCCAGCAATGCACTATGCTCGTTCTTGTTGTCTGGTATCCTTGTGTGGGATTTAACCCGTTGAGAGAACCCATAGGTCAGGGCAAATTCGTGAGCAGCTTTCCCCGCAAAGTCGGTGGTCCGGGAGCCCAACCAGTCAACATGATGTCCGTTGAAATCCCCTAGAATCACTATCTCCGCGGAGGGATACTGCTCAATCACCTTGTCAGTCGCTTGTTGCAGGTGGTCAAAAAGGCGAACTGTGTCCGTGTTACCACCGCTGTGAGACCTATACACGCACGCGTAGATCCGAGTGTGACCCCCGTGATCCAAGCGTGCCCATAACGTAGACAGGTCCCTGTCTTCGAGGCTTGAAAGACGACGACAGCAGACATCATCCCGGACGTACATACATACCCCGGCTTTCTGCCTAAAGTGGCACTCAAGCTTGTAGCCAGGGTACATTAAGCAAGATGTATCGCCCGGACGTAAGATCTGCGTCTCCGTTAAGAAAAGAAGGGTCGGTTTCGCAGTTTCAAGATGGTGGTGGACTACGTTGATGTTCGTGCGCATACCTCTGATGTTGCAAAAGTCCACTCGAAGTGTGGACGACGATGCCGCTGTGGAATCCTTTTTCTTTCTCTTTGTAGCCATAGTTCTTAAAAATATGGGGAATTAAGAAGGTGAAGGGGGCGCTTTTGTGCCGTTGGCGCAGGAGACTAGGCGAGGCTCGAACTCACCGAAGGCAGACAGAGGTAGTGCGGTAGATTGGCACGGCGTACGGAAGGGCCCCCGGTCCCCACCCGATGCAGTAGCCGCGTCCACTCCGGTATCCTCCTCCGGCACGACCACAGCACCAGGGACTTTACACAGGCTGCTGGTTCAGCCTCCTGGGGCGGAGATTAAGTAATCCCCAGGTTCGGGTCCCGTACAGCCTGCGGGCGGCCAGCGGTCAACCGTTTCACCGGGTCTCCCTGATCGCCGTACCAATATTCCGCGCCTCGATCTGCCAATGGAGACAGATAAGCCTCTGGTCTCACCGGCACAATGTCACCCCAATGAGCTCTGGATCCCTGCTAACCGACGGAGAACATAACCCGACCGGAGTCAGGTTACTATTACCGCGGTCTTCTGCAGGGCGGAGGTGCTGCCCCAGGCGGGCTGCTCAACGAACGGAGTACCGTTAGGCCCTTCCTCCTAATGTGGGCTTTTTCGTTAATCCCTAAGATATTGGATCTTAGGGATCTGATTGAAGAAGCCACTACTGTACCCTCAGGGTGTAACGTTAACTCCATGAGAAGTAACGCATGTCCCCGAAACCCCGAGGGGTAAAATTGGGCTTACCTGGGGCTCCCGACAGTAGGCAGTGGTAGGGCACCGTATGGTTTTAGTCAATAGCATCCATGGCGGATTTCCACACGTAAAACAAGAAGCCGTGAGATCGGTCTCACCAGACTTCCCCTCTCTAACACCTTTATATATATAAAGTTCAATCCGATTGACGTTGTCATTTTTGTTTTATTTTAAACTTCGAACAGATGATCCACGTGACGTAGTGACGTAGTTTAATGAAACAGACACACAGCTATTCAACAAAGGGTCAACGTTCATCACACAGCGGGTCGGTCGGCCGGTTAGATAGGATAGACCACATAACGGGCTTTATCTAGATATGTCCACAGTTGATATACGCTAAACCTCGTTCATACTCTTTGAAATAAAAAGGATCTGACTATCCTACTAATATTATAGATGTGAAAGTTTGTTAAGATGTTTGGATGTTTTTAAGATGTTTGGATGTTTACCTACCACTTTTTGCAACTGTAACGACTGAACGAATGTGGCTGAAACTTGGTACAGAAATAGTTAATAATATGGAATAAAACATAGGGACATAGGCAAAATGTTACCCCTTGAATAAGTTATCACGGGATGTGGGAAGGTAAAAAGAATTTAAATGTGTTATTGATATACAGTGATAAATTATTCTTCACTATAATATATCAGTTAACATCACAAAGCTATATTAAAAGCGAAGGCCTGATTCGACTGAATTTGTTGCAAGGTGGTTTCCTATGTTTCAGTTGACTGTGTTTGGTTTAGGTAGTTTTGTGTGTGATGTGATTAAATATTCAACAATTTCTGGGAGTTCCGAAATACCACAGTGAAAGTGTCAACAAAAACCAAGTTTAATATTGTTTCTCCTTATTATTGTCATAGTTATTTCAATAGATAGATAGATGCATTAATATTCTTGTCAAAAATATATTTGGTCCGATGTCTTCGAACTGTGAAGTTTCTAATTTCGGATGAGTTAATAATAATAATATATCTTTATTGAGCAAAATAAAACATTACACGTATGAGGAACTCGGAGGAGTTATATCTGTCTTGGTTGTTTGAATTTTGGTTCGGATTTGATAGAATAGTTATCAACTTTTCCTGTATAAGTTTAGTGCACGGTGAAATGTCTCAATACGTGAGACTAATAAAACCACTGGCAAAGTGGGGGTCTACCTCATAACATGCATACGGGTATAGTATAGGTATAGACATGTTAGTATGCATGTCACATATTTAGACTTCGTTACAAAAACAGTCAAACAAGACGTTTATATTACTGTACACAAATCGTCACAAAGGATCTCACAAACGTCGGTCATGTCTGTGAGATGTCTCATTTCGCGGCTCGACGACCCCGTTCTCTTCATTACCCAGGAGTAGGTATGAGGTGAAGAAGGGATGAAAGCTGTTCGGATAAAAGAAGCATTTTCATGAGTTTAATAATAAATGATCATGTTGTAACAATGCTAAGAGCTATCGTTGGTTTTTACAAAAGATTTTTTATTATGTTTGCTTTAAAACATTTTTTGATATTATACCTACCTACGTTATACTAGTTTATTGTATATTTTAACATAAATTATTAAGTTCTTCTAAAATGTCTCTCGATGTTATTGTTCTAACAGAGGTAAATATTAGCCATAAGATTGTTTCTATGTATGATATAAGCGGCTATAGAATGCACAGTAAGTTGCGTAGCAACAGAAAGGCAGGTGGAATAATAATATACGTTCGAAACACTCATGTATTTACACCAATTGATCACTGTACTTTACACTGCGAATCCATTATCGGTAAAATAACCACTTGTTTCAATTACTCCGCAAATATATGTGCACTTTATAGGCCACCGAGTGAAAGTAAGCATCTATTTGTAAAGGAGACAAAAAGGCTACTATCTAGTCACCCGGTCAAATCATCCGACACATTCTTGATAGGCGACATAAACATAGATCTAAAAACATACGACAGTATTCGAGATTATTACGTTAGCAGCTTAGCCGAGTGCGGACTGACGAGCGTGATATCCGACTATACAAGAATAGAAACGCGTAAGAATAAAACGACCCGTAGTTGCATAGATCACATATTCGCAAGGACGCGCTCGTTAGACCTGTACTCGGCTGCACTCGGAACTGTATTGGCGGATCACCGCTTAGTAGCCCTCTCGTGCGTCGGGTTTGATCGCTCACATATACAGTATGGTAAAAAAACAGTAAAAAAAATAAACAATAAAAAGTTACATTCATTACTTGATAGTATAGACTGGAGTGAAATATATGATACAGAGTGTCCGAATAAAATTTATAACTGTATTAAAGATAAATTAAATAGCTGTTACCAAAAATCGGTTTACGAAAAGTATAATAATGTAAATAGTAAAAGAAATAAGCAGCCCTGGATAAATAATAAAATAAATAGTATGTGCAAAAAACGAGATATGCTATATGTAGAATGGAAAAACGATAATACTAACATAGAACTTAGACTAAAATATAACAAAATTAGAAATAAAACTCGAAAATTAATAGAAACATCACGCAATAATTACTTTAAAGAAGAAATAAAAGTAAACAAAACAAACATCAGGAAATTATGGCAAATCCTAAACTCACTTGCAGGACATAAAAGGGGCTCTATTGATGAAACAATACGTAAGGCATTTAAAAAGGGACAGACAGACACAAAAACAATAACTAATAATTTTGCTAAAGAATTCAAAAACAGTGTAATAAAAATCCTACCTAAATGTAACCAAAATTTACTAAATATTGCAGAATATACTTACCCACAAAATAAATCGATTTATTCTAAGAAAGCTGATCACAAAAATGTGATAAAAATTATAAAAAGCCTAGACATCAAAAAGGGCCCAGGGGTAGACGGCATTAGATGTATAGACATTAAGTATGTTTGTGAGAAAGTGTCAGAAGTCATAACTAAACTTGTGAATTGTAGTGTAGAAAAAGGTCAATATCCTTCGGAACTAAAAACAGGTATAGTTAGACCTATCTATAAAAAAGGAAGTCTTGAAGATTATGCGAATTATAGACCTATTACTATACTTCCAGTTGTTGATAAGGTTATAGAAAAATACATAGGCAACCAAATACACGATTTTTATTCTAATAACGAAGTCTTGTCTGTCTCCCAATATCTTTCCAACCAAAAAAATCTACAACGCAGCTACTGTCTAAATTTACTAATGAAGTCAATAAGTATCTAGATGATAAACAACATGTAATTTTACTTATCATAGACTTTAGTAAAGCATTTGATACGCTTAGACATAACACCCTATTAAAAAAGTTAGATAACTCTGGTATTCGAGGACCACTCCTATCCTGGTGCGAAAACTATTTGGAGAACCGGCAATGTATGGTTAAGGTAAATGATATTAGTAGTGAACCGTTTGACATGACTGTAGGAACGGCGCAAGGCTCAGTCCTTGGACCCTTACACTACCTTGCCTACGTCAACGACATGGAGCACGTAGTAAACCAATGCTCTATATACCAATATGCCGATGACACAAGTCTCGTAGTTGCTAACAAAGACATTAATATAGCAGCTAAATGGCTACAACAAGACTTTACCCGAATTTGTGAATGGTCTCATGACGCTGGCTTGGTTTTAAATGCGAATAAAACTAAAATTATACATGTGCATTCAAGCCATATAAAAGCTCTAACCAATTTTAAAATAATTGCACACAATCATGATTGTCTGCATAAAGCTGCACTTAGAAACGCATGTGCATGTGGCTATATCGAGCAAGTTACACATCACACTTACTTGGGACTTATTGTAGATAACCGTTTAAACTGGAGCTATCATGTAGACTCAGTTTGCGAGAAATTGCGGGCTATTTTGGCCAAATTTTACATCTTAAAAACTAAAATACCGTTTAATATTTTGCTTAATATGTACAGTGCTCTAGCAGAGTCTATTATAACGTATGGCATCACCAGCTATGGTAGAACCTTTAAAACACATATTGATAGAATCTTCAACATACAGGTTAGATTTCTAAAACTCATAGTACCAGACCAAATAAGGCAAAACTACAAAGAAAACCCATTGGAACTTTTTAAGTATTGTAATATTCTCCCCATTCAGACGAAAATTAAAATGAATTTACTAATAGAACAACATCATAACAAATCCGCCCAAGTGCCTATATCCCATCAAATAACCACAAGAAAAATCGCTAAAAACCAACTAGAAGTACCGAGATTTAAAAACTACTACGGTAGACGGACAGTAGAATATTTGGTTCCGACGATAATGTACGAAATATGTCACGAATATAAGCGAGAAATAGATAATAAAAATTATATAAAAAAAATACAAAAGTTACTACTACAAAATCAAACAGCCTGTATAAATTTATTAACTCCCACTTCGCTTCACTAGTAAAAACCAGTTCTCTGCATGCGCGGTGCAGCGGTGACGCCTGCATAACAGAACAATAAGGTTCCTACTAGGCAATGATATAAAAACTATAGATATGTTATAGACACTTGAAAATGGCAACACGTAAAGTAGGTAATTACCTGAAAATCTGTGTCGCGGCTGTAGGGTTAGCGAAAGTTCTATTAGCACTGTTTTAAATTCTGTTAGTAAAGAAAACTCGAGAAAACCATGCCTTTATGTATCTTCAGATGATGCACAAGCTACACAGCAACTGTTCAATATAAAAACGTGTCATTTCATGCGTAAGTACAATAGAAATAATAATATTATTTAATTTTCTCGGATCGATAAAATGGCGGCAAGCATATTTTTTTTAAAAGGAAAATGTCCTCTAGTCTGTGGTTTGGCGCCCGCGACCCGTAATGCGATGTCGGGGAGATTTTGTGCTTATGTTTTATTTTGCTATTTGAATATTTTTTTTATTTAGGTAATTATATTTCTTTAAAATATAATAATAATATATTAAGATTATTTAAATTACAAATATTTGGATTACTTACTAGGTCCTAAATTATTACTGATACTAAATGTTTCTGTATGATATTGTTATATTTTTATTTTATGACTTAAATTACGTTAATAATTACTAATCCGATAAACTACATTAACATTTTAGAAATTTAAATATTACGTACTTTACCCGTAAATACTATGTCTCAGTAGGTAAGTGAAATTCAAGTTTCCCTTTTTCCCCACATTCCTCTGATATTGACTTCATGCATGCTATCACAGATAATTTATAAAATTCTTTTTTCAAATTTATAAAAGTTTAGCTGTTTTTGAAAGCCGCAATGTTCGTGTATAACGTGTCTATATATGATTCGTCTTTGCTACTAGGTACCTACGCACTGCACACTAATATCAGTTGACCGATCGTGTCGTATATTCCAGCAAATTGATGCTTACTGTTAAACGCATAAGGTGTATTACGTGGGAACACCCAAAAATTCCGAAATATGTTTTTCCGAATTTCAATATTCCGATGTTCAAAATTCCGAAAATTATAATTCCTAAGAAACAAAGCTCCGAATATTCAAAAGGACGATATTCATTTATCCGAAAGTCATAAGTACGAATTTTTATTTTTCCTAATTTTATTAGTACGAGTAATCAAAAGACCGGACTGTTATTTTCCCGAAAAACATTATTCAGAATTTCAAATATCCGAAAATTCACTGTTAAAGTTTTTTTAATAAAGTACGGTCAAGTCTAACTACCGAAGATATTATTTCCAAGTGAGTGGAAGGCAAACGACAAAACAAAAAAAATAACCACGATGGCTAAGGCCGGAGCTCCGCTCCGCTTCGCTTTCGCCTTAGCCTTCTAACCTAACCTATCAGAGTCGAGGTGTTAACCATAATAAGTGAATGGTTAACACCCCGACTCAGAGTACCCCAACTCGGATGGGTTAGGTTAGAAGGCTAAGGCGGGAGCGAAGCGAAGCGGAGCTCCCGCCTTAGCCTTCGTGGTTATTTTTTTTGTTTTGTCGTTTGCCTTCCACTCACTTGGAAATAATATTTTTGGTAGTTAGACTTGACTATACTTTATTAAAAAAACGGGTGGAATCGGGAACATAAATAATCGTCTTTAATGATAAGTTTTCGGGTTAAAACAGGAACGGGTGGAAACGACATTCACCCTTCGCATTTATGATATTTCGGATTTTTGATAATCGGAGTTCGTATTTATAATATGGCGGATTTTTAATGATTCGGAATTCAACGGTTCGGTTTCTTGAAATTCGGCATTCTGACAGTCGGAATTGTAAACATTCGGAATTTTAAAATTATGACTTATAATAAAAAGGATTTATGAAACATCGGATTTTTGACTTTCGAGATTTCGAATCATTCGGACTTATGAAATTCGGAATTATGAAATTCGTGATTGTGACTTTCGGAATTAAGTTTTTCGTATTAATGTAGTGTACCCGTATTACGTAGTATGCGCTAGAATCATTGCTAATATAATTATTAAATTGTAAGTTCTTAAACCTGGCTGCCTCTGTGGCGCAGTCGGTAGTAATACCGACCCATAAATGTTTGTCTCAAGAGTCTGGGTGTTTCTGTGTATAATATGTATGTAGGTATTTAAAAATGTATAAAAGTATTAATATCCGTGGTCTGATACCCATAACACAAGCAGGTTATTCCTAGCTTACTTTGGGATCAGATAGCGTTGTGTGAAATGTCCGTGAATATATGAATAGGTATAAACTAAGTGTATAATTATAATAATACCTACATACATATTAATTATGTCTAGTAATGTAGATAAGTGAAAGAATATGTTACTTACTTTTTTTTAATAAAAAGAAAAACGAATTGTGAGTACCGATACAAACCCTTCCGGTTTACTGGTACAAAGAAAGTAATTGTAAATGTTTACTTTTTTGTATAAATAAATAAAAAAAAATAAAAAAAAGTTACGAGTTTTTTTAAACAAAAAAATCTTAAAAAAACACTAAGTACATTATACCTAATAACACAGTATAAACATTTTACTTCCATTGTTGTACAAAACAATAAACACTTGAAATCTGAAAGCAATCAATGAGCGTTTTCCATTATAAAATAAATAAAGAAAAATAAAAATGGTATCTGTAGAAGTTTCGACCACAAAATACAATACTGCATTCGCAACGAAACTAGCAAACAATAGGATTGTGTCGCGATACCACTTATATGTCACAGACCGGTGGAGGAGGCTCCTCACTCAGTTATTGTTTTATTTACTTTAATTCTACTCGCTTTGAAGTATCTTCGAACATTCCTTCACAAAGACTACCTACGGACTGTCCGTTCTCATGGCAATTAGGAAATTAAATAGGTAGGTACCTACCTACTTGTCGTACTTCTTCTTAGTTGTTAGAAATACTCATGGTACGGGTCCAAGGGGTTTTGTGTTTAATACATATTATAAAATTATTGTCTCAATTTACTGAGTGTAAATTAAAAATGTGTACTAGGATCAATCGTATGCTAAATAGTTGAATATCAATTTCGAATGTTTGTTTGATAGAGCGTTCAACGTATTGCATATCATTCATTCTATAGTAATATTAAAATACATAGGTACTGAACTCTTTTATTTATAGCACGTGGTACAGTAAGGTCAATCACCCTTCCAAAAAGATGGCTCATTAATATGTATCATGGCAAAAAGAGGAAGTATCCACTCACATAGGGAAGGTAATTTTACTGCCTTGATTGATTCATACACCGGATATTTGTGGTTGACACTTTCAAAACCAATATCGATCATAAATAGGCACAATGACGCACCGCCCGAAGTTTCCTTACTAAGACATAACTACCAGTCGGTTAGGACTGCTATAAAGAAAATTGAAATTTTTGTGGTGTAGATGTCCGGACAGACACGCAATATCCCGTGCACATCCTGATGTATAAGGCGTCTTTTGTTATAGTCTAAAAAGAGACGTGGCTTGTCTGGGAGCGGTCACCCACAATGTGTCTTTGTTATTAAGGAAGTTGAATAACAAAAGCTGCAAGGTTTATCATGACCTTTCAAAATTATTTTAAACTTTTGTGGCTGAGAAATAAAATCTGTTAAAATTTATTTTCCGTTGTTCTGATAGAGATATCAAGGTAAAGTTTGTAAATCGGTTCTTTACTTAAAACTTGGATTGGATGTAGTACTCTTGTGATATACAGGAAAAGGCTCTGAGCATGATTTTGTATAGAGTAAAAATAAATTCTGCCACATGCACGTCTATGAAGTTCGAATACATACATCTGTAAAAATATACTGTTCAATGTCCCGTAGACCATTTATTGGTAGGTATGGTATTGTGCGCACAAGACAACACAGCTCAACATGTTATACATGCAACAGCTGTCGGTACTAGGTACTTATATGCAGTTCGAGGCTTTAAACCGTGCAGCTATTCACGGTTTGTACATTTTGTTAAGAGTGGTTAGTAATTTGTTGTACAGCTACTCGCATAAGTAGCTTGCATCTTTACTTGCTCCAGCTACTCATTTTCACTCTTGGAACATGGTCGAAATAAATATTTGTACGTACATTATATTCATGTTTTTTTATCCTCGATGGGGTTGGTATATACAATTAATACCCGCATTGCCATATACCTATGTTCATTGCGGGTTACGAGGTTCGTAGTACCTACATCACAGGCGACGTCGAAGGACTCAGCTCGTAGCTTATGTAGCAGCACAACTATTGCCGAGTCAGTGAAGAAAAATCATTTACTCTTGTAAACAAAGGTTCATCTGTATTCGACAACATATTTTATTTATCATCAAAACCTTCGAGTTGACGTCGAAGTGTGAAGTATCAAGTGGTCCTCGGCACAGCCTCTCCACCGCACGAGGAGGGTGCGAGAGTCCTTGAACCCGCTTTAAGTATATTGCGTGATCGTAATTTTTTGATAGTACCTACCTATCATTTTCTGTTCTTGAGCTTCCTTTAAAGTTTCAATTTGAAATATTATTTTGATTTACTATTTGTGGGTTCACTTTCCTATGAATCTCTGATCTTAACGAAACCCTCGATATCCCCGTTAGCGTGACAAATAATATACCTTGTAAAGTGAACTCCGCACACCGAGAAGTTCTGGCCTCACACACATCACTGCCTGTTTGGGATAAAAAGGAGAGGGTGAGATCAAGTTGAAGTACTTTTCGGAATATTCGCCGTGATCGATTCGGTGCGCCATCCACTCAAAGCTTCCCGCTAACTTTAAAAGCAACCAATCGTATCAATCAAAAACTAAGCTTAATAATCGTGATATGACATTAAGCTTAGTTACCATTACAGATTTAAACTATGAAATCGACAACTCCTTCATAATTTATTCAAGTCACGACGAATATTAATAAACTGTTTTCTCTCCTCAAATGGGTACTTTAGTTTCCCTCAAAACTTTAAATAGGAAACTCCAAGAAACTGTGTAAGTTCATTGACGCTTGTGTTAATGGGTAATGACAGGGTTAGGGAAGTCACGTGTTTGTTTAACGACTAGTTATTACTTTGCTAGTTGTCGCCATTTGGGTCTGTGGTGGCTACACTTGACTTGTTTAATAACAGATAAGTGGGAGAGGGTTTGTTTAGACTATGTATCTGACGATTAATTCAAATTACCTATGACATGCAACTATAACAATTGCTTAATCTATTTCTGTTAAGAGTAAACTAGGCCCTGTTTGCTCCGCTTAATCCCTGAATCTTCAAGCGGACCGTGAAGGTGAAGGGGCGCATCATTAGGCGGCAAACTTAAGAATCTCTGTCATTAGGTAATAATCTCGTGGACTGTGAGAGTGGCAACCAGTTCGCTAAACATGCAATTGATTTGTACCTGTATCTATCGAAGGGTGTCATTTTGGTGAGTTAAATACGTGTATAAAAAGAACAAAGTAATGCCAAAGAAACAGAAATTCTTTCTTGGTATAAGCTAGTACCTACCTAGTCAGTGTTTGGTGGCAAACATCATGATGGGATTTCTTTTTATCCAATAGAAGCAACTAAGGTAATGGCTGTAGTCTATTGGTTACAATAATTGAACTATAACGTTGATACGCTATGCAAATAAACAATATAAACACTGCTTTACCATTTTCAACATGCCACTAGAGATATAAGGTACTCCAGAACAACTTAATTTTATTCTCTTCAGAAGGGTTTACGTTACTCAACCAAGGGAGGATTAAACGAGTGCACATTTGCTATGCATGAGAGTTCACACCCCGGGTTGTACAATCTCTTGGTAAGCGATAAAAGCGTTCTGGCTGAAGGCTATAGTCAGTTTACGATGCAGGCGGTACAGTGAGTGTAACCGATTTCCACGCACAATTTCACTATGTTGGTAAACGGAATAATAAAAATCTTTTTCTTCGTGAGAAATGTGTATGTTTCTAAGAGATTTATTTCATAAAATTATAAGAAGACAGCAATTTTCTTAACATGAAGCAAAGAAATAACGTAGGTTAAATGGAATTTTGCATTCTTGTTCGTAAAATACGTTGTGAATTTCTCACGTTTCTGTTTACCGTAATATATCTGCCTATTATTAGTTCACTTTTTATGTCAACGCAAATAAAGTAAACGCGCATAAATATGTTTTTTGACTTAAGCGCAAAATAATGACCAAATCCTCTGTCTTTAATTACAATAATCTTTGCGCAATTGTATAAGCCCTCGTGTTAAATGAGCCGCCATCTTAATTACGTTTCAAAAGTGTTTCAAAGTATCTCCAGGGTACCTACAGTAGAATGTACCAGATATAGATGCATGGTTAATAATGGGACATTTTCTACGGAGTAACTCCTTTGAGTTACACAAACGACTGGGTTTTAATTAGACAGGCAATTAATTTAAAATCATTTATACCTACAAATGTTGTATGATGGTAACAGGCTTAGGTACTGTTTCTCACATATTGAACAAGATTCAGTAATTATTAAAATAGCTAAATACCGCGTAAGTGAATAATGCGCAGAATCTTTTACAAATGTTCAGCGTCCTTCGTAGTTCTAACAACTAACGGGGCAATGACCTGAAAGAATGCTATTCAAGGTATTTCGACGAAATTAAATTAAGCCCTCCCTGGTATGTAATTACCAATGACCTTCAATTCAACGGAAAAGTTAATGTAACCACTAAATTCTGTTTTCGTAACATTACCTTCTAAACAAGAAAGCTATGTAGCTGTTCTTTTTATATAATGTGAGGTACTTACAGCTTTCACAGACTACCTACTTACGCTGTACTTTAATGTACATACCTACAGTACAGCAGTTCCAATATTGTGACATGTGTAAGCCAGGATTGGCAACCATGACCTAGACCAGTATATTCGGGGCCCAAGCCAATCAGACCCACAAGCGTCATGGCTAAGAAACGGAACACTCAATAACAAACCCCCCTCTGGCCAGCATACGAAAGTAAGGCACTCTCTCAATATGACATTATGAGAGAGCTACTGCAAGCAGTTTGATTGGTTGCCACAGGTAACGAACGGTCAAAATCACTATCCCTCATTTCGTGTCCAACATTTGCAATGAGTGTTTGTAAGTATGAATGTTTGTTACCTGTTATGGTTTGACAGCGGATCTGGCTGAAATTTGGTCCAGGAATAGGATATAGTCTGGAATAATACGTAGGCTCCATTTTATCCCCGGAATAAGTTCCCATGGGATGCGTAAACGGGAACAGATTCCCAGGAGCGCGAAGTCACGGGCACCATCTAGTTAACTAATAAATAAATAAATCTAACAAAACAGCACTCAATAACCAGTAAATATTGTTTTAATTAACTTTACTACTCTTATCTATAACCAATATAGATTAATCTACAAACGATGCGGACAGATGATCGCTTGTTCAGACAAAGGAATGTTATTGAGCGAGTTGGAGATAATAGGATTTGTTGGTCACCCAATCGGGTACGATATATTTTCTGCTTTGTATTGATGAAAAAGGCGTTCAATGAGCACTATATTACCTAATACTAAAGCTTGTAAAGACTCTTGTTCGTAACCGATTTTTATAAAACATAGCTAAGAACACTCTCCCCTAACCCATCTTTCAAACAAACGAAACAGAATCAAAATCGGTTCATCCGTTTGGGAGTTACGATGCCACAGACAGACTTACAAACACGCACACTCACACACACACACACACCCACACACACACGTCAAACCTATAACACCCCGTTCGGGTTTCCGTCGGGGGTTAGAAACATGGAACGACCTGAGGGCCTAAAAAGGCAACATTGTATGTTTCATAATATGAAACGTAAAATGATGGGTATGCTTTGTATGTTTGGTATTTCAAACTATATGAATTCTATGTTTCATATTATAAAACATACAATGTTGCCTTTTTAGGCCCGCTGTCCGCACACGTGTTTCCCTCATCTTACAATCCCGGGTTCTTCAAGAGGAGCGTGAAGAGGTACATCACAGGGCCGCCAACTTGAGGACCACTGACTAAAGTGGCCCCCAATCGCTAGATGCGCCATGGCTTTCCATCAGGCTGGTGGCGACGTCAATTTGGCGAGCTACCTAAATATTAAAAAAAAATAACAATCATTTTTATGATACCTACAACAAATTTGCTGTATACTTTCAATCCTGAAACAATTTAATTTAGGTCCTACCCTCATCAAACAATCACACCATATATTTCCCCTTTCGCAAGTTTAAATACGTTCGTCTGCGTGGCAACATTGTACGAGGTGAACAATTGACCTCGCGTGATTTCACCACCGCGAGTTATTACACAGGGTCACACCACACGTACAGGGCCGGATGGCTTTGTTATGGGTATACAGAACATTTTATTACCGATGTGGGTTGACTCTGATAGATGATGATAGACAGAGTTACAACAAGGGTATGCAAAACATTTTATTACCGATGTGGGTTGATTCTGATAGATGATGATAGATAGAGTTACAACTGTCATGTAGTAACGTCCGTTCAAAATATGAGACTGCACCTACACCACTGAAAGTTGCCACCAACTTGAGGGTCAGTGTCATATTCTTGTGGACTGTGAGAGTGACCCTCCACACACAGGTGATTCGTTAGATGTCGCCACGATGTCGTTTCAGCAGGCGGGCCAGCTACATAATATTTTCAGAATAGATATACCTACCCCATGCAGTTGAAATTCTCTTATAACTGCTGATCTTGGGATAACACTGGTACAGGATACCTTCTAAAAAAGTCAACACACGTACAATATAGGTGTTTTCTAAACAGAGAAATGTTGTGCTCTTAATTTGTGATCACAGTCTTCGTTGAAAAGCCACAAACATTTACCTCCGCATTCTCTCGCAGATTTTATAGCGTATACGCGTATAATCCGTCCCTGTGTAACTGCGTACATTTTACACATACCAACACAAGTTGCCATTTATCCTGGCGTGTTGGGACAACGTGAATTTAGATTGGAATTAGAAATGTAAAAAGTATTAGTATGGTTAGTGCCAACAGTGTGAAGAGGCCAACTAGGTGTTGTATGTGAAAAAACAATGCATTTGGAAAATAACTGTGACGGTAACAACCTAAAAATTGCCTTCAAAACCACACAAACCCTTCTACATACGTGTTTTCGTGCCAGATAACTCCTCGAAACGGTGTCCCAGGATTCCCAGTAACACCTTATATGCTGACATATTTTGTATCTATAATAGCTATGACTATGTCTTGTATTTAGTGTGTGTATTTAGAAATATATAAGTATGTTTATCTGTCGTCTAGATCCCATAGCACAAGCTTAATTTGGGTTAGATGATGTTGTGTGAGAATGTCCACAGTTATTTATTTAATTTACTTACACAAATAGGTAATCTCGACAATAATAACGCAATTAAGGTTCAAACAGACATTTAAAGTTAATTACGTCGGAAAAAGCAGTCAAGAAAATTAGACACTTAGATTGACGAAACGTAATTATGCACACCGTGTAATATAAATTCGTGTGATTTTATAATAAAATTATAAAACATTTTTTCTTGTCAATTTTTTTCCCTAAAGCATTATCCCGCAACAATACACATTTTTCACATTAAAAGTTGAACAAAACATTTTTCTATTCGTGGCAATTTTGAGGTTTCTAACGATATCGCGAGAATGCCAGTCCTGCACTGTAATTATTCCATTTAATAAAGACTGTTGAGCACTGCATTCATCCTCATACTGTTTTAAGACATTCGTACAAATTCCCAGAAAACTAAGCTAAGTACTTAATGTTAGTTACCTACTTTATCAACAGTTGTAGACTTCTACTAACTTAGAGTAAGATATCTGTAGATTAAGATACATCATAATCTACATGTATCTTACTCTAAGTTGTAACTTAGGTGTGATGGAGCCCGAAATGTTTAGACCGACCTACTTCTCCACCTGAAAGTGGTGCACATGTTGACTAGCGAACAAGGTTATGAAGAAGAGAAGACAAACTCGATATGAAACTCTTCCACCAACCCGCCTAAAAAGTATGGTACAGTCAGGTCAAATATCCTCCAAATATTATGAAAAGTGAAGAGATAACTGAATTGATATTTGGATATGACCGAAAATCCTAGTAGCTATACTTGTAAACTCTACTAACTTTTAAACTTTCGTTTGCTTCACGCACTGTTCTTGAATAGAAATGGCGGTCAGTGGAGAGGACTAAACTCTGTCTTAATATGGCTGTATTATGAACGATTGCATTGCATAAATGACCGAGAATCAAAGTACATAACTACTCCTGACTTTTTACTATGACAATAATTCCAACGCATTAATCAAATTCTTTTCGCAACTGTCATAGAAAACAGGTATCCATATTTTCAGAGAATGTCGTAATATATTTCTCCAAACCAGATTGTATTTGAGAATACACTAATTCTGAAATAATTAAGGAAACGGACCGAAAATGGGCGACCTTAAATATTTACATTCCGCGGTAACGCCTGCAAATATAATAGTATTACGGGTGTAGTAGAATAAACATTCGTATTGGAATAATAAATTTAATGACGTTTAGCTAACGAACCTCCACTAAACGTAGTGGCTATGTGCATAGGCTGTTTGTTACATTATTATAGAGGCGGGCAGGTAGAGCTACTTGTTGGAAAGTTCTCAGTCAGAATGAATATGCAGAACCTTCATTTTGTTTTGCTACTTTAACTATTATTTATACTGATAGATTATATCTACTACTTAATATTTAGCTATGCCATTCATCCCCGTGCGGTAGGCGTGTATTTTGGTAAAAAAACCTCGTTCTGATTAGGCGCTTTATGGGAAGGTAGCTCATCCTAAAAAACCGGCCAAGTGCGAGTTGAACTCGCCCATGAAGGGTTCCGTAGCAGGTAGTAACATAATATAAAAGTTGTAGTTCGTTGTAACTTTGATTGATGTTTTAACACGTTCGCAGTGGTAGTGATTGTTCTAGAGGAAAATTGTGGTTTATGACATATCTACCTATTAAAAAAAAAACTACCAACCTGATCTCGTTCGATGAACCAATTTTCGTTGGTAGTTTTTATGGCACTGTACATCATATATTTTTTTTAGATTTATCTTTCTCTTAGTTTAGAAGTTGAAGGGGGTGGGGGGACACATTTTTCCACTTTGGAAGTATCTCTTGAACTATTCACTTTAGAAAAAAATGATGTTAGGAACCTCAATAGCATTTTTGAAGACCTATCTATAGATACCCTACACATATGAGTTTGATGAAAAAAAAGATTTGAGTTTCAGTTCTGAAAATGGGGGCCCCCAAAATTAACAACTTTTCTCTAGTTTTATACAAAAATCTTAATGCGATTTACAGAATACATCTACTTACCAAGTTTCAATAGAATTGGCCTTATAGTTTCGGAGAAAAGTGGCTGTGACTTACGGACGGACAGACAGACATGACGAATCTGTAAGGGTTCCGTTTTTGCCATTTGGCTACGGAACCCTAAAAATGAACTAAATTGATACTGTTTAAAATCATCCCACACACAGTCGCTTTCGGCTGTAGGGTAGGTACTAAATTTATTATTACATCACATATTAAGAATGCATTGTACAAGTCATCCTATGTCGTTACAGTACCTATTCGAGCGCAATCATTTCATATCCCTGGTTGCTTTCCATCTTCTTTCTATTCATTTCTATGCAAGTCATTTGGCAAATGTCCCACATTAAACATGACCCTAAGACTGCTTCGCTGCAATATTAATATATTAATCCCGCATAGTTCGTTGCCAAATGGAACAATAGAACAATTTAGTGCATAGATAGGTATCATATCAGCGGATGTTTCTGCTCCGTTCCTTCCCATTTATATTATTAGGTATGTTAGTCATGTCGAGATGTCTCAATTCTGGCCTCTTGCCATCCCCTTTATATAAATTATTTACTTTCGTACTTCGCAGTAACATTGCAGTCGTATCGACAATAAATCTAACGTCTATCGTATTGAATTATTACCTACATTCATTTTAGCCGAATTTTTACGCCACTGCTGAGCCCAGGAAGGTCTCCCCAAGAATCAGAAAAAAAATGTTTCCTATCGATAAATTTCGGACTGATTATAAAATGGTTTTACGGTTAGAAAACCAAGTTATTGAGAAGGAACAAAGGCATGTGTATTATAATGTAGGCAATGCATTCCTATGCTTTGTATAACTGTCATACTTATTATACCTATACTTGACTTTAAATCAAATCAATTAACTTTAATGGCTTAGTCACATTTGTTATGATGCCATTCAAACGTTCATCTATTGATTGTAAAACCAATTGCATTTAAATGTTTAGTCCCAGTTGACATGATCATATCGTTTGGTTCTGCTTGCCAGTAACGATAAGAATGACGTTTGAAACACCAAATGTTTTTTTTTTGTATTTGTTGTGTATGTTTAAGGCGAGTGTTGGAATTTCGGTCATGCGATGTCGCTGGCCATAGTATTTTTTTATCAGTCTTTGGTAAAAATATTTAGTTATTCGTTATTAGAAACTCTCTGCACATCATCACTGCACATTGCTCAAACTGCACTACCTGCGCGGAACCAATCAGTATGCCAGTCAGCTCAACATGCTGCAGCCTTGTTCACTGCAACAGTAGCGCGCGACTATATTGCACAGCCGTGAACTGCATGGGTAAATTGAGCTATTTAGTTAAGAATATTGCTAAAACTGGTCATAATACATCGCTTCTAAATTATAGAATTGAACACTTTAGATTTTGATTTATCATGCCTAGAGCATTTCTTGAAAAATAAGGAATCAAATCAGCCGATCGCAGTTCAATTTTAATCCTCTCCAATTGTTTGTTTTGTTATAAAAAGATAAAGGGATACCTACCAATGTATCCCTTTATCTTTTTATTTTTTTTACCGTTAGCTTACCAATGTAAGCTAACGGTTATAATCAAAATAATAATCCCAATCGGAAATCATAGGTATCAATTATAGGTAGGTTGTTTATCCAACCTCCACGTTCTATAAAAAATTACAGATTGTTTGCTGGCAAGGTACGATAAGACCAGCCAGTCGACCTACGATAAGACCGACAAGTGCGAGTCGAACTCGCACTACAAGGATTCTGTCTGTACCGAAAACGCCAGAAAATACGTTTTTGTATGGTAGCCCTCTGAAATACGTTTTGTTCTGCTTTTACTATTGGCTGTTATAGCGGCATGAAAAATATATATTCTGTGAAAATTTCAGCTCCCTATCACTGTTTCTGAGTTACAGCTTATAGACAGACAGTCAGATAGATGGACAGCAAAATCTCAGTAATAGGGTCCTGTTTTAAGCCTTGGGTACGGAACCTTAAAGACCAGACTAATCAGCGTCGAGATGAATTAAACCAATTTCTTCTTGTCTTTCGCTAATGTATACAATACAAGGTACAATGTCGGTTGTGCGATGAAACCCTGGCTCATATAGTTGTAGCTCACAATAAGAAGATACACCGCACCCGTACTCGGTCAATTGCACTCATTGTTTCAGGATTCAATGATACCGCTGATTGACCACATCTAGGTCAATCTCATAGACCTTGTTTAGAAACGACACTGTTTTCTATTTGACGTGTTCTGTGTTGTAAGCTTGTAGGGCATTAGTTTTATTTGTGTATGAATAAATATATAATTTAGTGTATATAGGTGTTATTATAAATTATAGTAACACCTATATACACTAAAACAGGGAGACGATACTATGTATAACTTGTATGCGTAGACGGACATAGTTAGCTTAATATGGGCTAGATGATGTTGTGTGAGATCGTCCACATATATTTATTTTATTATATTTATTTACTAATGAAATGTCATTTGTCTTACATTTAGAAACGGTTAAACATGGACAATAAGATGTTTTACCCGTAAACTTTCGTCTACGCTTTCGTAGGAGCCAGGCGTTGCAACAATACAATTTGTTGAGTTTGATAATAAAGAGTAAGTAGGCACCTACATATACACAAACTTTTAAAAAAAAATTAGAGTTTTTAATTTCACTTAATTTCAGTGGTACCTATCGTTATCGCCACAATATTGATTTTTATCAGCTTGCGCTATAAAAGACTCCGATCTAAAGGTTAACTTAATCCCTGCAACAAAGCCATGAAAATAAATATTCCATTCCCGTGCCCACGGTACCTAAAGGCCCAATTGACCGATTGACGTAATGTTAACTGATGAGGGACTGTGTCAAATTTTACGAGTTCGCATTGATACCCAATGATTTTCGCTTTTCTACGACCCGAATTGCTTGCGAGCTTTATTAAATTTACCTTTGCTAAATTATAGGAACTCTAAATAAACCGTAGTGAAGAGCCAAGCAATTTATATTAATCCAATATCTATAAAGTTGGACGTTGGATTCAATATAAACTGTTCATTAACTTCTAATTATAATCAAAGCTTAGTTTTGTAAATAATTTATAAGTTAATTAAGTATTTCTGTTGTATTTAATATTTTACAACGAATAGGTACTGTTTATTACCTGGAAAAGGTCACACGCTGAAACTGGATGCGGAAGGAGCAGCACCGTGTATTGTGGCGTAAATTGGAAGAAGCCATGTCTACCAGTAGACTGCCATAGGCGGATTTGATGATTGACTGTTTACTAGTACTGTTTATCTTATGGTGAAGTGCAGGCGAATAGTCTGCTACTGTCCAACCCTTATTAGGTCACGGGTATCATCGCACTGAACTATACCTACCAACGTGTTTGATCAACATTAACTTTTTCAATTTAATGGTCGAACTTTATCAATTTAAAGAACCTTACTAAGGAGTGAAGACAGTGTAATTTAAATTCTATGTTAAGTTATCACAAGGACCTCTCACACGAGAAATCGAAGCCCAGCGGTCCCCACTCCAACAGGAAACCGTGGAGACATGGAAGGTGCGACTTGAGCAACCAAAGGCGGGATTCGCTACAATCGCGGCCGTCAAACCGGTCATGGACGAGTGGCTGGAGAGGAGACTCGGTGCTCTCTCCTACCGGTTGACACAGATGCTTGCCGGGCACGGTAGCTTCGGTAGGTATCTGTGGCGAAAACACCGGGAAACCACGGCCGAGTGTCAGCACTGCGAGGACCGCAGCGATGACACGGCGCTCCACACGCTGGTGAAGTGCACGGCGTGGGCGCAACGGCGCCAGGTCCTCGTAGTGGGTCTGGACGTGGACACTCTCTCACTCGAGACCATGGTGCGAGCCATGCTCTCCAGCGGGAGTAAGTGGGACTGCGCCGCCTCCTTCTGCGAGCAGGTCATGCTCGTGAAGGAGGCGGCGGGACGGGTACGGGAGAGAACTCTCCCACCCGAGTTCCGTAGTCGGCGGCCTGGGCGCCGACTCGACTGAAGCCAAACATTAGAAGTTCTCACAAGAGCCCGTAAATTATTCGTCACATAAATTTTAAAGGGTTATGAAACTTTGTTTGAAAGTTCATTGAATTCAATATTATTTTATGTTTGGTTAAGGTTGTTCATGCGTAAAATTTAGTGTTAATGGATGGAATTATGTAATTATGCAAGGGGAACGCTTTGTCTAGACTGTCACTCGAAGCCAAAACCAACTAACTGTGTAACCACTTCAGCGACACTGAATAGACCATCACGTGCAAATTACGTTTATTTTAATACCCCAATAATTCCCTTGGGAACGTAACCCTGAGGGTCTCTCTTGTGTCTTACATATTTAATTAATTCTTCACAAAGAACCACTCCGTTTTACATTAGGTAGAATTTGTAATTTATTATATTTTAAATTTATATCACAAATCCTTCAAATCACGCATATCAGCAATCATAATTTGAACTAAATAGGTACCAACTTTAGTACTACAGACTCATTTCTGTGTATTTGTTTTGTAACTTTGCCATGTAGGGAATTAGGTAGGTATGTCTCTTGAAGATAAGAGGCCTTTGAAGAATCCCCTTCATTACTCATTTTTGACTGCCTCTGTGGCGCAGTCGGTAGTGATACCGCCTGCGGCGCGGGAGGTCGTGGGTTCGATTCCCACCGGAGACAAATATTTGGGTGACCCATAAATGTTTGTCTCAAGAGTCTGGGTGTTTCTATGTATAATATGTATGTATTTAAAAGTATATAAGTATTAATATCCGTGGTCTGATACCCATAACACAAGCAGGTTATTCCTAACTTACTTTGGGATCAGATAGCGTTGTGTGAGATGTCCGTGAATATTAATATTTATTTATTTATTACTCTGAACTGTTATTCTGCTATATCTACTGTTTGTGTGTTATAATTTCTGTTTGTGTCTTAAACAATAAAACTAAAAACGTTGTCCAAATGCGAGTCGGACTCGCACACTGAGGGTTCCGTACCAAAATACTGAGATAAGAGGTTTAACTGGCTAATCAAAATGTTATCTTCGTCCGCAACTGCCACATTCTGCCTATTGCCGTAGCACGAGTCGGAATCTAAAAAAATACACATCTTAAAAAAGAATAAAACATGCTAAAACGATGGCATAATAAAGACTGCCCACGATTTAAATCCTGGGAAAGACACAAAACCACAACAGAATTTGTTCCATAAATAAATGTAATTTTTAGTAGGTAGGTGCTCATCAAGAGTGACCTTTATAAATAAAATTAATTTATTTCATTACTAGCTGATGCCCGCAGCTTCGCCCGCGTATAAATTGTTCCCGTTCCCGCTTCCCGTGGGAACTTATTCACGGGATAAAAAGTAGCCTATGTGTTATTCCATGTATCAAATTTCAGCCAGGTCCGTTCGTAACAAACATCCACACTCACAAACATTCGCATTTATAATATTAGGTAAGAAGTAAGATTAAATTGTTAGTGGTAAAGCCTCAACACTATTTATCCTGTATTTTTTTTATATACCACTAAGGTGGCAGACAAGCATACGGCCCACCAGAAGGACTGGTGGTCACCGCAGCCTATAAACGTTTGCAACACCAGAGGCGCCACACTCGCGCTGCCGACCCTGTAAAATCCTTCTTAGACCCCATTTGAAGAACCCCATACTGTAGGCGTTTGGGAAAACCGGTTGTGGAATGATCTTCCTGCCTCGGTTTTCCCAAACGCCTACAGTATGGGGTTCTTCAAATGGAGTCTAAGAAGGATTTTACTGGGTCGGCAGCGCGAGTGTGGCACCTCTGGTGTTGCAAACGTTTATAGGCTGCGGTGACCACCAGTCCTTCCAGTGGGCCGTATGCTTGTCTGCCACCTTAGTGGTATATAAAAAAAATACAGGATAAATAGTGTTGAGGCTTTACCACTAACAATTTAATCTTACTTCTTACCTAATATTATAAATGCGAATGTTTGTGAGTGTGGATGTTTGTTACGAACGGACCTGGCTGAAATTTGATACATGGAATAACACATAGGCTACTTTTTATCCCGTGAATAAGTTCCCACGGGAAGCGGGAACGGGAACAATTTATACGCGGGCGAAGCTGCGGGCATCAGCTAGTAATGAAATAAATTAATTTTATTTATAAAGGTCACTCTTGATGAGCACCTACCTACTAAAAATTACATTTATTTATGGAACAAATTCTGTTGTGGTTTTGTGTCTTTCCCAGGATTTAAAACGTGGGCAGTCTTTATTATGCCATCGTTTTAGCATGTTTTATTCTTTTTTAAGATGTGTATTTTTTTAGATTCCGACTCGTGCTACGGCAATAGGCAGAATGTGGCAGTTGCGGACGAAGATAACATTTTGATTAGCCAGTTAAACCTCTTATCTCAGTATTTTGGTACGGAACCCTCAGTGTGCGAGTCCGACTCGCATTTGGACAACGTTTTTAGTTTTATTGTTTAAGACACAAACAGAAATTATAACACACAAACAGTAGATACAGCAGAATAACAGTTCAGAGTAATAAATAATACTTTTTACGGGACAGCAAATTTGTAGTAAAATAATTTAGAAAGAAACCACTTCGATAGCTAATTAGTACGAATACAAATTCAACACCAGCTTTTAGCAGTGTTTGTAGCAATCGAAATAAAAATACTTTGTGAACAAATTATAAAGTTAGTTATAGGTAATGCACCGTACTTTAATGAAGCAAACTAAAATGTTGTTGGATACTTTAATATGCTAAACTTTAAGGCACTTGGCCGCGACCCAGATCTGGGATAACGATGATGTTATTGATTCCTCTATAAAATTGTAAAATAGGTATTCCTAATTAATGGGTACGTTCGTCGATTTTTGCTTTTTGAAAAAATGCCTATTGAAACGGAGACTTAGAAGAAAATATCAAAACAATTTGCTCGATCACTTTTTAGCCCCTCTCTATAAAATAGAGTGCAGAGGGGCTTACGGAGAGACTTTCTCTGTAGCTGTGACTCTGTTGCATTAAACTACGTCACAAGGTCAGTGGTGGATCATCAAAAAAATGACAACGTCAATCGGATTGAACTTTCACTTTCACAATAAACGTGTTAGAGAAGGGCAGTCTGGTGAGAACGATCTCAGGGCATTATTTAGCATTATTTATAGCATAGAATAAATAAACAAGAAGTTTATTTATTCTATGCTATAAAGGAGACTTCAACAATAAAAATTATATTTTTATTGTTGCAGTCTCCTTTGCATTAGCACGAAATAGCGTGTAAATTTTGCAAGTAGGTACCTAAAACTTTTGTTTTCACTATTTTTTTTTCATATCATGAGAGTTACCTACATAAATAGGTACCTACTATTCTGTTTCTACAAGACCTGACTCAACACGTGACAGTGGCATTTAGGTCGCAGGTCTTACTATTATGGATGCTATTGTTATCAATATTATAAGCTGTGGTGGGCCGTATGCTTGTCTGTCACCTTAGTAGTATAAAAAATGCTACTTACCAAGTGCAGCAAAGAAAAGAAATGCAAGTAAATGAGCGAGAATAATATTACATTTGATTGCTGGAGTATATGAGTAATAACATTTTTATCACTTGTACCATAACACAAAATCTAACTCCAAATTGTTGGCATTTTTTTCCTTGCGAGTCGAACAACAATATTCTAGGATATTTATCAAAGTAATCCGTTTTGTAACGATCAGATTACAGACTCACTGGGCAACAAAAGTAAATTTGATGTAGCAAAATTATTTGGACAAAAGAAATCTTTAAGAGATTTTCTGTTTTTCGGAGAGCGATTTACAAAAGCGAGACAAAGAGAGTTTTGCTAGAGTCTACGTTACTAATTGTGGGCTATTGTTCACGTCACTCAAATGTACTCCTTGGCGGAATGAGTGATGTTGCTAAGTTTGGGAGATGAAACTTGGGAAAGAATTCTTGTTTACGTTACAACTTGGTTTATTATTCAATAAATTACCTTTTTAAAAACTATTAAGAACAAAATATAGTTACCTATAGCTTTAACAACAAATTTTATGTAATGCAATGTAGGAGTGAGATAATGAAGTTTTCAAAATATAATGTAAAGTTAAAAACAATACTTACCTGCTATTACTACTACTTGTACCTATTACACAGTATATTACGCACGTATATTAAGCGTGCGTAATATACTATGTAATAGGTACAAGTAGTAGTAATAGCAGGTAAGTATTGTTTTTAACTTTACATTATATTTTGAAAACTTCATTATCTCACTCCTACATTGCATTACATAAAATTTGTTGTTAAAGCTATAGGTAACTATATTTTGTTCTTAATTTAAATTAATTTATTGAATAATAAACCAAGTTGTAACGTAAACAAGAATTCTTTCCCAAGTTTCATCTCCCAAACTTAGCAACATCACTCATTCCGCCAAGGAGTACATTTGAGTGACGTGAACAATAGCCCACAATTAGTAACGTAGACTCTAGCAAAACTCTCTTTGTCTCGCTTTTGTAAATCGCTCTCCGAAAAACAGAAAATCTCTTAAAGATTTCTTTTGTCCAAATAATTTTGCTACATCAAATTTACTTTTGTTGCCCAGTGAGTCTGTAATCTGATCGTTACAAAACGGATTACTTTGATAAATATCCTAGAATATTGTTGTTCGACTCGCAAGGAAAAAAATGCCAACAATTTGGAGTTAGATTTTGTGTTATGGTACAAGTGATAAAAATGTTATTACTCATATACTCCAGCAATCAAATGTAATATTATTCTCGCTCATTTACTTGCATTTCTTTTCTTTGCTGCACTTGGTAAGTAGCATTTTTTATACTACTAAGGTGACAGACAAGCATACGGCCCACCACAGCTTATAATATTGATAACAATAGCATCCATAATAGTAAGACCTGCGACCTAAATGCCACTGTCACGTGTTGAGTCAGGTCTTGTAGAAACAGAATAGTAGGTACCTATTTATGTAGGTAACTCTCATGATATGAAAAAAAAATAGTGAAAACAAAAGTTTTAGGTACCTACTTGCAAAATTTACACGCTATTTCGTGCTAGTGCAAAGGAGACTGCAACAATAAAAATATAATTTTTATTGTTGAAGTCTCCTTTATAGCATAGAATAAATAAACTTCTTGTTTATTTATTCTATGCTATAAATAATGCTAAATAATGCCCTGAGATCGTTCTCACCAGACTGCCCTTCTCTAACACGTTTATTGTGAAAGTGAAAGTTCAATCCGATTGACGTTGTCATTTTTTTGATGATCCACCACTGACCTTGTGACGTAGTTTAATGCAACAGAGTCACAGCTACAGAGAAAGTCTCTCCGTAAGCCCCTCTGCACTCTATTTTATAGAGAGGGGCTAAAAAGTGATCGAGCAAATTGTTTTGATATTTTCTTCTAAGTCTCCGTTTCAATAGGCATTTTTTCAAAAAGCAAAAATCGACGAACGTACCCATAAATTAGGAATACCTATTTTACAATTTTATAGAGGAATCAATAACATCATCGTTATCCCAGATCTGGGTCGCGGCCAAGTGCCTTAAAGTTTAGCATATTAAAGTATCCAACAACATTTTAGTTTGCTTCATTAAAGTACGGTGCATTACCTATAACTAACTTTATAATTTGTTCACAAAGTATTTTTATTTCGATTGCTACAAACACTGCTAAAAGCTGGTGTTGAATTTGTATTCGTACTAATTAGCTATCGAAGTGGTTTCTTTCTAAATTATTTTACTACAAATTTGCTGTCCCGTAAAAAGGAACTAATTTCTCGCAATTAGGAACTTGATACGGAAAGAACAGGACCGTATTATTATGAAAATTAGGAGCGCCTTTACGTCCCGCAGAGGACTGCCATCAGCTAATTTGTTTGACTGTTCCGACTTCAATGGCTTTTCCATATCTATTTTTGACATCTTTAAAAGAATAATGGACTCAAGTGGAAAATTTAATAAAATAATAAACGAAATTCTAGCAGGGGAATGCCATGGCTGTATTCATCAATTTATGCAATGCCGGTTCACAACATTCACCTTGACAAAGTTCACGCGAAATTATAGCATAGCGTGGGCGGCACGCAAACTTATACATTTAGCGGATTAATGCTGAAAACTGGATTAGGTATACTATCTTAAATACAGCTTCCCTTTTGAGTACGTGCCAAACGAGATCGGGATTTCATCAAAAGTAATATATATATCTAATAGACATAGTTACACCTATATTATTTAACGAGAGATTTATTTATTTAGTTTTACAAATAATGTACCATCATAATCTCAACTCGTCTCTGGTGCAGAGACAATCGGATCAGAAATAAATATGTATTCTCCAAACACACTTGAACGAAAAGTTTTAAAGGAAAAAATCTAAACTCAATTCGAGAAGAGGCCGGAGTGGTCCGGCGTGAGACATAGGTACCTACACATTACGGACGAACGACAAGGAGACCACGAGAAGGCGTTTATTTTGCTAGTGGGAGATTAAAGAGTACTCCTGTCTTCGTGACACGTAGTGAATATGTACCTAGGTGGAATAAAATCCTAATAATAATAAGACATGGTGTTATACAAAATCCACTACCCATACTGATTATGGTGATTATTTTTCATTAATACATTTGAAAATCCAAACTACTTACATTATAGAGTGCTTTGTTTATTATCATAAGTGGTAAAGTGTAAGATCTTGAGTGGGTACGACCGGGCATTTTGATATGGACTGAATTTGTCAATGTTCTACACTGAAGTTGTAGGAAGGATGGGAAATACTAGGTTGAGATATTATATTAGAAGCGGAATGATGAAAAGTTTAAAGAAACTTTACACCTTAAAGCTTTTTCATGGTCGCCATAGTGAGTAGGTATGACACCTCTGGTATTGCAATTGTCTTTATCTTATAAGTTTTTATCAGGTGGTCCGAATAGAACTTACTTAGGTATTACCTTGCGAGTTGCACAATATGAGAGCAAAGATTAACAATTGTTCAACATTGCGCCCTGGGTAAGAATATCTAGAGTGTGGCTAACAATAGAAAATTTGCCCAAGTTTAGAACGAACTACAATCTTACAGATCTTGTCATTTAAAAATTCAAGACGCGCGGATGCAGCTCGTCGGAAATAAAATTCCATTTATTGTTAGAAGCATTCGTATACTTACATATTTAATTTCAATGTAACTTCTTTAATGTTTGTTCTGCTCTAAGTTCCTTTTCAGGGTTTCGTAGCCAACTGGCAAAAACGGAACCCTTATAGATTTGTCATGTCTGTCTGTCTGTCCGTCTGTCTGTCTGTCCGTCCGTGTGTCACAGCCACTTTTCTCCGAAACCATAAGGTCTATGCTATTGAATCTTGGTAACTAGATGTATTCTGTAAACCGCATTAAGATTCTTATAGAAAACTAAAAAAAAGCAGTAAATTTTGGGGGTCCCCATACTCAGAACTGAAACTCAACATTTTTTTTTTCATCAAATCCATACGTGTGTTATCTATAGATAGGCAAGAATGCTAGATCAAAAATGCTATTGAGGTTCCTAACATCATGTTTTTCTAAAGTGAAAAGTTTGCGCAAGAGACACTTCCAAAGTGGAAAAATAAAAATGTGTCCCCCCCCCTCTAACTTCTAAATTAAGAGAATGATAAATCTAAAAAAAATATATGATGTACATTGCCGTAAAAACTACCAACGAAAATAGGTTTGAACGAGATCAAGTTGGTAGTCTTTTTTTAATACGTCAAAAACCGCGATTTTTGATCGAGAGCGCGAGAAAAATCGCTACCACTGCGAACGTGGTAAAACATTAATGAAAGTTACACCGAACTACAAGAACTTTTATATTATGTTACTTGCTGCTACGGAACCCTTCATGGGCGAGTCAAACTCGCACTTGGCTGGTTTTTTGATCTATATTTCATTATTTTCAAATTGTCCAAGTAATACAGTTGTAATTCTATTGCCGTATTGAAATAGCTCAGGCACAGTTTATAACTAAGCTTTTATAAAATACCACTGTAAGAGGAATGCATTAATAAAAAAGAAAGAGTAGGTACCTATATCGCTGCACGATTCGGCCCTTTAATTAAAGCGATGTCCTTTCCTTGTCGAACAGTGAAACTGAAATGAAAGCTAAATTCATTCTAAAAAATCTCCGGAAAAGAGACATTTTAAATTGTATTACGTAGATACATAGGTATATATAGCACGCCTTTATCCCTGAAGGGTATTCAGAGGTACTCATAACATACACCCAAATTTAACTATTCGTATTTTGTAACATGTAGTAGATTGTGAGCCTATTGCCGTGTTGCAATGGACAGGCGTAGGTTATGGCTCCCAATTTTCGAAATTTTAACACACCCATAAGGCCTTCAACTTTGCTTAACAACTGCCATGTTATTGGCATACACGCTCGTAAATGGAAATGCCACTAATTGGTTAACACAGTGATCTTTTACACACAGAAGCGCAAAAAATGTATTAAACCAGCAAAACTGTATTTTCTCCATCATATCGCAATTTTTGTAATTGTATTCCAAAAAATTCTGTCTAATTTTCCCCTTATATTAAAAAGTCTGTTAAGTAATATCAGACTTTTTGAAACATCGTATTTCGTAAACGATATTTTCAGGTTGAGTTCTTGTTTCGTAAATTAAATCATTTTTATATTATTAATTGGGTTGTTCTTTGATTGATCAAACAAAGTTATGTTATTGTTTAAGTATCTACCTATATCTTACAGATTAGGTATAGAATTTTATTTGCCGTCGTAAAATTGATGAGCATTTTGAATGAAACTTGATACAATCTGAGCTTTGAATCCGAGGAATGTTCTAGGATACTTTTACCGGTATTTTGCGCGGTTCCTATGGGAGAGGGGATGAAAAACAAAATGGTTTTTAGTTGAAACTTTTTAATGCGTGGTCCGATTTCAAAAATTTTTTAGTGTCATAAAGTGAGTACCAGGGGCGTAGGCTCCATAGAAGCCGATTCCCGCTGGCTTCCCCTTCAGAACTGACAGCAAGGTGAAGTTACATCATTACTAAATCTCGGTCAGTAGATAAGATGATAAAATTTTCTTCTCAACGAAAAACCCCTGCTGCAAAATACATAGCAATGTGCAATATTGTGCATCGCTCAGTTCAGTCAAAGTTCAGTGAACTCCAAAAACACGATCATGGAATATGAGAAATAAGCCGGATTGCTGAATATTTGCGTCCCTTTCGTTAATAATACGCAAATGTCGGTTTCTCTCTCTACGTTCCGAGTGTTTCGAAAGATTATACTTGCGAATCTCCATCGTTCGGCCAGCGATCGGGCCGCGTTCTAAATCCACTCGGAAATAGCTTAATACGAGACGGAGAAAAATCGTCAATAATAAAGTAAAGTCAATAAACGTACTAAAATTTACTGTTGACGAAATAAAATCACTCATAGAGTCTAATTATATGTATTTTCATACAACGTAATTATATAATGATATTTACGACGCAATCATTTGGAATTTTCAATAACTAAATAAAATTAATGAATTAAGTACGCTCGTCGAACATTCTTTATGCACACTAGCGCCGCTTTCGAATATTTTGAACTTTTATTTACTACTTTATATTTTCTCTAAACAATGCAGCAGTGCACTCCCAGAATTATTGAATAATTAGTTTGTTGGTCGTTTTTTTGCTGTTTATTGGTTAATTATAATTAGTTAGTGATAAATAGCATGGTGTATTGGTGAGTGGAATAGTGCGTGCAGTACTGTATAAGTATATAAGCTGTAAATAGATAAGTAATTACGTATAGTTTACATTTTGCTTTGTTTTAATACCTACTAAGAATCTAGGTTGTTCGTATGCGTAATGGCGACGTTAATACATATAGATTGTTGTTTAATAGATTTTTTGTTATCTGAGGAAACATCTTTTACTAAATTAAGTTTTGAGAATAAAAAATATGTAATTCAATTGTGACTATAGATTATAAAAGAAAAGACTGCTCCTATAAACATTTTCATAGTTCGTTTTATGATAAATATACTTGGATGACAGGTTCTTGTAAACTCAATAAACTTTACTGTTTCCAATGTTAATTATTTTCCGATTCTAGTAGCGTTTGGAGTCGTACAGGGTTTACGGACATCAATAATATAGGAAATACGACGAAAAAACATGTTCTGACTGAAAAACACATTCGTAGTTGTTTAAGCTTTCATGACTTGGCAATAGCAGAATTGAGACATTTTTGAATAATAATTTTGAAGTACACAATAGGAAGGTTGATCGCAATTAAGATGTTTCATAGATACTGTAGTTTTGTTAGGTAAACAGGAATTAGCGTTCCGCGGCCACGATGAGAGCTCCGGGTCGAATAACCGCGGTAATTATATTGAAATATTGCAATATTTAAGTGCGTATGATGCTGTATTGGAGTCACATATGGAACAATGTTCTTCAATGCATAACCCCGTGTTTTCTGGACATCTACATGTACCTAGGTAAGATTTTTTACTAGCTTCCGGTTCAGGTATACCCGAAGGGGTAGGCAGAGGCATATTATATGCCCACATTTCACCTTTTTATAATATGTCCCACGTAATACGTTGTGAGCCGTATTGCCGTGTTTAAATGGACAGGCGCAGGTTGTGATGCCTGCTGTTGAAATAAAAACTTGGTTTAACGACTGCCATTTTACTGGCAACCGGGACCAACGGCTTAACGTGCCTTCCGAAGCACGGAAACGCTCAAATAAATGTCACAAAGTGATCACATGGATGGTCACCCATCCATGGACCGGCCATAGTGAAAGTTGCTTACTGCAGTGATCGTTTACAGAACACTGAGTCCGCGGGGCCACGAGCGCTACTAGCTTCCCTTTTGAAAATAACCAGCCCTCGCCACTGGTGAGTACCTACTTTGAGGATTATTACATAAGTTTCAATGTTGAGGGTTTTGTAGTTCAGGAATAAGGGACACCTAGAATTCAAGGATTTCTTTGAATGTGAGGTTAAAATTAATCTGTTTTAGAATAGACTTAATCTTTAAGCTCTTTTATGATTACGCAAACAGGTCCGTTTCACACGCACCTATGAGTCTGATGTAGAAATACCTGTCCTTTCATACATATTATGTGACGTAGACGAAGTTGCGAGGGTCAGCCAGTCAAATATAAGTGTGTTTTATTTACAAAACGTATCAGAAAACTTGTTTGTTCTTACAAACTGTTCTTTCCGTATAGAATAACTTCTTAAAACGAAGAAAACATCAGAAACTTGAATGCCAATCTTCAACAAAAAGTTTACCGTAAACATTTTTTCCTCAATCCCCTTACAATATTCTGCTTACCTACGAACACACTTGAATATTCTGAACACGTACCTACGATATTTTCCGATTTTGGCTAATATCATACCTAATGCATTGTGCGCGGAGAGTTGGAACTTCAAAGCTGTTTGGTAGCGTGATCATAGTTTCGATCGATTTCGACATTAATTTTGATGAACACGGATAAACCTTGTTATTTACAGTTTGTCTAAGTTATAATAGATACTAAAAGCGTTATTTTTTTGATTGGAATTTTCACAACTACAACAGTAAACAAAACAAAACAAACAAAAATGCAAGGACGGAATGGTGGACGGTCGAACACGTCCTCACGACGACCTGAAATAGCTTTCAGGTTCGGACGTGATAGATCGCGCTATTGGTCATCTAAGTGACAGAGGTGTACTCCCTTGTTACGACACATAGTGTAATAATGTCACTGCCACAATTGTTCCCGTAGGTGTCGTAAAAACCACCAGGGAGTGCTTACGCGTATGTGTATACGATATACTTACCTACCTATTGACTTACCTACCTATTGAGTTGAATTGGAAAAATAAAACTCTAAACCAACCCGTCAAGCCAGTGTGGTATACTTACTTTTTTTTTTACGTGTTAAAATTCCTCATGAATGCTATGCCGAACTCTTACCGACTAAAACCACTCGTGACCTACCACTGCCTACGATCAGGAGTCCTCAGAATGATGACTCAGGATTCTCGACAAGGGGTAGGTACCTACCTAAGTATCTATCCTTGTTGAACACAAATCAATAAAGTTGTAGGTATAGGTTCAACCTAGCTAAATGGTCTAAGATTAAACGTAAGCAATATAACTAAATTGATCTGTTCTTGTGGTAAGCAATGTAGTTCTATTGTATCTACGCTTGAATTGCCAATTAAACTCTCTATCTGAGTTTTGCTGAACGTCTACAATATGGGTTTCTTTAAAAAGGGACTTAGAAGGATTTTGCGGGGTCCTAAGTGTGAGTGTAGCGCATCTGGTGTTGCACATTTCCATAGGATTGTCTTGATTTTACTTTTATACAATACTAGCTGTTCCCCGCGGGTTCGACCTCGTAGAAGTCGTTACCGCGTAAAATCATAACCCTCCTTTTGCGAAGTCGGTTAAAAAGTAGCCTATGTCCTTTCAAGGGCCTCGAACTATCCCTATACCTATAAATTAAATCTAAATCGGTCCAGCCGTTTAGGCGTGAAAGCGTAACAGACAGACAGACAGAGTTCTTTCGCATTTATAATATTAGTAGGGAAGTAGGGATTAGTTCCGATCCTCGTAGTTAACATAGAAATCTAAAAGTTGGATAAGTAAATCTTAAAAACAGATAAATCAAGAAAATAAAAACCAATCTGATTAGTTCAGTCACATTTCACAGTTTGGTTAAATCAAAATTGTCATTTCCGCCCGAATTCAACAATCTCTTTTATTCGAAATTCCTTATAATCATATCTTTTCTTTAGTAAATAATAGGCAAAAGGCTTATATTCATGACCGCATTATCGTTTAACGAAGCGTCTCGATCTGATCTCAATGCGATGATAGTCGCTGAATTTACTTTAACTTTAAAAAATGTACCTATTGGGTTCGTCATACTGCAAATGATAGGCTGTCATATATTATATCAAAATGGACCTTTCGTTATGGATGGAGATGATGTACCATGTACCTACTAAAGTACCGCACTTGAGCAAAGAGGATTTGTGTCCGTCATACGTTTTACAGTTAAGCTGTTTGGGAGATTTAGGTAGGGGATTGTTGAATGGTCGATGCGGTTATGAAATGGACCATATTTTTCATTGTCCCGTTTCACTTTATCTTTTGGTACTTTTGCTGGTTTTATATGTAGGTCTCCTCGTTCAGGGAAATTTTATACTGCCGAGTCATATAAAATAATAATGTGGAATATTTTTCACATAGACAAAAAATATTTCATTGTCTTTCTTTATTCTGATAGAAGGTTGATTATCTTTACAGAACCAAAATAGCTAGACGGATCGGTTCTGAGTTATATTTCGAGTTTTCCTTTCAATTCAAACTTAAATTCACTGTTACTTTCAATATCAGAATACCACTTGTCCTCAATCTAAAAATAACGCAATCACAGATGTTGTATCCCTGCACGGTATAAAATAACTACGTGACAATGTACAAGTTAAGGTAAATTTCCTTGTATGTCAGTCTCCTGTACCTAAGTCGTAAAGTATTTTTAAGATGAAAAAACATCTTGGCTCTTGTGCAATACTCTCACGTTATGAACTTGTTCGTCGTAGACTGTTCAACTAACAGGGAGAAACCACGCCTCCGACATAAAGCTGAAATGACTCAACGGCCGTAAATTTTTGGAAAAGGCTCAGGGCAAGAACAAAAAAATACATTAACTTGTTAGATATTCCCTGCGGATTGGTTCATACTGATAAAACATTGAAAACTACTAAGACGAAGCCAGGAATTTATTTTCAAAGGTATACCCGTTTCCCTGGTTGTGTACAGCTGAAAAGGAATATCGTGTTCGAGTTCCGTGGCAATCTCAGCGTCAACTTTTGTGGGATGATGTCTAGGAGTACTAGAATGTTTGTACTATCTACTACTGTATGGTTATTCTTAAAAATATTCTACGCGTTGATAAATTCCACGACTCAAATGTGAGCGTAGAACGTAAACCCGTAGTATGAAATTTCTACACAAAGTTGTCTGTCGAACTCTTGTTGTGTGTGATGGTTGTTAAACATCATTGGGAATATTGATATCCCATAAATACGGCCATTCAAGAGACGAAAGCAAGTCTCATAAAATAACAACATAATATATATTAGTTGCACTTTAGTACACACTGCGATCAGCGCCAGAAGGCCGTACACCAACTGGCAACTTAAACATTGACGGGCGATAACAGAGGTAACTTTAAGTAAAACATCTACAACTGTTTTAAATGTCTCTAAAGGTCGCAGAACAAATTCCCTTGGTTGAATATTTCTGAACTAATTACCATAGCTTGTGTGTGTACCGGCGCGCTATCTCATCACGAACCCTCGGGACGGGAGCCATCTGAGATCATGCCGTGGGAACCTCTTTAAGGGACGACGCGACGGTTGAATGTCGGATGTCTGCAAAATTTTAACAAACTTTTTAATTATGATTTATGGAAAAAATTTGAATGTTAATAAGATGGAAATCTATGTGAATTGTGTGTGTGGTTGGAATAAGTTTATTATCTAATCACAAGCAAAAAGTGAAAGAGTACCAGTATGTTCTGTTGTTCTGCTCCAGCTCATGTGTTAAAAACCAATTGAAATCTTAAAGCCTCTGCAAAACGGTTGATAATGGTCAAGAAACGCGTTACTCCACTTTATTCCTTCTCTAGGGAGCTTGTAGGTACTCTTTACTCGATGTGCACAACAAGCTAAGCTTCAATTTAACTGAGTTAAAAGTATATTTACTGTACAAAATTGAAACCCTTTAACAAACAATTAAGTGGCAGTTTCCCCTATATCAGTTAAGTGTTCAGTAAGCTTGATAGCATGTTATAGTACCTATGTAGAAAAGATGTTCATTGAGAAACGTGCCTAATTTAACAGCTTAGCCAAGTCATTTCGGTTTTCGGGTCCTTTTCGTTATGTCATTAACATTTGAAACTTTTGATCACTTAAATAGATAATATAGAAAGTAGATTGAGCCAGTTCTGATGACGTCACAGATGGCCTCCACTTCCACCGAGACGTAGATTCACTCGACTGGAGATAATTCAATGAACTAACAGATACAATTACTTGAACTGATTTTGATACTACAAATATTCATTGGGTAGATTAATTGTATTACCTATAATGTTTTTTTTTTTACACTTAATTGTTTGACTAGTAATTAAACCAAATGGAGATTGTGGCATATCGGAAGATGTGGACAGAGGATCTCTTAATAATTCTCCTGGATGCTCTACTGAAGATGGCAAACAACTTGAAGACCACTGTCAATATTCTTCTGGACCGTGGAAAGATTTCCAAAGGACGAGCTGCATCATTTTGAAGTAACTAGAAATTAATAAGTACTATGAAAGAGTTCTATTAGTTTTCTTCAACAAGTCATTATTTTACTGAAATGAACTCTAAAATGTCGTAGCTCGGGTGATCGATCTTAAACCAGTGGCGTGAGACTCGCGTTAAACCACGCTGTTACTGTTATACCATGTCACCATGACACATTATGTTGATCAATGATTTACAAAATATTCGTGTTTATACAGGTTGATGATAATTAGGTACTGACAGGCGTGGCTATTACTGATACTCGTTACAATCAAGGGCACAAATGTAACTCGTTCTGAGTTCAGCGACATTTATTTGCCTGGTATCGGCCCGACCATTGACCTTGGATCCTGGAGTCGTACAATAAGTATAATCATTTATAACACATTTGCTCATAAAGGGTCTCTTATTTGACCAATTTCACTAACGTAATGTATCTCATTACGGCCTAGTCCGGTAATGTAAAGTAAAACGAACGATTCCGTCTTAAACGAACGGTACTTTTTTAAATCTTTTTTTTTTTTTTTTTTTTTTTTGTTTAACGTGAGGGAAAATCCTCATAGGATGTTATGCCGGACTCTTACCGACTAAAAAACCTCACGCCACGCCTAACAGCCTATAGTTGAGAGCCCCGGGTAAGCCCTCAGGAAGGATGTCCCGTGACTCCCAACAGACCTACGGCCGCCGCTGCGGCCTCGCCCAGGGGGTGGTTCGGGTGCAATCCCGCGTCTATGGGGGGTTTCGGGTATGACCCCGCTTCTAAGGGGGGGCGTGCGTGAGTTGCTCACGTCACGCTGCCGTCATGGGCCTGCTTCTGTAAGGACGGTGAGCGGCCCTCTCACCGTCCTCAGACCCCCGGTCATGGAGGCCGATAGTCTTCAGCGAAGACACGTCGGCGGCGCCCAGGGCGCCGACTGCGGAACTCGGGTGGGAGAGTTCTCTCCCGTACCCGGCCCGCCGCTTCCTTCGCGAGCATAACCTGCTCGCAGAAAGAGGCGGCGCAGTCCCACTTACTCCCGCTGGAGAGCATGGCTCGCAACATGGCCTCGAGCGAGAGAGTGTCCACGCCCAGACCCGCTACGAGGACCTGTCGCTGTTGTGCCCACGCCGTGCACTCCACCAGCGTGTGGAGCGCTGTGTCATCGCTGCGGTCCTCGCAGTGCTGACACTCGGCCGTGGTTTCCCGGTGTTTTCGCCACAGATACCTACCGAAGCTACCGTGCCCGGCAAGCATCTGTGTCAACCGGTAGGAGAGAGCACCGTGTCTTCTCTCCAGCCACTCGTCCATGACCGGTCTGACGGCCGCGATTGTGGCGAATCCCCCCTTTGGTTGCTCAAGTCGCACCTTCCATGTCCCCACGGTTTCCTGGTGGAGCAGGGTCCGCTGGGCCTCGATTTCTCGAGACGCAGGCCTTTGGCCCCGCTCCAGCGCCTCCTTGCGCCATCTGAACAGTGACGCAAGGGCTCTCGCTTCCAGGTCCCATGGAGGGGTCCCGGCTAGGAGACATGCCGCCTCACCGGAGATCGTGCGGTATCCTCTTATCACCCTGACGGCCATCATTCTCTGCGGGCTCAGCAGTCTAGCCTCATTGCTGGCCGTCAGGGTCTCCGCCCATACGGGAGCCCCGTACAGGGCCATGCTTCGCACGATCCCCAGGTACAGCCTCCTGTAGGGAGCGTTGGGTCCCCTGATGTTGGGCATCAGCCGCGCGAGTGCGGCCGATGCTCCCCTCAGTTTTGGGACCAAACTTCGGAAGTGATGTCCGAAGTTCCACCGGCCATCGAGTACGAGCCCCAGATACTTCATCGAGGGCTCAATGCCGATGCTGACGCCCCCTACCTGTAGGCTGGATCCCGCAGGTGGCCCCATCCGAGGTCCGTGGAAGCACAGAGCCTCGGATTTGTGAAGGGCGACCTCGAGACCCAGCCGCCGAATCCGACCCACGACCTGAGCAACCCCTGCCGTGGCCTTAAGTGCTGCGGCACGGTGCGTTGCTCCCCGCGCCGTAACGAGGGTGTCGTCACCTGTGGAACACCGCACGACACATCTCGCCGACCCGGCCCTAGCCAGCTCGGGTAAGTTATGGCTCTCTCGGAGAGATAAGCCCCGACAATTCGACGGAGGTAGGGAGGCACTCCATGATAGATAAGCGCCTCCCTGACGCAGCTCCAGGGCAAGGTGTTGAATGCGTTGGCGATGTCGAGAGACACCGCCACCACCACCTCACCCTGTGAGACTGCTTCCTCCGTCAGGCCTCTAATGCGCATGATCGCGTCCACGGTTGAGCGTCCCTGACGGAAGCCAAACTGGCTATCCGCCAGATCAGGCCCCACGCGTGTGAGGTGCCCGACGAGGCGTTGTGCAATAATGCGCTCAAAGAGCTTGCACACCTCGTCGAGCAACACGATCGGCCGGTACCCTGATGGGGAATTTGCCGGCCGCCCCGCCTTTCGAATCAAGACCAGTTTCCCTGTCTTCCAGACCTTGGGAAACTGGCCTTTCTCGAGGCATGCGCTAAAGAGCCCAATTAGTCGAGGCCCAAGCTCTTCGAGAGCCAGGACCCACGCTCGGCCTGGAATGCCGTCGGGTCCAGGGGCGGTGTTTCTGCGGGATTTAAGCCGCAGTACAGTCGCCCCTAACTCACCCTCGGTGACTACGGGCACGTCGTTCTCGCTGCCTTCCGCGTTGGGCGCCTGAGACGGAGCCATGCGCGGAGAAATATGTTCCTCCGCTCTCGACGGGAACAAGGAGTCCAGGACCCCCTCCAACCGCTCCGGCTGGAGACTCTGAGTCAGTGGGGGCGCCTTAGGGCGTAATTTGCCCCTTACCATAAGGTACGGGCGCCCCCACGGGTTCCGCTCCAGAGTCTCCATCAGCTCATCGCGGCCCAGCTTTTTGGACCGCTTGATGGCCGTCTGGAGGGCCCTCTTGGCCTCCTTGTACCCATCGTAGAGCTCCGTCTCTCGGGCTGCCGCATCGTCTGGGCGGCGACGCCTCCGGCGGAACCTGGTGTACCGGCGGCGCGCGGTAACGCACTCCGCGCGCAACTGCGCGATTTCCGGCGTCCACCAGTACACCTGTTTCCTCGCCGGCCTGGCCCTAGCCCTGGGCATCGCCGCATCGCAGATGTGCGACATGGCTCTCCACTCCACCTCGGTATCAACATCGGCAGGCCTGTCCGCTGACGGAATCCAGGCCTGCACGATGGCCGCCTCCAGGAGAGCCTCCCGATCAAGGCGATGAAGTGCCCAACGCGGTTCCGGGGGATTCGCAATTGCTGGCGGCAGGTTTGGTGGAGGGGAGACGTCGAACCGAATATATCGGTGATCTGACAACGTCTCCTCCTCCTCCACCACGCGCCATCCCTGGACACGGCGGGCGAGCTCAGGGGTCGCAAACGAGACGTCTATGACCGAGCTGAGCCCCCGCCGCGTCCAGGTTGCGACATTCCCCCGGTTCAGGATGACTAGGCCACGTGTTGTGACCCAGTCCTCCAGTTTCCTCCCCCTGTCTCTGGTTTCCCGGGAGCCCCAAGCCTGCGACCAGGCATTGAAGTCTCCCAGGACCAGGACAGGGCGAGGCCGGCATGCAGCGAGGACGACGTCCAGCTCAGGGAGCCATAGCTCGAACTGATGCTGGTCGAGGCTCGGCGAAATGTAAACGGCCACGACAGCCACACCCTCGTATTCCGCCGCGACACAACCCGGACCCCTAGCGATGACCGCCAGGCGCGAGTCGTCCGCGCCGGTCCCCCCAAAAATAGTCGCCATGCCGTCCAGATCCACCGGGCTTCCCGGGTGAACCCAATACGGCTCGGCGACGACTGCGATGTTAATGGACCACTGCCTGATGCTCTGGTACAGAAGGTCCTGAGCACCAGTGCAGTGGTTCAGATTCACCTGCAGGATGCGGATATGGGTGTCCATTAATGGACGTCCATTTCCGCACCCTGCCGCGGGCGTGCCACCTCACTCTCAGCCCCCCGTGCGGACGGACGGGGCCTCGGCCTTGAGGCAGCGCAGGACTTGCTGCCCGCCTGGTGGTCGGCCTCCTTGCCCTCCGCCACGCATTTATAACACCGCGGCGGGGCGTCACAGGCAAGGGCCTTGTGACCGGGCTGACTACCGAAGCACCGGTCGCCTACGGTGACTTCCGCCGCACACTGCACCCCCACATGCCCCACGACCAGGCACCTATAGCACCTGGCTTCGCGGGGCTGCAGGAGATGCACCTGCGCCCTCAAGAAGCCCCCAATAAGGAGGCTTCGTCCGTCCGCCACTTTCTGGGCCGCCGCGACGGGGCAGCTCACGACTGCCGACCCGTGACCGGTGGGGCCAAAGCGGATTTCGCCTGACCTCACCTGATCACGGGGACAGCCGCTCGCCTCCACGACGGCGGAGATAAGCTCGTCCGTCGTGGCCGCGTCATCCAGACCCGAAATGCGCAGCGCGGCGCATTTGTTGGGTCTGGACACGCGGACGTCGCCTGTATTCAGCGACTCCCGCAGCTTCGCCGCTAAGGCATCCGCTTTGGGGCCGCTGTTGGCGCCGGAGACCTCGAGGAGGCGCGCTCCGGTGCGCGTCACCTTGCACCGGAGCCCTCCCTCAATCTAAAGGGCCAGGACGCCGAGGCGTCGCTCGATGGCCTCCAGCAGCTGGACCATCGAAGGTGTCGTCTTGGGTGGTGCACGGGGAGCGGGGGCTTTTACACCCCGAGCTTCCCCGGCCCCCTGGACCAGCTGCGTCAGCTTGTCAACCTCCTCCCGCATCAGCTGCTGCTGCTTACGGGAGTCGGCAAGCTCCGCCTCCAGGCCCGCAACCCGAGCCCGGAGCTTCCCCTCCTCCTTGGAGACACTCCTCTCGAGGAGCTCCTCCAACGCTTTGGCGGCGCCTGTGACCGCGTCCGCCACAACCTTCTTCTTACCGGCCACATTTTTGGCACCCTTTACGGCGCCAGAAATGCGGGCAAGAGCCGCCGGCACCTCCGTGACCTTCCCGCTTGGCAGCGGGGGCACAATCGCCGGCGGCTCTGCTGCTACTCTACCCCCTTTCGCTCTGTAGAGGTCGGTCTTCCGACCTCTACCCGCGGTGGTAGCCACAACCTTCCGAGGGAGATCCTCCTCACTTGTGGATGTTTCCGACCCAGGCCTACGGAACAGGCCTTCGCCGCTCGACCTGGGTCTCTTCCTTTTCACGTCGGCATGGTTACCCTCGATGGCACCCTCGGTTTCGGTACCCATGTCGACCGCCGACTCCATCTCCGAGCCAGCACGGGTTGACGCGACCTCCGCGTCACTGGGGGTGGTTTTAAGGCACACCCCCGGGCCTAAACTATGGTGACCCCTCCCATATACCACCAGGGATGAACCCTGGCGGGGGTCGCCATGCCGAGACATGGCAAGCGATTCCCCGGACACTGTCCGGGTGCGCTCCTGGGAAGTAACTTTCGTCGTAATTTGCTCCATAGTGATTATTTTGTTGCGTTTTGCGTCCGCCGACGTAAGGGTGGGAGTGGGGAGGTTGGGAGAGGATGTGAGGATGGGAAGGGTGGGAAGGTGGGAGTGACGCCCTAGGCACTGAGTTCCCCCCAGCGATACATCAAATTGCCGGGCGTCAGAGCGTGAGATTTGGGGTAATTTTTTATAGAGGTTTTCTTCCTCGCAACTCCAAAGAGCCACCGTGCCCGTCTGTTACCAGACGGGGTTACGGCTCGGCCGAACGATGGTCCCCATGGGACCGTGTACTTCGTCTCTGATCGCTCAGTGGCGAAGTACTCGTCGCCCTGGGAGTTCTCCGCTAAGTACGCTCTGCATAACAGAGCGCATGCGGAGAACTCCAAACCGGCCATAACGGCCCCCCCTCCTTGGTGGACTATTGGCCGTGGGCGACGACGTGCGCCTCGCATGAAGCCCACATCGTCGTCCACGTTACCAGGATGCACCACGTGGAGGTTGTCCTACCCAGCACCCCACGGTACTTTTTTAAATCTTAGCAAAGAGTTTTTATGTCAGAAAAGTGGTGAACATTTTATGAATAAAATTAACTTTGGGAGATAAAATATAATAAAATAAACATGTAATTGTTTAATTTAATTAATTTTGACAATAAATTACAACCATTTATGTGAAACCAATACAAACAATATTAATTTACTTTATTAATAATACTGGCTGTTTTTGTGCCTTTGCCTCTTAAGAAATAAGAAAAAAAGAAAGCGTTGTGAACAAGTAAAATTCCGCGCGCTTTATTATCGCTATTTTTTGCTACGTTTTTTTGTTAGTTTATGAATGTCCCCGTTTTATTTATTTCCTTGTTTCCTCGCAAATATGTTATAAAACGTCGTATGACACACGTTCGCTTTGATAATTACAGCCTCTGCTTTCTTGTAGCCCTCGCCTGCGGCTCGGGCTAGCAATAACGCCTCGGCTGTAATTATCAACTTACCGAACTTGTATCATAATGTACTATTATGTAAAACAAAGTCGTAAAACGCTCATAAAGATGCGAACTACGCTTGGAGTGTCTTTGTAGGTTAGGTAAATCCGAAGTGATTTTATCCATCGGAGAACCAGGGTGGTCGACATAGCTCGCAGAATAAGTGCGTTAAAGTATGGACTGAAGTTTATACCTTTTTATTACCATTAATAGAAGTTTGCAGAGAGGGAGCTGATTTGATGTTGATTTGATATCAGTAAAATAGATCAATACAAAACCTATCAAAAATTTTAAATCGAATCGATTACGTATTATATAAACATTTCATTACATAAGCGATAAAAAGAAAAAAGTAGGTAGGTATGTAAACACAAAAACGCTATATATTTGTCCGCAAATAGAACGTGTCAGGGTCATAAAATATTTGGGAGTATTAATCTTAGACCATATAACACTACGGACTAGCCTTTGCGAACCACCGCATACAAAAATATTCTGCCAGTTTTCATACAAGTGAAGGGGGAAACACAAAGACATATAAAATTTCATTGCATTTAAAAATGTATTAATCGACAAACGCGTAATGGCTGTTGTGTGTTAATTGTTATTGTACAGTCAACTACAATGTAATGTACTAGTTTAAACATATAAAATGATGTACTGATGTACAGGCTTTTCATAAAGCCAAAAGACCAAATGGTCATGTGCAATGGCAGAAAACAATGCTTAAGTAAGGCGCATCCTGTGGTTAGATGATCTAAGGTATTAATAGACAATAATCTTGGCTTTCAAGAACATGTCAAATTACTCAGTGCTAGAGTGAGAAAACTTATAATTGTTTTTAAAAGGCTGAGACACGTTTTGGATGAGCATCTTCTGAAGCGGGTATATTTTGCTTTGTGCCAAACAGTAATAACTTATTGTATTTCTTCTTGGGGAGGAGCTCCAAAAACTGTTTTGAAATCGGCAGAGATTGCTCAGAGGGCTATCCTTAAAATCTGTACTTTTAAACCCCGACTATTCCCAACAAAATTACTCTATGAGTACTGTGAAGTTCTTACAGTTCGTCAACTGTTTTTTTTAGCTATTGCTATGAAACAACACAGCTTGATTAAATATGACGCTGCTGTAAGTAGTAAACGAAGAGGAAGACTGGTATGCGAGAATTATTACAGACCTAATACATCTTTCGTGCGTAGGTTTTTTGTGTTCCTTGGACCATATTTATATGGAGAGGTTAATAAACTCATAAGCGTGTTCCCTTTAAATAAGATCAAATGTAAAATGAAAATAAAGGAGTTTCTTTTAACCCTATCTTATGACGATACAGAAAACCTAATGAGCATACCAGAATAGGACTTAAACGCCTTACTATTCACCCATCTTCCAAATTCAACCCTTTTAGTCACACACACGCGCGCGCACACACACACACACACACACACACACACACACACACACATACACACAAGCGATCATAACTTATGGTAATTTGCACAATTAAACCTCCTTTATATTATTGTAGTACAGGCCTGAGGGTGTTAGCGCTGTATGCCGAGATACAGGTCACGACCTAGTTCGGCTACAGATGAGTCCCTTATTTTTCTTAGCTCGAAGGTACTACGCATTTTTTGCATATAAGCTAGACACTGTTTGATTTTCTATTTATTTTATCTGACACAACTTAATGTCATATGATTTTACTAGCCTTCCTTAGTTTAAATTATTTTTATTTTTTACATTGAATATAATTTATTTATTGTTCTGGTTTAATTTGTCTTATGTTATGATTCTTTTATTTGATTTTATTGACCTAAAATAATTTAATTAATTTTATCTTTGTATTTTTTTTTTTATTTTTACTGATCATGCTGATTAATGAGTTTTTGATTTAATATACGAAATTTCCCTAAATTTAAAGTTATTTTGTGTTTTATATTAATCTAATTTATTTTTATAATTTAATTGCTTTTAAATACGCACTTAATTCAGCTTCCTTTTATTGTTTTTCTTTGATTGTATTATTTTGTTTTTATTATGTTTTAATCTGTTTTTTGAATTGATTGTATGTAGGTATATTTGATTAAGTTAAACGTCAAGGATTGCGTTTAGTTTGATTTGAATTGTTTTATTATTATTCATATGATTTTTGTACATAATATATTTGGATTTAATTTAGACTGATTTAAATTGTTATAGTGTAACTAAATTTGTAATGCAATAATGTGTAATATGAACAAATAAATAAATAAATAAATAAATAAATATAATTTACTTAACTACATCTCCGTTTAAGTTAAAGGCTAAGTAAAAGGAAAACATCTGCACATAACTTTTGTCTCCGCCATTATGTCGCGGCAAAGGGTCGATCTGCATACAGCCTTGTACCAACATTAAGACGTATGGACAAAGTTATATTTCATAATAATGGGGCATTTGTCTGTGCGTGGGCTAAGTTAGATAGTCGTTATAATGGAATGTGTGGTGTTTTGTGTATGATTCCTTTACACAAACCTAGTAGGGTTATTGTACATTCGTCACAAAGTAAATTCGTCATTTTTTGAAAAATCGATACATGGAAAGTAAATTCGTTTCATGTATAAAAAATATGTGTAAATTCGTCAGATGTACATGAGGGTTATTGTATAATTGTGACAAATCCTCATTTCACGTTTTTAGTAGCAATAGCAACCGAATGTTTTGATTTTTAGCTATAGCTCGATGGAACTCCGCTTAGCGGGGCTTCTACTTCTGCATGGTGTATAAAAAAAACCACGATGACTAAGACGTTAGTCTTCTAACCTAACCCATCCACGTCGGATTGCACTGAGTTATATTAAATGTTACATAGCGTATTATAGTAAAATCCCAATGCGGGGTAGTCAAAAATCGTGTTGAGACCAACTGATAAAGTTGGTTAAATTGGCTAAGTGTTTGCTATCGGTGTGGATAAAAGCTATGTGACGAATTTACAATAAATAAAATGGGAATTTATTGAATAAATGAGAATTGTGACAAATTTACCCATTCTTTTTTTCGTGACGAATTTACTTTGTGACGAATGTACAACAACCGACCTAGTATACTGGGGATCTAGAGGAAAGGAAGCATATGTGGAATACTGTTGGCAATTTGGAATAGTGAGGTATTATAAAAACCAACAGTGCCATCTTCATTATATTAACGTTAACTCAGCCCACACTGTCACTTATAGTTAGGTTTTGACAGCGAGCCAGCCATTGTTCTTATATGGCGTCCAGACACACGAAACCGAAAGCCGCATTTTAGAAAAAAATAAGGTATGTGATTAAATCTATTTTTTTGAGTAATCCTGTATTTTATTCTTTTCGACTGTAATTAATCTGTTAGCTAACAATTGAATTGAATAAATTATATGAGATTTTGTTGTTATACACGTTTATTAACCTACAAGTTCAGTTTCTGTCGGATCACGCCGTGTTGCTAAATTGGAATATATGAGGTGATGGTTATTCGGAATTCGGTATTCCAATTAATGTTCACTATTGCTATTCCAAATTAATATTTTATTCCATAATTTGTATGTAGTATGTTTTATTTTATTGGTCATAGGGTTATTTTTTGTGGGTAAACTTCTGAAAAGCGCATACCGCCGAACAATCTGAAATTTTGTGTAATGACGTATCCTAATCACGAATATCATAACAAAAATTGGCAAAAAGGGGGGGGGAGGGTGGGGGTGTGTGTGTGTGGGTGTGTGTGTGTGTGTGGGTGTGGGTGTGTGTGTGTGTGTATGGGTGTGTGTGTGTGTGTGTGTGTGTGTTTTCATGAATTTCCGTTATGATATTTGTGACTAGGAGGTCAAAATACGTCATTCCACAAATTTTCAGCTTGATTGATTGATTTCAGAACTTAATTAATATAATTTTGTATAAGTGGAGACAAATTGGAATATTCCGTATTTCATAATGGTGAAGGTAAGTTGGGATACCCCAATCGACTAGTGCAGGTAGATTGGAATACCTAACTCAGAGTAGACACTGATTTGAGTTAGTTTGTTGACATGATAAGACTACTTTTCAAAATACTTACATGTTATTCTAAGATAGTTTGGTATCATGCGTCACATTTCTTATCTAAGCATGATTAATACAAATTGGAATACCCCTATACCAAAATACCTGCACCAGATCTCCAAACAAGATTTCAGACATTTTGTGTTAAATTTGAAATTGTACCCACTCATGATGTTCAATTGTTTTAATACATTCAAGACTGATAAACAGCTAGTTTTGCTACCATTTTAAGATTGTCTCACGAATTTAGCTGTCACACAAAAGTTTGAAGAGCCCTTAAACAAAGTGGTATTCCAAATATGCTTCCTTTCCTCTACCGAGTTATTCCTAACTCAATACAAGCCTCATCTACAAGTGGTGCACCTGCTAACTAACTACCATCCCGTCTGACGCCCTGTCAAAGCGATTGGGAGAGGCACAGGTCCAACAGGGTACCGCCATAGGCTGATTAGATTGATTGACATTCTACCCACACATCAACGATGTAATATTGTGATTTTAGATCGGTATTTAAAGGCAATTATAACCTAGTTATAAAATTGTATTCTTACGCCGCTTTTACTTAGCTCTATAATCATTACTTAGTTTTTACTTAACAATTATTGTTCTGACTCGGCATTTGAACGACAAGCCTCAACACAATCATAGCGCCTCCGTAGCTGTCAACTTTGAATAATGGCAGGACTTAAAGCTATCATGGAAACAAAAGAACAAGATACAGCTTGAATTATTTTACTTAAATATCAAATTATGAGGTCGAATTTCATGAGATCAGTACCTAGAACGCATAATTTTGTCATGTCCAAGATCTAGAGCTGTAATCCAGATGGACAGGGCACAGATTACAGCGTCAGGGTGCTCGGACTCGATTTCTGGGAGTAGCAGGCTTAGGAACTTTGGACACTAGATGTAATCTCGGCTTTATTAGGTAACATCGTGTTTATAAGAAGCAAACCTGCGAAGCCGAGACGAGTCGCTAGTCATAAATATAACTACATACTCATCGTGTTTAGAACTCCGAACCATTCAAACAAGCGAGGAACATGATAACATGTTCCTCGCTTGTTCATATTGGGAGAAGAGCGTTAAGTTACAATAATGTAACTTAACGCTCTTCTCCCAATATGTTTAGTGCGAGAACTTTATTCTGCGGGCTATAGTCACAGAAGTGGTGTACAAACGTTTACTTATTTGAACCGCGGTACGGTACGTTTAGAGCCTTTACAAGATGTTATCGAGATGTCGAATATTTGTTCTTAAACTACAATTTCTACACTTTTACATTTCTGTGTTCACTAATTAGGTATATTTAAAAAATATTGTACCTACCCCTAAGAATATTGGGCGGGCAGATGCAGGTAAAATTTGACACGCAAAGTTTAAATGAATTTGAATTATGAATTACTAACAACAAGGAGACCTATAGTGTAAATACCTAGATACAGATACTTATGAAATGAAAATGTCCATATATTTTTAACTCGCGAAATCGATTTATTAATAATTCTTGTGACACTTTTAACATTCCTTAATTAATATTTGAATATTCATTATTAAAGTCTCACATAGTTTCTACAATTTTGCATAAAAATGTAAAATTATACGAATCTTTTAGCGCGACTGACATGAATCATTTAGTGTTAAGTAGAATTTTATAGAAGCATAATAATTTTGAAGCAAGTACATAATGGCATTTAAAATAGCTTAGAAGTTCATTAACATTAACAATTGTTATTGTGCATTATTTTGTATAACTTTAGACTAATTGTACCTTTGTGGAAGAGAAATAAACATTTATATTTATATTTATATTTATATTTATAAGTGAAACGTGAATGAAAACGTGGTATGAAACCCAGACCAATCAGGTACGATGGGCAGGCACTTTGTCTCAACCGTACAGGTTGGAGTGTGGGGTGAGGCAGGGGGGATTAAGCTCGCCAACGCTCTTCAACCTGTACGTGGATGAGCTTATTGAGACACTTAGCAGGGAGAGAGTGGGTTGTTACATAGATGGTATAGCGCTGAATAATATAAGTTACGCTGATGACATGACATTACTGAGTGCCTCGATATGTGGATTGCAGCGATTGATATCTATTTGTGAGAGCTATGCGGAGTCGCATGGGTTACTGTACAATGTCAAAAAAACTGTGGTCATGGTCTTCGAGGCCGGCGGAAAACGTCTCGATACTATTCCACAAGTATGGTTGAACGGAGTATCGGTGAACAGAGCCTATAAAGTTAAATATCTGGGACATGTAATGACCGCTGACCTCAAGGATAATGATGACATTGAAAGGGAGCGAAGGGCGCTGTCAGTAAGGGCAAACATGATTGCTCGTAGATTTGCACGTTGCTCTACTGACGTTAAAATTAGCCTATTCCGGGCGTATTGCACATCATTCTACACGTGCAATCTGTGGGTGGGTTATACCAAAAAGTCGTACAGCGCCCTTCGAGTCCAGTACAATGACTCGTTCCGGGTGTTGATGGGGCTGCCTCGATATTGCAGCGCATCAGGCATGTTCGCAGAGGCACGTGTTGATTGCTTTTACACGTTAATGCGAAATCGCTGTGCATCGCTGGTGCGCCGTGTGCGGGACAGCCCCAACAGCATCCTGGAGTGTATAGCCAATAGACTTGACTGTGAATATATCAATCACTGCTGCAGTCTATCTACATCTGTGCTGAAACTGTAAAGGTGTAAGAATGTTAAGTTTATTTTTGTTTATTTATTTTTTCTGTTTTATTTACCTCTTTTGCAAATAATACTTACGGATTGTGAAATGGCATTGCTAGTAAAGAATACAATACTTGTTACTAACATGACTAGTCAATGTTGCTTTATTAATTGTTTACTCAAAATTATTATTCTAGGCATCTATTTATAATGTTCAAAATTAACTGACAATTTTAAGCTATTTTTATGATATTTGACATCTATGGTACTTATTTATTTTATTTGAAAATTTATTATTATTTTTATGACATTGAAGTATGAGAAATAGATAACATTTATAATTTAATAACATTTTACTTATTAGATATTTTGATATGTTTATAATTTAAAATGTGAAAATAATGAATTTGTAAATGAGTTTTATTACTTGAAATAAAGAAAATTATTATTATTATTAAGTGCTATATCTCGAGGTGCAGGTGACGTTAACTTGGAGGCAAAAATTCTCGGTAGGACTCCAATAGCTATTGTGACTTTTGTTAAAGCGGTATTATTATACATCTGTTTAGAATTTCATTGCTTCAGTAAAATTTTAACATTTGCCATTAATCAATGTACGAAATAGAAGAATGTTCATCATAGCACTAAATTGTATTTGCTAAATGGCAAAATATGGCGTTATGTTAATATATTAGTAACATAACGCCATCTTTTGCCATTTTACGTAGGTCCTACGTAAAATGGCAAAAGATGGCCTGCAATGTTGTGAGAAGAGAACTGCCGCGACGATGTTTACGTGTTAAAACAGTACGTACCTACTTGTCTTTTACACAGTTCTAACTAAAGCTTCATTTTAGTAACAAACAAGAACTTCAGTAAGTCTAAAAAAATAAGAGCTAAATATATGTAGGTATATATTATTCCAGGAGAATGCATACTGAAGTAGTTGAACGAATTAATGTGTAACGTAATGAGACGAGTGTCTGCAGACCGTAAATACTAACTTTCTCGTCGTTTAGAGCGTTACTGAAATATTAAACATAGCCTTAAACTAACTTTTTTAGTAAAACAATTCTAGGTCTTTAAGCCGCTGTAAGTTCAGAGTTTGGGCCTGAGAGCGGCGAGTTGGCGACTTGCCGACGGAAGTAAGCCAAGACGGTGTGTCTCTTTACCCCTCAACGAAGTGGGATAGAACCCTAACCCTAAGGGAAGTCTGCGATGGTAGACTAAATCTGACGGTAGTCCTGGGGTTATTCTTCCGAGGGCATACCCGGGACACCCAGTCACAGGCAGATGGTAGTGCATAGTGTGGTTTTTGTCAGTAGAACTCATAGCATCTTTGAGGATTTCCATCCGAAAAAAAAGAACAAAAATTCTGAGTTTGGGATGGGTACTTCGATAGCGATACCCTTTTCGAAGTAAAATCTTCTTGTTGTAAGATATTTTTGAAAACGGACCAACGCAGGTTGTGACTCCTACAACGATGTAAATATGTCTCTACGACTGTCATAACTTATGAGCAACCCTGAGACAGTTGCCTAACTGCCAACTGCATACTTAAATGTGCTCATAATCAACCTCAAAGTACATAACTCAATGAACTATGTATAAAGAGTAGGAAGGTAGGTACATACTACACAAATCTACATGTCGGAGTGTTAAATATTAAAGGTAGCGAAGCAGAAGTCGGTTTAGGCTCGTGTGTACCTCGTGCTAGGGATTCAACTTATTTTATACATTTACGACAATGTAAGATTAAAATAAGATTGGAAGGTACATACATTATTATAGTCACGCTTTTATTTCCGTGAGTGAAAGAAACATTACAAAATGTAGGAAAGTCCAAACGAATAATGCCGTGCATGCTCGCAATGCAGGCTTAGTTTAAATCAGTATTCTTGCCTTAAGTATATAGATAGATAACCAAAAAGAAATTCCATTATGCCATAAATTATTCGCGTTAAAAACATTAGTCGTAAGTTTAGGGAACACATTACCCCGCAGCGGGGGATTTTCTCAAAAATAAACTTCGCACAAAGCGTCGGAGTTATTATCTTAAAAACCTCTCAGCTGCAGGCTTTTACAGAGAATCTTAATATAAGTGAAATCTGCTAATGGTACTGAGCTCTTTACGGTTTGGCCTCTAAGTAAGTTTTGAAATATGGCACATGAACTCGACACATGCAGGTAGGAACTGTGGAGGGAAGTAGATCGTTCAGTACATTATCAACACTAAAATAAAAAGTTCATTTTACAGTTAAACACGCAGCTGGCGGGTAGAATGAATGCCTAGGATTTCTTGAAGGTATATTGCTTTAAATATACTTGAGGGAAGTTTATTTATTTCATTATATTCATATATTGTCGTATACCTACACATATTTTATATAGGTAACAGTTTTTATTCTTTTGTACATTAATTAATACACATAACTAGTAGGTACACTTTATTTATTTATTTTTCTATTTTTTTACGGTCAGCCATTTATGATGTTTCGGATGATAGTTTTGAGTCGTATTCTTCCTCTAATGCATCCAGTGACAGTTTTGTGAGTGCATCCAGTGGTGACGGCTTTCTAGTTTCCCTAAATTCTTTAACATTGTTCACACACTTGGATCTTCTGTCTTCTTTTGACGTTAATCATGTTCATGCTGTCCTAATGTCTGAAAGTTTCTTAAAACCAGAAATGCCATCTGTAGGGTTCGGTATTGAGGTATTAAATAATAAACCACTTGTTAGCTAACAGTCACACGCGCACGACATCCGGAGATAGAATAGCGGCTAGCCGAGCTTTGCCGTATCCCTACTCCTACGTCATAGTCATGTGCAATACCATATTTATTCCAATATGCTACATCTACCTTTTACAAAAGTTAATAAAAACTATTAGAGATCTTCTCTACCAAGATTGTAACTATTAACGTTATGATTTCTGATTCTACATTTACTGCCAGGTTCGCAATAGGTAGAGCCTGTGAGGTAGAACCTGGCAAGAAAACTCACGGCCACTCTTTTCAAATACTTTGCAATTACACAATAATTTAATTTGCTACATCCTACAACTGGGTTATTGTACATTCGTCACAAAGTAAATTCGTCATATTTTGAAAAATCAATACATGGAAAGTAAATTCGTCACATGTATAAAAAATATGTGTAAATTCGTCACATGTACATGAGGGAAATCCTCATTTTACGTTATTTAAAATAGCAATAGCAACCGAATGGTTTGATTTTTAGCTGCAGCTCGACGGAACTCCGCTTAGCGGGGCTCCTACTTCTACATGGTTTATAAAAAAAACCACGAAGACTAAGGCGGGAGCTCCGCTTCGCTTCGCTCCCGCCTTAGTCTTCTAACCTAACCCATCCAAGTCGGATTGCTCTGAGTTATATTAAATGTTACTTAGCGTATTATAGTAAAATCCCAATGCGGGGTAGTCAAAAATCGTGTTGCGAGACTCGTGTTAAAGTTGGTTAAATTGGCTAAGTGTTTGCTATCGGTGTGGATAAAAGCTATGTGACGAATTTACAATAAATAAAATGGAAATTTATTAAATAAATGAGAATTGTGACAAATTTACACATTCTTTTTTTCGTGACGAATTTACTTTGTGACGAATGTACAACAACCGCTACAACTACCTTTTACAAAAGTTAATAAAACAATTATATATTCGTTTTCTAATACTTCCATTATCTTTCAATAATAAATACTGGTTAACAACTCTTCGTCCTTTTCTTTATTAGGTACTTGGGATATACCTTTCCTCCAATTTTAAATCCAACATCCACAGTAAATCCACGGACGTTTCCTTTTATCCGCGTGTTCATTTCTACATTTCGGTGCCTGGTTTCAAAATATACCTCTGAAAATGCCTATCCTACTAATATTATAAAGATGAAAGACTCGATTGCCCGTTTGTTTGTTTATTTGCATCCAATAGGCTCCCTCACTGTTGGGAAGCCACGCTCTTCCCAGTGAACATAGGCTACACTTTACTCCTGCACTCCCACGGGAACGGGAGCCACGCGGGTGAAGGTCATGCGCGGTTTACCACTGTTGCCGCGGCAGCGGCCGGCGAGTGCCAGAACCGAATTCTACTTATTTCGCTTTTATTCGTTAAAATATTCTATAGTCAACTGTTTTTCGACCAAACGTTCAATCGACCAGTAGTAAAAATACCAAATGTTTGTTCGATAAAAACTCTATTGGTCAATTGTTCATTCGATCAGTAGTAGAATGGCCTAATGTTTTTTCGGTCACACGTCAAATGATTAAATGAATTTCGGTCACCAGTGGTAAACCCGGTCATGCGACGTTCGCTAGTTAAAAATAAATTATACGAGTACGTATATTACATCACGTATATAGCCCCAAAAGCGCCGATATACATACATCCCTGTAGTCAAGCCGCTCCAGACATCTACCCGGTCTAACAACTGACCTGTCGTTTTCAACCGGAACCAGTCTCAAGGCATGGAAACGCTAATTCTAAATGTCACAAGGTGATCACCCATCTCATCACCCGCCACAGCACAAGATGTTCAGCGCAGCAATCGTTGGTAGAACACGTCAGGGAGGCTATGAGCGCTTCACACTAGCACAGTTTTATTGCTCAATCAAAGAAAGTAAATTATCTCTATTGAAACATAAATATGTTCTGAAATAGATTTTCCTGTAAATGAATTAGACACGATAGTTAAGCAAATTGTCAAACCAATTTTTTTTTTTTTTTTTTTTTTATAATTTACACTGGCAAATTTCCAATGTTCAATTGTTTTCAACTTTACCGTTTGTTGGGCCATAGGTCTATGTAATATATGTAGGCAGTTATACTTACCAAATTTGCAAATACTACAAAAGTTATATTAGAAAGCTGTCGCCCATTATCAGCTGTGACGCTAACCATGGCACGAAGTAAATTGCTTCTATTAGTGTGTTATTAGGGTGTATGCAAAGTCTTAACTATAATAAAACGACTAAAGTAGTCACTGATTTGAGAATCAATGATCAATCAAAGATGAATCCAGAGTTGAACTGGTTGGTAACTAAACCAAGTGGAAATCTAAGTTACTCGTTTTTTTTTTTACATAACATTACCTTCAACCAACTTTCTCCATCCAAAGGTTGCCTGGTAGAAACTACATCTCAGCGATAAGGCCGCCCATTATCTTCTTGCCTTGCACGGTATTTATGTCCCATAATTTTATTTACTTGGCGTACATTAAAGTGTAAAATAAATAAATTACACTCTGCATACCTATCAATTTTAAATGTAAGTTCTCAATCGAGAAAACAATCCCATTTTCATTACTTAGTAGGTACCTATGTTATTATGGAAACATGTCTTGTGTTTGAGAATTATGTTGGTAAGTACTCCGATCGGACAGTACTCAATTTTAAATTTATATAATTACAAACGTAAAGCCCACCAAAAGCACATGTTTCTGACCTCCCGAGATCCTGGTCACAGAATTAGCTCGAAACTATTCGTCAGAAACTTTAATATATCAAGTGTTCTACTGCTCAGCCCACGCAAGAACTCTTCTCTTCTTCTCGTCTTAGTTGGACAGCGACATCTTTCACGGTCTGTCCGATTATTGTTGCAATTTTTTGTGGACCAGAAGCATCACATGATCAGAAGCAATTGAATGGCCCCCAATGCAAATGGACTGGCATCATCAAAATTATGAGTTCTATCTAACGAACTGCACTTAGTGTCTTAATGATGTCATTTGGGTCAAAGCCCTTCTCAAATGATTGTCTGCTTTTACTTAGTAAAATTATTGCGCCAGTTCGTACGCAATATACCTTTGTGTACCTAGTTATTGTTTCAACACGTTACCCACACCATCTGTTATTACTAATATTGTTAAAATAATAAATCATTGGCATATAGGATCTGTCAAAAAGCCAGAGTCTTTACCTTTGAGGCTGTAACATTCGCCACTGTAAAACACAGCTTTGACATTACTAATATTGTTAAAATAATAAATCATTGGCATATACGATCTGTCAAAAAGCCAGAGTCTTTACCTTTGAGGCTGTAACATTCGCCACTGTAAAACACAGCTTTGACCATCGATACTAATTTTAAAATTTTCTTTACTTACCTATCTTTGCTATTTGAAATTTTCTTACAGGGTTTCTAATGATGGTATGTTCGATATGGTCTTGGAACTATTCGGTAAGCAGCAATTTATTCAAGTACCATTCTAATTACATAGAACAACTTGAAAGAAATAACCGTAGGTACCGTCCTCATTCACATGGGACTACCAGTTGGAATTTTGTAGGTATCGTTCTAAATTACATAGAACTACATATTAGAATTTTGTAAGTATCATTAAAATTCAAATTAAACCATTTGGTACGAATTTTCATAAACTTCTTACTTAAATGGTCCTGCGCAATAATATCTTATTAGTCCAAGCAATTCGCCAATAATGAAGCTTTTAGCACTGTTCTAATTCACCCAGAACTAGCTCTTACGATTTTGTAGGTACCGTTCCATTTCGTATAAAACCACCAAATAAAATATTGTAGGTACCGTTCTAATTTACCTAGAATTATAAATTAAAATATTGTAGGCACCGTTCTAATTTACCTAGAACTGCCAATTGAAATATTGTAGGCACCGTTCTAACTTACCTAGAACTGCCAATTGAAATATTGTAGGCACCGTTCTAACTTACCTAGAACTGCCAATTGAAATATTGTAGGCACCGTTCTAATTTACCTAGAACTGCCAATTGAAATATTGTTGGCACCGTTCTAATTTACCTAGAACTGCCAATTGAAATATTGTAGGCACCGTTCTAATTTACCTAGAACTGCCAATTGAAATATTGTAGGCACCGTCCTAATTTACCTAGAACTGCCAATTGAAATATTGTAGGCACCGTTCTAACTTACCTAGAACTGCCAATTGAAATATTGTAGGCACCGTTCTAATTTACCTAGAACTGCCAATTGAAATATTGTAGGCACCGTTCTAATTTACCTAGAACTGCCAATTGAAATATTGTAGGCACCGTTCTAATTTACCTAGAACTGCCAATTGAAATATTGTAGGCACCGTTCTAACTTACCTAGAACTGCCAATTGAAATATTGTAGGCACTGTTCTAACTTACCTAGAACTGCCAATTGAAATATTGTAGGCACTGTTCTAATTTACCTAGAACTGCCAATTGAAATATTGTAGTCACTGTTCTAATTTACCTAGAACTGCCAATTGAAATATTCTAGGCACCGTTCTAATTTTCAATAAAAATTAAAATATTTGCTGAAAGATGGTTCAAATTAATTCAATTATTTGATTTACATAGAATACCAGTTAGGATCTTATTTCTTTACATCGTATGTACGTATTCTCAATATGGTAAACCAATTAAACTCAGTTGTTGTCAAAATTAAAATAATTGCTGAAAGAATGGTTCAAATTAATTAAATTATTTGATTCACATAGAATACCAGTTAGGATCTTATTTCCTCTCATCGTTTGTATTTTCATTATGTTGAATCAATTAAACTCAGTTGTTGTCAACAGTTACGTTATTAATATGCAAGCACGATATTTTCGATCAAGCGAAACTGCATAAAATCGTAGTACGTCTATCTATGTAATAACCATGATTATCGCTTACGGGTACAATTCACCAGGCGAGTGAAACCGCGGGAATCGCCTAAGATTATAATAATAGCTTCTAAAAGCCACGTGGTTTGGTAATATGCCACACAGTAAAACAATCATTTTCTGTGTAAACAGGTCTAAAATCAACAAGGACGTATTGTGTCCCTATATCTACATTAATTATATTATTGTTTAAACTCCAAGACAACAGACGGAGTTCACGCTCTAGCGAAGATTGTAAATTAATAGCATTTCATTTAATTACAAACTGTAAATATATCAGAAACTGTCCTTCAAACCAAACAAAATAAAAATGTTAATTATGTATATCCGCCTGGTGCCACTATAATCGGGGGTATTACATGGTATAATACTTCTGTATTCCTTACATTAATTTTGGACCTGGATAAACTACCAAACTAGGTTTAGCAAATACCGTATTTATATTTTTTTTCTTAAGCCTATAAACTTGTAGGTAGGCAGTTAATAATTCATGGAACAATTCAGACGGTACTTCGTTCGATATAAAGTCTCCTTAGCCTATCTACACTACAATACGAATACAATAGCATTAATGCTAAGTTAGCACAGTTATCGTGCACAATGCATTAACTATGGACACATATACACTTGTCTTAACTGTACTTTTAATTAGGTATTAGTTTACTATGCGCTAGTTCTTATTTGCCAAACCACATGAGCTCAGAAAAGTATTATGAGAGGTTATTATGACTTTCATCTTGCAGATAGGTACCTCCACACCCACATTCAAATTGAAAATCGTCGTTTGTCAATTTATAACACGAGTAAATTTATGAATATCTCGCTTAATATAGATTTCAGGGTATGTTAACAACAACTGAGGATTCTAGGCACTAATCAATAGTACAGGAATAGTTTTGTATTCAAATAATTATTTCATCAATATGAAATTCGTTTACTTCGTAGGTTAAACGAGAATAAATTAGATGTAGGTTAACCAATGATGACGTATGAAAACATAATCCTGTTTATCGATTTACCTCTGATTGTAATTTTAAGGTTTATTTTCACGTACCTTGAACTTTATAGATCCTGACAGGGTCGCCATTTGTAGGGTTCGGTATTGAGGTATTAAATAATAAACCACTTGTTAGCTAACAGTCACACGCGCACGACATCCGGAGATAGAATAGCGGCTAGCCGAGCTTTGCCGTATCCCTACTCCTACGTCATAGTCATGTGCAATACCATATTTATTCCAATATGCAACACCATCCACTCAATATTCTCTGCCTGGTTATAAGCTTGTGCGCAATGACCGCAAGGGGAAGAGGTGTGGAGGGGTGGCCATTTATCTTCGAGGAGATATCCCATATAACATTGTTGACAGGTCTCCAAATGAACATTTCATGTTCGCTGAACATCTATTCCTTGAATTAGATATAAATTCTGATAAAATGCTTTTATGAGTCTATTATAATCCTGACAGTGAAATTAACTATTATTATTCATTGGAGACTGAACTGGAATATCTAAATTCTATATACGACACCACAATTATACTTGGAGACTTCAACACTTGTCTACTGAAGAACGATTCTCACAGCCGCAAACTTCAGTCCCTTCTATCTTCGGTCAATTTGCAATCCTTCCTCTATCTACTACTGCTGCTAGCTGTGAGATTTGTCAGCACTGATATTGGGCCTACCCGCGTGTAGATTTTTCGTTGCTAAAAGTAAAATTAGGTAACTAAATAAACCCTATAGAGATATTTGGCGTCTAATTATAGATAGGTAGGTACACCACTTGCAGGTGAGCTGCAAGTGGTGTACCTTACTCTAACAAAGCAAAGAGAAGAAGAATTGAACCACCGTGTCTGACCCATGTGCTTCAACACAAGGCCAAATACACTTCTACAAGAACGGAGAAGCTTACGACGAGCAGTGAACTACCATAGCCTGATTTAATTTATTGAAATTTTTCGAGCGATAAAGTAGGTACCTACATATTTTTTTGTTTATTCTAGAATTTTTAAGATAACTCCCTCTTCAAAAATAATACCCAAGTGACTTTGCAATGACAGAATTGTGACATTAGCGTTACTGATATTTGAAAAATATTTACAATAGGTACTATATCTATCTAAATGTATCAGGAATCACATTCTGAAGACATAAAATTAATCAAATCTTTTAACACCTGCCGAACAATGAAGACGGTGTAAGTCGGCTATTAACTATTTTTGAAATTAATTCTCTTAATTGAACCGACACTTGCGGAACAAAAAATGCGTCCTCTAAGAAATGCAATATTCGGTCCTTAAATTGGAACATTTCAAAGGACTATGCTGGTAATAGTGACAACAGGCACATAATAATGATAATATATTACAACTCTTGTCAGTCGTAAAAACAATATTATTATTACTTTCGTAGCGCCCAGACGAAAATGACGCGAGGAACGTCGCTCAATCGCGAAAGCAATTCAATTCAATACACGTGCATGACGTCACAGGCTGATGCGGTTTGATACATTGAGTGATTCTCGATTCATTTCCGTTGACTGCTCCGTTTTTGAAACGATATTCTGATAATCCGGTTTTATTTTAATACCTTCACTATTTCGTAGACACTTGAATAGACATTTCGAAATAAATACATTACATCATTATACAGAAGAAAAAGCACATAATTACAAAAAAAAAAACATCAAGGAAATTGTATTTTCTTTAGGGAAACGGTACTAGGTTTGGAGCGAGAAAGTGACCCGTGACATGGCACGTTATAAATACATAGAAAACATCCAACCTCCGAATCTTATATATTATTTGCGGGGGTCAGACAAATATTTGATTGAACCTGGACTGAACCTGGAACCTCAGCAACCTCACTCTTTTGTCTGCCACTTTGACATCTGACTGGTATCTCAAAATATAACGGTTGAAGGTTTTTGAATTCAATACAATAGGTATCTATAGGTAATCCCTCAGAGACCTGATCGTAATGAACAGTGTGACCTGGAACGCGACCTGTATACATTTTTAGTAGCGTCCACTCGTGTGATATTAATTTTCTGTCATTATTAAAATAATATGAAATGGGAGAGGAGTGTAATTAAAACTATAGCAAAGATACTATTAGCAGAGAGAACTAAAATCTTTAGTCATCTAGAAGTAGGAATCTGTGAAACAATAAATTGTACCGGCATACATACACGTACTCACTCCTTTGCTGCGAGGGAATAGGCAGATACATACTATGTAAATATTTCACCATTTGTATCTTGTTAAAATACCTATTGTATTGTTTCTGAGTTTGAAATTACAAACCGTTTACCCATTTAAAGACCAGTTGCAGTCAAAGGCGCTTAACCTAGTGACTGTCTACAGAACAGTGAGCGGATAATCGTTCCTGCACAGTATTATTGCTCTGTAGAGAGTCTTTATCGAATAGAACGATTCCCGAGCTTAACCAGCTTATACAAGAGCCTCATTGAGCTCTACTGTTCCAGTGGGTAAGCACGAGCCTTATTGTTGAGTCTTTTGTCCCGCAAGTGTCGGTTCAATTAAGAGAATTAATTTCAAAAATAGTTAATAGCCGACTTACACCGTCTTCATTGTTCGGCAGGTGTTAAAAGATTTGATTAATTTTATGTCTTCAGAATGTGATTCCTGATACATTTAGATAGATATAGTACCTATTGTAAATATTTTTCAAATATCAGTAACGCTAATGTCACAATTCTGTCATTGCAAAGTCACTTGGGTATTATTTTTGAAGAGGGAGTTATCATAAAAATTCTATTATCTCTATCTCTATTCTCCCACGTAAAAGGGTAGGTCATTAAAATATATAAGGAATAAAAATGGTCCGAGTATTGAACCCTGTGGGACGCCCATAGTAACTACAGAGCCCTCCGAGCGTGTACCATTAACATCAACCCTCTGAATTCTATTGTTCAAATATGAAGTCAGAAGATCGAGAGCCTTGCTTCTTATGCCATAATGGTGTAATTTCCTGATTAATGTTTCATGTTGGACACAATCAAATGCCTTGGACAAATCGCAAAACACACCAATTGCATCTTGTTTATTCTCCCAGGCCTCGTAAATACATTTCAATAACTCTACACCAGCATCGGTAGTCGAGCGTCCTTTAGTGAAGCCAAATTGTTTCTCATGAAACAATTTGTGACTATTAAAATAGATCAGCATCTGCTCTAGTATTAGTTTTTCAAATATCTTGCTCAAGGTCGGCAACACCGAGATAGGTCTGAAATTACCCGGATCTGAAGTACTGCCAGCCTTGAACAGTGGTATAACTTTACTGTGTTTCATCAAATCAGGAAATACACCACTTGAGACGCAATCGTTAAACACAGTTGCCAAGTGGGGGGCAATGACATCTATAATACTTGATACGGATTTTACTGATAGCCCACTAAGGTCAGCGGTTTTTTTAACATTAATAGATTTAAATGCTTTTAAGATGTCGTTGCAGTTGACAACTGTAAATTCGAACGCGCCCTCACAGGCAGCTACAGATTCTGCTAATAAAAGCTCGGCGGAGGTGGAAGACGACCGGAGAGTGTTAGTAATCTCTATAGGTACATTACTGAAAAAAATTTCGAACTCGGTCGCCACTTCCATATCCCCCGAAACGTGGCGATTGTCTATCTTTAAATGAAACTTTCTTTCATTCGCTGTACACCTACCACATTCCGCATTTATAATGTTCCAAGTAGTTTTAATGACATTCGCAGAATCTAAAATTTTATTTCTAATGAAATTAGACTTGGCCAAGGAACAGGCTTGCTTAAATATCTTTGAATATTTTTTAACATATTCCTGAAACTCTGGGTTGAAATTATGCGATTTTTCAGAATACAGTTCATATAGTTTATGGCGACTTTTATAAATTCCGGGTGTTGCCCAGTCACTGAAAGCAGAGCTGCCTCCGATTGATAAAGTTTTCGGGGTAAAGATTTTCCCAAACACATCATGTATCAAATTAAATAAATCAGAGTAGGATTCTTCTACACTAGTGTAATTGGGCAATTCTGTTATTTTCTTGACTAAGTTTCTTTAGAATGTTTCCAAGCGATGTGTGTTAACTGGGACAAAACTAATTATCTTCTTATTTTCCCTACTATTTCTCAGATAAGAAACAAACTGACCGCGATGATCTGATTTTACAGGGTCCACTATACATTTTTTAATGGGATTTATATTAGTATAAATATTATCAATACAAGTAGCACTAGTGGCAGTTATACGAGTAGGTTCCAAAAATATATTATACAAACCAAATGACTTGAACAAATTTAACATTTTCTCTCTCTGTAAAGGTTCCCGTGCAGTTTCTAAAACATCTACATTGAGATCCCCACAAAATAGGACCGTTTTTTTAGTACTTTGGCATTTAAACAATGCTTCTTCAAGTTTTTCTTCGAACTGTACATATGGAGCATCTGGGGGACTGTATATGCTTAGTACAATGAACCGCTCAAACTCTATACTGGCTATCTCAATAACTCGTTCAACAGAGAGGGCTACTATGTCTTTACGTTCTTTACACTTTATTGACTTATTAATAATAATTAAAGAGCCTCCACGTTTATATTTCACTCTACAGAACGAGCTAGCAACCTGGTGATTTTTGAAATTGAACATGAGTTGATAAGGCCTTAACCAATGTTCTGTTACACAAAAAATATCAATGCCATTCAAGTTCATGTACAATTCCAATTCCAATTCTTTTCCACCAATCAGGCCTTCAACATTTTGGTGCACCAGGTGTAAAGCATTATTTTTAAGATTAATAGATTCAACGGCCTGTAAGCAATCAGATATAAAATTATGCTGTGGCTGATGTAGAACTAAATGGCTAGATTTAACATTAATTGATTTATACATTGTGTCAAACTTAGTGCAAGAACGTTGCTCTTTTGTCCTATAATCTAATTTAAATGACTTGGATATAAACAACTATCCAGAGTTCTAATATCAATGTCATTTTTCTGCTCAAAAGGAGCAGGTTTGATAGCCAGATTTTTGGCTAAAGTATCTATAAAATAATGTAGCGAAATTGCTACCTGTCTTTTAAAATAATCCAGAAGCTTATGCTTTCCTTTAGTCATATAGAAATAATAATTTTTCCTAACAATAGTATTAGTATCAATTATACTAAATTTTTTATTATGAAGTGTTAATGTGTCCAATGATAAATTTAAATAGTACCTAATCCTATTTTCCACAACTGGCATATGCTTACAGTAGGGCAGTGTGTAAATTATAATATTATTTAAATCTAATGACTTTAATTTATTATAATATTTAATAAGTTTTTGTTTGGTTATATCAGTCCTGTTTCCTATGAAAATAACCAGATTATCTCTCTGATGAAATTTATAACTACATACGGCCTTCATTAATTGGGTATAGGATGTAGAAGGCATGCAGTGATTTATAAAGGACTGCCCCTGTGAACAAAAGTTTAATTTTGACCCCATGTCTCTCCCAATTTCATCACTGAACATAATCCAACGACTACCTTCACTGTTATCTTTTTTAAAACCTTGATTAATTTGTTTTAGTGTGCTATGCATCTGGTCACCAGATAGGGCAAGTGTACTCCCTGGCTCAGGTTGGCTGCAGTCACATTGTGTTTTATCTGCTAAGGAGTTAAAACGGTCAGCATAATTAGATGTTGAATTTAGGAGTTTATCCATGGCCAAAGAATATTCTTTTATAATCAGCTGCGATTTATCATACATTGTCTTAACAGACTCCAGGGAATCTTGAAGCTGTTGTAACTTATAACCGAATTCCTGTGTATCTGCAGCATGCTGTTTTTGACTACTTTCAAAATTTTCAGTGCATAAATTTAGTTCATGTAAAATATCCAATCTATTTCGGCAATTCTTAATATTTTTGGTGAAATTTTTATTATTATTAAGCAAATTTTGATTTTTTCTTACATGACCCCCCACACATGTCCCAAAAATAAAATTGCGTCCTCTAATAAATGCAAAGCTCATGTAACATTTCAATGGACTAGCACTCTTTACTGCCAACAAGAAGACGTAAGTACTGAGAAAAAGAGGTTCGATCAAATATGTGTGATTATGACAGTTAGTCATGGAATCTAGGATAGTAGGTGGCTCCCTTTCGACGCATCTCATGTCAACATAAATCAGAAATATTATGACACCGTCGCGTTAATAATCCTAAATTCGTTTCACAGTAAGCACCACCTAGAATATAACAACCGGAAATTCATTTAATCAAATCTCTTCCAAAAGTCACTAAGTATTCGTTTTGAATGCCAGCTCCCATTCGCAGTAAAGGATGATTCACTAACGGTACCGAGCACGCACTGCATTAGTTCACACATCACATAATATTACTCGTAGCACACCTGAAATTGTGTTGCCAGCCGCTCTTCTGACAAAATTCATATTTTTGTTGATATTGTGTTTTATTTTAATGCCTTTTCAGGAGATATGGAATCCATCCAAAGTGTAAAAATGTGACCCTATTACTGAGATTCTACTAACGGTCTGTCTGTCACCAAGCTGTATCTATAGAACTATGACAGACAGCGTTGTATTTCTGTTGCCGATATAACAAAAAATACCAGACATTGCCATTTACTAGTTCCGTTTAAGTGCGTCCTAGCTGCCCGTGACTTAACAGTCACAAAATACTTTTTACACAAAAATATACATTGTGCCACAGATTTAGAATTTTTCGCTACGTAAATTCTAAAGCTATGCACTGTGCTCTTGTTCCGTACAACATTACATTGTTTTGTTATTCCATCGCATTGGCGTAATGAGGTATGTCTCGTGTCTATACACAATGAGCTATCTACTACACCGCGAATATATAACAGCTCAAAGTGGTACAAGTGTGTGAAGGCTGACTGTAAACGACTACAATATCGCGACTGAATCGTCGCAGACACACTTTTTTTTTTTTTTTTTTTTTTAACGTGAGGGAAAATCCTCCTAGGATGCTATGCCGGACTCTTACCGACTAAAAAACCTCACGTAACGCCCAACAGCCTATAGCTGAGAGCCCCGGGTAAGCCCTCAGGAAGGATGTCCCGTGACTCCCAACAGACCTACGGCCGCCACTGCGGCCTCGCCCAGGGGGTGGTTCGGGTGCAATCCCGCGTCTATGGGGGGTTTCGGGTGTGACCCCGCTTCTAAGGGGGGGCGTGCGTGAGTTGCTCACGTCACGCTGCCGTCATGGGCCTGCTTCTGTAAGGACGGTGAGCGGCCCTCTCACCGTCCTCAGACCCCCGGTCATGGAGGCCGATAGTCCTCGGCGAAGACACGTCGGCGGCGCCCAGGGCGCCGACTGCGGAACTCGGGTGGGAGAGTTCTCTCCCGCACCCGGCCCGCCGCCTCCTTCGCGAGCATGACCTGCTCGCAGAAAGAGGCGGCGCAGTCCCACTTACTCCCGCTGGAGAGCATGGCTCGCACCATGGCCTCGAGCGAGAGAGTGTCCACACCCAGACCCACTACGAGGACCTGGCGCTGTTGTGCCCACGCCGTGCACTCCACCAGAGTGTGGAGCGCCGTGTCGTCGCTGCGGTCCTCGCAGTGCTGACACTCGGCCGTGGTTTCCCGGTGTTTTCGCCACAGATACCTACCGAAGCTACCGTGCCCGGCAAGTATCTGTGTCAACCGGTAGGAGAGAGCACCGTGTCTTCTCTCCAGCCACTCGTCCATGACCGGTCTGACGGCCGCGATTGTGGCGAATCCCCCCTTTGGTTGCTCAAGTCGCACCTTCCATGTCTCCATGGTTTCCTGGTGGAGCAGGGTCCGCTGGGCCTCGATTTCTCGAGACGCAGGTCTTTGGCCCCGCTCCAGCGCCTCCTTGCGCCATCTGAACAGTGACGCAAGGGCTCTCGCTTCCAGGTCCCATGGAGGGGTCCCGGCTAGGAGACATGCCGCCTCACCGGAGATCGTGCGGTATCCTCTTATCACCCTGACGGCCATCACTCTCTGCGGGCTCAGCAGTCTAGCCTCATTCGCAGACACACTACACATAGTCACGCATGTGTTACCTCCCTTATACACCAATGTATAAACATACCAACTACGAATTTGATTACAAACTTTCAATATTAAGGTAATAGGAAATCTGAATAGCAGTTATTTGTTGTATGAACAGTTTATTGTTTTATTAAATGTTAATTTGTTGTTTGTTTTGTGTAAACACGCAACGTATTGGATACATCCATTGTCTGATTAATAAAGGTGAAGGTGAATAGCCGTATGTAATAGGTATATAAGTGACTAGCGGACGCTAGCCGGGACCCCTCCATGGGACCTGGAAGCGGGAGCCCTTGCGTCACTGTTCAGATGGCGCAAGGAGGCGCTGGAGCGGGGCCAAAGGCCTGCGTCTCGAGAAATCGAGGCCCAGCGGACCCTGCTCCACCAGGAAACCCTGGAGACATGGAAGATGCGACTTGAGCAACCAAGGGGGGGATTCGCCACAATCGCGGCCGTCAGACCGGTCATGGACGAGTGGCTGGAGAGAAGACACGGTGCTCTCTCCTACCGGTTGACACAGATGCTTGCCGGGCACGGTAGCTTCGGTAGGTATCTGTGGCGAAAACACCGGGAAACCACGGCCGAATGTCAGCACTGCGAGGACCGCAGCGATGACACGGCGCTCCACACGCTGGTGGAGTGCGCGGCATGGGCACAACAGCGACAGGTCCTCGTAGTGGGTCTGGGCGTGGACACTCTCTCGCTTGAGGCCATGGTGCGAGCCATGCTCTCCAGCGGGAGTAAGTGGGACTGCGCCGCCTCTTTCTGCGAGCAGGTCATGCTCGCGAAGGAGGCGGCGGGCCGGGTGCGGGAGAGAACTCTCCCACCCGAGTTCCGCAGTCGGCGCCCTGGGCGCCGCCGACGTGTCTTCGCCGAGGACTATCGGCCTCCATAACCGGGGTTCTGAGGACGGTGAGAGGGCCGCTCACCGTCCTTACAGAAGCAGGCCCATGACGGCAGCGTGACGTGAGCACTCACGCACGCCCCCCCTTAGAAGCGGGGTCACACCCGAAATCCCCCATAGACGCGGGATTGCACCCGAACCACCCCCTGGGCGAGGCCGCATTGGCGGCCGTAGGTCTGTTGGGAGTCACGGGACATCCTTCCTGAGGGCTTACCCGGGGCTCTCAACCATAGGCTGTTGGGCGTTACGTGAGGTTTTTTAGTCGGTAAGAGTCCGGCATAGCATCCTACGAGGATTTTCCCTCACGTTAAAAAAAAAAAAGTGACTAGCGGACGTCACGCGGTTTCACCCGCGTAGTTCCCGTTCCCGTGAGAACACGGGAATAAAATATAGCCTATGTTACCCGCAAAGACTGTAGCTTCCCAACAGTGAAAGAATTTTTCAAATCGGACCAGTAGTTCCGGAGCCTATTCGTTACAAACAAACAAACAAAAAAACAAATCTTTCCTCTTTATAATATTAGTATAGATGTAGAGGTCAGATCTAGCAAAGTGTATCCTGTTCGGGAAAAAGAAGGGCGACTGCAAGTCGACATGGCGCACGGAGGTTCGTACGCGATTCCGACTCGCACTTGACCGACAATTAAAATACATCTTTTGTATGTCCCTAAGTATAGTTTTATGTTTTTAGTATTTATTCTAAAAACTGTCTAGCTATCACGATTCATGAAATACTATCTAGTGACAGATAGACAGACGGATTGTTGAGTAGTCTCAGTATTTTATTGCTCTTTTTCTACGGTTTCATGTCCCCATCTATCTAACCTATAAATACATAATAAAATGTTATACATTTTGCTGCTAATGGGTAAAAATATGTAAATGAGTATGAGGTAAATAGGTAGGTAAGGTACCTTTATTTGAAACCTAAACACGAACAAACACCAAGTTACTTAATGTCGTAACTTATGATGAAAAGTAATTTAATATTTACTCCTAGACAGTAATAACTTCATGAAAAGTATAATCTATAACCCTTTCACCATGAATAAATGATCTTTTGTAAATATATTTCACGGTTTTAATGTATTCCGCCATTTGTCACCGCGATGCTATTACAAGGGTCGTTTTGAACGACTATCGCAGTAACACATTATTTAGTGGTATGCCACAATTCGCACATCCGATAACACTATATTAAATTAATTTTCATTTTTAACGTAGTTCATAAATTTAGGAAATATATTTCTATAACAACGATAACCAAATAAACTGTGTTACTCGCTCCTTTCAATAAGCTTTGTAAAATTTCACCAAGTCACATAACGACTTGTTCAAAAAGACTACCCGAACTAGAAACTCGTTCTTTGATTGAATGCTTTGGGACTTAAGGCTAGTATTTCCGAAATCGACCAAAATCGACCCATTTTGAAGCGATCTTTATACTAGGAAATATTCTTTGATTTGATCTGATAAAAATGTATTACTATAGTTTAATAGATGCTCTTGCTTCCTTTAATTTTTAAAACACGATTAATAAAACTTTATATGATAAAAATCGTTCTCGAAAAACTGGAAATGTGCAAAAATTTTAAAGATGAATGTTGTTATTGCTCAAAATATACTTGTTTATTTTATATAAACACATGTCTATATTAAAGATATTGATCTTATGAACAATATTCATGCTATTATTTATTTTTTAAACACCTCAGATTTTAAAACAATGATTAAAAGTGTAGAATCTAGAACAATTTGGCATTCAGCGTACACTTCAATCACTTCATACGCCTGACAGGGCTGTTCTGGGTAGGACCTGTGTCGCTCTGTCATCCGTGATCGTTTTAATTAGAAGTAGTTGCAGAAATCTGTAAATATTATTTTGTTTTTATTTGTAAATATTAGGATAAGTACGTTATTGTGTATAAATAAATAAATATCGTGTAATATAGTGATTAGTGACTAGGTACTCAGTGAATATGGGTAAAAAAAAGCCAAGAGAAATAAAATGCCCAGATGTCAATTGCGGCTACTACGACGGCAAGTATGGTAAGTTACTACAAGTATTGTTTTATCTTTATTATATTTATAAAAATACACAACCAAATAATTCACTGACGGGCATGATGAAAATTATAAGGTTGATGCTGAGCGAAGCGACTGAAGCCAACAGCTGCCATTATTTTGCTACCTGCTGAAGAGGCAGTACAGTAGCTAAACGTACTCATATAGGCTTAGAGATCTCCCATTCCAGTCCTCTTCTACGTAGGTACAGGTAGGTGTCACTTAGAAAAGGCCAAGTAAGTTAGATCACGGCTGTTTTTGGTAATGAATGACTGTGAGAAATGAACTCGGTGCCCCAAAGTTGCTTGGGACCTTACGATAAGAAGAGGGATAGTATTTACCTAAACCACAGTAACTACTAGGTATAAAATATTCTCTTTTTACTATGCCTGAACAATCAACGTATTGCCCGTTCGCTCTAAGTTTGCCTTTCGCCTCCCATACTACGCCTGTACACCATCCTGTCCGCCAGCGGCAACCTTAGCGCGAACGGGTAGTAAATAATATAATGTTTGACGCTTAGAGTATAATAGTAGATTCACGTTGTTATTGCTACACTGTATAAATTATAACAGTAGTACCTACCCACTACCGACATAAAAGAATAAACGTGTAGTTTTATTTTTCGTTGTAGTCTAGCCGTTTCGTTGTAGTGTACCCTCAAAGTCTTTTTTTTTCAGCTCATCGATTCCGAGATTGAACGGTGGTTCATTTGCAAAAAAAGATACACGTGAATCGTAAGTACCTAGTACTCGTAGGTACTTTCATACTTTAATTTTGAGTGTAACAATCGTTACTTTCTTAGTAAATATGAATGTTTGAAAAAGTGCATAATTTTTAGGGTTCCGTAGGTACCCAAAGGTAAAAAAACGGGACCCTATTCATGAGACTTCGCTGTCCGTCTGTCTGTCTATCGGTCAGTCTGTCTGTCGGTCAGTCTGTCTGTTTGTCTGTCCGTCTGTCTATCTTTCTGTCTTTCCTTCACGAGGCTGTAGCTCATGAATGGACATAGCTAGAGATCTGAAATTTTCACAGATAATGTGTTTCTGTTGCCGCCATAACAACAAATATTGAATTTTGCATGCCAATATTTCTATCAATAAGCTGATTCACCGAATTGACATACGAGAGCGAGACTTTGAGGACATGTACCTTTTCAATTCAACTCTGTAACAGCTTTATTTTTTGTAAGCAAGGGTTATAAACCCTTTTTTTTTTTCTTTTTAACGTGAGAGAAAATCTTCATGGATGCTATGCCGGACTCCTACCGACTAAAAACCTCACGTTACGCTCAACAGCCTATGGTTGGGAGCCCAGGGTAAGCCCTCGGAAGGATGTCCTAGGACTCCCAACAGACCCACGGCCGCCACTGCGGCCTCGCCTAGGGGTAGGTTCGGGTGCAATCCTGCGTCTTTGGGTGTTTCGGATGTGATCCCGCTTCTGAAGGGGGTATGCATAAATCCATCACGTCACGCTGCCGTCATGGGCCTGCTTCTGTAAGGACGGTGAGCAGCCCCCTCACCGTCTTCAGGCCCCTGGTTATGGAGACCGATAGTCTTGGGCGAAGACACGTCTGCGGCGTTCATTTCAAGTGTGTACTTGTTGCCGTTATTAATAAAAAATGGCAAAAAAAAATCACGTTTGTTGTATGGAAGTCCCCCATAAATATTTATTATTTTTCTGGTTTAAGTACTCAATTCAATCCTTTATTTTTGCAAACAAGGGTTTATATCCCTTGTGCTTCCACGGACCTCGGAAGGGGCCAGCTGCGGGATCCAGTCTGCGGGAGACTAAGAATAGGTTTTTGAAAACTTTCTAGGCAACCTAAGTTCCTAGTCTATATACATATAATAAAAACATCTAAAGTCAAAACTGTACATTAAACATATTTTAAAAAATACTCGCGGGGGGGTTCTACACAGGATACCGAAGTCGAAAATGTAGTTAGAATTTTTTTGTCTGTTTGTCTGTTAATTTTGCTTTGTCCGGAAGGATCTCGAAAAGTACTCAATATTTTTGATTAAAATTTTGCACAAATATTAACTAGGGGTAGGGTCTTCAAATAGACTTAAAATTGACTTCAAATTGACTATGTTGGTGTCAGCGCCATCTATCATTGGTTGTATTTTGTAACACAGGTCTAAGCTGACATGCGGCGTGCGTGTTACTTGTCTTATTCATATTATAATGTAAAATAAATAAACGCATTATTTTACTCACAAGATGCATATTATTATTTTTTGCTACTTATGTTATACCTATGCTTACCTCTTCGAAGACTGCTCGAATTGATTTCATAAATTATTGACGGATTTTTTTCTTATTATCTTTTCTCGGCTCGTCTCACAATTAAAATGATGATAAAAAAAAGTAGTAAAAAATAGAACCGACTTCAAACAAATCCTGAAAAATTAAATTTACTTGGCACAAAGATAAATGTATTTTAATTTTTCATATTTTATTCAATATCATATTGAAGTCGGCGCCAAGTAAACCCATAGGTTGAGGTAGGTATTATTAATGGCACCAACTTCAATATCATATTGAATACAATCTGATAAATCAAAATACATATTATTACTTTGTGCTATGTAAATTTTATTTTTCAGGTTTTTTTTGAAGTCAGTTCTATTTATTACTAAAAATTTTTTGATCATCATTTTAAGTGACGGGTGGACCGAAAAGTATATCTATCTAGGTGTAAAGTTCTTATCAATACAAATCAATCAAGCCCAAACACAAGGTACGTGCTGTAAATCGTTAAATAATTCCCTCGACTGTCTTTCGGTTCCATCATCAGATCGACTCCTGACCTTCATTAAATTGTAGTACATTAACAGTGGGCGCACACTAGGCGTCTTGTCACGGCGACAAGCTGTGGGCGCCAAATTACATACATTTTGTTCTAAGCTCCGCACACTAGGCGACATGTCGCCGCGACTCCGAGACAAGCAAGGGGAGTCTTCGCGTCTGTCGCGCTATTGTCGCGGCGACACGGCGACAGTCGCCCAGCGACAGCTTTGGACAACGTGTTCCTTGCACAACGTCTGTCACGGCGTCAAGTCGCCCGATGCAGGCGCACACTGCGCGACAAGTCGCGGCGACTGTCGCGGCATGTCGCCGCGACTGTCGCCTAGTGTGCGCCCACTGTAAAGCACTTAATTAAAAAGTTACCAAAGGCACTAGTTGTCCCTACAATTTTCGGTGGTTGCCCTCGATTTCTCCTGGATCCCGTCATCAGATCCTGACCTGGTAAAAATGGGACTACCTCAGAAGTAAACCCTATTGAAGAAAAGAAAAAAGAATTAAATCCGTCTATAATTGACGGAAATATCAGTGAACATACATAAAAACATACAGACGAATGTAGAACCTCCTCCTTTTTTGAAGTCGGTTAAAAATAAGGAAAGGTTTCTTACAACCCCATTTTGAATATACCTGCTAACAGGCACTTACTAAATAAAATGTCTTATAAAGGTTTGATAAACTTATACTTCTGTTGTAATTTATTTGGTGGTACAAAAAGTGCGGCATGAAATACACGCTGCACCGACTGTCAACGTCCAATTGCACCAATTGGAAACGTCCAAACAAAATGCTTGGGGTCAAATGAGTTCATGTCGATCGCATGCTACGGGGGTATCGCCCGCGGTGAGGTGAGGTGGTAAAAATACCTAATGCGCTCTGGCATTCGGCCCTTAACGAAATCGCAAAATATCCTGCAAATAATCTTATAACACAAAATGTATTTTTTTTAAATCGAAGATTTTAAATGAATTTGGATTAAATTAAATGGAATAGAGCTAATTCTATATAAATATTTCCATAAAGACAACAAAAAAACTATTTAAAGTCTATTAGCGTGTGCAGGCTTGGAAAACTGTATGAAATAGGCAAGTGCCGACTGTATAATGGGCGACAGTCACGAAATCAGGCCCGGGGCTATAGTTAACCCTTGTTTATATGTAGATCATTCATTTAAACCAGTATTCTGTAATTGTAATAAAAATTCAATTAGAATATTGTGTCCGTGAATAGTTTGCAAACGGTTATGGGTACTGTAGGTTTTCATGCTCTATGGCTAGTAGAGTTGCTTTCTAGTTGGAGGACAGTGAACTCTACGGTCAGTTTCATATTCAACTGGAATAAATAGATTTTCCGTGTCGTGTATAGAGGAAATTGTTACAAATTCAAAGGACCATTACACAAGATTAATTAGGCCGGATTACCAACCTAGAAGCCCAAGCGAAACAACTTTTTAAATTGCCTTACAAGGTAAGGTGATAAGCGATGCAAAACCAAAATATGTTGTGTTGATCTTAAAAGGAAGTTCCTGTAAGCAAGACTCAAAGTCACTATAATTTAAGAGCAATTTATCCAATAAATCCTAGTCTTAAACTAAGTTTGCAGTGTGCCGAAATACCGTAGGTAATTGTCGCCCGAACGCAAACACCTGTTTCCCACACGCGCTCTGCTTTCCAAGCTCTTAGGACAGCAAGCCTCAGTGCAATCTGTTCACAAATGAATAGAAGACAGTCTATTCAGTACGCTCGGAGTGCGTCAGCTGTGAAATGAATATGTATTTGAATGTGGTTTTACATGTTATGGTTTCTATTTCAGAAATGAAGTGTAACTGGAAGCACGTTCAATTTATTTTTCTGTAGTTTAATTACCTTTAATCACGACTTCACGAGAGGAATGACGAAGATGCACTAACAATGTAGATACCTACTTCAGGTACTTACAGAATGTGACGACGAATTAAAATTAAGGAAATACATTGGTAAAAATTTTAACTGTCAATCACAATTCATGAGATCCAGCACAGTGACAGACAGACAGACAGCGGGGTCTCAGTAATAGGGTCCTGTTTTCACCGTTTGAGTACGAAACCCTAAAAAGTATTAACTCTACAATATTTTTTTAAAGCTTTCCATTTATGCGTGCCATGATTTTATTTCGCAAAACTGAATTGACACATTTTTCATTTTAGTAAGTAAAACTGATCTGAAAATTTGCTTACTCATACAATAAATTTATACGCAAAATACAACCATCATATGCTAAATCTAATCTGAAAATAAATAGAACTGAAATTTATTTACGGACGAAAAGCGTCCCGTGACGTCACTCACAAAATAAATTTCCTTGCTCAAGCAATTGTTGCAGTGGGATTTGTAGAAAAATATATTGGTACAGTTTATGGTGTGTCCTTTGTAAGAGGATGTACATATTTCCGAGACGAAACTCAGACGTTTCCTAACACCACTGCGTCATAAAATTAATAAGAAAGAAGAGGGTCAACTTTGATTCACACAACTCAATCAAAAACAAAGTGGACAGGGCTGCCACTCTCATATGGTGCAGAGTATCTTGACCTGAGCAGAGTGATTTAAAGGATCGTTTCCCTGTCAAGCCAAAGAACCTTAAACGAATTCCTAGAAACTCGGGTTCTTCAAGCAATGCATGACAATGCTCATAATGGGTCGCCAATTTGAGGATCACTGTCTATAGTCTTGTAAACTGTGATTAAGTCGCGATGACTTTCCAGCAGACCGGCGGTGTCAGTTTATCGTGAAGTTGGTGCCAGGGGTTTATTATGTTTGGATCCAAGCAGTAATTATGGTGCGTACTCTACTGGCTTCTGCTTGATTTATTCAGCTGTTAGAGCTTGAAAAAGTAACAAACATCAATCCATACTTACGAACTTTCTAAATTATATTATTAGCAGCGGACGTCACGCGGTTTCAACCACGTGGTTCCCGATGTGGGAATACCGAAATAAAATGTAGCCTTTGTCACCCGGGAATATTGTAGTTTCCAAGCAATGAAAGAATTTTTCAAGTTCTGTAGTTTCGGAGCCTATTTAATGCAGACAAACAAACAAGCAACCAATCAAATTTTTCTTCTTGTAATTATATATTATTATAGATATAAGGTTTTGAACTTGAACACTCAGTTCAAGTCAAATTTCGTAAAGCATCGTACGGCGTCACAGTCGGTGGAATTTACATACCATACAACTTACGGTAGGTACCTACCTACTGACATTCCGACGTCACTTTCTGGAACCCAATAACCCTCACAAAGCTATGTGCGCACACAGTTAAACTATGTTAAGAAGCCTAGAGGATTTTACCGTAGATATTCAATGATTATTGTATCTACAACAGCTCAAATTGTGTTACGTACCTACTTATTTGGGACAGACATTTCATTAAAGCTTTGCGCGCGGTAAGGAATAGAATATACCTACCTACCCAAGGATAACATAATAGTATTATAGTACACGAAAAAAAAGGAAACAATCTCCCAAAAACAAATGGAATTTAATTTTCCGTGTATGAAATATTAGAGTAAAGGAAATAAATTCCTTGAGTGAAAAATTACGTAGCGACATTTTTTCGCACACAATGTACGCATATTATTCATTTCAAAATCCTCCAAAAACCGTGACGTGTAATTAATGGAGGAGCTTTAACCATACGTGGAAGAAGACGAGCCGCAACGCGAAAGATATAGTTATTCATTAACATCCGTATCTTTTGTTTAAGAATTATTTTTTTACTGAATACACTCAGTATAGTACTCGCTTAAAAAGAGAAGGGGCTCAAAAAAGTTCTTGGTCACAAGTCCTATTCACTGGTAAATGATGCGCCTGCTTAAGACAGACTTACTTAACTTTGAAAGTCCACATAGTAGATGCTCGAGAAAATGGAGGTAGGGAGTTCATTCTACAAATCCAAGCGCATGGGAGAAAAGCTATCTCATCTTACCGTACAAAGCACTAAAGTCGCATAGTTTCTGTGCGTAGCGAGCGGTGCAGTGGAACACAGTAGCCAAATATATAAAATTACTCAGACAAGCGGTACAATACACTGCCTCTGTGGCGCAGTCGGTAGTGATACCGCCTGCGGCGCTGGAGGTCCTGGGTTCGATTCCCACCGGAGACAAATCTTTGTGTGACCCATAAATGTTTGTCTCAAGAGTCTGGGTGTTTCTATGTAGGTATAATATGTATGTATTTAAAAAAAAAGTATATAAGTATTAATATCCGTGGTCTGATACCCATAACACAAGCAGGTTATTCCTAGCTTACTTTGGGATCAGATAGCGTTGTGTGTAATGTCCGTGAGAAAAAAAAAGTGGTAGGTATGCTTATTGACTGCTTTAGTAGTGCAAACAGTTTGCAACTGGATGATATCAAAATCTAAGTCTTACAATACATTTAGTTAACTTTCGGAAATACACATAAGATCTCACTAAGGCTTTTACTTAACTGACTAAACTGACCTTTGCTATAAGATATGGTACCAACGTTTTCCAGTTCCTGATCGTTTAACACATATTATTGGAACGTAGTTCCTTATCGCGCGTTGCGAAAGGGGGCTAGACGGAAAAAAATATCACTAAAAGTAGGCACGACACTTTTGGTAGTGGTAGTGGTAGTGATAGTGGTAGTGCTAGTCAGGGTACGAACATGAACTCTACGAGCAACACCAAAGCAAATAGGGTAATAAAACTTCTTTAGGCGTGACTAGGGAGTAACTCAGATTTTTGAAGTGCAACTTCTTTAGGCGCGACTAGTGAATCACGGGACATCCTTCCTGAGGGCTTACCCGGGGCTCTCAACCATAGGCTGTTAGGCGTTACGTGAGGTTTTTTAGTCGGTAAGAGTCCGGCATAGCATCCTACGAAGATTTTCGCTCACAATATAAAAAAAAAAAAAAAAGGCGCGACTAGTGAGTAACTCAGATTTTTGAAGTAAAACTACTTTAGGCGCGGCTAGGGACTAACTCAGATTTTTGAAGTAAAACTTCTTTAAGCGCGACTAGGGAGTAACGCAGATTCTGATTTTTGAAGTAAAACTTCTTTAGGCGCGACTAGGGAGTAACTCATATTTTTGAAGTAAATCTTCTTTAGGCGCGACTAGGGAGTAACTCAGATTTTTGAAGTAAATCTTCTTTAGGCGCGGCTAGGCAGTAACTCAGGTTTTTAAAGTAATACTTCTTTAGGCGCGACTAGGGAGTAACTCAGATTTTTGAAGTAAAGCTTTTTTAGGCACGACTAGGGAGTAACTTAGATTATTGAAGTAGAACTTCTTTAGGCGCGACTAGGGAGTAACTCAGATTTTTGAAGTAAAACCTCTTTAGGTGCGACTAGGGAGTAACTCAGATTTTTGAAGTAAAACTTCTTTAGGCGCGACTAGGGTGTAACTCAGATTTTTTTCTGACGGAAGTTACGCTTACTATTCGAATTTTGAAAAGCGGAAACGCGTTTTTGCTATTCAAAATTCGAATGAATGATTTAATATAAATCATTTCAGTGATATATACCGTCAATGGCAAAGAAGTTTTACTTCAATCACGCGTAAAGGTTACACGCGCACACTTTTTTCTATTTTTATATTTGTTTCTGTTTTTGTGTTCGTTTACAAATAAAATTTTAGAATTATAATTAAATTTTATTACAATTCCTTCACTATTTAATCGAAAGGAACTTCGTTCCATCCGGGTGTCACTTGACACCTCTCATGTTTTTTAAGTTTGATCCGCAGAACACAATAAGTGAGGCTCTGATACGCCATTCAAAAAGGTCCCTTATTATTGATGGCCGACCTTGAGTTGCCTGCATATAAGGTTTGTTCGTTTTATTTAATAGGGCGCCTCAGTAGGGTTGCCACAAAATTAACTGTGATATTAGGACAGAACTTGTTACTTACATATTGCTATCCTATGATAATCGCCAGTGCAACATTTAATTATTTATCTATGGCCAGGTCACGCCACCTAAATGATGATCAGACTAAACACACACATATACCTACATATTTACGCGATACAAATATCACCAATAAAGTAAAATGCAATATCTATACAAAACAATAAACATAAAATACACTATTGAATTAAGGAGGGACCTGACTATGTTTTTGAAATGGATAGATTGAAATAAAAAATATTTGATTACATTACACGTGGTGGCATTAGCCGTTTGTAAGAGCGCTCGTACCTTTTGGTAAATAAGCCATACTGAAAAAGTACTGTCTTCGACAAGTTGTGCCTCGGGCACTTGTGGCTGAGTGTTTAAGATCCTATTGACAAGTATATAAGGCGCTGCCACTTTATACAACTTGTTTGAGAGGAAGAAAATGGTAGCATTAAGAAAAGCATTAATTTAAGGAATGTGTTATGTACTCTGCTGAAAGTTTTAAAAGATTTTTCACAATGTCTTGTGTAACACAAAAGAAAATATTTTAAGTTATATTTGAGTTCGTGGAAGATCAAGTGAGGGTAATGATCGTTTATTTTTTACTTTAAATGCATAAAAAGCATTCGAAAATGCCTTATTGAGTTGCTATAGGTACCTACTGGACTTTTATGTGTTAGCTGACTTCAAAAAGGAGAAAGCTCTTAAATCGATATCAAGTCAGATCATAACATCACAAATTTTGTACCTACACATGCAAGAACCTAATTTGTTTTATTGTAATTCTTTGCAAAAATACACTCAAAACTTACATACATACATTAAGTCACGCCTTTATATCGCACTTGTAAGGACGTATCAAACACGTTCCTCTCGCTGTGTGTGTGTGTGTGTGTGTGTGTGTGGTCGCTCCACGGAGTGGTTCGCAACATAACAGTAGTTCACCACTGAATCATTTCTGATGAAATTTACATGAAGGTAGAATTGAGCTTGTGACGGTACCTACTCACCACGCGACCGGTATTAATTAACTAATAGGTAGGTATGCATAAATAAGAATAAATAAATACTTAAATAAATATTCTCGGACACTTCACACAACGCTATCTGATCCCAAAGTAAGCTAGGAATAACCTGCTTGTGTTATGGGTATCAGACCACGGATATAATACTTATATACTTTTAAATACATACATATTATACATAGAAACACCCAGACTCTTGAGACAAACATTTATGGGTCACACAAAGTTTTGTCTCCGTTGGGAATCGAACCCACGACCTCCAGCGCCGCAGGCGGTATCACTACCTACTGCGCCACAGAGGCAGTCGCAATCTAGAAAAAGCAGAAGTCTGAATCTGAAAAAAAATGTGTGAGAAGTAATAAATTCACCAAATAATTATAGATTTCGATGCAGAATATATCACATAACATCTAAACAGGTATATTTTTACTAACAATTTAACCCATTAAAAACATCTTCGCCGTGAACCCAATAAGCCCTGCACCACATGTCGGCGCATCGTCCAACAGCTTGTCCTTGGTCGTGACCCGCATTGCGGCACAACACTCAGGTAATGTTTCACTTACTCCTGGCTCATGGCCTCGAGGACGAACCAACATAATATACTTATATCCTTTAATATAAGAAAAATCATTGTTCTCTATTTAGAGTACAAAGTGTTAGATAGTTTATGTATAATAGGTAGTTGCATGGAAGATACGCATTCTCCTGCCTGTCCTGCATTGGATGGTAGGTAATTTTTTTAACACCGACGAAAAACGAGGGGACGAAACTTAAGCTATTTAATATTGTTTGATAGTTGTTTCGGTTTGCACTTTTTTAGATGTTTACAATATTGTGTATCTATTACAACCGTGTGTCACAACACAGCACCCATTAATGAGTGCAAAGTGAATTGAATCGTAAGAGGAGAGAGTAACTCAACTAGTAGGTAACCAGCGACAGCTACTTAGTTAACTGCGGGACCTCATTAACGAATTAGCGCCACCGAGGATTCGTTTTCCATTTCTTAATTAAGTACCACTGTTCGTATCGTAGCTGCGCATTACATAACTAAGTACCTACTTAGTAATCGTATGAATTTGTATTAATATACCTATTTGTGAAAGGTCTTTTGCATTTCTTCATCCAATAGGTATTCCAAACAATTAACTTTTCGTTTCAACTGAGGACTCCACGTCTTGTTTAAAGGAAACAGGATTTTCTTCCCAATATGCACGTCTGGCGTTGAGCCAACAGGTGCGCATTGAACATTGCAATTTTGACTTTGTAGCTTTCGAATTAGAGTTCAAATAACATGCAGAATGTACGTGTGAAGATAAATGAAATTCCTTTCTTAGAAGTGAAACTAAATGCGATTCGGTTGCCTGTTCTATTCGATTCCAGCGCGCTCTGCCGGATTTGTTGTGGCCTTATGTTTACAACCGTCATGGAAACTACAGCGTGTTAGATGACAGCAGGTAGGTAACTACAGGTAAGGTCAGCCTCAAAAAGAGTTTGATGAACGTCGTGAAAGATGTTGATATCACCTTCTGGAATAAGGGCAAGGGTATTGTGTTTCCAAAATGAAGGATAGACATTCTTATTGAAGAAGCTGAAAGTGTTACCGGAATATTGAAAAGTTTTCAGTAAATATAAATTTATTTGTAGTGAAATTTGGTTAATCGTCTAGGTACCATGTCGCTGGTAACGTAACCTGGATATACCCTCAGATTACCAAGAATTCAGAGCACAATATTTATGATTTATATTTAGAAAGAAAGAAAGAAAATATTTCGAAGTGTAGTCACTCATAATAAATGTGTGTACTAGCGTGTGGCCGTGACTTTTAATGTCAGATTATATTTTTACTACACAATTGTTTTTATTAATTTGTCGGAAAATTAAGGTTAAAGTGTTTGTAGCTTGAATAAAAATAGTAGGTCAATCGCTGCTACTAAAGACTGAACTGGTGGGCTTTATACTTAGAAATAATGACTCTAGATCTAGATACTATTGACCATACTGATTTAATTAACATCGATGAGAGCACTATTATAAATCTGCAATTATATTTCGGCCTTAAGTTAATTCTAGCGGTATCTATAATGGAACTAAAAAAAACTAAGTATTTCCGAACAATTGACTACCCAGATATAGGTAAATTAGATCAAAATAGCGGTATATTGGTCGAAGTATTGGATATTTTTTGACTCAGGAGTTGAATCTCGGCCCCGGAGGAAGCAATAATTGATTCCATTGGCGAGCTGGCCGCTTGATAAATAAATTAATAGAGTACCTACAAATTCGAAAACATATTATTAATATCTATTGGTAAATACCCCGCCTACTCTTACACAAGTGTCTGAAATAGTTCAAGTGGGGTCACCTCGTCACACGCTGTCTCATGCCTTGAAACGATACCTCCTCAGGATCATTGGAACACGCGTCTTACCCTACTACCACTTGTTGGGACTTGACTTGAACATACCTGAAACAAAGAAAATGGTTTTACAGTCATACAAATTGTACACTAGCTGATGCCCGCGACTTCGTACGGTAGGGGTAAAGTATCTGAAAGTTTGACAGATGTCAGTTGTATGCGATGTAGGTATGTATGTGTTCTTCATCTACGTGAGTAAAATGAAGGTACTCTTTGACAGTAGTCGTGGTCACTATTGAACTACATCAGTCTTCCAAGTACATACTCAAACTATCATATTATACTCATTACACGTTACACCCATATTATAATGGCCACAAAACTAATCAACTAGGTATATACCTAATCGTGATCTCCCCTCAACTAAGTGGATAGTTAATTAGCCAACTGACTAATAAAAGCACCCTCTTGGGGCGTATTATCTTACTATCGTTGTAAATTTAGGTGTTACCGTTAGTAGGTTTAACAAATCGACCCACATACAGTCGAATCGAGTACAAATAGTCGATTTCATTTTCAGCAATGTGGCAGACAAACATAGGTACAGTCTACCGGAACGGAAGTGAAAAAAAATACCGCCACCACAACCTGTGATGGTTTGCAACACCAGAGCTGTTACACTCGCGCTGTTCACCCTGTAAAATCCTTCTATGATACTTTTTGAAGAATCCCATACTGTAGACATTTGTAAAAAACCGAGTCATAGAGCTCATAAGACAATCTAAGCGTATACTAAAAACCCGATCGAATTACCTTATACCTACGTGAAAACTATTGCAAGGTCTGAAGATGAATGTAAGTAAGTTTTTGATAAGCTGAAATACCTATTCTCCAGTAACAAGACACAGGCATGTATGGCGGTAAATGAGGCGAATCGTAAGTGGCTTAGAAATTCTCCATCTATCTTCAGGCCTTTCTGTTCCCAATTGAGCGTTCTGAAAACTAGCTATAACAATGCTGAGAATATTTTTGGTGACAAGGGATCCCTTGCCTCACACCTTTTTGAATATAAAACTCTTCTCCTTTCCTTTCTAATTTTATTCTAGCTCTACAATCTGTATATAAACTTCGGATCACATTTATGTACATTGGGTGAACCCCCTGTTGTTCCAGAGCTTGCCAAATTCTTTCGTACTACGAGGTTCATAGTATGTTACAAGCAAATCCGTGGGGCAAGACTAGTAAGTACTACTGATAATAAAATCTTTGAAATTCTACCCTTAGTTCTAATAGAATCAGTACCTTACTCCACCTCATATGGTATTTAATGTATAAAATTCTTTTCAAGATTTCCCAAAGGAAATGAATTTGTATTAACGTAACAAGGCAGCGGCTTGTCTTACAGCTAAGGGTGGCTTTACAGATCTTTTCGGTAAGAGTTGGTGAATTGGTCCGCGAAATACGTAAAACAATTAATTCTATGTTCAGTTCAATAAAAATTGAACCTAAACTTAAGAGGTTTAGGTTCAGTATTGATAAAATACGAATTATCTGCCAATTTCTCTTCTTTATACATTGTTGGTACAATGGTACAGGAAGAATTCGTTAAGAATTTATGTGGAAATATGGTTAGGATTATAAGTTTCTGTATTTGCTTCCAAGTCCTAGTTATAAATTATCGCCTAATATGTTTATATTATTGGCAGCCAAGCTCTTGAAATAAAGTCGAAAAAAAACAACTATCACTGGTGCCAGACAAACAGTTGGACTGCCCATAACCTGAACTCTATTCCATTGTTAATCTTCAACAGACTTTGATCATCAATTTACGAAGTATTAAGATGAATGACGGAAACGCACCCAAGCTGACAGTTTGTACTGTGTACAACGTGGGTTTAAGGGTCCGTGCGGAGTCAACCCATCGCTTGAATGTGTGTAATATACCTATACTTCTAATATTCCTTTAATGTTGTAAATAGCTTATAATCGCTGTTATCAAAATGTTCACGTCAAAAGCTTTTTCCGTTTACAATTTTACCAATTTTAGCTTTCACAATTCCTCTAGGCAAGTTTTACTTACTCCAATAATGCATGTTACCACAAATAAAACCGATATTCTATTAATTTCCCAGCCATTACTTCAATAGGCCTGAGCCACCAGATTACAATCTGAGACTTATGAAACGTAATCTATATTTATTTATATACTGCAGACTAGTGCCATTAACGGTTGTGTTTATTGATGAAATGAACATTTCGTGCTGTTAAGTTCCTCCACAGCAGTTTGATGCAATATATTCAAATAATCTTTTGAACATTAAACATACCTACTTTAAACTGAAGTACCTACCGACAAATAAGGCTGGGTTGTATTGCAGGACAACTTTTTATGCAGACTAAAACCCTCGTTTATAATCAGTATGCCTCTTAAGCGCCCACCTCTCCGATGACGTCACTACCTATGGAAGCGCCTCAGTCTTCAGCGGTACGAGTACCGAGTGTATCTAAGTTAGCAACTACCGAGACAACGCTTTTCCAATGTGAATCGGAACCAGATCTCCATACCATAAATTCTACTGGAACAGAGCGTAAAAAGAGGAAACATGAAGGCGACACCTCTAGTCTCACCACCTTAATTAAGGATATGTTTGCTGAATTTTCGAGGGAGCAGGACAGAAGATTTCAGGATTTGCAAACGACGATTGCCAGCTTAAGAGATCAGAACTTGGAACTCCGTTACAGCGTGGAAATGATGTCTGCAAAGTATGACGAATTTGTATCAAAGATATCCTGCCTTGAGAAAGAGAGAAGGGACGACAATAAGGTGATTCAGCAATTGGAAGAAAAAATTGAAACTTTGGAGCGTAAGTCCCGATGTACTGGGGTTGAAATCAGGAATCTTCCCAAAACCCAAGTTGAAACAAAGGACACCTTGAACGATGTAGTCATGACACTTGGTAGGACGTTGGACTTAGGTATCCACACGAGCGATGTACGTGATATATATAGGCTAAGATCGAAAGATAATACAAATCCCGTAGTTGTTGACTTCACAACAGTATTGATGAAGGATAAGTTCGTGAAAGCTGTTAAATCTTTCAACAAAAATAAAAATCCAGGACTTAAGCTGAACACAGGCCATATCAACTCACAACAGCCAATTAAGCCTATTTTTGTCTCCGAAACACTCACGTATAACACACAGAAGTTGTACTTCATGGCAAGAAATTTCCAAAAGAGTCACAACTACGCCTTCTGCTGGACTGCAAATGGTAGGGTATACCTACGTAAAGACGTTGGCTGCTCGCAAATCCCTGTGACAAGTGAACTGATTTTGAAATCATTAAATGGGAATGAATGACTATCTTTCATCGATCCTCATTATTGTTTTGGTACCGGTGACATTGCATTAATATTAAATAGTTTTATACTCCTTTCTTTAATCCATATTTTTTATAATGATAAGTTAGAAATAAGCAAGCACTTAATTAAGTATACACACGTACACATTATACTCACACCAAGAACACTCCATATATTTTATTACATCTATTTAGTAAGATTGAATTATACTGAACTCCGACTGAAAATATTATTTCGTAGTTGTGCCCATCGCAACGTTTTTGAATTGTGTTTCCCTAGGTATTATTGCATTATTGCTCTATTGGTAAGATCCTTGAGAATACGTGATATAAAATATCTCAGAGTTTCCTGCCCTTCCACTTTCGGTCACTGTAAAATGATGCATTTACATTTCAGTCCCACCCATGGCTAATATACATAGTTTGATGGACGATATAGATGATTTTGAGGTATCGGAATCGTATACTTGTGGGGTGAATGAATGTAGCAAACTATTTCCTTCCTGTCCGTCTTTATCCATTTTATCTCAAAACATTTGTAGCATAATTAAAAATTTCTCGGGCTTGCAGGTATTGTTAACAAGACTGGGCATCGATTGCGATGTGCTGATACTTACTGAATGCTGGATGTCTTGTGTCTCCTCTTTACCTAACATTCCAGGTTACTGTTCTTTTGCCACCTCAAACAATCCAATTCAAAATGATGGAGTTGTGGTTTATGTTAGGGAACAACTGACTTTTTGTGTGGAGGAAATTATATTACAGAATAGTAACTGTCTGCTGATAAAAATTGGAGGTAATGATACAGCTATTTTAGCTATTTACCGATCCCCCTCGTATACCAATCTGGACCCATTCTTTACATCACTGGGGGACACCTTGCAGGGGATTTCGGGATTCAAGAGTATTGCTATCATGGGTGATTTAAACATGGATCTTATCTCTCCAAACAAACGTACCGAACAGTACTCTATTACCGGCTCACTGTTTTGTTACTCGGGATGCCAGTGGCACTTGTATTGACCATGTCCTCTTAAGAAGCAAAATCCCTTCAGTGACTATAGTTGCACAATCGACTCTGACGGATCACAGAACCATCATACTATTCCTAAAACAGAAACAGAATCGAACGTATTCCAGTTCAACTAAAATTAGAATAAATAAAGAATGCTTAAACCATGACATTTCAAAAATAGATTTCTATCCAATGTACGCTACTCATGACTGTAACCATGCTATGTCCTATGTCATCACACAAATAAAATCGGCTATAAGTAAGAATTCGGAGACAGTTCCCCTGTCGCGTCGTAAAAAGATAATCAAGCCCTGGATTACGGAGGGTCTTTTGCGCTGCCGCCGAAACCGAGACAAACTTCACCTGAAAGCAAGATCATCCCCGGAAAATCCAATCCTTAGAACAACATACATTCGTTACAGGAATTTTTGTACTTCGATCTTAAAAAAACTTAAACAGAACTATGATAGGGAACGTTTTCAGAAAGCCGGAAACTAGCAAAAAATTGTGGGAAACCATCAAAGACATCACACATACATCGAAAAATGTATCCTATCAAAAGGAGCTTCTGAATTTATGTAACTCTCCCCTAGAGTCTGTAAATAAAATAAATAGCTATTTCGCTGAGGTGGGTAAAACTTTAGCGGAGAATTTAATTGCAAAACAAAAAATGACCCTAAATGACGTAAAACCGCTAAATAATTGTAGCGATTCTTTTGTACTCTATGACACCGATGAGGCTGAGGTCACGAGTCTCTTATCAGCACTTAAAAACGATTGCTCTGTAGGTTGGGATAATATTTCGCCAATATTATTGAAAGAAAACAAAGCTACTCTGGTGTCACACTTGACCTATATTTTCAACATGTGCCTGACAAATGGCATTTTCCCTAAGGACCTTAAGAGGTCCCGAATACATCCGATTTACAAGGGTGGCGATAGAGACAGGATCGAGAACTTTAGGCCCATATCAATTTTGCCAGCGATATCCAAAATATTTGAGAAAATCATCAATAACAGACTGGTTGGATACTTAGAAAGCAAGGGCATATTATCACACAATCAGTTTGATTTTCGCAAAGGACGATGCACGGATGATGCAGTTGGTAACCTTACGGATTTTATTGCGACTAATTTGGACAAAGGTAATAAATGTTTGTCCATATTTTTGGACCTATCCAAGGCTTTCGATACTGTCTCTGTTTCCACCTTGCTGGACAAATTGGAGAAAATTGGAGTTAGAGGAACTCAACTCAGGCTTTTCTCGGATTACCTGTCCAGTAGGTCACAGTATGTTAGGGTGGGTTCTTTTGAGAGTGCTGATGTTACAGTGTGTTACGGTGTACCACAGGGAAGTATACTTGGTCCGACTCTCTTCCTCGTATTAAACGACCTTTTGTCTTTGGATATAAATGGGGGAAGGGTAATCTCATATGCAGACGATACTGCCCTCATCTTTACGTCAGGGACTTGGGAAGAAACTTATAATTTAGCCCAGCACGGCCTTAACACTGTGGGAGGCTGGCTTAAGGATAACTTGCTGACACTTAACGTCGAAAAGACAAAATATATGGCATTTTCTATCCGGGACTCCGCTCCGGGAAATTGGGTCTTGACTATACATGATTGCTTATGTTCATCGTCGTGTACGTCGAAATGCAAACCACTACAGCGTTCATCAAGTATCAAGTATCTAGGAGTCACTGTTGATCAAAATCTTAATTTTAAACCCCACATACAGTTACTCACCAAAAGAGTACGTAAACTCACCTTTACTTTTAAAACTTTGCGTTATGTACTTCCACCTAAAACTCTGAAAGACGTATACTATGCGCTTTGTCAATCAGTCATATCATACTGCATATCTTCTTGGGAAGGGGCACCAAAGACCACTCTCATTCAACTAGAGGTCGCCCAGCGAAACTTCTAAAGTTGTGCACATTTAAACCTTATCGTTACCCAACTAAGAGTCTATACGAATACTGTGAGGTACTGACTGTGCGACAGCTGTTTTTGTTGAGATTGATTTTGAAGCAGCATTTATCTCTTGACTATACAAGTGCACCACTATCCCATCGGAGAGGTTATGCAGTGTGTAAACGATCTTTTAAACCCAGAACTTGTTTCATCCGCAGGTTCTTTCCATTCCTGGGACCCTATACTTACAACAGAATCAATAAAATTGTTAAAATCTACTCTCTTAACAGAGACGCAATTAAAAGGAGCTTGTCAAAATATCTGGGACAGTTGTCTTATGATGAGACAGAACTTATTATCACAGTAATGGAGTAATATTTTATTATTTTCAAACCTATAGCCAATTTATAGTATCAACTCCCTCAATCTTACATTTAGTACACGCATACACACAAAGACTCACATCCCCAAACATATCACATACACGCTCTCACTAAACATTTACACACACATTCCTTCCTCAAACACATTCTCACAAATCTTACCTTATGGAATAAGTAAGTTTATTAAATTTTATCTACTGATTTCAATGTTACTGATATTTTTAATGATTTCCAATAGATAGGTGATTTTATTAAGTATTCTTTTTACTTTTTTATTTATTTATTAATTTTAATTCTTTACTTATGATTGTTAATGTAGAAATTTCCTTTGTTTTATTTATTATTGTTAAATTAATAATTTTTATATGTTTGTACATACCTATTTGATCATTTCATTTCTTCATTTTCATTTATTATAGTTAAAATCTTTTTAATCCTTATGTTTGATTACAGTACCTACTATTGATAGTTTAAATGATTTTATCGCTAATTTATTGATCGAAGTTATTAATATTGATAGTTTATTTCATGACTTTACATAGGTATTGATGACTGCTAATTTGCTAGTTTTGTTTAATATTGGTAAATAATTATTTTTTAATTCATTAATGTACATATTATTTACTTATCAAATTTATCTCCTAATTTTATTTTACTGATATTACAATGATTTCCAATAGATAGATGATTTTATTAAAATTTTAACTACTGGTTTTAATGTTGCTGATATTTCTAATGATTTCCAATGGAGAGGTGATTTTATTAAGTATTCTTTTTATTAATTTATTAATTTTACTCTTTTACTGTACATACTTATGATTGTTAATGTAGAAATTTTTATTCCTTTATTTTATTTATTATGTTTAATTAATAATTTTTATTTTATGTTTGTTCATACCTATTTCATCATTTTATTTCTTGATTTTATTTATTATTGGTAGGCAATTAGTTTGTAATTCATTGATGTACATATTGTTTACTTATCAAATTTATCTCCTAATTTATTTATTATTGTAAAGTTATTAATCCATATTACTTTATTGTTTTTTGGGCCATGATTGTTGATTCATTATATTATTGTAATATTCAGAGATGTCAGGGTGGGGGCGCTGTTAGCTGAAATACAGGTATTAAGCCTAGTTCAGCAGCAGTTGCCTGCACCGGATACAAATTTTTGGATGCTGTAATATTATCAGTGTAATAATTGTTGTTGACATGTCTAACTTTTTGAGCCAAATAAAGATTATAAAAGATTCCCAAAAAAAAAAAAAAAAAAAATCAAGCAACACGCCGGCACGCGACATTCAAATTGAAGCAATCAAACACAAAATACAATATTGATGTACAAATACAATAGAGTGTATAAATAACAAATAATCGTTGCAGACGCTGTTATTATTACAATTCACTGTGATTGTTGTAAGCTACGACTTGTATTTAAGACCATTACCTATTTTTCAGCTTATAAATTGGGTAGTGGGTAGATTTCGTATTTAATTAACATACATACATATATACATACATATGGTCACGCCTTTATCCCCGAAGGGGTAGGCAGAGGCATATTATATGCCCACATTTCACCTTTGTATAATTTGTCCCACTTAATAGGTGGTGAGCCGTATTGCCGTGTTTAAATAGACAGGCGCAGGTTGTGACTGCCTGCTGTTGAAATAAAGCCTTCAACTTAGCTTAACGACTGCCATTTTACTGGCAACCGGGACCAACGGCTTAACGTGCCTTCCGAAGCACGGAAACGCTCAAATAAATGTCACAAAGTGATCACATGGATGGTCACCCATCCATGGACCGGCCACAGTGAAAGTTGCTTACTGCAGTGATCGTTTACAGAACACTGAGTCCGCGGGGCTACGAGCGCTTCGAATTAATTAACGCTTTACTTTAATGTTTTAAATTTACATTATGAAGTCTTATCGCCATCTTAGATCTCGTAAGCTGATCAATAGGTAAGCAGATGCAATAAAAGTTAAACTTAGGTTCATAAAATCAATTGAAGTAGCACTTGAAACCCTCTGTCAACCAATACACACGTTTACATCCCCTCGTCTAATTTATCGTGACCTCATACGTCCCTAACCATTTTAATTACCTAACTATAATGTATAGGTATAGTATACAACCAGTTTATACCTTTACAAGAGCTTGTAAATCAGTCACAATAGTCGTAACTTTTAGCAGCTGTACCTACCGGCGCCGGCGCGGCGCTAAGAGAATTTAAATAGTTTGACTGCCTTAGTGGCGCATACATTTGCAATTGTCGTGCTCATGTTCCAAATGACTAATAACATACTTACCTATTTTTTTATTTACATGCTTGCCGAGGTCTCCTTTTTCTTACTTTTAAAGAATACTTGTGCCAGGAGACCTCAAAATGTAGAAATTAAAGCTTTTCAGTGTGATTTTTAACCGACTTCAAAAAAAGGAGGAGGTTCTCAATTCGTACGCTATGTTTTTTTTTTTTTTTTTTTTTTTGTATGTATGTTACGCGATAGCGGCGCCAATTATGGATGGATTTTGAAAATTCTTTTTTTGTTTGAAAGAGGCTACTTCTGAGGTGGTCCCATATCCAGGGTATCAGGATCTGATGCTGGGATCCAGGAGAAATCGAGGGCAACCACCGAAAATTGTAGGGACAACTAGTGCGTTTGTTAACTTTTTGATTAAGTGCTTTAATGTACTAAAATTTAATGAAGGTCTGGAGTCGATCTGATGATGGAACCGAAAGACAGTCGAGGGAATTCCTTAACGATTTACAGCAGTTACCTTGTGTTTCGGCTTGATTGATTTGTGTTGATGAGAACTTTACACCTAGATAGAAATACTTTTCGGTCCACCCGTCACTTAAAATAAAAAAATAAAATTTTAAATAAAAAATAGAACCGACTTCATACAAATCCTTAAAAATAAAATTTACCTAGCACATTGTAATTTGTATTTTGATTTATCCGATTTTATTCAATATAATATTGAAGTTGGTGCCATTAATAATACCTACCTAAACCTATGAGTTTACTTGGCACCGACTTCAATATGATGTTGAATAAAATCTGATAAATCAAAATACATATTACAATGTGCTAGGTAAATTTTATTTTTAAGGATTTGTATGAAGTCGGTTCTATTTTTTATTTAAATTTTTTATTGTTTGTCCTATTGTATGAAAACTTATGATCAAAACTTTCCTCTATGTCAGAAAAATATACTCTAAGGCAAGCTAGCTGTAAGATTTTTAGCTTTTTGGAGAATATTATATGAGTTTAGTTATTTATTAAACACTCGTTTAGTTATCAAAAACTCTTATAACATTCTTTTAATATAACACATCTAAAGTTATTCCTTGATTTTGAACCGCGTGAAATAAAATAAGTATACAGCATTACTCAGTTGCTGCACTTAAAATCCTCTTCCGACATTTTAAAACATTGAACCTTTATAAAACATCGTAGACCCTCGAGGCTACGGGTAGTACTACGTCGTAGTACGAGCGTAGCGTGCACGTAGCGCGTAAATCTTCATTGCGGTATAAGTCCGACAGACAACATAATGCTTATTAATCATAGACTAGTTACGGCCTCTAATAATTCAAAAGGTGATATTTATTGTAATATATTCCGACGTGAATGAATACTAACTGAAATATTGTGAAATTGAAAATATTTAGTCACTTTCAATAATGTTCAATTTATTGCTTTCAACAGACAGCGAATACCGAGCAATTTTCTATATTGTTTGAACATTATCAAAGTAAATAGAATCCATTTACGTGGGTTTATCCGCCGTAGTTGATATAAGCGCAGTTCCCATCTATGCTCTTTGGGGAGAGGAGGATATTATAACAGTGCAACCAAAGACAAAACTAGTATTATTTTTATTTTCAGTCAACTTAGGGACGTTTTCACATTATCTGACATCAGATATCGGACAAGGAAATTGTATGAAATATGTAGATACCTGCCCTTTCATATTGCCGATAAAACCTTTTACCTAACAAGTAAATAATACAAATTTGTTTTTAATTATGACTGTATCAAATATGATTTAAATCACGCAAATGTAGCCATGTGCAAATGCAATTAACACGAAAGTAGTTTGTTCACAGTTTCTACAAAACATAATAATATATTCTACCTAGCGCTGGGTGAAGAATAACTCACAATCTTTCATTACATTTTAGTTAATGGCAGACTCGACGTACATATCTGGAGGCGTCTGTTTTGAACTAGTTTGAATCCACTAAAATACTGCTACCCCCGTGCATCCGGACATGTTTACTTCCGAATTTATCAGACGCACTTATTTGAAGGGGTTCTTTGAGTCAACTACTTGAGATAAAATTGACTTAAGTTGAGGTCAAGGTTCGTATTCTTGGAAGGAGGCAAAATGGTATTTACTTTGTGTTGTAGTTCTCATACATTGCACTTGTTCAAAATGCCTCCATTGTTTATAAAATCTCTGTCCAAGCAAACCCAATCTCACCCATATTTTACTGCCGTCCGAAGTTAATATTAAAAAATAGAGCAGACGAGAATTACAAATGTTTATGTTTTTACTACCAGTAAATTTAAAAAACATAAATTGTTTGTACGACTTAACATTTCATTTCACTTATTTCGTAACAATTCACATTGTATTGAAAATATAACTACAAATCACACATCAAACAGAATCATCATACAAAAGATTAACATTGAATAAGAAAAAATGCCTACTCAAAAATATTAAATAACTATCAATTAATTGCATTTTCATATTATTGTCATAATTTTATAATTTAATTAAAAAAAACATTAATAAACTCGAATAATTAATAAACACCATTATAAATATTGACATAATTTAAGATTTCAATAAAAAAGAATGTTAGAATCCATTCCCATAATTAATAAGCATTATCATAATATTAACATATTTTGTAATTCAATTAAAAAGAAAAAAAATTGTTAGAATCAACTCCCGTTAAGATTAAGTGAAACTAATAATTATACAATAAAAATTCATAAAATGTCATCAATAAAAATTCATAAAATGTCATCAATCATCTTCATAAAATTGCCCAATTTTTACTTATTGCAAGGTGTGTTCATGAACTCGTCAATTGAATAGAAACAACCATTTATTAAAAAGGTCCTAAGCTTAGCCTTGAACTCCATCTTGTATACCGCCTTTTTTAGTTCAAGAGGAAGTTTGTTAAATAGTTTTATTGAGTTATGCAAAAAACTATGTTTTACTATATTTAGAGTAGGGGCGACTACGGACGGCATATCCATCCTCCTTGAACTTTCTCTAACTTTCCTTTCATCTTCACTTTCATAGGTGTAGATCGTTTTTGAAAAATTAGACAGCACAACCATGACATATAGACTAGGAACCGTCAAGATTCCCAAATCTCTAAAATACGGCCTACAAGAGTCTTGCTGTCGTATGCATACCATCGTTCTGATGGCCCTTTTCTGAGCTATGAAAGCTTTCTGGACAGTACAATCATAACCGCCCCCCCATAGGATTATGCTGTATCTAAGCCTGGATTCTATTACGGCAAAGTAGATAGACTTAACATTTACGTACCCTTTAGCCGCTTATTTAAGACATAAAATACCTGTGATGAAGTTTAAAATAATAAAGAGGTAGGTTTATAGCTTGTACATAATAACGTTACAGTTTGTTTTTAATTATCGTTTGTGAAGTCCGTTTATATTTTTCTTTACTAGTTATTAGCTTTTGTTTTCTTTTAATTCATTATAAAATGTTCAACGAAAACACTAAAATGAATAGTGAATACAACATAATTATATGTGATAATTATTTAAATCCAATCAGTAAGTTAATAATAGCCTAAGACTCAGTATTTTAAAATTTTCTTTGTTAATTTTTTGTATTTAAAAGCAACCACACCAACCCAACACAGCTCAACTCAAGTCAAGCCTAGTCAAGGGTACTAGTAACATTTTTGTTCCAACTTTAATTATTATTTAAGAACTAAAAGTACAATATTTAATTGACTTATTATTTGGTAACAACAAAATTAATACGTGTACCTACCCTTGACTGTGTTACAGTTTGATAGTTTGATCTATGAATAGACATTAATCTCCCGCTGTGTGTGTAGGTACCTACCTCTGTAGGTAGTGGCGCGGCAAACTTACATCAACTACAGTTACGAACAATTATTTTTCTTGCAGCCTAGTGGTATTAAACAAAGTATAATTTATGCACCCATTATTATCAGGATCCGTAACAAAATGGCTGTAGAAAATAAAGTCTATTATTAGTGGCTATAATCTTCATGTTATAGAATATCTCTTGTTTGATAGCTGTGAATTTATTTCTAAATCCAAATGAAAATTTCAACTGTGTAGCTTTCAGGGTTCTTTAAATACAGCCTAATGACAGACGGACAACGTAGTCTCGGTAATAGGGTCCCGTTTTAACCCTTGGGTATGGAACCCTAAAAAAGTAAGATAAAGTAAATAACTTTCGAGTTTTCATTCGATACCTGAAGGAAGCTCTACATCGTCGAAATATCTCCAAGAACTTACTTTCGACCAAATATTATCCTTCAAGGCTTTCAAACAGCTTTAACTCGAAACTTTTATCGCTATGTAGCCTTTGGCACAGTTTTTTTTTTTAGTTTATGGGAGGCGCACAATGAAACTGACTGTTATTTGCATTCCACAAGGTTGATTATGATTTAAATACCAAAATAGTTGTTTCGGGACTGTCTTATTTTTCAAACAAAACATAATTCTAACACTGCACCGTATTTAGTACTTTTAATACTAGGAAAGCCCCGGGATCCGGTAGCGCAGCGTGGACAGCCACTGTCAATAGTGCTGTGGACAGTGACAGTGTTCCCCCATTCACTAAATGTTGCTATAGATTTCAGGCGCGCGACGACATTATGAAAATGTGTTTACTTTAGCACACAGGTATTCAGGTCAAGGGATATAAATAAGAAACTAAATCTAGGTTGCTCAGTTTACGACATACATTTATATTGAGCAAATTAATTAGAAAAGTTTACATTCTATAATTGGTACTATGCCATTGTGTAGCACACGAGTACCGCAGGAGACCAAGCAAATCAATAGCAATACGTAGATATTGTGTACGATTCTACAAAGTAACAATTTGTCACGATTTCGGGACAAGATTCTTCGACACACGAATGACATCGATTATGGTAAACAAACAGTATTATATTATTGTAAACCCGTACTCTCTGCGTCTCGGGAAATCGGGACCCAGCGGTCCTTGCTTCACCAGGAAACTGTGGAGACATGGAAGGTGCGACTAGAGCAACCAAAGGGGGGATTCACCACAATCGCGACAGTCAGACCGGTCATGGACGAGTGGCTGGAGAGGAGACACGGTGCTCTCTCCTACCGGTTGTCACAGATACTTACCGGGCACGGTAGTCTTACAGAAGCAGGCTCATGACGGCTGTGTGACGTGAGGAATTCATGCACGCCCTCCCTTAGAAGCGGGATCACACCCGAAACCCCCCAAAGACGCGGGATAGCACCCGAACCACCCCCTAGTCGAGGCAGCAATGGAGGCCTTGGGTCTGTTGGGAGTCCTGGGACATCCTTCCGAGGGCTTACCCGGGGCTCTGGGAGTCCGGCATAACATCCATGAGGATTTTCCCTCACGGTAAACAAAAAAAAAAGCATCCATGACGACTTTCCCGCACTTTAAAAAAAAACAGGACTCTTACACTTTTGACTGATGTTTGTTCCATTTTTAAGCTGCGAATATCCATTTAACAAGGTAGCCATCCGCTGAATGTAATATGAAGAAGCAGACATATATGTATTTATTTACTGGATGAAGATTGTTCCGCCGAACACAATCACTGATCATCGTTATAAATTTAGAAATACCAATATCTGAAAGCCTACATCAACGTCTAGACTTAACAAAGAACCGAGCTAAGGCTTATTCTTAAAAGGAAAAAAAAAATAGTAAAGTAATACGTTTCGGCAAATAAGTATAACAATTGTTAATACCTACGATATGATCTTACAATAAACTTATACGTTAGAACGTTCGTAGAACTGTTTGGTATTCGTATTTCTAAGAAAAATGTAGGCATTTCAAAAGCTTCTGATATCAGTTTCACCTAGTCATACAGAAAAAAGATTTAAATAAGGAGAAAGAGGTAGGTATAGATGTTGCCAAACGAGCCTTTGTTCTCAGAAGCAAGAAGCACAACAAGGTCAAGCAGCCCCGGGCCTCGGTCGAATTAAAGCAGTTGACAGTTTGTTTTACGAGTCATGTCCCAAAGAAGCTAATTAGATGAAGATTGATTCTGTGAGCAATTTATTTGAGCGAGTTTGTGAAGGACGATTAGTCGACTAATGGACTTATGAATGAATGTTAAAACAAATATAATATATATTATTTATACCTCCTTTATGATGTAATTCTACTTCAATATTAATTAAATCATCATTGAACTAATAAAATCGAAAGTAACTGTGTCAATCTGTTACGCTAACTCGTGACGTCAAAGTCGAATTTCAGATGAAATTTAGTACAGCTTGTGAAAGGACAAACGCTACATTTTCGGGCACAAGTTGCTTTGGGAAGCCTGGGCAGGAAACCTCCACTACGAGAGTGAAGCTGCGCACATTAGCTAGTTCACTAGAAAACGTAGCAAGAAATAAATAATTGATTCTACAAAAGTTTCAAGTAAGTATTAATTAAACCTTAATGGGTCTGCATCTGTACGCCTGCTTTTAAACAGTTGTATTTTTTCCCACGTAATTAGGTATGACACAATCATTATACTTTCGTTTTAAAAACACTTATTTTATTTGAATGTTACCAATTCTAGAGAATTAGTGGGGAAAAGTGGATATGATTTATTTTAACATTTTACTTGGCCCTGCTGATGGAGCCAAGGTGGTACCTACACGTCTCGGTGGGACAAAATGGAAGTATCAGTTGCCGTATTGTAACGATCAGCGAAAGGTTGTGACTATCTGCTGTTGCTAAAACCTTGAACTTGGCTACGATTACCATACTACTGTAGCTAGCTGGTAATCCTAGCTAAGCTAGGTAGACAGCACTAAAGAGCTTAAACACTCGTAAATGGTAATGTCTGGACAATCGCACAAGGTCACCCATCCCAAATTAAACACTGTAGTGTTTGGAAAACACTACAGTGTTTACAAGGCAAGGGTTACAAGCGCTTCTTGTTTATTTTAGTAGTTTAAAAAGTCATCAAACTGCAAATCTTATTCTTTATTCAGAAGTGGTTTGTTATAACTAATCCAATATTATAAAGTCAAATGGAGTCTGTATCGACGCAGAACTTCCAGAATATATTTATGTTAGTTTAAGATTTATACAATCACAGACATCGATTCGAGCGGAATCGAATGACGAGTTCATCGAGACAACCGACAATGGCTGATCATCCCTAGTTATAGTGTAGATAGTTAATTTAATACGTAGCATGATCTGTGAGATAAGGCGCCTGAGCACTCACTGATTAACTATGTTTTGGCTTATGGGTATAGAACTCAAGCCCGCTATCTCAGAGTCCATATTGTTTGCATATAGATTTGGGGACTTCATTTCTCTCACATTATCTTAGTACGTGACCTGATTTTGATAAATTACATAGGTATCATCATAAAGCAGTTTAATCACAGTGAATTTAGGATAAATGAGAAAATTTCCGACATAGTCAAGACCTAACCTTCATTATAGAAGTACATGGTTTATACCTTATGTTAAGTTGTAAGATGCTGATTTTCAAAAATATATTTCTATAATAAAATAAAATAGACTAACAATAACTAAAAAATGTTGTGATTACTTAATAAAGCCAGATTCGGCGATATAAAGCTCGTCGATCCAACTTTAATATACAAAATATAACAATAAGTCATTATTTGTAAAAATACCGGTGAAGAGCTTGACCTTTTCTTCTAATAGTATCAGTAAGCCCCTCAATCCAGAGCATGTGATTCTAAATATATAAAATCCTTTCAAGATTTCCTAAAGGAAGAAATCTTGCATTATTCGTTGTTACGCCTGTTGGCCGTATCTTTTTCTACTTTTAAAGAGAGATCTCTACAAATCTCTTTTTTCCAGTATCTACGAGTACCAAATACGTTAACCAACTATCATAATAAAACTTTTGCATTGGAAAATGAAGTGTGAGATTTTCTAGATTCGGGTTATTATATTAATTGAATACATAATGTATCTCTATCAATAATCTTCTGAGAAAAGGCCAGGTCAAGAGTACCCTTAACCGAAGAGCATGTATGAAGACACTTATGAAAGTTGAAGAAGCGAAAGTTGTTTGCCAGAATCGTAGCAAGTGGAAAGTCATAGTCTCTGCCTACCCCGTTGGGAGACAGGCGTGATGTTATGTATAATGTATCTCACATACTCACACATGCACTGAAACAAACACGCCCGATGTCGTGCACGCACTGACACACACAAACAACCACGCAGAGACCAAAGATATTTTTTTTTTTAAATTTAGTTAAATTTTAAACTTACAATTTTCTAAAGTCCTGTTGGATTAAAGCTTAAAGAAATAATTACGTCCACTACATTGTTGCACTGCACTGCCAGCTTGCATCCACTAAGAGCTTATTTATAAAACTTATTAACCAACTACTTTTTAAAGTTTCAAACACGGTAGACTGCCTTGTCACCATCGCCTAAAAGGTGTGTATGAAAAACCGGCCAAGTGCGAGTCGGACTTGAGCACTGAGGGTTCCGTAACAAAAAACGGCATAAAATCACCTTTGTTGTATGGGAGACCCCCTTAATCCCCCTTTTTTTCTGATCTCAGTACCTACTGTTGTTAAAGCGGCAAAAGATATACATCATATTTTGTGAAAATTTCAGCTCTATAGCTATTACGGTTCCTGAGATACAGTCTCGTAACGAACAAACATACAGACGGACTGCGAAGTCTCATAATATGGTCCCGATTTTATCCTTTGGGTACAGAACCCTAAAAAAGCTCTCTATAGTAAGTACACACATTGTCTGGTTTAATTTATGACTTTAAACATAAAAGGTCTAATGATAGAGGGTAGATAATTTTCCTTGATTACCTAAGGAGGTTAATACTTTCTGAGCATGTCATCATCATCATCCAAGCACTACACCCGATCGTGTATAGGTACATACATCAAACATGACTGCGTCCTATTTACACTGCGATCAAAATGCAAAATGGAAATTATATATAACTCTATGGAAATTACAGTTAGCAGGGCAAGTGGGACACGCACCTATGGCCACCTCAGTATTATATAAAATGTATAATTTCAAAAATATGATCAATCACAACTTAATCACAATACTTATACCTAGCATATTGTAATATTACAGTGGGTATATCTGTGAACCAAAACTCTACATTGCGAGTAAAACAAAATTAAATTAATGAAGCGGGCGTTTAATTAAATCAGCACAGAGTTAATGCTTCCCGATAATGTCATTAATTTTGGATAAACTCATTAAATTCATTTTCATTTAAGCTTTAACGTGGCTTGCAACTAAAATGTATTCCGTTCGAGGCCTCATAACAGTTTAAGTTAAGCTTATGTGAAAATATTTTAGAGAAGATTTATTAAGCCTACCTATGTAAACTAATGTTGAAAAAGTTTCAAAATTGTTCTTTTTTTTTTCTGTGGTTCCATTAAATTTTCTTGCGTTTTGAATAAAGATCTGCAAAATATCCTTAAGGCTAGTATAGGGTGTAAAAATTAACTTATAATTTTCGTAATTTAATGCAGACTTGACCTCCATAATTATTTACAGGCATCTGTTTTAAATCCACTGAGCGCTGGCGTGGCCGCGCCCGTCCGAACATGTTTACTTCTGAATTTATTCTTACCGCCTCAAGAGGTTCCTTGAGTAAGCAACTTAAGGTAAAATTTGCTGCGGACGAGTTATGTTGATGTAATGGGTACATAGTTTCGTATGTCAGTTTTATACCAATAACATCGACACATATCACTAGACTTTACCATGTCACTACAAGGTATTCTTCTACCAGAGGTGGTAGAATGATATTATAAAAATAAACGCAGTAGATAGTAAACCATGATTATCATTTCATAACACGTAACTAATGAAAATGACGAAATTAAAGTTTTCTCTATTTGTCACTCGTGCTGACTCAATGTCAATTTTATTTGTCTCAGTTTCAAATGTCAAGTCATTTTATTACTTCAATTAGGCAATGTCTTTGAAACTTGTACTATTTTATTTTCATGCACCATTTTAGAAATTACAGAGACCATCTCCAAAGGAGCTTGAATTAAATATTCTCATTAATGCCTGTATTTATTTAAATTTGTACATGCGCGGTACATTGTCTTCACGACTAAGTAAAAAGAACCCTGTCACATTTAGAGTGCCTACTTTTGTTGTATCTTAGGATTCAGGAGGACAATGAACATAATTATCATCAACGTTATGTAAAGGTTTTTTAGCGTAAGATAATAAAGGTACTATGTAAGGTGAACTTGATAAAATAAGCTTTTTTTTTGATGTGAGGGAAAATCCTCGTAGGATGCTATGCCAGACTCTTACCGACTAAAAAACCTCACGTAACGCCCAACAGCCTATGGTTGAGAGCCCCGGGTAAGATCTCAGGAAGGATGTCCCGTGACTCCCAACAGACCTACGGCCGCCACTGCGGCCTCGCCCAGGGGGTGGTTCGGGTGCAATCCCGCGTCTATGGGGGGTTTCGGGTGTGACCCCGCTTTCAAGGGGGGGCGTGCGTGAGATGCTCACGTCACGCTGCCGTCATGGGCCTGCTTCTGTAAGGACGGTGAGCCGCCCTCTCACCGTCCTCAGATCCCCGGTTATGGAGGCCGATAGTCCTCAGCGAAGACACGTCGGCGGCGCCCAGGGCGCCGACTGCGGAACTCGGGTGGGAGAGTTCTCTCCCGCACCCGGCCCGCCGCCTCCTTCACGAGCATGACCTGCTCGCAGAAAGAGGCGGCGCAGTCCCACTTACTCCCGCTGTAGAGCATGGCTCGCACCATGGCCTCAAGCGAGAGAGTGTCCACGCCCGGACCCACTACGAGAACCTGGCTCTGTTGTGCCCACGCCGTGCACTCCACCAGCGTGTGGAGCGCTGTGTTATCGTTGCGGTCCTCGCAGTGCTGACACTCGGCCGTGGTTTCCCGGTGTTTTCGCCACAGATACCTACCGAAGCTACCGTGCCCGGCAAGCACAGATGCTTGCCGGGCATGGTGACTAGCGGTAGAAGAGAGCACCGTGTCTTCTCTCCAGCCACTCGTCCATGACCGGTCTGACGGCCGCAATTGTGGCGAATCCCCCCTTTGGTTGCTCAAGTCGCACCTTCCATGTCTCCACGGTTTCCTGGTGGAGCAGGGTCCGCTGGGCCTCGATTTCTCGAGACGCAGGCCTTTGGCCCCGCTCCAGCGCCTCCTTGCGCCATCTGAACAGTGACGCAAGGGCTCTCGCTTCCAGGTCCCATGGAGGGGTCCCGGCTAGGAGACATGCCGCCTCACCGAATCGTGCGGTATCCTCTTATCACCCTGACCGCCATCACTCTCTGCGGGCTCAGCAGTCTAGCCTCATTGCTGGCCGTCAGGGTCTCCGCCCATACGGGAGCCCCGTACAGGGCCATGCTTCGCACGATTCCCAGGTACAGCATCCTGTAGGGATAGGGTCCCCTAATGTTGGGCATCAGCCGCGCGAGTGCGGCCGATGCTCCCCTCAGTTTTGGGACCAAACTTCGGAAGTGATGTCCGAAGTTCCACCGGCCATCGAGTACGAGCCCCAGATACTTCATCGAGGGCTCGATGCCGATGCTGACGCCCCCTACCTGTAGGCTGGATCCCGCAGGTGGCCCCATCCGAGGTCCGTGGAAGCACAGAGCCTCGGATTTGTGAAGGGCGACCTCGAGACCCAGCCGCCGAATCCGACCCACGACCTGAGCAACCCCTGCCGTGGCCTTAAGTGCTGCGGCACGGTGCGTTGCTCCCCGCGCCGTAACGAGGGTGTCGTCGGCGTAACACGTTACGCCGACCCCTCTGAGCAACGAACTACGCAGCACCCAGTCGTAACCGATGTTCCACAGGAGCGGCCCTAAAACCGATCCCTGTGGAACACCGCAGGATACATCTCGCCGACCCGGCCCAGATAAAATAAGCTTATACATCTTTTCGGGTGAGAGTTCCGGTTGTCACTATAGGTATGTAACAGTTTTAATTACTTTTTTATCCTAAAGAAACCTTACATATCTTGATTTCTTTTCGCGTATTTTCATAGCGTGTCAATATAAGTTTAAGTTGAGAAATTTATAAGTACCTATATTCGAAAGAGACTCATCTTGGGGTGAACCTTATACTAGGAAGTATACTTTGATTTGATCTGATAATACTATATTATTGTAATTTATTAGATAGGTACTCTTTCTTTTTTAACGGTTCAAAACACGATTAGCAATACTTTGTTCAATCGAAATCGCTCTCGAAAAATGAGAAATATTGTAAAAATCTTAACAAGTAATGTACTTTTTTATCTAAATAATATAGTTTAATCCTCATTATAAACTTGTCATAAAATAATAATAGGTCTTTAGAACAATATTTTATGGCTAGATTTTTCTTAAAACCCCTCAGATTTTATATTAGTAATATAATATATTAGAATCAAATGAAATCCCTCAAAAGGATACGCTGCAATCCTTCGAATTGCCCTAGGATTTGTCAGGGTCGAATACGGCAGCCTTAAATTTATTTTTAAGCTTAGACAAAAAAGCTGTTCTATTATTTCAATCAATCAATCAAATCATCCAGTCACTCCCTGCGACCTTCTTCAGGTCGTCGGTCCATCTGGCAGGGGGTCGTCCTACCCCACGTGTACCAAGTCGCGGTCTCCACTCTAGAACCCGTTTGCTCCACCGACCATCGGTTCTCCTACAGATGTTGCCAGCCCACTGCCACTTCAAAACGCATACCCTGCGAGCTACTTTATTATTTATGCCTATGAAAACTTATGCCAGGACTTTTAGAGAAGATAGATATATATATACTTACCTATATGTTGTAAGTAAATAGAAAACACTGCAATTCGGAAGCAAACATTTGCAGATCACTCAAATATATACCTAGGTAAGTCTTTTAACCACTTACTGCAAACAGATCGAACGCATTCATCGGACTTCATTCAATTTAGAGCATTCACAACTATTTTAACCAAAGACAACCACTTAGCGATTGAGCGACCCTACAATGAATTAGGGGCAGCTTTGTACAAGTTGAGGCAAACTGCTAAAGTTTCATGGGTCGCACCTTCGGGCTTTCGAACGGTTAAATAAGGACAGCTACAAAAACAATAGGGACATTAGTGGTCTAACTTTGGGAATTAAAGGGTCGAATAGAATACGGTTTTTGATTGAATTGATGTGAAATGAAACATACCTAATGATTATAATAATCAGATATCAGAAGATCAGATAGATTATAATAGTAAGTAGAAGATGTGATTATAATAATTAGAGATAATCACACCTACTTAAAGGAGGCTTATTATTCGCCTTAAAATGAAGCGAATTGAAAACTTGTATTGTAAACGATCACTCGTTTACAATACACCGAGTCAGCGTTGCTACGAGAAAATCGGAATATTTTGCTAAATCAAAACATAATTATGCAGATACAGCTCTATGAATATATTTGTGTAGCCGCCGTTCTCACAACACGCCTCTCGCTGTCTGGTCTGACAGCTGTTCCCACCTCGCTGCCAACATCCGCCCACAAGACACTGCTGCCACTCCATACAACCGGCGATCAGCTGCCACACAGTCGCCGTTACCGCAATGTGTTCAAAACAATATAATAATATTAACATGGAGCAAAGCTTACGATTGCAATTTTCATGACTACATGGCCTTACGGCCTTTGTTCTTGTCTCCAAAAACTATCCAAAATAAAATGACACCGTTTGGTTACGGTCAGTTTGATGTCCGACATGTGCATCTTGCTGAAGGAAAACTAAGTAGTAAGTACCAATTGTACTAAATCCTTAGCAAGCGATGAGTTCAATATGCATTGTACCTATGGTTTCTGAGGTGGCGCTGTTTCCATGTGGCGTGTTTAAGTCGTCGGCGTAATATAGGTAATACGATTAAACGAATAAAGTAGGTATTATACAGGAAGCTGATTAAATAGGGTGCGATGGAGCCCTACCAACAAACAAGTTCATGGCGAATTTAAACGTGTACCAACCCGTCTGGCAATAATCGTTCTCTCAAAATTATTGAGAGATGTCAACATTTAACAGCGGACTATAAACTGATTTGATTCATTTAATAGAGGGCAATCATGGGTTTAAAAAGTACGAATCTTTAATGGTTCTCCTATTAACATTGCCTACTTTTCAAATGTATGGATAAAAGTAGCGATCAATATTTATATGGGCACATGAACTTTGTTATTTGCATTTTAATGGCGGCAAAGTGACACGGATTTGTTACCTACGACAGTTCTGGACACTTTGGGTACAGAACCTTAAAAACCAACAAGGTCTAATGAGAGAAAGGGACAGTTCCTTACGATCAATTTACGAGTGCCGTCCCAAGGTAATTAATTCGACGAAGATTGATTATTTAAGGAGTTTATTGGATCCAGTTTGTAACGAGTCTATTGGACGATTTGGACGACTAATCGACTAATCGATTTGTAAATGAATGTGAAAAAGAGAATATTTATTTTTCTCTCATATTAATGTAATCGTAATCATTGATTTCAAAAAGACTAAACCATTTACTTAACGATTTCAATTGAAAAATATTTTTTATTACATGTTACGCGTGAATAAAGTGCAAAAATTTCATTTAGAGAAATAGCTTCTTATTAGAACAAAAAGTTTACAAAGCATAAATCCTACCAAAAAGCCTCGGCAATACCTATAACCAAAAATTGTAAGAGAACGTGACAAAATCAAGTTTAATTTGAACGCTTTCATCATTTACCTATTTTTTGTTAGATTTTAATTTATTTTTTTCAGTCCGTATTTTGCTCATGAGGATTCATGTTTCTATCCAAGGGAGTGAACGCCAATAATAAAATAAGTCTGACAAATTTCCATACATTATTGTAAATACGCTCATGTTTGTTGTACAAAACTAGGGTTTTTATACAGGGTCAGTACCTAATACACCTCATCCCCTCCCCCAAATTACAGGCTGCGACTGCCACCTGGCCACGAGGAGAGCTACCTTCGTTGGTACAGTCACTAATGTGGATATAACTATCCTAATACCTTTAACTTCATTTTGTGTTACCTACTTCAAACAAATTTGAAGTTTTTGACAAAATTAAACGCGTTAGGTACGCGTTTAATTTTGTCCAAAACCTTTCTTCTGCAAACAGCGACTGTGGGAAAACCGGAAACGATAAATAAAACACCGGTATTTTCATGACGGATATCACGCACGGTTTGCCGGTTTTTATACTGAATCGGCAAAGTTAGTGTGTGAACCTTGTGTTTGTTTGCTCGTCTCTGGGATGTTGTCACACACGGTATTTCCGAGCACAGTTCCGTGCAAACTAACGTGTTAGTTGCTGCTTGAAGTTTTCATGATTGTCACGTACGAGACATTATGTTCGACAATGAGTTGAATGAGTCCCACGAGGCTATACCGCTGTTATTCATTTCCTTTAAACTGTAAAGAAATTGATATTTCGTACTGTTTTTCGTGTGTATTTAGATGTGTGTAGCTTTTTTTTACGTGAGGGTAAATCCTCATGGATGCTATGCTGGACTCCTACTGATTAAAAAACCTCACTGTCTTGCCTAATAGCCTACAGTTGGGAGCCCGGGGTTAAGCCCTCGGAAGGATACCCCAGGACTCCCAAAGATGTGTGTACTTGATCAAAAAGCTTTATTTTAACGAATCTTGTGCCTTAAATCTATACTTAGAATACCTACTACTACAGATATTTTCATTATCAACATTCAATCTGAAGCCCATCCACGTTACACCTTGACAATTTGCACAAGAATTTATATTTCCGAAAGCATCGTTAAACTTGAACACAAAGCATTTTCGTGCGCTACTATTAATATCTCGACATATTGTCTGCATCGCGTGACGACATCACCGCGAGTTTATACAGGAAGTTTGGGCAACTTGGGAAGTGGTCACGTTGTGTGTTGTGACGTCACGTGTCTGTAGAACCTTGGCGTCGATTACCGCACACGTTGGAGGACAATCATTGCCGAGGTAGTTGTGTGCTTGACACCTGGTGCGATGAATACAATTCTGTTTTGATTGAAGTTGTATCAATTTCTAATTTGATGCTGATTGTAAGAACGTGTATTGTGACACAGGACCTTGTGTTATGATGAAAACTGGGTGAGGTTGACATCTAATAGTGCACTGTGACAGGTTGATTTGAATGATGGAATGGTTTCAGGGAGAAAAAAGGTTTGTTATGACGTCGCTAAAATGCACCACCTACACATGTTTGGAGTATTTCCATATGTTTTGTCACTGACTTCATGTACTTTTAAAATTTTATTTGTGGAGATAAATAAACCATATATTATAAAAATAAATTTCAGCAGCTTTAAAAAAAAAATAAACGAAAACATTCCAGTAATTTGCGCCTCCAGACAGCAACCGACACAATTTCAATTAAGCTACACGTTCAACATCGAAATATGCCCCGCAGGTGCGGAAACTGATGGCTCTATGATTTCTAAATACAAACATCAGCCCCCTTACCCCTACCTCCCTTATCTCATTGGTTGTATTTTCAGCTGTGTGTACAAATATCAGCTAGTGACAGTATCCTGTTATTTTTACTTTGCGTCATCGACAAACTTTGAAACTACCTATTGAAAACTAATAAATCATTTCAACGATAAGTACCCACGTTCTTCTCAAGAGATCAGAGCCAGTAATCCTACTAATCCTACTTCCTACTAATATATTATAAATTTGAAAGTTTGTGAAGATGTTTGGATGTATGAATGTTTGGATGTTTGTTACTCAATCACGCTTTAAGAGCTAAACGGATTAGGCTGAAATTTGGTACAGGGATAGAGTATAGCCCGGAATAACACATAGGTTACTTTTTATCCCGGGAAAATGTTCCCACGGGAAACGGGAACGGGAACCAAAATTCACGCGGGCGAAGCCGCGCGCATCAGCTAGTAATATTATAAATGTGAAAGTTTTTAAAGATGTTTGGATGTTTGTTACTCAATCACGCTTTAAGAGCTAAACGGATTGGGCTGAAATTTGGTACAGAGATAGATTATAGTCTGGTATAATACATAGACTACTTTTCATCCCTCGAATATGTTCCCACGGGAAGTGGGAATGGGTACCGAATATCACGCGGGCGAAGTCGCGAGCATCATCTAGTAATAAAAATAAGAAAATGGCATATTTCGGTAAATTATTGTAAATACGGGCATGTTTGGGTTCTAAGGGTGCTGCGGGGTTTATAGTACCTATGTCACAGGAGAAGCCATTAGGTATAAATAAAATCCGTACGTAAAATATTATTTTCATCTTTCTTGATTATATTATTTGACACTAATAGTGAGATAATACCTAATTTGTTAAACACAGTTTTCCTCTCTGAAGTATTTAACACGAAGGGAAAATGAGACAAAATATTCTCCTCACGCTGCAACAGTGTTGTTCTACTTCACCCGCCACTCTGACACTCCCTGCCCCTCTGAGGATACACAGCGTGGTTTCCAAATAAATACACAATAGTCTCTTTTTTACGGGCCATTCGAACGTCTAGACTGACGTTATAATAAAGTGTGAAACACTACACTATAGGCATAGGAAGAGTCTAAAAGTTTTACTTATTATTAAAATCCTATGAACATTAAGAGCTTCCTGATTTGTAGCAATTTAGAAAATTGAGGTTTATGAATTGTAGCCACACATGTGTAACTCCGGAATCGTTCTTCTGCAAGGTATACAGATGACCTTGTAAAGGTCGCGGGAACCTGCTGGATGAGGGCGGCACAAGACCGAACGTTGTGACGACCTGCAGGGCTCGGCGCCAAATAGGCTGAGATGATGATGATGTGTAACAAAGTCTACAACAGTCAAGGGTAATCTCAACTACGTAATTATAACGAAGAAAATATGACCGGTAAAGAGATATAGGACAGGCTATAATAGGGTAATACCCCTACTGTGCACATGTTGGTAACGTGCCATTAAGTCGACATTACTATTATTTTAATTTTCTTTAACAAACTCAATGAGCGACAATATTGCTTTAGGCCAAAACGATCTACGGGTGGCCTCCTGGCATACGTGACGTATGTTTGGGGTGTGGCTATAGAGAGGCATGGTGAGTCGTTGGCTATAAGCCTCGATATCGCTAAAGCCTTCGACAGAGTATGGCATGCGTCGCTTCTTTCCAAGCTTCCGGTATATGGATTACTGCCCCAATTGTGCAGCTGGATGGCGAGCTTCCTGCACGGACGACGGATACGGGTCCTCTGTGATGGTCAGACTTCCTGTTTTATGCAGGTAAATGCCGGTGTACCACAGGGGTCTGTGTTGTCCCCAACCCTCTTTCTTCTGCATATCAATGACATGCTGTTCCTCGGGAGGATACATTGTTATGCAGACGATAGTACTCTGCACGGAAGTTACTCGGCCCGGCCAGCGGCCTCGAGGACTGATGTTGAAGAAAGTAGATGGCAACTTGTAGCTGATCTCGCCGAGACCTGGACCGCATTTCACAATGGGGATCCTCGAACATGGTTGAGTTCCATGCCCGTAAAACACAGGCGTGTGCGTTTACAGCTAAAAAATCCTCTTTTATATCCTTAGCCTCTATTCAGAATACGACGATTCCACTTGGAGATAATCTGGACATCCTTGGCATAGACGTCCGGCCCGAGCTCGAGAAAACTAGGAGTCCTAAACAAGGTGAAGCGGTTCTTTACGCCAAACCAGAGGTGTCTGCTGTACAAGACGCAGATACGTCCTTGCGTCGAATACTGCTCTCACCTTAGGGACGACTTCGCGAGGTACTTTATTGACGCGCTGGACTCTATGCAGCGGCGAGCTATACGCATTATCAACTGCCCTGAGGTAACGGAAAGTCTGGAGTCATTTGCGCAGCGAAGAACTATTGGATCTTTGGCTGTTTTCTACCGTATCTATCACGGTGAGTGTTCTGAAGAACTCTTTAACCTGATCCCACCCTCTCCTTCCCGATGCCGAACAACGAGTGCTGGACAGAGATGCCACTCTCACACAGTGGACAGAATCTTTGCTAGAACTGAACGATTCAAAAGATCGTTCCTCTGTCGAACCATAAAAATCTGGAACGACCTGCCAGCGTACGTGTTTTCCTCCTCTTACAATCCTGGGTTCTTCAAGCGGAGCGTGAAGAGGCACATCATAGGGCCACAAAGTTGAGGGCCGCTTTCTATAGTCTTACAGACTGGGACGGTGGCTCCCAATCGCTAGATGTCGCTGTGGCTTTCCATCAGGCAGCGGCGGCATCATTTTGACGAGCTAAATAATAAAAAAAACTTTGTATCTATAAAACGGGAGCTAAATAAGAGTTACATAATTATTTATTTTAATTAAATCTTTAATAGGTAACGTCACTAAGCCAATCTCGGGAAATGATCAAGTCAACATAATATTCTGAGAGTCAAATAAGTACAAAGACGAGGAAATGGCAATTGTAAATCAAATGTTGGAATGTACTCCATTAAACAAAGAGATGAATTTCGAGACAATATACACAATCATGTATTGTATGTCAGGAAGATAATCGTCATAATTCGAGCGTTATTCCTGTTACGGTTTCAGTGTAATACTCACACTTATTACGGAAATTAAACACACAAATTATGGACGTGGCTGACAGTCATTAGAGTTCAAGCTATAGCCTAAACGTACCATATTACCTATCTGTAAAGTAAATCATCGTTTTACTCGCTTGGCCCAGAGAGATAGGTAAAGTAAATTTTGAATTAATTTTAACGAAGTTGATTCTGTAATTCATTGCTAAGGGTCTTTCAGTACGGCTGCGCAACGTAGCGAATGCTTAAACGACTCAAGCAGGAGATATGTCGCATTACACTGATGGACCGCGTAAGGAATTCGCCTTCCACACCCGGGGTAGTAATCGAGGAAATACGGGGATAAAATATAGCGTATGTTAGTCAGTGATAATGTAGCTTTTGGTGCAGTAGGTTTGAGTCTATTCGTTAAATACAGATATTTCCTCCGTACTATAGATATGTGTATATTTGTACTCTAGACTAGATAGCATCGGTTAAAACTTCACATGAAAACATTCTCATCAACAAACACACATTGGTACATTTTTCAGCGTATTCGAAAAAGAGATAGAAATTCGTACACCGTGCTCACTTACCTTTGTTTTATTTTAAAGGTTTTTAGACTGAAGCTCGGAAAATCATTGTCTAGTCTAGGCTGTCCCGATGGAATGATACGACGCACGTTTTATCAACGATTTGAAATACTGAATTTGTTTTCATTCAATTTCAGTCCCTGTATGTTACAGCCTTTCTCATAATGGCTTAAGTTTAAAATTAAGGCCAAGTCAAATTACTGTAATATAATCACGCCTTTATCCCCGAAGGGGAAGGCAGAAGCATAGTATACGCCCACATTTCACCATATAATTTTATGTCCCACGTAATAGATGGTGAGCCTATTGCCGTGTTAAAATGGACAGGCGCAGGCAACCCGCAGTTAAATTATTTTAAGCCGCCCATAAGGCCTTCAACTTGGGTTAACGATTGTCTTTTACTGTCAACCGGGTTTTCATTTTGAGTTTGCCTCTCTACGCAATGGATCTTTTTGCGGAAGGGTTCCCTTAGTCGCCTCTGACGTCACCCTGGGGATGTATAATAGGGGTGGCAACATTTTGTACTCTTATCCATCGTAACACGGGGCCCGTCGCCACACGGGGCAAATAGTTAAGAACTTTAATGTTAGTATCAATAGGTAGGTAAGTGCAGTACTTACCTACCTACTTATAAAATATTTAATTTTCAAACGCAGCTAAACTATTCTGTTCTTTTTATGATCTATTAGTTTTTAAAATATAGGACTAAGTCACGGCAAAGCGCTATAAATAATATGACTTTTACTTGAAACCCCGCCATTTGCTACCGATCAACTTAAATTGTGTACTTAAATCAACTTGCTCTTATTTTACTCTTCTAAAGTTTGAGGTTTTCATTAAGGAGTTGGAGTTAATCATTATAATCATTTTGGTAAGTATAACTAATGAAAATGATGGCAAAAGTTTATGACTAAATCACTGGTCACTCTCATAGTGCAAGTGCAATCAAGGAAGGGAGAGGAACCCACTATACTCTCGAACTGTCAACCCTGACTCACAACGGTCAAGATCAATCTCAACTAAATGTAAAGGAGGAATAACGAATCGAATTTCTCAAGGAAAGGATAAAGGAACAAATCCTTACAAAATCATTTCTCTGTAAATAGTTAGTTAGTGATGCGTAGTACCTCTCTACCTACTTTACAAGGTGTGAAATTAAAGTATTTTGTACACATTTCAGAATAAAACCCGAAGTATGTTGATGTCTGACTTAGAAAACTGATTTTGTTTACGTTTAAAATCGATTTCCTCCAATCTTCGTCAGTTCTTTATGGCCGCCATAGACGTTCAAGTAATTTGATCAAACAGGCTGGTTCCAACAGTTTAATCAAATTGGCATGAATGTCTGTGGCAAAATTTGATCAAATTTAATGAGCAATCAATTGGCTTGAAGAAATATGAATTTTCGTATTTCTATTTGATCAAACAGTTAGATCAAGCTTATTTGATAAAAAATTTGAATGTGTGTTGTAAGCCCTCAGTTGTTACTGCAGAAGTGTTCCTATGCGGACGTATTGCATTGCACAATGTCATGCCAATCGAACCACGATGTACTTATTAGAAGAATTCTAACAAATAAGTACAAGTAAATTTTAATTCATTCAACAAGTTTATATGCGAATATTCATTTCTTTTCATTAGCCACTTTGTACACCACACTGTACAATTTTGTTTCCTTTTCTGGGCCTTCAAAGCAAAAGCTAAGCTAACTATTGCTAACGCGTCCTCTGTAGACATTTTTAAAGAAGCTCAACTACTCTTCGCCCACTTCGATACTGAACTGATACCGCTTCAAGCCTGCATAAAGGTGTGTGGTCGCTTGATAGATCATGCCAATTTGATTAAACTGTTGGAACCAGCATGTTTGATCAAATTACTTGAACGTCAATGGCGGCCATTACTGTCATTTATAGATCACAATGTTTAGGTGCCACCGCTCTCCAATTTCCACCCCATTTTAGGATAATTCCACTTGAACACCATTTATTAGAAAATAGAATATTTATAAGTGGATAGGTAGGTGTATATATGATTTCGATGTTAATTATATAGCACCACGATACCAATTCTTTCTACAGCTATTTTATTATTTACAGGGTGGAATCTAAAGACGGTAGTTGGAGGTAAAGTTCCCTTAATATTGACATAAAATAGTATCATAAATTAAAGGAAGATCAAGTAAAATATATTCTTATAATAAAGCTTAGGTACTCACTATCTAAAGAAAAAGAAAAAGTCTAATTGATAACCTCCTACTTTTTTTTTGAAGTTGGTTGGATAAGTGACCAGAACGAATATTCCCATTCATAGAAGCTAGAACATTTTTTCTTTAGATAGTGAGTAAGTTCCTTATTAAAGACTCTTTCGGTTGATATCATAAAATACAGAATGCTTTTTCACATCTCCCAGGTTCGATTCCCGGCTCAAGCAGGTGATTTTTCAAAAATCTATAAATGCAGTTTTACTTACTTTACTTTTAAAAAGTAAAGTAAGTAAAACTGCATTTAGGTACATATTGCTGCGAGAAAATAAAGAAATTTTTTCTTTCAGCAAAACTTGCCATTATTAAGGGTACTTTACCTCCAACGACGTCTTTAAATTCCAGCTTCATAGTTTCACAAACAAATTACTAAGAAACAATTTAATTTATAGATAAAGAAATCTCTCTAGAGGAACTTGGGCCTCGACTTAAAGGGCTCTTTAGCGCATGCCTCTAAAAAAGCTAGTTTCCCAAGGTCTGGAAGACAGGGAAACTAGTCTTGATCCGAAAGGCGGGGCGGCTAGAGATTCCTCATCAGGGTACCGGCCAATCATGTTGCTCGACGAGGTGTGGAAGCTCTTAGAGCGTATTATTGGACAACGCCTCGTCGGGCACCTCACACGCATGGACCCTGATCTGGCGGATAGACAGTTTGGCTTCCGACAGCATTAGAAGCCTGAAGGAGAAAGCAGGACGTAGACACTCTCTCGCTGGAGACCATGGTGCGAGCCATGATCTCCAGCGGGAGTAAATGGGACTACGCGGCCTCTTTCTGCGCGCAGGTCATGCTCGTGATTTTTATAAATTTTTTAGCAATACATTCCAATCAAATAATTTCAGCTTTAATACATAGGTAAGGTACCTACACTTTATAGTACAGAAAAGCCGAGATGTAACGTAGACGAAGTTGCACTAGTCAGCTAGTTCGCAATAATATTAAAAATTTATTCCAAGCCCAGAGATCTGTGAGCTTTTTCTGTGAAATTTGCCCGTTTGTGTAAAGGGGTCAAATGAAACGTCGTTATTGTCACATCGATAGACGTATTGGCAGCATGTCCCGCGCTCCGGCGTTTTGTTGTTCATTGCATTGTCATGTGACGTCACAGGTCATGGGGGCCATGTTTAAAACCATTGAAATGTGTAACATTCAAGCCTTTGAAACGTTAATATCTTTGTAACTTATGTTCAATGACTCGTACCTAATTCGTTTTGGGTAAATCAGTAAATCCAACCTCAACCCAAACTCAAACTTAAATCAAATAAAAATACACAAATCAAATCACTCACTTTAATTGATTTGTTGAAAATTATTTTGAGAAGGTAACCGAGTTCTGTTGTGTTAAAATAAGTCGCTACAATTTTAGGTCTGAAAGTGACATAGGGTATCTAGTACCTAGGTACTTCTTAAACTGGCCTTCTCGGTACGGAACTCTCTTCTGTACTAGTGTGAGTCGCATTTGGCTGGTTACATGGATTTGTTTTCAAGTTCAAATAAATACATCATGTTGATATCCGAGTTCGCAAAAGTCAACACGACCGTGAGCGTAATCCATCACTGTTCAAACAGGTCCTTGGGGTAATAGACGACAAGAGGGAGCTTCTGAAAGCCCAGAGTCATATGTATGTACGTAATGGGATGACGTGTTTGTGTACTTAATATTAAAGGAAACATGTATACCTATGTACCTACATAGATAAAGAGTTAAAGTAGGTATGCTTTGGAGAGAGTTTTTTTACTACCTATATATCTCTCTTAAAAACTATGCCGGCTGATGGGAATTCATGGTAACATCTACTTCCTATACTTCCTATAATATCCTTTCATTCTTAGTAGGTACTCGTAACATGAAATGAAGCCGTCAATAAAGTGGCATCAGTTCTAAAGCTTTAAAGACGGGATCACACGACATGTGTGCGAACAACGTCTTAACGCGCGTCTTGTAATGGAATGTGTCTTTATTGCTCTGTATACAAATGTCTGAATGTTCTTGTGAAAAGTTTGTTTGTTCACTTTTAACTCTATTGCGAGGAGATGTAAGCCGTGCGTAGCTCGAGTTTCTGCCAGCAACTTTGGCAATGATGGATTGGAAGTGTGAAGGGCAACTTGTCACGAACACTAGTTTCTTGTTACGAGTACTGAACGAATACTAAAAGTAGGTACCTAATGCTATTTTAATGCATCTTCATAAAACTTTCTGCTTTAGGAAGTTTTCAAAAAGTGCATTCATAAGTAGAAAGTAGTCTTTGGTGTGTTCCTACTTAGGGAGATATAAGAGATCTAAGGACGCTTTTTAACTTAACGTGTAGACATCCTCATGAGTGTCATGACTGACTTCCACCGACTGTACCTACCACCTGATCTCTACCTATCTGTCTAGCGCGTGTTCCGGGTGAGGGTTACGCTCAGCCTAAAGTCCCAGGACTCCAGTCGTATCTAAGAAAGTTAAATTAATAAAAGATGGTAATGTATAGATGCTACCTACTCATCACTGCAGGTGAGACCGCAAACAATAACTAGTGCAGATGATACAATAGTTCTCCATTGTATTCATAAAAAAAAAGAAACTAGAATCGCTCTCCGTGTAGGTACAAAGTGTCTCCCTCTGTAAATAGCTTTGTGGACTTATTGGCCTCTGTCAGACCTTTTGTAAAGCTAAATATAAAACAATACGAAATAATATAAATTGAGAGTAACATTATTTATCGAATTTTCCTTTTGAATGAGGTACGTACAGTCGAAAGTTACGAAGGTTTTATTAAATCACCAAACGGACTGGAATCTACCTGCGAAAGTTTATATTAAATTATCAAAGTTTGGTAAACAGTTTTGATACTTTCCAGTTATTTTCCTTTTTTTTCTTATTATTTCTTATTGTTCGGTATAACAGTGAACCTTTGTGTGTCAACTCCACAACTTTACTAATATCCAGTAGGAAATTACTTGTGGGCCACGCGCACACAGACTAATACCTAAATTGAGAACGAATCTAAACCTAAGTTGATACTATTTGTTTAAAAAGACTATTATTTCCCAAAGGGCCGCTTCCTTTGGGAAGTAAATCTTTAGAAAGCAGTAGAAATAAATATCACAAAATGTGGCATAGCTATATTAATCTACTAGTTGTTCCCCGCGGCTTCGTCCGCCTAGAAATCGTTATCGCGTAAAATCATTACCCTCCTTTTGCGCAGTCAGTTAAAAAGTAGCCTATGTCCTTCCCTTGGAGTCAAACTATGTCTATATCAAATTTAAACAAAATCGGTTCAACGATGTGACGTAAAAACGTAACTGACAGACAGACAGACAGAGTTACTTTCGCATTTATAATATTAGTAGAGATTGTAAACACGGGTAGATGACTGCCTCTGTGGCGCAGTCGGTAGTGATACCGCCTGCGGCGCAGGAGGTCGTGGGTTCGATTCCCACCGGAGACAAATATTTGTGTGACCCATAAATGTTTGTCTCAAGAGTCTGGGTGTTGCTATGTATAATATGTATAAGGGAAACTGGGGACACTTGATCCCCCCTTTTGTTTTTTATCCCTAATTTCTATATTGAGTATCCGTTTAAAAAACCGTTGGTACTAAAATACGTGAAATTTATTTGCTTATAATTGCTATAAGAGCCAAAAATATGAATGTCTAAATTTAGAAGTTATTTGACTAAAATCAATAATAAGGATTCGTACCATGTGTCCCGTATATACGTAAGACTTGATCCCCCCGGTCTGGGTGACTTGATCATGGGGGATCAAGTCTCCCATATTTAGGGTCACATGATACCATTACTAAGGAGTTAAATAAAAAATGTCATTATTCATTTTCGAAATCACATATTTCTTCATATATCTATATCACGATTTATTGGTAACGCTCGTGGCCCCGCGGTTTGAGTGTTCTGTAAACGATAACTGCAGTAAGCGACTTTCACTAAGAGCCAGTCCTTGGATGGGTGACCATCCATGTGATCACTTTGTGACATTTATTTGAGCGTTTCCGTGCTTCGGAATTCACGTTAAGCCGTTGATCCTGGTTGCCAGTAAAATGGCAGTCGTCAAGCCAAGTTGAAAGCCTTTTTAGCCGGCTTGAAAAATTTTAACAGCAGGCCACTCACAACTCGTTTTGCTCCACCGACCATCGGCATCGGTTCTCCTACAGAGATGTGGCCAGCCCACTGCCATTTCAAGACGCATGCTTCTGCGAGCTATGTCGACCACACTGGTTCTCTAACGGAGAACATCGTTCCAGATTTTATCGCACAGAGACATCCATAGCATAGCTCGTTCAATTGCTCGCTGTGCGACTTTAATGCCCGCATTCCACTGCGTAAGTGAAATGAGCGAGAAATGGTTGACCGGAACGGAGTTTGAAATGATAAATAGTTTTTGCCTTCCACTGAGAAAGAGTTTTTAAAATAATTTATTTCGCCTTCCACTGACAACGAGGTCAACTGGGCGGAGCGGGAAATGATTGACTACTCCGTTCATTTTCTGCCTAGTTTTTGCTCCATCCAGCGAGGTTGTGCGTCCTTTTGCGAGCGGGGAGCTGAGCACCAGTATTGTGCAGCCCGTTTTTTATACTTAACGTGAGGGAAAATCCTCATGGATGCTATGAATTCTACCGACTGAAAACCCTCACGTACCCTGCCTAACAGCCTACGGTTGGAAGCCCCGGGTAAGCCCTCGGAAGGATACCTCAGGACTTCCAACAGACCTACGACTACCACTGCGGCCTCATCTAGGGGGGGAGGTCGGGTGCTACTCCGCGTCTTTGGGGGGTTTTTCAGGTATTATGCCGCTTCTTAGGGGGCGTGCGTGAAGGGCGCCACGCTGTCGTCTAAGACTCTAAGTGCCTGCTTCTGTAAGGACGGTGAGAAGCCGCATCACCGGCCTCAGGCCCCCGGTCATGGAGGCCGATAGTCTAAACCAAATTTGGTACCGAAACTGGTACCGAAACCAAAACTGGTATTGCAACCAAAACTGATCAAATACCAAAATTGGTTCCAAAACTGGTACCAAAACCGATACCAAAACCGGTACTGAAACTGATTCCAAAACCAAAACTCGTACCGAAACCATAATTGGTACCGGTACCAAAACTGGTACCGAGATCAAAATTGGTGCCGAAACCAAAATAAGTACCGAAACCGAAACTAGTATCAGAACAGAAACCAGAATTGTGTCCGAAACCAAAACTGGTACTAAAGCCAAAATCGTTAGTTATCGCAAGCTAAACTGGTGCCATATCCAAAATTGGGTCCGATATCAAAACTGGTGCCAAAAACAAAACTGGTACCAAAACCAAATTATGTCCAAAACCATCCAGCCATCAAGGCGGGTGACGGGACGTTACGACTACGTTCAAAACTAGTTTTCAAGAGCATACGCAGCGGACTCCGCTTTACTCGCTTGCTCTGCTCTGCTTTACTCTTTTGCAGTGGAAGTAATTGCATGAAATATAATAAAACTAGTTCAGCGAGTTTCGTACGGAGTCCGTGGGAAACTCGCTCAAATCGTTCAACTCGCTAACCTCGTAAGTGACTCTTTTAACTCGCTCACTCCGCTCCGCTTGTCTCCGCTTTGGTGGAAGGACATGTATGAAAATCATCGTTACTAGTATAGCGGAGTCCGTAATGGGTCCGACTCGCTCGCAGTGGAAAGCGGGCATAAGGGCATGGACTAGCTTTATTTTCGTTCCCTGGCACCATTTTCGGGCACCTCCTCTGGTTTTGTAGGCTCTTGATATATTGTTCTGCAATGAATTGAAAAAAAAAGGTAGGGGACACTTGAGCCAGGTGGATCAAATCTCCCATAATAAAGTGTACCAAGTATACCCTGAGCTATTTGAGGTTATAAACAAAAATATTTTCGAATGTTTATAATATTACCACTTTATTACGCAAAGAATGGCTAATAATATAGATAATGGCTCGTATTAAATGCATACACACTTAAAAGTCCTATCTATACTTATAATAAATCTGTAGAAGTGAAAATTCTGTACATTCAAAATATCAAAAAAATAAATAGCAGGGGGTGTTACTAGACCGACACCTAACCCAAAAATGTGATTTAAAAAATTTTTGTCTGTCTGTCTGTCTGTCTGTCTGTCTGTCTGTCTGTCTGTCTGTCTGTTTGTTCAGGCATCACGCAAAAACTACCGGTTAGATTACGATGAAACTTGGTATAATTATTCTTTTATAGCCTGGGCACCACACTGGATACTTTTTATCCCGGAAAAGTATATAGAATTCAAACCAAACTTAATTTTGAGGTTCGATCCCTAGACCCAAAGTTATTATCAATTATTGCTTAAACGGTTAATGGTGCGATGATGAAATTCAGCATGAGCGTTGTTTGTTACAATTTGAAAAAAGTAATTTTAACATTTTTGCAAATTCCACCTCCAAAGGTATAAAAAAGGAGGGTCAAGTTTGTATGGGACAACGCGATTCCTTGGTCCGATTTGCTAAAAATTTGACGTATAGCATTATTAACATAATTGATGGAAGACGTGTTCCTTATTTTATTAAAATTTATGCATTATCGACCTAAAAAGGGAATGTAAATTATTTTGGAGCTGATTTTCTCCGGAGTTGATATAAATACTCCTTAAATACTCTTATTTGTGATTTAAATTACTTTTTATTTTGACACATTTGTGGAAGTTTAATCTTAATGACATTGTCATTTTCATGATTTAAGTATGTACTATTAGAAATATAGTTGTTAATGTTTTTAAATTTTGTATAACAAAAAATAAATATGTGAAAGAAGAAGAAAATTCGAAGATGGCTAGCCAGGAATAATGAAAGACCACGCTTCGGGTAGTGTCCACTGCGCATTAGAATGAAAGGTTATCAGCAGCCCTAAGCGACTGGTCATGGAAGGTATGAACTTTATTCTATAGTGCTGGCTGCATTCGGTGCAGGACACAGACTCACTAAGTCTTTGTAAAATACGGGAATGGCCTCTACGAAGATCACATTTGACAAGTAAAAAGAGACATTAAAATGAACATGAACCCCTAGCAGATGAAATTTACATGGTTATTAAGTTAACAGGTCTTGGATGGACCATCTGTATTATGAGGACGTAGTCGTAGTTTGGTTTTTCCATACGTCGTAGGCTTACAGTATGACTGGGACTACCTGAAGAAGGAACTAAGTTACGATGTCAATTGCTTAGAAGAGAAGTTGAGTCAAGTAGTAGTCTAGCCAATGAATTAAGAAATGTATTTAATAAATAAATTTACATAACTCATATAATATGTATTATGAATTTGTTAATCAGAAATCTATGTATCTAACTACTATTACGAATACGAATGTTTGTGAGCGTGGATGTTTGTTACTCTTTCACGCTGTAACGGCTGAACGGATCTGGCTGAAATTTGGTACCTACAGAGATAGGTTAGAGACAGTGTAGGAACTAAATTTCACGCAGGCGAAGCTGCGGGCGTCAGCTAGTTTTAAATAAATGTTTAGTCACAATAAAAACTCACCAAAATTTTCTTTGTGCCGCAACAATTACTTACTCGCCCGCCATTTGCCAAAGTGTTAAATATGATAGGTTTATTATCTTTAAAAAGTTATCGTGTATCATATACAATCGATATTGCCACTATATAACTAAATAAGACTTATATAGGTTCTGTAAATCTTGTGTACCTAGTCTCCCGTAGGGATCAAGTATCCCCAGTTTCCCCTATATATTTAAAAAGTATATAAGTATTAATATCCGTGGTCTGATACCCATAACACAAGCAGGTTATTCCTAACTTACTTTGGCATCAGATAGCGTTGTGTGAAATGTCCGTGAATATTTATTTATTTTATTTATATATTATGTGAATTAGAAGAGTGTTCTACAGTCTGTACAATGGTATGAGCTCTGAGGAATTGTTTGTTATGATGCCCACGGCTACATTCTATCATCGCACCACTCGCTATCACAGGGTTGGGCATCCTCACACGCTGCGTCCGGAGCTCTCGAGCACGGTTAGATCCGATAGGGGATTTCTTTCGTTGTGGGATTTCTTAGGTTGTGGAATGACCTCCCTACCTCAGTCTCCCAAACGCCTACAGTATGAGGTTCTTCAAAAGGGGTCTTAAAAGGTTTTTAAAGGATCCTCAGCGTGACAGTAGCGCACACACTTTGCTGACCACTTTCCATCAGGTTGTCCGTGTGCTTGTGAGCCACCTTAGTTGTTGCAATTTTACAAGCCGCCTTCAACTTGACTTTACAACCAACCGAAATAGCTATTTCATGTCAATAACTATTTATACGTCTTAACATAAACTTAATACGTACCTACCCAATATATAACGCTGGTTACATAACAGCATTGTTAACCTTTCGAGGCACTAAACAGCTAATAGTTGACAAAAGCGAGCTATTTCAGTCCCTGCCTACGTCTGGTTCAGGTGGTAGACAGACCTTGACCGTGAGTTCACTAAGCTTCAATAATACAAGTATTTCTGTCTAGTTAAACAAGGGGCGGACCTTTTGTACCCACGTGTAAAATACTAGATACTTAAATAATAAACGTGGATTAGCCAACTTCTAAAATAGAGGAGTTTCGTAAGTCCCGTTTACTTTTACTTTTACTCTTTGTACCCAAAGGGTAAAAGTAAAAGGAACCCTAAAAGAGCATAATTTTATGTACCTAGAATAACTTTCTTTGAAAATGTCTTTACGTATTTTCCCTCGCAACTGCAGCAACAACAAATTCGCAGCTGCTTTGAAATCGCAATAAAAAAACAATTTTAACTTTCAAATCAATTCTATGAAAGGGGTTTTATAAAGTTTTTGCATGTTGCGGGGTCGGCAGTGGAAGCGTAGCACCTTTGGTTTTGCAAAAGTTCATAGGCTTCAGATGGCTACAGTAAGTCTACTTTCGACCAGGTTTGCCGTATGCTTGTCTGCCACTTTAGTGGTGTTAGAAAAATTAATTACAGAAACAATAATTTCAGTGATAAAACGGGTATCTGAAACGTTGAAAGGTAATACAATAATTACATCTGCAAACAGTTAGGTTGCATGCTAATTACCATAGACTATCGTGACGTCACGCGATCCTTCCACAAAAATAAGGTAAGTAGGTACTTTGCCCGCTTTTTACAAGCAATCGTTTTTGATAGGTAAGTCATAATTTATGGGTAGGTGCTATTCGTTAATACTTCGTTTTTCTTGGAGATTATGGGGTTAAAGTATTTTTAGAACGACTGTTGCCTACCTTGTTAACTCTATAACTTCTTCTCTAAGAATATTAGGTACCTACGTCTCAACCACTCTCAACCCCTTCTGCTTATTTAGGTACACTTTTCAAGTTTCACCTCACAGCATATCTACCCAAACGGTATAGGATACCTGCAATGAAAAATGAATAGCTCGCAAGGCCTGAACCACCTCGGCCCAAGGAGTGGCGACATGTGTGGCACTATAAGTCAGCAGACTGGGATGGACTGCGGGAGTTCTTCGCGTCGTACCCGTGGAGGCGGCTTTGTTTTGCCTCAGAGGATCTGGATTCCTGCGCCGCAGCAGTCGCTGAGGGCATGGAGTGCTACATTCCTAACCACTGGATCCCTGTAGGAGCAAAAAAGCGACCGTGGTTCAATCGGCTCTGCAGAGAAGCTTTGATGCTGAAAGAATCTGCCTACAGAGCCTGGACCACGGCTCGTGCAAATTCAGATCCAAACATCTCTGAGGTGAAACGCAAATTAAATGCCGCCTCGAGGGCCAGCAAGAGAGCAATTGTCAGGGCTAAATTCGATTTCGTCGGCAGAATTGGTGAGCGGCTAGCAGGGTACCCTTCAGGGAGTCGTGAATTCTGGTCGCTTGCCAAAGCTGCCGAGGGAAACTTCTGTTAGTCAGGTTTACCACCTTTGCTTAAACCCGACGGTAGTCTGGCCCAGAGTCCCGGGGAGAAGGCCGACCTTTTGGGTTTTCTCTTTGCCGCTAACTCGACCATGAGCGACGGGGGTGCTGTGCCGCCGGACGTTCCGTGGTGTGGAACTTCCATGCCGGAAGTTAAATTCACGCAGCGGGACGTCCGACGGGAGCTTCGTTCTCTGGACGTTCATAAGTCGAGTGGGCCGGACGGTATACCCGCGGTGGTACTTAAGCAGTGTGGTCCAGAGTTGTGTCCGGTACTTACACGTCTTTTCACGCTTTCATATTCTATGCGACAAGTCCCGGCGTCGTGGAAGATCGCGTATGTGCATCCTGTGCCCAAGAAGGGTGATAGGACCGACCCGGCCAATTACAGGCCTATAGCCGTCACTTCCCTATTGTCTAAGGTGATGGAGCGTGTAATTAATACACAGCTCCTGAGGTACCTTGAGGAAAACGACCTGCTCAGTGACCGGCAGTACGGTTTCCGTCACGGTCGCTCGACGGGCGATCTTCTCGTGTGCCTCACACACCGATGGGCGACGGCTATCGAGAGTAAGGGCGAGGTTTTAGCAGTGAGCCTCGACATTTCTAAAGCCTTTGACCGGGTCTGGCACCGTGGTCTTCTTAATGAATTGCCCTCCTACGGACTGACCGAAAGATTATGCGGATGGGTGTCCAGCTTTTTGCCGGTAGAAGCATCAGGGCTGTTGTCGACGGCAGCTGTTCTGACTGCATGGCCATTAACGCTGGAGTACCGCAAGGCTCAGTGTGGTCCCCTACTCTGTTTCTGCTGCATATCAATGACATGTTGTCTATTGACGGCATTCATTGTTATGCAGACGATAGTACGGGGGACACTGAGAGATACCGGGGCGGCCTGTGTAACAACACAGGCCGCCCCGGTATCTCTCGGGACGCAGTGGAAGAAAGTCGTGAACAGCTTGTGTCTGAAATCGAGGCTACTCTTACTAGAGTGTCCGATTGGGGTAGACAAAATCTTGTCCAGTTCAACCCCTCCAAGACACAGGCGTGTTTCTTCACCGCTAAGAAAGCCCCAATTACTGTAGCGCCACAATTCCAAGGCACATCTCTTTCCATCTCTAAAAGTAACTACAGGGATCCTTGGTGTTGACATCTCCAGTGACGTTCAGTTCCGCAGTCATTTGGAGGACAAGGCCAAGCTAGCGTCCAAGAAGCTCGGTGTGCTCAACAGGGCGCGGCGTTACTTTACTGCGGCGCAAACACTGCTTCTCTATAATTCGCAAGTGCGGCCACACATGGAGTACTGCTGTCACCTCTGGGCGGGGGCACCTGAATATCAGCTTCGTCCATTTGACTCGGTGCAGAGGCGAGCTGTGAGAGTTGTCAACGATCCTTTACTGACAGGTGGTGTTGAACCTCTTTGCGACAGGAGAGACTTTACCTCCTTATGCGTGTTCTACCGCCTGTACAATGGTATCTGCTCTGAGGAATTGTTTGACATGATGCCCACGGCTACGTTCTATCATCGCACCGCTCGCCATAGACTGGGATTTCATCCTCACACCCTACGTCCGGAGCGTTCGAGCACGGTTAGATCCGATAGGGGATTTCTTCCGCGCACGCTTAGGTTGTGGAATGATCTTCCTGCCTCGGTTTTCCCAAACGCCTACAGTATGGGGTTCTTCAAAAGGGGTCTAAGAAGGTTTTTACAGGGTCGGCAGCGCGAGTGTGGCGCCTCTGGTGTTGCAAACGTTCATAGGCTGCGGTGACCACCAGTCCTCCTGGCGGGCCGTATGCTTGTCTGCCACCTTAGTGGTATAAAAAAAAAAAAAGGTATTCTCTAAGATTATCGTGAGGCAGAGCCAGTCAGATTCACAAAGTAAGACAAGTTTTATGGAACTGTACAGAAGTAGAGCCCCGGGCTCCTTCCGAGGGCGCCCAGGCAAGCGTAGGCTGATGGTAAGATGCCTTGTAGTTCTAGCCGGTAGGAGGACTATCACCGTATCACTAGGACCGTGAAAGTATCACACAATATTGTAAAAATTATTAGTTAACTTACTAAGCTATTTAAACTAAAGTTACCAGAATATTGCTATAGGTAGGTAAATATGCTTATATTTACCTACCTATAGCAAAATTCTGGTAACTTTAGTTAATATTGTGTGATACTTTCACGGAACACGTAGGTAACCAAATATTAACTTTCTCACTAACGCATGACAGAAGTAAATATTTTATGTAAACTTTTATATTTAAATAGACTATCTAGTCTAAACTAACTAAATCTAGCTATTACGTACTATTATAAATTAAAATATTCTATCACTAACCTTTTGTACAAATCCAGTCCGTATTAATTGTCGTATCACAATATCACTCAAACAATTATTTCGTAATCAACACTCATTATTACAAAGACAAACTCTTTTACACACATTCACTGATAATGGACAACCACAGAGCAACGCCGCGTTGCTCTATGTGGAAAACGCACTATCAAAATGGTTTGTAATCCTGGTCACTTGGAAAAGCAATAATATTAAAGTTTCGAGATAGTTTGAAAACTAAAACTGAAAATTACTTCTTAGTTTTCTTATGTTTGGCTTCGCACGGTAACGCTATTGCCAATGTAAACCAGTTGTCGCTGAACAGTTGGAAATAGGTTTTACATTCACTCGAAGTTATATTTCGCGCGTGAAATGAAAACGGGTCGCGCGTCCACCCTCACCCTTATCGAGCAAGCGACTGAGTACCTACCTACACTGTAGAGTAGATAGTAGAGTAACGCAAAATATGCCTCTGCAAAAGTTAATAGGTACCTACTAGGCTACAGTGCAAGTGCTGGATAAACAGCGCCTCGTACAGTAATCATAACTAGTGTTTGTGAAGTAGATTTTGTTTGTTGGCACACCTCGAGCAGGTAGGTACCTAGACTGTTTAGAAAACGTTTTAGAACACACGGTATCAAATTTCTTTTAGTAGCTGCTGAAAGATTGATTTGAAAAGAGGCAAGTCGATATTGTATTATTTAAAAAAAAATGTTATCTCTAGGTATAGAACAATACAATTTTTCCCATAAGCATTTATTATTTTCAGCATCGCACGTTCGATACAGCTTGGTACAACGCGCGCCGTGCTACGAAGCCACATCCAGGTCCCGACCTCCCTCAATAACCTCGTATTGTCCAACCCGGTAGTGTAGTGTTAATGAACTAGTGTTTACACTGTGACCGTGAAGTTAATAGACTGGGACCTACCTAGGTAGTTATTATTTCGTCTTCAAAATTGTATTAGGTACTAGGTAGAATATAAAGTGGAGCGCGTGTAGTACCGCTCCTTCAGTGTTCCAAAGACTACCACTGCAATATGCTCTACCTTTAACATAAGTAAAGTTGTGGTAGGTACCTACCTACTTGTTATTTGTATACAGATAGATTATCTCCTTATTTTTTAAATTATTTATCCTCTAATTACGACTATTACTTTTTACGTAAATTGTTTGTAAAAGTGATGGCGATTTTTTGTTTTTGAAATGGTGTGTTGGGTACAGTACCTACAGACAATTTTTTTGGGTACCTACGGTTGTGGTTGTGACATATAGTATTTCCATGTTTTTGCTTTAAGATGCCTAGAACACGTTTGCAGAAGACCGAAAAAGCGCGGTATGACATCAGAGAATATGAAAATGCCTACGAAAAAATTCCCGCTAAAGAAAATGGAAAAGGAAAAGAAATTCTTTAAGGGAAAAAGTGCAAAGAAAAAGAAAACGTCGCTATCATCATCTGAGTAAGAAGAGTATTTTTGCCTGATTTGTGTAAGCTCATATTCCGAAAGTAGGGCTGGCGATGTCGAGAAGAATAAGATGTAAAATATTTCTACCAATAAAAAAAACATTAGACCATTTTCGTGTATAAATATGCATGTCACTACCGACCCCAACAATTGTCACAACCGTCCTTGGTATGTGGTCGGTAGTGACACTTTCCCATTTAAAAAAAAATGTTCTTATGTGTAATACGCTGTATTTAAGTTCAATATATAGGTACCTAAGTGTTTTGACGTAGACAAATGTCCAAATTACGATACAAGTCTTTTTCTACGAGCTAACTAGTAAATTACCAAAATAATCGGCGATCAAACAAAAATTGGCACAACTGTACCTACCCAGTCTACCTTACCTATCTATAATAAAATCCCTAATGTTCCCGATTCCCGACAACCCTTCCCGTTATGTTGAATTGCTTGCAAGTTCATAGAAGATAACGATGAAGAGGTTTTATGAACATCGTTTTATCTTGCCGCTTATGCCTACCGTATATTGAAGAGTCATTTCGAGAGGAATAGGTACCTACCTAGTTATATCAAATGCGATTTCCTGAGAATATTTCTGTTAAAGAGATCGGTTTCTTAAACTATAAACCGGACAAGTGCGAGTCGGACTCGCCCACCAAGTGTTCCGTACTATCCGTCTGTCTGTCTAGACTTCTAGAGCCTAGACTCTAGACTCTTTATCTCGTGAATGTATGGCGGCGGTATCGACTAGAAATTAGCACCCTTTATTTAGGTTTAAGGTCCTTTGAAGCTGTTTAAAATGAAATTTCTAAGTTAACGCAGAATTTTTTTCAGTAACTATCTTATACCTCCACCTACCTAATAGGTTCCTATTCCTACCTACAATGGACTAAAATGGGCAGCGGAATAGGTGGTCGGAACGTGCGCTCAGCGTCGGTCGGCGTGCCCCACAACAAAATAAAAAAAATCCTAACCACAATTCATAACATTTTCTAAATTACGAATTTCAGATTACCAAAGTTCAGACAGCGTCTTATTTTATTAAAAAAAAATACCGTTCGTAGGTACTTTTTTTTTTTTTTTACGTGAGGGAAAATCCTCATGGATGTTATGCCGGACTCCTACCGACTAAAAAACCCCACGCAACGCCCAACAGCCTATGGTTGTGAGCCCCGGGTAAGCCCTCGGAAGGATGTCCCAGGACTCCAAACAGACCTACGGCCGCCACTGCGGCCTCGCCCAGGGGGAGGTTCGGGTGCTAGCCGCGTCTTTGGGGGGGGGGGGGTTCGGGTGTGATCCCGCTTCTAAGGGGGGGCGTGCGTGAGTTTCTCACGTCACGCTGCCGTCATGGGCCTGCTTCTGTAAGGACGGTGAGCGGCCCTCTCACCGTCCTCAGACCCCCGGTCATGGAGGCCGATAGTCCTCGGCGAAGACACGTCGGCGGCGCCCAGGCCGCCGACTGCGGAACTCGGGTGGGAGAGTTCTCTCCCGTACCCGCCCCGCCGCCTCCTTCACGAGCATGATCTGCTCGCAGAAAGAGGCGGCGCAGTCCCACTTACTCCCGCTGGAGACCATGGCTCGCACCATGGTCTCGAGCGAGAGAGTGTCCACGTCCAGACCCACTACGAGGACCTGGCGCTGTTGCGCCCACGCCGTGCACTCCACTAGCGTATGGAGCGCTGTGTCATCGCTGCGGTCCTCGCAGTGCTGACATTCAGCCGTGGTTTCCCGGTGTCTTCGCCACAGATACCTACCGAAGCTACCGTGCCCGGTAAGCATCTGCGACAACCGGTAGGAGAGAGCACCGTGTCTTCTCTCCAGCCACTCGTTCATGACCGGTCTGACGGCCGCGATTGTGGCGAATCCCCCCTTTGGTTGCTCAAGTCGCACCTTCCATGTCTCCACGATTTCCTGGTGGAGCAAGGACCGCTGGGCCTCGATTTCTCGAGACGCAGGCCTTTGGCCCCGCTCCAGCGCCTCCTTACGCCATCTGAACAGTGACGCAAGGGCTCTCGCTTCCAGGTCCCATGGAGGGGTTCCGGCTAGGAGACATGCCGCCTCACCAGAGATCGTGCGGTATCCTCTTATCACCCTGACGGCCATCGCTCTCTGCGGGCTCAGCAATCTAGCCACATTGCTGACCGTCAGGGTCTCCGCCCATACGGGTGCCCCGTATAGGACCATGCTTCGCACGATCCCCAGGTACAGTCTTCTGTAGGGAGCGTTGGGTCCCCTGATGTTGGGCATCAGCCGCGCGAGTGCGGCTGATGCTCCCCTCAGTTTTGGGACCAAACTTCGGAAGTGATGTCCGAAGTTCCACCGGCCATCGAGTACGAGCCCCAGATACTTCATCGAGGGCTCGATGCCGATGCTGACGCCCCCTACCTGTAGGCTGGATCCCGCAGGTGGCCCCATCCGAGGTCTGTGGAAGCACAGAGCCTCAGATTTATGAAGTGCGACCTCGAGACCCAGCCGCCGAATCCGACCCACAACCTGAGCGACCCCTGCCGTGGCCTTTAGTGCTGCGTCCCGGTGCGTTGCTCCCCGCGCCGTAACGAGGGTGTCGTCGGCGTAACACGTTACGCTGACCCCTCTGAGCAACGGACCCCGCAGCACCCAGTCGTAACCGATGTTCCACAGGAGCGGTCCTAATACCGATCCCTGTGGAACACCGCACGACACATCACGCCGACCCGGCCGTTCGTAGGTACTTAATCGCATTCTGAAGGATTAAAATAAAGCTTCCCCAAAAATTCACTTTTTACAAACGTATTAAGGAGTTATACCTAATCGTGGCAAAACTTAAGCGGTTGCTCGTCGGAAATTGAGAAATTTTATTCTTCCCTTTATCGAAATACCTACCGATTATAGGTAGGTATATAACGACTGGATTTTCGGTTATGTTCTCGCAGATGTTAAATGAGAAAGGCAGAGCCTAGTCTTCTTGTTTTGCCCTGGGGTTATCCTTGCGACGCGTAGGTACCTACCTACCCGGGACTCCCGGCCGTAGGCAGGTGGAAGATCACCGTGTGGGTTTAGTCAGTTCGAGCCCGGCATAGCATCCATGAGAAGTCCCACACAAAAAAGAAATGCTTCTTGTTCTACAAAGTGATTTTATACGAAGTACAACGGGTATATACCTTTCCATTAGAATTTTATGACGGCTATTCATTAATTTCAGTAATGCCATGGCTATTTCATTACTATCGACTCGACTAACGCCAATTATCCGAGTATCAAGAGAGATCAGTAACCCCAATTTAGGGTTGTATTCATCTCACCATATTAACGCGGGTTCGAACTCGACGAAGGTAAACTAGATAGCGTAGGCTCTAAACAGGGAACATTTGAGCACAATTAAAGTTTTCACATTTGAGTAGGTAGGTAGGTACATACCTACAGGTCAGCGGCGGCTGTTTAATGAGCTAACTTGAGGAATCTTGTACGCCAGCTGCGATTCTCACTCTGCCTCACTTGTATTACATAAGTACCTACTTATGCTATAGTAGATGGAAACTATTACCACCCGCATCTACTGTCATTCCTGTCTCCCGTACCTAAACCAGTTTAGAACAGCTACACCGAGTTTATACTTGCCTACTTGGTAAATTACAAGAAGAGGGTTTTCCGAGTTCCTGGTTCCTGGGTAGGTCGATACCCGTATCAAAGTTAATCAGAAGATAAATTGAGGGGTTGAAAAGAGTAGGTAAGTAGGTACCTACCTACTTTCTTACCTTCCTAGGTAGGTATGGTATCTACTAACTAAAATGATTTCAATAGTCTAGATCCCATAGCACAAGCTTTTATTAGCTTCATTTGGGCTAGGTAATGTTGTGTGTAAATGTCCACAAACATTTAATTTAAAAAAAATCTAAATATTTAGATTGTTGAAATCTTTGAGTCATAATTAGGACTAGGTGCCTACGTTGTAATAATATCTACTTATCTCAATGGTTGAAATAATGTTATTAGAGTCTTATTTTGTTACGAATTTATGTAGGAAATGTGTAATACCTACATTGTAGTAGGACTAGATACCTACCCACCTACTTACTATTTCAGCTTGCAAGGGACAACTATCCATTCGTAAATCTAACTCAAAACCGAGGTCGATTGAAATCTAGATGACCTATTTAATTATCGGTTATGGACCATTTAACCATTGTTCTGTCGGAAAGTATCTTCCGGGAGGAACAGATATGCTTGATTTAAGCAGAGATGATTTTAAAATGCTATTAAGCTGTATGTATGAATGCGAGGCACAAACGCAGGAAACGGAAGACATAAAGTGCGCCGCCCGAGCGATAGCTCCCGTAATGTGACAATGACGCCTAGATACATATATCTGCACGTGGGTAACTGCGGTAATGTATCTTGTGTGCAGTGATTAGTGTGAGGGTTATTTAGAATTGCTTTTTGTGTCCTGTGCTGTGCCCCTGGGTTTTGCCTGTCACAGACGACGCCCTGGGGCACAGGTACTAACACGTACCTGCTACAAACCCCGCAACCCCATAGCACCTATTCAACTAATAGGTAGGTAGTAGATACCTATTTACAATAATGTATTGCCTGCTATATTTATTGCCGTTTTGAATATTCTGTAAAGCATCTTAAGTCACGGTCAATCCTGAGATGGCTAACCACATTATATGACACTAGCGGACGTCACGCGGTTTAACCCGCGTAGTTCCCGTTCCTGTGGGAATACGGGAATAAAATATAGCCTATGTTCACCGCAAAGGGTGTAGCTTCCCAACAGTGAAAGAATTTTTCAAATCGGTCCAGTAGTTCCGGAGCCTATTCGTTACAAACAAACAAACAAACAAACAAAAAAACAAATCTTTCCTCTTTATAATATTAGTATAGATTAATACCTAATTTGTAATTCTGTACTCTCATTTTAGTTCACCTCAATATGGAGTCACTCGGAACCCGAGCTCTACTTTACCAAAAAGGCACTACGTAGATTAATTAACATTATATGTAGGGGAAGGGCGGGCAGGATGGATATAGTTTAAATAAAATTCTGTTATTTAATTCAACATATGCTTTAATCATCCAAATATAGTTTTAACACAACATTAACATAGTAAGCTATAATTGGTAACAAAGAGATCGATCAAATTCTTAACCCAGTAATGCCTAGCGTGTTCAAATGGACACACAAATCAGGGTTGAATGAAAGAGTTGTTATGGTAATATTTTTTGACTTTTTTAATGGGATATTTTTAATTGCACCTCATTTTAATTTTTCTGCACACTAGGTAACTCCACTAATTTACTGAATGCAAACCAGAAAACTAAATGCTGTGCAAAAAAACTAATTGATTAACTAAACATGTCCTACTTAAAAAACTTAAATATTACTCAGAAGGAGATTACCTTTTTAATAGAATTCACACCAAAAATGTGGTTCGCACATCGAATATATGATTTGTGAAACAGAAATACGAATTGCATATCAAAAATACTAACTTGCACTCTAAATAGTACTATCTTATAACGGAATAGGTTAGGTTAGGTTAAACTTTTATTCTTTTTATCAATAAAATTTAATTTTGTAGAGGTGACTGATTAAATTGAGGTTTTACTTAGAATAAACGATGTTCCTAAAAGTAAATTAGGCGATAGATTTCCTCAAAAAAGGTTTTAATATTTTTGTTGAACAATGGAATTTTTAGATATACTATTCTGATTATAGTTATTCGTTCAGTAAAACAGTTCTGCAAATACCATTAAACAGTATAATGAATTTGGTTTATTTAGTGTGCATAATTAGTGTGCAAGTCAGTATTTTTGGTTTAACTTTGAAATATTTTGTTCGGAAAAAGGGAATAAACAGATATCGATTTAAATACATGCCTTTTTTAATTAATTTACTATTCTAACTTCGCATTCAAATGTCAAATTTTAATAAAATGTAAACATCACTGTTATAATAATTTTAGTTTCGTGAGTATATTCATTTATTTGCAGCCTTTAACTAGTACGCTGAAAAATTAGACCCGTGATGAGAGTAAGTAGTTATTATTTATGAACTATTTATTATATTCATGTTATTATAACACAAATTTATTGCCATATAGTGTATTTATTTATATAAAAAATTTAATATTGTAAGAATGTGATTTCATATGTAATATATAGCACTAAACTTCATGTGTCCATATGGACACGCTAAGCTTTAGCCATAGCATTACAGTATGTATTGTTTCGTTTTACATTTAGGTTTCGATTTTGACTAGTTTCTATGTAGAGGCACCACAAATCAAGCGGCAGATGTGCTAAGAGAAAGAAGGTAGTGGTGGTAGCATCGTCAGAGATATAGGCGGTTTACATCAAACGAAATGAGGAAAAATTTGAGATTTTATCATGATTTGGCCATTAGAAAATGTATTTTCATCGAGCGATTTGGGTGTACAACAGCCAAACATAATAAAACAATAATTCCGAAAGTACAGACTACCATCACATGCATGTGGATCACCACCTTTGTCCACAAGCTTTACTCTTCAGAAGAACCCAAAAATATGTTGGAGAAGATAGGATTGTCTACTCCTACAATACATTTATTAGACTCCTCTGAAGGCTAGTGAACAAATACATATTTATAGGTACTTATATAAATATGTAGATAAATATATATGAGAGGAAGTGGTTATAATCCCTATTTACATGGATGCTGGAGGCTTATAAGCATAATGCTGGTGATTTTCAAAATAAGATGCCACAGTTGAAGGTTTGTAAAGTGGGAGTATTAATATACCTAAAAACTTTTGCACTAGGTGCCAAAGGTGCAGGAAGATGGTCTACCTTCAAACTATTCGATGGGTTTGATAAGAAATATCATTATGTACCTACTGAAAATTACGTAAAAAAAGGATGAGACCCAAATGCAAAAGCAATGAGTTCAATGACCTCTGGTATTGATTGTACTGTACCTACTAAACATTAAAAATAAACTTATATTTTTAAAAAATGTCTTGTTTATGTTTATAAACAGAAAATAATAAATGTTGGTTACCAATTACCTAGAAAAATCTGTTTATGTTCTTGTCTTTTCAGCTATTGTAAGTGCTTAGTGTGTCCATTTGGACACATGATGTTTTTTAAACTTCCAAATTATTTATAAAAATAAAATTTATGATTAATGTCTAGAAATACGTCATTAAATTATATTTGAAGTCTAAAATTAATAAAATCCCAAAAAAAATTATTCGGGCATTACTGGGTTAATACTAATTAGTAAATCTGGACTTAAATCAGAACCTAGATACTATCCATCTTATCTGACTAGGGTAGGTAAGATGGATCATAGTATCGGGCATGATGGATCATCGACTTATGGACAAGTTATAGTTGTCCTTAATCATCACAATCATCACAAAAATACGATCCAACGCCTAAATAGGATGAGCAAAGTTCATGGGTCCAATTCTTGCATCCTGAACATTCTATCCAGTCGTCAGTTTCTGTAAGTGGATCATAAACTTCTTTGCAGACGGTACACAAGTATGTCTCCTGGTCATTGCTTCTCATAGATATCATTTTCGAGTCGGTATGATGGGTCTTCTTTTTTGTGTTAGATGTAGAAGGTTTGCTCATTTTCTTTTTATCAGATTTCAGGGTTGTAGACGTAGATTTCAGTGCTAACTTAGTCCTTTTAATATTTTCTTGTTTAATGTTTTTTGCAATGCTTCTTATCATTTTGTTTTGTTGTTCATCTTTAATTGGCGTACTGGTAAGTACTTCTGCTTTTTGTATTTTCCTTTTACGTTTTGTTATCTGTTGTCTGGTATATTTCGGTATGGGTCTTAAATGGGCAGGTGTAATTTGTTTCTCTGTGTTGCCATTTGAAATCAACAATAGTCGATCAGGAGATAAAGGTTTCGTGGGAGTACGTAAGACAGGTTCTGGAATTGGAGAAGGAGTACCTTGAGTGGGTTCTTCTACAGGGGGAATATTTTGAGGCGGTTCTGAGTCAGAAATTGTATTGGACAACGGTTCCTTATGTGGTTCATTTAATTCTTGCTGGGTTAATGTTGCTGCAGCAAACATTTCGTCTCCAAATACGTTCCTATCGTAGGGGTAAATACCACTTGCTTTAAATCCTTTTATAGCATTTAAAGCTGATGCTCCTTTAAGATAAGCAGGGCAAAACAATCTACAGATATCTTGTTGGTTTATGATACGGCCTGGATGTTGTTTTTGGAAACTGTTAATTTCTTGTTCTAAAAACGTCTTAATTGGTCCATAGACAGCGACGTCTAACGGCTGCACCCTATGTGTAGTATGTGGTGGAAAAGACAGTAATAGTAGTTTATGACACTGTTGCATAATAAGGGTTCTTATAACACGAGTGTGTTTTAAAAAAACGAGCCGTAGGCGAGTTTTTTTATAGTATCACACGAGTGTTATAAGACCAAGTTATGTACAGTGTCATACACTACTTTATCTACTCTCATACTATAATACCTGATTTCGTTTTGTTGTGATATATAGTTGCTCCTTGATTTCGCCGGTAACAGGTTCATGGTCATGTTTGACGCAGTTTCCAGAATGTCTGGTGGTGTACAATTACCACCATCCTCGCTTTAAGACATGTTTTTACACAAAAACTAATTTATTTTACAAACAAAACCAAACTTTGTTTAATTTAAATGTAAAATGTTGGCGCCAAAGCGCAAACATCGATTGCGCATGCGTGTTTCTTTTTTTTTAGGCTGCGGAGACCATAGATTTAGGATTTTTCGCTACTCTGCAGACACATTTTTTTTTTAAAGTAGAGGTTCAAACTTCTTTTTCAGCTGGAGATTGTTTATGGTGTATCGTAATGATTAAAAAGTTTTATTATGATATAGGTGTCCATACAAGACCTGTATCGTAATAAAACTTTTTTTTTGGCCTGTGCGTAATGTTTGTCATAATAGTATTGATTTCAATTTTATAATCTTTGTATTATAGTATCAGAGTAAATAAAATAACATTATTTTGTCGAGCATATTCTAAAGCCGGGTAATATTTATGCGACTCATGATTGTCGAGCAATAAAAGAACTTTTTTATCTGGTGATGGTCGGACATGTTCTACAAAAAATTGCAACCAGTCATAAAACTTCTCACTATTGACCCAGCCACTGTCTGTTACAGTAGCTTGCGATCCAGGAGGGGATTCATCCAGTAGCCTAGCCATCATTTTTTTTCTTTTGAAAATAAAGAAAGGTGGAATGTACGATCCAATAGCACTGCAACAACATATTACTGTAGTAAGCACACCTCTTTCTAGGCTTGATACAATTCCAACTTGCCTTTTTCCTTGTGTTGTAAGAATCTTTGGAGGCTTTGTAGTGGAAGTTTTTACCCCTGTTTCATCCATATTGTAGATTCTAGAGGGGTCTAAGTTATTTTCCATCATTTGTTTTTCCAAAAGATCGTAAAAGTGGTTGAGTTGTGTCTTATTAAAACCCTTGAGTCTTGCTATAGAAGTTGGTTCAGGAGTACGCAGTACAATTGTTGGGTTTCGCTTTTGAAAATGTTCAAACCAGTACTTACCAGCTACATCATTTTTGAATCGGGTATCCTTATTTTTGGCTTTGGCAAACTGTCCTGCTAGCTTCATGAATTCCTTTCTAGTCAAACCATAAAAAAGTGAATCTACTTTTTGTATGTATTCCACCAATTGTTTTTCTTCATCTGCGGTAAATATTGGACGAAATCTACCTAACTTTTTCTCAGAAGAATTACTCTGAAGGTGCCTATGCAATGTGCCGTACGGAATACAATACTTGATAGAAGCTTGACGTATAGACGAACGTTTAGCTTCTGCCATAGCTTGTTCGAGAGTCTCTGAAGACCAGGCTTCACGCTGGGATTTGCGTTTATAAGTGTTAACCATCTGTAAAGAGAAAAACCTTTATAAAATCTTAAAATTGAAACCGCATTGTTTTTATTTTAAAAACGTAGTTCAATACAGCTGAAATATACCAAGTAGTTTTACTTTATAATATCTACATTTTAACGTTTTTTAATTAACTTTTCATAACTTTGAATTACTTGGAAGGCAAGATGGATATAGCTAAAATAATTGATCCATCTTGCCTGCCCGGGTTTAGTTGAAGTAAAAACCTAACCACTCATAAAATAATTTCAATACAATGAAATCCATTCAAAGATGACATCTCTAATCAACATTAACAAGGAATAATAGCAGGGCTTGAAGAATTACACGTAAATAAGGTAAATAAACACTGTAACTTACATTGCAATCATCGATTTTTTGATTCGCCAAACGTAAACAAACACGTCACACACCTGTCGCGAGCGAGACGCGCGCACCAAATCCCAGCGTGAAGACCAGGCTTCACGCTGGGATTTGCGTTTATAAGTGTTAACCATCTGTAAAGAGAAAAACCTTTATAAAATCTTAAAATTGAAACCGCATTGTTTTTATTTTAAAAACGTAGTTCAATACAGCTGAAATATACCAAGTAGTTTTACTTTATAATATCTACATTTTAACGTTTTTTAATTAACTTTTCATAACTTTGAATTACTTGGAAGGCAAGATGGATATAGCTAAAATTATTGATCCATCTTGCCTGCCCGGGTTTAGTTGAAGTAAAAACCTAACCACTCATAAAATAATTTCAATACAATGAAATCCATTCAAAGATGACATCTCTAATCAACATTAACAAGGAATAATAGCAGGGCTTGAAGAATTACACGTAAATAAGGTAAATAAACACTGTAACTTACATTGCAATCATCGATTTTTTGATTCGCCAAACGTAAACAAACACGTCACACACCTGTCGCGAGCGAGACGCGCGCACCGACTGAGCGGGGGAAGCCCTCCCCGTCTATGCAATGCGCCCGCGGTTTCCAGATACGGATGCTTCCCGCGTTTTGTCATAATTCAATACATGTCCATCTTGCCTGCCCTATCCATCCTGCCCGCCCTTCCCCTAGGCGTTTGTTCGCTGTGCTAAACTACAATATAACAACGCTATCAAAGAACGTTGGCTGGTGCTACGACAAAGCTACGATGTTGCTACGAGATCGTGTAGTTCGCAACAGAAAGGTACAGTTGTAGGAAGGTACCTAATTTTAATTATAGTTAAAATTCTCAAACTAAATAAATGGTTCACCGAGCAGAATAAATTATATTGGCATCAACAAAACCACTGGCTATAAAATAATACAATTCAATACCGCAAATCATTTAATATCCATTCCCAGAAACAGTGTTAATGAAGTCAATACGTCGTAGTACCTATGCCTCGACTCAGTCAGGTGTTCAGATTCACGCGTCGCATGTCGTCGTGTCAGCTCGCAGTAATTGATAAACTTACAAGTAGCTATGTCAGCTTGAATTATGAAAGCGTTGTTGGTTCTGTATCGAACTGTTGTAAGTGACTTATAACAATAAACTCCAGTTGTGTCAATACGGTGGTTTCAAACATTTTAGTTTCTATTGAGAGTTTAGTACCTATAACTATAGAAAAAGACTGGTGAAAGACATACGGACCGAAGCGTCTCAGTAAAAGGTATCCGTTTTTAACCTTTGAGTACGGAACCGTAAAAATACTATCAACTAAAGTAAGCGCTCGTGGCCCCGCGGACTCAGTGTTCTGTAAACGATCACTGCAGTAAGCAACTTTCACTATGGCCGGTCCATGGATGGGTGACCATCCATGTGATCACTTTGTGACATTTATTTGAGCGTTTCCGTGCTTCGGAAGGCACGTTAAGCCGTTGGTCCCGGTTGCCAGTAAAATGGCAGTCGCTAAGCCAAGTTGAAAGCTTTATTTCAACAGCAGGCAGTCACAACCTGAGCCTGTCCATTTAAACACGGCAATATGGCTCACAACGTATTACGTGGGACAAATTAAAATAAAAGGTGAAATTTGGGCATATAATATGCCTCTGCCTACCCCTTCGGGGATAAAAGGCGTGATGATGAACTAAGTATATCTATCGATATAAAATTTAAGCCCGTCACATACCTAACCACATTTTAAAGCGCGAAAGATGCAAGATATTTTGACTAAATCTATGTTACCTACAGTACAGTCACAGTACAGTTTTTCAGTCAAAGCTGTATCTTCTTACCTGATGTACGTATGAAACTCGGGATGCGGGGTCCTGCGAACATCTTCGGGACCCCAATGGGTCGGGTCCTCCTCGTGGTGCATCCTGGGCAACGGAGTAGCGACCACTCCCCTTCCTCTGTGGGGGAGTGGTGCTACTCTGGCAAATTCCGGCCGAGGCGGGAGCAGCCCACCTGTGGGGTGCTCGGTGGTGTGTGTTGCTGCCGGCAGTGGCGGGGCAAGACCAAAATTTGGTGTGGGCAAGACAGATTTCGCGAGGCCCTGTTCTGTGGCACCAATAATAATAGTATCGCCTAAGGGAAAAAAAATACTTTAAACCACAGAGGTTTACGTCAAATGTGGTTAGTGGGGTCACTCGTCCCAAAAAATCCAGGATAAAACATATATTGTTGGTTCCACTACCTTAATAGGTCCATGAGTATTTGTAAATCCTGGTGGACCCCTTAGTGGAACCAACAGTCCGGAAGGAATTAAACAAGGGATTCTCCGCACTGGTCGGCGGCGCACAGTGGATCGATTCATACAAATCGGCGGACATAAGAATCTTAAAAACTTTTTACTGTTTTTACAAAAACTAATGATGCCAATGTGTTTATCTTAATAACTGTAGTCGAAAACAGAGACACAATTTTGATTAGACTTCAATTAAAAAAAAAACCGATAAAAACTGATTACAATTTGGAAAAGTACATTAAAAAAAACCGGCCAAGTGCGAGTTGGACTCGCCCATGAAGGGTTCCGTAATATATATATAAAAGTTCTTGTAGTTCGTTGTAACTTTCAATGATGAATAACACGTTCGCAGTGGTAAACATTTTTCTAGGCGAAAATTGCGGTTTATGACGTATTAAAAAAAATTACCAACTCGATCTGGTTCAAACCAAATTTCGTTGGTAGATTTTATGGCAATGTAAATCATATATTTTTTATAGATTTAACTTTCTCTTAATTTAGAAGTTAAAGGGGGGGGGGGGGCACACCTATAGATACTCCACACGTATGGGTTTGATGAATTTTTTTTTTTGAGTTTCAGTTCTGAGTACGGGGATCCCCAAATTAACTGCTTGTTTTTTTAGTTTTATATAAAAATCTTGTTGCGGTTTACAGAATACATCTGCTTACCAAGTTTCAACAGCATAGGCCTTATGGTTTCGGAGAAAAGTGGCTGTGACACACGGACGGACAGACAGACAGACAGACAGAGATGACGAATCTATAAGGGTTCCGTTTTTGTCATTTGGCTACGGAACCCTATAAAGGGATTGCTTGCGATTTTCTCATGTTTTCTTATTTTAACGCTTATTTTTTGTCTACATATTTATAATTTGGTTTGATTATTGAATGTACATAGTTTTAATTTTATTGTCTTTGTTATGTATTTTTGTTTATTTTAAGCTATTTTTTTAAAATTTATGTTATTCTAATTTTGTTTGATTATTTAATGCATGTTAATTGAATCGTTTCTGTTCTACATTTTTATTTATTCACTTTTGTTCTTATAAGTAAGTTTTTTGTATTTTTATAACTATGATATATGTTTTATAAAACGTGTTATTGTTGTAATTGATTAATACATTATTTTCTTCAAATCTTAATGAAAAATCACTATACAATACAAAAATGTTGTTAAAAAAGTAGGAAAAAATTATAGTCGTCTGCTTATAAGTATCTCTCAAAAACTCCCGATCCCGTATGCTAGTCATATTATTTTTGATGTGAGTAGAACAGTACTAAGCTGAAATGTAGTTTATTAACAATTATAACTGTAAAAAAAAACTAATTAGACATGTCGGAGTAGACATGCGGCAGCTGTTTTTAAAAGCGCAGGCCCGCTGACCTGGAGTAGGTCATCGGGTCTGCTTTATGCTTTATTACACTTATAGATGGATATCTAGTTAAATAACAGTGAAATAAATACTTAGGCGGTATTTATTTCAGAAACACGGTAATAAAAACAAGCAAATGGAACACCAATGAAATAAAATGAAATTAAATGAAAAATCTTTATTCATGTAAGTCACAATCTACATTTACTGCCAGATTCGCAACGCAATAGGTAGAGCTGGAGAAAAAAGAACCTGGCAATAAAACTCCGGCCACTCTTTTAACTTACAGTAGGTTATTACAACATAATTTTTATTCCAAATTAAAACCAACATAGAATCTACTCACAATGTTTTCTCTCCAAATTCCAGCAGCAAAAGTGAGCCCTCGGCCACAACCACTGTCTATTTATAAATCCCCGCCACTCAAATTGTTCTCACAAAACACGTGGCTTGATATTTAATGTTTTCTTTTTAAATCAAAGAAATGTGGTTCAATTTATTTTTGAGAAATAAAGTTATTAATTTAATTAGTCAAACAAACTGTTAAATTGAATGAAATCGTTAAAATACAAAGATTAATTCATTCTCAGTAAAATGAACATTGCCGGAACTATAGGAATAACAAAAATCCTGTTTTGATTAAAAACATTTTCAAATGTCGACAATATTCGTATTAATTGTCAATAAGAATTTAACAATAGTCTTTATTGTAGGTTCTTACGAACCTACATAGTCACATAACACTTAGGTAACCTAATTAGTTCAACACTACATCAAGTTATACAAATCAGTGTTAATAAATTCTACAACTATATCTATTCGAACCTTATATCACAAAATAGTAAGGTATCAGTAAAGTTGCTCATTGTAATGGTTTTAATCTATTTATAATCAAATAGATTTTAATTAGTAATTCTCGGTGTGGCGACACGGCCATACTGATCGGCGATGCGTGCTCTGCATCGTGTGGTAAGGTCTAGATCTGCAAAATAAATATTAAAAGCTGAGGCTTGGTAGTTCTACAGTACACGCAAACCAGAAAAACTTGGTTAAGCAAATATAATTCCATTGGTCATAACCTTACATCGTGGTAGCATGTAGAGTGTCACCGCTCATAGTTAATGAAGACGGTGAGCTGGTTATGATGCGCTCACTGAGTGCTACTACTGCGATCCACATCAATCAATGAATCAAATCAGCCTATATCAGTCCACTGCTGGACGTAGGCCTCTCCCAAATGACGCCACAACACACGGTACTGCGCACATGTAAATACATGGCAACAGATTTTTTTTTTTTTTTTTATACACAGGGAAGGATTTGTAGGGGAGAGGTCGATGCTGTCAAAGACAGGGGCCCTAGGGGATGTTGGTAGGGTCGATGCTGTGCCCTCAGCGGTCTTGTACGCCTTGTTACACAGGGGACCATTATTCTTTCAGGATTGGGATATCCACTCGTAGTGGTTCTTACTGCTCATTCCACATGACAACAGTTTTTTTTTTTTTTTTTTTATACACGGGTAAGGATGATGTAGGGGAGAGGTCGATGCTGTCAAAGACAGGGGCCCTAGGGGATGTTGGTAGGGTCGATGCTGTGCCCTCAGCGGTCTTGTACGCCTTGTTACACAGGGGACCATTATTCTTTCAGGATTGGGATATCCACTCGTAGTGGTTCTTACTGCTCATTCCACATGACAACAGTTTTTTTTACACGGGTAAGGATGATGTAGGGGAGAGGTCGATGCTGTCAAAGACAGGGGCCCTAGGGGATGTTGGTAGGGTCGATGCTGTGCCCTCAGCGGTCTTGTACGCCTTGTTACACAGGGGACCATTATTCTTTCAGGATTGGGATATCCACTCGTAGTGGTTCTTACTGCTCATTCCACATGACAACAGTATTTTTTTTTTTTTTTTTTTTTTTTTTATATATACGGGTAAGGATATGTAGGGGAGAGGTCGATGCTGTCAAAGACAGGGGCCCTAGGGGATGTTGGTAAGGTCGATGCTGTGCCCTAAGCGGTCTTGTACGCCGTGTTACACAGGGGACCACTATTCTTTCAGGATTGGGATATCCACTTTTTGTGGCTTAATACAAATAATAAATAAATAATATGATTCAGGATAGGGATATTAGTGGCTTATTGGCGACTCCACGCCCCAATAGCATCTTTTCATTTAAATATTTTATTAGCTAATTTGGTGACTCCACGTCCCAATAGCATCATTTGTCTAATAATTCAGCTAGCATTTTAATACCGATTAGACTGAAGAAACTAAAATGAAAATACCTCACCAGATTTTTCAATTTGTGGTTTCTGAGAATCAAGTACTCGCTGGGTGCGGTGCCGTCCGCGTCAGCGCCAATGCGCCAGATGACCTAACCTAAGCTGTAGCTCACCACGAGGTTTTGGGCGCCCCGCTGTTGATTGTGGGGACCTTTAGCGCCCGTCTATGATGTCCTAATGCTTCCTTTAGAAGACAGCGGCCGTTGTCGAAAACGCTGTAAACTTAAACAAAGATGCCTCTGTAAAAACTATTTTTTTTTTTTTTTTTGCACGATTCCTGTCAAATCTCGCCTTATCTTTAGTAGATGTCTGTGTCGTTGTTGTACGTGCCGTTTAAGAAGTTTCAAACTAGGTACTTCAGTGGTTGACCAAATTAGGCAATTCCGCTGGTAAACAGTTTTGGCACTGAAATAAGAGGAGCTACGCCTGCAGTTTGGACTATCTGATGCCTGAAGTCTCGTAATCCCTTATCATGATAAGACTATTAGCCCTACTGATACCTGTGGCTACTATACAGGGACATCGTTTATAATCACTTGTTTTGGGGCTAGGAAGAGATGAAATACTTGTTTGGGCCACCAAGGTTCAATGCTTGCCTTTGTAGTTTGTATAGCGTAACAGAACTTACTTTGCATAGGAGTATTTATAAAGAGGGAATCCTACATGAATGCCATGCCGGCTCTTACCGACTAAAAACCACACGTTTCCTACCTAATGTGCCTACGGTTGGGAGCCCCGGGTAAGCTCTCGGAAGGATGACCCCAGGACTCCCGACAGACCTACAGTTACCACTGCTGCCTCACCTAGCGGTGGGGGAATATACATAGGAGTCTACTGTGAAGGTTACACGTTCCTGTTCATCTGAAGTGCCTGGCTTACGCGGTAAGTCGACGTGTAGGTATAGCTTCGAATGGCACTGTCGGTTTGCTAATAGAGCGCAAGTGAACTTGCGTTGATCTAAAGATTCGAGGTCCTGAAAACGATGCAATTGTCCTAATTTTAACGGTGAAAAAATCTTTACTAACGGTGCAAATTTTTTTCAAAATAGTAACTTCCATAATTTTATGAAGAGTCTTAAGGTATTAATTACTAAAGCTTCTTTGGAAAGATTTAGGTACAACAGTCAACCGTTGTGTACCTACCCAAGATTGGGTCTCGCTTTTCCGATACCTATCTTGACATTTTCTTGCAGATAACATCCCTGGACGGTCTCATCTCAATGGAAACCGTCTATGATAGCACGTTGTACGTCTCTACATCTCGACGTTGTTTACTGTTTATTCAGATGAATAATCATTAATCAAACTGTTATTCAAGACTTTGCCTGTTAAAGGTATTTCAGTTTAACAATATCGGCATGCTGCATCCGCTCGCCCTTCCTGTATTTATTTCAAATTCAAATTTTTGCGAATATACCATTATGGATGTGAGACAGCAAGTCTTCCTTGTGCTTCGAGGCTTAAAGCGCGTCGCAGTCGGGATACCGTATAATCATCTTGAAATGGCGTCCATACAAGTAATAGTTAAAACGTTTGACCGCTCGTACTACCACCAAAATCTCGAGTTCGCTCGAGTGATACTTATCTAGTTTCTACATCGCATCGGTCGTGTGCATACTAAAAAAAAAGCCACTATGTGCTGCCGACCCCTATTGATTTGAATAAGGATTGACCCGAAGTCAAGGCCCAGCCAAGGAAACAATTCGCTAGGTTCTTTTCCTAGAAATATTCTATGCCATGCTTCCTCATGAACATGGGTCCATTGCCACTTAGCGCCTTAGATAGTCACTTCATTAAGAGAAGCCACAGCAGGAGAGATATTTGGTATGAACGAGCGGGAGTATTCAGCGCGACAACTGAATAGACGAATTTGTTTAGCATTTGTCGGTACCAGAGTTTTTAGGCTTAACCTTTTTAGGGCTAGGACGCACTTGACCGTTCTGTACTAAATTTTTTGCATACTCAATTGACCGTTAACAGAAAAGGCATTATTATAAATAAATAATAAATAAATATTCACGGACATCTCACACATTATTCTATGAGGATTGGAAATCCTGGTTTACGGAATGATATTAAGACTAAGCTCAGATTAGTAAATAGTTACTGCTTTAATGACAGAGCTTGGAGAGAAAACCTATGGTATTTACCACAGATATCAGAAAAATATGTACTGATAACGTCATCTATACAAACCTATGCTATACTACCTTTGTGGTCATTGTCTGAACTAAAGAGGTAATTTTATTTTTCTGGGTGTTTTTAAGTCATCTTCGATATCAAGGTTACCTTATGCTATCTAATAAAAATAGATTTGAACCTACCAACACGTCTGAGGTAATAATCTTGTGAAATGTGACATTCAATTTCTACATTAATTCTATTATCTAGAATCTAGACAGACTTAAGATGCTCGTAGAAACAACAGGAAACCTATGCCACCAAGTAATTTTGTTGACCACACGTTTTCGGTTTTCCGGCAAATTGTATGAGATTGACTCACGAATTAACAAGCACTTAACCCCGCTATCAAAGATGGTATTATTAATAACCTTACCTATCCTCACACGCATTGTGTTCAAGCTGGACTAGTTAAGAACAGAGTTCATATTATAGGTTATGTGCTTTTCGCGGCGATAGCAGGTACCAAATGTGTAAACGGCTTTTGATCAAAATGAATAAAATTCAAGTACCTACTATAAGTTTGTTCGTATAACCGTTGTGTTGGCCGGGTTATTGTTGCATGGGAACACAAGTTTCTTTCAACCGTACGTTTATCCGAATCTGTTGTAGTAGCTTTAAAACGTCACTTACGAGAGGTATGACCGGACTTACTACAAAAATTACAGTAAGAAGCGTTTCCACTATCAATGGAATATTTTAACAGTTTCGGTGGTGGTTGTGATCAATTCGCGTTTGAACGCTTACATAATATAGAAGAGGTAACATAACCTATCATCGCTGCTACTGCATCGCAATTTTGTAACCACTAAGCTGGCAGACTAGCTTATGGTGGCCCCACCGAGGACGCGGTAACTAGCCAGTTGTCAACCTATGTTAGCGCGGCCCTTCAGCAGTCTAGTTATTTTCATACGTATATCGTAGTCACTTGATAACATAGTTCGTTTGAAACAAACAAAAAAAAACAACATGATTACATCAATTGCAGTCGCCAACGCGACGTTACCGCCTAGGTCATATGAGGGTAGAAATACATCGGTACTTAATCATAACTTTCTTTTGTTGTTTCGACAGGCGATCACTCATACATTACTTCACTGTGATCATATTAAAATAAAATTCAGGTGGTACATTACCCCTTTGCTGTTGTAGCTGTGTGACGGTGCTGGTGGAAGACTTACTAGCACCAGGATCTCGCACAGCCGCGGAACACGCCGGCGCGCACGTAACCGCGTGCGGCGCGTTGGTAAACTGGTACACAATCTTCGTAGTAAAGATCCTGAAAAATTAAATAGTCTCGCACAGTATTTTGTAGGTAGTGATCCCACTTCTGATGTCGGAGTAGACATGCGGCAGCTGTTTTTAAAAGCGCAGGCCCGCTGACCTGGAGTAGGTCATCGGGTCTGCTTTATGCTTTATTACACTTATAGATGGATATCTAGTTAAATAACAGTGAAATAAATACTTAGGCGGTATTTATTTCAGAAACACGGTAATAAAAACAAGCAAATGGAACACCAATGAAATAAAATGAAATTAAATGAAAAATCTTTATTCATGTAAGTCACAATCTACATTTACTGCCAGATTCGCAACGCAATAGGTAGAGCTGGAGAAAAAAGAACCTGGCAATAAAACTCCGGCCACTCTTTTAACTTACAGTAGGTTATTACAACATAATTTTTATTCCAAATTAAAACCAACATAGAATCTACTCACAATGTTTTCTCTCCAAATTCCAGCAGCAAAAGTGAGCCCTCGGCCACAACCACTGTCTATTTATAAATCCCCGCCACTCAAATTGTTCTCACAAAACACGTGGCTTGATATTTAATGTTTTCTTTTTAAATCAAAGAAATGTGGTTCAATTTATTTTTGAGAAATAAAGTTATTAATTTAATTAGTCAAACAAACTGTTAAATTGAATGAAATCGTTAAAATACAAAGATTAATTCATTCTCAGTAAAATGAACATTGCCGGAACTATAGGAATAACAAAAATCCTGTTTTGATTAAAAACATTTTCAAATGTCGACAATATTCGTATTAATTGTCAATAAGAATTTAACAATAGTCTTTATTGTAGGTTCTTACGAACCTACATAGTCACATAACACTTAGGTAACCTAATTAGTTCAACACTACATCAAGTTATACAAATCAGTGTTAATAAATTCTACAACTATTTCTATTCGAACCTTATATCACAAAATAGTAAGGTATCAGTAAAGTTGCTCATTGTAATGGTTTTAATCTATTTATAATCAAATAGATTTTAATTAGTAATTCTCGGTGTGGCGACAGACATATTTTCTTAAAGAAAATAAGAAAAATGATCCTTTGTCATATAGCTCCCAGAGCGGTGCCTAGGGGTACCTAAAATGTTTGGCAGATATTTTGCTAACAACTCATTAAAAGTCACTATAAGCGTTATAATAAGAAAACACGAGAAAATCGCAAGCTATCCCTTTTTTAATGTACTTTTCCATTCATTGCAATCAGTTTTTTCGAAAAAAATTTAAAATTGAAGTCTAATCAAAATTGTGTCGCTATGTTTTCGACTACAATTATTAAGATAAACACATTGACATCATTCGTTTTTGTAAAATCAGTAAAAAGTTTTTCAAGAATCCTATGTCCGCCGATTTGTATTAATCGATCCACTGCGCGGCGGCAAGGATTACCTACTCGCGTAATAGTTACGCAACGTAAGCAAATGTTGCCACACTAAAAAAACATTATTTTCACAATAAAATTAATTTATATCTTTTTTTATTTTAATCTCGCTTTGAAGCAATGCATAAAAAAATTTGAGGCGCGGGGCCCCTCGTACCGTGAGGCCGTGGGCGGTGGCCCACGTCGCCCACGCCTTACGCCGCCACTGGCTGCCGGCCGTGAGTAGCAACACGGCTGGCAGCAGCAGTGCTGGGCCGCTATTGCCTCGTCAGTTGACGAGGTGATGGCGGCAAAGAGGGAGGCGCGGGGGAGCGGGAGTAATGGAAAATACTCCCGCTTCGCCGTGCAGTTCGGGGGCGGCGCAGTAAGGAGTTCACTGCGCGCCCCCGATTGTATCGTGTTGCTGCTGTCGCTCCACCACGTTTGCTGGCGAGGCGATAGTGGCGAAGTATGAGAGGCACTGCATGGAAGGGCGGGAGTTTGGGTAAATGCTCCCGCCCTGTCATGCAGTTTGGGGGCGCCTGCGCTAGGAGCTAGCGCACGTCCCCCGATTGTTTCATGACCGAGGGCGTAAGGTTGGGGGACCCCGCCCTCCAACGGTCACATGGCGGTGGGCACCTTTCCCGTGTTCCGGGGGTGCCAATTAGCGCACGCCTGCGCCAGCAGCTCTCTGACTCCTCTATGACAGAGGGGCGCTCGAGAGCGGTGCAGGCGTGGTTTTTTCAGCTCCTTAGAGAGCTTTGGGGAGCCGCCCATCTGGCTCCCCCGAGGAGAGCTCCGAATTAACGGGGCGCCCCTAGCCGGGTCGACGTGAATAATCTTTTGATATCCCTCGGCCCGGCTAAAGGGTGAGGAGGAACACCGCGGGGTTTAGTGGGTAGGACGGTCCATCCCGGACCGGGCCGGGAGTCCCACACACCATCCCAGCTGCCCCTGAAGCTGGGATGAAGGCGAGTAAATGCGTTCCCCGCGTCAAAAAAAAAAAAAAAAAAAAAACGTTTGAAACTCAGACCTGAAATTCGTGAATGAAGCAATTATTAAGCAATTATTCATGCAATAAAAGTTTTGGAATTCTACGTCCTTCATGCTGAACGCGAAGGCAACCAGCCATCCAAACGTCAGGATCGCTGGTCAAAAAAATATGCTTGTTTCTCAAAATGTATTTTATGTAGCAATTCTTGGAGACGTGTAGCAAATATAAGCAATCATGTAGCAATTTTTGAATATACTTTGGGACTCGTTTGTCACAGGCAACCTGCCATTCTGACGGTGACACTATTTTGTATACAAACCTGGTAGTCATAATACTTCAAAAATTCTTCCAAAATCCAGTAGATACTCAGTGCGCGTAGTAGTAGAGATACAAGGGCCATGTTCTCGGTAAGCGGAAGGCATAAACCATCCAGAGAACTCCAAAAGCACTAATGTCACGCCGCGGTAACGTCTGCGCCACGTCACCACTAGGTGTATCTACCTATCCCAACGTTATTCAATAACATACTCGTAACTAGCAGCACACGTTTCTGACGCCGCTCTGTATTGAATCTTATTACAATGTGACTCTCTGATACCTATAAATTAAATCGAGTCAAGTGATGCTCTATCTGTTGCAGTTTTTGTGTTGCATTGCATATTTACCTACTAATTTATGACCAGCGTTCATGCTGCGGCTCGTTGGTGATAGCTTGACGGGCTTGACCTCGACGTTAACGCGTGAACGTAAATTTACTTAGGAAACGTCCTATGTCTTATGAGACAGCTGACGTTTCACGAGGAAATTTACGTCCTCCGTCAAATGTTTCATGCTTCTTTACATTAACATTTCATCCACGTCCTCAATCAAGTCGCATGAGCAAAAATTGGCGCCCCCTATCAAAAACTACAACACTCAAAAATATTCAGAATAGAACCAAATCAAGATGCAAGGCAGCAAACCAGAGAATAAAATTTCAAAGAAAAAAAATCGATCCCAATACCTTATGGTGGTTCAGGTCTCTTTTTGGACAACCACTCCCATAGAATACATTCCATGACTAATTAATCGTTATATAGAACAGAGTCATCTATCGCAAAGTCTATAAACTACAACAATAATTAGATATTGATAGTACGCAACACTCGTTTACATAGTTACATGCTACGCTGCGCTAGATGGCTCTGACATCAACTTTACATTTAAAAGGCACGGAAACGAGAGAATAAACGAAATCATTGAAAATTTCGCATCTTTTGAATAAACGGCTAAACATTTATTTTAAAACAAGAGCTGAAACTCGTCTTAGGCCCGCCCCATACATCAGTTCGAGCATTTAGCCATATCAACATACACTGACTGCTCTGGCAGTCATAACACCTACGAGTACTACCTACAACAGTTCGCACCTGCCATTCCCCTGTTCTCAGTAGTACTATCGTGCAGTCTTTTCAGTAGTAGATACTAGATACTCGTATTGCCTAAAAGAAAGAATATCCCAGTAGTATGTACTACAGGTAAGACTACATGGTAGTACAGCGGCAGTTGGTATCAACCCGTGTGTAGAAGACTATTACTATTATATAAGTGCACTAAGACATGTAATCGCAGTCTATTGAGACACTTCACCACAACCTATGGACGCTTGCGGTGTTACACTCGACCTGAGACACGGACCCAGCAAAAATCTTCTAACACCTGTTGAAGAAATCCATACTACTCTTGGGAAAATAGAGGCAGGGAATTAATTGGTTTAATTATTTTATTTTGTCTCAATTATAATTATTATTTATATCAAAATTATCGTTTGATTTATCTGCGACGTTACTAGGTCTAGGTACATTTTGTAACGGTAGGACTATTAGGAAAAAAATATAACAGGCAAGTCTAACTATCAGTAAGTCTAATGGGATAAATATTCCCTATAGTACTACTGGTAAGACTATACAGTAGTACTACTGGGAATAGGTCAATTAACCCCTTCCACAATTCCAGCTATAGATTATATTATATATTATGAGTTAGGTAAAATGTACGCGGCAGATAGACCCTATCTTACCTTATAAAGAGCGCTCCTGAGAGGGTAACACACCATGAAGAGAGTCGCAGCCTTTTATGTCATTGAAAATCAAATGTTACAAAAAAAAACATACTTATATAGTTGAGTTCTTTATTGTGAATATCGGTAAAATAGAATAAAATTCAACTTTTATTGTTACATTAAAAAGGTAGCTATTTTTACACAGATATAGTTTAGCCCTTGTCTGTGGATCGACTGATTCAGTTTATAACGAATATACTCCATATCTGTTTTTGGGAATAGAGTCATCTATCACAACCTATAAGAACTATTACAGTAGCAGCTAATGATTTTACGTTACTCATTTTAATAGTAGTGTGTTGCGCTAGATGGCGCCGTTACCGCCACTGTAATGTGTGTTAACAAATAACCGAAATTATTCTGAGCTCAGTTTATAAAACCGAGTATTCACTTGAAGAGGAACTGCACTCGTTTTAAACAAAAATGTCTACATTATTTTGATAGTAGATATCTAGTAATTTGAGGTATTCTACCAAGATTTACGGTGGCTTACCTTTTCGGTTTTCTACCCCAAAACGCATGACTAATTAACCAATCAAACCAACCTGTGACAGCCCACCGCCGCACGTGTACCCAAACGGCAGTGTCTCCCCGCTCCACGGTCACAGACATGTCCGTCCACTCCGCAGGCTCAGTAGCACTCTGGTAGCACGGTGTACACCCACGGGTACATCCGCCATTACAGTGCACACACACACACACACACACACACACACGCACTCGTTAGCTGCAGTGCGCGTGACACTTGTATCACCTTGTGTGTAGGTACTATGTAGTTGTGCAGTAGTGCGTAGTGTGAGTACAGTGGTCCGTGCGACACTCGGAGAGGTCCTCCTTCAGCGTGTGGCTCTGTGCCGGCTTCATGTCGGTTATAATGTTCTGTAGGTAAGACAAAGTAGGGTTATTGTAAGTCGATTCCTGTTCTATGATTTTTTAAGATTGCTGTTTTTGAAGGGTAAAAACGGGACTCTATACTGAAACTTCGTTGTCCGTCTGTTTGTTTGTTTCGAGGCTTTTGAGATACGGAACCGTGATAGCTACAAAACTAACTGTTGCTGTTATAACAACAAATACTAAACTCAGAAAAAAATATTTTAGAGGGTTCAAAAAACGTGATTTTTTTGATTTGCTTCGTGATCTAAACTACAATTTAGAAAACACAGTGGTGGTGAGAGGTACAAATCGACACACTGTACAATATATACATTATATTATGGTAACGTCTTTATACCCGAAGGGGTAGGCAGAGGCATATTATATGCCCCCATTTTACAGTTTTAACTGTACAATGCTGCACAACTTCCGCGTACCGTTTGTGTCAAGACCGTGGGAGAGAGGTCCTGAAGTGCCCCGGCAACTCAGTGTGGTGGCCAGTGAAGTCCCGCAGAAACACGGGTCCCTCCAGGCGCCACTGTCCGGGAACAGTGGACGCACACATACATCTGATTCATAGTCTCTTTCTACGAGTAACCAAAGGGAGTAGGAGTGGTACTCAAGTGTGTTTGTCTACAATGCAATGCACAAGAAATCAAGAGTTATATACTATGCCTGGGAAGTGCACTACTACAACACAATACGTGAAGCTGAGCCAGTGCGCAGTGTACAGTTGCACGGACGATACTCCAGCACCAGGGCTGTGCTTGCGGTGGATTCGTCAGTGTCTATAACATTTCGCTCCCTGTAGCCTAACTAGTGTGAAGCAATAAGCATACGACCTATGCAAAGAATAAAGTTATATGTGACTAAAACAGCAAAAGTGTTTTTTTGTGTAAATAGTGTTAGATTATCCTATTTTATACACTAGTAAAATCAAAAGTTTAAAAACTTGACTAGTTACGAAGATATCAATTGAATAAGGTTACATGTAATTTATTGTTCCAACGTGTAAGGACTTACACGCACAGGTACCATTGTTTACCGTCGGGAGCTCCGCGTCCGCCACCCTCTCACCAGGTCACATCAACACACGTGCTAATATTCTTCGTAAGGTCGTTCGCTCGAGCGTACAACGCAGTAGTAATTATAAATAAGTCTAGTTTATATAATTATTAGTAATTTAGGTGGCCATTATGAAAAACACTCGGTCTAAACATATGTTAAATCTTTTTACTAAGCAGAAAGTACTAAATCATACAACAGCAAAAAATTCTATCGTGATAAATAATGAAGAATCAATGAATATTACTTCAGATGAGTAAATGTTTTATGTTTATTTTGCCATGTATGACAAATTAAATAATTTTGTTAACTTTAATTGGCAATTTTATCATGAAATAATATTTTAAATGCTTTTTTAAATAACTTGAATAAACGCAGCTCTTCCATAGAATACAGGTGTATATAGGTTTAGAACACCTATATACACCCATATTCTATGGAAGATCAGCTTCATTGAAAATATGTCAAGTAATGAGTGCAATATCTGTTTTTTATCGTATAAACCATTAAATCAAATATTATATAACTCCTGAAAATTCATTCATATCATCCGACACTACTTTATTCTTTGTAGATTACGTAAAAATATCGGGTAATATATGCACAAGTAACTTAATTCGGCGGAATTCACATCTAAAATATGAGTTCTATATGTAGATGCTACTTTATTCTTGGATCAATATTAAGATATAACCTTTTTGCAACTAAAATTTAGTATGAAAAATGAGACAAAATTATTTAATTTCAATATTAGCTACTTATAAACAGCTATTAATGACCATTGACACCGTTATTTTTTGTTTAAAGTTTAGGTTATGTAAAAAAATTTATTAAGTACCTAGACTTAATAAAATTTTCATGCCAGTGTTTGTAGCCAAAGTTCTCCGAAATATTTGCCCGGTTAGCTAGTAATGCATATTTCTTTTTCTGATTTCTATTTCAGAGAATATCGTTAAAAACCAAAAATGCGTTAATGGAGTCACCGTTACCACAAGGAGCTGAAAACATTTTTCAAGAGATGCCCGACGTACGGGAAGCTATTTGTTTTTAGTACTACATCAATCAATCAATCAAAATATCAGCCTATGGCAGTCCACTCCTGGACGTAGGCCTCTCCCAATCTACGCCACAACACACGGTCCTGTGCCTTACGAATCCAGTCCCAGCCTGCGACCATTTCCAGATCGTCGGTCCATCTGGCAGGTGGACGTTCTACCCAACGTTTGCCAAGTCGCGGTCTCCACTTCAGAACTCGTCGGTAGTTCTGCTGATGTCGACCTATGCAAAGAATAAAGTTACATGTGACAAAAACAGCAAAAGTGTTTTTTTGTGTAAATAGTGTTAGATTATCCTATTTTATGCACTAGTAAAATCAAAAGTTTAAAAACTTGACTAGTTACGAAGATATCAATTGAATAAAGTTACATGTAATTTATTGTTCCAACGTGTAAGGACTTATACGCACAGGTACCATTGTTTACCGTCGGGAGCTCCGCGTCCGCCACCCTCTCACCAGGTCACATCAACACATGTGCTAATATTCTTCGTAAGGTCGTTCGCTCGAGCGTACAACGCCGTAGTAATTATAAATAAGTCTAGTTTATAAAATTATTAGTAATTTAGGTGGCCATTATGAAAAACACTCGGTCTAAACATATGTTAAATCTTTTTACTAAGCAGAAAGTGCTAAATCATACAACAGCAAAAAATTATATCGTGATAAATAATGAAGAATCAATGAATATTACTTCAGACGAGTAAATGTTTTATGTTTATTTTGCCATGTATGACAAATTAAATAATTTTGTTAACTTTAATTGGCAATTTTATCATGAAATAATATTTTAAATGCAAATAACTTGAATAAACGCACCTCTTCCATAGAATACAGGTGTATATAGGTTTAGAACACCTATATACACCCATATTCTATGGAAGATCAGCTTCATTGAAAATATGTCAAGTAATGAGTGCAATATCTGTTTTTTATCGTATAAACCATTAAATCAAATATTATATAACTCCTGAAAATTCATTCATATCATCCTATACTACTTTATTCTTTGTAGATTACGTAAAAATATCCGGTAATATATGCACAAGTAACTTAATTCGGCGGAATTCACATCTAAAATATGAGTTCTATATGTAGATGCTACTTTATTCTTGGATCAATATTAAGATATAACCTTCTTGCAACTAAAATTTAGTATGAAAAATGAGACAAAATTATTTAATTTCAATATTAGCTACTTATAAACAGCTATTATTATCCATTGACACCATTATTTTTTGTTTAAAGTTTAATGTACCTAGGTACTTAATAAAATTTTCATGCCAGTGTTTGTAGCCAAAGTTCTTCGAAATATTTGCCCGGTTAGCTAGTAATGCATTTTTCTTCTGATTTCTATTTTCAGAGAATATCGTTAAAAACCAAAATGCGTTAATAGAGTCACCGTTACCACAAGGAGCTGAAAACATTTTTCAAGAGATGCCCGACGTACGGGAAGCTATTTGTTTTTAGTACTACATCAATCAATCAATCAAAATATCAGCCTATGGCAGTCCACTCCTGGACGTAGGCCTCTCCCAATCTACGCCACAACACACGGTCCTGTGCCTTACGAATCCAGTCCCAGCCTGCGACCATTTCCAGATCGTCGGTCCATCTGGCGGGTGGACGTTCTACCCAACGTTCGCCAAGTCGCGGTCTCCACTTCAGAACTCGTCGGTAGTTCTGCTGATGTGGCCTGCCCACTGCCACTTTAAAGTGCTTATTCTGAGAGCTATGTCGACCACTCTAGTTCTCTGTCGAATAACCTCATTCCGAAGATTATCCCTCAGAGACACTCCAAGCATAGGTCGTTCCATAGCTCGCTGCGCGACCTTAAGGGCATGTACCAACCCCACCGTAAGTGTCCACGTCTCGGCACCGTAAGTCATAACCGGTAGAACGCACTGGTTGTAGACTATCGTCTTCAGGCATTGCGGTATAGGCGAAACGAAAACTCGACGCAGTTTACTGAATGCTTGTGCAGAATTCCGCCTAATTGTTCCAGTGTCTCCACTACTATAACGATGTCGTCAGCAAACCGAAGTTGCGAGATGCGCCCGCCGTTGATGTTGACACCCAACCCATCCCAATCCAGCGGCAGCGTCTTGAATATGTCCTCAATCGCGTTGGTGAAGAGCTTAGGCGATATAACATCACCTTGTCTTACACCTCGACGCAGTTCTATGGAGTTGGTTTTAAAGTTTTCAGCTGGATGGTCATTGTTGCGGTGTCGTACACACATCTAAGTACCTCGATATATCGCCAGTCGACACGACATCGCTGCAGAGTTCAGGGACTGCCCAGGTTTCGACTGAGTCGACAGCCTTCTCGTAGTCCACAAAAGCCATACACAGCGGCTGATTGTACTCATTTGTCTTCTGAACAATCTGCCTAACAGTATGTATGTGGTCAACGGTAAACCCGGAAACCCGGCTTGCTCCTTTGGCTGAAAATCGTTGAGCTTTCCGGCGAGGCGGTTTGTGACTACTCTCGCGAACGACTTGTAAACATGGCTCAGGAGTGAGATGGGTCTTTAGTCTTATTACCTTTCTTGAAAAACAGAGTCACCGTACTCCCGCTTCATGCTTTAGGTGTTTGTCCCTGTTGGAGGACGGAATTAGACCTGGCGCTGTTGCGCCCTCGCCCGCGCCGTGCACTCCACCAGCGTGTGGAGCGCTGTGTCATTGCTGCGGTCCTCGCAATGCTGACACTCGGCCGTGGTTTCTGCCGTGGAAGCTACCGTGTCCGGTAATTATCTGTGACAACCGGTAGGAGAGAGCACCGTGTCTCCCCTCCAGCCACTCGTCCATGACCGGTCTGACGGCCGCGATTGTGGCGAATCCCCCCTTTGGTTGCTCAAGTCGTACCTCCATATCTCCACGGTTTCCTGGTGGAGCTGGGACCGCTAGGCCTCAATTTCTCGAGACGCAGGCTTTTGACCCCGCTCCAGCGCCTCCTTGCGCCATTGAAATAGAGACGCAAGGGCTCTTGCTTCCAGGTCCCACGGAGGGGTCCCGGCTAGGAGACATGCCGCCTCAACTGAGATCGTGCGGTATCCCCTTATCACCCTGATGGCCATCGCCCTCTGCGTGCTCAGCAATCTAGTCACATTGGTGACCGTCAGGGTCTCCGCCCATAGGGGGGCCCCGTATAGGGCCATACTTCACACGATCCCCAGGTACAGTTTCCTGTTTAATAATGATATATTATTTATCTATGCTAAAGATACCACTGTTAAGTACCAATGTTGACTTTTTTAGACAATAATTATAACAACTATGGTACTGTGTTATATACTGTTATATACTGTGTTAGAAATAATAATTAGACTCAAGGGGTGATTTTAAAAGTTGCAAACCTTTACTACACATGTAACTGCAGAAAAAACTAAATTTAAAAAAAATAAAGTTATATTTACACATGACACTTGCACTTTTCCCTAAAATAAAGTAATAAATGCATGTATAACCTTGAGACCTCCACAGTAAAACGTCACATGTACGCTTATATACTGCTAAGTTCAGAAATATTAGTTTAAAATTATCTATTTATATAGAAAATATTACCTTATGTAGTCCCACGTATATCTTAAAAGATTCAGTACTCTGGGTTAATAGATAAAAAAGTTAAACTGAATTTTGTCCACGACAAACTTCAAATCGCTCTCCTGGAAAGTCGTGATTTTGCACATATAACTTTATTCTTTGCATAGGTCGATGTGGCCTGCCCACTGCCACTTTAAAGTGCTTATTCTGAGAGCTATGTCGACCACTCTAGTTCTCTGTCGAATAACCTCATTCCGAAGATTATCCCTCAGAGACACTCCAAGCATAGGTCGTTCCATAGCTCGCTGCGCGACCTTAAGGGCATGTACCAACCCCACCGTAAGTGTCCACGTCTCGGCACCGTAAGTCATAACCGGTAGAACGCACTGGTTGTAGACTATCGTCTTCAGGCATTGCGGTATAGGCGAAACGAAAACTCGACGCAGTTTACTGAATGCTTGTGCAGAATTCTGCGTAATTGTTCCAGCGTCTCCACTACTATAACGATGTCGTCAGCAAACCGAAGTTGCGAGATGCGCCCGCCGTTGATGTTGACACCCAACCCATCCCAATCCAGCGGCAGCGTCTTGAATATGTCCTCAATCGCGTTGGTGAAGAGCTTAGGCGATATAACATCACCTTGTCTTACACCTCGACGCAGTTCTATGGAGTCGGTTTTAAAGTTTTCAGCTGGATGGTCATTGTTGCGGTGTCGTTACACACATCTAAGTACCTCGATATATCGCCAGTCGACACGACATCGCTGCAGAGTTCAGGGACTGCCCAGGTTTCGACTGAGTCGACAGCCTTCTCGTAGTCCACAAAAGCCATACACAGCGGCTGATTGTACTCATTTGTCTTCTGAACAATCTGCCGAACAGTATGTATGTGGTCAACGGTAAACCCGGAAACCCGGCTTGCTCCTTTGGCTGAAAATCGTTGAGCTTTCCGGCGAGGCGATTTGTGACTACTCTCGCGAACGACTTGTAAACATGGCTCAGGAGTGAGATGGGTATTTAGTCTTATTACCTTTCTTGAAAAACAGAGTCACCGTACTCCCGCTTCATGCTTTAGGTGTTTGTCCCTGTTGGAGGACGGAATTAGACCTGGCACTGTTGCGCCAACGCCCGCGCCGTGCACTCCACCAGCGTGTGGAGCGCTGTGTCATTGCTGCGGTCCTCGCAGTGCTGACACTCGGCCGTGGTTTCCCGGTGTCTTCGCCACAGATACTTACCGAAGCTACCGTGTCCGGTAATTATCTGTGACAACCGGTAGGAGAGAGCACCGTGTCTCCCCTCCAGCCACTCGTCCATGACCGGTCTGACGGCCGCGATTGTGGCGAATCCCCCCTTTGGTTGCTCAAGTCGTACCTCCATATCTCCACGGTTTCCTGGTGGAGCTGGGACCGCTGGGCCTCAATTTCTCGAGACGCAGGCTTTTGACCCCGCTCTAGCGCCTCCTTGCGCCATTTAAATAGAGACGCAAGGGCTCTCGCTTCCAGGTCCCACGGAGGGGTCCCGGCTAGGAGACATGCCGCCTCAACTGAGATCGTGCGGTATCCCCTTATCACCCTGACGGCCATCGCCCTCTGCGTGCTCAGCAATCTAGTCACATTGATGACAGTCAGGGTCTCCGCCCATAGGGGGGCCCCGTATAGGGCCATACTTCACACGATCCCCAGGTACAGTCTTCTGTTTAATAATGATATATTATTTATCTATGCTAAAGATACCACTGTTAAGTACCAATGTTGACTTTTTTAGACAATAATTATAACAACTATGGCACTGTGTTATATACTGTATTATAAATAATAATTAGACTCAAGGGGTGATATTAAATAATTAATCGACCATAAATAGATAGTTTTATTAATGAGTTGCAAGCCTTTACTACACATGTAACTGCAGAAAAAACTAAATTTAAAAAAATAAAGTTATATTTACACATGACACTTGCACTTTTCCCTAAAATAAAGTAATAAATGCACGTATAACCTTGAGACCTCCACAGTAAAACGTCACATGTACGCTTATATACTGCTAAGTTCAGAAATATTAGTTTAAAATTATCTATTTATATAGAAAATATTACCTTATGTAGTCCCATGTATATCTTAAAAGATTCAGTACTCTAGGTTAATAGATAAAAAAGTTAAACTGAATTTTGTCCACGACAAACTTCAAATCGCTCTCCTGGAAAGTCGTGATTTTGCACATATAACTTTATTCTTTGCATAGGTCGAATTATGTTTCAGTTCAACAGTTTCAGTTCAACAGTGCGGGCCTGAGTGGAGGACCGCTGCAGAGTATCTACCGGGCGAGGTGACGCAACCACTCACTGTCTCCGTACCGAACACTTGTGTTAGGTTAGCAGAGGGCCGCCCCTTCAATGGTGGATAATATTGTCACCGGATTCGAGCTATTGAATAGAGGCTTCATTATTTCTCTTGTCTCCTCTTAAAATCAGTTCGTTTAATGGAAGGTGAAAATGTATATCGCATCGTGAATAGTACGGTCATCACCTTCGAATTTCTAGTCAGTTCTTCAAAGTCACGAATTTTCCACCAGACGAGCGCTTTGGACCTGCACCCTTACGGTCGCCACACAGGTTCCAATAATCTTGCTCTGCAGCTGCTAGCTGTGTAGACACGGATATATTATCGCGACGAGAGATTGTAGGAAATACGTACAACTGGACGATAATATCGCAGCTCTCGCGCGGCCGGCTCCTACACGTGAGCATGTGCCCTCGCCCGTGCGGTGACGTCACGCGAGGCCAGTACACATGGCGCTGCGTGCGTCAGGTGATGTGGTGCAGTGAGCGCCGCGGGCAGAGCGCCCGGCTCCAGCTGCGGGGACATCACTCAAACATCATCTGACACTACATCAAAGAAGAAAAATCGACAGGAAACAAAGGTTCCTCACCCGAAACAACGGCTTTTTTTTTTACGTGATGGAAAATCCTCAGAGGATGTTATGCCGGACTCTAACCGACTAAAAAACCTCACATAACGCCTAACAGCCTGTGGTTGGGAGTCCCGGGTAAGTCCTCGGAAGGATGTCTCGGGACTCACAACAGACCCACGGCCGCCGAAGCGGCCTCGCCCAGGGGGTGGTTCGGGTGCTATTCCGCGTCTATGGGGGGTTTCGGGTGTGATCCCGATTCTAAGGGGGGGGGGGGGGGGGCGTGAGTTGCTCACGTCACGCTGCCGTCATGGGCCTGCTTCTGTAAGGACGGTGAGCGGCCCTCTCACCGTCCTCAGACCCCCAGTCATGGAGGCCGATAGTCCTCGGCGAAGACACGTCGGCGGCGCCCAAGGCGGCGACTACGGAGCTCGGGTGGGAGAGTTCTCTCCCGCACCCGGCCCGCCGCCTCCTTCACGAGCATGACCTGCTCGCAGAAGGTTATAGTTCCGCGAACTAAGAGTTCTGTAAACAATCACTGCAGTAAGAATTTCGCTTTGGCTGGTCCCCAAATAGGTACCTAACCGCTTTGTAATATTTACATTTACAAAAATTTCCGTGCTTCTTAAAGAACGTTATGTCGTTGATAGTGGTTGTCAGTAAAATGGCTGTCGTAAATCTACATTAAAAGTCTTACAAAGCTAACAAAAAATACACCTGAGGGTCGGGTCGTCACAACCCGCGCCTGTACATTTCAACACGGCAATAAGCTCACCACCTGTTACGTGGGACATAACAAAAAGCGTGGAATGTCCCTTCGCGAAAAAAGGCGTGACGACAATGTATATCTACGCTTATGTCAATATGAAAATAAATTTAATTAAAATAATTTCAATATTACCAAGTGGCTTCAAAGAGGCGTAAGCTTTAAAGTTATAAAACTATTGCATACTTACCTCCGCGGTTTGCCGATGACGCCGAGCAGCCTGTTACACCGTGTGGTCTCCTGGATCAGCCCAGTGTTGTGAGACTCCTTGTAGAACTCCGGACATCTGCACGCACAATGAAATACTTTCATCATGTGATTCACGCGACACTACGCGGACTGTAGATACGCTTAGTGGACACCTGCCAACAAACATTACTGTTACTGTCTATTAACTTTTGTTACTACAGTACTGTCAACGAGGTCCTCACTTACGGTAAGGGTACGCGCCTGCCAACAAACATTACTGTTACTGTCTACTAACTTTTGTTACTACATAGTAACTGACAGTACTGTACAGTACTGTCAACGAGGTCCTCACTTACGCTAAGGGTACGCGCCTGCCAACAAACATTACTGTTACTGTCTACTAACTTTTGTTACTACAGTACTGTCAACAAGGTCCTCACTTACGGTAAGGGTACGCGCCTGCCAACAAACATTACTGTTACTGTCTACTAACTTTTGTTACTACATAGTAACTGACAGTACTGTACAGTACTGTCAACGAGGTCCTCACTTACGCTAAGGGTACGCGCCTGCCAACAAACATTACTGTTACTGTCTACTAACTTTTGTTACTACAGTACTGTCAACGAGGTCCTCAATTACGCTAAGGGTACGCGCCTGCCAACAAACGTTACTGTCTACTAAGTTTTGTTTAATACAATACTATCTACGAACTCCTTACTAACGCTAAGGGTACGCGCCAGCCAACAAACATTACCGTTACTGTCTACTAACTTTTGTTACTACAGTACTGTCAACGAGGTCCTCACTGGGAATAAGTGGGACTGCGCCGCCTCTTTCTGCGAGCAGGTCATGCTCGCGAAGGAGGCGCGGGCCGGGTGCGGGAGAGAACTCTCCCACCCGAGTTCCGTAGTCGGCGCCCTGGGCGTCGCCGACGTGTCTTCGCCGAGGACTATCGGCCTCCATGACCGGGGGTCTGAGGACGGTGAGAGGGCCGCTCACCGTCCTTACAGAAGCAGGCCCATGACGGCAGCGTGACGTGAGCAACTCACGCACGCCCCCCCCCCCCCCCCCCTAAGAAGCGGGGTCACACCCGAAACCCCCCATAGACGCGGGATTGCACCCGAACCACCCCCTGGGCGAGGCCGCATTGGCGGCCGTAGGTCTGTTGGGAGTCACGGGACATCCTTCCTGAGGGCTTACCCGGGGCTCTCAACCATAGGCTGTTAGGCGTGGCGTAAGGTTTTTTAGTCGGTAAGAGTCCGGCATAACATCCTATGAGGATTTTCCCACACGTTAAACAAAAAAAAAAAAAACGAGGTCCTCACTTACACTAAGGTTACGCCTGCCAACAAATATTACTGTTACTGTCTACTAATTTTTGTAACTACAGTACTGTCAACGAGGTCCTCACTTACGCCAAGGTTACGCTAATGCCAACAAACGTTACTGTCTACTTTCTTTTGTTTAATACAGTACTGTCAACGAGCTCCTTACTAACGCTAAGGGTACGCGCCAGCCAACAAACATTACTATAACAGTCTACTAACTTTTGTTACTACAGTATTGTCAACGAGGTCCTCACTCACACTAAGGTTCCGCCTGCCAACAAACATTACTGTTACAGTCTACCAACTTTTGTTACTACAGTACTGTCAACGAGGTCCTCACTCACACTAAGGTTCCGCCTGCCAACAAACATTACTGTTACTGTCTACTAACTTTTGTAACTACAGTACTGTCAACTAGGTCCTCACTTACGCTAAGATTACGCTGATGCCAACAAACGTTACTGTCTACTAAGTTTTGTTACTACAGTACTGTCAACGAGGTCCTCACTAACACTAAGGTTACGCCTGCCAACAAACATTACTGTTACAGTCTAATAACTTTTGTTACTACAGTACTGTCAACGATGTCCTCACTTACGCTAAGGGTACGCCTGCCAACAAACGTTACTGTCTACTAACTTTTGTTTAATACAGTACTGTCTACGAGCTCCTTACAAACGCTAAGGGTACGCGCCTGCCAACAAACATTACTGTTACTGTCTACGAACTTTGTTACTACAGTAATGTCAACTAGGTCCTTACTTACGCTAAGGGTACGCCTGCCAACAAACATTACTGTTACAGTCTACTAACTTTTGTTACTACAGTACTTTCAACGAAGTCCTCACTTACGCTAAGGTTACGCTGATGCCAACAAACGTTACTGTCTACTAAGTTTTGTTTAATACAGTACTATCTACGAACTCCTTACTAACGCTAAGGGTACGCGCCAGCCAACAAACATTACTGTTACTGTCTACTAACATTTGTTACTACAGTACTGTCAACGAGGTCCTCACTTACACTAAGGTTACGCCTGCCAACAAATATTACTGTTACAGTTTACCAACGTTTGTTACTACAGTACTGTCAACGAAGTCCTCACTTACGCCAAGGTTACGCTGATGCCAACAAACGTTACTGTCTACTTACTTTTGTTTAATACAGTACCTACTGTCAACGAGCTCCTTACTAACGCTAAGGTTACGCTGATGCCAACAAACGTTACTGTCCACTAAGTTTTGTTTAATACAGTACTGTCTACGAACTCCTTATTAACGCTAAAGGTACGCGCCAGCCAACAAACATTACTGTTACAGTCTACCAACTTTTGTTACTACAGTACTGTCAACGAGGTCCTCACTCACACTAAGGTTACGCCTGCCAGCAAACATTACTGTTACCGTCTACTAACTTTTGTTACTACAGTACTGTCAACGAGGTCCTCACTTACGCTAAGATTACGCTCATGCCAACAAACGTTACTGTCTACTAACTTTTGTTTAATACAGTACTGTCAACGAGCTCCTTATTAACGCTAAGGTTACGCTGATGCCAACAAACGTTACTGTCTACTAAGTTTTGTTACTACAGTACTGTCAACGAGGTCCTCACTAACACTAAGGTTGCGCTTGCCAACAAACATTACTGTTACAGTCTAATAACTTTTGTTACTACAGTACTGTCAACGATGTCCTCACTTACGCTAAGGTTACGCTGATGCCAACAAACGTTACTGTCTACTAACTTTTGTTTAATACAGTACTGTCTACGAGCTCCTTACAAACGCTAAGGGTACGCGCCTGCCAACAAACATTACTGTTACTGTCTACTAACTTTGTTACTACAGTAATGTCAACTAGGTCCTTACTTACGCTAAGGGTACGCCTGCCAACAAACATTACTGTTACAGTCTACTAACTTTTGTTACTACAGTACTTTCAACGAAGTCCTCACTTACGCTAAGGTTACGCTGATGCCAACAAACGTTACTGTCTACTAAATTTTGTTTAATACAGTACTGTCTACGAGCTCCTTTCTAACGCTAAGGCTACGCGCCTGCCGAAAACTATTACTGTTACTGTCTACTAACTTTTGTTACTACAGTACTGTCAACGAGGTCCTCACTTACGCTAAGGGTACGCGCCTGCCAACAAACGTTACTGTCTACTAAGTTTTGTTTAATACAGTACTATCTACGAACTCCTTACTAACGCTAAGGGTACGCGCCAGCCAAAAAACATTACTGTTACTGTCTACTAACTTTTGTTACTACAGTACTGTCAACGAGGTCCTCACTTACGCTAAGGGTACGCGCCTGCCAACAAAAGTTACTGTCTACTAAGTTTTGTTTAATACAGTACTATCTACGAACTCCTTAATAACGCTAAGGGTACGCCTGCCAACAAATATTACTGTTACAGTCTACCAACTTTTGTTACTACAGTACTGTCAACGAAGTCCTCACTTACGCCAAGGTTACGCTGATGCCAACAAACGTTACTGTCTACTTACTTTTGTTTAATACAGTACTGTCAACGAGCTCGTTACTAACGCTAAGGTTACGCTGATGCCAACAAACGTTACTGTCTACTATGTTTTGTTTAATACAGTACTGTCTACGAACTCCTTATTAACGCTAAGGTTACGCTGATGCCAACAAACGTTACTGTCTACTAAGTTTCGTTACTACAGTACTGTCAACGAGGTCCTCACTAACACTAAGGTTGCGCCTGCCAACAAACATTACTGTTACAGTCTAATAACTTTTGTTACTACAGTACTGTCGACGATGTCCTCACTTACGCTAAGGTTACGCTGATGCCAACAAACGTTACTGTCTACTAACTTTTGTTTAATACAGTACTGTCTACGAGCTCCTTACAAACGCTAAGGGTACGCGCCTGCCAACAAACATTACTGTTACTGTCTACGAACTTTGTTACTACAGTAATGTCAACTAGGTCCTTACTTACGCTAAGGGTACGCCTGCCAACAAACATTACTGTTACAGTCTCCTAACTTTTGTTACTACAGTACTTTCAACGAAGTCCTCACTTACGCTAAGGTTACGCTGATGCCAACAAACGTTACTGTCTACTAAGTTTTGTTTAATACAGTACTATCTACGAACTCCTTACTAATGCTAAGGGTACGCGCCAGCCAACAAACATTACTGTTACTGTCTACTAACATTTGTTACTACAGTACTGTCAACCAGGTCCTCACTTACACTAAGGTTACGCCTGCCAACAAACATTACTGTTACAGTCTACCAACTTTTGTTCCTACAGTACTGTCAACGAAGTCCTCACTTACGCCAAGGTTACGCTGATGCCAACAAACGTTACTGTCTACTTACTTTTGTTTAATACAGTACTGTCAACGAGCTCCTTACTAACGCTAAGGTTACGCTGATGCCAACAAACGTTACTGTCTACTAAGTTTTGTTTAATACAGTACTATCTACGAACTCCTTACTAACGCTAAGGGTACGCCTGCCAACAAATATTACTGTTACAGTCTACCAACTTTTGTTACTACAGTACTGTCAACGAAGTCCTCACTTACGCCAAGGTTACGCTGATGCCAACAAACGTTACTGTCTACTTACTTTTGTTTAATACAGTACTGTCAACGAGCTCGTTACTAACGCTAAGGTTACGCTGATGCCAACAAACGTTACTGTCTACTATGTTTTGTTTAATACAGTACTGTCTACGAACTCCTTATTAACGCTAAGGTTACGCTGATGCCAACAAACGTTACTGTCTACTAAGTTTCGTTACTACAGTACTGTCAACGAGGTCCTCACTAACACTAAGGTTGCGCCTGCCAACAAACATTACTGTTACAGTCTAATAACTTTTGTTACTACAGTACTGTCGACGATGTCCTCACTTACGCTAAGGTTACGCTGATGCCAACAAACGTTACTGTCTACTAACTTTTGTTTAATACAGTACTGTCTACGAGCTCCTTACAAACGCTAAGGGTACGCGCCTGCCAACAAACATTACTGTTACTGTCTACGAACTTTGTTACTACAGTAATGTCAACTAGGTCCTTACTTACGCTAAGGGTACGCCTGCCAACAAACATTACTGTTACAGTCTACTAACTTTTGTTACTACAGTACTTTCAACGAAGTCCTCACTTACGCTAAGGTTACGCTGATGCCAACAAACGTTACTGTCTACTAAGTTTTGTTTAATACAGTACTATCTACGAACTCCTTACTAACGCTAAGGGTACGCGCCAGCCAACAAACATTACTGTTACTGTCTACTAACATTTGTTACTACAGTACTGTCAACCAGGTCCTCACTTACACTAAGGTTACGCCTGCCAATAAATATTACTGTTACAGTCTACCAACTTTTGTTCCTACAGTACTGTCAACGAAGTCCTCACTTACGCCAAGGTTACGCTGATGCCAACAAACGTTACTGTCTACTTACTTTTGTTTAATACAGTACTGTCAACGAGCTCCTTACTAACGCTAAGGTTACGCTGATGCCAACAAACGTTACTGTCTACTAAGTTTTGTTTAATACAGTACTGTCTACGAACTCCTTATTAACGCTAAGGGTACGCGCCAGCCAACAAACATTACTGTTACTGTCTACTTACTTTTGTTACTACAGTACTGTCAACGAGGTCCTCACTTACACTAAGGTTACGCCTGCCAACAAATATTACTGTTACAGTCTACTAACTTTTGTTACTACAGTACTTTCAACGAAGTCCTCACTTACGCTAAGGTTACGCTGATGCCAACAAACGTTACTGTCTACTAAATGTTGTTTAATACAGTACTGTCTACGAGCTCCTTTCTAACGCTAAGGCTACGCGCCTGCCAAAAAACATTACTGTTACTGTCTACTAACTTTTGTTACTACAGTACTGTCAACGAGGTCCTCACTTACGCTAAGGGTACGCGCCTGGCAACAAACGTTACTGTCTACTAAGTTTTGTTTAATACAGTACTATCTACGAACTCCTTACTAACGCTAAGGGTACGCCTGCCAACAAATATTACTGTTACAGTCTACCAACTTTTGTTACTACAGTACTGTCAACGAAGTCCTCACTTACGCCAAGGTTACGCTGATGCCAACAAACGTTACTGTCTACTTACTTTTGTTTAATACAGTACTGTCAACGAGCTCGTTACTAACGCTAAGGTTACGCTGATGCCAACAAACGTTACTGTCTACTATGTTTTGTTTAATACAGTACTGTCTACGAACTCCTTATTAACGCTAAGGTTACGCTGATGCCAACAAACGTTACTGTCTACTAAGTTTCGTTACTACAGTACTGTCAACGAGGTCCTCACTAACACTAAGGTTGCGCCTGCCAACAAACATTACTGTTACAGTCTAATAACTTTTGTTACTACAGTACTGTCGACGATGTCCTCACTTACGCTAAGGTTACGCTGATGCCAACAAACGTTACTGTCTACTAACTTTTGTTTAATACAGTACTGTCTACGAGCTCCTTACAAACGCTAAGGGTACGCGCCTGCCAACAAACATTACTGTTACTGTCTACGAACTTTGTTACTACAGTAATGTCAACTAGGTCCTTACTTACGCTAAGGGTACGCCTGCCAACAAACATTACTGTTACAGTCTACTAACTTTTGTTACTACAGTACTTTCAACGAAGTCCTCACTTACGCTAAGGTTACGCTGATGCCAACAAACGTTACTGTCTACTAAGTTTTGTTTAATACAGTACTATCTACGAACTCCTTACTAACGCTAAGGGTACGCGCCAGCCAACAAACATTACTGTTACTGTCTACTAACATTTGTTACTACAGTACTGTCAACGAGGTCCTCACTTACACTAAGGTTACGCCTGCCAACAAATATTACTGTTATAGTTTACCAACTTTTGTTACTACAGTACTGTCAACGAAGTCCTCACTTACGCCAAGGTTACGCTGATGCCAACAAACGTTACTGTCTACTTACTTTTGTTTAATACAGTACCTACTGTCAACGAGCTCCTTACTAACGCTAAGGTTACGCTGATGCCAACAAACGTTACTGTCTACTAAGTTTTGTTTAATACAGTACTGTCTACGAACTCCTTATTAACGCTAAAGGTACGCGCCAGCCAACAAACATTACTGTTACAGTCTACCAACTTTTGTTACTACAGTACTGTCAACGAGGTCCTCACTCACAATAAGGTTACGCCTGCCAGCAAACATTACTGTTACTGTCTACTAACTTTTGTTACTACAGTACTGTCAACGAGGTCCTCACTTACGCTAAGATTACGCTCATGCCAACAAACGTTACTGTCTACTAACTTTTGTTTAATACAGTACTGTCAACGAGCTCCTTATTAACGCTAAGGTTACGCTGATGCCAACAAACGTTACTGTCTACTAAGTTTTGTTACTACAGTACTGTCAACGAGGTCCTCACTAACACTAAGGTTGCGCCTGCCAACAAACATTACTGTTACAGTCTAATAACTTTTGTTACTACAGTACTGTCAACGATGTCCTCACTTACGCTAAGGTTACGCTGATGCCAACAAACGTTACTGTCTACTAACTTTTGTTTAATACAGTACTGTCTACGAGCTCCTTACAAACGCTAAGGGTACGCGCCTGCCAACAAACATTACTGTTACTGTCTACTAACTTTGTTACTACAGTAATGTCAACTAGGTCCTTACTTACGCTAAGGGTACGCCTGCCAACAAACATTACTGTTACAGTCTACTAACTTTTGTTACTACAGTACTTTCAACGAAGTCCTCACTTACGCTAAGGTTACGCTGATGCCAACAAACGTTACTGTCTACTAAATTTTGTTTAATACAGTACTGTCTACGAGCTCCTTTCTAACGCTAAGGCTACGCGCCTGCCAAAAAACATTACTGTTACTGTCTACAAACTTTTTTTACTACAGTACTGTCAACGAGGTCCTCACTTACGCTAAGGGTACGCCTGCCAATAAACATGACTGTTACAGTCTACCAACTCTTGTTACTACAGTACTGTCAACGAGGTCCTCACTTACGCTAAGGGTACGCTGATGCCAACAAACGTTACTGTCTACTAACTTTTGTTTATTACAGTACTGTCTACGAGGTCCTCATTTATGCTAAGGGTACCCCTGCCAATAAACATTACTGTTACTGTCTACTAACTTTTGTTACTACAGTACTGTCAACGAGGTCCTCACTTACGCTAAGGTTACGCTGATGCCAACAAACGGTACTGTCTACTAACTTTAGTTTAGTACAGTACTGTCTACGAGTTCCTTACTTACGCTAAGGGTACGCGCCTGCCTACAAACGTTACTGTTACTGTGTACTAACTTTTTTTACTACTGTGCTGTCTACGAACTCATGACTTACGCTAAAGGTACGCGCCTGCCAATAAACGTTACTGTTTCTGCTACTAACTTTTGTTTAATACAGTATTGGTCCATAACATAGGCTATATTTTTCCCGTATTCCCACGGGAACGGGAGCTACGCGAGTGAAACTGCGTGATGTCCGCTAGTACATAATATAGGTAGATAGAAAAATCCGAAACAAACATTTTTGTGGATCACAAAAATATTTGGACCTGCCCGGGAACTGAACCCAGGACCTCAGAGCGTCAGTCGATTACACTACCGAATGCGCTACCAATTTCTAAGTAAATCATACATACATAAATATCACGCCTTTCATCCCCCTAGTGGTAGACAGACGCACCTTTTAGATTTTGTCCCACGTAATAGGTGGTGAGATGTATTGCCGTAAGTACAGGCGTAGGTTGTGATTGTCTGCTGTTGAAATTTTTCTAGCCGCCCATAAAGGCCTTCAATTTGGCTAAACAACTGTCATTTTACTGGCAACCGGGACCAACGGCTTAACGCGCCTTCCAAAACACGGAAACGCTCGCAAATAAATGTAACAAAGTGGTCACGTGATGGCCACCCATCCATAACCGGCCACAGAAAATGTTGCTTACAACAGTGATCGTTTATAGATCACTGAGTCCGCGAAGCCACGAGCATTTTTAAGTGCATAACATACATCGAAAACACCTAAACTCCGAAACAAACATTTGTGGATTACGCAAATCGGGAATCGAACCCAGGACCTCAGCGCGCCAGTCGGTTACACTACCGAATGCGCTACTGATTTCTCAATACATAAGTACGTAATTTACATAGAAAACACCCAGACTCCGAAACACATTTGTAGATCACACAAATATTTGGACCGACCCGGGAATCGAACCCAGGACTTCAGCGAGCCAGTCGGTTACACTACCGAATGCGCTACCGATTTCTTGATCCATAAGTAAATTATTTACAAACACCCAAACTTCGAAAAAAACTGATGACGTCGCTTACTGACCGCGCATATAGTTTATGTGACGAGGAGCATTTGGAAGCGGAGCTAAATCATTTAAGCGGCGTTCTACATAAAAATGGGTACAGTGGACGGATCCGACCACCGAGACGCTCGAATAAGCCTGTGGACTATAAAGTGGAAAGACATCCAGCATTTTTACCTTACATCAAAGGAGTGACAGATAAGGTCGCAAACATCCTAAAAAAGGTTTCAGTAAAAACTATCTTCACTCCTTTTAAGAGGCTGTCGCAGTGCCTACGTACACCTAAGGACAGTTTTCCACTAGACAAGCCGGGAGTGTACAAGATTGACTGTAGTTGTGGCAGTTCGTATATAGGCCAAACAAAGCGAACTGTTACGTGCCGAATCAAAGAACATATTAGGGCAGTCAAAAACAACGAACCACAGAAGTCTGCAGTCGCTGCACACCTGTTGGAGTCCGGCACAGACCACTGGATTGAGTTACATAACCCTAAGATACTCTCAACTGAACGTCACTATATACCAAGAATGGTTAGAGAAGCTATTAAAATTAAAAAGTTCAAGAATTTCAATCGTGAGGATGGGTTTCAGTTGCCGAGCGTCTGGCATCCAGTGGTCCGTTTGTGTGTAAATAACCAGAAACAGTTCCAAACAAAACCACGAGTCGAGTTAGTGAAATCGAAAGTGAGACCAGTGGTAGTGGTGTAACGCGTAATAAACGACTGCGAAGGAGGGTAGATCGATATGTGCTGAGACTTTCGCTTTCAACCGCCAGTACTTAAGTTCCTCCGTGATCATGGTGCTTGTAACAGCGCCGAAATATCGGAAACTCACAACAATACATGGTAAATATCCCGCTAACTTTAATACTTCGAAAAAAACATTTGTGGGTCAAACAAATATTTGGACCGACCTGGGAATCGAACCCAGGACCTCAGCGAGCCATTCGGTTACACTATCGAATGCGCTACCGATTTCTTAATCCATGAGAAAATTATTTACAAACACCCAAACTCCGAAAAAAACATTTGCGGATCACACAAATATTTGGACCGACCCGGGAATCGAACTCAGGTGCTAGCTAATACCATGAAGGTAGCATCTCCTATATTTGTGAAAATCAAAACGTCTAGCTATCACGGTTCATAGGATACAGCCAGATGGTGACAGACAGACAGATATACATAAGAGTCTCAGTTTCGTTTTTTACCCTTTGGGCACAGAACACTGAAAACCAGCTCTATAGGTACAGTGGTATTAGCAGTAACTCATAAGTATTAAAACCGGCCAATGTGACGCCACCCCCCCCCCCCCTTACCACCCTATTTTTCTGATTTTAGTATTTGTTGTTATAGCGGCAACAATAATAATAGGTAATTTCATCTGTGAACATTTCAGTCTCTTAGCTATCTCGGTTACTGAGATACAGCCTCGTGACGGACAGACAGACAGATAGACGGACAAGTCTCATTAATAGGGTCCCCATTTTACCCTTTGGGTACGGAACCCTAAAAAGAAATAGATACGTAATGTTACTAAAAACCTCAAATGAGAATTCAACGATAGGCAACAGGAGCTCTCACCTCCCTCTCGTCCAACACAGCACTCACTACCTCCCCCACGCCGCAGCACGCCCCGCACACGTCCAGCCAGTGCAGGGGCGGTGAGCGGCGCGGCGCAGGCGAGGGGTCGCGGCCTGCGCGGGGAGGGGGTGCCCACAGCAGCGCTACCACTTCAGCGAGGCTCAAACTCACTATGAAATATTCTAAAAAAAACATGCAATCTTGAATCCTACTAATATTATAAACTAGCTGTTTCCCGCGGAAGTTGTTATTGCATAAAATCATTACCCTCTTTTTGTGTAGTCGGGTAAAAAGTAGCCGATGTCCTTCCCACGGACTCCAACTCTCTCTGTACGAAATTTCATCAAAATCGCTTCAGCGGTTTAGGCGTGAAAGCTAACAGACAGACAGACAGACAGATAGAGTTACTTTCGCATATAATATTAGTAGGGAAAGTAGGGATAGCAGGGATGTGAAAGTTTGTGTAGATAGGTATTTGGATTTTTAGATGTTTGGATTTTTGTTACTCAAACATGTTCTAACAGCTGAACAGATAGGGCTGAAATTTGGTACCAGAATAGATCATAATAGGATAACATATAGATAGGTAAGCTTCTTTGAGTCCCATGTACATGTTCCCATTGACAGCCAGAATGGGAACACAATTTCATCAGTCGCAACCATCATCTAATTAGGTAGTTCGGGCTAGAAAAAAGAATTGCATATAAATGCCTATTCCTACGGTGATCCAGAACTTATGAACAAACAGTTTTTGAATATACCTGGTAGTGGTGGGGTAGCTTTGTCTGAACTGACTCATTATGATTATGAATTCCAAAACAAACCAATGAAGTTTAAATCCTAATAAATTTCATAGGTGTGGATAGTATATTTTGTGACATGTTGAAGATAGCCCTTCCATGCGCTTTATGGCATAACAGGAATATTAATAAATCACTGGTTACTTCTATGTTATGCACAGAAACATTTCTGGACCGGTGGGAAATAGCTGTAGAGTAGACCTATTCGTAAAAAGTTAAATCCAAACTCTATTAGGGATCTCAGCTAACCACAGTCTGCTTCCTTGTTTATTTAAAATTGTGTGCGACCAACTCAGAATTTATTTTGTTCGAATAACAATCCATACCTACCGGGTCACCTAATAATAATTTATCTTGGTGATACTTACATAATTTTTATATGAATACTAGCTGAGCCCGCAACTTCGTTTACGTCACATAAGGTGTATGAAAGGAAAGGTATTTCTTCATCAGAGTCGATGACTCTGATGAAGAAATACCTTTCCTTAAGACGCTGCTTGATGAAGCAGCGTCTGAAACTGCCCTGTTTGCTTAATCATAAAAGAGCTTAATCATTAAGCTCTTTTATGATTAAGCCAACACGCCAGTTTAGGTTCTCTCACATTCAAAGAAACCCCTACAATTAAAATTTTCAAAATATCTGATTCTTAAAAGTGTTATAACTCTTTTATTTCTAAACCGATTTACATAAAACAAACGCTAAATGTTAACTGGAGCAAACCTCAACACAATAAAAAAACCGCATTGCAATCGGTTGAGCGGTTACTGAGATTAGCGTGCACAACCGTACAAACAGATATACAGACATACAGACAAACAGACAAAAATTCTAAAAATCATTGTTTTGGGTTCTATTCCCCTATAATATTTTTTCTTATTTATCTTCCATGTACAGACAGCGACCTGTTATGATTTTATTATATGTATTGATTTGCTGCAATTACCTTAATTGGTTTTGTTGATGATATCTTGGAGGCCCGGGATCAAGGTATGGGGACTCTGCTCTTTCCATTTGATTTTTCACTTGCCTTTGGTTCCATATTTCCCTGTTATTGTCAAAACCCCTTGTGTGGAAGTAGTCGCAGGTGCACATAGTTGTTAGGTAGCTTCCCTGGGTGAAAGAAGTAAATGTACAGAAAGATGGAGGTAATATTAATATTATAGAGACCTATAAGACTAAAGGAATTTGGTATTACACTATCCAAAATAAAATTGAAATATGTATTCAATTTTATTGTGTTATTATGCTAACCTGTGTATTAGTGTGTATGCAAACTGTGGTTATGATGCTCGGGATGTGAGACGGGCATTATCACCTTATGATAGGAAGTAGGTACTCAATGTTCATAAGCTAAATGCACAAGAACTTTGAGTACCTACTTCCTGCAATAAACCAGAGGATTTTATGCAATGGTCATGGAATGTGACCAGTAGGTATTGTGCACTGAGGGAACAGCGCCTCATAAGTATCCAACTGAGTAAGACTAACCATTGTCCGTAGTACATCACTGTTTGAGGACTGCAAAGCATAATGTGATAGTCAAACTAAGGTTTGTGTGAAGGAAAGCAGAGAAAGGGTGGAGCAGGCTGAGTAAATGAGTAGTGTGGATGGAAATGGACATGAAGTGTAAAGTGTAGTATGAATGATTGATTTACACCACTAGGATAGCATGGTCACATCAAAGTAACCAAAATCTAAACAAATACTTAGATTAAAAAAGTTAAGTAGGTTTACTTTGCTTTTTTGTGTTATTTTGACTCCGAGATCGGAGTAGAGTAGGTACCTAAAAATAAAGCTTACCTATTTACCTACCTATACTGAAGTATCTGAACTAGAATATGAACTAATGGATAACAGCAGGCTCTTCTAGTTGATTCAGCTGTTGACTGATTTCAAATTATAATAAAACAATATTTAGTCCAGAACCAACGTAAGGCATGAAAACTGAAGTTTCCTCTTACGTTTATATGACACCAATGTCGCTAGGCACCATACAAAACAGTTTTATAATTAATATGAACTTTAAAGTAATATGTTTGAGTAAACTTACCTCCTTAGTTAATAGAGTACGAACGTTAAAATCAGATTTTAGGTTTACTTAACTAGAAGTAAAAACCGTGAACCAAACCTTACTTATTCTATTCTATTCTCTATTCTTACTCACCTTCCTGCGTTCTTTTTTCTTCCACATCACAGAGCTTGTTGTTCTGAAGAAACAGTATTCTTCTGCTGGGTGAAATGCATTCAAAGTAGATGATTGCACTTGGACATGTTTTATTCACACACTGTAAGTCAGTAAAATATTCAATAGCACATTTTCTGGCTATATATTTGGTAGGACTTCGGATTGTCCTCCCACGATTTAAGGGCTGGGAGGTGGTGGGGGGGAGGGGGGAGGGGGTGTAGAACCCCCCCCTTGAAGGAAAAGTTGCGGACGCCCCCCCTTTTTGAGTTACGATTTTTTTTATATTATAACCTAACTTTCGCATTTTCTTGGTCTGAAATTGTTATAATAATATTATAAAGGCCACCTCTGGCGCTCGGCGGCCGCTACCGCGGCACGCTCGCTTCGCTCGCTCGCCGTCGCGCGTCAATGGTCACAGTTCCAACCTAACCTAACCAACAGTAGTTGGATAATCAACAATAGTTTGGCTAAAAGGCTGAAGTTAAAGGCCATAAAATAAGTATTACAAAAAAAAAAAAACTGTCAGACAGTGACAGTGACAGCGCGTCGACGGCGTTTTACGTTTAATTTTACATAGCGGCAATAGTCGGTAAATTATTGTCAGAATACATTTAAGTAATAGCATTAATTTATGTCAACGAAATATATGTATTATAATAAAATATGCATAAAATTTTACGTAGTCACTGAATATACCTATTTATTTCATTATTAAATGAAGTTAAACATTTTAGTGCGTAAACCATATGTAAAACGAAACGTTTAATGACGAGCCGAATGTCAAAAGCATTGAGAGTGTAGGTATTCTGTGGTCAAAAGTGACAATTTTTGGTGAATTTTTATGATTTTCATTATTTTTTTTCTCGTTAACCATTAATCTCCGCAAGTTAAAACTTCGTGTGGCGGCTTCTAATAATATTAGCTTTGTGTTAAAAAAATATGAACCCCAAACTCGTGGGAGGACAATCTAAAGTTAAGCCATATATTTTACTTCATTATCTTTTCAAGTTTTCAATTAAAAAGATAAACTAGAGTATAAAACAGATAAAACTAATCAAAACTTTAAACTTGAAAACAGAAAACATTTAAAAACCCGCGTCGCACGTCATCGTCGTACCACCGCCCGTTTTTGACATTAATCTTTTTAATTATTCGTTCCACACGGACCAGGCTATGGTGACTGAGACCATGCTGCCTAGCCTTTCATAAAGTTTTTAGTCTTCAAAATATTTTTATTGTAAGTCCAAGCACTCATCCTCTACGGCGACCCTGTCAGTCAAGTACAGCCTTCAATTCAATTCTTTCAATGGCCTTCTGCGCTCATAACATGAATACCTATTTTTTTACGTTTTTCACCTAACTAAATGCTGTACAAAATATTGATATTTTGTCGACCAAAAAAGTCCATGCTTAACCCCTTTACTCCTTCCTATCTTAAAAAACCGGCTAAGTGCGAGTTAGGGTTTCGTAGCAACAAGTAACATAAGATAAAAGTTCTTATAGTTCGTTGTAGCTTTGATTGATGTTTTAACACGTTCGCACAGGCGGCACAGGTCGTGATTTTTCTAACCGAAAATTGCGGTTTATGACGTATTAAAAAAAACTACCAGCTCTATCTCGTCCAAACAAATTTTCATTGGTAGTTTTTATGGCAATGTACACCATATATTCTTTCTAGATTTTTCATTTTCTTAGTTTAGAAGTAAGAGGGGGGGGGGGACGGACGGACATTTTCCACTTTGGAAGTGGCTCTTGCGCAAACTATTCACTTTAGAAAAAAATTATGTAAGAAACCTCAATAGCATTTTTAAAGACCTATCTATAGATACCCTTCACGTATTGGTTTGATGAAAAAAAAAAATTGAGTTTCAGTTCTAAGTATGGGGACCCCCAAAGTTAACTGCTTTTTTATAGTTTTATATAAGAATCTTAATGCGGTTCACAGAATACATCTAGTTACCAAGTTTCAATAGCGTAGGCCTTATAGTTTCGGAGATAAGTTGCTGTGACACACGGACGGACAGACAGACAGACAGACATGACGAATCTATAAGGGTTCCGTTTTTGCCATTTGGCTATGAAACCCTAAAAACGCTTTGACTTTCTGAGCAACTCTCACAATAAATTTCTGAGATCGTCGAAGAATTTGAGACTAAAGATGCTCGGACATTCCACTACCTTTATGGACAAATCTTTCTCTATTCAAGCGGTTCGGTTGTGGAATGCTCTCCCTGTGTCTATCAGACGTGCTCAGAGTCTGGCCACATTTAATAAAATGCTCGAAAGTGTCCTGTATCTAGCTAGAGCTAATAGCGAAGGAGATTTGTCTCGGGATTTGATCGGTAGACTTGAGTGCGGTTTCAGTTTTTATTCACTTATGGCAATAGATAGATATCTACTATTTTCCGCCAAAGACTCGGTGTGGATTTGGTAATGTGTTTATGCGGTCAGTCCACACGTATCCATACTAATCCATACTAATATTATAAAGCTGAAGAGTTTGTTTGTTTGTTTGTTTGTTTGAACGCTGGGATCTCAGGAACTACTGGTTGGATTTCAAAAATTCTTTTACAGTTTGATAGTCTATTTATCGAGGATGGCTATAGGCTATATAACATCACGCTACAACGAATAGGAGCGGAGCAGCAATCAATAATGTTTTGAAAACGGGGAATATTCTTTACCGTCTGAGAGCTTCCGAGGCGTACGCTGCGTAAATGGTTAAAGTTAGGTAAATACTGTGTATTACAAAATTGTTTCTCTTAAAGAGTTCTATAAAAAAGTCCGCGACAGCATATGTCTATCTTTTAAGATTTGCTCACAATAACCTAATTTGTCTATCTCTTAAGCTTCGCTCACGATATAATGAAACTGAAGAGTTTGTTTGTGCTAGGATCTCAGAAACTACTGGTTTCATTTCAAAAATTATTTTACAGTTTAATAGTCCGTTTATTGAGGCTGGCTAATGGCGATATAACATCACGCTAAGACGAATAGGAGCGGAGCAGCCATGAATAATGTTTCGAGAACGGGGATTATTTCTTTCTTTTGAGAGCTTCCATTACGGACGCTGCATAAATTGTTAAAGTTACGTAAAAATTGTGTATCACAAAACTGTTCCTCTTAAAAAGTTCTAAAAAAAGTCCGCGACAGCATATGTCTATCTTTTAAGGTTCGCTCACAATAACCTAATTTGTCTATCTCTTAAGGTTCGCTCACGGTATAATGAAACTGAAGAGTTTGTATGTGCTAGGATCTCAGAAACTACTGGTTTCATTTTAATTTTTTTTTTAAAGTTTAATAGTCCGTTTATTAAGGCTGGCTATTGGCGATATAACATCACGCTAAGGCGAATAGGAGCGGAGCAGCCATGAATAATGTTTCGAGAACGGGAATTATTTCTTTCTTTTGAGAGCTTCCATTACGGACGCTGCATAAACAGTTAAAGTTACGTAAAAATTGTGTATTACAAAACTGTTCCTCTTAAAAAGTTATAATAAAAAGTTTGTTACAGCATATGCCTATCTTTTAAGGTTCTCTTACAATAACCCTCTTATTAAGTTTTAAAGTATGAGCGACGCGACGAAAGTAAACTTGGTTTGCAATGGCAGCCAGTCAACTGAACGATAAAAACCGACCAAGTGCGAGCCGGACTCGCTCACGATGCGTGGAAGTAAAAGCGACGGGAAACATTATATCCCTTTAACACCTCTTTCCTTCTCACTCTTATGTGACGTAAACGAAGTTATGCGGTTTAGCTCTAATGAATACAAGCGACGCGACGCGACGGGAATAAGCGCGACGGGGGTAAATGTAACGAGAAACATTATAATACTCAAAATACTAATACCATACCTCTCTCTTTCTCACTCTCATGTGACGCAAACGAAGTTGCGCGGGTCAGCTAGTAATATTATAAACCTGAAGAGTTTGTTTGTTTGTTTGAACGCTAGGATCTCAGGAACTACTGGTTCGATTTCTAAATTTCTTTTACAGTTTGGTAGTCCATTTATTGAGGATGGTCATAGACTATATAACATCACGCTAAGATGAATAGGAGCGGAGGAGCAATGGAGAATGTTCCGATAACGGAGAATTATTTTTACCGTCTGAGAGCTTCTGAGGCGTACTCTGCCTAAATGGTTAATGTTACGTAAAATATTTGTATCGCAAAATTGTTTCTCTTAAAAAGTTATATAAAAAAGTCCGCGACAGCATATGTCTATCTTTTAAGGTTCGCTCACAATAACCTAATTTGTCTTTCTTTTAAGGTTAGCTCACATTATTATCAAACTGAAAAGAGTTTGTTTGTGCTAGGACTAGGATCTCCGAAACTACTGGTTGTATTACAAAATAATTTCACTGTTTTATAGTCCATTTATTGAGGATGGCTATTGGCTATATAACTTCACGCTAAGACAAGTAGGAGCGGAGCAGCCATGAATAATCCACTATGGCGCTCACGTACACTATAGTGACGGAACTGTCATCGGTTCCGACGCCCACGGTCATCATGTAAGCCAGTTAATATCCGTTTATATCCGGTGTTATCCTCTTTCATCCAGGCCGGAAATAATGCAGGATGAGTTTATAATAATGATTAACATAGCCTGCAGAGTAACATTAAAAGAAAAAACATCAGAAACTTCGAGTTGATTGTGATAAATAAATTTTCTGTTGAGCCGCCATTAGCGTTCCAATTAGTTACGGGGTAAGTATTTAATATTTTAGTTTATTCTGCTTTTATTTATGGTTTTATTTAATATATTGAATGATATATTATTTTATAATATATACTTATTTATTTCAGTGTATATTTATTAATTGTTTTTTTTATTGGCCAATGTAAATACGCAAAAAATGTATAACTTTAATACTTTTATTTTATTAATATTTTTGTTTATGTTGCTTCAATTATTCTTGTTTTGCATTTAAAAGGTGTTGTTTAACAGCTGTTATAAATATTTCCGTCCCAAATCGAGGTAAAATTAATCATAATAGCATGTGAAGATGACAATTTTTGGCAATGAAAATACGCTAAATATTGATAAATTTATTTTCGGAGATTTTGTATCTACAAATTCTTTTTTTTTTTGGGTAACGTGTTTGTGTGTATATTTGGTAAATAAAAAAATATAAGACTTAAAACTGGTTTTATTTTGAATTACATGGTAAAACATAAGAATACTACTTCATTTTAACCATCGTAATTTTCAGCGACATTTCATTAATCCATTACACATCGGATATCCTCGGATTTAGTTTAGTTATTTTCGTCAGTTATCCAGCATGATGAAACAGTAAGTATTTCTGTAGTGCGACTCCTATAAAAGAAATAAGAATTAATTTTGTGAAGCTCGGCGCGCAACCGCCGTTCCCGCCAACGCTCGCGAAGGTGTTGAGCGTCGGAGGCCAGTGACGTTTGACAGTTCGGACGCTCGAGTGGGGGGAAAATTTATTTCTTTTGAGAGCTTTCATTGCGTACATTGCGTAAATGGTTAAAGTTACGTAATAATTGTGTACTACAAAATATTTCCTCTTAAAAAATTACAAAAAAAAGTCCTGAACAGCATTTTAAGGTTCATTTACAATAACCTTCTTAATATTTTTTAAAATATGAGCGACGTAACTCGACGCGTGTCGGGAGTAAACGTTTTCTGCAGCAGTAGCCAGTCAACTGAAAGATAATACCGGCCAAGTGCGAGTCGGACTCGCACACGATGAGTTCCCGTACCAAAAAAACGGACAAAAATAAATGCGACGGGAAAAAATATATCACTTTAAATAATACCTACCACACCTCTTTAATATATATATAATAGGGCATGCGACGGGATTATTATTACCTACTTAAAATATTAATACTATACCACTCTCTTTCTCACTCTCATGTGACGCAAACGAAGTTGCGCGGGTCAGCTAGTTACCTATTGGATCAAAGTTTTGTGAGGTGATTTCAGTTCAGGCTCCTGCCTGAACTGACATCACACTAATGATAGGTACCTACACACTCAAATGACACACACACTGAAATTTGATACTTCTAATTTTGATCCATGATCTAAACACATGGACAACACAACATTGGTTATTTGTGTTTTACTTACCTATTGTACCTACTCGTATTTTTTACATTTTGCTTTGTAGATTAATCTCTCGTTTAGGCATTGTCTGGCAACTCCGAATAATTATAAATATTCTATACAAGGTACATTAAATGTTTTAATATTTTTAATAAATTGATTAATATTAAAAATATAATAATTTATAATACTTAATAAAAATTAAATAAATTAATAAAAAAAAAGAAATCAATCAATTAATTGGTAGGTATTATTTGAGGGATATTATAGTAGGTATAGACTACAAAATATTAGACTTGTATTTTAAACTAGTTAAACAGTCTAAGGTAGCGACGCACGTAATGTAACTCTTAAGCAATTACATGTAGCATAGTACCTACCTATGTAGGTACGTAGTAGTGGTATGCCCTTAGGCATGTAGTTATTTTACATATTTTAGAAAAACTGTCTACCTTTATGAAGTAAATAACAGTTTAATAATCATCCACGGCGGCGCTAGTGAGCGCAGTGAGCCTGTAGGTAGAGTGTAGGGCATAGTATCTATATTATGTTACAGCCAACTCTCCAGCCATTATGTATACCTAATGTTTCCTCAATTTAGACAAAGTGATAACTGACAAAGAATTAATCACATTAACTAGCAATTTTATATAATATCTTCGCAGACTTGGATAAAGCAATAAAACAAGTAGGTTACGAGTAATAAATTGTATTTCAATCTTTCTAATCGTACTTATAATTATTAAACAATTAAATTAAAAATGTTTTATCTATAACATAGGTACCTACATACTCGTATATGGTAATCATTACCGGTAGGTACCTACCTACAGTCACAGCAGAGATTACTATCATGTTGGATTTAACCAACATAGCTCTAGTTACTTTTAATAAAAAATCATTTTAGAAGGGGTAGGTACCTACGAGAATTTATCCTGGGTTTAAAATTTGCTTTGTCTTAATGGTGATTATAAAACACCATTAAATATATATCTATTAAAAACACCATTACACTTGAGTAGCTTTATTAGCAGCATTAATTAAAAACTGTTCTGTCACTTCACAGGAATTTCCTTTTCTGCGTTTAGGTGGAGGTTTTGGTGCAGTTTTTGACCTACCTACAGTACCACTGACCACATTCACTGAATATCCTGGCCTCAACTCACGGTTCTTCACTACACTCTCCTGTTCTGACAGGGTTACTGTCAAAGGTCTTTGCTGTAATTTTATCCTTTGTTTATTAGACATAGCTTGTAGTGCTAACAGTTGATTATGTATGTTGGGTGAACTCAAGCTGTTCCTGGGTAATGTAGCGTGTGAAGTGCCAAGAGCTGCTGGTAAAGGCGCTTGTTCTACATCATCCGCATTACTTGGTATTTTCTCGATTGGTATGCGATCCATTTCACTCTTGTTCAAACTACAATAGTTTGCTCCTTGAGAAAATAATCTTATATTTAAAGCATCATAGTAAGGAATAACACCATTTAATGTTGAGTAAACGTGAGGACGTAAACTGTTGTCTTGAACCAATTTTGGTTTTCGTGGTAGTGTGACGTAACCTTTTGTATTCATATGTTGGATGGAATCCTGGTTGATAGGATTTTGAAATGTACTGTACAAAGTTGGATCGATAGCTGTTACTCCGTAACCAGGAGATTTTATAGGACTTTCAGTGTTGTGTGAAGTTCCTCCGGCGCGGGCGGGAGAAACTTTAGTACCTCTTACAGGAAACGCGAGCAGGTCTGGTGGATACGCTTGTTGGTCGTACATCACTTGGTCTGTGAGTGATGGTTCTGGAGGTGCCTTGTTGAGTTCGATGTCATGATGATGGTTGTTATCTTCTGTTGATGCTGTGAACAAAAATAAACTTGATGTAGATTTCAATTCAAACTTTAGGACTCCATAATGAACAATGGTTCATCTTAAATGATAACATTATTATTTACCTAATCTATCCAAAAGCTTATTTCATAATTAACAAACAACCTAATTCCTTTTTGACGTTAAAAACGGGTGGGGCTGTGTCGGGGCACACGGCCGTTGGTTTTAACGTGAATACGTCTCGTAACGAACCATTCCAGCCTTACCAGCTGCAGATGTACTGGCACCGTCGTTGATCCGCTCGGCCGTAGGTATTCATTACTTTACGTTGCCGGCACTGCTTGACTCGATCATATGGTGTTTTATTGGTACCATTCGATTGCTGTTGAGATGCCCTTTCCAACCGTATACGATCTCTGTATTTCGATTTGGCTTTTCGACGCGTATAGGCCGACATTATATATTTTTTGATATTATTTTTGTATTTAAACACCATATTATATTCACAGTTACAATTTTACACTAATGTTATAAGATAAGATAAGATAAGATAATTCTTTATTTGTTGAACATAGTTTGGTATAAAAAACATGCATGATGTTATTACATATATGGTATCATATGTTCTGCCAGTTTTTGGCATACAAATTAAGCGATGATTTTAACCACCGCTAATAAGGTTGTTAATGTTAATAAGATTAATATTACATTATTTCACTAGGAGTCAAAAATTGTAAACATTCAAAATAAAATAAAATAAATTAAGAATAATGTCAAAGACTAATAATAATAACTAAAGATTCTACTAATTGATTAATGTTGAATTGAGTACATTTGTTTACAATTTTTCCTAAAATGCAGTTATTTAAGTCAAGTACAGTGTCAGATATCCTATAACTAAATCGTAATATTATACACTGATTCAATAAAAATAAAATTAAAAATAATCAATCTCAAGTAGGTTATGTCAATTATATTGTTTTCATGACAATTATTTACACAATTTTGTTACTATAGGTGATATCAGACATAGTTCCTACTGCACCATATTTTTACAATTTATCGGTCAGATACTGTGTAATTGAATAGTATGCTTTCTGCAGAAGCAAGTCTAGAAGTTGTTTTTTAAATTTGTTAATATTTTCTAATTGTAAAACAGATTTCGGCAACTTATTATATATTCTTGGTGCCATTCCTGTTATATTAGTACTAAATATAGTCTTTACATGTCTTACAGTTCGAATTTTATGACACTGCCGTGGGTTAGACAGTTTGTCGTACAAATGCATATTACCCCTGACAAACATGATCACTTCAAATATATACAAGGAAGGCAATGTCAGAAGACGTAAGTTCTGATAATATGGCTTACAGCTTTCAGTAGTTCTGATACCACAGATTGCTCTCACGCATTTCTTTTGGGCTTTGAAGACTCTTTCTCTGTCTGAGCCGTTCCCCCAAAAGATTATGCCATATCGCAAACTGGTTGAAACATAGGCATTATATGCAGTAACCACAGTTTGCATACTATATATATTATTGACACGAGCTGACGATTGAAACTTGAATGAACGTCGTAGCTTCACCGAGTCGAAAGTTATACTAAATGGAAATCTCGAGACGCAGCAAAATGACCTTCAAAATGGTGGGGCTGCCCTCTCCCCCGCGCGCGATGTGTTACAGTCCTTACTTAGCGTAATAAATTCTTTGATTCTTTAGCTATCTAGTGGTGTAACTGAAATTTGAATGGAGATGATAGATATGTAGCTACAACACTAAACTGTATCCCCCGATTTTGTTATCATTCGTTTTTTTGGATTGCATCCCTATGGAAGTAAATTTTAAAGACGTATTCACGTCAAAATAAACTACAAAAAATGTTGAGTTCAAATAAAGTACAGAAGTTCCTAAGACTTTTATCATTATGTCGAAATACAAGTACAAGTCAATAATATCAACAATAGAGGTATTCCAGAACCTTAAAAAAATGTTTTGCCCGATCACGTGACAGTAGGCACCAACCAAACTTATGTTATTATTCATGTTCAAATAAATAAGAACTAATAAGTACCTACAACATTGAAAGAGAACATATGGAACTAGAATAATCTTTACAACTAGTCTGCTCGGCGGGGGCCTGGTAATCTGTTCGACAGGGAAACCTAGTACAGATGCCAGTCTCTCGCAAGGGTCATATTCTGTATCCTGTAGTGAATTGTAATATAGATTTCCTGTACCTTTGTGAAAGAGAAAAATAAATTAATTAATTTATTAAAAAAAAAATGCTCAAAATTACGCGGTCAATAATATTGAACAATAAAAATATTGATCAATTGTGTAAAAATATCGTTCGTGCATGGGGCCTCTTATTTAGATATTCACGGGTATATTATTTCTGGCTGCTATAATAATTAGCCAAATGGACGAATTAGCTAAATCCCGAATAAGTCCTCGGAAATAAATAACCCTTAGAGGTGTAGGTAAAATCATGGTGTAAAATCTTAGATCATCTAACCACAGGATGCGCCTTACTTAAGCATTGTTTTCTGCCATTGCACATGACCATTTGGTCTTTTGGCTTTATAAAAAGCCTGTACATCAGTACATCATTTTATATGATTAAACTAGTACATTTCATTGTAGTTGACTGTACAATAACAATTAACACACAACAGCCATTACGCGTTTGTCGATTAATACATTTTTAAATGCAATGAAATTTTATATGTCTTTGTGTTTCCCCCTTCATTTGTATGAAAACTGGCAGAATATTTTTGTATGCGGTGGTTCGCAAAGGCTAGTCCCGTGTTATATGGTCTAAGTGTAAAATACAGGTTTGTATGAATATAATAATTAGAATCTGATTATTTTATTGGAGCACACACCAGTCACTAAAAAGGCCGGTGGCGCCGTGGATCGTTCGGATGACAATCTGCGATCCACCGAGGAATGTCACAGTCAGTGACCTTAGATCATCTAACCACAGGATGCGCCTTACAACAGTCAATTCAATTCCTTTCTGCCAAGCCAATAGACCATTTGGTCTTTTGGCTTTATAAAAAGCACTGTACGTCAGTAGGTACATCATTTTAAATGATTAAACTAGTACATTTCATTGTAGTTGACTGTACAATAAAAATTAACACACAACAGCCATTACGCGTTTGTCGATTAATACATTTTTAAATATAATGAAATTTTATATTATGTCTTTGTGTTTTCCCCTTCACCCGCTATGAAAACTAGCAGAATATTTTTGTATGCGGTGGTTCGCAAAGGCTAGTCCCGTGATATATGGTCTAAGGTGATAACTGATGCCGCTGCCCCCCGCCATCTTTTAAAGTAGTTCCTTATGCTAGGGGATCTTCAAAACGGGTATTAGTAGGTTTTTACAGGGTCAGCAGCGCGAGTGTAGCGCCTCCGGTGTTGCAAGCGTCCGTAGGCAGCGGTGGCCACCGGTACATCTGGTGGGCCGTATGCTTGTCTGCCACCTTGGTGGTATAAAAAAAAACTATTTTACTGATTCTGCTAGGATTTGCCCATCCAATGGCGGAGGTCCGAAAAAAAATTACAGTTGTGAGTTGTGTGAGTCATGAAATAAATACAACCAACATGAAAAAAAAAAAAAAAAAAAACTGTCTCTCGCCAACCCACAACGAGGATCATTACATTTTATATTGTATTGGAGCGAAGCCTCGGGGCGTAGAGGGAGAATATACAGAAGACATTAAATAATGTTAGTCCTGAGTGAAAGTGACACATAGGTATATAATATTTACACAAGAGTAAGCGAGACAGACGCCACTTTTTTTGTCTCGCTCACCGTATGCGTTTTCATTTGTTTGGAACCAATGATATATAAAAAAAACTATAGATACGTTACCAACACTTAAAAATGGCAACAAAAAAGTCAGGCAATTGCCTTAATTTTCATACATGCTGCCATAGATAATTTCATAGAAATTCTTTTTTTTAATATAAAAAATATTTGCCGTTTTTGAAAGCCGTGATGTTCGTACATGACGTGTCTATATTATAATACGTCGTTGTTTGGAACCTCTTTCGTTGGCCCCAAACAAAAGCGTGTTCGATAGTGTTTTGTCGAAAAATTGGTGATAGTGACTTATTTGTGAAGTTAGAAGTTGTTTGGAGCTTATAAAAGTGTAAAATGTATCTTAATAATGGGGCGTTGTTGTGTTAAAGACTGTACAAATCGCCCAGAACGGAAAACTCCGAACATAACCTTTCATCGGTAAGTAAGCCCATTTATGCTGTTTTGTATGTATATAATGATATATTTTACTTCGTAGATTAGTATTCACTATCTTTGCGCCTTAATTTACATACTTTTAAGTATATTTTTCGAATTATTTTTTTGTATTATCCGACAGAAATATGTAGCTCATATACATTAAGACGGCCATGTTGTCTAGGGGTCAATCATCAATGTCCGTATAATCGGGGGAGTGTGACCAGTGTTTGGTAATGTTTACCCCACAATATTGAAATTTATAGCTATCGTTTTATTTACTTTTAGGTTTACAGAGGATATAAGTATGAGAGTTTTATGGATTCAAGCAACAGGCAGAAAACATTGGCAACCTGACAAGAATGCTCGGATTTGTTAAAAACATTTTGAATCCTGTTGTTTTTGGAAGGCAAAAACAAGAACTTATTTGAATCCAAATTCGATTCCTTCACTCTCTTTTTTTCATGTAAGTTATTAATCTATACTAATATTATAAAAAGCAGAGGATTTTTGTTTATTTGTAATGAATAGGCTCCGAAACTACTAGATCTATTTTAATCATTCTTTCACTAATAGAATCCCACATTATCACATCACTGAGTAACATAGGCTATAGAATATCAAGATAACGCTACTTCCTGCCAAAGACGGGTAGTGACCATAAATGCCGGCGTAGCCGCACATAGAAAGCTAGATATACCGGGTGTAACATTCGGAACGGTCAGTATGGGGGCAAGTCTGTAAATATAAGAGATACAAAGATCTGTTCTTAGGAACCATGTCATCGATTTTAGAGAAAATAAGAACTGCATACTTATTTTTTTTTTAAATCTCTTGCACTGTCCGGGAATCAAACCCGGTCGTTTTGAAAATAAAACTTACATTATTTCTAATTAGGTAAATATTGATTTTATAGGTCATATGGAGTTAATAGTAGAAAATTGATATCTAAACTAAACAGAATGCATTGTATTTTTTGTTTTTTTAAATTAATTAAGTAGGTACTTAGTACATGTTTGAAGTGAAACCATTTTTCACTTTCACTTTCAACTTTTATCACTTATTTTACCCTCATAATAGTAAAATTTTGAAAAAACTGATACACTTGTTCGTTTATTTCTTAAAAGACACAGGTTTAACAAATTTTGTGCATCTAGATCTGAAAATGACGGACTTTCATACAAACTTCCATCCCTTATTTTACCCCTTTAGTAGCAGAATTTCCAAAAATACTTTCTTAGTGGATCCCTAGACCATACAAGAAACCTACTTGCCAAATTTGGACTTTCTAGTCCCAGCGGTTTGGGCTGTGCGTTGATTATCATTCAGTCAGGACATTCACATTTTTATATATTATTTTTTTTTGAAAATCTTATGTAACTAAGTATGTACAAAATAAAATCTAGTTTCGTTACCAGACACAAAAATAAGTTTCTTGCCAGTTCTTCTCAAGCAGGCCGTGTTCCGAACTGGTGGTACTAACTTTTTTTGTATTCATGGACGTGTCGCAAGTGCCTATGTATTAGAAATGCGAAATAAATGTTTTTTTAAATTATGAATTTTGAGTTTTATTTCCCACGTAAAAGGTGGTGAGCCCATTGCCTTCTTGATATGGACAGGTCGCCGCGACCCGCAGTTGAAAATTTTCAAGCCGCCCATAAGGCCTTCAACTTGGCGTTAGGATTGTAATTTTACTCACAATCGAGTGACATATGTGGTTATAAACGTTCAAACAGACGCAACTGGACTATAAAAGTAGCCTATGTCTTAATCTGGGCTGTTAGCTACCTCAATACCAATTTTTTGGTATAGTAGCTTCTTTATATGAATTTACCTATTTCTCAGGTAAAAACATTTGGCGTGAGTGGGTAACACCGATGTCATAATAGCGCTATCTCCAAAGGTATACGCCGATGACTTCTCTGGTATATTCTCCCTCTACGCCTCGGGGCAATTATTAAGACACTTTGTACGAAATACACCTCGTACGGTGAGTTGATATGAATATTGTATCTGTATACGATGTTCTCTGTCGTTTCTTTATGTTTACGGCACGGAGGTAGAAAATATAAAGATACACTTTCTTTAAGTTTGAAATTTAGCATGTGCAAAGAATTGTATTTACACTTTGAATACATTTTAAGTGATTTATGTAGGTTCTCTATGTTATTGTTTGATATACTTTTAAATTGTAAAAAAATAAATAAGGATTTATTTTATCTAATTGTAATTCGGTGCTATAGAGACGTGGCAGTTTGGATCTTGAAACAAATATTATTGGAAAATACATTTCTTAAATATCAATTACTCAAGAAGTATGCACGGCGAAGAAGTGGGACTAATATTGTATACTTAGAAAGGCGTAATCGACGACAATACTTCTTTTGTCCCTTAATATAGGACGTTCTTGGATTGCATTGATTAAAATTTCCATTTCCAACATTATAAAAAACACGGTGGCACGGCATCCAGTTCGCGCGCAAATATCAAACCAACTGATCGCGTTCGCTTCATTTCGCGCCGCCCCGCACCGCACCGCACGCGTATTTGGTCACGTAGGCCACTTCAATAGGTTTCAACTGTTTGTTAGCATCGCGCCGCGCCGCGCCGCTTCGCGTTCGCTTACGCAGGACGTCGCCTAACAAAAATAATAGTGTGCATTTTAAAGTAACGATAAACAAAAGACTTGGGACAAGGGTTACTCAATAACTTGTATTGTTTAAGTCAGAAAGTTAAGTGTAATTTTAATTTTATGACATAGAAATAAAGTGTAAAGTGTATTGCATATATCTAAAAGGTTTCATGCAAAAATTCGAAAAATCGTTTATTCTAAGTAAAACCACAATTTAATCAGTCCTCTACGAAATTAAATTTTATTGATTTAAAAAATAAAAGTCTGACCTAACTTAACCTATTCCGTTATGAGATTGTACAATTTAGAGTGCAAGATAGTATTTTTGATATACAATTCGTATTTCTGTTTTACAAAATTAAATCATATACCTATTCGATGTACGAAGACGAACCACATTTTTGGTGTGAATGCGATTAAAAAGGTCATCTCGTTCCGAGTAATATTTAAGTTTTTTAAGTAGAACATGTTTAGTTAGGTAATTAATTGTTTTTTTTTGCAGAGCATTTAATTTTCTAGTTTGCATTTAGTAAATTAGTGGAGTTACCTAGTGTGCAGAAAATTTTAACTGATGTGCATTTAAAAATATCCCTTTTGAAAATACCCGTTCGACTCATTTTTGGGTCCGTTTGGACCCAATTGAAAATATAAATGATAATGTACCCATTGGACCTCTTTTTTAGGACCATTTAGACCTCAAAATACTAAATATACGAAATGGTCCCGTTGGACCTCATTTTTTATAAACCATTTGGACTTTCAAAATATAGATGTGTTAATTTGTTATCCTTCCTATGTTCATAGGTACAATTATTATGACAATTCCTAATAAATATTAGGTTTCATTAAAGGTTAAACCCTCCAGCTAAGTAGGTATAGCATTTTCTCCGTTGGTATGCCCAGGCTCTAATACGAGGTATGTGGCTGATGTGTTTTAGATGCTTGGATGCGGAGGGGGTCGTCGATACCGATTTGAAATGTCTCAATAGATACGCCTAGATTCTGTGACGGTGGCGGTGTCACGTGATATGTTTTGGTGGGGAGGGTCACGTGATATATGTTCTGGTAAGAGAGGTTGGGGGTTTGCAATACGGGTTTAAAATTTCTCCTTGGGTACATCCAGGTTCTGAGTGGGCGGGGTCACGTGATATGTTCTAGTTGAGAGGGGTTGCTACGACGCGTTGTAGAACAAGTAGGACATAAACAAAACCTACCTCGTTTTTTTCTTCGAAGTATTCGATATAATAATACAGCGTGTCACTTTTGTGCGTGATTGTAGTTTAGCTTTTTATACCACGATTGATAAATGAGGTCCAACGGAACTCGTTTTTTGATAGAGGGTTCAATGGAACCTTGACTTTAGGAAAAATAATAATTTTAAAGTCCAAACGGTAAACGGAGGTCCAATGGATCACAATTATCAAGGTCCAAACCTTGGGGTCCAACGGGTGCGTAGCCGATCAAACTATAGCGAGTCAAAAAAAAAGTTGTTGGAGTTCGAAGGAAACACAAGTGGAGTCGTTTAATATCTATTAAAAACTTTTAAACCAATCTGTTGATATTGCTGCAAACTATATCCGTATTAAAAAAAATTGAATACTTGAATAACTTGAACTTGCCACTACCTGCTTTATGTAAAATGAACGTAACTTAGGTATATTATAACTTACCTAGCGCAGATTCATTTTCCAGTAAAGTTCGATGTAATTCAGACATCTCTGTAGCTTTAGTCGTGAACGTCGGCGGTGCGTCATATATTCGAGGTGGCTTTGTAACAGGGTTTACTTCAATTTTTAAGGCCTTTTCTGTCTCAGAAACTATGGAGTTTTCAATTAATTGTTCTCCATTTGAAGAACGAGCATCCTTTTTCATCAGTCTTTTAATTTCATTATTTTGAGTCGTAAAATAGCAAACCACTAATGCAGCACCAAACATAATAACTATAGCAGTTAAACACCCAACAAGAATAGCAAAAGAATCAGTATCCATGCCAACAATAGTCCATGCACCTCCATATTTAGTTAACACAAGAGCCACAGTTTTCTCGTCTCTTCCACCGTGGTTCTCAGCAACACAGGTATAATTTCCTCTGTCATTGTATCGCGCAAAATGTATAGTGAGGTTGACCCACCGTATCAAATCCATTGTGTTCTCAGCCACACTGTACCTAATATCTCCGAACGCTTTCATCTCTATAGTTCTTCCGTTAAATCTCCATGCAACTTCAGGCGGTGGATTTCCGACTACTTTACAAGTGAGAGTCACGTTTTCGTCGTAACTCCTGACTGTTGCGTCAGGCACCGGCTCCAGAATCGTCGGCCGGCATGCGAAATTTGTTGAATCTAATTCATTCCAAAGTTTGTCTCGTACAGAGGGTGGCTCAGCGCATGATGTAGGCGGTGTGTACAAATTGTGACTAATAACCCAATCTCTGAATGTTTGCAAGTTGCAGTCACATCGCCATGGATTATTGTGTAAATCTAAACCAGATAAATTTCTCAAACTAATTAAAGTTTCAGGTTTCATATGGATTAATTTATTACTATTGAGTCTCAATATTTTCAGTTGTGGCAGGTTGACGAAAGCTTTCGTTCCTATTCGGTGTATTCGATTGTTATTGGCCTCAACCTTCTGTAAGAACTTTAAATTGCGAAAGATACCATCTTCCAACTTATCAATAGAGTTGTAACTTAAGTTTATCAATCTTAATTTTTCTGTGCCTTTGAAGGTGTCGGGATGAAGTAACTGGATTTTATTCTTAGAAAGATCTAATTCTATCATGATTGCTAGAGTGGCGAATGCTGTTTTATGTATCAATTCAATATTGCACTTTTTTAAATACAACTTTTTCAAGTTACTAAGACCAACTTTTTTAAACCCCTCTTGATGTAACTGTTGTAAATTATTATTAGATAGATCTAGGATCTGAATATCGCTACTCAGATTTGCGGGAATTATCTTGAGGCTGGAGTTTGAGCAAATAGCCGCTTTATTCCCAGATTGCCACCTACAGTCGCAAGGCCTCTGACATTCGGTGGTGAAATCTGCTAACGCCGTAGTAAGCAGCATCCAAGGCACACAGACGGCACTCAACCATGTTGTCCAATGTCTATGAGCCATTTTGCTATTATGACAGTCATTTCGCTGTGCTGGTGCATTCCGCCGGCGTGATCGTCAACCGACGCATTGGTATTCTGCAACAAAAGGAAAATTAAAATTAATGACAAAGGTTATACAATGCATACTTCCATAAAACAGTTAAACACGGGCAACTTTTGTGGCGTAAATTAACAGCACGCCACGTGATAAAGTAGTCGCTCAAATATTTAGTGCGATGGAAACAGAGTGAGTGATTTACCAATTTGGCAGCAGATTTTATAACAAGATTTATTCACTAAGAATTTTTGCTCCTACCATACTTTAATACCCATAATATTTAATTGAATATAATGCATAGGAGCGGGATATCGTAACATTCAAACCAAGTCCTTAAAAGCAGCAGAGCAGCACCAGAATCCATAGGCCAGGTCGTGGTGGTCGCCAAAACCTGTTAAGAACAAAAAATAGCAAAATAAAATATCAAGCTCATATAGAAATACCTACTAGAAATACCTACCAGGTAGGTATTTTTAGACTAGGAAAGGTAGACTAGGAATTTTTTATACAAGCTTGTCATTTAATATCGCTATTGTTTCCAACGTTAGAAATTTTCCGAGGATTGCATGCTGGACTCGAACCGACAAAAACCACACGGCCTCAATTCCTCAGAAGGATTTTTGACAAGTTTTGGCGACCTACACGACCTGGCCTATAGATTCTGGTGCTACTTGATTATTAGAAGAAAAAATAATATTTCTTTTAAAATTTTATTAGTCTTAGTCAGGAATTTGATCATTTTTCTTTTTTGTGTGCCGCATGAGCTTTTTAGCGCCGCCGCCGTATCACGTCGCCCTTGGAGTCAAGATGAAATATTGCGAGTACCTAGTGGGCACGTCGCAAAGTAGTGTTATTGAACGTGACGGTACTAACACGTGATATCGAGGTAGAGGTCACGTCACACACTCGGCATGTAGCTGAACACTCTCGATATATTACCCTCATACACTCAGAGACAAAATCGATTCCTTCGTATGACCATCGCAGGGACTAAATTTGGAACCCTAAAAAGATGAATCGAAGTTTGCTCATAAGTGTTACTTTGTGACCTACCTTTATGAAAAAATATTTTTCATTTTTCAGAAAGTGTAACCTCGGTTCTCTCGGATGAAGAATGAAAACGGTTAGGTATCAATAGATGCATGTGTGTGTTTTTAGAGCTCGCAAAGTTTTGTCCCGTGGTTTGAATATTTGAATAATGTAGGTAGGTACCTATTTATGGAAATATCTCGAAATACACAATTTATTTATTATTATTATATTATATTATTGACACTGTAAAATAGCCCATAGTTTTTTTTGTTACTTCATAAAAAATGTCTATCGATACTTCTGTATGCTTCTGTTGCCCAACATCACAGCTACGGAACTTGAACTGTGAATAATTAATAGTTCTAGATTTAATTATAGGTAAGTAGTCCAATGAGCTTTGACTACTACCATCGCCTTCTGATCCCTCTAAGAACCTTTTCACAAGTGAAACTCCTGTGCCACGCCGGACTCCAACCGACTGAATCCACACGATGTCCTACAAGTGTCAGTCCCAGGGTCCCCTCTAAGAGCCTTTATTACATAACACTACTCCCGTGACAACTCACAGTTTCTAATATCTAATATTTAACTATGTGTATCCAACCATCTAAAATTTACTTTGTTAAATATAAATTGCTGAAACTTCGTTGACATCTATACCTAAATAATTTATAACCCTAAGTATTACCAAGATAGGTTTTGGCTATCTAAGCTATTCTGTAGGTACCTAAGCCTACCCGCTGTGTACTTAAGCTAGCCTGATTTGACTAAACAAGAAACATTAAATACCTACTTAGTATATACATTCTACGTGCGGTGATTTAACCAAGCTTAGATATATTTGAATTTCATTAATAAAAAGGTTGAAGATTTTTAACGTCGACGTCACGCGGTTTCATCCGCGTAGTTCCCGTTTTGGTGGAAATACTGGAATATAATAGCCTATGTCATGCGAGAAAAGTGTTGCTTCCCAAATAAACCCAGTGAAAGAATTTTTCAAATCAATTCAATAGATTCGTTCGGAGCCCATTCAATGGAAACAAACAATCAAATGTTCCTCTTTATAATATTCGTAGGGATAGGGGTAGGTAGGTAACGTCACAAACGGTCATACATACACCTAGTTTCCAACACAAAAAAAGTCTATTTTAATTTCGAAACTAACTAATATAATAATTACACAGATACTCTACTTAAGTAATAGAAATCCATAAAACATATTATTTCATTTTCACGGAACAATAAATTTATCTCTACTATAATCGTTTCACTCATCCCCGGTACTAATATGCTATAAGTGACAATAACCTCTCATTCCCCCAAATATATCATTTTTTTTTTTTTTTTTTTTTTTTTTTTTTTTTTTTATACCACTAGAGTGGCAGACAAGCATACGGCCCCACCAGATGTACCGGTGGTCACCGCAGCCTATGGACGTTTGCAACACCAGAGGCGCCACAATCGCGCTGCCGACTCTTTAAAAACCTTCTAAGTCCCCTTTTGAAGAACCCCATACTGTAGGTGTTTGGGAAAACCGAAGCAGGGAGATCATTCCACAACCTAAGCGTACGTGGAAGAAAGCCTCTATTAGATCTCACCGTGCTCGAGCGCTCAGGACGCAACGTGTGAGGATGAACACCCTGTCTATGGCGAGCGGTGCGATGATAGAATGTAGCCGTAGGCATCATATCAAACAATTCTTCAGAGCACAAACCGTTGTACAGGCGGTAGAACACACACAGAGAAGCAAAGTCTCTCCTGTCACTAAGAGGTTCCACACCACCTGCAAGTATGGGATCGCTGACAACTCTCATAGCTCGCCTTTGCACCGAGTCAAATGGACGAAGCTGGTATTCGGGTGCCCCCGCCCAGAGGTGACAGCAGTACTCCATATGACTCCAAGGTCCGTAATACGGTCGTAAATACCGACATATAACTATATCCTATCGCTTACAACAATAATTCCAATCTCGGTCGACAGAAATGAGCCCATCTATTCCCTTTAGATACGCTCCCTACAATAAAGTAATGTAACTTCGATGTATGAGGTTAGAGTGAGATGAAAGTGAAACCTAATTTGGTTAATCTGTTTCAAATTATTGTGTGATTTTATTCAAGCTTTAATGGTTCATATATACGTCACACACACCTTTATTCCTGAAGGAATAGACAGAGTCGTAGTATACGCCTACATTTTTCTCGTTATGTTTATGTGACACAAAATAGTGAGCATATATTGCCGTGTAAATGAACAGGCACAGGCTGTAATTAGCTGTTGAAATTTCGATACCGCTATAAAAACCACCTATATTCAGTATTTTTTTTTTACGTGAGGAAAATCCTCCTGGGATGCTTTGCCGGACTCCTACCGACTAAAAACCACACATATCCCACCTAACAGTCTACGGTTGTCTACGTTCAGCCTGGATAAAATACTGCTATGTTATTGGCAACCGGGACCAACAACTTGACAAGCCTTCACTTTCAAAAACACGTAATTTTTCGTACCTAACTGGAAATGTCTCTAACTGGTCACCCATATGATGACCAGCCTATAGCGTGACATTTTACCATAGTGATCGCTTACAGAACACAGAGGTCGGCTATCAGATGTCGGCTATCCTCGTCCGACACCGATAATCGACCGAATGAAAACGCTCTTAGAAGTCGAGAGCTTTTGTACATAATTCGACTACCTATGATAATTTCTGATCTAATAAATGAAACGAGTTATTCGTTTCAATTATTCGAACCGGCTATCTACTTAGCTTCAATAAATTAAAATTTTCAATGAAGGGGAACCTTATTTAAACTTTAAATTGAAAATTCGCCGAATTTTAAAATTCAAAATTAAAATCAACCAAAGTTGATTCAATAGTAGAACAACGTTGGTAACTTAGTGCACATAGATTACAGCAAGGCCTGAAGGGATTTTCTGTCGAACTTGTACCGAATTGCAAAGTAAGATAACGTTATTTTGAAAACTTATGAATCAGAAATATGTTAGGAGTTGGTATTATTTAATTCAATTTAGAAGTGTGTTTGTTGAAAGGAATATTTGAAATACACTGTTTGTACATTTAGAACTAGCCAGTAACTGAAGATATAACCTTGGTAATCTGTACTACCTATATACTGCCGTCATACGGAAAAAGGGCGCTTCTACATACAGTTGAAAACGGAGAAAATAAAGATTTTGTGATTTTGAAATGAAAAACGTTGCTGCTTAGTAGAAAATAGGTATTTTGAAGAGTTTGCAATTTGAAAACTTGTATACTAAATATAGCTATCAGGACATATGAATTAAATTTAATTTTATAAGTATTATTAATAAAAAAACGCGATTTTCCTTTTCTTTTGAGTAAAAAAAATCCAAAGAAATCAGCAATACTTTAATGAAAACACGTTTCTGGCTAGATACGACTTTTCAACGTACAAATTTTTGGAACGCTTTTTCATTGAATTAAAATGTGATTCGGGCTTGTAAGACAAGGGCGTATTTAGCCATATACTATTTTTTTTACTAAGTATTGCGACACCAATTTTAAGATAATGTTTGTATAAACGCCCTCTATTTCTTTGATATTAATGAGCAATCTTTTAAGTTTATGGAAGGTTTATGGAAGGAGGTTTTTCTATAATGGTTTTAGAAGCGGGTAGGAAGAGAGATAGTAATACGAAGATAATGATTATGTAATTAAATTGTATTCACTTTAAAAAACCAAATTATTATTTATTACACACATGTTTATAATAGAATGAATAGGAACATAATCACAGTTTTGTTAATTACTAGTAGTGTTTTCACTAAAACCTATTTTTTAAATACTACTTTAACAATCTTAATTACTTTACAAAACTTCTAATTTAACTCAAACAGGTGTTTTTATTAGAACTAATAGGAATCATAATCACAGTTTCGTTTCATTGACTTGCAATCTACTCAATAGTCAGTTAAATGTTTCTAAAACTAAAATTTTAATTAAGAACCTAAATCCTAACAAAAATTAATATTTCTATAAAATGTTACTTCTTTAATAGGTACACCTATTGTAATTAAAGATCTAATTCTTAAAAACTAATGACTTCTCAATATACAAATGAATTGTGTCCGAAATATACTCTCTAACAATCATTACAATATCAATCAAATATAAAATGTACTCAAAACTACTTCTTTACCTCTAAAACAGCCATTGTAATTAAAAAGCTAATTCTTTATAAATATTACTTTCTCAATAAAAATAAACTGTGTCCAAAACTTAAATATTACTCTTTAGCAAACATAACGATAAAAGTATCTTCTTAACATGAAATCATTGTATCTAATACTTATATATAATCACAACCTTAAACGCGAAAATTGATCGCTATCTATTTTTAATACAAATCAGTCTTCATGAAATTGCGTAAGATCTACACTACTCAAATTAACTGGCAGATTATGCCAAAAGGCTCTCCTGTTTTCAGGCATTAACGGTGTCAACTTCTGAATAATCTCCGTCTTGCGCTCCAGGGTAATGCCTCTGCATCGTGTGATAGGCTTTGGAAGAGGTATTCCTGATTTAATATTCTTCAACTTCAAAAAGTCCAAATAAAATTCATTTTCGTCATAAAAGGCAGTCTTGTATCGTATTACTTGGTTGCCCCTGGTAAATGTCACTTGACACATATCAGCTAAATATGCTCTAGGAGAAGAATTTTGTAGCTTGTACACTGAAGAGCAGTCTTCAAACTGGTAGAAATCAACTAAATTCATTGATTTCACAGTTATATTTGTTCGTGTGCTCAATACTGCTTGATTGAAATCTTCAAAATCATACAGATGTTTTTTTCTCTTCATCGCGACCTCTACTTGGTGATGAAATTCGTCTGCAGACATATGGGTATGGCCTACTTCTAGATATTTTAGAGTAATTGTTTCAAAATTAACTTCTACCGAGTTTATGACTTGAAGGAAATAAGAAAATAAAGTCCAATTTTTATTTTGGCTGGCACAGTTGTCCAGCCAAATGACCAGATGTCTCAAATCCCGAACCGACATCAAAAAAGACTTAAAGCAGCTTGTAATGTCAATAACTTTACGGCCAGATATTGCTTCGTGCCATATTGCAGCGAAAGTTTTCAAAGTAGGGTTGTTTTTTTTATCTCCGATCGGTACGAAACTTTCGTTAAAAACTATTATTCTTGGACAAAATACTACTTTTTTAAATTCCTCCATACGTGGAAGCATTATGACCTTTTCAAGGTCTGCGGCATAATAGGCAGTATCCGCATTGACGTTGGAGTTCTGGTTTTCAACATCAGTTTTATCTGCCTGCCTAGCCGTTGTATACTTTTGATGATGTACTTCGTAATCCCTGCATTTATTACAATTTCGGTGTCTTTTTTCCTTGTAATCAGGATTGTGAATGAAGTATATTTCACACGCCTCACACTGCTCGTGTCCAAGTTTTGTGAAACATATGTTTAGTTTTTTCACAATTTTTCTGTAGGCTTCGTAAGAGACCTCGCCAACAGAAAGGTCACTTCTTTTTTCACAAAAATCCTGATACATTTTGACCACTGTAAGATCTGACGGAAGATATCTTCGATTTGGCGCATGTTCTCGACGGTAGTGGGATATTGAAGGATTAAACGAATTTATATGTTGTATAATTATGGTCTCGTCTAGTTTTTTCGGATTAGCGTTAGAACCCCGATTGTCCACTGGAGTAATGTTTGTAATGACGTCCAAGGCATTCCTAAGAGACTTATCGTTCTTACGTTTGTAGCCAAGTGTTTCTAAAAAGAAAACTTTGCAAACATTTATTTTTGTTCCAGTCTCATTTCTCAAAAAATATGATACCGTTACGTTTCTTTCTATTTTTCGATTTTCGGTAACGGTCTTTCTCTTAGGCTGTTCTTTTGAAGTATTGTTTATTAAAAAATACCTATTGCTGTTCTTTCCAACTCATATTTCTGTAGTAAATGTTAATATTTCTTCTTCCTTCTTCTGTAAATTGAGAATGACATTTTTTTTTACATTGATTTAGTTGACATCCAGGTTTTAGTTGATATTTGGTTTCCATGTCCGACAGTTTCTTCATTGCTTTCCTCTGCGCTGGTGAATTTTCAAACTTCTTACGTTTTCTGGGCAACCCGTTTTTTGTCAGATTTTTCGGGGCTTCGACTTCGTTGTTTGAGACGACAGGCTCGAGTTCGTTGTTTAAGACTTCGGGCTCAAGTTCGCGGTTTGTTACTTCGGGTTCAAGTTCGTTGTTTAAGACTTCGGGCTCAAGTCCGCGGTCTGTGACTTCGGGCTCGAGATCGTGGTTTACGACTCCATGCTCAAGTTCGCGGTTTGTTATTTCGGGCTCGAGTTCGTGGTTTATGACTCCAGGCTCGAGTTCGTGGTTTATGACTCCAGGCTCGAGTTCGCGGTTTGTTACTTCGGGCTTGAGTTCGTTGTTTAAGACTTCGGGCTCTAAAGGCTCGAGTTCGTGGTATGTGGCTCCTGGCTCAAGTTTGTCTTTTGACGCACTAGTTTCAAGATCGTCGATCGAGACTTCGGCTGACTCAGGGACAGTAATGTGAAATGGCTGTGAGTTAGGGATGAAATCCATGGAACAATCTGAGTCTGCAGAAGATATTTCTTGTTCTATACTTGAAGGTACGTAATTCTTATCAAACACGGAATCATCCGAATCGAAATCAAGATCAGAGTCAATGTCATTAATCAATAATGTGTTTTCCTTGGAAGACATAGGTAAAATTCGATCTGAAGTTGACTCCTGTGAGGAAGACGCTTTTGGTACCATAGACATTATTTTTGAACAACGTGAAAGTTTTTTTCTATCAGTCTGTAACAATAAAAAATACTATGATTTATCAATTAGAATTTTCATATCAGAAATAGAATACCTACTATTTCAATAAGATTCGCACAGATAACAAATGACTTGTTATTTATTAATTGTACTTTTTGTTATTTACACGTGTAAATACCAAAATACAATGCATCAACAGCTCATATAATATCCTCACACAAGCCTACCCTGAATCAGCGTGGCTAGGCCTTAGTCAACCACGCTGGCGAAGCGCGGGTAGATTGACTTCACACAACCTTAGCAATCCTTCTCAGGTATATGCAGGTTTTTTCAAAGTGTTGTCCTTCACCGTCAAGTAAGCGGTATAAATCCATGCATAGATTTTTATAAAAAGTGCCTGCCCGATTGAGAACCGCCGACCTCACGCATGTGAAGCCACGTTCATGCCAGAAGGCTACCATCACTCAATACAATTATGAATTGTATTTTATTATTTACTAGTTGCTGCGCGCGGCTTCGCGCGCGTGAAATTCGGTAGCCGTTCCCGCATCCCGTGGGAACATATTCCCGGGATGGAAAGTAGTCTATGTGTTATTCCAGACTATAAGCTATCTCTGTACCAATTTTCAGCCCAATCCGTTTAGCCGTTAGAGCGTGATTGAGTGACAAACATCCAAACATCTAAACATCCAAACATCCAAATATTTTCACAAACTTTCACATTTATAATATTAGTAGGATATGTCTAATTAATAAAAAATCATCTATTTTACAATTAATCTCTCCTTAGTAGAATTTCTAAATAGAAAGAATCATTACAAATGTATAAAATAATGTTATGTAACCAATGTCATCTTACCATGATCTCGTAAAAGTGGCGCAGCGAGCCGCGCGCGCGTGGGTTTGCTTTGAGTATCTGGACGCAACTGGTGGAGCATGTTCTTTACCGCAGCTCCCACTTCCCCGCGCACACGCAACAATACTAAATAGAAAGGACGCTACTGCCACATACGCCATATTAATTTTTGTAATACTTAGATGGTAAGACGCATCTACTCAGATGCGTTTTTTCTCTTTAGTATCATGCAGATACGTTATTTCAACCTATGAACACTCGTCCCCACACCTAGAAATACTAAGTAGAAGAGGCGCTCCTGCCACTTACGCCTCACCGACTCTCGTAATACTTAAATGAAAAGAAGCATCTACTCAGGTGCGTCTTTTCTTATTGGTATCGTGTAGTTACGCCATTTCAACCTAAGAACATCAATATATTTTATAAACAAATAAGACTCTTCTACTTAGTTACGCCTTTTCATCTAAGTCTATTACAGAAACTTCTTTCCAATTTAGTAAACCACAAGAAATTTTGTAGATAAGTTCTTTTTCGTTATGAATAAAAGCAAGAGTATTCGTATTTCACAACATTAAAAAATACTAGTAGATGCGCCGTTTTCTGCTGATTCCGAATCTCTATATAACTCAATTTTTTCAAAAATGTTAGATGCGCCATTTATCCGTATGGCGGCAGTATACAACGGTTGAAATAAATTTTCTAAGTCTTTCTAAGTTCTGTTTATATTTTAAATGTTATAGCCAAACTTTCTACCACCTCAAAATCACTTGTCTTGATAAGTAAGTTTTCTCATTATCTTAAACCGTCAATGGATGTTTACAAACATATTAAATTAAATTTCAGTCAAACCGGTCCAGCCATTCTCGTGGTCCAGCAAGACAAACAAACAGCACTTCATTTTTCAATGGCTCCACCCCTTAGAGTAAATCATTAGCAATAGAGCGCGAGCATCACACATTGTCCAATATGCCAAGCATAAGCAATGTTCTGTAGATACTTACTTATAGATGTAGCGGTTGAATAGTGATGCGCTGTGCGCGATCAACGCATCTGTACAGAAATCTAATTAATTGATAATTTCTGTGATACGTAAGTATTTACTAACTATTAGATAGATAGACTCAATAAATGGTAGGTTTTAAGAAATCAATAAAATAAATACTTATATGAATTCATAAAACGATGTTTTTTAACCAAATACGGTTCAGACACGCGCGCGCGCTCTCAGCTACTTGTTCTATACTCTAAGCTCCACCCCGACCGAAACGATCGATGGGCATAAAGGACTCAAACGTCAAGGTGCTTTTTTACAGTCGTTTATAGACAGGTGACCTGATAGACCACTTACTTCTTTTTATCTTGAAGTCTTACCAGTTGCCTCCAATCCCAACTTGGATTTGCAGCCTGAGAACGGATTCCTTGTCTGATAGGAGCAAATGTGAGCTTAGAAAGAGGCTCCCTTCAACCCTCCCTCAACGTGCGGTGATGAAGAAGCGGGGTAACATCCCACAACAAGCGGTGATCAAACCCAACTCGACGCTGAGGCCGCTGATAACATAGAAGTTTGGTTTGTTACACATTCTGTCAAGAGATTGTAGATCTGGGTACCTATCATAATATAGTACCTATTTATTTCAACTCATCTTCACGTATTCCCGAAATAAAGGTTATTTCGAGACAGGCAATTAGACAACAAAGTGATCCTAGTCCTACATGGATTTCGTTTTCCTTTTGTGTTACGGAGCCCTGAAAACGTAGCAGCTATGTACCACTCGGCTTTTTATTTTTAATATTGTTGAGCATTAAACACAACAAAGATTATAACAAGTAAATGAAATAAGCAACAGAATTTTACACATAATTGTGCTTAAAATACTGAATTATTTTCAAAAGAATGAAAATTTAAAAAAAAAATCTAAAATCTTTTGGGACCAGGGCTTTGATCGTGCGATATGTTTTCAAAGAAATGCCTCGGGAATTACGCGGCTTAAATCGATTTACTTCGTCTTAATGTCTAGTTATCTTTTAGGGTTCCGTAGCCAAATGGCAAAAAACGGAACCCTTATAGATTCGTCGTGTCTGTCTGTCTGTCCGTCATCGTCACTTGAGAATACTCCAAGCTCGCTTCCGAGTTCTCTACCAGTCCAAGGGCTACTTTCTTTTGATTTCTACGACTTTGCTTTTCTCTTTTACAGTTTTACAAGTTTTAGGTCTCCAGGTATTCAAACAAGAAAGTCAGTCTTCAGGGTCAATGCAAAAGTGGAATGTAATGTAACCTTACCGAATTTCATCAACTAAAATTAAGTCTCCGAAAAAATTGTGACTTATAACCAAGACCAGGTCACCCATACCCATATTATTATTGCATCACGTCCTACACGGAAAGAAAAAATTCTAACTATATTACCAGAATGTATTGTAATAAAAATCCTGGTTACTTAAACCAGATTTAAGTAATGTTTACTAGAATTATCGCAAAAACCACAAAGCGGTTTTTTTATTAATACTAAAATTTTCTGGTTAATATATTATAGTTACAAATACCTAAAACTAGTTATTGATTCATTTTAATAATGTAATTACAGCTATAGGTACATTTTTGGTAATATATAAATCTAAAAATAGAACATAATACTTTCATGATTGTAAGCTGCACACAATTCGTTATTAATCCCTACAATAAATATGGTACAGTACAAAAAACACCGGCCAAGTGCGAGTTGGACTCGCCTTGCGGTTTACGACGTATTAAAAAAAAACTACCAGCTCTATCTCGTTCAAAATAATTTACGTTGGTAGTTTTTATTTCTCTTAGTTTAGAAGTCACATTTTTCCACTTTGGAAGTGTCTCTTGGGCAAACTATTCACCTTAGAAAAAAAAGATATTAAAAACCTCAATAGCATTTTTGAAGACCTATCTATAGATACCCCACACGTATGGGTTTGATGAAAAAAAAAAATCTGAGTTTTAGTTCTAAGTCAAAGTCAAAGTCAAAAAACATTTATTTCGCATAGTCCTAATACATAGGCACTTGCGACACGTCAATGAATACAATGCAAATAGTACCACCAGTTCGGAACGCGGCCCGCTTGAGAAGAACTGGCAAGAAACTCGGCGGGCTATTCTTTTTGTGCACTACATATTTACAATAAGTAGACTCCATCAGTAGAGCAAACAGATCACTTCCAGGCTTCCTTATCAATCAAATAATCGTCAATTGTATACTATCAGATTTAATTAAAACATAATCATTATACTGTTGTTTTAATCACATACAAGCCTGCATTTCAGTTAACCTTTTCCATAATAAATAAAATAATATAAAATTTTACACTATATTTAATATGATATATTGTTTTCTGAGTCATATTTTGTTTTTTAAGTTACTATAAATATCGTAATATAATATATTGCTGGCTAAGTAATATTTTATTTTTTTGCTATTTTTTATTGCTACTTTATTTCCAAGGTTTCAGGTTCAGGTTCCACCAAATTTTTTCACAAGATTTTTTATTGTCAAACATGTGATTTACCTACTTGAACAGTTAGTTTTGTAAAAAAAGAAAAAATCGAATTTTCATGCAAAATTCATAGTTCGTTGATTTTGTATGCAAAGTCTTTTTTTCGTGTAAAACACTAACTTTTCAAGTAGGAAAATCAGATGTATGGCAATAATCTTGTGAAAAAATTTGGTGGAGCATCCAAAAATAACCTTTTAAATAAAGTAGCTTTAAAAATAAAATATTACTTAGCCAGCAATATATTATATTAATCTATACGATATTTATAGTAACTTAAAAAACAAAATATGACTCAGAAAACAATATATCATATTAAACTTTACGATATTTATAGTCACTTTCAAAATAAAATATTACTTAGACAACAATATATATGTTTATAAGTAAAACATATTTTAGTACTACTAAAAAAGAAATAGTAACGCTTACCTACATTCAGTTATTTAATGACCACTGCAATTATTTTTAGTAGCTACAAATAATCTGGTTAACTTCACAAAAAAAAATATTTAAACAATCAATACCTTTCTGTATTAATTAAAATAAAAACAAGTAATGTGTACAAAAAGTTGCGTGTACACACCATATAAAAGTGTGTTAAGAGAAATAAAAATATGTTTGAGAATTCCAGACATATTGTTAAGATTTAACTAGATTGTTTATGTAAACTGTCCAATAAATACAGCTTTCACATATAGTACAATGTTTTCTGTTTAAATTAACTACACTCGAGAGCAATGAATCCGGGTCACTTAAAGAATCCTAAAAATCTCGGAAACTAAAAATGCTAGGTTAATGCAATAAATTGTATTTAATAGACAATGTAATACTCCTTAAAAGAAGGTATTAAAACTTCTTAGTTATTGTAAAGTTATATCATAAAAAAATCAAATTTGAAAAAGGGCCACTTTCGAAGATGGAACTACGAAATTACAGCATTTGGTGTTGCTTTTGTTTGTAATCTGTCATTTATGTGGGTACATAAACCATGTTGATAGTGCTCTATATTCATTAATCAAGCTGAAATTATGTCGCTTACGCCTGAAGAATGCACCAGAATACTTACAATGCTGGAAACCGGCCGGAGTCAGCGCGATACAGCCAGGACTGTCGGTGTGTCGCTGTCAACAGTACAAAGAGTTCTCCGACGTTACGAAGAAACTGGTTCTAACCTACGCAGACCAGGAACGGGCAGAACCAGGTGTACCACAGCACGAGAAGATCGATACTTGGTGAACACCATGCTTCGAAATCGCTTTCTCACAGGAACTGAACTCACCAATCAGTTTCGACGCCTCGGAGGAAGTAACCCAAGTGCATGGACAGTAAGACGTCGGCTTGCTGAATCTAACTTAAAACCCCTTAGACCTGCAAACGGCCCTAAACTGGAGCGTGGGCATCGTATTTCGAGACTAAGGTATGCCCAGAGCCACGTAAATTGGAGTATTGAAGATTGGTCAAAAGTTATGTTCTCCGACGAATCAAAATTTATGCTCTACAAGCACGATGGAAGACACAGAGTGTATCGAAGACCAGGGGAAAGATTCAAGCAAGCATGCATCGAAGAAAAAGTAGCCTACGGTGGTGGGTCTGTACTTGTGTGGGCCGGAATTTCTTCTGAAAGTCGCACAGAGCTGGTGATCATAGAAAACGGCTCTTTAACTAGCGTAACATATGTGGAAGAAATCCTCAATGATCACGTTGGTCCATTTATGGTCAATTTAGGTGAGGATGCTATATTTATGCATGACAATGCCCGACCTCATACAGGTAGGATTGTGAATGACTACCTTCAAGAGATGAACATTACTCGTATGGAGTGGCCAGCGCGCAGCCCGGAGAGCAACCCGATCGAGCATGCTTGGGACGAGCTAGGCAGATGCGTAAAACAACGAAACCCTCCCCCAATCACGCTTCGTGAGCTCAAAATTGCTCTCACAGAGGAATGGGAGAATATTCCCCAAAATCGTATAAGGAACTTGGTGTACAGCATGCCAAACCGCGTAAACGCAGTAATGGAAGCACGAGGAGGCAATACGAAGTATTAAAATTCAAGAAAATCGTAATAAAGTTCAAAAATTTCATGTTTCCTATTTTTGTTTTAAGGAGAGATCAGCAGTTTTTTCTTTATGTAATTTTGTGTTAATAAAATGTATGGTGACTCATATTTTTTTTACTTTCATTTAAGGAGTATTACATTGTCTATTAAATACAATTTATTGCATTAACCTATCATTTTTAGTTTCCGAGATTTTTAACATTCTTTAAGTGACCCGGATTCATTGCTCTCGAGTGTATAATCAGGTTAACGTAACTAGATTTTTTTCTCCGTGTACTGGAATAACATTGTTTCATTTTTGGGAGTGCAAAAAAAATGTTATTGTGTCACAACGGAACAAAATAATATATTGATGGGGAGGGATTAAACGGAGCGAGGAAATAAAATAATGTTGCCAGAGGATAGGTAGGTACAGTATTTGACGAGCGAGTGACAAACGCTGTATTTGATCCCCCTCTATTAAAAAAAAAAATAACGTATATTATTTTACCGGATACCAGAAATTTATTTTTGGTATCCGGTAGTGAGGTATTTGCTTTTCTTTTCAAATTTTCGAATGTCAAACTAATTCCATTTTAAAGACCTAGGCACTTTGCGATCTGTTTCCGTTTGTGACACACCGCCTGAACTCTGTGTTCGTAGAAGACGTTCAGACGTTAGCTAACAATATCAAAATTCGTTAAAGCTTTTGTGATAACCTCTTTTAGAAAATATCTATTTTTCGGCAACATGCTTAAGACCATTCCTACTTTTTTTAATGGATGACACGAAAATGTAATACCTCCTTAAAATTTTAGGGCTAGCTATATGAAAATTACGTCATATAATATTACATGTTTACCTGTGTCATTGTTAACCTTCACTTACATCCAAAATTGGCACTAAAATCATTTCTCTAACGTGTACGAAAAAGCTTTAATTAATTACAATTGACATCGATTCGCTACATTTTTTGGCTGTTTATTTTTAAAGTACACCTTCTATCCTAACTACCTACCTACTTAATAATGAAAATACAAAAGTAAATCAAGGGTGCGATGGGGCCCTACCAACATCCCCGGGGTCCAAGCCAGCCTCACCTGCAAGTGGTGCACCTGCCGATTAACGGACGAGGTCGTGGCGTGGCGTGGCGTCACCAGTTATGTTATAAAAAAACCATGTCACCAGTTAAAGGTTAAGTGTGAAAGCGTATAACAGACAGACAGACAGAGTTACTCTCGCATTTATAATATTAGTAGGTAAGTATGGATTATATGAACACTGTGAGCTTTATAATCGCGATTTATTCAATTTTAGTATGAATAATCGATGTAGGACTAAAGGTCAAAGCCCACTTACACGACTCTGCTACCATCCGGCAAAAATAATATAATTCAAATATAGGCTTTAAATATTGTTCTTTAGATATATTTTACATTGCCATCTTCAATTAGCAGACAGCTTGCTTTCAGTGAGCTTACCGCCGTCAGACTGCTCGGGAGTTGACGCCTCGCTGGGCGTGCGTTGCAAACGAGCGGTCGGCGCGGTGCCGCGCGCTCACTGCTAGCAGTCGCCGCACCGGCACCGATCGCGAACTGTGTCTATTGCGAAAGGCGACAGCGGTCGATGGGTGGACAGCTGGCCGTCTGCTAGCTGTCGCCGTGGGGACTGCTGGGTGCGTGCTAGCTGTCGCCGCGTAGACTGCGAGCAGTAGTCTTCTTTTAGGACAGTGTTGAGTGGGAGCGGTGTTGGAGCAGAGTCGTTAAACCTTTATGTATCTGCAGAAATAAAAACTGTAGATATAAAATGTTTAGTAACCCTAAATCTTTAAGGAGGTAGAGGAGTTCGTCAAACTACTGTCTCTGCTACCATCACATCGGAAAACTTTGAGTTGTATACATCAAGTCCTATAAGAGTTTTCTTCCAAGGTTACTTAGGTTGTGAAACTCGTTACATCGATTTTTCTAAACTTTTGCAGACTTATTGAGGGAATCAAGTCGTATACCTTGTGATACAGGACACGGTCACTACGCACTTGACGCGTAAAAGAAGCATTCTTTTACGCGTCAAGTGAGCAACGAAAAACATGATGTTTGCAAAACAATAATTTAAGGGCTCTCTGAAAGTGACAGTTTTTTGTGGAACGTAGCGAGTAGGACGCGAGTTTCCAATTTTACGGGGTTAAGCTGCGAGTATATGAAGTCCTTGCAATATGAAAATAATTTCTGTGGCGACCGCCACATAGCGAAGACCAGTTGAAGTCCTGCATCGCGATATGAAAGTTCTCGCAACAAAGTATAGATAAATCCTGAATCGCGATATCAGAATTCTCACGATGATGAATGATATAACCAACAGTCCAACTACAACCGTTGGGCTTCGGCCCGCTAGGCGCGATCACCTAGCCTGGTCGAAGGATCCTCCCTTTGTGTGTTGGAGGAACATTCCCAACCTTTCCTCCACATTTCTTTGTTTTTTCTTTGTTTTTATAAATAAATACTTGAATAAATAAATATTCACGAAAATTTCACACAACGCTATGTGATCCCAAAATAAGCTACGAATAACCTGCTTGTGTCATGGTTAACAGACCACGGATATTAAATAATACTTCTCAATATATACCTACTTATCATACATAGAAACACCCAGACTCTCGAGACAAACATTTATGGGTCACATTAATTTTTGTCTCCGGTGGGAATCGAGCCCACGACCTCGTGATCCGCAGTCGCACATTTCGACCTCTCGACCAACGAGGCAGTCATGATCTGATGTTTAAAGATATGACATTTTAACCTACTTCAAAAAAAATAAATTCCGTTTTCCTTATAAAAGTTTTCTCTTGTCTATCTATGTACCTACCTTTAATTTATCAAAATCGATTTACTTTTCAATCAAATCAAATCAGCCTATCTCAGTCCACTGCTGGACGTAGGCCTCTACCAAATCACGCCACAACACACGGTCCTGCGCCTTCCGCATCCAGCCAGTTCCTGCGACCTTTTTCAGGTCATCGGTCCATCTAGCGGGAGGTCGTCCTACCCCACGCGTACCAAGCCGCGGTCTCCACTCCAGAACTCGTTTGCTCCACCTACCATCGGTTCTCCTACAGATATGACCAGCCCACTGCCACTTCAAACTGCATACTCTGCGAGCTATGTCGACCACTCTAGTTCTCTGACGGATAACATCGTTCCGGATTTTATCCCTCAGAGACACCCCAAGCATAGCTCGTTCCATTGCGCGCTGGGCAACCTTAAGGGCCCGGACTAGCTTCTCTGTGAGTGTCCACGTCTCGGCACCGTAGGTCATAACTGGTAGAACGCACTGGTTATAGACCCTTGTCTTCAGGCATTGCGGAATAGGTGAATCGAAAACCCGACGTAGTTTGCTGAACGCTGCCCAGCCCAAGCGGATCCTTCTGGCTATTTCCTTTTCCAGGTTGTTGCCTATTGTGATTTCTTGCCCAAGGTAGGTATATTCCTGGACAACCTCAAGCCTCGATCCTTCAACGTAGATTGGTCCCGGCATGACATTTTTATTGAACATGACCTTGGTTTTATCCAAGTTTATGCCGAGGCCAACACGTCGAGACTCTCCGCTTAGACTGTGCAGCATCCCGCTCAACTGTTCCAGCGTTTCCGCAATTATGACGATGTCGTCAGCAAATCGAAGGTGTGAGATGCGTTCACCGTTTATATTCACGCCCCATCCATCCCAGTTCAGCGACTTAGTGACGAGTTTCGGGGATATTACATCGCCCTGTCTTACACCTCTGCGCAGTGCTATAGGATTGGTCTTCTTATCCTCTAACCGGACGGTCATGGTAGCGGTATCGTACAAGCATCTCAACACCTCGATGTATCGCCAATCAACACGACACCGCCGCAGAGCGTCCAGTACTGCCCAGGTTTCGATCGAGTCGAAGGCTTTCTCGTAGTCCACAAAAGCCATACACAGCGGCCGATTGTACTCATTGGTCTTCTGTACAATCTGCCGAACAGTATGGATGTGGTCCACGGTACTGAAGCCTTTTTGAAACCCGGCTTGCTCCTTTGGCTGAAATTCGTCGAGCTTTCCAGCGAGGCGGTTTGTGACTACTCTCGAGAACAACTTGTAAACATGGCTCAGGAGTGAGATGGGTCTTTAGTTCTTTAGTAAGGTCTTATCACCTTTTTTGAAGAACAGAGCCACCGCACTCCCGCTCCACGCCCTGGGTGTTTGGCCCTGCTGGAGGACGGAATTGAATATGCTCGTTAGCTCTCTAAGGACTGGAGTCCCACCCGCTTTAAGGAGCTCAGTTGTAATTCCGTCCTCTCCAGGGGATTTGTTGTGTTTGAGTTGCTCGAGAGCCGCCCTGACCTCGCCCTGGTCGATATCCGGTATGTCCTCCGTGTAGTGGCGTGTTAATGGGGCTCTGTGGTCATCATCGCTTAATCCCGTAGGTTTTGTTTTCCGTGATGCATAGAGGTCTGTGTAGAAACTCTCGATTTCCTCGAGAATCTCAAACCTTGAGGTTACGGTTCTGCCATCCGCTGTTTTGAGTTTCGCCAGACGGGGTCTTCCGAGCTGCTGGGCGAAGACATCGTCATAATTGCGGAAACGCTGGAACAGTTGAGCGGGATGCTGCACAGTCTAAGCGGAGAGTCTCGACGTGTTGGCCTCGGCATAAACTTGGATAAAACCAAGGTCATGTTCAATAAAAATGTCATGCCGGGACCAATCTACGTTGAAGGATCGAGGCTTGAGGTTGTCCAGGAATATACCTACCTTGGGCAAGAAATCACAATAGGCAACAACCTGGAAAAGGAAATAGCCAGAAGGATCCGCTTGGGCTGGGCAGCGTTCAGCAAACTACGTCGGGTTTTCGATTCACCTATTCCGCAATGCCTGAAGACAAGGGTCTATAACCAGTGCGTTCTACCAGTTATGACCTACGGTGCCGAGACGTGGACACTCACAGAGAAGCTAGTCCGGGCCCTTAAGGTTGCCCAGCGCGCAATGGAACGAGCTATGCTTGGGGTGTCTCTGAGGGATAAAATCCGGAACGATGTTATCCGTCAGAGAACTAGAGTGGTCGACATAGCTCGCAGAGTATGCAGTTTGAAGTGGCAGTGGGCTGGTCATATCTGTAGGAGAACCGATGGTAGGTGGAGCAAACGAGTTCTGGAGTGGAGACCGCGGCTTGGTACGCGTGGGGTAGGACGACCTCCCGCTAGATGGACCGATGACCTGAAAAAGGTCGCAGGAACTGGCTGGATGCGGAAGGCGCAGGACCGTGTGTTGTGGCGTGATTTGGTAGAGGCCTACGTCCAGCAGTGGACTGAGATAGGCTGATTTGATTTGATTGAAAAGTAAATCGATTTTGATAAATTAAAGGTAGGTACATAGATAGACAAGAGAAAACTTTTATAAGGAAAACGGAATTTATTTTTTTTGAAGTAGGTTAAAATGTCATATCTTTAAACATCAGATCATGACTGCCTCGTTGGTCGAGAGGTCGAAATGTGCGACTGCGGATCACGAGGTCGTGGGCTCGATTCCCACCGGAGACAAAAATTAATGTGACCCATAAATGTTTGTCTCGAGAGTCTGGGTGTTTCTATGTATGATAAGTAGGTATATATTGAGAAGTATTATTTAATATCCGTGGTCTGTTAACCATGACACAAGCAGGTTATTCGTAGCTTATTTTGGGATCACATAGCGTTGTGTGAAATTTTCGTGAATATTTATTTATTCAAGTATTTATTTATAAAAACAAAGAAAAAACAAAGAAATGTGGAGGAAAGGTTGGGAATGTTCCTCCAACACACAAAGGGAGGATCCTTCGACCAGGCTAGGTGATCGCGCCTAGCGGGCCGAAGCCCAACGGTTGTAGTTGGACTGTTGGTTATATCATTCATCATCGTGAGAATTCTGATATCGCGATTCAGGATTTATCTATACTTTGTTGCGAGAACTTTCATATCGCGATGCAGGACTTCAACTGGTCTTCGCTATGTGGCGGTCGCCACAGAAATTATTTTCATATTGCAAGGACTTCATATACTCGCAGCTTAACCCCGTAAAATTGGAAACTCGCGTCCTACTCGCTACGTTCCACAAAAAACTGTCACTTTCAGAGAGCCCTTAAATTATTGTTTTGCAAACATCATGTTTTTCGTTGCTCACTTGACGCGTAAAAGAATGCTTCTTTTACGCGTCAAGTGCGTAGTGACCGTGTCCTGTATCACAAGGTATACGACTTGATTCCCTCAATAAGTCTGCAAAAGTTTAGAAAAATCGATGTAACGAGTTTCACAACCTAAGTAACCTTGGAAGAAAACTCTTATAGGACTTGATGTATACAACTCAAAGTTTTCCGATGTGATGGTAGCAGAGACAGTAGTTTGACGAACTCCTCTACCTCCTTAAAGATTTAGGGTTACTAAACATTTTATATCTACAGTTTTTATTTCTGCAGATACATAAAGGTTTAACGACTCTGCTCCAACACCGCTCCCACTCAACACTGTCCTAAAAGAAGACTACTGCTCGCAGTCTACGCGGCGACAGCTAGCACGCACCCAGCAGTCCCCACGGCGACAGCTAGCAGACGGCCAGCTGTCCACCCATCGACCGCTGTCGCCTTTCGCAATAGACACAGTTCGCGATCGGTGCCGGTGCGGCGACTGCTAGCAGTGAGCGCGCGGCACCGCGCCGACCGCTCGTCTGCAACGCACGCCCAGCGAGGCGTCAACTCCCGAGCAGTCTGACGGCGGTAAGCTCACTGAAAGCAAGCTGTCTGCTAATTGAAGATGGCAATGTAAAATATATCTAAAGAACAATATTTAAAGCCTATATTTGAATTATATTATTTTTGCCGGATGGTAGCAGAGTCGTGTAAGTGGGCTTTGACCTTTAGTCCTACATCGATTATTCATACTAAAATTGAATAAATCGCGATTATAAAGCTCACAGTGTTCATATAATCCATACTTACCTACTAATATTATAAATGCGAGAGTAACTCTGTCTGTCTGTCTGTTATACGCTTTCACACTTAACCTTTAACTGGTGACATGGTTTTTTTATAACATAACTGGTGACGAGCGGCCTGACAGGCCGCTGCCATAATTGGTCTTGAATACATTATATTAAAATATGCTAGGTTATCCTAATGTTTATTTTGTTTTAAATTAAATATTAAAGTAAAAATTAAAACAACGTCATGTAGTCTAAATATAATTTTAATTAGAAACTGGGTAGTTACAAAGTTTTGGATCTCTGTAATTGAAAAACTAGAATCGAGATCAACGATTGCTTATAAAATAGTAAAAATCAACATAAATTATAAAATATTTGTTTTTTACAAAGTTCAAACACTAATCAACTTAAAAAAAAATTAAACTCTTATCACAAGTGTCATTTCTCAAAAATGACAACTGTCAATCTTTAGTATTTTTATTGACAGTTAGGGCATAATTGCTTCGCACACTGCACACACACATGTTTATCGCATGATATACATTCGTCACTGTCACTCTCTGCAAGCTGATTTTCCTAGTGTATTATCTATTACATAAAAATAAGTCGGGTTTTCCTTCCTGACGCTATAACTGTAGAACGCACGAACCGATTTCCACGGTTTTGCATTCGTTGGAAAGGTCTCGGGCTCCGTGAGGTTTATAGCAAAGAAAATTCAGCAAAATTTCACATACAGCGCCATCGCGGGCGAAGCTGCGGGCATCAGCTAGTATCATATATACAGGTTCTTCGTCTTCAGAAGCATTTTCTTCCGTCTCCGAGTTGTGGTCGCTATGCTCCGGGACATAATTTTTGGAAACGTCTTCAGCTTCCGATCCACTTGAGTTTTCTTGTGCTAAACCAGTCTACAATTCGAGTAGGCACTACATTTTTGTCAACAACCTCTTTACGCTTTTTTCTAGGAAGTCCAGAGTCATTCATAGTAAGAAATATCTAAAAAAAACGCAATACAACACTACAATGTAATTCCAAAAAAGTTACGTAAGTGGTGACATAAGGTCTGAGAGGCCGCCCGAGAATTTTCAATCGATCTAACTTACCGATTTGGGCCTGGCCGACGCAACTATCCCCCTCTAGGGCACTGCCTACACTAAACTCGAAGCTACTCAGGCGCTGAAACATGGGAAATGCGGGGAAGGGGGTGATATGATGTTTCGCTTACGCCGCTAGGCCTGTGAGACCGCACGTCACCAGTTAAAGGTTAAACTACTGAAGGAATTAAGATGAAATTTAGCATAGAGATAGTTCGAGGCCCTGGGAAGAACATAGGCTACTTTTTAACCTACTGCGCAGAAAGAGAGTTATGATTTTACGCGATAACGACTTCTACGCGGCCGAAGCCGCGGGGAAAAGCTAGTTCCCCCTAAAAGTAAACAGCGTTGTTAAGGCGGGGGCGGGGCCTGCATGCCATCGGTTATGGCTCTTTAACACGTGTAACTACGGTAATGGTCACGATCTATTATATTTATGGTGTAATGACAGGTCACACTACACTCTGAACGGTTGATAAGTTTATTGCATTAAATAGCGATTAGCGGAGGTGTGGTTCCTTCGATAATAATGGAGTGACTCCTCCTAAATAAGTGGGTGAGGTCTGGCGGGCGGTTCCGGTTCTCAAGGATAACCTTTCGAGGGTACTCGTAGGTATATCCCGCTTCTAAATACAGCGCAGGGGGAGCATTGTGGGCACAGGCCTGGTAGGACGTGGAAGGTTCCGTACATAATGTTAAACAATGAAACTATTGTATACCTAATCTATCTTTCTATAGGTATGGAAATGAATCTGCAAAATGTATGTACGCGCATATTTTCTGAACAGCTGGAACGATTTCCCTAATTCTTTACTTTTTGTGTTAGCCAGGGCAAGGTTTGTTTTCAAAAAAAAAACAATCTTATATAGGGTCAGCTTGATATGACGGAAAAAAAGTTCGCCGGGTCAGCTAGTAGAATAGGTATAAAAACATTATAGCTTTCTAGAAAGCAACTTAGGTATCTACTTACCAAATATTTATTGATGTCGATGTTGCTGTTGATGCGCATTCGTCATTATCTGGAACAAAGAATATTATTTATTTTATTTTCAAGTTCGATGTTACACGAAAAAATGTTATTGAATATTTACACATCAATGTCTTTTAGCCCAAATTTAACCACTATAAGCGCATTATTAACACCTACACTAGACAACTGAAAAAAGTTTGTTTGTTGCTGTTATACGCACTTATAGTAATGAGGAAATGTGAAGAACATCCCGATGATTCAAGCATCGTAGGTAAAGTAGATTTCTGTCTACCCTTTAAAATATAGGCTTGTTTTCCAAAAAATTTACTCACGCCATAACAACAAGACGAAATCACATTTGATTCAGAATCCCTACATTCGGACTCTATGCAGACGTGGTTGGACGTCCGACATTGTAATTATTACGTAGCAAAAAGGGTTTAGGGCCTTTCGGTTAGAACAACAAGGGTACAAAGCTTTTGAATTCCGGATACGGTATTCAAACGAAACCCTATAAAACCCCCAAACATGTTATCATGGGATAGAATTCTGAAGTTCTAATACCTAAATCATGATATTCCGAGTGTGATTTACAAATCGCAGCCACGCTGTACCTACCTATCAGTGTTCTGTATTTTGAACAAATAGAAAATGTTCTCATAGCAAAAACAATGAAATTATAATCAACTCATCTGGTGCCGTTAGTTCTTTTATTCACACAATTTGTCTCACTTGGTATTCTACGCGAACCTTTGTTTAGTATCAGCGTTAATAATTCAAACCGCCAACCTACTCCTAGAGATTTTTGAATAAAATACTGTCAATGCTCGATTTCTATTTAAAGACAAACATGGATTTTATCTCTGAAAAACAACATTTTTAAATAACTAGTGATGAAGAAATGATACTCCAATGATGTACATAGCCATTTATTCTTCTGCTCTTCGTATAATAGATACTACTCCTATATTTCCACTTAATGGTTTGATAAAATAAATAACAATCCAATGATTGTAGATTCGTTACATTTTTATTTTCACAATTTATCTAATACTTGCACAACTAACTATTAATTAATACAAATATTCTACTTTGACTAATTAGCACTTTACTGAACTCGATCAGGAAACAGAATGTGTTCTTTTTCCAGAATATTCACTTTTTATCGCCTCTCACCAACTCCCACTTCATACTGAACATTTATGTCAACTCAACTACCCACTATTTTCGAATAATCAATAAATGTTTTATGTACAGGCTAATCATTCTACTATGAGGCGGTGTTGACATCACAAAAATAACTTATTACTACCTAAAACTGAATGGTTTTAGCAAAATCACAACATTCGGCCATCAGACAGCGTGCTATCTCCGGAGCACGCAGTAATCACAACATTCGGACCTGTATATTGAACTAATCACATATTTTTATACATAACGTACATAACAATAATACCTTTATGCGGCTTTTTATAATATGCTAAATCAAAATCTTAAAGTTAAATTAAACCTAAACCTTCTCTATATCTTCTATCTACTCTGTCTATAGTCTATAGGCTTATAATATTAACTCAATCATTATTTAGTTTGTAAAACTATAAGTGAGAACTTGAGTCTGGCGAATCGTCAAGAATACAAAACAAAGGCAACAAGTAACCAGTTCACAGAGCAGACCGCCTGCTGAAACTATTTACAAATGTAAAATCTAAAAAGTGATCTTTTTTTTAAAACCCAGCAGAGTCTGCAGATCACTTCCAGGTTTCCTTTTCCAGCAAAAGAAATCATTACATGTGTCAGCAATTAGTGTAAAATATATTTAATAGTGGAATACAACTAGTAAAAGCGAGTGATTTTTCATAAAAAATTCATTAGGTATCTAATATTACCATTATAATAATATTACTTAAATAATATTTGTAAATTAAATTGTTAATCTCATTTTAAGCGAACTACTGTCCTTATGAGAAATAGAGTTCTTTTAACCTTAACAATCGTCTAGTTTCAGGCAACGTGATGAAGCCACAATATACCTATATACCTTAACCCTAAGGACACATAAATATAGTATTTAAGGCAGCTCTTGTGGCATTCTCGAAGTTACTTTTTTTTTATATCAACATCTATCCTTACAGGTTTCCCTAATTCGATAATGTTACAATGTGTTTATTATTGCCGACAATTTTAATCAATGAATTGTAACTTAGGTCATAAATACATCGATAGATTAAATTCCGATACTGTAAACTAACTTTAATAAATTGTCATGCAAATAATAATGACTTTAGATAATCATTTTAAATATTAATAAAAATCTCAGATGATAATAACAAAAATATTGGTGTCTTATAATGTAATAATAGTTCATTCGTGTAATAATGTCAATAATTAATAATTTCATATCATACTATAATAAATTGTGTCAAACGTTTGCAAAACATAAATCTGAAATAGGTAGGTACGAATCATGTCAAATAATAATAATAATATAAAATAATCATGGTATGCGCATAAAATGTGTCAATGCAAAATGTATAAGCATTCTTAAGTCAATCACTGAGATACTCTGATTAATCTAACCATACCAATACCTTCAAATTCGGTTGGTAGCCTGTCGCAAGAGCGTACCACTGTTTACCACTGTTTAACTGGGTAACTACCCATAAAGTGTCATTGACCTTATGCAGTCTACTATGATAACAAGAAAGACTTTTTTTTATGGTTGATGTACATGTTATAAATTCGCAAGATTTATTGGGAACTTTTTGGTTAGTAAAACCTTCCTATTTCACAAATACAGGATAAAAACTAGACATATAATTATTAGACTACTACTTACTTAAAAATAGTATGGTATTACTTTAGAAATGGTATTTGAATAAAAGAAACTGCAAGGTACGATACCTATATTTCTTGTGTGGTGCAGCCACAAGATTCTGATGAATTTCTTATTGTCATAATGTTATGTACCTACTCTTTTTGCAGAGAGACTCTTGGACGTAATCTAAATTATAGAATATCGCTTTTATGCATATTTTGTAAGATACAAGATTAGGTACTCCGCAGGAGGATACAGGTTAAATTTGAATACACTGTTAAAGTAACTCAAATTTACAATTCCATCTACATCTGTTAATGCCTCATCTTTTGCACAGCAAAAGCTGGTGAACTTAACCTTTAGCTAGTTTTAAATTGAATCAAATTATCTAAAATAAACTACTAGGAGCGGCTAACCCCACAAGTTCCAACTCTCGACCATTTAGTTAAGCATTGGTTTCTATGTGTTACAATAGTCACGGTAAATTTAAGACTTTAGAAGGTTTTCTTTTTCCATTTTTATCAGAATAAGAATATTAACGATATTTGTTAAAAAATATGAAAAAGAAAACTCCTAGTCGAGTCGACTGGCAGACTGCAGTCATCTATCTAAACCAATGGGTATAACTATTTAAAGGGGAAATGCTGCCAGTCTTTGGGTACAATGTCATTATTTAGATTTAGGTTAGTTTAGATAGTTATAATGTAAATAGATAATGTTACATTGGATTATTTTGGTAAATAAATATGTAGCAAGTCTCATTATGTCAGATGCTACAATACTTTCTAGGCAGCAGTCCCACGATCTGATAAAATTCTACAAGGAACTCTGATAACGTAAGCTGTTCAGGGTTCTTTTTTTCATTTTGCGAACCAGTCAACTTTTGTTAGAATATAGGATATACATTTAATTCTAGCCTTTACCTCTAACAAAATGGCCCTAAGTGGTCTAAGTGCATAAATATACTGTTAAAAGGCAGTTTTACCTTCTCTTCAGTCTTAGCGGAATTATAAATATTGCATTAGTAAACCAGTAAGACTGAATCTGTTCTAGCGTAACCATAATAAGCATCAGAATTATACTTAGTTTACTTGGTCCTAAATTATCCCTATAGGGCATTATGTCTTAGTATACTCATTTGACTGGACACTAGTCCATGTTGAAGCGGGCTTAAAAGAAAACAACAACCTGACGCTATTTGTGGTACTAAATCCCTCCTTGTCATAGTGGTACTACAGTATTAGGACTGCTGGTACGAAGTATGTTACAGCCGGTGTACAGCGTAAAATTAAGGCCTAATAGACACCTACGTGCCCTTTTTTTTTAACAGTTTACAGGGCGTTCTTGTAGTGTAGTTTGTCGACTGAAATACGCAACTAGTATAATCTGATAAACTAAACTAGTCAGAGAATACCACCTAACCCTGGTGAACTGCAACCGTATGCACTTCGGTCAGGCTTCTGAAACTCGCCTACACCTACAGCAATAATTAACGCCCGAACGGAGAATTCTAAACCGCGTATGGCGGCACGCAAAATGTTTCTATCTTTACTTAAATTTATTATTGATTTGTAGGTGTGTTTAGAAATACCTATAAGATAGCACAAATAGTTATTACTCTCTAGCACTGGCTTTAATCAAGATCAAGGAAGTAAAACTTGTGTACGTACTACTAAAAGTAATTCCGTGCCTCAGTGTTTCAATCAGGATTATCTATATTAATATTATAAGAAGGAAAGATTCGATTGCCTGTATGGTTGTTTCTTTGCGTTGAATAGTCTCCAAAACCACTGAATCAATTTGAAAAACTCTTCCACTACTGCGAAGGCACACCCTCCCCGAGTAACGTTCCCGTATCTCCACAGGAATGGGACTACGCAGGGAAAACCATGCGGCAACCGCTAGTATTGTCTTCGACCAGTAGAGGTCCGTCAACTAGGTCTTTTTACAAGGATCCAAGTGTAATATTTAGCTTAACTCATACAGTCCACTGCCGTTGTATAGCTCTTTCAATTAAAAAAAAGGTCTTTATAATAGATATTGCTAGCTGTCTCACAGTCTTTTCACAAAACGTCGAAATTAGATAAGAAATCCTAAAATTGTCTACCCATGTGCATTGCACGGTATCTCCCGGAATATTTTGAACACCTGATATGATATGATATGATTTGGTACAATTGGTCCAAAAGGTCACCGTCTATTACAATTAGAAATTATATTATATTCCCCAATAATAGAGTCCATGCCTAAAATGGTCGCCAGGGATTTTTAATGTGCGCGACACACTAAAAACACAACGCGAGTATGTGTAGATAGAATGTACTGCGTATGGTGGCGCATTGGATATTGATAGTGTGACTCTGGTCATAGAAAACAACACAAATTGATTCTACTCAACACGCGTTGCGTCGCGTTTTAACAATGTGTTTCCGCCTCAAACTTCCGACGTGTATTTGACACGGATAACTCTTGAGGAAACCCACACTATAACACATATAGATTGTTATGAAGCTAAAAAGTTCAACTAATCCTCAGCCATATCACATTTTTAAAACGTGATACATTATATCTATATCTATATAATTATAATTCCATAAATAATGCACTATGAGTTCTTATCAATAAGGTACAACTAAAATAAGTTATAAAAGACCACAATTCCTTGTCTGGAGGACTCGTGTCGCGGTTGCTCAAGGTCGTTAGCAATTATCCGAATCAAAGTCTTAATTTCACCTATTGCTCGGCCCGATCCTCACCATTGCCTTCAGTATCGCCGCCACTGGTTAGATTCCGCCTTCTGGCGGTCACACCGCGCCGCCGCGCCGCACTGTATTCCGCGCGACAGTTCACCTGTCTTTCTGCTTGGGCGTGAATCTTTCACTTCAGTCACCTGGAATTGTCATTTTAAACGCAGTTACTGCTCTTTCAAGCTAACAATTTCCCACCTATCATCTCATCTAAGGCGTTTATTACGTCCAAGGCGCTTATATCTCGCCTGCTTGGCGTCCCCAAAAAAAATCTCTATGCCTTACTATGCATACGGCTAGTTATGAAAAGGGTACAGTTTGTGCAGTAATCTTTCTTGAGCGATTCCGTGATTGGGAAAGCTCACTAAGCCGCTGGTATGGAATCTAAATAACACTATAGGCATAAACAAGACTGGAGGTGTTAAGTAAATCAAAAATATCAATACTGTTTCACATACGCTCCATTTACTATTGGACAGCAAAATTTGTTATGCATTCATGTGTGTGTAATCTAAACGCTCCACACATACCAATCCAAGTAAGCCTAATGTCAGTCTAAATCATTGAAAAAACTTCTATATTGTTATGATCGCCACCATAATAGCAGCACAACAATATGACTGCATAAAGCAAAGATGATAATGTGAATCATTCTCCCTATACTCGCCTGGTTGAAATTGACAGCACACCTATTCGGTTGCATACTGGCTGCACACTAACACGGCTGCATGTAGCATCGCTTCATGACTAAACAGATCAATCTCAACATACTTACATGGTTGTGCACTGGCAGTCTACTTACATAGCTTATAGAAATCATTTGCTGCACCTACATGATTGCACTTCAGCAGCACACCTACATGGCTATGAAACTAACTCTCAACCTACCTGCATGGTTGCGCTTTTACAGCTCACCTACATGACTGCAGACAGCACTCCTGCACGGCTATGGAAATAACTCACATCATACCTGCATGGTTGCGCTTCTACAGTGCACCTACATGGCTGTAGACAGCACACCTGCACGGCTATGGAAATAACTCACATCATACCTGCATGGTTGCGCTTCTACAGCACACCTACACGACTGTAAACAGCACACCTGCACGGCTATGGAAATAACTCACATCATACCTGCATGGTTGCGCTTCTGCAGCACACCTACATGACTGCAGACAGCACACCTGCACGGCTATGGCACTGACTCACATCATACCTGCATGGTTGCGCTTCTACAGCACACCTACATGGCTGTAAACAGCACACCTGCACGGCTATGGAAATAACTCACATCATACCTGCATGGTTGCGCTTCTACAGCACACCTACACGACTGTAGACAGCACACCTGCACGGCTATGGAAATAACTCGCATCATACCTGCATGGTTGCGCTTCTACAGCACACCTACACGACTGTAGACAGCACACCTGCACGGCTATGGAAATAACTCACATCATACCTGCATGGTTGCGCTTCTGCAGCACACCTACATGACTGCAGACAGCACACCTGCACGGCTATGGCACTAACTCACATCATACCTGCATGGTTGCGCTTCTACAGCACACCTACATGACTGTAGATAGCACACCTGCACGGCTATGGAAATAACTCACATCATACCTGCATGGTTGCGCTTCTACAGCACACCTACACGACTGTAGACAGCACACCTACACGGCTATGGAAATAACTCACAAAATACCTGCATGGTTGCGCTTCTACAGCACACCTACATGGCTGTAAACAGCACACCTGCTCGGCTATGGAAATAACTCACATCATATCTGCATGGTTGTGCTTCTACAGCGCACCCACATGGCTGCAAACAGCACACCTGCACGGCTAATGGAACTGAGTCTCAACATACCTGCATGGTTTCACCTTACAGCTCACCTGAATGGCTGCCAACAACACACCTTGCACGGCTATGGGACTAACACACATAATACCTGCATGGTTGGACAATCACTTGCAACGCTCAGGGTTGCACAGCAGCATTCATACTTAAATTAATAAAATAATGTCTAAATTTGTCATAGTACGTCTCGTTGATTGGAGATCCACGCACTAAATACAGTCTTTGCCTTTGAGAAGTCGTTAAGTATCTTAACCACATACTTTTAAAACGAAATAGCAAAGACTGCAAGTCTAGTCGGTCTTAACACAAAATATTATATTACACATAATTGATCTATGTAACTGCAATAAGAACGGTGCGTACCTATCATATTTGGTCACATTTATTTGTCCTATGTAAAAATAAATTTATTCACCGTACCGGTAGAGGGTATTAACAAAATAAATTAAAATAACTAACTGTAGTTATGTCCAAAATGTCTAATAGGACGTCTTATTAACTGAGGATCCACGAATTAAAATGAAGTCCTAGCCCTTGAGAAGTGGCTATGTAACTTAAATATGTACCTACTTTTGTTTCAAGGTAACTAATAGGTACATATGGGCATAATAGTGGGTATTACCACAATAAAAATATAGCTCTATGCAACTACAATAAAACGATAAGGACCTTTTTGTCACATTTCTGTGTTCAATCTAAAACAAATGTATTCACTGTTCCGGTAGAGAATATTTCCTAAAACCCTTACCGGTGTTAAAAAAAAAAACTTCGTTAAATGGACACCGCAGTCAATAGAGTTATGTAACCCCAGTTTGCAGCAATTCGTTAAAGTCAAATACCTTCTTGACTACAGTAGAAAATGCTACGAATATAATACACGCTAATAGGAATAATCACGAACCATGATTGGAATTCGAATAAACTTTTACTTACAGTTTTAACTTGTCACAGCTTGGCTCGCAGGTTATCCCACTTCTGAATTGATGAAGAAATGATACTCCAATGATGTACATAGCCATTTATTCTTCTGCTCTTCGTATAATAGATACTACTCCTATATTTCCACTTAATGGTTTGATAAAATAAATAACAATCCAATGATTGTAGATTCGTTACATTTTTATTTTCACAATTTATCTAATACTTGCACAACTAACTATTAATTAATACAAATATTCTACTTTGACTAATTAGCACTTTACTGAACTCGATCAGGAAACAGAATGTGTTCTTTTTCCAGAATATTCACTTTTTATCGCCTCTCACCAACTCCCACTTCATACTGTCAACTCAACTACCCACTATTTTCGAATAATCAATAAATGTTTTATGTACAGGCTAATCATTCTACTATGAGGCGGTGTTGACATCACAAAAATAACTTATTACTACCTAAAACTGAATGGTTTTAGCAAAATCACAACGATGTGGTATTTCTTTAGTGCAAGAGCCAACGTCATTCAGACCTTCGTTATTTTATAAAAGCTGAAAGTTCCATGTAACTATCTAAAAATCAACAAAGGTAGGTACCTACCTAAATAAAAACGACGATCAACGACTATGAAGTTTATAACATGGTAACCATCACATTATTAGACATCAAAGGTATAAAGGTATGTACAGCCGTATTTAAAAATGCACGGTGAATCCGAAATGAAATTCCTATGCACTGAGAATTGACGCCATCTCTCGGATAACATTGGAAGTCTAGTATCTGACTAAATACTAAACTTCATTATGCTAGACTTAGCATAGCATGCATACTTACGCAGTGCATACCTATTCAAACATTCATTACACACTTACTAGATGGCGCTGGGGCAAACTGCTTTAAAATTATAAAAACATCTTGAAGTATGATTTAACATTAAATAATTTATACATTTAGTAGATTATAGTAAGATTTAATTAAATTGCCTTTCTAAATCCATTTTAGAAAAGTAAATTCGCAAAAACAAGATTACAGACCCGGGATCGAACTCAAGTCAAATTAAACATCTCTCTCCAGAAGGTAGTTTATTCCACACGTTTATGTCATTCAACCACAGTGACAATGACGAAAACGTTTGAAATTTTGAAATACCACTTATTACCAATAAATTTATTTCAGATTTTACCTTGGAAAGGTCAATTAACCAATTTACGTTGAAATAGTTGAAAAAGTTGCGGGTAGTTTAAAATAATAAGGTATTGGATTGAAGCCTTGTTGTTTTTAAACGTTTAACGAATTACTTTCATTGAGTACCTACTTATTACAGGGTCCACATTATAGCTTTGTATAGATAGTCTAAGTCAAATTATGTCAGAATCTTCTAAAGAGTTGAGTTTTAACGTAAGTATTTTCAGAAGTATTTAAAACAATTAAAAATAAGATCTTGTATTTTGCCTCTTCCTATTAACTACGAATTATGTTCTATTGTTATAGAGAAAGCCGTCATTTTATGGGTCAAATGATTTGAAGAGAAGGGTTGTTTGGAACATCGTCAAAGAAATGGCCGACTACGACTCATATATACAGGGTGTGGCGTAAATAGTGGTCCAACCGTCAGGGTGTGATAGAACAGGTGCCCCACTATAACATACTACAATATCATCCAAATTTACCCAAGGGTCTCAGAAAAAAATAACTTTTTTTGAAAAATCGTCCCTTTTTTGTAAAGTTGCCTGTAGATTATAGGAAAACAGCTATTTCTGATTTCTGTTTTTTCTCTCTTAAAGCTAAATACATAAGCTATCAAAAAATAATATTGTTAATAAAATTCCACAACAAACGTTTGAAATAAATATAAGTTCATCTCAATTTTCTCTCTAATTTTCAGGTATCATGAAAATTGTTCAACGTTTTTTATAAAAAATATGTACTACACTGATGCTATCCAAACGTTTAAAAATATGCTTATGTAATATTGATTTCAAAATGATACCATGAAAGGATTTCGCATAAACAGAAACTAGTAATTTTTACTGTTAAAGTTCAAAACGGGATAAGAAAAATGACCAAAATCAACTTACATACATCACACTTATAACGTTTTTTTCATAGTAATAGTTCATAGTCGACATTATTATTATTTATTTAAAATCTTATAACCTAGATAGCGCCCGCGGCTCCACCCGCGTGGGATTTTGTAACTATTCTCGCTTTTATGATCCCACCGGAAGTGGGAATAGTAACAAAATTCATCGCGGGTGAAACCGCAGGCAACATCAAGGTCGCGGTTGAACGCCCGAAACGTCGGTGAATGTAAGTAAATAGTATTTCGCGTGAAGTGTTAAAAACTGCGATAGTTTAAAAAAATCATAACCGTGGTGGCGCCCGCAGTTCCAATCGCTAGGAATTTGTCATGGAATGGGAACAGAATTTCAGATAGAAAATAAATAAAAGCGAGAATAGTTACAAAATCCCACGCGGGTGGAGCCGCGGGCGCTATCTAGGTTATAAGATTTTAAATAAATAATAATAATGTCGACTATGAACTATTACTATGAAAAAAACATTATAAGTGTGATGTATGTAAGTTGATTTTGATAATTTTTCTTAACCCGTTTTGAACTTTAACAGTAAAAATTACTAGTTTCTGTTTATGCGAAATCCTTACATGGTATCATTTTGAAATCAGTATTACATAAGCATATTTTTAAACGTTTGGGTAGCATCAGTGTAGTACATATTTTTTTTAAAAAACGTTGAACAATTTTCATGATACCTGAAAATTAGAGAGAAAATTGAGATGAACTTATATTTATTTCAAACGTTTGTTGCGGAATTCTATTAACAATATTATTTTTTGATAGCTTATGTATTTAGCTTTAAGAGAGAAAAAACAGAAATCAGAAATAGCGGTTTTCCTATAATCTACAGGCAACTTTACAAAAAAGGGACGATTTTTCAAAAAAAGTTATTTATTTCTGAGACCCTTGGGTAAATGTGGATGATATTGTAGTATGTTATAGTGGGGCACCTGGTCTATCTCACCCTGACGGTTGGACCACTATTTACGCCACACCCTGTATAATGCAGCGTCAAAGCATGGTAAAGGATTACGAAGAAAATGAATTTATACCAACACGCATATTAAGGGTACCTACTCTTGACCTGGCCTTTTTCAGCAGGTCATCAATTTGGTTACCATGCGTACGCCGAGGGTGACCCCTAACAGCTTGCCCATTCATTTTAGCCTTATAGATCTGTTTAGTCAGTCTATTTTCATCCATCCTCTCAACATGTCCAAACCATCTAAGCATCCCTTTTTCTATCTTTGTCACTACATCTTCAGTTATGCCACATTGTTTTCTAATCACGCTATTCCTTTTTTTGTTCATCAATTTCACTCCAGCAATACTTCGCAGACTTTTCGTTTCCACTGAATTAATTTTACTTTCATGCTTCTTCTGCCAGACCCAACTTTCACTACCATACATAAGTGTGGGGATAAGCACACCCCTATGCACAGCCACCCTTGCCTTCTTAGACACTTTTTGACTGCTCATAAAGGTATGCATCGCCCCATTCACTTGATTTCCTGCCAAAACTCTTCTCTCAATATCCTGCTCACACTTTCCATCTCTCGTAAATTTTGAACCCAGGTATACAAATTCTTTCACCTGTTCCACTCTTTGCCCTTCGATAATAATAGGGGCAATTCGTCATACATTTCTCTCTTTCAAAAACCATTGCTTTCGTCTTATTTACATTCACCTTCATTCCTCTACCTTTTAGCGCCTCATGTATCATGCATTGCTACAGTTCAGACCGATTCAATTCAATTCTACGTATTTTTTAAACAACAAACCATGTGTCGAAATCAAATTAATATTTTAACAGATATTTTAAAAAAAACACACGCAAATAACATTATAAATTATAAAAAAAATCATTACATCAAAATCGATGATTTAAATTCCCCAGTTTTCTCTGTGAAAAGTATGTTAATTTAAATACTTTTGAACCCATTAAAAATTGTTTTGAATTTGTCTGGCAGTTAGTTAACTATTTGCCGACAAAAAGAAACCGGCGCCGGCGTATCAAAAAACGGCAAAACAATCAAGTTTGTTGGAGACTCAAAAGAGCTCGCTTTAAATATTATTATTTTTCTAATTTTAGTGTTTTTAGGGTTCTATAGCCAAATGGCAAAAACGGAACCCTTATGGATTCGTCATGTCTGTCTGTCTGTCCGTATGTCACGCCACTTTTTTCCGAAACTATAAGGCCTATGCTGTTGAAACTTGGTAATTAGATGTATTCAGTGAACCGCATCAAGATTTTTTTATAAAACTAGAAAAAAGCAGTTAATTTTGGGGGTCCCCATACTCAGAACAGAAACTCATTTTTTTAAATATTATAATATTATACTTAAGTTTATTTTTTAATAATATTATTATTATTATTTTTTGTCAACCCCCTACGCGTGGGGTATCTATAGATAGGTCTTCAAAAATGCTATTGAGGTTTCTAACTTCATTTTTTTCTAAAGTGAATAGTTTGAGCCAGAGACACTTCCAAAGTGGAAAAAAGTGTGCCCCCTCTCTAACTTCTAAACTAAGAGAATGATAAATCTAAAAAAAATGTATGATGTACATCGCCATAAAAAACTACCAACGAAAATTGGTTTGAACTAGAATAGAGTTGGTAGTTTTTTTAATACGTCATGAACCGCAATTTTCGGTTAGAAAAATCACTACTACTGCGAACGTTTTAAAACATCAATCAAAGTTACAACGAACTACAAGAACTTTTATTTTATGTAACTTGCTGCTACGGAACCCTTAACGGGCGATTTCAACTCGCACTTGGCTGTTTTTTTTTGTTATAGCGACTACAGAAATAGGTACGTCATCTGTGAAAATTTCAGCTCTCTAGCTATAACGAGTCACGGCAGATAATAATATACGGACGGACAGCGAAGTCTCATGAATAGGGTCCCGTTTTAAAACTTTGGGTACGGACCCCTATAAAGAAATTATAAGAAAATGTGTACACTTGACACCGATTTGTTTTTGTTGAGTGACATATTTTATTGTGTCATCGGCATCGCTATCAGCCCTCCGGACAACTAAAAGCTCTAGTCCAAACAGGGCATTAGACTACGTAGGTACATAAGGTATGAGTTGCGAGTTCAATAACCCGCGCACTGGTCGTTGTCCTACAGTTACCTTGAAAACTTGCTGATGTCTCGTATCGGTTGTTTTTGCTAACCCTCAATAACTGATTTTAATTCTTAAATTATATACCTACTTTATGTTTTTGTTAAAGCTTTTTGTTGGTCAATTCGTATTCGAGCTATTATTATGTCGACTTTTGTGATGAAAACTTTATAGGAGCGTTATGAATTTTTGAGTTAATAATAATGATAACACATGTGTTTCTTTTATCGCTTTTTAGTACGAACATTCCGTGCGCGACTTCGACTCACACTTGGCCGGTTTTTTTGATGATTAAAAATTACAAGTTTCGTTTTTTTTGCTAGTCACAATACTATATTGCGCAATATGTGTGACAATATTTTTTCCTATCATATTACTAAAAGAAATAGGTACCTACCTATCTTTAAAACACCTAGATAAATCTTTGAGAAAAAAGGTCGTTTAAAAATGGTATCAAAATGATTCAGATTCCTTGCACCCCTTAGCAAATGCAGGGTTGAAGACAATAGACAAATATTAGGTATGTATGCATTATTATACCTCTCTACAAAATGTAATTTGGGAATAGGTAGGTATGACCAAAGCTTAGAAAAGTGACTGTGGTGTGAAATGTAGCTAACCTAAAGGTATCCGCATAGGAGTCAAACATAAGATAATTATTATCTCATAGTGTTATCGTATCGTATTTAGTCCTTGGAAAATAATAATAATAATAGATAAGTTATTGCACAATATTTCATAAATTGTGTTATATGTGTGCAATATATTGTAGGTACTTATTTATGTAACATTACAACATATTGCGCAAATAAGTATTTGCAATGGTATATTATTAGCCTTTACTCTGTTAAAGTGAGAAAGAAATTTTAAAAAAATTACGTTACTTTAGAGTAGATATATATTAAGAATTGCACCATGTTATGTAATAGGATATTGTGCAATATCCAGGGTATTTCTGCAATAGTAGAATAAAATCTGAGTAGGTACTCATAGTTTTACGTCAAGATTTTCAATTTTAGTTTTCGGAACAATATAGGTAAATAGAATAATGTTTATGTGTAATGAACACACACATGCGTTATTACCCTTTTTTTTAACGTGAGGGAAAATCCTCATGGATGCTATGCCGGACTCCTACGGACTAAAACGTCACGTTTCGCCCAACAGCCTACGGTTGGGAGCCCCGGGTAAGCCCTCGGAAGGATGTCCCAGAACTGCGTTATTAACCTACGTGAACACTTATGCCTATACCAAGGGAAAAAATGGCACGTATAAATATAAGCGCCTCATGTAATATGTTCGTAAAAAATCTATTGTATCGTTATAAAACAAGTAGGTAATCTAGACTTACCTTAGGTCAGTCGTCAAAGTGTCTCCCAACATATTGATGTGCTTGTAATTGAAGGGTTTTTGTCTAGGTACGGTAGGGGCGGCTCCATTTCACAAAATTTTACGCGGGTAGCGCGAATATCCTCTACTTTCTACACTTAAGCGCCAATTACATCTTTCTAAATTTAGAATCCGATATTTAGGATGTCCTGAATTCAGAAAAGTGTAATCGCATTTAGGAAGACTAGCTTCCTAATTAGGAAACGATTTAGGAAAAGGATGGTTTCCGACGTCCTAACTGGCTAAATCGGATGAGTGTAATCACATTTCCTAATTCAGGACGCTCAGTCGCCGCTCACCTGCCGTCAAGAGCGCACGTTTTGTCTTTTACTCCCAAACAAAATGACAACCGAAAAGGAGACAAACCAAAATATTTTGGAATTATATAAGGATATGCCTTATCTATGGAACAAAAGTGATCCAAATAATAATATAAACGAAAGTATAAGAAACGAAGGGTTCAATGTCCTATTAGTTCATAAAAAAATATGTTATTAGATTGTATCGGTAGGTAGCGCTTTCGGTAGTAATGCCGCCTGCCGCGCTGAGGTCCCGGGTTCGATTCCCGGGTTCCAGTATGCTTTTTTTCCACTGTCTCGGTGGTAGGTAGTGTAAACGCCTGCCGCGCTTGAAGTCCTAGGTTTGATTCCCGGGTTCGTCCATTTGTGTGATCCACAAATGTTTGTTTCGAAGTTTGGGTTTTTTTAAGTATAATATGTGAGCATGTATTTATTTACAAATATCTAAGTATGTTTATCAGTCGTCTAGATAGATCCCATGGCACAAGTTTATATTAGCTTAATTTGGGCTAAATTTAACCAACTACGCAAAAAGTAGCCTATGTGCTTCCCAAGGACTCAAACTGTCTCTATACGAAATCTCATCTAAATCGCTTCAGCGTTTTAGGCGTGAAAGCGTAACAGGCAGACAGAGTTACTTTCACAAGTACCTATAATATTAGTAGGAATAAAAAATTATATTGGGGGCATTTTGTCACACTTCACTCGCCACGTCCTTTACTTGTCGCTCGTCCTCCAAAACTGATTTAGAATCCTAATTAGTGAACGTGTAATCGCGAGCTTCGGCGACTGAATTTGTTTACCTAAATCGTATCCGATATTTAGGGTTCTAAATTTAGGCAGATGTAATACCCCTTTTCCTAATTTTGGTCGGCACCGCGATTGTGGCGCCTCTGGTGTTGCAAACGTCCATAGGCTGCGGTGACCACCGGTACATCTGGTGGTGCCGTATGCTTGTCTGCCACTTTGTGGGTATAAAAAAACTTACACAAAATAGTCTTCAAATAAATATGACTCATATCTACTGAAGCACAACCCTAGCAGAACTCGATTGCACAATATTGTGTAATCGTCGCAATATAAAATGTGTAACAGGTTTAGCTAAGCCACATTTGAGCACCAGCTTTCGCATCAAGCATAGCTACTGACGTCATCAAAAACATCAAAATGAGAGGACATTTTGAGCATGACTTTTTTGGCTGCCAGCCATTCCCTTCTCGTTTTGGCCCTTGGGGCCATGGCCTTGGACCTTGGGGTCGAGGAAGACCCACCGAGTGCACTGAATTTGGTAGACCGGGTTACGGATCTCATGAAACAACTGGATGCAGGCGTCGCTGCCAGAGGTCAACTTCTCCGCCACCTCGTGAAGATCATCATCATGAAAGGTCAGGTCCGCATGAGCAAGAGCATGAAGGGGAAAAACCCGCACCTTGTGAAGATGGAAACGACAATCAAGAGCATTCTAGACCAGATGGTCACGGATGTGGTCAAAACGAGCAAGTAGAAGAACCCCGCGGTTATGGTCATTGTCAAGGGCCATCGAAATGGGGATTCTATCGTCACAATTGGTTTGGTCCACATCACCGTGGTTTTGGGTCAGACTGTCGTGATTTTGGGTCAAATCACTGCGGTTTCGGACCACACCACCGTGGCTTTGGACCAGATCACCGTGGATTTGGGTCAAACCACTGTGGTTTTGGACCAGTTCATCGTGGTTTTGAGTCAGACCGTCATGGTTTTGGGCCGAGATCTTGCCCAAGGGGAGACTTTGATAGGTTCGGTTTTGGTTTTGAGCACCGCGGCCCGTGGGCAAGGTTGGCTCACCATAGACCTGGTCCGTATGACAGACCTTGTGGACGTCAAGGAGACTGCGAAGCTCGTCATTGCAGGCCGCATTGCTCAGGGAATAAAGAAAAACGTGGAAATCATGAGAAACATTGTGGGAGAAAAGAAAATCAACCTTGTTGGAGTAAGAACAAGGATCAAGATGTGACTGGAGACACTGTGTTGGTGCAGCGAATTGTCGTGGAAAGAGGCCCTGCTAGACCGCAATCTGTTTGAAGGAATATGTAAATATCGATTTTTTTTAATATACAAACTACACTCGAGAGCAATGAATCCGGGTCACTTAAAGAATGTTAAAAATCTCGGAAACTAAAAATGATAGGTTAATGCAATAAATTGTATTTAATAGACAATGTAATACTCCTTAAATGAAAGTAAAAAAAATATGAGTCACCATACATTTTATTAACACAAAATTACATAAAGAAAAAACTGCTGATCTCTCCTTAAAACAAAAATAGGAAATATGAAATTTTTGAACTTTATTACGATTTTCTTGAATTTTAATACTTCGTATTGCCTCCTCGTGCTTCCATTACTGCGTTTACGCGGTTTGGCATGCTGTACACCAAGTTCATTATACGATTTTGGGGAATATTCTCCCATTCCTCTGTGAGAGCAATTTTGAGCTCACGAAGCGTGATTGGGGGAGGGTTTCGTTGTTTTACGCATCTGCCTAGCTCGTCCCAAGCATGCTCGATCGGGTTGATATCCGGGCTGCGCGCTGGCCACTCCATACGAGTAATGTTCATCTCTTGAAGGTAGTCATTCACAATCCTACCTGTATGAGGTCGGGCATTGTCATGCATAAATATAGCATCCTCACCTAAATTGACCATAAATGGACCAACGTGATCATTGAGGATTTCTTCCACATATCTTACGCTAGTTAAAGAGCCGTTTTCTATGATCACCAGCTCTGTGCGACTTTCAGAAGAAATTCCGGCCCACACAAGTACAGACCCACCACCGTAGGCTACTTTTTCTTCGATGCATGCTTGCTTGAATCTTTCCCCTGGTCTTCGATACACTCTGTGTCTTCCATCGTGCTTGTAGAGCATAAATTTTGATTCGTCGGAGAACATAACTTTTGACCAATCTTCAATACTCCAATTTACGTGGCTCTGGGCATACCTTAGTCTCGAAATACGATGCCCACGCTCCAGTTTAGGGCCGTTTGCAGGTCTAAGGGGTTTTAAGTTAGATTCAGCAAGCCGACGTCTTACTGTCCATGCACTTGGGTTACTTCCTCCGAGGCGTCGAAACTGATTGGTGAGTTCAGTTCCTGTGAGAAAGCGATTTCGAAGCATGGTGTTCACCAAGTATCGGTCTTCTCGTGCTGTGGTACACCTGGTTCTGCCCGTTCCTGGTCTGCGTAGGTTAGAACCAGTTTCTTCGTAACGTCGGAGAACTCTTTGTACTGTTGACAGCGACACACCGACAGTCCTGGCTGTATCGCGCTGACTCCGGCCGGTTTCCAGCATTGTAAGTATTCTGGTGCATTCTTCAGGCGTAAGCGACATAATTTCAGCTTGATTAATGAATATAGAGCACTATCAACATGGTTTATGTACCCACATAAATGACAGATTACAAACAAAAGCAACACCAAATGCTGTAATTTCGTAGTTCCATCTTCGAAAGTGGCCCTTTTTCAAATTTGATTTTTTTATGATATAACTTTACAATAACTAAGAAGTTTTAATACCTTCATTTAAGGAGTATTACATTGTCTATTAAATACAATTTATTGCATTAACCTAGCATTTTTAGTTTCCGAGATTTTTAGGATTCTTTAAGTGACCCGGATTCATTGCTCTCGAGGTTAATAAATGTATAGTAATATTTATCTCTAGTATTTATTTCACCTGACCGATAAGCACTGTTACACAGTGTTAGATAATAATATTGTAATCAAAAGGACGCGAGCAGTTCATGGATAAAATACGTAGATAATCACGTCATTATCTCCGAAGATATAGACAGATGCTATTTATATGCCGAGGCGGAACACTTGGGTGGTTTAATTTGCCATACCTGTACATTAATTTTTTTGCCATTTTTTTGTTCGGAACCTTGCGTGTGCAAGTCCGACTCGCACTTGGCCGGTTTTTCCGTTTCATATGTTCACGTATTATTAGTCAGTGGTAGCAGGCAGAGTTTCCCTTGCAAATAAAAACGAATTCTACATGCAAAAGAATAAACTAAAAATAAAAATGCAAATCTGCATGTTGTAGGTATAATACCACTACAGAAGTATAGATTATATATTTTTTCATTCCTCCTATTCGAAAAGTATCACTTTGCACCACGATATCGGGGCGCAAAATAGCTCTTTTCTGTTAAGAGCTTTTTAGCGAGCGGCAAAGTGATTTGAATTTGGAACTTGAACATTTCATAGAAATCGATCGCAAATTGTATGAATTACTAGCTGGTAGGTGTTGGCTGCACAGCGCGGTGTCCTGAGCTCACTAAAAAAAAACTAAAGAGCGCCATTTATCTGTTCGTGTTTGTCATTATTAATGTTCTTGTAATCAGTAAACATATTTTATTGTATTCTGCAAATTATATAATAAGTTCTACGTCAAGTTATGAAAGTGACAATCCATGAACTTTTAGAACAATAGCTATAGAAGGTAACTACGTCGTACAAAACTTATTATTTCTCATTCTCATTTTTCTCATAGAAAGGGAATGAAAAGTAGAGTTTATTACTCGAGAGCAAATTATTTTTCCCTCGGGCGGTGTACTTTGAATCGGTCACTGCGCTCAGGATTCTACATTAGAATCCCTCGCTATGCTCGGGATTCTATTCTAGAATCCTTCGCTTTGCTCGTGATTCAAAGTAGCGCCCTCGCCGTAAAAATACTATTTTGCCCCCTTGTTATACAATCTACTATTACGTGTGGAATTATTTACGAATGCTAGGTATGCCTGACTCCTACGGGAGTGCTATCAACCTACCAACTGCCTACGGCCCGGAGTAGGTAAACCATAGATTTTTATTTCTAAATAAACAATAATAAATACATTTTAATGTGAAAATGAACGGTACTTTCGAGCTATGAGTCTAGTTCTCTTGGTGACTCGGAGTTGTGAGTTGTGGTCGAAATGACAGATTTACATACACCGTGAGATATATGGATGGATAGCGAGCTTATGTCAGAACTAGTGAATACACAAGAAGTCTACAGTCGGCGATTTCAAATCCACTAGGTAATAGGTACCTACACCGTCACAAAGATGCAAATTAAGCACTATCCACCCATATTTTACCATAAAATTTCATTTTCTATTGAAATTAAGTACCTAAAATGAACTGAGACAGTTTGTGACTACCCGCTGTTAAAATGATTCAAGCCTCCTATTATGATCTTTAACGCGGCTCAACAATCGACACATTATTGGCACCGGAAGTAACGACATAACAAGCTTTCCGAAGCTTGGAATGCTCGTAAATGGAAACGTCACAAAATGAGCTAATCAAGCTGGGCAGGAGAATTTTTCGATTCTGAACCCTAACCAAGTCTTTAACTCTGATGGTCGGGCTACATTTTTTAGCGGGCGAAGATCTGTGTCGCCTTAGCGCGCTAAAAACATCGTATACGGGCATACGCAATGTTCTTGTCTACATTATCGCGAACAGATTCGTTTCGCATTGACGCGATATATCGTGCCGGGCTGTGTTGCAGAGCTGCTCTGTAGTACCTATGACATCAGAGAATCTTTTTTCTTCTACTGTGCTAGTGTGCCAACTGAGCTTATTTTTTATTCGAACCCATCCATGCATCATGTATCAATTTTTTTTTGTGTTCGGGGCTTCTGTGATCTCATATAGTAATCTCCGTTTCATACAATTGTTTGTAATCCAAAGCTTTTTCGTTACTTCACTCCATTTTCCAAAAAAAAAACACGTCCGACACGTCCGTCCCGCTTTAAAGTCTGGACGACAATGAAGGGACGTAGGTGTAGCCACCCAAGCCTATACTGTCGCGACACAACCCTTTGATGCGGGGCAGTTTACCGACAGTGCCCCGATAAAACATCGTCTACGCCCGAATACCTACTACGCGTTGCAACGATCTATCCGGCCATACTCATCGTGTTAACACGAATATTCGCCGTAGCCCGCTAATGTAGCCCCAGCATGAAGGGTATTTATGCCTACTGTCTAGTCTTCAATTTCATAAATTTCCTGGAAAATTCTCCTTAGGTGCTATCAAGTCCTACTTTCGAAGTTATAGTTTTATACGCCGCCGCGCCGTTTATCGTTTTATATCACCTTTTACGACCACACCGATACTTTTTATTGCTTTTGTCTATAATATGAAAGTAAAAACTAACTAGAGCGTGATTTACAAGTTTCGCAGCACCGTATTATTTCAGTAACTTTCATTTATGAAGCTCATAAATCGTGTACCTACCATATAGAAACTCTTTAAACGTACTTTTTCTCATCAAGTGAATAACGATTTCATTATAAGTAAGATGTATTTTAGGGTTCCGTAGCCAAATGGCAAAAACGGAACCCTTAGAGATTCGTCATGTCTGTCTGTCTGTCTGTCCGTCCGTATGTCACAGCCACTTTTCTACGAAACTATAAGGCCTATGCTATTGAAACTTGTTAAGTAGATGTATTCTGTGAACCGCATTAAGATTTTTATATAAAACTAGAAAAAAAGCAGTAAATTTTGGGGGTCCCCATACTCAGAACTAAAACTCAAAAAAAGTTTTTTCATCATACCCATCTATAGGTAGGTCTTCAAAAATGCTATTGAGGTTTCCAACATCATTTTTTTCTAAAGTAAATAGTTTGCGCAAGAGACACTCCCAAAGTGGAAAAATGTGTCCCCCCCCCCCCTCTAACTTCTAAAATAAGAGAATGATAAATCTTAAAAAATATATGATGTACATTGCTATAAAAACTACCAAAGAAAGTTGGTTTGAACGAGTTCGAGTAGGTAATTTTTTTTTAATACGTCATAAACTGCAATTATCGCCTAGAAAAATGACTACCACTGCGAACGCGTTAAAACATCAATCAAAGTTACAACGAACTACAAGAACTTTTATATTATGTTACTTGCTGCTACGGAACCCTTCATAGGCGAGTCCGTTGTTAGTAAATTTAATGAGAGTTCTTTCATGGTGTCGATCTTCTTCGCGCAATATTGAATGTACGATTTTGGAATTATTCTTTGAGAGCATTATGATAGTGATTAGCTCCTTTTAAGTAGGTACTTACCCTTATGATAGAAAAATGTATTAGTAGGTACAATAAATGAGTAGGTAGGTATATGATATGGAATTCGGAATGCCACTACAACGAACGATATTCGATACGTCAAAATAGTTTTCTTTTAACAAAACGATAAAATTTTCTCATTGTTTCTGAATATCAGATAGTTTGGTTTCATCTTATCTCGACTTCTCTTATCTCATCTCTTTTAATCTATTAAGTTTCTTTTCTTATCATCCCATCTCACCTTATCTCTGCTGCTTTTATCATAGTAGGACTATCCTATAGTCCGAAAAACACGGAACCTACCTGTGATCGCAAGCACCGTGTGCTTATAATATCTATACGTATGAGTAGGTATAATTTAACGAAACTAAAAACTGACTAACCATTTTTGTGACAAATACTACTGACCATAGAATTATAACGGTGTTATAGGTAAGTCTATACCTACTACTGACAAAATTTCCACGTTGCGTAATAACGTGTGAGGTGTAAATGTGTAAATCTACCAGTTCCGTCGACATCGTATTTTGCATATCTTTTTACACCTAAATTATTACGAATTATGCAATTTTTAGACCGTAAAATAGAGTTAGAAACCTATTTCAAAGAAAATACTATCTCTTAGGATAGAATGAGATGAATCCACGCAGAGAGAGGGGAAAAAAGTTGTGAAACAAGAGATAACCATAAATAATGAGGCAGAGGAAAAGTCTAAACTATGACAAAATTATTTAATCTATAATCTCCTCCCATACTTCAGTATACCTAATAATGTAAATCATCTAGTCTACTTTCGAAAAAAATTCCTAAATTACATTTGAACCCTAGATTTTTATTTTTCAGATTTTATTATTAGATATATACCTAACATTTGTAAATATTCACAAAAAAACTACCTACTTATCTAAACCACACAAAATTCATGTTTTCAGTTTTAAACTTGATATGACCTTATCAACTTTCTCATCCAATTTGATTAAGTAAGATAGTTATTATAACTCTGCTTAATTTTTTTAAAAACAATATAACTATCAATATGAATTCGTTGCATTTGGTGTCGAGACACTGGGTCCATGGGGTCGCGGTGCACATGGTCTTTTCACGGCACTGAGTAAGCGTCTGAGGGAAGAAACGCGTGATCCCGCGCAGGTAGCTATTTAGCACAAAGGCTTTCCATAGCTATTCAGCGTGGGAATGCTGCCTGCGTCATAGGTACCTTACCGAAGGGACCCAATTTGTATATTGATAGTTAGTTTTTATTTTAAGTAATTATAATTTTAAATGTTTCTTGTTTAACCCTAATAGTGTGTGTATTGATATTAGTTTTAATTGATTTTATTATTGTTGTTTATGAATGAATAAACTTATATGGATAAATTGTATACTATACTACCTAATATTATAAATGTGAAAGTTTATATTACTGTTGGTAATATTTTGGGCTGGTTGGAACCGAGGCTTACCCCGAGGTTCTACTGAGATCTACCTGTAATAGAAACATAAAAACATTTTTAGTATGTGGCCTTAAACAGATGCAGAATAATGTAAGGACTTTAAGGTAGCCCCACAAGATTTACATGAACATTGAGAAACAAAATTAAATATAAGAGGGAAGAGAACGTTAAAACGTTGGTATTCGCTTTACCTAAACTTACGCTAGTCGCAACTTTTTGGAAGTAAAGTAGGCCCAAGGTGTATCTGCCCTCGACAGTTATACCCATCTATATTAATAAAATTACAGGGTTATCTAGTACTGTATAAAGTTAAAATACAGAGAGTTCAGCCATACTAACTTTCTATTAATCGTTAATACTTAGATCACAAGTTCTCGCACCATGTGTTAAAATTCTCTTCGGCGGCGGTCGTGTAAAATCCGTTACCCTTTTTTTTCCAAAACAAAAGCCCGAAATAAAATAAAAAATCACAAAAGAAAGTCTATACTAATTTAACCATTTACTAAAGAAATGTAGAGAATATCAAAGATATTTGGGCCCGATGAAAAGATTTTCAGTCAGCACAAAAGATAGACAAATGAAGTAAAAAATAACAAAAGACACTTAAACAAAACATTAAATTATGGGATGATAGTTAATAAAAAATATTTGTAATGGCTAATTTACAGTTAAGGGCTTGAGGGACTACTCAGGTATTAATTTTCGTGACTAATGTTTCCGACAAAGCAAGCAGCCCTCTATTGAAAGAATGTAATGCTGTATTTGTGTTCTTTTCTCATATTACTGGCTTATAATGTCCAAATGTTTTTTTTAACCTTTCGTGCACCATGTGGGGTTTCACAAACCCCAGACATACAAAAATCATTGTAACTTTTAAAAAAATTGCTTTGTTTTTTCGACGCCTTTAGTAGCTGGAGTTGCGATGTTGCTAAACCATTTCGCAACAGTGGTTTTGCATTTGCGTCGCTGACGCAGCGAACAGACGTGCTCAAAGTGTGCTCGGGTCCCACAAACCCCACGTAGTTCGGGACGTCGTATAAAAGGTAAGTAGTAAAATGCAGTATTTCAAGGATATTTGTATTTATTTAGACTTATTTAGCATTTATTGACAGGTGAAATAGTTCGGAGAATGAATGAGCAAGAAATATCATTCGCTCTTTTGGATGAAAGGAATGACGATATAGATGACACTTTTCTACCTGGAAGTGAGAACGACGAGGATCATTTGAGTTATCAGTTGACGAAACAGCCCCTGCACCACTAGCAAAATTGCCAGAGTCTATAACGAGGTGTTCAGAATGTGACAGGAAGAAAGATCGAAAAACCAAATACGGTTGTGAGCGCTGTAATGTAGGTACTTATTTGCTCAGAGCATGCTCAATTATAATGTAAAAATTAAACTAATTTCAACCTGCCTTATTGTCAAGTAGACTGATTAAATTAAGTTAATATTTTTAAGTTTATGTGCCTTATAAAGTAAGTTTTAAAAATTTAAGGAATGTAAGGAATGTTAGATTACTTTTTTATTCTAGAAGTTAAGCCAAAGAAGAGTCTATGTTTAAGTTTGTAAAAGATTACTATGTTTTAATTTTTTATTGTAAAAGATTAAAAATGTTTATTATTTTACTTGTTAACTATTTATTTCACTATATAATAGACGAATAAAATAGTAATACTAATTAAATAAACAAATAATGGAAAATTAGGTATTCTTTGCCCAGATCACTCTTGGGGTTTGAGAAACCCCACATGGTTTGCCGTGAAACTTTTATGCACGTGGTTCACGGAGGGTTAAATACGTCTGCATTAATTTAATATAAAGATTTTTTCAAATGACAATGGACTATAGATTACAATTTTTTTGAGTTAGTAAAAAGCATTCCACGGCGAGAATTGTAGTATTTTATTTTATAAATTTATTAAGGCCTTTGTATTAACATTACTGTTAACGTCGTAGTAACTTAAAATGTACTAGCGGACGTCACGCGGTTTCACCCTCGTAGTTCCCGTACCCGTGGGAATACGGGAATTAAATATAGCCTATGTTCACCAAAAAGAGTGTAGCTTCCCAACAGTGAAAGAATTTTTCAAATCGGTCCAGAAGTTCCGGAGCGTATTCGTTACAAACAAACAAACAAAAAAACAAATCTTTCGTCTTTATAATATTAGTATGGATAACTCAGAAACACAGATGTAGGTACCTAGTCTCGATAAGTGAGATCATTAGTAAGTTGGTTTCTCAGTATTAGGTCTGATCAATTTACACCATGGAACGCTCCAACATTTCTATTTAACTTAAAATAACATTACATATTACATATCTATTTAACGTTTGTCTTTTTATATTTAACTTTAAAAGATAACCTTTCATTTTCATACCACTAAGGTTACAGACAAGCTGCCTGCCCGCCGCGCCGTCCGAAAATGGCCATGGAGGTTTTCGATATTTAAAAGATGCTGCACTCGGTGAATGGATTCAACCTTGGTTCAATAAGTGTTACAGAGTTTGGAGTACATCACGGGCAAAGACGTGGCATAATTAGTACTACCTATAGTATTCTTCATAGCACATCCTAAATACACAGAACAGGAGAGACTTCGAATCTGTATGGGTGTCATATAGAGGCAGTTTGACACCGTTTTTAAGTAGGAATCACTGATCTATACCTAGTCCAGGAAGCGTTAAGGACCACCAAGTTCTACAATTAATGCTTTCGAACTAAATTAATGATTGCTTTAATTCTAAGTTTTTAAGAATTCTATTTCTTTATATATATGGCCTGTAACCACTTAACCAATTACAAAAGAGTTTATATCTATAAATTGCAAATAACATACTCTGTCAAATACGAATTTATGTCAAAAAGAATCCAGCACAGCCTGGTTTGCCATATACAACATCTGTGATAATATGCTGATCGTGGGATGCGGGGTCCTACTAACATCTTAAGGACCCCAACGGTTCGGATCCTCCTCGTGGTGCATCCTGGGCAACGGAGTAGCGACCACTCCCCTTCCTCTGTTGGGGAGTTGTGCTACTCTGGCTAATTCCGGCCGAGGCGGGAGCAACCCACCTGTGGGTTGCTTGGTGGTGTGTGTTGCTGCCGGCCGTGCCGTTGTTCACGGCCGGCAGCAGCAATGCTGGGTCGCCGTCGCTTCGCCACTTTTGCTGGCGAGACGATGGCGGCAAAGTGGGAGAGGCACTGCGTGGGGGGCGGGAGTTTGGGTAAATGCTCCCGCCCTGCCATGCAGTTCGGGCTGCCGGCCGTGGCTAGCGGCGCGACCGGCGGCAACAGTGCTGGGCCGCTATCGCCTCGCTCATTGACGAGGTGATGGCGGCAAAGCGGGAGGTGCACTGTGCGGGAGAGCGGGAGTAACAGATAATGCTCCCGCTCTGCCGTGCAGTTCGGGGGCGCCGCGGTAAGGAGTCACTGCGCGCCCCCGATTGTTTCTTGACCGTGGGCGTAAGGTCGGGGGACCCCGCCCACCAACGGTCACATGGCGGTGGGCACCTTCTCCGTGTTCCGGGGGTGCCCATTAGCGCACGCCTGCGCCAGCCGCTCTCTGTCTCCTCTATTACAGAGGGGCGCTCGAGAGCGGTGCAGGCGTGGTATTTTCAGCTCCTTAGGGAGCTTTGGGGAGCCGCCCATCTGGCTCCCCCGAGGAGAGCCCCGAATTAACGGGGCACCCCTAGCCGGGTCGGCGTGAATAATCCTTTTATAACCCTCGACCCGGCTAAAGGGTGAGGAGGAACACCGCGGGGTTTAGTGGGTAGGACGGTCCATTCCGGACCGGGCCGGGAGTCCCACACACCATCCCAGCTGCCCCCGAAGCTGGGATGAAGACGCGTAAATGCGTTCCCCGCGTCAAAAAAAAAAAAAAAATATGCTGATCGTTGTGGACATACTAATTAATTAATCAATTATATTAGGATTTGGATAAATAAAAAAAGAAGATGTCTTGGATCATTCTACTACCATTTGTCGATGAATTTCATCCCAGCTCATCGCAGGTAAGCGACACATAAATCATGCCATGAGGCGGTTAAGCCTCGAGATTAGTGATAGTACAAAAAAAGCCCTGCGTAGGAGCGGCGCAACGAGCACTGTGGGAGGAGCCCGCCACACCGTCCTTCCACGTACGGACGGAACTAGTGAAGCCACTGTCGTGACGTTGTACTTCTCTCAGTTTACAGGCAAACGCCGAGCCGAGCGTACGTGCCGCGCGCCCCGCCACCGGCACCGCACAGCGGTGTCACCGCGCTCCGCGAATCGAGTCGATACCGAGCCGGTTCGCGGAGCGGGCCGCCCCAACCACACATCATCCGTCCTTTGCGACCGACATGCGTGGATACTCCTCGCGATATCTGCGTTATGTGGAAGCACGGACGGATGATGTTTCATCGGACTGACACCGGGCCATCACCATAGCCGCCGCTCCTTGTCGCTGGACGCCCGCAGCCGGGCCTTGACTGGGTAACCGGTCATCTCACCTGGCTGGGGCGACCGCCGGAGCGGCGTGAAGATGACGGCCCCGACCAAAACCAAGACACAAACGAAGATCGCAACATCTTACACCCCCAGGACCCTCCGTTTTCCAAGACAGGAGAGGATATCTTCGTGGAAGTGGCCCAGGCCTGAGTCACAACTCCACGCACCCCTAGGGGTGTAGTGAAGAAAACAGAGCCTGATTGCAATTGTGTGTTGTGTTGTTTAGGTATACTTGGTGGAGTGAACTACGCACGGAGTGTTGATACTTTACGTAAAAGTAAAAAGCTCTTTTTAGTGCAAGTAAGTCTATTCATACTCAATATTGATTTTTTTTTAATAAAACATCATGTATTTTATTTAGTTGTCTCATTAAAATAAAAGTTTTAAGATAATTATTCTGTACTTCATGTACCTATCAATAGTCAGTTCAAAAAGCTAACATATTTCAATTAAATCTTTTTCTTTTCAATCAATCAATTTAGCTTAGGTATAACAGTCCACAGCTGAACATTATTTAATTCGGAACTTCGTTTACAGTAGTGGAATATTGGGCATTCTGTCCCACTTTAAGTTCGCATCGTCGCTATCGCTCCTTGCTCACGTGGGACAGATCGCCCAATATTCCACATTTTAAAAATGTAACCTAACCTAACATTTTTATAAAAAATAATTTAAAAAATAAAAATTGCTGAAGCTCCCTCCATGTTCATTACTTACCATTTATAACCCACAACGTTTTCTGTATCCAGTTGGGTTCGACTACTTGTAGTTATAAATATTTATGTTATAAATTCATCTTTTCATTATGAGTCCATCAGTATTGCATAGCAAACATGAAATTCGTTAAACAAAGACAATCGTTACAGGTCAATACAATCTGTGACGATTTGACAAAAAACAAATTACGTCATGGAGAATTATTACCGAATACTGTACGTTGCATCATTTGTGGACCATCAAATTGTGGAAAAACTAATTTATTAATTGGTCTTCTATTGCATGAAAATGGCTTGACATTTAAAAATGTTTATGTATACTCTAAAACTCTACATCAACCAAAGTACATCTTTTTAGAAAAGGTTTTACAACGAGTACCAGGTATCACTCTTCATAAATATCAGACAAATGATGACGTTTTAAAAGTTTCAGATGCAAAACCAAATTCTGTGATTATTTTTGATGATGTAGCATGTGAAAATCAAAGTAATATACGTGATTATTTTGCCATGGGAAGACATAAATTGATTGATAGTTTTTATTTAAATCAAACTTATACCAAAATACCTAAACAACTTGTAAGAGATAATGCTAACCTAATTGTGCTTTTTAAGCAAGATGAAGTTAATTTGAAACATGTTTATGAAGAACATGTTAACACCGATATGACATGGTTGAAATTTCGAGAAATGTGTTCCTTAATATGGAAAGAACCTTTTGATTATGTGGTAATTAATAAAGATTGTTCTAAAAACAATGGTTGCTATAGAAAAACGTTTGACACATTTGTATTATTAGATGTAATTTGAATATTTAAGTAGACTGCAGTCTGTTTATTGTTATTCTTTAATTGATTCTTATTCGATTACTACCTATTTTACATAATGGATAAATCATTGAAAAAACAAATTGTTGATGCGACACAAGCTGTCAAGAAAAAAATACGTAAAATGAAGGATTTTGAAGATAATAATAAGCATGCTCTTGATACAGTTTTTAAACCTGTCACAGAATCTCTCAATTTAATAGCCAACACTAATAACCACTTAGCTCTAACAAAAAAGGAGGAAAAAGTAGAACCCAATGAACCGCAAGACCAAGATATGAAAGAAACAGATGATAGCAGTATTGCTAGTAACGAATCGGAACCCTCATCGGACTCTTCATTTCAGTCATTAGTCGGTACTAATCCAGATGCATCATCTTGGTCGTTATCTTCACAAGTACTATCAGATGTTCCATTTGGTATAAGAAATGAACGTGGAAAGCTAATGTTGGGTTCCTCTAACATAACTATTGGGGATAAAGTTATTACTGTAGCCGGACACAAATACGAAAGTACACCTGGGTTGCGAGAGTTACTGTTAAAAAAAGACATTGATCTGAGCTTGGTTAATGACTGTGACAAGCAAAATTATAAGACAATGTTACTTGTAACGAATGCACATCGTCGTGATTTCGATTCAAAAAAACCAATTAAAAGTAATAAAGGACAAAAATATTTGCAAGTTATTAAACCACTTTTCGATCAAGAAAGTAGAAGTCCAAGTTGTAGACAGAAAGTAGGAAAAGGATTACCTTCAACAAAAATGTGGAAAAAAAACACAGATTTTGTATATTGGGATGATCCCAATGAATTGGTTGATAGATTAAAGTTATTAATTGCTTCTCGAGATGCTGGGAACACAGGACTAGACAATGAAATAATATCTATCATTAAAGAACTACGTGAAAGCAAAATCATTAAATAAATAGATCTACTAATGTTATATGTGTGTCATTTTACTATATACCGTTCAACATAATACACCTTTAATATGAATGTAGACAAATTTGGACATTATATTCATAAGCGAATGCGGATATCAGAAATACTTGATTTTAATGATAACGCATTAATAAAATCTGATTATGGAGATTATGACTTGAAGACATCGAGGCTAAAAGGTGTTAAACCTCCTCAAGACGCAGATGATGCAGTAAATAAAGCATATGTAGATGAATTGAAAGGTGTACTAATCCGTGACTTACGAAAATTGCAAAGTTCTATTCCAAATAGTGTTCAAAACCACATAGAGAAAGCTTTAAAAACAATAATGTCTGAGATAGACACTCATTTGGAAAGCAAATTTTACACAAGAAAAGCAGTTGATAAACTAGTTCAAGACGCAATTCAATCTATATTAAAAGATCGAAAAACATAGCCCTTAAAGTTTGTTAAAATGACGAAACAACAAATCGTCAATGAAATACATAAAGCAGCACGAAAAAATTTTCCTCGACGATCTGTAATTTTAAAAGGTATTGATGATTTGTGGCAAGCAGATTTAGCTGATATGCAAAACCTAAAAACCTTTAATAAAGGATATAACTATATTTTAATAGTTATCGACTGCTTCTCCAAGTACGTTTGGGTGGAACCATTAAAAACTAAATCCAAACATGATGTCTCTCTTGCATTTGAAAAAATACTTTCTTCTAATCACAGGATACCAAATCATCTGCAAACTGACATGGGTACTGAGTTCTATAATTCTACATTTCAAAAGCTTTTACAGAACTATAATATTAATCACTACTCTACATTTTCAACCAAAAAGGCTTCAATTGTAGAACGAGTTATTAAAACTATTAAAAATAAATTGTACAAATACTTTAGCTTGAACGGACACTATAAGTGGATAGATGGTGGCTTGAACGGTATTGTGAAGACATATAATAACACAAAACATCGTACTATTAAATTTGCACCTGTTAATGTCAATAAGTTTAATGAAACTAACATTAAAAATAATATTACGAATTCCATGATAAAGGTAGTCCAAAAATGTCGTCCAAAGTTTAAAATTGGTGACAAAGTTCGAATTAGCAAGTACAAACATATATTCGAGAAAGGATACACTCCTAACTGGTCAACAGAATTATTTACTATAAAAAAGATAAATAACACTATACCAATAACATATCGCATCGAAGATAATCAAAAACAAGTCATATTAGGAACTTTTTACGAACAAGAGCTTCAAAAGTCGTCCTGTCCTGGTGTCTATTTGATAGAAAAGGTATTAAAAAAGAAAGGAAACAAACTGTTTGTAAAATGGTTGGGTTTGAATAACAAAGAGAATAGTTGGATTGATAATACTGCAATAGTGGAATGAGTTAATTATATAAGTGATATGTAATTTTAAAGTATATTCATTATTCTTTGGACGATGCAAGGTGGTGGACTAATAAACAATATCATTAATCATTTACCATTCGAACTACACATACCTGGTTATAACTATTGTGGACCAGGAACAAAGCTTTCGAAACGATTACTACGTGGTGATAAAGGTGTAAATAAGTTAGACGAAGCTTGTATGCATCACGATATTGCATACGCAAACTACACAGACTTGCCTAACCGTCAAAAAGCCGACTTACGTCTTTTAGATATGGCTAAGCAAAGACTTAAAGCAAAAGATGCTCGAACAGGGGAAAAGATTAGTTCGTGGATAGTAAACAAAGTTATGAAAGCTAAATTGAAGTCTGGTGCTGGTGTTAAGACCTTTTATAACTTTGTTAAAAAAATAAAAAGAAAAATCAAAAAACTCTCACCTAAAGATGATAAGTCATTAATAAATATGGCTTATATGGTTGCCCGAAAATTAGTTCCATGCATTCCAAAAGTTCGAGTACCTCGAATGATACCTATACCAAAAACTGGAGGCATTCTACCTTTAATCCCAATTTTTGCTGGTTTATCTGCTTTAGGAGCATTAGCTGGTGGTGCAGCTGGTATTGCAAAAACTGTGAATGATTATAAACACGGTCAGAAAAAATTACAAGAAACTGAACGTCATAATAAAACTATGGAGGCTATAGCAATAGGTAAAGGTCTATACATTAAACCGCATAAGCAAGGTCAGGGATTGTTTATAAATCCATCAAAAAACTAATTGATCAGCTACCTAATCGCGCTTTAACTAATATCGATATTCAGAAGTATGGTCATTGTATTCCACATTTTCGAGGAGTTTATATGAAGGATCAGTTACCAAAAACACCTAAACGAATTGAATGTGCTATAGTTAACCTAGATAATTCGAGAAATGATGGAACGCATTGGGTAGCTTATGTTAAAATAAACAATTATTGTGAATATTTTGATAGCTATGGTGATTTAAAACCGCCAAGAGAGTTAATGCTATATTTTAAGAACTGTGATGTTCATTATAACTATGATAGATATCAACAATTTAACACAATAGTTTGTGGACATATGTGTTTAAGTTATTTGCAAACTTTTTGGATTAAATACTATAAATCTTTATTATAATTATAATACTTTAAATAAAAATACTATAAATCTTATACCACTCTTTCATTTCCATCATTTGCAAGATGTCACTCACCTTATCGATAACTGGAAACTCATCGGTATTATCTACCTATTATCCAGACACGTTGCCATTAGCTGAGGAGTATGAATGTGCATTATTACATTTCTCTACATATAATTCTATTCCAAATTTTGATAATACAAACAATAAATTATACTATGGTTCTAAAAATGTTATTGAGATACCTGAAGGAACCTATGAATTACAAGATATTAGTGACTATTTAAAAACTGAGATAAAAGATGCATCTATAACACTCAATTGTAATAACAACACCTTAAAAACTGTGTTATTTTGTACATCAACTATAGATTTTACTAAAGAAGATACATTTGGAAGTTTATTGGGATTTAAAAAGCAGATCTTAGAAGCAAATAAATATCATGTATCAGAGTTTCCAGTAAACATTTTGCCAACGACTGTCATAAGGATTGAATGTGACATAGTTAGCGGTTCCTATATAAACGGTCAATCCAGTCACATCTTACACGAATTTGCACTTAATGTTCCACCTGGATACAGGATTATAGAAATTCCGAAAAACGCAATCTACTTTCCAATAAATCAAACCAATATAAGCTGCATACAGATAAGGTTGTTGGATATAAATAATAACTTAATAAATTTGCGAGGTGAAGAAGTGCAGTTGTATCTACATATCAGAAGAAAACAATGATAGATTATAATAAATATGTGGTACATCCAACTAAAAATAACAGTTCTACTAAAACTATCAAACCAATAAGAGCTCGGTCCAAAAGGGTTATAAAATTGAATAACAATAATAAAGCATTTCTTAAAGCGATCGGTTTGTTGAAATGAATATACTAGATGTTTTGTCCACTCCTGCATACAACAACGCTGTGGAAGGAATTGAATTTCACTCTTACAAGCCTTACGTAACAAGTTTCAATAGAAGCGATGAAATCAGGATACCTATTAATCAACAAGACTTGTATATATTACCATCAGCAAGCACTTTGTTTTTGGAAGGAACTGTTGTTGTAAACAAGGGTGGAAATTCGAAGGAAAGAGTCAGTAACGTTCATTTCACAAACAATAGTCTACTTTATTTGTTTCAAGATATAAGGTATGAGATAAATGGAGTGGAAATAGATAAAATAAAAAACGCTGGTATAACTACCACAATGAAATCATTAATATCAATGAACGAAAACGAGGCTAAAGCATCTAATGCTTGGGGATGGAATATCGAAGGCATAAATAGTGCAAATGGGGGAAGCTTTTCTGCTTCTATACCCCTCTGTAACATTCTTGGTTTTGCAGAAGATTTCAAGAAAGTAGTGATAAACAGCAAACATGAATTAATATTGTTACGAAGTAATACTAATCTGAACGCCCTAAAACTTAACGATGGTGAAACTGTAGAAGATATTATTATAAATAAAATAATATGGCGTGTACCACATGTCAAAGTGTCCGATAGGGAAAAAATAAATATGTTAAAACTGTTAGAAAAAGATCGACCACTCCAGATGATATTTAGGAATTGGGATTTATATGAATATCCGGCTTTACCAAAAACTACTAAGCATACTTGGTCCATAAAAACATCGTCGCAAATAGAGAAACCAAGATTTGTTATTATTGGTCTGCAAACAAATAGAAAAAATAATTCTAAATTGGATATGTCTAAGTTTGATCACTGTGATGTTCGTGATGTTAGAGTATACCTAAATTCAACCTACTTCCCTTATGAAAATTTGAATTTAAGTTTCTCGAATAATCGAATTGCTTTAATATATGAACAATATACTAGATTTCAACAGTCGTATTATGGACGTCGCGCCGAGCCATTATTAAATGAGAAACAATTTAAAAATATTGCTCCGTTATTTGTAGTAGATTGTTCTAGACAACCAGATAATCTTAAATCAGGTCCTGTTGTGGATGTTAGAGTGGAAATTGAAAGTGATATTGATATACCAGATCAAACTTCAGCATATTGTCTTATATTGAACGACTGTATAATCGAGTATAAGCCGTTAAGTAGCGTCGTCAGAAAGATATCATGAACAAAAATACTATTATAGTAGATGTTCAGGGTTTTAAAGATCGTTATAATAACTTTATAGTCAAAGAATTAGCTGTAGCTACGTTGGAACATACTCATATATTCTTAATAAAACCTCCTTACCCGTTATCCTCGCTAACTGATGAAGAAAGAAGACACATTTGGTGGATTGAAAGGAATAGAGGTTACCGCTGGAGCGAAGGATATATAGACTACAGAGAATTTTCTAGAATAATCAAACCCTATTTGAAGGAAAAAAAGGTTCTTGTTAAAGGTAGTGAGAAAATTAATTGGGTTCAAGAGCTATGTGGTCATAATAATGTTTCCGACATATGTAAAAATAAAAGTATTCCTAACTTAAAGACTCTTAGTGATCTTTACTGTAAAGACCTATTTTTGTATAATTGTTTTGCTCATAAGAACTATTGTGCTTTAAGGAATGTATTGTGTATTAAACAATGGTGTTTAGAAAATAATTTTTGTATTTCATAAGTTTAATAAACCGAATAAATGTTTTATTACTATACTGTGTTTGTTTTTCATACTATTTCCTACCCAAGTCGAAATTGAAATGAAAAAAAAAATTAATCATAATACCATTTATTTAATGTCTCAAAAAATTACATTGATCTTAAACCTAACACAATGATAAAAAATGACGCGTACAAAATGTTGAAGCGTCAGCAGTACATCTCTAAGTATTAAGGTGATGTATAACTTACTTAAAACTAAAAACACATTAGTTAAAATGATAAGCTATCACCATGAATTTTCTTAGATATTTTCTTAATAATACCTTCAGCCATGTCCATGATTTCATCAACTGTATCATGAACTACGTATTGAGCACTAAGTATCACACTGTCACTATCTTCACAAAACGGCAACGAAGGTTTGTCTTTGTCGTTGGTGATGTCCAAGATCTTTATCTGAATTAGCTTGACTCCTTTTGGTTGGTTGCTGATTACAAAAGATTTATGAGCTGTCTTTTTAGATTTTCTACAAATAGTTGGTTTTCTTCTTTTTGGTTCAACTTGCGTAGGAGAAAGAGGTAAAATATGTGAGAAGTCAAAGGGGTCTTGAGCGTATTGAACAATACCGTCACCATATGCATCTGCCATTATTTATAATGTATTAATGTTGAGGTATATCTGGTTGGCCTCGTCCTCCTCTGCCACGATCTTCTAACGTTTTAAATATTTGGCTCAGTAATTTCTCTGTTTTATAATATATTTCATCCCACTGATCGTAAACAATATATTGGGTTTTCACTCTTGTATGTATTTCTACTTCGTTATCTGATGTATCTTCAGCTTCTAATACATCTATTTTAATTACGTATTTTGGAATCCTCCTATTCCTTGTAGCAAAGTAACTGGTTTGAGGTTCAGAGATGCACTGCTGTTGCTTCAACATTATTAATTAAAAGACTGCTTTGTGTGAATGTAAAGAGAACAAGTATGAAACTGAATGTAATTATGAGTAATAGGTGAATTAAATAGAAACATGACCCGCTAGTGACACATACACTGTACTACGTATTAATTCAAGTTCTGACCTGTTGATTTAGTTTATTTTGCAATAAGTTGTAACGAGATACTCCCTACAAGTTTGCAAGTGTCATCGTTCACTATGACGAACATGTTCAAACATGTCTTAAGAATGATGTAATGCACATTGTTATGTACTTACTTAAGTTGCGAAATTTTTATGAATTGTAAACGTGTTGTAACGTGAATGATGATGCATATCATCAGGTGTTATGAGGTTGTGACTGTCGCTACCAAGGTCCCAGGTTTTGAAGATTTTTTTCAGAATGTCCAATAGTCCACTACTACTAACCATAGATATCCTATTTCACATTTCTAAGAAATTTTACTTCGAAGTATGTAACTTAAGACATCATAACATACATACATATACATATTTTCACACCTGTTTCCCATCAGGGTAGGCAGAGACTAAGGATTTCCACTTACTACGATCCTGACATACAAGTTTCATGGCGGGCATAGCCAGCGCGACAGCGGTTTCCCGCGACCGCGAAAATCTCTCATGGTACATGATAGTAGGTATTGCAAATGTATTAGGAAATTAAAGAAAAAACAGAATACTATATTTATAATAATGCATTTATTCCAAATTTCTCAGTTTTACTTAGTTTAATTTCTTAAGATTAGGTACTTATAATAATACAAAACAGCATATAAATTTTACAGTTTTAGTTAGTTTAGTTGATTACAATAATTATAATTTGTGAATACTATGTAAAGACAGGATAGCACACAATAAAAAATATCGGTATGACCCCATGCTCTTACTTGGTTTAATTTCTTAAGATTAGGTACTTATAATAATACAAAACTGCATATAAATTTTACAATTTTAGTTAGTTTAGTTGATTACAATAATTATAATTTGCGAATACTATGTGAAGACAGGATAGCACACCTAATTTTTGTTAAAAATTAAAAATATCGGTATGACCCCATGCTCGAGTTGAAATCTTATCTTTTGCAATAACTCGTTTATCATCATCACCAGACAGCGCAATTTTTGTTACAGCACATGTAAATAGCTCATGTTTTATTGACTTAAATAAAACATTTGTTTTATGAACAATTTCATTGTTGTAAAGTGTTTTTTTGTAATCGAAAACGTTAATGTCACGTACAACATTCTTTTTGTCTCGTAGTTTACATGGACATAATGGAAGTTAATTAAAACCTCGAATCTTCAAAACCTTTGGTTTTATTGTTGAATATAGGAAGATTACATTTAGATAAAACTTTGTGACTCGTGTGGATTTTGAAAACTTGTTGCAGTGTAGATAATAGACAAAAAAAAAATTGACACTGTTGACAGTTGACAGTTGTGGCCATGGGGTTGCCATGGCGTAGGCGCGAACATCTTCCCCCCCGTTGAAAGCCCTCTTTCAACATCATTGGACAGAATCCGCCGTAGGTAGAGGGCAGATTCGAGTCAGGGGTCTTCGATAACAGCCTCTGGTGGTGTTTATGTCCGCAACTCGTGACACTCCATCGGGTCCAGGAAATAAGCGGCTGACTCGTCCTAATCTCCAATTGAGTGGAGGCACGTTATCTTCTTGGAGAAGAACTAGGTCTCCTATTTGTAATGAAGCAGAATTGGTACGCCACTTGGAACGCTGCTGCAGTTCTGCAATGTATTCATGTTGCCAGCGTTGCCAAAAATGTTGACTTAATTGTTGAAGCTTTGTGTAGCGTTGTAAATTATTTTGGTTCCGGTCCTCATATGATGGACCTGGTAATGCTTTGAGAGCACGGCCTATCAGAAAGTGCCCTGGGGTAAGGAAATGATAGTCATTTGGGGAAGGTGAAAGTGGACATAGAGGTCTGCTGTTTAGTACTGCCTCAATTTGAACAAAGAGAGTTGATAGCTCCTCAAATGTCAAATGAGCGTTGCCCATAATGCGCTTAACATGATATTTCGCGGATTTGACCCCGGCCTCCCAGATACCACCGAACGAGGGCGCGCACGCAGGAGAAAATATAAACCTTATGCCTTCATCCGCAGCAAAATCATTAACATGATCCTTGTTGACCTTAAGAAAATCACCTATTTCCTTTGCTGCGGCAACAAAATTGCGGCCATTATCGCAGAATATCTCCGCTGGCTTGCCCCGCCTACCGATGAATCTGCGTAAGCTTAATAGAAACGCTTCCTTAGACAAATCACTAACGGCTTCCAGATGTACGCATTTGTATCTAAAGCACACAAACAAACACAAGTACGATTTGTTTATTCGTGCTCCACGGCCCTTCCCATTTAGAGTAAAGAAGGGGCCTGCGAAGTCAACACCAACAGTTTTGAATGGATAGTCTGGTGTGACACGTTGTGCAGGTAGATTTCCCATAATGGGGGTAATGGTTTTGCCTTGCAGTCTTCTACAAGTTACACAATTGTGAACTGTGCGGCGGGCTAAATGCCTACCATTGATGGGCCACACAGTATCCCTAACACTAGCTAGTAGCAGCTGAGGACCAGCATGAAGGTAGTGCAAGTGTTGATAGTTGAAATAGAGTTTAGTTAAATGATGAGAGGCATGCAAAAGTATGGGATGTTTTTTAGAGTAATTATAATTGGACAGCTCGATCCTGCCGCCAACCCTAATAACACCAGCCTCATCCAAGAATGGTGAGAGTGATAAAATAGAACATTTCGAACCTAAAGGTTTACCCTTTGATAGAAGGTTAAATTCTGAAGGAAAGGAATCTTGTGGGGACATTTTGCATAAGTGAATGAAAGCAGAATCTAATTCGGAAACGGTAATAGAACCTATCAATTTATCCTTAGGATTGCGAATGTTGTGAATGAATCTAAAAATATAAGCTAAAGTTCGTCTTAATTTGTTAAAAGATGAATAATTGGTCATTTTCAGAAAGTGTGTATCATCTCTCTGAACTTGAGCAGAATTGGACTTCATTTCTGGTAAATCGGCTTCGTTTAAAATATTGTGTGGATCAGGCCAAGCATGACTAGGCTGTAATAGAAAATTGGGACCTGACCACCATAGCTTGTGATCTTTGATTTCTTTAGGATTTAACCCTCTAGAGATTAAATCTGCTGGATTTTGGTCTGTGGGCACATAGCGCCATGATGAGCCTTCAGTAAGCTCATTGACTTCAAGTACCCTATTGGCTACAAAAGTTTTTAATTTCGCAGCATTACCAGAAAGCCAACTGAGTGTAACAGTAGAATCGCACCAGTAAGTCACACGATCTGCTTTATAACGCAATGCACTGGTAACAGCCTTGGTCAATTTGGCAGCCAGCAGAGTGGCGCAAAGCTCCATACGTGGGATGGTTGTAGGCTTTATGGGTGCAATTTTAGATTTGGCACATAGCAAATTGACCTTAACTATTCCAGAAGAATTAGATGACCTTAAGTACACACAGGCGCCATAGGCCACTTGTGAGGCGTCGCTGAAGGTATGGATTTCTATGTTGTTGGCAGAATCGCATAATACCAGGCGCGGAATTGGTAGATCTGATATAAAATGTAAATTGTTTACAAAATTACTCCATAATTTTAATATGTCCAAAGTAACTGGTTCATCCCAGCCTCTCTTGTCCTTCCATAGCGATTGTAGCAATAGCTTGGGAACCACTATACAAGGACTCAAGAGGCCAAGAGGATCGAAAATTTTGAAAGATGCTGAAAGAATTGATCTCTTTGTAATTGTTTTATCGATTATGGGTATAGTAATTGATATGTGAAGACAATCTGTATTAGGATTCCAATTTAGACCAAGAGTGCTTGCCGATTCGCTCAAGCTCACCTTGTCATTTTTATTGATGACAGAGGATGTCAAAGCGCTTGGTAAATTTGACTTATACTTGCGCAAGTTGAAACAACCAAGTTTTAAAGTAGATGAAATCATGCGTTGTATATGGAGCAATTCTGAAGATTCATTCGATCCCGTGATCAAGTCGTCAACGTAGCAGTCATGTTTTATGATAGTGGCTATAAGTTCGTCATCACAGGTATCTCCCAATAACGATAAGCACTTTGTGCTCAAATAAGCTGCACTTGCAAGACCGTAAGTGACAGTTTTGAGACGTAGAGTTTGGATTGGACTGGACTCGTCACTCCTCCATAATATTAGTTGCAAATTGCGATCCGGTTCGTCTATTTGGACCTGACGATACATTTTTTCGATATCGCCAGTCAACAGGTACTTGTACTGGCGGGCTCGAATTAAGATGGAGAAGAGAGAGTCTTGAACATTGGGTCCAACCAACTGTAAGTCGTTAAGTGAGAATCCCGAACTTGTGCGGAGAGAGCCGTCAAAGACTACACGGAGCTTAGTGGTTTCGCTATTTTGTTTGAAAACGGCATGATGACATAGGTAGTATGAGGGGTATGGCATATTAGTAGGACATACTTCTAAGTGACCTAAATCAGAATATTCTTTAATAAAATTTATATATTGGGACTTCAAGTCTGGGTTTTTGCGGAATCGTTTTTCCAAATGAAGTAGACGTGCCTTTGCAACGGCATATGAATCCCCTAGGCAGTCTGGTGTATCCTTTAAGGGTAGTCTTACACAGAATCTACCAGAGTCTAAACGGTATGTATTGCGATAGAAATGGTCTTCACATTCCTTTTCGATTTTGGTTTGATATTGTCTATCGGGAACCTGTTCAAGGTCCCAAAATTTAGATAATTGTTCATTAATATTAGAATCATTGTCTTCACTTGCTGACACATTACATAAAACTGTTTTGACTGAAAATTGCTTGGGGGTATTATTTGCGACTGGTCCAGCGACAACCCAACCGAGCTTTGAGCTTTGCAGCTTAGGCATGGCCGGTCCTAATGACATTTGGTCGCAACCCAAGAGGTCCCAGAACAGATCTGCACCTATCAAAACATCTATAGATGAGGGTTGATTGAATTTGGGGTCAGCAAGCTGTATGTTTTTAGGTATTTTGATATGTTTTATGTCTATATATTGCTTGGGAATAGAACCTGTAAGTTCCTTCAGAACATAAAACGATTGTACTATTTTGTAATTATTTGTCAAAGAATTTAATTGGGCAATACAACTTGTACTTACTTGGCCTGCCAAGTTGTTGCCTATGCCAACAATATTTATGGCATTTATTGGACATATTTGTAATGAAAGTTGGTTCATTAATGATTGTGTAATGAATGAAGTTTGACTACCACAGTCCAGCAGAGCACGGACTTGGACATATCGGTTTGTTTGAGGATTTGTAACATTTATCATGGCAGTTGACAATAGAATCTGACCTTGTGTTTGACTATTGTTGTAATTCATTGAATTGTTTACAGATAATTTTGGTGAATTATTATCAACATTTGCACTATCTCCCTTGTTGGATTCATGGAGGAAAGTGTTATGCCTACGATTGCATTCACGGCATGGGCCTAGCTTGCAATCGCGCACATGATGGCCTGCCCTTAAACAGTTGGAACACAAACGCAGCCTTTGCACTTCGTTCTTTCGTTCTTGGACACTCTTCTTTGCAAATATAGGGCAGTCATATATCCTATGGTCACCTTTACAGACTGCACAGCGATACATGACAGAGCCTGAGTGTTGAGTTGATGAAGATGATGATTGAATTGAAGTAAATGATTTTGTATTGTGTGTATATTTATCAACCTGCTGTGTTTGCGCTTGGACAGCTTTAGACCTATCTACCTTATTGTGATATAGTGTCTCTAGAACGTCTGCACGATCAGTTAAAAATTTATAAAATTCCTTTAAAGATGGAACGTCGGTCAATCCGTTTCGGTATTCCTCCCATTTAACTATGGTGCGATTATCTAGCTTTGCTGATAATATGTGTATGATTAATGTATCCCAGTGTTGGACAGGTTGACCTAGGCTAGATAAGGCACGCAAGTTTTTAGTCACGTGATCAACTAGAAACCTCAGTGATTTGTCTGTTTCACGTGTGAAGGAGCCGATATTCAATAATGAGTTAAGATGGTGATTGACCAGTTGACGCTTGTTGTCAAAACGATCACACAACAATTGCCAAGCGGTTTCATAATTTGTATCAGAAATTTCCAAATTAGATATAACTCTTGCAGCTTCACCTTCCAAATATGATACTAAATAGTGAAATTTATGCACTGATTTGATGCGCTGATTATTATGAATAAGTGACAAGTAAGTGTCTCGGAATTCAAGCCAGCGGAAATACTCCCCACCAAACTTAGCAATCTGTATTTGCGGCAACTTGAAATCAATATTGTGACAGTGAGATGACCGATCGCTATGACACTGCGATGAATTGAGCTCCTCAGAATCATTGCAAGTGTGGTTATGTTTTATCAAAAGTTGCTGAGCACTTGCAAGGAGCGAAGTGAAAATTTGTTCAATCTCATCACGCTCGTCCATCTCAGAGTCCATCCTATCACAGTTTAGAACTTCAATCTGACTCTGTAAGTCATCAAATTTGCCCGACATAGCTCGTATTTTATCAACATTAATTTGCAATTCTTGAACTTGCAACTTAGTCAATTTTGATGAATGCACAATATCTAAATATTTTTTGAACTTGGTTAAACGTCCTTTAACCGAGCTACGTTTAGCAAACAAATCTTTTAGTTGTTGCTTTGCATTAAGATCCTCACTTACTGACATTGTGAAATGTTTATAAAATAGAATAGGTACACACAAAAAAAAACAAATTACAGTAAATGGCCAACCTGATCAGCCCTACGAACAAGTGTCTTGGGATCGGTTGATTTAATCCACTGATCAGGTTGTAGTACTTAGTACACTGTAAATCTTACTAAAATAATAGGAACTAATAGTAGCTAATGTACTTAGTTCAAATGAAAGTGATTGTCTATACAACAAAACAACAATGCAAACAGGATGTAGGCATAAAGTTATAGAAAAATATTCAAAATCTTATCTGAACATCATCGGTGTTCTGTGGCATCTGGTCCCCCAACACAGTCACCACAGCCAGCATGTAGTAGCGGCTCACTGCTTGATGATATGTGAGCTGTTGTTGTCAGTATGAGCTGAAATGTTCGGCACAAAGTGATATGTAGTGTGCATAAGCTGTGGGCTTCAGATGCGACTACGGATAATGCTTGGATAATGAATATCTTATGTAAAGCACTTATAAGAAGTGGTAAGTGTGACAAGTAACTTTGTCACCCTAAAATAGAACTAATGATTATGTGAAGATATACTTCATGAAAATGTATAGGAATAAACCACAATCCACTTAGTTTAAAAGTTAACTTTGACAATTTTACTGTTATATTTTTATAATTTGAAAGCAATGTGGGTGGTATTATAGTGTGAAAATGTTAAAACTATCTTTTAGAATGTGAAATATCTTATTGGGATAAAGATTTACTTGTTTTAAATCGAATAATGTTGTTAAATTTTGAAAAAAGAATGAATTTTGACAATAACTTGGAAAAGTACACTACAACAACTTTTGAAGGAAAATATGGGTTTTGGAAGCTTTGGAGCAAGTGTAATTAGGAAATGGGCACTTAACTGAAAAGTCCTAGCTTCAGGAACCATGGATTGGTTGCTGGTTTTGATATTTGATGGCAGTAGGTACCAAGTATTTCTTGAAAATTGTATGATGAATATCTTGTAATTCGACGAAGTGCTAAGGCTGGGCGCGGAGCTTTTCTATTGCTGTCCGACCTGGCTGGCTTAGTCGTCAGTTTTCTTGCTTTTGTAAATTAGATTTTGTTCTTCGACTTGTTAGTTGTACGTAGTCAAGTAGGTACTTCTCAAAAATTTTGCAAGTTAATGTCCTGTAGCGGTCGCCAGAATTTATGTCTCGTAGTTTACATGGACATAATGGAAGTTAATTAAAACCTCGAATCTTCAAAACCTTTGGTTTTATTGTTGAATATAGGAAGATTACATTTAGATAAAACTTTGTGACTCGTGTGGATTTTGAAAACTTGTTGCAGTGTAGATAATAGACAAAAAAAAAATTGACACTGTTGACAGTTGACAGTTGTGGCCATGGGGTTGCCATGGCGTAGGCGCGAACACTTTTTAATACCCTTGGCTTTTTTAATAGTGCTATCAATGGTTTTGATACAATATAACTTTGATCTCAACCCAACGAATTCGCTTATTATTTTACCACCCATTTCATCTTTAAATAAGCCTGGTATTTTTTTGTTCTGTATGGGTAAATTATACACATTATTTTTACAAAAATTGCTGGTGTCGAAGTAAGATAAAAAGTTATTTTTTATGTCTTCATAGAAATCATGGGTTTGTATATGATAAACAAAACTATCTGTGTCCGTGTAACACATCCGTATCCTATCCTTGTAAAAAGGTTGCATGACTGAATAGTGAAAGTCATACATATGACTTTTTGATAATTCTAGAACAGCAAATCCAATATATATTGGTTTGTTCAAAACTATTTGTTCAGGATTTAACTGCACCGCTACTAGATTTTTTGTGAAAACCGTTGCACTATGGAAATTTGGACGAGCAATAAGGTTTTGAGCGCATTTTCTTCGTTTAGTTATGTTTTCGATATCTTGCCACTGAGAAACTAAATGGACATTAACCCTGTTTTCAGTATTTTCTAAAGTTTTTCCAAATACACTATTATTCAAGAGCTTAAAAAAGTCTTGTTCAAAAGTGGAAGAACTTTTTTGTCTCAGTTTGGTGTTTAAATCAATATATTGTTTTAAATATGGGCTTTGTAGAAAACTGATTATTCTATGAATCTTCTTCAATATCAACCCATGTTTCATACAAGTTTGTAAATGCACGTAATGTATGACATAATTAAATTTATCATATAAATTAGGTATTAGCTTAGAACTCTTTCCCCCGGGGGGTATAAATTTTTCGGAACAAAATGGTAAATCGTTGTGCAAGTTATGCAAATGCTTAGGGTATGCTATATCCACTTCCAAAATATAACCATAATCAGCATCAATTGCAATTTTAGTTATATCTAAATTATCAATTTCTTGTTGAGTGAGAAATTTGAAATTAGATAATGGTAAGTATTGACACATACTGTACCCATACAAATTATTACAATCATATAAGAGATATAGGAATCAGGTTCCGAAGATTTGTAATTAGCTAAGTATGTGTTATTTGCTTTAGCATGCCTGTGAGAGCAGAGGCACACTCCTCCTCTTATACCACTTTGTAACATGCGTATCATAGACAAGTCATTAATTAGTTCCAATTCAACACCTGTTTTTAATAACATAGCGTCGAAAGATAAACTGGGTGCAGTTAAATAAAAAGATGGATCTAAGTGATAATGTTGTTTGCATGTCTTTCTAAAATTTTCAAAAATATCTGCTAATAAAAGCACATCAGTTTTTAGATATAAATCCGTATATTCACCTAAACTAGTAATTCTAAATTTTGACCAAACTAAATTTGCATACCGGTAATCATCTTCAGAAACATTTTCATCATTAAGGGAACTATAAAAGTATTTCTTTGGAGGTAAAAAATTTTCATCATACCGTTTCCACGAATCCATATATTCATATGGATAAATACCTTTGCGAGTGAGTAGTTGGAATTCATCAGGAACAGGGAAGTGATTTTGTAAATGTTTAAACATTTCTGGTGTTAAAGTTTTACTTAATTTGTCTAAACTTGTACCCAAAAATTTAAATGAATCAAGAAAACGCATTTGAAAAAACTTATTATTTGAAACTGATACAAATTTCGTAAATGAGATATAGTTTTCTTTATTTTTAGGTATTATTTTTATTTCACCAGGGACGTCACCCAACGCTTTAATAAATAAATGACAATCATAACCAGCTAAGTTATGAAAAAAAATGGGGACAAATGCGGGCATTTTATATTGCAAATTACAGAACGAATGCGCAGCTCCTCGATAACGACCGGTAAGATGACAATGATCGCGGACTTTGTCACAAAAAATAAAGTTTTGGCAGATATGACAACGTGTTGCATTTTCAAAATCACACCTGTCCTCCGAGGAAAATATCATTGCAGCAGGCGACTTAATTATATCATAAATTTTTTGTACGTCTTTAGTTATATAGTCAACAAAGCGCTTATCACAGTCTCTACCTCGATATGACACGTAACGATTATAACGAGGATCATCAGAGCATACAATATAATAACCAAAAGCAACCGGCACGTGTTGGTGGAATATATTCGTATTTTTACTAGAACAATTATTATTAGGCTCAGTATTTTTTTGTAACATCGATTCAAAATCTGCGTAAATACAAAAAGGCATAGTTTGTTTGCGTTCATAGTTTTTAAATTTAATTACTGAACCTTTATTTGGGAGGAGAGTTATTATACCTCCACATAAATGGTTGTTAAGTTCGTCAGCGGTATTGAAAAATATTAAACATAAATCACAAAGATGTAATCTGTTGTGATGAGATGTGACTTGACTTCTAAAAAGTCTAGAACAGTCTTTGATCAAACAATAATGAGAAGAGCTGTTATTTTCAAGAAACAGTAAATGAATAATTTTTCCTTTGTACTTTTTATCGATTTCAGATTTATACAAAGGACCTACAAAGGTTTTATGATTTTTTAAACCATAAATTATAAACTTAATACATGGATTGTTTCTTTCAAATGTTTTAATATCATTAAAGGTCACGGGAAAAGACATTCCCTTTAAATTAAATAATTCTCGAAAATTAGGATAAGAATGCGTTCTTTCAGGGTGTTTTTTAGTTGGATATAAAGCCGCTGTTACACACCATAAAAAACAATATCGATCTTTATTCATAATATTCAAACACGCTTTTTTAGCCTGAATTGATTTGGGTAAACTGATGAAACTCGACCCACCAAGTGGTTGGTATTTATTGAGATTCATCTCAACATACAAATGGTTTATAAATGTCCAACCACTATCACGACCTTCAAACTCTTCAATATTTGTTTTTAAATAATTAACTGTTTCAATATAAAATTTTTCGAAATCAAAATTAGAATACAATATTTTATTTTTGGTTCCAAAAGATTTCACTTCTTGGGAATTATCTTTGAATTTTAAAAATGTACCAAAATACTCAAAGTTTACCTTAACACAATTATGCTTAGCAAGAAATTCGATTAGAAGAGATTTTAATTGGTTACGAATATTTAAAAAAAAAGATTCTACTGACGCTCCCTGAAGTTCATCGCAAGACAATATTTTATATGTTAATATACGATTGCGAAACGCTGAGTTTACGATTTCTACTCCATCACTATGTTTTATTGTATGAGTACTTTTCCTATGCAAACTACTTCGTAAATGTCCTATCCATGATTTACTGGGTACGGATGTGTTACACGCAGTACAAAAAGGCATTATTATTATTATTATATATAACCCAATTTATAAACCGAATACATACGAAACTTTTTCAGTCTATAGCTCAATTTATAAAAAATAGAGAATAAAACTACTTTATAAAAATCTTATCAGAATAATGCACTGGTTCAGTGTCTTGAAATTCTTTAAATGCGAGTCCTAGAAACTCTTGAAGTGACTCCCAAGATAGTAAGGACTCGTCACACTGTAGTTTTACAGTCACCACAGATATGTAGTCGTTAGTTTTATACAGTTTAAAATCAATCACATACCCTCCTCGGATGTGTTACACGTAGTACAAAAAGGCGTTATTATTATTATTATTATTATATATAACCCAATTTATAAACCGAATACATACGAAACTTTTTCAGTCTATAGCTTAATTTATAAAAAATAGAGAATAAAACTACTTTATAAAAATCTTATCAGAATAATGCACTGGTTCAGTGTCTTGAAATTCTTTAAATGCGAGTCCTAGAAACTCTTGAAGTGACTCCCAAGATAGTGAGGACTCGTCACACTGTAGTTTTACAGTCACAAGGGCAGTCCTATAGCGCACATCAGCGGCGTGTGATATGTAGTCATTAGTTTTATACAGTTTAAAATCAATCACATACCCTCCTCCCGTCTTCTTGGAGCGACGGGACGTTCCCGTTGCAACACGGCTCGAGAAACTGGAAGTTAGTTCACGTCGTTCTGGTTCACTGCAACTGGCTTCTTCGGACCGCAAAATATTCAGGAAGTTTGGTTTATTTTTTCTGTAAAAGAAACAAAGTGTTAATTATAAACGTACTGAATCAAAGTGACTAAGAACTTGGGATCAAAGTATACTAAGTATGAATGTTAACAATCAAAACACAAACTTAGTTGAAAAAAGTTGAAGTTTTGAAGCGCTCGTGGCCCCGCGGTCTCAGTGTTCTGTACACGATCACTGTGGTTAGCAAGTTTCGCTGTGGCTGGTCCTCGATGGGTGAGCAATTTGTATCAATTCTTTGTGCGAGCGTTTCCGTACTTCGGAAGGCACGTTAAGCCGTTGGTCCCGGTTGTCAGTAAAATGGCAGTCGTTAAGCCATGTTGAATGCTTTTCTGAGCGCCTTGAAAATTTTCAATAGCAGGTAGTCACAACCTGCGCCTATCCATTTCAACATGGCAATACGGCGTTCAGAGTCGGCAGCGTGGGTGTAGCGCCTCCGGTGTTACAATCATCTATAAGCTGCGGTGAGCACTTACCATCAGGTGGGTCGTAAGCTTGTCTGTCACCTTAGTAGTATAAAAAAAGAACATAGTGAAACCTACCTCTGTGTGGTTTTAAGGTCAGATGAATTTCTTTTTCGTCGAACGCTGTCTGACTCCAACGGAGGTGAAGTGAGGATCTTCGATTGTTTTTGCTTTTTCTCCACCGGCTTACGTTTCTTTGGTGCAACAGACTCCACTACAGAACACGTTTCAAACTCCGAATCAGACCTGTTAAGATACAATCAAATCATAAATAAAATATTCTCAGATTTTCAGTACATCAGGAATAGATAGGACATGAAAGTTAACACAGCCGACAGACAAAAACCGGGTTCGTAACTGAACAACATCATGAGGAATAGATAGGATATGAAAATGGGTGCATGAGGTCCAAGCGTCCTCACCTTTAAGCGGTGCACCTGTTGACTAACGGATGAGGGAACGATAAAGGCATTCCTAGGGGGTTGGGATGTTAGACAGCAATCGCTACCATCAATGTTGAAAATCAAAAGTCAAACAATAGCTGCTCTAGCAACCAAATAAAACTGGACCCCAGGCTCCAAATCCCAGTAGGGTTTGGTAGCTACTGAGAATGCACTAAGATGAAGAGAAGATGAAAATGAACACAGCTAGCAGACAAAAACTAGGTCCATAGCTGAGCATTTCTACTATTAAAAGAAGAACTTACTCACATGATAGAAATCTGGTTATTTCTTGTCACTTGTCACTTGTCACTTGTGAGATACTGGTTCGAATGTGATTTTTCATTCAAAAATTCCGAGTTTTATACAAATAAAATCTCGATTCAGCAATAATTTACCTCACTACAAATTGAACCTTAATAAAATATATTTGCAAGTGTATCATTATATTTATGTTGCTTACGCCCGATTGATCATGAATCATATTTTAAACAAACCTAATCAATTTAAGTCTTTTATAACAGGTACTAGTGGGCGTCCGTGGCTGATATTTTACCGCTGAAATATATTCTCAGGATAAAAGTAGTCTAATATTATACATTATTACACCAACTATCTGTCAACCAAAGTCATGGTTTCGAATCCAGAAATTTGTTTGAGATCTTAGCGATGAATTCAGCACCTATTATGTTGGTTGGTATGCCTGTGCCTACCTCTTCGAGGAATTTTAGATGCTTCGTTTCCACTTGTTGAAACGATTACTCCCCTGACCGATAGATGACGTTAGCTGTCTTGTTAATTTGAAAACACATGTAAGCATTTGTAACATATATTTATTCTTACACGTTTAGTCAAAAGCTGTTGTTTAAAATGAAGTACACACACACTTTTATTTTATTTATATGTAATATTTTAGACGCTGAAAAACAATTAAAATTATTTTTGAGATTGAGCACAGCGCCATCTAACGAATATTGGACACACTTGTTAAAACGCTTACTCCCCTGACCGATAGATGACGTTAGCTGTCTTGTTAATTTGAAAACACATGTAAGCATTTGTATCATATATTTATTCTTACACGTTTAGTCAAAAGCTGTTGTTTAAAATGAAGTACACACACACTTTTATTTTATTTATATGTAATATTTTAGACGCTGAAAAACAATTAAAATTATTTTTGAGATTGAGCACAGCGCCATCTAACAAATATTGGACACACTTGTTAAAACGCTTACTCCCCTGACCGATAGATGACGTTAGCTGTCTTGTTAATTTGAAAACACATGTAAGCATTTGTATCATATATTTATTCTTACACGTTTAGTCAAAAGCTGTTGTTTAAAATGAAGTACACACACACTTTTATTTTATTTATATGTAATATTTTAGACGCTGAAAAACAATTAAAATTATTTTTGAGATTGAGCACAGCGCCATCTAACGAATATTGGACACACTTGTTAAAACGCTTACTCCCCTGACCGATAGATGACGTTAGCTGTCTTGTTAATTTGAAAACACATGTAAGCATTTGTATCATATATTTATTCTTACACGTTTAGTCAAAAGCTGTTGTTTAAAATGAAGTACACACACACTTTTATTTTATTTATATGTAATATTTTAGACGCTGAAAAACAATTAAAATTATTTTTGAGATTGAGCACAGCGCCATCTAACGAATATTGGACACACTTGTTAAAACGCTTACTCTCCTGACCGATAGATGACGTTAGCTGTCTTGTTAATTTGAAAACACATGTAAGCATTTGTATCATATATTTATTCTTACACGTTTAGTCAAAAGCTGTTGTTTAAAATTAAGTACACACACACACACACACACACACACACACACACTTTTATTTTATTTATATGTAATATTTTAGACGCTGAAAAACAATAATGAGAGAGGCACAGCGCCATCTAACAGATATTGGACACACTTGTTGAAACATTTACTCCCCTGACCATTAGATGACGCTAGCTGTCTTGTTAATTTGAAAACACATGTAAGCATTTGTATCATATAATTATATATTCTTACACGTTTAGTCAAAAGCTGTTATTTGAAATATCAGCAGTTGCATTTTTTATACTAGGTATGTTGAAAATTATTTATTATGAATGTAACATTATATGCAATTCAAACAGGAAAAGAGTCCGATAACATTATATCCAATTTAAACAGGAAAAGAATTCGATCACATAAAATTAATTAGACATAAAATATGATGAATGGATGATTTCACAAAAATCTTGTTGTTGAAATGTTTAAGCGGAAACGGAAAGTAATATAATATTCAACAATTAAATTAACTAAAACTGAGAAATTTGATATGAGTGATGTGTTTACGTTTGACGTATGTTGAAACATAAAAGATACCTATTTGCTTCAGCCTCAGTGTCTTAAAACAAAGGTGTACAACCAATGTGTATTACCCGTGATGACTTATGGTTCTGAGATGTGGTGCATCACAAAAGGTCTTTTCAGACGGCTCAAAGTCGCGCAGCGAACTATGGAGAGGGCTATGCTTAGCATTTCTCTACGTGATCGAATCAGGAATGAGGACATCCGTAGAAGAACTAATGTTGCTAACATAGCTCGCAGGATTAGTTAGCTGAAGTGGCAATGGGCCAGCCACATAGCGCGAAGATCGGACGGTCGATGGGGCAAAAAGATCCTTGTCCACTCAAGCCGCGCACCGGCAGGCGCGGTGTGGGACGGTCACCTACCAGCTGGACCAACGACCTGGTGAAAATTGCTGGGTCTCATTGGATGCAGGTGGCAATGAACCGGTCTGGCTGGAAATCATTTAAAGAGGTCTATGTTCAGCAGTGGACAGCGATAGGTTGAGATGGTGATTTGCTTCAGCAAGTTTTATTTTATAAATTATTTTTTATAAAAATGTTTGGTTAGGTTACATTTTTAAAATGTGGAATATTGGGCGATCTGTCCCACGTGAGCAAGGAGCGATAGCGACGATGCGAACTTAAAGTGGGACAGAATGCCCAATATTCCACTACTGTTTACGTCACATAAGGTGTATAATATGAGAGGTATTTCTTCATCAGACTCATCAAGCAGCGTGTGAAACTGCCTGTTTGCTTAATCATAAAAGAGCTTAAAGATTAAGTCTATAAAGATTAAGTCCATAATAGCCTTAATAATTAACCTGTTTTATGATTAAGCCAACACGCCAGTTTAGATTTACCTACCTTTAAATTCAAAGGAACCCTTAAATTCTGGGTTTAGACAAAGTTGAAGTGCCTCTAATTTCTGAACTAAGAAACCCTCAATATTGAAACTTGTGTGGACTAATGCTTTAAGTATTCCCTTGCTGACACCAAAAGAATATTTGAAATCGGACTACGCGGTGAGAAGCTAGGTACAGCTGAAAAACAATTTTGTCTTTCATTCTCTCTCCTGAAGGGCGCAAAATATCGGAATCAAAAGTATCCTAGAACCTTCCTCGGATCATAAGCTTAGATTGTGCCAAGTATCATTGAAATCGATTCAGTAGTTTCGGTGCGATACTTTTCGGGATACAGACAGACAGACAGAAAGACAGAACTTACAACTTTTATAGTTGTAACTTCTGTCTTTCTGTCTGTCTAATCTGAATGCGTGGTCCGATTCCAACATTTTTTTAGTGTTATAGAGGGAGTACTTTAAGGATTGTTTTACACAAGTTTAAATGTTGAGGGTTTTATAGTTCAGGAATTAGAGACATCTCAACTTTCGCAAAACCTAGGTACAATTCAAGAATTCCTTTGAATGTAAGGGTAACTGGCGTGTTGGCTTATTCATAAAAGAGCTTAATGATTTATTATGCTACTTAAAAAAAAAAAATCCGCGCCGAATATTTGGAAAAGACATAATCTTTAAGCTCTTTTATGATTAAGCAAAAGATTATTATTATTATTATTAGAAGAGTCGATTGGCTGTCTGTTGCATCGCTGCTGTCCAAAGATGGATCAATTTTGATGCGATTCATTTCTTTGAAAACTGATTTGACCGTAACGGCCCTTAGCCATAAATTCATAGCTCACTTCCTGAAAGATGAAGGAATATTAATTATTTCTAAAATTCACAGATCAGCTTTATCGAAAATTTGGTATAATTAAATAAATTGTCTCCATTTCAGGATGTATCCAGAGAAACAGGCGCCTAGTCGTAACAACAAATTTTACCAGCTTTTCAAAACAACACCGTTTTCATCGTTTCTGGAGACATATTTCCCTCATTTATACAAGCAGCTCAACAATAATCTTACAAACTTCAGATAACATGTCATGTTCTCAACACTTTAAATCACGAAACGTTGCGACACCTAACGACGTATCAGTTCCCTATCAGTCACGTATGAACGTCGAACGAACAAATGAACTACGTCAAATCAGTAAAACGATCCCATCGCATTTTATTGCAAAGATCATAAAACGTACTGGATCAGTATCAAAATTACTTTAAAATAGGCAAACTTGTAAACATGTTTGATAATTTAGCCCGATTCATTAACAACAATAATGATCCCATCGTATTGCAAAGATCACAATAAAACCTACTGGATCAGTTTTAAAATTACCTTAAAATAGACAAACTTGTAAACACGTTTGATAATTTACCCCGATTCATTAAACAACAATATGTAAAATGTGACCTCGCTCTACACATGAATATGCCAGGGAACTACGTCAAATCAGTAAAATGATCCCATCGTATTGCAAAGATCACACTAAAACCTACTGAATCAGTATCAAAATTACCTTAAAATAGGCAAACTTGTAAACACGTTTAATAATTTACCCCGATTCTTTAAAAACTATTATGTAAAATGTGACCTCGCTCTACACATGAATATGCCAGGGAACTACGTCAAATCAGTAAAATGATCCCATCGTATTGCAAAGATCACACTAAAACCTACTGAATCAGTATCAAAATTACCTTAAAATAGGCAAACTTGTAAACACGTTTGATAATTAAGCCCAATTCATAAAACAACAATATGTAAAAGATGACCTCGCTCTACACATGAACATGCCAGCGAACTACGTCAAATCAGTAAAATGATCCGATCGTATTGCAAAGATCACAATAAAACCTACTGGATCAGTATCAAAATTACCTTAAAACAGGCAAACTTGTAAACACGTTTGATAATTTAGCCCGATTCATTAAACAACAATATGTAAAAGATGACCTCACGCTACACATGAACATGCTAGGGAACTAATTCAAATCAGTAATATTATCTCATCGTATTGCAAAGATCACACTAAAACCTACTGAATCAGTATCAAAATTGCCTAAAATAGGCAAACTTGTAAACACGTTTGATAATTTAGCCCGATTCATTAAACAACAATATGTAAAAGATGACCTCACGCTACACATAAACATGCTAGAGAACTACGTCAAATCAGTAAAATGATCCTATCGTATTGCAAACATCACAATAAAACCTACTGGATCAGTATCAAAATTACCTTAAAATAGGCAAGCTTGTAAACATGTTTAATAATTTAGCTCCATTCATTATACAACAATATGTAAAAGATGACCTCGCTCTACACAAGAGCATGCCAGGGAACTACGTCAAATCAGTAAAATGATCCTATCGTATTGCAAAGATCACAATAAAACCTACTGGATCAGTATCAAAATTACCTTATAATAGGCAAACTTGTAAACACGTTTGATAATTTAGCCCGATTCATTAAACAACAATATGTAAAAGATGACCTCACGCTACACATAAACATGCTAAAGAACTACGTCAAATCAGTAAAATTATCTCATCGTATTGCAAAGATCACACTAAAACCTACTGAATCAGTATCAAAATTACCTTAAAATAGGCAAACTTGTAAACACGTTTGATAATTTAGCCCGATTCATTAAACAAAAATATGCAAAAGATGACATCGCTCTACACATGAACATGCCAAGGAACTACGTCAAATCAGTAAAATGATCCTATCGTATTGCAAACATCACAATAAAACCTACTGGATCAGTATCAAAATTACCTTAAAATAGGCAAGCTTGTAAACATGTTTAATAATTTAGCTCCATTCATTATACAACAATATGTAAAAGATGACCTCGCTCTACACAAGAGCATGCCAGGGAACTACGTCAAATCAGTAAAATGATCCTATCGTATTGCAAACATCACAATAAAACCTACTGGAACAGTATCAAAATTACCTTAAAATAGGCAAACTTGTAAACACGTTTGATAATTTAGCCCGATTCATTAAACAACAATATGTAAAAGATGACCTCACGCTACACATGAACATGCTAGGAAACTAATTCAAATCAGTAATATTATCCCATCGTATTGCAAAGATCACATTAAAACCTACTGAATCAGTATCAAAATTACCTTAAAATAGGCAAACTTGTAAACACGTTTGATAATTTAGCCCGATTCATTAAACAAAAATATGCAAAAGATGACCTCGCTCTACACATGAACATGCCAAGGAACTACGTAAAATCAGTAAAATGATCCTATCGTATTGCAAACATCACAATAAAACCTACTGGATCAGTATCAAAATTACCTCAAAATAGGCAAGCTTGTAAACACGTTTGATAATTTAGCCCGATTCATTAAACAACAATATGTAAAAGATGACCTCACGCTACACATAAACATGCTAGAGAACTACGTCAAATCAATAAAATTATCTCATCGTATTGCAAAGATCACACTAAAACCTACTGAATCAGTATCAAAATTACCTTAAAATAGGCAAACTTGTAAACACGTTTGATAATTTAGCCCGATTCATTAAACAAAAATATGCAAAAGATGACATCGCTCTACACATGAACATGCCAAGGAACTACGTCAAATCAGTAAAATGATCCTATCGTATTGCAAACATCACAATGAAACCTACTGGATCAGTATCAAAATAAAATAGGCAAGCTTGTAAACATGTTTAATAATTTAGCTCCATTCATCATACAACAATATGTAAAGGATGACCTCGCTCTACACAAGAGCATGCCAGGGAACTACGTCAAATCAGTAAAATGATCCTATCGTATTGCAAAGATCACAATAAAACCTACTGGGTCAGTATCAAAATTAACTTAAAATAGGCAAACTTCTAAACACGTTGGATAATTCAGCCCGATTCATCAAACAACAATATGTAAAAGATGACCTCAATCTACACATGAACATGCCAGGTAACTAAGTCAAGTCAGTAAAATGATCGCATCGTATTGCAAAGATCACACTGAAACCTACTGAATCAGTATCAAAATTACCTTAAAACAGGCAAGCTTGTAAACATGTTTAATAATTTAGCTCGATTCATTAAACAACAATATGTAAAAGATGACCTCGCTCTACACATAAGCATGCCAGGGAACTACGTCAAATCAGTAAAATGATCCTATCGTATTGCAAAAATCACACTGAAACCTACTGGATCAGTATCAAAATTACCTTAAAATAGGAAAGCTTGTGAACATGTTTAATAATTTAGCTCGATTCATTAAACAACAATATGTAAAAGATGACCTCGCTTTACACATGAGCATGCCAGGGAACTACGTCAAATCAGTAAAATTATCCCATCGTATTGCAAAGATCATACTAAAACCTACTGAATCAGTATCAAAATTACCTTAAAATAGGCAAACTTGTAAACACGTTTGATAATTCAGCCCGATTCATCAAAACAATATGTAAAAGACGACCTCAATCTACACATGAACTTGCCAGGTAACTAAGTCAAGTCAGTAAAATGATCGCATCGTATTGCAAAGATCACAATAAAACCTACTGGATCAGTATCAAAATTACCTTAAAATAGGCAAGCTTATAAACACGTTTAATAATTTAACTCGATTCATTAAACAACAATATGTAAAAATTACCTCGCTCTACACATGAACATGCCAGGGAACTACGTCAAATCAGTAAAATGATCCTATCGTATTGCAAAGATCACAATAAAACCATCTGGATCAGTATCAAAATTTCCTTAAAATAGGCAAACTTGTAAACACGTTTGATAATTTAGCCCGATTCATTAAACAACAATATGTAAAAGATGACCTCACGCTACACATGAACATGCTAGAGAACTACTTCAAATCAGTAATATTATCCCATCGTATTGCAAAGATCACACTAAAACCTACTGAATCAGTATCAAAATTACCTTAAAATAGGCAAACTTGTAAACACGTTTGATAATTTAGCCCGAATCGTTAAACAACAATATGCAAAAGATGACCTCGCTCTACACATGAACATGCCAAGGAACTACGTCAAATCAGTAAAATGATCCTATCGTATTGCAAACATCACAATAAAACCTATTGGATCAGTATCAAAATAACCTTAAAATAGGCAAGCTTGTAAACATGTTTAATAATTTAACTCGATTCATTAAACAACAATATGTAAAAGATGACCTCGCTCTACACATGAGCATGCCAGGGAACTACGTCAAATCAGTAAAATGATCCTATCGTATTGCAAAGATCACACTGAACCTACTGGATCAGTATCAAAATTACCTTAAAATAGGCAAGCTTGTAAACATGTTTAATAATTAAGCTCGATTCATTAAACAACAATATGTAAAAGATGACCTCGCTCTACACATGAGCATGCCAGGGAACTACGTCAAATCAGTAAAATGATCCCATCGTTTTGCAAAGATCACAATAAAACCTTCTGGATCAGTTTTAAAATTACCTTAAAATAGGCCAACTTGTAAACACGTTTAATAATTTAGCCCGATTCATTAAACAACAATATGTAAAATATGACCTTGCTCTACAAATAAGCATGCCAGGGAACTACGTCAAATCAGTAAAATGATCCCATCGTATTGCAAAGATCACAATAAAACCTTCTGGATCAGTTTTAAAATTACCTTAAAATAGGCAAACTTGTAAACACGTTTAATAATTTAGCACGATTCATTAAACAACAATATGTAAAAGATGACCTCGCTCTACACATGAACATGCCAAGGAACTACGTCAAATCAGTAAAATGATCCTATCGTATTGCAAACATCACAATAAAACCTACTGGATCAGTATCAAAATTACCTTAAAATAGGCAAGCTTGTAAACATGTTTAATAATTTAGCTCCATTCATTATACAACAATATGTAAAAGATGACCTCGCTTTTATACATGAGCATGCCAGGGAACTACGTCAAATCAGTAAAATTATCCCATCGTATTGCAAAGATCACACTAAAACCTACTGAATCAGTATGAAAATTACCTTAAAATAGGGAAGCTTATAAACATGTTTAATAATTTAGCTCGATTCATTAAACAACAATATTTAAAAGATGACCTCGCTCAACACATGAGCATGCCAGGGTACTACGACAAATCAGTAAAATTATCCCATCGTATTGCAAAGATCACACTAAAACCTACTGAATCAGTATCAAAATTACCTTAAAATAGGCAAACTTGTAAACACGTTTGATAATTTAGCCCGATTCATTAAACAACAATATGTAGAAGATGCCCTCGCTCTACACATGAACATGCCAGGGAACTACGTCAAATCAGTAAAATGATCGCATCGTATTGCAAAGATCACACTGAAACCTACTGGATCAGTATCAAAATTACCTTAAAATAGGCAAGCTTGTAAACATGTTTAATAATTTAGCTCGATTCATTAAACAACAATTTATAAAAGATGATCATACTCTATATCTAGATCTAAAATATACGTAAATGTATATAATTGATATATTATTATTTGTAAAAGATGACCATACTCTACACATGAACATTCCTAAACACTTCGATTCGATAAATGTTGTTAATAAATCTGTTCATTTCAAGTTAGAAACATTTATTAGGAAGTCCCTAAAATTTACTATTGTTGATACTAATGAAAATGTCTTTAATAAATCAGTTTTTTTAGATTTAGAAACATTTCCTAAGAAGGCTCTAAATCTTACTATTGATGATACTAATGAAAAGTTTGTTAATAAATCTGTTCATTTAGATTTAGAAACATATCTTAGGAAGGCTCTAAAACTTACTATTGTTGATACGAATGAAAATATCTTTAATAAATCTGTTTATTTTAGATTTAGAAACATATCTTAAGAAGGCTCTAAAACTTACTATTGATGATACTAATGAAAATATTGTTAATAAATCTGTTGATTTAGATTTAGAAACATATCTCAAGAAGGCTCTAAAACTTTCTAGTGTTGATATTAATGAAAATATCTTTAATAAATCTGTTTTTTTAGATTTAGAAACATTTCTTAAGAAGGCTCTAAAACTTACTATTGATGATACTAATGAAAATATTGTTAATAAATCTGTTGATTTAGATTTAGAAATATATCTTAAGAAGGCTCTAAAACTTACTAGTGTTAATACTAATGAAAATATCTTTAATAAATCTGTTTTTTTTAGATTTAGAAACATTTCTTAAGAAGACTCTTAAACTTACTATTGATGATACTAATGAAAATTTTGTTAATAAATCTGTTGATTTAGATTTAGAAACATATCTTAAGAAGGCTCTAAAACTTACTATTGATGATACTAATGATGACAACAAGGAAAGTAATAAAATGTAACTAGTTATGTTGTGAGTACTTACAACCACTTTAGGTCCTAATGATGGGCGTCATCGATTACTCCAGCCGAAACTGGAATTCAAAACGCATACAAAAAAACGTTAGTACTAACGTTAGCTAAATCGGTCTTTAAGTTAATTTAAGTTAGTAGGTACTGCATGCATTGCTAGTCCTACCTACTTTATGTAAATAACCGACACTAATGTGAAACTTATTTTTAATTTCACTCTAAAACTGTTAAGAAATCATGTAAATTTGTAACGGATGCAGTCATCCGTTGTTTGAGTTTAAAAGAGTAAATTGTATGACATTTAATATTATAGTACTGTGTATCTGCTAAATATATTGAATTATATGTACCTATTAATAAAACAAGTGTTTAATTGAAGCCCCCGCCTATACCGAATTCCCAAGCTATAACATTATTGAGGCAGCGCATTAGGCGCCTCGTGGCACAGTTGAGCTATAGTTTGTTTTTAATTTTATTTTTAAAGCGGAATCGCTCGTGGCCCCCCGGACTTAGTGTTCTGGAGACGATCACTGCAGTAAGCAACTTTAACTATGGCCAGTCCTTGGATGTGTGACCAGTCATGTGACCACTTTGTGACATTTATTTGGAAGGCACGATAAGCCGATGGTCCCGTTTCTCAGTAAAATGGCAGTTGTTAAGCCAATTTGAAGGCCTTGTTAGGCGGCTTGAAAAAATTGAACAGCAGGCAGTTACAACCCGCGCCCGTCCATTTCAATACGCAATAGAGCCACAGTTAGGCAGCCGAAATAGACCCCCGGTCATGGAGGCCGATAGTCTTGGGTCTTGGCGTTCCCTACCGGCGCCCCTTTCAAGAGCATGTCCTGGTCGCAGAAAGAGGCAGCGCAGTCCCATTTACTCCCGTTGGGAAGGAAATATTTGCATTTAAATGGGTATAAACATTAGGTAAACATTTCAGTTAAGCCCGAATTGTTTCAAACACTGCGCTAATATCAACTCGCTACCGAAGTTAGCTTTGGACAACTGTAGGTATCGTACAGAGTTAGGCGCTACTTCTATAAATAAATTGCCATAAGTTCTTCACAGGAAGCAAAATATTGACTCAAACATTCGTGGCTATGCTTTTGATTAATGACGTCACTAGAACGAAGAGCGGTCATTGATACCGTAAACTCAAATAAAAACCGGCCAAGTGCGAGTTGGACTCGCCCATGAAGGGTTTCGAAGCAGCAAGTAACGTAATATAAAAGTTCTTATAGTTCGTTGTAACTTTGATTGATGTTTTAACACGTTCGCAGTGGTAGTGATTTTTCTAACCGAAAATTGCGGTTTATGACGTATTAAAAAAAACTACTAGCTCTATCTCGTTCAAACCAATTTTCGTTGGTAGTTTTTATGGCAATGTACATCATATATTTTTTTTAGATTTATCATTCTCTTAGTTTAGAAGTTAGAGGGGGGGGGGGGGGGGGGCACAATTTTCCACTTTGGAAGTGTCTCTTGCGCAGACTATTCATTTTAGAAAAAAATGATGTTAGAAACCTCAATAGTATTTTTGAAGACCTATCTATAGATACCCCACACGTATGGGTTTGATGAAAAAAAAAATTGAGTTTCAGTTCTGAGTATGGGGACCCCCAAAATTTACTACTTTTTTTCTAGTTTTATATAAGAATCTTAATGCGGTTCACAGAATACATCTAGTTACCAAGTTTCAATAGCATAGGCCTTATAGTTTCGGAGAAAAATGAATGTGACACACGGACGGACAGACAGACAGACATGACGAATCTATAAGGGTTCCGTTTTTGCCATTTGGCTACGAAACCCTAAAAAGCGTCATAGCAATGTTGGAAAGTGAAGTTCGCAAAATTAATTTCAGAAATTATACATCTGTGACGTAAATGTGCTCAAATATTTGACGAAATCCTACCGGGAGTTAAGAGATAGTAAAATTGGTAGCAAATAACCTATTCTAACTTAAACCATTATCGGAGCCTACGCACCGAAATTAAGTCGTTTGTAAAAAAAAATAGGTAAGAATTTAAAAGAAAAATAAGTACTTTAAGATTCTTCCAAAAAGCAATTGGGAAAACTTTACAATGTCCTGTTTTGTGCTATTTTACCTGTTTTTTAGACTAAATGAATTGTGGTTTTTCTCATGCTCTTGGGAATAGAATGAGAAAGAGTAATGATTATTTTTGAACTAATTTTCCGCATGACCGAATTAATTTGGCAATAACCACACCAAGGCGTTCAGTCTGTAGGTACCTATCCAATTTTAAAAGACCCTATATCAACGTAATTTATTTTTTACTTCAGTCTGCCCACAGTTTGTGGGTTTATCCACTTAGTCATACTATTAGTTATACGATATAACAAAATGCACTGAAAATGTCCAAATAGTTATACTGCCCAGTATAACTATTTGGAGTCGATTAATTTGGCTTATTTTAGTCCAAATAGTTATACTGCTCAGTATAACAACATGGATTCGACTAATTTTGATCGGATTCATCCATTTGGTTATATTCGTAAATAAACAAGCACTTTATAATATATCTATTAGGTATTTTATGTTCCAAGCATTATAGAAAAGTAAATAGTGAGACACTTTTTTAGAAACAGTGCGATAGCATTAAAATGCTATCGCACTGTTTCTAAAAAAGTGCCTATTGTGATATCACCGTTAACTAATTGCATTTGTGCTTCCATGATCATCATGTCATTGACTAAACTGCTTTTTTGTCGGTTCTCTTTACTTTGCTCAATATCGATATTAACATCTTCGGCATCTTCAAGAATCGCTTTCAAAAATTGCATAATGCTTACATGTTTCCTGGTTTTGCATGCTTGGTTTAAGTTCATATGCCACGCCTCAACTTGGTTAGTACTGCGATGCCTCTCTCCAAACACACACCACGATTTTATGAATTCATCACTCTTGAGCCAGTAATTTTCAAAGTAATTCATAAAGGTATTAATTTTTTTATTTTTTAATATTGTTTGTATTTTTGCAGTCTTATCTTTAATATAGTCCCATCCTACGCGAATTTGGATATTTGGGAGAAGTGGCAACACAGTACAAAGCCCTACAATTTTTTTTGGCCATTTGTCTCTTTTTTTAATTATATCTAATTGTTTAGCTTTTCTCCAAATACAATCGGAATAATGCGTATAACATCCTTTTATCTGAACATTTGGGAATACTATCGACGCGGCTTTACATGACGCTTTCTCAAAGTCGAACATAAACTTATTTGGTTTCCAATTTGAAATTTGTGACAAAATTATTCTGAACAAGATTATGTACGATTCAGTTGACATGTCCGACATCAGAGCATAGACCATAGGCAAAATACGCGACTCCGTCTGAGTACTGGAGAAGTCACCATGCAGAGAATAGATTTGGGCGAAAGGTTTCGGACAACTTTTAAAAGTTCCGTCGCCGTAATATTCTTTTACATCCGTTAAGTGCTGTCTCATATATGGCGAACAAAATACCAAAATTCGTCTCCCATCAGAAATGTAATCACCTAAGACTAGTGATGAATATTGTCTAGGTACAGTTACTTCTTCTGGTCTTTCGCAATGCAATTTATGCACTCCTGCTGCTTCATTCCTTTTTTTATATAATGTACTTTTTACATTCTTATATTTTGGTATCTTAGTAACCAAATGATATCCTAAAGACTTAATTTCTCTTCTTGTCTGCTTATAAATATTAGGAACCGAACTAGTGAAGTCGGTAGAAGCCTTTTTTTGGCATTCAATCAGCTTTAACTCTACTTCATTCTTGGCATAATTAGGTTCACAGTCTTTACTGTGCGTGACTGATTTTGTAATTTCTTCATTCTGGAAAAAATACTCTCTTTTTACATTTCATCCAAGTTCTTTATATATATTTTACTATATACTATCACTATAATTTATTTTCGCTATCTCATACGTGTTAGACTATAAACTATACTGGCTAGACATTTCTGGCACATAAATTGATTAAGAAAAACTTAACAAATAAATAAACACTTACTTTAACGGTCAGCGACCCCGTGCAATATTGTTTACCAGACTTATCTTTAGATGAACATCTCCAGATAAACGCACCATCGCTGTACCGTCGATTTTTATAATATTGATGTCCGTTAAAAAATAATACTAAACCTCGTCCTCTTTTGATAAATAGTGGTTTTTCTTCGAGGCTTCGGGACGGTCCAGGAATACCTTCCATTTTAAAATCACAAATACAAAAGCAAATCCGGATTATAACATTCTTATCTAGCAGCATTTGCAACTGACATTTAATAACTAATCCGTCAATTTGCTACTAGCCAGTAATTAAAGCCAGAGATATCTTTGACTTTCAACCTCCTTACTCATTTCTAGAAACAGTGCCAGTGGGAACATAAAATACCTAATAGATATATTATAAAGTGCTTGTTTATTTACGAATATAACCAAATGGATGAATCCGATCAAAATTAGTCGAATCCATGTTGTTATACTGAGCAGTATAACTATTTGGACTAAAATAAGCCAAATTAATCGACTCCAAATAGTTATACTGGGCAGTATAACTATTTGGACATTTTCAGTGCATTTTGTTATATCGTATAACTAATAGTATGACTAAGTGGATAAACCCCAGTTTGTGACCTTGACCGATGGGGTGGAACCTGATTGAAACGTCAGGCAAATAAAATTCTACACAACATATCCATTTAGCCCCTTACAATGCGGTAGGTTAAATATAGAACAGTTTTCAGATTGTTCCTGATGGTCTATACAACTTTAACATGCCCACTACTTGATCATACTTATTTCACTTACACGCACACTAGTTAATTAACCGCCATTTTCATGCTTAGATAATCCATGACGGGGTCAACTTACATTCATTTTTTAAAATTTCAATCTAAAGCCATCGAATCATAAAAACAAAATGAAAAACACAAAAGGCAAGAAATACTACAATAATTTTATTGTTATCTCAATTTATGCCGAATATAACAACAGCTAATAAACAAGCAGATATAAATTAAAACCCAGACCTCAGTGTGACAGAGGTCATTATTGTGCCCCTTTGCGTCACACTTCTTATTGTACCGGTATACATTAGAGTCGGTAGGCGGCGCTGCGATAGTCATTAATATTCCAGAAATGCGTTTGTTCCCGGCTTGTTGGGTTACAGACAATGTACGTTTATTATTGCCCGAGCGATGTAAGGACACCTTACACGCTTCGTATATTGCAGAGAACATGAAATTTCGTTTCTTGAAACTAAGTTTTAGCTACAACATGCACCCCCGTATTGGCGGAGACCCTGACGGTCAGCAATGTGGCTAGACTGCTCAGCCCGCAGAGGGCGATGGTCGTCAGGGTGATAAGGGGATACCGCACGATCTCCGATGAGGCGGCATGTCTCCTAGCCGGGACTCCTCCATGGGACCTGGAAGCGAGAGCCCTTGCGTTACTGTTCAGAAGGCGCAAGGAGGCGCTGGAGCGGGGCCAAAGGCCTGCGTCTCGAGAAATCGAGGCCCAGCGGTCTCTGCTCCACTCGGAAACCGTGGAGACATGGAAGGTGTGACTTGGGCAACCATAGGAGGAATTCGTCACAATCGCGGCCGTCAGACCTGTCGTTAACGAGTGGCTGGAGAGGAGACAAGGTACTCTCTCCTACCGGTTGTCACAGATACTTACTGGGCACGGTAGCTTCGGTAGATATCTGTGGCGAAGACAACAGGAAACCACGTGCTGACAGCACTGCGAGGACCGCAGCGATGACACAGCGCTCCACAAGCTGGTGGAGTGCACAGCGTGGGCGCAACAGCGCCAGGTCCTCGTGGTGGGTCTGGCCGTGGACACTCTCTCGCTCGAGAAGATATTGCGAGCCATGATCTCCAGCATGAGTAAGGAGGCGGCGGGGCGGGAACGGGAGAGAACTCTTCCACCCGAGTTCCGCAGTCAGCGGCTTTGGCGCCGCCGACGTGTCTTCGCCGACGAATATCGGCCTCCATGACCATGGGCCTGAGGACGGTGAGAGGGCTGCTCGCCATCCTTACAGAAGCAGGCCCATGACGGCAGCGTGACGTGAGGAGTTCACGCTCGCCCCCCTTAGAAGCGGGATCACACCCGAAACCCACCAAAGACGTGGGATAGCACCCGAACCGCCCCGTGGGCGAGGCCGCAGTGCTGGCCGTGGGTCCGTTGGGAGTCCTGGGACATCCTTCCGAGGCCTTACCCGGGGCTCCCAACCATAGACTGTTGGGCGTTACGTGAGGTTTTGTAGTCGGTAGGAGTCCGGCATACCATCATGAGGATTTTCCCTCACGTAAAAAAAGCTACAACATGCAGGAATACTACTTTATACGCTTGTTACTTATGCCTTGACGGAGCAGGCACCATCTGTACGGCCAGATCTGTTCTTATCATCCGAGCCTCAAGACACGTTTCTTATTCGTACAGAAGGGCAGACAAATAAGGTCTGAATGTACATACCAAAATAAGATCGGCATAAAAGTACCTGCTAAAAAAAATAATTGTTACTAACCATTGAGAAAGTCGACGAAACTTCATTTTATTTGTCTTATTTTTCATCAAAAGGCCGCTGTTTACTTAATTTTCGGAAAACAAAGAGCTGACCATAAAAAAAATTGTGTAATCTCAGCTCATAATCAGCTCCGCTTGTACAATGTAATCCATTCTTTTAAAAGTAGGTTTTAATAAAATAGGCTAGTCTATTTGCTTTTCAGTAATGATGCCAAGTGGCCCGGTATTATGCTGTTCGTTTTAAAATGTTAATAGGTTTACATACATTCATTGGATTGGATAAAATGAAATTGCTGAAATGTGGGTATGTTGTTTTGTCTCTGCCTACGTATAAAGAAATATTAAGGTAGGTATGTATAAAACAAATCAGAAGTAATTAAACTCGTTTAACTACAGGAAAAACAAGTTGTAATCTCAACTGTAAACAACTCTCTAGATTGCTATCAAGTGCCTGAACACAATTAAACTTTGCCATTTTCTTTACAATGAAACGAAGCTTCCTCAAAAATTCGTTTACAACAATTTTTCACTTTTAGCTGACCAACAAAAGTCCAATAGTTGTGCAACAATCTTGATAAAAGCAACCGACTCTCCGCTTCACCGGGACCGTTCTACTCTGAAAGTGGAGTTGAATCTTATTGTTTGAAACAAAAGTTCATTTATGTAGACGACTTCCATAAAAGGCCTTCAACATTTTATGAAGTAAGTATGTAAGTATCATACAACTGTCTACGGCCGGGAGCTATTGCTAAGCCCTCTGAAGGATGTCCCCGGGTTCCCGGCAGACTTTGGCTACCACCGCGGCCTCGCCTAGATGGTACGGGTGCTATCACGTTCATTAATGGCTGGACTACGATACAAGTGCTTCAGTGTAATATTGAAGTACATCATTTCTTTTTAATAAGCTTTTATTAGGTCGTCGTGTATGTAACTAACAATGTTATGGAATCTAAGGAAACTAATTTAACCATCTTCCAAGGATCGTAGCGTCATGAAAATTGGCAGCTGTATGTAGTTCTGATGACAATACAATAATATGGTACTGTCAAACTGATATGATGATGGAGTCGGAAGATAGGCAGAGAAAACAAGTGGAATCTAAGGTAGCTAATTAAACCAGCTTCCAAAGATCGTAGAGTCATGAAAATTAGCAGCTGTATGTAGTTCTGATGACAATACAATAATATGGTACTGTCAAACTGATATCATGTTGGAGACGGAAGATAGGCACTGAAACTTCGATGGAAAAAGTGGAATCTAAGGTAGCTAATTTAACCAACTTCCAAGGATCGTAGCGTCATGAAAATTGGCAGTTATATGTAGTTCTGATGACAATACAATAATATGGTACTGTCAAACTGATATGATGATGGAGTCGGAAGATGGGCAGAGAAAACAAGTGGAATCTAAGGTAGCTAATTTAACCAGCTTCCAAGGATCGTAGAGACATGAAAATTGGCAGCTGTATGTAGTTCTGTTGACAATACAATAATATGGTACTGTCAAACTGATGTGATGTTGGAGCCGGAAGATAGGCACTGAAACTTCATGATGGAATATCGTATTATATCTGTTTTTGGATTCGTCAGAAAAGTCTTGTAATGAACTTGGACCAGGCTTAGGTTTCAAGGTTATAACAAACCTTTTTTTAATTGACTTGTAAAACTATGCAATGGAATCTCGGGTAACTAATTTAAGCATCTTCCAAGGAACGTAGCGTCATGAAAATTGGCAGATGTTTGTAGTTCTGATAACAATACAATAATATGGTGCTGTCAAACTTATCTCATGATGGAGTCGTAAGATATGAACTGTAACTTCATAATTGAACATCGTAGCATAGCTGTGTTTGGATTTGTTAGAAAAGTCGTGTAATGAACTTAGACCACGATTAGGGTAAGGTTATAACAAACCTGTTATATATTGAAGTTAATATTGAATGTAAATATTGAGTGTATATATTGACATAGGTACCTGAATAAAATGTATATGTACCTTTTTTTTTTTTTTTTTTTTTTTTTAATTTTATTGATTTATTAGAACATACTTAACAAAGAAACTGTGTTGAGACCTTCTTTTAGGTAATGACAATACCTGTAACAGAAGGTCTCACTCTTCCATAACCATATTAAAATATACACTACTAGCTGACCCGCGCAACTTCGTTTGCGTGATAAATGAAGAACCGCTCGACCGATTTTGTGCAAACTTCACATAAACCATCTTCTAAATAGTCCGAACAAAGCCTAAACATTTGGTTTGGGTAGGTGAGCCCGTTCTTGAGTTATAAAATTACAACGAAAAGTGGCATTGATTTTTATATATACACTATTGAAAACTACTTAGACTAATTTACAAGATTTGCAATTATTTAGTTTGTGAGTACTAAACTAATACCATGGGTTTAGAAATGCATGTGTATTCATACACAAGTGGATGCTTGTGTGCTGTGTGTGTGTGTGTGTGTGTGTATGTGTGTGTGTTGTGTGTGTGTGTGTGTGTGTGTGTTAGTCAAACTCAGACAAAACACCATGTAATTCAGAAATCCCTACTAATATTATAAATACAAAAGTAACTCTGTCTGTGTGTCTGTTACGTTTTCACGCCTAAACCACTGAACCGATTTTGATGAAATTTGTTATTATATAATAGTTTGAGTTTTTACTCGGAAAGTTCTGGTTAATGCGGGCCCGGTATCCTTCACGACAGTGGGGGAGCCGGACACGTCTTGCCAAGAGCCAGCCCTTCTTCCCGGGCTACCGAACGGGTGGGCAGGTTGCGGATAGCCTACCCCGCACAGCGCACCACCGTTATGGGAGGTGCAATGTGCAGGGAATGTCCCCATTGGGGGCCCCGGACAATGGGAAGGGCAGTACCCACTGAATCCAGGTGTGTACTGTCTACTCCCCTACCCCAATCCTATGATCCCATAGCTCCTGTCCTTCCCACACCCTACCTCTGGGTAACACACGGCACCCCACATGGGTCTCCCAGATGTTGGGCGGGGCTATATGCTCCGCCCCGCTGGGAAAAACATTGGGCGGGCTGTGGTTGTCTACTCCCCTGCCTCTCCTCCCACCTTCCCCTCCTGACTTCTGACGGACTGAAGACAGACACCGACTGACGCGACAATGACTGGACTAAGAGACTACTAGACAACCACCGGGCCGGGGTCTTGAGCGAATGGGTGTGTATGCGCAGGCTTTCGCAGACGACGTGGTGCTTATGTTTGACGGAGATACAGCTCTGGAAGTCGAGGGACACGCCAATGCCTCTCTCGGGTATGTGCGGGAGTGGGGCATCCGAAACAAGCTGAAATTCGCACCGCACAAAACCAGTGCGATGGTAATCACGCGGAAGCTTAAGTACGATGTCCCATGCCTCAACATGGGCGGGATAGACATTGGCATGTCCACGGAAATCAAAATCCTAGGGCTGACCATCGACAAAGCACTAACATTCAACACACACGTCACCAATGTATGCAGAAAGGCGATCGGCATCTACCGGAAGCTGGCGCGGATGGCCCGGATCAGCTGGGGGCTTCACCCCGAGGTGATCCGGACGATCTACGTCGCTGCCGTGGAGCCGACGATATTGTACGCCGCCAGTGCTTGGCACGCATCGGGAGAAAAGCTTGGAGTTCAAAAACAGCTGAACGTGGTACAGCGCGGTTTCGCCCAAAAGCTGTGCAAGGCATATCGCACGGTCTCTCTGAACTCGGCGCTGGTCTTGGCTGGTTTGCTCCCTCTGGACCTCAGAATTCACGAGGTGGCCTCGTTATACGAGGCCAAGAGAGGAGTGAGCCAGTCATGGCTGGGAGACTGGGAGGTCGAGCGAATGTCTCCAGCGATTGAGGCTCCTCACCCCGCGGAGCATCCGCCACTAGAGTTCACAAGCCTGGTAGACGAGGGGCAGCTGGAAGATGCGAATCGTTTTGATATTCGCATCTTCACGGACGGGAGCAAGATTGAGGGCCGTGTCGGTGCCGCGCTATCATTTTGGGATAGCCGGGCCGAAATTAAGGCCCTCAAACTTGCTCTGTCGCCCCATTGCACCGTTTATCAGGCCGAGCTCTTGGCGCTATGCAAAGCGGCCAGTGAGGCCCTCAGGCGAGGCGCGTCCACGTTCGGCGTCTTCAGCGACAGCAGAGCCGCTCTCTTGACGGTTACAAACCGTCATGCCCTCCATCCCCTGGCAGTGCAAGCCAGAGCCGCAATCCATCTTGGCAGGGCCCAGGGTAAGGAGATATCCTTATTCTGGGTCAAGGCCCACGCAGGATTGGAGGGTAATGAGCGAGCGGATGAACTCGCAAAGGAAGCGGCTCTGAAGTTGAAGAAGGCACCGGACTACGGTCTGTACCCTGTTTCATTCGTGAAGCGCCTCCTACGTCAGGGGACGCTTGACGAGTGGAACAAGAGGTACAGTGAGGGCGAGCAGGCCTCCGTCACCAAGCTTTTCTTCCCATGCGCAGTGGAGGCGTACAGGATCGTCCGCAAGATGACGATCGCCGGCACCACAACCCAACTGCTGACGGGACACGGTGGGTTCTCCCAATACTTGACACGTTTCAAGTGTAAGGGTGACCCATCGTGTGCCTGTGAGCCTGGGGTAGAGGAGACAGTGGTCCATCTGCTGCAAGACTGCCCAATTCACGCAGTAGACAGGCTGGATTTGGAGGCAGTTACAGGCCTGAAAATAGAGACGCAAAATTTTCCATTGTTAATACAAAATTATAAAGAGCATTTCCTAAAGTTTTCGGAAAAAATTATTAAGAGAGTAAACCTAAGAAATAGGTCATAAATATTTTGTCCTCCAATATAATTGTATATTGTACCTGAGCAAAATAAAATATGTAAATAATATAAGAGAAGAAAAGGGGAAATGCATATTAAGAACATTAAATGTAAATTTACAACTGGGTCATAAAACATGTAAAAATATACAAATATGTATGTAGTAATTAAAACCGTAATGTATAGCCATAAGAGGAAACTGTAACAAAAATAAAAGATAACATAACTTTAGAATTAATATAATATAATGTATACACAAAAGTACAATATAGCTGTCAAAAAATATGTATTGAAGTGTTTAGAATTTTAATTATAAGAGAAAGAAGATACACTAAATGTAAATAAATAAGAGGTATAAAACATAGTAAATAAGTAAAACTGTATTGTAAAAGATAATGTAAATAGTGATATAAGTTTGAAAATTATTAAATAAAAACTAAACCCACAACCCTATCCTAAAAAGGAATGACACCCCACATCCCCAGTATGAAAGGCCATCGTGAAAGTGCGAGAGGCATAAAAGCGCGACGAGTATGGTACTAGAGGAATAAGAATAAAAGATGATAGAATTAAGAATTAGCTAGTTTAGATAAAAGAATGAAAGGTCGGGATAGCGTGAAAGTGCGAGAAGCATAAATGATAGAACTGGAATGATAAAGAGAATTTGGGTAAAAGAGGAATTAGGTTAGCTAGGTTCGAGATGGCGGGGGGCCAGGGTGCTACGCAATCGGCTGCAATAAGCGGCAGACGAGGCCGACACTACTGGGTGTCGGGCCAAATAAACGAAGAGCACAAATCCCTGGTACGGGTATACCTGCCCCCCGCCATCTCTTGAAGTAGATAAATGAGTCCTGCGGGGCTAGATCGAATAATATAGTCAGCTAGACAGACCTTTGTTATAACTAGGCTTTGCCCATGGCAGAGATGCAAGAAAAAAAAAAAAAAATAAAATAAAAAAAAAAAAAAAAAAAATAAAAAAAAAAACCACCGGGCCACCATATTAGTAGGCGATATGGTGGTCTATATAGGCCTACCTGCACTTAGGTCCTGTGCAGTCGATCGCCGTACGCTGGGATGCAGGAATCCTGGAGGGCTGAGCCGTAACGGGGTCGGGTTAGTTACCCCGGGAGGCAACACTCCCTCTTTGGTCCGAATTTCCAGCTAAACGGTAGCCTCGCATAGAGCCAATGCGGGGTAATGGACAAACGGTCGCTTCACGACCGTAGGCTAGATGGGGTAGGGAAGGGGACTAGCCACGCTGACGGTGCAAGGGCTGTGCGGGTTGGTCGCCTGTACAGTCTGTAGCACCCGATGTCGCGCTTAGGAACCACCTACTTCATCGAAATCTCCTGTGGTAGTCCTGGGGTTTGTAAAACCTCCCCAGTTGCGGGCTCCGTGGAGGGTGGGAAGCCACGGGAGATTAAAATTTTAAACAAATTATGGAAACAACAAATTTACCCAAACCCAATCCTAAAACCTCCTCCTCTTCAGAGGCGGGCACGGAGAACACGGATCAAACCGTGGGCCCGAGAACGCCCCTGATTCAGGAGATGACCAACCCAGCCCCTAGCCAGGTTGAAACAGGATGGACTATTGTCCCTCCAAGAAAAAAGGTGTCGGCGCCGGCCCGGAAACGGACGGCGACCACCGAAAACATGCTAAACATCCAAACACGCGATGCTACCTCTCCTAACTCCACAGGAATTAGCAGGAAGCGGAACAACAGGCGCAAGAAAGCCAAGGCGAGACGGCAAGAGACCAGCGGCCACCCCACTCCGGGACCGTCAGGGCTGGGCCAGGCATCGGGGGGGGCTGCGGGGTCTGCTGACCATCGGCGGGCCGCGCACCCCCCACCGGTGGTGGACCGGCCCGGCTTGGATCCCCGGAGGCGAGTGGAGGCCGCCTCCCGCCCTCCCTCAGACACAACGACCTCCGCGGAGCACCCCAGGGCTCAACCGACGGCCAAAAGGGGGCGCCTCGATGAGACTATATCTCCTCGGGGCGAACCCAAAAAGCTCAGGTTAGACAGCTCGGGACGGCTCTACGCAGACGTGGCGAAAAGTGAGCTGATGGTGGCCATAACATCGGCCACCGGTGCACAGCTCACACCCAAACACATGCAGGACATCATGGCGCGGCTGGAGGCACGGCTAGAGCAGGTGGCCTTCAACCAAGCGCACAACACCTTCGGACCCACACTCCAAGGTAAGCCAATTCACACTAATGGCGTAATAAAGCTATGGTGTGAAAACACAGAGACTGTGGAGTGGCTCCACAAAAATCTACGTGAAGTCTCACAGGATACAGGTATCGGGCTGTTGCTAAAGCGACAGAACGAAATTCCAAGACGAACACGCTGCGGAATCCTTTTACCGGGCATCAGGACAGACGCGAGATCGGTGGGGTGCACGCTGAAGCTGCAGAACAAATGGGCTGCAGTGGACCGCTGGCTGTTGCACAAGCTGATCCCACAGCCGACAAAGGAGCAAACCTTCGTTATCATCAGCATTCCGGAGGACCTAGTGCCGATTCTGGAGCAGCGCGAGCGCCGCCTTGCATTTATGTTTGGGTCAGTATACGTGTTGTTCCAGGGCCCGGGGGGAAAGTTCATTAGGACTCCCCCGGGGCCCCCCGGGATGCTGGTGGCCACGGAGGTGGCCCCAGTCCCATCAACCTCGGCCGCAGCGGTGGAGGTAAGCACGGTCGTGTCAAACGCGGCCGACAACAACAACCAGCCCTCGACGTCATCGCCCCGACCCCATCAACCAACCCTGGCTGATGAAGCCGCACTCCTGGGGCCCCCTGAAGACGGCGAGACTTTCATCGAGGGGCTAGGTAATCTGGACATAGGGGAGGATGTGGGGTCTGACAGCGATGGCGTCCCCTTCCCTATGTCCAATTAAAATAATACAAGCCAACCTCCAGCACTGTACTGCTGCTACGGCTCAATTGCGCTAATGGCTGGAGGTAAACGAAGACGCCGTAGCTCTGATCCAAGAGCCGTGGGTCAGAAAAGGCAACATATGCGGCCTACAAAGCTTAAACGGTAAGATGTTCGCACACCGTGGCCCGGACCATCCCCGAGCCTGTATATACATAGGTAAAAACATTAGAGCCCACGCACTTACTAGTTTCTGTTGCAGAGATGTATGTGCGGTGAGGCTGTCTAACGAACAGGGCGCCAACACATCCGGCGCAGTCCTGGCCTCCGTCTACATGCACGGTGCTGACGCCCCGCCACCACACAATATGGCGCGGTTGGTGTCGCACTGCGAGGTGGAAGGCCTTCAACTGCTCATCGGCACGGACTCAAATGCCCATCACACATTATGGGGTATGAGAAATTGCAACGACAGAGGTAAGGAACTCTTTGACTACCTTATAACTACAAAACTTACAGTTGTGAACCACGGCTCAGAGCCAACATTCGTAACTAGAGTTGCTAGAACTATAATTGATCTAACACTAGCCACAGAGGAGGTAGCAGGAGCTATCACGGACTGGCACGTGTCCGGTGAGGCCTCCTGCTCGGACCATAGGTGGTAAAGATATAATCTAGTAGCAGAATTGCACTACGCACCGCCGCGCCGAAACCCTCGTAAGACGGACGCGAAGCAATACTCGCATCACCTACAACAACGATTAAGAACCCAGGTAATACCGGACATAATCGAAAGTACAGAACAAATTGATTTACACGTAAAGGAACTGACAGACAACATCATACATAGCTATCACATGGCCTGTCCCCAAACCGAACCCACCAACGCGAGGGATAAAAGCTCTAGCTGGTGGGGCCCCGAACTAGAAAGGCTCAGGAAGAACATGAGGCGGCTGTTCAACAGAGCAATGAACACTTGTGCAGACCAAGATTGGGACTGCTACAAAGCCGCCAAAGCAAAATACAAGAAACGACTGAGATACAGAAGTACCAAGTCGTGGAGAAATTTCTGTAGTAGTATTGAAAACTGCACACAAGCTAATAGAGTCAGACTATTACTGGCCAAACGAGGAACAGAATTATCTGGATCTATTAAGAAACCTGACGGCAGCCTGACAAACACCCGAGAAGAGGCAGAGAGTATTTTAATACAGACGCACTTCCCAGGATGCCAAATGCTGCAGACACTCGAGTGGCCGGTGGAAAATACAACCACAGAAGAAGTCCACTGGGAGCTGGCAAGGCAGGTAGTCAACCAACAAAAAACTGAATGGGCAATTAACAGCTTCAAGTCCTTCAAATCCCCAGGACTGGACGGAATCTTCCCCGCACTGTTAAAATGGGGAGGACACCAGTTGACAAGGTCACTTACCACCATCCTAGTAGCATGTCTGGCGCACAGATACGTACCCAGACTGTGGAGAGAGGTCAAAGTGATTTTTATACCAAAACCCGGAAAAGGGGACTACTCAGACCCCAGATCATACAGGCCGATAAGCCTCACGTCTTTCCTCTTAAAAACTCTGGAAAGATTGTGCGATAGAGACATTCGAGGAACGGCCCTTCAAAATAACCCACTGCATCCCAACCAGCACGCATATGCCCCCGGCAAGTCTACGGACTCAGCACTACATGCAGTGGTACACAAAATAGAAGAGGCCATCCAAAATAAATCAATGTGCCTTGGCACGTTTATAGACATAGAAGGGGCTTTCGACAGAACTAGCTTCCGTAGCATAACCACAGCACTGGCAAGACATGAAGTGAACATGGCTGTCAGTGACTGGATAGAAAACATGCTGAGCAAACGCATAATAAGGCTACAAACAAGCGGAAACCAGTGCGCAATCGTGGCAAAAGGATGCCCACAAGGGGGCGTCGTCTCACCGTTGCTATGGAATCTTGTTGTAAATGACCTAATAACCAAACTAAACGCAAATCATCACTACACTGTGGGATATGCAGACGACATAACAGTACTGACAATGGGAAATTTCACCAGCACGGTGTGTGATGTCACACAGACGGCACTTAAGATCGTGGAACGTTGGTGCACGGCCAACGAGCTATCGGTGAACCCAGGTAAGACGGAGCTGGTACTGTTCACAAACAAAAGGACTCTCGGAAACTATCGGGTGCCACGTCTATATGGCACCGAATTACAACTCGCTAAAGAGGTCAAGTACCTTGGGGTACTTCTTGACAGCAAACTAAACTGGAGTAACCATCTCGAAAACAAAATAAATAAAGCAACAATCACTTTCTGGCAATGCCGCAGAATGGTAGGTAGCAAATGGGGGTTGAGCCCGAAGATCACCCTCTGGTTATACGAATCGATAATCAGACCCATTGTCGCCTACGGGGCTGTGGTATGGTGGCCACGCTCAAGCCTAACCACAGTCGAGAACATCCTGTGGGATGAGAACTACGCCCACCGCCGCCATGGAGGCGATGCTGGGTCTCCCGCCACTACACGTCTTCATTAAACAAGAAGCCGCGGCTACGGCTATCAGACTCAAAGGTCTAGGACTTTGGAAACCAGCCAAGGTACCACATACGAAGATTTACAAGAACTTGGTGGATTCGGAACCACTAACTGAAGCGATCACCGACACAATACCAAAGCAGTTTGTGTTCGACAAAAAATATAAAATACAACTACAAGAGTGCCCCCAAGAGGGACTCAATACCAGGGAGCTGAGGATATTTACAGACGGATCCAAGACGAGGAAAGGTACCGGAGCAGGAACCTTCTCGGAAGACCTGAACATAAATATCGCAACACCACTAGGCACCCATAGCACTGTATACCAAGCGGAGTGCATGGGCATTATTAAGGCAACTGAGGCCATCAAGGCTAGAACCGTACAGAATCAGTATATACGAATACTAACTGATAGCAGATCGGTTCTGCAGGCGTTACAGAGCCATACAATAACATCTGGCCTTATCATGGAGTGTCACATGGGCCTCATGGATATATGCGAAAAGAATAATGTTACCCTACAATGGATAAAAGGACACAGTGGCTCACGAGGTAACGACGCAGCGGATGAGCTGGCAAGAAGAGGCTCTTCGCTGACAACAATGGGCCCTGAACCTATCCTGCCCCTCCCATCTGGATGGGTACGTAATCGGCTGAAACAGCACACAAGGAGCCAACACCAGGAGTACTGGACCGGCCTCGATACATGCAGACAGGCGAGAGAGGCACTGCCGACAATCGACGCCAGATTCTCTCGCAAATTCCTGCATCTAAACAGGACCAAGATAAGTATAGTAACAGGTATAGTTACAGGTCACAGTCCACTCAACAAACATCTTTTTAATTTAGGTGTCACAGACAGCCCCATTTGCAGAGCCTGCATGGAGACGGACGAAACACCCAGTCACATCCTTATGGAATGCCCAGAACTGGCAAGATACAGGGCTAAACACCTCGGGACACCGAGGTCGCTTCAGGAAGTCGTCGGCAACGTGAAGAGTCTGCTAGACTTCTTGGAGGAACTGGGATGGCAATAGCCGTACCACATCCCCCCACGCAAAATAGGCGCAATCAAAGAAATCGAGTTGCGGAAACCAGCCCGTGTAAACCTAGAACCTAGAATAGTTTGAGTTTAAGAGAAGGGACATAGGTTATTTTTAACTGACTGCGCGAAAGGAGGGTAATGATTTTATGCGATAACGACTTCTAAGCGGATGAAGCCGCAGGGAACAGCTAGTAAAGGTATAAATGTTGTGACTAAAAAGTATTAAATAAATAAATGGTTTAAAAAACCCTAGAAAAATACGCTTTTATAATGCACGAAAAAACCAAAAATATATTATGGATCGTTCAAGATGCCTCTATTTCTGGGCTGAAGTGTAAACTATGTGCTTTTAGTTATAATATTTGATTGTAAAAGCGTGGGGCGCTACAACAAGAAAGACTTTTTTGTAAATTCCTTTTAATACTAATCCTTATATAATAAAAATCCTGGCGAAAGCTGCATGAGGTCGCACAAGACATTACGTCATGATTATGCTGCCAAAGGGAACGCCTCTTCTTTCAGGCAATTTAGTAGATACATGAGGGAAATACGTTAACAGTAGCAAAATGTAGAGTTCTTGTTCGAGAACGAGATATCTTTGGTTACCGTTAAAAACCCGCTTGGGGATATATGCGTTTGTATTCTTATGACATGATTACCACATATTGTACTATCTCGGAATGCCGAAACTTTAAGGACCTACCTATGAATTATCTAATAGAGATCCGTAACCGTAATAGATTTGCTCCTATTACGCGGGCGTCACGAAAAACTGGCAAAAGTGGGTGTTGAAAATGCGTAGGCGTGATTAACTACTTTACAAGTAAGTATGTTATGCATTTCAATTAAAGCTTATCATTATTAATACATTTCCGAAATTTAAAATGATATTAAGAATAGTAAAAGTCACAACAGATATATAAAAGCGTGACAGTGTAAATTAATAGTTTAAAACCAGAGAAAACACGCTTTTATAAATGTGACCTTATTCTTAATCTGACAAGACATCATGCAGCTTCCGCCAGGAAAGTCTTTCCTGTTACAGCGCCCCACGCTTTTGCAATCAAATATTATAACTAAAAGCACATAGTTTACACTTCAGCCCAGAAATAGAGGCATCTTGAACGATCCATAATTTATTTTTGGTTTTTTCGTGCATTATAAAAGCGTATTTTTCTAGGGTTTTTTTAAACCATTTATTTATTATTTGTAGGCATACAAAGCACTGAAACACGAGTTATCAGTACCCTTTAACTCTATTAGGATATAACTCGACAGTTTCGTGTGATTTTTTCACGACGTATTTCATTATATGGCCCATAAATATTTTATATCGCCAAAAGTATTGATTCGAGCAAGGAAACAACTTTATACACCGCACTTTTAGTACTCTATATGTTTGACAGTGTATTTGTTTCAGGAAGGAATCCCCCCCCGCACAATTACTAATGAACTCAAACTCAAAATACGACGGCATTTTCCTACGAAATTGGCGCGAAGTCTTGGAAAGGTAAAATTATCTTAAAACTCGAGAACTAATCTCTACCATGCTCCCATTGAACAAACTTAATAACATAGGTCTTGGAACTTGAAAATATGCATAGGTACATGGAGTCAGTCGGGGATTTCAGTAATGCTATTAAAAACGTCTAACCATTATTTTAATGGCCGATTACAAGAAGCGTGGCAAAACTTTGGTAATTAATGAACCCATATCACCTTCCCATAAGCTGACGTAATGCGGGGAAGTTTACATTTTGATGAGAGTAGGAGCTGCGATGACAAGCTTATAAGTGGTAATCGCCATGTTGGCGTATAGGGAAGCATAAGTATTTAGTAAGGATTGATTGTTTGTTTGAGTGAATTAGCATAATTCACTTTGGTTTAGGGTGTTCCTATCAATTACAAAACCTTTTAGTATCGGTCCCTTGTCACCACGTGTCCATGACCGAGGGCCTGAGAACGGTGAATTGGCTGCTCGTCGTTCTTACAGAAGCAGGCCATAACGGTGGCATTTCTTTTTGCCGCTCATAGTAGTGGGACTAACTATCCCCCCCCTTCCCCAAGTAGCGGGGTAACAACCGACCCCCAGACGCGGGATAGTACCCGATCCATCTAGGCGATGCCGCGGTGTTAGCCAAAGTCTGTTGGGAACCCTGGGACATCCTTCCGAGGGCTTACCCGGGACTCCCGGCCATAGGCTGTTGTAGGCATTGTGTAGTTTTTGTCGGTAGGAGTCCGGCATAGCATCCATGTAGGATTTCCACACATAAAAGAAAAAAAAGGTATTAATGAGAATTGTCGCATTGTTTGGGCTCATTCATTTTAATCAGACAAAGGAAGACAATGTAGGTATTAGAAGTATTTCGGTCGTCATATTGAAGAATACTTAGCACGTTGTGCCAACATTATTGTTGCTACAAATATTGGGAGACAGATAAATGGTAACAACCGTATATGCTATCTCGTCACGAAGCATTTTTGTTCTCCCAACCATTTTATGCAGCATTTCTGGAATTTTGGGTCTCCACAAATGGTACGAATCACATTTTCTCGATATGTCTGCGCCCAAAATATTTAAATAGGTACACGATTTGAACCTTGTAAATTTGGGAAAAGGCAAGAGCCTCTGCAACAATGTACGTAATACCACATCAGGAATGGAAAAGAGAGTAAAATGTTGATGAAATATTTAGAACGCGGTCAAAATTTTATACTTAGCTATTAAGGTTTACAGATTTTTTTCAAGATGTACGTAATCTATGATAGGCACTTCGAAATGTAAAGAAATTCTCATTGTAAAACAGATTACAACTAACTGCAATTCTCCAGCTGTCAGGTTCAAAAGATAATCAGGTTGAATAGTGTCTTATATCTTCTGTAAATTAAAAAGATCCCTTTATAAAAACCAGCCAAGTGCAAGTTGGACTCGCCCATGAAGGGTTTCGTAGCAGCAAGTAACATAATATAAAAGTTCTTATAGTTCATTGTAACTTTGATTGATGATTTAACACGTTTGCAGTGGTAGTGATTTTTCTAACCGAAAATTGCGGTTTATGACGTATTAAAAAAAAACTAAGAAGCGCTCGTGGCCCCGCGGACTCAGTGTTCTGTAATCGATCACTGCAGTAAGCAACTTTCACTATGGCCGGTCCATGGATGGGTGACCATCCATGTGATCACTTTGTGACATTTATTTGAGCGTTTCCGTGCTTCGGATGGCACGTTAAGCCGTTGGTCCCGGTTGCCAGTAAAATGGCAGTCGTTAAGCTAAGTTGAAGGCTTTATTTCAACAGCAGGCAGTCACAACCTGCGCCTGTCTATTTAAACACGGCAATACGGCTCACCACCTATTACGTGGGACAAATTATACAAAGGTGAAATGTGGGCATATAATATGCCTCTGCCTACCCCTTCGGGGATAAAGGCGTGACCATATGTATGTATGTTAAAAAAAAAACTACCAGATCTATCTCGTTCAAACCAATTTTCGTTGGTAGTTTTTATGGCAATGTACATCATATTTTTTTTTTAGATTTATCATTCTCTTAGTTTAGAAGTTAGAGGAGGGGGACCCACATTTTTCCACTTTGGAAGTGTCTCTTGCGCAAACTATTCACTTTAGATAAAAATAATTTTAAAAACCTCAATAGCATTTCAGAAGACCTATCTATAGATACCCCACACATATGGGTTTGATGAAAAAAAAAAATAGTTTCAGTTCTGAGTATGGGGACGCCCAAAATTTACTGCTTTTTTCTAATTTTATATAAGAATCTTAATGCGGTTAACAGAGTACGTCTAGTTACCAAGTTCAAACAGCATAGGCCTTATAGTTTCGGAGAAAAGTGGCTGTGACACACGGACGGACAGACAGACAGACATGACGAATCTATAAGGGGAACCCTTATAGATTCGTCATGTCTGTCTGATCTGTCATTTGGCTACGGACCCAAGGCTTAGTGACCCAACCGGTTGACGGACGCTACTTAGGTACAAACCATTTCCACTGGCTGTATATCTTCATCATCAAGAGAAGTTTTTCTTTTTCATCCCTATTTTATTTATTGTCTGGATCTTTTAAAATGGAAGTTGTTCAAAAAGGAATTTATCCTGTCTTCTTAACATATAACACAATAATGTTGAAATATCGAGCTCACTAACAAGCTCTCTTCAGTTCAACTCATTTCAACCCTAAACTAGGTGCTGTACAAGCAGGTTACGTAGAAAGTGGGTACTTTATTTACAAACAATCTATTCTATAGTTTGTGTTCCTTCACGGGTATTGCCGAGGACGTGGTCCCAGCGGAGCTGAGCGAGGCGTAGGTACATAATGTTTTGTTCAAGGACATCATGACCCTTTACTGAGCCAACATCGCAAGGCAATATAATAAGTAGGTAGCTACTGGTAGCGTTATAATAACTAGGTTATAAACAAAAGGCACACTGCGTAGGACCCCCGATTTTTGACTACGGAACTATATAAGTAGCACTTGTCCAAACAGTGTCGAAACAACGCCAATTTAAAAACAATCAACTCTCAGAACAGTAAAATGAACTACAAATAACAAATTAACAAAATCTAGTTTCAGCAACTTACACAAAGAAGAGACATCAGTAATTGTGAGCGTTCAAAACAGTTCAAACAGTATTAACACTGGAAGATTGAGGGCAAATTGGTTTAAGTGTCGCTCGCTTTCAATTCAACTAATGCCTGAATAGCCTTCACCGATCTACTTCACTTTGCACAAAACCAACTTGTAAACATACGAGGCCACATTGTGATAGCAAACGCAACCAAAAATAGGACATTAATCACGCAAGTATGTAATATTTAGAACAAGTTAGTGCCCGCTTCTCCGTGCAAGAAAAACATATGTCTATACATACAACATAAGTATATTTCCTAAAAATATGCTATAACAAAGTATTTGCTTATTTATTTTAAGCAATGGAATCATGGTGAGTTTCATCATAGCAAAATACGCTCGGCGTACTTTGCTTCGCCTTTATTTTAAACGCATTAAAGGATGGGCCTTTATTAACGTTTTAAATAAAGAAATATTGGTTACGGCATGTCTGTCCCAGGTTTTCACCCGTATGTCCCAAAGAATCATTATTTCTGAAGACGGTAAATGTCAAGAAATTCAATTTAAGTCAATAGTTAGAACTTCTGCATCGAAATGACGAATCGTTAAGATTGTTAGGTCGGCGTTTGTGAAATGTAAATTGTTTAAAGGCATCGGTATTCTCAAGGGTTACCAAAATGGCTACAAAATTTTAAGATATTAATAGTTTTAGTTAGCCCTGTGGGTAACCTGTTAGAATGATGTGCGGGGAAACAGACCAAGTTTATAAATAAATGTTGTGAACCAACAAAAGTGACGTAGTTCTAAAAACGACGCAGGTTCTACAAAGTGCCATCAACCAACAGTATAAATGAGTAAAAACTTAGGTAGTATTTGGAACTAACGTTAAAAAATATGAACGGCAGATAGTTACAGCCTTTCCTTTTGCTCGTGACAACAGGGTAGGCAAACCAGTGTAACACTTCTGGTGTGTCATAGGCTACGGTTAACACCTTAGATCTGGGAGGTGAAATATTTGTCTGTATACAAAAGTTGATGATTATTATTACATTATTTATCTTCTATTTATCGATCCAAAACACCTAATTATTGTCTGAAGTCATCGGATGAATGAATCGACTTTTTAAAAATAAATTATTGTCCCAGTTAATATCCACGTCGACGACGCGACGCTGACGTCTTGTAAAATATGACCAGGTTTTATGACACTTTCCCTACATGTAGGCTCATAAAGTAATATCTCAAATCTGCACAAGAATGAAGCTTTGAACCCATCATACTTATATGTTTGACTATAATAATATACTAGCTGAGCCCGCAACTTCGTTTACGTCACATAAGGTGTATGAAAGGAAAGGTATTTCTTCATCAGAGTCATCAAGCAGCATCTGAAACTGCCCTGTTTGCTTAACATAAAAGAGCTTAATGATTAAGACTATTTTTAAACAATTCAGTCCGCGCCGAAGGCGTGGACTGAATTTTTTTAGCCAACACGCCAGTTTAGGTTCACTCACATTCAAAGAAACCCCTACAATTAAAATTTTCAAAATATCTGATTCTTAAAAGTGTTATAACTCTTTTATTTCTAAACCGATTTACATAAAATAAACGCTAAATGTTAACTGGAGCAAACCTCAACACAATAAAAAAAACCGCATTGCAATCGGTTGAGCGGTTACTGAGATTAGCGTGCACAAACGTACAGACAAACAGATATACAGACATACAGACATACAGACATACAGACATACAGACAAACAGACAAAAATTCTAAAAATCATTGTTTTGGGTTCTATTGCGTTCATAAAGCCCCCCTATAATATTTTTTCTTATTTATCTTCCATGTACAGACAGCGACCTGTTACGATTTTATTATATGTATTGATATTGATTGATAATAGCAGTCGTAACGTAATAAATATGTTACTGAAAGCAATCTGGAACTTGACATAGTTTTTGTTGTAATATGATGTACGTAATCATGGTGGAATATGGAAGTTTTAATGTGATTTTGTCCACAAGTAAATTTTAAATAGGTAGATATCTTGTCATATTTTGCGTTAAAACCATCAGTCTCTTTACCAAGTTTTTTTTTAAATGAAATTCAAAAGGTTTTTTTCAAAATTTACCTTGACAGAAAAAAGATTTGACCTGCTTTTTGGTCATTTTGTAAAACAGGTCCCATAAAAAGTAGGTACCTACCAATTTAACGTCTCTTTTCTCACCGTACATAAATAACATAGTGTGAAAGGTGATGTCGCTTCAGAGTTTTAATAAAGTTCTTGTGAATACTCTCCTTTATTACTCGATGGGATATTAGGAGGAGGATTCATTGTAATCGTTGTGTACCTACTTACTTACATCGTCTTTTATTTAAATTCTGAAAGTCGATACTTACCATGCTGCATCGCAATATGAAAGTACGCAAATCTTCACAAACATTCACATCCGAAACAATAATTCTGTCTGTCTGTCTGTTTGTCTGTTACGCTTTCACGCCTAAGCGAATGTAGCGATTGAGATGAAATTTGGTATAGGGATAGTTCGAGGTCCTGGGAAGGACATAGGCTACTTATTAACCGACTGCGCAAAAGTAGGGTTATGATTTTACGAAATAACAACGACTTCTACGCGGTCGTTAGTAGTTATAGGTCGTAGTTTCTAATATTAGCAAAAATAAAATAAATATTTGTGGACATTCACACACAAGAAAGAAGAAGAAGTGGGATAGTAAAAGTTGCCTTCCAATTCGGGGAAAAAATGCGTAAGTATTATGCATGTGGGTACCTACCTACAGCATGGCTCTGTCTAATAACATTAATATTACATGTTTTGTCGCAGTTGGAACGCCACCAAAAACTAACTGGATGAAGGGTGGGAAGTGTATAATGAAACTATACAATATCCAGTTACATTCGGAGCTACTACGGTTGTGACAAACGGTACAACACTGAGTAAAGCTGGAATATAAATAAAGAGGAGAATGGGAAACGATATAGAAAGGAAGTGAATATGTTTTTGCCTTTGAAAGCTAAATATAATAAGTCAATACAAATGGTATGTCGTGCTCAAACTGTGGAACACATGGCGCCGGTTTTTTGGTATCTCTATTGAAAACAAAGAAATCATATTATGAGCAGTACATTACTCTATGAATAACCGTAGAGTCCATATGTTAATAGTCAAATTTGATACAAAATAGATGACAAGTGTATTAGGAGAAGTGCAGCGACACTCTTGCTCCATGGCAGTCACAGTGTCGCAGGGGGGGGGGGGGGCGTTCACATGATGTTGTAACGTGTTTACACAACAGACAATGCTTAGCTACGTCTTATTTAGTATTAGTTGCTCTGGAACACACTGTAAAAAAATAAATAGCCAATGAGGAGGCAAATGACTAGCTTACAAGGGTAAATATATCGGTAAAGTATCCGCTGCGAGCCCATCACAATGGTGGGGCCGATACCGACGCGACTACGGACCAACACATACTTATGTGTGTTTACCCTTTACAATAGAGATGGGGCCACTGAAACCTCAATTTAAATTAAATACGATATGGCGCGCTTGTAGCCCCATAATCTTATGACAAACGTACCCAGTCTTCTGGTAAGATTACACGGAGATTAAGGTACTAATCAAGTACTTTAGGTTGAAACTCAAAAGTCTAATAGCAAACACTGCTACCTACATCAACAAACATATCATGACTGCTATGACGATAAAACTGTTGATATAACTTAGATATTTCAGTATTATGTTATTATATTTGTTATTCACATTACCCGCTGTTCTCACGGCCACACAATGAATATTGTTTCCTCGTTCCACAGCACAGTTTGCACAGTCCTCGCTCCGTCGCGAATGAAAGTTAAAACCGACCTATTGAGCTCCCGAAGCGATTTGACACTATATAGTAAATATCATTTTTATTGTCTAGCTATTTTAACATACATTTAGTACAATGCATGTCCCGTAATTTTAGAGAAAATACAAAAGGTTATTAGTAGAAGAAAATAACGGAATATTTATCATAATTTTGTGTCTTTCTTTTCTCGGGTACCTGATTAAGCTATGAATTATAAAGCTGCATGTTCACTATACAGATGGATCGACAAACTGTGTTCTGGTGTGAATTGAAAGAGGACCACTTTATTTTTTTTTAATGATAAATTAAATAGGTACCTTTAAATATTGATCCAATGGTAAAAAACTCACCTGTAATCCTCTCTCCACCGGGAGATACCTGAAAATAATTAACAAGTTCCGTTAGTGCGGGTCGAACTGTGTACAGAACCTGCGTGCGGTGCCAATGTGGCTGTTTACTCGCACCGAGTTAGGGCGAGCAACAGTCAACACAGCAGAGGGAACAGCTTTGTACCTATGTCATGTTTGCCAATTTTGATTGATGTCATAAAAAGGTTTTGTCTGATTTTATTACGTGCATACATGACTGAATTTAATAAAAAGGGTAGGCAGCGACAGAAAATTGGTTTTCAGAGTCTGCTTCACTTATACATATAACTTTTATCCTATAGATCGAAATTCCGTAAAGCAGCCTGTTTACTATCGATGCATTCTATAACCTCTTTGAAAGTTTTATATTGTAGTACTAGCGAACGCCACGTGGTTTTACCCGCGTAGTTCCCGTTACCGTGGGAATACGGGAATAAAATATAGCCTTTGTTCAACGCGAAGAGTGTAGCTTTCCAACAGTGAAAAAAAAATTCAAATCGGTCCAGTAGTTTCGGAGCCTATTCGATGCAAACAAACAAACAATCAAATCTTTCCTCTTTATAATATTATAGTTTAGACGAACCCAGTTTTTCATTATCATGAAAATTAAGTACGAGGAAGGGTAGCGGTAAAATATTTCTGCAATATGCATGTACTTTCTATAAGTGCTACGACCGCTACGAGCTGCTACGAAGATCTACGATTCTGCAACTTTCTTTAGCAAGCTACGTTGAACATTGAGCAAGAAAACTTTTACAACATTTTTATAAAAAAAATAAGAGTATGGAAAACATAATCGTTTTCCTTATCTGATTTATCGACATAATATTTGGCGGTGCGGTTTAATTCTCCTATTTTCAACCAAGTCTAAGAAGTGCGTAACAATTTGAAACGTCATTTAACATTCATACACTTAAAACACTGTAAGTATTAATCGTCACAGCATCGTTGGTTATAATAACATATATTTATCGGCTATCGGGTTCCACTCAGGTATTCTGAGTTGGATGTAGGGGTCAGGGTCAACAACGTTTAAATCATGGTCGGTTACAACGGCAGCTGTGGCATGTTATTAAAATCTTGCTAATTACTGCGAGCTACGTATTGCCTACTACTACACGTTTTACCTTAAAGTGTGGTCTGTTTGTCAGCAGAAAGCGTTTTAACAAATACCCTGTTTAATAGTAATTAGTAAATTACGTGTGGTTTCAGGCGGAGAAAGTGTGAGAGAATTTTTGTAAGCCATCCAAGATTAACTGGCATCTCTTGGGCCGTGCTTATGAAAAGTAGACTTAGAGCGCCCTGTGCTAAGCGTATTAGTAGGGAATGTCTGATTTTAGTCAGTTTGAGTTCGACATAACATCACATAAAAAGCAGTCAAGTCGGTGCACTCGCTATCGCTTGTCAGTAAAACCCAGAGTAAAACCACTCAGCGAGTTAGCCCGACTATTTGGCGTCAACTCTATTGTTCCACATCTGGGTCAGGCCAAGCCGCGTCGATTTTTACCATTTAATTAGAGCAAAGCCGACGAGAATTCCTACTAAAGTACTTTTTAACACTAATTTATTTTCACTAACGTGAGTGTGGATTTCATATTTTATGTGTTGTAGGTACTCGATAAATTGTGTTTAAGACCGCGTGGAGAACAAAGGGATCATAAACCACTGACAGTGATTGTGACTCGCGACCCACGTGTTGGTTTAAGGGTGTATTGTATGCGACATGTTTTAGATTTGATTCGAGTTACTCTGGGTTCGGTGCGTTTAAAAAAACCTACCATATTCGGGTTGAAAACACATATTAATGTTCAAAGTTAAGTGTAATCTTTGTGATAACAATATTGGCGCAAAAAAGAAGTCAACGTTAAAAATAAATATATCTTTTCAATTGCCTAATTTACAATCTGTCCAGGAAATTTTGGAGGTCAAAATAAAATTCTCAAAAGTAAGTTTCTTAGCGAGGTTTTATCATTATAAGATTTGTTTATTTACAGCTAGGAGCTGGCGTGGTGTGTAAATTAAAGAATAAAATCTCCTGTTAAAACACTTTGCTGCTGGCCAATATTTGCCACATTCGAAAGCGCCCAGCCTAACCGGATCCAATCAAATCAGCCTATGGCAGTCCACTCCTGGAAGTAGGCCTCTCCCAATCTACGCCACAACACACTGTCCGGCGCCTTCCGCATCCAGTCCCAGTATGCGACCTTTTCCAGATCGTCGATCCATCTGGCGGATGGACGTCCTACCCTACGTTTGCCAAGTCGCGGTCTCCACTCCAGAACTCGTTTGCTCCATTGAACGTTGGTTGTTCTGCTGAGGTGGCCAGCCCACTGCCACTTTAAAGTGCTTATTCTGCGAGCTATGTCGACCACTCTAGTTCTCTGTCGGATAACCTCATTTCGAAGTTTAACCTGATCCATTTTAATAAAATTAAACATAAAATTATATTACATTCATATTTTCAAAATACTGTATTAAATAAACACAGCCTGCCACATCTGAATCGGACACAGTGGTGACCTCCGTTAAGGCTTGATATTCGGTTATGACAGCCTGCTTAACTCGTTTATCAATCATGCATACGTATTTTTGTGTAATACCTATATCCTATTTGTTTCAAAATGCTCTTGAGAATTTAAATGGAAACACAATTTGACAAACCTCATTAGATTTCTATCAGGGATATGTATCTACTTACACTGGGACATCCGACATTCGTGGGCTTACCCGGGACTCTCGGCTGAAAGGTACCGTGTGGGTTTTGTCGGTAGGAGTCCGGCATAGCATCGATGAAGGATTCCTGCTTGTTATAAAAGGTATGTATTATGTGGACTGCCATGCTAAGTTACGATAATATAATAAATCGAATACTCTTTGAGGTATTATTTTGCAAATAAATGATAAATGAAGATGCAGTGCTAGATCTAACACAGACGGTTGCCAGGAATCTGGACAACAAAACCAAATGTATGGGTATCTTTTTGGACTTGTCAAAGGCGTTTGACACAGTTTCTGTTCCCAAACTGATATCTAAGTTGGAGCGTGTAGGCATCAGAGGCATTGCGCTTGATATTTTTAAAAGCTATCTGCGCAATCGTACCCAATGTGTTAAAATAAATGAATATTTCAGTGAACTAGAAATAATATCATACGGCGTTCCACAGGGAAGCATATTGGGGCCAATTTTGTTTCAAATTTACGTAAACGATCTGTGCAATTTGAAACTAAAAAAATCGGAAATGTTTGTATATGCTGACGATACCGCAATTATAGTATCAGGACCTACCTGGGATAATGTTAGGGGCAGCGCAGAAGTGGCTTTAAAAAGGGTAGCAAGCTGGCTTAGTGGAAACCTCCTAACGTTAAACCTTCAAAAAACCTACTTCATACCCTTTGCAATACGCCCAAATATGCTCCCTGATGCATCCTTCACCGTAACAGTACATACATGTTCTCAACCAGCTTCTCGGTGCCGTTGCAAAGCCCTCACTAGATGTGAAGATGTCCGGTACCTGGGTGTACATATAGATGCGGGACTGACATGGAAAAGACATTTGGAAACTTTAACCTCGCGAACTGTTAGACTCATCCACGTCTTTAAACTACTCAGGGCTGCAGCTGATTTTGACACTCTCAAAATGGTATTTAACAACCTGTGTCAATCTGTTTTGGGGTATTGTATTTCAGCCTGGGGTGGTGCACCTAAAAGTAATATTCTGCAAGTGGAGAGAGCCCAAAGAATGATCCTCAAAGTCATGACCCGAAAGCCCTACCGTTATTCCACAGCAAGGCTGTATACTGACTGCAAGGCTCTAACTGTCCGCCAGCTGTATGTGCTTCGGTCAATTTCAAGAAAACACTCGAGCGTCCCTCCATCGAATCCTAAAAAACGTGTTAATTTTCCTGTGGGAACTGCCCACAGAACCACGTTTTCTAAACGCCAGTATTACGTATCAAGCACATATATATATAAAAAGATACACAAAACACTTAACATAATGGACCTGAATAGTAAACAGTTAAAGTCGAAGTTGACAACATGGCTTCTTCAACAAGACTATACACAAACAGAAGACCTCTTAAAATACATTGCATAAATAACACTACCATAGCACATTCACCAACAAATAACTCATGCACACACCCCCACCACACACACACACTCACACACACACACACACACATTGCTTCCCATTTGGACGAGTAACACAGCCATCACATATAACTTAAGATTTATTTTTTAACCGAACACTGTCTCTTATAATACAGGTCGTCCTAGTGTAAGAGACAGGGTATCTAAAGTATGTTAACATAATTGTTGGTATAATTATATTATCATAATAAACCATCGTCGGTATTACTATTACCGTCACTGTTACTCAATTTACTTGTACTTATGTTAACCATGTATATGTTTTTTGCCAATAAAGTTTATTATTATTATTATTATTAATAGGAATCTATTATATTTATAGTGCTGTTACATGAACTAGGTAACGAATTATAAAGGAATTTCCCTGCGACGATGACGACGGATTTAGACGCCTTGGACGAACTTTATGTTGTACTAGCTGAGCCCGCAACTTCGTTTACGTCACATAAGGTGTATGAAAGGAAAGGTATTTCTTCATCAGAGTCATCAAGCAGCGTCTGAAACTGCCCTGTTTGCTTAATCATAAAAGAGCTTAATGATTAAGTCTATTTTTTAACAATTCAGTCCACGCCTATGGCGCGGACTGAATTGTTTAAAAATAGTCTTAATCATTAAGCTCTTTTATGATTAAGCCAACACGCCAGTTTAGGTTCAATCACATTCAAAGAAACCCCTACAATTAAAATTTTCAAAATATCTAATTCTTAAAAGTGTTATAACTCTTTTATTTCTAAACCGATTTACATAAAACAAACGCTAAATGTTAACTGGAGCAAACCTCAACACAATAAAAAAACCGCATTGCAATCGGTTGAGCGGTTGCTGAGATTAGCGTGCACAACCGTACAGACAAACAGATATACAGACTTACAGACATACAGACATACAGACAAACAGACAAAAATTCTAAAAATCATTGTTTTGGGTTCTATTGCGTTCATAAAGCCCCCCTATAATATTTTTTCTTATTTATCTTCCATGTACAGACAGCGACCTGTTACGATTTTATTATATGTATTGATATTGATTGATGATAAGTCAGTTCAAGTCCGGTATAACATAGTTATCACACGTAATAAATAGCTACTTAGTTTGTTGTGTACATAATTATCACAATAGATCGGAAGTATACAAATTTTGATATTATATTTCCGCGAGTGTACTCGTAGCAAAGCCACCGGTGCGGTGCTGCAAACGTCCATAGGCTGCGGTGACCATTAATAGATCTGGTAGGCCGTGCCTAAGCTTGTCTGTCACCTTAGTGGTATAAAAAATAATCAATTCATTAGTATCAAAAAAGTAAAATACTCATTTTTTCTTTCCTTAGCGACATTAATTTTTCAATTAAACTATAATGAGCGCACAGAATCTGACAAATTTAATTTCTCTTTTTGGACAACGATAGAGGCATTCTCAGTGTCAAGCAGTGAGAATAACTTTGGTCACACAAACAAAAGTGACTTTATCAGAGGTAGATCAGGACAATGATCAATCGCGTTGTTGATGTACGTACGACCGATGTTCCAGTGGGCGATACCACGAGATCAATTCTCCTGCACGTGATCTGAATGGGATTGGGTAGCGAGAACCACGCGCAAAGTTGGAACAAATTTCTGCATCCATTGAGTTTAAAATTTTGAGACAACATACACACCGGTTCAGAGAATATTTTATATATTTTAAGCCCGAGAACTATTTCCGTGGGAAACTGGTAGTGGCTAAATATCACCACTCGGTAAAACCACTAGGCTCAAAAAGAATGAAAGTAAGGAAACTATAATTTCCGGTCCATAAAACAAACAGATTAGATGTTTTAAAGTATTGGACATTGTTGTTTGTGTGTCAATATTCACGGAAACAAATTAAAGCGATTATTAAAGAACACGCGGTCAAAGTCGCGGGCTTCCTCTAATATAAATAAATGGGGTGATTAAATATCAGCATTTCGAATTTTCGATCAAAGGTTCAATTATAAAGTTATCTCTTTGCTCATCAAGGAATTGAATATCACAACACAAACAGAAAAGGCGAATTACTTTAAAATAACATCTTAGCCAAAAAGCTTTCCTTAATGAAGTTGATTTATGATTGGATCAATTTATCTTATCTTCGTGTTTAACCAGCGCACGATCCTTTCTCGAACTTGTTCATTATTTAAAAATATTAAATCCATAAATAATTAATAGGTAGATACCTTTTTTAGATCGGTTATATAGATGTTATTCGATGAATTTCTTGGAACTTGTGATTCACAAAAATGTGCCTTTTAGTACTTTTTACTGTGACTTTTGGGAATACACTGAAGAATCTTTCATTTGATTTTCTTTAGATATTTAATGTTGTAAATGTTTAATACTGTTTCTATCCAGTGACGTTGTTTCTATCCAGTGGCGATTCAACTTTATACAATTTACTTCTTGCAAGTACCTACTAGAGAAAATCAAAACATATAATGAAATTTCTTACTTATACATTAATATTGACAACAAGACATTTTCTGTTTATCGAATTTGGTTTATTTTATCTTAATTTAATATAACTTGTGATTTAGGCACGAAATCTGAAGTCACGCTACAATGCCCACGCTATGTGTGACAGGAAAGATACTCCTGTTGTTCCAATGTTGATTCATGTTTTGTTCTCAAAAGTGTAGTCAATTGTGCAGTTAGTTCATAGCGCAGTGGAAAGGTATGCGACTGCCGTGCTGGGTTCAAATTCCCAGTAGGAGCTAATGTGATCCGAGCAAATATTTGTCTCGGAGTAATTGGTGTTTCTTTGTTGTGTGTAATTAGAAATATAAATAGGTACTTACATGATGTATCAGTTTTGTAGATGACGTTGTATGAGTGTCTCTAAATATTAGATTGTAGCATTTATTTTCTATAGATGCAGTATTCAGGATGTGAAAGCAGCTTAATCGAGTTATCTTTTTTTAATCGGTTGTCAGTGGTGACATTTCTGCTGTCAGAATGACAGGATGTCATAAGTTCGAGGACGAATCGATTTCGCATTTAAAGGAACAGGTTTTGTTAAGATTTTTCGTGAAAGACGGGACTTTGACCGAGACCTGCTTTGGGGTAGTTGGAGGTCCTTTGGCTTATGCTCTGAGACTGTGCCGCGAATCAGTTTTTCGCTCAAGCGCGATTATTTGTTGCCTCGCATGGTCTAGCGGGCTGTGATTGGGTTGCTGCATTGCATCTTACTACATTTTACCCAGAAAACTGGTGAGTCACTTCTTCTTTTGCAAAGCGGGTCGATTGTCGTCTGTCGCGCAGCCAAGATATTAATTTGTCGTTTCTTTCATGACAGGGTTTTTTACTACGGGGAAAAGCGGCCCGTCCGCGGTTAGCAAAAACCACACCCAATGACACGTGGACTACATGAGCGAGGTGTTTTGAGAGGGACCAGCCGCCTCCACGTGGCATGCTCGGGCTGTGCTGTTCTCATCTTAACTCAAGGCCAGTAATTGTCACCCTATTACAGTGTAGTTAGCTGCTTACCCGTGTTACCTGCTCACGCGGCAGTGGTCTATTTAGTAGCATAAGTACCTAAGCACTGACTATACTTCTGTGTACCTGTGATATTTGTGTCTATCAGTGAATAAGCTCTCTGTGTGTCTCTGTGTATCTCTGTGTTGTATAAATATATGTGTGTACACCCTACCTGACTGTTTTCGTCAGAGCCCTGGCCTACCCTTGCACGCACACTGGAATCTCTGTAGTAAGGCGCCCTGGGAAAGAGTTCTCTGCATAGCTACCTCGCGCTAGTTGGTGAGTAACACTGATCATCACTGTGTTACTCACCAACCAAACTTTTGTTGTTAAAAAAGAACAACGCTTCTTTCCTTGAACTGGTAGGCTGAGGCGTACAGTGTGCCCACATTTCATGAGTTTCTTTACCGTTTCGGTATTTTAAAATAAATCATTAAAGTTTTTATTGACTTTAATAGAAAATTTTAAATTGAATAACACCACTTGGACTGTTCCACAAGATTCAATATGTGCAGCAAGTTCCACCAAGTGCCATCAACCAACAGTATTAGGTAATAAGAAGATTTTATATTCTAAAATAAATTGACCCCATAATAATCCCAACCAAACCTAATTAAAATCTACCTAAGTTTTCTATGCGTGCTCATAAAATAAATTAAACCTTTCAATGTCGAGCTAAAGTCTACTTTAACACGTACGGCAAAGGATTTAAATTTCATATAATTATTAAAAATGTTTTATAAACTCAATTGCTCTTAAAACAAGCATCACATTATATTGATTGACCAATAAAATGAAAGAAAGAAAGAAAACAAATTACCAAATAAATTATACCAACGAATATTACTCCAGAATTTTGTTTTATTTCGAGTGTAATGAAAACTGTTAGAAATAATATCAAAATAGGATGTATGTTATTGTCAATGGTCTATGTGGCATCATAAGATATTAAGAAGAAATATATAGTCGTTCGTCAACTGTTAACCTGTGTACTCATTTTAGGTTATGGGCACAGCAAAAATCGACTTTTTTGAGAAAATCGTGTTTAGTTTTGTGTTGAGCAAGCAATAAAATGTCTCATAATTACATTGCAAACATTCCGAAGTTAAAAGGACGCGAAAACTTCGACGATTGGGCGTTCGCAGTGGAAAACTTGCTAGTACTAGAAGGAGCGGATGTCTTTCTAAAGCAAGAAGGTAAAGAGGCAGCAGCTGTGGCTGACGCAAAAGCACGTGCAAAAATGATTTTGACGATCGATTCATCATTATTCGTGCACATTAAAGAAACAAAGACTACGAAGGAGTTGTGGACAAAGTTAAAGTCATTGTTCGACGATTCAGGATTTTCGAGGAGGATTACTTTGTTGCGTCATTTAATTTCTATAAGATTAGAAGACTGCGAAAATATGACAAATTATGTGACACAAATAGTGGAAACGTCTCAACGTTTGAGTGGGACAGGATTTTCCATTAACGATGAATGGGTGGGTTCTTTGTTGTTGGCAGGATTACCAGAGAGATTTATGCCAATGATTATGGCCATAGAACATTCCGGGATTCAAATAACGGCAGATTCTATCAAGACTAAATTACTTGACATGGAATCAGATGTCAATGAAACGGAACGTAATTCAGCATTGGCAGCTAAATGGCAGAAAAATAAATCTAGTAAAGGTGGCAGCACTAGTAAGAACAATAAACATTATGGGCGTCAAACGTCATCAAGTGGAAAAGACGTCAAAACGATAACTTGCTATAATTGTAAGGAAGTAGGGCATTATCGCAATCAATGTCCAATTTTAAAGGAGAAAAAGGAAGACAGAAAACAAAGTAGTGCGTTTAATGTCGTTTTTCTCAGCGGAGAGTTCAGCAAAAATGATTTTTACGTGGACTCAGGTGCAAGTATGCACATGACTGCAAATGAAAATTGGCTGATAGATCCCTCATACTCACCAAGATTATCAGAAATAATTGTTGCAAATAAATCAAAAGTGCCAGTGTTGTGCTCGGGGAATGTAGAAATAACTACAAGTTACAACTATGATATAATCATAAAGAACGTGTTATGTGTTCCGAGTCTTACGACTAATTTATTATCAGTGAGCGAATTGATTAAGAATGGCAACAGTGTTGTATTTGAATCCAGTAAATGTCTAATACGAAATAACTTAGGTGAATTAGTTGCTGAAGCCGAACTGAATAATGGTGTCTACAAACTGAAACTACAGACAAAAAGGTGTTTATTGTCTTCAATTAGAGTGAGTGGTGATACTTGGCACAGACGACTCGGACATATAAATAGTAATTATATGAATAAAATGAAGAGTTGTGGGTTAGTAGATGGATTGGATTACACAGGTGTGTTTACAACAAATAAATCCAGTTGTGAAATCTGTTGCGAAGGTAAGCAATCTAGATTACCCTTTGATACTGGCTCACGTGCTACAGAAATACTACAGATTATTCACTCTGATGTTTGTGGTCCGATGGAAAACAAATCCATAGGTGGTGCAAGATATTTTCTATTGTTTATTGATGATTACAGTAGAATGACCTTTATCTATTTTTTGAAAGCTAAGAGTGAGGTGCTAAGCTATTTTAAAGAGTTTAAGTCAATGGCTGAGAACTTTCAGAGTAAGAAAATCAAAATATTGAGGTCAGACAATGGTTCCGAGTACTGTAGTAATGATTTTGATGGTTTCTTGAAGAAAGTGGGAATTATTCATCAAAAATCTAACCCATACACTCCAGAACAAAATGGGCTGAGTGAAAGGTTCAACAGAACCATAGTGGAGAAAGCTAGATGTATGCTATTTGAACCGAATTTGGAAAAGAAGTATTGGGCAGAAGCTGCGAATACAGCTGTCTATTTAAAGAACCGATCAATAGCTTCAGGCATAGAAAAGACTCCATATGAAATGTGGACTGGCAGAAAACCAAGCCTGAAACACATTCGTATATTTGGGAGCCCTGTTATGGTACATGGTGGCCCAAAAGAAAAAAGGAACAAATGGGATAGAAAATCTAAGAAGCAAATTCTTGTTGGCTTCTGTGATAATGTCAAGGGCTATAGAATTTATGACCCAGTCAAAAATAAGATTACAACTAGTAGAGATGTGATAATATCAGAGAAGACAAGACAAGAGACTGTCTCCATCTCTATAGAAACTCCAGATTCAGTGGGGGAATCACAGAAAGAATCTGAAGTGAAGGTGGAACCCGATGAGATCTCTAGTCAACTGTCAAGTGATTCTGAATATTTAGATGGCTTAAGTGACACGCAGAAAGATAATGAAGAAAAAGAAAAGCCAGACATAGAAATACTTGTTGAAAATAAAGAGAAGAGACAGAGAAGGAAACCAGAAAGGTATGGCTATGCTAATATGTACACAACGACATGCATAGGTGACCATGAAATGACATATGCAGAGGCTGTCAGTGGTTCTGAAAAACAACAGTGGTTGCAGGCGGTAGCAGAGGAGCTGCAGTCATTCAAGGACAATCAAGCATGGGAAATTGTCGATACTCCAGAAGATGCAAGAGTTGTTCAGTGCAAATGGGTCTTGAAGAAGAAATACACCCATGACGATAAAGTGAGATACCGTGCCAGGCTCGTAGCCAAAGGTTTTACACAACAAGCTGGTGTGGATTATCAAGAGACCTTTTCGCCGGTAATAAGACATTCATCTTTACGCTTGCTGTTTGCCTTGAGTGTACAATTAGGTATGTCAATTACTCACTTAGATGTCACAACAGCTTTTCTTAATGGTTATTTAAAAGAAAACATTTTTATGCATTTGCCAGAAGGTTATCCTGTTCAGAAGTCTAATAAAGTATTAAAGTTAAAAAAGGCTGTTTATGGCTTGAAACAATCATCACTTGCTTGGTATCAGAGAGTAGAGGAAACATTGTGTAACTTAGGATACAGTAAAAGCAAACTAGAACCTTGTATTTTTATAAAAAATCATAGTAATAATAAGAAAACTATTGTTGGTGTTTATGTTGATGATCTCATCTTATTTTCGAATAGTAATCCAGAAAAGGATAGTTTGATTGAAGCTTTAGGCCAGAAATTTAAATTAAAAAATCTAGGTCAAGTTAAGAAGTACTTAGGCATGAGAGTCAACATAGATACAAATTGTAATGCAATTACATTGGATCAACAGCACTATATTGAAGAATTGTTAACAAAGTTTGATATGTCTGACTGTCATACTGTTGATACACCCATAGAGTGTAAGATAAATGTAGACAAGTCTATTATTAGTAATTAGTATGTGAGGAAAAATTGCCATATCAAAAACTAATAGGTAGTTAGATGTATTTGGCTGTAATGACAAGACCAGATATTGCTTACTCGGTTAGCTATCTTAGTCAATTTAATAATTGTTATTCAGAAATTCATTGGAATTATGCGAAACGAATTTTAAAGTATTTGTTAAAAACAAAGAATTATTGTTTAAAATATTCCAAAGAGAAAGCAGAACTGGAGGGTTTTGTAGATGCAGATTGGGCTAGTGATACTACAGATAGACGTTCCTATACTGAATTTTGCTTTATGAAGTCTGGGTCTGCTGTTTCTTGGGAAAGCAAGAAGCAAAGAACAGTAGCATTAAGTAGCTGTGAGGCAGAGTATATGGCATTATCTGATGCTTGTGGAGAAGCGATTTATTTACAGAATTTAGAATGTGAATTAACTGGCTGTCTTAATAAAATTGTGCTGTATTGTGATAGTCAGAGTGCATTAAAGCTAGCAAGTAATAATCAGATTCATAAACGTTCTAAACATATTGATGTTAGGTATAACTTTATAAGAGATGTAATTTCTAGAGATATAGTTGAAACTAAATATTTACAGACTGCTAGCATGCCAGCTGACTTATTAACTAAGGGTTTATCAAAATTGAAACACAAAGAGTTTATGCAAAAACTTGGAATTGTTAAAAATTGAGTTTATTTGTTATTTTGATATAGTGGATACTTAGTTTATTTGTTATTTTGATAGAGTGGATTCTTAGTTTATTTGTTATTTTGATATAGTGGGGGTGTTAGAAATAATATCAAAATAGGATGTATGTTATTGTCAATGGTCTATGTGGCATCATAAGATATTAAGAAGAAATATATAGTCGTTCGTCAACTGTTAACCTGTGTACTCATTTTAAAAACGCTAGTGATTAGCCCTGAGCCGCCGATTGCCAATTATTGAAACTCGATTGTCTCGGAATGACAGTTGGCAGGGCTCTCCAACCTGCACTTACACTATGACTACTGAATGTCGATTATGAAGGGTGAATTAGGCACTTAGTATTCTGTAAAGTTAGTGCTTTCACGAGGGGGGTAGTAGGATATCTGGCGGTCGTCGGGTTCCAAAGCGTGCGCCTTAATCATAACCAGTAAGTATATACCTACTTACCAAAACAATTATAAATGCTTGTAAAACCGGCCAAGTGCAAGTCGGACTCGCGCATTGCACCAAAAAATGCAAATTTTACGTTTGTTGTATGAGAGCCCCTTTAGGCGCCGCCACAAGCTTAGAACAGTCTATAATGTAAATAGCAATGGCTTTCAATACCAATAATAAAAACAAAATAAAGGTAAACAACAGCAGTAATCGAACATGAACCTCGTCTGTGTCGCAATGCAGTACATTAGGTATCTATACCGCGGCCTCCGCTTGTAATAAGCTACTCATTATAATGTCAAGTAAAGTCCTATTTTGTACAACATTTTGTTACTTAGTAGCTTTGTAATACTAATTTGACCATTTATTTTTACCCTGAGGCTATATGAATAGGTAGGAACAGTGTGGTTTTAGTCAGTTCGATTCCGGCATCTTATCTGTAAGGATTTTCAAACATTAAAAGGTGCCTTTAAAATATTGATCCGTTCTTTTTCTATAGGTACGTGGGGAATACTAAGGCTTTCCTCACTGGAGCTAAGCCTGTCTCCTCTAGCGAGTTATGTCTGTTGTTGAAGGTTATTGCTACTTTTCGAAAAGAGAGGAGCGAGCAGTAACACATCGCACTGCTACCCTGGTTGTACTTGTGTTCTTTAACGGATAATCTGGCCCCTCTTCAAACTGAGAGGCAAACTCTTCTGTTTTTCATTACACTTCTTAAAAAAACCAACCTTACATTTCAATTCTAGCTCAAACTATTATAAAATTTTTGAACTAAAAAATATCAATTCAACCGCAATTGACGCCCCCACCAATAACTTACTAAACACGAACTAATGAAAGTGATAGTTCCCAATAATTACTTTGACGAGGGACCAACCCAAACAGTTCTGATCAAACGGCTCTTTGGTGATTTGAGCTCACTCGTCTCAACTACTTCAGTAAAAGCTTACAACTAATCACGGATATTGCTTTATGCGATTTAATGTGGGCATACAGATGTCTCTACTATATCTCCCTTAGTCTAGTGAGACTTAGCTAGGATTAAGCTGAGCCGATATTATTCTGATTTACCTTCGTAATATAAAGTTTGTATTTTAGAGAAACACGTTCTGTTTGTCACTTAAAAGGTAGGTACTAAGTTGAAAATAGAGCAAGGATAATCGTTTCAAGGCAATTCTGGGCTAATCTTTTCGAGGACGTACCCGTGACTCTAGGCTGTAGGCAGATAGAAAGGCATAAGGGTTTTAGCCGTTAGGCGTCCGACATAGCACCCATGAGCATATTCTAGGTATTGGTTTCTAAATAATGAAGTAACCAGAATTACTAATATGGAGGCGGCGCCGGCGCGGCGGCGGGCTGTTTAATTGAATAGATAATGGGCAGGCTCCACCGTAGCATTACATTGCAATGCAGTATTCAATAAATGAAATGGTTCAGCGTGTTGTTTCTCGCTATACAATTATTTGATCCTTTTGTTGTTTCATTTTTGATCAATAGTATTCAATTTTCTTTCGCGTTATAATACCTACCACACAGGGTGGAAACTCCAGCAGTGCTATTCTCTAAAAAAACAGCCTTGCGAACAGCGCTGCCCACAGCGGCGAGTTATTCGGTTATATATTACAATACCAGAAGTCAGAATGCCTTTACTTAAAATGCATTAGCGCAAAATACCCGAAATCGAAATACTAATATTCAAAAGAGTACATACTTGGCCTTTTGAATATTGGTATTTCGATTTCGGGTATTTTGGGCTAACGCATTTCAAGTAAAGGCCTGCTGGATTCCCAAAAAAGATGTTATATGTTTTACAGTCTTTACGTACCTATCTGTAAATAGAGCACTAAAAGAATAGCCCGCCGAGTTTCTTGCCAGTACTTTCTGGCCGCTTCTCAAGCTGGCCCCGTCTTAAACTGGTGGTACCAGCTTTACATTTTATTCATTACGACGTTTCATAACAGCCTATTTATTAGGATTATGCAAAATAATGTGATTTTGAGTAAATTATGTTTTTGTATAACTAACTTGAGATTTGAAATTTGTCAACAATGACAGTATGACAGTCCGTAATGTTTTTTATCCGTTTTGAAACCAGCCAGAATGGCATTTTGACTGATATGAATGAACTAATGAACAAAAATGAGCAGTGTGTTCACAATAAAAAAACAATGCACATGTCACATCAAAATAATCAATATTTAGTTAATTTTGGCCTGATCAACGTTTCGGAAACCCGAATTGATTTGATATCCATGTTAAGTTAACAGGAGTGATAGTTGATCAATGATTTGATAAGCCTTTCAGAAACCGGCCGTAGTCTAGTGAAAGAAACTTCAAAAAACAGTTTTTATGTAACTGGGCACTTTTAGTCGTCAAAATGTCAAATTATTGCCAGAGGGGGTTTGCCAGCTTTGGCCTCTCCCTCTGTAAAGGCGCGCGATGCTCTGTGCATTCAGCTATCGTCAGTAAACCGACTTAACAGACAAACGATTTTTGAAGTGAAACTTCTTTATCGGCGTTGGAAAAAAATTTGCGTCACGTCACGTCACGTCACGTCACGTCACGTCACGATTTTTGGTTACGCGCCATCTTTGTTCTGTTCCCCACCACGGTGGATTCGAATTAAGAGTACTTTATCCAGGGATAGCATGTCATTTAAGGGTTTTTGGACTTTTGGACTTTTGGACTTTTGGACTTTTGGATGGGACATTGGTACTTTGGGTCTTTGGGACTTTGGAACTTTGAGACTTTGGGACTTTTGAACTTTTGAACTTTTGGACTTTTGGACTTTTGGATGGGACCTTGGTACTTTGGGTCTTTGGGACTTTGGGACTTTTGGACTTTGGGACTTTGGGACTTTGGGACTTTGGGACTTTGGGACTTTGGGCTTTGGGACTTTGGGACTTTGGGACTTTGGGACTTTGGGACTTTGGGACTTTGGAACCTTGGGACTTTGGGACATTGGGACTTTGGGACTTTGGGACCTTGGGACCTTGGGACCTTGGGACTTTGGGACTTTGGAACTTTGGGACTTTGGGACCTTGGGACTTTGGGACATTGGGACTTTGGGACTTTGGGACCTTGGGACCTTGGGACCTTGGGACCTTGGGCTTTGGGACTTTGGGACTTTGGGACCTTGGGACTTTGGGACATTGGGACTTTGGGACCTTGGGACCTTGGGACCTTGGGACCTTGGGACCTTGGGACTTTGGGACCTTGGGACTTTGGGACTTCGGGACCTTGGGACCTTGGGACCTTGGGACCTTGGGACCTTGGGACTTTGGGACTTTGGGACTTTGGGACCTTGGGACCTTGGGACTTTGGGACCTTGGGACTTTGGGACTTTGGGACTTTGGGACTTTGGGACCTTGGGACTTTGGGACATTGGGACTTTGGGACTTTGGGACTTTGGGACCTTGGGACCTTGGGACTTTGGGACCTTGGGACCTTGGGACTTTGGGACCTTGGGACCTTGGGACCTTGGGACCTTGGGACTTTGGGACTTTGGGACTTTGGGACTTTGGGACCTTGGGACCTTGGGACCTTGGACTTTGGGACTTTGGGACTTTGGGACTTTGGGACCTTGGGCTTTGGGACTTTGGGACTTTGGGACTTTGGGACTTTGGGACTTTGGGACCTTGGGCTTTGGGACTTTGGGACTTTGGGACTTTGGGACTTTGGGACTTTGGGACTTTGGGACTTTGGGACCTTGGGACCTTGGGACCTTGGGACCTTGGGTCCTTGGGACCTTGGGACCTTGGGACATTGGGACTTTGGGACTTTGGGACTTTGGGACTTTGGGACCTTGGGACCTTGGGACTTTGGGCTTTGGGACTTTGGGACTTTGGGACTTTGGTACTTTGGGACTTTGGGACTTTGGGACTTTGTGACTTTGGGACTTTGGGACTTTGGGACCTTGGGACTTTGGGACTTTGGGACTTTGGGACTTTGGGACTTTGGGACTTTGGGACCTTGGGACTTTGGGACATTGGGACTTTGGGACTTTGGGACCATGGGACCTTGGGACCTTGGGACCTTGGGCTTTGGGACTTTGGGACTTTGGGACTTTGGGACTTTGGGACCTTGGGACTTTGGGACCTTGGGACCTTGGGAGCTTGGGCTTTGGGACTTTGGGACTTTGGGCTTTGGGACTTTGGGACCTTGGGACCTTGGGACTTTGGGACTTTGGGACTTTGAGACTTTAGACTTTGAGACTTTGAGACTTTGAGACTTTGAGACTTTGAGACTTTGAGACTTTGAGACTTTGAGACTTTGAGACTTTGAGACTTTGAGACTTTGAGACTTTGAGACTTTGAGACTTTGAGACTTTGAGACTTTGAGACTTTGAGACTTTGAGACTTTGAGACTTTGAGACTTTGAGACTTTGAGACTTTGAGACTTTGAGACTTTGAGACTTTGAGACTTTGAGACTTTGAGACTTTGAGACTTTGAGACTTTGAGACTTTGAGACTTTGAGACTTTGAGACTTTGAGACTTTGAGACTTTGAGACTTTGAGACTTTGAGACTTTGAGACTTTGAGACTTTGAGACTTTGAGACTTTGAGACTTTGAGACTTTGAGACTTTGAGACTTTGAGACTTTGAGACTTTGAGACTTTGAGACTTTGAGACTTTGAGACTTTGAGACTTTGAGACTTTGAGACTTTGAGACTTTGAGACTTTGAGACTTTGAGACTTTGAGACTTTGAGACTTTGAGACTTTGAGACTTTGAGACTTTGAGACTTTGAGACTTTGAGACTTTGAGACTTTGAGACTTTGAGACTTTGAGACTTTGAGACTTTGAGACTTTGAGACTTTGAGACTTTGAGACTTTGAGACTTTGAGACTTTGAGACTTTGAGACTTTGAGACTTTGAGACTTTGAGACTTTGAGACTTTGAGACTTTGAGACTTTGAGACTTTGAGACTTTGAGACTTTGAGACTTTGAGACTTTGAGACTTTGAGACTTTGAGACTTTGAGACTTTGAGACTTTGAGACTTTGAGACTTTGAGACTTTGAGACTTTTGGACTTTTGGCCTTTGGGACTTTTGAACTTTTAGAGGGGACCTTGGTACTTTGGGTCTTTGGGACTTTGGAACTTTGGGACTTTGGGACTTTTAGATGGGACCTTGGTACTTTGGGTCTTTGGGACTTTGGAACTTTGGGACTTTTGGACTTTTGGACTTTTGGCCTTTGGGACTTTTGAACTTTTAGATGGGACCTTGGTACTTTGGGTCTTTGGGACTTTGGAACTTTGGGACTTTGGGACTTTGGGACTTTTGGACTTTTGACCTTTGGGACTTTGGGACTTTGGGACTTTGGGACTTTGGGACTTTGGGACTTTGGGTCTTTGGGACTTTGAGACTTTGGGACCTTGAGACCTTGAGACCTTGGGACTTTGGGACTTTGGGACTTTTGGACTTTGGACTTTGGACTTTGGACTTTGGACTTTGGACTTTTGGACTTTTGGACTTTTGTACTTTTGTACTTTTTGACTTAATTTAAGGTGAGGTGAAAATTAAGTTTATGAAGAAGTTTCACTTCTTACGTGTGTACACTAAGTACACGCAATTTTTTTTTAAACAGGCATAGGTAGCCTTTGCTTGAGGGCGTAATTTTGGAAATTATTTGATTTGCGGGTCGCAGTAACATATACAATTATTATAATCGACTCTGGTGGTTGAATTATTTAATTTTAATAGTATCTACTATTATGAATGCGTCGTGAATGTTTTGCCGAATAGTTAGCTCTTTGCCTTAACTGTGAGTAGTCCAAGAAATAACCTTATTTTACTCGATCAAAAATCAGAGTTAATCAAACAAAACAAACAATCACACAGTAGACACAGGCGTTTCCCAATTTACGCCATAACGTACAGTCTTCCATTTTCCGCTTCCGGTACCACCCTGCGACCTTTCTTATATAGAAATTTCCTACAATCTTTATAAATTCAGAGTACCTACCTACCTACTACCTACCTTAAATTGTGATGGTGATTCAAATTATTAGCATGTTGATCTCGGAGGATTGTAAATGACTGCGGTTTTCCGAGGTGTCTGAGGAATAGCTTAATTTCACATAGACGCAGCCACAGATGTCCGCTGGTTTTGAAATATTTGTAGTACAAGAAGTAATAAAATAGATATCATAAAAAGGTAACATTACAAAACCTTTTTATTTCCTTCGTGTTCAATACAAAACAAAAAACTATTTCTAAATTCCAGTACATACAATCATTACTTATTTACACAGGCTATAGCACACCAAACACCAAGTGTGCCTACCTATTAGATTAGTCTGTGAATTCTAGGTTTTACGTATAGGCACCGTAACATGTTACGTTCTAATGGTGTAATTTGTGTTCTAAAAAATGCTCTTGCAACAGTATCAACTAAGTACGTTGATACTGTTCGAAGACTAACGTCTTAACGTGCCTTTTACATTTTATATTTGCTTTTACTGAACATAAACGATACTTTAAACGGAAATGAGATAAACAAGCGCCTCGACTATTCTTAGACTTAGGTATGTTTATAAAAGATAGATCTTAAATGTCAAAATCATACTTAACCTGATGAAAAGCCTTATGACTACTTGCAGAAGTGGACGGTAGTTCACGGCCTTGAGATATTGTATCCCTTCACGCTCCTATTGAAGAACTGCGTTATGACGATAACCTAAATCAAAGCTTACAAAATATTTGAAATAAATGTTGTATTGGCACTATTTTTGTTCCCCGTGCGGCACTAACAAGGGAACCAGCAAGTTGCACTTACAGTGTATTGTATTACATTATGTGAGACACGTACACAGTTTCGTTACGACATGGTTCGTAACCGAGAGTCCCACCACGGGAGCTGTTACGAGTATTAGGTTCCGAATACAAGTGCAGCGGGTATGTAATATACCTAGGTATTGTATTAAGCCAATGATGTCAAAAGATATTTCAACTCTCTAGTGGATGTACTAATCGAATTTAATACTCAATTGCAGTACCTAAGCCAGTTTTAGAGTTTGAATGGCTAGAATTTTTGTGAAGAGTTTTTTTCTAAATAGTCCGTGGATGATTTGTTGCAATCTTTACCCGTTTCGTAAGTTTATATTCATCAATTTACCTGATGGTGCATATGCACTTGGACCTATGTACCGTACCTACCTATAATAAGTTTAATCAAGTCATCATAAATATTTATTTTTTATATACTCGTACCAAACTTACAAATATAAATTACTGCCATGTAGTTCAAAGTCGAATTTAAGTACCTATATCAATGGCATCGTTTCAATCTAATAGTTTCAGTTAACCAGAGTTTAAGCGCAGAAACATTATAAGAGCAATCACTTTATTTATGCTTTAGCCCAGTCATATTTGAGCGGCACGTTCGTCTCTATTCGATTTCAGTCTGATACACTAACAGCTAGACTGACTAAATAATATCTGATTGCGAAACCGTAGGGCAAAATATTAAGACAACGAGCACGATGATGAAATTTAGCTCGATATTTTATAATTTGTTTGGAATTCAGAATTTAGTGAATTAATGAGGCACGATTTCTCTAATAATTTAGTAATTTTAATAAAGTTCAAACTTTTAGTAATTTTTTTAAACTTTGTTGATATTCTAAAGTTATCTCTAGGCACTAGATAATCAATAGGTTTATCCTGGGTGGAACTCGAACTTACTTCCTTTGCTTTGGCAACTAAGGTTGTTCTCCTTACTTTCTAGCTTAGTTTTTAAGAGCGTCTTACATAATAATCATGACCACCGTGTGACATTAATTTGCGAGCGTTTCCGTGCTTCAGAGGGCCCGTTTAGCCGTTGGTCCCGGTTGTCAGTAAAATGGCTAAGTTAAACCAGGTTGAAGGCTTATATGTGCGGCTTCAAAACATTTTAACAGCGCAGCGGGCAGTCACAACATGCGCGTGTCCATATCAACAAGGCAATACGTCTCACCACCTATTACGTGGGACTAAATCTAAAAGGTGAAATGTGGGCATATAATATGCCTCTACCTTCCCCTTCGGGGATAAAAGGCGTGATCGTATGTAGCAGTAGCCTTTTATAATGTATTAACGGTTTTTGAATAATATAAGTTATTCCAAGAGCACCGTACATCGTAATAAATCATGTCAAGATGTAACACCCCCTTTTTTTGACATAAACCGACAGATATTATGATAAGAAACGGTAAAGTAAAACCCGTTTGTCATCTTTTATGAGAAAGAGTAACTTTTATTGGTTCTACAGTCTGTAGAACCAATAAAAGTTACTCTTTCAGAACTAGACCCAAACCGTAATGATAAAGAATTCATTAAAGTGATTTTTGTTTACTTAAAACATTTCATGACTTTTATTTTTGTCTCAGATCTCTTCATTTTTAAAATAATAGGTGTCCGGGCTTTTGGCTCAACACGCAGTATCTCTATCAGAATTTTCATATAAAATGATATTGAACTCCCACCAGATAATTGAATCAGCGCCCGTTTTAATTTAACAGCTAAGATTTGAGCAAAAAACGTCGGCAACTGACGTCAACATAGTATTTTTAAATGCCTACAACATTCACCATGCTATTCCAATCAATTTACACAATATTTCAGAGAAATGTAAATGGTTCTCCCGTTGTCCGCTGGCCAAAATTATGTTGTGACTTTTGATTAGATTGTGTTCTAACCATAGATAAAGGCGCAAAACAGAGTTGTTATATAATCACGTAGGTGTAAAGTTTCATTTAATAGTTTAACGAATGCTTTCATTGCTCTAATGAGGGTTGACGACACAATCATTCGCGCAGTTCACAACTCACATTTGAGCTCACAGGCGCCACCCAGTGAGCATCACTGGTTATCACCACGTACCTACCTAGCGGCGCGGCGCTTACGTTATTTGAGTAGGAGATATTACAGCACGCATAAAGTTGCATTACACATGAACGCTGCGTTTATTTTACTCTATGTTTAGTACGCAATTGGATTTGTCAAAGAGCGCCTTTTCAAAAAGTGTGTAGTTTTTCAAGCGTTTGGAGAGAGTTTGTACCACTTCATAAAAAGTCATTCGACTGAACGACAATTTTGGTACAAGAAGGCATAATACAAAAGAGACCTGAAAATACATGTAGGTAAGTAAGAAGCAGTTTTTTTTTCACGATTTACAAATATTAAATTTATAAAATTAAATTTTTAAATTTGAGATTTGATTTACCTACTCTGAAAAGTAGGTAAACTATCATTAGATAATAATTACTTTTAAAATTATAATATATTTATTGTTAAAAATTACAGAGAAACATAAATATTACATATCTAAATAAATATAAAAAAAAAACAAATAATTATGTAATGGAAATGGGTCCCAAATTAAGGCTCGTGACTGTACCTAGGTACATTTCATTTTTTTACATAGGGGAAAGTGGGGGAAATACGAACACCTAAGGGAAAACTTAAATAAGATAGTGGAATTTAATTACAGAGTTTCTTTATTGTTTAATTATTAAAGTTTACTTATCTGTCTTACGAATTCACTAATCAACATTTATATTTTTTCAGAAATTGTAAAAATATAAAATAAAATCAAAACCCTTAGTGTTCGGCTTTACCCGACATTAGTTCGGGTAAACACGAACACCAAGTGGGGTAATTACGTACTAACATTAATAATGACAGTGATCACATTTATAACCCAAAAATATTAACTGTCCGTTTATAAAAGTTTTCGTCCAGACCTTGGCAGATTAATCACTGCTTTCGTTAGGTGGTCAATTTTTTTTGTTTTTTGGAATATTATAATTTTCTGCTGCTCTGCCGATGCTGAGTTTTTTGGTTTTAGCATCGCTTATAGCCTTTTTGAGATCTTCAAGACTGTACTTCGGTTTGGTCTTTCTTTTGTAATAACGAGGCATCAGAAACAACAATAAATACAAGATAAAAGGGAAACCAACGAAAGGGAGAGGGATAATGCCGAACGTTCGAAATTGCCCGACACGGAGTGTTCGCCTTTACCCCGCTGGATCGAAAACAATAAAATGGAAAAAAAAACATTTAGGGTATATTTCTTTTGCCGATTGTGTCATTGTCATTTCGCTGATTAATATGTGAGTATTCCACTATGTAAAAGTTAAATTGCTATTGTAGATAGAAATAATCAACACCAACTTGAATTTACCAGAAAAATTACATCAATAACATGCAAATTATTGAAAAATTTATACCTTGACAAGTACATGCGTTCGCGTCTCCCGTGTTGCCGACTGGCACTAGTGGTGGCGTGATCTCCGAAATGGCGGCAAGTGGAATATGGCTACCTCTTTCTAACACATTAGAACTATTGAATTCGAGATTACCCCGCGTTCGTGTTTCCCCCACTCTCCCCTAGTCATTAGTTATTACCTAATTTTGTAGTTTTAATCCACCTACTGTTATAACTTTACTTACCTATCTTTCTTATTACAAAAATAAACAACATTAGATAAGTAATGTTAAGAGGAACGCGTCTGATTACTTATTATTTTTTTACATTGAATGAAATAAATAACACAATACATCCTGTCATCACAACAATTGTTTGAATATATTGAATATTGAATAAATTGTGATGAAACTTCATTATTTGATGACACAACTAAGACAGCATTTATTCAATCGTTTAGATATTATTATAAAACAACACGTATAGGTTCAAAACCTACCTAGGTATAAATAAAGGTGATCACAAGAAACATAAATAGTTATTGTACATCAACCATTGCTGTCGTAACGGTTCATAGAAATGCAGTGATAATCAAAATGGTGTCAATGAATTTATGCATTTTTTATTTGATTATAAATATTGAAGGTTCAAGAATACTATCTGATAACAAACATACAAATATTTCTCAAAATGGTTGGAACAATACGAGAGCGAGCTGGATACCTGGCAAACAAAATAAAGACTATGATGGTTCAAAACGGGAAGTCAACTTAAAATAAAATAAAAAGAGGTCAATGTCGTCTAATGTTTTGGATTACAAAGCACCAACTAGTGATGATTACTATTATGAAATCTCCGAAGATGACACTCACGAGTATGATAAGCCACAGAAGCTTTCAATCACCGTAAGTGTCCCTCGCAAATTTGAAAGTAATGAAGATAATATTGTTGATACAGATGAAAAATCTAGTTCAAAATTCGATAATTTTGTATAATTATATAATACATATATAGATAATTGTGTAATACTTATTGTGTAATACTTATTGAATCGACTTTATAATTGTAGGGCATTAATTGTATATAATACTAGCTGACCCGCGCAACTTCGTTTGCGCCACAAAAGAGAGAGTATTACCTGTTCCCGTCGCATTTACTCCCGTCGCGTTGCATTTACTCCCGTAGCGTATTCAATATTACGTGAGAGAGAGAGAGAAAAAGGTTTCTCGTCGCGTGTATTCCCGTCGCATTATTTTTAAGAACAATTTCGTTTATGAAAGAGGTATCCCGTGACATTATTGTAGAAAAAAATTGATTACCATTAAAATGGTTATTGTGCACCAACCCAAAGATATACACATGCTATCGTGCAATTTTTTTTGAACTTTTTCAAGAGAAACAATTTTGTAGTACATATTTTTTACATAACTATAAATATTTACGCAGCACACGCAACGAAGCTCTCAAAAGGAATAACTTTTCCCCAGTTTTTGAAACATTTACTATTACTGCTCCGCTCCTATTCGTCGTAGCGTGATGCTATATAGCCTATGACACTCCACAATAACGCAGCTTTCTATTGGTGAAAGAATTTTTAAAATCGGTTCAGTAGATTTCGAGATTACCCCTTACAATTTAACAAACACACAAACTTTACTTCTTTATAATATTAGTATTTGCAGAAAAAAATTGATTACCATTAAAATGGTTATTGTGCACCAACCCAAAGATAGACACATGCTATCGTGCAATTTTTTTAGAACTTTTTAAAGAGAAACAATTTTGTAGTACCTACTTACATATTTTTTACATAACTATAAATATTTACGTAGCACACGCAACGAAGCTCTCAAAAGGAATAACTTTTCCCCCGTTTTTGAAACATTTACTATTACTGCTCCGCTCCTATTCGTCGTAGCGTGATGCTATATAGCCTATGACACTCCACAATAACGCAGCTTTCTATTGGTGAAAGAATTTTTAAAATCGGTTCAGTAGATTTCGAGATTACCCCTTACAATTTAACAAACACACAAACTTTACTTCTTTATAATATTAGTATAGATAATATTACCATAATAATTGAATAGTTGGTAAATACAGATGTTTTGGTAACATGTAGTCTAATGGAATTGACATTATTGGGAATGATAATTGCTCCTTGGAAATTATATATTGTAGAAGTCGACTTGTCTATGACTAGTTTTCTAATATAAAATGGCGTGCAATGTAGTGGACGGCCCTTTTTCGACGGTCGACCGCTGCAGAGTAAAGAACTACACACCTTGGTGATCAGTGTGATCCATGTGATATCAGTGTCGCCGTGATTGTAAGAATGTTCTAAGTTACTTACTGATACTGATTAGCTACTTGTGTAATGATTACGTTCAGGGTGTAGTAAATTTGTTAAATAAAGTGATAGAAATCTGCTTTGTTAATCTCCGTGTATATTTTTTTATTAACATTCCTGGTGATTGCTAACATCAGAAGTGTGATTCTTACCTAATCGCCAACTCACCGAGTCGAACGAGAGGTATTATGAAACATAAGGAACGTAATCATTTCAAAGTACCCTCTTTTAGTGAGTTGTGTATGTTTTACGCAATTTGTTTGTGTTTTCTCGTGTAACTATGCCTAAAACGCATAATTCAAGCCGTAAATTGCATAGTGAATTGATGATTTGAGTGGACCATCGTGAGTGCCACGTGTCGTGTAATTGGTCACGAAGGGTATTACGGGGAATACCGTTCGTAGCGGTCGCGATCCTAGACACCACCATCGCGGTCTCGGATCCGATCTCGTTCGTTGTTACACGCACGGTATCGTTAAAAGTGAGATGTTTCTACAACTTGCCATAAAGGAAGCGAATTAGTACCGAAAGTGCCCGTGAACTTTTCAAACGTTACAAATGATTATGGACGCGATTCAAGCGTTCAACCCCTTTAGAATGCAGTATTTTATGACTATAATTTTGACCCGTTAATTCACGTATTGACGCGTGGTGCGATTATGTTTGTGCACAGTTAATCAATCGTTGAAGTGACTAGAAACTGTCCTTTGTCACTCTCCTATACAGTAACGGCGATAATCCTCCTGTCCGCCGATCCGGGAGTTCTAAATCAATGCGAGGGGCGTTGTTGAGCGCTAGAAGCACTAGTCGACGCGATGCGCGTTGGTGTGCGCTGCACGCGCTAGTCTACACGACGCGCGCTGCAAGCTGGTCTACGCGACGTGCGCTGATGGGCGCTTTACGCGCTAGCCTACACGACGCGCGTTGGTGACTGCTACAAGCGCTAGTCTTCGCGATGCGCGTTGGTGTGCGCTGCACGCGCTAGTCTACACGACGTGCGTTGGTGCGCGCTACAAGCACTAGTCTACGCGATGGGCGTTGGTGTGCGCTGCACGCGCTAGTCTACACGACTTGCGTTGGTGCGCGCTACAAGCGCTAGTCTACGCGATGCGCGTTGGTGTGCGCTGCACGCGCTAGTCTACGCGATGCGCGTTGGTGTGCGCTGCACGCGCTAGTCTACGCGATGCGCGTTGGTGTGCGCTGCACGCGCTAGTCTACGCGATGCGCGTTGGTGTACGCTGCACGCGCTAGTCTACGCGATGCGCGTTGGTGTGCGCTGCACGCGCTAGTCCACACGACGCGCTGCACGCTGGTCTGCGCGACGCGCATTCGTATGCGCTACACGCGCGTGCATTGATCACGTTATGCGCGTCTACGCGATGCGCACGGGTGCACGCTACACGCACGCGCCCTCAGCTGCGGTCAGGAAGTGCCAAGCTTACGAAAAGGTAAACGCCTTATAATTTTCACCTATTCCCTTAAAACTCTTACAGATCCGACAAATTCTAGATCTTGTGGGATATTTTCGTAGACATATCCAGAATCGTGCTACAAGGTTTGACTGAAAAGTTTATTTGGAGTTCACATCAATAACAAATTAGACAAGGCTTGATACGATTGTCTGACGAGAGTGACCAGTGAACCCAGAATCAGAACCTCCCACAGAGGTTCACACGGACGCAAGTTAGTAGTATTGTGGTAGTATCTAGTATTGACCTATGCTGATGATGGGAAGCGTGTGGTAGCATATTCCATTCGGTAAAGTAATCGTTAGCTGTCGTAAAGGCTTCATAACACTTTTGCTATAACTTTGTTAAGTTACCCTCAACGTTTTTGTTATTACTTTATTAGGTTACTCTCAAATTGACAAAACATAAAAATGGTCTGCTCCTTTTTTTCTGAGAGGCGCCCAATGGTCGATACGAACACAGGATTCCGCTTTCCAGCAAAGAAAAGGAGTTGTACTGCCACATGCTGATTATCTCAATCGAAATTATATCGGTCAGGTCAGTAAAATATCAAGGCCTCTTAACTGGACACAAAAAGAATAGACTGCAGAGGAGGGCATGGTTCTGTCACATGAAGTAGTGTACCAAAGCGAGTTTTTCGATCAACTTGCGTAAATGTGTTTTACTTAGAACAGAGCGAGCTACACTTAGGGTGTCTCTGAGAGATAACATCCGAAACAATGTTATCTATTAGAGAACCAGAGTAGTCAACGTAGCTCGCAGAGTAAGTGCATCATAGTGGCCATGGGCTGGCACATCTATAGTAGAACCAACGACCTGGACAAGGCCGTAGGAAAGGATGCGAAAGGCGTAGAACCGTGTGAATTGGGAGAGGTCTACATCCAGCAGTGGACTGCTGTAGGCTGATTGATGATTGATTGAGAAGTCATAAACTTGTACTTCTTGAGTTTTTTTTTAAGAACATAAAACCCCGTTTCCAGTAATACCTATACTTGGATGCATGCATTGGATTGAATTCTAGACAGGATGTAGCCAAACGGTTTGGGACAATGACAAATGTAGTGTTCCTTTTCTGTACAGCAACGCTGATTTTACTGTCAAAGGTTAGTCTGCTGGTTGTGTGAAATTCGTGAAAGAAATGGGGCCAGAGATTTAGGTACCACGTTGCACCAAAGATGCACCACGCAAACAGACAGGTCCACTTACGCTCGAACTGTACTCAACATGATCTGAATCGAGGTCAATTAATTAACCCCCGACGAAAACACGTGTTGTTGTGGGTGTAACCTGTGTGTTTGTCTGTGGCATCACAGCTGCCTAACGGATGGGCCAATTTGGATACGATTTGTTTTTATTTCAGAGCCGAGGTGATTAATGTGTCTTAGCTATACATTTTGAACATCATCACTTTCTAGGTGATGAAGGAATTTCTCCTAAGCTTCGCAGAACTGATCGATCTAAAATTTGGCGTACTGTTGCTTTAATGGTATTTCAGCGACATGGAAGCGTCGAACTTACTGCTCTAATGGGTAGTCTGCGGGATGCCCGCATCCTCAGAGAGATGCAGCATTTGCACCAAGATGTGGCTCGTTGCAGCGGTCTTAGTATCGAGGTATTGCGGATGAACACTTTTAATATTTGTTTAAGTATTTTTGTGGAAGTTACAGCTGACCTTAACGTTATTAAATGGAGGACGTCTCATTTTTCCCCCTGGGTCTCATAAAGGGAAACTAAACTACCGACCCAGTGATTTGGTCGCAAGTCTGAGATATGCCATTGAGAGGTTTGCAACTAAACTGTAAAACAAAAAGGTGTAGAAGTCCCCACGGCCGGGTTACTGAAGAGTAACTAGGTTCAGTAAGGTTCACACGTGGATCGTAATAGAGGTTCACCTCCTGTGTTTAAATGTTAACAATTTTGTGTTTCCACAGGTTCAATGTAAAAATGCAAGTTGAACCCTGGTATGGTATGGTGGTCCATACGTAGTCATGCGAGCGCTGCCGAGCGGATGACATGAATTGAACCAGGCTGCGTGCGGCCCAGTTTATGGTGGTATAACAGGACGAATGGTGGCCTGATACCTGCACTGCATTCTTCGAGTGGCGAGTTGACGGTAATATTGACAACGTTTACTATGACAGGTTCTTGTATGGGTAACCACCACGTGACTACTTTGTTATTTTGCGAGCGTTTTCGTGCTTCGGAAGGCACATTAAGCCGTTGGTCCCGATTGCCAGTAAAATGGCAGTCATTGAGCAAAGTCGAAGGCTTTTATGGACGGCTTTTTTTTTTTTATTTTTTTTTTTTTTGTTTAACGTGAGGGAAAATCCTCATGGATGTTATGCCGGACTCCTACCGACTAAAAAACCTCACGTAACGCCCAACAGCCTATGGTTGGGAGCCCCGGGTAAGCCCTCGGAAGGATGTTTATGGACGGCTTAAAATTTTTCAACAGTGTGCAGTCACAACCTGCACCTGTCCATATCAGCACGGCAATACGACTCAGCACAGCACCTATTACGTGGTACAACATCTATAGGTGAAATGTGGGCATATAATGTGCTTCTGCCCTACCCCTTAGAGAATAAAAGGCGTGACCTGCTGTAACTGATGTATGTATGTATGAGTTGTCGGTGCTGACTAAAGTGGCGTGTGCCTGACGGGTGCGTGTCATCTGAACGCAGCCAGAGTGTTGGTGAAGGAACAGACTGCGGGCAAAGACTTCTATATAAAATGAGGTAGACATGCCCTACGCACCGATTTTTGAAACCTATAAACTGCGCTAATTAGCAGCGTTGTTCGCACTGTTGTGAGTCAAAACTTCGAGAGTAGGTACTCGAATTGCAATTGGAGTCCATACGCCTTCTCTTTTACTCTTGTTCTATCCGTATATTGCTATTGTGTGTGGTGACAATTACGTAAATAGTATTTATAAGTGAGTGTAGTCTTAGCAATGTGGGTTTTTGAGGATTGCTTTTGAAATCTCGCTTGTTAGAGTACGGCGCGTCTACCTCAGTTTATATAGAAGTCTTTGACTGCGGGATGTTCCATGCCGACACATGCTGGGTGCCAGTGTTCTGTATGGGTACAACTTATGTACATAATTATATGGGTACTAGTTTTATGTATAGGTGTTAGTTTTGTATATAGGACGGACTGCGGGACGTTCATATTGGCAGACTGCGGGATGCCAACTCCATGTAGAGGACGGACTGCGGGACGTTCCTTTTGGCAAATAGACTGCGGGATATTTGCCCTACGTGGTAGTGTAAAGATGAATGTCGGTGTACAGGACGGACTGCGGGACGTTCCTATTGGTACGCCTGTGGGATGCCAATTCCCTTGTAGAGGACGGACTGCGGGACGTTCCTTTTTCGGCAAACAGACTGTGGGATGTTTGCCCTACAATGAATTGGTAGAGTGAGGATGAATGTTAAATACTTGAATCTAAATTGAATGAATCCTAAATCTCATATGAATCAGAAATCCTCATATAGTTTAACTTATTTAATGTGCGAACGTAATCAAATTGAATGAATGTGGTGACGTGTGATAAGCTGTGTGCTATTTATCTTAGCCAATGTATTTTGAGCTGTACGTTAGAATGCCTTGAAAGGTTGATGAATACAACAATTAAGTCTTTCTGAGTTACATTGGCACATAGTAATGTCATGTTATTTCTAATTGATTTTAGAAGCCGCCTCGATGGAAGCATCGCAGCTCATGCCGATGAGCGTGTTTCAAATCCTGAAGCTAGTCCATCTGAACCGATGACTGTTCAGGTTCAGACATCTTATATGCAGTCGAGGACGACGCATGGTCAGGAGAGGCCGTGTAGAAGTCGACTTGTCTATGGCTAGTTTTCTAATATAAAATGGCGTGCAATGTAGTGGACGGCCCTTTTTCGACGGTCGACCGCTGCAGAGTAAAGAACTACACACCTTGGTGATCAGTGTGATCCATGTGATATCAGTGTCGCCGTGATTGTAAGAATGTTCTAAGTTACGTACTGATACTGATTAGCTACTTGTGTAATGATTACGTTCAGGGTGTAGTAAATTTGTTAAATAAAGTGATAGAAATCTGCTTTGTTAATCTCCGTGTATATTTTTTTATTAACATTCCTGGTGATTGCTAACAATATATTTATGTCAATACAGAGTTACATTATACAGAGGCTGTTCTGTGTAGGAAGTTGATTCACAATAAAACCGAACTGTAAGAGAATTGAATCCTTGAATCAGACAAATTATGATTGTATTGGTTGATTAACTTATTATAGAAGAATTTGTATAAATTAGCATAACATGTAAGCGCTTTGGTCCAAACTGTAAGCTTATATTGTTCTTTATATATAAATAAATAAATAATAAAATAAATAAGAAAGATAAAATAGCATCACTTAACACGAAAGAAGTATCAAGTCCACAATTAAAACCAGATAACCCATCAGCACTTATAGATGTTTATAAATATAAAGACTATGCAAATTATGACAACTTTGATGAACATCAACAAAATCAAAGTCCGGACGTTATAGTTCCAATGACGACAAGACTACCAGAGAACGAACCATGTTCTACACCATTTAGAAAATATGCAAGTTATACCGGCAAAATAAAAGAAGAAAATGATGATTTTTATCAACGTAATTTATCTCAAATAATGTAAGTAGTTGTATGTAATTTAATCAATCAATTAATGAATTTTAATGACATATTGTATAATTTTTATAATTAATCTCAAATGTAATTTAATAATACCTACCTACTAATGTACTTAATTTAATTTATTGTGATATTTTATAATTATTGATCTCAATGTAATTTAAAAATACTAATGTGCTTAATTTAATATTAATTTATGGACTAATGGTCTGAAAATAAAATGATTTTATTTTTATTTTTATTTATTTATGAAAAAGTAAGCAAGGCGATCTGGTATAATCTTGGCAAAGGCAGCAATAGTAAATTGCAAAAATTTTTAAATCCCATCCTGAAGCTGGCTGTACCAGAAGCAGCAAAAGATGAATCTATGTTTTTAGAAGAACAGGAAAAATATAACATTTTGTTGAAAATTTAATCTATAAAACTAATATAAATCTGAAGCCAGTGAAGAAGATTAGTGCCTATTAGTTACACAAATGCATATTTACTTGTTAAAATACTTACCTACCAATTTATTGAGTACACGAGAACCAAAGACTTCTATATAAACTGAGGTAGACATGCCCTACGCACCGATTTTTGAAACCTATAAACTGAGCTTTTTGAAATCTCGTTTGTTAGAGTACGGCGCGTCTACCTCAGTTTATATAGAAGTCTTTGACGAGAACACACTACTATGTGGAGGAGTGTTATTAAAATGAATGATTTTTGTATTATTATATTTCGTAATTCCAGACTATAATGTATCATTGTACCAAATTTCAGCTAGATTCGTTCAGACGTCAAAGAGTAACAAACATCCACACATCTACACTCACAAAGTTTCGCATTTATAATATTAGTAAGATAAATAAATATTTGAGGACAGTCTCACACGACATCATCTAACCCAAATTAAGCGAATATAAGATTGTGCTATGGAATCTAGACGACTGATAAACATACTTAAATACATACATGTTATACATGGAAGACACCCAAACGAAACAAACATTTGTGGATCACACAAATATTCCAAAACTCGAACCCGGGACCTCAGCGCGGCAAGCGGTTACACTATCGATTGCGCCACCGAGGCAGTTATGTATTTTCATTTTCTTGGCTTATTTTTGTTCATAAGCTACAATATTTGTATAAGGCAATACTGTGGTACCTTCTTGTTTAAAAATACGACGTCATTACTTTTTTTGAGATGATAAAAAATATTAGGTAGGAGACAAGCTAACAATCTTGTCATGTACCTATTTGACAACTTATTGCAGGAGAAAACAAGAATCTCATCTAATGAAACGTTCGCGACAGTTTTTCTTTCCTCCGCCAGCGCACGCGTTTCCCTTTCCTTACAAACCCGGTGTTTTCAAGTGGAGCGGAAAGGGGCACCTCATGGGACCGTCAACTTTAAGACCAATGTCAATAGTCTCGTGGGCCACTGCCCATAGTGTAAAGTGGTCAGAAATAATGTACATTAAAAATTTAAATTTTGCCTTAGTATCTTCACAATTATATTTTGAATGCAAAGGCATGATTTTCTGCGATAATCTGTAGTGAAAATTTCAAACAAGAGAAAATTTCAAACAAGATTCTAGTTTCATATTACAGACAATCTAAACAGGTAAAGGAGGCTGACGGAACGCCACATAGCGTCGGCGTATTTAGAATATCCTTCGTCTTGTATTGTTTACTTAGCCTCACGGCTGCAATTAATTTGCCTGTTGTATGACAGACAAAGTTCCTTGCGGTATCTGGTTTCAACTAAGATATTCCGGCGCTGTAAATACGTTATAGTTCGAATTGAATTGGGCTTCAGTTTGAAACAGAGACACTAGCAGGAATACATAGATGCTTTCATACTGCAATAGTGTACAAGGTTTAGGCTACTACCTAGATGGCCAATCTTAACGCAGTGATAGTTACAGAAATCGGGCTGTGAGCGTAGCTGCGGTAAAACAAGACAGTGTTGCTGCAGCACCATCCCTGCAAGCGTCATTCTATTCTAAACACTCATTGTTCCAATTTAAAACTGTAACGGCTGAGACACAGATTAAATAATAGTTCCCACGTAAGCTGAGGTCCATAGATGCCACATTAACATACCCTGTAAACTGACAGGCAGGCTCTAATATAACCACCGAGGAGAGGTCAGGTAGTAGACTAACTATAGTTTATTTAATAAAGTTCCAAAAGTAGCTGCCCCTTGCAGCCAAACATACGGAACCTAATTTCAAGATCAAAATGTTGCATGAAACTTGGACACTTCCGAGTGCAGTTATGGTTGTCACGTTTCAACTTATTTCAATTCATATAAATTACCATAAATTCTCAATTCAGTTTATTTTAAACCTGTCTGCCTAATTAATACACTGTCAGCTAGTTGGATAATATTACCTACGGGTAACAAACATTATTGGATAAAGTCTTCATTATGGTCGACAGTTAAAATGCTTGCATCTGACAGTTTCTACGTTAGCGGCGGAAAACCTACCTTGTTACTTTTATATTTTTAATTTTATCTTTTGTTAATGAAAATGTTTATATTGTTATTTCTTTTTCTCCTTTTCGTTCTTTAAACTCTTCTTTGATAGTCTGGAAATATCCACGGCTATCATTATACCCAGTACTATTCCCTCATTATTGAGGATCAATGAAATCAAGAACAAGCGTTCGTCAGTGCTCTGTAAAAGGATCATTAATGTAAATGATCTTACTGTACCATCAGTCTTGAGATGGGTCACCGTTTCACCGTCGAACAATAATAAAGGTGGAAAGGGATGTGAAGCCACCACGCGTCTTCGATCCGTCAATCATAACCATAACGCACAAGAGTCAAGGATAATCTCACCTAATTGTGTCGGAGGAATGACGAATCGAACTCCTCGATGAAAGGCATATAGGATAGGTAACAGGTAACTTTAACCCTCAAGATAGTTCGCAGTGAGCAATACTCCGCTTTACAACGTGACAATAAAGTCGACACGTGACTCGCCTTAACACGAGTCATTCTTAACATTTCTTGGTTGCAAAATCCGGGTAGGTATCCGTTTGTTGCCTTTTCTATTTCTGCCTATAAAAGAACATGATATTCTCACAACTAGAATATTTATTCTACTTTTATTGTGTAATTAATTTTCTATATTAACTTCAATAATGAGCATTGTGTATTGTATACCTATGGAGCAAATATAAACATATCGTTGCTGCAATTTCCTTAGTAATGTTACAGTTTGTCTGTACTATGACTGTATGACTGCCTCTGTGGCGTAGTCGGTAGCGATACCGCCTACGCCTACGTGGTGATTCCCACCGGAGACAAATATTTGTGTGACCCATAAATGTTTGTCTCAAGAGTCTGGGTGTTTCTATGTATAATATGTATGTATTTAAAAAAAAGTATATAAGTATTAATATCCGTGGTCTGATACCCATAACACAAGCAGGTTATTCCTAGCTTACTTTGGGATCAGATAGCGTTGTGTGAAATGTCCGTAAATATTTATTTATTATTTATTTATTTATTTATGTACAGTATCAGTCGAGTTCACGACTCATATAAAAAGAGGGGACTCGTGTCGTGTTCCCAACTATATACCTAATAAGACCGCAAGAGACTAGTGATGTAGGTAATTGAAGTGTGGCTAACATGTCGATTTGTACTTTGATTTATTTAGTGTGTATTTAGACAATTTTGTAGGAATTTCTCACATAACGCTATCTAGCTCATATCAGCTTGTGCTGTAAGATCTAGACAACTGTTAAACATACTCATAATATATTTCTAAATACACACAATATGCATAGAAACACTAAAACTTCAAAACAAACATTTTTGAATCACACAAATATTTATTCTGACCCGGGAATCGAACCTAGGAACCTCAGCGCACCAGTAGGTTCCACTACCGCCTGCACCACCGAGCAAGCTTCTATATTTAGAAAACCAACAGCGATACAATAATTCACACAAATTCGGTAGCACCAGCCGAAGGGTATCGAGAGACGATCGCTCCGTCACTAGAAGCCCTCCGTTAATCATCAGCATAAAATGAGAGGTTATCGTCGCGCATCATTTCACTGGCTTCTTGCATTTCTTTTTTTCAAGCTAGTCGCTCGTATTAATTAGTTATTATGACATGAGACGGAACCATTTGCTAGTAAATAGTCCAAACTACTAGATACGCTCACTGATATCCTTCCTAATTCCTAATCTTTTGATTGAAAGTCTATGTACTGCGATGTAAGTCGATCAGCTAAAGGCAAAAGATATAAAAGTCACATGCGAACGAACGATACAATGGGTTTAACTGCCACTTTGACGACTCTCTTTTGAAACGAAGGGCTGAATTTAGGTGGAATCAAGCTATGAGCGAATACTTGATTTTTTAATGAGATACTCGAATGTTTCTTTCACTATGATTTCGTTTCGCAAATGTAGTAAAAACCTCCCTATAGATAATGATTATAATAGACCTCTAAGAAAAATCCCTTTTAAATAGCTTCTCTATCGGACCCATACCGTTAAGAGCGTAGGTACTAATTAGGACGTAAAGTGCATCATCTGCAAGTTGTCTATGCTTCATCTTACATGTTTGCACCATACAACTGTACAGCCAATAAGAGTTGCCGAATTAGCTATACGAGTTGAACTTTACGTGCCGGCACTTTATTCATTCCACACAAAGGCAAGTAACGTCACAAATTACATTATTGGAATTGCCAATAACTGTGCGGTTTGTATTTACACGATATACCTACGCAAAGTAAAATACAATGTAAGGTATACCTATTATATTTACCTACATATCACTACAAGTACGTAATACAATATTGAGTCAAAGACTTCTATTTAAACTGAGGTAGACGTGCCGTACTCTAACAAACGAGATTTCAAAAGCAATCCTCAAACACACACATCGCTAAGACTACACTAACTTAAAAATAATATTTACGTAATTGTCACCACAATAGCAATATACGAATAGAACAAGAGTAGATAAAAGAGAAGGCGTATGGACTCCGATTGCAAGCCGAGTACCTACTCTCGAAGTTTTGACTCACAAAAGTGCGAGCAACGCTGCTAATTAGCTCAGTTTATAGGTTTCAAAAATCGGTGCGTAGGGCATGTCTACCTCAGTTTTTTTTTAATTTTATACTACATCTACAGACGCTTGGTCCGTACCATTTTTTAGTTATAAATGTTTATTATAAATGTAATTTAAATTAATGTCTGTCTCCGCGTTAGACATATTCATGATTATATACAATAATATAATTACAATAATAATCTATGTAATGTAAAATAAATAAGCTAGTAGCGGCCCCGACCGTGTCGTTGCCGCTCTAAGTCAACGTTAAGGGCACGGATTTTTTATAAAGGACAAGAGAGTATCTCTCGCCTTATCGTCCCTTCGCCGGATCGCCATTTTTAGGTTGTAATCCCTCACTTGCTCTGTGGTCGCAACTTCAGCGCGAGTTATTAGACGCGCTGTCGCGTCGTCACTGCTGTCGTCTGTGTAGTAGACACAGGTGTTTGTGTGCCTTGAAATTGCGACCACAGCATGCGGGACACTTTGGAGGATTTGGGATTTGAGTGATGTTGTACGTACTATAACCACCTTTTCGTATGTCAATCCCTGCGATTCGTGAACCGTCAGTGTGCGAGATCCCTCGTTGTTACCGTATCCCTGGTTGATTAAGAGAGCTTTCTCAGCCTGGGTGTGGACGAGGTATAATGTGGCATCCTGTTTCGGGATCTCTGCACCTGTGAAAGGTCTCAACGACAGTGATTTAGTACGGTTTTTGAATGAGTATATGCCACTATAGATTTCACTGAGGGCATACGCTACATCCTGGGGGTTTCTGTACGTACATAACAGCTCTTTTGTTATGTTAGTAATAAGGTTGGGTCTATTATAGAACAGTGGGAAAAGGTTGTCTCTATCTATGTACGGAAGCTGATTGTTATCACCGATCAATAAGGCTTCGCTGGCTTTGGCAAGCTGTATTGCCATTACTATGAAGCCAAAGTGGTTCATAAGGGCCTCGTCCACTATGAGGCGTATACACGATTCTAGCTCAGTTTATATAGAAGTCTTTGTATTGAGTTCGTCCACCTCTATTTTCAAATCGAAAAATTTTACGAAAATCAATATCCAATTAGGTATACCGTAGGTATTTGCTCGTGTACTAGAAAGAACCACATCGTTCGAACTTTCTAACGTTCGTAAATGGACTGCCTAGGGAAATAATGTCCATCAATCATGGCTGTCACAATCCTCGATATTGACTCCTGTCAACCGAGGACAAGGTCTAATTATGTCGGTCGGTAGATTGATGGGTTGCCGTCGTTTCCTCAAACGTACACTTAATGAAGTTGGAAATTGTGTTGGGTGTTAAATTGTACAACTTTGGTCCAATGAAGTTATTTTTACGACTGAATGATATACCTAGTGAGAATTGGGTATCTGACAACTTCTTGAGGTTTTCAAGTAGGCAGGAGCATACTAGATAGGTATATAATTTAGCTCCACTTAATAGGTGCAGAGTCTATGGTCGTGTTGAAGGGACAGGTGGTGATTACCACTGCTGAAACAAATGTATAACGCTCCCCTTTATAGGGGTCGATAACAAGCGAATTGTAGTTATTTTAACCCCCAAATAAAACCATTAATACAATGAATCACATTTTATGCTTAATAACACAATTCATTTCATGCAATTTACATAAAACACAAAATCGCAGTACAAATACTTGAATATCGTAGTTTACAATCAAAATGTCAGGCTTCAATTTACTGGGCCATAATCCCAAGCGCACTGATGCGCAATAAATAGTGTGTAATTATGACAATTAATCTTATGTCATGGGCCTTCCATAATATCTGGAGACTGGGTGAAATATATAAAATTTTATAATATTTTTACTCTGTAATAGTACAATTTTAACCAATAAACAAGCTTTCGGCTTCGTTATGGTGTGACTCTTTTTTGAAGTGAAACTTCTTTATCGGCGTTGGAAAAAAATTTGCGTCACGTCACGTCACGTCACGTCACGTCACGTCACGATTTTTGGTTACGCGCCATCTTTGTTCTGTTCCCCACCACGGTGGATTCGAATTAAGAGTACTTTATCCAGGGATAGCATGTCATTTAAGGGTTTTTGGACTTTTGGACTTTTGGACTTTTGGACTTTTGGATGGGACATTGGTACTTTGGGTCTTTGGGACTTTGGAACTTTGAGACTTTGGGACTTTTGAACTTTTGAACTTTTGGACTTTTGGACTTTTGGATGGGACCTTGGTACTTTGGGTCTTTGGGACTTTGGGACTTTTGGACTTTGGGACTTTGGGACTTTGGGACTTTGGGACTTTGGGACTTTGGGCTTTGGGACTTTGGGACTTTGGGACTTTGGGACTTTGGGACTTTGGGACTTTGGAACCTTGGGACTTTGGGACATTGGGACTTTGGGACTTTGGGACCTTGGGACCTTGGGACCTTGGGACTTTGGGACTTTGGAACTTTGGGACTTTGGGACCTTGGGACTTTGGGACATTGGGACTTTGGGACTTTGGGACCTTGGGACCTTGGGACCTTGGGACCTTGGGCTTTGGGACTTTGGGACTTTGGGACCTTGGGACTTTGGGACATTGGGACTTTGGGACCTTGGGACCTTGGGACCTTGGGACCTTGGGACCTTGGGACTTTGGGACCTTGGGACTTTGGGACTTCGGGACCTTGGGACCTTGGGACCTTGGGACCTTGGGACCTTGGGACTTTGGGACTTTGGGACTTTGGGACCTTGGGACCTTGGGACTTTGGGACCTTGGGACTTTGGGACTTTGGGACTTTGGGACTTTGGGACCTTGGGACTTTGGGACATTGGGACTTTGGGACTTTGGGACTTTGGGACCTTGGGACCTTGGGACTTTGGGACCTTGGGACCTTGGGACTTTGGGACCTTGGGACCTTGGGACCTTGGGACCTTGGGACTTTGGGACTTTGGGACTTTGGGACTTTGGGACCTTGGGACCTTGGGACCTTGGACTTTGGGACTTTGGGACTTTGGGACTTTGGGACCTTGGGCTTTGGGACTTTGGGACTTTGGGACTTTGGGACTTTGGGACTTTGGGACCTTGGGCTTTGGGACTTTGGGACTTTGGGACTTTGGGACTTTGGGACTTTGGGACTTTGGGACTTTGGGACCTTGGGACCTTGGGACCTTGGGACCTTGGGTCCTTGGGACCTTGGGACCTTGGGACATTGGGACTTTGGGACTTTGGGACTTTGGGACTTTGGGACCTTGGGACCTTGGGACTTTGGGCTTTGGGACTTTGGGACTTTGGGACTTTGGTACTTTGGGACTTTGGGACTTTGGGACTTTGTGACTTTGGGACTTTGGGACTTTGGGACCTTGGGACTTTGGGACTTTGGGACTTTGGGACTTTGGGACTTTGGGACTTTGGGACCTTGGGACTTTGGGACATTGGGACTTTGGGACTTTGGGACCATGGGACCTTGGGACCTTGGGACCTTGGGCTTTGGGACTTTGGGACTTTGGGACTTTGGGACTTTGGGACCTTGGGACTTTGGGACCTTGGGACCTTGGGAGCTTGGGCTTTGGGACTTTGGGACTTTGGGCTTTGGGACTTTGGGACCTTGGGACCTTGGGACTTTGGGACTTTGGGACTTTGAGACTTTAGACTTTGAGACTTTGAGACTTTGAGACTTTGAGACTTTGAGACTTTGAGACTTTGAGACTTTGAGACTTTGAGACTTTGAGACTTTGAGACTTTGAGACTTTGAGACTTTGAGACTTTGAGACTTTGAGACTTTGAGACTTTGAGACTTTGAGACTTTGAGACTTTGAGACTTTGAGACTTTGAGACTTTGAGACTTTGAGACTTTGAGACTTTGAGACTTTGAGACTTTGAGACTTTGAGACTTTGAGACTTTGAGACTTTGAGACTTTGAGACTTTGAGACTTTGAGACTTTGAGACTTTGAGACTTTGAGACTTTGAGACTTTGAGACTTTGAGACTTTGAGACTTTGAGACTTTGAGACTTTGAGACTTTGAGACTTTGAGACTTTGAGACTTTGAGACTTTGAGACTTTGAGACTTTGAGACTTTGAGACTTTGAGACTTTGAGACTTTGAGACTTTGAGACTTTGAGACTTTGAGACTTTGAGACTTTGAGACTTTGAGACTTTGAGACTTTGAGACTTTGAGACTTTGAGACTTTGAGACTTTGAGACTTTGAGACTTTGAGACTTTGAGACTTTGAGACTTTGAGACTTTGAGACTTTGAGACTTTGAGACTTTGAGACTTTGAGACTTTGAGACTTTGAGACTTTGAGACTTTGAGACTTTGAGACTTTGAGACTTTGAGACTTTGAGACTTTGAGACTTTGAGACTTTGAGACTTTGAGACTTTGAGACTTTGAGACTTTGAGACTTTGAGACTTTGAGACTTTGAGACTTTGAGACTTTGAGACTTTGAGACTTTGAGACTTTGAGACTTTTGGACTTTTGGCCTTTGGGACTTTTGAACTTTTAGAGGGGACCTTGGTACTTTGGGTCTTTGGGACTTTGGAACTTTGGGACTTTGGGACTTTTAGATGGGACCTTGGTACTTTGGGTCTTTGGGACTTTGGAACTTTGGGACTTTTGGACTTTTGGACTTTTGGCCTTTGGGACTTTTGAACTTTTAGATGGGACCTTGGTACTTTGGGTCTTTGGGACTTTGGAACTTTGGGACTTTGGGACTTTGGGACTTTTGGACTTTTGACCTTTGGGACTTTGGGACTTTGGGACTTTGGGACTTTGGGACTTTGGGACTTTGGGTCTTTGGGACTTTGAGACTTTGGGACCTTGAGACCTTGAGACCTTGGGACTTTGGGACTTTGGGACTTTTGGACTTTGGACTTTGGACTTTGGACTTTGGACTTTGGACTTTTGGACTTTTGGACTTTTGTACTTTTGTACTTTTTGACTTAATTTAAGGTGAGGTGAAAATTAAGTTTATGAAGAAGTTTCACTTCTTACGTGTGTACACTAAGTACACGCAATTTTTTTTTTTCTTTGAAGTCTTTGTGGGGCCTGATACTTACCCGAATTCAGGAATTTTGTAGCATAGAAATATACAATCACCAGTTATAGCGATTCCATGTACTAGGTACTAGGTAAATAAAGAAAATATTCCTTCCTAGACCCTTGCATCCAATACGAGGGATCTTTCACAACACAGCACTTGTCGCGAAAATACGCTGTCTATTCCACTAACAAACAACTGCATTAAGCACAATGTGAAGTTTTCCCATTATGAACTTTCTCTCTACAAAAAAATATCTCAATAACCATTTAATAGTCCCTTTATTGTCATAAAAGGTTTAGACTACGCCCTTTCCTATGCTCTAGTCCATCTCTATACTTAAAATAAAAGCACCTAAGCTATTTCTTAATAAATGAGCAGCGGGTGTCTCGTCCAGCTTAATTTTGCAAGTTAAAAACGTTTCGCCATCATCTTACGCCTTGATGCAACGATTCCCTTTGTAATTTCAATACCTTTACTGTGGATTTCCGTGCGAGTATCATTACTCAAATCGACGAGGCTGTAGCGCGCACGCGATACAGCCCCTATCGCGAGTTGGCGAGTCAGTCTCCCGTAAAGTGTTGTGGTACTCTCAGTTGAGTGAAGAGATTTCTTGCACGGATGACTTTCTGTTTCTCAATGAACACGTATTTTTTTCTTCACACAGACTTACGGCAAAGATAATATAAAAGCTTACGATACGAATATAATTATATAAATTAGAATCATTCGCTGAAATATACGGGTATCTATGTGACTGGCAACTGGAACCAACCCTTGAATTTCAGAACACGGAAATGCTTGCAAATGTAAATGCCATAAAGCGGCCGCCCATGTCAAGCCCAGCCATAGCGTAACATTCTGAACGCAGTGATCGTTTACTGAACAGTGAGTCAGGGGAGCTACGAGTGTTTCTCTGTAGGTACTCGTATATGTGTTAAAACATGTTTTCTAATAGCAAAAAAAATCCACAACTGCATTATTTTGTAGTTAGCACTTTCTGTATGCCAGACGTTATTTAAAGGCACCACACTACGAGTTCATCTATGCAAAATTGCACCTTTGAAATACGACTATAATTCAAAGCAAGTATTTTTATACAACCACAGCTAGCCTAAAGTAATTATAGGTAAGCTTGTGCTATGTGATCTACAAAACTGATAAACATATACATGCCTATAATTCTAAATATCACCCAAAGATCGGCACAAACATTTGCACCCATAAGGTTTGAGGTATCGGGTTCGAGAGTCAGAGAAATCAGATGCTATAGAGCAAAGAAGATGATTGTGTGACTGATGTACGAGTTTTTAATTTTTTTTTAACGTGAGGGAAAATCCATCATGGATGCTATTCCCGGGTAAGCCCTCGGAAGCCTCCCAGGACTCCCAACAGACCCACGGCCGCCACTGCGGCTTCACCCAGGGGGCGGTTCGGGTGCTATCCCGCGACTTTGGGGGGTTTCGGGTGTGATCCCGCTTCGAAGGGGGGGCGTGCGTGAACTCCTCACGTCACTCTGCCGTCATGGGCTGATCCTGTAAGGACGGTAAGCAGCCCTCTCACCATCTTCAGGCCCACGGCCCACGGTCACGGGCGCGGCGGCGTCCAAGCCGCCGACTGCGGAACTCGGGTGGGAGAGTTCTCTCCCGTTCCCGCTCCGCCGGCGCAGTCCCACCTACTCCCGCTGGAGATCATGGCTCGCACCATGGTGTCGAGCGAGAGAGTGTCCACGTCCAGACCCACTACTGCTGTACGAGTTAAAAAGATTGGTTATTGTGTTGACAATATTTGCTTCATAATCTACGCGTACTCTAATAACGACAGAAGTGATCATAAATATTCTTTCAACTTGCACCAAGTCCCAAAGCCGCCGTGCAAATTTCTGGCCCATTTTTATTCGCTTTTTACGAATAATATTGTGTTCTTAGCCTCGCTACTGTTTATGCTAATATTTATTTTGTTTAATGAATCGTATGAAAGAACTATTTAAAACCGCGGAAGCAAATGTATTCCTTTCCTTATACAGTATCAGGCGAGACTAAATTCGTATGCAAATGTTTGGTACGTTCATGTGATTTTTACAACACAGGATATAATTCTAGTTACGTTTTGAACTGTTTTTGTAGATGTTTTATTATTTTATACACGAAAGTTTGTAAGCATTAATGGATGTTTATTACCTACTCTGTCACGCTCTAAAGGCTGAATGAAATATTAAAGAAAATGAATTATTAATAAATTAGTAAAGGTCTAGAATGACACATAGGCTATAAAATAAATAAATTAAAGATCACAAAAATATACAATTTGACTCAGAAATCCAACCTGCGATTTCTACACGAGCGACAGTTGCATACTCTAACTACTGCACCACCACAGTCATAAATTAAATCATCATAAATATTTATGAATGTGCTGCGTGTTTTTAGACTTTATTAAAATTCCAAATACGTTTGCTGTTAACAAAGTTTATGCAAATGACACCATTAATGTCAATACGACCCACACACACTGGCGCGCAGTACACGGACACACAGGCACGCTGGACTCTGCGCTGCAAGTGTAGGGACTACCTACATGGAATTTTTAAAAGCTGATTGAATCCTCACCTGTATTACACCTCCTCCTCACCTATACTTAAATGCTTAAGCCCTAAGGTTTAGGTAAACTAACTGTTTGAGGCTTACACATAGAGTTTGGAATAAATTTAAAGTCCTAGCGGCTTATTACCTACATTTTGTTAATAGGGCTCAGCCCCTGTGATTATAGTGGATCTATAATTTCATTTATTCAACGAAATAACAAATAAAATTAATTTTAGATGCGCCATTAGCGATTCTAGACGATTTCATTCGCAATAACAAATAAATCACCAATAAATTAATCACTTGAAGACTACAAGAGCCAATTTCAAAGCAAGGGATGGTGTCGGTACGTCTGTCTGAGGAACTCAATAGCACTTGGGTGTCGACGTGGACGGTTTAGGTATTGGTAGACGTATTCAGTAGTGGACTACTGCCACGTGAATTTTTATTTACACGCTTCGAAAATATATTTCTAAACTAGATGACGCTCGCGGCTTCGCCCGCGTGAAATTCGGTACCCGTTCCCGCTTCCCGTGGGAACATATTCCCGAAATGACAAGTAGCCTAGGTATGTGTTATTCCAGACTATAGTCCATCCCCGTACCAAATTTCAGCCCAATGCGTTCAGCCGTTAGAGCGTGATTGAGTAACAAACATCCAAACATCCAAACATCTTCACAAACTTTCACATTTATAATATTATAGTAGGATAGTAGGATTTCGTTAAAAATCAGTGACTCTTTATCTCAGAATAGTCTCGATACCAAAAACAAAGGTGAAGTTATTAGAAATACAAGTACCTACATACATAAAATTGTATACAGGGCGTCACACGGCAATGCCACTTGGAAGGAAAGTACCTACCTTAAATATTGTAGATGGAACATTTTAATGAAAGAAGATATTATTTTAATTTAAAAAACAATTTAAACTGCATTCATAGATTTTTAAATACTTACATGATGATGAAAAATAGAAACGATGATGATGAAAATACATAGAAAAAAACGTAGTAAAGAGAACTAACACAGCTTTTGCATTAGCTATTCAACAAAGGGTCAACGTTCATCTCACAGCGCGTCGCCGTCGGTCGGCCGGGTAAATAGGATAGACCGCATAATGGGCTTTATCTAGATATATCCACAGTTGATAGACGCTAAACCTCGTTCATACTTTTTGAAATAAAAAAGGATCTGACTATTCTACTAATATTATAGATGTGAGAGTTTGTTAAGATGTTTGGATGTTTTCAACTTTTTCGCGCTGTAACGACTGAACAAATCTGGCTGAAACTTGGTACAGAAATAGAAAATAGTCTGGAATAAGACATAGGGACATACGCAAAATTTTTCCTCTTGAATAAGTTATCACGGGATGTGAAAATGGTAAAAGAATTAAAATGTCTTATTGATATACCTACAGTAATAAATTATTCTTCACCATATAGCAGGGAACATCACAAAGCTATTTTGAAAGCTAAGGCCTGTTTCGATTGAAGTTGTTTCAAAGTGTTTTCCTATGTGTCAGTTGATTGTGTGTGATGTGATTAAATATTCATCCTTTTCTGGGAGTTCCGAGATGGGTAGGTTACTAACATAGTGAAAGTGACAATAAAAACCAAGTTTAATATTGTTTCTCCTTTTATATTGAAAAAGTCAAATTTATTTCAATAGAAAGATAGGTACAGTAATATTCTTATCAAATATAGATTTGGACCGATATACCTACTCGAAATGCGAAGTTTCTAATTTTGGTTCGGATTTGAAAGAATAGTTATTGACTTTTCCTGTATATAGTGCCCGGTGAAATGTCTCAATACGTGAGACTAATAAAGCCATTGACAAACACACAAACGTCTGTCATTTCTGTGAGATGTCTCATTTCGCGGCTCGACGACCCCGTCCTCTTCATTACCCAGGAGTATGAGCTGAAGATGGGATGAAAGCTGTTCGGATAACAGAAGCATTATTCATGATGAGTTCAATAATAAATGATCATGTTGTACAAAAGATAGTATTGTTAGAGTTATCATGGGTTTTTACAGAAGTTTTTTTTTATGTTTGCTTTAAAACCTTTTTTCACATTATAATACTTGATTATTTTTATTGTATATTGAAATATATACTACTAAATAAACTATATTACACGACAGCAGAAACAACAGCGAATTATTTTCAATTCTTTCATTTATTTTGCTTATGCGTCGTTATAAAAGCAGAGGTGTGGGCGTTTGTTAAATAACTGTATCTATATATCTGCCATGTTATATATAAGTTCAAAGGGCTCAAGGCCTAACATATACCTACACACAAATAGACAGGTGATTAAATAAACAAGGAATTTATAAAAACTCTAGATCACGAATACGAATTATAAATGTTTTACTTTTTTGATGTATAAAAAAATAAACATTCGAAATTGGGAAGCGACGGACGAGCGTTTTACATTACAATTAAAGAACATAAAAATGGAATCTGCAGTAGTTTCGAGCACGAAATACAATACCTACTGCCTTCGCAACGAAACTAGCAAACAATAGGATTGTGTCGCGATACCACTTATATCTCACAGACCGGTGAAGGAGGAGTAGGTACCCACGAACATTCCTTTACAAGGACTAGGTACTGTCCGTCGGTTCACATGACAGTTAGGAAATTAAATTCTTGTCATAGTTCACAGTAGTTGTTAGAACTACTCGTGTTAGGGTCTAAGTGGTGTTGTGTTCAATACATTTAACAACATCCGTGTAAAATAAACTCCTTTATTTTACATTACGCCAAATTGCATGCTAATAAATCTGATATACCTACCTCTATTATATCGATTGACCGACATCACAAGTACGTCAATATCACATCGCCCGAAGTTTCTTTAAGACATATCTAAGACATTACGACCGGTCAATTAGGATCGCTATAAAGAAAATTGAATATTTTGTGATGTAGATGTCTGGACAGACACGCAATATCCCGGGCACATCCTGATGTTTATGGCGTCTTTTGTTATAGTCTAAAAAGAGACGTGGCTTGTCTGGGAGCGGTCACCCACAATGTCTTTGTTATATAAGGAAGTTAAATAACAAAAGCTGCAAGGTTTATCATGACCTTTCAAAATTATTTAAACTTTTGTGGCTGAGAAAGAAAATCTGTTAAAATTTATTTTCCGTTGTTCTGGCAGAGATATCAAAGTAAAGTTCTCGTTTTGTTGATACATTTGTAAATCGTTTGTATTTTACTCTTCTTGTAAACCTAAAACTTGGATTGGGTTCGATTCATTTAGTCAAAATCAGATGTTGTAAAGTAATCTTTTGATCTACAGGAAAAGGCTCGGAGCATGATGTTGTATACCCTAGTAGATTCAAAGGTAAATTCTGAAAAACGCACGTCTATAAAGTTTGAATACATACTTTGCGCCATCTGTCAAAATTTACTTTTCGATGTAGTTAAAAGTCCCATAAAACATTTATTGATATGTAATGTATTGTGCGCACAAGACAACAAAGCTCATGTTATACTGGCGGATAGATAACAGCTCTCAGTACTACCTACTTATATAAGTAGTTTGTTTGTAGAAATAACAGTAGATAGCAATTAGCTCCTTGCAGAAGTAGCTTGCATCTTTACTTGCTCCTATTATTTACTTTCAGTCTAAAAACTTGGCCTGGATAAATATTGGTACTTACATAAAGTCACGCCTCTTATCCTCGAAGAGGTTGGCAGATGCATAGATACTATTATGGCCATAATTCCGTACATAATTATAAATGCGAGTATATTCATTAGGTGCTACGAGTTTCTTAGTAGATCTATAACAGCCGAAGTTATGAGGCTCAGCTAGTAATTAGTACGGCAGAATAGCTTTTGCCGGGTCTGAGCAGAAATGTAAAATACTCTTGTATCCTAAAGTATCATCGGTATTCGACAACATATTTTATTTACCATCGAAACCTTCGGTTATAGATCGAAGTGTGAAGTATCAAGTGGTCCTCGGCACAGGCTCTCCACCGCACGAGGAGGGTGTGAGAGTCCTTGAACGCTCTGATATTGATATTGCGTGATCGTAATTTATTTTATAGGGATGATGGTTTACTATGCGGTTCCTTTAAAGTTTTAGTTCGAAATATTTTGATTTGTTATTTGTGGGTTCGTTTTCCTATTAATCTCTGATGTTGACACAGCCCTCGACATTACTGTAAGTGTTCTGCACAAACTGAAAAGTCTTTCATAATTAATTTATTAGAGCCACGACGAATATTAATAAACTTTAAACTATTTTCTCTCCTGAATGGGTAGGCACTTTAGTTTACCTTAAAGCTTTAAATAGGTCCCACCAAACTGTGTGAGTTCATTCGCTTTAGTTGATGGAAAATGACAGGGTGAGGGAAGTCACGTGTTAGTTTAACGACTTGTTAACACTTAACTAGTTGTCGCCATTTGCGTCTGCGGTGGCTACACTTGACTTGTTAAATAACAGATAAGTGGGTGGAGGGGGTTTGTATAGACTCTGTATCGGTTGATAAATTCAAATTACCTATGACAAGCCACTGTAACAGTTGTTTAATCTGTTGTCTGTTAAGAGTGAACTAGGCCAAGTTTCTCCCCGCTTGCAGTTCCTGATTCTTCAAGCGGACCGTGAAGGGGCACATCACTAGGCGGCGAACTTGAGAATCTGTCAATTAATAGTCTCGTGGACTGTGAGAGTGCCAGAGTGGCAACCATTTCGGTAAACGTCGGAAGTGGCAACCAATTCGGTAAACGTCGCAAGTGGCAACCAATTCGGTAAACGTCGCAAGTGGCAACCAATTCGGTAAACGTCGCAATCGATTTGTATATCTATCGGAGGGTGTCATTTTGGTGAGCTAAATACGAGTGTTAAAAGAAAAAAGGTATGCCAATGAAACAGAAATTCTTTTAAGGTATAAGCCAGTACCTTTTTTTTTTTTAACGTGTGGAAATCCTACGTGGATGCTATGCCGGACTCCTACCGACTAAAACCACACGATGCCCTACAACTGTCTAAGGCCGGGAGTCCCGGGTAAGCCCTCGGAAGGATGTCCCAGGGCTCTCGGCAGACTTTGACGAACACTTCAACCTTGCCTATGGGGTTCGGGTGCTATCCCGCGTCTGGGTAGTTGGTTCGGGTGTTAAACCGCTACTAGGGGAAGGGGGGGGGGGGATTTGGGTCTGTTATAAGCCTAGTCAGGGTTTGGTGGCAAATATCTTGATGGGAGTCCCTTTTATCCAATAGTAGCAACTAAAGTAATGGCTCTGCCGTTTGCAATAATTGAAATACAACGTTGATACCTACTTTGTGCAAAGAAACATTGCTTTACCATGTTTCAACATGCCCGTAGAGATATAAGGTACTCCAAAACAGCTAAGGTGTATTGTTCCCTTTAGAAGGGTTTACATTACTCAGCCAATGTGAGGATTAAACGAGTGCACATTTGCAATGCATGGGAGTTCACATCCCGGGTTGTACAATCTCTTGGTAAGCGATAAAAGCGCTCTTGCTTAAGGCTATAGTCAGTTTACAATGAAGGCGGTTCAGTGAGTGAAACCGATTTCGCCGCACAATTGCACTATGTTGATAAACGAAATAATAAATATATTTTTCTTCGTGAGAAGAGTGTATGTTTCCAAGAGATTTATTTTATAAAATAATAAAAAGACAAAAGGACCACAGTTTTGTTTACACGAAGCAAAGTTAAATGTAGTGCTGCATTCTTGTTTGAAAAATACATTGTGAATTTCTCACGTTTCTGTCCATCGTAATATACCTACCTATTACCTATTATTAGTTCAAATTTTAAGTCAAGGCAAATTAATTAAACGCGTATGAATATGTCTTTGTTGGCTTACCTAAGCGCAAAATAATGATCAAATCCTCTGTCTTTAATAACAATAAACTTTGCGCAATTGTGTAAGGCCTCCTGTTTAATGAGCCGCTATCTTAATTACGTTTCGAAAGTGTTCCAAAATCCCTCCAGGGTACCTACAGTAGAATGTACCAGATATAGATACATGTTTAATAATGGGACATTATCTACGGAGTAACTCCTTTGAGTTTCATAAATGACTGGGTTTTAGTTAGACAGGCAATGAATTTAAAATCATTTATAGTAATGTTGTATGATTGTAACAGGCTTACTGTTTCTTATATATTGAACAAGATTCAGTAATTATTAAAATAGCTAAATACCGCGTAAGTAAGTAATGCGTAGAATCTTTAACAAAGTTTCAGCGTCCTTCGTGCTATTCAAGGTATTTCGACGAAATTAAATTAAGCCCTCCCTGGTATGTACTTACCAACGACCTTCAATTCAACGGAAAAGTTAATGTAACCACTAAATTCTGTTTTCGTAACATTAACTTCTAAACAAGAAAGCTATGTAGCTGTTCTTTTTATATAATGTGAGGTACAGCTTTCACAGACTACCTACTTACGCTGTAATTTAATGTACATACCTACAGTACAGCAGTACCAATATTGTGACATGTGTAAGCCAGGATTGGCAACCATGACCTAGACCAGTATATTCGGGGCGCAAGCCAATCACTCTCAATCAGACCCACAAGCGTCCCGCCTGCTGACTATTGTCGAGGTCATGGCTAAGAAACGGAAAATCCCGCCCCCCCCCCCTGGCTAGCGTACGAAAGTAAGGCACTCTCTCAATATGACATTATGAGAGAGCTACTGCAAGCAGTTTGATTGGTTGCCACAGGTAACGAACGGTCAAAAACACTATCCTTCATTTCGTGTCCAACATTTGCAATACGTGTTTGTAAGTATGAATGTTTGTTACCTGTTATGGTTTGACAGCGGATCTGGCTGAAACTTGGGCCAGGAATAGGATATAGTCTGGAATAATACGTAGGCTCCATTTTATCCCATGGGATGCGTAAACGGGAACAGATTCCCAGGAGCGCAAAGTCACGGGCACCATCTAGTTAACTAATAAATAAATAAATCTAACAAAGCAGCACTTAATAACCAGTAAATATTGTTTTAATTAACTTTACTACTCTTATCTATAAACCAATATAGATTAATCTACAAACGATGCGGACAGATGATCGCTTGTTCAGACAAAGGATTGTTATTGAGCGAGTTGGAGATAATAGGGTTTGTTGGTCACCCAATCGGGTACGATATATTTTCTGCTTGGTATTGATGAAAAAGGCGTTCAATGAGTACTATATTACCTACTTAATAACCTAATAAATTACTACTAACCTAACCTAACCCATCTTTCAAACAAATGAAACAGAATCAAAATCAGTTCATCCGTTTGGGAGTTACGATGCCACAGACAGACTTACAAACACGCACACACACACACACACACACACATACACACACACACACACACACACACACACACACACACACACACACACACACACACACACACACACACACACACCCACACACACACGTCAAACCTATAACACCCCGTTCGGGTTTCCGTCGGGGGTTAGAAACATGGAACGACCTGTCCGCACACGTGTTTCCCTCATCTTACAATCCCGGGTTCTTCAAGAGGAACGTGAAGAGGTACATCACAAGGCCGCCTACTTGAGGACCACTTACTGAAGTGGCCCCCAATCGCTAGATGCGCCTAACAATTATTTTTATGATACCTACAACAAATTTGTCAAAATCCTGAAACAATTTAATTTAAGTCCCACCCTCATCAAACAATAACACCATATATTTCCCCTTTCGCAAGTTCAAATACGTTCGTCGGCGTAGCAACATTGTAGAAGGTGAACAATTGACCTCGCGTGATTTCAGCACCGCGAGTTATTACACAGGGTCACACCACACGTACAGGGCCGGATGGCTTTGTTATGGTAGGTATGCAAAACATTTTATTACCAATGTGGGTTGATTCTGATAGATGATGATAGACAGAGTTACAACTGTAATTTAGGAATGTCCGTTCAAAATATGAGACTGCACCTAAGCCATTGACAGTTGCCACCATCTTGAGGGTCAATGTTATACTCTTGTGGACAGAGACCCTCCATACACAAGTTTCGCTAGATGTCGCCATGATGTCGTTTCAGCAGGCGTCATTTAGACCAGCTTAATATTTTCAGCAGTTGAAATTCTCTTATAACTGCAGCTGATCTTGGAATAACATTGGTACAGGATACCTTCTAAAAAAATTCTACACTTACAATATACTTTCTAAATAATTCAGTCAGTTCTAAAATGTTGTGCTCTCAATTTGTAATCACACTCGGCTAAATATTAGTAAAGCCACAAACATTTCACCTCGGCATTCTCTCGCAGATTTTACAGTGTTTAATACATCCCTGTGTAACGCGTTAATGTTGCACATACCAACACAAGCTGCCATTTATCCTGGCGTGTTGGGGGCAACGTGAATTTAGATTGGAATTAGAAATGTAAAAAGTATTGGTATGCTTAGTGCCAACAGTGTGAAGAGGCCAACTGGGTGTTGTATGTGATAGAACAATGCATTTGAAAAATAACTGTGACGTTCACAATATAAAAATTGCTTTTAAAACCACACAAACCCTTATACGTAGATACGTGTTTAGCGTCGCGCCAGTTAACTCCTCGAAACGGTGTTCCAGGATTCCCAGTATCACCTTAAATGCTGACATATTTTGTATCTATAATATGTATGTATTAAGAAATATACCTATACTGCTCGTTCGCTCTAACTTTGCCGCTCGGCTCCATACTAAAGTCGAATTTTTAATTAGACAAAGTAAATTGACAGCAACTAATGTCACTTCTTCATACAATGTTGCGTATTTTCTATGACGAAGTGACATTAGCAACTGTCAATTTACTTCGTCTAATTAACAATTCGGGTATACGCCTCTACGCCTGCGGCAAAGTTAGAGCCAACGGGTAGTAAGTATGTTTATTAGTCGTCTAGATCCCATGGCACACATTCAATATTACTTTAATTTGGTTTAAATGATGCTGTGTGAAAATGTCCACAGTTATTTATTTATTTAACTTAAATATAAATAGGTAATTCCCGACAATAATAACGCCATTATGATGGAAACAGACATTTACCTAATAAGAGAGATAAGAGTCCGTACAGTTTTATATCAGAACTATGTAATGTGCTGTATAAATTGCGCCTGCACTACGTGTATGTAACAAGTGTACAATGTAATCCCTACCTAAATGAAGCCATGTTGAATTATAATATCCAACAATTAGTAAAAAATTATACAAAATGTACATTTATAGGGTTACCATTAAATAGATATTTTTACCGGAACGAACTTACCCACAATCAATATTACTACATCAATAAGCTATGCGATAAATTAAACACGGATATTGATCATAGACTTTACCAAAATCAAATATTTGTCCGAATCAAAAACAATCTTGCCAGATCACGTGCTCCACGAGGCAAAGATTATCGCAGACATATTTACTCACAACCCTCAAAAAGTTTACAAACAAAAATCACTTCATACTTTCCCCCATCTAAGAATACACAAAAAGGCGTCGCCTCACACTCGTCCACCAAAAGTCAGCCTGTCGCGCCAAACTTAGAGTTTTTTCGGCCCTGAAACAAACCATGAGACCCTTACACTATTCCACCAAAATATCGCGGGATTAATAAATAAACAGGATCCACTCCTAATTGCATTAGAAGACATTATCAACGTCCAAATAATCTGTATATGCGAAACATTCATAAAGAGAGGTACGAAAATGAACTGTAATATTAATAATTATCGAATGGTAGCCTCGTTCTCTCGAACGAATAAGCGAAGAGGCGGCACATGGATTCTTTTAAAAAATCATTTACAGTATAAAGAGGTTGAGAATTTGTTTCCGCCAACACCGTTCCATTTTGAATACTGTGCGACTGAGGTGGTTAACTATAATCTAATTGTGGCTTGTATCTATAGAACACCAAACTCGAACTCGACCATATTTTTAGACAATTTGGAGATCCTCACAGGTAAACTAAGTAGGAAAAGAAACAAATACATCATATTATGTGGCGATTGGAACATAAATACACGAAAGACCAATACATTGACAAATAGACTTGACTCCATACTGAACTGCAGCAATCTCAGAAGTCATATACATCTGCCTACACGCGATGACTCCTGTCTAGATTTGATAGTGAGTAATATCCCAGACCTCACTCCCAACATTCACTGCCTGGGTCTTTCTGACCATCAAACGGGGCAATCAATAACCTTCACACTCAAATCTCAAAAAGTCCGACAGGCACCCGAGTTTTGGTTCAGACGGGTGAGAGATTTATGTGACGTAAATATTAATACTTACAAATCTTATCTGTCCCAATTATCCTTTTCCGATGTGCTAATTGAGACAGGTACAAACGAGGCTTTTAACACATTCCATGACATGATCAAATTGTTTTATGACCTATGCTTCCCAATGAAAAACATTAAGTGTACAATCAAACCAACTAAAAATAAATGGCTGACCAAAGGTATAAAAATGTGTTGTGTAAAAAAAAGAGTTCTTTATACCAGGTATCGTCTTTACAAAGAAAATAAAAAACAGAATAAATGTAAGTATTTACACTATTCTAATATATTAAAGAAATGCATACACACAGCACAACAAATTAATAGCCAGCGTTATATCGCCTCTTCGAAAAACGTCTGCAAGGCTGCATGGCACCTGATTAAGGATAAAACCAATAAGAAACAACAGCAACCAAAGATTGATGCAATAATGTTGGGAGACAGATTATATGAAGATCCTGCCGAACTATGTGATATATTTAATGATTATTATATAACACAAACAAACACACACACACATACCATGACCAAAAACTGCACAACTAGTATACCTCATAATACTAAGAGCATGTTCTTGACACCAGTGGATGAGTTTGAAATCTCCAAAATAATCTCAAACCTAAAAGACACTTATTCCACGGGCTATGACGACATAATTACTAAAGCATTAAAAAGGTGTGCCTCAAGTTTGGTTGTCCCACTTACACACATTATCAATCTGTCTCTATCGGAAGGAAAGTTCCCGGACCGTCTGAAAATGTCTGTGGTCAAACCCTTGTACAAAAAAGGAGACAGATCTCACATTAATAACTACAGACCCATAACCTTAATTCCGGTTTTGGCTAAGATTTTTGAAAAAGTAATTTGCTCTAAATTAGAAACTTTCATTACATCATGTGATATACTTGCCAACCAACAATACGGATTTAGGAGATCAAGTTCTACTTCATTGGCATGCTTCTCGTTAATAAAACAAATTACTCGGAGTCTGGATGATAAATCAAAAATTGCGTGTGTTTTTCTTGATATGACTAAAGCATTTGATTTCGTCTGTCACAAAACACTTCTGTCAAAATTATATAACTATGGTGTGCGGGGAACCGCCAATGACCTGATTAAGACCTACTTAGATAATCGATTGCAGTGTGTTGAAATATCAAAAATCGAACAACACCAACAGAAGGTATTCAGATCTGAGTATCGTCGGAATGGTTACGGTGTACCGCAGGGGGGTCTGCTCTCTCCTCTTCTGTTTTTGCTCTACATAAATGACCTACCGAAAGTAGTGAATCAGGAGTGCATACTTTTTGCGGATGACACAACATTTATTGTCAAGGGCAAAAACAACGATGAGCTAGAATTTAAAATAAAAGAAGCAATTAAAAAGACCAGTGCATGGTTAGAAATGAACAACCTAAAAATCTACGAATAATGTATACTATAGAAATGTAACTTCTATAAAGTTACCGCGAAAATCTTGGAGCAACTTACCCATACTAAAATACAGCAATAAAACACAAAACTCACACATTCATAGTTCAACACTTGCCCGCGATTGGTCGCGCCAAGGTCATGGCGGCTCGGCGCCCCACCCGAAGCGGCAAACGTGGACGGTGTTATACAATAATAAGAAAGCTTGTTATTGAATAAGTTCAATCAATAGAAAGTTATTATTTTTCTATTCATTGAACAACATACGCCTACAAATGAAAAACGGTTACGGTTTTTTTTAAAATTAATTAGTTTTTAAAATTTTTATGGCGGTTGGAATTTGGTAAAGACTCCTTTTTAGCAAATTAATGCAAACGAATTATGACAAATTGTTCGATTATGCTTTTAACAAAATAACGTCGTAATTGCTTTCTATAGGATGGCTTTCTTTAAGGGGTTTCGTGACGTCATTTTGTTCTTTTATATTGGCTTAACACTTCTTTTTTATTAATTGCAAATACATATATAAAATATCGCAGTTTTTCTTAATCGCTTAACCTTTCCATTATTTAGTGTGTACATGTCATTAGTTTAAAAGTGTATGTTACTGTACTGCGCATTTTACTGTACTGACTAGGCATCCAATTACGTTCATTTCTTTCCAAACGAATCGCATTTACCCATTTTTCAGGCTGGACTTCATTTGTTGGGAATCCGTGAAATTCAAATTATAATTTAATTTCTATGCATAATATCATCCAACTAATATAATATCGTACTAACAATATTACCTTAGCGCTTAACATACTATAAACACTGCATAAAAATAATTTAATTTTCGAATTGAGTTCATGTTGCATAACACTTTTCAACGTCACCAGTACGTGTTTTTAAAATGAATATTTACTCACCTATGGAGGGTGATTTCAGCGTTTTTCATATCCGTATGGTTTCTACACCACTTCAGAACACACGAAGGCATATTTGAAATATAATTAACGCGAAAAAACCATTAAAATCACTGACAGATTGGTTCCGGTGACACAACCGAACGCTATGCGTGACAGCGCGGACTAAATGTGTCGCGCGGTCCCCATTTTAAGCAACGCCTTCCGCGGTCCCCATTTGGTGGTGCCATTTTTTGAGCAGAATTATGCTTCTATAGTATACATTATTCGTAGCTAAAAATCAATACAACCAAGACCAATATTGTACAGTTCCAAACATATAAAAGTAATACAGCAAATCTAAAAATAGTCCATAATAACAATGTAATTGACTACTGCGACGAGTGTATGTTCTTGGGACTTATGGTGGACAAATTCTGCAGCTGGAAGCCAGCCGAATAAGATCCTAGTCAAAATCGACCGTTTTGTCTTTGTCCTGGGCAGAATCCGGCAAATTGTTAACCTACATACTGCAATCATGACATATCATGCATACGTATCCTCTGTGCTCCGATATGGAATTGTTGTGTGGGGCAATTCTGTGGACGCGGATAGGGCATTCATAGCCCAAAAGAAATGCATTCGTGCAATGTGTGGGGTCGATAGCCTGACTAGTTGCAAGCCATTATTCAAAAGACACAATATTCTACCACTGCCGTGTTTGTACATATTCGAGATGTGCATCTTTGTAAAAAAACATTCACACTTATTTCCAAAATTAGGAGACATGTCCAATAGCCGTACAAGGCATTAAAATAGATTACAAATTCCGAGGGTGAACTTAAAGGTGGCTAAAAGAAATTCTTTTTGCATGTGCATTACTTTATATAACCACCTACCGGATTGCATAAAGGTGCTAGAAGGATCTCCATTTCGCAAGAAATTACTTGGAATCCTAAGCGTTAAAGGCTATTATACAGTAAATGAATATTTGACGGATAAAATAATTTGTGACTAATGTAGACTGTGATTGTTAAGTAATGATAATTGATTGTTAATGTGTAATTGTTACCTATAAGTATTATCTTGTGACATTTATACTATCATAACTGTATTATGACTGGACGAAGTCCTAAATTGTGATTTTATGTTTTTAAATTTTGATACTATGTAACCTTAGATCATCTATCCACGGGATGCGCCTTACTTAAGCGCCTTACTTAAGCATTGTTTTCTGCCAAGCCAATGGACCATTTGGTCTTTTGGCTTTATAAAAAGCACTGTACATCAGTACATCATTATAAATGATTAAACTAGTACATTTCATTGTAGTGGACTGTACAATAAAAATTAACACACTGCAGCCATTACGCGTTTGTCGATTAATACATTTTTAAATATAATGAAATTTTATATGTCTTTGTGTTTCCCCCTTCACCCGCTGTGAAAACTAGCAGAATGTTTTTGTATGCGGTGGTTCGCAAAGGATAGTCCCGTGATATATGGTCTAAGTATGTGACATGTAAATATAATTTTATTATTTCCACGCCACACGGCAGAATATGCTTGTACCTTGATATTATAAGATCTACTATGTAACCATGTTCTATGAAATAAAGATTTGAATTGAAAAATTAAGGTTAGGTAATTATGTCGGAAATGCAGTTAATAAAATTAGACATTATAGTGATGTAACGTAATTATGCTCAGCGCGCAACATACATTTTAATAAAACCTTTTTAATAAAATTACTAAATATTTTTTCCCGTCACCTTTTCTTCCCTAAAGCATTATTCCGCATCAATAGGTATACATTTTTGCACTGAAATTAATGTTGAACAAAACGTTTCTAACCATGGCAATTTTGAGGTAACGATATCGCGACAATGTCAGCTTTGTATTGTAATTTATTCTTGTAAATAAAAATTGTAGCGCACTGCATTCATCCTCGTACTATTTTAACGCCAAAGACATTATTAGTACGTATTCCGTATTCACGTATCCCACCCAACAGCCTACGGTTGGGAGCCCTGAGTAAGCAGTCAGAAGGATACCCCAGGACACTCTACAAGTATCTTACTCTGAGTTGAAATTCAGATGTGATGGAGCCCGATTTTTTTAGACCTAAGTATCTACTTCTTCAACTGTAAATGATGCACATGTTGACTCACAAACAATATCATGGAGAAGAGAAGGAAATCTCGAAGCAATAGGTACCCAGTACCAACCCGTCTGGAAATGGTGGTACTCCTCCAAATATAAATATGAAAAGTATTGAAAAGTAAAGCGGCAGCTGATTTGATCTATTAAAGTGACCTGTTTATTTTTCACTATTTAAGGAACACAATTAACACACTTTATAACTTGACACTATATTTATTTGTATTTCACACACTTTATATCAGAGAGAATGATTTTAACTAAAATTACACCTGGTAATAAGTATTTACTATGCACCAAAAAATAGCGCGATCTAATTTGATACTAACGCCATCTAGTGAGGTTTCGGGAACTACTTTCCCTTAACTTAGGAATCTCTTTAACAGTTTACACATTCCGCCTACCAAGAACGTAGTTCTTAAATATAATTAATAATTTATACATCTCAAACTAAACAACAATTTTTTGTTACGAATTTTTTGTTAACGAAAAATTTTTTGTTAGTTTTTACTACGAATACAGCAGATGGTGCTAATATAGTTATGGTTTTACAATACTATCACAATAAAAAGTAGTAGAATCCGCCCATCGTGATCAACTAAATTACTAAATATTACTTATAAAATAAAGAATCCTAATTAAAGTTGACATGACAATGTGATCCAAAGATATACTATTTACTTTTCCAATATGCTAATTTTACTCAAAGGACGCTTAAAAATACTTTGCTTACTCTGAATTGTTACCACTCGAGTCACATTGTCAGGTCCAACATGCTTATCTACTATTCGACCTAAAATCCACTTACAGGGTGGGACATTATCGTCCCTTACGATAACAATATCTCCTACAGTGGGTTCAGAATGTTTGGTAGTCCACTTATACCTTTGATTTAACCCTACCAAATATTCCTTGGACCAACGTTTCCAAAAATCGTTTGTAATTTTCTGCGTAAGCTTCCATCTATCTAAACCGTTAATATTACAATCAGAAAGATCTTCATCCACTATACTAATTATTGGTTCACCTATCAAGAAGTGGCCTGGTGTCAAGGGGAGAGGATCCTCGGGCGAATCACTCAAAATAGATATTGGACGCGAATTAAGACAAGCTTCAACTTGCGATAATACGGTGGAAAGCTCTTCGTATGTTAGAGTACTTTCACCAATAACCTTTGATCAAATGTGTCTTTGCAGACCTCACTCCAGCTTCCCATAATCCACCGAAATTAGGAGCTTGTGGTGGAATGAAGTGCCACCTGGTTTCTTCAAGAGCCAATGCGTCGGCTATTTCATCTGGCATACCAGATTTCACTCGGTTGAACACGTCGCGAAGTTGCTTATCAGCCCCTACAAAATTTGTTCCATTGTCGCTATAGAGATCTCCGCAATGTCCACGCCTCGACGTAAAACGCTTAAAGGCCGCAATAAATCCCTTAGCTGTAAGATCAGTAACCAGTTCAATGTGGATAGCTCGAGTGACCATGCAAACAAACAGGCAAATGTATCCCTTGAAAGATTTTGCACCACGACCTGGAGAGAATCTAATGCTGATCGGGCCAGCATAGTCGACTCCCGTCGATTTAAATGGCTTACTGGGCCTTAATCTCACTTCCGGTAGTTGACCCATTAGTTGAGTTCGAGTGACTTTAGAATATCGAAGACAAGTCGGGCATTTCCTGAAATAACTTTTCACTTGCTCTCTAGCACGTATAATCCAAAATTTTGACCGAAGATAGTTCAACATCAGTTGTGGTCCTCAGTGAAGAGTACGTTCATGAGCATCCGCGATCACAAGTCCGGTAAGATGACTCTTAGCTGGCAGGATGATTGGATGTCTCTTGTCATAATTAGTTTGAGCCTGTTCAATGCGACCTCCAACTCTTAGGATCTCATCTTTATCTAAGATAGGACAAAGAGTATGTATCACACTTTTCTTTGGAACGCCCATTTTGGATTTCAGTTGTTTTATTTCCTATCCAAACTCGATCTCTTGTACCTGTCTAATACAACTTGTTAAAGCTGCCGTGGTATAACTAAAACGCCGTTATGTAACATTTTGTCGATTTTTACTTTTTGATGCTATCTTAGTCAGAAAAAAAATATCTATCGATCTGTATTTACAGTATTTTTCTAACTAGAATAGTTACTGAAATAATAAACGTAAGAAAGCCGTTATATGATTTTATTTTACTTGTGTATTATTCAAAAATGCCGTTAAGTGACTTTGTTAATCCATTAGCCGCTAAAGTTCAATAAAATCAAATATTAACAAAAAAAAACTTAAGATTGTTTCGCTAGATTGCGGTTAACGAATTTTAATTCACTTTAATGTGATTAAAGTACTTTTACTGCTTTATAGTTACTCAAGATTTGAAATAGAAATTTAAGCTATATTGAGCTATAATGCCGTTACCTGAAAAGGTTAGACATAAATGTGTTTAAAGATCCTTAACGGCTTTATAGTTTAACTTTATTGTAAAAAAAATTACGACTAATTCATCGTTATGCGCGAGTTAGCGATGTTTCACCGATGTTAATATGGCTAGGATATTACACTTAAAAGCAGTAAAATGACATTAGCTGCATTTAAGTCTAACATATAGCCAGTTTAGACCTTTTATTTATTTAGCTAAACGACTCTATGTGTTGTAACGGCGTTTTAGTCATTTATTATTGTAGTTTTTTAAAGAATATTATTGGACATTGTTGTTTCTTGTCAGTTTTACACTAAAATGCCGTTACGCTATGCATAGCGGCCTTTTAGCTTATACCCTCTGAACTCTTTGTATTAGAGATGTTAAACTAAAACGCATAAAACGTTTTTTATATAAAAATATATTCTAAGTACTAAAATTCATAAATCGCATTAAAAAGTACTCCAATTTACCTATCATTTGATATTTTTAATTGTGAGTTATGAGTTGTCATTAATGAGTAACATCAATTTAAAGTTTTTCTCACGTTTCTCGCGATTATTTCAAAAAGTGCTTTCGGTAGATAACGGCATTCTAGTTATACCACGGCAGAAAGTTTCCCTCAACTCTCCAATAGTTACATAATTTGGTAGATGTTCTCTAAGTCGGTTTGGTTGTTTCCAGTTTAATATTCTTCTACAATAAGAAATAACTCGCAGCATTCTGTTTAATTTCGAAAATTTTGTCCATTCTAGTTCTTCCTCTGTTCGACTCACAATATTCATGGATTGAACTCTCTCTTCTTCTCGTGTTTCAGGTATTTTATGAGCGTTGGTAGCTATTGTAGTCTCGGACAACCATTTGGGACCAATCCACCATAGTGAATGGTTCATCAGTTCAACAGGTTTAAGGCCTCTCGAAGCACAATCTGCGGGATTGTAGTCTGTTGCTACATGTCTCCATTGTTCGTAATCCAAAATAAATAGAATTTCAGACACGCGATTGCTTACGAATGTAACCCATCGACTTGCACCTCCCTTGAGCCATGCCAACACAACTGTTGAGTCTGTCCACGCAAATAAATTCTGTTTCGGTATGTTCATGACTTGCGAAACTTCAGACAATAGTTTAGTCGCCAATACTGCCCCACAAAGCTCTAAACGTGGAATTGAATGTTCTTTCAGTATTGGTGCTACCTTCGTTTTGGCCGCGACTAAGTTCACCTTGACCTTTCCATCCTTTTTTTTTTTTTTTTTTTTTTTAACGTGAGGGAAAATCCTCGTAGGATGCTATGCCGGACTCTTACCGACTAAAAAACCTCACGTAACGCCCAACAGCCTATGGTTGAGAGCCCCGGGTAAGCCCTCAGGAAGGATGTCCCGTGACTCCCAACAGACCTACGGCCGCCAATGCGGCCTCGCCCAGGGGGTGGTTCGGGTGCAATCCCGCGTCTATGGGGGGTTTCGGGTGTGACCCCGCTTCTAAGGGGGGGCGTGCGTGAGTGCTCACGTCACGCTGCCGTCATGGGCCTGCTTCTGTAAGGACGGTGAGCGGCCCTCTCACCGTCCTCAGACCCCCGGTCATGGAGGCCGATAGTCCTCAGCGAAGACACGTAGGCGGCGCCCAGGGCGCCGACTGCGGAACTCGGGTGGGAGAGTTCTCTCCCGCACCCGGCCCGCCGCCTCCTTCGCGAGCATGACCTGCTCGCAGAAAGAGGCGGCGCAGTCCCACTTACTCCCGCTGGAGAGCATGGCTCGCACCATGGCCTCAAGCGAGAGAGTGTCCACGCCCAGACCCACTACGAGGACCTGTCGCTGTTGTGCCCACGCCGTGCACTCCACCAGCGTGTGGAGCGCCGTGTCATCGCTGCGGTCCTCGCAGTGCTGACATTCGGCCGTGGTTTCCCGGTGTTTTCGCCACAGATACCTACCGAAGCTACCGTGCCCGGCAAGCATCTGTGTCAACCGGTAGGAGAGAGCACCGTGTCTTCTCTCCAGCCACTCGTCCATGACCGGTCTGACGGCCGCGATTGTGGCGAATCCCCCCTTTGGTTGCTCAAGTCGCATCTTCCATGTCTCCAGGGTTTCCTGGTGGAGCAGGGTCCGCTGGGCCTCGATTTCTCGAGACGCAGGCCTTTGGCCCCGCTCCAGCGCCTCCTTGCGCCATCTGAACAGTGACGCAAGGGCTCTCGCTTCCAGGTCCCATGGAGGGGTCCCGGCTAGGAGACATGCCGCCTCACCGGAGATCGTGCGGTATCCTCTTATCACCCTGACGGCCATCACTCTCTGCGGGCTCATCAGTCTAGCCTCATTGCTGGCCGTCAGGGTCTCCGCCCATACGGGAGCCCCGTACAGGGCCATGCTTCGCACGATCCCAAGGTACAGCCTCCTGTAGGGAGCGTTGGGTCCCCTGATGTTGGGCATCAGCCGCGCGAGTGCGGCCGATGCTCCCCTCAGTTTTGGGACCAAACTTCGGAAATGATGTCCGAAGTTCCACCGGCCATCGAGTACGAGCCCCAGATACTTCATCGAGGGCTCGATGCCGATGCTGACGCCCCCCACCTGTAGGCTGGATCCCGCAGGTGGCCCCATCCGAGGTCCGTGGAAGCACAGAGCCTCGGATTTGTGAAGGGCGACCTCAAGACCCAGCCGCCGAATCCGACCCACGACCTGAGCAACCCCTGCCGTGGCCTTAAGTGCTGCGGCACGGTGCGTTGCTCCCCGCGCCGTAACGAGGGTGTCGTCGGCGTAACATGTTACGTCGACCCCTCTGAGCAACGGACCACGCAGCACCCAGTCGTAACCGATGTTCCACAGGAGCGGCCCTAAAACCGATCCCTGTGGAACACCGCACGACACATCTCGCCGACCCGGCCCTAGCCAGCTCGGGTAAGTTATGGCTCTCTCGGAGAGATAAGCCCCGACAATTCGACGGAGGTAGGGAGGCACTCCATGATAGATAAGCGCCTCCCTGACGCAGTTCCAGGGCAAGGTGTTGGATGCGTTAGCGATGTCGAGAGACACCGCCACCACCACCTCACCCTGTGAGACTGCTTCCTCCGTCAGGCCTCTAATGCGCATGATCGCGTCCACGGTGGAGCGTCCCTGACGGAAGCCAAACTGGCTATCCGCCAGATCAGGCCCCACGCGTGTGAGGTGCCCGACGAGGCGTTGTGCAATAATGCGCTCAAAGAGCTTGCACACCTCGTCGAGCAACACGATCGGCCGGTACCCTGATGGGGAATTTGCCGGCCGCCCCGCCTTTCGAATCAAGACCAGTTTCCCTGTCTTCCAGACCTTGGGAAACTGGCCTTTTTCGAGGCATGCGCTATAAAGACCCATAAGTCGAGGCCCAAGCTCCTCGAGAGCCAGGACCCATGCACGGCCTGGAATGCCGTCGGGTCCAGGGGCGGTGTTTCTACGGGATTTAAGCCGCAGGACAGCCGCCCCTAACTCACCCTCTGTGACTACGGGCACGTCGTTCTCGCTGTCTTCCGCGTTGGGCGCCTGAGACGGAGCCATGCGCGGAGGAACGTGTTCCTCCGCTCTCGACAGGAACAAGGAGTCCAGGACCTCCTCCAGCCGCTCCGGCTGGAGACTCTGGGTTAGTGGGGGCGCCTTAGGGCGTAATTTGCCTCTTACCATGAGGTACGGGCGCCCCCACGGGTTCCGCTCCAGAGTCTCCATCAGCTCTTCGCGGCCCAATTTTTTGGACCGCTTGATGGCGGTCTGGAGGGCCCTCTTGGCCTCCCTGTACCCATCGTAGAGCTCCGTCTCTCGGGCTGCCGCATCGTCTGGGCGGCGACGCCTTCGGCGAAACCTGGTGTACCGGCGGCGCGCGGTAACGCAATCCACGCGCAACTGCGCGATTTCCGGCGTCCACCAGTACACCTGTTTCCTCGCCGGTCTGGGCACCTTTCCATCCTTATCCAGAATTCGTAGATACACAACACCTGCATAGCCCCATCTAGACGCATCAGCAAATGCATGCAGCTCAGTTTTATACTCTCGTTTGCTATGCAGCCATCTTGGAATTTTAATATCGTTTACGCCTTCCAGCTCACGGCGAAAATTTAACCAGTCCGTATACAAATTATCTGATATACAATCGTCCCAATCTAAATTTGCTTTCCAAACATTTTGTATGATGACCTTTGCGCAAATCACCACTGGAGCAATCCAACCTAAGGGGTCGTACAATCTAGCGACATCTGAAAGAATCTTCCTCTTAGTGATTGGTTCTTTTACAGTTGGCAAAGCGAGTGTGTATCTGAATTCATCCGACTTCCTGTCCCACCGTATACCTAGGACTTTTAACATATTGTCACTTTTTATAGGAATTGGGTGTTCAGTATTGTGGTCGTCGGCTCCAATATATTCCAGCAATTTGTCACTGTTGCTGCTCCACTTTTGAAGCTGAAATCCACCTGCATTCATTAATTCATTCATCTCCTCATAAATTGTGATAGCCTCAACTTCGGTCTCGCATCCAGTCATAAGATCATCCATGTAATAATCATTTTTTGTTATTGCCGCTGCCACTGGATAGTTTAATTTCTCTTCTTCGCCTAGCCTAAGCAATGTTTTCACTGCAAGGTAAGGTGCGCAAGCAGTGCCAAACGTTAAAGTTAATAATTTATAATGCTGAATAGGCATTTTCAGGTTTTGTCTCCATAACACGCGCTGAAAGTTAGTGTCCTCTTCATTAACCAGAACCTGTCGGTACATTTTAACCAGATCAGCAATAATTCCTATAGGGTAAGTACGCCATCTCATCAACAGATATCGGAGATCCTGCTGCAATCTAGGACCTGTTAGAAGATCATCGTTTAATGATATGCCATTTGTGCCTGGACTAGACGCGTTCACTACTACCCGGACCTTCGTAGTCTCCTTATCTTCTCGTACTACAGCGTGGTGGGGTAAGTACACAGCTCTACAATTATTGATATCCCCTTCATCAACTCGGGACATGTGATCTAAGGTAAGGTACTCATCCATTACCCTCTCATATTCTCTGCGTAGTGTTGGATTATTCGCTAGTCTCTTCTCTAGTGACAACAATTTACGCCTCGCTATTTCCTGTGACTGACCGTGTAGACATTCTGGATTTCTGCTTTTAAAAGGCAGCCTCACTACGAACCTCCCGTTCTTATTTCTCACTGTAGTCTTTTCGTAGTACTCCTCACATATTACTTCTTCCTCAGATAGTCTCCTATGAATGCTATCAGGTTCAACCTCAATTTCCCAAAACTGTTTAAGAAAATCAGTTTCATTAACTTGTACATGCATGCTGACGACCTTCTCATTCGATGTAGACGTATGGTTTGATACTTTCCCAGACAGAATCCACCCAAGGACCGTATTTTGAGCTATGTGATATCCTTGTGGACTCTTGACGATACCATTTAGTAACAGCTGACCATACATCTCTGCTCCCAGCAAGACATCAATTTTACCTGGTGATGCGTAACCTGGATCGGCCAGTAGTAAAGACTCCAGCTCAATCCAATTACTCGAAGGAAGCCTATTGTTTGGAAGCATAGATGTAAGTGTTCCTAGTACATAAGCACTCACCTGGAAGGAAGCCTGTGGATCATGACGCGCCTCTACTCTAAATGAAACCATGTGTTTAATTCGCATCTGACCATCTCCCAAGCCTGACACCACACCACTTATTGGAATACGTTTTAATCCGAGCAATTGTACCGTGGCTTCCGTCACAAAAGAAGCTTGCGATCCTTGATCAAGCAAGGCCCTAATAATGTGTTTGTTGCCGTTACTTGAAGAAGCCTTAACTAAAGCCGTCGCCAGTAATACTTTGTAGCTTTGAAGTTCTTCTCTCGAAAAATTGGCGATTACTATCGTTTCACCTTCTGAGGTTCTCGTTTGTGATTTCTCTTTCTCTGATGTTTTGTTGTGTGTGTGACCTCCGTTCTGCGGTTGTGTCTCTAGGGTTGCGTCCTTGTCAAAGTGCAGTAAAGTGTGATGTCTTCTGCCACACTTGCGACAATACGATGGTTGGCGGCATTTATTAACTACGTGTGTTGGCAACATACAATTGAAACACAAACCCTTAGTTTGTATAAATTCTACTCTCTCTTTCACAGGTTTTCTCTCAAAGCTCGAGCATTGGAACAAGTAATGTTGTCCGTTACACATTGAACAATTGGCGTCGTTAGATTTACGGTTATCTTGAATGGCAGTGTGGAACGATTTTGCCTTCCCTACAGGTCTCGGTTTATTGAAGGATGTTGGAGCGCATCTCGAACTTTGCTTTCCTGTATCCAACATTTCCAGACTACGGAATCTTCCCTCCAAGAAATCTACGAGTTGTGTCCATGACGGTAGATCGTCTGTTAATTGTAAGGATAGTTGTTGTTCCCACAATCTATGCGATTCTGTATCTAGTTTAGACACCACAATATGTACTATAAACACCTCGCATTTCTCCATCTCGACACCCATAATCTTTAAGGAATTAATGCACGAGTTCGTAGTATCGAGCAGTTGTTTGATGGAACTTGCTGATTCGTTATTGATCGTCTTCTGAGAGAATAACGTTTTCATTACGGCATTGACATTATATCTCTTGTTGTTGTATCGTTTCTTGAGTTGTGTCCAAGCTTCGGAGTAATTCTGCTCAGTTGTAGAGAAATTACGTAATAGCTTTTCTGGCTCTCCTGATAGACTATTTTTTAAATAGTGTAGTTTCTGTACTCCGGACAATGTTTTGTTATCGTGTATCAGGGAAACAAACATGTCATAGAACCCTTGCCACTCTTCATAATTGCCACTAAATGTAGGAATTTGTATTCTAGGAAGTTTTACCTGGGTATTTGGGTCATTGAAATGTTCTCCCGTTGCTCTTTTCTCAGATTTTTGCTTTTCAAAATTATCAATTGCAGCCGTCAATGTAGTTTTATGGGTGACATAAATTTCCTCAAATGATTCATACCAATCTTCCTCAAAATACTTAAGGGTAGGTTTTTCCTTTGCAGGAACAAGTGTCAATAATTTTGACGGTGATTTATCTTAAATTCTTTCCATAAATCTTCTAAACTGTGTAATCTCGTTTCTATGTACTGTTTTTGTTGCAATCTTTCCTTAGGACTTTTCTTGTAATTCTTTTCCGCTTTTGAACTCTTTCTATAAGCTCTCGCTGAATCACCACTAATTCGCTTGCCGACATTTTTGTTTTACTTTGATTGGTAAACAAAGTCCTCAGATGACAAGACGAAATAAGACGATAATCGAGTAATCTCCTCAGAATATGAGTTCAAATTAAATTAACTCATATAATAATAAACTGTTCCAAAATTCACTGATGTTTCATATTTTTTTTTCAAGTTTATATTTCACTAAAATATTCCAAGTCCTAATTGCACCAAATTTTTCTAAGTCCAAAAAATCACAATATTTTTCTAAGTCCAAAAAATCACAATATTTTTCTAAGTTAAAAGTTCACAAAAATTTTCTAAGTTAAAATTTCACGGAATTTTTCTAAGTCCCAAAATCACAGATTTTTTCTAAGTCCTGAAATCACTGATTATTTTCTAAGTTAATATTTCATGCGTGTCGGGTCATTTGCGTTTCTGGTCATATGCGTCGAAAGGTATTTTTCTAAGTTCTAAATTACACAAATTTTTCTAAGTCTTTAATACTTCTAATTTTTGAACGTTCTCACTAACACTTATGATTTTCAAACACTGAGTTATTCGCGGGTTTCGGCACCATGTTTATTTTTCACTATTTAAGGAACACAATTAACACACTTTATAACTTGACACTATATTTATTTGTATTTCACACACTTTATATCAGAGAGAATGATTTTAACTAAAATTACACCTGGTAATAAGTATTTACTATGCACCAAAAAATAGCGCGATCTAATTTGATACTAACGCCATCTAGTGAGGTTTCGGGAACTACTTTACCTTAACTTAGCAATCTCTTTAACAGTTTACACATGACCGAAAATCCTAGTAGGTATAGGTAGGTACTTGTGAAGTCATCTACTTGAACTGTTTGTATTATGAATGATTTCACTGCAGTGATCCGACAATGATAATGAGTGCCCTATACAAGGTGCTGTAATTAAGATCGATCAAGGTGCGGTCGCTTTTAGATAGTTGCCAATTTATTGTGGGGGTTATCACTGAGTGTGGGTGCGCCGGGCGATTTGTTTGATTAGGTGCAAATTTAGACGTAGAGAACGGCACTTTCATGTTAATTAAAGTTATTTGTTTTTAATGGAAATTTTAAAAGCCTTGCCGTAAACTTGACTCCGCAGAGTCCATTAAAATACCTACTTCTTGGAGATTCGTTGACGCTGACTTAATAAGAAAAGTTAAATACCTAGTAATATTCACTAACTCATAAAAAGAGATTTGGGTAAGTACTCACACAATCACGACGAATCAAATGATACCTCGCATGTCAAAATCCGTCAAGTTGTTCGTAAAATTTTAATTTCTCTCTAAGTCTTTTCATAACTCAATTCACTACGTTTTTAGGGTTCCCTACCCAAAGTCCGCACGTTCCGTAAGTTCCGTACTTCGCTGTACGTCTGTCTGTCTGTCCGTAACGAGTCTGTATCTCTGAAACCATGATAGCTATAGTCATGATAGCTGAAACTTTCACAGATGTTCTATTTCTATTGCCGCTATAACAACACAATATACTAAAATAAGAAAAAAAATAAGGTACGGAACCCTCCATCGCAAGTCTCGCACTTGGCCGATTTTTTTATTTATAAATGCCATACAGCATATTGGATTAAATGCTTACACCGCGTTTAAAATACAGAAAGAAAGAAAGAAAGAAAAATACATTTATTAAACACACAAAGACTGCAAACTTAAATTTAGCTTCAATTATCCTACCATACCTAAAGGAATTACAAAAGTTTACATATTTGAATTCAACCTAACCTACAGTCAGTGCAGAATGTGTGCGTCTAAAAGGCCGCAGTTCAGCTAATGCTACAGATATATATAATCCGCAGCGCTGATCTTCCACTGCCGCCAGAGGTACTATATAGCCACACAGTAGGCATTATTTTATTTTGTAATAATGTCTACGTTAATCGAGAAGTATTATTATTAGAGTAATATAATCATCTATCAGCGCCCAGCTCAAGCCCCCAGATCAAGAAACTTGAAAACTTTAGGGTAAGCCATCCCTATAAGAGAGGGTGTCGATAAGAACGGATTTTTGGAAATTCCACTATTAAGGTGGCAAAATAAGGCATAAAAGGTTGTATGGAACTTCCCCAGTTTTAAAATTAAAAGCATGGAATCACATAAACGATTTTTTTTTAAATTGCAAAACAATAGACAGTTGTATTAGGGATTTGAACAAAAAGAAAAATAAATCCAATGCAGGAGTAAAACAGTCACTATAAGCTTGTATGGGAATATCTGAATAACTTTCAAACGCAGCCACTTCAACCTCGGTAAAGCTGCATCCAAATAAAATAAACAAATTAGCCTTGCAGGACGTTTCGAAAAACCATCCCGAAGGGTGCATAATTCGGATTATCGACGTTATCCCGGGCGAAAATAGTAGAATTAGCTAGTTAAGGGTAGTAAACAGTTATAACCGAGCATGTATGAAGACGTGAAAATTGAAGAAGCGAAAGCCATTTGCCAGGATTGCAGCAAGTGGAAAGTCATAGTCTCCGCCCACCCCGTTGGGAAACAGGCGTGACGTTCATTATGTATGTATGTACTACTTAGCCCAGAACGCACATAAACTACTCCATCATTATTTGTTTATTTAACAGTAGAAGTTTAAGTCTTGATCTAAATGACTGCGCAGTTCTAAGTCTCCGAAGAGGAGGCGGAATGATATTCCATGTCTTACTCGCTGCATACCTGAAACTACCCTTGAAAGCAGCCGTTTTATGTACGGGCACATGAAGATTCATGCGGGTCGTTCTTGAAGAATATTTCCTCCCCTCATGTAGCCAGACAAGCTTTTTGTACAGATTCTCGGGTTTTCGTGTCGTTATAACTCCAAACAAAGCTGTAGCCAGGTGTAATTCTCTTCTGTATTGCATCTTAAGTTTATTTTTTCCAATGAGAAACGGCGTCACATGGCTTTTAGGAGGTATGTTATAGCAGAAACGAGCACAAGCATTTTGAACCCGCTGTATTAGGCTGGCTGTTTTAGCAAAAAGTCTGGAGCTGTACGCTACATCCATGTAATTAAATCTCGATAACACCAATGCATCAACCAATCTCTCACGCAAGTCGACCGTAAGGTGATTTCTAAGCTTGTATAAGAGTTTCAGACGATAAAAACAACCTCGCACACATTCGGCGATATGTTGTTCAAACCTAAGCTCGCCATCCATCAGAAGGCCCAGATTTCTTGCTTCCTTCACTCGTTCAATAGATATCCCATCCACATTGATTATTGGACATTTTGCCTCGATTTGAGCTATTTGGTGACTTGATCCTAATATAAAATATTTACTTTTCCCGCCATTGAGTACGAGATTATTTTTATGTGCCCATTGACATATATTCATTAGGTCTTCATTCAATTTAACCATCGACTCCTCGAACTCCGCGTCCCTGAAGGAAATGTAGATTTGAACATCATCAGCGTAAATATGAAACTTGCAGTGCCGTATCACCCGCGTAATGTCCGCACTATATAGTATAAATAGCAAAGGGCCTAATACCGATCCCTGCCGCACGCCTCTATGTACAGCGGAAACAGTGGAGTCCATGGTAGATCCATCGTCATTGCGGGTTTCCACATACTGTGTACGGTTGGATAAATAGGAGTGAAACCACTGAGTTGCCTTAGTCTCAAATCCGTAATACGCTAATTTGGAAAGCAACAGGGTTACATTTAGTGCTTCAAAAGCCCTGGAGAAGTCCAACAAAACCAAAACTGTACCTTTACCTTGGTTTTGTGCTGCCAATATGTTATCCATAACATCTAGGATAGCTGTTGAAGTACTTCGGCTCTTTCTGAAGCCCGATTGAACATCAGGCAAAATATTGTTCGTTTCCAGAAATCGTCTAAGCTGTAAAGCTATCACTGATTCCAGTATCTTTGACATGCAAAGTAATATGCTAATGGGTCTTAAGTCTTTAATATCCCTAATATTGTTAGTCTTAGGAATAGGTCGGACGATGGCAGTTTTCCAACTATGTAGTTGGAAATTTAGACGTATTTATAGACCTGTTTATTACAGCGGTGATTACCTCCAGTGTTTCCACGGTCACCATATTTATCATTTGCAAGGATAAACCATCACATCCAGTTGCATTAGAGTGAAGTTCATTTATGATTTTAAGAACAACTGAGAAATCAACAGGCACCATGGCAAAAGTAGCATGCCCAAATCTATTAAATTCATAATAAGTAAGTTGAGATAGCGTCACATCCCTGCTGCCAGGGACATTCAAAAAATGTTGATTGATTCTATTTGGATCATTCAGGTGGGCTGGTAGTTCCGTACCCTTATGAGGATTCAAATTGGACTTTAAATTTTTCCACAATATCTTAGGATTATTAATATTACCATCAATTTGTTGTTTAAAGTAACTTTGCTTTTCACTACTAACTGCTAACTCAACTTGCCTTTTCAGTTCTTTATAGTAAAGTTTATGCGTTTCAAGTTTCGATCGCCTAGCTCTATTCAGCGCTCCATCTCGCAGCCTCATCATTAATTTTATATTGCTTGTTAACCAGGGTGTAGGTAAATCCTTGATAGTTCTGCTTCTCGCCGGTGCATGTAATTCAAACAAGCAATTAAGGTAAGTTGTGTAGTCCTCCACAATGTAATCCACGTCCTCAAGATGCAACAGCCGATTCCACTTAATAGCCTTAAGGTCCAAAATAAATTTGTTCATATCGATGTTAGCTAGCGGTCTGTAATTGATGACTTTTGAAGGTATTTTTGGCTTACGAAATGTAAGCTCACACTCCACAAATGCATGACCGTTCAAAAGGCCCACTGACCCACTGATGTGCTACGTACATTTGCGTTTGTACAGACAACATCGATAAGTGTCTGACTATGATCCGTGAAATGGGTAACATCCCTTACATACTGCTTGTTTCGGCGAACGGTCGGCTATCGGGAGAGTTCGTCACTCGGCTGGCTATTCCCCCCCCCCCGCACCCGCCCCGCGCTGCCTCGCCAGGCGGGCGGCCACTCATCGACCGTTCAGTCAAATCTCGGACGCGGTTCGGACATCTTGTGTGTGCGCCTGTGGTGGATTGCCGGCAACCCATCCACACGTCAGCGCCTCGGTCGACACGGCAACTCGAAAACAACCTCAAGCGAATATCAAGGCCTCGGAGCAACCCTAAGGAAGAGCGGGAAAGAATCCAGGTAAGTGGCGAATCATTCTTGGTGGCGGTCCGATTTTCGAACTTCCTGTGTCGTCTTATGTGCCTGCAGGAACTACCAGAAAGACAGTCCACTAACTACACTGAGTTATCGAACATATTTATGGTCCATTCGAGCGGATTTCAGCCGGATTTCGGTATATTTGTTGGTATTTTTTCAAATCATAAGTCGGTTGTAGATTTAAAAATTGAAATTCCTAACCGCCACTTACAGCTCTGACACAAGTCTCGATTCGGTCGGATACAATTCAAACTAAAGTCGTTAAGTTTGTTTGTCATTTGCGGTTCGGTTATTGTATTATATTGTGCGGTATGCGATATTTGTGAAATTATCCTCAGTTATTAGAACAATTTAATTGATTTATTGTAGGGTTCCGTTATATATTTTTTTTTCTCTTACCCGGGGGTGGGTGCATCACGATTTGGAGTCTTAACGATTTAAAATGGCTAAGGTATCATCAACTAAATTTAAAATTCAAGTCGAATGGCTTAGAAGCACGTTAGAAATGATCGCGGGAAAAACTCAAACCAATGCAGTTATTTCGGCGAGATTGCGTAAACTCGATGAACGATACGCACTTTTGTCGGAACAGTATGAGTTATTGCTGGATAATACGGTAGATTCGGAAATGATTAAAATCTATACGGCTGATTATAATGAGGCGGAGTTAGCTTATAATCAGCTGGAAGCGGTCTCGTCGGCTTACCCGGGTTTGGACGGGGTTCACAGACCGTCCGAGAGTTCAAATACGGCAAGACTTCCCAGAATCGATTTATGCAAATTTGATGGTGACGTTTTTCAGTGGACAAGTTTTATAAGCCTATTCAGTTCGTTAGTACTAACACGGAAAGATATATCAAAGACGGAAAAATTTCATTACTTAGTTTCTCATGTGTTAAATGAACCGCATACCTTAATACGGCATTTACCTATGGTAGACGAATCCCTAGACATAGGCTTAGAAATTCTTAAGGGTAGATATGAAAATATCAGAATGCTGGCAGATAGTCACATTTCTAGAATCCTACAGCTACCTACATTAAATAAACCCTATGATCTGCGTTCTAAAATTCTAAACCCACTGTTGGAGTCCACGCGCGCCTTGAATAATTTAGGCCTTCCTATAGATCAATGGTCTTATATTTTATTATTCATTAGCTTAAATAAAATTCCGTTAGACGTTAAAACTCGGTTTGAACAGAAGTACGGCGGAAATATAATCACCCTACCCACATTCAATCAACTTGTGGAGTTTTTGCAAAATGAATGTCGGCTTATAGACTCGACAACAGCTGACGGCGCGACCTTGAAGGACAATCGTACCCGCCGCACCATACACATTATCGGAAACGAAAGTGAATCTTACAGGAATGAACGAATAATCGCTAGGCGCTGTTTATACTGTGAAATAAGCGGTCACATGATTTCGGAGTGTTTTAAATTTAAAAAATTAACCGCGGGTCAGCGTAAAGACTGGGTGCGAGCTGAAAACTTATGCTTTAAATGTTTTGGTAAGCATTCGGCATCTACGTGCGATAAAAGGACAGCATGTAAACGCTGTGGCCATCGGGGTCACAACGACTTAATATGCATGCACAACTATACTGCGTCTCGCGCTAGCTCGCCTTCGGAGGGACCTGGCTACCGCAGCCACCGTCCGCGTCGTCGCACGCGCACGGCCTCTCCTCGCGAAAGAAGAGAGGTACCGTCGCGCTCATCAGCTGAGCGTGTGGTTCAGGTCAGCTCGCGCAACGGCTATCAGGCATGCGAACGGCGGGAATCGCACGAATCGCGCGGTCAGTCACGTAATAATTCTCAGAAGCAATATTCAGCATAGCAATTAAGGTTACATGATGACTCATCTTCAACGTCTTTGCATCGAAACCCGTATAATGTTGTTCTACCCACAGCTATTATTGAAATTAAGAATAAAAATGGTGAATTCGTTAAAGCACGGGCTCTCTTAGATTTAGGGGCTCAAATGTCGGTAATAAAGGGGGATTTGGTATCTACCCTCGGATTGAAACGGTCTTATAGTAATGTACAAATCACGGGTATCGGTGGCATTCAAGCCAATACATATCAACACGTTGTTGTTATATATTTCAGACCAGAACATTCAGCACACCCAGTACTAGCGGTAACGGCGGCAGTTTTAAGAAGGCTTACGTCTTATTCGGTTAACAGAACGAATTTGGTTTTTAAAGAGTTGAAACTCGCAGATAACGGCTCATTGAATTCTTCAGAGATAGACGTAATTTTTGGATGTGATATACTCGGTCAAATCTTAAATGGGGAAAAGATTACCTTGTGTCAGGGTGGGCCCTACGCGTTGGGCACGGTATTTAATTTCGCGGTATTCGGACCAGTTTCGCCGGAGACGCGGGAGCTGGCCGAATCGTCGGTTAACCAGTTGACACTCAAGGAAACGGTGGAAAGGTTTTGGCGATCTGAGGAACCCCCTCTTAATAAAATTAAAAGTCCCGAGGACTTGGAATGCGAACAATTATTTGTTTCAACGGTATCGCGAGGCCCGGACGGTAAATATATCTCGCGCTTACCTCTTATCTCGGCAGGTGATAGACGTCTGTTAGGAGACTCACGCCAGCCCGCTTATAAGCAATTTATGTCGCTTGAGAGGCGGATGCAACGGAATCCGGAATTTCGGGAGAAATACATTGAATTTATTAATGAATATATTAGGCTGGGACACATGAGTGTATCGCAATTTGATATTAATTCGGGGCAAGAACATTACTTTCTCCCACATCACGGAGTATTTAAAAAATCGGGCGATGTGAATAAAATTCGCGTTGTATTCAATGGCAGTCAGAAAACAAGTTCGGGAGTGTCATTAAACGACTGTCTGTTTTCGGGAGAACGATTGCAAAACGATATCACTAATATTATAATGAAATTTAGGGTTCCACAAATTGTATTTACTACGGATATTAAAATGATGTTTAGGCAGACGTGGATTCACCCGGACGATCGGAGATATCAGTTGATTCTCTGGCGAGCGTCGCCCACGGAGCCCCTACTTACCTATCAATTAAACACAAATACATACGGTTTGAAGTCGAGCTCTTTCATAGCCATACGCTGCTTACACCAGCTCGCCCGGGACGAGGTTGATAAAACCCGTGCCGCTAAGTTACTCATAGACAACACATACGTTGACGATTTGAATGGCGGCGCAGACTCGCTGATTGAGGCGCGTGAGCTTCGCGATGAGTTAATCTCATTGATGAATTCGGCCGGCTATGAGTTACGGAAATGGTCCAGTAATATGCCAGCATTACTGAATGACTTACCCACGGAACACTTGGAGTCACCGCGGCGTTTCGATGATCGCGATTCGGATGGAACGGGTTTTGTCAAGATTTTAGGCATTCAGTGGGACCCCAAATGTGACAATTTCACTTACCATGTAAATCTGCCCACAGATAGTGACGTCACACGTCGTAGTATTCTGTCAATAGTGGCTAGACTTTACGACTCACTTGGGTGGATCTGTCCAGTAGTTTTTAAAATAAAACTTTTATTACAGTCCCTATTGGCGACTTCTGATAACTCAAAGGGGGTAGCTTGGGATGCCCCGGCCCCCATAGATTTAGTGCGACAATGGAGGGATATCATCTCTGACTTACCGCATCTGCAACGTATCTCCATTCCCCGGTGTGTCAAGTTGGAAGGACCGACTAAATATACTCTTCACGGGTTTTGTGATGGCTCCAGCGTCGGTTACGCTGCAGCAGTCTACTTGCGCGCGGAGGGCGCAGACGGACGGACTCACGTACGCCTACTTATTGCTAAGTCACGTATAACGCCATTAAGGGTTAAGTTAACCATACCGAAACTGGAGTTGAATGGTGCTAAGTTGCTGTCAACGTTGGTTAATCACACGGTCGAGTCAATGGAGGATAAGGTTCGGTTAGACCAAATTGTAGGCTGGTGCGACAGCACTATCGTTTTGGCGTGGTTACGGACACCACCTCATAAATTACAAGTCTTTGAAGGAAACCGGTTTTCGGATATAATAACCTCTAAGACCAACATCGACTGGCGTCACGTACCCGGCGAGATGAATTGTGCGGACGTTGCGTCACGCGGTTGCTCGGCGGCAGAACTCTTGAACCATCCCTTGTGGTGGGGATCGAGTTGGCTGGAGCGGCCGCCCCATACGTGGCCGTCCGGGGGCCCAGAGTTCCCGCCAGATTTGTTACCTGGCCTGAGGCCGGCCGTTAGGGTTGCTAATGTAAACGAATTGATATCGGATTTTAATTTATTAGATCGTTTTAGTTCATATGAAAAGTTGCTAAACGTTACTACATACTTACTACGCTTTAAAAACAATTCAAAAATTAACTCTGAGAAGGTTTACGGTAGTTTAACGGTGTCGGAACGTAGAATCGCCAATCTGTGCTTAATTCGTATTGTGCAGTCAAAAAATTTCTCCGATGAATTGACAAACCTTCGAACGGGTACTGAAATTAAAAATTCATTGCGACGGTTGAATTTATTTTTGGACAGGGATGATATTATTCGTGTCGGCGGCAGAATCGGCGCCTCTACCCTTCCATATGAGTCACGGCACCCTATATTAATACCGGCGAGGGGTAGTTTCACAGACTTGCTAGTCAATCATTATCATAAGGTCTACTGTCACGTCGGAGCTAACGCGTTGAGTGCGATTCTCTCACGACGCTACTGGATTATCTCGGCGCGGCGTGTCACGCGACACATAACGTTTAAATGCGTACAATGTTTTCGACACCGGGCTCGGCCTAAACAGCCATATATGGCAGATTTGCCTGCCGATCGCGTTACCGGAGTCAGACCTTTCGTCGGGGTCGGCACGGATTTCGCTGGACCTTTTTACGTTAAAACGAGCTCGTTGCGTAATGCAAGGGTTCAAAAGTGTTACTTATGCGTTTTCATTTGCTTGTCGGTTAAGGCGGTACATCTAGAAATTGTATCAAACTTATCAGTTGAAGCCTTCGTGGCAGCCTTGACTAGGTTCGTATCTAGGAGAGGTGTACCGTCCTTGATCCGATCAGACTGCGGTACAAACTTCACGGGAACCGATAAATATTTAAAGGAGTTATACATATTCTTACGGAACCATCACCAGGAAATTGATCGGAAGCTGACGGCTCAAAACATAACTTGGCTCTTCAATTGCCCTTCAAATCCTTCAAGCGGTGGCATATTCGAGTCGGCAGTGAAGGGTGCCAAGACACATGCGAAACGGGTTCTCGGAGAAGCCAAGCTCACTTTCGAAGAGCTGACCACCTTTTTTACCAAGGTAGAAGCGGTAATGAATTCTCGGCCGCTTTGCCCCCTTAGTACGGACTCGGAAGACCTTGATGTATTGACCCCCGGTCATTTCCTAATAGGGCAACCTCTCGTTGCACTTCCTGAGTATCCCTACACGGAAACTCCGGAGCACCGGTTGTCTCGGTACCAACTTATTCAAAAGATATCCCAGCATTTCTGGTCTCGGTGGAGATGTGAATATCTTCACACACTCCAACAAAGGCATAAGTGGACTTCTCATAACGAGGCTCCCAAGGTCGATGACCTGATATTGATAAAGGAGGATAATTTACCCCCTCTCCAATGGAAACGCGGTCGGATCGTTAGGTTACTTCCGGGTAGGGACGGAATTGTCAGAGTTGTAGAGGTCAGGACTCAGCAAGGGAACATCTTACGACCTGTCTCTAAGCTTTGTGGATTGCCTTCGGTGGTTTAGTGGGTAACCAAGGCAGAACCTTGGTTAGGCGGCAGGATGTTTCGGCGAACGGTCGGCTATCGGGAGAGTTCGTCACTCGGCTGGCTATTCCCCCCCCCCCGCACCCGCCCCGCGCTGCCTCGCCAGGCGGGCGGCCACTCATCGACCGTTCAGTCAAATCTCGGACGCGGTTCGGACATCTTGTGTGTGCGCCTGTGGTGGATTGCCGGCAACCCATCCACACGTCAGCGCCTCGGTCGACACGGCAACTCGAAAACAACCTCAAGCGAATATCAAGGCCTCGGAGCAACCCTAAGGAAGAGCGGGAAAGAATCCAGGTAAGTGGCGAATCATTCTTGGTGGCGGTCCGATTTTCGAACTTCCTGTGTCGTCTTATGTGCCTGCAGGAACTACCAGAAAGACAGTCCACTAACTACACTGAGTTATCGAACACTGCTTCAAACCCGTGCATCGTAGAAACGTGTTAAAATATCTTACTTTTAGTTCGTCACATTTAATCAAATCTATGTTAAAATCTCCAAGGAGAATTAAGAAGTCATAATCAGAAAATGAAGCTATTGAGTCCGTCATCGCATTTAAAAATTGTTGAGCATTACCCGTAGGGGGGTTATAACCTGTACCAACAATGATCTTATTGTTGTTTACCTTTAGCCTAATCCACATTTGCTCTATCTCTGGGTGCACAGGATGGGCGCACACCTTAATACTCAAGCCGCGTCGAATATAAAAACCGATGCCTCCCCCTTTGCTGGCTATTCCGGAGGGTCGAGGTATATGCCTCAAACGATACTCCGGTATAAATGATGCACGCCCCTCCTCATCCACTTTCAGCCAAGTTTCATTTATAGCAAGTACATCCACCCGGTGGCGGTCCACTGTTGCTATTATATTATCATGATTCGTTCCCAGAGATCCCGGGTTAAACAATCCGACTTTGAAGTACTTGCTATGCATCACAGAAAGACATTTATTAACAAAGCAATTTCGACCGAATACGGAAGAGTACCGGAATCTATATATATAAAAATCAATGCCACTTTTCGTTGTAATTTTATAACTCAAGAACGGGCTCACCTATACAATCCAAATGTTTAGGCTTAGTTCGGACTATTTAGTAGATGGTTTATGTGAAGTTTGCACAAAAGCGGTCGAGCGGTTCTTTATTTATCACGCAAACGAAGTTGCGCGGGTCAGCTAGTACCATATAATAAAAATTGTATATACTTCGTATAAGTACAAAGAAAATACACTAAGTGTTCGGGCAAACCAAACCTCACTTCCTCTACATGACGTTACCCCTCGGTGTTGCGAATGATATTCATGTAAAACCCAACAACGCAAGCCTTGAACGTGACTAGCCCAACGACACATTCTACACTGACATCTCAAATCTCGACATGCACTTAGTTTTACTGTAAGGTAAAAGGGCAAGTATGACTTACTGATAATAATAATATACACACTAAGCTCCGCTAAACAATACATCTGTTGAGTCACAACCATACCAGAGTTTAATAGAGTTAGGCATCTTCAAACAAAATTATGTCAAAGGTACCGAGCGCGGTATACTTGCGTGCGTGCGTAGTGGCTAGGGGCGCGTCGCGTCGGAATGAGCCGCGCGTCACGCACACATTTAAAAACCAGTACTAGTCTGAAAGCTCCCAGCTGGTAAACCAAGCGTTTAATCAGTGTTGCCGCGAACCACGTGCGCGTGATTACGTAAAATGTATGTGAATTACGAAGACTACAGCCGGAGGATGCAAAGAATACAACTGATAATTAACTTTGATCTATTTAATCAAAGAAATTACATGTACAATTAAAATTAAAACTAAATTAGCCTACGTCGACAATCGGTCGATGCTGTACCAAAAGTGACACGTCTATTGGGTGCACCTCCTTATAAACTATAAACTGGAGCCCGTCGTGTCCTGAAGGAATGTGTGACTCTTCCTGGCGCTTGTCATCCCATATAGCGTGATGATATATTAACGTGGGACCTTTCTGATTTTGAGAGGTCTGGCGCGTCAAGTGTCCTGGCCGATCGATAAATTTGGCGCTTGTCAACCCATATTGCGTGGTAATAAATTGACGTGGGATCTTTCTGATTTTGAGAGGCCTGGCGCGTCAAGTGTCCTGGCCGATCGATAAATTAGGCCCTTTGACCCTATGCGTTGACAGATGCAGGTGAAGACGTCTTATCTTGAGATTTCAAGTGTACCGGGCGATGCAAATTGGTTTATCAACCCTAAGTGTTGACATTGACAGATGATAGTGGGAACGATTACGTAACACCTCCCCTCATGGAAAAGCAACTATGTATTTCGAAATCTTAAGTGGTAGAGATGATGAAATATTGCTGCGGTTAACTCTCATTTTGTTGAGTTGGGACATAATGCTGCTTGTAGTGATATCTTCGGTATTAATAGAATACAGATTGTCTAGATCATTGCAGTGTAAGATGATCGGTTGTTTGCTAGACATTTCAGCTTGCTAGACTTCTCGGCTTCTTCGGAGTCACAAATAATCTTGTAGTTCATGTTCATGCAGATATACATGGAGTTTACCTTCGGGCATTCAGCCTCTAATGTACCTAGAATCTAGTCCAGAAATCGCCATGACAGGTAAGGAAGGTAAGAGGATTACGTTGTGTAATTTAGGTCCAATATAATAACTTTCACAGGATGGGGATTAGAGGAATAGTAGGTCGAGGATTTTATCAAATTAATTATCTACACAATATTACCTATGTAAAAATATTTTAAGTACTATATCTAGTTTCCAATTCAAATGGAATAAATCCTATATTAGCATATTCTAGAGTTACTTATAACATACTATGTAAGTTCATTCAGAGTACAACTTAAACTTTCTAACAAAATCCTATCCTAGCGTATCGTAAATTATGATGTTAGTTGACTCAGGTTACCCAATAAATACTTTTGATACCTATAAGGCCTCTTTTGTGACGAACGTGTTGAATCGATTACAACTCTTTGCCGATATTATGTAAAGTGAAAAATGATTTGTTTCGGTCCTAAACTAGATAGTGAGGGCATTTCATGTAATGTTGCATATTGTTATAATTAGCCTAATACTTACTACTTCTTTTGAGACGCGATTTGGCGACAGGTCCACGTTTTTTCTTAGTATATATGTGGATAGGAAGGTCTGCCAAGACTGTGTCTTTAGTAAAACGCGGTGCTAATTTCTGTCTACTAGCTAAAGGATTTTTAACAAAAACTTTTTGTTCCGGGCTATATGACTTTTCAGGTTCGCGATCTTTATTGCGGTTTTCCGTAAGTACCGTGCGGTGGTCAAGGGATGTTTCGTTTATTATATCATAAACCTGAGTTAAACGTTTTCTATGATCTAGCAGGTATTGTTGCAATAAATGCTCGGATAGGTCAACGTCTAAAGAGTCGCGAGGATCAAAGTGACCGGTAATTAAGTCTATGGGTCTGCATTTAGTGAAACTGTGTATGGAGCTGTTATACCCTAGAACCGCGTAAGGCATGAGATTTACGACCGGTTCATTAGGCTTTTCTAATTTTAGAACTCGGAGGTGCTCTAGGATAGTAGAGTGAAAACGTTCAACTAAACGATTGTCGTTAGGGGAGTGTGCGAGTACTTTATGGTGCTGTATTTTATGGAGACGTACAAATTCAGAAAAGAGTGCATTAGTAAATTCAGGTCCTTGGTCTGTCACAATAGTGTATGGAACACCATGGTGGGTGCTAAATTTTAGGAGGGCTTGAACGACACTTAGTGCTGTACCATCTGTGAGATGATACGTTTGCGAATATTTGGAAAAGGCATCAACAAAGGTAAGAAATTTCTCATTTTGAGCAGTAAAAAGGTCAAGGTGCATTATCTCGAAAGGTTTCGTAGGAGGTGGAACTATGGAAAATTTTGGTTTAATGGGGTTGCGATCATACTTTGCTTGACCGCAGATGTTACATTCACTGATATATTTTGCGATACATTCTTTCATTTTGGGCCAGAAATAGCGATGCGATAGGGCAAGGAAACACTCGGTTATACCTCGGTGGTTAGTTTTACCTTCGTGGTAACTGCGTATGATCTCCTGTTGTCTTAAATAATCCTTAATATTTTCCACTTCCTTTTTAGTTAGAACCATGTTCACCGCCGAGTTTCTGAATTTATTTTGAATTATTGGAATTATACTATACATAGCTAAAGGTGGGTGGATGATTATACCGGTCTTTACTTTCGGATTAACATATTCTTGTATGGCAGTGACGACATCGTTTTCTAGATTAGATTCAGATAATTGTATAATAGTTTTAATATGGGATTCGAAGGGTTTGGAAACCGTTGGGCGCTTCTTGATGTCTCCAACGACTACGAAAGATATTTGGCGGTGGAATTTATTTAGCGGATCATCAGATATTGGTATTTCTAGTATTGGATTTTCTGCATCGGTATGAACGGAGGCTGTGCTAGATCCGGATACTGAGGGAGGCTTTTCGGATGTGTTAACTGCGATCGAAAGTGCATCTTCGTTATTTATTTCAATACGCGATAGGGCGTCTGCATTGGTGTTCAATTTACCCTGTTTATATATAGTAGTAAAATCATATTCACTTAATTTTAATCTCCAACGGGTTAAGCGAGAATTTGGTTCCTTGAGGTTCATGACCCACTGTAAAGGTTTATGATCAGTTACAATCTTGAATTTCCTACCAAAAAGATAGGGGCGAAAATATTTTGTAGCCCACACAATAGCTAACAATTCTTTTTCGATCGTACTGTAATTAATTTCACTAGTATTTAATGTGCGTGATGCGTATGCAACAGGTTTATCACTACCTATCTGCCCTTGAGAGAGAACGGCACCAATGGCTATATTAGAAGCATCTGTAGTTAATATAAAGTCTTTACTGAAGTCCGGGTACTGTAGTATAGGATCATTGGTTAGCAAGGTTTTACACTTTTCGAAGCAGCTTATGTAGTTAGGATCGGATATTATAATTCTAGAACCTTTCTTCAGACATTGGGTCATTGGTTTTGTAATGCGGGCAAAATCTGGAATGAATTTACGGTAAAATCCTAACAGTCCAAGAAAACGTTTTATTTCAGTGGCTGTTTTAGGTATTGGGAATTTCTGTATAGCCGCTATCTTATCCGGATTAGGTTTAATTCCTTCTTTACCTATAATGTGACCTAAGTACGCAGTTTCTAGTTTTAGAAATTCCGACTTATCCATCTGAATTTTAAAGTTAGATTCCCGGAGCCTTTGAAAGACTTTTTGTAAGTTAACCATATGTTCTTGAAGTGAAACCGAGAATACAATTATGTCGTCAAGATATACTAGACATATGGTATTCTGTAGGTCTCTCAGGACGTTGTCTATAACCCTTTGAAACGTAGAGCAAGCTCCCTTGAGTCCCATAGGCATCCGTAAATATTCATAGTGGCCATGTTCAACTGAAAATGCAGTTTTGTGAATGTCATCTGGATTCATTTCTACTTGGTAGTAGCCACTTGCAAGATCTAAAGTGGTGAAGTAATGACAATTCCCTAACTTATCTAACACGTCTGCTATGTTTGGTATAGGATAACGGTCGTCTATAGTCTTCTCGTTTAATTTCCGAAAGTCGATTACCAAGCGCCATTTTCTTTTTCCACTAGCATCGGATTTTTTTGGAACTATCCATATGGGAGAACTCCAAGCAGATTGAGAAGGCCGAATAATGTTTTGTTCTAACATTTTGGAAATCTGGTCCTGAACTTCTTGTTTATGAATGAACGGGTATCGGTAGCTTTTGGTGTAGACTGGGACTTCATCTGTTGTTCGAATACAATGTTTGATTTTATTCGTAAAAGTTAGCGGTTCGCCGTCAATATGAAATACATCGGAGTATTGGGCACAAAGCGACTCTAAATTCGCCTTCTCCTCAGGGTTTAAATGGTCTGTACGTAGACGAGACAAAACTTCTTTGACGCGACTGGGTGATGATTTAATTTGCGTACTCTGTATATTACAAAGCTCTGCATGAACTGGACTGTCCATAGAAAATACTACGTCGTGGTGTGATGAATTTGTGACTTCTACTATACCTTGGTTATTTTTTATAGTTGTAAGACAGTCACTTACGAGGCAATTGCAAATACTCTGCTGCGGGACTAAAGCATCACCATCATTAGAGTTTATAGGGACCTTAACTAATTTAGACGACTTTGCCGGTATAAAATCTTCATATAAATTTTTATTTAGAGAATCGTACATTAATAAGGAGTTACTAGAATTACGAGTAATCAATAGCCTATTTTTGAGGTCAATATTGGATTCTAACTTTTCTAGTAGGTCGTAACCAAATAACCCGTCGAAAAAGTTATGGAAATTATATACATAAAGTTTAATGTCAAATGGCTCATTAAATTCCTGAAAGCATGGTACGTTAATTGAATAGTCATTTGTGGTAGAAGCATGGATGTTAGTTATAACGAAGGGGTCATAATTAAGTGGCACATGAGATAGATACTTTTCAACAACAGTGGGACTAATGAAGGACGTATTTGCACCTGTGTCGATTAATAACTTTATGGGGGGTTTGAAATTTGGATATACGGTAATATTCTTTGTTTATGGAAATTAATTTCTATTTTGGCTTGTCGGACTTCGTGTGTTCCTGAAAATCCTGGTTTTGGGAGGTCGCATCACAAATTTCCTCAGTAACGTACATATCTGTATACGGAGGTTGCCCATTCAAATATTCAGTCGTACCATAGGAATAGTTGGGACCGTCGTATATTTCTTGGGGATAATAATCACTAGCTGTATTATAATCATTATAGTGTTCATTTTCATACAGCGAATAGTCGCTAAAATCGTTGTAATTTGTTTCTCTTGTTTTGAAATATCTCGATGGAGGAGGATTACCAGATCGAGACCAATCATGAGGTGCTCGAGGCGGGAATGGCTTGGCTAACGCCACTCATAGGTTGCGGTGCGTTCCTAGTGAAAGGCTTAGGGTTCGTCAAGCTAAAACCCTGACCTTGTGGTCTATAACTCGGGGGAGGCGAAGCAAACATCTGCTGCGTTCGCGTGGGACCACGGTATAGCGGAGCTTGATTCCTCCATGTTGGAACAAAGGGATTTTGCGGAGGCATAACTGATCGCGAAGGCGTAGAAAGAAGTGGACGTGAGGTAGGCGGAGCTACCTGAAAGGATGGCTTAAAGTCATAACTATATTTATGACTAATGTGGTGTTTCTTGCTAGGAGCATGTTCGTTACGTTGTTGTAAGTATAACGTATTCATTTCCTCATGCACAAATTCTTACCTTTTCTATAGTGTCCGGTCGCATGCACCGAATGCGAGAACCGAGTGGGTCACCTAGACCTCGCAAATACGACTGTAGAGTCAGTTTTTTATAAAGAGTACGTTTCGATTCTATAGTGCTCGGTATGCTTTCATGGAGGCTGATATAAGTCATTATAGTACTGAACAGATTTTGACATTCTTCGTAAAACTCTTGAGGAGTCGAAGAACCCTGACTAAGAAGTGCTAAATCGTTATATATATAATGATGTTTCATCGCGTTGGTCGGCGAAATTATTAATAAGAGCGCTCCTAATGCCTTCCCAAGATTCGGGTATCCCGTTTGAGTTGATCGTTCGTGCGGCTGGACCTACTATTTTATTTAATATGCCGTTCAACAAAGCTAAGCTCGTTAAATGAAAAGCAGGTTCATCTCTTACGTATTGTGCTACTAATTGATCACATAATCTAATAAACCGCGTCAATACGTTCGAGTTTCCGTCAAATTCCGGAACTAATCGTAGGGCCTTATAAATATGATCAATTGATTCAGTCATGTTATAAAAATCTATACTACTTCTAATTCTATGCTCCTGAGATATTTTAATTTCAGTATCTAATTTACTTAAATTCCTACTGGCATCTAAAATTATATTTCTATTTCTATAGCTATCTTCTAACCTAGGGGACCTAGATTTACGTGGATGAAAAATTTTGGAAATTTAAGGAATTAAAATAGGATTAACACAGGAATATAGCGACTCTAGAGCGATTCTAAAGTACTTACTTGAAATAATGTTGTACCTCTGCCGTATCGATTTTTGGATACACCTCAGGACTGCAGCTCACGTAGGTTCTGGATCTCGTTCAGTGGTTTCAACCGCCCGGGCGATTCGCGATCGCGAATAGGTATCGATTTTTGATTATTCTAATGCTCGCGAACCGGCCCGCGAAATCCTCAATACGACTGCGCCAATTACGAAGACTACAGCCGGAGGATGCAAAGAATACAACTGATAATTAACTTTGATCTATTTAATCAAAGAAATTACATGTACAATTAAAATTAAAACTAAATTAGCCTACGTCGACAATCGGTCGATGCTGTACCAAAAGTGACACGTCTATTGGGTGCACCTCCTTATAAACTATAAACTGGAGCCCGTCGTGTCCTGAAGGAATGTGTGACTCTTCCTGGCGCTTGTCATCCCATATAGCGTGATGATATATTAACGTTTCTGATTTTGAGAGGTCTGGCGCGTCAAGTGTCCTGGCCGATCGATAAATTTGGCGCTTGTCAACCCATATTGCGTGGTAATAAATTGACGTGGGATCTTTCTGATTTTGAGAGGCCTGGCGCGTCAAGTGTCCTGGCCGATCGATAAATTAGGCCCTTTGACCCTATGCGTTGACAGATGCAGGTGAAGACGTCTTATCTTGAGATTTCAAGTGTACCGGGCGATGCAAATTGGTTTATCAACCCTAAGTGTTGACATTGACAGATGATAGTGGGAACGATTACGTAACATGTGTCATATGCCCGCTATCTTTACTTACATACTTACATACAATCACGCCTTTATCCCCGAAGGAGTAGACAGAGGCATAGTATACGCCCCTATTTTACTTTTTAGTTTTATGTCCCACGTAATAGGTGGTGAGCCTATTGCCGTGTTGGAATGGACAATGTAAGTAGTATTTAAAGTTTAGGTATAAGTCATTAATGTCACTTTAATTAAAATGCATCACGCAAAAAGAAAAATGTTAATTCTCAAATATTTTATGTTATTATTATTGTTCAAATAAATAAGAACTAATAAGTACCTACGACATTGAAAGAGAACATATGGAACTAGAATAATCTTTACAACTAGTCTGCTCGGCGGGGGCCTGGTAATCTGTTCGACAGGGAAACCTAGTACAGATGCCAGTCTCTCGCAAGGGTCATATTCTGTATCCTGTAGTGAATTGTAATATAATATATATAAAATTGCCTCTAAGGCGCAGTCGGTAGGTATTATAAATAAATAAATAATAAATATTGTTGGACATTCTCACACAACATCATCTAGCACAAACTAAGCTAAATGCTTGTGCTATGGGATCTAGACGACTGATAGACATACTTATATATTTCTAAATACATACATATTATACATTGAAAATACCCAAACTACGAAACAAACATTTGTGGATCACACAAATATTTGGACCGGCCCAGGAATCGAACCCAGGACCTCCAGCGCCGCAGGCGGTATCACTCCCGACCGCGCCACAGAGGCATTCAATATAGTGTAGTTCTAGTATCATTCCTGGGTCGGTCCAATTATTTGTGTGCTCCATAAAAATGTTGCCATCATTAATATGGGAATGATGTGCTGAGGTCCCAGGTTGGATTCGGGTAGAATCGAATAAATTGTGTTCCTCAATGTTTTGTATCAGAGTTTTGATGTTTTTGTAAACCTACTATATACGTATTTAGAAATATATAAGGACATTTGTCTATCAGTTGTCTAGATCCCATTGCACAAGCTTACACTGACCTAATTTGGACTAGATGATGTTGTATGAGAATGTCCGATTGTTTAATCTAACCTGTCATTTACGACGATTGAATTAACTAAAAGTGACAGCCCTGATACTATAGGTAAGTATCGTGCGGTCGGGGTCGGAGATACCCTACTATATATAATTCTACTATGACCATACTGTATCTTTCGATTTTCATGATTATAATATTGAAGAGACAAAAACTAAAAAGTTCAGGCAAATGACATAATATGCATAAAAATAACATTAAATTCTGTGAATAACAAAAAATAACACATAAAATACCATGATATTATAAAAATGCAATACTGTTCGCAGGTCCGCAGCGATACCTACGCATAATTTGTTCAAAGAACAGTGAGTCAATCATAGCCGGTGCTGTATTACTAACGATACAGCCACACGCATGACAAACCTCCCGCACTTCACAACAGCAGCAGTTAGGGCATTTCAAAATCTTAAAATCTAAAATTGTACTGTGGTATAGTGCGGGATATAATTGCAAACATATAGCCGCCATAAGAAGAGATAAAAGCGCTCCCATAGTAGTTATAAAACATACAAAAAAAATAATACACTTCTTGTTTACGTTAAGCAATAACATTTTGTCACTTACAATGTAATGAGTAATCTGTAGTAACAACGTGCCATCCATAGTACGCACGCACGCATCCAGTGTCATACGCGCGTAGGCGCGCAGACTCGCAGACGCACAGGTGCGCAAACGCGCCGGCGCGCAAACGCGCCGGCGCGCAAAGGTGCATTGGCGCAAACTCACACCCGCTCGACACACCAGCGCCTCCATCTGAGTCATGCACAGTGCGCGCACGCAGCGACCCGGATGGCACACTAGCGCCACCAGCTTCTTGTTATAAATAATAAACAAAACAAACGCCGCCAAGAACTGCCTAATTAAACTCTGAAGACCGAACCTGGCCCACACCAAAAACCCGCACCAAGTCGCTTTCGTTGCGTATCGAAAATGTAGGCTTACCTTCCTCCTGTTTTACCAGAATACGCCCACGCTTGGTCCAAACGAATTTCCAGTTCATTTGTTTACGTGAATCGCGTACCTTAAATAGTAGCTGTCTATTAAATTTTGTTAAGCGCTCGTTAATATAAATTGGTCCCGGTTTATCCGCTAGGCCGAGGTCAGTACTGTTCACTCCACGCCGTACACGCATATTTTTCAATAAGTCATCTCGTACTGAGCGACGTGCCAGTCTTACCACAAGGGGGCGCGGGCGGCTGTTCTTTGTGCCCCACCCGCTACCGTTACCAGATCCAACACGACTTAACCTAGGACCAACCCGCTCCGCGCTCACAATATCTCTCTCATCAATAGTGATCCCCAACTTTTTAGCTATGATATCAACCACATGCAGTGGATTCTCCCCGTTGCTCTCAGGCAAGTTGGTGATCTCCAAGTCATTTGCGAGCAACTGCTGGTCCTTATCATTGAGTTCAGACTTGAGCTCTTCTATTACGGTATCCAGGCGCCCAGGATTGTCATGTCGGAATTCAGAGTTGCTTTCCAGTAGGTTTAGCCTTTCCTCTAATCTATCAATACGAGAACCATTATTAACGAGGGTTTCACGCAACTCTTGAACGTCCTGGCGCAGCAATCTCAGCACCTTCAACTCTTCCTGCAAATCTGCGATCTTCTCACGGAATAGACGCAACTCCCTTAAAATATCAGTGACCCCAAGTTCAACCGTGGGGCTTACGTGAAGCGTGTCCCTTTTGTTCTCGTTCTGCAAGGACACTCCGTCAGAGGCGTTCTTTACCGGGGTTTCAGCATGATTATTCCGTGGCCGATTTTTTAAGCACTCCGGGCAAGACCAGTTAGGTTGTTTGGCCATAGTCTTCGCTCCACCCAAACACGCTAAATGATAAGATAACGAGCATGTGGAGCAGGTCGCGCCATCTGTCTTCATATAACGACCGCAAGCCTTACAATTAGTCATCCTTCAGAATAGGTGTGCATACAGTGCCCAGGATTTAAATCCTATTTCGGTAAGTCGTACGCGTACGGCACCTCCTTGACAGATGTCGCTATAATAAAGGTGTAGTAAATGGCACTATCCATTCAATTTCATTCATGTGCTCACAAAACTGATGGTGGGGTAGATATGCCAAGTTTCATTGATTTGCGATTCCAATCCACCCACAATGTGAGACGGATTCCTTTATTTTTTACAATAATCAGTGCCAATTCGTGATAATGCACTGGGTATATCAGGCACAGTCTATTAGATCAGTGCTAATCACAAAAAAAAAAATTCATGCACCACCGCTCCATCAATCGCTAGTATTCGCTAGTCGCACTGAGTAGCTAAGCTTACTTTCTTTTTTTATCACAGAACCTTATCACAACACTTCGCTAACAATAGTCAATGTCCCTTATCGGATTAAGATTCACTTTTTTCACTTTCTACCACTTGGAAGCTAAAAATTTAGTTTTACTAATTATTTACTTACAGAACTCTAACGCAGACTTGTTACGTATATCAGCGCCATCAACAGCTCAGTGGCGACTTATCTTAATGGCGCAACTTGCCACAATTAGCAGGCAATTGGCAGTCTGTTTAAATTTCTAAATGGCTATGTCCTTTCAGCTGAAAGTCGTGCCATTTCATGGTCATTATACATACATACATATGGTCACGCCTTTATCCCCGAAGGGGTAGGCAGAGGCATATTATATGCCCACATTTCACCTTTGTATAATTTGTCCCACGTAATAGGTGGTGAGCCGTATTGCAGTGTTTAAATGGACAGGCGCAGGTTGTGACTGCCAGCTGTTGAAATAAAGCCTTCAACTTAGCTTAACGACTGCCATTTTAAGGGCAACCGGGACCAACGACTTAACGTGCCTTCCGAAGCACGGAAACGCTGAAATAAATGTCACAAAGTGATCACATGTATGGTCACCCATCCATGGACCGGCCATAGTGAAAGTTGCTTACTGCAGTGATCGTTTACAGAACACTGAGTCCGCGGGGCCACGAGCGCTTCTCTATGGTCATTATAGCTCGTTTGTGATATTGTAAGTGCTCGTACTATACTTTTAATGCATAAGCTGTTAGTAAAGAATTGTGTGATAGATCTCCCAGAACGTTGTCAGTGACACGTCCTCAGAGGTGGTAAAGATGTAACTTCTGTGTCTCTGCAGAATTATAAGTTATAGAAAGTTTGTAAGCGGAATATATTAAATAAATAAAAAATATTTAACGTCATTTTTACACAAGACTATCTAATTTTAAAGACCACGGATATTACTTCTTACATACTTATTTTGTAGACTCTTTCGCGCTCTAAGAACTGAACAGATCTAATTGAAATAAGTAGGTAGTACAGGGATGGAATAGGTATAGTCTGGAATAACCAATAGGAATAATGCGGAAATGGGATTTGTATTTTGTGTAATAATTAATACTACACAAAATCCAAATCCCATTGTACCTATAATAATGTTTGGCTGTCCCGGTCTCACTTAACTTTTCCATGTCTATATTTGATATCTTTTAAAGGATTTGTATGTGGACTCCAATGGAAAATAAAATAAATTCTAGCACGGGAATGCTCTGGCTGTATTCATCAATTTATGAAATATCGGTCCACAACATTCACTTTGACAAATTTCACACGAAATTCCAGCTCAGCGAAACCACAGATTACTAAATAGTTACTACGTATTATGACGAAACTTGCATTTAGCGAATTATTTATTGATGAAAGCTGGACTATAGCTACATCTTGAATACGGTTTTCCTTTTGAGTTATCTGTCAAAAGAACAGCCATAGGAATTACTATACAAGTCCTCGTGAATACGTTGCTCTTGGTTTAATCAAAAATAATCTGCATCTGAAATAGATAGATAGGTACTAGATACAGATTTAATAAACGTAGATTTACTTATTTTGTTCCACAATTTGTACCATAAAAAGTCTGCAAATTTCAGCTATTCAAACTGCGGATCAGAAATTAATATGTCTTCCTCAGACACACTTGAACGAAAAGTTTAAAGTAAAAAATCTAAGCTGAATTTGTGAAGAGGCCGGAGTCGTTACGGCGCGGCGGCGTGTAACGTACAAATTACTGACGAAAGAAAAAAGCGCTTTTATTTTGCTAGTGTGGGGGATTAAAGAATGCCTTTGGTTTTGTGACCCGTCGTGAATATGTAGGTACGTAAAATAAAAATATACAGCTGTTATTCCCAACATGGCACAGTCGTAGATAGAAAAGCCACTATTTGGGGAGGTAATAATAGGGATTTTTCATCTCCACACATCTCATCGAAATGTTTTTGCGTTTCAAAACTCGTTTGATTTGCAAAATAGGCTCAACGTCAGGTTTTTGAGCAACTTTTCCCGTGTCCTGTATAAAATATTTCATTGGATTTGTCTTAGTTTTTGTAAAGTTTTTAGCAGGCCATCTATAAGTGCGACGGAACAGGCAACGACAATACGAGTATTTATCTTCTAAATTTCAATATTCACGGGATTCATTCCGCAAAAAATATTCGTCCAAATAGTTAAATTAAAAATAAAATGACCCGCCTGGTACTTAGCTCTGGGCCATGGGCAGTTTGCTTAACTTCTTACAAGTGTTCCGCTACTTCTGGTAAATTATTTAGTAGTAATAGGGCAATCACAGCAACATGTTTCGTCGACCATGTCGTCTGGCTACTTCCTTTTAATTTGGGTTTTAAATTTTTTTAATGATGTCCCACCCGGCAGTGGAGCCAAAAAAAAGGAATAATCTTTTTGAATGATTCCGAATACGTTAATGGCCTCCTGACACGAAAAGGCAGAATGGACACCTACAAGGTTCAAGGAGTGAGCTAAGCGCGGTACGAACTCGGCAAACTTAATTCTCTCTGCAAACTTGGCTTGTATTCCTTCATAGGTATTAGACCCATTATCATACCATTAGCTACGACATTGCATAAAATCTAAATCAGCAAATGTAATTTTTTCTAAAATCTGTTGACGAATGTACTCTCCTGTCTTTCAAGAAACTTCCATTAAATCAACGAAACTTTCTTTTATATCACATGCTTCACCAGTTACCTATATTTACATATCGGATTACCTGGCTCATTTGTTTTGCATGGGAAACATCATTCTGGAGTGCAGTCGAACATTATCAGTATTTTGCTTCTTTGGTGTCATTTAAAATGAAATTTCTTACTGTTTTTGCAATTATGTCCATAATTTAATTAGATTTTTTGAATGTTCTAATTGAAACTCAAGAGTTGAATTATGTTCGACGAGCAGGGAAGTTAGGTTCTAGAAGTTACCTTGACTAGGCTGCGGACATTTGTGCGGATGCGGACAGATGTGGCGGCAGGAGACCGTTTCTGGTAATTCTTGCAACAAGCACAAAATATTCCATTTTTAGGCTTAGAATATAAACGTCAAGATCTTGACTCTTTCGCATTTATTCAACGTCCTATACCACATAGAAAATGTTAAATGCCTGCCATTGCGTTCAGTACATCTAAATGCAATGAGGTAGCATAGGTACGTAGCTAGGTATACCTAATATTTATAAATTTAACGAAATATGTATATTATTATATGTAATAATATTACGCTGCCCGTATTGACGTTGACGTGCTGGGATGTTTTTTTGCCAATGATACAGTCTGACTACTAAAGAACGCCACGTTTTTAACCTATTTTCATTAGTAGGTGCGTGGTGAGACTAACGATAGTAAACTTGCCAAAGTGTACAACGAACTACAATCTTGTAGTACTTGCTCGTTATTGTAATATTCAAGACGTGCGGATGCAGCTCGTCGGAGATAAAGTTCCATTTAATGTTGAAAGCATACCTAAGTAGATATAAATATTTTATTTCTATGTAACTTGTTTTATGTTTTCTCTGCACTTAGCTTCACGTCTTTATCTATGTAATAGCTGACGTCACGCGGTTTCACCCGCGTAGTTCCCGTTCCCGTGGGAATACGAGAATAAAATATAGCCTATGTTCATCGCAAAGAGTGTAGCTTCCCAACAGTGAAAGAATTTTTCAAATCGGTCCAGTAGTTCCGGAGCCTATTCGTTACAAACAAACAAACAGAAAAAAACAAATCTTTCCTCTTTATAATATATCTATGTATATGTCACCATTTACATTTTGTCAAAGTAATAAGGTTGTAATTCTATTGCCGTGTTGAAATGAAGAAGGCACACTTTAACCCTAACTATTTATAAGAAAACACTGTGAGACGAATCAAGAAGCCCTTCGAGCGATAAGGGCATTAATAAAAAAGAAAGGCTACATCGCAGCACGATTTAACCCTTTTCGTTAAAAGCGAATGCCCTTTCCTTAGCAAACAGTGTAACTGAAATGGGTGATAAATGGATTCTTAAAATGAACTCTGAAATAGAGATTTTAAATTGTTTTACATAGATATATACCTGCATAGTAAGGTGGCCACACTAAACCTACTCAAATGGGTCGCAAGTCCCAGACGCCGTCGGGGTGTTCCCCCCTGTGCCACGCTATGGACCCGGCACCCGCACGGAGAATCTATGGAATGCTAAGAATAAGGTTTCGCTTTTACCCCCGAAGGGTATAACATACACCCTAATTAACTATTCGTATTTTTTAACATGTAGTAGATTGTGAGCCTATTGCCGTATTGCAATGGGCAGGCGAAGGTCATGGCTACCAATTTTCGAAATTTTAATACACTGATAAGGCTTACAACTTTGCTTAACAACTGCCATGTTATTGGCATATACGCTCGTAAATGGAAATGCCACTAATTGGTCACCCATCTCGGGACAAGCCTTGCCATTGCTTAACTCAGTAATATTTTACACACAGAACACTGAGTTAACGGAGCTACGAGCGCAACAAATTGTATTAAGTTAGTAAAACTGTATTTTCACCATCATATCGCCATTTTTGTAATTGTATTCCAAAAAATTCTGTCTAAATTTCCCCTTATTTACTTATCAGACTTTTTAAAACATCGTATTTCGTAAACGACATTTCAGGTTGAGTTCTTGTTTCGTGGATTAAATTATTTTTTACATTATTAATTGGGTTGTTCTTTGATTGATCAAACGAAGTTATTATAGTCCTATAGATAATAGAATTATTTATTACTATCTGACCCTCGCAACTTCGTTTACGGCACATAAGTTACGGTTTGCGAAAGGAGAGGTACTTCTTCACCAGACTCATCAAGCAGCGTGTGAAACGGCCCTGTTTGCTTAATCATAAAAGAGCTTAAAGATTAAGCCTATTCTAAAACGGCGCGGACTGAATTGTTTTAAAATAGCCTTAATCATTAAGCTCTTTTATGATTAAGCCAACACGCCCGTTTAGAATTACCCTCACATTCCAAGGAACTCTTGAATTCTAGTTTTTGCGAAAGTTGAGATGTCTCTAATTCCTGAACTACAAAACCCTCGACATTGAAACTTGTGGTAAACAATCCTTAAAGTACTCCCTTTCCGACACTAAAAAAATATTTTAAATCGGATCACGCGTTAAGAAATTACAACTGAAAAACCATTTTGTCTTTTATCCCCTCTCCCGCAAGAACCGCGCTAAATATCGGGATAGAAAGTACTCTAGAACCTTCCTCGGACTATAAGCACAGCATGTACCAAGTATCATTCAAATCGATTCAGTAGTTTCGGCGTGATACTTATTCGGGATACAGACAGACAGATAGACAGACAGACAGACAGACATGAAAATTTTCGACTTCAGTATCGATAAGAGAACGCCCTCCAATTAAAATTTTCAAAATATCTTCCATGTACAGACTCTCGACCCTCAACAGTTTTATTATAAGTATAGATTATTTGCTGCCGTAAAATTGATGAGCATTTTGAATGAAACTTGGTACCTACAATCTGAGCTTATAATCCGAGGAAGGCTCTAGGATACTTTTGATCCCGATATTTTTCGCGGTTCCTATGGGAGAGGGGATAAAAGACAAAATGATTTTTAGTTGTAACTTCACAATGCGTGCTCCGATTTCAATTTTTTTTTAGTTTCATATAGTGAGTACTTTGAGGATTATTTCACATAAGTTTCAATGTTGAGGGTTTTGTAGTTCAAGAATAAGAGACACCTAGAGTTCAAGGGTTTCTTTGAATGTGAGGGTAAATCTAATCTGGTTTAGAATAGACTTAATCTTTAAGCTCTTGTATGATTGAGCAAACAGGTCCATTTCCATCCATTTATGAGTCTGATCTAGAAATACCTGTCCTTTCATACATATTATGTGACGTAGACGAAGTTGCGAGGGTCAGCTAGTCAAATATAAGTGTGTTTTACAAAAAGGATCAGAAAACTTGTTTGTTCTCACAAACTGTTCTTTTCGTGTAGAATAACTTCTTAAAACGAATAAAGAATCAGAAACTTGAATGCCAATCTTCAACAAAAAGTTTCCCGTAAACATTTTTTTCCTCAATCCCTTTACAATATTCTGCTTTCCGACGAACCTGTTGAATATTCTAAACACGTACGATATTTTCCGATTTTGGCTAATATCGTACCTAATGCGTTGTGCGCTGAGAGTTGGAACTTCAAAGCTGTTTTGTAGCGTGATCATAGTTTCGATCGTCTTCGACATTCATTTTGATGAACACGGATAAACCTTGTTATTTACCTTTTGTCTAAGTTATAATACTAAAAGTTATTAAATTATTATACACTGTAGGTCTCACTACTTGATGCTGAAGATCTTGCAAAGTGGAGGGGGAGGAATAGGAACTCGGACTCCGAACCGAGGGCAGCCGTGTTTAGAGCTATGATGGTAATCCTGATCAAAAATCTTCAATAGATATAAGTAATTAGTGTACCTATATTTGAAAAATCTCTGTAGAACTTTGTCTCTCAAAACAAATACATCATTATTAATGGAGTGTAATAATTTCAACTTGTTATTGGTGAGATTTTCAAAAGAAAAATGAAAACTAGTCACTCTCTATCTCCACCATTGCATAACTCTTTACTTAACCGCGCCGCATTGTCGAGCGTTCAGACCACATGGCAATTGCCAACAATCCGCCGTAGTAAAGAAAGAGACGTCACAGTATTAATTAGGCTCATATTATGTAATGTCATTAGATTTTACCCACATAATATACCTTATATTGTACTTTAATACTCTTCATATAACAGTAATTACACGTTATTAACACAAGCACTGACAGGTATCACGCTACTCATAGACGTTAATAGTAATTACACATTATAATTTAATGTCTATTCCACGATTAGGTACCTTTTCATGTAAATTATACAATACCTTACAATTTTTAACTAGGTATATTTTATACCTAAGCTGCTTAAGGATTATGGACCTTATGTAATACATAAGGTCCATAATCCTCTGAAACCATTAGAGCTTTTGTTATAAGCCTGACTATTGTTATGTAATACAATTAAATTATCTTTGTTTCAACATTCTACAAGACGATAAGTTTAGGTACCATATTACCGACCTGGAACCAGCAGCTTGACGTTTCTGTTTCAAAACTGGTCGTGGCATAAAATGAAGAGAAGAGAGAGGCTTCCACTGTGACTTATCTCCTAAATATTTATAGAAAACGTTCTTCGTAATTCAAGAAACTCGTAAACTTTTTCGCAGAACTGTGATTCCGCCGTAGTTATTAAGTTCTCTAACACCTTTAAAACGTTAAATAAATATAGAAGCGTAATAAAGCCAGCGTGTTTTTTTTATTGGGATTTGCACAACTACAACAGTAAACAAAACAAAACAAACAAAAACGCGAGGACGAAATGGTGGACGGTCGAACACGTTCTCACGACGACCTGAAATAGCTTTCAGGTTCGGACGTGATAGATCGCGCTATTGGTCATCTAAGTGACAGAGGTGTACTCCCTTGTTACGACACATAGTGTAATAATGTCACTGCCACAATTGTTCCCGTAGGTGTCGTAAAAAGCGACAGGGAGAACGCGTATGCGTAGTTATACGATATACCTACCCATTGCGTTGGGGTGGAAAAATAAAACTCTATACCAACCCGTCAACCCAGTGTGGTATAATAACCTTCTTTTTATTAAGTGTTAAAATTCCTCGTGGATGCTAGGTATGCCAAACTCTTTCCGACTAAAACCCTCAGAAGGACAAGACAGGAGCCCTCAGAAGGATGACACAGGATTCTCGACAAGGGGTAAATACCTATCTATCCTTTTTTAACACAAATCAATAGAGTTGTAGGTATCTAAATCTCTATTGATCATAGCTAAATGGTCTAAGATTAAACGTAAGCAATGTAACTAAATTGACCTGTTCTTGTGGTAAGCAGTGTAGTTCTATTGTACCTACCTACGCTTGAATTGTCAATGAAACTCTCTATCTAAGCTTTGCTGAACATCAACAAATTGGGTTTCTACAAAAAGGGAATTAGAAGGATTTTGCAGGGTCCGTAGTGTGAGTGTAGCGCATCTGGTGTTGCAAATTTCCATAGGATTGTCTTGCTTGCTACCTTATTGGTTTGATAAACGTTGTAATCTAACCTTATTGTACACAATATTATGCCCTTTTATCATGAGAAAAGCTATAATAAAGTTCGCAAACCCGTAAGTCAATGTGATCGTATTGCCTACTTCTTATCGTGCAACATATTTTAATAGAGGTACCTATCAGATTTTTATGTGTTTTTCATGGGGGTATTAAAGGTCACCCCATAAAAAATGAATAAACTTTGTACTTGTTAGCTTTCTAAAGGTCAATAATGAGGATAGGTTAACCTTTCAGAACATATTAGATTTTACTTTTATACGATACTAGCTGTTCCCGGCGGCTTCGACCTCGTAGAAGTCGTTATCGCGTAAAATCATAACCCTCCTTTTGCGAAGTCGGTTAAAAAGCCTGTGTCCTTCCTAGGGCCTTGAACTATCCCTACACCAAATTTCATCTCAATCGCTCCAGCTGTTTATGCGTGGAAGTGGATCAGACAGACAGACAGACAGACAGAAAGACAGACAGACTGAGTTAGTTTCGCATTTATAATATTAGTAGGTAAGTAGGGATTAGGATTATTTTTCAAAACAATAAGTATGCTAACTGATCACAAATTTTAAATTTGGTAGATAATGCCTACGTCGCCGTCGCCCCAAGACGTAAATGAGGTGGAAAATTTGGTTGGTTCCGAGTAGGTTGTGGTGCAAGCATCTTGAACGGTATGTACAATGTACAAGGTAAGGTGAATTTCCTTGTATGTCAGTCTTCTGTAAGTCGTGAAGGATTTGTAAGACGAAGAAAAACCGTGGCTCTTGTACAATTCTCTCATGTTATGTTATGAGCTTGTTCGTCGTAGACTGTTCAACTTACACGGAAGATCAGTCACGACTCCGACATGAAGCTAAAACGACTCAACGGCCGTAAATATTTAGAAAAGGCTCTGGGCAAGAATAAGAGAAATACATTAACTTGTTAGATATTCCCTGCGGATTGGTTTATACTGATATAACATTGAAAAGTACTAAGGCGTAGCCAGGTTTATATTCAAAGGTATACCCGTTTCCCTGGTTATGTACAGGTGAAAAGGAATATCGTGTTCGAGTTCCATGGCAATCTCACCGATAACTTTTGTGGGGTGATGTCTTGGAGTACTAGAAGGTATCTACTACTGTATGGTTACTCATACAAATATGCTACGCGTTGATAAACTCCTTAGCGACTCAAATGTGAGCGTAGAACGTTAACCCGTAGTATACAATCTCTACACAAAGTTGTCTGTCGAACTCTTGTTGTGTGTTATGGTTGTTAAACATCATTGGGCATATTGCTATCCTATAAATACGGCCATTCAAGAGACGTAAGTAAGTCTCATATAACAACACAAAATATAGTACATAGTTGTACTTTAGTACACTCTGCGATTTGCGCCAAAAGGGCGTACACCAACTGGCTAGTTAAACATTGACGGGTGATAACAGAGGTAACTTTAAGTAAAACATCTTCAGCTGTTTTAAATGTCTCTAAAGGTCGCAGAACAAAATTACCTTGGTAGAATATTTCTGAACTAATTACCATAGCTTGTGTATGTACCGGCGCGCTATCTCATTACGAACCTTCGAGACGAGAGCCATCCCAGTTCGTGGTGTGGGAACCTTTTCAAGGGACGGGCGATGGTTGAATTTCGGATATTTGCAAAATTTTGACAAAGTTTTTAATTATGATTTATGGAAAAAAATAGAATGTTAATAAGATGGAAATCTATATAAATTGTGTGGTTGGAATAATTTTATTATCTAATCACAAGCAAAAAGTTTAAGAGTGCCAGTATGTTCTGTTGATCTGCTCATGTGTTAAAAACCAATTGAAATCTTAAAGCCTTATTGCAAAACGGTTGATGATGGTCAAGATACGCGTTATTCCACTTTATTCCTTCTCTAGGGAGCTTGTAGGTACTCTTTGCTTGCTTGCACAACAAGCTAAGCTAAGCATCAATTTAACTGAGTTAAAAGTATATTTACTTTACAAAATTGAAACCCTTTAACGAACAATTAAGTGGCAGTTTCTCCTATATCAGTTAAGTGTTTAGTAAGCTTGATAGCATGTTATAGTACCTATAAAGAAAAGATGTTCATTGAGAAATGTGTAGCCAAGTCATTTCGGGTTTCGGGTCCTTTTCATTATGTCATTAACATTTGAAACTTATTATCACTAAAATTGATAATATAGAAAGTAGATTGAGCCAGTTCTGATAACGTCACAGATAGCCTCAACCGTGACGTAGATTCACTCGACTGGAGATAATTTATTGAACTGACAGATACAATTACTTGACGAAAAATTCTAAATCTATGACTTGAACTGATTTTGATACTATTCATTGGGTGGATTAATTGGATTACCTATAATGGTTTTTTATTTGACACTTAATTGTTTGACTAGTAATGAAAACGAATGGAGATTTTGGCACATCGGAAGATGTGGACAGAGGATCTCTTAAAAATTCTCCTGGAAGCTCTACTTGTCGGTAGAGCTTTCAGGAATTTGCCTGAATAACGCGCGTCGGGCAGAGGTGCCACTCTCATACAGAGGAGAGTTCTTCGACAGAACCGGGCTATTCTAAGGATCGTTTCTCTGTCCAGACATCGAAAGTTAGAAGGGATGCTTTATTTGGCAGTCATCTTGAGGGCCACTGTCAACGTGGTCTCAGGAAAGGTTTTCCTAATGCTGCGGCCACATTATCGCGATAACGCGAAGATTTGCGTTGTCGCGACTCGTCTGGCCAAAGAATTCGTCCTATCGCGCTTCGCGCCGCTGTCGGTAAATTGTCGCACATCGAAGAGTTTTGTCGCGACACAGTTCGTGCGGTTGGCTACACTTCGCGCACTTTAGTTGACTACGAGACGCCGAGTGGTTTGAACGTGTTTCATTAAACTGTAAATCATGGATTGGAGTAATGACAGGTTATTAGAATTCATACAATATAATGAATCTGAACCAATTTTATGGAACCCGCAAGAGTCAAACCACACGAAAAAACATTTAAATTACGACGCATGGGTGAGAATTAAAGCTAATTTAAGCTGGACTGTTACGGTGGAGGAACTAAAAGCAAAAATGAAATCCCTAATGGCTTACTATACAACGCATCTAAATAAATATAAAAATGGGGATAAATAAATATAAAACTGTTTTATTGTAATGATCTAAATAAATATAAAATCATCTAAATAAATATAAAGATGCAGTAAATAATCATTAGCAGCCTTGTGAAACAGCGCAACCGCCTCTTCCATGTTTTCCAGGAAATGAATTCTATGCGACGTTTTAGATTATCGCAACGTAGTGAAGATTTTCTTGATGTGGCCAAGCACGTTCGTCATGGATCAAACACGAATTCTTATCGCAACAACGCGACGACGAATCTTCGTTCCATATGTAGTCGTAGCATAAGGACTATACCTGCATCATTTTGAAGAAACAAGAAATTAACTATGAAAGGGTTCTATTATTTTTCTTTAACAAGCCATTATTTTACTCAAATGAACAGTTCGAACCGACACGTAGCTGGGTGATCGATCTTAAAACCAGTGTCGTGAGACTCGCGTTAAACCACGCTGTCACTGATAGACTATGTCACCATGACTCTTTACGTTGATAAATGATTTACAAAAATATTCGTGCTTTTACAGGTTGATGGTAATTAGGTACTGACAGGCGTGGCTATTACTGATACTCGTTACCAACAAGGGCACAAATGTAACTCGTTCTGAGTTAAGCGACTTTTATATGCCTGGTATCGGCCCGACCAGGCATTGACCTTAGTATAATCATTAGTATAAACCATAAGTATAAACCATAAGTATAATCATTTATGTAAAACAAAGTCGTAAAACGCTCATAAAGATGCGAACTACACTTAGAGTGTCTTTGTTTATTGTAGTAGTCTTTGTTCTGTGGTCGACATAGCTCGCAGAATAAGTGCGTCAAAGTATGTACTGAAATTTATACCTTTTTATTACCATTAATAGAAGGTTGCAGAGAGGGAGCTGATTTGATAATGATTTGATATCAGCAAAATAGATCAATACAAAACTGAATAGCGATAAAAATATTAAGCTATTTGGTTTTAGAATACAACACTAATGGGTTAGATATAAGAACAGTATTCCGACCATATATGTACCTAGGTATATGTGTTAAGTATCTATATAGGTAAGACGAAAGATTCTTCCATTAGCGAGTCGATCCCGATCACAGATGAAAAAACTAACAGTTTTAAGAGAGTTTCTTTCGCCTTCACTTGATGACAATCTAAATCGCTATTCTTACATTACCGGGGCAACTGACGGAGTTTCTGCATTAAGAAAATCTACTAGATATCGCGATGGGATTTGATCCACATTTTCAATCGGAAATGTATTTACACCCTTGCTTCTTTAAAGATTTGTTCGTAAAAGAAATGTTAAATAGCTTTGAATGTGAACGTAGACTTTGTCCATGTAATTCACTTCTGCCTACCCTAATATGGGATAAAGTGGTAGCGCCATAAGACCAAAACATAATTGACCATATCTTATGTAAATGTGATGTACGTTAATACATTGACTGCCTCTGTGGCGCGGTCGGTAGTGATACCGCCTGCGGCGCTGGAGGTCGTGGGTTCGATTCCCACCGGAGACAAATATTTGTGTGACCCATAAATGTTTGTCTCAAGAGTCTGGGTGTTTCTATGTATTATATGTATGTATTTAAAAGTATATAAGTATTAATATCCGTGGTCTGATACCCATAACACAAGCAGGTTATTCCTAGCTTACTTTGGGATCAGATAGCGTTGTGTGAAAAGTCCGTGAATATTTATTTATTTATTTAATTATTTGAAGCGTAGACAATTGAAGATTGGTGGTGATATATCGCTAACGGTAGTAATTTGTGAGTCATAACGTTTCAGAATATGGAAATATTGCTGTCTCTTTTCATAGTTATTATCTACTAAATTGTAATAAGTTATAGACGAGTTATCCATACACACCAGGTAATAAAAAAAGGTACAAGCTTAAAATAGGTTAGGTTGGGCTGAATTGCCCAAAATGTAATAGGAACATGTTTTGTTTTCATGGAGCGAATGGGTGCGAAATGCGCAGAATCGTGCATTGTGACGTAAATTGTTAAGACTATTGCCATGTTATAGTTATAAACTTATGACCTATTAATACCATTTTGAATGTGTGGAAATTTCCATTTAAAAACGAATTTTAAGTAGGTATGGAATGATGGTAGTTTTGACACCTTCGTCTTTTTTATGCGCTCCTTCTTTTCAGCGGTGACTATCTTGTTTGTTTGTTCTCGAATTAATAAGTTGTTACCCAATTTTAGAACTGTATCAGAGATTTAGGAGTGAAAATGTGACAAATAACTCTCGCATCTATAATAATTAATGATTAGGAATTGTAAAGATTGAGTACGTAGAACCATATTTAAATATTTCTACTTAAGCGATAAAGAGAAAATAAGTAAGTTTGTATACACAACAGTACTAGATATCTTGAAGTAAACTATAACTCCGTGTACAGTTTGTCTATAAAGTCGTGACATGAATGTTTGAGGAACTAAAAATAGTTATGTGTGTGGCAACACTGGCAACACGAAACATTAGTACGTCAGTTGTCAATGCTATCGTCGAATTTCGTTTACTCTCTCACGTAACTTTAATGTTTGGATTAAACTGCAACAAATTGAGACCAAACTACGCATAAAGGTTTGAGAAATGAGTAAAGAAAATCGGAGTGGTGCGCAGGAAGTGATTTTTAAAGTTTTCCAGTAATGTTTCGCGGAGTACCAAGCTGGACAATTATTGTGGGATTTTGAGGATGTTTATGAGCGAACAGCATCTTTGGTGGGTATGTAATCATGTTATTGTTTGTTTTGAATCTGTCTGAAGTTACAAATTTACTGAATTTACGATTTGTAGACAAAAAAAAGGCATTGTTTGCATATTTTTAGGTTAGAATCTTAAACCTTCAATCTACCTATAATGTAAGTCAGTGGTTAGAACAACATGGTTATTTTATAGTACGACCTACATTTTTGATACTCAGTTCAATCTGGTTTTCTACCAATTTTTATTTTGAATTAATTGCTTCATGTCAATAGTTTGTTTCCAATACCTATGTAATTAATTTTCTTTTTTTACTCTTTTCAGGAAAATCAGAGAGTACAGTTAGGCGAATAGTTAACGAAGGTTTTAATAATGAAGGAAAGTTTGAAACTCCTGGTAAACACAGGCAAAGAAAGAAATAGACGATTTTAATATTTGAGCACTGCGCCAAAAAAATCCTTGTCAGATGGGGGAAAGTTACAGATAAAACATGTAATTACATGATTGTGGCAAAGCAATTGGGACTGCTAGGCACCTGCTGGTGGGTCGTAAGACGCTATTAGACCGGGGCTTCTGGATCTGGTTCAATAACTTTATTCTGGATCTGATTCAATAAAACAGAAACAAAATTAAAAATGTATAATGTGTTTTATTTATTAACTCACTAGCTGATGCCCGCAGCTTCGCCCGTGTCGAATTTGTTCTCGTTCCCGCTTCCCGTAGGAACTTATTCCCGGGATGAAAAGTAGCCTATGTCTTATTCCAGACTATAATGTATCCCTGTACCAAATTTCAGCCAGATCAGTTCAACTGTTCGAGCGTGAAAGAGTCTCACATCCACACTCATAAGCTTTCGCATTTATAATATTTGTATTGTTCCCGTTCCCGCTTCCCGTAAGAACTTATTCCCGGAATAAAAAGTAGCCATGGTTATTCCAGATTATAATGTATCCCTGTACCAAATTTCAGCCAGATCCCTATAACCGTTCGAGCGTGTAAGAGTAATAAACATCCACACTCACAAACTGTCGCATTTATAATATTAGTAAGATTTTACTCGAAACGAACTCCTCGTATCAAAATCATTTTGGTCGTACTATATAGGGTTGCATACATGCATTCAGCAGCGCCCTCATTTAATTTCACGACTTTATAGACAAACTGTAAGTTTTGACATAAACAAAAGGATTACATCTGCATATACCTAACTTTCATCTTCGCCATTATTTCGCGGCAAAGGGTTGATCTGCATACAGCCTTGTACAATATGAAGCATGGACAAAGTTATATATCACAATAATGGGGCATTTGTCTGTACGTGGACTAAGTTAGGAACTCGTTTTAATAGAATTTATATGTAGATAGTTATGATTCCTTTATTAAAACTAGTGAACTGGGAATCTACCTAGATATTTCCATCTCAATACCAGCTTCATTTGTAACTGTTGCAGTGATCCTAATGACTAAAAGACGTCGTCAGGATGAAAAGAACGAAACCTCAAAATCTCTCAAAACGCCCTCCCAAAACGATTGATCCCGCAGTAGACTACTATAGGCAGATTTGAATGTTTCGTGTTTTCTGGAACTCCAACGCCAGACCACAGCGACGACAGTCACATGCACTACCACAGCACCACTTTTTAGTGGCTGTCCAATAAGAACAGAGTAGGTACAACATACCTAAGTTATATTACTGAAAAATCAAATTATGAGGCAGTACTTTAGGGAGATTAGTGCCTACTTAAAACGCTTAATGTTGAAATCTACTTATCGCTTTGGATCTAAGCCTTGCATTACATGTAATCTATTTTAATTTAAAATATACTAAGAACTGCGGTGATGAGTTCTCACAGTATTGATGAAATTTTTGAACAGTTAGGTACGAAGGCTTGTATATAGGCTGTAGGTACTTGAACAAGATTAGAACATTATTCTTTACCCAATCCTGGATTGGTAAAATATGCACATTTGAATGCCGAATAAATAACTGTCGATTACGACAGCGGGTTTTAGTATGAAAATGGGTATAAATAATAGTTCACTACTGAAAGCACACCTTATTAGAAGAACATACCTACCTAACCTGTGTTCTCCCGTGACGATGTTTACGTGTTAAACAGCACTTACCTGTCTTTTACAAAATTTTAACTAAAGTTCCATTTTAGTAACAAACGAGAACCTTAGTAAGTCTAAAAAAACACCAGCTAAATTTATTTATTATTCAAGGAGAAAGCGTACCTACCTATTAAAGTAGTTTAACAATTTAAGTGTAGAGTTTCCATTTCACTGAGACGAGTGCCTGCAGACCGTACTGACTATCCCGCCGTTGAGAGCCTACTGACATATTAAACATTAGCCTTGAAACTTATTTCTGTACAAAAATAAACTAGATCTCAAAATCACCCTTAGTTCAGAGTTTTGGATGGGTTGGTACTTTGACAGGTAGGTACTCTTTTGATGTGAAAACTCTTTAAGGAGCATTAGGTATGTTTGTACTTGGAAAACATTGAAATCGCGACACTGTTATGTTGACCGACACCTTGACAGTTATCGATACTCATATGGAGTTTCTAAAATTATTTACGGCGAAAAGGTATACTACTGATTTCGATCCTATTGTAAAGGCATCGTCACGTCATCAAATCCTAATCAGTTTTTGTAAAGCATGCTTCCATATCTTAATTTCATACTCATTTGTTTCTTTCTTTGGAAAATCTAAACGATTCGGTTGTGGGTTCGATTCTCATTGCGAGACATAAATGAAGTGTTCCATTTTGCAAAACTGTAAAGTAATCAAATGAGCACAAAATCAACTTTAAAGTATAACCCAATGCAAATTTATAAAGGACACTACGCAAATGTACACGTCTGAGTGATAATTATAAATGTAGCGAAGCAGAAGTTTGCTTAGGCTCGTGTGTAGGTGGATTGCCGCTTGGGATTTCACTTAACTATTTTAAACATTTACAACAATGTAAGATTAAAACAAGAGAGATACTCGAACATAGGTACTTCATTATAGACACGCATTTATATCCGAGGGTAAATAAAGGATAGATAGTGCACGCTGTCAATGCAGGTTCAGCTTTAAACAAAATTCCTGCCTCATATAGAGAACCGTAAAATAATCCATAACGCAATAAATTACACGCGTTTAAACGCGACATAAGTCGTAAGTTCTGGGAACCCATTACGAACCTCTCAGCTGCAGGCTTTGAAGAGATTGAAATCCTGCTAATGGTGCTAAGCTCTTTACGGTTTGGCCTCCAAGTAAGTTTTGAAATATCGCAATGAACTCGACACATACAGGTAGGAACTGCAGCGTATGGGCGCTTGCACACTGCACGATACGATATCGTCGCAATATCGTCGCGATATCGTTCAACGATTAGCCGAACGAAATTGACACAATATAACCCACAGCTTGTTATTCAGTTAGTAGCTTTGCGCCAGGAAAGGGAGCGGGAACGGGAGAGAACGCTCCCACCCAAGTACCGCAGTCGGCGGCCTGGGCGCCGCCGACGTGTCTTCGCTGAAGACTATCGGCCTACATGACCGGGGGCCTGAGGACGGCGAGAGGGCTGCTCTACATCCTTACAGAAGCAGGCCCATGACGGCAGCGTGACGTGAGGAGTTTACGCACCCCCCCCCCCCATAGAAGCGGGATCACACCCAAAACTCCCCATAGCACCCGAACCAACCCCCTAAGCGAGGCCGCAGTGGTAGTCGTTGTTGGTCTGCTGGAAGTCCTGGGACATCCTTCCGAGGGCTTATCCGGGGCTCCCAACCATAGACTGTTGGGCCTTACGTGAGGTTTTTAGTCGGTAGGAGTCCGACATAGCATCCATGATGGATTTTCCCTCACGTTAAAAAAAAGCGCGGTACAGTCCTAGCATATTTAAAAAGATTGCGATGAATAGGCGCAACAGTTAAAAATACGCAAACAACTCATGAACTGAGCTACAAGTCATGCTCCAGGAATGTCGCGGGTCAGTAGATGCGCACGTCTGTGTGAGTGAGCCGGTTCGCACGTTTCTATGAAGTTACTTTACTGTTGTATCTGTATATTGTGACCCCGCTCTGTATCTTCACCCGATATCGTCACGACAGTAATCTATCGGCAACGATATCGTGACGATATCGTCGCCGTGTAAAAGCGTGTAGTAGTAATTGTATCAAAACGCCACTCCTACGATATCGTGACGATATCGTGTCGTTACCGTTATCGTGCAATGTGCAAGCGCCCTATGTAGGTAATCCTTAAACCATTAATCCCGATATGGCAATAATTTTTTCTTTTGAATAAAGATGATGGTTTAGAATATTTTCATTAATATTTCGGATACTGGACTAGTAAAAAAAATCAGTTGTCTGTAAAGTCAGTTTACTGACGATAGTTGAATGTTACAACTCAGCCTTAAATGGAACGCCTTAGAGCGAGGTAACGCCGCATACGTCATGTTTTTTCGTTCTTGCAGCCAGCTCGATCGAATTATAAGACGTTGTAGTGTCAAAAACCGGCCATCACGCAGAAACATGCACGGATACCGACAGCAGATGATTTTTTCATATCTATTGTCGACGTTAAGTCATTAGACTTCAACACTGCGATACTAATTAAAATGAGCGTGATGGTCTACAAAAAGCAAAGCCATTGCGACGTCCAGAGATGAAGGCCACATCCACTGACGAACCTTAACTCCTAAGAGTAAGACGCCTGGTACTTATCTGGTGTTTACGTCTCTAACGTGGGGTTCTTCAACGGACTTTAGAAGGTTTTTATAGAGCTTTAGTACGAGAACCACTTTCGATCATGTGGCCGAATGGTTTATCATACAGTTTGTCTCGTCGGGGGGACCGCTCTATACCTAAATAGAGACAGACGCACGATTAGGTTATGATTAGGTGAGCGGTCCCCGACGAGACAAACTGTTAGTTAACAATATGAATACGTAAATAATATAGCTACCTATAATAATAATAAAGGTTCAATACTTAGGGTAGATAGGTCATAATATAATAGTTATTTTTTTACTTTTTACAGGTTTTTTTATTGTTCTTTTTTTGTGAGTCGGGGGTTTTTTAAATTTTAAATTTAATTTTTTATTTCATGCTTTTTATAGGAGTTTTTTAATATCAACATACGTATAGTCTATCAACAATTATTCAGAACTAATGCGAATTGCGTGGAGTGTGGTTTCAGAATTAAAAATACATTCCACTCTTCATATCTTTCGAATGGCTAAACCGATTTTCATAAAACTTGCGGTATCGTGATGTATAAGTTATGACCTTTCATTTGATACCCAACACGGGTATATTTGAATAAATTTAATTTTTCATCACCACTTTCACCCCTCATATCTTTGAAATGGCTTAACCGATTTTTATAAAACATAGCTAAGAACACTCTCCCCTAACCCATCTTTCAAACAAAAGAAACAGAATCGAAATCGGTTCATCCGTTTGGGAGCTACAATGCCACAGACAGACTTACACACACACACACACACACACACACACACACACACACCCACACACACGTCAAACTTATAACACCCCTCGCTCGTGCAAATTCAGATCCAAACATCTCTGAGGTGAAACGCAAATTAAATGCCGCCTCGAGAGCCAGCAAAAGAGCAATTGTCAGGGCTAAGTTCGATTTCGTCGGCAGAATTGGTGAACGGCTAGCAGGCTACCCTTCAGGGAGTCGCGAATTCTGGTCGCTTGCCAAAGCTGCCGAGGGTAATTTCTGTCGGTCAGGTTTACCACCTTTACTTAAACCCGACGGTAATTTGGCCCAGAGCGCTAAGGAGAAAGCCGACCTTTTGGGTTTTCTCTTTGCCTCTAACTCGACCATGAGCGACGGGGGTGCTTTGCCGCCGGATATTCCGTGGTGTGGAACTTCCATGCCGGAAGTAAAATTTACACAGCGGAATGTCCGACGTGAGCTTCGATCCCTGGACGTTCATAAGTCGAGTGGGCCGGATGGTATACCCGCGGTGGTACTGAAGCAGTGTGGTCCAGAGTTGTGTCCGGTACTAACACGTCTTTTCACGCTTTCATATTCCAAGCAACAAGTCCCGGCGTCGTGGAAGATTGCGTATGTGCATCCTGTGCCCAAGAAGGGTGACAGGACCGACCCGGCCAACTATAGGCCTATAGCCGTCACCTCCCTTTTACCTAAGGTGATGGAGCGTGTAATTAATACACAGCTCCTGAGGTACCTAGAGGAACCCGACCTGCTCAGTGACCGGCAGTACGGTTTCCGTCACGGTCGCTCGACGGGCGATCTTCTGGTGTGCCTCACACACCGATGGGCGACGGCTATCGAGAGTAAGGGCGAGGCTCTAGCAGTAAGCCTTGACATCTCTAAGGCCTTTGACCGGGTCTGGCACCGTGGTCTTCTTACGAAATTGCCCTCATATGGACTGCCCGAGAGATTATGCGGATGGGTGTCTAGCTTCCTGGCCGGTAGAAGCATCAAGGCCGTCGTTGACGGCAGCTGTTCAGACTGCATGGCCATAAACGCTGGAGTACCGCAAGGCTCAGTGTTGTCCCCTACTCTGTTTCTGCTGCATATCAATGACATGTTGTCTATTGACGGCATTCATTGTTATGCGGACGACAGTACGGGGGACACTTGTTACACGGGCCGCCCCGGTATCTCTCGGGACACAGTGAAGGAAAATCGTGAACAGCTTGTGTCTGTAATCGAGGCTACTCTTACTAGAGTGTCCGATTGGGGTGGACAAAATCTTGTCCAGTTCAACCCTTCCAAGACACAAGCGTGTTTTTTCACCGCTAAGCAAACCCCAATTACTGTAGCGCCGCAATTTCAGGGCACATCTCTTTCCATCTCCAAAAGTATAGGGATCCTTGGCGTTGACATCTCCAGTGACGTTCAGTTCCGTAGTCATTTGGAGGACAAGGCTAAGCTGGCGTCCAAGAAGCTAGGTGTGCTCAACAGGGCGCGGCGGTACTTCACTGCTGCGCAAACACTGCTTCTGTATAAGTCGCAAGTGCGGCCGCACATGGAGTACTGCTGTCACCTTTGGGCGGGGGCACCTGAATATCAGCTTCGTCCATTTGACTCGGTGCAAAGACGTGCTATAAGAGTTGTCAACGATCCTATACTTACAAGTGGTGTGGAACCTCTTCGCGACAGGAGAGACTTTGCCTCCTTATGCGTGTTCTACCGACTGTACAATGGTGTGTGCTCTGAGGAATTGTTTGATATGATGCCCACGGCTACGTTCTATCACCGCACCGCTCGCCACAGACAGGGAGTTCATCCTCACACTCTGCGTCCGGAGAGTTCCAGCACGGTTAGATCCGATAGGGGTTTTCTTCCGCGCACGCTTAGGTTGTGGAATGATCTCCCTGCCTCGGTTTTCCCAAACGCCTACAGTATGGGGTTCTTCAAAAGGGGTCTTAGAAGGTTTTTGCAGGGTCGGCAGCGCGAGTGTGGCGCCTCTGGTGTTGCAAACGTTCATAGGCTGCGGTGACCACCGGTCCTTCTGGTGGGCCGTATGCTTGTCTGCCACCTTAGTGGTATAAAAAAAAAAAAAAAAAAAAAAAAAAAAAAAAAAAAAAAAAAAACCCCGTACGGGTTTCCGTCGGGGGTTAAATAAGTCGTATAAAAAAGAGCAATTCCTAGCAGTTAATCCGATATTACTTCTGTAATACATTATTATTATAATATGCTAAAAAAAACTTACCTGAATAAGTCACGAACGTCTCAATCCGAGTCAATACATTCCAAAAAGACCTGAAACAAAATTAAAATTTTGATTACTTTTCTTGTGAGGTGAAATATTTTGTCGGTTAGTCAGTATTGAGAACTAGGACGACATAATATGGACCTAGACTAAGTTGCTCGAAATTTTAAATGGATATTTTTTTTTCCATGAAAACCCCATAAGTTCTCCAACATGGTTTGAGTATCGTGTTATTGACAGTCAAGACAGACTTATCGATCATAAGGGGATGATCGATGGCGCGGAAATGATCGCAATGCAAAAAACACTAATGGCTACCCGTTTTAGGACTCATCATAAACACAGCGATCTTTTACAGAACAGTGAGCAAGCTACGAGCATACTAAAAGTAAGAAGGAAAAGAAATAAGAGAAGGGAGTTGGGAAAACCAAATGGAAATTTCATATGGTTACTTAAATATGAAAATTATCATGCTACTCCTATCTTATTGACATCGCGTTGTTATCAATTACCATTGTAAATCAATTTCAATGTACCTATTTGGTATAAATATTAATTTCCTCGAACTTGGGGTAAAGTTGAAGGTTACAACCATTACCGAAATTAAAACATTAGGGTAGGCACATTACTTACTTATGCGCGTGTACAATGAAACAAAACAATGGGTAATAGCTTTCAGTAACTAATAACAGATTCAATGAAACAATAGTAATAGGTATGTTATCGTCATTATTGAGACGTTCAGTTACCTACTACAAGGATATTTTGTGTACCTATAGGTACAATACCTATTAATAAAACTGAAGTTTCTCTGTTGGTAATATTAAATATTTAATTGCTTTCACTATGAAAGTACCTATAGGGATACAGTAAGTGATTCTATAAAAATAAAATCTCAGTCTGTCTGTCTGTTCCGGCTAATCTCCGAAACTGCTACACATTTAACAAAACTAGCACAGTGCTGCAGTGTGCATATTACGATCACGTCGAAGGAAACGTTAATTCGCATTTGTAACGAAACCGTAGTAATGAAACCGCTTTTCTCAATTCTAAACGAAGAGTAACGTACCTACTTATATTATAAAACACCCACAAACCTTTCCCACCTGCAAACATTTCCTTAATCCCATATTATAATTAAAAAGTGAATAATTCCCATCAAGTTAGCTTGTAATTAAGGCGAGCGACCAAACTGCCGCTTTCATACTCAATGCGGTTTACTTTGTCACACAAATGTTAATGAATTTAAATAGTACAATGTACTGAATGGATAATTTGAGCATATTTGGTGATGTGACGTCATAGGCTCTTAGATATCGATACTGATGTGTGGTAGCCTGTACTCTTGTTTTGAGATCCCAGGAATTTGTCCCATTAACTGAGGTTTAGTCTACATTGGGCTTAAGTTCACATAAAATGGTACCTACTCGTATCTAATATCGGTCACTGACTAACCTATTATACAAAGACGATACCTAAATTATCTGTGAAATAGATCAAGTATGCGGACGCTAGGGCCCTGTCATGGCTATTATATTCTCAGTTATCACCCAGACGCTCACGTAGAAGCAATAAGGCTAAGAGCTATTTTCGAATAAGGCCACTAGAACATCTCACCCTGTTAGTGAAGCAAGGAAAAGGTTGTACACTAAAACTAACAAACATAGATTTGATCTCTAGACTAGTAGTAAGTTTATTAGATAGGTACCTACACTTTAATTAACTCTAGTCACTTCTTACAATAAGCGAAATATATTTTTTTTTATCACGTATCGTTACATCTAAACTCCAATTTAACACAACAATACCTTCAAAATACTCTAAAGTTTTTTAAAAAGGTCATTAAATCGTTGAAGCAAAAAACTTTTTACTTTAAAAGGTTCACGCCGCGGGGCAATTCCTCCCCAATACCGTTGGACATCTACAACAAACGACTGCTCCTTCATTAAAAACTTTTAATGCCATTACTAAGCTCCATTACATTTGTATTAAAGTAATGAAATATTCGCTTGTAGATACGATGCCACGACAACAGAGGCAGACAGCTCGCCACGCGCGCGTCTTTTTGTTACAGCTGTAAGAACTGTCACCACTGATATTGAGCCTACCCGCGTGTAAATTTTTCGTAGCTAAAAGTAAAATTAGGTGATAAACCCTACAGAGATATTCGGCGTCTAATTGTAGATAGGTAGGTACACAACTTGCGGGTGATCTGCAAGTTGTGTACCTTGCTCTAACAAAGCAAAGAGAAGAATAATTGAACCAACGTGTATCACCCATGTACTTCAACGCAAGGCCAAATACCTACACTTCTACAAGAAGGGAGAAGCCTACAACGAGCAGTAAACCACCATAGCCTGATTTAATTAATTGAAAATATTCGAATGATAAAGTACATATTTTTTTATTTATTCTAGAATTTTTATGATAACTTCCTCTTCAAAAATAATACCCAAGTGACTTTGCAATAACAGGATTGTTACATTAGCGTAATTGATATTTGAAAAATATTTACAATACCTACTAAGTATTTATCTAAATGTATCAGGAATCACCATTCTGAAGTCATAAAATTAATCAAATATTCTTACACCTACCGAACAATGAAGTCGGCTATTAACTTCATTGTACCGCCAATTACTGGCGAAGTTCTTTTGAAATTAATTCTCTTAATTGAACCGACACTTGCGGAACAAAAGACTCAACAATAAGGCTCCTGCCTACCCTCTGAAACAGCAGAGCTCAATGAGGCTATTGTATAAGCTGGTAATAGCTCGGAAATCGTTGTATTCGATAAAGGACTTCCTACAGAGCAATAATATTGTGCAGGAACGATAATCCGCTTAATGGTCTGTAGACAGTCACTAGGTTAAGCATCTTTGACTGCAATTCGTCTGTACCTAGTATTTAAAATTCAGAAACAATACAATAATCTAGGTATTGGAACGCGATACAAATGGTGAAATATATTATGTCTCTGCCTATTCCCTCGGAGCAAAGGCGTGATTACGTGTATGCATGAAGGTACAATTATTTATTGACACAGATTCCATCTTCTAGTTGACTAAAGACTTTAGTCAGTTAGGTATCTCGGCTAATAGTATTAATTACACCCCTCTCCCATTTCATTGTATGTAGTAAGTAAGCAGTGGCTTGTATTCGTACCTACCCAAAATTGTTTCATTTTTGTTTGTTTTTCGTATTCATTACGAAATATCAATGCAAATTATTCGGATTTAGTGATCAGAATATCATTTCATGTACGGAACAGTCAAGGGAATTGAACCGAGAAACACTCAATGTATCAAAACACATCAGTCTGCATGTGTATTGAATGTGCCCGCCGAATTGTGCCGCTCCTCGCGTTATTTCCACCTGGGTGCTACGAATGTGATATTTATATTGTTTGTACGACGGACAAGACTTGGAACATATCATTATTATGTCCCTGTTGTCACTATTACCAGCACTCTTTACTGCCAATAAGAAGACAAAAGTACTGAGAAAAGGGGTTCGAGGTTGTGTAGTATTAGGTAATTGTATAGAGGAAAATGATTATGACAGTCAGTCACGAAACCTAGGTATGTTAAAAGGTATCTCATTTTTTTTATTTCGGCATATGTCTCGATACTCTGTTCTTTTGTTCCGTATGCTTCATAACCAATCATACTATGTTTTGTTATTACATGCCTGTAACAAATAAAGGCTTCTTTCTTTCTTTTCTTACATAGGATTGGCAAATCAACTATTTCTCGTGTCTATACACAATCAGCTATCTACTATACCGCGAATATATTACAGCTAAAGGTGGTACAAGTGTGTGAAGGCTGACTGTAAATGTCTACAATATCGCGACTGAATCGTCTCAGACACACTACACATAGTCACGCATAGGTTACCTCTCTTATACGCCAATGTATAACCAACTGTGAATTTGATTACAAACTTTCAATATTAAGGTAATAGGAAATCTGAATAGCAGTTATTTGTTGTATGAACAGTTTATTGTTTTATTAAATGTTAATTTATTGTTTGTTTTGTGTAAACACGCAACGTATTGGATACGTCCATTGTCTGATTAATAAAGGTGAAGGTGAATAGCCGTATGTAATAGGTATATAAGTGATGTAGAGGTCAGATGTAGCAAAGTGTATCCTGTTCGGGAAAAAGAAGGGCGACTGCAAGTCGAAATGGCGCACGTAGGTTCGTACGCGATTCCGACTCGCACTTGACCGACAATTAAAATACATCTTTTGTATGTCCTTAAGTACATTTTTATATTTTTAGTATTTATTCTAAAAACAGTGTAGCTATCACAATCAATGAAATACAGTCTAGTGACAGATAGACAGACGGATTGTTGTGTAGTCTCAGTATTTTATTTTTCTTTTTTTACGGTTTCTTGTCCCCATCTATTTAGAATATAGATATATAACAAAATGTTATACATTTTGCTGCTAATGGGTACAATATGTAAATGAGTATGAGTTAAATAGGTAGGTAAGGTACCTTTATTTCAAACCTAAACACGAACAAACTGCAAGTTACTTACTGTCGTAACTTATGATGAAAAGCAATTTAATATTTACTCTTGGACAACAATAACTTCATGAAAAGTAAAATTTGTAACCACCATTAATAAATTATATCTCGTAAATACGCTTTATGTTTTAAATTTATTCCGCCACTTGGTCACCACGATGTCATTATAATGGTCGTTATGCGCGACTATCGCAGTAACACATTATTTAGTGGTAGGTATACGACCATTCGCACATTCGATAACACTATATTAAATTAATTTTCATTTTTTACGTAGTTCATAAATTAAGGAAATATATTGCTATAACAATGATAACCAAATAAACTGTGTTACTCGCTCCTTTCAATCAGCTTTGTAAAGTTTCACCAAGTCACATAACGACTTGTTCAAAAAGACTACCCGAACAAGAAACTCGTTCTTTGATTGAATTCTTTGGGACTTGACGAAATCGCAAAATCTTCTGAAAATAATCCTATAACACAAAATGTTAATTTTTTTAACAATCGAAGATTTGAAATGAATTTGGATTAATCGAAATGGAATAGAGCTTATTCTTTAAAATATTTCCATAAAGATAACAAAAAAACTATTTAAAGTCTATTCGCGTGTTTAGGTACGGAAATCTGTATGAAATGGGCTCGTACCCACTATGTAATGGGTGCCAGTCACGACACCAAAGCTATAGTTAACCCTTGTTTATATGTAAACCATTCATTTAATACAGTATTCTGTAATTGTAATGAAAATTCAATTACAATATTGTGTCGGTGAATTGTTTGCAAATGGTTATGGTTATTGCAGAGTTCATGCTCAGTCGATGCCAAGTAAAGTTGCTTTTAGAGGATAGTGAATAATCCCATTATTAACAAACTTGAGCAGGAAAACGAAAGTAGAACCATCTCATTATCTAAAAATTCATACGTGAAGAGAGAACTTTGTACACACTTTTGAAGAGTGTGAGAGTTAAGACAGTAAAAGTTTATGGAGAAGTTTACATAAAGCTATGTTACACATCGGATCTGTACTTAGTTACTTCTCAACTTGGATGTAAAGATTTCCAATGAATATAGAAGAAATTGATCAAACTCAATTGAATGACATTTGCTTACTGTGATAATGTACCGTATTATAGGTATCGCAAGGTGGTTCGAAGATGTAGTAAAGTGAGCGATGCAAGACCACATGTTGTGGCATTTTTAAAATGAAGTCAAGGAACTGTAAGTAAGACTGTAGTCACTAAAATGTAAGAGCAATTTATCCGATAAATTCTAGAAGTAACCGAAGTTTGTGATGTGACGAAATGCCGTAATTGTCGCCCGAACGCAAACACCTGTTTCCCACACACGCTCTGTGTTCCAAGCTCTTAGGACAGCTAGCCTCAGTGCGGTCTGTTCACAGATGTACAGAAGACAATCTATTCAGTACGCTTGGAGTACGTCAGCTGTAAAACGAATAGTATATGGAAGTGGTTTCCATGGGAAGGTTTCTATTCCAGAAATGACGTGTATCTAAATGGAACTATGTTTAATTTATTAGTCTCTCAAATGAGTTTTTACAAACGGAAGGATCAGATTATGCACTAAAATGTTTTCATTCAATTATTAAAACGGAACTGAAACTTTTCAAAACCACATAAAAGATTGCTTCTACACACAAAAAATATAATCGGTCAACCAGAGAAACCTCCTCCTTTTGAAGTCGGTTCATAAAACCGTCAAGTTCTAACCTGCAAATTTAGAACTGGAATATATTCGCGGACAAAAAGACGAAAAGTCCCATGACGTCACTTACAAAATAAATTTCCTTCCTCTTCAAGGAATCGTTGCAGTGGGATTTGTAGAACAAATATTGTTACGGTTTATGGTGTGTCGTTTGTAAGAGGATGTACATATTTCTGAGACGAAACTCAGACGGTTTCTAACACCACTGCGTCATAAAATTAATAAGAAAAAAGAGGGTCAACTTTGATGCCCAGACAGACTACGAGCATTCGGCATTTTGTTTTATTTAAATACTCCCCCCCCCCCCCCCCCCCTTGGGGAATCAAGTCTAATTGTTGGACGGAAATTCAAATAAACTGCCGGAAAAATTTCTCGACGTTACCTCAAATAACATTTTAAATCTAATTACCTACGGAATGTAGGTACGGCTACGATGAAAAATGATTTTCTCAATAAAACAAATATTGAAAGCCTTTGATGATTATTTTGGGGCAAAACTTAATCCTTTCTTAGATAAAAAAGTGCTGGGTTGTTTTTAAAAGTTTGACTTTCTATTATGAAATTTAATTAATTCACATAACTCAATCCCAAACAATGTGGACAGAGCTGTCACTCTCATATGGTGCAGAGTATCTTGACCTGAGCAGAGTGATTCAAAAAATCGTTTCCCTGTCGAACCAAAGAACCTTTAAACGAATTCTTAGAAACTCGAGTTCTTAGTCTTATAAACTGTGATTAAGTCGCGATGACTTCCATCAGGCGAGCGCCGGTGACATTCAAGCGTGTAATTGGTGCCAGGGGTATATTTTGATTGGATCCTAGGAGTATATGGTGCGTACTCTTCTGGATTCTGCTAGATTTCAGCTGTTAGAGCTTGAAAATGTGACAAACATCCATCTATACTTACAAACTTTTGAAATTATTTTATTACCAGCGGACGCCACGTGGTTCCCGCGGTGTGGGAATACGGGAATAAAATGTTGCCTATGTCACCCGGGAATATTGTAGTTTTCAAGTAGTGAAAGAATTTTGAAAATATTTCAGTAGTTTTGGAGAATATTCGATGCAAACAAACAAATAAACAAACAAACAAACAATCAAATTTTTCCTCCTTATAAAATTAGTATAGAGTTTTGAACTTAAACACTCAGTTCAAACCATGTTCAAACCAAATTTTGTAACGCATCGTACGGCGGCACAGTCGTTGAAAATGAGCATACCATACAACTCACAGTACCAACATTCCGACGTTACTTACTGGGACCCAATAACACTCACTAAACTATGTGCGGCCCCCGTTAACTAAGTTAAGAAGCCTCTAGGCTCCTCTAGGATTGTTATTGTTTTTACAGTAGATATTCAGTAATTATTATACAACAACTCAAATTGTGTTACGTATTTGGGACAGTCATTTCATTAACCTTTGCGCGCGCGGTAAGGAATAGAATATACCCAAGGATAACATAACAGAGACTGTTCTACACGAAAAACGAACTTGAAATCAATCTCGAAGAAACACAATTAATTTAATTTTCCGTGATGGAATATTTCAGTAAATGAAAAAAATCTCTTAAGTAAAAAAATTACGCATGACGTTTCCCTCGCCCACAATGTACACATATTACTCATTTCGTAATCCTCCAAAACCACCGCGGCGTGGAATTAATGGCGGAGTTTTAAGCGTGCGTGGAAGAAGACGAACCACACCGCGGGATATACAGTTTTTTATTATGATCAATTCCGTATTATTTCTCTTATATTTTACTGAATAGTTAGGTACGCGCTTGGAAAGAGAACGGGCTCAAAAAAGTCCTAGTCACCGTTAAATATAAATACCTTAAAACCACCTGCTTAAAAGTTAAATTAGCTTAAGCTTCTTAATACCCCTTTTGAAAAACTCCACACAGTAGATGCTTGGAAAAATGGAGATAGGGAGTTCCTTCCACAAATTCAAGCGTGTAGGAGAATAGCTATGTCATCTTACCGTAGGTACACGAGCACTAAATTCGCATAGTTTCTGTGCGTAGCGAGCGGTGCAGTGGAAGACAGTTGCCAAATATATAAAATAACTCAGACCATTGTACAATCGGTACAATACACATAAGAACTCACTAACGCTTCTACTTGACTGATTAAACTGACCTTCGGCTATAAGACACGATACCAACGTTTTCCAGTTGTAACATTTATATTGTATGTGTAGTATTGTCAAGTTTTCGGCTTGACAATCATCATTGAGCGTGTCAAAGCGCCTTATTCAATTCATTGTTTTTTTTGGCTTTGGCAACATCTCTCTGGTAAGGAGTCGATACCTAGTCGCTGGTTTTTTGCGTTGTCAGACAGGAACTACAATATAAAACGGGTTTTGAAGGAATTTTCTGGTGGAGTGGATAGTCAGGGTATAAATAGCCCTGCCATGAGGTCACAAGCCTCTTCTAACATCTAGCCAATACGATTCACATCTTGGTTAACGTTGAGCTCTGATGATTTAGCGCACCTCATGTGTTGCGAGGTTATAGTTTGACGCAGGCACTGTACAAACCTGAGGACTTGTTGAGGAATATAGCCTAGGTTCTACTTTCCTCACAAAGAATAAGTTTTTGTTTCAACCTACACCCGGGATACCGGGTTTTTTTACTACGGAGAAAGCGGCCCGTCCACGGTTGGCAGAGCCACATCCAAAGACACGTGGACTGCACGAGCGAGGGGTTTTGAGGGGAACCAGCCGCCTCCACGTGGCATTCTCGTGCAGTGCTGCTCTCAGCTTCACTCAAGGCCAGTAATTGTCACCCAATTATAAGCGTAGTTAGCTGCTTACCAGTTTTACCTGCTCACGCGGCAGTGGTCTATTGTGTAATATTAGTACCTAAGCCGTGACTATACTTCTGTGTACCTGTGATATTTGTGTCTATCAGTGAATAAGCTCTCTGTGTGTCTCTGTGTATCTCTGTGTTATATAAATATATGTGTGTACACCCTACCTGACTGTTTTCGTCAGAGCCCTGGCCTACCCTTGCACGCACACTGGAATCTCTGTAGTAAGGCGCCCTGGGAAAGAGTTCTCTGCATAGCTACCTCGCGCTAGTTGGTGAGTAACACTGATCATCACTGTGTTACACAGTTCCTGAGCGTTTAACACATATTATTTAAGTTTAATCCTCAAAACACAATAAGGGAGGCTCCGATGCGCCATTCAAAAAGGTCCCTTAATGTTGATGGCCTACCTTGAGTTGCCTGCATATTAGATTTGTTCGTTTCATTTAATAGGGCGCCTCAGTAGGGTTGCCACAAAATGAACTGTGATATTAGTAGGACAAAACTTGTTACTTACATATTGCTATCCTATGATAATCACCGATGCAACATTCAATCATTTAATTATGGCCAGGTCACGCCACCTAAATGATGATCTGACTAAACACACATATTATACATAATTTACGTGATACAAAAATCCCCAATAAAGTAAAATGCAATATCTATACAAAACAATAAACATAAAATACAGAATTGAGGAGGGACCTGACTATGTTTTTGAAATGTATAGATTGAAATTAAAAATATATGATTACATTACACGTGGTAGCCCTGCATTAGCCGTTTGTAAGAGCGCTCGTACCTTTTGGTAAATGAGCCATGGTGAAAAAGTACTGCCTTCGACAAGTTGTGCCTCGGGCAGTGTTTAAGATCCTATTGACAAGTCTATAAGGCGCTGCCGCATTACACAATTTGTTTAAGAGGAAGAAAATGGTAGCATTCAGAAAAGCATTAATTTAAAGAATGTGTTACTCTTCTGAAAGTTTTAAAGATATTTCACAATGTCAGTCACAAAAAAATCCTTGTACCTAAATTTTCTAACTACAATATTTCTTATTGTTTATAACGTACCTACTTGTAAGGACGTATCAATTCGCGTTTCTCTCGCTGTAGGTATGTGTGTAGTAGCTCCACGGAGTCGTTCGCAACATAACAGTAGTTCACCACTGAATCATTTATGATAAAATTCACTCAAAGATAGAATTGAGCTTGTGACGGGACATTTACTTCTTTTTTTCCGGGTAAACGGGTACTCACCACGCGACCGGTATTAATTAGCTAATAGGTAGGTACGCGTAAATAAGAAGTCTGAATCTGAAAAAAATGTGTGAGAAGTAATAAATTCACCAAATAATTATAGATTTCGATGCAGAATATATCACATAACATCTAAACAGGTATATTTTTACTGACAATTAAACCCATTAAAAACATTTTCGCCGTGACCCCAATAAACCCTGCACCACATGTCGGCGCATTGTCCAAGTGCTTGTCCTTGGCCGTGCTTATTTCTGACTCATGGCCTCGAAGACGAACCGACATAATACAGGGTGGAATTTTGTAATGCCACCTGAAGGGGAAGTACTCTTAATACTGTAGATAGAAAGTTTTACTCAAAGAAAACATTCCTTTTTTTTGAAAAGAAAGAAAACTGCATTCAATGATTTTTAATAATTCGCTTGCCGCACCCGGTAATCGAACCTACTAAAATTTGTAAAAGCTGCACCCAGTACTTTTATTGCATCGATCGTTAGGGTCAATTAATAGGATGAAATCTCTCTAACAAACTTCATAAATTAAATGAAAGAAGAACAATGAAATCTTAAATTGTTTTAATTATTTACAAAAAAATGAGAAACTAACTAATTAATTGCTCGAAATGGGCTCCATTTTCTTGGATACACAAATTTATTCTTCTAAGAAATTCATTTTTAGTCACCTTTAATAACGTGTTGTGGTGAATGTTATAAATCATATTCTGAACTTCAACTCTCAATTCGTTTCCACCCTACTTATATCCTTTAATACGCGAAAAATCATTGTTCTCTATTTAGAGTACAAAGTGTTAGATAGTTTTGACAGCTTATGTATAATAGGTAGTTGCATGGAAGATACGCATTCTCCTGCCTGTCCTGCATTGGATGGTAGGTAATTTTTTTAACACCGACGAAAAACGAGGGGACGAAACTTAAGCTATTTAATATTGTTTGATAGTTGTTTCGGTTTGAACTTTTTTAGATGTTTACAATATTGTGTATCTATTACAACCGTGTGTCACAACATAGCACCCATTAACGAGTGCGAAGTAGATTTAATCGTAAGAGGAGAGAGTAACTCAACTAGTTGGTAACCAGCGTCAGCTACTTAGTTAACTGCGGGACCTCATTAACGAATTAGCGCCACCGAGGATTCGTTTTCCATTTCTTAATTAAGTACCACTGCTCGTATCGTAGCTGCGCATAACATAACTAAGTACCTACTTAGTAATCGTATGAATTTGTATTTATATTTTTGTGGAAGGTCTTTTACATTCCTTCATCCAATATTCCAAACATTTAACTCCTTGTTTCACCTGTGGACTACAATATCCACGTCTTCTATAAAGAAAACAGAATTTTCTTCCCAATATGCGTTCAGCCAACAGGTGCGCATTGAACATTGCAATTTTGACTTTGTAGCTTTCGAATAAGAGTTCAAATAACATGCAGAATGTACGTGAATAAATGAAATTCCTTTCTTAGAAGTGAAACTGAATGCGATTCGGTTGCCTGTTCTATTCGATTCCAGCGCGCTCTGCCGGGTTTGTTGTGGCCTTAATGTTTACAACCGTCATGGAAACTACAGCGTGTTAGATGGCAGCAGGTAACTACAGGTAAGGTCAGCCTCAAAAAGAGTTTGATGAACGTCGTGAAAGATGTTGATATCACCTTCTCGAATAAGGGCCAGGGTATTGTGTTTCCATAATGAAGTTATTCAGGACAGACATTCTTATTGAAGAAGTTGAAAGTATTACCGGAATATTGGAAAGTTTTCAGTAAATATAAATTTATTTGTAGTGAAATTAGGTTAATCGTCTAGGTACCATGTCGCTGGTAACTTAACCTGGACATACCCTCAGATTTTCAAGAATTTAGAGCACAATATTTATGATTTACCTATATTTCGAAGTGAAAGTCACTCATAATAAATATGAGCTGATTTCGTTTAATGGTGGTACGTTTATTAGATGAGCTATGTGTAATGAAGCTTTTACAATAACAAAGATACTTTTCAGTTACAAGATCCAACCACAACAGCCTTGATTGTCATGTAACCTGATAGACGTACGCCACCACGACCCACCGCAGACCTTGGTGTAGTCGCCCGCGACCACGCCAGGGACGCTTGCTTGTAAATTAAGGTTAAGTGTTTTGTAGCATTTATTTTCTATAGATGCAGTATTCAGGATGTGAAAGCAGCCTTATCGAGTTATCTTTTTTTAATCGGTTGTCAGTGGTGACATTTCTGCTGTCAGAATGACAGGATGTCATAAGGATCAGTGACGAATCGTTTTTGCATTCAATGAAGGCATGTTTTAGATGAAATTCGAGACGATTCCACGTGAGAGAGGGGATAAAGCCCTGATACAAAGTTCCAAGTCTCTTTTTACGATCGGCCAAGGACGAGGGAGATTGATATTACTCTGAGTGGCACGCTTCAATTTTTCTTTGGAGGTTGTTAGTTGCAACATGAGGACCTGTTAAGGAATTAGTCTGAGTTAACTTATTCTCCTCGGAAGGAGTTGGACTCTGTGTCAACCTACACCCGGGATACCGGGTTTTTTACTACGGGGAAAAGCGGCCCGTCCACGGTTAGCAAAACCACACCCAATGACACGTGGACTACATGAGCGAGGTGTTTTGAGAGGAACCAGTCGCCTCCACGTGGCATTCTCGTGCTGTGCTGCTCTCAACTTGACTCAAGGCCAGTAATTGTCACCCAATTATAAGTGTAGTTAGCTGCTTACCCGTTTTACCTGCTCAGGCGGCAGTGGTCTATTGAGTAGTATTAGTACCTAAGCCCTGACTATACTTCTGTGTACCTGTGATATTTGTGTCTATCAGTGAATAAGCTCTCTGTGTGTCTCTGTGTATCTCTGTGTACTTGATAAATATATGTGTGTACACCCTATTGGCTGTTTTCGTCAGAGCCCTGGCCTCCCTTGCGCACCCACTAGAAACTCTGTAACAAGGCGCCCTGGGAAAGAGTTCTCTGCATAGCTACCTCGCGCTAGTTGGTGAGTAACATCATTGTGTTATAAATTGGCTCCCAACGTAGTGGCAAATCTCTGGGTCTACTCTGCGGTAGCCTTAGTCTAGTGTGAGTGCATAGGTGGTTACCTCTGGCGAAACCATCCTGGTGTCTCGTCCGAGACGCTCCAGGACGTTAATTGGTGGTGCTAACAGCTAAGCACAAAATTATCCCTTTCGTCTTCTTCCAGCTACCTACATCTTTGGCTGGAAAAGACACTAAATTCTAAATTAAAAAAATTTAAAATTAGCTGTTATTTTGGAAAGATTTTTTGATTTTATTTGGCATACCCACTTCTTTTTTCTTATTGTGTTTTTTCTTTTATGTGTTTCTTTTTTTTTATGGTGCACACATGTATTTATTATAATATTAGTGTAGATTAATATATAATATATATTATTCTATAGCTTCACCTTGTAAGGTAAACTTAGTGAATCTCTCTGTGTTAACTTAGTGAATTTCACTCTGTGTAATTATAAACTTTGTTGAAGGTGTGTAGATACCTTGAAATTTAATTATTAACCTGAACTGTGTTATCAGAAAATTTAGAAACTTTTCTCTCTTAGTATACCCTTAATCTTTGTTAAATTCTAAAAGTCAATTTGAAACATAATTACCTAACTTAGTACACTTTGTTGTAACTCAATTTACATTTTTACTTTGTAATTGATCCCTATCTGTGCCATTTTATCTTTATAATTGTTGTAAGTAAATTTTTACATAATGGCACAGATGAAAAAATATATTAATTATTTAAGAAAGGATGAACTTGCTAACGAGCTGTCCCACATGGGTATTTCAGTGGAACCGGAAACGACAGTGTCTGGCCTTCGGAGTGAGCTAAGAACGGCACACCGACTCGTCCGTCGAGGTAGCATCAAAGCGAGTGCTCCGGTACCCGCTGATGCATCGGCTGAGCTCTCGATCTGCCTTCCAAAAGTCTCCGAGCTGGAGGAGGCTATTCAGTCAGGTGACATCTTCATTAATAAGGGTAGTCGTCTTAGGGTGTCTATCAGAGCCAACTACTTATTGAGTAGGTTAGCTCGTTGTGGTCTGGATTGCCCCGACCTGGTGGATATTCGTGGTAGGCTAGTGAAGATCATCGCTAGGGCTGAACCCAGTAGTGATTCTGAATCCGAAGGTTCGGATGATGATGGTGATGATCCTTCGGGTCGTGACCAGGTAGAATATACTTCACCAGTAGTGAGAGAGGACCGCTCGGTGCGAGCCAGTTCAAGTAGGAATAGTTCTACATGTAACATAGTGTATAAAGAACGTCCCCTTAACTTATGTTCATTTAATTTAAAATATGATGGTTCTACTTGTGTACGTGTGTTTTTAGAGAGATTAGAGGAACTTAGATGTGCGCGGGAGGTTACTAAGCCTAGACTCCTTATGGCTTTCTCCGACCTGTTGGATGGACCGGCTTTGTCTTGGTTCCGTACAAACAAAGCTAACTTCATCTCATATGAGGATCTTATTAGTGAGCTTAGAGATACCTTCGATATTCCTGATTATGATTATCGCCTCAGGAACGAGATAAGACAGCGTACACAAGCCCGCTCTGAGTCCTTGGTTAACTATATATGTACAATGCAAGCCATGTTTTCAAGGTTGTCATGTAAGATGCCCAGTGAGGAACAGCTGGACATTCTCATGCACAACATTAGACCTGACTACATGAAGGAACTGGCCTTGCATGATGTCAACTCTGTAGATGACTTGAGACGTTTGGGTAAGCGCTTGGAGCTTGCGCGTACTAGGGCAGACGCTTTCCATGAGTCTGCTCTTGACAAGTTTGAGATTTCATCTGACTTACACCAGCTTAAGAACAAAGGTGTACAAAAGCCCGCTAAGCAGGTGTCTGCAGTGGAGACGCCGGTTACCCCCCACGATCGCAAATGCTTTCGTTGCGGCGGGGGCGGTCACACTGCATACAGCTGCACACAGTCAAGGGAGCTGGTGTGTTTCCGGTGTGGTCTCAAAGGAGTCAAGACCCCAGACTGCTCACACTGTACTAGCAAGTCAAAAAACGCGTAGGCCAGGGCCTTATTAGGAACTCTGTGCATTACTCTGTATCTGAGTCTATTTCTGATAAGGTCCTGTTTCCTAAACGGGATAGTGACATTAGACCGTATCTGGTTGTTAAGGTTTTAAATTTAAATGTCTTAGGCCTTCTAGATTCCGGTGCCTCCTGGTCTATACTAGATAAGGGAGCGCACCGCATCTTCTTGGAACTGGGTTTTGATCTTGTGAGTATCAATCCTACTTTTCGTATTACAACTGCAGACAGCACTCACTTGCAATGTCTGGGTTGTATCTCTTTGCCAATTGAGTACTATTCGGTTGTCCGAGTTGTCAAGTTCTATGTTGTCCCAGGTATAACCACCTCCATGATATTTGGTGTGGATTTCTGGCAACAATTTAAGTTAAGTGATAAATTAATTTTACAAAATATTAGCCTTGATAGTTTTAGTGATAATAATCCTATAGAGTCTGTGTCCCTTAACGGTGGCCTCGAGGATTACGACAACTTGACAACTAAACAAAGGTGTGTAATCAACGAGGTCATTGAAAAATTCGACTCGTTGAACACTGATAAGGTGGGTTTAGGTCGGACCTCACTTGTGCACCATGTCATTGACACTGGTGACAGCAAGCCGATCAAGCAGCGTTATTATCCGCTCTCTCCCCTTAAGCAGAAGGCCCTGGAAGCCGAGCTGGACCGAATGCTGGAGATGGGAGTAGTGTCCCCGTCTCAGTCCGCCTGGAACTCTCCAGTGGTCATGGTGGAGAAGGCGAACGGCGACCTCAGATTGTGCTTGGACTCTCGCAAGCTGAACTCTGTGTCTAAGAGTGACGCCTACCCCTTACCCTATATCAATCAAATCTTGGACCATCTTAATAATGCTAAGTATTTAACATCTGTAGATCTGAGTGCGGCCTACTGGCAGATTCCATTCGACTCACTCCAGTCTGCTGAGAAGACTGCTTTTACGGTTCCCCGGAGAGGATTGTTCCATTACAATTCCATGTGCTTCGGTCTTGTCGGGGCCAGTGCCACGATGCAACGCCTCATGGACCGTCTGTTTGGCCCCGAGTTCGACAACAAGGTATTTGCGTTTCAGGACGACATAGTCTGTGTGTCCAGCACCTTTGAGGAGCATGTAGAGCTCTTACATAGAGTCTATCAGCAACTCAAGGATGCTGGCCTAACTATTAACATGAAAAAATCCCACTTTTGTCGGAGTGAACTCAAATACCTGGGGTATTATGTGGACAAACATGGCCTACGGACAGACCCGGGTAAAGTTGAGGTTATCCTCAACTATCCCACCCCTTCTAACCCTAAGGAGGTTAAGAGATTTCTGGGAATGGCCGGCTGGTATCGTCGCTTTGTTAACAACTTCTCTAAAATTAGTAAACCTCTGTGCAAACTGACTTCTACGAACCTTAAGTTCGAATGGACCCCTGAGGCTGAACAGTCCTTTAACCTGCTAAAGTCAGCCTTGGTTTCTGCCCCTATATTAAAAATGCCTAACTTTGAGATGCCCTTCCGCATTCTTAGTGACGCGTCAGCTTACTCAGTTGCTGCTGTACTGACACAAACTCACGATGGTGTTGAGCACCCTATCGCCTACTGTAGCCGTTCTCTCAACAAGAACGAGGTGAACTACAGCACAACTGAACGAGAACTTCTGGCCGTGATTTTCGCTTTGGAACAATTTCGACAGTACGTCGAAGGCCAAAAATGTACGGTCGTCATGGATCATTCATCTCTTCTGTGGTTCCATAAACTGAAAAATCCCACGGGTCGTCTAGCACGTTGGAGTATGAGGCTCAGTCAATTCGACTTTGACATAGAGCATCGAAAAGGTAAAGACCACGTTGTACCTGATGCTCTGTCTCGTATCAAAATTGATTCCCTCGATGCAGTACCCACTAAAGACCCGTGGTATGACCACACCATGAATAGTGTTCGGAAGAACCCTAGGAAGTCACCAAATTATGACATTTGTGACAACCTTCTATATAGGTTACCAAAAAATAAATATTCTTTGACTTCAGACTTTGACTGGAAGCTGGTGGTACCTCGCGGATCGCTTAGGAGCATAGCAGGATCGCTTGCCCCTGCTCTCTAAGTACCACGATGACACACTTAGTGCCCATGGTGGCGTTTGGAAGACGCATAAAAGGTTAGCCCTAAATTATTACTGGCCCAAGATGTACGAGGACGTCAAAGAATATGTTGGGAATTGCGAAACATGCAAGCAGTACAAACCCGTAAATACGTCTCGTCCCGGCCTAATGGGTAGCCCGAAGCGGGTTTCGAAGCCATTCGAAGCTATCTCTGTCGATCTGCTTGGTCCCTTTCCCACTTCGAGCAATGGGAACGTACACCTGATCGTGGTCTCCGACTACTTTAGCAAATACGTCATGTTGTGCCCTGTTCGGGTTGCCACAGGCGCTGTAGTCGCGAGGTTCATAGAGAAGAGTGTGTTTCTCGTGCACGGAGTCTGCAAGACTATTTACATGGATAATGGCCCTCAGTTTGTGAGTAAGCCATTTAAGGATCTGTTGGCTAAATACAATGTACCTAATATATATTATAACCCTAGGTATCATGCCCAAACTAATCAGGCGGAACGAGCTATTCGCAATGTGGTTCAAGCGATCTCATGCTATGTGAAGTCACAACACAAGTCTTGGGATCAGTTCTTGGTTGAGATACAGTGTGCTTTAAACACTGCAGTTAACGAAGCAACTCGTTTCACCCCTTACTTTTTGGTACATGGTAGGGAATTTATTGGGGATGGAGTGTTATACAGGCAGACAGATATCGCGTGCCATCCTACTTCAGTCTCTGTAGACGATCCATCAGCCTTCGGTGTCAAGCTGAGAGAAATACAACGCATTTACGACCAGGTGAGGAAACATTTGAACGTTGCCCACCAGCGTAATGAAAAGTATTACAACCTCAGAAAAAGGCATGTAGAGCTGAAAGTGGGACAGATAGTTTACAAACGCACGTTCTACCTGTCTAACAAGGCCAAGAATTTTACTTCTAAGCTAGCCCCTAAGTTCCTTAAATGTGTGGTGACTGCTAAACGATCCCCTTTAGTATATAGGCTGTCAGATCTGGACGGTAAGGATCTTGGGGAGTACCATATCAAGGACATCCTGAAGTATCAGGAGGAGCAGTCTCCAATACCTAACGTAACTACATAGCACTGTTTCTCTAGTTTATTAAACCAGTGCTATGTGATCATTATGTAAGACTATTTTAATCTTTTGTTTGTATTTCTACATGTGTACGTGACTTTAAATTGTCAAGTTGTAGTTTCTTCTATGCACCGCACCGAGCGTTTTTCTCTCATTCGCTTCTCAGTACTCTACAATATCCTGAGAGCTTCGGTAGTGTTAGGGTATCGGCAGTGAGTAAAGGGAGCATTCGTTTTCTATGAAGGGCATTAGACTCTAGTTACTTAGCCTAACCGGTACACGAGTCAGTGTCTAGTTAGGTACATAGGAGGATCTTTCTTTGGTATTGTAATGGTCGTAGTCAGCTGGTGTTTGAAGGACCTAGCTGGTTGTCTTTGTTTATTAGTCAGTACTTTTCTGTTTTCTTTATTGTGTATTTCCAGCGTGTCATATCCGCAGGAAATACTATTAAAGGGGGGGTGGTTGTAGCATTTATTTTCTATAGATGCAGTATTCAGGATGTGAAAGCAGCCTTATCGAGTTAACTTTTTTTAATCGGTTGTCAGTGGTGACATTTCTGCTGTCAGAATGACAGGATGTCATAAGGATCAGTGACGAATCGTTTTTGCATTCAATGAAGGCATGTTTTAGATGAAATTCGAGACGATTCCACGTGAGAGAGGGGATAAAGCCCTGATACAAAGTTCCAAGTCTCTTTTTACGATCGGCCAAGGACGAGGGAGATTGATATTACTCTGAGTGGCACGCCTCAATTTTTCTTTGGAGGTTGTTAGTTGCAACATGAGGACCTGTTAAGGAATTAGTCTGAGTTAACTTATTCTCCTCGGAAGGAGTTGGACTCTGTGTCAACCTACACCCGGGATACCGGGTTTTTTACTACGGGGAAAAGCGGCCCGTCCACGGTTAGCAAAACCACACCCAATGACACGTGGACTACATGAGCGAGGTGTTTTGAGAGGAACCAGCCGCCTCCACGTGGCATTCTCGTGCTGTGCTGCTCTCAACTTGACTCAAGGCCAGTAATTGTCACCCAATTATAAGTGTAGTTAGCTGCTTACCCGTTTTACCTGCTCAGGCGGCAGTGGTCTATTGAGTAGTATTAGTACCTAAGCCCTGACTATACTTCTGTGTACCTGTGATATTTGTGTCTATCAGTGAATAAGCTCTCTGTGTGTCTCTGTGTATCTCTGTGTACTTGATAAATATATGTGTGTACACCCTATTGGCTGTTTTCGTCAGAGCCCTGGCCTCCCTTGCGCACCCACTAGAAACTCTGTAACAAGGCGCCCTGGGAAAGAGTTCTCTGCATAGCTACCTCGCGCTAGTTGGTGAGTAACATCATTGTGTTATAGTTTATAGCTTGAAAACAATAGCGAAGGTCATTCGCTGCGACATAAAGACTGAACTGGTGGGCTTTACACTTAGAAATAATGACTCTAGATCTAGATACTATTGACCATACTGATCTAACTAACATCGATCAGAACACTATTATAAATCTGCAATTATAATCGGGCCTCAAGCTTATTCTATATTGAAACAAAAAAAAGTATAACTAAGTATAGGTACTTTTATTTTAACTCGGGAATTGAATCTCGGCCCCGGGGGAAGCAATTATTGATTCCATTGGCGAGCTGGCCGTTTGATAAATAAATAAATAGAGTACCTACTAGGTAACAAAATCACAAACATTTTATTAATATCTATTGGTAAATACCCCGCCTACTCTTACACATGTGTACATATTTATAACTCAAATACTTCAAATGGGACCACCGCGCCCCACACTATATATATATATGCATATATATGCATTGAAACGATACCTCCTCAGGATCATTGGAACACGCGTCTTACCCTACTACCACTTGTTGGGACTTGACTCGAACATACCTGAAACAAAAAAAAATGGTTTTACAGTCATACATAGGTATTGTACACTAGCTGATGCCCGCGACTTTGTGGGGTAGGTGTAAAGTAACTGAAAGTTTGACAGATGTCAATTATAATATGTGATGTATTTACGTAGTTGTGTTCTTCATCTACCTACGAGCATTTTTAAATACCTGAGTAAAATGAAGGTACTTTTTGACACTAGTCGCGGTCACTATTGAACACACCAGTCTTTCAAGAACTCACAACTATCACATTATACATGTTACACCCATAATGTCCACGAAACTACTATACCTACCTAATCTAGGTATACCTAAGCGCGACCTCCCCTCAACTAAGTGGATAGTTAATTAGTTAACTGACTGATAAAAGCACCCTCTTGGGGCGTTTTATCTTGCTATCGTTGTAAATTTAGGTGTTATCGTTAGCAGGTTTAACAAATTCGACCCACATACAGTCGAATCGAGTACGTACATTATAGCCGATTTTTCAATAATGTGGCAGACAAGGCTTTTTTTTTTTTTTTTTGTTTAACGTGAGGGAAAATCCTCATAGGATGTTATGCCGGACTCTTACCGACTAAAAAACCTCACGCCACGCCTAACAGCCTATGGTTGAGAGCTCCGGGTAAGCCCTCAGGAAGGATGTCCCGTGACTCCCAACAGACCTACGGCCGCCAATGCGGCCTCGCCCAGGGGGTGGTTCGGGTGCAATCCCGCGTCTATGGGGAGTTTCGGGTGTGACCCCGCTTCTAAGGGCGGGGGCGTGCGTGAGTTGCTCACGTCACGCTGCCGTCATGGGCCTGCTTCTGTAAGGACGGTGAGCGGCCCTCTCACCGTCCTCAGACCCCCGGTCATGGAGGCCGATAGTCCTCGGCGAAGACACGTCGGCGGCGCCCAGGGCGCCGACTGCGGAACTCGGGTGGGAGAGTTCTCTCCCGCACCCGGCCCGCCGCCTCCTTCGCGAGCATGACCTGCTCGCAGAAAGAGGCGGCGCAGTCCCACTTACTCCCGCTGGAGAGCATGGCTCGCACCATGGCCTCGAGCGAGAGAGTGTCCACGCCCAGACCCACTACGAGGACCTGGCGCTGTTGGCAGACAAGGCTACAAACCAAACCCGCCATATCCCAGTAGTTCCATTGCATAGTTCCATGGTGGAACTACAATCTACCGGAACGAAAGTGAAAAAACATACGGCCACCACAACCTGTGATGGTTTGCAACACCAGAGCTGTTACACTCGCACTGTTCACCCTGTAAAATCCTTCTATGATACTTTTTGAAGAATCCCATACTGTAGACATTTGAAAAAAACCGAGTCATAGAGCTCATAAGACAATCTAAGCGTAAACTGAAAACCCGATCGAATTACCTTATACCTACGTGAAAACTATTGCAAGGTCTGAAGATGAATGTAAGTAAGTTTTTGATAAGCTGAAATACCTATTCTCCAGTAACAAAATACAGGCATGTATGGCGTTAAATGTGTGTTACGAGGTTCATAGTATGTCATAAGCAAACCCGTAGGGCAACACTAGTAAGTACTACTGATAATAACATCTTTGAAATTTTACCGTTAGTGCTAATAGAATCAGTAGATACCTTACTCCACCTCCACCTTACTCCACCACATACCTATGGTATTTAATGTATAAAATTCTTTTCAAGATTTCCTAAAGGAGCCTAAAGGAAATGAATTTGTGTTAACGTAACAAGGCCGCGGCTTGTCTTACAGCTAAGGGTGGCTTTACAGATCTTTTCGGTAAGATCTTCGGTAAGAGTTGGTGAATTGGTCCACGAAATACGTAATTCTATGTTCAGTTCAGTAAAAATTAACCCTAAACGCTAGATGTTTAGGTTCAGTACTGATAGTTTACTAATTATCTGCTAATTTCTCTTCTTTATACATATATTATACAGGATGTTGATCTGCATTTGTGCATTACTTGCACACATGACTGTACTGCCTACACTCGTTGATATTTCGGGATAAAACGAGACACCTTTTTTTACACTTTTTTTTTCTGCTTAAATTCTTTTCTATTTGCTACGGGAACTCTACTGCCTATACTAAACCAATATTACGTGAAAAAATGGGGCAGTAAAATTAAGTTCTTAATAATTATTAAATAAAATAAATTTAAAAAGCAACTCGTATGAATCGGTTCTAAATATTCTAATAATACTATTACCTACATAGGTACATTTTCACCGTTCATTCAAAACCGTTTCTTCTTTGCCTACAGTTTAGTAGGCACATACAAATGTGTAGGCATAGGCAAAGGAGGCCTGCTGTGGCGGCGCGGCGCGTGTAAGTTACCCCTCCAACCCCCGCGCAGGAGCGAGCAGCTCAGGCGGCGCCTTTGATCGGTGAATTTGAAATTTTGAATTAATTAGTCGCTCGCCCGCGTTCAGCGTGAGTATAACCGTTTCGGCACAGTATAAAGAGTACTAACCAGTATTGTAGCTCCCTACAAACGGACGAAGCGCAAGCTATACCTACGATTCTCGTTTTCGGCAGGCCTTTCAGCACGCTAGCAGGCGATTGTGCCGAGTAGACGAATGGACGGTGTGTCGTTTTTTAGATAGTAACCGCGCGTGTTTTATTATATATATATATTTATAGTAGTTTATATATATATATAGTACAATATCCAAAAAAAACTAGTTCAGAACTCTAGTACGTGTAGGTAGTACATTAAGTTTCGTTGTCAGTTCGTAGTTATTTAATTGAGAGCAATGATTTAGGTATGTTTCAAGAGTATTTATTTCTTTGTGGATGACCGAAGTTACAGTACACGCTAAGTGTACTGTAACATCGGTCATCCACAAAGAAAACCGTATGACTTTGATTGACAGCATTTTTGTTACCTTTGATTTTTATTACACGCATAGAGACAAATATGAACTTCCAAAATTTAACACAACTTGACAATGTACGAAAAGTACTAGTGTACTAGAGACTGACTAGTACTTTCAAATCGAAAAATAGTTTTAATTTTGTAAATCAAAAATTTAACGCAATGATTATAAAGACTAGAATTCCGTGATTCTATCACTGACGAAACATGTGATGAGCCGATTATTATTGTCTACGCCGCTTACTCGTTTTCAAATTTCTATACCCGTCTCACTCCATCGTTAGTAGATAACGGACGCGACTTTAAATAAAAAAGGTACATATTTACTCGAAATTGAAGCCGGTTGTCAGTAAAACGACAATCCTTAATACAGATTGAAGGCCTTGTGGACGGATTGAAAAAATTGAACTGCATTATGCTCACTATATATACGCGTACGTAAAACTATAAAGTAAAATGTGGGCGTATACTATGCCTCTGCCTACACCTTCAGGGATAAAGGCGTGACTATATGAATGTATGTATGGACATATTTACAATCGCAATACTAAATAGAAAATCAAAGTAGGCACATATTATTAAAATGCTGTAGGTGGGCGCCCTATCGCATGCTTACGTACCGCGCGGCTGTAGGCATTTATTTCTAAAACCCGGCCGAGTCAAACTACAGTATACAGTGCCTCTGCCCTGGCACAGTATATATATGTTGTTTAACCAGTATTGTAGCTCCCTACAAACGGACGAAGCGCAAGCTATACCTACGATTCTCGTTTTCGGCAGGCCTTTCAGCACGCAAGCAGCGTCTGCAGTCGCGATTGTGCCGAGTAGACGAATGGACGGTGTGTCGTTTTTTAAATAGTAACCGCGCGTGTTTTATTTACTAAAAATATTTAATATGACAACTAGAGTCTATTGTGCTTGGTTTGGTTGCATGAATTCGTCAATAACGCACCCAGAGATAACGTTTTTTAGATTACCTGGAAACTCCGAAAGGTAAGACTATAAATTGATTTTACTTAAGTACTAATTGGTACTATACTACTAGTTGACTAAAGTTAAACAAAGTGATTGACACGAGTGAACTAGGCAGTTACATGAAGTAGGTATGTTTGTGTTTAAAACTAGACTTGTGCTTGCTCAGTTAGTGAACGGTGCGATCCAATATAGTACAATATCCAAAAAAAAACTAGTTCAGAACTCTAGTACGTGTAGGTAGGACATTTAGTTCCGTTGTCAGTTCGTAGTTATTTAATTGAGAGCAATGATTTAGGTATGTTTCAAGAGTATTCATTTCTTTGTGGATGACCGATGTTACAGTACACTTAGCACCGTGTGACTTTGATTGGCAGTATTTTTGTTACCTTTGATTTTTATTACACGCATAGAGACAAATTTGAACTTCCAAAATTTAACACAACTTGACAATGTACTAAAAGTACTAGTGTACTAGAGACTGACCAGTACTTTCAAAGCGAAAGATAGTTTTAATTTTGTAAATCAAAAATTTAACGCCATGATTATAAAGACTAGAATTCCGTGATTCTATCACTGACGAAACATGTGATGAGCCGATTATTATGGTCGACGCCGCTTACTCGTTTTCAAATTTCTATACCTGTCTCACACAATCGTTAGTAGATAACGGGCGCTGCGCCGCCGCGCCGCCCCGCGCCAGGTCCCCGTGACTCGCTCAAGGCCGCGCGCTGTAAGTAAGTAAGTAAGTAAGTAAAACTTTATTGTACACCAAACATGAAATTGACAACAAAAAATATATATAGTGTATACAATGTACAAATGGCGGCCTTATCGCTAAGAGCAATATCTTACAGGCAACCGTAGATAGGACAAAATTATGAGAAATGGGTAGTATTTGGTGTCAGAAAGAAAACTTAGAGATAACTAAAAGTGTAGAAAGAAAAATGAGTTTCACAGTCACAGTAGGTACGTATACCTAATTTACAATACATAAACTAGCAATCTATAATAAACTAATACATAATTTCCAAATACATACATAACCATTCATATACTTACATAATAATACCAATAAATATCCAACAGTAAAACATACATATAAATAACGTAGAAAATACTGTGAGAAGATATTAACATTTTTATATGAAGAAAACAAAGCATCTAAGCACTTAAGTAATGCTCTTTGACCATACGTTTGAATACAGGCAGCGATTGGGCACGCCTAATCGATACTGGCAGAGCATTCCACAACCGCACGACTTGCACAGTGAAGGACCTGTCATAGAACCTAGTAGAATGCTCTGGGATAGCTAAAGCCAAAGACTCCGATGACCTCAAGGATCTAGAATGTGTGTCATTTAGGAACATAAACCGTTCTTTTAAATAAGTTGGGGTACAGGGAATAAACAATACGCTATAAAGTATTGAGAGAATATGAGTATTCCGGCGAAGGCGAATTGGGAGCCAATTGAGCATACTGCGATATTCAGATATATGATCATATTTGCGTAAACCAAATATAAATCTAATACATAAATTTTGAAGGCGCTCAAGTTTATCAAGTTGCTCCTCAGTGACATCGAGATAACTAACATCGGCATAGTCAAGTATTGGAAGCAGAATAGATTGTGCAAGCGCAATTTTGGTAGCCGTAGGCAGAAAATTGCGTAATCTACGCAAGGACCCGACCGATGCATACATTTTGCGACTAACTTCTCGCATTTGGGGAGCCCATGATAATGTGGTATCAATCATTATACCAAGATTTTTGACACAACTACTAATAGGCAGTACTATGCCATTAAATACAATATTAGGAAGTTGTGTCCAGTCTATCTGAGATACCATCCGTTGGCTACCCACAACAATAACTTGAGTTTTATAGGGATTGACTTCAAGACCATATTTCCTACTCCATTGGCAGATCTGGGACAAGTCACTGTTAATAATTGCAATAGCCTCGCTCAACTCATGCACTGGAGACTGCATGTATATTTGAAGATCGTCTGCATAAAGGTGGTAAGATGAAAGTAATGATTTTGAGATGGAATTAATAAAAATGGCAAAAAGTAAAGGAGAAAGAACGCCACCCTGTGGGACGCCGACAGATGTATTACACCAAGAAGAGAAAGATTCATCGTAACGCACACGCTGTCGACGCCCAAACAGGTAACTTCGAAACCAATCAACCACTGTTGGAGATATGTTAAGAGAGCGCAATGTTGCCAGTAGGATATGGAAATCCACTTTATTAAACGCATTGCTGAAATCAAGCAAGGAGAGGATAGTAAGATTCCCATTCTCCATTCCAAGCCTTATGTCATCCGTAACATTGATCAAAGCAGTAACCGTGCTATGGCCTGGTCGGAAGCCTGATTGGATAGGATCAAGGAGTATATTACGATTAAGGAACGAACTTAACTGAGTATGTATGAGACGTTCTAAAACTTTAGACAAAAAAGGTAAAATGGAGATTGGACGATACTCGGAGAAGGAGGTAGGGTTATTTTTTTTAGGTAGCGGGATAATCTGGGCTTCCTTCCAGGCGTTCGGGAATACACCACTGGTGAGAGAGTAGTTTAGGATATGACACAGCACAGGAAGGAGCTCGTCTATGATAGGCTGGATCATATTGCGACTCAAACAATCACTGCCAATAGCACAGAGCATCGCGCGCCTTTACAGAGGGAGAGGCCAAAGCTGGCAAACCCCCTCTGGCAATAATTTGACATTTTGACGACTAAAAGTGCCTACTTATATAAAAACTGTTTTTTGAAGTTTTTTTCACTAGACTAAGTCTAGTTGACAGCGAGCGCGGTCGAATTGTCATTTTATAAAAATGATGAAATAATTAGATATTAATACAAAAATGAATGTGATTAAAGAAATCTGAAGAAAAATGGTATTATCTTGTTTAAGTAAGTAATTTTATAACAAGTTATTATTATTTACACCTATTTAAACGTATATATAATATTCAGATTAGTTTAGCAACTTTACCGGACGTCACATCAACACATGGATTGGTTGAGCGACTTGGGGTGATATGACACAATATGTATCATGTGTGTGTAAAATTTATGAGTGTATTGTTTAAAGTGTATATATAGGCTTCGTATTGACAGTCGATTGCTATTGTAGTGCGAGTCTAAGAAAGTGTGGGTGAGGAAGATTTCCCCCCGCCACCCGCAAAATATGACAGACAAATTTGTACCTAGCAATCGTTCTATGCCGTCTCCCCTTAGACAGTTCGCGTTGCTCTATGGCCAATAGCGTTGGAATGTACAGACATTATACACCTCTTAACATCACAAGCAGTTAGTTGACTAAAGAGGAACGGTGGATATGAAGGGGTCGGTAGTGATGAAAGATATTGTAAAGTATTGGCTTTACTATTCAGATCAAAATTGGAAGATGAGGAAAAATGTTGATTTAATAACTCAATGTCAATTTTCTTTGGAATATGATGCATTTTAGACTTTCCAACCCCTAGTGTTTTGAGAAACTTCCATACTTTCGTTGAGTCGCCGTTCTCGACTGATTCATAAATATATTGGCGTTGGGCTTTCCTACACACCTTGCTGCAGACATTTCGTATAGCAATGTAATTTTCATGATTACGAGGTGTAGGGCGCGACTTGTACCTAGATTTTGCAGCAGCTTTCTTTGTAATAAGTTTTTTGATATCAGCTGTTAACCAGGGTGCAGGCAGGTGCCGAACCCTTACCGCATGTATAGGTGCATGAACATCATATAGATTAAGCAATTTAGTATTGAATATGTCAACTTTTTCATTAATGCACTGAGATGCATAAAGTGAGCTCCAATCTATATTATCAGCATCCTCACGGAGTTTGTCAAGTTGCATGCGACCGAAATTGCGTTGCATTATAATCTTAGACCTAGGTTTAGGAGTGCGAAGTTTGTAGGACAAGAAGAGAAGGTCATGGTAGGAAAATTCGTCAGCATTACATTGTCCATACTTAGCAACTAAATCAATTGAGGAAACAAGGATAAGATCAATAAGAGAAGGATTGCGATTAGGAAAATGATGAGTTGTATTTAAAGTTAGTATAGACATATTACAAGATTCTATGATATTGGTAAGAAGGGAGGAGCGGGAATCATTTTTCAGTAAACAAGTGTTGAAATCACCCATAATAATGGTGTGATTATAAGATGGGGTAAGGCGTTCAAGCATACCCTCAAAAGAGGGAAAAAAGTTAATTTTAGATGAGGGACAGTAGTAAACACCTAGTAAAACTTTATGGAAACATAGTTCAATTTCTAGGAATAAGTGCTCGCCTGCATTTCGAGGTGGTGGCTGTGCTGACACATCTAAAATATTGTATGGAATTGAATTGCGCAAATAAATGGCAACACCGCCACAAGATGGAAATGTACGATCATTCCTGATCAAATTAAAACCAGGCAGCAAGTAAGATGACGTAGGATGAATGTCGGGCTTAAACCATGATTCAGACACTAAAATGGCATGAATATCTTTACAGTCAAAGCTGGTTAGCATCTCAGGGAAATGACCCGGAATACTCTGGGCATTTATATGGACTACATTAAAATTCCTGGGGACATCGGAGAACTGGGTCTCTATAGTCTGTGCTAGTGAAGGTACGCTCACGATACTGTCATTCAAGCTACTCGCTGTGACAAAACTATCATTATCACTGCTGTTGTTTAAGCCTATCATAAGCATATTTTATATGTAGTATTATAATATATATATAAGATATTAAAATATAATTTATATACGTAAATATAGTTTAAAACTCAATTTTCTTGGTAACCCCTATGCGTTACTTTTGTCCACACGCCAGTTGTGTTTTATGCACTAAATTCAAATATAAATATTTACAAATCCCAAGAAAATATAATAAGTTACGTCCAGGCATATTAAAACAATGTATGAATTGAATCTGAATGATATTGAATCAAGAAGCATACTAATAAAAACAATAAGATTCAATGTTGAAAAGTTAAGTTATCAAAAATTATAAAAATATCAAAATTTGTAGTCACAATAAAATATTCACTGCTAGTCTATTCTTGAACGCATCTTATAGTGTTAAGTCATGTCAGTGTCAGAACATTGATAGTGACGTCAGTGATACTTCGTTCGTACATACAACAGCAATTCAGCTGCAGCTAAATTGAATCTATGAAATAATGTTATAACATTCAAGTTTAAGTGTAAATAATTACAATATTCCAAGATCTAATATGTATCTGAATGAAATTAACGATAAGAATTCAAAACATGGAAATACAGTGATAATAAATAGAAGAAACAGTGCCTGGACGCATTCCATCAAGAATAACAATAAATACGGAAACCAACATTCAATTTCTACTTCTTATTGATCCCGGCCCGACGGGTTTTACCACCAGCCTTACCAGATGAAGCCGAACTCTGGCCATCACATTTCAGCTCATTCAAATCCGCCAAGGAGGCCACACGATGCTGCTGACCATCAGAGTCAACAACATATATATGACCGCTCCTGGTCCAGCATTTGGAGACTCCAAACCGCTCCCGAGCTGCCATGAAAACCGCATGCCTATTACGTGTTATAAACTCTGACAGTGTAATCCCAGAACCTTTGAACTTTGTCTTTGTGTACCAAATTTTGTCACGAACCGCCACAAGTTGCAGTTTCACCAGAATGGGTCTGGGCTTGTTACCTGAGGGCCGCCCCAACCTGTGGCAACGCCTGATGTCAACAGCATTGAAGTCATCGAGATTGAGATGATCGGTAACAGCCTTCACAACAATCTTGGTTGTCTCCTCAGACTTCTCTTCGGGAACTCCATGCAGCAGCAACATCTTACGCCTACCGCGCATTTCATTGTTCTCCATCTCGCGGGTCAAAAGTTCAATTTGGTTACGGAAAGCCTTTATTGTAGTGACCACAACATTTTTGAAGGCAGCAAATTCCGAGGCTAGATTTGCCAAAGTTGGTGTAATGGGCTTATTACTCTTTTGTAGCTCAGATTCAAAGCTGGCCAGTCGTTCCTCTAAGCCAGACATAACAGAAGAGAAACTTTCCTTCATTGCCTCCATCTCAATAGTGTGTACTTGAACTTGTGTGTAAAAACTTGTGAATATTTACCAATTTAAAGTTTCTTGAAAGGAGATAACACTTCCTGGTATGTAGTCTTATGTGTACATTAAAACACAATAAACAAATCCTAATAAGGGCAAATATTTGTAATTTTTATTTAATTAAAATATGAAGACTTATAAAACTTGTTTTACTTGTCACAACTACCCACATGAGTGTGGCTCTCTGTACACCTACACGCTCGCTGTACACCTACCGCTCGGCGTACTTTCGAAAGTACAACTGGCAGAAGGAAAACCATCGCCTAATTTACTTTTAGGAACATATTTTATTCTAATTAAAAACCCAATTTAATCAGTCATCTTTACAAAATTAAATTTTATTAATAAAAAAAAATAAAAAACCAACCTAACCTAACCTATCTAAATATATATATCTTTCTAAATATATATGTCTTTTTATGACAAATCCTTCGCAGTACAAGCTGTACGGTTGTGGAATGCTTTACCTTTAGACATAAGGCGCGCGCAGTCTTTAAATGTTTTCAAAAGACTGGTTAAAGAACATTATTTGGCATTATAGTATCTATGAATATACTCGTACGTATGTGTGTATTTAAGTGTGTGTATATACAGGGTGAATTTTTCAAAAGGGATTGGATGGCCAAATCCGAAACTATAAGGAATAGCGAAAAATGCTCAAAGGAGTCACGAGCCCGATTTTGATGAAACTTAAAACCTCATCATTAGATTTTTTAAAAACCCATTATCCTAGCTGGGAATCGAACCCATTGATTTTGAAAAAAAATACACACCCTATATTATTGCACCGTAGGATAGTGTTGCTATAAAGGATCTTATTCTGGGAAATAATGACATACGGCAAACTAAAGGAAAGTGCTCATCTTTAACAAAATACAATTTATTTTCCTTACGTTAACTGATTAATTGTTCAAAATGTAGACCATTGTTTTCAATACATAGCTGGATTCGAGATTTCAATGATCGTACTGCATTCAATATTATTGATTTCGTTTAGAATATTCTCCAAATAATCATTCTGAGCATAATTTAAAACACGGAATAGTTACTATCTATTGTGGGATTTCGAACGAAACAAATTATGATACAAAATTTAGGTACATGAAATATGAATTCTATTAAAATTCTACACTTTCCTTAAATTTGCCGTATATCATTACTTCGCAGAATTTGATCCTTATCAGCGACACCATCGTTTGGTGTAATAATAAAGGGTGTGTTTTTTTTTCAAAATCAATGGGTTCAATTCCCAGCTAGGATTATTGGTTTTTCAAAAATCTAATGATGAGATTTTAAGTTTTATCAAAATCGGGCTCGTGACTCCTTTGAGCATTTTTAGCTATTCCTTATAGTTTCGGATTTGGCCATCCAAGCCCTTTTCAAAAATTCACCCTGTATATATATTATTATTATTATTATGTATGTATTATTGTGTATTTATGTATTTGTGTAGGTATATTATGTATTATTTATGTACTTATTGACATGTATGTGTTGATGACGTGGAACGTTTAACGTTCAAAATGACGTGTATTAATAAATCACATCTGAAATCTCTTCACACTAATGACCACCCATATCCTGTGATTCTTAACAATATTTTCCATCCAAAGGTTGCCTGTAAGATATTGCTTTTTAGCGATAAGGCCGCCCTCTGTACATTTATAAAATTGTAATGTCTCCCTCTTCTGTATGTTTTTGTTTTGGTGTGCAATAAAGTTTATTCTATTCTATTCTATTCTATATATAACTCAAAGGTGACTGACTGACTGACATAGTGATCTATCAACGCACGGCCCAAACCACTGCACCGGACCGATCGGGCTGAAATTTGGCATGCAGGTAGATGTTATGACGTAGGCATCCGCTAAGAAAGGATTTTGATAAATTCTACCCCCAAGGGGATAAAATACGGGAAGCGGCAACGGAAATAAATTTTACGCGGGCGAAGCTGCGGGCATCAGCTAGTTCCGTTATAAGATTGTAAAATTTGGAGTGCAAGTTAGTATTTTTGATAAGTAATTTGTAGTTTTGTTAAGCAAATCTTATATCCGGTGCACGAACCACAGTTTTGGTTTAAATTCGATAAAAAAAGGTGATCTCGTTTTGTGTAACATTTTAGTTTTTTAAGTAGTACCTACATGTTTAGTTAATCAATTGGTTTTTTTTGCATAGCATTCAGATTTCTGGTATGCATTCCGTTAATTAGTGGAGTTACCTAGTGTGCAAAAAAATTATATAGATGTGCATTTAAAAATATCCCATTTATAAGACCAATTTGATAATAAATTATACATAAACATGGTTTTTAAATATAATCTAGCTATCAAAAGGTACATGCATTTTTATTGAGAACTTATTACTCACAAAGGATTTTTTTGTTTAAATAAAAAAGGTACATATTTACTCGAAATGAAAGCCGGTTGTCAGTAAAACGACTATCCTTAATACAAATTGAAGGCCGTATTGGCGGATTGAAAACTTCAACTGCATTAGGCTCACTATCTATTACGCGGTACGTTAAACTATAAGGTAAAATGTTGGCGTATACTATGCCTCTGCCTACACCTTCGGGGATAAAGGCGTGACTAAATGAATGTATGTATGTACATATTTACAATCACAATATTAAATAGAAAGTCAAAGTAGGCACTCACATATTATTAAAATGCTATAGGTGGGCAGCCCTATCGCATGCTTACGTACCGCGCGGCTGTAGGCATTTATTTCTAAAATCCGGCCGAGTCAAACTACAGTATACAGTGGTTTCGGTGTTCATCATACCACAGTGTGGAAGCTGCTGAATCGCGAACTAATGCATCCGTTCCATTTCCGACGTGTTCAAGAGTTGCATCCGCAGGACAATAACGCTCGGACAGTTTTTTGTCACTGGCTCCTTGAACATCAGGACGTGAACATTTTGTGGTCCGACGAATCATTGTTTACGCGCGTGGGCGTTTATAACGTCCACAATGAACATTGGTGGGCTCACCGACAACACAACCCACATGTTACTACGCGGGACTCGTTCCAGGTCCGGTTTAGTCTGAATGTGTGGGCTGGTATCATCGGTGATCATCTACTTGGCCCATATTTTATTGACGGTCGTTTGAACAGTGCTACATACTTGGTGCTACTCCGACATGTGGTTAATGAGATGCTCGATGACATTCCACTCGTATTTCATAGGGACTTGTACTTCCAACAGGACGGTGCGCCACCTCACTATGGACGCCAAGTGCGCGAATATTTAAGTGAAGTGTTTGGTACGCAGTGGATAGGCCGTGGTGGACCGGTAGCCTGGCCGCCGCGTTCACCCGACCTAACGCCCTTAGACTTTCATTTGTGGGGAGATATTAAAAGACTTGTTTACAATGAAGACATTGTGAGTGTTACACAATTACGTGAAAGAATTGTTTTGGCATTTGAACAAATAAAAACAAATGTGCTAGTGCTTCGCAGCTTAAAACGCAACTTAGTGCGCCGCGCCAATCTGTGCATAGACACTGGGGGTGAGCATTTTGAACAATTATTGCGTGTTACATGATTTTGTAAATAGGTATTTGAGCTTTGATTCTCAATTAATTCTGTAAATAAGTTGATTTAAAATTTTTAACTCCGCCAGAAATGCTTCATTTCAGAATACTTTTCTCATACCTAATGTTTACTAACAGTACTTAATGTTTTTGTTTGCAATTGCATGATAAATAGCGTGTTTCTGCCGGTCCTAAGCCCTTGAAGTAGGAAGGAATCTTTTAAATCAACATAAACTCATCATCAAATCATTAATATCAAATCAAAAAAGTACATAAAGGTCACCGAACTTGTCAGCTGGAACTAAAAACTCATGAAACCTAATAACTAATGGCTCCTCTACACTGCCCGCAAAGTTCATAGGCGAAGTACTCTAGTAACTTTGTCTAAGTTCGAAAAAAGTGCGTCACTACACACTCAGTGGTGTCAGTAGCCTGCGCACGCACATTGCCGCCGTTTGAACAAAGAAATTTGTGTGGCAGAGTTTCCAGGAACAACATAATTTGCTCCTGACCACTGTTTGACGCTGATAATTGGATCACATACACCAAAGCACTAATTATAGCTTAAATCACGCGCCGGCAAAGCACCGGCACACACGATGTCGGCCAAGTAGTGTAGAGAGGTACTTCGTGAACGCACTTCCTGCATCTTTGGGCCCATTGACTGAGGCGCAAAAATCGACAGCAAATAAAGTCGCCTGAGGGGAGGTATAGTTTTTGACGAGGTAAGCCGAAGTGCCTCTTTACACTATCGTATTCATTTAACTTCGTTCAACTTCGCGGGCAGTGTAGAGGAGCCATGAGATGCGATACATAGCCGCATTATCTAGGTACCTACTATTGTCTAGCTTTAAGCCCAGGCCACACCGCCAGCGGGCGGGCGAGCGAGCTAGGCGGGCGGGTGAAGTGAGATATTGAAGTTATGCAAACTACGCGACATTGCCGAGCTAAACTATGGGGTTTACACCAAAAACTACATACGGAAGGGCGAACCGGGTAGTGCGGATGAGACTAGACACGTGGACACTGCTATTCGAATGACAAGCGACGACTAGTCTGAGTACCCGAAACGGGGAGGACGGTAGTTAAGCTAGCGAAGCGGGCGCGCCTAACGACGAAAACGAGTAGCTTCGCTCGCATCAGCCACGTAGGTTATTCGGTAGCTCGCAGTGTGCCTAGCTCGCTCACCCGCCCGCTGGCAGTGTGACTTGCGCTTTAGCGTTGGCTCGGCGACGTAAACATTAAATACACGGGTGAAGATTTTTTCTCCGTAAATCATATTTCACTAAAAACAGGATTTTTGGGGTTTTGTTATCTACTGTATCTTTGTGTTGCTTGCAATCGATAATACCTATAGTACACTACGCACTGAAGGAGGCTTGTGCACGACCAAATCAACAGCTTGTATATTCTTGGTACAATGGTACAGGAAGAATTCGTTAAGAATTTATGTTGAAACATGGTTAGGATTACAAGTTTCTGTATTTCCTTTCAAGTCCTTGTTATAAATTATCGCCTAATATGTTTATATTATTGGCAGCCAAGCTCTTGAAATAAAGTCGAACAAAACAACTATCACTGGTGCCAGACAAACAGTTGGACTGCCCATAACCTGAACTCTATTCCATTGTCAATCTTCAACAGACTTTGGTCATCAATTTACGAAGAAATATGATGAATGACGGAAACGCACCCAAGCTGATAGTTTGTATTGTGTACAACGTGGGTCTAAAGGTCCGTGCGGGGTCAATCCATCCCTTGAATAGGTATGTATAATTTTAGTACCTACCTTTGATTTTGTACATAGCTCATGATCTCTGTTATCAAAATGTTCACTCAAAAGCTTTATTAACTACAGTCAAACTAAACTACGTTTTCTGTTTACAATTTTACCAATTCACAATTCCTCTAGGCAAGTTTTATTTACTTAATAATGCATGTTACCACAAATAAAAACGATATTTTATTAATTTTCCAGCCATTAGGTACGTCAACAGGCATGAGCCAGAAGATTACAATCTGAGAGTTATGAAACTTAATCGAGCCACACGCCAGCACGCGACATTCAAATTGAAGCAATTAAACACAAAATATAATATTGACGTACAAATACAATAGAGTGTATAAATAACAAATAAACGTAGCAGACACTATTATTATCATAACTCGCTGTGATTGTTGAAACTTGGTAAAATATACGACTTGTATTTAAAACCATTACTTATTATTCAGCCTATAATATTTTGATAGCGGGAAGAATTTCGTATTTAATTAACGCTTTATTTTAATGTTATAAAATAATAATTTGAAGTCTTATGTCCATCATAGATCTCGTAAACTGATTAATAAGCAGATGCAATATAAAATTATACTTAGGTACATACAATCACTTGAAGTAGCACTTGAAACCCGCTGTCGACCAACAAACATTATACATACAACCGCCAATTGTATAACCTGTATTTAAGATTATCAATGTGTATAAAATGTATAATATATATGTGTTTTGTGTTACACTAAAACATAACTAACTAACATTTACGTCTGTCGTAAACAAGGTGGAGCGGGAAACTCCTCATCTAGTTTATCGTGACCTCATACGTAACCATTTTAATTGCCTAACTATATTACAAACATAATTACTTGGAAGTGAATTACTTATCAATACTAATTAGTAAGGCCGTTGGCAGATGGAAGGGCACCATGTGGTTTTAACAAATAGGAGTCCACCATAACATTCTTGAGTAAGAGAAATATGAAAAAAATAAAATACCCTTTCCACTAAATGATTACTCTACAATATTTATTAAACCACCTAATTCAACGTGAACATGAATATTTTATGTGTCATACCATAATATCTATGGAAATGTCTATCAGTTCACGTCCCTCTCCTACAACTCCGAGATATCATAATACCAAGACATGTTTTAGGGCAAGGCAGTGGGCATATTGCTCGCTCCATACAAGCAAGCAATACGCCTACTGTGAGACAGTGTATAGGTACCTATACTCGTAGTATACGAACAGTTTATACCTATATAATTATTACACACAACTGAGCTTGTAAATCAGACCACAGTGGTCGTAACTCTTAGCGGCTTTAACGGCGGCAAAAGAATCCTCACATAAAACCTTTTCTTACATTATATATATATGTGTGTTTGTGCGCATATATCTGTGACTTAACAATACGCGTCAACACTTAGCACACAATAGAGGATTACAGCGCAAGTACGTGAGTTGTGTTCGGGTGAAAATATCTTGAATTAACCCTAGAATCTTACAATTTGCCTTGTATATTCATATTTGCTTTAGTTTTGAATATAGGAAGGTAATTAATGAATACGTCTCAAGATTTCTTTCGTTGCGTCCACCGGTAAACCTTCGGAGTATTATGTTTTCTTGTTTCCGTTGTTGTTCCATGCTGATGTTCTGGGTTTAAATCCCGCCATGTAGGGTAAATAAAACTAGTATAAGCATGTGATATGAGATCTAGACGGCTAATAAACATAAAAAGGTCTCAATTTTAAGTTTTTGCCAATGTACCAAAAACGGTTGTCGTTGTAGCAAAAACTGTCCTTAACTTTATTTTAGAACAGTTTAAAAAAATAATATTAAAAAAAACATCAAAAGTACTTTTTGATATTAAACCGCGTGAAATGAGATAAATTTACACCATTACTCAGTTGATGCACTTAAAAGTCTCTTCCATCATTTTCAAACATTGAAGCTGTATAAAATATCGTAGACTCTTGGGGCTACGGGCAGTGCTACGTCGTAGTAAAAGCGTAGCGTGTACCTAGCCTGTAAGTCTTTATGCGTTAATCTGTTAAGCAAACTAATAGATACGTCATATGATAGACTAGCTACAGCCTCTAATAATTCAGAGGGCAACCTTTATTTATTCCAATTTGAAAGTGTTATTCAAGTGTAATACTGTATGTATTACAGTTAAATTGAAAATTATTTCCTATTTTTTTATACGAAGCTATTTTTAATATTCGTCGCACATTGTTGAAATCGGTAGAATCAATTTCCGCATAGACGCTGGAGTTGATATACGACAGCGCATTTTCGATCTTATGCACTAGGCGGAGAGGAGAATATTACAACAGTGCAACCAGATACATAACTAGTATTTTATTTTTAGTCAACTTAGGGGCGTTTTCACATTATCCGATATCAGATGTCGGACGAGTAAATTGTATGAAATAAGTAAGTACCTGCCCTTTCATATTGTCGATAAAACCTTTTACCTCACAAGTAAATTATACACATTCGTTTTTAATTATGGCTGTATCAAATATGATTTAAATCACGTGAATGCATTTAACATGAAAGCAGTTTGTTCTCAGTTTCTCAAAAGCATAAAAATACATTGTACCTAGTGCCGGGTGCAAAGAAAAACACACATTTTTTTGTTACATTATAGTTAATGGCAGACCTGACCTACATATCTGCAGGCGTCTGTTTTGAATCCACTAAAGTACTAGTAATCTCACCCGTCCAGAAATGTTCACTTCCGAATTAATCAGACGCACTTACCTGAAGAGGTTCTTTGAGTAAACAACTTGAGATAAAATTGGCTTTAGTTGATGTAAAGAGGTATTGGAAGAAGGCAAAGCGGCATTCACGTTATGTTTATTTCTTGTTCAAGCTGTCTCTGTCGTTCAAATTTCACCCATATAATTTACCCGTATTTGTAGAAGGTTAAATCCTGGCGTAGAGCGGGCGATTAATGTCTACGCATTGTTCGACTCTAGCACATTCAAGGGCACACAGTCGTACAGAATATGAGCTAGATGATGCTTAACAACAGAGTGAGGACAAGAAAGCAAATACTAAGCGCAAAAGAGAGTACTGCAACGTTGCAGTGCTCAACGCTGTTTGCACGAAACGAGTAATTTCTCATTTCTTATCGTGAATCTTATGACGAAAATACGTATTAAGTTCTTGAGAGTCTACGCAGTACTTACTAACTTTTGCAATTAGTATTTGCATTTTTAATCTCACTCTTTTGTTCGGTAAGCGTCACTTGCCTTTAGTTCTATAATCTGTGCGACCTCGACTTGACTAGGCCACAGTTAGACTATTTATACCTACACAATTATCTCCTGCTCTGTACCAACACTGATACATCAACTACAATTAAGAGCAATTATTTTTCTTGCAGCTTAGTGATATTAAACAAATAAATAATTAATGCACCTATTAATATCGGTCTCAGTAACACAATGGGTGTGGAAAATAATGACTGTAATCTTAATTTTAGAGACTAACTCTAGTAGAAAGTTGAGATTTTATTTCTGAAACATGAGATACAGACTGGTGACAGACACACGGACATCGTAGTATCAGTTAAAGGGCCCCGTTTTTGCTAAAATATCTACGGAATCCTAAAAAAGTAAGGTCAAAGTAAATAACTTTGAAGTTTTCATCCGATACCTGAAGGATTCTCGAAATCGTCGAAATATTTCCAAGAACTTCAGTTTCGAGCAAATATTATCTTGCAAAGCTTTCAAACAGTTTTAACCCGAAACTTTTATCGCTGTATGGCTTTTGGCACAGTTGTTTTGAGTTTAAGGGAGACGTACAATGAAACTGTCTTCTTTTTCAAACTAAACATAATTTTAAAACTGCACCGTATTTAGTACTTTTAATACTAGGAAAACCCCGGGCTCCGAGTAGCGCAGCGTGGAGAGTCACTGTCAATAGTGTTGTGGACAGTGACAGTGGCCCCACATTTACTAGATATTGCTACAGATTTCAGGCGCGTAACGACGTAATTAAAAAGTCTTTACTTAACACACAAGTATTCAGGTCAAGGAATCTAAATATAAATAACTCAAAGGTGACTGACTGACTGACATAGTGATCTATCAACGCACAGCCCAAACCACTGGACGGATCGGGCTGAAATTTGGCATGCAGGTAGATGTTATGACATAGGCATTCGCTAAGAAAGGATTTTGATAAATTCTACCCCCAAGGGGATAAAATACGGGAAGCGGGAACGGGAACAAATTTTACGCGGGCGAAGCTGCGGGCATCAGCTAGTTATAAATAAGTTAAATCTAGGTCACTTAATTTACGACGTAGGTACATTAATTCTGAGCAAAATACTTACAGAAAGTTTATCTTCAATACCATGCCATTGTAATGGGCGCTTATTCTTGCGAGGTTTCGTGGTTTGTGAACACACGCAAGACCCAGTATAATATTCAATACCAATACGACTTACTGTGTACAATTCTACCACATAGCAGTTTGCGATAATTTCTGAAGATACTTTGATAGAATATCAACAAAAGTAACACAGATAATATTAATCTGGAACTTACGCGTACCTATCAAAGTGTTCCTAAGATTGTCAGCAGTGACTATATGGACATTCTGAGTCGCATCCTTCGTCGTCAACTAAACGTGAGTAGATCCCTAGCGTGTCAAAATCTTACTCTGATACTGTTTGAACTTGCTGAGCGTCGTAAACAACGTCCCTTCAACTGTTAATATATTGCACAGAGCTCCTTCGAAACTAAAACTTTGATTAGTATCAACGTTGAGGGCTTAAAATGTTAGTGCTTGATATTACTATGGAGTTGAAGTCTTAGATCAAAGAATATTCTTGGAAAATAACAAACGTAAATGTATGGGTATGTAGGTTCTCTGGAAAGGTCCGTAGAGCACCAGCAGCAATTTTGGTTATCAAATCAACGACTTCAATATGGGCTGAGGCTTTTGTTACTCTGAGTGGACTACAACACCGTTAGTATAAAGTAAAAGAAAAGCACGTAATAAAAGGATCAATAACTTCAATTAGCAATCCATCATGGCAGTCCACTGCTGGACGTGGGCCTTTTATAATTTACGCCACAACACACCTGATCCAGCGCATTCCGCATCCAGTCCCTTTGTACTATCTTTTGAAGTCACCGGGGCGATCAGTCTCGGCAGTGTCCTACAGTTATCAGTAGCATCTTAAAAGAAAATTAACCTAAATGTTCTTCTAACTAAAACCTTCCTATCCATAGAATATAACTAACCAACTAAAATGTTTTATATTAAACTAGAATTTTATCGATGATTTTCGATTATTTTGCTAAATACAATCACTACACACTGTCCTGCGTATAGAAATGCTCGATATTATATTCGCGCCCACGTCATATCAACGTCTAGACGGTACAAAAGATTAGCTTAGGGTTACCAATATTTGGAAGGAAAAAATAAAGTAATTCCTTTTGGCAAATATAACAATTCAGAATACGATGTGATTATGTTAAAAGATATTATATTGATACTCTAGTCTTATTTGAGATTGAGTTTGTCAGACGACGTTCGCAGCACTTTTAAACTTTTGTATTATTTGTAAGGAGAATGTGGGCGTTTCAAAAGATTTTCATAACATTTGTTGTCAAATACAAAATTAATATTTTATTATTTATATCGACACTTAGTTGCGTGATTCAGCTAGTTATACAGAAAGAAGATTTGAATAAGGAGACTGAGGTATAGATGTGACTATAGTGTTGAACGTTTATCCTCATGAAAAAGACAAGGTCGAACAACGCCGGGGCTCCCTCAAATTAAAGCTGTTGACAGTTTGTTTCTAACGATCGATTTACGAGTCGCGCCCCAAAGTAGTTAATTATACGAAGATTGATTCTGTGAGAAGGTTTTTGGAACGAGTTTGTGAAGAGCCTATTGGACGATTAGTCGACTAATCGACTTGTAAATGAATGACGAGTTTGCAAGAGCCTATTGGAAGATTAGTCGACTAATCGATTTGTAAATGAATGTTTAAAGAATGTATTATTTATTTGTTATTTTTAAAATATCGCGGTTTTTAACACTCATACTTATAGAATTCGGGACTTGAAATACTACTTATATTTACTTACATTCACCGACGTTTCGAGCACGTTGCAGCGCCCGTGGTCGTGGTTTGACTCGTACACTTCAACATATTATTTTTAATTAAATGGTTTGTTGAACTAATAAATGCGAAAGGAAAACTGTTTATTTTGCACACAGAATAAAAACGAAAGTAGCTCTGTTTGTCCGTTACGCTGACTCGTGGCGTGTAATTCGCCACATAGTAAACGCTAGATTTTCTAGGACAAGTTCCTGTAGGGAACAGGTACTGGAAAACCCCACTACGCCGTAGTTGACTAGAAAAAGTTACAAGAAATTAGGCATTGATTTACTTGCCAAAAGTTTCAATTAGTGAAACAAAAATGCTTTTGATTAATAAGCGATGAAAGTCATAAAAGGTAGGCATCTGTACGCCTACTTTTAACCAGTTGTATTGTGTTCTACGTGATTAGCTAAAAACAATCATTTAACATTGAATTTAAAAATATTTCTCCCAATTGAAAGTTACTAATCCTAGAGAATATTTGGGAAAACGTGGGCATGAAATTTATTTCACTTGACCAACTGGCGGGCTAAGAAGGGCCCTTGGTGAGGCAAAGTGGAAGAACTAGTTGCCGTGTTGAAACGAGCAGGGGCTGGGGTTGTCTACTGTTTTCCAAAATCTTTAACTTGTCTACAACTACCATGTTCACTGGCCTACCAATAAAGTACTGAAACACTCGTCAATTTGAATGACTAGATTCCCAAAAGGTCACTAATCGCATACCTATTTAACACTGTTTGTTTACAGAACATGACGCAAGTGGGGCTACGAGCGCTCCTTTACTATATTAGTAGTGTAAAAAGCTATTAAATTGCAAATATTATACTTTGGCTTCGGAATAACAAATCATTTAAACTAATACAGAGTTTATACGCTAATGCACAAGTAACGAACCGTATAACGCGTTGTCTGTCGTGTTGTATCCTTTCCTAAGCGTCAGTAAATGAAACTGTGAACTCAGCATACATTGTGCAGGTGCACTACTGTTGTGAACTTATAATGAGTTCACCTGAAATATACGCGGATATACTGAACAACTGTGAATGTAGCTTGTTCAACTTTAGAAAACTGTTGATATTTTATTATTCAAAACAAAATATTGTAAAGAGGTTTATAACTTCGTTGAAGCGTTGAAACCGTGCTTGCTCACCGTTCTGTAAGCGATTACCGCGTTAAGAATCTTCTACGTAGTTATATACACGGATGGGTGAATGTTTGTGGGTAATTCATTTTACTAGCGACTACTACTTTGAACTACCGTAGATCCCAGTTAGGTACCAGTGATATGGTATACACAAAGCCATCTAGAAGGTCATATAGGTAACTTGAAGTTGGGAGTCCTGGGACATCCTTTCAACCATAGGCTGTTGGGCGTTACGTGAGGTTTTTTAGTCGGTAGGAGTCCGGCATAATATCCATGAGGATTTTCCCTTACGTTAAACAACAAAACATAAGGTAACTTGAAAATGTTCATGACCCTATTGTCATTTCAAAATGTCAATAGGGTCAGCAGCGCGAGGGTATCACTTGTGGTTATTGCAAGCATTCATAGGCAATGTAACTACTTTAGACCCAGTGGAAACATGACCTTTCTACTACCTCTGTAGTATAAAAATATACGCAGCAGAGAGTAAAGAAACAAATAATATAATTTTCAAAATATGTAACTAATGAAAACTGACGAAATTAAAGTTTTCGCCATTTGTTATTCATGTTGGTCTGACTCAATGTCAATGTTATATGTTTCAGTTTCAAATACCAAGCCATTTTATTACTTCAATTAGGCAATGTCTTTCAAACGTTAAACTATTTTATTTTCATGAACCATTTTGCTTAATATAAATTACAGAGATAATCTTCAAAGGACCATTGAGTTAAATTTTCTCAGAAATGTCTGAATTTATTTTAATTTGTACTTGCGCGGTACATTGTTTTAATAAATACTGTGAAAAAAGTAAAAAGAATGCTGCCTTTAGAGTGCCTACTTTTGTTGTAATTAAAGATTACTGTGATAAGCAAAACTACTGGTGATAAACGTATATGAAGAAATCGCTATCTAGTTAAAAATACTTCGTTCTCTTGAAAAAATATGAAGATTGATCAACCTCATGGGCCGCGGTTCCGTCAAATTAAAGCAGGGGACAGTGTTCCTTACGATCGATTTACGGGTGCCGTTCCAATGTAATTCATTAAACGAAGATTGGTTATGTGAGCAGTTTTTTGAATTGAGTTTGTAAAGAGTCTATTGGACGATCAGACGACTAATCAACATGTAAATGAATGTTAAAAAGGGAATATTTATTCTTCTTTCATGTTGTCTACTCGCAATCGTTGATTTCAAAATGATTAAAGCATTTACCAAATGATAAATCATTACATTTATTTTTTCTTTCATGTAACACGTGCATAAAGTTATAACCATAAAAATCATAAAGAGAAATAACATTAAAGTACCCAGTAGGTATCAATCAATACATATAATAAAATCGTAACAGGTCGCTGTCTGTACATGGAAGATAAATAAGAAAAAATGTTATAGGGGGGCTTTATGAACGCAATAGAACCCAAAACAATGATTTTTAGAATTTTTGTCTGTTTGTCTGTATGTCTGTATGTCTGTATATCTGTTTGTCTGTACGGTTGTGCACGCTAATCTCAGTAACCGCTCAACCGATTGCAATGCGGTTTTTTTTATTGTGTTGAGGTTTGCTCCAGTTAACATTTAGCGTTTGTTTTATGTAAATCGGTTTAGAAATAAAAGAGTTATAACACTTTTAAGAATCAGATATTTTGAAAATTTTAATTGTAGGGGCTTCTTTGAATGTGAGTGAACCTAAACTGGCGTGTTGGCTTAATCATAAAAGAGCTTAATGATTAAGTCTTCGCCTTCGGCGCGGACTGAATTGTTTAAAAATAGATTTAATCATTAAGCTCTTTTATGATTAAGCAAACAGGGCAGTTTCAGACGCTGCTTGATGACTCTGATGAAGAAATACCTTTACTTTCATACACCTTATGTGACGTAAACGAAGTTGCGGGCTCAGCTAGTAAAAAATAAGTTCGATGAGAGCGTAACAAAATCATGTCTAATTTGAACGCTTTCATCATTATTTGTTTTTGTTTTGGCCTAATTTAACTTTCTTTCTGTCTGCATTATTGCTCACGAGGATTAATTGCAGGAAAGGGCTTAGATTTAGATGACCTATTCTATGCGTGCAGCGGTCTTCGTCTAAAATAAACTGCATGTTTTGAATGTAAAATATAATTTAATCTGACCGTGTGGTCGGTATATATTTAACAACATACCTAATTATTTAGAAAAACGATGGCGCCCTTGTCACTGCCCCGTGGAATTCAGTTCCCAATCCCGCATTCCATGGCAACGGATTCCAAATATAAAAAGCCTATACGTTGTAGGTATTATTTCAGAATATAATTTCTATGTCCGTTTCAAATATTAGTCCAATCCGTTCACAGTATCAATCTGGAATTCTAGGATAATATTTATGTTCGTTTAAGATTGAGACAATCTCAGACATAGATTCAAGAGGAATATCTTGAAAGGGTTCTAATCTGTGCGTCGAATGACAACGGCATATAATAATATCTAGTTTGAATAGAAAGTTTAATTAATTATGATGCGTGGTCTACGAGATTGAGCTTCTAAGCACTGACTGATTTCCTACTACGTTTTAGCATATAAACCGCTATCTCGTAGCCTATATTGTTCGCATATACATAGATTAGGGGACTTCATTTCCTACAGTTAAGTCTAGTTTGTGATTTGATTTTGATAAATTACTTACGTATAGATTCCTAAAGTAAAATATTGTTGAAAGGTATCTAACAAGAAAATGTTTATCAAATTGTTGTCATCTAAATGTTTTGATCGTGCAGTGGTTACTTGATCTGAAATGTTTCATATTATGATCACAGCTGTAATTCTCAGCTGAATAGTTGACGGGCACTTTTTATTGCCGACGATATGTTATTTGGTGACCATTGGTTATTTTTTGTTGTGCGGACTAAAACCACACGATAAAACCTATCTATCCATCTATCACCAGGTGCCCCAGTAACTAGGGATATCAACATCCCTACTGCGTATTCACAGTACATATATGAAAATTTATTATATACTCATAAACATAACAGTAAATTTATGAAAAATGGCGATATTCATAACCTAAACTTAAGGAATAATAATAACTTGGCTGTACCTAGGTACAGCCAAGTTATTATTAAGCATAAATCTAGATTTAGGCTTAATAAAATCAGTAATTCGTTTGCGAGCAATTGTATTCGAATGTACAATACATTGCCGACAGCCATATAACAGGTTTGTCAGTTAATAAATTTATAGTAGTTTATGACACTGTTGCATAATTAGGGTTCTTATAACAAGAGTGTGTTTTAAAAAAAAGAGCCGTAGGCGAGTTTTTTTTTATAGTATCACACGAGTGTTATAAGACCATGTTATGTAGGTACAGTGTCATACACTACTTTATCTACTCTCATACTATAATACCTGATTTCATTTTCTGATATATAGTTGCTCCTAGATTTCGCCTGTAACAGGTTTATGGTCATGTTTGACGCAGTTTCCAGAATGTCTGGTGGTGTACAATTACCACCATCCTCGCTTTAAGACATGTTTTTACACAAAAACTAATTTATTTTACAAACAAAACCAAACTTTGTTTAATTTAAATGTAAAATGTTGGCGCCAAGGCGCAAACATCGATTGCGCATGCGTGTTTCTTTTCTTTTTCAGGCTGCGGAGGCAATACCTTTTTTTAAAGTAGAGGTTCAAACTTCTTTTTCCAGCTGGAGGTTGCATAGGTGTATTGTTATGATTAAAAAGTTATATTATGATATAGGTGTCCATACAAGACCTGTATCGTAATAAAACTTTTTTTTTTGGGTAATGTTTGTCATAAGAGTATTGATTTCAATTTTATAATCTTTGTTTTATAGTATCAGAGTAGATAAAAAAACTTATAAAATTTAAATTGTGCCAGAAAGCTTATTATAGCACTAACGACTTTCTAGAAGACAAGGCTGCCTGGCAGTGACACGAATTGCTCCTTTCTCCATGTTAAAAAAACTGTATTAGATACTAAGATGAATTTTGGTAGGGACCGGACTGAGTTTCTTGGGGTGTTCTTCTCAGTCTGTAGTATTTCCGAACCCCCAGTAGAGTCACAAAAATTTTGACAGACCTAATTTTTTTTTTTAAATTTCAAAGGGAATAAGTTTAATTTTATTGATTTTTACTACTCGGAATGGTGTACCAGAATTTCCGATAACTTACGTTAAGTAAAAATAATGACACTTTTAATCTCAAACAGCTTCAAAGATCTAAACTTAAACAATACTTTAAAACAACCTTTTTCAATCAACTCCGAATCACGATTTGACAGATGCATCCTGGGAATCAACTATATTTCAAACGTTATATATCAGTAAAATATTTAAAAACACATGTGGCGCGAAACTCTCGAGATAGACCTTCGAGGGTTCCGCGGGTGTTTGTAACGACATGTTGCGGCTAATCTTGTAGCCTCACGACCCTTCTCTAAGTCGACCTTTACATCCCGAACTGAGCGATAAGCAGATGATGAAAGTGTCGTTTAAATATCTGAAGGCAATAAAACCATCTTTATGAAACACTCATACTAGAATTTATAGAGGGGAATAATTTGATTGTTTATATCGACTAACTCTTGACAAGCTCAACCGATTTAAAAAATAGTTACTCCATTAGAAAGTCAAGTTATTTTGAAGTAGCTTGTTCCACCCAATTCAGATTTCCATACAATATAGTAAATTGCGTATGTGCGGATTCTATAGGTGCCACGGGGTTCATAGTTAGTATGTCACAGGCGTAGCCGTGGAGCACAACTAGCTACTCGTAAATTGTTTTAGTTATAGTAGAGTAGGTACTTTGAGCAAATGTAATAATATCGACATGGAAAATCCGTATAACGATTTGTAATGTTGAGTTGGCTATATGTTGTTTATATATCGGAATTAGCTACTAAACGAAAAAGGTAAGTTTTTTTTTTTTTTTTTTTTTTTTTTTTATTAGGTTCACTAAACTGGACAAAACACTACGGTAACATGCTCATATTTGTCATTCATAAGGTGCTAAATTTTAGTGTCTGCCCTTCTTGAAGTGAACACAGCATCCTACAGAAGAAGAGCGCCAACCGAAGTAATCGGCTTTAAACGGGCACACTACAGTCTAAGTCTACCACTGTTAATCAATAATAAGTCACAACTGTGCATTTAAATACAATTTCAACGATCGAATTGAGGTATGAAAAATATCAATTCCATTACAAACATGATTGCAGGCAGAACTCATACGGTACAACGGTGAGTGCTGGGTATAATTAGTCCGACAGAAGGGCAAGCTGAATACCCTTCTATTATGAGTACGACAGCCTGAACGTGGCACAACGATATTCAATCTGGCAAGGGTACAAGGACTGTCCAATCTGCCGTTAATCAACTTATGCAAGTAAACAATATCAGCTACATTTCGCCTATGCTCTAAAGAAGTAAGATTAAAATGCGCCAGTCTAGAGTCATAAGATGTTAAAGTGCGACATAGATTATGCGCATATGCTAAGTGATATAAAAACTGTCGCTGTAATTTCTACAACCGCGTAATATGTACGGCATAAGATGGGCTCCAAATTTGACAACAGTATTCAAGTACTGATCTAACATAACTATTATATAGGAGAATGGGGACTTCATAGTCCCTGAACAATTTTGTTTGGCGAATCACAAAACCAGCCAGTCGGGCCCCCTTACTTATGATGCCATCTATATGTTCCCGAAAGTCCAGTTTCGTATCGACTACAACACCCAAGTCCCGAATACTGTAAACCTCAGTTATTGGGACATCAGATACATGATAGGTAGCCAACATGGGATGCCTTTTACGTGTGAATTTAATGTGGAAACATTTAGAGGTATTTATTACCATTCCATTGACAGAGCACCAATGGTGTACTGCATTTATGTCAGCCTGCAATAAGTGAATGTCATTAGGATTGCAAATAGTCCGATACAATTTTAGGTCGTCAGCGTACATTTGGTATTCTGACTTAATGGTAGAACACAAGTCGTTCACGTAAACCAGAAAGAAAAGCGGTCCCAAATGTGACCCCTGAGGTACACCTGACGGGACCATCCTAGACACAGATCTATAACCTCTAACCTTGACAAGCTGTGATCTATTTACAAGGTATGATTCACACCACCTAAGCAATGATCCACAAATGCCTGCGTGGGCCAATTTTTGTATGAGTAGGTGATGATCTACCACGTCAAATGCCTTTGAGAAATCAGTGTATACGGCATGCACCTCTTTTGAGTCTTCCATTGCTTCATAAATATTCGTGACATAATCTAAAAGATTCGACGTAGTCGACTTGCCTGGTAAGAACCCATGCTGGTTAATATCGAACATCGGTTTTAGGTGGAAATAAACTTTAATTTGAACCAGCTTCTCGAATACCTTACCCATAGTGGATAAAATAGAAATGGGTCTATAATTTGTGACATCACTATGGTCTCCTTTTTTATGTATTGGAGTAATATGTGCAAGCTTCCATTTAGAAGGGAAAACTCCACAGGAGAGAGACATGTTGAAAATATAATGAAGCGGGTCAACTAACTGCTCTGAACAATTTTTTAGTAGCAATGGCGGTATAGAATCGGGTCCTGGCCCTTTGTTCGTATTCAACGATTTTAGAGTGCTAAGGATATCCGCTTTAGATCTATACTTATAATAAAACTGTAGAGGGTCGGGAGTCTGTACATGGAAGATATTTTGAAAATTTTAAGTGTAGGGCGTTCTCTAATCGATACTGAAGCCGAAAATGTAATTTAAAATTTTCATGTCTGTCTGTCTGTCTGTCTGTCTGTCTGTCTGTCTGTCTGTATCCCGACTAAGTATCACGCCGAAACTACTGAACCGATTTGAATGATACTTTGTACGATCTAAGCTTATAGTCCGAGGAAGGTTCTTAGATACTTTTGATCCCGATATTTTGCGCGGTTCTTTCAGGAGAGGGGATGAAAGGCAAAATAGGTTTTTAGCTATAATTTCTCACTGCGTGGTTCGATTTTAAATATTTGTTTGATGTCTGAAAGGGAGTACTTTAAGCATTATTCTATACAATTTTCAATATTGAGGGTTATGTAGTTCAGAAATTAGGGGCATCTCAACTTTCGGTAAATCTAGAATTCAACGTTTCTTTTGAAAGTGAGTCTAAACGGGCGTGTTGGCTTAATCATAAAAGAGCTTAATGATTAAGGCTATTGTAAAATAATTCAGTCCGCGCCGAAGGCGTGGACTGAATTGTTTTAGAATCGACTTAATCTTTAAGCTCTTTTATGATTAAGCAAACAGGGCCGTTTCACACGCTGCGTGATGAGTCTCATGAAGAAGTACCCCTCCATTCGTACACCTTATGTGACGTAAACGAAGTTGCGAGGGTCAGCTAGTATATAATAAGAACTAAGTGATTCCGAGAGGTTAACAGGTCCATCACAATCACTTATTAAAGGTGTCTGTTTATCAGAGTATACTGAATGAAAATACTCAGAGAAAAGGTCACTAATACCTTGCCCGTCTCCCGCAATTTTATCCATATAGAACATTTCGTTTGGGATTTCACTGCTATTGGATCTTATTGACTTTATAAATGACCAAAAATATTTAGGATTACTTTTAATCAAGTTTGATGAGTTTATCTTAAACTTTTCGAGACATTCCTGCACCATGATTTTGCATTGGTCGCGCAACATTTTAAAAGCACATACATCTCTGGGATTTGAGTACTTTTTAACCTTTTTATGAATTTTTCTCTTGTCTTTCAGCGCTCTCAGCAGAGGCGGACTGAACCAAAATGGATATTTATTATTTCCACAGCGGTATTTGGGCGTATTATTTTCAATTACTTGATTTAATATGGAGTAAAAAGCGTCAACCGCACCATCAACCGTGTCGTTCACCGAGAGATGTTCAGCCCAATCTGTGACATTCAGTTGATCCCTAATATCTTCGTAGTTAGCCTTGGAAAAATTTAGAGATACAGCTTTTTTGATTTTGGGTGGTTTCTTGTGATGAGGAAATACATTTAGGGAAATATCAAGAGCTGGATGACGAATATCCAGGCCAACCAACGGTGTGTCACTTTTAGTCACCTTAAAAAGTCCAGTAGCGTTTGTTATAATTAAATCAAGCGTGCGTCCCTCAGCGTTCTCTATTGAATTTATATTATAGAGACCGTTGAGGGCGAGAGCGTCCGTAAGTAAACTTTCCTTATTATCAGGGCATTCCGCTGGCACCATGAACTTCATTCCAAAATCACGTTGCCAACGCAAAGAGGGCAGGTTGAAGTCGCCAACCAGTAAAATTATTGAATTTTTTGGCAATTTGTGCTGTATAATGTTTGTCATATGGGCCATAAGTACCTCAAGACGGGTGAAGGAAACCGGCGGGGGGAAATAAACGTTACAAATACAAAGTGGAACAGTTTCGTTGCCACGTTTAAGCGAAATTACTACCCATAAGTCCTCGTCGGCAGACTCCCATGTCGGCTTGCGAAATACTTTAAATTTTTTTTACACGGCAATCAAACCTCCACCACCATCAGTTTTTAAAGAAGACGACGAGTTTCGATCCCTTCTGAATACAGTATATCTATCGTCTAAGATCTCCCGGTTATAAACAGATTCCTTTAGCCATGTCTCTGTCACAAGAATCACATCAAAGTCCAGCACGAGCGCGTTACACCGTATGACCTCTGTCTTGGTCCTTAGACCTCTTACATTTTGGTACAAAATATTTAAAGTATTGTTGCTGTTTCCTACGTTCCGGTTTGTGTTCATAAGTTATAGCCAAGATACTCAACTACAAAATAAAATAAAAAAACAAAAAATAAATAAAAAGAGAAAAGAAAATTTACAAAGTCTTAAGAAATTCCGGATCTCTTACAAATAAATTCTTACTATTAAAATCCTTTTTAATGAAAATGCGACCGTTTCGCACCCATACAAACTGAAAACCCTTATCTTTAGCAATTTGACGAGTTTTAGCATGTAACTGCTTGTTCGCCGGAGATAAATGTTCGCACACGTATATAGGTTCTCCGCTGGCAATACCAAGATGTGACGAATTAAGCTTCTCGTTTGGGTGATTCCTATTGAATGTCTTGACCGCAGCCAAAACACCATCTCGTACCAGGGGACTGGACAGCTTTACTACAATCGATCGTGGACGTTTGGATTCCTGATTGACCTTTGCCACACGATGATAATTCAGAAGTTGTTCCTCGTGCAGAGTATATCCAACAGATGCCGTCAATTGTTTTATAACAGTCTTGAGGTCCTCACTTCTGTGCTCAGGGACGCACTGGATCTCCAGATTCGACTCTCGGGATTGCTGTTCAAATGTGTTTAGTCTACTGTTAATATCAGCCACGTTCAATTTTAGAGATTTATTCTCGGCCTCTAGTTCTTCACACTTTTTAGTTTTCAAATCTAATTCTTCTCGAAGCTGGTCGTACTTGGCAGACATAAAATTGACACTTGCAGTTAATTCCTCGATTTTAGCACGAGTATCAGTGCTTTCAACAGTAAACTCCCGCCGTATGTCCTTCAGGAGTTGAGAAAGTGAGTCCTCCAGCCTCTTGCTGAAATACTGTTTAAGTTCCCCGACGTTGTTCGCAGCTGAAATTTCAATATTTAGTCCCGTTTCAGGTGAAGAAGGGGTCTTGGAACTTCCACCACGCTTCTCAGTAAGTTTGCAACAAGAACACCTCCACGCAGCTCTATAAGCTTTCGATTCCTTCATCAAATTCTCAACAGATACGCCCACACAATGGCAGTGATATGCTGCGTTACACTGGGAGCAATTTTTTATTTCTGTGGATTTTATTTGCTTCGTACACTTTTGACATACACTCATCTTGATATTTTACCACAATCAGGATAAAACTTTGCAGTATGGCAACACAATATATATGTCAAGATCAAAATTGACGGCTGTCAGTTGAATATGACAGCAGATATGTGCAACTTGAGGGTATTTCTAAGTATCAATTGAAGTTTGAGTGACAATCTAACTTGATATTGTATATTGAAGGTATAAAAATAAAACTTATCTTTGTGTCCAACGCCGTCTGTAGTGCACAAAAAAAGCAGAAAACAATAATCCAGGATCCTCAAATGGTGTACTTTATTTCGCCAATTCACAGAAACTGATACTTTGCAAGTAGTATTTTTAACACAAACTTGTAGCGAGACTGTAATGTACACCGTGGCAGGGTTGCCATCACACCACATCACAAGTTATTAGGTAAACTTGTTTCTAAGGGAAACAAGTTCCATCATAATGGACACAAGTGACGTTTTACTTGATTTTTGATGAATTAGCTGATATGGTATGGTGTTAGCGGCTAATTCTTTAAAACCAAGAGTAGAGAGACTGTGTGTAGAAATATACACAATACACATATGTTATAGTCTTGCAATAGGTTTGGAACAATGGAACTAAATATCTGTACTGTATTGAACATAACGAATTGTGTAGTCTAAATAAAATTTAAACGCAAAGGTACTACAAACTGGGTTTGCTATCAAACCGGAAACGATAAATAAAACACTGGCATTTTCGGGAAGGATATTGGCACATGTTACTGGTTTTAATAGTGAAGCGGCAAAGTGAGTGTGCGAAACTTGTTATTGTTTGTTCACCTCTGGGGTGTTGCCACACACGGTATTTCCGAGGACAGTTCCGTGCAAACTAACGTGTTAGTTACAGCTTGAAGTTGTCACGATTGTCACGCAGGAGACGTTATGTTCGACAATGGGCCCCACGAGGCTATACCGCTGTCGTTTAAAACTGTAAAAAAATTGATATTTCGCACTGTTTTTCGTGTGTATTTAGATGTGTGTACCTTTTTTTACGTGAGGGTAAGTCCTCATGGATGCTATCTCGGACTGCTATCGATTAAGAAACCTCACGTACCTATCCCGCCTACGGTTGGGGGCCCTGAGTGAGCCCTGGGAAGGATATCCCAGGACTGGAAAAGATGTGTGTAACTAATCAAAAAGCGTTATTTTAACGGAACTTGTGCCTTAAATCTATACTTTGAATACCTACTACTACAAATATTTTTACTATCTATCTATTTGCACAAGAATTTTTTTTCCGAAGGCATCGCTAAACTCAAACAAAGAATGTTCGTGCGCTACTAATAATATCTCTCGATATAATGTCTGCATCGCGTGACGACGCGACATCGCCGCGAGTTTATACGTGAAGTTTAGTCAATTTGGGAAGTTGTCACGTTGTGTGTTGTGACGTCACGTGTGTCTGTAGAACCTTGGCGTCGATTACCGCACACGTTGGAGGACAATCATTGCCGAGGTAGTTGTCTGGTTGACACCTGGCGCGATGAATACATTTCTGTGTTCATTGAAGTTGTATGAAATTCTAATTTGATGGTGACTGTAGGAAAGTGTATTGTGGCGCAGAATCTGGTGTTTGTATTGAATATAGTTCAATTTATTTTAGCGATTAAAAAAAGGTGGGGGGAAAGGCTTCAACCCTAAAATGTCGCATGTTTATTTACTCCAAAGCGCCTGGAGTATGGGGTTTTTTAAAAGGGGTCTTAAGGTCAAAGCCCACTTTAACGACTCCGCTCCCACCCGGCAAAAACAATATAATTCAAATATGGGCTTTAAATATTGCTCTTTAGATATATTTTACATTGCCACCATCAATTAGCAGACAGCTCGCTTTCAGCGAGCTTACCGCCGTCAGACTGCTCGGGAGTGGACGCCTCGCTGGCCGTGCGTTGTAGACGAGCGGTCGGCGCGGTGCCCGCGCGCTCACTGCTAGTAGTCGCCTCACCGGCTCGCTACTACGAGTTGCTTTAATGGAAACCGATCGCGAACTGTGTCTATTGCGAAAAGCGAGAGCGGTCGGCGGGTGGACAGCTGGCCGTCTGCTAGCTGTCGCCGCGTGGACTGCTGGGTGCGTGCTAGCTATCGCCGCGTAGACTGCGAGCAGTAGTCTTCTTTTAGGGCAGTGTTGGGTGGGAGCGGTGTTGAAGCGGAGTCGTTTAAGTGGGCTTTGACCTTTAGAAGGTTTTTACAGGGTCGGCAGCACGAGTGTGGCGCCTCTGGTGTTGCAAACGTTTATAGGCTGCGTGACCACCAGTACATCTGGTGGGCCGCCTGCTTGTCTGCCACCTATATGGCATAAAAAAAATAGCGACATAAAAAGTAAATGAAAATTGTCCAATAATTTGTACATCCAGCAAATATTGACACAAATTCAATTAAGCTACATTTTGAACAACGAGCTACGCCCCGCAGGTGCGGAAATTGAAGGTTTTTGGAAGTGTTTTAGGAATTTCTAAATACAACACAATACCCATTTATAAACTGAGTAATTTTTAAGCTGTGTGTTTATGTTACAGTTTCATATTATCTTTACTAATATTATCAAATGCAAGGAAATGGAAATAGCAAAAATAATATTGTTTAAATATGGCACATTTCCAAACATTATTGTAAGTACGGGCAGGGCATGTATTGGTACAATGGCTGCTACGAGCCTCGTAGTATGTCACAGGCAAAGACGTGGGACACAGCTGCAGCTAGTCATTATATTGTTACATAAAATCCGTACATAACACCTTTTCCCCTCTTACTTGATTATTTGATACTAATGTTGCGATAATACCTAATTTGTGCAACACAGTTTTCCTCTCTGGGGTATTTAACACGAAGGGGAAATGAGACAACATATTCTCCTCACGCAGCAACAGTGTTTTTCTACTTCACCAGACACTCTGACCCTCACTGCTCCTCTTAGGATACACGGCGTGTTTTCAGAATAAATTCGGCACAATAGTCTATTTACCGGTTACGTACGAGTCATTCGGACGTCTTGACTGCCTATATGGTAAAAAAATTAAACACTACAGGCATACGATAAGTTTAAGATTAGTGAGATTTACTTATTGTTGGATATCTATGCGCAATTACATATTCCTAATTTGCTGAATTTAAGGAAATTGAGGTTCATGAATTGTTGTCAAATATATGTAGGTAACAAAGTCTTCAGCAGTCAAGGGTAACCTCTAGTACCTAAGTAATTATAACGGAGGAATGAACAGTAAAGGGATTTATGGCATGTTATACCTTCCCATATTCGCTACATGTTGATAATGCGCTCCGCTGTACAACGTGCAATTAACCCACTTATAAGTCGACGTTCTAAACAGAGCTAAATAACAGCATAATCACTTATTTTAATCAAATCTTCATTGGCATCGTCTATCATCAGTCAACCAAGCTCGAGAAATGATTGAACCAACACAGTATTCTGAGAGTCAGTTACAAGTACAAAGATGAGCTTACATCAATTGTAAATCAAATGTTGGAATTAACTTCATTGGACAAAGAGATGAAAGTCGAGACAGTATACAGAATCAGTATGTAGGTATATGTAACTATATGTCAGGAAGATAATCGTTATCATTTCAGCCTTATTCCTGATAAGGTTTCGGTGTAGGTGCACCTACACTAAACGTAACTACGGAAATTAAGTAGGTACACAAATTGCGGACGTGGCTGACAGCCATTAGGGTTCAAACTTAGTCCGTAATCGTACTAAGTACCTTTCTGCAAGGGATCTATAATAACTTTATTCACGAAAGTAAATCTTCTTTATACTCGCTTAGCCCAGAGAGATAAGTAAAGTTTTTCGGGTATAAGTATAAACTAAATTAATTGTTAATCATTTATTAGGTGCCTTTCAGTAGGTACTTACAGCTGCGAAACATAGCCAGTGCTTGGACGACTCAGGCAGGGGGTATGTTGCGTCACACGGAAGGAAAGCATAAAGGTCAAAGCCCACTATAACGACTCCACTCCCACCCGGCAAAAACAATATAATTCAAATATAGGCTTTAAATATTGCTCTTTAGATATATTTTACATTGCCATCATCAATTAGCAGACAGCTCGCTGTCAGCGAGCTTACCGCCGTCAGACTCCTCGGGAGTGGACGCCTCGCTGGCCGCGCGTTGTAGACGAGCGGTCGGCGCGGTGCCCGCGCGCTCACAGCTAGCAGTCGCCTCGCGGGTCGCTACTACGAGTTGCTTTAATGGAAACCGATCGCGAACTGTGTCTATTGCGAAAAGCGAGAGCGGTCGGCGGGTGGACAGCTGGCTGTCTGCTAGCTGTCGCCGCGTGGACTGCTGGGTGCGTGCTAGCTGTCGCCGCGTAGACTGCGAGCAGTAGTCCTCTTTTAGGGCAGTGTTGGGTGGGAGCGGTGTTGAAGTGGAGTCGTTTAAGTGAGCTTTGACCTTAAGGAATCCTTCCACCTCCGTGGTGGCATTAATGAGCCGAGAAAGCTAGAGTGAAAGAAAGCTCACATAAAACATTTCTTCATATCAACAAACACACATCGCTACATTTTTCAGTGTATTCGAAAAAGATATAGAAATCCCTTCACCGTGCTCGCTTGCCTTTGTTTTACTTTAAAGGTTTTTAGATTGAAGCTCTGAAAATCTATGTCCAGGCTGTCCCGGTGGAATGATACGACGCAGTTTTTATCTACGATTTGAAATACTGAATTTGATTTAATTTTTTTTCAGTCACTGTTAATATTGCAGCCTTGCTCATAATAGCATTAGCTCAAAATTAATGCCAAGTCAAATTACAGGGTAGAAGGCAGTTATTACATGGCTAAGATAGTTTTGATGTCTAATTATGCGAATACCAATACATTTGAGTGTTATATACCAAACTATATACTAATGATAATTACCTACATATATATCTTGTAAAAAATATATCTTGACATGTTATCCAACTAATTTGTTTCCTTTCCATTTGTAATTGTAATAAGAATGGGATTTGGACCCATTATAATCAACTGAGTAAATATCTCAAAATAGTTAAGCTTTTCAGAGACATTTTCTGAGATTCTGTAGGTAGGTAATTAATTATTAAATTGAAGCCATTGTAGCCCCGCTAGCTCAGTGTCCTGTAAACGAACCAAAGTCCAAAGCCCCAAACCAAAGCCTCGTGTGGCGACGGGAAAGAATACAGCATTTAGCCACCACAATTCATTCCGAGGGTGTCGTAAGAGGCGACTAAGTGAACACTTCGGCAAAGCGAACCATTGCGTAGAGAAGGCAAACTCGAAACGAAACCCGTTTGTCAGTAAAATGACAATCGTTAAGCCAAGTTGAAGGCCTTATGGGCGTACCTATAGGTACTATGCCTCTGCCTACCCCTTCGAGAATAAAGGCGTGACCATATGTATGTATGACAGCGCAAGTGTGGCGCCACCGGTGTTGCAAACATCCATAGGCTACGATAAAAACAACGGGTGAGCGTTTGTGGCATTTTCATTAACATGGCAGTAGGATCGGCAGCGTGAGTACCTACCACTACATAACCACTTGCGATCAGGTGGAGCATATTACCTGTTTATCACCTCAGTAGCATAAGAAAATGAACACGATTTTATGTTAGCTTCGTCTGAGTAGGTATAGGTACGGGTATATAGCTACGAATAATGTATATAGGCACAGTATTAACAGCGAAAAGTTTTGTATGATGTACCTACCTACGAGTTTTTGAAATATTAATAGCTAATTCATGCCGAAGCGCTATAAAAATAATATAATTTACGGATCACATTTAGGTACTTGAAACCCCACCCTTTGCTACGGACCAACTTAAATTGCGTGCTTAAATCAACTTGCTCTTTATTTTACTCGTCTAAAGTTTAAGGTTTTCATTAAGGAGTTGGAGTTAATACATTTAATTATTACTAATGGAACCAGGCTTTACATGGCGGAAATCCATCGTATAACAATATTAACCTTCGGTCCGTCGCGTGGGGTCTTTGAAAGCCCGAACATTACAAAAATGCAAAATTTTCTTATTTAAATCTATTGTAGCAGTGCAGTAGTTTATGTACCCTCCTAAGTTAGATTGTAGTTGGCGCGGAAGGTGGCTAACTTCAATTCGCTCGTAAGCGCCGTGTGATACGGACCTGTTTTGAACGCAAGGGCTCTCAAAGACCCCGCGCGACGAGCATACAATTTCGTAAAGTTACGATTTTTTTTTATTCATTCCTTATATATTATATGTTACAAAGTTGATTATTTCTATATGATGCCTATAAAGTATAAAGTAAATAATTACGGAGTAGATTTCTTTATTTTATTTATTTTTTTTAAAAGTGATCTCAGAGTGAGAAATCTAGGCTCCTACTTTTAGATTATAAGTTTAATAAGTAATTAAATACAAATTGCTTAATAATTTGTCATTGTTTTATTGTAGTTTGACAAACACGTAATAATGTAATGATAAATTCGCTTCGGCCGCCTAGGAAACCGGAGTTTGGTAACTGGTTTCCATTAAGGATTTTTTATTACGTCTACGTAACTGGTTACCATGAAGGATTATTTAATACTGCTATGTAACTGGTTACCAAGGAGTACTTATCATATGTAACTTAGGTTTTCTACGAAACTGACGACGAAAGGAGAGTTAGAAGGTACTTATTTTCTTTTTGTCATTAAAAACGGTTAAATTGAAAACAATAAGGTAAAGTATGACGAACAGGAGGCCGATAGGCTTGGGCGAAGACTAGTCTGCGTTAGCAAGACTGCGGAACTCGGGTGTGGTGTGAGAGTTCTATCACGCTTCCTCCCTGCTGCCTCTTTAACGAGCATGATCTACTCGCAGAAAGACGCGGAGGCTGTTACCATAGTAGATATATATATTTTGAATTTTTAAGCGCTCGTGGCCCCGCGGACTCAGTGTTCTGTAAACGATCACTGCAGTAAGCAACATTTACTATGGCCGGATATGGATGGGTGACCACCAAGTGGACCACTTTGTGACATTTATTTACGAGCGTTTCCGTGCTTCGGAAGGCACGATAAGCCGTTGGTCCCGGTTGTCAGTAAAATGACAGTCGTTAAGCCAAGTTGAAGGCCTTATGGGCGGCTTGAAAAATTTCAACTGTGGGTCGTCACAACCTGCGCCCGGGTCGGCAGCGCGTGTGTAGCGCCTCTGGTGTTGCAAACGTCTATAGGCTACGGTTACCAACCTTCCGGTGGGCCGTAAGCTTGTCTGCCACCCAAGTAGTATAAAAAAAAAAAAAAAATCTGCTGTTACAAACAACTTGGGGACAGTCAGTTTAATTTTGGCGAACAAGGGAGATGCTGTTTGCTGTTCAGGTTCTGGTCCAGAAGTGTAGAGATAGGTATATAGCAGGATTTCTATCTTTGATTTGTGAATTATGAAAAGGCTTTCGATCGCGTGTAGCATGGTCAACTAGTAAATTTACTGAAGAATATTGACCTCGACGATAGAGATCGCCATTATATCCAAAGCGTATACTGGAATCAGGAAGTCAGAGTAGAAGGAGAAGAAACCAATGCTGTTTCGGTTTAAAAAAGGTGTGAGACAGGGCTGCATTCTGTCACCGGTTCTCTTTTATTTGTATTTGGAAGCTATAATAACAGAAGTTTCACATGATCTCGATTGCGTAGTAAAGATAAACAGCCATGCCATGCCATTAACAATTTCTGCTATGCCACAGTTTCGATAGCATGTAGTACAGTGACTGAATTGCAACCAACAGTGGAGAGTAAATAATGCAGTCAAGGGTTTGGTCTGAAGATAATGGCGCTAAATCTATATATATAAAAATCAATGCCACTTTTCGTTGTAATTTTATAACTCGAGAACGGACTCACCTATCCAAACCAAATGTTTAGGCTTTGTTCGGACTATTTAGTAGATGGTTTATGTGTAGTTTGCACAAAATCAGTCGAGCGGTTCTTCATTTATCACGCAAACGAAGTTGCGCGGGTCAGCTAGTATACCATAAAATAACTGGGAAAGACGATATTAATCTACTTTATAAATTGTAGAAGCTGTGAATGATAAAACAAAAATAAAAATAACTCTCTAATTAAGTCAGGTTTGTCACAAGAGAACAAATTAAAACCAACAGTAACTAGTAAACGAGTGGGCCGATTTTTATGGTTCCGTACACGTGGGGTAAAAACGGGATCCTACACTATTATTGAGACTCTGCCGTCCCTCTGTCTGTCCATCTGTGTGCCACCAGGCTGTATCTCATGAATCGTCTAAGCTAGACGGTTGTAAATTTTCACCGGTGATGCATTCCTGTTGCCACTATACTTAATAACTATTTCATGGAAACCAGTTACGTAGACGTACTAAAAAATCCATCATGGTAACCAATTACGTAGAAGTACTAAATAATCCTTCATGGTAACCAGTTATGTAGACGTATTAAAAAATCCTGAATGGAAACCAGTTACCAAACTCCGGTTTCCTAGGCGGCCGAAGCGGATAAATTATATGAAATACTTATATTTTCCTATTTTACATGCTATTTTTCATTTAGGTTCTCAAGAACCCCACGCGACAAACCTCGTTAAGTAAAATGGCGCGACTGACCGAAGGTTAAAACCCTCGATTCGTCAATTTCAGCGCACAACCGGCACGGATAACCACAAACGAGGAACTCGGTATTAATTGAACTCTTCAGGGTAAGGATATTACCTTATAAATATTACATACATAATCATTAATACTCTACAATGTGATAATTAAGTCAAGTCATTTAATCAACTGTTACCTAATTACCACTGTGCTGTGCCAAGCACATGCAATACACCTTCATAGTTTGATGTCATGAATATATTAGTAGACGTAGGTACAAAGTTCAGTTTGCGTGGTACCTATATATAAATAAGGCGTAGGTATATTGCGTGGAATATAAAATCTTACAATCCCGGTTTCTTCAAGCGGAGCGTGAAGAGGCACATCATAGGGCCGCCAACTTGAGGGCCGCTTTCTATAGTCGTACAAACTGGGATAGTGGCCCCCAATCGCTAGATGTCGCTGTGACATTCCATCAGACTAGATGGCGGCATCATTTTGGCGAGATATAAAAAAAGGACCAATTGTCCTTATTATTCTTTAATTTGAAAAAAAAAGCGCTTATCGAATAAAATAATTATACTTACCAATTTTTTAAATTCAGGGTCTGGTTATGTTCCTCTTCTCATCAGCCAGGTCCACAGTTCCATGTTAAAGTAAGGTAGGAGAGGTATGTGATAAGTTTTCAGCTTGCCTAAAATACCTTCCCAAATTCCTGTCATCTCTCAGTCTATTATTTTGTAGGAATGTAAGTATATGTGGTACCTACGTTACCAATCGTTCGTCGATCCTCTTCGGCAGCCAGGTAAGAAGAATTTGTAGCAGGAAGCAGTAGAAGAAAGCGGTAGCAGCACTGATAGGTATAGATGAAGTAAGGCGGTGAAGTATGAAGTGAAAGCACAAGACGAAATGAAGATATTATTATTTAAGAATTTACTATAGTTTATTGACAACGAATTAAACACTTATTAAACATTCACAATTAATTAAATTACTGTATTCTTATAAAGCACGGAATTAAGTACATTAGCTGAGAGCGCGAGATACGTGTTACCCGAACTTGTAGGATCTGAGCACTGGAATGTTCTAGCGTGCACCCGCGCAGATATCGTGGGGGCGTAAGGCTGCGGTGTCGTCGTCATAAGCGGAGCGGTTTAGTGGTGGCGAGTAGATCGCCAAGGAAAAAGGAAGGAAGGAAGGAAGGAAAGAGGAAAGAGGATAGCGTGTGTGTCGGGAAACTTTGCTTTTCTGGCATTGTAGGCATTGCCTAGACCACTCTCTACAATCACTACGTATCCCTGGCCACACAAATTTTTGTGCGACCAGTCGCACTGTAGCTGAACTTCCAGGGTGATTCCAGTTATGCACCGTATCATAAGCTTGCCGCCTGAATCTGGGTGTTATGTACGGCCTAGGCGGATCCACAGACGTATCGCAAAAGACAGGTAAGTCGCTGTGTACCGATCGCATCTTCTTCAGTCTTAGAGAGGAACCATTTCGAAGTAGGTCTTGCAGTTCAGGATCGTCCTCCTGAGATTGTGCAAGCTCCTTGTAGTCAATGGTGGTAGAAATTTCGTCTACGCGTGAGAGGGCGTCAGCAACCACATTTTCGGGTCCAGGTATGTATCTAATGTCTGTGGTAAATTGCGATATAAAGTCTAAATACCTGAATTGTCTTGGAGAGCAGTCGTGCTTGCTGGATGAGAATGCGAACTTCACTGGTTTATGGTCAGTATATATGACAAAAGAAGCAGTTTCGACCATGTGCCTGAAATATTTTATGGCTTCGTAGATGGCTAAAAGCTCTCTGTCATAGGGACTGTACTTCTTCTCGCTCGTTGACAGCTTGTGTGAGAAGAACGCTAAGGGTTGCCAAACCTTGCATTTGCGCTGCTGAAGTACCGCGCCGATTGCAGTGTCCGAAGCGTCAGTGACAATCGCAAGTTCTGCAGAGTAGTCCGGGTGAGCAAGAAGTGTAGCTTCTGACAGCGACGTCTTACAGGCTTCAAACGATTTGACTAACTCTGGAGTCATGTCCACTGGGTGAGAACCTTTGATTTTGGATCCCTGTAGTAAGGAGTTCAGCGGCGCCTGGAGTTGAGCGGCGTGAGGGATGAATCTTCGATAGAAATTTAACATCCCCAAGAACCGTCGGAGTTCTTTGACTGTCTTCGGGACAGGAAACTCCCTAACAGCTTGAACCTTTTCGTCCAAAGGTTTGGATCCAGCTGCAGACACGCTGTACCCTAAAAATTTGACAGTATCTCGTCCAAATACGCACTTTGAAGTATTGATGAGCACGCCATACTGCTTGAGTCGTTCGAAAAGCTGCCTCAGGTGCCTTTTGTGCTCTGTTTTGCTAGGGGAAAAGATGAGTATGTCGTCAATGTAACCGTAGCAAAAGTCCAGGCCTGCGAGAACCTCGTCGATGAACCTTTGAAAGGTTTGTGCTGAATTTCTCATTCCAAAGGCCATAAAATTAAATTCGAACATCCCGAAGCACGTCGTGATAGCAGTCTTCGGTATGTCTTCCGGGTTGACGGCTATCTGGTTGTAGGCCTTCACCAGGTCAATAGTCGAAAAAATTGAGCATCCGGACAGCTGGTGAGAAAAGTCCTGAATGTGTCGGATAGGGTAGCGGTCAGGAACCGTCCTCGCGTTGAGTGCTCGGTAGTCACCACAGGGTCTCCAGCTGTCATCTTTCTTCTTGACCAGGTGAAGAGCAGAAGACCAAGGGCTGTCGGAGCGTCGAGCTATACCTGATGCAAGCATGTCCTCAAATTCCTTTTGAGCTGCTCGTGCACGGACTGGATCGAGTCGACGTGGCTTACAGGAGACTGGTTGGCCTGGCGTGGTCTTAATGTAGTGTAGAGTAGAGTGCTTAGATGGTAAACGCATACCTGCAGGTCTGGTGATCTCTGGATACTCACGCAGAATCTCGTGGAACTCGGTTTCGCCTGAGACTGATTTGACTAACGCGATGTCGTCAGAAGTACCTGCTAGCTCTGCGATAGCTGCCACATGCAGAGTTGTAGTGCCGTCGACCAACCGTTGGTTTCTGCAATCTACCAACAAGTTATAGTGGCTGAGCAGGTCCACACCTATGATGGGTTTAGACACGTCAGCTATTGTGAAGCTCCATGAAAAATCACGCCGAAGTCCAAGGTTGAGGTGCAGCTGTGTAGGCCCGTAGGTATGTATGATGGTGCCATTTGCTGCGACGAGATCATACTTTGATTTGGTACAGGGCGTCCTAACTGCTGATCGTGGGAAAACGCACAAGTCAGAACCAGTGTCCACCAGGAACTGCATTTTCGAGACACGGTCGGTAACAAAAAGACGGCCTGTAGATGGAGGGCAGTCGTTGGCCGCTACTTCCGACCGCCCTGAGCGTTTTCCGAATTCAAAGTGCATGGCTGTCTACACTTGTTCGCCTTTACTCCGTAGGTGAAGTGATAAAAACAGTGCGGGTGGTCCGGCGGTGGCTGTCTAGGTCTTGAGCGGCTGCGAGAGTGGCTAGACCTTCGAAATCTGGGCTTGGAACGTGAGCGACCCCTGTCGTACATGTTAGCGCTAAGGGCTGCTACTTGCTTAGTAAGTTCGCTTACCTGCCTAGTAAGGTCATCCAAGGTCGAGGAGTTCGTGGCAGAGGTTTTTACCATGGAGACTTGAGGTGTAGCAGGGGCAATCTCGTGCACCTTATCAGCCAACTCTCCCAGCTTATCTAAAGGAAGGTCCATCTGTGAAGCAATAACAGTTTGAATATTTTGAGGCAAACGGCTTGTCCAGATAGTGGTTAAAAAATCCTTGGGCACTGATGGACCTGCTAGGCCTTCTAGGTGGCGTAAAAATTGCGAAGGTTTCCTGTCGCCTAGCTCCTCGTGAACCAACAGTTGTTTCACGCGCTTTTCTTGTGAAGCGGACAAACGCCTTATGAGCTCGGTTTTCAATTTAGCGTATTTATCTTTCTCCGGAGGCCTAGTGATAATGTCTTTCACTTCGATAGCGTACTGATGATCAAGCTGTGCTACTAGATAACTAAATTTAGTATCATCAGAAGTTATTCTGGAGAGCTCAAACTGACACTCTAATTGTGCGAACCATAGCACTGGCTCTTCGGGCCAAAATGGAGGAACCCGTACGCCTACGCGTAGCACTTCGTCCAGCCTAACAGCTCCTACTGGTTCACTCATAATGAGTAAGTAAAGAAAAATAAAATCGCTTACCGCTAGTACGGTCGGACCACAGCCGATTTTTATTTTTTACAAGTGGGTATCGGCAATTTCTTGTGAAAATCTTTCTCACCAATGCACCAATATGCCTTAGCACTGCTTTTCGATCCAATCTTCAGAAGAATACTCAGAAGGTGCCAAGAATACGTTCTTCTTTGTTCTTCGTCGGGTCACCAGTGTAGGAAAGTGAGTATATGTGGTACCTACGTTACCAATCGTTCGTCGATCCTCTTCGGCAACCAGGTAAGAAGAATTTGTAGCAGGAAGCAGTAGAAGAAAGCGTTAGCAGCACTGATAGGTATAGATGAAGTAAGGCGGTGAAGTATGAAGTGAAAGCACAAGACGAAATGAAGATATTATTATTTAAGAATTTACTATAGTTTATTGACAACGAATTAAACACTTATTAAACATTCACAATTAATTAAATTACTGTATTCTTATAAAGCACGGAATTAAGTACATTAGCTGAGAGCGCGAGATACGTGTTACCCGAACTTGTAGGATCTGAGCACTGGAATGTTCTAGCGTGCGCCCGCGCAGATATCGTGGGGGCGTAAGGCTGCGGTGTCGTCGTCATAAGCGGAGCGGTTTAGTGGTGGCGAGTAGATCGCCACAATTTCATTACGGTAAGTCAGTAAATCAAACCTTAAACCAAACTCAAACCTAAATCGAATAATAATTTATACCCAAATCAAATAATATTAAACCTTCCCAACTTTAATTGATTTGTTGAATTTGAGTTTGAGAAGGTAACCGTGTTCAGTTGTCTATACTAATATTATAAAGAGGAAAGATTTGTTTTTTTGTTTGTTTGTTTGTAACGAATAGGCTCCGGAACCACTTAGACCGATTTGAAAAATTCTTTCACTGTTGGAAAGCTACACTCTTTGCGGTGAACATAGGCCATATTTTATACCCGTATTCCCACGGGAACGAGAACTACGCGGGTGAAACCGCATGACGTCCGCTAGTGTTAAAATAGCGGCGTTTTCCCTGAAAGAAAACGCATATTAAAATACTTACCTAATTAGCTTATATAATGAGGTAGGCATATCCGTTACCCGTAGGCTTGTCTTACTCATGTTTGATGACGTATTTCCGTCGACTCAGCAGGCAGAGGGCGCCACCTGTGAACTATAAATGTAGATGGCGTCCATTTTGTCCTCATTGGCTTTTATTCACCAGGTAGATTTAAAAAGTAAGCTTCGAATTAGGTATTTTAATATGCGTTTTCTTTCAGGGAAAACGCCGCTATTAAAAGTACTTGACCGTAATTCGAAGCTTATATAATGAGAAATGTTTGTTTTCGCCTGGTGAGTGACGGAAACGCCAATGTGATTCTAATTTATTTTTGGGAAAATAACATTATAGAATGTTGTATGTATGGTATCTAGATTTATAATCTTTACCATCTTGAACAACTTCATATGTAATCTTAAACAGACTAAATATAAGGAATCTTATTTAAGAAGTATTAAGTATTACTTCTATTGACAGGATTAAATAATTGCGAATTATTATAATATTTGATTGGTGGTAGTAGCTGACATTATTACTCGACGATAAAATTTTTTGAAACCCATCGTCAATTAAGTACCTCGTGTTAAAGATTAATTTGATCTTACCACCACCACCAATTCTTAGAAGCTGCTGTTGACCGGGTAGTGCCGGGGCTAGAATAGTTGGAGAACCTCTAACAGTCATAAATAAACTATTTGACTGTGTAGTGTCATATCGGTTACTCTGATATCCTAATTTCTATCTAGAATAAAGGATTCAATTGATTAGTCGTAGGTGTTATCTTTGTTTACGATAGTTTTTCAACCAGATTGTCTGAAATGAAAATGATCAGTTTCGGACTCTTGATTCGGGCCTAAAAGTATAGTACCTATGACGTGAGTTAATACAATCGAGCAAGGTTAGATCGTGGTTGCGGCGACCTAAGCATAAAATCACTATGACGAGAAACCTGAAATTGAACTAAGTCATCCATCCCAATATCAATGAATATGTGACTTAACTTTCTTTACATTTTTTAAAGAGATCGACCAAGATATATGTTTAACCAAAACATTATAACTATGTAAAGTTGACTAACGGTTTCTATATTATCAAGAACAGCAACAACAGATTTATGTTACAGAATCGTATTAGGTATATAATAACCATGAATAAAATGCAAGTCGGTTAAAACTGTAAAATTTATAAGTAACTTAAACGGTAGGGTTTAAGGAGCTCAATAGTGGAAGTTTCTGATATATGTTATTTACCTCTTCGCCCCCCCCCCCCCCCCCCCCCCCCATTTCCACAGATTCTTTATGTGAGGTGGTGGGAGACTTGTCGAGGTGTTTATTAGAAGGAAAGAAATAATGTTTATTAGGTTCTTTTGCAGGTTCTGCAGAACGAATGGAGCTACGGAGCTCTCGCTTTGAGATCTGCCCTTGAATATTACCTTGTTGCCATCGCGGCACCACAAACACTCCTGTTGACCGATTAAGGTGTGACAGCATCTTGGGTATTAAAAATGGTGGTGGAAGTAATATCCACTCATTACAAACAGGCCTATCATGTAGTGTTCTCCATTTCATAATAGGAATATTGTTTGTAGGCAATCTTGCCTTAGTTGTGTTTAAAGCAAGGATGCCTACAAAAAATACCCGGAGGAGCTGATACATATGGTATCGGCTCGGAATGCAGTGTATGGTGAAGTCAATTTGATGTCGGACCATTACACGCAAGCTGACGAGTTAAGTTCGTCAAGGCAAATGATTTGGTCTCGTCCCTCTGGCGGGATGGACTACAACTGCTTTGAATGAGTACAGACTGTAACACAGTACCGGTATATGATTTCGAATCATGTGTAAGATTGTCAACATCTCTCTTTGATGCAGTGCAATCTTTGTTATTCTGGGCCCTCGAGCCTGTTAAAGAAATGTTTTCTAGCTGGGTTCCCAAGCGAAATCTGACGCGTCCGTGGTAAGAAAGCATCTCGGATGGAAAGCTTGTAAAATTGTCGAGAACCGGTAATTGCTGACCCACTATTGGAGTTCCACTTGTACCACTCCGTGCACTACTATTTTCTTTAGTGGGTTGTCGGTTAGGGGATTTACCGAATGTAACGCTGAGGTAAAGCTACCTCTAGGCACTGCGAAAGTGGTAAAAATTCAAAAGACCCACCAAGTTTGAATTTTCTTTAAAAGAACTAAGTTTCTTTGATTTGGAATTAAATAAATCTTCCTTTTATGTCTAATATCTTTTCTTTTGGTTTTGGACTTTCAGATAGTTCTATGTCTATCGCATAACTATATGAGAGGTTTCTTTGGGAACCTTTATTGTTTTCTCCCAATTGTCTAACCATCCCTGGGTTTGAAGAGTTTTCAAGGCTATTTGTACGTGTTTGTGAAGAGTAACAGGATTTTGATGCGCAAAATGAGATTTTGTGTAGGTAGACGAGAATTTGAATACTCTTATTCTATAGAAATCGAGGCACCCAGCTGGTGAGAAACGAAAATGTTTTGGGTGCGGCTTACCCGAGCGGAAGACAAGAATGTGCTCTGAGAAAGAATAATGTACACTACATCAGCTTTACCATGAAAATAAGCTTGACTGAGATGTATTTTGCACATCCAATCTCGTGGTTGGAGGAAATCTGGTAAACGGAACATACTGAAAAATAGAATTATTCTGGCTTCACAAAGGCGTACAATGTCCTAAAACTGAATTCTGGGCGGATGACCCATCGCTATTTGAAGTTAGGAAAAGTGGAGAAACCAAACTTGGTGACAAAGGAACTAGTTTTAGAGTGCCTTTAGCATTCATCTTTTGAACCATTGCACAATGTGGTCATTTCAGTTAAAAAGAAAACCTTTTTAAAAAGAGTTCGTTGTATGGATTCTTAACCCTGTACTGCATGAATTATGAAGGAATGAATAAAAAAAATATTTTTTACATTAATATCGTTTTATTAGCGCAAATAAAGAAAATTTGACAAAAAAAAAATTAGGTACTTTACTTTAGGAAATAATTTTAGCATCCATAAATGGCTTCCTATGCATAAGAGCTTCGTATCACAATGCCATTTATGGCTTCCTATGCATTACAATTAGTAAAATATCAGTAATTGTGAAAATGTTTGAAACAATTTCTTTTTTCATTTAGACATAAAAGCACTTGGCATTTTTCACATTTGATGTAAGATCGAAACAAGCAATTATTCTGACACAATTGTCTGTTGCTTTCGTGTATAGGAAAGTGGTCAATTCTGTCACTACGTACTGAATTTAAAGGGAAGTCCTGAAGCCTTGCTGGAGCTTTCCGTGCTTTTTTAGGAGCTGGTGCCGGAGATTCGTTTCCGTTTTGATATCGTTGCCTGTTCTAGTATCTTGACTTATTTAATAACTCCCATTCTTCTAAATATTGCATGCAGAAAATCTGCATTTATGTCATAAGTAACTGGCATGTTATTTTAAATTTCGACAAAATTTTACGTTGACATATTTTAACTTCTCTTGACATGCTGAACGATGATTTGATGGGTTGCATATTTTAATGTTTTGGTCTGGTTATTTATATTACTCTTTTACTACTAGATGTTGCAAGCGAAAAATCTGTATCTATGACAGAAAATAATCGAATTATTTATTTGTGGAACATGCTGAACACTGTACCTGATTCATCTATCTTTATGCCTAACCATGTTTCGTGCAATAAATGATTATTTATTTATTTATTCGTTGCGACTAGTAGGAGTGGCGGTTCTGCTAGTAGTTGGTGTACCATGAGTAGGAGTTCCCGAAGTGGTAGGTCGACCGCGTTACTTCGTAATGGGTTTTCCAGCCTTCCTGTAATGCTCTGAAGTGGCAAGTTTGAAGTCATACAGGGGCATGTTAACGTCACTATTATTACGTCGCCACAACAACCAAGCATTGACTATACACATGTCGACCACGTGAAAGAATATTCTTTTATATCATTGGCGGGATCTTATCTTGATTCTGTACTATATTATATATATGTACTATATTCTGTATAGGAAGCATTCTGGAAAACGAAGACAAAAGCGTAGTCAGCATCATCGAGTGCATACGAAGCCATTTCTGACTAACGCATTTTTACTCTGAATGCATACGAAGCAAAAATGGCTTCCGCGAAAAATGAAATAAATAAGGCAAAAGAAAACAAATATTTGTTAAACTATTATTAGTAAGGGAAAATATATGATTTCAAACGTATAAAAAATTTTTTTTTGTCATTTATCTTATCTTTTCTATTATTTACACAGTTTTGAAGTTGCACGAAAAATCACTCGCACACCAACTTGCGCTCACGCAAATACAAAGTGAGGTTATGTTTACAGCTGTCACTTACCATAGGCACAAAAATTGCGTTTCGTTACACGAATAAGAATTGTATCCGAATAATACAATAATCCGAAAAAGAAGTATGTATACGAATAAGAAAGAATCCAGAATTGTATCGAAAATTGAGTGGGATGATATTCCCCCTGTTACCTTTGACAACACAATAATACCTATCTGTAAAAAAGTTAAGAATCTCGGTGTATATATTGATTCTAGTTTATCTTGGGATCCACAAATAACAGAGGTGAGTCGTAAGCTGTTCGCATCTGCGGGCTCTTTAAGGAAGCTTCAAAATCTGCTGCCAATGACTACCAAAATTGCGCTTGCGAACGCATTACTGTTATCCATACTTGATTATGCAGATGTCAGCTATACCGATCTCACCGAAAACCAGTTAGACAAACTTGAGCGTCTTCAAAATGTCTGTATAAGGTTCATTTTTGGCTTACGCAAATATGACCATGTTTCACAGTTCAGAACACAGCTCGGATGATTATCAATAAGACTTCGCCGGGATGCTCACGTTCTTTCGCTACTATATAATATATTATTTAGCCCTTCTTCTCCTTCCTATCTTAAGGGACGGTTTGAGTTCCTTCATGACACGCATTCGAAATGTCTAAGGTCGTCAAAAAACCTGAGGTTAAAGATGCCATATCACTCTTCCATGTTCTATGACAAATCGTTTACGGTCACTGCAATCCGACTATGGAATAAACTTCCTGTCAAGATAAGACAAGCACAGACTTTAGCCAAATTTAAAACTATGGTAAAGGAACACTATTTATCTATGTAGCATACTTTTTATGTACGAGTGTGCGTTATTTAGGTAGGTATGTATGTGTATATGTCTGTATATAGGTGTGTATGCCCAATTATTATAGACTAGCTGTTGCCCGCGACTTCGTAGGCGTGAAAATTATGTTATAATGCTAATGTGATTGCTCTCTGCTTAGCCCCTATGATATGTAGCGTGATAATATATAGCCTATTTTAAGACCCTACCCCTAGCTAATATTTGAACAAAATTTGAATCAAATCCATCGAGTACTTTTCGAGATCCTTCCGGACAAAGCAAAGCAAACAGACAAACAGACAAAAAAAAATCTTACTATGTTTTCGGCTTCGGTATCTTATGTTGAACACCCAGTGAGTATTTTTTTTTAAATATTTCCAATGTACAGTTTTGACTTTTCTATCATTTTATTATATGTATAGATATTGTACACACCCCTCGAGAGTGGTAACTGTAATACAGGCCTAAAAAGTCTCTTGGTACAATGGAATCTGGACTCCATTCGATGGAGATCTGATCTTGACGCCTGATCCTCTCGAAGGCTGGCGTAATGATTTGGATGAACTTTTTTCGGGGTCATCCTTTTTGGAGATCGAAGACCAAAATGCATGCCTTCCCGAGTGCCGTTGAAAAGGCTTCAGCCTCGAAAATGTATGTGTTTGAAGGCGATATTTTATCACGGTTCATTTTCAAGAATTGGGTCTTTGACAATTCTGAGAATAATATATAAAATCAGATCTATGGCCGCAGGCCAGTTGTAATAAATTGATAAAAGATTTATGGAAATCCTATTATTAAAGTTGTAACCCAAAGATGTTCTGTGTTACTCACCAACTAGCGTGAGGTAGCTATGCAGAGAACTCTATCCCAGGGCGCCTTATTTCTGAGTTTCCAGTCTGTGTGGCAAGGGTAGGCTAGGGCTCTGACGAAAACAGACAATAGGGTGTACACACATATATTTACTAAGTACACAGAGATACACAGAGACACACAGAGAGCTTATTCACTGATAGACACAAATATTACAGGTACACAGAAATAAAGTCTAATTCCACTTAATAGACCACTGCCGCGTGAGCAGGTAGAACGGGTAAGCAGCTAACTACACTGTAATAGGGTGACAATTACTGGCCTTGAGTAAGCTGAGAGCAGCACAGCCCGAGAATGCCACGTGGAGGCGGCTGGTCCCTCTCAAAACACCTCGCTCATGTAGTCCACGTGTCATTGGGTGTGGCTCTGCCAACCGTGGACGGGCCGCTTTTCCCCGTAGTAAAAAACCCTGTTATGACAAGTAAACGACAAATGAAATAACTGACATCGCGACCGACGAAATTCGAACCGCTTAGCAAACAAGAAATGACGCTTACCGGTATCCCGGGTGTAGGTTGACACAGAGTCCAACTCCTTCCGAAGAGAATAAGTTAACTCAGACTAATTCCTTAACAGGTCCTCATGTTGCAACTAACAACCTCCAAAGAAAAATTGAGGCGTGCCACCCAGAGTAATATCAATCCCTCGTCCTTAGCCGATGGTCAAAAGAGACTCGGAACCTTGTATCAGGGCTTTATCCCCTCTCTCACGTGGAATCGTCTCGAATTTTCATCTAAAACCAGCTTTCATTCAATGCAAAAACGATTCGTCACTCGTCCTTATGACATCCTGTCATTCTGACAGCAGAAATGTCACCACTGACAACCGATTAAAAAAAGATAACTAGATAAGGCTGCTTTCACATCCTGAATACTGCATCTATAGAAAATAAATGCTACAACCACCCCCCCTTTAATAGTATTTCCTGCGGATATGACACGCTGGAAATACACAATAAAGAAAACAGAAAAGTACTGACTAATAAACAAAGACAACCAGCTAGGTCCTTCAAACACCAGCTGACTACGACCATTACAATACCAAAGAAAGATCCTCCTATGTACCTAACTAGACACTGACTCGTGTACCGGTTAGGCTAAGTAACTAGAGTCTAATGCCCTTCATAGAAAACGAATGCTCCCTTTACTCACTGCCGATACCCTAACACTACCCAAGCTCTCAGGATAATGTAGAGTACTAAGAAGCGAATGAGAGAAAAACGCTCGGTGCGGTGCATAGAAGAAACTACAACGTGACAATTTAAAGTCACGTACACATATAGAAATACAAACAAAAGATTAAAATAGTCTTACATAATGATCACATAGCACTGGTTTAATAAACTAGAGAAACAGTGCTATGTAGTTACGTTAGGTATTGGAGACTGCTCCTCCTGATACTTCAGGATGTCCTTGATATGGTACTCCCCAAGATCCTTACCGTCCAGATCTGACAGCCTATATACTAAAGGGGATCGTTTAGCAGTCACCACACATTTAAGGAACTTAGGAGCTAGCTTAGAAGTAAAATTCTTGGCCTTGTTGGACAGGTAGAACGTGCGTTTGTAAACTATCTGTCCCACTTTCAGCTCTACATGCCTTTTTCTGAGGTTGTAATACTTTTCATTACGCTGGTGGGCAACGTTCAAATGTTTCCTCACCTGGTCGTAAATGCGTTGTATTTCTCTCAGCTTGACACCGAAGGCTGATGGATCGTCTACAGAGACTGAAGTAGGATGGCACGCGATATCTGTCTGCCTGTATAACACTCCATCCCCAATAAACACCCTACCATGTACCAAAAAGTAAGGGGTGAAACGAGTTGCTTCGTTAACTGCAGTGTTTAAAGCACACTGTATCTCAACCAAGAACTGATCCCAAGACTTGTGTTGCGACTTCACATAGCATGAGATCGCTTGAACAACATTACGAATAGCTCGTTCCGCCTGATTAGTTTGGGCATGATACCTAGGGTTATAATATATATTAGGTACATTGTATTTAGCCAACAGATCCTTAAATGGCTTACTCACAAACTGAGGGCCATTATCCATGTAAAAAGTCTTGCAGACTCCGTGCACGAGAAACACACTCTTCTCTATGAACCTCGCGACTACAGCGCCTGTGGCAACCCGAACAGGGCACAACATGACGTATTTGCTAAAGTAGTCGGAGACCACGATCAGGTGTACGTTTCTATTGCTCGAAGTGGGAAAGGGACCAAGCAGATCGACAGAGATAGCTTCGAATGGCTTCGAAACCCGCTTCGGGCTACCCATTAGGCCGGGACGAGACGTATTTACGGGTTTGTACTGCTTGCATGTTTCGCAATTCCCAACATATTCTTTGACGTCCTCGTACATCTTGGGCCAGTAATAATTTAGGGCTAACCTTTTATGCGTCTTCCAAACGCCACCATGGGCACTAAGTGTGTCATCGTGGTACTTAGAGAGCAGGGGCAAGCGATCCTCCTGAGGTACCACCAGCTTCCAGTCAAAGTCTGAAGTCAAAGAATATTTATTTTTAGTTAACCTATATAGAAGGTTGTCACGAATGTCATAATTTGGTGACTTCCAAGGGTTCTTCCGAACACTATTCATGGTGTGGTCATACCACGGGTCTTTAGTGGGTACTGCATCGAGGGAATCAATTTTGATACGAGACAGAGCATCAGGTACAACGTGGTCTTTACCTTTTCGATGCTCTATGTCAAAATCGAATTGACTGAGCCTCATGCTCCAACGTGCTAGACGACCCGTGGGATTTTTTAGCTTATGGAACCACAGAAGAGATGAATGATCCGTGACGACCGTACATTTTTGGCCTTCGACGTACTGTCGAAATTGTTCCAAAGCGAAAATCACGGCCAGAAGTTCTCGCTCAGTTGTGCTGTAGTTCACCTCATTCTTGTTAAGAGAACGGCTACAGTAGGCGATAGGGTGCTCAACACCATCGTGAGTTTGTGTCAGTACAGCAGCAACTGAGTAAGCTGACGCGTCACTAAGAATGCGGAAGGGCATCTCAAAGTTAGGCATTTTTAATATAGGGGCAGAAACCAAGGCTGACTTTAGCAGGTTAAAGGACTGTTCAGCCTCAGGGGTCCATTCGAACTTAAGGTTCGTAGAAGTGAGTTTGCACAGAGGTTTACTAATCTTCGAGAAGTTGTTAACAAAGCGACGATACCAGCCGGCCATTCCCACAAATCTCTTAACCTCCTTAGGGTTAGAAGGGGTGGGATAGTTGAGGATAACCTCAACTTTACCCGGGTCTGTCCGTAGGCCATGTTTGTCCACATAATACCCCAGGTATTTGAGTTCACTCCGACAAAAGTGGGATTTTTTCATGTTAATAGTTAGGCCAGCATCCTTGAGTTGCTGATAGACTCTATGTAAGAGCTCTACATGCTCCTCAAAGGTGCTGGACACACAGACTATGTCATCCTGAAACGCAAATACCTTGTTGTCGAACTCGGGACCAAACAGACGGTCCATGAGGCGTTGCATCGTGGCACTGGCCCCGACAAGACCGAAGCACATCGAATTGTAGTGGAATAATCCTCTCCGGGGAACCGTAAAAGCAGTCTTCTCAGCAGACTGGGGTGAGTCAAATGGAATCTGCCAGTAAGCCGCACTCAAATCTACAGAAGTTAAATACTTAGCGTTATTAAGGTGGTCCAAGATTTGATTGATATAGGGTAAGGGGTAGGCGTCACTCTTTGACACAGAGTTCAGCTTGCGAGAGTCCAAGCACAATCTGAGGTCGCCGTTCGCCTTCTCCACCATGACCACTGGAGAGTTCCAGGCGGACTGAGACGGGGACACTACTCCCATCTCCAGCATTCGGTCCAGCTCGGCTTCCAGGGCCTTCTGCTTAAGGGGAGAGAGGGGATAATAACGCTGCTTGATCGGCTTGCTGTCACCAGTGTCAATGACATGGTGCACAAGTGAGGTCCGACCTAAACCCACCTTATCAGTGTTCAACGAGTCGAATTTTTCAATGACCTCGTTGATTACACACCTTTGTTTAGTTGTCAAGTTGTCGTAATCCTCGAGGCCACCGTTAAGGGACACAGACTCGATAGGATTATTATCACTAAAGCTATCAAGACTAATATTTTGTAAAATTAACTTATCACTTAACTTAAATTGTTGCCAGAAATCCACTCCAAATATCATGGAGGTGGTTATACCTGGGACAACATAGAACTTGACAACTCGGATAACCGAATTGTACTCAATTGGCAAAGAGATACAACCCAGACATTGCAAGTGAGTGCTGTCTGCAGTTGTAATACGAAAAGTAGGATTGATACTCACAAGATCAAAACCCAGTTCCAAGAAGATGCGGTGCGCTCCCTTACCTAGTATATAGAAGGCCTAAGACATTTAAATTTAAAACCTTAACAACTAGATACGGTCTAATGTCACTATCCCGTTTAGGAAACAGGACCTTATCAGAAATAGACTCAGATACAGAGTAATGCACAGAGTTCCTAATAAGGCCCTGGCCTACGCGTTTTTTGACTTGCTAGTACAGTGTGAGCAGTCTGGGGTCTTGACTCCTTTGAGACCACACCGGAAACACACCAGCTCCCTTGACTGTGTGCAGCTGTATGCAGTGTGACCGCCCCCGCCGCAACGAAAGCATTTGCGATCGTGGGGGGTAACCGGCGTCTCCACTGCAGACACCTGCTTAGCGGGCTTTTGTACACCTTTGTTCTTAAGCTGGTGTAAGTCAGATGTAATCTCAAACTTGTCAAGAGCAGGCTCATGGAAAGCGTCTGCCCTAGTACGCGCAAGCTCCAAGCGCTTACCCAAACGTCTCAAGTCATCTACAGAGTTGACATCATGCAAGGCCAGTTCCTTCATGTAGTCAGGTCTAATGTTGTGCATGAGAATGTCCAGCTGTTCCTCACTGGGCATCTTACATGACAACCTTGAGAACATGGCTTGCATTGTACATATATAGTTAACCAAGGACTCAGAGCGGGCTTGTGTACGCTGTCTTATCTCGTTCCTGAGGCGGTAATCATAATCAGGAATATCGAAGGTATCTCTAAGCTCACTAATAAGATCCTCATATGAGATGAAGTTAGCTTTGTTTGTACGGAACCAAGACAAAGCCGGTCCATCCAACAGGTCGGAGAAAGCCATAAGGAGTCTAGGCTTAGTAACCTCCCGAGCACATCTAAGTTCCTCTAATCTCTCTAAAAACACACGTACACAAGTAGAACCATCATATTTTAAGTTAAATGAACATAAGTTAAGGGGACGTTCTTTATACACTATGTTACATGTAGAACTATTCCTACTTGAACTAGCTCGCACCGAGCGGTCCTCTCTCACTACTGGTGAAGTATATTCCACCTGGTCACGACCCGAAGGATCATCACCATCATCATCCGAACCTTCGGATTCAGAATCACTACTGGGTTCAGCCCTAGCGATGATCTTCACTAGCCTACCACGAATATCCACCAGGTCGGGGCAATCCAGACCACAACGAGCTAACCTACTCAATAAGTAGTTGGCCCTGAGGGACACCCTAAGACGACTACCCTTATTAATGAAGATGTCACCTGACTGAATAGCCTCCTCCAGCTCGGACACCTTCGGGAGGCAGATCGAGAGCTCAGCCGATGCATCAGCGGGTACCGGAGCACTCGCTTTGATGCTACCTCGACGGACGAGTCGGTGTGCCGCTCTTAGCTCACTCCGAAGGCCAGACACTGTCGTTTCCGGTTCCACTGAAATACCCATGTGGGACAGCTCGTTAGCAAGTTCATCCTTTCTTAAATAATTAATATATTTTTTCATCTGTGCCATTATGTAAAAATTTACTTACAACAATTATAAAGATAAAATGGCACAGATAGGGATCAATTACAAAGTAAAAATGTAAATTGAGTTACAACAAAGTGTACTAAGTTAGGTAATTATGTTTCAAATTGACTTTTAGAATTTAACAAAGATTAAGGGTATATTAAGAGAGAAAAGTTTCTAAATTTTCTGATAACACAGTTCAGGTTAACATTCAAAATTACAAGGTATGTACACACCTTATAAAAAAGTTTTAAGTTACACAGAGAAATTCACTAAGTTAACACAGAGAGATTCACTAAGTTTACCTTACAAGGTGAAGCTATAGGATAATATATATTATATATTAATCTACACTAATAATATAATAAATATATGTGTGCACCATAAAAAAAGAAAAAAAACACAATAAGAAAAAGAAGTGGGTATGCCAAATAAAATCAAAAAGTTTTTCCAAAATCACAGCTATTTTAAATTTTTGAATTTAGAATTTTGTGTCTTTTCCAGCCAAAGATGTAGGGAGCTGGAAGAAGACGAAAGGGAAGGTTTTGTGCTTAGCTGCTAGCACCACCAATTAACGTCCTGGAGCGTCTCGGACGATATTACAGGATGGTTTCGCCAGAGATAACCACCTATGCACACACACCAGACTGAGACTACCGCAGAGTAGACCCAGAGATTTGCCCCACGTTGGGCGCCAATTTGTAACCCAAAGATGTTCTGTGTTACTCACCAACTAGCGTGAGGTAGCTATGCAGAGAACTCTATCCCAGGGCGCCTTATTTCTGAGTTTCCAGTCTGTGTGCAAGGGTAGGCTAGGGCTCTGACGAAAACAGACAATAGGGTGTACACACATATATTTACTAAGTACACAGAGATACACAGAGACACACAGAGAGCTTATTCACTGATAGACACAAATACCTATCACAGGTACACAGAAATAAAGTCTAATTCCACTTAATAGACCACTGCCGCGTGAGCAGGTAGAACGAGTAAGCAGCTAACTACACTGTAATAGGGTGACAATTACTGGCCTTGAGTAAGCTGAGAGCAGCACAGCCCGAGAATGCCACGTGGAGGCGGCTGGTCCCTCTCAAAACACCTCGCTCATGTAGTCCACGTGTCATTGGGTGTGGCTCTGCCAACCGTGGACGGGCCGCTTTTCCCCGTAGTAAAAAACCCTGTTATGACAAGTAAACGACAAATGAAATAACTGACATCGCGACCGACGAAATTCGAACCGCTTAGCAAACAAGAAATGACGCTTACCGGTATCCCGGGTGTAGGTTGACACAGAGTCCAACTCCTTCCGAAGAGAATAAGTTAACTCAGACTAATTCCTTAACAGGTCCTCATGTTGCAACTAACAACCTCCAAAGAAAAATTGAGGCGTGCCACCCAGAGTAATATCAATCCCTCGTCCTTAGCCGATGGTCAAAAGAGACTCGGAACCTTGTATCAGGGCTTTATCCCCTCTCTCACGTGGAATCGTCTCGAATTTTCATCTAAAACCAGCTTTCATTCAATGCAAAAACGATTCGTCACTCGTCCTTATGACATCCTGTCATTCTGACAGCAGAAATGTCACCACTGACAACCGATTAAAAAAAGATAACTAGATAAGGCTGCTTTCACATCCTGAATACTGCATCTATCTATACATATAATAAAATGATAGAAAAGTCAAAACTGTACATTGGAAATATTAAAAAAATAATACTCGCTGGGTGTTCAACATAATATACCGAAGCCGAAAATATAGTTAGAATTTTTTTTGTCTGTTTGTCTGTTTGTCTGTTTATCTGTTTGTCTGTTTGCTTTGCTTTGTCCGGAAGGATCTCGAAAAGTACTCAATAGATTTGATTCAAATTTTGCACAAATATTACCTAGGGGTAGGGTGTTAAAATAGGTTATATATTATCACGCTTCATATCCTAGGGGCTAAGCAGAGAGCAATCAAATTGGCATTGTAACAATTTTCACGCGTACGAAGTCGCGGGCAACAGCTAGTAGAAAATAAATGCTACAAAGTAGGTCTTCAATTTTGTCATAAATATTTTCGAAGAAACTTAAGTTTTTCAAAAGATTCTCTTTGTTTAAAAATACAAAAGGTTTTGGCAGCAAAAGCCTTTTGGCAGAAAGAGCCTTGACAGCTTTTTCAAAATGTAGCAGGGATTCGAATTGTCGAATCTCCCCGTTTTTGTTTAGGTTGACGAACCCATGACTATGATTTTACAGTAGTGGGTATCAGCATATTGTCTTATCTAGGCAATTTGTCGCCAAAACGCATCTATCAACCTCTTAGGTTATACTGTGTCTTAGGATCTTGGGTAACCGAAATCTCTTTTAATGCTGTCCCTATATAAAATACGAAGCAAGGATGATTGGCTGTTTCTATCATCCTCGTAAATTAACCTCTGATCTGTGAAGAAATTTACACTTGGTCAGGACCAGTGTTAGGTAAATGAGAAATAACTCACCTATTTCCATCATCCTTATCTGGTTTAGTGGAAGTCGGTTTCTTTTACTCCACTTACGACAATGCACGTGGCGTCGCGATCGCCCTTATTTGAAGTTCGAGCTAAATGAGCTGGAACTGTAGCTATTTGACGTACCTAATACAGTAATTGGAGCTCAGAGCGCGCTTCTGAAGGGTTAGGGGACATTCGTCCCACTATGGAACTGGCCCGAGTACCAGTTGCCCCCTCTCAAAATTTGATAGTGGTCAACTGGGCCCACATCTGTTTTGGTTCCAACCAAGTGAAGGGCGTTTAGGCGCAGAATGTCCAGTTCGCAAAATGTCCAATATTCATCATAACATTGTCCATGTCCCAAAATGTCTCAATCCCACAATGTCCATATATATACCGGGTCCGGTGGGTTATAAAAAAAAATAACCACGAAGGCTACGGCGGGAGCTCCGCTCCGCTTCGCTCCCACCTTAGCCTTCTAACCTAACCTATCCGAGTCGAGGTGTTAACCACAATAAGTGAATGGTTAACACCCAGCGACTCAGAGTACCTCGACTCGGATAGGTTAGGTTAGAAGGCTAAGGTGGGAGCGAAGCGGAGCGGAGCTCCCGCCTTAGCATTCGTGGTTATTTTTTTTATAACCCACCGGTATACCGGTCGCCCATCCATGGACCGGCCATGGTGAAAGTTGCTTACTACCGTGATCGTTTACAGAACACTGAGTCCGCGAGGCCACGAGCGCTTCTTGTAATTATTAATTACAAATTTAAAAAATATGTCTAGGCACTTTTACGCGTAAATACATTTATACAAGAACTCTATTGCATATCTAATTTCTGTAGATCTCCTAAAGCCTTATAAAAAAATTAATAGAATGTTTGTCAATATTAGTGGTTGTAGGGTAGTTCGGGAAAAATTATGTAGTACCTATGTCAAATGTTTTCTTAACTACACTACTACAGCGTAGTAACATTTGAACCGCAAGCAGTGTAGTAGTTTAAAAATTAAATTATTGTGGTAGTTTAATCGATCTGATTGCAAAACGAGGTGAGTTTTAGGAATCACTTTAAATAATTTCATGCAACGAAAGTATTGGGTAGTATTTCAATTTTAACTTTTTTTTAGAATGGCAGCAGAATCTTCTACCAGCAATGGTTATGAAATTATAAAATCTCAAAGAGGAGGTGATTTATTGTTACGTAATGGGTACCGGTACACTATAAAGCGTTCTAATGCCAATGGTCATATTGTGTGGCGCTGTGCTAATAGAAAATCATCATGTACAGCTGTGTTAGTTACAAACCTGATGATAATTAATAAGGAACAAACTCATCAATGTCAATCAAATGTCGTTGGAAACCAAGTCAAAATAAAAGTAAACGATATCATGGAAAGAGCAGAGACAGAATTAACACCTATGCCTATGTTGTACTCAGAAGCAACCGACCAGCTTAATAATGATGAATGTAAATTTATTATGACAAATCTCCCAAATTATCAAAATATAAAAAAAACTTTATACAGGCACAGGAATCGAGCACTAGGTGTTAAAAAAATAAGATTTTTTAAAGTCAAAGATGTTTTGATTCCAACAATATTTAAAATTTTTATTTTATCGGATTATGCGCATAACAATTCCAGAATACTTTTGTTTGCAAGTACAGACGCTAGAAGTGTTTTAAAAAAAGCGAAACATGAATTCTGTGATGGGACTTTCAGATGTGCAACACCACCCTTTAAACAATTATATACCATTCACGCGGACGTAGGAAGTTCCGAAGAAAGTAACAGCATCGTGCCTGTAGTGTACTGCTTGCTCCCGGATAAAAAAAGGAATACCTATGATATTATGTTTAGGCTCATTAGGAGCAGAGTTTCAGAGTTTGACCCAAACACATTTACGACCGATTTTGAAGTTAGTGCTATGCAAGCTATTACAGCAGTATTTCCAACAGCAAAGACGCAGGGGTGTCAATTTCATTTTGCGAGAGCTTTATGGAGAAAAGCCCAAAAAACTTGCACACTTGGCACCTCGAGCCTCAAAAAGTCACCTCAGCTGAGGGCTCACGTGAAACGGTGTATATCACTTTCTCACCTACCTCAAGACTATGTGAATGACGGATGGCTGTATAACTTGGGGGAGAGTGACAGGGACTCAAAAATTGATTCCTTTAATGATTACTTTCAAAGAACATGGTTGCGTAACAAATCATATATTTCAAAGAAATGGTGTTTTTACCAAGTCAAACACAGAACTAATAATTTAATTGAAGCCTGGAATGCTAGGCTTAATAAAATGGTAACACCCAAACCAAACATTGCTGTTCTATTAAGGTCCCTTCAAAAAGATTCACGTCATTATTTTGGTATACTAAAAAGAAACGGGTACATATCGAAAAAAACAACTAAAAGTAAACGATCACAAAAAACAATTGATCGCGTTCTGCGAGAATTAATAGATAATGAAATAAGTTTAGGACATTGCATTGAAAAACTAACTAACTAGAATTGTTATTTATCAATGAATAGCGTTTTTAGTTTTGTTTGTGTGTTTTTGTTGGATTATTCCCAGTAGTTTCGCGGCAGTAGTTCCGAGACGGATCTTTTGTATTAAAGTTGATTATTAACCTGTTGGTTTGACTAAACACACTTGTTTTTCTACATGGCAATATATTTATATGTATGTATTAATATATATATCTATGTAATAAAAAAAATACTGTATAACTTACCAATATTATAAATGCGAAAGTTTGTGAGTGTGGATGTTTGTTACTCTTTCACGCTCAAACGGCTGAACGAATCTGACTGAAATTTGGTACAGAGATACATTATAGTCTGGAATAACACATAGGCCACTTTTTATCCGGAGAATAAGTTCCCACGGGAAGAACAAATTTTACGCGGGCGAAGCTGCGGGCACCAGATAGTAATATAATATATAAGCCACCTTTCGCTTGGTTGGAACCAAAACAGATGTGGGCCCAGTTAACCACTATCAATTTTTGAGAGGGGGCAACTGGTACTCGGGCCAGTTCCATAGTGGGACGAATGTCCCCTAACCCCTTCTGAAATACTCCACTTGGAATTAGCTCACTTTCTAAGGATGGAGGATTCATTTCTACCAAGAAACCAAACTAAAAGAAATAGTATTATGTTAGGTACCTAAAATTTAAGTACTACTTTCATGGTGAACATTTAGTTATTACTTTGATACACTCGTACGTATTCAGAAACTTGGGATGATTACGATTTTACCCATAATAGGCCATATTTTTACATGTATAGGAACATCTAGTAATTAATGTGCCTTTATGTGGGTAGGTATAAAAATATTTTGAAAATATTTTCTATATTCGGCGGTACTTACGCTGTACATACACGAAGCAAATAATATCTAAAAAAAAGTATTAGTACCTATGAATACGGGTTTACCACTGTTGACCGAAATTCATTCGATCATTTGACGTGTGACCGAAAAAACATTAAGCCATTCTACTACTGATCGAATGAACAATTGACCAAAAGGGTTTTTATCGAACAAACATTTGGTATTTTTACTACTGATCGAATGAACGTTTGGCCGAAAAACAGTTGAATTGAAAAACAGTTGAGTTGAAAAACAGTTCATTCGATCAGTAGTAGAACGGCCTAATGTTTTTTCGGTCACACGTCAAATGATCAAATGAATTTCGGTCAACAGTGGTAAACCGTATGAATACAATCTATAAAATCAGTTTGATATTAGCCGTAACTAAAGATATTAAATAAAAGAAACTGCAACCTCGAAAGGTTTACGTGCTATTTTAAAATAATAGGTTATTTCACGTTATGACGTATCACACTCATATGTGATCGTAAAAATATGAAGTAAAATCATACCTGAGACTTGAAACGAACGGTCAAACCGTTAAATATGTCTGTAGGTTCACTTACTGGAGAAACATAATTATTACATATCTATATTTACATTATTACTATCTAAACTAAACCTAAATAAGGCCCCCGTGGCATTGTGCCCAAAAGACTAGCAGCATTCCCCCTTTGAATAGCAATACCTATTCGTTGAGCGAGAAAACTGCCAGCCCTTGGGTCACCAGTTGACTCCACAAGGCGCTTTTTCAAATTCTTATTTATTATTTCACTTACTTCAATCAAAAGTCACTTGTTTTAGATTCACTGTATATTCAAACGAACGGCAAAGCCGTTAAATAATTATTTCTGTAAATTCACTTACCTACTTCATCCCAAGTCACTTTTTATAACTTTACTAGGTATATAACTAGTACCTAACTAGAAAAAATAAATGCACTGGCAGGTGTTCCTGCTATAAACTTTTGCTACGGGAATCAAAACGCCAATGCCATCTACTTACGCCATCTACATTTATAAGTTCACAGGTGGCGCCCTCTGCCTGCTGAGTCGACGGAAATACGTCATCAAACATGAGTAAGACAAGCCTACGGGTAACGAATATGCCTATCTCATTATATAAGCTTCGAATTACGGTCAAGTACTTTTAATAAGTCGTTACAGTTTTAGGTCTGGAAGTGGGATCTAAGTACTTATTATAAACTGCCCTTCTGCCCGTTTTTTGGTACCGAGCCCTCTGTGTGCTAATGTGACTCGCATTTGGCTGGTTTTGTTTGTATAGATTTGTTTTCAAGGTCAAAGAAGTAGGTATCTACGTACATAATGACGATATCCAAACTCGCAATAGTAGACACGACAGTAAACGTCATCCATCACTGCTCCAACAACTCCTCGGGGTAATAGACGAGACAAGGGAGCATCTAAGGTCACAGAGTCATGTCGGTACGTAATGGGATGACATGTTTGTGTACTTATTACAAAGGAAATAGAGCAATATTTTGTAACATTATAAAAAGGGCCCCATCGGCAGCCATTAGCAAGCCCTGCGTGCCGTCACTTTAGATTGTGTCGGTTACTCTTAGCCTGTTTCAGGTATCATTATTACAGTGCGAAAATAAAAAATAATACTTCCAACAAAATCTGACTTTCGATAACCTCGTATTACAAGTCAGATTTATAGCAAAGTTCTGATGAACCGATGCTACGTTAATTAAAAAATAAGGTTTTATTTACATAAAAAACACCTTTCAATATGAGGATGAAAGAAAATTTGTAATTTGTCGAGCTTTCAATGTGCCTTGTGAATAATTTTCTTTTGTTGTTTATAGAAAAAGGCATTTATTCTTTTTTAAATTCTCAAGTTTTGCCTGTTCTTGAAGTAGCATGATCCGGGGGACCTAATGTTTTAACAATAATGGTGATATAGGTATCTTGGGGTTCTTTTGGACAGAGTGCGAACCAGTCCATGTCATAATTTCGAAATAATCTGGCCGACCGTCAAAATTTCGAACGCTCATTTCGCCGATGATCAATTCAACGAATGGTTGTATGGTCGAATCTAAAAACTCCGAATGGTCATTTCGCCGATGATCAGTTTTACGAATGATTGTATCGGGGTACTCTGAGTCGGGGTGTTAACCATTCACTTATTATGGTTAACACCTCGACTCGGATAGGTTAGGTTAGAAGGCTAAGGCGGGAGCGAAGCGGAATGGAGCTCCCGCCTTAGCCTTCGTGGTTATTTTTTTTATAATCATCCAAAACCAACATCGATATCACCATACAATCATTCGTAAAACTGATCATCGGCGAAATGACCATTCGGAGTTTTAACAGTCGACCATACAACCATTCGTACAATTCATCATCGGCGAAATGAGCATTCGGAATTTTGACGGTCGGCCAGATTATTTCGAAATTATGACGTGGGCGTACATACGGTCAAGCGTCCGAGATTATCAGTTTTGCATTCTTTGTGTTGTATTTATTTTCCTTGAACAACCACAATAATTGCCGGAATTGTTATTGAAACCTTGCTCACCTCTCGACATTTCAGCTACATTACAATGCCGTAGTCCTTTTTTTGTTTTTCCCACCCCTTTACTTTACTAGCAATCAATGTTACAGTGCCATCACATAGATCTTTTATTTACCGACGATATTCTACGCATCACCAAGAAAAACACCGCGTACAGCTCAAAGCTCAAACTTTGTATAGTATCTTGCAAAAGTTGTGTAGGTATTTGTAAATAAATATCTTTTCATTCTTAGTAGGTACTCGTGCATGAAATGAAGCCGTCAATAAATTGGCATCAGTTCTAAAGCTTTTAAGATGGGATAACACGACACGTGTGCGAACAACGTCTTAACGCGCGTGTTGTATGTAATGGAATGTCTTAATTACTGTGTATGCGAATGTTTTGAATGTTCTCGTGAAAAGTTTGTTCTTTCACTTTCATCTCTTTAGCTAGGAGATGTAGGTAAGCCACATCGTTATCGTACGTAGCTCCAGTTTTTGGCGGGAACTTTATCAATGATGGATGACGTAAGGACAACCTGACACGGACACTAGTTTCTTGTTACTGAACAATGCTATGAGTTTTGCTGTTATAATGCATCTTGATAAAGCTTTCTCCTTTTGAAAGTTTTGAAAAAGTTCATTCTTGAGTTTCAAATACCTAGTCTTTGAATGTTTAGTTATGGTACTTAGAAATGGAAAGATAAGAAATCCAAGAATGTAATGTAATAATCCCCACGACCGTCATGAGTCTTGAGCCACTAAAATCACACGGTCTAGTGGTGGGTGCTACGTGCTACAAGTAACTCGTCAGAAGGATGTTCCAGGACTTAAAATATGGAAAAAAGAATCTGTTTCGAGCCAGATTCGAACCTACGACTTATCGCATACTGTGCCTCACCGTGGCCGAGTCGGGCCATCTAAGCTTACTCAGAGCCAACCAATTTTTCCACCTTATACATACGTTTGTCAGAATTCCCGGCAGATCTAAGGACTTCAAGTAAAGGAAATAATAAAGGAATGAACGTTCCTAGCTTTTAGACGGTTACCTACTTATTTATCTTTGCGAGCAAACCGCGCGGTTGTTATAGTTCTACCTGTAATAGTGATGAAAGGAAATAATTAACTAGGAACGCCCTCCAGTGCACCTGTTTCTCTCCTCTTACATCCCTGGGCTCTCTAGCGGACGCGAAGAGGCACCTCGAGGCGCTATCTCACGCATCACTGTCGCGTAGTCGAGTGGACACAGAGAGTGGTTCTCTATCTATAGATGTCGATGTTGCCATGGATTTCCCGCAGACGAGTGGAGGCATTTTGTAAAGCTAAATACCTATAAAAATATAGGCAATAAGATATATTGAAAGGAACACTATCTAATTTTCCTTTTATATTACAGTGGAAAGTTACGAAGGTTTTATTAAATTACCAAATGGACTGGAACCTACCTACCTGCGGAAGTTTCTATTAAATTATCAAAGTTTGGTAAACAGTTTCAATACTTTTCGGTTATTTGCTTTTTTGTTATTGTTTCGCCCATGGAGTTGTCCGTTACTTTTCACTTCGGTATAACATTCATCTTTATGTTGGTAGGTAGATATCAACTCCAAAACTTTTACTAATATCCAGTAGGAATAAGTTGTGGGCCACGCGCGCACAGACTGTCTAGTATAAATTGAGAAATATTTTCATTCAGATGAACATACTAACACCTTGCCTCCTTCTGCTTTGTTGAAATAATAGAGAGGAAAGATATATTTCCCAAAGGGAGTGGGGCTGTAATAATAAATGTCTACAATGTGTCAGATATGCACCCATTATTGTAAGTAGTTACGTGTAGGTACTTATATAAATTAGTGCTACGAGGCAAAGATAGCATACCTACCTATTATAGTATAGGTGCTATACAAGGTTCATAGTATGCCGATGGCGAAGTCATGGGGCATAAATCACTCTTACTGATCTGAACTACTCCACTCTCAAATAAAAATTCAAAAAACCGGCTTATAGCCTTCAACTTGACTTAAGACCCCTAAGAAAAAGATTTTTTCATTCAATATCCTTTCTATAAGTACTTAAGTCATAACATAGGCAGGTAATTAATGTCCGTTACATAACTAGGTACCTACCTACATTGTACCTACACCTGTCAAGGCACTAAACAGCTAATAGTGCCGAGTAGACCAAAGCGAGCTATTTTAGTAAGTCTGGTTCAGTTGGTAGACTGACCTTGACCGTGGGTAGACTGAGCAATCAAGCAAGCTTTAATAATAGAAGCATTCCAGTCTAGTTGAACAAGGGGCGGATATTTTGTATTTTTTTAAACATAGGTACCTACTAGAATAAATAAACGACCTGGATTACTAGTAAAACACTTTAAAAGCTTGTAAAATATAGGTACTTAGTTACCTACTTAATTTTATGTGGAGACTTTTTCGAATGAGTTGAAATTTGCAATATAAAAACCTAAACTTTCAAATTAATTCTAGATTATGAGTTTGAGAAGATTTTTGCAGATTGCGGGGGCGACAACTGCAGTGTAGCGCTTGTGGTGTTGCAAGCGTTGATAGGCTACAGATGGCTACGGTGACCACTTTCGATCAAGTATGTCTGTCTGCCACCTGAGTGGTGTATGAAAAAACAATCCTAGAAACAATAATTTCAATGAGAAAACTGGTTTCTGAAACATAGAAAGGTAAAACAATAATTATATCTGCATAGGTATAGTTAGGTTGCATGTTAATTACCATAGATTATCCTGACGTCACGCGATCCTTCCACAAAAATAAGGTCATGTCCGCTTTTTTACAAGCAATCGTTTTTGATAAGTCATAATTTTTGAGTACGTAGGTACTATTCGTTTAGGTATACTTTGTTATTCTTGGGAATTATAGGCTTTAAGTATTTTTAGGACGACAGACCTTATTAACTCTATAAACTTCTGAGAATATAAGGTGCCTCTCGACTGCGTTTTACAATCAAAACCTTCCGAACCTAACCCCTCTCAACTCCCTCTGCTTACTTACTTAGTAATCATGGCCAGTTTCGCCTCACAGCATTCTCAAACAATAAAGAGTGTTATGAAATTTGTCTAATATGTCGTGAGGCGGAACCGGTCAGGTTTGCCAAGTAAGTAGGTATAGTGGAACAATGCAATAGAGCCCCGGGTTTATCCTTTCGAGGGTGCACCCGGACCCCCGACCGTTGGCAGGCGGAAGAGACCTTACTGTTCCAGCCGATAGGAGCCCGGCATAGCATCCATGAAACTTCCACCCGTAAAATAACAGTGCAAGTGGTTTCCCCTATACTAACCGAAGGGGTAGGCAGAGGCATTTTATATGCCCACATTTGACCTTTTAGATTTTTGTCCCACGTAATAGGTGGGGTGGTGAGCCGTATTGATATGTACTGGCGAAGGTTGTGACTGCCCGCTGTTGTAAATTCTTCAAGCTACCCATACCTAAAGGAATTCACCTTCGCTTAAAGACTGCCATTTTACTGGCAACCGGGCTCAACGTGCCTTCCGAAGCACGGAAACGCCAGCAAATACTTACATGTCACAAAGTGGTCATGAGGTGGTGACCCATCCATACCTAACTAGCCACAGTAAATGTTGCTGGTGATCGTTTAAAGAACACTGAGTCCGCGGGGCACTCGTGGCCCCGCGGACTCAGTGTCACTCAGTTCTTCTTCTTTAAGAAAATAGCTACTTAGCAGATATTTCACAATGGATCTAATAAAGAAGTCGATTTAAAAAATCGGTTAGTTCAATCGGACTCATGAAAAAAGGGCTTTACTCAAGTGAATTGAATGTTTTAATAACCGTTTCAAAGCTAGGGACTTCTATATTTGCTCTTGCCCATAAACGATTAAAGGTATTGCAGACTTATTTTTATTTTATCTGTTTCATAATTTACTTGGTACCAAGGTAATCTAACTATTACGACTCGAAACTAAAAATAGGTATCCCATCACTCACCTTTTGAACAAATCCAGTCCGAATTAATTTTTGTATCAAAATATCACTCGAACATTTTTTTAGTAGGTAATCAACACTCGTTATTAAAAACTCCTTTTGCACACATTCACTGACGACGAAAAAAAATGCACATCAAAAAGTTTGTGATCCTGGCCACTTGGAAAAATAATTTTAAAAAGTTTCGAGATAATTTAAAAAATTATAGATGACAATCGCTTTTTTTTTCCATCTGTTACTTCGCACGGTAACGCTATTGCCAATGAAAATCACTTCACTGAACAGTTGGCAATAGGTTTTACAATTCACTCGGAGTTATATTTCGCGCCTGAAATGAAAACGGGTCGTGCGTCCACCCTCACCCTTAGCGAGCAAGCAACTGAGTACACTGTAGAGTAGGTTTATGGCGTATCGCAACGCGGAATATGCCTCTGCATAAGTAAATACTAGGCTACAGTGCCAGTGCTAGATAAACAGCGCCTCGTACAATACCTAATCATAACCAGTATTTGTGATGTAGATTTGTTAGTTATCACACCTTGCGCACACTATTTTAGAGCCATCCTATAACTCAAGGCTCCTTATGAAAAATACATTTTCGTCTTTTTTTGAATAAGAAACAACCCAGGTACTTATTCCTAGTCGTAGCCACGGGAACTAATCATGCGAAACCGCGGGCCGTCCTCCCCTAGTAACCAGTTGAACATAATTATGAATTTTTGCAATAGGTAGGATGAGGTGTTCTGAAATATAGAGGCAGGTAGGATATAACTATTATGAACTTTGAAAAATTTTTACGCGGGAAATTGGATATTTGTTGCTTTCCACAGATACGGTAGGTAAGTAAGTAGGTACCTACCTTACGATATCTCGTAAACATACCTACTCATATTCCTCTCGATATCGGGTTACCTAGTAAATGATACCTAATGCCGCCGGGCTCTTACTTACTAAAACCACACGGCGCCCTACCACTACCTACGGCCAGGAGCCCCGGGTAAGCCCTCGGAAGGATGTCCCAGGAATCTGCCTGCCTCTTTGAATAAAACCTTACATCATAGTTATTTTGGTGTTTCATTACAATCGACTACCGGCTATCACAGTAAGATCAGTAACCCCAATTTCAGTTTGTGTTCATTAGACCACAGTAATGCATATTCGAATTCAATAAAAGTCCTAAACTAGAGCGTGCCGCTACGTCTCTGCATAGTGTCAAGCGCGTCTAGTAAATACCTCGCGGAGTCATCCCAAAGGTGAGAACAGTCGCAGCAGGGAACATATTCGTAATTTTTTTTGTTGATTTTCAAATTGACAGTGCCGATCGGTTCTGTTATCGAAACTGTGCCTACACCTTTCCCTTTCAGAACGACTTTAAATTCAACCAGTATAGGTAGGTAAGTAGGTACAAAACTGGGAACGATTGGGCACAATTAAAGTTTTCACATTTGAGTAGGTACGTACAGGTCAGCGGCGGCTGTTTAATGAACGAACTTGTGGAATCTTGTACGTCAGCTGCGATTCTCGCCAACTGCCTGGCTTCTATTAGGTACATAGGTACCTACTTATGCTATGGATGGAATCTATTCCCACCCGTATCTACTGCCATTCCTGTGTCTCCTGTAAACCAGACAAGAACAGCTACACCGAGCTTATACTTACATACTTGGTAAAGTCCAAGAAGAGGGCTTTCCGAGTTTCTGGGTACCCGTGCCGAAATTAATCAGAAGGTAAATTGAGGGAGTTAAAAAGAGTAAACCCTAAGTACCTACTTCCTAACCTACCTAAGGCACTACCTACTTCAATTTATTGCAAAGGTTCGAAAGCAATTAGTAGGTACCTAGGTAGGTAGTACGGTACCTACCCTAAGATAAGCTAGCAAAAGAAGCTCCTCCTAACATCTTTTTCATTCTAGTTAATTACAGTCCTACCTTCTAGGTAACAGAAAAGGATAGGAGGAAGTGGAAGTCTTCATGTACCTATCTATAAGAAAGAGAGATGTGGGTGTGGGGCAGTCAGATGAAGTTCAACTGTCTTTCGCAATCTCTATCGCTATGGCGACACGTAATACGAGTACAGATGTACCTACAAGTTACACAAACTCATTTGCGAATCCCTATTTGGAATTAGTAAAAGCCCCGGAACACTTGCCATTCACACATACCTACCTACCTGCGACTCGTTTTAGCTCAACTAATCGTTCTGACCATCTCTTGTGTAGGTACCTGGGCAGGTACCTACTCGAAATCCTATAGAGATTATTTGTATCCGGTGTATCGAATTTCAAATTAATAAGGAAGCGCTTCTTTAAATAATATCTAATGTTGTTGAACACAATGTTTCTAAATTAAAAGCAAAAAGAGGTGGTGAATATCCAAAAAATGAACCTACCTTTTTTTAACGGAACAAAAATTCTACAGGGATGCTATGCCGGACTCTTATCAACTAAAAACCACACAGATTCTACCAAACAGTCAACGGTTGGGAGCCCCGGGTACCTAAGCCCTCGTAGAATGTCCCCAGGACTCCCAAAAATCACTTAGAAAAATAGCCTAAAAGAACAGAAATTACCGCTAGTCTCATTAACGATTAACCTCGTCAGCTCAGCCAGTTCTTCTCAGGTCGGCACCTCGTTGTGAACTGGTGTGTTTATTAAATATCAGTAGTCTGCTTCCTTCGTAGAATGATTTAGATTGTTGAAATAATGTTAATTGAGTTTTATTTAGCTAAGAGCATAACGTAGGGAATGTGTAATACATCGTAGAACCTACTGTATTTCAGCTTGCCAGTCAATCATCAATCAACATCGTCAATCTAACTTAAAACCACGTCAATCTAGATGACCTAGTAGGTACTTACCTACCTAATTCAAGGGTATGAAATATTTAACCATTGTCCTGTCGGAGAGTCTCTTCCGCAAGGAACAGATATGCTTGATTTAAGCAGAGATGATTTTAAAATGCTATTAAGCTGTATGTATGAATGCGAGGCACAAACGCAGGAAACGGAAGACATAAAGTGCGCCGCGCTCGCGATAGCTCCCGTAATGTGACAATGACGCCTAGACATGTGGATAAACTGCGCTAATGTATCTTCTGTGCAGTGATAACAGTGAGTGTGGGGTTATTTCGAAATGCTTTATGTGTCCTGTGCTGTGCCACAGGGTTTTGCCTGTCACAGACGAAGCCCTGGGGCACAGGTATTAACACGTACCTACCCACTACAAACCCATAGCCTATCCCTAGTAGGTAGGTACTTACCTTTTTACAATAATGTATGGAAGCCTGCTAGATCTATTGCCGTTTTGAATATTCTGTAAAGCATCTTACGTCACGGTCAATCCTGAGATGGCTGACTACATTACATGACATTAATAATTTGTAATTCTTTACTCTAACTTTGGTTCACCTCAATATGGAGTCACTCAGAAACCCTGCTCTACTTATAGAAAAAGCACTACGTAGATTAATTAACATTATAATTTAGGCGTTTATTCGCTGTGCTAAGCTACAAAATAACTACACTATCAAAGAACGTTCGGTGATTCCCATTAGTTCTATAGAACTGTGACGTCATAGAACTGTTGAAACGTTTTTATCCCTGTTTTTCTATGATAGATCAGATGCAATTAAATTTGTCCCATTTGTTCCATAGAAAAAATAATACTTTTGCTTAATTGGAAACCTCGATCTCCATGTTCTACAAGTTCCCTTTTTACATGTTCCTAAATGCCTTTCACACATTTTTTATTCCAACTCCTATTTCCATAACTAGTTTTACTTACATACATACTTACATTACATGTTATGAGGTAGGGTAGATGTAGGCAATGGGAGACAGTTGGCAATGGTGATCACCTTAAAATAACAAAAACCGAATACGAGCGAGCGCTGATAATGTACTTATACGCTAGTATTGCGTCATCTTCGTTCACGATCGGCGACTGGTTTAGTTCGCGCGACTCATTCGCGGGTGGCAGGCGTGTGAAGTTTTCGCGCCATTTTCATCTAATTTTTCGACTTGGTAAGTACAAAGGTAAGTCACAAAATAATAAGTTTTTTTTTCTGTACTTCTAATATGTAATAGTCGTAACATTTTAGCTTGCAATACAGCAGCCATTTCCTTATTATAACTTAAAATTTCTTGTCCATGTTTATTTTTTCCATCTCATTGCCCATGTATGTAATTGGAGTCGGGTGATCCTAATTGCATACATAGTGATCCCTATTGCCTACATTAACTAATTTTGGTGAAATAGTGTTATTGTTTGTTTGTAGATGCCAAAAATTAGTGCTAGGACGACAACTAAAGCTAAGTGGACTTTAGACCACCTGGAAAATGCTGTAAAGCTGATTAAAGAAAAACATTTTTCATTAGGGAAAGCTGCCAAGATGATGAACATTCCATTTGCCCGTCTTCACAAGAGGTACAAGAAAAATATAATTAAGGCACCCCGTCTCGTCTCGTCTTACAAAGAATAACACCATATGATGTTGCTTCATTGGTCAAAAAAGCATTTTCTAATGTTGCCTCCATGAGCAAAGGCGAAGCTGGATTTAGAGCAACGGGCATATATCCTATAAATCCCAATGTTTTTTCAGATGAAGTCTTTCTGCCAGCTGAAGTCATTCAGTTAGAACCAATTGTTGTTCAAGATGTTGCTGACTCTATTTTAGAATCGACTTCTGCTGTTGCTGATGACTCCGTACCACCCCTACCAGCTACTATTGAGCTAGATCCGAATAGTCCTATTCCGAGCACATCCACATTTTGTCCTACTACCTACTTCTGAACCAACGACTGACATGACACCTAATCCTTCTATTCAAAATTTCATTCAGATGCCTAAGAAAATAACTGTTGCCAAGACTAACCGAGGGAGAAAAAAACAGCACGCAACTATTTTGACATCTACACCGCTCAAAGACGCCCTAGTGGATAAAGAAAATAAAAGGAAGGAAAAAACTGTGAAAAATAAAGGAAAAGGAGTAGGAAAGAAAAGCAATCCACAAATGATCAGTCGTGAGAAGGTTAAGAAGAAAATTCTACAGGACTCTAACGACTCTTCGATGTCAGACGTATCGTAAATACGGACGAGTTATGTCAGGATGATGAAAATGATGATGTAGAAGATGCAGGTTACTTGTGTCTTGTATGTGGTGAATTCGGGCGAGACAACGAGACATGGTATCGGTGCACTTTTTGTGGGCGCTGGGCTCATGCCGACTGTTCTGGATGGGATTCCGCGCACAATTATGTATGCGATATGTGTTGATCACCATTGCCCACATACTGATCACCATTGCCAATCGATGTTGACAATGGTGATCAAACTTATATTTTTTTAATTTGATGATTGTACCAAAATTAGTAAACTTATGTGATAAAAGTTGATCTCAGTTGATAGTTAAGAAAGTAAAGTTTATAATTAGAATAGAACAATAAATCGTTGATTGATAAACACGTTTTCTTTTCTGTTTTTGCTTAAGTGATCCCCATTACCTACATCTCCCCTACCTACAATACACACTGGACCTTAGTGTCCTATATCGGAACAACTTTATAAAAGGAATTATAGAATATTACAGTTGAATGTTGCAATAAAACAAGCTAAATCATTTTAAGCAATTAGTTTCATTAACCATAATTAAAATAAACGAAAACGAAACGTTCTATCGTAGTTCTATGGAACAAATGGGACAAATTTAGTTGCATCTGATCTATCATAGAAAAACAGGGACAAAAATGTTTCAACAGTTCTATGACGTCACATTTCTATAGAACTAATGGGAGACACCCAGAACGTTGACTGGTGCTACGACATAGCTACGCTGTGTCTACGAGATCGTCGTAGCTCGCAACAGAGAGGTACAGTTGTAGAAAGGTCATTTAAATTACATGAAGGTAGTTTAAATTCTCAAACAAAATAAATGGTTCACAGAGCAGAATTGAACTCTCAACAAAAGATATCCTGTACCTAGGTCAGGCAAATGTTTCAGTGAGAGCAATGGGACTTCCAATATGCCCATAGATTGTACCTATTGGCATCAATAAAACCGGTGGTTATAAAATAATACAATTTAGTACCTCAAATCATTTAATATCCATTTCCAGAAACAGTGTTAATCAAGTCAATACGCCGCGCGCCGTCGTACGCCTCGACTCAGTCAGGTGTTCAGATTCACGCGTCACATGTCGTGTTCATTAATATTAACGTAAACACAGCTCGCAGTAATTGATAAACTTACAAGTAGCTATGTCAGCTTGAATTATGAAAGCGTTGTTGGTTCTGTATCAAACTAACTGTTGAAAGTGACTTATAACAATAAACTCCAGTTGTGTCAATACGGTGGTTTCACACAGTTTAGTTTCTATTGAGAGTTTTGTACCTATAACTATAGAAAACGACTGGTGAAAGACATACGGACAGAAGCGTCTCAGTGAAAGGTATCCGTTTTTAACCTTTGAGTACGGAACCCTAAAAATACTATCAACATACTGAGTTGATAGTATCGATTATCGAAATAAAATTTAAGCCCGTCACATACCTAACCACATTTTAATGCGTTACCCGAAAGATGCAAGATATTTTGACTAAATCTATGTTACCTACAGACTATTATGACGCAAAATACTTCAAAAATTCTTCCATAATCCAGTAGATACTCAGTGCGCGTAGTAGTAGATACAAGGGCCCAGGGCCGTCTTAAGGCTATATAGCGCCAGGGTGCGAAGCTCAGACTGCGCAACCCCCCCCCCCCCCCTTCGGTCAACCAAAAAACGCAATAAATTTTTGATGTTTCACTTCTTTTTCTGTAAGATCTGTAATCTTTATAGTGCAAGTATTGCACAAATGCAGATCTACACCCAGTATATAATGCTACTGCTCCACCTGCGTTAACAATAATGTTGATGTCTAACTACTCGATAATTAAGGCATTAAGAATGCGCTTTGGCTACATTAACGTCACAACGGGTTTACTAATGTTTGCCATAATTTAATATGCCATACTGGTATTTGCCATATTTTCATTAGAAATAACGCTTCAGTTGCCGTAATCGTGAAATGACATAAAATGACTTTCACTAATTCCATTGGTCATAATCGATCAAGTGTCATAATAATTTAAATCCATAAATGTATTTGCCATAATTTTGCGTTTTCAATAATGCCATTTTCCATAACTTTTATTCACCATAATATAAATAAAGATAATTTATACGACACAGATTTTTTATTCACAATTAAACCTAAAACTAAACCTCATAATGGCGTCTACTAACCAAGCTCAACGGAGCCCCGCTTTGCGGGGCTCCTACTTCTGGGTGATTTAAAAAAAAACCACGAAGACTAAGGCGGGAGCTCCGCTTCGCTTCGCATCCGCCTAAGTCTTCTAACCTAACCTATCCGAGTCGGATTGCACTGAGTCGGGGTGTTAAGAATAATTAATATCGACCTAACAATATTATGTATTATTTTCATAATTATATCAAATTTTGATTATGTCAAGAGTCGATTATGAGATGTGTTACTTATGGAAACTGATTATTATGTTGTTATAGAAAGTCATTTTATGGCAAAAAAAAAAGTTATCACTGTTGAGTTGTTAAGGCAAACATTTTTTATTACACAATATTATGATCGGGGATGATTATGGCAAACAATATTAGTGCAAATGAATTTATGGAAAACGAGAGAAGACCGTCACAACGCCGTTAGAGTGGATTAATTCAAGAAGTTAGGCGTTAACACAAGATGGAGGTTGAACCTAATCACACATCACATCACATCGGTTTAAGGGGACTAGTTTAGAAAAAGACGAAACTCCGCAAATGAAGGCGTTTTTTGTCTACCTATGCAAACGGAAAATAATAGCCAGAAATAGATTTTTAATCTTAAAAATCGGTGTCAAAATATGCTTTGGTTGTAAATTTTATATTATTTATATATAATGTGTAAAGCAATCATAGAGTAAGCCCCAATTTATTAGATGAATGCCCGCGAAATGAGATGACGTTAACTGGCGTTAATGTAGCCAACATCGCTTAGCGCGCAAAACTACCTGCTAAAACACTTTGATGTGTCGAAAAAAACCGACAGCCCGAGCTATCGCTTAACGTTTAATGCCGTTTGTAATTTACCACGTTAAAACCTTGGCCACATCTACGTTGATGTGCTATTATGGTGTTCATTTAAGCGTTTAGACGCAGGTGGAGCAGTAGCATAAACGTGAATGTCGTGACTGACTGATAATCAACGCACATCCCAAACCGCTGGGACTAGAAAGTCCAAATTTGCCAAATAGGTTCCTTGTATGGTCTAGGGATCCACTAATAAAGGATTTTTGGAAATTCCACCATTAAGGTGGCAAAAATTACAATTTACTCCCTAAACACCTAATAATAGAGGCCATTTCGCTTAAAGTGCGGGCGCCAGGCGCCTATGTCAAAGGGCGCATCAAACGTCTTTGGAATGGAAACATTGCCGTATGCGTCTATATTAATATTATAAAGAGGAAAGATTTGACTGGTTGTTTGTTTGTTTGCATTGAATAGGTTCCGGAACTACTGGACCGATTTGAAAAATTCTTTCCCTGTTGGGAAGCTACACTCTTTGCGGTGAACATAGGCTATTTTTTTTAATTCCCGTATACCCACGGAAACGGGACCTACGTGGGTGAAACCGCGTGACGTCCGCTAGTGTTAAATAAATTTAATTGTTATGTATATAGAAATAAGAGCTATCTTACCTTGCATATCGTAAGCGGTATGACACGTGCCGAAAGGCACAAGTGACAATAATACAATGGTAATTTAATATGGGTGATGCCTATTTTTTATGCATGTAGGTGTTTATTTGACGTTAGTTTAACTCAAACTTAACTCAAATGGCGTTAATATTGTACTTATGAGTTAAAGTTTAATTATGTAAGCAAATATCGAAATGTTTAGAGCCCGGCCTGCGCCCCCTCGGGCTCGGCGCCCGGGTGCGGCCGCGCCTTTGAACCCCCGGTTAAGACGGCCCTGCAAGGGCCATGTTCCCGGTAAGCGGAAGGCATAAACTATCCAGAGCACTCGAAAAGCTCTAATGTCACGCCGCGGTAACGTCTGCGCCACGTCACCACTAGGTGTATCCTAACGTTATCTATTCAATAACATACTCGTAACTAGCAGCACACTTTTATGACGGCTCTGAATTGAATCTTATTACAATGTGACTAGAGAGTCACATTGTAATCGGTGGATTAGCAGAGGCTAATTCACCGATAAATATATCGAGTCAAGTGATGCTCTATCTGTTGCAGTTTTTGTGCTGCATACCAATGCAGCACAAAAACTGCAACAGATAGAGCATCGCTATGCATATTTGCCTACCAATTTATGACCAGCGTTCATGTGGGGGCTCCTTGGTGATAGCTTGACGGGCTTGACCTCGACGTTAACGCGTGAACGTAAATTTACTTAGGAAACGTCCTATGTCTTATGAGACAGCTGACGTTTCACGAGGAAATTTACGTCCACCGTTAAATGTTTTATGTTTCTTAACATTAACATTTCACCCGTAAAATTTCATCCACGTCCTCAATCAAATCGCATGAGCGAAAATTGGCGCTCCGTATCAAAAAGTACAACACCCAAAAATATTCAGATTAGAACAAAATCAAGATGCAAGACGGCAAGACCAAAGAATAAAATTTAAAGAAAAAAAAAGTGTGTGCGTGTAACCTTTACGCGCGATTGAAGTAAAACTTCTTTGCCATTGACGGCATCAAATGTTATATATATCATTCATTCGAATTTTGAATAGCGGAAAATATGTTTCCGCTATTCAAAATTCAAATAGTATCCAAGTGTTACCTACTTCCGTCAGAAAAACAATCTGAGTTACTGCCTAGTCGCGTCTAAAGAAGTTTTACTTCAAAAACCGATTCCAATACCTTATTTTTTTTTTACCACTAGAGTGGCAGACACAGGCATGCGGCCCACCAGATGTACACAGTCTATGGACGCTTGCAACACTAGAGGCGCCACAATCGCGCTGTCGACCCTGTAAAAACCCTTTAAGTCCCCTTTTAGGAACCCCATACTGTAGGCGTTTGGGAAAACCGAAGCAGGGAGATTATTCCACAACCTAAGCGTAGGTACGCGGAAGAAAGCCTCTATCGGATCTCACCGTGCTCTAGCGCTCAGGACGCAACGTGTGAGGATGAACACCCTGTCTGTGGCGAGCGGTGCGATGATAGAATGTAGCCGTAGGCATCATATCAAACAATTCTTCAGAGCACAAACCGTTGTACAGGCGGTAGAACACACACAGAGAAGCAAAGTCTCTCCTGTCACTAAGAGGTTTCACACCACCTGCAAGTATGGGATCGTTGACAACTATCATAGCTTATGGTGGTTCAGGTCTCTTTTTGGTCAACCACTCCCATAGAACACATTCCATGACTAATTAATCGTTATATAGAACAGAGTCATCTATCGCAAAGTCTATAAACTACAACAATAATTAGATATTGATAGTACGCAACAATCGTTTACGTAGTTACATGCTACGCTGCGCTAGATGGCTCTGACATCAACTTTACATTTAAAAGGCACGGAAAACGAGAGACAATAAACGAAATCATTGAAAATTTCGCATCTTTTGAATAAACGGTTAAACATTTATCTTAAAACAAGAGCTGAAACTCTTCTTAGGCCCGCCATACATCAGTTCGAGCATTTAGCCAGTGATCAACATACACTGACTGCTCTGGCAGTTATAACACCTACGAGTACTACCTACAACAGTTTGAACCTGCCATTACCCTGTTCTCAGTAGTACTACCGTGCAGTCTTTTCAGTAGTAGATACTACTGGTATTGCCTAAAAGAAAGAATATCCCAGTAGTATGTATGTACTACATGGTAGTACTGCGGCAGTTGGTGTGACCCATGTGTGCTTAGGACTTAGAAGTCTATAATGTTCACTACGAGTATGTAATCGCTGTTCGATTGAGGCACGTCACCACAACCTATGGACGCCTGCGGTGTTACACTCGATCCGAGACACAGACCCAGTACAATTTTTTATTGTTACATTAAAAAGGCAGCTATTTTTACACAAATATAGTGTACCCATTGTCTGTGGATCGACTGATTCAGTATTATAACAAAAATATTCCATATCCGTTTTTGGGAACAGAGTCATCTATCGCAACCTATAAGAAATATTACAGTAGCAGCTAATGATTTTAGGTTACACTGATTTTAATAGAAGTGTGTGGCGCTAGATGGCGCTGTTACCGCCACTGTAATGTGTGTTAACCATGTGTTAACAAATAACCGAAGATTTGCGGTAGCTTACCTACCTTTTCGGTTTTCTACCCCATAACAAAACGCATGACTAATTAACCAATCAATACACGCACTCGTTGGCTGCGGTGCGCGTGAGACTTGTGTCACCTTGTGTGTACTGAGTAGTTGTGAAGTAGTGCGTAGTGTGAGTACAGTGGTCCGTGGGACACTCGGAGAGGACCTCCTTCAGCGTGTGGTTCTGTGCCGGCTTCATGGCGGTTATTGCCAGTTCTGTAGGTAAGACAAAGTAGGGTTATTGTAAGTCGTTTCCTGATTTTTTAAGATTGCTGTTTTTGAAGGGTAAAAACGGGACTCTATACTGAAACTTCTTAGTCCGTCTGTTTGTTTCGAGGCTTTTGAGATACGGAACCGTGATAGCTAGAAAACTGACTGTTGCCGTTATAACAACAAATACTAAACACAGAAAAAAATATTTTAGAGGGTTCCCATAGGTACAAAAAACGTGATTTTTTGATTTGCTTCGTGATCTAAACTACAATCTAGAAAACAGTAGTGGTGAGAGGTACAAATCGACACACTGTACAATATATAGGTTCATTACATTATGGTAACGTCTTTATACCCGAAGGGGTAGGCAGAGGCATATTATATGCCCCCATTTTACAGTTTTAACTGTACAATGCTGCACAACTTCCTCGTACCGTTTGTGTCAGATCGTAGAAGAGAGGTCCTGAAGTGTCCCGGCAACTCAGTGTGGTGGCCAGTGAAGTCCCGCAGAAACACGGGTCCCTCCAGGCTCCACTGTCCGGGAACAGTGGACGCACACATACATCGGACTCATAGTCTCTCTCTACGAGTTACCAAAGGGAGTAGGAGTGGTACTCAAGTGTGTTTGTCTACAATGTAATGCACCAGAAATCAAGAGTTATATACTATGCCTGGGAAGTGCACAACTACAACACAATTTGTGAAGCTGAGCCCGTGCCCGGTGTAGAGTGGCACGGACGACACTCCAGCACCAGGGCTGTGCTAGCCGGAGGACCCGCCATCGCGCCAGTGCCTGTAGCATATCGCTCCCTGTAGCCTATCAAGTGTAAGCAATAAGCATTCGCTTCAGTTCAACAGTGAGGCCTGAGTGATGGACCGGGAATGCAGAGTCGGCAGAGTATCTACCGGGCGAGGTGACGCAACCACCCACTGTCTCCGTACCGAACACTTGTGTTAGGTTAGCAGAGGGCCGCCCCTTCAATGGTTGATAATATTGTCACCGGATTGGAACCATTAAATAGAGGCTCCTTCATTTCTCTTTCTCCTCTTAAAATCAGTTCGTTTAATGGAAGGTGAAAATGTACACGCATCAACACCGTCTAGGGATATTTTTTAAAAAGTTCTGCATCTCAAAAAATACTGGCCGATTTTAAAAACTTTTGATTGAATCTTATTTTGTAGGTATATTTGAATGATTCCAAATTTGAAATAAAAAAAAAAGAAATTAAAACAAATGATTTGCGCGGCATTAGTATAGCGAAGTTCGATATTTTAATTTTACCGACTATAGTTAATTGGTATTTGTTTTGTCCAAGTTTTAAAGCTAGTTATTGATTAATTACGAATTTATTTCATTGTGTAAGTCATGCAGCTACGCCATTTAACTAGAGAAGAAATGCTAAGGGCAGTAGGCATGCTCCAAGCTGCGGCTACTCAGCGGAGTATTGCTGAGGAGATTGGAACCAGGCAAAACGTTATTTCAAGATTGTGGTCACGTTATCGTGCAACCGGGGAAGTGGCTGAAAGACACCGTGGCGGGAGACGCATAACCACCCAACGACAAGACCGATTTTTACAAGTTGCCGCGAGAATGCAGCCAAACGTTACAGCCGTGCAGTTGGTTCAACGGCTCCAGTCATAACATCAATTGCATGTCAGTGACCAAACTATGAGGAGGAGACTGCATGAAGCTAACCTTCATGCTCGCAGGCCACTTCGTACTCCAGCACTACGCAGAGGAAATCGTGGACGAAGATTAGAGTGGGCTCGTGAACATTTGCTTTGGGAAGATAACCAGTGGTCTGTAGTACTGTTTACCGATGAGTCCCGATTCGGTTTTCATCCCGATTCACGAAGAGTACGCGTTTGGCGAGTTCCTGGTCGTGAGAGTCGTCTGCAACTCCCCCAGGTAGTCCATCAATACAAGGGCGGGACAATTATGGTTTGGGCGGGAAATCGTTTTGGTGGAAGAACGGACCTCGTTTGGATTAGAAACACCATGACCGCTGAAAAATACCGCGACCAGGTGCTTGTGCCCACTGTCTACCCTCATCGACTTCAAATGGGTCAAGAATTTACTCTCATGCATGACAACGCCTGTCCGAACACAGCGCGAGCGGTGACCAGCTGGCTGCAGGACCATGACGTGTCGGTTTTACCCTGGCCGGCGCAATCGCCTGATTCCATCCCATCGAGCATGCGTGGGACATGCTCCAAAGAAGGGCTTATAAGAATTTTCCTGCAGACATTGCGACTGAAGAGCAACTTATTTTGCATCTTAGCAGAACTTGGGACAATATCCCGCAGCGAGACTTTGATAACTTAATTCAAAGCATGAATAACCGTTGCAGGACCGTGGTTAACGTCATGGGTGGTTTTACTGACTACTGATTTTTCCTATCAGTGCAAAAACTTGAAAAGAAATTACTTATTCTTTTATTTTTTCGTAAATGACACATTCATCTTTGATTGCACCATTTTTTTACTTTTTGTTTTCATTTTAATAAAATTTTATATAAGTCGAAAATATATTTTTATTTTATTTAAAAATATAGTCTGAAAAATGGGCTTCCTAAAAATATAACATTGTTGCATATTATTCCTAACAGATTTTCTGAAAATTGAGAAAATGTGAAATATCCCTAGACGGTGTTGATGTGTGTATATCGCATCGAGAATAGTACGGTCACCACCTTCAAATTTCTTGTCAGTTCTTATACAAAGTCTCTAATTTTCCACCAGACGAGCGCTTTGGACCTGTACCTTTACGGTCGCCACACAGGTTCAAATAATCTTGCTCTGCAGCTGCTAGCTGTGTAGATAGGGATATATTATCGCGACAAGAGATTGTAGGAAATACGTACAACTGGAGGACAATACCGCAGCTCTAGTCTCGCCCGCGTGGGCGGCTCCTACAGTAGAGCAAGTGCCCTCGCCCGTGCGGTGACGTCACGCGTGGTAACACATGCCGCTGCCTGCGTCAGTGGCGCGGTGCGAGCACGGGCGCGGAGCGAGCGCGCGGCTCCAGCTCCGCGCCGCGGGGACAGCGCTGGAACGATCCGCTATTTACATCCAACTACATAGGTAATCAACTAAAAAGAAAATTTGACGGAAAAGGATGGTTCCGCACCAAAAAAAACGGCAGAAAATCACATTTGTATGGGATTTTTTTTATTTTACTATGTATTTGTTGTTTCGAAACAAATTATGTAGGTATTTATATTGTTTCAATACTTTCAATGCGCTCATAGTTCCGTGAACTTAGAATTTGATAAATAATCACTGCAGTAAGCAAATTTCGCTTTAGCGTGTCACCGCAGATGGGCACCTAACCGGTTTGTGATATTTCCATTTGCAAATGTTTCCGAGATTCTCAAGGAACGTTAAGTCGTTGATCATGGTTGTCAGTAAAATGGCTGTCGTAAAGCTTCGATGAAAGCTTTATAAAGCTAGCAAAAATAAACCTGAGAATCAGGTCGTCACAACCCGCGCCTGTACATTTCAACACGGCAATAGGCTCACCACTCACCGCCTGTTACGTGGAACATAACAAAAAGCGTGGAATGTCCCTTCGCGAAAAAAGGCGTGACGATAATGTATGCGCTTATATCAATATGAAAGTAAGTTTAATTAAAATAATTTCAATATTACCAAGTGGCTTCAATGAGACGTAAGCTTTACAGTTATAAAACTATTGCATACTTACCTCCGCGGTTTGTCGATGACTCCGAGCAGCCTGTAACACCGTGTGGTCTCCTGGATCAGCCCCCTGTTGTGAGACTTCTTGTAGAACTCCAGACATCTGCACGAACAATGAAATACATCAATCGTGTGATTCACGCGACACTACGCGGAATGTACGCTAAGTGGACACCTGCCAACAAACATTACTGTTACAGTCTACTAACTTTTGTTACTACAGTACTGTCAACGAGGTTCTCACTTACGCTAAGGTTACGCGCCTGCCAACAAACATTACTGTTACAGTCTACTAACTTTTGTTACTACAGTACTGTCAACGAGGTTCTCACTTACGCTAAGGTTACGCGCCTGCCAACAAACATTACTGTTACAATCTACTAACTTTTGTTACTACAGTACTGTCAACGAGGTCCTCACTTACGCTAAGGTTACGCGCCTGCTAACAAACATTACTGTTACAGTCTACTAACTTTTGTTACTACAGTACTGTCAAGGAGGTCCTCACTTACGCTAAGGGTACGCCTGCCAACAAACATTACAGTTAGTCTAATAACTTTTGTTACTACAGTACTGTCAACGAGGTCCTCACTTACGCTAAGGGTACGCCTGCCAACAAACATTACTGTTACAGTCTAATAACTTTTGTTACTATAGTACTGTCAACGAGGTTCTCACTTACGCTAAGGTTACGCGCCTGCCAACAAACATTACTGTTACAATCTACTAACTTTTGTTACTACAGTACTGTCAACGAGGTCCTCACTTACGCTAAGGTTACGCGCCTGCTAACAAACATTACTGTTACAGTCTACTAACTTTTGTTACTACAGTACTGTCAACGAGGTCCTCACTTACGCTAAGGGTACGCCTGCCAACAAACATTACAGTTAGTCTAATAACTTTTGTTACTACAGTACTGTCAACGAGGTCCTCACTTACGCTAAGGGTACGCCTGCGAACAAACATTACTGTTACAGTCTAATAACTTTTGTTACTATAGTACTGTCAACGAGGTCCTCACTTACGCTAAGGGTACGCCTGCCAACAAACATTACTGTTACAGTCTACTAACTTTTGTTACTACAGTACTGTCAACGAGGTCCTCACTTACGCTAAGGTTACGCGCCTGCCAACAAACATTACTGTTACAGTCTACTAACTTTTGTTACCATAGTACTGTCAACGAGGTCCACACTTACGCTAAGGGTACGCCTGCGAACAAACATTACTGTTACAGTCTACTAACTTTTGTTACTATAGTACTGTCAACGAGGTCCTCACTTACGCTAAGGGTACGCCTGCCAACAAACATTACTGTTACAGTCTAATAACTTTTGTTACTATAGTAATGTCAACGAGGTCCTCACTTACGCTAAGGGTACGCCTGCCAACAAACATTACTGTTACAGTCTACTAACTTTTGTTACTATAGTACTGTCAACGAAGTCCTCAATTACGCTAAGGGTACGTCTGCCAACAAACATTACTGTTACAGTCTACTAACATTTGTTACCATAGTACTGTCAACGAGGTCCTCACTTACGCTAAGGGTACGCCTGCGAACAAACATTACTGTTACAGTCTAATAACTTTTGTTACTATAGTACTGTCAACGAAGTCCTCACTTACGCTAAGGGTACGCCTGCCAACAAACATTACTGTTACAGTCTACTAACTTTTGTTACTACAGTAATGTCAACGAGGTCCTCACTTACGCTAAGGTTACGCGCCTGCCAACAAACGTTACTGTCTACTAACTTTTGTTTAATACAGTACTGTCAACGAGCTCCTCACTTACGCTAAGGGTACGCCTGCCAACAAACATTACTGTTACAGTCTAATAACTTTTGTTACTATAGTACTGTCAACGAGGTCCTCACTTACGCTAAGGGTACGCCTGCGAACAAACATTACTGTTACAGTCTAATAACTTTTGTTACTATAGTACTGTCAACGAAGTCCTCACTTACGCTAAGGGTACGTCTGCCAACAAACATTACTGTTACAGTCTACTAACATTTGTTACCATAGTACTGTCAACGAGGTCCTCACTTACGCTAAGGGTACGCCGGCCAACAAACATTACTGTTACAGTCTAATAACTTTTGTTACTATAGTACTGTCAACGAAGTCCTCACTTACGCTAAGGGTACGCCTGCCAACAAACATTACTGTTACAGTCTACTAACTTTTGTTACTACACTACTGTCAACGAGCTCCTCACTTACGCTAAGGTTACGTGCCTGCCAACAAACAATACTGTTACAGTCTAATAACTTTTGTTACTATAGTACTGTCAACGAGGTCCTCACTTACGCTAAGGGTACGCCTGCCAACAAACATTACTGTTACAGTCTACTAACTTTTGTTACCATAGTACAGTCAACGAGGTCCTCACTTACGCTAAGGGTACGCCTGCGAACAAACATTACTGTTACAGTCTAATAACTTTTGTTACTATAGTACTGTCAACGAGGTCCTCACTTAAGCTAAGGGTACGCCTGCCAACAAACATTACTGTTACAGTCTACTAACTTTTGTTACTACAGTACTGTCAACGAGCTCCTCACTTACACTAAGGTTACGCTTGCCAACAAACATTACTGTTACAGTCTAATAACTTTTGTTACTATAGTACTGTCAACGAGGTCCTCACTTACGCTAAGGGTACGCCTGCCAACAAACATTACTGTTACAGTCTAATACCTTTTGTTACTATAGTACTGTCAACGAGGTCCTCACTTACGCTAAGGGTACGCCTGCCAACAAACATTACTGTTACAGTCTACTAACTTTTGTTACTACAGTACTGTCAATGAGGTCCTCACTTACGCTAAGGTTACGCGCCTGCCAACAAACATTACTGTTACAGTCTACTAACTTTTGTTACTACAGTAATGTCAACGAGGTCCTCACTTACGCTAAGGTTACGCGCCTGCCAACAAACATTACTGTTACAGTCTACTAACTTTTGTTACTACAGTACTGTCAACGAGGTCCTCACTTACGCTAAGGTTACGCGCCTGCCAACAAACATTACTGTTACAGTCTACTAACTTTTGTTACTACAGTACTGTCAACGAGGTCCTCACTTACGCTAAGGGTACGCCTGCCAACAAACATTACTGTTACAGTCTACTAACTTTTGTTACTACAGTACTGTCAACGAGCTCCTCACTTACACTAAGGTTACGCTTGCCAACAAACATTACTGTTACAGTCTAATAACTTTTGTTACTATAGTACTGTCAACGAGCTCCTCACTTACGCTAAGGTTACGCGCCTGCCAACAAACAATACTGTTACAGTCTAATAACTTTTGTTAGTATAGTACTGTCAACGAGGTCCTCACTTACGCTAAGGGTACGCCTGCCAACAAACATTACTGTTACAGTCTACTAACTTTTGTTACCATAGTACTGTCAACGAGGTCCTCACTTACGCTAAGGGTACGCCTACGAACAAACATTACTGTTACAGTCTAATAACTTTTGTTACTATAGTACTGTCAACGAGGTCCTCACTTACGCTAAGGGTACGCCTGCCAACAAACATTACTGTTACAGTCTACTAACTTTTGTTACTACAGTACTGTCAACGAGCTCCTCACTTACACTAAGGTTACGCTTGCCAACAAACATTACTGTTACAGTCTAATAACTTTTGTTACTATAGTACTGTCAACGAGGTCCTCACTTACGCTAAGGGTACGCCTGCCAACAAACATTACTGTTACAGTCTAATACCTTTTGTTACTATAGTACTGTCAACGAGGTCCTCACTTACGCTAAGGGTACGCCTGCCAACAAACATTACTGTTACAGTCTACTAACTTTTGTTACTACAGTACTGTCAATGAGGTCCTCACTTACGATAAGGGTACGCGCCTGCCAACAACATTACTGTTACAGTCTAATAACTTTTGTTACTACACTACTGTCAACGAGGTCCTCACTTACGCGAAGGTTACGCGCCTGCCAACAAACATTACTGTTACAGTCTACTAACTTTTATTACTACAGTACTGTCAACGAGGTCCTCACTTACGCTAAGGGTACGCCTGCCAACAAACATTACAGTTAGTCTAATAACTTTTGTTACTACAGTACTGTCAACGAGGTCCTCACTTACGCTAAGGGTACGCCTGCGAACAAACATTACTGTTACAGTCTAATAACTTTTGTTACTATAGTACTGTCAACGAGGTCCTCACTTACGCTAAGGGTACGCCTGCCAACAAACATTACTGTTACAGTCTACTAACTTTTGTTACTACAGTACTGTCAACGAGGTCCTCACTTACGCTAAGGTTACGCGCCTGCCAACAAACATTACTGTTACAGTCTACTAACTTTTGTTACCATAGTACTGTCAACGAGGTCCACACTTACGCTAAGGGTACGCCTGCGAACAAACATTACTGTTACAGTCTACTAACTTTTGTTACTATAGTACTGTCAACGAGGTCCTCACTTACGCTAAGGGTACGCCTGCCAACAAACATTACTGTTACAGTCTAATAACTTTTGTTACTATAGTAATGTCAACGAGGTCCTCACTTACGCTAAGGGTACGCCTGCCAACAAACATTACTGTTACAGTCTACTAACTTTTGTTACTATAGTACTGTCAACGAAGTCCTCAATTACGCTAAGGGTACGTCTGCCAACAAACATTACTGTTACAGTCTACTAACATTTGTTACCATAGTACTGTCAACGAGGTCCTCACTTACGCTAAGGGTACGCCTGCGAACAAACATTACTGTTACAGTCTAATAACTTTTGTTACTATAGTACTGTCAACGAAGTCCTCACTTACGCTAAGGGTACGCCTGCCAACAAACATTACTGTTACAGTCTACTAACTTTTGTTACTACAGTAATGTCAACGAGGTCCTCACTTACGCTAAGGTTACGCGCCTGCCAACAAACGTTACTGTCTACTAACTTTTGTTTAATACAGTACTGTCAACGAGCTCCTCACTTACGCTAAGGGTACGCCTGCCAACAAACATTACTGTTACAGTCTAATAACTTTTGTTACTATAGTACTGTCAACGAGGTCCTCACTTACGCTAAGGGTACGCCTGCGAACAAACATTACTGTTACAGTCTAATAACTTTTGTTACTATAGTACTGTCAACGAAGTCCTCACTTACGCTAAGGGTACGTCTGCCAACAAACATTACTGTTACAGTCTACTAACATTTGTTACCATAGTACTGTCAACGAGGTCCTCACTTACGCTAAGGGTACGCCGGCCAACAAACATTACTGTTACAGTCTAATAACTTTTGTTACTATAGTACTGTCAACGAAGTCCTCACTTACGCTAAGGGTACGCCTGCCAACAAACATTACTGTTACAGTCTACTAACTTTTGTTACTACACTACTGTCAACGAGCTCCTCACTTACGCTAAGGTTACGTGCCTGCCAACAAACAATACTGTTACAGTCTAATAACTTTTGTTACTATAGTACTGTCAACGAGGTCCTCACTTACGCTAAGGGTACGCCTGCCAACAAACATTACTGTTTCAGTCTACTAACTTTTGTTACCATAGTACTGTCAACGAGGTCCTCACTTACGCTAAGGGTACGCCTGCGAACAAACATTACTGTTACAGTCTAATAACTTTTGTTACTATAGTACTGTCAACGAGGTCCTCACTTAAGCTAAGGGTACGCCTGCCAACAAACATTACTGTTACAGTCTACTAACTTTTGTTACTACAGTACTGTCAACGAGCTCCTCACTTACACTAAGGTTACGCTTGCCAACAAACATTACTGTTACAGTCTAATAACTTTTGTTACTATAGTACTGTCAACGAGGTCCTCACTTACGCTAAGGGTACGCCTGCCAACAAACATTACTGTTACAGTCTAATACCTTTTGTTACTATAGTACTGTCAACGAGGTCCTCACTTACGCTAAGGGTACGCCTGCCAACAAACATTACTGTTACAGTCTACTAACTTTTGTTACTACAGTACTGTCAATGAGGTCCTCACTTACGCTAAGGTTACGCGCCTGCCAACAAACATTACTGTTACAGTCTACTAACTTTTGTTACTACAGTAATGTCAACGAGGTCCTCACTTACGCTAAGGTTACGCGCCTGCCAACAAACATTACTGTTACAGTCTACTAACTTTTGTTACTACAGTACTGTCAACGAGGTCCTCACTTACGCTAAGGTTACGCGCCTGCCAACAAACATTACTGTTACAGTCTACTAACTTTTGTTACTACAGTACTGTCAACGAGGTCCTCACTTACGCTAAGGGTACGCCTGCCAACAAACATTACTGTTACAGTCTAATAACTTTTGTTACTATAGTACTGTCAACGAGGTCCTCACTTACGCTAAGGGTACGCCTGCCAACAAACATTACTGTAACAGTCTACTAACTTTTGTTACTATAGTACTGTCAACGAGGTCCTCAATTACGCTAAGGGTACGTCTGCCAACAAACATTACTGTTACAGTCTACTAACTTTTGTTACCATAGTACTGTCAACGAGGTCCTCACTTACGCTAAGGGTACGCCTGCGAACAAACATTACTGTTACAGTCTAATAACTTTTGTTACTATAGTACTGTCAACGAGGTCCTCACTTACGCTTAGGGTATGCCTGCCAACAAACATTACTGTTACAGTCTACTAACTTTTGTTACTATAGTACTGTCAACGAGGTCCTCACTTACGCTAAGGGTACGTCTGCCAACAAACATTACTGTTACAGTCTACTAACTTTTGTTACTATAGTACTGTCAACGAGGTCCTCAATTACGCTAAGGGTACGTCTGCCAACAAACATTACTGTTACAGTCTACTAACTTTTGTTACCATAGTACTGTCAACGAGGTCCTCACTTACGCTAAGGGTACGCCTGTGAAAAAACATTACTGTTACAGTCTAATAACTTTTGTTACTATAGTACTGTCAACGAGGTCCTCACTTACGCTGAGGGTACGCCTGCCAACAAACATTACTGTTACAGTCTAATAACTTTTGTTACTATAGTACTGTCAACGAGGTCCTCACTTACGCTAAGGGTACGCCTGCCAACAAACATTACTGTTACAGTCTACTAACTTTTGTTACTACAGTACTGTCAACGAGCTCCTCACTTACACTAAGGTTACGCTTGCCAACAAACATTACTGTTACAGTCTAATAACTTTTGTTACTATAGTACTGTCAACGAGCTCCTCACTTACGCTAAGGTTACGCGCCTGCCAACAAACAATACTGTTACAGTCTAATAACTTTTGTTAGTATAGTACTGTCAACGAGGTCCTCACTTACGCTAAGGGTACGCCTGCCAACAAACATTACTGTTACAGTCTACTAACTTTTGTTACCATAGTACTGTCAACGAGGTCCTCACTTACGCTAAGGGTACGCCTACGAACAAACATTACTGTTACAGTCTAATAACTTTTGTTACTATAGTACTGTCAACGAGGTCCTCACTTACGCTAAGGGTACGCCTGCCAACAAACATTACTGTTACAGTCTACTAACTTTTGTTACTACAGTACTGTCAACGAGCTCCTCACTTACACTAAGGTTACGCTTGCCAACAAACATTACTGTTACAGTCTAATAACTTTTGTTACTATAGTACTGTCAACGAGGTCCTCACTTACGCTAAGGGTACGCCTGCCAACAAACATTACTGTTACAGTCTAATACCTTTTGTTACTATAGTACTGTCAACGAGGTCCTCACTTACGCTAAGGGTACGCCTGCCAACAAACATTACTGTTACAGTCTACTAACTTTTGTTACTACAGTACTGTCAATGAGGTCCTCACTTACGATAAGGGTACGCGCCTGCCAACAACATTACTGTTACAGTCTAATAACTTTTGTTACTACACTACTGTCAACGAGGTCCTCACTTACGCGAAGGTTACGCGCCTGCCAACAAACATTACTGTTACAGTCTACTAACTTTTATTACTACAGTACTGTCAACGAGGTCCTCACTTAAGCTAAGGTTACGCGCCTGCCAACAAACATTACTGTTACAGTCTACTAACTTTTGTTACTACACTACTGTCAACGAGGTCCTCACTTACGCTAAGGGTACGCGCCTGCCAACAAACATTACTGTTACAGTCTACTAACTTTTGTTACTACACTACTGTCAACGAGGTCCTCAATTACGCTAAGGGTACGCCTGCCAACAAACATGATTGTTACAGTCTACCAACTTTTGTTACTACAGTACTGTCAAAGAGGACCTCACTTACGCTAACGTTACGCTGATGCCAAAAAACGTTAGTCTACTAACTTTTGTTTAATAGAGTACCAGGCTACGCGCCTGCCAACAAACATTACTGTTACAGTCTAATAACTTTTGTTACTACAGTACTTTCAACGAGCTCCTTACTAACTGTTAGGAGGCCGACCCAAAATGTCTTTTTAAAAAAAAACTATTTATTCGCCACGAACTTGTTTTATTGAAGAACACTTACATAGGCTTTGACTACAGAACCTTTAAGTGAATGCAACTGACCGACCCGGCGTATGGAATCTAACTAACTTGAAAAATGGTAAATCAAAATGGAGTATTAATCATAATGTCGAATCTGCACTTTAGCGCGATGTGCGACGTAAATGTCCAGTGTCGACTATGCAATGTTTACATGTAAAATAGAGATATAACAGCTCCCCCCTTTTTGACGGAGCATTATCTAAATTAAGATAAGCGAAGTCACGAAATGGCAAAGATTCTGTAGTTTACAATGGTATCTTAAAAATATAGAAATGCTTATTATTACCATCAGTAAAACATTACATGTACTTATGTGAAAAGTAGACCCAAAATGATATAGTAATTAACTATAGTTAACAAAATTAGAACTTAAGATTAGGTAATTAATAGAATTCATATTGAATTGAAACAACAATAAAAAGAAATAATTCGAAAATTCAAAAATTTAAATTTCTCCTTGAGGCAAATTCAACCTTATGAACTTTTTTACAAGGTGTGAGGTTAGGCAGAGATTGAATAGACTGATTGTCATTATCATCATTTGAATTTGAAATTTCAGTCATCTCTATAGAATTAGAAGATTTAGAGCTGTGTCTGATTGTTTTCTTGTTATGACATTGGTTAAAAATCTGGATACAGCAGGAAGCAGTGCCGTTAGAGTTTCTACAGAATTTATTATAAGTTTTATAAGCAATATACAAGAATAGACTTATGATTAAGATATATGTAAAAGTTGAATAATAATGGCCATATTTAATAAAATGTGACTCCTTTTGGAGTGCATCTAGTTCCGAGTCTAAGCTGTCTAGTTGATGACTCGCGTATTTAAGAGAATCTAAGTTAATTTTACTCAAAGAAATCGGCGTTAGATTAGGTAAAGTTTTATTAAATATGTCCTTCTTACAACAATTATCTAGAGTAATGTCAAAGTTAATATCTAACGATGATTTAAAAGAATACATATAGGAAGTCGTTGGCATAAGTTGAATGGTTTTAGAGTAACCTATACAGTTCTCAGTTAGTTTTACAATGCCTGTGCCAACAATAGAATGATCTTGAATATCATCATCATATTTTATAGTTAATTTGTTAGTATTAGATTGTACAAAAATCCATCTATTATTATTTAATTTCTGCCAAATATCGATTTGACCATACAAGAACTTTGCATTGCACTTATTTGGTAAAGATAGAATAACTTCAGTTAACAATTTCGTTTCACAATTAGGATTATTTGATGTCGAATAAACAGATATTTGTGGACAAATAGAATAATCATTGGTAATTACATTGCAATCATCTAAATCATTTAACATTGAATAATGCATCCTATCATCACTTAAAGCCATATAAGTATGTGAAGGCTGAATAAGTGCAAAAGTTTTAACATTCAATTCGTCATGTGGAGTAGGCAAAGGAATGTTTTTATAAACAGTGAACTTCTCAGGTGTTTTCAAGGGGATTTGCAAAAGAAATACAATCTTGTTTTTGTAGTAATAAGAACTAAGTTGGGATACATCTATCAGTGAGTTAATATTATTAATACTTAGTTGGACTGGAAAATCTAGTCGTTTATTTATTTGATTACTATGTTTACTTAATTCGATAAAAAGGTTGGAAGGACTTATTACACTAGGGTGTAATACATTAACTTTAGAGAATAAAATAGCATTTAAAGTAGTATCTAGTAAATTAGAGATAGTTAATAAAGAACTTTCAATAATACTAAGTAAATTATTTAGCCTAGTTATATAAAGTAGTAAATTATCGGTTTTAGTGATTTGGGAAAGAATTTCATTCATATTATTTATTTGGGTATTCAACTTTATTTCGTTTTGATTTAATTTATATACTGTAGAGTTAAAATTATTTATAGTAGATTTAATTATGTGAATGTTGTCTCTAAATAATGTGAACAATTCATTTTCACTCTTCTTGCATGATTCTATAGCAGCATCGTATTTGCGAGCATCGTCGGCGTCTAATGTGCCAAAGAAAAATTTGAGGACTTCTCCTCCGAATTCTAAAGATCTCTTAACTCTATGGTGAATTGATTGATTACTGATAATGTGAGATAAAGATTGTAATTTAATAAAATTAGTTTGGATTAAAACTTCAATAGGACTGGAAAAATCTTTACATTGAGATATTTCATCTGATTGCAATTTAGAACAAAGGGCAACAGTATTCTGCAACATATTCTCTACTTTATTAAGGTATGGGTCTAACGATATAATGTCAATGTGAGTAATTACTTTCCAATAATCATTATAAAATGTAACGTGAGTTATTGGTTCAAAATAAATTCCTGGACTATGAGCTATAGGTATAATTCTGGATTCTGCATCGCATCCATAGCATAAAGCTCTGAAAATAATTACATAGAAATTAAAACTAAGAAACTTGATTTAAGACACAGCGGGCTTAATTTCATTAGTATGGTGTTTCACATGTTTTCGTCCTATTAAGAGTGTTACATTATGTTTATTATGTACCTTAATAATCTTGTAAGGGCCCTTCCATATGGGCGATAAGGCTTTGCGTAACCTATGATGATGTTTTAAGTAAACTAAATCACCAGCTTTATAAGTTACTTCACGGGAATTAGAGTCGTAATATTGCTTTGACTTTTCTTTATTACTAATTATATTTTGAATTGCCTTTTCTCTACTAAAACGCATTCTGTATTGTAGAGCGCGTATGTATTCGTGATAAGTGGTATTCGAAGAGGTTTCATACAAAGATGTTGGAATATTGGGTTTACAACCATATAATAATTCGTAGGGTGTAAAATCGGTACTAGTATGTGGAGTGGTATTATATGCTAAAATGGCAGTGAACAAATAACAATGCCAATCATTTTGGTTTTCGTTAACGAAAGATTTCAAATATTCTTTCATAGTAGCATGTGACCGTTCTAGACTTCCATTCGTTTGAGGATGGTATGGAGTAGTAAATAAAGCTTTAACTTTTAGTATTTCAGTTAACTGTTTAAACAAATCAGATGTAAAACAAGTGCCTAAATCGGTTAAAATAGTTTTAGGGAAACCGAACAGAGACATAAAATGTACGAGATTACGAGCTATTTCTTCACTAGTAGCTATAACCATGGGGTATGCACTAGAAAACTTAGTCAAGTCATCTTGCAGAGTTAAAATGTATTTGAAGTTTTGGAAACCTGCATCAGGTAAGGGACCTACGATATCTAAAGCGAGGCGTTCAAATGGCCTTGTAGACGTAGAAGTAATTTCCATCGGGGCTTTATTTGACATTCTTAGGGGTTTATTGATTTGACAAAGTTTACATTTCTTAACATAATTCTCTATATCGGAGCGCATACCTTTCCAATAATATGCGGCTTTAATTCGTTTAAACATGCGATTCGATCCTGGGTGACCAGCAATCGGAGAGTCGTGGTTTTCTTTTAATATTTTAGGTACCTCGACTGGAGCAGGGTAAATAAGTTGATTTTTATAGATATGAATCTTAATACGAGTATCATGGAAAATATATGCAATCATATTATATATTTTGGTATAAGTTAACTTAGAAAAGGGATCAGAGAAATCAGGTAAAGCAAGATCAGTTAAATCAGAGTTTTCGATTGAGATTTTATCTCTAAGCTTAATTAATAAATTATAGATATCTTTAAACTTAGTTTCCTCATAATGATGAATTTTAGTAAATAAGAAATAGTATGATTTATTTTTATCGAGAATGCATTGGATTGTGAAGGGTTCCCTTTCAGAGTTTAGTAAGTCGTCAGGCTTATCTAACTGGGATAGAATTTCTTCACAATGCGGTATAGAGTAGTCAAAGTCTAAAGAGACTGGACACACGATTGCTTTTATTTTTGTTAAATGTAAGCTTTGTGTGTGCTCTTCGATAATAGTATCTGAAGTAGACAATTTATTTGTGAATTGATCTTTAAAGTATTTCTCGTAAGAGAAGTTATTCAATTTACTAATATCAATGACATTGACCGGACAGCGTGAAAGTGCGTCCGCGTTAGAATTAAGACGACCCTGTTTATAAACTATTTCATAGTCATATTCCTCTAATTTGAGACGCCAGCGAATGAGTCTACTGCCTGGGTCTTTTACATTGAATAACCACACAAGTGGCCTATGATCGGTAACGATTTTGAATTTGTGACCATAAAGATAAGGCCGGAAGGTTTTAACGGCGAATAGAATGGCTAGAAGTTCTTTTTCAGTGGTTGAATAGTTTCCTTCTGCACGATTTAGGGTACGGGATGCATAAGCAATTGGTTTATCGTTTCCGATAGGACCTTGAGATAGAATTGAACCAACAGCGTAGTTACTAGCATCCGTGGTGACTACAAAGGGTTGTGAAAAATCGGGATATTGAAGAAGCGGTGCAGTTGTCAATTTTTCTTTTAGTACATCGAATGCAGTTTGCTGCTCCGATGACCAATGGAAAGAAGCATTTTGCTTAAGGAGTGATGTAAGGGGCTTTGTTAATTTTGAGAAATTATTAATGAAACGGCGATAGTAGCCAATGAGACCTAGAAAAGATTTGATTTGTTTGGGGTTATTAGGAGTTGGAAATTCTGAGACGGCTTTTACCTTCTCGGGGTTTGGAGAGACACCTTTATCGGTGATAACATGACCTAGATAAGTTACTTCTCTTCTTAGAAATTCGCATTTATCTGGTTGTAGTTTTAAATTAAATTTCCTAAAGCGGTCAAAGACTAACCTAAGCTTTTTCATGTGACTTTGAAGATCAGAACTATACAAAATACAGTCGTATAAGTAAATATAGCAATGTAGACCCTGTAGACCTGATAGAACCGTGTTCATGAGCCTTTGGAAGGTCATTGGTCCTGTCTTGAGCCCGAAGGCTAAACGATTAAATTGGTAGTGTCCTGACATGCTAGAGTTAGTACTGATTGTAAAACCTGTCTTTGCAGCATCTTTGGGATTCATCCGTACTTGGTGAAATCCACTAGCAAGATCTAAAGTAGTAAAATATTTAGAGTGACCTAATTGGTCGAGAATATCGGTAATAAGAGGCAGTGGATAACTTTCAGAAACAGTGACATCATTAAGGCGGCGATAGTCAATTACTACACGCCATTTCTTTTTGCCGGAGGCATCGGACTTTTTGGGAACTACCCATACAGGGGCACTCCAAGGTGAAATCGAAGGGGAGATAATATTTTGTTCGAGCATTTGTTTTATTTGTTTATCGACTTCCTCCTTATGGCATTCAGGAAAGCGATAGGATTTAGCATGAATAGGTGTTGCATCTCCTGTGTCTATCGAATGTTCGATTGCACTAGTATACGACAAAGGTTCGCCTTCGATATGAAATATATCTGTATACTCAGAACAGCAGTCGAGAAGGGACCTTTTCTCCTCCTCATTTAGGTGGGAACAGCGTATTAAATTTAAGACGTATTGACTACGATTTAATTGAGAAGAAGTAGTAAAAATAGAATTAATATTTTGAGTTGAGTTAGAACTATAATTTTCTATAGGTGTCAACTCTACACAATAATCTTTGACAACTAGATCGACGTCAGTTGTATTTAGGACCGTGACATTGACTTTCTCGTTTGGTTTTATATTTACCAAACAATTAGCGACATAAATGCCTTCTCCTAAGGTATGATCTAATACGAGAGCTTCATTGTTTATGTAGCGCTCGGGACAGTAATTTGATATAGCACATTCGATAACAGTCTCAGAGCGTGCGGGAATAGAATAAGTAGGTTGATTAAGTATAATCGGGACCTTGTGATCAAATAAAGTCATTATTTTCAAATTATAATCTATCGAAGCATTGAAAGAATTTAGGAAATCTGTACCTATGATTCCCTCATACTTGAGATTTATGGAGTCATTAACTACATGAAATAAATGTTCATAAGTATTTTTATCTAAAATAAATTGTAACTTAATTGAACCTAAGGTTTCACAATACGTGTTAGTATCATTTATACCTCTTATTTTTACGGTATCTGGCAGAAGATCTGGAATATTTACCAGACTTGACAGTTTAATGATACTAATACCTGCTCCTGTATCGATAAGAAAGTTAATAAAGTTAGGAGAATGCTTGGTTAAAAGAGTTGTATATGGTAATGAAACTTTACGCATATTTAGGCTAGTTTCAAAGATAGGAGTTTCCTTTAATGTGTTTTGAGAGTCAGAGTTAACTTGTATCAACGTCTCGTGTAATTGAGATTCAGTGGATTCAGTGGAAATAGTAGAATTAGTATGACTCTGTACCTTACTAGGCAGCAGAGGTGTATGAGAACAAGATTCAGTGGAAATAGCAGATTTTTTGTGACTCTGTACCTTATTTGGCAGCAGAGGTGTATGAGATTCAGTGGAAATAGAAGATTTAGTATGACTCTGTACTTTATTAAGTAGCAGAGGTGTAATAGAAATAGTATGACTCAGTCCCTCTTTGGGCGGCTGAGGTGTAATAGAACTAGTATGACTCAGTCCGTCTTTGGGCGGCTGAGGTGTAATAGAAATAGTATGACTCAGTCCGTCTTTGGGCGGCGGAGGTGTAATAGAAATAGTATGACTCAGTCCCTCTTTGGGCGGCTGAGGTGTAATAGAATTAGTAAAAGATTTAGTATTACGATGTAAATTATATGAAATAGGAGATGTAGTAAGTAAATCCGTGCCCTTGCAAAGATTTGATTTCGGTGGACACGAGCCCGAAATCTTATTTAGTTTAAAGATTGTGAATTTTGTGAATTAAGTAGTTCGTTTTCGTTGCACATGAAGTTAACCGGAGCAGAGCTAGAGCTGGGGTTGGAAGTACGGTTATATGCAAAACTTGGGTTATAAGAGGAATTTCGATTCTGGTGATTAAAATTAATATTACGATTTAGATTATTACGATTCGGAACAGTGGAACTAGAATTGAATTTTTGTTGGAGATTATACTGACGTTTACGGCATTGGTCAATTGTATGCCCTATATTTTTGCAGTAGTTACATGAAAGAGTATTAGAAGTTCTCCGAGGTGGTAGGTCATGAGGAGATGGTTTCCTATGAAAACACTTTGAGCTATCATGGCCTTTCTTGTTACATATTGAGCACAGCTGTAAAGGTTTAGTAGTGGAACGTGACAAAAGATTATATAGTTTTTCTTCCTCGATAGCATGCTGTACTGCTTCGCCAAGTGACCTTGGATTTCTACACCTAACTATATTAGAAATAGAAGAGTTTAAACCTAACATGAATGTATTCAAGGCCAGCTCTTCCATGGCGGCTATCCTACCAGGGAGTTCTGACTGGTCCTTGCAATTGTAATAGGTGTCGGATTGGATCCGCGTTAATATTTGTTCTATTCTTAAAGAGTATTTGGTAACATCCTCAGAAGTTAGCTGTTTACAGCTTTGCAAATCAACTAATAGATGTGTAGCGTGTTTCTTTTCGCCAAATGTAACTCTAAGGAAAGATTTGATTTCGCTCCAGTCAGAAAAAGTTTTTAAACTACAAGCAACTTGTGCTTTTCCTTCTAGTTGCGAAATTACATATTTACATAATACTAATTGCTGTTCGGGACTGGCGAGATTCATTGCATTATCACAATTAGTAAGGAATGCGGGCAGCGATTCCTTTTCGCCATTATAAGTTTTAATAAATTTAGTTAAGAATGTAAGGGTTAACTTATCAGATCTTTCCTCATTTTTCATCGAAATTGTAAATTATAAGTAGTAAACTAATCGGTACAAAATATTAAAACAGAAACAGAGACACAGAGATATTAAAAGAAATTGTAAAATTACCTAAAACACAATAGAAAAATAGAAATTAAGAATACATAAAACACAATAGAGACTCACAGAAACACGAGCGCGGTTAGATGCAAGCGTAGCATAACGTGAGCACGCGGTGACACGGCGATGCAATGTTGCAACGTGACCCTCGAAGTTGGAGTTGCTGGATTCCACGTGGCAGAAGACTGCGTCGTGAATCTATTGATTGAGATGGTAAGGTGGTGAGTTAGATTTTGGTGCGGGCTCTGGATGTGGAGGCTTACCGTCGACCAGTGACCGTGACCGGGTGGCGTAGCAGTTGGAAACTCTGGTTGGACTCTTGGCGTGGAGCGGGCTCTCGCAGCAGGGAGGCTTACCGTCGTCCTCGTCCTCTTCCAAGTTTTCAGGTGGTGCGGTGCAGGCTTTCCTCTCGGCAAAGGCTTACTGTCGACCGGAATTTTGGGGGCTCAAAAAAAATCGAGATGCCAGATGTCGTCTGAAGACTTTCTGCTCTGGCATCCCACTTCTGACACCAATTGTTAGGAGGCCGACCCAAAATGTCTTTTAAAAAAAAAACTATTTATTCGCCACGAACTTGTTTTATTGAAGAACACTTACATAGGCTTTGACTACAGAACCTTTAAGTGAATGCAACTGACCGACCCGGCGTATGGAATCTAACTAACTTGAAAAATGGTAAATCAAAATGGAGTATTAATCATAATGTCGAATCTGCACTTTAGCGCGATGTGCGACGTAAATGTCCAGTGTCGACTATGCAATGTTTACATGTAAAATAGAGATATAACATAACGCTAAGGCTACGCGCCTGCCAACAAACATTACTGTTACAGTCTAATAACTTTTGTTACTACACTACTGTCAGCGAGGTCCTCACTTACGCTAAGGGTACGCGACTGCCAACAAACGTTACTGTCTACTAACTTTTGTTTAATACAGTACTGTCAACGAGCTCCTCACTTACGCTAAGGGTACGCCTGCCAACAAACATTACTGTTACAGTCTACTAACTTTTTAAACTACAGTACTGTCAACGAGGTCCTCACTTACGCTAAGGTTACGCTGATGCCAACAAACGTTACTGTCTACTAACTTTTGTTTAATACAGTACTGTCTACGAGCTCCTTACTAACGCTAAGGCTACGCGCATGCCAACAAACATTACTGTTACAGTCTACTAACTTTTGTTACTACACTACTGTCAACGAGGTCCTCACTTACGCTATGGGTACGCCTGCCAACAAACATTACTGATGCAGTCTACTAACTTTTGTTACTACAGTACTGTCGACGAGGTCCTCACTTACGCTAAGGGTACGCCTGCTAACAAACATGATTGTTACAGTCTACCAACTTTTGTTACTACAGTACTGTCAAAGAGGTCCTCACTTACGCTAACGTTACGCTGATGCCAACAAACGTTAGTCTACTAACTTTTGTTTAATAGAGTACTGTCTACGAGCTCCTTACTAACGCTAAGGCTACGCGCCTGCCAACAAACATTACTGTTACAGTCTAATAACTTTTGTTACTACAGTACTGTCAATGAGGTCCTCACTTACGCTAAGGGTACGCGCCTGCCAACAAACGTTACTGTTACAGTCTACTAGCTTTTGTTACTACACTACTGTCAACGAGGTCCTCACTTACGCTAAGGGTACGCGCCTGCCAACAAACGTTACTATACGAGACGTTTATCCGCCCGAGCCAAAGGCGAGGGTGGATATTAAGTCGAGGATAAGTCTACTAACTTTTGTTTAGTACAGTACTGTCAACGAGGTCCTCACTTACGCTAAGGTTACGCTGATGCCAACAAACGTTACTGTCTACTAACTTTTGTTTAATACAGTACTGTCTACGAGCTCCTTACTAACGCTAAAACTACGCGCCTGCCAACAAACATTACTGTTACAGTCTAATAACTTTTGTTACTACAGTACTGTCAACGAGGTCCCCACTTACGCTAAGGGTACGCCTGCCAACAAACATTACTGTTACAGTCTACTAACTTTTGTTACTATAGTACTGTAAACGAGGTCCTCAATTACGCTAAGGGTACGTCTGCCACAAACATTACTGTTACAGTCTACTAACATTTGTTACCATAGTACTGTCAACGAGGTCCTCACTTACGCTAAGGGTACGCGCCTGCCAACAAACGTTACTATACGAGACGTTTATCCGCCCGAGCCAAAGGCCAGGGTGGATATTAAGTCGAGGATAAGTCTACTAACTTTTGTTTAGTACAGTACTGTCAACGAGGTCCTCACTTACGCTAAGGTTACGCTGATGCCAACAAACGTTACTGTCTACTAACTTTTGTTTAATACAGTACTGTCTACGAGCTCCTTACTAACGCTAAAACTACGCGCCTGCCAACAAACATTACTGTTACAGTCTAATAACTTTTGTTACTACAGTACTGTCAACGAGGTCCCCACTTACGCTAAGGGTACGCCTGCCAACAAACATTACTGTTACAGTCTACTAACTTTTGTTACTATAGTACTGTAAACGAGGTCCTCAATTACGCTAAGGGTACGTCTGCCACAAACATTACTGTTACAGTCTACTAACATTTGTTACCATAGTACTGTCAACGAGGTCCTCACTTACGCTAAGGGTACGCCTGCGAACAAACATTACTGTTACAGTCTAATAACTTTTGTTAATATAGTACTGTCAACGAGGTCCTCACTTACGCTGAGGGTACGCCTGCCAACAAACATTACTGTTACAGTCTAATAACTTTTGTTACTATAGTACTGTCAACGAGGTCCTCACTTACGCTAAGGGTACGCCTGCCAACAAACATTACTGATACAGTCTAAAAACTTTTGTTACTATAGTACTGTCAACGAGGTCCTCACTTACGCTAAGGGTACGCCGGCCAACAAACATTACTGTTACAGTCTAATAACTTTTGTTACTATAGTACTGTCAACGAGGTCCTCACTTACGCTAAGGGTACGCCGGCCAACAAACATTACTGTTACAGTCTAATAACTTTTGTTACTATAGTACTGTCAACGAAGTCCTCACTTACGCTAAGGGTACGCCTGCCAACAAACATTACTGTTACAGTCTACTAACTTTTGTTACTACACTACTGTCAACGAGCTCCTCACTTACGCTAAGGTTACGCGCCTGCCAACAAACAATACTGTTACAGTCTAATAACTTTTGTTACTATAGTACTGTCAACGAGGTCCTCACTTACGCTAAGGGTACGCCTGCCAACAAACATTACTGTTACAGTCTACTAACTTTTGTTACCATAGTACTGTCAACGAGGTCCTCAATTACGCTAAGGGTACACCTGCGAACAAACATTACTGTTACAGTCTAATAATTTTTGTTACTATAGTACTGTCAACGAGGTCCTCACTTAAGCTAAGGGTACGCCTGCCAACAAACATTACTGTTACAGTCTACTAACTTTTGTTACTACAGTACTGTCAACGAGCTCCTCACTTAAACTAAGGTTACGCTTGCCAACAAACATTACTGTTACAGTCTAATAACTTTTGTTACTATAGTACTGTCAACAAGGTCCTCACTTACGCTAAGGGTACGCCTGCCAACAAACATTACTGTTACAGTCTAATACCTTTTGTTACTATAGTACTGTCAACGAGGTCCTCACTTACGCTAAGGGTACGCCTGCCAACAAACATTACTGTTACAGTCTACTAACTTTTGTTATAACAGTACTGTCAATGAGGTCCTCACTTACGATAAGGGTACGCGCCTGCCAACAACATTACTGTTACAGTCTAATAACTTTTGTTACTACACTACTGTCAACGAGGTCCTCACTTACGCTAAGGTTACGCGCCTGCCAACAAACATTACTGTTACAGTCTACTAACTTTTGTTACTACAGTACTGTCAACGAGGTTCTCACTTACGCTAAGGTTACGCGCCAGCCAACAAACATTACTGTTACAATCTACTAACTTTTATTACTACAGTACTGTCAACGAGGTCCTCACTTACGCTAAGGTTACGCGCCTGCTAACAAACATTACTGTTACAGTCTACTAACTTTTGTTACTACAGTACTGTCAACGAGGTCCTCACTTACGCTAAGGGTACGCCTGCCAACAAACATTACAGTTAGTCTAATAACTTTTGTTACTACAGTACTGTCAACTAGGTCCTCACTTACGCTAAGGGTACGCCTGCCAACAAACATTACTGTTACAGTCTAATAACTTTTGTTACTATAGTACTGTCAACGAGGTCCTCACTTACGCTAAGGGTACGCCTGGCAACAAACATTACTGTTACAGTCTACTAACTTTTGTTACCATAGTACTGTCAACGAGGTCCCCACTTACGCTAAGGGTACGCCTGCGAACAAACATTACTGTTACAGTCTAATAACTTTTGTTACTATAGTACTGTCAACGAGGTCCTCACTTACGCTAAGGGTACGCCTGCCAACAAACATTACTGTTACAGTCTACTAACTTTTGTTACAACAGTACTGTCAACGAGCTCCTCACTTACACTAAGGTTACGCTTGCCAACAAACATTACTGTTACAGTCTAATAACTTTTGTTACTATAGTACTGTCAACGAGGTCCTCACTTACGCTAAGGGTACGCCTGCCAACAAACATTACTGTTACAGTCTAATACCTTTTGTTACTATAGTACTGTCAACGAGGTCCTCACTTACGCTAAGGGTACGCCTGCCAACAAACATTACTGTTACAGTCTACTAACTTTTGTTACTACAGTACTGTCAATGAGGTCCTCACTTACGATAAGGGTACGCGCCTGCCAACAACATTACTGTTACAGTCTAATAACTTTTGTTACTACACTACTGTCAACGAGGTCCTCACTTACGCGAAGGTTACGCGCCTGCCAACAAACATTACTGTTACAGTCTACTAACTTTTATTACTACAGTACTGTCAACGAGGTCCTCACTTAAGCTAAGGTTATGCGCCTGCCAACAAACATTACTGTTACAGTCTACTAACTTTTGTTACTACACTACTGTCAACGAGGTCCTCACTTACGCTAAGGGTACGCGCCTGCCAACAAACATTACTGTTACAGTCTACTAACTTTTGTTACTTCACTACTGTCAACGAGGTCCTCACTTATGCCAAGGGTACGCGCCTGCCAACAAACGTTACTGTCTACTAAATTTTGTTAAATACAGTACTGTCAACGAGGTCCTCACTTACGCTAACGGTACGCCTGCCAACAAACATTACTGTTACAGTCTACTAACTTTTTGAACTACAGTACTGTCTACGAGGTCCTCACTTACGCTAAGGTTACGCTGATGCCAAGAAACGTTACTGTCTACTAACTTTTGTTACTATACTACTGTCAACGAGGTCCCCACTTACGCTAAGGGTACGCCTGCCAACAATTATTACTGTTACAGTCTACTAACTTTTGTTACTACAGTACTGTCAACGAGGTCCTCACTTACGCTAAGGGTACGCGCCTGCCAACAAACGTTACTGTCTACTAACTTTTGTTTAATACAGTACTGTCAACGAGCTCCTCACTTACGCTAAGGGTACGCCTGCCAACAAACATTACTGTTACAGTCTAATAACTTTTGTTACTATAGTACTGTCAACGAGGTCCTCACTTACGCTAAGGGTACGCCTGTCAACAAACATTACTGTTACAGTCTACTAACTTTTGTTACTACACTACTGTCAACGAGCTCCTCACTTACGCTAAGGTTACGCGCCTGCCAACAAACAATACTGTTACAGTCTAATAACTTTTGTTAGTATAGTACTGTCAACGAGGTCCTCACTTACGCTAAGGGTACGCCTGCCAACAAACATTACTGTTACAGTCTACTAACTTTTGTTACCATAGTACTGTCAACGAGGTCCCCACTTACGCTAAGTGTACGCCTGCGAACAAACATTACTGTTACAGTCTAATAACTTTTGTTACTATAGTACTGTCAACGAGGTCCTCACTTACGCTAAGGGTACGCCTGCCAACAAACATTACTGTTACAGTCTACTAACTTTTGTTACAACAGTACTGTCAACGAGCTCCTCACTTACACTAAGGTTACGCTTGCCAACAAACATTACTGTTACAGTCTAATAACTTTTGTTACTATAGTACTGTCAACGAGGTCCTCACTTACGCTAAGGGTACGCCTGCCAACAAACATTACTGTTACAGTCTAATACCTTTTGTTACTATAGTACTGTCAACGAGGTCCTCACTTACGCTAAGGGTACGCCTGCCAACAAACATTACGTTACAGTCTACTAACTTTTGTTACTACAGTACTGTCAATGAGGTCCTCACTTACGATAAGGGTACGCGCCTGCCAACAACATTACTGTTACAGTCTAATAACTTTTGTTACTACACTACTGTCAACGAAGTCCTCACTTACGCGAAGGTTACGCGCCTGCCAACAAACATTACTGTTACAGTCTACTAACTTTTATTACTACAGTACTGTCAAATAGGTCCTCACTTAAGCTAAGGTTACGCGCCTGCCAACAAACATTACTGTTACAGTCTACTAACTTTTGTTACTACACTACTGTCAACGAGGTCCTCACTTACGCTAAGGGTACGCGCCTGCCAACAAACATTACTGTTACAGTCTACTAACTTTTGTTACTACACTACTGTCAACGAGGTCCTCACTTACGCTAAGGTTACGCTGATGCCAACAAACGTTACTGTCTACTAACTTTTGTTTAATACAGTACTGTCTACGAGCTCCTTACTAACGCTAAAACTACGCACCTGCCAACAAACATTACTGTTACAGTCTAATAACTTTTGTTACTACAGTACTGTCAACGAGGTCCCCACTTACGCTAAGGGTACGCCTTCCAACAAACATTACTGTTACAGTCTACGAACTTTTGTTACTACACTACTGTCAACGAGGTCCTCACTTATGCCAAGGGTACGCGCCTGCCAACAAACGTTACTGTCTACTAAATTTTGTTTAATACAGTACTGTCAACGAGGTCCTCACTTACGCTAACGGTACGCCTGCCAACAAACATTACTGTTACAGTCTACTAACTTTTTGAACTACAGTACTGTCTACGAGGTCCTCACTTACGCTAAGGTTACGCTGATGCCAACAAACGTTACTGTCTACTAACTTATGTTACTATACTACTGTCAACGAGGTCCCCACTTACGCTAAGGGTACGCCTGCCAACAATTATTACTGTTACAGTCTACTAACTTTTGTTACTACAGTACTGTCAACGAGGTCCTCACTTACGCTAAGGGTACGCGCCTGCCAACGTTACTGTCTACTAACTTTTGTTTAATACAGTACTGTCAACGAGCTCCTCACTTACGCTAAGGGTACGCCTGCCAACAAACATTACTGTTACAGTCTACTAACTTTTGTTACTACAGTACTGTCAACGAGGTCCTCACTTACGCTAACGTTACGATGATGCCAACAAACGTTAGTCTACTAACTTTTGTTTAATAGAGTACTGTCTACGAGCTCCTTACTAACGCTAAGGGTACGCGCCTGCCAACAAACATTACTGTTACTGTCTTCTAACTTTTGTTACTACAGTACTGTCAAGGAGGTCCTCACTTACGCTTAGGTTACGCTGATGCCAACAAACGTTACTGTCTACTAACTTTTGTTTAAAACAGTACTGTCAACGAGGTCCTCACTTACGCTAACGGTACGCCTGCCAACAAACATTACTGTTACAGTCTACTAACTTTTTGAACTACAGTACTGTCTACGAGGTCCTCACTTACGCTAAGGTTACGCTGATGCCAACAAACGTTACTGTCTACTAACATTTGTTACTATACTACTGTCAACGAAGTCCCCACTTACGCTAAGGGTACGCCTGCCAACAAACATTACTGTTACAGTCTACTAACTTTTGTTACTACAGTACTGTCAACGAGGTCCTCACTTACGCAAAGGTTACGCTAATGCCAACAAACGTTACTGTCTACCAACTTTTGTTTAATACAGTACTGTCTACGAGCTACTTACTTACGCTAAGGGTACGCGCCTGCCAACAAACATTACTGATACTGTCTACTTACTTTTGTTTAATACAGAACTGTGTACGAGTTCCTTACTTATGCTAAGGGCACGCGCCTGCCAACAAACATTACTGTTACAGTCTACTTACTTTTGTTACTACAGTACTGTCAACGAGGTCCTCACTTACGCTAAGGTTACGCTGATGCCAACAAACGTTACTGTCTACTAACTTTTGTTTAATACAGTACTGTCAACGAGGTCCTCACTTACGCTAACGGTACGCCTGCCAACAAACATTACTGTTACAGTCTACTAACTTTTTGAACTACAGTACTGTCTACGAGGTCCTCACTTACGCTAAGGTTACGCTGATGCCAACAAACGTTACTGTCTACTAACTTTTGTTTAAGACAGTACTGTCTACGAGCTCCTTACTTACGCTAAGGGTACGCGCCTGCCAACAAACATTACTGTTACAGTCTACTTACTTTTGTTACTACAGTACTGTCAACGAGGTCCTCACTTACGCTAAGGTTACGCTGATGCCAACAAACGTTACTGTCTACTAACTTTTGTTTAATACAGTACTGTCCACGAGCTCCTTACCAACGCTAAGGGTACGCGCCTGCCAACAAACATTACTGTAACTGTCTACTAACTTTTGTTACTTCACTACTGTCAACGAGGTCCTCACTTACGCTAAGGTTACGCTGATGCCAACAAACGTTACTGTCTACTAACTTTTGTTTAATACAGTACTGTCTACAAGCTCCTTACTGACGCTAAGACTACGCGCCTGCCAACAAACATTACTGTTACTGTCTACTAACTTTTGTTACTACAGTACTGTCAACGTGGTCCTCACTTACACTAAGGTTACGCCTGCCAACAAACATTACTGTTACAGTCTACTAACTTTTGTTACCACAGTACTGTCAACAAGGTCCTCACTTACGCTAAGGGTACGCCTGTCGACAAACATGATTGTTACAGTCTACCAACTTTTGTTACTACAACTTACGCTTAGGTTACGCTGATGCCAACAAACGTTACTGTCTACTAACTTTTGTTTAATACAGTACTGTCTAGGAGCTCCTTACTAACGCTAAGGCTACGCGCCTGCCAACAAACATTACTGTTACTGTCTACTAACTTTTGTTACTACAGTACTGGCAACGAGCTCCTCACTTACGCTAAGGGTACGCGCCAGCCAACAAACGTTACTATCTACTAACTTTTGTTTAATACAGTACTGTCTACGAGCTCCTTACTTACGCTAAGGGTACGCGCCTGCCAGCATACATTACTGTTACAGTCTACTTACTTTTGTTACTACAGTACTTTCAGCGAGGTCCTCACTTACGCTAAGGTTACGCTGATGCCAACAAACGTTACTGTCTACTAACTTTTGTTTAATACAGTACTGTCTACGAGCTCCTTACTTACGCTAAGGGTACGCGCCAGCCAGCATACATTACTGTTACAGTCTACTTACTTTTGTTACTACAGTACTGTCAACGTGGTCCTCACTTACACTAAGGTTACGTCTGCCAACAAACATTACTGTTACTGTCTACTAACTTTTGTTACTACAGTACTGACTACGAAGTCCTGACTTACGCTAAAGGTACGCGCCTGCCAACAAACGTTACTGTTTCTGCGGCTGCAGAGTCGGAGTTTTCTATCTACCTTAGTACATAATATAGGTAGATAGAAAACTCCGAAACAAACATTTTTGTGGATCACAAAAATATTTGGAACTACCCGGGAACTAAACCCAGGACCTCAGCGCGTCAGTCGATTACACTACCGAATGCGCAACCAATTTCTAAGTAAATCATACATACATAAATATCACGCCTTTCATCCCCCTAGTGGTAGACAGACGCACCTTTTAGATTTTGTCCCACGTAATAGGTGGTGAGATGTGTTGCCGTAAGTACAGGCGCAGGTTGTGATTGTCTGCTGTTGAAATTTTTCTAGCCTTCCATAAAGGCCTTCAATTTGGCTAAACGACTGTCATTTTCCTGGCAACCGGGACCAACGGCTTAACGCGCCTTCCAAAACAAGGAAACGCTCGCAAATAAATGTAACAAAGTGTTCACGTGATGGCCACCCATCCATAACCGGCCACAGTAAATGTTGCTTACAACAGTGATCGTTTACACATCACTGAGTCCGCGGAGCTACGAGCGTTTTTAAGTGCATAACATACATAGAAAACACCCAAACTCCGAAACAAACATTTGTGGATTACGCAAATCGAGAATCGAACCCAGGACCTCAGCGCGCCAGTCGGTTACACTACCGAATGCGCTACTGATTTCTTAATACATAAGTACGTAATTTACATAGAAAGCACCCAAACTCAAAAACACATTTGTAGCTCACACAAATATTTGGACCGACCCGGGAATCGAACCCAGGACCTTAGCGCGCCAGTTGATTACACTACCGAATGCGCTACTGATTTCCTAATCCATAAGTAAATTATTTACAAACATTTGTGGATCACACAAATATTTGGACCGACCCTGGAATCGAACCCAGGACCGCAGCGAGCCATTCGGTTATACTACCGAATGCGCTACCCATTTCTTAATCCATAAGTATATTATTTACAAACACCCAAACTCCGAAAAAACATTTGTGGATCACACAAATATCTGGACCGACCCGGGAATCGAACTCAGGACGCTTACACTCCCGACTGCGCCATCGAGGCAGTCCTTAATAAACTCTTTAAGTTACCAATTGGTTTTAATTTAGTAGCATAGCAAAGTGTTGGCTAATACCATGAAGGTAGCATCTCCTATATTTGTGAAAATCAAAACTGTCTATCTACCATGGTTCATGGGATACAGCCAGGTGACAGACAGATAAACAGATGGACAGTGGAGTCTCAGTTTCATTTTTACCCTTTGGGCAATGGACACTGAAAACCAGCTCTATAGGTACAGTGGTATTTAGCAGTAACTCATATGTATTAAAACCAGCCAAGTGCAAGTTGGACTCGCGTACAGAGGGTTCCATACCAAAAAATTGCTAACAATCACGTTTGTTGAATGAGACCCCCCCCCCCCTTGCCCCTCTTTTTTCTGATTTTAGTATTTGTTGTTATAGCGGCAACAATAGTAATAGGTAATTTCATCTGTGAACATTTCAGTCTCCTAGCTATCTCGGTTCCTGAGATACAGCCTCGTGACGGACAGACAGACAGACAGACCGTTAAGTCTCATGAATAGGGTCCCCATTTTACCCTTTGGGTACGGAACCCTAAAAAGAAATAGATACGTAAGGGTACTAAATACCTCAAATGAGAGTTCAACGATAGACAACAGAAGCTCTCATCTCCCTCTCCTCCAACACAGTACTCACTACCTCCCCCACGCCGCAGCACGTCCCGCACACGTCCAGCCAGTCCAGGGGCTGTGAGCGGCGCGGCGCAGGCGAGGTGTCGCGGCCTGCGCGGGGAGGGGCTCCCACAGCAGCGCTGCTACTTCAGTGCTACTACTTGCTCAAACTCACTATGAAATATTCTAGAAAAACATGCAATCTGTGATCCTGCTAATATTATAAACTAGCTGTTCCCCGCGGCTTCATCCACATAGAAATCATTATTGCATAAAATCATTACCCTCTTTTTGTGTAGTCGGTTAAAAAGTAGTCGATGTCCTTCCCAGGGACTCAAACTATCTCTATACGAAATTTCAGCGGTTTAAGCATGAAAGCTAATAGACAGACAGAGTTACTTTCGCATTCATAATACTAGTAGGGATAAGTAGGGATGTGAAAGTTTGCGAAGATAGGTATTTGGATTTTTAGATGTGTAGATTCTTGTTACTCAAACTTGTTCTAACGGCTGAACAGATAGGGCTAAAATTTGGTACCGGTATAGATCATAGTATAGAATAACATATAGGTAGGTAGGCTTCTTTTAGTCTCAGGAATATGTTCCCATTGACAGCCAGAATGGGAACACAATTTCATCAGTCGCAACCATCATCTGATTAGGTAGTTTGGGCTAGGAAAAATAATTGCATATAAACCTATTCTTGCGGTGATCCAGAACTTATGAACAAACAGCTTTTGAATACACCTGGTAGTGGTGAGGTAGCTTCGTCTGAACTGACTCCTTATTAATTCCAGAGAAACCTACTGAAGTTTAAATCCTAATAAATAGTATAATAATATATATTTTGTGACATGTTGATGATAACCCTTCCATGCACTTTATGACATAACAGGAATATTAATAAATCACTGGTTACTTCTATGTTATGTACAGAAACATTTCTGGGCCTGTGGGAAATAGCAGTAGAGTACACCTTTTCCTAAAAAGTTAAATCCAAACTCTATTAGGGATCTCAGCTAACCGCAGTGTGCTTCTTTGTTTATTTAAAACTGTGTGCGACCAACTCAGAATTTATTTTGTTCGAATAACAATCCATACCTACCGGGTCACCTTATAATAATTTATCTTGGTGATACTTACATAAATTTGTATGAATATTTGCTGCACTTACCTTAATTGGTGTTGTTGATGATATCTTGGAGGCCCGGGAACAGGATCAAGGTATGGGGACTCTGCTCACTTTATTAGATTTTTCACTTGTCAAAACCCCTTGTGTGGAAGTAGTGACAGGTGCATATAGTTGTTAGGTAGCTTTCCTTCCCTGATTAAAAGAAGTAGATGTACAGAAAGATGGAGGTAATATTAATATTATGGAGACCTGTAAGTCTAAAGGAATTTATTTGGTATTACACTATTCAAAATTTGCAATACCAAATTCCTTTAGTCAAGAGCTGGGAATTTGTACCATATGATAGTAAGTACTCAAAGTTCATATACCTATGTTTAGTGCAATAAACCAGAGGACATTATGCAATGGTGATGGAATGTGACCAGTATTGTGCACTGAGGGAACAGCACCTCATAAGTATCCAACTGAGTAAGACTAACCATTGTCCTTAGTACATCACTGTTTGAGGACTGCAAAGCATTGTGATGGTCTAACTAAGGTTTGTGTGAAGAAAAGGAGAGAAAGGGTGGAGCGGGCTGAGTAAATGAGTAGTGTGGATGGAAATGGACATGAAGTGTAAAGTGTAGTATAATGAATGATTGATTGACACCACTAGGCTAGCATGGTCACATCAAGTACCTAACCAAAGTCTAAACAAACACTTAGATTAAAAAAGTTAAGAAGGTTTACTTTGCTTTTTGTGTTATTTTGACTCCCAGATCGGAGTAGAGTACCTAAAAATAAAGCTTATTTACCTACCTATATTTAAGCATCTGAACTAGAATATGAACTAATGGATAACAGCAGGCTCTTCTAGTTGATTCAGCTGCTGACTGATTTCAAATTATAATAAAACAATATTTAGTCCAGAACCAACGTAAGGCATGAAAACTTGAGCTTCCTCTTACGTTTATATGACACCAATGTCGCTAGGCACCATAGAAAACAGTTTTATAATTAATATGAACTTTAAAGTAATATGTTTGAGTAACTTACGTCCTTAGTTAATTCAGTACGAACGTGAAAATCAGATTTTAGGTTTACTTAACTAGAAGTTAAAACCATGAACCAAACCTTACTTATTCTATTCTATTCTCTATTCTTACTCACCTTCCTGCATCCTTTTTTCTTCCACATCACAGAGCTTGTTGTTCTGAAGAAACAGTATTCTTCTGCTGGGTGAAATGCATTCAAAGTAGATGATTGGACTTGGACATGTTTTATTCACACACTGTAACTCAGTAAAATATTCAATAGCACATTTTCTGGTTATATATTTTACTTCATTATCTTTTCAATTAAAAAGATAAACTAGAGTATAAAAGTAATCAAAACTTTGAACTTGAAAACAGAAAACATTTAAAAACCCGCGTCGCGCGTCATCGTCGTACCGCCCGTTTTTGACATTCATCTTTTTTAATTATTCGTTCGACACGCGGATCAGGCTATGGTGACTGAGACCATGCTGCCTAGCCTTTGATAAAGTTTTTAGTCTGCAAAATATTTTTATTGTAAGTCCAAGCACTCATCCTCTACGGCGACCCTGTCAGTCAGTCAAGTACAGCCTTCAATTCAATTCTTTCAATGGCCTTCTGCGCTCATAACATGAATAGATTCCTATTTTTTTACGTTTTTCACCTAACTAAATGCTACACAAAATATTAATATTTTGTCGACCAAAAAAAGTCCATGCTTAATAAAATGGTCGAAAATGTCCAGTATCTAGAGCTAATAGCGAAGGAGATTTGTCTCGGGATCTGATCGGTAGACTTGAGTGCGATTTCAGTTTTTATTCTCTTATTATTCTCTTATGGCAATAGATAGATATCGACTATTTTCCGCCAAAGACTCAGTGTGGATTTGGTAAGGTAAGTGTTTATGCGGTCGGTCCACACGTATCCATCCATACTAATATTATAAAGCTGAAGAGTTTGTTTGTTTGTTTGAACGCTAGGATCTCAGGAACTACTGGTTCGATTTCTAAACTTCTTTTACAGTTTGATAGTCCATTTATTGAGGATGGCTATAGGCTTTATAACATCACGCTAAGATGAATAGAAGCGGAGCAGCAATGAAGAATGTTCCGATAACGGGGAATTATTTTTACCGTCTGAGAGCTTCTGAGAAATTTTGTACTATAAAATTGTTTCTCTTAAAAAGTTCTAAAAAGTCTGCGACAGCATAATGTCTATCTTTTAAGGTTCGCTCACAATAACCTAATTTGTCTTTCTTTAAGCACTTACCTACATGTAGCATAGTACCTATGTAGGTACGTAGTAGTGGTATGCCCTTAGGCATGTAGTTATTTTACATATTTTAGAAAAACTGTTTAGCTTTATGAAGTAAATAACAGTTTAATAATCTTCCAGGGCGGCGCTAGTGAGCGCAGTGAGCTTGGGGCATAGTATCCATATTATGTTACAGTCAACTCTCCAGCCATTATGTACCTATACCTAATGTTTCCTCAAATTAGACAAAGTGATAACTGACAAAGAATTAATCACATTAACTATAGTCCGCGCCAGTTAGCGTGGCAATACAGGACATTAAACCCACCTTCTTCCCGAAAAAAACGATAGATTACTATAGTACCTATCGTTATAGTATCGCTCCCATTGATAAACTGCCGAAAACGGACATCGATCGATTATCATAATACGGGGGAATGTAGTCCTACGAAGCTACAAGAGAACGCACTAAAAATAAAGAATTAAAGATTTTTACATAATCACTTTTCTGGTAGTAAATGATAATTGCAAAAATGTGCCGCATCAGAACTGATTATTATGAGTGTAAATTGTATAAGAGGTCGACATTTTGACTGTTAAGTACTAATAAAATCGTTTATTGTAATGTTAAAACCTTAACAACTGTCACATAAATTAAAGAATATCATTACATTCAAATAAAAAACCGGAAACATTACAATTTCTGATAATTGAGTATCATTGAAAATAAAAAAATCGAAAATTTTAGACAAACGCGGCGCTTCTGGTAGATTACGAACACTGCACAGCCCTCGACTCGCCAGGGATGCGGCACCCTCGGCCTGCCGCCGTCCGCGCCCGCGCCGGTGTGTCGGCACAGCTCCACCATCCTGTTTGTTTATACCGTGAATTACCGTGTCACATGCGCCTCGTGCAAGTCGTGCACAGACGTGTTTCGGAAACTTATGATTGTTGTTAATTTTGTTCTTCGTGTGATAGTTGTGGGAAGTTTTTGTTATTTCTTTGTTGTTAATGTTGTTGTTATTGTTGCTGTTATTTTTGTTATTGTGTTGTTGATTTTTATTGTAAAGAAATGTAACCAGAGGCCGGACCATCTACTGGTTAACCCATTAAACGCCGCCGTCGACGTAATATTTTACAAGCAGAAGCCGGTTCCGGGCGTACCTATACCTTTTACTTCCCCGACACAGAAACGGCCATCAAAAGTTATCACCAGTGGCGAAAAACTTATGATAATTAACATAATATGTAAATATGTGAAAAAATCAACGCCGGAGCATGAACACTTCACTAATCACGATTTGGTGAAAAAAACAGCTGAAAGCTGCCTTAAATCTTTAAGGCAGAATACGAAAAACTCTCGGCAACAGTTGTATTTAATTTCAAAGAAAACTGATAGTAATGAATTATAATTATGCGTAGTATTTTTTTTGTGTTGTAAATAATAACTATTATTGTGTAAAATAAATGACTGATATTTAATTATGTGTTGCTTCAATAATGCATCCTACGGTTATCATCCTCTGCCTAACTCGGAGCTGTCTAGACGACTATACCACGATTCACTAACGACAGCATTTTCTGTCGTTTTATGAACATTGAATCTGTCGTATTTGCAAATCACGTAACAGTGGTAGGGGGGTGTGAATGACTTGTATTGCCACGATAACTGGCGTGGACTATAGGAATTTTATATAATATCTTCGCTGACTTGGATAAAGCAATAAAACAAGTAGGTAATAAATTGTACTTCAATCTTTCTAATCGTAGGTACTTATAATTATTAAACAATTAAATTAAAAATGTTTTATTTATAACATAGGTACATACTCGTAGGTATATGGTTATCATTACCGGTAGGTATAATACCTACCTACCTACAGTCACAGCAGAGATTACTATCATGTTGGATGTAACCAACATAGGTCTAGTTACTTTTAATAAAAATCATTTTAGAAGGGATAGGTACCTACGAGAATTTATCCTGGGTTTAAAATTTGATTTGTCTTAATGGTGATTATAAAACACCACTAAATAGATATTAAAAACACCATTACACTTGAGTAGCTTTATTAGCAGCATTAATTAAAAACTGTTCTGTCACTTCACAGGAATTTCCTTTTCTGCGTTTAGGTGGAAGTTTTGGTGCAGTTTTTGACCTACCTACAGTACCACTGACCACATTCACTGAATATCCTGGCCTCAACTCAAGGTTCTTCACTATACTCTCCTGTTCTGACAGGGTTACTGTCAAAGGTCTTTGCTGTAATTTTATCATCTGGTTATCAGACATAGCTTCTAGTGCTAACAGTTGATTATGTATGTTGGGTGAACTCAAGCTGTTCCTGGGTATTGTAGCGTGTGGAGTGCCGGGAGCTGGTAAAGGCGCTTGTTCGACATCATCTGCATTACTTGGTATTTTCTCCATTGGTACGCGATCCATTTCACTCTTGTTCAAATTACAATAGTTGGCTCCGTGAGAAAATAATGTTATATTTAAAGCATCATGGTAAGGAAACACACCATTTAATGTTGAGTAAACTTCAAGACGTAAACTGTTGTCTTGAACCGTTTTTGGTTTTCGTGGTAGTGTGACGTAACCATTTGTATTTATATGTTGGATAGAATCCTGGTTGTTAGGATTTTGAAATCTACTGTACAAAGTTGGGTCGATAGCTGTTACTCTGTAACCAGGAGATTTAATTGGAGTTTCAGTGCTGTGTGAAGTTCCTCCGACGGCGACGGGAGAAACTTTAGCACCTCTAAGAGGAAACGCCAGCAGGTCTGGTGGATACGCTTGTTGGTCGTATGTCACACGGTCTGTGAGTGATGGTTCTGGAGGTGCCTTGTTGAGTTTCATCTCATGACGATGGTCGTTGTCTTCTGTTGATGCTGTGAACAAAAATGTTGTTGTAAATTTCAATATGAGTTTTAGAGCATAAACAATAACATTTTTATTAATCTATCCAAAAAGCTTATTTTAAATTTATACAAAAACCCTAACTCCTATTTACTTGAATTTAAGAAACATAAACAACAAAATGATGAGTTCAAATAATTTACAGAAGTACCTACTCAAGACTTTTTTTTTATAATTAAGTAATAAGGTACCTACTATAATAGTGCTAATATAATAAATAATAGCCAACAATAATAGTGGTATTCCAGACCCTTGATAAAAATCGTTTGAACAAGCTCATGACAGTAGGTAAGCACCAAAATGTCTCTTACTAACCAACAACAAGGATCATTACATTTTATATTCTACTAGCTGGCCCGCTAGAGCCGAGTATCGAAAGTAATATATCAAAATCGATTGTATTGAAGGCGTTACTGAAGTCTCGTAAACAGAGAAAAGTTTATGCTTTGAATAATACAGTGAAGGCTTTAATACCTAGGTACAGCCATGTCCTTATGTAAGTTTGTCATAGGAAACACGCTATCTGTATTCGCGGGTAATAAAAAATCCTAAAATAGGTCTAACAATTTTGTTGACTAACAATGGAAAGCCGTAATAAGCAAACTTTTTGGTAATGATACACGAAAGTGAAATTGAACAAGAATTTCCATTGAGTTTAACGAAGTTATTTCTAAATAATGTTAAAATCCAAAATACCTACTTCTTAATTTGTTTATTCAAACAAAAACCATTGAGTGAATTTGAAAGTACCTAACGATAATCAAAAGACTTGGGGTAAGGGTTATTCAATTTTTTGTAGAATTTAAAGAAACTAGAAGTGAACTCATAAATATCTATTATAATAATAAATCTATTATAATAACCAATCTGCTGATATTGCTGTAAACGTTATCCCACATTCCCAATAAAAAATTTAAAACTTGGATGACTAAAACTTGCCACTACTAATGTGAAATAATTGTGTATCTACTTAGGTAAATAATATTATACCTTCTTACCTAATGCAGATTCATTTTCCATTAAAGTTCGATGTAATTCGGACATCTCTGTAGCTTCGGTCGTGAAGGTCGGCAGTGCATCAAATATTCGAGGTGGTTTCGTTACAGGGTTTATTTCAATTTTTAAGGCCTTTTCTGTCTCAGAAACTATGGAGTTTTCAATTAATTGTTCTCCATTTGAAGAACGAGCATCCTTCTTCATTAGTCTTTTAATTTCATTATTTTGAGTCGTAAAATAGCAAACCACTAATGCAGCGCCAAACATAACAACTACAGTGGTTAAACACCCAACAAGAATAGCAAAAGAATCAGTATCCATGCCAGCAATAGTCCCCGCACCTCCATACTTAGATAACACAAGAGCCAAAGTTCTCTCGTCTCTTCCACCGTGATTCTCAGCAACACAGGTGTAATTTCCTTTGTCATTGTATCGAGCAAAGTGTATAGTGAGATTGACCCACCGAATCAAATCCATTGTGTTCTCAGTCACACTGTACCTGATTTCTCCGAATGACTTCAACTCTACAGTTCTACCGTTAAATCTCCAAGCAACTTCAGGTGGTGGATTTCCAACTACTTTACAAATTAGAGTCACGTTTTTGTCATAACTTTTGACCGTAGCGTCAGGCACCGGCTCTAGAATCGTCGGCCGGCATGCGAAGTTTGTTGAATCTAATTCGTTCCAAAGTTTGTCTTGTACCGAGGGTGGCTCAGCGCATGATGTGGGCGGTGTGTACAAATTATGGCTGATAACCCAATCTCTGAATGTTTGTAAATTGCAGTCACATCGCCATGGGTTGTTGTGTAAATCTAAACCAGATAAATTTCTCAAACCCAGTAACGTTTCAAGCTTCATTTGGTTTAATTTATTACTATTGAGTCTCAATATTTTCAGCTGTGGCAAGTTGACGAAAGCTTTTGTTCCTATTCGATGTATTCGATTGTTATTGGCCTCGACCTTCTGTAAAAACTTTAAATTGCGAAATGTACCATCTTCCAACTTATCAATAGAGTTGTAACTTAAGTTTATCAATCTTAATTTTTCTGTGCCTTTGAAGGTGTCAGGATGAAGTGACTGGATTTTATTCTTAGAAAGATCTAATTCTATCATGATTGCTAGAGTGGCGAATGCTGTTTTATGTATCATTTCAATATTGCACTCTTTTAAAAACAGCTTTTTTAAATTACTAAGGCCTACTTTCTTAAATGCCTCTTGATGTAACTGAAGTAAATTGTTGTTAGATAAATCTAGGATCTGAATGTCGCTACTCAGATTGGCGGGAATTGTCTTAAGGCTAGAGTTCGAGCAAATAGCCGCTTTATTTCCAGATTGCCACCTACAGTCGCAAGGCCTCTGACATTCGTTGGTGAAATCTGCTAACGCCGTGGTGAGCAGCACGAAAGGTATACAGATGATATTCAACCATGTTCTCCAATATTTATGAGCCATTTTGCTTTGATGCCGGTCATTTGTCTGTGCTGGTGCATTCCGTCGGCTTGCTCCTCAACCGACGCATTGATATTCTGCAACGAAAGGAAAATTGAAATCAATGACAAAAGTTTTATATACCTATTTTTACTCCCTATCAAACCGGTTAAGCAATGCCTACTTTTGGGTAAAATTGAAGGCACGCCAAGTGACAAAATTAGTCGCACAAATATTTAGTGCGATAATGAATAAAGAGCGAGTTATAAGATCTACCGATTTGATAACAACATTTATTCGCTTAATATCAAGACGTCAAGAAAGACAAATTTTTGTATTGCCATATATTAATAGATATATTATTTAATTAAATGATAATATTAAGCTATCATAGAAACTACACTGTCACAAAACCTCATCACCTTATATAAAGAGCTCAAAATTTAATCAAGATCAACATAATTATGTCACATAACAAGCCAGTTTAGTCGGTTACCCTAAATCCACCAACGGCAATCCCTTACCCCCTGTACCAAGTTCACAGATGGGTGACACAGTAACGACCGCAGTAGGTACGTGACGCACTTCCACGTTTAATTATGTAAACGGTATAAACGTTGTTAAGGACTTTGTGACATGGCGTAGAAAAGTATAGCCAAGGAATATTTTTTACATTGATATTACATATACAACGAAATATTTAGGTATGAAGGTACCAATTCATTTTCATTTAAGTAAAAGCGATTCCAAGTTCTCTTAGACGTAATTACTTACCTAAAGGTATTCATCAAAATATTAATTAAATTTTATAAATACTCTTTACCTTGGCTTACAAAATTATATTTTGAATTGACATTAATTAACTGATGAGAAGAGATACACAATGGAAACAACATTGTAGTGAAGGTACATTAGCGTGACAAATCTCCCTCTGTCGTGATGAGAATGACATTATGAGGTCGGCCATAGATCACGTGGTCTCTATGGCGCACCCTGTGCTTTATAAAATGCCATGCTTTTATACAAAACGGGATATGTTCAAATATCGGTATTTTATTCTTTATCTGAACACACTTTTTCGTATAAGAAATGAAGAAAGAAGCGGAATAATAGATACCAGAACCAACCTTAGAAGAAGCGGGACAGTACTTAAACCCACCAACAATAGATTAGGCTGCATTGGAAACCAAAGACTTCGACAGACTTTGGCTTAAATCACAGCCTTCTGAAGAGTTATATCCTGGATCCATCCTTTAAGAACACATAGCTTTCTGTGATGAAACATGTGTAAGATAATCTTTTCCATTTATAATTGTTAGTAAAATGTAGACGCAATTTATCAGCTACTTAGGCACTGTTTTCTTTCGTAATAAATACCTACTTAGTGAGAGAGTGGACAGGAGCGTATGCTTTTTTCATGAAAGCGTGGTCACCTTACTTATTCGGTCGCTATGAACGTGCGTGCTATCTGAAAAACCATTTCCCTTTTCTGCGGTTGAAAGAGGGTTATTATGTCTTCCTTGCTTCATGTGTTATTGGCTCTGAAACACCCATCAACAAAATATAGATTGTTTTATAGATTCCATTAGGACGTGCCTAGGGACGAACGTACGATGTACGGATCCCTCGGTGGGCGAGTCCGACTCTCGCTTGTCCGGCTTTTTATTATTGTGTGTGTATTCAACCATCTAATTTTCACTTTAGCAAATATACATTGCTGAAACTTCGTTCACATTTATGTATATTTCAGAACCCTTAGTAGGTACTAGTCTATATCAACATAGGTCTTGGCTACTAAGCTGTTTTGTAAGCCTACCCGCTGTGTACATAGACTGGCCTGATTTGACTAAACAAGTAACATTAAATGCCTACTTAGTATTTACATTCTACGTGCCATGATTTAACCAAGCTTATTTTTGAATTCCATTAATAATTCGGTTGAAGATTTTTATTTAGGTACATAGGTAGGTAATAGTGGACGTCACGCGTTTTCATCCGCGCAGTTTTCGTTCCCGTGGGAATACGGGAATGGAATAAAATAGCCTATGTCGTCCGGGGAAAGTAAAGCTTCCCAAATTAAATTACCCAGTAAAAGAATTTTTCAAATCGGTTCCATATACCTAGGTAGATATTCGGAGCCCATTAATTCAATGGAAACAAACAATCAAAATGTTTCCTCTTTATAATATTGGTAGGGGTAGGTAGGTAACGTCACAAACGGTCATCCATACACCTAGTTTCCAACACAAAAAAGTCTATTTTAATTTCGAAACTAATATAATAATTACACAGATACTCTACTTAAGTAATAGAAATCCATAAAACATATTATTTCATTCTCCACGGGCTACGACCAAATTAGTACCAAAGTCATAAAAAAGTGTGTACAGAGCATCACTGGTCCACTTACTCATATAATGAACCTGTCAATATCAGAAGGTATATTTCCCACCCGTCTAAAAAAGTCTGTTGTAAAGCCGTTGTTTAAAAAAGGTGCAAAGACAAATATAAACAACTACAGGCCAATAACTCTCATACCCATATTAGCCAAAATATTCGAGAAAGTAATGTATAATAAAATAGAGGCATTTATATCCTCATGTGATATACTAAAGAGTCAACAGTACGGATTCAGAAAACAGAATTCGACCTCATTGGCATGTTTCTCATTGGTGAGGCAAATTACACAATGTTTCAATGATAGGGAGATGATAGCTTGTATATTTCTCGACATGACTAAAGCCTTTGACTTCGTATGCCACAGAACACTGTTATCAAAGTTGTATAACTACGGCATACGAGGAATCGCTCAAAAGTGGATCCAAAGTTACCTGAACAATAGACTGCAATGTGTCGAGCTAACGAAAATTAAGAATCGTCGAGAAACAAAATACAACTCATCTTATGCATATAATAGATTCGGCGTGCCACAGGGCAGTATCTTGGCCCCACTTTTGTTTCTATTATACATCAACGATCTCCCTGATGCAACAAAACATGAAACTATCCTATTTGCACACAACGCTAATTGTCAAGGGTTACGATAAGGTAGCATTGGTAGTGGAAATAAATCGAACATTGGAAACAGTTACACAATGACTAGAACAGAATAACCTAAAGCTTAACATTGACAAAACTAATATCGTACAATTCCGGACATATAATTCCAAAATATCAAATCTTGAAATAGTATACAAAAATAAAACTCAAAACATTAGTAATAGTTGTACATTCTTAGGTATAGTAGTTGACGAGTTTTGTAATTGGAAGCTCCAAATTGAGAAAGTTCTTGGAAAAATTGACCGGTACATATTTGTTCTAAAAAGATTATCACAAACCGTGAATATCGAGGCAGCTTTGGTTGCATATCATGCGTACGTGGCCTCAGTGCTTCGCTACGGTATTATTGTACGGGGTAACTCAACTGAAGTAGAAAAGGTTTTCAAGGCTCAAAAGAAATGCATCCGAGCAATATGTGGAATCAGGCAGATTGATAGCTGTAAACCTCTATTTCAGCGACATAATATTCTCCCCTTGCCTTGCTTATATATCTATTCGAGATATGTGTTTTTGTCAAGAAGTATCCTACATTATTTAGAAAGTTGGGAGATTTCGAGAATAGCCGAACTAGACACAAAAATCGACTAAAACTACCCAAAATAAATTTGGAATGTTTCCGCAAAAATGTATTCTGCATGTGTATTAGAATCTACAATCACTTACCTGACGGTCTTAAATACTTGCCTATGACAAAGTTCAGCAGGGAATTGCATAGAATTCTTAATGCAAAAAATTATTATGAAATTAGCGAATATTTTGATGACAAATCAATAAGTATCACAAATAATAATTAAATTGTACCCTTTTGACATTTTATTAATAATGAAAATCTTGACATAGAATTTTATAACAACTCCCTGACATCTTTCTTTCTGTTGACAAATTAGAAAAAAAATATAATGAAAGAGACATATTAATTGAATTTTATATTATTATATTTCATATTACGAGAAATAAATTATAAAGAAAGCGACATATACATATTGATTCAATTTTATATTATATTTCATATTAATTACTGAATTGATTGTGTTCAAACTGCATGTACTGTATTAGTTATTTGATCCCAGAATATTTTATTAGAATTATTGAATAATTACCTATTTGCACGCCCTAAGTGGCAGAATATGCTGTACCCTTTATGTAAATAAGATCTGTAACTAACCATATTCTTGGAAATAAATGAATGATTACTGATTACTGATTCACGGAACAATACATTTATCTCTACTATAATCGTTTCACTCAACCCCGGTACTAATATGCTATAAGTGACAATAACCTCTCATTCCCTCAAATATATCAATTACTCCAAGGTCCGTAATACGGTCGTAAATACCGACATATAACCTATATCCTATCGCTTACACCAATAATTCCAATCCCGGTCGACAGAAATGAGCCCATCTATTCCCTTTAGATACGCTCCCTACAATAAAGTAATGTACAGCTCGCGCCACATAACTTTGCGTCCATGAAGTTCGTTCGTTCGCGCTGCATTACGCAATAATAAGTATCACAGGAAAAACTACTGAACAGCTGAGGCGGGCGGGGCGCCTCTGCCGCCTCAGCAGTAGTTTACCTATTGCATAGTACCTAATAATGCATTATTGTGGCCCGAACGAACTAAATTCATAGACGCAAAGTTATTTGGCACGAGCTGTAACTTCGATGTTATGAGGTTAGAGTGAGATGAAAGTGAAACCTAATTTGGATAATCTGTTTTAAATTATTGTGTGATTTTATTCAAGCTTTAATGGTTCATATACACGTCACACACACCTTTATTCCTGATGGAATAGACAGAGTCGTAGTAAACGCCCACATTTTTCTCGTTATGTTTATGTGACACAAAATAGTGAGCATATATTGCCGTGTAAATGAACAGGCGCAGGCTGTGGTTAGCTGTTGAAATTTCGAAACCGCTATAAAAACCACCTATGTTCAGTCTTTTTTTTACGTGAGGAAAATCCTCCTGGGATGCTTTGCCGGACTTCTACCGACTAAAAACCACACGTATCCCATTTAACAGTCTACGGTTGTCTACGTTCAGTCTGGCCAAAATACTGCTATGATTGGCAACCGGGACAAACGACTGGACAAGCCTTCACTTTCAAAAACACGTATGTACCTAGGTAATTTTTCGTACCTATAGCGTAACATTATACCATAGTGATCGCTTACAGTACCTACACAGAGGTCGGATATCGGATGTCGGCTATCCTCGTCGGACACCGGTAACCGACCGAATGAAAACGCTCTTAGAAGTCGAGAGCTTCTGTACATAATTCGCCTACCTATAAGAATTTCGGATAAATGAAACGAATAACTCGTTTCATTTATTAGAACCGGCTATCTACTTAGCTTAAATAAATTAAAATTTTCAATAAAGGCCATCCTTATTTAAACTTTAAATTAAAAATTCGCCGAATCCTAAAATTCAAAATTAAAATTAACCAAAGTTAATTCAATAGTAGAACAACATTGGTAACTTAGTGCACATAGATAACAACAAGGCTTGAGGGATTTTCTGTCGAACTTGTACCGAATTGCAAAGTAAGATAACGTTATTTTGCAAACTTATGAATCAGAAATACCTATGTTAGGGGTTGGTATTATTTCATTCAATTTAGAAGTTTGTTTGTTGAAAGGAATATTTGAAATACCTAGGTACACTGTTTGCACATTTAGAACTGGCCTGTAACTGAAGATATAACTTTGGTAATCTGTACTAAGTGTATACAACGGTTGAAATAAAGTCTTTCTAAGTTCTGTTTATATTTTAGATGTTATAACCAAACTTTCTACCACCTCAAAATCACTTATTTTAATGTGTAAATTTTCTCGTCTAAACTTTATTACGTATTGAATTCAATTTCAGCCAAACCGGTCCAGTCATTCTCTTAGTTCTGCAAATCATACAAATAGCATTTCATTTTTCAAATGATCCAAATCCAACCGAAAGGGTCGATGAGACGGCCATGACGGACTCAAACGTCACGGTGCTTCTTTATAGTCGTTTATAGACAGGTGACCTGATAGACCACTCACTTCTTTTCATCTTGAGTCTTACCAGTTGCCTTCAGTCCCAATTTGGATTTGTAGCCTGAAGACGGATTCCTTGTCTGTTAGGAGTAGTTGTGAGCAGGTCATGCTCGTGAAAGAGGTTCCCTTCACCACCCTTACCTCAACGTGCGGTGATGAAGAAGCGGGGTAACATCCCACATCAAGCGGTGATCAAACCGAACTCGACCGCCGCTGGTAACATAGAAGTTTGGTTCTGTCACACCTTCTGTCAAGAGATTGTAGAGATCTTTTCAGTTGAAATAAAAACTATATTATGATGGGTACCCAGATGGGTACCCATCATAATATAGTTTTTATTTCAACTCATCTTAACTTATTCCCGAAATAAAGGTTCTATCGAGACAACAAAGTGATCCTAGTCCTACATGGATTTCGTTTTCCTTTTGTGTTACGGAGCCCTGAAAACGTAGCAGCTACTACTCGGCTTTTTTATTTTCTATATAGTTGAGCTTTAAACACGTCAGAAATTACAACAAGAAGTAAATTAAATCGGCATAAGAAGTTTACACATAATTGGGCTTAAAATAATTACGAAAGAATGAATATTTCAAAAACATTTTTCTTATACCTTTTGAGAGCAGGGCTTTGATCGTACGATGCCTTTTCAAGAAAATGCCTCGGGAATTACACGGCTTAAATCGACTCACTTCGCTTTGAAATGTGTAGTTATCTTTTCGTAAATAGAATAACAAATCGACGTCATCATCACTTAAGCAATACTCCAGGCTTGCTTCAGAGTTCTCCACTAGACCGAAGACCAATTTCTTTTTATTTCTCCGACTTTGCTTTTCTCTATTACAGCTATACAAGTTTTAGGTCTCCAGTAATTCAAACAAAAAAGTCAGTCTCCAGGGTTCTCAATGCAAAAACGTAACCTTACCAAATCTCATCTCATTTTGATTTGAAAATTGCCAGAACTGTATGTCTAAAAAGAAGTCTTTGAAAAAATTGTGATTTGTGACCCAGACCAAGAGGTCACCCATACCCATATAACTACTACTTATAGCATCACGTCCTATTGGAAAAACATTGGTTCATTTTTGGGAGTGCAAAAAATGTTATCTTCGTTAATATTATAGCGTCACAAGGGAACAAAATAATATATTGATGGGGAGGGATTGAACGGAGCGAAGGAATCACATAATGTTGCCGGAGTACCTATACAATATTTTGCGATCAAGTGACTAACTCTGTTGTTCATCCCCGCTATTATAAATTTGATTGTATATTTAAGAAAGTAATATGTATCTACTTCTCTGGTAGGTATTGCAACTGTCTGTGGGCCATTTTATTGGTAGATATAAAAATAGTTATTGTTGAAGAAGGAACTTTTGCGTAATCTCTCCTTATAATTAGGTAGATATAGGGCTATACGAAAGATGTGACATATAATTACATAAGTAGGTATCTACCCATGGCCATGTTAACCTTAACTCACACCCACAATTGGCACTAAAATCATTTCCCTAACGAGGACACTTATTGCTACATTTTGTCCTCGGGACCGCTACGAAATAGCTTCAATTAATTTCAATTGACATCGGTTCGCTACATTTTTTGGCTGTTTATTTTTATAGTAGGTACACCTTCTATCACTACTACCTATATAAATGGTAAAATATTTTGATGAAAGATACAGAGAGAGAGATAGACTAGAGTTTAGGAAGGGACATAGGTAGGCTACTTTTTACACGGAAAACGGAAATCCTCCGTTTTTGAAGTCGGTTAAAAACATCAATGAAACATAATAGTCTAAATTCATGTCATTATTGTCAATTGGCAAGGACTTATGGCCGCAGCTCTACTCTCTAAAATTGGAAACTCGCATCCAACTTGCTACGTTCCACATTGAGTTAGAAGCTGCCACTCTCAGAGCCCATAAATTTATTGTAAGTCAAAAAAATCACAATGTTTTACTGCTCACTTGCCGCACAAAAGAAGCATAAATCGACAAAATGGGCTTATGTTTGCTTTAGTCCACTAAGATAGCAAACAATGGCAATACTCGAATAAGAATTATTAAAGCCTTGTAGCACAAGGTGATTGACTTGATTTCTTCCTTATGTTCGGGAAAATCGATTTCAAGAGCTTATTTCACAATCTAGTGATCTAAGTGCACGCAGAAGAAAGACCCAATTACAGTTGCTGTACATATACAAACGTTTCGGACTCAAATTTTGAAGAAAGAAACCTACACACCTTATCTAACGTGACGGTAGAAGGGACTCCCCTATTCTTCGCCATCGAATCAAGTACCTACAATTTCTCAGATAAATTGTAGAACACACTACCTTACCCTTGTAATTGAAATCAGCTTGGCTGAAAAATTTCTCTTCTCCCTTATCTTGTCTTCTACCTGCTTAAATATTTAGAGTTACTAAAACATTTTCATAGAGTTCTTTTCCTGGAGATACATCAGTTTGTTGATTATTCATACCGACCTTGAGAATACAGGGATAATAAAAGCTTACAGTGTTCATGTAATTCCCCATAAAAGAAAACAGCGTTGTTAAGGCGGAGCCTGCATGCTATCGGTTATAGCTTTTTAACACGTGTAGGATAATAGTCACGATCTATTATTTATTTATTAGTGTAGTGATAGGTCACACTACACTGTGAACGGTTGATAAGTTTATTGCATTAAATAGCGATTAGCGGAGGTGTGGTACCGGGGTGGAATGCTCCTTCGATAATAAGGGAGGATACTCCTACTAAATAAGTGGGTCAAGTATGGCGGACTGGTCCGGGTCTCAGGGATTGCCTTTTGAGGGTTCTCGTACATCCCGATTTTACATACAGCCAGGGGGAGCACCGTGTGGATAAGCCTGGTAGGATGAAGATGTTCCGTACAGAAGGTCACATCTAACAATGAAGCAATTGTATCGAAGCGGTAGCGGGACATTTGACAGTATTGAAACAGCGCAGACTTATCTTATAACAGCTCTTTGGTTATACTGACTAGTAGGTAAATGATGGTAAGTTCCTCGTTTCAAGTTCTGTACTATCATACTTCACTGCTGGACGTCGACCTCTCGTAACTTGATTTTGTTGGAGTGCTTGGCGTTAGTGGACCACGTTGGTTAGGCGTGATCGTACGACCTCGTACGCTAAGTCAGCAGGTGCACCACTTGCAGGAGGGTCCAAAAATCTCGGTATGGCTTCATCATAACCAGGCAGATACACTGAGACTCAAGTCAAACACAACACAAAATCATGAAAGCTTTACAGAAATCAACTTACCAAATGTTTATTGATGTTGGTGTTGCTGTTGATGCGTATTGGCCATTATCTGAAACAAACAATAGGTATTTATTTTAATTTCAAGTTCGATGTCAAACGAAGAAAATGTGTGGGATATTTTCACAAAATGCCCAAATTCAGCCGCTATAAGCTCGTAATATGTAGATACACTAGACAACTGAAAAAAGTTTAATTATACATTTGACTCACAATATTTTAATATTCACTTAATAATGATGGGTTGTCGGAATGGTTTCCAAATGATTTATACACACCGCGACAACCAGACCGTAGTCATATTTGATTCAGAATCCTTACATTCCGACCCTATTCAGACATTGTAATTATTTCGTAGCAAAAAGTGATTAGGGTCTTTCAGTTAGCACAACAAGGGTACAAAGGTTTTGTATTCTGAATACGGTATTCAAAGGAAGCCCTGTATTTAGGTATACTAAACATGTCATCATAGGATATAATTATGTAGGTAGTTGTAATTTATCATCTTTATCCGAGCGTAATTTTCAAATCGCGCAAGGCGCTCGCAGCCACGCTGTATTAATGTTCTGTACATACGCGGTTTTATGTTATGGCTGGTGCTCAGATTGGTGACCGCATTTTACATTTACGAACGTGTCCATTCCATGCTTTATAAGGCCGCTTATAAATTTCAAGCTGTGGTTAGTCGTAACATGCCCCTGTCCATTTCAACACGGCAATGAGCTCATCACCACTCACACGTGGAATTAAAACAAAATAAAGTTCAAATGTGGGCGCATTCGCGTAGTTAGTCTTCTGCTTATCACTTCGGAGATAAACATATTCTCACAATCATTGAAATCACCCTATAGCAGCCGACTGCTGGACATAGACAGGTCTCTTCCAAATTACGCCACGACACACGGTCCTGCGCCTTCCGTATGAACTTCCTCGCTGCAACCTGTCGTCGTCGGTCCATTTGGCGCGGGTATATAATTATTTTCAAATCATTCAGAAAAAAAGGGATTCGACAGTAAACAGGTCATTATGAATTAATTTGAGCTAAGTTGGCGTTGTGTGGCAGTACAGTAGTTATGTTTCCCTTTGCCCTTGAACGTGAGCCGTAGAGTAGCGAATATAACCTCTACATTAATAATATATTTTTGAAGAGAAAGAAAATGTTTTCATAGCAAACACAATGAAATTATAATATTGTTTAAATCAAATCATCTGGAGCCGTTTGTTATTTTATTCACACAATTTGTCTCACATCTTCATGGAATTCACGAAGAGACACCTCCCCCCCCCCCCTAAGAAGCGGGATCACACCCGAAACCCCCCAAAGACGCGGGATAGCACCCGAACCACCCCCTGGGCAAGGCCGTAGTGATGGCCGTAGGTCTGTTGGGAGTCCTAGGACATCCTCCCGAGGGCTTACCCGGGGCTGTTGGGCAATACGTGAGGTTTTTTAGTCGGTAGGAGTCCGGCATAGCATCCATGATGGATTTTCCCTCACGTTAAAAAAAGCAGAAAATATTTACAGGTATAATTTCTATAATCAACAAAAGCTATTAGCTCAACAAAGGATTTTAATTTAAAAATTCCTGCAGCTCTCGACTCCATTTTGTATCAGTTAACAGTTAGGTATTGCTGTAATCCCGGATTAAGTACATCGTCTAGCGTTTAATGGAAACAGCGCGACTCGCTCTTGTCGAGATAACAACAATTATGGCGTCAATAATGTATGTACTATACGTATGTGTATGTCTCTTACTAAGTAGGTATATTACGTAACTAGCAGTATTATGGTGTGCATGGTACCCGCGCGGCAACACCAGCTTCGAATTCTATTGCCAGTCTCGTTTCGCATGGGAACAAAAAACAGTAGACTATACAAATTTCAGCCAGGTCCTTCCAGCCATTAGAGCGTGAAATAGATAGTAACAAACATCCACATGCTAACTTTCAGGTGAATAATTTAATAAGTTTATGAACATGTTTTAATTACTGCTCTGCTCCCTTGAGCAATATCATGAAAGCCTTCTTTCCTCAGGAAAATGACTATTTAATAGAAAAAGAATTTAAAAATACTTTTGTTCAAATCGCGTTATTAATTAGGTAGTTCCTGAGACCCCCCCCCCCCCTAATATCTACAAACTTCACCTCGCTATAATGTTATTATTAGTACAGACATAATATTAACTATTTATTTATTCGCAGTGCAGTCTGTGTTATGTTTTAGATATGCCAGTGTTATTGTACAGGTACCATACTATTGGGTTAATTACTGTTGATGGTTACTTCATGAACAATCTAAGCTAAACCATTATCGCGAAGTTGCCCGAAACCCTCCAAAGAGTATTTTAACAAAACAAAGAATATTGGGCCTAATCAATATTAGGCCCAATATTCTTTGTTTTGTTTGTGAATGACCTCATTTATCATATTGAGAATATTTTTTTAGACGAAGCACAGCTAGTACTGTTTGCAGATGACACAAACGCTATAGTATCAGCGAAAGACATGGAATCTCTCAATGATAAGGTGAACAGGGTACTAAGTGTATTAAAAAATTGGTTTACAATCAATGGGCTGCTAGTTAATTCTGGAAAAACCAATGTCATGCTCTTTAGATCTTCCGCAAACAGTAGTGACCAACTTAATTGCTGCCTTAACGGCACTCGAATTGTCACGGTTGAGACAGTGAAGTTCTTAGGAGTTTACGTGGATAGGGACCTTAACTGGAAGCAGGACCTCGTAGCATTAGAAAATTCGGTCAGTTCAGCTTGCTACGTGCTTAGAAGTTTGCGAAATGAGGTTGGGGTAGAACAATTAATGATGACGTATTATGCACTAGTAGAATCGAGACTTCGGTACAGCATCCTGTTCTGGGGAGGTAGCTATGACTACAATGTTCAAAAGGCTTTCATTTCGCAAAAACGAGCAATTCGCACAATCGTACGCATTAAGCAACAAGTATCCTGCAGGGAATATTTCAAAGAACTTAAAATACTGACTGTTCCTAGTCTATATATCCTAGTACTCTTAACAAATTTGAAGAAATATATTCATGAATATGAGTCAGAAGGTGAGAGGTTAGTTAGAGAAAGTACAAGACGCAAAGACCTTCGAACCAAGCTCATCCCGAGACTTAAGGTGGTTAAGCACAGTACTTACCATATGTCAGTAAAGTTATTTAATAGACTGCCCACTGAAATAAAATTGTTGTTGTATAAGGGTGAGTTTCTGTCTAAATTGAGAGAATATTTGATAGAAGGGAGCTTTTACTCTGTGGATGATTTTTAATTGACAAACTGACCTTTAAATAGGAACTATCTGACTGACATTGTTAAGACATTATAGATAGTCCAATCCTGCCAATCAAAAGTTTGACAATCGTTGTCGAAGACAGATAAATAGAAAAATATAGTATGACAAATAATTGAATTTTTTACTATCCTGAGTAGGTATTTTAAATAAAAATAAACTATCATATTGAAGTTATTTGGTGTCGAAATGATTGTAAGAACACTGAATGACTCCTGGATACTGGAATATAATCAGGGTGAATACTCAATTGCAAATGGCTATGGATATATAGGATCAAATGTGTTTGTTTACATTTTTGTGCAAAGCTATTGAAATGTGGTTCTTTTAATTACCTGTACTTGGCTGACATTTTAAATTGCATTATAATTATACAATTATTATTTTAAAATGATATGTTGTTGAATTATATAATTATATTATGTTTTGAATTGAATTTTATTATGTTATTTATTTATATGATGAAATATTTTAAATGTTTTACATTAATGCATTGAACCGATGCTAAATGATATGGCCTGCGCACTGCCGTGCGCTTAGATAATAATATTGACTGATGCCTGTTTTGTTTCGCTCTGCCTTTAGGATTGTGTGTTAGTTTTAAGTGCATGTAAATCCAACACAATGTAATAATTGTTTGTGATAAATAAATAAAATAAATAACTGCGATTACATTAAAAACGTTTTGTATTTAATTAAGCCGCCCTTTTAGCAGGTCCTAACAAAATAGACGTTGTCATTAATATACTTCGACATTATGTCAATTCATTTATATCTACATGGGCTGCTAAGGATTTCGAGGGCTTAAAATTATCACATTGAAATGAAATCAAGTTTGTAAAATATTTTACTTACCTACTTCTTAAAATAATTCAAGACTCCAAACATTGGCATACGAGGGTTAAGGAAAATTTTATTTTTGTTCATTATATCTTAGTTACTTTTTTATACAACTAAGGTGGCAGACAAGCATACGGCCCACCAGAAGGACCGGTGGTCACCGCAGCCTATTACCACAGTATAAAGAGAACTCTATTAATGTTGACTTTGTACTATTAGCCATGTGTATTTCTAGCTTTCATCAGCTGAATTAGCAACACCGTTAGATACTTGTTAGATACAGACATATCAGTGTAGCGCCAAGTAACAAACAGTTTACATTGTCACTCGTTACATACAAGTTACAAATTCAATACAAGTTACAAACTGAATCACTGTTTACGGCATTTTATTTCTGATTAATTTGACTCACTTTTGAAATGTCTATTTACAATTATTTCCGTTTCCCGACAACACTAATCCAATAGGTTTACCAAAATAAAACGGGTTTAATTGTACATTTCGTTAGTGTTGAGCATTTTTTTGTTTACTGTACAGGCGAGTAACGGTTTTGATGAGCGGTTCAGCTCAGCCTGAAATGACAGTAATCGCTAAATGATGACGTCAGCTGCAGTGACGAGAGTATGATTATTTGTAGAATACCTATACCGATATACCGAGGATATAACTTGCCAAATATCATAGTTCTAGGACAACGGGATCGGAAAGTACCACCCTATTAATTTATATTCTCTTTCCGGACGGATACCCTTTCCTAAATGGGTTCCGTTTTTCCTTTTGAGGTACGGAACAGTAAAAATTAGTGAAAATTCACTTCAGAATATTTATGAAGTGTGAAGTTAAATATGAAATACGCTGAATGAACCCCTAACCCCTGACGCCTATCCGGATAATATACAGCAGTCGTCTGTAGACGTGGAACGATCACCTATGAATAACTAACACTACCCTTACTTGAGTTATTACTTAGAGAACTATTAAACAAACATGAACGGACATAACTTATAGCAACGTGCACAAACTTGCTAAAATCATTTTAATTGCAATACTTCTGGCGATATAACTCATTGTTGGAGCTCAAAACACTAATTGATTACCTATAATTGTACTTTTTAGAGCTTTGATCCGAAGGGTAAAATCTGGACTTTGTTACTGTGACTTCGCTGTTCGTCTGTCACGAGGCATCTCAGAAACCGTGATAGTCTCAGAAATAAATGAATTTGCTGTTACGGAGCTTGTCACTAGAAAGCTTGTCCAAAAAAGATATAACGAGTTAAAGGAATGTGTGCGATACAAGGACGCCTGGAAATGATCTACTTGCTCTACTCCGCTCCTCAAGCAAACAGGCCTTGTTCTGGTTGTTTTCCAAGTACATAGGTACCGTTTAGATGGATTATACAAAATGAAGAATTTTGAATTTGACTAAGAATAAAAATACGGCGTGAAAAACGAATATTGACACCAATACTAAAGCAGTTTTCTATATCAATCTTTAAACCAACATACTTCAAGTACCTAATATAAGAAACATACATTTATTATTTTCGGGACTAAACGGAGAATAGCTGATCTTTCCAGCTCCCTTAAAACTATTTTAATATAAATCCCTAGATAGAAAAATGAAGGTTCGTTTTAATTCCCGGTCGATTGCAAATTGTAGGAAACAATTATATGTCCTCTAAGTTAATTTAAATACATAAAAAAAAGAAAGGTATTTGATTTCTCTAATGCGCCATAAAAATTATTTCTCCAAGACATCCTTATGAAAGCTACAATAATATCCTTAAAGGTTATTACAGTACCTACATGTATTTGGACCTCCATTACCTACGTTTATTCCAGATGGTCAGCATTAAATTTAACGGGGTTGTTTGCCATTAGGTATGGACCCAAAACGTACAATTACAACTTAGCAAAAGTAAGTCCTGTCACTGAATAAATAGGTTAGCAATTTTTATAACCGCTTTTTTTCTAGGTTCTGTAGATACTTACTAATGTTAAGGGTACTAACGTGATAGATAGCAGTATAGAACGCAAGCAAATACATTTACTTCTAACATTAGATCGGAACAGCAACAGTAATACCTGCGTCCATTTTAAAAAGTACCTACACTGTCAGTAATTACAGACCTAATTGACAAACTGCTTTAATACCTAATTCAACAGATTAAAAAGCAATTCTTTCCCCTAGGGAGCACATTTAATGTAATATATTCCCTAGAGTAAGATAGGTGTTTTAAAAAATATTATATAAACAAATTCTGTTGATAAATCGATACAAAAGTTTCTGAATATTGAAAGTGCAAAACTCTGCACTGGCAATGTCTACACTTTAACGTAAGTTCACACAATACTACGGAACTAGTAGAACATCTTTAAGAATCGCTGAACTGAAAGGGTGGAATGTGCAGTCTGTGATTTTAAATTAACTGTGCGAAGTTTTAACGAAATGGACGGGACTAGGAAATTTGTGGAGTCGGTGGAAATTGGAAGAGTAGCTTTGAATGTGATCCTTCTTTTAGTACTTAGCTTTTATCTCAAAGTTAACATTATTTTTGTACCTCCTGATCGGAAATAATAACAAATGGCATCATAAATTTTAATAGACTGAGGTATTTAGACATTTTGCGGCGACGCACGTCTAGCTGATTGGGGCCACTCTTATAGTTCTCAAGATTCTCTGACAGCGGCCCTCAAGTTGGTGGCCCGATGCTGTGCCCCTTTATGCTGCGAGGAAGGACACACTTTTTCTTTTTATTGTTAGTTACAAGTTGTTACAACTACTGCTACTGCTTCAATAAACGTGGTTTGTGGAAGCATTGAGGTATAGTAGGTAGGTATGTGTCCAATGACCTGATATATTATATCCTCACGAACCGCCTGAAGCACCGGAATAAATCTTTATTACCTATTAACCTGCCATTATTCTGCTAAAATGCTTACAGGTGGTTGTTATATCCTCAATGTGTTTGAATTAGCTGTTAGGGTTCATATAATTTCGATTTTGTAGATCGGTACGGCCGAAATGTTTACCTAAAGTGTATAGTGATCGAACTTTATTGAGGTCCAAGGAAGTTTAGTTTATCCACCGAGTGTGAGCCTGGAATTTATCAGACCTTAGATATTAATATAGAATCCTGATGATATTTATTGTAGCCATAATATTAATCACGGCAATGAAAATGTGGGTAAAACTGACTACTTTAAAATATCAATATAGTTCAGTCCTATTGTTTATTTTGATAAAAAAAGACGTAGCTTATTTGTTAATCAAGGGTATGAGCTATCTTAAAAGCTTCAGTAAAAAAAGCTAAGGCCGTATAAACTTTTTTTACGTGACTCTTGTAAGAGTCACGTAAAAAAATGTTTATGGCCTTAGCTTACTCACAATTTTGAAATCCGTCAGAGGAAAGTGATAAAGAAATCGATATGCGAACCTTCTACATACAATATTAACTTGTTTAAAACACTAAGCTTACCTGCAATATAACTAGGTACCTATTATTGTAATAGAAATTGAAATTTCTACTAATATTTTTGCTTAAACAACAATGGATGTTTTCAAGGTACTGGCATATAAATATTGCCATCGAGACAACACTGAATCTACAGACAATTTTTAAAATCATTGAACATACGATATAAATTGTAATCGCATCCTAAGTCTACGTAGGTACCTAATATTATGACCGCTAAATCCCAATACAATTTATGGCCTCAAAGTGTAATGTTATCTCATTCCCGGATATTGGTTATCGTTTACGCCTGAAGTCTTGTAAGTTTCGGCGTATTAGTTCAAATATGGTATTTTAGAATATTCATGAAATATAATCTCGTAATGGTAACTCAAGGCTTATTTATGTAGGTATGTACCTACTAATGTTTGGTAAGTTTATGCAGTTAGACGTATACCGTCGTCCTTGTCATCTACAGAACACAGAGAAGTAATTTATTGTGGGTTTCTTGATATGAAGATTCAATTAGGTAGGTATGTAGTTATCACAAATGGTAGAATTAATATTTCTTGAAAAACCCTATAAAGATATTTTCTAGAAAAGTTAAAATCATCGGCTTCAATCTGAAATCTACAAATTTAATATGTTCCTTCTGTTTTCATGTAATTGGTTATAGAGCGACAGTCTATCAAGTCCCGAGATAAGCCAGGGGTGCCTCTCGTGTGGAATGACCTAATAAATAAGATGTTTAAAGTTATCAATGCGGCAGTTGAAGGGACACCAACCGTCCTGCTGATAATTTAGCACCTGCTAAAGAAACTTTAATAGAGCAGGTGTAACGTTGTGCAACAACGTATGAATAAATCAATTAAAATTAGTGCTGTAAGCAGATATTGTAAGACTTCCGACTCCTGCAATGGTTAGCAGGGGTCGGCTGTCTTTGGGAATAGGCGGGGAAAAGGGTTCAAGCTAACCCCTAATCTGGAACATTCCAGGGTCCACCCTACGGATTGTAAAGATCCACCCTTCGGGTTCCACGAAGAAACATCCACCCTACGGGTTGTGAAGATACACCCTTCGGGTTCTACGAAAGAAACCATCCACCCTACGGGTTGAGAACACCGTGCCATTCGAAGTTGTGGACGGCACGGCTACGTTACGGACTGCATCATCCTTCAGGAGACCCAAGATAAGTCGAACCCTGCGAAGTCCATCGGGAATAGCAAAACCCCTTGCTGCCTGATATTAACCACAACCCACGACCCCCAAGTGCTTAACTCTAATTCCAATAAATTGCCGTTTTTTTATGTTTTAAATTCTATCTTTTTATTTCTCTCTTCTCTTTGTTTCCTGAAAGCCCTCAGCTTTTCACAGGATCTCCAGTACATTTCTTTAATCAATTACTATCAGGCGAATTTTCTGTAGCAGCTTTATTTAGAAGGGACGTCCACTATTTTTTTTACCAAAAAGTTTGACTGGGTAGCTGATGTTTTGCTTGTCATTGCAAACACCATGATTTATCAAAAGTAGTAGAGTAAACATAAACAGTGTTGTTTTGCATGTTAGCTTTATTTTTTTAGAATCGTTAAATAAAAATCTTTAATCAGTGCTACATTTGTTGGATATCCCGCAGACTACTTGAAGCATCAGCCATCAGTAGCCTAAACCTATACATAATGTCGTGTCGCGGAAATACCATCAAGTAGGTAAGTTCATTTCTCTGGATTTGAATAATTTGTGTGATTGATTTGAGTAAAATCCCATCACAACTTAGGAAGTGAGTTGATGATTTTCAAAATTGGTCAATCCGTTAGGTCATTACGATGCCGCAGAGAAATAAGCATACACACGTTGAACTTTATTTTTTCCACGTTTTCCGCGAGACCAAATAATACAAAGTTGTGTAGTTTATCAATGTTTTTTTATTGTTAAACTTTTTAGTTTAATAGAAAAAAACGTTAATTGCTTGTCTGAACGGCAGCGCCTTAGAGGTATTAGTTGCGAGTGTATGAACCCGCGCTCTGGGTCGTTGTCCTACTGTGACCTTGACCATTTGTGACGTTCGACGACGCAGTCTACTGTTTATTGCTAACTCTCTATGTCGAGTTCTTATTTATTTAATTTTTGTTTTTATTAATGCATTATGCTTTTTGTATTTCCTTAGAGATGTTTCTTATTACTTTCGCAATAAAAAAACAAAAACAACATTAAACTCGAGACACTGTTACCGTTACTTACTATTAACGGCACCTCCCTCCACATTATGTTACTGTCTACATATATACCTAGGCACAGTCATTTTTGACAATTAGGAAACACACGTCCTATTGGTTTTTGGTACGTCGTGGTATCTAGGTATATTGCGCAATGCGTGTGAAACTATATTTTTCTATAATTTTACAAAAACACTTGGATGAAAATGGTATCATAGTGATCAGATTCCTTGCACCCTTTAACAAATGCAGGGATAAAGACAACAGGCAAATATTATGAATTCTTATTCATACCTCTCTACCTATCGCACAGGTACCTACCTACCTACAATATCTTGAGACTAAAGATGGAGTTCATTGAGTTCAGAGAAGAGATTAGAAAACATAGATAGCCTATGTCCGCATACGACTCAAAAGTAAGATAGTTCTTATCTCATGGTGCTATCGTATCACATTTGTCCTTAGAAAATAATAATACTTTTAGATGAGGTTTTTGCACAATATTTCATAAATTGTGTAATATGTATGTAATATAATTATTGTACATTTCAACATATTGTGCAACTATCTGCAATGGGATATAAATAGCCTTTTTCGGACTCCTACCGACTAAAAAACCTCACGTATCGCCCAACAGCCTATGGTGAGCCCCGGGTAAGCCCTCGAAAGGATGTCCCAGGACGCCCAGGGGGTGGTTCGGGTGCTATCCCGCGTCTTTGGGTGGTATCGGGTGTGATCCTGCATCTAAGGGGGCGCGTGCGTGAGTTATTCACGTTACGCTGGCATCATGGGAGGATATAAATAGCCTTAAATTAATTAATAAACGATAAAAAAATAAAAAGTCACATAATAAATATTATACTTTAGAGTAGATATTGAGCATTGCTCTATATTATGCAATAGGACATTGTGCAATATCTTGGGTGTTTCTACAATAGGAGAAAAATACCTGAGTATTCACAGTTTCTTGTCAAGATTTTCAATTTTAGCTGTCTGAAAAAAATAAATAGTATAATGTTTATGTGTAATTAACACACACGCGCTATTTTACCCTACGTGTAGGTAACACTTTTACCTATACTACAGTCTTCTGTGCCTATACCTACGTAGAGAAAAAAAGGACGGGCAAGAAATGATTGAAGTGTCTCATATCATATTGTTCTTAAAAAAAAAGAAATCCATTTGAATTTATCAATATTTCGATGTGTGCGTAATTGAAGAATTTTGTCAACGGTATGGGCGGCTCTGTTTCATAAAATTTTACGCAAGTAGCGTGAACAATCTATAATCTATATATATAAAAATGTTGTGTGCGTTTGTGTATCTATTAAAAACTCAAAATTTACTGAATCGATTGAGCTCAAAATTGGACACGATATACAATAGGATTCAGAGATGGTTTTAGGCTACTTTATACACTTTTATCATAACAGCAATAAGAATAAAATAGCTTTAAAAAGTGATTTTACCAAGAGATGGCGCTGGTCGTTTATTTTTAAATTATATTCTGCCAGCTTCAGAACAAAATATTATAAACAACCTATTTAGAAGGTACCTACCAGATTGATGTTTTTTAAGAGAAGTTTGATTGCGGCCTCCTTGCATTCAGAATAATAAAAGAGAGTACTTACCTATTATAGAGGTCAGATATGTTTTGCATGTTATTTTTGAACTTTTTGGACATTCGGAATTTTGGAGTTTTGGACTTTAGACTTTTGGAATTTTGGAGTTTGGAGTTTTGGAGTGTTGGAGTTATGGAGTTTAGGACTTTTGGACTTTTGGACTTTTAGAATTTTAGACTTTTAGACTTTGGAGTTATGGACTTTTGCACTTTGGACTTTTGGACTTTGGACTTTTGGACTTTTGGACTTTTGGACTTTTGGACTTTTGGACTTTTGGACTTTTGGACTTTTGGACTTTTGGACTATTGGACTTTTGGACTTTTGTACTTTTGGACTTTTCGAGTTTTGGGCGTTTGACATTTTGGACTTCTGGAGTTGGAGTTTTAGAGTTTTAGACATTTAGAGTTTTAGATTTTTAGAGCTTTAGAGTTTTAGAGTTTTGGAGTTTTGAAGTTTTAGAGTTTTAGAGTTTTAGAGTTTTAGAGTTTTGGAGTTTTAGAGTTTTAGAGTTTTGGAGTTTGGGAGTTTTGGAGTTTTTGAGTTTTGGAGTTTTGGAGTTTTGGAGTTTTGGAGTTTTAGAGTTTTAGAGTTTTAGAGTTTTGGAGTTTTAGAGTTTTGAAGTTTTGGAGTTTTGGTGTTTTTGAGTTTTGGAGTTTTAGAGTTTTAGAGTTTTAGAGTTTTAGAGTTTTAGAGTTTTAGAGTTTTAGAGTTTTAGAGTTTTAGAGTTTTAGAGTTTTAGAGTTTTAGAGTTTTAGAGTTTTAGAGTTTTAGAGTTTTAGAGTTTTAGAGTTTTAGAGTTTTAGAGTTTTAGAGTTTTAGAGTTTTAGAGTTTTAGAGTTTTAGAGTTTTAGAGTTTTAGAGTTTTAGAGTTTTAGAGTTTTAGAGTTTTGGAGTTTATGAGTTTTAGAGTTTTAGAGTTTTGGAGTTTTAGAGTTTTGGAGTTTGGGAGTTTTGGAGTTTTGGAGTTTCGGAGTTTTGGAGTTTTGGAGTTTTGGAGTTTTGGACTTTGGACTTTGGACTTTGGAATTTTGAACTTTTGTACTTTGGACTTTTGAACTTAGTAGAAAGTATAACTTTTGGAATTTTGGAGTTTTGGACTTTTGGAGTTTTGGAGTTTTGGAGTTTTGGAGTTTTGGAGTTTTGGAGTTTTGGAGTTTTAGAGTTTTGGAGTTTGGGAGTTTTGGAGTTTTGGAGTTTTGGAGTTTTGGAGTTTTGGAGTTTTGGAGTTTTGGAGTTTTGGAGTTTTAGAGTTTTGGAGTTTTAGAGTTTTGAAGTTTGGGAGTTTTGGTGTTTTTGAGTTTGGAGTTTTAGAGTTTTAGAGTTTTAGAGTTTTAGAGTTTTAGAGTTTTAGAGTTTTAGAGTTTTAGAGTTTTAGAGTTTTAGAGTTTCAGAGTTTTAGAGTTTTAGAGTTTTAGAGTTTTAGAGTTTGTAGCATTTATTTTCTATAGATGCAGTATTTAGGATGTGAAAGCAGCCTTATCGAGTTATCTTTTTTTAATCGGTTGTCAGTGGTGACATTTCTGCTGTCAGAATGACAGGATGTCATAAGTTCGGTGACGAAGCGTTTCGCATTTAAAGGAACGGGTTTTGTTAAGATTTTTCGTGAAAGACAGGACTTTTGACCGAGACCTGCTTTGGGGTAGTTGGAGGTCCTTTGGCTTTTGCTCTGAGACTGTGCCGCGAATCAGTTTTTCGCTCAAGCGCGATTATTTGTTACCTCGCGTGGCCTAACGGGCTGTGATTGGGTTGCTGCATTGCATCTTGCTACATTTTACCCAGAAAACTGGTGAGTCACTTCTTCTTTTGCAAAGCGGGTCGATTGTCGTCTGTCGCGCAGCCAAGATCTTAATTTGTCGTTTCTTTCATGACAGGGTTTTTTACTACGGGGCTAGTTGCCGGATGAGATATTTGGTGCCGCACCTATAAGTTAGTGGGCTGCACGTGGTACGACAACGTGGAAGTGCGGACTACACGAGCTTCTCATGTGAGAGGTATCTGCCGTCATCACCTGGCAGTAACAACAGGCAGTCACTCTCACTCAGCTCACTCTGCAGGCCAGTAAATCCACTACTTATGTGTAGCCTAGTAGTATTAATACCTGAGCCCTGACTTTACTTCTGTGTACCTGTGATATTTGTGTCTATCAGTGAATAAGCTCTCTGTGTGTCTCTGTGTATCTCTGTGTACTTAGTAAATATATGTGTGTACACCCTATTGTCTGTTTTCGTGAGAGCCCTAGCCTACCCTTGCACACAGACTGGAAACTTAGAAATAAGGCGCCCTGGGATAGAGTTCTCTGCATAGCTACCTCGCGCTAGTTGGTGAGTAACACTGATCATCTTAGTGTTACAAGTTTTAGAGTTTTAGAGTTTTAGAGTTTTAGAGTTTTAGAGTTTTGTAGTTTTAGAGTTTTGGAGTTTGGGAGTTTTGAAGTTTTGGAGTTTATGAGTTTTAGAGTTTTAGAGTTTTGGAGTTTTAGAGTTTTGGAGTTTGGGAGTTTTGGAGTTTTGGAGTTTCGGAGTTTTGGAGTTTTGGAGTTTTGGACTTTGGACTTTGGACTTTGGAACTTTGAACTTTTGTACTTTGGACTTTTGAACTTGGTAGAAAGTATAACTTTTGGAATTTTGGAGTTTTGGACTTTTGGAGTTTGGGAGTTTTGGAGTTTTGGAGTTTTGGAGTTTTGGAGTTTTGGAGTTTTGGAGTTTTGGAGTTTTGGACTTTGGACTTTGGACTTTGGAATTTTGAACTTTTGTACTTTGGACTTTTGAACTTTTATACTTTTGTAATTTTGGAGTTTTGTACTTTTGGACTTTTGGAGTTTTGGAGTTTTGGAGTTTTGGAGTTTTGGAGTTTTGGAGTTTTGGAGTTTTGGAGTTTTGGAGTTTTGGAGTTTTGGAGTTTTGGAGTTTTGGAGTTTTGGAGTTTTGGAGTTTTGGAGTTTTGGAGTTTTGGAGTTTTGGAGTTTTGGAGTTTTGGAGTTTTGGAGTTTTGGAGTTTTGGAGTTTTGGAGTTTTGGAGTTTTGGAGTTTTGGAGTTTTGGAGTTTTGGAGTTTTGGAGTTTTGGAGTTTTGGAGTTTTGGAGTCTTGGAGTTTTGGAGTTCTGGAGTTTTGGAGTTTTGGAGTTTTGGAGTTCTGGAGTTTTGGAGTTTTGGAGTTTTGGAGTTCTGGAGTTTTGGAGTTTTGGAGTTTTGGAGTTTTGTAGTTTTGTAGTTTTGGAGTTTTGGAGTTTTGGAGTTTTGTAGTTTTGTAGTTTTGGAGTTTCGGAGTTTCGCAGTTTTGGACTTTTGGACTTTTGGACTTTTGGACTTTTGGACTTTTGGAATTTTGGAGTTTTGGAGTTTTGGAGTTTTGGAGTTTTGGATTTTTGGAGTTTTGAACTTTTAGAATTTTAGACTTTTAGACTTTGTAGTTTTGGACTTTGGACTTTTGGACTTTTGGACTTTTGGACTATTGGACTTTTGGACTATTGAACTTTTGGACTATTGGACTTTTGGACTTTTAGACTTTTTGACTTTTTGACTTTTTGACTTTTTGACTTTTTGACTTTTTGACTTTTTGACTTTTTGACTTTTTGACTTTTTGACTTTTTGACTTTTTGACTTTTTGACTTTTTGACTTTTTGACTTTTTGACTTTTTGACTTTGGACTTTTGAACTTTTGAACTTTTGGACTACTAACTCCAATGTATATTTCATGATATTTCTTTCGAAATCTAAGGTCATGAAAAAGTTTCACTTCTTACGTGTGTACACGCACACATTTTTAAAAAAATGTACCCATCATTTAGTTTGTTACTCATTTCTCATAGGTACATAAAATCACCATAAAAAAGACACAGCGAAGCGTGGCAGGGTACCGCTAGTTACTTTATAAAATTATTTAAATTATTATGACTAATATCTACTTAAGCACAACCCTAGCAGAACTCGATTGCACAATATTGTGTAATCGTTGCAATATAAATGTGTAACGAGTTTAGCTGAGCCACATTCGAGCACCAGCTTTCGCATCAAGCACAGTTACTGACGTCATCGATAACAACAGAATGAGAGGACATTTTGAGCATGACTTTTTTGGCTGCCAGCCATTCCCTCCTCGGTTTGGGCCTTTAAACCATGGCTTTGGACCTTGGGGTCGAGGGAGACCCACCGAATGCACTGATTTTGGTAGACTTGGCTGTGGATCTCATGGAACAACTGGATGCAGGCGTCGCTGCCAGAGGTCAACTTCTCCACCACCACGTGAAGATCATCATCATGAAAGGTCAGGTCCTCACGAGCAAGAGCATGAAGGTGCAAGACCTGCGCCTTGTGAAGATGGAAATGACAATCAAGAGCGTTCTAGACCAAATGGTCTAAGATGTGGTGAAAACGATCAAGGAGAAGAACCCCGCGGTCATGGTCATTGTCACGGACCATCCAAATGGGGATTCCAATATCACAATTGGTTTGGCCCACATCACCGTGGTTTTGGACCAGACTGCCGCGGCTTTAGACCACACCACCGTGGATTTGGGTCAAACCACTGTAGTTTTGGGCCAGACCATCATGGTTTTGGACCGAGATCTTGCCCAAGGGGAGACTTTGAAAGCTTTGGTTTCGGTTTTGAGCACCGCGGACCGTGGGCAAGTCTGGCTCAAAGTAGACCCGGTTCGTATGACAGACCTTGTGGACGTCAAGGAGACTGCGAAGCTCGTCATTGCAAGCCACACTGCTCAGGGAATAAAGAGAAACGAGGACATCATGAGAAACATTGTGGGAGAAAAGAAAATCAACCTTGTTTGAGAAAAAACAAGGATCAAGATGTGACTGGAGACACTGTATTGGTGCAGCGAATTGTCGTGGAAAGAGCCCCCGCAAGACCGCAATCTGTTTGATGAAACATGGACATTCAATATCTTTATTATTAATAAATAATGTTATCTTATTTCACGTGTTTATTTCACCTGACCGTTTTTAGGGTTCCGAAGCCAAATGGCCAAAACGGAACCCTTATAGATTCGTCATGTCTGTCTGTCCGTCCGTGTGTCACAGCCACTTTTCTGCGAAACTATAAGGCCTATGCCTTATTTATGGGGTATCAAAAATTGCAACGACAGAGGTAAGGCACTTTTTGACTACCTTATAACTACTAAACTCACAGTCCTAAACCACGGCTCAGAGCCAACATTTCTAACTAGAGTTGCTAGAACTATAATTGATTTAACACTAGCCACAGAGGCAGTAGCAGGAACGATCACGGACTGGCACGTGTCCAGTGAGGCCTCTTGCTCGGACCATAGGTGGCTAAGATATAATCTACCCTCGTAAGACGGATGTAAAGCAATACTCGCATCACCTACAACAACGATTAAAAACTCAGGTAATACCGGACATAATCGAAAGTACTGAACAAATCGATCTACACGTGAAAGAACTGACAGACAACATCATACATAGCTATCATGTGGCCTGTCCCCAAGCTGAACCCATCAACGCGAGGGATAAAGGCTCTTGTTGGTGGGGGCCCGAACTGGAAAGACTCAGGAAGAATATGAGGCGGCTGTTCAACAGAGCAATGAACACTTGTGCAGACCACGACTGGGACTGCTACAAAGCCGCCAAAGCAAAATACAAGAAACGACTAAGATACAGAAGTACCAAGTCGTGGAGAAATTTCTGCAGTAGCATTGAAAACTGCACACAAGCCAATAGAGTAAGACTAATACTGGCCAAACAAGGGACAGAAATATCTGGATCTATAAAGAAACCTGATGGCAGCCTGACAAACACCCGTGAAGAGGCGGAGAGTATTTTGATACAGACGCACTTCCCAGAATGCCAAATGCTGCAGTCACCCGAGTGGCCGGTGGAAAATTATTTAATCACGGAGGAAGTCCACTGGGAGCTGGCACGACAGGTAGTCAACCAACAAAAAACTGAATGGGCAATCAACAGCTTCAAGTCCTTCAAATCTCCAGGACTGGATGGAATCTTCCCCGCACTTTTAAAATGGGGGGACACCAGTTGACAAGGTCACTTACCATCATCTTGGTAGCATGTCTGGCGCACAGATACGTACCCAGACTGTGGAGGGAGGTCAAAGTGATCTTTATACCAAAACCCGGCAAAGGGGACTACTCGGACCCCAGATCATACAGACCGATAAGCCTCACGTCTTTCCTTCTAAAAACTCTGGAAAGAGTGTGTGACAGAGACATTCGAGGGACGGCCCTTCAAAATAAACCACTGCATCCCAATCAACACGCATATGCCCCTGGCAAGTCTACGGACTCAGCACTACATGCAGTGGTACATAAATAGAAGAGGCCATCCAGATTAAATCAATGCGCCTTGGCACTTTCATAGACATAGAGGGAGCTTTCGACAGAACTAGCTTCAGAAGCATAACCATGGCACTGACAAGACATGGAGTGAATACGGTAGTCAGTGAATGGATAGAAAACATTCTGAGCAAACGCATTATAAGACTACAGACAAGTGGAAAACAGTGCGCAGCGGTGGTCAAAGGATGTCCACAAGGGGACGTCGTCTCATCGTTGCTATGGAATCTTGTTGTGAATGACCTAATAACTAAACTAAATGCAAATCACCACTACACTGTGGGGTATGCAGATGACATAACAATACTGACAAGGGGAAACTTCACTAACACGGTGTGTGATATTACACAGACGGCGCTTAAGATCGTGGAACGTTGGTGCACTGCCAACGAGCTATCGGTCAATCCCAGCAAGACGGAGCTGGTACTGTTCACAAACAAAAGGATTCTGGGAAACTATCGGTTGCCACGTCTCTATGGCACCGAATCACAATTCTCCAAAGAGGTCAAGTATCTTGGGGTACTCCTTGACAGCAAACTAAACTGGAGTAATCATCTCGAAAACAAAATCAACAAAGCTACAATCACATTCTGGCAGTGCCGCAGAATGATAGGAAGCAAGTGGGGGTTGAGCCCCAAGATCACCCTCTGGCTATACGAATCGATAATAAGACCCATCGTTGCCTACGGGGCTGTGGTATGGTGGACGCGCACAAGCCTAACCACAATCGAGAAGAACCTGGAAAGTTTCCAAAGATCAGCCTGCATGGCAACTACCGGCGGAATGAGAACAACGCCCACCGCCGCCATGGAGGCTATGCTGGGTCTCCCGCCGCTGCACATCTTGATAAAACAAGAAGCTGCGGCTACAGCCATTAGACTCAAAAGTCTAGGACTGTGGAAACCAAGCAAGGTAGCACATACAGAGATATACAAGAAGCTGGTGGATTCGGAACCACTAACTGAAGCAATCACCGACACAATACCAAAGCAGTTTGTGTTCGACAAAAAGTACAAAATACAACTACAAGAGTGCCCCCAAGAGGGACTCAATATCAGGGAGTTGAGGATATTTACGGATGGATCCAAGACGAGGCTGGGTACCGGAGCGGGAACCTTCTCGGAGGACCTGAACATTAATATCGCAACACCTCTAGGCACCCACGGCACGGTATACCAGGCGGAGTGCATGGGTATAATCAAGGCGACTGAGGCCATCAAGGCCAGGACCGTACAGAATCAGTGTATCCGGATACTGAATGATAGCAGATCGGTCCTACAGTCGCTACAGAGTCACACAATAACATCGGGCCTTATCATGGAATGCCACATGGGTCTCATGGATATATGCACAAGGAATAATGTTACCCTACAATGGATAAAAGGACACAGTGGCTCACGAGGTAACGACGCAGCGGACGAGCTGGCTAGAAGTGGCTCTTCGCTGACAGCAATGGGCCCTGAACCAATTCTGCCTTTACCATCAGGATGGGTACGTAACCTGCTAAAACAACAAACAAGGAGCCATCACCAGGATCACTGGAGCGGTTTAGATACATGCAGACAAGCGAGAGAGGCACTGCCGACAATCAACACCAGGTTCTCTCGCAAAATTCTGCAACTAAACAGGACCAAGATAAGTATGATAACAGGTATAGTTACGGGTCACAGTCCACTAAACAAACGTCTCTTTAATCTAGGTGTCACAGACAGTCCCCTTTGCAGAGCTTGTATGGAGACGGACGAAACTGCCAGTCACATTCTTATGGAATGCCCGGAACTGGCCAGATACAGGGCTAAACACTTCGGTACACCGAGGTCGCTCCAGGAAGTCGTCGGCAACGTGAAGAGTCTGCTAGACTTCCTGGAGGAACTGGGATGGCAGTAGCCATACCACAACCCCTCACGCAAAATAGGCGTAAAATTGACGTCGAGTTGCGGAAACCAGCCCGTGTAAACCTAGAACCTAGAACCTAGAAGGCCTATGCTATTGAAACTTAGTAAGTAGATGTGTTCTGTGAACCGCATTAAGATTTTTATATAAAACTAGAAAAAAAACAGTAAATTTTGGGGGTCCCCATACTCAGAACAGAAACTAAAAAATTTTTTTTCATCAAACCCACACGTGTGGGGTATCTATAGATAGGTCTTCAGAAATGCTATAGAGGTTTCTAACATAATTTTTTTCTAAAGTGAATAGTATGCGCAAGAGACACTTCCAAAGTGGAAAATGTGTGTACCCCCCCCCCTCTAACTTCTAAACTAAGAGATTGATAAATCTAAGAAAAACATATGATGTACATTGCTATAAAAACTACCAACGAAAATTAGTTTGAACGAGATAGAGTTGGTAGTTTTTTTTAATACGTCATAAACTGCGAATGTGTTAAAACATGAATCAAAGTTACAACAAACTATAAGAACTTTTATATTACGTTACTTGCTGCTACGGAACCCTTCATGGGCGAGTCCAACTCGCACTTGGCTGGTTTTTTTATATCTATCTACATAATAATAAAACTGTAGAGAGTCGAGAAAAGTACGTGGAAGATAATTTTGAATTTTTTACTGTATGGCATTCTCTAATCGATACTGAAGCTAAATTACATTCTAATGTAATTAAAAAAAATGTCTGTATGTCTGTTTGTATCTCGAATAAGTATCAGGTGCTGCCAAGTATCATTTCAATAGATTCAGTACCCGAAACTACTGAATCTAATGGAATGATACTTGGCAGAATCTGAGCTTATGATCCGAGAAAGGTTCTAGGATACTTTTGATGACAATATTTTGCACGGTTCCTTTGGGAGAGGGGATTAAAGACAATTTGGTTTTTCAGTTGTAATTGCTTAACGCGTGGTCTGATTTCAAATACTTTTTCTTACACAAGTACTTACGAGTACCTATCCCCTTTCTGACACAGCAAGGGAATACTTTGAGGATTGCTCCACACAAGTTTCAATATTGAGGGTTTTGTAGTTCATAAATTAGAGACATTTCGAGTTTTCTTAAACTTAGAATTCATGGGTTCCTTTGAATGTAGGTAAGGATCATTCTAAACTTGCGTGTTTGATTAATCATAAAAGAGCTTACAGATTAGGGCTATTAAGTAAAAATAATGCAGTCCAGTCAGTGAATTGTTTTAGAATAGACTTAATTTTAAGTTCTTTTATGATTAAGCAAACAGGGCAGTTTCACACGCTCCTATGAGCTTGATGAAGAAATATTTTCCTTTCATATACCTTGCTTGCTCACTCTTTCTCTAATGTGACGTAAACGAAGTTACAGGGGTTAGCTAGTATACACTTTAATCAATACTTGCACTTCTATAAGATAAGATAAACGTGTGTTAATGTGTTTGCATGTGTTATAATAGTGTTTGCAAACCTTGAATGGAACGCGGTTGATTGATAAAATACGTAGATAATTACATCATTATCTCCGAAGAGATAAACAGATGCAAATTATACGTCGGGCCAAAAGATCTTGGTGGTTTAATTTCCTCTTTATAATACTTGTACAGAAGTATAGATTAATTAGTTTTACGTGTGGAATTCTTGACGGGCACTATGCTGGTGTCCTGCCAGCAAACACCACGCGGTTACTACGCTCGGAGTACTTATAATTTTACATATCTAACTAGATTTTTTATTCCGGAATAAACAATAAAATACATTTTACTGTGAAAATGAACGGTATATTTAAACTATGCAGCACTCGCATCTACCTGGTCAGTCTAGTTCTCTTTGCGACTCGGAGTTGTGAGCTGTGCTCAAAATGACAGATTTACACACATCGTCATATAGAGTGGAAGGATGGCGAGCTTGTTGCAGAACTAGTCAAACAGATAGTCTATTATCAGCGAATGTCAATTCAACTAAACAAACATACACATAGTCACGTCACGAAAAATCATAGGTACATACATAAGTAGCATAGGTACCTACCTACAACATAATATTAGTAGGTATACATGCAACATAAAATAAAAAGTATAGAAGGCAATCTACATACAAAGTGCACTTGGGCTACGCACACAAAGACAACGTATAGGAACATACACCCATATTTTACCATTTCATATTCTTATGAAATTAGATAAAATGAACAGGCACAGGTTGTGACTACCCGCCGCTGTTGAAATGTTTCATAAGTCCCCTAAGATCTTCAATGTAGTTTAACACATTGACATGTTTCTGGCAACCGGGATAAGCATGTATGAGGGTTCCCACCGGTCGACTTTGTCTATTTCTTAACTTGACCACTTCCAAACTTGTCCTCTTCCTAAATTGTCACCATCTTAACTTTACCATTTCAAAAGTAGTCACTTTCTAACTTGGTTACTTCCCAGTTCGTACTATTCTTATTCTGTACGTATTTGTTTATATTTGTTAAATGTATGTAATCAGTGTTATTTTATGCAATTTCTCTTGTACAGGATAATGCACCTACTTTATTCATCATGGTTTATCTCTGCGTCAACTAATGCTTGACTGGTAGAGAACTATGGCAAAGTTTAAATAAATAAATAAATAAGTGAAGCAAGCAGGGCAGGAGAATGGTTCGAATCTGAACCCTAACCACAGGAATCTTTAACTCTGATATGGGTATAATATGTCATCAGTTTAATAAATTCTTGGGAAATAATCCGTACCTACGTGCTATCAAGTCCTACTTGTCAAAGTTTTAGTTACCCGCCGTTTATCGTTTTATATCACTTCTTTTTACGACTACGCCGATATTATATTGCTTTTGTCTATACCTACTATAAAGTATGAACTAACTAGAACGTGATCTTTTAGTTACGTAGAACCATTATTATTTTAGTAGACTTTCAGTAACTTTCATTTATGAAGCTCATAAATTGAGTATAGAAAATCTCACTTAACTTTTCTCATTACCTAACTAAATTACGATTTCATTATAAGTAAGATGTATTTTTATTTCTTCACTTCGTTCGCTGGCAGTAAATTTTATGAGAATTCTTTCGTGGTCTCGCATTTTCTCCATGCAAAGTCGCCTGTATGTAGACTAATACAAAATTATTCTTTAAGAGTATTATGAAGGCACCTTTTTAGGATCAAACTGTAGGTATAATAATCAATTAAAACAGTACGTAGCAGTTAAATGTCATAGATAATATTGAAGGTATGATGAATTTTCTTTAATAAATCGATCAGGTTTAAACGCATTAATTTATCACTCCTCCCAGATAGGAGGAGATAAAGAGCAGATGAGATGAGATCATCTCATCTCATCTCATTATTTATTGACAGTGGTGTTCAAGTGGGTGGCTCTATGTCCCTATGATGTGGGTATGCCTCTTCTCGCTCCGCTTGAAGAACCCAGGGTTGAAAGAGGTAGGAAACACGTGCGCTGGCAGACCGTTCCTAGTTTTTATAATAAATTCCTATTAATTTAATCTCTCTCTCTCTCTCTCTCTCTCTCTCTCTCTCTCTCTCTCATTTTGTTTTATCAAAATATAGTCAGAAAAATATGATGTGTCGCAAAACCTATGGGCTTATTGCGCAATACCTACCTACATAGTTTTGCGACACATATTTTACGGACTACGATGGTACTTTAAAAGTAGCAAATATTGTGAGTATAATTTAACGGACGACAATTTTTGTGACAATAAAACTAACAAAAATACCACGTTGCATTTATATTTCGTCCGTGTGTCCGAACAACGGAATATCGCGGTAGGTGTAGGTAAATATCTACCTACTCCGTCGACTTCGTATTTAACATTTCTTTGACAAGAGTTATTTAATTATGAATTTTGCAATTTTCGACCGTGAAAAATCCTATGCAATAAAATTTGCACGAAGAACTATTAACATACTAAGTGTTCTGAGCAGCGACTGTGAAGGGAAGGGAAGTAGGTACTAACTAGGGTAGGTAGTACAAAAACATAATTTAAGATCTTTTTAATACAAATTTAATGCAGAAATACCTACCTTGAATAACACTTGGAAAATAGTGTAGGCTACTTTCTATTGGGAAAATGGGCTTGAAGGGTTTCGAATAGAGGAAAGGATGACGATTGCAAGCTAGGCGAAGGAAAAACCAAAATTGTGAAACAAGACATGACCACAATATCCTAACCGTTAATATCCTCCCGCGCTTATAATTATGTTAATCAACTAATCTTCTTGCAATAAAATATTCCTGGGGTAGGGGAGACCGGGGCTGGTTGACTAGGTTTCAGCTTAAAGGCTTATAAGTAGGATGTTTTTGGGCATTCTACTCCACCTTCCATTCCTCCGGCGAACTGCGTTCGCCGCAGTCACTCTCGGTGGAGTAGAATGCCCAAAAACATTTCTGATATCTCGCCCAATATTCCACATTTTAAAAATGTAACCTAACCTAACATTATTATAAAAAATAATTTAAAAAATAAAATTTGCTGAAGCTCCCTCCATGTTCATTACTTACCATTTATAACCCACAACGTTTTCTGTAACCAGTTGGGTTCGACTACTTCTAGTTATAAATATTTATGTTATTAATTCATCTTTTCATTATGAGTCCATCAGTATTGCATAGCAAACATGAAATTCGTTAAACAAAGACAATCGTTACAGGTCAATACAATCTGTGATGATTTGACAAAAAAGAAATTACGTCATGGAGAATTATTACCGAATACTGTACGTTGCGTCATTTGTGGGCCATCGAATTGTGGAAAAACTAATTTATTAATTGGTCTTCTATTGCATGAAAATGGTTTGACATTTAAAAATGTTTATGTATACTCTAAAACTCTACATCAACCAAAGTACATCTTTTTAGAAAAGGTTTTACAACGAGTACCAGGTATCACTCTTCATAAATATCAGACAAATGATGACGTTTTAAAAGTTTCAGATGCAAAACCAAATTCTGTGATTATTATTGATGATGTAGCTTGTGAAAATCAAAGTAATATGCGTGATTATTTTGCCATGGGAAGACATAAATTGATTGATAGTTTTTATTTAAATCAAACTTATACCAAAATACCTAAACAACTTGTAAGAGATAATGCTAACCTAATTGTGCTTTTTAAGCAAGATGAAGTTAATTTGAAACATGTTTATGAAGAACATGTTAACACCGATATGACATGGTTGAAATTTCGAGAAATGTGTTCCTTAATATGGAAAGAACCTTTTGATTATGTGGTAATTAATAAAGATTGTTCTAAAAACAATGGTTGCTATAGAAAAACGTTTGACACATTTGTATTATTGGATGAAATTTGAATATTTAAGTAGACTGCAGTCTGTTTATTGTTATTCTTTAATTGATTCTTATTCGATTACCACCTATTTTACATAATGGATAAATCATTGAAAAAACAAATTGTTGATGCGACACAAGCTGTCAAGAAAAAAATACGTAAAATGAAGGATTTTGAAGATAATAATAAGCATGCTCTTGATACAGTTTTTAAACCTGTCACAGAATCTCTCAATTTAATAGCCAACACTAATAACCACTTAGCTCTAACAAAAAAGGAGGAAAAAGTAGAACCCCAAGAACCACAAGACCAAGATATGAAAGAAACAGATGATAGCAGTATTGCTAGTAACGAAACGGAACCCTCATCGGACTCTTCATTTCAGTCATTAGTCGGTACTAATCCAGATGCATCATCTTGGTCGTTATCTTCACAAGTACTATCAGATGTTCCATTTGGTATAAGAAATGAACGTGGAAAGCTAATGTTGGGTTCCTCTAACATAACTATTGGGGACAAAGTTATTACTGTAGCCGGACACAAATACGAAAGTACACCTGGGTTGCGAGAGTTACTGTTAAAAAAAGACATTGATCTGAGCTTGGTTAATGACTGTGACAAGCAAAATTATAAGACAATGTTACTTGTAACGAATGCACATCGTCGTGATTTCGATTCAAAAAAACCAATTAAAAGTAATAAAGGACAAAAATATTTGCAAGTTATTAAACCACTTTTCGATCAAGAAAGTAGAAGTCCAAGTTGTAGACAGAAAGTAGGAAAAGGATTACCTTTAACAAAAATGTGGAAAAAAAACACAGATTTTGTATATTGGGATGATCCCAATGAATTGGTTGATAGATTAAAGTTATTAATTGCTTCTCGAGATGCCGGTAACACAGGACTAGACAATGAAATAATATCTATCATTGAAGAACTACGTGAAAGCAAAATCATTAAATAAATAGATCTACTAATGTTATATGTGTGTCATTTTACTATATACCGTTCAACATAATACACCTTTAATATGAATGTAGACAAATTTGGTCATTATATTCATAAGCGAATGCGGATATCAGAAATACTTGATTTTAATGATAACGCATTAATAAAATCTGATTATGGAGATTATGCCTTGAAGACATCGAGGCTAAAAGGTGTTAAACCTCCTCAAGACGCAGATGATGCAGTAAATAAAGCATATGTAGATGAATTGAAAGGTGTACTAGTCAATGACTTTCGAAAATTGCAAAGTTCTATTCCAAATAGTGTTCAAAACCACATAGAGAAAGCTTTAAAAACAATAATGTCTGAGATAGAGACTCATTTGGAAAGCAAATTTTACACAAGAAAAGCAGTTGATAGACTAGTTCAAGACGCAATTCAATCTATATTAAAAGATCGAAAAACATAGCCCTTAAAGTTTGTTAAAATGACGAAACAACAAATCGTCAATGAAATACATAAAGCAGCACGAAAAAATTTTCCTCGACGATCTGTAATTTTAAAAGGTATTGATGATTTGTGGCAAGCAGATTTAGCTGATATGCAAAACCTAAAACCCTTTAATAAAGGATATAACTATATTTTAATAGTTATTGACTGCTTCTCCAAGTACGTTTGGGTGGAACCATTAAAAACTAAATCCAAACATGATGTCTCTCTTGCATTTGAAAAAATACTTTTTTCTAATCACAGGATACCAAATCATCTGCAAACTGATATGGGTACTGAGTTCTATAATTCTACATTTCAAAAGCTTTTACAGAACTATAATATTAATCACTACTCTACATTTTCAACCAAAAAGGCTTCAATTGTAGAACGAGTTATTAAAACTATTAAAAATAAATTGTACAAATACTTTAGCTTGAACGGACACTATAAGTGGATAGATGGTGGCTTGAACGGTATTGTGAAGACATATAACAACACAAAACATCGTACTATTAAATTTGCACCTGTTAATGTCAATAAGTTTAATGAAACTAACATTAAAAATAATATTACGAATTCCATGATAAAGGTAGTCCAAAAATGTCGTCCAAAGTTTAAAATTGGTGACAAAGTTCGAATTAGTAAGTACAAACATATATTTGAGAAAGGATACACTCCTAACTGGTCAACAGAATTATTTACTATAAAAAAGATAAATAACACTGTACCAATAACATATCGCATCGAAGATAATCAAAAACAAGTCATATTAGGAACTTTTTACGAACAAGAGCTTTAAAGGTCGTCCTGTCCTGGTGTCTATTTGATAGAAAAGGTATTAAAAAAGAAAGGAAACAAACTGTTTGTAAAATGGTTGGGTTTGAATAACAAAGAGAATAGTTGGATTGATAAGACTGCAATAGTGGAATGAGTTAATTATATAAGTGATATGTAATTTTAAAGTATATTCATTATTCTTTGGACGATGCAAGGTGGTGGACTAATAAACAATATCATTAATCATTTACCATTCGAACTACACATACCTGGTTATAACTATTGTGGACCAGGAACAAAGCTTTCGAAACGATTACTACGTGGTGATAAAGGTGTAAATAAGTTAGACGAAGCTTGTATGCATCACGATATTGCATATGCAAACTACACAGACTTGCCTAACCGTCAAAAAGCCGACTTACGTCTTATAGATATGGCTAAGCAAAGACTTAAAGCAAAAGATGCTCGAACAGGGGAAAAGATTAGTTCGTGGATAGTAAACAAAGTTATGAAAGCTAAATTGAAGTCTGGTGCTGGTGTTAAGACCTTTAATAACTTTGTTAAAAAAATAAAAAGAAAACTCAAAAAACTCTCACCTAAAGATGATAAGTCATTAATAAATATAGCTTATATGGTTGCCCGAAAATTAGTTCCATGCATTCCAAAAGTTCGAGTACCTCGAATGATACCTATACCAAAAACTGGAGGCATTCTACCTTTAATCCCAATTTTTGCTGGTTTATCTGCTTTAGGAGCATTAGCTGGTGGTGCAGCTGGTATTGCAAAAACTGTGAATGATTATAAACACGGTCAGAAAAAATTACAAGAAACTGAACGTCATAATAAAACTATGGAGGCTATAGCAATAGGTAAAGGTCTATACATTAAACCGCATAAGCAAGGTCAGGGATTGTTTATAAATCCATCAAAAAACTAATTGATCAGCTACCTAATCGCGCTTTAACTAATATCGATATTCAGAAGTATGGCCATTGTATTCCACATTTTCGAGGAGTTTATATGAAGGATCAGTTACCAAAAACACCTAAACGAATTGAATGTGCTATAGTTAACCTAGATAATTCGAGAAATGATGGAACGCATTGGGTAGCTTATGTTAAAATAAACAATTATTGTGAATATTTTGATAGCTATGGTGATTTAAAACCGCCAAGAGAATTAATGCTATATTTTAAGAACTGTGATGTTCATTATACCTATGATAGATATCAACAATTTAACACAATAGTTTGTGGACATATGTGTTTAAGTTATTTGCAAACTTTTTGGATTAAATACTATAAATCTTTATTATAATTATAATACTTTAAATAAAAATACTATAAATCTTATACCACTCTTTCATTTCCATCATTTGCAAGATGTCACTCACCTTATCGATAACTGGAAACTCATCGGTATTATCTACCTATTATCCAGACACGTTGTCATTAGCTGCGGAGTATGAATGTGCATTATTACATTTCTCTACATATAATTCTATTCCAAATTTTGATAATACAAACAATAAATTATACTATGGTTCTAAAAATGTTATTGAGATACCTGAAGGAACTTATGAATTACAAGATATTAGTGACTATTTAAAAACTGAGATAAAAGATGCATCTATAAAACTCAATTGTAATAACAACACCTTAAAAACTGTGTTATTTTGTACATCAACTACAGATTTTACTAAAGAAGATACATTTGGAAGTTTATTGGGATTTAAAAAGCAGATCTTAGAAGCAAATAAATATCATGTATCAGAGTTTCCAGTAAACATTTTGCCAACGACTGTCATAAGGATTGAATGTGACATAGTTAGCGGTTCCTATATAAACGGTCAATCCAGTCACATCTTACACGAATTTGCACTTAATGTTCCACCTGGATACAGGATTATAGAAATTCCGAAAAACGCAATCTACTTTCCAATAAATCAAACCAATATAAGCTGCATACAGATAAGGTTGTTGGATATAAATAATAACTTAATAAATTTGCGAGGTGAAGAAGTGCAGTTGTATCTACATATCAGAAGAAAACAATGAAAGATTATAATAAATATGTGGTACATCCAACTAAAAATAACAGTTCTACTAAAACTATCAAACCAATAAGAGCTCGGTCTAAAAGGGTTATAAAATTGAATAACAATAATAAAGCATTTCTTAAAGCGATCGGTTTGTTAAAATGAATATACTAGATGTTTTGTCCACTCCTGCATACAACAACGCTGTGGAAGGAATTGAATTTCACTCTTACAAGCCTTACGTAACAAGTTTCAATAGAAGCGATGAAATCAGGATACCTATTAATCAACAAGACTTGTATATATTACCATCAGCAAGCACTTTGTTTTTGGAAGGAACTGTTGTTGTAAACAAGGGTGGAAATTCGAAGGAAAGAGTCAGTAGCGTTCATTTCACAAACAATAGTCTACTTTACTTGTTTCAAGATATAAGGTATGAGATAAACGGAGTGGAAATAGATAAAATAAAAAACGCTGGTATAACTACCACAATGAAATCATTAATATCAATGAACGAAAACGAGGCTAAAGCATCTAATGCTTGGGGATGGAATATCGAAGGCATAAATAGTGCAAATGGGGGAAGCTTTTCTGCTTCTATACCCCTCTGTAACATTCTTGGTTTTGCAGAAGATTTCAAGAAAGTAGTGATAAACAGCAAACATGAAATAATATTGTTACGAAGTAATACTAATCTGAACGCCCTAAAACTTAACGATGGTGAAACTGTAGAAGATATTATTATAAATAAAATAATATGGCGTGTACCACATGTCAAAGTGTCCGATAGGGAAAAAATAAATATGTTAAAACTGTTAGAAAAAGATCGACCACTCCAGATGATATTTAGGAATTGGGATTTATATGAATATCCGGCTTTACCAAAAACTACTAAGCATACTTGGTCCATAAAAACATCGTCGCAAATAGAGAAACCAAGATTTGTTATTATTGGTCTGCAAACAAATAGAAAAAATTATTCTAAATTGGATATGTCTAAGTTTGATCACTGTGATGTTCGTGATGTTAGAGTATACCTAAATTCAACCTACTTCCCTTATGAAAATTTGAATTCAAGTTTCTCGAATAATCGAATTGCTTTAATATATGAACAATATACTAGATTTCAACAGTCGTATTATGGACGTCGCGCCGAGCCGTTATTAAATGAGAAACAATTTAAAAATATTGCTCCGTTATTTGTAGTAGATTGTTCTAGACAACCAGATAATCTTAAATCAGGTCCTGTTGTGGATGTTAGAGTGGAAATTGAAAGTGATATTGATATACCAGATCAAACTTCAGCATATTGTCTTATATTGAACGACTGTATAATCGAGTATAAGCCATTAAGTAGCATCGTGAGAAAGATATCATGAACAAAAATACTATTATAGTAGATGTTCAGGGTTTTAAAGATCGTTATAATAACTTTATAGTCAAAGAATTAGCTGTAGCTACGTTGGAACATACTCATATATTCTTAATAAAACCTCCTTACCCGGTCTCCTCGCTAACTGATGAAGAAAGAAGACACATTTGGTGGATTGAAAGGAATAGAGGTTACCGCTGGAGCGAAGGATATATAGACTACAGAGAATTTTCTAGAATAATCAAACCCTATTTGAAGGAAAAAAAGGTTCTTGTTAAAGGCAGTGAGAAAATTAATTGGGTTCAAGAGCTATGTGGTCATAATAATGTTTCTGACATATGTGAAAATAAAAGTGTTCCTAACTTAAAGACTCTTAGTGATCTTTACTGTAAAGATCTATTTTTGTATAATTGTTTTGCTCATAAGAACTATTGTGCTTTAAGGAATGTATTGTGTATTAAACAATGGTGTTTAGAAAATGTTTTTTGTATTTCATAAGTTTAATAAACCGAATAAATGTTTTATTACTATACTGTGTTTGTTTTTCATACTATTTCCTACCCAAGTCGAAATTGAAATGAAAAAAAAAATTAATCATAATACCATTTATTTAATGTCTCAAAAAATTACATTGATCTTAAACCTAACACAATGATATAAAATGACGCGTACAAAATGTTGAAGCGTCAGCAGTACATCTCTAAGTATTAAGGTGATGTATAACTTACTTAAAACTAAAAACACATTAGTTAAAATGATAAGCTATCACCATGAATTCTCTTAGATATTTTCTTAATAATACCTTCAGCCATGTCCATGATTTCATCAACTGTATCATGAACTACGTATTGAGCACTAAGTATCACACTGTCACTATCTTCACAAAACGGCAACGAAGGTTTGTCTTTGTCGCTGGTGATGTCCAAGATCTTTATCTGAATTAACTTGACTCCTTTTGGTTGGTTGCTGATTACAAAAGATTTATGAGCTGTCTTTTTAGATTTTCTACAAATAGTTGGTTTTCTTCTTTTTGGTTCAACTTCCGTAGGTGAAAGAGGTAAAATATGTGAGAAGTCAAAGGGGTCTTGAGCGTATTGAACAATACCGTCACCATATGCGTCTGCCATTATTTATAATGTATTAATGTTGAGGTATATCTGGTTGGCCTCGTCCTCCTCTGCCACGATCTTCTAACGTTTTAAATATTTGGCTCAGTAATTTCTCTGTTTTATAATATATTTCATCCCACTGATCGTAAACAATATATTGGGTTTTCACTCTTGTATGTATTTCTACTTCGTTATCTGATGTATCTTCAGCTTCTAATACATCTATTTTAATTACGTATTTTGGAATCCTCCTATTCCTTGTAGCAAAGTAACTGGTTTGAGGTTCAGAGATGCACTGCTGTTGCTTCAACATTATTAATTAAAAGACTGCTTTGTGTGAATGTAAAGAGAACAAGTATGAAACTGAATGTAATTATGAGTAAAAGGTGAATTAAATAGAAACATGACCCGCTAGTGACACATACACTGTACTACGTATTAATTCAAGTTCTGACCTGTTGATTTAGTTTATTTTGCAATAAACTAAAACGAGATACTCCCTACAAGTTTGCAAGTGTCATCGTTCACTATGACGAACATGTTCAAACATGTCTTAAGAATGATGTTAATGCACATAATTGTAAACGTGTTGTAACGTGAATGATGATGCATACCATCAGGTGTTATGAGGTTGTGACCGTCGCTACCAAGGTCCCAGGTTTTGAAGATTTTTTTCAGTATGTCCAATAGTCCACTACTACTACTAAGTACGTACGTAGTGATATCCTATTTCACATTTCTAAGAAATTTTACTTCGAAGTATGTAACTTAAGACATATGACGTATGTATGTTATGATGTCTTAAGTTACACATATTTTCACACCTTGTTTACCTAATATTATTTTTTTGCAAGATTGTAGTTTCAAATAGGGTTAGCAGTACATCGTAAATTACCGTAGTATAGTAATTTGCAATACAGTACATGATGAAAATTTATAAGAACCCTTATACCAAAGTAATTAGTATAATTAGTAAGTAAACTAGTAGCATGAAATACAAAAACAAGAATTATGAAGTTGTTTACGTTAAAAAGAATTACTTAGGTACTCATAGATTGCTCTATTAATTCGTATTATTCGTAATTATCATACTTATAGATAATAAGATCCTATTAATACTAAAGATAAATTATCTTTATTACATACATACATACATATGGTCACGCCGTTATCCCCGAAGGGGTAGGCAGAGGCATATTATATGCCCACAATTCACCTTTGTATAATTTGTCCCACGTAATAGGTGGTGAGCCGTATTGCCGTGTTTAAATGGACAGGCGCAGGTTGTACTCTGCCTGCTGTTGAAATAAAGCCTTCAACTTAGCTTAACGACTGCCATTTTACTGGCAACCGGGACCAACGGCTTAACGTGCCTTCCGAAGCACGGAAACGCTAAAATAAATGTCACAAAGTGATCACATGGATGGTCACCCATCCATGTACCGGCCATAGTGAAAGTTGCTTACTGCAGTGATCGTTTACAGAACACTGAGTCCGCGGGGCCACGAGCGCTTCATTGAGGTATCTTTATTGAGGTATTTTAAATATATAATAAATATTGTACTGTTTGAAATTTGTATTGTTGACAACCTTAATCGCTGTTTAGAATTTCAACATTAACAAAAATACAAAAGTATCAAAACCGGAGTCAGATACTAGTATAATTGTACTCGTATACCTTGTTAGTGTGACAACCCTAAATATTTCCTGCATTGGCTATTTATTAAATATCTTAGTTGATACTTTTTAACAGTTATAATACGTCCAAGGAAAAATGTTCGATTGCTTGTTATTTGTTAATGAATTACACTAATTTTGAATACGACAAGCTATCAGCCTTGTTTTAGCTTATAATCTCATAATTTCAAAAGACTTCCATTACCATTCGAGTTGTCTCTTGTGTAATTACTAGCGACGGTCTAAGGTTAATTCCATCCGGCTAGATACATAAGAACTCATCTCCGCTATGGTAACGTCTCTTAGCCTCTTGGTTGTACGTAGTTGCTAATGCGATGAAGCACTAAACGCGCATGTCTATGACGACGACTGCATTAAACGCAAATGTCGATGTCTGACGACTGTGCTATAAGTGTGAAAGCGCAAATGCATACTGCATACATCGTCTCTTAGCCTCTTGGTTGTACGTAGTTGCTAATGCGATGAAGCACTAAACGCACATGTCTATGACGACGACTGCATTAAACGCAAATGTCGATGTCTGACGACTGTGCTATAAGTGTGGAAGCGCAAATGCATACTGCATACATCGTCTCTTAGCCTCTTCGTTGTACGTAGTTGCTAATGCGATGAAGCACTAAACGCGTATGTCTACGACGACGACTGCATTAAACGCAAATGTCGATGTCTGACGACTGTGCTATAAGTGTGGAAGCGCAAATGCATACTGCATACATCGTGGTTGTACGTAGTTGCTAATGCGATGAAGCACTAAACTCACATGTCTAAGACGACGACTGCATTAAACGCAAATGTCGATGTCTGACGACTGTGCTATAAGTGTGAAAGCGCAAATGCATACTGCATACATCGTCTCTTAGCCTCTTGGTTGTACGTAGTTGCTAATGCGATGAAGCACTAAACGCACATGTCTATGACGACGACTGCATTAAACGCAAATGTCGATGTCTGACGACTGTGCTATAAGTGTGGAAGCGCAAATGCATACTGCATACATCGTCTCTTAGCCTCTTCGTTGTACGTAGTTGCTAATGCGATGAAGCACTAAACGCGTATGTCTACGACGACGACTGCATTAAACGCAAATGTCGATGTCTGACGACTGTGCTATAAGTGTGAAAGCGCAAATGCATACTGCATACATCGTCTCTTAGCCTCTTGGTTGTACGTAGTTGCTAATGCGATGAAGCACTAAACGCACATGTCTATGACGACGACTGCATTAAACGCAAATGTCGATGTCTGACGACTGTGCTATAAGTGTGGAAGCGCAAATGCATACTGCATACATCGTCTCTTAGCCTCTTCGTTGTACGTAGTTGCTAATGCGACGAAGCACTAAACGCGTATGTCTACGACGACGACTGCATTAAACGCAAATGTCGATGTCTGACGACTGTGCTATAAGTGTGGAAGCGCAAATGCATACTGCATACATCGTGGTTGTACGTAGTTGCTAATGCGATGAAGCACTAAACTCACATGTCTAAGACGACGACTGCATTAAACGCAAATGTCGATGTCTGACGACTGTGCTATAAGTGTGGAACCGCAAATGCATACTGCATGCATCGTGGTTGTACGTAGTTGCTAATGTGATGAAGCACTAAACGCACATGTCTATGACGACGACTGCATTAAACACAAATGCCGATGTCTGACGACTGTGCTATAAGTGTGGAAGCGCAAATGCATACTGCATACATCGTGATTGTACGTAGTTGCTAATGCGATGAAGCACTAAACGCACATGTCTATGACGACGACTGCATTAAACGCAAATGTCGATGTCTGACGACTGTGCTATAAGTGTGGAAGCGCAAATGCATACTGCATACATCGTGGTTGTACGTAGATGCTAATGCGATGAAGCACTAAACGCACATGTCTATGACGACGACTGCATTAAACGCAAATGTCGATGTCTGACGACTGTGCTATAAGTGTGGAAGCGCAAATACATACTGCATACATCATGGTTGAACGTAGTTGCTAATGCGATGAAGCACTAAACGCACAAGTTTATGACGACGACTGCATTAAACGCAAATGTCGATGTCTGACGACTGTGCTATAAGTGTGGAAGCGCAAATACATACTGCATACATCATGGTTGTACGTAGTTGCTAATGCGACGAAGCACTAAACGCACAAGTTTATGACGACGACTGCATTAAACGCAAATGTCGATGTCTGACGACTGTGCTTTAAGTGTGGAAGCGCAAATGCATACTGCATACATCTTGGTTGTACGTAGTTGCTAATGCGATGAAGCACTAAACGCACAAGTCTATGACGACGACTGCATTAAACGCAAATGTCGATGTTTGACGACTGTGCTATAAGTGTGGAAGCGCAAATGCATACTGCATACATTGTCTCTTAGTCTCTTGGTGGTACGTAGTTGCTAATGCGATGAAGCACTAAACGCACATGTCTAAGACGATGACTGCATTAAACGCAAATGTCGATGTCTGACGACTGTGCTATAAGTGTGGAAGCGCAAATGCATACTGCATGCATCGTGGTTGTACGTAGTTGCTAATGCGATAGAGCACTAAACGCACATTTCTATGACGACGACTGCATTAAACGCAAATGTCGATGTCTGACGACTGTGCTATAAGTGTGGAAGCGCAAATGCATACTGCATACATCGTGATTGTACGTAATTGCTAATGCGATGAAGCACTAAACGCACATGTCTATGACGACGACTGCATTAAACGCAAATGTCGATGTCTGACGACTGTGCTATAAGTATGGAAGCGCAAATGCATACTGCATACATCGTGGTTGTACGTAGTTGCTAATGCGATGAAGCACTAAACGCACATGTCTATGACGACGACTGCATTAAACGCAAATGTCGATGTCTGACGACTGTGCTATAAGTGTGGAAGCGCAAATACATACTGCATACATCATGGTTGAACGTAGTTGCTAATGCGATGAAGCACTAAACGCACATGTCTAAGACGACGACTGCATTAAACGCAAATGTCGATGTCTGACAACTGTGCTATAAGTGTGGAAGCGCAAATACATACTGCATACATCATGGTTGTACGTAGTTGCTAATGCGATGAAGCACTAAACGCACAAGTTTATGACGACGACTGCATTAAACGCAAATGTCAATGTCTGACGACTGTGCTTTAAGTGTGGAAGCGCAAATGCATACTGCATACATCTTGGTTGTACGTAGTTGCTAATGCGATGAAGCACTAAACGCACAAGTCTATGACGACGACTGCATTAAACGCAAATGTCGATGTTTGACGACTGTGCTATAAGAGTGGAAGCGCAAATGCATACTGCATACATTGTCTCTTAGTCTCTTGGTGGTACGTAGTTGCTAATGCGATGAAGCACTAAACGCACATGTCTAAGACGATGACTGCATTAAACGCAAATGTCGATGTCTGACGACTGTGCTATAAGTGTGGAAGCGCAAATGCATACTGCATGCATCGTGGTTGTACGTAGTTGCTAATGCGATGAAGCACTAAACGCACATGTCTATGACGACGACTGCATTAAACGCAAATGTCGATGTCTGACGACTGTGCTATAAGTGTGGAAGCGCAAATGCATACTGCATACATCGTGGTTGTACGTAGTTGCTAATGCGATGAAGCACTAAACGCACATGTCTATGACGACGACTGCATTAAACGCAAATGTCGATGTCTGACGACTGTGCTATAAGTGTGGAAGCGCAAATACATACTGCATACATCATGGTTGAACGTAGTTGCTAATGCGATGAAGCACTAAACGCACAAGTTTATTATCAGAAATGTTTTTGGGCATTCTACTCCACCGAGAGTGACTGCGGCGAACGCAGTGAGCCGGAGGAATGGAAGGTGGAGTAGAATGCCCAAAAACATCCTACTCTTATATTTTTATGTCTTTATAGAATATTAATTCAAAAACAGGTTTATTTCATAGGTTAACTATTAAGCTTTGGAAAAATATAGCAAAAAGCACTTAATTCATTATAATATAGGGTACAGGCTAGATCTTACACAATAAGAAAAACTGGTCAACCTACCCCATGCTTGGGGTAGGTTGACTATTTGCCTGGGGCAAGTTGACCTCCATAGGTCAACTCATATTTCCTCGTAGATTTTGCCCTTACAAATCCATACTTATAAGGGCAAAATCTACGAGAAAATAGGATAATATAACCATTTTTATTTTTATTGAAAATAAAACACACATACAATAAATCACCGAGAGCGCGGCGTCGCGCACGCACATCGTTTGAGTGAAGGAATTTAAAGATGAAAAATAACGTAAGTATGTAAGTAATTATTTTCATCGTATTTTTTTGTAATAATAGATACCTATATATTTATGGTTACTGATTGTCAAAAAAATTATAATGTATGTTTTATTCATGTTCGTTGTTTGATGTACGATTATTGGTCATCCAGCGCCGTTATACATTAGTCTACTAGCCCCGAACCACATTTTTATTTTCAATCACATGACATATCCACAAAACTGCTAAGAAATCAAATAAAATCATACATAAAAGAAAGAACATGAATCAAACATCCATTATAAATTTTTTGACAATTAGTAACCATGAATAAATAGGCATTATTACAAAAAACCTTTCGATGAAAATAATTACTTATGTACGTTATTTTTCAACTTTAATTTCCTTCACTCAAACGGTGTGCGTGCGCGACGCCGCACTCCCGGTGACTAAGCGGGGAGAGGTAGCGGACTCTCGGGTGTCATCGGTTGGCTCCAAGCCATTGCTTTGGCCAAGTTATTGATAGTTAGTCTACCTACCCCTATAGTCAACCAGCCCCGGTCTCCCCTACATTTTGAACCCTAGAATATTTACGTATAGGGGAGACCGGGGCTGGTTGACTAAGGGGTACGTAGACTAACTATCAATAACTCGGCCAAAGCAATGGCTATGAGCCAACCGATGACACCCGAGAGTCCGTTACCTCTCCCCGCTCAGTCACCGGGAGCGTGGCGCCGCGCACGCACACCGTTTGAGTGAAGGAAATTAAAGTTGAAAAATAACATACGTAAGTAATTATTTTCACCGTAATGTTTTTTGTAATAATGCCTATACTTTCATGGTTACTAATTGTCAAAGAATTTATAATGGATGTTTGATTCATGTTCTTTCTTTTTTGTATGGTTCTATTTGATTTCTTAGCAGTTTTGTGGTTATATCATGTGATTGAAAACAAAAATGTGGTTCGGGGCTAGTAGACTAATGTATAACGGGGCTGGATGACCAATAATCATACATAAAAGAAAGAACATGAATCAAACATCCATTATAAATTCTTTGACAACCAGTAACCGTGAATATATAAGCATTATTACAAAAACATGACGATGAAAATAATTACTATATACGCTAATTTTCAACTTTAAATTCCTTCACTCAAACGATGTGCGCGCGCGACTTCGAGCTCTCGGTGATTTATTGTATGTGTGTTTTATTTTCAATAAAAAATAAGAAAAATAATAATTGTTTATGTATGTTGCCCTTTATCCTATTTACTCGTAGATTTTGCCTTTACAAGTCCATAGGTCAACTTACCCCAGGCGAATAGTCAACCTACCCCAAGCATGGGGCAGGTGGACCAGTTTTTCTTATTGTATAAGATCTAGCCTGTACACTAAATTATAATGAATTAAGTGCTTTTTGCTATATTTTTCCAAAGCTTAATAGTTAACCTATAAAATAAACCTGATTTTGAATTAATATTCTATAAGGAAATAAAAATATAAGCCTTTAAGCAGAAACCTAGTCAACCAGCCCCGGTCTCCCCTATAGGTACAGGAATTATCGAACTAAACCACACACAATTCATGTTTAACACTTGATGTGACCTCTTCAACTTTCTCATTCAACTTGATAAGGTAAAGTATTTATAATAAAATCCTGCCTACTTAATTTTAAGTAAGATGGTAATATATTGGACTGATTGAGGACAAAGCTCTATCTACCCCGACGCTCTACTGAAATAGGCTGCCATGAATTAATGAACTTCCTTTAGCGTGCTAACAACCCTTCTCTAAGCGTTAGTGATGATAAGCGATACTTTGCTTTTACTACAAAGCAAGGAACTATACAGTAATAAACCATCATTATCATTTGCAGGGTGCGTCAGAGGAGCTCTCATTACTCCTACGTGGTTTCTTCACGTGACATCAAATATCCAGCTTTAAAGGTCCATAAAGGCAAGCAGAGCACTGGCCGCGTTTACAAGTCATACAGAAGGTATATAGCTTTTTTGATCAGCTTAACCAGGATTTTAGAGTCAGCATCATCCAGTTCACTAGTCATTTCAGTAGTTGTCACAAAAACCATATTATTTTAATAAGTTAAGCTTAGCTACAATAATGTGTGTTGTACAGCACATACCTAAATGCAAAAAGTGTTATTTAAAAGCGTACAATGCAAGGCTCACGAGTTCATTATTTAGCATAACAAAACCTCAACAAGTAAGGAACGATGGCGGAATTATAAAAAAAATAAATATAAAAATGGATTTATGAGAAAATGGGAGCTTGCGTCCATAATGAACCCCTCTCGTCTAACCCGTAAACGAAGAATAATACTTTTGGGTTTTCATGACATGGGTAGGAAGTATTTATACAAAATAAATCGGCAGTAACTAAGGATAGCCTAGTTCAATACCTCGATGGAACCTGGACCACTCAAGCCTGGAAGCGAGAGCCCATGCGTCACTATTTAAATGGCGCAAGAAGATACAGGCTGCAGCGGGGCCACAAAGGAAGGTGAGCAACCAAAGGGCCACAATCGCGGCCGTCAGACCGGTCATGGACGAGTGGCTGGAGAGTAGACACAGTGCTCTCTCCTACCGGTTGTCGCAGATACTTACCGGACTCGGGAGCTTCGGTAAGTATCTGTGTAGAGCGCCAGATGGACTGACGACCTGGAAAAGGTCGCAGGCTGGGACTGGATGCGGAAGGAGCAGGATCGTATGTTGTGGCGTAATTTGGAAGAGGCGTGCGTCCAGCAGTGGACTGCTATAGGCTGGTTTCATGGATGATTTGAATTGGTAATTGATACCGTTTACTCAAAAAGGCGTCATAGCAGCTTCAGAAAATGAAGTTACTAAACTAAGTTCAGAAATTATACGACATCTGTGACGAAAATTAACTCAAATATTTGACAAAATCCAAAAAATTGGTTGCAAAGTTAATATTCTAACTTATTGTATACCATTATCTGAGCCCACGCACTTAAATTAAGTCGTTTGTAAAAGAAATATTAAGTGCCAAAATTTTCGTTTCATTCTTACATATTATGTAAGAATAAAATGAAAATGTTGGCACTTTACCTGTTTAATAAGTAAGTAGCGGAAAAGTAACGGAACATAATAATTATTTTCGCGATAACCGAACTTTACGCGGGTGGAGTCACGGGTATATGTTATAGTATCTATTAGTAAACGAGTTCAGCAAACATCAGCAATTCAAACTTTTTATCAAAGGTCCACTTTAAAATTAATATTAAGTAACTCTTTGATCTCCTAGAAGTTGGATATCACAACATCACAACACAGATAGAAAAGGCGAATTACGTTAAAATAACATCTTACGAAAAAGGTTTCGTTAATGAAATTGATTTCTGATTAAATCAATTTATACTATCTTAGTCTTTAACCAGCGAAAGATCCTTTCTCGAACTTGTTTATTATTCGAAGATATAAAATCTTTAAATAATAAATGCCTTTCTTAGATCGTTAATATTGAAGAAATTCTATGACTTTCTTAGAAGCTATGAACCAGATTCACGACAAATAGTCTTTTTAGTTTTACTGTAATTTTAGTATATTCTGAGAATGGCTTTCATTTAATTCCACGTTACACCTTCTGTTTTGAGCGCCATTTCCACGCGCTGGCGAGTCAAACTTACTTTTTAACCCCCGACGGAAACCCGACCGGGGTGTTATAAGTTTGACGAGTGTGTGGGTGTGTGCGTGTGTGTGTTTGTAAGTCTGTCTGTGGCATTGTAGCTCCAAAGCAATAAACCGATTTTGATTCTGTTTCTTTTGTTTGAAAAATGGGTTAGGGGACAGTGTTCTTAGCTGGGTTCTATAAAAATCGGTTTAGCTGTTTTAAAGATATGAGGGGTGAAAGTGGTGATGAAACATTGAATGTGTTCAAATATACCCGTGCTGGGTATCAAATGAAAGGTCATAACTTATACATTACGATACCGCAAGTTTTATGAAAATCGATTTAGCCATTCGAAAGATATGAGAAGTGGAATGTATTTCTAATTCTGTAACCACACTCCGCGCAATTCGCATTAGCTCTGAATAATTGTTAATTGAATAATTGTTTGTAAGTCGGGGATTTTTAAATTATTAATTTAATTTTTTTACAATTTATTTCTTGCATCTACCTACTAGTAAAAATTCAAAACTGGAGACTGGAATTTCTGATTCATAGCTTTACATTGGCAACAAGAAAATGCTCTTTCCTGCTTATCCAATACGGTGTATTATATCGTAATTTACTTTAACTTATAAATTTAATTTAACTTCAGGCATGAAATCTGGAGTAGGTACCTAACGCTACAAAGTCTACGCTATGGCTGTCAGGAAAGATACCCTTCGTATTTCAAGTCTTTTTTAGGTTGGTCTCATATAAATATTTTTTTTTCCCTGAAATGTTAGGCAGAGCCAAACAGGGCGTTCACATTTCACCGAATAATAGTAAGTCCTACGTAATACGCGGTGGTAAGCCTATTTAATGAGGATCCGTAACGTTTTTAGGTAATAGTGCAGATTTATAGACCTAAGAAATCCTTATTAAACAGTGCAAAAATTTTTGTTCTACGACGAAAATTAAAGAAGTTGTGACCAAATAACTAGAGAAGTTCGCCGAGCGTCAGACGCGGTGGCTTGTGACGTCATATCACCCAAATCGCTGCCAGTTAGCCGTAGCCGCGGTATAGACGAGCAGGGATTTGTTTGATTTTTGCAACTATGAAACAAATTAAGTTTCTGATTAGTGGCTACTTCATGTTGTGAAGTTTGTATTAATATGGTATACACCAGAAAAACTATTTTCGAACGTGCCGAAGGACTCAGACCTTCGTAAAATTCGTATGTATGTAGGTATTCTGATGTACAAAGAGAGATAAAACTTCGCCCTCTAGCCGAGATATAAGACATTGCTGTGAATTCGAAGTTGAGATGTTCGTACGGAACCTACATTATATATTCACGCTATTATCCCAGGATGGGTAGGCAGAATATAATGTACGCCTTCATGTCACCTTTTTAGTTTTTATTCCCAATAGGGGGTCTTGTAATATTCCGCGGTCAAAACAATTACACAGTGACGTACTCGGGCAAACCGGCCAAGAGCGAGTTGGACACGTGCACCGGGGGCTCCGTTCCAAAAAAGGCAGAAGAAACACGTTTGTTTGTCACCAGGCTATATCCCATGAACCGTGATAGCTAGGCTAGAACAAACAATAAAATAAACCGGTCAAGTGCGAGTCGGACTCACCCATGAAGGGTTCCGTAGCAGCAGGTAACATATTATAAAAGTTCTTGTAGTTCGTTGTAACTTTGATTATGTTCAGGAAATTAAATGTTTTTTTATTTATTTTTGTGTTAATAGAATGAAAAGCGGAAATTTTCGGTTTATAACGTATAAAAAAACTACTTAGTAACATAATATAAAAGTTCTTGTAGTTCGTTGTAAGTTTGATTATGTTTATGAAATTAAATGTTTTTTTATTTTTGTGTTAATAGAATGAAAGGCGGAAATTTCTGTTTGTGACGTATTAAAAAAACTACTTACTAGATATCGTTTAAACCTATTTTCGATGGAAGTTTGCATGGCAATGTACATCATATATTTTTTTTAGATTTTTCATACTCTTATTTTAGAAGTTAGAGGGGTGGGGGGGGGGGCTTTTTCCTCTTTGAAAGTATCTCTCACGCAAACTATTCAGTTTAGAAAAATAATGTTTGAAACCTATGGGTTTTATGAAAAAAAATTAAGTTTCTGTTCTAAGTGTGGGGACCTTCAAAATTTTTTGCATTTTTTTCTATTTTTGTGTGAAATTCTTAATGCGGTTCACAGAATACATCTATTTATCAAGTTTCAACGGCATAGGTGTAACGTTGTGAAGCAACGAATAAAAAAAAATCTATTAATTCATATGATTATTACAATTAGTTTGTGTATCTTAAAAACTATTTTATAATGAAAATTGTTGAAAGCGCCATCTGCCGACAAATAGTCACATTAAGACTAGCGCGGGTTAACTCGCCAAGTAGGTAAATGACGTAGGGACGATACTAGCCGCCAGCGGCGCTGTTCAATGCTATAAATAGGAGTGCACGCGCAGTTTCGGGGAACACATCATAAATTTAAAATATACTATCGCGAAAGTATCAGTGCATCAAGAAAAATCTTTAAAATTAAATATAATTGTATAGGGAGCGAAATTCTCCCTAGGTGAATAATTGTCTAGCTGCAAACGACGAGTACCCCATCCTTGGGTGAGTTAAATTGTGTATAACGTAATCTAATTTTTAAACTGTGAAAATTAACGGCTGTTGGTCCACCCTGTTATAAGGGGGTAGTTAAAAGGGGTGTGAAAAAACATCTTTGTAAAATTAGTGCTGTAAGCAGATGTTGTAAGACTTCCGACTCCTGCAATGGTTAGCAGGAGCCGGCTGTCTTTGGGAATATGCGGGGAACAAGGGTTCAAGCTAACCCCTAATCTGGAACATTCCAGGGTCCACCCTCCGGGTTCTAAAGAAACGTCCATCCTTCGGGTTCCACGAAGAACCATCCACCCTACGGGTTGTGAACATCTACCCTCCGGGTTCTACAAAAGCTCACCCTCTGGATTTGCTCTCCGGGTTGAGAACACCGTGCCATTCTACGTTGTGGACGGCACGGCTACGTCGCGGACTGCATCATCCTTCAGGAGACCCAAGATAAGTCGGAACTCTGCGAAGTCCATCGGGAATCGCAAAACCCCTTGCTGCTTGACCACATCCCACGACCCCGAGTTTAATTTATAATAAACCATCATTTTAAATTTTAATTCTATATTCTTATTTCTCTCTTCTCCTTTTCCTGAAAGCCTTCAGCTTTTCAGTGGCGCCCATATCGTGGTTTCAAGTAGCGAGAAAGCGATTTCCGACGGGAGTCGGGAGGTCATAGTAATAAGACATTTTAATTTGTGCAAAATAGTCTTAAGAGTGCCCGTTAGCGGGGTAGTTTCCCTCAAAATTAATATAACTACCCAGGAATTTGGCTCTCCTGACCTCTGCTGCCAACTTGTTCTTTCCGGCTTATTTTGTGTATTTTTTTATTAATTTTAGACAGGTTTCGGCAAAAACAAGAACAAGGCCAAATTTGAAAATTTTCTCAACATAGAATTGTATTTTTTCCAAATTTTAACGGTCCCCATTTTATTTTTCACACCCTCGATATTTATTATATGGTGGAATATTTTTAAGTAAATTTACAGTAAAAGTTTTTTTTTTTCAATTTTAAAGATTACTTTGCGTTGAATGCCGCATGAAACCCGAGTTGCCAATCTCCCGAACAGTCGATTGCTTTGGCAACCATGGCGGCCAACTTTTTCCGTTTGGTTCTCCTCGCACATTTTTCGATATCTATGGCTGTATGGTCGCGGGTCTAAGTCTTTCTGTATAAATTAATGTGTAGAATTGGTTATGGTACTGAATGAGATAGCTTGACGAGTGAATGTAATGAAAAAAAAAGTCGAAATCACGATTTGATCGCCGTCATTATTTTTTGTTTGTTTGGCGCCGTTCATAGAAAGTATTAATACGATTAATTTTTGAATATTTTCGTTTATTCTGTTTCAAATATTGTTGTTTTGCATTTAAAAGTATCCTGTCATGTTGTTTAACAGCTGTGATAAATATTTTCAGTGTAATTCGAAGTTAAATTTGTAAAATTTGATAAAATTACACGCGAAGGTCACCATTATTTTTTGTTGTTGTTTTTGTTGTGCAGTGCTCGTATTTAACCGATATTTGTTGAGATTTTCTTAATAGAAACTATAATCTTTTGTCAAAATACCATTTAACATATGAATAATTTATGTGAAAATCAATAATAAAAATGCGGGGGTTTTTTTTTAAATAATTTAAGATTACATAGCCTCGATATCCCCAAAATAAACAAAAAAATAAACAAACAAATAGGCAGTAATATTTTATTTTATTTTCGGAGATTTTATATCTACAGAATATTTTTTTTTTGGTGAAAGTGAATTGCTGATGTGTATATTTTGTAAATAAAATATTTTGTCAGAAAACTGCTTTTTATTTTGAATTACATGGTAAAATCTGAGAGTACTCCTTCATTTTCCCCATCCAAATTTTCGGCCAAATATCATAAATCCATTACACATGGGGTGTTCTCGGATTTAGTGTAGTTATTTTCGTCAGTTATCCAGCATGATGAAACAGTAAGTATTTATGTAGTACGACTCCTGTAAAAGAAATAAGAATATATTGTGTGACGTCCGGCGTGCAGCCGCCGTTCCCGCCGGTGGCGTGGGCACCGCGTATGGATACGCCGGCGTGACCACGCCACCGGCGGGATTGAGCGGTTAAAGTTCTGAAGTAAAACTTCTAATTTGAAACGCTTACATTAATTTTCGTAAGTGAGTTGTATAGGATATATCAATACATATAATAAAATCGTAACAGGTCGCTGTCTGTACATGGAAGATAAATAAGAAAAAATATTATAGGGGGGCTTTATGAACGCAATAGAACCCAAAACAATGATTTTTAGAATTTTTGTCTGTTTGTCTGTATGTCTGTATGTCTGTATATATGTTTGTCTGTACGGTTGTGCACGCTAATCTCAGTAACCGCTCAACCGATTGCAATGCGGTTTTTTTATTGTGTTGAGGTTTGCTCCAGTTAACATTTAGCGTTTGTTTTATGTAAATCGGTTTAGAAATAAAAGAGTTATAACACTTTTAAGAATCAGATATTTAGAAAATTTTAATTGTAGGGGTTTCTTTGAATGTTAATGAACCTAAACTGGCGTGTTGGCTTAATCATTAAGCTCTTTTATGATTAAGCAAACAGGGCAGTTTCAGACGCTGCTTGATGACTCTGATGAAGAAATACCTTTCCTTTCATACACCTTATGTGACGTAAACGAAGTTGCGGGCTCAGCTAGTTCATCATAAAAAGTAGTCAAAGTATATCACCACCACAATTTTTATTTTTTTACGGCGTCAAACCGCCTCAATTTGTGTATTATATTGTTGTATTTCCTATATGTGAATTTACAGCGAGACCAACAGCCGATAATAACACTTCTGGGTAACAATCCCTATTGAATTTTCACGTTAGTTAAACGGTAGAACGAATATTTCACGAATTTGCACTTCAAGTAAATAACGAAAGAATTATAATTGTTTTCACTTTTCCAATTGCGTCGAAATCTGGTACACTGAAAATAAAACTGAGAAAAAACATTCCAAACGTTGATTACGCATTGAATACATTCTTGCCAAAAACCACTTTAAATTAGTAACTTTGATTCGTGTTTCGAAAAAACAACGGCAAATTTTGCTTTCATAACGTTTACAAGTAAGTTTGTCCCCCGTACTGTCGTCCGCATAACAACGAATGCCGTCAATAGACAACATGTCATTGATATGCAGCAGAAACAGAGTAGGGGACAACACTGAGCCTTGCGGTACTCCAGCGTTTATGGCCATGCAGTCTAAACAGCTGCCGTCAACGACGGCCCTGATGCTTCTACCGGCCAGGAAGCTGGACACCCATCCGCATAATCTCTCGGGCAGTCCATATCAGGGCAATTTCGTAAGAAGACCACCGTCGCCCATCGGTGTGTGAGGCACACCAGAAGATCGCCCGTCGAGCGACCGTGACGGAAACCGTACTGCCGGTCACTGAGCAGGTCGTGTTCCTCTAGGTACCTCAGGAGCTGTGTATTAATTACACGCTCCATCACCTTAGATAAAAGGGAGGTGACGGCTATAGGCCTGTAGTTGGCCGGGTCGGTCCTGTCACCCTTCTTGGGCACAGGGTGCACATACGCGATCTTCCACGACGCCGGGACTTGTGTTGAAATAGCTCAGGGATAGTATATATAACTAGGCTTTTATAAAATACCACTGTAAGAGGAATCAATTAAACCTTTTGAGCGCTAAGGGCATTAATAAAAAAGAAGGGGTACCTACAATGCTGCACGATCGGGCCCTTTCATTAAAGCGATGTCCTTTCCTTGTCGAACAGTAAATTGAAATGGAAGCTAAATAAAATTCATGCTTAAAAAATCTCCGGAAAAGAGAATTCAAATTGTATGACGTAGATACATAATATATAGCACGCCTTTATCCCTGAAGGGTATTCAGAGGTACTTATGACATACACCTAAATTTACCCACTTGTATTTTGTCCCATGTAGTAGATTGTGAATATATTGTCGTTTTGCAATGGACCGGTGCAGGTTGTGGCTACCTGCTGTTGAAATTTTCAGCCGCCCACAGTGCCTTCGAGTTTGATTAACGACTGCAATGTCATTGGTAACAGGAACAAATGGCTTAAAGTGCCTTCCGAAGTACCAGAGTAGGTACTAGTAAATGGAAATGCCACAAAGTGGTCACTCATCACAGGACAAGCCGTAGCGTAAGTTGCTTAATGCAGTGATCGTTTACAGAACACTGAACAGGGCTACGAGCGCCACAAATTGTATTAAGCCAGCAAAACTGTGTTATCTGCATCATATCGCAATATTTTTGTAATTGAGTTCCAAAAATTGCTGTCATATTTTCCCCTTATTTACTTATCAGAGTTTTAAAAGGATCGTATTTCGTAAATGATATTTTCAGGTTGAGTTCTTGTCACGTAGATTTAATCATATTACAGTTTTACATTGTTGATTGGATTGTTCTTTGACAGATCAAACGAATTGATGTTATTATTTAAGTAGATATAACTAGACTCTAATTTAAAACGGAGTTGAATCGGAAATATTTCTAGTGGAATTTATATTTACACGCTGAAATTTGTGTTTGATATTTATATGACGGATCATAACTTGAACAGCTTCGGAGCTACAGATATGGAGCGCTCTGTAATCTCCGACCAAATATGAGGCAACCTCCACACACAGCAAATCGTATTTGATATTCGCGTAGTCGAGAGACGCTAGTTCTGTACTACGTTGTACCTATGTCACAATATAGATAAAGAATAGTAGTCATATAAGCGCAGACTTTGAAAACCGTGAGAGAAATCCATTTTATCTACAAGTTTTGCGATTTAGGCTTGTTACACAGTCATTCATAGTTAGGTAATCAGCAGTATTAAAATAATCTGCCGGCCATATTGATATACAATGTTGGAGTAAGTACCTATAGTTTACATTCCTTGTTGAAGGGCAATGCCAGGTCTTCATAGTACTTTAGGCCCAGGGTGCCCAATCATGAAAATGGGTACAATATATTGCTTGTAAATAAAAATAATTTATTCATAAAAGAATAGTTAAAACATAAGTTGGGGTTTCCAAAATATCAAGGCTTTTAATTTTTATATATGTGCCCTTACACAAGCACTTTAGAGTTATCAGAAACTCTTCCTGCAGTCATTTAGCTAGTTAATATGTATTTGTTGTCTTTCATACATTTATTCATTCACCTAAAGTCAGTATTCATGATCAGAATTGAATATTTAATTATTGATAAAAAAAACAGAAAAACGTACAATGATGCAGTACCATTTTGACAATGACATAACACTGGGTGACTGTCAGTCGCTCACTTGTAGTCCATTCAGAGATATATTACCTCTAGCACTTAGGTTGCCTATCTTGATTGTTGTGTTACCCCAATAAGTTTTTGTTTCTCCCATGTTATCTAACGTTTAGTCGAAACTTACTTTCTTCTTTTGCTATCGTTTTTTTTCGGGTGTGACCATTAATTGAGATGTGGAACGTTGTGGAAGCAGCAACTTCACCTCCGTTGGTGATGGTAGTGAATGTTTCTTTAATTTTTTATACGTAAATAAATAAATAAATCTCAAATTCAATCGTATAATTATAAGAGCACTGTTTTAGTAAAGTTAAGTATATTATGACATGAAAAACAAAACTCTTCGTGCTAACTGTTGGATGTTATAATCTCGACTATAATTGGTAAAACGTCGTAGGCTGGCACTCATTGGGGGACTTTACTGCTATGCCAACACACAGGAAATGATCGACAAGCTGTCAGTCAGAGGTAATTATAACTGTGAACGGACTAAAGTCAGTTTAATTTAGTGTTGCTATTTAAACAAACAAAATGTCTACTGTCGATCGTCGCAACAAGTATATCCATATTTTGTAAGCTCAGCGTCAACGTGTATAATAATTATTATAATACAGTGAAATTCAATAAAACTTACTATTTACCGTTTAGAAAATTAGATCTATACATAAATAAGTATCCTATGTACCTATACCTTTTTCTTATCAAGATCTTTCCCTCAGGTCACGGTGCATGGTTGTCTTGTATTTCTTAGTAGTATAAATCATTATAATAAACAAATATTTACGTAACCCGCCTCAGATTCATCCCCACACTTTCTATCCGGAGCGTTCGAGCACGGTAAGATCGGATAAGGAATTGTGGAATGATCTCTCTGCCTCGGTTTTTCCAAACGTCAACGGTATGGGGATCTTCAAAAGGGGTCTTTGAAGGTTTTTACAGGGTTGGAAGCGCGAGTGTAGCACCTCTGGTGTTACAAACGTTATGCTTGTCTGCCACATTGGCGGTATAAAAAAAAAGAAAAAAGTATCTAAGTAAAAACTTAGTCTTATTATTTTGTAAAAATACTACCTATTCTATTAGTTTACAAAGGACTGGCAACCCAGCAGATGCAAATGGCGGTGTATTTATTGAATAACTTTTTATTTTGACGAAATAAATCCTAACTTCTATCAAGTCGTGAATAGCGTCAAAAATTATGCAAATTCATTACTTATTTTTTTAGCTAAATGCCAAGTATGGGCAATCAGGGCCTAATTTCGGCATTGCCCTTTAAATTTACTTTTAATAAATAAATAAATAAATATTCACGGACATCTCACACGAAGCTTTCTGATCCCAAAAACTTTTATTTACATTTACAACGTTAGAGAGAGAGATTTACAACGTTAAAGTATATCTAGTTTACATTTCGTTTATTAATTTCAAATTTTCATGATACATTATTGCATAGAATGATTACCTACTTATTAACAGAAAAGGTTCATATATTAAATTAAATATTTAACACGTCACACAAAGTGCATCAGTTAAGTAGTAACCGCAACATTGGCGTCATTATTGGCAATAATCAAATTACTCCAAATCGGATTCATATTGTTGTGAGTTTTATATTGAGCATTAACATAAAAGTGAAATATTCTTTTCACAAAAAATTGGTATTTACTTCTGTTTGTAACTGTCTAGTTGCCAATAATGTATCACAGCATGTTGCGAATAATAAGTGCAGGAGCTGAGTGGAATAATATGTAAATGTCAACTTATTTATTTCCTCTTCGATCTTGGAGTGTAGCGAAGTAGTTTATTACTCACAGCTTGTTGGGTGTGTTTCTGGATCAATGAAGTAGTGATGTATGTTCGAGTTCTTAATTTTTTACACTCTCTTTCTCACAATAAACTTAACATGAATCATAGTGGAATTCACTTTATGTGAGTTCCTGTCAATGAATGATACATTTAGGTATATCAAGAAATCCAAACTAGTCTTATTTTGATATCCTACCTACCTATTGTTGTTCTGTCTGATTGTACAACTTGTTTCCATTTATAGGGTCGACATCACAAGTTTTAGATAAAGCGTTAACATCTACTAATATTATAAATGCGAAAGTTTGTGAGTGTAGATGTGTGGATGTTTGTTACTCTTTCACGCTCGGACGGCTGAACGGATCTGGCTGAAATTCGGTACAGGGGTAGATATAGGTCTGGAATAACACATAGGTTACTTTTTATCCCGGGAAATAGCTCCTACGGGAAGCGAGAACGGGAACAAATGTAACGCCGGCGAGGCTGCGGGCATCAACTACTTTTCGTATACCTAATAGTACACAAAAACTGCATAGGATTGACATCTATGTAAGTAGACAGTTTTCGCTATATTAATTGAAAAGTTATTTTCTATCGTTTCTCTAAAGTTTCTGGTGAGTAAACAAAAATTTTGATTTTTTCGATTTAATCACAATTCTAAATCTATGGTTTAGTACCTATGTGCCTGTGCCTTTTTAATAAGACTTCTAGTACCTATACATGCATCTGGTTTAAAGGTTTTACGTAAATAATGATTTTTATCATTGAGCTACATAAATAAAAAATCACAAAACTTGTCTGTTTCTACAGTTGTGTTATCCGCATAGAATAACTTGCTAAAAGAAGAACGAATCAGAAACTTCAAAGCCAATCTGTAAACGAAAGCTTTCCCTAAATATTTTTTTCCTCAACCCTCTTACTGCTTACCTATGTGATGTGAACATTTGAACATTCCGAACACGTTCGACTGTTTTCAGATTTTGGTTAATGTCGTAATGCATGTTGTGCGCGGAGAGATGGAACTTCAAAGCTGTTTTGTACGGCAACTATAGTTTCAATCGACCGATAAATTAATTTTGATGAACACGGATAAACCTTGTGCAACAGCTTACCTACTATTAGGTATTTAAATATAATAATGTTTAAAGATGAAAGATTTGTTTGTTTGTAAGTACCTAATTAAAGGTTTAAAAAATTCCTGAACCGATTTAAAAAAATCTTTCGCCATTAATAAGTCAAGTTATCCTGAAGTAGCTTGGGCTATTGTACCTATTATTACGTTACTATCCAAAGTTGCAAAGCAGTAATGATAAATTTAATATGAAAATATGTTGGTCCCGAGCAGGACTCAAACCTGCGTCTTCTTGTTTGTCGGACCAAACGCCCAAACCGTTGGACCTCCTGGACACTACTCTCGACCGTCAAATTCTTTCACCACATTACGTCTTGGGGCGTCTGGTCCGGCAAACCAGAAGACGCAGATTCAAGTTCTGCTCGAGACCAAAATTCAAATTAATGTCATTGGATTTACCCACATTCATTAATTATCTTCTTATCAGAAATTACACGTTATTAGTAGGTTCCTACAAGCACAGACAGGGTAACGCGCTAGTTGTGGACGTTATGAAGTAATTACACATTATAATTCAATTTCTAATACACTTGGACTTTTCATGTAAATTATACAATACTTTACACTTTTAAACTGTATTTTATACCTAGCTACGTATTACATAAGGTCTATAATCCTCTGAAACCATTACAGCTTTCATAATAAGCCTTGATTACAGTTGTGAAAATTACCTACCTATTGTAATTTATAATGGTGATCCATTTAGAGCTAGCTGTTATTTGTGGTACCTACCCGAAGTCTAACGACCTTAGCGAGACTTAAAATGAAGAGAGCATTATGCTATGGGAACAGTTCTACTGTTACGTATTGTTTCGGCGACACGGTCGGCTATCGGGAGAACTCGCCACTTGGCTGGCTATCCCCCGCCCCCCCGCTTCCTGCGGGGCGGGCGGCCGTTTTCGCATCGACCGACCAGTCAAATCTCGGACGCGGTTCGAACATATTGTGTGTGCGCCTGTGGTGGATTGCCGGCAACCCATCCACACGTCAGCGCCTCGGTCGACACGGCAACTCGGAAACAACCTCAAGGGAATCTCAAGGCCTCGGAGCATCCTTAAGAAGACCGGGAAAGAATCAAGGTAAGTGGCGAATCATTCTTGGTGGCGGTCCGATTTCCGAACTTCTTGTGTCGTCTTATGTGCCTGCAGGAACTACCAGAAAGACAGTCCACTAACTACACTGAGTTATCGAACATATTTATGGTCCATTCGAGCGGATTTCAGCCGGATTTCGGTATATTTGTTGGTATTTTTTCAAATCATAAGTCGGTTGTAGATTTAAAAATTGAAATTCCTAACCGCCACTTACAGCTCTGACACAAGTCTCGATTCGGTCGGATACAATTCAAATTAAAGTCGTTAAGTTTGTTTGTCATTTGCGGTTCGGTTATTGTATTATATTGTGCGGTATGCGATATTTGTGAAATTATCCTCAGTTATTAGAACAATTTATTTGATTTATTGTAGGGTTCCGTTACCTATATATTTTTTTTCTCTTACCCGGGGGTGGGTGCATCACGATTTGGAGTCTTAACGATTTAAAATGGCTAAGGTATCATCAACTAAATTTAAAATTCAAGTCGAATGGCTTAGAAGCACGTTAGAAATGATCGCGGGAAAAACTCAAACCAATGCAGTTATTTCGGCGAGATTACGTAAACTCGATGAACGATACGCACTTTTGTCGGAACAGTATGAGTTATTGCTGGATAATACGGTAGATTCGGAAATGATTAAAATCTATACGGCTGATTATAATGAGGCGGAGTTAGCTTATAATCAGCTGGAAGCGGTCTCGTCGGCTTACCCGGGTTTGGACGGGGTTCACAGACCGTCCGAGAGTTCAAATACGGCAAGACTTCCCAGAATCGATTTATGCAAATTTGATGGTGACGTTTTTCAGTGGACAAGTTTTATAAGCCTATTCAGTTCGTTGGTACTAACACGGAAAGATATATCAAAGACGGAAAAATTTCATTACTTAGTTTCTCATGTGTTAAATGAGCCGCATACCTTAATACGGCATTTACCTATGGTAGACGAATCCCTAGACATAGGCTTAGAAATTCTTAAGGGTAGATATGAAAATATCAGAATGCTAGCAGAAAGTCACATTTCTAGAATCCTACAGCTACCTACATTAAATAAACCCTATGATCTGCGTTCTAAAATTCTAAACCCACTGTTGGAGTCCACGCGCGCCTTGAATAATTTAGGCCTTCCTATAGATCAATGGTCTTATATTTTATTATTCATTAGCTTAAATAAAATTCCGTTAGACGTTAAAACTCGGTTTGAACAGAAGTACGGCGGAAATATAATCACCCTACCCACATTCAATCAACTTGTGGAGTTTCTGCAAAATGAATGTCGGCTTATAGACTCAACAACAGCTGACGGCGCGACCTTGAAGGACAATCGTACCCGCCGCACCATACACATCATCGGAAACGAAAGTGAATCTTACAGGAATGAACGAATAATCGCTAGGCGCTGTTTATACTGTGAAATAAGCGGCCACATGATTTCGGAGTGTTTTAAATTTAAAAAATTAACCGCGGGTCAGCGTAAAGACTGGGTGCGAGCTGAAAATTTATGCTTTAAATGTTTTGGTAAGCATTCGGCATCTACGTGCGATAAAAAGACAGCATGTAAACGCTGTGGCCATCGGGGTCACAACGACTTAATATGCATGCACAACTATACTGCGTCTCGCGCTAGCTCGCCTTCGGAGGGACCTGGCTACCACAGCCACCGTCCGCGTCGTCGCACGCGCACGGCCTCTCCTCGCGAAAGAAGAGAGGTACCGTCGCGCTCATCAGCTGAGCGTGTGGTTCAGGTCAGCTCGCGCAACGGCTATCAGGCATGCGAACGGCGGGAATCGCACGAATCGCGCGGTCAGTCACGTAATAATTCTCAAAAGCAATATTCAGCATAGCAATTAAGGTTACATGATGACTCATCTTCAACGTCTTTGCATCGAAACCCGTATAATGTTATTCTACCCACAGCCATTATTGAAATTAAGAATAAAAATGGTGAATTCGTTAAAGCACGGGCTCTCTTAGATTTAGGGGCTCAAATGTCGGTAATAAAGGGGGATTTGGTATCTACCCTCGGATTGAAACGGTCTTATAGTAATGTACAAATCACGGGTATCGGTGGCATTCAAGCCAATACATATCAACACGTTGTTGTTATATATTTCAGACCAGAACATTCAGAACACCCAGTACTAGCGGTAACGGCGGCAGTTTTAAGAAGGCTTACGTCTTATTCGGTTAACAGAACAAATTTGGTTTTTAAAGAGTTGAAACTCGCAGATAACGGCTCATTGAATTCTTCAGAGATAGACGTAATTTTTGGATGTGATATACTCGGTCAAATCTTAAATGGGGAAAAGATTACTTTGTGTCAGGGTGGGCCCTACGCGTTGGGCACGGTATTTAATTTCGCGGTAATCGGACCAGTTTCGCCGGAGACGCGGGAGCTGGCCGAATCGTCGGTTAACCAGTTGACACTCAAGGAAACGGTGGAAAGGTTTTGGCGATCTGAGGAACCCCCTCTTAATAAAATTAAAAGTCCCGAGGACTTGGAATGCGAACAATTATTTGTTTCAACGGTATCGCGAGGCCCGGACGGTAAATATATCTCGCGCTTACCTCTTATCTCGGCAGGTGATAGACGTCTATTAGGAGACTCACGCCAGCCCGCTTATAAGCAATTTATGTCGCTTGAGAGGCGGATGCAACGGAATCCGGAATTTCGGGAGAAATACATTGAATTTATTAATGAATATATTAGGCTGGAACACATGAGTGTATCGCAATTTGATATTAATTCGGGGCAAGAACATTACTTTCTCCCACATCACGGAGTATTTAAAAAATCGGGCGACGTGAATAAAATTCGCGTTGTATTCAATGGCAGTCAGAAAACAAGTTCGGGAGTGTCATTAAACGACTGTCTGTTTTCGGGAGAACGATTGCAAAACGATATCACTAATATTATAATGAAATTTAGGGTTCCACAAATTGTATTTACTACGGATATTAAAATGATGTTTAGGCAGACGTGGATTCACCCGGACGATCGGAGATATCAGTTGATTCTCTGGCGAGCGTCGCCCACGGAGCCCCTACTTACCTATCAATTAAACACAAATACATACGGTTTGAAGTCGAGCTCTTTCATAGCCATACGCTGCTTACACCGGCTCGCCCGGGATGAGGTTGATAAAACCCGTGCCGCTAAGTTACTCATAGACAACACATACGTTGACGATTTGAATGGCGGCGCAGACTCGCTGATTGAGGCGCGTGAGCTTCGCGATGAGTTAATCTCATTGATGAATTCGGCCGGCTATGAGTTACGGAAATGGTCCAGTAATATGCCAGCATTACTGAATGACTTACCCACGGAACACTTGGAGTCACCGCGGCGTTTCGATGATCGCGATTCGGATGGAACGGGTTTTGTCAAGATTTTAGGCATTCAGTGGGACCCCAAATGTGACACTTTCACTTACCATGTAAATCTGCCCACAGATAGTGACGTCACACGTCGTAGTATTCTGTCAATAGTGGCTAGACTTTACGACTCACTTGGGTGGATCTGTCCAGTAGTTTTTAAAATAAAACTTTTATTACAGTCCCTATTGGCGACTTCTGATAACTCAAAGGGGGTAGCTTGGGATGCCCCGGCCCCCATAGATTTAGTGCGACAATGGAGGGATATCATCTCTGACTTACCGCATCTGCAACGTATCTCCATTCCCCGGTGTGTCAAGTTGGAAGGACCGACTAAATATACTCTTCACGGGTTTTGTGATGGCTCCAGCGTCGGTTACGCTGCAGCAGTCTACTTGCGCGCGGAGGGCGCAGACGGACGGACTCACGTACGCCTACTTATTGCTAAGTCACGTATAACGCCATTAAGGGTTAAGTTAACCATACCGAAACTGGAGTTGAATGGTGCTAAGTTGCTGTCAACGTTGGTTAATCACACGGTCGAGTCAATGGAGGATAAGGTTCGGTTAGACCAAATTGTAGGCTGGTGCGACAGCACTATCGTTTTGGCGTGGTTACGGACACCACCTCATAAATTACAAGTCTTTGAAGGAAACCGGGTTTCGGATATAATAACCTCTAAGACCAACATCGACTGGCGTCACGTACCCGGCGAGATGAATTGTGCGGACGTTGCGTCACGCGGTTGCTCGGCGGCAGAACTCTTGAACCATCCCTTGTGGTGGGGATCGAGTTGGCTGGAGCGGCCGCCCCATACGTGGCCGTCCGGGGGCCCAGAGTTCCCGCCAGATTTGTTACCTGGCCTGAGGCCGGCCGTTGGGGTTGCTAACGTAAACGAATTGATATCGGATTTTAATTTATTAGATCGTTTTAGTTCATATGAAAAGTTGCTAAACGTTACTACATACTTACTACGCTTTAAAAACAATTCAAAAATTAACTCTGAGAAGGTTTACGGTAGTTTAACGGTGTCGGAACGTAGACTCGCCAATCTGTGCTTAATTCGTATTGTGCAGTCAAAAAATTTCTCCGATGAATTGACAAACCTTCGAACGGGTACTGAAATTAAAAATTCATTGCGACGGTTGAATTTATTTTTGGACAGGGATGATATTATTCGTGTCGGCGGCAGAATCGGCGCCTCTACCCTTCCATATGAGTCACGGCACCCTATATTAATACCGGCGAGGGGTAGTTTCACAGACTTGCTAGTCAATCATTATCATAAGGTCTACTGTCACGTCGGAGCTAACGCGTTGAGTGCGATTCTCTCACGACGCTACTGGATTATCTCGGCGCGGCGTGTCACGCGACACATAACGTTTAAATGCGTTCAATGTTTTCGACACCGGGCTCGGCCTAAACAGCCATATATGGCGGATTTGCCTGCCGATCGTGTTACCGGAGTCAGACCTTTCGTCGGGGTCGGCACGGATTTCGCTGGACCTTTTTACGTTAAAACGAGCTCGTTGCGCAATGCAAGGGTTCAAAAGTGTTACTTATGCGTTTTCATTTGCTTGTCGGTTAAGGCGGTACATCTAGAAATTGTATCAAACTTATCAGTTGAAGCCTTCGTGGCAGCCTTGACTAGGTTCGTATCTAGGAGAGGCGTACCGTCCTTGATCCGATCAGACTGCGGTACAAACTTCACGGGAACCGATAAATATTTAAAGGAGTTATACATATTCTTACGGAACCATCACCAGGAAATTGATCGGAAGCTGACGGCTCAAAACATAACTTGGCTCTTCAATTGCCCTTCAAACCCTTCAAGCGGTGGGATATTCGAGTCGGCAGTGAAGGGTGCCAAGACACATGCGAAACGGGTTCTCGGAGAAGCCAAGCTCACTTTCGAAGAGCTGACCACCTTTTTTACCAAGGTAGAAGCGGTAATGAATTCTCGGCCGCTTTGCCCCCTTAGTACGGACTCGGAAGACCTTGATGTATTGACCCCCGGTCATTTCCTAATAGGGCAACCTCTCGTTGCACTTCCTGAGTATCCCTACACGGAAACTCCGGAGCACCGGTTGTCTCGGTACCAACTTATTCAAAAGATATCCCAGCATTTCTGGTCTCGGTGGAGATGTGAATATCTTCACACACTCCAACAAAGGCATAAGTGGACTTCTCATAACGAGGCTCCCAAGGTCGATGACCTGATATTGATAAAGGAGGATAATTTACCCCCTCTCCAATGGAAACGCGGTCGGATCGTTAGGTTACTTCCGGGTAGGGACGGAATTGTCAGAGTTGTAGAGGTCAGGACTCAGCAAGGGAACATCTTACGACCTGTCTCTAAGCTTTGTGGATTGCCTTCGGTGGTTTAGTGGGTAACCAAGGCAGATCCCTTGGTTAGGCGGCAGGATGTTTCGGCGACACGGTCGGCTATCGGGAGAACTCGCCACTTGGCTGGCTATCCCCCGCCCCCCCGCTTCCTGCCGGGCGGGCGGCCGTTTTCGCATCGACCGACCAGTCAAATCTCGGACGCGGTTCGAACATATTGTGTGTGCGCCTGTGGTGGATTGCCGGCAACCCATCCACACGTCAGCGCCTCGGTCGACACGGCAACTCGGAAACAACCTCAAGGGAATCTCAAGGCCTCGGAGCATCCTTAAGAAGACCGGGAAAGAATCAAGGTAAGTGGCGAATCATTCTTGGTGGCGGTCCGATTTCCGAACTTCTTGTGTCGTCTTATGTGCCTGCAGGAACTACCAGAAAGACAGTCCACTAACTACACTGAGTTATCGAACACGTATAAAATATCTAAGTACCTATAGAAAATTTTCTCTGCAATCCGAAAAACTCACAAACTTGCAGATTTTAACTTCACGAGTTCGTTCACTGTATCACCTACTCCAGCACGTTTGAAAAGGTAAATAAGTATAGAAGCGTAATAAAATTAACAGCGTAATAAGTAAAACAATAGGATAGGTTTTTAGTAAAATGTACGTGGGACAAAAAAACTATAAGGTGAAATGTGGGCGTATACTATGCCTCTGCCTACCCCTTCTGGGACAAAGTCGTGACTGTATGTATGTAGTACCTATGTATGTAATAAAACACGTATGTATTTGTTCGGATCAGGATTTTGATACCACAACATCAACAAAACGACAAAATACACAAAAACGCGAGGACGGAATGACGCACGGTCGAACACGTTCTCACGACGACCTGAAATAGCTTTCAGGTTCGGACGTGATAGATTGCGCTGTTGGCCATCTAAGTGACAAACGTGAAACAACTCAAATATAATGAGATTATTTTGTTAATATAGAATTTGCGCCGCGTAAAATATAGCCTATGTCACCCGGGGATAGCGTAGCTTCTCAATAGTGAAAGAATTTTTTTAATCGGTTCAGTAGTTTCGGAGCCTAGACGATGCAAACAAACATACAAATCTTTCTTCTTTATAATATTAATATAGATAAAAGTTCACGTTCGACTGCTCGAGGGTTGAAGGTGGACTACATTTAGGGGTTGAATACAGACGGGTTGAAACTTTGGAGGTTGAGCGTGGACTAAGCCGTGTGAAGGGCATTTCTGCGAGAGAACCCATTACGTAGCTTCGTAGCGGTAGGTATCTGTGGCGAAAACACCGGGAAATCACGGCCGAGTTTCAGCACTGCGAGGACCGTAGCGATGACACAGCGCTCCACATGCTGGTGGAGTGCACGGCGTGGGCACAACAGCGCCAGGTCCTGGTGGTGGGTCTGGACGTGGACACTCTCTCGCTGGAGACCATGGTGCAAGCCATGATCTTTGATCTCTGAGTAAGTGGGACTACGCCGCCTCTTTCTGCGAGCAAGTCATGCTCGTGAAAGAGACGGCGGGGCGGGAACGAGAGAGAACTCTCCCACCCGAGTTCCGCAGTCAGCGGCTTGGGCGGCACCGACTTGTCTTCGCCGAGGACTATCGGCCTTCATGACCGGGGGCCTGAGGACGATGAGAGGGCGGCTCACAGTCCTTACAGAAGCAGGCATCTTTTCGTTTGTAAATAAAAGACAAAGGGTTCATATTCACGACCGCATTATCGAATAATAAAGCGTTTCGGTCTGATCTCTATGCGATGACATTCGCTGAATTTACTTTATGTTTAAGAAATGTACGTATAGGGTTCGTCATACTGCAAATGATAGGCTGTCATATAATATCAAAAAGGACCTTCCGTTATGGATGCAGATGTTCCTCCTAAAGTACCGCACTTGAGCAAATAGGCTTTGTGAGTCGTCAAGTCCGTCAGTCCGTTTATATTTTACAGTTAAGCTGCTTGGGAGATTTAAGGGATAGTGGAATGATGGATGCGGTTATGAAATGGACCACATTTTTCATTGTCCGGTTTAACTTTATCTTTTGGTACTTTCGCTGGTTTTTATGTGTAGGTTTTTCTACTCTTTCAGGGAAACTTTATACTGCTGAGTCATAAAAAATATCTAATAATGTGGAATATTTTTCACATCGACAAGAAATATTTCATAGTCATCTTCATTTTTATAGGGGGTTAATTGGCTTTACCGAACCAAAATAGCCAGTCGCATTGGTACGGGGTTTTATTTCAAGTTTTCCTTTCCATTAAAATTGAAACTCACTGTTAACTTTCGGATAGCGTTGTGTGAAATTTCCGTGAATATTTATTTATTTATAAATATCGGAATACCTAATATTTAAAAATAACACAAACTCTGATGTTTTATCCATGCACGAGATATGGCATCAGAATGTTGTATAGGTAATAAATTACTTGGCTATGTAGTACAAGGTCAGGTGAATTACATCGTAAGTCAGCCTCCTGTCGGTCGTAAAAAATATGGGGGCTTTAAGATGAGAAAACACCGCGGCTTGTACAATTCTCTCACGTTGTGGGCTTGTTCGTCGTAGACTGTTCTACTTATAAGGAAAACCACGCTTTCGACATAAAAGCTGAAATGGAAAAACGGTCCGTAAATCCTTGGGAAAGTCTGAGGGCAAGAATAAAAAAAATACATTAACTTGTTAGAGACTCCCTGCGGATTGGTTCGGACTGCATGTTAAAACATTGAGAAGTGCAAATGGCACGGCTCTGCCAGGGATTTCCTTTCAAGAGTATACACGTTTCCCTGGTCATGTACTTATAGCTGAGAAGGAGCACCGTGCTCGACTGTTGGATTCCTATTAGCCAATGTGGGACGATGTCATACAAATAAATGTTACGCGGTCGACAAGCTCACGAGCGAGTCAAACGTAACTCACGCGTGTGGTACAAAATGCTTTAGTAGGTGTAATATAATATTCAACTCATAAAACCAGCCAACAAAATCGTCAACAAAACTCTTGTACTTAGTGTGCGATGGTTGTTAAATAGTGTTGCGGACATTATTGACCTTTAAATACGACGATTTTGTGGGACTTGTTATCCTTTATATAAAGATAACAAGTCCTACGAACAGCCGTAAGCAAGCCCCACAAAAAAAACACAATATTATTGCTCCGGCAGTAGGTTTACACTGCGCCACTGCGGTCAGCGCCAAATGGGCGTCCACCAACTTGCAAGTTAAACATTGACGCTATAAAGTTTTAAGGTAGGTGTATAGGGAAAACATCTACAGCTCTTATTTATATAGCTCTAAAGGCCAAAGAACAGTTTCCCATACCGAGTATCTCCATGTGTAGACAGCGTCAGCGAATACCTACTCAAATGTACCTACACCACAAATTAGATAGTAGGTACACATGGAAACCTTATTTGTTTGTGTGTACACTCATATACATTGTTATGCTGTTATTGTATCACTTGTTCCTACTTATATTATAAATACGAAATTATAAATCTTACGAAATTATAGATCTGTCTGTTACGCTTTCGCGTCTAATCGGCTGGAGCGATTGAGATGAAATTTGGTATAGGGATAGTTCGAGGCCCTGGAAAGGACATAGGCTACTTTTTAATCGACTGCGCAAAAGGAGGGTTATGATTTAACGCGATAACGACTTCTAAGCGGTCGAAGGCGCGGGGAACAGCAAGTAATATTATAAATGCGAAAGTAACTCGGGCTGTGTGTCTGCCTGTAACGCTTTCACGCCGAAACGGCTGGAGCGTTTGAGATGAAATTTAGTATAGAGATAGTTTGAGGCCCTTGGAAGGACATAGGCTCCTTTTTAACTGACTGCGCAAAAGTAGGGTTATGATTTTACGCGATAACGACATCTACGCGGTCGATGCCGCGGGGAACAGCTAGTTCACCATAAGACAAACGTGGTAGGTATTTTGCCTTTTTTGGTATCTACGGAACACTCCGTGCGTGAGGCCGCCTCGCACTTGGGCGGTTTTTGTTTGTGATATCATTAGTTGCAAATGATATAATCAGTTACAAATTCTAGCTAATTCAGGATCAGACAGCAGCCATTTTCAACACAGTCAAGTGGCAAGTACTAGTAAATTTAATTTGTAAGTACAGTAAGTACCTACCTACCTACTTAATTTAGATATTCAACGTTTCTTATCTACATTAATAAAATTACCGGGGACTCACTTGTCTTGTAACGCCCGGTCTAAAACCCTTGACCTAAAAACGTTTAGTTGTTAGAACAAGTAATTAAACACGCTGATTATGTTAGCACTCAAGAGACAATATAACAAAGAATATTTACGGGAAAAGACCACTCGTAAATAAAACTAGTAAAAACTGTTTGACTCATAATGGTTTCTGAGATAGAGCCTGGTGACAGACCGACAGTCCTTGTAATAAGGTCCCATATCTATGCATTTGGCACGGAACCCTAAAAAGTAAAGTAGGTACGGACCATGCGGAGTGTGACCCGATTTAGTACGACTCGTTGCGAGTAATCCGGTTTACGTAAAAATAAATATCGTGAAAACCTTCTGCTTACCCCTTCTGATATTTCAAAAACGTACCTACATACTTTACGTAGATACATCTTTACTAAGGAATTTTAGTTATCGGGTATTTTTCGCTGTCTTTCAATCAGTTTAAATCATTTGCTCACCAAAATAGATATGTAATATTGGAAGTAGATTGAGCCAGTGCTGATAACGTCACAGATAGCCTCCACCGTGACGTAGATTCACTTGACCGGAGATAATTTATTGAACTGTCATATACAATTACTTGAACTGATTTTGATAGACTACTGGGTGGATTATAGAACTGCGAAATAATTTTTATTTGAAACTTTCATGAAAACGAATATTTAAATTATTTTTTACGTTTCGTACAGACTTACAACTTGAGATTAAAAATGCAGCCACATTCCACAGTATTCTTGGATAAATCATTTACCGTTTTGGCAGTACGACTGTGGAATACGCTGCCATTAGATATACGACGAGCGAAGTCACTAGCCAAATTTAAAATATGGTTAAGAACCACTTCCTGTTCCTCTAAGTTTTTAAGTGGGCGTAACTTTTAATATCTCTTAATATTCACTTACTGTGTACTACATAGCTTGTAACATTTATTTTCTATATGTGGCAAGTCTGGTCTTAGGCTTGTCAATATATTTGAGCGTTTGAGAGCGCCATGATCGATTGATTGTTTTTTTTTTGTGGCAACAGCTGTCTCAAGAAAACGGTCTATAGTCTATGGGACATGACTAGAGTTTTTTTGGGGAATGACATCGGAGAGAAAAGGTTAATGAAAAATTAGAAGAGGTTTCTTGAGATTGGATGGCTTCGGTGCTTTGATTCTCTGAGCTACTAAGTTTTATGTTAGTCACTCCAGTTGATGTTTTTTGACAAAGTTCTTTTCTAATTTCTACCCAGATTCTGGTAAGTTTCAATTAACTATTTGCAAAGCGGGTCGATTTTGTTTGTCTCGCAATCAGTATCTTAATTTGTCGTTTCTTTCATGACAGGGTTTTTTAGTACGGGGTAAAGCGGCCAGTCCAAGGTATTCGAAACCACGCCCAAAAACACGTGGACCACACAAGCGAGGTGATTTCGAGAGGAGCCTGCCAACTCCACCTGGCTGTGACAACGTACGGGGTCGCTCTCAGCTCGATTCGAAGGCCAGTACTTGTCACCCATTTATACATGAGTAGTCTAGCCGCTTACTTCCTCACATCTAGTACCTGCTCACGCGGAAATAATTTAGAACTGTACCCTAGTACCTTACTAAACCCGTACTATTTTTTAGTATAACTGTTCTTATGTATGTCTGTGCTTTCTATCTCATTGTCTCTGTAGTGTACTGTGTACTATTTAAATATATGTGTGTACACCCTATTGGCTGTTTTCGTCAGAGCCCTGGTCTCCCTTGCGCACCCACTAGAAACTCTGTAACAAGGCGCCCTGGGAAAGAGTTCCTCGCGCTAGTTGGTGAGTAACACTAACATCACTGTGTTATAAGCTACCTATTATGTGTTATTTTATTATTTGTTTCGTATATTTTATTATGTAATGTGCGCCATCAGCTACCTTTTTCTTTCCTGTTCTTCTCTTTCTATACCGAGGTTGTCTGGAAGAGATCGCTATTAGCGATAAGACCGCCCGTTGTACTATCATTTTTAGTTTTTAAGTCTTTTCAAAGAATACTGTATGTAATGGTGCCATAAAGAGTTATCTATCTATCTATCTACAACGAAATAGCGTTTGGGAATGGCAAGTAGGTACCTATATAAAAAACTTGCTGTGTTATTTTAATCGGCGGGATCATTTTGACTCAAATTCGCAGTAACCAGAACTTAATGTTTGAGACGGTTCAAATCTAGACGTCACGACAATTACGAAGAACAATTCATTCAGGCTGAAATATTAAAGCTTTTAGAAGATGGAATAATCGAACCGAGCATATCTCCTTGGCGCGCTCAGGTACTTGTCGCCGGGGGTGGATCTCATCGGAAGAGGATGGTAATTGATTACTCAAGAACTATCAATAAATTTACATACTTAGACGCTTATCCACTTCCTAATATTGAATCTATCGTGTCAAAAGTGGCTAAATACAATTACTTTAGCCAGATAGATTTAAAAAGTGCTTATCACCAAGTGCCTATCTTAGAAAGCGAGAAAATTTATACGGCTTTTGAAGCCTGCGGCAATCTTTATCAATTTAGAAGAATCCCTTTCGGCGTCACCAACGGAGTCGCTGCGTTTCAACGTACGCTTGAACACGTAATTGGCAAAGAAAAACTTCAGGGTACATTTGCATATCTAGATGACGTCACTATTTGCGGGAAAGATAAGGAGGAACATGATAAAAACCTACAACAATTTATGGATGCAGCGAAGAAGTATAAACTTACATTAAATGAACAAAAGTGCAACTTTAACAAAACATCCATTAGCCTCTTGGGATATACAATTAAAAACAATATAATAGAACCTGACAAAGACAGACTTGAACCTCTTATAAATCTACCACTACCACGTAACGCCGCTGAACTCAAACGAGGCCTAGGCCTATTTGCTCATTACGCTAAATGGGTGCACAAATTCTCCGAAAAGGTACAGCCTCTCGTCAATAACGTAACTTTTCCATTAAATGAAAATGCGAAGCATAGTTTTAAGCAACTAAAAGCCGACATCGAAAAAGCCGCATTAGTCGCTATAGACAACGAAGAAACCTTGACGGTTGAAACTGACGCTTCAGAGTTTGCTATAGCTGCCACACTAGCTCAAAAGGGACGCCCGGTTGCTTTTTTTTTCAAGAACATTATCAGACAGTGAACGCAAACATGCTTCCGTGGAGAAAGAAGCCTGCGCTATAGTGGAGAGTCTCAGAAAATGGCGCCACTACCTTATCAACAGACATTTTCTCCTTATCACTGATCAGAAATCAGTAAGCTATATATTCAACCAAAACCATACGAGCAAAATAAAGAATGATAAAATTGAAAGATGGAGACTAGAATTGTCATGCTACAAGTACGATATCGTTTACAGACCTGGAATAGAGAACGTAGCTGCAGATGCACTGTCTCGAGTCTGTGCACTCATGAGCAACAATAAATTATACGAACTGCACGACGCTCTCTCACATCCCGGGATAACAAGAATGTATCACTGGGTCAAACTAAAAAATCTTCCCTATTGCTTAAACGACATAAAAGGAATGACTGCTTCTTGTCGTGTATGCGCGGAAGTAAAACCTCGCTTTGCAAAAGCGACTGGTACGCTAATCAAAGCATTATCACCATTTGAAAGACTAAATATAGACTTTAAAGGACCCTTGCCTTCTATCACGAAAAACAAGTATATACTAACAATAATCGACGAATATTCACGTTATCCCTTCGCATATGCATGTCCTGATACAACTTCAGCAACTGTTATCAAATGTCTGAGAGATCTATTTTATGAATACAGTCAACCCTTATACATACACAGTGACCGAGGAACATCGTTCATGTCACAAGAAATACAAACATTTCTCAAGAATTGCAATATTGCCACTTCCCGTACGACTCCTTATAATCCCCAGGGAAACGGCCAGGTAGAAAGACTAAATGGAACGCTCTGGCGGACGATACAGTTGAACCTTAAATCGAAAAACTTGCCGATTGAAAATTGGGAGCAAGTTCTGAAGCCCTCTCTATGTACGATCTCTACTCTGCACATCAATAAATGCTACTCCCCACGAGAAGTTATTTAACTTCCCTCGACGAACGCCGGTTGGAGAATCGCTTCCATCATGGCTTGTCCCTGGACCGGTGCCATTAAAGAAATTTGTCCGCTCGAAGACCGACCCCTATGTTGAGGAAGTCGAGTTGCTCCAGACAAACCCCAGCTACTCATATGTACGACGGCGCAATGGTCAAGAGACAACTGTGTCGAATAGACACTTAGCCCCACTGCCTGCACCAATAGATGATGAAGACCTACTTGTCAATGAAGAAGAGGTTGGAGATCCTGAACCTGACCGGGCCAATAATGACGAAATTGCTGAAGAAGATATTTTCAGAACACCGCCTCAAAACGTTGAGCCTCCGCAGGTCAGAAGATCAACAAGGTCTAAAAGATTACCGCTACGTTTCAATGACTACATCCTTGGCGAAGAAACCATAGAGGAGGAGAATGACATATAATCTCCTTTGTAGCTTTACCTCACATAGTACTTTTACTTATAATTTGTCTATTATGTTGACACCCGTCATACATGAAATATCTATTGTAATATTATTTGTAACTTGTCTTCTAAGTTAATTAAAGCCAATATAAGAGATTGGTATTTCTTTCAAATGTGTCATGTCCTTTATTCTATTTCCTCGTAGATTTTGCCCTTACAAGTCCATAGGTCAACTGACCCCAGGCGAATAGTCAACCTACCCCATGCATGGGGTAGGTTGACCAGTTTTTCTTATTGTATATGATCTAGCCTGTATCCTATATTATAATGAATTAAGTGCATTTTGCTATATTTTTTCAAAGCTTAATAGTTAACCTATGAAATAAACCTAATTTTGAATTAATATTCTATAAAGAAATAAAAATATAAGCCTTTAAGCTGAAACCTAGTCAACCAGCCCCAGTCTCCCCTATACTGGGGATCTACCGAGTTATTCTCAACTCAATACAAGCCTCATCTACTAGTGGTGCACCTACTGACTAACTAACATCCCGTCTGACGCCCTGTCAAAGCGATTGGGAGAGGCCCAGGTCCAACAGGGTACTGCCATACGCTGATTAGATTGATTGCCATTTACCCACACATGAACGATGTAATATTGTGATCTGTATTCAAAGGCAATTATAAGTTAGTTTTAAAATTAAATTCTTACGCCGCTTTTACTTATCTCTATCATCGTTACTTAGTTTTTACTTAACAATATTGTTCTGACTCGCCATTTGAACGACAGGCCTCAACACAATCATAGCGCCTCCGTAGCCGTCAACTTTGAATAATGCCGGGACTTAACGCTATCATGGAAACAAAAGAACAGGATACAGCTTGAATTATTTTACTTAAAAAACAAATAATGAGATAGAATTTCATGAGATCAGTACCTAGAACGCCTAATTTTGTCATGTCCAAGATCTAGCGATGTAATCCAGATGGACAGGGCACAGATTACAACGTCAGGGTGCTCGGACACGATGTCTGGGCTTAGGAGATTTTGGCACTAGATGTAATCTCGGCTTTATTAGGTGACATCGTGTTTATAAGAAGCAAATTTGCGAAGCCTAGACGAGTCGCTAGTCATAAATATAACTACATACTGATCGTGTTCAGAACTCCGAACCATCAAACAAGCGAGGAACATGTTATTGTAACTAAACGCTAGCAATAAACTCACACTCAAACATATTTACAAAAATCAAACAAAACCTTGCGCGTTTATACCGCGGCTCCGGCTAACTGGCAGCGATTTGGGTGATGTGACGTCACAAGCTACCGCGTCGGACACTCGGCGAACTTCTCTAGTTATTTGGTCACAACTTCTTTAATTTTCGTCATAGAACAAAAATTTTTGCGCTGTTTAATAAGGATTTCTAAGGTCTATAAATCTGCATTATTACCTAAAAACGTTACGGATCCTCATTGGGTAAATCAAAGTTTAAATGAATTTGAATTATGAATTACTAACAACAAGGAGACCTGGTATAAATACCTAGATACTTATATATAATGAAAATGTCCATATATTTTTAACTCGCGAAATCGATTTATTAATAATTCTCGTTATACTTTTAACATTCCTTAATATTCACTATTAAATTCTCACATAGTCTCTACAATTTTGCATAAAAATGTAAAATTATACGAATCTTTTAGCGCGACTGACATGAACCATTTAGTGTTGAGTAGAATTTATAGAAGAATAATAATTTTGAAGCAAGTACATAATGGCATTTTAAATAGCTTAGATGTTCATTAACATCTGTTGTTCTGTAACATTAGTGCTATATCTCGAGGTGCAGGTGACGTTAACTTGGAGGCAAAATTTCTCGGTAGGACTCCAGTAGATACTGTGACTTTTGTTAAAGTGGTATTATTATAAAACTGTTTAGAATTTCATTGCTTCAGAAAAAATTTAAAATTTGCCATTAATCAATGTAGCTTGCTAGAGCGTTATCTATGTACGAAATAGAAGAATGTTCATCATAGCACTAAATTGTATTTGCTAAATGGCAAAAGATGGCGTTAGGTATGTTAATATATTATTAACATAACGCCATCTTTTGCCATTTTACGTAGGTCCTACGTAAAATGGCAAAAGATGGCCTTCAATGTTGTGAGAAGAGCATGACCTGTGCTCTCCACGACGATGTTTACGTGTTAAAACAGCAGGTACTTGTCTTTTACACAGTTCTAACTAAAGCTGTATTTTAGTAACGAACGAGAACTTCAGTAAGTCTAAAAAAATAAGAGCAAAATATATTTATGTATTATTCAAGGAGAATGCATAGGTGAACAAATGTGAAAAGTTTCCTTCTCACTGAGACGACTGTCTGCAGACCGTACTAACTTCCCGCCGTTGAGAGCGTTACTGACATTTTAAACATAGCCTTAAACTAACTTGTGTAGTAAAACAATTCTAGGTCTTTAAGTTGCCCTAAGTTCAGAGTTTGGGCCTGAGAGCGGCGAGTTGGCGACTTGCCGTTCTTAGGCCGGGACTCCACCAAAGCGGAGACGAGACGAGCGGAGAGGAGATGTTTTTTAAACAACCAATAGAAAGGCGTTATTGATACATCTCCTCTCCGCTTAGCTTCAGTGGAGATTGCTATGCGGAGATTTGGAATATTTGAATGGAACGATGGAAGCGGAGATGTGAGCTGCACTCGGACGACGCGCAGCGCATACGAGAGATGTGAGCGGCGTGCTGTGAGCGATGTCACCCTCCCAATCAAACAAATCAATTCTGCTTCTTCAGACAGTAGTTCTTCTTCTTCAAGAAAAGAAGATACTTTTTATTGTAATAATAGCGACATCGTCTACCTTTCGTGTCAGAATGCGTATTGAGCAATCAACACACCGCACATCTCTTCTCCAATACTACACAGCACACCGCACATCTCTCCACTATGGTGGAGTGACCCGAGCTGAAAAACATCTTTTCTCGCACAGCACGCAGCACACTGCACACATCTCCGCTTTTGTTGGAGCCCCGGCCTTACGGAAGTAGGCCAAGACGGTGTGCCTCTTTACCCCTCAAGGAAGTGGGATAGAACCCAAACTCTAGGGGAAGTCTGCGATGGTAGACTAAGACTGACGGGAGTCCTGGGGTTATCCTTCCGAGGGCATACCCGGGACTCTCGGCCATAGGTAGATGGTAGTGCATCGTGTGGTTTTAGTCAGTAGAACTCATAACATCTATGAGGATTTCTACCCGAAAAAGAACAAAAATTCTGAGTTTGAGATGGGTAGGTACTTTGATAGCGATACCCATTTTGAATTTAAAACTTCTTGTTGAATTTAAAATTTTATTTAATATTGTTGAAAACGGACCAACGCTGGTTGTGACTCCTACAACGCTGTACATATGTCTCTACGACTGTCATAAACTTATGAGCAACCCTGAGACAGTTGCCTAACTGCATACTTAAATGAGCTCATAATCAACCTCAAAGTACATAACTCAATGAAATATGTATAAAGAGTAGGTAGGTACATAGGTACTACACAAATGTAGACGTCGCTCGGAGTGTTAAATATTACCTAAAGGTAGCGAAGCAGAAGTTGGTTTAGGCTCCTGTGTACCTCGCGTTAGGGATTCAACTTATTTTATACATTTACGACTTAGACCATATATCACGGGACTAGCCTTTGCGAACCACCGCATACAAAAATATTCTGCTAGTTTTCATAGCGGGTGAAGGGGGAAACACAAAGACATATAAAATTTCATTATATTTAAAAATGTATTAATCGACAAACGCGTAATGGCTGTTGTGTGTTAATTTTTATTGTACAGTCAACTACAATGAAATGTACTAGTTTAATCATATAAAATGATGTACTGATGTACAGTGCTTTTTATAAAGCCAAAAGACCAAATGGTCATATGGCTTGGCAGAAAACAATGCTTAAGTAAGGCACATCCTGTGGTTAGATGATCTAAGATTTACGACAACGTAAGATTAAAATAAAATAGGAAGGTAAATACATTATTTTAGTCACGCTTTTATTTCCGTGGGTGAAAGAAACATTACAAAATGTAGGAAAGTCCAAACGAATATGCCGTGCACGCTCGCAAGCAGGCTAAGTTTAAATCAGTATTCTTGCCTTATATAGATAGATAACCAAAAAGAAATTCCATTATGCAATAAATTACTCGCGTTTAAAAAACATTAGTCCTAAGTCTAGGGAACACATTACCCCGCAGCGGGGGATTTTCTCAAAAATAAACTTCGCACATAACGTCGGAGTCATTATCTTAAAAACTTCTCAGCTGCAGGCTTTTACAGAGAATCTTAATATAAGTAAAATTTGCTAATGGTGCTGAGCTCTTAACGGTACGGCCGCGAAGTAAGTTTTGAAATATCGCACATGAACTTGACACATGCAGGTAAGAACTGTGGAGGGAAGTAGATAATTCAGTACATTATCAACACTAAAATGAAATGCTATACACTTGAATACATTAAGAATCTTGTGAATACGTGGGTACATCGACATCCGTCACTGCAGCCGATGAAATTTTTTCATTTTCTAAAATTACCATTACTATTACCATCTTCACGCCAAATCGCTTGCGGGGTAGATAGAAAGAACCGAGCGCCATACGGCACGGTCCATACACACCTCACTTGCTTCTTTTTCTTAAATTATACAGTTAATATACCTACTGGCTTTAATATTACAATAGATATTGAAACTAATGTGACTCTTTACGGGAAGTTAGGCTATGTTACGCCTCCAATTCCACAAGAAATTCATGGTGGGTTCGCAGACTGGTCGAGCGGGGTTGGGTAGTATCCGGAGACAAACAGATAAAGACATAACAAAATCTTTTCTGGAGCAGGATGAGAGCGATGCCTATAAGGTGCACGCGATGAACCTGGAGACGCAGAATGAATGGCTTACTCTGGGCGAATTTTGTATTCCCATGGCCTTGCAGTGGCGTACCTTATTGTACGACTGGTCACCGGCTTTGCTTAAGTTCTACCTGAACGCGTTTCAATTGACCCTCCCCGACCAAAGTAATCTGGTCAGGAGGGGAAAGCCACAGATAAAACATGTAATGCATGTGGAGAAGCGATTGGAACTGCTAGGCACCTGCTGGTAGGTTGTAGGACGTTACTAGACCGGGGTCATTACACACGCCGACACGATAGGGTATTGGAAATCATACGTGAGGCTGTTGGTTTGGCGGTAGCGAGAGCGAAAAAGGGATTAACCACAAACAAAAGAAATGACATTGCGTTTGTAAAGGAAGGCTGTTCAAAGAAAGTACCTCAAAAGCCATACTCAATTTTATGGCTGCCGCCGATTGGACTATACTCTCAGACACGTATGAAAAACACTACAAAATCCCGGAGGATGTATGTGCCTCGTCATCCAGACCCGACATATTCCTGTTTTCGAGGATACACAGGCGTGCGGTGTTAGTGGAGCTGACGGTCCCGTGGGAGACCAACATACCGAAGGACCACGCCATGAAGACAAATAAATACTTTGACTTGACCAATGAGTTAACCAAAAATGGCTATGTGGTTAAACTCTATGCCGTAGAAGTAGGAGCAAGGGGAATTCCAGCTAAATCCCTGTATAATTTATTTAAGGACCTTGGATTGCCAAGAGCTTCAATAAGCTCTTTACCAAAACGAGTATTCAAAGCGGCATTAATAGGATCTTACCAAATCTGGCTGGGCAGGGGGGGGGGGAACATTGTTGACGGTCGAAGGTGATCGTTTATGCGCATAGTAAGGTGGCCACCCTAAACCTACTCGAATGGGTCGCAAGTCCCAGACACCGTCGGGGTGTTCCCCCTGTGCCACGCTATGGACCTGGCGCCCGCACGGAGAATCCATGGAATGCTAAGAATACGGTCTCTATATCAAAAATTTTAAAGAAACTTACCTACTTAATCACGCACGCAGTACTCTGAGTTAACACATTCCGAAATGACCTGAAACAAAATTGAAATTTTAACCTGGTTTCTTGTGAAGTATAATATTTTACTGTAAGCCAGATTGAGAAGTAGGATGGCATAACATGAAAGCTTTTCCTTTGTATTTAATTGCTATCACAGTTCATGAGATACATCCTGTAGACAGACTGTGGGTACGGAACCCTAAAAAAGAGGAGGCGAACGCCCAGCCGGTCCCCAAGAAGGGGGATTGGTCGGATCCGGCCAGCTATCGCCCCATAGCCGTAACCACCGTCATCTGCAAGGTGTTCGAGCTAATTATCAACAAACAGCTCATGCGCTACCTGGAGGATCACTCGTTAATTAGCGATCGTCAATATGGCTTTAGGCCGAAACGATCAACTGGTGACCTCCTGGCGTACATAACACACACCTGGGGTGAGGCTATGGAGAGGCACGGCGAATCTCTGACTATTGGCCTAGACATCGCTAAAGCCTTTGATAGGGTATGGCATGCGTCGCTTCTTTCCAAGCTGCCGGCATATGGTTTATCGCCTCAGTTGTGCCGCTGGTTGGCCAGCTTCCTGCACGGGCTACGTATACGGGTTCTCTGTGATGATCAGGCTTCCTGCTTTTTGCAGGTAAATGCCGGAGTACCACAGGGATCGGTATTGTCCCCAACTCTCTTTTTTCTGCATATCAATGACATGCTGTCTCTTGGGTGCATTCATTGTTATGCGGATGATAGTACGCTACATGGGAGCTATTCTGGCCGTCCAGCGGAGGGGCGTGGTGACGTGGAGGAGAGGAGACAGCAACTCGTGGCGGATCTCGACCGGGACTTGGGTCACATTGCCCAATGGGGTTCAGACAACCCGGTCGAGTTCGATGCCAAAAAAACACAGGCGTGTGCGTTTACAGCTAAGAAGTCCCAATTCCTTCCTCTACCCTCCCTTCAGAGCATTACGGTTCCACTAGAGGACAACCTGGAGATCCTCGGTATAGACGTCCTCAATCACAAAAACTACATAGAGAGCTGTATTGGGCTGGCCTCGCGTAAACTTGAAGTCCTAAATAAGGTGAGGCGGTACTTCACGCCACATCAGAGATGTTTACTCTACAAGACGCAGATTCGTCCCTGCGTCGAGTCCTGTTCTCACCTTTGGGATGACTCTGCGAGGTACTTACTAGACGCGCTTGACGCTATGCAGAGACGTGCTATCCGAATAATTGGTTGTCCTGAGGTGACGGGAGGCCTCGAACCGTTAGCGCAGCGAAGAACCATAGCGTCCTTGGTTGCTTTCTACCGAATGTATCACGGCGAATGTTCTGAAGAGCTCTTCAACCTGATCCCTCCCTCTCCTTTCCGATCCCAAACAACGCGTGCCGGGCAGAGATGCAACTCATACACAGTGGAGAGAATCGTCGCCAGAACTGAGCATTTCAAAAGATCGTTCCTCTGTCGAACTGTAAAAACTTGGAACGACCTGCCCGCACACTTTTTTCCCTCATCTTACAATTCCGGGTTCTTTAAGTCGAGCGTGAAGAGGCACATCACAGGGCCGCCAACTTGAGGACCACTGTCAGAAGTGGCCCTCAATCGCTAGATGCGCCACGGCTTTCCATCAGGCTGGTGGCGACGTCAATTTGGCGTGCTGAATATAAAGAAAAAAGAGAGGAAGGGAACTCAGAACATTGAATGGGAACTTTGTATACGTATTTACCTAATTAAAAATTTAAAAAAAAATCCACCTACTCCTTTTGAATCGATATCACATTATCATCAATTACCATTGTAAATCAATTTCAATGTTTTTGGTTAATATTTCCTTGAACTTCGGGTAAAGTTTGAAGGTTACAGCCATTACAGAAATGAAAACATTAGGGCAGGCACATTACTTGCTTATGTGCGAGTACAATGGAGCAACACAGTGGGTGGTAGTTTCAGCTACTAACCGATATCACATAGGTACATTCAATAAAGAATGGACTATTAATTATCATTATCATCGGGGTGTTCCGTTACAACAATTATATTTTGTCTATATGAATAAAACTGAAATGCCTGTTTGTAAATTCCTGTAACTATGCAAACGAATGTATAAGATTTTATCTCTGTCAATCTGTTTCGGCTAATCTTCGAAACGGCTCCATTATAAAAAAAAACCATCACCGTCTGAATTAATGTTTTCTATATAAATTGAGCTTTTCTGATGACTAACTAATTAGCTTTTGTATAAATTAATCATGTAGTAATGAATCCATTTTTTCCATTTCTCAGCTAAAATTTATGTAGTTACATTTTTAAAAACACCCACGAACCTTTTCCAGGACCAACACTTCCTTAATCCAGTAATAGAATTAAAAAGTGAATAATTCCCATCAAGTTAGCTTCTAATTAAGGCGAGCGACCAAACTGCCGCTTTCATACTCAATGGGGTTTACTTTTGTCGCACAAATGTTAAGGGGCGGTTATAGCGCACAAGTAGGCATTTGGTGCTCCCCTCGCCCCGGGCGCAAGACACACCGCGCACCTGCAGCGGCAGTGAACTCTCATGCCACAGTATACAGTAGAGTAGAAAGAAACAGCATGCTAACTTTGTTTGACGTAGTAAATGCATCTAACTTTATTAAGTGTAGTGATTTATTCGAGTTTCCTAAATAAATGAGTTAATTATATATAATTATACTATTATTTTTAAGCTAAAGAATTTGTTTGTTTGTTTAGTTGTTTGAACTCTAGAGTCTAAGAGACCGCTAGTTGAATTTCAAAAGTTCCTTAACAGAATGTCCATTTTTGAAAAATACCAAAATATATAACATCACGCTAAGGCGAATAAGAGCTGAGCAGCAACGAAACATTTTTCGAAAACTAGGATATTTCATTTCTTTTGAGAGTTTCCGTTGCGTAAGTTTGCTAGATGGTTACAGTTGCGTAAAAAATGTAAATTACATTATAACGGGTCATAAAAAATTCTAAAGTTTTCTAAAATTGGTATGCTAAGTATGAATCACGTGATCATTTTGCAATCCAAAATGGCCGCCGCGGTGTAATCACAAAATTTCATGATGGGTATCATTTAAAGGGTTTTTTGGTATGCTGAGTACGAATCGCGTAATAATTTTGCAATCCAACATGGGCGCCGCGCCGTAATTACAAAATTTCATGATGGGTTTCGTTTAAGGGGTTTCTTGGTATGCTGAGTACGAATCACGTGAAAATTTTGCAATCCAATATGGGCGCCGCGCCGTAATCACAAAATTTCATGATGGGTATCGTTTAAGGGGTTTCTTGGTATGCTGAGTACGAATCACGTGATAATTTTGCAATCCAATATGGCCGCCACGCCGAAATCGCAAAAATCCATGATGGTTATCGTTTAAGGGGTTTTTTGGTATGCTGAGTACGAATCACGTACTAATTTTGCAATCCAATATGGGCGCCGCGCCGTAATCACAAAATTTCATGATGGGTATCGTTTAAGGGGTTTTTTAGTATGCTGAGTACGAATCACGTGATAATTTTGCAATCCAATATGGCCGCCGCGCCGTAATCACAAAATTTCATGATGGGTATAGTTTAAGGGGTTTTTGGTATGCTGAGTACGAATTACGTGATAATTCTGCAATCCAATATGGCCGCCGCGCCGTAATCACAAAATTTCATGATGGGTATCGTTTAAGGGGTTTTTTGGTATGCTGAGTACGAATCACGTACTAATTTTGCAATCCAATACCTATGGGCGCCGCGCCGTAATCACAAAATTTCATGATGGGTATCGTTTAAGGGGTTTCTTGGTATGCTGAGTACGAATCACGTGATAATTTTGCAATCCAAAATGGCCGCCACGGTGTAATCACAAAATTTCATGATGTGTATCGTTTATAGGGTTTTTTGGTATGCTAAGTACGAATCACGTACTAATTTTGCAATCCAATATGGCCATCGCGCCTTAATCGCAAAAATCCATGATGGTTATCGTTTAAGGGGTTTTTTGGTATGCTGAGTACGAATCACATGATAATTTTGCAATCCAAAATGGCCACCGCGCCGTAATCACATAATTTCGTGATGGATATCGTTTAATGGGTTTTTTCGAATGCTGAGTACGAATAACATGATAATTTTGGAATTCAATTTGGCCGCCTAAGCTATTAATCCATTTTTTCCATTTCTCAGCTAAAATTTATGTAGTTACATTTTTAAAAACACCCACGAACCTTTTCCAGGACCAACACTTCCTTAATCCAGTAATAGAATTAAAAAGTGAATAATTCCCATCAAGTTAGCTTCTAATTAAGGCGAGCGACCAAACTGCCGCTTTCATACTCAATGGGGTTTACTTTTGTCGCACAAATGTTAAGGGGCGGTTATAGCGCACAAGTAGGCATTTGGTGCTCCCCTCGCCCCGGGCGCAAGACACACCGCGCACCTGCAGCGGCAGTGAACTCTCATGCCACAGTATACAGTAGAGTAGAAAGAAACAGCATGCTAACTTTGTTTGACGTAGTAAATGCATCTAACTTTATTAAGTGTAGTGATTTATTCGAGTTTCCTAAATAAATGAGTTAATTATATATAATTATACTATTATTTTTAAGCTAAAGAATTTGTTTGTTTGTTTAGTTGTTTGAACTCTAGAGTCTAAGAGACCGCTAGTTGAATTTCAAAAGTTCCTTAACAGAATGTCCATTTTTGAAAAATACCAAAATATATAACATCACGCTAAGGCGAATAAGAGCTGAGCAGCAACGAAACATTTTTCGAAAACTAGGATATTTCATTTCTTTTGAGAGTTTCCGTTGCGTAAGTTTGCTAGATGGTTACAGTTGCGTAAAAAATGTAAATTACATTATAACGGGTCATAAAAAATTCTAAAGTTTTCTAAAATTGGTATGCTAAGTATGAATCACGTGATCATTTTGCAATCCAAAATGGCCGCCGCGGTGTAATCACAAAATTTCATGATGGGTATCATTTAAAGGGTTTTTTGGTATGCTGAGTACGAATCGCGTAATAATTTTGCAATCCAACATGGGCGCCGCGCCGTAATTACAAAATTTCATGATGGGTTTCGTTTAAGGGGTTTCTTGGTATGCTGAGTACGAATCACGTGAAAATTTTGCAATCCAATATGGGCGCCGCGCCGTAATCACAAAATTTCATGATGGGTATCGTTTAAGGGGTTTCTTGGTATGCTGAGTACGAATCACGTGATAATTTTGCAATCCAAAATGGCCGCCGCGGTGTAATCACAAAATTTCATGATGGGTATCGTTTTAAGGGTTTTTTGGTATGCTGAGTACGAATCACGTACTAATTTTGCAATCCCATATGGCCGCCACGCCGAAATCGCAAAAATCCATGATGGTTATCGTTTAAGGGGTTTTTTGGTATGCTGAGTACGAATCACGTACTAATTTTGCAATCCAATATGGGCGCCGCGCCGTAATCACAAAATTTCATGATGGGTATCGTTTAAGGGGTTTTTTAGTATGCTGAGTACGAATCACGTGATAATTTTGCAATCCAATATGGCCGCCGCGCCGTAATCACAAAATTTCATGATGGGTATAGTTTAAGGGGTTTTTGGTATGCTGAGTACGAATTACGTGATAATTCTGCAATCCAATATGGCCGCCGCGCCGTAATCACAAAATTTCATGATGGGTATCGTTTAAGGGGTTTTTTGGTATGCTGAGTACGAATCACGTACTAATTTTGCAATCCAATACCTATGGGCGCCGCGCCGTAATCACAAAATTTCATGATGGGTATCGTTTAAGGGGTTTCTTGGTATGCTGAGTACGAATCACGTGATAATTTTGCAATCCAAAATGGCCGCCACGGTGTAATCACAAAATTTCATGATGTGTATAGTTTATAGGGTTTTTTGGTATGCTAAGTACGAATCACGTACTAATTTTGCAATCCAATATGGCCATCGCGCCTTAATCGCAAAAATCCATGATGGTTATCGTTTAAGGGGTTTTTTGGTATGCTGAGTACGAATCACATGATAATTTTGCAATCCAAAATGGCCACCGCGCCGTAATCACATAATTTCGTGATGGATATCGTTTAATGGGTTTTTTCGAATGCTGACTACGAATAACATGATAATTTTGGAATTCAATTTGGCCGCCTAAGCTATTAACAGTAGTAAACTAAAAAGATTTGCTTATTAATTTTAGGCCTAGCAATGCGAAAATACTGTGACAAAAGGTTTTTATTGTAAAATTAAGGCCAATTACATTAAATTGCTACCTAGCATACGAAAGAATCCCTTAATCGATACCCATCATGAAATTTTTTGATTACGGCGCGGCGGCCGTATTGGATTGTAAAATTATCACGTGATTCGTAATCAGCATACGAAAAAACCCCTTAAACGATACCCATCATGAAATTTTGTGATTACGGCGCGGCGGCCATATTGGATTGTAAAATTATCACGTGATTCGTACTCAGCATAGCAAAAAAACCTTTAAACGATACCCGTCATGAAATTTTGTGATTACGGCGCGGCGGCCATCTTGTATTGCAAAATTAGTACGCGATTCGTACTCAGCATACCAAAAAACCTCTTAAACGATACCCATCATGAAATTTTGTGATTACGGCGCGGCGGCTATATTCGATTGCAAAATTATCACGTGATTCGTACTCAGCATACGAACAAACCCCTTAAACGATACCCATCATGAAATTTTGTGATTACGGCGCGGCGGCCATATTGGATTGCAAAATTATTACGTACTTCGTACTCAGCATACCAAAAAACCCCTTAAACGATACCCATCATGAAATTTTGTGATTACGGCGTGGCCGCCATGTTGGATTGCGAAATTATCATGTAATTCGTAGACATTTTAATGCATTAGGTAGCTGGTTACCATGTCGTGAAAACACTTAAAAAGTAAAAGATCACCACATTTTTACCATGAGTCGCGTATGTATTTGTAACGGTTAATCTAATTACATTTTGCCCATTACTGATATTCTTATACTGTGGCGCGATTTCAACGTAATTTGGCATAATAATTACGAAATAGTTGCGAAAAAAACTGACACAGGTCCTGCCTCCACAAGCGCCAGGGCGAGACTGATCGGCCGTCAGCGGCGCAATTCTATTGCGTTTGGTAGATATTCGTACATGATAACTATGTAAATAGTTGTTTATAGAAAAACGCTCGGAAAATGTGTATAAAAACTTAATACCTTTAATTGAGTGCAAAAAAAATATATAAAATGTTAATAGTTTAGCCACAGTTTTGAAAAAACTTTTCTGAGAGAGTCAACTTTGGGATTTTTTTCTATCTAGTGAAATTTATTGGATCGTGTAACGGGCTCGGAATATGTTTAGCTTATATCCTTAACTATTATATATATATTTATCAGAATTATAAACCCTTTACTTTTTGAGTAGGATTGTTTCAAAAAACTCAAAATCTGACCCACGCGGCCTTAATGAATTTAAATAGTACAGTGTATCTACTGAATGGTTAATTTAAGCATATTTGGTGATGTGACGTCATAGACTTTTAGAAATCGATGCTGATGTGTGGTAGTCTGTACCCTTGTTTTACTGTCTCAGGAATTGGTCTCATTAACGGAGGTTTGGTCTATATTGATCTTAGGTTCACATTCCAAAAAATTACCAATATTAGTTCAGCATATATTTTCTTCGAACTAGCAACATTATACCACTATAATTATGCACACAATAATTAGCTTCTATAAATAGGTACTCGTATCTAATATCGATCACTAACTAACCTATTATACAAAAACGATACCTAAATTATCTGTGAAATAGATGACGTATGCGGACGCTAGGGCCCTGTCGTGACTATTATATTCTCGGTTTTCACCCAGACGCTCACGTATAAGCAATTAGGCTAAAAGCACTAAGAGCTATTTTCCAATAAGGCCACTAGAACATCTCACCCACTAACAAGTGAAATATGTATGGAAGCAAGGAAAAGGTTGTACACTAAAACTAGCTAACAGAATAGATTTGACCCCTAGACTAGTACCTTTAAAATCATAAAATGAACAGGTTTATTAGATATTTACACTTTAATTAACTCTAGTCACTTCTTACAATAAGCAATCAATCAATCAAATCAGCCTATCTCAGTCCACTGCTGGACGTAGGCCTCTTCCAAATCACGCCACAACACACGGTCCTGCGCTTTCCGCATCCAGCCAGTCCCTGCGAGCTTTTTTAGATACCTTTTTTTTACAATAAGCGAAATATATAATTTTTTATCACGTATCGTTACTCCAATTTAACACAACGATACCTTCAAAATACTTTAAAGTTTTTAAAAAGGTCATTAAATCGTTGAAGCAAAAAAACTTTTTACTTTAAAGGTTCACGCCGCGGGGCATTCCCTCCCCAATACCGTTGGACATCTACAGCAAACGACTGCGCCTTCATTAAAAACTTTTAATGCCGTTATTAAGCTCCATTACATTTGTATTAAAGTAATAAAATATTCGCTTGTAGATACGAAGCCATGACAACAGAGGCAGACAGCTCGCCACGCGGGTATCTTTATGTTTCAGTTGTGAGAACTGTCACCACGGATATTGAGCCTGCACGCAGCACAGATATTCGGCGTCTAATTGTAGATAGGTAGGTACACCACTGGCAGGTGAGCTGCAAGTGTTTTTTTATATTCAGCACGCCAAATTGACGTCGCCTCCAGCCTGATGGAAAGCCGTGGCGCATCTAGCGATTGAGGGCCACTTCTGACAGTGGTCCTCAAGTTGGCGACCCTGTGATGTGCCTCTTCACGCTCCTCATAAAGAACCCGGGATTGTAAGATGAGGGAAAAACGTGTGCGGGCAGGTCGTTCCAAGTTTTTACAGTTCGACAGAGCAACGATCTTTTGAAACACTCAGTTCTGGCGACGATTCTCTCCACTGTGTATGAGTGGCATCTCTGCCCGGCACGCGTTGTTCGGCATCGGAAAGGTGAGGGTGGGATCAGGTTGAAAAGCTCTTCAGAACATTCGCCGTGATACATTCGGTAGAAAGCAGCCAAGGAGGCTATGGTTCTTCGCTGCGCTAACGGTTCGAGGCCTCCCGTCACCTCAGGACAACCAATTATTCGGATAGCACGTCTCTGCATAGCGTCAAGCGCGTCTAGTAAGTACCTCGCAGAGTCATCCCAAAGGTGAGAACAGTACTCGACACAGGGACGAATCTGCGTCTTGTAGAGTAAACATCTCTGATGTCCCTCACCTTATTTAGGACTCCAAGTTAACGCGAGGCCAGCCCAATACAAGTCTCTATGTAGTTTTTATGATTGAGCTCACTCCGGACGTCTATACCGAGGATCTCCAGGTTGTCCTTTAGTGGAACCGTAATGCTCTGAAGAGAGGGTAGAGGAAGGAATTGGGACTTCTTAGCTGTCAGCCACACTGCCCGTCAGCCACACTAGAATCCGCTTAGCGCCTACTGCCCCCCCCCCCCCCCCTGCTGCTGCATCAAACATCGCCCCGGGCCCGGCTGTGCAGCTGCTGAACCCCGAACGCAACCAAACCGGGGGTGGGTTACTTGGGGGGCTTTTCACAGCTGCACGGTGGTACCCCCCCGGACCAACACTATACCACCTGGCACCCACATGGGAGCCTAAGCCACCACGCGGAGCCTCGTCAGTTGTAGGTACAGCAGGTGCACCGCGGGCAGGTGAGGTCGCTTGGGCCCCTGAATCTTGATGGTAGTGGGGCCCTTTACACCCAAAACCTTGGTGTACCTTACTCTAACAAAGCAAAGAGAAGAATAATTGAACCAACGTGTCTGACCCACGTACTTCATCGCAAGGCCAAATACCTACACTTCTACAAGTAGGGAGAAGCCTACGACGAGCAGTGAACTACCATAGCCTGATTTAATTATTTTAATTATTCGAATGATAAAGTAGGTACACACCTAATGAAAAATATTTTTTATAGATGATGTAGACGGTGTGAGGCGGCTTTAACTTCATTGTACCGCCAATTACTGGTGAAGTTCTTTTGAAATTAATTCTCTTAATTGAACCGACACTTGCGGAACAAAAGACTCAACAATAAGGCTCGTGCTTACCCTCTGGAACAGTAGAGCTCAATGAGGCTCTTGTATAAGCTGGTTAAGCTCGGGAATCATTCTATTCGATAAAGACTCTCTACAGAGCAATAATACTGTGGGTGTGGTACGATTATCCGCTCAATGTTCTGTAGACAGTCACTAGGTTAAACGTCTTCGACTGCAACTGATCTTTAAATGGGTAAACGGTTTGTAATTTCAAACTCGGAAACAATACAACAGGTATTTTAACACGATACAAATGGTAAAATATTTACCTATAGTATGTCTCTGCCTATTCCCTCGCAGCAAAGGAGTGACTACGTGTATGTTTGCAGGTACAATTTATTGTCACAGATTCCTACTTCTAGATGACTAAAGAGTTTTGTTCTCTCTGCTAATAGTTTTAATTACACTCCTCTCCCATTTCATATTATTTTAATGTGACAGAAAATTAATATCACACGAGTGGATGCTACTAAACATGTATATGTACATTACGATCAGGTCTCTAAGGTATTACCTATACCTGTTGTATTGAATTCAAAATCCTTAACCCGTTGTCGGCGCACCTCGCCTCCCAACGGCGGACCGCAGGGAGCGGGGCTGAGGCGGGGGGAAGGGCGGCCGCGAGGCCGCCCTTCACTTCGCTCCACGACACGCTCGCACACGGGCACTTCTTGGTTCTCAATAATTAATGTTAATTTTATTTTATGGCATTAAAGCCCATGTAATACACAGTCCACAAATAGTTTTATCCAGAAGTTACCTAAAGACCTTCACCCGTTATATTTTGAGATACCAGTCATATGTCAAAGTGGCAGACAAAAGAGTGAGTTTGCTGAGGTTCCAGGTTCAGTCCTGGGTCAAATCAAATATTTGTCTGACCCTCGTTAATGTTACATTCGGAGGTTGGGTGTTTTCTATGTATTTTGACTAGGTATGCCATGTCACAGGTCACTTTCTCGCTCCAAACAGTACCATTTCCCTAAAGAAAGTACAATTTCCTTGACGATTTTTTTATATTATGTGCTTTTTCTTCTGTATGCTATAATGTATTTATTTCGAAATGTCTATTCAAGTGTCTACGAAAAAGATATAGGTATTTGAATCAAATCCCGATTAAGTGATCAGAATATCGTTTCAATAACGGAGCAATCAACGGAAATAAGTTGAGAAACACTCAATGTATCAAAACACGTCAGCTTGTGACGTCATAAATATGTGTATTGAATTTGTTTGCCATTGAGCGACGCTCCTCGCGTTATTTCCGTCTAGGTGCTATGAATGTGATATTAATGTTGTTTTTACGACTGACATGACTTTCATTATATCTTTATTATGTCCCTATTGTCACTGTTACTAACAGTCTTTACTGCCAATAAGAAGGTATAAGTACTGAGAAAAGGGTGTAGCATTACTTGTACAGTGGAAAAATGATTACGGCAGTCAGTCATGGAACAAATGATAGTAGGTGGCTCATGTCAACATAAATATTATGACACCGTCGCGTTCATAATCCTAAAGTCGTTTCACCGTAAGCACCACCTAGAATATAACAACCGGAAATTCATTTAATCAAATCTCTTCCAAAAGTCACAGCTCCCATTCACAGTAAAGGATGATGAACGTCATGATGGCGGGACCCCGCCAGATTTTGTGAATATCATGCAATATGGATTTAATATACTTTCTCTACTATTTCATACTTTCATAGTAAAATTCTACACCCATAAAATTACTAAATATCCTACGAAGAAAGTGGTCCCGCTATTTTGACGTCATAATGGCGGGACCACTATTAAATTAAAGAAAAAACATGACGTGATCTTAAAACTAACCACACCAAATTTTAATACGATTTAGTACAACTACTTAAGAATCATTGTTATACTTATAAAACTGCAATTTCAATAGTAAACTAACCCTTCCAAAATAAAACAGTAAGAAACAAAACGCCTGTACAAATTGCAAGAGCAAATACTTATACTTATGTTAATTGGCTTTGATACTTTTTCACTAGGCGCTTTTCTAATGTAAAAGTTTCTAATGTAATAATAAACGTGTTTTCTACTGAAATTGCAGTTTTATAAGTATAACAATGATTCTTAAGTAGTTGTACTAAATCGTATTAAAATTTGGTGTGGTTAGTTTAAGATCACGTCATGTTTTTTCTTTAATTTAATAGTGGTCCCGTCATTATGACGTCAAAATAGCGGGACCACTTTCTTTCTAGGATATTTAGTAATTTTATGGGTGTAGAATTTAACTATGAAAGTATGAAATAGTAGAGAAAGTGTATTAAATCTTTATTGCATGATATTCACAAAATCTGGCGGGGTCCCGCCATCATGACGTTCATAAAGGATGATTCACTAACGGTACGTAAGCACGCACTACATTAGTTCACACATCACATTATATTACTCGTAGTACACCTGTTTCTGTTACTGACAAAATTCTTTTATATTTTTTGTTGATATTGTGTTTCATCTTAATGTTTTTTTCAGGAGATGTGGACTCCATCCAAAGGATAAAAATGTGACTCTATAACTGAGATTTTACTAACGGTCTGTGTGTCATCAAGCTGTATCTATTGAACAGTGATATATTAGGTGCTTACATATGAAATTGGCGTTTTGTATAGGAGAAACAAAAAGTCGAATATTTTTAAATATAATATATTTAATTAATCAAAGTATGAACCATTGTTTTCTATGCATTTTTGCCATCTCATAGGTAGTTCATTGATCCCTTTACTAAAAAAACCAGTCGGACGGGAATCAATAAAATCTGTGAAGGCGATTTGGACTGCCCCATCAGAGTTGAATTTTTTCCCTTGCAAGAAGTTGTCCAAATTTCGAAAAAAAATGGTAATCTGTTGGAGCAAGATCAGGGGAGTACGGAGGATGTTTTAGACATTCCAATTGAAGCTCTTCTAATTTGGTAGCCGTCTGCTGTGCAGTGTGTGGTCTAGCGTTGTCGTGAAGCAGCAGTGGCGTGGAGCGATTGACCAGCCTAGGTTGTTTAGCCGCTAGATTTTCCATCATGGTTTGCAATTGCTGACAATAGACATCAGCCGTAATAGTCTGGCCAGATTTGAGAAAACTGTAATGAACAATACCGGCACTAGTCCACCAAACGCTTACAAGTAACTTTTTTGGGGTGAATTTTCGCTTGGGGCAGGATTTGGCTGGCTGGCCAGGATCCAACCATTGAGCTGAGCGCTTTCGATTATCGTAAAGAATCCATTTTTCGTCACAGGTAATGATTCGGTTTAAAATACCTTCATTATTGTGCCGGTTCAGTAATGTAACGCAGCAGTCGACGCGCTTTTGCCGGTTTGCTTCAGTCAATTCGTGAGGTACCCACCTTTCAAGCTTTTTAATCTTCCCAATTTGCTTCAAGTGATTTAAAACAGTTTTATCACTAACACCGCAGCCTGCAGCTAACTCGGACGTGGTTTGCGATGGATCCGCTTCCACAATAGCCTTCAATACTTCATTATCAACTTGAGTCTCAGGCCGTAAAACGGGGCTTGTTCTGCAGGTCGACATTTCCTGAACGAAAACGTTGGAACCAAAAACGAACTGTGTTTTCTTTTGCAACATGACCGCCATACACATCATTCACCCTTCTAGTCGTTTCCGCAGCACTAGTGCCACGGCGGAACTCGTACTCGTAAATAATGCGATATTTTAAGTTTTCCATTTTGTAAAATGAGTGACGCAAACAGAAAAACACAGAAGAAAAAAACAAATGAATGACGGTCATCGAAGGATAAATACATGAGTAAATAGCTGGGAAAATTTGAATTTGGAATTCCTTACCAAAGAGGAGAAAATCGTAATTAAAGTGGCCAGTACGAAAAACGCCAATTTGATGTGTAAGCACCTAATATATACATACAGCATTGTATTTCTGTTGCCGACATAACAAAAATACAAGGCATTGCCATTTACTAGAGTGTAAGTGCGTCCTAGCTGCCCGTGACTTAACAGTCGCAAAATACTTTTTATAAAAAAATATATACTGTGCCATAGATTTAGAATTTTTCGCTACGTGCATTCTAAAGCTACGCACTGTGCTCTTGTCCCGTACAATATAACATTGTTTTGTTATTCTATCGCATTGGCATATCAACTATGTCTCGTGTCTATACACAATCAGCTATCTACTATACCGCGAATATATTACAACTCAAAGTGGTACAAGTGTGTGAAGGCTGACTGTAAATGTCTACAATATCGCGACTGAGTCGTCGCAGACACACACACTACACATAGTCACGCATGTGTTACTTCTCCTATACACCAAACTTTCAATATTAAGGTAATAGGAAATCTGAATGGCAGTTATTTGTTTTATGAACAGTTTATTGTTTTATTAAATGTTAATTTGTTGTTTGTTTTGTGTAAACAAGCAACTTATTGGATACGTCCATTGTCTGATTAATAAAGGTGAAGGTGAATAGCCGTATGTATATGAGTGATGTAGAGCTCAGATCTAGTAAAGTGTATCGTATTAGGGAAAAAGTAGGGCGAGTGCAAGTCGAAATGGCGCACGGAGCTCCGTGAATATATATACGTCTTTTGTATGAGAGCCCTATACATATTTCTGATTTTAGATTTATTGTTATTATAAACATTTCTACTGTCTTGCTATTGAGATTCATAAAATACAGTCCGATGATGAATATGTTTGAAAATGTTTTATTGTGCCTCAAACGATTAAAGTAATAAGTTTGAACGAATCAGCTCCTGTAAGTAATTATAAGTACTTGTGTTGGAGTCTCATCTCCTCGAGTTTAAATGTATGGCGTTTGACCTTACTATACAGCTAGTGACAGATATACAGACGAATTGAGTAATCTCAGTATTTTATTACTCTTTTTCTTTTTAGGGTTCCGTACATCCTAAAATCCTAAAAACCTAGAATACAGATGTTAAAATTTAATAGTTACATTGCGCTTCTAAAAGGTAAAACATTGTAATGAGTATGAGGTAAATACTAAATACCTACTCTCCTTTAAAATACAAATTGAAACGAGTAAAACACGAAGAAACAAAAAATTACCCACTTTCGCAAATTCTGGTAAAAAATAATTAGATATAACTCCTGGACGGTAATAATTTTTTTTTAATTAATATTTTATCTATACTTAAAATAAAACTGTTGAGGGTCGAGAGTCTGTACATGGAAGATATTTTGAAAATTTTAATTGGAGGGCGTTCTCTAATCGATACTGAAGCCGAAAATGTAATTTAAACTTTTCATGTCTGTCTGTCTGTCTGTATCCCGAATAAGTATCACGCCGAAACTACTGAACCGATTTAAATGATACTTGGTACACTTGAAGCTTATAGTCCGAGGAAGGTTCTAGGATACTTTTGATCCCAAAGTTTTGCGCGGTTCCTGCGGGAGAGGGGATGAAAGATAAAATGGTTTTTCAGTTGTAATTTCTCAACGCGTGATGCGATTCCAAAAATTTTTTTAGTGTTATAAAGGGAGTACTTTAAGGATTGTTTCACACAAGTTTCAATGTTGAGGGTTTTGTAGTTCAGGAATTAAAGGCATCTCAACTTTCGCAAAACCTAGAATTCAAGGGTTTCTTTGAATGTGAGGGTAATTCTCAACGGGCGTGTTGGCTTAATCATAAAAGAGCTTAATGATTAAGACTATTGTAAAATAATTCAGTCCGTGCCGAAGGCGGGGACTGAATTGTTTTAGAATAGCCTTAATCTTTAAGCTCTTTTGTGATTAAGCAAACAGGGCTGTTTCACACGCTGCTTGATGAGTCTGATGAAGAAGGACCTCTCCATTCACAAACCTTATGTGACGTAAACGAAGTTGCGAGGGTCAGCTAGTTATTTATATTTCTTTAATTATCGTTCGTAAATATACTAATCCTCTAGCGGCCCAAGGTCCTTTAAAATACCCTTATTAACTTATGTCATTACAGCCCAAACCAAAATTATGAATTTCTTATTTACCGCCCACGGGACCAAAAACATTTAGTTAATTTTTTTTTTGGAAACTACCACCGTAGGATTTTTCTGTTTGATTGGTCAAACTCGTCAGCCTGTCGCGAAATAATTCGAATAGTTTCTCTTTTGCGATCAATTGTGAGTCAAATTAACTCTCCCACTTACGATCTAGCAAAACATATTGCCAAAGCACTGCAGCCATTGGTGGGGAAAACGCCGTCCTTTGTCAAAGACTCTCGCCATTTTGTGGACATTATCCAAGACATTAAGCTGGAACCGGACGAGCTCTTGGTAAGTTTTGACGTGGAGTCTTTATTTACCAACGTTCCAATACAGGATTGTCTGCGGATAGTCGAGACTAAGGTAAGAGAGAATGGCCTGCCAATTGGTTATACAACGTTGCTTCGAAGTTGCATAGAGGGAAACTACTTCCTTTACCACAACCAATACTACCTCCAGATAGACGGCGTAGCTATGGGAAGTCCATTAGCACCAGTAGTGGCAAATATTTGGATGGAACATATAGAAGACATGGTATTCCAGGATGTCCAAGGTCAGATCAGGTTGTGGAAAAGGTATGTAGATGATATATTCTGCATATTTAAAGGCAACAGGGAGCAGGTGGTTTGTTTTACCGAGTATCTCAACTCATTACATGTGAAAACACGGTTTACGTATGAAATTGAGAACAACAGGTCATTGTCTTTCCTTGACGTCAAATTGATGGTGAGAACAGACGGTTCCTTGGCCCACACTGTGTATCGCAAACCCACTCACACAAACAGATACCTGCACGCCTCCTCGCATCATCACCCACTTCATTTGAAATCAGTCAGCTCCACGCCAATGACCTCTGCGACCCTGAGCATTTACAGCAGGAGTTAGACTATGTTCAGGAGATACTAAAGATGAATGGGTATGCAGCGAGTAGTAGAAAGGCACAACGTGCACCGAGGAGAGTGAGACCGGAGGTGGAACGTCAACCAGCTTATCTGCCATATATAAAGGAAATAACGGACAAGATCGGGTCGTGTTTACGGCGGTTCTCCATTCGAAAGAAAGTGGCTAGGTACGTGCGAACACCAAAGGACATCATTCCATAAAATAAAATAAAATAAATAAAATAAAATAAAATTTATTCCCTTTGAAATTTTTAAAAAAAATATTTAGGTTTGTCAAAATTTTTGTGACTCTACCGGGGGTTCGGAAATACTACAGACTGAGAAGAACACCCCAAGAAACTCAGTCTGATCCCTTCTCTTCTAGTATCTTAGTATCTAATACAGTTTTTTTTTTATGTAGAAAGGAGCAATTCGTGTCACTGTCAGGCAGCCTTTTTTTTTTTTTTTTTTTTTTTTTTTAACGTGAGGGAAAATCCTCGTAGGATGCTATGCCGGACTCTTACCGACTAAAAAACCTCACGTAACGCCCAACAGCCTATGGTTGAGAGCCCCGGGTAAGCCCTCAGGAAGGATGTCCCGTGACTCCCAACAGACCTACGGCCGCCAATGCGGTCTCGCCCAGGGGGTGGTTCGGGTGCAATCCCGCGTCTATGGGGGGTTTCGGGTGTGACCCCGCTTCTAAGGGGGGGCGTGCGTGAGTGCTCACGTCACGCTGCCGTCATGGGCCTGCTTCTGTAAGGACGGTGAGCGGCCCTCTCACCGTCCTCAGACCCCCGGTCATGGAGGCCGATAGTCCTCGGCGAAGACACGTCGGCGGCGCCCAGGGCGCCGACTGCGGAACTCGGGTGGGAGAGTTCTCTCCCGCACCCGGCCCGCCGCCTCCTTCGCGAGCATGACCTGCTCGCAGAAAGAGGCGGCGCAGTCCCACTTACTCCCGCTGGAGAGCATGGCTCGCACCATGGCCTCAAGCGAGAGAGTGTCCACGCCCAGACCCACTACGAGGACCTGTCGCTGTTGTGCCCACGCCGTGCACTCCACCAGCGTGTGGAGCGCCGTGTCATCGCTGCGGTCCTCGCAGTGCTGACATTCGGCCGTGGTTTCCCGGTGTTTTCGCCACAGATACCTACCGAAGCAACCGTGCCCGGCAAGCATCTGTGTCAACCGGTAGGAGAGAGCACCGTGTCTTCTCTCCAGCCACTCGTCCATGACCGGTCTGACGGCCGCGATTGTGGCGAATCCCCCCTTTGGTTGCTCAAGTCGCATCTTCCATGTCTCCAGGGTTTCCTGGTGGAGCAGGGTCCGCTGGGCCTCGATTTCTCGAGACGCAGGCCTTTGGCCCCGCTCCAGCGCCTCCTTGCGCCATCTGAACAGTGACGCAAGGGCTCTCGCTTCCAGGTCCCATGGAGGGGTCCCGGCTAGGAGACATGCCGCCTCACCGGAGATCGTGCGGTATCCTCTTATCACCCTGACGGCCATCACTCTCTGCGGGCTCATCAGTCTAGCCTCATTGCTGGCCGTCAGGGTCTCCGCCCATACGGGAGCCCCGTAAAGGGCCATGCTTCGCACGATCCCAAGGTACAGCCTCCTGTAGGGAGCGTTGGGTCCCCTGATGTTGGGCATCAGCCGCGCGAGTGCGGCCGATGCTCCCCTCAGTTTTGGGACCAAACTTCGGAAATGATGTCCGAAGTTCCACCGGCCATCGAGTACGAGCCCCAGATACTTCATCGAGGGCTCGATGCCGATGCTGACGCCCCCCACCTGTAGGCTGGATCCCGCAGGTGGCCCCATCCGAGGTCCGTGGAAGCACAGAGCCTCGGATTTGTGAAGGGCGACCTCAAGACCCAGCCGCCGAATCCGACCCACGACCTGAGCAACCCCTGCCGTGGCCTTAAGTGCTGCGGCACGGTGCGTTGCTCCCCGCGCCGTAACGAGGGTGTCGTCGGCGTAACATGTTACGCCGACCCCTCTGAGCAACGGACCACGCAGCACCCAGTCGTAACCGATGTTCCACAGGAGCGGCCCTAAAACCGATCCCTGTGGAACACCGCACGACACATCTCGCCGACCCGGCCCTAGCCAGCTCGGGTAAGTTATGGCTCTCTCGGAGAGATAAGCCCCGACAATTCGACGGAGGTAGGGAGGCACTCCATGATAGATAAGCGCCTCCCTGACGCAGCTCCAGGGCAAGGTGTTGAATGCGTTGGCGATGTCGAGAGACACCGCCACCACCACCTCACCCTGTGAGACTGCTTCCTCCGTCAGGCCTCTAATGCGCATGATCGCGTCCACGGTGGAGCGTCCCTGACGGAAGCCAAACTGGCTATCCGCCAGATCAGGCCCCACGCGTGTGAGGTGCCCGACTAGGCGTTGTGCAATAATGCGCTCGAAGAGCTTGCACACCTCGTCGAGCAACACGATCGGCCGGTACCCTGATGGGGAATTTGCCGGCCGCCCCGCCTTTCGAATCAAGACCAGTTTCCCTGTCTTCCAGACCTTGGGAAACTGGCCTTTTTCGAGGCATGCGCTATAAAGACCCATAAGTCGAGGCCCAAGCTCCTCGAGAGCCAGGACCCATGCACGGCCTGGAATGCCGTCGGGTCCAGGGGCGGTGTTTCTACGGGATTTAAGCCGCAGGACAGCCGCCCCTAACTCACCCTCGGTGACTACGGGCACGTCGTTCTCGCTGTCTTCCGCGTTGGGCGCCTGAGACGGAGCCATGCGCGGAGGAACGTGTTCCTCCGCTCTCGACGGGAACAAGGAGTCCAGGACCCCCTCCAGCCGCTCCGGCTGGAGACTCTGGGTTAGTGGGGGCGCCTTAGGGCGTAATTTGCCTCTTACCATGAGGTACGGGCGCCCCCACGGGTTCCGCTCCAGAGTCTCCATCAGCTCTTCGCGGCCCAATTTTTTGGACCGCTTGATGGCGGTCTGGAGGGCCCTCTTGGCCTCCTTGTACCCATCGTAGAGCTCCGTCTCTCGGGCTGCCGCATCGTCTGGGCGGCGACGCCTTCGGCGAAACCTGGTGTACCGGCGCCGCGCGGTAACGCAATCCACGCGCAACTGCGCGATTTCCGGCGTCCACCAGTACACCTGTTTCCTCGCCGGTCTGGGCCTAGCCCTGGGCATCGCCGCATCGCAGATGTGCGACATGGCTCTCCCGAACCACTCCACCTCGGTATCAACATCGGCAGGCCTGTCCGCTGTCGGAATCCAGGACTGCACGATGGCCGCCTCCAGGAGAGCCTCCCGATCCAGGCGATGGAGTGCCCAACGCGGTTCCGGGGGACACGGCGGGCGAGCTCAGGGGTCGCAAACGAAACGTCTATGACCGAGCTGAGCCCCCGCCGCGCCCAGGTTGCGACATTCCCCCGGTTCAGGATGACTAGGCCACGTGTAGTGACCCAGTCCTCCAGTATCCTCCCCCTGCCTCTGGTTTCCCGGGAGCCCCAAGCCTGCGACCAGGCATTGAAGTCTCCCAGGACCAGGACAGGGCGAGGCCGGCATGCAGCGAGAACGACGTCCAGCTCAGGGAGCCATAGCTCAAACTGATGCTGGTCGAGGCTCGGCGAGACGTAAACGGCCACGACAGCCACACCCTCATATTCCGCCGCGACGCAACCCGGGCCCCTAGCAATAAGCGCTAGGCGCGAGTCGTCCGCGCCGGTCCCCCCAAAGATGGTCGCCATGCCGTCCAGATCCACCGGGCTTCCCGGGTGAACCCAGTACGGCTCAGCGACGACGACAATATTAATGGACCACTGCCTGATGCTCTGGTACAGAAGGTCCTGAGCTCCAGTGCAGTGGTTCAGATTCACCTGCAGGATGCGGATATGGGTGTCCATTAATGGACGTCCATATCCGCACCCTGCCGCGAACGTGCACCCACACCCTCACCCCTCCGTGCGGACGGACGGGGCTTCGGCCTTGAGGCAGCGCAGGTCTTACTGCCCGCCCGGTGGTTTGCCTCCTTGCCCTCCGCCACGCATTTAAAACAGCGTGGAGGAGCGTCACAGGCAAGGGCCTTGTGACCGGGCTGACTACAGCGGAAGCACCGATCTCCTACGGTGACTTCCGCCGTACACTGCACTCCTACATGCCCCACGACCAGGCACCTATAGCACCTGTCTTCGCGGGGCTGCAGGAGATGCACCTGCGCCCTCAGGAAGCCTCCAATAAAGAGGCTCCGTCCGTCCGCCACTTTCTGGGCCGCCGCGACGGGACAGCTCACGACCGCCGACCCGTGACCAGTGGGGCCAAAGCGGATTTCGCCTGACCTCACCTGATCACGGGGGCAGCCACTCGCCTCCACGACGGCGGAGATTATCTCCTCCGTCGTGGCCGCGTCATCCAGACCCGAAATGCGCAGACTCGCGCATTTGTTGGGTCTGGTGACGCGGACGTCACCCTTGTCCAGCGACTCCCGCAGCTTTGCCGCTAAGGCATCTGCTTTGGGGCCGCTGGTGGCGCCGGAGACCTCGAGGAGGCGCGCTCCGGTGCGCGTCACCTTGCACCGGAGCCCCCCCTCAATCTCGAGGGCCTTGAGGTCTACTGAGGCTTTCGCCTGCCTCAGTACCTCGGCGTACCCCACGCCCTTCGCCTTGCCTTCTGTCGTCACCGTAATGACGACGGCAGTGGAGCGAGGAGCGCGGAGCCTCTTCGGCGCCTTCGCCGCGGCGGCCTTTGCCGCTTTTGCGGCGACCTTTGCCGCCTTCTTGGCGGCCTTCGCCGCCTTTTTGGCGGCCTTAGCCGCCCTCTTTTTTGCTCCTGCCACCTCCCAGATCCCCTCTCTAGAGGGAGTCTGGGGTGCGGCGGGAGCGCTGGCTGGGCTGGTGGAGGCGGGGTTGCCACCTCCACCAGGTGCCGTCTTCTTGGGGGCGGAGGCCTTCCGCTGGAGACCGGGAGCCCCACTGGGTGCAGCCGTCGTCGCGTACGACGTGACGGCGGGTGCCGCCAGCGGCGGGCGGTATGCCCGGTCCTCGAGGACGCCGAGGCGGCGCTCGATGGTCTCCAGCAGTTGGACCGTCGTCGGGGTCGCCTTAGGTGCACGGGGAGCGGGGGTTTTAACACCCCGAGCCTCCCCGGCCCCCTGGACGAGCTGCGTAAGCTTGCCGATTTCCTCCCGCATCAGCTCTTGCTGCTTGCGGGAGTCGGCAAGCTCCTTCTCCAGGCTCGCAACCCGAGCCCGGAGCTTCCCCTCCTCGCTGGAGACGCTCCTCTCAAGGAGCTCCTCCAGCGCCTTCGTCGCCCCTGTGACGGCTTCCGTCACAACCTTCTTTTTGCCCGCAACATTCTTAGCGCCCTTTACGGCGCCAGTAATGCGGGCAAAAGCCGCCAATATTTCCTTCGCCGCCGGCACCTCCGTGACCCTCCCGCTTGGCAGCGGGGGCACAATCACCGGCGGCTCTGCCACCCTCCCTCTCGCTCTGTAGAGGTCGGCTTTCCGACCTCTACCCGCGGTGGTAGCAGCTACCTTCCTAGGAAGGCTACCTTCCTCCTCGCTGCTGGAAGATTCGGACCCAGGCCGACGGAACAGGCCTTTGCCTGGTCCGCTTGACCTAGGTCGCTTCCGCCTCGCTTCTTCGGCATGGAGACCGAGGGTATCCTCGGTCTCGGTACCCATATCAACTGCCGACTCCATCTCGGAGCCGGCACGGGTTGACGCGACCTCCGCGTCACTGGGGGTGGTTTTGAGGCACACCCCTGGGCCTGAACTATGGTGACCCCTCCCATATACCACCTGGGATGAACCCTGGCGGGGGTCGACATGCCGAGACATCCCAAGCGATTCCCCGGACACTGTCCGGGTGCGCTCCTGGGTAGTTACATTCGTAGTGTTTTGCTCCATAGTTGTTTTTTGCGTTTAGCGTCCGCCGACGTAAGGTTGGGAGTGGGGAAGTTGGGAAAGGATGTGAGGATGGGAAGGGTGGGAAGGTGGGAGTGACGCCCTAGGCACTGAGTTCCCCCCAGCGATGCAACAAATAGCCGGGCGTCAGAGCGTGAGTTTCGGGGTAATTTTTTAAAGAGGTTTTCTTCCTCGCAACTCCAAAGAGCCACCGTGCCCGTCTGTTGCCAGACGGGGTTACGGCTCGGCCGAACGATGGTTCCTATGGAACCGTGTACTTCGCCACTGATCACTCAGTGGCGAAGTACTCGTCGCCCTGGGAGTTCTCCACTAAGTACGCTCTGCATAACAGAGCGTATGTGGAGAACTCCAAACCGGCCATAAAGGCCCCCCCCTCCTTGGTGGACTATTGGCCGTGGGCGACGACGTGCGCCTCAGGCGAAGTCCACATCGTCGTCCACGTTACCAGGATGCACCACGTGGAGGTTGTCCTACCCAGCACCCCTGCCAGGCAGCCTTGTCTTCTAGAAAGTCTTTAATGCTATAATAAGCTTTCTGGCACAATTTAAGTTTTATTAGTTTTTTAAATTTATTAACTGACAAACCTGTTATGGCTGTCGGCAATGTATTGTACCTCTGCAAACACCAGGTGTCTACAAAGTAGATTGCAGCTGCGGTAGCTCCTACATAGGCCAAACCAAGCGGACCATCGCGGAAAGGGTCAAAGAACATATTGCAGCTGTAAAAAATCGTCAGTTGAACAAATCGGCAATAGCAGAACACCTTGATTCGGGCATTAATCACTGGATCGAACTTCACCAACCGAAAGTCCTCTCAACTGATCGCCATTATTATCCACGTATGGTGCGTGAAGCCATTGAAATCAGAAAACACAAATATTTCAATAGGGATGATGGATACAAGCTCTCCGGGATGTGGAATTCAGTGATTAATAAACTTGAACGTAAAATTGTGCCAATTAAAACTGACGTAGTGAGTGTAGTGTGTCGCCGGCCTTATCCTTCGTTGTAATAACAACGCGCAACGGAGGGTAGTTCGACAAGAAATAACTTCGTGGTTTTTGTCGATCCTCGCCTCAGTCCAACCGCGACCACGGGCGCTCGAAACGTCGGTGAATGTAAGTAAATGGTATTTCGCGTGAAGTCCCGAATTCTATAAGTATGAGTGTTGGAAACCGCGATAGTTTAAAAATAAGACTAGTGTCTCTGCCTAAAGAATAAAGAAAATAGTGCAATAAGAAATTCTCCATCAAGGCGTCATCACAACGTAAAAGTAAGCGACAATTTAATCTTATTTTATTCTAGACATGTTACATTTCTTATTATAAAACATATACCATTTTAAAGCTAATGAATTACATTAAAGAACGAATTAATTATTTTCGTGGAATTATTTGCATTTATTATAATTTATTAGTAGAAAAGCAATAGTCCCTCTGAATTCCCCTCAGGACGTAGTTTCCGTGAAGTTTTATATTTTTAGTGCCTTGTAAGGGACTTCGGGCTGAAACGGAGTATGTTTATTTTTATGTATTTGACTTTCTGCACCCAATATATAGATGTAGAATAATTACTGCACGACTTAGAAGGCCGAGGTCAGGTGCCACCTTGAGTTTAAGCCCTCACTTCACCTCACACTCACCGAATTTCCCCTTGGTACCGCCAGACTCATCAATAATGCGACTTACAAAGAGGTCGTGGTAGAGAAAGGGGCTATGGCAGACTTCTCTTCATCTTCTATCGCAGCAGGGCATTTCGCAATTACTTGATCTTAGAATAGTTACGATTCAAAAGAAAATAATTTGAAAAAAATTCAACTACATAATTTTCGGTTTATTACTAACGTTTAAAAGTCCTATATTTCTAAAGAGTTGCTTATAAGCTACTTTTATAACCTTTTATATACTTTGATCGCCTATGCACCCACATATCTCCTACAAAACTTAATGATTAATGACTGAATTTCGGCCGAAAGTGCTTTTAAAGACACTAATTGTATTTCTTGATTTAACTAGTCTACGATCATTTTAAAAACCTTTTCTAGGCCCTGGTGCAAATATTAGACCATTAAAAACCCCTTACACCCCTTTTATTAACAATTATTTTTTGGGCGTTAATTGATAAATATTTTTAGTCCTTTAGAAAGGACTTGGGCCGTAATCGAAAAGTTATGAAATTATGCGCGGGCCGCTAGAGGTTAAAGCTAAGTACTTTGTTTTTATTTTACTCCGCCACTTCGTCACCGCGATGCCATTATAGGTAGGTATCGCAGTAACACATTATTTAGTAGTAGGTATATCACCATTCGCACACGAAATAACACTTTAATACCTACATTCATTTGTTACGTACTTCACAGTCATAATTTAAGAAAATTGCCATAATAATGATAACTGAATAATTGTTTTACTGGCTTCTTCCAATCAGCTTTGCAAAGTTTCAACCACTAACTTCTTAACGACTCCTTAAAAAGACTGTCTCAATAAGAAACTCAGTCTGTTTGCTCCTTGCGTGGCAGTTTGAGAGAAACGCCTTGATCTTTGCAAATGTACATGTAATAGTTGGATAAGTACAATATTATTGTTAATGTAATTATGGCACTGTGTAGCAGAGTTAATAATTTTGACGAACGTTGATGATGGAATGCACCGACGCATACGGCTATGGCCGCATCCCCACTCGCCTCTGCACCGGGCCGGTTGTCGCTGCATTTAGGGGATCCTCAAGCAAGGTCCGTGCTTGAACACAGTCTATGATTGAATTTTTCGGGACTTGTTATAACGACATCGAAAATTATCCTGAAAAAAAAACCTATGACACGAAATGTTAATTTGTTGAACAATCGCATATTGAAACTGAATTTGGATTGAACGAAATTGAATTTGGGGGCACGGCAGTGCCCCCAAGCCAAGTCGAGCGCGAAGCAAACACTGCCGTACCATCCTTTACAGGAACCATTTCGCCGCATTTTCAGGCCCCTAGTAGAGAACCTCTGGATAAGACTAGAACGCAGAAATTTTCGTTATCTAGTAAGCTATAATCACATACTTAAAATCCAAAATTTCAAGTCTGTAGGTCATTTACTTCCGGAGTTAAGCGAAAGCAAAGTTTCGCATTTATGACACTCATTCACTCATGATCATCAAAATAGAACTAGTACTTCCCATAAACTCAGAGAGCTGAAATTTGGTACAGAGTTAGGGTTTAATGACCACATAAAGGGAAAACTATAAAAACTAGGATAATCGAAGATACCTGGTGACCCTGATTAGAAAACACAAGAGCCCAACCAAACTATTAGAGATCGACATACCGCCTTCAAAAATAATATTCAACTTGGTGGGCCGCTTTATTTTAAGTCAAAAATCGAAGGTCTGAAGTATCTGATGAAGAACCTTCAGCTGGTCTCAGGTGTATTAGAGATATGGTAATGCCCCCTTCTACTATTGGGACATAAAAAATCGACATCTGACCATATTTTAATTTAATCTAGCCTATAGCATCCCACTGCTGGGCGAATGCCTCCCCTTCTGCTTTTAATCACTACATATTATAAAACAAAGTCCCCAGCCGCGTCTGTCCGTCTGTCTGTCTGTTTGTTCACGATAAACTTAAAAACCACTGCATGGAGTTTCAGGCTGAGATCACCAATCGAGAGAGTGGTTCTCGAGGAAGGTTTTTGTATATAATTTGTTGAGTTTTTGTTGACATTGACTAAAATATTACGACATTAGTTGGAGAGGTCAGAAAAAAATAAGGCGTCTGGGAGCTTTTAACGAAAACGCTGCCTAAACCCTTCGAGGTATTACAAAATAATGTACGATGGAATTGTGTATCTTATATAGGCCTACAGAAAAGTCCGCGGCAGCATATGTTTATCTCTTAAGGATAACATACAATAACCATGTTCATTCTTTAAAAATTTAGCAATTATAAAGTGGTAATTGGAATGCTATTTACACCAAGAAAGTGTTAACCCATCTCAATTTAAATAAATTAGTGGGCATGAAAATATAATGAAAATTATTTGTTCCCTTTACACCATGCAATTTAAATAAATACCTTAGGAGATATAGCAAATCAAAATAATGTGCAACGAAATTAATTTTGTGTCGCCATGATTGAACTGGGTCAAACATTATACGGGTCACATACTAACTTATTCTTCTACTTTTATCGCAAATATTTTTTCGTTAAAAGTGAATAACGCTTACAGCAGATTACTTTAGGTAGGTGTAATATTTCAAAATAATCAATTTCATAGAAAATAGTAAACAAAGAGCCTTTATTTTAGGATTTTCTTCAGTATTAGCCATTTACAAACAAACATCGGCGTGTTACAATTTTATTACATGTATCAATGTAGTAGACGTAACGTGTATAAAATGACATCAATCAAATGTCATCAATATTCTGAAAAAGAAATTAAACATAGAGTTCACAAACTCTTTTGAAAATACATACTGTACCTACCTTAGAGGATCGTTATTAGGCCGGGTTTCCACTGACGCGGAGCGGGGCGGAGAGGAGCTTGGCGGTGCACGAATTGACCAATCACTATGCTCGAAATCTCCGCTCCGCTTCAATGGAAACACCACGAGCGGGGTGGAGCAGAGCTGAGCGATATTCATAGCAAAAATACAGCGAGGCGATGCGTTGCGGAGGATAGCGGGGCGGTACCGAGCGGAGGATAGCGGGGCGGTGCGGAGCGGAGGACAGCGGGACGGTGCGGTGCGGAGGACAGCGGGGCGCCGGGCGGTGTGGTGCGGAGGACAGCGGGGCGGTGCGGAGCGGAGGACATCGGGACGGTGCTGTGCGGAGGACAGCGGGGCGGGGCGGTGCGGTGCAAAGGACAGCGAGGATTAGGCCGGGTTTCCACTGACGCGGAGCGGGGCGGAGAGGAGCTTAGCGGTGCACGAATTGACCAATCACTATGCTCGAAATCTCCGCTCCGCTTCAATGGAATCAGCACGAGCGGAGTGGAGCAGAGCTGAGCGGATATTCATAGTTAAAATACAGCGAGGCGATGGGGTGCGGAGGACAGCGGGGCGGTGCCGTGCGGAGGACAGCGGGGCGGTGCCGTGCGGAGGATAGCGCGGCGGTGCCGTGCGGAGGACAGCGCGGCGGTGCCGTGCGGAGGACAGCGAGGGAGAGCGGAGCGGGATGCGTGGGGGATTCGTTATCTTCGTCTTCAAGTAGAGAAAGATATGAAATATTGCTTTTTAGGGTTCCGTAGCCAAATGGCAAAAACCGGAACCCTTATAGACTCGTCATGTCTGTCTGTCTTTCTGTCTGTCCGTCCGTACGTCACAGCCACTTTTCTCCGAAACTATAAGACCTATGCTATTGAAACTTGGTAAGTAGATGTATTCTGTGAACCGTATTAAGATTTTCACATAACACTAGAAAAAAGCAGTAAATTTTTGGGTTTTTTTTCATTAATACGTGTGCGGTATCTATAGACAGGTCTTCTAAAATGCTATTGAGGTTTCTAACATAATTTTGTTCTAAATTGAATAGTTTGCGCAAGAGCACTTCCAAACTCCAAACTTCCTCTAACTTCTAAACTAAGATAATGATAAATCTAAAAAAATATATAAAGTACATTGCCGTAAAAACTTCCAACGAAAATTGGTATAAACGAGATCTAGTAAGCAGTTTTTTTTTAAACAACCTTTCACCTAAAAAAAATCACTACCACAGCGAACGTGTTAAAACATCAATCAAAGTTACAACGAACTACAAGAACTTTTATACTATGGTAGGTACTTGCTGCTACGGAACCCTTCATGGGCGAGGCCGACTCGCACTTGGCCGGTTTTTCTATTTGAGATAGTCTTTCAGAGAGATTGAGTGTAACTGAGCGAACAAATGCGCGATTACTAAAGTATGCTCCGCTCCGCTCCACTCCGCTACGCTCCACTCCGCTCCGCTCCACTCCGCTTCGCTCCACTTCGCTCCTCTGCACTCCGCTACGCTTCAGTGGAAACACTGACCACGTTTCACCGCTCTTCTCCGCTCCTCTCCGCCCAGCTCCGCGTCAGTGGAAACGCGGCCTTATGAAAATAACATGATAGTAAACAACCACCACTAAGCAATACGCTTTTCCAGCGTGTAGCTGTGTTTCTCTGTGATAACCACCATGAGAGGTACCTTTGTTCGGGCCATCCATAGAAAATAGATGGCATAATGATGAATACCGCAAAGAACAAGCGGCATGGCATAGAATGGGGACTTTCCTGATATCCTGAAGGATTTAGATGACGCCGATAACCTGTGCTTGCTGAGGCACACACGCCACAAATTAAAGATAGTACAGACGGAAACCTACATACTAAATTCGCTGAGGCTACGCACACGTAGACAACTCATTCACAGACACGAGGTCAGGCGGTCTCAACCGAATTTTCGATAGGTACTGATTTGTGCGCGACTGTTTGTAGCAGAGGGTAGGTGTGACAAAAAAGTACATACATGAGTTTTCCATCTGTACTATCTCCAATTTGGACACACGCCGTCATGCATGTATAGAGGACAACGCGCAAAATGAGACAGCGAATGGAAGGACTGAAAATAAAATCGACAGACGCAGGAGATGAGGTGTGGGGAGAAGAGTCTGTTTCGCTGCGCATTGGCACAGATGTCGAGCGCGTCCACTAATTCACGTAATTCGGGAGTGTCGTGTCGGAAACTGATGGGTTAGAAGAGTACATCATTTCGAGGCTCGCCAAGGCAAGAGTACAAGAGCAAACTTCACACAGCTGCGCCCCGTATGGCAGTTGCGAAAATTGACTCAAAAAGTGAAACCCAAAACAAAGTCAACGTTAAAACTGTACTACTATACGGATGCAAAACATGGAAGGTCCATAAATACATTACGCACCAGCTACAAGTCTTCGTTAACCTCTAACGGATCTTCGGTATTATACGGGCCCGTGAAAGTAACGAACGTAAGCCTATTGGAACGCTGCAGTGAGACCCCTATCCACTAACAGATCAAACGTTGGAAGTGTAGCTGGATTAGACACACGCTGCAAAGGGACCATGATCAAATACCAAGGCAAGCCTTACTGAAACTACTGAAAGACCGGAGCAGCAATGTGAAATGTTTTGAAAACGGGGAAAATTTAATCAGTATAAGAGTATCCGTTGCGCCTCTGCGTAAATGGTTAAAGTTACATAAAAATAATGTATTACAAAATTGAAAAGTTAAAAAGATCTTAAACAAAAAACCTATTTTCGATCTATTCATTTCGTTCGATCACAGTTACCTTTTTATTAACATGAGGAAAATTCTACATGTATGCTATGCCGGACTCATACCGACTAAAACCACACGTATCCTGCTTAACAACCTACGGTTGGGAGCCCCGGGTAAGCGGAGCTACGGCTCTCTCTCTCTCTCTCTCTCTCTCTCTCTCTCTCTCTCTCTCTCTCTCTCTCTCTCTCTCTCTCTCTCTATCTTATAAGACGCTAACGAAGTTGCGCGGGTCAGCTAGTACAAATATAAATAAAATTAAAGGAAAACTCTGGATAAGACTAGACTGGCTTTTATACTTATACTTACAAGTTTACAAGAAGAAACAGTCGAATGATTATCTTTATTCTACTCGAAAATTACACAAATTAAATAAACAAATTACACCCAAAATTAATTTCGCTCAAAATTTGGTCAAAATATAACGGCATGAACGCGAATGGGCAATACAAAAAGCTATTGCTACTGTACAAGAATCAGAACCGGAAAAAAAGAAAAGAAAGATCTGTAATAATAAAAAGAACTACTCCCAAAAAGAAAAAAACTGCGTCTAAAAAGAAAATCTAATAAAATAAATCAATATGCCCACGTTTCTACAAAAAGAAGTGAAATCCCACCAAAAACATTCTGTAAAAAACTAGCCAAGTCTCGTTGGAGCTACTTGTTTATCTCTAAAAAGTAATGAGATCTAGACAAAGTCGTGCCAAGTCCAAGGTTCCTTACTGCGATTTCTTTATTATTATAGTTAATGTTGTGTGACTTGGCCGTTGAAGGGTACACAAGGGTACAAAACAAGATGCTTTATGACACCATTGCACCAATCTGTCGCCAGAACCGCTATTCATTGACGATCGAAAATGGCCACTCGGAGAACGTTGATTCAATAACAAGTCAATTATTATTATTATAATCATTGATAGAAGTCCGTCTGTACGTCTATTTTATGTTAGTTCGGTGGTCGATTTGACGCTCCAAAAAGAAGAGAGCAGAAGTCAGTATGTCAATGCTGAATGCATGTGTTGCACAGTCAATAACAGCCTAAAATGAGACACTAGCGTCCAATTACCAATACCAGTATGGGCTATTATCTCGCTTAACAAACATAGGTAGTTACAACAGATATAACATTACGTTTAAACATAATTGACTTGTACACACTAACGCATAAAGAATTTTCAACGGCCAAGTCACACAACATTAACTATAATAATAAAGAAATCGCAGTAAGGAACCTTGGACTTGGCACGACTTTGTCTAGATCTCATTACTTTTTAGAGATAAACAAGTAGCTCCAACGAGACTTGGCTAGTTTTTTACAGAATGTTTTTGGTGGGATAGAGCTGATTCTATATAACTATTTCCATAAAGATAACAAAAGAACTATTTGAAGTCTATTAGCGTGTGCAGACACGGATAACTGTATGAAATAGGCTCGTGCCTACTGTATAATGGGCGCCAGTCACGACACCAGGGCTATAGGTAACCCTTGTTTATATGTAAATCGTTCATTTTTCTCTAATTCTGTAATAAAATTGTAATGAAAATTCTATTACAATATTGTGTCTGTGAATTGTTTGCAAATGGTTATGGTTATTGCAGGTTTTCATGTTCAGTCGATGCCAAGTAGAGTTACTTTTGGAGGATAGTGAATAATCCCATTATCAACAAACTTGAGCAGGAAGTAGAAAGTAGATCTATCTCATTATCTAAATATTCATACGCGCAGAGAGAACTTTGTACAAACTTTTAAAGAGTGTGAAATTTAACACAGTAAAAGTTTATGGAGAAGTTTACATAATAGTAGTGATCACTTTCTGACATTTATTTGAGCGTTTCCGTGCTTCGGAAGGCACGTTAAGCCGTTGGTCCCGGTTGCCAGAAAAATGGCAGTCGTTAAGCTAAGTTGAAGGCTTTATTTCAACAGCAGGCAGTCACAACCTGCGCCTGTCCATTTAAAGACGGCAATACGGCTCACCACCTATTACGTGGGACAAATTATACAAAGGTGAAATGTGGGCATATAATATGCCTCTGCCTACCCCTTCGGGGATAAAGGCGTGACCATATGTATGTATCTATGTAAATTTTAATTAAAATTACTTTTAATCTGATATTGAAACAAGTTAGTATCTTTTTTTAGAAATATTTGCATGAATCACAGACATTATTTTGACAATTGGGAAAGAAAACGCACGAGTGCGTGAATGGTAAAGAAAAAGCACGAGTGTGTAATAGCCCACATCCCGAACGCTATACGTCCCTGTAATACGCCACTTTTTGAGCAACTGTATTAAAAATAGTTGTTCAATACAACGTGTGGGACTGTTATTTAAACTCGTTCCGACTGTCTACCCTCGCCTTCGGCTCGGGTCAACACCTGTCGTAACTCGTTGTAATAACAGAAATCCCACACTTGTATCGAAAACTACTATTGACCATTGGGAAAGCAAACGCACGAGTGCGGGAATGGTAAAGAAAAAGCACGAGTGTGTAATAGCCCACATCCCGAACGCTATACGTCCCTGTAATACGTCACTTTTTGAGCAACTGTATTAAGGGGACTCGTTTAAAAATTGACGAAATAGAGGTGCAAATGAAAACGTTTTTTGTCTGCATAAATGGACGGAAAATTATATCCAAACATAGATTTTTAATCTACAAAATGTGTGTCAAAAAACGGTATTCTTGTAAATTGTACCTATACTAATTATACATAATGTTACGTAGTAACTATTTAGTAATCTGTGATAATGTGTAAAACAATCACAAAGTCAGCCCCAAATTTTTAGATGAATACATTTTATGGGTTCAATTTTTATCGACGCTAGAAAAAGATATGCCAACATATGAAGAAAATAAACACCTATAAAATGATTTTCTTCGTTTTTGATAAATATGCGTATTATCTTATTACAACTAAAATAAGCTATAAAATAGTACATTTCCTAGCGTGAAAGACGCGCGTTTTGTATGGCCAAGGTCGTTAGCCTTAGGCCGCGTTTCCACTGACGCGGAGCTGGGCGGAGAGGAGCGGAGAAGAGCGGTGAAACGTGGTCAGTGTTTCCACTGAAGCGGAGCGGAGTGCAGTGGAGCGAAGCGGAGTGGAGCGGAGCGGACTGGAGCGAAGCGGAGTGGAGCGAAGCGGAGTGGAGCGGGGCGGGGCGGAGCGGAGCGGGGCGGAGCGGAGCGGGGCGGTGCGGAGCGGGGCGGAGCGGAGCGGGGCGGGGTGGAGCGAAGCATACTTTTGGAATTGCGCACTTTTGCGCTCAGTTACACTCAATCTTTCAGAAAGACCATACGTCATGTTGTCCTTTAAAAAGAAAAAAGCAATCATTTTATATCTTTCTCTACTTGAAGACGAAGATAACGAATCAGATGAAGTAGCATTGACTGTTGCGACTTTTTTGGATTCGAAGAGAAAACATAGATTCTGGATGGAACGATGAACGGAGGCACTGTGCGCGCGAGTCACGCGCCACAGGCGGCGTCATGCAATCCCCCCGCGTCCCGCTCCGCTCTCCCTTTCATCCACATATCCTCGCTGTCCTTCGCACCGCACCGCCCCGCCCCGCTGTCCTCCGCACCACACCGCCCGGCGCCCCGCTGTCCTCCGCACCGCACCGCCCCGCTGTCCTCCGCACAGCACCGTCCCGCTGTCCTCCGCTCCACACCGCCCCGCTGTCCTCCGCACCACACAGCCCGGCGCCCCGCTGTCCTCCGCACCGCACCGTCCCGCTGTCCTCCGCTCCGCACCGCCCCGCTATCCTCCGCTCGGCACCGCCCCGCTATCCACCGCAACGCATCGCCTCGCTGTATTTTTACTATGAATATCCGCGCAGCTCTGCTCCACGCCGCTCGTGGTGTTTCCATTGAAGCGGAGCGGAGATTTCGAGCATAGTGATTGGTCAATTCGTGCACCGCCAAGCTCCTCTCCGCCCCGCTCCGCGTCAGTGGAAACCCAGCCTTATCCACGGCCTTAAAAAGATATGTTAGACATCGGATCTGTACTTAGTTACTTCTCAACTTGGATATAAGGATTTCGAATGAATATAGAAGAAATTGATCAAACTCAATTAAATGACATGTGCTTACTATATGATAATGTAGCGTATTATACCTAGGTATCGCAAGGTGGTTCGCAGATCTCGTAAAGTGAGCGATGCAAGACCACAATATTGTGGCATTTTTAAAATGAAGTCAAGGCCCTGTAAGTAAGACTGAAAGTCACTTAAATGTAAGAGCAATTTATCCGATAAATTCTAGGCGTAACCGAAGTTTGCGGCGTGACGAAATGCCGTAATTGTCGCCCGAACGCAAACACCTGTTTTCCAAACACGCTCTGTGTTCCAAGCTCTTAGGACAGCAAGCCTCAGTGCGGTCTATTCACAGATGAATGGAAGACAATCTATTCAGTACGCTCGGAGTAAGTCAGCTGTGAAACGGATATGTATTTGAATGTTGTTTTACACGTTATGGTTTGTATTTCAGAAATGAAGTGTAATTGGAAGCACGTTCAATTTATTTTTCTGTAGCTGAATCACGAGAGGAATGACGAAGATGCACTAACAATGTAGATACCTACTTCAAGTACTTACAGAATGTGACGACGAATTAAAATTAAGGAAATACCTACATTGGTAAAAATTTTAACTATCAATCTCAATTCATGCACAGTGACAGACAGACAGACAGACAGCGGAGTCTCAGAAATATGGTCCTGTTTTCACCGTTTGAGTACAAAACCCTAAAAAGTATTAACTCTACAATATTTTGTTAAAGCTTTCCATATAAGCGTGCCACGATTTTATTTCGCAAAACTGAATTGACACATTTTTCATTTTAGTAAGTAAAACTGATCTGAAAATTTGTTAACTCATACAATAAATTTATACGCAAAATACAATCATCATATGCTAAATCTAATCTGAAAATAGATAGAACTGAAATTTATTCACGGACAAAAAGTGTCCCGTGACGTCACTCACAAAATAAATTTTCTTGCTCAAGCAATTGTTGCAGTGGGATTTGTAGAAAAATATATTGGCACAGTTTATAGTGTGTCGTTTGTGAGAGGATGTACATATTTCCGAGACGAAACTCAGACGTTTCCTAACACCACTGCGTCGTAAAATTAATAAGAAAAAGAGGCTCAACTTTGATGCCCAGTGAGCCTGCGAACATTCGGCATTTTGTTTTAATCAAATACTCGCCCCTCTGGAAATACAAGTCTAATTGTAGGACGGAAATTCTAATAATCTGCCTGAAAATTTTCAGACCGTAATTTAAATAACATTTCGACTCTAATTTAGAACTGCAAAGGCTACGATGAAATACATTTTGTCAATAATACAGTAAGTTTATTATGAAAGCCTTTGATGATTATTTTGGGCAAATTAAATCCTTAAATGAAGACATGTGGTGTTGTTTAATAAATTTTAAATTGCTACTATGAAATTTAATTAATTACCTTAACTCGATACCAGACAACGCGAACAGAGCTGCCACTCTCATAATATTGTGGAGAATGTCTTGATCAGAGCAGAGTGATTCAAAAGATAGTTTCCCTGTCGAATTATGTTCCTTGCTGTAATAAACTATCCATCAGACAGGCGGTGTCAATCTAGCGTGAAGTTCATAATAGACCATTATGATTGGATGCTAGGAGTAAGTACTATGATGAGTATTCGGTTGGCTTCTGCCAGATTTGATCAGCTGTTAGAGCTTGAAACAATAACAAATATCTATCCATACTTACAAACTTTTGAAATTATTATAACACCTATTAGGTAAGGTTTATTTGAACACATTAATAAGGTAAAATGGTAAGTCACTTAGTTCAAATCAAGTTTCGTAACGCAACGTACACAGTCGGTGGAAATTAGCATACCTACCATACAACTCACGGTACTGACATTCCGACGTCACTTACCTAGAACCCAATAACCCTCACCAAACAATGTGTGGCCTCAGTTAAACTACGTTAAGATTACTAGTCTAGAGGTTATACTGAAGATATTCCATAAATTATTATTGTCCAATTAAATTGTCTTATTTTTGAGTAGATGTAAAATAATATTATAATGATTAACTAGCTGATGCTTGCTGCTTCATCCAAGTCGAGTTAACGCTATATTTTCGCACTTTTGTACCTATGTTAGATATATTAATAGAAAAATAAAAGTTCTAAAACAAACATAGAAAATAAGGAAAATTTCATAAGAAAAATTTAAGTAAAAGAAATAAATCCCTTGAGCGAAAAAATGATGCGGTGACATTTCCCTCCCACACAATGTACACATATTACTCATTTCGTAATCCTACAGAAACACCGCGGCGTATATTAATGGCGGAGCTTTATCCGTACGTGGAAGAAGACGAACCACACCGCGGGAGATACAGTTTTTCATTATCATTATAACCGCATCATTTGTCTTGGACTTTTTCCATTATACTGTTACTTACTAGCTAGCAATAGACTCGTACCTATAGGTGATCGTGATTGTTTATTCCGAACACCTATGTGTAATAATAACGCTCCTAAACTCGTTTGATGAGTTTATCGTACAATTCTTTTCAAGATCACGTTTTACAATCTATTCTTAGCGGTATCTCCTTCTAGCCGTCTGACATCTTCTATGACTCTCTGGCCAGACCATAGTCTCGCAACTAGTCTGCGTCGTTAAGGCTAGTTGCCTGGGTGGCGCGAACTGGAACTAATGCCGCCACATACCATTGAAAGAAAGAGAAAGGCCTGACAAAGTTCATCCGCATTGACGCACCTGCTGCTTCTCGGACGAAATCAAAAGGAGCCGAAGCTTATGATTTAAAGTGGTCACCTATGTATTTCCATAGTGGTAGCTTAAAGACATCTGCAACATCAAAGGTCTAAACGCTCTGTCGAAGAGCGCCATCAACATTACCAACATTTTAACATTCAGCGAAATAGAACTTATTTCGCTGAATGTAGAACATATTACTTAAGTTCAATCCCTCAGAACACAATTAAGGCTTCGACACGCCGCTGTTCAAAAAGGTCCCTAATATTGAAGGCCTGCCTTGAGTTACCTGCATAATGAGATTCCTTCGTTTTATTTAATAGGGCGCCTCTGTGGATGAGTGGCTGGAGAGGAGACACGGTGCTCTCTCCTACCGGCTGTCACAGATACTAACCGGGCACGGTAGCTTCGGTAGGTATCTGTGGCGAAGACACCGGGAAACCACGGCCGAGTGTCAGCACTGCGAGGACCGCAGCGATGACACAGCGCTCCATACGCTGGTGGAGTGCACAGCATGGGCGCAACAGCGCCAGGTCCTCGTAGTGGGTCTGGACGTGGACACTCTCTCGCTCGAGAGCATGGTGCGAGCCATGCTCTCCAGCGGGAGTAAGTGGGACTGCGCCGCCTCTTTCTGCGAGCAGGTCATGCTCGTGAAAGAGGCGGCGGGGCGGGTACGGGAGAAAACTCTCCCCCCCGAGTTCCGCAGTCGGCGGCCTGGGCGCCGCCGACGTGTCTTCGCCGAGGACTTTCGGCCTCCATGACCGGGGGTCTGAGGACGGTGAGTGGGTCGCTCACCGTCCTTACAGAAGCAGGCCCATGACGGCAGCGTGACGTGAGGAACTCACGCACGTCCCCCCCTTGGAAGCGGGATCACACCCGAAACCCCCCCAAAGACGCGGGTTAGCACCCGAACCACCCCCTGGGCGAGGCTGCAGAGGCGGCTGTAGGTCTGTTGGGAGTCCTGGGACATCCTTCCGAGGGCTTACCCGGGGCTCACAACCATAGGCTGTTGGGCGTTACGTGAGGTTTTTTAGTCGGTAGGAGTCCGGCATAACATCCATGAGGATTTTCCCTCACGTAAAAAAAAAAAAAAAAAAAAAAAAAGGGCGCCTCTGTAGGGTAACCACAAAATGAACTAGGTAAGATACCTATGACAAAACATGTTAATTACGCACTGGTTTCCTATGGTAATTGCCGATAGGTACAACATTAAATCATTTATATATATTGCAACATCACTTCACCCAAATGAAAAGCTGACTAAGCACCTTATTGTAATCGCATTTTCTCTAAAGAAATAATTAAATGATACAAATTTCATGTCACATTCGTGACCATTGAATTAGTAAGCCGAATTAAGAAAAAAACAATATCTGTACAAAAAAAAGTTACATCAATTTATAATTTTAATTAAGTGCCTACCTGACTGTTCTTGAAATCGGTAACTGAAAATTTAAAAGAAAATCTTTTCATTGCACGTGGTGGCCCTGAATTAGTCGAGAGCACTCGTACTCGGTGCTAAATGAGGCATGTTAAAATATACTGCCTTCGACAAGTTGTGCCTTGAGCACTTGTGGCTGAGTGTTGTAGATCCTATTGACAGGTATATTAGGCTCTGGCACTTTAAACAACTTGTTTAAGTGGTAAGAAAATGTTATTTTGCTATTAAGAAAAGCATGACTTTGAAGGAAATGTTATTTTGCTGAAAGTTTTAAAAGCTGCTTTAAAAAGTCTTGATAACAAATAAAATATTCTAAGTGTTATTTATTTAAATTTGTGGAACGTCAAGTGAGCATAATCCCACCAAAAACATTCTGTAAAAAACTAGCCAAGTCTCGTTGGAGCTACTTGTTTATCTCTAAAAAGTAATGAGATCTAGACAAAGTCGTGCCAAGTCCAAGGTTCCTTACTGCGATTTCTTTATTATTATAGTTAATGTTGTGTGACTTGGCCGTTGAAAATTCTTTATGCGTTAGTGTGTACAAGTCAATTATGTTTAAACGTAATGTTATATCTGTTGTAACTACCTATGTTTGTTAAGCGAGATAATAGCCCATACTGGTATTGGTAATTGGACGCTAGTGTCTCATTTTAGGCTGTTATTGACTGTGCAACACATGCATTCAGCATTGACATACTGACTTCTGCTCTCTTCTTTTTGGAGCGTCAAATCGACCACCGAACTAACATAAAATAGACGTACAGACGGACTTCTATCAATGATTATAATAATAATAATTGACTTGTTATTGAATCAACGTTCTCCGAGTGGCCATTTTCGATCGTCAATGAATAGCGGTTCTGGCGACAGATTGGTGCAATGGTGTCATAAAGCATCTTGTTTTGTACCCTTGTGTACCCTTCAACGGCCAAGTCACACAACATTAACTATAATAATAAAGAAATCGCAGTAAGGAACCTTGGACTTGGCACGACTTTGTCTAGATCTCATTACTTTTTAGAGATAAACAAGTAGCTCCAACGAGACTTGGCTAGTTTTTTACAGAATGTTTTTGGTGGGATTTCACTTCTTTTTGTAGAAACGTGGGCATATTGATTTATTTTATTAGATTTTCTTTTTAGACGCAGTTTTTTTCTTTTTGGGAGTAGTTCTTTTTATTATTACAGATCTTTCTTTTCTTTTTTTCCGGTTCTGATTCTTGTACAGTAGCAATAGCTTTTTGTATTGCCCATTCGCGTTCATGCCGTTATATTTTGACCAAATTTTGAGCGAAATTAATTTTGGGTGTAATTTGTTTATTTAATTTGTGTAATTTTCGAGTAGAATAAAGATAATCATTCGACTGTTTCTTCTTGTAAACTTGTAAGTATAAGTATAAAAGCCAGTCTAGTCTTATCCAGAGTTTTCCTTTAATTTTATTTATATTTGTACTAGCTGACCCGCGCAACTTCGTTTGCGTCTTATAAGACAGAGAGAGAGAGAGAGAGAGAGAGATAGCGCGGTGTGCTATTGTTATTTTGATATCATGTTTCACGTCATTTGTTCCCGTCGCGTTTACTTCCGGCGCGTCGCTACTATTCATTATTTTAGAAATAATTAACGTTACTGTGATCGAAAACCTCCCAAAGACGCGGGATAGCTCCCGCATCCCCATAGGTGAGGCCGCAGTGGTAGCCGTAGCTCCGCTTACCCGGGGCTCCCAACCTTAGGTTGTTAAGCAGGATACGTGTGTTTTTAGTCGGTATGAGTCCGGCATAGCATACATGTAGGATTTTCCTCATATTAATAAAAAGGTAACTGTGATCGAACGAAATTAATAGATCGAAAATAGGTTTTTTGTTTAAGAACTTTTTAACTTTTCAATTTTGTAATACATTATTTTTATGTAACTAACCATTTACGCAGAGGCGCAACGGATACTCTTATACCGATTAAATTTTCCCCGTTTTCAAAACATTTCACATTGCTGCTCCGCTCTTTCAGTAGTTTCAGTAAGGCTTGCCTTGGTATTTGATCATGGTCCCTTTGCAGCGTGTGTCTAATCCAGCTACACTTCCTACGTTTGATCTGTTAGTGGATAAGGGTCTCACTGCAGCGTTCCAATAGGCTTACGTTCGTGATTTTCACGGGCCCGTATAATACCGAAGATACGTTAGTGGTTAACGAAGACTTGTAGCTGGTGCGTAATGTATTTATTGACCTTCCATGTTTCGCATCCGTATAGTAGTATAGTTTTAACGTTGACTTTGTTTTGGATTTCACTTTTTGAGTCAATTTTCGCAACTGCCATACGGGGCGCAGCTGTGTGAAGTTTGCTCTTGTACTCTTGCCTTGGCGAGCCTCGAAATGATGTACTCTTCATCAGTTTCCGACACGACACTCCCGAGTTACGTGAATTAGTGAACGCGCTCGACATCTGTGCCAATGCGCAGCGAAACAGACTCTTCTCCTCACACCTCATCTCCTGCGTCTGTCGATTTTATTTTCAGTCCTTCCATTCGCTGTCTCATTTTGCACGTTGTCCTGTAGACATGCATGACGGCGTGTGTCCAAATTGGAGATAGTACAGATGGAAAACTCATGTATGTACTTTTTGTCACACCTACCCTCTGCTACACACACTCGCGCACAAATCAGTACCTATCGAAAATTCGGTTGAGACCGCCTGACCTCGTGTCTGTGAATGAGTTGTCTATGTGTGCGTAGCCTCAGCGAATTTAGTATGTAGGTTTCCATCTGTACTATCTCTAATTTGTGGCGTGTGAGTGCCTCAGCAAGCACAGGTCATCGGCGTCATCTAAATCCTTCAGGATATCGGGATAGTCCCCATTCTATGCCACGCCGCTTGTTCTTTGCGGTATTCAGCATTATGCCATCTATTTTTTATGGATGGCCCGAACAAAGGTACCTCTCATGGTGGTTATCACAGAGAAACACAGCTACACGCTGGAAAAGCGTATTGCTTAGTGGTGGTTGTTTACTATCATGTTATTTTCATAACGATCCTCTAAGGTAGGTACAGTATGTATTTTCAAAAGAGTTTGTGAACTCTATGTTTAATTTCTTTTTCAGAATATTGATGACATTTGATTGATGTCATTTTATACACGTTACGTCTACTACATTGATACATGTAATAAAATTGTAACACGCCGATGTTTGTATGTAAATGGCTAATACTGAAGAAAATTCTAAAATAAAGGCTCTTTGTTTACTATTTTCTATGAAATTGCTTATTTTGAAATATTACACCTACCTTAAGTAATCTGCTGTAAGCGTTATTCACTTTGAACGAAAAAATATTTGCGATAAAAGTAGAAGAATAAGTTAGTATGTGACCCATATTATGTATGACCCAGTTCAATCATGGCGACACAAAATTAATTTCGTTGTGCATTATTTTGATTTGCTGATTTGCTATATCTCCTAAGGTATTCATTAAATTTGCATGGTGTAATGGGAACAAATAATTTTCATTATATTTTCATGCCCACTAATGTATTTAAATTGAGATGGGTTAACACTTTCTTGGTGTAAATAGCATTCCAATTACCACTTTATAATTGCAAAATTTTTAAAGAATGGACATGGTTATTGTATGTTATCCTTAAGAGATAAACATATGCTGCCGCGGACATTTCTGTAGGCCTATATAAGATACACAATTCCATGGTACATTATTTTGTAATACCTCGAAGGGTTTAGGCAGCGTTTTCGTTAAAAGCTCCCAGACGCCTTATTTTTTTCTGACCTCTCCAACTAATGTCGTAATATTTTAGTCAATGTCAACAAAAACTCAACAAATTATATACGAAAACCTTCCTCGAGAACCACTCTCTCGATTGGTGATCTCAGCCTGAAACTCCATGCAGTGGTTTTTAAGTTTATCGTGAACAAACAGACGGACAGACGCGGCTGGGGACTTTGTTTTATAATATGTAGTGATTAAAAGCAGAAGGGGAGGCATTCGCCCAGCAGTGGGATGCTATAGGCAAGATTAAATTAACAGATGTGTCAGATGTCGATTTTTTATGTCCCAATAGTAGAATTACCATATCTCTAATACACCTGATACCAGCTGAAGGTTCTTCATCAGATACTTCAGACCTTCGATTTTTGACTTCAAATAAAGCGGCCCACCAAGTTGAATATTATTTGTAAAGGCGGTATGTCGATCTCTAATAGTTTGGTTGGGCTCTTGTGTTTTCTAATCAGGGTCACCAGGTATCTTCGATTATCCTAGTTTTTATAGTTTTCCCTTTATGTGGTCATTAAACCCTAACTCTGTACCAAATTTCAGCTCTCTCAGTTTATGGGAAGTACTAGTTCTATTTTGATGATCATGAGTGAATGAGTGTCATAAATGCGAAACTTTGCTTTCGCTTAACTCCGGAAGTAAATGACCTACAGACTTGAAATTTTGGATTTTAAGTATGTGATTATAGCTTACTAGATGACGAAAATTTCTGCGTTCTGGTCTTATCCAGAGGTTCCCTACTAGGGGCCTGAAAATGCGGCGAAATGGTTCCTGTAAAGGATGGTACGGCAGTGTTTGCTTCGCGCTCGACTTGGCTTGGGGGCACTGCCGTGCCCCCAAATATTATTCCAATATCATTTTATACTATCATTAAGGTACTCGTCTATCGAATAATACGCTTTTACACACTTTGTAACTTATGTTCGATGACTCTTAATTCATTACGGGTAAATCAATAGATAAATCCAACCATAAACCAAACTCAAACCTAAATCGAATAATACCTAGTTAGGTAAACTTTTCCTATGTTGATTGATTTGTTAGATTTGATTTTGAGAAGAAAATCGTGTTCAGTTGTGTTAAAATAAGTCGGTACTACAGGTTTAGGTCTGGAAGTGACATAGGGTATCTAAGTTTTAACGTTACAGCCTTCTTCATATTTTAGCCGTTTTTGGTACCGTGTGCGAATCCGAAATCCAAGTTTCAATAAGTACCTACTTACATAGATAATGTCGATATCCGAGCTCGCAATAGTAGACACGACAGTGAACGTCATCCATCACTACTCTAACAACTCCTCGGGGTAATAGACGAGACAAGGGAGCATCTAAGGACACAGAGTCATGTCGGTACGTAATGGGATGACATGTTTGTGTACTTATTATTAAAAGATAGATAGATAGTAGTTAGGATAGTATAGTAGTTAAAGTGCGCTTCTGCTGGGAGTCCTAGGGTATCCTTTCGAGGGCTTGCCCGGGGTCCCAACCACAGGCTGTTAGGCGGGATACGTAAGGTTCTTTAGTCGGTAGAAGTCCGGCATAGCGTCCATGTAGGATTTTCTCTTACGTAAAAAAAAGGGTTAAAGTTTGCACTGCAGAGAATTTTTTTGCTATTTCTTTTTTATCTCTCTTTCAAAAACGATGCCGGCTGATGGTAATCCATGTAGAAATCTACCGATTGGCGGTCACTCTCATAGTGCACAACACTATCGACAGTGGCCCTTACGTTGGCGGCCCATTAATGTGTCAACCCAGGGTTGTAGGAGGAAATATTCAGGAACCTGTCGTCCCTATCGGCAGTCAGTGACAAGCCCTGCCTGCTGTTACTTTAGAGTGTCGGTATACTCTGATCCTGTTTCGGGTATCATCATTACATTGCGAAATAAAAACAAAATAGGTAGAATTCTTTCAAAAATATCTGACTTTTGAAACCCTCGCTTTACAAGTCAGATCTAGGTATAGCGGATTTCTGAACCAATGCTAACTACCTTGTAAATAATTCCCATTTTAATGTTTAAAGGAACACAGGCTTCTATACCTTTTTTAAATCAAAAATATGTACCGGTTCTTGAAGCGGCGTGATTCTTGGGACCTATTTTTTTTTTATTTCGATGGTTAAAACTCTTTGAAAATGGCGTCGGATAACGGAAACGAATAGGTAGATACTGGCGTATCCGACTCGGTGCATTTACTTAGGTAGGTAGGTATGTACCTATACTTTTTCGTTTGTACATTTTCATTCGACTTCGCTACCAAGGGTAATTGCGCCTTATAAGTCATGCGAGTTTAAAAAACAGATTTTAATAAAATGATAAAAATACATAATGGTCAATAAAAATAGGGATACAATTAGGGTTGCCAGATACAGGCATTCCATTTCCGGGACAATTCGAGGGTTACGCATTCGGTGGGTACTTAGAAATATACAAAAAGGAAATTATTTTTGTAAATCACTTTACTTGTAATATTTTACAAAACTTAAAACACATTATTGGCACTCCACCTCGCTTTTACTTATTCATTAAATAAAACTTTGGAAAACATTAACTTATGTTAGTTTACATTTTGTATGAAAACAACATTAACTCTTACCATCACACATAAAAATAAAACTTGAAACAAAAATTGACATCGTTTGCTCGCTCATTCAGTCGCTTAAAAACATCGGTGAAAATCAACATCAGATTACAATATTAAACATAATAAAACCGGCCAAGTGCGAGTTGGACTCGCATGAAGGGTTTCGTAGCAGCAAGTAACATAATATAAAAGTTCTTATAGTTCGTTGTAACTTTGATTGATGTTTTAACACGTTCGCAGTGGTAGTGATTATTCTAACCGAAAATTGCGGTTTATGACGTATTATAAAAAAACTACTATCTCTATCTCGTTCAAACTAATTTTCGTTGGTAGTTTTTATGGCAATGTACATCATATATTTTTTTTAGATTTATCACTCTCTTAGTTTAGAAGTTGATGGGGGGGGGGGGGGACACTCATTTTTCCACTTTGGAAGTCCCTCTTGCGCAAACTATTCACTTTAGAAAAAAATGATGTTAGAAACCTCAACAGCATTTTGGAAGACCTATCTATAGATACCCCACACGTATGGGTTTGATGAAAAAAAATATTTTGAGTTTCAGTTCTGAGTATGGGGACCCCCAAAATTTACTGCTTTTTTTCTAGTGTTATATAAGAATCTTAATGCGGTTCACAGAATACATCTAGTTACCAAGTTTCAATTGCATAGGCCGTATAGTTTCCGAGAAAAGTGGCTGTGACACACGGACGGACAGACAGACGGACAGACAGACAGACAGACAGACATGACGAATCTATAAGGGTTCCGTTTTTGCCATTTGGCTACGAAACCTAAGAACAAAACTTAAGTACTTCTCCTTTGCTTAATAAATAAACTCTAATATTAAAATCACAATTATTTTGGCTCAGTAAATAAATCAAACGAGAAACCGACTACCTTTTTAAGAAATTGTCACTAGATTTTTCCATATTTTGCAACCTTTCTCCGTCAGGGCTTTGAAGAATAAGACATTATTTGCGAGGAAGACGCATCAAAATTGATGCGAGTCTGCAGTTCAGACTTGATCAAGTCCATGGACATTCAGTTTCGCTCTTTCGTCCATAAATTGGTCATCAGGCTGAAAATTCGTTCACAAAAGGCGTTGCTTGTTGGAATCGAAAGAACAAAACCCATCGTTAGAATTGTTAGTTCTAAAAAAGTGAGCCCAATTTTTGTCATTTGGCAAGTCTTTTGGAAGGACCTGCTATCAGAATTTCCTTCCATATTGAAAATTGAAGCTGCGGTCAACGTTGACTGCCTTTATTCAGAATTCGCATGTCTGAAAACTGTTTTTGAGGTCCTTCCAAAAGATTTGCCAAATGACAAAATTCGGGCTCATTTTTTTAGAACTAACAATTCTAGCGATTTTGTCAATTTAAAGAAAATAGTTGGTTTTGTTCTTTTAATTACAACAAGCAACACCTTTTGTGAATAAATCTTCAGCCTGATGAAAGTTTTTATGGACGAAAGAGCGAAACAGAATGTCCATGGACTTGATCAAGTCTGAACTGCAGATTCGCATCAATTTTGATGCGTCCTGATCGCAAATAATGTCGTATTCTGCAAAGCCCTGACGTAGAAAGGTTGCAAAATATGGCAAAATCCAGTGACAAATACTTAAAAAAGTAGTCTGTTTATCGTTTGATTTATTTACTGAGCCAAAATAATTGTGATTTTAATATTTGAGTTTATTTAATAAGCAAAAGAGAAGTATTTAAAGTGGTTTTCATGTTTAATATTTTAATCTCATGTTGATTTTCTACCAAAGTTTATTTTATTAAGCGACTGAATGACTCGAAAGCGAAGCGTGCGCGAGCGAGGTAGGTATTCGAAATCCGGGACTATGAAGTGTAATTCCTGGACACTGGACAAGACACGTTATTCCGGGACAATCCCGGATTTCCCGGCCATCTGGCAACCCTAGATACAATCGTAATTTTTGAACTTTTTAGCATTCACTATTACAATGTCATCACATAGATCTTTTAGACATGATAATGTAGGTATTGCGCATCACCTATTCTAATATTATAAAGAGGAAAGATTTGATTGTTTGTTTGTTTGCATCGAATAGGCTCCGGAACTATTGGACCGATTTGAAATATTCTTTCACTGTTGGGCTACACTCTTTGCGGTGAACATAGGCTATATTTTATTCCCGTCTTCCCACGGGAACGGGAACTACGCGGGTGAAACGTGTTACGCCCGTAGTCAAAAATACACCGCGTAAAGCTCGAGCTGTCATTTGGTAATTCGTATGACGGCACTCTTCAAATGTGCCACCTACACGTAAAAGTTGTGCAGAATTATTTGTAAATAAATATCCTTTCACTCCTAGTATTCGTAACATGAAATGAAGCCGTCAATAAAGAGGCATCAATTGTAAAGCTTTAAAGACGGGATCACACGACATGTGCGCGATCAACATCTTTACGCGCGTGTTGTAGGTATGTAATGGGATGTGTCTTTATTACTTTGTATACGAATGTTTTGAATGTTCTCGTGAAAAGTTTGTTCGTTCACTTTCATCTCTTTTGCGAGGAGATGTACCTAAGCCACATCGTTATCGTACGTAGCTCAAGTTTTTGGCGGGAACTTTATCAATGATGGATGACGTAAATGGCAACCTGTCACGAACACTAGTTTCTTGTTACTAATGCTATTTTAATGCATCTTCATAATACTTTCTCCTTCAGGAAGTTTTGAATAAGTGCATTCTTAAGTAAAAAGTATTCTTTGGTGTGAACTTAGGGAGATATAGAAGATCTAAGGACGCTTTATTTTGACGTGTGGAAATCCCCAGGAGTGTCTGACTGACTTCAACCGAATTTACCACGTGATCTCTACCTATCTGTCTAGCGCATGTAAACGCACAAAATAAAGTTCCCGGATTCCAGTCATATTTATGTCTAAGAAAGTTAAAAAACTAAAAGATGGAAAAATCTGTAGGTACTTAAATGTTTTTTTTTAACGTGCGGGAAAATTCTTGTGGATGCTATGCCGGACTCCTACCGACCAAAAAACCCCACGTTACGCCCAACAGTCTATGGTTGGGAGCCCCGGGTAAGCCCTCGGAAGGATGTGTGATCCCAGGACTCCCAACAGACCCACGGAAAACAGAAAGTGGGAACGCTCACCAGTGAAGGTACGAAGTGTCTCCCTCTGTAAATATTCTTGTGGACAATAAGTCCAGGCCTCTGTCAGACATTTTGTAAAGCTAAATATTAAAAAAATTGGAAAAAGATAAATTAAAAGTAGGTAACATTATCTATCAAATTTTCCTTTTAAATTTGGTAGGTGCCTACATTCGTAAGTTACGAAGGTTTTATTAAATTACCAAATGGACTGGAACCTACCTGCGAAAGTTTATATTAAATTATCAAAGTTTGGTAAACAGTTTTAATACTTTCCAGTTATTTTCCTTTTTTTTTGTTATTATTTCGGCCCCGGCGTCGACCGTTACTTTTCCACTTCGGTATAACAGTGAACTTTTGTGAGTCAACTCCACAACTTTTACTAATATCCAGTAGGAAATTGCTTGTGGGCCACGCGCACACAGACTGTCTTGTGCACCTAAATTAAGAACGAATCTATACAATTTTTTAAAAAACACTATTCTCATTAAGAGGAAAGATTTATTTCCCAAAGGGCCGCTTCCTTTGGGAATTAAATCTTTCGAAAGCAGTAGAAATAAATATCACAAGATGTGGCATATTTCCATACAATAAGTAGGTACCTATATTAATCTACTGACTGTTCCCCGCGGCTTCGTCCGCCTAGAAATCGTTATCGCGTAAAATCATTACCCTCCTTTTGCGCGGTCAGTTAAAAAGTAGCCTATGTCCTTCCCTTGGAGTCAAACTATCTCTATATCATATTTCATCAAAATCGGTTTTTCGGTTGGCGTGAAAACGTAACAGACAGACAGACAGACAGACAGAGTTACTTTCGCATTTATAATATTAGTAGAGATTGTAACACGGGTAGATATATTATGTGAATTAGAAGAGTGTTCTACAGCCTGTAAAATGGTATGAGCTCTGAGGAATTGTTTGATATGATGCCCACGGCTACGTTCTATCATCGCACCGCTCGCTATCACAGGGCTGTGTATGTGCATCCTCCCTCACACTCTGCGTCCGGAGCTCTCGAGCACTGCTAGCTCCTATAGGGGCTTTCTTCCGCGCACGCTTAGGTTGTGGAATGATCTCCCTGCCTCGGTTTCTCAAACGTCTACAGTATGGGGTTTTTAAAAGGGTTATAGAAGGTTCTTACAGGGTCCTCAGTCTGAGTGTAGCGCAGAGACAACAATGACCACTTGCCATCAGATTGGTCGTGTGCTTGTGCGCCACCTTAGTAGTTTAAATAAAAATTCCATATAAGGTACACTACTTAGGTACTAGCTGTTGAAATTTTACAAGCCGCCTTCAGCTTGACTTTACAACCAACGGAAATAGCTACATTACACTTTGTATTTCATGTCAATTATTTTTTATACGTCTTAACATACCTATAGGTACATAGGTAATTTTATAATGCTAATCACATAACAGCTTTGTAAACCTTTCCAGGTACTAATTTAAACAGCTAATAGTTAACAAAAGCAAGCTATTTCAGTCCCTGCCTACGTCTGGTTCAGGTGGTAGACTGACCTTGACCATGTGTTCACTGAGCTTCAAAATTACAAGTACATATTTCTGTCTAGTTAAACAAGGGGCGGACCTTTTGTACCTGCGTGTAAAATACTAGGTAGGTACTTAAACAATAAACTTGGATTAGCCAACTTCTAAAATAGCGGAGTTTCGTAAGTCCCGTTTACTTTTACTTTTACCCTTTGTACCCAAAGGGTAAAAATAAAAGGAACCCTAAAAGAGCATAATTTAATGTGAAATAACATTCTTTGAAAATGTCTTTACGTATTTTCCTTCGAAACGCGACAACAACAAATTAGCAGCTGCTTTGAAATCGAAATAAAATACAATTTAACTTTCAAATCAATTCTAGAAAAGGGGTTTTAGAAAGTTTTTACATGTTGCTGGGTCGGTAGTGGAAGTGTAGCGCTTTTGGTGTTGAAAAAGTTCATAGGCTACAGATGGCTACAGTAAGATCTACTTTCGACCAGGTTTGCCGTATGCAGTTGCGTGGCAGACACTTTAGGGGTGTAAGAAAAACTAATTACAAAAACAATAATTTTAATAACAATAACTAATAAACGTTTCTGAAACATTGAAAGGTAAAACAATAATTAAATTTGCATACAGTTAGGATGCATGCTAATCACCATAGACTATTGTGACGTGACGTCACGCGAACCTTCCCAAAAAATAAGGTACTTAATGCCCGCTTTTTTACAAGCAATCGCTTTTGATAAGTCATGATTAATGCCCTACCTACCTACTACATATTCGTTTATACTTCGTTATTCTTGGGGATTATAGGGTTTAAGTATTTTTAGGACGACTGTTGCTTACTAACTCTAGGTACACCTAAATACTGCTCTAATAATATTAGGTAGGTACCTACCTCTCCACCGCTCTCAACTCCTGCTTATTTACGCTTTTCAAGTTTCAACTTTCAGCATTCCCAAACAATGTACGATACCTACAGTGAATATTCTATAAGAATGTCGTGAGGCGGAACCGGTCAGGCTTATAAAGTAAGACAAGATTTATGGAACAGAGTGGCAAATACGCGTTTTGGCGTGCGTCTGTCGATATTCACGGTGAGCTCGTTAACGGCGATTTGTATGGAATAGAGACACCGCCACCTAGCTCTAAACGCGGGAACTGTTGTAAAAAGCTTAGTACGCTAGTAAGTGTACTAAGCTTTTTACAATCTTGTGTGATACTTCCACCATCTAACCATATTTTAATTTTCTCATTAACGCATGAAATATACATATTTTATGCAGACTTATTTATTACTAGCTGGTGCCCGCGGCTTCGCTCGCGTCATCGTCGGCTCATCACATCATTTTGTATTCTACCATACATACATACATTATTATGCATAGAAACCAGTAGGTATTCATAGATCCCAACTCCAGAGCCAGGGTTAGAAACCAGAGGCCTAAACACGGCGGTCGCTTACGCAGCACCCAGGTAGTCAGATATACAGTAAAGAACCTCTGAAATCCATTACATGGTAGGGTGATATTAATTTGGCGACTCAAATCAAACAATCAAAGAAACAAACACATCTTTATTCACGTAGGTTCATAGTAATACAATGAACGTCTTTATGAATGATTCTACATTTACATTTACTGCCAGATTCGCAAACCAATAGGTAGAGCCTGTGAGTAAGAATCTGGCAAGATAATCTTCATTTTGGGAAAGTAATCATTTTAGGATTTCAACATTTTCGGAATTCAACTTTCTGTACCTGGAGGAGAAATCTCACGGCCACTCTTTTCAAACTGCCAATAAGTACCTATAAACAAAATATAGCATGTAAAACACCCCCCCCCCTCTGTTAAAATTAAATTTAATTCTTGCCTCACGGCGCATTATCCTAATGGCGGGTGAGCTATTTTGAGGCTTTTTTGACTCACTACAAATAATTTCCGTCCCCAGCTCGATTCTTCAACAACCTTTCTTCTGCTGACAAACAATATAGGGTACTTGGCGTCCTGTTCAACTGGTTTCTTCGAGAGTATCATTAATTTCATACACGCGCCGAATGGTGTGGCAAGTATGTGCAAATACCGGGAATGATTCTCTGCTGCTCATTATGTCCCAATGGAATAAGAGACGGGGAGATTTTAGTTAGATGGTATTCAACCATGTTTTCTTGTCCTTATCGTATAACCGTTTTCGGTTAGTTACTGGGAGACCGCCCAGTTTGGTTGGATTCATCGAAACTGTGGCCTTAAAATAACATTGCGGAGGAAGCTGTATAGATCATGACCTGCTAGCCTCTCATAGGTTCTGCCAAAGGGACACGATCCCAAATCTTATGCGAGCTGCTTCAACTCCCTGTGGGCCAGCTGGATTTCCTCGTCCGCAACTCGTCCATCACGAGAAACCTCCAGATCAACAGGCAACACCCCCGCAAGTACAGGTAATGTTATAGTGTTGCGTGATCGGTAAGTCTTCATGAGCAATAATAATGCTGATTGCTGAGTTCTCAAAAATATACGCTTGACCACAAAGTTAGACGACCGCGGTACCATACAGCTGCAGCGTACATCAACGTAGCAACAAAGGTTCCTGAGTACAGAACTCTCAAGTGCTGCGTGTCATATTCCCCACGTAGAGGCAGACACGCTGTAGACATTCTGAAAACAGTTCCGAAGTCTTTTAACCAATAAAAGCCACATGCGAGCTGTAGGACGTTGCATCGTCCCGAGTAACACCGAGCGCTTTTGCCTGTGACATAGTCGCAACAGAGGCGCCGCAGTCTATGTAAATAGTCCGCACTTAATTTTATCCTTATAGATAGATCATAAGCGGGTGAGAAGCCCAGTCAGTTTAAGGCACTACACCCAACACCGTCTTCACCGTGACATTATCATTACGTTCAATCACCGTGCGGCGACGCCGGCGCCGACGTCTCAATCACGATAGTCACTTCATCGGCATACACAATCAGGTGCACTCCTTCATTCGCTGTCATTCCAATTTGATGTCTTCACAGGACACTTCATCAAAACATTTAACATAAAAAGTAAATATTCGTCCGTAATAATTGTCTTCTTTCTTTACTTCTTGAAACCCAGTTTTAATTTAAAGAAGTTTATTTTTTCAAGGAAATTTTTTGGGGATATTGTTTTTCTCTCCAGCTTTTTTAATAAGGATGAATATTTTCTATCGAAAATGATATCTCTTGTCCGCCTGTTCTTCTTAAATGGCACAAATAACACAACATCTTTCGATTTTTCTGTCGTAATGTTGTATTTCTTTTAAAAGTGTACAAAATACTAAGTACCAATTTGGGTTTAGAGGTAATCTCGAATTTATTCGACTATGGTAACCCTCACAACTGTTGGTGGTTCGATGAGTGTCTGCCGCGCAACTTATCAAATTGTGATTTTTGTCATACCATGTCTCTTTAAAGTATTTTAAAAATAACTTCATTTGTGTTGTATCTGGTGCAGCGTTTTGAATACCACTCCAAGCTTGTGGCATAGAAAAGGGTGGAAGTAAGACAAAATTAGAGCAAATTCTAACTATATTTCGTGCACTCCTATCGTCATTTGTAGGTTTTGGGACTCTTGCTATTTTCAAATCTTTTGCCTCTCTTCAGACGGCTTTATTGAAATGTTGATAACATCCAGATAAATTAACATTTGGAAAAATTGCTTTAACGGCATTAATTTGGGCAACTTCATAATCACATTTATAGGATTTTATGACGACGGGCAGATTTGTTTTTATTAAGTTAAATAATCTCGTGTAAGTTTTTTGTGTCTTGTTTGGTAGAAATGCGTATATAACAGTCTGAAAATAGTCTAGATGAATTATGTAAAGTTGACGAAAAGGACGTGGAGAAGTTTTGAAAGTACCGTCACCACGGTAGCTACACAATTTTGATGATTTTATCGCCGTTATTGCAGTTTTAGAGCACAGGATTATAATTTTTTCTCTATTTCCATCTTCAATAACTTTGAAATGTTCTGGTATTTCCTTTGGAATATGTACGTTTTCTATTTTGTTGAAAACAAGTGAATCCGTGCCCAAGTAGAGTTTTCGTGCTCTATATAATGTAGTTTTTATCGAGGCAAATGATGGAATTTCGGTTACAGGAAAATAATCATTACATTCCACAAATTTTTGCACCATTTTTTCGTATATCTGCTCGATAGGGTGCAAGTTAAAACATACTTCCCTCTTAGGTAATATTATTAATTAACTCTGTAACTTTAATTTTATTTTTATTCGGTCTACAAGAATGCTTTGTTTCACGTTTTATCTCACATTCATCTTTACTTAATGTTACTGAGGCAGAACAAACATCACGGTTCGTGCAGTTCCATCGAGAAGTGCCGTTCTGGTTTGATCTTCCATCTTTGGTCAGCGTGTATTTCCCTCTGATTACAAGAAGTTTTCGCTTTTTAGGGTTTCGTAGCCAAATGGCAAAAACGGAACCCTTATAGATTCGTCATGTCTGCCTGTATGTCTGTCTGTCTGTCTGTCTGTCCGTTCGTCCGTGTGTCACAGCCATTTTTCTTCGAAACTATAAGGCCTATGCCTTTGAAACTTGGTAACTAGATGTATTCTGTGAACCGCATTAAGATTCTTATATAAAACTAGAAAAAAAGTAGTAAATTTCTGGGGTCCCCATACTCAGAACTGAAACTCAAAATTTTGATTTTCATCAAACCCAAACGTGTGGGGTATCTATAGATAGGTCTTCAAAAATGCTATTGAGGTTCCTAACATCATTTTTTTCTAAAAAGAATAGTTTGCGCAAGAGACACTTCCAAAGTGGAAAAATGTGTGTCCCCCCCCTCTAACTTCTAAACTAAGAGAATGATAAATCTAAACAAATTATATGATGTACATTGCCATAAAAACTACCAACGTAAATTAGTTCGAACTAGATAGAACTGGTAGTTTTTTTTTAATACGTCATAAGCCGCAATTTTCGGTTAGAAAAATCACTACCACTGCGAACGTGTTAAAAAATCAATCAATGTTACAACGAACTATAAGAACTTTTATGTTATGTTACTTGCTGCTACGAAACCCTTCATGGGCGAGTCCAACTCGCACTTGGTCGGTTTATTATTATTTGTAGTAAAAAAAATTGTTTTGGAGGGATTCATTTAGAACATAAATTGTATTAATTAAATTTATTACGAGGTATGTAATACCTAGGTATTTTTTGACTGAAGAGAAATAACTTGTTATTGATATTGATTGACATTGACAATAGGAAGCTCCCATAGAGTTATCGTTATCTAAAGAGGTTTTGCACTTGGTACTTCTTATACGTCTTCAGTCATCATTAAATATAATTATGGTACAGAAAGATATGCCACCTATTTTTATTTCCTTCAATACGATATTTTTTTTAAATTTATTTATTTCAACAAAGAAACAATTTTCTTTGGAAAAGTATGCATTATGAGAATTCAACTTTTTGATATTTCAACATTATAAGAATTCAACATTTTGCAAAACTAAAAATAATCTTCATTTTGGGAAAGTAATCATTTTAGGATTTCAACATTTTCGGAATTCAACTTTCTGTACCTGGAGGAGAAATCTCACGGCCACTCTTTTCAAACTGCCAATAAGTACCTATAAACAAAATATAGCATGTAAAACACCCCCCCCCCCCTCTGTTAAAATTAAATTTAATTCTTGCCTCACGGCGCATTATCCTAATGGCGGGTGAGCTATTTTGAGGCTTTTTTGACTCACTACAAATAATTTCCGTCCCCAGCTCGATTCTCCAACAACCTTTCTTCTGCTGACAAACAATATAGGGTACTTGGCGTCCTGTTCAACTGGTTTCTTCGAGAGTATCATTAATTTCATACACGCGCCGAATGGTGTGGCAAGTATGTGCAAATACCGGGAATGATTCTCTGCTGCTCATTATGTCCCAATGGAATAAGAGACGGGGAGATTTTAGTTAGATGGTATTCAACCACGTTTTCTTGTCCTTATCGTATAACCGTTTTCGGTTAGTTACTGGGAGACCGCCCAGTTTGGTTGGATTCATCGAAACTGTGGCCTTAAAATAACATTGCGGAGGAAGCTGTATAGATCATGACCTGCTAGCCTCTCATAGGTTCTGCCAAAGGGACACGATCCCAAATCTTATGCGAGCTGCTTCAACTCCCTGTGGGCCAGCTGGATTTCCTCGTCCGCAACTCGTCCATCACGAGAAACCTCCAGATCAACAGGCAACACCCCCGCAAGCACAGGTAATGTTATAGTGTTGCGTGATCGGTAAGTCTTCATGAGCAATAATAATGCTGATTGCTGAGTTCTCAAAAATATACGCTTGACCACAAAGTTAGACGACCGCGGTACCATACAGCTGCAGCGTACATCAACGTAGCAACAAAGGTTCCTGAGTACAGAACTCTCAAGTGCTGCGTGTCATATTCCCCACGTAGAGGCAGACACGCTGTAGACATTCTGAAAACAGTTCCGAAGTCTTTTAACCAATAAAAGCCACATGCGAGCTGTAGGACGTTGCATCGTCCCGAGTAACACCGAGCGCTTTTGCCTGTGACATAGTCGCAACAGAGGCGCCGCAGTCTATGTAAATAGTCCGCACTTAATTTTATCCTTATAGATAGATCATAAGCGGGTGAGAAGCCCAGTCAGTTTAAGGCACTACACCCAACACCGTCTTCACCGTGACATTATCATTACGTTCAATCACCGTGCGGCGACGCCGGCGCCGACGTCTCAATCACGATAGTCACTTCATCGGCATACACAATCAGGTGCACTCCTTCGGGTTCTGGCAGCAATTGGAGGTCATTGAGGAGGAGGTTTCAGAGTGTCAGGTCCAATACAGATCCATGTGGATACCTTATGGTGTTCGATTTCCACGAAATCCGCCTATGCAAGGTAATCAAAACTTTGGTTGGAGAATCATGTTGACAGTCTTTAGTCGAAGGATGAATACCCTGATAATAGTTGGTTTTATTTGAATGAACCGTACACACTTAGAGCAAGTTCGTTAATTATTCCTGAACAGCCAGTGTCTAAGTCTACCGGTTCAACTTTTTATACTAAACTTTAATTAATCAACATGAAGACATTTACAATAACACAAAATCAATCTCTGTCATTCCAATTTTATGTCCAACATCAAATAGGAATGACAATGTCAATCGGATTTAGGGCGAGGCCGCACTTGCGGTTATCGCGGCGGTTTCTAACCTCAAAATGTCAAAACATTGACTTGATTTCATTGATTTTGACAGTTTGATGACATTTTGAGGTTAGAAACCGCCGCGGAAAAACGCAAATGCGGCCTCGCACTTAACGTTCAAAAATGTGTCACTATTAAAAGTAATTTAAATCAAAAATAATGAGTAAGTTTTTTAAGGAGTATTGATAACAATTCTGGAAAAAAATTTCCCAAAATTATCTTACATCCCCTTTTTAGCTCGTTATAGTATATTTTTTTATAAAATACGAAACACATCTTTAATCAATAATGATTTTAATGCTATAAGCCGAATTTGAAGTAGATCAGACCAAGGAATCACGTTGTCCCATACAAACTTTACCCTTGGAGGTGGAATTTGCAAAAATGGTAAAATTACTTTCTTCAAATTGTAACAAAGAACGCTCGTGCTGAGTTTCATCACCGTACCATGAACCGTTTAGGCAATAATTGATAATAACTTTATACGACTATAGTTCTTTCATCTGCGATTCGATTTTGATGAAAAATAGCCTAAAGCCTCCCCCGAGTTGAGCTTAATCTTTTTTTGTAAACAGCAAATGAATCCGTTCAGTATCTTCGGAAATCCTGACGCTCATACAGACAGACAGACAGACAGACAGAAAAGAATTTTAAAAACATCTTTTTTGTGCTCTATTGGTGTTTTTATACCGCCCCCGCTACTTTTTTTTAATTTTATCAATTGTACAGACACACGATTTCTACTCTCTGATTATAGTATAGATTTTTGAACTAAAAAAAAATATCAATGCAAACCGCAATTGAAGCCCAACAATAACTAACTACACGAAGTAATGAAAAGCGATAGTACTCCATGATCACTTTGACGAGGTACCAACCCAACCAGTTCTGATCTAACGGCACTTCGGCGATTTAAGCTCACTCAAGTACTTTAGTAACAGCTTACAACTAATCACGAATATTGCTTCAAGTGACTTAATGTGGGCATAGAGATCTCTCTACGATAATGTTCCTTAGTCTAGTGAGAGTTAGCGGAGGATTAAGTTGAGCCGATATTATTTAGATTTAGCATTGTAATATGAATTTTGTATTTTAGAGAAACATGTTCTGTATGTACTTAAAGGGTACTAAGTTTTCCGTTGAGAGTCCTGGAACATCCTTCCGAAGGCTTACCCGGGGCTCCCAACCATGGGCTGTTGGGCGTTGCGTGAGGTTTTTTAGTCGGTAGGAGTCCGGCATAGCATCCATAATGGATTTTCCCTCACGCTATAAAAAATAAAAAGGGTACTGTAGGGGTTTCCTACAGGAATTATAAGTCTCTTGGCACTTACGTTATAATCTGCTATGAAATAAAACAGCATACAGTTCTTGGAAGATAGAAATTGTATTGTAGCACAGCAATAGTTAACAGTTTATAGAATTGGCACAAGAGTAACACAGAAGGCGAAAGTATAGTGTCTTCAGCGCGAAATAGAGGAAAGCAAGGATAAGCACAATATTGCAAACTATTAAAATCTAGGAACATTAAACACGTATCGAAATGCGCTGAACTAAGCGCACGCGGTAACAACAGGTCAGTACGAATAATAAATCTCGACTGAACGTGACGGTCGGAGCGGGGCTCATCGCCTCGCTGTGCGGTGCGCGGTGCGCGCGCGCAGCTGACCGGCCGTACACAAAATATATATATCGACGACCATAACTTACATAAAGTTGTCCGTCGGCACATTGACGGAAATAAACTAATAAATTATAAAGGAAGAGAAATTACATTATTACGCTATCAGAAATATACAAGACAAGAAAGTACAGTCGACAATACAAATATAAGAACACAAAATTATTAAATTATAATAAATTAAAATATTAAAATATAAGAAGGCTAGACGCCACAGGTACTAAGTTCAAAGTAGAGCGACGATACCCGTTTCAAGGTAATTCTGGGGTACCTAATCTTTTCGAGGGCGTACCCGGGACTCTAGGCTGTAGGCAGATGGAACGCTATAAGGGTTTATCATAAGGGTCCGGCATAGCATCCATGAGTATTTTCACACGAAGCAATTTCTTCTATTCAGGTTTCTAAATGATGAAGTAGCCAAGAATTACGAATATGCAAGCGGCAGCAGGCTACCGCACTGTTTAATTTAGTAGATAATGGACAAGCTCCACTGTAGCATTAAATTGAAATGCATTATTCAATAAATGAACCGTTTCAGCGTGTTGTTTCTAGCTATACCTACATTTATTTGATCCTTTTGTTGTTTCTTTATTGATCAATAGTATTCAAATTTCTTTCGCGGTCTAATACCACAGGGCGGAAACTCCAGCTTGAATGTGTGTGTGTGTGACAAATGACGCTAAGCTGCGCTAAGCAAATAAATGTTCCTTCAACACGTCCGTCAACTATAATGACAGCTGTGGCGCGGATGTAGGTCATACTAATATAATTATTATCTATGATTATACATTCATGCTTAGGGCGAGGCCGCATCTGCGGTTGCGGTTGTGGCTGACAACCGCAGAACCGCTGATGAGGCCGCACTACGGTTGACTCCGCTCGACAGCACAGATAACTAATAGTACTAACGTAATGACAGTGTGACCGAATTAAGTATTTTAATACTTTTCTGGTAATTTTATTGACTTTTACGAATATAGGTAAATATGACTACGGTGACCACAATTCATCAGGTAGGGCCGTAAGCTTGTCTGTTATCTTAAACCTGAAACACATCCACTGATTTAGTATGAGTGGACCATGGATTCAGTGCAGTGGTTCCGGATTTAGTATGAGTGGACCATGGATTCGGTGCAGTGGTTCCGGACCATATCAAACAGTCTGTAGAGCAATCCAGCGGAGATCATTAGTATTATGTAACAAAAGACCGTCGTGGTCTGCTTGTTTGCACATTGAATGTGGTCTGCTCTGCACCAAATCCGAACACGTGGACGGCTGGGCCGGACCAACTGACCGATCAAGATACACCACTAGAAACCGTCTTTCTCGTTGCCGTATTTTTTTCTTTTCGCCTTTACCTTTACCTTTGCCGTTACGATCGGACTACTTGGATTTTCTTTTTCGGATATTTCTGCCTTTCTTGCGCGTGGTACTACCAGTGGTACTACTGGTAGTACCACGAGTAAAAAAATTACCCGGCGTACTACCAAGTGGTCCCAGTAGTACCACGGGTAAAATTGAATTACCAGTGGTACTACTGGAACCACTTCGTCAACTTCACTGGATAAAAATAAATGAAGATCGATAAAAACAAATGAAGATCGATAAAACAAATGAAGCTTGGTGAAAACAAGTGAAGATCGATAAAAACAAATGAAGATCGGTGAAAACAAATGAAGATCGGTAAAACAAATGAACGTCAATAAAACAAGCGAAGATCGCGAATACAAATGAAGATTGGTGAGAACAAGTAAAGATCGATAAAAACAAATGCACATCTTTAAAACCAAATGAAGATCAGTAAAAACAAATGAAGATCGGTGAAAACAAATGAAAATCGGTAAAACAAATGAAGATTGGTGAAAACAAGTGAAGATTGATAAAAACAAATAAATCGGTAAAATCAAATTAAGATCGGTAAAACAAATGAACGTCAGTAAAACAAGCGAAGATCGATAAAAACAAATGAAGATTGGTGAGAACAAGTGAAGATCGATAAAAACAAATGCACATCTATAAAAACAAATGAAGATTGGTAACAAGTAAAGATCGATAAAAACAAATGAAGATCGGTAAAACTAAACGAAGATCGATAAAACAAATAAAGATCGGTGCAAACGAATGATGATATTTTGTAAAACGTGTGATTTGCGCAATTGCAATTAGTATGTCCTATACATATTAGCATACAACTGTAAATGTCAGGTAGTGGCCTTGAAGGAGCCAATAGTAACTAATCAGCCTCATCTGTTTTCCTAGCGGATTTCACGAAAGCGTAGTCAAAGATTGTATTTTGAGTTGTTGTTGTTGTTGCTGTTGTTGTTGTTGTTGGTGTTGTTGTCTAAGATTGTCTTTGATGTATGTTTACAAATAAAGCGTTGTCAATGACAAATGAACTATACATAGATGCACGATTCAAACTTAAACGTGGTAGATCATGGCGCTCGATGTAAAGAAAAAATGATAATTTTAATATCAAAGACCTACACTTTTATGATGCAATCTAGATAATAAACAAGTTTGTATAAAGATTGAATTTGTGCACAAAAAGTTATGGAGGTAATAAACAGTTAAATAAAGGACCTCGTCCTTTTTTAAAGTTGGTTAGGAAGTAAACAAATGAAGATTGTCATAAACAAAAACAAAATCTAAACATAAATATAATGAAATGCTAAGGCTCTCTGCAGATTTTAAAATAAAGTACCAATAAGTAAAGATACATGAACTTAGTTCCTTTTTTGTATTTCCTGGGTGAAGAACCAGTAAGATATAAAAAAAGACAAGATATAAAAAAATCAGGCGACAATTTAAATAGAACCTACTGATTGATTGCAATTTTCTAGCATAAATGCCCTTCCGGCAAACTCCCCATCAGGGTACCGGCCGATCGTGTTGCTCGACGAGGTGTGCAAGCTCTTTGAGCGCATTATTGCACAACGCCTCGTCGGGCACCTCACACGAGTGGGGCCTGATCTGGCGGATAGTCAGTTTGGCTTCCGTCAGGGACGCTCCACCGTGGACGCGATCATGCGCATTAGAGGCCTGACGGAGGAAGCAGTCTCACGGGGTGAGGTGGTGGTGGCGGTGTCTCTCGACATCGCCAACGCATTCAACACCTTGCCCTGGAGCTGCGTCAGGGAGGCGCTTATCTATCATGGAGTGCCTCCCTACCTTCGTCGAATTGTCGGGGCTTATCTCTCCGAGAGAGCCATAACTTACCCGAGCTGGCTAGGGCCGGGTAGGCGAGATGTGTCGTGCGGTGTTCCACAGGGATCGGTGTTAGGGCCGCTCCTGTGGAACATCGTTTACGACTGGGTGCTGCGTGGTCCGTTGCTCAGAGGGGTCAGCGTAACGTGTTACGCCGACGACACTCTCATTACAGCGCGGGGAGCAACGCACCGTGACGCAGCACTAAAGGCCACGGCAGGGGTTGCTCAAGTCGTGGGTCGGATTCGGCCGCTGGGTCTCGAGGTCACCCTTCACAAATCCGAGGCTCTGTGCTTTCACGGACCTCGGATGGGGCCACCTGCGGGATCCAGCCTACAGGTAGGGGGCGTCAGCATCGGCATCGAGCCCTCGATGAAGTATCTGGGGCTCGTACTCGATGGCCGGTGGAACTTCGGACATCACTTCCGAAGTTTGGTCCCAAAACTGAGGGGAGCATCAGCCGCACTGGCGCGGCTGATGCCCAACATCAGGGGACCCAACGCTCCCTACAGGAGACTGTACCTGGGGATCGTGCGAAGCATGGCTCTATACGGAGCTCCTGTATGGGCGGAAACCCTGACGGCCAGCAATGTGGCTAGATTGCTGAGCCCGCAGAGAGTGATGGCCATCAGGGTGATAAGGGGATACCGCACGATCTCCGGTGAGGCGGCATGTCTCCTAGCCAGGACCCCTCCATGGGACCTGGAAGCGAGAGCCCTTGCGTCACTGTTCAGATGGCGCAAGGAGGCGCTGGAGCGGGGCCAAAGGCCCGCTAATCGAGAAATCGAGGCCCAGCGGTCCCTACTCCAACAGGAAACCGTGGAGACATAGAAGGTGCGACTTGAGCAACCAAAGGGGGGATTCGCCACAATCGCGGCCGTCAGACCGGTCATGGACGAGTGGCTGGAGAGGAGACACGGTGCTCTCTCCTACCGGTTGACACAGATGCTTGCCGGGCACGGTAGCTTCGGTAGGTATCTGTGCCGAAAACACCGGGAAACCACGGCCGAGTGTCAGCACTGCGAGGACCGCAGCGATGACACGGCGTTCCACACGCTGGTGGAGTGCACTACGTGGGCGCAACAGCGCCAGGACCTCGTAGTGGGTCTGGACGTGGACACTCTCTCGCTCGAGACCATGGTGCGAGCCATGCTCTCCAGCGGGAGTAAGTGGGACTGCGCCGCCTCCTTCTGCGAGCAGGTCATGCTCGTGAAGGAGGCGGCGGGACTGGTACGGGAGAGAACTCTCCCACCCGAGTTCCGCAGTCGGTGGCCTGGGCGCCACCGACGTGTCTTCGCCGAGAACTATCGGCCACCATGACCGGGGGGCCTGAGGACGGTGAGAGGGCGGCTCACCGTCCTTATAGAAGCAGGCCCAAGACGGCAGCGTGACGTGAGCAATTCACGCACGCCCCCCCCCTTAGAAGCGGGATCACACCCGAAACCCCCCAAAGACGCGGGATAGCACCCGAACCACCCCCTGGGCGAGGCCGCAGCGGCGGCCGTGGGTCTGTTGGGAGTTCTGGGACATCCTTCCGAGGGCTTCCCCGGGGATCCCAACCACAGGCTGTTAGGCGTGACGTGAGGTTTTTTAGTCGGTAGAAGTCCGGCATGACATCCATGAGGATTTTCCCTCACGTTAAACAAAAAAAAAAAAGCATAAATGCCCTTGAAAAAGTAGATCTTTTTTAACAATTTTAATTTTTGCTTGTACTTATCTTCACTTGTTTTTTCCGACCTTCATTTGTTTTCACCTACCTTCATTTGTTTTCACCCATCTTCACTTGTTTTTACAGACATTCATTTGTTTTACCGATCTTCATTTCTTTTCACAGATCTTCATTTGTTTTAACCGATCTTCATTTATTTTTGATCCAGTAGTACCACGGGTAAAATTGAATTACCCGTGGTACTACTGGGACCACTTGGTAGTACCACGGGTAATTCTTTTACTCGTGGTACTACCAGTTGTACCACTGGTAGTACCAACTAATGGGTATACAGAATATATAAACTAATAACAACCGAACTAGTCAACAGAACAGGTGGGAGTAGACAGACATCACAGAGAATCCATTATAAAAACGGCTGCACGCGCGGTGTCTGCCTCTCTCGCTGCCTGCTGCCCTTCAGGTGATGTACCATACACCATCTGCGCGACATCACTGGGTCTGGTGGTCTAGGACTTGAAGAACCCTCTCGTGCTCGTTATATGTTGTACTTGTAATATATCGATTCGCTATATGAGGATAAACGCAGATAACTGCAGTATTACTTCAACCCTATTGTTCATATTTATCTCCTTGGTAAATATAATCATAATCATAATCATATAAATATACCTATACTTGGACCGAGATAGGTGGCTGATCCACCCCTCTCGTGCCACCCGTATACGTCGCCCGTGCAGGAAGCTGGCCAACCAGCGGCTAACTTAGTTATGGGACTCCAAAATAATATACGTAATAAACTAAGCCATTACAAAAATTAAGTATAATCATTAATATAGTGTGTTTTCTATTCTATTCTAAATATTTGGTAGAAACTAAAAAACACGTTGTCGCAGACGTACTATATGCAGCAGACGCAGCTTAAGTTGGTTTAAGTACTCTGTGGTAAGCGGTTTAGAAATCAGTCGCGGTTAAAAACCGCAAGTGCGGCCGCTTGTACAGGGTTTCATAGGTTTTAAATTTTTGAGGTTAGAAACCGCCGAGAAAAAACGCAAATGCGGCCTCGCACTTATAGGTACTTTTCCTGATGTAAAATGTTACACCATATTACATTTTCCAAACAGGTATTTCCATGAAGGTTGACTGTTTATAATTTGCACTGAAAACACTAGAACCAAATTTTGCACTTTTATTTCAGCTACATTTTACTCGAGAAATTTATTTTGGTAAAAATTCAGACTGCGTGTCTCCTTATAAATGTCATAAGAAACATCTCATTAAGTTAACAGGCTCCTAGAAGGATAAATAATTTAATATCCAAATTTTTAAGGAAAAAAGCAAATTTTATTGTGGCAAAGTAAAGAAGAGACATTGTTTTGATTTTGAGTTGTTTTAAATTCATGTGTGCATTATGTCTAGTACATAGGTATACCTATCGATGTGAAGCAATTTTCGGGAATTATTAATTACAATAGGCATGGGTAACCTTTGATTGTGGACGCCATTTTGGGAATTATTGAATTTGCGGGTCGCAGTAACATGTCCAATTATTAAATCGGCTTTGGTGGTTGCATTATTTAATTTTAATTGTATCTACAGTTACTCGTCGAAAATAGAGTTAGAGCGTGACACGCTCTAACTCTATTTTCGATGAGTGTATACCTGTTCATCATTAATGGTTTGCCGAATAGTTAGCTCTTTGCCTTAACTGTGAGTAGTCCAAAAAAAACCTTGCTTAACTCGATCAAAAATCAGAGTCAATCAAACAAAACAAACAATCACGAAGTAGACACAGGCGTCTCCTAATTTGCGACATAACATACAGTCTTCCATTTTCCACTTCCGATCCCACTCTGCGACCTTACTTATTTAGAAACTTCCTACAATATTTATAAATTTTCAGAGTACCTACTACCTACCATAAATTGTAACGCTGATACAAATTACTAGCATATCGATCTCTGATATTCTAAAGGATTGTAAATGGTGTGAAGGTGTCTGAGGAATAGCTTTATTTCATATAGACGCAGCCACAGATGTCCGCTGGTTTTGAAATATTTGTAGTACAAGAAGTAATAAAATAGAAATCATAAAAAAAACCAGCCAAGTGCGAGTTGGACTCGCCCATGATGGGTTTCGTTGCGGCAAGTAGCATAATATAAAAGTTCTTATAGTTCGTTGTAACTTTGATTGATGTTTTAACACGTTCGCAGTGGTAGTGATTTTTCTAACCGAAAATTGCGGTTTATGACGTATTAAAAAAAAAACTACCAGCTCTATCTCGTTCAAACCAATTTTCGTTGGAAGTTTTTATAGCAATGTACATCATATCTTTCTTTTAGATTTATCATTCTCTTAGTTTAGAAGTTAGAGGGGGGGGACACACATTTTTCCACTTTGGAAGTGTCTCTTGCGCAAACTATTCAGTTTAGAAAAATATGATGTTAGATACCTCAATAGCATTTTTGAAGACCTATCTATAGATACCCTACAGGTATGGTTTTGACGAAAAAAAAAATTTGAGTTTCAGTTCTGAGTATGGGGACACCCAAAATTCACTGCTTTTCTGCTAGTTTTACATAAGAATCTTAATGCGGTTCACAGAATACATCTAGTTACCAAGTTTCAATATCATAGGCCTTATAGTTTCGGAGAAAAGTGGCTGTGACACACGGACGGACAGACAGACGGACAGACAGACAGACAGACATGACGAATCTATAAGGGTTCCGTTTTTGCCATTTGGCTACGAAACCCTAAAAAGTAACATTACAAAACCTTTTTATTTCCTTCGTGTTCAATACAAAACAAAAACAATTTCTAAGCCCCAGTACGTACAATCATTACTTAACTTCTTTACACTGGCTATCGCACACCAAAAACCAAGTGTGCCTATTAGGTTAGTCTATAAATTCTAGGATTTATTAGGTCAACCGTGACACGTTACGTTCTGCTACTGTTATTTAAGTTCTAAAATTATGTTCTTCGAATAGTGTCAACTAAGTATCTTGACACTGTTTGCAAAAAGTTTTTTATCTAGTGTTTTATAGCTGCAGATATGGGAATTCACTTTATTCATGTTTTTATCCCTACTATTTCACCCTAAACCTACTCAAATGGGTCGCAAGTCCCAGACACCCTCACAGTGTTTCCCTCTGTGCCACGCTATGGACCCGGCGCCCGCACGGTGAATCCATGGAATGCTGAGGAAACGGTCTCTTTATACTACTACGGTGGCAGCCTGCATCCGTCCCACCTGATCAAAAGTGGTTACTCGTAATGGCCTGAATTCAAAACGTCGTCCTGTACGCATGGCACTATTTTTGTTAATAGTATGGCACTAACAAGGATCCAGCAAAGTGCACTTACAGTGTATTGTATTACATTAGGTATGTGAGATACGTACACAGTTTCGTTACGACATGAGCTCGTAACCGAGAGTCCCCACTACGGGAGGTGTTATTAGGTTCCGGATACAAATGCCGCATAACATTGTACTAAGCCAATGCTTTCAAATATAATATCTAATAGATTATAGTCTGTATGGTGATAGGGTTAATAGAAAGCGTGATCCACTCAAGTTACCTATTCAACTTTCCTACTCCGAGTTTTAAAAATTAGAATATGTGATTTCTTTGGCGGCAATTCGAATCGGCTTTACTAATTCTTCATAATGTTCTTGAGTGATTGAGTTTTATTAATTAACTAGCTGAGCCCGCAACTTCGTTTACGTCACATAAGGTGTATGAAAGGAAAGGTATTTCTTCATCAGAGTCATCAAGCAGCGTCTGAAACTGCCCTGTTTGCTTAATCATAAAAGAGCTTAATGATTAAGTCTATTTTAAAACAATTCAGTCCAATTGTTTAAAAATAGTCTTAATCATTAAGCTCTTTTATGATTAAGCCAACACGCCAGTTTAGGTTCACTCACATTCAAAGAAACCCCTACAATTAAAATTTTCAAAATATCTGATTCTTAAAAGTGTTATAACTCTTTTATTTCTAAACCGATTTACATAAAACAAACGCTAAATGTTAACTGGAGCAAACCTCAACACAATAAAAAAAACCGCATTGCAATCGGTTGAGCGGTTACTGAGATTAGCGTGCACAACCGTACAGACAAACAGATATACAGACATACAGACAAACAGACAAAAATTCTAAAAATCATTGTTTTGGGTTCTATTGCGTTCATAAAGCCCCCCTATAATATTTTTTCTTATTTATCTTCCATGTACAGACAGCGACCCGTTACGATTTTATTATATGTATTGATTGATATCTTGCTTTTAGTAAACCTACAACAATTACTGCTATAAAGGTCAAGGTCTAAATTAAAAGTAGAGCATAGCCATTTATCACTATACGTCATCTTTTTCTACACGTGTATACCTAACTCACACGTTGTTCACAGAAAAAACCAAAGATTTTCTGTGCAATTTTCATTTCAGCTGCAAACATGTTGCAGCACGTGCACACACAAGGGACCCTGGCGACTGCCGCGTGTCTACCTACAGTACGTGCACTGAGAACATTACGTCAGACTGCGAACATACAACGCTTTGATATTGTACACCTTCTTATCTGTTTGTATAAAAGTTGTTACAGAAAATCACAGTGTATAGAGTGTAGGTACTAAAATAACAAGTGGCATTTAAAAACACAAAATATCAGTTTGTTGTGTGTGAGTGAGATCGCGGGTTCAGGTTTGGGTCGAAGCAAATAAGCAAATGTTTCAGAATTACGGTCCCTTCAATGTATGGCTATGTGAGTATTTAGATTTTTTTTTAAAAAGTACGTATATTCGTTGCCTACGTCACAAGCTTAGGTTAATATGGTCTATATATGAGAATAGATATGAAGTGCTCGTGGCCCCGCGGACTCAGTGTTCTGTAAACGATCACTGCAGTAAGCAACTTTCACTATGGCCGGTCCATGGATGGGTGACCATCCATGTGATCACTTAAATGTCACACATTTATTTGAGCGTTTCCGTGCTTCGGAAGGCACGTTAAGTCCTTGGTCCCGGTTGCCAGTAAAATGGCAGTCGTTAAGCTAAGTTGAAGGCTTTATTTCAACAGCAGGCTGTCACAACCTGCGCCTGTCCATTTAAACACGGCAATACGGCTCACCACCTATTACGTGGGACAAATTATACAAAGGTGAAATGTGGGCATATAATATGCCTCTGCCTGCCCCTTCGGGGATAAAGGCGTGACCATATGTATGTATGTATATGAGAATAGGTTGATGAGTCGAAACATAAATACCTACTTATATTTAAAAATGTGTTCAAACTCCCAAACATTTGTGGATCACACAAACATTTGAACCAACCCAGGAATCGAACCCAGGACCTCCAGCGCCGCCGCCGGTATCACTACCAACTACGCCGCAGAGGCGGTCACTATTTACTTATCCTTGTTTTCAGTCAGTTCATGTTAGTATCCCGTGAGTAAATAATAATATTGTACTGTATTTAACTAGAGCTACCTAAACACAAACTCATCAAAACAAATCTCATTAACTTTTAACACTGCGAAAGTAATTAAAATTTTAATATTATTTAAACAGCTTGATTTCAATTTGCTTCATTTTACAGTCCAAGTTTGATCTTTCGACAATTTAGACCTTTTTTAGGTAATTTAATTACTTTTTTGGCGAAACATCAAAGCAAAGTAGGTACGTAGTTTTGCCTTTCGGATAATCAATATGGCTAGACTATCAAAAGTAGGTTTGGGACGATTACAAATGCGCTCCTAAATAAAATCTCTCAGCGTTTCATCAGAGTAAAATTCTAGTATCTTAATTTATATATATTATTTCTATATTATATTTATTATATTTTTAATACCTATATAATTGCATTAAAACTAAAAATGTTTCTGCGATTAAATTATGATCCTAAGATATAGTATCAATGTCAAACAGCGGGGTCTAAGCTTACTAAGAGTTCACACTCGACAGAACTACGCATGTCGGAGTAGCAGCAAGTAAATATTTTTAATAGTAAGTTATTTAGATGCGATTGATAGTTTAACCACGTCTACAGCAATGAACTCACTACACATATATATGTGAGGGAATAAATCAAACAGAGGGCGCCACTACACACAATAAAACACAGTTTGTTGAATACACAAACAATGCAATATCGTGTTACTTCAGTTACACCACTTGTGCTTGTGAAACGCTTTACACAAATATATTACACGAGTTAAAGTGAGCAGCTTCGTGAATTAATTATGTTACTCAAGATGGCACCTACGACATTGTTTTATTTGTATACTAGTTATGCGTGTCACTTCACTCGCGTGGTAGAGTTTTCCCATTTCTATTTCCTTAAGAAAGTAGTGTTCTCTAAATAAAAAGTTATACCACTTCACTTTTTATTTAGAGAACACTACTTCCTTCTTCTCATTCAAAGGTTAGAGTGTGATTGAAAACAAACTTTCACATTATTATTATTTTCGTTTCAAGAAGTCTACTATTTCAATTGTTATCGTAGCTCAATAGCTACGAAAACTCTCTAATTGTACCGTAGCCGAAGTGTCGTCTTTATATTGTGCTACGATTACGATTTTGTTCTGACACAATTGAAATAGCAGACTTAGACCTCGGACTCTTTAACTATTCTCTCATTCATTATTTATTAGACTCGTCATATTTGAATGGAAAAATCGTCTGGTCTCTACTAGGTTCAGTCAGATACACTAACAGCTAGACTGACTCACTGTCTGATTGTTAAAACCGCAGCCGCAGGGCTATTAAGACAACGAGCACAATGATGAAATTTTCCTCGATATTTTATAATTTGTTTGGAATTCGCAAATAGCAAATTAATATGGCACGTTTTCTCTACTAATTTGGTGATTTTAATAAAGTTTGAACTTTGTTTGAACTTTTAGTAATTGTTTTAAAATTTGAAGATATTCTAAAGTTATCTAAAGGCACTGGATAACTTGGGTGGAACTCGAACTCATTACCTTTGCTTTGGCTATTAAGGCTGTTCTCCTTACTTTCTAGCGTAGTTTTAATATTTTTCTAGTAAGCATCAGTCGTCTTTTATAATGTATTACCCACCGGTTTTTAGATAATAATAAGAATATGAGATATTGCAAGAGCATCGTTCATCGTAATAAATGATTTCAAGATGTTATATCCCTTTTTCTGACACAAATCGATACATATTATGATTAGAGACGAAAAAGTAAAACCAGTTTGTCATCTTTTAAGAATGAAAAAAAAAAGATACTTTTGTTACCTATGACAACTAAATTTTGAGCTACAAACGTTAGCAACTTACGGGACCATAATATATTTTTAAAAGCCGACAACATTCACCATCCTTTTTTGTGTTTTTTTTTACGTGTGGGAATCCTACATGGATGCTATGCCGGACTTCTAGCGACGATGCCTTACAACATTCGCCATACTATTTCAATCAATTTGCATACATAGGTTTCTACATAGCACGTCTTATCTCCGCAAAAGCATAGTATACGCCCACCTTTCACCTTATAGTTTTATGTCCCACGTAATAGGTGGTGAGCCTATTGCCGTGTTGAAATGGACAGGCGCAGGTCGCCGCGACCCGCAGTTGAAAATTTTCAAGCCTCCCATAAGGCCTTCAACTTGGCTTAACGATTGTCATTTTACTGACAAACGGGTTTCATTTCAAGATTTCCTTCTCTACGCAATGGATCAATTTACACAACATTACAAACAAATGTATTTTTTTCTCTTAATTTCATTGAGATAATATAGACGTAGTAATTAGTTCAATGCTCAATTCCCATTGTCCGTTGGCCAAAAGTGTGTAGTGACTTTTGATTGGATTAGGTACCTTTACCTAATGTAGAAAACATACATAATGTTGCTAATTTTGAAGTTTAAATTTACTAAAATAGCTTTACTTATCTTAGTAACTGGAAAGAACATTACTTAAGGTAAGTTATGCTAACAGGAAAATGTCTGAATACTTATTATTATTTTTTACAATGATTGAAATAAGTAAGACATTCGGTCATCAAAGGAATTGTGATGAAATTTCATATTTGATGACATAACCTAATCAGAGTTTATTCAATCGTTAAGTAATAGTATTGTTACTACCTGTATGGGTTTAAAATCTATAACAATATTATATAAATAAAGAAAATCCTAAGTAACACAAATAGTTAGTGTCCATCAACCATTGCTGCCGTAACGCTTCATAGTAATGCAGTGATAATCAAAATGGTGTCAAAGAATTTATGCATTTTTTATTTGATTATAAGAATTGAAGGTTCAAGAAAACTATCTGAAAACAAACAATCAAATATTTCTCAAAATTGTTGGAATAATACGAGAGTGAACTGGATACCCGGCAAACAAAATAAAGACTTAGATGGTTCAAAACGAGATGCCAATTTAAAATATAATAAAAAGAGATCAATGACGTCTTATGTTTTGGATAACAAAGCACCAACTAGTGACGATCACTATTATGAAATCTCCGAAGACGACACACACGAGTATGATAAGCAACAGAAGCTTTCTATTACCGTAAGTGTCCCTCGCAAATTTGAAATTAATAAAGATAATATTGTTGATACAGATGAAGAATCTAGTTCAAGTCTCCATAAATTAGCATCACTACCGAAAGAAGTATCAACTCCACAATTAAAACCAGATAACCCACCTGCACTTATCGATGTTTATAAATATAAAGACTATGCAAATTATGACAACTTTGATGAACATCAACAAAATCAAAGTCCGGACGTTATAATTCCAATGACGACCAGACTACTAGAGAACGAACCATTTTCTACACCATTTAGAAGATATACAAGTTATACCGGCAAAATAAAAGAAGAAAATGATGATTTTTATGAAAAAGTGAGCAAGGTGATCTGGTATAATCTTGGCAAAGGCGATCCCATCCCATCCTGAAGCTGGCTGTACCAGAAGCAGCAAAAGATGAATCTATGTTTTTAGAAGAACAGGAAAAATACAACATTTTGTTGAAAATTTAATCTATAAAACTAATATAAATCTGAAGCCAGTGAATAAGATTAGTACTTATTAGTTACACAAACGCATATTTACTTGTTAAAATACTTACCTACCTATTTATTGAGTACCTACACGAGAACACACTACTATGTGGAGGTGTGTTATTAAAATGAATGAATTTTTGTATTATAAAACATTTGCAAAAAAACATATAAGTACCTTCTTAAAAAGACGCCCATCACAGGCTAATTCCTATTTTAAGAGGAAGTATTCTAAATAACTGGCTGATGCCTGCAGCTTCACCCGCGTAATTTCAGACTATAATGTATCATTGTACCAAATTTCAGCTGGATTCGTCCAGCCGTTCGAGCCTGAAAGTGTAAAAAACATCCACACATCTACACTCACAAACTTTCGCATTATAATATTAGTAAGATCCTAAATAAATAAATATTTGTGGACATTCTCACAAGACATCATCTAACCCAAATTAAGCAAATATAAGATTGTGCTATGGATTATACATAGAAGACACCCAAATGAAGCAAACATTTGTGGATCACACAAATATCCCAGAAATCGAACCCGGGACCTCAGCGCGGCAGGCGGTTACACTACCGAATGCGCCAACAAGGCAGATAGGTATTTCTATTTTCTTGGCTTATTTTTGTTCATAAGCAATATCTGTTTATGGCAATACTGCGGTACTTGTAATAAGAATATTTAAAAATACGACGTTATTACTCTTTGAGATGGTAAAAAGTATTAGGTAGGAGACAAGCTAACAATCTTGTCATGTACCTATTTGACAACTTATTGCAGGAGAAAACAAGAATCTAATCTAATGGAACGTTAGCAACATATTTTTTCTTTTCTCCGCCAGCGCACGCGTTTCCCTTTCCTTACAAACCCGGGGTTTTCAAGTAGAGCGGAAAGGGGCACTTCACTTCAAGCTGAACTTAATGCTCATGTAGGTACATGAAATATTTAAATTTTGCCTTATTAACTTCAAAATATTGAATGCAAAGGCATGTTTTTCTGCGATAATCTGTGGTGAAAATTTCAAACAACATTCAAGCTTCATATCATAGTCAATCTGAAGGTAAAAAAGGCTGATGGAACGCCACGTAGCGTCGGCGTATTTTGAATAGCTTTCGTCTTGTATTGTTTACTTTGCCTTACGGTTGCAATTAATATGCCTGTTGTATGACAGACAAAGTTCCTTGCGGTATTTGGTTTCAACCATAGATTTAGAATTTTTCTGGTTTCAACTAAGATATTCTGGCGCTGTAAATACGTTATAATTCGAATCGAATTAGGCTGCAGTTTGAAACGGAGTTATATAGGAATACACCGTTGCTTTCATACTACAATAGTCTTCAGCGTTTAGGCTAGTACAATACTATTATATTATCTTTGCTAGTACCTAGGGACGAGTATTTTGATATATTATTGAGGTGGCCAATCTTAACGCGGTGATGATTACAGAAATCGGGCTATGAGCCTAGCTGCGGTAAAACAAGACAGTGTTGCTGCAGGACCATCCCTCTAAGCGTCATTCTAAAGACAACCACACTAATGGTTGTCTTTTTAAAAGGGTCAGGGCAGAGACACAGATTAAACAATAGTTAACACGTAAGCTGAGGTCCATAGATGCCACACTGTCGTAACCTGAAGACTGCCAGGCAGGCTCTAATATAACCACCGAGGAGAGGTCAGGTAGTAGACTAAACTATAGTTTACTAGCTGACCCGCGCAACTTCGTTTGCGTGATAAATGAAGAACCACTCGACCAATGTTGTTCAAACTTCACATAAACCATCTACTAAATAGTCCGAACAAAGCCTAAACATTTGGTTTGGATAGGTGATCCCGTTCTTGAGTTATAAAATTACAACGAAAAGTGGCATTGATTTTTATATATATAGATAGATAGATAGATAACCATACGGGACCAAATTTCAAGATCAAAATGTTATATGAAACTTGGACACTTCCAAGTGCAGTTATGGTTGTTACGTTTCAACTTATTTCAATTCATATAAATTACCATAAATTCTCCATTCAGTTTATTTTAAACCCGTCTGCCTAATTAATACACTGTCAGCTAGCTGGATAATATTAGCTACGGGTAACAACCATTATTGGATAAAGTCTTCATTATGGTCGACAGTTTAAATTTTTGCATCTGACAGTTTCTACGTTAGCGGCGGAAAACCTACCTTGTTACTTTTATTATTTTAATTTTATCTTTTGTTAATCAAAAGTTAATCAAAATAGAAATAACAATATATGTTATTTCTATTTTCTGGTTTTAGGTCTTTAGACTGTTGTTTTATCTTCTGGAAATTTCCACGGCTGTCATTATACCCTGTACTCTTTCCTCATTATTGAGGTCCATATTGAGGATCTTACTGTACCATCAACCTTGAGATGGGTCACCATTTCACCGTAGAACAACAATAAAGGAGGGAAAGGAGGAGAATCCACCACACGTCTTCGATCCGTCCATCATAACACACAAAAGTCAAGGATAACCTCACCTAATTGGAGCCTGGAACGGTTATCCGAAACTCGTTTATTCGAATAATCTATTGACAGAATCATTTTTGGCAGACGTCTCCTTTCATAGAAAGCACGGTTGGCAGAAATCACTACTCGTAGAAAGCACGGTTCGCCGAAGAATCCTTTCATAGAAGGCACGATTGGCAGAAATCACTATTCGTAGAAAGCACGGTTCGCCGAAGTATTGGTTGATAGAATCATTGTTGTACAGATGTCATGGTTATTCGAAAACACTGTAGGCAGAAATCTCTGTACATAGATACTTAGCACGGTTCGCCCAATTAATTGTTATTAGAATCATTATTCATAGAAGCCTTGGTTCATAGAAAGCGCGGTTGGCAGAAACCTCTGTACATAGAGAAAACTTCATTCCGAAAGCTTTTTAATAGAAACCACTTTTTCCAGATACATCGAGTCACAGAAAGCTCGTTACATAGAATAATCTAATAACTTTGGTCGTTTTAAGCTTTCCTCAATCTAAAGTCCCTTTCTTGCCCTCGATACTATCGTTGGGGTAGAACCACAGGTAAAAAAAGTATCCGAAGGACTATCAAGCCATACAGCAGTACTTTACGAACTCTTTGCTTTCTGTGATACGATGTATCTGGAAAAAGTGGTTTCTATCAAAAAAGCTTTCGGAATGAAGTTTTATCTATGAACAAAGGTTTCTACCAACCGCGCTTTCTATGGACCAAGGCTTCTATGAATAATGATTCTATCAACAATTAATTCGGCGTACCGTGCTTTCTATGTACAGAGGTTTCTGCCTACAATGCTTTTAAACAACCATGACATCTATGCAACAATGATTCTATCAACCAATACTTCGCCGAACCGTGCTTTCTACGAATAGTGATTTCGGCCAACCGTGCTTTCTATGGAAGGATTCTTCGGCGAACCGTGCTTTCCACGAGTAGTAATTTCTGCCGGAAGAAAAGAGGAAGGAGAAAGGAGACGTCTGCCAAAAATGATTCTGTCAATAGATTATTCAAACAAAAGAGTTTCGGATAACCGTTCCAGGCTCACCTAATGTGTGTCGGAGGAATGACGAATCGAACTACTGATTGAAAGGGATGTAGGACAGGTAACAGTAACAGGTAACTTTAACCCTCCAGATAGTTCGCAATGAGCAAAACTCCGCTTTACAACGTGACAATAAAGTCGACACGTGTCTCGCCTTAACACTAGGCATTCTTAACATTACTTGGTTGTTAAATCCGGGTCGGTATCCGTTTGTTGCATTTTCCATTTCTGCGTTGGAAGACACATTGGTTTATAATTTTTCTATAAAAGAACATGATATTCTCACAACTAGAATAATATATATATTCAACATACTTTTACTGTGTAATTAATTTCCTATATTAGCTTCAACAATGAGCATTGTGTATTGTACCTTAGCCTTAACATTTCCTGAGATATCGTTGCTGTAATTTCCTCAGTAATGTCACAGTTTGTCTGTACAGTATCAATCGATTTCACAACTCATATAACAAGAGGGGAATCGTGTCATGTTCCCAACTATAATAAGACCGCAAGAGACTAGTGATGTAATTGGCGTGTGGCTAAAATGTCGATTTGTACTTTGATTTATTCAGTGTGTATTTAGAAAATATTGTAAGAATTTCTCACATAACGCTATCGAGCTCAAATTAAGCTAATATTAGCTTGTGCTATGGGATCTAGACAACTGTTAAACATACTCATAATATATTTCTAAATACACACAATATGCATAGAAACACTAAAACTTCAAAACAAACATTTTTGAATCACACAAATATTTATTCTGACCCGGGAATCGAACCTAGGAACCTCTGCGCACCAGTAGGTTCCACTACCGCCTGCACCACCGAGCAAGCTTCTATATTTAGAAAACCAACAGCGATACAATAATTAGCACAAATTCGGTAGCACCAGCCGAAGGGTATCGAGAGACGATCGCTCCATCACTAGAAGCCCTCCGTTAATCATCTGCATAAAATGAGAGGTTATCGTCGCGCATCATTTCACTGGCTTCTTGCATTTCTTTTTTTCAAGCTAGTCGCTCGTATTAATTAGTTACTACTAGTGATGTAATTTCCACCTTACTTCTGTACAATATGGTTTATTTTTGTATCATACCTACTACGCGCCGCCATTTTCAATGATACTCCGGCATGTTAAAGAACTATTCATACGATAGCGCCTGATTTTGCCGCACACTTCACGCGACTTTTTTTTCAGCTTTTTTATTTTCGCTTCGCATGCACTGTTTAGTGGTAGTCAACATTTTGCAAATTTCATGTTTTTACGTTTTAAAAGTCACGTTTCGATTGTAGGTACGTTTTGAATTTTACATCTGTTGAAAATATAGAGATGAAGAAGTGGGTTTATACATCACATTAAAAAATAAAGATGTTACATTTGGCACACTTATAAAGTATGGTACTTGATTAGATCGAGGGGACCAATTTGGAACATTTTTTTTTAAAAGCTCATAGTTTGCAGACTACGTATTTAGCAGTCACGGTTTTCATAATTATTTCACTATACATTTTACATTCCACAATAAAGTTAATTTATATTATGATAAAGTTTAGGTACTCTTAAACTACAAGCTATTAAAATTTAAACTACGAGCAATTATGAACAAGCTCATAAAATAATAAATTATGAGCTCTAAATTTTTCTGCAAGAATTTTTAGACAGGTTAAGCAATGATAATAGTTATGAGACCTATGTCACAAAAGCTATTTTTTATATTCTTTCTTTTATAAGTCAACTCCTAAATACGGCCCACGATTAAAGCTGAAACGTTGAGAGGTGAGAAAAGTTTCATATTATGAAAAATTTATATTCATTACGGGTTTCGAGTCTTTTTCAGCATGTGCGTGTTTTACCACCTGTAGAATGGTTTGTGGTCTGAGGAATTGTTTAATATGATGCTCACGTCTACGTTCTATCATCGGCTCATCGCACCGCTCGCCATAGACAGGGTGTTCATCCTCACACTTTGCGTACGGAGCGTTCGCGCACGGTAAGATCCGATAGGGACTTTCTTCCGCGCACGCTTAAATTATGGAATGATCTTCCTGTCTCGGTTTTCCCGAACCTACAGTATAGGGTTCTCCAAAACGGGTTTTAGAATTTTTTTAAGGGGTCGGCAGCGCGAGTGTAGCGTCTCTGGTGTTGCAAACATCCAACGGCCACGGTGACAACCAGTGCAACTGGTGGGCCGTATGCTTGTCTGCCACCTTAAAGGTATAAAAAAAATTAATGAAAATAATATTTAACTAAAGAAAATCTACAAGTATTAATAATTTAATTTCTTATCTTCAAATTATTGTTTAACAAACTTACCTTGTTAAAATCGCATCAATATCAGACTCACAGCTTTAAGAGAGGCTGACATCAACTCGATTATCTGAACGCTATTTTGGCGTGAAAATAATGTGAGTTCGTTAGTTACCGTAACGAGTGACTGTTATAACAACAATTTGGTGAGACTGTGACAAGTCAGTTCTCATATCACCGGCGGTTTGGTAATGTTCCAACTTGGTCTTTAAAGGTACCCATCCATATTTTTGGTTTTACAGCCTGCTGTTGTGTAAATGATGTCATTTGGAATTTGCCAATGCAAGCAGATGGTAGGAAGTATTGTGTTAGCTACTACTGAGGTGACTGACAAACATACGGTCCGTCCGGCCCATTTGTTTGAAAGACTGTCAACGTCAAAATAAAATGGTAGGTAGTCGTTAAATCGAGTTGAAGGCCCTACGGTCTTCAACTCGATTTAAACATTACCTACCATTTTATTTATTACCAGGACCAACGACTAAAAGAGACTCCTAAACATCTGAAACTATCTCCATAATGGCACATTGAAACAAATCATCAAAACATTCTAGTTTATTCGTATATTTTTTAACTTAGGTCCAACTTAGAAACATTTCTCGCTATTTGAATATCTACTTACTTGATAGTTTCTAGCTGCAGGCTAAGCCACTTTTAACTGAAACAAGCAACATAATATCATTACAATGCTTACAGAGATCTGATGATAGGTACGTTTGCTCATGAAAAAGACACCATTCGCACGCGCCTAATGCGACTGAGGACCAGTACAATAATGGATCGCTAATTATCTTAAGGAGACCAGCCAGCGCCACCTGCATGTGGTATTGTTGATTAACGGAAGGCACGTAAGGCCTTTGCCTTCTGCCAGTACACGGCATTCGCTAAGCCAATTTAAGGACCATTCACAATTTGCACCATTGAGTTTCAAAATTGCAAGAGGCTGACCATGCAGCACGTGGGACAACATACAATTTTTGAAATGGGGCACTAAGTATACCACTGCTTACATCTTAGTGGAAAGCCATGAGCATAATATTATGTATGTAAGAAGTTTAAAATAACACTACACAATGGTAAACACAACTAGTCACATTAAAATATATCTAGTCCTCTATTTAATAACAGTTAAACTCACTTTAGCTCCAAAGCAACACAAAATTTTGCACGATCACAGTAATTTATGATCAGTCCAAACACAACTTAACTGAAACTGTATACTCGTAGAATCCAATTTCCAAATGAAAATAGACGTTAACAAGTTCCCAAATCCTTGGGAAAATCGTCACTTCCTGTCAGAGCTAATAGCCTCGCTATAGGGCCAATCTCCGGCCGCCCCATGTTCACAATTCCGGTCGGACATTTACGGCCCTTCATCAATTGTTATATCAAAATGATTGCTCATAACATATTAGAAGAAAGCTTTTCTACAGTCAGCAAAAAAGATACATTTCCGGGAACGAAAAAAATATCGTACTACTATCGTACTGCTCGCCACAGACACATGGCGTCCGGGGCGGACGATTACATACACTGTATCATATGGGGGTTTTTACCTACAAGGTTAAACCATTTCTTAGGGTCAGCAGTGCAAATCTAGTTCCTGTGGGCTGAAGTTACCACTTTAGATCAGGTAAATAGTTGACTGCATTATATGCGTAGTGACAGACGCACATACAAAACACTACGAATATGCGTAGTGTTTTGTATGTAAGTCTGTCGTGCGAAAGTGCGGGATTTGATTCCCGTGTCGAACCAAATATTTGTGTGTAGAGTTTAGATTTTAATCTTTACCTATTATTAGTATGATTTTCTTCCACCCTAGTGAAATAAAACCGCTTAAGAAAACTTAATAGGTTTTGTAGAATAAAAATGCTGTATTTGAGCACTGAACTGTAATTTAATTTAACTTTTGAAATAGTTACAACTTGACCGTACAATGTCTCGAATGGAAGAGGAAGAAAAATGTGTTGCCACAATACAAATTTAAATGACTTATTGCAATACATAAAAATTAGTTAGTAATTACTACATCGACTAAACTTAATATAATTTTATGGTTGAGATATTTCTCAAACATAGTTGGGCCAGGGGCCAGAACAACATAGTATGTAATTTTGTTATCTTAAAAAGATCTAAAATAAAGAAATCTAATTCACATCAATAGCTCAGCAAATTCAGAATACATAGTTAAATTTTACTCCAAATTTTTAAAATATTATACAGTTCAGTTAGCTACTTTAACTAAAAATAGTTATAATCTTGCAAAAACAAGGAAATTAATTTTAAGTATGAAACCTAAGAATAATCTTCACAAAAATAACGGTAAAGACTGTGTAAATAACAAGTAGTAATCACATATACTTATCTACTTACATAATTTGTATAAATGTTACAGAATAATGCTTTATGACCATAACTGGGTATATAATATACAAACATTTTTAAGATAAATTGTTTTACTGACCCTACTACAATGGTAAGGGACTTAGTTTTCTAAAAGACCTGGTATAGGTTTTATTATTTGACATTTTTATTTCAGCTACCCTGACTCTACCATCGGGTCCCGGTACCACCTTAACGATTCTTGCCATGGGCCATGACATTGGAGCAGTGTTGTCACTGCGTACAATAACAAGATCTCCTTCTTTAAGGTTAGGCTGAACATGATGCCATTTAGGTCTACTTTGCAATTGGGTAAGGTAGTCCCTGGACCAGACTTTCCAGAAGACTTGTTTCATTTTTGATAAAATATTCCAAAATTTTAATTTATTTATTTGTGTGGTACACAGGTTAGGTTCAGGGTAACTCATCATAGCACTGCCTATAAGGAAGTGTCCAGGTGTTAAATATTCAAAGCTTGATATGTCAGAGCTCATGGGAAGCAGTGGTCTGGAATTTAAAACAGCCTCAATCTCTACAATTACAGTATACATAGCTTCATAGGTTAAAGCCATTGTACCAACTATTCTTTTGAAATGAAATTTAAAACTTTTGACCCCGGATTCCCATAATCCAGCAAATTCCGGAGCGTAGCTCGGAATGAACTTAAATTTTATACGGTTACTTAGACAGTAGTTGTGCACAGCATCAACATGATTTTCAGAATTAAAAAGGTTATATAAAGCATCTAGCTCATTAGCTGCACCCTTAAAGGTTCCAGCATTATCACAAAATATGCTTACTGGCATCCCTCTTCGGGCAATAAATCGTTTGAGGCATGCCAAAAATGCTTCAGTGGTAAGATCGCTAACGAGCTCTAAGTGAATACATTTTGTAGAAAAACAGACAAATAGTGCCACATAAGCCTTTGTTATCAATGGTTTTCTCATCCTAGAAACCTTCATGTCAAATGGTCCACAAAAGTCCACCCCAACTACTTTAAATACCTGAAGTCCAGAGACACGCTCCTGAGGGAGTGATCCCATTAACTGTTTAGCAGCTGCAGCCTTCAGACGGAAGCATTTTACACATTTATTTACTACCTTCTTAACCTCACGAATGCCACTGATAAGCCAGAATTTTTGAGAGAGAGAGCTTAATACCAGCTTTGCACCAGCATGTAACAAGCGTATGTGTTCCTTGTGAATGAGAATATTTGTAAAATGACAAGACTTAGGCAAGATGACAGGATGTTTTTTATCAAAAGATATATCTGTGGCATTCTGTAAGCGACCACCAACCCTAAGTATGCCATGTTTATCCAAGAATGGATGTAGGTTAACGATGCCACATTTTATTATAGAACCATTTTTAAGGCAATTAATTTCTTTATAAAAGTATTTTTCTTGAACAGAATGAATAATTAGGTATAGAGCAATATTGAGCTCTTGTGGAGACAATGGAGCAAGATTTTTATTAAACCGGGATTTGGCATTGCAGATAAATCGCAAAACATAGGCCAATACCCTTTGCATTTTGTTTATGTTTGAATATTTTGCACAAAAATGCATTAAAAAGGAGTTGTTATCTGATTCTTTTTTATCACAGACATTTACAACATTAGTTTCAGAGAGTAAAGGACATTTTATGTCATAGTTTATAGTGTGTTGGAAATTTTTACTAGAGAACTCAGGAGGACCGTGCCACCACAGACTTTTCATTTGCAATTTATTTGGATCACAGCCTCTTGATAAAAGGTCAGCTGGATTTTGATCTGTACTAATGAATGACCAGTTGAAGTCAGCCGTTAGCATTTTGATTTGCTTTACTTTATTAGTTATATAAACATTTGTTTTCGAATTGGGTGATTTTATCCAAGCAAGTGAAATTTGTGAATCGCTGTACAAGTAGACAGAAATTGTTGGAAATCTTAATTTTAAAATATTATAAACCCTATGTGCTGTCTCTGAAAGTAGAAGTGCACTATTCAATTCTAATTTAGGTATAGTTAAGTTTCTATTCAATGGTGCAACACGAGATTTAGAGCAAAGAAGATTAATATTAACTGTGTCAACATCATGGTTAATAATTCTTGTGTAAAGACAGCAGCCAAAAGCCTTCATAGAGGCATCTGCGAATCCAACAAGTTCCACTACAGTCACTGCATGTGAGTTAATAGATCGAGGCACGGAAAGAGTTCCCATTAGCTTTAAATTATTAAGGAATTTATTCCAAATTTTTATAAAATCTTGGGGCAAAGTTGAGTCCCAATTTATTTTTAAGGCCCATAATTGTTGCATAAATAGCTTGGCCACTATGATTACTGGCCCAATCAGACCTAAGGGATCGAACATCTTGCCAATGAAGCTCAGAATACTCCTTTTGGAGTGCATGTCATCACAGCTAACAATTGGACAAGAAAATGTAAAGTTGTCATTTAAAACATCACATTTTAAACCTAATGTTTTTATTATATTATTAGCACTAAATTCTATGTTTTGAAAATATTTTTGATTATTAGGGAGATTGTCAATTACTTGGGGAAAATTGCTACACCACTTATGGAGGGTGAAATTGCCTTTTTCAAACAGTGCAATAAGCTCTTCCTTAAGCTGTTCAAGTTCTGAGATATTATCTGACCCACAGATGATATCATCTACATAAGTACTCAATTTAATAGCCTGTGCAGCAAGGGGGAATTCATCCTGATACCTATGAGCCAGCTCAAGGAGACAACGTGTTGCTAGGAAGGTTGATGCTTTTAACCCATAGGTAACTGTTTGCAGCTGCAAACAGGTAATGGATCTAGTGACGTCATCTCTCCAAAGAATGTTTTGGAGACAGCGTTGATGTGGGGCCAGTGAAATACACCTAAACATCATCTTAACATCACAAGTGAGTGTGTAAATAAAGCATCTCCACCTCAATAAGATGTCAAAGAGCTCACTTTGTACAACTGGACCATTTAACATGACGTCATTTAGAGAAACACCATTCCTAGACTTCATACTCACATCGAACACTACACGTAATTTAGTTGTTAAGCTAGATTGATTAATAACAGCATGATGTGCTAGAAAATACACATGTCCAGAGTGAATATTATATTCATCAATGTTGATACTTTTGGCATGCCCCAAAGTAATATACTCCTCAATAAACTGTTTATACTTTTCAAAATATAGTGGATTGCATTTAAACTTTTTCTCCAGACTCAGAAATCTTTGCAAAGCCACTGAGAATGAGTCTCCCAATCCTAAATTTTCTAAAGGTGAGACTAATGGCATTTGAACTTCAAAGTTATTATTTAGAAGTTGAATAGTATCACTAAAACATTTTACAGATTGATCAAATTCTTTACAATTCTTTTTTGAAGGTTGAGGGACACTCTCAGATAGCCAAAATTGTTCCATCACATCTTCCAACTTGTTACTATCACAGATAGCTAAGTTAGCTACTACACCTTGTTTGTCTGTCTGACTGCAAACCTTGCCACCAACAGTGTAGCCGAAGGAGGTGTTTTGCAACAACAAGTTATTACCTAATCTGATTTGACCAACCCCTAGAATGTCGAAATAGATGTCAGCACCCAAGAGCATGGAAATCTCAGTTGAATTATAGAAATCCTCATCAGCCAACTGAATGTGTTCAGGTATATTAAATTTAGAAATATCCAATGTTTGCTGAGGCAAGTCAGATGTGATAGAATTCATAACATAACAGTTTACATTTAATTGAAAGTGAGTAACTGGAGAGGATATAGTTACATTTACACATTTGTTAATTTTATTATTTTTATTGCCAATACCAATAATCTTAGTATTACTGCTTTCAAGCTTTAAACCTAGTTTATAGACTAGGGATGAAATAATGAAAGAACATTGACTGCCAGAGTCCAAAAGCGCTCTGACAACAAGTTCAGAACCACAAGAAGCTGTTAATTTAACCCGTATAGTAGGTAACAGTGTGGTCATTCTAGCGTTAACGTTAGAATGAAGTGCAACAGCATTGTTACAACTGTCGTCTTTATGTAAAAGCGAATTATGATTTGCCTTACAATGTTTGCATATAAAAGAAAATCTACACTTACCAGTGTGACCTTTTAAGCAAAGAATGCATAGAGATTTTGAATTTACAAACTTCTCACGGGCCTCTATAGGAGCCAGTTTGAATTTGGGACAATTATGGAGTCCATGGTTACCCTGTGTACAAAAAGCACAGTGGTTTATATTTTTAGTGACAAAATTTGTTACCTTACAATTTTGAGTAGTCTTTATATGGTCAGACATACTATCTTCTAGCGCTATAGCACGCTTTTCAAGAAATGAAATAAACTCTTTCATAGATGGAAGAGTATCTAGATCCCTATCTAATTGATAGGCACGATTGGTATAGGTGTCCAATTTCTTTGTAAGTATTGCAATGAGCAGCATATCCCATTGCTCAATAGGTTGCTCAAGATTTTTAAGTGCATACAATTGTTGCTGCACATTAGATACAAATGACCTTATAGAGGCCGAAGTGCTCTTCTGCATAGACGGCAGTTGTAACAAAATGTTAATGTGATTAAGTATTATTCTAGACTTATTGTCATAGCGCTTCTTTAGCAGATTAAGAGCCTCAGTGTAGGAGTCATTCACTAAAGGCAGGTTTATAATTTCTGTTAAGGCATCATCAGTTAAAAACTTTCTTAAATAAAATAACCTCTGTACATCCGACAGAGCTGTGTTCTTGTGTATTACAGCAGTAAACAAGTCTATAAAAGGTGTATACTTAGTGAAATCTTTCCCACTGAAAGTAGGAATATCAATGTTGGGTAATTTAGAAGTTGAAGCGTTAGGACACTGCTGTGCTTTAGATGTACTTAAGTTATTTAATGACATCTTTAATTTAGCTATTACAGAAAAATACTTATCTTCTAAGGCACCTACGTTTTCATTGTCCTTAGGATCCAAAGTTAAAATGTCCAACTGATTTTTCTCTAAACCCATAAAGGTGTTGTTGAGTTTTTCGATACGAGCCTGTATCATTTCACAAGTGGCAGATGAAAGAGAATTCTGGTCATTGGCATAATTTTCTATTCGGGTCAGAGTACCTTTTAACTGACCACGAGATATCCGAAGTTTCTTTAAGATCTCCTCTTGTGCCATAGTAATTGAAAAACGTGAGGTTGATAAATACACAAGACACTTCACTTGAAAGTTATTAAATCACAATTTGTTCTAAGTTTCACGAAATATTGTTTGTTTACAAAATTCACCGCCAAGTAGACCACGGCTGACTGACAGATCGTATGTATTGTCAATTTTGACAGCTCCGCTACTTCCGCTCGATGCGTAGTGCCAACACAACGGCACGTCGCGGCAATAACCAGAAAAAAATGGCTGGCGGATTTGAACTTGATTTTTATGATGTAGGTACCTACATACCTTTTTCATCGAAGACTTCGAAATTACCTCTTGATGATACCAAAACACGTGGAATGTTGTGAACCCGCAGAGAATCTTGCACGAATGCAACTTTTGCCGAGAAAATGCAATACCTACTGATATGATTTCTCGCAAAAATCGCGCAGCCGCCCGCCGCGTGCAGAACAGAACTATGGCGTAACTTGTTCCACACAAACGAAATAAACTGCAATTTCGTTGATTCTAAGCACCACAGCCACAACTGCGAAGGACCAACAGCATGTAGAATAAAAATGCTGTATTTGAGCACTGAACTGTAATTTAATTTAACTTTTGAAATAGTTACAACTTGACCGTACAATGTCTCGAATGGAAGAGGAAGAAAAATGTGTTGCCACAATACAAATTTAAATGACTTATTGCAATACATAAAAATTAGTTAGTAATTACTACATCGACTAAACTTAATATAATTTTATGGTTGAGATATTTCTCAAACAGGTTTTATCATTCTTTTATGACTGGTCTGTTTACTTTTTTAATTACTTTTCAGGTACAAATAAATTCTCCTTGAATTTATTGTGAAAAGTATCTACCTATCTATAGTAGGTATTTAGGTTTCTACGTTATGAACTTATGAGCTAGGGACTAATGCGTGGTTTAGCTTATTCGGAATTTTACTTTATAGCATTTTGTGCAAAATATAGATTATTTTCAACCAGTTACGAATACAAACACTGCGGTGGCTTACAACCGTAATTAATATCCCCGTTCAATCGACCGGCATAAATTGGGGCTCTACTGGCTTTGCTACTAGGAGCTAGCTCGGTTTTAATTAGAACTAGTTTTAGGGTAATATAAGACTTGAAGACATCTGCATCTTAAAACTGTAGGGACACTGCTGACGCGTTACTTTTATATACCGAGGCGCAAACACTCGCTGGGCGCAGCAGTCCTCTCCCCGCACGCTATGGGTTAGGTCCTTTTATATATCGTATAGTATTTTATTTTGTTTAGTGTAACTGGTACCAGACTACAATTATATATTTTTTACACGAAGTATTAGAGTACTTATTAATCGCAACCCATCACGAAACCCTACAAAACTATTCGTTCTGATCTACCTACGCATTGTTCTAAAGATTTCTGAACTGTAGAATTTTCTAAGAGATGTTTGAATAAGGTTAACCCAAAGTTCAAAGGAAAAAACATGAAAGATAGGAAGTTAATACAAACAATGTAATCAAGGTAAGTACCTACTTACTGCTTACCAATTTCCATTAACAAAGGTTTCAGTGCTTCGAATTGCTGTAGGTACGCTTGGTCCAACAACCGTAGTTGGTCCCGGTTGTTAGAAACATGTCCATCCAACAGATAGGGACTCGGTATTTAAAATGCAGAAAAGATGTATTAGACACATATGGGGCTTACACATAGATAGCTGTGTACCCTACTTCAAAAGATTTAATCTACTAACACTACCGGGCCTGTACATATTGAAAATAGCTTTATTTGTCAAGACAAACTCGAATCTGTTTCAAAAACAGTCTGAAGTTCGTAGGGGTCCAATACGCCGTCAATATACTGGAATGCTGTGAAATGTAAACTGTAACACAGCCTTAATGAAAAAAAGTGTATTTGGTATGGCACCAAAAATATTTAATAAAATACCCCTGGAAATACGAATAATGTCCATATTTAAATTTAAGAAGTCCTTGCAATTACTCCTAGTGAATAAATGTTATTACCTAGATACTCAATAGACGAATTCTTACAAGATAACTTATAATATTTCTTGCTAATGTATCTCTGTCTTGCGCCCCGCGCCGCTGTCTGCGTTACTTCATACAAACTGGTTTGTGTGATCCATGGCGGGTAGCCGCGCCGCCACTGATCCGTGGACAACTGCGGTGCGGTCTTTTTGCCCTTCGTGTGCGTTGATAGTATAGGATTCCCATAGTGCTATCGTGCGCGGTCAAATTGCCCGGCCCGGCCCGCCCGTCGTTTGCTTTACGCCTCAAAGTTCGCTGGGACAAATTAGCACATAATAAAAATAGAAAACAAAATTGAGCTCATGACCTCTTTTTCAAACGGAATGATTTTACGAAAACCAATAACCAATTATTCCTTATTTGCCTGTGTGTAGAACCACATTGTTCGAACGTTCTAACGTTCGTAAATGGACTGCCTAGGGAAATAATGTCTGTCACAATTCTCGAAATTGACTCCTGTCAAACGAGGACAAGGTCTAATTATGTCGGTCGGTAGATTGATGGGTTACAGTAGTTTCCTCAATCGTACACTCAATGAAGTTGAATATTGTTCTGGGTGTACAAATAGGTATTCATTTAGTCCAATGATTTTTTTTTAAGACTGAATGAGATATTGAGAATTGGGTATCTGACAACCTCATGAAGTTTTCGGGTAGGCAGGAGCAAACTACCTATATAATTTAGTTCCACTTAATAGTTGTAGAGTCTATTGTCGTGTTGAAGAGACAGGTGGTGATTACCTGCTGCTGGTACAAATTTATAACGCTCCCCATATGGGCCGATAAAATGCAAACTATAGTTATTTCAACCCCCGAGTCATCAACCATTAATACAATTCGAATCACATTCATTTTAAGCTTAATAACACAATTCATTTTATGTAATTATTTATATAAAATCGCAGTGTAAATACTAGAACATCGTAATTTATAATTAAAATGACAATGATTCCAACTACTGGGCAATAATCCGATCGCACTGATACGCAATTAATAGTGTGTTATTATGACAAATAATATTTTAATACTTATTATCTTATATCTCAATGAAAATTACAATATTGTTTTTATTGTATAAATTATACGTTTTCCAACCAATAAACAAGCGGACGATTTCGTTATGTTGTGCATTACTTTTTTCCTTAACCTTTTTCTGCTCTGCTTAGTCTTGTGTTTATTCGAATTCAGGAAGTCGGGAGCAGAGAAAAATCACTACTACTTTCTACGACATAGGTGCTGTATGGTGGTGGTGTGCGTACTGCTAGACGTAATAGGTAGGTACATAGCGGAAATATTCTCTCATAGGTATTACGTATGTGAATTGAAGACGGTATTTTTACGACTCGCGTGCTGTGTTGTGAGAAGTCTATTCCAGTAACTAACAACTCCAATATCTAAGCACAACGAAAAATTTTCCCAATACGAATTCCACCGAAGCAGTCATAAATGAAACCAATATGAATATTTAGGTATGAACGTTACCTAATACACACACTGCGTATTTTTAAAATTACTGGACTTAATTCAAATTCTACATAGGTACGTGTACGGTTAACAAAGTTTACCTATGTAAATGACACCACTAATGTCAATACGGCCCACACTGGCGCGCAGTACACGTACACACAGACACGCTGGGCCCTGCGCTAGAAGTGTAGGGACTACATGAAACTTTAATAGCTGATGGAATCCTCACCTGCCCTGTATTATACTAAAGCCTTCCAGACAAGGTAAACTAACTGTTTGAGGCTTACACTTAGAGTTTTGAATAAATTTAAATTCTTAACGGATTACTACCTACATTTATTTATAGGGCTCTGCCTCTTTAACAGCTCAGTGGACCTTTTATTTCATTCAATCAGCGACACAACAAATGACATTAATTCTAGACGCGCCATTCACGATTCCAGACGAATTTATTCACCATAACAAATATAAAATTCACCATAAATTAATCAATTAAAGACTACAAGAGCCAATGTCAAAGCAAGAGGAGGCTGTACGTCTGTCTGAGGAACTCAATAGCACTTGGGTGTCGACGTGGACGGTTTATTTGTAGAAACAACCAGTAGTGGACTACTTCTACATTTTGTGTTTGCACGCTTGGGAAATATATATCGTAAAATGCAGTGGCTCATCATCCCGAAATAGTCCGATACATAAAAGAAAGGTTTTTAGAAATAAAAGTACATATTTGTCACTACTTCAATTACGTGGCACCCCAACCTCGTCTCGACACCCATCCGAGGACTTACCCGGGGCTCCCGGCCGTAGGCAGTGGTAGGGCACTGTGTGGTTCTAGTCAATATGATTCCACGAAGGATATAGAGACGTAAAATAAAGGGGGTAACAAATTCTTCCTCTGGTAGCTTTTAATGACACGCTCATTAGAGATGATGTGAAAAATTATTGACTTTGAAACTCAAGTACTCAACATTAAGAAACTGTGATTCCAGCTTAAATTTATGCATAGAAACACAGCGAACTCGTATTGATGGAAAGTATTCTACAAAAAAAAACAGAATTAAAGAAAAACACAACTTTAGTATTAGCTATTCAACAAAGGGTTAACGTTCATGTCGCAGTGTGTCGGTCGGCCGGGTGGATAGGATAGACCGCATAACGGGCTTTATCTAGATATATCCACAGTGATAGAGGCTAAACATCGTTCATACTCTTTGAAATAAAAAGCATCTGACTATCCTACTAATATTATAGATGTGAGAGTTTGTAAAGATGTTTGGATGTTTACCACTTTTTCGCGCTATGACGACTGAATGAATCTGGCTGAGACTTGGTACAGAAATAGGTAGATAATAGTCTGGAATAAGACATAGGGACATAGGCAAATTGTTACCCCTTGAATAAGTTACCACGGGATGTGGGAACGGTAAAAGAATTCAAGTGTGTTATTGATATACAGTGATAAATTATTCTTCACCATATATCAGTTACTTAGACCAAGATGATCTAAGATCAGTTAACATCACAAAGCTATTTTTAACACGAAGTCCTGATTCGACTGATTCGATTGAATTTTTTACATTTGATTTATTTACATAACCGCTTCTTATTCGCTTGTTGTGTTGTGTATATACCGCCGGGTACGGAAGATAGTCAATACCAGTTAATGTTTGAGTTATTAGAAAAATTATGTCTCAAATTTGACAAGAGCTTGCTCATATTTGGGGATTTTAATTTATATTCATGTAGCGAGAACACATGCAACTATTTTGAATATTTTATGGCTTTCTGTGAGGTGACTCAATATAACGCAGTACCTAACGACAACAATAGGCAACTGGACCTCGTATTGAGCGCGCGCAGTGGTGTGAGTGTGAGGGAGGCCAGCGAGGGCCTTTTGCCCGTCGACCGCCACCACCCACCGTTGGCCGTGCGCCTCGGGATGGCGCGGGCGCCGCCGCCGCCGCAGACCTCGCTTCCCATCCCCACCCTAGGTGATCCAAGCTCTTTGAGCTCTAATATAATTAAACATTGGAATTTTCGTAGGACTGACTTTAATTATTTATATTATTTATTCACTACAATTGATTGGACCGATATATACACGAAAAATGACCCCGAGGATTTTCTTAATATGTTTTACGATAAGATTTATGAAATTTTTGATTTAAGTGTTCCTCGTAGACAAACATGCAAACACAATAAAAGTAGGTACTTATATCCGGTGTGGTACACACCCGACCTCATTAGAGAAATACGAAATAATCACTCACTACATAAAATATACAAAAGGAGTAAATCGCAAAACGATTATGATGCTTTTAGCAAGGCCAGGACGAAAGTGAAAGCGGAGACGGCAAGAGCTCACGATCAGTACAGAGACCGGGTGCAAAGCCATCTAGCCAGGGACCCAAAGGCGTTTTGGAACTATATGCGATCTAGGAAGGGCACTTTTAATAATTTAAAGATAGAAAAAGACGGTAGTATCTTGACTCGTCAGGAGTGCGCAAATGAATTTGCTAGGTATTTCCACTCGGTGTACAGTAAGGACCCGCCCGTGTTGAGTGCGGAGGCGGCGAGCGCGGCGCGCAATCCAGCGCCGGGGGCGCGTGTATGTCTCACGCGCCTGTGCGAGCGGGACGTTCGCGCCGCGCTGGCCCGCCTGCCCGCCAAGAGCTCCACGGGGCCTGATGGTATCCCGGCGTTTATTTTTAAGGATGCCCGTATGGTGTTGGTGGAGCCGTTACTGCACCTGTACAACGCGTGTATTGATACAGCCACGTTTCCCGAGCGCTGGAAACTTTCGAGAGTCGTGCCTGTGCCTAAGGGGGGAGGGGGGCCCGAACCCAGCAACTATAGGCCAATGGCTGTGCTAAATACCCCAGCCAAAGTGTTTGAGTCCACTATCCATAGCAGCCTCTACAAACAGGTCAGCGGACAATTATCCGACGCGCAGCACGGTTTTCGCATAGGAAGGGGAACGGCGGGCAATCTCCTGCATCTGATGTCGCGTTTGGTGCCGGCGGTGGACGCTGGTGTGCAGGGGGATGTAGCCTACTTTGATTTTAAAAAAGCTTTTGATGTGGTCCAGAATGATATACTTCTCACGAGACTGGCGGTGGGCTGCAAACCGCACGCGCTAGCGTTCTTCGCGGGGTACTTGCGTGATAGATGTCAGTATGTTGACTGTGGGGGGTACCTTTCCCAGTCATATTTTACGAGATCGGGGGTCAGTCAAGGTAGTTGCTTGGGGCCTCTCCTCTTTCTGTTAATGATCAACGGCCTGCCTGATGTGATGGAAAACTCGACACCCCTACTTTTCGCAGACTATCTCAAGTTGGTGATGGAGATTACGCAGCCAAGTGATCATGATTTGTTGCAGCGGGATATCGATAAAGTTGTGGAATGGAGCACAGAAAACAGACTATATTTCAACACAGACAAGTGTTCAATTATGTCGTTTAGTCGAGCGCATCATCCGGCTCATTATCAATATGCGATGGATGGGACACCAATGAGGCGCATAACAGAGGTCACGGACTTGGGTGTTTGTTTTACCATCGATCTCACGTTTCGGAGACATATTACCGAGGTCTGCAAAAAAGCATTCCGTAACCTGGGATTCGTTTTGAGACAGTCCCGCCAGTTTACAAATATTGCAGCCCTTAGGGCGTTGTATGGGGCCTTGGTCAGGAGTCACCTCGAATCCAGTGCTACCATCTGGTCCCCACCTGAAGCCAAATATAAATTAATGCTGGAGCGTATACAGAATAAGTTCATTAGGTTTTTATACAGTAAATTGTACGGTGTATACCCAGGATATCCGTACTTGTACCCAACTCTATTTATTCTGAGCATGGTGGGCTATTACACTCTAGAGGTGAGGAGAGAGGTGGCACTGGCGACCTACGTATTTAGGGTGCTTCGAGGTAAGTTGCACAACCCAGCTATTTTGAAAGAGGTGCGGCTATGCGTGCCGAGCGACTACGTGTGGCGGAGGAGGCACCCGCCCCTTCTCGGGGTGCCGGTTGCGCGCACTAACTTACTGCAGAGGGCGCCTCTCACGCGCGCGCTGCGCGTGCTCAATGCGGTGGCCTTGCAAATAGATGTGTTCTCGTGTTCGCTGGGGGAGTTTACGCGGGTCACATATCGCATAATTTCAAACAATGAATTGATAAATGTAGTTTAATTATAGTGAGGTTAATGTAATATGTGATTATTATTATTATTATGTAATATTGAATTGACATTTGTATTAATATGATTGGCACTTGGTGTAATTGAAGCGACATTTTTATTACTGAATTGACATTTTTGTTAGTTAGTTGTACCTATTTTTGAATTGACATTGCAATCGTTGAAATGATATTTGTATTATTAAATTGACATTATTTATTGAATTGACATTATCTTATTGATTTGACATTATCTTATTGAATTGACATTATCTAATTGAATTGACATTATATTATTGAGTTGACATTTTTGTATTTTTTTTTTACTGACCTCAGGGGCAGTTGTATTGTGAAGTTACCTTAATTTATGAAATATTTTTATTGAATTTATGTTAGTAATTAATAAGTTACCTGTGTTAAATAATATAATAATCTGCATTGCTTTGTATTATTGAGTAAATTTATTGTATGGATTGACTGTTGCATGGTTGGTGCCTATTGTAATAGATAATATTGTTTTTGTATAATTGCTGTTATCGTGGAGGCTCTCGAGTACCTACATGACTATTTTTTCAAATGATTAATCAAGTTGCATAATTATACCTATAGTTACTAGTTGCTTACAATATCGCCTTGGTATTAGGTCACTGTAAGGATGTTGTGATTGTGTGTTATAAATAAATAAAATAAAATAAATAAATTTGTTTCAAAGTGGTTTCCTATGTTTCGGTTGATTGTGTTTGGCTTAGGTGGTTTGTGTGTGATGTGATTAAATATTCAACAATTTCTGGGAGTTCCGAGATACCATAGTGAAAGTGTCAATAAAAAACAAGTTTAATATTGTTTCTCCTTATTATTGAAAAAGTCATAGTTATTTCAATAGATAGATTGATGCATAGATATTCTTGTCAAAAATATATTTGGACTGATATGTTCGAGCTGCGAAGTTTCTAATTTTCGATATATTACATCTGTCTTGGTTGTTTGAATTTTGGTTCAGATTTGACGGAATAGTTATCGACTTTTCCTGAAGTGCCCGGTGAAATGTCTCCATACGTGAGACTGATAAAGCCACTGGCAAAGTGGGGGTCTACCCCGTAACACCTATACGGGTATATAAACATGTTAGAATGCATGTCACAGATTTAGACTACCTACGTAACAAAAACAGTGATCCAGTAAGTTAGTCAAACAAGACGTTTATATTACTGGAAACAAATCGTCAGAAAGGATCACACAAACGTCTGTCATGTCTGTGAGTCGTCTCATTTCGCGGCTCGACGACCCCGTTCTCTTCATTACCCAGGAGTATGAGCTGGAGATGGGATGAAAGCTGTTCGGATAAAAGAAGCATTATTCATGATGAGTTCAATAATAAATGATCATGTTGTACATAACATAGTATTGTTAGAGTTATCGTTGGTTTTTACAGAAGTATTTTTTCATGTTTGCTTTAAAACATTTTTTTGACATTGTAATACTTGATTATGATTATTGTATATTGAAATATAGGTATACTACTAAATAAACTATAATACACGACAGCAGAAACAATAGCGAAAAAAAATTCAAATATTTCATTTATTTTGGTTATGCGTCGTTATAAAAGCAGAGCTGTAGGCGTTTGTTAAATAACTGTACCTATCTATATCTGTCATGTTATAAAGGTTCAAAGGCATAATACCCAAAACTAGACAGGTGATTAAATAAACAAACTCTAGATACGAATACGAACTATAAATGTTTTACTTCTGTTGACGTATAAAATAATAAACACTCGAAATTGGAAAGCAATTAACGAGCGTTTTCATTAAAAAATAAATAAAGGAAAATAAAAACGGAATCTGCAGAAGTTTCGAGCACAAAATACAATACTGCATTCGCAACGAAACTAGCAAACAATAGGATTGTGTCGCGATACCACTTATATCTAACAGACCGGTGAAGGAGGCTCCTCACTTCATTATTATTATTTTTACTTACTTTAATTCTACTCGCTTTGAAGTACCTAAGAACATTTCTTCACAAGGACCTACGGACCGTCCGTTCACATGACAGTTAGGAAATTAAATATAGTCCATTGAAATGTTACATGAGCTTTGCATTTATTAGAGGACGCAATTTTATTTTTGGGACATGTGTGAGGCGTCAATAGAAGCTTAACCTCAAGTTTGTGGGGTCGCTACCCTTGTCCCCCGGCCGCCATCTTGAAAAGAGGGGGGGAAAAACACTTTTTTCGCAATATTTCGGAAACTATAAGTGTTGCAAAAAAATGTAGAGGCATAATTTGTAGCATATTGTTTTGCCTACAAATATGTATATAACTTAACAAAAAATTTTACAAAAAATTGAGAAAATATTTATAAAAATTTTCTTTTTTGCTCTATAACTTTTTGTATACATTTTACAAAAAAAATACCGCGGACTAATCTTGTAGATGATCTTTTAAGAGAAATTGAAAAAAAAAACGTCCTCAGAAGATCACCTACAAGATGACCAATCTTGTAGATGATCTTGTAGATGATGAGGTAATTTTTTTGTAAAATATATATGTAATAAAAAAAACGCCACAGAGCAAAAAAGAAATTTTTTATAATTTTATTTTAAATTTTTTGTTTATAACTTCTTTAATTTTTTATTTAGGGCAAAAATTTGCTTTACATATTTGTAGGCAAAACAATATGCTACAAATTATGTTTCCACAATTTTTTTGTAAGACTCATAGTTTCCGAGATATTGGGAAAAAAGTGTTTTCACCCCTTTTTAAAATTGCGGCCAGGGGACAAGGGTGGCGACCCCACAAACTTGAGGTTAAACTTCTATTGAACTCCCACACGTGTCCCAAAAACAAAATTGCGCCCTCTAAGAAATGCAATATTCGGTCCTTAAATTGTAACATTTCAATGGACTAATAGGTACTTGTCGTAGTTCTCCGTAGTTGTCAGAACTAGGTACTCGTGTTAGGATCTAAGTGGTGTTGTGTTTAATACATTTAACAATATCTATGTAAAATAAACGGTATATTATATCGATTGACCGACATCACAAATACGTCAATAACGTACCGCCCAAAGTTTTACTTGTGACATAACCAAGACATTACTACCAGTCAGCTAGGACCGCTATAAAGTAAATTGAATATTTTGTGATGAAGATGTCCGGACAGACACATCCTGATGTTTATAGCGCCCTTTGTTAAAGAATGTTCTAAAAGAGACGAAGCATGTCTGGGAGCGGTCACCCACAATGTCTTTGTTATATAAAGAAGTTGAATAACAAAAGCTGCAAGGTTTATCATGACCTTTCAAAATTATTTTAAACTTTTGTTGCTGGAAAATAAAATCTGTTAGAATTTATTCTCCGTTGTTCTGATACAGAGGTAAGTTCTCGTTTTGTAGAAATATTTGTAATTCGTTTCTATTTTACCATTCTCTTTACTTTAAACTTGGATTGGGTTTGATTCTTTTAGTCAATTTCAGATGTTGTAAAGTACTCTCCTGATCTGCAGGAAAAGGCTCGGAGCAGGTAGTTGCATGTATAGTAGATTCAAAGGTAAATTCTGAAAAAACGTACGTCTATAAAGTTTGAATACAAAGACAGATAACAGCTCTGAGTAGGTACTACTTATATAAGTAGTTTGAGGCTTTACACCGTGCAGCTATTTACAGTATGTATTGTACATTTTGTAGAAATAACATTAGATAGCAACTATCTACTAACTACTCGCAGAAGTAGCTTGCAACTTTACTTACTCCTATTATTGCTGGTGGAATGTGCTGCCTGAAACGATTAGAAAGGCCCAGTCTTTGGCTGTCTTTAAGCGTTTGGTGAAGGAACACTATTTGACCCGGTAGGATGTTCCTTAGCATAAAAATTGTTTTCATGTATGTGTATATGTATGTGTATATATGTATATATATATATGTGTGTGTATGTGTATGTATATGGATGTATAATTATTATGTGTGTATATTGGTATGTACCTGTATATGTATTCTGCCCTGATATGATGAAAGGGCGTAACTTCCACAAGTACGATTTTGAAATAATTGCATTTTAGTAAAAAGTGCTGTTTAACCATTTGGTTAAAACTTTAATATCGCTTGTTTTTAATTATTTATAAAGAATATTATTTGCTATTTTTCTTCATATATACTGCTGTAATAATTGAGGGGGTTATTAAATTATTTCAACTTTCCTGTTTTACACTATGAAATAAAATATTATACATATCTAAATACCAAAAAGAAAAGCCATAACTAAAGAAATTATGGCCTTCTTTGCTCAAAAACGGATTTATGGCTATTCAGACTATGAATACCGTACCTAAAATGGGATACTAAATTCATTTTAAACAAAGATTAGGTAGGTAATTTTTGAAATCAGGATATTTTTTTTTTTACCAGGCGGCAAATAATTGCGCATGATATTAAAATGTTACCTACTGAGTAAATCACTAATATATCTTTTTTAATTAAAACACACAGGTAATTCTAATAAGTCTTTTATTATTTTGTTTTAGTAGTTCTAATCAGTTTTTTTAAAGAGGTTATAATATATTATTACAAACTATCATAATAGTCTTTCCAAGTTAAGAATAAAAATTAAAATCCTTCAAGAATTTTTAAAAGCAACTAAAAAATATAATTTTTTATCAAATGAAAAGAAAAATATAGCTTTCAAAAGCAATGTTTAGGAACATTTACCACACAAATAATCAACATTGTCAAAAATAACAATCTTACTAAACAAGTAGCAATACTAAAGTAATGGAATGGCACAAAATAAAATATCAAATACTTAGTTGTAAAAAAAGATTTCTCATTCATAATCAACAGCTAAATTCGTTGCAGCATTATTCACATGCAGATTTTCCCAAAATATTTTCCTATTTAAAGGCATAAGTGGTCCCAACTTTACCAAAATCTGGTTTTTACGGTCACTCGTAATACCTCTGGCGCCTGTTTTTTTAATTGGACTCGTAAAACCTTTCTTTAAAACAGTTTTTTTTAAACAATCGAGTTCTGTGTATTGAGGATCGTTAAATGATGTTTTGTAAAACATTAAAAGTTTACCTTTTTTAAAATATACTTCACTCATGTCACGTAAATAGGCACGAGGATTATGATGTTGCATTTTCGCATTAGAAGTATCATCTTTTATTTGTAAAAAGTCACCAACATCCATTTTTTTTACAATTGTTTTATGATTATTTGTGGACGCAACAGCTTCATAAAAATCGTCGAAGTCATAAATTTTCTTTTTTTTTTTTAAAGCATTTTCCACCTGATGGTGGAACTCATCGGCAGACATGAACGTATGGCCTGCCTCAAAATATTTTAAACTTATTGTTTCGGTCAAAGTCTCATCAGAATTAACAAAATATATCAGAAATGAAAATAAGGCCCAATTTTTATTTTGAGCAGCGCAATTGTCTAACCACAAAACTATATTTTTCAAATCCCTGTAGTTCTTGAGAAAGGCATGAAAGGTAGAAGCAATATCTTCTTTTTTTCTTCCTGATATGGCTTCATGCCATATTGCAGCAAAGGTCATTTGAGATGATGTTTTCTGGCCTAATGGCACGAAACTCTCGTTAAACACTACCAACCGAGGGCAAAAAAGAACTGCTTTAAAAACGTCGATTCTGGGCAACATTATGACTTTTTGTAAGTCAACAGAAAAAAGTCCAATATCATCAGATTTTTCAGATTTACGATCTGCGTCATAGTATTCTCTAGCTAATTTATAACGCTGATGATGTCTCTCATAATTAAAACATACATCGCAATTTCTGTGACGAAATTCATTTGACTTGGGATTATGAATTTCATATCCTTCGCAGGTCTCACACTCTTCATGGCCTAATTTAGCAAAAGAAATATTCATGGTTTTGACAGTTTTTCTATAATAATCATAAGATATAGGTAAGTTAGGGTTTTTCACAGTGAAATCATCATACATACTTTGAACAGTGGTTTCTGAAGACAAATACCGTTTCTTTGGGGCATGTTCTCGTCTGTAGTGTGATATTGTAGGTTTGTATGATTCTATGTGATTTTTTATAATCTGGCAATCTATTTTATGTTCTTTCTTATTGTATCCTCGACCGTCACATGGAATAGCATCTTTGTTATCTAAGGCATTCCTAACAACTTTTTCGTTAGTTTTATTGTAACCAAGCGTAGTCAAGAAATAAAATCTGCACACTGATATTTGTTCTCCCATCTCATTGTTAAGAAAGTATGAAATCGTTTTGGTTCTATTTTTCTTTTCTGTTCCGCTAAAATTCTTTATTTTTTGTGGTTTTGAAATAGATGTGTTATTAATGATAAACAATTTCTGTTCCCTCCATGTCATCAACCAATACATATCATGAATTTCTCTTCTCCGCTCTTCAGTAATATTAATCGTGCATTTTTTTCTACAAACCGATGCTATACAACCTGGTTTCAGTGAGTATTTATTCAATATTTTTGTATCCTTTTTCTTCTTTTTTCTTTCGCTTAAACTTGTACTAAAACTTTGCCGTTTCCTTAATTTTCCTTTTTTATTTAATGTAGCCTCTAAATCATTGTTATTATGTATACCTGTATTAAAGTCCTGTGCAGATCCTGGTTGAACATCATCATCTACAATCATCTGTTTCTCTGGTGTTTCTTCAATATAAACACTGCGAACTGGTTGTGAATTCTCAATACAAGAGTCTGAATCTGAACAGCTTTCAGTTTCCATAGTTTTTTGTGGATTATATGTTTTATCTCTAACTGAGTCATCTGAATCAAAATCAATTTCTGAGCAGTAACTACCAATAGAGTCTTGGTAAAGATCAAATATTTTACTTAAATTTTTTCTCACATTGCCATAACTTGTTGATGGTTGAGGGGAGTCGACTCTGTCTACGTTTCGTTCTACCGGCATTGCGGCTTCGGTTTCCACTGAACTGGTATTACTTAACATTTCCATAATTTTAGAGCTCCTATTATATTTTTTCATGATGACCTAAAAAAAATAAACAACAAGTAAGTACAATATTGTATATTGATTAAATATAGTCTTTACTCTTCTTCTTCATCATAGCTTTAATCCCAGTCGCATCCGAAGCTATATTATTATCATTATTAGCTATATTATTATTATTATTATCATTCTCTTAATTTAGAAGTTAGAGGGAGGGGGACACACATTTTTCCACTTTGGAAGTGTCTCTGGCGCAAACTATTCACTTTAGAAAAAAATGATGTTAGATACCTCAATAGCATTTTTGAAGACCTATCTATAGATACCCTACACGTATGGGTTTGATGAAAAAAAAAAATTTGAGTTTCAGTTCTGAGTATGGGGACCCCCGAAATTTACTGCGTTTTTTCTAGTTTTATATAAGAATCTTAATGCGGTTCACAGAATACATCTAGTTACCAAGTTTCATTAGCATAGGCCTTATAGTTTCGGAGAAAAGTGGCTGTGACACACGGACGGACAGACAGACGGACAGACAGACAGACATGACGAATCTATAAGGGTTCCGTTTTTGCCATTTGGCTACGAAACCCTAAAAATCAGTCTATTCGTTTAGAACAGTTGTTTGGTAGGTAGGTAATTCAAGATTATTTGAAATAGAACAGTTGTTTTTTTTTTAATTTCGGGGTTAGGTATTTTACTAATAGAATTGTTTCGTTGTGAGATTCCAAATTATATCAAATTTGTCGGCTTAGTTTTGTTACAGCTTATTAGATAATAATAATAATAAAGTAACAAAAGTTTCTATTTTGATTGAGAAGTAGGTAGGTACCTATTTTTGAGTTTAGAAGAATGAAACGTATTATCCGTCTATTCAATGTGTTCCCTATTATTGTTAACATTTGTAAGCAACACTAAATTTCTATAACAATTACCACTAAGAACTAATGTTATAAAGTAATTTACTTACCCAAATGTAGATAAACAAAATATAAAGCAGGTCTGCGAACGCTAACCACGTGAATCACTCGCGGTGGCTCGGGCGCAACTAATCGACTGAACTCTTTGGCCTCCGCGTGGCTTAGAAAATAGTTCAAAGAAAAGCCACAATTGTAATTAGGGCTTTGCATTTTGTTCATCTTGGAATCGTAATTCTCAGTTTACTTGTATGAAAAGGCGTATAAAATAATAACGCCCTTTCTTCCAAGTAAAATAAATGTCATAGTATGAAAAGCCATAATTTGGAAATTACGACTTTTCACCTTAAAATTCAGAACTTAGAAGGACAATTATGGCTTTCTATTTTAATGTTTTGTTAGGGAAAAAAATATTTTTTTCTGAATTCGACCATATTTCCAATACAGAAAGATAGAGTTTTCTCTGCTGATTCTGAATATTATAATAACTCCATTTGGCCAAAAATGGAAGTTACGCCCTTTCTTCATATCACGGCAGTATTGTATTTATGCCTATATGTATATATATGGTATGTACGTCTATATTCATTTACATCCCAACTGGTATGTATGTATTGTTTTGTAGCTTCATATTTCTACACCTAACTACCCATCTGTCTTCAATATCTTTTTCTGTCCATCCCAAGGTTGCCTGTAAGAAATTGCTTTTTAGCGATAAGGCCGCCCTTTGTACAATATCTTACTATTATCTTTTTTCAGTAAACTATAACTTGGTGTACAAATAAAGTTATATTCTATTCTATTCTATTCTATCAGGCGTCAAAGAATTCCTTAATTCCTTAAGAACTACTTGATACTTGAATGAATTATCGCAGTTTCTCTAATGCGTAACCAACAGAAATATCATTATTTAATAAGTGCATCTGTATGTTAATAATGTCGTCGTCGTTTTCAAGGTTCATTATCAAGGTGGACCAAGGGTAAAGAATTCTGCCTGTAGTACACCAAGGTGGACCAAGGTGTACCACGGAAAAAAATAATTGGTCGTGGTCCACCCAGGTGAACCAATGAGGTGTACCATGGGTTGGGAGGGACTACTCGCAGAAGTAGCTTGCAACTTTACTTACTCCTATTATTTACTTTCGGCCTTAAAACTTGACCTGAATAAATATTGGTACGTACATAATAGTCACGGCTCTTATTCTCAAAGAGGTTGGTAGATGCATAGATACTATTATGGCCATAATTCCGTACATAATTATAATGCGAGTATGTTCTTTAGGTGTTACGAGTTTCTTAGTAGATTCATAACAGCCGAAGTTATGAGGCTCAGCTAGTAATTTATACAGAAGAATAGCTTTTGCTGGGTCAGTGCAGAAATTTAAAATACTCTTGTATACTAAAGTATCATCGGTATTCGACAATATATTTTATTTATCATCAAAGGCTTCGGATATAACATGAAGTGTGTAGTACCAAGTGGTCCTCAGGACAGCCTCCCCACCGCACGAGGAGGGAGCGAGAGTCCTTGAACGCTCTTATATTGAAATTGCGTGATCGTAATTTTTAAAGGGATGATATACTGTGCATTTATAAGGTGTAATATAAGCAACCAATCGTATCAATCAAAAACTAAATTTAATAATAATGATATGATCTCTATCATTACATATTTAAACTATAAAATCGACATTCTTAATTTATTCAAACCACGACGAATATTAATAAACTTAAAACTATTATCTCTCCTCAAATGGGTACCTACTTCAGTTACACTCAAAACTATAAGTAGGTCCCACCAAACTGTGCGAGTTCATTTGCTTGAGTTAATGGAAAATGACAGGGTTAGGGTTAGTCACGTGTTAGTTTAACGAGTACGCCTAGTTATTACTCAGCTAGTTGTCGCCATTTGGGTCTGCGGTGGCTACACTTGACTTGTTTAATATAGATACGTGGGTGGAGGGGGTTTGTATAGACTCTGTATCTGTTGATAAATTCAAATTACCTATGCCAAGCAATTGCTTAATCTGTTGTCTGTTAAGAGTGAACTAGGTCATGTTTCCTCCGCTTACAATCCCTGGTTCTTTAAGCGGACCGTGAAGAGGCATATCACTAGGCGGCAAACTTGAGAATCAATGAATAGTCTCGTGGACCGTGAGAGTGGCAACCAATTCGGTAAACGTCGCAAGTGATTTGTGTATCTATCGGAGGGCGTCATTTTGGTGAGCTAAATACGAGTACCTATAAAAAGAAAATAGGTGAGTCAATGAAACAGAAATTCTTACTTGGTAGGAATAAGCTAGTAGCACAGTATAAATAGATATGATATGTCGGCTGTGCTAGTAGTCAGAGTTTGGTGGAAAATATCTTGATGAGATTGCCTTTTATCCAATAGTAGCAACTATGGTAATGGCCCTGTCGGTTACAATAATTGCACTATACCGTTAAAACGCTATGCAAATAAACAATGTAAACATTGCTATACCTACCATTTTTTCAACATGCCCTAGGGATGAAAGGTCCCGCAGAACAATATTGTTCCCTTTAGTAGGGTTTACGATGGGTTTACGTTACTCAACCAAGGGGAGGATTAAACGAGTGCACATTTGCTATGCATGAGAGTTCACACCCCGGGTTGTACAATCTCTTGGTAAGCGATAAAAGCGCTCTTGCTTCATGCTATAGTCAGTTTACGATGAAGGCGGTTCAGTGAGTGAAACCGATTTCGCCGCACAATTGCACTATGTTGGTAAACGGAATAATAAAAATAATTTTCTTCGTGAGAAGAGTGTATGTTTCCAAGAGATTTATTTCATAAATTAATAAGAAGACAAAAGGATCCCAGTTTTTTTAACACGAAGCAAAGTAATAACGTAGGTTAAATGGAATTCTGCATTCTTGTTCGAAAACTACATTGTGAATTTCTCACATTTCTGTTCATCTTAATATACCTACCTACATATTATTAGTTCAGTTTTTATGTCAAGGTAAATAAAACAAACGCGAATGAATATGTTTTTGGCATAAGCGCAAACTAATGATCAAATCCTCAGTCTTTATTTACAATAAATTTTGCGCAATTGTGTAAGCCCTCGTGTTAAATGAGCCGCCATCTTAATTACGTTTCAAAAGTGTTCCAAAGTTCCTCCAGGGTACCTACAGTAGAATGTACCAGATATAGATACACGTTTAGTAATGGGACATTATCTATGGAGTAACTCCTTTGAGTTACACAAATGACTGGATGGTTTTAATTAGACTAAAATCATTTATACTAAAGTTATATGGTGGAAACAGGCTTACTGTTTCTCACATATTAAACAAGATTTATCAATCATTGAAATACATAGGTAAATGCCGCGTAAGTTAATAATACGTAAAATCTTTTACAAATTTTCAGCGTTCTCCGGTAGTACCTACTTACAACTAACGGGGCATTGACCTGAAATGCTATTCAAGGTATTTCGACGAAATAATAATATTAAGTCCTCGTTGGTATGTGCTTACCAACGACCTTCAATTCCGTTTATGTAACATTAACTTTTTAACAACAAAAGCTAACTTTTATTTTTATAATGTGAGGTACAGCTTTCACAGACTACGCAGTAATTTAATATACACTATAGCAGTACCAATAATGTGACATTTGTAAACGAAGATTGGCAACCATGACCAAGACCAGGATATTCGGGGCCGGATTCGAATACCATGCAACACGAGTCCCATTAAGAACATATATGCAATGGTTTTGCAAGATTTCAGAATTGTGAGCTGTGCGAGAGGCAAAGATACGAAGAGTAAAAGTTGAAATTCTAAAATGCCATACCAAAATCAATAAAAATGCTCATTTTAAAAGCTTTCGGTAAGCTATGTTTGTAGTTTTACCAGGAAAAATTACCAGAAGTTTTGAAAATGTGATCCTTACTAGGATCACATTTTCAAAACTTCTGGTAATTTTTTACAGTCATTTGGTAGTTTTACCAGATAACTTAACTAGGATTCCTGGTCCAAGGTTTTCAATTGATTACTATTAATAATTCCCCCCCCCCCTAGGTGAGGTTGCAGTAGGAGCCGTAGGTCTCCTGGGAGTCCTGATGGGGTATCCATCCGAGGGCGTACCAGGGGGTACGCCCTCGTGCAGAATCTGAAGTTACCGTAGGCAGTAAAATTTGGTGTACTTAATAAATCGACTGCCGCGTGTTGAATGAACAACAATAAAGGACGCCTTCAAATTAGAAGCTTGAAGAAGCGCGTCAGTCGCGCCACTAAAAAAAAGCACTGCAGTGGCGCGTCTGTGGCGCAGCAGACGCGTGTCAGTGCAGGCACAGATTACTAAATACACTCGAGAGCAATGAATCCGGGTCACTTAAAGAATCCTAAAAATCTCGGAAACTAAAAATGCTAGGTTAATGCAATAAATTGTATTTAATAGACAATGTAATACTCCTTAAATGAAGGTATTAAAACTTCTTAGTTATTGTAAAGTTATATCATAAAAAAATCAAATTTGAAAAAGGGCCACTTTCGAAGATGGAACTACGAAATTACAGCATTTGGTGTTGCTTTTGTTTGTAATCTGTCATTTATGTGGGTACATAAACCATGTTGATAGTGCTCTATATTCATTAATCAAGCTGAAATTATGTCGCTTACGCCTGAAGAATGCACCAGAATACTTACAATGCTGGAAACCGGCCGGAGTCAGCGCGATACAGCCAGGACTGTCGGTGTGTCGCTGTCAACAGTACAAAGAGTTCTCCGACGTTACGAAGAAACTGGTTCTAACCTACGCAGACCAGGAACGGGCAGAACCAGGTGTACCACAGCACGAGAAGACCGATACTTGGTGAACACCATGCTTCGAAATCGCTTTCTCACAGGAACTGAACTCACCAATCAGTTTCGACGCCTCGGAGGAAGTAACCCAAGTGCATGGACAGTAAGACGTCGGCTTGCTGAATCTAACTTAAAACCACTTAGACCTGCAAACGGCCCTAAACTGGAGCGTGGGCATCGTATTTCGAGACTAAGGTATGCCCAGAGCCACGTAAATTGGAGTATTGAAGATTGGTCAAAAGTTATGTTCTCCGACGAATCAAAATTTATGCTCTACAAGCACGATGGAAGACACAGAGTGTATCGAAGACCAGGGGAAAGATTCAAGCAAGCATGCATCGAAGAAAAAGTAGCCTACGGTGGTGGGTCTGTACTTGTGTGGGCCGGAATTTCTTCTGAAAGTCGCACAGAGCTGGTGATCATAGAAAACGGCTCTTTAACTAGCGTAAGATATGTGGAAGAAATCCTCAATGATCACGTTGGTCCATTTATGGTCAATTTAGGTGAGGATGCTATATTTATGCATGACAATGCCCGACCTCATACAGGTAGGATTGTGAATGACTACCTTCAAGAGATGAACATTACTCGTATGGAGTGGCCAGCGCGCAGCCCGGATATCAACCCGATCGAGCATGCTTGGGACGAGCTAGGCAGATGCGTAAAACAACGAAACCCTCCCCCAATCACGCTTCGTGAGCTCAAAATTGCTCTCACAGAGGAATGGGAGAATATTCCCCAAAATCGTATAAGGAACTTGGTGTACAGCATGCCAAACCGCGTAAACGCAGTAATGGAAGCACGAGGAGGCAATACGAAGTATTAAAATTCAAGAAAATCGTAATAAAGTTCAAAAATTTCATGTTTCCTATTTTTGTTTTAAGGAGAGATCGGCAGTTTTTTCTTTATGTAATTTTGTGTTAATAAAATGTATGGTGACTCATATTTTTTTTACTTTCATTTAAGGAGTATTACATTGTCTATTAAATACAATTTATTGCATTAACCTATCATTTTTAGTTTCCGAGATTTTTAACATTCTTTAAGTGACCCGGATTCATTGCTCTCGAGTGTAGTTACTACGTAAGTGCAGGTGCTTCAGTAAATTCTAGTGATGTTCGTTAGGTACTAAATGGATTCCGATCAAGACGCATTACTCTTGTTAATTTTGTTAAACGAAAAAAATAAAACATAATTAGAAAGCGTTCCTTACCTTTATTTTGTTTGAGTATTAATAGTGAATATTACCAAATACACCAATATGATGGACATAAGTTTTTTATATCGCGATAAATTCTAGTCAGGAAATTTTCCACCGCATTGTGGAGCAAGACTGACTTTAAAGTAGGGTTGAAATGGACTGGGGCTTAGAGGTGAGGGCTTTGACTTATTATTAAAGAAATCATAATTTAAGATTTTTTTGTCAAAATCTGTCAAATATAATTATGCGAGTAAAAACCCAATTTAAAATCAGAGTATAGTTTCAATATTAACTATTGTCCCTTCTCTATACAGAAATGACGTGCGTGTGGCACGTTAATGTGCTGCAACTGCGCTTCCAAAAATTGTATGAAAACTAGTGGTGGCGGATCTAGCACACCACTATGGCACCACTGCAGCGCTTCTTCACGCCTCTAATTTGAACGCGCTCTAAGGTCTTCTGTATTCTGTTATTCCTAGCATAATAAATTATACTTAAATAAATCTAATAATAGATATGATTTGGGATAAAATCCAAAGCTTCCGATTTTCTTGTGTGAAACTCTCATCATATATTTTCCATATCTGTGTATCTTTTCAGGAGCAGATCCTTCAATTTCGAAGATATTTTTAGTGCCGTAGTGCTAAAAAGATGATCGTAGTAGAATATTAACAATTATGTTTACGACACAACAAACTTTCAATCCTGAAACAATCAGCCCTAAATATATCACATCTTCTTCAAACATTCACATCATAATAATTAATCAAATTTTGATCGAACATTTCCCCTTTCACAAGTTCAAATACGTAGAGCGACATTGTACGAGGTGAACGATTGACCTCGCGTGATTCCCGCACCGCGAGTTATTGCACAGGGTCACACCACACGCACCGGGACGGCTGGCGTTTATTATGGGTATGCAAAACAATTTATAACCAATGTGGGTTGATTCTGATAGATGATGATAGACTGAGTTACAACTGACATGTAGTAACATCCGTCCAAAATATGAGACTGCACCTACACCACTGACTGTTGCCACCAACTTAAGGGTCAATGTCATATTCTTGTGGACTGTGAGGGTGACACTCTACACACAAGTTTCGCTAGATGTCGCCATGATTTCGTTTCATCAGACGTCAATCAGGCCAGCTACATATTTTCAGAATAGATATACCCCATGGAGTTGAAATTCTTTTATAACTGCTAATCTTGGGACAACACCGGTACAGGAAACCTTCTAAAAAACTTTACTCAAGTACAATATAGGTGCTTTCTAAACAGAGAAATGTTGTGCTCTCAATTTGTGATCACATTCTTCGTTTGTAACTCGGCTAAATACTAGTAAAGCCACAAACATTTCACCTCGGCATTCTCTCGCAGATTTCCCTGTGTAACGCGTTAATGTTGCACATACCAACACAAGTTGCCATTTATCCTGGCGTGTTGGGGCAACATGAATTTAGATTGGAATTAGAAATGTAAAAATTACCTATTGGTATGGTTAGTGCAAAGTGAGTAAAAAAAAAGATCAACGGGGTTATATCCTGAATTTTATTACCAAAATGAACAAAGATAGCAGCATTGTCTTAGAGAGTATAGGTACCTTCTAATACACACCTACTCTAAGCAGTATAGCCAATAGAACTGTACCGTTCACATTACAGAAATAAATCTATACTAATATTATAAAGAAGTAAAGTTTGTGTGTTTGTATATTTTAAATCATAAGGGGTAATCTCGGGATCTACTGAACCGATTTTAAAAATTCTTTCACCAATAGAAAGCTACGTTATTGTGGAGTGTCATAGGTAATATAGCATCACGCTACATCGAATAGGAGCGAAGCAGTAATAGTAAATGTTTCAAAAACGGGGGAAAAGTTATTCATTTTGTGAGCTTCGTTGCGTGTGCTGCGTAAATATTTATAGTAATGTAAAAAATATGTACCTACTACAAAATTGTTTTTCTAAAAAATCTTCTAAAAAAATTGCGTCTATCTTTGGGTTGGTGCACAATAACCATTTTAATGGCAATAATTTTTTTCTACAATAATGCCACGGGATACCTCTTTCATAAACGAAAATGCGACGGGAATACACGCGACGAGAAACCTTTATGTCTCTCTCTCTCTCTCTCTCTCTCTCTCTCTCACGTAGTATTGAATATTAACGACGAGACGCTACGGGAGTAAACGCAACGTGACGGGAGTAAATGCGACGGGAACAGGTAATACTCTCTCTTATGTGGCGCAAACGAAGTTGCGCGGGTCAGCTAGTAATCTATAAATCAGCTGCTTTTTTACGCGTAGTAATCCTAAAAGTGGAATCCATTTATTATCCCACAAAATCCCTCCTACCTATTCGTTTAGCGTCAAGCGTACTGGGTAACTCCTCGAAACGATATCCCAGGATTCCCGGCACTACCTTAAATACTGGCATAATACATAAAACCTTAAATCTTGCTATATGTATATTTCAACATTAATAAGTAATAAAAAAATAACGACTTACAGTGTAAATGTAAACAGACAAAGTGAATGAAATGCAGTTAATAAAATTAGACACTAGATTGACGTAACGAGATTATACTCAACGCCCAACTTAAATCAAATTCATTTAAAAAATAAAAGTAACATATATACATTTTTAGGGTTCCGTACCCCAAGGGTAAAAAAGTACAAGTGAAATTTTTCAATATTTATTTATTTATTATAACATGCTTTTCACTATCTTCACAGGAAACCCCAATACAATAGTGAAGGCACAGATTATACATACATATCATTGCATATTAAATTAAATAGGTAGGTACAGTAAATATCATTAAATTGAACATATAAATTACATTGAAATAACATTATAATTAAAATTGCAAAAACGATTAGACACATATTTACAAAAAATTAATTCATATTACCATTTCATCATTGCTGAGGAATAATCAAAATAATAGATATGTAAGTAGTCAGATTAAAATAGCAAACAACAATATCAATATTTAAATGTCAATATAAAAGTCCATGTCAATATTAAATATAGGTAAAATACATGTCAACAATAAAATGTCAAATTCTGTATTAATGTCAATCGGTATAGATAATAATAAAGAAATAAAAATGACAAACATAAAAATTATCTATTGAAATGTTTCATGTCTATAAAAATTTAAATATTATCATGCAATTTCTTATAATTATTATAGTTTTAAATTATTAGATATAACATAGTAGGTATGTGGCCTGCGTAAAGTCACTCAGCGAACAGGAGAAAATATCTAAGTGTGTAGCCACCGCATTGAGATTTATAAAAACGAATCCCTATTACTGAGATTTCGTTGTCCGTTTGGCTGTCTGTCACTTGTGCTGTCTGTACCAGACATGTGAATCTTAGAACGATGATGGTACTTCAACAATACAACGTCCAGGCGCTGTGACTGGGCAAGGAAAAACATTTCAGATTTCTTATAACATAATCACAGAGCAATTCAAATTATTTTACAGTTATGGGAAACATTTTCCAAAACGTTTCTAATTAATTATAGCAATTCCGAGGTAGTGATGACGAAAATGCCACCTTGTGTTGCGAATATGGTTTCACGGCAATGATAGGTAGATATATGACCGGGAATTGGAGTAACAACCCGTGATAATAATTCTAATGTATTAATCATATCGTTACGCAACTTTCATGGAACACAAGTATCCATATTTTCAGAGAATGTCGTAATAAATTTCTCCAAATCCAACTCTACGTGAGAATACACTAATCCCAAAATAATTAAGGGAACGGACCGCAAATGGGCGATTTTAAATATGTATATGTTCCGCGGTAACGCCTGCAAATACATATAATAGTAGGTATTACGGGTGTAGTAGAAATAAACATTCGTGTAAGAATAATAAATGACGTTTAGCTAACGAACCTCCACTTGCCGTTGTGGCTATGTTCAAAGGCTGTTTGGTACATTACAGAGGTGGGCAGGGTAGAGCTACTTGTTGGAAAGTTTTCAGTCAGAATGAATATGCAGAACTTTATTTTGTAACAATTATTGTACGTACTAGGTACTTTATTGCTAATATCTTGCTTTATAGGAGGGTAGAATCAAGAAAAATCCATTCTTAGTGTAGTTATGGTGCCTATACTATATGTCTAGCTTACCCTAAACTTGGATAGCATTATTTTCGTTGTTCAAAATCATTCATTACACATTCCTTTGCCTGTCCCAGCTGTAGGTCAGTAGTTGTACTACTTAAATGCATTATACCACTTAAAAATAACGCATTGTTCAAATCATCACATCAAATTAATGTCGCTATGCCACAGCACTCGAGCGAAACAATTTTATATGCCTTATTGCTATCCATCTACTTTCTATTCATTCATATGTAAGCTATTCAGCAAATATCCCCCATAAAACATATCTCTATACCTAATACTGCTTCGCTGCAATATTAATATATTAATCCTGCATAGTAGGTAAGGTACGTTACCAAATGGAACAACAGAACAATATTGGTACATATCATATCAGCGATATTTCCACATCGTTCAATCTCATATACACTCGAGAGCAATGAATCCGGGTCACTTAAAGAATGTTAAAAATCTCGGAAACTAAAAATGATAGGTTAATGCAATAAATTGTATTTAATAGACAATGTAATACTCCTTAAATGAAAGTAAAAAAAATATGAGTCACCATACATTTTATTAACACAAAATTACATAAAGAAAAAACTGCCGATCTCTCCTTAAAACAAAAATAGGAAACATGAAATTTTTGAACTTTATTACGATTTTCTTGAATTTTAATACTTCGTATTGCCTCCTCGTGCTTCCATTACTGCGTTTACGCGGTTTGGCATGCTGTACACCAAGTTCCTTATACGATTTTGGGGAATATTCTCCCATTCCTCTGTGAGAGCAATTTTGAGCTCACGAAGCGTGATTGGGGGAGGGTTTCGTTGTTTTACGCATCTGCCTAGCTCGTCCCAAGCATGCTCGATCGGGTTGATATCCGGGCTGCGCGCTGGCCACTCCATACGAGTAATGTTCATCTCTTGAAGGTAGTCATTCACAATCCTACCTGTATGAGGTCGGGCATTGTCATGCATAAATATAGCATCCTCACCTAAATTGACCATAAATGGACCAACGTGATCATTGAGGATTTCTTCCACATATCTTACGCTAGTTAAAGAGCCGTTTTCTATGATCACCAGCTCTGTGCGACTTTCAGAAGAAATTCCGGCCCACACAAGTACAGACCCACCACCGTAGGCTACTTTTTCTTCGATGCATGCTTGCTTGAATCTTTCCCCTGGTCTTCGATACACTCTGTGTCTTCCATCGTGCTTGTAGAGCATAAATTTTGATTCGTCGGAGAACATAACTTTTGACCAATCTTCAATACTCCAATTTACGTGGCTCTGGGCATACCTTAGTCTCGAAATACGATGCCCACGCTCCAGTTTAGGGCCGTTTGCAGGTCTAAGGGGTTTTAAGTTAGATTCAGCAAGCCGACGTCTTACTGTCCATGCACTTGGGTTACTTCCTCCGAGGCGTCGAAACTGATTGGTGAGTTCAGTTCCTGTGAGAAAGCGATTTCGAAGCATGGTGTTCACCAAGTATCGGTCTTCTCGTGCTGTGGTACACCTGGTTCTGCCCGTTCCTGGTCTGCGTAGGTTAGAACCAGTTTCTTCGTAACGTCGGAGAACTCTTTGTACTGTTGACAGCGACACACCGACAGTCCTGGCTGTATCGCGCTGACTCCGGCCGGTTTCCAGCATTGTAAGTATTCTGGTGCATTCTTCAGGCGTAAGCGACATAATTTCAGCTTGATTAATGAATATAGAGCACTATCAACATGGTTTATGTACCCACATAAATGACAGATTACAAACAAAAGCAACACCAAATGCTGTAATTTCGTAGTTCCATCTTCGAAAGTAGCCCTTTTTCAAATTTGATTTTTTTATGATATAACTTTACCATAACTAAGAAGTTTTAATACCTTCATTTAAGGAGTATTACATTGTCTATTAAATACAATTTATTGCATTAACCTAGCATTTTTAGTTTCCGAGATTTTTAGGATTCTTTAAGTGACCCGGATTCATTGCTCTCGAGTGTATTTTGATAATGTCTACTCGTATGTTAGTCTTGTCGTGTTGTCTCATTTCTGGCTTATTGCCATCCCTTCTGAATCTCTATGTAGATATATTTTATATTGCAGTCATGTGTCGTATTGACCACAAAATATGACGGTACATTATCTTATTGGATATTTATTAGATACATTCATTTCAGACGATTAAAATTACTTCGAAGAATAACATTTGAGGCACGTGGGTACCTACCTCATGGTACTTCTATTTTACCTAAATCGAAGTAAGTACTATCTGGTACTTATATATGTATTAGAAATTTCTATATAAAAGTATTTGGGAATGCTCAATTTTTCAAAATTTAATTACGAATTGGGAAAAATCATCGACGATCTTTACCTTATCCATCTGGAGGCATACAATAGGTACTAGGTATTTTATTGTACATAAATATTCAATAGGGATCTATTCCGTATAAGAATGTTTTGTCCCCGATTGAGAGAAATTTATCTCATCAATTCTTAAACAAATTTCAACCGACTGACCGACCGACTTTTGAATCTGAAAATCTGACTAGTTGGATATAATATTTGTAATACACAAAGTTCAGTCAGATACAAATATTAAAACAAAGTTACAAGCCGCGTCCGCCTGTTCGCGATAAGCTTATTAATTACGAATAACCAGGGCGCTCATCGATCTCGGTGACAGTCCTAACAAAAGTAATAAACCACACAATAAACATCGGTGATAAAAGTGGAATATGGCAGTTCCAAGAACAACACAGTTTCAGTACCTAAGTAGATTACACAAGAATCGTTGATTGAGGCCAAAACTAGTAACATTTTATAGAAAAGAAAAAGGAGTAGTAAAACGTAGTGAAGCGCTCGTGGCCCCGCGAACTCAGTGTCCTGTAAACGATCACTGCAGTAAGCAACTTTCACTATGGCCGGTCCATGGATGGGTGACCATCCATGTGATCACTTTGTGACATTTATTTGAGCGTTTCCGTGCTTCGGAAGGCACGTTAAGCCGTTGGTCCCGGTTGCCAGTAAAATGGCAGCCGTTAAGCTAAGTTGAAGACTTTATTTTCAACAGCAGGCAGTCACAACCTGCGCCTGTCCATTTAAACACGGCAATACGGCTCACCACCTATTACGTGGGACAAATTATACAAAGGTGAAATGTGGGCATATAAATAATATGCCTCTGCCTACCCCTTCGGGGATAAAGGCGTGACCATATGTATGTATGTATGTAACACGTAGTGAACTATGTTTACGAGCTCACCTCATTGTTAGGAGATAAGGAGTGCTCTATACAAGGTGCTGTAATTAAGATCGACCTAGGTGTAGTCGCTTTTAGTTAGTAGCCAATTTATTGTGGGGGGGTTATTACTTATTATTACGTGCGGGTGTGCCGGGCGATTTGTTTGATTAGGTGCAAATTTAGACGTAGAGAACGGCACTTTAATATTGATTAAAGTTACCTATTTGTTTTAAATGGAAATTTTAAAAGCCTCGCTATTAAATTGACCTCGCAGAGTCCATTAAAATATTTCATGAAGATTTCATGTCGCTGACTCAATCAAGAAAAGTAAATTAAACTTTATGAGAATAGTAATATCCGCGCACTCAAAAGAGATTTAGGTACTCTCTCAAATTATAATCAAAACGAAACACTTTTTCACTTTTATATGGAATACTTTTTTATTCAACAAAATAATAAAACAGCTTTTGCATAAAAATCTCGTTTCAACTTCATTGTACAACAAATAAATTACATAACCTGTAGGATTTTTTAAATCTTCATAAGTCTTGTAATAATATTTTGGTTCAGGTTCATCATCACGCCTTTATCCCCGACGGGGTAGGCAGAGGCATATTATATACCTACCCACATTTCACCTTTTTATAATTTGTCCCACGTAATACGTTGTGAGCCGTATTGCCGTGTTTAAATGGACAGGCGCAGGTTGTGACTGCCTGCTGTTGAAATAAAGCCTTCAACTTGGCTTAACGACTGCCATTTTACTGGCAACCGGGACCAACGGCTTAACGTGCCTTCCGAAGCACGGAAACGCTCAAATAAATGTCACAAAGTGTCCGGCCATAGTGAAAGTTGCTTACTGCAGTGATCGTTTACAGAACACTGAGTCCGCGGGGCCACGAGCGCTTCTCAATAATATTTTGTATCATTAGTAAGTATTACTGAGATAATTTTTGTGTCTTTGGCTACAACTGAGTGAGAGTGTACAATGTCAGAGTAGAACTAAAGAACAAAAAGCCTTCCAATACGAAATCGATTGTGAATTTGTGAGCGTTTCATTTAAAACTATTTTTAATGTAACATTTATTTTAAACCAACTTTGAGATCGAAAAGGTCATTTTCCGAAATATGCAATCCATTAAGAGGGCATAAATTGAATTGTTTGAATAGGAATGCAATTTGACTGTGATGCAATTAACTTGACATTCTTTTGGTGCAATATTCTTATATTTTACACAATAAAAATTAATGTCGAAAAGTATTATTATTGTACCAAAATACGTCAAAATATACGATATACGTCAAAATTTTGAAAAGATGACAGTGGCTATTTAAATTATTTAAATTATTTTTTTATAGTTTCTTCACTGTATTTTATTATATTATCTTTGTGACTTCATGAAAACCTTTACCAGTTGTGGTAGCAATTTCTCGGTGTTCAATGTCCGCTCAATCACTGTTTTCACGTAGAGCATGATTGGAAGCCTGAAGACAAGTTTCTGACTAAACATTTAGCCACCTCCACAAACAGAGACAGGGCATCATTGCCAAACTTTGTTCTATATTTTCTTGGTTTTGCACATAAACTACATACCTATATAAACTACATAGTAACAAATGCGGCGACGGCGACGCGCCGGCTCTTCGGTGCGCCAAGGCAACCATAAGGCAACAGTGTCTCCTTTGTCAGTGTCAGTGTGTTTGTTTAAAGAGAGTTTTTTTTATTAGTGTAAATTTATATAAGAATATTCATACATAATCAGTCATTCCTTTTAACAAATTGTAATTATTCACTGTAAGTTTTTTATATTTATCTTTTTATGTCGCAAGACTGTAGTAATGGTGCAATTTTGAATGTAGCTAGTCAACCTTCCACGTCGCAATATAACCTGGTTCGTTGCCCCGATTGTTCCCAAGCTCGCTTTTTTAAGGGGGAACGTGGCTTGAGGGTACATTTTGGGAAAGTTCACAAGTCCCAAAATGTTTTTTCAAGACAAGAATCTCCTCCAAATTCTCAATTTTCTAATTCACAAATTCCTTTTTGGCAAACGATAGCAAAATTCAAAAATTCTATTCCTGTTTTAAAAAGAATTCCCCGAGGTGCAAGACCAGCAGTGGCTCAAAGCTTGGCCCACTGTATTGGTCTTGTAGTTCGGGAGAACTCATCCTACGCTTGGGAACAGTTGCTTACCTTCTCTTATAGAATTTTACATGTTGCAAAAGATCAGGCAGTCAAAAAGAGTTTAACATCTCAAATTAAAGACAATTGTAATTCGACGCATATTTTCGACCCAAAATTCTCAATTTTTTGTAAAAATTCATTATTCTATTATGTAGAATCAAAATTAAGAGAAGGTGATATAAGAGGAGCATCCAGGTTGTTATTTAGTAGCGACGTGGTGGCGCCTTGCTCTCCAGAAACTCTTGCTGATCTGAAGAGCAAGCACCCTGCGCCAAAGAATGACCTGTCCTTCCCCGATCCTCCAAATTTTAACGACGAATGTTTACGTGTTACAGCCAAGGAAGTGCTGACAGCTGTTGGCTCCTTTAGGAGTGGTTCAGCTGGTGGCCTAGATGGTTTGACTCCTCAGCATCTGAAAGATCTCCTGAGTCCAGCTGCTGGGGAGGCTGGTGAGGCACTCCTGAAGGAGCTAACAGGGTTAGTCAATCTTATGTTGTCCGGCAATGTGGACGAGGGCATCATTGATATTCTCTATGGTGCAAATCTGTGCGCCTTGCGAAAAAAAGATGGTGGCACTCGTCCCATTGCCGTTGGTTGTACCTTTAGGCGTATGGTAGCCAAAATTTGCTGCCATTTTTATAAGGAAGAGTTGGCCAGCAAATTTCAACTCCTACAACTCGGCTTCGGGTCAAAAGGGGGTTGTAAGGCTGCCATACATGCCCTGTCGACTTACCTTGGCTGCGGCGCAGGAGAGATCGTTCTTAAGGTTGACCTCAAAAACGCCTTTAATTCAGTAAATAGGGACACCATGTTGACACAGGCCAAATTAGAGACTCCAAAAATTTTTAATTTTCTTTGGCAGTGCTACAGACACCCATCAAAATTATTATACAAGGACAATATTTTAGACTCAGCAGTTGGATGTCAACAAGGTGACCCTCTTGGGCCAGTCATTTTCAGTTTATCCATACAATCCGTAATTAGTCAGCTAAATTCTAAATTAAATATTTGGTATCTAGATGACGGCACCTTAGGAGGAGATGTGGACACAGTTCTTAGTGATTTGGCTTTTCTCAAAAATGAATTTCAAAATATTGGCTTAGAACTAAATTCATCAAAATGTGAAATTTATTAACAAGATAATATTGATAAAGTTTCAGCATTTAACAAATTTAACATTCTGGCTCCAAATTTAAAATTATTGCAAAAAAGTTCTCTCCTACTCCTAGGCTCTCCCGTTTTTGAAGAAGCCTTTGATTCTTTTATTGAAGAGAAAATTCAAAATTTTTGTGCAGTTCCAAACCGACTTCTTCATATTAATATCCATTCTGCTTTTACAATTCTTCGGTACTGTCTTTTCGTCCCTAAATTAACACATGCCCTTCGTTCAGCACACTTATTTAAACATTCTGCCCTTTTGGAGAAAATGGACAAAATTATTCAAAACACACTTTGCCAAATTTTAAAGCGACCGAGCCTATCTCCAAGCGTCTTTGCCTATTCGTTTGGGCGGTCTCGGCGTTCGAAAAATTTCCGATGTGAGTTTACCAGCATTTTTGGCTTCAATACATGACACTGAAGAATTGACCAGGAAAATATTGTTTCCTACACTGGTTAATTCTGAAGTGTCAGGTAAGATTGAAGCCATTAATGCTTGGAAAATGGCTTGCCCAAATACTGATCTGCCTACCTACCCATGCTCTCAGAGACAGTGGGATAGGCCGCTCTGCAGCAGAGTTAGAATCAATTTACTGAACTCTTGCTCTAACGTTGCAGAACGTGCTCGCCTTTTGGCTGTGGGAGAATGGGAATCAGGTGTCTGGCTTCAGGCTCTTCCGTCGCCCAATATAGGTACTATGTTGGACGACACTACGTTCAGAACTGCCGCCTGCCTTCGTTTAGGTGCTCCTTGCGTGTCTCCACATCGTTGTCACTGTGGAGAAGCAGTCGACACGCTTGGGCACCACGGGCTTTCGTGCAGCAGGAGTGCAGGTCGTATGTCTCGTTATGCATACCTAAATGATATTATCCGCCGCGCTCTTGTCACCGCCGGCGTGCCAGCTATTCTTGAACCAAATGGTTTGGCGCGCGACGATGGCAGGAGACCGAATGGTATGTCATTGGTGCCATGGAAGATGGGAAGGCCTTTGGTGTGGGACGCAACTTGTGCCGACACCCTTGCCCCTTCTCATCTTCCAAGCACGGCGGGCTGCGCCTGTTCTGCTGCTGCATCTGCCGAGACACTCAAACGGCGCAAATATAATAATTTAATTGGTAATTATATATTTGAGCCGTTTGGTGTCGAGACACTAGGTTCGTGGGGCCCAAGTGCACGTGCGCTATATAAAGATATAGCAAAGCGTTTGGTCGATGCTTCTCGTGACCATAAGGCTGGCCTCTTTCTCGCTCAGAGAATAAGCATTGCCATCCAACGTGGCAATGCGGCCAGCCTTATGGGGACCTTGCCAGTCGATTGTGATGGGGAGGAATTCTTCGACACCTAGACGAGTGTTACAACAGTCTTGTGTATTTTTCCTTTCTGTTTATTCTTCTCCCATTTTTCTGTAAATATTAAATTCCTAGTTATAATTCTATTATTGTACCTAGTTGGAAACCAATTTTATACAAAAAACAATGTATGTCGACGCTATCTAAAATAAGCTCTAAAACTTGGCGAGTGACTGAGCTGTAGATTGGAATAAGAAATTTTAAAGTTAAAAACCTTTTTAAAATATTTTACATTTCAGAACAGATGATTTAATTGGTTTTTGGTGACTCGCTTTTTCGACTATTCGACATCTAATTCATATATGAATTAATAGTAACTGGCATGACTACCTGAAAGCGGGAAATATTTCAGTTCATTGAAGACTTAATAGGCATAATTAAGAAATATTACATACCGACGTTGTATTAATTGTGGTGGAAAACCTGAAACAAAAAGATAAAATGAAATTACTATGGATCTGAAAGCACATTTATGGGAATAATGCCGCTGGCGCCCTTAATACATCTGCGCCCTGAATATATCTTAGAACATTATATGCGATATCTAACGGCTGCAACCGTTATAATAACGAAACAAGGGAGTCTGGTTGTAGTGATGTATCAATACATCAATTGCCTGTAATTAACAGTACCTATAGGTACCAACATTATTATACCTATTATTTTACTTAAAAAAATCAAGACTTGTTAATGGGCTGCCATAATAGGACTTGTTAATCGGACTACTGATACTAGGGGATAATAACGAACAGCGCAACGATATTTTTATAATTTTCTTCTCTTTTTTCCTTTTTTGTTAACGTAAGAGAAAATCCTTCATGAATGCTATACCGGACTCTTACCGACTAAAAAACCTCACGTATCCTGCCCAACAGCCTACGGTTGGGAGCCACGGGTAAGCCCTCGGAAGGATGTCCCAGGACACTCTTTTTTCCCTTGTTAATAAATAATTTCATTCGGCCATCAATGAAACCTTTCCTTATATTTAAGGGTCGCATAAAATTAAGCGCGGGCTTATAAAATATGATCGCACGGTGAAGCAGTTTCTGAGGATAAAATGTTTTTTCTCTAAGCACAATTTGAACATGTCCCCTTCTATCGGTCCCATCGTTTCATAAAGATTTTTTGATTACATTCAGTTGTTTGGATATCGCTACCCTGTAATATAGCCGCAGCCTACGCCTCTTCATTCTCACACGGCAATAGGTTCGCCGCCTATTACGTGGGATAGAAATGCAAATATTGAAATTTGGGCGCATAATGCATTTGTCTACCTCATATCGCGACGCAGTAGTGTAGGTATGGATACAGCACGTGTCAAAAATATCTACAAGATTTTTTTCTGTGAAATTACAATAGTATAAAAGGGCATTAGGTACCACATTGATAAAAAATGGATGGAGATGTAAATATAAAAATATTATCTGTCTGAGTAAAGCTTTTTAAGTTTTCTAAAAATCTGCCATAGTTTTTTATCAGTCTTTGGTTAAAATATTTAGTTATTCGTTATTAGAAACTCTCTGCACCTCATCACTATACATTGCTCAAACTGCACCAATTCCAACAACCATTGCTACCAATTAGTATGCGAGTCAGCTCAATATGCTGCAGCCTTGTTCACTACATCAGTAGCGCACGACTTCACCTGCAAGTTAATACATATTTCACAGTCGTGTTTTGAATATATTAAGCTATTTAGTTCCGAAAAATTGTTTATATTGGTCATAATACATCGCTTCTAAAGTCTTATTTTCTTTTAAGCAAACAATTATAGAATTGAACACTCTAGATTTTGATTTATCATAGGTACCTACTTAGAGTCTTTCCTGAAAATTAATTAATCAAATCATTTCACCTAATCGCAGTTCACTTTCATCCTCTCCCATGTTTGTTTTCTTAAATAAAGAAAAAGGGATACATTGGTAAGATACGATAATATTTATCCAAAATAATAATCCCCGTCTATCGGAAATAGACCGCCTAGATTCTTAATCAATAAAGGTTACCTTGCTTATTCAACCTCCGATCCGGCACGTTCTTTACCAAATTACAGACCCTTTGTAGCAAGGTACACCATAAATATTCAAGATCAACGAATTTATGACACATCTTTTTAGATACATACCTACCTAATATCTTTTAATTTCAGGTTACTTACGTAAAACTGCTCCGACTTGAGGTGTATTGAACGTCACATTCGTAGCCGAGTGTAGGTAATAAAAATATTAAGTGAGCGACGTACCTATTATATGTATTGTGTGTGTTGAAATTGTACTTGGCGTCAAATACCGTTATGTAAGCTTAGTCTAGGTAACTAATTGCCATATTTTACAAATAACTTTAGTAAAATCACTGAGAAATTACATTATCTACCTACGAAAAGATTTAATCGACATTAAAATGAACTCAACAACCCCAAAAATATTCCCATGGGAAGCGGGAACAGTAACATAACTAAGCCGATAACGATCACCGTCTAAGTAAGTTTATAATAATAAAAAACCACACTAAGCAACATTGAGACATTAAACCATTTTCTTTTCCTCTATTGCTGTACACAATACCTACAAGACAAGGTACGATGTCGGTTGTGCGGCGGAACCCTGGCTCAGATAGTTGTAGCTCACAACAAGAGGACACGCCGCACCCGCACTCGCTCGATTACACTCATTGTTTCTGGATCCAACAACTCATAGACCTTGTTTAGAAATGACACTGTTTTCTATTTGACGTGTTCTGTGTTTGTAGGCTTGTAGGGTATTAGTTCGATTTGTGCATGAATAAATAATAGTATAATATAGAATCTTAGACCATATATCACGGGACTAGCCTTTGCGAACCACCGCATACAAAAATATTCTGCCAGTTTTCATACAAGTGAAGGGGGAAACACAAAGACATATATAATTTCATTGCATTTAAAAATGTATTAATCGACAAACGCGTAATGGCTGTTGTGTGTTAATTTTTATTGTACAGTCAACTACAATGAAATGTACTAGTTTAATCATATAAAATGATGTACTGATGTACAGTGCTTTTTATAAAGCCAAAAGACCAAATGGTCATGTGCAATGGCAGAAAACAATGCTTAAGTAAGGCGCATCCGGTGGTTAGATGATCTAAGTATAGAATAGATAATTATTTGTTGCTTTTTTTTTTTTTTGTTTAACGTGAGGGAAAATCCTCATGGATGTTATGCCGGACTCCTACCGACTAAAAAACCTCACGTCACGCCCAACAGCCTATGGTTGGGAGCCCCGGGTAAGCCCTCGGAAGGATGTCCCAGGACTCCCAACAGACCCACGGCCGCCACTGCGGCCTCGCCCAGGGTGTGGTTCGGGTGCTATCCCGCGTCTTTGGGGGGTTTCGGGTGTGATCCCGCTTCTAAGGGGGGTGTGTGTGAATTGCTCACGTCACGCTGCCGTCATGGGCCTGCTTCTGTAAGGACGGTGAGCGGCCCTCTCACCGTCCTCAGACCCCCGGTCATGGAGGCCGATAGTCCTCGGCGAAGACACGTCGGCGGCGCCCAGGGCGCCGACTGCGAAACTCGGGTGGGAGAGTTCTCTCCCGCACCCGGCCCGCCGCCTCCTTCGCGAGCATGACCTGCTCGCAGAAAGAGGCGGCGCAGTCCCACTTACTCCCGCTGAAGAGCATGGCTCGCACCATGGCCTCGAGCGAGAGTGGCGAATCCCCCCTTTGGTTGCTCAAGTCGCACCTTCCATGTCTCCACGGTTTCCTGGTGGAGCAGGGTTCGCTGGGCCTCGATTTCTCGAGACGCGTAGAAGCCAGGCGTTGCAACAATAAAATTTGTTGAGTTTGATAATAAAAAGTAAGTAGGTACATATTACAAATTTTTACAAATTTTTACAAAAAAATTTTAGACTTTATAGTTTCACTTAATTTCAGTGATATCGTTATCGTCACGATATTGATTTTTATCAGCTTGCGCTAAAAAAGATTCCGATCTAAAGGTTATCTTAATCCCATCAACAAAGCCATGAAAATAAATATTCCATTCACGAGCTCACGGTAACGGCCCAATTGACCGATTGACGCAATGGTAACTGATGAGGGACTGTGTCAAATGTTACGAGTTCGCATTGATACCCAACGTTTGTCGCTTTTCTACGATCCGAATTGCTTGCGAGCTGTATTATATTTATCTTCACAAAATTATAGTAACTCTAAATAAACCGTTATATTGAAGCAAACAAATTTATATCAAACCAATGTCTATAAATTTGGACGTTTTATTATAAACTGTTTATTATTTTCTTGTTATAATCAAAGTTTAGTTTTGTAAATCTTTAATACTTAATACTAATATAATATTATAAAGAAGTAAAGTTGGTGTGTTTGTTAAATTGTAAGGGGTAGGTAATCTCGGGATCTACTGAACCGATTTTAAAAATTCTTTCATCAATGGAAAGCTACGTTATTGTGGAGTGTAGGCTATATAGCATCACGCTACAACGAATAGGAGCGGAGCAGTCATAGTAAATGTTTCAAAAACGGTTGAAAAGTTATTTCTTTTGAGAGCTTTTCGTTGCGTGTGCTGCGTAAATATTTAAAGAACTTATGTAAAAAATATGTACTTACTACAAAATTGTTTCTCTTAAAAAAGTTCTAAAAAAATTGCGCGATAGCATGTGTCTATCTTTGGGTTGGTGCATAATAACCATTTTAATGGCAATCATTTTTTTTCTACAATAATGCCACGGGATACCTCTTTCATAAACGAAATTGTTCTTAAAAATAATGTGACGGGAATACACGCGACGAGAAACCTTTCTCTTTCTTTCTCACACGTAGTATTGAATATTAACGACTAGACGCTACGGGAGTAAACGCAACGCGATGGGAGTAAATGCGACGGGAACAGGTAATACTCTCTCTTAATGTGGCGCAAACGAAGTTGCGCGGGTCAGCTAGTTATTTATAAGTCAATGAAGTAATTCTGTTGTATCCAATAATTTATAACGAATACTGTTTATTGCCTGTAAAATGTCACAAGCTGGCACTGGATGCGGAAGGAGCAGCACCGTGTGTTGTGACGTAAATTGGAAGAGACATCCAGCAGTGGACTGCATGGGCTGCTTTGATGATTGACTGTTTATTAGTACAGTTTATCTTATAGTGAAATGAAGACATATAGTCTGCTTCTGCCCAACCCTTTGGGAAATAAGCCGCTACTATAGTTTACAGGTACCCTGAACAGTACGGTTTGGAGTAGCATCACCTTTTCGACCGAATTGTTGAACTTAATCACTCTCAGTCAAGAAATTTAACGAACTAACTTACTCAGATTTAAAGAGTGCAGACATTGTAATTTAAAATCTACGTTGAGTTATCTCAAGAATCTCACTTGCACCCTGCAGTCCTGGACTGAAGCCAAACATTAAAAGTTCTTTCAAGAGCCTGTAAATTTTCCGTCACATAAATTGTAAAGGGTTATGAAACTTTGTTTGAAAGTTCATTGAATTCAATATTATTTTATGCTTGGTTCAAATTGTTCATGTGTAAAATTTAGTGTTAATGGATGGAATTACGAGTATGTAATGAGGCAAGGAGAACGCTTTGTCTAGACTGTCACTCGAAGCCAAAACCAACTGACTCTGTAACCACTTCAGCGACACTGAATAGACCATCACGTGCAAATTACGTTTATTTTAATACCCCAATAATTCCCTTGGGAACGTAACCCTGAACGTCTCTCTTGTGGCTTACATATTTAATTAATTCTTCACAAAGAAGAACCGCTCCGTTTTACATTAGAATTTGTAACTTTGCGAGCTTATTTATGTCACAAATCCTTCACGCATATCAGCAATTATAATTTGAATTAAATAGGTACCTACTTTAGTACTACAGACTCATTTCTGTGTATTTATTTTGTAACTTTGCCATTTAGGGCATTAGGTAGGTATGCCTCTGGAGACTCTGGAGCGGAACCCGTGGGGGCGCCCGTACCTCATGGTAAGAGGCAAATTACGCCCTAAAGCGCCCCCACTAACCCAGAGTCTCCAGCCGGAGCGGCTTGAAGGGGTCCTGGACTCCTTGTTCCCGTCGAGAGCGGAGGAACACGTTCCTCCGCGCATGGCTCCGTCTCAGGCGCCCAACGCGGAACGCAGCGAGAACGACGTGCCCGTAGTCACCGAGGGTGAGTTAGGGGCGGCTGTCCTGCGGCTTAAATCCCGCAGAAACACCGCCCCTGGACCCGACGGCATTCCAGACCGTGCATGGGTCCTGGCTCTCGAGGAGCTTGGGCCTCGACTTATGGGTCTTTATAGCGCATGCCTCGAGAAAGGCCAGTTTCCCAAGGTCTGGAAGACAGGGAAACTGGTCTTGATTCGAAAGGCGGGGCGGCCGGCAAATTCCCCATCAGGGTACCGGCCGATCGTGTTGCTCGACGAGGTGTGCAAGCTCTTTGAGCGCATTATTGCACAACGCCTCGTCGGGCACCTCACACGCGTGGGGCCTGATCTGGCGGATAGTCAGTTTGGCTTCCGTCAGGGACGCTTCACCGTGGACGCGATCATGCGCATTAGAGGCCTGACGAAGGAAGCAGTCTCACAGGGTGAGGTGGTGGTGGCGGTGTCCCTCGACATCGCCAACGCATTCAACACCTTGCCCTGGGGCTGCGTCAGGGAGGCGCTTATCTATCATGGAGTGCCTCCCTACCTCCGTCGAATTGTCGGGGCTTATCTCTCCGAGAGAGCCATAAATTACCCGAGCTGGCTAGGGCCGGGTCGGCGAGATGTGTCGTGCGGTGTTCCACAGGGATCGGTGTTAGGACCGCTCCTGTGGAAAATCAGTTACGACTGGGTGCCGCGTGGTCCGTTGCTCAGAGGGGTCGGCGTAACGTGTTACGCCGACGACACCCTCGTTACGGCGCGGGGAGCAACGCACCGTGACGCAGCACTTAAGGCCACGGCAGGGGTTGCTCAGGTCGTAGGTCGGATTCGGCGACTGGGTCTCGAGGTCGCCCTTCACAAATTCGAGGCTCTGTGCTTCCACGGACCTCGGATGGGGCCACCTGCGGGATCCAGCCTACAGGTAGGGGGCGTCAGCAGCATCCCCAGGTACAAGAGGCTGTACCTGGGGATCGTGCGAAGCATGGCCCTGTACGGGGCTCCCGTATGGGCGGAGACCCTGACGGCCAGCAATGAGGCTCGACTGTTGAGCCCGCAGAGAGTGATGGCCGTCAGGGTGATAAGAGGATACCGCACGATCTCCGGTGAGGCGGCATGTCTCCTAGCCGGGACCCCTCCATGGGACCTGGAAGCGAGAGCCCTTGCGTCACTGTTCAGATGGCGCAAGGAGGCGCTGGAGCGGGGCCAAAGGCCTGCGTCTCGAGAAATCGAGGCCCAGCGGACCCTGCTCCACCAGGAAACCGTGGAGACATAGAAGGTGCAACTTGAGCAACCAAAGGGGGGATTCGCCACAATCGCGGCCGTCAGACCGGTCATGGACGAGTGGCTGGAGAGAAGACACGGTGCTCTCTCCTACCGGTTGACACAGATGCTTGCCGGGCACGGTAGCTTCGGTAGGTATCTGTGGCGAAAACACCGGGAAACCACGGCCGAGTGTCAGCACTGCGAGGACCGCAGCGATGACACGGCGCTCCACACTCTGGTGAAGTGCACGGCGTGGGCACAACAGCGCCAGGTCCTCGTAGTGGGTCTGGGCGTGGACACTCTCTCGCTCGAGGCCATGGTGCGAGCCATGCTCTCCAGCGGGAGTAAGTGGGACTGCGCCGCCTCTTTCTGCGAGCAGGTCATGCTCGCGAAGGAGGCGGCAGGCCGGGTGCGGGAGAGAACTCTCCCACCCGAGTTCCGCAGTCGGCGCCCCGGGCGCCGCCGACGTGTCTTCGCCGAGGACTATCGGCCTCCATGACCGGGGGTCTGAGGACGGTGAGAGGGCTGCTCACCGTCCTTACAGAAGCAGGCCCATGACGGCAGCGTGACGTGAGCAACTCACGCACGCCCCCCCCCCCCCCCTTAGAAGCGGGGTCACACCCGAAACCCCCCATAGACGCGGGATTGCACCCGAACCACCCCCTGGGCGAGGCCGCATTGGCGGCCGTAGGTCTGTTGGGAGTCACGGGACATCCTTCCTGAGGGCTTACCCGGGGCTCTCAACCATAGGCTGTTAGGCGTGGCGTGAGGTTTTTTTAGTCGGTAAGAGTCCGGCATAACATCCTATGAGGATTTTCCCTCACGTTAAACAAAAAAAAAAAAAAAAAAGGTAGGTATGTCTCTTGAAGATAAGAGGCCTTTGAAGAATCCCCTTCATTATTCTGAACTGTTATCCTGCTATTTATACTGTTTGTGTGTTAAAATTACTATTTGTGACTTAAATAATAAAACTATAAAAGACGACCACATGCTAGTCGAACTCGTACACTGAAGGTTCCGTACCAAAATACTGAGATAGAGGTTTAACTGGCTAATAAAAATGTTATCTTCATCCTTATCAACTGCGTACCTACCAATTGCCGTATCTATCACCTACACATATTTGAAAAAATAATAAAACACGATAAAACAATGGCCTAATATATAGACGGCCTAATATACACTCGAGAGCAATGAATCCGGGTCACTTAAAGAATCCTAAAAATCTCGGAAACTAAAAATGCTAGGTTAATGCAATAAATTGTATTTAATAGACAATGTAATACTCCTTAAATGAAGGTATTAAAACTTCTTAGTTATGGTAAAGTTATATCATAAAAAAATCAAATTTGAAAAAGGGCTACTTTCGAAGATGGAACTACGAAATTACAGCATTTGGTGTTGCTTTTGTTTGTAATCTGTCATTTATGTGGGTACATAAACCATGTTGATAGTGCTCTATATTCATTAATCAAGCTGAAATTATGTCGCTTACGCCTGAAGAATGCACCAGAATACTTACAATGCTGGAAACCGGCCGGAGTCAGCGCGATACAGCCAGGACTGTCGGTGTGTCGCTGTCAACAGTACAAAGAGTTCTCCGACGTTACGAAGAAACTGGTTCTAACCTACGCAGACCAGGAACGGGCAGAACCAGGTGTACCACAGCACGAGAAGACCGATACTTGGTGAACACCATGCTTCGAAATCGCTTTCTCACAGGAACTGAACTCACCAATCAGTTTCGACGCCTCGGAGGAAGTAACCCAAGTGCATGGACAGTAAGACGTCGGCTTGCTGAATCTAACTTAAAACCCCTTAGACCTGCAAACGGCCCTAAACTGGAGCGTGGGCATCGTATTTCGAGACTAAGGTATGCCCAGAGCCACGTAAATTGGAGTATTGAAGATTGGTCAAAAGTTATGTTCTCCGACGAATCAAAATTTATGCTCTACAAGCACGATGGAAGACACAGAGTGTATCGAAGACCAGGGGAAAGATTCAAGCAAGCATGCATCGAAGAAAAAGTAGCCTACGGTGGTGGGTCTGTACTTGTGTGGGCCGGAATTTCTTCTGAAAGTCGCACAGAGCTGGTGATCATAGAAAACGGCTCTTTAACTAGCGTAAGATATGTGGAAGAAATCCTCAATGATCACGTTGGTCCATTTATGGTCAATTTAGGTGAGGATGCTATATTTATGCATGACAATGCCCGACCTCATACAGGTAGGATTGTGAATGACTACCTTCAAGAGATGAACATTACTCGTATGGAGTGGCCAGCGCGCAGCCCGGATATCAACCCGATCGAGCATGCTTGGGACGAGCTAGGCAGATGCGTAAAACAACGAAACCCTCCCCCAATCACGCTTCGTGAGCTCAAAATTGCTCTCACAGAGGAATGGGAGAATATTCCCCAAAATCGTATAAGGAACTTGGTGTACAGCATGCCAAACCGCGTAAACGCAGTAATGGAAGCACGAGGAGGCAATACGAAGTATTAAAATTCAAGAAAATCGTAATAAAGTTCAAAAATTTCATGTTTCCTATTTTTGTTTTAAGGAGAGATCGGCAGTTTTTTCTTTATGTAATTTTGTGTTAATAAAATGTATGGTGACTCATATTTTTTTTACTTTCATTTAAGGAGTATTACATTGTCTATTAAATACAATTTATTGCATTAACCTATCATTTTTAGTTTCCGAGATTTTTAACATTCTTTAAGTGACCCGGAGTCATTGCTCTCGAGTGTATTTAAGCCCGGAAAAGGCACGAAACCACAATCGGAATTTGAACCATTGTTAAACGTAATTTTTTTAAGTAGGTAACTACTCATCAAGAGAGACCTTCATAAATAAGATTAATTTATTTTATTATGAAATTGTTAGTGGTAAAGCCTCCACACTATTTATCCTTCCACTGAATAGGTACTAAACCCCAAAGTACCGTAATGTATCTACCTACTGTGTTATATGGTACCAGTAGTAGTAGTAGTAGGTAAGTACTGTTCTTAACTTACAAAATCTTCATTATCTCGCTTACAGTGCCATTGCATAACATTTTGTTGTTAAAGCTATAGGTAACTATATTTTGTTCTTAATAGTTTTTAAGAAGGTAATTGTTGAATAATAAACCAAATTGTAACGTAAACGTGAATTCTTTCCCAAATTTCATCCTCCAAACTTAGAAACATAACTCATTCCGCCAAGGAGTACATTTGAGTGACGTGAACGATAGCCCACAATTAGTAACGTAGACTCTAGCAAACCTCTCTTTGTCTCGCTTTTGTTAATCGCTCTCCGAAAAACGGAAAATCTTTTAAATGTTTCTTTTGTCCAAATAATTTTGCTACATCAAATTTACTTTTGTTGCCCAGTGAGTCTGTAATCTGATCGTTAAAAAACGGATTACTTTGATAAATATCCTAGATTAATTGTTGTTCGACTCGCAAGGAAAAAATTGGCAACAAGTAGGAGTTAAAGTGACACCAAGTAGGAGATACCTACCTATGCGAATTTAGATTTTGTGTTATGGTACAAGTGATAAAAATGTTACCTACTACTCGTATACTTCAGCAATCAAATCTAATAATATTCTCGCTCATTTACTTGCATTTCTTTTCTTTGCTACACTTGGTAAGAACATTTTTTATACTACAAGGTGACAGACAAGCATACGGCCCACCACAGCTTATAATATTGATAACAATAGCATCCATAATAGTAAGACCTGCGACCTAAATGCCATTGTCACGTGTTGAGTCAGGTCTTGTGGAAAGAGAATAGTATTTATGTAGGAACTCCCATGATATGAAAAAAACTAGTGAAAGCAAAAGTATTAAGTACTTTTTTTTTTTTTTTTTTTTTTATACCACTAAGGTGGCAGACAAGCATACGGCCCACCAGAAGGACCGGTGGTCACCGCAGCCTATGAACGTTTGCAACACCAGAGGTGCCACACTCGCGCTGCCGACCCTGTAAAAACCTTCTAAGACCCCTTTTGAAGAACCCCATACTATAGGCGTTTGGGAAAACCGAGGCAGGGAGGTCATTCCACAACCTAAGCGTGCGCGGAAGAAAACACTCGGATCTAACCGTGCTAGAACGCACCGGACGCAGAGTGTGAGGATGAACTCCCTGTCTGTGGCGAGCGGTGCGATGATAGAACGTAGCCGTAGGCATCATATCAAACAATTCCTCAGAGCACATACCATTGTACAGGCGGTAGAACACGCATAAGGAGGCAAAGTCTCTCCTGTCGCGAAGAGGTTCCACACCAGCTGTAAGTACAGGATCGTTGACAATTCTTACAGCTCGCCTTTGCACCGAGTCAAATGGACGAAGCTGATATTCAGGTGCTCCCGCCCAGAGGTGACAGCAGTACTCCATATGCGGCCGCACTTGCGACTTATAGAGAAGCAGTGTTTGCGCCGCAGTGAAGTACCGCCGCGCCCTGTTGAGCACACCTAGCTTCTTGGACGCCAGCTTAGCCTTGTCCTCCAAATGACTACGGAACTGAACGTCACTGGAGATGTCAACGCCAAGGATCCCTATACTTTTGGAGATGGAAAGAGATGTGCCCTGAAATTGCGGCGCTACAGTAATTGGGGTTTGCTTAGCGGTGAAAAAACACGCTTGTGTCTTGGAAGGGTTGAACTGGACAAGATTTTGTCCACCCCAATCGGACACTCTAGTAAGAGTAGCCTCGATTTCAGACACAAGCTGTTCACGATTTTCCTCCACTGTGTCCCGAGAGATACCGGGGCGGCCCGTGTAACAAGTGTCCCCCGTACTGTCGTCCGCCTAACAATGAATGCCGTCAATAGACAACATGTCATTGATATGCAGCAGAAACAGAGTAGGGGACAACACTGAGCCTTGCGGTACTCCAGCGTTTATAGCCATGCAGTCTGAACAGCTGCCGTCAACGACGGCCCTGATGCTTCTACCGGCCAAAAAGCTGGACACCCATCCGCATAATCTCTCGGGTAGTCCATATGAGGGCAGTTTCGTAAGAAGACCACGGTGCCAGACCCGGTCAAAGGCTTTAGAGATGTCGAGGCTCACAGCTAGAGCCTCACCCTTACTCTCGATAGCCGCCGCGCATCGGTGTGTTAGGTACACAAGAAGATCGCCCGTCGAGCGACCGTGACGGAAACCGTACTGCCGGTCGCTGAGCAGGTCGTGTTCCTCAAGGTACCCCAGGAGCTGTGTATTAATTACACGCTCCATCACCTTGGATAAAAGGGAGGTGACGGCTATAGGCCTGTAATTGGCCGGGTCGGTTCTGTCACCCTTCTTGGGTACAGGATGTACATACGCAATCTTCCACGACGCCGGGACTTGTTGCATAGAATAGGAAAGTGTGAAAAGACGTGTAAGTACCGGACACAACTCTGGACCACAATGCTTAAGTACCACCGCGGGAATGCCGTCTGGCCCACTCGACTTATGAACGTCCAGAGATTGAAGCTCCCGCCGGACATTCCGCTGTGTAAATTTAACTTCCGGCATGGAAGTGCCACAACTCGGAATGCCCGGCGGTAAAGCACCTCCGTCGCTCATGGTCGAGTTAGAGGCAAAGAGATTACCCAAAAGGTCGGCTTTCTCCTTGGCACTCTGGGCCAAACTACCGTCGGGTTTAAGCAAGGGTGGTAATCCTGACCGACAGAAGTTTCCCTCGGCAGCTTTGGCAAGCGACCAAAATTCACGACTTCCTGAAGGGTAGCCTGCTAGCCGTTCGCCAATTCTGCCGACGAAATCGAACTTGGCCTTGACAATTGCTCTTTTACTGGACCTCGAGGCGGCATTTAATTTGCGTTTTACCTCAGAGATGTTTGGATCTGAATTTGCACGAGCCGTGGTCTAAGCTCTGTAGGCAGATTCCTTCTGTATTAGAGCTTCTCTGCAGAGCCGATTGAACCACGGTCGCTTTTTTGCACCTACAGGGATCCATCGGTTGGGAATGTAGCATTCCATACCCTCCAAGATCCCCTCAGCGCCTGCTACAGCACAAGAATCCAGATCCTCTGAGGCAAAACAAAGCCGCCGCCACGGGTACGACGCATAGAACTCTCGCAGTCCATCCCAGTCTGCTGACTTGTAGTGCCACACATGTCGCCACTCCTTGGGCCGAGGTGGTTCAGGCCTTGCGAGAGGCACATGCGTCCGAACGACACAGTGGTCCGACGATCCTAGCGGAGCATCCACCGAAACGTTGTATCCGTCCGGACGCGTTGTCAGCAGAAGGTCCAGCAATGCACTATGCTCGTTCTCCTTGTCTGGTATCCTTGTATGGGATTTAACCAGCTGGGAGAACCCATAGGTCAAGGCAAATTCGTGAGCAGCTTTTCCCGCAAAGTCGGTGGTCCGGGAGCCCAACCAGTCAACATGATGACCGTTGAAATCTCCCAAAACCACTATCTCAGCGGAGGGACACTGCTCAATCACCCTGTCAGTCGATTGCTGCAGGTGGTCATAAAGGCGAACTGTGTCCGTATTACCGCTGTGAGACCTATACACGCACGCGTAGATCCGGGTGTGGCCCCCGTGATCCACGCGCGCCCATAACGTAGACAGGTCCCTGTCTTCGAGGCTTGTAAGACGGCGACAGCAGACATCATCCCGGACGTACATACACACCCCGGCTTTTTGTAGTCGAAGTTGTACTTGCAAAATTTACTCTCTATTTCCTGCAAACTTTTATTGTTGCAGTCTCCTTTATAGCATAGAATCAATAAACTTCTTGTTTATTTATTCTATGCTATAAATAATGCTAAATAATGCCCTGAGATCGTTCTCACCAGACTGTTCAGAGTTCAATCCGATTGACGTTGTCATTTTTTTGATGATCCAACACTGACCTTGTGACGCAGTTTAATGCAACAGAGTCACAGCTACAGACAAAATCTCTCCATGAGCCCCTCTGCACTCTATTTTATAGAGGGGCTAAAACATAAAAGTGATCGAGCAAATTGTTTTGATATTTTCTTCTAAGTTTCCGTTTCAATAGGCATTTATTCAAAAAGCATATCGACGAACGTGCCCATAAATTAGGAATATTATACAATTTTATAGAGAAATCAATAACATCATCGTTATCCCAGATCTGGGTCGCGGCCAAGTGCCTAAATGTTTAGCTTATTAAAGTATCCAACAACATTTTAGTTTGCTTCATTAAAGTAGGTACGGCGCATTACCTATAAGTAACTAACTTTATAATTTGTTCACAAAGTATTTTTATTTCGATTGTTTCGTACAAACACTGCTAAAAGCTGGCGTTGAATTTGTTTTCATACTAAGTAGTTATCAAAGTTGTTTCTTTCTAAATTATTTTAACTACAAATTTGCTGTCTCGTAAAAAAAAACTAATTTCTCGAAATTAGGAACTCAATGCGGAAAGAACAGGACCGTATTATTACGAAAATCAGGAGCGCCTTTACGTCCTGCAGAGGACTGCCATCGGCTAATTTGTTTGGCTGTCCCGACCTCACTTGACTTTTCTATGTCTATTTTTGACATCTTTCAAGGAATAATGGACTCAAGTGAAAAAATTTAAAATAAATTCTAGCAGGGAAAATGCCATGGTTGTATTCATCTATTTATGCAATGTCGGTCCACAACATTCACTTTGACAAAGTTCACACGAAATTCCAGCTTAGCGTGGGCAGCACGAAACTTAGGTACCTACATGTAGAGGATTAATGCTGAAAACTGGAATATACATCTTGAATACGGTTTACCTTTTGAGTTTTCTGCCGAACGAGATGAGAGTTTCCATGCAAATCTTCGTGTATTATGTTGCTCTTAGTTTCATCAAAAGTCATCTACATCTCTAAAATATAGATTATCTTATCACACGAGAAATTTATTTATTAAGTTGTATAAATTTTATTTATTTAGTTCTTCAAAATTCAACAACTCAAACACATCTTTAAATTTTTCAAGTTAAGTCGGCTCTGGTGCAGAGACAATCGGATTTGAAATTAATTATGTCTTTTACGGGAAAAATCTAAGCTGAATTTGTGAAGAGGCCGGAGTCATGCCGCGACCGACGGCGTGACACGTACACATTACGGACGAACGACAAGGAGACGAGACGTTACCGGAGCTACGAGAGCTACAAACTGTATTATGGCAGTAAAACTTTGATATCTGCTTCATATCGCAAATTTGTGTAATTGCATTTCAAAACATGTGGTAATATTTTCTGTTTGTTTTTACTTATCTGACTTTTTAAAACATCGCATTTCGTAGAGGCCATTTTCAGGTTGAACTCTTGTTACATAGAATAAATCATTTTTTAACATAATTTGATTGTTCTTTGATTTATTAAACGAATTGTTTAGGTATATTTTGCAGATTATAAAATTTTATTTGCTGACGTAAAATTGTGAGTATTTTGCAACCGTAAGCCAAAACGGAAATATTTCTAGTAGGTAGAACTTAATCTTTAAGTAGGTACTCACTGAAACTTGTGTTTGATATTTATTTGACGGGTCATAACTTAAACGGCTTTGCAACATGGAACGCTCTGAAATTTCTGATATCATACGAGTTCGAGGCGCCGACACAAATAAACATTTCGTATTAGATTTGTAGTCGAGAGACGCTAGTTCTGCAATATGCTAAGTTGTACCTAACTAAGTCACAGTGTAGATAAAGAACATTTAGTCATATTAAGCGCAGTCTTTGAAAATCCTTTCATATCCTTTTAGTCTACAAGAAAAGCGAATTTAGCTTGTTTTACGACCATGTAGGTAGGTACCTAGGTATTTATTAGGTATACAGTTAATCCAGCCTAACATAGGTACCTACCTAATACTTAATTTTATTTATTTATTTCGCAGAATTTTCATGGTAAACACTGTGTGCAGTAGCTATTTATTAACATAAATGGTTAAAATTGATTTCGTAAAATAAGGTAATTAGTAACCGCAACATTGACTTCATTATCTACTTGTCGTAATCAAATAATTAAACCAAATCGGAATCAAATCTAAGTGGCTTTTACGAAAAGAATTAGAAGACTTGTTTGTTTTTACGAACTGTTCTTCCCGTACCTACCTACAGAATAACTTCTAAAACGAAGAAAGAATCTTAAACTTCAAAGCCAACTTCAAGAAACTTGAACGCCAATCTTCAACAAACGTTCTCCCGAAACATTTTTTCCTCAATCCTCTTACAATATTCTGCTTACCTACGTAGGTACGCAGTTAAATATTCTGAACGCGTACGACTATTTTTCGATTTTGGTTAATATCGTACCTAATGCGTTGTGTGGGGAGATGGAACTTCAAAGCTGTTTTGTAGCGTGATCATAGTTTCGATCGACTGATAACATAATTTTGGTGAACACGGATAAACCTTGTTACTTACCTTTTATCAGAATTTTTATAGTAAAACCTTGTTATTTAAGTTTTTTCCTTTTCCAATGATTGATTTATAACAGGGATAGTTTCAGTAGATTGGTAGTTATTGTTATAGAACAGGAAAGATTTGTGTTTTTGTTTGTAATAAAAAGGTTCAGAAACTACTTACCTAATCAATTTTAAAAACTCTTATTATTATCTATACATAGATATAATAAAATGATCATTTTTGCTTGAAGCTGATGATGATTGAAGCGCTCGTGGCCCTGCGGACTCACTATGGCCGGATATGGATGGGTGACCACCACGTGGACCACTTTGTGACATTTATTTACGAGCGTTTCCGTGCTTCGGAAGGCACGATAAGCCATTGGTCCCGGTTGTCGGTAAAATAACAGTCGTTAAGCCAAGTTGAAGGCCTTACGGGCGGCTTGAAAAATTTCAACTGTGGGTCGTCACAACCTGCGCCCGGGTCGGCAGCGCGTGTGTAGCGCCTCTGGTGTTGCAAACGTCTATAGGCTACGGTTACCAACCTTCCGGTGGGCCGTAAGCTTGTCTGCCACCTAAGTAGGTAGTATAAAAAAAATGATAGATAAGTTAAAACTGTACATTGAAAATATAAAAAAAAAATACTCGCTGGGTGTTTAACATAAGATACCGAAGCCGAAATATAGTTAGAAAAAATTCTGTCTGTTTGTCAGTTTGCTTTGCTTTGTCCGGAAGGATCTACTCTGAAAAGTAGGTATCTACTCAACAGATTTGATTCAAATATTGCACAAATATTAACTAGGGGTAGGGTCTTCAAATAGGCTATAATGCTAATATTATCACGCTACATATCCGACGGGCAACAGCTGGTAAGTAATACTAAAAGGGTGCTACGGGTTTTCTATTATTGTGTTGGTTCCACTACTTGATGCTGAAGTTCGTCGAAGTAAAGGGGGAGGAGTAGGAAATCGGGCTCTGAACCGAGGGCAACCGTGTCTAGAGCTCGGATGGTAATCCTGATCAAAAATCGTCAATAGATATAAGTACCTACTTACTTAATGTAATTATTTGAAAAATCTCTGTAGAACATTGTCTCTCAAAACAAATACATCATTACGAGTTAATACTCGTAATGATGTATTTGTTTTGAGAGACAAAGTTCTACAGAGATTTTTCATGGATGGATCAATGGAGTGTAATAATCTCAACTTGTTATTGGTGAGATTTCCAAAAAAAAATTAAAATTGGTCACTCTCTAGGTACCTATATCTACCATTGCATAACTCTTTACTTTACCGCATTGTTGAGCGTTCAGACCACATGGCAATTGCCTACAATCCGCCGTAGTAAAGAAAGAGACGTCACAGTATGAAAGCATTTTAATTTTCTTGAAATGAAGCTCAAATTAAGTAATGTACCTACCTAATTAGACTTTACCCACATAAGTACTTTAATACTCTTCATAACAGTAATTACACGTTATTAACACAAGCACTGACAGGTATCACGCTACTCATAGACGTTAAGAGTAATTACACATTATACTTTAATGTCTATTCCACGATTACCTTTTCATGTTAATTATACAACACCTATCTTACGATTTTTAACTAGGTATATTTTATACCTAAGCTGCACATTGCATAAGGTCTATAATCCTCTGAAACCATTACAGCTTTCCTTTCATGATAAGTCTGACTATTGTTATGTAATACAATTAAATTATCTTTGTTTCAACATTCTACAAGACGATAAGTTTAGGTACCATATTAACGACCTGGAACCCGCAGCTTGACGTTTCTATCTCAAAACTGGTCGTGACATAAAATTAAGAGAAGAGAGAGGCTTTTAGTGTGAATTATCTCCTACATATTTATAGAAAACGTTCTTCGTAATTCAAGAAACTCGTAAACTTTTTCGCAGAACTGTGATTCCGCCGTTGTTATCAAGTTCTCTAGCACTTTTAAAACGGTAAATAAATAAAGAAGCGTAATAAAGCCAGCGTGATTTTTTTGATTGGGATTTGCACAACTACAACAGTAAACAAAACAAACAAACAAAAACGCGAGGACGGAATGGTGGACGGTCGAACACGTCCTCACGACGACCTGAAATAACTTTCAGGTTCGGACGTGATAGATCGCGCTATTGGTCATCTAAGTGACAGAGGTGTATTCCCTTGTTACGACACATGGTGTAATAATGTCACTGCCACAATTGTTCCCGTAGGTGTCGTAAAAAGCGACAGGGAGCGCTTACGCGTATGCGTAGGTATACGATATACCTACCTATTGCGTTGAGCTGGAAAGATAAAAACTCTCGATCTAAGTTTAGCTGAACGTCTACAAATTGGGTTTCTTCAAAAAGGGAATTAGAAGGATTTTGCAGGGTCCGCAGTGTGAGTGTAGCGCATCTGGTATTGCAAATTTTTATAGGCTACACTAACCACTTAAAATCAGCAGGGCAATAATACTTGTCTTGCTTGCTACCTTATTGGTTAAATAAACGTCTTAATCTAACCTTATTGTACACAATATTGTACCCTTTATCCTGGGAAAAGCTATATTAAAGTTCGCAAACCCGTAAGTCAAGGTGATCGCATTGCCTCTTCTTAGCACGCAACATATTTTAATAGAGGTACCTATCAGATTTTTATGTGTTTTTCATGGAATATTAAAGGTCACCCCATAAAAAATGAATATCCGTAACTTTGTACTTGTTAGGTTTCTAAAGGTCAATAACGAGGATAGGTTTACCTTTCATAACATATTAGATTATACTTTTATACGATAATAGCTGTTCCCCGCGGCTTCGACCGCGTAGAAGTCGTTATCGCGTAAAATCATAACCCTCCATTTGCGAAGTCGGTTAAAAAGTAGCCTATGTCCTTCCCAGGGTCTATCCCTATACCAAATTCATCTCAATCGCTCCAGCCGTGTAAGCGTGACAGCGTAACAGACAGACAGATATAATAATATTAGTAGGGATTAGTTCCAATCCTCGCAGTTAACATAGAAATCTAAAAGTTGCATAAGAAAAACCTAAAAACAGATAAATCTAGATATAACAACCAATTTAACTAGTTCAGTCACATTTTACAGTTTGGTTAAAGCAAACTTGTCATTTCCGCCCGAATTCAACAATCTCCTTTATTCGAATGATCTAAATTGATCTGTTCTTAAATACCTTATCTTTTCTTTTGTAAATAAAAGACAAAGGGCTCATATTCACGACCGCATTATCGTTTAACGAAGCGTCTCGGTCTGATCTCAATGCGATGACATTCGCTGAATTTACTTTATGTTTAAAAAATGTATCGGATTCGTCATACTGCAAATGATAGGCAGTCATATATCAAAATGGACATTTCGTTAGGAATGGAGATGTACCATGTACCTACTAAAGTACTCCACTTGAGCAAAGAGGATATGTGTCCGTCATACGTTTTACAGTTAAGCTGCTTGGGAGATTTGGATAGGGGATAGTGGAATGGTTGATGCGGTTATGAAATGGACCACATTTTTCATTGTCCCGTTTAACTTTATCTTTTGGTACTTTTGCTGGTTTTATATGTAGGTCTCCTCGATCAGGGAAATTTTATACTGCCGAGTCATATAAAATAATAAAGTGGAATATTTTTCACATAGACAAAACATATTTCATAGTCTTTCTTCATTCTGATAGGAGGTTGATTATCTTTACCGAACCAAAATATGTAGCTAGACGGATCGGGTCTGAGTTATATTTCGAGTTTTCCTTTCAATTCAAACTGAAATTCACTGTTACTTTCAATATCAGAATACCACTTTGTACACACTTGTCCTGAATCTAAAAATAACGCAATCACAGATATTGTATTTCTGCACGGTATGTAATAACCACGTGACAATGTACTAGCTAAGGTAAATTTCCTTGTATGCCAGTCTCCTGTACCTAAGTCGTAAAGGATTTGTAAGATGAAAACCTCTTGGGTCTTGTACAATATTCTATCGTTATGAACTTGTGCGTCGTAGACTGTTCAACTTACAGGGAGGAACCACGCCTCCGACATAAAGCTGAAATGACTCAACGGCCGTAAATTTTTGGAAAAGGCTCAGGGCAAGAATAAAAAAATACATTAACTTGTTAGATATTTCCTGCGGATTAGTTCATACTGATAAAACATTGAAAACTACTAAGACGAAGCCAGGAATTTATTTTCAAAGGTTTACCCGTTTCCCTGGTTGTGTACAGCTGAAAAGGAATATCGTGTTCGAGTTCCATGGCAATCTCAGCGTCAGCTTTAGTGGGATGATGTCTAGGAGTACTAGAATGTTTCTACTATCTACTAGGTACTGTATGGTTATTCTTAAAAATATGCTACGCGTTGATAAACTCCTTAGCGACTCAAATGTGAGCGTAGAACGTAAACCCGTAGTATAAAATCTCTACACAAAGTTGTCTGTCGAACTCTTGTTGTTGTGATGGTTGTTAAACATCATTGGGCATATTGATATCCCATAAATACGGCCATTCAAGAGACGAAAGCAAGTCTCATAAAATAACAACATAATATATATTAGTTGCACTTTAGTACACACTGCGATCAGCGCCAGAAGGGCGTACACCAACTGGCTAGTTAAACATTGACGGGCGATAACGGAGGTAACTTTAAATAAAACATCTACAACTGTTTTAAATGTCTCTAAAGGTCGCAGAACAAAATTACCTTGGTAGAATATTTCTGAACTAATTACCATAGCTTGTGTATGTACCGGCGCGCTATCTCATTACGAACCTTCGAGACGAGAGCCATCCCAGTTCGTGCCGTGGGAACCTTTTTAAGGGACGAGCAACGGTTGAATGTCGGATGTTTGCAAAATTTTAACAAACTTTTTAATTATGATTTATGGAAAAAATTTGAATGTTAATAAGATGGAAATCTATATGAATTGTGTGGTTGGAATAATTTTTATTGATTGCGGGTCTTTTTCGCGTATACATTTCAGTTCAGTATATTCAGCCTACTCGTGACCACGGCTATTGTAACATAGCCGAAACGTCGAGAGGTAAGCGAAGTTTTGAAATGTATACGCGAAAGAGACCCGCAATCAATAATGTGTACCTAGTGCAAGTCGTGTGAGTTTAAAAACCTTATTAGCAAACCGAGTACCAGTATGTTCTGTTGTTCTGCTCATGTGTTAAAAACCAATTGAAATCTTAAAGCCTTATTGCAAAACGGTTGATGATGGTCAAGATACGCGTTATTCCACTTTCTTCCTTCTCTAGGGAGCTTGTAGGTACTCTTTGCTTGCTGTGCACACCAAGCTAAGCTTCAATATAACTGAGTTAAAAGTAGATTTACTTTACAAAATTGAAACCCTTCAACGAACAGTTAAGTGGCAGTTTTTCCTATATCAGTTAAGTGTTCAGTAAGCTTGATAGCATGTTATACCTAGTACCTATGCAGAAAAGATGTTCATTGAGAAATGTGCCTCATTTCACAGCTTAGCCAAGTCATTTCGGTTTTTGGGTCCTTTTCATTATGTCATTAACATTTGAAACTTTTGCTCACTTAAATAGATAATATTATTAAAAGTAGATTGAGCCAGTTCTGATGACGTAACAGATAGCCTCCACCGTGACGTAGATTCACTCGATCGGAGATAATTATTTTATTGAACTGTCAGATACAATTACTTGAACTGACTTTGATACAACGCATTGGGTGGATTAATTGGATAACCTATATAATGTTTTTTATTTCACACTTAATTGTTTGATGTCTAGGATGTCTAGGAGCTTGTAGTAAGTAGCTACAAAATTAAATTGTCTAAAAACAAAAAAAAAATGTTTGATTAGTAATTAAAACGAATGTAGATTGTGGCACATCGAAAGGTGTGGATAGAGGATCTCTTAAAAATTCTCCTGAAAGCTCTACTTGTCGTACCTGAATAACGCGGGCCGGGCAGAGGTGCCACTCTCATATAGTGGAGAGTTCTTCATCAGAACCGAGCTATTCTAAGGATCGTTTCTCTGTCCAGACATAGAAATTTGGAAGGAACGCTTTATTTGGCAGTCAACTTGAGGACCACTGTCAATATTCATGTGGTCTGTGGAAAGGTTTTCCTAAGGACGATACCTGCATCATTTTGAAGTAACTAGAAGTTAATACTATGAAAGGGTTCTATTATTTTTCTTCAACACGTCATTATTTTACTGAAACGAACACTTCGAACTCTCGTAGCTCGAGTGATCGATCTTAAACCAATGTCGTGAGGCTCGCGTTAAACCACGCTGTCACTGATAGACCATGTCACCATGACACATAACACTGATAAATGATTTACAAAAATATTCGTGTTTATACAGGTTGATGATAATTAGGTACCTACTGACAGGCGTGGCTGTTATTGATACTCGTTACCAACAAGGGCACAAAATGTAACTCGTTTTGTGTTAAGCGTCTTATTTATTTGCCTGGTATCGGCCCGACCTTGGATCCTGAAGTCGTACAATAAGTATAATCATTTATGTAAAACAAAGTCGTAAAACGCAAAAGGGGCGAACTACGCTTGGAGTGTCTTTGTAGGTTAAATCCGAAGTGATTTTATCCATCGGAGAACCAGGGTGGTCGACATACCTAGCTTGCAGAATAAGTGCGTTAAGTATGGACTGAAGTTTATACCTTGTTATTACCATTAATAGAAGGTTGCAGAGAGGGAGCTGATTTGATGATGTTTTGATATCAGTAAAATAGAACAATACAAAACTGAACAGCGATAAAAATATTAATCTATTTGGTTTTCGAATACAACACTAATGGGTTAGATATAAGAACAGTATTCCGACCATATATAGGTACCTAGGCATATGTATTAAGTATCTATATAGGTAAGACAAAAGATTCTTCCATTAGCGAATTGATCCCGATCACAGATGAAAAAACTAACAGTTTTATGTGAATTTCTTTCGCCTTCACTTGATAACAATCTAAATCGCTATTTTTACATTACCGGGGCAACTGACGGAGTTTCTGCATTAAGAAAATCTACTAGATATCGCGATGGGATTTGATCCACATTTTCAATCGGAAATGTATTTAAACCCTTGCTTCTTTAAAGATTTGTTCGTAAAAGAAATGTTAAATGGCTTTGAATGTGAACGTAGACTTTGTCCGTGTAATTCACTTCTGCCTACCCTAATATGGGATAAAGTGGTAGCGCCATAAGACCAAAACATAATTGACTTATTTTTAATTTTTTTGATCATATGTAAATGTGATGTACGTTAATACATTTGGAGCGTAGACAATTGAAGATTGATGGTGATAATATATCGCTAACGGTAATAATTTGTGAGTCATAACGTTTCAGAATATGGGAATATTGCTGTCTCTTTTCATAGTTATTATCTACTAACTTGTAATAAGTTATAGACGAGTTATCCATACACACCAGGGATTAAAAAAGGTACAAGCTTAAAATAGGTTAGGTTGGGCTGAATTGCCCAAAATGTAATAGGTACATGTTTTGTTTTCATGGAGCGAATGGGTGCGAAATGCGCAGAATCGTGCATTGTGACGTAAATTGTTAAGACTATTGCCATGTTATAGTTATAAACTTATGACCTAATAATACCATTTTGAATGTGTGGAAATTCCCATTTAAAAACGAATTTTAAGTAGGTATGGAATGATGGTAGTTTTGACACCTTCGTTTTTTTTATGCGCTCCTTCTTTTCAGCGGTGACTATCTTGTTTGTTCTCGAATTAATAAGTTGTTACCCAATTTTAGAACTGTATCAGAGATTTAGGAGTGAAAATGTGACAAATAACTCTCGCATCTAATGATTAGGAATTGTAAAGATTGAGTACGTAGAACCATATTTAAGCATTTCTACTTAAGCGATAAAGAGAAAATAAGTAGGTTTGTAAACACAAAAGTATTAGATATCTTGAAGTAAACTATATCTCCGTGTACCTAAGTGTTAACATAAATAAAAGGATAACATCTGCACATAACTTTCATCTTCGCGCATTCATGGCGCAGCGGGGCGGGAACTTGAGAGAACTCTCCCACCCGAGGTCCGCAGTCGGCGGCCTGGGCGTCGCCGACGTGTTTTCGCCGAGGACTATCGGCCTCCATGACCGGGGGTCTGAGGACGGTGAGAGGGCCGCTCACTGTCCTTACAGAAGCAGGCCCATGACGGCAGCGTGATGTGAGAAACTCACGCACGCCCCCTTAGAAGCGGGATCACACCCGAAACCCTCCCAAAGACGCGGGATAGCACCGGAACCCCCCCTGGGCGAGGCAACAGTGGCGGCCGTAGGTCTGTTGGGAGTCCTGGGACATCTTTCCGAGGGCTTACCCGGGGCTCACAACCATAGGCTGTTGGGCGTTACGTGAGGTTTTTTAGTCGGTAGGAGTCCGGCATAACATCCATGAAGATTTTCCCTCACGTAAAAAGAAAAAAAAAATGGGCATTTGTCTGTGCGTGGACTAAGTTAGACAGTCGTTTTAATTGAATGTAGTAGGTAGTTATGATTCTCTTATTAAAACTTGTGAACTGGGAATCTATAGATGGTCAATCACTTCTTTATAAACGTTGGTAAACGACTTACAAAGGAAATGCAGGGACGCTCGCAGTTCCCCACAAGCCCTCCCTACCCATGTAGAACCACCTTGTCATCTTTTGTGCTACTGGACACCGATGAAGACGAGGTTGAGAGAGATTAAATTTAAAAGATGACTGTGCAGTTGGTTGGGACAACATATCAAATTAGATTATTAAAAAATACAGGCATCTACTGGTGCCACCATTAACTAACATATTCCGAAAATGTTTATCGTTTGGGGTATTCCCTAAGTGCTTAAAAAAAGCAGTAGTTGTCCCTGTTTACAAGTCTGGACCAAAAGAGCAAGTAACAAATTACAGGCCTATTTCCCTACTCCCTGCAATGTCAAAAATACTTGAGAAAATCCTACTTCCTACTAATATTATAAATGTGAAAGTTTGTGAAGATGTTTGGATGTTTAGATGTTTGGATGTTTGTTACTCAATCATGCCCTAACGGCTGAAAGGATTGGGCTGAAATTTGGTACAAAGATAGGTAATAGTCTGGAATAACACGTAGGCTACTTTTCATTTCGGGAATATGTTCCCATGGGAAGTGGGAACGGGAACCGAATTTCACGCGGGCGAAGCCGCGAGCATCAACTAGTTATAAATAATAGGTTAATGAAGTATTTGGAAGACAATTCCCTCTTGTCAAATAAACAGTTTGGGTTTAGAGCTAATAGGTCAACAGCAGACGCTGTACATAATTTGACCGATTATATAGCACAAGAACTTGATAAGGGTAATCACACAGTGGGAATCTTCCTGGACCTTGCAAAAGCTTATGACACCGTTTTTATTCCTAAACTGTTGCGCAAGTTGGAAAATATAGGGGTAAGAGGAGTACAACTGGAACTCCTCAAAAGCTATTTAGAAGATCGTACTCAGTGCGTGAAAATTGGCAGTGTTCTCAGTGATGATCTTGAAAACACTTCCTTTGGTATTCCACAAGGAAGTGTGCTAGGATGCACATTGTTTCTCATTTACATAAATGAACTTTGTAACCTTACACTAGAACACGGCTTGAATATATCATACGCGGACGACACTGCCCTCCTTTTTTCTGCAGAATCAGAGATAGAAGCGCACGAACATGCGCAACGCGGATTCAACGTTGTGAATAGGTGGCTTCAATATAACTTGTTATCATTAAATGCAGAAAAATCCAAATATCTTATTTTCTCGATGCGAAAACCTACTGCGATCCGGACTATCCCGTTGCTATATGCCCATTTTTGTAGAGACCCTAATGATAAAGACAGCCATTGTACCTGTCCAGATATTTCAACAACAGACAAAATAAAATACCTGGGTATTATCATCGATGAAACCCTATCGTTTAAACAACATAGTGAAGCCCTAATTAAGCGACTACGTAAATTAATATTTGTGTTCAAAAAAATTAGATACATTGCTGATACAAATCTAATCAAACAGGTTTACTATGCACTTTGCCAGTCAATATTAACATACTGCATAACGTCATGGGGGGGAGGGAATAAGACATTGCTATTGCCCATCGAGAGAGCTCAACGCGCCATCCTCAAGGTAGCGACGTTCCGCCCTTTCCTATTTCCCACTAACCTCTTATACAAATTCAGTGAAGTACTAACAGTCCGCCAGCTATTTATATTAAGCACAGTACTAAAACAGCATGCAGCACTTCCATATAGTAATGAAATTGAAAACAAAAGAAGGAAAGATATTGTATGCACCCGGCGAATCGCGATAAAGCACGCATATACATGTAAGTTCTTATTGTTTTTGGGACCACTTCTATATAATAGGTTAAACGCTGTGGCCAACATCTATTCTATGAATTATAGTAAATGTAAACAAAGTTTAAAGAATACTCTTCAAAAAATGTCATACGAAGAAACAGAGGAGTTATTAACTGTGTTAAAATAGTAATAGTTTTAAGTACTTATATTTAAGATAATGGGTTAACAATGTAATTGGATATTGATTACCTTTGCATTGCTTTATACTTAAAAAAAAAATAAAAAGAGTTATACCTAATATATATTTGATTATTAAAAATACAGTATAACACTGAAGTTGAAGCCTGAAAAACAGGACTACCTAGTTCAGGCATAAACTAAGTACATATTTAAATACCTACCTATGTAAAATCATAACTTTATAACCGTATGTACTCAAATGTAAAAATGCTAATTATATGTATAAATATAACAATAGATAGTATAAGAAACCATGTAACTGTCATGTACTATGATTATTATTATTAAAAAGTTTTACAATAAAGTGTAAAATAAATAAATAAATAAATAGAGATATTTCCAGCTCAATACCAGGCTCATTTATAACCAGTGCAGCGCACCTAATGACTACAAGACGTCGTCAGGACGAAGAGAACGAAACCTCAAAATCTCCACCATCCCTACTGCCCAGCATGGTACAGTAAGCTAAAACGTCGCCTCCTAAAACGATTAATAGAGGTCTAGATCCCGCAGTAGACTACTATAGGCAGATTTGAATGATTTGTGTTTTCTGGAATTCCAACGCCAGACCTCAGCAACGACAGTCACATGCACTACCACAGCACCACTTTTTAGTGCCTGTCCAATTTGATGATGCCGGGACTTAACGCTATCATGAAAGAAATGAACAGAGTACAACATAAGTTATATAACTTGAATATCAAATTATGAGGCAGTATTTTAACGAGATCAGTCCCTACTTAGAACGCTAAATGTTGAAATCTACAATGTCTAGTGACGTAATCCAGACGGACAGGGCACAGATTACAGCGTCACGGAGCTCGGACACGATGTCTAGGAGTAGGGGGCTTGAGGCGTTTTGGACTTAAGCCTTGCACTACATGTAATCTGGGCTCTTGTGTACAGATTTGCAATTACTTACCTTAGTTTTGAAAATTCGATTTTAATTTAAAATATACTAAGATCTGCGGTGATCCTGGATTGGTAAAATATTCAGATTTGAATCCCGAATAAATAACTGTCGATTACGACAGCGGGTTTTAGTATGGGAATGGGTAGGCATAAATAGTAGTTCACTACTGAAAGTAGACCTTATTAGAAGAACATACCTACCTAACCTGTGTTCTCCCGTGACGATGTTTACGTGTTAAGACAGCACTTACCTGTCTTTTACAAAGTTTTAACTAAAGTTCTATTTTAGTAACACTACTTACCTACTAAAGTAGTTTAACAATTTAAGTGTACAGTTTGCTTTTCACTGAGACGAGTGCCTGCAGACCGTATTGAGTCTGACTATGCCGCCGTTGAGAGCCTACTGACATATTAAACATTAGCCTCGAAACTTATTTCTGTACAAAAATAAACTAGACCTCTATATCATCCTAAGTTTAGAGTTTTGGATGGGTTCGTACTTTGACAGGTAGGTACTTTTTTGATGTGAAAACTCTTGAAGGCGCATTAGGTATTTTTGTACTTGGAAAACATTGAAATCGCGACACTGCTATGTTGACCGACACCTTGACAGTTATCGATACTCATAATTATGGAGTTTCTAAAATTATTTACGGCGAAAAGGTATACTACTGATTTCGATTCTATTTTAAAGGCATCGTCACGTCATCAAATCCTAATCAGTGTCACGTGTAAAACGTGAATTCCAATATGTTCTACTGTTTTTGTTCAACTAATAGAACAAATTGGAATATTTTTCTTCATTGTTCTACTAAAAAACATAGTAGAACAAAATGGAATTTAAATTCCTTATTGTTCTACTATTGATTGTATCAATAGAACAAACTGGATTATTCATTCCACACTGTTCTATTGTTTTCATCAGTAGAACAAATTGGAGTTATATTCTATAATGTTCTATGATTTGTTCTACTCTTAACGACAACATGAAGAGGTGTGTGTATTTAACACATAAAGATAGAAGTAAATTTTCAGTGGAAAAATTAAAAGATATTTTAATTTTAAGAAATTTAAAAAGGGTGCTAATTAAACGACCTTCTTTTCATAGCATTATTGGCCTCCAAAAAAATACTTTGCCTCCAAAATTAATAAGTCAGCCACAATTAACGATCCTCAGAATTTATTGAATACAGCCACCAGTTAACTTCTTTATTAGCCACTGTTAATATAATTCGTGATAATTTTTTACATCAAATTTTATAACATGCATTCAAACAGTAAACTTCTAAAATACTAAAAAATGACATCAAAATAGACACAATTTATTAATATTGTAGCTTCTAATTTCGTAATTCAGCATGTTTAAAATGTAACTCGTCCCACATTAATGGATTATCAAAGTTAAGTAAAATTGCCATCAAAAAGCAAATTATGGCCACTAATATTACCTAAATAGCTAGAACTACTTGTAGCCACTGACTCAGTCTTTCATAAACGATCACTGCAGTAAGCAACTACCGCAATTGCTGGTGCTCGGATGGGGGACCACTTTGTAACATTTAAGTTTCCGTGCTTTGCAAGGTACGTTAAGCCAACTGTGTGGGGTGTCACAATCTGGTGGAAACGGACAAGCGAGTCCATTTCAAGACGGGAGCTTGAGACAGACCTTCGGGCATAAATGCTTTTATTATACACATATTCACTTAATGTATATGTATATACTAAACTCAAAAGTGTATAATGTATACACTTTTGTGTTTTGTATTTGCTTTCTTGACCTCACTTTCTTGTTCGGTGTGCGTAATCTGTCTTTAGTTACAAAATGATATCAAATAGCGGTCTCTGATTAATGCAATTGGCCGGTCGCTGTCGTCCTGTGCACTCGCGTCAAGCCTTGCAGTGGCTATTTTCACGAAAAAAGAATATGATATATTTATTTTACACGCTAAGTTATAAAAACTGATGTTGTCTTTGGAGGCTTAAATTATAATTTTTTGAGGCTCTAGTTTTGAAGCTGTAAAATATAAAATGGTGATTACATGTTAAATCTGTGGCTCAATTAATAAATTAGGTGTTAATATATTAATACGCAGGACAAGTTAAAATAATTGTAGATCTTTATTTGATGCTTATAATGGGATGTTTAGGTGACGTTGTAAAGAAGACAAATTAGCATATTAGAGGCTATTTCTTTTCCACAAACTTTTGAAAAGTCTAGAATTCCCAAAACGGTGTTCCCAAAAATGGTGAGTTATAGTAGAAAATATTCTCTTTAACTTTAGATTATTTATACTGTCCTTTATACTTAACCAAAATTTACTTCAATAGGCTGATTTGACAAGACATCGCTTAGATTCTTGCTTGCGCATTCAATACCCCCTTTTGAGTCAAACCTTGATTGGACTAAAAATATAATTCCAGTTTGTTCTACTGATGGAAACAGTAGAACATTGTGGCATAAAAAGTTTACTTTGTTCTATTGATACAATCAGTAATAGAACAAAAGGGAATTTTAATTCCATGTTGTTCTATTATTTTTTTTAGTAGAACAATGGAGAAAAATATTCCAATTTGTTCTATTAGTTGAACAAAAATAGTAGAACATATTGGAATACACGGGTTTGTAAAACGTGCTTCCATATCTTAATATCATACTCATTTGTTTCTTTCTTTGGAAAATCTAAACGATTCGGGTGTGGGTTCGATTCTCATTGCGAGACATAAATGAAGTATTCCATTTTGCAAAACTGTAAAAGTAACCAAATGAGCACAAAATCAACTTTAAAGTATAACCCAATGCAAATTTATAAAAGACACTACACAAAGGTACACGTCTGAGTGTTAATTATAAAGGTAGCGAAGCAGAAGTTTGCTTAGGCTCGTGTGTAGGTGGATTGCCGCTTGTGATTTCACTTTACTATGTATTTTAAACATTTCCAACAATGTAAGATTAAAACAAGAGAGATACTCTAACATAGGTTGTAGCATTTATTTTCTATAGATGCAGTATTCAGGATGTGAAAGCAGCCTTATCGAGTTATCTTTTTTTAATCGGTTGTCAGTGGTGACATTTCTGCTGTCAGAATGACAGGATGTCATAAGGAGAGTGACGAATCGTTTTTGCATTCAATGAAAGCAGGTTTTAGGGAAATTCGAGACGATTCCACGAGAGAGAGGGGATAAAGCCCTGATACAAAGTTCGAAGTCTTTTTTTACGATCGGCTAAGGACGAGGGAAATTGATATTACTCTGAGTGGCACGCCTCAATTTTTCTTTGGAGGTTGTAAGTTGCAACCTGAGGACCTGTTAAGGAATTAGTCTGAGTTTACTTATTCTCCTCGGAAGGAGTTAGACTCTGTGTCAACCTACACCCGGGATACCGGTAAGTGTCATTTCTTGTTTGCTAAGCGGTTCGAATTTCGTCGGTCGCGATGTCAGTTATTTCATTTGTCGTTTACTTGTCATAACAGGGTTTTTTACTACGGGGAAAAGCGGCCCTTCCACGGTTGACAAAACCACACCCAATGACACGTGGACTACATGAGCGAGGTGTTTTGAGAGGAACCAGCCGCCTCCACGTGGCATTCTCTTGCTGTGCTGCTCTCAACTTGACTCAAGGCCAGTAATTGTCACCCAATTATAAGTGTAGTTAGCTGCTTCCCGTTTTACCTGCTCACGCGGCAGTGGTCTATTGAGTAGTATTAGTACTTAAGCCCTTACTATACTTCTGTGTACCTGTGATATTTGTGTCTATCAGTGAATAAGCTCTCTGTGTATCTCTGTGTACTTGATAAATATATGTGTGTACACCCTATTGGCTGTTTTCGTCAGAGCCCTGGGAAAGAGTTCTCTGCATAGCTACCTCGCGCTAGTTGGTGAGTAACACCATTGTGTTATAAATTGGCTCCTAACGTAGTGGCAAATCTCTGGGTCTACTCTGCGGTAGCCTCAGTCTAGTGTGTGTGCATAGGTGGTTACCTCTGGCGAAACCATCCTGGTGTCTCGTCCGAGACGCTCCAGGACGTTAATTGGTGGTGCTAACAGCTAAGCACAAAATTATCCCTTTCGTCTTCTTCCAGCTACCTACATCTTTGGCTGGAAAAGACACTAAATTCTAAATTCAAAAATTTAAAATAGCTGTGATTTTGGAAAAACTTTTTGATTTTATTTGGCATACCCACTTCTTTTTCTTATTGTGTTTTTTCTTTTATGTGTTTCTTTTTTTTATGGTGCACACATGTATTTATTATAATATTAGTGTAGATTAATATATAATATATATTATTCTATAGCTTCACCTTGTAAGGTAAACTTAGTGAATCTCTCCGTGTTAACTTAGTGAATTTCACTCTGTGTAATTATAAACTTTGTTGAAGGTGTGTAGATACCTTGAAATTTAATTATTAACCTGAACTGTGTTATCAGAAAATTTAGAAACTTTTCTCTCTTAGTATACCCTTAATCTTTGTTAAATTCTAAAAGTCAATTTGAAACATAATTACCTAACTTAGTACACTTTGTTGTAACTCAATTTACATTTTTACTTTGTAATTGATCCATATCTGTGCCATTTTATCTTTATAATTGTTGTAAGTAAATTTTTACATAATGGCACAGATGAAAAAATATATTAATTATTTAAGAAAGGATGAACTTGCTAACGAGCTGTCCCACATGGGTATTTCAGTGGAACCGGAAACGACAGTGTCTGGCCTTCGGAGTGAGCTAAGAACGGCACACCGACTTGTCCGTCGAGGTAGCATCAAAGCGAGTGCTCCGGTACCCGCTGATGCATCGGCTGAGCTCTCGATCTGCCTTCCAAAAGTCTCCGAGCTGGAGGAGGCTATTCAGTCAGGTGACATCTTCATTAATAAGGGTAGTCGTCTTAGGGTGTCTATCAGAGCCAACTACTTATTGAGTAGGTTAGCTCGTTGTGGTCTGGATTGCCCCGACCTGGTGGATATTCGTGGTAGGCTAGTGAAGATCATCGCTAGGGCTGAACCCAGTAGTGATTCTGAATCCGAAGGTTCGGATGATGATGGTGATGATCCTTCGGGTCGTGACCAGGTGGAATATACTTCACCTGTAGTGAGAGAGGACCGCTCGGTGCGAGCTAGTTCAAGTAGGAATAGTTCTACATGTAACATAGTGTATAAAGAACGTCCCCTTAACTTATGTTCATTTAACTTAAAATATGATGGTTCTACTTGTGTACGTGTGTTTTTAGAGAGATTAGAGGAACTTAGATGTGCTCGGGAGGTTACCAAGCCTAGACTCCTTATGGCTCCTGTTGGATGGACCGGCTTTGTCTTGGTTCCGTACAAACAAAGCTAACTTCATCTCATATGAGGATCTTATTAGTGAGCTTAGAGATACCTTCGATATTCCTGATTATGATTACCGCCTCAGGAACGAGATAAGACAGCGTACACAAGCCCGCTCTGAGTCCTTGGTTAATTATTTATGTACAATGCAAGCCATGTTCTCAAGGTTGTCATGTAAAATGCCCAGTGAAGAGCAGTTGGACATTCTCATGCACAATATTCGACCTGATTACATGAAAGAACTGGCCTTGCATGAAGTTAACTCTATTGATGATTTGAGACGTTTGGGTAAGCGCTTGGAGCTTGCGCGTACTAGGGCGGACGCTTTCCGTGAGCCTGCTCTTGACAAGTTTGAGATTTCGTCGGACTTACACCAGCATAAGAACAAAGGTGTACAGAAGCCCACCAAGCAGGTGTCTGCAGTGGAGACGCCGACTACCTCCCACGAACGCAAATGCTTTCGTTGTGGCGGGGGCGGTCACTCTGCATACAGCTGCACACAGTCAAGGGAGCTGGTGTGTTTCCGGTGTGGTCTCAAAGGAGTCAAGACCCCAGACTGCTCACAATGTGCTGGCAAGCCAAAAAACGCGTAGGCCAGGGCCTTGTTAGGAACTCTACGCACTACTCTGTGTCTGAGTCTATTTCTGATAAGGTCCTGTTTCCTAAACGGGATAGTGACATTAGACTGTATCTAGTTGTTAAGGTTTTAAATTTAAATGTCTTAGGCCTTCTAGATTCCGGTGCCTCCTGCTCTATACTAGGTAAGGGAGCGCACCGCATCTTCTTGGAACTGGGTTTTGATCTTGTGAGTATCAATCCTACTTTTCGTATTACAACTGCAGACAGCACTCACTTGCAATGTCTGGGTTGTATCTCTTTGCCAATTGAGTACAATTCGGTTATCCGAGTTGTCAAGTTCTATGTTGTACCAGGTATAACCACCTCCATGATATTTGGAGTGGATTTCTGGCAACAATTTAAGTTAAGTGATAAGTTAATTTTACAAAATATTAGTCTTGATAGCTTTAGTGATAATAATCCTATAGAGTCTGTGTCCCTTAACGGTGGCCTCGAGGATTACAACAACTTGACTGCTAAACAAAGGTGTGTAATCAACGGGGTCATTGAGAAATTTGACTCATTGAACACTGATAAGGTGGGCTTAGGTCGGACCTCACTTGTACATCATGTCATTGACACTGGTGACAGCAAGCCGATAAAGCAGCGTTATTATCCGCTCTCTCCCCTTAAACAGAAGGCCCTGGAAGCCGAGTTGGACCGAATGCTGGAGATGGGAGTAGTGTCCCCGTCTCAGTCCGCGTGGAACTCTCCAGTGGTCATGGTGGAGAAGGCAAACGGTGACCTCAGATTGTGCTTGGACTCTCGCAAGCTGAACTCTGTGTCAAAGAGTGACGCCTACCCCTTACCCTATATCAATCAAATCTTGGACCACCTTAATAACGCTAAGTATTTAACTTCTGTAGATTTGAGTGCGGCTTACTGGCAGATTCCATTTGACTCACCCCAGTCTGCTGAGAAGACTGCTTTTACGGTTCCCCGGAGAGGATTATTCCAATACAATTCGATGTGCTTCGGTCAAACAGACGTGGCACTTGCCCCGACAAGGGCAAGTGCCACGATGCAACGCCTGATGGACCGTCTGTTTGGCCCCGAGTTCGACAATAAGGTATTTGCGTTTCAGGACGACATAGTCTGTGTGTCCAGCACCTTTGAGGAGCATGTAGAGCTCTTACATAGAGTCTATCAGCAACTCAAGGATGCTGGCCTAACTATCAACATGAAAAAATCTCACTTTTGTCGGAGTGAACTCAAATACCTGGGGTATTATGTGGACAAACATGGCCTACGGACAGACCCGGGTAAAGTTGAGGTTATCCTCAACTATCCCACCCCTTCTAACCCTAAGGAGGTTAAGAGATTTCTGGGAATGGCCGGCTGGTATCGTCGCTTTGTTAACAACTTCTCTAAGATTAGTAAACCTCTGTGCAAACTGACATCTAAAAACTTTAAGTTTGAATGGACCCCTGAGGCTGAACACGCCTTTAACCTGCTAAAGTCAGCCTTGGTCTCTGCCCCTATATTAAAATTGCCTAACTTTGAGCTGCCCTTCCGCATTCTTAGTGACGCGTCAGCTTACTCAGTTGCTGCTGTACTGACACAAACTCACGATGGTGTTGAGCACCCTATCGCCTATTGTAGCCGTTCTCTCAACAAGAACGAGGTGAACTACAGCACAACTGAGCGAGAACTTCTGGCCGTGATTTTCGCTTTGGAACAATTTCGACAGTACGTCGAAGGCCAAAAATGTACGGTCGTCACGGATCATTCATCTCTTCTGTGGTTCCATAAGCTAAAAAATCCCACGGGTCGTCTAGCACGTTGGAGCATGAGGCTCAGTCAATTCGATTTTGACATAGAGCATCGAAAAGGTAAAGACCACGTTGTACCTGATGCTCTGTCTCGTATCAAAATTGATTCCCTCGATGCAGTACCCACTAAAGACCCGTGGTATGACCACACCATGAATAGTGTTCGGAAGAACCCTAGGAAGTCACCAAATTATGACATTCGTGACAACCTTCTATATAGGTTAACTTAAAATAAATATTCTTTGACTTCAGACTTTGACTGGAAGCTGGTGGTACCTCAGGAGGATCGCTTGCCCCTGCTCTCTAAGTACCACGATGACACACTTAGTGCCCATGGTGGCGTTTGGAAGACGCATAAAAGGTTAGCCCTAAATTATTACTGGCCCAAGATGTACGAGGACGTCAAAGAATATGTTGGGAATTGCGAAACATGCAAGCAGTACAAACCCGTAAATACGTCTCGTCCCGGCCTAATGGGTAGCCCAAAGCGGGTTTCGAAGCCATTCGAAGCTATCTCTGTCGATCTGCTTGGTCCCTTTCCCACTTCGAGCAATAGAAACGTACACCTGATCGTGGTCTCCGACTACTTTAGCAAATACGTCATGTTGTGCCCTGTTCGGGTTGCCACAGGCGCTGTAGTCGCGAGGTTCATAGAGAAGAGTGTGTTTCTCGTGCACGGAGTCTGCAAGACTATTTACATGGATAATGGCCCTCAGTTTGTGAGTAAGCCATTTAAGGATCTGTTGGCTAAATACAATGTACCTAATATATATTATAACCCTAGGTATCATGCCCAAACTAATCAGGCGGAACGAGCTATTCGCAATGTGGTTCAAGCGATCTCATGCTATGTGAAGTCACAACACAAGTCTTGGGATCAGTTCTTGGTTGAGATACAGTGTGCTTTAAACACTGCAGTTAACGAAGCAACTCGTTTCACCCCTTACTTTTTGGTACATGGTAGGGAATTTATTGGGGATGGAGTGCTGTACAGGCAGACAGATATCGCGTGCCATCCTACTTCAGTCTCTGTAGACGATCCATCAGCCTTCGGTGTCAAGCTGAGAGAAATACAACGCATTTACGACCAGGTGAGGAAACATTTGAACGTTGCCCACCAGCGTAATGAAAAGTATTACAACCTCAGAAAAAGGCATGTAGAGCTGAAAGTGGGACAGATAGTTTACAAACGCACGTTCTACCTGTCCAACAAGGCCAAGAATTTTACTTCTAAGCTAGCTCCTAAGTTCCTTAAATGTGTGGTGACTGCTAAACGATCCCCTTTAGTATATAGGCTGTCAGATCTGGACGGTAAGGATCTTGGGGAGTACCATATCAAGGACATCCTGAAGTATCAGGAGGAGCAGTCTCCAATACCTAACGTAACTACATAGCACTGTTTCTCTAGTTTATTAAACCAGTGCTATGTGATCATTATGTAAGACTATTTTAATCTTTTGTTTGTATTTCTATATGTGTACGTGACTTTAAATTGTCACGTTGTAGTTTCTTCTATGCACCGCACCGAGCGTTTTTCTCTCATTCGCTTCTCAGTACTCTACAATATCCTGAGAGCTTGGGTAGTGTTAGGGTATCGGCAGTGAGTAAAGGGAGCATTCGTTTTCTATGAAGGGCATTAGACTCTAGTTACTTAGCCTAACCGGTACACGAGTCAGTGTCTAGTTAGGTACATAGGAGGATCTTTCTTTGGTATTGTAATGGTCGTAGTCAGCTGGTGTTTGAAGGACCTAGCTGGTTGTCTTTGTTTATTAGTCAGTACTTTTCTGTTTTCTTTATTGTGTATTTCCAGCGTGTCATATCCGCAGGAAATACTATTAAAGGGGGGGTGGTTGTAGCATTTATTTTCTATAGATGCAGTATTCAGGATGTGAAAGCAGCCTTATCGAGTTATCTTTTTTTAATCGGTTGTCAGTGGTGACATTTCTGCTGTCAGAATGACAGGATGTCATAAGGAGAGTGACGAATCGTTTTTGCATTCAATGAAAGCAGGTTTTAGGGAAATTCGAGACGATTCCACGAGAGAGAGGGGATAAAGCCTTGATACAAAGTTCGAAGTCTTTTTTTACGATCGGCTAAGGACGAGGGAAATTGATATTACTCTGAGTGGCACGCCTCAATTTTTCTTTGGAGGTTGTAAGTTGCAACCTGAGGACCTGTTAAGGAATTAGTCTGAGTTTACTTATTCTCCTCGGAAGGAGTTAGACTCTGTGTCAACCTACACCCGGGATACCGGTAAGTGTCATTTCTTGTTTGCTAAGCGGTTCGAATTTCGTCGGTCGCGATGTCAGTTATTTCATTTGTCGTTTACTTGTCATAACAGGGTTTTTTACTACGGGGAAAAGCGGCCCTTCCACGGTTGACAAAACCACACCCAATGACACGTGGACTACATGAGCGAGGTGTTTTGAGAGGAACCAGCCGCCTCCACGTGGCATTCTCTTGCTGTGCTGCTCTCAACTTGACTCAAGGCCAGTAATTGTCACCCAATTATAAGTGTAGTTAGCTGCTTCCCGTTTTACCTGCTCACGCGGCAGTGGTCTATTGAGTAGTATTAGTACCTAAGCCCTGACTATACTTCTGTGTACCTGTGATATTTGTGTCTATCAGTGAATAAGCTCTCTGTGTGTCTCTGTGTATCTCTGTGTACTTGATAAATATATGTGTGTACACCCTATTGGCTGTTTTCGTCAGAGCCCTGGCCTCCCTTGCGCACCCACTAGAAACTCTGTAACAAGGCGCCCTGGGAAAGAGTTCTCTGCATAGCTACCTCGCGCTAGTTGGTGAGTAACACCATTGTGTTATAAGGTACATCATTATAGACACGCTTTTATATCCGAAGGTAAATAAAGGATAGATAGTGCACGCTGTCAATGCAGGTTCAGCTTAAAACAAAATTCCTGCCTCATATAGAGAACCGTAAAATAATACATAACGCAATAAATTACACGCGTTTAAACGCGACATAAGTCGTAAGTTCTGGGAACCCATTACGAACCTCTCAGCTGCAGGCTTTAAAGAGATTGAAATCCTGCTAATGGTGCTAAGCTCTTTACGGTTTGGCCTCCAAGTAAGTTTTGAAATATCGCAATGAACTCGACACATACAGGTAGGAACTGCAGCGTATGGGCGCTTGCACACTGCACGATACGATATCGTCGCAATATCGTCGCGATATCTTTCAACGATTAGCCGAACGAAATTGACACAATATAACCCACAGCTTGTTATTCGGTTAGTAGCTTTGCGCCAGGAAAGGGAGCGGGAACGGGAGAGAACGCTCCCACCCAAGTACCGCAGTCGGAGTTCACGCACCCCCCCCCCCCCCCCCCCTTAGAAGCGGGATCACACCCAAAACTCCCCAAAGACGCAGGATAGCACCCGAACCAACCCCCTAAGCGAGGCCGCAGTGGTAGTCGTTGTTGGTCTGTTGGAAGTCCTGGGACATCCTTCCGAGGGCTTATCCGGGGCTCCCAACCATAGGCTGTTGGGCCTTACGTGAGGTTTTTTAGTCGGTAGGAGTCCGACATAGCATCCATGATGGATTTTCCCTCACGTTAAAAAAAAAGCGCGGTACAGTCCTAGCATATTTAAAAAGATTGCGAAGAATAGGCGCAACAGTTAAAAATACGAAAACAACTTTACCACTTCCACAACCGCGACTGAACTGAGCTACAAGTCATGTTCCAGGAATGTCGCGGGTCAGTAGATGCGCACGTCTGTGTGAGTGAGCCGGTTCGCACGTTTCTATGAAGTTACTTTACTGTTGTATCTGTATATTGTGACCCCGCTCTGTATCTTCACCCGATATCGTCACGACAGTAATCTATCTGCAACGATATCGTGACGATATCGTCGCCGTGTAAAAGCGTGTAGTAGTAATTGTATCAAAACGCCACTCCTACGATATCGTGACGATATCGTTTACCGTTATCGTGCAATGTGCAAGCGCCCTATGTAGGTAATCCTTAAACCATTAATCCCGATATGGCAATATTTTTTCTTTTGAATAAAGATGATGGTTTAGAATATTTTCATTAATATTTCGGATACTGGACTAGTAAAAAAAATCAGTTGTCTGTAAAGTCAGTTTACTGACGATAGTTGAATGTTACAACTCAGCCTTAAATGGAACGCCTTAGAGCGAGGTAACGCCGCATACGTCATGTTTTTTCGTTCTTGCAGCCGGCTCGATCGAATTATAAGACGTTGTAGTGTCAAAAACCGGCCATCACGCAGAAACACGCACGGATACCGACAGCAGATGATTTTTTCATATCTATTGTCGACGTTAAGTCATTAGACTTCAACACTGCGATATTAATTAAAATGAGCGTGATGGTCTACAAAAAGCAAAGCCATTGCGACGTCTAGAGATGAAGGTCGCATCCACTGACGAACCTTCACTCCTAAGAGTAAGACGCGGATACTTATGTGGTGTTTACGTCTCTAATGTGGGGTTCTTCAACGGATTTTAGAAGGTTTTTATAGAGCTTTAGTACGAGAATCACTTTCGATCATGTGACCGAATGGTTTATCATCTAAGTCGTATAAAAAAAATAGAAATTCCTAGCAGTTAATCAGATATTACTTCTGTAATACATTATTATTATAGTATGCTAATAAAACTTACCTGAATAAGTTTGTTTAGGATTATCCTGTTTGTATTTATTTATATCTATATATTTATATTAATATCTATTTAATAATGATTTTTTTATACATGTAAGGTATTTATCTTTATTTTTTATCTTATACATGACGTAGATATATATTTCATCTTTATAATATGATACATATATATGTACCTTAGTACTTAGTAACTGTAAGTTCTCAATATTAGATTTTTTTATGAAACTTGTAATTTGTACCATTTAATACTTTAACTTTCGTCAATATACTTTAAGCACCTACTTTAACTTATCTCTGCATCACCCAAAGGTTGACTGGTAGAAAATGCCTTTGGCATTAAGTCCGCCTTTGTACAAATTGATTTGTGCAGAAAGTTTAAATAAAATAAAAAAATAAATAAGTCACGAACGTCTTAATCCGAGTCAATAGGTACATTCCAAAAAGACCTGAAACAAAATTAAAATTTTGATTAATTTTCTTGTGAAGTGAAATATTTTGTCATTAAGTCAGTAGGTATTGAGAAATAGGACGACATAAGATGGACCCAGACTAAGTTGCTCGAAATTTCACAAACATCTCAGGTCAAAATCTAGATAGTACCTACTTATTGACATTTACATCCCTGAAGACTAGAATGTGGAACTTCCAGTTTTATGTTCTCAAATTTTTCTGTACAGCGGAAATTCAAGTTTTTTAAGATTCGTACCAATTTTTTTATATTGAAAATTCTATATGAAACATGCAAGTCTCAAGCAATATTATGGCATGTGTTTGGGTTTACTGGATGCGGAAAGTGGCGGACACACACAAATTGGGATAGAAGTACATCCTCAATGTAACGCATTGTATGTTTACATATGTGGTTACATTCAGGTTGTTTAGCAAAGTCTCCCACAAATCAATCAATATAAGGTATAAATAAAACTACCTTCAGCATTGGTATAGCAGCAGAGCAAAAAGTTGAATTGATTGATTGGCCTGATCTACTTGATGACACGTATTAATATTAAGAAGATAACTCACATAGAATTAACGGTGGTTCCATGAAAAACCCATAAGTTCTCCAACATGGTTTGAGTATCGTGTTATTGACAGTCAAGACAGACTTATCGATCATAAGGGGATGATCGATGGCGCGGAAATGATCGTAATGCAAAAAACACTAATGGCCACCCGTTTTAGGACTCATCATAAACACAGCGATCTTTTACAGAACATTGAGCAAGCTACGAGCATACTAAAATTAAGAAGGAAAAGAAATAAAAGAAGGGAGTTGGGAAAACCAAATGGGAATTACATATGGTTACTTAAATATGAAAATTATCATGCTACTCCTATCTTATTGACATCGCGTTGTCATCAATTACCATTGTAAATCAATTTCAATGTGCCTATTTGGTATAAATAAAAATTTCCTCGAACTTGGGGTAAAGTTTGAAGGTTACAACTATTACCGAAATTAAAACATTAGGGTAGGCATATTACTTACTTATGGGCGTGTACAATGAGACAAAACAATGGGTAATAGCTTTCAGTAACTAATAACAGATTCAATAAAAAAATAGTATTATGTTATCGTCATTATTGAGACGTTCATTTACTACAAGGATATTTTGTGTACCTACCTATAGGTACAATATCTATTAATAAAACTGAAGTTTCTCTGTTGGTAATATTAAATATTTCATTGTTTTCACTATGAAAGTATAGGGATACAGTAAGTTATTCTATTAAAAAAATTCTCTGTCTGTCTGTTTGTTCCGGATAATCTCCGAAACTGCTGCAAATTTAACAAAACTAGCACATACTGTAGTGTGCATATTACGATCACGTCGAAGGAAAAATTAATTCGCTTTTGTAACGAAACCGTAGTAATGAAACCGCTTTTCCCAATTCTAAACGAAGAGTAACGTATATAGGTACCTACTTATATTATAAACACCCACAAACCTTTCCCAAGTGCAAACATTTCTTAATCCCGTATTATAATTAAAAAGTGAATAATTCCCATCAAGTTAGCCAGCGACCAAACTGCCGCTTTCATACTCAATGGGGTGTACTTTATCACACAAATGTTAATGAATTTAAATAGTACAGTGTACTGAATGGTTAATTTGAGCATATTTGGTAATGTGACGTCATAGGCGTTTAGATATCGATACTGATGTGTGGTAGTGGTAGTCTGTGCTCTTGTTTTGAGATCCCAGGAATTTGTCCCATTAACTGAGGTTTAGTCTACATTGGGAAAAAAAAAGTAAACATAAAAAGGTACCTACTCGTATCTAATATCGATCACTAACTAACCTATTATACAAAGACGATAACTAAATTATCTGTGAAATAGATCACGTATGCGGACCCTAGGCCCCTGTCATGGCTGCCTATTATATTCTCGGTTTTGACCCAGAGATTCGCGTACAGGCAATTAGGCTAAGAGCAATTTTCGAATATTGAAATATGTAGTAAGCAACGTATATAAGGTTGTACGCTAAAATTAGATAAGAGAATCGGTTTGACTTTTACACCAGTTGATATAAATTCATAAAATGAACAAGTTTACTAGATACACTATTCACATACAATAAACGAATCGTTACATGTAAACCATAATTTAACACGACAATACCTTTAAAATAGTTTAAAGTTTTTTAAAAAGGTCATTCAATCGTTGAAGCAAAAATACTTTTTACTTTAAAAGGTTCACGCCGCAGGGCAATCCCTCCCCAATACCGTTGGACATCTACAACAAATGACAGCCCCTTCATTAAAAACTTTTAATGCCATTACTAAGCTCCATAATTTGTATTAAAGTAATAAGTAATAAAATATTCACTTGTAGATACGATGCCACGAAAAGAGAGGCAGACAGCTCGTCACGCGGGTGCGTTTTTGTTTCAGCAGTGAGAACTGTCACCACTGATATTGAGCCAACCCGCGTGTAGATCTTTCCTTGCTAAAAGTAAGATTAGGTGATAAACCCTACAGAGATATTCGGCGTCTAATTGTAGATAGGTACACGACTTGCCGGTGAGCTGCAAGTGGTGTACCTTGCTCTAACAAAGCAAAGAGAAGAATAATTGAACCAACGTGTCTGACCCACGTACTTCAACGCAAGGCCAAATACACTTCTACAAGAACGAAGCAGCCTACGACGAGCAGTGAACTACCATAGCCTGATTTAATTAATTGAAAATATTCGAATGATAAAGTACATAGTTTTTTGTTTATTCTAAAATTTTTATGATAACTCCCTCTTCAAAAATAATACCCAAGTGACTTTGCAATGACAGGATTGTTACATTAGCGTTACTGATATTTGAAAAATATTTACAACTAGTTGATGCCGCGCGGCTTCGCCCGCGTGAAATTTGGTTCCCGTTCCGCTTCCCATGGGAACATATTCCCGGGATGAAATGTAGCCTATGTGTTATTCCAGACTAAAATCTACCCCGGTTCCAAATTTCAGCCCGATCCGTTCAGCCTTTATAGCGTGATTGAGTAACAAATATCCAAACATCTAAACATCCAAACATCTTCACAAACTTTCACATTTATAATATTAGTAGGATTAGTAGGATAGGATAGTAGGATAGGATACTACGTCTCTATCTAAATGTATCAGGAATCACATTCCGAAGACATAAAATTAATCAAATCTTTCAACACCTGCCGAACAATGAAGTCGGTGTGAGTCGGCTATTAACTTCATTGTACCGCCAATTACTGGCGAAATTCTTTTGATATTAATTCTCTTAATTGAACCGACACTTGCGGAACAAAAGACTCAACAATAAGGCTCGTGCCTACCCTCTGAATCAGTAGAGCTCATGAGGGTATTCAATAAGCTGGTAATAGCTCGGGAATCGTTCTATTCGATAAAGATCTCCCTACAGAGCAATAATACTGTGTAGGTATGATTATCCGCTCTGTGTTCTGTAAACGGTCACTGGGTAATGGAATTTGCGCTATATGCCCTGAGATGCATGATCGCGATTCGCGAGCGTTTCTGTGTTGCGAAGTAAAAAAGTCACAATAAATCTTTGGACTTTTTCGGCAGTTACGTGATAGTCGTTAAGACCAATTGAAAGACAACATATCTATTTCAATACGACAGTAAGCTCAACAGCTACAAAATACAAGTGGTAAATGTATGTCTCTGCCTATCTATTCGTAGCAAATTGACACAGATTCAAAACATGTCAGCAAGTGACGTCATAAATGTGTACCTATTGAATTTGTTCGCCATTGAGCGACGCTTCTCGCGTTATTTCCGTCTGGGTGCTATGAATGTGATATTAATGTTGTTTTTACGACTGACAACACTTGGAATATATCTTTATTGTGTCCCTGTTGTCACTGTTACTAGCAGTTTTTACTGCCAATAAGAAGGCATAAGTACTGAGAAAAGAGTGTAGCATTACTTGTACAGTGGAAAAATGATTATGGCAGTCAGTCATGGAACCTATGATAGAAGGTAGCTCATGTCAACACGATATTGTGGCACCGTCACGTTAATAAATTTAAAGTCTTTTCACCGTAAGCAGTACATAGAATATAACGACCGGAAATATAAAAAGTATTACCTATCTATGCCACTGTTTCCTCATTTAATGAAATCTCTTCCAAAAGTCACTATTCGTTTTCAATGCCAGCTAAAATTCGTAGTTTTTTTTTTTTTATACCACTAAGGTGGCAGACAAGCACACGGCCCACCAGAAGGACCGGTGGTCACCGCAGCCTATGAACGTTTGCAACACCAGAGGCGCCACACTCGCGCTGCCGACCCTGTAAAAACCTTCTTAGACCCCTTTTAAAGAACCCCATACTGTAGGCGTTTGGGAAAACCGAGGCAGGAAGATCATTCCACAACCTAAGCGTGCGTAAGCGTAGTAAAAGCTGTTCAGCTAACGGCACGCGAACACGCACTACATTAGTTCACACATCACATAATATTACTCGTAGTACCTACACCTGAGATTGTGTTGCCAGTCGCTCTCCTGACGAATTTTTTTTATATTCTTGTTCATATTTAATTCAGCAACGTTCATCATCTTGCCTTTTCAGGATATACGGAATCCATCCAAAAAGTAAAAATATGACCCTATTACTAAGATTCTACTAACGGTCTGTCTGTCACCAAGCTGTATCTATTAAACAGTGATACTTATACAGCGTTGTATTTCTGCTGCCAATATAACAAAACTACAAGGCATTGCCATTTACTAGCGTTTAAGTTCGTCCTAGCTGCCCGTGACTTAACAGTCGCAAAATACTTTTTATACAAAAATATATACTGTGCCATAGATTTAGAATTTATCGCTACGTAAATTCTAAAGCTATGCACTGTGCTCTTGTTCTGTACAACATAACCTTGTTTTGTTATTCCCTCGCATTGGTTATATCAACTATGTCTCGTGTCTATACACAATCAGCTATCTACTACACCGCGAATATATAACAGCTCAAAGTGGTACAAGTGTGTGAAGGCTGACTATAAATGGCTACAATAACGCGACTGAATCGTCGCAGACACACTACACATAGTCACGCATAGGTTACCTCTTGTATTTATACACCAATGTATAATCTACTGTGAATTTGATTACAAACTTTCAATATTAAGGTAATAGGAAATCTGAATAGCAGTTATTTGTTGTATGAACAGTTTATTGTTTTATTAAACGTTAATTTGTTGTTTGTTTTGTGTAAACACGCAACGTATTGGATACGTCCATTGTCTGATTAATAAAGGTGAAGGTGAATAGACGGATGTAATATATGAGTGATGTAGAGGTCAGATCTAGCAAATTGTATCCTGTTAGGGAAAAAGTAGAGCGAGTGCAAGTCGAAATGGCGCACGGAGCTCCGTACACGATTCCGACTCGCACTTGACCGGCAATGAAAATACGTCTTTTGTATGTCCCTAAGTATATTTTTATGTTTTAAGTATTAATTCTAAACTGTGTAGCTATCACGGTTCATGAAATAGGTACAGTCTAATGACAGATAGACAGACGGATTGTTGTGTAGTCTCAGTATTTTATTGCTCTTTTTTACGGTTTGCTGTCCCCATCTATCTAGAATACATAACAAAATGTTATACATTTTGCTGCTAATGGGTAAAAATATGTAAGTGAGTACCTATGTATATGTAGGTATAAAACACGATCAAACAAAAAGTTACCTACCTACTGTCGTAACTTATGGTGAAAAGTAATTTAGTATTTACTCCTGGACAGTAATAACTTCATGAACATACATACATATGTTCATGAAGTTATTATACATGAAAAGTATAATTTATACAAACATAACAATATAGGTACACCATGAATAAATTATCTTTCGTAAATATACTTTATAGCGGACGTCACGCGGTTTAACCCGCGTAGTTCCCGTTCCCGTGGGAATACGGGAATAAAATATAGCCTATGTTGACCGCAAAGAGTGTAGCTTCCCAACAGTGAAAGAATTTTTCAAATCGGTCCAGTAGTTCCGGAGCCTATTCATTACAAAAAAACAAATCTTTCCTCTTTATAATATTATATTAGTATAGATGTATTCCGCTATTTGTCACCGCGATGCTTTTATATGGGTCGTTTTGGCGACTATCGCAGTAACACATTATTCAGTGCTATAACCACCATTCGCACATTAAATAACACTATATTCAATTTATTGTTACGTACCTACTTCACAGTCATAATTTAGGAAATATATTGCTATTGTTATAACAATGACAACTGAATAATTGTGTTACTAGCTCCTTGCAATCAGCTTTGCAATGCTGCACCAAGTCACTTCATAAGGACTTCTTCTTCAATAAGAATACCCAATAAGAAACTCATGCTTTGATTCAATTCTGCGGAACTTGATAAAACGAAATTGAAAATGTATCCTGAATGTTTTAACAATCGCAATTCTAAATGAATTCAGATTGAAATCGATGGATTTATTAAGAGAATGAAGAATCGATTTATTGCATAAGTCCGACAATAAAAACTTTATCCTTAGGTATCAACAATTAAATTTATCAATTGCTGTTTGATCGCTATAAATTACTGTCAGATTTTAAATTAAATTTTTAAATATTCACGGACATTTCGCACAACACTATCTGATCCCAAAGTAAGCTGGGAATAACCTGCTTGTGTCATGGGTATCAGACCACGGATATTACTACTTATATACTTTTAAATACACACATATTATACATAGATACACCCAGACTCTTGAGACAAACATTTATGGGTCACACAAATATTTGTCTCCGGTGGGAATCGAACCCACGACCTCCAGTCCAGCGCCGCAGGCGGTATCACTACCGACTGCGCCACAGAGGCAGTCAAGTCATAAGCTTGTTCTCCCCTAGTGTCAAATGGAAATTTAATGTAAGATTGTCCGATCCTCATTTACCTAGAAGTAAATCCCACCCTTTCATTGCATTAGCAGTCTTCAAATCGACAAAAAATATACCAAGGCAAGGCCGAACGAAATGGAGTAGAACTTTGTTTTCACAACTATGTATTTCCATAAAGATAAAAAACTATTGCGTTAATTCATATAGTCTATTAGCGTGTGCCGGTACCTTAGATCATCTAACCAAAGGATGCGCCTTACTTAAGCATTGTTTTCTGCCATTGCACATGACCATTTGGTCTTTTGGCTTTATAAAAAGCACTGTACATCAGTACCTCATTTTATATGATTAAACTAGTACATTTCATTGTAGTTGACTGTACAATAAAAATTAACACACAACAGCCATTACGCGTTTGTCGATTAATACATTTTTAAATGCAATGAAATTTTATATGTCTTTGTGTTTCCCCCTTCACTTGTATGAAAACTGGCAGAATATAATAATATTTTTGTATGCGGTAGTTCGGAAAGGCTAGTCCCGTGATATATATATATATTGTTTTCTCATTTAGTTAAGTTTGTTTTGTTAATTAATTTATCTTATGCTTGCTCTCAGTGTGCATGTGCCTTAACTTTGTTGTACCTGTTTATGAAAATACCTACCATTTTAGTGCATAAATATTCTTATACCCGTTTTTACACAAATTCTACACACATTACACTTTTAAACTGCAGTGTTTACCTTAAATCTAGGAATAAATACAATAATATACATACAATTTTACGCTACTACAGCTGCTTAAAATACACAACGCTAGTAGTAATTGTAATCAACGTGTCAACGCTCGTTATGCTGTTCTATCATAATTTAGTTTTTTTGGTTAAGATGGTGTGTTATTGGAATCTAAATACGATTATTAATACGGGACTTTCCGATATCTGTGTTCTGTGGCATTTTTTACAAATAAATAACTCGGCAGTGCATAGGTACACTGTGTTGCATCTCGGGAATTTTTTAGATAAAATTCGCGGCAGTTAATGACTTATTGGAAAACCTTGGTGATGTGAATTTTTGTGATGCAGTTTTATGTGATGCCGAGACGTGCTCTGGATTGTTACCTAAATCTAATTCAGGTATGTCTATTATATCTCAAAATATACGTAGTATAAAAAGGAATTTTTCGGAACTTTTGACTTTAATGCAACGAATTGGTAATCACAGTGATATTATCGTTCTATCTGAGTGCAGGTTGTCCTCTAATCCGGTTATTCCTATTCTAGACGGGTATCACAATTATAAAACTTTAGTGACCCATAATCAAAACGACGGTGTAGTGGTATATATTAAATCATCCATATCGGGGGTTACGGTCACTGAACCGACCATAAGCGACTGTAGCAGTCTATTGATTACAGTGGGTACGGATTTGGCTATTATTGCCATATATAGACCATTTGCATTCCGTAACCCTTCGATGTTTATACAATCATTGGACCGCCTATTAAATGGGCTAAAGTCTTACAGTAGCATTATTCTAGTTGGCGACATAAATATCGATATTGCCTATGGCCAATTGAATGCCCACTCGCTGGACTATATGGACGTCCTAGCTCATCATGGCCTCTTCCTCGGACATACCTTCCTGACTCACAATTTGACTTGCCTCGACCACCTGAATCTAAAAACGGTTCTCCCAGCCAAAATCCTAGTCGTAGACTCTACCGTTACGGACCATTTCACCATAATAATGGTGCTGTTTTATAAAAAGAAAATAACTCCCTGTCGTACTACAGCTACTAGCATCGACGAGAATGGACTGCCTATTGACCTAGGGAATATTAATTTTGGCCCAGTCTATGCCACTAGTGACCCCAATGTCGCTGTGAAGCATTTTTATGAACCCATTCTTAATGCTATTAAAAATAATAGCAGAACAATACAGTTGTCAAGAAGAAAAAGACCTATTAAGCCCTGGATTACACCAGGCTTACTTAGATGTATGCGTCACAGAGACAGTCTTTACAGGCGGGTTAAGAGAGAGCCTGCAAACGAGCCATTAAGAGTCACTTACAGACGCTATCGTAACTTTTGTGTCAACCTTTTACGAAAAAATAAGCGTGAATTTCATAGGTGTGAAATTGAAAAGGCTGGTGGCGATTCAAAACAGCTGTGGAAGGTCATTAAGTCTGTTACTAACACCACTAAACAAAAATCAACAGGTGATGACCTTTTCGTCATGGGTGAGGATGCACAATGCTGCGTCAACCGGGTCAATTCCTATTTCACGAATGCGGGCAAGCAGTTAGCGGAAAACATTCTAAATAATAACCCAACTGTTAGCCGTTCGAATAATCAGTGCATTCATACCAACTCATTTGTCCTACTTGACACGGATAGTGCAGAAATTGAACGTTTAATAATGTCACTGAGGAGCAATAGTGCATCAGGATGGGATGGAATTTCATCTGGGTTCCTCAAGAAACACATAAAGGTCCTTGCACAAACTCTTACATATGTATGTAATTTGTGCTTGAGCACTGGAGTCTTTCCTAATTCTTTTAAGAGAGCCATTGTCCATCCCATCTTCAAGTCTGGGGACCGAAGCCGTGTCGAGAACTATAGACCTATATCAGTCCTACCCGCGACATCTAAAATACTTGAAAAGTTAATCAATTCTAGACTTGTTAGGTACTTGGAGTCGCATGGTCTTCTATCTCTGAATCAGTATGGGTTTAGGAGGAACTGCTCTACCACTGATGCTGTGCATGATTTAGTCGACCATGTGGTGACGAATCTCGACATTGGAACCAAGTGTGTCGCAATCTTCTTAGACCTTGCAAAGGCTTTCGACACGGTTTCGATTCCTATTCTAATTTCTAGGCTTGAATCCTTGGGTATAAGGGGAACACAGCTGTCCCTTTTTCAGAGTTATTTAACTGGCAGATCACAGTGCATAAAAATTGGATCTTACACAAGCTCTGAAACTGCTGTTGAATATGGCGTCCCGCAGGGCAGCATTCTTGGCCCAAGTTTGTTTCTGGTGTACATAAACGAGCTGTGCAATCTCCGAATGGACAATGGAAAAATTTTCACGTATGCAGATGACACGGCTTTAGTTTTTTCCTCAGAAACCCTAACTGACACCTATCGTTTTGCTCAAGAAGGCTTTAACACCGTCTATAAATGGCTAAGCGATAATCTTCTAACACTGAACGTAAAAAAGACTAAACTCATTCATTTCACGATTCGCAATAATGCATTACCAGATGGCATCTTTGAAGTCACTGCCAAGCCAATCGACAACCTATCCACCAACGGTACCCATTTTGTAATCGAAAATGTGACATCAATAAGATATCTTGGAGTTGTTCTCGACAAAAACCTAACATTTAAACCACATATTGAACATATATCAAGTAGAGTACGCAAACTTATTTATATTTTTAGGGAATTGAGACAAGCAGCAAACCCAAATGTAGTAAAGATGGTATATTTCGCACTGTGCCAATCGATCTTGTCTTATTGCATAATCACATGGGGTGGCGCCGCTAAGACCCACTTTATTCAACTGGAACGTGCTCAAAGGGCTGTGCTTAAGACGTGTTGTTTCAAGCCTCGTTTATTTCCCACTAGTCAGCTTTACGAGTATTGTCAAGTTATGACGGTCAGACAGCTCTTTATACAGGCAACTGTCATCAGACAGCACTCTTTGACACAGTTTAAGCCCGATTCCACTCGCCGCAATCATGTAGTTGCATCAACTACGCGGGTCAGGACCTCATTTTGCCGTAGGTTTTTTATCTTTTTAGGGCCTTATCTTTATAACAAACTTCATAAAATCCTGTCGCTTTATAGTCTTAATTCATATGACTGTAAAAAAAACTTGCAGGATTGGCTCGTTCAACAATCATATTTGGACACTGAGGGTTTATTGGTAGTTCTAGAATGACACTAATATAACACATATTGCACTTCATTTATTCATTCAACTTATTTATTATAAAAAAGCTTGCACGCACCCACACCCACACACACACACACACACACGCACACTCACTCACTCACTCACTCACACACTCACTCACCCACTCACTCACACTCACTCACTCACCACTCACTCACTCACTCACTCACTCACTTACTCACTCACTCACTCCCTCACTCACACACACACACCTTCTACCTAAGGCATGCATGCATATTCTAAGAAACTGATTCTGATTCTATCCTGTTGTTGTGTGAAAAATTGTAAGCTGAGACACCAAAACACATTTTGTGTAAATTATTACTTTCGCTGTTTTTGTAATTTGTGAGTGTAGTGGAAACCTGGTGACCTGTAACACAGGTAATTTATTACCTACTTCAGGCACCAGAGATCCACAACCAAATATCTTGTAATGTTATCTTAAAATAAGAAAAATGTAATTCATTTTTGGTTGGTGGCAAAATAAATCATTTATTATTATTATTTCTTGGTATTTTTTCCTTTTCTCGGCTTTTGCCGGTTTATTAGGCTTACACGGGCCGAAGCCAAGTGCTAGTCTAAAGAGTTGATTATGAAAAAAAGTGCGTATCTGGTTGTGTGTGCTGTGTGAGTGCTTGCTGTGTGAGAGACGATTGTGTGTGTGTTGAGTGCGTGCTATTTGTTTGTCCGTCCGATTGTAGGAACTTACGTACGATTCTACACGTATTGAGGATAGCAGCTTTTTGTAATTTTTTGTATATGTGTGGTGATAAATCTAAAGTTTTAATGGATTGGTGCAACTGTTTTGGAATAATCCCTGTAGTTGAAATGACTATAGGAATGATGGTAACGCTATTTAACTGCCACATTCGTGTTATTTCTATTTTCAAATCGACATATTTAGCTAGTTTTTCTGCTATTGTGTTTTGTAGGTTGTGGGTGTTAGGTACAGCAATGTCAATAAGTTGTGCCGTTTTGTTAAATTTATCAAGTACTGTGATATCTGGTCTATTGTAATGTGTAGTTCTATCAGTAAGGATTGCGCGGTCGAAATATAATTTATGTGTGGAGTTTTCCAGGACAGTTTCAGGTGTATATTTGTAGTAAGGAGTTGGTTGAGTAGTAATGAGGTTGTGTTTTATGGCGAGTTCTTGGTGAATGATATTAGCGACTTGGTCGTGTCTATGTTTATAGTCGGTTTGCACTATTGCCTTACATGCACCGGTAATATGCTGTATGGTTTCTGAAGAGCTATTGCATCGTCTACATCTGTCTGAAACATCAGGTGCACGTATTATAAACTTCTGATAGTTTCGAGTTTCAATAACTTGGTCCTGAATGGCGATCATGAACCCTTCTGTTTCAGGAAAGAGCGTTCCAGTTTTGAGCCAGTCGTTCGATGCTTGTTTATCGACGTTGGGTTGGCTCAAATCATGCCTATGTCTTCCATGTAACGATTTCTGTGCCCATTCTTCTATCTTGCTCTGTGTGCTTTTTAACCTCTCATTATTTTGTTGTATTCTGTCAGCCATGTTTAATGTAGTTAGTTTCCGGTCATTATATGCTATTGCCTTATGTAATTTTGATGTGTTTGATTTTGTATGAAAGTATGTTCTTAAGCCTGTAATCTGTTTATTATGTAAATTCATGATGTCTATTATCCATCTTCCTCCTTCTTCTCTTGGTAATGTTTGTCTTTGAATGCAAGCTCTGGGGTAGTGTTTTCTGTGCTTTGTCATGCTAGTGTTTATTTTTCGTTGTAAATTTCTAAGTTCAGTGTTTGACCAACTAATAATACCGAAAGAATAAGTAAGAATAGGGATAGCGTAAGTGTTAACTGCTTTGCTTATGTTTCGTGAGTGTAATTGTGTGTTAAGTATGGAATATAGTCTATGTTTAAATTGATTAGTAAGTGTAGATTTAATTTCTTTATGATGAATTAGTTTTGATTGTAAATAGCCTAAATATTTGTATGTCTCTCCTTCTTCAAGTGGCCTTATAACTTCACCAGTGTCTACTGTGTATGAGTGGTCGTAGATTTTGCCTGCCTTAGTTGAATTTATTTTACATTTGTCTATGCCAAACTCCATTGATATATCGTTAGAGAAGTTTTCGGTTAGGTTTGCAAGTATGGCTAAGTCATCGGGTGTAGTCGCATAGAGTTTAATGTCGTCCATATAAAGTAAATTTATTATTATTATTATTATATGGTCCAAGGCCGGTACGGTAAACTGTATGAAATGGACTCGTACCCACTATATAATGGGTGCCAGTCACGAGACCAGGGCTATAGTTAACCCTTGTTTATATGGAAATTATTTAATACAGTATTCTGTAATTGTAAAGAAAATTCAATTACAATATTGTGTCTGTGAATTGTTTGCAAACGATAATGGTAATGGCAGGTTTTCATGCTCAGTTGATGTCAAGTAGAGTTGCTTTCTTGCTGGAGGATAGTGAATAATAAAATTATAATCGGTGAAATGGAAGCACCCATTGTTAACAAACTTGAGCAGGAAGTAGAAAGTAGAACTATCTCATTATCTAAATAATCATACGTGAAGAGAGAACTTTGTACACAGTTTGAAGAGTGTGAAATTTATCAAAGCAACAGTTTACAGAGAAGTTTGCATAAAGCTATGTTATCCACGAATTGCGGTTCAATTTCAACGTAGGTAGATATAATGAATTTATACTTAGTCAGATTATGAAGCTGTTGTAGGTAATACTCAACTTGGATATAAAAGATTTCCCATTCTGTGAATAGTTGAAATTGACCAAATACATAGGAGAACCCGGATCACCGATATAGGTAGCCGAAATCATTGCCTTTCTCATGTGGCAGTGAACCACATAGCTATTAAAACTAACGGTTAATGGGCTGAGAAGAGCGACATTATCTTGAATGTCATTGTAGCATGGGTAAACCTCCCGCAAGCAGGACTGCGGATCTGCTAAAGCTGAAGAATCTGTGGAATGCGAGGACTGCTAAACCAAAAACAAAAAAATGTTGTGTAAACGTATATGTCCCGTAAGAAAGACTTAAAGTAACTGAGCAATTTATCCGATAAATACTGGTCGTAACCTAAGTTAGCGGTGCGACGGCGGCGCCGTGCCGAAATACCGTAATTGTCACCCGAACGCAAACACCTGTTTCCCACACACGCTCCGCTCTGTGTTCCAAGCTCTAGGACAGCTAACCTCAGTGCGGTCTATTCACAGATGAATGGAAGACAATCTATTCAGTACGCTTGAAGTGTGTCAATGTGAAACGAATATGTATACATTCCTATGGTTGTTGTTTTACACGTTATGGTTTCTATTTCAGAAATGAAGTGTAATTGGAAGCACGTTCAATTTATTTTTCTGTAGCTGAATTTCCTTTTATCACGAGAGGAATGATGAAGATGCACTAAAAATGTAGATACCTACTTCAGGTACTTACAGAATGTGACGACGAATTAAAATTAAGGAAATACATTGATAAAAATTTTAACTGTCAATCATAATTCATGAGATCCAGCACAGTGACAGACAGACAGACAGACAGCGGAGTCTCAGTAATAGGGTCCCGTTTTCACCTTTTGAGTACGAAACCCTAAAAACTATTAACGCAACAATATTTTGTTAAAGCTTTCCATTTATGCGTGCCACGATTTTATTTCGCAAAACTGAATTGACACATTTTTCATTTTAGTAAGTAAAACTGATCTGAAAATTTGCTAACTCATACAATGAATTTATACGCAAAATACAATCATCATATGCTAAATCTAATCTGAAAATAAATACAACTGATATTTATTCACGGACGAAAAGCGTCCCGTGACGTCACTCACAAAATAAATTTCTTTGCTCAAGCAATTGTTGCAGTGGGATTTGTAGAAAAATATATTGGTACAGTTTATGGTGTGTCGTTTGTAAGAGGATGTACATATTTCCGAGACGAAACTCAGACGTTTCCTAACACCACTGCGTCATAAAATTAATAAGAAAAGACGCTCAACTTTGATGCCCAGTGAGCCTGCGAACATTCGGCATTTTGTTTTAATCAAACACTCGCCCCTCTGGGAAAACAAGTCTAATTGTACGACAGAAATTCTAATAATCTGCCTGAAAATTTTCAGACCGTAATTTAAATAACATTTCAAATCTAATTACTAAATGTACGGTAACGATGAAAAAATACATTTTCTGATCAAGACAGTTAAATTGTATTGAAAGCCTTTAATGATTATTTATGGCACAACAAAATTTTTCACAAAATGCTACCATGAAATTTAATTAATTCAGTTAACTCGATACCAGACAACGCGGATAGAGGTGCCACTCTCATAATATTGTGGAGAATATCTCAATCAGAGCAGAGTGATTCAAAAGATAGTTTCCCTGTCGAATTATGTTCCTTGCGGTAATGAACTATCCATCAGACAGGCGGTGTCAATCTAGCATGAAGTTCATAATAGACCATTATGATTGGATGCTAGGAGTAACATTCGGTTGGCTTCTGCCAGATTTGATCAGCTGTAAGAGCTTGAAACAATAACAAATATCTATCCATACTTACAAACTTTTGAAATTATTATAACACCTATTAGGTAAGGTTTATTTGAACACATTAATAAGGTAAAATTGTAAGTCACTCAGTTCAAATCAAATTTCGTAACGCACAGTCGGTGGAAATTAGCATACCTACCATACAACTCACGGTACTGACATTCCGATGTCACTAACTTAGAACCCAAATAACCCTCACTGAACAATGTGTGGCCTCAGTTAAACTATGTTAAGATTACTGGTCTAGAGGTTATACTGAAGATATTCCATAAATTATTGTACAATCAAATGGTATTGTTTTTGATAAGATGTAAATATAATCATTACCTAGCTGATGCTTGCTGCTTCATCCAAGTCGAGTTAACGCTATATTTTTGCAATTTTGTAATGTTAGATATAATAATAGAAAAATAAAAGTCCTAAAACAAACTTGAAAACAATAAGGAAAATTCCATAATGAAAATTTAAGTTAAAGAAATAAACCCCTTGAGCGAAAAAATGACACGGTGACATTTCCCTCCCACACAATGTACACATATTACTCATTTCGTAATCCTCCAGCAACACCGCGGAGTGTAAGTAATGGCGCAGCTTTAGGTATGCGTACATGGAAGAAGACGAGCCGCACCGCTGGGAGATACAGTTTTTCATTATCTATACCACTGTATCATTTGTCTTGGATTTTCTTTTATTTTATTGTCAGTTACTCGTTTGAAAAGAGGATAGCTTGGCCGAGTTCATTGGGCACAAGTCTTATTCACCCGCAAATGATCTTCCTCATGGAAAAAGTTATCGCAGCCTATGCACGTTTGCAAAACCAGAAGTTTAATACTCGCGCCATCGACCCTGCGAAAACCTTCTAAGATCCCTTTTGTTGAAACCCATTCTGTAATGTTCCAAAAAATGGAGCTAGGTAAATTCATTTCACAATCCATCATCATCATCGTCGTCCGCGTGCGTCTGACGGTACTACTACCTACTCTACTAGTGGCGGTAAAAAATGCACAAGAGGCACATAATGCAACTTCTTGATCTAATTTTCCAGTTGCTGGTCGTTTAAGGTAGAACGTTATTTATCTTCGATTCCGCAAAACACAATAAAGGCGGCTTCGACACACCCGCCGCGCCGTTCAAAAGGTCCCTTAATATTGATGGCCGTCCTTGAGGTGCCTGCATACATAAGATCCGTTCGTTTCATTTGATAGGGTGCCTCAGTAGGATTACCACAAAATAAACTATGACAAAACTTGTTACTTACGCATTGCTATCATATGATAATCGCTGATGCAATATTCCATCATTTCTCTAGTGACATCACATCACTCAAAGGATAAGCTGATTAAACTCATTATTGTAATTGTATCGCCTTGAATGACATAATTATACGTTACAAATTCTATGTTCCATTCCAGATGTTATTTCGTGAGCATTTATACCTACTGTACAAAAACAACATAAATGAACGATTGTAATACAATTCAATTCGGTAAATTCTTTATTACATTACACGTGCTAACCCTACATGAGCCGTGTGTAAGACCGCTCGACCTGGCGCTAAATGAGGCGTGCTGAGAAAGTACTGCCTTCGACAAGTTGTGCCTCGATTAGGCGCTTGTGGCTGAGTGTTGTAGATCCTATTGAGGATTGACCTATATTAGGCGCTGGCACTTTACACAACTTGTTTAAGTGGATAATTTTGTAATTTAGGGTTTAAAAATAGCAATACCTACTTTAAGGGACATATTATTTTGCTGACACTTTTAAAAGCTATTTCACAAAGAAAATATTAAATCTTTCAGTGAAGGTTTTAATAATCTAGTTAATGTTCCCGCATGAGAGGATTCTGTTCATTACAGGCTATGTTTGAAATTTGATAGTTTTTTGTCCGGTTTGTTCATTTTGTATTTTTAGCGGAATGATTGTTTGTGATTATAACTAAATTGTTTTCTAAGTAATGAAATTTTTTATTCCCTTTCTATTTCTTAAATTTCTCGTTACTACTTTTTTCAACAAATCTGAATTTTCGCTAAAATGTCAGTCACAAAAAAAACAGTAAAAACATTTATTTTGATTTGGAGATAGACATTTAGAATAGAGCTACGAATAGGACATAGGCTTCTTTTTATCTATGCAACCAATTATTGTGGGAACAGGTTCTCACCATGCGAGTCACAAGCCGCAAAGATGACCTATTACTAGTAGGTAAATAAAAAGAAATAAAGTCACCAAATTTTAGATTTACTCGTAGATGCAGAATAATCACAAAACATTTGACAGGCATATTTTGCTAACCATTAACCCACTAGAAGCGCCTTTGCCGTGGCCCCAATAAACCCTGCACCACATATCGGCGCATTGTCCAAGTGTTTGTCCTTGGTCGTGACCCGCATTGCGGCACACCACTTAATGTTTCACTTACTCCTGACTCATGGCCTCGAGGACGAACCAACGTATCCTTATAGGTACTGTACGGCGCTAGCGGAAAAAATATGGCTCTCTATTTAGTGTATTGGCGAGGTGTTGGGTATTTTTGACCGTTTATGTATCTACAGTTGTACGAAAGGTACAATATGATCCATTCGACCATTATTGTGTTTTTGCATGTCCTGCATTGGATGGTTTATTAACCCCAACGAAACACGAGGGGTGTTTTATGTTTGAACCGTGTATATTATGTGTATCTGAATATGATTGATACTTGTTTCGGTTCGAACTTTTTTAGGTGTTCGAAATATTGTCTAAACTCTAAGCAACAACCGAATCGTGTGTTACATTAATGAGGGCGCTTTGGAAATGGATTGAATCGTAACAAGAGAGAGGACTACGGAACCTCATTAACGAATTAGCGCCGCCGAGGGTCGTTTTCCATTTCTTAATTAAGTACCAACCACTGTTCGTATCGTAGCTGCCCATTACATGACTACTTAGTATTCATCCGGTATTGTTTTCATATTTTGTGGAAGGTGTTTGTATCACTTCATCCAATATTCCAAACAATTAACTTCTCGTTTCACCTATGGACTTGACTGTGGAAGTGTGGACTGTGACTTGTATAAACAAAACAGGATTTTTCTCCCAATATGCACACGTCTGGCGTTTAGCCAACAGGTGCACGTTGGACATTGCAATTTTGACTTTATTGCTCCCGTTTTAGAGTTCAAGTAACATTGTAAAATATTTGTGTGTAGATAAATAAAATTTCTTCCTCAGACTTGAACTTAAATGCGATTCGGTTGCATATTCCATTCGATTCCAATTCTATTGTTGAGCGTGCCCTTCCGGGTTTGTTGTGGCCTTTTGTACAATCGTTAGGTATGGAGAACAGCGTGTTAGACAGCAGGTACAGTCGTCCTTACATAGGTTTCGATGAATGGCATGAAATATCATGCTTTAAGTAGGAGTAGGTAAATAAATGTTGTAATTATTGATATCACCTTGTGGGATAAGGGCAAGGGTATTGTGTTTCCAAATGAAGTAATTGAGTACAGACATTCTTATTGAAGAAGCTGATAGTAAAGGGTGTTTTTTTTAGAGGTATAGAACTTTGAAATGGAATAAAACAAAAGGGATTTTTTTTATTGATATGAAATTGACTTTATTCGAAAGACAATTTTCTGGCATTATAATTTAAATATGATTTCTGGCATATGACCGCCACGGCTGGCTCAGACGTAGTCTAATCCAGAGGTCCAATTTTCGATGACATTTTCCAACATTTGTGGCCGTATATCGGCAATAACGCGCCGAATGTTGTCCTGCAAGGGGTCAATCGTTTCGGGTTTATCGGCGTAGACTAGCGACTTCACATATCCCCACAGAAAATAGTCAAGTGGCGTTAAATTGCACGATCCTGTAGGCCAAACCACGGTACCAAAACGTGAAACTATGCGGTTACCAAACGTTTCCTTCAATAAATCAATTGTGACACGAGCTGTGTGCCATGTTGCACCGTCTTGTTAAAACCACAACTCCTGCACATCATGGTTGTTCAATTGATGAACGAAAAAGTCAGTAATCATCGCTCTATAGCGGTCACCATTAACTGTAACGTTCTGGTCAGCATCGTTTTTAAAGAAGTACGGACCAATTATTTCACCAGCCCATAAAGCACACCACACAGTCAGATTTTCTGGATGTAACGGTGTCTCAACATACGCTTGAGGATTATCATCACCCCAAATACGGCAATTTTGTTTATTGACGTATCCATTCATCCAAAAGTAGGCTTCATCGCTCAACAAAATTTGCTTATGAAAATCGCAATACGTTTCTCGGACAGAACCATGCTTTTCAAAATAAATTTGCACAATTTGGAAGCGTTGTTCCGGCGTCAGTCTATTCATGTTGAAATGCCAAACCAAACTAAACATAAATCACTTGACAGTTGACAAAATTACCGCCAGTTAAAAAAGTGGTGGCAACTTAAAGTTCTATACCTCTAAAAAAAACACCCGTTATTACCGGAATATTGGTAAAATTTCAGTTAGGTATTATAAATTTATATACGGTGAAATTAAATAAGATAACTTGGTTTAACGTCTACCATGTCGCTGGTATCCTCCACATACCCTCCGATGTGCAAGAATTTAGAGCACAGTATTTATGATAATTATATCTTACAAAGTGAAAGTCACTCATAATAAATATGAGCTGATTTCGTTAAATAGTTGTAGTACTTGTAGTTGTTCGTTTAGATGAGCTATGTGTAATGACGCATTTTCAATAATTAAGATACTTCTCAGTTACAAGATCCAACCGCAACAGCCTTGATTGCCGTGTAACCTGATAGACGTACGCCACCACCATCACCACCGCAACCTCGGTGTAGCCGCCTGCGTCCTCGTCCGCGCCAGCGACGCTCGCCCGCGCCGTGTCGCTTCATGCTGTACACGTAACCACCAAGCTGTGTAGTACCAGCGTATAGCCAAACCCTTATAATGTCAGGTTATATTTTACTACACAATTGTTTTTATTTGTCAGAAAATTGAGGTTGCTGTGTTTATAGATTGAATAAACAATAGAAGGTCATTGACTGTGACGCCGTTCAGTCTTTACGTCCCGACGTAAAGACTGAACTGGTTTGGGCTTTATACACTCGAGAGCAATGAATCCGGGTCACTTAAAGAATGTTAAAAATCTCGGAAACTAAAAATGATAGGTTAATGCAATAAATTGTATTTAATAGACAATGTAATACTCCTTAAATGAAAGTAAAAAAAATATGAGTCACCATACATTTTATTAACACAAAATTACATAAAGAAAAAACTGCCGATCTCTCCTTAAAACAAAAATAGGAAACATGAAATTTTTGAACTTTATTACGATTTTCTTGAATTTTAATACTTCGTATTGCCTCCTCGTGCTTCCGTTACTGCGTTTACGCGGTTTGGCATGCTGTACACCAAGTTCCTTATACGATTTTGGGGAATATTCTCCCATTCCTCTGTGAGAGCAATTTTGAGCTCACGAAGCGTGATTGGGGGAGGGTTTCGTTGTTTTACGCATCTGCCTAGCTCGTCCCAAGCATGCTCGATCGGGTTGATATCCGGGCTGCGCGCTGGCCACTCCATACGAGTAATGTTCATCTCTTGAAGGTAGTCATTCACAATCCTACCTGTATGAGGTCGGGCATTGTCATGCATAAATATAGCATCCTCACCTAAATTGACCATAAATGGACCAACGTGATCATTGAGGATTTCTTCCACATATCTTACGCTAGTTAAAGAGCCGTTTTCTATGATCACCAGCTCTGTGCGACTTTCAGAAGAAATTCCGGCCCACACAAGTACAGACCCACCACCGTAGGCTACTTTTTCTTCGATGCATGCTTGCTTGAATCTTTCCCCTGGTCTTCGATACACTCTGTGTCTTCCATCGTGCTTATAGAGCATAAATTTTGATTCGTCGGAGAACATAACTTTTGACCAATCTTCAATACTCCAATTTACGTGGCTCTGGGCATACCTTAGTCTCGAAATACGATGCCCACGCTCCAGTTTAGGGCCGTTTGCAGGTCTAAGGGGTTTTAAGTTAGATTCAGCAAGCCGACGTCTTACTGTCCATGCACTTGGGTTACTTCCTCCGAGGCGTCGAAACTGATTGGTGAGTTCAGTTCCTGTGAGAAAGCGATTTCGAAGCATGGTGTTCACCAAGTATCGGTCTTCTCGTGCTGTGGTACACCTGGTTCTGCCCGTTCCTGGTCTGCGTAGGTTAGAACCAGTTTCTTCGTAACGTCGGAGAACTCTTTGTACTGTTGACAGCGACACACCGACAGTCCTGGCTGTATCGCGCTGACTCCGGCCGGTTTCCAGCATTGTAAGTATTCTGGTGCATTCTTCAGGCGTAAGCGACATAATTTCAGCTTGATTAATGAATATAGAGCACTATCAACATGGTTTATGTACCCACATAAATGACAGATTACAAACAAAAGCAACACCAAATGCTGTAATTTCGTAGTTCCATCTTCGAAAGTGGCCCTTTTTCAAATTTGATTTTTTTATGATATAACTTTACAATAACTAAGAAGTTTTAATACCTTCATTTAAGGAGTATTACATTGTCTATTAAATACAATTTATTGCATTAACCTAGCATTTTTAGTTTCCGAGATTTTTAGGATTCTTTAAGTGACCCGGATTCATTGCTCTCGAGTGTACTTAGAAATAATGACTCAGAATACTGATATAATTAATATCGATCAGACAACTATTACGAATCCGTAACTTATCTGGATTCAGACCGGATCCGGAAAAAATTGCTAAGTAGGTATTAGACCGAACGGTAGACTACCCATACCCAGATATAAATTGAAAGAAAACAGCGGTATATTGGTCGAAGTATTGGATATTTTTTTACTCGGAAATTGAATTTCGGCCCCGGGGGAAGTAATAATTGATTTCATCGGAGAGCTAGCCGCTAGACTATAATAGACTTATAAATAAATAGAGTACTTATGTAACAAAGTATGAAAGGATTTAATCTATATCGATTGTTAACTGCCTTGCCCAGACTTACACAAGTGTATATAATTAATAGCTGAACAATGGTTCAAGTCGGTGTATCCCGTCACACGCTGTCTCACCAACCCTTGAGTCTATAGGTACCTCCTCAGGATCATTGGAGAACGCGTCTTGTTCTACAAGCACGCGTTGTAACTTGACTCGAACTTACCTGAAACAAAATAAATATAGGGTTACCGTGATACATACATCATTTTTATTATTATATTGTATACTAGCTGATGCCCGCGACTTCGTACGAGTAAAGTATCTGCTCAAGGAAGTTTCATAGAGGGCAGATGTGCAGAGGAGTATGTGATTTTATGTTTTGGTAATCTACGAGTGATTTAAAGTAAATAAAATAAAGGTACTTTGGTCAATAGTCTTGGTCAACATTGAACTACACCCCTCTTTCAAGTACTTTAACTGTCACATTATACTCATTATGTTACACCCATAGTGACCACGAAACTAATCAACTACATAATCTCGATCACACCTCTACGTCCCTCTACTAAGTGGGTAGTTAATTAGGTAAGTGACTAATAAAAGCACCCTCTTGGGGCGTATTATCTTACTATCGCTGTAAATTTAGTTCTTACTGTTAGAAGGTTTAATATATTCGACCTTCATACAGCCGTTTTTTTTTTCACTAATGTAGCAGACGAACATCCAGTCTACCGGAACGAAAGTGAAAAAACATTCGGCCACCACAGCCTGTGGTAGTTTGCAACACCAGAGCTGTTACACTCGCGCTGTTGACCCTTTAAAACAGATAAGATACTCTTTGAAGAATCCCATACTGTAGACATTTGAAAAAATCGGGTCATGGAGCTCATTAAACAATCTAAGCGTATACTGATAACCCGACCGGAGATTACCTTATTACGAGAAACTATTGCAAAGTCTGAAGATGAATGTAGATAAGTATATTGATAAACTGAAATACCTGTTATTCTCCAGTAACAAAATACAGGCAGTATGGATTAAATGTGTGCTAAAAAGGGTCCATAATATGTCATAAGCAAACCCGTGGGACATGAATAGTACTAATGATAATAAAATCTTTGAAATTTTAAGCGTAGTTCTAATAGAATCAGTAACTTACTCCACCGCATTATGGTTTTAAGTGTACGAAATCCTTTTTAAGATTTCCCAAAGGAAGTAATCTTGTAGTTGTATGCGTAACAAGGCAGTGGCTTGTCCTACTGCTAATAACGGCTCTCTCGACAAATCTCTTCGGGAATATTCTTTCGGTTAGTGAATTGGCCCGCGAAATACGTAGAACAATTAATTTTGTGTTCTAAGTTCTATCAAAAATGAACTATCAGCTCTAGACATTTAGGTTCAATTTCGATGGAATACGAAAGAGCTACTAATTTCCGTACTTTACACATTGTTGATATAAAAATAATTTGCTTAGAATTTATGTGAAAACATGGTTAGGACCAGTAAATTTCAGTCTTTGCTTCCAAGTCCAAGATTTAAAAATAATCACCCAGCATTTTTTTTTTTCATTTTTTGTTCGGTGGTCAAGCTCTTAATTAAAGTCGGACAAAACACTAGTTCAATGATTAGCACAGAAACTATCACTGGTGTCGAACCAACAATTAGATTGCCCTTGATACCCGATTTCTATTCCGTTTTCAATCCAAACTCTTTATCAGACTTACGTCATCAATTCGCTGGAAAATATGATGAATGACGAAACGCACCCGGACTGATAGTTTGTATTGTGTATGACATCTAACGTGGGTCAGTCCGAGGCAAAAATAGAGTCCTTTATAAGGTTCGTTTAATGTCAACCTATCCCTCGAATATGTATAAGTAATAGTCGCTTTAGTGTTGAACCTACATGTCATATCCTATTATCGCTGCTTATGAAATGTTAACAGCAAAAGCTATCATTTATTTCTGTGAAAAGTTAAAGTATTTTTGTCCATTCAGACACGTGGGACCTACCTAAACCTTTATGACTTCGTGTGTAAAGTGACCATGTCGTTGAACTATTGAGAATAGGTATATACGGTTTTAAAGAAGTAACTATTTAGGCAGTTAAAATTTCTTTCGGCAAGTTTTGTTACTTCAATTAGGTATGAAGCGCTCGTGGCCCCGCGGACTCAGTATTCTGTAAACGATCACTGTAGTAAGCAACTTTCACTAAGGTCGGTCCATGGATGGGTGACCATCCATGTGATCACTTTGTGACATACAGGATGTTGATCTGCATTTGTGCATTACTTGCACACATGACTGTACTGCCTACACTCGTTGATATTTCAGGATAAAACGAGACACCTTTTTTTACACTTTTTTTTTCTGCTTAAATTCTTTTCTATTTGCTACGGGAACTCTACTGCTTATACTAAACCAATATTAAGTGAAAAAATGGGGCAGTAAAATTAAGTTCTTAATAATTATTAAATAAAATAAATTTAAAAAGCAACTCGTATGAATCGGTTCTAAATATTCTAATAATACTATTACCTACATAGGTACATTTTCACCGTTCATTCAAAACCGTTTCTTCTTTGCCTACAGTTTAGTAGGCACATACAAATGTGTAGGCATAGGCAAAGGAGGCCTGCCGGTGGCGGCGCGGCGCGTGTAAGTTACCCCTCCAACCCCCGCGCAGGAGCGAGCGGCTCAGGCGGCGCCTTTGATCGGTGAATTTGAAATTTTGAATTAATTAGTCGCTCGCCCGCGTTCAGCGTGAGTATAACCGCACGCGCCGATATCTACGTAACGTCCGTAACAACACCGGTAACGATGTCAGAGCGTTACAGTAACGTTGAGTTGGTGGAAATGGTGCGCCTTTACGCTATTTCTAATAATAACGTTGTTGATGCAATTCGCATGTTCAGGGAAATGTTTCCAGACCGACCAATACCATCTCGTCGCATGATGCTTGCCGCCACACAGCGCTTAAGGGATCACCGACAGTTCGAGGTTCCTCGACATGCACAAGGTCGTGGTACACAAGGCCTATCAGCTGATCGGCAAGAGCAGATTCAATTATTTTGAGGAAGAACCTCGAGCCAGTACGCGTGAAGCCGGTCGCCGTTTCGGTGTTCATCAAACCACAGTGTGGAAGCTGCTGAATCGCGAACTAATGCATCCGTTCCATTTCCGACGTGTTCAAGAGTTGCATCCGCAGGACAATAACGCTCGGACAGTTTTTTGTCACTGGCTCCTTGAACATCAGGACGTGAACATTTTGTGGTCCGACGAATCATTGTTTACGCGCGTGGGCGTTTATAACGTCCACAATGAACATTGGTGGGCTCACCGACAACACAACCCACATGTTACTACGCGGGACTCGTTCCAGGTCCGGTTTAGTCTGAATGTGTGGGCTGGTATCATCGGTGATCATCTACTTGGCCCATATTTTATTGACGGTCGTTTGAACAGTGCTACATACTTGGTGCTACTCCGACATGTGGTTAATGAGATGCTCGATGACATTCCACTCGCATTTCATAGGGACTTGTACTTCCAACAGGACGGTGCGCCACCTCACTATGGACGCCAAGTGTGCGAATATTTAAGTGAAGTGTTTGGTACCCAGTGGATAGGCCGTGGTGGACCGGTAGCCTGGCCGCCGCGTTCACCCGACCTAACGCCCTTAGATTTTTATTTGTGGGGAGATATTAAAAGACTTGTTTACAATGAAGACATTGTGAGTGTTACACAATTACGTGAAAGAATTGTTTTGGCATTTGAACAAATAAAAACAAATGTGCTAGTGCTTCGCAGCTTAAAACGCAACTTAGTGCGCCGCGCCAATCTGTGCATAGCCACGGGGGGTGAGCATTTTGAACAAATATTGCGTGTTACATGATTTTGTAAATAGGTATTTAAGCTTTTTTTTTTTTTTTTTTTTTTTTTATGTAATGACGTGCTACAATAATAGCATATCATATAAATTACAATCTAGCCATAAGACTAATAAGTAATTAACATTTAACCTAAGCTGCTAATATAGAGTAAATTGTAAGAATGTGTCCATTAACACTTTTCTTAATGTCTCTATTAAGGGGAAGTCACTTAGTTCATATTGTGTTTTTATTACAAGTTGCACTTATTACACTATGTCACACTGACACTTCACTATACTAATTCGAAGGGTTTTGTCCTTTTTAGTCTTCTCACTAAATCTGTGTGGTCAAGGAGTTGGATAGCCTCGACATTCACATGATGATGAAGTCTTTTTTGATGAGCTTCGGCGTACTTTTGCACTACATTAGCTACGAGGTCCACTTTAAGGTCCCTATGGAGGTCGTCATTTCTAATGTACCAAGGCGCATTTACGATACCCCTCAGTACTTTATTTTGGAATTTTTGTATAATCTGGATGTTGCTTGATTTGGTACAGCCCCATAGCTGTATTCCATAAGTCCACACTGGCATAAGGACTTGTTTATACAGTAGTAATTTGTTTTGTACTGACAGCGAAGAATGTTTGCCTAGAAGCCAGTACATATTTTTGTAGCGAAGCTGTAGCTCGCTGCGTTTCTTCTTAACGTGAGCCTTCCAACGAAGCTTAGCATCTAGTGTCATGCCTAGATACTTGGCTGTATTCTCGTAGGGAATAATCGTATTATTTATATACACTGCATGATAGTTGGATCTTTTATTAGTGAAGTCTATGTGAACTGATTTGGCTTCGTTCAATTTTATTTTCCACTTTTTCGTCCAGTCATATACGATGTTGACTGCATTTTGGACCTTTTCCACGGCTTCTGCATGAGTAACACCTGTGGCCATAATGGCTGTGTCATCTGCAAATGTTGCAATGGTATGGTTTTCTAATACCGGGATATCGCAGGTGTATAATAGGTACAGGACCGGACCTAATACACTTCCCTGGGGCACTCCAGCTTTTATTTCCCTTAAGTCTGAGTATGCATCATCTTGTCGAATTCTGAACATTCTTTGAGTCAAGTAGGACTTTAAGATGGCGGTGAACTGTTTTGGGAGCATATTTTCGAGTTTTTGTGCAAGACCTTCATGCCAAACTTTATCGAAAGCTTGAGCTACGTCTAGGAAGACTGTAGAACACACTTTCTTGTCTTCTAAAGCTTTTTCAATGATATTAGTGATACGGTGTACTTGATCGATTGTAGAGTGATTTTGTCTAAATCCAAATTGATAGTTTGGGATCAGCTGACGTTCTTCTATGATGGGCTTTAACCGTTTCAGGAACAGCTTTTCAAATAATTTTGACATTATTGGTAGTAAGGAAATAGGTCTATATGAAGTAGTTTCATGGGGTGGTTTGCCAGGTTTAAGTATCATAATAACTTCGGCCACTTTCCACACATCAGGTACATGGTTTAGTCTAAATGACGCATTAATAATGGTGGTAAGTTTAATAATCGCTTTACGTGGTAAGTTGCGTAAAACTTCTGCCGTAATTAGGTCATAGCCAGGGGCTTTGTTTGTATTTAGGCGTTTTATTTCATTGAACACCTCTCTCGGTGTAACTAATCTTATTTCTAACCCATCGCTTGATGCCACGTCTAAAGGTATGTTTCCGGAGGTTTCATCGTTTGGTCGGAAAATTTGCTCTAAGCGTTGTGCAAATCTGGCTGCTTTCTGTTCATTATTTATAGCCCAACCGCCATTGGTATCTTTAATGGGGGGGATATGTAAAGTTGGCTTTTTGGAATGTTTTGTACATTTCCATAGGGAGTAATTTGTCGTGCGATCACTTGTTAACTGACTTAAGTAACTATTTACTGTTGTATTATGAAAATTTTGAATTTCTCTCCTGAGTCTTTTGGTAATGTTGTTTAGTTCAGTTTTGTCAGGGGGATATCTGGTTCTTTGCCATTTTTTTCGCAGTATACGTTTTTCAGCTATAATATTTCTAATACTCATAGGATAGCAGTTATTTTTAATTCTTTGCCTAATTTCCGGTGTATTACGCCAGGCACATTTTTGTATATCTGTTATGAATTTTGACACATCAAGTTCTAGTTGTTGCGGATTTTTTAGCGGTACTTTTAGGTTAATAGCTTCTTCTAATTCGCATCTGAAGCTATCCCAGTCTGTATTTTTATTGACTAAAGAGGGCTTGCTTTCTTTTTGAATAAGAGTTTCACCTATGGTCAGTAATATGGGTGAATGGTCTGAACTCATGTCAAATCCTTCTTCAATTTGTAAGACGCCGGACGAAAAATTTTTGTAGATGAAAAAATCTATTAAATCTGGTAATTTCCCTTTTTCAGTAGGCCAATAGGTAGGTTTACCTGTTGATATAACATTACAGTTCATTTCTCTGATAGCACAAAGTAACTGTTTGCCTTTAGAGTTCGTTAATCTCGATCCCCAGTGTATATTTTTGGCATTAAAATCGCCACCAAGGATAAATCTGTTACCAAGACTTTCAAAAAGAGTTTTGTACTGCTCTGCTTTTAAACTATGCCTTGGTGGACAGTATATAGCAGAAATTGTAATGGGGTATCGCTTAGTTTTAATAGTAACAGCTATAGCTTGTATAAATTGTTCTTCACATTTATGTTCTACATAATGACTAATAGTATCCTTAATAATTATGGTACTACCACCTCTTGCAGTGTTGTTGGGGTGCAACGAATGATAACTTTTATAGCCCTTAATTCTAATATATGATTCTCTGGTAAAATGTGACTCAGATATCAGACATATGTCTATATTTTCTGTAATTAGGACTGCCTGCAACTCATTTTGATGCTTTAGGAGTCCATTTGCATTCCATGCCATAATTTTGATTGAATACAACATGTTTATTTTCTGTAAGTGTTTAATTCAAGTTTCTTTAACCTTTCATCAAACGATGTCATTAGGCTAAGAATTTGATTAATTTTATCGTCATTATTAGAACTTACTGGTTGTTGTTGTTGATTTGTTGACAACAACTGTTGTTGTGGTGGCTGAGGTTGCAAGTGAATGTCCTTAGTCATTTGTGCGTACGATACGGTTTTTGTGACCCGCTTTTCGGGATTCGCTTTTATGCCAGTACGTTCACTAGACATCTTAGTGGCTGTCATAGATGTTTTTGATTTTACTGACTTATTTTTAATTTTTTGCAGCTCTTTAGCTACCATACACCCTCTATAGTTAGAAGGATGTGGTTCGCCACAGTGTACACACTTTGGCTTTACCTCTGCAGGTTTCCGGCAGTCTTTCGTTAGGTGTTTACCCGTGCATTTTACGCATTTAGGTTCTCTGGAGCAGTATTTTTGAGTGTGGCCATAGGCTTGACATCTCTTACACTGTGGAATGAGTTTTGAGGTTTTCAAAGGTTCTATATCCACTTTGCAACTCAGTATTGAATGAATACCGTAAATTCTGTCAATGCTTTCTTCTTTATCAAATGAAAGCAGAAAGATATTAAGAGGCTCTTTGGTCCTCCAACTCAATTTGTTAACTGCGTCCTGAATTTTAAGACCTTTGCCTTTCAGATCCGCGATAATTCTGTCCGGTAAACAAGACGAGTGTAATTTTTTTGCTACGACTCTTATGGGTCTGTCCTGTTTGTTTTCATAGGAGTACCACAGACAATTATTTTGAAGTAGGGTCTTAGTAATGGACCTATAAGAATCTTCGTTTTTGGCGTTTATTTTTATACATTCACCGCTCATCATTTTCACGATAAACGAATCGATTGCAGTATCTGCTGACAGCAGATCATAGAACATTTGGTAGTTCTTAACATTTTCCACAACTATGGGTGGTGGTTGTGGAGGTTTTTTGATCTTCTGTGCTTTTTCGTTGGAGCAGATAGCTCTTTGGGATGGTGGTGGGGAGGGTGTCAAGTTCAATTTCCTTTTTTACGATTTTTTACACGTACCCACTCGGTTTCTTTAGCGAGTTCTTCCTCGTCGGTCTCATATTGGACCGCTGGAGTGGAACTTTGAGTGTTTTCAACAGTTTTGTTGTTAGTATTTTCAGGGGGTTGCTCCTGGTCAAAGTTCATTTTACTTTGAAGGTTCTCTATTTGACATCTAAGGTCATTTACTAACTCTTGCAGTTTTTCTCTCTCTTCTTTCTCTTTGACATAATAGTCGTATATGATACGCTCTGTCTCTGTTGTAATATTTACTTTTGTAGAAGCCATTGTTAGATATTTAAAATAGCTGCGCCTTAATTGCTAATTACTTACATATGTAATGAATCATTACGATCGGTAACTAGGTCATCGCTGCGGCCGCGTACGACTCAACGTGACGAACTCGATGGCTGCGTCAGCACTTAGCTCGAACACAAAAACAAATTTGCGCGAGGCAGCGGTGACGCGACCGTTCGCTGCGGATTTCGAACGCACACTTGCTTTTCTCAAGCTTCAGCTTCTTAAGCTTTGATTCTCAATTAATTCTGTAAATAAGTTGATTTAAAATTTTTAACTACGCCAGAAATGCTTCATTTCAGAATACTTTTCTCATACCTAATGTTTACTAACAGTACTTAATGTTTTTGTTTGCAATTGCATGATAAATAGCGTGTTTCTGCCGGTCCTAAGCCCTTGAAGTAGGAAGGAATCTTTTAAATCAACATAAACTCATCATCAAATCATTAATATCAAATCAAAAAAGTACATAAAGGTCACCGAACTTGTCAGCTGGAACTAAAAACTCATGAAACCTAATAACTAATGGCTCCTCTACACTGCCCGCAAAGTTCATAGGCGAAGTACTCTAGAAACTTTGTCTAAGTTCGAAAAAAGTGCGTCACTACACACTCAGTGGTGTCAGTAGCCTGCGCACGCACATTGCCGCCGTTTGTAATGAACAAAGAAATTTGTGTGGCAGAGTTTCCAGGAACAACATAATTTGCTCCTGACCACTGTTTGACGCTGATAATTGGATCACATACACCAAAGCACTAATTATAGCTTAAATCACGCGCCGGCAAAGCACCGGCACACACGATGTCGGCCAAGTAGTGTAGAGAGGTACTTCGTGAACGCACTTCCCGCATCTTTGGGCCCATTGACTGAGGCGCAAAAATCGACAGCAAATAAAGTCGCATGAGGGGAGGTATAGTTTTTGACGAGGTAAGCCGAAGCGCCTCTTTACACTATCGTATTCATTTAACTTCGTTCAACTTCGCGGGCAGTGTAGAGGAGCCATGAGATGCGATACGTAGCCGCATTATCTAGGTACCTACTATTGTCTAGCTTTAAGCCCAGGCCACACCGCCAGCGGGCGGGCGAGCGAGCTAGGCGGGCGGGTGAAGTGAGATATTGAAGTTATGCAAACTACGCGACATTGCCGAGCTAAACTATGGGGTTTACACCAAAAACTACATACGGAAGGGCGAACCGGGTAGTGCGGATGAGACTAGACACGTGGACACTGCTATTCGAATGACAAGCGACGACTAGTCTGAGTACCCGAAACGGAGAGGACGGTAGTTAAGCTAGCGAAGCGGGCGCGCCTAACGACGAAAACGAGTAGCTTCGCTCGCATCAGCCACGTAGGTTATTCGGCAGCTCGCAGTGTGCCTAGCTCGCTCACCCGCCCGCTGGCAGTGTGACTTGCGCTTTAGCGTTGGCTCGGCGACGTAAACATTAAATACACGGGTGAAGATTTTTTCTTCGTAAATCATATTTCACTAAAAACAGGATTTGTGGGGTTTCGTTATCTACGTAAGTTTTGTGTTGCTTGCAATCGATAATACCTATAGTACACTACGCACTGAAGGAGGCTTGTGCACGACCAAATCAACAGCTTGTATATTTGAGCGTTTCCGTGCTTTGAAAGGCACGTTAAGCCGTTGGTCCCGGTTGCCAGTAAAATGGCAGTCGTTAAGCTAAGTTGAAGGCTTTATTTCAACAGCAGGCAGTCACAAACTGCGCCTGTCCATTTAAACACGGCAATACGGCTCACCACTTATTACGTGGGACAAATTATACAAAGGTGAAACGTGGACATATAATATGCCTCTGCCTACCCCTTCGGGGATAAAGGCGTGACCATATGTATGTAATTAGGTATGCATGTTCCTAAAATTAAAACCGATATTTTATTAATTTCCCAGCCATTACGTCAACAAGCATGAGGCACCAGATTACAATCTGAGACTTATGAAACTTAATCGAGCAATACGTCGGCACGCGACGTTAAAATTGAAGCAATTAAGTTCAAAAATACAATAATGACGTACAATAGAGTATAAACTACAAATAAGCGTTTCAGACGCTGTTATAATTATAACTGGCCGTGTGTATTGTTATATTTCGCGGCAGCATAATAGAAAATAAATATAGGGCTTACATTGTAAACCCTTAAATTAGATTTTCAGCTATCGGATAGTGGAAAGGTATTGTTGAATGCTTTATTGAGTAGTCCATACGAACAAGCAAAATGCCTTCCTACTACATCACATAACATAGCTTTCACTTAGGTATATGTATAACACACAACTTCACAAGAGCTTGTAAATCAGACCACAGAGTCGTAACTCTTAGCAGCTTAAGGGAAAGGTTTTATGTGAAGAAAAGATTCTTCACATAAAACCTTTCCCTACCTAATATATGTGTTTGTGTGCGTACCTATATCTGCGACTTAACAATACGCGTCAACACTTAGCGCACAATGGAGGATTACTGCGCAAATATGCGAGTTGTGTTTGGGCAACAATCTCTTGAATGAATCCCTGCAATCTAACGATTCGCTTTGTGTAAAGAAAGGATTAAAACGACAAAGACATTCTTTCATTTTTGATTTAAGTTTTTGTATCAGAAGATAATTATTATGAAACCTTTTCAAGATTTTTGAAAATTAAATTGAAAGCATTAAGTTTCTTAATTAATTTGTTATCCGCATGGAATATTGTGCTGATTAGACTAGCTGCCAGCCTCGGCGCTGTGCTTATGTTACGGGTTTAATCTAACCCCAAATTAAATTTGGATAAACTTGTGTTAGACGGCTGATATCCATACATACTTATAAATTTTATGTACCAACATAAAGAGCACCCAAACTCCGAAACAAACATATTTTGTGGATCCCACAGATATTTTGATTAAGGACCTGGACGGCGAACCCGGGACCGGTCCCGGAACCTAAACATGGTTTTTGTATATTATACCACTGCGCCACATCATTACTGTGCAACTTGCACTTAAATCCTCTTCCGACATTTTAAAACATTGAAACTGCATAAAATATCGTAGACTCTTGGCGCTACGGGATGTGCTACGTCGTAGTAAGAGCGTAGCGTGCACGTAGCGCGTAAATCTTCACTGAATGACTAGTTAAAGCCTTCCAGTAATTCATAGGGCGATATTTAACACGTTGAACGCCAGGCATAAAAACGTGGATATCCCAGTCGGCCGCGGCGGACACTGGTGTCTGACGTGACATTGATCACTTCCGAAGCCTCTGGGAGGCCGACGGACAGCGATTACACTGTTTTTATTACGTCAATGGACCCGCATGGCCCCACAGTACTTCCTTGCCGCTTGGCCCGAGAAAAACCAAAAGGACTTAGAAATTATAGGCTTTTCAATAAATTGTTGTCAAATATATTCTAGGTACGTAAAGTAAGTGTTTTGAATTGTTCAATTGAGTGATATTATAGTTAGATAGATAGAATTTCAGCCTTTATAAAGCATTAGACAGTTGTTAGAATTATAATAGCTCATAGTCAAGTACATTTTGAATAAGAAATGGGTTCAGTAGGGCATTTTTTTTTTGGAAGAAGGCATTTTTATCAAGACAGTTTAATCTGTTTCGGTTTAACTATTAGAAAAATGTTTAAAAAATAAACATTTTTTCGTAAAAACCTATAGGAGTTGTAAAAGGCTTCATGTTAATAAAAACAAAATTAAGTAACTATTTTTCTTATAGAAAATAGGTAGGTAACAACCGCACGAGCTAAAAAATAATAATGAACTTCTGAACTATGTTATCAAGTTCAGGATATCTGTTGGTGCATTGTTAACAACACATACTAAAAAAATACTTTAGGTTACAAATACGCGTGGTGGAAGGGGCCGACAATGTGACCCGCGCGGCCTCTGCGATAGGAAAACCGGTTTTACTCTCTCACAGGCCATGACGGACACTGGTGTCTGCTATATAATATCTCAGGAAATAATGACAATATCGCTATTCCCGTAAGTTGGCTATCAATTTTGAGTTATTTCCTAAGCATATTTACAAAAAAAAACCACTGACGATTTTGGACACTTCGTGGTAAAATGATCTGGTCTCAGGGGAAACTCACCTGGCGGACACCATTGTCCGACATGGCGTTCAACGTGTTAATGTAAATTATTCCGATTCCGATGTATTGAAAATGGTCGTTTTTAGGATTCCGTACCCAAAGGGTGAAAATAGAACCCTAATACTGAGAATCCGCTGTCTGTTTATCTGTCTACCACCAGACTGTATCACGTGAACCGTGACAGCTAGACAGTTGATATATTCATAGATGAAGATGATAATATAATTTAAGATTTTGATTATGTATTTCGATTGACGCTCTCCAAACAGAAAAAAAAAACTTAACAGAACCTCCCCATTAAAGCTTTTCATTCATAAAGGACATGTACTTAGGGTCTTAGGGGTACTTAGGGTCGTGATGAAATCCTAGTCTTTGACAAATGAGTAACATATTGTACATCATATTTGATTTTAATCGCGGTAATCTAGCCGTGTGTAATTGCAATTAACACGAAATCAGTTTATTCACAGTCTCTCCAAAACATAATAATATAAATCCTACCTAGCTCCGAGTGTAAAGAAAAACTCACAATTTTCGTTACATTATAGTTAATGGCATACCTGACCTACATATCGGCAGGCGTCTGTTTTGCATCCACTAAAGTACTAGTAGCCTCGCCCGTCCGGACATGTTTGCTTCCGAATTTATCAGACGTAGGGTACTTGGCTGAAGAGGTTCTTTGAGTAAACAACTTGAGATAAAATTGGCTTTAGTTGGGGTCAAGGTTCATATAGCGAGGCAAAACGGCATTAACTTTATGCTTTAGATCTTATATATTGCACTTGTTCAAGCTGCTTCCAACGTTTATGAAATAGTATCCGTCCAAGCAAACCCATTCTTACCCTTAATAGAGGAGACAAAAATTACAAACGCTTCTATGTTTTTGTTTTTACTACCAGTAAATTAGAAAACATTAATTGTTTGTTTAACTAATTAACATTTACTTACTCTTTGGCTATTTATTCAAAACATTAAATACCAATTATGAAGTTTAAAATAATAAAAAGGTAGGTAGCTTTTACATAATTACGTTAACGTTAGTTTTAACTATCATTTGTGAAGCCCGTTTATATTTTATTCACCAGGTTTAGCTTTTGTTTTCTTTTAAAAGTGATGTTTAGTTCACCGAAACCACTAAAATTAATCTATACTAATATTATAAAGAGGAAAGATTTGTTTTTTTGTTTGTATGTTTGTAACAAATAGGCTCCGGAACTATTGGACCGATTTGAAAAATTCTTTCACTGTTGCGAAGCTACACTCTTTGCGGTGATCATAGGCTATATTTTATTCTCGTATTCCCACGGGAACGGGAACTACGCGGGTGAAACCGCGTGACGTCCGCTAGTAGTAAATACAACATGAGTGATAACTATTTCAATCCAATTAGTAACTTAATGAAAGCCTAAAGACTCAGTATTTTCCGAGTGTTTATTTTTTTTGTATTTAAAAAACAAAAACACCTACCCAACATAGTTCAACTCAAGCCCAGTCAAGGGCACTTGTAACAGTTTTGTTCCAACTTTAATTATTATTATTTAAGAACTAAAAGTATAATATTAAGTAGACTTATTATTTGGTAACAACAAAATTAATACGTGTACCCTTGACTGTGCTACAGTTGATCTATGAATACACATTATCTCCCGCTGTGTGTTGGTACGTAAGTACCTCTGTAGGTGGTGGCGCGGCAAACTTACATCAACTACAGTTACTAACAATTATTTTTCTTGCAGCTTAGTGATATTAAACAAAGTATAATTAATGCACCCATTAATATCAGGATCAGTAACACAATGTCTGTAGAAAATAAAGTCAATAATTAATGGCTGTAATCTTCATGTTAGAGAATATCTCTTGTTTGATAGCTGTAAATTTATTTCTGAATCAAAATGAAAATTTCAACTGTGTAGATATCAGGGTTCAATAAATACAGCCTAGCGACAGACGGACGACGCAGTCTCGGTAATAAGGTCCCGATTTTATCCATAAGTACTGAATCCTAAAAAAGTAAAGTTTATCTTTAGAGTTTTCATCCAATACCTGAACGAAGCTCTACGTCGTCGAAATATTTCCAAGAACTTTACTTTCGAGCAAATATTATCCTGCAAAGCTTTCAAACCGTAAAAACGTAAAACTTTTATCGCTGTGTGGCCTTTGGCTCAGTTGTTTTGAGTTTATGGGAGGCGCACAATAAAACTTAAACTGTTACATGCATTGCACAAGGTGGTTATATGATAATGGTTGTTTCGGGACTGTCTTTTTTTTTCAAACAAAACATAATTTTAACGCTGCTCTGTAATTGGTACTCCTAATATTGGGGAACCCCCGGATTCCTTAAGCACAGCGTGGACCGCCACGGTCAATAGTGTTGTGGACAGTGACAGTGGCCCCCCATTCACTAGATGTTGCTACAGATTTCAGGCGCGTGACGACGTAATTAAAAAGTCTTTACTTAACACACAGGTATTCAGGTCAAGGAATCTGTATATATATATATAGATATATATATATATAACTCAAAGGAGACTGACTGACTGACATAGTGGTCTATCAACGCACAGCCCAAACCACTGGACGGATCGGGCAGAAATTTGGCAAGCAGGTAGATGTTATAATATAGGCATCCGCTAAGAAAGGATTTTGGTAAATTCTACCCCCAATGGGATAAAATACGGGAAGCGGGAACGTGAACAAAATTTACGCGGGCGAAGCTGCAGGCATCAGCTAGTTATAAATAAGCTAAATCTAGGTTACTCAGTTTACGACATACATTAATTCTAAGCAAATTACTTAGAGAAATGATATCTCCTGTACCATGCCATTGTAATGGGCGCTTATGCTTGCGAGGTTTCGTGGTTTGTACACGCAAGACCTAGCATAATATTCAATACCAATACGTACTGTGTACAATTCTACCACGTAGTAGTTTGCCATTATTTCTGAAGATACTTTGATAGAATATGAACAAAAGTAATACAGATAATATTAATCTGAAACTTACGCGTACCTAACAAAGTGCTTCTAAGATTGGCAGCAGTGACTATATTGACATTCTGAGTCGCATACTTCATCGTCAAACTAAACGCGAGTTGATTCCTAGCGCGTCAAAATCTTACTCTGATATTGTTTGAACTTGCTGAGCGTCGTAAACAACGTTCCTTCAACTGCTAATATATTGCACAGAGCTCCTTCGAAACTAAAACTTTGATTTGTATCAACGTTGAGGGCATAAAATGTTAGTGCTTGATATTACTATGGAGTTGAAGTCAGACCTACAAAGAATATTCTTGGAAAATGACAAACGTAAATGTATGGGTATGTAGGTTCCTTTATACTTTTGATTGTTGGCACTTGATGGAACTTGTTATACATTATAAAAACTCACTCACTTGTACTATTCCACTACTTTTATTATAATTTTAATAATACCTAACCGGTTTCCCTATTAGGTATAGCATTCTCAAAGGTGTTTACACTATACCTAATAGCGAAACCGGTTAGGTATTATTAAAATTATAATAAAAGTAGTGGAATAGTACAAGTGAGTGAGTTTTCATAATGTATGTAGGTTCCCTGGAAAGGTCCGTAGAGCACCAGCAGTAACGTTGGTTCTCAAATCTCCGACTTCAATATGGGCCGAGTTATTTGTTACTCTGAATGGACTACAACACTCTTGGTATAAAGTAAAAGAAAAGCACGTAATAAAAGGATCAATAAATTCAATTAGCAATACATTATGGCAGTCCACAACTGGCCTTTCGTAATTTACGCCACACCACACCTGATCCAGCGCATTCCGCATCCAGTCCCTTTGTACGATAATTTTAAGCCACCGGGGCCATCCGTCTCGGCAGTGTCCTATAGTTATCAGTAGCATCTTAAAAGAAAATAAACCCAAATGTTCTTATAACCAAAACCTTCCTATCCATAGAATATAACTAACTAAAATGTTTTTAAATTAAACTAGAACTTTATCGATGGTTTTCGATTATTTTGCCAAATACAATCACTACACACTGTCCTGCGTATAGAAATGCTCGATATTATATTCCCGCCCACGTCATTTCAACGTCGAGACTGAACAAAAGGTTAAACTAAGCTTAGGGCTTAGGGTTAACAATATTTTTTTGTTTTTGGCAAATATAACAATCCAGTATACGATGTGATTATCTTACAAGATATTATGTAGGTATTCCAGTCTTATTTGAAATTGAGTTTGTCAGGCGACGTTCGTAGAACTTTTAAGCTTTTGTATTATTTATAAGGAGAACGTGGGCGTTTCAAAAGCCTCTCATATCATTTGTTGTTTTGTGGTTAGGCTTAGTTAACTCGGGTCTTAGTGTTTACTACTGACAATGTTATGAAAGGAAGATCTAAGCTCTTAAACGAACTGATATGAATGAGAGCCATCAAATGCAGGCTGCATTTGATGGCTCTCATTGACTACTCTCGTTAAGGCCCCTCTTAGTGGTATATACAACATTAATTTCTTATTATTTATATCGACACTTACTTGTGTGATTCAGATAGTTATACTTACAGAAAGAAGATTTGAATAAGGAGACTGAGGTATAGATGTAACTTATAGTGTTGAACGTTTATCCTCATGAAAAAGACAAGGTCTAACAACGCCGGGGCTCCCTCAAATTAAAGCTGTTGACAGTTTGTTCCTAACAATCGATTTACGAGTCGCGTCCCAAAGTAGTTAATTAGACGAAGATTGATTCTCTGAGAAGGTTTTTGGAACGAGTTTGCAAGAGCCTTTTGGACGATTAGTCGACTAATCGACTTGTAAATGAATGTTTAAAGAATGAATTATTTATTTGTCATTTTTAAACTATCGCGGTTTTTAACACTCATACTTATAGAATTCGGTACTTGAAATACTATTTATATTTACTTACATTCACCGACGTTTCGAGCACGTTGCAGCGCCCGTGGTCGTGGTTTGACTCGTCCACTTCAACATATTATTTTTAATTAAATGGTTTGTTGAACTAATAAATGCGAAAGGAAAACTGTTTATTTTGCACACAGAATAAAAACGAAAGTAGCTCTGTTTGTCCGTTACACTAACTCGTGACGTGTAATTCGCCAGATAGTAAACGCTAGATTTTCTAGGACAAGTTCCTGTAGGCAACAGGTACTGGAAAACTCCACTACGTCGTAGTTGGCTAGAAAAAGTAACGAGAAATTAGGCATTGATTTACTTACGCCGATCCTACTTTTTATACAAAATATAACAATAAGTCATTATTTCTAAAAATACCGGTGAAGAGCTTGACCTTTTCTTCTAATAGTATCAGTAAGCCCCTCAATCCACCTCATGTGATTCTAAATATATAAAATCCTTTCAAGATTTCCTAAAGGAAGAAATCTCGCATTATTCGTAACTAGTCGAATCTTTTTCTATTAAGAGATCTTTACAAATCTCTTTTTTCCAGTATCTACGAGTACAAAATACGTTAACCAACTATCATAATAAAACTTTTGCATTGGGAAATGAAGTGTAAGATTTTCTAGATTCAGGTTATTATATAAATTGAATACATAATGTATCTCACATACTCACACATGCACTGAAACAAACACGCCCGATGTCGTGCACGCACTGACACACACAAACAATCTCGCAGTGACCAAAGATTTTAAAACGTTTTTAAACTTAGTTAAATTTTAAAATTACAATTTTCTAAAGTCCCATTGGATTATAAGCTTAAAGGAATAATTACGTCCACTACATTGTTGCACTGCACTGCCAGCTTGCATCCACAAAGAGCTTATTTATAAAACTTATTAACAAACTGCTTTTTAAAGTTTTAAACACAGCCGACTGCCTTTGTCACCATCGCGTCAAAGGTGTGTATGAAAAACCGGCCAAGTGCGAGTCGGACTTGAGCACTGAGGGTTCCGTAACAAAAGACGGCGTAAAATCAAGTTTTTTGAACGGGAGACCCCCTTAATCCCCCTTTTTGTTAAAGCGTCAACAAAAATACACCATTTGTCAAAATTTCAGCTCCCTGGCTATTACGGTTCCTGAGATACAGCCTTGTGACGTACAAACAGACAGACGGACGGCGAAGTCTCATAACATGGTCCCGATTTTATCCTTTAGGTACAGAACCCTAATAGCTCTCTATATGAAGTACGCACATTGTCTGGTTTAATTTATGACTTTGAAACATAAAGGTCTAATGATAGAGGGTAGATAATTTTCCTTGATTACCTAAGGAGGTTAATACTTTCTGAGCATGTTATCATCATCATCCAAGCACTACACCCGATCGTGTAAACAGACATTAAACATGACTATACATTACACTGCGGTTAAAATGCGAAATGCAATTTACAGTTAGCAGGGCGAGTGGGACACGTACCTCTGGTAACCACTTTTGGTCACGTGGGCCATATCTGATACCTCAGTATTATAAAAGTGTATTTTCAAAAATAAGATCAATCACAACTTAATTACAAGACTTATACCTAGCTTATTGTAATATATTTGCGAACCAAAACTCTACATTAAAACAAAATTAAATGAATGAAGCGGGCGTTTAATTAAATCAGTTCAGTAGTTAATGATTCCCCATAATATCATTAACTTTGGGGACCGTCATTAAATTCTTTTGAATTTAAACTCAAACGCGGTTTCATTTCGTTCGAGGTCTCATAACAGTTTTAGTTAAGCTAATGTGGTAATATTGTAAAAAAGTTACCTATATTAAGTTTTTAAGCTAATGTTGAAAGTTTTCAAAATTTTTCTTTTATTTCTGCGATTCCATTGAATGTTTTTGTGTTTCGAAAAACGTTCTGCAAAACAGCCTTCAGGCTAGTAAGTAAAAGTTGCTTATAAGTTTCGTAATTTATGCAGACCCGACCTTCATAATTATTTACAGGCGTCTGTTTTGAATCCACTAAGCGCTGGCGTGGCCGTGCCCGCCCGAACATGTTTACTTCCGAATTTATTCTTATCGCCTCAAGATATTGAAGATTTGCTAGATTCTTTGAGGAAACAACTTAAGGTAAAATTTGTTGCGGACGATTTATGTTAATGTTTCCGTATATGCACATGGTTCCGAATGCCAGTTTTATATAGATAGTATCGACACATATCACTAGACTTGATATTTTCAATAACCTACAATATATCTTAGAGATTTTTATACTTAGATACAATATAAAGAAATCGTTCTAAATGTTAAAACTAGAAACGCAATTAAGTTGGCCCATTAAGTTGGGAACGTTAGCCTGAAACGTGGAAACAGACAGGACAAATTATTAATGAATTAATTCTATTCGGATCGAAATCCTAAACTATGTTTCGGATTTCGATACCAATAGTCGGTTAGGTAGGTATGTAAATCTGTTGGAGACAATCCAGACGTAGCTGAACCTGTTCAGTCGGTAATGTCATTATGGTTCAGGTTCAATGGAACTAGGCTTAGGTCTTTGTAAAATGAATACCTACAGTACAATTACAAATAATGTACAGCGTCTAAAATAACAGAAGAAAAGAATGTTGTCGTGTTACTTCGTGATGTCCTTAATTTTTGTCCGTATTTTTGTATATTTTGGGCTATCGTTTTTAGGGTTCCGTAACCATAAGGTAAAAACGGGACCATATTCATGAGACTTCGCCGTCCATCTACCAGAGTGCCTGTCCAGCAGGACCCGTGATAGCTAGAGAGCTGAAATTTTCACAGATGATGTATTTCGGTAGCCGCTATGACAAAAAATTCTAAAATGAGAAAATACGAGGGGGGATTAAGAGGGGCTCATACGCGACAAACCTAATATTATGCCGTTTTTTGGTACGTAACCCTCTGTGTTCGAGTTCGACTCCTATATACTAGTTACTTTAATGAACAACAAAATAGGAGTACATCAACAGAACTACCAATTTTTACGTACGAACACAATAAACTGTTAGCGCCAACTCACCAATGTGATCACATTAATAGATGGAACATTCAATCTGCATTAGTCTATGTATACAAATTCAAATCACAATGAATTTTGCTACGTGTTGATAAAATTTATTAGCATTTACAAAATGCTTTCTAATATATTCTTGTTTAAATTTTAAGCAGCATTCTTGTACCGCATTTATTTACAAATAGAAAGAGATTTACTGAAATTTTAAAAGTAAAATTCACAACAGTTTGATATTCAAGGGGATTACCTACATTTAATTAAAATATACTTAGTTGGTTGGTTTGAGCTCGTTATTTTGCACTTCACGTTCAAGAACGAACTGTTATACTGTCGAGAAGTCTTACATAACATAATTTATATACATATAGTCACGATATTACCCCGAAGGGGCAGGCAGAGAACTATTATACGTCCACATTTCACATCATAGTTTTTTCCTCCGTTACAGGTGGTGTTTTGACGACCAGCTGAGTGTTGCCGATAAGACCTTCAACTTGGTTTGTCGACTGTCAACAACCGCTAGCAAATTTAATATACCAAAGTGGTCACCCATCCGAAGACCAGCCATAACGAAAGTTGCTTAACGCAGTGCTCGTGTACAGATCACTAAGTCAGCGGACAGCAGCTTTTAAACTGATACAGAGTTAATGCGCTAATACAAAAGTCAGTAATGAACATAAACTAACTTATCGCTTGTAGTAGAACTATGAACTTAGCATACCTACACCATGCAGGTGAACTAATGCTGTGAACTTATAATGAGGACTTTGAATATACGCGGATACTCGTATACTGAACAACTAGGAATACAGCTTGTTCGAGTTTATAAAACTGTTGATATTTTATTTTTCAAAACGAAATATCGTTAAGAGGTTTATATCTTCGTTGAAACGTTGAAACCTGGCTTGCTCAGCGTTCTGTAAGCGATTACGGCATTAAGCATCTTACGCTAAGGTCTATACACGGATGGGTGAATGTTTGTGGGTAACCCATTTTATTATCGTGTCCACTCTCTGAACTACCGTAGATCCCAGTTACCAGTGACATGGTATCGACCAACTCTAGTAGAAGGTTTTGCGGATGACTTGAAAATTTTCAACAGCAAGTAGATACAACCTGTCTGTACCAACAAAATGCCAATAGGGTCGGTAGCGCAAGTGTATCACCTATGGTATTGCAAGCATTCATAAGCAATGTAACCACTTTAAATCAAGTGCCTTTCTACTACCTCTGTAGTATAAAAATAGGTAAGTATACGCAGTAGAGAATAGAGAAACAATGAATAACGTTTTCATAATACGTAACTAATGAAAAATGCCGAAATTAAAGTTTTCGTCATTTGTCTCTCGTGTAGCACATTGCGCCAGCAATGTCAATTTTATTTGTCTCAGTTTCAAATGTCAAGGCATTTTATTACTTCAATTAGGAATTGTCTTTGAAACTTAATGCAATTTTATATTCATGGACAATTTTGCTTAGGTAATAGAAAATTATAGAGACCATCTCCAAAGGAGCTTTGAATTAAATTTTCTTAGAAATGCCTTTATTTATTTAAATTTGTACTTACGCGGTACATTGTCTTCACGAATAAGCTGAAATAAGTAAAAGAACCCTGTCACATGTAGAGTGCCTAGTTTTGTTATATATTTTAAAATTCCCTAAGAAAAGGAATTTAGTATCATCATAGTTATAAAAAAGTTTTTTACAATAAGATATACTTATGTAAGGAGATATTTCAACATATCGTTGAAATGTTTAGGATTTGCTTAAACATCTTTTCGTGTGAGGAATCCGGTTGTCACTTATACCTACTTAGGTAACAAATTAAATAACTTTTTTACCTTACGAAATCCTAGATTGCCTAATTTCTTTACGCGTAATATTTCTTTGCGCGTCAATCCTAATTAAAAGAAGCTTAGCTTAGACAAAAAAAGTGTTCTTTTACTTATGACAATCAAAATCAAAATCAAATATCATTTATTTACTTAGGCATACAAATGCACTTGTAAACGTCACTTATATAAACCAAAAAGTTACCACCAGTTCACGTATGTAAACTTATTAGTATAACTTATTAATGTAAACTTATGCTATGTATTGTAGACAACAAATAAACAAATCTACTAATATATTTCTAGATTAATATAATTATGTTGAAAGTAAATAGAAAACACCTAAACTCTGAAGCAAAAATTTGCAGATCACATAAAATATTTCTACCGATTTGGAGTTCATACTCCATTCAATTCAGAGCGATTAAAACTATTAAACCTAAAGACCACCACTCAGCAATTGAGCGACCCTATAATGAATTAGGGGCAGCTTTGTACAAGTTGAAGCAAACAGCTAACGTTTCATGCGGTCTCACCTTCGGGCACTAGGGCGGTGAAATTGGGACAGCCACAAAAACTATACAGCTACATTTACTGTCCAACTTTGGGAATTAAAGGGCCGAATAGAATACGGTGTTTTGAACCAATGGATAGGTAGGTATGTGATGTGAAAACATATGGGAAATTAAACTAATTAATTTTCATTAGGTATATAAAATCACGTTTTCTACTTCAAGAAGGATTCTTATTCGTCTTATATAGTGTAGAGGACTGAACAGCGTAAGGTGCTTAATGTAAGCTCCGCTGATTCAGTGTTTTGTAAACAATCAGTCCCTTAAAGAATGTCAAGTCAGCAGCGGGGTGACGAGCAAACTGAAATATATTGCTCAATCCAAGTAGACGCTATGCATATAGTTATTTATGTAACCGCGCCGTTCACAGACCATACCCCTCACTGTCTGAACTGACAGCTGTTCTCATCTCGCTGCCAACAACCTCCCACAAGATACCTACTGCTACCACTCAATACTGCCAGTAATCAGGACCGCAACATGTTCTAACCAATAATATAAAGATTAACACATCGTAGTAGCTAAGCTTGCGGATTTTCACCACCATCCGACCTCATTTTGATTATTGTCTTTAAAACTATCCAGAATATAAAGCATTAATATTTTACGAAAATAAATTACAAATTTTAAAGCAGTTCGCTAACTTACAAATAAAAGTGAAAAGATTCGTTTGTTTGCTATTGATAAACTTTAGAACTACTAAAATCTTGGAAATTGGTTGTGGTTATACCTACCTAGTCAGTTTGATATCTGACATACACATGTCACCTTCTGAGAGTGAAGCCTGAAAGTGTATCACGTGTAAAAAGCACTGGTACGTATAGTACTGCGGCAGTCCACTGCTTAACGTGGACCACCGATCCACGCCACAACACACGGGCCCAGTCCTGCGCCTTCCTCATCCAGTCCCAGCCTGCGACCTTTTCCAGGTCGTCGGTCCATCTAACCGGTGGGCGTCCAATAAAAGTAGATAGTAAGTACCAATTGTACTAAATCCTAAGCAAGCGATGAGTTCAATACGCATTGTATGGCTTCTGAGGTGGCGTTGTTTCCACGTGGCTTGTTTAAGTCGCTTATATAGTTAATACGATTAAAGGAAGTAGGTAATATACAGGAAGCTGATTTAATAGGGTGCAATGGAGCCCTACCAACAAATAAGTTTATGGCGAAGAGAAGGTTAACGTGTACCAACACGTCTGGCAATAATCGTTCTCTCAAAATGATAGAGAGATGTCAACATTTAACAGCGGACTATAAGCTGATTTGATTCATTTAATAGAGGGCAATCACGGGTTTAAAAAGTATGAAATTTTAATGGTTCTGCTATTAACATTTCGTACTTTTCAAATATATGGATGAAAGTAGCGATCAATATTTAAATGGGCACGTGAACTTGGTTATATGTATTTTAATGGCAGCAAAGTGACACGGATTCGTTTTCTACGACAGTTCTTGACACTTTGGGTACAGAACTGACACTTTGCCTCTGGTGTTGCAGACTTCCATAGGCTGCGGTGACCACCGGTACATCTGGTGGGGCCGTATGCTTGTCTGCCACTCTGGTGGTATAAAAAAAAGAACCCTAAAAACCAACAGGGTCTGATGAGAGCAAGGGACAGTTCCTTACGATCAATTTACGAGTGCCGTCCCAAGGTAATTAATTCGACGAAGATTGATTACTTGAAAAGTTTATTGGATCCAGTTTGTAAAGAGTCTATTGGACGATTTGGACGACTAATCTACTAATCGATTTGTAAATGAATGTGAAAAAGAGAATATTTATTTTTCTTTTATATTATGTACTCGTACCTAATCATTGATTTCAAAAAGACTGAACGATTTTAATTGAAAAATATTTTTTGAAGTGAAACTTCTTTATCGGCGTTGGAAAAAAATTTGCGTCACGTCACGTCACGATTTTTGGTTACGCGCCATCTTTGTTCTCTTCCCCACCACGGTGGATTCGAATTAAGAGTACTTTATCCAGGGATAGCATGTCATTTAAGGATTTTTGGACTAAGGGAGTTAGGGAGTTAGGGACTTTTGGACTTGTGGACTTTGGTACTTTGGGACTTTGGGACCTTGGGACCTTGGGACTTTTGGACTTTTGGACTTTGGGACCTTGGGACCTTGGGACTTTGGGACTTTAGAACTTTTGGACTTTGGGACTTTGGGACTTTTGGCCTTTGGGACTTTGGGACCTTGGGACTTTGAGACTTTGGGACTTTTGGACTTTTGGACTTTTGGACTTTGGGACTTTTGTACTTTTGGACTTTTGTACTTTTGGACTTTGGGACGTTGGGACTTTGTTTGGGACTTTTGGACTTTGGGACTTTTGGACTTTTGGACTTTTGGACTTGGGACTTTTGGACTTTTGGACTTTGGGACTTTTGGAATTTTGGACTTTTGGACTTTTGGACTTTTGGACTTTTGGACTTTTGGAATTTTTGGACTTATGGACTTTGGGACTTTATTTAAAGTGAGGTGAAAATTAAGTTTATGAAGAAGTTTCACTTCTTACGTGTGTACACTAGTACACGCAATTTTTTATTACATGTTACGCGTGAATAAAGTGCAAAAATGTCATTAAGAGAAATAGCTTCATATTACAATAAAAAGTTTACAAAGTATAAATCCTACCAAAAAGCCTCGGCAATATAACCAAAAATTGTATGAGAGCATGACAAAAGTTTAATTTGAACGCTTTCATCATTTATTTGCTTTCAGATTTTAATTTAATTTTTTTCAGTCTGTATTTTGATCGTGAGGATTGCTGTTTATCCTAAAGAATTGAGGAGAAAATTAGATTAAGATGCCTATACTATGTGTCCAGAGGTCTCCGTCTAGAAATAGGCGGCGCCATAGGAGGAACCATTCGGTATTTTTACTACTGATCGAATGAACGTTTGGTCGAAAAACAGTCGACCAAACGTTCATTCGATCAGTAGTAAAAATACCAAATGTTTGTTTGATAAAAACACTTTTGGTCAATTGTTCATTCGATCAGTAATAGAATGGTTTAATGTTTTATCAGTCTCGCGTCAAATTATCAAATGAATTTCGGTCACCAGTGGTAAACCCGCTCCATTACAACAAATGTCCGTGCAAAACTCCGCGAGCGAGTCCGACTCGCACTTGATTGGTTTTTATTTTGTATTATCATGTTACTATCCAAGGGAGTGAACACCAATTAATGTTTAAATGTAGTTCTGGGACATCCTACCGAGGGCCTACCCGGGGCTCCCAACCATAGGCTGTTGGGCGTTACGTGAGGTTTTTTAGTCGGTAGGAGTCGGCATAACATCCATGAGGTTTTTCCCCCACGTTAAACAATAAAAAATGCTTAAATGTAAAAGAAGTCTGACATATATTTCCATAAATTATTGTAAATACGGGCATGTTTGTTTCACAAAACAGTACAGTAGTACAGTACCTAAAACACCTCATCCCCTCCCCCAAACTACAGGCCGCGACTGCACCTGGCTACGGGAAGAGCTACCTTCATTGGTACCATCACCAATGTGGATAGAACTATCTAAATACCTACCTTTAACTTTGTATTACGTCCAACAAATTTGAAGTTTTTAACAATATTAAACACATACTACACACAGTGCTTGTGGGTAAACCGAAAACGATAAATGAAACACCGGTATTTTCATGACGGATATCACGCACGTTTTGCCGGTTTTTATACTGAATCGGCAAAGTTAGTGTGTGAAACTTGTGTTTGTTTGCTCGACTCCGGGATGTTGTCACATACGATACTTCCGAAGACTGCTCCCAAACTAACGTGTTAGTTGCTGCTTGAAGTTATCACGATTGTCACGTACAAGACATTATGTTCGACGACGAGCCCCAAAAGGCTATACTGCGGTCTTTAATCTACGATAAACTGAAAAAAAAAAACGATATTTCATACTGTTTTTCGTGTGTACCTATTTAGATGTGTGTACCTTTTTTTAAATGACGGTAATCATTATGGATGCTACCGATTAAAAAACCTCACTATCCTACTTAATAGCCTACGGTTGGTAGTCCCGGGTAAGCCCTCGGAAGGATACCCCAGAAATCCCAATGAAGTGTGCACCTGCTCCTGATCAAAAAGCTTTATTTTAACGAACCTTGTGCCTTAAATCTATACTCACTATCTATCTACATTCAATCTGAAGCCCATCCACGTTACACCTTGACGATTTGCACAAGAATTTATATTTCCGAAAACATCGCAAAACTTGAACACAAAAAATTTTCGTGCGCTACTAATAATATCTCTCGACATAATGTCTGCATCGCGTGACGACATCGCCGTAAGTTTATACAGAAAGTTTTCGTCAACTTGGGGAGTAGTCACGTTGTGTGGTGTGACGTCACGTGTGTCTGTTGAACCTTAGCGTCGATTATCGCACACGTTTGAGGCCAATTAATCCCGAGGTAGTTGTCTGCATGCCAGCTGTCACCGTGATTCTTAGAGTGCCTATATATTAGAAGGTACCTTCTTATATATTCCTATTCTAAGCCATGATTACATTTCTGTGTTGATTGAAGTTGTATGAAAAGCTAATTTGATGCTGATTGTAAGAACGTGTATTGTAGCACAGGATCTTATGTTGCTGTGAAAATTGGGTTAGTTATTTATTCAACAGTGGACTGCAATGAACTTATTTCATTCATTGAATGGTCCCGTGAATAAAATGTAATTTCCTTGAAGCTGCAAACCTACTTATATTTGTGTATTTTAGCGACATCATAAAAGGTAGGGAACGCAAAATTGTTCAGTTTTTTGTACATCAAGACAAATATTGACACAATTTCAATTAAACTACATATTCAACAACGAGCTACGCCTCACAGGTGCGAAAATTGCTGGTTCTATGATTCCTAAATACAAACATCAATTTATGGACAGATTGATTTTCAGCTGCGTGTTTATGTTAAAGTTTTCTGTTATCTTAGTTGTTTCTCTAAAGCGCAAGGGACAATGAATAATAAAAAAATATGTCATACTAGCTGCCCCGCGCAACTTCGTTTGCGTGATAAATGAAGAACCGCTCGACCGATTTTGTGCAAACTTCACATGAACCATCTACTAAATAGTTCGAACAAAGCCTAAACATTTGGTTTGGATAGGTGAGCCCGTTCTCGAGTTATAAAATTACAACGAAAAGTGGCATTGATTTTTATATATATAGATTTCCATAATCTACATTATTGTAAATACGAGCATGATATGAACAGGTTAAATGGGAACTATGGGCTCGTAGTTTATCTCAAAGGTAAAGCCGTAGGGCACTGCTAGCCATTATGCTATTGTCATTGTATAAAAGCCGTACATAAACACATTTTCCTTTCTTTCTTGATTATTTGTTACTAATGGTGAGATAATACCTAACTAATTTGTACAACACGGTTTTGCTCTCTGGGGTATTTAACACAAAGGGGAAATGAGACAAAATATTCTCCTCACGCAGCAACACTGTTGTTCTACTTCACCGGACACTCTGACACTCACTGCTCCTCTGAGGATACACGGTGTGGGTTCAACATAAATTCAGCACTATTTGTTTTACCCGTTACGGGTCGTCATTCGAGCGTCTAGACTGCCTTTATGGTTAAAAAATTAAATACTACAGGCATACGATTAGTTTAAGATCAGTAAGATTTACGTATTGTTGGATATCTATGCGCAATAAGACATTCCTAATTTGCAGAATTTTGGGAAATTGAGGTTCATGTACGGTTGTCAAATATGTGTAACAAACTCCACAGCAGTCAAGGCCTAACCTCTACTATGTAATTATAACGGAGGAGTGGACAGTAAAGGGATTTAGGAGGCGTAGGTACCTATTTGCCTACCCTTATTGTCCACATGTTGGTAATGCGCTCCGCTGTACAATGTGCCATTAACCCAATTATAAGTCGACATTCTATCAAAACGAGGGCTTAGTACCTAACTGTTACATAATTTATTATTTTAATTAAATCTTCAATGACGTAGGCAGTCTACCATCACTAAGGCGAGCTCGAGAAATTATTGAACCAACATACTACCCGTTCGCTCTAACTTTGCCGCTGGCGTAGAGGCGTATACCCGAAATGTAAATTAGACGAAGTAAATTGACAGTAGCTAATGTCACTTCGTCATAGAAAATACGCAACATTGTATGAAGAAGTGACATTAGTTGCTGTCAATTTACTTCGTGTAATTAAAAATTCGACTTTAATATGAAGCCGAGCGGCAAAGTTAGAGCGAACGAGCAGTACTCGTACTATTCTGAGAGCTAATTATTACAAGTAAGGACAGAGACAAGCTTACGTAATTATTGTAAATCAAATATTGAAATTGAACAAAGCGATAAAAGTCGAGACAGTAGGTATATCTACAGAATCAGTTTCTAGGTGTATTGGAGATAATTTTGAAAAGCAATAATTAGTATGCTGACTCAATCACGAATTTAATGTGAAAAAAATTTGGTCTCGAGCAGGAATCGAACCTTACGATTATGATTTGGGCAGGTATCATCATAAATCGAATGTTTATAGGTATAGGTGCAATTCTATACATTCGTGCCGTGCAACTTAACTAAGATGCCGGTAGATGACGCCTACGTAGCCCCAAGATGTAATGTGGTGAAACAATTTGACGGCCGAGAGTAGTGTCTCGACGGTCCAAAGGTTAGGGGGTCTGGTCCGGCAAACCAGAAGACGCAGGTACGAGTCCTGCTCGTGACCAAAAAATTTTTTCTCATTAAATCTAGGTGTATGTCAGGAAGATAATCGTCATCATTTTAGAGTTATCCCTGATAATATGGTTTCGTTGTAGGTGTAGGTACACTAAACGTACCGAACTACGGAAATTAAATACGCAAATTATGGACGTGGCCGACAGCCATTAGGCTTCAAACTTGGGACATACTGTTACCTAATCTTACTAAATACCTATCTGTAAGGGATCCAGGGAACTTTAATAACTTTAGTCACGAAAGTAAATCTTCTTTATACTCGCTTGGCCCAGACAGATGGTTAAAGTTTTTCGAGTATAAGTATAAACTAAGTTAATTGTCAGTCATTTATTAGGTGCCTTTCAGTACTTACAACTTGAACGACTCAGGCAGGGCATACAACATTTTAAGGAACTTACAGATACTTGGTGAAAATACTATGTTAGCTTTGCTGCCTCCTTCATTCAGGTCGTAACTTAGGAGTCAGCGGTTAATTCCAGATTTAAAGTCCGAAGGAGAAGAGTAGGATAAAGATTGAAACCTTTTTCCTACTCTTCTCCTTCGGACTTTTGGTGAACCCAACCGAGCACGCCACGGACGGGATTAACGGTTGGATTGTGATGATACAGTACATAGACATAAGCTATGTCTATTTGACAAATTTTATACTTAATTTTTTTATCATTATAGGAATTTATCGGTTGCCCTTTGGACCAAATAGCATCCATTGAATCTCACATGAAAACATTCATATTAACAAACACACATCGCTACAATTTTCAGCGTATTCGAAATAGAGATAGAAATCCGTACACCGTGCTAGCTTGCCTTTGTTTTATTTTAAACTTTATTAGACTGAAGCTCTAAATACTCGTATAGCTATGTGACTATCCCGGTGGAATGATACAATACGACACAGGCTTTATCTACGATTTGATATAGGTACATACTGAATTTGTTTTCATTTATTTACAGCCAACTGTGCATGTGAATATACGGCAATTTTGAAGCCTTTCTCAATTTGACTTTACCTCAAAAAGTCGAACTACAAGGTAGAAGTAGATTATTATATACCTAGCTTGCTAAGTTATTTTGATGGCTAGTTATGTGAACACCTGAACAATGGCAGGTTCCCATACTAGCAATTGTCTGACACAAAAGATGAGCGCACATTAATGAAAAAAATGTCGAACGTTTCAGCTTCACTAGTAGATTCCATAAGTGAATTCATTTTCCATCGAGAAAGCCGGAAAATAAAGATATTGTGTTTTGAATGATTGTTAGGTTATGTTTTCGTAATAAGTCTCGCCATACCTATCTATAGGTATGTTCAAACACTATGGTGACTAACTACAATGTTATGGACTGCGAGGCGATTTAGATAACCTACTGGAGTGTTTCTCGGTGGAATTACTGACATGTCAGAACTATTGAATGTATACCTAGGCGTTTTTACAAACTCTAATTGAAAATCTAGTACCTTTATAAAGTAGTAGTAAGCGACCTCCAGCTGGTAGTGAGAGTGATGATAGTGGAGGTCGTGGGTTCGATTCCCACCGGAGACAAATATTTGTGTGACCCATAAATGTTGGTCTCAAGAGCAGTGGCGGCGTAAGGCGTGGGCGACGTGGGCCACCGCCCACGGCCTCGCGGTACAAGGGGCCTCGCGCCTCAAAAATTTTTATGCATTGCTTCAAAGCGAGATTAAAATAAAAAAAGATGTAAATTAATTTTGTTGTGAAAATTATGTATCGATTCATACAAATCGGCGGACATAGGAATCTTGAAAAACTTTTTACAGATTTTACAAAAACTAATGATGCCAATGTGTTTAGCTTAATAATTGTAGTCGAAAACATAGAGACACAATTTTGATAAGACTTCAATTTTAAAAAATATTCAACAAAAACTGATTTTAATGTATGGAAAAGTACATAAAAAAAACAGACTTCAAACAAAAACTAAAAATTGAAAAATAAAATTAACTTAGCACAAAGTAATAGGTATAATATAAATAAAGGTATATTTAGTTTTATCAGATTTTATTGAATGTAATACTGAAATCGGCGCCAAGTAAAACTATAGGTTTAGGTATATATTATTAATCTTCATAGAAATATTAGCACCGACTTCAGTATTACAGTCAATAATATCTGATTAAACTAAATATACTACTTATTACTGTGTGCTAAGTTAATTTTATTTTTCAATTTTTAGTTTTTGTTTGAAGTTATGAAGCGCTCGTGGCCCCGCGGACTCAGTGTTCTGTAAACGATCACTGCAGTAAGCAACATTTACTATGGCCGGATATGGACGGGTGACCACCACGTGGACCACTTTGTGACATTTATTTACGAGCGTTTCTGTGCTTCGGAAGGCACGATAAGCCGTTGGTCCCGGTTGTCAGTAAAATGACAGTCGTTAAGCCAAGTTGAAGGCATTATGGGCGGCTTGAAAAATTTCAACTGTGGGTTGTCACAACCTGCGCCCGGGTCGGCAGCGCGTGTGTAGCGCCTCTGGTGTTGCAAACGTCTATAGGCTACGGTTACCAACCTTCCGGTGGGCCGTAAGCTTGTTTGCCACCTAAGTAGTATAAAAAAAAATAAGAAGTCGGTTTTTTTTGTTTAATTTTTTTTTCATGATTTTCAGTGACGGGTTGACTGAAATTATATCTGTCTAGGGGTAATGTTCTCCCCAATACAAATTAATCAAGCCCAAACGCAGGATAACTGCTGTAAATCGTTAAGGAATTCCCTCGATTCGAGGGATTTCTTCGATTTCTCCAGGATCCCCGCATCAGATTCTGACTTCCTGTATATGGGACCACATGGGAAGCACCAGCTTTCAAATAAAAAAATAATCATCCAAATCCAGGATAACTCTTTCAAGCGATTTGCCGGTAACAAACATAAAAAAAAACAGACGAATTGAGAACCTTCTCCTTTTTTGGAAGTCGGTTAAAAAGGGATAGCTTGCGATTTTCTCGTGTTTTCTTATTTTAACGCTTATAGTGACTTTCAATGGATTGTTAGCAAAATATCTGCCAATTTTTTTTTTTTTGACGCGGGGAACGCATTTACGCGCCTTCATCCCAGCTTCGGGGGCAGCTGGGATGGTGTGTGGGACTCCCGGCCCGGTCCGGAATGGACCGTCCTACCCACTAAACCCCGCGGTGTTCCTCCTCACCCTTTAGCCGGGTCGAGGGTTATAAAAGGATTATTCACGTCGACCCGGCTAGGGGTGCCCCGTTAATTCGGGGCTCTCCTCGGGGGAGCCAGATGGGCGGCTCCCCAAAGCTCCCTAAGGAGCTGAAAATACCACGCCTGCACCGCTCTCGAGCGTCCCTCTGTAATAGAGGAGACAGAGAGCGGCTGGCGCAGGCGTGCGCTAATGGGCACCCCCGGAACACGGAGAAGGTGCCCACCGCCATGTGACCGTTGGTGGGCGGGGTCCCCCGACCTTACGCCCACGGTCAAGAAACAATCGGGGGCGCGCAGTGACTCCTTACCGCGGCGCCCCCGAACTGCACGGCAGAGCGGGAGCATTATCTGTTACTCCCGCTCTCCCGCACAGTGCACCTCCCGCTTTGCCGCCATCACCTCGTCAATGAGCGAGGCGATAGCGGCCCAGTACTGTTGCCGCCGGTCGCGCCGCTAGCCACGGCCGGCAGCCCGAACTGCATGGCAGGGCGGGAGCATTTACCCAAACTCCCGCCCCCCACGCAGTGCCTCTCCCACTTTGCCGCCATCGTCTCGCCAGCAAAAGTGGCGAAGCGACGGCGACCCAGCATTGCTGCTGCCGGACGTGAACAACGGCACGGCCGGCAGCAACACACACCACCAAGCAACCCACAGGTGGGTTGCTCCCGCCTCGGCCGGAATTAGCCAGCGTAGCACAACTCCCCCACAGAGGAAGGGGAGTGGTCGCTACTCCGTTGCCCAGGATGCACCACGAGGAGGATCCGAACCGTTGGGGTCCTTAAGATGTTAGTAGGACCCCGCATCCCATATCTGCCAAATATTTTAGGTACCAATAGGTAGGCACCGCTCTGGGAGCTATTTGACAAAATATTTTTTTTTTATTTTCTTTAAGAAAATATGTCTAATTCGTTTTTTTTACAGTTATAATTGTTAATAAACTACATTTTAGCTTAGTACTGTCTTACCCACATCACAAATAATATGACAAGCATGCGATATCGAGAGTTTTGAGAGATACTTATAAGCAGACGACTATAATTTTTTTCCTACGTTTTTAGCAACATTTTGTATTGTATAGTATTTTTCATTAAGATTTGAAGAAAATAATATATTAATCAAATAAAACAATTTTATAAAACATATATCATTGTAATATAAATACAAAAACTTATGAAACGATTCAATTAACATGATGTACAGAACATCAAATAATCAAACAAAATTAGAATTACATAAACTTAAACAAAAATTGTAGCTTAAAATAAACAAAAATAAATAACAAAGACAATTAAATTAAAACTATGTACATTCAATAATCAAACAAAATTAGAAATATGTAGACAGAAAATTAGCGTTAAAATAAGAAAACATGAGAAAATCGCAGGCCATCCCTTTTTAATGTGCCTACTTTTGCATACATTGAAATCAGTTTTTGTCGAATATTTTTTAAAATTGAAGTCTAATCAAAATTGAGTATCTATGTATTTGACTACAATTATTAAGATAAACACATTGGCATCATTAGTTTTTGTAAAAAACAGTAAAAGTTTTTCAAGATTCCTATGTTCGCCGATTTGTATGAATCGATCCACTGTGCACCGCCGACCAGTGCGGGGAATCCCTTGTTTTATTCCTTTCGGACTGTTGGTTCCACTAACCACATTTGACGTAAACTTACCTCTGTGGTTTAAATTCTTTTTTCCCTATGGCGATACTATTATTACTGGCGCCACAGAACAGGGCCTCGCGAAATCTGTCTTGCCCACACCAAATTTAGGTCTTGCCCCGCCACTGCTCAAGAGTCTGGGTGTTTCTATGTATAGTATGTATGTATTTAAAAGTATAAAAGTATTAATATCCGTGGTCTGATACCCATAACACAAGCAGGTTATTCGTGTAGTGAGAGTGATGATAGTGGAGGTCGTGGGTTCGATTCCCACCGGAGACAAATATTTGTGTGACCCATAAATGTTGGTCTCAAGAGTCTGGGTGTTTCTATGTATAGTATGTATGTATTTAAAAGTATATAAGTATTAATATCCGTGGTCTGATACCCATAACACAAGCAGGTTATTCCTAGCTTACTTTGGGATCAGATAGCGTTGTGTGAAATGTCCGTGAATATTTATTTATTTATTATTTATTTAAGTTGCTACAGATCTACTGTTGTTAGAAACGTTTCAGTAGGTACGTTGGCACAGGGCGGGGTAAAGATTTGTTGTCAATAGTCATCTCATGAAATAAAAATAAAACCACTATTATTTTTTCATTTATTTTATTCTTCATCATCTCTGACAGCAATGTCATCAAGGAACCCTGCTGGTGCTGTAATACATTCTTGATGTCTGGCCCATCCTAAATACCAAATAAGGGTCATGACGTGAGCGCAACAACCTACAGTACGCCGACCGACTAGGCAATTACAACAATATTCAAGAATACCAGATCGGCCGGGTATATCATTTTCAATTAAAATATATATATAATATTGTTTCCGTGATACATGACGGGATTTTATTTTTCCCCGGATTAATGTTTTTGGTCCACTACCTCCTCTAAGGTGAAACATATTTTCATTGATGGGTTCACCTCTGTTTACCTCTATATTATATCCACCATGGAAACGTATATGCTCCCCATAGTAGGATCGAGCTTGCCTTATTTGGTACGAACCCAACGAGAATAAAATTAAATCTCGGTATTCTAAAGTAGGAAAACAGGTCAGATTGCTTTGATCAGCACATATGTTGATAAAATTAGCTGAGCGTCTGTTCATGTTCAGGGTATGTGTCATGTCTGCCAGATTATTTTCCAATGCCATCCGTTCTCTTATTATCTCTAGAATCTGGGTTGCATAAATATTGTTTTGAAAGCGAACACCAAACCTATTTAATAAAGCTGCTGCTATTTGGAAGTTTTGCATCATGTGTGGTAGAGACCGATGGAAGTATTCTTGTCGCAAAAGCTTGAAGTCTCTTTTAAATTGTCCATTGACGGCCTCTACCACCCATCTGCATATGGTAACACAGCGGCTTCGATTGGCTTGTGCTGTTGTTAATTGGTGTTCGCCTTCCAATAATGATTCTGGCATGCATGTTCTATATCCACATCCCTCTAAAAGACTTATGCTGTCCCTGAATCCTCTATCGAGTATGAACACATCACCTTCTTGAAAATATGCTCTTAAAGCAGACCCATCACGGAACAATTCTTTCATAATAACGGCATCTGAAGTTGTTGCATTATATGGGCCATAACAATCAACAATATATCCATCACTAGCTACAATCATGAACGGTTTTAAAAGGTTTCTGTATTTATGCAGAGAGTATGTTTGTTTTTGAAACATATAGTTTGCACTTTTATTAATATAAATATATGTGCCATCACAGATGACTATGCTATTATGTCCATTACCATACAGCCCATTAGGTATTAGCAAGGTATGATTAGTTATTTGTTCCCTGGAAATATGGCTAATTCCAAGGTGTGCTGGAACAAAATCTTGTAAAAGAACTTCTCTTATTTTATCCATGAGGACTTCTAAAGTTCTTCTGGGCACGTTAACTAAAGTTGCAATTCTTTCATCAGAATCACCTGTCCTTAGCTTTAATAAATACACGAGAAGCCCCAATTGGCCTCTCCGAATTTCCCTTATACGAGGTACTTCCTCCAACAACATATTAACACTTTCTTTACTACGCCCGGCCCTATCCAATATTGAAATATTCTTTCATCCATCTCTTCAATATTTTCAAAATCTAATGTATGGTTATCATTGACAAAAGAAAAAATATGTTGTACTTGCTGAGCTGTAAATGAGGTGTAGCTATTTTGGGAGTCAAATAATGTTTCCCACATATTGCCCATTAAATGTTCTTGGCAAATACGAGCTTCTTTTGAAATATAATATTTATGATTGCTCAATATTATAGCTCTCAGTCTATCGCTGATGCTCTGCAATGACGTGCTTCCACAATTAGGAAAGACACAGTGATGATTCGTATTTGCTGATCTTCTGTAGTCAGGTAATGTTATCGAATCATTTGACACCATTGGCTCCTCTCTGGGTACAAGCGGAGGAGGTTCTTCAAGCGGGGGTGATAAAGATGCTTGAGGCTCCTGTTGTGAGACAAGTGGAGATAGAGGCTCCTCATGGGGTGGTGATGGAGATGCTTGAGGCTCCTGTTGTGAGACAAGTGGAGATAGAGGCTCCTCATGGGGTGGTGATGGAGATGCTTGAGGCTCCTGTTGTGAGACAAGTGGAGATAGAGGCTCCTCATGGGGTGGTGATGGAGATGCTTGAGGCTCCTGTTGTGAGACAAGTGGAGATAGAGGCTCCTCATGGGGTGGTGATGGAGATGCTTGAGGCTCCTGTTGTGAGACAAGTGGAGATAGAGGCTCCTCATGGGGTGGTGATGGAGATGCTTGTGACTCCTGTTGTATATTTGGCTGGTGTCTGGCATCATCTGCAGTTCTCCTTCGACAAGCTTCTCTTCGTACCCGGGTCCAACAAGCATGGCATAGCCGATCATTGTCGGTTACCTACAAAGATATAATTGACTATATTAGATACTAGCAGACGTCACGCGGTTCCACCCCTATATTTTATTCCCGTGGGAATAAAGGAATAAAATATAGCCTATGTTCACCGGGAAGAGTGTAGCTTCCCAACAGTAAAAGAATAAATCGGTCCAGTAGTTTTAGAGCCTATTTGCTGCAAACAAACAATCACATCTTTCGTCTTAATAATACATAGTAGTATAGATTACCAAAAGTCACTCACTATGGTCCTATACAAAATCATAAGCATATCATATTTAAATATACTCTTACTTTAATCTTTTCTCCTATATAATTTATAATGCTTTCTATGATAAAAACTACACCAAGTTTATTGTTTCATCACATTACTGTTTATTCCAAGGTGGCCTGGAAGAAATCGCTTCCAGCGATAAGGCCGCCCAATGCACATAGTAATGTTTGATTAAATATATAAATCATACCTGGCGTGGTATTCTGCTTTCTATAACAGCAATCATGGCTTAACTTTAGATTGTCCTCCCACGAGTTTGGGGTTCATATTTTTTTTACACAAAGCTAATATTATTAGAAGCCTCCACACGAAGTTTTAACTTGCGGAGATTAATGGTTAACGAGAAAAAAAATTATGAAAATCATAAAAAAATACCAAAAATTGTCACTTTTGACCACAGAATACCTACACTCTCAATGCTTTTGACATTCGGCTCGTCATTAAACGTTTCGTTTTACATATGGTTTACGCACTAAAATGTTTAACTTCATTTAATAATGAAATAAATAGGTATATTTAGTGACTACGTAAAATTTTATGCATATTTTATTATAATACACATATTTCGTTGACATAAATGAATGCTATTACTTAAATGTATTCTGACAATAATTTACCGACTATTGCCGCTATGTAAAACTAAACGTAAAACGCCGTCGAAGCGCTGTCACTGTTACTGTCTGACAGTTATATTTTTTTTTGTAATACTTATTTTATGGCCTATAACTACAGCCTTTTAGCCAAACTATTGTTGATTATCCAACTACTGTTGGTTAGGTTAGGTTGGAACTGTGACCATTGACGCGCGACGGCGAGCGAGCGAAGCGAGCGTGCCGCGGCAGCGGCCGCCGAGCGCCAGAGGTGTCCTTTATAATATTATTATAACAATTTCAGACCAAGAAAATGAGAAAGTTAGGTTATAATATAAAAAAAATCGTAACTCAAAAAGGGGGGGCGTCCGCAACTTTTCCTTCAAGGGGGGGGGGTTCTACACCCCCTCCCCCCTCCCCCCCACCACCTCCCAGCCCTTAAATCGTGGGAGGACAATCCGAAGTCCTCAATCATTGATTGAAGCAGTTCAGAGGTGTCATTTCTTAATATTTTATCACTCCTTCTCCTCAAGGTAGAACATCCACAGATTAGACACACACTTGTATGACCTTGCTGACTAGATCCAGCTTGAGCATTGTCTGACACTTGCTGAAGGTTGTCATTGACTGCAGCCATTGCAAGATCTCTGCAGGCTTCACAAGCATAGTCTTCCTCAGAAACCTGAAAAAATATTTCATTTGAACAATCTCAGTATATGTTGCACGCATATAAGTACTACGTACTCAATTTCCAATTAAATGAAGGTACCCAAGGTACTTACAATTTGCGGATACACCCAGTTGCACAGTACGCCAGCAACTCTCGGATTCAGTGTTAATACTTGATATCGGCGCAATGTGTTCACGCATATATTGCAATTGACACATAAAATGCGCGTAGGCCTCGATTGTCTTCCACGATCCGCCATTATCGAACTACAACAAATCCAAGTCACAATAATAAACAGTCCAGTAGGGAATAGCACAAGGTCACGCAAAAGCAATATCAAGGGTCCTTTAGGCACGCAATAGTCACACGAGGAATAATCGGAGTCAATAAAACAGTCCAGGGTCAGAAATATTCAAGAAAATCAGAAAAAGCACACAGAACAACACTTTCGACAAAGAGCGAGGAGTATTCTGCGATCTGTCAAAGTGACAAGGTACGGATATTCGATATTATCAATACATCGAAATCACTCGATGTTTACTACTATTTGATTCATAGAATCCAACCGATGTTTTAAAGAAAAAAGAACATCGATTAATGTTAACCAGTTAATTTCATAAAAACTAATTTTTATCTCTAAATAATTACCAAAATCAAATCAGTTCGGAAAAAAAAACTATGTTTCTAACCGATATATCAGAAATCGATTCACACCTCCGATATAATATTGATGTTCTTTTGAAGTGGACACCCCTATGACAAGGTAGGAACGCACGGTTTCGTTAACTGTGTGTGATTGGCTGGCTCACGCGCCTTACCGCTGTACATAATCGTTGAAAATCTTTTAAAATGTAGATTTAACTCCGGCTTTTATTGGAACATTTAGTTATTAGTAAAATCGCAAAATAAACAATAAATGGCTTTGGCGTAACTGATATTTATGGGCGGTTTTTAAATTATCAGACAATTTCTTGCCATTGTTCTTTATCCAACTAATTCGTTTCCTTTTCATTAGCAATTGTGATTTTGTCGATATCTTTTCAGGACAAGGATGGGATTTGGTTTAATCATAGTAAGTGCCCTAATTAAATACCAATGGACGGGACAAATATATCAAAATTGTTTAGCTAAACTTATAAAAAAAAGACATTATTCATTGAATACGAATTCTGGAAAATTTATTATTTGTAGCTATGTAGCTCTTAGTGTTCTGTTAACGGTCATTACGTTAAGCGTAGTCGTTAGATGGGTGACTGCTTGTGGCATTTTCATATGCGAGAAGTCAAGCACATGTTGGTACGTACGTTAAGTAGCATGGTGAGCGTGAAGCCAAGTTGAAAACCTTACGGGCACCTTGAACATTTTTAATGGCATGTATTTTAACTTGTCAATAGTTTTGGCAGCGCAAGTTGGTACCTAATACCAGTGTATAACCTGTTTCGATCAGGTCGAGCATAGAATTCTTTTGCACCTCAATAGTTTAAAGAAGTAAAAGACGATTGTAAATAATTTTAATCTCAGTTTGTTGGGTTAATTTTCATTGTTACCTACAGCGAAAATTTTCTGTTTTATAGGTATGAATGTACTTATTATTATGCGATGACTTAGGTAGTCCTTATAGTTTCGGAAATAAGAGTAAAGTAAGTCATGGCAAAGGGCTATAAATAATATGATTTACGAATCACTTGAGTCACTTGACCCGCCATTTGCTGCGGACCAACTTAAATTGGGTACTTAAATCAACGTGCTCATACTTAACTCTTCTAAAGTTTAAGGTTTTCATTAAGGAGTTGGAGTCAAATTAATTACTAAGTTATTCTAATGGAATAAGGCCTTTCATCACTATGTCCATCGTGAACGATAATTAAAGAGAAGAAGGAAAGAAACCCGACGCACGCCTTCGACTTGTCAATCCTAGAGCACAGTAACAGTCAAGGACAGTCTAAAGTAGTGGAGGCATAACGAATCTTTCGAGTGCTGACCCCCATGACCGCTAGACACGGGCCCGGTGGCCCCGCTACCAAATGCAAACCTAAATAAAATAATATTTATACCCAAATGAAATTTAAACTTTTCCTATGTTGATTGATTCGTTAGATTTGAGTTTGAGAAGGATACGATATATTAAAAGTAAATAGTCATACATAGGTTTAGGTCTGCAAGTGACATAGGGTATCTATGTAGGTACTTATAATAAACGGGCCTTCTTCATATTTTTGCCGTTTTTGGTACAGAACCCTTTGTGTGCGAATCCGACTCACATTCGGCTGGTTTTGTGTTTAAAGATTTGTTTTCAAGTTCAAATACATCGTATTCAATTGAATTCAATTCAAATCATTTATTTCGGACTCAGATCCATATATGATGTTAGTAACAATATAACTTAACCTAGTGTTAGTATTATTATTTATTTACACGTCAAGTACAATTAATCGTCAGATATCATTTAATTATTTAATGGCATGCAGTGAGATCCACCTGTGAATGAGGGTGGAGGGACACCTATCTGAAAACACATTCAGGATACTGTTTGAAGAGGATCGCAAGCGTGTCAGCATAAAAGCACATCGTTTCCGCATTATCGCGGCGAACCCGTCAACCCGCGCCTTCGCGAACATGCCTGATGCGCTGCAACGCCACGGCAACCTCAAAAGCACTCTGAATGCTTTATTATACTGGATGCGCAGGTCGCTGTATGCCCTCTGCGTGAATTTAGACCACAGGCTGAACGTGTAAAAAGATTGGCAGAAGGCCTTGAGGAACGTTACTTTAACTGTGTCAGTACAGCGAGTAAACCTGCGAGCCAGCATGTTACAGCGAACAGTCAGCGACCTGCGCTCCCTGTTAATATCCACGTTATCGCTTAAGTCCTCGGTGACCCAGTGGCCCAAGTACTTAAACTTTTCAACCCGACCTAAAGGGGATCCACAGAGTGTGAGCTCCGGCAGGTGCTTGTAAGTAGAGGTACCTGACTTAAACACCATCCATTCACTCTTATTGGTGTTGTACCTGAGTCCATGGGCCATTGCATAGCCTTCACAGATTTTAAGAAGCTTTCTCATTGCGCCAACCGATGGACTCAGCAACACCATATTATCAGCATAGCTGATGTTATTTACACATACACCATCTACGTGACACCCAGTTCTGGAGTTATTGAGCTACACAATCAGCTTACTCGTTTTTAATTTGCAATTGGTTATTTTGACAGTATTTTAATTTAGATTTAAAATGATTTTTTGACGTACACATATTCTCGTAAATATAACCGCGAATAGGTTTATTGTATGATAAACACATTTGATAGGAAAGACGGGCAATACGGTGAGCCTCGCGAACGTGCTTGTTCCACCCCGTTACATATTTACCCTTATGACGCTTTTTGACAGCACTACAATGCGTGCGCTCGGCACCCTTTTTTAAAATAGAAACAAAATTATTATACATACAGTCAATTAGCAACCGATGTTCGGTATTGTTACACATATTGTCAGCACATTCCCGAAACTCTGTTGGGAAGTCTATTGTGTGAAAATGTAAGTAAATGTGTTTCGCGTGAAGTCCCGAATTCTATAAGTATAAGTCTATTTGCTTTAGTTTTTCATTACAAAATTGGAAATAATTATTATTTTGATCTGCATCCCTTTCCCCCCACACAATTTTGCTGTATAAAATATTTGAGCTTGAAATTTTAGGTTTTTTTAAATTAATATTACATTCAACTAGTACCGGAATATGGTCAGATTCGTAAACATCATACAATATGGACGCGTTATTCACTAAATGTCTGGCAGAGTCAGTGACAACACAGTGATCTAGCCAGCGGAGGGATCCGTTGACTGGGCACATAAACGTATGAGAATCTGAGGGCAGAAGTTCTGTATCAGCGCAAGACCATGACTCATCATAACAAATACTAAGTAACTCACTTGAAAATCTCGTTCCAGGGTGTCATTGGTCAGCTATTACAAACATAATTTTTGCTTAAAAGCTGACCACAACACATAAAATGAATATGTAGGTATCCGAGATATTGAAATAAACTTTTTTCACTTTTTTCACAGGGTGTGCATTAAGGTTTTTTTTTATTATTAGCAAGGTCCGGCTTCCCTGCTCTGCTTTAATACACGCGATACGATCACTAACACAATTTACCACTGACACTGACGTAAACGACGTCTTCCTCCACAAAAGCGCTACGCCCCCATACGGTCTTCCGACGAGAACTCCAGCAGAAGTATCCACGGCTGACTTCCCGGTGTATGCAAAGTCACTATGAATGGTTGCCAAATATGCAACGTCATGTGGCAGGAGCCATGTCTCCTGCAAGGCTAATACGGTATTCATATCCGTGCTCGCAGTAAACAAAACTAAAAATAGGTACATCACTGTTCAAAGAAGTCCTTGGGGTAAAAGACGAAAAAGGGAGCTGTTAAAGACACAGAGTCAGAGGAGGTCCCTACCTAACGGGATGACATGTTTGTGTAGGTATTATTACAAAGACAGTAGGGAATATTTTGTAATTTATAAAAAGGGCTAAAGTATGCTTTGCAAAGAGTTTTTTTAATTTTTTTAGTTAGCTCGCCAAAATGATTCCACCTGGCCTTATACATACATACAATTAGCCTTTATCTCCGAAAGGGGTAGGCGGAGGCATATTATATGCCCACATTTCACCATTTTAGAATTCTTCCCACGTAACAGGTGGTGAGCCGAATTGCCGTGTTGCGATGGACAGGCGCAGGTTATGACTGCTAGCTGTTGAAATTTTTCAAGCCGCCTAATAAGGCCTTCAACTTAACGACTGCCATTTTACTGGCAACCGGGACCAACGGCTTAACGTGCCTTTCGAAGCACAGAAACGATCAAAGAAATGTCACAAAGTGTTCACATGGATGGTCACCCATCCAAGGACTGGCCATAGTGAAAGTTGCTTAGTGCAGTGATCGTTTACAGAACACAGCCTGCGAGGCCACGAGCAGCGCATCTATTGGAATCCATGGTGACATAATACCAAAACAGAGCACAAGATTTAGACAATGGACCCACAATGGGCGCCAGACTGACCTTCAAGTAAGTCAGTGACAAGTCCTGTGTGCTGTCTCTTTGGACTGTGTCGGTTACTCTGATTCTGTTTCAGCTATCATCAATACAGTGCGAAAATAAAAACAAAATAGAATTCTTACAACTAAAAAGATCGAACTTTTAAACCTCGCTTTACAAGTCAGAGTTATAGCGGAGTTGTGAACCAATGCTACGTTTATTAATAATAAGGTTTTATTAACACAAAAAACACCTTAAGCAATTTTGGAAGAACCAATATCAGGATAAAAGAAAACGCTTTTGTAGGTAGTTTGTTGAGTTTTCAATGTGTTTTGTAAATAATTTCTCTTTTGTTGTTTAAAGAAACAGGCATTTATTCTTTTTTTTTAATTCTCAAGCGTTGCTTGTTCTTGAAGCAGCATGATCCGTGAGACCGGTCCTTCTTGTTTTACAATAATGGTGCTATAAGTATCTTGGGGGTCTATTAGACAGAGTGCGTTCATGCGCTCAACTGTTTGTGATTATCAGTTTTGCGTTCATTGCGTTACTATTTATTTTCTTGTACAACCACAATAATGGACGGGGCCGGCAATGATCGCGTACCTATTATTTTTACTAGCTCACCTCTCGACATTTCAGCTACATTATAATAGCAAATCGTAATTCGTTGTACAATGGTCATGCGAGTTTATAAACAGGTTTTAGTGAAATTTAATACATAGCGTTTATTATTCCAAGCTTTAAACTTTTTGGTTTTCCCAAAAGCCCCAATATCTTTTCGAAACTGACGATGTTTAACGCTGCACCAAAAGTAAGTACATCGAATAGGTAAAGCGTGAACTATCGTTCGACATTTTGTAAAAGTTGTTTATGTATTTGTAAATTAATGACCTTTCATTCTTAGTGCTCGTAACATGAAATGAAGCCGTCAATAAAGTGGCATCAGTTCTAAAGCTTTAAAGAGGATCACACGACATGTGTGCGAACAACGTCTTAACGCGCGCGTTGTATGTAATGGAATGTGTATTTATTACTTTGTATGTTTTGAATGTTCTCGTGAAAAGTTTGTTCGTTCACTTTCATCTCTTTAGCGAGGAGATGTACCTAAGCCACATCGTTATCGTACGTAGCTCGAGTTTTTGGCGGGAACTTTATCAATGATGGATGACTTAAAGGGCAACCTGTCACGGACATTAGTTTCTTGTTACTGAACGAATGCTATGAGTTATGCTAATATAATGCATCTTGATAAAACTTTCTTCTCTAAAAAGTTTTGAAGAAGTGCATTCTTGAGTATCAAGTACCTAGTCTTTGAATGTGTAGTTAAGGTACTTAGAAATGGAGATAAAAGAAAGAAATCTGATGGATGCCTTCCTTTTCTTACAATATGTAAAAATCCTCACGACTGTCATAAGTTATGAGCGACTAAAATCACACGGTCCAACCTATCTATCTAGTGGTGGGTGCTACAGGTAACTCGTCAGAAGGATGTTCCAGGACGTTAAATATGGAAAAAAGAATCGGTTTCGAGCAAGATTCGAAACTGCATTTTCTCGCATACCTACCGTGCGACGCCTTTACCAACTCGGCCATCGAAACCTACTCGAAACCAATTAATTTTGCACTTTATACGTTTGTTCCAGGATTCCTGGCACATCTAAGGACTCTAAGTAAAGTAACGAATATAGATAGGCGAGCGAAACCGCGCGGATGTTTTAGTTCTACTGTAATATTGATAAAGAAAAAAGTGTGTGCGTGTAACTTTTACGCGCGATTGAAGTAAAAGTTCTTTGCCGATGACGGCATCAAATGTTATATTAATATCATTCATTCAAAATTTACATAGTAAGCGTTAGTTCCGTCAGAAAAAATCTGAGTCACTCCCTAGTTGCGCCTAGTTAGAAGTTTTACTTCAAAAATTAACTAGGAACGCTGTTTCTCTCATAATACATCCCCGGGTTCTCTAGCGGATCGCAAAGAGGCACCTCGGGGCGCTATCTCACGCATCACTGTCAATAGTCGTGTGGACACAGAGAGAGGCTCTCCATCTCTAGATGAGGTGCTGTGCTGTCACCATGTATATCCCGCAGACGAGTGGAGGCATTTTGTAAAGCTAAATACCTATAAAAATAGGAAATTAGATACATTGAAAGGAACATTATCGAATTTTCCCTTTATATTAGTAGGGAAAGTTACGAAGATTTTATTAAATTACAAAATGGACTGGAACCTACCTGCGAAAGTTTTTATTAAATTATCAAAGTTTAGTAAACAGTTTCAATACTCTTCGGTTATTTGCTTTTTTGTTATTGTTTCGCCCACGGAGTTGTCCGTTACTTTTCACTTCGGTATATCATTCATCTTTAAGTTAGTAGGTAGATATCAACTCCAAAACTTTTACTAATATCCAGTAGGAATAACTTGTAGGCCACGCGCGCACAGACTGTCTAGTATAAATTGAGAAATATTTTCATTCAGATGAACATAGTAATACCTTGCCTCCTTCTGCTTTGTTGAAATAATAGAGAGGAAAGATTTATTTCCCAAAGGGAGTGGAGCAGTAGATAATAATAAACGTCAAAAATGCGGCAGATTTGCATCCATTATTTTAAGTAGGTACAGATAGGTACCTAAATAAATTAGTGCTACGAGGCAAAGATAGCATACCTACCTATTATAGTATAGGTGCTATACAAGGTTCGTAGTATGCCGATGGCGAGGTCATGGGGCATAAATCACCCTTACCTACTGATCTGAACCACTCCACTATCAAATAAATAGGCAGGATCATACCTTTTAAGCTGCCGTTCACGCTAACTTTGGTTTCAAAAAACCGGCTTAAAACCTTCAACTTGACTTAAGACTCTTAAGAATAAGATATTTTCATTCAATATCCTTTCTATAAGTACTTACGTCATACATAACATAGGTAATTAATGTCTGTTACATAACTAGGTACCTACCTACATTGTAGGTACACCTGTCGATGCACTAAACAGCTAATAGTGCTGAGTATACAAAAGCGAGCTATTTCAGTAGGTAGGTACGTCTAGTTCAGTTGGTAGACTGACCTCGACCGTGGGTAGACCGAGCTTCAATAATAATAGAAGCATTTTAGTCTAGTTAAACAAGGGGCGGATATTTTGTACTTTTTAAATATAGATACCTACTATAATAAATAATAGACTTTTAAAAGCTGTAAAACTATACTAGTAACTTAATTTTATGTAGAGAATAATTTCATGAAATATCATTGCGCCTTTTCCCTCGCATTTGAGACAGTAACAAATTTCAACAAAAAAAACCTGAACTTTCAAATCAATTCTAGAATTCTAGAATAGGAGTTTTAAAAGATTTTGCAGATTGCGGGGTCGGCAACTGGAGCGTAGCGCTTTTGGCAAGCGTAGGTAGGCTACGGATGGCTACGGTGACCACTATCGATCGGGTATGTCTGTCTGCCACCTCAGTGGTGCATGAAAAATCAATTCTAGAAACAAGAACTTCAATAAAACAATGCTCTAAAACATAGAAAGGTAAAACAATATTGTAAACTTGATCACATTCACGTTGTTGCTATTAGCCTCCATTCCAACCTTGTCCTCTCTCATCAAAGAACAAGTACTCCTCGACGATGTTCCGCAGTTCCCGAGCCCGAGCACACCGCAAACTGTAGTGAAATAACTTCACTTTTTCCTTCTCGCCGATTTTGCTGCCGTAACGTAATATCAATCTTTTGCTAACAGATATTTTGTGTCTGGGCCCATAACCTGATGTTAAGAAATATACGAACAGCACTTTTATAGGAATTACACTCCTTTTATTACTTAGAGCAGTACAACAACATCCACCATTTTTCAGTTAAAAAACAGAAGAAGAGAGAAAACAAAGGGGTACCAAACATTACCACCATTTCGAATTCTAAAAATACAAGTACCTATACCCAGTGGCGGCTGGTGGGTCCTCGATCTGGTGGTGCACTTTACCTACTTTCTTGTCTTAAATTTAGCAAGCGTTAATTTTATACCTATCAACTTTATTTTGAAAAGTTTTGTATAGTTTTAAATACTTAGGTACTTAGTTATTGTTTATGCTCATTTTCACACACTCCACGCACTTTGCACGCAATATAGAATAGAACTAAGAACAAAATAAAACAACTAACAATTTAAAAATCAAAACAATCAATACATATTTAACGCGTCACAGATCAGCATACAGCGAAACAATACCGGGAGAATTCGAATTTCGTCATCAATAAAACATCGAGGACTCTCGGTAATCTTCGGATTGCCCGAGTGCGTGCGGCGCACGAAAAGCGACTCATTGCCCGGTACATTTTCTATGAACGATGTTTTGTCTCACGCGCCAGGCGTATTAGCTCGTATCTAGTACAAGTTGTATGAGCAGCCCTCGTGCACTCGGGAAAGCGCACGCCGATTTTTGTTACAGGGAATCTAGGCTTTATAGTGTAGCAAAGAGCTTATATTGTTTCGTCATAATTGAGACATGTTATTAGTTTTGAGTTTTTGTATGTTTAAAGAATAAGTGTAAGGTAAATACCTAATTGTAAGTAATTTATTAATAAATTTTGTTATTTTTAAATCCTTTGAGGTGGTGGTTCACTGCACGAACGCACTTAAGGTACAGCCGCCACTGCCTATACCATTCTTTTCATTTCTGCCAACTTAAGTGCTGTGAATAAACATTGCCATATTTAATAACAGTAATGGCAGTTATTTACCATCAGTATAAACTACACAAAATGCTAAATAGATTTAGAACATTCCACTTGTGTGTACCATGATTGACAAATAAGCAAAATACTTTTATTACTTTTGTATTTCCTGCCTTTAAAATACCTAATTACAATAAAGGATGTTAATCATCTCAAGTGCCGGTAGACGAATGTGTTAAGTGATCTTAGTACTAGGTACTGAACGCTCTTCAGCAAATAACAAAAGATGTACAAACGTACCAAGTGATGCCCTTTTTTACCATTTTGGTATTTTAATAGAATATTTACGATATTGAAGTTTAAATTTATGATCAGTAAATAGTCAGTTAAATATTCTAACTAAGCATAGGCATTTTAAGCACAATTTATAAGCACAGTTTTAAGTTATAGTGTCTAGAAGTTCTGAATCCACTAAAACAGTCCTCCTGTAAAATTTGTCAATCTGTAATTAGCATGTTTGTCTTCTAGACCATCGAGCAACTATTAAAAAGTAGGAATGCGTAGCAAGCAAGTTACCCCGAGTAACTATCATTAATGAACTGATTACAACTTGTTTGTTCATCATTCAAACCTTTGAAATAAGCTACATGACGTAGTCAAAACTTTGTAAGGGACTCCTGCGGAAAGAAGAGGAGTTGATGAAAATACCACCATGCAAGCGGAGTCACGAGCATTAGCTACTTAATTACAGAGAAAAAAAACATGCTGTTATTTTAAAAGATAGGACATATTTTAAACCTTCTGAATAACGCCTGAAAGAAGACTTAATTTTAATTAGTCTGTTTCATAATTTATTAGTACCTACCCAGGTAAGTAATCTAGCTATTACGACTCGGAACTAAACATAGCCTATCCTATCCAACGACGTATTATAATATAGACACGTCATGTACGAACATCACGGCTTTCAAAAACGGCAAATATTTTTTATATTCAAAAAAAGAATTTCAATGAACATATCTATGGTAGCATGTATGAAAATTAAGGCCAATTGCCTGACTTTTTTGTTGCCATTTTTAAGTGTTGGTAACGTATCTATAGTTTTTTATATATCATTGATCCTATCACTTACCTTTGAACAAATCCAGTCTGAAATAATTTTCGTAACACAACATCACTCAAACAATTATTTTGTAATCAACACACATTATTAGGTACAAACTGTTTTATTAAAAAACGCACAATTAAAATGGTTTATAATCCTTGCCACTTGGATAAATAATTTTAAAAGTTTCGAGATAGTTCGAAAATTAAAACGGAATATTACCGACTTCTTATTTTTTAGGGTTTCGTAGCCAAATGGCAAAAACGGAACCCTTATAGATTCGTCATGTCTGTCTGTCTGTCTGTCTGTCTGTCTGTCCGTCCGTGTGTCACAGTCATTTTTCTCCGAAACTATAAGGCCTGTGCCATTGAAACTTGGTAACTAGATGTATTCTGTGAACCGCATTAAGATTCTTATATAAAACTAGAAAAAAAGTAGTAAATTTTGGGGGTCCCCATACTCAGAACTGAAACTCAAAAATTTTTTTTTCATCAAACCCATACGTGTGGCGTATCTATAGATAGGTCTTTAAAAATGCTATTGAGGTTCCTAACATCATTTTTTTCTAAAATGAATAGTTTGCGCAAGAGACACTTCCAAAGTGGAAAAATGTGTGTCCCCCCCCCTCTAACTTCTAAACTAAGAGTATGATAAATCTAAAAAAAATATATGATGTACATTGCCATAAAAACTACCAACGAAAATTGGTTCGAACGAGATAGAGCTGGCAGTTTTTTTTAATACGTCATAAACCGCAATTTTCGGTTAGAAAAATCACTACCACTGCGAACGTGTTAAAACATCAATCAAAGTTACAACGAACTATAAGAACTTTTATATTATGTTACTTGCTGCTACGAAACCCTTCATGGGCGGGTCCAACTCGCACTTGGTCGGTTTATTTTTTTATCTTTGACTATGCGTAGTAACGCTATTACCAATGAGTAGGTACCACTTCACTGAACAGTTGGCAATAGGTTTCACAATTCACTCGGAGTTATATTTCGCGCGTGGAATGAACACAGGTCGCGCGTCCACCCTCACCCTTAGCGAGCAAGCAACTGAGTACACTGTAGAGTAGATAGTAGAGCAAGTGCTGGATAAACAGCGCCTCGTACAGTAATCTTAACTAGTGTTTGTGAAAAGATTTTGTTAGTTCGCACACCTCGAGTAGGTACCTGGACTGTTTTGAAGACGTTTAAGAACACAGACGGTATCACAATGTCGTAAAACGTTTGAAAAGCTAAAATGACAAAATAGTTTCCATCACATTTCTTTTAGTAGCTGCTGAAAGAAAAGTGATTTGAAAAGAGACAAGTAGACAAATTTAACCTTCGAAATCAATAAAGCAATATTATTCCCATGGGCATTTATTATTTTCAGCGTCGCACGTTCGATACAGTTTAGTAGGTACGACGCGCGCCGTTCTACGAAACCACATTCAGGTCCCGACCTCCCTCAATATCCTCGTATTGTCCAACCCGGTAGTGTAGTGTTAATGAACTCGTGCTTACCTTTACTGTTACGGATTAAGTACCTGTAAAATTAATAGACTTAGACTGCTACCTAGTTATTATTTCGTCTTCATTATCGTATTACTTTACTAGGTATATCTAATATAAAGTGGAGCGCGTGTAGTACCGTTCCGTCAGTGTTCTATAAACTACCATTGCAATAAGCATCATAAGTTGTACCTAGTAGGTCTTTGTGCTCAGTAAGTCTACTTCGCAGGGTACCTACTTGTTAGGTAGTGGTTAGTCCTGACATGGGTTACCGTTTGTGACTATTTAAATATACTCGTAAAAGCCTCGTCATTGGCACAGTAACATGGTAGGTATCTACCTAGTCGATATGTCCGGTTGGAGGCCTTGTCTTGCCAAATGTAAGAAATGTCATAAACAAGTGGACTCTACAACGTCTATCTGTCCGTTTCAATGCCGACAACAGGCTCATTACGTGGTCCTGTGGCACCATAGATAACTGGTGAAATTGTGTGCGTTTAATAAGTAGGTACCTAGATAGGTATGCTTCTGCCTACACTTTTGTAAAAAATATGATGATTAGGTATACATAGGTAGGTGTATAATGTACCTAACTACGATAACGAGCGATAACCCACCTACCTACTTTCCGCATTTCTATGTAGGTATCTATTTATCGTTATTATTATTTCAGCAAAGACGGGAGTTATCAGAAACGTTCTAAGTATAAAAAATCCCTAATGTTCCCGACAACCCTTCCCGTTATGTTGAATTGCTTGCAAGTTCATATAAGATAACGATGAAGAGGTTTTATGAACATCGTTTTATCGTGCCGCTTACGCCCTTAGCACACCTCCGCCGCGAAACCAGAAGCGGAACCGCTGAATGAATTCCGCTGTGATCAAGTGTGGATTGAACAGCGGAACTGGGCAACGGAACCTGACACGAGTAAGTCGATGTGACGCTATCGCAATTTTATCATATTATTTTTATTATCCGGATGATTTAATAAATACATAAAGCGTCTATTTCTGATGGCTTGAAGTAGTTTTTCCGTGAACTCCACATCCATTGTATGAAAAAACTAGCTGATGCCCGCAGCTTCGCTCGCGTAAAATTTGTTCCCGTTCCCGCTTCCCGTCTTTTATCCCCTTGGGAGTAGAATTTATCAAAATCCTTTCTTAGCGGATGCCTACGTCATAATATATCGCTTGCTTATTGCAAGACCGACATATCTCAAAATCACAAGATTTTCAGATTACTATAAAAAAGAAGTCTTTTATTAGCATATTTTTCAGTACTAGAACGTCAGAAAGATAATTTTACTCGATGCCGCTAGGTGGCGACAAATGTCGTTTTTGCACGCTGTTGGTTGCGGCATCTTGCTTGTTTCAATATAGTACTATCTCAGTTACGCCAAAGTGTTCGACGAGGACGTACGCGTCTTGTTCTTCAAGGATGTCATATTTGGAATTAAAATTTTCTTGCAACAAATGGTAAGACCTATTTTCCGATTAATCCTTTAGTACAATATATAATTATTTTGGATTATGACGTTATTACAATAAACAAATAAGTTTAAATATTTGTATTACTAAACAATATGTTACGTTATTGCTAGTAAAACTAAGGATGTGTTTGTTTTATTTTACGTTAAGTCATTATTGTAATTATGACATTGCATTTAATAGTTTAAAACGGTATGTCACATTTAAAATTAAACCGTCCTAGCAGAAAATATTCAGATTTTATAAGTATTATGTAAAAATATGTTACTATAGCAAGAAACGAAAACTGTTTTTTTAGTTTCTTATTGTTATATTTTCATTCTAGGCGTCTCGAAAACAACTACAGTTCTCAACACTACACTACCAACGACAATTTCTTTTAGTCCTGAAAAGAAGGGAAGGAAGTGCGCTAGGAGTGAGGATCAATGGAGGCGAAATATTTTGAAAAAAGCCAGAATTATATAAATTCTTTCTTTTGTTTTCAAAACTGTTTACAATTGGATGCGAATGTTACGAAGACGTTGAAGTCGTGGCTAGGGCAAGCTCAATCAGCCGACCCGTCGGCACTATACAGAGCCTCTAATAACTTCGGATTGACGTTTAAGAAGCCGTCGGAACTCTATATACATCTAAGAGTTACTAAAATGCACGTCTGGCAAAATCAAGAGACGAAATCGTTTAAACTCTTCCAAGGGATAAAAATATCGAGTCACGCCTCCAATTATACAAGAAATTCATGATGGGTTCGCAGACTGGTAGAGTGGGTTTGAATAGTAGCCGGGGACAAACAGATAAAGACGTTACAAAATCATTTCTGGAGCAGGATGCGAATGAAGCCTATAAGGTGCACGCGATGAACCTAGAGATGCAGAACGAGTGGCTTACTCTAGGCGAGTTTTTTTATTCCCATGACCTTGCAGTGGCGTACTTTGTTCTACGACTGGTCGCCGGGTTTGCTTAGATTCTATCTGAACGCATTTCAGTTGACCCTCTCTGACTAAAGTAATCTGGTCAGGTGGGGGAAAGCCACAGATAAAACTTGAGAAGCAATTGGAACTGCTAGGCTAGGGTAGCTAGGATAGGGTTGTAGGACCCTATTAGACCGGGGTCATAACTCACGCCAACTATAGGGTATTGGAAATCATACGTGGGGCTGTCAGTTTGGCGGTAGCTAGAGCCACAAACATAAGAAATGACATTGCGTTTGTAAAGGAAGGCTGTTCAAAGAAAGTACCTCAAAAGCCATACTCAGTTTTGATGGCTGCCGCCGATTGGACCATACTCGCAGACACGTATGAAAAACACTACAAAATCCCGCAGGATGTATGTACCTCGCCATCCAGACCCGACATATTCCTGTTTTCAAGGATACATAAGCGAGCAGTGCTCGTGGAGCTCACGGTGCCGTGGGAGACCAACATACCGAAGCACAACGCCATGAAGATAAATAAATACTTTGACTTGACCAATGAGTTAACCAAAAATGGCTATGCGGTTAAACTCTATTCCATAGAAGTAGGAGCAAATGGAATTCCGGCTAAAGCCCTGTATAATTTATTTTAAGACCTTGGATTTGCAAGAGCTTCAGTAAGCTCTTTACTAAAATGAATATCCAAAGCGGCATTGATAGGGTCTTACCGAATCTGGTTGGGCAGGGGAAGGAATAGTAAGGTGGCCACCCTAAACCTACTCAAATGGGCCGCAAGCCCCAGACACCTTCGGGGTGTTCCCTCCTGCGCCACGCTATGGACCCGGCGCCCGCACTTAGAATCTATGGAATGCTAAGAATAAGGTCTCTCACTGATTATAGACTGAAATTATGAGACTGTTAATAATGAGTACCTGAGATATGGTTCACATTTGTGTTAAGAATTGTGTTTTTAAGTTTAAGCTTAAAGTGTCTATGCTACGTTCCTTTACGAATATTTTTTTATATTTTAAAGATTTGATTATGCTGATTTTAGAATGTTTCTAAATATTACAAAGAATGTGCCTAAGATATTTTCAAAAAGTAGTTAGTAAGTAAAGAAGTTTTATTGAAAGTGGATTTAGTTTCGTTATTTTTGTATTTGAAAACAAAAGTTTAAACCTGCAGAGGCTGTCTTATTTCAAGGTAACGAATTCAACCTTTTTTTGCAATACCGTCATTATTTGTTTTAAATCGCGAATTCTTGCGTTTTTTGTGGTGTAATAATGACTTATTTTGAGAAAATACTTTCAATATTTAGCTTTTTTCTGCAACAATGACACAAGTGAGGACTATATTACTATGTTTTAAAACTACTTATAATAGGTAATATTTATATATTTTTTAATATACAATTTTTAAACTACAGTAAAACACTAACACATGACATATGGTTTCCCAGTATTTTATTTGTAATATAGACGAATAAATCAAATTGATACTTTAAAACCGCTCTCCTGTAAAACTTCATTTTTTTGGTTATGACATTCTTGCAATAAGCAAGCGATATACCTGCATGCCAAATTTCAGTTGGATCCGTCCAGTGGTTTGGGCTGTGCGTTGATAGATCACTATGTCAGTCAGTCAGTCACCTTTGAGTTATACCTATATATTTAGATATTAGTTTCGCTGTTTCGCTCTGTCAATTTGTCAATTTTGACAAATCCGCGCATAGACAACGCGGTACCGCAACAAGAAGGCGGCCGAAGCGCGGAGGTTTGACTGGCGTAGGAGCAGATTGGCGAAACCGAGCGGGGAAAGGGATAGAAGATGGTTAAATCTGTGTATTAGAACAGGCGGTTTCGCTAGTGTTCCGCTCCTCCTATATGTGACAGAACTTGGCGGAATTACTGCGGTTCCGCTAACATGGTTTCACGGCGGAGGTGTGCTACAGGCGTTATACCTACCTACTGTATTTTGAAGAGTCGTTTCAAGAGGATTAGTTATATCAAATGCGATCTACTACTAAGATCGGTCTTCGTTAAACTATAGGTAAGCCGGAGTCGGACACGCCCATCAAGTGTTTCGTAGGTACTATCCGTCTGTCTGTCTAAACTCTTTATATCGTGAATGTATGGCGGTATCGACTTGAAATTAGCACCCTTTAGTTAGATTTAAGGTCCTTTGAAGCTGTATAAAATGAAATTTCTAAGTTAGAATGTTACGAATTTTAGTTTACCAAGGTTTAGACAGCGTCTTATTTTATTAAAAAAATACCGTTCGTAGGCACTTAATCGCATTCTGAAGGATTAAAAATAAGCTTCCCCTAAAATTTCAATTTTTGCAAACGTAATATGGAGTTATAATCGTGGCAAAACTTCAGCGGTTGCTCGTCGGAAGTTGAGAAATTTTATTCTTCCCTTTAACAAAATACCTACCGATTATAGGTAGTGATGAGTACAGGTTGTCTTCTCGTAGATAATTAAAACGCAGACTTCTCAGACTCAACAGTTATTAATGAAATAAAAATCTTTACAATATAAGCATGTAGGTACTAGGTATGCGTAAGTAAAATAGGTTAATGGTATCTATCTAGTGGGTCGCTGTATGTAGAATAACTAAAACTCGCGTGGCCGAGGAGGCGAACCGGGAACCGGTTCCTTGCGGGCCGCACGTAGTGGTCGTATAAAGGCCTGCGCTGACGGCTGTAAGACTCGGCGTAGACAGGTAGGTATATAACGACTGTATTTTCGGTAATGTTCTCGCAGATGTTAAATGAGAAAGGCAAAGGCTAGTCTTCTTGTTCTAGTCCCGGGACATCCTTCCGAGGGCATACCCGGGGCTCCCAACCACAAGTTGTTGGGCGTTACGTGAGGTTTTTTAGTCGGTAAGAGTCCGGGATAACATCCCAACAAGCAAAATAGTCTCAGAACACATAATGTTATAGGAATAAGACACTTATAAGATTCTTATATTGATTTTGGCGTTCGCAATTACTCTTACATGCGTCTCAGAAAATGCTATTTGGTATTTGATCACGATTATTCTAATAATTAGCCTTTTAAGGGCTTATAATACTATGTATACAGATCACTATAAGCCGCACCCTCTTGTAAAAGCTTTTAGTAAGAGCAATCAGACTTAAGAATGAAGGTTCTTATAACCAGCACTTGTAAGCGCTTTTAAGACTGCTTATTAGGCTACTATAGACCCGAATCTCCTATTAAAGCTGCCCCTAAGTGTAAATACACTTGATTCCATTTACACTTGTTACTTAGTTTTATAAGCGCTAATAAGTACAATAGTTGAATCCGTTACAAATAAAGTAGTTTTATAAAACCATTTGTAAGTCGTAATTGAATCTAGGATAATGCGAGCTAATAATGATACTACTTTTACTAATAACATACTTGCCACATGCTATTATAAGTGTAATGATTTTATACGAGCTAAGCTCAATACTGTTATTGTCAAAGAAACACGTGTGATTCGTTGGTAAAGTCATTATAAGATTATTTACCCTTGCAATAGGTGGTTTGGGCCCAAATAGTTCTTTTGATTCGCAGTACGACCTTGTGAAGTTCAAGTCACAAAACCTGGCAAGGGTTCCGTAAATTGAACTATGACTCAAATACAGAAGAAGTAACACCAAACCACTTAGGTGGTGATTATGCTCATGAATAAATGTGACAAACTTGTACTGTAAGGTAGTATTAGAGCAAAAGCGCATTAAGTCAAAAAATATTAATTACTTACATAAATCGTCAATAAATACATGCCTGCTTATATTCATGAACACAAATACCACCTACAGGTGTTATTTCAATATTAGGTTGTATATTTATTGTTTTTCTTATTTCACCACGGATCCCCAAAAGATAAAAACATGGCGAGTGAATGCATCGACTATGAGACATTATAGAACCGAGTTTGTCTATAGTGGTATAGTAGAACACTTCCAAATGCTAAACTAAAAATGGCCTGGCTATGGCATAATAAAATTAAAATAATGAATACGAACGTATATTTACTTATTTTAAGAGGGGCTTTAAAATTTTCACCAGAAACTTGGTATGTTGCACGAGAAATACGAGTTCCCAGTACGTTTTTGATTAACATCATGAAATACGAGGACTCTGAAAAATTATCATATAACTTGCCATATTAATGTCCAAAATATTATTAGTAAGTATTTTAATAAAGTTTTTAGTATTATGTACACGGAGTGTGTAAAACTCCCAATATTGATAACTGAATGATTGACTGAACGAAATGAACGAAATGAGAACTTGTAGAACAGTTGTAAAGTGCATAACAATCAAAGTTTAGTTTTCTAAGAGACTATTAATAGATTTGGTAGGATTGTATGGTTTTACAAAATGCCGCTACACGGCTGTTACAGTCGTTAGTTGAATTCCATGAGGGTACTATTAGACTGTTAAAAAACTGAATACACTAATAAAGTGGGCCCTTTTCCGGGCTTGTAAGCTCTTATGAGTTCGTTATAAGTCTATTGAAAATTGGTCTTAGGATAATTATAAAACCGCTTTTTGCTCGTTGGGATCCTTTGAGGATTTTACCTCACGTAAAAAAAAAAGAAACGTCTTCTTGTTCTGCCCTAGGGTTATCCTTGCGACGCGTGCCTACCCGGGACTCCCGGCCGTAGGCAGATGGAAGGTCACCGTGTGGGTTTAGTCAGTTCGATAGCATCCATGAGAAGTTCCACACAAAAAAGAAATGCTTCTTGTTCTACAAAGTGATTTTATATCAAGTACAACGGGTACCTTTCCATTAGAATGATATGACGGCTATTCATTAATTTCAGTAATGCCATGGCTATTTCATTACAATCGACTAACGCCAATTACCAGAGTCTCAAGAGAGATCAGTAACCCCAATTTAGGGTTGTATTCATCCCACCATAGTACCGCGAATTTGAACTCGACGAAGGTAAACTAGATAACGTAGGCTCGAAACAGGGAACATTTGAGCACAATTAAAGTTTTCACATTTGAGTAGGTAGGTACCTACAGATCAGCGGCGGCTGTTTAATGAACTAACTTGTGGAATCTTGTACGCCAGCTGCGATTCTCACCAACTGCCTCACTTCTATTTCATAAGTACCTAGGTACTTATGCTATAGATGGAAACTATTACCACCCGCACCTACTGCCATTCCTGTCTCCCGTAAACAGTTTAGAACAGCTACACCGAGTTTATACTTGCCTACTTGGTAAAGTCCAAGAAGAGGGTTTTCCGAGTTCCTGGTTCCTGGGTACCCATAACCCGTATCGAAGTTAATCAGAAGATAAATTGAGGGGTTGAAAAGAGTAAGTACCTACTTTCTAACCTTCCTAGGTAGGTACTAACTAAAATGATTTCAATAGTCTAGATCCCATAGCACAAGCTTTTATTAGCTTAATTTGGGCTAGATGATGTTGTGTGTGAATGTCAAATATTTAATTTAAAAAAATCTAAATATTTAGATTGTTGAAATCATTGAGTCATAATTAGGACTAGGTACATTGTAATAATATCTACATAACTCAATGGTTGAAATAATGTTATTAGAGTCTTATTTGTTACGAGTTTATGTAGGAAATGTGTAATAAGTACATTGTAGTAGGACTAGGTACCTACCCACCTACTTACTATTTCAGCTAGCAAAGTATATCTATCCATTCGTAAATCTAACTCAAAACCACGTCGCTTGAAATCTAGACGACCTATTTATTTATCGGTTATGGAACCTAACCATTGTTCTGTCGGAGAGTATCTTCCGGGAGGAACAGATATGCTTGATTTAAGCAAAGATGATTTTAAAAGGCTAGTATGCTGTAGCTACCTGTGTATGTATGACTGTGAGGCACAAACGCAGGAAACGGAAGACATAAAGTGCGCCGCGCTCGCGATAGCTCCCGTAATGTGCCAATGACGCCTAGATATGTGGATCAACTGCGCTAATGTATCTTGTGTGCAGTGATAACAGTGTGGGGTTATTTCGAAACGCTTTATGTGTCCTGTGCTGTGCCCCAGGGTTTTGCCTGTCACAGATGAAGCCCTGGGGCAGAGGTAAGTACTAGCACGTACCTACCCATTACAAACCCGTAGCACTCTTTCAACCTTAGCATCTACCTATTTACAATAATGTATGGAAGCCTGCTAGATCTATTGCCGTTTTGAATATTCTGTAAAGCATCTTACGTCACGTTCAAAGTTAATAATTTGTAATTCTTTACTCTAATTTTGGTTCACCTCAATATGGAGTCACTCAGAAACTGGGCTCTACTTATAGAAAAGGCACTACCTACGTAGATTAATTAACATTATATTTAGAAGTTTATTCTCTGTGATAAGTTACAATATAACTACGCTATCAAAGAACGTTGGCTGGTGCTACGACATAGCTACGCTGTTGCTACGAGATCGTCGTGTCGGACATTGCCACCTCGTCGGTAGCTCGCAACAGAAATGTACAGTTGTAGGAAGGTAATTTTAATTACCTATAGTTTAAATAAAATAATTGGTTCATTGAACTCTCAATAAACGATATCCTGTACCCAGGTCAGGCAAATGTTTCAGTGAGAGCAATGGGACTACCAATATGGCCATAGGTTGTATTGGCATCAACAAAACAACTGGTAATAAAATAATACAATTCAGTACCGCAAATCATTTATTATACCTACTATCCATTCCCAGAAACAGCGTTAATCAAGTCAATACGCCGTCGTACGCCTCGACTCAGTCAAGTGTTTAGATTCACGCGTCGCATGTCGTGTTCATTAATATCTATACCTATTAACTAAACACAACTCGCAGTTATTGATAAACTGACAAGTAGGTAGCTATGTCAACTTGAATTATGAAAGCGTTGACTTACAACAATACCTAAACTCCAGTTGTGTCAATACGGTGGTTTCAAACATTTTAGTTTCTATTGAGAGTTTTGTACCTATAACTATAGAAAAGGACTGGTGAAAGACATATGGACAGAAGCGTCTCAGTAAAAGGTTTTACCTAACCTTTGAGTACGGAACTCTGAAAATACTATCAACTAAGTATATCTATTGATATAAAATTTACCTAAGCCCGTCACATGCCTAACCACATTTTAATGCGCGAAAGATGCAAGATATTTTGACTAAATCTATGTTACCTACAGACTATTTTGTATACAAACCTACTCATAATACTTCAAAAATTCTTCCATAATCCAGTAGATACTCAGTGCGCGTAGTAGTAGATACAAGGGCCATGTTCCCGGTAAGCGGAAGGCATAAACTATCCAGAGCACTCCAAAAGCACTAATGCCACGCCGCGGTAACGTCTGCGCCACGTCACCACTAGGTGTATCCTAACGTTATTCAATAACATACAGTTTGTCTATAAAATCGTGAAATGAATGTTTGAGGAACTAAAAATAGTTATGTGTGTGGCAACACTGGCAACAAGAAACATAAGTACGTCAGTTGTCAATGCTATCGTCGAATTTCGTTTACTCTCTCACGTAACTTTAATGTTTGGATTAAACTGCAACAAATTGAGACCAAACTACGCATAAAGGTTTGAGAAATGAGTAAAGAAAATCGGAGTGGTGCGCAGGAAGTGATTTTTAAAGTTTTCCAGTGATGTTTCGCGGAGTACCAAGCTGGACAATTGTTGTGGGATTTTGAGGATGTTTATGAGCGAACAGCATCTTTGGTGGGTATGTAATCGTGTTATTGTTTGTTTTGAATCTGTCTGAAGTTACAAATTTACTGAATTTACGATTTGGAGACAAAAAAAGGCATTAGCATATTTTTAGGTTAGAATCACAACCTTACAATCTATTATATATGTACCTAAGTCAGTGGTTAGAATAACATTGTCAGTAGGTAATTTTATAGTACGACCTACATTTTTGATACTCAGTTCAATCTGGTTTTCTACCAATTTTTTATTTTGAATTAATTGCTTCATGTCAATAGTTTGTTTCCATTAGGTAATTAATTTTCTTTTTTTACTCTTTTCAGGAAAATCAGAGAGTACAGTTAGGCGAATATTTAACGAAGGTTTTAATAATGAAGGAAAGTTTGAAACTCCTGGGAAACACAGAAATGTTGGCAAAGAAAGAAATAGACGATTTTAATATTTGTGCACTGCGCCAAAAAAATCCTTGTCAGATGGGGGAAAGTTACAGATAAAACATGTAATTACATGATTGTGGCGAAGCAATTGGGACTGCTAGGCACCTGCTGGTGGGTTGTAAGACGCTATTAGACCGGGGCTTCTGGATCTGGTTCAATAACTTTATTCTGGATCTGATTCAATAAAACAGAAACAAAATAAACATGTATAATGTGTTTTATTTATTAACTCACTAGCTGATGCCCGCAGCTTCGCCCGTGTCGAATTTGTTCTCGTTCCCGCTTCCCGTAGGCACTTATTCTCGGGATGAAAAGTAGCTTATGTGTTATTCCAGACTATAATGTATCCCTGTACCAAATTTCAGCCAGATCAGTTCAACTGTTCGAGCGTGAAAGAGTCTCACATCCACACTCATAAGCTTTCGCATTTATAATATTTGTATTGTTCCCGTTCCCGCTTCCCGTAAGAACTTATTCCCGGAATAAAAGTAGCCATGGTTATTCCAGATTATAATGTATCCGTGTACCAAATTTCAGCCAGATCCCTTTAACCGTTCGAGCGTGTAAGAGTAATAAACATCCACACTCAAACTGTCGCATTTATAATATTAGTAAGATTTTACTCGGAACGAACTCCTCGTATCAAAATCATTTTGGTCGTACTATATAGGGTTGCATACATGCATTCAGCAGCGCCCTCATTTAATTTCACGACTTTATAGACAAACTGTACTCGCAACTAGCAGCACACGTTTATGACGGCTCTGAATTGAATCTTATTACAATGTGACTCTCTGCTAATCCACCGATAAATTATATCGAGTCAAGTGACGCTCTATCTGTTGCAGTTTTTGTGTTGCATTGCATATTTACCTACTAATTTATGACCAGCGTTCATGTGGGGGCTCGTTGGTGATAGCTTGACGGGCTTGACCTCGACGTTAACGCGTGAACGTAAAACTTAGGAAACGTCCTATGTCTTATGAGACAGCTGACTTTTCACGAGGAAATTTACCTACGTCCACCGTTAGGTAAATGTTTTATGTTTCTTTACATTAACATTTCACCCGTAAAATTTCATCCACGTCCTCAATCAAATCGCATGAGCGAAAATTGGCGCCCCGTATAAAAAACTACAACACCCAAAAATATTCAGATTAGAACAAAATCAAGATGCAAGACGGCAAGACCAAAGAATAAAATTTCAAAGAAAAAATAAAGTGTGTGCGTGTAACCTTTACGCGCGATTGAAGTAAAACTTCTTTGCCATTGACGGCATCAAATGTTATATTAATATAATTCATTCGAATTTTCTAGAATATTTGAATAGCGGAAACTGTTTCCGCTATTCAAAATTCAAATAGTATCTAGGTATAATTATCTACTTCCGTCAGAAAAATAATCTGAGTTACTGCCTAGTCGCGTCTAAAGAAGTTTTTCTTCAAAAACCGATTCCAATACCTTATTTTTTTTACCACTAAAGTGGCCGACACAGGCATGCGGCTCACAGCCTAAGGATGCTTGCAACACTAGAGGCGCCACAATCGCGCTGCCGACCCTGTAAAAACCCTCTAAAGCCTCTTTTAGGAACCCCATACTGTAGGGGTTTGGGAAAACCGAAGCAGGGAGATTATTCCACAACCTAAGCGTAGGTACGCGGAAGAAAGCCTCTATCGGATCTCACCGTGCTCGAGCGCTCAGGACGTGTGAGGATGAATACCCTGTCTGTGGCGAGCGGTGCGATGATAGAATGTAGCCGTAGGCATCATATCAAACAATTCTTCAGAGCACAAACCGTTGTACAGGCGGTAGAACACACACAGAGAAGCAAAGCCTCTCCTGGCACTAAGAGGTTCCACAGCAGGTATGGGATCGTTGACAACTCTCATAGCGTATGGTGGTTCAGGTCTCTTTTTGGTCAACCACTCCGGTACATTCCCATAGAACACATTCCATGACTAATTAATCGTTATATAGAACAGAGTCATCTATCGTAAAGTCTATAAACTACAACAATAATTAGATATTGATAGTACGCAACACTCGTTTATGTAGTTACATGCTACGCTGCGCTAGATGGTTCTGACATCAACTTTACATTTAAAAGGCACGGAAAACGAGAAATAAACGTAATCATTGAAAATTTCGCATCTTCTGTATAAAAGGGGTAAACATTTATTTTATAACAAGACCTGAAACTCGTCTTAGCCCCGCCATACATCAGTTCGAGCATTTAGTCAGTGATCAACATACACTGACTGCTCTGGCAGTCATAATACCTACGAGTACTACCTACAACAGTTTGAACCTGCCATTCCCCTGTTCTCAGTAGTACTACCGTGCAGTCTTTTCAGTAGTAGATACTACTGGTATTGTCTAAAAGAAAGAATATCCCAGTAGCATGAACTACAGGTAAGACTACATGGTAGTACTGCGGCAGTTGGTATCAACCCGTGTGTACTTAGAAGTCTATTATGTTCACTATGAGTATGTAATCGCTGTTCGCCTAACCTATGGACGCTTGCGATGTTACACTCGACCTGAGACACGGACCCAGCAAAAACCTTCTAACACCTATTGAAGAAATCCATACTAGGTAGGTACTCTCGGGAAAATGGAGGCAGGGAAATAATTCCACAATTTCGACTATAGCATTTTTTTTATATTTAGCTCGCCAAAATGATGCCGCCGCCGCCTGATGGAAAGCCACAGCGACATCTAGCGATTGGGGGCCACCGTTCCAGTCTGTAAGACTATAGAAAGCGGCCCTCAACTTGGCGGCCCTATGATGTGCCTCTTCACGTTCCGCTTGAAGAACCCAGGATTGTTAGAGGAGGGAAACACGTGCGCTGGCAGGTCGTTCCAGATTTTTATGGTTCGACAGAGAAACGATCTTTGGAATCGTTCAGTTCTAGCAAAGGTTCTCTCCACTGTGTGAGAGTGGCACCCCTGTCCAGCACGCGTCGGAAAGGAGAGGGCGGGAATAGGTTGAAGAGTTCTTCAGAACACTCACCGTGATAGATACGGTAAAAAGCAGTCAAAGATGCAATAGTTCTTCGCTGCGCAAATGGCTCCAGATTTTCCTACCCTTATACACTTATATAATATTATTTATATTATTATGTGTTAAAGCGTACGCGGCAGATAGTTCCCTATCTTACCTAATAAAGAGCGCTCCTGAGAGGGTAACACACTATGAAGAGAGTGGCAACCTTTTAGGCCATTGAACATCAATTGTGCCGAAGAAAAACATACTTATAAAGTTGAGTTCTTTATTTGAAAATATCTATTAAATAGAATAAAATACAATAATTTTTATTGTTGCACTAAAAAGGTAGCTATTTTTACTCAAATATAGTTTACCCCTATGTCTGTGGATCGACTGATTCAGTTAATAACAAAAATAATTATCAGATTTATTATGTAACAGAGTCATCTATCGCAACCTATAAGAACTATTACAGTAGCAGCTAATAATGTTACGGTAAATTCATTTTAATAGTAGTGTGTTGCGCTAGATTGGGCTGGTAACGCCACTGTCATGAATGTTAATAAATAACCGAAATTATCCTGAGCCAAGTTTATAAAACCAAGTACCTATTCATCTCTGAAGAGGAACTGCACTCGCTATAAACAATAATGTCTAGATTACTTAGATAGTATCTAGTAATTTGAGGTATTCTGCCAAGATTTGCGGTGGCTGACCTTTTCGGCTTTCTCCCCAAAACGCTCCTAATGAATGCATCAAATCCGCCCGCGGCAGTCCACCGCTGCACGTGTGCCTCCCCCCCCCCCCCCCCACACACCCGCAGTCCCTCCCCGCGCCCTGCAGCGGGTGGCCTGTCCATCGTCACAGATGTGTCCATTCCGCAGGGAGTGTAGCCCTCAGCAGTATACTAAAGAGTACTCAGCAGTACAGCGCACACACACACACACACACACACGTTAGCTGCGGTGCGCGTGAGGCTCGTGTGTGGTACTGACGTAGGGCGTGCTGTGCCGTAGTGTGTGGTGTGCAGTACCGCGGTCGGTGGGACGCTGAACTCCTTCAGCTCGTGGTTCTGTGCCGGCTTCATGGCGGTTATTCTCATTTCTGTAAGACAAAGTATAAGGGTTATGTAAGTCGTTTCCTGGACTAAGATTTTTAAGATTGCTGTTTTTGAAGGGTAAAAACGGGAGTCTATACAGAGACTTTCCTGTCCGTCTGTCTGTTTGTTTCGAGGCTCCTGAGATAGGTACGGAGCCGCGATAGATAGAAAGCCAACTGTTGCCGTTATAACAACAAATACTTAGCTCAGGAAAAAATATTTAAAAGGGTTCCCATAGGTACAATAAACATGATGTTTTCGATTTGCGTCGTGATCTAAACTACAAGTAAGACAACACAGTGGTCACAACCCTGCACAACTCTTCAGCAGTAGGTGCATCAGAGCTGTTAGTTACCGCGTACCGTGTGTGTCACACCGTGGGAAAGAGGTTATGGAGAGCCCCGGCCACTCAGTGTGGTGGCCAGTGAAGTCCCGCAGCAACACCTACTTGAGTTCGGGTCCTGCTAGGCTCTACTGTGTGGGAACAGTGGACGCACACATACAGACACACTCTGCGACTAACCGAAGGAAGTAGGAGTAGTACTCAAGTGTATTTGTCTATAATGCAATGCACACAGAGCATCGCGCGCCTCTACAGAGGGAGGGGCCAAAGCTTTCAAACCCCCTCTGGCAATAATGTGACACATAATGTGACATATCGACGACAAAAAGTGCCCAGTTCCATACAAACTGAAGGAAGATTTCCCCCCGCCACCCGCAAAATATGACAGAAAATTTTGTATCGAGCAATCGTTCTATGCCGTCTCCCCTCAGACAGTTCGCGTTGCTCTATGGCAATGCACAAGAAATCATAAGTTAAGTATATACTTTTTCGGAAACCGTTATAAGAACTTGCTGAGAAGTGCACTACAACACAATATGTGTAGCTGAGTCAGTACCCGCTGTACAGTGGCCCGGAGGCAATACTCCAGCACCAGGGCGGTGCTAGCGGTGGACCCGCCAGTGCCTGTAGCATATCTCTCGAAGCAATAAGCATTTGTTTCAGTTCAACAGTGCATGCCTGAGTTGTGGGAATGCAGAGCTCGCAGAGTATCTATCGTGCGAGGTGACGCAGCCACCCATTGTCTTCGCACCGAACACTTGTGTTAACCATTCAACAGTGGATAATATCGTAACTGGATTCGAAACATTGAATAGCCACTTTATCATTTCTCCTATTTCCTTTTAAATACAGTTCTTTAAATGGAGGGTAAAAAGGCATATTGCATCACGGGTAGTAGGGCCACCACCTTCAAATCAAAGTGCTTGTCAGTCTTTAGACAGTCTTGATTTTCCACCAGACGAGCGCTTTGGACCTGTACCTTTACGGTCGCCACACAGGTTCAAATAATCTTGCTCTGCAGCTGCTAGCTGTGTAGATAAGGATATATTATCGCGACGAGAGATTGTAGGAAATACGTACAACTGGAGGATAATACCGCAGCTCTAGTCTCGCCCGCGTGGGCGGCTCCTACAGTAGAGCAAGTACCCTCGCCCGTGCGGTGACGTCACGCGTGGCAACACATGCCGCTGCCTGCGTCAGAGAGAGTGCGCACCGCGCCACTGACTCGCGGAGCGAGCGCCCGGCTCCAGCTCCGCGCCGCGGGGACAGCGCTGCAACGATCCGCTATTTACATCTAACTACATAGGTAATCAACTAAAAAGAAAATTTGACGGAAAAGGATGGTTCCGCACCAAAAAAAACGGCAGAAAATCACATTTGTATGGGATTTTTTTTATTTTACTATGTATTTGTTGTTTCGAAACAAATTATGTAGGTATTTATATTGTTTCAATACTTTCAATGCGCTCATAGTTCCGTGAACTTAGAATTTGATAAATAATCACTGCAGTAAGCAAATTTCGCTTTAGCGTGTCCCCGCAGATGGGCACCTAACCGGTTTGTGATATTTCCATTTGCAAATGATTCCGAGATTCTCAAGGAACGTTAAGTCGTTGATCATGGTTGTCAGTAAAATGGCTGTCGTAAAGCTTCGATGAAAGCTTTATAAAGCTAGAAAAAATAAACCTGAGAATCAGGTCGTCACAACCCGCGCCTGTACATTTCAACACCGCAATAGGCTCACCACTCACCGCCTGTTACGTGGAACATAACAAAAAGCGTGGAATGTCCCTTCGCGAAAAAAGGCGTGACGATAATGTATACGCTTATATCAATATAACAGTAAGTTTAATTAAAATAATTTCAATATTACCAAGTGGCTTCAATGAGACGTAAGCTTTACAGTTATAAAACTATTGCATACTTACCCTCCGCGGTTTGTCGATGACTCCGAGCAGCCTGTAACACCGTGTGGTCTCCTGGATCAGCCCCCTGTTGTGAGACTCCTTGTAGAACTCCAGACATCTGCACGCACAATGAAATACATTAATCGTGTGATTCACGCGACACTACGCGGAATGTACGCTAAGGGTACGCCTGCCAACAAACATTACTGTTACAGTCTACTAACTTTTGTTACTACAGTACTGTCAACGAGGTCCTCACTTACGCTAAGGGTACGCCTGCCAACAAACATTACTGTTACAGTCTAATAACTTTTGTTACTACAGTACTGTCAACGAGGTCCTCACTTACGCTAAGGGTGCGCCTGCCAACGAACATTACTGTTACAGTCTAATAACTTTTGTTACTATAGTACTGTCAACGAGATCCTCACTTACGCTAAGGGTACGCCTGCCAACAAACATTACTGTTACAGTCTAATAACTTTTGTTACTATAGTACTGTCAACGAGATCCTCACTTACGCTAAGGGTACGCCTGCCAACAAACATTACTGTTACAGTCTACTAACTTTTGTTACTACAGTGGGGCGAGCACGAATAATTGCGAAAAAGTATTCGTATCGTCATTGTCAAAAATTTGTATGAGATTTGTGCAGCGCCCCTATCGTGCGTAAAGATAACTAAATTTGGTAACACGAATGATTTTAATTTACTTTCGTATCGCAAGCGTATCGTCGAGTACTCGATATCCTCGATATTTGACACTTTATAAAGAAACTTGGCAGCACGAACATACATTTTGACATACGGTAACGTAAATTTCGAAGGCTAGCTATCGAGTAAGACGAATTTTTATACACTTAAAATTTGTTGGTGTGAAAAGTATCGAAACTTTTCAAACCACGTTTAAACCCATTTTTAAAGTATTTCGTGTTTATTTTGTGTTGTGTTAGAGTGCAAAGACCGCCACTTTACTCATATAATCATAATTAATACGTTCTTGGTAGCGATCGAAAAAGCTTGAGCCTTTTAGCCCTTTTTTAAGACTCGCCGCTTTATAGCGATGGTTAGAAGGCTAAAAGGCTAAATAACTCTTAAGCCCTCGAGGCTTTTTTAAAGGCGGACTCACAAAACAGAAATTCTAAAATTGCTCACTAAAAAAGGGTTTTTTAGGCATTGGCTTTTTTTAAAGCTTAAGCCTTTTTTGAAGACTGGCGTCGTAATTAGAGTTCTAGCCTTCTAGCTTAAAAAAACTATTAAGCCTAATTTTAAGGATCAGGTTAATAGAAACGTAATGAATTATAAATTAAAGTTTTGTTGTGTTGTTACAGTTTATTATATTTTAAATCAATTAATGAAATAAAAAAAGCATAGGTAAAACATCGTTAGGTACGAGAAAATTTATCACCAGAAACGTTTAGCCAGGATGAAAGGCACATTGATGATTGTATGCTTTTATTACTGAAACGATTCCTTTTCTTATTTATTACATTTCCAGCTTTGAAAATGACTGTTCACTGGGAACGCTTGTAGCTGGTATACATAAAATATCAAAAGCCATCTTTTGTAAGCGTGGTGAGTTTAATTGTTGGGTTTTCCACCAGTCTTACATCGGTGTCTTCGGGTTCAATCGACAGGGATAAATTTTTTTCAGCTCATTATTATTAAGTAAGTCTTTTTTTTTATAAATTGAAGAAAAAATATTGTTATTGACTCCAGATGCACCAGAACACTCCCATAGATCGGATTGCTGTTCAGCTGCTTGATTTCCAAGATTGTTTCAGGTATTAAAAAGTAATGTCATAGAAGTGAGGGGATTGGGGATTTGGTATCATTTTTTAATCTTGGATCCAGTATAATAAAAAAAACATAGCATACTCAGTGCGGAGCAAAGGAAAATATTCTTGAAATCTGTTGAGCATGGCTCCAAAAACCTTTTTCTTAAGTTCATTGTCCATCTCCTCGACATTAGAAAGTCGATTCATTAGGACGTCTACTATGGGTACTACATAGTAAATACTTGGTATTTTGATTTTGATAGTAAAAGTGTAGCATCGTAAAACGGCTTTAGCAAGTCAATCAATAACTTAAGATCAGCCCACATGAATTTTTCAATATTGTAACTTGGAAATTCTGTATCATTCTGACAAAGATAATTGAGAACTGCTTAGATTTTATATGCACGCTCAAGCATATAAGGTAGGTCGAATTCCACCTCATGTTAATTTCTTTTAGTAAAGCTAACTGCGGCATATCTAATTCTGCACACTTTTCATAGTTGTTCTGGGACATCCTTCCGAGGGCTTGCCCGAGGCTCCCAACTACAGGCGGTTGGGCGTGACGTGAGGTTTTTTAGTCGGTAGGAGTCCGGCATAACATCCATGAGGATTTTCCCTCACGTTAAACAAAAAAAAAATAGGTCTGCTTTATTTTTGCGAAAAAAATTATTAAGTTAACAAGTTTACTCTCAGCTGAAATAGGCAAGGTAATTGTAAGCATAACACATTTACTTTCTCGTTATTTGTGGTAATGGACATAACTCTTTTATGTAAAGCATATAAATTGAAGATTTCTACGATCTTATGTAATATTTGTTCAGCTTTATGTGGGTATGGTATTATTTTGAAGATTGTTAAAAAAATAAATATTCACGTATAAAATTAATAAAATACAGTGTTATATTTAAAAAAGAAGCGCTCGTGGCCCCGCGGACTCAGTGTTCTGTAAACGATCACTGCAGTAAGCAACTTTCACTATGGCCGGTCCATGGATGGGTGACCATCCATGTGATCACTTTGTGACATTTATTTGAGCGTTTCCGTGCTTCGGAAGGCACGTTAAGCCGTTGGTCCCGGTTGCCTGTAAAATGGCAGTCGTTAAGCTAAGTTGAAGGCTTTATTTCAACAGCAGGCAGTCACAACCTGCGCCTGTCCATTTAAACACGGCAATACGGCTCACCACCTATTACGTGGGACAAATTATACAAAGGTGAAATGTGGTATAATATGCCTCTGCCTACCCCTTCGGGGATGTGTATGTATATTTAAAATAAGTCTATATTTAATATTGTAGCCCTCGCTATAAAGCAGCGAGTCTTAAAAAAGAGGCTAAAAGGCTCGAGCCTCAAAAGAGGCTTAAGAGTTTTTTAAAGCTAGAACTTTAATTACGACGCCAGTCTCTAAAAAAGCCTAGGCCCAAAAAAAGCCTCAAGCCGTTTTTTAGTGAGCAATTTTAGAACTATTGTTTTGTGAGTCCGCCTTTAAAAAAGACTCGTAAGCTTTAAATTTAGGGCTAAAAGGCTCGAGCCTTTTTGACCGCTAGTTCTTGGTGCAAATTTACTTCAAAATGTACGAGTTTAACAACGAAAATCTATGTATGGCTGAGAGTGATATTGTTGGAACTCATTAGGAAATGGATGCATTATTTCAATGTAGAAAGCATTTTTATTGACGGAATGTTCTAATGTTTGATATGTGTACAGTGATTACCAAATTTTTTATGTAAACAAGATATAGAAGGACCATTATTGATGCATTATTTGAATAAAAGATAAGATAAACTTACGTATTCTTTTTATTTATATATACATAAGTAAAGCTTCACATAAATACACCGTAGAATATGGTGTCCGATTTTAACATCAGTTTCATTCAACACCTTTTTTAGTTTTCTTTGGGGCAGACTAGATACCAGCCGTCTTCCAAGCGGGCATAGTTCCAATAACACTATACCTACATAGCGAACTTTGTATCCTTTCTTTTCACTCGCACAACAACTCCCAGAATTAGGGAAAAAGACCTTGTTCTCATTACAAACACAATCCGTGATTTTTAAAGTAAGTATAACCTTCAAGAATGTAAAACCAAAACAAACTTGACCTTGTCAATATGGAGAGAAGAAGTGTCGTTCGGAAACCATATTTTATAAAAATGTTTTCAGATATTGTTTTATTTTTCAAAACTTGAGCATTTTATAATCTCCCGTAACTTAATCACGTATTTTCTTTAATCATGCAACCATTTTTGTTGATTTGATCAATATACAAGACCTTTTACTTGAAAATAATAAGATATTCATAGTATAATTTAGTTTTCGAACGTCCAATTAATCTCACGAGTTCCTCACTATTTACGTTAGGATGACATCACTGACGTTATCGTATCGAGAGCTCGAAACGATAGCGTTAGTGCTTCGTGCTGCTGCTTAACGTCGTTCTCTGATTACGTATCGTGGACTCGATACCTTTACGATACGATTGCCGTCATTTTTCGTGCTCGAGGCACAGTACTGTCAACGAGGTCCTCACTTACGCTAAGGGAACGCTGATGCCAACAAACGTTACTGTCTACTAACTTTTGTATAATACAGTACTGTCTACGACCTCCTTACTTACGCTAAGGGAACGCGCTAGCAAACAAACATTACTGTTACTGTCTACTAACTTTTGTTACTACAGTACTGTCAAGTGTCAACGAGGTCCTCACTTACGCTAAGGTTACGCTGACGCCAACAAACGTTACTGTCTACTAACTTTTGTTTAATACATTACTGTCAACGAGCTCCTTAGTAACGCTAAGGGTACGCGCCTGCCAACAAACATTACTGTTACTGTCTGCTCACTTTTGTTACTACAGTACTGTCAACGAGGTCCTCACTTACGCTAAGGGTACGCCTGCCAACAAACATTACTGTTACAGTCTACCAACTTTTGTAACTACAGTACAGTCAACGAGGTCCTCACTTACGCTAAGGTTACGCTGATGTTAACAAACGTTACTGTCTACTAACTTTTGTTTAATACAGTACTGTCAACGAACTCCTTACTAACGCTAAGGCTACGCGCCTGCCAACAAACATTACTGTTACTTTCTACTAAATTTTGTTACTACAGTACTGTCAACGAGGTCCTCGCTTACGCTAAGGGTACGCCTGCCAACAAACATGACTGTTACAGTCTACCAACTTTTGTTACTATAGTACTATCAACGAGGTTCTCACTTACGCTAAGGTTACGCTGATTTTAACAAACGTTACTGTCTACTAACTTTTGTTTAATACAATATTGTCTACGAGCTCCTTACTAACGCTAAGGCTACGCGCCTGCCAAAAAACATTACTGTTACTTTCTACTAACTTTTGTTACTACAGTATTGTCAACGAGGTCTTCACTTACGCTAAGTGTACGCCTGCCAACAAACATTACTGTTACAGTCTACTAACTTTTGTTACTACAGTACTGTCAACGAGCTCCTTACTAACGCTAAGGCTACGCGCCTGCCAACAAACATTACTGTTACTTTCTACTAACTTTTGTTACGACAGTACTGTTAACGAGGTCCTCATTTACGCTAAAGGTACGCCTGCCAACAAACATTACTGTTACAGTCTACTAACTTTCGTTACTACAGTACTGTCAACGAGGTCCTCACTTACGCTAAGGGTACGCCTGCCAACAAACATTACTGTTACTTTCTACTAACTTTTGTTACGACAGTACTGTTAACGAGGTCCTCACTTACGCTAAAGGTACGCCTGCCAACAAACATTACTGTTACAGTCTACCAACAATTGTTACTACAGTACTGTCAACGAGGTCCTCACTTACGCTAAGGTTACGCTGATGTTAACAAACGTTACTGTCTACTAACTTTTGTTTAATACAGTACTGTCAACGAGCTCCTTACTAACGCTGAGGGTACGCGCTTGCCAACAAACATTACTGTTACTGTCTGCTAACTTTTGTTACTATAGTACTGTCAAAGAGGTCCTCACTTACGCTAAGGGTACGCTGATGCCAACAAACGTTACTGTCTACCAACTTTTGTTAAATACAGTACTGTCTACGACGTCCTTACTAACGCTAAGGGAACGCGCCAGCCAACAAACATCACTGTTACTGTCTACTAACTTTTGTTACTACAGTACTGTCAACGAGGTCGTCACTTACGATAAGGTTACGCTGATGCCAACAAACGTTACTGTGTACTAACTTTTGTTTAATACAGTACTGTCAACGAGCTCCTTACTAACGCTAAGGGTACGCGCCTGCCAACAAACGTTACTGTTACTGTCTGCTAACTTTTGTTACTACAGTACTGTCAACGAGGTCCTCACTTACGCTAAAGGTACGCCTGCCAACAAACATTACTGTTACAGTCTACCAACAATTGTTACTACAGTACTGTCAACGAGGTCCTCACTTACGCTAAGGTTACGCTGATGTTAACAAACGTTACTGTCTACTAACTTTTGTTTAATACAGTACTGTCAACGAGCTCCTTACTAACGCTGAGGGTACGCGCTTGCCAACAAACATTACTGTTACTGTCTGCTAACTTTTGTTACTATAGTACTGTCAAAGAGGTCCTCACTTACGCTAAGGGTAACCTGATGCCAACAAACGTTACTGTCTACCAACTTTTGTTAAATACAGTACTGTCTACGACGTCCTTACTAACGCTAAGGGAACGCGCCAGCCAACAAACATCACTGTTACTGTCTACTAACTTTTGTTACTACAGTACTGTCAACGAGGTCGTCACTTACGATAAGGTTACGCTGATGCCAACAAACGTTACTGTGTACTAACTTTTGTTTAATACAGTACTGTCAACGAGCTCCTTACTAACGCTAAGGGTACGCGCCTGCCAACAAACGTTACTGTTACTGTCTGCTAACTTTTGTTACTACAGTACTGTCAACGAGGTCCTCACTTACGCTAAGGGTACGCCTGCCAACAAACATTACTGTTACAGTCTACCAACTTTTGTAACTACAGTACAGTCAACGAGGTACTCACTTACGCTAAGGTTACGCTGATGTTAACAAACGTTACTGTCTACTAACTTTTGTTTAATACAGTACTGTCAACGAACTCCTTACTAACGCTAAGGCTACGCGCCTGCCAACAAACATTACTGTTACTTTCTACTAAATTTTGTTACTACAGTACTGTCAACGAGGTCCTCGCTTACGCTAAGGGTACGCCTGCCAACAAACATGACTGTTACAGTCTACCAACTTTTGTTACTATAGTACTATCAACGAGGTTCTCACTTACGCTAAGGTTACGCTGATTTTAACAAACGTTACTGTCTACTAACTTTTGTTTAATACAATATTGTCTACGAGCTCCTTACTAACGCTAAGGCTACGCGCCTGCCAAAAAACATTACTGTTACTTTCTACTAACTTTTGTTACTACAGTATTGTCAACGAGGTCTTCACTTACGCTAAGTGTACGCCTGCCAACAAACATTACTGTTACAGTCTACTAACTTTTGTCACTACAGTACTGTCAATGAGCTCCTTACTAACGCTAAGGCTACGCGCCTGCCAACAAACATTACTGTTACTTTCTACTAACTTTTGTTACGACAGTACTGTTAACGAGGTCCTCATTTACGCTAAAGGTACGCCTGCCAACAAACATTACTGTTACAGTCTACTAACTTTCGTTACTACAGTACTGTCAACGAGGTCCTCACTTACGCTAAGGGTACGCCTGCCAACGAACATTACTGTTACTTTCTACTAACTTTTGTTACGACAGTACTGTTAACGAGGTCCTCACTTACGCTAAAGGTACGCCTGCCAACAAACATTACTGTTACAGTCTACCAACAATTGTTACTACAGTACTGTCAACGAGGTCCTCACTTACACTAAGGTTACGCTGATGTTAACAAACGTTACTGTCTACTAACTTTTGTTTAATACAGTACTGTCAACGAGCTCCTTACTAACGCTGAGGGTACGCGCTTGCCAACAAACATTACTGTTACTGTCTGCTAACTTTTGTTACTATAGTACTGTCAAAGAGGTCCTCACTTACGCTAAGGGTACGCTGATGCCAACAAACGTTACTGTCTACTAACTTTTGTTAAATACAGTACTGTCTACGACGTCCTTACTAACGCTAAGGGAACGCGCCAGCCAACAAACATCACTGTTACTGTCTACTAACTTTTGTTACTACAGTACTGTCAACGAGGTCCTCACTTACGATAAGGTTACGCTGATGACAACAAACGCTACTGTCTACTAACTTTTGTTTAATACATTACTGTCAACGAGCTCCTTACTAACGCTAAGGGTACGCGCCTGCCAACAAACATTACTGTTACTGTCTGCTAACTTTTGTTACTACAGTACTGTCAACGAGGTTCTCACATACGCTAAGGTTACGCTGATTCAAACAAACATTACCGGCTACTAACTTTTGTTTTATACAGTACTGTCTACGAGCTCCTTACTAACGATAAGGCTACGCGCCTGCCAACAGACATTAGCGTTATTGTCTACTAACTTTTGTTACTACAGTACTGTCAGCGAGGTCCTCACTTACGCTAAGGGTACGGCTGCCAACAAACATTACTGTTACAGTTTACTAACTTTTGTTACTACAGTACTGTCAACGAGGTCCTCACTTACGCTGATGCCAACAAACGTTACTGTCTACTAACTTTTGTTTAATACAATACCGTCTACGAGCTACTCACTTACGCTAAGGGTACGCGCCTGCCAACAAACATTACTGTTACTGTCTACTAACTTTAGTTACTATAGTACTGTCAACGAGGTCTTCACTTACGCTAAGGGTACCTACGCGCCTGCCAACAAACATTACTGTTACAGTCTACTCACTTTTGTTACTACAGTACTGTCAACAAGGTCCTCACTAATGCTAAGGTTACGCTGATGCCAACAAACGTTACTGTCTACTAACTTTTGTTTAATACAGTACTGTCAACGAGCTCCTTACTAACGCTAAGGGTACGCGCCTGCCAACAAACATTACTGTTTCTTTCTGCTAACTTTTGTTACTACAGTACGGACAACGAGGTCCTCACTTACACTAAGGTTACGCTGATGTTAACAAACGTTACTGTCTACTAACTTTTGTTTAATACAGTCTTGTCTACGAGCTCCTTACTAACGCTAAGGCTACGCGCCTGCAAACAAACATTACTGTTACAGTCTACTAACTTTTGTTACTACAGTACTGTCAAAGAGGTCCTCACTTACGCTAAGGTTACGCTGATGCCAACAAATGTTACTGTCTACTAACATTTGTTTAATACAGTACTGTCTACGACCTCCTTACTAACGCAAAGGGTACGCGCCAGCCAACAAACATTACTGCTACTGTCTACTGACTTTTGTTACAACAGTACTGTCAACGAGTTCCTCACTTATGCTAAGGGTACGCCTGCCAACAAACATTACTGTTACAGTCTACCAACTTTTGTAACTACAGTACAGTCAACGAGGTCCTCACTTACGCTAAGATTACGCTGATGTTAACAAACGTTACTGTCTACTAACTTTTGTTTAACACAGTACTGTCAACAAACTCCTTACTAACGCTAAGGCTACGCGCCTGCCAACAAACATTACTGTTACTTTCTACTAAATTTTGTTACTACAGTACTGTCAACGAGGTCCTCGCTTACGCTAAGGGCTCGTTTAAGGAGACGCGGGGCGTCAAGCGTCGCGTACGGCGTGGCTTGCAGCGGCGCGTAAAGCGATTTGACCGTTTATAGCCAGGCGGCGCGTGAAGCGGCGCGTGGAGCGGCCCGCGTAGCGTCACGCGCAAACTCAAACATATAGAAATGTAGGAGCTCGTTTAAGGAAACGCGGGGCGTCGAGCGACGCGTGCGGCGTGGCTTCCCTCGAGGCTGCATCCGCCGCGTGGTACGCAGCGACACCCGCTGCGTCACCCGCTGCTTCACCCGCTGCGACACCCGCTGCGACGCTAGGGATGTAAACTTTATTTATAAATGATAATGATATGTATATCGATATTTCAAAAATATCAATTTATCGTTTATAAATATCGATATTTTAGTAACGATATTGTAACCAAAAATATCATAAAATCATAAAAAAATAGAATCATTGTTTTGGGTTGTATTACGTTCATAAAGCTCCCCTATAATATTTTTTCTTATTTATCTCCCATGTACAGACAGCGACCTGTTACGATTTTATTATATGTATTGATTCGGAGGGTTCTGCTTCGGAGGGATTTATTGTGGTGTAAATTTGGAGAAGCCTACGTCCAGATTTGATTGATTTTGGCTATCTAATTTGAATTACCAAAACTATTAAAATGTAAAATATAAAGTTAACACTTGGCTGCCACCGCCACGGTGGCGGAGTGAAAGTGCATGCGACTGCCACACTGAGGTCTTGGGTTTAATTCCCGAGTCTGATCTGGGGTTCAAACCAAAAAAATAATATTTTTCCAAGTTTGGGTGTTTTCCATCTACATGTACTACTCGTATTAAAAAAATGTGAAGTGGTCGTGTCTGTACAACGGAGATATGGCTATGCTACATGGAGGAAAAGTACCTGCCTTAAACATTGTAGATGGAACATTTTACTGAAAGAAGACATTATTTTAATTTAAAAAACTACTTAGTCTGCATTCATAGATTTTTAAATAATTACATGGTTGAGCCAGGAATCGAACCCGCTACACGAGAAAAAATAATCACCCCTTAGGTTAATCATACCAATCGAAAGGCTTCATCATAAGGATTATTTTTTGCTAAGTAACATAGTGTCAGAAATAAACGGAAGACCATGAATTTTAACATTTTTAATGCAAAAGTCCCATACTGTTGAATACAAAGTCGCACATTTTTTATTATTTTACTCCTTGTCGATCTTTTGATCTTGCTGTGGTGGATATTTATAATAATACGTCCAAGTTCTGTTTGTAGCTCGTGGACATTTGCATTTCTTGTAAACTACATTTAATATAGGCTGCGGTGACCTTCTGGTGGGTCGTATGCTTGTCTGCCACCTTAGTGGTATAAAAAAAATTACATGTCATAACCCCATAAAAAATCTAACGTTGTTAGATCTGTGGATCTCGGCGGCCATCGTATTTGTCCCGATCCAGGAACGAAAGTCTTCATTGAGATCACCGGCGATGCCAGCTTTTCATTTTTGTGAACAAAGTTTCACATCAAATGTTAAAATACACTTATAACATTACTAAGCCATTATCGGCATTACTAGACAAGTTACAACTGGTTGTCTTTACGTCCGACGTTCAGAATTGACTTCAGTGGCGCGCACCGATTCGTTCATTACTCTGTATCTCTAGCGACTGCAAGAATAGTTGTTCGAGTAATACAAACTGTCAGTTTTACCGCACTGGTGGTAAGGACTAGACGTCTGTGTGTAATCGCCCCACTGTTTTATTAAGGTACGTAATCATTTTCGGTGGCTTGGTATACATCTAAAATTGATTTCGGTGCATCCATTTTATCCTCAATTATTTGAACAAATAATGTAAAGCTATATCAAAAGTGTGTCTTTTATGTATAAGATTTCAGTAAAAAACATAAGTATTCATAATACAGATTACTTTTAAAAATATATAGGATTTTGCTAAATAATTTGATTTCAGTGCCCTTGATTCCGGTGTTTTTTAGTGGAAATACTTGCACGGAGATCAATATTTAAAAGCACCGAAATCAATCAATATTTTTTTATTTGCATTTTTCAACTGCCTCGTTGGTCTGGAGGTAGAAATGTACGACTGCGAATAACGAGGTCTTGGGTTCGATTCCCACCAGAGTCAAATATCTGTGTGATCCATAATGATTTCGATCCATGTTGATTTCGGTGGACACCATTAAAAAAAAAGTGAAATTCCTTCATAACCATTCAGTCTATACAGTTCCCTCAACTACTGAAATGTTTTAAATTAACACTAGATTTGATATTTCATGTAAGTAAAACCTTAGTTGAAAAAAAAAATTGTACACCGAAGTCAACCAAATAATGAGCCGCCTGATAATGACCCCTCTACTCTTCTACCTTCTTAAAGATGTAGAGTTACTAAAACTTTATACTGTTTTTTATGTGGAGATGCGTCAATACATCGATTATTCATACTAAACTTGAAAAAACAGCGATTATAAAAGCACACAGTGTTCATGTAATTCCCCATAAAAGTAAACAGCGTTGTTAAGGCGGGGCCTGCATGCCATCGGTTATGGCTCTTTAACACGTGTACGGTACCTAATAGTCACGATCTATTATTTATTATAGTAGACACAGGTCACACTACACTTTTGAACGGTTGATAAGTTTATTGCATTAAATAACGATTAGCGGAGGTGTGGTATCGGGGTGGAATGTTCCTTTGATGTAAAGGGGAGGATCCTCCTACTAAGTAAGTGCGTCAAGTCTAGCGGGCCAGTTCAGTTCTCTAGCTTCAGCTCCCGTATATTCAGATTCTTCAGCCCAGAGGAAGCACAGTGTGGATAGGCCTGGTAGGATGAAGGCCGTAGAAGGATTCGTACACAAAGTCCCATCTACCAAAAAAGCAATTGTAGCGAAGTCGAAGCGGAACCTTTGACAGTACCTATTGAAACAGTGCAGACTAATCTTACAACAGCTTTTTGGTTATTCTGACTAGTTAATAGTGGTGAGTAGGTACCTAGTTTTGAATTACTGAAGAATCACATTCACTTCTGGACATAGGCCTCTCCTAACTTGATATTGAGAGAGTGATTGACGTCATAGTAGGTACCCACGCTAGCTAGACGGATTGTTATTGGGTTCTGAATTGATTTTCGACGATCTCGTCCGTTAATTCAGCATGTGCACCACTCGCAGGTGGGTCCCAAAAATCTCGGTATGGCTTCATCATAACCAGGCATATAGATACGCTGAAACTCAAAACAATCAGAATATGCGTGAAATCTTTACAGAAATCAACTTACCAAATGTTTGTTGGTGTTTGTGTTGCTGTTGATGCCTATTGGCCATTAACTGAAACAAATAATATTATTTTATTTTCAAGTTTGATGTTCATCGAATAAATGTTATGGGATATTTTTCGTATTTAGATTGCTGTCTACCATTTATAAAAAAGGGTTTATTTTCCAAATGATTTATACACACCGCAACAACCAGACCGTAGTCATATTTGATTCAGAATCCTTACATTCCGACCCTATTCAGACATTGTAATTATTTCGTAGCAAAAAGTGATTAGGGGCTTTCGGTTAGCACAACAAGGGTACAAAGCTTTAGTATTCTGAATGCGGTATTCAAAGGAAGCCCTGTATTTACTTAGGTACCTATACTAAACATGTAATCATAGGATATAATTATGTAGGTAATTGCAGCCCCGGATCTAGAGATTTTTTTAAGGCGGGGCAAAATGTGAAAATGCCGCCCCCATTACCCCCGCCCCTCCCCTCCTATTTTTTAGGTTCCGTAGTTCAAAGTTGAGAGTAGTATTAGCGAGGTACAAATATGTGTCTTGTACAGCAGTCACCTACAATTACATACATGGTGGCGTAAACCGCGTAATGAAATGAAAGGATTTTGTAGATACCTACGTATGAAAATCCGTCATGGATGCTATGCCGAACTCTTACCGACACAAATCCTACCACTGCCTACGGTCTGGATCCCCGGGTAAGCCCTCGGAAGGATATCCCAGGATTCCCAACTTTTGCTACCATTGCGACCTTACCTAGGGGGTTCATGTCCTCTCTCGCATCTTCGGGGGTTGTTCAGGTGTTATCCCGCTTCTTGGGGCGTGTAGCATGCGTGAAACGCTCATTCAACACTGTCGTCTTGGGCCTGCTTCTGTTAAGAAGGTGAGCAGGCCCCGCCGTCCTCAGGCCCCCGTTCATGGAGACCGAGAGTCTTAGGCGAAGATAAGTCTGCGGCGGGAGGCGCCGCAGTTATCTCCAGTTTCACGCTTCCTCCCCTTTACTCCAAGCCACGCCACTCACGAGCATGAACTTACTTACTTCCACTGGAGGTCATGGCCGCCATGATCTACAGAGTAAAGATTAAATTATCTGTTTTCAGTCGTTTCTACTAAACTACAGAACCGATTTGAAAATTTATTTCACTGTTGGGAATCTACACTATCACCGGGTAACATAGGCCATAATATTTTATTCTCGTATTCCCACGGGAACGATAGCTACATGTGTGAAACCGCGTGACGTCCGCTAGTCATTTTATAAAAGCTAAAAGTTTCACTGAGCATATCATGAGAATGATGATCGACTGTGAATCACGTGTCATGGTTAGCTTGCCATTTATCGGCAAGGAGAAGTCGGAGGCATAATGTAGTTTTACATAAAAACCAATAAACTCGCCCACACTATATGAAATATGATTTATAGTAAAATCTCATAAGTACAAAAAAGCTTACAATGCCAGCTAAAACTGTAGAAGGCTGTTAAAAATTCAACAATGGCTAGCGGCGGCTTTTTATCGCGCGGACATACAACGAGCTTTGTGACGTCACCGGATACGTGAGTGCTGGAACCGACATAGGTAGACAACATGGATACTTTCTAAAATTCAGTCTTGTCATTCATTGAGATGAATGGGTAATCTACTACTTAGGTTTGAAATTGTATTTAAATGCTGCTCTCGGTTGTGGTTTCAAAAAATAGAGTAGGTAAACAGATTCTTTCTATCAAACAAATACTCTATATTTGCATCATTTCCATTCTAAGACAAATCTTAGAGCTCGTCGGGGTGACTCCACTTTAAGGAAATAAAATAACGACCTTTACTGTCGTCAAATTGTATCCTTAACTGTTGTACGATAGGATTGACGAATCAAGGGTGTGAGGCAGGTTCCTCTCCCTCCCCTCCTTCGTTATCATAAATACTGATTCAATAATTCTAACTTGACGACACCTAATGGCTAATTGCCTGTGAATAGTCATATTACAAGAGAAGTAGAATCCCAAACGAAATATACAGAGACTGAGAAAAAAGTGAACTCAAGAATCGCAATTTGGAATGTAACTAGCGAACAAATGATGATGTAGAAAGATAGGTACATGTTTAAAGTTATGAAGGAATAACGTTGTGTCATCGTGGTGTACCTACTTAGTTAATTAATAGCTAAAATTTAAATTAAGATTACCAAAAACGTTCTAAGAACCGATGTTAATAAATTAAGCTTTTATGCGAGGAACAAAGTAAAACTTTATTCCATTTGCATTATTTTGCATTATCTAGAATAGGGTTAAGCGTATTAATGTTGAGAGAATGTATAATATTATTCACTTGTAAATTATTGTTTAATGTTACTTAAAGGAAACAAAATACATAAAACCACTGTTAAATTACGTAAAAAGCGCTTCCAGTAATTGCATATCTATGTATTTGTAAAAATGGTGCTGCTTCATTTTGGTAGATATGTAGTCATTGTAATTTCGCGCCGAGAGCAGCGGCACGCCGCGCTCTGGCCAGATTTCACCAACTTCGCTTTGACGGACATTTTGATGACTTTCCAGCTGAATTATAATCTCAGCGGTGATGAGCTTTATTGTGATAACTGTGTACTCGTTATTCTACAGGTGTAATTTAATAACAGTACCTACCTACTTTTTACATGAAACATTTTGTCCTTTCACACCTACACAACTCGGGTCAAACTGAGTACCTACCTGCTACAAACGAGGCATCAAAACAATTCCTTTTTAGTTGTTATCTTTTAAACATAGTTTATTACAGGTAATATATGAAGACTAAGTTCCAAAGTGGAAATATTGGACACCTCTTTGAAAGGGTTAAGTATACTACGAAATTAATACTTAAATACTCCTCTGCTAGGTACTTATTTGAAGAGACTTTGACTTTCATTACCACTTGACATTGAAGATTGTCTGGTTACGTAGGTAAGTTACATTGCATCCTATCACAGTCTACTGAGCTGGACGTCGGTGCCTCCCAATTCGGACCTGTCCAGGTGGTCAGACGTGTTGGGACAGGCCTTTGTTTTCTTCGCTATGACCTCATTCTCTAATCAGCAGGTGTACTTGTAGGTGAAATTGGCTAGTGCGACAAAGATACCCAATGCACCCGAAATACATTGCCTACCTACCTACTTAAACGGACCGCGGTTTTGCCTGTGTGAAATTTGATTATGCTAAAAAGATGATTCTTGTGGGAACGACACTTTCGTGTCACTTTACTACTATGTAATAATTAAAATTTGCTCCTTATGTTGTGTCAGGATTATCAAAAAGTGTCCAATAAACAAGCGTGCCCTGACTATATTTCCCATTAGATCGTGGAAACAGTTCTTTAAATAGAAAATAATTTGGTACTCTCTAGCATCAATGCTTACTGCAAACTTGTTAGCTCTATAAAGGATTATCTCTACAAGGGTTTTAAATTAAAAATTCGTGCAGCTCTCGACTCCATTTTGTATCAGTTAGCAGTTATAGCTGTAATCCTGGATTACATCGTCTAGAGTTTAATGGAAACAGCATTAAGGTTGTCGCGACTGGCTCTTGTCGAGATAACAGCAATTATGGTCAGGGCCTGATTTACCCATAAGCTAACTATGCTGAAGCTTAGGGCGCCAGGACCGAGGGGGCGCCTCGCGTCGGGCTAGGCGCTGGGCTGTGAGTTACGGTACTCCCACAATTTTTTTCAGAATCTTAAATAACATTACCTGGTGAAAATTTGATCACCAATGTTAAGTTATTGTAACATTAGCGAACATTAATTTTGCTCGCAACGTTATAATATATTTTCATGTTAGGTAATGTTTATTAACTAATTTTAAACCAAATTCCATCAATGTTAGGAGCACACTAAACGTTCGTCAATTCTAAACAGATTGTAACAACTCTTATCAATATGTGTAACATTTTGTAACAGCCAGTTTGGGAACACCATTATACTGAAGTACATGCCTACATAATAATATTTGGTAATTTAGTGAAAATAAAGAAAACGTGCGTTAAAATTAAATTCCTGCGCCCTGGAACAATAGTGTGAGACTGCACTGTTGAGGCGGTGAAAACGCGCATGGAGGGAGGAGTGGCTGGAAATACACCATGGCAGCCTCACCTACCGAATGCCACAGATACTTACCGGCTCACTACCTTGTTTTGTTTTAAACACGAGTGTATAAGTAAGTATATGCAACGCACACAGCAAAAGTTAACACCCGACTACTACTAGCACTGCGGTGACTGCAGCGATAATACGGCGCTTCATGCACAGGCGGAGTGCTCAGCATTTGAACTGCGACATCGTTGCGGGCCTGGACGTAGATGTTCTCACGCAGGAGTCTATGGTCTTCAATGGGAGAAAATATGAAGCCACTGAGTCTTTTGTGAGCAAGTTGTGTTTGCGAAAGAAGCAGCGGGAGAGGAAACTCCCTCCCAAGTTCTGTCTGTAGTCGACGGCAAAGTCGTCACACACTGCAATACGCTCAGGACTACCCGCCTTCATGACGACGAGTTGTCGTCATGCCGGTCTTACAGAAGCAGATCAGGACGATGGCGTGCCTCATCACCCATCAAAGAAATAGAATAGTACCCTATTCCCATCCCGATACACTCGAATCCCCCCAAGAAATGAGATAAAACCCAAACCCATGGGAGGAATTGCGATGGCGGACAAAGTCGTCTGTTTCGTAGCCCTTTAAACCTGCCGGCATTTTCGATCAGTTTAGTGCAAACTGCCGGAAGTGATCAGTAATGTCACATCGGGGACACCGCAAGTTTATAAATATTTATTTTACGACTGTTTGTTACTTTTCTTTCATTTCGTGACAGTCAATAAAAACAAAAGATCTCTTGTTTTACGTCGAAATGTCCGGATGGTTTGTGTCTAACTACCGGGATCGAGCCGTTCCATTCAGCTTACACCAAGGTTTCAGCTTAGCTCTACCACCTTATTTGGTACCTTTTGTTACCTACCTTACCTAAGTACCTAATTACTGACAGTTTAATTAACCCCGCCGAAAAACGAGAAGTGTAATAAGTTAGTAGTCTAGCAGCTCAACAGATAGGCCAATTTGTCGGTTTTCTGTGCTCGAAAGGCCGAAGTGCCGGGGATGGTTCACAGCTATAAATTTTGCAGATCATCAGCTCACTTCCAGAGTGATGCAGGGATTTCACTAAAATTCGGTGGTCCGATTTATCGGAAACTGTATGTACCTAGGTACTGTTAGGTAATTTGATGTTATTTTCACTACATGGTAACCTGTTACTGGCTGATGCATCAAATAGTCTGCGTGATACCTAACTCCTCAGTAAATTACAGGTTAGTTGCACCTGGGGGCGCTTATTCATAGCTAGCTTAGGGCGCGCGGTACCCTAAATCAGGCCCTGATTATGGTGTCAATAATCGTAACTAGCAGTAGGTATTATAGTGTAATAGTACTCCCGCGGCACCACCAGCTTGGAATTGTATTCCCGGTCCCGTATCACATGGGGACGTATTCCATGGGTAAAACGTAGACTACTTATGTATTATAAACACCATCCATGAACCAAATTTCAGCCAGATGCTTTCACCCATTAGAGCGTGAAAGAGTAACAAACATCCATACATACTAACTTTCACGTGAATATTTAATTAGTAAGTAAGTAGGTATATGGACATGTTTTGATTACTGCTCTGCTTCCTTGAGCAATAGCATGATAGCCTTCCTTCCTCAGGAAATCTACCATCTGCCTATTAGAAAAAGAGTTTAAAAATATTTTTGTTCAAACGAGTGGAAATCCTACATGGATGCCCCTCTAATATCCAGAAACTTTACCTCGTTTTATAATATTTTCATTCATTTTATCTTTATTATTATGTACCTACCTAGTAGGTATTATTTATTCGTTGTGCAGTCTGTGTTATGTTTTAGATAATTATGCCAGGGTTGATTGCATACCAAACTATTGAGTAAATCACTGGTGATGGTAACTTCATGAATAATCTAACTAAGCTATTATGATCAGGTTGTCCAGACCCTCCAAAAAGCATTTTAAGTATTATTACATTAAAAGCGTTTTGTATTTAATTAAGCCGCCCTTTTAGCAGGTCCTAACAAAATATAGACATTGTACTTAATTAATATACTCGTTAATTAGATAAAATTTCAACGTTGGCTATAGTTTTAGGGTGACCATGAAGAAAACACAGTTTGGACAAATCAGACTTTATTTAAAGCCCTCTATTCCCAGTTATCGCCACTGGCTTTGTCGCCACTGCTGATAAATGGGAAAATATTCCCGACTGTTACCAGTGATGACGATTGACACATGCTATGTTGCCAGTGGTGACAAATGGTAAAAAAAACATCCCCATTATCACCAGTGGGGACAAACGACACAAAAATAGTCTCAAATATGTCGTCTACCAAGCAGGACATACACAAGAATGAGCGGTTCGATAAATAGTTTGTTGTGATAGCTGCGCAATCCGACTTGGTTAGGTTAGGTTAGAAGGCTAATGCGGGAGCGGAGCGGAGCGTAGCTCCCGCATTAAGCCTTCGTGGTTTTTTTTAACGATGTGGTGGTAAAATAATAAAAAAAAACACTACTTAAATAGTAGTACTAGGACCAAGAAGCGCAGAAAAATGACTTACCACTACATGGTTATAAAAAAAAAATAACCACGAAGGCTTAATGCGGGAGCTACGCTCCGCTCCGCTCCCGCATTAGCCTTCTAACCTAACCTAACCAAGTCGGATTGCGCAGCTATCACAACGAACTATTTGTCGAACCGCTCATTCTTGTGTATGTCCTGCTTGGTAGATGACATTTGAGACTATTTTTCACAACCAGATTCTATGGACACCTTAGCATTTTTTAGATGCCGGATAACCTCAAAAATCTTCTCAGTTGTCCACGGTTTTTTTATTGTTTCTGCTTGACGATCGTAAAGTTTTTTTAATTCACCGTAATAAATGTCCTTAGAGTCACAATTATTTTGTGACAAATCTGTTAAACACTTGGTATTTGCACTTTTTTCAATAACTTTTTGCGTAACAAAATCACTACTGGACGCCATTTTGTTTGTTTTGGCCAACAGCGACACGCGTGGTAAAAAACAGGACTAAATACTTCAATTTGCCGCGGCATTATGTATACGGCGTTTCAATCGTAAATCAAATGTTTAGGCATAATATATAATGACACGGCATTATACATTTTGCCTTCGGCATATTACATAACAGCGAGCGTTTGTAAAATGACGACGCCGTTTGTAAACGGCGGGTTCTTACAAAATGCCTGCGACATATACAACTCTCGGTCATTCTCAGCCGGCTCAAATAGGCGAGTCCGCGTCGAAAACCAATACCTACAGATTACTTATCAATATGATTTTTTTTCTATAAATTGTACGGTCAAAAATAGTAGGGGGGGCCTGTGGTTTTTTTTAGATTAATTACGTAAAAGTTAGTTTAAAAAAATTAAAACTACGAAAATATTGACCTCGGTGTCGCGTCCGGTCCCGTATTGCAGCGAAAATTATTTTTTATCTTTTTTTCTCCAATATAGGTGTTATATGTGCATAATTATATTCACAAATAACTTGATAACTATTTATCTACTCTATTTATAACATTACTAAGCCATTATCGGCATTACTAGACAAGTTACAACTGGTTGTCTTTACGTCCGACGTTCAGAATTGACTTCAGTGGCGCGCACCGATTCGTTCATTACTCTGTATCTCTAGCGACTGCAAGAATAGTTGTTCGAGTAATACAAACTGTCAGTTTTACCGCACTGGTGGTAAGGACTAGACGTCTGTGTGTAATCGCCCCACTGTTTTATTAAGGTACGTAATCATTTTCGGTGGCTTGGTATACATCTAAAATTGATTTCGGTGCATCCATTTTATCCTCAATTATTTGAACAAATAATGTAAAGCTATATCAAAAGTGTGTCTTTTATGTATAAGATTTCAGTAAAAAACATAAGTATTCATAATACAGATTACTTTTAAAAATATATAGGATTTTGCTAAATAATTTGATTTCAGTGCCCTTGATTCCGGTGTTTTTTAGTGGAAATACTTGCACGGAGATCAATATTTAAAAGCACCGAAATCAATCAATATTTTTTTTATTTGCATTTTTCAACTGCCTCGTTGGTCTGGAGGTAGAAATGTACGACTGCGAATAACGAGGTCTTGGGTTCGATTCCCACCAGAGTCAAATATCTGTGTGATCCATAATGATTTCGATCCATGTTGATTTCGGTGGACACCATTAAAAAAAAAGTGAAATTCCTTCATAACCATTCAGTCTATACAGTTCCCTCAACTACTGAAATGTTTTAAATTAACACTAGATTTGATATTTCATGTAAGTAAAACCTTAGTTGAAAAAAAAAATTGTACACCGAAGTCAACCAAATAATGAGCCGCCTGATAATGACCCCTCTACTCTTCTACCTTCTTAAAGATGTAGAGTTACTAAAACTTTATACTGTTTTTTATGTGGAGATGCGTCAATACATCGATTATTCATACTAAACTTGAAAAAACAGCGATTATAAAAGCACACAGTGTTCATGTAATTCCCCATAAAAGTAAACAGCGTTGTTAAGGCGGGGCCTGCATGCCATCGGTTATGGCTCTTTAACACGTGTACGGTACCTAATAGTCACGATCTATTATTTATTATAGTAGACACAGGTCACACTACACTTTTGAACGGTTGATAAGTTTATTGCATTAAATAACGATTAGCGGAGGTGTGGTATCGGGGTGGAATGTTCCTTTGATGTAAAGGGGAGGATCCTCCTACTAAGTAAGTGCGTCAAGTCTAGCGGGCCAGTTCAGTTCTCTAGCTTCAGCTCCCGTATATTCAGATTCTTCAGCCCAGAGGAAGCACAGTGTGGATAGGCCTGGTAGGATGAAGGCCGTAGAAGGATTCGTACACAAAGTCCCATCTACCAAAAAAGCAATTGTAGCGAAGTCGAAGCGGAACCTTTGACAGTACCTATTGAAACAGTGCAGACTAATCTTACAACAGCTTTTTGGTTATTCTGACTAGTTAATAGTGGTGAGTAGGTACCTAGTTTTGAATTACTGAAGAATCACATTCACTTCTGGACATAGGCCTCTCCTAACTTGATATTGAGAGAGTGATTGACGTCATAGTAGGTACCCACGCTAGCTAGACGGATTGTTATTGGGTTCTGAATTGATTTTCGACGATCTCGTCCGTTAATTCAGCATGTGCACCACTCGCAGGTGGGTCCCAAAAATCTCGGTATGGCTTCATCATAACCAGGCATATAGATACGCTGAAACTCAAAACAATCAGAATATGCGTGAAATCTTTACAGAAATCAACTTACCAAATGTTTGTTGGTGTTTGTGTTGCTGTTGATGCCTATTGGCCATTAACTGAAACAAATAATATTATTTTATTTTCAAGTTTGATGTTCATCGAATAAATGTTATGGGATATTTTTCGTATTTAGATTGCTGTCTACCATTTATAAAAAAGGGTTTATTTTCCAAATGATTTATACACACCGCAACAACCAGACCGTAGTCATATTTGATTCAGAATCCTTACATTCCGACCCTATTCAGACATTGTAATTATTTCGTAGCAAAAAGTGATTAGGGGCTTTCGGTTAGCACAACAAGGGTACAAAGCTTTAGTATTCTGAATGCGGTATTCAAAGGAAGCCCTGTATTTACTTAGGTACCTATACTAAACATGTAATCATAGGATATAATTATGTAGGTAATTGCAGCCCCGGATCTAGAGATTTTTTTAAGGCGGGGCAAAATGTGAAAATGCCGCCCCCATTACCCCCGCCCCTCCCCTCCTATTTTTTAGGTTCCGTAGTTCAAAGTTGAGAGTAGTATTAGCGAGGTACAAATATGTGTCTTGTACAGCAGTCACCTACAATTACATACATGGTGGCGTAAACCGCGTAATGAAATGAAAGGATTTTGTAGATACCTACGTATGAAAATCCGTCATGGATGCTATGCCGAACTCTTACCGACACAAATCCTACCACTGCCTACGGTCTGGATCCCCGGGTAAGCCCTCGGAAGGATATCCCAGGATTCCCAACTTTTGCTACCATTGCGACCTTACCTAGGGGGTTCATGTCCTCTCTCGCATCTTCGGGGGTTGTTCAGGTGTTATCCCGCTTCTTGGGGCGTGTAGCATGCGTGAAACGCTCATTCAACACTGTCGTCTTGGGCCTGCTTCTGTTAAGAAGGTGAGCAGGCCCCGCCGTCCTCAGGCCCCCGTTCATGGAGACCGAGAGTCTTAGGCGAAGATAAGTCTGCGGCGGGAGGCGCCGCAGTTATCTCCAGTTTCACGCTTCCTCCCCTTTACTCCAAGCCACGCCACTCACGAGCATGAACTTACTTACTTCCACTGGAGGTCATGGCCGCCATGATCTACAGAGTAAAGATTAAATTATCTGTTTTCAGTCGTTTCTACTAAACTACAGAACCGATTTGAAAATTTATTTCACTGTTGGGAATCTACACTATCACCGGGTAACATAGGCCATAATATTTTATTCTCGTATTCCCACGGGAACGATAGCTACATGTGTGAAACCGCGTGACGTCCGCTAGTCATTTTATAAAAGCTAAAAGTTTCACTGAGCATATCATGAGAATGATGATCGACTGTGAATCACGTGTCATGGTTAGCTTGCCATTTATCGGCAAGGAGAAGTCGGAGGCATAATGTAGTTTTACATAAAAACCAATAAACTCGCCCACACTATATGAAATATGATTTATAGTAAAATCTCATAAGTACAAAAAAGCTTACAATGCCAGCTAAAACTGTAGAAGGCTGTTAAAAATTCAACAATGGCTAGCGGCGGCTTTTTATCGCGCGGACATACAACGAGCTTTGTGACGTCACCGGATACGTGAGTGCTGGAACCGACATAGGTAGACAACATGGATACTTTCTAAAATTCAGTCTTGTCATTCATTGAGATGAATGGGTAATCTACTACTTAGGTTTGAAATTGTATTTAAATGCTGCTCTCGGTTGTGGTTTCAAAAAATAGAGTAGGTAAACAGATTCTTTCTATCAAACAAATACTCTATATTTGCATCATTTCCATTCTAAGACAAATCTTAGAGCTCGTCGGGGTGACTCCACTTTAAGGAAATAAAATAACGACCTTTACTGTCGTCAAATTGTATCCTTAACTGTTGTACGATAGGATTGACGAATCAAGGGTGTGAGGCAGGTTCCTCTCCCTCCCCTCCTTCGTTATCATAAATACTGATTCAATAATTCTAACTTGACGACACCTAATGGCTAATTGCCTGTGAATAGTCATATTACAAGAGAAGTAGAATCCCAAACGAAATATACAGAGACTGAGAAAAAAGTGAACTCAAGAATCGCAATTTGGAATGTAACTAGCGAACAAATGATGATGTAGAAAGATAGGTACATGTTTAAAGTTATGAAGGAATAACGTTGTGTCATCGTGGTGTACCTACTTAGTTAATTAATAGCTAAAATTTAAATTAAGATTACCAAAAACGTTCTAAGAACCGATGTTAATAAATTAAGCTTTTATGCGAGGAACAAAGTAAAACTTTATTCCATTTGCATTATTTTGCATTATCTAGAATAGGGTTAAGCGTATTAATGTTGAGAGAATGTATAATATTATTCACTTGTAAATTATTGTTTAATGTTACTTAAAGGAAACAAAATACATAAAACCACTGTTAAATTACGTAAAAAGCGCTTCCAGTAATTGCATATCTATGTATTTGTAAAAATGGTGCTGCTTCATTTTGGTAGATATGTAGTCATTGTAATTTCGCGCCGAGAGCAGCGGCACGCCGCGCTCTGGCCAGATTTCACCAACTTCGCTTTGACGGACATTTTGATGACTTTCCAGCTGAATTATAATCTCAGCGGTGATGAGCTTTATTGTGATAACTGTGTACTCGTTATTCTACAGGTGTAATTTAATAACAGTACCTACCTACTTTTTACATGAAACATTTTGTCCTTTCACACCTACACAACTCGGGTCAAACTGAGTACCTACCTGCTACAAACGAGGCATCAAAACAATTCCTTTTTAGTTGTTATCTTTTAAACATAGTTTATTACAGGTAATATATGAAGACTAAGTTCCAAAGTGGAAATATTGGACACCTCTTTGAAAGGGTTAAGTATACTACGAAATTAATACTTAAATACTCCTCTGCTAGGTACTTATTTGAAGAGACTTTGACTTTCATTACCACTTGACATTGAAGATTGTCTGGTTACGTAGGTAAGTTACATTGCATCCTATCACAGTCTACTGAGCTGGACGTCGGTGCCTCCCAATTCGGACCTGTCCAGGTGGTCAGACGTGTTGGGACAGGCCTTTGTTTTCTTCGCTATGACCTCATTCTCTAATCAGCAGGTGTACTTGTAGGTGAAATTGGCTAGTGCGACAAAGATACCCAATGCACCCGAAATACATTGCCTTTTCTGAATTGCAGAGTTGTAAAAGAAGTAGGTAGCACAAACTATATCACCTGCGTGACCAGCCAGTGATTAATCAAAGATTTTTAATTCGAAACAAAGCGATATATCTATTTATTTTTTACAAAAAGTCGAGCATAAGTATGTTTAAAAAAATCCACGTTATCTTCAAGGAAAGTGTCAAATAAGCATCAGTTTGATAGAAAATGTCTACCACATAACTTTATTGCAATATCTCTGGAACAATTTTTTTCATTTCCTCTATAAAGAACGTTTATCCAATCCTGAAAGAAACAATAAGGAATCGCTGTCGGGCATAACTCAGGACGACTTTATAGCGTTTTGAAAGGAGAGTTTAAAGGTTGGACAACTGTATTGTGACTGTGGTAGACAGCGCCCGGAGAAGAAGATAAAAGGCTTTTGTTTGTAAATTAAAATTTTGGTATGTTTGCGTGTGATAGAGCACCTACTTACAACATTAGAAACTGAAAAATGTACCTACTTAAACGGACCGCGGTTTTGCCTGTGTGAAATTTGATTATGCTAAAAAGATGATTCTTGTGGGAACGACACTTTCGTGTCACTTTACTACTATGTAATAATTAAAATTTGCTCCTTATGTTGTGTCAGGATTATCAAAAAGTGTCCAATAAACAAGCGTGCCCTGACTATATTTCCCATTAGATCGTGGAAACAGTTCTTTAAATAGAAAATAATTTGGTACTCTCTAGCATCAATGCTTACTGCAAACTTGTTAGCTCTATAAAGGATTATCTCTACAAGGGTTTTAAATTAAAAATTCGTGCAGCTCTCGACTCCATTTTGTATCAGTTAGCAGTTATAGCTGTAATCCTGGATTACATCGTCTAGAGTTTAATGGAAACAGCATTAAGGTTGTCGCGACTGGCTCTTGTCGAGATAACAGCAATTATGGTCAGGGCCTGATTTACCCATAAGCTAACTATGCTGAAGCTTAGGGCGCCAGGACCGAGGGGGCGCCTCGCGTCGGGCTAGGCGCTGGGCTGTGAGTTACGGTACTCCCACAATTTTTTTCAGAATCTTAAATAACATTACCTGGTGAAAATTTGATCACCAATGTTAAGTTATTGTAACATTAGCGAACATTAATTTTGCTCGCAACGTTATAATATATTTTCATGTTAGGTAATGTTTATTAACTAATTTTAAACCAAATTCCATCAATGTTAGGAGCACACTAAACGTTCGTCAATTCTAAACAGATTGTAACAACTCTTATCAATATGTGTAACATTTTGTAACAGCCAGTTTGGGAACACCATTATACTGAAGTACATGCCTACATAATAATATTTGGTAATTTAGTGAAAATAAAGAAAACGTGCGTTAAAATTAAATTCCTGCGCCCTGGAACAATAGTGTGAGACTGCACTGTTGAGGCGGTGAAAACGCGCATGGAGGGAGGAGTGGCTGGAAATACACCATGGCAGCCTCACCTACCGAATGCCACAGATACTTACCGGCTCACTACCTTGTTTTGTTTTAAACACGAGTGTATAAGTAAGTATATGCAACGCACACAGCAAAAGTTAACACCCGACTACTACTAGCACTGCGGTGACTGCAGCGATAATACGGCGCTTCATGCACAGGCGGAGTGCTCAGCATTTGAACTGCGACATCGTTGCGGGCCTGGACGTAGATGTTCTCACGCAGGAGTCTATGGTCTTCAATGGGAGAAAATATGAAGCCACTGAGTCTTTTGTGAGCAAGTTGTGTTTGCGAAAGAAGCAGCGGGAGAGGAAACTCCCTCCCAAGTTCTGTCTGTAGTCGACGGCAAAGTCGTCACACACTGCAATACGCTCAGGACTACCCGCCTTCATGACGACGAGTTGTCGTCATGCCGGTCTTACAGAAGCAGATCAGGACGATGGCGTGCCTCATCACCCATCAAAGAAATAGAATAGTACCCTATTCCCATCCCGATACACTCGAATCCCCCCAAGAAATGAGATAAAACCCAAACCCATGGGAGGAATTGCGATGGCGGACAAAGTCGTCTGTTTCGTAGCCCTTTAAACCTGCCGGCATTTTCGATCAGTTTAGTGCAAACTGCCGGAAGTGATCAGTAATGTCACATCGGGGACACCGCAAGTTTATAAATATTTATTTTACGACTGTTTGTTACTTTTCTTTCATTTCGTGACAGTCAATAAAAACAAAAGATCTCTTGTTTTACGTCGAAATGTCCGGATGGTTTGTGTCTAACTACCGGGATCGAGCCGTTCCATTCAGCTTACACCAAGGTTTCAGCTTAGCTCTACCACCTTATTTGGTACCTTTTGTTACCTACCTTACCTAAGTACCTAATTACTGACAGTTTAATTAACCCCGCCGAAAAACGAGAAGTGTAATAAGTTAGTAGTCTAGCAGCTCAACAGATAGGCCAATTTGTCGGTTTTCTGTGCTCGAAAGGCCGAAGTGCCGGGGATGGTTCACAGCTATAAATTTTGCAGATCATCAGCTCACTTCCAGAGTGATGCAGGGATTTCACTAAAATTCGGTGGTCCGATTTATCGGAAACTGTATGTACCTAGGTACTGTTAGGTAATTTGATGTTACTTTCACTACATGGTAACCTGTTACTGGCTGATGCATCAAATAGTCTGCGTGATACCTAACTCCTCAGTAAATTACAGGTTAGTTGCACCTGGGGGCGCTTATTCATAGCTAGCTTAGGGCGCGCGGTACCCTAAATCAGGCCCTGATTATGGTGTCAATAATCGTAACTAGCAGTAGGTATTATAGTGTAATAGTACTCCCGCGGCACCACCAGCTTGGAATTGTATTCCCGGTCCCGTATCACATGGGGACGTATTCCATGGGTAAAACGTAGACTACTTATGTATTATAAACACCATCCATGAACCAAATTTCAGCCAGATGCTTTCACCCATTAGAGCGTGAAAGAGTAACAAACATCCATACATACTAACTTTCACGTGAATATTTAATAAGTAAGTAAGTAGGTATATGGACATGTTTTGATTACTGCTCTGCTTCCTTGAGCAATAGCATGATAGCCTTCCTTCCTCAGGAAATCTACCATCTGCCTATTAGAAAAAGAGTTTAAAAATATTTTTGTTCAAACGAGTGGAAATCCTACATGGATGCCCCTCTAATATCCAGAAACTTTACCTCGTTTTATAATATTTTCATTCATTTTATCTTTATTATTATGTACCTACCTAGTAGGTATTATTTATTCGTTGTGCAGTCTGTGTTATGTTTTAGATAATTATGCCAGGGTTGATTGCATACCAAACTATTGAGTAAATCACTGGTGATGGTAACTTCATGAATAATCTAACTAAGCTATTATGATCAGGTTGTCCAGACCCTCCAAAAAGCATTTTAAGTATTATTACATTAAAAGCGTTTTGTATTTAATTAAGCCGCCCTTTTAGCAGGTCCTAACAAAATATAGACATTGTACTTAATTAATATACTTCGGCATTATGTCAATTCATTTTTATTTTACATGGGTTACTGAGGGTTTTTTAGTGTTTAAAGTTATCACATTGAAATGTAATCACGTCTGTATTTAAATTATACTTATAATAAATTATACTTCTGAAAATAAACTTCAAGACTTCAAACATTGGCATACGAGGGTTAACATAAATTAAATATTTTCTTCATAATTCTGAGTTGATATTGCAGTAACTATTATCCATGTGTATTTCTAGCTTCCATCAGCTGAATTAGTAACATCGTTAGATACAGATAATAATAATATCAGTGTAGCGCCAACTCATAGATTTAGAAAGTACCTACGTAGCGAAAAATCCTAAATCTATGCGCCAAGTAACAAACAGTTTACATTGTCTAACTAAATCACTGTAATCGGCGGTTCTATTTGTGATTAATTTTCACTCAAAGATGAAATATCTATTTACAATTATTTCCGTTTCCCGACAACGCTAATGGCATCCACGAGATTTATCAAAATAAATTGGTCTAAAATGGATATTTCGCTAGTGTTAATGCCAATTAAAGCATTATACAGTGCTACCGGTGAGTAGCGGTTATGATGAACAGTTCAGCTGCAGTGACGAGAGTGTATTTGTAGTATAACAGTATATTACTTGTCAAATTTCATAGTTCTAGGACAACGGGATCGGAGAGTATGTATCTACCCTACGAATAATGTATAGTATAGAAGCATAATCCGGCTCAAAAAATGGCACCACCAAATGGGTACCGCGGAAGGCGTTGCTTATATCTATCCTATTAATTTTGATTCTCTATCTGGACGGATACCCTTGCCTTCATGGGTTCCGTTTTTCCTTTTGAGGTACGGAACAATAAATATTTGTTCAAATTCACTTCAGAATATTTAAGGAGTGTGAAGTTAAATATGAAATACGCTGAATGAACCCTAACCCCTGACGCCTATCCGGATAATAGACATATAGCAGTCGTCTGCAGACGTGGAACGCTCACCTATGAATACCTAACTAGCACCACCCTTACTTGAGTTATTACTTAGAGAGCTATTAAACTAATATGAACGGACATAACTAATAGCCGCGTGCCCAAACTTGCTTAAATCATTTAATTGCGATACTTCTAGCGGTAAAACTCATTGTTGGAGCACAAAACACTATGAATATTTTTTAGGGCTCTGTAGCCGAAGGGTAAAAACGGTAAGTACCTTGTTACTTCGTTGTTCGTCTGTCACGAGGCATCTCAGAAACCGTGATAGTCTGTTGCCGCTATAACAAAAAATAGTAAAATCAGAATTAAATTTCAATCACTTCCCTTTAAATTCCTAATACCTATACCTACTATTGGCACACTGTCGAGAGCATCTGGGGGTCATATAACTCGATCCAGTGGTCCCTGTAGTAGTAGGAGAGATTATGAAAGTTTAAAAGTTAAATACCTACATACTTACTTAGTACTCAATAAAGAGTGGGTATTTAAAATATTTTTTACATGAAAAATAAACATCATGCCTTGCAACTTACCTAATCTTACCTTAACACTTAACTTCTCTTTCATAAAACAAAAACAACCCTCATTCCAAGTAAAAATAAAGACAAACCATCGTCATAAAACACCAACAGTTAAAGAGTTAAAAACCACAAATGAAAATCCTTTTAGCTACCAAAAATAATAGCTCCCGAAACTAATTCATTACGCTGAAAGTAAAAAAAAAACAAACTGTCTCACGGACGTTCCCGGCCACGTTAAATCTCTGACAGGACTCGAACCTGCGATAAATATATCTACTGACATTACTTCAGTAAGCACTTTAGTGTGGCTATCTATTTATGTGGTTAAGTAACTAGAAAAATTAACAAGGCTTTAGCTAGGTAAAGAGTTAAAGGAATGTTTGCGATACAAGGACGACTGGAAATGATCTAAGTACTTGCTCTACTAGGCAACCTCAAGCAAATAGGCCTTGTTCTGGTTGTTTTCCAAGTAGGTACCGTTTAGAGGGTTTATACAAAATTAAGAATTTTAAATTTGACTAAGACTAAAAATACGGCGTGGAAAACGAATATTGACACCAATACTAAAGTAGTTTTCTATATCAATCTTGTGGGTGAGATGCCGCACATTTGCTTTAAAAACTATTATAAAAGAAGTATATGGGAATTTTAAATAAAATATACTTTCAATCAAAAGAAGTGTTATTTATTATCAATATAAATTGAAAGAATATTGCAATTTTTAAAAATTATACAATTTATAAATCAAAATAAAAAGTCTGGAAATGCGGCGTCTATCCTACTCTATTCAGCTCTGCTGACATTCCCCTTTCTGATGTACTTCCGAGGCATCCTATAAATTAAAATATAAAATAAACTATCAGAACAGAAGTACTGTGGGCCTAAAAAGGCCACATTGTACGTTTCTTTTATGGATCTTTTTTTTTTTTTTTTTTTTTTTTAACGTGAGGGAAAATCCTCGTAGGATGCTATGCCGGACTCTTACCGACTAAAAAACCTCACGTAACGCCCAACAGCCTATTGTTGAGAGCCCCGGGTAAGCCCTCAGGAAGGATGTCCCGTGACTCCCAACAGACCTACGGCCGCCAATGCGGCCTCGCCCAGGGGGTGGTTCGGGTGCAATCCCGCGTCAATGGGGGGTTTCGGGTGTGACCCCGCTTCTAAGGGGGGGCGTGCGTGAGTTCCTCACGTCACGCTGCCGTCATGGGCCTGCTTCTGTAAGGACGGTGAGCGGCCCTCTCACCGTCCTCAGACCCCCGGTCATGGAGGCCGATAGTCCTCGGCGAAGACACGTCGGCGGCGCCCAGGGCGCCGACTGCGGAACTCGGGTGGGAGAGTTCTCTCCCGCACCCGGCCCGCCGCCTCCTTCGCGAGCATGACCTGCTCGCAGAAAGAGGCGGCGCAGTCCCACTTACTCCCGCTGGAGAGCATGGCTCGCACCATGGCCTCAAGCGAGAGAGTGTCCACGCCCAGACCCACTACGATGACCTGTCGCTGTTGTGCCCACGCCGTGCACTCCACCAGCGTGTGGAGCGCCGTGTCATCGCTGCGGTCCTCGCAGTGCTGACATTCGGCCGTGGTTTCCCGGTGTTTTCGCCACAGATACCTACCGAAGCTACCGTGCCCGGCAAGCATCTGTGTCAACCGGTAGGAGAGAGCACCGTGTCTTCTCTCCAGCCACTCGTCCATGACCGGTCTGACGGCCGCGATTGTGGCGAATCCCCCCTTTGGTTGCTCAAGTCGCATCTTCCATGTCTCCAGGGTTTCCTGGTGGAGCAGGGTCCGCTGGGCCTCGATTTCTCGAGACGCAGGCCTTTGGCCCCGCTCCAGCGCCTCCTTGCGCCATCTGAACAGTGACGCAAGGGCTCTCGCTTCCAGGTCCCATGGAGGGGTCCCGGCTAGGAGACATGCCGCCTCACCGGAGATCGTGCGGTATCCTCTTATCACCCTGACGGCCATCACTCTCTGCGGGCTCATCAGTCTAGCCTCATTGCTGGCCGTCAGGGTCTCCGCCCATACGGGAGCCCCGTACAGGGCCATGCTTCGCACGATCCCAAGGTACAGCCTCCTGTAGGGAGCGTTGGGTCCCCTGATGTTGGGCATCAGCCGCGCGAGTGCGGCCGATGCTCCCCTCAGTTTTGGGACCAAACTTCGGAAATGATGTCCGAAGTTCCACCGGCCATCGAGTACGAGCCCCAGATACTTCATCGAGGGCTCGATGCCGATGCTGACACCCCCCACCTGTAGGCTGGATCCCGCAGGTGGCCCCATCCGAGGTCCGTGGAAGCACAGAGCCTCGGATTTGTGAAGGGCGACCTCAAGACCCAGTCGCCGAATCCGACCCACGACCTGAGCAACCCCTGCCGTGGCCTTAAGTGCTGCGGCACGGTGCGTTGCTCCCCGCGCCGTGACGAGGGTGTCGTCGGCGTAACATGTTACGCCGACCCCTCTGAGCAACGGACCACGCAGCACCCAGTCGTAGCCGATGTTCCACAGGAGCGGCCCGGCCCGGGAAACCGATCCCTGTGGAACACCGCACGACACATCTCGCCGACCCGGCCCTAGCCAGCTCGGGTAAGTTATGGCCCTCTCGGAGAGATAAGCCCCGACAATTCGACGGAGGTAGGGAGGCACTCCATGATAGATAAGCGCCTCCCTGACGCAGCTCTAGGGCAAGGTGTTGAATGCGTTGGCGATGTCGAGAGACACCGCCACCACCACCTCACCCTGTGAGACTGCTTCCTCCGTCAGGCCTCTAATGCGCATGATCGCGTCCACGGTGGAGCGTCCCTGACGGAAGCCAAACTGGCTATCCGCCAGATCAGGCCCCACGCGTGTGAGGTGCCCGACGAGGCGTTGTGCAATAATGCGCTCAAAGAGCTTGCACACCTCGTCGAGCAACACGATCGGCCGGTACCCTGATGGGGAATTTGCCGGCCGCCCCGCCTTTCGAATCAAGACCAGTTTCCCTGTCTTCCAGACCTTGGGAAACTGGCCTTTCTCGAGGCATGCGCTAAAGAGCCCAATTAGTCGAGGCCCAATCTCTTCGAGAGCCAGGACCCACGCTCGGCCTGGAATGCCGTCGGGTCCAGGGGCGGTCTTTTATGGATCTTATAGTGTTTCTCTTCACTAAATTGTCATTCACTAAATTGTCTTGAAGAATCTCATTGTAAATCATCTGAATTGACAGTTTTGTATGGAAATTCGTAAAATGGCCACATCCATGAATAATTATTTATTAATAATGTCAAATTCTATGTTCAAATTGGTGAATTATTAGATTGGTAAGGGGGGGACTAAGATTTCACGTTTAAATTTAGCATTTTTATTGTCATTTGTGTGTATTTAAGTTCTTTTGGACAAAATTGCAGACTTGGGACTCTATAGAAACTTTTTAAAGCGTACACGTCAAGATAAACTAGTATTTTCACTAATGAACAGTGTACAACCTTTATACTTTTGATTGTTGGCACTTGATGGAACTTGTTATACATTATGGCATATTATAGCATTCTCAAAGGACCTTTGAGAATGCTATAATAGCGAAACCGGTTAGGTATTATAAAAATTATAATAAAAGTTGTGAAATAGTACAAGTGAGTGAGTTTTCATAACAGTGTAACCGTAGGTAGGTAACCCAGGTAGTTGAAAACGTTTTCAACACAAGTGATACAGTCGCTCTGCCGACCCTGGAAAATGTCCAAAAGACATACCTAACATAGAGTTAAGGAACTTTGAGAAGTCTGACCCTGCGTTTATTGGTTGTTTTCATTAATTACCTTAGCCTTTGATTAGAATCAAAAGGCTAAGGTGACATTAGGTATATAATTATATACCTAAACCTAATAAATACTCTAAGATACTTATAATGTCACCTTAGCCTTTTAACATGATATAGTGGTCATCAAGTTATAACAACCTAACCTTTGAGAATGACCAAAGGCGAAACCAGTCAGTTGTAAAGTAAATAAATGTTGTAGAACAGTATAAGTGGTGTTATTCAATATGAGCAGCAGGTTAAACCAAGTGTTATCAATCAACAGTATAAATAACCTTTTTGGGCTACCTACATGTCACAATGTTTCGGGGAGTGCCACGGCTCCTTCTAAGTTCACATGGCATCCGCAGTGGTAGCTTATGGGATGTGCGATGGGTCCGAAATGCATTAATTGTTGGATTTATAAGCCCTTTTGGGCTAGCAAAGAAGACCTACATATTGAGACAGAGATATCTTATTTGCCATTATTACGGATTGACCAATCCTAAGGGAGCCACAAAGCTTTCTCCAATATTTACATGGCACCCACAATGGTACCTCATGGGGTTGTGGCATGGGTTCGGAATCCTAGGGGTACCATGGACCCTCCTCCAAAGATTATATGACACCCCAGGGATATCTTTTGGAGGGTACCATGAGTCCGGAATGTATTATTCCTGGATGTGGCACAATCCTTCTCATAAGTTAACATGGCACCCCCGGGGTATCCTATGGGTCCAGAATGCATTTCCAACAGTGTTAAAAGCACAAGCCAACCTGTCCAAGCCAAACTCACCTGTCAACTAGTACATCTGCTAATCTGCTGTCATTCCTGTAGACCTGAGGCTTCGATGCGAAAGGATTTTTTAGATACATTGATGGTAAAGGTGAAATTAGAGATCTAAAAATGATATAGAAACTTTGTACACTTAATTATTGCTTAATTTATTTATTCATTCATAATAACAGTGCTCTAGCCATGGTAAAAAAATTGTACAATTCGCATACACAAAATCTTCAACATTCTATTGGTGTCGGTTAAATCTTTTTCTTTTGTATATGTCCTTCCAAACCGGTCATAATTAACATTGTGCATGTATATTCACATTCATTAATTGCTGCAACGCATTGTTGACGTTAATGCAAGCCATGATGAAACTAGTCATGACTCCTCGAGAGCTCATCCAATAAATACTATTTGGAAAATTATCTTGCATCTGAAAATGAAACAGTTTTCAATTAGGTAAATGTGCATTTATGTTGCATAAAAGAACTTCTTGTATTATTTGAAGATTATTTATCAAGTTTTTATGTGATTCAGGCTCCTTCCTCTAGTTCAATGATTGCTATTTTGAAAACTGAACCCAATATCCTTTATTGATAATGATAACTTAGCAATTTGCACTAGGAGTTAGGAATTTGTTGCAAGATGCATTCGGTGGCATCGGTCATGAAGGCCCTGTCTTTTAGCCTGATGATCTGTAGAAGTGACCCGTTGCATAACAAATGCTTATGTAATACCAAGCCATTGTCAATGGTGTTAGATTACTGTCATGGAGCTCTCTCAACAATAGGAAATACCAAAGCATGTATGCAGGTATAACAGATAATGCAAAACTAAACCCGGCCCTGATTCCCTGGTAGTATAGCCGATTGACTGCAGAATAAAGGACACATCACATGCTCAAGCAAAAGCTTTGGTAAGCACGACCTAATTATAAGATAATTTGCAATCTAGTAATTAAGAACTATGAAATAAATATGTAACTAATTATTGAATTATAATTTTGTTTACCTTTTATTGATTTTTATTTTGATACAATAAGTACATGTAATAAAGTTGAGCTTTGGGTCTTGCAAAGGACTTGAATGTGACGAATGTCCCTTGTTTATAAATCTTGATTGCCTCTGAGTGTAGGATAGCACGTTAGTAATCAATTATTTTAATTCAATGACAGAAAGAGAAAGACATCTTTTTTCATATATTGGTGCCGTCGTTATCGTTTTTTTTTTTTTTTTTTTTTTTATACCACTAAGGTGGCAGACAAGCATACGGCCCACCAGGAGGACTGGTGGTCACCGCAGCCTATGAACGTTTGCAACACCAGAGGCGCCACACTCGCGCTGCCGACCCTGTAAAAACCTTCTTAGACCCCTTTTGAAGAACCCCATACTGTAGGCGTTTGGGAAAACCGAGGCAGGAAGATCATTCCACAACCTAAGCGTGCGCGGAAGAAATCCCCTATCGGATCTAACCGTGCTCGAACGCTCCGGACGTAGGGTGTGAGGATGAAATCCCAGTCTATGGCGAGCGGTGCGATGATAGAACGTAGCCGTGGGCATCATGTCAAACAATTCCTCAGAGCAGATACCATTGTACAGGCGGTAGAACACGCATAAGGAGGCAAAGTCTCTCCTGTCGCAAAGAGGTTCAACACCACCTGTCAGTAAAGGATCGTTGACAACTCTCACAGCTCGCCTCTGCACCGAGTCAAATGGACGAAGCTGATATTCAGGTGCCCCCGCCCAGAGGTGACAGCAGTACTCCATGTGTGGCCGCACTTGCGACTTATAGAGAAGCAGTGTTTGCGCCGCAGTAAAGTACCGCCGCGCCCTGTTGAGCACACCGAGCTTCTTGGACGCTAGCTTGGCCTTGTCCTCCAAATGACTGCGGAACTGAACGTCACTGGAGATATCAACACCAAGGATCCCTATACATTTAGAGATGGAAAGAGATGTGCCCTGGAATTGTGGCGCTACAGTAATTGGGGCTTTCTTAGCGGTGAACAAACACGCCTGTGTCTTGGAGGGGTTGAACTGAACAAGATTTTGTCTACCCCAATCGGACACTCTAGTAAGAGTAGCCTCGATTTCAGACACAAGCTGTTCACGACTTTCTTCCACTGCGTCCCGAGAGATACCGGGGCGGCCTGTGTAACAAGTGTCCCCCGTACTGTCGTCTGCATAACAATGAATGCCGTCAATAGACAACATGTCATTGATATGCAGCAGAAACAGAGTAGGGGACAACACTGAGCCTTGCGGTACTCCAGCGTTAATGGCCATGCAGTCAGAACAGCTGCCGTCGACAACAGCCCTGATGCTTCTACCGGCCAAAAAGCTGGACACCCATCCGCATAATCTTTCGGTCAGTCCGTAGGAGGGCAATTTATTAAGAAGACCACGGTGCCAGACCCGGTCAAAGGCTTTAGAAATGTCGAGGCTCACTGCTAGAGCCTCGCCCTTACTCTCGATAGCCGTCGCCCATCGGTGTGTGAGGCACACGAGAAGATCGCCCGTCGAGCGACCGTGACGGAAACCGTACTGCCGGTCACTGAGCAGGTCGTTTTCCTCAAGGTACCTCAGGAGCTGTGTATTAATTACACGCTCCATCACCTTAGACAATAGTGAGGTGACGGCTATAGGCCTGTAATTGGCCGGGTCGGTCCTATCACCCTTCTTGGGCACAGGATGCACATACGCGATCTTCCACGACGCCGGGACTTGTCGCATAGAATATGAAAGCGTGAAAAGACGTGTAAGTACCGGACACAACTCTGGACCACACTGCTTAAGTACCACCGCGGGTATACCGTCCGGCCCACTCGACTTATGAACGTCCAGAGAACGAAGCTCCCGTCGGACGTCCCGCTGCGTGAATTTAACTTCCGGCATGGAAGTTCCACACCACGGAACGTCCGGCGGTACAGCACCCCCGTCGCTCATGGTCGAGTTAGCGGCAAAGAGAAAACCCAAAAGGTCGGCCTTCTCCCCGGCACTCTGGGCCAGACTACCGTCGGGTTTAAGCAAAGGTGGTAAACCTGACTGACAGAAGTTTCCCTCGGCAGCTTTGGCAAGCGACCAGAATTCACGACTCCCTGAAGGGTACCCTGCTAGCCGCTCACCAATTCTGCCGACGAAATCGAATTTAGCCCTGACAATTGCTCTCTTGCTAGCCCTCGAGGCGGCATTTAATTTGCGTTTCACCTCAGAGATGTTTGGATCTGAATTTGCACGAGCCGTGGTCCAGGCTCTGTAGGCAGATTCTTTCAGCATCAAAGCTTCTCTGCAGAGCCGATTGAACCACGGTCGCTTTTTTGCTCCTACAGGGATCCAGCGGTTAGGAATGTAGCACTCCATGCCCTCCAAGATCCCCTCAGCGACTGCTGCAGCGCAGGAATCCAGATCGTCTGAGGCAAAACAAAGCCGCCTCCACGGTTACGACGCGAAGAACTCCCGCAGTCCATCCCAGTCTGCTGACTTATAGTGCCACACATGTCGCCACTCCTTGGGCCGAGGTGGTTCAGGCCTTGCGAGTGGCACATGCGCCCGAATGATACAGTGGTCCGACGATCCGAGCGGAGCATCCACTGAGACGTTGTATCCATCCGGACGCGTTGTCAGCAGGAGGTCCAGCAATGCACTATGCTCGTTCTCCTTGTCTGGTATCCTCGTATGGGATTTAACCAGTTGGGAGAACCCATAGGTCAGGGCAAATTCGTGTGCAGCTTTCCCCGCAAAGTCGGTCATCCGGGAGCCCAACCAGTCAACATGATGACCGTTGAAATCCCCCAGAATCACTATCTCCGCAGTGGGATACTGCTCAATCACCTTGTCAGTCGATTGTTGCAGGTGGTCAAAAAGGCGAACTGTGTCCGTGTTACCGCTGTGAGACCTGTACACGCACGCGTAGATCCGGGTGTGGCCCCCGTGATCCACGCGCGCCCATAACGTAGACAGGTCCCTGTCTTCAAGGCTTGTAAGACGGCGACAACAGACATCATCACGGACGTACATACATACCCCGGCTTTCGGCCTGAAGTTGTACTCAAGCTTATAGCCTGGGTACATTAAGTAAGATGTATCGCCCGGGCATGAGATCTGCGTCTCCGTCAAGAAAAGAAGAGTCGGCTTCGTAGTTTCGAGATGTTGGTGAACTACATTGAGGTTCTTATGCATACCTCTGATGTTGCAAAGGCCCATGTAAAGTGTGGACGACGATGCCGCTGTGTATACTCGTTCTATTTTTCTTCTTCTAGCCATGTTTTTTAAGAAAGGGGGGTTAGAAAAGTGAAGGGATGCCTGTGTGCCGGTGGCGCAAGAGACTTAGTGAGACTCTAACTAACCAAAGGCAGACAGAGGTAGTGCGGTAGATTGGCACGGCGTACGGAAGGGCCCCCGGTCCCCCCCCCGATGCAGTGGCCACGTCCACTCCGGTATCCTCCTCCGGCACGACCACAGCACCAGGGACTTTACACAGGCTGCTGGTTCAGCCTCCTGGGGCGGAGATTATGTAATCCCCAGGTTCGGGTTCCGTACAGCCTGCGGGCGGTCAGCGGTCAACCGTTTCACCGGGTCTCCCTGACCGCCGTACCAATATTCCGCGCCTCTATCCGCCAATGGAGACAGATTAAGCCTCTGGTCTCACCGTCACCGGCACAGAGTCACCCCAATGAGCTCTGGAACCCTGCTAACCGACGGAGAACATAACCCAACCGGAGTCAGGCTACTATTACCGCGGTCTTCTGCAGGGCGGAGGTACTGCCCCAGGCGGGCTGCTCACCGAACGGAGTACCGTTATGCCCTTCCTCCTAATAAAAGTTGAAGTAGATTTACTATATTCTTTGATACAATTTCTTGTTTTCTTTTTGGTGTTGAATTCAAACTTGAAACTGATGCCTAGGTCACAGAAACCAACAATAATATCTCTTTGAAACAATACATAATTTATGTAGGTAGTAGGAATGTTCTTTTTTTCTAGCTACAATTATTGATCAAATTGACAATGACATGACACCTTTTTTTTTTCTTTGCTTCTTGTTCTTGGACTTTCTCGGTTTGAGAGCATGCCAAAGTCAAGTAAATTTCATTGTGATAATATAAATCATTTTCATGTTATGATTCTTCTTATGAGCAGTGTATTCATGTATGTCCAAGTTTGGACTAAGTTCTACTCTAGTAAGGCGGTGGTACCTTACTAGGGCTTGCTGTGGAATTCGTCGACAAACCTAAAAACTCGCGTTTCACTGCGCTTTATCACTTTCCAACACTTTTGCACGTTGTCGAACCTTTATGTTTAATAATCCACCATAAATTACACATAACCACTTAAAATTACACTAGTTTTGAAAAATTATTAAAACAATGTAACGCTTGTCTGAAAGTTTCCCGCCGAAATCGACATGACACCTATGACAGATGCAATAATGTCTGGCGTAAATTACGAGCGACCACAATAAAAAATAAAGTGCATTAATTATGTAATTTAATGCTTCATTTTTACTTATTTCATATTCTATAGATGAAAATCACGATATATAGTTAAACTATATATAAAAACTATCGTTTTACGTAGTAATATTGGCAAAACACTTTTACAATTCGGCGGTTCCCTGTATTTTTTTAGAGCAGCAACATCGATTTCAAATATGTTGGGAGAATTGCAAAGATTCATATATTAATGTTATCTCTAAAGCATTTCTTGTGCAACTCTGCAAATGAATCTGTTATGAATGAAACGCGCTATGTTGCCTTTTTAGGCCCGCTGGTCATCTAACTAATAAACTCGTACAAAGCTTACTGAAGCCACGGCCAATAATTTGTATATAGGTATATGTATAATATAGTATAGGTATATATAAGTTATATTATATATATATATGTCTAAATATAAGTGTTTGTACACAGATACATAATATTTGGTTATATTCAAACTATTCTCCCGTTTTAATTAATCACATAAAATGAAGCGCGGCGTCTCTCATTTTTTGTGGGATAGACGCCGCACTGTGTTAATAAGAATACTAATAAAAAAAATAAAAAAATAATTTGAAAAACATGAAGAATACATGCATACTCCACTATAAAAATAGTTCTTACTTTGGTTACTACGCGTATCAATAGCTTTTTTTGATCAGTAAGTAGGTACGTCAAAAGTTTCGAACGTTTTCATCCATTAATTTTCGCATAACCACGCGACACAGGTCCAACGCTGGCAGAGCTGGACGAGCACTTGGCGTCTCGGTATAGTAGTGGGGGGTTCGAACGAGCGGCGTTCGGTGATTTTGTTTATTCAACGAACGGAAATATTACTAGTGCGGCATCTCTCCCCATGCGGCATCTCACCCACAATTACCTTTTAATTCCCGGTCGATTGCAAATTGTGGGAAACAGTTATATGTCCTCTAAGTTAATTTAAATACAAAAAAACCGGCCAAGTGCGAGTTGAACTCGCCCATGAAGGGTTCCGTAGCAGCAAGTAACATAATATAAAAGTAGTAGTTCGTTGTAACTTTGATTTATGTTTTAACACGTTCGCAGTAGTAGTGATTTTTCTCGGCGAAAATTGCGGTTTATAAGGTTTAAAAAAAACTACTTAGGTAACTAACTACTAGATCTCGTTCAAACCAATTTTCGTTGGTAGTTTTTATAGCAATGTATATCATATATTTTTTTTAGATTTATCATTCTCTTAGTTTAGAAATTAGATAAGATAGAGAAGAATTTTCGTTATTAGTTTTTATAGCAATGTATATCATATATTTTTTTTGGATTTATCATTCTCTTAGTTTAGAAATTGAGGGGGGGGGGGGCACATTTTTCCACTTTGGTCTCTTGCGCAAACTATTCAATTTAGAAAAAAAAAATTGTTAGAAACCTCAATAGCATTTTTTTAAGACCTAGGTATCTATAGATACGAATGAGTTTGATGGAAATTGAGTTTTAGTTCTGAGTATGGGAACCCCCAAAATTTGCTGCTTTTTTCTAGTTTTATATGAAAATCTTAAAGCGAATTACTGAATACATCTACTTACCAAGTTTTAATAGCATAGGCCTTATAGTTTCGAAGGAAATTGCCTGTGACATACGGACGGACAGACAGACAGACATGACGAATCTATAAGGGTTCCGTTTTTGCCATTTGGCTACGGTGATGTACATCTAGCTAATTAGGGGCTACTCTCACAGTCCTCAAAATTCCCTGACAGTGCCTCTTAATCCTCCCGGCAAGGACAAACTTTTTTCTTTTCATTGCTAGTTACAATTTGTTACAACTAATAAATCGCTGATTATAACACTTCAACAAACCACGGCTTTGAGGTAATGTACCTACCTATGTATCCAATGACCTGATGTATTAGGTATATCCTCACGGACCGCCTGAAGTAGGTACCTGAATAAATCTTTATTACCTATTACCCGGCCATTATTCTGCTCAAATGCTTGCATGTGGTTGTTCTAGCCTCAATAGATTTGAATTATCTGTTAGGGTTCAAGTGAGTATCCTATTACGTACGGCTAAAATATTTACCTAATAGAGATCGAATGTTATTGAGGTTCAAAATAGTTTAGTTTATCTAGAGAATTTGAGCATTGAATTTATGAGACCTTGATTATTCATTTGAAGAGCCATTATATTTACAACATCAATGACAAAGAAGCGCTCGTGGCCCCGCGGACTCAGTGTTCTGTAAACTATCACTGCAGTAAGCAACTTTGCCTTGGGACAAAATACAAAGGTGAAATGTGGGCATATAATATGCCTCTGCCTACCCCTTCGGGGGTAAAGGTGTGACCATATGTATGTATGTATCAATGACAATGTGAGTAGAAATGATTACATCAAAAAATCAAGGTAACTCAGTCCTTTTTTTTAAACGTTCCTACACTCTACAATTTTGTAGTGAAGGGCAATCATAAGTCCTTCAAAGGACAATAGCAGTTTCCCTTACTAGCAATTGTCTGACATAAAAGATGAGCGCACGTAAGTGAAAAATATGTCAAGCGTTTCAGTTTCGCTAGTAGATTCCATAAATGAATTCATTTTCCATCGAGAAAGCCGCAAAATAAAGATCTTGTATATTGATCGTTAGGTTATGTTGTCATACTTAGTCCCGCCATACCTACCTATACATATAAATTTTCAAACACTATGGTGACTACAGACTACAGTATTGTAACCAACTGGAGTGTTTCTCGATGGTCATACTGATATGTCAGAACTATTATTTTATTGCATGAATACCTACACGTTTTGACTAACTCTAATAAAAAATCTAGTACTTACCTATACAAAATAGTACGAGCAGTAGGTAAACAAGTTGCTACAGATATAACTGTTGCTAGAAACTTTTAAGTAGGTACAAATACAGGAGTAGGGTATAGATTTGTTGCCAATATGATCGAGAGTCATGTCATGAAAGAAAAATAAAACCACTATTTTTTCATTTCTTTTATTTCACTTGTATAACATTTCCCATCGGCGCAATATGTTCACACATATAATGCAATTAACACAAACAATGCGCGTAGGCCTCGATTGTCTCCCACGATCTTCCATTATCGAAGAACAACAAATCCAATTCACAAATAAACAGTCCAGTAGGGAATAGCACAAGGTCACTCAAAAGCTATATCAAGAGTCCTTTGGGCACGCACTAGTCTCACGAGGAAATAATCAGAGTCCATAAAACAGTCCAGGGTCAGTTATTATTAAAGAAAATCAGAAAAAGCATACAAAACAACACTTTCGACAAAAAGCGCGGAGTATTCTGTAATCTGTCACGTCAAACTGACAAGGTACGAACGCACGGTTTGATTGGCTAGCTCCTTAGACCATATAACACGGGACTAGCCTTTGCGAACTACCGCATACAAAAATATTCTGCCAGTTTTCATACAAGTGAAGGGGGAAACACAAAGACATATAAAATTTCATTGCATTTAAAAATGTATTAATCGACAAACGCGTAATGGCTGTTGTGTGTTAATTGTTATTGTACAGTCAACTACAATGTAATGTACTAGTTTAATCATATAAAATGATGTACTGATGTACAGGCTTTTCATAAAGCGTAAAGACCAAATGGTCATGTGCAATGGCAGAAAACAATGCTTAAGTAAGGCGCATCCTGTGGTTAGATGATCTAAGGCTAGCTCACACGCCTTACGGCTGTGAATAATCGTTGAAAATCTTTTAAAATGTAGATTTAACACTGGCTTTTATTGGAACATTTAGATGCTAGTAAAATCACAAAATAAACAATTAATTACTTGGCGTAACTAATTTTATGGGCGTTTTTAAATTATCAGACAATTTTCTGCCATTGTTCTTTGCTGAACTGCTGTCACGTTAAGAGCAAAGTCGACCAATAGCGAACACAAACGGCAACCCATCTCATCCGCCGTATGGCGCGATGCATAGGTACCTAGTAGTGACCGTTTACAAAACACTAAGCTTTGCAGTTACGAGTGCTTCATACTGAATCAAACCAAAACTATGAACATAGTTTTGGTTTGGTTTAGTTAAGTAATTTAGTTTTTTTTCTTTCTTATTTAAATTCGACCGTGTAACCTCAGTCATAATATAAATGGCCAAAGAATTAAAGGTCAAGGTATAACCTTCTGTCAAGCTAAATGATTGTCGCCACTCAATGTATTATACTCATATACGAATGAGGCGTGTAGTTCAAAGCCCCTCTGTGTCTGTGTCTGTGTTGTCACAGTGTAGTGAGGGTACCGATGACATGTGGGAACTGTATTACAGTCTCTTTGATCTACATTTGACTTTATTTTTGTGACTATAAAACAATAATAATTCTGTAGCAAATCTTGCTGAAAGTTTAGCGTCGCAGTAGTAAGTTCATTATTTAAATAATGATTAACATAATCTTTTTCACTTTATCGCTTTTCTGTATCATTTTAGGGTTTTGTGCCCAAAGGATAAAATCAGTATCAGTAAGTTTTTCAGTACTATTGAAATCTAAAAAAATCTATTGTATGCAGAGTAGCACATTATTGTGGATCCAATCATGTTACATATCTGGTGTGTCTCTGCACTCCTCATAAAATTGGAATATAACCCCACCCCAAAGAAACGGAATAGCACCCGAATCCTTCAGGAAGTGATGTAAACCCCAAATCCATAGGGAGAGTTCGCAAAGGTGGACAAAGTCTGTGTCGGGAAAAAAGCGGTTATACTTCCGCGGCAATACGGATGGCAAGTGGCACCGAGTGGTGTTTAGCCCCTCTCTATAAAAAAGAGTGCAGAGGGGCTCATGTCCAGATTTTGTCTGTAGTCTGTGTGTCTCTTTCATTAAACTACGTCACTAGGTCACGTGGATCATCCGTTTGAAGTTTGAAATACAACAAAAATGACAACTTCAATCGGATTTAACTTTTACAATAAACGTGCTAGAGATGGGAAGTCTTCTGGTGCGACCGATCTCACGGCTTTCTTGTTTAGTTCGGCATGGCACCCGTGAGGATTTCCACAGTACCTGCAGTGTTATTGCACCACATTAAACAACCACCATGCAACCGGATATGACGTCATATTATGTTGCACAATATTGTGATATTGTTTTACGGTGGTACGTTATTATTTTTCTAATTTTAGTGTTTTTAGGGTTCTGTAGCCAAATGGCAAAAACGGAACCCTTATAGATTCGTCATGTCTGTCTGTCTGCCCGTTCGTATGTCACAGTCACTTTTCTCCGAAACTGGAAGGCCTATGCTATTAAAACTTGGTAGGTAAGTAGATGTATTCTGTGAACCGCATTAAGATTTTCACATAAAACTTTTGAAAAAGGAGTAAACTTTGGGGGTCCCCATACTCAGAGCCGATAGTCAAAAATCTTTTTTTATCACACCCGTACGTGTGGGTACGTATCTATAGATAGGTTTTCAAAAATGCTATTGAGGGTTCTAACATCTTTTTTTTCTTAAGTGAATAGTTTGCGCAAGAGACACTTCCAAAGTGGAAAAATGTGTGTCCCCCCTCTAACTTCTAAACTAAGAGAATGATAAATCTAAAAAAAATATATGATGTACATCGCCATAAAAACTAGCAACGAAAATTGGTCTGATAGAGTTGGTAGATTTTTTTAGTACGTCATAAACCGCAATTTTCGGTTACAAAAACCACTATCACTGCGAACGTTTTAAAACATCAATCAAAGTTACAACGAACTACAAGAACTTTTATATTATGTTACTTGCTGCTACGGAACCCTTAACGGGCGAGTTCAACTCGCACTTGGCTGTTTTTTTTTGTTATAGCGACTACAGAAATAGGTACGTCATCTGTGAAAATTTCAGCTCTCTAGCTATAACGAGTCACGGCAGATAATAATATACAGACGGACAACGAAGTCTCATGAATAGGGTCCCGTTTTAAAACTTTGGGTACGGACCCCTATAAAGAAATGATAAGAAAATGTGAACACTTGACACCGAGTTGTTTTTGTTGAGTGACATATTTTATTGTGTCATCGGCATCGCTATCAGCCCTCCGGACAACTAAAAGCTCTAGTCCAAACAGGGCATTAGACTACGTACATAAGAGTATGAGTTGCGAGTTCAATAACCCGCGCACTGTTCGTTGTCCTACAGTTACCTTGAAAACTTGCCGATGTCTCGTGTCGGTTGTTTTTGCTAACCCTCAATAACTGATTTTAATTCTTAAATTATATACTTTATGTTTTTGTTAAAGCTTTTTGTTGGTCAATTCGTATTCGAGCTATTATTATGCATATTTAGAAGTGTATCTTACGACTTTTGTGACGAAAACTTTATAGGAGCGTTAGGAATTTTTGAGATGGGGAATACCTAAATATTAAACTCGTGCCACTGTAACCGTTACCATTAACAACACCTCTATATAATGTAATTATCTACATATTGGAAATTATCTACACACATTTTGGGGTTCCGTACCAAAGGGATAAAAACGGGATCACAGATGATTTCACCGATGATGTATTTATGTTGCCGGTGTATCAATAAATATTAAAATCAGAAAAAATATATTTGAAGGGGGCTTCCAGATAACAAATGTGTTTCTTTTATCACTTTTAGTACGAACCTTCCGTGCGCGAGTTCGACTCACACTTGGCCGGTTTTTTTGATGATCAAAAATACAAGTCCCGTTGTTTTTTTTCATATGTCACAATACTTTTTCACATCATATTACTAAAGGAAATATCTTTAAAACACCTACATAAATTCTTGAGAAAAAAGGTCGTTTAAAAATGGTATCAAAGTGATTCAGATACCTTGCACCCCTTAACAAATGCAGGGTTGAAGACAATAAACAAATATTAGGTATGCATTATGATACCTCTCTACATAATGCAATTATATCTTGGGAATAGGTAGGTATGACCGAAGTTTAGAAAAGAGACTGTGTGAAATGTAGCTAACCTATATCCGCATAGGAGTCCAACATAAGATATTATTATCTCATAGTGTTATCGTATCGTATTTTGTCCTTGGATAATAATAATAATAATAATAGATAAGTTATTGCACAATATTTTATAAATTGTGTAATAAGTGTGCAATATATTGTAGGTACTTATTTATGTAACATTGCAACATATTGCGCAACTAAGTAATTGCAATGGTATATTATTAGCCTTTACTCTGTTAAAGTGAGAAAGAAAATTTTTAAAAAATACGTTAGTTTAGAGTAATTTTATATAAAAAATTGCACCATGTTATGCAATAGGATATTGAGCAATGTCCAGGGTATTTCTGCAATAGTAGAACAAAATCTGAGTAGGTACTCATTCATAGTTTTACGTCAAGGTTTTCAATTTTAGTTGTCGGAACAATATAGTTAAATAGAATAATGTTTATGTGTAATGAACACACACATGCGTTATTACCCTTTTTTTAACGTGAGGGAAAATCCTCATGGATGCTACGCCGGACTCCTACCGACTAAAACGTCACGTAACGCCCAACAGCCTACGGTCGGGAGCCCCGGCTAAGCCCTCGGAAGGATGTCCCAGAACTGCGTTATTACCCTACGTGAACACTTATACCTATACCAAGGGAAAAAAAGGCACGTATAAAAAATAAGCGCCTCATGTAATATGTTCGTAAAAAAAATCTATTGTATCGTTATAAAACAAGTAATCTAGACTTACCTTGGGTCAGCCGTCAAAGTGTCTCCCAACATGTTGATGTGCTTGTAATTGAAGGGTTTTTGTCAAGGTATGGTAGGGGCGGCTCCATTTCACAAAATTTTACGCGGGTAGCGCGAACATCCTCTACTTTCTACACTTACTAATTTTGGGTCGGCAGCGCGATTGTGGCGCCTCTGGTGTTGCAAACGTCCATAGGCTGCGGTGACCACCGGTACATCTGGTGGTGCCGTATGCTTGTCTGCCACTTTGTTGGTATAAAAAAACTTACATAAAATAGTCTTCAAATAAATATGACTCATATCTACTGAAGTACAACCCTAGCAGAACTCGATTGCACAATATTGTGTAATCGTCGCAATAAAAATGTGTAACAGGTTTAGCTAAGCCGCATTCGAGCACCAGCTTTCGCATCAAGCATAGCTACTGACGTCATCAAAAACATCAAAATGAGAGGACATTTTGAGCATGACTTTTTTGGCTGCCAGCCATTCCCTTCTCGTTTTGGCCCTTGGGGCCATGGCCTTGGACCTTGGGGTCGAGGAAGACCCACCGAGTGCACTGAATTTGGTAGACCTGGTTGCGGATCTCATGAAACAACTGGATGCAGGCGTCGCTGCCAGAGGTCAACTTTTCCGCCAACTCGTGAAGATCATCACCATGAAAGGTCAGGTCCGCATGAGCAAGAGCATGAAGGTGAAGATGAAAATGGAAATGGCAATCAAGAGCATTCTAGACCAGATGGTCACGGATGTGGTCAAAACGATCAAGTAGAAGAACCCCGCTGTCATGGTCATTGTCAAGGGCCATCGAAATGGGGATTCTATCGTCACAATTGGTTTGGTCCACATCACCGTAGTTTTGGACCAGACTGTCGTGATTTTGGGTCAAATCACTGCGGTTTCGGACCACACCATCGTGGCTTTGGACCAGATCACCGTGGATTTGGGTCAAACCACTGTTGTTTTGGACCAGTTCATCGTGGTTTTAGGTCAGACCACCATGGTTCAGGGCCGAGATCTTGCCCAAGGGGAGACTTTGAAAGGTTTGGTTTCGGTTTTGAGCACCGCGGACCGTGGGCAAGGCTGGCTCACCATAGACCCGGTCCGTATGACAGACCTAGTGGACGTCAAGGAGACTGCGGAGCTCGTCACTGCAGGCCACACTGCTCAGGGAATAAAGAAAAACAAGGACATCATGGCAAACATTGTGAGAGAAATGAAAATCAACCTTGTTTGAGTAAGAAGAAGGATCAAGATGTGACTGGAGACACTGTATTGGTGCAGCGAATTGTCGTGGAAAGAGCCCCCGCTAGACCGCAATCTGTTTGAAGAAACATGGACATTCAATATCTTTTTAATTAATAAATCATGTAATCTTATTTCACGTGTTTATTTCACCTGACCATTTTTTAGGGTTTCGTAGCCAAATGGCAAAAACGGAACCCTTATAGATTCGTCATGTCTGTCTGTCTGTCCGTCTGTCTGTTCGTCCGTGTGTCACAGCCTTCTTTCTCCGAAACTATAAGGCCTATGGTATTGAAAATTGGTAACTAGATGTATTCTGTGAACCGCATTAAGATTCTTATATAAAACTAGAAAAAAAGCAGTAAATTTTGGGTGTCCCCATACTCAGAACTGAAACTCAATTTTTTTTTTCATCAAGGCCATACGTGTGGGGTATCTATAGATAGGTCTTCAAAAATGCTATTGAGGTTCCTAAAATCATTTTTTCCTTAAGTGAACACAAGAGACACTTCCAAAGTGGAAAAATGTGTGTCCCCCCCCCGCCCCCCTCTAACTTCTAAACTAAGAGAATGATAAATCTAAAAAAAATATATGATGTACATTGCCATAAAAACTACCAACGAAAATTGGTTTGAACGAGATAGAGTTGGTAGTTTTTTTTAATACGTCATAAACCGCAATTTTCGGTTAGAAAAATCACTACCACTGCGAACGTATTAAAACATCAATCAAAGTTACAACGAACTATAAGAACTTTTATATTATGTTACTTGCTGCTCCGAAACCCTTCATGGGCGAGTCTAACTCGCACTTGGCTGGTTTTTTTATATCTATCCACATATAATAAAACTGTAGAGAGTCGAAAAACGTACATGGAACATAATTAGGATTTTTTTTACTGTATGGCATTCTCTAATCGATACTGAAGCCTAAAATGTAATTATAAAAAAATGTCTGTCTGTCTGTTTGTATCCCTCCCATAAGTATCAGGTGCTGCCAAGTATCATTTCAATATAATTCAGTACCCGAAACTACTGAATCTAATGGAATGATACTTGGCAGAATCTGAGCTTATGATCCGAGAAAGGTTCTAGGATACTTTTGATGACAATATTTTGCACGGTTCCTTTGGGAAACGGCATTAAAGACAAAATGGTTTTTCAGTTGTATTTGCTTAACGCGTGGTCTGATTTCAAATATTTTTTCTTACACAAGTATTTATTCTCTTTCTGACACAGCAAGGGAATACTTTGAGGATTGCTCTACACAAGTTTCAATATTGAGGGATTTGTAGTTCATAAATTAGAGACATTTCGAGTTTTCCTAAACTTAGAATTCATGGGTTCCTTTGAATGTAGGTAAGGATCATTCTAAACTTGCGTGTTTGATTAATGATAAAAGAGCTTAAAGATTAAAGCTATTAAGTAAAAAAAATGCAGTCCAGTCAGTGAATTGTTTTAGAATAGACTTAATTTTTAAGTTCTTTTATGATTAAGCAAACAGGACAGTTCCACACGCTCCTATGAGTCCGATGAAGAAATATTTTCCTTTCATATAAATTTGCTCCCTCTTTCTCTAATGTGACGTAAACGAAGTTACAGGGGTTAGCTAGTATACACTTTAATCAATACTTGCACTTCTATAAGATAAGATAACCGTGTGTTAGATAATAATGTTTGCAAACCTTGAATGGAACGCGGTTTATTGATAAAATATGTAGATAATCACATCATTATCTCCGAAAAGATAAACAGATGCAAATTATACGTCGGGGCGAAAGATCTTGTTGGAACTTATAATATAACATACCTACCTAGATTTTTTATTTCTGAATAAACAATAAAAATACATTTCACTGTGAAAATGAACGGTACATCTAAACTGTGTAGCACTCGCTCGTTATAAATTTATCTACCTGGACGGTCTAGTTCTCTTTGCGACTCAGAGTGTGAGCTGTGCTCGAAATGACAGATTTACATACATCGTGATATAGAGTGGAAGGATGGCAAGCTTGTTGCAGAACTAATCAAACAGATAACGTCTACAATCAGCGAATGTCAAATCCACTAAATATCAGAGTTAAAGATTCCTGTGGTTAGGGTTCATTGCTTACCATCGCGTTATCAATTTTATAAATTTCCTGGAAATTTCTTCGCAGGTGCTATCAAGTCCTTTCGAAGTTTTAGTTTTATACGCCGTGTATCGTTTTAAGTATATCACCTTTTACGACCACGATGATATTATACAGGGTGGAATTTAAAGACGGTAGTTGGAGGGAAAGTACCCTTAATATTGATAATGGCAAGTTTTGCTGAAAGGAAACATTCCTTTATTTTCAAAAGTAAGTAAAACTGCATTTAAAGATTTTCGAAAAATCACCTGCTTGAGCCGGGAATCGAACCTAGGAGATGTGAAAAAAAAACATCCTGTATTTTATGATACCAACCGAAAGAATCTTTAATAAGGATCAATTTATTTTATAATATTTTATTATAAAGTGAAAAAAGACAACTTGGCCCAGACGGGACTTGAACCCGCAACCTTTGCCTAATCCAGGGCAATGCTCTAACCAATTGAGCTACGGGAGCCGTACTGAAATATTATGAAAAAGTTAGCATACTGATTGCTTTAAATATTAAAAATCAATTTATTTTAAACAACATAGTATCTTAAAGTAAAGGAAGACCTAGTAAAATACGTTTTTATTGTAAAGCTTACTCACTATCTGAAGAAAAATAACAGTGTTATTGAGATTCTTCTTCTTTTTTTAGAAGTTGGTAAAAAAATGTTCTAGTTTCTGTGAATGGGAATATTCGTTCTGGTCACTTAACCAACCAACTTCAAAAAAAAAAAGAGTTTCTCAATTAGACTGTTTTTTCTTCTTCAGATAGTGAGTAAGCTTTACATTAAAAACATATTTTACTTGATCTTCCTTTATTTTAAGATACTATGTTGTATAAAAGAAATTGATCCTTATTAAAGACTGTTGCGCTTGGTATCATAAAATACAGGATGTTTTTTTTTTTCACATCTCCCAGGTTCGATACCCGGCTCAAGCAGGTGATTTTTCAAAATTCTTTGAATGCAGTTTTACTTACTTTTGAAAATAAAGGAATGTTACCTTTCAGCAAAACTTGCCATTATCAATATTAAGGGTACTTTCCCTCCAACTACCGTCTTTAAATTCCACCCTGTATATTGCTTTTGCCTGATGTAGTCCCACTATGTCGAGTCCCGTTACGTCGAGTCTCCGCTACGTCGAGTCGTTCTTTCGGTTGGTGCAATAAAGCGTAGTCGCCTCTACGTCGAGTCGCCGCTACGTCGAATTGTTCGGAAGGCCGGTGCAACAAAACGTGGTCGCCTCTACGTCGAGTCGCCGCTACGTCGAATAACCCTGAGTGTAAGCACCACCAAGTGGATGTGCCGACACGTCGAGTAGCCTCCACGTCTACTTGGCAAAGTTTGTTTTGCGTTTATTCCATTTATTCCCGCTATGTCGAATCAATGAAAACCTACTTAAGTAAAGTTTATTTGTACAGTCGTGTAAAAAGTGATAGCGGATTATTAGAAATAATGGTTAAATTGACTCCCATCATAGCCAATAAAGGATGATTAGATTAGGTTAGGTTGCAACAGTGACCACTTATGTTAGTTTCTTCTACCTTTAGCCGGCTAAACTTAAGTCTAACCGCAACCCCTTGGCTAAAAATGTAGAAATGTAGAACAGAGTGGAAGGCAAACGACAAAACCAAAAAAAAATAACCACGAAGGCTAAGGCAGGAGCTCCGCTCTAACCTAACCTACTCGAGTCGGGGTACTCTGAGTCGGGGTGTTAACCATTCACTTATTATGGTGAACACCTCGACTCGGATAGGTTAGGTTAGAAGGCTAAGGCGGGAGCGAAGCGTAGCGGAGCGTAGCGGAGCGTAGCGGAGCTCCCGTCTTAGCCTTCGTGGTTATTTTTTTTTATAACCATTCAACACCATCGAATACATTTTTAGCCGTTTCGTTTCGGTTAATGTGCACATTAACCGGCTAAAGATGGAATATGCCGACGCAAACTAAAATGTTATCGAACTTTAGCTGCTTCTCGAAGATAAACCTAAGTTTAGCCGGCTAATCTTAAGTTTATGTTCACACCTACCTTTAGCCGTAACATATATATATATATACTAACCTAACCAAACTATGACTTTTATACACGACTGTACTATTAGAACTTCGTTCAGTAATTAGTAGACGTGACGGTAATAAATGAGACATTTTTCATTGATTCGACGTAGCGGGAATAAATGGAACAAACGCAAAATAAACTTTGCATAGTAGACGTGGAGGCTACTCGACGTGTCGGCACATCCACTTGGTGGTGCTTACACTCAGGGTGAATCGACGTAGCGGCGACTCGACGTAGAGGCGACTTTGCTTTATTGCACCTGCACTCGGAACGATTCGACGTAGCGGCGACTCGACGTAGAGGCGACTACGCTTTATTGCACCGACCGAAGGAACGACTCGACGTAGCGGAGACTCGACGTAACGGGACTCGACATAGTGGGACTACATCTTTGTCTGATGTATATACTATAAAGTATTAACCAACTAGAGCGTGATTTATTAGTTACGTAGAACCGTATTATTTCAGTAGATCTTCAGTAATTTTCATATACATACATACATATGGTCACGCCTTTATCCCCGAAGGGGTAGGCAGAGGCATATTATATACCCACATTTCACCTTTTTTGTATAATTTGTCCCACGTAATAGGTGGTGAGCCGAATTGCCGTGTTTAAATGGACAGGCGCAGGTTGTGACTGCCTGCTGTTGAAATAAAGCCTTCAACTTAGCTTAACGACTGCCATTTTACTGGCAACCGGGACCAACGGCTTATTGTGCCTTTCGAAGCACGGAAACGCTCAAATAAATGTCACAAAGTGATCACAGGATGATCACCCATCCATTGACCGGCCATAGTGAAAGTTGCTTACTGCAGTGATCGTTTACAGAACACTGAGTCCGCGGGGCCACGAGCGCTTCCTTTACACGAACTTACATTTATGAAACTCATAAATCGAGTACCTATAGAAAATTATGTACTAAACTTTTCTCATTACTAAACTACGATTTCATTATGCGAGTATAAGTAAGATGTATTTTTATTTCTTCACTTCGTTCGTTGGCAGTAAATTTTATGAGAGCTCTTTCGTAGTCTCGGATTTTCTTCGCGCAATATCGAATGTACGTTTTGCAATTCTTGTTTAAAATCATCATGATAGCTTCTTTTTAGTACCGAAGCTTATGATAAAATACATCAGTAGGTAGGTATATAATCTGTGTTCTGGTGAATTAGGCAGATCCCAAAACACTCCTACAGGGGCAGATCGGTGTCAAGGAGTTTTAGTGAGTATTCCCAGTGCTATTGTGATCAGGTGCTGGGCGACCCTCACGCCAGCATGGGTAGTCCGTAAACGGAGCTCTCCTTGTAAAAAAAAAAAAGTATACCTATAATCTGTGATTTTGACTCATTTTATCTATTTAATTTCTTTTCTTATTATCCCATCTTACCTCATCTCTGCTGCTTTTATCATAGTAGGACAGGACTATCCAATAGTCCGAAAAAGTTGCAAAACACGGAACCTCTACCTACCTGTGATCGCAAAGACCGTTTGCTTATTTGGCACTCGTAATCGTAGTATCTATACTATCTATTCGTAATGACTATAATCTAACGAAACTAAAAACTGACCAACAATTTGACAAATACAACTGAGAAAATTTCCAAGTTGCATTAATATTTCGTTCGTGTGTTCGAACAACGAAATATCGCGTGAGGTGTAAAATGTGTAAATTCACCAGTTCCGTCGACTTCGTATTTTGCATATTTATGCCAAGAGTTAGTGTGAATTTTGCAATTTTTGGACCGTAAAATAGGATTAGAAACCTATTTCATAGAAAATACTATCTCTTAGGATAGAATGAGATGAATCCAAGCAGGGAGAGGGGAAAAAAGTTGTGAAACAAGAGATAACCACAAATAATGAGACAGAGGAGAAGTCTGAACTATGACTAAATTATTTAATATCTAATCTCCTCCCATACTTCAGTACCTAATAATGTTAATCATCTAGTCTACTTACGAAAAACATTCTTAAAGTACACTTAAATCCTAGAATATTCACAAAAGAACTACTTATCTAACTCATGGGGTCCAAGCACAAAAAATTTATTCAGAGAGTTTAGATTTAATAATTTTATCTAATCTATACTTATAATAAATCTGTAGAAGTGAAAATTCTGTAGGTACATTGAAAATATAAAAAAAATAAATAGCAGGGGGTGTTACTAGACCGACACCGAACCCAAAAATGTGATTTAAAATTTTTTTGTCTGTCTGTCTGTCTGTCTGTCTGTCTGTCTGTCTGTCTGTTTGTTCAGGCATCACGCAAAAACTACCGGTTCGATTACGATGAAACTTGGTATAGTTATTCTTTAATATCCTGGGCACCACACTGGGTACTTTATATCCCGGAAAAGTATACTTATGATAAAATAAAAAACGAACTTAAGTCGTATAAAGTTATTATCAATTATTGCTTAAACGGTTAATGGTACGATGATGAAATTCAGCATGAGCGTTGTTTGTTACAATTTGAAATAAGTAATTTTACCATTTTTGCAAATTCCACCTCCAAAGGTATAAAAAGGAGGGTCAAGTTTGTATGGGACGACGCGATTCCTTGGTCCGATCTGCCTAAAATTTGGCATATAGCATTATAAACATAATTGATGGAAGACGTGTTCCTTATTTTATTGAAATTTATACATTATCGAACTAAAAAGGGAATGTAAATTATTTTGGAGCTGATTTTCTCCGGAGTTGATATCAATACTCCTTAAATACTCTTATTTTTGATTTAAATTACTTTTTATATTGACACATTTGTGGAAGTTCAATACGAATGACATTGTCATCTTCATGATCTTGCTTTGAAGTACTATCGGAAATATTATTGATATTTTTTTTAAATTTTGTATAACAAAAAATAAATATGAGAAAGAAGAAGAAAATTCGAAGATGGCTAGCCAGGAATAATGAAAGACCACGCTTCAGGTAGTGTCCACTGTGCATTAGAATGAAAGGTAGCAGCCCTAAGCGACTGGTCATGGAAGGTATGAACTTTATTCTATAGTGCTGGCTGCATTCGGTGCAGGACACAGTCTTTGTAAAATACGGAAATGACCACTACGAAGATTACATTTGACAAGTAAAAAGAGCCATTAAAATGAACATAAACGCCTAGCAGATGAAATTTACATGGTTATTAAGTTAACAGATCTTGGTTGGACCATCTGTATTATGAGGACAAAGTCTACCGTAGTTCGGTTTTCCCATACGTCGTAGGCTTACAGTATGACTGGGACTGCCTGAAGAAGGAACTAAGTTACGACGTCAATTGCTTAGAAGAGAAGTTGAATCAAGTAGTAGTCTAGCCAATGAATTAAGAAATGTATTTAATAAATAAATTTAAGTACATAACTCATATAATATGTATTATGAATTTGTTAATCAGAAATCTGTCTATCTAACTACTATTACGAATACGAATGTTTGTGAGTGTGAATGTTTGTTACTCTTTCACGCTGTAACGGCTGAACAGATCTGGCTGAAATTTGGTATCTAAAGAGATAGGTTAGAGACAGTGTAGGAACTAAATTTCACGCAGGCGAAGCTGCGGGCATCAGCTAGTTCTTAAATAAATAAATCAATAATACGTCAATTGTATTAAATTATGGTATTCTAAGCCATATTAAATTCATGTTTTCAGTTTTAGCCCCTCACTATAAAATAGAGTGCAAAGGGCCTTATGGCGAGACTTTGTCTGTAGTCTGTGACTCTGTCGCATTAAACTAGGTCACTAGGTCACGTGAATCGTCTGTTCAAGTTTGAAATAAAGACGCCGAGACGCCGCGCTTCGTATCCACGGCAACGACGCGACGGCGACGTCAGTGTCAGTGAAGTGTACTAACGGATTGAACTTTCAAAATAAACGTTTTGAGAGGGGCAGTCTGGGGAGATTGTCTCACGGCTTCTTGTTAAACTTGATATGACCTTATCAATTTTCAAAATCCAATTTGATCAAGTAAGGTAGTTACTATAATTCTGCTTATTTTTTTAAAAACCAATATTAGGTACTGTTGGTAATATTTTGGACTGGTTGGAACCGAGGCTTACCCCGAGGTTCTAATGATAGCCAACCTGTAACAGAAACATAAAAACATTTTGTATGTGGCCTTAAAAATATGCAGAATAATCTAAGAACTTTAAGGTAGCCCCACAAGATTTACATGAACATTGAGAAACAAAATTAAATAAAAGAGGGAAGAGAACGTTAAAACGTGTGTATTCGCTTTATTTGGGCCCGATGAAAAGATTTTCAGTCAGCACAAAAGAAGTAAAAAATAACAAAAGACACTTAAACAAAACATTAAATTATGGGATGATAGTTAATAAAAAATATTTGTAATGGCTAATTTACAGTAAAGGGCTTGAGGGACTACTCAGGTATTAATTTTCGTGACTAATGTTTCCGATAAAGCAAGCAGCCCTCTATTGAAAGAATGTAATGCTGTATTTGTGTTCTTTTCTCATATTACTGGTTTATAATGTCCTATGTTTTTTTTAAAAATACGTCTGCATTGCGAGAATTGTAGTATTTTATTTTCTAAATTTATTAAGGCCTTTGTATTAACATTACTGTTAACGTCGTCTTAAAGTAACTTATAATGTAGGTATAACTCAAAAACACAGATGTATCTAATGTATTTACGTAGCCTCGATAAGTGAGATCATTACGAGTAGTAAATTGGTTTCTCAGTTCAGCTGACTAAATTACACCATGGAACGCTCCAACATTTATATTTAACTTCATTTCTACTTAACATTGCATTATTACATTTCTATTTAACTTTTGTATATTTATTAACTTTAAAAGTTGTAGTTTTAAACGTCATCTTGAAAAACTCGGGCTTTCAAAGTAAAGGATCTTGTCATGTTACCTCAATCGCCACAGCCATGAATAATCTTTCATTTTCATACCAGACTAAGGTGACAGACAAGCTGCCTGCCCGCCTGTTTGAAAAAGGCCATGGAGGCTTTCGATATTTGAAAGATGCTGCACTCGGTGAATGGATTCAATCTTGATTCAATAAGTGGTACAGAGTTTGGAGTACATCACGGGCAAAGACGTGGCATACCTAATTAGTACTATCTAGCACATCCTAAACACAGAACAGGAGAGACTTCGAATCTGTATGCGTGTCATATAGAGGCAGCTTGACACCGTTTTCAAGTAGGAATCACTGATACCTTTCTGGACCTAGTCCAGGAAGCGTTAAGGACCACCACGTCCTACATTATAATGCTTTCGAACTAAATTAATGACTGCTTATATTTTAAGAATTCTAATTTGTTCATGCCTGTAACCATTTAACCAATTACAAAATAGTTTATTTAAATTGCAAATAACATAGTCCGTCAAATAAAAATTTAAGTAAAAAGAATCCAGCACAGCCTGGTTTGCCATTTACTGTGGACATACTAATTAATAATCAATTATATTTGGATTTTGATAAATAAAAAAAGAAGATGTCTTGTATCATTCTACTACTATTCGTCGATGAATTTCATCCCAGCGCGGTTAAGCCTCGAGATTAGAGATAGTACAAAAAAAGCCCTGCGCAGGAGTGGCGCAACGAGCACTGTGGGAGGAGCCCGCCCCACCGTCCCTCCGGTGTACGGAACTTAAACGTGACGTGAAGCCTTCTTGTGAGCACGGGCGGAGTATTGATACTTTACGTTAAAGCAGTGCACTCAGTCTACGGGCGGCAGCCGCGCCGTGCGTACGTGCCGAGCGCTCCACCACCGACACCGGCCGGTTCGCGGAGCGGGCGGCCCCAACCACACATCATCCGTCCGTTGCGACCGACATGCGTGGATATTCCTCGCGATATCTGCGTTATGTGGAAGCACGGACGGATGATGTTTTTATCGGACTGACACCGGGCCATCACCATAGCCGCCGCTCCTTGTCGCTGGACGCCCTCAGCCGGGCCTTGACCGGGTAACCGGTCATCCCACCTGGCTGGGGCGACCGCCGGAGCGGCGTGAAGATGACGGCCACGACCAACATCAAGACACAAACGGAAGACCGCAACGTCTTCCACCCCAGGACCTTCCCTTATCCAAGGGAGGAGAGGATATCTTCGTAGAAGAGGCCCAGGCCTGAGTCACGACTCCACGCACCCCTAGGGGTGTAGTGATTAAAACAGAGCCTGACGTTGATAAGTCTTCTGTTTCACTTAGTAGCAGTCGCTTGTCTTAAAGATTGCAATTGTGTGTTGTGTTGTTTAAACTTGGTGGTGTGAACTACGCACGGAGTGTTCATACTTTACGTAAAAGTAAAACGCCCTTTTCAGTACAAGTAAGTCTATTTATACTCAATATTGAATTGTTTTTAATAAAACAGTTAAATGATTCCATCGCAAAGGTCACAATAAAACCTACCGAATCAGTATCAAAATTATCTTAAAATAGGCAAACTTGTAAACACGTTTGATAATTTATCCCGATTCATTAAACAACAATATGTAAAAGATGACCTCGCTCTACACATGAGCATGCCAGGGAACTACGTCAAATCAGTTAAATGATCCCATCGTATTGCAAAGATCACAATAAAACCTACTGGATCAGTATCAAAATTACCTTAAAATAGGCAAACTTGTAAACACGCTTGATAATTTAGCCCTATTCATTAAAGAACAATATGTAAAAGATGACCTCACTCAACACATGAACATGCCTTGGAACTACGTTAAATCAGTAAATTTTGCGGGCTAATGACCGTCCATGTGCTCGGTCAGCACACAGCAATAATGCAGAGTGAGTGAGTACAAGTGAGTGAGTTTTCATAATAATGCAGAGTTTATTAACATTTATTAATTTACGTATACTAAGTTCAGTTCACGTCTAGCAGCAAGGCGACGTACCTACTCATTAGCAATAAATCCTATTTTATAGATGAATTAATTACTTAGCAATAAATGATAGTTACCTTTACAATTCAATTAGTAGTATCATTTTAGTAGTTATTAATCTAGTAACATAACTGTACGGAACCCGTACAAAAATGATCCCATTGTATTGCAAAAATAAAATAAAATAGACAAACTTGTAAACACGTTTGATAATTTAGCCCTATTCATTAAACAACAATATGTAAAAGATGACCTCGCTCTACACATGAGCATGCCAGGGAACTACGTCAAATCAGTAAAATAATCCCATCGTATTGCAAAGATCACAATAAAACCTACTGGATCAGTATTAAAATTACCTTTAAATAGGCAAACTTGTAAACACGTTTCATAATTTAGCCCGATTCATTAAACAACAATATGTAAAAGATGACCTCGCTCTACACATAAGCATGCCAGGGAACTACGTCAAATCAGTAAAATGATCCCATCGTATTGCAAAGATCACAATAAAACCTACTGGATCAGTATTAAAACTACCTTAAAATAGGCAAACTTGTAAACATGTTTGATAATTTAGCCCGATTCATTAAACCACAATATGTAAAAGATGACCTTACTCAACACATGACATGCCTAAACACTTCGATTTCTTATAGGAAGAAAAAGACTTAAATGTTCTGATAAATTAGATTTAGAAAACATATCTTAAGAAAGCTCTAAAACTTACTATTGATGATACTAATAAAAATGTTATTAATAAATCTGTTCATTTAGATTTAGAAACATTTCTTAAGAAGGCTCTAAAACTTACTATTGATGGTTCTAATGAAAATGTTGTTACTACCCGTTCGCTCTAACTTTGCCGCTGGCGTAGAGGCGTATACCCGAATTGTTAATCTAAAACTTACTATTGATGGTTCTAATGAAAATGTTGTTAATAAATCTGTTCATTTAGATTTAGAAACATATCTTAAGAAAGCTCTAAAACTCACTATTGATGATACGAATGAAAATTTGTTAATAAATCTGTTCATTTAGAATCAGAAACATATCTTAAGAAAGCTCTAAAACTTACTATTGATGATACAAATGAAAATTTGTTAATAAATCTATTTATTTAGAAACATTTCTTATAAAGGCTCCAAAACTTACTATTGATGATACAAATGAAAATGTTATTAATAAATCTGTTCATTTAGATTTAGAAACATTTCTTAAGAAGGCTCTAAAACTTACTAATGATGGTTCTAATGAAAATGTTGTTACTACCCGTTCGCTCTAACTTTGCCGCTGGCGTAGAGGCGTATACCCGAATTGTTAATCTAAAACTTACCATTGATGGTTCTAATGAAAATGTTGTTAATAAATCTGTTCATTTAGATTTAGAAACATATCTTAAGAAAGCTCTAAAACTCACTATTGATGATACGAATGAAAATTTGTTAATAAATCTGTTCATTTAGAATCAGAAACATATCTTAAGAAAGCTCTAAAACTTACTATTGATGATACAAATGAAAATTTGTTAATAAATCTATTTATTTAGAAACATTTCTTATAAAGGCTCTAAAACTTACTATTGATGATACTAATGAAAATGTTATTAATAAATCTGTTCATTTAGATTTAGAAACATTTCTTAAGAAGGCTCTAAAACTTACTATTGATGGTTCTAATGAAAATGTTGTTACTACCCGTTCGCTCTAACTTTGCCGCTGGCGTAGAGGCGTATACCCGAATTGTTAATCTAAAACTTACTATTGATGGTTCTAATGAAAATGTTGTTAATAAATCTGTTCATTTAGATTTAGAAACATATCTTAAGAAAGCTCTAAAACTCACTATTGATGATACGAATGAAAATTTGTTAATAAATCTGTTCATTTAGAATCAGAAACATATCTTAAGAAAGCTCTAAAACTTACTATTGATGATACAAATGAAAATTTGTCAATAAATCTATTTATTTAGAAACATTTCTTATAAAGGCTCCAAAACTTACTATTGATGATACAAATGAAAATTTGTTAATAAATCTGTTCATTTAGATTTAGAAACATATCTTAAGAAAGCTCTAAAACTTACTATTGATTATAAAAATGAAAATTTGTTAATAAATCTGTTTATTTAGATTTAGAAACATTTCTTAAGAAGGCTCCAAAACTTACTATGGTTCTAATGAAAATGTTGTTAATAAATCTGTTCATTTAGATTTAGAAACATATCTTAAGAAAGCTCTAAAACTTACTATTGATGATAAAAATGAAAATTTGTTAATAAATCTGTTCATTTAGATTTAGAAACATATCTTAAGAAAGCTGGAAAAAGGCCAGGTCAAGAGTACTCTTAACCGGCGAGCGTGTATGAAAGCACTTATGAAAGTAGAAGAAGCGAAAGTGGTATGCCAGGATCGTAGCAAGTGGAAAGCCATAGTCTCTGCCTACCCCGATGGGAAACAGGCGTGATGATATGTATGTATGTATGTAAGAAAGCTCTAAAACTTACTATTGATGATACAAATGAAAATCTGTTAATAAATCTGTTTATTTAGATTTAGAAACATTTCTTAAGAAGGCTCCAAAAGTTACAATTGGTGATACTAATTAAAAACGTTTTTAATAATCTGTTCATTTAGATTTTTTTTTTTTTTTTTTTTTTTTTTTTTATACCACTAAGGTGGCAGACAAGCATATGGCCCACCAGAAGGACCGGTGGTCACCGCAGCCTATGAACGTTTGCAACACCAGAGGTGCCACACTCGCGCTGCCGACCCTGTAAAAACCTTCTAAGACCCCTTTTGAAGAACCCCATACTGTAGGTGTTTGGGAAAACCGAGGCAGGGAGGTCATTCCACAACCTAAGCGTGCGCGGAAGAAAACACCTATCGGATCTAACCGTGCTAGAACGCACCGGACGCAGAGTGTGAGGATGAACTCCCTGTCTGTGGCGAGCGGTGCGATGATAGAACGTAGCCGTAGGCATCATATCAAACAATTCCTCAGAGCACATACCATTGTACAGGCGGTAGAACACGCATAAGGAGGCAAAGTCTCTCCTGTCGCGAAGAGGTTCCACACCAGCTGTAAGTACAGGATCGTTGACAATTCTTACAGCTCGCCTTTGCACCGAGTCAAATGGACGAAGCTGATATTCAGGTGCTCCCGCCCAGAGGTGACAGCAGTACTCCATATGCGGCCGCACTTGCGACTTATAGAGAAGCAGTGTTTGCGCCGCAGTGAAGTACCGCCGCGCCCTGTTGAGCACACCTAGCTTCTTGGACGCCAGCTTAGCCTTGTCCTCCAAATGACTACGGAACTGAACGTCACTGGAGATGTCAACGCCAAGGATCCCTATACTTTTGGAGATGGAAAGAGACGTGCCCTGAAATTGCGGCGCTACAGTAATTGGGGTTTGCTTAGCGGTGAAAAAACACGCTTGTGTCTTGGATGGGTTGAACTGGACAAGATTTTGTCCACCCCAATCGGACACTCTAGTAAGAGTAGCCTCGATTTCAGACACAAGCTGTTCACGATTTTCCTCCACTGTGTCCCGAGAGATACCGGGGCGGCCCGTGTAACAAGTGTCCCCCGTACTGTCGTCCGCATAACAATGAATGCCGTCAATAGACAACATGTCATTGATATGCAGCAGAAACAGAGTAGGGGACAACACTGAGCCTTGCGGTACTCCAGCGTTTATAGCCATGCAGTCTGAACAGCTGCCGTCAACGACGGCCCTGATGCTTCTACCGGCCAAGAAGCTGGACACCCATCCGCATAATCTCTCGGGTAGTCCATATGAGGGCAGTTTCGTAAGAAGACCACGGTGCCAGACCCGGTCAAAGGCTTTAGAGATGTCGAGGCTCACAGCTAGAGCCTCACCCTTACTCTCGATAGCCGCCGCCCATCGGTGTGTTAGGTACACAAGAAGATCGCCCGTCGAGCGACCGTGACGGAAACCGTACTGCCGGTCGCTGAGCAGGTCGTGTTCCTCAAGGTACCCCAGGAGCTGTGTATTAATTACACGCTCCATCACCTTGGATAAAAGGGAGGTGACGGCTATAGGCCTGTAATTGGCCGGGTCGGTTCTGTCACCCTTCTTGGGTACAGGATGTACATACGCAATCTTCCACGACGCCGGGACTTGTTGCATAGAATAGGAAAGCGTGAAAAGACGTGTAAGTACCGGACACAACTCTGGACCACAATGCTTAAGTACCACCGCGGGAATGCCGTCTCGCCCACTCGACTTATGAACGTCCAGAGATTGAAGCTCCCGCCGGACATTCCGCTGTGTAAATTTAACTTCCGGCATGGAAGTGCCACAACTCGGAATGCCCGGCGGTAAAGCACATCCGTCGCTCATGGTCGAGTTAGAGGCAAAGAGATTACCCAAAAGGTCGGCTTTCTCCTTGGCACTCTGGGCCAAACTACCGTCGGGTTTAGAAGATTTAGAAACGTATCTTAAGAAAGCTCTAAAACTTACTATTGATGATACAAATGAAAATTTGTTAATAAATCTGTTCATTTAGATTTAGAAACATTTCTTAAGAAGGCTCTTAAACTTACTATTGATGGTTCTCATGAAAATGTTGTTAATAAATCTGTTCATTTAGATTTAGAAACATTTCATGAAGGCTCCAAAACTTACTATTGATGACACTTAAAAAAAATTGTTAGTAAATCTGTTCATTTAGATTTAGAAACATTTTTTAAGAAGGCTCTTAAACTTACTATTGGTGACACTAATACAAATATTGTTAACAAATCTGTTCATTTAAATTTAGAAACATTTCTTAAGAAGGCCCTAAAACTTTCTATTGATGATACTAATATAAATATTGTTAATAAAGCTGTTTATTTAGATTTCGAAACATTTCTTAAGAAGGCTATAAAGGTTACTTTTGATGATACTAATGCAAATGTTGTTAATAAATCTGAAACATTCCTTAAGAAGGCTCTAAAACTTACTATTGATGATACTTATGAAAATGTTGTTAATAAATCTGTTCATTTAGATTTAGAAACATTCCTTAAGAAGGCTCTATACAACTTACTATTAATGATACTAATGACAACAAGAAAGTAATAAAATGTAACTAGTTATGTTGTGAGTACTTACAACTACTTTAGGTCCTAATAATGGGCGTCATCTATTACTCTAGCCGAAACTGAAATTCAAAACGCTTACACAAAAACGTTATTACTCACGTTAGCTAAATCAGTCTAATTGTTTAATTTCAATTAGTAGGTACTGATTGTATTGAAAATTGTAACTATGAGTCTACTGTTCTGCATGCATTTCTAGTCTTACTTGTTGTAATTAACCGTCACATAATGTGAAACTTATTTTGTGATTTTAGTCTAAAACTGTGAAATCATGTAAATTTTTAACGGATGCAGTCATCCGTTGTTTGAATTTAAAAGAGTAAATTGTATGACATTTAATATTATAGTACTGTGTATCTGCTAAATATATTGAATTATTACCTATTAATAAAACAAGTGTATAATTGAAGTCCCCGCCTATACCGAATTCCCAAGCTATAACATTATTGAGGCAGCGCATTAGGCGCATCGTGGCACAGTTGAGCTACAGTTTGTTTTCAATTTTATTTTTAACGCGGCATCGCTCGTGGCCCCCGGACTTAGTGTTCTGGAGACGATCACTGCAGTAAGCAACGTTAACTATGGCCAGTCCTTGGATGTCTGATCAGCCATATGACCACTTTGTGACATTTATTTGAGCGCTTCCGTGCTTCGGAAGGCACGTTAAGCCGGTGGTCCCATTTGTCAGTAAAATGGCAGTTGTTAAGACAATTTCAAGGCCTTTTTAGACGGCTTGAAAAAATTGAACAGCAGGCAGTCACAACCTGCGCCCGTCCATCTCAACACGGCAATATAGTCACAGTTAGCCAGCTGAAATAGGCCCCCGGTCATGGAGGCCCGATAGTCTTAGGTCTTGAAAGAGGCAGCGCAGTCCTACTTACCAACGCTGGGAAGGAAACATTTGCATTAAGTGGGTATGAACATTAAACATTTCAGTTAAGCCCGAATTGTTTCCAACACTGGACTAATATCAACTCGCTACCGAAGTTAGCTTTGGACAACTGTATGTATCGTACAGAATTAGGCGCTACTTCTATAAATAAATTGCCACAACTTCTTCCATATTTCTACTAGCTATAGTGTCACAGGAAGCAAAATATTGACTCAAACATTCGTGGATATACTTTTGATTAATAACGTCACTAGAACGAAGAGCGGTCATTGATACCGTAAACTCAAAAAAGCGTCATTACATAGCACTGTTGGAAAGTGAAGTTCGCAAAATTAAGTCTAGAAAGTTTACGACATCTGTGACGAAAATGTGCTCAAATATTTGACAAAATTCTAGCGGGAGTTAAGAGAAAGTAAAATTGGTAGAAAATATTATAATATATTCTAACTTAAACCATTATTGGAGCCCACGCACCGAAGTTAAGTCGTTTGTAAAAAAATAGGTAAGAATGTAGGAGAAAAATATTTTAAGATTCTTCTGAAAAGCGATGGGATAACTTTAGAATGTCCTGTTTTGTGCAAATTTTCCTGTTTCCCAGACTAAATAAATTGTGGTTTTTTGAACTCATTTTACAAACGACCGAGTTTATTTGGCAGTAAAGGTGAGACCACACCAATAACTACGTAATTTATTCCTTATTCAGTCTGACCACAGTTTGTGACCACGGGTGATGGACGGGATGGATCCTGATTGATACGTCAGGCAAATAAAAATGTACCTATGCAACTTTTCCATTTAGGGGCTAAAAAAATTACATCTCCTTTAAATATAGCAAAGTTTTCAGATTGTTATTGATGGTGTACCTATACAACTTTAACTAATGTAGTCGAAAAGTATAAAATCAAACAGGACACGTGATTATACTTATTTCAATTGCACGCATACACGTGAAGAACCGCCATTTTCATGCTTAATCTATAACGGGGTAATTCCATCCACATTTTTTAATCATTTAGAACCATAAAACCAAAATCAAACACAAAAAGTAAGAAATACTACATTAATTTAATATTTACCTCAATCTTAGCCGAATATAACAACTGCTATTAAACAAGCGAATGTATTTTTTTTAACGTAAGGGAAAATACATTATGTGCTATGCCGGACTCCTACCGACTAAAAAACCTCACGTAATGCCCAACAGCCTATGGTTGGGAGCCCCTGGTAAGCCCTCGGAAGGACGTCCCAGAGTACAAGCGAATGTATTACAACCCGAACTAGTGTGACATAGGTCATTATTGAGCCCGTCTGTGTCACTCTCACTATAGACCCGGTTCTATAGTGCTGGTATACAGTCAGTAGGCGGCGCTGTGATAGTCATTAATATTTCAGGAGTACGTTTGTTCCCGACTTGCTGGGTCACAGACAATGTATGTCTATTACTGGAGCGATGTAAGGACACATAACATGCCTCGTACAGTGGGCCAAAAAATTGGTGTACCATCATAAGGTTGAACGTCGTTTGCAAATTCATAGGCGATAATGATTAGTTTCGCTTGCAGATATATCTGACAATTTCTATTGCCATCTTTATCTGATTATTGATAACCTTTTATATTGATTATTGATACCTACTGTTTGTTACGTGACAGCTGTTCTTAGTTTGAATATATTTGACAAAAAGTCAGTTGTCAGTATTCTATATGAAAAAGAGATTGCTAGATTTAAAAAGATTTTATTACTTTTATTTAGAACCATTCAAATTATCTCTGCAGAAATTAATGTTTTATCAGTTTTAAATAAAGGTTAAAATGTCATGCACTTCTAAGTGACTTACGACAAATGAATACTTATCAATAAGGTTTACGTCATTATTTTGCATCTCTTTCAATGATATCTAGTATGAACCTTGTTGTAATTTTCAATGACTAGAAAACTAAATCAAAACTGATACACCACTTTCTTGGCCGACCGTACATTGAAGGGAACATGAAACTTCGTTTCTTGAAACTAAATTTTAGCTACAACTTGAAGGAATACTACTACATACATGCTTGTTACTTTTACCTCGAGGGTGTAGACACGGTTATACTTATACGGCCAGATCTGTTCTTGCTGTAAAATTGTAGGCGTGAGATGAGATAATGCCTGTGTCATCCAAGCACTAAGACACGTTTCTCATTAGTACAGAAGGGCAGGCAAATAAGGTCTGAATATAACGCAAAATAATACCTGTATACTTATTACCTGCTCAAAAATGCAACCATTGAGAAACTCGACGAAACCTCATTTTATTTGTCTTATTTTTGACAAAAATGCCACTCCTTACTTTATTTTCGGAAAACAAAGAGCCGACCATCAAAACAAACTTTGGTTAATCTCAGATTACAAGGTAGGTAATTCATTGTTTTTAATGTAGGCAATAATAAAATACCCTAGTCTATTTTATTTTCAGTAATTATGCCACGGGGCCCTACCAACACCATCGGGCCCAAGTCAACCTCACGTGCAAGCTCGTGCACCTGCTGAACAACGGACGAGGCTCTGACGGCGGCGGTCCATTTCAACACGGCGATGGGCTCACCACCTGTCACGTGGGACCGAATTGTACACGGTGAAATGTGGGCCGGTATAGGCCTCTGCCTACCCCTTCGGGGATAAAGGCGTGAGTATATGTATGTATGTATGTATGCCACGTGGCCCGGGATATGCTGCCCGTTTCAATAAGTTATTAATAGGCTTACGCACACACATCCATGGGATTGAAAACACATAATAGGTGAAGTGTGGGTATGTAGTAGCTATGTCTCTGCCTACGTATAAATTAGTATTTATGTATACAACAAATCAGAAGTAATTAAACTCGTTCAACTACAGACTACAGGCAAAAACAAGTTGTAATCTCAACTGTAAACAACTCTCTAGATTGCTATCTAAAGAGCCTGAACATAATTAAACTTTGCCATTTACTTTACAATATAACGAACAAAAATTCCTTTCTAACAATTTTCCACTTTCAGCTGACCAACAAAAGTCCAATAGTTGTGCAACAATCTTGATATAGGTAAGCAATCGAATTTCTCCGCATCACCCGGGACCGTTCGTTCTACTCTTAAAGTGGAGTTGAATTTTATTGTTTCGAACAAACAGGTCATTCGACTTCTATAAAAGGCGTCAATATTTTACGAAGTATAATTATGTAAGTTTAATACAACTACCTACGGCCGGAAGACATTGCATTGGTAAGGTCTCGGAAGGATGTACCAGGGTTCCCGTCGGACTTCGGCTACTAGCGCGGCTTCGCCTAGAAGGTTCGGGTGCTATCCCGTCTTTTAATGGCTGGACTACGATACAAGTACTTCAGTGTAATATTGAAGTACATCATTCTTTTTCATTTGTACAAAGCTCTGAAACACGAGTTACCAGTGTACCCTTTAACTCTATTGGGATATAACTCGACAGTTTCGTGGGTATTTCATTATATGGCCCATAAATATTTTATGTCGCCAAAAGTTATGATTCGAGCAAGGAAACAACTTTATTTGTAGCACTTAAGTACTCTGTATATTTGACAGTGTATTTATTACATTAACGAATTCCTCGCCCCGCATACGTACTACCGAACTCAAACTCAAAAGACTACGGCATTGTCCTACGAAATTACACCGTGAAGACTTGGAAAACTATTCATCTTAAAACTCGAGAACTAATCTCTACCATGCTTCCACTGAACAAACTTTAAACACAGGTCTTGGAACTTGAAAATATGCATACATGGAGTCAAATTTGATGTCAATAATGCTATCAAAAACGTCTTAAGGAATGAGAACTTACCAACCTATTGTAGCAGTAATCAAGTACCTACATAGAATAGAATAGAATAGAATAGAATAGAATAGATTATTTATTTGCTAGAAACATGGTTACAGGGTTCTTATGTTATGTTACTAAGGTTAGGTACAGCATGTTTCACCGTAAACAAACGGTGTGCAAAAATTTAAATTATTACATTAAAAATAAAAATCTTTCTTAACACAGCACTTTACATATTAGAAATCGAAATAAAATAATAATAATAATAAACAATAAACAAACAATAAATGAAATATAGCAAAATGTCTCCAAATAAATAAAATTAAATGCTCATGTCAGTGAAATAGAAATTTGACAATGTCAATTTTTTTTTTATTAATAACAAAGGTAGAATAAATGTCAAATTTTTAATTTAAACCACAGTCAAATTTCAATTTTATGAGTCAAAAAATCATCAATACTATAGTAGGCTTGTTTAACTAAAAAGTCTTTTATTCTTTTTTTAAATGCATAACCATTCAGCTCCTTCCAATCTTTAGGCAATTTATTAAAAAGTTTAGGAGCCATACAAAATATGCTTTTGCGCATAAGTGCCGTCCTAGCCCTATGCAGTCGAAGTTTACTATTATCTCGTCTATTTCTTGTCACAGTTGACTCCAACCGTGGAAACAGGCTAGGATTACCCTTAACAAACATTACTGTTTCAAAAATGTATAAGCTGGGCAGTGTCAATATTTTGTTTTGTTGAAAATATGTTTTGCAGCTGTCAGTGGTTTTTAATCTGAACATGGATCTAATGCACCTTTTTTGTGCTTTAAATACCAAGTCAGTATCTGTAGAGTTGCCCCAGAAAATGACTCCGTATCGGAGCAGTGGTTCTGCTACACCATGATATGCGGTGACTAGCACATTTCTATTCACAATATTTGTTAATTTAAATAGTGCATAGGCGGATCTACTAATTTTCTTACAAAGTATCTCTATGTGTGTTTTCCAGTTAATTTGTCTGTCAATAGTCAGGCCTAGAAACTTTGTTGTGCAAACATTTTCAATTATTTTATCTTGGTATTCTATGTCAATAATATAAGGTGTCACTCGTTGACTGAAATGCATTACTTTGGTTTTGTCTAGATTAATTTTTAAATTATTAATATTTAACCAATTTATTATTGATGTCAATGAACGTTTTATGTCAATTTTGTATTCAATAAAGTCATTTTTGTCGCAAGATATTGTCAAGGTACTATCATCTGCAAATAATGTCATATGGTGGTTTGTCGTTTTAGGTAAGTCATTTATATAGAGCGTAAAGAGTAAGGGTCCAAGGACACTCCCCTGTGGGACGCCATAGAGTACGCTTCGCTCCTTTGATCTATGTATTTGTTCACGTTTAGTAGCAATGTTTATTCTATTTATTTGTGTATATTGTTTTCTTTTATCAAGATAGGATTTGATTAAATCTGACACATTGCCCCTCACACCATATGCTTCAAGCTTTTTTATTAAAATGTCATGTTTAACATAGTCAAATGCTTGTGTCATGTCACAAAAAATAGCACATACAGGTGTTCTTTTGTCAACATTAAACATTACGTCATGCAGGAAGTCATATATTGCCAAATTTATACTTTTATTCTTACGAAATCCTTTCTGTTCATTACACAAGAGCTTATGTGTCTCGAAATAGTTATTTATTTCTTTATATATAAATTTTTCAAATATTTTTGCAACTACTGATATTAATGATATTGGTCTATAGCATTCCAAGCATTCTCGATCACCCTTTTTGAACAAAGGCTTTACGATGGATATTTTCAGGGTATCCGGAAAGACACCTTTATAAATGCATAAATTAAAAATATGGCTTAAATGACCACATATTTCAGAGGCTATAACTGCTTTTAGTATTTTGGTCGAGAGAGAGTCATGCCCCACACTGCCGGTATTTTTTAAACTCAAGATGATTTTTATTAAATCTTGAGGTAAACAAGGAGCCAAGAACATGGAATCTTTTTGAGTTACAATGAGTGAAGTACTTAGTCTTTTTTCTGTATTACAAATAGGTTTGACTTTCTCGATGAAATAATTATTAAACGCATTTGCTATCTGATTTGGATTTGTTATGGTCGAATTATTACATTTAATTTGATTAATATTATTTATTGGAATATTAAATTTTGATTTATTAATTATTTGCCAGAATGTCTTGCATTTATTTTCTGAAGTTTTAATATAATGGTTGTTTTGCGAACGCTGTGTTAAGTTAATAATTTTTCTAAATAACTTGGCATAGCTTTTATACCGTGTTTTATTTGTAACGTTTGGTTCCCGTCTCTGCAGCCACAGAAGTTGTCGTTTTTTATTGCTACATACTTTGATCCCTTTTGAGATCCACCTAGGTTTTTTCAATAAATTTATTGCTACTTTTGATTCTGGAAAGTACAAATCAAAAAAGAATTGAAAATGTTTTATAAATAGATTATAGGCAATATTAGGATCCTCGGTTTCATACATTTCTGAGAAACTAAGGCTACCCAAACATTCCTTAAACTTTGTTATATTTGTTTTATTATATTTACGTTTAAAAGTATAATATCTGTCAATAGCAAATGTCTTTTTAACAGGGCATCTCATTAGTTGCGCTGAATGGTCAGAAAGTGCCAGCTCTATTACATTTGCTTGGCAAGGCTTGACAAAATTATGCGCAATATTGTCCAAACATGTTTTAGTAGCATTTCGAGTTACTTGATTTATTGCTAACTTTAAATTGAAGCTGAGTAGTATGCACTCAAATTTCCTTTTTTCTTGGGTTGATTTTAGAATGTCAACATTAAAATCTCCAGCGATAACAATATTTTTATATTTCTTTTTCGTAATTTTTTTTAGAACTAATTCTAACTTATGGAAGAAATCATTAATATTATCGGCATACGGTGTCCTATATACACACAAAAATACGATATTATATTTAATGAGTTCAATTGCACAACATTCAAATGATGAATATGAAGACATTTTTGATATAGCCGATAGTTCTCTCCATTCATATCCATTTCTCACAAGGATACACGAGCCACCTCTTTTCATATTTTCCCGGCTGTACTGAGCGGCAAGGCAATAGTTTGGTATACTTAGTTGAACCTCATCGCCCTGCTGCATGAAATGTTCAGTAATAAAAATTACATCAACCTGTATACCTTCTTCTACAAGTTCATTTAGACAAACGGTGAAGGCATCTGACTTTGATACCAGCCCTGCTATATTTTGATGCAGTATGTATAGATCATTTGTCGTGAAAAAGCTCATTTATTGTCTCCGTTTTCCTTTCCATGCACACTGAATTTATATTCTGCGGCTGAATTGAGTTATAACATCGTATGTCATTGGTCATGTACAATATGTCGTCAAATATAACCCTTAATGCTAAGTTATTTATTATTCCGGTGCGTTTGTCAAACATAGTAAAGTCACACTTCAAATGCTTATTAGTGTCCAAAAGATATGCATGCTCGTGTGTTATAATATCTAAGTACAGCAAGTTATTAAATGTTTCCACTCTCGAGTTATATAGAGTAAAGTAGTAGCCCAGTTTGTAAGTGGGTGTACAGACGATGATATTGGTGTGCTTAACTTGCTGTAATATACATCTAATGTGCAGTACAATATCAATATAACTATTTGTTACCTTGAAATCCTCTTCACCCAGTAATATTATGCAAAAATCATTTAACGTAAATTCTGAAAGCTTTTCTTGTATATTTTCTAACAGAAGTTGGATATGTCCATAGGGTGTGATATGATGACAAAGTTTTGTGTTTTTGAACACATTTTCAGCCGTCTGAAGTACATTATGTTTATTGTCTGTACTTATTAAACATATTTTGTTGTTTACTGAGCACTGTTTCTTGCTTACAGTGGATATATGTACCGAAGGCGAAGGTTTGTTATTACATTCACTAATTGTGTGTGGGATTTCTGTTTGGGTCTGTTTAGAGTTGTTGTTTGCTAATGGTTTGCTACTATCCTTTTTCGTATTTAATTGTGTCACTTTAGCAGGACTGCGTGTTATTTTTGATAGAAGTTCATTTCTGTTAGTCAAATCTTTGTTAATATTAGTCAGTTTGCTATTTTCTAATGATAAGTTCTCGATTTCTGTGTGCGCGCTCTGCAATTCCAATGTCAATTTCTTAATTTGACCTCGTAGTCTGCCAATTTTCTCAACCTCATCGTCGGAAATTTCCGGTACACTTGAAATAGTGTCATTTATTTGTGACATTGCAACTTGACTGTCATCCAATATTGAATCCGACTTAGTTCGTGTACGCCGGTTACGGAAAGTTATATTTTCTAGGAAATTCATAATTGCGAACGAAGGACTCCCGCTGAGGTGGTATGTTACTCCTAAAGCTTGATGTTAAAATTTCCTTTGAAATTTATCAACCAAAAAGAACTGCGTTCGCCTAATTTGAAACCCCTGCTCAAGATTTGTAAATCAGCAATCTATGCCTCGAGACCAAATGATCACTAAGTGCTTGTCGTGAAATTGTCAATCTCATGTTTCGAAAACGATATACAGTTCACGAGCGACAGGTGTCGCTGTATGTATGTATCACACGATTTTTATAACATGTGGGTGAGTATCAAATTCAATAGCACAGATTTCACTATTTTCCACTGTTATTTTAAAGCTGCTGTTGATGATAATTTACATTTATTATGATAATAAGCATATATTCGTACAGAGTTCACTGTTATGTCTATGTTGGTTACTAGTATAATTTAATTATGTCACTGTTAGAAGAATTTTTATTTTCTGCATATTTTCGAATTTACTGTAAATATTCTTTCACCAACGCTGTCACTGTTTTTATATCTATTTCTTTAAACTTATATACACCACATACATTTCACAAATAACTTTGAATATTTTTAAAATCAATAATAGTAGGAGTACACACAGAAGCTATGTTTACTTAACAGCGCCATCTAACGATATTTAGCCAAACTTTGGTAATGAAATTAACCCATATCACCTTCAACTAGGCTGACGTAAAGCGGGAAAATTTACATTTTGATGAGAGTAGGAGCTGCGATGACAAGCGAGGGAGTACGCACAGTTATTCAGCTCCATTCGCGTTTCGCTGAACGATTTTGGTCACATTTATACAGCTCTGCTTTTATCACCCGCGTACGGCATCATAAGAATGAAACGCTTCTTTCTACTACGTACGACCACAGATTAACAAATAGTTTCGTACGACGCTGAATATGCTGCGAAGACGGTAAGCTACTCATTTAGTATTGTGCCGATGTTCCAGAGTTCTATGTGCGATATTTTTATCGTTTTGCTTCTTGTAGAAGAAAAAGAAAACAATAAACGTAAATAAACTGAATGGATCCGTAGACGTATCCATACAAAATCGTTGTTTTCTATGAACAAAAGCTGAATCGGGCTGAATAAGTGTGAGTAGTCCCTTATAAGTGGTAATCGCCATGTTGGCGCATAGGGAAGCATAAGTATTTGGTAAGGATTGATTGTTTGTTTGAGTGAATTAGCATAATTCATTTTGGTTTAGTTTAGGGTGTTCTTATCAATTACAAAACTTTCCCTTGTCACCACGTGTCCATGACAGAGGGCCTGAGAACGGCGAGTCGGCTAATTGTCGTTCTTACAGAAGCAGGCCAAGATGGTGGTATGTCTTTTCGCTCCTCATAGTAGTGGGATAGAACCCAACTATCCCCCCTTCCCCAAGTAGCGAGGTAACACCCGAACAAACCCCCCCAGACGCGGGATAGTACCCAAACCATCTAGGCGATGCCGCGGTGGTAGCCAAAGCCTGCCGGGAACCCTGGGACATCCTTCCGAGGGCTTACCCGGGACTTCCGGCCATAGGCTGTTGTAGGCATTGTGTAGTTTTTGTCGGTAGGAGTCCGGCATAGCATCTATGTAGGGTTTCCGCACATAAAAAGAAGAAAAAAAAGGTATTAATGAGAATTGTCGCATTGGTTGGGCTCCTTCATTTTAATTAGACAAAGGAAGACAATGTAGGTATAAGAAGTATTTCGGTCGTCATATTGAAGAATACTTAGTACGTTGTGCCAACATTATTGTTGGTACAAAATATTGTGGGAGAGATAAATGGTAACAACCGTATATTATTACTTGCTATCTCATCACGAAGCATTTTTTTTCTCCCAATCATTTTATGCAGCATTCCTGGAATTTCGGGTCTCAACAAATGGTACGAATTACATTTTCTCGTTACGTCTGCGCCCAACATATTTAAATAGGTACACGATTTGAACCTTTTATATTTGGGAAAAGGCAAGAGCCTCTGCAACAATGTACGTAATACCCTCAATCAGGAATGGAAAAGAGAGTAAAATGTTGATAAATAATTTAGAACGCGGCCAAAATTTTATACCTAGCTATTGAGGTTTACAGATTTTTTTCAAGATGCAGGTAATCTATGATAGGCACTTCGAAATGTACAGAAATTGTTTTAGATATTCTCATTGTAAAACAGATTACAACTAACTGCAATTCTCCAGCTGTCAGGTTTAAAAGTGGTATTGCAACTGCAATTCAAATGGTAATCAAGTTGAAAAGTGTCTTATATCTTCTGTAAATTAAAAAGATCCCTTTATAAAAATGAGGACCTTGGTTTGGAGACATAAGGTTGGGAAGAAAACTGCTGGTTACAGCAATGCGTCTAAGGTCCGGGCACATGCCATTGAAGAAGTTCGCATTTTTAATGAGACATGCAGACTCCCCAAACTGCGAAATATGCGGCGTGGTAGAGGATGTACATCACATTTTGGTGGAATGTGTACGTTACGAAGCAGCCCGAGAGTCTCTGATTGGGACTTGTAACCTGAACAGACTTAATGTAGGTATGCTCCATGACATATTGGCAACCCCTCGATGCGAAGCGGCTATAAGCCTGTTCGAGTTATTTGGTCCCCATCAGAGTTAGTTGTTAAGTTTTCTTTTTATATGTCTATTTACTATATAAGCTACGATGGAATTGACATATTCATAATGAATAAAAATTCCTTAAATAATAAACAAAAAAAAAAAAATGAGGTGCCGCTGAAAAATGGGTTTGGTATCTTTGTAGAACAGGTAGTGTCCCTAATAATGATGAGATAAATGAAGAAGGCTTGGTGACCCAACCGGTTGACGGAAGCTACTAACAAACCATTTCCACTGGCTGTATATCTTCATCATCAAGAGAAGATTTTCTTTTTCATCCTTATTTTATTTATTGTCTGGATCTTTTGAAATGGAAGTTGTTCAAAAAGGAATCTATTCTGTCTTCTTAAAAGCATATAACACAACAATGTTGAAATATCGAGCTTACTAACAAGCTCTCTTCAGTTCAACTCGTTTCAACCCTAAACTAGGTGCTGTACAAACAGACTACAAAGAAAGTAGGTACTTTATTTACAAACAATCTATTCTATAGTTTGTGTTCCTTCACGGAAAATGCTGAAGGCGGGGTCCGAGCGCAGCTGAGCGAGGCGTAGGTATATAATGCTTTGTTCAAGGACATCATGACCGTTTACTGCTCGCAATGCAGCCTTAATGACAGTAGGCAGGAGCCTAAATAGTCCACAACTCGCTGACTCTCCGCCTATTAGCGACCATGATTGTATTAAAAGAGACTATTTCAATGAAATAAAGATTTAACTCAAGTACTTGTGTAATGAAGCCAAATGTAGGTTTCATTCACTTTTTTAGAAGTACTACTAAGGTGGCAGACTAGCTGACGACCCCTCTGATGGAAAGTGGTCTCCGAATGATTGTTGACTGTTCTAAATATTTTTTTATTAAAGGAAACTTCCGATATTTTCAAACAATATTGATTCAACTACCTCAACTAGATAGCGTAGTACCAAAAAAATGGAATCACGATTTGGTTTGCTTTGCAGTGGTAATATATAGGTATGTTCGTTTTTTTTTCATCATTGATGTCAGAAGTTTGAATAAAATAGAGATAATATAAGTACCTATACATTTTGGTTGTTAATTTACACTTATTTCAGTTTACCATTATCATTTTATGAAAATTTCCTGAAATCCCTAGTATGTTGTAAAGAGTGTCTGTGTTTTGCAACAGTAGGTAACTCTTCGTGTGTGTCTTGTGTATACCGTCCATACGAATTCTTGGAACCCTGACGAGGCTTGACTACGAATCCAGGTTTGTTCTTGTGAATCTTTACATGAGTTTTCATGACACTGTACAATAAAAAAACACAAAGACGTTCTTATAAAAGTTCTTTCTTGTCTCAATGAGAAAAGATACCTATTGCTTGAATTGATGAAAGTCATAAATTTCATCTTGAGCCTCGAATGAGTTCAGATATAATAAACAGACCTAGGTACATGTTTTAGGTCCTTGACCAAATTATTTTGAACTTGTAAACAGTTCTTTAAATTAAATAACTGTTTGTATATAAATATTGACAGAGTATTCAAATGAAATGAATCATAATTCAAATTTATATAACGTAGGTCGTAGGCTTTGTACAGTTCTGTATCTTGGCATCCAGGCTTTCTTGAAATGAACCTAATATTTAAACAGTAGGTAGGCACTTAGTTCTAAATAAAATGCCTCCCTGAAAGTAAGAGTAACGGTCAAAGCCCACTTTAACGACTCCGCTCCCACCCGGCAAAAACAATATAATTCAAATATAGGCTTTAAATATTGCTCTTTAGATATATTTACATTGCCATCATCAATTAGCAGACAGCTCGCTGTCAGCGAGCTTACCGCCGTCAGACTGCTCGGGAGTGGACGCCTCGCTGGCCGTGCGTTGTAGACGAGCGGTCGGCGCGGTGCCCGCGCGCTCACTGCTAGCAGTCACCTCACCGGCTCGCTACTACGAGTTGCTTTAATGGAAACCGATTGCGAACTATGTCTATTGCGAAAAGCGAGAGCGGTCGGCGGATGGACAGCTGGCCGTCTGCTAGCTGTCGCCGTGTGGACTGCTGGGTGCGTGCTAGCTGTCGCCGCGTAGACTGCGAGCAGTAGTCTTCTTTTAGGGCAGTGTTGGGTGGGAGCGGTGTTAAAGCGGAGTCGTTTAAGTGGGCTTTGACCTTTACTTAGCTGTATACTTTGTTGTCACACAAACCGTTATGAGGCAGTTAATGATATGTTTACATGTTATATTGTTAACGTGTTTGTTCTCAAAAGGGGACGAGATTCCCCCACCCACGCCTTACTCGTGAGATGAGGTGGGTGGAATAATTTTCATAAAATGTATAGGTCATAAGTACAACTGACCATGCCAGCGATCACTGCATGGTGAAATTTCCAAAAAGAACTTTTTATTTATAAAGTAAACTAGTCTGAACCCAGGTCATGAACTAGACTATATCGGCATAGTCAGGTACATCTCTTTTCTGAAATAAATCATAAAATGCTAAAAGAGTTGAAAAATCAACTTCAAAAAAGCTACCTATGTGGTAACAATTGGTAAATTGTGTAGACATTTTTAACTACGGAACTATATAAGTAGCACTTGACCAAACAGTTTCGAAACAACGCCAATTTTAAAACAATCAACTCTTAGTACAGTAAAATAAACTACAAAAAACAAATAACAAAATCTAGATTCAGCAACTTACACAAAGATACATCAGTCATTAGGAGTGTTCAAAGCAGTTCAAACTGTACCTATTAACACTGGAAGATTGAGGGCAAATTGGTTTAAGTGTCGCTCGCTTTCAATTCAACTAATGCATGAATAGCCTTCACCGATCTACTTGACTTTGCACAAAACCAACTTGTAAACACACGAGGCCACATTGTGATAGCAAACGCAACCAAATATAGAACATTAATCACGCAAGTATGTAATATTTAAAACAAGTTAGTGCCCGCGGCTCCGTGCAAGAAAAACATAAGTACAGATTCCTAAAAATATGCTATAACAAAGTATTTACTTATTTATTTTAAGCAATGGAATTATGGTGAGCTTCATCACAGCAAAATGCGCTCGGCGTACTTTGCTTCGCCTTTATTTTAAACGCATTAAAGGATGGGCCTTTATTAACTTTTTAAATAAAGAAATATTGGTTACGGCATGTCTGTCCCAGGTTTTCACCCGTATGTCCCAAAGAAACATTATTTCTGAAGACGGTAAATGTCAAGAAATTCAATTTAAGTCAATAGTTAGAACTTCTGTATCGAAATGACAAATTGTTAAGATTGTTCGGTCGGCGTTTGTGAAATGTAAATTGTTTAAATGCATCGGTATTCCACAAGGGTTACCAAAATGGCTACAAAATTTTAGATGTGACTAGTTTTAGTTAGCCCTGTGGGTAACCTGTTAGAATGATGTGATGCGAAACAGACCAGGTAGGTGCCTACGTAGACGTAGTTCAAAATACGACGCAGGTTCCACGAAGTGCCACCATCAACAGTAAAAATGAGTAAAAACTGAGGTCGTAATTGGAACTAGCGTTTAAAAATTTGAACAGCAGATAGCTTTAGCCTTGTCCTTTACCCAAAAGGGTAGGCAAACCCAGTGTAACACCTCTGGTGTGTCATGGGCTACCTACCACCTTAGATCTGGGAGGTGAAATATTTGTCAGTATGCAAAAGTTGATGATTATTATTATATTATGTGTAGAATGTTTTATTGTCAAAACACCTAATTATAGTTTGAAGTCCTCGGATAAATGTTGACTTTTTAAAAATAAATTAAATTTCCAGTTTATAGCCAAAAGGACATGTCGACGACGCGACGTCTTGTAAAATATGACCAGTTTTTATGACACTTTCCCTAACTTGTAGGCTCATAAAGTAATATCTCAAATCTGCACAAGAATGAAGCTTTAAACCCATCCTAATATAAGGTTTGACTATAATAATATATAGCAGTCGTAATATGTGACTGAAAGGAATCTGGAACTTGACATCGTTTTTGTTGGAATATTATGTAGATATGTAGTCATGATAGCACTCGAATCTATTGAAATTCTGAAAGTCGATAGATACTTACCATTCTGCATTGCAATTATGAAAGTACGTAAATCTTCACAAACATTCCCATCCCTGCTAATATTATAAATGCGAAAGTAACTCTGTCTGTCTGTTTGTCTGTTACGCTTTCGCGCCTAAACTGGAGCGAATGAGATGAATTTGGTATAGGGATAGTTCGAGGTCCTAGGAAGGACATAGGCTACTTATTAACCGACTGCGCAAAAGGAGGGTTATGCTTTTATGCAATAACGACTTCTACGCAGTCAAAGCCTCCGGGACCAGTTAGTTTCTAATATTATCAAGAAGTAGGGTAATAAAAGTTGCCTTCTAATTCGGGTAAAAAATGCGTAAGTATTATGTATGTAGGTACCTATAGCATGACTCTGTTTAATAACATTGTTTAGTAACATCATGTACATTACACGTTCTGTCGCAGTTGGAGCGCTACCAAAAACTAACTGGATAAGGGGTGGGAAGAATATAATGAAACTACATAATCCAGTTAGGGAGGCTGAAAAATGATCATAACATCCGGAGCTGCGGCTGTGACAAACGGTACAACACTGAGCAAGGCTGGAATATAAATAAAGAGGAGAATGGGGAACGATATAGAAAGGAAGTGAATATGTTTTTGCCTTTGAATATAATAATTCAATACAAATGGTCTGTCGTGCTCAAACTGTGGAACGCATGGCGCCGGTTTTTTGGTATCTCTATCGAAAACAAAGAAATCATATTATGAGCAGTACATTACTCTATGAATAACCGTAGAGTCTATATGTTATTAGTCAAATTTGATACAAAATAGATGACAAGTGTATTAGGAGAGGTGCAGCGACACTCTCGGTCCATCAGCAGTCACAGTGTCGCAGGGGGGGGGGGGGGATTTCACATGATGTTGTAACGTGTTTACACAACAGTCAATGCTTAGCTACGTCTTATTTAGTATTAGTTGCTTTGGAAAACAGTGCTGTGCCAGCTTATAGTTGAGGCTAGTTTGGGCCCTAAAAGTGCTGATGGGGCCACACTCACAAGGAAATAAGAGCAATCGTAAATATTCCATAACAGGAAACCACATAAAAAATGCTCGCAATTTTTTTGTAAATTCTTGTAGATATATTACTTCGGAATACAAAAAAGTACGGCGCAAAACAGAGCTCAATTCCTATTTGTAATTCGATGCACGTCAAGGCAAGAACGCGCGATATATGGAAGCATGTCGAAGGAACTCAAAGGCGAGTTTATAGAAATAAAGTACGACATGTAATGAACGCGGCAATACAATTTTAGACAATCAATTATGTTATGTATTTACCAGTTTATCTACTTTAACTACAACTGACTAAATAGACGTACTACATCGGTACCGTCTTCCCACTTTGAAAATGGAACAAAAGATAAAGGTACAAATGGCGAGCTACACGAATCGTACCGAAATAGAAATAAAAGTATCATAACTGTGAACACTGTATATACGGTCACCCATCTTAGGACTAACAACAATTATGCCTCTAGTGATCGTGGAGCGTATTATCTATCACTGAGCATTAGTAGTTAAAAACGCTTCCACATTCTACAAACTTCCCAAAAAGACAAAAATATTTTCTTTATTTGCTGTCGGTATCTATGGAAATTTTTTGAGCGATTGAATTCAACAGATATCCGTTTGTATGGAATATGAAACATATGTTTACTGTGCTTTGACTGAGGAGTGTTAAGTCGAATAGAATTCAGCAGTGTTGTTTACATTTTGTATTTCTCGGAAACTGAAAAGATTAATAAATATGACTAACTAGATGATGATCGCAGCTTCGCCCGCGTAAAATTTGTTTCCGTTCCCGCTTCCCATAGGATTATTCCCGGGATAAAAAGTAGCCTATGTATTATTCCAGACTATAATGTATCCCTGTACCAAATTCCAGATCCGTTTAGCCGTTCGAGCGTGAAAGAGTAACAAACATCCACACATCCACACTAACAAACTTTCGCATTTATAATATTAGTAAGAAGTAAAGTCTGTTATTGCAAATGTCCATAGGCTACGGTCTTTTGAACTACACTTTAGTCGAGCAAATGAGAAGGTTCTTCTTAATCGAAGAAACTGATCCCACTCTTTGCAATAATCTAAATCCTATTGTGTATTCACTAGCAGAAATGTAAAAAAAGAAATAGTCAATGAGGAGGCAAATGACTAGCTTACAAGGGTAAATGTATCGGAAAAGTATCCGCTGCGACCCTTTCACAATGGTAGGGCCGATACCGATGCGACTACGGACCAACACATACTTATGTAAGGGTGTGTGTTTACCCTTTATAATAGAGATGGGGCCACTGAAACCTCAATTTAAATTAAATACTATATGACAGCGCTTATAATTTTATGACAAACGTACTTAGTCTCCTGGTAAGATTACACGGAGATTAAGTTACTAATCAAGGACTTTAGACTGAAACTCAAAAGTAATAGCCAACACTGATACCTACATCAACAATTATATAATGACTGCTATGACGACAAAACTGTTGATAACTTAGATATTTCAGTATTATATTTGTTTATAATATTATTATATTTGTTATTTACATTACCCGCTGTTATCACGACCACAAAATGTATATTGCTTCCTCGTTCAACAGCACAGTTTGCACAGTCCTCGCTCCGTCGCGAATGAAAGTTAAACCCGACCTATTGAGGTCCCAAAGCGATTTGACACTTTTTTCTCGGGTTTCTATTTGTTATACTGGTTGAATATATATAGTCGTTCTGGAACGGAAAGGTTTAGGCACAGTTTCGATACCAGAACCGATCGGCACTGTCAATTTGATAGACGTTCTCTGAATAGCGTCAAGCGCGTCTAGTAAATACCTCGCGGAGTCATCCCAAAGGTGAGAACAGAATTCGACGCAGGGAACATTTTCGTAATTTTTTTTGTTGATTTTCAAATTGACAGTGCCGATCGGTTCTGTTATAGAAACTGTGCCTAAACCTTTCCGTTCCAGAACAACTATAAATTCAACCAGTGTATGAAGAAACCTGGTACGAATGATTAAGATATCAATTATAAAGCTGCATGTTCACTATACAGATGGATTGACGAACTGTATTCTAATGTAAATTGTGAGAGGAGCACTTTAATTTTTTTTTTAAATCATAAATAAATAGGTACCTAGGTTACATTCAAATATTGATTTAATGCTAAAAAACTCACCTGTAATCCTCTCTACACCGGGAGATACCTGAAAATAATTAATAAGTTCCGTTAGTGCGGGTCGAACTGTGTACAGAACCTGCGTGCGGTCCCAATGTGGCTGTTTACTTGCACCGAGTTAGGGCGAGCGACAGTCAACACAGCAGAGGGAACAGCTTTGTACCTATGTCATGTTTGCCAATTTTGTGTGATGAAAGGTTTTGTCTGATTTTATTACGTGCATACATGACTCAATATTAATGAAAAGGGTAGGCAGCGACAGAAAATCGGTTTTCAGAGTCTACTTCACTTATACATTTAACTTTTATCCTATAGATCGAAATTCCGTAAAGCTGCCTGTTTGCTATCGATGTATTCTATAACCTTTTTTGAAAAGTTTTATATTGTACTAGCGGACGCCACGTGGTTTCACTCGCGTTGTTCCCGTTCACCGCGAAGTGTGTAGCTTCCCAACAGTGAAAGAATTTTTCAAATCGGTGTAGTAGTTTCGGAGATTATTCGATGCAAACAAACAAGCAATCAAATCTTTCCTTTTTATGATAATAGTATAGACAAAACCAGTGCATTATCATGAAAATAAAGTACGAGGGAGGGTAGCGGTAAAATATTTCTGCAATAACGCATCTATTAACTACGAGGGCTACGACCGCGCTGCGAGTTGCTACGAAGTTCTACGATTCTTCAACTTTCTATAGCAAGCTAGGTTGAATATTGAACAAGAAAACTTTTATAAGATTTTAGAAAAAGTTATTAGTATGAAGAACATAATCGCTTTCCATAACTGATTTATCGACATAATATTTGGCGGTGCGGTTTAATTCCCCTGTTTGTCCCCTGTCTGCCAAGACCTAGAAGTGCGTAACAATTTGAAACGTCATTTAATATTCATACATTTAAAACACTGTGTGAGTATCAATCGTCACAGCATCGTTTGTTATAATAACATCTATCTATCGGCTATCGGGTTCCGCACAGGTATAATGAGTTGGACGTAGGGGTCAGGGTTTAAATCATGGTCGGTTACAACGGCAGCTGTAGCATGGTATTAAAGTCTCGCTAATTACTGCGAGCTACGTATTGCCTACAACTACACGTTTTACCTTAGGTGTGGTCTGTTTGTCAGCAGAAAGCGTTTTAACACATACCCTGTTTAAAAGTAATTAGTAAATTACGTGTGGTTTCAGGCGGAGGAAGAGTGCGAGAAAAAATTAAGGCCATTCTAGATTAACTGGCATCTCTTGGGCCGTGCTTATGAGAAGTAGACTTGGAGCGCCCTGTGCTAACCGTGTTGGTACGGAATATCTGATTTTAGTCAGTTTAAGTTCGACATAACATCACGGGGATTGCAATAACTAAAAAAGCAGTCAAGTCAGTGCACTCGCTGTCAGTAAGACCCAGAGTAAAACCACTCAGCGAGTTAGCCCGCCTATTTGGCGTCAACTGTGGGTCAGGCCAAGCCGCGTCGATTTTTAACATTTAATTAGAGCAAAGCTGACGGGAATTCCTACTAAAGTACTTTTTAACACTAATTTATTTTAATTAACGTGAGTGTGGATTTCATATTTTATGTGGTGTACCTACCTACTTGTAAAATTGTGTTCAGACCACGTAGAGAACCAAGGGATCACAAACCACTGACAGTGATTGTGACTCGCGACCCAATTATAGACTAAATTAAAGAACAAAATCTCCAGCTATGCCAGTTTGCTGCTGGCCAATATTTGCCATATTCGAAAGCTGCCCAGCCTAACCGGATCTCGTAGGCCTATCCCAATCTACGCCACAACACACTGTCCGGCGCCTTCCGCATCCAGTCCCAGTATGCAACCTTTTCCAGATCGTAGGTCCATCTGGCGTGTGGACGTCCTACCCTACGTTTGCTAAGTCGCGGTCTCCACTCCAGAACTCGTTTGCTCCATTGAACGTCGGTTGTTCTGCTGATGTGGCCAGCCCACTGCCACTTTAAAGTGCTTATTCTGCGAGCTATGTCGACCACTCTAGTTCTCTGTCGGATAACCTCATTTCGAAGTTTAACCAGATCCATTATAATAAAATTAAACATAAAATTATATTACATTCATATTTTCATAATACTGTATTAAATAAATACAGCCTGCCACATCTGGATCGGACACAGTGGTGACCTCCATTAAGGCTTGATATTCGGTTGTGACAGCCTGCTTAACTCGTTTATCAATAATTCATACGTATTTTTGTGTAATATATCCTATATGTTTCAAAATGCTCTTGAGAATTTAAATGGAAACACAATTTGACAAACCTGATTGGATTTCTATCAGGGATATGTATCTACTTACACTGGGACATCCGACATTCCGTGGGCTTACCCGGGACTCTCAGCTGAAAGGTACCGTGTGGTTTTTGTCGGTAGGAGTCCGGCATAGCATCGATGAAGGATTCCTGCCCTGCATGTTATAAAAGGTATGTATTATGTGGACTGCCATGCTAAGTTACGATAATATAATAAATCGAATACTCTTTGAGGTATTATTTTGCAAATAGGAATCTATTATATTTATAGTGCTGTTACATGAACTAGGTAACGAATTGTAAAGGAAATTCCCTGCGCCGACGATGACGGATTTAGACGCCTTAGAAGAACTTAATGTTGTATTAGTCAGTTCGAGTCCGGTATCACATAGGTATCACACGTTATAAATAGCTACTTAGTTTGTTGTGTACATAATATCACAAAAGAGTGTAGCGCCACCGGTGCTGCAAATGTCCATAGGCTGCGGTGACCACCAGTAGATTGAGCCGTACCTAAGCTTGTCTGCCACCTTAGTGGTATAAAAAATTATTCAATTCATTATTGGGGTGTTCACTTAAAAATTCGGTGTATAATATCAAAAAAGTAAAATACTCATTTTCTTTCCTTAGCGACATTAATTTCCATCGAACTATAATGAGCGCACAGAATCTGACAAATTTATTTTCCTTTTTGGACGGCGATAAAGGTATTCTCAGTGTCAAGCAGAGAGAGTAACTTTGTTCACACAAACAAAAGTGACTTTATAAGAGGTAGATTAGGACCCTTTAGGCGCGATGTTGTTGATGTACCTGCGACCGATGTTCCAGTGGGCGATACAACGAGATCAATTCGCCTGCACGTGATCTGAATTGAATTGGGTACTACTACTACTAGGCTCAAAAAGAATTAAAGTAAGGAAATTATAATACCTGGTCCGTAGAACAAACAGATTAGATGTTTTAAAGTGTTGGACATTGTTGTTCGTGTGCCAATATTCACGGAAACAAATTAAAGCGATGATCAAAGAACATGCGGGCGAAGTCGCGGGCATCCTCTAATATAAATAAATGAGGTAATTAAATATCAGCATTTCGAATTTTCTATCAAAGGTCCGCTTATAAAATCAACCCTTTGCTCTTCAAGAATTGGATATCACAACACAAACAGAAAAGGCGAATTACTTTAATATAACATCTTAGCCTAAAAACCTTTTCTTAATGAAGTTGATTTATGATTAAATCAATTTATCTTATCTTCGTTATTAACCAGCGAACGATCCTTTCTCAAACTTGTTCATTATTCAAAGATATTAAATCCATAAATAATGAATACCTTTGTGTGATCGGTTTTGTAGAAGTTATTCGATGATTTTCCTGGAACTTGTGAATTAGATTCACGAAAATGGCCTTTTTAGTACTTTTTACTGTGACTTTAGGGAATACACTGAAGAAGCTTTCATTTTATTTTCTTTTGATCTTCAGTGTTGTAAATGTTTAATGCTGTTTCTATCCAGTGGCGAGTCAACTTTATACAATTAACTTGCAAGTACCTACTAGAGATAATCGAAACATAGGTATAATGAAATTTCTTACTTATACATCAACATTGACAACAAGACATTTTCTGTTTCTCCAATTCAGTTTATTTTATCCTAATTTAATATAACTTGTGATTTAGACAAGAAATCTGGAGTCACGCTACAATGCCCACGCTATGTGTGACAGGAAAGATACTCCTGTTGTTCTAGTGTTGATTCATGTTTTGTTCTCAAAAGTGTAGTCAATTGTGCAGCTAGTTCATAGCGCAGCGGAAAGGAATGCGACTGCCGTGCTGGGTTCAAATTCCGAGTCGGAGCTAATGTGATCCGAGCAAATATTTGTCTCGGAGTAATTGGTGGTTCTTTGTTGTGTGTAATTAGAAATATAAATAGGTACCTACCTACATGATTTATCAGTTGTGTAGATGACTTTGTGAACAACATATATTTATACTGTGCTTTGTGTGAGAGTGTCTGTAATATTAGATTAAAACAAGAACAACGCTTCTGTCCTTGAAGTGGTAGGCAGAGGCATACAGTGTGCCCACATTTCATAATGCGCAGTAGCGACCCTATTACCCTTTCGGTACTTTAAAATAAATTATAAATTTTTTTATTGGCTTTAATAGAAAAAAATAATATATTCTAAAATAAATTGACCCCGTAATAATCCCAACCAAACCTAATTAAAATCTACCTGAGTTTTCTATACGTTCTCATAAAATAAATTAAACCTTTCAATGTTAAGCTAAAGTCTACTTTAACACGTACGGCAAAGGATTTAAATTTAAATTTCATTTCATTATATTAAAAATATTTTATATCTAAGAGTGATGCAATTTAATTGTGTGAAGATGTCTGCTATCATCCGCGTCATATATATTTTATTGAGAATTAAAAATTATTTCAATAGTTAAGTAGAATTGAATTTGTCAGCTGTTTGTGAAAGCATCTGCAGAGATGAATAGTTACTGTGTACCTAACAAACATTGTCGGCACTGCGACCGTATAGGTACCTATTTAATGGGTGAGGAATAATTCATGCCACTGAAGTACAGTCAGGTGCATGAATTACACAGTAGCCGAATGCATAAAGTACTTACATTTTTCATGATGAGCTTTGTAACTTAAGAGCGTTTTATCATAACTTGCAAACATGTTAAAATATTGTGGATTTTTTGATAAAACGTCATCCAGCGCAAAAAGTTAGCTAGCTAATGGACACTTGCGCACTGCTCGATAACGATAATAACACGATATCGTCGGAGTGGTGTTTTGGTAAAATCAGTGGTGTTTTGGTAAAATCACTATTTACCTACACTGCGTCGTAGTAGCGAACATTATCGTCACGATATCGTTGCCGATAGATTACTGTCGTGCCGATATCGGGTGACGACACAGAGCGGGGTCACAATACAGAATGCATTTTTGAAAAGGGCTTGGATGGCCAAATTCGAAACTACAAGGAATAGCTAAAAATGCTCAAAGGAATCACGAGCCTGATTTTGATAAAACTTAAAACCTCATCATTAGATTTTTGAAAAACCAATAATCCTAGCTGGGAATCCGAACCCATTGATTTTGAAAAAAGAAACACACCTTTTAATACCTAATTATGTTTTATATTAAAATCTTACCGCTAACATTTCCCGCGGTGGTATTGCCATCCGGAAGTTAGTGTCTTGTTCTTAGGGTTCCGTACCTCAAAGAAAAAACGGAACCGTCCGTCCGTCTGTGTGTCCCTTTATCTCGTGAACGCTATCAAGGTAAAATTAATACCAAAATTATTTTAAAGTCATTATGGTATCTTTGAATGGCCGTTGGTCCAGTGGTTAGTGTGTCTGACTACGAATTCGGAGGTCGTTGGTTCGATTCCCACCTAGACGCTTATGTTTGTGCCGGAAATGTTTAAAAAGTTGGTGTATGGTGCTCGAATTAGGGTAAAAGCTTATGTTTATCAACACGATTCACATGGCGATATCCTTATTTAAGACAAATCTTTTTGTGTGATGAGCACATTGATTTCTATATATAATAAGTACCTAGGTATATATTATGAGAAATATATACCTAGGTAAGTATGTTTATCAGTCGTCTAGATCCCATAGCACAAGCTTATATCATCTTAATTTGGACTAGATAATGTTGTGTGAGAATGTGCACAAATATTTATTTATTTATCTTGAAGCTAGTTCTTGAAGAAGTTCCGAACAATCCGCTACGGAACCCTCGGTGAGAGAACCCAACTCGCACTTGTCCAGTTTTTTTAAAACCTTCACCCGAAGAGACTAAACTCGAAAGTGTCCTGGGTCATTCGGAAAAAATATTAAACATAATTTACACTTCGTGCACACAGTTTATCGAAAAGAAGGTAATAAGTTCCCTCTAAATCTAATCTAAATAAACACTTGTAGAATAGGATCAACAAAACATGTTTTTCTACAAAATCGTTATATCGTGTCAAAACTATATCGTAAGACGATATCTTTCGTCATTATCCTTGAACGATATCGTGCAATGTGCAAGCGCCCAATGGATCTGGACAACTGAAACCATGACTATTTAGGGTTAGGTACGCACCCAAAAAGCGAAAACGAGACTTATTTTCTACTGAGACTTCGTTGTCCGTCTGTCTGTCACCAGGCTGTATCTCATGAACCATGATAGGTATTTATAGTTAGTGAGCCTATTACCAGATTCGCATTGTTCCTACATGTTTGCGATTCTGTTAGAATAGGTACACACATTTAGTCTATGAAAACAGAATCAATTATGAAAACCAATTCCATCCAGAAATCGGAAACTCAGTTGCTCTTAATGCACTTTTATGAAATACAACGATTTTGCATATCTATTTTTAACATGCTATTTTATTTGTATAAAATTGCTTAATATTTGCATGTGTAAAAAAAATGCAAAAAAAAAGAAAAAAATATGATAAAAATAAAAATGTTAAAAAAAAAATATGAAAAAAAATATAAATAAAACAAAAAAATAAATAAAAAATAATTAAATATAAAAATAAATAAAAATAAATATGATAAAAATAAGTATGTTGAAAAAAATAAATATGCAAAACAAATGTTAATACTACTGCATTCATTTCGTATTCCGGAATGTCGAATCGGACTAAAAGACTCAGTAGTCCGATGATTTATAATCATCTGCATCATCGGACTACTGAGCCGGAAAAGTCTCAGTAGTTCGATCATCGGACTATTTAATCGGACTACTGATACTAGGGGAAAATTTACTCCTCAGCGAAGTCGATTGATAAGACAGTATTGGCACGTTGGATGTTTAATATCTGTGGTAGAAAAATGTCTTAAAATCCCAATTTCTCAACCCCAAACACCTCAAACATTTAAATACCAAATATGTATTTAACAACAAATGTGTGTCTGTGTCAGTGTAATGAAAACGACGAGTTAGCGATCGCAGATTAGCCGTGAGCCACCGATTGCCAATTATTGAAGCGCTTAACTCGATTGTATCGAATTGACAGTTGGCAGGGCTCTCCGACAGCACTCACAAAGTGACTATTGGATGTCGATTATGAAAGTAGAATTGATGATTTAGTATTCTGTGTAAGGTTCAATTTGCGATAGTATAGTGAGTAGGTAAGGGATCGGTCGCCAAGTTCCAAAGCGTAGGCTTTAAACATAACCTGTATTTACTTACCACACAATAAACTCGGCCAAGTGCAAGTCGGACTCGCGTACTGTATCAAAATACTGCAAAAAATTAATTATGTTTGTTGAATAAGAGCCTAATTAGGTATTGCTATTTGTTGCCTTATAGCATTCTATCAGAGTTTAATCTATAATGCAAATAGCAATGGCTCTTTAATACCACTAATAAACAGAATGATAATTTTAATATACTGACTAGATACGAAGGCAGGGTCTCAAAGGGAACGATAATTACTAAAGGCAGCATAAATTAAAATTATTTATACATTGTTCGGAGAATCCATAAATGTGAACCATTCAAATAAGTAGGCCGTTTCTCGGTAGAGGATCAGTCTTGCAAAAGACGACTACCCAAATTATCATGACGAAATTCAATATTCTGAATGTACAAACGGAAGCAAATATATTGACAGCTCTCTGTATCTCATTTCTTGTGAGTAAATAAATGTATTATTGCCAAATAGACTTTATAAAGGACAATATTGAATAGATTATGAATATCTGAAATGAACTAGGTATATTTTCTTCTTGAAACAATTTTTAATGTGGCATGCAAATAGAAAACAACAAGTTCTATAGTCCTGGTGTGTACACAAACAAGTTTCTCCTCCAGTCAACCATTTAGTTCGCTAGCTCCTGTTTGTTTGTATTTGCAAACTGCCCGCCTTCCTATTTGAGTCTTTACTGCATTTGCATTTATCTAGCTAACTCTGAAGCGGTATGCTCTTGATCAAACTAATTAAAATAAATGCCCTTTATCCTGTGGTACCTATCTTGAGATAAAATAAAATTTCTACTTAGTTTTTTACTGCTAATAATCCTTTACGTAATTTAAATTATACACAACACGAACTTCAATATCATTAGGTTTTTCCGTACTAAATTGAATCATAATATTACTTTTTAATGTTTTTTTTTATAATAATATGATATTATTTTATGATAAATAAAGCAGGATGTTATTTTTTTCACATCTCACCGGCTCGATTCCCAACTCAAGCTAGTGATTTTTCAAAAATTTATAATGCACTTTTATATTTTTGAAAAATAAAATAAAGGAATGTTTCCTTTTAGCAAAATTCCTTTTAGCATCAATATTATGGGTACTTTTCCTCCAACCACGGTCTTTAAATTCCACCCTGTATGTTTAGCGCGTGTACATGAGCAATATTTCTATAGGTACCTACACCACGGCAAGGGGTTTGTTATTTCTTTCTTTATAATAAAGGCAAACAACAGCAATAATCGACCATGAACGTAGTCTGTGACGCAATGCAGTACATTATCTATAACGCGGCCTTCGCTTGTAATGAGCTGCTCATTACGAGAAGAAGTTAATGTGCGTGTTAAAATATGAAGTTTAGTCCTATTTTCTTTCAGTTCACGCCGCCCTTTAATAATAAGTTGAGTATTTATTTGTAACCAGCGTTATGAAAAGGCTAGATGGATAAGGTAGGAACCGCAAAACTTTAGAAAAATCAATTTTCAACCACCGCGATTGAAATCCACCAATAACTTACCGAAGTACGAAGTAATGAAAAGCGATAGTCCTCAATGATCACTTTGACGAGGGACCAACCCAACCAGTTCTGATCTAACGGCTCTTTAGCGATTTAAGCTCACTCAAGTACTTCAGTAACAGCTTACAACTAATCACGGATATTGCTTCAAGTGATTTAATGTGGGCATACAGATGTCTAGTGAGACTTAACGAGGATTAAGTTGTGCCGATATTATTTTGACTTCCGCAAAATGAAGTTTAGTGATTTATGGCACTTTGTTCAATATCTCAGTGAAACATACTCTGTTTGTCCATAGCGTAATGGGGGTACAAAGCTGAAAGTGGAGCAACGATACTCGTTTCAAGGCATTGGTTTCTAAATGATAAAGTAACCATTACGTACAGAAATGATAAAGTATTATGAATATTCAAGCTGAGATGGTCTGAACCACATTGTTTAATTGAAAAGTCAATGAGCAAGCTCTACCGTTGCATTATATTGCAGCTCGGTATTCAATAACTGAACCGTTTCAGGGTGTTGTTGCTCGCTATCGCTATACAATTATTTGATCCTTTTGTTGTGTTGTTTCTTTTTCTATCCATAGCACTTAATTTCCGTTCATTATGTATGTATTTGTTGACAAAATTTTTAAACCTATCAAGGTGCAGGTATTGGTAATACTTTATATCCCTTTTCTGATGTAAAATTTAACATTATTATTATTTCACTTAACAAACAGGTATTTCCATTGATGTAGACTCTTTATAAATTGTACTAAGTACACTTGAAATACTAACCTAATTTTGTATGTTCATGTTAAATATATTTTTCACGATGAATTTATTTTTGTAAAAACTCAGACACAATCACTCCTTATCAATGTCGTAAGAAACGTCTCATTATGTAAGCCGGGTCCTACAAGTATGAATAACTTAACATCTACATTTTTAAAGAAAAGAAAACTTATTTTGTTAACAGATCTGCCACGTAGACATTTTATTATTTTATGTGTGTTTGGGGCAATGGATGTCTGTTACTATTTAACGCTTTAAATACTAAACGGATTTGGCTGAAATTTGGTACATAGATAGATTATAGAAGCGGTCGCCATCTGGTCTAGTCTTGTTGTATGTGCGAGATGCAGATCTGGTTAGTACGACACGCCATCCGTAATTCTTTATACAGAGGTCAATAATCATTTTTATTATGATATTGGTAGTAGGTACTCGGTGGATGACGAGTTTAGGCCTTGGCCTTTTTCCGTGAGAGGAGTCCATAAAATAACCTTGTTTTACCCAATGATATAAAAACTATAGATACGTTATAGACACTGGAAAATGGCAACACGTAAAGCAGGTAATTACCTGAAAAGTCAGTGACGCGACATCAGGCTTAGCGGAAGTACTATTAGCACTGTTTTAAATTCTTTTAATAAAGAAATCTTGAAAAAAACATGCCTTCATGTATATTCAGAGGATGTACAAACTACACAGCAACTGTTCAATATAAAAACGTGTCGTTTCATTCGTAAGTATAACAGAAATAATAAAATTATTTTATTTTCTCGCGCCTAAAATGGCGCCTAGCATAATTATTAATGCACAAGGAAAATGTACTCTGTAGTCTGTGGTTTGGCGCGACGCATAAGGGGATTTTGGGGAGTATTTGTACTAATTTTTATTTTGCCATTACATTTTTTTTATTTATGTAATTATATTTATGAAATAAATTGGTTTATGACTTAAATTACGATAATATTAACTAATTCGTTAAACTACATTAATACTTTGTAAATTACAATATTACTTACTTTACCCGTAAATAATTTAATCATATGTCTCAATGAGGGAAATTCAATTGACCTTTTTTCACCACATTCCTCTGATAGTGACTTCATGCATGATACCACAGATAATTTATGAAATTCTTTATTCAAATTTGTAAAAGTTTAGCTGTTTTTGAAAGCCGTAATGTTCGAGTATAACGTGTCTATATATGATACGTCTTTGGTTTTACCCAAACAAACCCGAGTCAATCAAACAAAACAAACAATCAAATGGACACAGGGGTCTCCCAATTTGCGCCATTACATAAAACCCTCCATTTTCCGATTCCGGTCCCACCCTCTGGCCTTTTTTATAATTATAAAAAAATCCTAAAATCTTTTTAAATATTCAGAGTGCCTTAAATTGTAATGGTCATACTAATTATCAACATGATGATCTCTGGTGCACTAGATAGTTAGTATAACTGGGCTTTTCCGAGGTCTCTGAGAAACAGCTTAATTTCACATAGACGTAGCCGCTCAATCCCGCCGGTGGCGTGGTCACGCCGTCGTATCCATAGGCGGTGCCCACGCCCTTGGCGGGAACGGCGGCTGCACGCCGGACGTCACACAATATATCCTTATTTCTTTTACAGGAGTCGTACTACATAAATACTTACTGTTTCATCATGCTGGATAACTGACGAAAATAACTACACTAAATCCGAGAACACCCCATGTGTAATGGATTTATGATATTTGGCCGAAAATTAGGATGGGGAAAATGAAGGAGTACTCTCAGATTTTACCATGTAATTCAAAATAAAAAGCAGTTTTCTAACATAAATTATTTTATTTACAAAATATACACATCAACAATTCACTTTCACCAAAAAAATAATAATCTGTAGATATAAAATCTCCGAAAATAAAATAAAATATTACTGCCTATTTATTTGTTTATTTTTTTGTTTATTTTGGGGATATCGAGGCCATGTAATCTTAAATTATTAAAAAAAAAACCCCTCCATTTTTATTATTGATTTTCACATAAATTATTCATATGTTAAATGTTAAATGGTATTTTGACAAAAAAATATAGTTTCTATTGAGAAAATCTCAACAAATCTCGGTTAAATACGAGCACTGCACAACAAAAACAACAACAAAAAATAATGGTGACCTTCGCGTGTTATTTTATCAAATTTTACAAATTTAACTTCGAATTACACTGAAAATATTTATCACAGCTGTTAAACAACATGACAGGATACTTTTAAATGCAAAACAACAATATTTGAAACAGAATAAACGAAAATATTCAAAATTAATCGTATTAATACTTTCTAGGAACGCCGCCAAACAAACAATAAATAATGACAGCGATCAAATCGTGATTTCGACTTTTTTTTTCATTACATTCACTCGGCAAGCTATCTCATTCAGTACCATAACCAATTCTACACATTAATTTATACAGAAAGACTTAGACCCGCGACCATACAGCCATAGATATCGAAAAATGTGCGAGGAGAACCAAACGAAAAAAGTTGGCCGCCTTGGTTGCCAAAGCAATCGACTGTGCGGGAGATTGGCAACTCGGGTTTCATGCGGCATTCAACGGGTAGGTAGCTACAGAATGTCCGGTAGTTATAAAGTGTTCCTACCTACAAGAAGTAACATGACAAAACCTTTATATTACATTCGTGTTCAAAATAAAACAAAAACTATTTCTAAGCTCCAGTACAAAAAATCATTATTTAACGTGTTTACAATTTTTTATCGCGCACAAGGTTAGTCTATAAATTCTAGGTTTATAAGGTCAACCGCGAAGTGTTACGTTCCGCTACTGTTTATATTTGTGTTCTACAATGTGTTCTCGGACTAGTCTCAACTAAGTATGTTGACACTGTCTGCAGAACGTTTTTATCGAAATAGTTTCCTTGGGCAAATCATGAAAACCGCCATCTTATTTTTTTTAATATATCCCAACTTTGTATTTTTTACTACTGCGGTGGTACCCTGCACCCGGCCCAACTGATCAAAATTGGTTACTCGTTATGGCCTGGATTAAAAACTTCATCCTGTTCGCATAGCACTATAAATTGTTGTTACTAGTATGGCACTAACAAGGGACCCAGCGAAGTGCACTCACAGTGTATTGTATTACATAATGTGAGACACGTACACAGTTTCGTTATGACATGAGCTCGTAACCGAGAGTCCCCACTCCGGGACGTGTTGTTAGGTTCCGGGCGCTTAAAACGGGCGCTTTTAACGTATTATACATAACAAATTATTTATGAATCTAAAGACAATTATAATAAAATTATAGTCCATGTAGTGATAGGGTTGATAAGCAAAGCATGATGTAGGTACTCAAGTATTCAACTTAGGCATAACTATTCAATAATCTGTGACTTAGGTAGCTACCTATTGCAAGTTTTAATTATAAGAAATAGTAGGAATTCAGGAAAATAATATGTTTTTTTTTTGGCTGAAATTTGAATGAAACTTTATTAAGTAGGCACTATTGATAGATCTAACTATCAATAGTTGCACTGAGAACATTACGTCCAACTGAGAACATAGGCAGCTTTGAAAATTGTACACCTTCTTTTCGGTTTGAAGATAATGTTGTTACATAAAATCACAGAGTGTACTGAAATACCAAGTCGCCTCGAAGCGTCGCACTTTATTTATTGTGTAAAAATCCCCAGGGATGTCATGTCGGACTTGACCGACTAAAACCTATCCGTCTAGCGCCAGCAGACCTGGTCTACTCAGAACGATGTCCCGGATCTCCAAGCAAAATATGACTAGCACCACGGTTTTAGCTAAATTTGTTAAAGGCGAGGCCGCAGTGGCGGCCGTAGGTCTGTTGGGAGTCCTAGGACATCCTTCGGAGGGCTTACCAGAGGCTCCCAACCGTAGGCTGTTGGGCGTTAGTTGAGGTTTTTTAGTCGGTAGTAGTCCGGCATAACATCCATGACGATCACGTAAAAAAAAATGGCATACAATAACAACCGCGCTATAAGTGTCAGGCAATTAAGAGTACCGACTGGAACAGACACGTTAGATAAACGTACATGTACGACAGTTGTAGGCGTATGCAAGAGTTGTAGCTGAATATTATTGTGTTTTACAGCTTGGGAGCAAAGATTCATGTGCTTTAATATAATGGTTTCATGAAATTGATTTGAAAATTTTAAAAAACCGCAGAAAATATCTGTCTATCTCAGTGAGGCAGTTATAGTGATCGCTGTGTTGAGTGAGATTAGGGGTTCGAAAAAAAATATTTTATACGCTGATTGTCTCAGAGTTTGTGTATCATCTATACCTATTTACTTTTTCATGTTTTCAGTCAGTTCCTGTTAGCAGCCAGGGAGTTCATTATAATATTGTATTGTGCCTTAACTATAGCTGCCTCAAAACTCATCAAACAAATTCATTTCAATTTCATTTATCACTAGGTAGGTATTAAAAACATATTGAAACGTAGCTCGAATTCAATTTGCTTTATTTTATAGCCTAAATTAATCTTTTAATAATTTAGACTATTCCTAAGTATTTAGCCTTTTTGGACGTAATTACTTTTTTAATAAAAAAATCAAAGCAGTTTTGCCTTTGAGATAATCAAGATGGATAGATTAGCTAAAAGTTTATTATGTGTAGGTACCTATGAGTATTGAGTAGTATGTACTATTATGTACCTATAATATATTTTTATTTTACAGAATTTGGGACGAGCACTTACAAAAGTGCTCCTAGATAAATTTTCACTGTTTTATTACAGTAAAAGTAGTTATAAAATAGGTATCTTAATTTTATATTATTTTATACAAATAGGTAAGGAAAAGGCCGCCTGCTGGGACTAGATGCGAAAGGCACAAGAGCGTGTGTTGTGGCGTAAATTGGGAGAGACCTACGTCCAGGAGTGAACTGACATAGGCTTTTTTTTTAACGTGAGGGAAAATCCTTCGTGGATGCTATACCGGACTAAACTCCTACCGTCCTACCTACTAAAAAACCCAAATAAGCCCTCGGAAGAAATTGTGATGAATAAATATAACCAACTACAAAATTTTGCATTGCAATTCGTGTTTTATTTATAAGCGTTAAACAAAATGTTCACCGAACTTACTTTTGAGTGAACTTGAGGGGTAATAAATAAAATCTATTGCATCTTGATTCTTTTATACATTTTTTTAATGCATTAACATTAATAATGTTTGCTATACTAAATTCTGGTCTTGAGCTATGTCTATGGTCTTTACAACTACGTAACTATGTAGTAGCAAGTAAATATTTTTTTTTTTTGATAAGCTTTTTCTTTTTTTAAATATTTAGCTCACCGAAAGGACGCCGCCGCCTGGTGGTAAGTCACAGCGACATCTAGCGATTGGGGACCACTGTGCCAGTCTGTAAGACTATAGAGTGGTCCTCAAGTTGACGGCCCTATGATGTGCCTCTTCACGCTCCGCTTGAAGGATTTGAGGATTTTCATTGAAAATTGAGCATGTAAAAGATAAGTTATTAATATTAATAACTTATTTAGATGAGTGACAACCAGTTATTTATTCAGTAGATACGGTTGATAGCTTAACCACGTCTACAGCGATGTACTCACTACACACGTATGTGAAGGAATACAATAAACAGAGGGTGCCACTACAAACAACAAAACACACACGCACAGTTTGTTGAACAAACAAACGCTGCATTATCGTGTTACTTCATTTACACGACTTGTGCTTGTGTGACGTCTACACAAAGATATTAGATACACCAGTTAAAGTGAGGAGCTTCGTGAATTCACACACAGTGAATTAGTAACATTGTTTTATTTACACACTAGCTAATGCCTGTCACTTCACTCGCGTGGCAAAGTTGTCCCGTATCCATTTCTCAAAGAAAGTTGGTCCCTGGACAAAAAGTGAAGGATTAATCAAATGTTAAGGTTAGAGTTTATAACAAATAACAAACTTTCACATTTAAAACCTTAGTAGGCTTTTGGTTTCAAGAGTGTAGGTATATCTCTTATTTCAATTGTAATCGTAGCTCAATAGCTACGAAAACAATCAAATTGTACCGCAGACCACGCGTTGACTTCATATTTGACCTACGAAAATGATTCTGTTCTGACACAATATTGAAATAGCAGACTTAGACCTCAGACTCTATAAGTAGGTATTCTCTCATTCTTTATACATAAGCCGAGTCATATTTGAATGGCAAGTTCGTCTATCTAGTCTCTATTAGATTTCAGTCTGATACACTAATAGCTAGACTGACTGACTGTCTGATTGTGAAACCGCAGCCGCAGGGCAAAATATTAAGACAACGAGCACGATGATGAAATTTAGCTCGATATTTTATAGTTTGTTTGGAATTCAGATTCACTAGTAAATTATTAAGGCACGGATTTCTCTACTAATTTGGTATCTAATTGTAATAAAGTTGGAGCTTTTGGTAATTTTATTAAAGTTTGAAGATATCCTAAAGTTATCTGGGTGGAACTCGAACTCATTACCTTTGCTTTGACAATTAAGACTGTTCTCCTAAATTTCTTGCTTTTCTTTTTTACGTGATGGAAAATCATCATGGATGCTATGTCGGACTTCTACCGACTAAAAAACCTCACGTGTCCTGCCTAACAGCGTACGGCTCACCAAGGAAGGGAGGGGGGGTGCTATTACGCGTCTTTGGGGGTTTTTCGGATGTTATCCCGGTTTTAGGTGAAGGGGGCGTACGTATATCCGTCACGTCCCGCTGTCGTCTAGGGCCTGCTTCTGTAAAGACGGTGAGCAGCCTCCTCTTCGTCCTCAAGCCCCCGGTCATGGAGGCCGATAGTCTTGGGTTACTTTCTTGCTTAGTGTAACGTTGTGAAACAACGGGTGCAGATATTGATTAATATTAGGTGATTAGAATTAAAATTTAGATCAACATATGAAAGCGCCATCTACCGAGTAAGTGTCGCAACGACGGAAGCCTTGATTCGTATTTAAAGATGCGGTCTTGACGATTGAGTAGTTTCGAGTGGTGCCGCTAGAGGCGCTGTACAAACATATAAATGCGACCGCGCGCGAATTTCAAAGACCATTGTTCAAAGAATCCAAATATACTCGTCGCGAAGGCGTATGTGTATCAGAATATAAATCTAATCAAAGTAAAGAGAAATTAAAAGGAGCGAAGTACTCCCGAAGTGATCAGTGATTTAGCTGCAAGCGTCAATTACCCCATCATTGGGTGAGTTAAATTAATTATAATGTAATCTAGATTTTAAAACAGTGAAAATTAACGGCTGTTGGTCAACCCTGTTATAGGAGGGTAGATTACAGGGGTGTGAAAAATGTCTCTGTAAAATTAGAATATAACCAACCATTGTAAGATCCCCGATTCCTGAAATGGTTAACAGGAGTCGGCTGTCTTAGCAATAGGCGGGAAAAAGGGTTCCAGCTAACCCGTCATCTGGAACATTCCAGGGTTCACCCTACGGGCGACAAGCCATCATCCACCCTTCGGGTTCCACGAAGGAACGTTCATCCTACGGGCGACAAGCAATCGTCCATCCTACGGGTTCCAGAAGTTCACCATACGGGTTATCAAGGTCTACCCTGCGGGTTGCGCAAATCCACCCTACGTGTTGAGAACACCGTGCCAGCCGAAGTTGTGGACGGCACGGCTACGTCGCTGACGGCGTCAATACAAGAAGGCCAACCCAAGATAAGTCGAACCCTGCGAAGACCTTCGGGAACCGCACTTTCTGCCTGAAAACACCCACGACCCCGAGTTATATCTAAATTGCAATAAACTATCATTTTAAAATTTAATCTCAACTTCTTATTTATTCTCTGTTCTTATTCCTGAAAGCCTTCAGCTTTTCAGTAGCGCCCATATCGTGGTTTCAGGTAGCGAGAAAGCGATTTCCGACGGGAGTCGGGAGGTCATAGTTATAAGGAATTTTAAGTTGTGCAAAATAGTTTTAGGAGTGCCCGTTAGCGGGGTAGTTTCCCTCCAAATTATCATAACTACCCAGGAATTTGGCTCTCCTGACCTCTGCTGCCAACTTGTTCTTTCCGGCTTATTTTGTGTGTTTTTTAGTTATTTTAGACAGATTTCGGCATAATCAAGAACAAGGCAAAATTTGAATTTTTTCTCAACGTAAATTGTAATTTTTCCAAATTTTAACGGTCCCCAATTTATTTTTCACACCCTCAAAGATTTATTTTATGGTGGAAAATTTTCAATGAAATTTAAAGTAAAAGTTTTTTTTTTTCAATTTTAAATAGTACTGTTAAAGTCTGAAGTAAACTTCTAATTTGAAACGCTTACATTAATTTTCGTAAGTGAGTTGTATAGCATATATTAATCGTAAAAAGTAGTCACAGTATATCACCACCACAATTTTTATTTTTCTACGGCGTCAAACCGCCTCAATTTGTGTATTATTTTGTTGTATTTCCTATATGTGAATTTACAGCGAGACCAACAGCCGATAATCACACGTCTGGGTAACAATCCCTATTGAAATTTCACTATAGTAAAACGGTAGAACAAATATTTTACGAATTTCACTTCACGTAAATAATAAAAGATTTATAATTGTTTCACTTTTCGAATTACGTTGAATTCTGATACACTGAAATAAAACTGTAAGAAAAAACATTCCAAACGTAGATCACGCAGTGAAAACATTCTTGCCAAAAACAATTTTAAACTGATAACTTTGATTCGTGTTCTGAATAAACAACGGCAGATGTTGCTTTCATAACGTTTACGAGTAGGTTGATTTACTAGCTCGATAGTAGCGGAAATTTTTTTTTCCATATAAACTGTGGGTGGAAGTGAATAAAATACACTCCGGACACCAACAGTCTGATACAAAATATTTCCAGAATCGTCCAAGTACGAATCGGTTTTTCAAACAATTCGAAATATTCAAGGGTTCCGTAGTGGTAAGGAACAATTTACATAAAAGGTTAGTTACTACTATATAGTTCATTTTAAGAACCGTCCAAGTGCGAATCGTCTTTGACACAGTTCGTAATAATTAAGGGTTCCGTAGTAGTAAGGAACTATTTTAAAAAAAAAAATTAGTTGGTACGAGTTAATATACAATTAACTCTTAGTACGTTCGTGGGAATAGTTACATTTTAATAAAAAGAATATTAACGTCGAAGATTGCATTAATCGATTAAAACGGTCAAACATTTAGCTAACTTCATCAACCCATCATCATACACCTCACTGTCACTACTTACTGCTTCGGATTAGATTACATTTAAACACAGACAGACAGACAGACAATTAATATCTAGAAGGGTCCAATTTATTATTTGAGCAAAGGAACCCTAAAAGAACGTATTTCATAAATCAAGTATTTACTAAAGCAAATACTAAGTTTCATAAAGGTTCAATTCATAATTCGGGTCAACGAACCCTAAAACGAAGAAATTATTTTTCGTTATTCCGAGGGTGGGTCGAAAAATATTCACATTCCTCAATGTTACAAAGACGAATGCAGATAACGGTAAAGGCTGTAACACACTGCATGAAGATGCATTTGCGAATAGCGCATATAGTACATCAGTACAGTTACACAATAGTGTTTTTGATAGTTATTTTTTTGGAAAATATAAGGGTGTTAGCACACCGTAATAGAATATTGATACTTAGGTGGCACATAAGGTACCACAGTTCTTCACATTGTACAACTAGGTACATTTTGATACGGAAGTTTTACAATTACATTACATACTACTTAGGTAGCAAATAGATATCACACATTCATCATAATCATCATCACACACAATTCCAAACACTTAATAAGCAGTTTTTTTTTGTTTGTTTACATAGTGACACTGGCACTTCATGTTGTGTGACTCCCAAAGGCGGAAGGAGGGAGCAGACTAGCTACAGGCAGGTCACATTCGTTGATTATAGAAGGTGACTCAAATGTCCTAAGTTTTGTTCCCGACCAAAGCTGACGGGTTGTAATAGCATGGAATGTAGTGTGACACTGGCCTTAGATACAACGATAGAAAACACGTTTACATCAACTTTATTACGACAACATTAGACGCGCTAGCAAAACACAACTTACACAGTTTTGATTTCTTACGCACATACATACATATTATTCATTTAAGCACGCACATACATTTTATACTACTATGGTGGCACACAATGGTCCCATTTTTTTTATATAATGGGCGTTATAGCCAAATATTATTTACGGTCGTCATTTTTAGGGTTGACATAATAGTCATAGTTAACATTCTACTGCTAAGATTGCGAATAAGCACTTAGTTTCTGTTATTACCGCTAAGGTTGCAAATAAGCACTTAGTTTTTTTTATTTTATTTTGTTAAAGGGCTAAATAGCCTAGTAATTAGTTAGGGACACTACACATTACACACGACTTTCAAATAACTACACATGACAACGTGACAAACACATGCCGTGTTCGTCATGGGGACATAGGGGTTAATTAGTATCACGAAGGATTCTGCAAGTAAATTATTTTCTATCACTTTTCTGTTTCTTGGTTAGTTGGGAGTTTCTGTTAGTTGGAAGCATGAGTCTATCCCTAACAGAGTTCGTCGTTAACTGTTAGTTGGCAGCATGGTCTTGCCCTAACAGATTTATGTTGTGAGTTGTTACTGTTACGAGGAAGCATGAGGCTTACCCGAACAGATTTATGGTGGACTGTTATTTGGCCGCATTTGTCTTGCCCTAACAGTCTTAGGTGTAGGTCACCTTTATGTTTATTTTCGTCATATGGCTACTCCTACCACTCGGAAGCTAGAGGCTTGCCCTGGGGGATAGTCCATCCTATGATTCGGAAGTGCTACACTAGCCCTAGTAGGATGTTCTTCTCTGGGACGGTTGTATAAATCCCAGCCTTCAGCAAAAAGCCTTATTATACACACCCCACTTTCAGGCGGTGCGTATTACCTGAACCTTCAACCCAAAGCCTCAAATACGTCTTTTCTCTTTCTGTCCCACAAGAGCTTTCAGAATCACCTAAATACATCCTCCGAGTTGGTTTCATTAAGGTTGAGGCCGACTCTTCGCTATACCCAGCATCACATCATTCACACAGCACACTAACATACACACACACACATAGACAAGTAGTAGGTCTTAAGTTAGGGGCGTTCGAGGACGAACGCAGCATTTGACGTGTTATCGTACGTCAAACGCTCACCGGGGAGGGGGAGTATGTAACGTTGTGAAACAACGGGTGCAGATATTGATTAATATTAGGTGATTAGAATTAAAATTTAGATCAACATATGAAAGCGCCATCTACCGAGTAAGTGTCGCAACGACGGAAGCCTTGATTCGTATTTAAAGATGCGGTCTTGACGATTGAGTAGTTTCGAGTGGTGCCGCTAGAGGCGCTGTACAAACATATAAATGCGACCGCGCGCGAATTTCAAAGACCATTGTTCAAAGAATCCAAATATACTCGTCGCGAAGGCGTATGTGTATCAGAATATAAATCTAATCAAAGTAAAGAGAAATTAAAAGGAGCGAAGTACTCCCGAAGTGATCAGTGATTTAGCTGCAAGCGTCAATTACCCCATCATTGGGTGAGTTAAATTAATTATAATGTAATCTAGATTTTAAAACAGTGAAAATTAACGGCTGTTGGTCAACCCTGTTATAGGAGGGTAGATTACAGGGGTGTGAAAAATGTCTCTGTAAAATTAGAATATAACCAACCATTGTAAGATCCCCGATTCCTGAAATGGTTAACAGGAGTCGGCTGTCTTAGCAATAGGCGGGAAAAAGGGTTCCAGCTAACCCGTCATCTGGAACATTCCAGGGTTCACCCTACGGGCGACAAGCCATCATCCACCCTTCGGGTTCCACGAAGGAACGTTCATCCTACGGGCGACAAGCAATCGTCCATCCTACGGGTTCCAGAAGTTCACCCTACGGGTTATCAAGGTCTACCCTGCGGGTTGCGCAAATCCACCCTACGTGTTGAGAACACCGCGCCAGCCGAAGTTGTGGACGGCACGGCTACGTCGCTGACGGCGTCAATACAAGAAGGCCAACCCAAGATAAGTCGAACCCTGCGAAGACCTTCGGGAACCGCACTTTCTGCCTGAAAACACCCACGACCCCGAGTTATATCTAAATTGCAATAAACTATCATTTTAAAATTTAATCTCAACTTCTTATTTATTCTCTGTTCTTCTTCCTGAAAGCCTTCAGCTTTTCATTAGTTCAGAAGAGCTTCTTGCATAACTAATACTCGTATATAGGGAACAGTTAAAATATTTATGTTATTTTTCTAGTAAGCATCAGTCGTCTTTTATAATGTATTAACGGTTCTTGGATAATAATGAGCTATTCCACCGTACATCGTAATAAATCATGTCAAAATGTAACATCACCGACATTTTTGACACAAACCGACAGATATTATGATAAGAAACGGTAAAGTAAAACCGTTTGTCATCTTTTATGGGAAAGAGTTACTTTTATTGGTTCTATCTACGTAACTAGACCCAAACCGTAAGGGATAAAAATCTATTAAATTGATTTATGTTTATTTAAAACATTTCATGACTTTTATTTTTGTCTCATATCTCTTCATTTTTATTACATAATAGGTGTCTGGTCTTTTGGCAAGCTTGCATAGAGACACACTAGTTAAACACGCAGAACTTCTATCAGAATATTTTTAACTAAAATTCATTGAATTCCCACTTTTTTATTATAACAACTTAGTTTTAAGCAAGAAACGTCCGCAACTTACGGCAACATATTTTTAAATGCCAACAACATTCACCATGCTATTCCAATCAATTTACACAATATTTCAAAGAAACGTAATTTTTCCCCCTCCGGCCACATTGGCAACTGAGATTCGCAACCAGTTGTTAAAAAAGAAGAAATAATATTGCTACGCAACTAGTCGCTCAAAAAGAATATCTATTCCTGTTTGGAAACCAGCGTAGAAGAGAGTTTAGTTTCGCAATCAGTTATCAACAAATAAATAAATATCTTTGTTTACATCTGGTATGATATGATAGTATGATAGACAAAATTGAGGAAGTATTCAAGATGATGAAAGAGAGACTACTCGATATTCTGTGCGTGAATGAGACAAAGAGGAAAGGATGTGACACAACTACACATGGACCCTACACAGCTGGTCAGTAGGTCGGGTGTGACTGAAACCAGTAAAGCGTGTCAGGGCGTTGGTGTAGTACTGTCTGCGAGAATGAATGATTGTGTAAGCCCAAGACTCCTTTGTTGAGGCCGAAGGTCGGACTTACCCGCATCTTTGTTTTAAAAGGATTTCGCAAGATGCGCGGTGACGCCGATCTTCACGAGACCAAAGTGAGAGGCAGGCATTTTGGGAGAGTATGAGTGATGTTTTGAGTGAGTGTAAACAAAATAAAAACTGATTTTATAATGATTTCTTCATTGGCAACTGGATGTGAAACAGGAATAGATATTCTTTTTGAGCAACTAGTTGCGTAGCAATATTATTTCTTCTTTTTTAACAACTGGTAGCGAATCTCAGTTGCCGATGTGGCCGGAGGGCTCAGCCCCTCCCCAATCGCATACCTACATCTATCACTGCCTCACTGAGTCAGACAGATATTTTCTGTGGGCCTTTAAAATTGTCAAATCAATTTCATGAAACCATTATATTTAAGCACAATGAATCTTAGCTTCCGCGCTATGACACAATATATTCAGCTGCAACTCTCGCACACGCCTGCAACTGTCGTACATGTAGGTACGTATAGCTAACGTGTCTGTTACAGTCGGTACTCTTAATTGTCTGGCAACACTTGTGCTGTTATGCGACAATGTTGCTAGTATTATTAATTTTACAAAGTCAACTGCTTTTTTGGTGCCATAGTAAAAGGAGATTTAGGTATAACATGGCTGTTATTCTATGAATGACATACCTATTTATTGAATTATCTAATAAGTACTTAGACGGTGGCCGAGACTTTATTCCCGTTCCCGCGTCCCATGAGGGCATATTCCAGTGCAAACAGTACCATCTGTGTTATCTATATCACTACACATCTATCTCAGTAACAATTTTAGGCAAATCCGTGGTGGTAGTCAAAGTATGCTTGCATTGCTTGCAATCCTGGGGCATACTTCCGAGCTACCCAGAACGTCATGCGCTAGACGAATAGGGAAGGACGGTGTGGTTTTAGTCAGTTCAAGTCAGACATGACATACCTACTTGAGGCTTTCAACACAATCAAACAAAGTGTGACTTGGTGTTTCACTACACTCTATACCTACACACTATGATTTTAGGCAACAACTTTTTTTTTTTTTTTTATAAATAAATATTCACGGATATCTCTCACAACGCTATCTGATCCCAAAGTAAACTAGGAATAACCTGCTTGTGTTATGGGTATCAGACCACGGATATTAATACTTATATACTTTTAAATATAAACATATTATACATAGAAACACCCAGACTCTTGAGATAAACATTTATGGGTCACACAAATATTTGTCTCCGGTGGGAATCGAACCCACGACCTCCAGCGCCGCAGGCGGTATCACTGCCGACTGCGCCACAGTGGCAGTCTTTATGTTCTTTTTACGTTTACGTTACGTACTTTATGTTCAATCAGAAAAGAAGGTGTACAATATCAAGGCTCCTATGTCCTCAGTAGCACGTAATGTTCACAACGCAGGTGCTGGGGTAGACACACGGCAGTCACCGGGGTCCCTTGTGTGTGCAACATATTTTCTGCTGGAATGAAAATTGCACAGAAAATCTATGCTTTATAATAATACACGAGTAGTCAATAATTGGTGTACCTGGCTCAAGAAAAAGCCAGGTACACCATTTATTGACTTGAATAGTGGTCAGTATTCATTCTAATCACATATTCATTCAATCCTTCATAAATCCAGAAACATCATTTATTGACTTGAATTGTGATCAGTATCAGTCAGTCATTCATTCTAATCACACCGCATTCTATTCATAATTCCATCATTCAGTATATTTTACACTTTATCATTATGATGTTATCAAAGCTGATACGAAATGACCTGGTATGAAAATGACATGAAACTGTCATGATCGTTCACAGAACTATAATAACTAGAGGCCCTGTTAGAGGTCGAATTTCAACCACATAAGATTTTCAAAAAAGTAGTTTTGTGCACTTCTTCTCCATATAAACTTTACCTGTGTCAAATTCCAAGTTTATTCGTTCACACAGTTTTCTTAAAAAGGGGTAGAAAGTTTTCGCTTCATGTGTATCGATGATTATCGAGATAGATAGATATTGATGACTATCGGAATATTTACGAGTACCATGTCCATTTTCACTCGTGAGTATATATTTCGGTACTTGTTTAAGTACCATGATCACGCAGTGGCTGGAAAATGAACTAATCAATGTTGTTCAGTGTACCAGTCCATAATTTTGTTTTGAATCAATCAATAAGGGTATAGGAATCGGGTAATATCAATAAATTCATCTGTCAATAAAACTATAAAGTTCTTGTTACAAAATTTTATTTTCTTTACACCATTTATTTAAACATATAACATTTTTCAAAGCACATATAGCATTATGATAAACACAACTATACATATCAGAAGAATTTTCATATTTTTTATACAAACTTATAAAACTAGGACAACCTTTGTCTTCTAAATTAAATACATTGTCATGATTTATAATATATTTTAACCACATCATTTTTTCGGATCCTTTTACAAAAACAGATTTATCTCCTAAAATATTTATAATTAATCTCTGATAATCTGAATAAGGTACAACTCCTTCATTCCAAAATATCTTTCGGTTACGCTCAATCCAACTCACTGATCGTCTTTCTTGCTTAGTTAAGTTATAAAACGGAAATGGTTGCCTGATTTGAAACATTTGTATTTTCTTATCATACATTATAGCGATTTCTTTAATAATGAATTCATTTGCTTCTGTTTTGAAACCTTGAATGTCTACTATAGCAGTCATGATAACCGGCGTATAATATTACTTAAAGGTTTGTATTCCACCAATCGATCGTTTATAATTAAACAATATGCGGCTGTATCGTCCGGTATTAAAGTAGAACATTCAAATTCGAGACGTACATCAACCGGGCCAGTTTTAAGACAGTCGTTTTGCCTTGAACAATCTAAGATAAAGAGGGGAGCCCTTTTTTTAAAATCTATCAGATCAAGCAACGGGTCCACCGGAGAGTTGTAATACGACTGACGAAATTTTACATACATGTCGTATAATATACTGTATTTATCCTCAGAAAATTTTAAGCATAAGGGTTCATATGGATAGTACTGCGAGTTCAAATATAGGGTTACGTTTGTTACATCACAATGATCAAAAAGTGAACTATCTTTACTTCTATTATTTTTTCTATTAGTCTGTAAGCAGAAAATAACATATCGGGGCTTTTCCAATTGTGATGCAGTCTTAACTGACCATGAATGCTTGGTAGTTTTAGGTAGCAATGGATACTCATATAAATCCCAATTCCTAAATGCCATTTGGATGGGTTTGTCTTTTTCTAAATGCTTTAATAGTACCAATCTTTCCCTATCTGACACTTTTATATGAGGTACTCTCCATTGTACTCTATGTATCTCTATTTGGAAATAGGCAATATCTTCTGTTAGTATTACACTATTTAGGTTAGAATTGCTTCTATTTAGTACTAGCTCATGTTTACAATTAATTACGATTTTGTTATAGTCTTCTGCAAACCCTAAGACTTTATTTAACGGTATAACTGCACTAAAATGACCATCGCGTTTAAAACCATCCAAATTCCATCCCCACAAAGCTGCAACTTTGTTTTCTCCTTGATTTAATGAAATGTAAGACTTTATTGTAGAGGTTATGCCTGAATTTTTGATTCGATCTATTTCAATACCATTTATTTCGTATCTGATATCTTGAAATAAAGACATTACAGAGTTATTAGTAAACGTAACAATCTTCTTAACAGATTTGCCATCTTTATCGAAGGTTTTAGCTTGTCCTTCAATGTATATTGAACTGGCTGATGGTAATACGTATATATCTTGCTGGTGTATAGGAATTCTGATTTCATCATTTTCTCTGAAGCTATTGTTATAAGGATTATAAGTATGTATTTCATAACTTTCAATCGAAGTATCGAAATGTGGTAATTCAGTTATCTGTAGCATATTCATAGTTTAAAACCAAGAGATTTGAGGAAATTTTTATTTAATTTCGTTAATTTTTTTAATTTTTTCGGACGTCTTTGCTGTTTAGCAATCTTAAAAGAATTAAGATGCTTTATATTACTCATGGAGTTTTTATTAAACAATATCATTTTAGTTTTCTTAAATGTAGGCGCACCTCAATTTTCTGTTCTTCTCCAAAATTAATTCCGTAGCCGAATTGATCAACAATTTTAACAGTTATAGATGAAATTACTGTTTTATTCACAGGGAAATAAATAATGTTTTGTGGTGATTCTATGCACCATTTACGTACTTCTGTTTTAGACACAAATTCATGAATAATATGAGTTGGTAGTCCATTGGAGTAAGAACCAGAAACTAGATCACATTCGATTCTGATTGTAGGCAAACTGTTATTTTTATCATAAGCTCGTGGTATCGTGTTTAATACAAAACAGTTTAGCAAAGCACACTCGTATTCTCCAGATAAACTTAAAGGTGGTTGAAAATAAGAAACTAATTCTGATTTACACCCAGATATGTTGACCGTTATAGACATGCTTTTGTACTGAAGAGGTTTCAACAACGTTGCTTATTTTATTCCCTGACTACACCAAAATATATTTAAAAACTTTAGACAAAGGTGACCGCAATTATATGGGTGATCACGCTGAATATTATCATAGTTGTAACGAACATTGGAACCCAAATATTGAATGAGTTCTTTTGGAGGCTTGAGGTTACCGTAACTATCAAAATATTCTATATTATCATTATATTTCGCATAGGCTACCCAATGAGATCCAGAATTTTTAGATGTATCTAAATTAATAACTCCACATTCTTTTTTGGATGGTCGTTGTGGCAGTTCATCTCTCATAAAAACACCTCGAAAATAAGGAATACTATTTCCATATTTCAAAATGTCCAAATTTGTTAAGGCTCGTTTGGGTAGCCGATACTTTAGTTTTTTGCTTTCGACATAAAAATTCCAAGCCCGTTTTTGTGAGGTTTAAGATGTAATCCCTTTCCGATGCAAAGAGCTTCCATCTTTTCATTGTGCCGTTTCAATTCATCAAACTGTTTCTTAGCGACTTTAAATTCGTTTATAGTTTTCGCTATACCAGATGCCCCACCAGCCAAGGCTCCTACAGCTGATAATCCCGCAAATATGGGAATCAAGGGTAGCACACCACCAGTTTTTGGTACAGGAATAACGCGAGGTAATTTAATGGATGTATCATTTGCTATATCTCTAGCAACTGCCATAGCCAATTCTATCGCCATTTTTTTACATTTTGGTTTTAGTTTCTGTAGATGCCTTTTTGTTTTACTTATGACATTTTTAAATTTATCTTTTAAGCCATGTGTGGCTTTATTTTGTTTCAGTGGCTTATCATTCACGGCTTTCAAACCAGAACCAGTTTTAATTTTGGCTTTCATTGTTTTGCTTACAAGATGCGCAGCAAGCTTTTCACCTGTACTAGCATCAGAGGCAACAGTGCGCTGTTTTGCCATTTTTAATAAAATTAAATCTGCTTTATGTCGATCAACTAAGTTTGAAGACTTGTGATAGGCAATATCGTGTTCTTTACAGTAATCGTCTAACTTATTTATTCCTTTGTCACCACGTAAAAGCCTTTTAATTAATTTCGTACCAGGACCGCAATAATTGTATCCTGGTAAGTGAAATTCAAATGGTAAGTGATTAATAAGCCAATTAAGAACACTACTATCTCCAACTAAACACATCATAAGACTGATCAATGTTGAATAAAATACTTAATAAATACTTGAGTATTATGTAGTATAAACATTTCTAAATTCTATAACATTTTACAGTTATAATATATTCGATTTTGAAATCCAACTATTTTCACTTGAGGGCAGACCTAGCCACTTTACGAATACATTGGTTCCTTTCTTTCTGAGTACCTTTTCAACCAGATATACGTTTGGATGTTTGGTTTTTAGGAGTTCTTGCGCATAAAATGCTCCTAATATAGGCTGTCCTCGGATAGCATCTTCAATTAAGTAGGTGATGGGGGTGGTATTCTGTATTTTTCTAATTTTAAATATTTCTGTTGACCAGTTAGGTGTATATCCTTTTTCAAATGTTCCTTTGTATTTACTTATTCTCACATAATCGTTTAATTTAAATTTACTTTTTGATTTGTTTCTTATATTCAATTCTAAATATCTTTCCAATATTTGACTTTTATTATTTTTATTTATGTTCGCGGGAATCTCATTAATAGTTCTATGATAAGTGTGATTATAATTATAAATCACATCGTCTAGGGTATTATTTATCCAGTTGTAGTTACCTCTTAAACTGAATTCTCTGTATAGTTTAGATTTCAAGGTTCTGATAAATCTTTCGACTATTGACGCCTTTTTTGTAGAATATGTTGAGTAATGATTAATATGATAAATGTTCATAAGATTTTTAAATTTATTATTATAGAATTCTGTTCCATTATCAGTCTGCAGATTTTTAGGAACACGACCTTTATCCAGCAAAAGCTTAAACGCTTCACATACAACCTCTTTAGTCTTATTTTTCAATGGAAATACCCAAGCATATTTGGAAAATGTATCAATAACAGTAAGAATAAAACAATTATTTTTATTTTCTTTTGAAATTGAATGCATGTCCACCAAGTCTGCTTGCCATAGGTCATCAATATCTTTTATAATAACTTTTCTTCGAGTAAAGTTTACTCTTGCATTTTTATGAATTTCGTTTACAACATCAGTCTTGCTCATTTTAGTTTATATATTTATTTGATTTTATAATTTGTAATATTATATTTTCTTTCAGGATATTTAAGCAATTCACATATTATATTCGGTAAGACTGATTCGCTTAAACTGAATTAAACTCTATTTATTGCTAGTATTTATTCTTTGATTATATGAGCTTCTTTTAGCTCTTCTATAATCGATAAAATTTCATTGTCATGATTTGTATTGCCAGCATCTCTTGACGCAATTAATAATTTCAATCTCTCCACTAGCTCATTAGGATCATCCCAATATATCAAATCGGTATTGGTTTTATACTTCTTCAGATTTGGTAAGCTGCCCCCGAGTTTTGTTGATAATTTTTCGTTTAAAGTGACACAAAACAAGGGTTTGATTATTTCCCGATATTTTATTCCTTTGTCGCCTTTTATTTGCCCTTTGGGATTGAAATCTCTCTTATGAGCGCTCGTATATTGTAATATATCTTTATAGACAAGTTTATCTCTATTTGTTATTGATTCTAGATCAGGATTCTTTCTAAATAAGAGTTCTTTCAAGCCAGGGGTGAACTCATAAGTATTGGCTCCAACTTTGATGAATAATACCTCATCATTATTTAAACTGCCTACTTTAGAAAATGATACTGTTGAATTGCCGATCATTAAAGTTTTATTTTCTTTTCTTATTCCAAATGGCACATTTAAACAGTCATATATACCATGAACATCCTTTCCTTTCAGCGAAATTTCTAAATTTTCTATATTTTTATTTATCGGAGTGCTTGTAGAATTGAAATCTGCATTGGTATCAGCTTCATAATATTTCTCATCCTTAGTAGATGAATTAACAGAATCATCGTCCGACATAATTAATTCGGATTTTATAGGTATATTTTCCTCATCAGAATTATTTTCTGATAATCTTTTAGAATTTACTAGTGTTTTAAGTGGCTCCGAAACGGGTTTTAATATTTTGTCAAGAGATAAATTCATTTCATGTTCTTGATTTTTCATTTCTTTTAATTTACTTTTAATTGAGGCAACTGATTTCATTAATTCCATTTTGATATTTTGCTCCATGATCATCAATTATACCATATTCTCCGACGGGGGCTGTGATACTAAATAAATTCTATTCGACAGCTATTTATATTTTATGATATGAAGCCGTGTCATATTTTATAAAAAAAAACATAAATTTCTCTTTGGATCACATATTATTCGATTACTTGCTTTTATGACCAAGTATACACATTTAGAGAATGTTATTAATGGTTATTCAAGGTTCTTCTATCAAATCTATTAGATTTCCATTGATTCTGATTATTCGTGCCCATAATCTAAGCCCTTCATAGTGAAATTTTAAAAATCTATAATTTTCGTTGTAACGAGGTATTAAAATAGCACTGTAATTATCATAGTTAACAATTTTTGCAATATGAAGTCCACACAATCGCTTTTCCGTTATCATAATATATACTCTATCACCAACATTCAAAGACATTGTTAACTGAGTTCTGGAAAAAATATTATACTTGACAGCTATTTATATTTGCAAAATACTTTGTGAGATTTATTAACTATTTAAGTACAGAATCTCGATAGCCCAAACTATAATCATCATCTATTCGAAATAGAGGAAGTTATCAAATGATTTTCTATATCTGCCTTTATTAAGTTCACAATCTTTATTTATAGTTAAAAAGTCATATGGACGTACCCACACTTTTGTACACAGATGTTTGAATTTAGCCCATTCCATATCACTATTTACATGCTCATCGTATATATGTTTTAAATTTAAATCGTCTTGTTTGAAGATAACCAAAAAGTTTACATTGTCACGTAACAGCTGTTTAGGTACTTTTGAGTAAGTCTGAGATAAATAAAAACAATCTATTGATCTATGTCTTCCCATCGTGTAATAGTTTCGAATGTTTATTTGTTTTTCACCAACCACATCATCAAATATTATAATAGAATTAGGTAATGCGTCATTGGGATGAATGACATCTTCATCGGATGTAAAAGTCAATAGTTTCACTGTCGGGACCCTTTCTAGAACTTTTTTGAGAAAGCAATATTTTGGTTGCGAGCTTGTTTTCGAATACAAATAAACATTTTTAAACTTCAAACCATTTTCATGTATTAACAAACTTAGCATAACGTTAGTTTTACCACAATTTGAGGGACCACATATTATACATCTGATATTATTCGGTAGCAGTACGCTATGTTTCGAGCGCAACGTATTTCCTTTACTCAGTTCAATATTTTTAACTAATAGGGATACTGGATGCTTAATCCACTTCATGTTTGGTTCTGACAGAAATTTTATATATGTATATGTATTTATACCATGCTCACATTGCTTATTTCAAAGCATTGTGGCATTTTCATGCATCCCTTTCTCAATCTTTCTTAATCGTGATCATAATACAAGAAAACACTTGCACAGTGATCAAAAGTTCTAACGAACCTGGTTGCTCAGAATGCGTTGGATGTATTTACAAACATCACGTCATACAAGGAGACTATTTTCTCAAATATCTACAACATTTTTTAAATAAAACTCATATCATAGCTTTTTTGTATATATTTCAAGTGATTTTAAGTATACAGACTTAACTAAGTACGACTTAAGTTTAAGAAAACAAACTATCTTTAAACTAGAACTGTCAACATATGTAATTACAATGCCCCCAGGGTACTGTCTCAATTTGGTTGTTCTTAACATTCCTCTTATCATCTATTCTGTTTAGTACTATTTTATTTACTTCTTGCGAAAATAGTACATGTTTCATTGATTTGATCATATTCATCTTACGTTTTAATGTCAAGTTTCTAAATAATACATCTTTATAGTTATGCAATTTTAAACACCTTGTAACTGGTTTTGATACTCCCTTAGCTTTATTGATTTGTTTACTTAATGATTTAATGCAGTACAACTTTGCCCTTAAACCTATAAATTCAATCAATGGGTCTCCACCAAACTCATCTTTAAATAAACCTGGAACTTTTTCATTTATCTTAGGCATACCGTAACAATTATTAGTTTCAAAATTGCTTGTATCAAAAATTGATAAATTATCTCGCATATCTTTGTAAAAATCTTTAGTTTGTATTAAATACAGTAAACTGTCTGTATCTGTGTAACACAATTTAGCTTTGTTACTATATGTACTCTTTATGAAATTGTAATGAAAATTATATACGTGTACTTTAGAGTATTCTAGTACCGCAAATCCAATATAGATTGGTCTATCTAAAATAAGTTTTTCAGGACTTAATTGTATGGCTATAAAATTTTCATTAAAAATGGAAATGCTCTTTAAATTAGGCTTTGAAATTAATTTCTCAGCTCCAATTACTTTATTGGTTTTATTTGAATCATCATTCCATTTAGTTACTAATTTAACATCCACATGTTTTCGTTTGTTTTCTATGGTTTTGCCAAATATTGAGTTATTTAAAAGTTTAAAAAAATCTCTTTCAAATGATGTTGAGGCTTCTTGTCGTAGCTTAGTATTTAATTTGATATATTTTTTCAGAAAACTTTCTTGTCTAAAACAAAGAATTCTATGTATTTTTTTTAAAATAAGACCATTTCTAAGGCATGCTTTTAAATGGATATAATGAATAATATAATGATACTTATCATATAGATTCGCAATTAATTTTGGTGTTTTACCGCCGACTGGTATGAATTTTTCAGGAGCAAAAGGTAAGTCACTGTGTAAATCATGCAAATGATCTGGATACGTTAAATCGACTTCCAAGATATAGCCGTGCTCGGAATTGTCAGGAATATTAAATAAATCAAATTTTTTCATTTCATTACAAGTCATGAATTTAAATTCTGATATAGGTAATTTTTTCATCATAGCATACCCATATAGATTATTACAGTCTAAGTCTATTAAAAATGTGGATGGTTTTGTTACATCAAAATTAGGTAAATAAATATTATTGGCCTTGGCATATCGGTAAGAACATTGTGCTAATCCACCACGTATTCCTTTTTCTAACATGTTATATACTTCTAAATCATGTATTAATTCTAACTGAACGCCTGTGTAAAGAAGCATAGCATCCCAACTCAACCCGGGTGATGAGACATAATACGCAGGGTCGAGTTTGTAATGCTGCATACAAATGTTTCTAAAATTTTCGAATATATCACATAATAATAATACATCAGACTTCAAGTACAAGTCAGTATATTCACCAAGAGAACTTATATTAAAATATTGCCATACATTTTGAGCATGTTGATATTCACTATCAGTAATATGCCGCATTTGTAGACTGTTGTAAAATTTATCTTTCTCAGGAAGTCGTGTTTCACTGTATTTTAGCCACGAGGACATGTATTCATACGGATATATACCTTTCTTTTGGATTAAACTGAATTGATTTTTATCCGGAAAATGTGACGATAAATGAATAAAATCATTGTCTGTCAAACTTTTACAGAGATTGTCAAGGCTAGAACTAAGAAATTGAAAGGAGTCTATAAATTTAATCTTAATCGGTTTCGAATCTTTGCCAGTGTGGATTATTTTCGTTATAGTTAAATATTTTTCTTTAGTTTTTGCTATTATTTTTATCTCACCGTTATATTTCGATAATTCAGATATAAATATATGAGCATCATAACCAGATAAGTTGTGAAATATAACAGGTATAAATTGACATACTGTATAAATTAAATTACAATGTGAATGCGCTGCACCTCTGTACTCGGATGTAATATGATCATGATCACAGACTTTGTCATCGAATAATAAATTGTTACAGATGTGACAAGTAGTAGCACTACGATAACTATCAATTTGCTCTCCAGTCATACAACGCATAGGTTTATTTTGTATTAATATTTTATGAATCAAAATAACGTCTTCAATTAATCGTTTAATAAATACTTTAACGCAGTCAAATCCTCTGTACGTTACAAATTTATTCAAGCTACTGTCATGCGAGCAACATATATAATATGCAAAACATGATGGTACGTGCATTTTGTTTTTTATCGTATTTTTAGTGTTCTGTTTTATTTTATAATCTGTGAGTATACTTTCAAAGTCTGCGTATATTACAAAATTTATTCTTTGCTTTCGCTCATAATTCTTAAACTGCAAAATACTATTCCTGTCCGGCAGTACCTACAGTTAAAATTTTCGAGCAAGTGTGTGAATTATACTTAACTTCAGATTTAAAAAATTGTAAGCACGTCTCACATAAATACATTTGACCTTTATGACTAGAAACTTGCCGTCTTACCAGCCGTAAAAGGTTTTTTATCAAACAATAATGACCTTTGTTGCCTTTTTCAATATATAACAGATTAATATGTTTATTCGTCTTGCAATCAGACCTGTAGAGAGGGCCAGTTACGGTATTATTTTTATCCAATCCATATACATTAATACTCAATTCAGATTTTTTTTTTTCAAATATTTTTATATCTTTTGACGAAGGAGGAAATGACATCCCTTCTACATTTAATATCGTATTAAAATGTGGATAGGAGCTCGTCCTGCAGACATTAGCTTTAGCTGGATGCAATGCTGCGACAATACTCCATAAAAAACAGTAATCATCAGTATTACGTATATTTAAACAACTTTTGGTATTTCTTATAATATTCGGCAATGCCATATAAGTGCCACCCCGCATGGGGCAATATTTATTTATATTTAATTCCAAATGACTTATCGAAACAAATGACCATCCAGATTCAAAATGCTCAAATTCTGTTAGTTTTCTTTTCATTATTTGTATTATATTTGAATACATTTCACTAAAATCAGTACTATTATACATAATTTCATATTTCGTATTAAATGATTTGAGTTGTTGTTGTTCACTTCTCTGAGGTAGTAAAAAGTAAGCAAACAACTCAAAATTAACTTTAATACAAGTATTTTTCATTAATAACATTTTAATTATTTTCGATATATCTTTTCGCTTATCATCCAAGAACGCCTCGGGTATGAGGTACTCGTCTTCTATAGATGGGTTTAAGCGATAAGTCATAATTCGATTTCTAAAGGCAGTGGCTATAACATCAATATTTTCAAACTGTGATCTAATTATGCAATTCGATTTATGAATATTCGTTCGCATATGGTATCTATATTTATATTCAGGGATCTCAACTTTACATTTTTCGCAATAAATATTCATTGATAAATAATTATTAGGATCATAAATATTTCTGTCATTCTCATATTCTGGGATATCAATAATACTTTCATCGTTATAATAATTGTCAATAATATTATCAGAGCTTGTTGATGTGCCACCGCTTGGTTGTATGGCTGGAAACAAAAAGAAACACAAGTTCGCTATATAATTTATTAATTTACATAATGCAAACACTTAAAAATAGGTAAATGAAATATAAAATTAATAATAAGTAGTATAATATAGTATGTAGGTAGTAAAGTACAGGTCCACATCGAATACACACTTCATAATACGAATCAGTTAATAGTCCTTATTATCATGTTTCATTTCTCATTAATCAACAGTAAGATCATTAAATGTTTTTTATGCCTCTAAGTATGATACGAAACTCATAGAATATAATCTTTACGAGTGTAAAATGTAATTTATAATAAAATAGACAATATTACTAACGAGAATAGATGATTATTGATATGAATTTATAAAAGTAGGGGTACAGTTTTTAAACTCCTTCCTCGCACTAGAAATGTATGCGTTAAGGTGTCTCCAAGACTCTGAATTTTCATCACTCTGGTTTTTCACAGTTATCACAGAATGACGCCAGCGATTTACGGGTTGAACTCGTTCTATTTCGTCTGTTTTGTATACTTTAAGTTCGATATAGTATGTGCCTGATTTTTGCTCATGCATTTGACGAGCAAACCCATTCGCCAGTCTCCTCGTAATATATGAATATATCACTGGGGGTTTTTTATCTGGCGCTACCTCCATAGCATCTTCATCACTGTCACTCCCGAATAAGTCACGAGCTGTGGTCTTGGTGACTGAGGGGATTGCGTGAAATTGCTTACTTTTCTTTGACGATGACGGCAGCGGTTGCTGCGAGCTGCCCGTTGACGTCAGCTTTCGCTTTTTATTTTCTTTCGGTTTCTGTTTGCTCTGCACCTGCACTTCATCCGATGACTCGTCCTCCGAAGGGAAGAGCTGATCAGCCGTGTGCTTAGACCTATGAAAATAATAAAAAAAATCAATAAGTCTTTACAAAATTGTTTTGAATGCTTTGAATATTTGAATGATTGAGTACTGAAATGTTGAATAGTGGGATAGTGAAATTATGTGATTAGAAAGACATTTAATTTAGAAGTTTGGTAATTATCCATCATCTATTCTCAGGGCTTTGTACTAAGTTGATTAACTGCTAAGAAAACCATAGCCTTGAGCAATCTTCTAGAGAAATTAATAAAATTTATTAGAAAAAATACTTACATTATCCAAAGTATATGGTGCTTAGTAAAAGGTGCGACTGCTTCTATCTGAAGAATTTTATTAATGTGATCCAGCTTCTGAAGATGCTCTCTTTTATAGCAGCAAATCAACGTCATACAATTCCATATAAGGATTAGGGCCCATGTATCAAAAATGCATTGTCAGATTTAGGAATCAAATACATAAAACAACATTTACGTTACCAAGGAGGAACTCGATGACATATCGATATCAACCTTATTTACACCTCATTAAGATACAACATGTATCTCGATGACTAAGTGGCTAGTACTCGAGTAATTGGCTAGTAACAATTAATAAGTAAACTAATATATACCTGGGTTTATCTGCTGCACATTAAGTTGATGATTATTAGATACTAGCGGATACCCCGCGGTTGCACTCGCAAAGCTCCCGTTCCCGTGAGAATACGGGATAAATTATAACCTATGCGTTATTCTGATGTGTAATCTATATTATTCTAAAGTTTCATCAAAATCCATTCAGTAGTTTTTGCGTGAAAGAGTAACAAACATACATTCTTTCTTACAAACTTCCGTGTTTATCTTTAATATTTATTAGATAAGTATGATGTATTACTGAAAAAAACATAAAACACAAATAATCACATAATATTATAAAGGTGAAGAAGCCAAGTGAGATGTGTAGGGACCGTGCCGTGTGGCGCTCGGTTCTCTTTGCCTACCTCGCAAGGGAATTGGCGTGAAGATGTATAGATAGAGAGATAGATAGGCATGCAGTACTTACACATCACAGATCTAAAAATGAATTACAGTAAATGTGTATATTCGGGTGGTACGGTTTTGGTATCTGTGCGAGTGCAGTTCTTGTAAGACAAATGAAATTGACACAGTTAAAAATCTACATTATAATAGTATGATCCGTACTTCTTTAAGGTCAGTGGTAGTTATTAAAGCACCTGAATACATCAGGTATAGATATTTCGGTGCTCTTTATCTGGAGCTGACTCTAATATATTAAAATCCCTTGTCATAGTGTTTATTAGCGAACGCCTGAAGAGGCTCGAATGATTTTTATGAAATTTGTGTATGTTTGGTAGGTTTGAGAATAGGCCATTTTTATATCCCTAGGTGATAAGGATGGGTCTGAATATAGCAAAACAATGTTTGCTGGGATCAGCATATACTCCATGCTTGGTTTTTACCAAAGGCTTCCTTCGGAGCCCGGTTCACTAAGTTTGTATAAATTCTTCCATAGTGATATGTATGCAATCCGAAACGGTACAGCGCCGCATTGTCTCGAGTATAGAATTACATCGGCACGCGTTCCTTAAATACTTATGTACTCATAATTTCGTAGCGAATTTCAACTTTATTAACTCTCAAATATAGTTTCCAAATCTTATATAAAGGATAATAATATCGCTAAAATTTAATTAGTTGAATTTCGGGAGCGAGTGAGAGCAATCGATGATATTATTATGTCGGTAAGTGTTTATAAAATGCTCCTAATTACAGTTAGTTAGTTAGTTATATTATATTATTTGTATTTTATTAATATTGTAATGTTAAATTGATTGAATAAACACTCGTACAAAGTAACATTCCCATTGGAATTTGTAATAAAAACTTGTTTGTGAACTTGTGATTTTTAAACATTCTAAACCATTATATTTATTAAATATTTTTTATTTTCAGGACACCGAGAACGACCTCTTCAACTTCATTCCTATGAATGGAGTAGCACAAAAAAATGAAAGACTGCTGAATCTGGAAGGTCCAAGTAGCAAGCAATTGAAAAGGTCTTCAACGGCTGCATTTACGTGCATAAAAAAACTTACTCGCGGATCTAAAGTAATACGGATTGAAATTTACGACACCGAAAATTTTCCTGATCATTTAGGGACTCTATGTAATTGTGATGCTGAATTATGTCTACAGCACGTAGTTAAAAATGTATTTTTGGACGAAATTTATAAATCTGTTAAAGAAATTGCTGTAAAACTTTCATTATTATTAGTAAGATTTGTCTTATTATTTCAAACATTAATACAAGTAGTAGCTAAGTATACCTCCCTATATTACATACGGTGACTAAGTAAAGTATACCTCCCTATAATACATTTAATGATTACCAGCAACCAATTCGAATTAATCGATCATTCATTCGATCGTAATTATTGCAGAGAACCAGTTACCTCTATGAGTGAGTAATGTAATCATTCTAATATCTACTTACCTATATAAAAACCAAAGAACGTGAATCATTTAATTGTATCTACTTGCATACACTACTCTAAACACCACGATCATACTACAATGTTGATATGTGATAGGTACGTTGATATCTATAATTCTATTGAACAGCACATTCTTGTTGCCGCAACTTTCGTACTAAGGTGCATAGAATCATTAATGATCTTAAGTGTTAGTAATCATATTCAATGTTTCTGGATTTATGAATGAATGAATATGTGATTAGAATGAATACCTACTGACCACAATTCATGTCAATAAATGGTGTACCTGGCTTAAAATATACTGAATGATGGAATTATGAATAGAATGCGGTGTGATTAGAATGAATGACTGACTGATACTGATCACAATTCAAGTCAATAAATGATGTTTCTGGATTTATGAAGGATTGAATGAATATGTGATTAGAATGAATACTGACCACTATTCAAGTCAATAAATGGTGTACCTGGCTTTTTCTTGAGCCAGGTACACCAATTATTGACTACTTACACGTGTAGAAATTTTACCGAACTAAAGTGTTATGTGGCTGCGCTTTAAATTTTAATTCGACTTTGACCTACTTACATATCTAACAGTAAATGGTTACAGGTATCAGTTTACGAAACGCATAATATTAATAAAAAAAAGACGTGTGGCACTCGGGGACTGCCGCGGTAAAGCTATTACATAGCATTTTTTACCAACTATGCTAGTATAATTATTTCTATATAAGAATACTAGCTGATGCCCGCAGCTTCGCCTGCGTAAAATTTGTTACCGCGGGAAGTTATTCCCGGGATAAAAGGTAGCCTATGTGTTATTCCAGACTATAATGTATCTCCGTACCAAATTTCAGCCCGATCCGTTCAGCGGTTTGAGCGTGAAAGAGTAACAAACATCCACACTCACAAACTTTCGCATTTATAATATTAGTAAGAAGTAAGAGTTTAAGGCCTATGTTCAACAAAGTAAAGTACCAAGTGCCTACTTGACTGTGGACATTTGGGCTTTTGGAATTTTGTTTTAGAACTTTTTAAGAAGAACAATTATTTTGTAATAAATTATTTTTATGTAACTTCAACCATTTACGCAGAGGCGCAACGGATACTCTTATAACGATTAAATGTTTTCCGTTTTCGAAACATTCCTCATTGCTGCACCACTCCTATTAATCTTCGCATTATGTTATGTAGCCTATAGCCACTATCAATAAATGTACCTACTTACTATCGAACAGTTTTTGAAAGCCTACCAGTAGTTTCAGTAAGGCTTGCCTTGGTATGATGTGATTCATGGTCCCTTTGCAGCGTGTGTCCAATCCAGCGCAGCAGCTACACTTCCGACGTTTGATCTGTTGGGGTCTCACTGCAGCGTTCCAATAGTCTTACGTTCGTGATGTTCTCGGGCCCATATGTACCGAGGATCCATTGGAGGCAGCGTTTGACGAAGACTTATAGCTGGTAGCTGGTGCGAAATGTCTTTACTTTAGTGACCTTCCATGTCTCGCATCCGTATAGCAGTTAGCAGTACAGTTTTAACGTTTACTTTGTTTTGAGTTTCACTCTTCGTGTCTATTTTCGCAACTGCCTACGGGGCGCAGCTGTGTAAAGGTTATTCTGGCCTTGGCGAGACTCGAAATGATGTAGGGTACTCTTCTATTCCATCAGTTTCTGACACGACACTCCCGAGGTACGTGAATTAGTGCCTCCACCACATCTCTTGCGTCTGTCGATTTTAATTTCAGTCCAGCCATTCGCTGCCTCATCCTGCTCGTTGTCCTGCACGTTGTCCTGCAGACATGCATGACGGCGTGTGTGTGCCTCAGCAGGCACAGGACATCGGCATCATTAATATCCTCCAGGATATCAGTATAGGCCCCATTCTATGCCGCGCCGATTGTTCTTTGCGGTATTCAGCATTATACCATCTATTTTCTATGGATGGTTGTTAACTATCCTGTTATCTTCATAACGATCCTCTAAGGTAGGTACAGTATGTATTTTCAAAAGAGTTTGTGAACTCTATTTTTAATTTCTTTTTCAGAATATTGATGACATTTGATTGATGTCATTTTATACACGTTACGTCTACTACATTGATACATGTACCTAATAAAATTCTAACACGCCGGTGTTTGTATGTAAATTGTTTATACTGAGGAAAATTCTATACTGAGGAATAGTTTTAACCATTAAGCTCTATTTTGATATAGCATACAGGGCAGATTTACACGCTACTTGATGAGTATGATTAATAAATACCTCTAATTTCATAGACCTTGTGTGACGTAAACAAAGTTGCGAGGGTCAGCTAGTTAAAAGATAAAACAATAGGTTTCTTCTTTCTACTTAAAAACTATTTTTACAAATTTTATGGTAATAATAGACATTCTTTGAAATATGCATGTATGGTATTGTTGTGACTTTTATGACACGTTTAAAGTACATAGGTATGGGATAGATGGCGCTCGCGGCTACGTCAGCGTGAAATTTTCTTCCCGCTTCCCATGGAAACGTACTCCCGGGTTTGGTTATCTTTATAGCAGTATTATATATAAATTAAGAAAACAAAAAATGATACTGCATTGGTGATAATAATAATAAAATGTATGTATATAGAGTACTCACTCATTTTCTTTCACTATTTTTCGTGACTTTCTACATTAATAAATGCACTGTTGTACATAGATGATGAATACCTATACACCTATAGTCGAATTTTTATTTAGACGAAGTAAATTAACAGCAACTAATGTAATTGACAGCATCGAAATTGTCATTTCACATTAAGAACTCTAAATTCGACCAACACTCTTAATTCAACTTTGGTCGAGTGGTTAAGACGCGGATCGGTACGCAGAAGGCGCAAGATCGATTCTGGGTACAAGCATCAATTTTTGGATTATTTGACATAATAATAATAATATATAACGACTGCAGAGTTCATAATTGACGTAAACAAAAAAATTATGAATTGCTAGACTAGACTAGATACACGAACGTGGCCGAAGGTAGCCGAGAGTGTGACTCGTTTTCGTGACACAATTTCTGGATTCGGTCTCCACGCAAGGCCCGCGATAGAAGCTATGCAATAGCTTAAAAAACTCAATGACTCTCAATAACCTATTAGAAAACAAATGTGGCGATCGATTGGCGTAGGTACCTAGTAAAATTTCAAATCAAATCGCATTTTGCCAAATATTCTTATATCATAAAAACTCGAAGTAAGTTAGTTCTGGTACAGCATCATTTTCTATTAGTATTATCATAACACAGACTATTTAAAATTATATATCTTTTGACATTATCGGCTTAATACAATACCTATAAAACGCGGCAGTGGTATCCGGAACCCAATAGCACGTCCTGCAGTGGGGACTCTTAGTTACGAGCTCGCGTCGTAACGAAACTGTGTACGTGTCTCACATAATGTCATACAATAACAATACACTGTGAGTGCACATCACTAGGTCCCTTGTTACTGCCACACGATTAACAAAAATAGTGTCATGCGAACCAAATGAAGTTTCAAATCCAGGCAATAACCTTCATGCCCTTGTTATCGAGACTACCGTCAGTTTCTCATCACTTTACTAAGGGCGCTTTATATATTTTCATTCCAAATTTCAGTATTTTCGAGGATTTGAAAATTGGTTAAGATTAGATATTGTTGAGTACGGGCTGCTTGAAATATTATAAAGGCTATAACCGGTCACTGTCCATTTTAACACGATCATCGGCTCGTCAGTGCGAGTGTAAAGTCTCTGGTTTTGTGAATATCCGCAGACCACGGTAACCGCCTTAGATCCAGGTCGTATATAGAATTATAGACTACCAAACAGTAACATGAAATAAATAGTAGGGTTCCTACTATTTATTTTATACTGCTGGGTGCATAAATGAAGAGGTGATAAAATGAATTCCCAAACCAAGGTTTCCTAAAAACATTGATAAAAAATTCTTCAAACAGTGCCAATATATATTTAGTTGACACTATTTCAAGAACATATTTTAGAACACAAATAACAGCAATAGATATATAACGTTTGACCTTATAAAACCTTGAATTTATAGGTTAACCTAATGGGTACGCTTGGCGTGCGATAGCTAAGTGTAAACAAGTTAAATAATGGTCGTATGTACTGGGGCTTAGAAATAGATTTTGTTTTATACTGAACTCGATGAAAAAATAAGGATTTGTCATGTATTTTTTTTTGTTTAACGTGAGGGAAAATTTCATGGATGTTATGCCGAACTCCTACCGACTAAAAAACCTCACGTAACGCCCAACAGCCTATGGTTGGGAGCCCCGGGTAAGCCCTCGGAAGGATGTCCCAGGACTCCCAATAGACCCACGGCCGCCGCTGCGGCCTCGCCCAGGGGGTGGTGGGATTTTTATATGATTTCTATTATGATTACTTCTTGTACTACGAATATTTTTAAACTAGCGGAAATCTAATGGACTATGTGAAATTAAGCTATTCCTCAAAACCCTCGGAAAACCGCAGTTATTTACATGCCTCTAATAAATCAAAGGTCGTCAAGTTAATAATTAGTATGAGCATGGCAATTGAAGGTACCTAGGGACTCTGAATATTTATACAGATTTTAGGAAGTTTATGTAAGATAGGTCACAGCGTGGGACCGGAAGGTGGGTAGGTAGGAAGGAAAGTGGAGGATTGTATGTAATGGCGCAAATTGGGCGATGCCTGTGTCCACTGCGTGATTGTTTGTTTTGTTTGATTCACTCGGATTTGATTTGAAAACAAGGATATTTTTTTGGACCCTGTTCACACCTTTAGGCAAAGACCTAACTAGTCATCCACTTAATACTAGTAATATCATAACGACTGCCAGTTTACTGGCAATCGGGACTAACGGCTTAACGTGCATTCCAAAGAAAGGAAAACTAAATTTTTATGTAATTTTAAAAACCTTTTTCCTAAGTCCAAAACAGTGTCTGTCAAAATCGAAACTAGGTATCTCTTGTTTATACCTACTTTTGCTACCTAATAAAATATCATGGGAAAGATTTTCTTACAAAAAGTAGATGCCTCTGTTTTTCGCAAAATGTACCTATAGGTCGTTAGATGTTAAATAATTCATACTTTTAGGAGCCTGTTAACATAATGAGATGTTTTTTACGACATTGATAAGGAGACACAGTGTCTGAATTGCAACAAAAACAAAATCCTCGTGAAAAAAAATTTGCCATGCATTTTGCATGCAAATACAAAATTGGTTTGAGGATTTTATGTACCATTTAGTACAATATTTATAAAGAGCAAACATTAATGGAAAAATCTGCTTGTAAAATATAAAGTATTATCAATATACACCGTGAATGTTAATACTATAATATATAATAAAAGAAAATAAAGTGCAAGTGTTCAAAAAAGAGAAAACAAAAGGATCAAATAATTGAACAGCGAGCACGGAAATAACTCGCTGAAACTATTCATTTATTGAATACTGAGTTGCATTGTAATGCTACCGGTGGAGATTTGCCATTAACTATTAATTTAAACAGTTTGGTTCAAACCACCGCAGCTCGCATGTTCATAATCCTGGTTACTTCATCATTCTCGTGTGAGCCTGCTACTCGAGGACACGCATTGATCGCCGGTTACTATAAAAAATAGATTGTCAACCTTTTTCAAAACATTTTATCTGTCTCAGTTCATGTAAAAATTAAGAAGTGTGGAATTTGTAATGACAACGTTGGTGATGGAGTTCAGTGTAGTAACTGCAAAAAGAACTTAAACTACGGAAAAATTGGGAGTGGACCGAAGGTCAAAATGGAAATGCCCCAAATGTCGAGTTTCCTCTCCGAAAGTCTCTGCTCCGGAGTCACCTGTCACTCTCGATACTCTACTCGGTGAGATTCGCGACATGAAGCGCCAGATATCAAGCCTACCAACTTTATTTGATGATATACGCACTATAAAGGATGAGTTGTTCGATCTCAAAGCATCTTGTGATTTTTCCAGCAACAGACTAGATGAATTTCAATCTAAGCTCACTGAACTTGAGGGACGGACATCTGAGCTCGAGAACCTACGAGATACTGTTAACGTTCTGCAGGAAGATGTATCTAGATTGAACCTGGAACTCTCCTTGCATGATCAGAGGTCTAGGCTGAATAACGTGGAGATCAAGGGAATTCCTACAAAAAAAGACGAGAATTTATTTTCTGTCATTGAATCCATTGGCCGCAAGATTAATTATAACTGCCCGAAGTCTCAAATAAACTATATTTCAAGGGTCCCGATGCAAAATTCCAAGGACAAGTTAATTATAGTCAGTTTCTTGAATAGATATGTCAAAGAGAATTTTATTGCTGCGGCTCGTGCTGATAAAAGTTTATCAACATTAGATTTAGGATTCAAGTCACCGCCCCAGCGAGTCTATGTGAATGACCATTTAAATGTGGAGAAGAAAATGCTTACCAGAGTGAAAGCTTGCGCTAAGAAAAAAGGCTACGACTTCGTGTGGGTCAAACATGGCAAAATTCACGTAAGAAAGAATATAAATTGTAAGACATTCATTGTAAGAAAAGATAGTGATTTAAACAAATTCGTTTAATATGTTATTTATTCGTATTGTGTTGGATACGTCTCAGTCATATAGTATTTGTAATGTTAATTTCCAGATGTAATTCATTACCAAACTTGTGTAAAAGGTTCAGCTCCCCTGACTTACTGTCCGGCCTCGCCCCTTTCTTTTGTTCGTCTTATCGCAGTACCGGTATTAGTACACTCCTAGTGACAGATATTCCTGTCTTGCTTATGTTCATGCGCACATTGCTTGCTCAACCCCTCAAAATGTTCTGTGATTACCTATACTAGGAAACGTAAGATTGTGAACACCAACTATACATTGGAGGGCCAAACGGTCTCGAGGTGCGATGGAGTTCGCGATCTGGGTGTATACCACGACAGTGGCCTAGTGTTTGATGGGCACATAGATGCCATTGTCAAAAAAGCTTCCAGAGCACTCGGGTTTGTGATGCGTATATCCAGGTGCTTCTCAGAAGCTAAAACATTAAAAATATTATATTGCACATACGTTCGAAGTCACTTGGAATACGCTTCGCAAATATGGAGTCCACGATACCAAGTATATACTGACAGGATCGAAAATGTGCAAAAGCGATTCATTAAGTATCTCTGCTTCCACCAAAGGATACCCTACCGATCTGAGAATTATCTCGCACTTTGTAGGCAGTTCCATCTGTTACCTCTTATACTAATCGTCGAGTGATAGCTGATTCTTTGTTTTTAATAAAAATAGTTAAAAATGACATAGACTGCTCGGAACTTCTCGGAAAAATTAACTTTAACGTACCCAGCAAGCGACTCCGTTTTAACTCTCCCTTATGTGTGCCAAGGGCATCAACCAACTACCGCCAGAATAGTTATATTGTGCGTGTAAGCTGGGCGTTTAATGAATTGTGTAAACTAAACAGTGAGGAAATAGATCTATTTTCGATGAGTGTCTCAGGGGTGAGGAGGTGTATGAGCCTTAACTTTTTTAGGAATAATATATAATGCGAATAGGAAGACGATAGGAATGTATCATTTAATTGCATGTCTATGTGTTATACTTGTATATTTTTTTTTTGTAACTCACAGTGTACTGCTTAACCTATCGCTATAAGCGAGGACTTGTTATTGGCTGTCTGTTTTTATGTGATCTCCAATCTTAATTATGTAAGCTGTAAGTCCTCCATAAGTTAAATAAATAAATAAAAATAAATTAAGAAACCAATGCCTTGAAAGAAGTATCGTTGCTCCACTTTTATCTTTGTACTTTTATGATATGGATAAACAGAATGTTCCACTCAGATACTGAACAAAGTGACATAAATCACTAAACTTCGTTATGCGGAAATCAGAATAATATAGGCTCAACTTAATCTTCGCTAAGTCTCACTAGACTTAGGGCGATATCGTAGAGACATCTGTGTGCCCAAATTAAATCACTTGAAGCAATATCCGTGATTAGTTGTAAGCTGTTACTGAAGTAGGTACTTGAGTGAGCTTAAATAGTCAAAGAGCCGTTAGATCAGAATTGGTTGGGTTGGTCATTGGTCCCTCGTCAAAGTAACTATTGGGAACTATCACTTTCATTAGTTCGTGTTTAGTAAGTTATTGGGGGGCTTTAATTGCGATTGAATTGATATTTCTTAGATCAAAAAAATTACAATCATTTAAGCTAAAATTGTAATGTAGGGTTGGTTTTTTTAAGTAGTATAATAAAAAACAGAGCAACAGGCCAGGTTTGTGTGGAACTTTCAGTTTGGAAAGGGGCCAAATTATTTGCTAAAGAACACGAGCATAAACAAGTTAGCTGTGTGATGTGTTACTTGCTCGGTGCTCTTTTGCGGAAAGAAGCAAAAACCTTCAACAACGGACATAGCTGGCTAGAGGAGATAGGATGAGCTCCAGTGAGGAAAGCATTAGGATCCCCCACGTACCTATAGAAAAATAACGGATCAATATTTTAAAGACACCCTTTAATATGTGAAAATCCTTTCGGATAAGATGCCGGAATCGAACTGACTAAAACCACACTGTTCCTACCTATCCATATAGCCTCAGGGAAAAAATAAATGCTCAAATTAGTATTAAAAAGCTACTAACTAACAAAATATTGTACAAAAAATAGGACTTTACTTGACATTATGATACGCACATTAACTTTTTTACGTAATGAGTACCTCATTACAAGCGAAGGCCGCGGTATACCTATATAATGTACTGCATTGCGACACAGACGAGGTTCATGTTCGATTACTGCTGTTGCTTACCTTTATTTTGTTAAATTTATTATTGGGATTGAAAAGCCATTGCTATTCGCATTATAGACTGTTATAAGCTTGTAGCGGTACCTAAAGGGGGTCTCATACAACAAACGTAAAATTTGCATTATTTTGGTATAGTGCGCGAGTCCGACTTGCACTTGACCGGTTTTTACAAGCTTTTATTCATTACAGCGCTCACAGCCGTATTTGGTTTTCCGATCTTTTTTCCTATCACAATCTGAACATCTCGTTATTATGTAGATCTTGACAATTTCGCTGGTGGTTTTGGGGCTGTTTCGCCAACTGATAACTCAATTAAAGCTGACGTGACACTGACATAACATGTCAATTTGACGCTTGTACGGGCATGGTGCGAAATCAGTTTTTTTTTATTTTGTCTTTATACTCTAGATTTAGAATCTCTACAGTTTTAAAATTGTATACCTAATAATATTATTTTTAATGGGCACGAACGGGAGCGCGTGCAGAACATGAGTTTGTTTTTTTTTTCTTTCTTTGGGTCAAGACCATGCCTCCTAACTCCTAAGAGGTCGCTTTTGAAAAACAGCGTCGTTGCATGAGGGGAGCGACGACACGCTTCCTTTTACGTGGCGACATAATGCTGAAAGGCGGCCTTATTCCGCGCGGGCGTGGGGTGCATCGGCATACGAAATTATTTTTAAGCTAATTTTATTTAACTCTAAGTACTTATACTTTTTTTTTCTCTTTTCTTTGTTATTAGTTATTATCATAAGTCATTTTCGATGTACCTACCACCTCTTTGTCGGAATTAAATATATTTTTCTTTCTTTCTTTCAATTGATTCTCGTCACCCTCAATTCCAGATAGAAAATTGTCATCTATATCGCTATTACTTTCATACAAAAGAGCGAATGATATTTCTTGATTATTCATTCTCCGAGCCATTTCAGTCTTTATACCTGTCAATAAATGCTAAATAAGTCGAAATAAATACAAATATCCTTGAAATACTGCATTTTACTACTTACCTTTTATACGACGACGCACATTGGGGCAGCGTCATATAGGGACATGATATAAATTCAATTTTGAAAAGTGGGTATGTGCGACGTCCCGAACTACGTGGGGTTTGTGGGACCCGAGCACACTTTGCGCACGTTTGTTCGCTGCGTCGACGACGCAAAAACAAAACCACTGTCGCTAAACGGTTGGGTAACATCGCAACTCCAGCTACTATAAACGTCGAAAAGACCGCGCGAATTTTTAAAGATTTTTGTATGTCTGGGATTTGTGAAATCCACAGTCACAAGACGTAAGACTTCCTCACACAATGCTATCTAGCTCAAATTTAGCCATATAGGTAAGCTTCTGTTATGGGATCTAGACAACTGATGAACATACTCATATATAGAAACACCCAAACTCCGAAACAAAAATTTTTTCGATCACATGAATAATTACACAATAGAATACAATACAATATGCTTTATTGTACACCATAAACATATTACAAGATTACAATATTTTTCTTATGCTATCTAAATTATTCTTATAGGTAATTATTATATTTAGGGTACAATCGGCGGCCTTATCGCGAGTTGCGATTTCTTCCAGGCAACCTATAATGGACTCAGTGCGCAGAAATAATTGTGTTTATGGGGTAGGTATATTGTGACTTTAAAAACATGAATCAATGAATGTACCTACCTAAACTATACATTATATTTATAATTAACAAATAAGTAGAAATGCATATAACTATATAGCCTATATTTTCAAAATTTACATACACATAGGTACCTACCTGTATACATACATACTTACGTATAAATATACTATTACATATAGTTATAATACTTACATAATTATAAATATGTATATAATATATACTTATATATTTCTTCAATACAATAAATATAATAATTAACAGGGACAGAATGAAATTGTGTGAAACATTAAGAGCTTTATAGAGATAGCGATAGATAATAATTAAGGACCATCCTTTTAAAATTATCAATGGTCTGTGCACGTCGCACAGACACAGGCAAGGCATTCCACAAGCGAGTAGCTCTAACAAATAGGACTTTACTTGACATTATGATACGCACATTAACTTTTTTACGTAATGAGTACCTCATTACAAGCGAAGGCCGCGGTATACCTATATAATGTACTGCATTGCGACACAGACGAGGTTCATGTTCGATTACTGCTGTTGCTTACCTTTATTTTGTTAAATTTATTATTGGGATTGAAAAGCCATTGCTATTCGCATTATAGACTGTTATAAGCTTGTAGCGGTACCTAAAGGGGGTCTCATACAACAAACGTAAAATTTGCATTATTTTGGTATAGTGCGCGAGTCCGACTTGCACTTGACCGGTTTTTACAAGCTTTTATTCATTACAGCGCTCACAGCCGTATTTGGTTTTCCGATCTTTTTTCCTATCACAATCTGAACATCTCGTTATTATGTAGATCTTGACAATTTCGCTGGTGGTTTTGGGGCTGTTTCGCCAACTGATAACTCAATTAAAGCTGACGTGACACTGACATAACATGTCAATTTGACGCTTGTACGGGCATGGTGCGAAATCAGTTTTTTTTTATTTTGTCTTTATACTCTAGATTTAGAATCTCTACAGTTTTAAAATTGTATACCTAATAATATTATTTTTAATGGGGTGCATCGGCATACGAAATTATTTTTAAGCTAATTTTATTTAACTCTAAGTACTTATACTTTAACGATTTATCGAAAAATCTTGTGGAAAGTTCCGGCATTTTAAGGCGCAAGTTTTTCGATGACCTCAGAGACTTCGAATGAGTATCACATAAGAACTCAAAACGTTCTTTAAGATAACTGGGAGTACGGATATTAAACAGGATATTGTATAGGAGAAATAAAATGTGTGCATTACGGCGAAGTCTAATAGGAAGCCACTTGAGTCTCGTGCGGAATTCGGAGATGTGATCATATTTGCGCAAACCAAATATGAATCTGATGCAAAAGTTTTGAAGACGCTCAAGCTTGTCGAGTTGTGCCTTAGTGAGATCTAGATAGCTAGCATCGCCATAGTCGAGGATTTAATTTAGGAATTAATCTAACCCAGAACCTCAGCGCACCGGTCGGTTACACTTCTGCCTTACACTACGACCCCCGAGGCACCGATGCAGTTTTTATTTTTAAAAAACATACAGCGATACAATAATAAAGCACAAAATTTGGTTGCACCAGCCGAAGAGCATTGACAGTCGTTGGCCCCATCACTAGAAGCCCTCTGTTAATCGTCTCCTTATAATGATAGGTTATCGTCGCGCATCATTTCACTGACATCTTCCACTTCTTTCTTTCAAGATAGACGCTCATATTAATTAGTTAATCTTAGTAATGCAATTTGCACCTTAATTGTGTACAATATGGTTCATTATTGTATCATACTACGCTCCGCCGGTTTTAATGACACTTCGGCATGCTGAAGAACTATTCATACGATAGCGCCTGATTTTGCCGCGCACTTCACGCGAATATTTTTTTTAGCACTTTTATTTTCGCTTCGCATGCACTGTTTTGTGGGAGACTACATTTGCGAAATTCATTTTTTACGTTTTAAAAGTCACGTTTCGATTTTTGGTTTTGAATTTAACATCTGTCGAAAATAAAAAGGTGAAGAAGTGGTTTTAGACATCACATTAAAAAAGGAAGATGTTACATTTGGCACACTTTTAAAGTATGTTAAATACTTGATTACATCAAGCTGGATTAATTTGAACATTATTTTTCTTTAAAAGCTCATAGTTTGCAGACTACGGTATTTAGCAGTCACGGTTTTCATAATTATTTCACTATACATTTTACACTCCACAATAAAGTTAATTTATATTAGGGAAACTTTACTCTTAAACTTATTGCTAATAAATTATGAGTTCTAAATTTTTCTAAAAGCATTTTTAGACAGGTTAAGCAATGATAATAGTTATGAGACCTTTGTCACAATAGTAGATTGTACTACAAGTGCATAAAAGAAGCCATTTTATACGAGACGTTTATCCGCCCGAGCCAAAGGCGAGGGTGGATATTAAGTCGAGGATAAAATGGGTTTTATGATCGAGTTATACACTCTGCTTTTCACTTCGATTGCAAGGAAATGAAACAGTGATATTGTGCCATACTGCCTAATCATAACATAAGTTGATTTTATAATATTTTTTCACTCATAATATTATCTGATTTTTAATGTTTCTTAATTTATATAGAACACAGAAAGTACAAATTAAATGTAACAAAAAAAACAAGTTATTTAATAGCGTTTTATTATGTTTGGTTCATAGAGTAACATGATCTTCATGGTACCGTCTCTACGGTCTAGTATGGCCATATTGTTTTAGAAGAAGAAAAAGAACTTTATGCACTAGAGCATAAAATGTTGTTTTAGTCCGCATACACCCAGCATAAACAAGAACTTTACGAGCATAAGAAGTGAAAAAGTTATTTTTGTATTCTTTCTTTTATGAGTCAACTCCTTAATACGGCCCACTATTAAAGCCGAAACGCCTGGAGGTGAGAAAAGTTTCTTGATGAAAAAGACTCTAAAACCGTAATGAATATTACGGTTTTCGAGTCTTTTTATTCATTACGGTTTTCGAGTCTTTTTGAGCATGTGCGTATTGTTATACCACCTGTAGAATGGTTTGTGCTGTGAAGAATAGTTTAATATAATGCTCACGTCTACGTTCTATCATCGCACCGCTCGCCTCAGACACGGTGTTTATCCTCAAACTTTGCCTACGGAGTGTTCGAGCACGGTAAGATCCGATAGGGACTTTCTTCCGCGCACGCTTAGATTGTGGAATGATCTTCCTGTCTCGGTTTTCCCGTCAGAATTGGGTTCTTCAAAAGGGGTCTTAGAAGTTGAAGGGGTTGGCAGCGTGAGTGTAGCGCCTCTGGTGTTGCAAACATCCAGAGGCCAAGGTGACCACCAGTGCAACTGGTGGGCAATATGCTTGTCTGTCACCTTAGTGGTATAAAAAAAATAATGAAAATAATATTTAACTAAAGCAAATCTACAAGTATTAATAATTTAATTTCTTATCTTCAAATTATTGTTTAACAAACTTATACCTTGTTAAAATCGCATCAATATCAGACTCACAGCTTTATGAGAGGCTGACATCAACTCGATTATCTGAACGCTATTTAAACGCGAAAATAATGTGAGTTCGTTAGTTACTGTAACTAGTTACTGCAATAATAACAATTTGGTGAGACTGTGACAAGTGGAGGGGTATCAGTCAGTTCTCATATCACCGGCGATATGGTAATGCTATAATATGGGTTTAATAATAACAATTTGGTGAGACTGTGACAAGTGGAGGGGTATCAGTCAGTTCTCATATCACCGGCGATATGGTAATGCTATAATATGGGTTTTAAAGGTATAGGTACCTCTATAATATGTATCAGAGCTGTATTTAAACAGTAGATACAGACTATCTTGGATTTTTTAAAAGCCATCCCTATTTCTTTCATCTTGGCTTAGCGACTACTTATTAAATAGCATAATTTTATTATGGAGCTTTCCGGAAATGGAAATGACTTGGGTCATCCTTCTCAAACCGACTATATCCTACTTCAACTTAAAATTATTTCTCGCTGTTTGTATATCTACTTACTTTGATGGTTTCTAGTCGCAGACTAGTCAACTATATCTGAAACAAGAAAAGAAAACATTACAATGCGCTCATGAAAATGACGCCACCCGCCTGGTGCAACCTTTTGAGACAGAGGACCAGGTATATTACGTGGGACCAAATTTGTAACTTTTAAAACGGGGTGCTCAGTATACCTCTGCTTGTATCTTCAGGAATATGTATAATTATTGTATGTATGTAAGAAGTATAAAAATAACATAACACAATGTAAACTCAGCTAGATACTGATAAAATACAGCACCCTGTTTAGTAACACCTAAACTCACTTTAGCTCCAAACCAACACTACATTTTGCACGATGACAGTTATTTATGATCAGTCCAAACGCACAATTTAGCTAAACTCGACAGAATCCAATTTCCAAATGAAAATAGATGTCTACGAGTTCCCAAATCCTTAGGAAAATCGTCACTTCCTGTTATAGCTAATAGCCTCGCTATAGGACCAATCTCCGGCCGCCCCCTGTTCACAATTCCGGTCAGATATTTACGGGTCTCCATCCATTGTTATATCAAATGATTGCTCATAACATATTACGAGAAGAAGCTTTTCCACCGCCAGCAAAAAAGTACATTTACAATAACCAAAAATAATCTTTCTAATAACCCACCGCACGCCAGAGACGGAGTGTTTATCTTTTTACATTGCGTTCAGGATACTCGTGTACACAGGTAATGGGGTTTTTTTATAAGGTAACACTATTTTTCTAGGGTCAGAGTGCGTATCTAGATCAGTATATACTCGTAATTGACGTTGAGATTGAGGTGTCGGTGGCGTAGTGGTAAGTGTATGCGTCTGCTGTACTGTGGTCTGGGGTTCTATTCCCGGGTTGAATCAAGTATTTGTGCGTGTACCTAATATTTAAAATATTTTTAAAATTGGAGCTCGAGGTTAAATAGCATTGATAAAATATTCTTTTTAGGGTTCCGTACCTAAAAGGAAAAAACGGAACCCTTATTGGATCGCTTTGTTGTCTGTCTGTCCGTCTGTCTGTCACAGCCATTTATCTCGTGATCGCGTAAAGGTATGGAGTTGAAATTAATACCATATATCAAGGTAAATGGTCAAAACTTCTAAGTTAAAGCAAAAAAAAAGGTAATCGTGAAAAACGTGTAATTCGACACTCAAAGGGAATCAAAATTAATAGGGTACCTTCCGTTAACCTAGAATTCGGTTATTTGGCAATACAACCTCCTCATCAACCTAATATATGGGGAAAAATCTAAAAACTGCACATTTGTGACGAAATCATAAAGAAAACAGTGTTTAAACTCGGAAAAATAATTCACAAAATACTCCGCCATTTTCACGTAAATATTGATTTTCGTCTAATTTTTTTTATACTTATAGAATACTATGTTTACCTACACAACATTTAGATTAGGCTTTTAATCACTTAAATCTATATATATAAAAATCAATGCCACTTTTCGTTGTAATTTTATAACTCAAGAACGGGCTCACCTATCCAAACCAAATGTTTAGGCTTTGTTCGGACTATTTAGTAGATGGTTTATGTGAAGTTTGCACAAAATCGGTCGAGTAGTTCTTCATTTATCACGCAAACGAAGTTGCGCGGGTCAGCTAGTATTGTATAATACAATATTATATAAACTTCTAAGATCAAAAACAAGCATAAAACTTACGTGATGGAGATTTTGACAAGAAAATGTGTAACTACTTATTAATACATCTTGTTTTCTGAACTGTTAACTGTAAGTTTATTAATGAATTTCATTATATTTTATGATACTAGCTTTTGCCCGATATTTGTATTTCACAATAATTCTAATTATCAAATAAAATAAATATGTTTACTGATTACATCAGCAGAGAAAATTCGCGCTCTTTAGTTTTTTTAGTCTAGGCTGCACAAGCAAGTGCACAAGTGCACCATACAGGCTAGACGGTAATCCATACAATTTGAGTTCGATTTCGATAAATGTTTTAAGTTCTTAATTCAAATCACCTATCAACGTAGTACATATAGATCGATGCCTATCAAAGATTAATCATAAATAAACCGGCCAAGTGCGAGTTGGACTCGCCCATGAAGGGTTTCGTAGCAGCAAGTAACATAATATAAAAGTTCTTATAGTTCGTTGTAACTTTGACTGATGTTTTAACATGTTCGCAGTGGTAGTGATTTCACTAACCGGAAATTGCGGTTTATGACGTATTAAAAAAAAACTACCAGCTCTATCTTGTTCAAACTAATTTTCGTTGGTAGTTTTTTATGGCAATGTACATCATATATTTTTTTTAGATTTATCATTCTCTTAGTTTAGAAGTTAGAGGGGGGGGGGACACACACATTTTTCCACTTTGGAAGTGTCTCTTGCGCAAACTATTCACTTTAGAAAAAAATTATGTAAGAAACCTCCATAGCATTTTTGAAGACCTATCTACATATAGATAACCAACACATTATGGGTTTGATGAAAAAAAAATTTAGAGTTTCAGTTATGAGTATGGGGACCCCCAAAATTTACTGCTTTTTTTCTAGTTTTATATAAGAATCTTAATGCAGTTTACAGAATACATCTAGCTACCAAGTTTCAATAGCATAGGCTTTATAGTTTCGAAGAAAAGTGGCTGTGACACACGGACGGACAGACAGACGGACAGACAGACAGACAGACAGACAGACATGACGAATCTATAAGGGTTCCGTTTTTGCCATTTGGCTACGAAACCCTAAAAAGCGTAATGACACGACACGTAGGTACAAGAAAATACTATTCATTTATAATTATTTCATAAAAAATGGTAAACATAATCAAAACTCTGAGGTTCGATTTCTGAGTTTCTTGTTACTTGCAACCAGTGGCGGCTGGTGGGTCCTCAAACCGGTGGTGCACTTTACTTGTTCTCTTGTTTAAAATTTAATAAGAGCCTTAGTGGTCCCGCCAATTTTATTATTTTGAAACCCGGCATTAGGCTCAACACCTATTACGTAGGACATAAAACTATAAAGAGAAACATCGGCGTATACTATTCCTCTGCCTACCCCTTCGGGGATAAATGCATGCCTATACATGTGTATGATGCAGTATGTTTATTTTGAAAAGTTTTGTATAGGTACTTAGATATTGTTTATGCTCATTTTTACACATACTAACCACACACTTTACAAGCAATATTTTCTTTTCTTTAATAAATAAATACTTAAATATTTGCTTATTAAAGAAAAGATAATAGAATATAGAATAGAACTAAGATCAAAATAAATAAAAAAAAGTAACAATTTAAACAAAAAATCAAGCAATCAAATAATACGCGTCACAGAAACAGCGAAACAATACCGGGAGAATTTGAATTTCGTCAAACAAAACATCGAGTGCTCTCGGTAATGTTCGGTTTTCCCGAGCGCGTGCGGTGCACGAAATCAGACTCATCTCTCGGTACATTTTCTATGAACGATGTTTTGTCTCACGCGCCAGGCGTTTTAGCTCGTTCCCAGTACAAGTTGTATGGGCCGTTCTCGTGCGCTCGGGAAACCGCACGCCGATTTTTATTACAGGGAATTTAGGCTTTATAGACAAGTAAAACTAAGTGTTTTAAGGTTCAAAAGTTCCTATAATTCTAAAGTTGGTTTTTTTTTTACAGTGTGTGAGGTAGGTATATATAATGCTACTGTAGCGTTTTCTAACAGATCTGAGGTCGGGGCTAGGTATAGTTTAGGTATTTGTACGTCAATTCTATAACTGAAAGGATATTGAATTAGAGATATAAATCTTTGCGCTATGGTGTTAAGCTAATAATTGCCGATATATATTTACATTTTCTAACAATTTCACCCACGGGTTTACCCGTAAATTACAAGAAATGATTTTTAGGGCCTAGCTCAGTGACAAAAATATTACAGTCTATAAAACAAACGTATTGTAACGTGGAATTCATAAATAAATGCACGAAACGAAATTCTAACAAATTACTCCACATACTTTTTTGTTTTCATTAATCTTATCTTTTATAATCGATTACTGCTTAAATAAAATATTAGAGATATTAGAGTTTGTCGCTACTGTTCCTTAAATATCTAACAAGAATAATACAAAAAATTCTAACACATTAGTCAAGAAATATGTAATATAATAACAAAAACTTTAAATTGGCGCGAACATAATTCAAAACGGCGCGAGAGACATCGACGCGGCGGCGCGCAGCCGTGGTACGCATGCGCAGTCGACGGTCTCTCGTCGGTTATTATTATTCGATCGATCGATTCCGATTTCACTTGAGACTGCACAATGAAATGATAATGTTAGTCTATTGTTTACTAATTCCTTTACGATCTCAGTTCTTCAAATTGGCACGTATAGTAGCGATATCGACGCTGGCAAGGCTAATTGCATTAACGACCATTACATGAATTGTTCAGGAGAGGCATTTAAAGTTTCATATTTTGCAAAAAAAATCATAACTAATTAACCACTTGAGTAATCCCTCTGAAAATCAGAATGGTTATTATAAATAACGTTTACTATGAAATGTATATAAATAAAAAAATGTATGTATCCTCCTTCCTAATATATTGGAGATAATACAATGCACAACATATTTTTGGTAAGTTAAAAATGACTTAAGTTACTGTAACATCCTCATTGCGGTTCGCTAAAGACGTTTGATCAAATAGCTGTATAAAACGAACTAGATAAATGTTTTATATTCTGTTCAGCATAGTTTCACATCAAAGTAAAATGTTTTACCGGGCTGAATCAAGTCAAACGATGACAGCCAGATTATCTTATCCGGCATTAAACGTTAAGTCACTCCTAGACTTTTAGTATTATCTCCCAATATGAATGACTTATGGAAGTGATCGGTAAAATAATCTTCAAATTACATTATATTTATATACTGATTTTTCATAAAAATCAAGAGCGTAACTTTATGGATTATCATAAAAATAAAACTACACGATTCTGAAATGAATCCCTGTTATTAAAATGGAAAAGCTTTATTTTGTGCGTGTAACACCACACAATCGGTTTCCCCAGACTTCCCCTAAAGATGAGTATGAGTATTCCAGTAGTTTTCACGGCGTCTGGTCAAATTCTCGTTTATTAACAGGATCGTACTATCTGACCCATCCAGATACTGGAAATTTTCTTGGTTTTTTCTTGTCGTACCCATGATCTTAGATCTGCTAATTGAAATTATTTTATACTCAGCCATACGTTGAGACTGGTCTCCTGCAGGAGCATTTCGGTCGTGAGGGGTAATCCATCACTCTTAACCAGTACTGTCAAGTACTTTTCAGGCTACAATGTCCTGTAATTATCTCGTTAACTAGCCTCATATTTCCTCTTGTTAGCTTTGACTATCTCATTCCCGTTGAAAATCTCAATCTAAGATTAAACTTCTCGTTGTGATTATGCTCCTGCTGATAACGCCCTTCGTGATTTTATGAGCGATGAGAAGTTCAGTCTTAGGTTCAACCAAGCATTCATCTGGTCCCTCTGGGGCTAGATTATCTACTGTTTCGTCACCCGAAATTCCCTAGGTTCCAGGTACCCAATCTATGTACGTATACTTCGGTCTTTTCCTCCAACATGTCAAGTGACTTTCTATATTCCTTCACGATTGCTGATGTTATTATTTTCTTACTTAAATTTCAATGCCACTTCACTGTCGCTGTATATGGTTGCCTTTCCCGAGTTTGTTTGGTAGTAAATTATTTGCGCGCTTTCAGTGATTGCGGTGATTTCACACATTGACACCATTTCTTTTATTATTTGGACCACTTCCAGAGCGTGGTTGTTCAGTCTCACTGGTTCAGCACTGCTTTGCATTATCTTAATTTAGGTTCGTCTCTTGGCTTTACAAATTGTGCCAGAGCCTTCTTCAGAGAGAACAAAGAGTTCCCCAAAGTCGGAATATACCTATGTGTATATTATTATGAGCATCCTCTTAATTTTATTATTATTCATCTTATTACCAGACATCACATAAGTAGCGATAGGTATCCTCCCTTACTCACGTGTATCGTGCAAGTTACGGCTGCCATCTCTGACTCCATCAGCCGGTGTCTCAGCATTTTCTGTTTCACCCATTTTTATGTCTTTGTCACTTTTTTCGCAGTTTAGGGTAGTTTCTATTAATACCGGAGAATTAAAGATTCCTTGACGTCAAAGAAGTACCCAAACGCGAACTGTTTTGGTATTATGCCTAACAGCCTACGGTTGGGAGCCCCGGGAGCCCTCGAAAGGATACCCCAGGACTCCCAACAAATCTACGGCTACCACTGCAGGCTAACACTCATTTAGGGGGCGGGGGGTTTGAGTGCTATCCCGCATCTTTGGCGGCGTGCATGAATCCCTCACATCACGCTGTCGTCTAGGGCCTGCTTCTGTAAGGACGGTGAGCAAGCAAAGAGGCAGCGCAGTACCACTTACTCCCACTGGAGATCATGGCTCGTACCATCGTCTCCAGCAAGAGAGTGTCCACGTCCAGACCTGCCACGAGGACCTGGCGCTATTGCGCCCACACCGTACATTCCACCAATGTGTAAAGCGCTGTGTCCTCGCTGCGCTTCTTACAGTGCTGGCACTCGGCCGTGGTTTTCCGGTGTATTCGCTACAGATACTTACCGAAGCTCCCGTGGCCGGTAAGTATCTGTGACAGCCGGCAGGAGAGAGCACCATGGCTCTTCTCCAGCAACTTGTCCATGACCGGTCTGACCGCCGCGATTGCGGCGAATCCCCCTTCGGTTGCTCAAGTCGCACCTTCCAGGTCTCCATGGTTTCCTGGTGGAGCTGGGACCGCTGAGCCTCGATTTCTCGAGACGCAGGCCTGTGGCCCCGCTCCAGCGCCTCCTTGCGCCATTTGGTCCGGCTGTTTTGCAGGGCTAGAAAGACTGGATATTGCATCGTAGGTGTTCTACTTTAATGATTGCGGTTTTTTATATTAACCAGATCGTAAGACGCTACGCTATGTTTGCAGATGTTAACCATATATTATAATATTTTAGTCTATTTTGAGCGAGATAGAAAACAGCACGCACCGGTGCGTGCTCGGCACTGGTAATGGAATGAGCGTTCCCAGTGCCGAAAAACGCACGGGTGCGTTGTCAGTCTTAGTAATGGTTTATGGTTTATTAGGAATAAAATACAGGTATTTGTTATATAAATCAAATATAATAAAAAACTTGCATTACTCGTACAAAATTAACAATTTGAAACATAACTATAATTCTTTGTAATTGGACCCTAGCTAGACATAACACTGCCCTTTGGCATAGAAAATCATCCTCACTTTCAAACGCCGACTCCTCACTGGGCTGGAAGTCGTTTTCCGAATAATCAGCCAACAGTTCGTTCTCTATATCACTGTCTTCTAAAATCGTAAAAACTTGTTTACGCTTTCCTTGAGTACCAGAAGTTCCTTCACCGGGATCCATTTTTATTGTTTTTTATTCTGTCCACACAAACACAACCGTCCAACTTATCAAAAAACCAAAAACACAATACGAAAGTTCGGAATTTCAAGCGCAGTGCCACAACAAACAAAACATCTCTCGCCCGATGCCGGCGGCGTATTGAGGGTAGGAAAGTTCTTAGTCGCTAGCACGCACGGGTGCGTGGCCGGCACCCCGCGCAAAACCCTCTTCAACGCACCGGTGCGGGCTTGGCAGTGAAGCTGTTAAAAACGTCTTATAGGTCTTGCTGCGTGTGGCTGCTTTTTAGCCCCACGAAGAACGTCCGCAATCTACTTTCATTTCTGTATTCGTCTTTGAATGTGTTTATTTCTTCTTATCTTTATAATGTTTGTTATTTTTCTTTGAACACATCTATGGTATTTATGAACAGATTCAGTGGTCCGTTTGTGATAAAGATGCACATACTGACCATATGTCGAAATATCAAATATTCTCAATAACACATGGAAAATATCCCGTTAGCTGCAATACTAATAAATATACTTTTATAATTTAATCAATTTTTGTAACGTGTGAAGTGAAGTGACGCAAATTTGGAATTCAATAAGTAGGTTTTCGCATTTGTGCAAATATCGGCTGCAGATATTCGCCTTCGCAAATGTCCAGAAATTAGCATTCGTTATAATCGTGGAAGATGACACCCGTTGTCACTAGACAATTATGACTAGTGACAATGGGTGTAGTCTCCCAGTTTTATACCGTATAGGTGGCTGAAGTACCCACAGAACGTTTGGCTCTTAGCTAACAGCCGCGGTCTAGCTGCAAACGACGACCTTGACGTATAGTCTAACCGCCAGTGTTTTATATTTGTCTTTCTTTTTTGGTGGTTTTATCACACTAATAAAATGAATTTTGCATTAAGCAGAGTAGCTTATGTGCTCTAAACACATCAAAATAAATTCATAGTATTCAGTAAGGGCCATCGACAAAATTGGTTTAACGTCCTAATTTTTACAATTAGAAGGAAGGTAAAAGGCTTTATACGACAATAAACTAAAATTTATTGACCAGTAAATTGACTTATTTTGAAATTCTATAATAATTACCAACTACTAAAATGTTTTATGCCGTGAAAATTTCAAAAAATGGAATGGCTAAATGTTTTAAAATAATGATTTCTTAAATCATGTGCAGGCTAAATGACTTATCAGTATTTAGCTGCTGTCATGGGCGCTTTATGAACCAAAATCAAAAAATGAGTGGATTTAAAACACAAAAATATACTAAAATATCGAAAATCACCGGTGTCTGAACGACCACCAAAGTGCTCAGATTAAATCGTTACCTAGACCATTCGAAAGAAAAAAATCAGGCGATTCTAACGATATATATAACTCACTAGCTGATGCCCGCAGCTTCGCCCGCGATGGCGCTGTATGTGAAATTTTGCTGAATTTTCTTTGCTATAAACCTCACGGAGCCCGAGACCTTTCCAACGAATGCAAAACCGTGGAAATCGGTTCGTGCGTTCTGGAGTTATAGCGTCAGGAAGGAAAACCCGACTTATTTTTATATAATAGATATTCGACCAAATTGGCTGTTAATGCAGTTTGCCTTTCCAGCGTCGATACTTTCAACAGTAAAATAAAGTCGGGCTAAGAGACACTATACTTAAGACCTTTTGCATTCGTTGGAAAGGTCTCGGGCTCCGTGAGGTTTATAGCAAATTGCCGAAATTGGACTACTCCTAGTATCAAGTACCTACTTGATACTAGGAGTAGTCCAATTTCGGCATTAGTAGACAAGTTATCCCTGAAATTTTCCCAAGCATAGCATAGTCAGATGACAAATAGTTTTAAAAAATTGTTTATTATAATAATAATTCGAAAGAATCAAGACTGGACTGTTAAATATAAAACACCACGCCGCAAAAAAGTTTAACCAGGTAAGTATCTTCTGTTATCATAAAACCTATTTTTCACGCATAATGACCGTCTCAAGTGGAAAGGAAAATCGGAAAATCAAACAACAACGCAGAGTTAAAGTGGGGGCAATAAATTCCCAATACGCACTTGATGGCAAATGGGAATTTTATTCCCAATTGCCACCTGGTAGCAATCTATGTGTAGGTAGGCGAATGGGAAGATACCGTTGATGTCAGTTTTCCAGTGGGATAGATAGTAATAGTTTTTAAAGTCGTCAATTTTGTACGGAACCTTTAGTGCGTGAGTCCCAGTCGCACTTGACTGTTTTATTACTAGAAAGTTAAAATATTCGTGGTCACCTGACCGCTGCGCCACAAGCTGCGCCTAGCAGTTAATTAGTTACACCACTGCAACGTCATTATAAAAACAAACAAATAACAAACAATTTATTATGTAAATAATTTGCATAAAATTTTACTGGTTCTTATAATATTTTCATCGCATATTTTATAAATTCTACTAACAAAGTGTACAAAATTGTAACGGTGTGCGGCGTGAAAAGAAACGGGCGGCGCGCAACAATACGAAGACGATACGACTGGCACTGCGAACCCCCTCAATACCCGCGCAGACTGCGGGGATAATATTTTATAGAAAACTCTTTTTATTTTTTAATTCACTGACTAATGTGTTAGAATTTTTTGTATTATTCTTGTTAGATATTTAAGGAACAGTAGCGACAAACTCTAATATCTCTAATATTTTATTTAAGCAGTAATCGATTATAAAAGATAAAATTAATGAAAACAAAAAAGTATGTGGAGTAATTTGTTAGAATTTCGTTTCGTGCATTTATTTATGAATTCCACGTTACAATACGTTTGTTTTATAGACTGTAATATTTTTGTCACTGAGCTAGGCCCTAAAAATCATTTCTTGTAATTTACGGGTAAACCCGTGGGTGAAATTGTTAGAAAATGTAAATATATATCGGCAATTATTAGCTTAACACCATAGCGCAAAGATTTATATCTCTAATTCAATATCCTTTCAGTTATAGAATTGACGTACAAATACCTAAACTATACCTAGCCCCGACCTCAGATCTGTTAGAAAACGCTACAGTAGCATTATATATACCTACCTCACACACTGTAAAAAAAAGAAGAAAGAACTTTATAACTTTCTCGTACCGGACTATTAGAAGTGTAGCATAGAGCTTGAATTGTTTCGTCACAATTAGATAATGTTATTTGTTTTAAGTTTTTGTAAGAATAGGTGTTACTTTACTTACATACCTAATGATAGGTAATTAATTAAATAGGTAATAAAGATGTCGTAAAATTTTGTAATGTCTAAATCTTTTGAACTGGTGGTTCACCGCACGAGCGCACTTAAGGTACAGCCGCCACTGCTTGCAACTGCGAGATTCGATTTTCCTGAATTTCTTGTTCCTCTAACAATTGAATCGAATAAATGTAGGTATAGTTTATGTAGACGGAGGGGCTGATGGATGTACGGAACCCTCGGTGGGCGAGTGCGACTCGCACTTGTCCGGTTTTTTTATAATAAGTTGGTTTTATGCATTTGACCATAAGGGTGACAGTCTGGACTACGAGTAGCAGCTGTCGTCCTAGTAGGTATAAGCTAAGGCGACGTCGTCGTGTGATAGGAAAGAAAATCGAGTTTCGACACATCGAAGGTGGCGCCAGATACAAACTTATCGTTATCTGGGTTAAAGACCATGGAGGATTCCATAGAATAAAATGTTAGAATGCAACCAAAGAAAACCATGTAGGTAGTTCTATTATGCCACAACCTGGGCGTAAAGATTATTGTGATAGGTTTCAATAATCATTGCGTCCTTGAGTTGAGTTTGCCACGGGAAAAATCTATCAGGGGCAAGAGATTAATGAGTGGATTACGTTTCTTTACAGTATTTACATATTCTACATAATATGATGTAGGTATATTTAACCGACTCCGAGTACAAACATTGCGGTGGTTTACAACCGAACAGATTAATTTCCCGGTCCACTCGACCGACATAAATTGTGGCTCTACTGGCTTGTGTTAGAAGGAGCTAGTTCGGTTTTAATTAGAACAAATTTTAGGGTATTCATGCAAATGGTTGAGACATAGCGACTTGAAGACATCTGCATTTTAAAACCATTAGTTCTGATCTACGCATTGTCTTAAGGATTTCTGTGACTTATTCATACGGATACATACGGAGTTCTAGACTAGTCGTGTGGGCGCCATTTCAAACAATATCTCAGCGCTGCATCACACAACGAAGTTTCCCCTCTCTATCCAGATGATGCCCTTCATTTTGACAGCAACGTAAGTGTGCAACAACTGTTCTAAGGAGTGCTCACTTTCCATTGGTTTTTGAAGTCCTTTGGCTAAGGAGAGGAAGATCTCTTGACAAGAAACACGGAAGTCGGTAAAAAATAATTATCTTGGTAACATGATAGATACAAGTCATTAAAATATATCCTCCAGAAAGAAATTTAATCCATTGATCAAAACCCTTTTCCTTTGGTCGGAATTCATAAAAAGCTCACATCAAAAGAACTGACTTTGTTTTCTAACGAACATAAAATAATACAATAACAATAATAGAACCTTTACAATTCTCTAAAAGGTATTTGATTTGAGTAGTTAAGTATAGGTTAACGCATATTTCAAAGGAAAAAACACGAAAGATAGCAAGTTATTACATGCGTACCAAACACACCAACATACGTACGTACGGACAACATACGTACGGAAATGTAAGTCAATAAACAACACCTACTGTTTATTGACTTACATTTCCGTAATTTAAAAGGCCACTTACATGGTAATTGTTTGGTCAAGTGAAATACATCATAAGATAGCTTGAAATTACAACAGCGGGTAGCCAACAAGATGTCATGATTCATTCAACACTGCAATATGCTCACCACACGATATTTTACATTGGGTTAAATTCAATTCATGAGACGTAAAAAATGTAAGTTAAGAGTTTTAAGATTTCATACAGCTATTTTAAGGTTGAAAAATGTAATAACTTGAATCAAAAAGTTAAGGAGATTTTCTGCTGCAGCAGAGTAGGTAAATAATTAGATAATTAATTGGGTATGCATAACCCTAATTCAGAACTAAATTGTTATGTTAAGGTAGCTTAGTATTTTAGTTAGGAATTGTAAGCCTCACACACATTGGGCATCAATAAAACATAGGGGCTCATGAAATTAAAATAGTTTTACTGCAGCTAAAATTAGTTTAAACTATAGGTACTGTTCAAAATTGTTAAACACAAACGTTTTCATGCTTGAGCCTCAAACTTTATATGATGAAATTTAGTACAGATAAAATAGAGCTTGCAAAAGGACGGAGGTTAATTTTATTTGGCAAACAGGTTCGTGTGAGAAACAGGCACGAGGAGCCTTACTTTATTTTAGTCAATCAATCAAGGTATGGGCTATGATCCTACATAATTATATTTTATTCTGGTCATGTAAAAATCAGTCAATTGCTTAGCCAAATTATTTAAAAATTCGACAAGTGCCTTGAACTCCAGAATTAAAAACAAACATTATATTCAGAATCCACCTTTTATTCAAATATTTGGTTGCTGACCAATGAATCAAATCTATTTCTATTGGTTTAGGTCTGTTCAATTTTAATACGGTAAGTTTTGACTATCTGCCATTGGGCGATAATCCAAATTAACCCAAACTCCGAAGTCCGAGGATTGATGACGTGAGACGGAACCATTTGCTAGCGAATTGTCCAAACCACTTAATATTAATACCTACGCTCACTGATGTCCTTCCTAATTTTTAATCTCTTGATTGAAAGTCTATGTATGTAAGTTGATCGGTCAAAGGCAAAGGAAATAAAAGTCACATGCGGGCGGACGCTATAAATGTGGTTAACTGCCACTTTGACGACTCTCTTTTGAAACGAAGGAATGAGCTGGAATCAAGCTATGAGCGAATACTTGATTTTTTTATAAAAGAAACTCGACTGTTTTTTTTACTATGATTTCGTTTCGCAAATGTAGTAAGAACCTTCCTATAGATAATGATTACCGTAGACCTCTATGAAAAATCCCATTTAGGGAGCTTCTCTAACGGACCATACCGTTAAGAGCGTAGGTACTAATTAGGTCGTAATAGATAGTTGGGAGCTAGTGCAAGTGCATCATCTGCAAGTTCTCTACGCTTCCTCTCACATGTTTGCACCATACAACTACACAGCCAATAAGAGTTGCCGAATTAGCTATACGAGTTGAACTTTACGTGCCGACGTTTTATTCATTCTATACAAAAGCAAGTAACATCAGAAATTACATTATTGGAATTGCCAATAACTGTTCCTCGGTTTTTATTTACACGGTATAAGTACGTTTATCAAGTAAAGCACAATGTTACATTATATATTTACCTACATTCCACGACAAGTACGTTAAACAATTGAGTTCATCCACCTCGTTTTTTCAAATCGAATAATTTTACGAAACCAATATCCAATTATACCGTATTTGCTCGAGTGTAGAACCACATCGTTCAAACTTTCTAACGTTCGTAAATGGACTGCCTAGGGAAATAATGTCCATTAATCATGTCTGTCACAATCCTCGAAATTGACTCGTGTCAAACGAGGACATGGTCTAATTATGTCGGTCGGTAGATTGATGGGTTATCGTAGTTTCCTTAAACCTACACTTAATGAAGTTGGAAATTGTGTTGGGTGTTAAATTGTACAACTTTGGCCCAATGAAGTTGCTTTTACGACTGAATATAATAGAAAAGATAGTGAGAATTGGGTACCTGACAACCTCTTGAAGTTTTTGGGTAGGTAGGAGGCAGGAGCATACCTACTATATAAATTAGTTCCACTTAATTGTTGTAGAGTCTATTGTCGTGTTGAAGAGACATGTGGTGAGTACCTGCTGCTGGTACAAATTTATAATGCTCCCTATAGGGGTCTGTAACAAGCAAACCGTAGTTATTTTAATCCCCGAGTCATCCTCATCAACCATTAATACGATTCGAATCTCATTCCTTTTATGCTTAACAACACAATTAATTTCATACAATTAATGACTTAAAACACAAAATTGTTGTACAAATACTTGAATATCGTAGTTTACAATCAAAACGCCAATGACTCCAATTTACTGGGCCATAATCCCAAGCGCACTGATGCGCAATAAATAGTGTGTAATTATGACAATTAATCTTTTTATTAAGCCTTCCATAATATCTGAGTCTGGATGAAATATATAAAATTTATAACATTTTTACCCTGTAATAGTACCTACGCATCTTTGAAATACGTAAAATAACACACTGCTCTCTGATTGGTCAATGTTCATAGTGGCAATGCTTGTGACCATAGACTTTGGTACAATCAGACTTGACAAACTATAAATTGAAAGTGAATGGTTAACACCCCGACCGGTTATTTTTTTTTTTATTTTTCGTTAGCCCACTGTAGTACTTTTGTAACTCTGCATCAAATTGTTCACGTGAGTTGTTCAACCAATCAACATACACTTCGCCTTTGTCGGATTATTTAACGGCAAGACGCCGTAAATTAATAAATTTACTAAAAAAAATACGTTAAATAAAACATTTCAACTGCCGTTTATTATTTTCCGAGAGTTGATCAACTACCTAGAAAATTGATCAACTTACGAGTCTTGTTATTTTCCGTTGACATATACATCACAATGGTACATTTTCTCAGAAAATGCAAAAGAACTCCAATCATATTTTTCTATTTTAATTATTCATGTACAATTTTGAGCTATTTATTAATATTTACACAAAAATTTGTCGATTTTTTTTTATTTTATTTATCGACGTACCATAAAAGGACGCAAACCTTACGTTTTTCGAATTATTTAAAAGTAAATATTAATAAATAGCCATTGTGCTGTATATTTATTTTTACATCATCAGAAAGAAGAGATTTTAAGTAACAAAAAGCCCACCAATTATTAAAAAATATCTGATATTTTGACAGTTGATTTTTCGATTGAAAAAATCAATACTTTTGCGATATTAAGTCAATAAAAAGAGAAAAAATAAATATTTTGGATCAAAAAATTACAGTGCATTAGGAACATAAAAAGAAAGTTTTCTGCCAAATTTCATGACAAAACGAACATTTTGGTAAAAGAAAAAAATCAAAAACTCAAAATCTGGGTTTTTAGAGTTTTTGACATACTTTTTGAGGTTATGTCACAAAAGTGTAAATCCAAAAGTTGTAGATTTTTTTATTTCCTACAACTTTGCCATTAAACAATTTTCCATTGGACTTGTAGTTTTGTCTAACGGTTAAATGAATCTGGTTATAATTGGTATAGGGGTAGAAATGACACAATGGCTACTCCGAAACTATAATAAGAAGTTGTGAATCCACAAATATTTGCTCCGACCCGGAAATCGAACCTGGACCATAAAAAATATCAGTCACTAAACACTTTCTATCGTTAATACACATACCAGTATGTGTATATAAAGTCTACTAATTCTAAAACGCGTACCTAGGTACGTGTTTTAGAATTAGGTGCGCCTTCACACTAGCTTAGGCGTTCGATGGACGTGAGGTTGAGGATGTAGAAATAAATAACTCGCTTGTGGGAGATGGGTATGTAATCCTGATTCCAAGCGTACAGTTCTTCCTTAAACCACTAACTTAATTTAGAAGGCGAGATACTACAATGCACAGAACAGCTGATCGAATATTGCAAGCGAAAGCGTGGCGTGAGATGCAAAGGAAATTATGCGACACAGAGTAACGTGCGTTCGGCGCGAGGTTTAGATCGTGACTGGGGAGAGCGAGAGCTTGCATCGCTATCCTGCCTGCGCACGCGCAGGTCTGAATGTACCGTTATTCATTGATGAGACGTAACAGCTGCGGCGCGGTAGGTATGCCTAGATATGTATATAATGTACTAAATATTACATAGATACAATATTAGGTAGGTGCGCTTTGAGGCTGTGTGAATGCATTATGTAATGAGTAATGTTATAAAATAATACATAGAAATAAGTACAATGAATGTAGGTTATGTGTATGTATGTAAGTCCGCCACATGACTCCCCCCCCGGAGACCGTAGGCACTACGGGCGATAGAAATCCGGGAATCGAACGCGGCGCCCGCTGCGTGTAGTTTTAACTACGGCCGCTGGAGGTGTTGTGCCAGCGGTAATACGTGTAGCTGCGTTGGTGTTTGTATCGGACAGTATATAGGCTGGTTTTAGTCGGTCTATGGATACTGTGATAATTTTACCTTTTACACGTAGTTTAAAAGTTTTACTATCCCGTGCTGTGACTTCGTAGGGGCCTTTGTACGCCGGTTGTAGTGAACCTCTCACTGTGTCGTCTCGTAGAAAGACGTGAGAACAGTTAGAAAGGTCTTTATATATAAATATTTTATTTTTTGAATGATTTGAAGTCGGTACGAGCTGTAAATTGTAGGCGAACGCTCTGATTCGGGTCGAAAAATCTGTCAGGTCACTAGAACTGTTTAAGTCTTTATGACCGAAAAATTCACCCGGTAGTCGCAGAGGTTCTCCATAAACTAACTCTGCCGAGGAAGACTTAAGGTCCTCCTTGAAGGCGCTCCTTACACCTAGGAGTACGAATGGTAGTGACTCTGCCCAAGTACTGTCAGAGTGGCAAACTATAGCGGCTTTTAATTGCCTGTGAAAATTTTCTATTAGGCCATTACACTGTGGGTGGTAAGCAGTGGTCTTACGATGTTTAAAACCTATCGTTTGTGACAGTTGTTTGAACAATGCGGATTCAAACTGTCTACCGCGGTCTGTAACAATGTCGGTAGGACAACCGAATCGTGCCACCCATCCCGATAGGAACGCTTTGGCCACAGTTTCCGCTGAGATATCGGTGATAGGGACAACTTCAACCCATCGCGTAAAGCGATCGATGAGTGTCAGGCAATACCGATATTCATTGGAAGGAGGTAGGGGTCCGATCAGGTCCAGGTGAACATGTTTGAATCTCGCTGAAGGTAAATCGAATGTGCCTACGGGAGACGAAACATGTCGATTTATCTTCGTGCGCTGGCAAGCCAAACATGACCTGGCCCACTCGCGACAATCTTTCCTAACCTGTGGCCATACATAGCGTTGTGCTATGAGTTTAGCGCTAGCGTTAGCGCCGGGATGACTCAGCGAATGCAACGTGTCAAAGATACGCCTACGTAACGGTTCAGGCACGAAAGGCCTGGGAGTCGGTGTGCTGACGTCACAGTACAATTTAACATGACTACCAGGTACGTTCATGTGTTGCATTCGTAAGGACGAGTCTTGTTTTAGGTAAAGAGGTAGTTCAGAGTCGGACTCTTGGGCTTTAGATAACTCCTCAAGGTCTACTGGACTTCTGATTGCTTCGACTCGGGAAAGAGTGTCTGCCACTACGTTATCTTTACCAGAGATATGTTGTATGTCCGTCGAAAACTGCGAAATATAATCTAAGTGTCTATACTGACGCGGGGAACAGTTATTTTTCCTCTGATGGAAAGCGTAGCATAAAGGCTTATGGTCAGTATAGATCGTGAAGTTTGTAGCTACTAACCAGTGTTGAAAATATTTAACACTTTGATAAACGGCGAGAAGTTCTCTGTCATATGGAGAATATTTCTTTTGTGAAGGGCTTAATTTTTTTGAAAAAAATGCTAAGGGCTGCCAGTCACCGTCTTTATACTGGTGAAGTACGCCGCCTACAGCGATATCGGACGCGTCCGTGACTAAGCCCAGCTTAGCTTGAGAGTCGGGGTGTGCAAGTAAAGCTGCTTTACAGAGACTATCCTTGCACTCCTCGAAAGCTTTTAGCGATGGTCCGCTTATGTCAACCGGCTGAGACGCTTTTATAGTGCCAGTTAGCAGGGCATGCAGAGGTGTCTGGATTTGTGCGGCCTGGGGTATGAACCTTCTGTAGAAGTTAACCATACCGAGAAACCTTCTAAGCTGCTTTGCGGTTTTGGGGACTGGAAATTCTCTTATGTCCTGCACTTTACTTTCAAGAGGTTTGGTTATGTTTTGAGATATGTGGTGGCCTAGGAATGTCACCTCTGGTACCCCGAAGGTGCATTTGGTCGTGTTTATGAGGACGCCGTATTCACTCATCCTAGCGAAGAGTAAGCGTAGGTGCTCCTCGTGCTGGTCCTCGTCTTTCGACCAGATTAAAAAATCATCAAGGTACGGGTAACAGAAGTCTAGGCCACGGGTCATTTCGTCAACAAACCTTTGAAAGGTCTGGCCAGCTGAGCGGAGTCCATAGGACATAAAAGGGAATTCCCAGAGGCCGAAGGGGGTGGTAATCGCCGTCTTCGGTATGTCCTCTTCGTTCACTGGTATCTGGTTGTAGGCTTTAACTAGGTCAATGGTCGAAAAGATCTTACAACCAGATAAACTGTGGGCAAAATCGTGTATGTGCCTGATGGGGTATTTGTCAGGGACAGTACGGGCGTTCAGCAGCCTGTAGTCACCGCAAGGACGCCAACTGTTGTCTTTCTTTGGGGCAAGGTGCAGTGGTGACGCCCAGGGGCTATTTGATGGTCGAGCTGTGCCATTGGCCAACATAGCCTCGAACTCGGCTTTGGCTATTTTTAATTTGTCGGGTGCAAGCCTACGGGGAGAACAAGACACTGGCGGGCCTGGTGTGGTGCGTATGTAGTGTAGTGTGTTGTGTTTTGGTGTATGTGGCTTACCTGCCGGCCGTGTGAGTTCTGGAAACTCAGAAAGTAACTTACGGTATCTGCAGCTATCGTTATCACCAGTCACAACCTTTACACTTGACACTAAGCTGTTATACGAAGCAATGGAAGCCACAGTAGATAAGCTAGTCGTACCATCTATAAGGCGTTGATTTCGGATATCTATAATTAAATTAAAAAAAGATAAAAAATCTACACCAATTATAGCCTTTGTTACATTAGCCACTATGAAACGCCAGTTAAAGTCACGCCTTAAACCTAGATTTAATGAAATTTGTAAATAACCGTAAGTGTCTATTGGGGTACCGTTAGCGGCGCACAATTGGTATTCCGTCTTTGCACGATTGTACTGGGGTACCGCAAAACGAGGAAACACACACACGTCACTTCCAGTGTCCACTAAAAATTGCACTCCTGTTTTCCGGTCCGTGACAAATAAGCGGCTGGTCATTGGAGACGGGCAATCGTCTGCAGCCATTATAGATTGCCCTGGGCGTTTCCCGACTTGTAATCACATGGTGGCACACAATTGTTAGCGCGGTTCCGGAATCTGTAGTGATAATAACAAAGTGGGAATTTTCTGTAATTCGATTGCGACCTTTGTGCTGGCGTACGGCTACGACTGCGGTCAGTCCGGGTGCCTTGTCTGGTACGCGAGCGCGACCGTCGGTTCACTTCCGCACTAAGCACTTCCACTTTTTTGGTTAGCTCGGCTATCAGTGTCATCATTTCTCTCGCGTGGTCCGGCTGAGTTGAAGTTGAAGCCACCTGTCCTGAGCTAGGTACAACGTCGTGGACTCGGTCTGCAAGTTCTGCTAGCTCGTAAAGCGACAAACTCATCTGCGACGCGACGATTGTTTGGAGGTTCGCTGGTAAGCGGCTTGTCCAAATAGTCCGCAGAAAATCTTCGGGTATAGCCGGTCCTGCCAAATGCTGCAAATGCCGCAAAAATTGGGACGGCTTCCGATCTCCCAGCTCTTCAGACTGCAGCAGTTGCTTGGTCTTTCTCTCTTTTGACACAGAAAGACGTTTAACCAGCTCTTCTTTTAACTTTTCGTACTTGGCGGTAGGTGGGGGTGCGGTGATAATGTCTTCCACCTCTACAGAGTACTGCCGATCCAGGTGCGCAAGTACGTAGTTGAACTTGGTCTCGTCGTCCGTGATTCTGGCCAGCTTAAATTGACCCTCCACTTGGCAAAACCAGATTGCCGGTTTTTCGGGCCAGAACGGAGGTATGCGGACACCGACGCGAAAAATTTCTCCGCCATCTTGGGCGCGGCTTGAAAAAATATTTTCTTGCCGGCTCCCAGAACGTTCTTCGACTTGCCGTGAAGCCTCCAAATTTCTGTCACTGCTCATTGTGGTGGTGTTCTTCGCAGGGGTCACCAGTGAGGTTGAGGATGTAGAAATAAATAACTCGCTTGTGGGAGATGGGTATGTAATCCTGATTCCAAGCGTACAGTTCTTCCTTAAACCACTAACTTAATTTAGAAGGCGAGATACTACAATGCACAGAACAGCTGATCGAATATTGCAAGCGAAAGCGTGGCGTGAGATGCAAAGGAAATTATGCGACACAGAGTAACGTGCGTTCGGCGCGAGGTTTAGATCGTGACTGGGGAGAGCGAGAGCTTGCATCGCTATCCTGCCTGCGCACGCGCAGGTCTGAATGTACCGTTATTCATTGATGAGACGTAACAGCTGCGGCGCGGTAGGTATGCCTAGATATGTATATAATGTACTAAATATTACATAGATACAATATTAGGAAGGTGCGCTTTGAGGCTGTGTGAATGCATTATGTAATGAGTAATGTTATAAAATAATACATAGAAATAAGTACAATGAATGTAGGTTATGTGTATGTATGTAAGTCCGCCACAGACGTATGCGCGGCGTATACGTCGCGTCGCGCACGCCCGACGCTTGTTCAGCGTACTCATGTGTTCCAGAGGAGACGCCGCGCCAACGCGGCGTATACGTCGCGTATACGTCGCGTATCGTCGCGTCGGCGCCGCGCATACGTCCATCTTACGCCTACGCCGGAAAACGCTAGTATGAAGGCGCACTAGTAGACTTTATTCAAATTTCAAATACGTGTGCGGTTAACAAAGTCTATGCAATTGACAACATGAATGTCAATACGGCCCACACTGGACTACATGAAACTTTAGTAGCTGATGGAATCCTCACCTGCCCTGTATTATACTAAAGCCTTCCAGAGAAGGTAAACTAACTGTTTGAGGCGTACACTTAGAGTTTTGAATAAATTTAAATTCCTAGCGGATTACTACCTACATTAATTTATAGGGCTCAGCCCCTGGAACAGCTCAGTGGCCCTGTTATTTCATTTAATCAGCGAAACAACAAATGACATTCATTCTAGACGCACCATTCGCGATTTAAGACGAATTCATTCGCAATAACAAATATAAAATACACCACAAATTAATCAATTAAAGACTACAAGAGCCAATGTCAAAGCAAGAGGAGGCTGTACGTCTGTCTGAGAAACTCAATAGCACTTGGGAGTCGACGCGGACGGTTTATTTGTAGAAACGTCCAGTAGTGGACTACTACTACATTTTGTGTTTGCACGCTTGGGATAGGTATATATCGATATACCTAGCGCTAACAATGCAGCGGCTCATCATCCCGAAATAGCCTCTATACACAAAAGAAAGGTTATTAGAAATAAAAGTACATATTTGTATAAATATGACCTACTTCAATTACGTGACACCCCGACCTCGCCTCGACATCCATCCGAGGGCTTACCCGGGGCTCCAGTCCCGTAGGCAGTGGTAGGGCACCGGTGGTTCTAGTCGGTATGAGTCCACGACGGATATAAAGAGGGTAACAAATTCTTCCTCTGGTAGCTTTTAATGTCATGCTCAATAGAGATGATGTGAAAAATTATTGACTTTGAAACTCAAGTACTTATTAAGAAACTTTGATTCCAGCTTAAATTTATACATAACATACCAAATTCGTATACTTAAACGGAAAATATTCTACAAAAAACCCAGTAAAGAAAAATACAGCTTTTGTATTAGCTATTCAACAAAGGGTGAATCAGTTCATCACACAGCGCGTCGGTCGGCCGGGTACACAGTTTAGACCACATTCGGGGTTTTATCTAGATATATCCACAGTTGATAGACGCTAAACCTCGTTCATACTCTTTGAAATAAAAAAGGATCTGACTATCCTACTAATATAATAGATGTGAGAGTTTGTTAAGATGTTTGGATGTTTGATTTTATTCAGGGAGAGCATTAAAAATACGCCCACAGTTCTTCTTAAATAAGGCAGTATTGGGAACCTTCGCTAGATCTATCCTGTCTGCACGTCGAGTATTTCGAGGAAATATGTCATTCTCAGCAACACTCCATCTCCAAGCTATTGTCTCAAATGCTTATGCGGTTGTGATTCGTTTTTTATTGAGCGCCAGGATGTTCTGACAATATTTTTCGAATTAAGTAATGCTTTTAGATTGCAATTCTTGATAGACTGGCTGATGCATTTGCGAAGCATTTTCGAGTATTTCCTGTATGTCGATAGCGTTGTATCACTGTTATCCCTGTAATATTTGTAGCGTAATAGGCGTTCATTGTATATTTTAACATAAATTATTAAGTAAACTATACACGACAGCAGGAACAACAGCGAATTATTTTTTAATTCTTAAAACAGAGAGAAACAGACATAACACATTAATTACCTATGTCAGTACCTATAGTTAGGCAGAGGACAACAATACGCCCACATTTCATCAATTAATTATTTTCCTATGTAATAGACGGTGACCCTATTTAGTCGTGTAACAACTGCTATTGAAATGTTTTCTAGCTGCCCATAAATAAGGCCCTTAACTTGGCTAAAAAAAACTACCATGTGACTCATGATGTCAGCTCAAATGAAACAGCTAAATCTGACTTTTAACACTCGTAAAGGCTGGTAATTAATGTAAAAGTCACAAAAGTTACAGTTTTGTAAAATAAATAATAACTTAGGACAATGTTGATAGATGGTGACCGTGTGGTTTCAGTCGCTTCGAATCCAGCATAATATCCGCGGGGATTTCCACACGTAATAAAGGCAGTGATCGTTTACAGAGCACTAAGCAAGCGGAGTTACGAGCTTTTTAAACAAGAAAGTTATAAAAAACACTAAGGCGACGTCCTACGTAAGCGAACGCGAAGCTTAGTGGCCTACGTGACCAAAGTGACCAAACGTGCGTGCGGTGCGGTGCGGGGCGGCGCTAAATGAAGCGAACGCGATCAGTTGGTTTGATATTTGCGCGCGAACTGGATGCGGTGCTGCCGTGTTTTTTATAATGTCGGAAAAAGAATTTTTAATTAATGCAATCCAAGAACGTCCTATATTATGGGATAAAAGAAGTAAACATTATCTCAACCGGTTATTATCGTACCGCGGAAAATTGGAGTACTCATCTCGAAAACAAAATTAACAAAGCTTCTGTAAGGACGGTAAGCGACCCTCTCACCGTCCTCAGACCCCGATTGTCCTCGGCGAAGACACGTCGGCGGCGCCCAGGCCGCCGACTGCGGAACTCGGGTGGGAGAGTTCTCTCCCGTACCCGCCCCGCCGACTCCTTCACGAGCATGACCTGCTCGCAGAAAGAGGCAGCGCAGTCCCACTTACTCCCGCTGGAGATCATGGCTCGCAGTATGGTCTCGAGCGAGAGAGACAGACAGTCCCCTTTGCAGACGGACGAAACTGCTCGTCACATTGGAACTGGTAAGATACAGGGCTAGATTTTTCAGGGCATTTCGGTACACCGAGGTTGCTCCAGGAAGTCACCGGCAACGTGAAGAGTCTGCTAGACTTCCTGGAGGAATATTAGCTTTATTTACTACAGCCTTGCGCTCGATCACATTGCCACCGCGGTAATAATCGGTGCGCGGAGGGATGTCTGCTCTGCAGACAGAGCGTCATTATCACTGTATCGTTTTATTTATCCAAATAATAAAGCATGATCTCTTTGCCCACTATGGCCGCTTTGAGCTGACCTCCCCTAAGTATATTGCGTCATTGTAATTTTTTGATAGTACCTATCATTTTCTGTTCTTGAGCTTCCTTTAAAGTTTCGATTCGAAGATTTACTATTTGTGGGATCACTTTCCTATGAATCTCTGATCTTGACGAAACCCTCAATATCCCCGTTAGCGTGACAAATAATATACCTTGTAAAGTGAACTCCACACACCGAGAAGTTCTGGCCTCACACACATCACTGCCTGTTTGTGATTAAAAGGAGAGGGTGAGATCAAGTTGAAGTACTTTTCGGAATATTCGCCGTGATCGATTCGGTGCGCCATCCTCTCAAAGCTTCCCTACTTTTCGGAATATTCGCCGTGATCGATTCGGTGCGCCATCCTCTCAAAGCTTCCCGCTACCTTTAAAAGCAACCAATCGTATCAATCAAAAACTAAGCTTAATAATCATGATATGACATTAAGCTTAGTTATCATTACAGATTTAAACTATGAAATCGACAACTCCTTCATAATTTATTCAAGTCACGACGTTTTCTCTCCTCAAATGGGTACTTTAGTTTGCCTCGAAACTTTACATAGGTTCCAACAAACTGTGTGAGTTCATTGACGCTTGTGTTAATGGGTAATGACAGGGTGAGAGAAGTCACGTGTTAGTTTAACAACTTGTTATTACTTTGCTAGTGTCGCCATTTGGGTCTGCGGTGGCTACGCTTGACTTCTTTAATAACAGATAAGTGGGTAGAGGGGTTTGTGTAAACTCTGTATCGGTTGATAAACTCAAATTGCCTATGACATGCAACTCTAACAATTGTTTAATCTGTCGTCTGTTAAGAGTGAACTAGGTCATCTTTCCTCCGTTTACAATCCCTGATTCTTCAAGCGGACCCTGAAGAGGCACATTACTAGGCCGCAAACTTGAGGACCTCTGTCAATTAATAGTCTCGTGGACTGTGAGAGTGGCAAACGATTCGGTAAACGACGCAATTGATTTGTGTATCTATCGGAGGGTGTCATTTTGGTTACTTAAATACGAGTATAAAAAAAAATAGGTGGGTATGCCAATAAAACAGAAATTATTATTTAGTATAAGCTAGTAGTCAGGGTTTGGTGGCAAATATCTTGATGGGATTCCCTTTCATCCAATAGCAGCAATTAAGGTAGGTACCCTGTCGGTTACAATAATTGAACTAGGTATAACGTTGGGTACGCTATGCAATTGCTTTTCCATTTTTCAACATGCCCTAGAGATAGGTATAAGGTACTCATGAACAAAAAGTTTTATTATTTCCTTTAGAAGGGTTTACGTTTGGGCGAGGCCGCAGCGGCGGCCGTATGTCTGTTGGGAGTCACGGGACATCCTTCCTGAGGGCTTACCCGGGGCTCCCAACCATAGGCTGTTAGGCGTGGCGTGAGGTTTTTTAGTCGGTAAGAGTCCGGCATGACATCCTATGAGGATTTTCCCTCACGTTAAACAAAAAAAAAAAAAAAAAAAAAAAAAGTGTTTACGTTACTCAACTACGAGTGCACATTTGCTATGCATGAGAGTTCACACCCCGGGTTGTCCAATTTCTTGGTAGTCAGTCAGCTTAGTGAGTGAAACCGATTTTCCACGCACTACCTATTTCTTAAATTCGTAAACGGTACCTATAACGAAAATCTTTTGCTGCGAGAGAAAAGTGTTCGAGTTGAAGAGTTTATAATTCTATTTGTTTTTGCATGTTGAAGAGTTTATAATAGTAGGTACCCATATAAACTAATAAATAAACTTATGTAACAAAGCAGCTCTCAATAACCAGAAAATAATTTTAAGATTATTGCTTAGATAAACTGAGCCGCTCTAATCTGTAAACCAATAAAGATTAATCCACACGAACAATGCGGATAGTGATCACTTGTTCAGACAAAGGAAAGTTATTGAGCGAGTCAGGGAAAATAAGGTTTTTTTTTTTTTATTTTTTTTAACGTGAGGGAAAATCCTCGTAGGATGCTATGCCGGACTCTTACCGACTAAAAAACCTCACGTAACGCCCAACAGCCTATGGTTGAGAGCCCCGGGTAAGCCCGCAGGAAGGATGTCCCGTGACTCCCAACAGACCTACGGCCGCCAATGCGGCCTCACCCAGGGGGTGGTTCGGGTGCAATCCCGCGTCTATGGGGGGTTTCGGGTGTGACCCCGCTTCTAAGGGGGGGCGTGCGTGAATGCTCACGTCACGCTGCCGTCATGGGCCTGCTTCTGTAAGGACGGTGAGCGGCCCTCTCACCGTCCTCAGACCCCCGGTCATGGAGGCCGATAGTCCTCGGCGAAGACACGTCGGCGGCGCCCAGGGCGCCGACTGCGGAACTCGGGTGGGAGAGTTCTCTCCCGCATCCGGCCCGCCGCCTCCTTCGCGAGCATGACCTGCTCGCAGAAAGAGGCGGCGCAGTCCCACTTACTCCCGCCGGAGAGCATGGCTCGCACCATGGCCTCAAGCGAGAGAGTGTCCACGCCCAGACCCACTACGAGGACCTGTCGCTGTTGTGCCCACGCCGTGCACTCCACCAGCGTGTGGAGCGCCGTGTCATCGCTGCGGTCCTCGCAGTGCTGACACTCGGCCGTGGTTTCCCGGTGTTTTCGCCACAGATACCTACCGAAGCTACCGTGCCCGGCAAGCATCTGTGTCAACCGGTAGGAGAGAGCACCATGTCTTCTCTCCAGCCACTCGTCCATGACCGGTCTGACGGCCGCGATTGTGGCGAATCCCTCCTTTGGTTGCTCAAGTCGCACCTTCCATGTCTCCACGGTTTCCTGGTGGAGCAGGGTCCGCTGGGCCTCGATTTCTCGAGACGCAGGCCTTTGGCCCCGCTCCAGCGCCTCCTTGCGCCATCTGAACAGTGACGCAAGGGCTCTCGCTTCCAGGTCCCATGGAGGGGTTCCGGCTAGGAGACATGCCGCCTCATCGGAGATCGTGCGGTATCCTCTTATCACCCTGACGGCCATCACTCTCTGCGGGCTCAGCAGTCTAGCCTCATTGCTGGCCGTCAGGGTCTCCGCCCATACGGGAGCCCCGTACAGAGCCATGCTTCGCACGATCCCCAGGTACAGCCTCCTGTAGGGAGCGTTGGGTCCCCTGATGTTGGGCATCAACCGCGCGAGTGCGGCCGATGCTCCCCTCAGTTCTGGGACCAATCTTCGGAAGTGATGTCCGAAGTTCCACCGGCCATCGAGTACGAGCCCCAGATACTTCATCGAGGGCTCGATGCCGATGCTGACGCCCCCTACCTGTAGGCTGGATCCCGCAGGTGGCCCCATCCGAGGTCCGTGGAAGCACAGAGCCTCGGATTTGTGAAGGGCGACCTCGAGACCCGACCGCCGAATCCGACCCACGACCTGAGCAACCCCTGCCGTGGCCTTAAGTGCTGCGGCACGGTGCGTTGCTCCCCGCGCCGTAACGAGGCTGTCGTCGGCGTAACACGTTACGCCGACCCCTCTGAGCAACGGACCACGCAGCACCCAGTCGTAACCGATGTTCCACAGGAGCGACCCTAAAACCGATCCCTGTGGAACACCGCACGATACATCTCGCCGACCCGGCCCTAGCCAGCTCGGGTAAGTTATGGCTCTCTCGGAGAGATAATCCCCGACAATTCGACGGAGGTAGGGAGGCACTCCATGATAGATAAGCGCCTCCCTGACGCAGCTCCAGGGCAAGGTGTTGAATGCGTTGGCGATGTCGAGAGACACCGCCACCACCACCTCACCCTGTGAGACTGCTTCCTCCGTCAGGCCTCTAATGCGCATGATCGCGTCCACGGTGGAGCGTCCCTGACGGAAGCCAAACTGGCTATCCGCCAGATCAGGCCCCACGCGTGTGAGGTGCCCGACGAGGCGTTATGCAATAATGCGCTCAAAGAGCTTGCACACCTCGTCGAGCAACACGATCGGCCGGTACCCTGATGGGGTATTTGCCGGCCGCCCCGCCTTTCGAATCAAGACCAGTTTCCCTGTCTTCCAGACCTTGGGAAACTGGCCTTTCTCGAGGCATGCGCTAAAGAGCCCAATTAGTCGAGGCCCAAGCTCTTCGAGAGCCAGGACCCACGCTCGGCCTGGAATGCCGTCGGGTCCAGGGGCGGTGTTTCTGCGGGATTTAAGCCGCAGTACAGCCGCCCCTAACTCACCCTCGGTGATTACGGGCACGTCGTTCTCGCTGCCTTCCGCGTTGGGCGCCTGAGACGAAGCCATGCGCGGAGAAATGTGTTCCTCCGCTCTCGATGTAATAAGGTTTGTTGGCGGACAATATTATCGTAAGTAAACCAAATTGTATACAATAACATATTGCAATAGAATTAGTAGTATTTTGTGCTTTGTAGCGATAAGATAGGCATTCTTTGAGCATCGTTTTAAGGATTTACCTTAAACCTAAGCTTTAATAGCTTAGACTCTCGAGACGAGACTAAAATCAGATCTTCTGAACTGTGGAATATTCTGATCTCTTATTTAAAAAGATGGATAACAAAATCTAGCTGGAATTCTTCCTCTAAAATGGTCAACCGACATAATATATCTGAAATGTAGATAGTTTACGTACGGAACGGTTGAAATTGAACTCGGAAAGATCCGTCCTTGTACCCCAAACTTTTAGGTGTCAAAACTCTCTATCGAATACATCTAAAATGCTGTTCATCCTGAATGTTTTATTATTAGGTCGGAGTCAAATTCGATCAAAATGTTTTGTTGCTTATCAGATACAACATTTTGATCAAAAAATGGTTACTACCTGTATTATTTGGGTTAAGGAATAAATCTCTTACTGTAAAGGTATTTCTTTTTAAAAAGCGAGGGAACGTCCACCTCCAGACTGACCACGAGAACCTGGCACCGCTCTGCCAACGCTGATAAAATTATCGTAATAGAAAATTAACAATAATTATTATTATATAACAAATTTGCTGTAAACTTTTAATCCTGAAACAATTTTATTTAGGTCTCACCCTCATCAAACATTCACACCATATATTTCCCCTTTCGCAAGTTCAAATACGTTCGTCTGCGTGGCAACATTGTAGGATAAATAAATATTCACGGACATCTCACACGACGCTATCTGATCCCAAAGTAAGCTAGGAATAACCTGCTTGTGTTATGGGTATCAGACCACGGATATTAATACTTATATACTTTTAAATACATACATATTATATACTGGGTGTAACAAAATTACCTCTCCAAATTTCATGAGATGACTTGGCATCGGAAATCAAATACAAATATTTAATAAAAAAGGGGGGTAAATTTTTTAATTTTTTTAATTTTTTTTTGACGCACAATAATAATTCATTTTTTACCGCAGCAATTCGAGGTAACATGGTCGCCGTGGCAAAACAAACACAGAGCACCAGTCTGGCTGTCGTTGTCGCTTTCTATTGCCGCTCAGTAGCGATAGAAAGGGTTAAAAAGGGAATTTATAGGACCTTTAAAACGGCTTTACGGTTAAAGTATTCATGTGATTTTTTTTTCTTCATTTTTGTAATGTTTCTTGAGTGATGCCACGTCACGTGACGAAATTTGGAGAGGTAATTTTGTTACACCCAGTATAGAAACACCCAGACTCTTGAGACAAACATTTATGGGTCACACAAGTATTTGTCTCCGGTGGGAATCGAACCCACGACCTCCAGCGCCGCAGGCGGTATCACTACCCAATGCGCCACAGAGGCAGTCAATAAAAAAAAAGGAGGTGAACGATTGACCTCGCGTGATTCCCGCGCCGCGAGTTATTACACAGGGTCACACCACACGTACAGGGCCGGATGGCTTTGTTATGGGTATACAGAACATTTCAGATATGGGTTGATTCTGATAGATGATGATAGACAGAATTACAACTGCCTCTGTGGCGTAGTCGGTAGTGATATCGACTGCGGCGCTGGACGTCCTGGGTTCGATTTCTATGTCGGTCGAAATATTTGTGTGACCCATCGGAGTTTGGGTATTCTCTATGTATACCTAATATGTATGTATTTTGAAATTTATGAATATGTAGTAGTATATCAGTCGTCTAGATCCCATAGCACAAGCTTATATTAGCTTAATTTGGGTTAGATGATGTTATGTGTGATTGTCCACAAATATTTATTTCCATTTACAACTGTCATGTAAGAGTGTACGAACGTCCAAAATTTGAGACTACACCTACACCATTGACAGTTGCCACCAACTTGAGGGTCAATTTCATATGTGGACTGTGATAGTGACCCTCCACACACAAGTGATTCGCTAGATGTCGCCATGATGTCATTTCAGCAGGCGTCATTCAGGCCAGCTACTTATTTTCAGAATAGATATACCCCATGCAGTTGAAATTCTCTTATAACTGCTAATCTTGGGATAACACTGGCACAGGATACCTTCTAAAAAACTCTATACACGTACAATATAGGTGCTTTCTAAACAGAGAAATGTTGTGCTCTCAATTTGTGATTACATTCTTCGTTTGTAACTCGGTAAAATACTAGAAAAGCCACTAACATTTCACCTCGGCATTCCCTCGCAGATTTTACAGTGTATAATCCGTCCCTGTGTAACGCGTCAATGTTGCACATACCAACACAAGTTGCCATTCATTCTGGCGTGTTGGGGCTACATGAATTTAGATTGGAATTAGAAATGTAAAAAATATGTATGGTTAGTGCCAACAGTGTGAAGAGGCCAACTGGGTGTTGTATTTGATAAAACAATGCATTCGAAAAATAACTGTGACGTTCACAATACAAAAATCGCCTTTAAAACCACACAAACCCTTCTACGTAGATACGTGTTTGGCGTCGGGCCAGTTAACTCCTCGAAACGGTGTTCTATGATTCCCAGTATCACCTTAAATGCTGACATATTTTTGTATCTATAATATGTATGTATTAAGAAATATACCTATAAGTATGTTTATCAGTCGTCTAGATCCCATAGCACAAGTTCAATATTAGTTTAATTTGGGTTAGATGATGTTGTGTGAGAATGTCCACAGTTATTTATTTATTTATTTAACTTAAATAGGGATTTCCCGACAATAATAACGCCATTAAGGTGTAAACAGACATTTAAGGTTAATTACGTCGGAAATGCAGTCAAGAAAATTAGACACTAGAGTGACGTAACGTAATTATACTCAGCGTGCAAAAAAAATGGACAGGCGCAGGATGTGACTGCCTGCTGTTGAAATAAAGCCTTCAACTTGGCTTAACGACTGCCATTTTACTGGCAACCGGGACCAACGGCTTAACGTGTCTTCCGAAGCACGGAAACGCTCAAATAAATGTCACAAAGTGATCACGTGGATGGTCACCCATCCATGGACCGGCCATAGTGAAAGTTGCTTACTGCAGTGATCGTTTACAGAACACTGAGTCCGCGGGGCCACGAGCGCTTCTACATTTTTAAACTGAAATTAATGTTGAACAAAACGTTTCTAATCATGGCAATTTTGAGGTAACGATATCGCGACAATGCCAGCTTTGCATTGTAATTTATTCTTGTTAATAAACTGTAGCGAACTGCATTCATCCTCGTACTATTTTAACGCCAAAGACATTATTAGTACGTATTCCGTATTCACGTATCCCACCTAACAGCCTACGGTTGGGAGCCCTGAGTAAGCCCTCGGAAGGATACCTCAGGACACTCTACAAGTATTTTACTCTGAGTTGTAATTCAGGTGTGATGGAGCCCGAATTTTTTAGACCTAAGTATCTACTTCTTCACCTGTAAATGATGCACATGCTGACTCACAAACAAGGTCATGGAGAAGAGAAGGAAATCTCGAAGCAATACCCAGTACCAACCTGTCTGGAAATCGTGGTACAGTTAGTACCAACATCCTCCAAATTTAAATATGAAATGAATTGAAAAGTTAAGCGACAGCTGATTTGATCTATTGAAGTGACCGAAAATCCTAGTAGGTATAGGTAGGTACTTGTGAAGTCATCTACTTCAACGGTTTGTATTATGAATGATTTCATTGCAGAGATACGACCGAAAATTTAAGAACTACTCTTGACAATAATTCCGCCGTATCACTTCGTTTCGCAACTGTCACAGAACACAGGTGTCCATATTATCAAAGAATGTCGTAATATATTGGTAGGCTCCAAATCAAATCCCTAAATAATTAGGAAACGGACCACAAATGGGTGTTCTTAAATATTTATATGTTCTGCGGTACATAACGCCTGCAAATATAATAGTATTACGGGTGTAGTAGAATAAACATTCGTGTTAGAATAATATATGGCGTTTAGCTAACGAACCTCCACTTACCATTGTGGCTATTTGCCACATGTAGAATAGGCGGACAGGTGGTACTACATCTAGGCAAGTTCTCTGTTAGAATGAATTTGGAGATCTTCATTTCGATGCCTCCAAGGAACACTCCTCTAACTTCAAATTCATAGGTTTACACGAGAAGCATGTGAACGAAAAATCTCGATAAAATCTTTATTAATGCAGATATATTCATGATTTTTTGTATGTTACTAGCTGATTTACTCTTGCTTCAAACCCCATTTATATTGTAAATCCTTTTAATTTTAAAGTTAGCCCCAGTTAGCGGATTGTAACAGAAAAAAATCTAGTTCAAGATTAGGATACATTCCACTAACTCATAGTTGGAGGAATATACGAGGGAATATTAGACAATACAGAATAATAAATAAAATCCTTGAAAGAATAAAATACACATATTAGTTACGTCTAAAATCGAATTTGTAACTTATTTACAGTTTTTTAACCAATATTTTCTGCCAATAAAACCAATTTATATCAATTTATGTTAGCTGGAGTTTTGTAGTTGGGATAACAAGAAAATGTTACGCCGTGTAACAAACTGCTAATAATCATATAGTGGATTGTAACTCATAAAGTGTACGGACTTAACGTTTTGTATTAGTAGATAACAACGAAAACCTTAGAACTTTACACAATACTTTTTATTTTTATTTTATAGATGTATATAAATAAATGGAAACAAAGTTTACTGTAAACATATTTATTTATTTTAATTATTAAAAATTTCTTAATAACATACAGTACGTACGAATAAAATAATTATTTTTAACTTAAAAACTTTTAGAAATTAATATTCTTACATAGTAAATCACAGTATATCGTCGCTTTGGAGGTGAAGAGAGTCAAGCCACATTTACCAATTTTCGAGATAACGAGCATTTAAGTGTCGAGATTGAACCAAAAATAATAATTAGTCTACAACTTCCAAACCGTAAGTAAGATCTTAAAAAGAGGGGCATTACATTAGGTAAACATGTTCCTTGTTTTTTAGACATAATAATACCTTTTGTTAGCAGACGGGTTTTCGGTTAATTGCAAATTTGCACTTGTCTCTTTTCACTATTGAAATCTTTTGAACATTCCTAATTAATAAACATGGTGGTGAAAAGATATAAGTGTCATAGACCTATTTAGAATTTTCAAATTTAGAATCAATGCTTGCAATTTGTATCAGTTAGGACCTCATTTACATAAAACTAAAATTATCTTCATTAATAACTAGGCACAAAGTAATAATAAAAGATATAGATATTTATTAAAAATCTTTACTAATAACAGGCCTTCATCAACATCCTCACTTGAAGCATTAAGGTTTACATAAAATCATGGCAAGAGGTAGGAATTGTAACTTTCTTACAAAAGTCCTGGGTGCGATGGGGCCCCACCAGCATCCCCGGGGTCCAAGCCAGCCTCACCTGCCGGTGGTGCACCTGCCAATTAACGGACGGGGTCATGGTGTAGAGAAGGAAAACTCGCAAGAAACCCTTTACCAAACCCTGGCAACGTTCAAAGGAGCCAATCTGCGCCTGGACGAGCGGCTCATGGAACTCGAGGTAGAACTAGGTCGCATAAACTGGCACATACTGGGTTTGTGCGAGGACCTGTTTTACTTTCAAGAAAGTGACGGAAGGCATTCTCCCGAGGGTGGTGTCGACTTTGTGGTGAAAAAGGACCTCGTTAGCATCGTTGTGGAGATCAGCAGTGTTTCGCCTTAGTATACTAAGTCTTACCAACAGGTACTTCCTGAAGGGGATCCAGGTGTATGCCCCGACCGTAATGCCAAGACTCACTACAATGTTGTGATGGGGGCTTTAATGCCATAGTGGGAGTACTAAACGCGGCAAAATGAAAATCAGCCTCTTTGCAGTGGGGCGTAGGAATGACCGGGGGCTTGTCAACTTTCTTGAGTCTCAAAAGCTTTTCTTGATGAACTCATTCTTTAAAAAGAAGCCCCATAAAAAGTTGATATTATAGTCAGGACGCTGCAGCAATAGTCCCGAAGGTTTTTGTCCGGAAAAAGCAATAACCGGTGCTCTAAGTTCTCGCCCGAGACTCTCGAACTTATGAGGATAAGATGAGACATGCAATCTTTGCACACGTCTTCGTCAGACCAGTGGGATTTGAACCTAAGGATCCACTAGCTGATACGACGTGACCTCAGACGACATAGCACCAGCGTCGTCGAGGCTGTGATCGAGCAAAACAGGGGTTCCAAGGTCTTAGGCCAACAGCTTGGAAGACCCCGTCTGGTGAAATTAAAGACAGCGGGTGGCCATACCGTGACCTCAATTTTCGAGATTCTCAAGCTATTTTGGCAGTTAGCTGTATTCTCCACCATAAAAACGACATTTTTCTATGCATGTGGCATATTTAGTTCATTTTGAGTATAATTGTGGCTTGACTCTCTTCACCACCAAAGCGACGATAAACAAACGAGCGCGCGCGTATATCCCACCAACCGTAGTTGGTGGAATATACCTCGCGGGCAGTCGCGGGCCGCCGCCCGTGCGCTCAGCATACGCTCCGCTATATTGAGGTAGTGGCATGTCTACCCCATGATTGCTGAAAGTACATATACTTAGAGTTTTGTAAATCTTAAAACTTTTTTGTTTCTCATGATATTTTTATAAAAATTGGGGGGTTAATCCTTAGATAATATTAAAGCAAATTAGGTAAAAAACGAAAATTTCAAAATTTTGAGTTAGAGGAGTGTTCCTTGAAGGCATCGATTTGTAACTATTATTATACATACGTACAAGGTACTTTATAGGGACCATATAGGTACTTGATAGTCAAATAAAAAATTTCATTCTATTAATCTGAAACTGTAAGATGTCGCGGTTGTCTGTTTGCGATAAACTTTGAAATTACTAAACGGATAATCAAGCAACAGGCACTCGTCAATCTCGGTGACAATCCTGTATACCTACTTATTGTGCCTTTCTCTTTATACTGTGCTACTAATTAACTATGTATAAAAGTAATCAACTACACAAGTAATAAACATCGGTGATAAAAGAGTAATAAGTGAGTCCCTAGAACAACGCACCTCTAAGTTAGGTTGTTACAAAAATCGTTGATAGGTCAAAACGAATAACATTTTATAGAAAAGAAAATGGAGTAGTAACATGTAGTGAAGTAACGTTTACGAGCTCACCTCATTGTTAACGGAGATAATGAGTGCTCTATACAGGATGTTGTAAATTAAGATCAAGGTGTGGTCGCTTTTAGTTAGCTGCCTATTTATTGTGGGGGTTATCACTGGGTGTGGGTGCGCCGGACGATTTGTTTGATTAGGTGCAAATTTAGATGTAGGGAACGGCACTTTAATGTTGATAAAAGTTATTTGTTTTAAATGGAAATTTTAAAAGCCTTGCTATGAAAGTGACCTCGCAGAGTCCATTAAAATATTTCATGAAGATTTCATGTCGCTGACTCAATAGGAAAAGTAAATTAAACTTTATGAGAATAGTAATATCAGCGCACTCATAAAAAGAGATTTAGGTACTCTCTCAAATATTATAATCAAAACGAAACACTTTTTCACTTTCTCATGGAACACTTTTTTTATTCACCAAAATAATAAAACAGCTTTTGCATTAAAATTTCGTTTCAACTTCATTGTTCAACAAATAAATTACATAACCTGTAGGATTTTTGAAATCTTCATAAGTCTTGTAGTAATATTTTGTATAATTAGTAAGTATTACTGAGATATTTTTTGTGTCTTTGGCTACAACTGAGTGAGAGTGTATAATGCCGGAATAGAACTGAAGAACAAATAAGCCTTCCAATACGAAATCGATTGTGAATTTGCGAGCGTTTCATTTAAAACTATTTTTAACGTTACATTTATTTTATACCAACTTTGAGATCAAAAAGGTCATATTCCGAAATATGCAATCCATTAACAGGGCATACATTGAATTGTTTGAATAGGAATGTAATTTGACTGTGATGCAATTAACTTGACATTTTTTTGCTGCAATATTCTTATATTTTACGCAATAAAAATGAGTGTCGAAAAATATTATTATTGTAGTTGGAAACCAAGTTTATACAAAAACAATGTATTTCGACGCTATCTCAAATAAGCTCTAATATTTGGCGAGTGACTGAGCTGTAGATTGGAATAAGAAATTTGAAAGCTAAAAACCTTTTTAAAATATTTTTCACTTCAGGACAGATGATTTAATTGGTTTTTGGTGACTCGCTTTTTCGACTATTCGACATCTAATTCATATATGAATTAATAGTAACTGGCATGACTACCTCAGAGCGGGAAATATTTCAGTTCATTGAAGACTTAATAGGTATACCTAGTTAAGAAATATTACATACCGACATTGCATTAATTGTGGTGGAAAACCTGAAACAAAAAGATAAAATGAAATTACTTTGGATATCTTAGAACATTATCTAACGGCTGCAACCGTTATAATAACGAATCAAGGGAGTCTGGTTGTAGTGATGTATCAATACATCAATTGCCTGCAATTAACAGTACCTATACCAACATTATTAAATTATTTTACTTAAAAAAAATCAAGACTTGTTAACGGGCTGCCATAATAATAACGAACAGCGCAACGATATTTTTATTATTTTCTACTCTTTTTTTCCTTCTTTTTAACGTGACGGAAAATCCTTCATGGATGCTATGCCGGTCTCCTACCGGCTAAAAAACCTCACGTAACGCCCAACAGCCTGCAGTTGGGAGCCCCGGGTGAGCACTCGGAAGGATGCCTCAGGACACTCTTTTTCCCTTGTTTATAAATAATTTCATTCGGCCATCAATGAATGGCTTATATTTAAGGGTCGCATAAAATTAGGCGCGGGGCTTATAAAATATGATCGTACGGTGAAGCAGTTTCTGAGGATAAAATGTTTTTTCCCTAGCACAATTTGAACATGCCCACTTCTATCGGCGCTATCGTTTCATAAAGATTTTTTGATTACATTCTGTTGGTTAGATATCACTATCCTGTACTATAGCCGCAGCCTACGCCTCTTCATTCTAAATTCTAACACTGCAATAGACCTATTACGTGGGATAAAAATATTCATATTTGGGCGCCATAATGCATCTGCCTACCTCATATCGCGACGCAGTAGTGTAGGCACGGATACAGCACGTGTAATATCTACAAGATTTTTTTTCTGTAAAATTACAAAAGTATAAAAGTGCGTTGATAAAAAATGGATGGAGATGTAAATATAAAAATATTATCTGGCTGAGTAAAGTTTTCTTAGTTTTCTAAAAACCTGCCTTAAATTTTTATCAGTCTTTGGTAAAAATATTTAGTTATTCGTTATTAGAAACTTTCTGCACCTCATCACTGCACATTGTTCAAACTGCACTAGGTACCTGCGCTGAACCAATCAGGATGCGAGTCAGCTCAACATGCCGCAGCCTTGTTGACTACATCAATAGCGCAAAAGTTCACCTGTAAGTTAATACAATATTTCACAGCAGTGTATGTGCATAATACTTAAAATACACCGCTTCTAAAGTCTTATTCTCTTTTGATCAAAAATTATAGAATTCAACTCAATTTTTCAATTCTGACTGATTTTGATTTTCATGCTTAGAGCCTTTCCTGAAAAATAAATAATTACCTAATCAAATCTGCCGATTGTAGATCACTTTCATCCTCCCCTATTGTTTTATTAAAATTTAAAGAAAAAATTACATTGATAAGCTATGGTAATATGCAAAATAATAAGTAAACCCCGTCGATCGGAAATGGACCTCTTAAATTTTATTCTTAAGGGCCGAATGCCAGAGCGCATTAGGTATTTTTACCACCTCACCTCACCGCGGGCGATACCCCCGTAGCATGCGATCGACATGAACTCATTTGACCCCAAGCATTTTGTTTGGACGTTGCCAGTTGGTGCAATTGGACGTTGACAGTTGGTGCAGCGTGTATTTCATGCCGCACTTTTTGTACCACCAAATAAATTACAACAGAAGTATAAGTTTATCAAACCTTTATAAGACATTTTATTTAGTAAGTGCCTGTTAGCAGGTATATTCAAAATGGGGTTGTAAGAAACCTTTCCTTATTTTTAACCGACTTCAAAAAAGGAGGAGGTTCTACATTCGTCTGTATGTTTTTATGTATGTTCACTGATATTTCCGTCAATTACAGACGGATTTAATTCTTTTTTCTTTTCTTCAATAGGGTTTACTTCTGAAGTAGTCCCATTTTTACCAGGTCAGGATCTGATGACGGGATCCAGGAGAAATCGAGGGCAACCACCGAAAATTGTAGGGACAACTAGTGCGTTTGGTAACTTTTTAATGAAGTGCTTTACAGTGGGCGCACACTAGGCGACAGTCGCGGTGACATGTCGCGGCGACTTGTCGCGCAGTGTGCGCCTGCATCGGGCGACTTGACGCCGTGACAGACGTTGTGCAAGGAACACGTTGTCCAAAGCTGTCGCTGGGCGACTGTCGCCGTGTCGCCGCGACAATAGCGCGACAGACGGACGCGAAGACTCCCCTTGCTTGTCTCGGAGTCGCGACGACATGTCACCTAGTGTGCGGAGCTTAGAACAAAATGTATGTAATTTGGCGCCCACAGCTTGTCGCCGTGACAAGACGCCTAGTGTGCGCCCACTGTTAATGTACTACAATTTAATGAAGGTCAGGAGTCGATCTGATGATGGAACCGAAAGACAGTCGAGGGAATTATTTAACGATTTACAGCACGTACCTTGTGTTTGGGCTTGATTGATTTATATTGATAAGAACTTTACACCTAGATAGATATACTTTTCGGTCCACCCGTCACTTAAAATGATAATCAAAAAATTTTTAGTAATAATTAGACTTCAAAAAAAACCAGAAAAATAAAATTTACATAGCACAAAGTAATAATATGTATTTTGATTTATCAGATTGTATTCAATATGATATTGAAGTTGGTGCCATTAATAATACCTACCTCAACCTATGGGTTTACTTGGCTCCGACTTCAATATGATATTGAATAAAATATGAAAAATCAAAATACATTTATCTTTGTGCCAAGTAAATTTAATTTTTCAGGATTTGTTTGAAGTCGGTTCTATTTTTTATCGTCATTTTAATTGTGAGACGAGCCGAGAAAAGATAATAAGAAAAAAATCCGTCAATAATTTATGAAATCAATTCGAGCAGTCTTCGAAGAGGTAAGCATAGGTATAACATAAGTAGCAAAAAATAATAGAATGCATCTTGTGAGTAAAATAATGCGTTTATTTATTTTACATTATAATATGAATAAGACAAGTAACACGCACGCCGCATGTCAGCTTAGACCTGTGTTACAAAATACAACCAATGATAGATGGCGCTTACACCAACATAGTCAATTTGAAGTCAATTTTAAGTCTATTTGAAGACCCTACCCCTCGTTAATATTTGTGCAAAATTTGAATCAAAAATATTGAGTACTTTTCGAGATCCTTCCGGACAAAGCAAAATTAACAGTCAAACAGACAAAAAAATTCTAACTACATTTTCGACTTCGGTATCCTGTGTAGAACCCCCCCCCCGCGAGTATTTTTTTAAATATGTTTAATGTACAGTTTTGACTTTAGATGTTTTTATTATATGTATATAGACTAGGAACTTAGGTTGCCTAGAAAGTTTTCAAAAACCTATTCTTAGTCTCCCGCAGGCTGAATCCCGCAGGTGGCCACTTCCGAGGTCCGTGGAAGCACAAGGGATATAAGCCCTTGTTTGCAAAAATAAAGGATTGAATTGAGTACTTAAACCAGAAAAATAATAAATATTTATGGGGGACTTCCATACAACAAACGTGATTTTTTTTTTGCCTTTTTTTATTAATAACGGCAACAAGATTTTGGCAAAATTGAAATGAACGCCGCAGACGTGTCTTCGCCCAAGACTATCGGTCTCCATAACCAGGGGCCTGAAGACGGTGAGGGGGCTGCTCACCGTCCTTACAGAAGCAGGCCCATGACGGCAGCGTGACGTGAGGGATTTATGCATACCCCCTTCAGAAGCGGGATCACATCCGAAACACCCAAAGACGCAGGATTGCACCCGAACCTACCCCTAGGCGAGGCCGCAGTGGCGGCCGTGGGTCTGTTGGGAGTCCTAGGACATCCTTCCGAGGGCTTACCCTGGGCTCCCAACCATAGGCTGTTGAGCGTAACGTGAGGTTTTTAGTCGGTAGGAGTCCGGCATAGCATCCATGAGGATTTTCTCTCACGTTAAAAAGAAAAAAAAAGGGTTTATAACCCTTGCTTACAAAAAATAAAGCTGTTACAAAGTTGTATAAAAAAGGTACATGTCCTCAAAGTCTCGCTCTCGTATGTCAATTCGGTGAATCAGCTTATTGATAGAAATATTGGCATGCAAAATTCAATATTTGTTGTTATGGTGGCAACAGAAACACATAATCTGTGAAAATTTCAGATCTCTAGCTATGTCCATTCATGAGCTACAGCCTCGTGAAGGAAAGACAGAAAGATAGACAGACGGACAGACAAACAGACAGACTGACCGACAGACAGACTGACCGATAGACAGACAGACGGACAGCGAAGTCTCATGAATAGGGTCCCGTTTTTTTACCTTTGGGTACCTACGGAACCCTAAAAATTATGCACTTTTTCAAACATTCATATTTACTAAGAAAGTAACGATTATTACCCTCAAAATTAAAGTATGAAAGTACCTACGAGTACTAGGTACTTACGATTCACGTGTATCTTTTTTTGCAAATGAACCACCGTTCAATCTCGGAATCGATGAGCTGAAAAAAAAAAGACTTTGAGGGTACACTACAACGAAACGGCTAGACTACAACGAAAAATAAAACTACACGTTTATTCTTTTATGTCGGTAGTGGGTAGGTACTACTGTTATAATTTATACAGTGTAGCAATAACAACGTGAATCTACTATTATACTCTAAGCGTCAAACATTATATTATTTACTACCCGTTCGCGCTAAGGTTGCCGCTGGCGGACAGGATGGTGTACAGGCGTAGTATGGGAGGCGAAAGGCAAACTTAGAGCGAACGGGCAATACGTTGATTGTTCAGGCATAGTAAAAAGAGAATATTTTATACCTAGTAGTTACTGTGGTTTAGGTAAATACTATCCCTCTTCTTATCGTAAGGTCCCAAGCAACTTTGGGGCACCAAGTTCATTTCTCACAGTCATTCATTACCAAAAACAGCCGTGATCTAACTTACTTGGCCTTTGCTAAATGACACCTACCTGTACCTACGTAGAAGAGGACTGGAATGGGAGATCTCTAAGCCTATATGAGTACGTTTAGCTACTGTACTGCCTCTTCAGCAGGTAGCAAAATAATGGCAGCTGTTGGCTTCAGTCGCTTCGCTCAGCATCAACCTTATAATTTCATCATGCCCGTCAGTGAATTATTTGGTTGTGTATTTTTATAAATATAATAAAGATAAAACAATACTTGTAGGAACTTACCATACTTGCCGTCGTAGTAGCCGCAATTGACATCTGGGCATTTTATTTCTCTTGGCTTTTTTTTACCCATATTCACTGAGTACCTAGTCACTAATCACTATATCACACGATATTTATTTATTTATACACAATAACGTACTTATCCTAATATTTACAAATAAAAACAAAATAATATTTACAGATTTCTGCAACTACTTCTAATTAAAACGATCACGGATGACAGAGCGACACAGGTCCTACCCAGAACAGCCCTGTCAGGCGTATGAAGTGATTGAAGTGTACGCTAAATGCCTAATTGTTCTAGATTCTACACTTTTTATCATTGTTTTAAAATCTGAGGTGTTTAAAAAATAAATAATAGCATGAATATTGTTCATAAGATCAATATCTTCAATATAGACATGTGTTTATTTAAAATAAACAAGTATATTTTGAGCAATAACAACATTCATCTTTAAAATTTTTGCACATTTCCAGTTTTTCGAGAACGATTTTTATCATATAAAGTTTTATTAATCGTGTTTTAAAAATTAAATGAAGCAAGAGCATCTATTAAACTATAGTAATACATTTTTATCAGATCAAATCAAAGAATATTTCCTAGTATAAAGATCGCTTCAAAATGGGTCGATTTTGGTCGATTTCGGAAATACTAGCCTTAATCAGTTTAGGTAGAATTTTTATCCAACTTTCGCTCCGGCACGTTCTTTACTAAATTACAGTTTCGGTGATGGCATGGTACCTTATTTTCGTTTGTGATCATGGTAAACCATAGATATATATTCAAAATCAACGAATTTATGACCCATCTCAGTTTTCTTTTTACGTGTTGGAAAATCCTCAAAGGACTAAACTGGACTAAGCTGGACTCTACCGACTAAAAAACCTCATGTTACGCTCAACAGCCTGTGGTTGGGAGCCCCGGGTAAGCCCTCGGAAGGATGTCCCGGGACTCCCAACAGACCTACGGCCGCTACTGCGGCCTCGCCCAGGGGGTGGTTCGGGTGCTATCCCGCGTCTTTGGGGGGTTTCGGGTGTGATCTCGCTTCTAAGGGGGGGCGTGCGTGAGTTGATGACGTCACGCTGCCGTCATGGGCCTGCTTCTGTAAGGACGGTGAGCGACCCTCTCACCGTCCTCAGACCCCCGGTCATGGAGGCCAATAGTCCTCGGCGAAGACACGTCGGCGGAGCCCGGGCCGCCGACTGCGGAACTCGGGTGGGAGAGCTCTCTCCCGCACCCGCCTCGCCACCTCCTTCACGAGCATGACCTGCTTGCAGAAAGAGGCGGCGCAGTCCCACTTACTCCCGCTGGAAAGCATGGTTCGCATCCTTGGTCTCGAGCGCCCATGCTGTGCACTCCACCAGCGTGTGGAGCGCGGTGTCATCGCTGCGGTCCTCGCAGTGCTGACACTCGGCCTTGGTTTCCCGGTGTTTTCGCCACAGATACCTACCGAAGCTACCGTGCCTGGCAAGCATCTGTGTCAATCGGTAGGAGAGAGCACCGTGTCTCCTCTCCAGCCACTCGTCCGTGACCGGATGAGCTCAGAAAATATTGAAATTGTTTGTCTTACAGAACATATGCGTAAGGAGCATGAGCTCATGTTCAGTTTCAGTAGTCACCGGGTTGGTAGTGCGTTCTGCAGGGTCAACACAACACGGGGGGGTTCGTTGATTTTATTAAATAAGAAATTAAAGTATAAGGAACGGAAAGATGTTGTGTCCCTCTCTGTAGAGTGTACAGTTGAAATATCATGCGTAGAATTGGAGCAATTCATAGTAGTATGCGTATATAAACCTGGAGTCTCACCCTTTTGTGAGTTTGAGGAAGTAATGGATAAAGTGCTATTTAAACTTGGAAAAACTAATAAACACCTAATAGTGTGCGGTGATTTTAATGTTAATATACTTATAAATACGCGTCAGACCAATGATATCTTACCCTTAGAGCTCCTCGCGGCGACCCGTCGCCGCGCATAATAATCAAGTTTTTCCGTAAAGCCCCGCGCGGCGACCGGTCGCCGCACCTACCCAGACGACTTTAAACTTAAATTTAGCCTGCTTACGTCCTACTTTTCAATGAACAGGTTTATTGCATGTGTAGTTTATAACATTTTCTTGTTTTTGGAAAATGGGAAATCTTTTTTCATTTTTAGGGTGGTGGAGCTAGGTCCACGTGATTACCGATTTTCGATATATTTTTTTAGTGTGTTGAAGGGTTAAATTTATTTAAATCACACAATCTCACTAACTTATTTTTAGAGCCTACTAGATATTGTGATACAACAGCTACTTGTCTGGACAATATATACAGTGATATGTTGCCAGAAAGTAAGAGTATTATAAATAAGATAAAATCAGATCATACTGGGCAAATAGCATCTTTCAAGATCACAAGAGAAAAAGTTAAAAGACTTAAAATATTATGTAGACCAGTAACTAGTGGCCGCTTGGAACGTATGCGAGTTGGACTTTGCAATAAACTTCCATTTTTAGACACTGGCTTAGATCCAAATGTAATGTATAAGTTATTTTTTGATTCCTTTTACAATGAGTTCAACTCCATATTCAAGTCTAAGGAAGTCACAATCGGTGACAGGCCAGCCTTCAGTGAATGGGCCACTGAGGATATACATAAAAGTAGATTAAAACTGTATGAACTATACTCAGAAAGACAGCTTAATAGAATAGATGAATTTCTAAATTATGTTAAAACTTATTCAAAAAAGTTTAAAGCAGACTGCTTAGCGGCCAAAAGAAAGTATATAAGTAATAAAATTATCAATAGTGTAGACAAAGTTAAATCTACTTGGAAAATAATTAACGCAGAAAGAGGCCAAGCAAAATCAAATGATAATGACAACAGATGCCGAAGTCGCTAACGAATTTGAACAATTTTTTTCTCGTATTCCAGTAGATTTGACCAGAACCCTAGGTTCTTCTACCCCAATAGCAGAATCCTTGTTAAAAGCAAATGTTCCTTGCTGTAATGAAATATTCAAATTCAGTAAAATTAGTTTACACACTATCATAAAAACTTTTAAATCTTTAAATATTAAGAAAACGGCTGACCTCTGGGGAATTTCTGTACATTTAGTTAATTCGTTAATTGAAATGGTTGCTCCTGAATTATCAATAATATTTAATAATTGTGTTGATAGTGGTGTGTTTCCTGAATTAATGAAGTTAAGTAAAATAACTCCTCTGTTTAAATCGGGTAGCACCTCGGATCCGTCCAATTTTCGTCCTATTTCTGTACTACCCACGTTTAGTAAAATCTTTGAAAAGGTAATGCTTAATCAAATGCAAAATCATTTTAATACAAATAAACTATTCCATACTAAACAATTCGGTTTCACGCGCGGTCGGTCTACCACGGATGCTGGAATCAAATTATTAGAGTATATATATGAGGCCTGGGAGGAGTCGTATGATGCTTATGGTGTATTCTGCGACCTATCTAAGGCCTTCGATTGCGTCCAGCATCAGACTTTAATTCAAAAACTTGATCATTATGGGATCCAGGGGACGGCCTTGGATTTAATTAGTTCTTACCTAAGAGATAGAGTACAGAAAGTAGTTATAAATGGTAAACAGTCACATGGTTCTGCTGTAACAATGGGGGTGCCTCAGGGTTCAATTCTGGGACCTTTTCTATTTTTAGTGTACATAAATGATCTCCCTCACCTTATAAGAGACGATCACGAGGTAGTTTTGTTTGCTGATGACACATCTTTAATATTTAAAGTTGAACGTGGACAACGCGATCTTGACGAAGTAAACAATGCCCTCTCTAGGGTAGTCCACTGGTTTAACGCAAATAATTTATTGTTAAATGAAACTAAAACAAAATGTATTAGATTCACCTTGCCAAATGTTAGGCTCGTTAACACCAGTATTAAGATTAGGGATGATCAAGTAGAATTGGTCGATGAAACTGTCTTTCTGGGCATAAAGTTAGACTCCAACTTGCAGTGGGGGCCTCATATCGAGAAAGTCTCGGGCAGACTGAGCTCTGCAGCCTATGCCGTTAAAAAGATCCGACAACTGACAGACATTAGAACAGCGCGTCTTCTCTACTTTAGCTATTTCCACAGTGTCATGACCTATGGCATACTATTATGGGGTAACGCTGCCGACATCGAATCTATCTTTGTGTTGCAGAAAAGGGCTGTCCGGGCTATCTATGGTATGGGGATTCGGGAGTCATTAAGAGAAAAGTTTAAGGATATCAACATACTTACTGTGTATTCACAGTACATATATGAAAACTTATTATATACTCATAAAAATAACAGTAAATTTATTAAAAATAGTGATATCCATAATCTAAACTTAAGAAATAAGAATAAATTGGCTGTACCTAGATTTAGGCTTAATAAAATAAGCAATTCTTTTGCGGGCAAATGTATTCGAATGTACAATACATTGCCGACAGCCATAACAGGTTTGTCAGTTAATAAATTTAAAAAACTAATAAAACTTAAATTGTGCCAGAAAGCTTATTATAGCATTAAAGACTTTCTAGAAGACAAGGCTGCCTGGCAGTGACACGAATTGCTCCTTTCTACATAAAAAAAAAACTGTATTAGATACTAAGATACTAGAAGAGAAGGGACCAGACTGAGTTTCTTGGGGTGTTCTTCTCAGTCTGTAGTATTTCCGAACCCCCGGTAGAGTCACAAAAATTTTGATAAACCTAAATAATTTTTTTAAAAATTTCAAAGGGAATAAATTTTATTTTATTTTATTATTTATTTTAACCGGTCTGACGGCTGCGATTGTGGCGAATCCCCCTTTTGGTTCCTCAAGTCGCACCTTCCATGTCTCCATGGTTTCCTGGTGGAGCAGGGACCATTGAGCCTCGATTTCTCGAAACGCAGGCCTTTGGCCCCGCTCCAGTGCCTCCTTGCGCCATCGGAACAGTGACGCAAGGGCTCTCCGCCCATACGGGAACCCCGTATAGGGCATTGCTTAGCACGATCCCCATGACCCATCTCCTTAGACAGGCACCTACATAATATTTTTAAAAATGAGAATACATAAAAAGGCTCCAGCTTGAGGTGTACATTGGCGTCACAGTTGTCCCCGAATGTAATAAAATAATATTAATATATGTGTTGAGTGACCGACGTATTTTAGGTTGTGTGAGTACGTTGAAATTGTGCGGCCTGTCAGATACAGTTATGTTGAACTTATTCAAGGTACCTAAGTAGATACATAATTATTCAAAATATTTTCCAAATAACCCTGACCAGTCCATCTACAAGACCGACAATTGCGAGGCGAACTTGCACACGAAGGGTTCCGTACCAAAAATGGCCAAAAACTTATTTTTTGCATGGTAGCCATCTGAAATACATTTTGTTCTACGCTAGGAAAATACATTATCTGTGAAAATATCAGCTCTCTATCACGGTTTCTGAGTTACAGCCTATAGACAGACAGACAAACGGATAGCAAAGTCGCTGTAATAGGGTCCCGTTTTGTACCTTAGGTACGAAACTCCAAAAACTACACTAATCAGAGCATAGAGATCAATTAAACCATTCTCTATCCCTCTATTGCTAATGTACACAATACAAGGTAGGTACAATGTCGGTTGTGCGACGGAACCCTGGCTCAGATAGTTGTAGCTCACAACAAGAGGACACACCGCACCCGCACTCGGTCGATTACACTCATTGTTTCTGGATCTAACGATACCACTGATCGATTACATCTAGGTCAAACTCATAGACCTTGTTTAGAATAGAATATAGAATAGAATATAACTTTATTTGTACACCAAGTTATAGTTTACAGAAAAAAAAAAGATAATAGTAAGATATTGTACAAAGGGCGGCCTTATCGCAAAAAGCAATTTCTGAATATAACTTTATTTGTACACCAAGTTATAGTTTACAGAAAAAAAAAAAGATAATAGTAAGATATTGTACAAAGGGCAAAAAGCGATTTCTTACAGGCAACCTTGGGATGGACAGAAAAAGATATTGAAGACAGATGGGTAGTTAGGTGTAGAAATATGAAGCTACAAAACAATACATACATACCAGTTGGTATGTAAATGAATATAGACGTACATACTATATATATCTATACATCTAGGCATAAATACAATACATTTACAGGTACATACCAATATACATACATAATAAATATATATCTATATACATACATATATATACACATATATATATATATATATATATATATATATATATATATATATATATATATATATATATATATATATATAATTTTATTCTAAATATATATCTATTAACATACATATACACACGCACATATACATACATATATATACACATGCATATACACATATATATATATATATATATATATATCTATATACATACATATATACACACACATATATATATATATATATATATATATATATATATATATATATATATATATATATATATATATATATATATATATATATATATATGTGTATATATATATGTATATGTGCGTGTGTATATGTATGTTAATAGATATATATTTAGAATAAAATTTAGTTTAGAATTGACATTGTTATCTATTTGACGCGTTTGTTTTAGATATCTAGTTCGATTTAGGTATGAATAAATTATAATAAACTAAAAAAGTAACATCATAGTAGGTATTCAGTCAGTGCTACATGAGTAACGGGCGTGTTTTAAGTTTTATACCAAAAAAGTCAGTGCTTCTCAAATATTTTTTTATTTATCGCATATTGTTTTCGTCTTTGTTGACATCACTTTGGTACACATGGATACACGTAAGTGTGGGTCTTGTGATGATCTTTTGTCGGAAGGAGCACTCTGCAGTGCTTGCCAGCAGATGCTGCATTTTCATTGTGCCAGCATAACAGAGGCCGGCTACCGCAAATTGGGAGATAGAAAGCTGACATGGCGTTGCAATAGGTGCAGACAGGTATCGGGTTCGCAAAGATCACCTAAGCCCAGTGCAACTGAACCCTCTGTACTGGAAGAAATAAAGATCTTGTCAGCCAAGCTGACTCCCATGGAGGGCCTCAAGGAGGAAATTTTTGCGCTAAGAACTGAGTTCGCCGAGTTAAAGACTTCACTATCTTCCAAGTTCGACGAGGTTCTCAGTGAATTTAATAACAGGGTACGGGACGTGGAGCATAGAGTATCTCAGTTGGAGGAAGCTCGTGGTCAGGTTGCCCAGTTGCAGGCCCGGATGGAAGCATTGGAGTTGGCAGCCAACGATAGGGACCAATGGACTAGGATGTCTAACCTGGAAATAAAGGGTGTTCCTCAGACAGCTAATGAAAACCTGTTTGATATTGTACATAAGATTGGGACAAGAATAAATCATCCAATATCAAGGAGTCACATAAATTTTGTATCTAGAGTGCCTACACGCGAGAAGGAGCGAACGCGACCAATAATTGTGAGCTTCTGCAGTCGCTACGTGAAGGAGGATATCATTGCAGCGTCTCGCTTTCAGCTGAAGTCCTCACCTCTTACTGTGGACCAAATCGGATTTACAGGTCATGGGAGGATTTATATAAATGATCATCTCACTATAGGCAATAAAGTGCTTCTATCAAAAGCAAAAAAGATCGCGGCCGATATGAATTTTCGCTATGTGTGGATCAAGCATGCCAAGATTCATTTAAGAAAAATGGACTCCTCTCCCGTAATCATTGTGAGGTCAGAGAAGGATTTGGAGAAGCTTGCGCTTGCGTAGTGGACTGTGTATTTGTAGATGTTTTTTCGTTACGTAAGTTTATTTATTTAATCTCTCTCAAGTGGGTGTGGGCTGGAAAAAGTTTGAGAATCATGTTCCTGTGTGTTCATACTGTGTTTTCCTACAATTTGTTTGTGTGCTTAGATTTGTTCCAGCTTTGTTGTAACTATATCGTTTTCTATTGTCACTGTAAAGTCATCCTTACCATAATAGATTTAAGGCAGACTGTTGCCTGCAGCTGCTTTTGTCTTGTGACTGTTGGGGACTGGCGTACCTTATCTGCGCTTCGATCCTTGCATTTAGTTTCTTATAAAAACTTGTTTACTATCTTTCTAATGTTCAGAAATTTGTTACACTGTGCTGACTGTGTTTTGTATTGTGCTACGAAAAGATTCATTGCCCCTACCTACCTACTGTTTATTAATTGTTATTTTTTCATTAGATTTTATATAATTTTACGCTGTTTTAAATTAATAATACGTAAACTATTGATTTATGTAGATATGGTGAAACTTTGCAATGACTAATATTAACATATATATTACCAAAACGTACGTGGTCTGCGCACTAAGACTTCTAATTTGTATAGAAATGTATGCAAAAGTTCGTATGATGTGGTCATGATTTCTGAGACCTGGCTGGTGGACAGTATTTACGATGGTGAATTGTTTGACGATAGGTATAACGTCTGGAGGAGGGACCGTGACTATTCGCGTACTGAGCAGAAGAAGGGTGGCGGTGTGTTAATAGCGGCTAAAAAAGAACTTTGTGTGCTTGAGAGGTTATGCTGGCGTAGTTCGGCTGAGGATTTATGGGTGACCCTAAAGATACAAAAAACTAAACCACGGGTATCTTATAACATACATTTATGCACTGTTTATCTATGTGATGAAAATATGGGTCACTCGTATAAGACCCAGTTACAAAATTTCATTGACAATGTTAATCAATTGATTCTTGCACATCCCCTGGATAAATTTATAATTGTAGGGGACTTTAATTTTGCACACAATGTGCAGTGGTCTAAAGCATATTCTGGGAGTGCCGAGCTGCTCCCGCATGACATTCTCTGCTCTCATATAGCCGACTGTTTGAACACCACTCAAATATCGAGCCTGTCTCAGTATAATTGGGTAAGAAAATGTTAAAGACAGGTTATTGGATCTAGTCTTCTCTAATGACTGTGTCACGGTTTCTGAATGTATCACTGATCGTCTCGTGGTGCCTATAGACGCTCAACATAAACCTATTACTATACAGACTGGATTTGTGGAAATCCACGCCCTCACTGACAATCCCACCCAAAAGTACCTGTTCTCTCGTGGCAACTATGATGCTATTAAATCTCACCTAGACAGCTTGGATTGGAGCGAATTGTTATCTGCTGACTCATTAAATGATGCTACTTGTGCTTTTTTGGCAAATTGCATGAGCTAAGGGATAGATATATACCCGTGAGGACGGTGCGGAGGTCCGTATATCCAGTTTGGTATAATTCTGTGCTCATTAAAATTTTAAAAGAAAAATACAAGTACCATTGTAAGTTTAAAACCTATGGCAACATTTCTGATTACCACTCTTTCACTGTACTTCGTAGTAGAGCTAGGACAATGGAAAGGTCTTGTTTTGAGGACTATATGCAGAGGACTGAGGCCTCCATTATAAGCAATCCCAGGTATTTTTGGAGGTATGTGAAAAGTTTGAGAAATCAAGGATCTTTTCCTACAATTATGAAATACCAGGATCGGGAAGCGTCTAATGGTGAGGATATCTGTAACCTATTTGCATCCTATTTTCAATCTACTTTTCAGGAACCTGATCCTAATGGATGTGCTGGTGTTACTGTCGAGTCCTCCATATGTAATAGTGTGTCCTCTATTAGTACTGTAGAAATATGCCCAACACAAGTACTTCGATTACTTAAAGAATTGGACCTATCTAAGTCTGGCGGCCCTGACTGTATCCCCCCAATATTCATTGTTCGCTGTGCTGATAGTCTTGTAACACCTTTGTGCCTTCTGTACAAAAGATCCGTATCAGAAGGTATAGTTCCCAATATCTGGAAATCGGCATTCGTCACCCCTGTATTCAAAAAAGGAAATAAATCAGATGCTGAAAGTTATCGTCCTATTTCAAAGGTATGTCTATTTTCTAAAATATTGGAGCGTATAATATATACAGATGTCTATGCGGCGGTACGGTCTGGTCTTGGGGAGGATCAGCATGGTTTTGTGAGGAATAAGTCCACCACATCAAATTTAATTCTGTCCAATGAGTTCATATCTGATGGTATGGAAAAAGGTGCACAAGTGGATGTCATATACACTGATTATCGCAAGTGTTTTGACCGAATAGACCATCAGCTACTATTAAAGAAATTATTGGCAGCAGGAATTCACGGAGATTTGTATAGATGGTTTTCATCATATGTGGAAAACAGGACACAGGCTGTGGTTCTGCAGGGTTATACATCTGCCTGGAAATCTGTTCCCTCAGGCGTACCCCAGGGCTCGATCTTAGGTCCACTCCTCTTTGTATTGTTTATAGCTGACATAGGCACCTGTTTTAGAAATTCATATATATTACTATATGCTGATGATATGAAAATACATAAAAAAATAAAAACATTATCAGATGCACGGGACTTACAGACTGACCTTGACAGATTTGAATTATACTGCAATGACAATAAACTCCAACTTAACATATCAAAATGCTACCTACTAACATTTTCACGGCTAAAATATACAATTGGCTACGGCTACACCTTAGCTAACCAACCTATAAATAAAGTCAGTAATATCACAGACTTGGGTGTTGTACAGGACAGCAAATTAACTTTTGACCAACATATTGATAAAATAGTGACCAAAGCATCAAAGGCTTTGGGATTCATATTGAGAGCAACAGCTAACTTTCAAAATATAAAGCCTGTCAAGGTGCTGTATTGCTCTTATGTGCGCAGTCACTTGGAGTACTGTTCCCAGGTATGGAATCCTCAATATGATATATACAAGTCAGCTATTGAGAAAGTACAAAGGAAATTCCTCAGATATTTGGATTATAGAACAAGGCAGATTTCGTTGGATTATGAACATCGCTGCAGGAGGTACCATTTCTTGACACTGGAACATAGGCGCAACATCAGTGATGTTTGTTATTTGGCGAATATTGTCAGTGGCAGAGTGGCCAGTGGTGAGCTTTTGGGTAATATAGGTTTACGAACAAATCTACTCGGACTCCGTCAGCGACCTCTGCTTAATGTACCATTCGCTAGATGTAACTATAGGCGTAATTCTTTCTTCTTGAGGAGCGCATCTTATTTTAATGATCTTCCAGCTTCATTACACTTTGATTTGTTCTGTGCTCGGGCATGTACGATAAGAAGAAACATGGCAATGGATTTTTTCGGTAATGATGTGGATCGCGATGCTTGCGCGGTTGGGTCACAGGCTTCTCGTCAGTCTGAAACCTGACACGAATAGTTAATGTAGTGATTTTTACTTAAACACTAATCTTTCTTTGATCACTTGGACGCTACAAAATAATATGTTATTTACCTTGTAAAGTTGTATTGTAGTTTTAAGCCATGTAATTATGCCTATGTTGTGCGCAGTGTGTAGGTAGTTTCCAGGGTTGAACACTGTATAATAGTTTTGCATTAGTTTATGATATATATAAGTGATTAATTATCGTAGCTGGAATTTGTTAAAAAATAATTGTATTGTATTACATAGTAAGCATACAAGCAAAGGATGACTGACATTGACATTTGCCAAACCATAGCTAGTAGTAGTAGTAGTTTTATTTATCCATTTTCGGATAGGCAAAGGCAATTTGAGCCATACAGCCTAGTCTTACATTTATTATATCTTCATTTTTCAAGTCACAGTCCTCGTCCTCTAAGTCTGGTCAAAGTCAAGTGCAGCCCTAAGTCAAAGTCAGTCTTCTCTAGTAAAGCGGTGGTACTTTACTAAAAGTGTCTCTGGAGTTTGTCGAGAAATGGAAGAGTCACGTTTCACTGCGTTTTATCACTTTCCAACACTTGTGCAGTCGAACTTTTATGCTTAAAAATCCACCACTTTTACTCATAAAACACTCGAAACACACTAATTTTGGAAAATTTTCAACGGAGTAGTCCGCATGTCTCCGATTTCGCGCGCAAACTCCAAACCATAGCTATTTCAGTGATTATGTTTTTTTTTTCTCTTTCTTTTCGTTAGCTATTTTTGGCATGGTTACTGGAACGATAGGTATGCATTCTTTATACTCAATGGATGAGCCATAGCAAAGGGAAATTATCTTGTTTAATCATGATTGATATGGATAAACTAAGGGTATAGTGTGTACTACGGGATGAAATGCAGTCGGTAAACAAATCCAACTATGTCTTTGTTTGTATGCAGAGACATTTGCTGGCAGATAAGGCATTAGCATTTTAGTGGGCTCCCGAGGACGGTCAATATGCACTTGACAAGTTTATGGAAATTTGAATGAAAGTGGTTTCACTGCGCGTGATTTCTTTGCACGTGTTGTGCATCGAAGTGTATCAACCTTAAACCATATAGCACGGGACTAGCCTTTGCGAACCACCGCATACAAAAATATTCTGCCAGTTTTCATACAAATGAAGGGGGAAACACAAAGACAAATAAAATTTCATTGCAATTGAAAATGTATTAATCGACAAACGCGTAATGGCTGTTGTGTGTTAATTGTTATTGTACAGACAACTACAATGTAATGTACTAGTTTAATCATATAAAATGATGTACTGATGTACAGGCTTTTCATAAAGCCAAAAGACCAAATGGTCATGTGCAATGGCAGAAAACAATGCTTAAGTAAGGCGCATCCTGTGGTTGGATGATCTAAGGTATCAACACATGACAATGACTCGGGTCGTTTGACCGTCTCCTGAGTCTACATATGAGGTAGTAGGTATGAGGTTTCATGTATTATTGTGTTATATTTGTTTTCTTTCTCTTTTGGTTTAGAACTATTTCATAGTATGCCCAAATTGTAGTTATATATATTTTATATTGTAGTCATATTTATAATGTAGTTATATTTAAATATGGAGGCTTGTCAATAGCAATCTTGTATTCTATTTCGTATTATTAGTTTTTATATTAGTCTGTAAGCCTTCTTCAAGAGCAATAAAAAAAAAAAAAATTATAACATAGCATAGAAATACAAAGGACCATGGGCAAAAATGTATGAAGCCTGGGCTCACCCACCAACAGAGATGAGATCACTTTGAATATACTTGTAAAGCACTAAATATAAAGATTTAAACTCATTTTTGCGAATAATCCATGGGGTTATTTTGCTATAAACATTTTTCTCCGACCATAAATAAACTAAAAAGTAGTGCTGTTATGGCATTGTAGGTTTTCCAGGTTTAATGTATACATAAAAAATAAAACAGCTCCTAACAGTTAAAATCATTTTTATTAATATTTCAATCAATATCAATAATAATATCGTCTAAATGTCCTGCCGGTGGATTAAATTGTATGTGCCTGCCTAACCCTAGATACCATATTATTGAAATGGTATGAGCACAACTTCCTACTGTGCGTCTACCTGTTAGACACGAGCAGTAATATTGAGCGATGGCATCTCGACCTGTTTCATTTCTGTTAACCAGAATGTATACGTAATATATACGTGCACGAACATGTCTTGACTGTATCCTTCCTCTTAATAGCCACACATTATGATGATTAATATTGCATGCTGCTAAATTATTTAATTCATTTTCACGGCATACTTCTATCGTATATAAACCATTCCGTACATGTTCGCTGCAATATGACTTAGCAAGTTCGATTTGATATGATCCAAGCGATATCATGAAAATCTCATTTATTGTTAGCCGAGGGAAGTCTTCCAACTGATTTGCTTCCATTGTAATAAATGAAGCTCTTTGTCTATTCAGGTTTCTCAGTTGTACATAGTCGTTCAAAAGATTAGGTGTATGGAGCCTTTCAATGGCTATTCTTAATATTTCATTTGCATGTTCATTATCAACAGCTACCTTGTAAAATGCGTTAATAAGAGCGGCTGCAATTTTAAAGTCAACAAATAAATGTGGCAAGGCTCTATTAAAATAATCCTGCCGCAGTAGTTTAAATCTATTTTTAAACTTCCCATTTACAGCTTCTACAACCCACCGACACAGTGTTATGAATCTTGATTTGTTTGCTTGAACTGTGGTCAATTGAGTTTCGAATCTGTCTTTTGTCGGTGGGATGTATGCCTCATATCCCAATGCCTGTAAGTTTTCTACGCTATCTCGAAAGCCCCTGTCTAAGATAAACACATCATTCCGGTGAAACATCCAGTGGAACAGATTTTCCTCGTCGTTTAATATATTGTTCATTATAGATGCATCAGAATCAGTAGCCGCATACGGACCATAAACTTCAATAATGTAGCCGTCACTACATACCATCAGAAAAGGTTTCAAAAGGTTTTGATACTTATGCAAGCTGTAAGTTCTTCTCTGAAATAAAAAGTTAGAGCTTTTTTCGATGTACATATAGGTACCGTCAGCTATAACAATGGCTTTTGTATTTTCTTCGTTGCCAAACAAGCCTTTTGGTAATAGCAGGTTTCTTTGCAATATATTTTCTCGCGAAATATGGCCAATACCGAGGTGTCTGTTAACAAAGTCATTCATTAAACATTCTCTGGCTATTGCAAGTTTTCGTTCCAGTGATCGGCGAGATGTATTGAACAATGTTGACAATCTCTCGTTTGACTCTCCTGTTCTTAGTTTTGCCATATAGATACCGAGGACAGTCCGTGGACAATTACTTCTTTGTGCTAGAGAAGGAGTCTCTTCCAAAATCCTATTGAATTGTTGCAAGTTTAGTCCAGTCCAAAAATATAAGTCATTATCCGTTAATGCAGCTTCTAATTCAAAATCAAATCTCTGGCCTTGGGTAATGGTTCTTACCAGCATATTAGTCATATCTGTGATCTGACGTACATCAAAGTTATGCGTAACATTACAATTGTCAATCAACAAGTTCCAACTGTCGTTACCCATCAAATGTTCTTGGCAAACTCTTGCACTTTCAGGTATATACAAGCGGTGCTCACAAAGAATATGTACTTTAATCGTAACTGGGATTCTAAGACGTTCTGCGTTAGGGCAGCCATTAAAAATACAACGGTAAGCAACATTGGGCGCTCTCACATAATCAGGAATAACGACTAGTTGTAGATCTTCTGCTTCTGGTGGTATTCCCGGCTCTTGTGGGCCTTGCGGTTCTTGTTGGGGTTGAGGTTCTTGTGGGGGTTGAGGTTCTTGTGGGGGTTGAGGTACTTGTGGGGGTTGAGGTTCTTGTGGGGGTTGAGGTTCTTGTGAGCTTTCCGGTTGGACATCCTGTCGTAGTGGCATTTCTGGTTCTTGTTGTCGAACTGCATTTTGCACTACTTGCCAACACCGATGGCATGTGGCTTGGATGTTATTAAACGCAACCTAAAAAAAAGTAAAGGGTCTTTGAAAATAATAATCAATAAATAAAATACTTTCTGCGGCATACTATTGGGTATATTTTTTACTAGCTTTTGCTCACGACTCCGTCCGCGTAGACTTTATGATCATTTCCTTGGGATTTTTATAGTCTATAGCTGTGCCCGCAGCACAGGTCGCGTAAATGAAGGATTTTTTAGGTCCCACTTTTATAGCGAATGGGATTTCTAATTATACCACCGTTTTTCCCTGACTTCTCTCATATTTAACCTCTCTGCTTTCCCCTTTGATAACTTAGCGTGATGGTAAGTAGCCTATAATTAATAATGAAACAAACTATATTAAGATTGGTTCAGTAGTTCTCAAAATATGAGCAGATAGAATGACAGATAGACTTTCTTACAGGTTTGTAATGGGTATACAGGTAATGTGTACACTTACCTCAGTGAGCGCATTTTGTTGAATATATTCGGCATGCCGGGGTTGTCTTTCTGGTAAGTATTCATCTAAAATATGGCGTCGTTGTCGCAAAACAGAACGTGGGCACAACACACAACGCCGTCCTTCGGTAGCCATTTCAAAAACAGGTAGGTAAATCAGTGTCCATAAACAGTCCAGGTCAAGTTAACAGGTTTGATAAAATAATTAAATCACTAAGCACACCAATACGTAAGCATAAAAAGAGTCCAAAACAACAGGCTGGGGTCGGTAAATCACAGAACAAGAGAGGATACACGGAAACACACAGCTAACAACGTGAGAATCACGAGTCGACTGATTGAGAGTACACGGACTACACGGGCGCCCGCGCAGGCGTCCGGGGGGGTGTGAAAGGGATGGAGAGTGTTGTAAATCACACGGGCGCATGCGCATCTATTGTTTACCACTATTTTAAAGCATGAGTATATTGTTACAATAAGTTTTATGACTAATATTTAGCTTTTTACGCAAAACTTATTTAGGTGCATATCTTTTTTCTGCAATGGAATTGAAGGTGGTGCCGGTAGTAACAATTTTAGTACAAACAAAATCCTTACAAACGGCATATGATATAACTCTGTTGGACACTGAGCCCAATTTGCTCATGGTCCTTTACAAAAAAATAACAAAAAAAATTAAACTCTGATAGTTATACCAAAACAGGGTGATCGCTGATAATTGTTGCTAGAACCGCATGGCGGAAATTCTCGACCACTCGACGACTCGACGTGAATGCATAGATGGAAATTTACTGGTGAATCGTTATTTTGTCTCTGACTGCCTCTGTGGCGCGGTCGGTAGTGATACCGCCTGCGGCGCTGGAGGTCGTGGGTTCGATTCCCACCGGAGGCAAATATTTGTGTGACCCATAAATGTTTGTCTGAAGAGTCTGGGTGCTTCTATGTATAATATGTATGTATTTAAAAGTATATAAGTATTCACATCCGTGGTCTGATACCCATAACACAAGCAGGTTATTCCTAGCTTACTTTGGGATCAGATAGCGTAGATGTCCGTGAATATTTATTTATTTATTATTTGTATCACATTTAGAAACTGCCAAACATGCGACAAAAGATGTTTGATCAGTCAAATTCAGCTACGCTTACTAATCGTATGACCAGGAATGTCGTGGACATTAGGTATTAGTTACAACAATAAAAAGTTAGTAAGTTTTTTAATGGAAGCGTGTTTCAAACCTATATAGATATATTTTTTTAAAATTCCGTCTAATATTAGTGAAAGGTATCATTACGATAGTCACGATAATATTTTTTTCAGCTAAAAGAGTTACCGATCTAAAGGTTATCTTTATCCGACCACAAAATCCATATAAATAAATATTCCGTTCACGTGCCCACGCAACGGCCCATTTGACCGATTGGCGCAATGGTAACTGATGAGAGACTGTGTCAAATTTTACGAATTTGCATTGATACCCAACGTTTTTCGCTTTTCCACGATCCGAATATCCAAAATCCGATAACTGCAATATTCGGTCAAAAAAATCGTAAAATTCTGTCACAGAATGATAGTGTCTTTTAAGTTTTAACTACCTTTAAACATTGCATAATACATTTTCTAGAATCACTAAATCATCATTTTGAGCGTTAGTTCCGGTTGAACCTGATGCGATCGAATGGCTATGCCTATTATGTTGGTAAGTAGTACTGTAGAATATATTAGGTACCTAGGTATATTATCTGTTCTAATACCATAGATTTAAAAAATTTCGTGGCTAATACTGTATCGTCTGAATTATCGCTTTATCATAAACGTTTCAGATATTTATTTGCAAAGTTTTTTTTTTTATTTTATGACGCGGGGAACGCATTTACGCGCCTTCATCCCTGCTGCGGGGGCAGCTGGGATGGTGTGTGGGACTCCCGGCCCGGTCCGGAATGGACCGTCCTACCCACTAAACCCCGCGGTGTTCCTCCTCACCCTTTAGCCGGGCCGAGGAATATCAAAAGATTATTCACGTCGACCCGGCTAGGGGCGCCCCGTTTATTCGAGGCTCTCCTCGGGGGAGCCCGATGGGCGGCTCCCCAAAGCTCCCCAAGGAGCTGAATACCACGCCTGCACCGCTCTCGAGCGCCCCTCTGTAATAGAGGAGACAGAGAGCGGCTGGCACAGGCGTGCGCTAATGGGCACCCCCAGAACACGGAGAAGGTGTCCACCGCCATGTGACCGTTGGTGGGCGGGGTCCCCCGCCCACGGTCAAGAAACAATCGGGGGCGCGCAGTGACTCCTCACCGCGGCGCCCCCGAACTGCACGGCAGAGCGAGAGCATTATCCGTTACTCCCGCTCCCCCGCACAGCACCAGCACTGTTGCCGCCGGTCGCGCCATTATTCACGGCCGGCAGCCCGAACTGCATGGCAGGGCGGGAGCATTTACCCAAACTCCCGCCCCCCACGCAGTGCCTCTCCCACTTTGCCGCCATCGTCTCGCCAGCAAAGGTGGCGCAGCGACGGCGACCCAGCATTGCTGCTGCCGGCCGTGAATAACGGCACGGCCGGCAGCAACACACACCACCGAGCAACCCACAGGTGAGTTACTCCCGCCTCGGCCGGAATTAGCCAGAGTAGCACAACTCCCCCACAGAGGAAGGGGAGTGGTCGCTACTCCGCTGCCCAGGATGCACCACGAGGAGGATCCGACCCATTGGGGTCCTTAAGATGTTAGTAGGACCCCGCATCCCTTTATTTGCAAAGTACGGTAGATTTCGATAGATGAATATCATGTAGGTCACAGCGATATTACAGACATGAATTGAACTTCGTAATAGCTTCTTATTTCAATTCATGTCGCTTCAGTTTAATTTTGATATTTATAATGATTATTGAGCCTTGTTTATGGAACAGTAAATTTCTATTGTTTCGAAAATATCTTGAAATATTATCTAGCTTTATTAATTTTACTTTGATAAATAAAAACTCTTAATAAATTGTTATTTAAAGCTAAACTGGCTAAACAATTTATATCAAACCAACGTCTATAAAGTTAGACGTTTCATTATAAACTGTTCATTATCTTCTTGTTATAATCAAAGTTTAGTTTTGTAAATATATTTACTTGAATTAATATAGTAATTCTGTTGTATCTAATAACTCCACGAATACTACAAATTAATGCTGTTTATCTTGTGGTAAAAAGTAGACGTATAGTCTGTCTGCCCAGCCCTTTAGGAAATAAGGCGTGACTATAGCTTCAGGTCTTAGTGTAGTACCGAGTTACGGTTTCCACCAACATTTATGATTTTCATCGAATTATCGAACTTCATTGCTTGCTTGCTAAGAAATTTACCGAACTCAACTTACTAAAACCCAAGGAGTGAAGACAATGTTATTTAAAATCTATGTTGAGCTATCACGAGATCCTCACTCGTCCCCTGCAGTCCTGGACTGAAGCCAAGAAAGTTCCTTCAAGAGCCACACGTCACATAAATTGTAAAATTGTAAAAGGTTATGAAACTGTGTTTGAAAGCTCATTGAATTCAATATTTTTTTATGCTTGGTTCAACTTGTACATGTGTTAAATTAAGCTTAAATAGAAAGTGAGATTATACAATGAATAGGTACCTACCTACGCGTTGACTTGCCCGGCAATTGAAACCAAAACCTAACGTTAAACCTAACTTTAAACTAAAAAAATATTTTTTTTTCATTTTATTTTTAATTTTTTTTAATTCGCTTACATTATTTAATTAATTCTTCATAAAGCGGAACCGCTTTAAATTTGAATTTTGTAACTTTGCGAGGCATTTACGTCACAAATCCTTCACGCATATCAGCAATCATAATTTTAAACTAGCTGACCCTCGCAACTTCGTTTACGTCACATAAGGTGTACGAATGGAGGGGTACTTCTTAATGAGACTCATCAAGCAGCGTGTGAAACGGCCCTGTTTGCTTAATCATAAAAGAGCTTAAAGATTAAGTCGATTCTAAAACAATTCAGTCCACGCCTTCGGCGCGGACTGAATTATTTTACAATAGCCTTAATCATTAAGCTCTTTTATGATTAAGCCAACACGCCCGTTTAGACTCACTTTCAAAAGAAACGTTGAATTCTAGATTTACCGAAAGTTGAGATGCCCCTAATTTCTCAACTATATAACCCTCAATATTGAAAATTGTATGGAATAATGCTTAAAGTACTCCCTTTCAGACACCAAACAAATATTTGAAATCGAACCATGCAGTGAGAAATTATAGCTAAAAACCTATTTTGCCTTTCATCCCCTCTCCTGAAGGAACCGCGCAAAATATCGGGATCAAAAGTATCTAAGAACCTTCCTCGGACTATAAGCTTACATCGTACAAAGTATCATTCAAATCGGTTCAGTAGTTTCGGCGTGATACTTAGTCGGGATACAGACAGACAGACAGACAGACATGAAAATTTTAAATTACATTTTCGGCTTCAGTATCGATTAGAGAACGCCCTACACTTAAAATTTTCAAAATATCTTCCATGTACAGACTCCCGACCCTCTACAGTTTTATTATAAGTATAGATAGCCTTAATCATTAAGCTCTTTTATGATTAAGCCAACACGCCCGTTTAGACTCACTTTCAAAAGAAACGTTGAATTCTAGATTTACCGAAAGTTGAGATGCCCCTAATTTCTCAACTATATAACCCTCAATATTGAAAATTGTATGGAATAATGCTTAAAGTACTCCCTTTCAGACACCAAACAAATATTTGAAATCGAACCATGCAGTGAGAAATTATAGCTAAAAACCTATTTTGCCTTTCATCCCCTCTCCTGAAGGAACCGCGCAAAATATCGGGATCAAAAGTATCTAAGAACCTTCCTCGGACTAAAAGCTTACATCGTACAAAGTATCATTCAAATCGGTTCAGTAGTTTCGGCGTGATACTTAGTCGGGATACAGACAGACAGACAGACAGACAGACAGACAGACAGACAGACATGAAAATTTTAAATTACATTTTCGGCTTCAGTATCGATTAGAGAACGCCCTACACTTAAAATTTTCAAAATATCTTCCATGTACAGACTCCCGACCCTCTACAGTTTTATTAAACTAAAAAAATATTTTTTTTTCATTTTATTTTTTATTTTTTTTAATTCGCTTACATTATTTAATTAATTCTTCATAAAGCGGAACCGCTTTAAATTTGAATTTTGTAACTTTGCGAGGCATTTACGTCACAAATCCTTCACGCATATCAGCAATCATAATTTTAAATTAAGTAGGTACTTTGATACAGACTCATTTCTATGTATTTTGTAACTTTGACATGTTGGTACTTAGGAATGTCTTTTGAAGTTTCGCTTTCGAAAAAATGCCTTCGTTTCTCTGAACTGTTATTCTGCTTAATCTTCTGTTTGTGTGTTAAAATTTCTGTTTGTGTCTTAAACAATAAAAATGAAAAAAGTTGTCAAAAATTTTTTTTTATTAAATTTACTGTAAAACTAGTTTTAACATGGTGTACAAATAAAGTTTATTCTATTCTATATTTTGAAAACTTCATTATCTCACTTACATTGCATTGCATAACATTCGTTGTTAAAGCTATAGGTAACTATATTTCTTAATAGTTTTTAAGAAGGTAATTATTGAATAATAAACCAAGTTGTAACGTAAGCAAGAATTCTTTCCCAAATTTCATCTCCCAAACTTAGAAACATCACTCATTCCGCCAAGGAGTACCTACCTATAATTGAGTGACGTAAACGATCGCCCACAATTAGTAACGTAGCTTCTAGCAATATAATCTTTGTCTTTCGTTTGTAAATTGCTCTTCGAAATAGGAAAAAAAATCATTACCTAAAGATCTTTTGTCCAAATATTTCTGCTTCATTAAATTTCCTTGTGTTGCTCAGCGAGTCTGTAAACTGATTGTTACATCACGGATTACTAAGATAAATATCTTACAATAATTGCACGAAATCACTATTTACACAATAAAATTCTATCGTTATTCGACTCGTCAAGGGGGAAAAATTGGCAATAATTGGGAGTTCAAAGTGATACCAAATAGGAGATCAGAAAGTTAAATTTAAGCGAGTTTGACTTCCGGTAAATTTGCAATTATACTGTATGCGAATTTAGTCTTTGTATTATGGTACAAGCGATGAAGAGGTACCTATTCATATTGTTTCATATTTTAGTAGGATTATGAGCTAGCGATGAAATTGAATAATGTACTCGGTTAGGTACACTTAGTTAGAGCCAGAGCTATTAATCATCAGATATGTACATAAACGTCGCTGTCACGTGTTTAGTAAGGTTTTATGGTAAGGGATTGTCTATAAGGAACTATAAAAATATGCATAGGTAAACGCTTGTTAAAGAAAAAGTATTCATCGAGGTTTACCTACTCGCTATTTCTTGCAAATTGGACCATCCTAAACATTCGACTTGTATATTAAGGGTCATTGAGATACCTACAACTTAGATTATATTTTGCTGAAAAAAATAGCTTCAGCCTTACCCAAAATCCTCTTTTTAATAAAGCGTTTTTGATTATGTGATAAAAAATAACTAGGTACTCAAAGAAATGTGGGCATTATGAGTATGACATTGCCAAGATATTAAGTGTGTGCGTACATGACACAGTACAAACGTAGAGCTACAAATCGCAAATATAACCACATAATAGGGGCCTCACAGCATCTCATGAAAGTTCAATGACTCGTTAGTCCGTCGAAGTGGATCTACGTTTGTGTGAATGCTGCTATCCGTAGAGTGAGGCGTAGAACGTGGAAATTTGAATAAACATAACGTTACAAGAGGAATGGAAACAGTAGTAAGGTGTATGGAGTTTTGGTCACAGGGAGTGACCATTCCCTTATAGCTCTACCTTTACCTATCGTAGTTACTAGCAGTAGCTTCATCTCATAAGTAGAAAGTATCATCGCCAGAACAGAGCGATTCAAACGCACTTGGCCAACATCAGGCAGTAAATATTAACTTTTACCGCCAAAAGGGTTTTGTGACCAACAGCATTAAGTTTCATTTGTTCCTTATCGCATGTATTATTTACTATTAGTTGTTGCCCGCGACTTACGTAGTAACTATTTAGTAATCTGTGCCGCGACTTCGTTCGTGTCAAATTTGTGATGTTATAAAAATTAGAGTTACTTTCTACCTAACCTTCAGGCAAAAAGGCGTGATAATTTATGTGGTTGTAAATAATTCATATCTATACTAAATATTATAAAGAGGAAAGATTTGTTTTTTCGTTTGTTTGTTTGTAACGAATAGGCTCCGGAACTACAAGACCGATTTGAAAAATTCTTTCACTGTTGGGAAGCTACACTCTTTGCAGTGAACATAGGCTATATTTTATTCCCGTATTCCCACGGGAACGTGAACTACCAGGTAAAACCGCGTGACGTCCGCTAGTATCGTATATTTTTTGTAACGTGAGCAGAGGCTTAACAAAAGATTATACGCGATAAAATATAGCTCAGTACGAGTTATCTTTATGGCACAACTTGCTACAATTAGCAGGCAATTATACAATTGACAGTCCATTTAAATTTCTAAAGGGGTAATGTCCTTTCAGCTGAGAGTTTTACCATTTCAAGCTCGATATGGCTTGTTTAAATACATTGTTAGAGCCTCGTACTTTACTTTTAATTTGTTAGTTGTTAGTAAATAATAGAGTGATGTGTGATGGTTATTCTAGAACATTGTCAGTGACGTCATCGTGAGGTAAAGATGTAACTTCTTTGGCTCGTTACAATCTTTACTAACAGAAAGTTTGTAGTGGGATGGATTGGATGCTTGTTACTCTTCTAACGACTCAACGGATTTGGCTGAAATATGGTCCGGAGTAACAAACAGAGATAATGCGGAAACCGGAGCAGAGTTCTTCTTGGGCGGATAAGTAAGTAGGTACTGTCGCAGCGTAATGAACAAACTCAATAATACATGCTGTGTATGTTATCTTGGGAAATTTAGCTGAATTGAGCTGAGTGAGTAATATACGTGCATCGGCGTACAAAGTGTTTGGCTCCAAATGTTCAAAGACAAATGTCACCACGCTACAGCCGCAGTAATGTCGCAGTCGCATGAATGTTTTATTGTTGCAGTCTCCATTATAGTTAGAATAGATTATTTACGAGCGCGGGAACGATTCAATTTCAATTCAGAAAATTGTATCGTTGTGTAAAATGTCTTAAGTTGTTGTTTCAATATTCAGTTTCATTTCAATAGACATTTTAACAATTTGTTTTAAAGAGCTTATTATTTTTTAGGTACTTACATTTTATTATTTTAGTGGGCAGAAAGTTTTGTGTCGGTAATTACATGAATGGAAAGCCTTGAGTAAGTTTGTTTAGTTAAAATACGTTGTTCAGTTAAAATGTTCTACTTACTAAAGTATCCAACAATATTTTAGTTTGCTTCATTAAAGCACGGTGCACTGCCTAAAGGTAACTTTAACTTTATAATTTGTTCACAAAGTACTTTTATTTCGATTGCTTCGTACTGCTGAAAGCTGGCGTAGAATTTTTTATTACTTATTTTGTTAGTACTAATTAGTTATCGAAGTTGTTTTTTCTAAATTATTTTTACTACAAATTTGCTGTACCGTAAAAAGAACTATAATATCTCGCAATTAGGAACTTGATACAGAAAGAGCAGAACCGTGTTATTACGAAAATTAGTAGCGCCTGTAGGTACATCCTGCAGAGTCCCATCGGCATTTTTTTTAGGCTGTCCCGGTTTCACGTGACTTGTCCATGTCTATTTTGGAAATCTTTTAAAGCATTACTGTGGACTTTAGTAGAAAATTTTAAATAAATTCTAGCAGGGTAGTGCTATAGCCATAGCTGTATTAAATTTATGCAATTTCGGTCCACAACATTCACTTTGACAAAGTTCACACAAAATTCCATCCTAGCGTGGGCAGCACGAAACTTACATTTTGAGGATTAATGTTGAAAACTGGAATACACATCTTGAATACGGTTCACCTTTTGAGTTTCCTGCCGAACGAGATGAGAGTTTCTATGCAAATCTTCATGAATTATGTTGCTCTTGGTTTCATCAAAAGTCATCTACATCTCTAAAATATAGATTATTAAACGAGAAATTTATTTATTTAAATCTATAAATTTCATTTATTTAGTTCTTCAAAATTCGACAACTCAAAGACATCTTTAAATTATTGAAGTTAAGTTATCTCTGGTGCAGATACAATCGGATCTGAAATTAATTATGTCGTCTCCAGACACACTTGAACGAAAAGTTTTACGGGAAAAATCTAAGCTGAATTTGTGAAGAGGCCGGAAAAAAAAGATCTTTGGTATATTAGAAGCGGAATTATGGAAAGGTTTAAAGAAACTTTACACCTATAAGCTTATACAAGGTCGGCAGAGTGAGTAGGTATAAAACACCTTTGGTGTTGCAATTTTCTCTACCTTGTAAGTTTTTATCAGGTGGTCCGAATAGAAGTTGCCTATATTACCTTGCAAGTTGCACGATATGAAAGCAAAGATCAACAATTGTTCAACATTGCGCCAATAATGCTACTGGGTAAGAATCTCTAGTGTGTGGCTAACAATAGAAAACTTGCCCAAGTTTAGAACGAACTACAATCTTACAGAGCTTGTCATTTTAATATTCAAGACGCGCGGATGCAGCTCGTCGGAGATAAAGTTCCATTTAATGTTAGAAGCATTCATATCCATATTTTATTTCAATGTAGCATCTTTAATGTTTGCTGTGCACTAAGTTCCTTCACGCTTTGATCTATATTTCAGTATTTGCATATTGTGCGAGTAATACAGTTGTAATTCTATTGCTGTGTTGAAATAGCTCAGGCACAGTTTATAACTAAGCTTTTATAAAATATCACTGTAAGAGGAATCAATTAAACCTTTTGAGCGCTAAGGGCATTAATAAAAAAGAAGAAGTACATCGCTGCACGATTCGGCCCTTTCATTAAAGCGATGCCCTTTCCTTGTCGAACAGTGAAACTGAAATGGATGATAAAAGGAAGAAAATGGTCTCTGGAAAAGAGATTTCAAATTGTTTTAGGTACGTAGATATGTACTATTATAGTACGCCAGGGATAAAGCCCTGAAGGGTTTTCAGAGGCAACCGTATCTACACTCAAATTTCACTGATAGGCGGTGAGTTTATTACCGTGATTCAATAAACTGATGCAGATTATGGCTACGTGCTGTTTAATGACAACCGGAACAAACTGCTTAAAGTCATTCGTCTTCCGAAGTAACGTGATACTCGTAAATGGAAATGCTAGAAATTGGTCAGTCATCATCAGTGATCGTTTGCAGAACACTGAACGAGGCTACGAGCGCCACAAATTGTATTAAGCCAGCAAAACTGTGTTATCTGCATCATATCGCAATATTTTTGTAATAAAGTTCCAAAAATTGCTGTCATTATTTTCCCCTTATTTACTTATCAGACTTTTAAAAGGATCGTATTTCGTAAATGATATTTTCAGGTTGAGTTCTTCTCACGTAGATTTAATCATATTACAGTTTTACAATGTTGATTGGATTGTTCTTTGATAGATCAAACGAATTGATGTTATTATTCAAGTAGATATAACTAGACTCTAATTTAAAACGGAGTTGAATCGGAAATATTTCTAGTGGAATTTATATTTACACGCTGAAATTTGTGTTTGATATTTATATGACGGATCATAACTTGAACAGCTTCGCGATATGGAGCGCTCTGTAATCTCCGACCAAATATGAGGCAACCTCCACACACATTAAAGCAAATCGTATTTGATATTCGCGTAGTCGAGAGACGCTAGTTCTGTACTACGTTGTACCTATGTCACAATATAGATAAAGAATAGTAGTATAAGCGCAGACTTTTAAAACCGTGAGAGAAATCCATTTTATCTACAAGTTTTGCGATTTAGGCTTATTGTTCTAACACATGTGTCGGCCTTTGAAAGCGCAGCGCATCTTGTAAGATTTTTTCCAAGAGACTGAATGCCCTTAAGAGAAAAAAAATGGTTTATTAGCGACTTTCTAGTTTGGGATCGTGGGAAAGAATGTTCGAGATGCAATGACTGTTTTTTTTGAAGTTTGATGTTAGGAAGATAGAGACGTCAGCGGGACTAAAGGGGCAGCATTGTGTGTTTCAGGATATGAAACATACAATTCATATAATTTGATATACAGAACATAGAAGACATACGAATCATTTTACGTTTCATAATATGAAACATACAATGTTGCCTTTTTAGCCCCTCTGAAAGGCATTCAGGGTTACGGCGTGGTCAGAGATAGATGTGGTGTGAAACACTTAGTTCGAGTTTTGTAATATTGTATAAATTAATTATAGTTATTGACATGTGTGCATCCAGAGAACTCTTCGAGGTATTTTGGTAATGTAAATTTTATTATACTTATTATATTGTGTGATCTCTGTTGCATATTATTGTGTATAAAATGTGTCTAGTCATTAATCAAGGCTACCTAGGTGATTAAATTCTTTAATAGTTAATCTTGTGTGAGATAGAATAATTTCAGAATTATAGGTTCACTCATTTAACAAGAAATTGAATATTATGTCCAAAATTCATTGTTAAAGATTTCATTCATTTATCAAAATTTGAGATAAACAATAACTGTAATGTGTAGTTTAGATTGAATTTTTATTTTGGTGTAATAACTAGTTATAAACTTAATAAATAAAATCCCTCATGTCGCGAATGAGACCCAAAATCTTTAATAAGTATTTGATATTCTTGCAAGTATTAAATGAGCTATTTAATTAATATCAAACTAGGTAATGATCTTTACCAATGTATGGCCAGTATTACATAGTAATATTTTATTATACATAGATATAATTGTATATAGGCTGTTCTATGGTATTGAGTTTTTTGCTACCAAATTCCTTTTTCTTAATACCACGAACATAGTAATGGAATTTGGGTATAACTTATCTCTATGTGGAGATAATTATATAAATCGAAGTTCTGAATAGATTTATTGTTTTCTCTAAATAAAATGGTCTCCAAATAATCCATATTTGCGAACGTTTAATTCACCAAATTAAATAAATACCTGATTAATTCAAATATAAAATTCAATTAAAATTTTAATATTCTTGAATACACGATATATTATTTATTGCCCTAATATTTTGTTTTAATGGTAACCTTATCTCCTTGAACCTATTGTTGGCGTTTATACTTGACTAGCCGATGCGCGCAGCTTCGCCCTCGTAAAATATGTTTCCCGTGGGAACTTATTCCCGGGATAAAGGTAGTCTATGTGTTATTCCAGACTATAATGTATCCCTGTCCCAAATTTCAGCCAGATCCGTTCAGCCGTTCGAGTGTGAAAGAGTAACAAACATCCACACTCGCAAACATTCGCATTTATAATATTAGTAGGATTTATAGAGTGTGCTGACATCTTGCTTAGTAAGGAAAATCAGTAAGTATGGATGCGATTTAAATTAGTGACTGCTATATTCTCGATTTACTTGTATGTTCAATAGTAGAAGTTTAGGGAAGTCTTAGGGAAATAACTCAGATCAATGAATTTAGTATTTTTTTAGTCTTTCTTTGAATTCACTTATGGTTACTGAAGGGCTATATTGGAAATTTATATACTGAATCTTTCATTAGTCAAGGTAAATATTCTCTGTGACGTATTTCTTTTCTTCCAAATGTTCCTAAGACAAATGACCTGGGCCCAAAAGACAGAGACTTATTCGACATACTTCTGGAAATGGAAATGTCACAGAGGAGGTTTTATTTCAACTATTATATTCCAAAGGAAATATAATAACAAGACAAATGTGAATATTCTGTGTATGTTTCCTTTATTTCTCCTACTATGGATTTGATCACACTCAGATACGTTTCCTTATCAGAGATATAGAAGCTGATCTGTCGAATCAAATCTTCATACCATTTTTTTTGAGTAATTTCATTTCTAATCAGACCTGGCCTAAATGCGTTTACGCATAATAAGAGTCCCACAAACTCTTATAGAAACCAAAAGCCCGAATGTTTGCAGTACAACTTGCCCTATACAAATATAAAAAAAATGAGGTACCTCAATAAAAGAAACATACATAACACGATTGAAATAAATGCTCAGGCATTTACATAAGGCAAGGTTATCTATTATATATTTGAGGCCAGATACCTTTTGTGTAAACATTATACTCACTGAAATCACTTGTTATTCTATATACAATATATTTGGAAGTGAATTACCTGTTTTACTAATACACAGGAGTGTTTATCAAGATGTTTTATATATCTCAAAAGACAAGCTTTCAGAAACTTGTTTACACAAATTTAGGTATTAGTCGATAGAAATCCAAGTTACTATGCATTTGAATTTTAATCTTTCATTTATTACAGTTGAATTGAATCACACAAAATTTATCATTGATCTGAGTTTTATAATAACAGAGTTCATTCTTTAATGAGACAATAATGAGTTCCAGATAAAGGTTTCTTAAGAGTGTTCTAATAAGAGAGTGTTAAGTATTCGTGTATTGTTTTATATCTCAATAATTCAATCACTTTAATAAGAAATACGTTTGTGAGGCTAAATTCTTGCGAACTTAGAATGTAGTTTCACAAAGGTATATTAAAATTTTATAGGTTAACTAGACGATCACAAGAGTATTAACAGGGTGGACTGGCTCACTGCGGGCTTCCCATCACAAATAGATAATAAGTAGTGTATATGTATAAAAAAACCTGTAGAACTCTGTCTTCTTAATACAAATAAGTAGATCACTATTAAAAGAATGTAATGATTCTCCACTTATTAGCGGTGATACATATTTCCAAAAGAAAAAGAAGGAAAATAGTTCACTTTCAAATGGAAATAAATAATAATAAATATTCACGGACATTTCACACAACGCTATCTGATCCCAAACTAAGCTAGGAATAACCTGCTTGTGTAATGGGTATCTCACCACACACGCGACCACGGATATTAATACTTATATACTTTTAAATACATACATATTATACATAGGAACACCCAGACTCTTGAGACAAACATTTATGGGTCACACAAATATTTGTCTCCGGTGGGAATCAAACCCACGACCTCCAGCGCCGCAGGCGGTATCATTACCGACTGCGCCACAGAGGCAGTCATAAATAAGATAACTCTCTACCTACTTGACGAATTGTGGAGCGTCCAGACCACATGGCAATCGCTAACAATAGAGAAACAGACATCACAGTTTAAAAACTTTCTAATTTACTTCAAATTAATGTAATTGAATTTTATCCACATTTTATTAATTATCTTCATATCAGAAATTACACGTTATAAGTACCTACAAGTTTAGACAGAGTAACGCGCTAGTTATGGACGTTATGAAGTAATTACTCATTATAATTTCATTTTTAATCCACTGTTCGACTTCTCATGTACCTAAATTAACAACACCTTCCACTCTATAATTATATTTTACACCTAGTAACGTAAACGGTAAGGTCTATAATCCTCTGAAACCATAACAGCTTTCATAATAAGCCTTGATTACAGTTTTGAAAATTGTTATAATTTATAATGGTGATCCATTCAGAGCTAGCTGTTATTTGTGGTACCCGAAATATACCGAGCGTACATGATATGAAGAGAGCATTAGTGTTACCTTATAAAATGGCTAAGTTTAGAAAATTTTCTCAGCCATACGAGAAACCCACAAATTCACAAAATTTAACTCCACGAGTTCGTTGACTGTGAGTCTGTGACCCTCTGCAGCACATTTGAAACAATACCTAAATAAATATAGAAGTGTACCTAATAAAGCGAGCATGTCTTTTTTGGATTGTGAGACAGCACAACAGCAAACAAATCGCCAAAACAAACAAAATGCGAGGACGTAACGGCGGCGGCGGACGGTTGAACACGTCCTCACGACGCGCGACGGACTGAAATAGCTTTCAGGTTCGGACGTGATAGATCGCGCTATTGGTAACCTAAGTGACAAACGTGAAATCTATACTAATATTATAAAGCTGAAGAGTTTGTTTGTTTGTTTGTTTGTATGGTTGAACGCTAGGATCTCAGGAACTACTGGTTGAATTTCAAAAATTATTTTACAGTTTAATAGTCCATTTATTGAGGATGGCTAATGGCGATATAAAATCACGCTAATGCGAATAGGAGCGGAGCAGCCATAAATAATGTTTCGAGAACGGGGAAAATTTCTTTCTTTTGAGAGCTTCCACAGCGTACGTTGCGTAAATGGTTAAAGTTACGTGAAAATTTTGTCTTACAAAAATGTTCCCCTTTAAAAGTTACAAAAAAATGTCTTCAACAGCAGATGCCTATCTTTTAAGGTTCACTTACAATAACCCCTTTTAATAAGTTTTGAAGTATGAGCGACGCGACGGGAGTAGATAAACATGGTCTGCAGTGGTAGCCAATCAACTGAACGATAAAAACCGGCCAAGTGCGAGTCGCACACACATGAGTTCCGTACCAAAAAAAGGATGGGTGGAAGTAAATGCAACGGGAAACATTATAATACTGTACATATTAATACCACACCTCTCTCCTTCTCAATCTCATGTGATGCCAACGAAGTTGTGCGGGTCAGCTCTAATAAATATAAGCGACGCGACGGGAGTAAGTGCGAAGGGAAACATTATATCACCTTCAATATTAATACTACACCTCTCTCTTTCTCACTCATGTGACGCAAACGAAGTTGTGCGGGTCAGCTCTCATGTATATAAGCGACGCGACGGGACTAGGCACGACGAGAGTAAATGCGACGGGAAACATTATAATACTCAAAATATTAATACCATACCTCTCTTTTTCTAACTCTCATGTGCCGCAAACGAAGTTGCGCGGGTCAGCTAGTGTCTCAAATATAATGAGATTATTCCCTTCTTACATTTACTATGGTAGAGTGGATAAATGACACTTTTTTTATATCTAGCTCGCCAAATTCACGTCGCCACCAGCCTGATGAAAAACCGTGGCGCATCTAGCGATTGGGGGCCACTTCTGACAGTGGTCCTCAAGTTGGCGGCCCTGTGATGTGCCTCTTCACGCTCCTCTTGAAGAACCTGGGATTGTAAGATGCGGGAAACACCAATGCGGGCAGGTCGTTCCATGTTTTTATAGTTCGACAGAGGAACGATCTTTTGAAACGCTCTTTCCCCTACCGCAATTCATCCCGTGGGTGACATAAAAGCTCGAGTAAAGGAAAATTTTCGCAAATTTACCCATTCGTACCTAGAGATGGAAAATTCAAAATATAGAAAGAAAAACCAAACTAATTAGCTCTGAGTCTTGAAAGCACTAAAAGAATTGTTAATGTATCAGTAAAATGTTACAGCACAATTTCGATCTGCACATTGCAAAAATGGAAATACCTACTGGTCATAAATTGTACAAATGCCAAGGCTGACGCAGCGTCTGCTCTGTCTGACTATAAAATATTTTATAAATATTTTGACATTTACTTTGTAATACCTACTAGTAATATACATACCTACATGCACTGATAAGGTACAGATTGGATTACTCTCAACGAGTCACCCTAAAACGGGTCACAGTGTGACTCGTTGAGAAAAAAACTCGCAAGGAGTAACAGTGTGTCCCGTTGTTGACATTTTATTCTCATCTAGTACCTACCACTGGGTCTTGTAGTGTGACTCGTTAGTGCCTACATGTAATTCAATGCAATTTGACAAGTTTCACTCACCGTACACACACGTCAATTTACACATGCAAACAAAGCAGACACACTTGAAGCTACTTTAATTTTACATTCAACAGACTTGTCAAGTCATCGTCCCCGGAGCCCGCTAGATTGTAAAACAAACTCTCTGTCTCAGTTTTGCCGAACGTCTACAGTATGGGGTGTCTACAAGGCCGGTAGCACGAGCGTGGCATCTCTGGTGTAGCAAATGTCCATGTTTATTCAATATGATGCCACTTATCATGAGTAAAACCAGGTAATAAAACGTTCTGAAACCCATAAGTCAAGGTGATTGCATTGCCAATTTCGCAACTCTACTGGCGTATAATGGCAGTATCAGATTTTTATTTTTTTTCATGGGGTGTAAAGGCCAGCCCATAAAAAATAAGTAACCGTAACTATGTCGGTACTGTAGCTAGTTTACAAAAGGTCAATACAGAACGGGATTAATAAAAGATAGGTACCTAAGTTATACCTACCATAGGATATTAGTATGTCAGATTTATTGTTAAAAATTACAGAGAAACATAATTATTACATATCTATATTTACATTATTACTATCTAAACTAAACCTAAGTAAGGCCCCCGTGGCATTGTGCCCAAAAGACTAGCAGCATTCCCCCTTTGAATAGCAATACCTATTCGTTGAGCGAGAAAACTGCCAGCCCTTGGGTCACCAGTTGACTCCACGAGGCGCTTTTTCAAATTCTTGAAAAATTTTTGCGCATTGGGACCCCATAGACCTAGGGTCTCGACACCGACTGGACTAAAACGATACGATGAGTCGAGACCCTTATATTTATTAATTTTAAGATGTTCAGCCGCTTCCGCTGCTTCACTGGCTTTTAATTTTGCTTTAGAAAGATGGGACGGGGCTAGAGTGTCAACACAAGTTGCATCCCACACCAGGACCCGACCCATCTCCCACGGTTTCAAAGTTATACCATCCGGTCTCTAATATTAGTATCTATGTAGATTCTACTATAAGATACAAACGCTCGCAGACTTGCTTGCTCTTTTATGTGACCAATCCCTACGTTAAGTATCTTACCCTATAGTCCTGAGAGGGTCGCATTTTCGATTGCCAGTAAATGGTAGTGATGAAGCCAATTTGAATATTACAAGAATTTTAACGAGAGACAGAGTTACGAGTACTTTAGCATTTATTCGAGTGGTTTTATGATATTTAAATACACAAAAAATATTGCTCAGAAACCATACTTTTCATTGCATTTAAAGTCATTAAATATTTATCGTACAAACATGGTATTCACTAACATACTTAGTAAGTTTAGCTCTCTAAACGTTTATTAAAACATATTTTACCTAATGACAACGGATTACATATGGTAATTATCAATGAAAGTGAAACAGGTTTTTCAAATCATACGATTTGCATAGTTTTCGATGCTTAAATTCATGTCAAATTACTGATGAATTTAATAAACAAGGGATACGAAGCAATTGCAAAGGGGGTTGGCTATCTGTTTGTAGAATAACCTGATATCAGGTAGGTTCCTTTTTTTAGAGAAAAATGACTGTAAAGTTTGCTCAAATAGTGAAAAATTTCACCAAAATAAAGTTGTCTTTTCACCAGCTTCTGTAGTTTAAATCATTATGATAATTATGTAATATTATGTCAGAACTTCTCCTTTGACAATAAAAATATTTCTTTTTATGTAACTAGATACAGATTTTTTTTTACAAAGTATTTTGTGAACCCCTATAAATGCAGATACGCGAACAAATACGATTTAGTACCGCCGAGAGGCTCTCAGAGAGTGGTCATGTCGCTCGATGTTCCATTTTTGAATACGAAAAAATGAACAAAAATAGTCTAATTCTAGCGTGACCAAACAATCTTAGTACTTTGTGACGTATAATATACTTAATATATATAAATATTTATGCACAAGTTGCATCCCACACCAGGACCCGACCCATCTCCCACGGTTTCAAAGTTATACCATCCGGTCTCTAGTATTAGTATCTATGTAGATTCTACTATAAGATACAAACGCTCGCAGACTTGCTTGCTCTTTTATGTGACCAATCCCTACGTTAAGTATCTTACCCTATAGTCCTGAGAGGGTCGCATTTTCGATTGCCAGTAAATGGTAGTGATGAAGCCAATTTGAATATTACAAGAATTTTAACGAGAGACAGAGTTAGGAGTACTTTAGCATTTATTCGAGTGGTTTTATGATATTTAAATACACAAAAAATATTGCTCAGAAACCATACTTTTCATTGCATTTAAAGTCATTAAATATTTATCGTACAAACATGGTATTCACTAACATACTTAGTAAGTTTAGCTCTCTAAACGTTTATTAAAACATATTTTACCTAATGACAACGGATTACATATGGTAATTATCAATGAAAGTGAAACAGGTTTTTCAAATCATACGATTTGCATAGTTTTCGATGCTTAAATTCATGTCAAATTACTGATAAATTTAATAAACAAGGGATACGAAGCAATTGCAAAGGGGGTTGGCTATCTGTTTGTAGAATAACCTGATATCAGGTAGGTTCCTTTTTTTAGAGAAAAATGACTGTAAAGTTTGCTCAAATAGTGAAAAATTTCACCAAAATAAAGTTGTCTTTTCACCAGCTTCTGTAGTTTAAATCATTATGATAATTATGTAATATTATGTCAGAACTTCTCTTTTGACAATAAAAATATTTCTTTTTATGTAACTAGATACAGATTTTTTTTTACAAAGTATTTTGTGAACCCCTATAAATGCAGATACGCGAACAAATACGATTTAGTACCGCCGAGAGGCTCTCAGAGAGTGGTCATGTCGCTCGATGTTCCATTTTTGAATACGAAAAAATGAACAAAAATAGTCTAATTCTAGCGTGACCAAACAATCTTAGTACTTTGTGACGTATAATATAATATATATAAATATTTATGGTCGATATACAACGTGAACTTTTGTATAGTGCAAAGCTCAGACACCCCGACTAGAGTTTCTCTTCGAAATACTGTATAAAAAAAATTAAATGAAACTAACGAAAACTGACCAAGTTATAAGCTTTTACAGTTGCACTATTTTCTTCACGAACAGCGTAGGTGTAGGTATTATACGCAAGTCAGGTAGTCACTATTCGTGTGGTATTGATAATAACACATTAACACACCATTTTCATAAGTGGTAATTATGGAACACCTGTGAGGAACCAAACCAGGATTGGGATGGCTACAAAGCCGCTGAAGCAAAATACAAGTAGCGACTGAGATACAAAAGTACCAAGTCTTGGAGAAACCTCTGATAGAGTCAGACTAATACTAGCCAAACAAGGGACAGAACTGTCCGTATCTATAAAGAAACCTGACGGGGCGCGGCGGCCTGACCCACACATGAAAAGAATTGTTTATACTGTTGATTAATGGCACTTGGAGGAACCTTTCGGCATTTTCAAAGGCAAATTAACATTATATAATGACCACTAAATGACTTAATTACTCGAAAACAATAAATTAATCTTACTAATATTATATAATAAATGCGAAAGTTTGTGAGTGTGGATGTTTGTTACTCTTTCTCGCTCAAACCGCTGAACGGATCGGGCTGAAATTTGGTACCGAGATACATTATAGTCTGGAATAACACATAGGCTACTTTTTATCCGGGAATAAGTTCCCGCGGGAACAAATTTTACGCGGGCGAAGCTGCGGGCATCAGCTAGTAACAAATAAATTACCACTACATCATTCTTCTAACGTTAACTATCATGAAAAGAAGCCGAGAGTATTTTGATACAAACGCACTTCCCAGAATGCCAATTGCTGCAGACACTCATGTGGCTGGTGGAAAACGTATCCACAGAAGAAGTCCAGTGGGAGCTCGCAAGACCTGTTCTAATCTATTCTGTCAACTTACAAAAAACTGAATGGGTAATTAACAGCTTCAAGTCCTTCAAATTTCCAGGACAGTATGAAGTCTTCCCTGCAGTGATAAAATGGGGGAGGACACAAGTTGATATTGTCAGTTACATAGTATCTATACGCCAGACAATGAATGGGACTGTGACCCAGACTGTGGAGAGAGGTCTAAGTGATCTTTATACCAAAACCCGGTAAAGGGATTATGTTTGTGATTCAGACCTCTGGTTATACAGACCGATAAGCCCTTCGTCTTTCCTGCTAAAAACTCTGGATAGATTGTGTGACAGAGACAAACGAGGGACGGCCCTTCAAAATAAGCCACTGCATTCCAACCAACGCGCATAATGCCCCCGGCAAGTCTACAGACTCAGCACTACATGCAGTGGTACACAAAATAGAAGAGGTCATCCAGAATCAATCAATCAATGTGCCTCGGCACTTTCATAAACATAGAGGGAGCTTTCGACCGAAGAAGCATAACCATGGCACTGGCAAAACACCGAGTATACACGGTAGTCAGTGAATGGATAGATAACATGCTAAACAAACTCATTTTAAAGCTACAGACAAGCAGAAACCAGTGCGCAGCCATGGCCAAAGGTTGTCCACAAGGGGGCGTGGTCTCACCACTGCTAAAGAACCTTGTTGTAGACGACCTAATAACCAATCAATCAATCAATTTAACCTAGAACAGTCCCTATATACATGGATGTGGAACAAGCCATAGCAGATGGTAAAATTAAATTATGGAGAAAAACGGATCTGTTTACAAAGCATGACTGGTATTTTAAAATCCAAGGCCAACTTCAAATCAAGTGAGAAGCTGCGTTTATTTTACCTTCTAGTGATCTTGTGTATTTAATAAATATTTTTAATGAATTGTATTAAAATTACTTTCAGTCAAGCCAACATTTATCGATTTGCGGTGTAGACTGAACACTAATTTACCCATAAGCACAGTAAATATTTCACAAGACGACGAGTTCTGGACTACGAGAATGGAACCTAAATTGTTAAATTTTTACGACTAATGTCTGTTGGCCAAAACGATTGAACCCAGAAATAGTCGATAAAATAAAATAAAATAAAATATATTTTTGAAATTAAAAAAAAAATAGGTTTGTCAACATTTTTTCGGAAATGCTACAAACTGAGAAGAACACCCCAAGAAACTCAGTTCGGTCCCTCCCAAAATTCATCTTAGTAGTTTTCTAATAATCGATCAATGCCGATACGGAATGGTTTTTTCTTGGCGGTGTGCATTTTTATGCACATACCTCTTAATAAATATTTGGTTGTTGTAAATGAAAAACACCTACTATCAATTAAGATTAGATTTAAATCCCATAGCTCAAGCTTATAGCTTAGTTTGGGCTAGATGATGTTGTGTGAGAATATCCAACAATATTTATTGATTATTTATTAAAAATATTTTAACGTTCCTGCCAGCACTGAATCTGCAGTAGGCAGCAAAACATCGTACCTTGCCAAGCGCCTGCGCATTGCTACGTTAATATTATTGTTTTTAACCCTTCAACACACTAAAAAAATATATCGAAAATCGGTAATCGCGAGGACCTATTTCCACCACCCTAAAAATGAAAAAAGATTTCCCATTTTCCAAAAAAAAAAAAATTTTCTCACTTACCAGACCAAATTTTACGATTCTGCAAACAGCAACCGGATTATTGATAAATTGTTTATTTTACTGTGTATAATAATAAATAAGCGCTCGTGGCCCCGCGGACTCAGTGTTCTGTAAACGATCACTGCAGTTAGCAACTTTCACTATGGCCGGTCCATGGATGGGTGACCATCCATGTGATCACTTTGTGACATTTATTTGAGCGTTTCCGTGCTTCGGAAGGCACGTTAAGCCGTTGGTCCCGGTTGCCAGTAAAATGGCAGTCGTTAAGCTAAGTTGAAGGCTTTATTTCAACAGCAGGCAGTCACAACCTGCGCCTGTCCATTTAAACACGGCAATACGGCTCACCACCTATTACGTGGGACAAATTATACAAAGGTGAAATGTGGGCATATAATATGCCTCTGCCTACCCCTTCGGGGATAAAGGCGTGACCATATGTATGTATGTATGTATGTATGTAATAATAAATAATAATGAAAACACATTATTTATAATAAAAAAACAAAGCACACACGCACACACGCACTTCGTACACACGCAGTCAACACAAAAAAACCTTTATTACTCTACCACCACACCATATTTTACGATTCTGTAAACACCAACCGGATTATTGATATATTGTTTATTTTACTGTGTATACTAATAAATAATAATGCAAACACATTATTTATAATAAAAACACGAAACACACACGCACTACACAAACGCACGCCATCCATGCGCAATCCACTCTCAGCTTCAACTGTTCGATTTTTGTAAAAAATTCTGGCCCATTGACGTCATTTTATAAGATTCCAAAAACAAGAAAATGTTATATACTACACATACAATAAACTTGTTCATAGAAAAGTAGGACGTAAGATGGCTAAATTTAAGTTTAAAGTCGTGTGGGTAGGTGCGGCGACCGGTCGCCGCGCGGGGCTCAACGGAAAAGCTTGATTATTATGCGCGGCGACCGCTCGCCGCGAGGGGCTCTAAGGGTACTATGATTATTGTCAAATTTAAATATTTATAGTGTAAAATAGAATATTGTCCATTACTTTCTACAATTTTCGTATATTTAGATACTTTAAAAATAAACTTGTGGACCGTTTTCATGTATGTGTGTATTATATACTATACTATCTTCACGCCAAATCCCTTGCGGGGTAGGCAGAAAGAACCGAGCGCCACACGGCACGCTCCATACACACCTCACTTGCTTCTTCAACTTTCATTTTTCTTTTCATGCATGCACGTCGGTTCCTTCGGTTTGGTATTTCTAATTGCAATATTGATATTAGTCATGTAAATAAATGTCAACTTTATTAATTTTATGATGTCAGTGTCTATCACTACTTAATATCAATCAATTTGCAATAAAATAATCAATAATTATTAACTAATATTACTAACATAAAAAATAAATTAAAAGACTAAGAATATGACACCGGTAATACATGAAGGAAAACAAAAGTATCAAACTTGTTAGTAGCAACAATCCTCTAAGCAAAAAGAAAAATAGAAATTTATGCAAAAAAACGCTGGACTTTGAAAAGGATGACAGTGATTCTAGCATTAAGGAAAGTAACATGAATATCGGTCAACAATTACCGGAGAAAACCTTAGCATCGCCTAGTGATTTGTTACGTGAAACTTGCCAACAAGTTGCGTCAACTACAATTAAATAAATAAAATAAAAAATAAAATAATCATTTATTGGCAAACATTATGACAGCTAAATACAAAATTGGGAATGCTGCCAGTCTTTTGGGCACAATGCCACGGGGGCCCTATTTAGATTTAGTTTAGTTAGATTTATTCATATTGTAAATAGTTATTATGCTTTATTGTAACATTTGTCTCATCAATAAATAAATATTTCCCAATACAAAAGAATTAATTACAAAAATGTTCGACACAGAAAAATTACAATTATACTGTGATCCCCGAGCTAGGAAAAACCTGTGTTACGGGGAGCATAATTCCGATATAAGATACAATATTATGTTAGTGCCATTTCATTTACAGATCAAAAAAAAAAAGAAAAATAGTATATCAAGTACGTGTGTGTGTGTGTGTGTGTGTGTGTGTGTGTGTGTGTGTGTGTGTGTGTGTGTGTGTGTGTGTGTGTGTGTGTGTGTGTTTCTGTACTGTCTACGTGTTTTATTATTTGTAAAGTGGTCTTATTAACAGTTCTGTGTCATCATAATTTAGGGTAAGTAAATGGTCCTTTATATTATGTTTCAATTTATGCCGGTTATGAGAGAGTATGTTCAATTTGTTATGGAGTTTGTTGTATAACAGCGCACTTTGATATCTGTAGAATTGTTGTGCGAATGCAGTAATCGTGTATACTTTGGGGCACCCTGGCTCTCGTCTCCGTTTTTTGGTTTTGGATAGTTGATTTTGTTTATTTCTTTCAATTTGAACACTAATGTGCTTCTTCATAACTACTCGTAAAATGAATGTTTGTCGGAATGTGAGTGTTCTGTATTCTGTGTATAATTGTTGTGTAGGGTACCTGTATGGTTTGCGTAACATTACTTTAATAACTGCTCTTTGAGCCCGTTCAACCTCTATGATATTTGTTTTCGCCGCGCCACCCCAGGCTGTGATACAGTATCCCAATATGGATTCACATAAAGCACTGTAGACCAATTTCAAGACATGGGAGCGCGCCGATTGTCTCAATTTTTTTAATATAAATATGAGCTTTCTGATTCGGGTGGCCACTGTTTGCATATGGATGTTCCATGTTAAACAGGAGTCAATCTGTAGGCCCAGGTATTTGACTACTGCAACCCTACTTACCGGAACACAATCACAGTAAGCCCCTCTGCCGTCGCATAGGTGAGCTTTTATATTGAAATTGTTGCCGGGAGGCAGCGATGCTTGTCTAGGGCCAAACGTCATGAATTGAGTTTTGCTGATGTTTAAGGTAAGACTATTCCTCGCCAGCCAGATCATCACCGCACTCAAGGCTGTCTCCACATTGCTCCTGACGGTTGCCCAATTGTGACCTTTTGTCAATAGCACTGTGTCGTCAGCGTAACTTATTACACGAGTGGAAGGGAGAGAGAGTTCACACAACTCATTAACGTAGATTTGGAACAGAACAGGACTGAGTATACTACCCTGCGGAAGGCCAAAGGATAGCGGTTCCTCGTCACTGACGTATTCACCTATCTTTACACGTTGTGTTCTATCAGCCAAAAAACTTTTGAACAGATCCAGGACTTTCCCGCGTATACCCACTTGTTCGAGTTTCTTCAGCAAGATAGGAACAGAGACAGTGTCAAAAGCCTTGGATAGATCTAAAAATGTTCCTACACATTTCTGTTTATTGTCTATCTTGTCCACAACAAAGTCCAAGAGTGCAAATACGGCATCCTCCGTGGATACACCTTTTCTGAATCCGAATTGATTATCCGAAATGATTCCGTATTTGTTCAGATAACCTATAAGGTTCTTATGGATAATCCGTTCAAGGATCTTGGACATTACTGGCAGGACTGAAATAGGCCTATAGCTATTGACACTGTCCCTATCGCCTGTCTTATATATCGGATGAACAATTGCTCGTTTTAAGGATTTTGGAAATATTCCTGTGGATAGTGAGAGATTGCAAATGTGACTTATAGATGGAGAGAGAACCCGACTAGTTAACTTTAACAGTTTGGAGGGGAATCCATCCCAACCACAGGCACTGTCAGTGCGAAGATCTCTTATTATTCTCTCAACCTGTTCTGCGTCCGTTTCAAGAAGTACCATTGAATTAAGAATAGTGGGTAAACAATTACTAGGTACGGCAGTATGTGTGAAGAGGCGAGGGATTTTGTCTGCAAGTTCTTTGCCTATGTTAGCAAAGAACTTGTTTACGAAATCCAGGGAGTTTGATGGATTACCGTCGATTTTTAGGAGCTCACTGGGTAAGGAACGAGAGTTATTATTGAGGTCTGTCACTTCACGTATAGCTGCCCATGTTTTTTTAGGGTTATTTTCAGCTTCAGCAAAGACCTTTTCTTCGTGTTGAGTTTTGAGTTTTTTTAGCAATTTGTTACAGAAATTGCGATATCGCAAGTACGTAATCTTTAGGGTAGTATTATGTGGTTCTCTAATTACTTTTTTGTGCATATTGTCCCTGTTTCGTATACATCTTAGTAGACCGACAGTGATCCATGGCTTTATAATTCTTTTTTTAGAAGGAATTGTTTTGTATGTCGTATTTTTGTCCAAGATGGTGGTTAGAGTGTCGAGTAACGAGTCTAAGGCGAGATTGGGATCTTCGATTGTAGAGATCCTGGAAAAGTCACTATTTATGATGTCGCTGGCGGCCTTGTCCATATTCAAACGAGTCATTTTCATCGCTTTGACTGATCGTTTGGAGGACATGACTTCCAGATTCAGGAGAACTGGTAAGTGATCAGTGATAGCTGTGTCTATTACCAGCGTAATTGCTTTATTGTTAGTTTTTAGTAGCACGTGATCTATACAGTTGTTGATGCGAGTCGGAAAGAAGTGCGCTGGCAGAAATCCGTGCAAAGCCATGAGGTCCAAATATTTTGGACAATCTGGATCGTTATTACCGGGCTGGATTTTTAAATTTACATCTCCCACCACTGCGGCGTTTAAGCAATTCTGACAATGCTTTATTAAGGTATTGTCTAGGCTTTTGAAAAAGCTGTCAAGGTTTTTTGCTGATGGTGATCTGTATAGAGCTATAACAGATAGTTGATTTTCAACAGTGCATATTAAGCAGCTGGCGCCGTTAAAAATTGGTTCAGTTACATGGTAGCTGAGAGTGTCCTGGATGTATAGAACTATGCCATCATTTTTATTAAGTAAGGTGTTCGTTTGGTGGGCTATATATCCATTTAAGGAGGGAATAGTGGGTGATTTCTTCAACCAACACTCAGTAAGGATGAGAATATCATAGTCAATATTCATATCTACAAGTAAGCACCTAAATTTGCTGAAGTTTTTAGATATACTTCTGATATTCAGATGTAGAACATTCAAACTATTTTGTGTTTTTATGAGCTTGAAACAACTGTTTACAGAACATTTCTTCGACATTGAGACATTTACATTGTCCAATTCATCATTTAGTTCACTCACTGAAGCCATTGGTAAAAGAATCTTTTTCTCCGACATAATGTCTACATGTGTGGCAATGGAAGATAAAAAAGAAAGGAATATGAGTATTAAGTATTACACGATGAGATTGTGGTTGAGAGCGAATAAAGCGGATTGCCTGGCAATAATTGACCAAAGTATAGTGTTTATGTGTATTGAGTGCACAGTCTCGCCTAAGTTTCTGTACATTGTGGCATTTAAACTGTGGTAGTAGTATATTATGGCTGTTGGTGTGTTTGGTGTGGTCATACTTTAGAGATTTGTATTCTGATGAGAGTACTTGATTTGGTACAGTATAAAAATTCTGATAGTGAGAGTAAGAACTACAACTTAAACTAGTAGAAAAAATAAAAATTATAAGGGTTATACATGTAACAAAAAGTAGTCATTTGTTTATTCCGACTTGCAACTCTTTCAGAGTGTGTTCTGACTTCACTAGTACTTGCTTGGCTCCTTCCTCTTTTCGCAGGAATATATTTCCGTTATTAGACCAACAGAAGTCATACTTGTTTTGTTTGGCAAACTCCTTAGCCGCAAATAGTAGTTTTCTAGAACTAGGGGGAAGAAATTCTGAGACATATATTGGCCGGCGATCTTGAGTCTGACCCAGGCACTGGATATTCAGCCGGTCAGTGTTTGAATGGTTTTTATTGAAGTTTCGGACCGCAGTCAACAACTGAGTTTTTATCTGTGTATTGGTAAATTCTACTACAATTGGTCTAATAGTATTTGGTTTTCCTGGTAGGCGGTAGACATCTCGGAGATGAGTTGTGTTAACTGGCATATTGACTGCGGTTCCCACCTTAGAAACTATCGTAGATAGGTCCGCCGGCGACTCCTTATCTGTGGTGGGTATGTTACGGATTTCGATACTAGAGGGTCGTGATGATCGCTGAAGGTCTTGGATTTTCATTTCTAGGTCACGAATGCATTCTCTAGCAAATTGTTTTTCTTTATTTAGTGATTCTATCTGCTTGGTCATATCCTCATACTGTTTGCTGATGAACGTGATAGATTTTTCAATCTCCTCATTTGTCTTCTGAATGACTAGATTTTGCTGCTTGAGTTCAGCTATTTCTTTTGTCAGTTTTTTTAAGGTGGACGTTTGATCGCTGCAAATTTTTCCGAAGTATGCCTCTTGCTCGGTTTTCCAGTTGGACATCATTTCATGTAATTCCCTTTTAAAATCCTGAAATTCTGAGCCTGGGGGAGAGTAGGGGCATGCGCGTTTATGACGCTTTGTTGTTCTGGATTTCGGTACCTCAGAATCAGACACTGGCTGTGGCGAGTTAATATTGGTAGATAAAGGTGGGGGTGAGCGCTGTACACGGGGCATTTTACAGGGTTGTATCTGAATAGAAATTATGTAGTCAGAAATAGCGGCTCAATACTTTATGTTGTGGCGTTTATAGTATTTTCCCCCAATCGGTAGCGATATATCTAAAGCGTAATTATTTCCTACAGAAATATAGATGATAATTTTTTTCTCTGTTATTATTTATTCCTGCAGTTTCGACTATTTACTTTTTGATTTTGCTACAAAAAATCTGAGACATAAATATGACTTATGTTCCGCGTATGTGATGCACCCTTAATATTTACTGCGAGACAACTAAACGCATCTGTCATCTGTCAGTTGTCAGATGTCTGTCCATTACATAGCTGTCATTTCGATTTCTTGATAAACATGCCACAACAAAATAATAACCGGCTGCGCTTTGAATTTCTGTTATTAGTGAAACTTGAAAGTGAAAGTGGATTTCAAACGTACCAACGAAATCTCCTTTGATTCGAGATGTTATTTTAAGGATTAGATAACTCACTTGCTTCAACTGATGGTAAGTGTATACTAGGTTCCTTTCTGAGGTTAGGTATTGCAGTTATTATTGGTTTCCAGCTCAAATTGTGCACTATTACGGTATGAAATCTAATTTAATATGGTACAGATCTTGAATAGTGTTTACATCGCTGGGGTTGCCAGCAAGCCTAGCAAAAAAAATTGATTCTAATTTACCATTATGTAACAGTAATTTAGTCAAAAAACCTAAGATTGTTATTGTAGGGGACGAACAGGTGCGAGGATTGTCTCAAATGTTAATAAATCAGAGGAGAAATAAATGGAACAATATTTATAGTGTGTCAGCCCTGGTTAAACCCGGTGCTAATTGTTATCACATCTTATGTGAGACTTCAACTCTGTTCAACATGGTTACAGATCAGGATATTGTTATTCTGTCAGTAGGGACAAATGACAAAAACCCTTCTTATCTGTGTAAGGAACTATGTATAGCATTAAAAAATTTAGAGAAATGTCGACAAGTTTTTCTACTGGGTATTCAATGTAATAAGTATCTAAATGAGAATATGCTGAACCAAAGTATTAAACTATTGACCCATAACTATTCTAATTGTAAGTTTCTTTCTTTATACGACATAATTCATGGAAAACATTCTTTATTAGCTTGTAATCATAGATTATATTTACATAGACTCTGTTTTAAGCTTAATATTGAGATAGACTATATAAATTACAGTAAACAATACCTCAATGCCAAAAAGTGGTATTCTAGTAAATATAGTATTAAGAAGGAGTCAAGACCAAATACTAGAATATTATCTCAGAAATCTATATTACAGTATTTTAAGCCTATTGTGAGTGGTCATAAAACCAATGTACAAGAGCACCAAAATGTTACTGAATCATCAAATGTAGAAAAATTGGTATTAAAAACCAGCACTCAGGCAAACGATTTTTTTCGTGTATAATAATATATATATTTTACATCAAAACATAGACGGACTTATTAGTAAATCTGACAAATTGAGTGTTCACCTCAATGAATTTCTCGAGGGGGGAAAATCGATTGATGTATTATGCATAACTGAAACAAACATGAAGGGTTGTGACCATGAGCAGCTATTTATACTAAATTATACAATTTATGCTAGCTATTCCCGATCCAACAGGCATGGAGGTTCATGTATTCTATTAAAAAATACTCAAAGAGGTGTGAGGCTTGATATGGAAAAATGGTCCATACCAAACCTTATAGAATGTTGCGCAGTGGAATTAGTCATGCATACTATCATAATTTTGTGCATATACAGACCTCCTAAAAATGATAAATCCAGTAAAGACATTTTTTTAGATAATTTAGATAAAATGTTACATTACGCATGCTGTCAACGGCAAAAAAAGGTTGTTCTTTGTGGAGATTTTAATATTGACACGTTAAAAGATGATGCTGTGTCTCCACAGTATAAAAATATTTTACGTAGTTACAATCTAAAGCTAGGTGTACACGCCCCAACTCGTTTATGCACTGGTACTTGTATTGATAATATTATTGATAATATTAGGGGTAGTAAATGTGATATTGTTGAATTGTCTCTATCGGATCACACAGCCCAGTTAATGAAGTGCCCTGTAAAAAAGACCTGTACATTATCCTACTGGTATATATTTAGACGTAAATATTGTAGAGAAAGCTCATCAAAATTTAGAAATTGCTTGCGAAATTTGACATTTAATGACAGTTATAATTGTGACAATGCTAATGATGCCTTTAATAAATTTCATGATATTTTTAAATTATTTTATGACATGTGCTTTCCAGTCAAGAAAATAAAAATTTCAGCTGTAAGAAAACCGAAGTGGATCAGTAAGGGTATAAGGAAGTGTTGCAAACGCAAACGCCAAATGCTATGGCAGTTTCGGAAAGCTCCTAATAGTATCAACAAAAATCTGTTTAAAAATTATTCAAATAGATTAAAGACAGTAATAAAGCTTACCCAAAAGTCACAAAATAGTTATTTTATAAATAATGCTGCTAATAAAAGCAAAGCTACGTGGCAGATTATAAATAGGCAAAAACATAACAAACCAACGGAGAGTTTGTCTAAAATTTTAGTTGACAGTGAAGTGATATCTGACCCACAGCAAATTGCCGAAAAATTTAATCAATATTTTATAGACGATGTAGAATCAAAAACGACTAATGACAAAATTGGATCAAAAAATTTCAGAATTGACAGAAACCAAAATTCTTTATTTTTTGCACCTACAATTCCTCAGGATATAGTTAATATTATAAAATCACTGAACAATACCAATAGCTCAGGTTACGATGACATTACTACGAGTGTAGTTAAATCTGTAGCAAATTATATAGCCCCTGTACTATGTCATGTCATTAATCGGTGCATAGAGACAGGTGTATTTCCAGACAGATTGAAAATATCTGTAATAAAACCATTGCACAAAAAAGGGAATAAGGAACATCTGGCTAACTATAGACCTATAGCGCTGCTGCCGATATTCTCTAAAATCATTGAAAAAATTATTTACAACCCACTGTACGGTTTTTTTGAAAAGAATAACATTTTGGTGGATGAGCAGTATGGTTTTAGAAAAAACAAGAACATAAATATGGCTATTTACAGATTATTCGCTAACATAATGACAAATATTGACAACCGGAATCCAGTAACAGCCTTATTCTTGGATATGAGTAAAGCGTTTGATTTTGTGGATCGCAAAATGCTCGCTGAGAAACTGGAGCGCTATGGCATAAGGGGAAATGCTCTTGATCTTCTAAAATCCTATCTTAAAGATAGAAAACACGTGACAACGATCAACCAAATATGTTTAAACACAAAATTGGAGCGAACATACACCTCACATGAAAAAAATAATAACTATGGCGTGCCCCAAGGTAGTATTTTGGGACCCTTATTGTTTATCACTTATATAAATGTCATGCCAAGGGTTATTCAGCATCCTATGGTCTTGTTTGCTGACGACAGTACGGTAATTGTTAGTAAAAGCGACGGTTTGTCAATAGAGAAGGAAATAAATAATTGTTTAAAAGATCTAATTAGCTGGCTCACGCTAAACAACTTAAGAATCAACCTAGACAAAACAAAGATAATAAATTTTGAACAGAGAACAAACAATATAAAACCCACTGTTATTTATGATAATAATAGAATCTCTGAAGTCAATTCAACTAAATTTCTGGGTATTGAATTGGACAGTGATATGTCTTGGAAAACCCACACTCAAAGCATATGTAATCGACTGAGTCAATTCTCCTATGCGCTCTATAACTTAGCGAAGATAGTAAATGAAGCTACACTGCTTACCGCATACCATGCGTATGTAACATCCACGTTACGCTATGGAATCATTTATTGGGGTAACTCAACCAATAAAGAAACTGTGTTTCGAGCACAAAAGAGATGCATTAGATCTATGTCCAATATCATGAGCACAGACAGCTGTAAACCCTACTTTTTGAAATATAGGATATTGACAATGCCCAGCCTATATATTTATGAAGTAGCAATGTTTGTAAAAATCAACATGCACCTATTTCAAACATTAAATAGCTCGCGTCATAAATATAAAATTCACCAAAAGCCGCACAAAAAGATAATATATAATAAAAGTTTGTTGGGAATGGCATCAAAAATATATAATAAACTACCAGTTAATATTCTGGAGATAAATGAATTAAATATATATAAAAAACGATTAATAGCTTTTTTGGTTAATAAAGTATATTATGACATAAATGAATATTTCACTGATAGATTATAAGTCCGATGTAGGTATGTTTCAATTACTAATAGCATAGTAACAATTGACATTGTTTTACGAATTTTTGACATTTTTATTGTTGACATTGACATATTTAATTAATCTATTATTCTGATTGTAATTGTTATTTGTTATTATTATTGAAATTGTTTTATTCCATTTAACTTAATTTGAATTTTATATTGTGATTTAAATTTGTTATATTATAATTTATGTAAAAATTTGTACGCCAAATTAGGCAGAATATGATGATACCTATGTTTTTATTATAATACCACCTATTGTACCGTATTCCACAAATAAAGAACTTTGACTTTGAAAAAAAAAAAAAAAGACGTGTGGCACTCGGGGACTGCCGCGGTAAAGCTATTACATAGCATTTTTTACCGACTATGCTAGTATAATTATTTCTATAGAAGAATACTAGCTGATGCCCGCAGCTTCGCCCGCGTAAAATTTGTTACCGCGGGAAGTTATTCCCGGGATAAAAGGTAGCCTATGTGTTATTCCAGACTATAATGTATCTCTGTTACCAAATTTCAGCCCGATCCGTTCAGCGGTTTGAGCGTGAAAGAGTAACAAACATCCACACTCACAAACATTCGCATTTATAATATTAGTAAGATTTTAAGGCCTATGTTCAACAAAGTAAAGTACCAAGTACCTACTTGACTGTGGACATTTGGGCTTTTGGACTTTTGGCCTATTGGCCTTTTGGACTTTTGGACTTTTGGACTTTTGGCCTTTTGGACTTTTGTACTATTGGACTTTTGTACTATTGGACTTTTGGACTTTTGGACTTTTGGACTTTTGGACTTTTGGACTTTTGGAATTTTGGACTTTTGGACTTTTGGACTTTTGGACTTTTGGACTTTTGGACTTTTGGACTTTTGGACTTTTGGACTTTTGGACTTTTGGACTTTTGGACTTTTGGACTTTTGGACTTTTGGACTTTTGGACTTTTGGACTTTTGGACTTTTGGACTTTTGGACTTTTGGACTTTTGGACTTTTGGACTTTTGGACTTTTGGACTTTTGGACTAAAGTCCAAAAGGCCAAAAGGCAGGAATCTTAGCATTATGTTATGTAGCCTATAGCCACTATCAATTAATGTACCTACTTACTATCGAACAGTTTTTGAAACCCTACCAGTAGTTTCAGTAAGACTTGCCTTGGTATGATGTGATCGTGGTCCCTTTGCAGCGTGTGTCCAATCTAGCGCAGCAGCTACACTTCCGACGTTTGATCTGTTGGTGGATAGGGGTCTCACTGCAGCGTTCCAATAGTCTTACGTTCGTGATGTTCTCGGGCCCGTATGTACCGAGGATCCATTGGAGGCAGCGTTTGACGAAGACTTATAGCTGGTAGCTGGTGCGAAATGTCTTTAGTGACCTTCCATGTCTCGCATCCGTATAGCAGTTAGCAGTACAGTTTTAACGTTTACTTTGTTTTGAGTTTCACTCTTCGTGTCTTTTGGACTTTTGGACTTTTGGACTAAAGTCCAAAAGGCCAAAAGGCAGGAATCTTAGCATTATGTTATGTAGCCTATAGCCACTATCAATTAATGTACCTACTTACTATCGAACAGTTTTTGAAACCCTACCAGTAGTTTCAGTAAGACTTGCCTTGGTATGATGTGATCGTGGTCCCTTTGCAGCGTGTGTCCAATCTAGCGCAGCAGCTACACTTCCGACGTTTGATCTGTTGGTCTCACTGCAGCGTTCCAATAGTCTTACGTTCGTGATGTTCTCGGGCCCGTATGTACCGAGGATTCATTGGAGGCAGCGTTTGACGAAGACTTATAGCTGGTAGCTGGTGCGAAATGTCTTTAGTGACCTTCCATGTCTCGCATCCGTATAGCAGTTAGCAGTACAGTTTTTACGTTTACTTTGTTTTGAGTTTCACTCTTCGTGTCCATTTTCGCAACTGCCCACGGGGCGCGGCTGTGTAAAGGTTGTTCTGGCCTTGGCGAGACTCGAAATGATGTAAGGTACTCTTCTATCCCATCAGTTTCTGACACGACACTCCCGAGGTACGTGAATTAGTGCCTCCACCACATCTCTTGCGTCTGTCGATTTTAATTTCAGTCCAGCCATTCGCTGCCTCATCCTGCTCGTTGTCCTGCAGACATGCATGACGGCGTGTGTGTGCCTCAGCAGGCACAGGACATCGGCATCATTTAAATCCTCCAGGATATCAGTATAGGCCCCATTCTATGCCGCGCCGATTGTTCTTTGCGGTATTCAGCATTATACCATCTATTTTCTATGGATGGTTGTTAACTATCCTGTTATCTTCCTATCGATCCTCTAAGGTAGGTACAGTACGTATTTCAAAAGAGTTTGTGAACTCTATTTTTAATTTCTTTTTCAGAATATTGATGACATTTGATTGATGTCATTTTATACACGTTACGTCTACTACATTGATACATGTAATAAAATTCTAACACGCCGGTGTTTGTATGTAAATTGTTTATACTGAGGAAAATTCTATACTGAGGAATAGCTTTAACCATTAAGCTCTATTTTGATTAAGAAAACAGGGCAGATTCACACGCTACTTGATGAGTATGATTAATAAATACCTCTAATTTCATAGACCTTGTGTGACGTAAACAAAGTTGCGAGGGTCAGCTAGTTAAAAGATAAAAGAATAGGTTTCTTCTTAAAAACTATTTTTACAAATTTTATGGTAATAATAGACATTCTTTGAAATATGCATGTATGGTATTGTTGTGACTTTTATGACACGTTTAAAGTACATAGGTATGAGATAGATGGCGCTCGCGGCTACGTCAGCGTGAAATTTTCTTCCCGCTTCCCATGGGAACGTACTCCCGGGTTTGGTTATCTTTATAGCAGTATCATATATAAATTAACAAAACAAAAAATAATACTGCATTGGTGATAATAATAATAAAATGTATGTATATAGAGTACTCACCTCTTATATTTGCTCCATGGTACTCACTCATTTTCTTTCACTATTTTTCGTGACTTTCTTCATTAATAACTGCACTTTGTTTATTCATATTTAAAACACTTTTTACACAAATTATACGAGTACAGTTCACTGTTGTACATAGATGATGAATACCTATACACCTATAGTCGAATTTTTATTTAGACGAAGTAAATTGACAGCAACTAATGTAATTGACAGCATTGAAATTGTCATTTCACATTATGAACTCTAAATTCGACCAGCACTCTTAATTCAACTTTGGTCGAGTGGTTAAGACGCGGATCGGTACGCAGAAGGCGCAAGATCGATTCTGGGTACAAGCATCAATTTTTGGATTATTTGACACAATATAATAATATATAACGACTGCAGAGTTCATAATTGACGTAAACAAAAAATTTATGAAGTGCGAGACGAGATACACGAACGTGGCCGAAGGTAGCCGAGAGTGTGACTCGTTTTCGTGACACAATTTCTGGATTCGGTCTCCACGCAAGGCCCGCGATAGAAGCTATGCAATAGCTTAAAAATTAAAAAAAAATTAAAAATTGGCACTATACGGATATGTGCGCCGCGCCGGCTGATTTCTTACGATCGTAAAGAAATTTGAAAACCGAATTTACGCTCTTAAGAACAACTATAATATCATATTATACTCGTTTGAATGATTTTACATATCAAACAGATATAGAAAATCATTCAATTGAGTTCAGTCACATTCCGCTAATTGCCCACAGCTGACTTGTCACTTCAGCTCGGATTCAACAATCTCCTTTATTCAAATGTCATGAAATCGTTAACTTTTAGTTTGTAAATAAAAGACAAAGGGTTTATATTCACGACCGCATTATCGATAAAGCGTCTCGGTCTGATCTCTATGCGATGACATTCGCTGAATTTACTTTAAGTTTAAAAATATATCGGGTTCGTCATACTGCAAATGATAGGCTGTCATATATCAAAAAGGACCTTTCGTGATGGATGCAGATGTTCACCCTAAACTAAAGTACCGCACTTGAGCAAATAGACTTTGTGAGTCGTCAAGTCCGTCTGTCCGTCATATGTTTTACAGTTAAGCTGCTTCGGAGATATAAGGGATAGTCGAATGTTTGATTCGGTTATGAAATGGAATATTTTTTCCCTTTGTCCTGTTTAACTTTATTTGTTGAGAATTTTCCTGTAATCGCAAGTCCTGTACGTAACCCTTAAATCTTTAAGTCTACTTGTTGAAGAAAATTATTCACTGCTGAGTCAATAAACACTCATTCTGTGTGATATTTCTACAAACACTGCAGACGACTCTATGTTGGTACAGTTTTGTTCGAAACAAAACTCCTTTTTTTTTCAATTCGAATTTAAAATCACTAGTAAGTTTTAATATCGGATACCACATAGGTACAGTCCAGCAAAAATATCTGCGAACCTGTCATAATGACGTTAGGTAAACTGTACGGTATAATTCGAGCGCAACGAGAATGTACTGAACCTTGTCAAGACAATGGAAAATGGCCGATTACAAATATATTTCAATCGCGCGCGGGTCATACTGGATAGGTGAAAACGGGGCGATTGCGGGGAAGCTCGAGGGTAAGCCAGGTTTGCATATTTTCCGCCGTTATTAATTATGTAAAATTATGCAAAAATAACATATTCACAGATGTTGTATCTGTGCATGTTACAAAGATCTGTCGTCATCTGGCGTCACATTTTTGTGTAAAAACAATTACGTGAGTAGGTATCTATGCATAAACAAGGTAAGATTCTATTCTTTTCTATTCTATTTTTGTTAATGGCTTTCTGCCGGGGCCGATGGATGCCGGCAACTCCGCCAAAATCTTTGTAGGTAGGTATGTCAATCTAATGTCAGTATTATTATGAGGTTTGCAAGATGAGAAAAACCCCATAGCTCTTGTTCAATTCTATGACTTTATGAGCTTGTATGTCGTAGATTATTCAACTTACAAGGAATAACCCCGCCTTGTAAATAAAAGCTGAAACGGAAAAACCTTGGGGAATGGCTCAGGGCAAGAATAAAACAAACATTGACTTGTTAGCGATTCCCGAAGGATTTGTTCGGACCATTAAAACATTAAAAATAGCTAAGGCGCGGCTCTGCCAGGGAGTTATTTTTATAGGTTACCCGTGTCCCTGGCCATGTAGGTATAGCTGAAAAGAAACACCGTGTTCGACTGTTCGTGTCCTATGGCAATCTTACCCTTAAACCCAGCGTGGGACAATGTCTTGGAGTACTAGACGGTATCTATTACTGCATGGTTTGTCATAAAAATACTTACGTAATTGTTTTACAATAGCCTTAATCATTAAGCTCTTTTATGATTAAGCTAACAGGGCAGTTTCACACGCTCCTGGGAGTCTGATGAAGAAATACCTCTCCTTTCATAGACCTTATGTGACGTAAACGAAGTTGCGAGGATAAGCTAGTATATGTATAAGAAAAATGTCCATAATTATATTTTTAACTCACTGAAATCGATGTACCTATTAAAAATTCCCGTTAAACTTTTAACATTCCTTTATTAATATTTGAATATTCAATAAAATCCTCACATAATCTCTACATTTTAGCGCGACTGACAGGAACCATTTAGTGTTGAATAGAATTACAGAAGCATTTTGAAGCGAATAATGACATTTTTAATAGAGAAGTTCATTAGTTCACTATGAACAGTGGTATATCTCGAGGTGCAGGTGACATTGACTTGGAAGCAAAATTTCTCGGTGGACTCCAGTACAGTAACTAATTGTTAAAGCGGTATAATTACAACTGTTTAGAATTATATTCCTTCAACAAAATTTGAGGTAACATTTGCCATTAACCAATGTAGTTTGATAGCGTGTTTTTTATGTACAAAATATAAGAATGTTTATGAGATGTCGAGGTCTCGTAGCACCAACTTATATTTGCTTAATGGCGAAAGATGGCGTCATGTTCAAAGTATCCTACAATGTTGTCAGAAGAACATAACCTGTGCTATCCCGTGACGATGTTTACGTGTTGAAACAGTAGGTACTTGTCTTTTACACAGGTCTATCTAAAGCTCCATTTTTTTAATAATGAACGAGAACTTAAGTAAGTCTAAAAAATACGAGTAAATATATTTACTATTCAATGAGAATTGTTAAAGTACTGAAGTAGTTGAACAATTCATGTGTAAAGTTTCCTTCTCACTGAGACGAGTGTGTGCAGACCGTACTAACTTTACCGCCGTTGAGAGCGTCACTGACATATTAAACATAGCCTTAAACTTACTTTTGTAGTAAAACAATGCTAGGTCTTTAAGTCGCCCTAGGTTCAGAGTTTGGGTCTAAGAGTGGCGAGTTGGCTTCTAGCCGTTCTTGCAGAAGCAGTCCAAGACGGTGCACAGTGTGTTATAGAAGCCAATTTGCGGTCACGTTCGTTTTATAAACTCTTTGTAAAGAGAATTTTAAGACAAATTACTTAAAAAAACTTTCGTTACTGTATGTCTCATACTTTTTAAGAAATTAAAAAAATTGAGAAAAATCCATAGAAATCAGAAAAACCTTATAGCTGTTTTCCTTATGATTTTTAACTATAAAATGTATTTAAACACGATGAAGGTTAACCTAAAGAATAAATTTCCACATAAGAAATAGGATGACTGGAGTCCCAAAAAAAAGAAAAAAATATTTTCTAAAATAACGTAAATATTTTTTTATTCAAAAACTCTTGCGTTGTAGCATTTGTTTGAAATTGATTTATATGTATAATGTTAATATGTATTGTCACAAAAAATACCAGATGCGACAGACGTATTGTTCGTAAGATATGATTTTTTTTAAATCTTGCTTAGGGTTGTCAAAAATTAAGTTATTTTGTGAAATGTACCATCTGCTTAGTTTTTACTGATGACTTATTGACGTTATAGATAAATATTATACTAATAGGAATGATGACAAATTTTGAAAACACTTCCTAAAATGCTCTTGATTATATATTATTTACTAGGAATAACATATTTTTGTAGAAGTTAGAGATTTATTAGGAAAAAAAAAATTACTTAGATTTAAAATACGCGCCAAAACGATACTCAGTGACGGTCGCAGAAGTGACGTCATCATTCAGCCTAATCTATAGCCCACAGGTTCTACTGGACGCCGGTTTCAGATAGCGTGGCGAGTGAATTATGGTGTTCAATGTACTTGTTAGAATAAATCGTTGCACTAGTGTCGCGAATATAATTATTTTAATTATTGGATGATAGAAACGCACTTATGTGCGATAAAGCAAGCAATATTACGGCGGATAATTACGTGTCTGTGTGCGGAAGCCTTTATTAGTGTAAAGTGACGTCATTCGCTCTGGCTGGTGTTCATGAAATCATGGCGGATTGCCGTATTTCATAGCTTTATTTCATCCAAATAATTATTAATATCACAAAATTTATCTAGATAAATGAGTGTTTTGTATTTTACTACTAAAATCTAATTTTTAGTTAGTGTCATCATGCCTGTTGTAAATAAACTATTCTCATGGCAAAAGATATGCTACTCGACTATTTTTCTTTTATGAAGGTCATCGTGTGATATTGAGAAGGAGTTCGCCCTTAGAAAGATCCTAAAACCCAATATCAGGTACACAACGACTGGAGAAGCGGGGGTGAGGCGTCATGAAGCCCCACTCTGATGAAGAGTCCTAATGATATAAATGTGTATTTATTATAGTCTTTATTTTGTTTTGGGGATTATTTAATGCGTCAACATGGGGTTGACGCGATTAACCTTTCTCCTTCCTTAATCTCTTCTCAATTTAAATCTTCTAATAAAATAAAAATTTTTAATATTTGTAATTAATTAAATGTTGACAACCCTATTTCCATAGAAATATCTCAAAAACTTAGAAACGCTTTTTCTCCTTTACAATACGTTTGTAGTTTGTGAAATTTTAGAATATTGTAGACGACTATATAGTGCGTGGTAATAACCAAAAATAAAATGCTACAACGCTAATCTATAATTATTAAAAATATAATTGTGAAAAACAGAAAATATTTAATATTTCTCAGACTACTAAAGCTACTGTCTTCTACTTTTTAATATAAATTTATAGCAAACAGTTACACTACTCTGAGTGCTAATAAAGTGTAATAGGGTCATGATTTTCGTAATAAAAATAGATAAAGATTTTCTTAAGGTCACTGACCTTTCATAGAAAAATTAATATCTCTAAAACTAGAGAAGATTATCGTATCGGGATTTCTGTCAATTCTTCATCATGATGGTGCCCATTAAATAGACATATAAACCATGCACGACCGCAAATCGGCTTCTATAACACACTGTGCGGTGTTGTGTCTCTGCACGCCTCGACGAAGTTGGGTAGTACATCCCCCCCCCTCCCCCCCCTCAAAGATGCGGGCTAGCACCCGATACTCCCCCACCTTCCTAGGGGAAGTCTGCGAAGGTAAACGACAAAGACAGTAAGTATCACCCATCTAACAAAGACCAAAAAAAAAAAGTTAGAAAAAGACAGTTGCCTATAAATATTTGCAGGAGAACTGCATACTTAAATAAGCTCATAATTAACCTTAGAGTACATAACTCAAAAGAGTACTACATACTACACAAATTTACACGTCGGAGTGTTAAATATTAAAGGTAGCGAAGCAAAAGTTTGTTTAGGCTCGTGTGTACCTCGCGTACCTCGCGCTGGTTATTCAACTTATTTTATACATTTACGACAATGTAAGATTAAAATAAGATAGGTAGGTACATACATTATTATAGTCACACTTTTATTTCCGTGGGTGAAAGAAACATTACAAAATGAAGGAAAGTCCAAACAAATATGCCGTGCATGCTTGCAATGCAACTAAAGTTTAAAACAGAATTCTTGCGATAAATAGATAGATAACCAAATAGAAATTCCATTATGCAATAGATTACTCGCGTTTAAAAACATTAATCCCAAGTTTAGGGAACACATTATAATATACCCGCAGCGGGGGATTTTCTCAAAAATAAACTTCATACAAAGCGTCGGAGTTATTATCTTAAAAACCTCTCAGCTGCAGGCTTTTACAGAGAATCTTAATATAAGTGAAATCTGCTAATGGTACTGAGCTCTTTACGGTTTGGCCGCGAAATAAGTTTTGAAATATTACACATGAACTCGACACATGCCTGTAAGAACTGTGGAGGGAAGTAGATAATTCAGTAGATACATTATCAAGACTAAAATAAAAAGTTAACTTGAATAGGTACTTTCAAGTTTATAAATAGGGTTTACTTTTGTCGCACAAATGTTAATGAATTTAAATAGAACAATGTACTGAATGGTTAATTTGAGCATACCTATTTGATGATGTGACGTCATAGGCTTTTAGATACCGATACCTGTTCCCACTGCATGGAACTAGAGATTCACCACTGCACTATTACTTTCACTTTCACTATTTACAATAAAACACCTTGTAAATTCTGAGAGTCACAATTTAATCGATAAATCCCTTTGCTTATATGTAGGTACCTACTTGCAGACAAACGATAGCTTGAATTTAAACCGGCGACCGCCATCTAGTTACATTCTAAACAACTATACCATAAATAAACAAACCTCTTGACACCAAACCATAGTCGAAATTTAAAATAATCATCAATGACATCTAAACATAAACATGCCAGTACATTACCTATAAAAACTATCAAAGAGTCTTTAACAATACCTACTGATGTGTGGTAGACTGTTCCCTTGTTTTGAGGTCCCAGAATTCGTCTCATTAACGGAGGTTTGGTCTATATTGGGCTTAGGTTCACATTCTACAAAAATTACCAATATCAGTTCAGTATATTTTCCTCAAACTAGCAACATACTCGTATACCACTAGGTATAATATGCACACAATAAGGAGCTTCTGATAAATAGGTACTCGTATCTAATATCGATCACTCACTAACCTATTATACAAACCCGATAGCTAATATCTGTAAAATAGATCACGTATGCGGACGCTAGCACTCTGTCTTGGCTATTATATTCTCGGTTTTCAACCACAGGCCACGTAGAGACAATTAGGCTAAGAGCTATTTTCGAATAAGGCCACTAGAACATCTCACCCACTAACAAGTGAAATATGTATGGAAGCAAAGAAAAGGTTGTACACTAAAACTAGCTATCAGAATAGATTTGATCTCTAAACTAGTACCTATAATATCATAAAATGAACAGGTTTAATAGATACCTAGGTACACTTTAATTAACTCTAGTCACTTCTTAAAATAAACGAAGTATATTATTTTTTATTACGTATCGTTACATCTAAACTCCAATATAACACAACAATACCTTCAAAATACTTTAAAGTTTTTAAAAAGGTCATTAAATCGTTAAAGCAAAATAGTAGATTGTACTACAAGTGCATAAAATGGGTTTTATGATCGAGTTATACACTCTGCTTTTCACTTCGATTGCAAGGAAATGAAACAGTGATATTGTAAATAAAAGTCTTTAATTAAAATTAAAACTAACATTTGAACAATTTTGTACATTCAATGTAATAGTATTTCCTGGCATATTTACGGAATTTGTGACTTAGGTAGCGTGTTTGGAAATGAAGATGGCCCTGAAGTCACGGGATTTTCACACATTATCTGAGAACTTGATTGTAACATGATCCTTGGATGTAGAAGGGCTAGGCCCATTGGGTACTACTAATAATAATACTATAATAATACTATCTGATTTTTAATGTTTCTTAATTTATATAGAACACAGAAAGTACAAATTAAATGTAACAAAAAAAAACAAGTTATTTAATAGCGTTTTATTATGTTTGGTTCATAGAGTAACACGATCTTCATGGTACCGTCTCTACGGTCTAGTATGGCCATATTGTTTTAGAAGAAGAAAAAGAACTTTATGCACTAGAGCATAAAATGTTGTTTTAGTCCGCATACACCCAGCATAAACAAGAACTTTACGAGCATAAGAAGTGAAAAAACTTTTTACTTTTAAAGGTTCACGCCGCGGGGCATTCCCTCCCCAATACCGTTGGACATCTACAGCAAACGACTGCGTCTTTATTAAAAACTTTTAATGCCATTACTAAGCTTCATTACATTTGTATTAAAGTAATGAAATAATCCGCTTGTAGGTACGATGCCACGACAACAGAGTCTTCTTGTTTCAACTGTCACCACTGATATTGAGCCTACCCGCGTGTAGATTTTTCGTTGCTAACAGTAAAATTAGGTGATAAACCCTACAGAGATATTCGACGTCTAATTGTAGATAGGTAGGTACACCACTTGCAGGTGAGCTGCAAGTGGTGTACCTTACTCTAACAAAGCAAAGAGAAGAATAATTGAACCAACGTGTCTGACCCATGCACTTCATCGGAATGCCAAATACACTTCTAAAAGAACAAAGAAGCCTTCGACGAGCAGTGAACTACAATAGCCTAATTTAATTAATTGAAGTAGGTACAGGACCTACATAATATGTTGGTTTTTCTAGAATTTTTATGATAACTCCCTCTTCAAAAATAATACCCAAGTGACTTTGCAATGACAGAATTGTTACATTAGCGTTACTGATATTTGAAAAATATTTACAATACCGTATCTATCTAAATGCATCAGGAATCACATTCTGAATACATAAAATTAATCAAATCTTTCAACACCTGCCGAACAATGAAGTCAGTGTAAGTCGGCTATTAACTTCATTGTACCGCCAATTACTGGCGAAATTCTTTTGATATTAATTCTCTTAATTGAACCGACACTTGCGGAACAAAAGACTCAACAATAAGGCTCGTGCCTACCCTCTGAATCAGTAGAACTCATAGATAGGTCCCCACGGCTGGTTACTGCTGCAAAACCGATACACACAGATATTATAGACCTTACCAATAATACCCCCAAACACTCTGCAGTATCAGCTAAAATGGGTTTAGGTCATTGTAGTAATAAAAAAATTAAAAATTATATAAAAATAAATAAGTTGATTAGAAAAAAACAAAATGTGATCAATAGCAATAAAAAAATTATCAAAAATATTAAAAATTGCAGAAATAGACTGAATATATTAAATGAATTAAGTCTATGCACTGCAAAATTAGAACATAGCCAAAAACAGCATGCTGCTGACACTCAAGGCTTCAATTTTAAAATACAACAACTTCAAGAGTCCCTGGAGTCTGTAAAGTCCATGTATGATAAATCACAGCTAATTATCAAAGAATATTCTTTGGCGATGGATACACTCTTAAATTCAACATCTCATTATGCTGATCGTTTCAACTCGTTAGCAGATAAAACCCAATGTAACTGCAGCCAACCTGAGCCAGGGAATATACAAACCCTACCTCGTGACCAGCAAGGTAGTAGTCTTAATAAATTACAGGGCAATCTTAGTTTAAAAAGTTATAATGAAACAAGGAATCAATGGATTAATGTTCAGTGATGAAATTGGGAGAGATATGGGGTCGAAATTAAGCTTTTGTACACCAGGGCAGTGTTTTATAAATCACTGCATGCCTTCTGCATCTTATGCCCAAATAATGAAGTCCATATTTAGTTATAAATTCCAAAGGCAAGATAATCTGGTTATTTTCATAGGAAACGGGGCAGGTATAACCAAACAAAAACTCATTGAATACTATAGTAAATTAAGCTCATTAGAGTTAAATAATATTATTATTTACACACTGCCTTATTGCCAGGGTATGCCAGTTGCGGAAAATAGGACTAGGTACCATTTAAATTTGTCATTGGACACATTAACATGTCACAATAAAAAGTTTCATTTAATTGACACTAACACTATTGTTAGGAAGAATTATTATTTTTACTTGACTAAAAGAAAGCATAAGCTTCTGGATTATTTTAAAAGACAGGTAGCATTTTCGCTACATTATTTTATAGATATACTAGCCAAAAATCTGGCTACCCAACCTGCTCCTTTTGAGCAGAAATATGACATTACTGATAATAGAACTATGGATAGCTATTTATATCCAAGTAATTTAAATTAGATTATGGGACAAAAGAGCAACGTTCTTGCACTAAGCTTGACATAATATACGAATCAATGAATGTTAAATCTGGCAATTTAGTTTTACATCAGCCACAGCAAAATTTTGAATCTGACTGCTCTCAGGCCATTGAATCTACTAATCATAAAAATTATGGTTTACACCTGGTGCACCAAAATGTAGAGGGCCTTATTAATGGGAAAGAACTGGTGTTAGAGTTGTACATGAACTTGAATGACATTGATATTTTTTGTGTCACAGAACATTGGTTAAGGCGTCATGAAGTCATGTTCAACTTTAAAAATCACCAGGTTGCTAGCTCGTTCTGTAGGACAAAATGTATACGAGGAGGCTCATTAATTCTTATTAACAAGTCTATAAAATTTAAAGAACGTAAAGATATAGTAAGCCTCTCTCTTGAACGAGTTATTGAAATAGCTAGTATTGAGTTCGAGCAGTTCATTGTATTAAGCGTATACAGTCCCCCGGATGCTCCATACATACAGTTTGAAGAGAAGCTGGAAGAAGCTTTGTTTAAATGCCAGTGCTCTAAAAAATCAGTAGTAGTTTGTGGAGATTTCAATGTAGATATTTTAGATTCTTCGCTGGAACCAACAAAGAGACGGAAAATGTTAAATTTATTGAAATCCTTTTATATAACGTATTTCTAGAACCTACTCGTATAACTGCCACTAGTGCTACTTGCATTGATAACATTTTTAGTAATATACAACCTGTTAGGAATTGTATTGTGGACCCTGTAAAATCTGATCATCGAGGACAATCGGCTCTGTACTCTAAAAATATTACCAGAAATAAGAATGTAATCAGTTTTGTACCAGTCAACTCAAAACGCTTAGAAATTTTCCGAGAAAATATAGTAAATAAGATAACAGAATTGCCCGATTACACTACTGTGGATAAATCTTATGCTGATTTATTCAACTTAATCCATGATGTGTTTGGGAAAATCTTTACACCAAAAACAGTATCGTTCGGAAGCAGTTTTGTTTTCAGTGACTGGGCAACACCCGGTATTTATAAAAGTCGTAAGAGACTTTATGAACTTTATTCGGAAAAATCATTTAATTTCAACCCTGACTTTCAGAAATATGTTAAAAAATATTCAAAGACATTTAGACAGGTCTGTTCCTTGGCAAAGTCAAATTTCATTAGAAATAAAATTACAGCTTCGACAAATGTAATTAAAACTACCTGGAACATTATAAATTCTGAATGCCGGATGTCTAAAACGAGTGAACGAAGCTTTCATTTAAAGATAAACGGTCGCCACGTTACAGGGGATCTGGAAGTAGCGACTGAGTTCGAAATTTTTTTCAGTAATATACCTATTGGTATAACGAATACTCTTCGGTCGTCTTCCACTTCTGCTGAGCAATTATTATCAGAATGTGTAGATAGCTGTCAAGACGCGTTCGAATTCACGGCTGTCAACTGTAATGGCATTTTGAAAGCTTTTAAGGCTATTAATGATAAAAAAACTGCAGACCTATGGGGGCTATCAGTAAAATCTGTGTCTAGTGTCATTGATGTCATTGCCCCCCACTTGGCAGCTGTGTTTAACGATTGCGTTTCAGGGGGTGTATTTCCTGATTTAATGAAACATAGTAAAGTTATACCCTTGTTCAAGGCTGGCAGTGCTTCTGATCCAGGTAATTTAAGACCTGTCTCGGTATTGCCGACTTTGAGCAAGATATTTGAAAAATTAATACTTGAGCAGATGCTGACCTATTTTAACAATCACAAATTATTTCATGTTAAACAGTTTGGCTTCACTAAAGGACGGTCGACTACCGATGCTGGTGTAGATTTGATGAAGAGTATTTATGAGGCCTGGGAAGATAAACATGATGCGCTTGGTGTGTTCTGCGATTTGTCAAAGGCTTTTGATTGTGTTCAACATGAAACATTGATCAGGAAACTGCATCACTATGGGATAAGGAATAAGGCTCTCGATCTTCTGACTTCATATTTGAGCAATAGAACTCAGAGGGTCGATGTTGGTGGCACACGTTCAGAGGGATCGGTGGTTACTATGGGCGTTCCACAGGGTTCGATACTCGGACCATTTTTATTTTTAATTTATATAAATGACCTACCCTATTACGTAGGGGACACCAACGGGATTGTTTTGTTTGCAGATGACACTTCCTTAATTTTTAAAATTAAAAGACAACTAGATAACTACGACGATGTCAACAATGCAATCCTGAAAGTAGTACATTGGTTTAATACTAATAATCTTAGCCTGAACGATAACAAAACTAAATGTATTAAATTTACCTTGCCCAATGTAACACAGGCAGAAACCAATGTTCAACTTAATGGCCGAGAGTTGGAACTTGTGAAATCTACGGCGTTCCTAGGGTTGACGGTCGATGCTGGATTGCAGTGGGGTCCACATATTGAAAAGCTAGCTGGCAGGTTAAGTTCAGCAGCATTTGCGGTACAAAAGATTAGGCATTTGACTGATTTAGATACAGCTAGAATAGTTTATTTCAGTTACTTCCACAGTGTTATGTCTTACGGTATTCTACTGTGGGGTAATGCCGCAGATATAAATTCAATTTTTGTTTTACAAAAACGAGCCGTAAGTGCCATATATAGATTAGGTCCAAGGGTCTCTCTGCGCGAAAAATTCAAAGAGGTAAATATTCTGACTGTAGCATCACAATATATTTTTGAAAATCTTATGTATGTGCAAAAGAATCTATCTAGTTTCGTTAAGTTAAGCGATATACACAGTGTAAATACCCGACATAAAGATAACCTTGCTTGTCATCAGTGTAGACTGAAAAAAGTCAGTAATTCCTCCTTGGGTAACTGTATACGTTTTTACAACAGGCTTCCAAATGAAATAAAAAGTATGCCCTTAAATAAGTTTAAAAAGTGTATAAAAAGTAAATTGTACCGCAGGGGCTACTATTCAGTTGACGATTATTTGCTTGACAGGGAAGCCTGGAAATGATCTGCTTGCTCTACTGCATTCTCAAGCAATAGTTTGTGATTTTTAGTTTAAATTTTTGTAAATAGAGCACAAAAAGAAAAGCCCGTCGAGTTTCTTGCCAGTTCTTCTCAAGCGGGCCGCGTTCCGAACTGGTGGTACTATTTGCATTGTATTCATTGACGTGTCGCAAGTGCCTATGTATTAGGATTATGCGAAATAAATGTTTTTTTGAGTTTGAGTTTGAGTTAGGCTATTGAATAAGCTGGTAATAGTTTGGGAATCGTTCTATTCGATAACGATCTCCCTACCCGCTCAATCCCGCCGGTGGCGCGGTCACGCCGGCGTATCCATAGGCGGTGCCCACGCCTTCGGCGGGAACGGCGGCTGCACGCCGGACGTCACACAATATATCCTTATTTCTTTTACAGGAGTCGTACTACATAAATACTTACTGTTTCATCATGCTGGATAACTGACGAAAATAACTACACTAAATCCGAGAACACCCCATGTGTAATGGATTTATGATATTTGGCCGAAAATTAGGATGGGAAAAATGAAGGAGTACTCTCAGATTTTACCATGTAATTCAAAATAAAAAGCAGTTTTCTGACATAAATTATTTTATTTACAAAATATACACATCAACAATTCACTTTCACCAAAAAAACAATAATCTGTAGATATAAAATCTCCGAAAATAAAATAAAATATTACTGCCTATTTATTTGTTTATTTTTTTGTTTATTTTGGGGATATCGAGGCTATGTAATCTTAAATTATTTAAAAAAAACCCCCCATTTTTATTATTGATTTTCACATAAATTATTCATATGTTAAATGTTAAATGGTATTTTGACAAAAGATTATAGTTTCTATTGAGAAAATCTCAACAAATATCGGTTAAATACGAGCACTGCACAACAAAAACAACAACAAAAAATAATGGTGACCTTCGCGTGTTATTTTATAAAATTTTACAAATTTAACTTCGAATTACACTGAAAATATTTATCACAGCTGTTAAACAACATGACAGGATACTTTTAAATGCAAAACAACAATATTTGAAACAGAATAAACGAAAATATTCAAAAATTAATCGTATTAATACTTTCTAGGAATGGCGCCAAACAAACAATAAATAATGACAGCGATCAAATCGTGATTTCGACTTTTTTTTTCATTACATTCACTCGGCAAGCTATCTCATTCAGTACCATAACCAATTCTACACATTAATTTATACAGAAAGACTTAGACCCGCGACCATACAGCCATAGATATCGAAAAATGTGCGAGGAGAACCAAACGAAAAAAGTTGGCCGCCATGGTTGCCAAAGCAATCGACTGTTCGGGAGATTGGCAACTCGGGTTTCATGCGGCATTCAACGGCTACAGAGCAATAATACTGTGTAGGTATGATTATCCGCTCTCTGTTCTGTAAACAGTCACTGGGTAGTGGAATTTGCGCTATATGCCCTGAGATGCATGATCGCGATTCGCGAGCGTTTCTGTGTTGCGAAGTTAAAAAGTCACAATAAATCTTTGGACTTTTTCGGCAGTTACGTGATAGTCGTTAAGACCAATTGAACGACAACATATCCATTTCAATACGACAGTAAGCTCAACAGCTACAAAATAAGTGGTAAATGTATGTCTCTGCCTATCTATTCGTAGCAAATTGTCACAGATTCAAAACATGTCAGCAAGTGACGTCATAAATGTGTACCTATTGAATTTGTTCGCCATTGAGCGACGCTTCTCGCGTTATTTCCGTCTGGGTGCTATGAATGTGATATTAATGTTGTTCTTACGACTGACAAGACTTGGAATATATCTTTATTGTGTCCCTGTTGTCACTGCTATAGCAGTTTTTACTGCCAATAAGAAGGCATAAGTACTGAGAAAAGGGTGCAGCATTACTTGTACAGTGGAAAAATGATTATGGCAGTCAGTCATGGAACCTATGATAGAAGGTAGCTCATGTCAACACGATATTGTGACACCGTCACGTTACTAAATTTAAAGTCTTTTCACCGTAAGCAGTACATAGAATATAACGACCGTAAATATAAAAAGGATTACCTACCTATGCCACTATTTCCTCATGTAATCAAATCTCCTCCAAAAGTCACAAAGTATTCGTTTTGAATACCAGAGGGCCTAAAAAGGCAACATTGTATGTTTCATATTATGAAACGTAAAATGTTTGGTATGGTTTGTATGTTCTGTATTTCAAATTCTATGAATTGTATGTTTCATATTATGAAACAAACAATGTTGCCTTTTTAGGCCCGCAGCTCCCATTCGCAGTAACGAGTGATTCACTAACGGTAAGTGAGCACGCACTACATTAGTTCACACATCACATTATACATATTACTCGTAGTACACCTGAGATCGTGTTGCCAGCCGCTCTCCTGACAAAATTCTTTTATATTTTTGTTGATATTGTGTTTCATCTTAATGCCTCTTCCCTATTGCTGAGATTCTACTACCGGTCTGTCTGTCACCATGCTGTATCTATTGAACTGTGATAGATATCGTTGTATTTCTGTTGCCGATATAACAAAAAATACCAGACATTGCCATTTACTAGCGTATAAGTGCGTTCTAGCTGCCCGTGACTTAACAGTCGCAAAATACATTTTATACAAAAATATATACTGTGCCATAGATTTAGAATTTTTCGCTACGTGCATTCTAAAGCTACGCACTGGGCTCTTGTTCCGTACAATATAACATTGTTTTGTTTTTCTATCGCATTGGCATATCAACTATGTCTCGTGTTTATACACAATCAGCTATCTACTATACCGCGAATATATTACAGCTAAAGGTGGTACAAGCGTGTGAAGGCTGACTGTAAACGACTACAATATCGCGACTGTGTCGTCGCAGACACACTACACATAGTCACGCATGTGTTACCTCTCTTATACACCAAACTTTCAATATTAAGGTAATAGGAAATCTGAATAGCAGTTATTTGTTGTATGAACAGTTTATTGTTATATTAAATGTTAATTTGTTGTTTGTTTTGTGTAAACACGCAAGGTATTGGATACGTCTATTGTCTGGTCAATAAAGGTGAAGGTGAATAGCCGTATGTAATAGAGTGATGTAGAGGTCAGATCTAGCAAAGTGTATCCTGTGTGTTCCCTGTTAGGGAAAAAATGTATATTGTTAGATTTCAACTGTCTTGCTATCGCGATTCAAGAAATACAGTCCGATGATGAATATGTTTGAAAATGTTTTATTGTGCCTCAAACGATTACAGTAACAAGTGTGAATGAAACAGCTCCTGTAAGTAAATAATAATAATAGGTAAGTAGGTACTTGTGTTGGAGTTGTTTCGCTCAATATCCCCTCGAATTTATTTAAGTGTATGACATTGAGACCTTACTATGTATAGTAAGGTCTCAATGTCATACTACTACTACTAGCTGTAGCTAGTGATAGATAGACAGACGAATTTTGTAATCTCAGTATTTTATTACTCTTTTTATTTTTAGGGTTCCGTACCTCCATCTGCCTACAATACAAATTATAAAATGCAGGTATATCCTAAAAGGAAAAATATTGAAATGAGTGTGAGGTAAATACTAAATACTCTTATTTCAAACATAAATTCAAACGAGTAAAACACGAACAAACAAAAAGATTCCCACTGTCGTAACTTCTGGTAAAAAGTAATTCAATAGATATTGACTCCTGGACAGTTATAACTTCAGTACAATTTATAAACTATAGATACATACACTATGAATAAATTTTAATGATCTTTAGTAAAAGTAGGTATGTACTTTATGTTTAAATGTATTCCGCCACTTATCACCGCGATGCCATTACAAGCGTTATGCGCGACTAACGCAGTAACACATTATTTAGTGGTACATCACTTTTACAGTTTTATGTACAGTCAGCTGCAGAGAAAAGGTTATAGGGCTGCCCTATAAGAGTTGACTTTTTTCAAAAACTCTGTCAGGTTATTTATGAAATTTTCCGAGAAAATTCAATACTTATACCTAGGCCCTGTTTACTTTTCTCTGCAGCTGACTGTACCTACTTCGTGATAATAATTTACAAAGTATATTGCCATAACAATGATAACCGTGTTACTCGCTCCTTCCAATCAGCTTTGCAAAGTTTCACCAAGTCACTTCTTCAAAAAGGCTGTCCTAACAAGAAACTCGTTCTTTTATTTAATTCTGCAGGACTTCGAGCGTAATCGAAAATGTATGCTGAAAATGTACGTTTCAAAATGTATTTTTTTTTAGCAATCACCACTATTCATTACATCCTACTAATATTATAATGTGAAAGTTTGTTAAGATGTTTGGATGTTTGTTAATCAATCACGCTCTAACAGCTGAAAAGATTGGGCTGAAATTTTGTACAGCGACAGCTTTAACACGTCTGGAATAATAAATAGGTTAATCCCGGGAAAATGTTCCTACGGAAAGCGGGAACGGGTACCGAAATTCACGCGTGCGGAGCCGCGAGCATCATCTGGTTAACAATAACTTTAAGTTATCAAACACTGTTTGATGGTTATAAATTAATTCCAGATTATTGTCTAATGGGAAGGTCTGGAGCAATTCCTAAGTTTTTTGGTAAACTTTGGCTACCACTACGGTAGTGTAATGTCTACAGACTTAAATCCCACTTTGTCTTCCTCGATTTAAACATGCGCAAAATTTTACAAGCCGACTGCAACCAAAACGACAAAAATATCTCAAGGAAAGGCTGAGCGAAATGGAATAGAGTTTTGTTTCTACGACTATCCCCACAACTGTTTAACTGCGAAGTCATAGAGTCTATTAGCGTGTGCAGTTCGCAAAACTGTATGAAATGAGCTCGTACCCACTATGTATAATAGGCGCCAGTCACGAGACTAGGGCTATTATAGTTAACCCTTGTTTATATGTAAATCATTTATTTAGTACAGTATTAATATTCTGTAATTGCAATGAAAATTGAATTAGAAAATTGTGTCTGTGAATTGTTTGCAAACGATAATGGTTATGGCAGGTTTTCATGCTTAGTTGATGCCAATTAGAGTTGCTTTCTTGCCGGGGGATTGTGATTATAATCGGTGAAATGTGTGCAGTCATTATTACCAAACTTGAGCAGGAAGTAGACAGTAGAACCATCTCACTATCTAAATATTCATACGTGAAGAGTGAACTTTGTACACACTTTTGAAGTGTGTGAAATTTAACACAGTAAAAGTTTATAGAGAAGTTTGTTAAAGCTATGTTATCCACGAATTGCGGTTCAATTTAAACGTACATAACGAATTTATAGGTACTAAGTCAGTTTATGAAGCTGAATTGTAATACTCAACTTGGATATAAAATATTTCCCATGCTTTGAAAAGATGTAATTGACTAAATATATAGGAGAACCCGGATCTCCGATATGCCGAAAGCATTGCCTTCTTCATGTGACAGTGGACCACATTGCTATTAAACTAACGGCCGATGGGCTGAGGAGAGCGACATTATCTGGAATGTCATTTTACATTGCATGGGTAAACCCCCGCGAGTAGGACTGAAGATCTGCTAAGGCCTTAAAATCTGTGTAATGCGAGGAATGCAAAACCAAAATATGTTGTGTATGTAAAAGTATATGTCCATGTCCTGTAAGAAAGACTTAAAGCCACTGTAATGTAGGAGCAATTTATCCAAAAAATTCTAGACGTAACCGAAGTTTGCGGTGCAGCGCGGTGTGTCGAAATGCCGTAATTGTCGCCCGAACATACCCTCTGTGTTCCAAGCTCTTAGGACAAAGCCTCAGTGCCATCTATTCACAGGTGAATGGAAAACAATCCATTCAGTACGCTCGGAGTACGTCCGCTGTGAAATGAATATGTATTTGAATGTGGTTTTACACGTTATGGTTTCTATTTCAGAAATGAACTGAAAGCACGTTCAATTTATTTTTCTGTAGTTTAATTACCTTTAATCACGACTTCACGAGAGGAATGACGAAGATGCACTAACAATGTAGATACCTACTTCAGGTACTTACAGAATGTGACGACGAATTAAAATTAAGGAAATACATTGGTAAAAGTTTTAACTGTCAATCACAATTCATGAGATCCAGCACAGTGGCAGACAGACAGACAGCGGGGTCTCAGTAATAGGGTCCTGTTTTTACCTTTTGAGTAAGTACGAAACCCTAAAAAGTATTAACTCTACAATATTTTTTCAAGCTTTCCATTTATGCGTGCCACGATTTTATTTTGCAAAACTGAATTGACACATTTTTAGGGTTTCGTAGCCAAATGGCAAAAACGGAACCCTTATAGATTCGTCATGTCTGTCTGTCTGTCTGTCCGTCCGTGTGTCACAGCCACTTTTCTCCGACACTATAAGGACTATGCTATTGAAACTTGGTAAGTAAATGTATTCTGTGAACCGCATTTAGATTCTTATATAAAACTAGAAAAAAAGTAGTATATTTATGGGAAATTTTTTTTTTCATCACACCCGTACGTGTGGGATATCTATAGATAGGTCTTCAAAAATGCTATTGAGGTTCCTAAAATCATTTTTTTCTAAAGTGAATAGTTTGCGCAAGAGACACTTCCAAAGTAGAAAAATGTGTGTCCCCCCCCCCCCCCTCTAACTTCTACAATAAGAGAATTATAAATCAAAAAAAAAATATGATGTAGGTACATTGCCATAAAAACTACCAACGAAAATTGGTTTGAACGTGATAGAGCTGGTAGTTCTTTTTTTAATACGTCATAAACAGCAATTTTCGGTGAACGTGTTAAAATCTACTAAATACTACTTACGTATACTACAATCATCATATGCTAAATCTAATCTGAAAATAAGTAGAACTGAAATTTATTCACGGACGAAAAGCGTCCCGTGACGTCACTCAAAAAATAAATTTCTTTGCTCAAGCAATTGTTGCAGTGGGATTTGTAGAAAAATATATTGGCACAGTTTATAGTGTGTCGTTTGTAAAAGGATGTACATATTTCCGAGACGAAACTCAGACGTTTCCTAACACCACTGCGTCATAAAATGAATAAGAAAAAGACGCTCAACTTTGGTGCCCTGCGAACATTAGGCATTTTGTTTTAATCAAATACTCGCCCCTCTGGGAAAACAAGTCTAATTGTACGACGGAAATTCTAATAATCTGCCTGAAAATTTTCAGACCGTATTTTAAATAACATTTTAAATCTAATTACTAAATGTACGGTTACGATGAAAAAAAAACATTTTCTGATGAAGACAGTTAAATTGTATTGAAAGCCTTTAATGATTATTTTAGGCACAACAAAATCCTCTCTAAGACAAAAACGAGCGGGGTTGTTTATACAATTTTGACTTGCAACTATGAAATTTAATTAGTTAACTTAACTCGATACCAGACAACGCGAACAGAGCTACCACTCTCATAATATTTTGGAGAATATCTCAATCAGAGCTAAATGATTCAAAAGATCGTTTCCCTGTCGAATTATGTTCCTTGCTGTAATGAACTATCCATCAGACAGGCGGTGTCAATCTAGCGTGAAGTTCATAATACGCCCTCCCCGGCGAATAGTATGGTATTGTGGTATAACGACAGTTTAGGTTTTATTGCATTTTCGGTTTTTAGAGCATCGAATACACATTGTAAATTTTTTTTGGAATTTTTCAGTGGATAATTTTGAAAATACAATAATTCCCATAGGTCCATAATGAGCATAACAATTTTATTCAGTTAAATTAGTAATACAATTTGCACATGAATAATACCGTAAACGATAATGCAAAGTTATTTTGTCCCGTTAGTATCCGTAATGCCCTTTTACAATAAATTACAGATCTTAATAAAAAGATAATGTTTCTTACCGTATCATGTAGATAAAATTCTAAAAGTAAGGGGTTTTACATTGAAATATTGCAATTATGTTGGAAGGCAATGCAATAACTCACTACTATTTTCGGTAGTATTAGCGGAGCAAAAGTGCTCGCGTATTTTGTTAGCTTATTTATAGTGACCAACCGAAGTTTCGGTTTTGGTTTCGGCCAAAATAGGCCGAAACACAGGTTTGTGAATTTTGAGACGATCGCTCTGCTTAATTAGCCTGTGACGGTTGTGTTTGTCTGTCAGCAAGCTGTACCTATCACAAACACCGTGATAGTTGAACAGTTAAAAGTTTCACACAACAAATAATAAAAACAGACAAAATAACAATATTAAAGGGGCCTCCCATACAAAAAACGTGACGTTCTTGTTCGAAACTCCACGTGCGCGAGTCAAAACCTTATTTGTCCCTTCAAAGGTTGCTGCTGAAAGAAATTGCTTTGAGCGATAAGGCCGCCATTTGTACATTTTCATTTTATTTTATATTTATTTGTCAAATCTTACTGGTGTGTCTACAATGAAGTTTTACTTACTTAAAACCGGCCAATGGCATTTTGACGTTTTTTTAAATATTTCTAAGCCCATCTTCGATTCGCCTGATGCAGTAATAAGAGGGTATAGTATTGTCTCCGTTGAGCAGCATATCTTCTTTTAGGGACCACTCAATGGAAAATTCATTTTATTATCTAATACAGTTTATTTTAATATGTAGAAAGGAGCAATTCGTGTCACTGCCAGGCAGCCTTGTATTCTAAAAAGTCTTTAATGCTATAATAAGCTTTCTGGCACAATTTAAATTTTACAATTTTTTTAAATTTATTAACTGACAAACCTGTTAAGGCTGTCGGCAATGTATTGTACATTCGAATACAATTGCCCGCAAAAGAATTGCTTATTTTATTAAGCCTAAATCTAGGTTTAGCCAATTTATTCTTATTTATTAAGTTTAGGTTATGGATATCACTTGTAACGGCAATGTACGCGAATGTACCTACCCATGTAACGTGCTTAGCGATATATAATAGAGTGTAAGCTTTTACCTGGCAGGGAGTACAGACAGTACACAGTAGACAACCACCCGTGACTAGTAATTGTCTACAGCGGCACTTGCCGCTCTATGTAAAGCACTCGGTCAATAAACATTATAGTTCGTATATCGACTTTAATTTATCCGTCGCCCCAGAACACTTACTCCCTAAAGTGGTGACCCCGAACGTCTCTTTTGCGGTGGCGACGCGATTTTTCGGTTCGCGAATTCCGGTGCAACGCGTTTTCGGGTGTGACGCAATAGTGACCGTGAACTTTGCGATTAATAGTGTGGCAGTTTCACCATGACGACCAATGCAGCGGCGCAGCCTCAGGTAGCCATTTCGGTACCTTCAGGGTCGGCGGTGGAGCTAGCAGCCATCACGTTGACCTCGAAGATTCCAGAATTTTGGGTTGACGCGCCTCGAGTATGGTTCATCCGAACCGAGGCCATGCTCGCACCACAAAAGCTGTCAGATGATGCAAGGTTTGACATTGTAGTGTCCAAATTATCTAAGGATGCAATTCAACAGGTAACTGACTTGCTAATGGACCCCCCAGCAGTTAAAAAATTTGATACCCTGAAGCAGCGTCTACTTACAATATATGAAGAGTCAGAGAATAGACAGCTTCAAAAGTTAATATCCGAAATGGATTTGGGTGACCAAAAGCCCTCACAGCTCTTGCGTCGTATGAGGGAGCTGGCCAAAGGAAAAGTACCGGACGATACGCTAAGATTACTGTGGCAAGGCCATCTGCCTTCATCCGTGCGTGCAGTGTTAGCGGTAACCGACGGCAAGGACTTGGACAACCTTTCAGTAATAGCAGACAAAGTCTTCGAGACCGCAGGCAGCTCCCAGGTTAGCGAGGTAAGCCAGCCAAGTGCTCACGGAGGCACGGAACAGATTTTAGCTGAAATAGCCAAACTGACCACTAAGGTCCAGGACCTCGAGAGGTCAAGGTCAAATTGGCAGTCACGCCGATGGAACGGGAATAATCGCTCACGCTCAGCATCCCGTACTCGCAGCCACGCTTCAGCAAATACCGATAGCCAGAGGTTATGTTTCTTCCACTATCGTTTCCGAGAAAAGGCGAGGAAATGTATGGAACCCTGCGCATGGAGGGATCGGCAAAGCACGTGACTAGTTGCCACCACAGAACCGGAAGTGTGCGCTTTCCCTACGAGTATCAACCCTTGCAAACGTCTAAGTGTTACAAACCGCAAAAGTGGTTTACGTTTTCTCGTGGATACTGGTGCAAATATTTCAGTGCTTCCGGTGGATAAAGTGTTAAAAAATTATCGTAATTCAGAGTGCCATGACTATTCTTTATACGCGGCTAATGGAACAAAAATAAAAACATATGGAACAAAAACTTTAGTGTTAGATTTAGGGTTACGTCGAGAGTTACGATGGACTTTCGTGATAGCAGGAGTACGCCAACCTATTTTAGGTGCAGACTTTTTAGCGAACTTTAAGCTCTTAGTAGATATAAGTGCTCACAGATTAATCGATGACATAACGAAATTAAAAGTGTCGGCTTGCATAATACAGAGTAGTGATTCGTCAATTAAAACTGTGGATATTAACTGTCCGTATTATAGCCTCTTAGCAGAATTTCCTGATATTACTAAACCAGTTTCTTTTAAGCAACCACCTAAACATGATGTATACCATCATATAGAGACCAGCGGCCCACCAGTTCATGCTCGAGCCAGACCTCTACCACCTCATCGCTATGCTAAGGTAAGAGAAGAATTCAAAAATATGTTAGAAATGGGGATATGTAGGCCATCGAAGAGCGCATGGGCAAGTCCTCTTCACATCGTGATGAAGAAGAATGGACAGCTGCGGCCTTGTGGCGATTATAGGGTTCTTAACGCAATCACTAAGCCAGACCGTTATCCCATACCTAGGTTGCATGATTTTACTTATTTACTAGCTGGTAAGAAGATATTTTCACGTCTTGACATTTGTAGAGCATACCATGTTATTCCAGTGAACCCGTCCGATGTAGAGAAGACCGCTATCATCACCCCATTCGGTTTATTCGAATTTTTAAAAATGAGCTTCGGATTGGCTGGGGCTGCACAATCTTTTCAAAGGTTCATGAATCATTCAGTTTTGGTAGGTTTAGACTACATTTATTGCTACATAGACGATATTTTAATTTTCAGTGACGAAAACGAGCATGAGAAACATTTGCGTGAAGCGTTCAGTCGCTTAAACAAATTCGGCATCACTTTAAATTTAGATAAATGCGATTTCGGCAAATCCAAAATAGATTTTTTAGGTTTCGAAGTGTCAACACAAGGCATTAGGCCTTTACAAGAGAAAGTCGACGCGATAGTAAGTTACCCGAAACCTGAGACCGTAGAGCAGCTTAGACGTTTCTTAGGAATGGTAAATTTTTACCGGTTACATTTACCACATGCTGTACAATATCAGGAGCAGCTTAATCAGTACCTAAAGCATTCTAAAAAACGCGATAAGACACGAATAGAATGGACAGAAAAATCCAACGAAGCGTTCTCACGCTGCAAAGCTAGCTTGCAAAACGCAGTCACATTAGCGTACCCTAAACCCGATACTTTGCTAGCGCTCATGACTGACGCATCGGACACCTGCGTGGGAGCCGTTTTACAACAATATGTAGATAGCAAATGGATACCACTCGCTTACTTTTCTAAGCAAATGTCATCATCACAGACCAAATACAGTACCTACGATAGAGAACTGTTAGGGATTTATTTGGCCGTTAAATATTTTCAGAATATGATAGAAGGTCGACAACTTATTATCTTTACAGACCACAAGCCTCTAGCTTTCGCATTCAAAAAAGTTGGCAGTGATAGCGAATTACCGCGACGAGTTCGGCAATTACTTTATATTAGCGAATTTTCGACAGAATTCGTCATATTGAGGGCTCTACAAACGTAGTAGCCGACGCTTTATCACGCGTAAATGTGTCAACTATTGCATGTCCAACAAGTTTAGATTACGCGGCAATAGCTCAAGTGCAACATAACGACGAAGAACTCGCCCGGTTGCGAAATACTTGCAGTAATAGGGTCAATTTCAAGGATATAATGATAGCTGGATGCGACTTACCGGTCGTATGCGAAACCTCTACTGGTAGTATTAGACCTTACTTACCCATACAGTTTCGACGTCAAGCATTCGATTCTGTGCATAGTTTGAGCCACCCAGGAATCCGTACCTCGCGTAAGCTTGTTAGGGAAAGATTTTTCTGGCGTAACATGAACAAGGATGTCGGTAAATGGGCGAAAGAATGTATAAACTGCCAACGTTCGAAAGTGTTTCGGCATAATAATTCAGAATTAGGCGTATTTCCATATTCGGAACGTTTTTCACATATTCATGTAGACATAGTAGGTCCACTTAGTATCTCAGTCGACGATTACAGATATCTCGTTACGATTATAGATCGGCAAACAGGATGGCCCGAGGCATATCCAGTAAAAGACATTACTGCAGACACAGTAGCGAAAGTTGTGGTAGAAGGTTGGATCTCACGTTTTGGATGCCCTGCTAAACTGACAAGTGACCAGGGTAGACAATTTGAAAGTGCTTTATTTTTGGAACTTATGAAACTTTTAGGCATTTCTAAAATACGCACAACCGCTTTCCACCCGCAGAGTAATGGAGCAGTCGAACGCATGCACAGATCTCTGAAAGCATCTCTCATGGCTCGCTTAGGCTCTTCCACTTGGGTCGAAGAGGTACCAATAGTTATGTTAGGCTTACGTACAGCTATGCGCAGCGATACAGGTGTAAGCGCAGCACAAATGACGTACGGCACGACATTACGTCTGCCAGGCGATTTCTATGCCGCTTCCAGTACCAAAATAACAGATCATTGCCAGTATGTAGAAAGGTTACGTAATATTATATACAACTTGAAACCTAAACCGACTGCGCATAGGGACGCGCGCGCAATATTTATACACCCCGACCTCGCTAAAGGAGAGTGTTCGTTCGCGATGACACGTTTCGTAGACCGTTGAAACCTCCGTACGACGCACATAGAGGTATTTGCTCGATTTAGGCGGCCAAAATTATATTAATGCGTAATTGGTATCTAAACAAGGTAAATAAACCATACAAATAAAAATTTATTTTAATAATACTATATTTTCCAAAAAAAGTCACTAGTGACTTCATCAAAGAGTGATGAAGAAACTTAGAATTATAATTCTAAATTTCTTCATCGCTCTTTGATGAATTTTAAGATAAAAAACAATTCAATTTCATATTATTATTATTTGATTTGATTATTATTATATTTTATTTTAATAATTTGATTTTTAATTTCGATAAAGGCCCAATGTAACATCCATTAGTGACTGTAACTGAGCTTTGGCACTGGAAATCTTTACCGTACACGATTCTTGAGGTAAATAACATTTTCTTCTTGGCTTTTTCGATAGCACGGAAAATTTTCTTATTGGTCTTTCTTATAATTTCGTACCGTCCTTGTGTCAAATCAACATCTATAAACATTTGCTAAGCTTGTATTGGTGTCAAAGAGGGCTGCTCTTTACTGGATTGCGTATGCAAAAACGCCTTTCTATATTTATTTGCTCGTGTTGAGGTGCTAGTGATATATTTTAGTACACTTGATGCATCATTGTTACCGGATTTTCCCAGTCCTACTTTCACAGGATGTATTATAATCTCCTTTTCAAAGTTAGGGTGCAGTTCTTCAGTCTTTCGCCTTATGCTTCTTTCACTTGCGTCTCTGAACGACTTGGATGGTCGACCTGGTCTTTTTTGTGAAGTGCCAACAACAGGTATTTCAAAAGTGCCCTTTTAATTAAGTTCAATCAATCAAATCAGCCTATTGCAGTTCACTGCTGGACGTTAGCCTCTCCCAAATTGAGCCACAACACAAAATTAAGTTTTATTTTATAAAATTGTCTTCCTTATATATATATATTATTGTTCATTTCTGATTTGAAATGGGCAAAACCACGTTTCAAATTAAGAATTTGGTCGTTAAGGTAACCCTCACATGATAAAAGTTTATCTTTTAAATAGTTTAATTTGGCATCTAAAGTAGACAAATTTTCTTTCTTCATGAGGTCAAATAAGTATTGTAGAGTCACAACTCTTACTCCTGATGCACCCTCTGAACCTAAAACAAACATACACTATGTAGAAAGCTGCTAATAAATATTTCCTATTTTAGACGAGATTTAGCTGAATGTTTTTAATCCCTCAAAAGTGTATTTATCCGGACGTTTCCGGAGATGTTTTTCATTGCATTTACTAAAAAAAGAATCAGATAATGACCTATAATAAAAATTACAGCCGGATCTACCCCGATACATAAACAAAAACACTAGCAAAGAAAAAATATTAAAATAAATTATGGTATGAAAATGAGTTTTTTTACATTACAAACAAAAATGTAGTTTGAAAGTTTATCATAATTTTATTTATGTATTTTGTAAGTCTCTTACCTTGTCCATCTGACTACATCACTCTCAATTCGTAAGAAGTACTTGAGAATATAAAAATACACTTTGAAAGTTTCATGTTTAAAAAAGTGCCGACAACAGAAAAGTAAACTAGTTGTAACGGTCAAATTGCGACTGATGCTACAGGGACGGGGTGCGCGGTATGAAATAATTAAATCATGGGTATAGTGCCCGGGTTCATACTTTATTCGTGGAACTCGTTTTTATGAATGTATTAGTGTTTTTGATAATGGGACTTTTGGCCGCGTAGATCGTGCAAATACCTATATGTGCGACGGTCCTTACCGCGTACTCAAACGAGGACCAAAGGCATATACTATCCAGTTACCCAATAGAAAAGCATGTATTTCCGTTGATAGGTTGAAACCAGCGTACATAGTAAGCGACGAGAAGTTCGATAACAGTCCCAACGTTGATGATTCTAAGAATGACTTACCCAATGAAACTATTGAGCAACCCAGACTCGAACCCCCGGACACAGCCACAAATCGCAATACGCGCAGTGGTCGTAATATAAAACGCCCTGTTAGATTTTTATAAAATATGTGTACAGTACAAGCTATACTTTTCGAAGCGATTCATTTTAACTAATTATTTTGTTCGAGAAACTATAACACAGATAGCATAGCAACGCATCGCAGTCACTATGACACTTACCTTAGTACGTAAATATACATTTTCATGTATCAACTATTTTATATTTTAAAAACACCTTGATTTTACAACTTTACTTTATTACTATTTTGAGCAGCTACTTATATACACTGTTATTTTATTGTACTTAGAATATCATTTTGAAAGATAAATCATGGGCAAAACATACAGTACGAACAGTAACAAAAAGGTTGTTATCGCACAAAATGGCGCAAACGACGCAACAAATACTTCCTTAGAGAAAAAAGTCGAGGTATATGGCCTTGCAATAACATGCATTATGATAGCAGCGCTTATAATTGTTATGTGCGTGTTGTACAAAAAGTGTAACAGAAGCGTTAGAAAATGGGCCCGGAAGGAAATGACTGCAGCCGTGTCAACAATTCAAGTTGACAGAATTGGGCAACAACCAGTCACAAACCCTGTAGTCATAGTGTAAAATAATGTGTTTTAATTTTTATCACGTGGTGCAAAGTGCTAACCTATAGTAATGTGTCTTATACTATGTATTCCTAAAGTTACCTATTAGACTATAATTGTGTTTTATACTTAAGTGATAATAAGCCATTATGCTGGTATGCCGTCGTAGTGTTATACAAAACTTATAACTGCATAAAACTATGTACTTACCACCTAAGTGTAACTCGCCCAGGTGTTTGTAATGCAATACGAAGCAACGTTGTTTAAATAAACAAAGTATCATTATCATGTATCTATGCAAGTGGACGATGACGATCAAAACAATAATGTTTTTACATAGCTTATAATATTTTAGTATTTGAAGTTATTTTTTTTTTTGAGATATTATTTTTTTAAAAAGGGGGGGAATGGTTGTAACGGCAATGTACGCGAATGTACCTACCCATGTAACGTGCTTAGCGATATATAATAGAGTGTAAGCTTTTACCTGGCAGGGAGTACAGACAGTACACAGTAGACAACCACCCGTGACTAGTAATTGTCTACAGCGGCACTTGCCGCTCTATGTAAAGCACTCGGTCAATAAACATTATAGTTCGTATATCGACTTTAATTTATCCGTCGCCCCAGAACACTTACTCCCTAAACACTATTTTTAATAAATTTTCTGTTATTTTTATGAGTATATAATAAGTTTTCATATATGTACTGTGAATATACAGTAAGGATGTTGATATCCTTAAACTTTTCTCTTAATGACTCCCGAAACCCCATACCATAGATAGCTCGGACAGCCCTTTTCTGCAACACAAAGATACATTCGATGTCGGCAGCGTTACCCCATAATAGTATGCCATAGGTCATGACACTGTGGAAATAACTAAAGTAGACAAGACGCGCTGTTCTAATGTCTGTCAGTTGTCGGATCTTTTTAACGGCATAGGCTGCAGAGCTCAGTCTGCCCGAGACTTTCCCGATGTGAGGCCCCCACTGCAAGTTGGAGTCTAATTTTATGTCCAGAAAGACAGTTTCATCGACCAATTCTACTTGATCATCCCTAATCTTAATACTGGTATTAACCAGCCTAACATTTGGCAAGGTGAATCTAATACATTTTGTTTTAGTTTCATTTAACAATAAATTATACATAGTGCGAACCATAAGCTCCAGCAGAAGTAAATAGGACGCTGACTCTTGTTTCTACGAGCAGGTCATGCTCGTGAGTGAGCACACTCACTAGCATGACCTGTCACCTGGCAGGGTGGGAGCGGAAGAGAAATACCGAGTTCCATAGTCTAGAGCGCAGGCGCTGCATGATTGTCTTCTATCAGGACTATAGGTCTCCATGACCGGGGCCAGAGAACGGCGGAATAGTCGCTCGCCATCCTTACAGAAGCCGGCTCAAGACGGTGGCATGACGTAAGAGTTTCATGCACGCCTCACGCCCCAAATAGCGGGATAACACCGAAATCAACGCTTAAGACGCGGGATAGAAACCTTATTCGAAACGGCAGTGCTAGCCAAGGTCTGTCGGGATGCGATGCGATATGAACACGCCTTCATCTCCGAAGGGGTAGGTAGAGTAGTAAGCCCACATTTCACCTTTTTTTTTTAATCTATCCCACGTACTAGGTGGTGAGCCGTATTGCCGTGTTGAAATGGACAAGCAAAGGTTGTGCCTGCCTGCTGTTGAAATTTTTAAAGCCGCCTAAAAAGGCCTTTAACTTGGCTCAACGACTGCCATTTTACTGGAAACCGGGACCAACGAATTAAAGTGTCTTCCGAAGCAGGGAAACGCTCAAATAAATGTCATCAAGTGGTCACATAGATAGCCACCTATCCAGGGACTAGCCACAGTGAAAGTAGCTTACTATTTGTTATACTTTCGATTGTTGGCACTTGATGGAACTTGTTATAATACATTATGAAAATTCACTTGTACTATTCCATTTTTATTTTAATTTAAAAATACCTGACCGGTTTCGCTTAAAAAATTAGTGTAAGAACCTTTGATAATGCTATAAAAGCGAAACCGGTCAGGTATTTTTAAATAAAAATAAAAATGGAATAGTAAAAGTGAATTTTCATAATGTAAAGTAGCTTACTGTAGTGATCGTTTACAAAACACTGAGTTAGGGGTCACGATCGCTTCAAGTGCGGTTGGAAATCATGAGATATCCTTCCGAAGACTTACCAGGGACACCCTTCGTAGGCAGTAGCAGGGCAAAGTGTGGTTTTAATAAGTAAGAACTTGCAATAGCATCCTTGAGTAATTAAACACGTAATAGAGAAAAAAAATAGAAATATCTCCACCTAAAGAAGTTAGGTGGAGATATTTCTATCAAATCCATGATAGATAGAGATCTAAATTTTTCACAAGTGATGTATGTCTGTGTTTGTATGTATGTACCAACTAAAAGCAGAAAAAAGAATCCCCACACAATAAACTGGGACCACTGGGGCCGAAAGTTCAGTTTCGGTTTCGGCTTAAAAACCAGTTTCGTTCGGACTCTATTTTTAACAAAGAAATCTGCAGTTTTATTTATTTATTTTATTTGAACAGAAAGAAACAGTCACTTATAACTATATTAACACAGAAACCCTTATTGAATAATAGACCTAACTGTTTCCTAAATTTCTAACATCATGAATAGGTACAGTATTCAAATTTAATGCATTGTATTTCTTAAATATTATTTCTGATTATTATTTAAATAAAACATGTAGTACGAATATCAACTGCCTCTAATATTGCATATTATATGTAATTTTATTAATTAGTACTGTATTATTTGATGAAATATTATATTTGCAATATAGTATTACTAATAATCAGTTGACACTATATATTGATGATTAGTTTGCAAAGTAATATTATCGTTGACAATATCACATGCATTTCCCCGAATAATATGGTAAAGTTCACGTGCCGTAAACGTTTTTAGCTCCATATTTACGTGAACAATACTGTAATGCATTATTACTGACCACGACAGCAATGGGAATAACACGCGAATAATATGGTAATGATACATTGCGTACTATACTTTTATCTACAATTTCAGTAAAATGTTTTTCTTAAATTACTTTATTCCAATATCCTTTTAAAATTAAATTAACAAAGAAACTAGTCTGTACAAAAATTAGCTTTCTTTTGACATATAAATTATTGCCATACAATCTACCTGCACTGAGATATAAGCACAAAACAGTTATTTCCTTCTCCTGTAAAATTTAGAATTTGCGATTACCATATTATTAGCCGGGGAGGGCGAATAGACCATTATGATTGGATGCTAGGAGTAACTACTATGATGAGTATTCGGTTGGCTTCTCCCAGATTTGAACAGCTGTTAGAGCTTGAAACAATAACAAATATCTGCTTACTTAAAACTTTTGAAATTATTGTAATACCTACTAGGTAAGGTTATAAATTTGAAGACATTAATAAAGTAAAATTGTAAGGTACTCAGCTCAAATCAAATTTCGTAACGCAACGTACACAGTCGGTGGAAATTAGCATTCCTACCACACAACTCACGGTACTGACATTCTGATGTCACCAACTAACCCAATAACCCTCACCAAACAATGTGTGGCCTCAGTTAAACTATGTTAAGATTACTAGTCTAGAGGTTATACTGAACATATTCCATAAATTATTATTGTCCAATCAAATTGTCTTATTTTTGAATAGATGTAAAATAATTTATAATCATTAACTAGCTGATGCTTGCTGCTTCATCCAAGTCGAGTTAACGCTATATTTTCATACTTTTGTAATGTTAGATATATTAATAGAAAAATAAAAGTCCTAAAACAAACTTAAAAAATAAGGAAAATCCCATTAGGAATATTTAAGTAAAAGAAATAAATCCCTTGAGCGAAAAAAATGACGCGGTGACATTTCCCTCGCACACAATGTACACATATTACTCATTTCGTAATCCTCCAGAACCACCGCAGCGTGGAATTAATGGCGAAGCTTTAACCGAACGTGGAAGACAAGCCGCACCGCGTTAGATACAGTTTTTCATTATCATTATCACCGTATCATTTGTCTTGGACTTTTTCCATTTTACTGTTAATTACTTTACTAACTAGCAATATAGCATTAAAAGGAAGAGGAAGGCCTGGCAAAGTTCAATCCAAAAATTCATCCGTATTGACACACATGCTGCTTCACGAACGAATTCAAAAGGAGCCGAAGCTTATGATTCCTGATGTACATCTACTCGTACCTATGTATTTCCACGGTGGTAGCCTAAAGACATCTGCAACATCAAAGGTCTGAACTCGCTCTGCCGAAGAGTGCCATCACTATTACCAACATTTACAAGTTCTATTTCGCTGAATGTAGAATATATTATTTAAGTTCAATCCCTCAGAACACAATTAGGTAAGGCTTCGACACGCCGCTGTTCAAAAAGGTCCCTAATATTGATGGTCTACCTTGAGTTACCTGCAAAATAAGATTCCTTCGTTACATTTAATAGGGAGCCTCTGTAGGGTTACCACAAAACGGTATTATACCTATCACTTATTATGACATAACTTGTTAATTACGCACTGGTTTCCTATGGTAATCGCCGATACAACATTAAATCATTTATGTATAATATTGCAACATCACTTCACCCAAATGAAAAGCTGACTAAGCACCTTATTGTAATCGCATTTTCTCTAAAGAAATAATTAAATGATACAAATTCCATGTCACATTCGTGACCATTGAATTAGTAAGCCGAATTAAGCAAAAACAATATCTGTACAAAAAAAAGTTACATCAATTTATAATTATAATTAAGTGCCTACCTGACTGTTCTTGAAATCGGTAACTGAAAATTTTAAATAAAATCTTTACATTGCACGTGGTAGCCCTGAATTAGCCGGGAGCACTCGTACTCGGTGCTAAATGAGGCATGTTAAAAAATACTGCCTTCGACAAGTTGTGCCTCGAGCACTTGTGGCTGAATGTTGTAGATCCTATTGACAGGTATATTAGGCGCTGGCACTTTAAACAACTTGTTTAAGTGGTGAGAAAATGTTATTTTGCCATTAAAAAAGCACCACTTTAAGGGATATGTTATTTTGCTGAAAGTTTTAAAAAGCTAGGTACTTTAAAAGTCTTAGTTTTATTTATTCAAATTTGTGGAACGTCGAGTGAGCCTAATGATGGTTTATTTATTCATTCATAAGACAACAAAAGCATTCGAAAATATCTCATTAGGTTACTATAAAATAAAATAGTGGACTGAACTATATTTATTAGCTGACTTCAAAAATGGTGGGTCTTTGGGGGGTTGTTTGTGTGCTATCCCGCTTTTTGGGGGGTGTGGCGTGCGTGGATACCTCATGTCACGCTGTCATATAAGGCTATGTCTCTGCCTGCCCCTTCGATGATAAAAGCGTGACTATTTATGAAAAGCCAAGAATATTAGCTATTATTCGTAAATAAGAAGAAATAAAGTCACTTAATTTTTTATTTCAATAAATAATAAATAACTTACTAACAAACCCATTAGGAGCATTTTCGCCGTGACTCCAATAAACTCTGCATCACATGTCGGCGCACTGTCCAAGTATTTGTCCTTGGTCGTGACCCGCATTGCGGTACACCACTTTAATGTTTCACTTACTCCTGACTCATGGACTCGAGGACGAACCAACGTATCCTTTAATACGCGCACCTCGCTTATGGAAAAGTATTGTTCGCTATTTTGTGTTTAGAAGCGGGTGTTGTGTTTATGTGCGTGTACATGCTCGTAATGTACCTACGCATCCATAAAATTATAGTATGATTCATTCGAGTTTCGACTGTCGTGTTCTTAGCCTTTCATAAAACCCCATGGCTTATAAAATAAACCTGGCGTAAACGAGAAAAGTTTTAAGTTTGACCTGTGTTGTATATTTGAGTAGGTACCAATGTTTGATAGTTTTTTTCAGTTTTTAAGGTGTTAACAATATTGCCTATCTATTACAACCGTGTGTCACACAACACCTATTAAAGAGTGCAAAGTGGATTAAATCGTAAGAGGAGAGAGTAGGTAACTCAACGAGTAAATAACTAGCGCCACCAACTTAGTTAACTGCGGGACCTCATTAAGGAATTAGCCCCACCGAGTGCTCGTTTTCCATTTCTTAATTAAGTACCACTGTTCGTATTGTAGCTGCCCATTACATAACTACTTAGTAATCGTCCGGTATTGTACTTTTTTTGTAGAAAGTCTTTTGTATCACTTCATCCAATATTCCATACAATTATTTTCTCGTTTCACCTGTGGGCTTGACTGTGGGTGTGTGGACTGTGGCTTGTACGAACAAAACAGGATTTCCCGCCCAATGTGAATGTCTGGCGTTCAGCCAGCAGGTGCACGTTGGACATTGCAATTTAGACTTTCTGTCTTTCGAATTCGAGTTTAAATAACATGCAGAACATAAAATGTGCGTAGATAAATAAAATTCCTTCTCTACTTAAATGCGATTCGGTTGCCAGTTCCATTCGATTCCCATTCTATTGTACAGCGCGCTCTTCCAGGTTTGATGTGGCCTTATGTAGAAAACTGTTATGGAGACGAAAGCGTGTTAGAACCTAAAGAAAAGGTCGCCAATTAAAACGTTTCGATAAATGGCGTGAAATATGATGCTTAGAGGAGTATTCATCAGAACTTGAGATGTAAATTTACTCGTCAGTTACAAGATCCAACCACAACAGCCTTGACTCCCCGGGTAACTTGACTTGTGTTGTAATTAAGCAACCACGACCCGCCGCGCCGCAGACCTCGGTGTAACCGTCTCCGCTTTGCGTACACGTATACACCAAGCTGGGTATTACTAGCGTGTGGCCGTGACCTATATTTTTACTACACATTGTTTTAATTTGTCGGAAAAATGAGGTTAAAGTTTTTATAGATTGAATAGAAAACAGAAGGTCATTGGTTGCGGCTTAAAAGCTGAATTGGTGAGTTATTTACAATTTTTATGGTGCAGTGTGCATGAAAGCAATAATTGTAAAGTATTTATTGAATATATAAATATTATTATTACTTTAACCTTAGAAATAATGAGTCTGGTTACTATTAACCACACTGATATAATTTATTTCGATCAGAACACTGTTATAAATCTGCAAGTTATCCAGTGTCAAGCTGACTTTAACTGTTTATTAGAACTTAAAGAAACTAAGTATTTCCAAACGATTGACTACCCAGATATAAATTGAATGAAAACAGCGGTGTATTGGTCGAAGCATCGGATATTTTTTTACTCGGGAATTGAATCTCGGCCTCCGGGGAAGTAATTACTGGTTTCAGTGGCCAGCTAGCCGCTTGGTGGAATAATAAATAAATAGAATACCTACTTGGATAACAAAGTCTGAAAAGAATTTATTTATATCGATTGTTACCCATTCTTACCCAAGTTTATATACTTACAGCTGAACAACTGTTCAAGTCGGATTAGGTACCCCGTCACACACGCTGTCTCATCAAGCCTTGAAACGATACCTCCTTAGGATCATTTAAACACGCATTTTGCTCTCCAATCACTTTTTAAGACTTGACTCGAACGTAACTTAAACAAAACTAGGTAAATAAAAAATAAATTGTGCGTGTAACCTAACGCACGATTGAAGTAAAACTTCTTTGCCATTGACGGCATCAAAATGTTATATTATTATCATTCATTCGAATTTTGAATAGTAAGCGAATTGAATAGTAAGCGTTACTTCCGTCAGAAAAAAAAAGTGTGTGCGTGTAACCTTTACGCGCGATTGAAGTAAAACTTCTTTGCCATTGATGGCATCAAAAATGTTATATTAATATCATTCATTCGAATTTTGAAAAGCGGAAACTACATTTCTGCTATTCAAAATTCAAATAGCGTTACTTCCGTCAGAAAAAATCTGAGTTACTCCCTACTCGCACCTAAAGAAGTTATACTTCAAAAATCTAAGTTACTACCTAGTCGCGCCTAAAGAAGTTTTGCTTTGTCTCGGTCAAAATTGAACTACATCACTTTTTCAAGTATTCCAAATTATCACATTATACTCATTATGTTACACCCATAATGGCCACTAAACTAATCAACTATAACCTAACCTCGATTTCCCTTCTACTAAGTGAATAGTTAATTAGCTAACTGACTAATAAAAGCACCCTCTTGGGCCGTACCTATTATTTTACTATCACTGTAAATTTAGGTGTTATCGTTAGCAGATTTAATAGATTGGACCTATATGTAGACGATTAATTTTCCGCGGCAGACAAACATAGCTACAGTCCACCGGAACGAAAGTGGCCACCGCAGCCTGTGGTGTGCAACACCAGAGGTGGTAGACACGCGCTGCTGACCTTGTAAAAACCTTGTAAGAAGCCTTTTTAAGAATCTCATGCTGTAGACTTGGAAAACTCGAGGCAAGGAGCTCATCAGACAATTTAAACCCCATCGGAGATTACCTTTTACAAGAAACGATTGCAAAGTATGAAGATACTGAACTAGGTTGGTACCTCCTTGTATGTAGTTAATAGATGAACTCTGAAATACCTGTTATTCTTAAGTAACAAAATACAGACATGATTGTATGGGTTAAATGGTGAGCTACGAGGTCCCTAGTATGTCACAAACAAACCCGTGAGGCAAGAGTAGTGCTACTGATTAAATTAATTTAAAACGTGCCCCTGAGTGCTAATAGAATCAGTAACTTACTCCACCTCATATGGTTCTTAATGTGTAAAATCCTTTACAAAATTTCCCAAAGAAAATGAATTTGAAATAACATAACATGGCCGCGGCTTGTCCTACTGCTAACGACGGCTTTACAAATCTCTTCGGTAATATTCCTTGCGGTTAGTGAATTGGCCCGCGAAAATAATTAAGTTTGTGTTATAAGTTCAATCAAAAATGAACCCTAAAATCTAGACTTTAGGTTTAGTATTGATAGAATACGAATTATCTGCCGATTCCCCTACTTTAGACATTGTTGGCACAATTCGTGTAGAATTGCTGTGGAAACATGGTTAGGATTAGTAAGGTTCCGCATATACTTCCAAGTCCTAGTTTAAAAATTAACGCCTAGTATGTTTACATTATTGGCAGCCAAGCTCAACAATTGAAGCTCTTGAAATGAAGTCAAACAAAATTTTAAATTAATGATTAACACAGTAACTATCACAGGTGCCAGACAAACAGTTAACTGCCCATAACCAGAACTCTATTCCATTGCCAATCTTCAACAGACTTTGGTCATCAATTGACGAAGAAATAATTGATGAATGACGGAAACGCACCCAAGCTGATAGTTTGTATTGTGTAATTGTGTACAACGTGGGTTTACAGGTCCGTGCGGGGTCAATCCATCCCTTGAATAGGTGTGTATAATTTTAGTACCTACCTTTGATTTTGTACATAGCTCATGATCTCTGTTATCAAAATGTTCACATCAAAAGCTTTATTAACTACAGTCAAACTAAACTACGTTTTCTGTTTACAATTTTACCAATTTTAGCTTTCACAATTCCTCTAGGCAAGTTTTATTTACTTAATAATGCATGTTACTACAAATAAAAACGATATTTTATTAATTTTCCAGCCATTAGGTACGTCAACAGGCATGAGCCAGAAGATTACAATCTGAGACTTATGAAACTTAATCGAGCCACACGCCAGCACGCGACATTCAAATTGAAGCAATTAAACACAAAATATAATATTGACGTACAAATACAATAGAGTGTATAAATAACAAATAAACGTAGCAGACACTATTATTATCATAACTCGCTGTGATTGTTGAAACTTGGTAAAATATACGACTTGTATTTAAAACCATTACTTATTATTCAGCCTATAATATTTTGATAGCGGGAAGAATTTCGTATTTAATTAACGCTTTATTTTAATGTTATAAAATAATAATTTGAAGTCTTATGTCCATCATAGATCTCGTAAACTGATTAATAAGCAGATGCAATATAAAATTATACTTAGGTAGGTACATACAATCACTTGAAGTAGCACTTGAAACCCGCTGTCGACCAACAAACATTATACATACAACCGCCAATTGTATAACCTGTATTTAAGATTATCAATGTGTATAAAATGTATATATGTGTTTTGTGTTACACTAAAACATAACTAACTAACATTTACGTCTGTCGTAAACAAGGTGGAGCGGGAAACTCCTCATCTAGTTTATCGTGACCTCATACGTAACCATTTTAATTGCCTAACTATATTACAAACATAATTACTTGGAAGTGAATTACTTATCAATACTAATTAGTAAGGCCGTTGGCAGATGGAAGGGCACCATGTGGTTTTAACAAATAGGAGTCCACCATAACATTCTTGAGTAAGAGAAATATGAAAAAAATAAAATACCCTTTCCACTAAATGATTACTCTACAATATTTATTAAACCACCTAATTCAACGTGAACATAAATATTTTATGTGTCATACCATAATATCTATGGAAATGTCTATCAGTTCACGTCCCTCTCCTACAACTCCGAGATATCATAATACCAAGACATGTTTTAGGGCAAGGCAGTGGGCATATTGCTCGCTCCATACAAGCAAGCAATACGCCTACTGTGAGACAGTGTATAGGTACCTATACTCGTAGTATACGAACAGTTTATACCTATATAATTATTACACACAACTGAGCTTGTAAATCAGACCACAGTGGTCGTAACTCTTAGCGGCTTTAACGGCGGCAAAAGAATCCTCACATAAAACCTTTTCTTACATTATATATATATGTGTGTTTGTGCGCATATATCTGTGACTTAACAATACGCTTCAACACTTAGCACACAATAGAGGATTACAGCGCAAGTACGTGAGTTGTGTTCGGGTGAAAATATCTTGAATTAACCCTAGAATCTTACAATTTGCCTTGTATATTCATATTTGCTTTAGTTTTGAATATAGGAAGGTAATTAATGAATACGTCTCAAGATTTCTGTCGTTGCGTCCACCGGTAAACCTTCGGAGTATTATGTTTTCTTGTTTCCGTTGTTGTTCCATGCTGATGTTCTGGGTTTAAATCCCGCCATGTAGGGTAAATAAAATTAGTATAAGCATGTGATATGAGATCTAGACGGCTAATAAACATAAAAAGGTCTCAATTTTAAGTTTTTGCCAATGTACCAAAAACGGTTGTCGTTGTAGCAAAAACTGTCCTTAACTTTATTTTAGAACAGTTTAAAAAAATAATATTAAAAAAAACATCAAAAGTTACTTTTTGATATTAAACCGCGTGAAATGAGATAAATTTACACCATTACTCAGTTGATGCACTTAAAAGTCTCTTCCATCATTTTCAAACATTGAAGCTGTATAAAATATCGTAGACTCTTGGGGCTACGGGCAGTGCTACGTCGTAGTAAAAGCGTAGCGTGTACCTAGACTGTAAGTCTTTATGCGATAATCTGTTAAGCAAAATAATAAATACGTCATATGATAGACTAGCTACAGCCTCTAATAATTCAGAGGGCAACCTTTATTTATTCCAATTTGAAAGTGTTATTCAAGTGTAATACTGTATGTATTACAGCTAAATTGAAAATTATTTCCTATTTTTTTATGCTGTGCTTAACAAACACACATAGCGGATACGAAGCTATTTTTAATATTCGTCGCACATTGTTGAAATCGGTAGAATCAATTTCCGCATAGACGCTGGAGTTGATATACGACAGCGCATTTTCGATCTTATGCACTAGGCGGAGAGGAGAATATTACAACAGTGCAACCAGATACATAACTAGTATTTTATTTTTAGTCAACTTAGGGGCGTTTTCACATTATCCGATATCAGATGTCGGACGAGTAAATTGTATGAAATAAGTAAGTACCTGCCCTTTCATATTGTCGATAAAACCTTTTACCTCACAAGTAAATTATACACATTCGTTTTTAATTATGGCTGTATCAAATATGATTTAAATCACGTGAATGCATTTAACATGAAAGCAGTTTGTTCTCAGTTTCTCAAAAGCATAAAAATACATTGTACCTAGTGCCGGGTGCAAAGAAAAACACACATTTTTTTGTTACATTATAGTTAATGGCAGACCTGACCTACATATCTGCAGGCGTCTGTTTTGAATCCACTAAAGTACTAGTAATCTCACCCGTCCAGAAATGTTCACTTCCGAATTAATCAGACGCACTTACCTGAAGAGGTTCTTTGAGTAAACAACTTGAGATAAAATTGGCTTTAGTTGATGTAAAGAGGTATTGGAAGAAGGCAAAGCGGCATTCACGTTATGTTTATTTCTTGTTCAAGCTGTCTCTGTCGTTCAAATTTCACCCATATAATTTACCCGTATTTGTAGAAGGTTAAATCCTGGCGTAGAGCGGGCGATTAATGTCTACGCATTGTTCGACTCTAGCACATTCAAGGGCACACAGTCGTACAGAATATGAGCTAGATGATGCTTAACAACAGAGTGAGGACAAGAAAGCAAATACTAAGCGCAAAAGAGAGTACTGCAACGTTGCAGTGCTCAACGCTGTTTGCACGAAACGAGTAATTTCTCATTTCTTATCGTGAATCTTATGACGAAAATACGTATTAAGTTCTTGAGAGTCTACGCAGTACTTACTAACTTTTGCAATTAGTATTTGCATTTTTAATCTCACTCTTTTGTTCGGTAAGCGTCACTTGCCTTTAGTTCTATAATCTGTGCGACCTCGACTTGACTAGGCCACAGTTAGACTATTTATACCTACACAATTATCTCCTGCTCTGTACCAACACTGATACATCAACTACAATTAAGAGCAATTATTTTTCTTGCAGCTTAGTGATATTAAACAAATAAATAATTAATGCACCTATTAATATCGGTCTCAGTAACACAATGGGTGTGGAAAATAATGACTGTAATCTTAATTTTAGAGACTAACTCTAGTAGAAAGTTGAGATTTTATTTCTGAAACATGAGATACAGACTGGTGACAGACACACGGACATCGTAGTATCAGTTAAAGGGCCCCGTTTTTGCTAAAATATCTACGGAATCCTAAAAAAGTAAGGTCAAAGTAAATAACTTTGAAGTTTTCATCCGATACCTGAAGGATTCTCGAAATCGTCGAAATATTTCCAAGAACTTCAGTTTCGAGCAAATATTATCTTGCAAAGCTTTCAAACAGTTTTAACCCGAAACTTTTATCGCTGTATGGCTTTTGGCACAGTTGTTTTGAGTTTAAGGGAGACGTACAATGAAACTGTCTTCTTTTTCAAACTAAACATAATTTTAAAACTGCACCGTATTTAGTACTTTTAATACTAGGAAAACCCCGGGCTCCGAGTAGCGCAGCGTGGAGAGTCACTGTCAATAGTGTTGTGGACAGTGACAGTGGCCCCACATTTACTAGATATTGCTACAGATTTCAGGCGCGTAACGACGTAATTAAAAAGTCTTTACTTAACACACAAGTATTCAGGTCAAGGAATCTAAATATAAATAACTCAAAGGTGACTGACTGACTGACATAGTGATCTATCAACGCACAGCCCAAACCACTGGACGGATCGGGCTGAAATTTGGCATGCAGGTAGATGTTATGACATAGGCATTCGCTAAGAAAGGATTTTGATAAATTCTACCCCCAAGGGGATAAAATACGGGAAGCGGGAACGGGAACAAATAATACGCGGGCGAAGCTGCGGGCATCAGCTAGTTATAAATAAGTTAAATCTAGGTCACTTAATTTACGACGTAGGTACATTAATTCTGAGCAAAATACTTACAGAAAGTTTATTTTCAATACCATGCCATTGTAATGGGTGCTTATTCTTGCGAGGTTTCGTTGTTTGTGAACACACGCAAGACCTAGCATAATATTCAATACCAATATGACTTACTGTGTACAATTCTACCACATAGCAGTTTGCGATAATTTCTGAAGATACTTTGATAGAATATCAACAAAAGTAACACAGATAATATTAATCTGGAACTTACGCGTACCTATCAAAGTGTTCCTAAGATTGTCAGCAGTGACTATATTGACATTTTGAGTCGCATACTTCGTCGTCAACTAAACGTGAGTAGATTCCTAGCGTGTCAAAATCTTACTCTGATATTGTTTGAACTTGCTGAGCGTCGTAAACAACGTTCCTTCAACTGGTAATATATTGCACAGAACTCCTTCGAAACTAAAACTTTGATTAGTATCAACGTTGAGGGCTTAAAATGTTAGTGCTTGATATTACTATGGAGTTGAAGTCTTAGATCAAAGAATATTCTTGGAAAATGACAAACGTAAACGTATGGGTATGCAGGTTCCCTGGAAAGGTCCGTAGAGCACCAGCAGCAATGTTTTTTATTAAATCACCGACTTCAATATGGGCTGAGGCTTTTGTTACTCTGAATGGACTACAACACTGTTAGTATAAAGCAGGGGTTCCCAACCTTTTCGTGGTCAGGGACCACTTTTATATTTTTCTTGTTAACAGGGACCACTATAAAGGCATAATTTAAACAAACTGTGATAATCAATCTGAAGCTTAAAAAAACGCAGTAGGAAATTGCATAAACATTTATTAATGTGTTTCTGACTTGCATCTTCTTCACGAGATCTGCTAACCTAGGACTAATATTTTTATTCAAAGCTACATGCAAATCATCACTTACTTTCAAACGATTCCTCGCCTTGTTTTTAATTTCCAACTAAGCAGAAAACCTTGTTCGCACAAATAAGCGTTGAGAAAACTATAAAATAGCGAAAGGCGATTTCTCGGAGTTTCGTATAAGAAATTGCTTTTAAACACCAAACTACTCAAGTGAATTTGTTGTGTTCTTCCTGGATTCCTTCATTAACTTCACCAGTGTCCGTGCTGGTACTATTCCACTTCTTCGAGGGGTGAAGAGACACGCCACCGTCTACACCGGCTTCTGTGAAAGAACGGTGAGCAGCCAACTCGCCGCTCTCACGGTCATGGTGGACGACCGCGCCACCGACTACGGAACTCGGAAGGGAGATTTCTGTCCCGCTGCATTCTTCGCGAGCATGACCTGCTCGCAGAAAGACACAGTTACGTTACACTGTCTCCCGTTAGAGACCAGAGCCCTTAACATGGTCTCCAGCGTGAGAATATTCACGCCCAGGCCCGCAACGAGGTCTTGTCGCTGCTATGCCCATGTAGTGCTGTGTCCCCGCTGTAGATACTTACCGAAGCACCCGTGCCCGGTAAACATCTGTGACACTCGGTAGATGAGGCTGCCATGGCGCTCGTCTCATTAGTGGTGAGTCCTCACTTTGGTAGCCCCAGTCGGATCTTCCATGTCTCCATGAGCTTCTGGCGAAACAGGGATCACTATGCCTCTATTTCTTTGGGCACAGGCCTGTGGTCCCGATCCAGCGCCTTCATGCACCATTGATACAACGACGCAAGAGTCCTGTTTTCCAGGTCCCATGGAGGGGTCTTGGCTAGAAGACATGCCGCCTCAACGGATATCGTGCGGTACCCTCTCCTGACGGCCATCGCCTTTAGCGGGCTATGCAGTCTAGCCACGTTGACGGTCGTCAGGGCCTCCGCCCATACAGGGGTCCCGTATAGTGCCATACTCCGCATGACCCCGAAGGTCTCTTGCAGGGAGCATTGGGTGCTCTTATGTTGGGTACCAACCGCGAGAGCGCAGCTGTTGCCCCCTCTGTTTTAAGACTTAACTTCTGAAGTGGTGTCGCTCTGTAATGATACGCTCAAAGAGCTAGCAAACCTCGACGAGGAACAACATCGGTCGGTACCCCGATGGGCGTTATGGTTCCCACACTTTAGGCTTTAGGAAACTAGTCTTAAGCAAAGATCCACGCTCGGCCTGGAAACACATTCAATCGTGGGCAAATCGCAGACTTTGTGTTGTCTTTGCCCGCCGAGCCGGTGGGCGTACCAACCGCCCCCACTACCCGCGCTCTTCTCGCTCATTGCACGGCGACTAACGGCTCAACACCCGATAAATTTAAAATCCTTCAGGGACCATATTTTCGCTCCTGCGGACCACTGGTGGTCCGCGGACCACTGGTTGGGAACCACTGGTATAAAGTAAAAGAAAAGCACGTAATAAAAGGATCAATAAATCCAATTAGCAATCCATTATGGCACTCCACAGCTGGACGTAGGCCTTTTATAATTTACGCCACAACACACCTAATCCAGCGCATTCAGCATCCAGTCCCTTTGTACGATGTTTTTAAGTCATCGGGACCATTCATCTCGGCAGTATCCTATAGTTGTCAGTAGCATCTTAAAAGAAAATAAACCTAAATGTTCTTCTAACCAAAAACTTACTATCCATAGAATATAACTAACCAACTAAAATGTTTTAATATTAAACTAGAACTTTATCGATGGTTTTCGATTATTTTGCCAAATACAATCACTACACACTGACCTGCGGATAGAAATGCTCGATATTATATTCCCGCCCACGTCATATCAACGTCTAGACGAAACAAAAGATTAGCTTAGGGTTACCAATATTTGGAGGAAAAAAATAAAGTAATTCCTTTTGGCAAATATAACAATTCAGAATACGATGTGATTATCTTACAAGATATAATGTAGGTATTCTAGTCTTATTTGAAATTGAGTTTGTCAGACGACGTTCGTACAACTTTTAAGCCTTTGTATTTGTAAGGAGAATGTGGGCGTTTAAAAAGCTTCTGATATAAGTTTGTTGTTTTGTTGTTGGTCCGAGTTAATAGAGTCGCTTAGCGTTTACCCTTGTGAATTTTCTGAAAGGAACTTCTATCTGATATGAATGAGATATATATCAAAAAGTATCACATATTTTAATATTCGAATCGTCGCTTAATACCGAGAGTCAGCTGACTCACGTTACTTAGTGACTAGCAAGTCATACATAAAGTAGACGCCTGGTAAGTATAGAGCGTTTATTCGCACAGAAAATGAAAAGTCAAGCAACTCCGGGGCTCGGTCAAATTAAAGCAGGGGACAGTTTGTTCCTCACGATTTATCTAAGAGTCGCGTCCCAAAGTAGTTAATTAGAAGATTCTGTGAGCAGTTAATCGAAGCAAGTTTGTGAAGAGCCTGTTGAACGATTAGCTGAATAATCGACTTGTAAATTATTGTTTAAAGAATGTATTATTTATTTCTCTTTCATGTTATTATTCAATTTCAATTTTATTCTTTAGATAAGAAGATAGAATAGATAAATCAAAATAAATAACTTCTGATCTATGAATGAGAAAGTAGGTACAAGATTTTGTCTGTCTGTTAAACTTTCACGCCTGAACCACTGACCCGATTCTGATAAAATATAGTAGAACTTGGTAAAGAACAGCCTTATTTTTCTGTTAACAAATTCTGTTTGAACCGACTATGGGGCAGGCATTAACTAGTTGGCTTAAATATGATCATTATCAATTATGTTGCGTTAATAAGTTGACTGCCTCTGTGGCGCAGTCGGTAGTGATACCGCCTGCGGCGCTGGAGGTCGTGGGTTCGATTCCCACCGGAGACAAATATTTGTGTGTAAGTATATAAGTATTAATATCCGTGGTCAGATACCCATAACACAAGCAGGTTATTCCTAGCTTACTTTGGGATCAGATAGCGTTGTGTGAGATGTCCGTGAATAAGTCGTTGATTTACAAATTGAAATTTCAATTAATGAAACAGAGATAATGCCGGCTTTGACATATTAGCGATGAGTATTAACTAACAGCTTTTATAAAAGCTTAAGCTACCTAATGGAAAAGCATAGTGCACCTCCTTTTTTAACCAGTTTATTTTACCTTTACTTTACAGTTTTAGTACCGACGCAATTAGGTCATAAAGTAATTTTTAAACTATCGCGATTTTAACACTCATACTTTTAGAATTCGGGACTTCACTTGAAATAGGTAATAAGTCTATTCCGTGGTTACACAGACAGGGGCAGGTGTCGGTTAATTTTTTCAAAGTCTTCCAAAAACCCGAAACATTCGTTAGTGGAGACGCCACAAAAAATCACCCATTTCAACACTAACCGTATTATAAGATGCTTAATACGTGATCGTTTGAAGAACACACCGGAGTTAAAACTTAGTAGCATGAAAAGCAGAGTGGGTTCGGAATAACAAATCCAATGACGGAAATTCAAATGACGTCTGTAACGAGGCAGAACTTTCAGATAATATTTATGTTCGTTCAATATTTATACAATATCAGATATCGATGAAATGAAATGAAATATCTTTATTGCCAAAATGTAGTTACAGCAAGGTGTTAATATACGTAAGTTGGTCTCATACATTTTACGAGTACCATCTAATATGGTGTGCAAAATAAATTTATTTAAACAGCTAGTTCGCTGCGACCACTAGTTTAATTCTTGTACAAAACAAAATAATAATATGTGATTATTTCTAAGAATACCGGTGAAAGACTTGACTTTTTCTTTTAATGTATTGGTAAGTACCTTAATCCACCTCAAATGATTCTGAAGATACAAAATCCTTTCAAGATTTCTCAAAGGAAGTAATCTTGCATTATTTGTAACTAGGCCTAGGCTCGTACTGTTGCGGCTTTACTTACTGTACAGACACACAAAAAGGTTTGACTAGTTTTACAATTATATCTTTGTATTGGAAAATGAATAACAATGTTTAATTTAATATCTGAAATAGGTACATCAACACGCTATTTATTTATTTCTCGTGCTTTATCGTTAAAGTACTTTTGCCGGAGATGATCACAGTGACAATTCAACAGGTACATAGGAATTGTTACAAGAATACAGGCGTTATTACACCCACATTATAAAGTTACGTTGTATAAAAGTCGGTTACAAACCACAAACATTTATGCCGCTAGAACATGTCACGGGGTGGAAATTCCAATTATATTTTCGTAATCCCATGCTCAACCCTTTTAATTATTTAGCTACCACATAGTTACTTCAAAGAAGCACAATCATGATCTTTAGCTAATATTTCAGTATATATTCTTCACATAATTAGTGTTCTGAATTCGATTAATTACTACAGTAGGCATCTTTCGCTGTGTCTGGTTCTCGAATGGGTGACCACTTCGTCACTTTTTCATTTACGAGCCATAAGCAGTAGTACATTTCACTGTTTGCAATATTTAAAGAAAATACGATTAAAAGGAATTGTCACTATAGTACTCCTTTGTGAATATCAGAGCATAGCTACTTGTATTTTACATTTGATTATTTACGCGGTGCAAAATACAACGTTTTAAATTTGTGTGTGCTATACGTGCAGAGCGAGGCGCATACTATAGGGCCTACGTAAAACCTTCCAAAAAGAAATGGCGAAACTATATTATGTATTTCTGTTCAGTTTTTGGTGTAGGTCAGGCATTAGTAAGTAACTCGATGTTTTATATAGGTATGTCTCTGTAAAAAAATCCTTCCTGTTTATAATTACATAGGTACACATAAATAGATATGTGTGGTCTCTGACTTACGCTACGTGTCAACACTGTCTTGCATACAATGGAGGATTACAGAGCAAATACTTGAGTTGTGTTCAGGTAACACCTCATTCAGTTAATCTCTGTAGGTAGAAGATTTGCCCTGCATTGAGTGTAATATAACGGCTTACAACGATAAAAGGGCGCAATCGCTTTTAGAAGGTAAGTAAGTATGTACTTCAAATTCTAATTTCATATGAAAAGTCCCGCGGTTCCTGCGTAAATATATTTGTGGCACAATATATAACTGACGAAATGTAGGCAACCAGAGTTAAGTCAGTATTTTATCTATCTAGTAAAACAGTTGCACTTAATATTGACTTCCGACATTTTTAAATATTGAATCATTGTAGACCCTTGAGGCTACGGGACGTGCTACTTCGTAGTAAGAGCGTAGCGTGCACGTAGCGTGTAAATCTTCACCGCGATGTGCATCCGACAGGTAAAATAACGTACATATTTTATGAACTCCAATTATTACAATACAAATTTATAGTACAAAACATAACTTAAAATCAAATGTACAGTAAATGTTTTTGCTACAGAGTGTATATAAGAACCCTAGGGTTGCAAACTTCACCGGGAAACCACGGCCGAGTGTCAGCACTGCGAGGACCGCAGCGACGACACGGCGCTCCACACGCTGGTGGAGTGCACGGCGTGGGCACAACAGCGCCAGGTCCTCGTAGTGGGTCTGGGCGTGGACACTCTCTCGCTTGAGGCCATGGTGCGAGCCATGCTCTCCAGCGGGAGTAAGTGGGACTGCGCCGCCTCTTTCTGCGAGCAGGTCATGCTCGTGAAGGAGGCGGCGGGCCGGGTGCGGGAGAGAACTCTCCCACCCGAGTTCCGCAGTCAGCGCCCTGGGCGCCGCTGACGTGTCTTCGCCGAGGACTATCGGCCTCCATGACCGGGGGTCTGAGCAGGCCCATGACGGCAGCGTGACGTGAGCAACTCACGTACGCCCCCCCCCCCCCCTTAGAAGCGGGGTCACACCTGAAACCCCCCATAGACGCGGGATTGCACCCGAACCACCCCCTGGGCGAGGCCGCATTGGCGGCCGTAGGTCTGTTGGGAGTCACGGGACATCCTTCCTGAGGGCTTACCCGGGTGTGGATGTGTGGTTTTTTAGTCGGTAGGAGTCCGGCATAACATCCATGAGGATTTTCCCTCACGTTAAACAAAAAAAAAAGGCATAGTATTCGTCCACATTTTTGGTCCCACGTGGAGCCTATCTATTAACATGTTGAAATGAACCGGCGCAGGTTGTGACAACCCGCTGTCTGCCGCCGATAAGGCATTCAAGTTTGCATGACGACTGGCATGTTACCAACGGACCAACGGCTAAACGTGCCTGCCGAAGCACGGAAATGTTCGCAAATGATATTTCACAAAGTGGTTACCCATCCGTGATTTTTTAGAACCGGCTATGTCGATAGTTGCTTAACACAGTGATCATTTACTGAACGCTGAGTCAATAGCAAATGGACAATTTTGCTTAACAGAAAATTACAAAGACGAGATGGTCTTTGTAATTTTCTGTTAAGCAAAGAGCGTTGAATAAAATTTTCTTAGAAATGCCTGTACTTATTTATTTAAATTTGTAGGTACTTTCGCGCTACATTGCCTTCGCGACTAAGGTAAAAAAAAGAAAAAAGAACTTTTTCACAATTAAAGTGCCTACTTTCTTGTGTTTTAGGTTTTCGTAGGTAACTATTTAACCTAAAGACTCAGCCTTATAATTAATGAGGGGCAGCTTTGTACAAGTTGAAGCTAAAGTTTCATGCGGTCTCACCTTCAGGCATTAGAGCTGTTAAAGTGGGACAGCCACAAAATCTATACAGCTTCATTTGCTGTCTAACTTTGGGAATTAAAGGGTCGAATAGAATACGGTTTTTGCACCAATAGATAGGAATATGATGTGATGTGAATGAAAACATAGGGGACCTAATTAATATTCATTATATAACTTTACGCCCTCTACTTCAAGAAGGTTTCTTATTCGTCTAATAGGTATAGGTAGTGTAGAGGACTGTTGCGTAAGGTGCTTAACGTTAGCCCCGCTGATTCAGTGTTTTGTAAACGATCAGTCGTTCATAGAACGACAAACGACAAGTCAGCGGGGTGACGAGCAAACTGCTGCTATGCATAACGATGTATACTTGCTAAATCCAAGTATACATCGTTATGCATACATGTATGTAACCGCCGTTCACACAACACACCGTTCTCGCTGTCTGAACTGACAGCTGTTTTAATCTCGCTGCCAACATTCTCCCACAAGATACTGCCACTCAATACAGTCAGTAATCAGCCTGCAACATGTTCTAACTAATAATTATTTAGTCGAAGAAGCTAAGCTTGCAGCTTTTCTCGACTGCCCGACTAGGTACTTTGAATTTTTGTCATAAAACTGTTCTTCAGTAGATTTCTCGATTACAAACAAACATCTCATTGTTACATTAGTAAAGGTTTTGGACATAATAATTTAATTATGGAGTAGCGTGCAGGTAGGTTCCCTCGTCATCATGCCCTCAATGATCTGATACCCAGGGCTCTGGTCTCAGCAGATGTGCCCTGCACTCTTGAGCCCCCTGGTCTGTCCAGATCCGATGGGAAGAGACCGGATGGATTGACTCTTGTGCCGTGGAAGAGGGGTAGGTGCTTGGTTTGGGACGCGACTTGTGTGAGCACTGTGGCTGCGAGTCACTTGAGCCGAACTGTGCTTTCCCCTGCTGCTGCGGCCGAAGATGCGGCTTGCAAAAAGCATCAAAAGTACGCGGCTTTGGAGTCGCGCTACATTGTGGTGCCGGCTGCGTTCGAGACAATGGGCAGTTGGGGCAAGGAAGCTAAAAGATTGGTGACCGATATAGGCAGTAAAATAGGGGAAAAAACTGGTGACTCTCGGTCCGGCTTGTACCTGGTGCAAAGGTTGGCTATTGCCATTCAGCGTGGAAATGCGGCGAGTATTTTGGGCACCTTTGCACCGGATACAATCCGGGGCGGGTTATTTAGTTAAAAATCTTTGGCATTGTATTGTATGTTTTTGACTGCTTGTAAACTATTAATATAATTTAATTTATCATCTTCTACAGAAATTATAATTGAATATTTAAAAAAAAAATATGGAGTTAGGTGGGAGTTTTGCGATTTTCTTTCTAGGGTGTTTCAAGTTCCCAGCCTACAGCCAACCGTGAGAGAGCACCTTGTGGGTTCAAAGCCTGACATGAGCATCTTGGAGCAGATAGTAAGTATACCAATTGTATTTACTAAATCCTAAGCAAGCGGTGTGTTCAATAAACATTGTATGGCTTCCGAAGTGCCGATGTTTCCACATGGCGTGTTTAAGTCGCCTATTAGAGATTGGTAATACGATTTAAAAAACTAATGTGGAGGAAGCTGATTCAATAGAATGCAATGGTGGAGCACTACCTACCACCGGACCAGTTCATGAGTAAGTAGGGGAAAACTCGACACCACTCCGGCATGATTGGTACCGTAAGGTCAATCACCATCCTAAAATTATTGTCAGGGTCCAGTAGTGGACTGTGATAACTGTTTTCGTTGATTCAATAATGTGCATTCAAGTGTCTAAAAAAGTACGAACTTATCATGGCAATATGATTAATGTAACGATCAATTTATATGTGCACGTGAACTTGTTGATTTAGCCAAGTGTACGCATACGCATAGATATACAACGGATTTGTTGTATATCTATGCGTCTTTTCCTCTAAGAAACTTTCAGTACAGAACCCAAAATACCAACAAGGTCGAACCACTCCGGGGCTATGTCAGATTTTCATCAAGCGACAGTTCCTTACGATCAATTTACGAGTGCCGTCCCAAGGTAATTAATTCGACAAAGATTGATTATTTGAGGAGTTTATTGGATCCAGTTTGTAAAGAGTCTATTGGACGACTAATCGACTAATCGATTTGTAAATGAATGTGAAAAAGGGAATATTTATATTTCTTTCATATTATGTACTCGTAATTATTGATTTCAAAATGACTAAACCATTTACTAAACGATTTCAACGGAAAAAGAAGACAGAAGAATTACTGACATACATGGCATAGTAAGCATGCAAACTCTCCCTCACACACACACACACACACGCACGCACGTACGCACGCACGCACGCACGCACGCACGCACGCACGCACGCACGCACGCACGCACGCACGCACGCACGCACGCACGCACGCACGCACGCACACACACACACACACACACACACACACACACACACACAATGTACATTTATTGTGGATAAATTATAGGAATAGCATAATCTGTATAACTATTATTGAAAGAACCACTGTATAGTGACATTGACAAACGTATCACTGTAAGACTGTACACTGGTTCCCATAACACAGGCAATAATAGCCTAGCTTGGGAATCTGTTTTCGTTCAAAGTTCTGATGTAGGTATAATATGTGATTCAATAAACATTTTTTATTTTATTTTTTTTAAATAATTTTTATTACATGTTACGCGTGAATAAAGTGCAAAAATTTCATTAAGAGAAATAGCTTTACAGTAGAACAAAAAGTTTACAAAATTTAAATCCTACCGAAAAGCCTCGGCAATATCTCTAAAATTCGATGAGAGCACAGCGTGACAAAATCAAATTTAATTTGAACGCTTTCATCATTTATTTTCATTTAGATTTTAATTTAATTTTCTTTCTGTCCGTATTTTGCTCGTGAGGATTGCCGTTTATCTTATAAAATTTTAGGATAAAATAAGATTAAGATGCCTATACTATGCATCCAAAGGTTTCCGTCTAGAAATAGGCGGCGACAGGATGTTTTGAATTTTTGAATAATATATCTTCGAATCATGATTTGAACTTCTGAGTTAGTTATTAGTAAACTCTATTTCCCTTAAGAACGTAAGAAAAACTTAAGCCCAAATCTGTAAAATATTCAAAAACACATGTGGCGCGCATCGCTCGAGATAGACCTCTTTAGGGTTCCGCGGGTGTATGTAACGACATGTTGCGGCTGATCTTGTATCTACTGTATACTGGGGCGTGAGACGTCGCGACCCTTCTCTAAGTCCATTACGTCCCGAACTGGCGGTAAGTAGACGATGAAAATATCGTTCAACTATCTGACGGACATAAAAGCCACAGATACCTCCAGTATTTATAAAGAGAAGAATTTGTTTGTAATCGAAAAAGATTGGATTTCCTCAACTTGAGAACTGAAGGCTGTTGGGAGTTACGTGAGGTTTTTTAGTCGGTAGGAGTCTGATGATGGATTTTCCCCAACGCTAAGAAAAAAGAAAAAAAATGCTGAAACGTAAAAGAAGTCTGACATGGGTATTTCCATACATTATTGTAAATACGGGCATGTTTGTTTTACAAAAGTAGGGTATTTTATACAGGGTCTGTACCTAATACCTACACCTCATCCCCTCATCCAAATTACCTACAGGCTGCGACTGCATCTGGCTACGCGGAGAGCTACCTTCTTTGGTATAGGCACTAATGTGGAAAGATATCTAACTACCTTTAACTTTATTTTGTGTTACGTAGGACAAAGGACCATGAGACAAATTGGGCTCAGTGTCCAACAGAATTATACCATATGCCGTTGTAATGATTTTGGTTTGTACTAAAATTGTTACTACCGGCACCACCTTCAATTCCATTGCAGAAAAAAGATATGCACCTAAATAGGTTTTGCGTAAAAAGCTAATTATTAGAGTCATAAAACTTATTGTAACTATGTATATACTCATGCTTTTTTTTTTACCTGAGGGAAAATCCTCAGAGGATGTTATGCCGGACTCTTACCGACTAAATAACCTCACGTAACGCCCAACAGCCTGTGGTTGGGAGCCCCGGGAAAGCCCTCGGAAGGATGTCCCGGGACTCACAACAGACCTACGGCCGCCAATGCGGCCTCGCCCAGGGGGTGGTTCGGGTACTATCCCACGTCTTTGGGGGGTTTCGGGTGTTATCCCGCTTCTATGGGGGGGCATGCGTGAGTTGCTCACGTCACGCTGCCGTCATGGGCCTGCTTCTGTAAGGACGGTGAGCCACCCTCTCACCGTCCTCAGACCCCCGGTCATGGAGGCCGATAATAGTCCTCGGCGAAGACACGTCGGCGGCGTCCAGGCCGCCGACGTGTCTTCGCTAACGCAATCCGCGCGCAACTGCGCGATTTCCGGCGTCCATCAGTACACCTGCTTCCTCACCGGTCTGGGCCTAGCCCTGGGCATCGCCGCATCGCAGATGTGCGACATGGCTCTCCCGAACCACTCCACCTCGGTATCAACATCGGCAGGCCTGTCCGCTGTCGGGATCCAGGACTGCACGATGGCCGCCTCCAGGAGAGCCTCCCGATCAAGGCGATGGAGTGCCCAACGCGGTTCCGGGGGATTCGCGATTGCTGGCGGCAGGTTAGGTGGAGGGGAGACGTCGAACCGAATATATCGGTGATCTGACGACGTCTCCTCCTCCTCCACCACGCGCCATCCCTGGACACGGCGGGCGATCTCAGGGGTCGCAAACGAAACGTCTATGACCGAGCTAACAGGTAGACGCACAGTAGGAAGTTGTGCTCATACCATTTCAATAATATGGTATCTAGTGTTAGGCAGGCACATACAATTTAATCCACCGGCAGGACATTTAGACGATATTATTATTGATATTGATTGAAATGTTAATAAAAATGATTTTAACTGTTAGGAGCTGTTTTATTTTTTATGTATACATTAAACCTGGAATTAAAACTTGTTAAAGATGTCAATCAACAAAACCTACAATGCCATAACAGCACTACTTTTTAGTTTATTTATGGTCGGAGAAAAATGTTTATAGCAAAATAACCCCATGGATTATTCGCAAAAATGAGTTTAAATCTTTATATTTAGTGCTTTACAAGTATATTCAAAGTGATCTCATCTCTGTTGGTGGGTGAGCCCAGGCTTCATACATTTTTGCCCATGGTCCTTTGAAGTCTTTAACAAAATTAAACGCGTGGGTACCTGCTGCAAACAGCCTATAAATAAATTAACGGTATTTTCATGACGGATATCACGCACAGTTTGCCGGTTTTATAGTGAACCGGCAAAGTTTGTGTGCGGAACTTTTTGTTTGCTCGCCTCTGGAGTGTTGTCACACAAAACGATATTTCCGAGGACAGTTCCGCGTGAACTAACGTGTTAGTTGCTGCTTGAAGCTGTCACGTAGGTACAAGACATTATGTTAGACGACGAGCCCCAAGAGGCTATACCGCTGTCGTTCATCTCTGTGAAACTGTAAAGAAATTGATATTTCGTACTGTGTTTCGTATGTGTATTTAAATGTGTGTACTTTTTTTACGTGAGGGTAATTCCTAATGATTGCTATGCCGGACTCCTACCGATTAAAAAACCTCACTGTCCTGCTTAATAGCCTACGGTTGGAAGTCCCGGGTAAGTCCTCGGAAGGATACTTCAGAACTTCCAAAGATGTGTGTACCTGATCAAAAAGCTTTATTTTAACGAACCTTGTGCCTTAAATCTATACTTAGAATCCTTTTTTTTTACAAGGAGAACTCCGCTAACGGACTACCCATGCTGGCGAAGCATGGGCTCGTGTGAGGGTCGCCCGCACCTGATCACGATAGCACTGGGAATACTCACAAAAACACCTTGACACCGATCTGCCCCTGTGGGGGTGTTCTGGGATCTGTCTAATTCACCAGAACACCGCCAGGCGGCTCAGGGGAGCTACTGCGCCGATGAAGGATTACCCCGGTAGGTGCCGAGTAATCCTCAGACGTGGTGACCTGTGCAATGCACAAGTAAGTGCCACTCGACGTGTGCAGGCCAACCCCGGGGTTAGAGACGATTCGCGACCACACCCGTGTCCGGCCAGTACCTGCACCAGATGGTATGTGAGGCTACCCCACTTTCGTTTCACCCACTCCTCCAACACCGGGCGGATTGCCTCGATCGAACTGTGTCCGGCAACCGGCTGGGAGAGTGCCTCGCTCCACCGACGCAAAGCTTCCCTCTTCGCCAGTGAGCGAACCTCTTTGATCTCATCGAGATCAGGCCGCTCACCCCGAGCTCTGGTGTCGACCCAATGCCGATACACCTGCGCAAGCACAAGTGCATCGACACCCCATGGTAGAGTGCCTGCTAACACACAGGCAGCTCCGTAGCTGACCGTGCGATAAGCACGCACGGCACGGGTCGCCATCATCCTCTGAGGTTGGCGCAGGAGAGCCCGCGTCTGTTGGGTGAGACACTCCGCCCACACCGAAGCTCCATACAGGGCCATCGACCGTATCACTGAATCCTACTACTACAAATATTTTCATTATCAACATTCAATCTGAATATGCCTTGACAATTTGCACAAGAATTTATATTTCTGAAGGCATCACAAAACTCGAACACAAAGTATTTTCGTGCGCTACTAATAATATCTCGACATAATGTCTGCATCGCGTGACGACATCGCCGCGAGATTATACGTGAAGTTTAGGCAACTTGGGCAGTAGTCACGTTGTGTTGTGATGTCACGTGTGTCTGTTGAACCTTGGCGTCGATTACCGCACACGTTGGAGGACAATCATTGCCGAGGTAGTTGCCTACTTGACACCTGGTGCGATGAATACAATTCTGTGTTGATTGAAGTTGTGTTATATTTGATGTTGATTGTAAGAACGTGTATTGTAGGTGTAGCACAGGATCTTGTGTTGTTGTAATCACGTAAATTATGTAGGTATTAAATAGTGGACTGCAATAAACTTATTTCAATAACTGAATGATACTATTACAAAAATTTAATTTTCTTGACGTTTCAAACCTACTCACATACATACCTACGCCCAGTATTTTAGCGGCATCATAAAAGGTATGGAAATGAAAATGGTCCAGTAATTTGAACATCCAGGCAAATATTGGCACGATTGCAATTAAGCTACATGTTCAACAACGAGCTACGCCCCGCAGGTAGATACGGAAATTGATGGTTTTATGATTCTTAAATACAAACTCCCATTTATAGGTAGGTATATTAACTTTCAGCTGTATGTTTATGCTACAGTGAACTGTTATTTTTACTAATATTATAAGAAGCAAGGGATCGCTCCCTTGCAGTGATAATGAATTTACAAAAACCATATTTCCATACTTACCTAATTGTAAGTAAGGGCATGTATGGTCACAACGGATGCTACGGGGCTCGTAGTAGGTATGTCGCAGGTAAAACCGTGGGGCACAACTAGTCATACCTATATTATATGTATACACATTTTCCCCTATTCCTTTATTATTTGATACTAATGGTGCGATAATACCTAATTTGTACAACACAGTTTTTCCTCTCTGGGGTATTTAACACGAAGGGGAAATGAGACAACATATTCTCTTCACGCAGCAACAGTGTTGTTCTACTTCACCAAACACTCTGACCCTCACTGCTCCTCTGAGGATACACGGCGTGGGTTCAGAATAAATTCAGCACAATAGTCTCTTTGCCGGTTACGTACGGGTCATTCGGACGTCTAGACTGCCTTTATGGTTAACTAGCGGATGTCACGCGGTTTCACCCGTGTAGTTCCTGTTCCCGTGGGAATACGGGATTAAAATATAGCCTATGTTCACCGCAAAGAGTGTAGCTTTCTAACAGTAAAAGAATTTTTCAAATCGGTCCAGTAGTTCTGGAGCCTATTCGTTACAAACAAACAAACAAAAAACAAATCTTTCCTCTTTATAATATTAGTATAGATATAGAAAAAATAAACACTACAGGCATACGATAAGTTTAAGATTAGTAAGATTTACTTATTGTTGGAAAATGCGCAATAAAACATTCCTAATTTGTAGAATTTTGGGAAATTGAGGTTCATGTATGGTTGTCAAATGTGTGTAACAAACCCCACAGCAGTCAAGGGTAACCTGAGTAACCTCTAATATGTAATTATAACGGAGGAGTGAACAGTAAAGGGATTTAGGACGTGTTATAGTAAGTATAGGTACCTACCCTTATTGTCCACATGTTAGTAATGCGCTCCGCTGTACAATGTGCTATTAACCCAATTTATAAGTCGACATTCTATCAAAACGAGGGCTTAGAAACTGTTACATAATTTATTATTTTAATGAAATCTTTAATGACGTAGGCAGTCTACCATCACTAAGGCTAGCTCGAGAAATGATTGAACCAACAGATTCGTAATATTCTGAGAGCTAATTATTACAAGTACAGAGACGAGCTTACGTTAATTACTGTAAATCAAATATTGAAATTGAACAAAGCGATGAAAGTCGAGACAGTAGGTAGGGGAGACCGGGGCAAGACGAAGCTCGGGGCAGGACGGGAAGTATGCTTGTGTGCCTAAATGGTGAACATAATAGATCCTAACTCAACGCCAAACAAAAACTGTTTGTATAGGAATTTTTACGAAGTTTTCTGTTCTGGATCGATGTGCACTAAGGTAAGTGCCAATGCTATTGTAACATTATGCCGCACACTTATTGTAGTAGTGTAAAACTAACAAATTGATATTACTTTTTTTCAGAATTATTTTGTAGTTTAAAATTTGTTGTTATATTTGCAAAATATGTCTGTTGGGGCAAAAAGGTCGGGGCATAACGGGATACTGTCCCGTTTTGCCCCATATGTGTAGATAAAATGTTTCGTATTTTGACCTTTTTAATATTAAGTTTCTTTTTTGTTTTCAGTTAAAAAGGAACGTCGTGTGAGAAAGACTCGATGTAATGAAGATGCTGATTCTGGTACAGGTAATGATTGCGGCAAAAAAAATTAGGACGCCTGTAAAACAGGATTTGGGAAATGTGGTATATGGCCACTTGACGAAATGTATTTACAGATGCAGACTTCGTAATTGCTGAAACAACAAACACCGAGACTTTGACTTCTGACTATTTAAATCTAGCATCTAGCATCCACATCTCAGGTCATAATAACTTCGACCTCAACTTCTTCAGAGGCAACCCAAGAAACATCGTCCACTATTATAGCTTACAATGATATTTTTCGGGAACGAAGTGATCCAAGCTGAAGCATTTATTTCAGTACAAAAAGGTATTTCTGCTAATCCTGCAGTTGCAGAACTCATGAACAATGTGATTGATGGATGATGAAAATGATTGTCCTAGCATTCATTGTGGGTATATATTTATAACATATGCAAGGGTTAGGCTCATAATTCCTGCGCAGGTGTAGACAAGGATGATGAAGTTGCGCATATAATAATATGTGAACGCTGCCAACCAGATTGACATAATACTCATTATGCCCCATATCGTTTCCCATTTTGCCCCGATCATGGGGCAAGACGGAATATTTGACATGTGCCATTTAATTACTACTTGGCAAAAAAATATGTGATTTAGCTCCTTAAAATATTTTAATTATGTTAGTTAAAACTATAAGTGTTGTGTTTGTTGTAAGGGAAGTTTAATAAACAGTCCGATTTTCATTTTATGTCGTTTTTTCTCTTAGGTATCTCATCTTGCCCCGGTCTCCCCTATACATAATCAGTATCTAGGTGTATTAGAGATAATTTTGAAAAGCCATAATTAGTATGCTGACTCTACCTATCACAAATTTGGTGGAAAAAAATTGGTCTCGAGCAGGACTCGAACCTTACGATTATGATTTGGGCAGGTATCATCGCAAATCGAATGTTTATATAGGTGCAATTCTATACATTCGCGCAGTGCAACTTAACTAAGATGATCATGATGCCTACGTCGCCCCAAGATGTAATGTGGTGAAAAAATTTGATGGCCGAGAGTAGTGTCTCGAAGGTCCAACGGTTAGGGCGTCTGGTCCGGCAAACCAGAAGACGCAGGTTCGAGTCCTGCTCGAGACCATAAGTTTTTTTCACATTAAATCTAGGTGTATGTCAGGAAGATAATCGTCATCATTTCAGAGTTATCTCTGATAATATGGTTTCGTTGTAAACTTTTTACCCCTCGGGGTTTCGGGGACATGCGTTACTTCTCATGGAGTTAACGTTACACCCTGAGGGTACAGTAGTGGCTTCTTCAATCAGATCCCTAAGATCCAATATCTTAGGGATTAACGAAAAAGCCCACATTAGGAGGAAGGGCCTAACGGTACTCCGTTCATTGAGCAGCCCGCCTGGGGCAGTACCTCCGCCCTGCAGAAGACCGCGGTAATAGTAACCTGACTCCGGTCGGGTTATGTTCTCCGTCGGTTAGCAGGGATCCAGAGCTCATTGGGGTGACATTGTGCCGGTGACGGTGAGACCAGAGGCTTATCTGTCTCCATTGGCAGATCGAGGCGCGGAATATTGGTACGGCGATCAGGGAGACCCGGTGAAACGGTTGACCGCTGACCGCCCGCAGCCTGTACGGGACCCGAACCTGGGGATTACTTAATCTCCGCCCCAGGAGGCTGAACCAGCAGTCTGTGTAAAGTCCCTGGTGCTGTGGTCGTGCCGGAGGAGGATACCGGAGTGGACGCGGCTACTGCATCGGGGGGGGGACCGGGGGCCCTTCCGTACGCCGTGCAAATCTACCGCACTACCTCTGTCTGCCTTCGGTGAGTTCGAGCCTCGCCTAGTCTCCTGCGCCACCGGCACAAAAGCGCCCCCTTCACCTTCTTAATTCCCCATATTTTTAAGAACTATGGCTAAATCAAAGAGAAAGAAAAAGGTTTCCACAGCGGCATCGTCGTCCACACTTCAAGTGGACTTTTGCAACATCAGAGGTATGCGCACGAACATCAACGTAGTCCACCACCATCTTGAAACTGCGAAGCCGACCCTTTTTTTCTTAACGGAGACGCAGATCTTACGTCCGGGCGATACATCTTGCTTAATGTACCCTGGCTACAAGCTTGAGTACCACTTTAGGCAGAAAGCCGGGGTATGTATGTACGTCCGGGATGATGTCTGCTGTCGTCGTCTTTCAAGCCTCGAAGACAGGGACCTGTCTACGTTATGGGCACGCTTGGATCACGGGGGCCGCACTCGGATCTACGCGTGCGTGTATAGGTCTCACAGCGGTGGTAACACGGACACAGTTCGCCTTTTTGACCACCTGCAACAAGCGACTGACAAGGTGATTGAGCAGTATCCCTCCGCGGAGATAGTGATTCTGGGGGATTTCAACGGACATCATGTTGACTGGTTGGGCTCCCGGACCACCGACTTTGCGGGGAAAGCTGCTCACGAATTTGCCCTGACCTATGGGTTCTCTCAACTGGTTAAATCCCACACAAGGATACCAGACAAGAAGAACGAGCATAGTGCATTGCTGGATCTCCTGCTGACAACTCGTCCGGACGGATACAGTGTTTCAGTGGATGCTCCACTCGGATCGTCGGACCACTGTATCGTTCGGGCGCATGTGCCTCTCGCAAGGCCTGAACCACCTCGGCCCAAGGAGTGGCGACATGTATGGCACTATAAGTCAGCAGACTGGGATGGACTGCGAGAGTTTTTCGCGTCGTACCCATGGAGGCGGCTTTGTTTTGCCTCAGAGGATCTGGATTCTTGCGCTGCAGCAGTCGCTGCGGGGATCCTGGAGGGCATGGAATGTTACATTCCTAACCGTTGGATCCCTGTAGGAGCAAAAAAGCGACCGTGGTTCAATCGGCTCTGCAGAGAAACTTTGATGTTGAAAGAATCTGCTTACAGGGCTTGGACCACGGCTCGTGCAAATTCAGATCCAAACATCTCTGAGGTGAAACGCAAATTAAATGCCGCCTCGAGAGCCAGCAAAAGAGCAATTGTCAGGGCTAAGTTCGATTTCGTCGGCAGAATTGGTGAACGGCTAGCAGGCTACCCTTCAGGGAGTCGCGAATTCTGGTCGCTTGCCAAAGCTGCCGAGGGAAATTTCTGTCGGTCAGGTTTACCACCTTTACTTAAACCCGACGGTAATTTGGCCCAGAGCGCTAAGGAGAAAGCCGACCTTTTGGGGTTTCTCTTTGCCTCTAACTCGACCATGAGCGACGGGGGTGCTTTGCCGCCGGATATTCCGTGGTGTGGAACTTCCATGCCGGAAGTAAAATTTACACAGCGGAATGTCCGACGTGAGCTTCGATCCCTGGACGTTCATAAGTCGAGTGGGCCAGATGGTATACCCGCGGTGGTACTGAAGCAGTGTGGTCCAGAGTTGTGTCCGGTACTTACACGTCTTTTCACGCTTTCATATTCCAAGCAACAAGTCCCGGCGTCGTGGAAGATCGCGTATGTGCATCCTGTGCCCAAGAAGGGTGACAGGACCGACCCGGCCAACTATAGGCCTATAGCCGTCACCTCCCTTTTATCTAAGGTGATGGAGCGTGTAATTAATACACAGCTCCTGAGGTACCTAGAGGAACACGACCTGCTCAGTGACCGGCAGTACGGTTTCCGTCACGGTCGCTCGACGGGCGATCTTCTGGTGTGCCTCACACACCGATGGGCGACGGCTATCGAGAGTAAGGGCGAGGCTCTAGCAGTAAGCCTTGACATCTCTAAGGCCTTTGACCGGGTCTGGCACCGTGGTCTTCTTACGAAATTGCCCTCATATGGACTGCCCGAGAGATTATGCGGATGGGTGTCTAGCTTCCTGGCCGGTAGAAGCATCAAGGCCGTCGTTGACGGCAGCTGTTCAGACTGCATGGCCATAAACGCTGGAGTACCGCAAGGCTCAGTGTTGTCCCCTACTCTGTTTCTGCTGCATATCAATGACATGTTGTCTATTGACGGCATTCATTGTTATGCGGACGACAGTACGGGGGACACTTGTTACACGGGCCGCCCCGGTATCTCTCGGGACACAGTGAAGGAAAATCGTGAACAGCTTGTGTCTGAAATCGAGGCTACTCTTACTAGAGTGTCCGATTGGGGTGGACAAAATCTTGTCCAGTTCAACCCTTCCAAGACACAAGCGTGATTTTTCACCGCTAAGCAAACCCCAATTACTGTAGCGCCGCAATTTCAGGGCACATCTCTTTCCATCTCCAAAAGTATAGGGATCCTTGGCGTTGACATCTCCAGTGACGTTCAGTTCCGTAGTCATTTGGAGGACAAGGCTAAGCTGGCGTCCAAGAAGCTAGGTGTGCTCAACAGGGCGCGGCGGTACTTCACTGCTGCGCAAACACTGCTTCTGTATAAGTCGCAAGTGCGGCCGCACATGGAGTACTGCTGTCACCTTTGGGCGGGGGCACCTGAATAATAGCTTCGTCCATTTGACTCGGTGCAAAGACGTGCTATAAGAGTTGTCAACGATCCTATACTTACAAGTAGTGTGGAACCTCTTCGCGACAGGAGAGACTTTGCCTCCTTATGCGTGTTCTACCGACTGTACAATGGTGTGTGCTCTGAGGAATTGTTTGATATGATGCCCACGGCTACGTTCTATCACCGCACCGCTCGCCACAGACAGGGAGTTCATCCTCACACTCTGCGTCCGGAGCGTTCCAGCACGGTTAGATCCGATAGGGGTTTTCTTCCGCGCACGCTTAGGTTGTGGAATGATCTCCCTGCCTCGGTTTTCCCAAATGCCTACAGCATGGGGTTCTTCAAAAGGGGTCTTAGAAGGTTTTTGCAGGGTCGGCAGCGCGAGTGTGGCGCCTCTGGTGTTGCAAACGTTCATAGGCTGCGGTGACCACCGGTCCTTCTGGTGGGCCGTATGCTTGTCTACCACCTTAGTGGTATAAAAAAAAAAAACACTAAACGTAACTAGAGAAATTAAGCACACAAATTACGGACGTGGCTGTCAGCCATTAGGGGTCAAACTTGGGCATACTGTTCCCTAATCTTACTAAATACCTATCTGTAAGGAATCCAGGGAACTTTAATAGCTCACGAAAGTAAATCATCTTTATACTCGCTTGTCACCGAGAGATAGGTAAAGTTTTTCGGGTGTAGGAGTATAAACTAAGTTAATTTTATTAATTATTATAAGGTGTCTTTCAGAACAGCTGCGAAACGTACCCAGTGCTTGGACGACTCAGGCAGGGGATATGTCGCATCACACTGATGGACCGCGTAAGGAATTCGCCTTCCACACCCGGGGTAGTAATCGAGGAAATACGGGAATAAAATATAGCGTATGTTAGTCAGTGATTGATAATGTAGCTTTTGGTTCAGTAGGTTTGAGTCTATTCGTTAAATACAAATATTTCCTCCGTAATATATATTGTGTATATTTTTGCACTCTAGACTAGATAGCATCCGTTAAAACTTCACATGAAAACATTCTCATCAACAAACACACATTGGTACATTTTTCAGCGTATTCGAAAAAGAGATAGAAATTCGTACACCGTGCTCACTTACCTTTGTTTTATTTAAAGGTTTTTAGACCGAAGCTCGGAAAATCAATGTCTAGGCTATCCCGATGGAATGATACGACGCACGTTTTATCAACGATTTGAAATACTGAATTTGTTTTCATTCAATTTCAGCCCCTGTATGTTACAGCCTTTCTCATAATGGCTTAAGTTTAAAATTAATGCCAAGTCAAATTACTGGGTAGAAGGAAATTATTACATTGCTAAATTACATATAATCACGCCTTTATCCCCGAAAGGGAAGGCAGAGGCATACTATACGCCCACATTTCACCTTATAGTTTTATGTCCCACGTAACAGGTGGTGAGCCTATTGCCGTGTTGAAATGGACAGGCGCAGGCAAACCGCAGTTAATTTTTTTTAAGACGCCCATAAGGCCTTCAACTTAGGTTAACGATTGTCATTTTACTGTAAACCGGGTTTCATTTTGAGTTTTCCTTCTCTACGCAATGGATCTTTTTGCTAAAGTGTTCCTTTAGTCGCCTCTGACGACACCCTGGGGATGTATAATAGGGGGGGGGGGGCAACATTTTGTATCTACTTTTACCCATCGTAACACGGGGCCCGTCGCCACACGGGGCAAATAGTTAAGAACTTTAATCTTAGTATTAATTTTTTTTTAATTTTTTTTTTATACCACTAAGGTGGCAGACAAGCATACGGCCCACCAGAAGGACCGGTGGTCACCGCAGCCTATGAACGTTTGCAACACCAGAGGTGCCACACTCGCGCTGCCGACCCTGTAAAAACCTTCTAAGACCCCTTTTGAAGAACCCCATACTGTAGGCGTTTGGGAAAACCGAGGCAGGGAGGTCATTCCACAACATAAGCGTGCGCGGAAGAAAACACCTATCGGATCTAACCGTGCTGGAACGCACCGGACGCAGAGTGTGAGGATGAACTCCCTGTCTGTGGCGAGCGGTGCGATGATAGAACGTAGCCGTGGGCATCATATCAAACAATTCCTCAGAGCACATACCATTGTACAGGCGGTAGAACACGCATAAGGAGGCAAAGTCTCTCCTGTCGCGAAGAGGTTCCACACCAGCTGTAAGTACAGGATCGTTGACAATTCTTACAGCTCGTCTTTGCACCGAGCCAAATGGACGAAGCTGATATTCAGGTGCTCCCGCCCAGAGGTGACAGCAGTACTCCATATGCGGCCGCACTTGCGACTTATAGAGAATCAGTGTTTGCGCCGCAGTGAAGTACCGCCGCGCCCTGTTGAGCACACCTAGCTTCTTGGACGCCAGCTTAGCCTTGTCCTCCAAATGACTACGGAACTGAACGTCACTGGAGATGTCAATGCCAAGGATCCCTATACTTTTGGAGATGGAAAGAGATGTGCCCTGAAATTGCGGCGCTACAGTAATTGGGGTTTGCTTAGCGGTGAAAAAACACGCTTGTGTCTTGGAAGGGTTGAACTGGACAAGATTTTGTCCACCCCAATCGGACACTCTAGTAAGAGTAGCCTCGATTTCAGACACAAGCTGTTCACGATTTTCCTCTACTGTGTCCCGAGAGATACCGGGGCGGCCCGTGTAACAAGTGTCCCCCGTACTGTCGTCCGCATAACAATGAATGCAATCAATAGACAACATGTCATTGATATGCAGCAGAAACAGAGTAGGGGACAACACTGAGCCTTGCGGTACTCCAGCGTTTATAGCCATGCAGTCTGAACAGCTGCCGTCAACGACGGCCCTGATGCTTCTACCGGCCAAGAAGCTGGACACCCATCCGCATAATCTCTCAGGTAGTCCATATGAGGGCAATTTCGTAAGTAGACCACGGTGCCAGACCCGGTCAAAGGCTTTAGAGATGTCGAGGCTCACTGCTAGAGCCTCACCCTTACTCTCGATAGCCGCCGCCCATCGGTGTGTTAGGTACACAAGAAGATCGCCCGTCGAGCGACCGTGACGGAAACCGTACTGCCGGTCGCTGAGCAGGTCGTGTTCCTCAAGGTACCCCAGGAGCTGTGTATTAATTACACGCTCCATCACCTTGGATAAAAGGGAGGTGACGGCTATAGGCCTGTAATTGGCCGGGTCGGTCCTGTCACCCTTCTTGGGTACAGGATGTACATACGCGATCTTCCACGACGCCGGGACTTGTTGCATGGAATAGGAAAGTGTGAAAAGACGTGTAAGTACCGGACACAACTCTGGACCACAATGCTTTAGTACCACCGCGGGAATGCCGTCTGGCCCACTTGACTTATGAACGTCCAGGAATTGAAGCTCCCGCCGGACATTCCGCTGTGTAAATTTAACTTCCGACATGGAAGTGCCACAACTCGGAATGCCCGGCGGTAAAGCACCCCCGTCGCTCATGGTCGAGTTAGAGGCAAAGAGATTACCCAAAAGGTCGGCTTTCTCCTTGGCACTCTGGGCCAAACTACCGTCGGGTTTAAGCAAGGGTGGTAATCCTGACCGACAGAAGTTTCCCTCGGCAGCTTTGGCAAGCGACCAAAATTCACGACTTCCTGAAGGGTAGCCTGCTAGCCGTTCGCCAATTCTGCCGACGAAATCGAACTTGGCCTTGACAATTGCTCTTTTACTGGACCTCGAGGCGGCATTTAATTTGCGTTTTACCTCAGAGATGTTTGGAATAAGTGAAGTACTTACTTATAAAATATTTAATTTTCAAACGCAGCGAAACTAAGTATTCTGTTTTATTTATGATGTACGAGTTTTTAAAATATAGGACTAAGTCACGGCAAAGCGCTATAAATAATATGACTTTTACTTGAAACCCCACCATTTGCTACCGACCAACTTAAATTGTGTGCTTAAATCAACTTGCTCTTATTTTACTCTTCTAAAGTTTGAGGGTTTCATTAAGGAGTTGGAGTTAATCATTATAATCATTTTGGTAAGTATAACTAATGAAAATTGGTGTATCATGGCAAAAATTTATGACTAAATCACTGGTCACTCTCATAGTGCAATTGCAATTAAGGAAGGGAGAGGAACCCACTATACTATCTAACTGTCAATCCTGACTCACAACGGTCAAGAACAATCTCAACTAAATGTAAAGGCGGAATAACGAATCCAATTTCTCAAGGAAAGGACAAAGGAACAAATCCCTACAAAATCATTACTCTCTAAATAGTTAGTTAGTGATGCGTAGAACCTACTCTACCTACTGTACAAGGTGTGAAATTAAATTATTTTGTACACATTTCAGAATAAAACCCGAAGTATGTTGATGTCTGACTTATAAAACTGATTTTGTTTACGTTTAAAATCGATTTCCTCCAATCTTCGTCAGTTCTTTACTGTCATTCATAGATTACAATGTTTAGGTGCCACCGCTCTCCAATTTTCACCCCATTTTAGGATAATTCCACTTGAACACCATTTATTAGAAAATAGAATATTTATAAGTGGATAGGTAGGTATATATGATTTCAATGTTAATTATATAGCACCACGATACCAATTCTTTCTTCAGCTATTCTATTATTAATTATTATATAGGGTGGAATCTGAAAACGGTAGTTGGAGGCAAAGTTCCCTTAATATTGACATAAAACAGTATCATAAATTAAAGGAAGATCAAGTAAAATATATTCTTATAATTAATAAAAATACATGATTTCACGCGTTTGAAACGTTTGTTTCTGAAGAAACTACCAATGTTTAGTAAGTATGATTAATGTGTAAGAGTAATATATTTCCTTGTCTAAAAATTGTTCTAATCAAAATAAACGTGGCATAACTAGGTTTTTATTAAAAACAGTGTTTACACACCTCGTTTGAAGAAATTCACGAAACAAGGCATCTTTGCCAATTGGGTGGTATAAAATTAATTGATGTACACAGAAATTAAAGCTGCTATAAGTATCTTCGTATTGTCTTCTTTTCCTAAGAAAATTATACCGAAATATATTTCTTATCACCAAAACATGACAAATAAAGTTTCCAAAAAACGTCGTACTTTGATGAACTTCATCACGATTTTTGGTACACTTCTAGTTTACAAAATGGTGATCTTTTTACATTTACAGACTGATCATGATATCACCAATTGAATACATCAGTAATATTCTAGAAACCTCTTTAAACATATCTATAATAACGTAATAAAAAGAGTCCTCAAACTCGATGCACGGGCCGCGAGAAATTAGTACCGGCCGAGGCCTTACAGGGGGAGGAGGTATCACTTTATTTCCCGCGTTCCCAGTCAGGTATTATCGTAATCTTCGAATACTTTGAGTGTGCTCAACGCCACTTGATACTTTTTCAATTTTGTCCGCGCTGGGTGATAAACCCTCTTAAGCTTAGGTACTCACTATCTAAAGAAAAAAAAACAGTCTAATTGATAACCTCCTACTTTTTTTTTGAAGTTGGTTGGTTAAGTGACCAGAACGAATATTCCCATTCACAGAAGCTAGAACATTTTTTAACCAACTCAAAAATAAGGAGGAGGTTCTCAATTATACCTACAGTTTTTTTTTCTTTATATAGTGAGAAAGTTCCTTATTAAAGACTCTTTCGGTTGATATCATAAAATACAGAATGCTTTTTCACATCTCCCAGGTTCGATTCCCGGCTCAAGCAGGTGATTTTTCAAAAATCTATAAATGCAGTTTTACTAATTTTACTTTAAAAAGTTAAGTAAGTAAAACTGCATTTACGTATGCTGCGAGAAATTAAAGAAATGTTTTCTTTCAGCAAAACTTGCCATTATAAATATTAAGGGTAACTTTACCTCCAACGACCGTCTTTAAATTCCAGCCTGTATACCTAGTTCACACGTTGTATAAAACTACTCACCTGTGACATACCTAGGTACTTATTACTGCTAATCCGCCTTCTTGTCATGATGATACATTTTTAGAAATATTTGGCTCTATAAATATGAAAATATTTTCCAAATCAGTTGGGTAATTTCAGAGTTTCACAAACAAATTACTAAGAAACAATTTCATTTAAAGATAAAGAAATCTCATAAGAGGAACTTGGGCCTCGACTTAAAGGGCTCTTTAGCGCATGCCTCTAAAAAAGCCAGTTTCCCAAGGTCTGGAAGACAGGGAAACTAGTCTTGATCCGAAAGGCGGGGCGGCTAGAGATTCCCCATTAGGGTACCGGCCGATCATGTTGCTCGACGAGGTGTGGAAGTTCTTTGAGTGTATTATTGGACGATGCCTCGTCAGGCACCTCACACGCGTGCACCGGGCACCTAGACAGTTTGGCTTCCGTCAGGGGCGCTCCACCGTGGACGCGATCATGCGCATTAGAAGCCTGAAGGAGGAAGCTGGACGTAGACACTCTCTCGCTGAAGACCATGGTGCGAGCCATGATCTCCAGCGGGAGTAAGTGGGACTACACTGCCTCTTTCTGCGAGCAGGTCATGCTCGTGATTTTTATCTATTTTTTAGCAATAGATTCCAATCAAAAATTTACAGCTTTAATATATAGGTACCTACACTTTATAGTACAGAAAAGCCGAGATGTAATGTAGACGAAGGTGCACTGGTCAGCTAGTTCGCAATAATATTCAAAATTTATTCCAAGCCCAGGGATCTGTGAGCTTTTTCTGTGAAATTTGCCCGTTTGCGTAAAGGGGTCAAATGCAACGTCGTTTGTCACATCGATAGACGTATTGGCAGCATGTCCCACGCTCCGGCGTTTTGTTGTTCATTGCATTGTCATGTGACGTCACAGGTCATAGGGGCAATGTTTGAAACCATTGAAATGTGTAACATTCAAGCCTTTGAAAAGTTAATATCTTTGTAACTTATGTTCAATGACTCGTACCTAATTCGTTTCGGGTAAATCAGTAAATCCAACCTCAACCCAAACTCAAACTTAAATCAAATAAAAATACACAAATCAAATCAAACAATATTAAACTTTTCCCACTTTAATTGATTTGTTGAAAATTAGTTTGAGAAGGTAACCGAGTTCTGTTGTGTTAAAATAAGTCGCTACAATTTTAGGTCTGAAAGTGACATAGGGTATCTAGTAGGTATCTACTTCTTAAACTGGCCTTCTCGGTACGGAACTCTCTTCTGTACCTACTAGTGTGAGTCGCATTTGGCTGGTTATATGGATTTGTTTTCAATTTCAAATAAATACATCATGTTGATATCCGAGTTCGCAAAAGTCAACACGACAGTGAGCGTAATCCATCACTGTTCAAACAGGTCCTTGGGGTAATAGACGACAAGAGGGAGCATCTAAAAGCCCAGAGTCATATGTAGGTATGTACGTAATGGGATGACGTGTTTGTGTACTTAATATTAAAGGAAACATGTATACCTATGTACACAGATAAAGAGTTAAAGTAGGTATGCTTTGGAGAGAGTTCTTTTACTACCTAACTATATACGAGTATCTCTCTTATAAACTATGCCGGCTGATGGGAATTCATGGCAACATCTACTTCCTTATACTTCCTATAATATCCTTTCATTCTTAGTAGGTACTCGTAACATGAAATGAAGCCGTCAATAAAGTGGCATCAGTTCTAAAGCTTTAAAGACGGATCACACGACACGTGTGCGAACAACGTCTTAACGCGCGTCTTGTAATGGAATGTGTCTTTATTGCTCTGTATACAAATGTCTGAATGTTTTTGTGAAAAGTTTGTTTGTTCACTTTTAACTCTATTGCGAGGAGATGTAAGCCACATCGTTATCGTGCGTAGCTCGAGTTTCTGCCAGCAACTTTGGCAATGATGGATTGGAAGTGTGAAGGGCAACTTGTCACGAACACTAGTTTCTTGTTACGAGTACTGAACGAATACTAAAAGTAGGTACCTAATGCTATTTTAATGCATCTTCACAAAACTTTCTGCTTTAGGAAGTTTTCAAAAAGTGCATTCATAAGTAGAAAGTAGTCTTTGGTGTGTTCCTACTTCCCTAAGTACTAACACTAAGTCTACACGTTAAGTAAAAAAGCGTCCTAAGATCTCTTATATCTCCCTAGATATAAGAGATCTTAGGACGCTTTTTTACTTAACGTGTAGACATCCTCATGAGTGTCATGACTGACTTCCACCGACTGTACCTACCACCTGATCTCTACCTATCTGTCTAGCGCGTGTTCCGGGTGAGGGTTACGCTCAGCCTAAAGTCCCAGGACTCCAGTCATATCTAACAAAGTTAAATTAATAAAAGATGGTAATGTATAGATGCTACCTACTCATCACTGCAGGTGAGACCGCAAACAATAACTAGTGCAGGTGATACAATTGTTCTCTAGTAGTATTCATAAAAAAAAGAAACTAGAATCGCTCTACAGTATAGGTACGAAGTGTCTCCCTCTGTAAATAGTCTTGTGGACTTATTGGCCTCTGTCAAACCTTTTGTAAAGCTAAATATAAAACAATAGGAAATAATATAAATTGAGAGTAACATTATTTATCGAATTTTCCTTTTGAATGAGGTACGTACAGTCGAAAGTTACGAAGGTTTTATTAAATCACCAAACGGACTGGAACCTACCTGCGAAAGTTTATATTAAATTATCAAAGTTTGGTAAACTGTTTTGATACTTTCCAGTTATTTTCCTTTTTTTTTCTTATTATTTCTTATTGTTCAGTATAACAGTGAACCTTTGTGTGTCAACTCCACAACTTTACTAATATCCAGTAGGAAATTACTTGTGGGCCACGCGCACACAGACTGTCTTGTGTACCTAAATTGAGAACGAATCTATACCTAAGTAGATACTATTTGTTTAAAAAGACTATTTTAATTAAGAGGAAAGATTTATTTTCCAAAGGGCCGCTTCCTTTGGGAGGTAAATCTTTAGAAAGCAGTAGAAATAAATATCACAAAATGTGGCATACGTATATTAATCTACTAGCTGTTCCCCGCGGCTTCGTCCGCCTAGAAATTCATTACCGTCCTTTTGCGCGGTCAGTTAAAAAGTAGCCTATGTCCTTCCCTTGGCGTCAAATTATCTCTATATCAAATTTCATCAAAATTGGTTTTTCGGTTGGCGTGGAAACGTAACAGATAGACAGACAGAGTTACTTTTGCATTTATAATATTATAGTAGGGATTGTAAACACTGATAGATACTCGTATTAGTGAATTAGAAGAGTGTTCTACAGCCTGTAAAATGGATTGTGCTTTGAGAAATTGTTTGATATGAAAAAAAAAAATACTGACCACTTTCCATCAGGTTGTCCGTTAGCCTGTGAGCCACCTTAGTTGTATAACAAAAATTCACATTACACTAGGTACTTACTAGCTGTTGCAATTCTACAAGTCGCCTTCAACTTGACCTTACAACCAATGGAAATAGCTATTTCATGTCAATAACTATTTATACGTCTTAACAATTTTTTTTTATACCACTAAGGTGGCAGACAAGCATACGGCCCACCAAGAGGACTGGTGGTCACCGCAGCCTATGAACGTTTGCAACACCAGAGGCGCCTCACTCGCGCTGCCGACCCTGTAAAAACCTTCTTAGACCCCTTTTCAAGAACCCCGTACTGTAGGCGTTTGGGAAAACCGAGGCAGGAAGATCATTCCACAACCTCAGCGTGCGCGGAAGAAATCCCCTATCGGATCTAACCGTGCTCGAACGCTCCGGACGTAGGGTGTGAGGATGAAATCCCAGTCTATGGCGAGCGGTGCGATGATAGAACGTAGCCGTGGGCATCATGTCAAACAATTCCTCAGAGCAGATACCATTGTACAGGCGGTAGAACACGCATAAGGAGGCAAAGTCTCTCCTGTAAACATAAACATAATACGTAGGTACCTACCCAATATATAACGCTGGTTACATAACAGCATTGTTAACCTTTCGAGGCACTAAACAGCTAATAGTTGACAACAGCGAGCTATTTCAGTCTCTGCCTACGTCCAGTAGGTAGGTACAGGTGGTAGACTGACCTTGACCGTGTGTTTACTGAGCTTCAATAGTAGGTACAAGTATTTCTGTCTAGTTAAACAAGGGCGGACCCTTTTGTACCTGCGTGTCAAATACTAGTTACTTAAACAATAAACTTGGATTAGCCAACTTCTTAAATAGAGGAGTTTCGCAAGTCCCGTTTACTTTTACTTTTACCCTTTGTACCCAAAGGGTAAGGGTAAAAGGAATCCTAAAAGAGCATAATTTAATGTGGAATAACGTTCTTTCAAAATGACTTTACGTACTTTTCCTCGCAACTGCGACAGCAACAAATTAGCAGCTGCTTTGAAATCATAATAAAAAAACAATTTAACTTTCTAGAAAAGGGGTTATAGAAAGTTTTTGCATGTTGCTGGGTCGGTAGTGGAACTAGTGGAAGTGTAGCGCTTTTGGTGTTGAAAAAGTTCATAGGCTACAGTAAGATCTACTTTCGACCAGGTTTGCCGTATGCTTGTGGCAGACACTTTAGTGGTGTAAAAAAAAATTACAAAAACAATAATTTTAATAACAATAACTAATGAACGTTTCTGAAACATTGAAAGGTAATACAATAATGATATCTGCATACAGTTAGGTTGCATGATAATTACCATAGACTATGGTGACGTCACGCGATCCTTACCAAAAAAATAAGGTAGGTACTTAATGCCCGCTTTTTTCCAAGCAATCGTGTTTCGTAAGTCATAATTTATGGGTACCTACCAACAACAACATATTCAACATATTCGTTGATACTTCGTTATTCTTGGGGATTATATAGAGTTAAGTATTTTTAGGCCGACTATTGCTTACCTTGTTATCTCTAGGTATAACTGCTGCTCTAAGAATATTAGGTAGGTACCTACCGCCCCACCGCTCTCAACTTCTGCTTATTCACGCTTTTCAAGTTTCACCTTTCAGCATTCCCAAACAATATACGATACCTACAATGAATATTCAGAATGTCGTGAGGCGGAACCGGTCAGGTTTACCTACCTACAAAGTAACACAAGATTTATGGAACAGAGTGACAAATACGCGTTTTGGCGTGCGCCTGTCGATATTTACGGTCATTTAACAATACATCTGACTAGGTAGGTATTACTAATTCTAAAGTAAATATTCTAAAGTAAATAAATATTCTATCACTAACCTTTTGAACAAATCCAGTCTGAATATTGTTGGGTCACAAATATCACTCAAACAATTATTTTTTAATCAACACTTATTATTAAAAACTCTTTTGAACACATTCACTCATAATGAAAAAAAGACGCACAATCGAAAAAGTTTGTGATCATGACCACTTGGAAAAATAATTTTAATAGGTTTCGAGATAATTTGGAAATTAAAACAGAAAATCGCTTCTTGTTTTTCTTATCTGTTACTTCGCACGGTAACGTTATTACCAATGAATAACGAACGGAACAGTTGGCAGGTTTCACAATTCACTCGGAGTTATATTTCGCGCGTGAAATGACGACGGGTCGCGCGGCCACCCTCACCCTTAGCGAGCAAGCCACTGAGTACACTGTAGAGTAGAGTAGAGTAGATAGTAGAGCAGGTTTATGGCGTATCGCAACGTGGAATATGCCTCTGCATAAGTAAATACTAGGCTACAGTGCAAGTGCTGGATAAACAGCGCCTCGTACAGTAATCATAACTAGTATTTGTGATGTAGATTTGTTAGTCAGCACACCTTGCGCACACTATTTTAGAGACATCCTATAACTCAAGGCTCCTTATGAAAAAGTCCGAGAGCCAGTGGCAGATTTTCATGACCAAGTCCCTCCCAATCGAAACTTCGTAAAATGCATAAGGGACTTATACTGTGAATACTGGTGACCGTCAGCTGCGACTCCGTGGGTGGGGTGGGCAGTGGCAGCCTCCCACGCATGGACAAAAAAAAAGTTTTTTCAGTCGTTTCCTCTCATTTGAAAATTTATCAGAGTATAGTTTATGTAGTACTTTGAAAGAAAAACATAGTCAGCTGACCATAAAACGGTGGATTATACGTCAGCTGGCTACTTGAACATGAAAAAAAAATATTTTCAATGATTTCCTCTCAACTATAAATTTACCTGGTGATCGTTTATATGCTACTATGAATGAAAATTAATGTCAGCTTGCTGTATCTCAGTGGAAAGTTTGTCAGCTGGTACCTTGAAAGGTGTAACGCTACAGCATCTATGACCTACTGAAACTTATCAGCTGACGGCTTTTCCCTTGGCTTACAGCTAGCTGATTTTTTTTATTATTTACTAGAGTATTTTAACAATTCTCTGATAAATTTTTATCCGGGAGGAAATAACGTTTCTTAAGTTATTCTTTACTTGAAATTTTGTATAGTGCAAACCTGAAAACACTTTGATCAGAATCAGCAACATTATCCAATGGAACATGTGAGGTTCATCAATGTCACTCAACTTTATGAAACTTTGGGATCGGATTTGAGCGTAGCACTTTGAGCATTCCATGCATTTACAGGATGTGATTACAACCCTGCATTTTTTAGAAAAGGCAAGAAGCGTCCATTCACTATAATGTCAAAATCTGAAGCTTTTACGGAGTGTTTAGTAAAAATGTCAGAGCCATCGATGAACAGGGATGAGTTATTTCGCAAAGTTCAAGAGTTAACTTGTCAAATGTATGGTCTTAATCGGTAATTTGAAGCGCTCGTGGCCCCGCGGACTCAGTGTTCTGTAAACGATCACTGCAGTAAGCAACATTTACTATGGCCGGACATGGATGGGTGACCACCACGTGGACCACTTTGTGACATTTATTTACGAGCGTTTCCGTGCTTCGGAAGGCACGATAAGCCGTTGGTCCCGGTTGTCAGTAAAATGACAGTCGTTAAGCCAAGTTGAAGGCCTTACGGGCGGCTTGAAAAATTTCAACTGTGGGTCGTCACAACCTGCGCCCGGGTCGGCAGCGCGTGTGTAGCGCCTCTGGTGTTGCAAACGTCTATAGGCTACGGTTACCAACCTTCCGGTGGGCCGTAAGCTTGTCTGCCACCTAAGTAGTATAAAAAAAAAAAAAAAAAAAAAAAAATTAACGACGCTAGGGTTGCATTGTTCCAAAAAACTTACAAAGTTTTGGACAGCAATGATGAATTTCAGTTACCTAAAAAGGGTATTGACGCTTCTTCTCTACCACCATGCGAGTCAGAACTGAACAAGCAATTTTTAAGGGCGTGTTACATTGCACAAATTTGGTCTCCCGCTAACCTTAAAATTCAAACAACTGAAGAACCCACAAACTATTGTTGGGTAGAAATAGACAACCGATATGAATTTGATTGGTTTTCTGGGGTTCAGTTACCAACATCGATTGAGGAGATAACCATTCAGCCTGAAAAAGGTATAATTTTTTTTATATGTTTATTTTTTCATATGATCATGTTTTACTATACCTACATGCGGACTAATAATTTTTCTTTTCATTTTTTCACAGATGATGATGAGACATGATCCCATATAAACTCTGACAGCTACTCTGACAGTGAATCAGAGAGAGATGAAAGCGACTCAAGCCAAAGCGACAATGAAAATGATAAATTTTTATAGTTTTTTTAATCAATTAATTGAAATAAAAGTTTATTAATTGAAAAAATAAGCTGCAATAAATTATTATATAATTAATTTACTCACATCAACATTTCCTCAAATATTAAACTTTATATTAGTTATCACAACTCTCAAATCAAACATACTGACAAATAACTTAAGAAACATTATTTCCTTCCGGATGAAAATTTATCATAGAATTGTTAAAATACTCTAGTAAATAATGAAAAAAATCAGCTAGCTGTAAGCCAAGGGAAAAGCCGTCAGCTGATAAGTTTCAGTAGGTCATAGATGCTGTAGCGTTACACCTTTCAAGGTACCAGCTGACAAACTTTCCACTGAGATACAGCAAGCTGACATTAATTTTCATTCATAGTAGCATATAAACGATCACCAGGTAAATTTATAGTTGAGAGAAAATCATTGAAAATATAATTTTTTTCTCATGTTCAAGGAGCCAGCTGACGTAGAATCCACCGTGTTATGGTCAGCTGACTATGATTTTATTTTAAAGTACTACATAAACTATACTCTGATAAATTTAAAAAATGAGAGGAAATGACTAAAAACCTTTTTTTTCTTCATGCGTAGGAGGCTGCCACTGCCCACCCCACCCACGGAGTTGCAGCTGACGGTCGCGAGTATTCATGGTATAATTCCCTTATGCATTTTACGAAGTTTCGCTCGGGAAGAAATAATTGACCGAAAATGTACCTGGCTCCCGGACATATCGGGTTTCCTAGTAAATGAAAATGTTGCCGGGCTCTAAAACCACACGGCGCCCTACCACTATGAAAAGCTGTGTGCTTTCAGGAAGAGGAGAAGAGAGAAATAATACTATAGAATTTAGAACATGAAAATCAATAATTTATTTAAATTAAGCACTTGGGGGTCGTGGGTGTGGTAACTTCAGGCAGCAAGGATTTTAGCGATTCCCGATTGATTTCGCAGGGTTCCGACTTATCTTAGTATTGGTCTTCCTGTAGACCGCTGCCGTTCGCCAGGTAGCCGTGCCGTCCACAAACTCGGCTGGCACGGTGTTTTCAAACCGCAGGGTGGACGAAAGCTTGTCGCCCGTAGGGAGAATGATGGTTGGTAGCCCGTAGGGTAAACGTTCCTTCTTGGAACCCGAAGGATGGATCTCGACAACCCGTAGGGTGGACGAACACTTGTCGCCCGTAGGGTGGACTTCTTGAACCCGTATGGTGAACCCTGGAATGTTCCAGAAGACGGGTTAGCTGGAACCCTTTTTCCCGCCCATTGCTAAGACAGCCGACCCCGTTAAACCATTTGGGAGTCGGTTGCCTTACAATGTTTGGTTATCTACTAATTTTACAGAGACCTTTTTTTTACACCCCTGTAATCTACCCTCCCATAACAGGGTTGACCAACAGCCGTTAATTTTCACTGTTTTAAAAATCTAGATTCGTTATAATTAATTTGACTCACCCAATGATGGGGTTATTGACGCTCGCAGCTAAATCGCTGATCACTTTGGGAGTACTTGGCTCCCTATAATATTTTTTCACTTTGAAATTATACTCTGATGCACCTACGCACAGTGTCTTATATTTAGATTATTTGAGTAATGGGGCTTTGAAATTTGCGCGCGGTTGTTTTTATATTTTTGTACAGCGCCTCTAGCGGCACCACTCGAAACTACTCAATCGTCAAGACCGCTTTTTAAATACGAATAAGGCTTCCGCCGTTGCGACACTTACTCGGTAGATGGCGCTTTCATATGTTGACCTAGATTTTACTTCTAAACCCCTAATGTTGAACCCCTATTTGCACCCGTTGTTTCACAACGTTACCACTACCTACGGCCAGGAGCCCCGGGTAATCCCTCGGAAGAATGTTCCAGGAATCTGCCTACCCCTTGAAATAAAACCTTACATCATAGTTATTTTGGTGTCGGTAAAGAATAGAACTTGGAAAATAAATTATAATGTTGAAATCTGAATTTGAAACTCATTTGCTGACTTCAGTCTGTCTGTAAAGACCTTTTCATTCCTTCTATTCGAAAAGTATCACTTTGCACCACGATAACGGGGCGCAAAATAGCTCTTTTCTGTTAAGAGCTTTTTAGCGGGCGGCAAAGTGGTTTGAATTTGGAACTAGAAAATTTCATAGAAATTGAACGCAAATTGTATGAATTACTGACCGGTAAGTGTTGGCTGCACAGCGCGGTGTCCTGAGCTAACTAAAAAAAAACTAAAGAGCGCCAATTATCTGTTCGTGTTCGTCATTAATGAATCAATTAATGTTCTTGTAATCAGTAAACATATTTTGATTGTATTCAACGTAGAGTAATTTCGGGTAATATGGCCTGGTCGGTCAATATGGCCTACTGCGATTTCTCTGAAATGAATGAACACTTGCGACCGCTTGACTCGGCATAGCAACGCACCCCTTCCCCTCACTTCCTCAGTCAACTCGCGCGAGACGAAGTGTGCATGTGCGTCCCGTGCGGGCGCTCGATCGAAAATTACGTAAAGTGATCTAATTTTTTGGTAAGTTTTACTCATTATATTTCTTGAAATTGTAGTTATTTTTACATTGGTACTACACAGGTTTGTAGATTAGCTATTCATGTGTAGTATTGTGATAGATTTTAAACATATTTCTTGCTCATTTTTAGGCTAGACTTTTAACTATTAAAAACGTTCCTGCGGCCAATATGGCTCACCAGATGGATGACTAAAATGGTACCAGGCCATATTGTCCACATAATTTTATATTGTTTCTATTATGTTTTTTGTTTAGATAATGGCTTCGCGGAAACCACATTCGCAAATAAAATGACAAATACCTATGCTCTGCAAAGTAACACAAAGTTTATTAGTGACTGTTATATTTCTGGAGGGCAATATAGCTCACCTGATTTGACTCCTGGAACAATAACTATAGAAGGTAACTACGTTCGTACAGAACTTATTTTTTCTCATAGAAAGGGAATGAAAAGTAGAGTAGGGGAGACCGGGGCTGGTTGTGACATTTTTTTTACAAACTGCCATATTTTTTATTGCTTTGATTGTTTTAGCTGAGTATAAGTTTGTTTGATTAAGTAACTATTCAGGCTCTTTATTTTAAATAATTTTTATGTAGCAGACTAATAGTAATGACATAAAAGCATGAATTCTGAAAAAAAATCCGTGTAACTTTCAACCCCGTGCTCGGGGCAGGTTGTTACACTACGTGGGGCAAATTGTTACAAATAAAAACAAACGTATTATATGAGTTTTTATTAGGAACAATCATCACAATCAGTTAATTTTTACCATTACCATGTGACCATTTCTTATAAGCTCCACACTCTACTCATTTTTTTTTACCAGTTTTCTTCGAATCATATGGATAACAACACATCAGGCAAAAATAACCAACCTCTGGTTCACTTTCTTCGTCAGTGTCATTTAATTTTGCCATTTTTACAGCAAGACTTGTTTTTCAATACGTGTTTTCCTTTTCTTCTTTCCTGTGTTGTCTTCTTTCCTGTGGATTTTCCCATTTTGGCACACTTCCCTTTTTTTTATTGACTTGAATTTGACTGCATCTAATTAAGTAACTCACCAAAACCGCCTCTTCCTCGTCGTTGAAAACCTGTCTATTCATCTGGTAGCCGATTATGACAGCTTCCACAGGTGTGCCCTTCTCTTTTGCTGCTTTTCTTTTACTGCTTTTTTATTATTCTATATAAATTGTTAGGGCCAAATGACATAATCCGAAGTCTTTTGAGATCCCACGAACTTTTTTAGATTTATCCTCCTCTAAAATAGTTGCTGCTTGCTTGTAAGTATTTTTAGGTATTTTACCCAACTTTGTTTTTCTAATAGACGTCCTTATTCTTTAAAAAAAAAGACATAAGATATGTAGCACCAATTATATCATTCGACAACAAGCACTACGGGGCAGGTAGTGACATATCACAACCTGCCCCTAGCAAATGTAACTTTTAACCCCAGCGCCAAATCTGACCTTTTAAGGTTATGCAGTGAAAACGTCAATAAATATAGCTGTATAAATATAGATCCATTGCAAAACGAAAGCATTAGGGCGTAAAAATCACAGCAAAGACTTCTCTGCCTTTATGGAACATAGGTTACAAGCCAATATTACGAAAAGTTAAATATTTTACTAACCTGCGATTTTAATGGCGGCATGCGCGGGCTCTTCTCACAAAAACGCTGTAGCCACTAACTCTCGCGGTGTGCTAGCCAGTGGTGGCGGGGCTATTTGTCTCTTTCTAACGTCAGTATAGCGTTTTCTGTTTCGCGGCTATTGCCACTGTAACTACCTACCCCTGTCACATCCAGCCCCGGTCTCCCCTATATTATTCGAGGGCAAATTATTTTTACCTCGGGCGGTGTACTTTGAATCCCTCACGCGCTCAGGATTCTACGTTAGAATTCCTCGCTATGCTCGGGATTATATTCTAAAATCCTTCGCTTCGCCCGTGATTCAAAGTAGCGCCCTCGCCGTAAAAATACTATTTTGCCCCCTTGTTATACAATCTAGGTACCTACTATTATCTCGTGAATGCGTGGAGGTATCAACACCGTAGGTATATTTAGGTCTACAGCTCCTTGAATCTGTAAAATAGTAAATTTTTAAATTAACGCAGAAAAATATTCATTAACCTAATACCTACCTTAATAACGATATTAGTTGGAGATGTCGAAAAAAATAAGGTGTCTGGAAGCTTTTCCGAAAACGCTGCCTAAACCCTTAGAGGCATAACAAAATAATGTATGGTAGAATTGTGTAACTTATAAAGGCCTACAGAATAGTCAAAAAATGATAGAGCCCAAATTCTAATGCAAAAAAAAAATAGGAATGCAGAGATGGTCGACAGAAGAAAACATTGCTTATACAACAAATATGACAAAAAATTTACTGTATGACTTGATTTAAAAAGTAAAAAGACCATACTCTATACATCCAAAAAAAAGTATGTGTGTGTAACTTTTACGCGTGATTGAAGTAAAACTTCTTTGCCATTGATGGCATCAAATGTTATATTAATATCAATCATTCGAATTTTGAATAGCGGAATAGTAGATTGTTAACCGAGGGTGGAAAGAATCACAGCGAGGGCGGCTATAGTCCAAGTCGGAATTGATTCTTTTACCCGAGTTAAACACTCTACTTTTCATATCGAATATGAGGAAAATAAAACTAGTAAAAGTAATATTATTCAAATCAGTAGGTAATAATATAATAAGATTTTTTAATTAGTTTTTTTTTTTACATATATCTCTTCACAGCTGACAACAGTTCTATTTTTAAAGTTCATTCCGGCGCTTAGGTGGAAAGTAATTTGTATGAGTTTTTCCCTCTCTAGGGAGGGAAACAGCATTTTCCACCCAATAATCAGACCAAGAAATCACTACTTTCCGAGTATGAGAAATGAAAACTATGTTTCCGCTATTCAAAATTCAAATAGCGTTACTTCCGTCAGAAAAAATATCCGAGCTACTCCCTAGGTCGCGCCCAAAAGAAGTTATACTTAAAAAAACTGTTGAGGGTCGAGAGTCTGTACATGGAAGATAATTTGAAAATTTTAATTGTAGGGCGTTCTCTAATCGATACTAAAGCCGAAAATGTAATTAAAAATTTTCATATCTCTCTGTCCGTATTCCGAATAAGTATCACGCTGAAACTACTGAATTGATTTAAATGCAACTTGGTACAATTTGAGCTTATGATCCGAAGAAGGTTCTGGGATACTTTTGATCCCGATATTTTGCGCGGTTCCTTTGTCAGAGGGCAGGGCAGTTTTACACGCTGCTTGATGAGTCTGATGAAAAAATACCTCTCCTTTCGTACACCTTATGTGACGTAAACGAAGATGCAAGGGTCAGCTAGTTTGTTATAAGATTTATGACATACTTCAGCCATGTGGCTTAAAAGTTCTCTGGTTACCACCGTATCATCCTGAACTAAACCCAATCGAAATAGTAGGGGGATTGAAAAAAAGGTACGACTTTCCTTTAACTGCCGTCGATTTTGGGGGGGAAGGGGTGGGGGGAGGGGGAGGGGGTTGCCCACTGCCCCCCCCTAAAAGGAAAAGTTGCGGAACCCCCCCCTTTTCGAGATATTTCAATTTTAAATTTGAAAAAAAATCGTAATTTTAAGCGATATAATCGATAGTAGATGCAAAAAATAAGGAAAGATGCCCATGGAGGGAATGAGGGTAAGCCCCCCCTTCATCAAAAAAATAGGGGGACTGATTCACATGAATTTAAGTATATATGTTGACTCTGCCACATCTCCGGCGCTGCGGGGCGAGCAGCCTCTACGCCCTAGCGTAACAAATCACAGGCATCTATCCTCACCTCCGCAGCTTCGGCTTGCTGGTCGCCTCCGGCGACCAGCCTCAGCCGCTCCGGCTCGTCTGCTGCCTGTGATTTGTTACAGCGGGCGGAGGCTGCTCTCCCTACGCGCCTCCGGTTCTATAAAAACACTCTAGGGTTAGGCCAAACTCGTACCAGGTGGAGTCGGGGTACATCAATTCGGTTCTTTGACCCAAGTCGACCTAATTTATCATATTTGTATCTGCCCTAATAGGTTCTGTTAAAATAAAACAAATTAAATACTGGTGGTGGCAAATTAAATACTCGTACAAAATGGCGTCCCGGCAAAACAAACAACACGCGATTTCAATAGTTTTTTTTTTTTTTTGCTTCAAATTTCTTGACGTCTTTTGTCTATGCACTATTTCGACCAATAATACGATCACAGTTTGACAGGCTCACTCAAAATGGTGTTGTTTGTTTACAATTAATATGAAATTTCAATATTTTTTTTCTCAAAAACTACGCATCTCCGCATGTTGTGACTTTACGTGTGTGCTTATATTAACGTTACCTTTCTGTAAAAAAATTACCAGCCCCCAACTCGACGGCAGTTAAAGGAAAACTGAGCCATATGTTTAACATACATTTCACCCCCATATTTTTTATTTTAGTTAAACAAGTGTTTTTGTATTTTGTACTTCACTGTACCTCTTGTCACGCACACGAAGTCACTGTGTTTATACGAGGCTTACCCACACATAGGGCCGCGCGCACAGATGAGTTGAACTTACTATACCTACTTAGGGTAATTGTGGGTGAGATGCCGCACATTTGCGTTAAAAACTATTATAAAAGAAGTACATGGGAATTGTAAATAAAATATACTTTCAATCAATAGAAGTGTTATTTATTATCAATATAAATTGAAAAAATACTGCAATTTTTAAAAATAATACAATTTATAAATCAAAATTAAAAGTCTGGAAAAGCGGCGTCTATCCTACACTCTGTGGGAGAGTTGCCGCACCGCACGTAGTAACTATTTAGTAATCTGTGACCGCACGAAGATTCTTTTCCGTCCATTCAGCTCTGCTGACATTTCCCTTTCTGATGTACCTACTTCCGAGGCATCCTATAAATTAAAATATTGAATAAACTACCAGAACAGTAGTACTGGTCATCTAACTAATAAACTAGTACAAAGCTTTACCAAAAATCACTCCTAGCAGACGAAGCTACGTCCAATAATTTGTATATAGGTATAATGTATATATATAGCATATATATAAGTAATACTATATATATATATATATATATATATATATATATATATATATATATATATATATATATATGTCTAAATATAAGTGTTTGTACACAGATACATAATATTTGGTTATATTCAAACTATTCTCCCGTTTTAATTATTCACATAAAATTAAGCGCGGCGTCTCTCCTTTTTTGGGGGATAGACGCCGCACTGTGTTAATTAGAATACTAATAAAAACATTTAAAAAATCATTTGAAAAACATGAAGAATACATGCATACTCTGCTATAAAAATAGTTCTTACCTTGATTACTACGCGTATCAATAGCTTTTTTTGATACGTAAGTAGGTACGTCAAATGTTTCGAACGTTTTTATCCACTTATTTTCGCTTAACCACGCGACACAGGTCCAACGCTGGCAGGAGCTGGACGAGCACCTGGCGTCTCGGTCGTTGGTAGTGGGGGGTTCGAACGAGCGGCGTTCGGTGATTTTGTTTATTCAATGAACGGAAATATTACTAGTGCGGCATCTCTCCCCACGCGGCATCTCACCCACAATTACCCTATCATTTTCAAAATTTGTAATTTCAGTTTACCGTGATCAACAGCGTCAAAATTTATGAAAATATTAATTCAGATCCAACAAAAGGATTAAAACACATCTTATAGAAAAATTACTTTTCGTACTTAGTCGCAATCTGAAGGATTTAAATTACCTAAGATTTCCCTAAAAAATCACTTTTTACAAACGCATTAAGGAGTTATAATCGTGTCGAAACTTCCGCCGCCGCTTGTCGAAAGTTAAGAAATTAGGTATTATTCTTCCCTTCTACAAAATACCTACCCATATCTACTGACTGTATTTTCGGTTATGTTCGTGCAGATATTAAACGAGAAAGGCAAAGCCTAGTCTTGTTGTTCTGCCCTGTGGTTATCCGTCCGTGGGCTTACCCAGGACCCCCAGCCGTAGGCAGATGCAAGGGCACCGTGTGGGTTTAGTCGGTTGGAGTCCGGTATAGCATCCATGAGGAGTTCCACACCAAAAGAAACGCTTCTTGTTCTACAAAGTGATTTATACTAAGCACAACTTAGGTAGGTACCTACCTAAGTTGTGCTTAGTATAAATCATTTTGTGGAACAAGAAACCTTTGAATTAGATTTTTACAACTGCTTTTCATTGCTTTCAGTTATCCCATGGCTATTTCATTACAATCGACTAACGCCAGCTATCATAGTAAGATTAGTGACCCCAATTTAAGTTTGTGTTCATTAATTACACCACAGTAACTCGTGTTCGAATCCGATAAAAGTAAACTAGATAGTAAGTAGGTACGAAATAGGGAACAATCGGGCACAATTAAAGTTTTCACATTTGAGTAGGTACCTAGGTAGGTACGTACCTACAGGTCAGTGGCGGCTGTTTAATGAACGAACTTGTGGAATCTTGTACGCCAGCGGCGATTCTCGCCAACTGCCTTGCTTCTATTAGGTAGGTAGGTATATACTTATGCTATGGATGGAAACTATTACCACCCGCGCCTACTGCCATTCCTATGTCTCCTGTAAACCAGACCAGAACAGCTACATCGAGCTTATACTTGCCTACTTAGTAAAGTCCAAGGGGCTTTCCGAGTTCCTGGGTACCCGTATCGAAATTAATCAGAAGGTACCTAAATTGAGGGGGTTGAAAAGGGTCCTACCTACACCTAACCTAACCAACCTAGGTACTACCTACTTCAATTTATTGCAAAGGTTGGAAAGCCATTAGTAGGTAGTAAGTAGAGATGGGCCGAGTGACACTTTTGCCGAGTAACGAGTACCGAGTTTTACTCGGTTCAATTTTTTTCCAACCGAGTACTCGGCCGAGTAACTCGGTTCAATAAAATTCCCGTTTCGGGCCTGAAAACAAGTACAAACAGGTTCTCGCGGCACGAGCGGTCAACTCGCGTTGATACACCCCTCACCCCGCCTGCGCCTTTCATCTATTAGTCGCTTGCTAGTTTCCAAAAAAAATATATATATACTCTGTTATAATATTAATTATCAACCAATCGAATAACTCAGCTTCTAGGAGCCCACTGCTGGACGTAGGCCTCTTCCAGTTCACGCCACAGTACACGGTCCTGTGCCTTTCGCATCCAGTCCCGGCCTACGACCTTCACCAGGTCGCGGTCCATCTGGCGCGTGGACGTCCTACCCTACGTTTATAGATGTGGCCAGCCCATTGCCACTTTAATGTGCTTATTCTAGCTATGTCGACCACTCCGGTTATCCGCCGAATAACATCATTTCGGAGTTTATCCCTTAGAGATACTCCAAGCATGGCTCGTTCCATAGCTCACTGTGCAATTTTGAGGGCATGGACTAGCCCTACCGTAAGTGTCCACGTCTCGGCACCGTATGTCATACCTGGTAGTACGCACTGATTGTAGACTTTCGTTTTCAGACACTGCGGTATAGGCGAATTGAAAACGCAACGTAGCTTGCTGAAGGCTGCCCAGCCCAAACGGATCCTTCTAGCGATGTCCTTGTCCAGGTGCAATATTTTAATTATATTCACCTAAATATATTGCTTTACTTAAACCGAGTATACTCGGCATTAAAACCGAGTTATTCGGCCGAGTACGAGTATCAAAAAACCTGCCGAGTGCGCCGAGTACCGAGCATCAACCGAGTACTCGGCCCATCTCTAGTAGTAAGGTACCTACCTACCCTAAGATAAGCTAGCAAAAAAAGCTCCTGCCCTCTTCCTCACTCTAGTTAATTACGGTCCTAACTTCTAGGTAACAGATAAGGATAGAAGGAAGTAGAAGTCTTCATGTAGGTACCTATCTATAAGAAAGAGCGATGTGGGGCAGTCAGATGAAGTTCAACTGTCTTTCGCACTCTCTATCGCTATGGTGACACATAATACCTACAGACGTAGGTACAAGGTACACAAATTCATGTGGGAATCCCTATTTGGAATAAGTAAAAGCCCCGGAGCACTTGCAATTCACACATTCAACACATACGGCTCGTTTAAGCTCAACTAATGGTTCTGACTATCTCTTGTGTAGGTACCTGAGTAGGTCTGTGGCCTGAGTAGATCCAGTGTATCGAATTTAAAATTAATTAGGAAGCGCTTCTTAAAATAATATCTAATGTTATTGAACATAATGTTTCTAAATTAAAAGAAAAAAAAAATGGTGAATATCCAAAATAAATCTATTACTTAATTAATACAGGGATGCTATGCCGGACTCTTATAGACTAAAAACCACACAGATTCTACCTAACAGTCTGCAGTTGGGAGCCCTGGGTACCTAAGCCCTCGTAGAATGTCCCCAGGACTCCCAAAAACCACTTAGAAAAATAGCCTAAAAGAACAGAAATTACCGCTAGTCTCATTAACGATTAACCTCGTCAGCTCAGCCGGTTCTTCTCAGATCGGCACCTAGTTGTGAACTGGTGTGTTTATTGAATATCAGTAGGTAGTCTGTTTCCTTCGTAGAATGATTTAGATTGTTGAAATAATGTTAATTGAGTTTTATTTAGCTAAGAGCATAATGTAGGGAATGTGTAATACGTCGTAGAACCTACTGTATTTCAGCTTGCCAGGGATCGATCAAATCCGCCATATCTATACAATCGTCAATCTAAATTAAAACCACGTCAATCTAAATGACCTAGTAGGTACTTACCTACCTAATCCAAGGGTATGAAATAATTAACCATTGTCCTGTCGGAGAGTCTCTTCCGCGAGGAACAGATATGCTTGAATTAAGCAGAGATGATTTTAAAAGGCTATTTAAGTCGTGTAATGTATGACTGCAGGGCACAAACGCAGGAAACGGAAGACATTAAAGTGCGCCGCGCGAACGATAGCTCCCGTAATGTGACAATGACGCCTAGATACATATAACTGCACGTGGATAACTGCGCTAATAATTATCTTGAGTGCAGTGATAACTTACTGTGTGGAGGTTATTTTGACACGTAGAATTTGTTACTAGCTGTGCCCCACGGCTTTGCCTGTCACATGCGAAGCCCTGGGGCACAGCTAGTAGCACATACCTATCTACTTACTATGAACACCGTAGCACTTATTTTCATCTACTAGTATTTGCAATAATGCTAGATTTGCTGACAGTTTTGAATATTCTGTTAAGCATATTACGTCACGGTCAATCCTGAGATGGGTGACCACATTGTATGGCATTTCCATTCACAAATCATCTTTCCTATGACTTGTGCTTACAATTCTTGGATCTCTGTAAGGAAAAAAAATATAAAAATATTTATCTCAGTTCACGTTTTATTGCAAAACTTTGTAGTTTCCTTCCTACGGATGTGACCACTACCTACTTGATATTAGAGGACATGTTTTTTGATATTTTTCCGTTATTATGACCATATCCGTTTTCCTTAACCACTGAAGTATTTTAAGCTATTTCATGACATCTAAAGGAGCACTAACTGTAGATACCTATAAAACATACACACATACATCGTGGCGCCTCTTTTCCCGAAAGGGTAGATAGAGACATTCAAACACACTTGAAACCGTGAGGTGGTGAGTTTATTGCCTTGTTGACATGGTCTGATGTACCTAAATTGTAGCTTTTAGTAGGTAGGTATGTTGAAATTTAAAGCCCTTTAGACAATTCTACCGATATCACCAGATTGGCTTACGCCATCGTGAATCTGAAAATCACGAATATTTCTAAGGAAATATCAACATTTGGCTGCAAGTAGGTAGGTAGGTACCTACATAACTCACACTAGGTACCTACCGCCGACCCTCGGTAATGAGACGCGGCTGTTGAATTCTATCAGCGGTAATTCCGTGAGTGCTTTAATGCAACGAGCTTTCCAAATTTCAGATTTCAAACAAGGGTTTTTAAAACAATTTACACTTTTCCGGATTCCTATCCATTTGACAAGCGTATCTACCTACCTAATCGTTTAAAATTACTGAAAATATTTTTAAATTTTTAATAGATTAAATATAAAGTAACTACTTATATATCTAGATACATTAAGGGTAGGCAGCACAAGCGTAGCACCTGTGGTACGTACGTCTATCGTCCAATATTAAACTTGTCGGTAAAACTATTGACGGCCTTATTGGCACCAATCTCTTTCAGGCAAACCATCTCCGTAGACTGTAGCGTAGCAAGTTCTTTGAGGGTGCTTTGAAGATGAGCAATTTGTTACTGTACCTAATGCCTTACATTTCGTAATTTTTGATGTAGGTACCTATATACTGGTAAAGTTTAAAGAAACACAATATCAGAGGAGTAATTAATAGTAAAAGGCACACAAACGCCTGACAAATGCATTTCCTCTCCCTGCTCCCGTGCATATAAAACCGGCCAAGTGCGAGTCGGACTCGCCCATGAAGGGTTCCGTAGCAGCAAGTAACATAATTTAAAAGTTCTTGTAGGTCGTTGTAACTTTTATTGATGTTTTAACACGTTCGCAGTGGTAGTGATTTTTCTAGGCGAATATTGCGGTTTATGACGTATTAAAAAAAAACTACCAACTCGATCTCTTTCAAACCATTTTTCGTTGGTAGTTTTTGTGGCAATTTAGGTACATCATATATTTTTTTTAGATGTATCTTTTTTTTTTTATATATATGTATTTAGCTCGCCAAATTGACGTCGCCATCGTCTCGTCATCGTCAGCCTAATGGAAAGCCGTAGCGCATCTAGCGATTGGGGGCCACCTTTGAAAGTGGTCCTCAAGTTGGCGGCCTTGTGATGTGCCTCTTCACGCTCCGCTAAAATCATTCTCTTAGATTAGAAGTTAGAGGGGGGGGGGGGCACATTTTTCTACTTTGGAAGTGTCTCTTGCGCAAACTATTCAGTTCAGATACATCTACTTACCAAGTTTCAATAGCCTAGGTCTTATGGTTTCGGAGAAAAGTGGCTGTGACATACGGACGGACTGACAGACAGACATGACGAATCTATAAGGGTTCCGTTTTTGCCATTTGGCTACGGAACCCTAAAAACGATTGTTTATTATCCTTCACTATAATACTTACACAGTATAATACTTTTCATCGCACACCTTAATGGAAACTGTGAAATATGGGTGACGATACTTGGCTATTTATTTCTTTTTTAAACTAATGCAAATAATAATATTTTACCATGTACCTACCTTATACTTGCCAATGTCGCTGGTTTCAAAGGTATTGTATCTACCTATGCTTTTGAATACCTATCTGCATAGGCACCTACTTAACTGTTTACAAACGATCAAGTACCTACTACCGTATTGAAATTCGCACGATTTGTGTAATTTATTATAGATTCCGGGTCATATTAATATTTACTGCTGTGAAATTTCAGCTCACCTCAATACAGATTCTAGATTCAGAACGTAGATTAATTTATTAGACTCTGCTAAGATGATATGATTCGCTATGCTATGCTACGAAATTAATATAGTATCCGCTGGCCTGTGCTACAAAATAGCTACGCTATTGCTACGAATTAAAATCTCTCCGACTGTGAAAGAACTATCATGGCAAACTTTAAGCTCTGTTATCAGTAACTGTAGTGAGTGCATCCAATGAATAGATACGGTTGGTGTCACAGTCAGATATGCCCAAAAAAATATATTAGCAGACAAAATAACTGCCAATATATTTATTTATTTATTTTACACTTTATTGTACGCCAAGTAAATACAATTATGGTTCATAAATACAGTGCAAGAAGATGTACAATGGGCGATCTTATCGCTAAAAAGCAATTTACCTAATCACAGTAGATATTTATACCTACTAATATTATAAAGAGGGAATATTTGATTGTTTGTTTGCATCGAATAGGCTCAGAAACTACTAAACCGATTTGAATTTTTTTTTACTGTTGGAAAGCTATCCACGGGTGACATAGGCAATATTCTATTCCCGTATTCCCACGGGAACGGGAACTTCGCGGGTGAAACCGCGTGGCATCCGCTTGTAGGTAGTTACCTTCCTAATACAATTCAATAGGTACCACAAAGCATATACCTATCTAATATCCATTTCCAGAAACAGTGTTAATCAAGTTAATACGTCGTTGTGCCTCGACCCAGTCAAGTGTGATAGTTAAGATTCACGCGTCGCATGTCGTGTTCATTTATAATATTAACTGTAAACGTTGCGCGGAGTAATTGCTAAACTTACAAACAGCTAGGTATGTCAACTTGAAATATAGGTACAGGCGTTGTTGGTTCTGTAACAAACTGTTGATAGAGTCTTAATACCTACAATATTACTCCAGTTGTGTAAATACGATGATATCACACATTATATTGGTTTTACAAATAATTACGTACATAGATACAGCCAGCCTTGTGCTCTTAGTGAAAGGGTCCCGTAATTAACCCTTTGGCTACGGAACCCTAAAAATAATATCAACTATCTCGATATAGGTAAAATTCAAGCCAGTCCACATAACCACATTTTAACTAGGTTACTAAATTACCCAAGAGATGCAAGATATTGATTAAATCCATGTATCTTAGATACTCAGAAATATTTGAAAAGTTCCTCCAAAATCCTAGTACTCAGTGCGCGCAGCAGAGAGAACAGCGCCAGTTTCCGGGAAGCGGAAGGTATAATCCACCCGGCCCCGGCGCACTCGATAAGCTCTAATGTTACGCCGCAGTAACGCCTACGCCACGTCATGTCACCACGTCAGCACCAAAAACTTCTATATAAACTGAGGTAGACGCGCCGTACTCTAACAAACGAGATTTCAAAAGCAATCCTCAAATACACACATTACTAAGACTACACTCATTTATAAATATTTTTTACGTAATTGTCACCACACACAATAGCAATATACGAATAAAAAAAGAGTAAAAGAGAAGGCGTATGGACTCCGATTGCAAGTCGAGCACCTACTCTCGAAGTTTAGACTTACAACAGTGCGAGCAACGCTGCTAATTGGCGCAGTTTACAGGTTTCAAAAATCGGTGCGTAGGGCATGTCTACCTCAGTTTATATAGAAGTCTTTGGTCAGCACACGTTTATGACGCCTCTGTATTTCTCTCTGTTAATCCACCAGTAAAGAACCACTCAAGTGATGCTCTATCAGTTGTAGTTTTAGTGTTGCATCTACCTACTAATATGCAAACATCATTTTTGTGGTATGACTATTTACACGCCCCGTACCATCTCCCTCACTCTTTGGTTTATTTAAATTTAAGGATAATGAAGTTCTTAATGAAAGACCATAATTATTATTGAACAAAATTTATTTAACAAAATTGATAAAACAATACATTTTGTTGTATGTAAACGTGAGTTTTATCTACTTAGAAAAATCCATAGAAGTTGCTCAATTATACGATCATTCTCATCTTCATAATTAAATGGACAATGTAACGTCGTGTTGTATTTTGAAAGTTATATGTTTAGAAACAATTATTTTTACACCGGAGTTAGGTATGTCTGCTTGGAAATAGCCGGTATCCATACTAATATTATAAAGCTGAAGAGTTTGTTTGTTTGTTTGTTTGTTTGTTTGTTTGTTTGTTTGAACGCTAGGATCTCAGGAACTACTGGTTCGATTTCAAAACTTCTTTTACAGTTTGATAGTCCATTTATTGAGGATGGCTATAGGCCATATAACATCACGCTAAGACGAATAGGAGCGGAGCAGCAATGAAGAATGTTTCGAAAACGGGGAATTATTTTTACCGTTTGAGAGCTTCCGAGGCGTACGCTGCCTAAATGCTTAATGTTACGTAAAAATTTTGTATTACAAAATGGTTTCTCTTAAAAAGTTCTATAAAAAAGTCCGCGACAGCACATGTCTATCTTTTAAGGTTCGCTCACAATAACCTAATTTGTCTTTCTTTTAAGGTTAGCTCACGATATTATCATACTGAAGAGTTTGTTTGTGCTAGGATCTCAGAAACTACTGGTAGCATTACAAAATAATTTCACAGTTTTATAGTCCACTTATTGAGAATGGCTAATGGCTATATAACATCACGCTAAGACAAATAGGAGCGGAGCAGCCATGAATAATGTTTTAAGAACGGGGAAAATTTCTTTCTTTTGAGAGCTTTCATTGCGTACGTTGCCTAAATGGTTAAAGTTCCGTAAAAATTGTGTACTACAAAATTTTTCCTCTTAAAAAGTTACAAAAAGAAGTCCTGAACAGCATATGCCTATCTTTTAAGGTTCACTTACAATAACCTACTTCTTAACCTTTACGCCGGGAGTAAACGTTTTCTGCAGCAGTAGCCAGTCAACTGAAAGATAATACCGGCCAAGTGCGAGTCGAACTCGAACACGATAAGTTCCGTACCAAACAAAAATAAATGCGACGGAACCATTATCTCACTTCAACAAAGTTGTGCGGGTCAACTCTAATGGTAATGAATATAAGCGACGCGAACGGGAAAAATTATATCACTTTAAATATTAATACCTCTCTAATAAATATAAGACACGCGACGGGAGTAAATGTGACTTAAAATATTAATACTGTACGACTCTCTTTCTCACTCTCATGTGACGCAAACGAAGTTGCGCGGGTCAGCTAGTACCTAATATAATTAGACTAGGAACCTACCTCTCCTATAAGGACAGGAACGTAAATATTTCTTTTGTCAGTTACATAGATGTAGGTAAGTATATTAGGTACCTATGTTCTTCATGTATGACACAATTTTATATTATAAAATAGCGCAGTTACTTACCTATACCTAACTACCTATTACCTATACTTACTGTATTTTATTTATATTATAAAACATAGGTACTTAAATACATACAGGCACGCCTTTATCTTTAACAGGTGTAGACAAAGGCGTAGTAGGTATATGCCAATATGTCACATTAATTTAGGCTAACTAACTAGATTACTATCACATGAACTTTCATTGCTTTAAACTATACCTAACTTTGCTTAATTTGAGTATTTCTGTTTCCTTTTAAATAGTTCAATGGAAAAGTTCTGTAAAGGAAAATAATTAACACAAGAAAATAAAGTGATAAGCAATGAGATTATGATCCGAAAGAATAAATAAGTTAGATATACTAAAAATATTACGTTCAAAATGTTTATTGAAACGTTATAGGTAGGTAGGTATACGTTCGAAACTTTGTATTAAAATGGCTATTGATTCATGCTGACACTATTATGAAACTGAAAATTAATTATTAGGTATCAATAACATAGGTAATGTTATCATTACCTGTACCTACATGTCACAGCAGAGATTTCTATCATGTTGGATTTAACCAACATAAGTATGTACCTACCGAGTTCTAGTTACATTTAATAAAGGATCATTTTAGAAGGCGTACGAGAATTTAACCTGGGTTTAAAATTTGATTTGTCTTCATGGTGATTAAATTAAAAAACACCATTACACTTGAGTAGCATTATCAGCAGTATTCATTAAAAACTGTTCTATCACTTCACAGGAATTTCCTTTTCTACGTTTAGGTGGAGGTTTTGGTGCAGTTCTCGACCTACCTACAGTACCACTGACCACATTCACTGAATATCCTGGCCTGAGCTCACGGTTCTTCACTATACTCTCCTGTTCTGACAGGGTTACTGTCAGAGGTCTTTGCTGTAATTTGATCATCTGGTTATCAGTCATAACTTGTAGTGCTAACAGTTGATTATGAATGTTGGGTGAACTCGAGCTGTTCCTGGGTATTGTAGCGTGTGGAGTGCCGGGAGATGGTGAAGGCGCTTGTTCTACATCATCTGCATTACTTGGTATTTTCCCTATTGGTACGAGATCCATTTCACTCTTGTTCAAACTACAATAGTTTCCTCCATGAGAAAATAATCTTACATTTAAGGTGTCATAGTATGGGATAACACCATTCAATGTTGAGTAAACTTGAGGACGTAAACTGTTGTCTTGAACCATTTTTGGTTTTCGTGGTAGTGTGACGTAACCTTTTGTATTATTATGTTGGATAGAATCCTGGTTGATAGGATTTTGAAATCTACTGTACAAAGTTGGGTCGATAGCTGTTACTCCATAACCAGGAGATTTTATTAGACTTGCAGTGCTGTGTAAAGTTCCTCCGACGGCGACGGGAGAAACTTTCGTACCTCTAACAGGAAACGACAGCAGGTCTGGTGGATACGCTTGTTGGTCGTATGTCACACGTAGGTCTGTGAGTGATGGTTCTGGAGGTACCTTGTTGAGTTTCAAATCATGATGATGGTTGTTGTCTTTTGTTGATGCTGTGAACAAATATAAACATGCTGTAAATTTTAACACAAGTTTTTGGACTCCATGATGAACAGTGGTACATAAAAGGATAACATTTAATCTATCCAAATGCTTTTCCAAATTTCATAATTATACATGCTATGCTTAGAGTAACTATATATTAGAAGGTAATATATATTCTGATGAGATGCTATGTAAGTATAGGTACACAACCTCTAACTTCTACTTTAATTTAAGAAAAATAAACAACAAAAAATTTAGTTTAAATTATTTACAGAAGTGCCTAGGTAGGTACCTACCTACTTAGGACAAATTTATCATTAGGTAGGTATTTGTTGTTATGACAAAACAGTAGTACAAGTCAACAATAAAAGAGACCCTGGACAAAAATTATTTGAACAAGCTCATGACAGTAGGTAAACACCAAAATGTCTCTTACTAACTAACAACAAGGATCATTACATTTTATATTCTATTGGAGCGGAGCCTCGGGGCAATTATAAGACACTTTGTACAAAATACGCCTCATAACGGCAAGTTGATATGAATATTGTATCTGTATACAATGTTCTCTGTCGTTTCTTTATGTTTACGGCACGAGGGCGGAGGTAGAAAAATTATTAAAATACCTACACTTTCTTTCTTCATTTACATTTTGAATCTGTTTAGCAACTAGGTACGTAGGTATTATATGTTATTGATATGCTTTCACAGTGAAAAATAAATAGGAAAACGTGATTACGACCTTGGTTAATGCTTTGAATAGAGTTGAAGTAAAGTTCAGTGAAGGATTTCACAGCAATGTCCATAAGTAGGTTTGTCATAGGAAACACACTGTCTGTACCTATTTATAGTTAATTAAAAGTCCCTAAAATATAACAATGCCTTTGACTAACAATGGAGGGCCGCAATAAGCTAACTTTTTGTAATGATAGGTCCTACATCAAAGTAAATTGAACAAGAATTTATGTTGAGTTTCACATAGTTATTCCTAAATAATGTTATCATTCAAAATACTTCTTAATTTGTTTACTCAAACCAAAACCATTGAGTGAATTTGAAAGTAACGAAAAAAATTGAATACTTTGATGACTAAATCTTGCCACTACTTAATGTAAAATGAACGCAAATTGTATTATTTAACCTACCTGATGCAGGTTTATTTTCCAGTAAAGTTCTATGTAATTCAGACATCTCTGTAGCTTCTGTCTTGAACGTCGGCGGTGCATTACATGTTCGAGGTGGTTTTGTTACAGGGTTTACTTCAATTATTAAGGTCTTTTCTGTCTCAGAAACTATAGAGTTTTCAATTAATTGTTTTCCATTTGAAGAACGAGCATCATTTTTAATTAGTCTTTTAATTTCATTATTTTGAGTCGTGAAATAGCAAACCACTAATGCAGCGCCAAACATAATAACTATTGCAGTTAAACACCCAACAAGAATAGCAAAAGAATCAGTATCTATGCCAGCAATAGTCCCCGCACCTCCATACTTAGATAACACAAGAGCCAAAGTTTTTTCGTCTCTTCCACCGTGATTCTCAGCAACACAGGTGTAATTTCCTCTGTCATTGTATCGAGCAAAGTGTATAGTGAGATTGAGCCACCGAATCAAATCCATTGTGTTCTCAGTCACACTGTACCTGATTTCTCCGAATGACTTTAAATCTACAGTTCTACCGTTAAATCTCCAAGCAACTTCAGGGGGTGGATTTCCAACTACTTTACAAATTAGAGTCACGTTTTCGTCATAACTTTTGACCGTAGTGTCAGGCACCGGCTCTAGAATCGTCGGCCGGCATGCAAAGTTTGTTGAATCTAATTCACTCCAAAGTTTGTCTTGTACAGATGTTGGCTCAGTGCATGATGTAGGTGGTGTGTACAAATTGTGACTGATGACCCAATCTCTGAATGTTTGCAGATTGCAGTCACATCGCCATGGGTTGTTGTGTAAATCTAAACCAGATAAATTTCTCAAACCCATTAAAGTTTCAGGTTTCATTTGGTTTAATTTATTACTATTGAGTCTCAATATTTTCAGCTGTGGCAAGTTGATGAAAGCTTTCGTTCCTATTCGGTGTATTCGGTTGTTATTGGCCTCAACCTTTTGTAAGAATTTTAAATTGCGAAAGATACCATCTTCTAATTTATCAATAGAGTTGTAACTTAAGTTTATCAATCTTAATTTTTCTGTGCCTTTTAAGGTGTCAGGATGAAGAGACTGGATTTTATTCTTAGAAAGATCTAATTCTATCATGATTGCTAGAGTGGCGAATGCTGTTTTATGTATCAATTCAATATTGCACTCTTTTAAAAACAATTTCTTTAAGTTACCGAGACCAACTTTCTTAAATCCCTCTTGATGTAACTGTAGTAAATTATTGTTAGATAGATCTAAGATCTGAATTTCGCTACTCAAATTAGCGGGAATTATTTTTAGGCTGGAGTTTGAGCAAATGGCCGCTTTATTCCCAGATTGCCACCTACAGTCGCAAGGCCGCTGACAATCGGTGGTAAAATCTGCCAACGCCGTGGTGAGCAGCACGAAAGGTATACAGATGATATTCAACGATGTTGTCCAATATTTATGAGCCATTTTGCTTTGATGCCGGTCATTTCTTTGTGCTGGTGCATTCCGCCGGCTTGCTCTTCAACCGATGCATTGATATTCTGCAACGAAAGGAAAATTGAAATCAATGACAAAAGTTCTATATACCTATTTTTATTACCTATCAAACCGGTTAAGCAATGGCTACTTTTGGGTAAAATTGAAGGCACGCCAAAGTGACAAAATTAGTCGCACAAATATTAAGTGCAACAATGAATGCAGAGCGAGTTATAAGATCTACCGATTTGATAACAAGATTTATTCACTGAAGGTCAAGTCAAAACATTTTTTTTGTATTGCCATACATTAATACCTATAATATTTAATTAAATTTATAATTTTAAACCATCATAGAAACTACACTGTCACAAATCCTCATCACCTACTAAAGAGCTCAAAATTTAATCAAGACCAATGTTGGTCTTGATTAAATTTTGAGCTCTTTAACTAGCTTGTTAAGTGACATAATTATGTAATTATGTCACTTAACAAGCTAGTTTAGTCGGTTATAATAAATCCACCAACGGTAATCCCTTACCCCCTGCACCACAGATGGGTGACACAGTAACGACCGCAGTAATAGGTGACGCATTTTTGCGTTGAATTATGTAAGTGGTTTAAACGTTGCTGAGGACTTTTAAACTAAATTAATATATTACAGATGGCGTAGAAAAATATACCCAAGGAATATTTTTTACATCGATATTACAAATACAACGAAATATTTATGAAGGTACCTAATTTTAAATAAATAAATTCATTTTCATTTGAGTAAAAGCGATGCCAAGTTTCCCTAGACAGTTAATTACTTACCTAAAGGTTCATCAATATATCAATTTAATTTTATAAATATTCTTTACTTTGGTTTACAAAATTATATTTTGAATTGACATTAATTAACTGATAATAAGAGATACACAATGGAAACAACATTGTAGTGAAGTGAACGTACATTAGCGTGACAAATCTCCCTCTGTCGCTCGTGATGAGAATGACATTATGTAGTCAGCCATAGATCACGTGGTCTTTATGGCGCACCCTGTGCTTTATAATTATATGCCATGCTTTCATACAAAACGTATTTAATTTTTTATCTGAGCACACTTTTCATCTAAGAAATGAAGAAAGAAGCGCAATAATACCAGAACCAACTTACACTAACCAAACAACGTAAATACTTAAATCCACCAACAATAGATGAGGAGGCTGCGGTGGAAACCAAAGACTTCGACAGACTTTGGCTTAAATCACAGCCTTCTGAAGAGTTATATCCTGGATCCATCCTTTAAGAACACATAGCTTTCTGTGATGAAACATGTGTAAGATAATCTTTTCCATTTATAATTGTTAGTAAAATATAGACCCAATTTATCAGCTACTTAGGCACTGTGTTCTTTCGTAATAAATACCTACTTAGTGAGAGAGTGGACAGGAGCGTATGCTTTTTTTCATGAAAGCGTGGTCACCTTACTTATTCTGTCGCTATGAACGTGCGTGCTATCTGAAAAACCATTTCCCTTTCCTGCGGTTGAAAGAGGGTTATTATGTCTTCCTTGCTTCATGTGTTATTGGCTCTAAAACACCCATCAACAAAATATAGATTGTTTTATAGATTCCATTAGGACGTGCCTAGGGACGAACGTACGATGTACGGATCCCTCGGTGGGCGAGTCCGACTCTCGCTTGTCCGGCTTTTTATTATTGTGTGTGTATTCAACCATCTAATTTTCACTTTAGCAAATATACATTGCTGAAACTTCGTTCACATTTATGTATATTTCAGAACCCTTAGTAGGTACTAGTCTATATCAACATAGGTCTTGGCTACTAAGCTGTTTTGTAAGCCTACCCGCTGTGTACATAGACTGGCCTGATTTGACTAAACAAGTAACATTAAATGCCTACTTAGTATTTACATTCTACGTGCCATGATTTAACCAAGCTTATTTTTGAATTCCATTAATAATTCGGTTGAAGATTTTTATTTAGGTACATAGGTAGGTAATAGTGGACGTCACGCGTTTTCATCCGCGCAGTTTTCGTTCCCGTGGGAATACGGGAATGGAATAAAATAGCCTATGTCGTCCGGGGAAAGTAAAGCTTCCCAAATAAAATTACCCAGTAAAAGAATTTTTCAAATCGGTTCCATATACCTAGGTAGATATTCGGAGCCCATTAATTCAATGGAAACAAACAATCAAAATGTTTCCTCTTTATAATATTGGTAGGGGTAGGTAGGTAACGTCACAAACGGTCATCCATACACCTAGTTTCCAACACAAAAAAGTCTATTTTAATTTCGAAACTAATATAATAATTACACAGATACTCTACTTAAGTAATAGAAATCCATAAAACATATTATTTCATTCTCCACGGGCTACGACCAAATTAGTACCAAAGTCATAAAAAAGTGTGTACAGAGCATCACTGGTCCACTTACTCATATAATGAACCTGTCAATATCAGAAGGTATATTTCCCACCCGTCTAAAAAAGTCTGTTGTAAAGCCGTTGTTTAAAAAAGGTGCAAAGACAAATATAAACAACTACAGGCCAATAACTCTCATACCCATATTAGCCAAAATATTCGAGAAAGTAATGTATAATAAAATAGAGGCATTTATATCCTCATGTGATATACTAAAGAGTCAACAGTACGGATTCAGAAAACAGAATTCGACCTCATTGGCATGTTTCTCATTGGTGAGGCAAATTACACAATGTTTCAATGATAGGGAGATGATAGCTTGTATATTTCTCGACATGACAAAAGCCTTTGACTTCGTATGCCACAGAACACTGTTATCAAAGTTGTATAACTACGGCATACGAGGAATCGCTCAAAAGTGGATCCAAAGTTACCTGAACAATAGACTGCAATGTGTCGAGCGAGCTAACGAAAATTAAGAATCGTCGAGAAACAAAATACAACTCATCTTATGCATATAATAGATTCGGCGTACCACAGGGCAGTATCTTGGCCCCACTTTTGTTTCTATTATACATCAACGATCTCCCTGATGCAACAAAACATGAAACTATCCTATTTGCACACAACGCTATTGTCAAGGGTTACGATAAGGTAGCATTGGTAGTGGAAATAAATCGAACATTGGAAACAGTTACACAATGACTAGAACAGAATAACCTAAAGCTTAACATTGACAAAACTAATATCGTACAATTCCGGACATATAATTCCAAAATATCAAATCTTGAAATAGTATACAAAAATAAAACTCAAAACATTAGTAATAGTTGTACATTCTTAGGTATAGTAGTTGACGAGTTTTGTAATTGGAAGCTCCAAATTGAGAAAGTTCTTGGAAAAATTGACCGGTACATATTTGTTCTAAAAAGAATCTCACAAACCGTGAATATCGAGGCAGCTTTGGTTGCATATCATGCGTACGTGGCCTCAGTGCTTCGCTACGGTATTATTGTATGGGGTAACTCAACTGAAGTAGAAAAGGTTTTCAAGGCTCAAAAGAAATGCATCCGAGCAATATGTGGAATCAGGCAGATTGATAGCTGTAAACCTCTATTTCAGCGACATAATATTCTCCCCTTGCCTTGCTTATATATCTATTCGAGATATGTGTTTTTGTCAAGAAGTATCCTACATTATTTAGAAAGTTGGGAGATTTCGAGAATAGCCGAACTAGACACAAAAATCGACTAAAACTACCCAAAATAAATTTGGAATGTTTCCGCAAAAATGTATTCTGCATGTGTATTAGAATCTACAATCACTTACCTGACGGTCTTAAATACTTGCCTATGACAAAGTTCAGCAGGGAATTGCATAGAATTCTTAATGCAAAAAATTATTATGAAATTAGCGAATATTTTGATGACAAATCAATAAGTATCACAAATAATAATTAAATTGTACCCTTTTGACATTTTATTAATAATGAAAATCTTGACATAGAATTTTATAACAACTCCCTGACATCTTTCTTTCTGTTGACAAATTAGAAAAAAATTATAATGAAAGAGACATATTAATTGAATTTTATATTATTATATTTCATATTACGAGAAATAAATTATAAAGAAAGCGACATATACATATTGATTCAATTTTATATTATATTTCATATTAATTACTGAATTGATTGTGTTCAAACTGCATGTACTGTATTAGTTATTTGATCCCAGAATATTTTATTAGAATTATTGAATAATTACCTATTTGCACGCCCTAAGTGGCAGAATATGCTGTACCCTTTATGTAAATAAGATCTGTAACTAACCATATTCTTGGAAATAAATGAATGATTACTGATTACTGATTCACGGAACAATACATTTATCTCTACTATAATCGTTTCACTCAACCCCGGTACTAATATGCTATAAGTGACAATAACCTCTCATTCCCCCAAATATATCAATTATTCCAAGGTCCGTAATACGGTCGTAAATACCGACATATAACTATATCCTATCGCTTACACCAATAATTCCAATCTCGGTCGACAGAAATGAGCCCATCTATTCCCTTTAGATACGCTCCCTACAACAAAGTAATGTACAGCTCGCGCCACATAACTTTGCGTCCATGAAGTTCGTTCGTTCGCGCTGCATTACGCAATAATAAGTATCACAGGAAAAACTACTGAACAGCTGAGGCGGGCGGGGCGCCTCTGCCGCCTCAGCAGTAGTTTACCTATTGCATAGTACCTAATAATGCATTATTGTGGCCCGAACGAACTAAATTCATAGACGCAAAGTTATTTGGCACGAGCTGTAACTTCGATGTTATGAGGTTAGAGTGAGATGAAAGTGAAACCTAATTTGGATAATCTGTTTTAAATTATTATGTGATTTTATTCAAGCTTTAACCCTTAGAGCTCCTCGCGGCGACCCGTCGCCGCGCATAATAATCAAGTTTTTCCGTAAAGCCCCGCGCGGCGACCGGTCGCCGCACCTACCCAGACGACTTTAAACTTAAATTTAGCCTGCTTACGTCCTACTTTTCAATGAACAGGTTTATTGCATGTGTAGTTTATAACATTTTCTTGTTTTTGGAATCTTATGAAATGACGTCAATGGGCCAGAATTATTTACAAAAATCGAACAGTTGAAGTTGAGAGTGGATTGCGCATGGATGGCGTGCGTTTGTGTAGTACGTGTGTGTTTCGTGTTTTTATTATAAATAATGTGTTTGCATTATTATTTATTATTATACACAGTAAAATAAACAATATATCAATAATCCGGTTGGTGTTTACAGGATCGTAAAATATGGTGTGGTGGTAGAGTAATCAATGTTTTTTTTGTTGAGTGCGTGTGTACCAAGTGCAAGTGTGCGTGTGTGTTTTGTTTTTTATTATAAATAATGTGTTTTCATTATTGTTTATTATTATACACAGTAAAATAAACAATTTATCAATAATCCGGTTGCTGTTTGCAGAATTGAAAAATTTGGTCTGGTAAGTGAGATAAAAATTTTTTTTGGGAAATGGGAAATCTTTTTTCATTTTTAGGGTGGTGGAGCTAGGTCCACGTGATTACCGATTTTCGATATATTTTTTTAGTGTGTTGAAGGGTTAATGGTTCATATACACGTCACACACACCTTTATTCCTGATGGAATAGACAGAGTCGTAGTAAACGCCCACATTTTTCTCGTTATGTTTATGTGACACAAAATAGTGAGCATATATTGCCGTGTAAATGAACAGGCGCAGGCTGTGGTTAGCTGTTGAAATTTCGAAACCGCTATAAAAACCACCTATGTTCAGTCTTTTTTTTACGTGAGGAAAATCCTCCTGGGATGCTTTGCCGGACTTCTACCGACTAAAAACCACACGTATCCCATCTAACAGTCTACGGTTGTCTACGTTCAGTCTGGCCAAAATACTGCTATGATTGGCAACCGGGACAAACGACTTGACAAGCCTTCACTTTCAAAAACACGTATGTACCTAGGTAATTTTTCGTACCTATAGCGTAACATTATACCATAGTGATCGCTTACAGTACCTACACAGAGGTCGGATATCGGATGTCGGCTATCCTCGTCGGACACCGGTAACCGACCGAATGAAAACGCTCTTAGAAGTCGAGAGCTTCTGTACATAATTCGCCTACCTATAAGAATTTCGGATAAATGAAACGAATAACTCGTTTCATTTATTAGAACCGGCTATCTACTTAGCTTAAATAAATTAAAATTTTCAATAAAGGGCATCCTTATTTAAACTTTAAATTAAAAATTCGCCGAAACCTAAAATTCAAAATTAAAATTAACCAAAGTTAATTCAATAGTAGAACAACATTGGTAACTTAGTGCACATAGATAACAACAAGGCTTGAGGGATTTTCTGTCGAACTTGTACCGAATTGCAAAGTAAGATAACGTTATTTTGCAAACTTATGAATCAGAAATACCTATGTTAGGGGTTGGTATTATTTCATTCAATTTAGAAGTTTGTTTGTTGAAAGGAATATTTGAAATACCTAGGTACACTGTTTGCACATTTAGAACTGGCCTGTAACTGAAGATATAACTTTGGTAATCTGTACTAAGTGTATACAACGGTTGAAATAAAGTCTTTCTAAGTTCTGTTTATATTTTAGATGTTATAACCAAACTTTCTACCACCTCAAAATCACTTATTTTAATGTGTAAATTTTCTCGTCTAAACTTTATTACGTATTGAATTCAATTTCAGCCAAACCGGTCCAGTCATTCTCTTAGTTCTGCAAATCATACAAATAGCATTTCATTTTTCAAATGATCCAAATCCAACCGAAAGGGTCGATGAGACGGCCATGACGGACTCAAACGTCACGGTGCTTCTTTATAGTCGTTTATAGACAGGTGACCTGATAGACCACTCACTTCTTTTCATCTTGAGTCTTACCAGTTGCCTTCAGTCCCAATTTGGATTTGTAGCCTGAAGACGGATTCCTTGTCTGTTAGGAGTAGTTGTGAGCAGGTCATGCTCGTGAAAGAGGTTCCCTTCACCACCCTTACCTCAACGTGCGGTGATGAAGAAGCGGGGTAACATCCCACATCAAGCGGTGATCAAACCGAACTCGACCGCCGCTGGTAACATAGAAGTTTGGTTCTGTCACACCTTCTGTCAAGAGATTGTAGAGATCTTTTCAGTTGAAATAAAAACTATATTATGATGGGTACCCAGATGGGTACCCATCATAATAATATAGTTTTTATTTCAACTCATCTTAACTTATTCCCGAAATAAAGGTTCTATCGAGACAACAAAGTGATCCTAGTCCTACATGGATTTCGTTTTCCTTTTGTGTTACGGAGCCCTGAAAACGTAGCAGCTACTACTCGGCTTTTTTATTTTCTATATAGTTGAGCTTTAAACACGTCAGAAATTACAACAAGAAGTAAATTAAATCGGCATAAGAAGTTTACACATAATTGGGCTTAAAATAATTACGAAAGAATGAATATTTCAAAAACATTTTTCTTATACCTTTTGAGAGCAGGGCTTTGATCGTACGATGCCTTTTCAAGAAAATGCCTCGGGAATTACACGGCTTAAATCGACTCACTTCGCTTTGAAATGTGTAGTTATCTTTTCGTAAATAGAATAACAAATCGACGTCATCATCACTTGAGCAATACTCCAGGCTTGCTTCAGAGTTCTCCACTAGACCGAAGACCAATTTCTTTTTATTTCTCCGACTTTGCTTTTCTCTATTACAGCTATACAAGTTTTAGGTCTCCAGTAATTCAAACAAAAAAGTCAGTCTCCAGGGTTCTCAATGCAAAAACGTAACCTTACCAAATCTCATCTCATTTTGATTTGAAAATTGCCAGAACTGTATGTCTAAAAAGAAGTCTTTGAAAAAATTGTGACTTGTGACCCAGACCAAGAGGTCACCCATACCCATATAACTACTACTTATAGCATCACGTCCTATTGGAAAAACAAAGTGTAATGTTATCTCATTCCCGGATATTGGTTATCGTTTACGCCTGAAGTCTTGTAAGTTTCGGCGTATTAGTTCAAATATGGTATTTTAGAATATTCATGAAATATAATCTCGTAATGGTAACTCAAGGCTTATTTATGTAGGTATGTACCTACTAATGTTTGGTAAGTTTATGCAGTTAGACGTATACCGTCGTCCTTGTCATCTACAGAACACAGAGAAGTAATTTATTGTGGGTTTCTTGATATGAAGATTCAATTAGGTAGGTATGTAGTTATCACAAATGGTAGAATTAATATTTCTTGAAAAACCCTATAAAGATATTTTCTAGAAAAGTTAAAATCATCGGCTTCAATCTGAAATCTACAAATTTAATATGTTCCTTCTGTTTTCATGTAGTTGGTTATAGAGCGACAGTCTATCAAGTCCCGAGATAAGCCAGGGGTGCCTCTCGTGTGGAATGACCTAATAAATAAGATGTTTAAAGTTATCAATGCGGCAGTTGAAGGGACACCAACCGCCCTGCTGATAATTTAGCACCTGCTAAAGAAACTGCAATAGAGCAGGTGTAACGTTGTGCAACAACGTATGAATAAATCAATTAAAATTAGTGCTGTAAGCAGATATTGTAAGACTTCCGACTCCTGCAATGGTTAGCAGGGGTCGGCTGTCTTTGGGAATAGGCGGGGAAAAGGGTTCAAGCTAACCCCTAATCTGGAACATTCCAGGGTCCACCCTACGGATTGTGAAGATCCACCCTTCGGGTTCCACGAAGAAACATCCACCCTACGGGTTGTGAAGATACACCCTTCGGGTTCTACGAAAGAAACCATCCACCCTACGGGTTGAGAACACCGTGCCATTCGAAGTTGAGGACGGCACGGCTACGTCACGGACTGCATCATCCTTCAGGAGACCCAAGATAAGTCGAACCCTGCGAAGTTCATCGGGAATCGCAAAACCCCTTGCTGCCTGATATTACCACAACCCACGACCCCCAAGTGCTTAACTCTAATTCCAATAAATTGCCGTTTTTTTTATGTTTTAAATTCTATCTTTTTATTTCTCTCTTCTCTTTGTTTCCTGAAAGCCCTCAGCTTTTCACAGGATCTCCAGTACATTTCTTTAATCAATTACTATCAGGCGAATTTTCTGTAGCAGCTTTATTTAGAAGGGACGTCCACTATTTTTTTTACCAAAAAGTTTGACTGGGTAGCTGATGTTTTGCTTGTCATTGCAAACACCATGATTTATCAAAAGTAGTAGAGTAAACATAAACAGTGTTGTTTTACATGTTAGCTTTATTTTTTTAGAATCGTTAAATAAAAATCTGTAATCAGTGCTACATTTGTTGGATATCCCGCAGACTACTTGAAGCATCAGCCATCAGTAGCCTAAACCTATACATAATGTCGTGTCGCGGAAATACCATCAAGTAGGTAAGTTCATTTCTCTGGATTTGAATAATTTGTGTGATTGATTTGAGTAAAATCCCATCACAACTTAGGAAGTGAGTTGATGATTTTCAAAATTGGTCAATCCGTTAGGTCATTACGATGCCGCAGAGAAATAAGCATACACACGTTGAACTTTATTTTTTCCACGTTTTCCGCGAGACCAAATAATACAAAGTTGTGTAGTTTATCAATGTTTTTTTATTGTTAAACTTTTTAGTTTAATAGAAAAAAACGTTAATTGCTTGTCTGAACGGCAGCGCCTTAGAGGTATTAGTTGCGAGTGTATGAACCCGCGCTCTGGGTCGTTGTCCTACTGTGACCTTGACCATTTGTGACGTTCGACGACGCAGTCTACTGTTTATTGCTAACTCTCTATGTCGAGTTCTTATTTATTTAATTTTTGTTTTTATTAATGCATTATGCTTTTTGTATTTCCTTAGAGATGTTTCTTATTACTTTCGCAATAAAAAAACAAAAACAACATTAAACTCGAGACACTGTTACCGTTACTTACTATTAACGGCACCTCCCTCCACATTATGTTACTGTCTACATATATACCTAGGCACAGTCATTTTTGACAATTAGGAAACACACGTCCTATTGGTTTTTGGTACGTCGTGGTATCTAGGTATATTGCGCAATGCGTGTGAAACTATTTTTTTCTATAATTTTACAAAAACACTTGGATGAAAATGGTATCATAGTGATCAGATTCCTTGCACCCTTTAACAAATGCAGGGATAAAGACAACAGGCAAATATTATGAATTCTTATTCATACCTCTCTACCTATCGCACAGGTACCTACCTACCTACAATATCTTGAGACTAAAGATGGAGTTCATTGAGTTCAGAGAAGAGATTAGAAAACATAGATAGCTTATGTCCGCATACGACTCAAAAGTAAGATAGTTCTTATCTCATGGTGCTATCGTATCACATTTGTCCTTAGAAAATAAATAATACTTTTAGATGAGGTTTTTGCACAATATTTCATAAATTGTGTAATATGTATGTAATATAATTATTGTACATTTCAACATATTGTGCAACTATCTGCAATGGGATATAAATAGCCTTTTTCGGACTCCTACCGACTAAAAAACCTCACGTATCGCCCAACAGCCTATGGTGAGCCCCGGGTAAGCCCTCGAAAGGATGTCCCAGGACGCCCAGGGGGTGGTTCGGGTGCTATCCCGCGTCTTTGGGTGGTATCGGGTGTGATCCTGCATCTAAGGGGGGGCGTGCGTGAGTTATTCACGTTACGCTGCCATCATGGGAGGATATAAATAGCCTTAAATTAATTAATAAACGATAAAAAAATAAAAAGTCACATAATAAATATAATACTTTAGAATAGATATTGAGCAAAGCTCTATATTTTGCAATAGGACATTGTACAATATTTTGGGTATTTCTACAATAGGAGAAAAATATCTGAGTATTCACAGTTTCTTGTCAAGATTTTCAATTTTAGCTGTCTGAAAAATATAAATAGTGTAATGTTTATGAGTAATTAACACACACGCGCATTTTTACCCTACGTGTAGGTAACACTTTTACCTATACCACAGCCCACAGTCTACTGTGCCTATACCTACGTAGAGCAAAAAGTACGGGCAAAAAATTATTGAAGTGTCTCATGTCATATTCTTCGTAAAAAAAATGAAATCCATTTGAATTTATCAATATTTTGATGTGCGCGTAATTGAAGAATTATTTGTCATCGGTATGGGCAGTTCTGTTTCATAAAATTTTACGCGGGTAGCGTGAACAATCTATAATTACTTTATAAAATTATTTAAATTATTATGACTCATATCTACTGAAGCACAACCCTAGCAGAACTCGATTGCACAATATTGTGTAATCATTGCAATATAAATGTGTAACGGGTTTAGCTAAGCCACATTCGAGCACCAGCTTTTGCATCAAGCACAGCTACTGACGTCATCGATAACAACAAAATGAGAGGACATTTTGAGCATGACTTTTTTGGCTGCCAGCCATTCCCTCCTCGGTTTGAGCCTTTGAACCATGGCTTTGGACCTTGGGGTCGAGGGAGACCCACCGAATGCACTGAATTTGGTAGACTTGGCTGCGGATCTCATGGAACAACTGGATGCAGGCGTCGCTGCCAGAGGTCAACTTCTCCACCACCTCGTGAAGATCATAATCATGAAAGGTCAGGTCCGCATGAGCAAGAGCATGAAGGTGAAAGACCCGCGCCTTGTGAAGATGGAAATGACAATCAAGAGCATTCTAGACCAGACGGACTTGGTCAGAACGATCAAGTAGAAGAACCCCGCGGTCATGGTCAGTGTCAGGGATCATCAAAATGGGGATTCCATCATCACAATTGGTTTGGTCCACATCACCGTGGCTTTGGACCAGACCACCGTGGATTTGGGTCAAACCACTGTGGTTTTGGACCAGTTCATTGTGATTTTGGGCCAGACAATCATGGTTTTGGGCCGAGATCTTGTCCAAGGGGAGGCTTTGATAGGTTCGGTTTCGGTTTTGAGCACCGCGGCCCGTGGGCAAGGTTGGCTCACCATAGACCCGGTCCGTATGACAGACCTTGTGGACGTCAAGGAGACTGCGAAGCTCGTCATTGCAGGCCACACTGCTCAGGGAATAAAGAGAAACGTGGACATCATGAGAAACATTGTGGGAGGAAAGAAAATCAAAATTGTTGGAGTAAGAACAAGGATCAAGATGTGACTGGAGACACTGTGTTGGTGCAGCGAATTGTCGTGGAAAGAGGCCCTGCTAGACCGCAATCTGCTTGAAGGAATATGGAAATTTCGATTTCTTTTAACATATGAACTAGTTAATAAATGTATAGTAATATTTATCTCTCGTATTTATTTCACCTGACCGATAAGCACTGACACACAGTGTTAGATAATAATGTTTTAATCAAAGGGACGCGAGCAGTTCAATGATAAAATACGTAGATAATCACGTCATTATCTCGAAGATATAGACAGATGCTATTTATATGCCGAGACGGAACACTTGGGTGGTTTAATTTGCCATATACATAATTTTTTTGCCGTTTTTTTGTACGGAACCTTCCGTGTGCAAGTCCGATTCGCACTTGGCCGGTTTTTTTTGTTTCATATGTTCACGTATTATTAGTCAGTGGTAGCAGGCAGAGTTTCCGTTGCAAATAAAAAACGGATTCAACATGAAAAAAAAAAACCAAATAAAATATCACGAAAATATTAACGAGTGTAGGCAGTAGAGTCATGTGTGCAAGTATTGCACAAATGCAAATCTGCATGTTGTATAATACTGAAAAGAAGTATAGATTATATATTTTTACGTGTGGAACTATTTACGAATGGTATGCCTGACTCCTACGGGTAGGAGTAAGTAATAGAGTAGGTAAACCATAAATTACACAGGTCTGCAATGGTTTTCCTCTTTGAAATCTGAGTAACATTTTCTATAATTTCTGATGTGTTGATTACGAGAAAAAAAAAAAAAAAATCCATCACGTCAGGATTTTTTGATATTGAATATTTAAGATTTAGCTCCAAAATATCTGAGGACAAAGAAATTAATGCAAATCAGTAATTTGATGATTACTACATAAAAAGTAAAAGTAATCCGCATTAACCATGTTGAAAACGGGTAATTTTGACTTAATTTAGTAATAAAATAATAAAAAATATTACCTAGTAGTAATATTACCTAATTGTTGTAAATATTATTAAAAAAGGGTGTAATAAAGATATTCCAAAAGGCTTTTTTTTATTAAGTACCCGCACTTATTTAGAAAATTAACAGTTGAAGTGCGCATCTTGCAACATGAACTTTAAAATGTCATCGCGAAGATGTTTAAATTCTCCAAATTGTTTTTGTAATAATTGCGGGAATTTTATGGTGATAAAACAACGAAACAGCATTACTGACTTTGTGAAAAATATTTACAAAGGTTATAATGGAGACGTTTTAATTAACCAAAGACAAAACTTGGACACCTCATAAACTTTGTACGACTTGTTTATTAGAACTTCGCCAGTGGTCAAAAAGACAGAAAAATAGCTTCAAAATCGTTTCGCCTGTGCTACGAAGAGAGGCTAACAACCATGATAAAGATTGCTACTGTTGTTGTTGTGACATAACTGGATACAATTTTAATAATAAAAGGGACATAAACGAGCACTAAACTTCATTTCCTAAATTCGCACATTGATTACTTCCCAGAAAATCTAGGAGCCGTTGGCGAAGAACAAGGCGAAAGATTTTACCGAGATTTGAAAGAGCTTAAAGTCTGGTATCAAGGAACATGGAATACTAGCATGATGGCGGACTATTGTTGGTTATTGAAGCGCGACGATCCAAACTGGAATTTTAACCGAAAATCGCACAACCGGAGGTTCCAGGAAAAAAGGACTAGGTTCAACAAATAAAATTTACATATAATTTAGACAAGTAGCAAGTTGTTATTATATTTTAGTCGTTTTTAAAGATAAAAGTAATGTACTTTTTTAAAAAAATTTTTTATGAGAAAACTTGGATCTTTTTTTCTATTTTCTTTCTGTACCTTTTTTGAAAAATCTGGAGGTGATGCAGAAAAACTAAGTACATATTCGTAATCAGCGCACCAAAATACCCTAGAATCAGCTATCAAATTCCAGAGAGGAAGTTATGACCCTCATTTTGCAGGCCTGTGTTATTTATTTCTAAATAAACAATAATAAATAGTGAAACACAAGAAGTCTACGAGTACAATCGGCGATTTCAAATCAATTAATAGGTACACAGTCACAAAGATGCAAATTACTATTCACCCTATTTTACCATAAAATTTCATTTTCTATTGAACTTAAGTAAAATGGACTGAGACAGTTTGTGACTACCCGCTGTTAAAATGATTCAAGCGTCCTATTATGATCTTTAACGCAGCTCAACAATCGACACCGGAAGTAATGACATAACAAACTTTCCGAAGCTTGGAATGCTCGTAAATTGGGAGTCCTGGGACATCCTCCCGAGGGCTTACCCGGGACTCCCAACCATAGGCTGTTGGGCGTAACGTGAGGTTTTTTAGTCGGTAGGAGTCCGGCATAACAACCATGAGGATTTTCCCTAACGTTAAAAAAAAGCAAGCTTAGCAGGAGAATTTTTCGAACTCTGAAGGGTACTTAGATATGCCTGCTACCGTGTCATTAATTTCATAAATTTCCTGGAAAATTCTTCGTAGGTGCCATCAAGTCCTACTTTCGAAGTTTCAGTTTTATACGCCGCTGTTTATCGTTTTGTATCACCTTTTACGACCAAGCCCACGCTGATACTAATAAATTACTTTTGTTTAAACTATAAAAGGATAAACGAACTAGAGCGTGATTTATTAGTTACGTAGAACCGTATTATTTCAGTAGACTGACTTGACTTCCAGTAACTTTCATTTATGAAGCTCATAAATCGAGCATAGAAAATCTTTTAACGTAGGTACTTACTACTTTTCTCATTAACTAAATTACGATTTCATTACAAGTAAGATGTAATTTTATTTCTTCACTTCGTTCGTTGGCAGTAAATTTTATGAGAGCTCTTTCGTGGTCTCGGATTTTCTTCACGCAATATCGAATGTACGTTTTTGCAATCCGTCTTTAAGATAGCTCCTTTCTAGTACCGAACCTTATGATAAAAAAAATATATCAGTAGGTAGGTAACTGTGATAATAATATAAAAGTTGCATACTCTCGTGGAGTGCTCAGCATGGGCGCTGCAGCGCCAAAACCTCGTTGCAGGCCTGGGCGTCGACGTTCTCACGCCATGATGACCATGGTGAAAGCTATGGTCTCTAGCGGAAGCAAGTGGGATGCCGCTGCATCTTTTTGGAGCAAGTTATGCTTCAGAAAGAGGTAGCGGGGTGAAAACGGGAGAGAAACTTTCCTCCCGAGTTCCGTAGTCTGCGTCGGGGTCGCCGCAGGCTGCCGAGGTCGATAGTTTTGGGCGTATACCAAGACTATCGACCTCCATGACCGAGGGCCTGAGAACGGCAAGCTGGCTGCTCGCCGTTCTTACAGAAGCAGGCCAAGACGGTGGTGAATATCTCTTTGCCCCTCATAGTGGTGATAATGGTGGGCCGGTACCCAATCTCCCCCCCCCCCCCCCCTTCCTCAAGTAGCAGGACAACACCCGAACCACACTCCCCCCAGACGCGGGATGGCACCCGAACTCCATAGGCGAGGCTGAAGTGTTCGCCAAAGTCTGCCGAGAGCCCTGGGATATCCTTCCGAGGGCTTACCCGGGACTCCCGGCCTTTGACAGTTGTAAGAAAACGTGTGGTTTTAGTGGGTAGGTGTCCGGCATAGCATCCGTGTAACTGTTTCTGAATATCGGATTGCTTTTGTTTCATCTCACCTCGCCTCGTCTTATCTCATCTCAGTTCATCTATTCTATTTAATTGCTTTTCTTACTATACTATCTCACCTCATCTCTGCTGCTTTGATCATAGTAAAAACTAGGACTATCCGATGTACAGAAAAAAGTTGCAAAACATGGAAAGACCGTGTGCTTATTTGGCAGTTTAAACGTAGGTAGTAGGTATACGTATGAGTATAATCTAACGAAACTAAACAAGAAAGCCTTGAGATCTGTTATATATATAGGTATGTGCGTGCGTACCGCGCTGCGACTCGGTACTACAACCTGTTTTGTTGGAATACACCAGTGTGCTATAGACTACCGTGTTTGACTATCGTCCCCTATTACCTGCGTATATAACAGTGGCGACGAGGCGGTTTGAATCTACGAGTGCGAAAATGTCAGTCAGTGGTATTTCTTTCGGGATACTCACAAATTTTGACCATTTGTCACAAGAGTGGACCAGCTATAAATCCCGGCTACAGCAATGGTATATTGCAAATGATATAACGGACGAGTCAGACAAGTTGAAGGTCAAACGGAGGGCAATACTTCTGAGTGCTCTCACTGGACCTACATACATGCTAGCAAGAGATCTGGCGTTGCCCAAGAAGTTATAAGAAACAGATTACGAAGAAATTTTGAAACTTCTAGACCGACACTTTGAGCCGAAGCGGCTCGGGTTCGCGGAAAAATCTGTTTTTTATGCGGCAGTTCAACGACCAGATGAGAGCCACACTCAATGGGCGGCCAGAATTAGGGGATTGGCAGCACACTGCGGGTTCAAGAATTTAGAGGAAGCGCTGCTTGACAAATTCATCATGGGCATGATGTCAGTACGGGAGCGTGACAAACTCTTTGCCCAGGACCAGAAAGATTTAACCTTAGCCAAAGCTGTGGAGTTGGCTGAAAGCGTGCGTTGTGCCAGGCGCGCCGCGCTCGCCGCTCCGACGCCAAGCGGCGCGAGCGTAACGGCTGGAAGCAAAATGCAAAATGCAATTTGATTTGAAACTTTACTAGGTACCTACGCCTATCGCTCGCCCCATTTGTTTTTTCATAGGTTATTGAGAGTAATTGAGTATTTTTATTAATATTATGCGTTTCGTAAACTGATACCTGTAACACTAACAGGTTATTCCTAGTTCAGGTACTTTGTAATTCAGGTACAGGGATCAGAAAACGTTCTGTGAAAAATATGTCCGTGGCAATTTTTATTATTACTTACAACATTTACTGTTAGATATGTAGGTAAGTAGGTCAAAGTCGAATTAAAATTTAAAGCGCAGCCACATAACTCTTTAGTTCGGTAAAATTTCTACACGTGTATTATTATAAAGCATAGATTTCCAGTTCAATTTTCATTCCAGCAGAAAACATGTTGCAGCACGTGCATACACAAGGGACCCCGGTGACTGCCGTGTGTCTACCCCAGCACCTGCGTTGTGAACATTACGTGCTACTGAGGACATAGGAGCCTTGATATTGTACACCTTCTTTTTTGATTGAACATAAAGTTGTTGCATAAAATCACAGTGTGTAGGTATAGAGTGTAGTGAAACACCAAGCCACACTTTGATTGTGTTGAAAGCCTCAAGTATGTCATGTCTGACTTGAACTGACTAAAACTGACTAAAACCACACGGTCCTTACCTATCCGTCTAGCGCCTGACGACCTGGGTTACTCAGAAGGATGCCCCAGGATTGCAAGCAGACTTTAAATACCACCACAGTTTTGCCTAATTATTTTACTGAGATAGATGTGTAGGGATATAGATAACACAGATGATACTGTTTATCGTTGGAATTTGACCTCATGGGTCGCGAAAACGGGAACAAATTCCAGGCGGGCCAAGCCACGGCCAGCGTCTAAGTACTTATTAGATAATTCAATAAATAGATATGTCATTCATAGAATAACAGCCATGTTATACCTAAATCTCATTTTACTATGGCACCAAAAAAGCAGTTGACTTTGTAAAATTAATAATACTGGCAACATTGTCGCATAACAGCACAAGTGTTGCCAGACAATTAAGAGCACCGACTGTAACAGACACGTTAGCTAAACGTACCTACGAGTACCTACGACAGTTGCAGGCGTGTGCGAGAGTTGCAGCTGAATATATTATGTCATAGCGCGGAAGCTAAGATTCATTGTGCTTTAATATAATGGTTTCATGAAATTGATTTGACAATTTTAAAGGCCCACAGAAAATATCTGACTGTCTTCAGTGAGGCAGTGATAGATATAGGTATGCGATTGCTGTGTTGAGTGAGATATCGGGTTTGAACATCGGCATGAAATAATAATGTTTTAAGCAAATGTTTGTCTCATAGTTTGGGTATCTTCTACGTATAAATAGGTATTTACTTTCCTTGTTTTCAGTCAGTTCCTGTGAGCATCCAGCGAGTTAACTTTACCTAATATTGTTCTGTACCACAACATACAGCTGATAAAATTCAGATTTTCAAAACAAATTTCATTTATACACTAGGTGGTTATTAGATACTAGCACGGTACTAGGTAGACGTTTCTCAAATTAAAGGACCATGGGCAAAAATGTATGAAGCCTGGGCTCACCCACCAACAGAGATGAGATCACTTTGAATATACTTGTAAAGCACTAAACATAAAGATTTAAACTCAGTTTTGCGAATAATCCATGGGGTTATTTTGCTATAAACATTTTCCTCCGACCATAAATAAACTAAAAAGTAGTGCTGTTATGGCATTGTAGGTTTTGTTGATTGACATCTTTAACGGAAAATGTATGAATGTAAAATGTATGAAGCCTGGGCTCACCCACCAACAGAGATGAGATCACTTTGAATATACTTGTAAAGCACTAAACATAAAGATTTAAACTCAGTTTTGCAAATAATCCATGGGGTTATTTTGCTATAAACATTTTTCTCCGACCATAAATAAACTAAAAAGTAGTGCTGTTATGGCATTGTAGGTTTTGTTGATTGACATCTTTAACAAGTTTTAATTCCAGGTTTAATGTATACATAAAAAATAAAACAGCTCCTAACAGTTAAAATAATTTTTATTAACATTTCAATCAATATCTTCTATATCTATATCTATACATATAATAAAATCGTAACAGGTCGCTGTCTGTACATGGAAGATAAATAAGAAAAAATATTATAGGGGGGCTTTATGAACGCAATAGAACCCAAAACAATGATTTTTAGAATTTTTGTCTGTTTGTCTGTATGTCTGTATGTCTGTATATCTGTTTGTCTGTACGGTTGTGCACGCTAATCTCAGTAACCGCTCAACCGATTGCAATGCGGTTTTTTTTATTGTGTTGAACTTTGCTCCAGTTAACATTTAGCGTTTGTTTTATGTAAATCGGTTTAGAAATAAAAGAGTTATAACACTTTTAAGAATCAGATATTTTGAAAATTTTAATTGTCGGGGTTTCTTTGAACGTGAGTGAACCTAAACTGGCGTGTTGGCTTAATCATAAAAGAGCTTAATGATTAAGACTATTTTTAAACAATTCAGTCCGCGCCGAAGGCGTGGACTGAATTGTTTTAAAATAGACTTAATCATTAAGCTCTTTTATGATTAAGCAAACAGGGCAGTTTCAGACGCTGCTTGATGACTCTGATGAAGAAATACCTTTCCTTTCATACACCTTATGTGACGTAAACGAAGTTGCGGGCTCAGCTAGTCAATAATAATATCGTCTAAATGTCCTGCCGGTGGATTAAATTGTATGTGCCTGCCTAACCCTAGATACCATATTATTGAAATGGTATGAGCACAACTTCCTACTGTGCGTTTACCTGTTAGCTCGGTCATAGACGTTTCGTTTGCGACCCCTGAGATCGCCCGCCGTGTCCAGGGATGGCGCGTGATGGAGGAGGAGGAGACGTCGTCAGATCACCGATATATTCGGTTCGACGTCTCCCCTCCACCTAACCTGCGGCCAGCAATCGCGAATCCCCCGGAACCGCGTTGGGCACTCCATCGCCTTGATCGGGAGGCTCTCCTGGAGGCGGCCATCGTGCAGTCCTGGATTCCGACAGCGGACAGGCCTGCCGATGTTGATACCGAGGTGTAGTGGTTCGGGAGAGCCATGTCGCACATCTGCGATGCGGCGATGCCCAGGGCTAGACCCAGACCGGCGAGGAAGCAGGTGTACTGGTGGACGCCAGAAATCGCGGAAGTTGTGCGCGGATTGCGTTACCGCGCGCCGCCGGTACACCAGGATCCGCCGGAGGCGTCGCCGCCCAGACGATGCGGCAGCCCGAGACACGGAGCTCTACGATGGGTACAAGGAGGCCAAGAGGCTCTCCAGACCGCCATCAAGTGGTCCAAAAAATTGGGCTGCGAAGAGCTGATGGAGACTCTGGAGCGGAACCCGTGGGGGCGCCCGTACCTCATGGTAAGAGGCATGGTATATAGTTACAATAAGTTTTATGACTCTAATAATTAGCTTTTTACGCAAAACTTATTTAGGTGCATATCTTTTTTCTGCAATGGAATTGAAGGTGGTGCTGGTAGTAACAATTTTAGTACAAACCAAATCCTTACAACGGCATATGATATAACTCTGTTGGACACTGAGCCCAATTTGTCTCATGGTCCTTTGCGTCACTTAATATACTAAACTTTAATTTTTAATCATTAAGACTAACTATAAGTATAAATCCCTTTTAGATAAAATTACTTGTAGCGGTTCGTTACACTTCTACTATTATCATAGTTTAGCTACACTACAACTATGCTTAATCTAATTAAAACTACAATCAATAAATCTAAATAAACAATACGGCAGCAAACCTCGCGCAAACAGTAGTATAGTGATTCTATTGACTCTATTGTTCACCTATAACTATACCTAACCAGTTACAACGAGCGCGCGCGGCAGATCATTCGAGACTCGGACGCGCCACAGCCCTTGAGATCGTCCTAACGCATACACGTATCACGCTGAGAAGCTCATTAGCTCCGTTACATTAATTCTGCGTGGAAAAATCTGCATATATAATTCCTATAAAAAGTTTTAATAGTTAAAGAATTATTTCGTTAAACTAAAGTCAGTGTGTGAACCACGTGTTTATTGGGGTTCAACTTTACCCTTGAACTTCACCCTTCACCTCCACCCTTCACCATCATCTACGAGACGTGTGTCGCACTGCCGCTGCACCTACCTGCACTGCCAGAGTCCTGCCTACTGCTGCTGCACGGCCGCTGCTCCGATCCTACCCGGGGACTAACGCAGGACAGTGGCATTCTCTTGTCTAACTTGTAAATTGCACCTTACGGTTACGAGCATACTGAACCCCCCCTGAGAGGACCTTACCTACCTACCCCCATTTATTAATAAATTTTATATACAACTTAAATTGTTTTTTTCCTTCTCTCTCCAAACCCCTAAGGTTATGTACTTTTTTTTTGAAAAAATCAAAGCAAAGTTTTGCTTTTGAGATATTTAAAGATGGCTAGACTATCTCAAGGACTGTTACACAATTTGGAATGCTTGGAAGGGCGCTCCTAGATATAAAATCTCTCAACGTTTCATCTTAGTAAAATTCTTTTTTCTTTAATTTATTTATTTTACATAGATACATACCTACCTATAGACACGCCTTTATCGGTCACACACACCTCACCCACGCATTCACCCACATTCCACCTTATTAGTTTTGTCACACGTTCTAGGTGGTAAGCCTATTGTCGTGTTGAAATGGACAGGCACAGGTCAGGAACCGCAGTTGAATTTTTTTAAGCCGCCCATACTGCACTATGTAGGAGTAGCAAAGCAAGTAAATATAAGCTTTTATTGTTAAGTTATTTAAATTGGTGACACCCAATCAACTATTCAATGCGATGGATAGTTTAACCACGTCTACAGCTATGAACACACTATACACGTATGTAAAGGAATACAACAAATAGAGGGCGCCACCACAAACAACGAACACACATACAGTTTGTTGAACAAACAATCAAACAATGCAGTATCGTGTTACTTCAGTCACACGACTTGGTGCTTGTGTAACGTCTACACAAAGATATTATACGAGTTATAGTGAGGAGCTTCGTGAATTAATTATGTTACTCAAGATGGCACCTACGACATTGTTTTATTTGTATATACTAGCTAATGCGTGTCACTTCACTCGCGTGGTAAAGTTGTCCCGTATCCATTTCTCACAGACAGTTGGTCCTTGGACAAAAAGTGAAGGATTAATCCAAGGTTAAGGTTAGAGTTTATAACAAATAACAAACTTTCACATTTAAAACCTTAGTAGGCTTTTAGTTTCAAGAGTGTAGGTATATCTGCTATTTCAATTGTAATCGTAGCTTAATAGCTACGAAAACAATCAAATTGTACCGTAGACCACGCGTTGACTTCATATTTGAGCTACGAAAATGATTCTGTTCTGACACAATATTGAAATAGCAGACTTAGACCTCAGACTCTATAAGTAGGTATTCTCTCATTCTTTATACATAAGCCGAGTCATATTTGAATGGCAAGTTCGTCTATCTAGTCTCTATTAGATTTCAGTCTGATACACTAATAGCTAGACTGACCGACTGTCTGATTGTGAAACCGCAGCCGTAGGGCAAAATATTAAGACAACGAGCACGATGATGAAATTTAGCTCGATATTTTATAGTTTGTTTGGAATTCAGATTCACTAGTAAATTAATAAGGCACGGGTTTCTCTACTAATTTGGAATCTAATTGTAATAAAGTTGGAGCTTTTGGTAATTTTATTAAAGTTTGAAGATATTCTTAAGTTATCTGGGTAGAACTCGAACTCATTACCTTTGCTTTGACAATTAAGACTGTTCTCCTAACTTTCTTGCTTTTCTTTTTTAAGTGATGGAAAATCATCATGGATGCTATGTCGGCCTTCTACCGACTAAAAAACCTCAAGTGTCCTGCCTAACAGCCTACGGCTGGGAGCCCCGGGTAAGCCCTTCGGAAGGCCTCCAAACATACCACTGCGGTCTCACCAGGGATATTCATGTTAAAATCTTTAAGTTGCATGTATTATGTATTTACTTGTATTATGTGTCCTTGCTGAAAAAAGAATAAATATTTTTCTTTCTTTCTTTCACCAAGGAGGGTTTCGGATGCTATCACGCGGCTTTGGGGGTTTTTCGAGTGTTATCCCATTTCTTAGGTAGAAGGGCGTGCGTGAATCCCTCCCGTCCCGCTGTCGTCTAGGGCCTGCTTCTGTAAGGACGATGAGTTGCCCCCTCATCGTCCTCAGATCCCCGGTAAAGGGGCAAAGGGGCAAAACAGAGTTATTTTACAATCACGTAAGTGTAAAATTTTATTTAATAGTTCATCGAATGCTTTCATTGCTCTAATGAGGGTTGACGACACAATCATTCGCGCAGATCACAACTCACATTTGAGCTCACAGGCGCCACCCAGTGAGCATCACTGGTTATTACCACGTACCTAGCGGCGCTCATGTTATTATTTGAGCAGAGAGATATACAGAATGCATGAAGTTGACATAAACACAGCGTTTATTTTACTCTATGTTTAGTACACAATTTGATTTGTCAAAAAGTGCCTTTTCAAAAAGTGTTAAGTATTTGAAACGTTTGGAGAGAGTTTTTACCACTTCATATAAAGTCATTCGACTGAACGACAATTGGTACAAGAAGGTTCAATACAAAAGAGACCTGAAAATACATGAAAAAGAAGCAGATTCTTTTTTCACGAGTAACAAAAATTAAATTTATAAAATTAAAATTTGAAATTTGAGATGTGATTTGCATTTTGAGATTTACTTACTCTGAAAAGTAGCTAAACTATCGCAAAATAATTACCTGTAAAATAAATATAAAAATATTAATAATTATGTTTAACTTACCTTTACCTAATGTAGAAAACATAATGTATCTACCTATGTACATTTAAGTTTTTTACATAGTCATTACCTAATTTTATAGTTTTAATTTACTGAAATAGCTTAACTTATCTTAGTAACTGGAAAGAAAATTACTTAAGATAAGTTATGTTAACCGGAAAATATCTGAATAGGTACCTACTTTTTTATTTTTACAACGATTGAAATAAATAATATCACATTCACATTCTATCACCACAGCAATTATTGTGATGAAGCTTGATATTGATGACATTACCGAGTCAGATATTTAATCAATCGTGTATTTATATCATTGTTACAAACTGTAGGTATAGGTTCAAAACCTATATAAATAAAGGTGATCACAAGTAACAATAATAGTTATAGTTCATCAACCATTGCTGTCGTAACGGTTCATAGTAATGCAGTGATAATCAAAATGGTGTCAATGAATTTATGCATTTTTTATTTGATTATCAAAATTGAAGGTTCAAGAATACTAATTAAATCTGAAAACAAACATACAAATATTTCTGAAAAGACTTGGAATAATACGAGAGTGAACTGGATACTTGGCAAACAAAATAAAAACTTTGATGGTTCAAAACGAGAAGTCAACTCAAAATATAATAAAAAGAGGTCGATTTCGTCTTATGTTTTGGATTACAAAGCACCAACTAGTGATGATTACCATTATGAAATCTCCGAAGACGACACACACGAGTATGATAAGCAACAGAAGCTTTCTGTTACCATAAGAGTCCCTCGCAAATTTGAAAGTAATGAAGATAATATTGTTAATACAGATGAAGAATCTAGTTCAAGTTTCGATAAATTAGCATCACTAAACACGAAAGAAGAATCAACGCCACAATTAAAACCAGATAACCCATCAGCACTTATCGATGTTTATAGATATAAAGACTATGCAAATTATGACAACTTTGATGAACATCAACAAAATCAAAGTCCGGACGTTATAGTTTCAATGACGACAAGACTACCAGAGAATGAACCATTTTCTACACGATTTAGAACAGATTCAAGTTATACCGGCAAAATAAAAGAAGAAAATGATGATTTTTATGAAAAAGTGAGCAAGGTGATCTGGTATAATCTTGGTAAAGGCAGCAATAGTAAATTGCAAAAAGTTTTTAATCCCATCCTGAAGCTGGCTGTACCAGAAGCAGCAAAAGATGAATCTATGTTTTTAGAAGAACAGGAAAAATCTGCATATATAATTCCTATAAAAAGTTTTAATAGTTAAAGAATTATTTCGTTAAACTAAAGTCAGTGTGTGAACCACGTGTTTATTGGGGTTCAACTTTACCCTTGAACTTCACCCTTCACCTCCACCCTTCACCATCATCTACGAGACGTGTGTCGCACTGCCGCTGCACCTACCTGCACTGCCAGAGTCCTGCCTACTGCTGCTGCACGGCCGCTGCTCCGATCCTACCCGGGGACTAACGCAGGACAGTGGCATTCTCTTGTCTAACTTGTAAATTGCACCTTACGGTTACGAGCATACTGAACCCCCCCTGAGAGGACCTTACCTACCTACCCCCATTTATTAATAAATTTTATATACAACTTAAATTGTTTTTTTCCTTCTCTCTCCAAACCCCTAAGGTTATGTACTTTTTTTTTGAAAAAATCAAAGCAAAGTTTTGCTTTTGAGATATTTAAAGATGGCTAGACTATCTCAAGGACTGTTACACAATTTGGAATGCTTGGAAGGGCGCTCCTAGATATAAAATCTCTCAACGTTTCATCTTAGTAAAATTCTTTTTTCTTTAATTTATTTATTTTACATAGATACATACCTACCTATAGACACGCCTTTATCGGTCACACACACCTCACCCACGCATTCACCCACATTCCACCTTATTAGTTTTGTCACACGTTCTAGGTGGTAAGCCTATTGTCGTGTTGAAATGGACAGGCACAGGTCAGGAACCGCAGTTGAATTTTTTTAAGCCGCCCATACTGCACTATGTAGGAGTAGCAAAGCAAGTAAATATAAGCTTTTATTGTTAAGTTATTTAAATTGGTGACACCCAATCAACTATTCAATGCGATGGATAGTTTAACCACGTCTACAGCTATGAACACACTATACACGTATGTAAAGGAATACAACAAATAGAGGGCGCCACCACAAACAACGAACACACATACAGTTTGTTGAACAAACAATCAAACAATGCAGTATCGTGTTACTTCAGTCACACGACTTGGTGCTTGTGTAACGTCTACACAAAGATATTATACGAGTTATAGTGAGGAGCTTCGTGAATTAATTATGTTACTCAAGATGGCACCTACGACATTGTTTTATTTGTATATACTAGCTAATGCGTGTCACTTCACTCGCGTGGTAAAGTTGTCCCGTATCCATTTCTCACAGACAGTTGGTCCTTGGACAAAAAGTGAAGGATTAATCCAAGGTTAAGGTTAGAGTTTATAACAAATAACAAACTTTCACATTTAAAACCTTAGTAGGCTTTTAGTTTCAAGAGTGTAGGTATATCTGCTATTTCAATTGTAATCGTAGCTTAATAGCTACGAAAACAATCAAATTGTACCGTAGACCACGCGTTGACTTCATATTTGAGCTACGAAAATGATTCTGTTCTGACACAATATTGAAATAGCAGACTTAGACCTCAGACTCTATAAGTAGGTATTCTCTCATTCTTTATACATAAGCCGAGTCATATTTGAATGGCAAGTTCGTCTATCTAGTCTCTATTAGATTTCAGTCTGATACACTAATAGCTAGACTGACCGACTGTCTGATTGTGAAACCGCAGCCGTAGGGCAAAATATTAAGACAACGAGCACGATGATGAAATTTAGCTCGATATTTTATAGTTTGTTTGGAATTCAGATTCACTAGTAAATTAATAAGGCACGGGTTTCTCTACTAATTTGGAATCTAATTGTAATAAAGTTGGAGCTTTTGGTAATTTTATTAAAGTTTGAAGATATTCTTAAGTTATCTGGGTAGAACTCGAACTCATTACCTTTGCTTTGACAATTAAGACTGTTCTCCTAACTTTCTTGCTTTTCTTTTTTAAGTGATGGAAAATCATCATGGATGCTATGTCGGCCTTCTACCGACTAAAAAACCTCAAGTGTCCTGCCTAACAGCCTACGGCTGGGAGCCCCGGGTAAGCCCTTCGGAAGGCCTCCAAACATACCACTGCGGTCTCACCAGGGATATTCATGTTAAAATCTTTAAGTTGCATGTATTATGTATTTACTTGTATTATGTGTCCTTGCTGAAAAAAGAATAAATATTTTTCTTTCTTTCTTTCACCAAGGAGGGTTTCGGATGCTATCACGCGGCTTTGGGGGTTTTTCGAGTGTTATCCCATTTCTTAGGTAGAAGGGCGTGCGTGAATCCCTCCCGTCCCGCTGTCGTCTAGGGCCTGCTTCTGTAAGGACGATGAGTTGCCCCCTCATCGTCCTCAGATCCCCGGTAAAGGGGCAAAGGGGCAAAACAGAGTTATTTTACAATCACGTAAGTGTAAAATTTTATTTAATAGTTCATCGAATGCTTTCATTGCTCTAATGAGGGTTGACGACACAATCATTCGCGCAGATCACAACTCACATTTGAGCTCACAGGCGCCACCCAGTGAGCATCACTGGTTATTACCACGTACCTAGCGGCGCTCATGTTATTATTTGAGCAGAGAGATATACAGAATGCATGAAGTTGACATAAACACAGCGTTTATTTTACTCTATGTTTAGTACACAATTTGATTTGTCAAAAAGTGCCTTTTCAAAAAGTGTTAAGTATTTGAAACGTTTGGAGAGAGTTTTTACCACTTCATATAAAGTCATTCGACTGAACGACAATTGGTACAAGAAGGTTCAATACAAAAGAGACCTGAAAATACATGAAAAAGAAGCAGATTCTTTTTTCACGAGTAACAAAAATTAAATTTATAAAATTAAAATTTGAAATTTGAGATGTGATTTGCATTTTGAGATTTACTTACTCTGAAAAGTAGCTAAACTATCGCAAAATAATTACCTGTAAAATAAATATAAAAATATTAATAATTATGTTTAACTTACCTTTACCTAATGTAGAAAACATAATGTATCTACCTATGTACATTTAAGTTTTTTACATAGTCATTACCTAATTTTATAGTTTTAATTTACTGAAATAGCTTAACTTATCTTAGTAACTGGAAAGAAAATTACTTAAGATAAGTTATGTTAACCGGAAAATATCTGAATAGGTACCTACTTTTTTATTTTTACAACGATTGAAATAAATAATATCACATTCACATTCTATCACCACAGCAATTATTGTGATGAAGCTTGATATTGATGACATTACCGAGTCAGATATTTAATCAATCGTGTATTTATATCATTGTTACAAACTGTAGGTATAGGTTCAAAACCTATATAAATAAAGGTGATCACAAGTAACAATAATAGTTATAGTTCATCAACCATTGCTGTCGTAACGGTTCATAGTAATGCAGTGATAATCAAAATGGTGTCAATGAATTTATGCATTTTTTATTTGATTATCAAAATTGAAGGTTCAAGAATACTAATTAAATCTGAAAACAAACATACAAATATTTCTGAAAAGACTTGGAATAATACGAGAGTGAACTGGATACTTGGCAAACAAAATAAAAACTTTGATGGTTCAAAACGAGAAGTCAACTCAAAATATAATAAAAAGAGGTCGATTTCGTCTTATGTTTTGGATTACAAAGCACCAACTAGTGATGATTACCATTATGAAATCTCCGAAGACGACACACACGAGTATGATAAGCAACAGAAGCTTTCTGTTACCATAAGAGTCCCTCGCAAATTTGAAAGTAATGAAGATAATATTGTTAATACAGATGAAGAATCTAGTTCAAGTTTCGATAAATTAGCATCACTAAACACGAAAGAAGAATCAACGCCACAATTAAAACCAGATTACCCATCAGCACTTATCGATGTTTATAGATATAAAGACTATGCAAATTATGACAACTTTGATGAACATCAACAAAATCAAAGTCCGGACGTTATAGTTCCAATGACGACAAGACTACCAGAGAATGAACCATTTTCTACACGATTTAGAACAGATTCAAGTTATACCGGCAAAATAAAAGAAGAAAATGATGATTTTTATGAAAAAGTGAGCAAGGTGATCTGGTATAATCTTGGTAAAGGCAGCAATAGTAAATTGCAAAAAGTTTTTAATCCCATCCTGAAGCTGGCTGTACCAGAAGCAGCAAAAGATGAATCTATGTTTTTAGAAGAACAGGAAAAATATAACATTTTGTTAAAAATGTAATCTATAAAATGATATAAAATTAGAAGCCCGTGAAGAAGATTAGTTCCTATTAGTAACACAAACGCATATTTACTTGCTGAAATACTTACCTACCTATTTATTGAGTAGGTACACGAGAACACACTACTATGACGTGTATCTAAACGACTTAGTAGTGTGTTCTTGTGTACCTACTCAACTGACTGACGACTGATAAACATACTTAAATACTTCTAAATACACAGGTACAGGACAGGTTATACATAGAAGACACACAAACGAAGCATACATTTGTGGATCACACAAATATCCCGGAAATCGAACCCGGGACCTCAGCGCGGCAGGCGGTTACACTACCGAATGCGCCAACAAGGCAGTAAAGTATTTCTATTTTTTTGGATTATTTTTGTTCATAAGCTAAAATACTTGTATAAAGCAATACTGTGGTACTTATGTAATAAGGATATTTAAAAACACAACATCATTATCTACTGTTTGAGATGGTAAAAAATATTAGGTGGGAGACAAGCTAACGAGCGTATTCCTTCTACTTGACAACTTACTGCAGGAGAAAACAAGAATCTAATAAATCGTTCGTGACATTTTTTTCTTTCCATTTGCCAGCGCACGCGGTTCTCTTCCCTTACAAACCCGGGGTTTCAAGTGTAGCGGAAAGGGGCACACAATAAGGCCACCAACCTAAAGCCCAATTCCAATAGTCTCATGGGCCACTGCCCATAGTAAAGTGGCTAGAAATCGCTGTCACTATGACATATATGTCAGGCGGGCGACATCAAATTGTCGAGAGAAATAATATGTACTTAAATAAGTACATTAAAAATTGACATTGCCTTAGTACCTTCAAGATTATTAAACTCCTGAAAATTTTGAATATAAAGGCACGTTTTTCTGCGAAAGTCTGTGGTGAAAATTTCAAACAAGATTCAAGCTTCATATCTTAGACAATCTAAACAGGTAAAGGAGGCTGACGGAACGCCACATAGCGTCGGCGTATTTAGAATATCCTTCGTCTTGTATTGTTTACTTAGCCTCACGGCTGCAATTAATTTGCCTGTTGTATGACAGACAAAGTTCCTTGCGGTATCTGGTTTCAACTAAGATATTCCGGCGCTGTAAATACGTTATAGTTCGAATTGAATTGGGCTGCAGTTTGAAACAGAGACACTAGCAGGAATACATAGATGCTTTCATACTACAAATAGTGTACAAGGTTTAGGCTTGTACCTAGATACGAGTATTTTGATAGTATATTATTGAAGTGGCCAATCTTAACGCGGTGATAGTTACAGAAATCGGGCTGTGAGCGTAGCTGCTAGTTAAAACAAGACAGTGTTGCTGCAGTACCATCCCTGCAAGCGTCATTCTATTCTAAACACTCATTGTTCCAATTTAAAACTGTAACGGCTGAGACACAGATTAAATAATAGTTCCCACGTAAGCTGAGGTCCATAGATGCCACATTAACATACCCTGCAGACTGACAGGCAGGCTCTAATATAACCACCGAGGAGAGGTCAGGTAGTAGACTAACTATAGTTTATTAATAAAGTTCCAAAAGTAGCTGCCACTAGCAGCCAAACATACGGATCCAAATTTCAAGATCAAAATGTTGCATGAAACTTGGACACTTCCGAGTGCAATTATGGTTGTCACGTTTCAACTTATTTCAATTCATATAAATTACCATAAATTCTCAATTCAGTTTATTTTAAACCTGTCTGCCTAATTAATACACTGTCAGCTAGTTGGATAATATTACCTACGGGTAACAAACATTATTGGATAAAGTCTTCATTATAGTCGACAGTTAATATTTTTGCATCTGACAGTTTCTACGTTAGCGGCGGAAAATCTAGCTTGTTACTTTTATTATTTTAATTTTATCTTTTGTTAATCAAACGGTGTATATTGTTATTTCTATTATTTGCTTTTAGGTTTTTTTGTTTAATAGTCTGGAAATAATCCACCGCTGTCATTATACCCTGTGGGTACTATTTCTTAATTTTTGGGGATCAATGAAATCAAGAAAGCGGTCGTCAGTGCTTTGTAAAACGTTCGCTGTGTAAAGGATCTTACTGTACCATCAGTCTTGAGATGGGTTATCGTTTCACAGTAAAACAATAATAAAGAAGGTAAGGGAGGAGAATCCATCACACGCCTTTGATCCGTCAATCATAACACACAAGAGTCAAGGATAACCTCACCTAATTGTGTCGGAGGAATGACGAATCGAACTACTGATTGGAAGGGATGTTGGACAGGTAACAGGTAACTTTAACCCTCCAGATAGTTCGCAGTGAGCAATACTCCGCTTTACAACGTGACAATAAAGTCGACACGTGACTCTTCTTAACACGAGGCACCCTCAACATTACTTGGTTGCTAAATAAGAGTATCCGTTTGTTGCATTTCCATTTCATCCTTGTAGGGCACATTAGGCCGTTAGTTTAAACTTTTTTATAAGAGATTGCGTAATTAATTTCCTTCAACAATGAGCATAGGTAGGTATACAATACACAATGTTTTATATATCTACCTATTGAGCAAATATAAACATTTCCTAATATATCGTTGCCGTAATTTCCTTAGTAATGACACAGTTTGTCTGTACAGTATCAACCGAGTTCACGACTCATATGACAAGATCGGAATCGTGTCGTGTTCCCAACTATAATAAGACCGCAAGAGACCAGTGATGTAATTGGCGTGTGGCGAACATGTCGATTTGTACTTTGATTTATGTAGTGTGTATTTAGACAATATTGTAGGAATTTCTCACATAACGCTATCTAGCTCAAATTAAGCTAATTTAAGCTTGTGCTATGGGATCTCGGCAACTGTTAAACGTACTCATAATATATTTCTACATACCTACACACAATATGCATAGAAATCCTGAAACTCCGAAGCAAACATTAAATTGTGTCACACAAATATTTAATTCTACCCGGAAATCGAACCCGGGACCTCGGCGCATTAATTGGTTAAACTACCGCCTGCAACACCGCTGATGAGGTTTTTATATTTAAAAAAACCAATACAATAAAATAGAACAAAATTCGGTTGCACCAGCCGAAGGTTATCGATATTCGATCGCCCCATCACTAGAAGCCCTCCGTTAATCGTCTCCCTATAATGATAGGTTATCGTCGCGCATCATTTCACTGGCTTTTTCCACTTCTTTCTTTCTAGCCTCACGCTCGTATTAATTAGTTACTCTTAGTGATGCAATTTGCACCTTAAATCTGTACGATATGGTTCATTTTGTATCATACTACGCGCCGCCGCTTTCAATGACACTTTGGCATGCTGAAGAACTATTCATACGATAGCGCCTGATTTTGCCGCGCACTTCACGCGACTTTTTTTTAGCACTTTTATATTCGCTTCGCATGCACTTTTTTGTGGGAGTCTACATTTGCGAATTTCATTTTTTTACGTTTTAGAAGTCACGTTCGATTTTACGTTTTGAATTTTACATGTGTCGAAAATAAAGAGATGAGGAAGTGGTTTTATACATTACATTAAAAAAGGAAGATGTTACATTTGGCACACTTTTTAAGTATGGGCAGTACTTGATTACATCGAGCTCGACCAATTGGGAACATTATTTTTCTTTAAAAGCTCATAGTTTGCAGACTGCGGTATTTAGCAGTCACGGTTTTCATATTTATTTCACTACACATTTTACACTCCACAATAAAGTTAATAAAAAATAGTTATACCTATTATGATAAAATTTACTCACAAACTACACTCGAGAGCAATGAATCCGGGTCACTTAAAGAATGTTAAAAATCTCGGAAACTAAAAATGATAGGTTAATGCAATAAATTGTATTTAATAGACAATGTAATACTCCTTAAATGAAAGTAAAAAAAAAATGAGTCACCATACATTTTATTAACACAAAATTACATAAAGAAAAAACTGCTGATCTCTCCTTAAAACAAAAATAGGAAACATGAAATTTTTGAACTTTATTACGATTTTCTTGAATTTTAATACTTCGTATTGCCTCCTCGTGCTTCCATTACTGCGTTTACGCGGTTTGGCATGCTGTACACCAAGTTCCTTATACGATTTTGGGGAATATTCTCCCATTCCTCTGTGAGAGCAATTTTGAGCTCACGAAGCGTGATTGGGGGAGGGTTTCGTTGTTTTACGCATCTGCCTAGCTCGTCCCAAGCATGCTCGATCGGGTTGATATCCGGGCTGCGCGCTGGCCACTCCATACGAGTAATGTTCATCTCTTGAAGGTAGTCATTCACAATCCTACCTGTATGAGGTCGGGCATTGTCATGCATAAATATAGCATCCTCACCTAAATTGACCATAAATGGACCAACGTGATCATTGAGGATTTCTTCCACATATCTTACGCTAGTTAAAGAGCCGTTTTCTATGATCACCAGCTCTGTGCGACTTTCAGAAGAAATTCCGGCCCACACAAGTACAGACCCACCACCGTAGGCTACTTTTTCTTCGATGCATGCTTGCTTGAATCTTTCCCCTGGTCTTCGATACACTCTGTGTCTTCCATCGTGCTTGTAGAGCATAAATTTTGATTCGTCGGAGAACATAACTTTTGACCAATCTTCAATACTCCAATTTACGTGGCTCTGGGCATACCTTAGTCTTGAAATACGATGCCCACGCTCCAGTTTAGGGCCGTTTGCAGGTCTAAGGGGTTTTAAGTTAGATTCAGCAAGCCGACGTCTTACTGTCCATGCACTTGGGTTACTTCCTCCGAGGCGTCGAAACTGATTGGTGAGTTCAGTTCCTGTGAGAAAGCGATTTCGAAGCATGGTGTTCACCAAGTATCGGTCTTCTCGTGCTGTGGTACACCTGGTTCTGCCCGTTCCTGGTCTGCGTAGGTTAGAACCAGTTTCTTCGTAATGTCGGAGAACTCTTTGTACTGTTGACAGCGACACACCGACAGTCCTGGCTGTATCGCGCTGACTCCGGCCGGTTTCCAGCATTGTAAGTATTCTGGTGCATTCTTCAGGCGTAAGCGACATAATTTCAGCTTGATTAATGAATATAGAGCACTATCAACATGGTTTATGTACCCACATAAATGACAGATTACAAACAAAAGCAACACCAAATGCTGTAATTTCGTAGTTCCATCTTCGAAAGTGGCCCTTTTTCAAATTTGATTTTTTTATGATATAACTTTACAATAACTAAGAAGTTTTAATACCTTCATTTAAGGAGTATTACATTGTCTATTAAATACAATTTATTGCATTAACCTAGCATTTTTAGTTTCCGAGATTTTTAGGATTCTTTAAGTGACCCGGATTCATTGCTCTCGAGTGTAGTTGCTCATAAAATAATAAATTACGAGCTCAAAAATTTTCTAAAAGCTTTTTAGACAGGTTAAGCAATGATCATAGTTATGAGACCTTTGTCACAAAAGCTATTTTTAACCGACTTCAAAAAAGGAGGAGGTTCTCAATTCGTACCCAATTTTATTTTTGTTTGTTATGTTACGCGATAGCGGCGCCAATTATGGATGGATTTTGAATTTTTTTTTGTTTGAAAGAGGCTACTTCTGAGGTAGTCCCATATCGGGTTAGGGGACATTCGTCCCACTATGGAACTGGCCCGAGTACCAGTTGCCCCTCTTAAAATTTAATAATGGTTAACTGGGCCTACATCTGTTTTGGTTTCAACCAAGTGAAGGGCGTTTAGGCCCAGAATGTCCAGTTCACAAAATGTCCAATATTCATCATAACGTTGTCCATGTCCCAAAATGTCTAAATCCCAGAATGTCCATATATATACCGGCGGGTTATAAAAAAAATAACCACGAAGGCTAAGGCGGGAGCTCCGCTCCGCTTCGCTCCCACCTTAGCCTTCTAACCTAACCTATCCGAGTCGAGGTACTCTGAGTCGCTGGGTGTTAACCATTCACTTATTGTGTATAATATACTTTCTATGTATAATATGTATGTATTTAGAAATATATAAGTATGTATATCAGTCGTCTAGATCCCATAGCACAAGCTTTATAGCTTAGTTTGGGCTAGATGATGTTGTGTGAGAATGTCCAACAATATTTATTATTTATTTATTTATTATTGTGGTTAACACCTCGACTCGGATAGGTTAGGTTTGAAGGCTAAGGTGGGAGCGAAGCGGAGCGGAGCTCCCGCCTTAGCCTTCGTGGTTTTTTTTTTTTGACCATTCAACATCAATTTGATGTGGGCCCAGTTAACCATTATCAAATTTTGAAAGGGGCAACTGGTACCCGGGCCAGTTCCATAGTGGGACGAATGTCCCCTAACCCCCCATATCCAGGGTATCAGAATCTGATACTGGAATCCAGAAGAAATCGAGGGCAACCACCGAAAATTGTAGGGACAACTAGTGCGTTTGTTAACTTTTTGATTAAGTGCTTTAATGTACTACAATTTAATGAAGGTCTGGAGTCGATCTGATGATGGAACCGAAAGACAGTCGAGGGAATTCCTTAACGATTTACAGCAGTTACCTTGTGTTTCGGCTTGATTGATTTATGTTGATGAGAACTTTACACCTACATAGATATAGGTACTTTTCGGTCCACCCGTCACTTAAAACAATAAAAAAAAATATAAAAAAATAGTTAAGTAAATTTTATTTTTAGGATTTGTATGAAGTCGGATCTATTTTTCATATATTTTTTTTATATTCTTTCTTTTATGAGTCAACTCCTAAATACGGCCCACGATTAAAGTCGGAACGTCGAGAGGTGACAAAAGTTTCATATTATGAAAAAGACTCCAAAACCGTAATGTTCATTACGGTTTTGGAGTCTTTATATTCATTACGGTTTTCGAGTCTTTTTCAGCATGTGCGTGTTTTACCACCTGTAGAATGGTTTGTACCCTGAGGAATTGTTTAATGTGATGCCCACAGCTACGTTCTATCATCGCACCGCTCGCCACAGACAGGGAGTTCATCCTCACACTTTGCGTACGGAGCGTTCGAGCACGGTACCTAAGATACGATAGGGACTTTCTTAGATTGTAGAATGATCTTCCTGTCTCAGTTTTTCCGAACGTCTACAGTATGGGGTTCTTCAAAAGGGGACTTAGAAGGTTTTTACAGGGTCGGCAGCGCGAGTGTGGCGCCTCTGGTGTTGCAAACATCCATAGGCCACCACGGTGACCACCAGTGCAACTGGTGGGCCGTATGCTTGTCTGTCATTAAGAGAAAAGTTTAAGGATATCAACATCCTTACTGTGTATTCACAGTACATATATGAAAACTTATTATATACTCATAAAAATAACAGTTAATTTATTAAAAATAGTAATATCCATAACCTAAACTTAAGAAATAAGAATAAATTGGCTGTACCTAGATTTAGGCTTAATAAAATAAGCAATTCTTTTGCGGGCAATTGTATTCGAATGTACAATACATTGCCGACAGCCGTAACAGGTTTGTCAGTTAATAAATTTAAAAAACTAATAAAACTTAAATTGTGCCAGAAAGCTTATTATAGCGTTACAGACTTTCTAGAAGACAAGGCTGCCTGGCAGTGACACGAATTGCTCCTTTCTACATTTAAAAAAAACTGTATTAGATACTAAGATGAATTAAGAGGGACCGGACTGAGTTTCTTGGGGTGTTCTTCTCAGTCTGTAGCATTTCCGAACCCCCGGTAGAGTCATAAAAATTTTGACAAATCTAAATAATTTTTTTTCTCAAAGGGAATAATTTTTATTTTATTTTATTTTTATTTCCACCTTAGTAGTATCAAAAAATAATGATAATAATATTTAATTAAAGAAAATCCTCTTTAAAAATATTAATAATTTAATTTCTTATCTTCAAGTTATTGTTTAACTTACCTTGTTAATATCGCATCAATGTCAGACTCACAGCTTTATGAGAGGCTGACATCAACTCGATTATCTGAACTCTATTTCGGCGCGAAAATAATGTGAGTTCGTTAGTTACCGTAACGAGTTACTGCCATAACAACAATTTGGTGAGACTGTGACAAGTGGAGGGTATCAGTCAGTTCTCATAACAGCGGCGGTTTGGTAATGTTTCAACTTGGTCTTTAAAGGTATAGGTACCTCTATAATTGTTGGTCTAACAACTGGCGTGTAAATTATGTAATTCGTAATTTGCTAATGCGAGTAGATGGTAGGAAGTATCGTGTTATACTACTGAGGGGACAGACAGGCATGCGGCTAGCTTGATCGTTACTAGTTACCGTGAACTGTGCAGCAATAAAATTGTAATAGCTGTATTTAAACTGGTAGATACAGGCTGCCTTGGAATTTTTTTCAAGCCACCCCTAGGTTTTTCATCTTGGCTTAGCGACTACCTATTAAATAGCATATGGGGCCTTCCGGAAATGGTAATGACTTCGGTCATCCTTCTCGAACCGACTATATCCTACTTCAACTTAATAATATTTCTCGCTGTTTGAGTATCTACTTACTTTGATGGTTTCTAGTCGCAAACTAGTCAACTATATCTGAAACAAGAAAAAAAAACCTTACAATGCGCTCATGAAAATGACGCCACCCGCCTGGTGCAACCTTCTGAGACAGAGGACCAGGCATATTACGTGGGACCAAATTTGTTACTTTTGAAACGGGGTGCTTAGTATACCTCTGCTTGTATCTTCAGGAATATGTATAATTATTGTATGTATATAAGAAGTAGAAAAATAACACAACACAATGTGTTTAACACAGTGTGTTTAACACTGTGTTTAACACAGCTAGTTACTGATAAAATACAGCACCCTGTTTAGTAACACCTAAACTCACTTTAGCTCCAAACCAACACTAAATTTTGCACGATGACAGTTATTTATGATCAGTCCAAACGCACAATTTAGCTTAACTCGACAGAATCCAATTTCCAAATGAAAATAAACGTCTACGAGTTCCCAAATCCTTAGGAAAATCGTCACTTTCTGTTATAGCTAATAGCCTCGCTATAGGGCCAATCTCCGGCCGCCCATGTTCACAATTCCGGTCAAATATTTACGGGTTCACTCTTCTTCCATTGTTACATAATATTAAATGATTGTTCATAACATATTGGAAGACGTTTTCTACAGTCAGTTAAAAAAGGAATATTTACGGTAACGAAAAAAATATTTTTACTACCGCACCGCTCGCCACAGACATGGCTTCTAGGGTGTTCTTAGACACGACACAGTCACAGCATGGGGGTGGCTTTTACCTACAAGATTACAAGATTTTTTTAATGGTTGACAGTGCGAATCTAGTTCCTGTGGGCTAAAGTTGGGAACACCCAAAAATTCCGAAATATGTTTTTCCGAATTTCAATATTCCGATGTTCAAAATTCCGAAGATTATAATTCCTAAGAAACAAAGCTCCGAATATTCAAAAGGACGATATTCATTTATCCGAAAGTCATAAGTACGAATTTTTATTTTTCCTAATTTCATTAGTACGAATAATCAAAAGACCGGACTGTTATTTTCCCGAAAAACATTATTCAGAATTTCAAATATCCGAAAATTCACTATTTAAGTTTTTTTAATAAAGTACGGTCAAGTCTAACAACCGAAGATATTATTTCCAAGTGAGTGGAAGGCAAACGACAAAACAAAAAAAAATTACCACGATGGCTAAGGCCGGAGCTCCGCTCCGCTTCGCCTTCGCCTTAGCCTTCTAACCTAACCTATACGAGTCCAGGTGTTAACCATAATAAGTGAATGGTTAACACCCCGACTCAGAGTACCCCGACTCGGATAGGTTAGGTTAGAAGGTTAACCTTCGTGGTTATTTTTTTTTTGTTTTGTCGTTTGCCTTTACTCACTTGGAAATAATATTTTCGGTAGTTAGACTTGACTATACTTTATTAAAAAAACGGGTGGAATCGGGAACATAAATAATCGTCTTTAATGATAAGTTTTCGGGTTAAAACCGGAACGGGTGGAAACGACATTCACCCTTCGTATTTATGATATTTCGGATTTTTGATAATCGGAGTTCGTATTTATAATATGGCGGATTTTTAATGATTCGGAATTCAACAGTTCGGTTTCTTGAAATTCGGCATTCTGACAGTCGGAATTGTAAACATTCGGAATTATAAAATTATGACTTTTAATAAAAAGGATTTATGAAACATCGGATTTTTGACTTTCGGGATTTCGAATCATTCGGACTTATGAAATTCGGAATTATGAAATTCGTGATTGTGACTTTCGGAATTAAGGTTTTCGTATTAATGTAGTGTACCCGCTAAAGTTACCACTTTAGATCAGGTGGATTGTTGACTGCATTATAGGATGCGTAGTGCTTTGTACATGCGTCTGTCGTGCTGAAGTCCGGGATTCGATTCCCGGGGTCGAATCAAATATTTGTGTGTAGAGTTTAGATTTTAATCTTTACCCATAATTAGTATGATTTTCTTCCACCCTAGTGATATAAAAACGCTTAAGAAATCTTAATAGTAGATATTAATACTAATTTCTGACTTTTAAATTTGAACTCGAGGTAAAAATAACTTCGATCGAAGATAAATTAACTTAATTATTTCTTCATAATCCATATTTAGCCTATTTTACCTATAAACTTTTATTATGAGATAATCCCTAAGCAATCGACAGGGAGCCGCTTACCGTGCAATACGGAGCACCAGTTTCCTGAGCCACAGAGGATTACGTTGACTTGTGGGCAGCAACTCGGTGCGTATGCAAAAGGGCTGCGTAAAGATTTGTTTGTTGGGTTCTAATAATTCTTCAATATTCTTTTATCACTGGTCTGATTACTTTTTAAATTATTTTTCAGGTACAAATAAATTCTCCCTGAGTTTATCATTAAAGTGTCTATCTATAATATATAGGTTTCTACGATATGAACTTATGAGCGAGGGATTAATGCGTGGTTTAGCTTTTTCGGAATTTTACTTTATAGCATTTGTGCAAAATACAGATTATTTTCGAGCAGTTCCGAATACAAACACTGTGGTGGCTTACAACCGAGCAGATTAATTTCCCCATCCACTCGACCGGCATAAATTGTGGTTCTACTGACTTTTGCTACTAGGAGCTAGTCCGGTTTTAATTAGAACTAATTTTAGGGTAATATGAATGAATGCAAATGGTTGAAACATAGCGTCTTGAAGACATCTGCATCTTAAAACTATTAGTTCTGATCTACCTACGCATTGCATACGCATTGTTCTAAAGGCACAGGCACCGATGCATGTTTATATTATTTAATACTAGAGGACGTCACGCGGTTTCACCCGCGTAGCTCCCGTTCCCGTAGGAATACGGGAATAAAATATAGCCTATGTTCACCGTGAAAAGTGTGGCTTTTCAACAGTAAAATATTTTTTTAAATCGGTCCAGTAGTTTCGGAGCCTATTAGATGCAAACAAACAAACAATGAAATCTTTCCTCTTTATAATATTAGTATGGATTTTTTAAAAACCTGTAATGGTAAATTAAAAGACTGTATGAGAGTAGCCGTGTGGGTGACATTTCGGCTAACTGAATATTCAGACACCAAAAGTTCGGACACAGTGTCCGAATTCGAGTATTCAATTTCAATACATTTTCGGGGTAACAATTCGGATATTATCATATTTATGAAGCTGTTTAGTAAAGTCAGATAAAAATAAAATATTCGTCAGTCACTTAGGTAGCCACCGTTTCATACAATGTCTCAGCGCTGCATCACACACGCAGTCTCTCCTATCTAATGATGCCCGACATGTTGTCAGCAACGGTAGAGTGCATTATATATCATGTTCCATCTGTTTGGAGCAAGATCCTTTGACAAGAAACAAGGAAGTCGGTCAAAAAAAGAATAGCTTTTCCTAGCGAAATGATGAAATGTATCCGTCTGAAGGAAATTTTATCCCTTGATACCTTTTTTCTTTGGTTAGAAGACATAAAAAGCCAACATTAAATAAAATAATAGGTACAATAACAATAACAGAAACTGTAGAATTTTCTAAGAGATGTTTGAATAAGGTTAACCCAAAGTTCAAAGGAAAAAACATGAAAGATAGGAAGTTAATACAAACAATGTTTAGGTAAGTACTCATACCTACTTACTTTACTTGGTTTAAATGTTTGGTAAATGTTGTGGAACAGTACAAGTGCCGTTATTCAATATGTGCAGCAGGTTCCACCAAGTGCCATCAATCAACAGTATAAATAACCTACTTACTGCTTACAAATTTCCATTTACAAACGTTTCAGTGCTTCTAAATGCTATACGCTTGGTCCAACAACCGTAGGTCCCGGTTGTTAGAAACATGAAAAACCTTTTGTCAAGATATCTTGAAACAAGGGCAAGTTCCAGTGCCTTGGTTTATTTCAACACTGCAATGGACTTACGATTATATTTTATAAAAGCAATAATAAACGCGTTATAAAGAATAACTTCAATATGTTGAATATAGAATCCACCTCAAATTCATATAATATTTGCTGACCAACGAGGCAAAGCTATTAATATTGGTTTAGGTCAGCTACAGTTTAATACGATAAGTTTTGATTATATGCCTTAGGGCAATAATCCTAACTAACCCAAACTCTGAATTCCAAGAAATTATGACATGAGACGGAACCATTTGCCAGTAAATAGTCCAAACTACTAGATACGCTCACTGATATCCTTCCTAATTCCTAATCTGTTGATTGAAAGTCTATGTACTGCGATCAAGTCGATCAGCTAAAGGCAAAAGATATAAAAGCCACATGCGAACGAACGATATAATGGGTTTAATTGCCACTTTGACGACTCTCTTTTGAACGGAGGGCTGAATTTAGGTGGAATCAAGCTATGAGCGAATACTTGAATTTTTAATGAGATACTCGAATGTTTCTTTCACTATGATTTCGTTTCGCAAATGTAGTAAAAACCTCCCTATAGATAATGATAGATAGCTTCTCTATCGGACCATACCGTTAAGAGCGTAGGTACTAATTAGGACGTAAAGTGCATCATCTGCAAGTTCTCTACGCTTCATCTTACATGTTTTCACCATACAACTGTACAGCCAATAAGAATTGCCGAATTAGCTATACGAGTTGAACTTTACGTGCCGGCGTTTTATTCATTCCACACAAAGGCAAATACGTCACAAATTACATTATTGGAATTGCCAATAACTGTGCGGTTTGCATTTATACGATATACCTACGCAAAGTAAAATACAATGTTAGGTATACATACCTACCTATTATATTTACCTACATATCACTACAAGTACGTAATACAATATTGAGTTCGTCCACCTCTATTTTCAAATCGAATAATTTTACGAAAATCAATATCTAATTAGGTATACCGTAGGTATTTGCTCGTGTACTAGAAAGAACCACATCGTTCGAACTTTCTAACGTTCGTAAATGGACTGCCTAGGGAAATAATGTCCATTAATCATGGCTGTCACAATCCTCGAAATTGACTCCTGTCAAACGAGGACACGGTCTAATTATGTCGGTCGGTAGATTGATGGGTTACCGTAGTTTCCTCAAACGTACACTTAATGAAGTTGGAAATTGTGTTGGGTGAGTGATTTTTACGACTGAATGATAGGGGGACTCTGTATACAGTCTATTATGCGCTGGTTGACTCGATGCTTGCATACGGGCTTACTATCTATGGACGTACATTTATATCATATTTAGATAAAATCAAGGCACTACAAATTCGGTTTATGAAATTATTGGTAGACGAAAATACTAAACGTCGCTGTAAGCGTACTGATTACGAACAGCTGTTCAGTGAATGTAAAATGCTCCCTATTCATGAGTACATAAAGCTTCTTTTGGCAACAGAACAGTATAGTAGTGACGAGTTTAAGGTTTATAAGTCGCGCCCGGGGAGAACTAATACTAACAAGTTTGTAAAACCTAGTTGTAAGAACTATTTTGGGGAAAGAAAAAGAAGCTATATGGTGCCTCATATATTTAATAAGCTGCCATCAGTTTTGTTGACTAGGAGTGTCACAAAAAGAACTTTTAAAAATAAAACCAAAAGGTTTCTGTTGGATTGTTTGAACGTCTAGATAATAATAATGATTGGGTTATACTTCTGTCTGTAAAGGGTAGCAGTGTGTTAAGCAGGATTGTACCTAATACATAATGACTAATGACTTTGTACTTTATTTTGGGACTTTGAGGTAGATAGATATATAAGTTCAAAACCTAAGTAGGTACCTTGCGATGGTTTGAATGGAAATTAAAATTAAAATAGATTAAATAATTATGTACTTACAGTAAATTGAATTTCATAAAATGTCAATGTGTTTTAAAATTTAAAATATACAAATTACAAGGAATAAGAATGAATTACGTACAACCAATTAAAATAATTTTCTATGTAAGGATGAATATTTGTATTTGTTGAAATACAATAAATTCAATTCAATATAATGTCAAGATATTGTAAAAAATAAATAAATAAATTAATAAACAAATTAATATATAAATTATAATGAAAATGGAATGAATTATATGTATAGATACAGTGGTGAAGTTATGGATGAGTGATGGTAGTAGGTAAATAGATGTTCACGGACATTTGTTTATTATTGTTGTTGTTTGTGATTTCACTATTGTTATAATTAAAATGAATGTCTAGGAAATATATATTTGTAATGTTGCTAATTCATGTTTATGAGTGTGCATGTGTAAATATAATTATTTATTGAATTAAATAATGTATAAATTTAGTAGGTACCGAAGACAATTTATGCTAGATTAATCTACTTGTTAAATCAAGGGAGCTGCATCTGCCAACAAACTGCAATGCAGTTTGGCAGAGGTAAGGTTTTAAAAGATGTAATTGTTTTTTTGTGAATAAATGCTTTTATTATTATTATTATTATTATTATTATATAGTAAGAATTGGGTATCTGACAACCTCTTGAGGTTTTCAAGTAGGCAGGAGCATACTAGGTATATAATTAAGCTACACTCTTAATAGGTGCAGAGTCTATGGTCGTGTTGAAGGGACAGGTGGTGTATACTACTGCTGAAACAAATTTATAACGCTCCCCTTTATAGGGATCGATAACATGCGAACTGTAGTTATTATAACCTCCGCCCGAGTTAATACCATTAATACGATTTGAATCACATTTTATGCTTAACAACGCAATTTTTTTTTCCTTTATGGCGATACTATTTTCCAACAACGCAATTCATTTCATGCAATTAATGACATAAAACACAATATTGTATTCGTACTCGTAGTACAAATACCTACTTGAATATCGCACTTTACAATCAAATGGCAATGACTCCAATTTACTGGCCATAATCCCAGGCGCGCTGATGCGCAATTAATTGTGGTATTATGACAATTAACAATAATGTTAAGCCTTTCATAATAATTATCTGGATACAAGAAATTTGTAATATTTTACTTTTTGAATTCTCCAATTTGTAACCAATATACGAGCGTCCATACCTGCCTTTTCTTAAGAGAAAAGGTGTATAAAAGTTAATAAATTAGATAGTTTTACACCGCGGGATTTCAAGGTTTTCCTGCTTAAATTATTCAATTTGAAAACGTATCACCTTCATCTTGCGCCTCCATACGACGCGACGATTCCTTTGTTATTTCAACACTTTTCTTTAAACACCTTTATATGTGAATTTCCGTGCGAGTATGAGTGTGTATCAACGCGCCGAGGCAGTGACGCGCCACACGATACAGCCCCTATCGCGAGTCAGTCTCCCGTGCAGTATTGTGGTACTCTCAGTTGAGTGGACAGATTTCTTGCACGAGCGACTTTCGGTTTTTCAATGAACACGTATTTTTCGCTTCCCAGATTGTTGATCGAAGCTTCCCAGAGACTTTTCGCGAGTTCACTTATACTATTCTACATGTCGTAGGACCGTCGTCGGCGGGACGGATTAAATGGTTTCGCGGGCCGTGGCTGGCACGCGGGCCGTACTTTGCCCATCACTGATATAGTCCAAATTAAGCTAATATTAGCTTGTGCTATGGGATCTAGACGACTGATAGACATACTTATATATTTCTAAATACATAAATATTATTCATAGAAAACACCCAAATTCCGAATCAAACATTAATTGGTTGGTCACACAAATATTTGGGCCGACCCGGAAATCGAGCCCAGGGGGCCAAGTCTGCTATTTTAAATCAAAAAGCCGTTCTAGTGCTATTCAAAATAAAATAAAATAAAATAAAATTTATTCCCTTTGAAATTTTTAAAAAATTACTAGCTGACCCGCGCAACTTCGTTTGCGTGATAAATGAAAAACCGCTCAACCGATTTTGTGCAAACTTCACATAAACCATCTACTAAATAGTCCGAACAAAGCCTAAACATTTGGTTTGGATAGGTGAGCCCGTTCTTGAGTTATAAAATTACAACGAAAAGTGGCATTGATTTTTATATATATAGATTTAGGTTTGTCAAAATTTTTGTGACTCTACCGGGGGTTAGGAAATGCTACAAACTGAGAAGAACACCCCAAGAAACTCAGTCCGGTCCCTATTAATTCATCTTAGTATCTAATACAGTTTTTTTTTAAATGTAGAAAGGAGCAATTCGTGTCACTGCCAGGCAGCCTTGTCTTCTAGAAAGTCTTTAATGCTATAATAAGCTTTCTGGCACAATTTAAGTTTTATTAGTTTTTTAAATTTATTAACTGACAAACCTGTTACGGCTGTCGGCAATGTATTGTACATTCGAATACAATTGCCCGCAAAAGAATTGCTTATTTTATTAAGCCTAAATCTAGGTACAGCCAATTTATTCTTATTTCTTAAGTTTAGGTTATGGATATCACTATTTTTAATAAATTTACTATTATTTTTATGAGTATATAATAAGTTTTCATATATGTACTGTGAATACACAGTAAGGATGTTGATATCCTTAAACTTTTCTCTTAATTTTAAATTTCTTAATGACTCCCGAAACCCCATACCATAGATAGCCCGGACAGCCCTTTTCTGCAACACAAAGATACATTCGATGTCGGCAGCGTTACCCCATATCAATGTACCAATCGCTATATTCTATTACGATAATATAGCGATTGGTCCTAAACTTGGTAGTCGCGTAAAACTTCTATAACATCTCTAGAATTAAGTAGAGTAGAATCGCAATACCTTTTTTTTAGGTAGCGGTAAGGTGAGTGAAGCTGAGGGAGTATGTGAGGGAGGGTAAGGTGAGAGATAAGGGGGGCGATAAGGTGGGGGGTTATAAGCTGTGTTTAAGGTGGGGCGTTGATGTGGGGTATTAAGGGGGGGTTAAGGTGGGAGTTAAGATGGATGGGGAAAGGGGGCGAGTAAAGCTGAGGTAAGGTGGGGACAATGGGGGGGGTTAATAAGGCTGTGTTTAAGGTGGGGCGTTGATGTGGGGGATTAAGGGGGGGTTAAAATAGATGGCGAAAGGGGTGGTGTAAGGGGAGGTTAAGGGAGGGGGCGGTGGGGGGGGGTTAAGATGGGTGGGTTGTGTGGGGGGTAAGGTGGATGTTGTAGTGGGGGTAAGGGCTGTTTAAGGGGGGGGTAATGTGCCCTTGCCCCCACCATTACACCCCCTTAACCCACCCAAGTGGGGGTTAAGATGGATGAGTAAAGGGGGATGTAAGGGGAGTTTAAGAGGGGCGACTGTGGGAGGTAAATATGGGTGGGTTAAGGGGGGGTTATGTGGATGTTGTGCCCCTTGCCCCTCACCATAACACCCCCCCCCCCCTTAACCCACCCACCTTAACTCGTCATCTTAACCCCCCCACAGTCACCCCCACCTTAACCCTCCCTAAGCCCCCCTTAACCCTACCAGGAGCTGCTCACAGCTGCAGCAGAACGTAAATTTATGGCAGCCCTAATCCAGGAACCATACGTGGATGGCGGGACTCGAGGGATGAGGAGCTATCCAGGAGTAAGAATATTCCAAAATAAAGCGACTGGGGAGGACAAGGTCAAGGCAGCAATAGCTGTTTTTGACCCATCTGTTGACGTTGTCCAATATCCCGAACTCACCACGAATAACATCATAGTGGTGAGCCTCAACACCGTCGCGTGGAGGGTTACACTGGTCTCCTTTTACCTCGAGCCCGACAAACCAATCGCTCCTTACCTAAGGACACTTAGGAGAGTAGCGGCTAAACCTGGATTGGGAAAACTGATAATGGGTGGAGATGGGAATGCCTGGAACACGTGGTGGGGCAGCAAGAAAGTGGACACCAGAGGGAAAGACCTATTGGAGATGATCTATCAGACTGGCCTCCAGGTGCTCAACACCGGCGACACGCCAACTTTCGACACCATACGCGGCAACATGAGATACAGCAGCCACGTAGATGTAACACTATGCACAGTCAATATACTGAATATGGTGGTTGACTGGAAGGTAGAGGTAAATCTCACAAGCTCGGACCACAACGGGATAACTTTTGGCATTAAACTTAAAAAGTCAAGGGGAACTGACGTCGCCAGAACCACAAGAAGGTATAACACCAGGAAAGCAAATTGGGATAAATTCCGGGAGGAACTGGACGGACTCAAAGCAAGCAAAAGCCTAACCCTAGATAAGATCAGCAAGCTAGAGACAAAGGGTCAAATAGACAAGGTTGTAGAAGAGTTCAGCCAAATAATTACCGGAGCTTGTCAAGGTGCCATACCGTAGAAGGCTAAATGCCAAAAGTTATCTATCCCGTGGTGGTCCGAGAATCTAGCTAAAATGAAAAAAGAGGTCACCACAATACGGCGTCGTATTAGGTGTGCTGCTCCCATTCGCAGAGCTGTCGTCGTTGAAGAGTACCTGGAGTCCAAAGAAAAATATGAAGCCGAAGCCAAAAAAGCACAAATTGACTCGTGGAAGGACTTCTGCTGTAAGCAGGATCGAGAGGGAATGTGGGAAGGTATTTATAGAGTCATCGGTCGGACCGTGGGTAGAGCCGAGGACGTACTCCTGGAAGTGAATGGCGTGGCACTGGATGAGGAGGGATCAGCGAGATTGATGGCAGAAACATTCTACCCAGAGGACTTGGAGGGGGAAGACTCGGAGGAACACAGACGCATAAGAGAGAGCTCGGAGGTGGTGGCCGGGGGCACGTGTGGAGAACTGCTCGATCCACCGTTCACCCCCTTCGAGCTCGAGACAGCGGTCCGATCTTTCAACCCCAAGAAGGCACCAGGAGCTGACGGCTTCACCGCTGATATTTGTGACCACGCCATCAGAAACGACCCAGAATTGTTTCTTTGCCTTGCAAACAAGTGCCTCACATTGCAGTATTTCCCTATGGCCTGGAAGGAAGCAACGGTCGTGGCGCTTCGCAAGCCGGGCAAGGATAGTTACGCGCAGCCCAAATCGTACAGGCCAATAGGCCTACTCCCGGTGCTGGGGAAGATCCTCGAGAAAATGATGATGTCGAGACTTCGGCATCATCTGCACTCGAGGATCAGCACCCAGCAGTTTGGGTTTACGCCGCAAAGGAGCTGCGAGGACGCCCTCTATACCCTGATCCAGCACATCAGGACCAAACTGGACCAGAAAAAGATAACAACACTAGTGTCCCTGGATATAGAGGGCGCCTTCGATAGTGCATGGTGGCCTGCGATTAAGATGCGGCTTGTTGAGGAGAGGTGTCCGGAGGGGCTTCGCAAAATGCTCAACAGTTATATGAGCGACCGAGAGATGCATGTGAGATACGCAGGGTGGCACCTCGACCTCACCTGGACATTCTTCCAAGGACTTACCCGGTAGGCAGTGGTAGGGCACGCATCCACGACGGATTTCCACACGTAAAAAAGGGGCGTAACAAATTACAGATGATGTGTAAAAAATAATGACTTTTAGCTCTACAAATAAATCGTGTTTCCAGTTCAAATGACGATGATGATGAAAAATACATAGAAAAAATGACGTAGTAAAGAGAACTAACACAGCTTTAGTATTAGCTATTCAACAAAGGGTCAACGTTCATCACACAGCGCGTCGGTCGGCCGGTTAGATAAGATAGACCACATAACGGGCTTTATCTAGATATATCTACAGTTGATAGACGCTAAACCTCGTACACACCATTTTGAAATAAAAAAGAATCTGACTATCCAACAAATATTATAGATGTGAGAGTTTGTGAAGATGTTTGGATGTTGATCACTTTTTCTGGCTGAAACTTGGTACTGAAATAGATAATAGTCTGGAATAAGACATAGGGACATAGGCAAATTTTTACCCCTTCAATAAATTATCACGGGATATGGGAACTGTAAAAGTATCTACGGAGGCGGAGCCGCGGGTGCCATCTAGTATAGATATTAATTAAAATGTCTTATTGATATATAGAGTGATAAATTATTCTTCACAATAATTTAAATAATTTAAATAATTTAATGTCTCTATGTATAATATGTATGTATTTAAAAATTATAGATATAAGTATTAATATCCGTGGTCTGATACCCATAACACAAGCAGGTTATTCCTAGCTTACTTTGGGATCAGATAGCGTTGTGTAGAAATGTCCGTGAACATTTATTTATTTATATATCAGTGAACATCACAAAGTTATTTTAAAAACGAAGGCCTGATTAGATTGAATTTGTTCCAAAGTGTATTCCTGTGTTTCAGTTGATTGATTGTTTGGTTTAGGTACCTATATTATGTATGTGTGATGTGATGAAATATTCAATTTTTTTTGCGAGTTCTGGGAGTTAGTAGTAGGTACTAACTTACTAAACATATTGAAAGTGACAATAAAAACTAAGTTGTTTATTGTTCCTCGTTACATTGAAAAAGTCTAAATTATTTATTGGTCAAACAAGACGTTTATATTATGCAAAGCAAAAGTGTCTAAAAGAATCACACGAAACGCCTGTCATGTTTGTGCGTCGTCTCATTTCGCGGCTCGACGACCCTTACGGTTACATTTTCTTCATTATCCCGTAGTATCATCTCAATATGTAACGAAAGCTGCTCCGATAAAAAGAACCATTCTTCATGATGAGTTTAACATGTTTCCGTTGTAACAACCAATTCTGTATCGTTGGTAAGCTTTTTTACGTTTGCCTTTTACTTATCCATTTTCTTTGATGTCATGCTATAAACACATACACAAAAAATACACAACTTCATACTGTTGTGTATTTACACAACAGTAGGAAGTCTAACCTGTCTTAGTATTAGCGGACGTCACGCGGTTTCACCCGCATAGTTACCGTTCCCGTGGGAATACGAAAATAATTTTAGTTCATGTTCCCGGGGATAATGTTGCTACCCAACAGTGAAAGAACTTTTTTAATCGGTTAAGTAGTTTCATAGCCTATTGCAAACAAACGAACTGTCAAACGATCTATCCTCTTTATTATATTAGTAGAGATGTATAATTTACCTATTGATATTTGGGATTTTATAATGGTCTTTCAAATGGGTGACAAAAAACTCTGGTTATCATTTAAGACTTAAATATTAAGTCTAGAACCAATTCCAAGGATGTCCTCAGCTAAATGCTGCGAAATATTTTCAAAATTTGTCGTTAATTTTAGTTATGCGTCGTTATGAAAGTCAAGGCGGGTACGTGGGCGTTTGTTAAATAACTGTAAATAATGTCTGTAATATAATGTTAGGCATAACAAGCATCCTTCCCCGCTTAAGTTCTGTGCGAGTAGACGTGTGCAAAGTTTACATAAGAATCATTATTTTAATTGTGTGTTGAAAAATCGTCATTGGCTGTTTAACAATTTTTGTGACACCTTTGGGAGGAGCTAGAAAAAGACATCAACGAGTTTATTGGTATTTGAACCCGAATAACACCGAACGCACGCGAAGAGACGCGGTCGTAACCATTCGGCTGCGCAGACCTGTGACGCGGTGAGCGAAACTATCAAGTAGGTAACCACCTGCGCAAACGCAACGCCCGGCTGTGCTACGGGGTGAGTCATTGCGAAGCAGTTGATTTATTGTTATTCTAAAGCGCCTTTGCTTAACTTACCTACTACAAGAAATTGTGTATGCTTGCAATTTGTGGAGTACTACCCTTTTATATGTTTGGCACTAGTTCGAAGAGAGATTTTTGAAACTAAGATATTATATTTTATTATACTATATAGTTAATTACATTTATTTGATAAATAAAGATGCTAAAGCGTACGCCACCTAAAAAAGCAACAAACATTGATGGTGCGCCCCACCACAGCTCAGAGCCCGATTTGTCAACGCCAAAATCGGAACTAGAAGTAGTTCGTATAACTCACGGACAAAAGCGCAAGCATGACCTTGAGCATACAACCGACTTAAACTCACTACGACAAGATCTTTTGTCCTCATTTGCAAGCTTGAGACAGGAACAGAATGATAAATTTTGTAAACTTCAGAGAGATATGGAACAGATTAAAACTCAAAATGTTGAACTGCAGGCCTCCGTGGAATTCATTGGGAATCGTTATGATGAGCTGATGGAAAAGCTTACCCGCTTGGAGCAGGATAAGAAGAGCAGCTTAGACTACATTAAGTTACTAGAAGAAAAAGTCAATAACCTTGAACGTGATGCGAAATCAGCAAGTCTCGAGTTACGTAATATACCAAAAAAACTTGGTGAATCTAAGGAAGATCTCCTAAATATTGTGCAAACGGTTGGTGTTGCTATGAACACCCAAATTCAAACAAATGAGCTAAGGAATATCTACCAAACTAGTAATAGTAAAAGGTTGGCACAAGCGGGACCAATTACTGTGGAATTCACGAGTGTACTTATAAAGGAAAAGTTACTTTCAAATATTAAAAAGTATGACAAGGAGAACAAATCTAACAAACTGAATAGCTCGCATATTAATTTGGTAGGTAATTCGCCAATTTACGTCTCGGAAAGCCTTACCTTCAAAGCGAAAAAGCTTTATTACCATGCACGGGAGTTTGCAAAATCAAACGACTTTGCCTATCACTGGACCTCACACGGTAAGGTTTATGTTAGAAGGAGGGAGGGGGAACCGGCGAGAAGAATAGACAGCGAAACGGACTTTGAGGGGCTGTTACCACAAAAAATTTGACAGTCTAAAAGACTGCCGGTCCTTTATGTTATGTTCCTAATCGGCCTTGGAAGTACCTACCTGGAAAATTTTATTTTTATTACAATAATGCCTAGCTTATACTCAAAATTTAGTGATCAGTTCACTGTGAGAAATTCGTGCCTGCGGTGTACGTACACACAGAGAAATAAACACAAATGCATACACATACCCATTTCCTACAAACAAGACTTACAATTGTTTATTATTTGTAATCCTATTTATTGTTACTTACAATTATTTATAATTTCCATATATATACTATACAAGTGCACATACATACATACAAATATATATTACGTTTACTTATCTATAATACAGCTAAACAACATATTATGCCTGTTTCTAAGCGAAATCAATCTTACTACATTTATGTTAGAAGTTTATGGACTGACAAAATCTATAATATCGCCGCGGCATAAGAATAGTACTCTTAAGACAATAGAAGGGAATTGTAAGTATATTATAGCGTGTTATCAACGCTTACATCATAACACTCCACATACTCGTACTTTGACTGATCGCTCTTTGTTTATTATTAAGGTACAGGGGAAGATTTACCGCTTTTCGTGCTATCAATGTAGAAATAGTTTGTTTAAAGATGCGTTTACAACAGTTACGGAAGCCAGTACCGTAATGAACGGAAAGATAATTACATTACAATTTACAAGTAAGGTTATATATTATCGAGACATTAATTATAGTTTTATGATACATATAACAATTAAAGCTCCCCCTTTACATAAATATAAAATTCGATCTTAAAGTTATTACAGAGGAAGTTGACCAAACGGATTTTATGGACTGTACAATTCTAAGCGACAGTAAATTATGTTAACAAGTGTTAAATTATAATCCGGAAATACGTAACACGTTATCAATAATTAGTTTTAATATTAGGAGTGTAGGGCACAACCTAGACCAATTTATGGCATTTGTTACATCTCTAAAAATGCCAATTGATGTCTTTGTATTATCTGAATGTTGGACGGATATAAACCGTCAACCACCAGATATAACTGGGTATAGCAAGTACTGGTCAATAAATAGCTTGAACCAAAATGATGATGTGGTCGCGTATGTACGTAGCGAAATACCAAGTTGTGCTAGTGAGCCGGAGATCATGGATGGTAACTGTCTTATAATAACCCTTAAATCTGATTACACATTAATTTGCTCATACCGCCCACCTTGTTTTAGGGATGCAATCCCCTATATAGATTCATTGGATACAGTACTATGTAATATTCATACAAAAAATATCATATTTACCGGAGACATTAATATTGACTTACTGCCAGAAAACTTAGGCAAATCATCCCATACATATTTAAATTTGATGGCTAGGTATGGTCTAAAACAAGGAATAACGAAACCTACTAGAATGGGAAAAACGTGTATCGATCACTTCATGATTAAATGCTCATCTCCTTGCAAAACATTAGTAATGAATCAACTGATAACTGATCACGCTCCACTACTGTTACACATTAATAATTTTACAATAACAAAAGGGAAAACAATTCAAAATAAGATTAAAATAGACTACACTGCAGTTAGTGATACACTTAACAAAGAATCCTGGATAAATTTGTATGAAGTAACTGACGTTAATATGGCTTCAGAAATGTTATCTACTAAGCTTATAAATATAATCACGAATAGCACACAGACTGTAAGAATTAAAAACAAATACAAACCATTAAAACCCTGGATAACTGAAGGTGTTGTCAGATGTATAAGAAAAAAGGATAAGCTTCATAGGATCGCAAAGCAATCAGCAAATGATATGCAAAAGCTACTCACATATCAAAAATATAGAAACATTTGTAATTATACCATTAAAAGTCTAAAACAACAATACTATAGAGAAAGACTGCAAACTGCAAAGGGTAATATAAGAGAGACATGGAAGGCTATTAAAGAGGTATGTGAAATAAAACGTAAAACCGAATCGGCTACTGAACTACTTGATATGGAGGATACACCAGTGAAAGCGCTCAACGCGGTAAACACTTATTTTACAGGAGTGGGATGTACATTGGCTAGGAAATTGCAGAACATAATGGGTGAGACGGAGTATGATCTAGCAATTAGGGCTAAAAAAGATACCGCCCCACTAAACTCGATGTCGTTCATACCTACTGATCCATGTGAAGTGAGAAATATTATTTTAGGACTAAGATCACATAGTGCTCCTGGGTGGGATAAAATTACAACAGATATTTTAAAACGTAATGTCACGTCACTTGCCCCACCTATAGCTTATATGTGTTATTTGAGCATGGAAACAGGCACCTTTCCTGCGAATTTTAAAAAAGCTGTAGTTTGTCCTATTTTTAAATCTGGAGATAAACAGAATCCCACAAATTACCGCCCCATCTCCCTTCTATCAACACTTTCAAAGTTGTTGGAGAAAATTATTAACAAAAGATTAATGGCATATCTGGAGAAAAACCAAATGTTAAGTGATCGTCAATTTGGATTCAGGCAACAAAAATCTATTCTTTTATCTTTTATAGATATAATTAATAAATAAGTGTCTTTTAAGTATACATTCAAAGAAACTGTTAAAAACCAAATAATACTTTGAGGTTGTACCACTGCTTTGGCGCGCTTTCTACAAACTCATATTAGAAAAGTGGGCTAACCCTCTTGGCCCATTTTTCTTTTGTACAGATTACCTACTAATTTTCAATGGTGCATAAATAGTTTGTAACAACGCCATCTCTTAGAATAAGTGGGAAGGTTGGTTGATCCACTTTTCTCTTGAAGTAGATGCAATTTTGCACCCTTTAAACAAGTAATCTAAATTATCGTTTTTTGTGGGTTGGCCCACTTATGTTCTCAACGCCTGAATTATGTTCGACGAGCAGGGAAGTTAGGTTCAAGAAGTTACCTTGACTAGGCTGCGGACATTTGTGCGGATGCGGACAGATGTGGCGGCAGGAGACAGTTTCTGGTAAATCTTGCAACACGCACAAAATATTCCATTTTTAGGTTTAGAATATAAAAGTCAAGATCTTGACTCTTTCGCATTTATTCAACGTCCTGTACCACATAGAAGATGTTAAATGCCTGCCATTGCGTTCAGTACATCTAAATGCAATGAGGTAGCCACTTACGTAGATATAATATTTATAAATATAACGAATTATGTATATTATCTATTATAAATTATAGTACGATGTCTGTATATGACGGGCTGGGATGTTTTTTTTGCCAATGATACAGCCTGACTACTAAAGAAAGACCGTTGCTTGGGACCTCTAAAACAAAGTCAACGTCCCGTTTTTAACCTATTTTTATTAGTAGGTGTATGGTGAGACTAACGATAGTAAATTTGCCAAAGTTTACAACGAACTACAATGTTGGCGTACCTACTTGCTCATTATTGTAATATTCAAGACGCGCGGATGCAGCACGTCTGAGATAAAGTTCCATTTAATATTGAAAGCATACCTAAGTAGATATCAATATTTTATTTCAATGTATCTTGTTTTATGTTTTCTCTGCACTTCGCTTCACGTCTTTATCTATGTATATGACACCATTTACATTTTGTCAAAGTTATACGGTTGTAATTGTATTGCCGTGTTGAAATGGAGAAGGCACACTTTAATAAAATAAGAAAACGCTGTGAGACGAATCAAGACGCCCTTCGAGCGCCTTATCGCTCGAAGGGCGTATTAATAAAAAAGAAGGATTACATCGCAGCACGATTTCCTTTTTTATGAAGAGCGATGCCGTTTCCTTAGCAAACAGCGAAACTGAAATAGGTGATAAATGGATTCTTAAAATGAACTCTGAAATAGAGATTTTTAATAGTTTTACATAGATATATACCTGTATATAGTAGGTAAGGTGGCCACCCTACACCTACTCAAATGGGTCGCAAGTCCCAGACGCCGGGGTGAACACCCCCCCCCCCCCCCCATGGCCCCCACGCTATGGACTTTCACGGAGAATCTATGGAATGCTACGAATAAGGTCTCGCTTTTATCCCCGATATAACATACACCCAAATTTAACTATTCGTAATTTGTAACATGTAGTAGACTGTGAGCCTATTGCCGTATTTCCAATACCAATTTTCGAAATTTTGACACACCCATAGCGCATTCAACTTTGCTTAACAACTGCCATGTTATTGGCATATACGCTCATAAATGGAAATGCCACTAATCTTTTACACACAGAGCAGTGAGTTAACGGAGCTAAGAGCGAAAAAAATGTATTAAACCAGCAAAACCGTATTTTCTCCATCATATCGCATTTTTTGTAATTGTATTCCAAAAAATTTCTGACAAATTTTCCCCATATTTACATATCAGACTTTTTAAAACATCGTATTTCGTAAACGACATTTCAGGTTGAGTTCTTGTTTCGTGGATTAAATTATTTTTTACATTATTAATTGGGTTGTTCTTTGATTGATCAAACGAAGTTATGTTATTGTTAATGTACCTAGACCTATATCTTACAGATAATAGAATTTTATTTGCTGTCGTAAAATTGATGAGCATTTTGAATGAAACTTAGTACCTACAATCTGAGCTTATAATCCGAGGAAGGTTCTAGGATACTTTTGATCCCGATATTTTTCGCGGTTCCTATAGGAGAGGGGATAAAAGACAAAATGGTTTTTAGTTGTAACTTCTCAATGCGTGCTCCGATTTCAATTTTTTTTTAGTTTCATATAGTGAGTACTTTGAGGATTATTTCACATAAGTTTCAATGTTGAGGGTTTTGTAGTTCAGGAATAAGAGACACCTAGAATTCAAGGGTTTCTTTGAATGTGAGGGTAAATCTAATCTGGTTTAGAATAGACTTAATCTTTAAGCTCTTGTATGATTGAGCAGACAGGTCCATTTCACACGCACCTATGAGTCTGATCTGGAAATACCTGTCCTTTCATACATATTATTTGTGACGTAGACGAAGTTGCGAGGGTCACCTAGTCAAATATAAGTGTGTTTTACAAAAAGGATCAGAAAACTTGTTTGTTCTTACAAACTGTTTTTTCCGTATAGAAAAACTTCTTGAAACGAATAAAGAATCAGAAACTTGAATGCCAATCTTCAACAAAAAGTTTTCCGTAAACATTTTTTTCCTTACTCCCCTTACAATATTCTGCTTACCTACGAACACACTTGAATATTCTGAACACGTACGATATTTTCCGATTTTGGCTAATATCGTACCTAATGCGTTGTGCGCGGAGAGTTGGATCTTCAAAGCGGTTTTGTAGCGTGATCATAGTTTCAATCGTCAATAAAAAAAATCGTCAATAGATATAAGTACTTAGTATATATTCGAAAAATCTCTGTAGAACTTTGTCTCTCAAAACAAATTTAAATTATTAACCCACTTGGCCCTATCGTTTGTTTAAACGATCATAACTTTGAAAAAATATTATGTCTACCCGCTAATATGTGTAATTTGTTTATTATGTTGAAAGTGGAGATCAATAGTGTATGCAATCATTCCAGGAAGTGAACTTTGTTACATTATGTGCATCGTGACATTGAACTAGTCTTTGTTTTTGAATTTTTATTACGAATTTTACAAGGAACGTAAAATGATTTTTTTTATATTATTTATTCTATTTTCTCTAAAACATAAAGAACATACCACTATTGAAACTAAACAAAAACGTACAATTTTAGTAACCGCCAGATAATTTTTTTTCGTCCTATTCATGTTGATCGTTTCAAATTCAAATTCAAATTTATTTATTCACGTGAAATGTGGTACAGTTTGAGATGTTATAAAAATTTGACACCAACACATTTCGCCAGATCAGGCATGCAAATATCATTATACAATATTATTATAATTATTGTGTAAATTTACAATCCCTATTCAACACAAATGTATGTACAATTCCATGCCTTACATTACGTTTTCTACAGTACAGATCATTTAGGAGGTGTTACCAATTCTATTAATAATGTTACCATGTCAAAAGTTTTATCAAACGATAGGAATATGAGGTACTACAGCACCTTATTTTTTATGTTGTAGGTTCAGGTTTCAAAACCTCCGCGTTGAATGAGATTATGGTAAACTTTAATAATATTGATGAAGAATGTTCAATGCCTCATAAAATACACAGTTTCCTTCCGGAAAGTTGATGAATGAAGATTTGGGAGATAAAAAAATTGTGTCGCTACTGAATTTACCTGGGTAGCAAGAACCGCAGCTGAAGTATATTATGCTGACAGTGTATCCGAAGATTGTAAACACACTGCAGCAGTACCACTGGCCGATTTTGCTCAATATAAGTGCCCCGAACGAAACAATCCTTATTTCCTAGTTCTTTTATCTCCCGAACCAAATACATCTTCAGCTTCGCTCTCGACTTCAGGCACTCGATTTCTGGTACCTATCCAAAATAAAAATTAAGAAATAAAACTTATAAATGGCATACAATAATATATTTGTCCTAAGACTGTTTTAGTGGTACTGTGGTGTCTTTCCTATCTTCGGAAACACTGTCATCATAATTATACTTAAGCTGTGGCTCAAAGCTACCACCTAGACAAATTCAGCAGCGATGTGAAATTATCGTCTACCGAATCTTCATTTGGTCAATCTACCTTACAACTTTCCGGAGGAAAAATGAGTATTTGAACAATTATTGAACATTCTTTATCAATTATTATCCAATACTTCGGAAATTTCATTCAACAAAGGGTTTCAAAACTCGGACCGAAAACATAAAAAATTGGGCACTGTAATACCTCCGGTAAAATAAACCGCGCTAAACGTATTCTTTCGTAGTTTTATTAGTTTATTTATTAATATTTATTATTTTGGCGACCACTTGAACATAAATTAATTTCAGTCTCTGTAGTAGCGCATTTTACTAATGTTTGTTATAACGATCATGCTTTTCCGGCATTTCCACCGGTCTGATATTTTTTTCGTATTTTTTATATTATATTTTTTATTACTATTTCAACGAGATTTGTGAATTTCGTTAAATTACAAGGTAAAAAATGTTTCAGGGTTATCTGGGTTAATGGAGTGTTATTCTCAACTTGTTATTGGTGAGATTTCCAAAACAAAAATGAAAAACTGGTCACTCTCTATGTCTACCATTGCATACTCTTTACTTTACCGCATTGTCGAGCACTCAGACCACATGGCTATTGTCAACAATCCGCTGCAGTAAAGAAAGAGACGTCACAGTATGAAATGAGGCTCAAATTAAGTAATGTCATAAGATTTTACCCACATATGTAGGTACTTTAATTCTCTTCATATAACAGTAATTACACGTTATTAACACAAGCACTGACAGGTATCACGCTACTCATAGACGTTAAGAGTAATTACACGTCATTATAATTTAATGGATGTTCCACGATTGCCTTTTCATGTAAATTATACAATACCTTACAATTTTTAACTGGGTATATTTTATACCTAAGCTGTGCTTTGCATAAGGTCTATATTCCTCTGAAACCATTACAGCTTTCATGATAAGCCCGACTATTGTTATGTAATACAATTAAATTGTCTTTGTACATTCTACAAGACAATACGTTTAGGTACCATATTACGGACCTGGAACCAGCGGCTTAACGTTTCTATATCAAAACTGGTCGTGACATAAAATCAAGAGAAGAGAGAGGCTTCCAGTGTGACTTAGGTATCTCCTAAATATTTATAGAAAACGTTCTTCGTAATTCAAGAAACTCGTAAACTTTTTCGCAGAACTGTGATTCCGTCGTAGTTATCAAGTTCTCTAGCACTTTGAAAACGGTTAATAAATATTGAAGCGTAATAAAGCCAGCGTGTTTTTTTGGATTGGAATTTGCACAACTACAACAGTAAACAAAACAAAACAAACAAAAACGCGAGGACGGAATGGTGGACGGTCGAACACGTCCTCACGACGACCTGAAATAGCTTTCAGGTCCGGACGTGATAGATCGTGCTATTGGTTATCTAACTAAGTGACAGAGGTGTATTCCCTATTGTTACGACACATGGTGTAATAATGTCACTGCCACAATTGTTCCCGTAGGTGTCGTAAAAAGCGACAGGGAGCGCTTACGCGTGCGTATGCGTAGGTATACGATATACCTACCTATTCCTATTGCGTTGAGTTGGAAAAATAAAACTCTATACCAACCCGTCGAAGGGGTAAGTACCTATCTATCCTTGTTGAACACAAATCAATAGAGTTTTATAGGTTCAACCTAGCTAAATGGTCTAAGATTAAACGTAAGCAATATATATCTAAATTGATCTATTCTTGTGGTAAGCAATGTAGTTCTATTGTACCAACGCGTGAATTGTCAATTAAACTCTCTATCTAAGTTTTGCTGAACGTCTACATTTCTACAATATTGGGTTTCTTCAAAAAGGGACTTAGAAGGATTTTGCAGGTTCCGCAGTGTGAGTGTAGCGCAAATAGCAAATTTCTATAGGCTACACTAACCACTTAAAATCAGCAGGGCAATAATACTTGTCTTGCTTGCTACCTCATTGGTTAAATAAACGTCTTAATCTAACCTTATTGTACACAATATTGTACCCTTTTATCCTGGGAAAAGCTATATTAAAGTTCGCAAACCCGTAAGTCAAGGTGATCGCATTGCCTCTTCTTAGCACGCAACATATTTTAATAGAGGTACCTATCAGATTTTTATGTGTTTTTCATGGAATTTTAAAGGTCACCCCATAAAAAATGAATATCCGTAACTTTGTACTTGTTAGGTTTCTAAAGGTCAATAACGAGGATAGGTTTACCTTTCATAACATATTAGATCATACTTTTATACGATAATAGCTGTTCCCCGCGGCTTCGACCGCGTAGAAGTCGTTATCGCGTAAAATCATAACCCTCCATTTGCGAAGTCGGTGAAAAAGTAGCCTATGTCCTTCCCAGGGTCTATCCCTATACCAAATTCATCTCAATCGCTCCAGCCGTGTAAGCGTGACAGCGTAACAGACAGACAGATATAATAATATTAGTAGGGATTAGTTCCAATCCTCGCAGTTAACATAGAAATCTAAAAGTTGCATAAGAAAAACCTAAAAACAGATAAATCTAGATATAACAACCAATTTAACTAGTTCAGTCACATTTTACAGTTTGGTTAAAGCAAACTTGTCATTTCCGCCCGAATTCAACAATCTCCTTTATTCGAATGATCTAAATTGATCTGTTCTTAAATACCTTATCTTTTCTTTTGTAAATAAAAGACAAAGGGCTCATATTCACGACCGCATTATCGTTTAACGAAGCGTCTCGGTCTGATCTCAATGCGATGACATTCGCTGAATTTACTTTATGTTTAAAAAATGTATCGGATTCGTCATACTGCAAATGATAGGCAGTCATATATCAAAATGGACATTTCGTTAGGAATGGAGATGTACCATGTACCTACTAAAGTACTCCACTTGAGCAAAGAGGATATGTGTCCGTCATACGTTTTACAGTTAAGCTGCTTGGGAGATTTGGATAGGGGATAGTGGAATGGTTGATGTGGTTATGAAATGGACCACATTTTTCATTGTCCGGTTTAACTTTATCTTTTGGTACTTTTGCTGGTTTTATATGTAGGTCTCCTCGTTCAGGGAAATTTTATACTGCCGAGTCATATAAAATAATAAAGTGGAATATTTTTCACATAGACAAAACATATTTCATAGTCTTTCTTCATTCTGATAGGAGGTTGATTATCTTTACCGAACCAAAATACACTCGAGAGCAATGAATCCGGGTCACTTAAAGAATCCTAAAAATCTCGGAAACTAAAAATGCTAGGTTAATGCAATAAATTGTATTTAATAGACAATGTAATACTCCTTAAATGAAGGTATTAAAACTTCTTAGTTATTGTAAAGTTATATCATAAAAAAATCAAATTTGAAAAAGGGCCACTTTCGAAGATGGAACTACGAAATTACAGCATTTGGTGTTGCTTTTGTTTGTAATCTGTCATTTATGTGGGTACATAAACCATGTTGATAGTGCTCTATATTCATTAATCAAGCTGAAATTATGTCGCTTACGCCTGAAGAATGCACCAGAATACTTACAATGCTGGAAACCGGCCGGAGTCAGCGCGATACAGCCAGGACTGTCGGTGTGTCGCTGTCAACAGTACAAAGAGTTCTCCGACGTTACGAAGAAACTGGTTCTAACCTACGCAGACCAGGAACGGGCAGAACCAGGTGTACCACAGCACGAGAAGACCGATACTTGGTGAACACCATGCTTCGAAATCGCTTTCTCACAGGAACTGAACTCACCAATCAGTTTCGACGCCTCGGAGGAAGTAACCCAAGTGCATGGACAGTAAGACGTCGGCTTGCTGAATCTAACTTAAAACCCCTTAGACCTGCAAACGGCCCTAAACTGGAGCGTGGGCATCGTATTTCGAGACTAAGGTATGCCCAGAGCCACGTAAATTGGAGTATTGAAGATTGGTCAAAAGTTATGTTCTCCGACGAATCAAAATTTATGCTCTACAAGCACGATGGAAGACACAGAGTGTATCGAAGACCAGGGGAAAGATTCAAGCAAGCATGCATCGAAGAAAAAGTAGCCTACGGTGGTGGGTCTGTACTTGTGTGGGCCGGAATTTCTTCTGAAAGTCGCACAGAGCTGGTGATCATAGAAAACGGCTCTTTAACTAGCGTAAGATATGTGGAAGAAATCCTCAATGATCATGTTGGTCCATTTATGGTCAATTTAGGTGAGGATGCTATATTTATGCATGACAATGCCCGACCTCATACAGGTAGGATTGTGAATGACTACCTTCAAGAGATGAACATTACTCGTATGGAGTGGCCAGCGCGCAGCCCGGATATCAACCCGATCGAGCATGCTTGGGACGAGCTAGGCAGATGCGTAAAACAACGAAACCCTCCCCCAATCACGCTTCGTGAGCTCAAAATTGCTCTGACAGAGGAATGGGAGAATATTCCCCAAAATCGTATAAGGAACTTGGTGTACAGCATGCCAAACCGCGTAAACGCAGTAATGGAAGCACGAGGAGGCAATACGAAGTATTAAAATTCAAGAAAATCGTAATAAAGTTCAAAAATTTCATGTTTCCTATTTTTGTTTTAAGGAGAGATCAGCAGTTTTTTCTTTATGTAATTTTGTGTTAATAAAATGTATGGTGACTCATATTTTTTTTACTTTCATTTAAGGAGTATTACATTGTCTTTTAAATACAATTTATTGCATTAACCTATCATTTTTAGTTTCCGAGATTTTTAACATTCTTTAAGTGACCCGGATTCAATGCTCTCGAGTGTAGCTAGACGGATCGGGTCTGAGTTATATTTCGAGTTTTCCTTTCAATTCAAACTGAAATTCAATGTTACTTTCAATATCAGAATACCACTTTGTACACACTTGTCCTGAATCTAAAAATAACGCAATCACAGATATTGTATTTCTGCACGGTATGTAATAACCACGTGACAATGTACTAGCTAAGGTAAATTTCCTTGTATGCCAGTCTCCTGTACCTAAGTCGTAAAGGATTTGTAAGATGAAAACCTCTTGGGTCTTGTACAATATTCTATCGTTATGAACTTGTGCGTCGTAGACTGTTCAACTTACAGGGAGGAACCACGCCTCCGACATAAAGCTGAAATGACTCAACGGCCGTAAATTTTTGGAAAAGGCTCAGGGCAAGAATAAAAAAATACATTAACTTGTTAGATATTTCCTGCGGATTAGTTCATACTAATAAAACATTGAAAACTACTAAGACGAAGCCAGGAATTTATTTTCAAAGGTTTACCCGTTTCCCTGGTTGTGTACAGCTGAAAAGGAATATCGTGTTCGAGTTCCATGGCAATCTCAGCGTCAGCTTTAGTGGGATGATGTCTAGGAGTACTAGAATGTTTCTACTATCTACTAGGTACTGTATGGTTATTCTTAAAAATATGCTACGCGTTGATAAACTCCTTAGCGACTCAAATGTGAGCGTAGAACGTAAACCCGTAGTATAAAATCTCTACACAAAGTTGTCTGTCGAACTCTTGTTGTTGTGATGGTTGTTAAACATCATTGGGCATATTGATATCCCATAAATACGGCCATTCAAGAGACGAAAGCAAGTCTCATAAAATAACAACATAATATATATTAGTTGCACTTTAGTACACACTGCGATCAGCGCCAGAAGGGCGTACACCAACTGGCAAGTTAAACATTGACGGGCGATAACGGAGGTAACTTTAAATAAAACATCTACAATTGTTTTAAATGTCTCTAAAGGTCGCAGAACAAATTCCCTTGGTCGAATATTTCTGAACTAATTACCATAGCTTGTGTAGGTATGTAGCGGCGCGCTATCTCATCACGAACCCTCGGGACGGGAGACATCTGAGATCATGCCGTGGGAACCTTTTTAAGGGACGACGGTTGAATGTCGAATGTTTGCAAAATTTTAACATACTTTTTAAGTATGATTTATGGAAAAAAATTAATGTTAATAAGATGACAATCCATATGAATTGTGTGGTTGAAATAATTTTATTATCTAATCAATCTATTGCAAAACGGTTGATATTGGTCAAGAAACGCGTTATTCCACTTTATTCCTTCTCTAGGGAGCATGAAGGTACTCTCTACTTGCTGTGGACACCAAGCTAAGCATCAATTTAACTGAGTTAAAAGTATATTTACTTTACAAAATTGAAACCCTTTAACGAACAATTAAGTGGCAGTTTCTCCTAAATCAGTTAAGTGTTCAGTAAACTTGATAGCATGTTATAGTACCTATGCAGAAAAGACGTTCATTGAGAAATGTGCCTAATTTCACAGCTTAGCCATTTTTGGGTCCTTTTCATTATGTCATTAACATTCGAAACTTTTGCTCACTTAAATAGATAATATTGAAAGAAGATTGAGCCAGTTCTGATGACGTCACAGATAGCTTCCACCGTGACGTAGATTCACTTGACCGGAGATAATTTATTGAACTGTCAGATACAATTAGGTAGTTGAACTGATTTTGATACAATTCATTGGGTGGATTAATTGGATTACCTATAATGTTTTTTATTTTACACTTAATTGTTTGATTAGTACTTAAAACGAATGGAGATTGTGGCACATCGGAAGATGTGGACAGAGGATCTCTTAAAAATTCTCCTGGTGGCTCTACTTGTCGTACCTGAATAACGCGCGCCGAGCAGAGGTGCCACTCTCATACAGTAGAGAGTTCTTCGCCAGAACCAAGCTATTCTAAGGATCGTTTCTCTGTCCAGACATAGAAACTTGGAAGGAACGCTTTATGTGGCAGTCATCTTGAGGGCCACTCTCAATATTCATGTGGTCTGTGGAAAGATTTTCCAAATGACGAGCTGCATCATTTTGAAGTAACTGGAAGTTAATGAAAGGGTTATTTTCTTCAACAAGTCATTATTTTACTGAAACGAACACTTCGAACCGTCGTCGTCGTAGCTCGGGTGATCGATCTCAAACCAGTGGTGGCGTGAGACTCGCGTTAAATCACGCTGTCACTGATAGACCATGTCACCATGACACATTATGTTGATAAATGATTTACAAAAATATTCGTGTTTATACAGGTTGATGATAATTAGGTACTGACAGGCGTGGCTAATACTGATACTCGTTACCAACAAGGGCACAAATGTAACTGGTTCTGAGTTAAGCGACTTTAGCGAGTTATTGTCCTTAGATCCTGGAGTCGTACAATAAGTACCTAGGTAGGTATAATCATATAAGTAAGGTCGTAAAACGCAAAAGAGGCGAACTACGCTTGGAGTGTCTTTGTAGGTTAAATCCGAAGTGATTTTATCCATCAGAGAACCAGGGTGGTCGACATAGCTCGCAGAATACCTAAGTGCGTTAAAATAGGTATGGACTGAAGTTTATACCTTTTTATTACCATTAATAGAAGGTTGCAGAGAGGGAGCTGATTTGATGATGATTTGATATCAGTAAAATAGATCAATACAAAACTGAATAGCGATAAAAATATTAAGAGAATTGGTTTTCCAATACAACTCTAATGGATAGGTTATAGGTAGGTATAGATATACCTAAGTAGAAAGAATCGATCTTCCAATAGCTAATCGATCCCGATCACAGTTGAAGAAACTTTAAGCTCAATGTGAATTTCTTACGCCTCGCACTTCCCTCATGCCGTGAACGTCGCATTATTCACTTGATAACAATCTAAATCACCATTCTTACATTACTGTGCCAACTAACGGTGTTTTTGGACTCATTAAGAGAATCTACTATGGATGAAAGAAGTTTTGGCACCTTCATTTTTTTATGTTTTTATGTGCTGCTTCTTTTTATTGGAGATTCTATTGTTCCCGAAATAATATTCCTAATATAACTTGATTGAGTACATAGAATTATATAAACACTAGCTGATGCCCGCAGCTTCGCCCGCGTAAAATATTTTCTCGTTCCCGTTTCCCGTGGGAACTTATTCCCGGGATGAAAAGTAGCCTATGTGTTATTCCAGACTATAATGTATATCTGTACCAAATTACAGCCCGATCCGTTCAGCCGTTTCAGCGTGAAAGAGTAACAAACATCCACACTCACAAACTTTCGCATTTATAATATTAGTAAGATTTCACTATATAAGCGATAAAATGATAACAAGTAGGTATGTAAACACAAAAGCACTGTACCTATATCATTAACTTTAAGTAAACTACATCTCCGTTTAAGTTATAGCATAGGTAAGTAAAAGGAAAACATCAGCACATAACTTTCGTCTCCGCCATTACGTCGCGGCAAAGGGTCGATCTGCATACAGCCTTGTACCTACAATATGACGTATGGACAAAGTTATATTTCATAATAATGGGGCATTTGTCTGTGCGTGGGCTAAGTTAGATAGTCGTTATAATGGAATGTGTGGTGTTTTGTATAAGACTCCTTCACACAAACCTAGAACACTGGGGATCTACCGAGTTATTCCCAACTCAATACAAGCCTCATCTACAAGTGGTGCACCTACTGACTAACTACCATCCCGTCTAACGCCCTGTCAAAGCGATTGGGAGAGGCCCAGGTCCAACAGTGGACTGCCATACGCTGATTAGATTGATTGACATTTTACCCACACATGAACGATGTAATATTGTGATTTTTAGATCGATATTCAAAGGCAATTATAACTTAGATATAAAATTATATTCTTACGCCGCTTCTACTTATCTTTATCATCATTACTTAGTTTTTACTTAACAATATTGTTTTGACTCGGCATTTGAACGACAAGCCTCAACACAATCACAGCGCCTCCGTAGCCGTCTACTTTGAATAATGCCAGGACTTAAAGCTATCATGGAAACAAAAGAACAAGATACAGCTTGAATTATTTTACTTAAATATCAAATTATGAGGTAGAATTTCATGAGATCAGTCTAGAACGCATAATTTTGTCATGTCCAAGATCTAGCGATGTAATCCAGATGGACAGGGCACAGATTACAGCGTCAGGGTGCTCGGACACGACGTCTGGGAGTAGCAGGCTTAGGAGCTTTGGGCACTAGATTAATCTCGGCATTATTAGGTAACATCGTGTTTATAAGAAGCCAATCTGCGAAGCCTAGACGAGTCGCTAGTCATAAATATAACTACATACTCATCGTGTTCAGAACTCCGAACCATTCAAACAAGCGAGGAACATGTTATTGTAACTTAACGCTCTTCTCCCAATATGTTTAGTGCGAAAACTTTATTCTGCGGGCTATAATCGCAGATGTGGTGTACAAACTTTTACTTATTTGAACCGCGGTACGGTACGTTTTGAGAATTTACAAGATGTTATCGTGATATCAAATATTTGTTCTTAAACTGCAACTTCTACACTTTTACATTTTGTGTTCACTAATTAGGTATATTTAAAAAATATTGTACCTACCCCTAAGAATATTGGGCGGGCAGATGCAGGTAAAATTTGACAATTTGAATTATGAATAACTAACAACAAGGAGACCTATAGTGTAAATACCTAGATACTTATATAATAATGAAAATGTCCATATATTTTTAACTCGCGAAATTGATTTATTAATAACCTATACCTACTTATACCTACTTTTAACATTCCTTAATTAATATTTGAATATTCATTATTAAATTCTCACATAGTCTCTATAATTTTGTATAAAAATGTAAAATTATACTCATCTTTTCGCGCGACTGACATGAACCATTTAGTGTTGAGTAGAATATATAGAAGAATAATAATTTTGAAGCAAGTACATAATGGCATTTTAAGTAGCTTAGAAGTTCATTAACATATTAATTTATTAGTGCTATATCTCGAGGTGCAGGTGACGTTAACTTGGAGGCAAAAGAACAATGGCAAAAAATTGTCTGATAATTTAAAAACGCCCATAAATATTAGTTACGCCAAAGTAATTAATTGTTTATTTTATGATTTTACTAGTATCTAAATGTTCCAATAAAAGCCGGCGTTAAATCTACATTTTAAAAGATTTTCAACGATTATTTACAGCAATGAGGCGCGTGAACTAGCCAATCAAACCGTGCGTTGTCGAAAGTTTTGTTTTGTGTACTTTTTCTGATTTTCTTTAATAACTCTGGCCCTGGACTGTTTTATGGACTCCGATTATTTCCTCGAGTGACTATTGTGTGCCCAACGGACTCTTGATATAGCTTTTGAATGACTTTATGCTATTCCCTACTGGACTGCTTATTTGTGCATTGGATTTGTTGTTCTTCGATACTGGGAGATCGTGGAAGACAATCGAGGCCTACGCGCATTTTATGTGTATAATTGCATTATATTGTGTGAACATATTGCGCCGATGTGAAGTGTAATTTATGTAAAATAAAAGAAATGAAAAAAATGTGGTTTTATTTTTCTTTCATGAACAAATCTATACCCTACTCCTGTATGTATGTACCTACTAAAATGACCATCGAGAAACACTCCAGTCAGTTATTTAATACTGTAGTCACCATAGTGTTTGAACATAATAATTTATAGGTAGTTATGTATAGGTAAGTATGGCGGGACTTTACGACAACATAACCTAACAATCAAAACACAATATCTTTATTTTCCGGCTTTCTCGATGGAAAATGAATTCATTTATGGAATCTACTAGCGAAACTGAAACGTTTGACATATTTTTCACTTATGTGCGCTCATCTTTTATGTCAGACAATTGCTAGTAAGGGAAACTGCCATTGTTCTTTCTCGGTAGGACTCCTAGAATTTCATTGCTTTAGAAAATTTTTAACATTTGCCATTAATAAATGTAGCTTGCTAGAGCGTTATCTATGTACGAAATAGAAGAATGTTCATCATAGCAGTAAATTGTATTTGCTAAATGGCAAAAGATGGCGTTATTTTAATAAATTAGTGGTCCTACTTAAAATGGCAAAAAAAGGCCTGCAATGTTGTGAAAAGAGCATGACCTGTGCTCTCCACGACGATGTTTACGTGTTAAAACAGCAGGTACTTGTCTTTGTCTTTTACACAGTTGTTACTAAAGCTGTATTTTAGTAACGAACGAGAACTTCAGTAAGTCTAAAAAAATAAGAGCAAAATATATTTATGTATTATTCAAGGAGAATGCATAGGTACTGAAGTTTTTGAACAAATGTGTAAAGTTTTCTTCTCACTGGACGAGTGTCTGCAGACCGTACTAACTTTCTCGCCGTTCAGAGCGCCACTGACATATTAAACATAACCTTAAACTTACTTTTGTAGTAAAACAATTCTAGGTCTTTAAATTACCCTAAGTTCCGAGTTTTGTTCTGAGAGCGGCGAGTTGGCGACTCGCCGTCCTTACGGAAGTAGGCCAAGATGGTGTGTCTCTTTACCCCTCTACGAAGTGGGATAGAACCCAAACCCCAGGGGACGTCTGCGATAGTAGACTAAGACTGACGGGAGTCCTTGGGTTATCCTTCCGAGGACATATATCCGGGACTCCCGGCCACAGGTAGATGGTAGTGGATCGTGTAGTTTTAGTCAGTAGAACTCATAACAACTATGAGAATTTCCACCCGAAAAAAGAACAAGTATTCTGAGTTTGGGATGGGTAGGTACTTCGATAGCGATATCCATTGTGAAGTAAAAACTTCTTGTTGTAAGATATTTTTGAAAACGGATCAGCAGCAGCAGTAGCAGGTGTGACTACAACGCTGTCAATATGTCTCACGACTGTCATAACTTATGAGCAACCCTGAGATAGTTGCCTAACTGCATCTTAAATGAGCTCATAATCAACCTCAAGTACATTACTCAATGAACTATGTATAAAGAGTAGGTAGGTACATACTACACAAATATACACGTCGGAGTGTTAAATATTAAAGGTAGCGAAGCAGAAGTTTGCTTAGGCTCGTGTGTACCTCGCGCTAGGGGTTCAACATAATTTAAACATTTACAACAATGTAAGATTAAAATAAGATAGGCACAAGCTAGGTACCTACATAGGTACCTACTTTATTATAGTCAAGCTTTTATTTCTGTGGGTGAAAGAAACATTACAAAGTGTAGGAAAGTCCAAACGAATATCGCCGTGCATGCTCGTAATGCAGGCTAAGTTTAAAACAGAATTCTTGCGTTATATAGATAGGTAGATAATCAAAAAGAAATTTCACTTTAGGTAGGTTATAGGTAGATAATCAAAAAGAAATTTCATTTCATTTCGACATTATGCAATAAATTACTCGCGATTAAAAACATTAGTCGTAAGTTTAGGGAACACATTACCCCACAGCGGGGGATTTTCTCAAATATAAACTTCGCACAAAGCTTCGGAGTGATTATCTTAAAAACCTCTCAGCTGCAGACTTTTACAGAGAATCTTAATATACGTGAAATCTGCTAATGGCTCTGAGCTCTTTACGGTTAGGCCGCGAAGTACATGTATGTACACATGAACTCGACACATGCAGGTAGGAACTGTGGAGGGAAGTAGGTAGATAATTCAGTACATTATCAAGACTAAATTAAATAGTTAGAAACTTGAAAACATTGACATGATGAACTTTTACATTTTTCTAAAATTATACATCTACTATACTGCTTTTAATATTACAATAAATATTAAAATTAATGTGACTCTTTACGGGAAGTTATATCAAAAATTAAAAAAGAAACTTATGTATATATTAAGACTGCAAAAAAATATTTCGGTAACTTATTTGGATAAAAAGTTATAAAGGGTTGATCATATTAAAAAATCGAAATAATTAAACCAAAAGTACATAAATAATAAAACGTAATGCACAAAAGTATAAGATAATGATGGGTTAAATCAAACTAAAGGTTTATTTATTATTAAATACATCGATTTATTGACATGAAAACAAAAACATTTCAAACACGTGGAAATGAATAGGTACTAGCATTATGTGTCTAACCACATAATGCTAGTATTCCTTTAAAAAAAGAAAATAATGGGATTTAACTGTTGTCTACAATTACATCATGTAAAGAATGAGCTGGTTAACGAATTTCTTCTTCTTGGTTTCTCGCCCACCCTAAATACCACACTACACACATTATGTGGGTACAGCAACCAAGAGTGCGCTTACCGCTTAGACAACTACAATAATAGTTTTCTATGGCTTCTCTGCCGCTTTTCTGTCTATCTAGGTACAATAATATAGGAGTAATATATTTTTATTATATAATATATTAATATATATATTATATATAAATTATATATTAATATAATACTAATACATGTATTGTTAAAAATTACAGAGAAACATAATTATTACATATCTATATTTACATTATTACTATCTAAACTAAACCTAAATATGGCCCCCGTGGCATTGTGCCCAAAAGACTAGCAGCATTCCCCCTTTGAATAGCAATGCCTATTCGTTGAGCGAGAAAACTGCCAGCCCTTGGGTCACCAGTTGACTCCACAAGGCGCTTTTTCAAATTCTTGAAAAATGTTTGCGCATTGGGACCCCATGGACCTAGGGTCTCGACACCGACTGGACAAAAACGATACGATGAGTCGAGACCCTTATATTTATTAATTTTAATATTTTCAGCCGCTTCCGCTGCTGCACTGGCTTTTAATTTTATTTTAGGAAGATGGGACGGGGCTAGAGTGTCAACACAAGTTGCATCCCACACCAGGACCCGACCCATCTCCCACGGTATCAAAGTTATACCATCCGGTCTCTTGCCATCGTCCCTGAAAACGCCGTTTGGCTCTAAGAGCGCAGGCACATTGGCGGTGGCAAGAGCACGGCGGATGATGTCGTTCAGCGCAGCGTGGCGTGAGAAGCGGCCTGCGCTCTTTAAACATGAAAGACCATGATGCCCCAAAGTGTCAACGTTAAAACCGCAGGGGCATCGATGTGGAGCGCAAAGCGTGACGCCAAGTCTCAAACCAACTGAAATTCTTAGGATGTCCGGTTCCAAAAAAGTTCCGGTGTTGGCTATAGGCAAAGCTTTCAACCAATCACCGGATTCCTTTCTACTGAGCGCTAATAATCTGGCCCGATCCGGGCCTAAGCTAGCATTTAAAAACGAGTCAAAGGTTAATTTTGACATAGCGTCGTCCCAGCTCCGTTGTAAATTTGGATGGGTGGGTAAATTTTGTCCCGGACAAGCCATTAGCCAAGCATTCTTGGCATCTGTAAGGCCAGTCGTCTCATAGTCTGTAAGACAATTCGTCAGAATTTTACCTACGAGACTCAACGTGGCATGTACAGATGACAAAAAGGCTGGCAAAGCCACACTAGAAATTTTGCGGATCCCTAGCCCACTATATTTAATGGGAAGAGATGCCTGGGACCAAGATTGTTCGCTCAGTTGTATATTGAGAATTGATTCCAAAGAAGATTTGAATAACGAATCAATAGAAAATAAATGACATTGATGTTTCCAAAAAGGACAACAGCGAAGCAAATAAATAGATTTGGGAACAAACATACAAAATTTCAGAATTGTGATTGCGTAATGTGAACTAATAGAATGTAGCCGATCTACATTAGATTCAAATTTTGAAATTTTTTGTGCTATTAATTCGGGAATAGCATCTTCAAATATAGGGGACCCTAGGAGGTAAAGATTCTCTCTGCTAACAATTTTAATATTCGGACATAGGGAACTGAATTTTTCAACGAGTTCCGAATTGATGTGATTATTATGAAAAAATAATACACACTTATTAAAATTTAATTCCAAACCAATTAAATGAAATTTATTTTTAATTTCTATAAGATCTGACAGAACAGAAACTGCATCACCTCCAAGAGTCCCGTCATCTAAATACCAGACGTTGAATTTTGACTTTAAATTTTGAATGATGGGGTTACCTAATGGCCGGACTGAAAATGGCTGGTCCGAGGGGATCACCCTGCTGGCAACCGACTTCAGAAGAAAGTTCGTTGCATTTATACATTAATTTGGAAGGTTCGTGATAACAGTTAAGTAAATAGTTATAAATTTCAGGAAAATTGCTTCTAATTTCTGACAGCAGGATGTCACGGTTTACCGAATTAAAAGCATTTTTGACATCAATTTTCAGCAAAACCTCACACTCACCTTTATTAAGGTAGGTGCGTAAGGCGTGGACCGCCGCCTCACACCCACCTTTGGTACCAAACCCTAATTGAGTCGGTTCAAATTTTTGTTGTAATTTTGACAAGATGTATCGGACAGAAATTTTGGATGCTAAACGCCTAAAAGTGGACCCAACAGCAATAGGACGGACTCCTCCGTCTTTTTTAGTGAGAGCAATGAGATTAGCTCCTTAGATAACAGGAGCGATCTCAGAGTAATGTTACCAGAGAGCATGAGGTTTACTAATTTTGTTAAACAACCGATGAGGTGCTTACCTGCATCACCCACACAGTGAGAGGTTAGGTCTTTTAGGTGTTGTGGAGAAAGACCATCAAGACCAGCTGCTGATCCGACTTTAAAAGCATTAATCGCACTCACTGTGTCCTTATCCTGTGCAAGTAAACACACATCGGGTGATGTAGGCGGGTCCAGAACGTAGTCCGAGACTGTAGCTGAGGGATGTTTTGTCTGTAAAGACGTACGTAAACAGATACCCTCTGTTGTATCTGGAGACAGTACATCACTTGAAAACAGGAGACGTGCGGCTCCTTTTAAATCTCCGTCGCTAACTTTTGCTTCTACAAGCTTGTTAACATCATAAATCTTATTGTTATAATTTCCAGTAAAACAGCAATTTTGAGTCGGAAGTGTGGGGTTAGAACAATTATTTTTAATTTTTTGTGTGAGAGATATAGTCTCGTCACTAAATTTAGCATGTAATACTTTATAAGGAAATAGCAAAAGATTTTGCCAATTTTCAATGCTATTACTATCCAAACACTGCGTTATAAATTGAGACAAAAGTGTAGCGACAGAGATCCTGGCACCACGAGAAATTCGTTTAACTAAACTCTCATTATTTTTTAAATTACTCAAAAGGTGATGAAAAGGCGTGCCAGAAGGGTTACTATCAGATGGAATAGAAGCATGAGGTTGTGCGAAATTATCTGGAAGTAACGTTGTTGAGTTTTGGCTGGGGCATTTATGTAATTTTGATATATGTATACGAAGTCCTCGAGCACTTTTAAAAGATTTTAAACAAATGGAACAAGAAAAAGTATAAAGTGACGTACCATCTTCCGATTGCGTCAAGCTTTGCATTTACTTATTAGTTATTATTAAAGAAACTACAAAAACAAACACAAATAAAAATACACTAAAAATACAATAAAAATAATCTTGACGTATATAATTTTTGTTAGACCGGTTGACATAGTTGACGTTGGCGTTTTTTTTTAGTTTTTTTTTTGTTTTTTTTAATATAAATAATAATCATAATATAATATATTAATATATGATTATATACTGATATATTACTTTAATATATTTTTATTATATTTTTTTTTATTTTTTTATTATTATATATTTCGTATCTTCTTTTGTTTATCACGGATCGATTACATAAAATACACACTTGACGATTATCTGCCATTATTATAGGAATCTGTTAAAAAAATCCAAAAAAACGAGCACAAGTCACCAAGATAGATATTAACAAGTCCGAACAAGTCAAACAATAATAATCGCACAGTACTCAACGATACAAATGTCAACGATGAACTGCGCTGTGCGCTTGAACATAACGGTAATCGTCGGGTCGAGAGTGCTTGTCGCTGATTGGTTGACGCATGAAACATTTCGAGACCGGTTTTAACAAAGGTCCTTAGACCATAAATAACAAAAGTATTAAATATTAGGGTACATAAATAAAATAAAATAAATAGTATTTTAAAAATAGTATTTTAACTATATTTTTTTATCCTAACGGTATTTCATAGTACTCCTTAAACAATATTTGTTGTCAAAAATATCCCCTTTTAAATGACACTAGTTTCATTGATGGCCGCTCATGGGCCGCAACGCCCATTGTCCTTTAGAGCACTTTACTTGTGAAGTATAACATTTTACTGTAAGCCAGATTGAGAAGTAGGATGGCATAACATGAAAGCTTTTCCTTTGACTTAAACTGCTATCACAGTTCATGAGATACAGCCTGGAGACAGACAGTGGGTACTGAACCCTAAAAAAGTGTAACGTAGCTTAGAAAATTGAATGGGAACTTTGTGTACTGTAGGTACCTACTTAAAAATTTAAGAAAAAAAATGCCAACTACTCCTTTCGAATCGATATCACATTATCATCAATTACCATTGTAAATCAATTTTAATATTTTTGGCTAATATTTTAGTTTAATGATGATGAACTTCGGGTAAAGTTTGAAGGTTACAACCATTACAGAAATGAAAACATTAGGGCAGGCACATTACTTGCTTATGCGCGAGTACAATGGAACAACACAGTGGGTGGTAGTTTCAGCTACTAACCGATATTACATTTAATAAAGAATGGACTATTAATTATTATTGTCATCGGGGTGTTCCGTTACAACAATTATATTTTGTCTACTTATGTAAATAAAATTGAAGTTTCTGTTTGTAATTCACAGTAACTGAAAATGAATGTACCTACCTACCTATAAGATTTTTTCTCCGTCTATCTTTTTTGGCTTATCTCCGAAACGGCTGCTTATAAAAAACCCTATCACAGTCGGAATTGATGTTTTCTATATAAATTGAGCTTTTCTAATGATTAACTAATGATTGATTAATTCGCTTTTGTACAAATTAATCATGTAGTAAAGAAACCGTTTTTCCCAGTTCTAAACTAAAAGTAACGTAGGTACTTACATTGTATAAAACACCCACAAACCTTTTCCACGAACAAACATTTCCTGAATCCAGTATTATAATTAAAAAGTGAATAATTCCCATCAAGTTAGCTTGTAATTAAGGCGAGCGACCAAACTGACGCTTTCATTCTAAATGGGAATTACTTTTGTCGCACAAATGTTAATAAATTTAAATAGTACCTACAGTGTACTGAATGGTTATGCATATTTGGTGATGTTATAACACAGTGATGATCAGTGTTACTCACCAACTAGCGCGCGGTAGCTATGCAGAGAACTCTTTCCCAGGGCGCCTTACTACAGAGATTCCAGTGTGCGTGCAAGGGTAGGCCAGGGCTCTGACGAAAACAGTCAGGTAGGGTGTACACACATATATTTATATAACACAGAGATACACAGAGACACACAGAGAGCTTATTCACTGATAGACACAAATATCACAGGTACACAGAAGTATAGTCAGTGCTTAGGTACTTATGCTACTAAATAGACCACTGCCGCGTGAGCAGGTAACACGGGTAAGCAGCTAACTACACTGTAATAGGGTGACAATTACTGGCCTTGAGTTAAGATGAGAACAGCACAGCCCGAGAATGCCACGTGGAGGCGGCTGGTCCCTCTCAAAACACCTCGCTCATGTAGTCCACGTGTCATTGGGTGTGGTTTTTGCTAACCGCGGACGGGCCGCTTTTCCCTGTAGTAAAAAAACCCTGTTATGACAAGTAAACGACAAATGAAATAACTGACATCGCGACCGACGTAATTCGAACCGCTTAGCAAACAAGAAATGACGCTTACCGGTATCCCGGGTGTAGGTTGACACAGAGTCCAACTCCTTCCGAAAAGAATAAGTTAACTCAGACTAATTCCTTAACAGGTCCTCATGTTGCAACTAACAACCTCCAAAGAAAAATTGAGGCGTGCCACTCAGAGTAATATCAATCCCTCGTCCTTAGCCGATGGTCAAAAGAGACTCGGAACCTTGTATCAGGGCTTTATCCCCTCTCTCACGTGGAATCGTCTCGAATTTTTATCTAAAACCAGCTTTCATTCAATGCAAAAACGATCCGTCACTCGTCCTTATGACATCCTGTCATTCTGACAGCAGAAATGTCACCACTGACAACCGATTAAAAAAAGATAACTAGATAAGGCTGCTTTCACATCCTGAATACTGCATCTATAGAAAATAAATGCTACAATGTGACGTCATAGGCTTTTAGATATCGATACTGATGTGTGGTAGTCTGTACCTACTTTTGGTTTTGAGGTCCCAGGAATTTGTCCGATTAACGGAGGTTTGGTCTATATTGGGCTTAGGTTCACATTCTAGAAAAATTACCAATAGCAGTTCAGTATATTTTCCTCGAACTAGCAACATACTCGTATACCACTATAATATGCACACAATAAGGAGCTTCTAATAAATAGGTACTCGTATCTAATATCGATCACTAATCTATATATATAAAAATCAATGCCACTTTTCGTTGTAATTTTATAACTCAAGAACGGGCTTGCCTATCCAAACCAAATGTTTTTAATGACGTGTACCTAACTGGAACTATTTTTAATTTATTTGTCTCTCAATAAGTTTTCACAAACGGAAGAATCGCGAAGATGCACTAAATGTTTTCATTTACTTATTAAAACGGAACTGAAACGTTTCAAAACCACACAAAAGATTGCTTCTACACACAAAAATATAATAGGTCAACCATAGAAACCTCCTCCTTATGAAGTCGGTTCATAAAACCCTCAAGTTTTAATCTGCAAATATACAACTGGAATATATTCGCGGACAAAAAGACGAAAAGTCCCATGAAGTCATAAAATAAATTTTATACCTCTTCAAGGAATCGTTGCAGTGGGATTTGTAGAACAAATATTGTTATACAGTTAATGGTGTGTCGTTTGTACCGCTCGTTCGCTCTAACTTTGCCGCTCGGCTCCATACTAAAGTCGAATTTTTAATTAGACGAAGTAAATTGACAGCAACTAATGTCACTTCTTCATACAATGTTGCGTATTTTCTATGACGAAGTGATTTGGGCAGATACAAGACCGTTAACCCGGTTTAAGGAACTATAGAGCAAAATTCTCTATTGTTCACTTAGACAATTCTTCTCTGGCGCGTCCACGTCGCGGGGGTGGGCACCGCATTTTTCAGTATGCCGGAAGATGTGGGTGGCTGAGTTCAGAGAGGGACCCAGTACTGTGGGGTATATCACAGTCCCGTGCCTAGGGTTACAGGTGAAGACCTCAACGGTGGGAATGGCGCAAATGTTCGAGCAACAGAAGTCGGCAGAACCAGCGGAAGAGGCAAGCCGTGTCATAAAGGCGGAATTATTATGACCTGGAGTTGGGAGGCAGCAACTACAGTACTTGCATGAGGACAAAACTATAATAGTTTAAAGGGCTTATGCAAGACATTTGTGAACGCAGTCAACATCATTGACACGACGGTCACGATACTGCGATGATGGAAGGCAACGGGATACCACCGTCATTAAATTTCCCTAGTAGTCAGATTAAATGAACTGTACAACGAAAGCCATGGCCCCGAGTCTCCGGCGTCCTTTAAATGGGACAGGGGTGCTAAGAATCCCCGGAGGCAACCTTAATAAAAGAGCATTGATTAGGATAGGAACATGGAATGTAAGAGGGATGAAGAAGGATGGAAAACTTTCAAATATTATTAAGGAAATGGAAAGGTTGCAACTAAATGTATTGGGTTTAAGTGACACTAAATGGGCTGGTCGGGGTAGGTGTGATACGGATGAGGGCAAAGTATTATACTACTCTGGCAGTGAGGACTCAACCGAAGCCTATGGCGTGGGAGTCCTTATGAGTAAACATACGTCCCAATCGGTGATTAATTTCGTGCCGTTGTCAAATCGTGTCATGCTCATTCAACTTAACTGCACACCAGTGAACATTTGACTTAAACTGCTATCACAGTTCATGAGATACAGCCTGGAGACAGACAGTGGGTACTGAACCCTAAAAAAGTGTAACGTAGCTTAGAAAATTGAATGGGAACTTTGTGTACTGTAGGTACCTACTTAAAAATTTAAGAAAAAAAATGCCAACTACTCCTTTCGAATCGATATCACATTATCATCAATTACCATTGTAAATCAATTTTAATATTTTTGGCTAATATTTTAGTTTAATGATGATGAACTTCGGGTAAAGTTTGAAGGTTACAACCATTACAGAAATGAAAACATTAGGGCAGGCACATTACTTGCTTATGCGCGAGTACAATGGAACAACACAGTGGGTGGTAGTTTCAGCTACTAACCGATATTACATTTAATAAAGAATGGACTATTAATTATTATTGTCATCGGGGTGTTCCGTTACAACAATTATATTTTGTCTACTTATGTAAATAAAATTGAAGTTTCTGTTTGTAATTCACAGTAACTGAAAATGAATGTACCTACCTACCTATAAGATTTTTTCTCCGTCTATCTTTTTTGGCTTATCTCCGAAACGGCTGCTTATAAAAAACCCTATCACAGTCGGAATTGATGTTTTCTATATAAATTGAGCTTTTCTAATGATTAACTAATGATTGATTAATTCGCTTTTGTACAAATTAATCATGTAGTAAAGAAACCGTTTTTCCCAGTTCTAAACTAAAAGTAACGTAGGTACTTACATTGTATAAAACACCCACAAACCTTTTCCACGAACAAACATTTCCTGAATCCAGTATTATAATTAAAAAGTGAATAATTCCCATCAAGTTAGCTTGTAATTAAGGCGAGCGACCAAACTGACGCTTTCATTCTAAATGGGAATTACTTTTGTCGCACAAATGTTAATAAATTTAAATAGTACCTACAGTGTACTGAATGGTTATGCATATTTGGTGATGTTATAACACAGTGATGATCAGTGTTACTCACCAACTAGCGCGCGGTAGCTATGCAGAGAACTCTTTCCCAGGGCGCCTTACTACAGAGATTCCAGTGTGCGTGCAAGGGTAGGCCAGGGCTCTGACGAAAACAGTCAGGTAGGGTGTACACACATATATTTATATAACACAGAGATACACAGAGACACACAGAGAGCTTATTCACTGATAGACACAAATATCACAGGTACACAGAAGTATAGTCAGTGCTTAGGTACTTATGCTACTAAATAGACCACTGCCGCGTGAGCAGGTAACACGGGTAAGCAGCTAACTACACTGTAATAGGGTGACAATTACTGGCCTTGAGTTAAGATGAGAACAGCACAGCCCGAGAATGCCACGTGGAGGCGGCTGGTCCCTCTCAAAACACCTCGCTCATGTAGTCCACGTGTCATTGGGTGTGGTTTTTGCTAACCGCGGACGGGCCGCTTTTCCCTGTAGTAAAAAAACCCTGTTATGACAAGTAAACGACAAATGAAATAACTGACATCGCGACCGACGTAATTCGAACCGCTTAGCAAACAAGAAATGACGCTTACCGGTATCCCGGGTGTAGGTTGACACAGAGTCCAACTCCTTCCGAAAAGAATAAGTTAACTCAGACTAATTCCTTAACAGGTCCTCATGTTGCAACTAACAACCTCCAAAGAAAAATTGAGGCGTGCCACTCAGAGTAATATCAATCCCTCGTCCTTAGCCGATGGTCAAAAGAGACTCGGAACCTTGTATCAGGGCTTTATCCCCTCTCTCACGTGGAATCGTCTCGAATTTTTATCTAAAACCAGCTTTCATTCAATGCAAAAACGATCCGTCACTCGTCCTTATGACATCCTGTCATTCTGACAGCAGAAATGTCACCACTGACAACCGATTAAAAAAAGATAACTAGATAAGGCTGCTTTCACATCCTGAATACTGCATCTATAGAAAATAAATGCTACAATGTGACGTCATAGGCTTTTAGATATCGATACTGATGTGTGGTAGTCTGTACCTACTTTTGGTTTTGAGGTCCCAGGAATTTGTCCGATTAACGGAGGTTTGGTCTATATTGGGCTTAGGTTCACATTCTAGAAAAATTACCAATAGCAGTTCAGTATATTTTCCTCGAACTAGCAACATACTCGTATACCACTATAATATGCACACAATAAGGAGCTTCTAATAAATAGGTACTCGTATCTAATATCGATCACTAATCTATATATATAAAAATCAATGCCACTTTTCGTTGTAATTTTATAACTCAAGAACGGGCTTGCCTATCCAAACCAAATGTTTTTAATGACGTGTACCTAACTGGAACTATTTTTAATTTATTTGTCTCTCAATAAGTTTTCACAAACGGAAGAATCGCGAAGATGCACTAAATGTTTTCATTTACTTATTAAAACGGAACTGAAACGTTTCAAAACCACACAAAAGATTGCTTCTACACACAAAAATATAATAGGTCAACCATAGAAACCTCCTCCTTATGAAGTCGGTTCATAAAACCCTCAAGTTTTAATCTGCAAATATACAACTGGAATATATTCGCGGACAAAAAGACGAAAAGTCCCATGAAGTCATAAAATAAATTTTATACCTCTTCAAGGAATCGTTGCAGTGGGATTTGTAGAACAAATATTGTTATACAGTTAATGGTGTGTCGTTTGTACCGCTCGTTCGCTCTAACTTTGCCGCTCGGCTCCATACTAAAGTCGAATTTTTAATTAGACGAAGTAAATTGACAGCAACTAATGTCACTTCTTCATACAATGTTGCGTATTTTCTATGACGAAGTGATTTGGGCAGATACAAGACCGTTAACCCGGTTTAAGGAACTATAGAGCAAAATTCTCTATTGTTCACTTAGACAATTCTTCTCTGGCGCGTCCACGTCGCGGGGGTGGGCACCGCATTTTTCAGTATGCCGGAAGATGTGGGTGGCTGAGTTCAGAGAGGGACCCAGTACTGTGGGGTATATCACAGTCCCGTGCCTAGGGTTACAGGTGAAGACCTCAACGGTGGGAATGGCGCAAATGTTCGAGCAACAGAAGTCGGCAGAACCAGCGGAAGAGGCAAGCCGTGTCATAAAGGCGGAATTATTATGACCTGGAGTTGGGAGGCAGCAACTACAGTACTTGCATGAGGACAAAACTATAATAGTTTAAAGGGCTTATGCAAGACATTTGTGAACGCAGTCAACATCATTGACACGACGGTCACGATACTGCGATGATGGAAGGCAACGGGATACCACCGTCATTAAATTTCCCTAGTAGTCAGATTAAATGAACTGTACAACGAAAGCCATGGCCCCGAGTCTCCGGCGTCCTTTAAATGGGACAGGGGTGCTAAGAATCCCCGGAGGCAACCTTAATAAAAGAGCATTGATTAGGATAGGAACATGGAATGTAAGAGGGATGAAGAAGGATGGAAAACTTTCAAATATTATTAAGGAAATGGAAAGGTTGCAACTAAATGTATTGGGTTTAAGTGACACTAAATGGGCTGGTCGGGGTAGGTGTGATACGGATGAGGGCAAAGTATTATACTACTCTGGCAGTGAGGACTCAACCGAAGCCTATGGCGTGGGAGTCCTTATGAGTAAACATACGTCCCAATCGGTGATTAATTTCGTGCCGTTGTCAAATCGTGTCATGCTCATTCAACTTAACTGCACACCAGTGAACATGAACATAATACAGGTCTATGCTCCAATAGCTAAGAAACCCGTGGCTGAGATTGAAGAGTTCTACGGTCAGATTGATTCACTTATGAGGCTCACTAAAAAGCACGAAATAAACATCATAATGGGTGACCTGAACGCTAAAGTAGGATCTGCTCCCGTGGAGGGTGTTACAGGTGCTTATGGGTTGGGCACCAGAAATGAGAGAGGTGATACTCTAATAGAATATTGCCAAGAAAAAGAGCTCACAATTACAAACACCCTCTTCAAACTGCACCCTCGCCGCCTCTATACATGGACGTCTCCAATGCATACACCTAGTCACATAGTAAGAAATCAAATAGATTATGTGATTATCAATAGACGGTTTCGAAATACGATCAAGAGTGCTGTAACTTACCCAGGAGCAGATATAAAGTCAGATCACAATCCGGTTGTTGTAAAAATGCAGTGTAAGCTTAAACACATACAAAACCATAGAAACTGTTCAAAACTTGACCCAAGGAGGATTCAAGATCCAGCAACTAGAGCAGGAGTGTCGAATGCCATAAATAACTGGGCTGACAATCAGCTCTCGGGATCAGGAACACCTTCGGAAATGTATACTGCGCTCAAGACTACTATAACGCATATTTCACTAACGTTGCTGAAACCTAATCGTACTGTCAAAAAGCAACTGTGGATGACAGACGAAATTTTAGAGATGATGGAGGAGCGCAGAATGCATAAGATCAAGGACCCAAATAAGTATGTGGAATTAGACAAACTCATCACTAAGAAAATCAGATTAGCCCGAGATGCCTGGTACAGAGAGAAGTGTGAGCATATGGAGAATCTTCTGCATTGGCATGACAGTTTTAATCTTCACAAAGAAATAAAAGAACTGGCAGGGCTTAGAAAACCCAGTTCCACCATACTGTCGGATGACCGCGGCGTGTTACTGCTCGATTTGGAAGCTAGGAAGAGGGCGTGGCATGACTATGTGGTTCAGATGTTCGCCGATGTCTCTAGAAATGATGCCAAAGTGGCTATGATAACTGATGACACTGGTCCACCAATATTAACATCTGAGGTAAAGCAGGCATTGAAAGCAGCTAAGACTGGAAAAGCGTTAGGTCCGGATGGCATACCCGTCGAAGTGCTCAAGCTGTTGGAAGATGACTGTATGGGTGCCCTCACGCATTTATTCAATAAAGTATACGACTCGGGTGTGGTACCCCAGGACTGGCTCAAGTCTACATTCATCACTTTACCCAAAAAGGTAAAAGCTAAAAAGTGCACTGAGTATCGTACGATCAGCTTAATGAGTCATGTGCTGAAAGTGTTTTTGACCATCATTCATAACAGAATACGACCAAAATGCGATGAACAACTCGGAGATAGTCAGTTTGGTTTCCGATCAGGCATGGGTACGCGTGAAGCCTTGTTTGCCCTCAACGTTTTGGTACAAAAATGCAGAGATATGCAGACTGATGTCATTTTGTGTTTCATTGACTATGAAAAGGCGTTTGATCGAGTAAAACACGACATCCTAATGGAGCGCTTAATCGACGTTGGGTTGGACGGCAAAGACATAAAAATTATTAAGAACTTGTACTGGAACCAGAGGGCAACTATTAGAGTGGACCACACTGAGACCGATGAGGTGGAGATTTGTCGAGGGGTCAGACAGGGATGTGTTATGTCTCCCGTGCTTTTCAACTTGTACTCTGAGGCAATAATATCAGTAGCGCTTGAAAACTTAAATGTTGGAGTAAAAATGAACGGCAAAATCGTTAACAACCTCAGATACGCCGATGACACCGTACTGATAGCCTCGACGGAAGGGGACATGCAGAGGATGTTGGACAGGGTCAACGAATGCAGCATGAGGGCAGGGTTGACCATGAACGCATCTAAGACCAAGATTCTGTTGGTATCTGGGAGCAAGGACTTGAACCCTAGAATACGAGTTGCGGGTGAAGATCTTGAGCGAGTGCGGATGTACAAATACCTTGGTGCTTGGGTGAATGAAGAATGGGATAGTGAACAGGAGATTCGAACCCGGATTGAAATCGCCCGATCGACCTTTAAAAGAATGGAGAAGGTTTTGTGCAGCCGTAAATTATCCATGAGGCTCCGAGTAAGAATGCTTAAATGTTACGTGTGGTCGGTAGCGTTGTATGGTAGCGAGGCCTGGACTTTGAAAGCCGAGATACAGAAAAACCTCGAAGCCTTCGAGATGTGGTGTTACCGTAGAATGCTCCGCATTAGTTGGACACAGAAAGTTTCTAACGATAAAGTACTTCAGCGCGTCGGTAAAAACCGAGAGCTCTTACAGACCATCAAGAGAAGAAAGGTCGCTTACCTCGGACATGTGTTGAGACATGAAAAATACCATTTGCTCCAACTCATTATGATGGGAAAAATAGAAGGGAAAAGACGCGCTGGAGGAAGAAAGAAGTCATGGTTGAAGAACATCCGAGAGTGGACAAATATTGCCAGCGTTGAGGATCTATTTCGCTTGGCGCAAAATAAGGGAGAGTTCGCTAAGCTGACGGCCAACCTCCAGTAATGGATAGGCACCAGATGATGATGATGACGAAGTGACATTAGCTACTGTCAATTAACTTCGTGTAATTAACAATTCGGTTATACGCCTCTACGCCAGCGGAAAAGTTAGAGCGAACGGGTAATAAGAGGATGTACATATTTCTGAGACGAAACTCAGACGGTTTCTAACACCACTGCGTCATAAAATTTATAAGAAAAAAGAGGCTCAACTTTGATGCCCAGAGAGCCTGCGAGCATTCGGCATTTTGTTTTATTCAAATACTCGCCCTCCTGAGGAAACAAGTCTAATTGTAGGGCGGAAATTCAAATAAACTACCGGAAAATTTCCTCGACGTTACTTGAAATAACATTTTAAATCTAATTACTAAAAAAACGACTACGATGAAAAATCATTTTCTCAATAAGACAGTTAAATTATGTTAAAAGCCTTTGTTGATTATTTTGGGGCAAAACTTAAAAAATAATTTCTTAGATGAAGAAGGGCTGGGTTGTTGTTAAAAGTTTGACTTGCTGTTATGAAATTTAATTTATTCACATAATTCAATCCCAAACAATGTGGACAGCGCTGCCACTCTCATATGGTGCAGAGTATCTTGACCTGAGCAGAGTGATTCAAAGGATCGTTTCCCTGTCGATCCAAAGAACCTATAAACGAATTCTTAGAAACTCGAGTTGTTCAAGCAATGCATGACAATTATAATAGGGTCGCCAATATGAGGACCACTATCTATAGTCTTATAAACAGTGATTATGTCGCGATGACTTTCCATCAGGCTGGCGATGTCATTCTAGCGTGAAGTTGCTGCCAGAGGTTTATTATGATTGAATCCTAGCAGTAACTATGGTGCGTATTCTACTGGCTTATGCTAGATTTATTCAGCTTGATAGAGCTTGAAAAAGTAGCAAACACCAATCCATACTTACAAACTTTCGAAATTATATTATTACCAGCGGACGTCACGCGGTTTCAACCGCGTGGTTCCCGATGTGGGAATACGGAAATAAAATGTAGCCTTTGTCACCCGGGAATGTTGTAGTTTCCAAGCAGTGAAAGAATTTTTCAAGTTCAGTAGTTTCGGAGCCTATTTAATGCAGACAAACAAACAAGCAACCAATCAAATTTTTCTTCTTGTAATTATATATTATTATAGATATTAGGTATTGAACTTGAACACTCAGTTCAAGTCAAATTTCGTAAAGCATCGTACGGCGTCCCAGTCGGTGGAATTAACATACCATACAACTTACGGTAGGTACCTACCTACTGACATTCCGACGTCACTTTCTGGAACCCAATAACCCTCACAAAGCTATGTGCAGCTATAAGCCTAGAGGTTTTTACCGCAGATATTCAGTGATTATTGTACAACAGCTCAAATTATGTTACGTATGTATTTGGGACAGTCAGTTCATTAAACCTTTGCGCGCGGTAAGGAATAGAACATACCCAAGGATAAAATAAAAGTATTATAGTAGGTACCTACACGTAAAACAAATTTGAAAACAATCTCGCAAAACATAAGGAATTAAATTTTCCGTGTATGGAATATTTGAGTAAAAGAAATAAATTCCTTGAGTGAAAAATTACGCAGCGATATTTTCTTCGCACACAATGTAGGTAGGTAGGTACACATTATAATTCATTTCGTAATCCTCCAAAAAACCGCGGCGTGTAATTAATGGCGGAGCTTCAACCGTACGTGGAAGAACACGAGCCACACTGCGGGAGATACAGTTTTTCATTATCAATAGGTATCACCGTGTCATTTGTTTCAGAATTTCTTCCATTTTACTAAGTAAATACTCTCAGTATAGTTAGGTACTCGCTTGAAAAGAGAAGGGGCTCAGAAAAGTTCCTTGACCCGAAGTCCTATTCACCGGTAAATGATGCACCTACTTTAGAGTCAACTTAGCTTAAGCTTCTGAGACCTCTTTTGAAAAACCTCACACAGTTATAGACTCTCTATAAAATGGAGGTAGGAAGTTCGTTTTACAAATTCAAGCATTTGGGAAAGAAGTCCCTTATCGGATCTTACCGTACACGAGAAATCAAGACGTAATGTCTGTGTGCAGCGAGCGGTGCAATTATAGGCAGTAGCCGTTGGCATCATATCATATCATAAACAATTAAGTACTCAGAGCACAGACCATTGCAAAGACTTTAGAACATGCATAAGTAATACACAATAACCCACTGGCGCTTCTCCATAACTGACTATACTGACGTTCGCTATAAGATGCCATCAATACCAAAATTTTCCAGTTCCCAAACGTTGAAGACAAAAGAAATTAATTAAGTTCAATTCCTCAAAACACACTAAGGACGGCTTCGACACACCGCCCGCCCGTTTAAAAACATACATACATACATATGGTCACGCCTTTATCCCCGAAGGGGTAGGCAGAGGCATATTAAATGCCCACATTTCACCTTTGTATAATTTGTCCCACGTAATAGGTATTGCCGTGATGAGTGGGCCGTGCCCGTTTAAAAAGGTCCCGTAATATTGATTGCTTGCCTTGAGGTGCCTGCATAATAAGATTACTTCGTTTCATTTAATCGGGCGCCTTGGTAGGGTTACCACAAAAAGAATTATGACATTTGATGACGCCGGTTGGCGAGGTGATGGCGGCAAAGCGGGAGGTTCACTGTGCGGGGGAGCGGGAGTAACCGATAATGCTCCCGCTCTGCCGTGCAGTTCGGGGGCGCCGCAGTGAGGAGTCACTGCGCGCCCCCGATTGTTTCTTGACCGTGGGCGTAAGGTCGGGGGACCCCGCCCAACAACGGTCACATGGCGGTGGGTACCTTTCCCGTGTTCCGGGGGTGCCCATTAGCGCACGCCTGCGCCAGCCGCTCTCTGTCTCCTCTATTACAGAGGGGCGCTCGAGAGCGGTGCAGGCGTGGTCTTCAGCTCCTTAGGGAGCTTTGGGGAACCGCCCATCTGGCTCCCCCGAGGAGAGCCCCGAATAAACGGGGCGCCCCTAGCCGGGTCGACGTGAATAATCTTTTGATATCCTTCGGCCCGGCTATAGGGTGAGACGGAACACCGCGGGGTTTAGTGGGTAGGACGGTCCCTTCTTCCGGGACCGGTGAGTAGTCCCACACACCGTCAAACGCATTCCCCGCGTCAACAAAAAAAATAAAAAACCTATTCTGTTATAAGATTGTATAATTTAGAGTGCAAGTTAGTATTTTTGATGTACAATTCGTATTTTCGTTTAACAAATTATATTTTCGATGTGCGAACCACATTTTTGGTGTAAATTCGATAAAAAAGGTTATCTCGTTTTGAGTAAAATTTTTTTATTTGACATCTCTTTGTTAAAAATTACAGAGAAACATAATTATTACATATCTATATTTACATTATTACTATCTAAACTAAACCTAAATAAGGCCCCCGTGGCATTGTGCCCAAAAGACTAGCAGCATTCCCCCTTTGAATAGCAATACCTATTCGTTGAGCGAGAAAACTGCCAGCCCTTGGGTCACCAGTTGACTCCACAAGGCGCTTTTTCAAATTCTTGAAAAATTTTTGCGCATTGGGACCCCATGGACCTAGGGTCTCGACACCGACTGGACAAAAACGATACGATGAGTCGAGACCCTTATATTTATTAATTTTAATATTTTCAGCCGCTTCCGCTGCGGCACTGGTTTTTAATTTTGTTTTAGGAAGATGGGACGGGGCTAGAGTGTCAACACAAGTTGCATCCCACACCAGGACCCGACCCATCTCCCACGGTATCAAAGTTATACCATCCGGTCTCTTGCCATCGTCCCTGAAAACGCCGTTTGGCTCTAAGAGCGCAGGCACATTGGCGGTGGCAAGAGCACGGCGGATGATGTCATTCAGCGCAGCGAGGCGTGAGAAGCAGCCTGCACTCTTTAAACATGAAAGACCATGATGCCCCAAAGTGTCAACGTTAAAACCGCAGGGGCAACGATGTGGAGCGCAAAGCGTGACGCCAAGTCTCAAACCAACTGAAATTCTTAGGATGTCCGGTTCCAAAAAAGTTCCGGTGTTGGCTATAGGGAAAGCTTTCAACCAATCACCGGATTCCTTTCTACTGAGCGCTAATAATCTGGCCCGATCCGGGCCTAGACTAGCATTTAAAAAGGAGTCAAAGGTTAATTTTGACATAGCGTCGTCCCAGCTCCGTTGTAAATTTGGATGGGTGGGTAAATTTTGACCCGGACAAGCCATTAGCCAAACATTCTTGGCATCTGTAAGGCCAGTCGTCTCATAGTCTGTAAGACAATTCGTCAGAATTTTACCTACGAGACTCGACGTGGCATGTACAGATGACAAAAAGGCTGGCAAAGCCACACTAGAAATTTTGCGTAAAATTTTAGTTTTTTAAGTAGTACATGTTTAGTTAATCAATTGTTTTTTTTGCAGAGCATTTAATTTTCTGGTTTGCATTCAGTAAATTAGTGGCGTTACCTAGTGTGCAGAAAAATTAAACAGATGTGCATTTAAAAATATCCCTTTTTTAAATCGGTAAGTGAAAATAAAAATATATAAATTATTACATTGTACGTGGCAACCCTATTTTAGCCGTGTGTATCTGGTGCTAAATGAGCCATGCTGAGAAAATTCAGGCTAAGACAAGTTGTGCGTCCACAACTTGTGGCTGAGTGTTTTAGATCCATATAGGTAGATTATTGACAAGTAGGTATATTTAGGGTCGGCAGCGCGAGTGTGGCGCCTCTGGTGTTGCAAACGTTCATAGGCTGCGGTGACCACCAGTCCTTCTGGTGGGCCGTATGCTTGTCTGCCACCTTAGTGGTATAAAAAAAAAATTAGGCGCTGCCACTTTGCACAACTTTGTTATTTTAGCTTCAAGTAAAGCAATAAGTACTTTAAGAAATGTGGTACTCCGCTCAAAGTTGTAAAAGTTATTTCAAAACATCTTGACAACAAGGGAAACAAAATCAAGTTTGTGTAATATCAAGTGCGGCTTATTTTTTTATAAGCATTAAAATTGCATCATTAGGTTACTATAAAACACACTAGTTGAACGACTAAAATATCTGTATTTTTGTTTTGTAATGTTTTATAATATTTATGACAGATCATATCACAAATTTTGTAATGATAGTATAGAAATTTATATTTTTTGTATTTATTTGCAAAAATACTGTTTTACTCAAAATGTGTTGTCATTTTAGAGAGAGATTAAATCAAGATTTCCAAGAAAATAAAATTTCAACTTTTCACATATTTATAGCGTAAGACTTGAAGAGACAGTGAAGAGGGTTTTCTTTAATCAAATGTTGCCGCCTATGAGGACCATTAAAAGTTATTTTAAAAAATTAGATTTAGGTGCAGAGATATCACAAAACATCTAAACGGGTATGGTACTTTTACTAAAATCTATTACATTAGAAGCATTTTCGTCGTGACCCAATAAACCTTGCAACATGTCGGCGCATTGTCCAAGTGCTTGTCCTTGGTCGTGACCCGCATTGCGGCACGACACTATGTTTCACTTACTCCTGACTCATGGCCTCGAAGACGAACCAACATATCCTTAAATACGCGCACCTCACTTATGGAAAAAATATTTTTCTCTATCTATACTAATATTACAAAGAGGAATGATTTGATTGTTTGTTTATTTGTATGTTTACATCGAATAGGCTACGAAAATACTGGACTGATTTAAAAAATTCTTTCACTTTTGGGAAGCTACGCTTGCCGCGGTGGACATAGGCTGTATTTTATTCCCATATTCCCACGGGAACGGAAGCTACTCGGGTAAAACCGCGTGAAATCCTCTAGTTTAGTATAAAGAGGTTTTTGGTAGTTTTGACAGTTTACTCGTATATAGGTAATACTTGCACAGAATTTGCGCATGCATAAAAATATAAATAATTCATTTGATTACTGTGTCTTCCTTCATGTCCTGCATTGAATGGCAGCCAATTTTTTTAATCTCCGACGAAAACTAGGGGCGTTATAAGGTTCGACCTGTGTTGTATTTTGAGTACGTTTGATAGGCAGGTTACAGTCCACACTTTTTTTGATGTTAACAATATTGTCTATCTATTACAACCGTGTGTCACACAGCACCCATTACCGAGTGCGAAGTAGATTAAATCGTAAGAGGAGAGAGTAGGTAACTCAACGAATAAATAACTAGCGCCACCAACGTAGTTAACTGTGGGACCTCATTAACGAATTAGCGCCACCGAGTGTTCGTTTTCCATTACTTAATTAAGTACCACTGTTCGTATCGTAGCTGCCCATTACATAACTACTTAGTAATCGTCCGGTATTGTATTTCTTTCGTAGAAGGTCTTTTGTATCACTTCATCCAATATTCCATACAATTATTTTCTTGTTTCACCTGTGCACTTGACTGTGGATGTGTGGACTGTGGCTTGTACGAACAAAACAGGATTTTCCGCCCAATGTAAATGTCTGGCGTTCAGCCAGCAGGTGCACGTTGGACATTGCAATTTAGACTTTCTGTCTTTCGAATTCGAGTTTAAATAACATGCAGAACATAAAATGTGCTTGGATAAATAAAATTCCTTCTCTACTTAAATGCGATTCGGTAGCCAGTTCCATTCGATTCCCATTCTATTGTTCAGCGCGCTCTTCCGGGTTTGTTGTGGCCTTATGTAGACAACCGTTATGGAAACGAAAGCGTGTTGGAACCTAAAGGGAAGGTTGACAATTAAAAGGTTCCGATAAATGGCGTGAAATATGATGCTTAGAAGAGTATTCATCAGAACTTGAGATGTAAATTTACTCGTCAGTTACAAGATCCAACCACAACAGCCTTGACTCCCCGTGTAACTTGATAGCTGTACGCAACCACGACCCGCCGCAGACCTCGCGGTGTAGTCGTCTCCGCTTTGCTGCTGCAGGTACACGTATACACCAAGCTGGGTAGTACTAGCGTGTGACCGTGACTTATATTTTTACTACACATTGTTTTAATTTGTCGGAAAATGCGGTTAGATTTCATAGATTGAATACAAAATAGGAGGTGATTGGTTGCGACGTAAAAGCTGAACTGGTGAGCTATATGAAATTTTTATGGTGTAGTTATGCATAACAGCAATAACTCAAGTATTTATTGAATGAATAAATATCATTATAATGATTACTTTAACCTTAGAAAAAACCGGCCAAGTGCGAGTCGGACTCGCCCATGAAGAGTTCCGTAGCAGCAAGTACTATAGCATAAAAGTTCTTGTAGTTCGTTGTAACTTTGATTGATGTTTTAACACGTTCGCTGTTGTAGTGATTTTACTAAGCGATAATTGCGATTTATGACGTTTCAAAAAAAACTACTTGCTAGATTTCGTTCAAACCAATTTTCGTTGGTAGTTTTTATAGCAATGTACCTACATTATATATATTTTTTAGATTTATTATCCTCTTAGTTTAGAAGTTAGAAGGGGGGGGGGGGACACACATTTTTCCACTTTGGAAGTGTCTCTTACGCAACCTATTCAGTTTAGAAAAAAATTATGTTAGACTCAGTAGCATTTTTTAAGACCTACACGGAAAGAAAAAATTCTAACTATATTACCAGAATGTATTGTAAAAAAAATCCTGGTTACTTAAACCAGATTTAAGTAATGTTTACTAGAATTATCGCAAAAACCACAAAGCGGTTTTTTTATTAATACCTACTAAAATTTTCTGGTTAATATATTATAGTTACAAATACCTAAAACTAGTTATTGATTCCTTTAATAATGTAATTACAGCTATACATTTTTGGTAATATATAAATCTAAAAATAGAACATAATACTTTCATGATTGTAAGCTGCACACAATTCGTTATTAATCCCTACAATAAATATGGTACAGTACAAAAAAAAACCGGCCAAGTGCGAGTTGGACTCGCCCATAAAGGGTTTCGTAGCAGCAAGTAACATAGTGTTACGACATCACTACTATAATTCTCATTTATTCCAAATTTAAATCTTCCCGCCACTCAAGGTCTCAAAAACCTAATAGCCGCGCCGCGCGTTATAAACTAGTGGAGCGCGGTAGAACAAAAAAAGTTGTTATGGCCGCCGCTGTTGAACGTACGAACTCGCGACGCTCTTGATGTGCGATAAATAAGTCGAAAACTTGCTGGTGATCGTCAATTAGCCCTCGTTCTGTATTTCTAACGGTCAAATCATACGGAGATTGTGAAGTTCTGGTCTACGGTCAAGAATCTCAAGAATTGGGTGCACCCAACTAGGTAAAGGAAACCTTAGTAGCGGTAAGTCCCTTAATTTCTTAATTCTTCAGTAGTGCTAGTCAACAACAGGTCTACCTACAGAATTTCCTAGGATTTGCAGGACTTATGAGGCTTGGGTCAAAGGAATGTTCAAGTTTGCTCGGCTTCGCGGTTTAACCAATCCCCTCCATTAGTGATCCGTTACGAGCTAGATTATTCAATTTTCAGTGCCTATGCACACTAAAATCTATATTTCTCGTTTTAATCTTATAAATTACGTAATAATATTACGTAATAAATAACTATTATCTAGTTTTTCTAACTTTGAAACATACAATTTCATTGTGAAAGGTACATACCTACATTTACAAAATATAAACGGTTCAAATGGAACATTCCTTTTACCTAATTTGATTTTGTCTAAATGCTATGCTATAGTTTGTGCTCATAATTATAGTTAGGTATGTCTACCTAGACTACTAGATAATTATATTGGTAAATTACATGGGAGACATTCCTAGTACATTTATTTAGTACTTAGTAGGTCCTTAGTTAACTTGTACTTGCTAAGTCTTGTCTTTTATCTGTAACTTAAATCTAAAATTACTTGTTCAGGTAATGTCTTTTATGTGGTCATTCTATTTTTAGATTCCACTCAAATACTATTTATCTATTGTTCATTTTTCACAAGTTATTACTTCTACCAAAATTTCATAGGTAAATAAAAAAGCTTGTTAAAGTAAAACTTGTTAAGGCTCAGCCATTCATTAAGGCGAAGTCTTCCCGTTTTTTTTTTTTTTTAACCTAAAATAAAAGTATTCGTTTGAACCTTAAAGGTAAGGCGAAGTACTTGTTAAGGCTCAGCCATTCATTAAGGCGAAGCCATTTTTCTAATTATTTTTTTTAACCTAAAATCAAAGTATTCGTTTTTACTTTGTGAAGTTAAGGCGAAGTATTTGTTATGGCGAAACCTTTGTTAAGGCGAAGTCTTCCATTTATATAATTAATTTTCAAAACTACATTTATTCGCTTGGACTTCGGAAGTTAAGGCGAAGTACCAACTCATTAAGGCGAAGTCGTCGTTAAGGCGAAGTTTCCCATATCTCTTATTAATTTTGAATTTTCTTTTTGATATTTGAACTTAAACCAAGTACCTACTTCTAAAGACGAAGTCCTACTTAAGGCCAAGTTATACTTCTCAGTTTGAAAATTACTTGTTTGGTTTTACATATTCAGTTTGTAGTTGCAAACTATTACTTGCGTTCTTAATTTATTATAGCTATGGCTACTCTAAGCGAAAGGGACATCACTAAGATGGAAGGCCAGATTAAGGCACTTTCAAGTAGACGTGAGCATGACTTTAAGTCTATGCAAATTTTATTTGATTTACCAAGGGAAGTGCTCACAAATAGCTCAAAACTGTCTGCATTTCGTGTGAGATTCAAAAAGATTGAGGATCTGAGAGCGAATTTTAGTGAAATTAATACTCAAATAGTGTTAAAAAAGACAGAGTTAGGGCAATCTATTGATAGTGATGCTCAAAAATTATCGTCGTTTGATGAGTTGTACTATAGCGTTTTAGAATTTGCCGAGTCGTTAGAAGATACAAATAACTCACCTACTAAGGTTGAGAACAAGAACTCAATCTCAGTTCGTTTACCTAAGTTGCAAGTGCCTACGTTTGACGGGAACATTAAAAACTGGCAAACATTTAAAGACAGCTACTTGTCTTTAATACACAATAAATCATCTTTATCAGATATTGAAAATTTCCATTATTTAATATCATGTTTGTCTGGTTTTGCCTTAACTATAGCCAAAGGAGTTCCGTTGACCGCCGCCAACTACAATGTCGTTTTCAATGCTTTGATGAGTAAGTGCGACGACAAGCGCGTGCTGGCCACTGCATATTTGGATAAAATTTGTAACCTCGTTCCTTTAAATAAACCTTCTTTGGAGGGACTTAATAAAATAACGAACATTTTGTAAGAAAGTGTAAACGCACTTCGCGCTTTAGATTTAGATTTTCTCGGTGAATTTGTATTATTCTATCTCGCTTCTCGTACGTTGGATGATGACACTCGTAAACGTTTTGAGATACAGAACAGTAACTCGATACCATCATTCAACGATTTATTGACTTACCTTCAAAATTATACAAAGGTTTTGGAAGTGGGTAAAACTAATACGTCTACTACTCAATCGCATTCAATTAAAGCTAATAATAATTTAAATAAGTTTTCTCTAAAAAATAAATCTAATTACAGTCCACTTACGAAAACTACTCTCGTCACTTCTAATAATTCTAATTCAAGGGATATGCATCTAGCACACCCTTGCCCGTGCTGCAATGCCCCACATAGCATTTATAAGTGTATGAAACTACAGTCCATGAATGTGTCTGCGAGACAGAAACTTATTAAAAACCTGAAGCTCTGCTCGAACTGCTTAAGAACAAACCACAGTGTAAGTGATTGTCAGTCTAAATCTAATTGTATTATTTGTGGTTCAAGGCATAATACTTTGGTTCATGTAGACTCGCCGGTTGTGACATCCACACCTACTCTGGTGTCCAAGGGTGCTTCAGCTAACTTGTTGACATGTTCAAACGAGTTGATCTCAAAAGGTAGTTCTAACGATTCAGACTCGACTACTCTTACGAGTGTCGCTACAAATAGCAGTGCTGAACGGTCAACTAAAATTTTAGGTTCTGCCGTAGTACGCGTACTCGATGTTCCCGGATCTTCTCATCTCGCTCGCGTTCTGATCGACAGCTGTTCGATGGATTGTTTTATTACTAGTTCCTGTGCCCGTCGCCTTGGGTTACCGGTACGCCGTTGCCAAGTAGCTGTCGCCGGTCTAGGACAAAGTAGTGTTCATAACATTAAGGGTGCAACATTTTGCACTATTAAGCCACGTTATAATGAAGCCCCGTGCTTTGACTTACCTTTTGTTATTTTACAAAAAATCACTTCTAAAATGTCAGTTTGTCATATACCTGAAACTGTCAGTGCACATTTCCAGCATCTCGAGTTAGCTGACGATACCTTTGATCGACCTGGTCATATTGATATGCTACTCGGTGTTGAATGTTTCGACAAAATATATGACGGGCCGCGGTATTCACCCTCTCCGAACTTACCTTGTGCACTGTCAAGTGTGTTTGGTTGGGTTATCACTGGTCAGTTCTACAACCCTGACCATATTCAAACTCCAGCTCACGAGGTATCCTCTCTCATCGCGTCCACTTGTGCGCTCGATGATATTGTTCAACGCTTCTGGGAAGTCGAAGAACCACCAAAGGCTCGCATCTTAGTAACTGAAAATGATATCTGTGAAGATATGTATAAAAGGTCTACTTACCGGAAACCTGATGGTCGATATGTTGTCCCACTCATGTTGAAGGAAGATGCGCCAGCTCTAGGTGACTCATATAGAAACGGATTAAATCGGTTTCTAAATATAGAAAAACGTTTGTCTCGAGAACCTGACTTGAAGACAGAATACATTGATTTCATGCATCAGTACGAAGATCTGGGATACATGCAGCCTTGTACTACTTCGTCAACTGATCATGCCTATATTATACCCCACCATTGTGTTGTGAGACCAAGCAGCTCAACAACACGTCTTCGCGTTGTGTTCGACGCTAGTTGTCGCACAACTAACAATGTATCGCTAAATCAAATTGTACACGTAGGTCCTAAACTACAAGTAGAAATCGTCGACCTTATAACTAAGTTCCGTCTTCAATCTGTTGTATTTACAGCCGATATATGTAAGATGTATCGGCAAATACTCATTCTACCAGAGGATCGCCAGTATCAGCATATCTTGTGGCGAGACACTGCTGATGCTCCTTTAAAAGAATATGTTCTAAATAGTGTAACATACGGCGTCAGTAGCTCACCTTATTTAGCCATTCGAACACTTCGTCAACTGGCTAATGACCATGGTAAAGAGTATCCTCGCGCGGCTCAAGTTCTCTGTGAAGAAACCTTCATGGATGATGTCACTACTGGTTGCTCATCCTTTGAGGATGCAGTGAATTAACTGCGTTACTCAAACAGGGTCAATTCGAGTTGCGAAAATGGAGCAGCAATCAACTAGAATTGTTAAAAGATATACCAATTGAACATTGTCAATCATCCAAGTTGTTCGATCCTGACAATGAACATGAGATGAGTATATTAGGAATCAAGTGGGATCCATGCAACGATCAATTTTCTTATTCTATCGCCGACAATGTCAAAGTCGAGTTCACTAAAAGGTCAATTCTCTCCGTTGTGGCAAAGGTCTTTGATCCGCTCGGCTGGATCTCCCCAGTGATCATGTCAGCCAAGCTTTTGCTTCAAGAGATGTGGCGTCTCAATCTCATCTGGGACGAGCCAATTCCAAAAGTCTTAGCAAAGCAATGGCACATTATCGCTGCTAATTTAGCAGATTTAGAACAAATCAAACTACCTCGTTTAGTACTACCTCCGGATCCTACTCAAATACATCTCGTAGGATTCTGTGACGGTTCCTCAAAGGGATATGGCTGTTGTGTCTATCTTTGTGTAGTAACTCCCCATGTGACTAAAACTAGTCTATTGATTGGCAAATCAAAGGTAGCACCTTTGAAACCGCTGACAGTCAATAGACTCGAGTTATGTGCAGCAGTGCTCCTAGCCCGTGTGCTTAGCCACATACATGATGTTCTTAAGAATAAAATAAAAATTCATTCTGTATCTGCTTATTCTGATAGCACAACTGTGTTATCATGGCTTCAAACTCCTCCACATCTTCTTAAGATGTTTGTAGCAAATCGTGTCGTTCAAACAACCGACATGATCAACTCAGATCATTGGTATTATGTGCCGACCAATGAAAACCCGGCTGACTGTTGTAGCCGTGGAACGACCTGTGTCGAACTCGCCACACACAAACTATGGTGGTCCGGACCACAGTGGTTGAGCGAGCCTCTAATATGGCCTAAATAGAAACCCTCGTTATCTCAAAATTTATCCGAATTAAAGTCTTCTACAACTCAAAGTCTAGTAGCAATGACATCGGATAATCTCATTAGTGAATTAATACTAAAATATTCATCACTAACTAAACTACAAAGAGTATTAGCTTGGTGTAAACGTTTTATCTTTAACTTGAAATCGAATTCTAATGATCGTATTACTTCAGCCTTGTCTGTAACCGAGCTAGATCAATCGTTAAACATTATTCTAAAACATACTCAAAACATATATTTTGCTCAGGAGTTACACCAAATCAATAAAACCAAGCAATGCTCAAATAAATCGATTCAAAAGCTTTCTCCGTTCATAGATGAGGCCGGAATCTTGCGAGTGGGGGGACGCATAAGCAATGCTCTTATTTCAGATGCAGCAAAGTATCCAGTTCTTTTGCCAAAACAATCGCCTTTATCCGTTTTAATTATTGACAAGGATCATAAAACGTATTTCCATTGTGGCCCTCGGACTTTGCAATCGTTAGTTCAACGAAAATTCTGGATATTAGGGTTGCGACTTTTGATTCGATCTTACATCTCTAAATGCGTTATATGCTTCAAAGCCAAGCCTATTCCGTGTCAACCGTTAATGGGTAATCTTCCAGACTTTAGAGTGCAACCCGGACGGTGCTTTAAAACTATTGGAATCGATTTCGGTGGCCCATTCATTATTAAAGAAAGCAGACGGCGTAACGCACGCACATATAAGGCTTACGTGTGTCTATTTATTTGTACAACTACTAAAGCTATTCATCTCGAAGCTGTCACCGAATTATCCGCAGAGGCTTTTCTAGCTGCTCTCGATCGATTCGTTTCTCGTCGCGGTATATGTCACAAGATAATTTCGGATTGTGGAACCAACTTCGTTGGTGCAAATCGGCTTCTTAATGAAATGTATAGCTGTCTTACTCAAAATTTCAATCAAATTTCGGATGGTCTAACCGAGAGGCATATCATATGGGAATTTAATCCACCAGGAGCGCCACATATGGGCGGTATATTTGAAAGCGGAATTAAACAAATGAAATATCATTTAAAGCGCTCAGTAGGCTCTCAGACTCTCACTCTAGAAGAAATGTTTACTGTACTAGCAAAGACAGAAGCGATTCTTAACTCTAGACCTTTGTGTGCACTTTCTTCTGATCCGAAAGAAATTGATGTCTTAACTCCAGGACATTTCTTGGTTGGAGGTCCACTAGTGGCTCTACCTGATGTTCCTGTCGAGGAAATATCCTCTTGTCCTCGATCTCGTTGGCAGATGCTACAAAAAAAAACTCAATCGTTTTGGCGCGTCTGGCAGCGTGATTATCTGCATACTTTACAGCAGAAACATAAATGGTTTAAATCATCTCCCAATGTCAAAACTGGAGATGTAGTAATTATTATTGACTCTAATCTTCCTCCGTTATTATGGCGACTAGCCAAAATAGAAAATTTGCATCCAGGAAGTGATAATGTTGTCAGGGTAGTGACAGTTAAAACAGCGAACGGTCATGTATTCCGTCGGCCTGTGGTCAAAATATGTCCACTACCTTTAGTATAAAATTTGTATGTTACAAACCTTCTTAGATGCTAAGTACTCTAGTTCTAAGTTTCAATTTATATCTCTAATCTTATGTAGTTTACTCTGAGCACGAATTATTTCTTAGTGTTTGAAATCCTAGTGAATTTCAAGTGGGGGGAAATGTTACGACATCACTACTATAATTCTCATTTATTCCAAATTTAAATCTTCCCGCCACTCAAGGTCTCAAAAACCTAATAGCCGCGCCGCGCGTTATAAACTAGTGGAGCGCGGTAGAACAAAAAAAGTTGTTATGGCCGCCGCTGTTGAACGTACGAACTCGCGACGCTCTTGATGTGCGATAAATAAGTCGAAAACTTGCTGGTGATCGTCAATTAGCCCTCGTTCTGTATTTCTAACGGTCAAATCATACGGAGATTGTGAAGTTCTGGTCTACTGTCAAGAATCTCAAGAATTGGGTGCACCCAACTAGGTAAAGGAAACCTTAGTGGCGGTAAGTCCCTTAATTTCTTAATTCTTCAGTAGTGCCAGTCAACAACAGGTCTACCTACAGGATTTCCTAGGATTTGCAGGACTTATGAGGCTTGGGTCAAAGGAATGTTCAAGTTTGCTCGGCTTCGCGGTTTAACCAATCCCCTCCACATAGTATATAAGTTCTTGTCGTTCGTTGTAACTTTGATTGATGTTTTAACACGTTCGCAGTGGTAGTGATTTTTCTAACCGAAAATTGCGGTTTACGACGTATTAAAAAAAAACTACCAGCTCTATCTCGTTTAAACTAATTTTCGTTGGTAGTTTTTTATGGCAATGTACATCATATATTCTTTTAAGATTTGTCATTCTCTTAGTTTAGAAGTCACATTTTTCCACTTAGGAAGTGTCTTTTGCGCAAATTTCACCTTAGAAAGAAAAGATATTCTAGTTTTGTATAAGAATCTTAATGCGGTTCACAGAATACATCTAGTTACCAAGTTTCAATAGCAAAAGTCTTATAGTTTTGGAGAAAAATGGCTGTGACACACGGACGGACAGACAGACGCACAGACAGACAGACAGACATGACGAATCTATAAGGGTTCCGTTTTTGCCATTTGGCTACGAAACCCTGAAAACGAAAGTAGACACATCATTATTTAGAGCGACGATCGATTTTTTTTTGTAATTGTTGTGGTTCGAGTGTGTTCTCCAACAACGGTGTGTGTTCTATTGTTACCTACATTTTGTAAATGGAACATGACAATGATATTGTGGCGTCTACTTTTAAATATATACCTACCTATATTATAAGCTTCTCTCTGTTATGTAATAATGTTAGAAGTATAAGTTCCTTGGTAATAATAAGCTAAGAATATAGACTACCTAGAAACCGTCTCGCCTCATGATCACTGCAACATATATAAATCCTGAATCGCGATATATAATTTAGTTCCATACCTATGTAATTCTTTCTTTATATTTTAATTTGGGGAATTCTGAATTGGAAACTGGCAACACCAACAAAAATTTAAAGATGGAGTTGAATAAATTCGACATGCGTAAATAAATAGATTTCATTAAATTATGATAATTTTCGAGTCACTTACAGACATAACTGGCTGTTTTTAAATATTTTCTGTAATTTCGACACACTTTTATTGCACAATTCGACATTTTAAACAATAAAATTTTGTCACGTGACACAAGCTTATCCCTTGACAACAGAATGTGCACTAAATGGCGGATCGGCAATTATCCGCCAACAGTTAGCGCTTAAAATTTTGGACGCTTTGCTGTCGTTCAGACACTATCTACCTACTTAACGTATCTCTGGTTAGAAGTATAAGTTCCTTGGTAATAATAAGTATAAAAACGTAGGTTGGTAGCGACTAGCGCTCTGCACCCCTGCGCGCGCAGCTCGCATACATTTCGCGCATGCGCACGGCAGCCGCGTCGCCTCGTCGCGCAGTCGCGCACGCCGCTTCAGTCAGCCGCAGTATTTCGTTAAGAGACTTACTAAGAGAGTACTTAACGTGTTAAACCAACGCATGTTTCATGTTTCCTGTATGTGCAAAGTGTTTCTGACTAAAGTGCTTCTTTCATTGATAACACGTGTTTCAATTCAATAAGCTAATATTGTGTAGGGGCTTGTTAACAATACTCACAAATCCCCTCAATATCATCAGATTCGTTGGCGGACAAGCGTTACATATCGATAAAAAAATTTTACGATTCAAAACTAGTGGTTTTTGACTGTTTATGTGTAATTTATGGTGGATTCGACAACGTGCAAAAGTGTTGGAAAGTGATAAAGCGCAGTGAAATTTTCACAATGAAATTTACTTGACTTTGGCATAGGTACCTACTCTCAAACCTTGGCATACTTAATAATTTGTTATTTAAGCTATCAGATTTAATTAAAACATAATCATTACATATACTGTTGTTTTAATGACATACAAGCCTGCATATCTGTTAACCTTTTCCATAATAAATAAAATAATATAAAATTTTACACTATATTCAATATGATATATTGTTTTCTGAGTCATATTTTGTTTTTTAAGTTACTATAAATATCGTTATATAATATATTGCTGGCTAAATAATATTTTATTTTTTTACTATTTTTTATTGCTACTTTATTTCCAAGGTTATTTTTGGATGCTCCACCAAATTTTTTCACAAGATTTTTTATTGCCAAACATGTGATTTACCTACTTGAACAGTTAGTTTTGTAAAAAAAGAAAAAATCGAATTTTCATGTAAAATTCATAGTTCGTTGATTTTGTATGCAAAGTCTTTTTTTCGTGTAAAACACTAACTTTTCAAGTAGGAAAATCAGATGTATGGCAATAATCTTGTGAAAAATTTGGTGGAGCATCCAAAAATAAACTTTTAAATAAAGTAGCTTTAAAAATAAAATATTACTTAGCCAGCAATACATTATATTAATCTGTACGATATGTATAGTAACTTAAAAAACAAAATATGACTCAGAAAACAATATATCATATTAAACTTTACGATATTTATAGTCACTTTCAAAATAAAATATTACTTAGACAACAATATATATGTTTATAAGTAAAACATATTTTAGTACTACTAAAAAAGAAAAAGTAACGCTTACATTCATCCGGTTAACTTCACAAAAAAAAATATTTAAACAAAATGTGTACAAAAAGTTGCGTGTACACACCATATAAAAGTGTGTTAAGAGAAATAAAAATATGTTTGAGAATTCCAGATATATTGTTAAGATTTAACTAGATTGTTTATGTAAACTGTCCAATAAATATAGCTTTCACATATAGTACAATGTTTTCTGTTTAAATTAACTAAAATCAGGTTAACGTAACTAGAATTTTTTCTCCGTGTATTTATAGATATTTGATTTTGATGAAACCCATATGTGTTTGGGTTTCATCAAACACAAACACGCATGGGTTTGATGAAAGAAAAATGTTGAGTTTCAGTTCGAGTATGAGGACCCCAAAATTTAGGTCCTGCTTTTTTCTAGTTTTATGTAAAAATCTTAATGCAGTTCACAGAATACATCTACTTACCAAGTTTCAATGGTATAGGTCTTATAGTTTCGGAGAAAAATGACTGTGACATACGGACGGACAGCCAGACAGACATGACGAATCTATAAGGGTTCCGTTTTTTGCCATTCAGCTACGGAACCCTAAAAATGACTCTGGTTACTGTTAACCGTATTGATACTCGTATAATTAATTTTGATCAGAACACTGTTATAAATCTGCAAGTTATCCAGTCTCAAGCTTATTATAGCGGTATATTGGAATGGAACTAAAAATAACTAAGTATTTCCGAACGGTTGACTGACCAGATATAAATTGGAAGAAAATAGCGTTATATTGCTTGAAGCGTCGAATATTCTTTTTACTCTGGAATTGAATCTCGACCCCGGGGAAGTAATTATTGATTTCATCGACGAGCTGGCCGCTTGATGGACTAATAGATAAATATAGTAGGTACTTCAGTAACAAAGTCTGAAAGGATTTTATTTATATCGATTGTTAAATACCCTGCCTATTCTTACACAAGTGTATATATTAACAGCCGAACAATGTTTAAGTGGGGCCATCCCGTCACACACGCTGTCTCATCAACCCTTGAGACGATACCTCCTCAGGATCATTGAGGAACGCGCCTTGCTCTACAACCACTTGTTGTGACTTGACTCGAACATACCTGAAACAAACAAAATGGTGTTACAGTAATAGATACTTACATATCTGCTAAACTATTGCGTCATATTTTGTTCGTATTTCAGAAAGGGCTGATACTGTGAATGATTATATTTGACAGACAATTTAGCCGATTATGTTATAGTTAATTGATTTGGCTGAAGACTAATGTGTAATGTTGTTTATTTGAAATATATAATTTTGACTTTAATTACTTAATTAATATTTTTGACAATTGTTAAATCTAATTATTTTCTAAGGATTTGCTTATGTAATTTCATTTGCATGCAATTGATTAATATCTATTATTACCTACTTAATAATATTATTATATCGTATGCCTCAATGCAGAACATAGTAGATCTACATATTTTTAAATCTATACTTATAACTAATAACTAATAATAATATTATAAATATTATAAAGAAGTAAAGTTTGTGTGTTTGTATATTTGTTAAATTGTAAGAGGTAATCTCGGGATCTACAGAACCGAATTTAAAAATTCTTTCACCAATAGGTGGCTACGTTATTGTGGAGTATCATAGGCTATATAGCATCACGCTACAACGTATAGGAGCAGAGCAGTAATAGTAAATGTTTCAAAAACGGGGGAAAAGTTTTTCCTTTTGAGAGCTTCGTTGCGTGTGCTGCGTAAATATTTAGAGTTATGAAAAAAATATGTACCTACTACAAAATTGTTTTTCTTTAAAAAGTTCTAAAAAAATTGCACGATAGCATGTGTCTATCTTTGGGTTGGTGCACAATAACCATTTTAATGGCAATCAATTTTTTTCTACTATAATGCCACGGGATACCTCTGTCGTAAACGAAATTGTTCTTAAAAATAATGTGACGGGAATACACGCGACGAAAAACCTTTCTCTCTCTCTCTCTCTCTCTCTCTCACGTAGTATTGAATATTAACGAAGAGACGCTACGGGAGTAAACGCAACGCTACTAATATATAATACTCTCTCTTATATGGCGCAAACGAAGTTGCGCGGGTCAGCTAGTTCACAATAAGACCTGTAAAATTATTACCCTTGTGTTTACGAAAAATAAATGAATATGAATATGATATAAAATCCTTCTAAGATACTCTTTGAAGAATCCCATACTGTAGACATTTGTGAGAGCTCATTCGACAATCTAAGCGAATACTGAAAACCCGATCGTAGACTACCTTTTACAAGAAACGATTTCAAAGTATGAAGATGTTGAACTAGGTTATACCTACCTCCTTGTTTGTAGGTAATCGATAAACTCTGAAATACCTGTTACTCTCAAGTAACAAAATACAGGCAGGTACCTATGGGTTACATGTTTGCTACGAGGTTCATAGTATGTCACAAGCAAACCCGTGGGACAAGACTAGTTCTACTTAAAAAAAAACATGCCCCTTAGTTCTAATAGAATAAGTACACGACTCCACATCCCATGGTTCATAATGTATAAAATCCTTATCAGGATTTCCCACAGGAAATAATCTCGTATTTATACGTAACAAGGCCGCGGCTTGTCTACTGCTAAGGACGGCTTTACAGTAAGATTCCTTTCGTTTGGTGTATTGGTCAGCAAAATACGTAAAATAATTAAGTTCGTGTTATAATTTCAATAAAAAATAAACCCTAAAGTCTTGGGCTCTAGGTACAGTATTGATAAAATACGAATTATCTGTCAATTCCCCTACTTTAGACATTGTTGATACAATTCGTTTAGAATTGACGTGGAAACATGGTTAGGATTAGTAAATTTCCGCATATGCTTCTAAGTCCTAGTTTAAAAAATTATAGCCAGTACAAATGGTTATATTTATATTATTGGCTGCCAAGCTCAACAATGAAAGTTCTTGAAATAAAGTCGAACAAAACTTTAAATTAATGATTAACACAGTAACTATCACTAGTGCTGGACAAACAGACTGCCCATAACCCGAATTCTATTCCATTGTAAATCTAAAACTCTTTAGCAGACTTGGTCATCAATTTGCTGAAAATATGATGAATGACAAAACGCACCCGGCCTGATAGTTAGTATTGTGTATGACATCTGGTCAGTCGTGACAAAAAAATAGAAGCCTTTAAATTGTCCGTTAATGGTCAGGCTATTTCTCGAATTTGTATGATGGTTGCTTTAATGTTGTACATAACCCTATTATCGCTACTAATGAAATGTGAAGGGACCTGTCCGTAAAAATGCACTTAGGAATTTGGAAATATTCAAGAACTCACTTCATTAAAAGACACTAAAATGGAATCTTAAATTCGTAATATATGAATGAACCTGAAATTATTTTGTAAAAAGCACACGGTGTTAATGTAGTCAACATAAACACCGTGTGCTATGTACAAAATCATTATTTACATTAAAAAACACCTCTTAAAAGTATTAAAAAATATCGAAATAGCAGGAATAATCAATTGCACAAAGGTAAATTTCGATGATTTTGCATTTTTTTCGCAAGTAAATAATTATTTTCTAAATAGCACACGGTGCTAATGTAGTCTCATCTATTATGAAATTAAGATTGCATTTTAATGTCAATTAATGAAACAAGTTCTTAAATATTTCCAAAGTCCTAAGTGTCTTTTTGTGCATTTTACGGACGGGTCCCTTAACAACAAAAGCTATCATTCATTCTAAAAAAAAGTTAAAGTATTTTTGTCCATTCAGACTCGTGGTTCACCATTTTACTAGCAAAGTAGTAAAGTATAATAATACTTACCTAAACCTTTATGACTTCGTGTGTAAGGTGACCATTTCGTTGAACTATTGAGAATAGGTATATACGGTTTTAAAGAAGTAACAATTTAAGCAGTTAAAATTTCTTTAGGCAAGTTTTGTTACTTCAATTAGGTATGAAGCGCTCGTGGCCCCGCGGACTCAGTATTCTGTAAACGATCACTGTAGTAAGCAACTTTCACCATGGTCGGTCCATGGATGTGATCACTTTGTGACATATATTTGAGCGTTTCCGTGCTTCGGAAGGCACATTAAGCCGTTGGTCCCGGTTGCCAGTAAAATGGCAGTCGTTAAGCTAAGTTGAAGGCTTTATTTCAACAGCAGGCAGTCACAAACTGCGCCTGTCCATTTAAACACGGCAATACGGCTCACCACTTATTACGTGGGACAAATTATACAAAGGTGAAACGTGGGCATATAATATGCCTCTGCCTACCCCTTCGGGGATAAAGGCGTGACCATATGTATGTAATTAGGTATACATGTTCCTAAAATTAAAACCGATATTTTATTAATTTCCCAGCCATTACGTCAACAAGCATGAGGCACCAGATTACAATCTGAGACTTATGAAACTTAATCGAGCAACACGTCGACACGCGACGTTAAAATTGAAGCAATTAAGTTCAAAAATACAATAATGACGTACAATAGAGTATAAACTACAAATAAGCGTTTCAGACGCTGTTATAATTATAACTGGCCGTGTGTATTGTTATATTTCGCGGCAGCATAATAGAAAATAAATATAGGGCTTACATTGTAAACCCCTAAATTAGATTTTCAGCTATCGGATAGTGGAAAGATATTGTTGAATGCTTTATTGAGTAGTCCATACGAACAAGCAAAATGCCTTCCTACTACATCACATAACATAGCTTTCACTTAGGTATATGTATAACACACAACTTCACAAGAGCTTGTAAATCAGACCACAGAGTCGTAACTCTCACTTAGCAGCTTTAACGGCAGCAAAAGATTCCTCACATAAAACCTTTTCCTACCCAATATATGTGTTTGTGTGCGTATATCTGTGACTTAACAATACGCGTCAACACTTAGCATACAATGGAGGATTACAGCGCAATACGCGAGTTGTGTTCGGGCAACAATCTCTTGAATTTATCCCTATAGTCTAACGATTCATCTTGTATGGAGAGAGTATTACAACAACTGTCACATTAGTTCATTTTTGGTTTAAGTTTTTGTTTAAGAAGATAATCATTATGAAACCTTCTCAAGATTTCTTTCGTTGCGCTCACTGTGATATTTAAGAGTCCATATGACGCCAAATGGACTATTACTTTGATCTAGATCTCAGGACTCGTGAGGTCTGCTGAATTAAAATTTGAACACAGACATCTTTAGTTCATGAAGTAAAAACGCTCTAGGCTAGAAACACGATTACTGATAAAATCCCCATTGGTTTTTATGTGTTCAAAATACCTCGATTTCGTGAAATTTTAAGCTAGATCTCGTATGTTAAAAGTTGTTTTTATTATTTAAAATATTTATAAGAAAGACAATAGTAAAATCTTCATTTGCACTAGAGCATTTTTTTCATATTGGTTATAGTTTTTTTATAATTAATTTATTTCGTTAAAAGCGCACCAAAACCGATCGCATCTCTCTCTTTCTTGCACGCTAAAATGTATATCTTCTATCTTATTTTGACAATTTGGCGTCTGGTAGGCTCTTAAATTAATTTGATAACATTAAGTTTCCTAATTAATTTGCTATCTGCATGGAATATTGTGCAGATTAGACTATCTGCCAGCTTTGTCGCAGGGCTTATGTTACGGGTTCAATCTAAATCAAATTAAATTTGGATAAACTTGTGTTAAACGACTGATATTCATACATACTTTTTAAATTTTACGTACCAACGTAAAGAGCACCCAAACTCCGAAACAAACATATTTTGTGGATCGCACAGATATTTTGATTAGGGACCTGGACCACGAACCTAATCATGGTTTTTGTATATTATACCACAGCGCCACATCATTACTTACAGCATTACTTGTGCAACTTGCACTTAAATCCTCTTCCGACATTTTAAAACATTGAAACTGTATAAAATACCGTAGACTCTTGGCGCTACAGGACGTACTACGTCGTAGTAAGAGCGTAGCGTGCGCGTAGCTTGTAAATCTTAACTGAATGACTAGTTACAGACTTCCAGTAATTCAAAGGGCGATATTTATTGTAAACTATTCTGATTCCAGAATTGATTTCGAAGTGAAATATTTTAGTAGGTAGGTATATTGAAAATGGTCGTTTTTAGGATTCCGTACCCAAATAGTGAAAATAGAACCCCAACACTGAGAATCCGCCGTCCGTTAGTCTGTCTACCACCAAACTGTATCACGTGAACCGTGACAGCTAAACAGTTGATATATTCATGGATGAAGATGATAATATAATTTAACTGATTATGTATTTCGATTGCCGCTCTCCAACAGAAAAAAAAATGTAACGGAGCCTCCCATAAAGTTTTTCATTTAAAGGACATGTAGGTACTTATAAGGTCGTGATGAAATCCTTGTCTTCGACAAATGAGTCACATATTGTACATTTGTTGTAAATATGAGTAGGTAGGAACATCATATTTGATTTCAATCGCGTTAATGTGGCCGTGTGCAATTGCAATTAACACGAAAGCAGTTTATTCAGTCTCTCAAAAGCATAATAATATAAATCCTACCTAGATCCGAGTGTAAAGAAAAACTCACAATTTTCGTTACATTATAGTTAATGGCAGACCTGACCTACATATCTGCAGGCGTCTGTTTTGAATCCACTTAAGTACTAGTAGCCTCGCCCGTCCGGACATGTTTGCTTCCGAATTTATCAGACGTAGGGTACTTGGCTGAAGAGGTTCTTTGAGTAAACAACTTGAGATAAAATTGGCTTTAGTTGGGGTCAAGGTTCATATAGCGAGACAAAACGGCATTAACTTTATGCTTTAGATCTTATATATTGCACTTGTTCAAGCTGCTTCCAACGTTTATGAAATAGTATCCGTCCAAGCAAACCCATTCTTACCCTTAATAGAGGAGACAAAAATTACAAACGCTTCTATGTTTTTGTTTTTACTACCAGTAAATTAGAAAACATAAATTGTTTGTTTAACTAATTAACATTTACTTACTCTTTGGCTATTTATTCAAAACATTAATTACCAATTATGAAGTTTAAAATACACTCGAGAGCAATGAATCCGGGTCACTTAAAGAATGTTAAAAATCTCGGAAACTAAAAATGATAGGTTAATGCAATAAATTGTATTTAATAGACAATGTAATACTCCTTAAATGAAAGTAAAAAAAATATGAGTCACCATACATTTTATTAACACAAAATTACATAAAGAAAAAACTGCCGATCTCTCCTTAAAACAAAAATAGGAAACATGAAATTTTTGAACTTTATTACGATTTTCTTGAATTTTAATACTTCGTATTGCCTCCTCGTGCTTCCATTACTGCGTTTACGCGGTTTGGCATGCTGTACACCAAGTTCCTTATACGATTTTGGGGAATATTCTCCCATTCCTCTGTGAGAGCAATTTTGAGCTCACGAAGCGTGATTGGGGGAGGGTTTCGTTGTTTTACGCATCTGCCTAGCTCGTCCCAAGCATGCTCGATCGGGTTGATATCCGGGCTGCGCGCTGGCCACTCCATACGAGTAATGTTCATCTCTTGAAGGTAGTCATTCACAATCCTACCTGTATGAGGTCGGGCATTGTCATGCATAAATATAGCATCCTCACCTAAATTGACCATAAATGGACCAACGTGATCATTGAGGATTTCTTCCACATATCTTACGCTAGTTAAAGAGCCGTTTTCTATGATCACCAGCTCTGTGCGACTTTCAGAAGAAATTCCGGCCCACACAAGTACAGACCCACCACCGTAGGCTACTTTTTCTTCGATGCATGCTTGCTTGAATCTTTCCCCTGGTCTTCGATACACTCTGTGTCTTCCATCGTGCTTGTAGAGCATAAATTTTGATTCGTCGGAGAACATAACTTTTGACCAATCTTCAATACTCCAATTTACGTGGCTCTGGGCATACCTTAGTCTCGAAATACGATGCCCACGCTCCAGTTTAGGGCCGTTTGCAGGTCTCAGGGGTTTTAAGTTAGATTCAGCAAGCCGACGTCTTACTGTCCATGCACTTGGGTTACTTCCTCCGAGGCGTCGAAACTGATTGGTGAGTTCAGTTCCTGTGAGAAAGCGATTTCGAAGCATGGTGTTCACCAAGTATCGGTCTTCTCGTGCTGTGGTACACCTGGTTCTGCCCGTTCCTGGTCTGCGTAGGTTAGACCCAGTTTCTTCGTAACGTCGGAGAACTCTTTGTACTGTTGACAGCGACACACCGACAGTCCTGGCTGTATCGCGCTGACTCCGGCCGGTTTCCAGCATTGTAAGTATTCTGGTGCATTCTTCAGGCGTAAGCGACATAATTTCAGCTTGATTAATGAATATAGAGCACTATCAACATGGTTTATGTACCCACATAAATGACAGATTACAAACAAAAGCAACACCAAATGCTGTAATTTCGTAGTTCCATCTTCGAAAGTGGCCCTTTTTCAAATTTGATTTTTTTATGATATAACTTTACAATAACTAAGAAGTTTTAATACCTTCATTTAAGGAGTATTACATTGTCTATTAAATACAATTTATTGCATTAACCTAGCATTTTTAGTTTCCGAGATTTTTAGGATTCTTTAAGTGACCCGGATTCATTGCTCTCGAGTGTAATAAAAAGGTTGGGGTAGGTAGCTTTTACATAATTACGTTAACGTTAGTTTTAACTATCATTTGTGAAGCCCGTTTATATTTTATTCACCAGGTTTAGCTTTTGTTTTCTTTTAAAAGTAATGTTTCGTTCAACGAAAACACTAAAATTAATCTATACTAATATTATAAAGAGGAAAGATTTGTTTTTTTGTTTGTATGTTTGTAACAAATAGGCTCCGGAACTATTGGACCGATTTGAAAAATTCTTTCACTGTTGCGAAGCTACACTCTTTGCGGTGATCATAGGCTATATTTTATTCCCGTATTCCCACGGGAACGGGAACTACGCGGGTGAAACCGCGTGACGTCCGCTTGTAGTAAATACAACATGAGTGATAACTATTTCAATCCAATTAGTAACTTAATGAAAGCCTAAAGACTCAGTATTTTCCGAGTGTTTATTTTTTTTGTATTTAAAAAACAAAAACACCTACCCAACATAGTTCAACTCAAGCCCAGTCAAGGGCACTTGTAACAGTTTTGTTCCAACTTTAATTATTATTATTTAAGAACTAAAAATATAATATTAAGTAGACTTATTATTTGGTAACAACAAAATTAATACGTGTACCCTTGACTGTGCTACAGTTGATTCATACACATTATCTCCCGCTGTGTGTTGGCACGTACCTCTGTAGGTGGTGGCGCGGCAACTTACATCAACAACAGTTACGAACAATTATTTTTCTAGCAGCTTAGTGGTATTAAACAAAGTATAATTAATGCACCCATTAATATCAGGATTAGTAACACAATGGGTATAGAAAATAAATCTCTCCATATCTAAATCCATATCCATATCCATACATAAATCTAAATCCATATGAAAATTTCAACTGTCTAGCTGTCAGGGTTCATGAAATACAGCCTAGTGACAGAATGACAACGTAGTCTCGGTAATAGGTTCTCGTTATAACCCTTGGGTACGGAACCCTAAAAAAGCTAGATAAAGTAAATATCTTTCGAGTTTTCATCCAATACCTGAAGAGAGCTTCCTTCAGGTATTGGATGACATCGTCGAAATATTTCCAAGAACTTTACTTTCGAGCAAATATTATTAAAAGTTTTCAAACAGCTTTAACTCGAAACTTTTATCGCTGTGTGGCCTTTGGCACAGTTTTTTTGGGTTTATGGGAGGCGCACAATGAAACTTAAACTGTTATATGCATTGCACAAGGTTGATTATGATTTAAATACCAAAATGGTTGTTTCGGGACTGTCTTCTTTTTCAAACAAATCATAATTTTAGCACTGCACCGTATTTAGTACTCCTAATATTAGGAAACCCCCGGATTCCTTAAGCGCAGCGTAGAGAGCCACGGTCAAATAGTGTTGTGGACAGTGACAGTGTTACCTCACTCACTAAATGTTCCTACAGATTTCAGGCACGCGACGACATTATGAAAATGTCTTTACTTTAGCACACAGGTATTCAGGTCAAGGGATTATAAGAAACTAAATCTCGGTTACTCAGCTTACGACGTACATTAATTTCGAGCAAATTAATTAGAGAAGTTTACATTCTATAATTGGTACTATGCCATTGTATAGCACACGAGTACCGCAGTAGACCAAGCAAATTAATAGCAATACGTAGGTATTGTGTACGATTCTATCAAGTAACAATTTGCCACTATTTCGGGACAAGATTCTTTGACACACGAATGACATCGATTATGTTAAACAAACAATATTATATTATTGTAAACCAGTACTCTCTGCGTCTCGGGAAATCGACACCTAGCGGTCCCTGCTCCACCAGGAAACCGTGGAGACATGGAAGGTGCGACTTGAGCAACCCAACCAAAGGGGGGATCTGCCACAATGGCGGCCGTCAGACCGGTCATGGACGAGTGGCTGGAGAGGAGACACGGTGCTCTCTCCTACCGGTTGACACAGATGCTTGCCGGGCACGGTAGCTTCGGTAGGTATCTGTGGCGAAGACACCAGGAATCCACGGCCGAGTGTCAGCACTGCGAGGACCCCAGTGATGACGTAGCGCTCCACACGCTGGTGGAGTGCACAGCATGGGCGCAACAGCGCCAGGTCCTCGTGGTGGGTCTGGATGTGGACACTCTCTCGCTCGAGACCATGTTGCGAGCCATGATCTCCAGCGGGAGGAAATGGGACTGCGCCGCCTCTTTTTGCGAGCAGGTCATGCTCGTGAAGGAGACGGCGCGGTGCGGAAACGGGAGAGAACTCTCCCACCCAAGTTCCGCAGTCGGCGGCCTGGGCCCGTCGACTTGTCTTTGCCGAGGACTATCGGTCTCCATGACCGGGGGCCTGAGGACGGTGAGAGGGTCGCTCATTGTCCTTACAGAAGTAGGCCAATGACGGCAGCGTGACGTGAGGAATTCATGCACGCCCCCCCTTAGAAGCGGGATCACACCCGAAACCCCCAAAGACGCGGGATAGCACCCGAACCAACCCCTAGGCGAGGCCGCAATGGCGGCCGTGGGTCTGTTGGGAGTCCTGGGACATCCTTCCGAGGGCTTACCCGGGGCTCCCAACCATAGGCTGTTGGGTGTTACGTGGGGTTTTTTAGTCGGTAGGAGTCCGGCATAGCATTCACATGGGGACTTTCCCTCACGTTAAAAAAAACAGGACTCTTACACTTTTGACTGATGTTTGTTCCATTTTTAAGCTGCGGGTATCCATTTAGCAAGGTACTAGCCATCCGCTGAATGTAATATGAAGAAGCAGACATATGTATTTTTTTTTGGATGTAGATTGTTCCGCCGAACACAATCACTGATCAATCTGATCATTGTCATAAATATAGAAATACCAATATCTGAAAGCCTACATCAACGTCTAGACTTCACAAAGAACCGAGCTAAGGCTTATTCTGAAAGGAAAAAAATATAGTAAAGTAATACGTTTCGGCAAATAAGTAGAACAATCCTTAATACCTAGGATATGATCTTACAATAAACGTATTCACAGTTATATCTGAGATTGTATTGTTTGAGAACGTTCGTAGAACTGTTTGGTATTCGTATTTCTAAGAAAAAAGTAGGCATTTCAAAAGCTTCTCATATCAGTTTCACCTAGTCATACAAAAAAAGATTTAAATAAAGAGAGGTATGGATGTTTCCAGATGAGCCTTTGTTCTCAGAAGCAAAAAACACAACAAAGTCGACCAACACCGGGGCTCCGTCAATTCAAAGCAGTTGACAGTTTGTTAACGAGTTGCGTCCCAAAGTAGATAATTAGATGAAGATTGATTCTGTGAGCAATTTATTTGAGCGAGTTTGTGAAGAGCCTATTGGACGATTAGTCGACTAATCGACTTGTAAATGAATGTGAAAACAAATTTATTATTTATATCTCCTTTGTAATGTAATTCTACTTCAATATTAATTAAATCGTCATTGAACTAATAAAATCGAAAGTAACTGTTTAGCTGTCACGCTGACTCGTGACGTCACAGTCGAACACATGACATACATTTTCTGGCACAAGCTGCTTTGGGAAACGGGTACTAAAAACTCCCACCAAGTGAGTGAAGCTGCATGCATTATCTAGTTGACTAGAAAAGGAAGTCAGAAACGATTCATTAATTCAACAAAAGTTTCAATTAAGTATATTAAAATGAAAGTATGTTTGATATAAGCGATAAAAATAATTAATGTGTATCTGTACGCCAACTTTTAATCTGTTGTGTTTTTTCCCATGTAATTATGGATGACTAGCTGTGCCTGCGACTTCGTCCGTCTGGAATGTAATAAAAAAATTATTACATTCCAGGCGTTTTTTACATAAGCTATCTGCCAGTTAAAGTCCCGTCCAAATCAGTCCAGCCGTTCTAGAGATTAGCCGGAACAAACAGACAGACAGACAGACAGATAAAAATTTAAAAAATATATATAATTATGTTGGTATGTGTACCGTATATACATTCATATGCATGTAGTAGAAAGCGGTTATTTTATAATATTACAAACAGACACTCCAATTTTATTTATTTGTATGTATGTAAGATACAATCATTATACTTTCATTTTAAAAACATTTCTCTTATTTGAATGTTACCAATTCTCGAGAATTATTTGAGAAAAGTGGATATTATTGATTGCGGGTCTTTTTCGCGTATACATTTGAAACTCACCTCTCGACGTTTTGGCTATGTTGCAATATAGCCGTGGTCAAGACTCGTGACCACGGCTATTGCATTTTGTGAGTTTAAAAGCCTTAAAAGTGTATTTCATTTTTTTTTACATTTCGCATGGCCAACTGATGGGCCAAGTGGCCCCCCCACTTGGTGGGGCAAAATGGAAGAACCAGGTGCCGTATTGAAACGACCAGTGGCAGGTTGTGGTTATCTGCAGTTTGTTTTAAAACCTTTTAAAACTTGGTTACGATTACCATGCTACGACAGCCATGACCAGGGTTTCACTGGTTTTCCACTAAAGTACTTAAACACTATAATGTCTGGATATAAGCAAAAGGTCCCATACTTAATCCCATAATCCCATACTTAATTTGGTTTACTGAACACTTTTCTAGTGATTCTTTATTGGCTATCGTAGTACCTATTGTACCTAGTATCAAAAGCTATGAAACTGCAAATCGTATTCTTTGTTTTAAACGAGTTTGCAGTAACTAATCCAATGTTGGAAATTTAAATGACGTCTGTATCGAAGCAGAACTTCCAGATAATATTTATGTTCGTTCAAGATTCACACAATCTCAGATATCGATTCGAGCAGATTCCAATAACGAGTTTATCGAGAAAACCGACAATGGCGGGTTCATCCCGTATGTACAGAAAGTTAATTTATTACGTAGCATGGTCTGTGAGATAAGGTGCCTGAGCACTTACTGATTAACTATATTTTGGCTTATGCGGATACCTCTACGAATAATGTATTCTATAGAAATGTAACACCTATAAAGTTACCGCCGAAATCTTGGAGTAACTTACGCATACTAAAAAACAGCAATAAAACATAACACTCACACATCCATCGTTGAATACTTGCATGCAATTGGTCGCGCCAAGGTCATGCCGGCTCGGCGCCCCACCCGAAGCGGCGAACGTGATAAGCTTGGATGGTTTTATGCAATAATAAGAAAGCTTGTTTATGTGTTTATTTTTATTGAATAAGTTCAATCAAAGTTTAATCAACAGAAAAATAATAACTGGATTGTTATTATTTTTCTATTCATTGAACTACTTTGTATGCGTATATATTATACAAATTAAAATACGGTGTTTTTTTTTCACAATTATGTACCTCTAAAAATAATTAGTTTATTTAATTTATGGCGGACAATGGTATATTTCTAAATACATACATAGAACACCCAAACTCCGAAACAAACAAAAAATATAATTTAATTTCTATGCATAATATCATCCTACTAATATAATATCTTACTAACAATATTACCTCAGCGCTTAACATACTATGAACACTGCATAAAAATAATTTAATTTTGGAATTGCGTTCATGTTGCATAACACTTTTCAACTTCCCCAAGTACGTGTTTTTAAAATGAATATTTACTAACCTATGGAAGGTGATTCCAGCGTTTTTCATATCCGTATGACTTCTGCACCACTTCACAACACACGAAGGCATTTTTGGGATGTATTTAACGCGAAAACACAATTAATATCACTGACTGATTGGTTCCAGCGACACAACCGTACGTTACGCGTCACAGCGCGGACTAACTGTGTCGCGCGGTTCCCTTTTTAAGCCCCACCTTCCGCAGTCCCCATTTGGTGGAGCCATTTTTTGAGCCGAATTACACTTCTATAGAATACATTATTCGTAGGGATACCTACTCGTAAAACAAGCCCGCTATCTCAGAGCCCAAATTTTTTGCATATAGATTACGGGTCTTCATTTCCTTCACATCAGTTAAGTTCGTGATCCGATTTTGATAAATTACGTAGGTATCATGAAACACGCCTATACGATATCAGTAAAGAGGTTTCATGACAACGTAGAGCAGAGAGTGAAATGAGAAAATTTACAACGAACTATAAGAACTTTTATATTATGTTACTTGCTGCTACGAAACCCTTCATGGGCGAGTCCTACTTGCACTTGGCCGGTTTATTATATTAAGCTGTAAGGCGACGTCCTACGTAAGCGAACGCAAAGCGGCGCGGCGCGGCGCGATACCAACAAACAGTTGAAACCTATTGAAGTGTCCTACGTGACCAAACGCAAGTGCGGTGCGGTGCGGTCGGCGCGAAATGAAGCGAACGCGATCAGTTGGTTTGATTTTTGCGCGCGAACTAGATGCGGTGCCGCCGTGTTTTTTATAATGTTGGAAATAGAAATTTTAATCCAAGAACGTCGTATTATAAGGGATAAAAGAAGTAAATTTATTATCGTCGATTATGCCTTTCTAAGTATACAATATTAGTCCCACTTCCTCTATATAAGAATACTAGCTGATGCCCGCAGCTTCGCCCGCGTAAAATTTGTTCCCGCGGGAAGCCATTCCCGGGATAAAAGGTAGCCTATGTGTTATTCCAGACTATAATGTATCTCTGTACCAAATTTCAGCCTTTGGACTTTTGGCCTTTTGGGACTTTTGGGACTTTTGGACTTTTGGACTTGCCAAAAAAAAGCAGGATCAAAAGTCTGTGGCGGACTTACATACATACACATAACCTACATTCATTGTACTTATTTCTATGTATTATTTTATAACATTACTCATTACATAATGCATTCACACAGCCTCAAAGCGCACCTACCTAATATTGTATCTATGTAATATTTAGTACATTATATACATATCTAGGCATACCTACCGCGCCGCAGCTGTTACGTCTCATCAATGAATAACGGTACATTCAGACCTGCGCGTGCGCAGGCAGGATAGCGATGCAAGCTCTCGCTCTCCCCAGTCACGATCTAAACCTCGCGCCGAACGCACGTTACTCTGTGTCGCATAATTTCCTTTGCATCTCACGCCACGCTTTCGCTTGCAATATTCGATCAGCTGTTCTGTGCATTGTAGTATCTCGCCTTCTAATATTAAGTAAGTGGTTTAAGGAAGAACTGTACGCTTGGAAACAGGATTACATACCCATCTCCCCACAAGCGAGTTATTTATTTCAACATCCTCAACCTCACTGGTGACCCCTGCGAAGAACACCACCACAATGAGCAGTGACAGAAATTTGGAGGCTTCACGGCAAGTCGAAGAACGTTCTGGGAGCCGGCCAGAAAATATTTTTTCAAGCCGCGCCCAAGATGGCGGAGAAATTTTTCGCGTCGGTGTCCGCATACCTCCGTTCTGGCCCGAAAAACCGGCAATCTGGTTTTGCCAAGTCGAGGGTCAATTTAAGCTGGCCAGAATTACGGACGACGAGACCAAATTCAACTACGTACTTGCGCACTTGGATCGGCAGTACTCTGTAGAGGTGGAAGACATTATCACCGCACCCCCGCCTACCGCCAAGTACGAAAAGTTAAAAGAAGAGCTGGTTAAACGTCTTTCTGTGTCCAAAGAGAGAAAGACCAAGCAACTGCTGCAGTCTGAAGAGCTGGGAGATCGGAAGCCGTCCCAATTTTTGCGGCATTTGCAGCATTTGGCAGGACCGGCTATACCCGAAGATTTTCTGCGGACTATTTGGACAAGCCGCTTACCAGCAAACCTCGAAACAATCATCGCGTCGCAGATGAGTTTGTCGCTTTATGAGCTAGCAGAACTAGCAGACCGAGTCCACGACGTTGTACCTAGCTCAGGACAGGTGGCTTCAACTTCAGCTCAGCCGGACCATGCGAGAGAAATGATGACACTGATAGCCGAGCTAACCAAAAAAGTGGAAGTGCTTAGTGCGGAAGTGAACCGACGATCGCGCTCGCGTACCAGACAAGGCACCCGGATTGACCGCAGTCGTAGCCGTACGCCAGCACAGAGGTCGCAATCGAACTACAGAAAATTCCCACTTTGTTATTATCACCACAGATTTCGTAACCGCGCTAACAATTGCGTGCCACCTTGTGACTACAAGTCGGGAAATGCCCAGGGCAATCTATAATGGCTGCAGACGATTGCCCGTCTCCAATGACCAGCCGCTTATTTGTCACGGACCGGAAAACAGGAGTGCAATTTTTGGTGGACACTGGAAGTGACGTGTGTGTGTTTCCTCGTTTCGCGGTACCCCAGTACAATCGTGCAAAGACAGAATACCAATTGTGCGCTGCTAACGGTACCCCAATAGACACTTATGGTTATTTACAAATTTCACTAAATCTAGGTTTAAGGCGTGACTTTAACTGGCGTTTTATAGTGGCTAATGTTACAAAAGCAATAATTGGTGTAGATTTTTTATCTTTTTTTAATTTAATTATAGATATACGAAATCAACGCCTTATAGATGGTACGACTAGCTTATCTACTGTGGCTTCCATTGCTTCGTATAACAGCTTAGTGTCAAGTGTAAAGGTTGTGACTGGTGATAACGATAGCTGCAGATACCGTAAGTTACTTTCTGAGTTTCCAGAACTCACACGGCCGGCAGGTAAGCCACATACACCAAAACACAACACACTACACTACATACGCACCACACCAGGCCCTCCAGTGTCATGTTCTCCCCGTAGGCTTGCACCCGACAAATTAAAAATAGCCAAAGCCGAGTTCGAGGCTATGTTGGCCAATGGCACAGCTCGACCATCAAATAGCCCCTGGGCGTCACCACTGCATCTTGCCCCAAAGAAAGACAACAGTTGGCGTCCTTGCGGTGACTACAGGCTGCTGAACGCCCGTACTGTCCCTGACAAATACCCCATCAGGCACATACACGATTTTGCCCACAGTTTATCTGGTTGTAAGATCTTTTCGACCATTGACCTAGTTAAAGCCTACAACCAGATACCAGTGAACGAAGAGGACATACCGAAGACGGCGATTACCACCCCCTTCGGCCTCTGGGAATTCCCTTTTATGTCCTATGGACTCCGCTCAGCTGGCCAGACATTTCAAAGGTTTGTTGACGAAATGACCCGTGGCCTAGACTTCTGTTACCCTTACCTTGACGATTTTTTAATCTGGTCGAAAGACGAGGACCAGCACGAGGAGCACCTACGCTTACTCTTCGCTAGGATGAGTGAATACGGCGTCCTCATAAACACGACCAAATGCACCTTCGGGGTACCAGAGGTGACATTCCTAGGCCACCACATATCTCAAAACGGAACCAAACCTCTTGAAAGTAAAGTGCAGGCCATAAGAGAATTTCCTGTTCCCAAAACCGCAAGGCAGCTTAGAAGGTTTCTCGGTATGGTTAACTTCTACAGAAGGTTCATACCCCAGGCCGCACAAATTCAGACACCTCTGCATGCCCTGCTAACTGGCACTATAAAAGCGTCTCAGCCGGTTGACATAAGCGGACCATCGCTAAAAGCTTTCGAGGAGTGCAAGGATAGTCTCTGTAAAGCAGCCTTACTTGCACACCCCGACTCTCAAGCTAAGCTGGGCTTAGTCACGGACGCGTCCGATATCGCTATAGGCGGCGTACTTCACCAGTATAAAGACGGTGACTGGCAGCCCTTAGCATTTTTTTCAAAAAAATTAAGCCCTTCACAAAAGAAATATTCTCCATATGACAGAGAACTTCTCGCCGTTTATCAAAGTGTTAAATATTTTCAACACTGGTTAGTAGCTACAAACTTCACGATCTATACTGACCATAAGCCTTTATGCTACGCTTTCCATCAGAGGAAAAATAACTGTTCCCCGCGTCAGTATAGACACTTAGATTATATTTCGCAGTTTTCGACGGACATACAACATATCTCTGGTAAAGATAACGTAGTGGCAGACACTCTTTCCAGAGTCGAAGCAATCAGAACCCCAGTAGACCTTGAGGAGTTATCTAAAGCCCAAGAGTCCGACTCTGAACTACCTCTTTACCTAAAACAAGACTCGTCCTTACGAATGCAACACATGAACGTACCTGGTAGTCATGTTAAATTGTACTGTGACGTCAGCACACCGACTCCCAGGCCTTTCGTGCCTGAACCGTTACGTAGGCGTATCTTTGACACGTTGCATTCACTGAGTCATCCCGGCGCTAACGCTAGCGCTAAACTCATAGCACAACGCTATGTATGGCCACAGGTTAGGAAAGATTGTCGCGAGTGGGCCAGGTCATGTTTGGCTTGCCAGCGCACGAAGATAAATCGACATGTTTCGTCTCCCGTAGGCACACTCGATTTACCTTCAGCGAGATTCAAACATGTTCACCTGGACCTGATCGGACCCCTACCTCCTTCCAATGAATATCGGTATTGCCTGACACTCATCGATCGCTTTACGCGATGGGTTGAAGTTGTCCCTATCACCGATATCTCAGCGGAAACTGTGGCCAAAGCGTTCCTATCGGGATGGGTGGCACGATTCGGTTGTCCTACCGACATTGTTACAGACCGCGGTAGACAGTTTGAATCCGCATTGTTCAAACAACTGTCACAAACGATAGGTTTTAAACATCGTAAGACCACTGCTTACCACCCACAGTGTAATGGCCTAATAGAAAATTTTCACAGGCAATTAAAAGCCGCTATAGTATGCCACTCTGACAGTACTTGGGCAGAGTCACTACCATTCGTACTCCTAGGTGTAAGGAGCGCCTTCAAGGAGGACCTTAAGTCTTCCTCGGCAGAGTTAGTTTACGGAGAACCTCTGCGACTACCGGGTGAATTTTTCGGTCATAAAGACTTAAACAGTTCTAGTGACCTGACAGATTTTTCGACCCGAATCAGAGCGTTCGCCTACAATTTACAGCCCGTACCGACTTCAAATCATTCAAAAAATAAAATATTTATATATAAAGACCTTTCTAACTGTTCTCACGTCTTTCTACGAGACGACACAGTGAGAGGTTCACTACAACCGGCGTACAAAGGCCCCTACGAAGTCACAGCACGGGATAGTAAAACTTTTAAACTACGTGTAAAAGGTAAAATTATCACAGTATCCATAGACCGACTAAAACCAGCCTATATACTGTCCGATACAAACACCAACGCAGCTACACGTATTACCGCTGGCACAACACCTCCAGCGGCCGTAGTTAAAACTACACGCAGCGGGCGCCGCGTTCGATTCCCGGATTTCTATCGCCCGTAGTGCCTACGGTCTCCGGGGGGGAGTCATGTGGCGGACTTACATACATACACATAACCTACATTCATTGTACTTATTTCTATGTATTATTTTATAACATTACTCATTACATAATGCATTCACACAGCCTCAAAGCGCACCTACCTAATATTGTATCTATGTAATATTTAGTACATTATATACATATCTAGGCATACCTACCGCGCCGCAGCTGTTACGTCTCATCAATGAATAACGGTACATTCAGACCTGCGCGTGCGCAGGCAGGATAGCGATGCAAGCTCTCGCTCTCCCCAGTCACGATCTAAACCTCGCGCCGAACGCACGTTACTCTGTGTCGCATAATTTCCTTTGCATCTCACGCCACGCTTTCGCTTGCAATATTCGATCAGCTGTTCTGTGCATTGTAGTATCTCGCCTTCTAATATTAAGTAAGTGGTTTAAGGAAGAACTGTACGCTTGGAAACAGGATTACATACCCATCTCCCCACAAGCGAGTTATTTATTTCAACATCCTCAACCTCAAGTCCAAAGTCCAAAGTCCAAAGTCCAAAGTCCAAAGTCCAAAGTCCAAAGTCCAAAGTCCCAAAGGCCAAAGGCTAAACAAATTACAGTGAACTCCACATCTAGAGGGATCGCAGCCAAAGGATGTCCGCAGGGGGGGGTTCTATCTCCGCTCCTGTGGAATCTCGTGGTGAACGAGCTCATAGATGTACTCAATAGAGAGAGATACTTCACTGTAGGTTACGCTGACGACCTCACCATACTGGTAAGTGGCAAGTTCCTAGGTACAATAACAAACCTGATGGACAACGCCTTGAGGATCGTCGAAAAATGGTGCGTCAGACATGATCTCACGGTAAATCCGACGAAAACAGAAATGGTTCTGTTCACCAACAAACGCCAAATAGATAATCTGAAACTCCCACAGCTCTTTGGCACAAAACTTTCCTTAGCAAATGAAGTCAAGTACCTGGGGGTCACACTGGACAGCAAACTGCTATGGAATAAGCACCTCACAGAAAAAATCAGTAAGGCCACCATTGCATTCTGGCAATGCAAACGAATGATCGGTAAGAAGTGGGGACTCTCACCGAAAATCATACATTGGCTCTACACCACAGTCATAAGACCACAGGTAACGTATGGCGCAATAGTTTGGTGGCCCAGGGCCGAACTAGCTTCAGCCATAGATAAAATGCAGCAGTTCCACAGAGCGGCGTGTTGCGCCATCACGGGATGCTTTCGCAACACACCCACAGCAGCGATGGAAGCAATGCTCTGCTTACCGCCTCTGGACCTGTTCGTCCACCAGGAAGCGGCCGCCGCGGCGGCACGACTTCAGGCGTCAAAACAATGGACGCGCTCAAGGGTAGGTCATAGGCGTATACTGGAGGACGCAATAGAGTATGAACCTCTCGTGGAAGCCCCTAACGACAAGATACCGAAAACATACGTGTTTGACCGTAAGTACTATATATCGCTGGCAGAGTCCGCCAAGGACCACTCCGGTATAAGAGAACTCAGAGTGTACACGGATGGATCCAAAACAGACCACGGATCAGGAGCAGGCACCTACTCCCCGGAGCTCAACATACACTCATCAATACCTTTAGGGTCTCATTCGTCAATCTTCCAATGTGAGTGCATAGGTTTAATTAATGCCGCCAATGCAATCGACTCCAGGAAAATTGAGCACAACCACATCAGGCTCCTCTCCGATAGCGCAGCAGTGCTAAAAGCTCTGAAGAGCACCACAATCGACTCTGGGCTGGTGTTTCAATGCCACCAGGGGCTACAAAAGCTGGCCCTAACACACAAGGTAAGCCTTCAGTGGATAAAAGGTCACAGCGGATCGAGCGGCAATGATGCAGCTGACGAACTGGCCAGATTGGGTTCCAGCACCACACCGGTGGGACCAAGCCCGATTATACCAATACCATTCTACCAGGTAAGGGCATGGCTGAGACAACGCACGAAAGAGCGGCATGAAAAGAGATGGGCACAAACAGTAAGTTGCAGGCAATCAAGGGAAGCTCTACCGAGACCCAGGCCAAAACTAGCTAGAACGTTGCTACATCTGAATAAAGGTGATCTACGAACCATGGTAGGCACAATAACGGGTCATTGCACAGTAAATAAGCACTTGAATGTCTTAGGTATCACGGACAGCACGCTGTGCAGAGCGTGCCTGTTAAAAGAAGAAACCATAGCTCACGCAATCTTGGAGTGCGAGAGCCTGGTTACATACAGAGTCAACATACTTGGCAGCCCCACAACACTCCGGGAAGCGTGTGAGGACCCGAAGAGGATCCAGCGCTTCTGGTCGGAGCTGGGTTGGCTGGAGTGACAGCCAACACTCACGTACAATGGGTCCACTGGCGGACCTAAGTGCGGAAAATGGGAGCCCAAGAAGACTGAAGACTGACTGAAGACTGAAGGCCAAAGTCCAAAGGTCAAAATTCCACTCCACCTAACCTCACCCCACCCCACCTCACACCAATTCACCTCACCACACCCCACTTCACTTCACCCCACCCTACACACCTCATCCCACCCCACTTCACCCTACTTCACTTGATATACATAGGTACACGTTATGCAAACGCTCACGTGTACACGTTGGTATATGAAGTGCGAGATACACGAACGTGGCCGAGCGTGGCCGAAGGTAGCCGAGAGTGTGATTTATTTTCGTGACACAATTTCTGGATTCGGTCTCCTCGCAAGGCCCGCGATAGAAGCTATGCAATAGCTTAAAAAGCTACGGTCACAGTCTACTTAACAATCATCTCTTTAATTCAGGTGTCACAGACCCTTTGCAGACGGACGAACTGCCAGTTACATTCTTATGGAATGCCCATAACTGGTAACTGGTTGTAAGGATACAGGGCTAGACACTTCGGTACACCAAGGTCGCTCCAGGAAGTCTCCGGCAACGTGAAGAGTTTGCTAGACTTATTGGAGGAACTGGGATGGCAATAGCCATACCAAAACCCCCACCAAAATAGGCGCAGAAATGACTTTGATTTGCGGAAACCAGCCTCTGAAAACCTAAAATCTAGAACTCCATATATTTTTTTGATCTATAGCAGTTGCATTAGGCTGATGCAAAGTGCCAACTGAACGGCAGCGTCGCCGGTCGGTGGCGGCTGTGCGAGACGATTCGCGTGTGTTAGAGTCGTCTCGTAGAGGGTAGGTAGATATATCAATACATACGGTCACGCCTTTTATCCCCGAAGGGATAGCCAGAGGCATATTCTGTAAGGAGGGTATTAGCTAACAAGTTATGAAATGAAAAGAAATGAATATGAGATAAAAGTATCTTTATTCTCGTCAAGATTTCCGATTCTACATTTACCGCCAGATTCGCAATAGGTAGGACCTGCGAGAAAGAACCTGGCAATAAAACTCACGGCCACTCTTTTCAAAGTCACATTCTTTACAAATATTGCTATACATCTATTTCTACTATAATATATTTCAATCAATAGTTGGTACACGTCATTACAATTAATAGCAACACGGGTCATATCTTTACAAATAGTTCAGCAGAATAGTACTTATACATTATCTCTTAAACCAAGCCATGGGCAGTATAAAATAACCTTGAATACAATCAATCAAATCGGTCTATGGCAGTCCAGCACTGCTGGACATAGACCTCTGCTAATTTCAACACATATATTACACATCACATCAGATCAGATAAATTACATAAGTTATTAATGAGGAACGTACCCTTAAGACGTCTGCTCAGCGACTGAGCTGGTCTGCCTAACATTGTGCCTAAACAGCATTACAAATGTTTTCTCTTCAAAATTCACCAGCAAAGTGAGTCTCCGGCCCAGATCGCTGTCTATTTATTAATCCCCGCCACTCAAATTGCTGTCACAAAACACGTGGCTTCATTTTTCATTTTTAATGTTTTCTTAATAAATCTTATTTTAAATGCCGACAATGTTCGTGTTAATTGTCATTAAGAATTTAACAATAGTTTTTATTGATAACTTAATTAGTTCAACACTACATCAGGTTATACAAATCAGTGTTAACAAATTCTACAACTATTTCCATTCGAACCTTATTTCACAATATAGTATGGTATCAGTAAAGTTGCTCATTGTAATGGTTTAAATCTATTTATAATCCCATAGATTTTAATTAGTAATTCTCGGTGCGGCGACATATATTACTCCATGTAACAACTACAGATATTCACCGGAAAGGCGACGACATACAATAAATAACACAGACTTACGATTTCTTTTCACGAAGACTATTCTTAACCTGATCATAGTTCTTATATAATTATACTACAATTTTATATCTATATGCTGTGCAACAATATTAATAATTTATACTATACAGTTTCTCAAAAACTCTTTTGAAACTAAACTTAGGTATATTATGCATGTTGGCTAAATTGTTACAAAGTGCTGCCAAAAGTACCAACCACAAAATATTTAAATGTTTACTGTACAATAAATATTGGTTCCTCCTAACGAGTTGCCATATGAACATACCTATTTATAAGCATATCTATCATGCTCATGTTCCAAACGACATACTTAACTTTTTTTTTATTTAAATGGTTGCCAAGGTCTCCTTTTTCTTCCTTATTTACTTATTAAGAATACTTGTGCCAGGAGACTTCAAAATGTAGAAATTAAAGCTTTTCAGTGTGATTTTTGTTTGTCTTATTGTATGAAAACTTATGATCTAAATTTTTCTCTATGTCAGAAAAATATACTGTAAGGCAAACTAGCTGTAAGATTTTTAGCTTTTTGGAGAATATTATAAGAGTTTAGTAATGTATTAACAAAAACTCTTATAACATTCTTTTAACATCTAAAGTTATTTCTTGATTTTGAACAGCGTGAAATAAAATAAGTATACAGCATTACTCAGCTGCTGCACTTAAAATCCTCTGCCGACATTTTAAAACATTGAAACTTTATAAAATATCGTAGACCCTCGAGGCTACGGGTAGTACTACGTCGTAGTAAGAGCGTAGCGTGCACGTAGCGCGTAAATCTTCATTGCGGTATAGTCCGACAGACAAATTATTGCTTATCAATCATAGACTAGTTACGGCCTCTAATAATTCAAAAGGAGATATTTATTGTATTATATTCCGATGAGAATGAATACTAACTGAAATATGGTGAAATTGAAAATAATTAATCATTTTCAATAATGTTCAATTTTTTTGCTTTCAACAGACAGCGAATACCGAGCAATTTCCTATAGTGTTTGACTATTATCAAAGTAAATAGAATCTATTTACGTGGGTATATCCGCCGTAGTTGATATAAGACAGCGCAGTTCCCATCTATGCTCTTTGGGGAGAGGAGGATATTATGTCAGTGTAATCAAAAACAAAACTAGTATTTTTTTTATTTTCCGTTAACTAAGGGGTGTTTTCACATTATCTGACATCAGATATCGGACTAGTAAATTGTATGAAATATGTAGATACCCGCCCTTTCTTATACCCAATAACCTTTTACCTAACAAGTAAATAATACACATTTGTTTTCAATAATGACTGTATCAAATATGATTTAAATCACGCAAATGTAGCCATGTGCAAATGCAATTAACACGAAAGCAGTTTGTTCACTGTTTCTACAAAGCATAATAATATATTGTACCTAGCGCCGGGTGTAAAGAATAACTTGCAATGTTTCATTACATTTTAGTTAATGGCAGACCCGACCTACATATCTGGAGGCGTCTGTTTTGAATCCACTAAAATACTGCTACCCTCGTACGTCCGGACATGTTTACTTCCGAATTTATCAGACGCACTTATTTGAAGGGGTTCTTTGAGTCAACAACTTGAGATAAAATTGGCTTAAGATGGGGCTCAAGGTTCGTATTCTTGGAAGGAAGCAAAATGGTATTAACTTTGTTCTTTAGTTCTCATACATTGCACTTGTTCAAAATACCTCCATTGTTTATGAAATCTCTGTCCAAGCAAACCCAATCTCACCCATATTTTATTGTCGTGCGAAGTTAATATCAAAAATTGAGCAGACGAGAATTACAAATGTTTATGTTTTTACTACCAGTAAATTAAAAAAAAACATAAATTGTTTGTAAAACTTAACATTTACGTACTCTTTAGCCGTTTATTTAAAACATGAAATACCTGTGATGAAGTTTAGAATAATAAAGAGGTAGGTTTATAGCTTTTACATAATTACGTTACCGTTTGTTTTTAATTATCGTTTGTGAAGTCCGTTTATATTTTTCATTACTAGTTATTAGCTTTTGTTTTCTTTTAGAGTAATTATAAAATGTTCAACGAAAACACTAAAATAAATAGTGAATACAGCATGAGTGATAATTATTTTAATCCAATTAGTAAGTTAATAATAGCCTAAGACTCAATATTTTAAAATTTTCAGAGTTTTTTTTTGTATTTGAATAGCAACCACGCCTACCTAACATAGACCAACTGTAGCACAGTCAAGGGCACTAGTAACAGTTTTATTGTAGGTCACTAAATTGTTATTGAACTGTTTAGTATTTAGTTCACACATAATTTGGTTTTAAACAAAATTAATACGTGTGCCCTAGACAGTGCAACAGTTGATCTATGAATAAACATTAATCTCCCGCTGTGTAGGTTACAACAGTGGTGGCGCGGCAAGCTAGCATCAACTACACTTACGAACAATTATTTTTCTTGCAACTTAGTGGTATTACCCAAAGTATAAATTAATGCACACATTAATATCAGGATCAGTACTCGTAATACAATGTCTGTAGAAGATAAAGTCAATAATTAATGGCTGTAATCTTCATGTAAGTTTGATAGCTGTGAATTTATTTCTATATCCAAATGAAAATTTCAACTGTGTGGCTGTCAGGGTTCATTAAATACAGCCTAATGACAGACGGACAACGTAGTCTCGGTAATAGGGTCCCGTTTTTACCCTTGGGTACGGAACCCTAAAAATGTAAAATAAAGTTAATAACTTTCGAGTTTTCATTCAATACCTGAAGGAAGCTCTAAATCGTCGAAATATCTTCAAGAACTTACTTTCGAGCAAATATTATCCTTCAAAGCTTTCAAACAGCTTCAACTCGAAACTTTTATCGCTGTATGGCTTTTGGCACAGTTGTTTTTAGTTTAAGTTAGACGCACAATGAGACTTAGACTGTAAAAGCAATGCACATAGTCGATTATAATTTAAATACCTAAATGTTTGGACTTACTGGACTGTCTTCTTTTTCAAACAAAACATAATTTCAACACTGCACCGTATTTAGTACTTTTAATATAAGGAAACTCCTGGTTCCGATTAGCGCAGCGTGGAGAGTCACTGTTAATAGTGTTGTGGACAGTGGCAGTGGCCCCCCATGAACTAGATGTGGCAATAGATATCAGGCGCACGACGATATTATAATAAAGGTCTTTACTTAACAGACAGGTATTCAGGTCAAGAAATTATAAAGAAACTAAATCTAGGTTACTCAGATTAAGACATACATTAATTCTGAACAAATTAATTAAAGAAGTTTACCTTTAACAATTGTTACTATGCCATTGTAATGGGAGCTTATCCTCGCGAGGTTTCGTGGTTTGTGTAACACACGCAAGACCAAGCATAATAATCAATACCAATACGTATCGTACAATTCTACCACATAGCAGTTTGCCATTATTTCTGAAGACACAAGAATATGAACTAAATTAATACAGATAATATTAATCTGAAACTTACGCGTACCTATCAAAGTGCTCCTAAGATTGGCAGCAGTGACTATATTGACATTCTGAGTCGCATACTTCGTCGTCAAACTAAACGTGAGTAGATTCCTAGCGCGTCAAACTCTTACTCTCATATTGTTTGAACTTGCTGAGCGTCGTAAACAACGTTCCTTCAACTTGTAATATATTGCACAGAGCTCCTTCAAAACTTAAACTTTGATTAGTATCAACGTTGAGGGGTTAAAATGTTAGTGTATGATATTACTATGGAGTAGAAGTCTAAGGTCAAAAAATATTCTTGGAAAATGACAAACGTAAATGTATGGGTATGTAGGTTCCCTAGAAAGGTCCGTAGAGCACCAGCAGCAATGTTGGTTATCAAATCATTAACTTCAATGTGGGCTGAGGTTTTTGTTACTCTGAATGGACTACAATACCCTTAGTATAAAGTAAAAGAAAAGCACGTAATAAAATGATAATCCAATTAGCAATCCATTATGGCACTCTACAACTGAACGTAGGCCTTTCATCATTTACGCCACAACACGCCTGATACAGCGCATTCAGCATCCAGTTCCTTTGTACGATGTTTTTCAGTCACCGGGGCTATCAGTCTCGGCAGTGTCCTACAGTTGTCAGTACCATGGTATAACTACCTATATGTTCTTCTAACCAAAACCTTGCTATCCGTAATGTAGGTATAACTAACCAACTAAAATGTTTTTTTTTATATTAAAGCTAGAAGTTTATCGATGGTTTTCGATTATTTTGCCAAATACCTACAATCACTCAACACTCTCCTGAATATAGAAATGCTCGATATTATATTCCCGCCCACGTCATATCAATATCTAGATAGACGGAACAAAAGGTTAAGCTTAGCTTAGGGTTACCAATATTTGGAAGAAAAAAATATAGTAATTCCTTTTGGCAAATATAACAATCCAGAATACGATGTGATTATTATTATTATTGATAAATCAGGCAGGCAGTTGCTTCAACTGATAATTGCCTGTATCATGTCATTCTATGTCATTTTCTCCTTTCTATGAATTAAAAATATGTCCAGTTTATTCTTAAATTGATTCACAGTTTGTGCTGATATAATATCGTTAGGCAGTTTGTTCCACTCTCTAACCACTCTATTGCTGAAAAAGTGCTTGTGTGGGTTGTTGTTAGAGAGGCTGCTGCAGAGTTTAAGGTGGTGGCCCCGTAGTCTATCATTAGTGTTAAAAATAAGCATTTTCTGAAAATCCCGCAAGTCATAATGTCCATGCAAGATCTTATATGTTTCTATGAGGTCACCACGATCTCGACGCTCCTTGAGAGATGTCAACTTTAGCAGCTTCAGTCTATCTTCATATGGTTGTCCCTTCAGTTGTCTAGGAACTTTTGTAAAGCTACGTTGCACCTTTTCCAATAACTGTATATCCTTGACAAAGTAAGGGCTCCAAACTTGGAAAGCGAATTCCAAGATGGGTCTTATGTAGGTCTTATAGATCTTCAACATCATATCAGGTGTTAGATTTCCAAAGGCTTTGCTTATCAGATAAACCAAACTATTTGCTTTTTTAGCTATCTTATTTATGTGTTCCTCCCATTTGAGATCATCTGCAATTATCACTCCCAGATCAGTTTGCGATTTGACTTCTTTTAGTTTCACATCGTTTAATTTATAGCTGAGGTGTGGGTTACGATTCCCTATATGCAAAACAGTGCATTTAGTGCTGTTAAGGTTTATAAGCCAATCTTTCGAACAGTTCGCAATTTTATTGAGATCGCTTTGGAGTTGGTCATGGTCAATCAGTGGGTTAGCAAAGACTTTGGTGTCGTCTGCGAATATACTGACATGGCTTTTCAGGCTCTGTGGGAGGTCAAACGTGTAAATTACATATAGCACAGGGCCCAGCACTGAGCCTTGAGGCACACCGCTGTGTATTTGCCGCTCACCGGACAGCGTCTCTCCCACTTTCACTCGGAATGTCCTATTTCACAGAAATGCCTCAATCCATTTTAAAAGTGTTCCCCTTATTCCAACAAATTCAAGCTTCTTCAGTTATCGTATCGTTGGAACTTTATCGAAGGCCTTCTCATAATCCAGGTATATAATGTCAACAGGTTCTCTCCTATTATAGCTTCCAGTCCAAGACGACAAGCATGATAACAAATTAGACACCGTGGAGCGGTGTGGTCAGAAGCCATGCTGTTGTTCTGGGATCACGCGATGATTTTTGAAGAAGTTACAAATGTGTGCCACTATTATTTTCTCCATCACTTTACAAACTACGCTAGTCAGATTATCTTACAAGATGTTATATAGGTACTCTAGTCTTATTTGAGATTGAGTTTTTCAGACGACGTTCGCAGCACTTTTAGGCTTTAGTATTATTTGTAAGGAGAATGTGGGTGTTTTAAAAGATTTTCATAACATTTGTTGTCAAATACAAAATTAATATTTTATTATTTATATCGACAATTAGTTGTGTGATTCAGCTAGTTATACAGAAAGAAGATTTGAATAAGGAGACAGATAGATGTGACTATAGTGTTGAACGTTTATCCTCATGAAAAAGACAAGGTCGAACAACGCCGGGGCTCCCTCAAATTAAAGCTGTTGACAGTTTGTTCGTAACGATCGATTTACGAGTCGCGTCCCAAAGTAGTTAATTAGACGAAGATTGATTCTCTGAGAAGGTTTTCGGAACAAGTTTGCAAGAGCCTATTGGACGATTAGTCGACTAATGGACGTGTAAATGAATGTTTAAAGAATGTATTATTTATTTTTTATTTTTAAACTATCGCGGTTTTTAACACTCATACTTAGAGGATTCGGGACTTGAAATACTATTTATATTTACTTACATTAACCGACGTGTCGAGCACGTTGCAGCGCCATAACAGCAACAGCAGCATATTATTTTTAATTAAATGGTTTGTTGAACTAATAAATGTGAAAGGAAAACTGTTTATTTTGCACACTTAGAATAAAAACGAAAGTAGCTCTGTTTGTCCGTTACACTGACTCGTGACGTGTAATTCGCCAGATAGTAAACGCTAGATTTTCTAGGACATGTTCCTGTTGGCAACAGGTACTGGAAAACTCCACTACGTCGTAGTTGACTAGAAAAAGTTACGAGAAATTAGGCATTGATTTACTTACCAAAAGTTTCAATTAGTGAAACAAAAATGCTTTTGATAAATAAGCGATAAAAGTCTTAAAAGGTAGGCATCTGTACGCCTACTTTTAACCAGTTGTATTGTTTTCTACGTAATTAGTTAAATACAATCATTTTACACTCAATTTAAAAATATTTCTCCCAATTGAAAGTTACTAATCCTAGAGAATATTTGGGAAAACGTGGGCATGAATTTAATTTCACTTGACCAACTGGCGGGCCAAGGGGGGCACTTGGTGAGGCAAAGTGGAAGAACTAGTTGCCGTGTTAAAACGAGCCTACCTATTTAACACTGTTTGTTTACAGAACATGACGCAAGTGGGGCTACGAGCGCTCCTTTACTATATTAGTAGTGTAAAAAGCTATTAAATTGCAAATACACTCGAGAGCAATGAATCCGGGTCACTTAAAGAATCCTAAAAATCTCGGAAACTAAAAATGCTAGGTTAATGCAATAAATTGTATTTAATAGACAATGTAATACTCCTTAAATGAAGGTATTAAAACTTCTTAGTTATTGTAAAGTTATATCATAAAAAAATCAAATTTGAAAAAGGGCCACTTTCGAAGATGGAACTACGAAATTACAGCATTTGGTGTTGCTTTTGTTTGTAATCTGTCATTTATGTGGGTACATAAACCATGTTGATAGTGCTCTATATTCATTAATCAAGCTGAAATTATGTCGCTTACGCCTGAAGAATGCACCAGAATACTTACAATGCTGGAAACCGGCCGGAGTCAGCGCGATACAGCCAGGACTGTCGGTGTGTCGCTGTCAACAGTACAAAGAGTTCTCCGACGTTACGAAGAAACTGGTTCTAACCTACGCAGACCAGGAACGGGCAGAACCAGGTGTACCACAGCACGAGAAGACCGATACTTGGTGAACACCATGCTTCGAAATCGCTTTCTCACAGGAACTGAACTCACCAATCATTTCGACGCCTCGGAGGAAGTAACCCAAGTGCATGGACAGTAAGACGTCGGCTTGCTGAATCTAACTTAAAACCCCTTAGACCTGCAAACGGCCCTAAACTGGAGCGTGGGCATCGTATTTCGAGACTAAGGTATGCCCAGAGCCACGTAAATTGGAGTATTGAAGATTGGTCAAAAGTTATGTTCTCCGACGAATCAAAATTTATGCTCTACAAGCACGATGGAAGACACAGAGTGTATCGAAGACCAGGGGAAAGATTCAAGCAAGCATGCATCGAAGAAAAAGTAGCCTACGGTGGTGGGTCTGTACTTGTGTGGGCCGGAATTTCTTCTGAAAGTCGCACAGAGCTGGTGATCATAGAAAACGGCTCTTTAACTAGCGTAAGATATGTGGAAGAAATCCTCAATGATCACGTTGGTCCATTTATGGTCAATTTAGGTGAGGATGCTATATTTATGCATGACAATGCCCGACCTCATACAGGTAGGATTGTGAATGACTACCTTCAAGAGATGAACATTACTCGTATGGAGTGGCCAGCGCGCAGCCCGGATATCAACCCGATCGAGCATGCTTGGGACGAGCTAGGCAGATGCGTAAAACAACGAAACCCTCCCCCAATCACGCTTCGTGAGCTCAAAATTGCTCTCACAGAGGAATGGGAGAATATTCCCCAAAATCGTATAAGGAACTTGGTGTACAGCATGCCAAACCGCGTAAACGCAGTAATGGAAGCACGAGGAGGCAATACGAAGTATTAAAATTCAAGAAAATCGTAATAAAGTTCAAAAATTTCATGTTTCCTATTTTTGTTTTAAGGAGAGATCGGCAGTTTTTTCTTTATGTAATTTTGTGTTAATAAAATGTATTGTGACTCATATTTTTTTTACTTTCATTTAAGGAGTATTACATTGTCTATTAAATACAATTTATTGCATTAACCTATCATTTTTAGTTTCCGAGATTTTTAACATTCTTTAAGTGACCCGGATTCATTGCTCTCGAGTGTATTATACTTTGGCTTCGGAATAACTAATCCAATGTTGTAAATTCAAAAAACTTCTGTATCGAGGCAGAACTTCGAGATAATATTTATGTTCGTTCAAGATTTATACAATCACAGACATCGTATGAGCGTAATCGAATGACGAGTTCATCGAGACAACCGACAATGGCGGGTTCATCCCCAGTTTGTGTAGATAGTTAGTTTAATACGTAGCATGGTCGGTGAGATAAAGCGCCTGAGCACTTACTGATTAACTATGTTCTGGCTTATGGGTATAAAACTGAAGCCCGCTATCTCAGAGCCCATATTGTTTGCATATAGATTAAGGAACTTCATTTTCCTCATATTGTCCTAGTTAGTGATCTGGTTTTGATAAATTACGTAGGTATCGTCAAGTTTGCCTGCGCTATAGGTAAAGAGGTTTTATCACAGAGATTGTAGGATGAAATGAGGAATTTTCTGACATATTCAAGACCTAACCTTCATTATAGAAGAACATGGTTTATATGTAGGTATATGATAAGATGTAAGATTATTTAAGTTACAAAATTATATTTCTGTAAGGTTAACAACGACTAAAGATGTTTTGATTACGTAAAAAGCCAGATTCGGCGATATAAAGTTCGCCGATACAACTTTAATATACGAAATATAACAATAAGTCACTATTTCTAAAAATACCGGTGAAGGCTTGACCTTTTCTTCTAATAGTATCGGTAAGCCCCTCAATCCACCTCACTTGATTCTAAAGATACAAAATCCTTTTAAGGATACTGTATCTGCATTATTCGTAACTAGCCGTAGCTTTTTATACTCTTAAAGAGATCTTTACAAATCTCTTTTGTCAGGACCTACGAGTACAAAATACGATTACAAATTTTAATAATTTCACTTTTTCATGGAAAAATGAACTGTTACCTATTTATTACATACTTGTATAATGATTTTCCAGTTTAGATTCAATTTATTATGTATACCTACCTACGTAATACACAATGTCTCTGTTATACTCACACATGCACCGTAAAAAATACGCCCGATGTCGTGCACACACTGACACACACAAACAATCACACAGTGACCAAAGATTAAAAAAATGTTTTTTTAGCAAAATTTGAAAAATTACAATTTTCCAAAGTCCCGTTGGAATATAAGCTTTAAGAAATAATTACGTCCACTTCATTGTTGCACTGCACTGCCAGCTTGCATCCACAAAGAGCTTATTTTTAAAACTTATTAACAAACTGCTTTTTAAAGTTTTAAACACGGCAGGCTGCCTTTGTCACCATCGCCTCAAAGGCGTGTATGAAAAACCGGCCAAGTGCGAGTCCGACTTGAGCACTGAGGGTTCCGTAACAAACAACGGCATAAAGTCACGTTTTTTTAATGGGAGACCCCATTAATCCTCCTTTTTGTTAAAGCGTCAACAAAAATACATCATCTGTAAAAATTTCAGCTCTATGGCTATAACGGTTCCTGAGATACAGCCTTGTGACGAACAAACAAACAGACGGACGGCGAACTCTCATAATATGGTTTTGATTTTATCCTTTGGGTGCAGAACCCTAAATAAGCTCTCTATATATTGAACTCTCTATAAATATGAACTTTCTCTATATACGAGTATATGAAGTACGCACATTGTCTGGTTTAATTTATGACTTTGAAACATAAAAGGTCTATTTATAGAGGGTACATATTTTTTCTTGATTACCACAGGAAGTTAATTAATACTTTCTAAGCATGTTATCATCAATTCAAGCACTGCACCCGATCCCGGAAACACATATTAAACATGACAGCGTTCTATAAATTACACTGGCGGTTAAAATGCGAAATGCAATTTACAGTTAGCAGGGCGAGTAGGACACGTACCTTTGGTAACCACTTTTGGTCACGTGGGCCAAATCTGACACCTCAGTATTATAAAAAATGTATTTTCAAAAAAAAAAGATCAATCACAACCTAATTACAAGACTTATACCTAGCTTATTGTAATATATTTGCGAAATAAAACTTAAAAAAAATTAAATTAATGAAGCGGGCGCTTAATTAAGTCAGTTCAGTAGTTAATGATTCCCCCATCATATCATTAGCTTTGAGTACCGTCATTAAATTCTTTTTAATGTAAACACAAACGCTGTTTCAGCTAAAATGTATTTCGTTCGAGGTCTCATAACAGTTTAAGTGAAGTTTATGTGGTATAATATTGAAAAAAAGGTACCTATATTAGTTTGTATGCTAATGTTGAAAATTTTCAAAATTTTTCTCTTTTTTCTGAGGTAATGAATTTTCTTGCGTTTTGAATAACGTTCTGCAAAACTGTCTTCAGACAAGTATAAAAAAAAAAAGAAAAAATCTGCGGCCTGGGCGCCGCCGACGTGTCTTCGCCGAGGACTATCGGCCACCATGACTGGGGGCCTAAGGACGGTGAGAGGGCCGCTCACCGTCCTTACAGAAGCAGGCCCATGACGGCAGCGTGACGTGAGCAACTCACGCACGCCCCCCCCCCCCCCCCTTCGAAGCGGGATCACATCCGAAACCCCCAAAGACGCGGGATAGCACCCGAACCACCCCCTGGGCGCGGCCGCAGTGGCGGCCGTGGGTCTGTTGGGAGTTCTGGGACATCCTTCCGAGGGCTTCCCCGGGGCTCCCAACCACAGGCTGTTGGGCGTGACGTGAGGATTTTTAGTCGGTAGGAGTCCGGCATAACATCCATGAGGATTTTCCCTCACGTTAACAAACAAAAAAAAAGGGGGGTGTAAAATAAATAACTTATAATTTTCGTAATTTAATGCAGACCCGACCTCCATAATTATTTACAGGCGTCTGTTTCGAATCCACTGAGCGCTGGCGTGGCCGCGCCTGCCTGAACATATTTTCCTAATTTATTCTTATCGCCTCAAGAGGTTCCTTCAGTAAGCAACTTAAAGTAAAATTTGCTGCGGACGAGTTATGTTGATGTAATGGGTACATGGTTCCGTATGTCAGTTTTATATAGGTAGTATTGACACATTTCACTAGACTTGATATTTTCAATAACCTACAATATATCTTAGAGATTTTTATACTTACAATATAAATAAATCGTTCTAAATGTTAAAACTAGAAACGCAATTTAAGTTGGCCCAATATATTGGGAACGCTAGCCTGAAACGTTGAACAGACTATTGGACAGACAGAACAAATTAATAATGAATTGATTCTATTGTTACATTGTTTCATATTAGATAAATCTATCTAAATCCTAAACTATTATTAGGATTTCGATCCCAGTAGTCGGTTAGGTAAGGTATGTAAATCTGTTAGCGGCCATCCAGACGTAGCTGAAACTGTTCAGTCGGTAATGTCTTTATGATTCAGGTTCAATGGAACTAAGCTTAGGTCTTTGTAAAAGAATACATTACAACTAAAATAACAGAGGAAAAGAATGTTGTCGTTTTACTTCGCGATGCCCTTGATTTATGTCCGTATTTTTGTATATTTTGGGCTATCGTTTTTCGGGTTCCGTAACCATAAGGTAAAAACGGGACCCTATTCCTGAGACTTCGCCGTCCGCCTGCCTGTGGGCCGATCCACTAGGAACCGTCATAACTGGAGAGTGGAAATTTTCACAGGTGATGGATGTATTTCTGTAGCCGCTATAACAAAAAATCTAAAATGAGAAAATACGAGGGGCATTAAGAGGGGCTCCCACACGACAAACGTGATATTAGGTGTGTCATTTTTGGTACGTAGGTAAACTATGTGGCGCGAGTCCGAATCGCACTTGGCCGGTTTTTTTAATTACAAATCTTTTAAAGTTTCTATTTTAAGTAAGATAAGTTTTGGCTTCTTCAGCGAACAAAAAAATCAACAAAACTATATATTTTTCGTACGTGATCCCATTAATATTGAAATCGAGAAACTAAACGGGAGCAGGAAACAAAGTTAATTACAGATGGAACATTCAATCTGCATTAGTCTATGTTTACCTACAAATTTAAATTGCAGTGAATTCTGCTTCGTGTTGGTAAACTTTATTAGCATTTACAAGCTGCTTTCTAATAAATTCTCGTTTAAATTCTGAGCAGTATTGTTTTACAGTATTTTTTTCCAAATAGGAAGAGATTCACTGAAAGTACAAACATAAAGTTCACGACAGTTAGATGTTGAAGAGAATAGGCTTGTGTCCACTAAGCATAAATCTGATTGATGTGTGTTTGTAACGACTATGTCCAATATATAAATAACTAAAAGTAATATGAATTGGTACACAAGCTAAGGATTACTATTATTTTTAGAAAATAAGATTGGAAAAAATAAGCAATCAGTCACGTGACATCAAACACCTCTATCAGATAGTGTGACGTCACAGTATGCTTTTTTATGTTTGAAGCACTCTGGCAGTCTCGAGTCTTGACATCTTGTATCACAAGTCGTGTCATTTTGTGTAATTGTTTAGATTCTCATACGTTTTCATAAAATACAATAGATTTCATTTCATTCAGGCACTACACAGCACTTGTAATACGACGGATTGATTTTAAATTAATATGGAAAGCAGACGAACGCTAACTTATCACTGTCAAACAGTGATGCCAATGGCAATTTTTTATTCAATTAATTTATACTGACTTTGGTTACTTAGACCATATGCCAAAGTGATGCCAACTCCTACGGAATGTTCCTCTAAAAACCAACTTCAAATTACCAGATTCCCCTAAATAACGATTAAAACCCCTAAACATTTCTTTTTTGTACTAAAACTTTTAATCTCAAAACAAATCATTGAAAGGACTCATAAAAAAAATACACATTTTCTTTTTGTTTTGTTTGGCGAGATTCTTTGGCGGGAATTTTGTAAATTTGCAAAATTAGTGTATTTCGAGTGTTTTGTGTGTTTCAATGGTGGATTCTTAAACATAAACGTTTGACAACGTGCACTAGTGTTAGGAAGTGATAAAACGCAGTGAATCGCAACTTTGCAGTGACAAAAAATCCAAAGAAACTTTCAGAAATTTATCCACTGCTTTTCTGAAGGAAGACTGACATTGACTTAGGGATGATGTACTTGACTTTGACTGGACTTAGAGGACGAGGACTGTGACTTTTTAAAGCAAAATGAAGAGATAATAAATATACAAGACTTGGCTGTATGGCTCAAATTGCCTTTGCCTATCCGAAAATGGATAAATAAAACTACTACTACTTTTGTTTGGCATCAAGTGACGTCACACAAGGCGCCATGAGCGTTTTCGATACAAATTGAAATTCATTTTTTAAATCACAAAATAAACTATGTAAATGATTGTTTTAAATCAAAATATTACATTTTTGTGATCATTTAGATATAAAGCTACAAAAATAAACGATTTTTGAAATTTAGGACACAAGCCTATTACCTACATTTTTGAATGAATAGACAATTACCTACATTTTTGAATGAATAGACAGTTGGTTTGTAAAAGTTCGTTATATTGCACGTCACGTTCAAGAATGAACAGTTATACCGTCGAGTTTCCTTAAAAGCCTTAAGTAAGTGAAAAGGACCCGTAAGGACATAGCCCACTTAAACGACTCTGCTCCAGAAGACTACTACTCGCAGTCTACGCGGCGACAGCTAGCACACATCCAGCAGTCCACACGGCGACAACTAGCAGACGGCCAGTTGTCCACCCGCCGACCGCTCTCGCCTTTCGCAATAGACACAGTTCGCGATCGGTGCCGGTGCGGCGACTGCTAGCAGTGAGCGCGCGGGCACCGCGCCGACCGCTCGTCTACAACGCACGCCCAGCGAGGCGTCAACTCCCGAGCAGTCTGACGGCGGTAAGCTCGCTGAAAGCAAGCGGTCTGCTATTTGATGACGGCAATGTAAAATATATCTAAAGAGCAATATTTAAAGCCTATATTTGAATTATATTATTTTGCCGGGTGGGAGCAGAGTCGTGTAAGTGGGCTTTGACCTTTAAACCTGCGTTAGTTATCTACTGAATCGTTGTAATATAGGTACGAGTAGCTGTAACACTCAGAGCGCTTGCCCTCCGCAGAAGTAGGTCGCGGATCTTTTATAAAACAAAATATTGTAAAGAGGTTTGTATCTTCGTTGAAACCCTGCTTGCTCAGCGTTTATAAGCGATTACTACGTTAAGCTTCTTTCGCTAATGTCCGTACACGGATAGGTGAATGTTTGTGGTAATCCATTTTACTAGTGTTCGACTCTCCGAACTACCATAGATCCCAGTTGCCAGTGACATGGTATCCTCTACTACCTCTGTAGTATTAAAATTTAAGCAGTAGAAAGTAAAAAAACCATGAATATCATTTTCATAACACGGAACTAATGAAAATGATGTAATTAAAATTTTTGCCCTTTGTCATTAGTGCTGGCTCAATGTCAATTTTATTTGTCTCAGTTTCAAATGTCAAGCCATTTTATAACACAATAATGCTCAGTGTTACTCACCAACTTGCTCAGAGGGAGGTTGCAGATTACTCTATCCCAGGGCGCCTTTCTTCAGAGTTTCCAGTGTGTGTGCAAGGGTAGGCTAGGGCTCTAACGAAAACAGCCAATAGGGTGTACACACATATATTTATATAGTAGGTACACAGTACACTACAGAGACATTGAGATTACATAGATACAGATAGCACAGACATTCATAAGAATATTACGGGTTTAGGTACTAATAGTACAGCACTAAACTAATTCAGCGTGAGGAAGTAACTTAGGCGGCTAGACTACACGTATAAGGTTAATGACAAGTACTGGCCTGCAGTGTGAGCGGAGAGTGGCAGTGGCTGATGGTAATGCCAGGTGTATGAAGACGGCAGGTTCCTCTCAAATCACCTCGCGTTATTGGGTGTAGTTACGAAATGTGGCTGTTCGACTTTTCCCCGTACCTACTAAAAAACCCTGTCATGAAAGAAACGACAAATTAAGCTACTGACTGCGCGACAGATGAAAATCGACCCGCTTTGCAAATAGTTAATTGAAACTTACCACAATCTGGGTATAGGTTATCACAGAATCCAATTCTTTCTGAGGAAAGTAGGTAAAACCCAGGCTAAATTCCTTAGCAAGTCCTCAGGTTTGAACTTATAACCTCCATAGAAAAATGAGGTGCGCTACTCAGAGTTATGTCTCAAATTCACAGATGCTTAGAAGATGGTAAAAGAGACTTGGAACTTCATAGCAGGGCTATTTAAACCCTCACTATCGAACCCTCGAGAAAATTTCTTAAAACCAGTTTGCAGTTAGCGTAATTCCTGCGTCCAGGCTCAAAAAAACCCATAGACTATACGTCCGTTTCCTTGAGAGAGCTGTTGCCACAGCAAAAAAAACAATGAATTGATTATGGCGCTCTCACACGCTCAATGATGATTGACAAGCCCAAGACCAGACATTGCTACACATCTATATATATAAAAACAAGAACTGACTGACTGACGATCAACGCACAGCACACTTGTAAAGTTTCTATTTTAAGTAAGAAAGTTTTTGGCTTTTTAGGGGTTGAGTTGTCCCTGCGCCACCGTGGTAGAGGAGAAGTATTGGGTGTGAGACACAATGAAATATCCGATACCATTCACGGGTTTATTACGACTGAAATTCATTCGCAGGCGCGGACGCAGCCGCGCTGAGGTTTAGATGCTAGTTCAGCAATCTTACTCGCTACTTAATAGTAGCGTTATACACTGCTATGTGTCCCTACAGCTTCTTCAGCGAACAAAAAAATCAACAAAACTATATATATTTTTACGTACGAATACAATGAACTGTTAGCGCCAACTCAGCACAGTGATGTGATCCCATTAATATTGAAATCGAGAAACTAAACGGGAGCAAAAAACAAAGTTAATTACAGATGGAAAATTCAATCTGAATTAGTCGATGTATACTTACAAATTTAAATTGCAGTAAATTAAATTCTGCTTCGTGTTGGTAAATTTTATAAGCATTTACAAGCTGCTTTCTAATAAATTCTCGTTTAAATTCTGAGCAGTATTTTTGTACCGTTTTTTTCCAAGAAGAGATTTACTGAAAGTACAAACATAAAGTTCACAACAGTTAGATGTTGAAGAGAATTACCTACATTTTTGAATGAATAGATAGTTGGTTTGTTAGAGTTAGACTATACGTCCGTTTCCTTGAGAGAGCTGTTGCCACAGCAAAAAAAACAATGAATTGATTATGGCGCTCTCACACGCTCAATGATGATTGACAAGCCCAAGACCAGACATTGCTACACATCTATATATATAAAAACAAGAACTGACTGACTGACGATCAACGCACAGCACACTTGTAAAGTTTCTATTTTAAGTAAGAAAGGTTTTGGCTTTTTAGGGGTTGAGTTGTCCCTGCGCCACCGTGGTAGAGGAGAAGTATTGGGTGTGAGACACAATGAAATATCCGATACCATTCACGGGTTTATTACGACTGAAATTCATTCGCAGGCGCGGACGCAGCCGCGCTGAGGTTTAGATGCTAGTTCAGCAATCTTACTCGCTACTTAATAGTAGCGTTATACACTGCTATGTGTCCCTACAGCTTCTTCAGCGAACAAAAAAATCAACAAAACTATATATATTTTTACGTACGAATACAATGAACTGTTAGCGCCAACTCAGCACAGTGATGTGATCCCATTAATATTGAAATCGAGAAACTAAACGGGAGCAAAAAACAAAGTTAATTACAGATGGAAAATTCAATCTGAATTAGTCGATGTATACTTACAAATTTAAATTGCAGTAAATTAAATTCTGCTTCGTGTTGGTAAATTTTATAAGCATTTACAAGCTGCTTTCTAATAAATTCTCGTTTAAATTCTGAGCAGTATTTTTGTACCGTTTTTTTCCAAGAAGAGATTTACTGAAAGTACAAACATAAAGTTCACAACAGTTAGATGTTGAAGAGAATTACCTACATTTTTGAATGAATAGATAGTTGGTTTGTTAGAGTTCGTTATATTGCACGTCACGTTCAGGCATGAACAGTTATACCGTCGAGTTTCCTTAAAAGCCTTAAGTAAGTGAAAAGGGCCCTTAAACCTGCGCTTGTTATCTACTGAATCGTTGTAATATAGGTACGAGTAGCGGTAACACTCAGAGCGCTTGCCCTCCGCAGAAGTAGGTCGCGGATCTTTTATAAAACAAAATATTGTAAAGAGGTTTGTATCTTCGTTGAAACCCTGCTTGCTCAGCGTTTGTAAGCGATTACTGCGTTAAGCTTCTTTCGCTAATGTCTATACACGGATCGGTGAATGTTTGTGGTAATCCATTTTAATAGTGTTCCACTCTCCGAACTACCATAGATCCCAGTTACCAGTGACATGGTATCCTCTACCACATCTGTAGTATAAAAATTTAAGCCGTAGAAAGTAAAGAAACTATGAATATCATTTTCATAACACGTAACTAATGAAAATTACGACATTAAAGTTTTCGCCATTTGTTATTTGTGCTGGCTCAATGTCAAATTTACTTGTCTCAGTTTCAAATGTCAAGTCATTTTATTAGGTACCTACTTCAATTAGGCATTGTCTTTGAAACTTATACTATTTTATATTCATGCACCATTTTGCTTAATAGAAAGTTACAGAGACTATTTTCAAAGGAGCTTGAATTCTATAAGCTGATTTGATAGATTTAATATTGGGGAAACATGGGTTTAAAAAGTACAATTTGAATCGGAGAAGGTTGAAAAAAGCGATCAATATTTATATGCGAACGTAAACCTGATTCTTTGCCTTTCAATGGCGGCACAGTGACACGGATTCGTTATCTATACAGTTCTTGACACTTTAGGTACGGAAGCCTAAAAACCAACAGGGTCGAACGATTCCGGCGCTCTATCAGATGAAAGCAAGAGATTGGTGTCATCCCAAGATAATTAATTAAACAAAGATTGATTCTGTAAGAAGTTAATTGGATCGAGTTTGTACAGAACCTATTGGACTATTAATTGACTAATCGACTTGTAAATGAATGTGAAAAAGAGAATATTTATTTTCTTTTCATGTTGTGTACTCGTAACCATTGATTTCGAAACGAATAAACCATTTACTGAACAATTAATCAACTTTAAAATATATTTTATTTTATGTTACACGTGTATAAATTTTGGTATAATAAAAAAATCATTTAGAGGAATAATAGCTCCTAAGCGGTAAAATAAGTTTATAAAATAAAAATCCCGACAAAAAGTCTCAGCAATATAGGTAGGTATCTAAATAAAGTTCTAGAGAGCGTTACAAAATTTCATTTGAACGCTTTCATCATTTAGTTCTTTTCATTTAGTTCAATTTTCTTTACATTTGCATTTTTGCTCGCGAGGACTGCATCCCTGCATCCCATGGTAACAACGGATATAAAATCTATTAACTACAGATATAAAATCTTTTTTTTATACCACCAAGGTGACAGACAAGCATACGGCCCACAAGATGTAATTAATCTTAGAAATTTATGTTATTTCAGCCCAATCCGTTGACAGTCTTTCAATTCAGTCTCGAATTGTTGGATAATATTTACCTTCGTTGAAGATTGACACAATCTCAGACATAGACTCAAGAGGATTATCTTGAAAGGGTTCTGTGCGTCGACCGACGATGGCATATCGTCTCAGGTGTTGCTATATAAGTATTAACAAAATGAAATATAAGGATTACCTACAATATCTCTATCTATATAGCTTTAAAGGTCTAAAAGTAATTTTATAACTACCTCCTCCGTCCTGGAACAGGTTTGAGTAAACTATATTTCCCTAACGAACGTTAGAGACACTTAGGCATTTATCTGTAAAATATTCACAAACACACATGGCACGCATTCCTCGAGATAGACCTACGAGGGTTCCGCGAGTGTATGTACCGACTTGTTGCGGTTAATCTTATATCTACTATGCTGGGACCGCGACTCTTTTCTAAGGCAATGAAGGCCTCGTTATGAAATACTAAGTCTATATAGACTTGTATTTCTTATCATTTCAATATCTACAAGTACCTTTGTACCATAAAGAGGAGAAATTTGACGTAAATCGAAAAACTCTAGACTGTCTAGACCTACTTAACTGATTTTAAAAATTGATCAATTAGAAAGTCAATTTATTTGAAAGTAGGTACCTAATGTAAACTTCTTAGGGTTCCGTCCCTACAGGGAATAACGGGACCCTATTCAGATGACTTCGCTGTGCGTCTGTATGTCTGTCACGACGCTGTACCTATCTCAGGAACCGTAATAGATAGAGAGCTGAAATTTTAATATTTCTAATAAACGCATACTGCACACAATGCCTGCGGAACAATAGGAAACGATAAATGAAACACCGGTAGATATATTTATGACGGATATGGATTTACCGGTTTTTATAGAGAGTAAACAAAGTTACCTAGTGTGTTCTGGTTTGCTCTCCTCTGAGGTGTTCTGAAGAGTTCCGTACAAACTAACGTGTTAGTTGCTCCTTGAAGTTGTCACGATTGTCACGTGCAAAACACTAGTTTCGACTACGAGCCCCACGAGGCTATACCGCTGTCCTTCATCTTCGTTAAACTGTGAAGATATTGATACTTCATTTTTTTTTTTCATGTTTGTTATGGAAGATATGAATATATTATGGACCAGATCAGAAAGCTTTATTTAATTTAAATGACATTTTGTGATTTAAATCTACACTCAGCATACCACTAGCAGGACGTTAAATAAAGAAAAACTTTAATAAACAAACACTTTTATCTTCAACATTCAATCTGAAGCCCATCCACGTTACACCTTCACGATTTGGCCAAGAATAATATTTCCGAAGGCATCGCAAAACTCGAACACAGTATTTTCGTGCGTGACTAATAATATCTCGACTCGACATAATGTCTACATCGCGTGACGACGCTGTGACTTAGACCATATAACACGGGACTAGCCTTTGCGAACCACCGCATACAAAAATATTCTGCCAGTTTTCATACAAGTGAAGGGGGAAACACAAAGACATATAAAATTTCATTCCATTTAAAAATGTATTAATCGACAAACGCGTAATGGCTGTTGTGTGTTAATTGTTATTGTACAGTCAACTACAATGTAATGTACTAGTTTAATCATATAAAATGATGTACTGATGTACAGGCTTTTCATAAAGCCAAAAGACCAAATGGTCATGTGCAATGGCAGAAAACAATGCTTAAGTAAGGCGCATCCTGTGGTTAGATGATATAAGCGCTGTGAGTTTATACAGGAAGTTTTCGTCAACTTGGGGAGTAGTCACGTTGTGTGTTGTGACGTCACGTGTGTCTGTTGAACCTTGGCGTCGATTACCGCACACGTTTGAGGCCAATTTAATCCCGAGGTAGTTGTCTGCATGCCAGCTGTCACCGTGATTCTTAGAGTACCTATATATTAGAAGTTACCTTCTTATAAATACCTATTCTAAGCCATGATTACATTTCTGTGTTGATTGAAGTTGTATGAAATGCTAATTTGATGCTGATTGTAAGAACGTGTATTGTAGCACAGGATCTTGTGTTGCTGTGAAAATCAGGTAAGTTATTTATTCAATAGAGGACTGCAATAAAGTTATTTTATTCGTTGAATGGTCCCGTGAATAAAATTTAATTTCCTTACGCTGCATATCTACTTATATACATCCAGTAATTTAGCGGCATCATAAAAGGTAGGAAAATGAATATTGTCCAGTAATTTGTACATCCAGGCAAATATTGACACATTTTCAATTAAGCTACATGTTCAACAACGAGCTACGCCCCGCAGGTACGGAAAGCTATGATTCCTAAATACAAACTCCTATATGGGCAAATTAATTTTCATCTGTGTGTTTATGTTACAGTTTACTGTTATCTTTACTTATATTATAAAGCGCAAGGGAGTGGAGAGCAGTGATAATGAATTTTAAAAATATGTCAAATTTTATACATTATTGTAAATACGGGCATGTATGAGTACAAAGACTGCTACGAGGCTCGTAGTAGAATGTTACAGGCAAAGACGTGGGACACAGCTACAGCTAGTCATTATATTATTACATAAAATACGTACATACATAAACACCTTTTCCCCTCTTACTTGATTATTTGATACTAATGGTGCGATAATACCTAATTTGTACAACACAGTTTTTCCTCTCTGGGGTATTTAACACGAAGGGGAAATGAGACAAAATATTCTCCTCACGCTGCGCTGCAACAGTGTTGTTATACTTCACTGGGCACTCTGACACTCACTGCTCCTCTGAGGATAGACGGTGTGGGTTCAACATAAATTCAGCACAATTTGTTTTACCCGTTACGGGTCGTCATTCGAACGTCTAGACTGCCTTTATGGTAAAAAAATTAAATACTACAGGCATACGATAAGTTTATGGTTAGTGAGATTTACTTATTGTTGGATATCTATGCGCAATTAGACATTCTCAATTTCTAGAATATTAGGAAATCGAGGTTCATGTATGGTTGTCAAATATGTGTAACAAAGTCTACAGCAGTCAAGGGTAACCTCTACTATTTAATTATAACGGAGGAGTGAACAGTAAAGGGATTTAGGACGCGTTATAGTAACTATAGGTACCTACCCTTATTGTCCACATGTTGGTAATGCGCTCCGCTGTACAATGTGCCATTAACCCTAATTCATAAGTCGACATTCTATGAAAACGAGGGCTTAGAAACTGTTACATAATTTAATATTTTAATTAAATTTTCAATAACGTAGGCAGTCTACCATCACTAAGGCAAGCTCGAGAAATGATTGAACCAACAGACTCGTAATATTCTGAGAGCTAATTATTACAAGTACCTACAGAGACGAGCTTACGTTAATTATTGTAAATCAAATATTGAAATTGAACAAAGCGATGAAAGTCGAGACAGTAGGTAGGTATACAGAATCTGTATCTAGGTGTATTAGAGATTATTTTGAATAGCAATAATTAGCATGCTGACTCAATCACAAATTTAATGGGAAGAAATGTTGGTCTCGAGCAGGACTCGAACCTTACGATTACGATTTGGGCAGGTATCATTGCAAATCGAATGTTTATATAGGTGCAATTCTAGCAACATAACTAAGATGATGCCTACGTCGCCCAAAGATGTAATGTGGTGAAAGAATTTGATGGCCGAGAGTAGTGTCTCGATGGTCCAACGGTTAGGGCGTCTGGTCCGGTAAACCAGTAGACGCAGGTTCGAGTCCTGCTCGAGACCAAAAAATTTTTTCACATTAAATCTAGGTGCATGTCATAAAGATAATTGTCATCATTTCAGAGTTATCCCTGATAATATGGTTTCGTTGTAGGTGTAGGTACACCAAACGTGACCACGGAAATTAAACACACAAATTACGGACGTAGCTGACGGCCATTAGGGTTCAAACTTGGGGCATCCTGTCCGTTATCGTACTAAGTACCTATCTGTAAGGGATCCAGGGAACTTTAATAACTTTAAATCATCTTTATACTCGCTTGGCACAGAGAGATAGGTAAAGTTTTTCGGGTAAGTATAAGTATAAACTAAGTTAATTGTTAATCATTTATTAGGTGCCTTTCAGTACTTACAGTAGTGAAACGTAGCCATTGCTTGGACGACTCAGGCGGGAGATACGTTGCGTCTTACGGAAGGACAGCATAAGGAATCCTTCCACCTCCGTGGTGGCATTAATGAGCCGAGAAAGCAAGAGTCGTCATCGCTGGTTCAACGACATTTTAAGAAGAGCTGCTGCCTCCTTCAGGTCGTACCATAAGAGTCAGGCCCAATAATTCCAGAGTTGAAGTTCGAGGGAGAAGAGTAGGAAAAAGATTTCACCCAACCGAGCACGCGACGGACGGGGCCAACGCCAACGGTTGGATTGTGATGATTTAGTACATAGTCATAAGCTATGTCAATTTGAGAAATTTTGTAGTATTTTTTATCTTTATAGGAATTTACTGGTTGCCCTTTAGACCAAATAGCATCCATTGAAACTAACATGAAAACATTCCTTCATATCAACAAACACACATCGCTACATTTTTCAGCGTATTCGAAAAACACATAGAAATCCGTACACCGTGCTCGCTTGCCTTTGTTTTATTTTAAAGGTTTTTAGACTAAAGCTCTGAAAATCTATGTTCAGGGTGTCCCGATGGAATGATACGACGCAGGTTTTATCTACGTTTTGAAATACTGTTTTTTTTTTCATTCATTTTCAGTCACTGTTAATATTGCAGCCTTGCTCATAATGACATAAGCTCAAAATTAATTCCAAGTCCAATTACAGGGTAAAAGGCAGATATTACATGGCTAAGTTTGTTTTGATGTCTAATTATGCGAATACCAATACATTTGAAAGTTATATACCTAACTATACAGGTGAATTTTTGAAAAGGGCTTGGATGGCCAAATCCGAAACTATAAGGAATATTTCTACAGCATGGACGAGTATTATGACCTACCAGTACTGTGACTGGTAAACTAACGTGTTTTTTTTATGTTATTGCTAATAAGCTGCTATGTATAGTTGGAATGAAAAATTGAACTGTAACAAATCTGTTATTAATAAAGATATTGTATTGTATTGTATCGTATCTAAAAATTCTCAAAGGAGTCACGAGCCCGATTTTGATAAAACTTAAAACCTCATCATTCGATTTTTGAAAAACCAATAATCTTAGCCGGGAATCGAACCCACATACACATTATTACACCATACGATAGTGTCGCTGATAAGGGTCAAATTCTGCGAAGTAATGATATACGGCAAATTTAAGGAAAGTTTGGAATTTTAATAGAATTTATATTCATGTACCTACCTACCTAAATTTTGTATCATAATTTGTTTCGTTTGAAATCCGAGAATAGATCGTAACTATTCCGTGTTCTCAATCATGCTCAGAATGATTCTTTGAAGAATATTATTAACGGAATCAATAATATTGAATGCAGTACGATCCCTGAGGTCTAAATTTTGAACAATTAATCAGTTAACGTAAGAAAAATAAATTGTATTTTGTTTAAGATGAGCACTTTCCTTTAGTTTGCCGTATGTCATTACTTCCCAGAATAAGATCCTTAATAGCAACACTATCGTATGGTGTAATAATATAGGGCGCGTTATTTTTTTCAAAATCAATGGGTTCGATTCCCAGCTAGTATTATTGGTTTTTTAAAAATCTAATGATGAGGTTTTAAGTTTCATCAAAATCGGGCTCGTGACTCCTTTGAGCAATTTTCGCTATTCCTTATAGTTTGGATTTAGCAATCCAATCCCTTTTGAAAAATTCACTCTGTATACTAATGATAATAATTACCTACATATAAGTATTTATATATCTTGACATGTAAATAAAAATAATGGAATAGTTTATTTGTATTAAAATGATTTTGCATTTGATTAAGCATTACCTTTTCAAAGATTTTACTAAACGTGGGTAGTACAGAAATAGGACGAAAATTGGACGGATCCGAGGTGCTACCCGATTTAAACAGAAGAGTTATTTTACTAAACTTCATTAAGTCAGGAAACACACCACTATCATAACAATTATTAAATATTATTGATAATTCAGGAGCAACCATTTCAATTAACGAATTAACTAAATGTACAGAAATTCCCCAGAGGTCAGCCGTTTTCTTAATATTTAAAGATTTAAAAGTTTTTATGATAGTGTGTAAACTAATTTTACTGAATTTGAATATTTCATTACAGCAAGGAACATTTGCTTTTAACAAGGATTCTGCTATTGGGGTAGAAGAACCTAGGGCTCTGGTCAAATCTACTGGAATACGAGAAAAATATTGTTCAAATTCGTTAGCGACTTCGGCATCTGTTGTAATTATGTTACCATTTACTTTAAGTTTAAAATTATTATCATTTGATTTTGCTTGGCCTCTTTCTGCGTTAATTATTTTCCAAGTAGATTTAACTTTGTCTACACTATTGATAATTTTATTACTTATATACTTTCTTTTGGCCGCTAAGCAGTCTGCTTTAATTTTTTTTTGAATAAGTTTTTACATAATTTAGAAATTCATCTGTTCTATTCAGCTGTCTTTCTGAGTATAGTTCATACAGTTTTAATCTACTTTTATGTATATCTTTAGTGGCCCATTCACTGAAGGCTGGCCTGTCACCGATTGTGACTTCCTTAGACTTGAATATGGAGTTGAACTCATTGTAAAAGGAATCAAAAAATAACTTATACATTACATTTGGATCTAAGCCAGTGTCTAAAAATGGAAGTTTATTGCAAAGTCCAACTCGCATACGTTCCAAGCGGCCACTAGTTGCTGGTCTACATAATATTTTACGTCTTTTAACTTTTTCTCTTGTGATCTTGAAAGAACTTCACAATATATCCACTGATGTACTGGGTGAGCACATGGTAATGGGAGCTTGGGGCTCAGCGGTAAGCGGTTCGCCCTGAGCCTCCACCGGCTCAATTGCTTTAGGGCAGTTAATATTGCATGAGTGGTCGTTTAGGAAACAATTAAGGCGCTCAGTGTTATCATTTGATGTTTTGAGTACCTTATCTATGGTTAAAGAACATTTAGTAAAGTCCTTAAGGGACCATTCATATTTTTTAGTCATATATTGTAGCTCAAATTGCAAACTTTGTATTTTTGATTCTAATTTTTGTGTGTCAGTGCAATATTTTAAATGGCTTTGTTCCAGCTCTAACATTGACAATTTAGCTTGTTCTCTAAATTTTAAACAAGAACCTATATTTTTACACTTCTTGATTAACATTTTATGGAATTTTAATTGCTTTTTTGATTTTTGTATAAACTTTTTAATTCTAAGATATTTTTTTAGTTTATTTCTGCTGCAAAACAAAACCGACTTGTCCTGTTGATATGGAATGTCACCTGTAAGATCTATAGTAGTCAAGTCCAGGTTTTGAGAATTTGCAGAAGGAATAAACTGCGGGATACCACTCATTAACTCACTATAAAGATTATCAGTTTGTTGAGCAGTAACTTTCTCAGCAGCTTCTTCCAGGTGTGAGATCTGTCCCTGGGCATCCCTTAGCTCCTGTTCCAGAAAGGTAGTCCTCTTCAAGGTTTTCTCATACTCCTGTTATCCAACTAATTTGTTTCCTTTCCATTTACCTACAATTGTGATTTTGGAGATATCTTTTCAGGATAAGAATGGGATTTGGACTTATGTAATCAACTGAGTAACTATCTCAAAATAGTTAAGCTTTTAAGAGCCATTTTTTGAGATTCTAAAGGTAGGTAATTAATTATTATTGATTTGTAGCCATTGTAGCCCCGCTAGCTCAGTGTCCTGTAAACGAACCAAAGTACAAAGCCCCAAACCAAAGCCCCGTGTGGCGACGGGAAAGAATACAACATTTAGCCACCCCAATTCATTCCGAGGGTGTCGTAAGAGGCGACTAAGTGAACACTTCGGCGAAACCAACCATTGCGTAGAGAAGGAAAACTCGAAACGAAACCCGTTTGTCAGTAAAATGACAATCGTTAAGCCAAGTTGAAGGCCTTATGGGCGTACCTATAGGTACTATGTCTTTGCCTACCCCTTCGAGAATAAAGGCGTGACTATTTGTATGTAAGACAGCGCAAGTGTGGCGCCTCTGGTGTTGCAAACATCCATAGGCTACGATAAAAACAAAGGGTGAGCGCTTGTGGCATTTTCATTAACATGGCAGTAGGATCGGCAGCATGAGTACCTACCACTATATAACCACTTTCGATCAGGTGGAGCATATTACCTGTTTAGGTACTATCTCAGGTGCATAAGAAAATGAAGACGATTTTAAGTAAGCTTCGTCTGAGTAGGTATAGGTAGTTAATTTTCAAAAACAGCGAAAAGTATTGTATGATGTAGGTAGGTACCTATATTGTATTTCAAAAGCTTTGCGCAAAAATGCAAACAAACACATTTGATCTTATATATCCATAGTAACTTGTAATTGAGTATTCACCCTGATTATATTCCAGTATTCAGGAGTCATACAGTGTTCTTACAATCATTTCGATACCAAATAACTTCTTTATGATACTTTATTTTCATTTAAAATACCTACTCAGGATAGTAAAAATTTCAATGATTTGTCATGCTATATTTTTCTACTAATCTGTCTTAGACAACGATTGTCAAAATATGACATGTTTACATTATTGTCAGATAGGGAAGGATTGAACTATATGAGTTTTAGAAATATTAATAGCTAATTCAAGCCGAAGCGCTATAAATAATATGATTTACGGATCACATTTAGGTACTTGAAACCCCGCTGTTTGCTACGGACCAACTTAAATTGCGTGCTTAAATCAACTTGCTCTTTATTTTACTCGTCTAAAGTTTAAGGTTTTCATTAAGGAGTAGGAGTTAATACATTTAATTATTACTAATGGAACCAGGCTTTAGGTACATTGCAGAAATCCATCGTAGAACGATATTAAAACCCTCGATTCGTCAATTTCAGTGCACAACCGGCACGAATAACCACAAACGAAGAATTACGAATTGAACTCTTCAAGGTAAGGAATGTAGGACACGTCATTGCTACCTTGTTACAAATAGTTCATACATAATGAGCTTTACTACTCTACAATGTGACAATTAAGTCAAGTTATTTAATCGACTGTTCCATAATTACCACTGTGATGTGCCAGGCACATGCAATACACCATACAGTTATATAGTTTCGAATACCTACATAGTTTCATGTCATGAATATTAGTAGACGTAGGTACAAAGTTAAGTTTGCGTGGTACATAAATAAGGCGTAGGTATATTGTGTGGAATATAAAATCTTACAATCCCGGGTTCTTCAAGCGGAGCGTGAAGAGGCACACCATAGGACCGCCACCTTGAGGGCCGCTTTCTATATCGTACAAACTGGGACGGTGGCCTCCAATCGCTAGATGTCGCTGTGACTTTCTATCAGACGGCGCATCATTTTGGCGAGCTAAACATATAAAAAAAAATTGTACTTATTATTCTTCAATGTAAAAAAAAGCCCTTTTCGAATAAAAGAATCTCCGAAAATACGATTACGTCTCGGCATAGCGGGACGCGCTGGGTTGGTTGCCCATACGTCGCCGGCGTAGTTTACGTGCGGTGACTATGGTTTATTCAATACTACACTCTCCTCATGCTCCTACTTACTTGACTCCTTATTTTCAACTGCGATGTTCTAATCATAACAAAAACTTGCGCTCATCTAAAAACCTTCTTCTTCTTCGTCCCACTCACTCATCTGATTTTATACACTCTTCTTTCGTGGTTCAGTCCATTCTTTTGGAATGCTCTCCCTCTTGAAGTTAGGTTAGCCACTAGTAGGGAATCCTTCAAGGAGAAAGTACGGCTACTTTATAGTGTACCATAAAGGAAAGAATCTTGGCAGTTTCGCTACAATCTTCAGTACTGCTCTAAAACTGAAATATCATTAATGCTTCATTGTTACCAAATCTATTTTTCCCCTTTATCTCATCTATGATATTTTTGGTTATATGTTTATTTATGTTTGTATTTTTTTATGTATATAAGTATGTATGTATGTGTGTAGGTATGTATATATTTATGTATGTATTTACGTAGGTTTGTATGTATTTATATATGTAGGTATGTAAAATCACTTTTGTACTTTAATATGACGATGACGGCTTGAATTATTTTGTAAACAGCTCTCGACATATTCCTGAGCACCTACCTAATGTTATCTCTGCATCACCCTTAGGTAGACTGGTAGATAATGCCTATGGCATTAAGTCCGCCTTGTACTTAGTGCTAAAGTTTAAAATAAATAAATAAATAAGGTAGGAGAGGTATGTGACAAGTTTTCAGCTTGCCTAAAATACCTACCTTCCCAAATTCCTGTCATCTCTCAGTCTATTATTTCATTACGGTAAGTCAGTAAATCAATCCTTAAACCAAACTCAAACCTAAATCGAATAATAAATTTATACCTAAATCAAATCAAACAATATTAAACCTTCCCAACTTTAATTGATTTGTTGAATTTGAGTTTGAGAAGGTAACCGTGTTCAGTTGTTAAAATAAGTCGTTACAGTTTTAGGTCTGGAAGTGGGATCTACCTAAGTAGGTACTTGATATAAACTACCCTTCTTCCGTTTTTTGGTACGTAGCCCTCTATGTGCTAATGTGACTCGCATTTGGCTGGTTTTGTGTGTATAGATTTGTTTTCAAGGTCAAATAAGTATCTATTTACCTACATAATGTCGATATCCGAGCTCGCAATAGTAGACACGACAGTGAACGACATCCATCACTACTCCAACAACTCCTCGGGGTAATAGACGAGACAAGGGAGCATCTAAGGGCACAGAGTCATGTCGGTACGTAATGGGATGACATGTTTGTGTACTTATTACAAAGGAAATAGAGCAATATTTTGTAACATTACAAAAAGGGCTAAAGTATGCTTTGCGAAGAGATTTTTATTTTTTTAATTAGCTCGACAAAATGATGCCACCTGCCTCATTGGAATCCATGGCGACATAGGTATACAACTATAACAATTAGGTCACTATTACATTATAGAGTACAAGACTATCAACAGTGGCAGTCAAGTTCGCGACCCAATAATGTGTCAACTCGGGGTTGTAAGAGGGAACTTTCAGGAATCTTTCGGTCCTATCGGCAGCCAGTGACAAGCCCTGCGTGCTGTCACTTTGGATTGTGTCGGTTACTCTGATCCTATTTCAGGTACCTATCATCATGGCAATACAAAATTAAAAACAAAATTGAATTCTTACTACACAAAAAAATATACTGACTTTTGATAACCTCGTATTACAAGTCAGATTTATATCGTAGTTCTGAACCAATGCTATTTTAATTAAATTATAAGAGTTTATTTACACAAAAAACACCTTCCGTTCATTCTCACGACCGTCATGAGTCTTGAGCCACTAAAATCACACGGTCTAGTGGTGGATGCTACATGCTACAGGTAACTAGTCAGAAGGATGTTCCAGGACTTAAAATATGGAAAAAAGAATCTGTTTCGAGCCAGATTCGAACCTACGACTTATCACATACTGTGCCTCACCGTGGCCGAGGTGGGCCATCGAAACCTACTCAGAACCAACCAATTTTTCTACCTTATACGTTTGTTCCAGGATTCCCGGCATATCTAAGGACTTTAAGTAAAGGAAATAATAAAGGAATGAACGTTACTAGCTTTTAGACGGTTACCTACTTATTTATTTTTGGTTATATGTTTATTTATGTTTGTATTTTTTTATGTATATAAGTATGTATGTATGTGTGTAGGTATGTATATATTTATGTATGTATTTACGTAGGTTTGTATGTATTTATATATGTAGGTATGTAAAATCACTTTTGTACTTTAATATGACGATGACGGCTTGAATTATTTTGTAAACAGCTCTCGACATATTCCTGAGCACCTACCTAATGTTATCTCTGCATCACCCTTAGGTAGACTGGTAGATAATGCCTATGGCATTAAGTCCGCCTTGTACTTAGTGCTAAAGTTTAAAATAAATAAATAAATAAGGTAGGAGAGGTATGTGACAAGTTTTCAGCTTGCCTAAAATACCTACCTTCCCAAATTCCTGTCATCTCTCAGTCTATTATTTCATTACGGTAAGTCAGTAAATCAATCCTTAAACCAAACTCAAACCTAAATCGAATAATAAATTTATACCTAAATCAAATCAAACAATATTAAACCTTCCCAACTTTAATTGATTTGTTGAATTTGAGTTTGAGAAGGTAACCGTGTTCAGTTGTTAAAATAAGTCGTTACAGTTTTAGGTCTGGAAGTGGGATCTACCTAAGTAGGTACTTGATATAAACTACCCTTCTTCCGTTTTTTGGTACGTAGCCCTCTATGTGCTAATGTGACTCGCATTTGGCTGGTTTTGTGTGTATAGATTTGTTTTCAAGGTCAAATAAGTATCTATTTACCTACATAATGTCGATATCCGAGCTCGCAATAGTAGACACGACAGTGAACGACATCCATCACTACTCCAACAACTCCTCGGGGTAATAGACGAGACAAGGGAGCATCTAAGGGCACAGAGTCATGTCGGTACGTAATGGGATGACATGTTTGTGTACTTATTACAAAGGAAATAGAGCAATATTTTGTAACATTACAAAAAGGGCTAAAGTATGCTTTGCGAAGAGATTTTTATTTTTTTAATTAGCTCGACAAAATGATGCCACCTGCCTCATTGGAATCCATGGCGACATAGGTATACAACTATAACAATTAGGTCACTATTACATTATAGAGTACAAGACTATCAACAGTGGCAGTCAAGTTCGCGACCCAATAATGTGTCAACTCGGGGTTGTAAGAGGGAACTTTCAGGAATCTTTCGGTCCTATCGGCAGCCAGTGACAAGCCCTGCGTGCTGTCACTTTGGATTGTGTCGGTTACTCTGATCCTATTTCAGGTACCTATCATCATGGCAATACAAAATTAAAAACAAAATTGAATTCTTACTACACAAAAAAATATACTGACTTTTGATAACCTCGTATTACAAGTCAGATTTATATCGTAGTTCTGAACCAATGCTATTTTAATTAAATTATAAGAGTTTATTTACACAAAAAACACCTTCCGATATCAGGATGAAAGAAAATGCTTTGTAATTTGTCGAGGTTTCAATATGCCTTGTGAATAAATTATCTTTTGTTGTTTATAGAAAAAGGCTGCTACTCTTTTTTTAAATATTCAAGCTTTGCCTGTTCTTGAAGCAGCATGATTCGAGAGACCTAAAGTTTTACAATAATGGTGATATAGGTATCTTGGGGTTCGATTAGACAGAGTGCGTTCATACGGTGAAGCGTCCGAGATTATCAGTATTGCGTTCTTCGCGTTGTATTTATTTTCTTGAACAACCACAATAATTGCCGGAAGAGGTGTTGATCACGTATTATATTTTATTGAAACCTTGCTCACCTCTCGACATTTCAGCTACATTACAATGCAGTAGTCCATTTTTGGTTTTTCCCACCCCTATACCTACTAGTATTCAATGTTACAGCGCCATCACATAGATCTTTTATTTACCGACGATATTCTACGCTTCACCAAAAAAAACACCGCGTAAAGCTCAAAGCTCAAACTTTTGTGTAGTATCTTGCAAAAGTTGTGTAGGTATTTGTAAATAAATACCCTTCATTCTTAGTACTCGTAACATGAAATGAAGCCGTCAATAAAGTGGCTTCAGTTCTAAAGCTCTAAAGACGGGATCACACGACACGTGTGCGAACAACGTCTTAACGCGCGTGTTGTATGTAATGGAATGTCTTTATTACTGTGTATGCGAATGTTTTGAATGTTCTCGTGAAAAGTTTGTTCGTTCACTTTCATCTCTTTAGCGAGGAGATGTAGGTAAGCCACATCGTTATCGTACGTAGCTCCAGTTTTTGGTGGGAACTTTATCAATGACTAGCTGACCCGCGCAACTTCGTTTGCGGCACATGAGAGTTAGAAAAAGAGAGGTATGGTATTAATATTTTGAGTAAGTAAAATAATGTTTCCCATCGCATTTACTCTCGTCGCGCCTAGTCCCGTCCCGTCGCTTATAAACATTAGAGCTGACCCGCACAACTTCGTTTGCGTCACATGAGCGAGGAAGAGAGAGGTGTAGTATTAATATTTAAGGTGATATAATGTTTCCCTTCGCATTTACTCCCGTCGCGTCGCTTATATTCATTAGAGCTGACCCGCACAACTTTGTTTGCATCATATGAGATTGAGAAGGAGAGAGGTGTGGTATTAAAATGTAAAGTGATAATAATGTTTCCCGTTGCATTTACTTCCACCCGTCCTTGTTTTGGTAGGAACTCATGTATGTCCGACTCGCACTTGGCCGGTTTTTATCGTTTAGTTGATTGGCTACCACTGAAGACCACGTTTACTCCCGTCGCGTCCCTCGTACTTCAAAACTTATTAAAAGGGGTTATTGTAAGTGAAGCTTAAAAGATAGGCATATGCTGTTCAAGACATTTTTTGTAACTTTTAAAGGGGAACATTTTTGTAATACAAAATTTTCACGTAACTTTAACCATTTACGCAACGTACGCAGTGGAAGCTCTCAAAAGAAAGAAATTTTCCCCGTTCTCGAAACATTATTTATGGCTGCTCCGCTCCTATTCGCATTAGCGTGATTTTATATCGCCATTAGCCATCCTTTGGAATTGTTATTTTCTAAGGTAGGTACACTTATACCTAAATTAGAAAATAGCGATTCATATTTGAATTGAGATTTGAATTGAGATCCTCAATAAATGGACTATCAAACTGTAAAATTATTTTCGAAATGCAACCAGTAGTTTCTGAGATCCTAGGACAAACAAACTCTTCAGTTTTATAATATTGTGAGCTAACCTTAAGAAACAGACAAATTAGGTTATTGTGAGCGAACCTTAAGATATAGACATATGCCGCCGCGGACTTTTTTTTTGAACTTTTTAAGAGAAACAATATTGTAATAAACAATTTTTACGTATCTTTAACTATTTACGCAGCGTACGCCTCGAAAGCTCTCAGACGGTAAAAAATATTCCCCGTTTTCGAACTATTATGGATCGCTGCTTCGTCCCTATTCGTCTTAGCGTGATGTTATATAGCCTATAGCCATTCTCAATAAATGGACTATCAAACTGTAAAAGAATTTTTGAAATCCAACCAGTAGTTCCTGAGATCCTAGCGTTCAACCATACAAACAAAGAAACAAACAAACAAACTCTTCAGCTTTATAATATTAGTATACCTAGTATAGATAGTATAGATGGATGACGTAAGGGCAACCTGACACGGACACTAGTTTATTGTTACTGAACAATGCTATGAGTTTTGCTGTTATAATGCATCTTGATAAAGCTTTCTCCTTTTGAAAGTTTTGAAAAAGTTCATTCTTGAGTTTCAAATACCTAGTCTTTGAATGTGTAGTTATGGTACTTAGAAATGGAAAGATAAGAAATCCAAGAACACCTTCTTTCAACATGTAAAAATTCTCACGACCGTCATGAGTCTTGAGCCACTAAAATCACACGGTCTAGTGGTGGATGCTACATGCTACAGGTAACTAGTCAGAAGGATGTTCCAGGACTTAAAATATGGAAAAAAGAATCTGTTTCGAGCCAGATTCGAACCTACGACTTATCACATACTGTGCCTCACCGTGGCCGAGGTGGGCCATCGAAACCTACTCAGAACCAACCAATTTTTCTACCTTATACGTTTGTTCCAGGATTCCCGGCATATCTAAGGACTTTAAGTAAAGGAAATAATAAAGGAATGAACGTTACTAGCTTTTAGACGGTTACCTACTTATTTATCTTTGCGAGCAAACCGCGCGGATGTTATAGTTCATCTGTAATAGTGATGAAAGGAAATAATTAACTAGGAACGCCCTCCAGTGCACCTGTTTCTCTCCTCTTACATCCCTGGGCTCTCTAGCGGACGCGAAGAGGCACCTCGTGCGCTATCTCACGCGCCACTGTCAATAGTGGTGTGGACACAGAGAGTGGTCCTCTATCTCTACATGTCGATGTTGCCATGGATATCCTGCAGACGAGTGGAGGCATTTTGTAAAGCTAAAATAGGTACCTATAAAAATATAGGAAATAAGATACATTGAAAGGGACACTATCGAATTTTCCTTTTATATTACAGTGGAAAGTTACGCAGGTTTTATTAAATTACCAAATGGACTGGAACCTACCTGCGGAAGTTTCTATTAAATTATCAAAGTTTGGTAAACAGTTTCAATACTTTTCGGTTATTTGCTTTTTTGTTATTGTTTCGCCCACGGAGTTATCCGTTACTTTTCACTTCGGTATAACATTCATCTTTATGTTAGTAGGTAGATATCAACTCCAAAACTTTTACTAATATCCAGTAGGAATAACTTGTGGGCCACGCGCGCACAGACTTTCTAGTATAAATTGAGAAATATTTTCATTTAGATGAACATAGTAATACCTTGCCTCCTTCTGCTTTGTTGAAATAATAGTGAGGAAAGATTTATTTTCCAAATGGAGTGGAGCAGTAATAATAAATGTCTAAAATGTGGCAGATTTGCATCCATTATTGAAAGTAGGTACGGGTAAGTGCTACAAGACAAAGCAGCATACCTACCTATTTAGTAGGTGCTATACAAGGTTCGTAGTATGATGATGGCGAAGTCATGGGGCATAAATCACCCTTACTGATCTGAATTACGCCACTCTCAAAGAAATAGGCAGGATCATGCCTTCTGAGCTGCCGTTCAATTTTGGCTTCAAAAAACCGGCTTAAAGCCTTCAACTTGACTTAAGACCCCTAAGAATAAGATATTTTCATTCAATATCCTTCCTATAAGTACTTACGTCATAACATAGGTAATTAATGACCGTTCCATAACTAGGTACCTACATTGTATACTTCGTTATTCTTGGGGATTAAAGGCTTTAAGTATTTTTAGAACGACTGTTGCGTACCTACCTTGTAAACTCTCTAACTTCTGCTCTGAGAATATTAGGTATAGGTACCTCTCGACCGCGTTTTACAATCAAGACCTTCCGAGCCTAGCCCCTCTCAACTACCTCTGCTTACTTAATTAGTAATCATGGCCAGTTTCACCTCACAGCATTCTCAAACAATAAAGAATGCAATGCATTTTTCTAAAAATATCGTGAGGCGGATTCGGTCAGGTTTGTCAAGTACCTAAGTATACTAGTGGAACAGTGCAATAGATATACTTCTTTCAGACGTTAACGCCTGAAAGAAGTATATTGCAGACTTATTTTTATTTAATCTGTTTCATAATTTTACTAGTATACCAAGGTAATATACCAAGAATATACCAAGGTAATCTATACCAATTATAATTATACCAAGGTAATCTAGCTATTACGACTAGAAACTAAAAATAGGTATCATATCACTCACCTTTTGAACAAATCTAGTCCGAATTATTTTCGTATCAGAATATCACTCAAACATTTTTTTTAGTAGGTAATCAACACTTGTTATTAAAAACTCCTTTTACACACATTCACTGACGTCGAAAACAAACGCACATCAAAAAGTTTGTGATCCTGGCCACTTGGAAAAATAATTTTAAAAAGTTTCGAGATAATTTAAAAAATTATAGATGAAAATCGCTTCTTTTTTTCCTATCTGTTACTTCGCACGGTAACGCTATTGCCAATGAAAATCACTTCACTGAACAGTTGGCAATAGGTTTCACAATTCACTCGGAGTTATATTTCGCGCGTGAAATGAAAACTGGTCGCGCGTCCACCCTCACCCTTAGCGAGCAAGCAACTGAGTACACTGTAGAGTAGAGTAGATAGTAGAGTAGGTTTATGGCGTATCGCAACGCGGAATATGCCTCTGCATAAGTACCTAAATACTAAATACTAGGCTACAGTGCAAGTGCTGGATAAACAGTGCCTCGTACAGTAGGGGAGACCGGGGCTGGTTGACTATAGGGGTAGGTAAACTAACTATCAATAACTCGGCCAAAGCAAGGGCTTGGAGCCAACCGATGACACCCAGGAGTCCGCTACCTCTCCCCGCTCAGTCATCGGGAGCGCCGTGTCGCGCACGCACACCGTTTGAGTGAAGGAAATTAACGTTCAAAAATAACATACATACATACATATGGTCACGCCTTTATCCCCGAAGGGGTAGGCAGAGGCATATTATATGCCCACATTTCACCTTTGTATAGTTTGTCCCACGTAATAGGTGGTGAGCCGTATTGCCGTGTTTAAATGGACAGGCGCAGGTTGTGACTGCCTGCTGTTGAAATAAAGCCTTCAACTTAGCTTAACGACTGCCATTTTACTGGCAACCGGGACCAACTGCTTAACGTGACTTCCGAAGCACGGAAACGCTCAAATAAATGTCACAAAGTGATCACATGGATGGTCACCCATCCATGGACCGGCCATAGTGAAAGTTGCTTACTGCAGTGATCATTTACAGAACACTGAGTCCGCGGGGCCACGAGCGCTTCCCCAAGCATGGGGCAGGTTGACCAGTTTTTCTTATTGTCTAAGATCTAGCCTATATTATAATGAATTAAGTGATTTTTGATATATTTTTCCAAAGCCTAATAGTTAACCTATGAAATAAACCTGTTTTTGAATTAATATTCTATAAAGAAATAAAAATATAAGTCTTTAAGCTAAAACCTAGTCAACCAGCCCCGGTCTCCCCTACCTAATCATAACTAGTATTTGTGATGTAGATTTGTTAGTTAGCACACTATTTTAGAGACATCCTATAACTCAAGGCACCTTATGAAAAATACATTTTCGTCTTTTTTTGAATAAGAAACAACCTAATTATTCCTAGTCGTAGCCACAGGAACTAATCATGCGAAACCGCGGGCCGTCCTAACCAGTAGCTGTAACCAGTAGTAACGCTAGTACCTAACCAGTTAAACATAATTATGATTTTTTGCAATATCTACGGATGAGGTGTTCTGAAATATAGAGGCAGGTAGGATATAATCATTATGAACTTGGAAAACTTTCTACGCGGGAATTTGGACATTTGTTGCTTTCCACAGATACGGTAGGTAAGTAAGTAGTATCCGTATGCGCTTGTGGCCCCGCGGACTCAGTGTTATGTAAGCGATCATTACCTACAGTAAGCAACTTTCATTATAGCCAGTCCTTAGATGGGTGACCATCCATGTGACCACTTTGTGAAATTTGTTTGAACGTTTTCGTGCTGCTTCTGAAGGCAAAATAAGCCGTTGGTTCCGGTTGCCAGTAAATTGGCCGTCGTTAAGCTAAGTTGAAGGCCTTTAATAGGCAAAAAGTCGCAACCTGCGCCTGTCCATTTCAACACGGCATCATGGCTCACCACCTATTACGTGGGACAAATTCTAAAAAGTGTGTGTACCTACCTAATAAAAGTGAAATAATGCGCCTCTGCCTACCCCTTCGGGGGTGGAGGTGTGACCATTTATGTAGGTATGTGATATACCTACTTACTTATCAATTTAAAAATTTGTAATTTCAGTTTACCGTGATAAGCAGCGTCAAAATTTATGAAAATATTAATTCAGATCCAACAAAAGGATTAAAAACATCAAAATTACTTTTCGTACTTCATCGCATTCTGAAGGATTTAAATTAAGTTTCCCCTAAAAACTCACTTTTTACAAACGCATTAAGGAGTTATAATCGTGTCGAAACTTCCGCCGCCGGTTGTCGAAAGTTAAGAATAATAATACCTACCCATATCTAATGACTGTATTTTCGGTTATGTTCATGCAGATTTTAAACGAGAAAGATAAAGCGTAGTCTTCTTGTTCTGTCCTGGGGTTATCCGTCCGTGGGCTTACCCAGGACCCCCAGCCGTAGGCAGATGGAAGGGCACCGTATAGGTTTAGTCCAACTATACAGGTTGAATTTTTCAAAAGGGATTGGATGGCCAAATCCGAAACTATAAGGAATAGCGGAAAATACTCAAAGGAGTCACGAGCCCGATTTTGATGAAACTTAAAACCTCATCATTAGATTTTTCTAAAACCAATTTTCATTCAAAATTAGTTTGCCGTATGTCATTACTTCCCACAATAAGATCCTTAATAGCAACGCTATCGTATGGTGTAATAATAAAGGGTGTGTTTTTTTTTCAAAATCAATGGGTAGGAGTGGCCCAGCTAAGATTATTAGTTTTTCAAAAATCTAATGATGAGGTTTTAAGTTTTATCAAAATCGGGCTCGTGACTACTTTGAGCATTTTTAGCTATTCCTTATAGTTTAGGATTTGGCCATCCAAGCCCTTTTCAAAAATTCACACTGTATACTAATGGGTGTCCCAGTAAGACTGCACTTTTTCATTTTAATATAAAAAGCATATTTTTTTGAGAGAGTTGTGATTTTTTTATTGAATTGTCAAAAAGACATGTTCCGATTAAGTATGGAACAAAATAACCGTCAAATGGCCTCCACGGCTCTGATGGCAGGCCATTACTCTATTCATGAAAATTTTCATGACTTTTTCACAGAGATGAGGCTGTATCGCACCGATGACTCGTTGGATCTCGGATTTGAGCTAAGGCATTGTTTCGCTTAAACCTGCGATTAGAGAAAACCCCAAAGAAAAAAATCGCACGGCGTTAAAAATCTTGGTGGCCAGTTCACATCAGGATTTATTGAGATATTTTTTCCGGCAATTGTTGCTGCAATGGATTGTTTCATGCGCGGTGTAGCAGGTGGCGCCGCGCCGTCTTGCTGAAACCACATGCCGTCCGCACATTACTTCCCAGAATAAGATCAATCGTAACAACACTATCGTATGCTGTAATAAAATAGGATGTGCTTTTTTTCAAAGTCAATGGGTTCGATTCCCAGCTAGGATTATTGGATTTTCAAAAATCTAATGATGAGTTTTTAAGTTTCATCAAAATCGGGCTCGTGACTCCTTTGAGCATTTTTCGCTATTCCTTATAGTTTCGGATTTGGCCAATAATCCCTTTTGAAAAATTCACCCTGTATAGTTGGACTAAACCTATACGGTGCCCTTCCATCTGCCTACGGCTGGGGGTCCAGCCCACGGACGGATAACCCCAGGACAGAACAAGAAGACTACGCTTTATCTTTCTCGTAATATACAGGATATTGCCGTCTGTCGGGTATCTAACTAATACAGGATTCCTCATCACGAACCCAACTACTATACCCTACCTCTATACTTCTACGTCGCGTCGCTTGTAATCTAAGTAGGTAGATGACAGAATTTCCCAGTTGTGGAAAATTTAACCAATACCTACCTCTAACATTGGCGTGTCGGAAAGCACCTTCCGGGAGGAACAGATATGCTTGATTTAAGCAGAGATGAATTTCAAAAAGCTATTACGCTAATATGTACCTAGGTATGAATGTGAGGCACAAAGGCAGGAAACGGAAGACATAAAATGCGCTGCACTAGCGATAGCTCCCGTAATGTGACAATGACGCCTAGATACCTATGTGGATAACTGCGCTAATGTACGAGTATAGGTACTGTGTGCAACGATTACAGTGTGCGGGGTTATTTTGACAGACTGCTGTGCCCTTTGACTTCGCCTGTGAGCAAACAAATTTGACTTCTTTATAAATAAGTAAGCCCCGAGTGGAGATGGAGACGCGGTCCCGTGTTGCGACGGGTAAGTGTAAAAAATTTCGCCGCCCCAATACATCCCAAGGGTGTCGTAAGCGGCGACTAAGAGAACACTTTCGCAAAAAGATTCATTGCGTAGAGAAGGAAAACTCGAAATGAAACCGGGTTGTCAGTAAAATGACAATCCGTAGCCGTATGGGCGCGGGCGGCTTGAAAAATTTCAACTGCGGGTCGTTGCTACTTGCGACTGTCCATTTTAACACGGCGAGAGGCTTACCACCTATTACTTGAGACATAAAACTATAAGGTGAAATGTGGGCGTATTCTTTGCCTCTGCCTACCCCTTCGGGGATAAAGGCGTAACTATATGTATGTATGTATGAATAAATAAGTATAAATTTGTGCAACATTAGACGCAGAATTCATAATAAGCATTACAACATGATATATACAAACACTTCACGACTTACGTCACAGTCAGTCCTGGGAGTCTGGGACGGGTGACCACTCACGGTATTCCCAGTTACGAATCGTCTATCCTATCTATAGGTATAGTTTCTAATTCCTTGACTTTAAAGACAGTTTAGGTACCTAGGTAGATTTTAAGAAAAATTCGAAATGTACTTAATATCTCAATATACTCTCAGTTCTCGTACCTTCCTACCTACTATTCAAAAACTTAGCAGTTTCCTTCCTACGGATTATGGATGTGACCTCTTTTTGATATATGAGATCTCTTATAGATATATGACTGTGTCCTTTTCCCTAACTGCTGAAGTATTATTATGCTATATTTCATGACTTAAAAGAGCACTAAGTTTATAAATAAGTACCTATCTACCTAGGTACTTATGTCTGTAGCATTTGGTAGGTATTAAATGTTTTTACATAGATACTCGTAGGTACTTAAGAATAATAACTCAAGCAATTTTCTTACCTGAATTTCTCACTTGAATGGTGGGGGAGTTTATTGTCGCCTCACACTAGGTATCTACCTACCCGGTGACCCTTAGTAATAAGGCACGGCTGTTGAATTTTATTAGCGGTAATTCCGTAAGTGCCTTAATGGAGCGAGCTTTCAAAAATTCCAGATTTAATTTAAGGATTTTCAAAAGAATTGATTTATTGTTTCCGTAAATTTACACTTTCTCGGATATAGCCATTTCAAAATCGCTATCGTTTAAAATAGCTGAAAATAAAAGTTTTGACAGATTAAAATCTAAAGTAAGTAGTTGAAGAGTCAGCAGCGCAAGTGTACCTACTCGTAGTAGGTATATGTGTTGTTCCACACGTCCAATATTAGATTTGTTAAAACTATTGACGGCCTTATTGGCGCCAATCTCTTACAGGCAAACCATCTCTGTGTAGACTGTAGCGTAGGAAGTTATTTGAGGGTGCTTTGAAGATGAAATATTTGTTACCGTATTTCGTAATTTTTAAAATACTTACTCGTGAAGTGAAGAACTCGTGAAGAAACAGAGCCAGGAGAGCAAATTAATAGAAAAGCGACACAAACGCCTGATAAAAGCGAAACAAGTTAGATCGTTTCATCTCCCTGCTCCTGTGCACTCAATACCTACGAGTCGCTGAAATACAAACGGTTAGGTATTCAATTTCCTTCACAATACAGAGTATAATACTTTTCATCGCACACCTTTATAGAAAATGTGAAATATGGTTATCGAGACTTGGCTATTTAGGTATTTCTTCCTGAAAGTATGCAAATAAAATTGTTTTACTATCCTAACTTATTTTCTTATGCCGCTAGTTTCGATCGCATAGTATGCTTTCGAATACCTGCGTATCAACCTACCTGTTTACAAACGATCAAGCATTTAAGTTCACACGATTTGTGCGATTCGTTATAGATTCCGGGTCTTATCCGAGTCTTGTTAATATTTACTATAGTGAAAATTTAGCTCTCCTCAATAGAGATTGTAGAAAAATATGTACCACCCCACGTAGATTAATTTATTATGGTTCGCTAAGCTATGCAACGAAATGAATATGCTATCCGCTCGTTTTTGCTACGAAATAGCTACGCTATTGCTACGAATCAACCTCTCTTAGACTGTGAAAGAACAATATCGTGACAAACTTGTACCTTTGTTAACTTAGGCACTCTAACTTAGGTGACTGCATCCAATAAATAAGGTTGGTGTCACAGTCAAATTTGTCGAAAAAATGTACCTATTAGCAGCCAAAATAACTACCAATAAAATCACAGTTGATATCTTAGGTATTATCTATACAAATATTAGATAGGTATAAAAAGAAAAGATTTTATTGTTTATTTGATTGCATCAAATAGGCTTCGAAACTACTGAACCAATTTGAAAAATTCTTTCGCTGTTGGAAAGCTATCCACGGGTGACAATGACAATGTGATATAAGCAAATTTTTATTCCCGTATCCCTAAGAGAACGGGAATTACGCGGGTGAACCGCGTGGCATCCGCTAGTAGGCACCTTGCTAATAGGTACAATTCAATAGGTGCCACAAATCATATACCTATCTAATATCCATTTCCAGAAACAGCATTAACAAAGTCAGTACGTCGTTGTATGCCTCGACGCAGTCAAGTGTGACAGTTAAGATTCACGCGTCGCTTGTCGTGTTCATCTATATATATAAAAATGTTGTGTGCGTTTGTGTATCTATTAAAAACTCAAAATTTACTGAATCGATTGAGCTCAAAATTGGACACGATATACAATAGGATTCAGAGATGGTTTTAGGCTACACTTTTATCATAACAGCAATAAGAATAAAATAGCTTTAAAAAGTGATAATACCAATAGATGGCGTTGGTCGTTGTTTTTTTAATTATATTCTGCCAGCTTCAGAACAAAATTATTATAAACAACCTATTACATACCAGATTGATGTTTTTTAAGAGAAGTTTGATTGCGGCCTCCTTGCATTCAGAATAATAAAAGAGAGTACGCACCTAATACAGAGGTCAGATATGTTTTGCATGTTATTTTTGAACTTTTTGGACATTCGGAATTTTGGAGTTTTGAACTTTAGACTTTTGGAATTTTGGAATTTTGGAGTTTTGGAGTATTGGAGTGTTGGAGTTATGGAGTTTTGGACTTTTGGACTTTTAGAATTTGGAGTTTAAGACTTTTAGAATTTTAGACTTTTAGACTTTAGAGTTATGGCCTTTTGGACTTTGGACTTTTGGACTATTGGACTTTTGGACTTTTGGACTTTTGGACTTTTGTACTTTTGGACTTTTCGAGTTTTGGGCGTTTGACATTTTGGACTTTTGGAGTTAGAGTTTTAGAGTTTTGGAGTTTTGGAGTTTTGGAGTTTTGGAGTTTTGGAGTTTTGGAGTTTTGGAGTTTTGGAGTTTTGGAGTTTTGGAGTTTTGGAGTTTTGGAGTTTTGGTGTTTTGGAGTTTTGGAGTTTTGGAGTTTTGGAGTTTTGGAGTTTTGGAGTTTTGGAGTTTTGGAGTTTTGGAGTTTTGGAGTTTTGGAGTTTTGGAGTTTTGGAGTTTTGGAGTTTTGGAGTTTTGGAGTTTTGGAGTTTTGGAGTTTTGGAGTTTTGGAGTTTTGGAGTTTTGGAGTTTTGGAGTTTTGGAGTTTTGGAGTTTTGGGGTTTTGGAGTTTTGGAGTTTTGGAGTTTTGGAGTTTTGGAGTTTTGGAGTTTTGGAGTTTTGGAGTTTTGGAGTTTTGGAGTTTTGGAGTTTTGGAGTTTTGGAGTTTGGAGTTTTGGAGTTTTGGAGTTATGGAGTTTTGGAGTTTTGGAGTTTTGGAGTTTTGGAGTTTTGGAGTTTTGGAGTTTTGGAGTTTTGGAGTTTTGGAGTTTTGGAGTTTTGGAGTTTTGTAGTTTTGGAGTTCTGGAGTTTCAGAGTTTCGGAGTTTTGGATTTTTAGACTTTGGACTTTGGACTTTGGAATTTTGAACTTTTGTACTTTGGACTTTTGAACTTTTATACTTTTGGAGTTTTGGAATTTTGGACTTTTGGACTTTTGAACTTTTATACTTTTGGAGTTTTGGAATTTTGGACTTTTGGACTTTTGGACTTTTGGACTTTTGGACTTTTGGACTTTTGGACTTTTGGACTTTTGGACTTTTGGACTTTTGGACTTTTGGAATTTTGGAGTTTTGGACTTTTGGACTTTTGGACTTTTAGAATTTTAGACTTTTAGACTTCGTAGTTTTGGACTTTTGGACTTTTGGACTTTGGACTTTTGAAGTACAGTGTGTACAATAGTATACAGACACATTTTTTAAAAAACCCATCATTTAGTTTGTTACTCATTTCTCATAGGTACATAAAACCACCATAAAAAAGTCACAGCGAAGCGTGGCAGGGTACCGCTAGTTAATAATATTAACTGTAAACATTGCGCGGAGTAATTGCTAAACTTACAAACAGCTAGGTATGTCAACTTGAAATATAGGTACAGACGTTGTTGGCTCTGTAACAAACTGTTGATAGTGGAATTCAACAGATGTAAATAATATAGTAAACAAAGAAATTGGATCTTGACTACTCCATAATTACTTACATTTAATTATCAATCCTGATCATAGTCGTTTCAAGGAACTCTAGTTAGATTTATGCGGACATTTCGACACTAATAAACCTTGAGATTATAGAATAATTTCATGAAAAATACTCGGATGGTAAAAATTTAAGACTGTCATTTTTGCTTGTCATTAAATTATTTTTTCTCAGACTTGTTTGTCTTTACCATAGTGTTGTAAAACTGTTGTACTGGCCAATTGATTTTAAAAGGAGGTCATTGTTTTATCAATCTGTCAGTTCGAAAAAATGTACTTACTATAATAATATCACTTATTGACCCAGAGAGCGAAGAGTGCGAGTCTTTGCCCCTTTTCACACGTACCGGCGTGATTTGCCCGGCAACCGCTTGCATTCGCCGCCGGTTACCCGGCACCGGCTACCCAGCAACCGGTACGTGTGAAAAGGCACTTTGAGATTGGGTCTTCGATTCTACAGTATAGACGATTTTGCTTTCGTCCGTATGTGTGTGTGCATGTCAGTTTCGGTCTAGAAGACGCATTTGTTAACCGATTTTCTCCAAACTTAAAGAGCTAAACCCCATTGTACTTATTTGGGCACAGGTAAAATCTTATGTCGGAAGAAAAAACAAATCATTTCAAATGGCAGAAATCAAAGAACTGCTAAAACAAGGTTTGGCGAGAATCGGAGCAGAACAATGGTCAAAATGTGTTGCTCACGTTAAAGAGGTAGAGGAACACATGAAAAAAATAATTGAGATTATGGATCAGGTTAGCGATACCGTAACAAACACTTTTTTAATTACTGTGTCCGGCGACACATCTAGTGACTATTACGAATCAGACACAAATGAATTATGCGCGCGACGGTGCCAAGCTGCCATATGACCGTAGTAGGTGCTAGATGCAATTCTTCATGGAAGTCATGCCAGACTTTTCCCAGTGATTATAAAGTGCGTTGTTACAGCCTCGCTAACCAAATGCTTAATTTCTAGTCATTTTTTACATGTGTTCCTTTTCCTTTTGAACCTGAGTGACACATTAATCTTCGATTCTAGTCAAACCTATTTTTAGCAGTACTTCAACTTCTGTTATATATGATGATTTGATTTTTTTTCTTCCTACGTAAGACTTTACCTGTCCCGAAGTAAGTTCAAAGTGATTAAGCGAAGGTGCCGTTATTTTTTTTTTGAGGCGGCGATCTTGGCAACATACCTATGTATTTGGTTTCGTAACTTTTTTTATCAAATTTTGTGACCTAATGTGCTTTTATTGCGCTTGTTCAAAAAGCTTTAATTTTTTACTACTTTGCTTCGAATATACCTGTCACCATGTCATTACAATAGCCTACTTCCCTTTCTTAGGATTTAAAAACCCCACATTAGAAATCTCTCAAGATGTCTTAGTCTGCTTCTGTAAGAACGGCAAGCAGCCAATGAGGCGTCTACACTTTCTATCATCCCTAAAGTAATATATTATTGTAAATAAATGATTATACCTACTATTAAATTTTCTAAAAGTTTCTTTTTTTTTTAAAGATCCTTTAATTAAATTAATATAAAAAAAAATTGCACATAATATATATTGATATACCGAATTTCATGATTTGATGAATTTGGCGATTAATATACCGAAGTCGAATCGAATGAATGTACGGTGAACTAGATATAACTCAATGATTATTTACATACATAGAATCAGTATAGTTACAACACTATGATCATAGACAACTTCTGTCAAAACATGACATGTTTACATGATTGCTGAGCTGTCCAGAAAAAGACTATAGAGTCTTATTACCTACAATATTAGTCCAGTTGTGTAAATACGATGGTTTCACACATTATAGTGGTTTTACTAATAATTACGTAGGTACATAGATACAGCCTGCCTTGTGCCCTTAGTGAAAGGGTCCTGTAATTACCTATTGGGTACGGAACCCTAAAAATACTATCAACTATCTCGATATAGGTAAAATTCAAGCCCGTCCACATAACCACATTTTAACTAGGTTACTAAGTTACCCCAGAGATGCAAGATATTGATTAAATCTATGTATCTTAGATGCTCAGAAATATTTCAAAAGTTCCTCCAAAATCCCAGTACTCAGTGCGCGCAGCAGAGAGAACAGCGCCAGTTCCCGGGAAGCGGAAGGTATAATCCACCCGGACCGGCCCCGGCGCACTCGATAAGCTCTAATGTTACGCCGCGGTAACGCCTACGTCACGTCACCACGTTAACACACGTTTATGACGCCGCTGTATTTCTCTCTGTTAATCCACCAGTAAAGAACCAGTCAAGTGATGCTCTATCAGTTGTAGTTTTAGTGTTGCATCTACCACTGATGTGCAAACATCATTTTTGTGGTATGACTATTAGTATTTACACGCCCCGTAGGTACCATCTCCCTTACTTTTTCGATTATTTAAATTTAAGGATATTGAAGTTCTTAATGAAAGACCATAATTATGGAACAAAATTTATTTAACAAGATTGATAAAACAATACATTTTGTTGTATGTAAACGTGAGTTTTATCTACTTAGAAAAAGTCATGAAAGTTGCTCAATTAAACGATCATTGTCATCTTCATACTTAAATGAACAATGTAACGTCGTGTTATATTTTGAAAGTTATAAGTTTAGAAACAATTATTTTTACTCCGGAGTTAGGTACGAGTATGTCTGCTTGGACATAGCCGGTATACCTAATATAATTAGACGTACGTAACGTAAATATTTCTTTTGTCAGTTATATAGATGTAGGTATAGTAGATTGTATGTTTGTACAAGGGGGCAAAATAGTATTTTTACGGCGAGGGCGCCACTTTGAATCACGAGCGAAGCGAAGGATTCTATTCTAGAATCCCGAGCTTAGCGAGGGATTCTAACGTAGAATCCTAAGCGCAGTGAGGGATTTAAAGTACACCGCCCGAGGAAAAAATAATTTGCCCTCGAGTAATATACTCTAGTTTTCATTACCTTTCTATTAGAAAAAATAAGTTTTGTACGACGTAGTTACCTTCTATAGTTATTGTCCCAGATTTCACGGATTGTCACTTTCATAACTTGACGTAGAACTTATTATATTTGCAGAATACAATAAAAATATGTTTACTGATTACAAGAACATTAATAATGACGAACACGAACAGATAAATGGCGCTCTTTAGTTTTTTTTTTAAGTTAGCTCAGGACATCGCGCTACGCAGCCAACACTTACCAGCCAGTAATTCATACAATTTGCGTTCGATTTCTATGAAATTTTCAAGTTCCAAATTCAAATCACTTTGCCGCCCGCTAAGAAGCTCTTAACAGAAAAGAGCTATTTTGCGCCCCGTTATCGTGGTACAAAGTGATACTTTTCGAATAGAAGGAATGAAAAGTATATTAGGTACCTATGTTCTTCATGTTTGACACAATTTTATATTACAAAATATCGCACTTACTTACCTATACCTAACTACCTATTATACTTGCTGTATTTCATTTACATTATAAAACATAGGTACTTAAATACATAACAGGCACGCCTTTATCTTTAACAGGTGTAGACAAAGGCGTAGTAGGTATATGCCAATATGTCACATTAATTTAGGCTAACTAACTAGATTATTATCACATAAACTTTCATTGTCTTAAAAGATAACTTTTCTTAATTTAAGTATTTCTGTTTCCTTTTAAATAGTTCAATGGAAGGGTTCAGTAAATTAAAATTATTAACAGACACAACTATGGAACTGAAAATTAATTATTATCTATATGGTTATCATTATCGGTACCTACAGTCACAGATATTACTATCATGTTGGATTTAACCAAAATAGCTCTATTTACATTTAATAAAAAATAATTTTAGAAGGCGTACGAGAATTTAATCTGGGTTTAAATTTGATTAGTCTTCATGGCAATTAGATTAAAAAACACAATTACACTTGAGTAGCTTTATCGGCAGCATTAATTAAAACTTGTTCTTTATCTTCACAAGAATTTCTTTTTCTACGTTTAGGTGGAGGTTTTGGTGCAGTTCTTGACCTAACTACGGTGCCACTGACTACATTCACTGAATATCCTGGCCTCAACTCACGGTGCTTCACTATACTCTCCTGTTCTGACAGGGTTACTGTCAGAGGTCTTAGCTCTGATATTATCAGTCGGTTTACAGACATAGCTTGTAGTGTTAACAGTTGATTATGTATGTTGGGTGAACTTAAGCTGTTCCTGGCTATTGTAGCGTGTGGAGTGCCGGGAGCTGGTGAAGGCGCTTGTTCTTCATCATCTGCATTACTTGGTATTTTCCCCATTGGTCCAAGGTCTATTTCACTCTTGTTCAAACTACAATAGTTTCTTCCATGAGAAAATAATCTCGTATTTAAAGCGTCGTAGTAAGGAATAACACCATTTAATGTTGAGTAAACTTGAGGACGTAAACTGTTGTCTTGAACCAATCTTGGTTTTCGTGGTAGTGTGACGTAACCTTTTGTATTCATATGTTGGATAGAATCCTGGATGTTAGGATTTTGAAATCTACTGTATAAAATTGGGTCGATAGCTGTAACTCTGTAACCAGGAGATTTTATTGGACTTTCAGTATTGTGTGAAGTTTCTCCGACGGGAGACACTTTAGCACCTCTAAGAGGAAACGCCAGCAGGTCTGGTGGATACGCTTGTTGGTCGTACGTCACACGGTCTGTGAGTGATGGTTCTGGAGGTACCTTGTTGAGTTCCATATCATAAGGATGGTTGTTGTTTTCTGTTGATGCTGTGAACAAAAATAAAGTAGCTGTAAATTTCTATTATGAGTTTTAGAGTTTAAATGATAACATTTTAATTAATCTATCCAAAAGCTTATTTTATATTTATACAATAACCCTAACTCCTACTTGAATTCAAGAAAAATAAACAGCAAAATGATGAGTTCAAATAATTTACAGAAGTACCTACCTACCTACTTAAGACTTTTATTAAAATTAAGTACTAAGGTACTTGTTGTTGTATCAAAACACAAGCACAAGCCTGAAGCCAACAATAATAGAGGTATTACAGACCCTTGACAAAAATCGTTTGCACAAGCTCATGACAGTAGGTAAGCACCAAAATGTCTCTTACTAACCAACAGCAAGGATCATTACATTTTATATTCTATTGGCTCTGAGCCTCGGGGCAATTATGAAGATACTTTGTACGAAATATACGCCTCATAACGGCAAGTTGTTATGAATATTGTATCCGATCTCTATACGATGTTCCCTGTCGTTTCTTTATGTTTACGGCTCAGAGGTAGAACATAGATACACTTTCTTTGAGTCTGAAATTTAGCATGTGTAGAGAATTTTATTTACAATTTGAATCTATTTGCCCACTAGGTAGGTACTCTATGTTATTGATATGTTAAAAATAAATAAGAAAACATAAATGTAACCTTAGGTTATGCTTTGAATAATACAGTGAAGGTTTTAATACCTACAGCCATGTCCTTAAGTAGGTTTGTCATACGAAACACGCTATCTGTATTCACAGGTAATAAAAAACCCTAAAATATAACAATTTTGTTGACTAACAATGGAAGGCAGTAATAAGCTAACTGTTTGGTAACGATACTCGTACATAAAAGTGAAATTGAACAAGAATTTCCGCTGAGTTTCACGAAGTTATTTCAAAATAATGTTTTAATCCAAAATACTTCATAATTTGTTCACTCAAACAAAAACCATTGAGTGAATTTGAAAGTAACAATCAACAAAAGACTTGGGGTAAGGGTTATTCAATTTTTGTTTGGATTTAAATAAAATAGAAGTGAACTCAAACATAGGTATCTATCGTAATAATAAATCTACATATTATAATAACCAATCTGTTGATATTGCTGTAAACGTTATCCTACATTCCCAAAGAAAAATTGAAAACTGCGATGACTAAAACGTGCCACTACTAATGTGAAATGAATGTGTACCTTCTTAGGTAAATTAAATTATACCTTCTTACCTAGTGCAGATTCATTTTCCACTAAAGTTCGATGTAATTCAGACATCTCTGTAGCTTCGGTCGTGAAGGTCGGCGGTGCGTCATATATTCGAGGTGGTTTCGTTACAGGGTTTACTTCAATTTTTAAAGCCTTTTCTGTCTCAGAAACTATGGAGTTTTCATTTAGTTGTTCTCCATTTGAAGAACGAGCATCATTTTTAATCAGTCTTTTAATTTCGTTATTTTGAGACGAGAAATAGAGAACCACTAATGCAGCGCCAAAAATTATAACAATGGCAAATAGGCACCCAACAAGAATAGCAAAAGAATCAGTATCCATGCCAGCAATAGTCCCTGCACCTCCATATTTCGATAGCACAAGAGCCAAAGTTTTCTCGTCTCTTCCACCGTGGTTCTCAGCAACACAGGTATAATTTCCTCTATCATTGTATCGCGCAAAATGTATAGTGAGATTGACCCACCGTATCAAATCCATTATGTTCTCAGTCACACTGTACCTAATTTCTCCGAACGCTTTCATCTCTATAGTTCTTCCGTTAAATCTCCATGCAACTTCAGGTGGTGGATTTCCGACTACTTTACAAGTGAGAGTCACGTTTTGGTCGTAACTCCTGACTGTTGCGTCAGGCACCGGCTCCAGAATCGTCGGCCGGCATGCGAAATTTGTTGAATCTAATTCATTCCAAAGTTTGTCTCGTACAGAGGGTGGCTCAGCGCATGATGTGGGCAGGGTGTACAAATTATGACTGATAACCCAATCTCTGAATGTTTGCAAGTTGCAGTCACATCGCCATGGGTTATTGTGTAAATCTAAACCAGATAAATTTCTCAAACTCATTAAAGTTTCAGGTTTCATATGGTTTAATTTATTATTATTGAGTCTCAATATTTTCAGTTGTGGCAGGTTGACGAAAGCTTTCGTTCCTATTCGGTGTATTCGATTGTTATTGGCCTCAACCTTCTGTAAGAACTTTAAATTGCGAAAGATACCATCTTCCAACTTATCAATAGAGTTGTAACTTAAGTTTATCAATCTTAATTTTTCTGTGCCTTTGAAGGTGTCGGGATGAAGTGACTGGATTTTATTCTTAGAAAGATCTAATTCTATCATGATTGCTAGAGTGGCGAATGCTGTTTTATGTATCATTTCAATATGGCACTCTTTTAAATACAACTTTTTCAAGTTACTAAGGCCAACTTTCTTAAACCCCTCTTGATATAACTGTTGTAAATTATTGTCAGATAGATCTAGAATCTGAATATCGCTACTCAGATTTCCGGGAATTATCTTAAGGCTGAAGTTTGAGCAAATAGCAGCTTTATTCCCAGATTGCCACCTACAGTCGCAAGGCCTCTGACATTCGGTGGCGAAATCTGCTAACGCCGTAGTAAGCAGCATCCAAGGCATACAGACGACACTCAACCATGTTTTCCAATATATATGAGCCATTTTGCTATAATGACAGTCATTTCTCTGTGTTGGTGCATTCCGCCGACGTGATCGTCAACCGACGCATTGGTATTCTGCAACAAGGAAAATTATAATTAATGACATAGGTTTTATAATGTATCCTTCCTTATAAAACAGTTAAACAAGGGCAACTTTGGCGTAAATTGAAAGCTCGCCACGTGATAAAGTAGACGTACAAATATTTAGTTCGATGTATACAGAGTAAGTGATTTACCGATTTGGCATCAGCAAATTTTATAACAAGATTTATCACTTAGAATTTTGCTACTACCATACATTAATACCCGTAATATTTAATCCCTACTCATATTATAAATGCGAAAGTAACTCTGTGTGTCTGCCTGTTACGCTTTCACGCCTAAACGGCTTGAGCGATTGAGATGAAATTTAGTATAGGGATAGTTCGAGGCCCTGGGAAGGACATATGCTACTTTTTAACAAAAGGAGGTTTAAAATTTTACGTGATAACGACTTCTACGCGGTCAAAGCCGCGGGGAACAGCTAGTTGAATATAATATATAGAAGCGGCATATGGTAACATCCAAACCAAGCCCATCAAAGCAGCAGATAGCACCAGAATCCATAGGCCAGGTCGTGGTGGTCGCCAAAACCTGTTAAGAAACCTGGGATATCCTTCTAAAGAGTTAAGATCATGTGTGGTTTTTTTCGGTTCGAGTGCAATCCTTGGAAACGTTTGAAAAAATAGCGAAATGAAATAACAAGTTTATATAGAAATTTCTAGCAGGTAGGTAGGTAGGTAACTACTTGATTAGAAGAAGAATTTATATTTCTTTTAAAATGTTTTAGTCAGGAATTGTATCGATTTTCTTTTTTGTCTGCCGTGTGAGCTTTTTAGCGCCGTATCACGTCGCACTTGGAGTCAAGATGAAATATTGCGATCAGTGGGCACGTCACAAAGTAGTGCTATTGAACGTGACGGTACTAACACGTGATATCGAGGTAGTGGTCACGTCACACACTCGGGATGTAGCTGATCAGTCTGGATGTATTACCCTCATACACTCAGAGATACAATCGTTATCGCAGGGTCTAAATATGGAACCCTAAAAAGATGAATCTTACTACTATGAAGTTTACTCATAAGTTATTGTCTAAATTATTGCCTGCCTCTGTGACGTAGTCGGTAGTGATATCGCCTGCGGCGCTGGAGGTCCTGGGTTCGATTCCTGGGTTGTACCAAATATTTGTGAGATCCATAAATGTTTGTTTCAGAGTTTGGGTGTTTTCTTTGTATTATATGTATGTATTCAGAAATATATAAGTATGTCTATCAGTCGTCTAGATCCTATAGCACAAGCTTATTATTAGCTTAATTTGGGCTAGATGATGTTGTGTGACCACAAATATTTATTTATTTAAGTGTTACTTTGTGACCTACCTTTATGAAAAAGATTTTTCAATTTTCAGAAGGTGTAACCTCGGTTCTCTTGGATGAAGAATGAAAACGGTTATCAATTAATGCATGTGTGTATTTTTAGAGCTCGCAAAGTTTTGTCCCGTGGTTTGAATATTTGAATAATGTAGGTAGGTACATATTTATGGAAATATCTCGAAATACAAAATCCCATAACACATATATATTATTGACACTGTAAAATAGCCTATAGTTGTTTTTTGTTACTCCATAAAAAATGTCTATCGATACTTCTGTTGCCCAACATCACAGCTACGGAACTTGAGCTGTGAATAATTAATAGTTCCAGATTTAAAGATAGGTAGTCCAATGAGCTAAAAGGCCCTTAGAGGGATCAGAAGGCGATGGTAGTAGCATCGCCTTCTGATCCCTCTAAGAGCCTTTTTTCACAAGTGAAAATCCTACATGGGTGCCATGCCGGACTCCAACCAACTGAGTCCACACGATGTCCTACAAGTGTCTACGGTCCCAGGGTCCCCTCTAAAAGCCTTTATTACACTACTCCCGTGACAACTCACAGTTTCTAATATCTAATATTTAACTATGTGTATCCAACCATCTAAAATATACTTTGTCAAATATAAATTGCTGAAACTTCGTTGACATCTATAAATATTTTATAACCCTCAGTATTACCGAGATAGGTCTTAGCTACTAAGCTATTCTGTAGGTAAACCTAGCTGCTGTGTGTTTAGGCTGGCCTGATTTGACTAAACAAGTACCTAAAATTAAATGCCTACTTAGTATTTACATTCTATGCGGTGATTTAACCAAGCTTATATTTTGAATTTGATTGATAAAAGGGTTGAAGATTTTTAACGTCGACGTCACGCGGTTTTATCCGCGTAGTTCCCGTTTCGGTGGGAATACTGGAATATAATAGCATATGTCATGCGATAAAACTGTAGCTTCCCAAATTAACCCAGTAAAAGAATTTTTCAAATCGGTTCAATAGATTCGTTCGGAGCCCATTCAATGGAAACAAACAATCAAATTGTTCTTTTTGATAATATTAGTAGGTGTAGTACACAAACGGTCATCTAGACACTTAGTTTCCAAACACATAAAATACCTAGGTACCTACTGTCATTAATTACATAGGCACTCAACAACTTTTTCTTTAAACAGGAAGAGTATCCTATAGTGATGCTATGCCGGACTCCTACCGACTAAAAACTACACGTAGCCTACCTAACAGCCTACGGTTAACCCATCTATTCCCTTTAGATACGCTCCCTACAATAAAGTAATGAGACTTCGATGTATGAGGTTAGAGTGAGATGAAAGTCTAACCTATGTTGAATACCTATACCTAATCTATTTCAAATTGTGTGATTTCATTTAAGCTTTATTTGTTCATGCACATGTAAAGCCACGCTTTTATTCCCGAACGAATAGGCAGAGTCATAGTAGGTATAGGTACGCCACATTTTTCTCGTTATGTTTTTTGTGATAAGAAATAGATTGTGAGCCTATATTGCCGTGTTGAAATGAACAGGCGCAGGTTATGATTAGCTAGCTATTGAAACTTTAAAATCACTACAATACCTACGTACAGCTTCGACTTGACAAGGCTTTCGAAGTACGTAAAAGCTCGGACTGGTCTGTGGATCAGTCTTCGAAAAAATAAACTCCCTTCTGAGTTCCGCAGTCTGCGGTGATGAAGAGGCAGGTTAATATCCCACAAGAAGCGGGATCAAACCCAACTCGACGCTGAGGCCACTGGCGTCATACAAGTTTGGTTTGTTACACCTTCTGTACAGGGATTGTAGATCTGGGTATAAAAATACAGTTTTTATTTCAACTCGTCGTCTTCACGTGCTCCGGAAATAAAGGTTCTTGCGAGACAAGCGGTTGGAAAGAAAAGTGATCCTATCCTACATGGAGTTCGTTTTTAACACGCTTTTATTAGCTTCACTTTAACTATGTCTATAAGAAAATCTTGTTCCTTTTGTATTACGGAACTCTGAAAACGTAGCAGCTACTACTCGGCTTTTTTATTTTTTTATAGTAGTTGAGCTTTAAACACGACAGAAATTATAACAAGAAGTAAATTATATCGGCGAAAGATGTTAAATAATTGGACTTAAAATAATTAATTATTTACGAAAGAATGAACATTTCAAAAACATTTTTCTAATACCTTTTGAGAGTAGTGCTTTGATCGTGCGATACCTTTTCAAGGAAATGCCTCGGGAATTACGCGGCTTAAATCGATTCACTTCGCCTTAAAATGTCTAGTTATATTTTAGTAAAAAGAATAATAAATCGACGTCATCATCATTTAAGAAATACTCCAGGCTTGCTTCAGAGTTCTCCACTAGACCGAAGACCAAACAGGTAGGGGGCGTCAGCATCGGCATCGAGCCCTCGATGAAGTATCTGGGGCTCGTACTCGATGGCCGGTGGAACTTCGGATAACACTTCCGAAGTTTGGTCCCAAAACTGAGGGGGGCATCAGCCGCACTCGCGCGGCTGATGCCCTAATCAGGGGACCCAACGCTCCCTTCAGGAGACTGTACCTGGGGATCGTGCGAAGCATAGCCCTATACGAGGCTCCCGTATGGGCGGAGACCCTGTCGGCCAGCAATGTGGCTAGACTGCTGAGCCCGCAGAGAGTGATGGCCGTCAGGGTGATAAGAGGATACCGCACGATCTCCGGTGAGGCGGCATGTCTCCTAGCCGGGACCGCAACGGCGTGGACGCAACAGCGCCAGGTCCTCGTGGTGGGTCTGGACGTAGACACTCTCTCGCTCGAGATCATGGTGCGAGTCATGATCTCCAGCGGGAGTAAGTGGGACTGCGCCGCCTCTTTCTGCAAGCAGGTCATGCTCGTGAAAGAGGCGGCCGGGCGGGAACGTGAGAGAACTCTCCCACCCGAAGTCCGCTGTCGGCGGCCTGGGCGCCGCCGACGTGTCTTCTCTGAAGACTATCGGCGTCCATGACCGGAGGCCTGAGGACGGTGAGAGGGCCTGCTTCTGTAAGGACACAGAAGCAGGCCCATGACGGCAGCGTGACGTGAGGAGTTCAAGCAAGCCCCCCTTAGAAGCGGGATCTCACTCAAAACCTCCCATACCACCACATAGCACCCGAACCACTCCCTAGACGAGGCCGCAGTGGTAGCCGTAGGTCTGTTGGGACTCGTGGGACATCCTTCCCAGGGCTTACCCGAGGCTTTAAGCCATAGACTGTTGGGCGTTATGTGAGGTTTTTAGTCGGTAGGAGTCCGGCATAGCATCCACGATGGATTTTCCCTCACTTTAAAAAAAATAAGACCGAAGACCAATTTCTTTTTATTTCTAGGACTTTGCTTTTCTCTTTTACAGCTACCTATACAAGTTTTGGGTCTCCAGATTCAAACAAGAAAGTCATTCTTCAGGGTTCTCAATGCAAAAACGTAACCTTACTAAATTTCATCTCATTTTGATTTGAAAATTGGCAGAACTGTATGTCTAAAATGAAGTCTCCGAGAAAATTGTGACTTGTGACCCAGACTCTTGGTCTGGGTCACAAGTCACAATTTTCTCGGAGACTCCCGGTCACCAATACCCATATAATACTTATAGCATCACGTCCTATTGGAAAAACATTGGTTCATTTTTGGGAGTGCAAAAAAATGTTATCTTCGTTAAAATTATAGTGTCACAAGGGAACAAAATAATATATTGATGGAGAGGGATTAAACGGAGCGAGGGAATCACATAATGTTGCCGGAGGATACAATATTTTGCGATCAAGTGACTCTGTTTTTCATCCCCCGCTTTTATAAATATGATTGTATATTTGCCAGGTAACATGAATTGTTTTTGTACCTACTATATTAATGGTATTTGCTTCTCTTTTCCAATTTTCGGGTTTGAAACTAATTTCATTTTTAACCGACTTCAAAAAAGGAGGATTCATCTGTATGTTTACCGATATTTCCGTCAATTGTAGACGGATTTCAAATTTATTTGAAATAATTTTACCGTGTTATGTAGGTAGGTACCTAGATAGCACCAAAATGTAATTTCCCCTAAGAATCCTATGTCTACCTGTATCCATGTTAACCTCCACTCACACCCTTGGGAGTCCTGGGACATCCTTCCGAGGGCTTACCCGGGGCTCCCAACCATAGGCTGTTGGGCGTGACGTGAGGTTTTTTAGTCGGTAGGAGTCCGGCATAACATCCATGAGAATTTTCCCTCACGTTAAACAAAAAAAAAACCTCCACTTACATCCTCAATTGGCACTAAAATCATTTCTCTAACGAGGTCACTTAATTGCTGCGGATTGTCCTCAGGACCTCTACCGAAAAACTTTAATTAATTTCAGTTGACATCGGTTCGCTACATTTTTGGCTGTTTAAGTATTTTTATAATACCTACAGCTTCTATCCAAACAAAACAAAAAAAAATAATGATTCGAATTTGATAAAAGGTACATAGATAGACTAGAGTTTAAGGACGTCGGCTACTTTTTATAAAGAAAACGGAAATCTTTCTTTTCTGAAGTCAGTTAAAAACATCAATTAGGGCAAGGATTCATATACGCCCGCAGCTCAACCCTCTCAAATTGGAAACTCACGTCCTGCTCGCTACTGTCACTTTCAGAGAGCCCATACATTATTGTTATGCAAAAATCAGTCATTATTCCGGTGCTCACTTGACGCGTAAATGAGTGTTTTTACGCGTCCTTTAAAAAAGGTTTACTTAAATGTTATTTTATTTTATACCATTAATATGGCAACAAGAGCTAACAAAAGTAGTCAACGTGGTCTGTAGCACAAGGCTCAAGGACTTGATTCCTTCCCTAAGTCTGCAAAAGTTTCGAAAAACCGATGTAAAGAGCTTATTTCACAACCTAAGTGCACGTGCCTTGTGCTACAGAGCACGTTGACTACTTTTGTTAGCTCTTGTGCCATATTAGTGGAATAAAATTATATGATGTAGGTATTGTATAACTTTCAGTTACACAAACCAAAGTCCAATAGGAGCTTACTTCCACGTGGAAAAAAGCTCCTATTGGACTTGATGTAGGTATATCTACACTCGAGAGCAATGAATCCGGGTCACTTAAAGAATGTTAAAAATCTCGGAAACTAAAAATGATAGGTTAATGCAATAAATTATTTATTTATTTATTTATTATAACATGCTTTCCACTATCTTCACAGGAAACCCCAATACAATAGTGAAGTCACAGATCATACATACATATCATTGCATATTAAATTAAATAGGTAGGTACAGTAAATATCATTAAATTGAACATATAAATTACATTGAAATAACATTATAATTAAAATTGCAAAAACGATTAGACACATATTTACAAAAAATTCATTCATATTACCATTTCATCATTGCTGAGGAATAATCAGAATAATAGATAAGTAGTCAGATTAAAATATCAAACAACAATATCAATATTTAAATGTCAATATAAAAGTCCATGTCAATATTAAATATAGGCAAAGTACATGTCAACAATAAAATGTCAAATTCTGTATTAATGTCAATCGGTATAGATAATAATAAAGAAATAAAAATGTCAAACATAAAAATTATCTATTGAAATGTTTCATGTCTATAAAAATTTAAATATTATCATGCAATTTCTTATAATTATTATAGTATTAAATTATTAGATATAACATAGTATGTGGCCTGCGTAAAGTCACTCAGCGAACAGGAGAAAATATCTAAGTGCGTAGCCACCGCATTGAGCACACGCAGCGCGCGCGTGAACGGAGCCTGCTGCAGCACGTTGGTGCGCGCCACCGGCACCTCCAGCAGGGGCGGGCGCCTCCGCAGCCCCACGTACCCGCTCGGCACGCACAGTCTCACCTCCGCCAATATGGCTGGGTTGTGTACCTTACTCCGAATCAACTTGAACACATAGGTAGCCAGTGTTACTTCTCGCCTTACCTCTAGTTTGTAGTACCCTACCATACCCAGGATAAACAGAGTAGGGTACAATAAGGGATATCCAGGGTATACACCATACAGTCTCGTAAATAAAAATCTGACAAATTTGTTCTGGATACGCTCCAGCATCAATTTATATTTTACTTCGTGTGGGGACCAGATTCAAGGTGACTTTTAACCAGGGCCTCATACAACGCTCTCAGGGCTGCGATATTCGTGAATTGGTTCGCCTGTCGCAAAACAAATCCAAGGTTACGGTAAGCTTTTTTGCAAACCTCAGTGATGTGTTTCTTAAACGTTAGATCGGTACTAAAGTGAACACCTAAGTCCTTGACCTCCGTTATGCGCTGCAATGGCTTTCCATTTACGAAGTAAAGATGATGACTAGGGTGGCGCGCCCGACTATACGACATAACCGAGCACTTATCTATATTGAAAAATAGATTGTTTTCTATGCCCCAACTGACGATCCTATCTATATCCCTCTGTAACAAGTCGTGATCTGTGGTCTGTGTGATCTCTCGTATCAACTTGAGGTCGTCCGCAAAAAGTAATGGAGTTGAGTCTATAACCACCTCCGGCAAGCTGTTGATCATCAAAATGAAGAGGAGAGGTCCCAAATTACTACCTTGACTCACCCCAGATCTTGTAAAATAGGGGTCGGAATGGCAACTCCCACAGTCCACATACTGACACCTATCTCGTAGGTAATCGGCGAAGAACGCCAGCGCATTCGGAGTGCAGCCCACGGCCGCCAGTCGCGTTTAAAAGGGTGTCATTATTGACTACATCAAAGGCTTTCCGAAAATCAAAGTGGGCCACATCCACCTGTACACCAGCGTCCACCGCCGGCACCAAACGCGACATCAGATGCAATAGGTTACCTGTCGTCCCCCGTCCGGTACGAAAGCCGTGCTGCGCATCGGTTAACTGCGCACTCACCTGTTTGTACAAGCAGCTGTGAATTATGGCCTCGAAAACTTTGGCCGGCGCACTAAGGACAGCCACGGGCCTGTAGTTACAGGCTTCCGTCCCTCCATTACCCTTGGGCACGGGCACCACACGTGTGAGTTTCCAGCGCTCCGGAAATGTGGCAGTCTCGATACATGCGTTGTAAAGATGTAATAAGGGAGCCGTTAATACCGTGCGGACGTCCCTAAAAATGAATGCGGGGATACCGTCGGGCCCCATGGAGCGCTTGGCGGGCAGGCGCGCCAGCGCGGCGCGCACGTCGCCCTCACACAGGCGCGTGAGGCAGAGTCGGGCGCCCGGGGCAGGCGCACGCGCCGCGCTCGCCGCCGCCACATCCAACGCGGGTGACTCCTGGCTGTAAACCGAGTGAAAGAACCGTGCGAACTCATCTGCACACTCCTGCTCCGCTAAAATACGTCCGTCCCTCACTAACTTTAGCTTATTTGAGGCGCTTTTCCTACATCGCATATAGCCCCAAAAGGCGCGCGGGTCATCGGCCAAGTGGTGCTGTACTCGTTCGCGGTACAGGTCGTGAACTCGCGCCGTCTCCAATTTTACCGTCGCCCTAGCCCTACTAAATTTTTGGTAATCGCTATATAATTTACTGGATTTATACTGTCTGTGTAAAGCGTGTTTATGTTTTATTAGCTTTATAAGGTCCGATGTATACCATACTGGATATATATACCTATTCTTATTTCGCGTGCCCAACTGTTTACGGGGAACACTAAGTTCGAATGCCTCATAAATTTTCTTATACAATAAATTTAAAATAAGTTCAGGATCTCTTTGTTCGTACAACTCACTCCAATCCATGGCGTTAAACATATAATACAGATGATTAAAATCGGCCTTACTGAAATTCCATTGCGGAATTGATAACGAGCCCTGAGAGCGCCGCACGGCCGGAGAGGGCGGCGCGGCGCGGACGCGGCGGGCCCGGGGGACGGCGGCGACGCGCGCCCCAACTCGAGGCGCACGGCCAGCGGCGGGTGGTGGCGGTCCACGGGCTGCAAGCCCTCGTCCGCCTCGCCCACGCACACGCCACTACGCGCGCTCAATACGAGGTCTAGCTGTCTATTGTTGCAGTTCGGTACTGTGTTATACTGAGTGACCTCACAGAAGGCTATAAAATATTCAAAGTAATTGCGAACATTTTCGCTGCACGAATACAAATTAAAATCACCTACTATGAGTAAATTGTTATTATATTTTAGACACAATTTCTCCAACAATTCAAACAAAATAGTGTACTCATTGTCGTTCGTATTCGGTGGTATATACACAGCACAATATGTAAACAGAAACCTATCATAACAGTAAACTGAACCACAAATTAATTCAAACGTTTGACTGTTTATGTCCAAATTACCTGGTAGCACGACGCGGCGCATCTCGAGATGCGGCACCGACATCAGAAGTACACCACCCTGCTTACGACCATCCTCCCGGTCGCAGCGCAGTACATTATATCCGGGAAGAACGAATTCAGCGTCTTTTATAGAATTGTTTAGTTCCGTTTCAGTGATTGCAAATATATCTGCTGCTGACGATTCAACGAATGATAGTAATCGCGTAGTCTTCGTTCTGAGTCCACTGACGTTTTGGTAGAGGATGTTGATAGTCCTATTGGGTTGTAAGTGGGGTTGGCTTGGTTGTGCGGCGAAAAAAAATCCACTCACTGAACTCAACATTCAATGGCCATACCTCTGGGTCACAAAGCTTCTCATAGTTTCCCTCTGTTACACCAACCTTAAACGACGCGTAGTCTCGTTCCGTTTTCGGTTTCAATTTCTCGATAGTAATTTCCGCGTTTTTTGGTAAAAAATTTTTAATATACTCTTTAACTAAATCTTCCGTTGTGCTTTTTTCCAGTCTCCAGACATGCAAAAACCGCTTACGTTCCACTGCTTTCAACAGTTCAGATGATGTCTTGCCGCCCTTCCTAACAGGGTTCTTCCTCCTGTTGGCCTTAACTTCCACCCATGTATATTGCGCTGTGGTATCAGTGGGGAAACCCTCCGACTTACCAGTCATATCTGCATAACTTGCTCGTAGTCTAGATCTTGGGCTCTCAAGTCGAAGGCTAATATTACCTTGAGCCTTGGTCGCTGCCGGCGGCTGACTAGCGGCAGGCTGTGGTATTGGGGGAGTCAATACAGTCTGATTTACTGGTGGCTGGCTAGGGGTAGATTGTGATACTGGGGAAGTCTTTCCTTTAGACACAAACACTTCGTGTTGATTCACCAATTTTGCTACCATGTTCTCCGATTTCAAGTGTTTAATTTCCTGTTCGTATGAAATACATTTTTTGGAGGCTTCCATCAATTCCCGTGTCAATTTAGAGTTTTCCAGCGCCAACTCTTTTACAGCGTCCTTAATTTCATGGATAATTTTGGTCTCTAAAGCACTCAATTTCTCCAATATCATTTTGTTTACTTTTTCCATTATACCTACAAGGTTTTGTGAACATTCTGGTGTCAATGTCTCGGTACTACCTTTAGGGCTACTGTTTTCAGATGAATTGCAATTACAATATTATCCTTCATCCCTGTGCGAAGACTTCGTACTGGGGTATCGTCCGTTACCCGTATACGCTGGGTTACGTTAGTACAAGTCTCACATTTAAACATTCTTTTCTTCTGCCCTTCTTTGTAGTGTGCCAGGTTAGCGTCAACACACTTCAAGTGGAATCCAGATTTGCATCCATTGCAAGTAATGAGATCTCCCGATGCAATGTTTTTGCAGCAAATATTGCAATTCATTTTCAGTTGCACAGATTCAAATTTGCAACGAGTGCAACAGGGACGGAGATATGGAATCGCGTATTGATGCGACAAGGCGCAATGCGCGGTCGACACTTCGCAGCCACCCACAAACACTTTATTTATCACCGATTGTTATATAGATGAAACTGTTTAAATTACTTATTAATCGTGATAATTTTCACATTACTCCACTTTCTAGTCACACATTAACCCCAAGGGTCCACTTTTGCAACATTTTCACAACTGTACAATCCAAATTTCGCGATTTACAAATTAATTCATCGAGAGCGATTGTCTCGTGTCGAACCGAACCGAGTCACGTACTTTGTATTTAATAGACAATGTAATACTCCTTAAATGAAAGTAAAAAAAATATGAGTCACCATACATTTTACTAACACAAAATTACATAAAGAAAAAACTGCTGATCTCTCCTTAAAACAAAAATAGGAAACATGAAATTTTTGAACTTTATTACGATTTTCTTGAATTTTAATACTTCGTATTGCCTCCTCGTGCTTCCATTACTGCGTTTACGCGGTTTGGCATGCTGTACACCAAGTTCCTTATACGATTTTGGGGAATATTCTCCCATTCCTCTGTGAGAGCAATTTTGAGCTCACGAAGCGTGATTGGGGGAGGGTTTCGTTGTTTTACGCATCTGCCTAGCTCGTCCCAAGCATGCTCGATCGGGTTGATATCCGGGCTGCGCGCTGGCCACTCCATACGAGTAATGTTCATCTCTTGAAGGTAGTCATTCACAATCCTACCTGTATGAGGTCGGGCATTGTCATGCATAAATATAGCATCCTCACCTAAATTGACCATAAATGGACCAACGTGATCATTGAGGATTTCTTCCACATATCTTACGCTAGTTAAAGAGCCGTTTTCTATGATCACCAGCTCTGTGCGACTTTCAGAAGAAATTCCGGCCCACACAAGTACAGACCCACCACCGTAGGCTACTTTTTCTTCGATGCATGCTTGCTTGAATCTTTCCCCTGGTCTTCGATACACTCTGTGTCTTCCATCGTGCTTGTAGAGCATACATTTTGATTCGTCGGAGAACATAACTTTTGACCAATCTTCAATACTCCAATTTACGTGGCTCTGGGCATACCTTAGTCTCGAAATACGATGCCCACGCTCCAGTTTAGGGCCGTTTGCAGGTCTAAGGGGTTTTAAGTTAGATTCAGCAAGCCGACGTCTTACTGTCCATGCACTTGGGTTACTTCCTCCGAGGCGTCGAAACTGATTGGTGAGTTCAGTTCCTGTGAGAAAGCGATTTCGAAGCATGGTGTTCACCAAGTATCGGTCTTCTCGTGCTGTGGTACACCTGGTTCTGCCCGTTCCTGGTCTGCGTAGGTTAGAACCAGTTTCTTCGTAACGTCGGAGAACTCTTTGTACTGTTGACAGCGACACACCGACAGTCCTGGCTGTATCGCGCTGACTCCGGCCGGTTTCCAGCATTGTAAGTATTCTGGTGCATTCTTCAGGCGTAAGCGACATAATTTCAGCTTGATTAATGAATATAGAGCACTATCAACATGGTTTATGTACCCACATAAATGACAGATTACAAACAAAAGCAACACCAAATGCTGTAATTTCGTAGTTCCATCTTCGAAAGTGGCCCTTTTTCAAATTTGATTTTTTTATGATATAACTTTACAATAACTAAGAAGTTTTAATACCTTCATTTAAGGAGTATTACATTGTCTATTAAATACAATTTATTGCATTAACCTAGCATTTTTAGTTTCCGAGATTTTTAGGATTCTTTAAGTGACCCGGATTCATTGCTCTCGAGTGTATATAACTCAAAGGTTAAGGGTAAATACCTTGTCTGATGCGATGGTAGAAGAGGCAGTAGTTTGAATACTCTTCTACCTCCTTATAGACGTAGAGTTACTAAAAACGTTATACTGTTTTTTATCTCAAGATACGTCAATACGTCGATTATTCATACTAACCTTGAATAAACAGCGATAATAAAAGCACACAGTGTTCATGTAATTCCCCATAAAAGTAAACAGCGTTGTTAAGGCGGAGCCTGCAAGCCATCGGTTATGGCTTTTTAACACGTGTACGGTAATAGTCACGATCTATTATTTGTTAGAGTAGTGACAGGTCACACTACACTTTTGAACGGTTGATTTTTTTTTATACCACTCAGGTGGCAGACAAGCATATAGCCCACCAGATGTACCTACCGGTGGTCACCGCAGCCTATGGACGTTTGCAACACCAGAGGCGCCACACTCGCGCTGCCGACCCTGTAAAAACCTTCTAAGACCCCTCTTGAAGAACCCCATACTGTAGGCGTTTGGGAAAACCGAGGCAGAGAGATCATTCCACAACCTAAGCGTGCGCGGTAGAAAGCTCCTATCGGATCTAACCGTGCTCGAGCGCTCCGGATGCAACATGTGAGAATGAACACCCTGTCTGTGGCGAGCGGTGCGATGATAGAATGTAGCCGTAGGCATCATGTCAAACAATTCCTTAGAGCACAAACCGTTATACAGCCGGTAAAATACACACAGAGAAGCAAAGTCTCTCCGGTCACTAAGAGGTTCTACATCACCTGCAAGTATGGGATCGCTGACAACTCTCATAGCACGCCTTTGTACCGAGTCAAAAGGACGAAGCTGGTATTCAGGTGCCCCCGCCCAGAGGTGACAGCAGTACTCCATGTGCGGCCGCACTTGCGACTTATAGAGAAGCAGTGTTTGAGCCGCAGTAAAGTACCGCCGCGCCCTACTGAGCACTCCAAGCTTCTTGGACGCCAGCTTGGCCTTGTCCTCCAAATGACTTCGGAAGTGATAAGTTTATTGCATTAAATAGCGATTAGTGGAGGTGTGGTATCTGGGTGGAATGTAATGTAAAGGGGAGGATCCTCCTACTAAGTAAGTGGGTCAAGTCTAGCGGGCCAGTTCAGTTCTCTAGCTTCAGCTGCCGTACATTCCGATTCTTCAGCCCAGGGGGAACACTGTGTGGATAGGCCTGATAGGATGAAAATCGTAGAAGGATTCGTACACAAAGTCCCATCTACCAATAAAGCAATTGTATCAAAGTCATAGCGGAACATTTGACAGAATTGAAACAGTGCAGACTTATCTTACAATAACACCCCTTTGGTTATTTTGATTAGTAAATGGTGGCGAGCTGCGAGTAGGTTACCTACCAAGTTTTAAGTGACTGTAGTATCACATTCGTCTGCTGGACATAGGCCGCTCCTAGCTTGATTTTGAGAGGGTGATTCAGGTTATAGTAGGTACCCACGCTAGCTAGACGGGTTGGTGCAGGGTTCTGAATTGATTTTCGATGATCTCGTCCGTTAAGTCAGCAGGTGCACTACTCGCTGGTGCGTCCTAAAAATCTCGGTATGGCTTTATCATAACCATATCATAGATACGCCGAAACTCAAGACAATCAGAATATACTTGAAAGCTTTACAGAAATCAACTTACCAAATGTTTTTTGGTGTTTATGTTGCTCTTGATGCGTATTGGCCATTATCTGAAACAAACAATAATATTTTATTTTCAAGTTTGATGTACAACGAATAAATTAATGTTATGGGATATTTTTACCCAATATAATAAGCTGCAAAATTTAGACCAAATTCAGCCGCCATAACCTCGTATTATAAAAGTAGATTGCTATCTACCATTTATAAAACGGGGCTTGTTCTCCAAATGATTTATACACACCGCAACAACAAGACCGCAGTCATATTTGATTCAGAATCCTTACATTCCGACCCTATTCAGACAATCTAATTATTTCGTAGCAAAAAGTGATTAGGGGCTTTCGGTTAGCACAACAAGGGTACAAAGCTTTTGTATTCTGAATACGGTATTCAAAGGAAGCCCTGTATGGAGTCCCGCTCGCGTAGCCGTTGCGTGAGGGCGTGTGTACATTGCGCCCGCGCGTTCATACCAGTGACGATCGTGCCGGTACCGACAATGACTACCGAGAACCGTCTCGTAGTTAACGAACTATTGTGCTTTTTGCAGTGTAAAGTTGATGTTTTGGACGAAGTGGCTTTACTGCAAATTTGTGAGTTCAACTTTCTTCTGGTGAAATAGAAGTGGCTAAAAACATAATAAGTGAATCGATCAACCTGCGTTCTTCGAGAAAAGGTGACGGTAAAGACAAGCGATTGATTCAGGATTTTATCAAAATCATCAAAGAATCGGAACCTCAGTCGCTGCCTATTTTTGTGGCAAAAGATCTCAACCGACTCCCCCCCAGTAACTTTTGACTACGTAGACGTGACAACCTTGCTGAAGGACATACTAAGTATCAAGCAGGACGTTCGTCAGATACAACTCGACTACGTAAAGGCGGCGTCTATTACGCAAATATAAGAGAAACTAGACTGCATTGCGCTGAAATCGTGCCCTGGTACCCAAGAAGATAAACGGGCTCAGTGTTGAACATATTTTGTATGGGGGCCGCTGTTGTTTGATAGGATCTCTGATTTCTTTAATTGCTGTATTAGTAGTAGATATTTACCTCAGAATTTTATGAAGACAACGGTTGTACCTATTGTAAAAAATAAGGGAGGGGACTCTTCCAGTCTGTCTAATTACCGCCCCATTTCACTGGCGACAGTGGTTTCTAAAGTTTTTGAGCGGCTTATCTCTAAGCATTTGAATGAAAATAATATACCGCTGCACGAGCGACGGCCAGTTCGGCTTCCGCCAAGGATTGTCAACGGACTTGGCTATTTTTACCTTAAAAAATGCTGTACAAAAATATCTGTCTAGAAAAACCTTAGTATATGCATGTTTTCTAGATATAAGTCGTGCTTTTGATTCTATCGATTACGAAATATTATGGAATAAAATGCGTAATACAGAGGTACCCCCCAGTATTGTAAATATTCTAGAATATTGGTACGACAGTCAGGTTAATCAAGTGAAGTGGGGAAATGCCTACTCTACACTGTATAAACTGTCCTGTGGTGTCAGACAGGGGGGAATGACATCTCCGGTTTTGTTTAATTTATACATGAATGATCTGATCGGGGAGCTGAGCAGCGCCAGAATCGGCTGTAACGTAGGTGGAGTTAACGTAAATAACTTGAGCTACGCCGATGATATGGTGCTGATCAGCCCTTCGGCCAATGGTATTAGTAGGCTAGTCAGCATTTGTGAACGTTACTCTGTTGCTCATCGGCTGACATACAATACAAAGAAGTCGGAAGTAATGATATTTAAGTATGCCAAGGGCCCTGATAACATTGTTCCTATCATTCTTAATGACACAGTTCTTAAGACTGTGAATACATTCAAATATCTAGGACATATGTTACTTGACACGTTATCGGATGATGCCGACTTGGAGCGACAGAGGAGGGGAATTGCATGCAGAAGCAACATGCTCGCTAGGCGTTTTGGTCACTGTTCGAAACAAGCGCGAATTACCCTGTTCAACGCTTACTGCCAGGCGTTCTACACCAGCCAGCTTTGGTACCAGTACACGAAGAGAGCGTATAACTCACTTCGTGTACAATACAACAATGCTTTCCGCGTAATGCTTAAGCTCCCCTGGAGGTGTAGCGCCTCTGGTATGTTTGCAGACAACAGGGTGGCTGATTTCTATGCCGTCACAAGGAGGCTTAAGGCCTCTTTTAGATTAAGATTGACAAATTGTAAAAACAAGATAGTAACGACTGTGTTCCGCACCATTTTTATGACTAGACCTGATTATAATCTTAAGTAATCTTAAGTATCTGAACTGTGCTGTATCTGACATAAATGAACAATAATATGACAACTGACTAAGTATAAATTTATAATGTGAGTAGTTTTATTTAATTTAATTTAATTAGATTCAATAATTCTATGTGATATAGATGCATTTTATGCTATTTGAACAAACTTGTTCTCTGACATGATAATGTAATAATGTATATATTTATATTGTATTTAACGTAATGTAATGAATTTATATTTCATAATTTTGATTTTATAGTGTAATGCTACATTATAATATTATTTATTAATTGTGCTTGGGTGCCTTTTCACCTTTAAATTATGTTTATATGCGTAATGCACCTAATTATTTTAATTCTCAATACAATATTTTAGATAATTTGTTTTTGTAATAATATGGGTGAATGAATAAGTAGGTACCTGAAATAAATGAATTTTATTTATTTTATTTAGGTATACTAAACTTGTCATCATAGGATATAATTATGTAGGTAGTTGTAATTTATCATCTTTATCCGAGCGTAATTTTCAAATCGCTCAAGGCGCTCGCTGCCACGCTGTATCAATGTTCTGTACGCGATTTTATGTAATGGCTGGTGCTCAGATTGGTGACCGCATTTTGCATTTACGAACGTTTCCAAGCTTTAGAAGGTCGCTTATAAATTTCAAGCAGTGGGTAGTCATAACATGCCCCTGTCCATTTCAACACGTCAATAAGTTCATCACCAGTTACACGTGGAGTTAAAACAAAATAAAGTTCAAATGTGCGCGCATTCGCGTAGTTAGTCCTCTGCTTAACACTTCGGAGATAAACATATTCTGTCAATCATTGAAATCACCCTGTAGCAGCCCACTGCTGGACATAGATAGGTCTCTTCCAAATTACGACACGACACCCGGTCCTGCACCTTCCATATTAACTTCCTCGCTGCAACCTGTTCCAGGTCGTCAGTCCATTTGGCGCAGGTATATTCTTTCCAAATCATTCAGAAGAAATGAGCTGAAAAGGACCTATGTTTGATACAGTTACAGTTGAAAGCTATTTTCAATGAACTATTTCCGAAATTCGACAGTAAACAGGTCATTATGAATTAATTTGAGCTAGTTGGCGTTGTGTAAGAGTACCTACAGTAGTTATTAGTTAGTTAGTTATACTTTATTGTAACACCAAAATACATTTTGTACACTTATGTAATGTTAAACTTAAATGGTTTTACAATTGGCGGCCTTATCGCACAGAGGCAATTTCTTACAGGCAACCTAGTATGGAGATTTTGTGATAAGCAAACATTTGGGGCAGAATGGTGTTACATTTGAGTGTTACCACTTTGGTAAACAGATAAATATTACATTTCAATTGTGTGTTGTACAGAAATACACATATATACCTAAATATATACATATATATATATATACAATTTGATACATACATGTCATACATACATACATACATACATACATACCCATAAAATAAAATAAAAAATAAACAAATAAAAAAAAAAACAAGTACTAGACATAGCCGATGTCTCTCAAATAGTGGCTATTTACAAGGGTCTTGAAAGTTGCTAGACTTTGCGCACGTTTGATAGATACTGGCAGTGCATTCCATAATCGAACTGCTTGAACGGAGAAGGAATTGTCCATAAAGTTAGTGGAATGTCCAGGCATCCTCAAGCTCAGGTTTTCCGACGATCTCAAGAATCTACTGTGGGAAACGCTCAGAAAATTAAAACGTTTTTTGAGATAGGAAGGAGTATATGGGTTGAAAAGTATGTTATATAATAAGGAGAGGATATGAGTATTCCGGCGAAGGCGAATAGGTAACCACTTGAGCTTTTTTCGAAATTCAGAAACATGATCATATTTGCGCAGTCCAAATATAAATCTTATACAGAAGTTCTGAAGTCTCTCAAGTTTATCTAGTTGGTCCTCATTAAGATCCAGATAACTGACGTCTGCATAATCAAGGATAGGTAAAAGGAGCGATTGCACAAGCGCAACCTTAGTTGCAATAGGAAGGAAATTTCTCAGCCTGCGCAGAGACCCCGCCGCAGCATACATTTTACGGCTCACTTCTTGCATTTGAGGCCCCCAGGACATACGCGAGTCCAAGTAAATACCCAAATTCTTTACCTTATCGCTGTATGATATGATAACGCCGTTGCACATTACTTTAGGTAGATGTGACCAGTCAATTTTAGGCATCATCCTGGAGCCACCAACGATCATGACCTGGGTCTTAGAAGGATTCACCTTGAGGCCATACGACTCACTCCATCTACAAATGATCTGAAGATCGTCATTTAATTTACCAACAGCTTGGCTCAACCTGTCCAGTGGGGCTTGAGAATATATCTGAAGGTCATCTGCGTAAAGGTGATGGGAAGAAGATAAATTCTTAGTGATTGAGTTGATAAAAACCGAGAAGAGTAAAGGAGATAAAACGCCACCCTGCGGCACACCAGCTGATGTATTGCACCAAGACGAAGAGGTGTCTTCAAGATTAATACGCTGCCGGCGGCCAAACAGGTAACTATGAAACCAATCAATTACTGTTGGAGATATGTTAAGGGAGGCTAGTATACCGAGTAAAACGTCAAAGTCCACCGTATTAAAGGCGTTGCTGAAGTCAAGCAGTGCCAGTACTGTGAGGTTGCCATTTTCCATACCAGCTCTGATGTCGTCCGTAATATGAGTTAACGTAGAGGTTGTACTGTGGCCAATACGGAAACCAGATTGATAGGGATTCAAGAGTTGATTAGTAGAAAGGTAATTCATGAGCTGAGTGGAAAGGAGTCGTTCGAGAACCTTGGAGAGAAAAGGAAGAATAGAGATAGGGCGGTAATCAGAAAAAGAGGAAGGATTTTTCTTTTTAGCTATGGGAATAATCTGGGCGTCTTTCCACGCCACTGGAAATTTACTTTTTGTGATTGAGTAATTCAAGATGTGACAGATGATGGGGAGAATTTCTTCAATGATGGGAATAATCATATTACGGCTTAGACAGTCAGAGCCTACTGCATTAGAACCAATCGACATAATAGTCCTCCTCACACCACAATCAGATAATTGACTAAAGCTGAAGGGAGAACAGTCGGGAGGGGATATCGATGAAAGAGTATTAAGGGTTGCTTCTTTTGTCATTCTATCAAAATTTGACGACGTAGAGAAATGCTGATTGAGTAAATTCAGATTCAAAGATTTTGGCAAAGAGTCTTGATCACACTTTCCCACTCCCAATGACCTTAGAAATTTCCAGACTTTAGCTGGATCTCCATTTTCAACAGAGTTGTGAATATGTTGGCGTTGAGCATTCCTACACACTTTACTGCAGTGATTTCGTATATAGACGTATTTTTTCCAATTTGATGCTGTTGGCCGATGATTATATTTTGACCTTGCTGCGGCTTTTTTGGATATCAGTCCCTTAATCTCATCTGTGAGCCATGGTGACGGCAGGTGCCTCAATTTAATTTTGCGAACTGGAGCGTGCACGTCGTACAGCGATATTAAATTAGTTGTAAGCAGCTGAACTTTTTCATCAATGCAATCCGAGTTCAAAAGCGGATGCCAGTCAATGCCACCGGCGTCCCTGCGCAGATCATCAAGATTCATGCCATTAAAGTTGCGCAGCGCAAGAAGCTGGGGTTTGAGCTTAGGCAAACGAAGACGATATGAAAGATAGAGCAAATCGTGAACAGAAAACTGATCTGCATTCCGCTGACCATGTTTAGCCACTCTACTTGATGAGGAAACAATTATTAGATCTAGTAGTGACGGAGGGTGATTAGCACAATGATGAGTGGCACCAGAGGGTAAAATCGACAAGTTATTAGACTGGATAAGAGATTGGAAGGTGGAGGAGCGGGAGTCATTTTTAAGGAGACATGTGTTGAAATCACCCATGATTATAGTGTGACTGCACATTGAAGCAAAGCTTTCCAGAAGGGTTTCGAAAGAAGAAAAGTAATTTATATTTGAAGAAGGACCGTAATAAACCCCAAGGAGAACCTTGCTATGGAAGAGTTCAACCTCTAGAAAAAGGTGCTCCCCTGAATATGGCAGAGGTGGCTGAGGTGATGTGCTTACAACATTATACGAAAACTGAGAACGTAAGTAAATAGCAACACCACCGTAACCATCCGGACCACGATCATTACGGATGAGGTTGAACCCTGGCAGAATATAAGGAGTGGAAGGCAAGCATGGTTTCAACCATGTTTCAGACACAAGTATAGCGTGAATATTTGTACAGTCAAAAGACGCCAGCATTTCTGTTATGTGAGCCGGAATACTTTGAGCATTTATATGAACCACATTAAAATTCCCAATAACATCTGAAAACTGAGACGTCAGGAACCCTGCAAGTGAAGGTATTGGAATGTTGGGTGAAGGTACATTCTCAAAACTAGAGTTACTATCCGCCGAGTAATAAACATCACTGTCCTCACTGCTATTAGGTGAGAACATTATATCTTAAACTATATATTATAACAAAACAAAAAATATAATTAATATATATAAATATATATATACAATAGAATCAGATATCTATAAAATAAATATATAAATAAGTATTACTATATACCTTTTACGACTCAGAAGTATACTTCTGTATCAATATCGCACACACAAAACCCCATCTGCCGGTGCCAATTTACACTAATAAATTATGATTTAATGAAGATATACATTAATAACAGTAGCACAGGCAATCAAACATAGTTCACGAACATACAATGAACTAGACTAAATAGTAGGCACAGTAACACAATGGTGTGTCCTTCATTGACCTCACTAGCATTTATTCATACATTACTCGTATGTACAATAATATATACATACGTTAAGTACATATTGTACAATAGTAATAAGCTTTATGAATTTACATAAAACGGAACACAAGGCCTATCCAATCACAATTTATGGTGTCGAAATTAGGAACATTAAAAGAAATAAAAGAAAATAAATAAAAAACATTAGGTACCTATTAACAATTTTTGCCATCAGTGATAGTGATCATCGTAAGTCCGTATTTAAAATTCACTCGGCCTTCTTTTAATTTTATAAAAATAAATAAAGGTGTCAACATTATGACCATCAAACACCCACCAGGTTTTTTTGGCGGGATTTGGAAGGAATCGTATCGCATCGTTTTATAAATTTGCAAAATTAGTGTTTTTTCGAGTGCTTTGTGTGTAATAATGGTGGATTCTTAAACATAAACGTTCGACAACGTGCACTAGTGTTGGGAAGTGATAAAACGCAGTGAATCGCAACTTTGCAGTTTCTGACAAAAAAATCCAAAGAAACTTTCAGAAATTTATCCACCGCTTTTCTGAAGGTAGACTGACTTTGACTTAGGGCTGTACTTGACTTTGACTGGACTTAGAGGACGAGGACTGTGACTTATTTAAGCAAAATGAAGATATAACTTTAAATAATAATAAATAAAGACATGGCTTAAAGGTCTTGTAACCAAGCCATAACTATTAAAAAAAAAAAAAAAAAAAACACCCACCAGTCACCTAATGTATGGATGCAGAAAAAAATAGAAAAAAAAAAGTCTAGGATTGAGCAAAATTATTTATACAACTGAACACTACAAGAGTTGGCAGTATGTTCTTCAATGCCTTCGGAACGAACAATCAAACAAAAACACTATCAACTGTCAGTAGTGTCAGTCAACTTCAAGTCTTCAACACTATAAAATAGGTATATATTTATAATAATAACCTGGTAACTTAGGTATTGTTATTTTTCAACATTCATAATGTAGAAATCAATGTTGAATAACACAACCATAACATCAGTACCGATACATAATCAATCGTATGTGGGATGTATGTGGGCTATTACATTTACACTATGGTGTAGGTATAGTCCAATCCTGCCCAATCTGGCAATAATGTAATACAGATGAGTAGAAAAATACAGCACCTATGACAAATCATTGAATCTTTTTACTATCCTGAGTAGGTATTTTAAATGAAAATAAACTATCATAAAGAAGTTATTTGGTGGCGAAATGATTGTAAGAACACTGTATGTCTTCTGGATACCAGAATATAATCAGGGTGAATACTCAATTGCAGTTATGTTGTAGTTATGTTTTCCTTTGCCCCTGAACGTGAGCCGTAGAGTAGCGAAGGTAACCTCTACATGAATAATGTATTTTTGAAGAGAAAGAAAATGTTTTCAAAGCAAACAAATTGAAATTATAATCTTGCTTAAATCAAGTTATCTGGAGCCGTTAGTTCTTTTATTCACACAATTTGTCTCACTTGGTATTCTAGTCTCAGTGTTAATAATTTAAACCACAAACCTACTTCTAGTGAAGATTTTTTATTCAAATACTTCTATTGCTCGATTTCTATTTAAAGATAAACATGAATCATGGCGTGGGCGCCATAACGACAGGTCCTCGTGGAGGGTCTGGACATGGACACTCTCTCGCTCGAGACCATGGTTCGAGCCATGATCTCCAGCGAGGTCAGTGGGACTGCGCCGCCTCTTTCTGCGAGCAGGTCATGCTCGTGAAGGAGGCGGCGGGGCGGGAACGGGAGAGAACTCTCCCACCCGAGTTCCGAAGTCGGCGGCTTCGGCGCCGCCGACGTGTCTTCGCCGAAGACTATCGGCCTCCATGACCGGAGCCCGAGGACGGTGAGAGAGCGAGCTGCTCACCGTCCTTACAGAAGCAGGCCCATGACTGTTATGAAGCGCTAGTGGCCCCGCGGACTCAGTGTTCTGTAAACGATCACAGCAGTAAGCAACATTTACTATGGCCGGACATGGATGGGTGACCACCACGTGGACCACTTTGTGACATTTATTTACGAGCGTTTCCGTGCTTCGGAAGGCACGATAAGCCGTTGGTCCCGGTTGTCGGTAAAATGACAGTCGTTAAGCCAAGTTGAAGGCCTTACGGGCGGCTTGAAAAATTTCAACTGTGGGTCGTCACAACCTGCGCCCGGGTCGGCAGCGCGTGTGTAGCGCCTCTGGTGTTGCAAACGTCTATAGGCTACGGTTACCAACCTTCCAGTGGGCCGTAAGCTTGTCTGCCACCTAAGTAGTATAAAAAAAAAATGACGGCAGCGTGACGTGAGATACTTTCTAGAATCAACAAAAGTTATTAGCTCAACAAAGGATTTTAATTTAAAAATTACTGCAGTTCTCGACTCCATTTAGTATCAGTTAACAGTTCTTGCTGTTATCCCGGACTACTTCTATTTTATAAACACCATCCATGAACCAAATTTCAGCCAGGTCCCTCCAGCCATTAGAGCGTGAAAGAGTAACAAACATCCACATGCTAACTTTCACGTGAATAATTTAATAAGTTTATGAACATGTTTTAATTACTGCTCTGCTCCCTTGAGCAATATCATGATAGCATTCTTTCCTCAGGAAAATGACTATTTAATAGAAAAAGAATTTAAAAATACTTTTGTTCAAATCGCGTTATTAATTAGGTAGTTTCTGAGACTACCTACCCCTAATATCTACAAACTTCACCTCGCTATAAAGTTATTATTAGTACAGACATAATATTAACTATTTATTTATTCGCAGTGCGGTCTGTGTTATGTTATAGATATGCCGGTGTTATTGTACAGGTACCAACCTATTGGGTTAATTACTGTTGATGGTAACTTCATGAACAATCTAAGCTAAACCATTATCGCGAAGTTGCCCGAAACCCTCCAAAGAGCATTTTAACTGCGATTACATTAAAAGCGTTTTGTATTAAATTAAGTCGCCCTTTTAGCAGGTCCTAACAAAATAGACATTGTCATTAATATACTTCGACATTATGTCAATTCATTTATATTTTACATGGGCTGCTAAGGATTTCGAGGGCTTAAAATTTTCACATTGAAATGAAATCAAGTTTGTACAATATTTTACTTACCTACTTCTTAAAATAATTCAAGACCCCAAACATTGGCATAGGTACGAGGGTTAAGGAAAATTTTATTTTTGTTCATTATATCTTAGTTACTTTTTTTATATAACTAAGGTGGCAGACAAGCATACGGCCCACCAGAAGGACCGGTGGTCACCGCAGCCTATTACCACAGTATAAAGAGAACTCTATTAATGTTGACTTTGTACAATTAGCCATGTGTATTTCTAGCTTTCATCAGCTGAATTAGCAACACCGTTAGATACTTGTTAGATACAATACAAACATATCAGTGTAGCGCCAAGTAACAAACAGTGTACATTGTCACTCGTTACATACAAGTTACAAATTCAATACAAGTTACAAACTGAATCACTGTTTACGGCATTTTATTTCTGATTAATTTGACTCACTTTTGAAATGTCTATTTACAATTATTTCCGTTTCCCGACAACACTAATCCAATAGGTTTACCAAAATAAAACGGGTTTAATTGTATATTTCGTTAGAGTTGAGCATTTTTTTGTTAACTGTACTGACGAGTAACGGTTTTGATGAGCGGTTCAGCTCAGCCTGAAATGACAGTAATCGTTGAATGATGACGTCAGCTGCAGTGACGAGAGAATTGTTATTTGTAGTATACCTACGAGGATATAGGGTAACTTGCCAAATTTCATAGTTCTAGGACAACGGGATCAGAAAGTACCTACCCTACTCATTTTGATTCTCTTGCCGGTCGGATAACCATTCCTAAATGGGTTCCGTTTTTCCTTTTGACGTACGGAACAATAAAAATTTGTTTAAATTCACTTCAGAATATTTATGAAGTGTGAAGTTAAATATGAAATACGCCGAATGAACCCTAACCCCTGACATCTATCCGGATAATATACAGCAGTCGCCTGCAGATGTGGAACGATCACCTATGAATAACTAACACTACCCTTACTTGAGTTATTACTTAGAGAACTATTCAACAAACATGAACGGACATAACTTATAGCCGCGTTCCCAGACTTGCTAAAAGCATTTTAATTGCAATACTTCTGGCGGTATAACTCATTGTTGGAGCTCATTTTTTGAGTATACTTTTTAGAGCTTTGATCCGAAGGGTAAAATTGAGACGTTGTGACTGTGACTTCGCTGTTCGTCTGTCACGAGGCATCTCAGAAACCGTGATAGTTAGAAAGCTGAAATTTTCACGGATGACGTATTTCTGTTGCCGCTATAACAACAAATAGTAAAATCCGAATTAAATTTCATTCACTTCCTAATACCTATAGGTACCTATCTACTATTGGCACTCTGTCGAGACTATCTGCGGGTCATATACCTAACTCGATCCAGTGGTCCCTGTAGTAGTAGGAGATTATGTACGTTTAGAAGTTAAATACCTACATAATTAGTACTTAATTAAGAGTAGGTATTTAAGTTATTTTCACATAAAAAATAAACATCATGTCTAGCGACTAACCTAATCTTGCTTTAACACTTAAATTTTCTTTCATAAAACAAAAACAACCCTCATTCTAACTGAAAATAAAGACAAACTATCGTCCTAGAACACCAACAGTTAAAGAGTTAAAAACCACAAATGAAAATCCTTTTAGCTACCAAAAATAATAGCTCCCGAAACTAATTCATTACGCTGAAAGTAAAAAAAAACAAACTGTCTCACGGACGTTCCCGGCCACGTTAAATCTCTGACAGGACTCGAACCTGCGATAAATATATCTACTGACATTACTTCAGTAAGCACTTTAGTGTGGCTATCTATTTATGTGGTTAAGTAACTAGAAAAATTAACAAGGCTTTAGCTAGGTAGGTACCTACCTACATTTACTGAATAAAGAACTTAAAACCTAAATGAAAGTAGTACTTTTCTTACTATTTCCAAATAAATGAATTTGTTGTTAGGGACCTTATCACTAGAAAGCTTGTCCAAAAAAGCTATAACGAGTTAAAGGAATGTTTGCGATACAAGGACGCCTGGAAATGATCTAAGTACTTGCTCTACTAGGCAATCTCAAGCAAATAGGCCTTGTTCTGGTTGTTTTCCAAGTAGGTACCGTTTAGAGGGTTTATACAAAATTAAGAATTTTAAATTTGACTAAGACTAAAAATACGGCGTGGAAAACGAATATTGACACCAATACTAAAGTAGTTTTCTATATCAATCTTGTGGGTGAGATGCCGCACATTTGCTTTAAAAACTATTATAAAAGAAGTATATGGGAGTTTTAAATAAAATATACTTTCAATCAAAAGAAGTGTTATTTATTATCAATATAAATTGAAAGAATATTGCAATTTTTAAAAATTATACAATTTATAAATCAAAATTAAAAGTCTGGAAAAGCAGCGTCTATCCTACTCTATTCAGCTCTGCTGACATTCCCCTTTCTGATGTACTTCCGAGGCATCCTATAAATTAAAATATAAAATAAACTATCAGAACAGAAGTAGGGGAGACCGGGGCTGGTTGACTTAGGGGTAGGTAGACTAACTATCAATAACTCGGCCAAAGCAATGGCTATGAGCCAACCGATGCCACCCGAGAGTTCGTTACCTCTTCCCGCTCAGTCACCGGGAGCGCGGGGTCGCGCACGCACAGCGTTTGAGTGCAGGAAATTAAAGTTGAAAAATAACATACGTAAGTAATTATTTTCATCGTAATGTTTTTTGTAATAATGCTTATACTTTCATGGTTACTGATTGTCAAAGAATTTAGAATGGATGTTGGATTCAAGTTCTTTCTTTTTTGTATGGTTCTATTTGATTTCTTAGCAGTTTTGTGGTTATATCATGTGATTGAAAATAAAAATGTGGTTCGGGGCTAATAGACTAATGTATAACGGGGCTGGATGACCAATAATCATACATAAAAGAAAGAACATGTATCAAACATTCATTATAAATTCTTTGACAACCAGTAACCACATGAATATATAGGCATAATTACAAAAACATGACGATGAAAATAATTACTTACATACGTTATTTTTCAACTTTAAATTCCTTCACTCAAACGATGTGCGCGCGCGACGTCGGGCTCTCGGTGACTTATTGTATGTGTTTAATTTTCAATAAAAAATAATAAAAAGAATAATTGTTTATGTATGTTGCCCTTTATTTGATTTCCTCGTAGATTTTGCCTTTTCAAGTCCATAGGTCAACTTACCCCAGGCGAATAGTCAACCTACCCCAAGCATGGGGCAGGTTGACCAGTTTTTCTTATTGTATAAGATGTAGCCTGTACCCTATATTATAATGAATTAAGTGCTTTTTGCTATATTTTTCCAAAGCTTAATAGTTAACCTATGAAATAAACCTGTTTTTGAATTAATATTCTATAATGAAATAAAAATATAAGCCTTTAAGCTGAAACCTAGTCAACCAGCCCCGGTCTCCCCTACTGGTCATCTAACTAATAAACTCGTACAAAGCTTACTGAAGCCACGGCCAATAATTTGTATATAGGTATATGTAAATATTAATATATATATATATATATATATATATATATATATATATATATATAGGTATGCCTAAATATAAGTGTTTGTACACAGAAACATAATATTTGGTTATATTCAAACTATTCTCCCGTTTTAATTAATCACATAAAATGAAGCGCGGCGTCTCTCCTTTTTTGGGGGATAGACGCCGCACTGTGTTAATAAGAATACAAAACAAAAAAATAAAAAAATAATTTGAAAAACATGAAGAATACATGCATACTCCACTATAAAAATAGTTCTTACCTTGGTTACTACGCGTATCAATAGCTTTTTTTGATCAGTAAGTAGGTACGTCAAAAGTTTCGAACGTTTTTATCCATTAATTTTCGCATAACCACGCGACACAGGTCCAACGCTGGCAGGAGCTGGACGAGCACTTGGCGTCTCGGTTGTTAGTAGTGAGGGGTTCGAACGAGCGGCGTTCGGTGATTTTGTTTATTCAACGAACGGAAATATTACTAGAGCGGCATCTCTCCCCATGCGGCATCTCTCCCCATGCGGCATCTCTCCCCATGCGGCATCTCACCCACAATTACCCTAGCTGATATTTCCAGCTCCCTTAAAACTATTTTAATAAAAAAATCCTAGATAGAAAAATGAAGGTTCCTTTTAATTCCCGGTCGATTGCAAATTGTGGGAAACAGTTATATGTCACACAGTCCGGTTCGCGATGCGACAGCACGCGGTCGCATCTATGTCGGTATTTTTGATGACTCATTGTGTCTGTTGACAATGACGAATATTGTGAAGTGTGCGAGTTGTAACGTTGTGATCAACGAACTTCTGGCATTTGTTAGAAACGTAATGGACTTTATGGATGAAGAAAGTATACACCAGCTATGTACTACATCCTTCTCAGTAGACGATATTGCGAAGGCAAAAACACTGCTCTTTAATGCAATACCGAGCACTAAGAAGATGCCTGTGAGACGAAAACAGGACAAGAAAAGAATGTCTAGGGACCTCGACGACATCATTAGTTTAATGAAAAGCGCTGACCCCCAGATATTTCCTGTATTTGTAGCCAAAGACTTGCATCTGTTACCTCCTGTAACATTCGATCATGTGGATGTTACACGGTTTTTGAGGGAACTTCTGTGGTTGAAAAATCGATTGAGTACAATGGAAGAGAATATTGTGACCTCGGATCAATTCACTCAACTAAAGCAAGAGGTAGACTATATGAAACATGCCTCCATAGTAGATGATTACTCCTCAAGGGTAAATGTAAATAAAAGAAGAGGAGCTTGCTTGCAAAACAGTCCTGAGATGGATAGTGGACCCATTGGACTTCCGTATGTACCCACATATGTATCAATAAAATCGCCACTAGTATCAGCAGTTTCTGAGGTCAACAACCTACCTACTATGACAAATAAAAATAATAATTCCAGCTCTCTCAGCTGCAAGCAAAACGATGAGACAAGTTTGCATCGGCGCGTGGAGGCACTGACTGTGGATTCGCCGCAGCAATGTGATAGTGAATATCGCACGAAAACGGTATATAATGTTGGCGCAGGTGCGGTCGAGATGCAAGACAAATCGTCACGGGTGGAGGCCAACGTAAGCGCTGAGGTCTCGCAACAGGGGGCGGAGCCGGTTGTAGGATCCCCGCCATGCGCACGCGTCTCGTCCGGGAACCAGCGAGCCCCTACTAGTAAACATAGACCGATGATATCCGAACAGCTGATGTCTAATACTGTGAACTCGGACGACGCGCGACGTTTATCTTTGTGTACTGCTCAGAATGCGTCGAGTTTAAATGTAAATAGTGATCAAATGGTAGGGGACACGGAATGGCAGATTGTACGGAATAAGTCTGCTAAACGTTATAGGCTGTTTGGACAAAGGGGGTGCGCCCCCATCGCGAGTGATGGTAAATTTAGGCCAGCTGATATTAAAGTGCCTCTTTTAATTTCAAACGTTAGTAAAGACACGAGTGAAATGGACATAACAAATTATATAAGAGAGAAAACAAACGAGAGTGTAGTGCTAAAAAAGATCAATATGAAAAAAGGTAAAATGTATGATGCTTATAAGCTGTATGTCTCAAAGTACAAATTAGATTTATTTTTAAATGATGAGTTTTGGCCTAGCGGTATAACGTTTAGGCGGTTTGTACATTTTATGTACAAACCGAAATTGAATAATATTGTTAAAGTTAATAAATAGCATTTTATATGGATAATAAAGGTCAGTGTATTACAATGGTCAGTTTTAATTGTTGTTTTGTTTCTAGATCTTTTAGGGATATACAAAATCTCTGTAATAAATCAGACCTAGTGGCTCTCCAGGAGACGTGTTTACTCCCCCATGACATAGCTACATTAGGAACCATATCGACTGATTTTGAATACACCGGTAAATCGGCTGTGGACACGTCTGCTGGACTGCTAAGGGGTCGACCTTATGGGGGAGTGGCGATTTTATGGAGGAGGGGCATTTTTGACAGTGTTTCTGTAATAAACTGTAGTAGTGTACGCCTGGTAGCAATCAGAGCCACAGTCTCCCAGCGTTCTGTCATAGTATTCTCTGTCTACATGCCTACTAACTCGCCGGAGAACTTAACTGATTTTACTGAAGTGTTGGGGGAAATAAGTGCAATTGTAGAAAGTGAAAATGTTGAGAGCATATTTATATTGGGGGATTTTAATGCACATCCGCAAGAGTTGTTTTATAATGAGCTTTGTAACTTTTGTTCCGACCATGGTTGGCGGTGTGCTGATGTAGATAAACTGGGTCTTATGTCTAATGCTTATACTTTCGTCAGCGGGGCTCATGGTAGTAGGCGTTGGCTGGATCATTGCGTGGTCTCCGAGTCTGCTGCCAGGTGTGTTGCCGAGGTTGAGGTAATTGAGGACGTGTTTGTGTCGGATCATCTTCCTCTTTTGGTAAGATGCGAGTTGAAGTCTGTCCGGCCGAAAGTACCGTCTCGCCGAGTAGATAGAAGCTCAGTAGTGTGGGGTGAGAGAGATGATGTTCAAATATATAATTATCACGAGATGTGTCACAATAGTCTGCGAGAATTTGATTTCCCCCCGGAGTTTGCTGTTTGCAGTCATGGGTCCTGCAACCTGAAGGAGCATAAGCTGGTGCTAGATAACTTCTATATGAGAATTGTTAGGGCTCTAAGTGACGCGGCGTCAGTGACTAATGTCAGGGACGTAGAGAGGTCTAAAGGGCGTAATAAAAGTAGACAGCTCTGTGGTTGGAATAAATATGTCCAGGAGTCTCATCGTTTAGCCAGGCTTAATTACCAAATTTGGCTGTCATATAATAGACCCCAATCTGGTAAAATTTATGATGACATGAATGAGTCACGTAAAATTTTTAAAAGTCGACTTAAGTGGTGTCAACGTAATCAAGACCAGCTAAAAATGGACGTATTGAACAAACACAGAGCTGCAAAGAACTTTGGCAGTTTTTGGAAGGCCACTAAGAGGACTGATGCTAAGCCCAGTCTGCCGACGAGAGTGGGAGGGGAGAGTGACCCGGCACAAATAGCTCATATGTTCATGGACCATTTTAAGGTACACTCCCCTCTAGGTTCCTCGACCACCACAGTAAGTAACTTGGGTGAGTGTCAGGGTGATATGCCGCTATTGCGCGTTACTACAGCGCAGGTTCGTAATATTATTTGGGAAATGACCGGTGGGAAGTCTCCTGGCCATGACCATATTAGCATCGAGCACTTAAGACATGCGGGGGTTCACCTACCGAGGGTATTGGCTCTTTTCTTCACAATGTGCATAAGTCATTCGTATTTACCTCAGGACATGTTAAAAACCATCGTAGTGCCCATTGTGAAGGATAGAACTGGCGATGTCTCGGATAGGGGGAACTACCGCCCTATCTCCTTGGCAACCACGATTGCAAAAGTACTGGACAGTGTGCTTAACTCTTGGTTAGAGAAATATTCAAACATACATGATGCTCAGTTCGGATTTCGACCTGGACTTTCCACTGAAAGCGCTATCGTCGGTCTTAAGCACACTGTTCAGTATTATACAAACCGTAAGACGCCGGTTTACGCCTGTTTCCTGGATCTCTCCAGGGCTTTCGACTTGGTGTCGTATGATGTGCTCTGGAGGAAGCTTGGGGACAGGGGTGTACCGGCGGAAGTCTTAAATATATTTAAGGTTTGGTATGCCAATCAAACAAACCATGTGAGGTGGGCTGACACGCTCTCAAACGCATATAGGTTGGAGAGCGGGGTGAGGCAGGGGGGTTAACCTCTCCCACGCTCTTCAATATTTATATCAATGACCTCATTGTGGGGCTGAGCAGCATGCGTGTTGGATGTAGGATTGACGGTGTTAGTGTCAATAACTTAAGCTACGCAGATGACATGGTGCTGCTCGGCCCGACTATGGGGGGACTGATGGACATGTTGAGGGCATGTGAGGACTATGCACTGGAGCATGGGCTCACATACAATGTGAAAAAGACGGAGTACATGGTCTTTAAGGCTGCCGGTAAGTGTCCTAAAATCGCATACAATATAACCCTTAATGGCTTGAGCATCAAACGTGTAAACATGTTTAAATATTTGGGACACATTATTGCCGACGACCTTAAAGACGATTTCGATATTGAGAGGGAGCGCAGGGCTCTAGCGGTTAGGGGTAACATGTTGGCTCGCAGATTTTCTCGGTGCTCCGAGGATGTTAAAATCACGCTTTTCAACGCCTACTGCCAAAACATGTACACGGGGAATCTGTGGGTTACGTATACCAAAAGGTCTCTGGATACTCTGCGTGTCCAATATAATAACATCTTCAGGATGCTGTTGGGGCTGCCCCGCTTCTGTAGTGCATCGGGGATGTTTGCCGAATATCAAACTGACGGTTTCGCAGCGATCATCCGTAAAAAAACGGTATCCCTGATCCGCAGAGTGCGGACCAGTCACAACAGTATCCTGATGACCCTGGCGGATCGACACACTTCACCGCTCTGGAAGTGCCTCATAAGGAGAGTAATAACTGAAGGGAATAGTTACTAGTTGTTCGCATTAATTTATTTATTTAAATCGAATTCTATTTTAAAATTTAATTTTAACTTTTATGACGTTTTAATTTTATTTTATTTATTGATTTTGTGTCCATTGGATTATTTATTTTCAATTCGTTTTTATTTCCAATTTTAATTTTAGTTATGTTACAAATTGATCGGGATTTATTTTTATTTTAATTAATTTTAATTTTAATAATTTAATTGACTGGATTTTTATTATTATTATATTATTTTTATCATTCAATTTATTATAATTATGTTATTTAAATTTTATTTTTATGTATTGCGTGTTTGTCTGTGTGTATTATGTGGTATTTTAATTTTAATATGGATCCATGGATATCTGAAATAAACAATTTTTATTTTTATTTTTTATTTATTTATTATTTATATGTCCTCTAAGTTAATTTAAATACAAAAAAAACGGCCAAGTGCGAGTTGAACTCGCCTATGAAGGGTTCCGTAGCAGCAAGTAACATAATATAAAAGTTCTTGTAGTTCGTTGTAACTTTGATTTATGTTTTAACACGTTCGCAGTAGTAGTGATTTTTCTCGGCGAAAATTGCGGTTTATGACGTATTAAAAAAAACTACTTACTAGATCTCGTTCAAACCAATTTTCGTTGGTAGTTTTTATAGCAATGTATATCATATATTTTTTTTAGATTTATCATTCTCTTAGTTTAGAAATTAGATAAGATAGAGAAGAATTTTCGTTATTAGTTTTTATAGCAATGTATATCATATATTTTTTTTGGATTTATCATTCTCTTAGTTTAGAAATTGAGGGGGGGGCACATTTTTCCACTTTGGTCTCTTGCGCAAACTATTCAATTTAGAAAGAAAAATTGTTAGAAACCTCAATAGCATTTTTTAAGACGTAGGTATCTATAGATACGAATGAGTTTGATGGAAAAAAAAAATTGAGTTTTAGTTCTGAGTATGGGAACCCCCAAAATTTGCTGCTTTTTTCTAGTTTTATATGAAAATCTTAAAGCGAATTACTGAATACATCTACTTACCAAGTTTTAATAGCATAGGCCTTATAGTTTCGAAGGAAATTGCCTGTGACATACGGACGGACAGACAGACAGACATGACGAATCTATAAGGGTTCCGTTTTTGCCATTTGGCTACGGTGATGTACATCTAGCTAATTAGGGGCTACTCTCACAGTCCTCAAAATTCCCTGACAGTGCCTCTTAATCCTCCAGGCAGGGACAAACTTTTTTCTTTTCATTGCTAGTTACAATTTGTTACAACTAATAAATCGCTGATTATAACACTTCAACAAACCACGGCTTTGAGGTAATGTACCTACCTATGTATCCAATGACCTGATGTATTAGGTATATCCTCACGGACCGCCTGAAGTAGGTACCTGAATAAATCTTTATTACCTATTACCCGGCCATTATTCTGCTCAAATGCTTGCATGTGGTTGTTCTAGCCTCAATAGATTTGAATTATCTGTTAGGGTTCAAGTGAGTATCCTATTACGTACGGCTAAAATATTTACCTAATAGAGATCGAACGTTATTGAGGTTCAAAATAGTTTAGTTTATCTAGAGAATTTGAGCATTGAATTTATGAGACCTTGATTATTCATTTGAAGAGCCATTATATTTACAACATCAATGACAAAGAAGCGCTCGTGGCCCCGCGGACTCAGTGTTCTGTAAACTATCACTGCAGTAAGCAACTTTCACTATAGCCGATCCATGAATGGGTGACTATCCATGTGATCACTTTGTGACATTTATTAGAGCGTTTCCGTGCTTCGGAGGGCACGATAAGTCCCGGTTGCCAGTAAAATGGCAGTCGTTAAGCTAAGTTGAAGGCTTTATTTCAACAGCAGGCAGTCACAACCTGCGCCTGTCCATTTAAACAAGGCAATACGGCTCACCACCTATTACGTGGGACAAATTTATACAAAGGTGAAATGTGGGCATATAATATGCCTCTGCCTACCCCTTCGGGGGTAAAGGCGTGACCATATGTATGTATGTATGTATCAATGACAATGTGAGTAGAAATGATTACATCAAAAAATCAAGGTAACTCAGTCCTTTTTTTTAAACGTTCCTACACTCTACAATTTTGTAGTGAAGGGCAATCATAAGTCCTTCAAAGGACAATGGCAGTTCCCCTTACTAGCAATTGTCTGACATAAAAGATGAGCGCACGTAAGTGAAAAATATGTCAAGCGTTTCAGTTTCGCTAGTAGATTCCATAAATGAATTCTTTTTCCATCGAGAAAGCCGCAAAATAAAGATCTTGTATATTGATCGTTAGGTTATGTTGTCATACTTAGTCCCGCCATACCTACCTATACATATAAATTTTCAAACACTATGGTGACTACAGACTACAGTATTGTAACCGACTGGAGTGTTTCTCGATGGTCATACTGATATGTCAGAACTATTATTTTATTGAATGTATACCTACACGTTTTGACTAACTCTAATAAAAAATCTAGTACTTACCTATACAAAATAGTACGAGCCAGCGGCGGCCTTAGGGGGGGGGCGAACGGGGCAACCGCCCGGGGCCTCGCGTTTGCAGGGGCCTCGCGGAGACGCGCAACAAGCTTGCCGGCTCAAGTCAGAGGTGGGCTATTTTAAATTAACACGTAAAATCGTTATCGCTAAAACCACTTGCTGAAACGCGATGAGAGTGCGGTGGCATCGGTGAAGGCCGTTAAATACCAACTAAGCGATATATGTGATGCTCTAAAGGATTTAGCAGAAAATACAACAGATTGTCAGCTGGTCAGTGAGTGCCATTCTATAGAGAAGGAAATAACTACCTACGAATTTGTAGTTTCGCTTGTCATATGGTATGATATTCTTACCAAGATAAATATTATAAGTAAAATGTGGCAAAGCAAAAACATGCACTTAGATGTAGCTTTGCAACATCTAGGTGCATTCACAATTATCGAGAAAATGGGTTTCAGGCATCCCTTGTAACCGCGAGAGAAATAGTCGAAGAAAATTATATTGACAGAGAGTTTAGAGAAGTTAGAAGACGACGTAAAAGACGGCATTTTGACTATGAAGCTCAGGAATTGAACGCGGAAGAGATTTTCAAAACAAACTATTCTTATGTCATTGTCGATAGTGTGGGCGCAAGCTGCCATCCAAGATTTGAGGCACTTAAACATCATGAGAGCATATTTGGATTCATGTATAATATAAAAAGATTAAAAGAAATGAGTGATAGTGAGCTTTTGAAGCAATGCAGCAACTTGCAAATATCTTTGACAGTAGGAGAATCATGTGATATTGATGGACATGAATTGTATGAAGAACTGCATATGTTCATTCGCATGTATGAAGGAAACGACGACATTATCTTGGTGCTGAAATACATAATAAAAAACAAAATAACTGAAGTTTACCCCACTATCGAAATAGTCCTGAGAATTATTGCCACCACACATGTTACAGTTGCGTCTGCTAAAAGGAGTTTTTCGAGGCTTAAAATTATTAAAACACTAGCGGACGTCGCGCGGTTTCACCCGCGTAGTTCCCGTTCCCGTGGGAATACGGGAATAAATATAGCCTATGTTCACCGCAAAGAGCGAAGCTTTCCAACAGTGAAAGAATTTTTCAAATCGGTCCAGTAGTTCCGGAGCCTATTCGTTACAAACAGACAAACAAAAAACAAAAAAACAAAAAAACAAAGAAACAAAAAAACATCTTTCCTCTTTATAATATTAGTATAGATATAGATATTTGAGGAATTCGATGACACAAGATCGGCTTTCAGCCCTTGCTATTCTTTCAATCGAAAATGACGTAGCTCATTCGTTAGATTATTGTGATCTAATTAAAGATTTTAGTCTTAAAGTCGCAAACATCTGTTTTAAAATTTATCGTCTCTGTATTTGTTAATTTTGTAAATCCTTTAATATAATATATTTTAAAACTGTTCTTTATTTGTATAACTTTAGCATTTCTCGTCAAACATGACAAATACCTAAACTAAACAACCAGAGCCACTCACTTTTCCCATACTTTTCATGAAGGACGAAGGACCTCGCAAAGACCTGCCGCCCGGAGCCTCGCAATGGGTAAGGCTGCCGCTGGTACGAGCAGTAGGTAAACAAGTTGCTACAGATATAACTGTTGCTAGAAACTTTTAAGTAGGTACAAATACAGGAGTGGGGTATAGATTTGTTGCCAATATGATCGAGAGTCATGTCATGAAAGAAAAATAAAACCACAATTTTTTCATTTCTTTTATTTCACTTGTATAACATTTCCCATCGGCGCAATATGTTCACACATATAATGCAATTAACACAAACAATGCGCGTAGGCCTCGATTGTCTCCCACGATCTTCCATTATCGAAGAACAACAAATCCAATTCACAAATAAACAGTCCAGTAGGGAATAGCACAAGGTCACTCAAAAGCTATATCAAGAGTCCTTTGGGCACGCACTAGTCTCACGAGGAAATAATCAGAGTCCATAAAACAGTCCAGGGTCAGTTATTATTAAAGAAAATCAGAAAAAGCATACAAAACAACACTTTCGACAAAAAGCGCGGCGTATTCTGTAATCTGTCATGTCAAACTGACAAGGTACGAACGCACGGTTTGATTGGCTAGCTCACACGCCTTACGGCTGTGAATAATCGTTGAAAATCTTTTAAAATGTAGATTTAACACCGGCTTTTATTGGAACATTTAGATGCTAGTAAAATCACAAAATAAACAATTAATTACATGGCGTAACTCATTTTATGGGCGTTTTTAAATTATCAGACAATTTTCTGCCATTGTTCTTTGCTGAACTGCTGTCACGTTAAGAGCAAAGTCGACCAATAGCGAACACAAACGGCAACCCATCTCATTTGCCGTATGGCGCGATGCATAGGTACCTAGTAGTGATCGTTTACAAAACACTAAGCTTTGCAGTTACGAGTGCTTCATACTGAATCAATCCAAAACTATGAACATAGTTTTGGTTTGGTTTAGTTAAGTAATTTAGTTTTTTTCTTTCTTATTTAAATTCGACCGTGTAACCTCAGTCATATTATAAATGGCCAAAGAATTAAAGGTCAAGGTATAACCTTCCGTCAAGCTAAATGGTTGTCGCCACTCAATGTATTATACTCATATACGAATGAGGCGTGTAGTTCAAAGCCCCTCTGTAGCCAAATGGCAAAAACGGAACCCTTATAGATTCGTCATGTCTGTCTGTCTGCCCGTTCGTATGTCACAGTCACTTTTCTCCGAAACTGGAAGGCCTATGCTATTAAAACTTGGTAGGTAAGTAGATGTATTCTGTGAACCGCATTAAGATTTTCACATAAAACTTTTAAAAAAGGAGTAAACTTTGGGGGTCCCCATACTCAGAGCCGATAGTCAAAAATCTTTTTTTTTATCACACCCGTACGTGTGGGTACGTATCTATAGATAGGTTTTCAAAAATGCTATTGAGGGTTCTAACATCTTTTTTTTCTTAAGTGAATAGTTTGCGCAAGAGACACTTCCAAAGTGGAAAAATGTGTGTCCCCCCCCCTCTAACTTCTAAACTAAGAGAATGATAAATCTAAAAAAAATATATGATGTACATCGCCATAAAAACTAGCAACGAAAATTGGTCTGATAGAGTTGGTAGATTTTTTTAGTACGTCATAAACCGCAATTTTCGGTTACAAAAACCACTATCACTGCGAACGTTTTAAAACATCAATCAAAGTTACAACGAACTACACGAACTTTTATACTATGTTACTTGCTCCAACAAAACCCTTCACGGGCGAGTCCAACTCGCACTTGGCTGTTTTTTTTGTTATAGCGACTACAGAAATAGGTACGTCATTTGTGAAAATTTCAGCTCTCTAGCTATAACGAGTCACGGCAGATAATAATATACGGACGGACAGCGAAGTCTCATGAATAGGGTCCCGTTTTAAAACTTTGGGTACGGACCCCTATAAAGAAATTATAAGAAAATGTGTACACTTGACACCGATTTGTTTTTGTTGAGTGACATATTTTATTGTGTCATCGGCATCGCTATCACCCTCCGGACAACTAAAAGCTCTAGTCCAAACAGGGCATTAGACTACGTAGGTACATAAGGTATGAGTTGCGAGTTCAATAACCCGCGCACTGGTCGTTGTCCTACAGTTACCTTGAAAACTTGCTGATGTCTCGTATCGGTTGTTTTTGCTAACCCTCAATAACTGATTTTAATTCTTAAATTATATACCTACTTTATGTTTTTGTTAAAGCTTTTTGTTGGTCAATTCGTATTCGAGCTATTATTATGTCGACTTTTGTGAAGAAAACTTTATAGGAGCGTTATGAATTTTTGAGATGGGGAATAAATATTAAAAATATATTTGAGGGGGGCTTCCAGATAACACATGTGTTTCTTTTATCGCTTTTTAGTACGAACATTCCGTGCGCGACTTCGACTCACACTTGGCCGGTTTTTTTGATGATTAAAAATTATAAGTTTCGTTTTTTTTGCTAGTCACAATACTATATTGCGCAATATGTGTGACAATATTTTTTTCTATCATATCACTAAAAGAAATAGGTAGGTACCTATCTTTAAAACACCTAGATAAATCTTTGAGAAAAAAGGTCGTTTAAAAATGGTATCAAAATGATTCAGATTCCTTGCACCCCTTAACAAATGCAGGGTTGAAGACAATAGACAAATATTAGGTATGTATGCATTATTATACCTCTCTACAAAATGTAATTTGGGAATAGGTAGGTATGACCAAAGCTTAGAAAAGTGACTGTCATGTGAAATGTAGCTAACCTATAGGTATCCGCATAGGAGTCAAACATAAGATAATTATTATCTCATAGTGTTATCGTATCGTATTTTGTCCTTGGAAAATAATAATAATAATAGATAAGTTATTGCACAATATTTCATAATTGTGTTATATGTGTGCACTATATTGTAGGTACTTATTTATGTAACATTACAACATATTGCGCAAATAAGTATTTGCAATGGTATATTATTAGCCTTTACTCTGTTAAAGTGAGAAAGAAATTTAAAAAAAAATACGTTACTTTAGAGTAGATATAGGTATATTAAAAATTGCACCATGTTATGTAATAGGATATTGTGCAATATCCAGGGTATTTCTGCAATAGTAGAACAAAATCTGAGTAGGTACTCATAGATTTACGTCAAGATTTTCAATTTTAGTTTTCGGAACAATATAGGTAAATAGAATAATGTTTATGTGTAATGAACACACACATGCGTTATTACCCTTTTTTTTAACGTGAGGGAAAATCCTCATGGATGCTATGCCGGACTCCTACCGACTAAAACGTCACGTTTCGCCCAACAGCCTACGGTTGGGAGCCCCGGGTAAGCCCTCGGAAGGATGTCCCAGAACTGCGTTATTACCCTGCCTACGTGAACACTTATACCTATACCAAGGGAAAAAATGGCACGTATAAAAAATAAGCGCCTCATGTAATATGTTCGTAAAAAAAATCTATTGTATCGTTATAAAACAAGTAATCTAGACTAACTTGGGTCAGTCGTCAAAGTGTCTCCCAACATATTGATGTGCTTGTAATTGAAGGGTTTTTGTCTAGGTACGGTAGGGGCGGCTCCATTTCACAAAATTTTACGCGGGTAGCGCGAACATCCTCTACTTTCTACACTTAGGTACTAATTTTGGGTCGGCAGCGCGATTGTGGCGCCTCTGGTGTTGCAAACGTCCATAGGCTGCGGTGACCACCGGTACATCTGGTGGTGCCGTATGCTTGTCTGCCACTTTGTTGGTATAAAAAAACTTACATAAAATAGTCTTCAAATAAATATGACTCATATCTACTGAAGTACAACCCTAGCAGAACTCGATTGCACAATATTGTGTAATCGTCGCAATAAAAATGTGTAACAGGTTTAGCTAAGCCGCATTCGAGCACCAGCTTTCGCATTAAGCATAGCTACTGAAGTCATCAAAAACATCAAAATGAGAGGACATTTTGAGCATGACTTTTTTGGCTGCCAGCCATTCCCTTCTCGTTTTGGCCCTTGGGGCCATGGCCTTGGACCTTGGGGTCGAGGAAGACCCACCGAGTGCACTGAATTTGGTAGACCTGGTTGCGGATCTCATGAAACAACTGGATGCAGGCGTCGCTGCCAGAGGTCAACTTTTCCGCCAACTCGTGAAGATCATCACCATGAAAGGTCAGGTCCGCATGAGCAAGAGCATGAAGGTGAAGATGAAAATGGAAATGGCAATCAAGAGCATTCTAGACCAGATGGTCACGGATGTGGTCAAAACGATCAAGTAGAAGAACCCCGCTGTCATGGTCATTGTCAAGGGCCATCGAAATGGGGATTCTATCGTCACAATTGGTTTGGTCCACATCACCGTGGTTTTGGACCAGACTGTCGTGATTTTGGGTCAAATCACTGCGGTTTCGGACCACACCATCGTGGCTTTGGGCCAGATCACCGTGGATTTGGGTCAAACCACTGTTGTTTTGGACCAGTTCATCGTGGTTTTAGGTCAGACCACCATGGTTCAGGGCCGAGATCTTGCCCAAGGGGAGACTTTGAAAGGTTTGGTTTCGGTTTTGAGCACCGCGGACCGTGGGCAAGGCTGGCTCACCATAGACCCGGTCCGTATGACAGACCTAGTGGACGTCACGGAGACTGCGGAGCTCGTCACTGCAGGCCACACTGCTCAGGGAATAAAGAAAAACAAGGACATCATGGCAAACATTGTGAGAGAAATGAAAATCAACCTTGTTTGAGTAAGAAGAAGGATCAAGATGTGACTGGAGACACTGTATTGGTGCAGCGAATTGTCGTGGAAAGAGCCCCCGCTAGACCGCAATCTGTTTGAAGAAACATGGACATTCAATATCTTTTTAATTAATAAATTATGTAATCTTATTTCACGTGTTTATTTCACCTGACCGTTTTTTAGGGTTTCGTAGCCAAATGGCAAAAACGGAACCCTTATAGATTCGTCATGTCTGTCTGTCTGTCCGTCTGTCTGTCCGTCCGTGTGTCACAGCCTTTTTTCTCCGAAACTATAAGGCCTATGGTATTGAAAATTGGTAACTAGATGTATTCTGTGAACCGCATTAAGATTCTTATATAAAACTAGAAAAAAAGCAGTAAATTTTGGGTGTCCCCATACTCAGAACTGAAACTCAATTTTTTTTTTCATCAAGGCCATACGTGTGGGGTATAGATAGGTCTTCAAAAATGCTATTGAGGTTCCTAAAATCATTTTTTCCTTAAGTGAACACAAGAGACACTTCCAAAGTGGAAAAATGTGTGTCCCCCCCCCCCCCCTCTAACTTCTAAACTAAGAGAATGATAAATCTAAAAAAAATATATGATGTACATTGCCATAAAAACTACCAACGAAAATTGGTTTGAACGAGATAGAGCTGGTAGTTTTTTTTAATACGTCATAAACCGCAATTTTCGGTTAGAAAAATCACTACCACTGCGAACGTATTAAAACATCAATCAAAGTTACAACGAACTATAAGAACTTTTATATTATGTTACTTGCTGCTCCGAAACCCTTCATGGGCGAGTCCAACTCGCACTTGGCTGGTTTTTTTATATCTATCCACATATAATAAAACTGTAGAGAGTCGAGAAACGTTCATGGAACATAATTAGGATTTTTTTTACTGTATGGCATTCTCTAATCGATACTGAAGCCTAAAATGTAATTATAAAAAAATGTCTGTCTGTCTGTTTGTATCCCTCCCATAAGTATCAGGTGCTGCCAAGTATCATTTCAATATAATTCAGTACCCGAAACTACTGAATCTAATGGAATCTCTAACTTCTAAACTAAGAGAATGATAAATCTAAAAAAAATATATGATGTACATTGCCATAAAAACTACCAACGAAAATTGGTTTGAACGAGATAGAGCTGGTAGTTTTTTTTAATACGTCATAAACCGCAATTTTCGGTTAGAAAAATCACTACCACTGCGAACGTATTAAAACATCAATCAAAGTTACAACGAACTATAAGAACTTTTATATTATGTTACTTGCTGCTCCGAAACCCTTCATGGGCGAGTCCAACTCGCACTTGGCTGGTTTTTTTATATCTATCCACATATAATAAAACTGTAGAGAGTCGAGAAACGTTCATGGAACATAATTAGGATTTTTTTTACTGTATGGCATTCTCTAATCGATACTGAAGCCTAAAATGTAATTATAAAAAAATGTCTGTCTGTCTGTTTGTATCCCTCCCATAAGTATCAGGTGCTGCCAAGTATCATTTCAATATAATTCAGTACCCGAAACTACTGAATCTAATGGAATGATACTTGGCAGAATCTGAGCTTATGATCCGAGAAAGGTTCTAGGATACTTTTGATGACAATATTTTGCACGGTTCCTTTGGGAAACGGCATTAAAGACAAAATGGTTTTTGAGTTGTATTTGCTTAACGCGTGGTCTGATTTCAAATATTTTTTCTTACACAAGTATTTATTCTCTTTCTGACACAGCAAGGGAATACTTTGAGGATTGCTCTACACAAGTTTCAATATTGAGGGATTTGTAGTTCATAAATTAGAGACATTTCGAGTTTTCCTAAACTTAGAATTCATGGGTTCCTTTGAATGTAGGTAAGGATCATTCTAAACTTGCGTGTTTGATTAATGATAAAAGAGCTTAAAGATTAAAGCTATTAAGTAAAAAAAATGCAGTCCAGTCAGTGAATTGTTTTAGAATAGACTTAATTTTTAAGTTCTTTTATGATTAAGCAAACAGGACAGTTTCACACGCTCCTATGAGCCTGATGAAGAAATGTTTTCCTTTCATATACCTTTGCTCACTCTTTCTCTAATGTGATGTAAACGAAGTTACAGGGGTTAGCTAGTATACACTATAATCAATACTTGCACTTCTATAAGATAAGATAACCGTGTGTTAGATAATGTTTGCAAACCTTGAATGGAACGCGGTTTATTGATAAAATACGTTGATAATCACATTATTATCTCCGAAAAGATAAACAGATGCAAATTATACGTTGGGGCGAAAGATCTTGGTGGTTTAATTTCCTCTTTATAATACTTGTGCAGAAGTATAGATTAATTAATTTTACGTGTGGAATTCTTCACGAACGCTATGCCGGTGTCCTGGCAGCAAACACCACGCGGTTACTACCAACTGCCTACGGCTCGGAGTACGCATCTACCTGGACAGTCCAGTTCTCTTTGCGACTCGGAGTTGTGAGCTGTGCTCGAAATGACAGATTTACATACACCGCGACATATAGACTGCAAGGATGGGGAGCTTGTTGTAGAACTAGTCAAACAGATAAAGTCTACAATCAGCGAATGTCAAATCCACAAAATACCTATCAGAGTTAAAAATTCCTGTGGTTATGGTTCATTGCTTACCATCGGGTCATCAATTTCATAAATTTCCTGGAAATTTCTTCGTAGGTGCTATCAAGCTTTCGAAGTTTTAGTTTTATCCGCCGTTTATCGTTTTATATCACCTTTTACGACCACGACGATATTTTATTGCTTTTGTCTATAATATAAAGTATAAACTAACTAGAGCGTGATTTATTAGTTACGCAGCACTGTATTATTTCAGTAGACCTTGAGTAACTTTCATTTATGAAGCTCATAAATCGAGTACCTATAGAAAATAACGTACTATACTTTTCTCGCTACTAAATTACGATTTCATTATACGAGTATAAGTAAGATGTAGTTTTATTTCTTTACTTCGTTCGTTGGCAGTAAATTTTAGCGCTCTTTTCTTAGAGCTCTTTTGCGGTCTGTGATTTTCTTCACACAATATCAAATGTACGTTATTCGCAATACTTCTCTTTAGTAAAGTATTGCGAAAGTAAGAGATAGCTCCTTTTTAGTACCGAAGATTATGATAAAATACATCTGTAGCTACCTAGGTATATATTATCTGTGATAATAATGTAAAAGATATCGCAGTTTGTCCAAATTCCAAATGCAAGTTCAACGGACGATTTCGGTATCTACCTAACTATTGTCAATATTATTTTCTGCCATCAAAACAAACAAATTTTCATATTGTTTCTGAACTTCCGATTGTTTTATCTTATCTCGACTTGTCTTACGTCTCCTCACCTTATATAACCTCGCCTCGTCTTATCCCATTTCATTTACCCTACAGGAGGCTGTACCTGGGGATCGTGCGAAGCATGGCCCTGTACGGGGCTCCCGTATGGGCGGAGACCCTGACGGCCAGCAATGAGGCTCGACTGCTGAGCCCGCAGAGAGTGATGGCCGTCAGGGTGATAAGAGGATACCGCACGATCTCCGGTGAGGCGGCATGTCTCCTAGCCGGGACCCCTCCATGGGACCTGGAAGCGAGAGCCCTTGCGTCACTGTTCAGATGGCGCAAGGAGGCGCTGGAGCGGGGCCAAAGGCCTGCGTCTCGAGAAATCGAGGCCCAGCGGACCCTGCTCCACCAGGAAAGTCCTTAAGATGTTAGTAGGACCCCGCATCCCGCCTTGGAACTACGTTAAATCAGTAAATTTTGCGGGCTAATGACCGTCCATGTGCTCGGTCAGCACACTGCAATAATGCAGAGTTTATTAACATTTATTAATTTACGTATACTAAGTTCAGTTCACGTCTAGCAGCAAGGCGACGTCCTCATCTATACCTACTTATAATAAAACTGTTGAGGGTCGAGAGTCTGTACATGGAAGATATTTTGAAAATTTTAATTGCAGGGCGTTCTCTAATCGATACTGATGCCGAAAATGTAATTTAATTTTTTCATGTCTGTCTGTCTGTCTTTCCGTCTGTCTGTCTGTATCCCGAATAAGTATCACGCCGAAACTACTGAATCGATTTAGATGAAACTTAATACAACTTGAGCTTATAATCCGAGGAAGGTTCTAGGATACTTTTGATCCCGATATTTTGCGCGGTTCCTTCAGGAGAGGGGATGAAATGCAAAATAGATTTTTAGTTATAATTTCTCACTACGTGGTCCGATTTCAAATATTTTTTTAGTGTCTGAAAGGAAGTACTTTAAGCATTATTCCGCACAATTTTCAATATTCAGGGTTATGTAGTTCAGAAATTAGGGGCATCACAACTTTCGATAAACCTAGAATTCAAGGTTCTTTTGAATGTGAGGGTAAATCTAAACGGGCGTGTTGGCTTAATCATAAAAGAGCTTAATGATTCAGGCTATTGTAAAACAAGTCCGCGCCGAAGGCGGGGACTGTGTTGTTTTAGAATAGACTTAATCTTTAAGCTCTTTTATGATTAAGCAAACAGGGCCGTTTCACAGCTGCTTGATGAGTCTCATGAACAAGTACCCCTACTTTCCTTTTTCACCTTATGTGACGTAAACGAAGTTGTGAGGGTCAGCTAGTTAGCAATAAATCCTATTTTATAGATGAATATGACATGCCTAAACACTTCGATTTCTTATAGGAAGAAAAAGACTTAAATGTTGTTAATAAATCTGTTAAATTAGATTTAGAAACATATCTTAAGAAAGCTCTAAAACTTACTATTGATGATACTAATGAAAATGTTGTTACTACCCGTTCGCTCTAACTTTGCCGCTGGCGTAGAGGCGTATACCCGAATTGTTAATTAGACTAAGTAAATTGACAGTAGTTAATGTCACTTCGTCATAGAAAATACGCAACATTGTATGAAGAAGTGACATTAGTTGCTGTCAATTTACTTCGTCTGATTAAAAATTCGACTTTACTATGGAGCCGAGCGGGAAAGTTAGAGCGAACAAGCAGTAATAAATCTGTTCATTTAGATTTAGAAATATATCAGAAAGCTCTAAAACTTACTATTGATGATACAAATGAAAATTTGTTAATAAATCTGTTTATTTAGATTTAGAAACATTTCTTAAGAAGGCTCTAAAACTTACTATTGATGGTTCTAATGAAAATGTTGTTACTACCCGTTCGCTCTAACTTTGCCGCTGGCGTAGAGGCGTATACCCGAATTGTTAATTAGACTAAGTAAATTGACAGTAGTTAATGTCACTTCGTCATAGAAAATACGCAACATTGTATGAAGAAGTGACATTAGTTGCTGTCAATTTACTTCGTCTGATTAAAAATTCGACTTTACTATGGAGCCGAGCGGCAAAGTTAGAGCGAACAAGCAGTAATAACTCTGTTCATTTAGATTTAGAAATATATCTTAAGAAAGCTCTAAAACTTACTATTGATGATACAAATGAAAATTTGTTAATAAATCTGTTTATTTAGATTTAAAAACATTTCTTAAGAAGGCTCTAAAACTTACTATTGATGGTTCTAATGAAAATGTTGTTACTTCCCGTTCGCTCTAACTTTGCCGCTGGCGTAGAGGCGTATACCCGAATTGTTAATTAGACTAAGTAAATTGACAGTAGTTAATGTCACTTCGTCATAGAAAATACGCAACATTGTATGAAGAAGTGACATAAGTTGCTGTCAATTTACTTCGTCTGATTAAAAATTCGACTTTACTATGGAGCCGAGCGGCAAAGTTAGAGCGAACAAGCAGTTATAAATCTGTTCATTTAGATTTAGAAATATATCTTAAGAAAGCTCTAAAACTTACTATTGATGATACAAATGAAAATTTGTTAATAAATCTGTTCATTTAGATTTAGAAACATATCTTAAGAAAGCTTAAAAACTTACTATTGATTGTAAAAATGAAAATCTGTTAATAAATCTGTTTATTTAGATTTAGAAACATTTCTTAAGAAGGCTCCAAAACTTACTATTGATGGTTCTAATGAAAATGTTGTTAATAAATCTGTTCATTTAGATATAGAAACATATCTTAAGAAAGCTCTAAAACTTACTATTGATGATACAAATGAAAATCTGTTAATAAATCTGTTTATTAAGATTTAGAAACATTTGTCAAGAAGGCTCCAAAACTTACTATTGTTGATACTAATTAAAAATGTTTTTAATAATCTGTTCATTAAGATTTAGAAACATATCTTAAGAAAGCTCTAAAACTTACTATTGTTGATACAAATGAAAATTTGTTAATAAATCTGTTTATTTAGACTTAGAAACATTTCTTAAGAAGGCTCCAAAACTTACTATTGATGGTTCTAATGAAAATGTTGTTAATAAATCTGTTCATTTAGATTTAGTAACATATCTTAAGAAAGCTCTAAAACTTACTATTGATGATACAAATGAAAATTTGTTAATAAATCTGTTCATTTAGATTTAGAAACATATCTTAAGAAAGCTTTAAAACTTACTATTGATTGTAAAAATGAAAATCTGTTAATAAATCTGTTTATTTAGATTTAGAAACATTTCTTAAGAAGGCTCTAAAACTTACTATTGGTGATACTAATGAAAAGGTTTTTAATAAATCTGTTCATTTAGATTTAGAAACATATCTTAAGAAAGCTTTAAAACTTACTATTGATGATACAAATGAAAATCTGTTAATAAATCTGTTTATTAAGATTTAGAAACATTTGTCAAGAAGGCTCCAAAACTTACTATTGATGGTTCTTATGAAAATGTTGTTAATAAATCTGTTCATTTAGATTTAGTAACATATCTTAAGAAAGCTCTAAAACTTACTATTGATGATACAAATGAAAATTTGTTAATAAATCTGTTCATTTAGATTTAGAAACATATCTTAAGAAAGCTCCAAAACTTACTATTGATAATACAAATGAAAATTTGTTAATAAATCTGTTCATTTAGATTTAGAAACATTTCTTAAGAAGGCTCTAAAACTTACTATTGGTGATACTAATGAAAAGGTTTTTAATAAATCTGTTCATTTAGATTTAGAAACATATCTTAAGAAAGCTTTAAAACTTACTATTGATGATACAAATGAAAATTTGTTATTAAATCTGTTTATTTAGATTTAGAAACATTTCTTAAGAAGGCTCCAAAACTTACTATTGATGGTTCTAATGAAAATGTTGTTAATAAATCTGTTCATTTAGATATAGAAACATATCTTAAGAAAGCTCTAAAACTTACTATTGATGATACAAATGAAAATCTGTTAATAAATCTGTTTATTAAGATTTAGAAACATTTGTCAAGAAGGCTCCAAAACTTACTATTGTTGATACTAATTAAAAATGTTTTTAATAATCTGTTCATTAAGATTTAGAAACATATCTTAAGAAAGCTCTAAAACTTACTATTGTTGATACAAATGAAAATTTGTTAATAAATCTGTTTATTTAGACTTAGAAACATTTCTTAAGAAGGCTCCAAAACTTACTATTGATGGTTCTAATGAAAATGTTGTTAATAAATCTGTTCATTTAGATTTAGTAACATATCTTAAGAAAGCTCTAAAACTTACTATTGATGATACAAATGAAAATTTGTTAATAAATCTGTTCATTTAGATTTAGAAACATATCTTAAGAAAGCTTTAAAACTTACTATTGATTGTAAAAATGAAAATCTGTTAATAAATCTGTTTATTTAGATTTAGAAACATTTCTTAAGAAGGCTCCAAAACTTACTATTGATGGTTCTAATGAAAATGTTGTTAATAAATCTGTTCATTCAGATTTAGAAACATATCTTAAGAAAGCTCTAAAACTTACTATTGATGATACAAATGAAAATTTGTTAATAAATCTGTTCATTTAGATTTAGAAACATATCTTAAGAAAGCTCCAAAACTTACTATTGATAATACAAATGAAAATTTGTTAATAAATCTGTTCATTTAGATTTAGAAACATTTCTTAAGAAGGCTCTAAAACTTACTATTGGTGATACTAATGAAAAGGTTTTTAATAAATCTGTTCATTTAGATTTAGAAACATATCTTAAGAAAGCTTTAAAACTTACTATTGATGATACAAATGAAAATCTGTTAATAAATCTGTTTATTAAGATTTAGAAACATTTGTCAAGAAGGCTCCAAAACTTACTATTGATGGTTCTTATGAAAATGTTGTTAATAAATCTGTTCATTTAGATTTAGTAACATATCTTAAGAAAGCTCTAAAACTTACTATTGATGATACAAATGAAAATTTGTTAATAAATCTGTTCATTTAGATTTAGAAACATATCTTAAGAAAGCTCCAAAACTTACTATTGATAATACAAATGAAAATTTGTTAATAAATCTGTTCATTTAGATTTAGAAACATTTCTTAAGAAGGCTCTAAAACTTACTATTGGTGATACTAATGAAAAGGTTTTTAATAAATCTGTTCATTTAGATTTAGAAACATATCTTAAGAAAGCTTTAAAACTTACTATTGATGATACAAATGAAAATTTGTTATTAAATCTGTTTATTTAGATTTAGAAACATTTCTTAAGAAGGCTCCAAAACTTACTATTGATGGTTCTAATGAAAATGTTGTTAATAAATCTGTTCATTTAGATTTAGAAACATTTCTTAAGAAGGCTCTAAAACTTACTATTGATGGTTCTCATGAAAATGTTGTTAATAAATCTGTTCATTTAGATTTAGAAACATTTCTTAAGAAGGCTCTAAAACTTACTATTGATGACACTTAAAAAAAATTGTTAATAAATCTGTTCATTTAGATTTAGAAACATTTTTTAAGAAGGCTCTTAAACTTACTATTGATGATACTAATATAAAAATCAATCAATACATATAATAAAATCGTAACAGGTCGCTGTCTGTACATGGAAGATAAATAAGAAAAAATATTATAGGGGGGCTTTATGAAGCAATAGAACCCAAAACAATGATTTTTAGAATTTTTGTCTGTTTGTCTGTATGTCTGTATATCTGTATGTCTGTATATCTGTTTGTCTGTACGGTTGTGCACGCTAATCTCAGTAACCGCTCAACCGATTGCAATGCGGTTTTTTTTATTGTGTTGAGGTTTGCTCCAGTTAACATTTAGCGTTTGTTTTATGTAAATCGGTTTAGAAATAAAAGAGTTATAACTCTTTTAAGAATCAGATATTTTGAAAATGTAGGTGTGTAGGGGTTTCTTTGAATGTGAGTGAACCTAAACTGGCGTGTTAGCTAGCGTGGACTGAATTGTTTTAAAATAGACTTAATCATTAAGCTCTTTTATGATTAAGCAAACAGGGCAGTTTCAGACGCTGCTTGATGACTCTGATGAAGAAATACCTCTCCTTTCATACACCTTATGTGACGTAAACGAAGTTGCTGGCTCAGCTAGTTGTTAATAAATCTGTTTATTTAGTGACACTAATACAAATATTGTTAACAAATCTGTTCATTTAAATTTAGAAACATTTCTTAAGAAGGCTCTAAAACTTTCTATTGATGATACTAATATAAAAATTGTTAATAAATCTGTTTATTTAGATTTCGAAACATTTCTTAAGAAGGCTCTAAAACTTACTATTGATGATACTTATGAAAATGTTGTTAATAAATCTGTTCATTTAGATTTAGAAACATTCCTTAAGAAGGCTCTATCCAACTTACTATTAATGATACTAATGATGACAACAAGAAAGTAATAAAATGTTACTAGTTATGTTGTGAGTACTTACAACTACTTTAGGTCCTAATAATGGGCGTCATCTATTACTCCAGCCGAAACTGAAATTCAAAACGCTTACACAAAAACGTTATTACTCACGTTAGCTAAATCGGTCTAATTGTTTAATTTTAATTAATAGGTACTGATTGTATTGAAAATTGTAACTAGGAGTCTACTGTTCTGCATGCATTTCAAGTCTTACTTGTTGTAATTAACCGGCACATAATGTGAAACTTATTTTGTGATTTTAGTCTAAAACTGTGAAATCATGTAAATTTTTAACGGATGCAGTCATCCGTTGTTTGAATTTAAAAGAGTAAATTGTATGACATTTAATATTATAGTACTGTGTATCTGCTAAATATATTGAATTATTACCTATTAATAAAACAAGTGTATAATTGAAGTCCCCGCCTATACCGAATTCCCAAGCTATAACATTATTGAGGCAGCGCATTAGGCGCATCATGGCACAGTTGAGCTACAGTTTGTTTTTAATTATATTTTTAACGCGGAATCGCTCGTGGCCCCCCGGACTTAGTGTTCTGGAGACGATCACTGCAGTAAGCAACTTTAACTATGGCCAGTCTTTGGATGTGTGACCAGCCATGTGACCACTTTGTGACATTTATTTGAGCGCTTCCTTGCTTCGGAAGGCACGATAAGCCGGTGGTCCCGTTTCTCAGTAAAATGGCAGTTGTTGAGCCAATTTGAAGGCCTTTTTAGGCGGCTTGAAAAAATTGAACAGCAGGCAGTCACAACCTGCGCCCGTCCATCTCAATACGGCAATATAGCCACAGTTAGCCAGCCGAAATAGACCCCCGGTCATGGAGGCCGATAGTCTTGGGTCAAAATATTGACTCAAAAATTCGTGGCTATACTTTTGATTAATGACGCCACTAGAACGAAGAGCGGTCATTGATACCGTAAACTCAAAAAAGCGTCATAGCAATGTTGCAAAGTGAAGTTCGCAAAATTAAGTCCAGAAATTATACATCTCTGACGAAAATGTGCTCAAATATTTGACAAAATCCTACCGGGAGTTAAGAGAAAGTAAAATTGGTAGCTTACTTAAACCATTATTGGAGCCTACGCACCGAAATTAAGTCATTTGTAAAAAAAATGGTAAGAATTTAATAGAAAAATACCTAAGTACCTAATTTAAGATTCTTACAAAAAGCAATTGGGAAAACTTTACAATGCCCTGTTTTGTGCTATTTTACCTGTTTTTTAAACTAAATGAATTGTGGTTTTTCTCATGCTCTTGGGAATAGAATGAGAAAGAGTATTGACTATTTTTGAACTCATTTTCCGCATGACCGAATTAATTTGGCAATAAAGGTGAGACCACACCAAGGCGTTCAGTCTGTAGGTACCTATCCAATTTTAAAAGACCTTAATCAACGTAATTTATTTTTTACTTGAGTCTGCCCACAGTTTGAGACCACGACCGATGGGGTGGAACCTGATTGAAACGTCAGGCAAATAAAATTGTACGCAACAGTAGCTTAAATAGGTATAGCTAAGTTTTCAGATTGTTGTTTGTCTATACCTACAACTTTAATATGCCCACTACGTGATTATACTTATTTCACTTGCACGCACACACGTGAATTAACCGCCATTTTCATGCTTAGGTAGGTAATCCATGACGGGGTCAACTTACATTCATTTTTTTAAATTTCAATCTAAAGCCTATCGAATCTATATATAGAATCATAAAAACAAAATCAAAAACACAAAAGGCAAGAAATACATACTACAATAATTTTATTGTTATCTCAATTTATGCCGAATATAACAACAGCTAATAAACAAGCAGATATAAATTAAAGCCCAAAGCTCAGTGTGACAGAGGTCATTATTGTGCCCCTTTGTGTCACTCTTCTTATTGTACCGATATACATTCGAGTCGGTAGGCGGCGCTGCGATAGTCATTAATGTTCCAGAAATGCGTGTGTTCCCGGCTTGTTGGGTTACAGACAATGTGCGTCTAATATTGCCCGAGCGATGTAAGGACACATTTTTTTTTTTTTTTAGGTGAGGGAAAATCCTCAGAGGATGTTATGCCGGACTCTTACCGACTAAAAAAACCTCACGTCACGCCTAACAGCCTGTGGTTGGGAGTCCCGGGTAAGCCCTCGGAAGGATGTCCCGGGACTCACAACAGACCTACGGCCGCCACTGCGGCCTCGCCCAGGGGGTGGTTCGGGTGCTATCCCGCGTCTATGGGGGGTTTCGGGTGTGATCCCGCTTCTAAGAGTGGGCGTGCGTGAGTTGCTCACGTCACGCTGCCGTCATGGGCCTGCTTCTGTAAGGACGGTGAGCCGCTCTCTCACCGTCCTCAGGCCCCCGGTCATGGTGGCCGATAGTCCTCGCCGAAGACACGTCGGCGGCGCCCAGGCCGCTGACTGCGGAACTCGGGTGGGAGAGTTCTCTCCCGTACCCGTCCCGCCGCCTCCTTCACGAGCATGACCTGCTCACAGAAGGAGGCGGCGCAGTCCCACTTACTCCCGCTGGAGAGCATAGCTCGCGCCATAGTCTCGAGCGAGAGAGTGTCCACGCCCAGACCCAGTACGAGGACCTGGCGCTGTTGTGCCCACGCCGTGCACTCCACCAGCGTGTGGAGCGCCGTGTCATCGCTGCGGTCCTCGCAGTGCTGACACTCGGCCGTGGTTTCCCGGTGTTTTCGCCACAGATACCTACCGAAGCTCTGTAGCAGTAATCAAGTAGGTACATATTTTAATGACCGCTTACGAGAGGCGTCGCCCAAACTTAGTAGGAGCCGCGATGACAAGCATATAAGAGGTAATCGCCATATTGGCGTATAGAAAGCATAAGTATTTGGTAAGGATTGATTGTTTGTTTGAGTGAATTTACATAATTCATTTTGGTTTAGGGTCTTCTTATTCATTTGAAATCCTAGTGTAACCACCAGGATTTCAATAAAATAAAAAGATCTTGTTTGATACTCCTGATGTGACCAACATTCTTTACTGCGTTACGAGTAAAGAATAGGTATACCGTCACAATACCAGAAATTATAATGCCTTAACTCAAAATATCGTAGCCCAAAATACCCGAAATCGAAATATCAATATTCAAAAGGCAAATATTTATAATATAAATAATTTAAAATGCCTTACGGCCGAATAACCGAAACCCAAAATATAAATTTATCAAATACCTTATCCTAAAATGTTCAAACACAAAATACCTCTTTTTTAACATGATTTAAATCCTACATGGATGCTATATATCTGTGAATGGTTAACACCCCGACTCAGAGTATCCCGACTCGGATAGGTTAGGTTAGAAGACTAAGGCGGGAGCGAAGCGAAGCGGAGCTCCCGCCTTAGCCTTCGTGGTTTTTTTTTTTGATTTTTCGTTAGCCCACTGTAGTACTTTTGTTACTCTGAATCAAAGTGTTTTAACATGAGGTAAATCCTACATGGATACTATGCCAGACTCCTACCGACTAAAAACCACACGTATCCTACATAACAGCCTACAGTTAGGTGCCCCGGGTAAGCCCTCAGAAGGATACCCAAGGACCAACAGACCTAGGGCTACAACTGCGACTTCACTTAGGTGGGGGGGGGGGGGGGTGTAAATAAGTTAAAGCTAAATAACAAAACGTGTGAGTGACAGTGCCACATTGTATTCTATTTTCGGTATTTTAAATTAAGGACATTTGAAAATTTGTATTTTGAATTCTGATATTATAATTATTTGTATTTTAAATTTAGACATTATACGGTAAGGTGTACTGAAATAAGGTATTTTGAATTCGGGTATTTTGGTCTAATGCATTTTAAGTAAAGGCATTTTGATTTCTGGTATTTTAATATATAACCAAAGAATATTTTACTAAGATGTCTCCAAGACTTCTTTCGTCCAAGTTTCCCAGTGAGACGTGATGCCACTACCAAAACCCATTTTTATTGCATACTGGAATACGTTCCAATCTTAGCTAAAGTAGAATAATTAATTAATTTTGTAACGAAGCGCTCTGTTCCATTACTTCCTAATCAAAATGATTTCGAAGTTCCAGTTCAATGTTCGTACAAAACTGTGAGAGTCTGTATTCACGTGTAATGTTATGGAGTGTGGTAATGTCTGACGCTTAAGCAAGGCGCATCGTTCGGCAAAGAAGAACAATGTGTAGAAAATATTTTCGGTCGTCATATTGAAGAATATGTTATCCCAACATTTTCCCAACCGTTTCACAAAATCTGTATCATTGACGTTTTTATTTGAATGTTGACAGAATAACGCACAAAATGAATCATAGTTCAAATTCACGTTACGTAGGCTCCGTACAGCTCAGTATCACAGCAGGTTTTCTCGAAATGAATGTAATATTTAAACAGTAGGTAGGTCTTGATTCTAAATGAAATGCCTCCTTGAATATAACTTAGCTGTTGTATACTTTGTCGTCACACAAGTCGCTATAAGGCAGTTAATGATATATAAACATGTTATATTGTTAACGTGTTTGTTCTCGAAAGGGACGAGATTCGTTCTCCTTCGACCCACGCCTCACTGGTGAGATAAAGTAGATGAAATAAATTATTACATAGGTCACTAGGTACAAATAGTTAATGCCCGCGATTACTGCATGGTGACGTTTCCAAGTAAGTAGTCGTTTCACACAGGAACTAGTTTGTATAAAAAAACTAAACATGTCTGAACCCAGGTCATCAAATAGTCTCTATCACCACTGATACATCTTTATAAAAAGAGTTTTAAGAATCAACTTCAAAACAGCTTTGTTACCGATTGCGTGGACATTATTAACTACTGTACTATACTACAAGTAGGTACCTAGCACTTGATTCAACTACCTACTTTAAAAACAGCACCAAGATTTAAAACAAACACCTCTCAGTAGAATAAAGTAAAAACAACTAGGTAAATCTACAAACTAGATTCAGCAACAAATAAAAACCATTTTAAAGGTTCGTGTACAATTTACACAAGGGGACGTCGGTAATTGTGAATGTTCAAAGCAGTTCAAACTGTATTAACACTGTAAGATGGCGAGCTAATTGGTTTAAATGTCGCTCGCGTTCAGCTATAAAGGCTTGAATAGCCTTCACCGATCTACTTGACTTTGCGCAAAACCAAGTTGTAAACACACGAGACCACATCGTGATAGCAAACGCAACCGAATACAGGCAATTATAAGACTCGACAATTTTTTACTTTAGTATTAAATATCATTATTAAATCAGGAAAACGTATGTACTGATTTCTGTACGGGTGTTAATGTGCTATGTGAACCTGCTTGTAGATAGACTAAAAAGGTCACTATAAAGTTTGCGAAACCAATCTGTATTATAGAAGGAATATATTATTATATATAATATATATTCTATATTTGGAATTAAATTTTAATAAGTGTGAATTATATATTCATAACGCTCACAACCGTTCCGAACTCATAGAAAATTTCGATTTCTTATGTCCAAATATCAAAATTATTAATAGAGAGAATCTTAACCTCTTAGGGTCTCCGATTTTTGAAGATGCTATTCCAGAAATAATAGCACAGAAAATTTTAAAATTTGAATCAAATGTGGATCGACTTCTTAATATTAATTCACATTATGCAATCACAATTTTAAAATTTTGTCTATTTGTTCCTAAATCTATGTATCTGCTTCGTTGTTGTCCTTTTTGGAAACATCAGAATTGTTTATTTGCGATTGATTCCCTCATAAAAACGTCTTTAGAACGTATTTTGAACATACATCTTAATGAACAATCTTGGACTCAAGCTTCCCTTCCCATTAAATACAGTGGGTTAGGGATCCGCAAAGTCTCCAGTGTGGCTTTGCCAGCCTTTTTGTCATCTGTACATGCCACGTCACCACTCGTAGGTAAAATCCTAAGCAATTGTCTTACTAACTATGAGATGGCTGGCTGTACAGATGCCAAGGATGCTTGGCTTATGGCTTGCCCAGGTCAAAATTTTCCTATTCATCCAAATTCACAACGGAGCTGGGACGACGCAATTTCAAAATTAACTTTTGACTCGATTTTAAACGCTAGCTTAGGCCCAGATCGTGCTAGCCTATTAGCGCTCAGCAGAAAGGAATCCGGTGATTGGTTGAATGCTTTTCCAACTGCTAACACCGGAACCTTTCTTGAACCAGACACTTTGAGAATGGCAGTCTCTCGTCAGTAAATAGTTATTAATTTATTTTAACATTTGTCTGTTTTATTGAATAAATTTTAATATCATTATAGAAGAAATAAGTGATGGAATAATGGCGAATTTCATCTTCACAGGAGGCTTTCTCGACACTACTTTTTGGCAACAAAATAGCTCGGCGTGCTTTGCTCTGCTATTGAGGTGGCCTAACTACATAATGTTTAAACGATTATAAAGGAAGGAAATATTGGTTACAATGTGTCTGATTATTGATACTGTTGATTGATGGCACTTGATAGAACTTGCTACACATATTGAAAAACTTCACTTGTAGGTACTTTATCACAACATTTATTATTGTAATACTTATTTGGATCATAATTACACTTCGAAGCGTTCGAAGTGTAATTATGATCTAAATAAGTAGCCTTTGAGAATGCCGAAAGGCAAAACCGGTTAGGTATTACAATAATAAATGTAGTGGAACAGTACAAGTGAAGTTTTTCGGTATATACAATGTGTCTGCCCCACTTTTCACCCGTATGTCCTTAAAGAACATTATTTCTGAGGAAGGTAAATGTCAAGAAATTCAATTTAAGTCAATAGTTAGAACTCTCGCATCGAAATGACAAATTCTTAAGATTGTTCGGTTGTGGTGTTTGTGAAATGTAAATTGTTTAAGAGCATCGGTATTCACAAGGGTTACCTAAATGAATACTTTGGATGTTTTAGATTTTCGTAGTCAAAGTAGCCATCTGTATAGTTATCTTTTGAGTCTGCTGCTAGGTGAAACCGGTCAAGTTTATAAAAAAAAATGTGGGACAGTACAAGTGGCATTGTAAAATAGGTATTTGCAGCAAGTTTTACAAAGTAGGTGCCATCAATCAATAGTATGAATAAGTATAAACTAAGGGCTAAATTTAAACTGGCATTTAAAATTTTTAACCCAATTTAGCTTTAGCCTAGCCCCATTCCTCATGACAACACGAGTAGAATATATCGCTAGTGTATCTCTGGCGATGGTGAAACCTTTCTGCTATTTCAATAGCATAAAAAAATTGAAAATATAAAGAACTTTATCTATACTAATATTATAAAGAGGTAAAGTTTGTGTGTTTGTTAAATTGTAAGGGGTAATCTCGGGATCTACAGAACCGATTTTAAAAATTCTTTCACCAATATGAAGCTACATTATTGTGGAGTGTCATAGGCTATATAGCATCACGCTACAACGAATAGAAGCGGAGCAGTAATAGTAAATGTTTCAAAAACGGGGGAAAAATTATTCCTTTTGAGAGCGTCGTTGCGTGTGCTGCGTAAATATTTATAGTTATGTAAAAAATATGTAGTACAAAATTGTTCTAAAAAAATTGAGCGATAGCATTGTGTCTATCTTTGGGTTGGTGCACAATAACCATTTTAATGGCAATCAATTTTTTTCTACAATAATGCCACGGAATACCTCTTTCATAAACGACATTGTTCTTAAAAATAATGCGACGGGAGTACACGCGACGAGAAACCTTTCTCTCTCTTTCTCTCTCTCTCTCTCTCTCGCACGTAGTATTGAATATTAACGACGAGACACTACGGGGGTAAACGCAACGCGATGGGAGTAAATGCGACGGGAACAGGTAATACTCTCTCTTATGTGGCGCAAACGAAGTTGCGCGTGTCAGCTAGTATTGTATAAATAGGTTAGATAAATTATTTGAATTTCACATATAAATTAAATAAATGTCCCAGTTAATAGCCAAAAAGACAAGTCTAGGACTTCTTGTAAAATATGACCCGTATTTATGTCACTCTCCTTCATAGGATAATAAATAGTAGTCTTAAATCTGCACATAATAGAGAAGTCGTAATAAGTTACTGAACGCAATCTGGAACATGACATCGTTTTTGTTGTAATACGAGTATTATGTACCTACATACCTAATCATGATGGAATGTAGGAGTTTTACAGAGATTATAACTTACTTTGACAAAAATAAAATCAAAAATATCTGTTTTTTATAGTATCACACGAGTGTTATAAGTCCAAGTTATGTACAGTGTCATACACTACTTTATCTACTCTCATACCTGATTTCATTTTCTGATATACAGGGTGAATTTTTGAAAAGGGCTTGGATGGCCAAATCCGAAACTGTAAGTAATAGCTAAAAATGCTCAAAGGAGTCACGAGCCCGATTTTGATAAAACTGGAAACCTCATTATTAGATTTTTGAAAAACCAATAATCCTAGCTGGAAATCGAACCCATTTACTTGTTTCGTAGCCAAATGGCAAAAACGGAACCCTTATAGATTCGTCATGTCTGTCTGTCTGTTCGTCCGTGTGTCAAAGCCACTTTTCTCCGAAACTATAATGCCTATGCTATTGAAACTTGGTTACTAGATGTATTCTGTGAACCGCATTAAGATTCTTATATAAAACTAGCTGACCCTCGCAACTTCGTTTACGCCACATAAGGTGTATGAAAGGACAGGTATTTTTTCAACAGACTCAAAGGAGCGTATGAAACTGCCCTGTTTGCTTAATCATAAAAGAGCTTAAAGATTAAGTCCGAATAGTTTTAGAATAGCCTTAATCATTAAGCTCTTTTATGATTAAGCCAACACGCCAGTTTAGATTTACCCTCACATTCAAAGAAACCCTTGAATTCGAAAAGTTGAGACGCCTCTAATTTCTGAACAACGAAACTCTCAATAATGAAACTTGTGTGAAACAATGTTAAAAAAATCCCTTTCTGACACTAAAAAAATATTTGAAATCGGACCATGCGGTGAGAACTTACAGCTGAAAACCCATTTTATCTTTCAATCGGGATCAAAAGTATCCAAGAACCTTCCTCGGACTATAAGCTCGGAATGTACCAAGTATCATTCAAATCGGTTCAGTAGTTTCGGCGTGATACTTATTCGGGATACAGACAGACAGACAGACAGACAGACATGAAAATTTTAAATTACATATTCGGCTTCAGAATCGATTATAGAACGCCCTACAATTGAAATTTTCAAAATATCTTCCATGTACAGACTCTCGACCCTCAACAGTTTTATTATAAGTATACACATACATACATACATACATATCATCACGCCTGTTTCCCATCGGGGTAGGCAGAGACTATGGCTTTCCACTTGCTACGATCCTGGCATACCACTTTCGCTTCTTCTACTTTCATAAGTGCTTTCATACACGCTCGCCGGTTAAGGGTACTCTTGACCTGGCCTTTTTCCAGCAGGTCATCAATTTGGTTACCATGCGTACGCCGAGGATGACCCCTACCAGCTTGCCCATTCATTCCCGCCTTATAGATCTGTTTAGTCAGTCTATTTTCATCCATCCTCTCAACATGTCCAAACCATCTAAGCATCCCTTTTTCTATCTTTGTCACTACATCTTCAGTTATACCACATTGTTTTCTAATCACGCTATTCCTTTCTTTGTCCATCAATTTCACTCCAGCTATACTTCGCAGACTTCTCATTTCCACTGCATTAATTTTACTTTCATGCTTCTTCTGCCACACCCAACTTTCACTACCATACATAAGTGTGGGGATAAGCACACCCCTATGCACAGCCACTCTCGCCTTCTTAGACACGTTTTGACTGCTCATAAAGGTATGCATCGCCCCATTCACTTGATTTCCTGCCAAAACTCTTCTCTCAATATCCTGGTCACACTTTCCAACCCTCGTAAATTTTGAACCCAGGTATACAAATTCTTTCACCTGTTCCACTCTTTGCCCTTCGATAATAATAGGGCAATTCGTCATACATTTCTCTCTTTCAAAAACCATTACTTTAGTCTTACTTACATTCACTTTCATTCCTCTACCTTTCAGCGCCTCATGCATAATATTAACCATCAACTGCAACTCCTCCGCCGATGTAGCTAAGATCACCTGATCGTTAGCATATAGGAGGCATTTGATGGTCAGCTCGTTCAGTTTTATACCACACGCACTCTCTTGCAATTCTTTCAAACAACTGTCCATGTACAGGTTAAACAGCCACGGTGACGCTACACAACCCTGTCTCACACCCCTTTCTATATTAAAGAAGTCCGTGCAAGCTCCGTTGATCCTGACACAAGCACTCGAGCCCTCATAAAGAGACTTCAGTGCTCGTATCAAGCTGCTGCTCCCCCCGTACAAAGACAATGTTGACCATAGTTCATTCCTCACCACTTTGTCATAGGCCTTCTCCAGATCTACGAATACGCAATATACCTTTTGGCTTTTCGCCAAAACTTTTTCTGCTATGCATCGTAAGGAGAAGACCTGATCCGTGCATCCCCTTCCTTTCATAAATCCTGCTTGAACATCCCACATTTTTCCTTCACTTTCATTCATCACTCTTTTTATCAACACTTTCGCATACAGTTTACCGACGATGCTGAGCAGGCTTATGCCGCGGTAATTTTTGCACTCTTGCTGCGACCCTTTTCCTTTGTACAGCGGCACAATGACGGCTTTGGACCATTCTTTTGGTACGCTGCCATTCCTCCAGCACAGATTAAAAAGGCGGTACAGCTGGTCAATCACCACGCCACGTCCTGCTTTCAGCATCTCAACGGAAACCCTATCAATCCCAGCAGCCTTGCCTAGTTTCATACTATTCAATGCTTCCACTATTTCTTCCATGCTAATGTCGTTTTCATTGCCGATTTCATTCATTTCACAAAAATGATGATGATGTTTGCACTTGCGTATCCTCTTTATCAAATAGACTTTCAAAATACTCCTTCCATATTTTTAGCACACACTCTTCTCCTCCCACAAAACTTCCATCCTGATTTCTGATCTTATTAAGCGGTGATGTGGTCTGTTGACTCCTCACCGCTTTTATGGACTTCCAAAATAATTTTATATTCTGTTGGAAGTCACCAGATAACCTTTTATCAAATTCATCTCTATCATTCTCCTTCTTTCTTACTAACACCTCTTTTGCCACACGCTTATACCTTTTATACTCATCGTTGGCCATTCGTACATCCTCATCCGTTGCCTTCTGCATTCTTTGATTGGCCTTTGTAGCCAGCAAGTCCAACCATGCTTTCTTCTTATCAGACAACGCTTTCAGAACTTCCGCGGTCATTCTTTTTAACTTACATCCTTGGCTTCTCTTGCTCACACCACACAGTTCAATCGCAACTTCCACGAGTCCTTCCTTAATCGGCTTCCATAATTCTTCAATCTCACATACTTCATCTAAATTATCAAACTTTTTGCTTAGTTTGCTCACAAATTCCTCTTTTATACCTATCTCTTGCAAATTCTCAACTTTTATGCGTTCTAGTACACTAACAGGTTCACGCACACGGTGCCTCCACCGCTGAAACAGACCTCTTACTCGGCTGACAACCAAGAAGTGGTCTGTGTCAATCCCAGCACCGCGGTAGGCTCGAGTGTCTAGTACTTTCTTTCTCATCCTTGCGTCAACAATCACAAAATCAATCATGCTCCTCTTACTTCCTTCTTGTCTCGTAACCAAGTGGATATCTTTGTGGTGAAACATGGTGTTAGTCACCACAAGATTCCTCTCCAAACATACTTCAAGCAAACTTTCTCCATTTTCATTCACTCGCTCGTCACCAAACTTTCCCAATACTCTTTCATACCCATCACGCTTGACTCCAACCCACCCATTAAAATCGCCTAACATTACTATCCTCTCATTTGGTTTGCACTTACTCAAAACATCACTCATGCTCTCCCAAAATGCCTGCCTCTCACTTTGGTCTCGTAAAGATCGGCGCCACCGCGCATCTTGCGGAGCATATACTCCTAAAACAAAGATGCGGGTAAGTCCAACCTTCAGCCTCAACCAAAGGAGTCTTGGGCTTACACATTCTCAATCTTAAAACTTGGGTCGAAAAATCCTTAAAGTACTTTCTTTCCAATACTAAAAAAATATTTGAAATCGCAGCACGCGTTGAGAAATTACAACTTAAAAACCGTTTTGTCTTTCATCTCCTCTCCCAAAGAAACCGCGCAAAATATTGTGATCAAAAGTATCCTAGAACCTTTCTCGGGTAATAAGCTCTGATTGTACCAAGTTTCATTTAAATCGATTCAGTAGTTGCGGCGTGATACTTATTCGGAATACAGACAGACAGACAGACATGAAAAATTTAAATTACATTTTTGGCTTCAGTTTCGATTAGAGAACACCCTACAGTTAAAATTTTCAAAATATCTTCCATGTACAGACTCTCGACCCTCAACAGTTTTATTATATGTATTTAGATTTTCGGCTTCAGTATCGATTAGAGAACACCCTACAGTTAAAATTTTTAAAATATCTTCCATGTACAGACTCTCGACCCTCAACAGTTTTATTATATGTATAGATTAGTTGCTCTGAAACACAGCGCCGTGCCAGCTTACAGTTGAGGCTAGTTGGGGCCCCAAAAAGTGCTAGTGGGGGCACAGTCACAGGGAAATAAGAGCAATCGAAAATATTCCGTAACAGGAAACATCATAAAAATGCTCGCAAAATTTTCGTAAATTCTTGTAGATATATTACTTCGGAATACAAAAAAGTATGGCGCAGTACAGAACTCATTCTTATTTGTAATTCGATGCACGTGAAGGCGAGAACGCGCGATATATGGAAGCATGTCGAAGGAACTCCAAGACGATCTTTTATGGAAATAAAGTACACGTTTAATGTAGAACGTTAATACAATTTTAGGCAATCGATATGTTATGTATTCAACAGCTTACCTACTTTTATTACTGACTACACGGTCCGTCTTTTTAAAGACTGTGTGGAAGTTTTACTTATGTACCATTTTACTTATTACTAGGACCAACGACTTGACTTCCTAAGCATCTGGATCTATCTCCATGTCATACATTGAAACAGATCATCAAAAAATCTAGTTTATTCGTTTTTTAACCTATGTCCAACTTTGAAATATTTCTCGCTGTTTGAATATTTACTTACTTACTTGATAGTTTCTAGCTGCAGACTACGCCATTTTTAACTGAAACAAGCAAGATAATAACATTAGAATGTTTACAGAGATCTGGTGAATATAATGTTTGCTTGTGAAAATGATACCATTCGCGTCCGCCCAATGCGACAGTGGACCAGTACAATATTGGAGTTCTAATGCGATCTTCGGAGGACCAGTCAGCGTCACCTGCAAGTGGAGCACCTGCTGACTTACGAAATGCACGTAAAGACTTCGGTCCCTGCTGCCGGTAACACGGTACCTAGTCGTCAAGCTAAGGTAATAACCGTTCCCAACCTGCGCCTTTTAATTTAAAAAGCACAATGATTGACCACATATTAGGTGGAAGCAAATACTATTTTTATAATGGGGCGCTTCGTATACCTCTGCTTAGACCTTCGGGGAAAAGCCATGATATACGGCCATATTTATGTATGTAAAAAGTTTAATATAACACAGCACAATGTAAACAACTAGTTTCGTAATTAAGCAACCCCATTCAATAACAGCTAAACTCACTTTAGCTCCAAACCAACACTAAATTTTGCACGATGACAGTAATTTATGATCAGTTTAGCTTGAACTCTACGGAATACAATTTCGAAATGAAAATAGACATTAACGAGTTCCCAAATCCTTGGAAAAATCGTCACTTCCTGTTATAGCTAATAGCCTTGCTATAGGACCAATCTAAGGCCGCCATGTTCACAATTCCGGTCGGATATTTACTTGTCTTTATCTATTGTTATATCAAATGATTGCTCCTATCATACCTATTGCAAAAAGGCTTTTTAGTACGGTCAGGAAAACAATTCTTTCTATTATCGCATCGCTCGCACAGACAAGTTGTTTATCCCTACACTGCGTCCGTGGCGTTCGTACACTTAGTACGGAGGATTTTGATAAGGTTATCTACAAGGTTTTGTCGAGTTGGCAGTGCGAGTTTGGCACCAGTGGGATGAAGTTGACACTAACATAAGATCCCATAAAACAGCGATGTGTAAAACTCAAAATGACTAAAGGAGTCACGGCTACAAAAATAATGTCTAAAGAGCAATTTTTCTTAATAGCAAAATGCCTAAGTCTCGGATTTCCTAGGTTGCCGAACATCCGTCCTTTATACCCGGCTTATTTTAATATTTGGTCTATCTTACGTACAAATAAACTATTAACATGAGATAATCCTTAAGCGATCTATGAGGAGCCGCTTACCTTGTTGTATGAAGCACTAATATCCTGAGCCATATTAGAGGATTACGTTGACTTGTGGGCAGTAACTTGTACGATAGCTTACATAATTATGGCTTATTCATGTATACTTGAACGTGAAATGCACCTGATGTTCTTTTCAATGTAAATTATATAATACTAGCTTCTGCCAGCGAATTCGTTCGCGAAGTGCTTTTAACTATTAACCAATCGTCTTTGACCTGTCCAATGCATAAGGCTTCTAGTAAAACATAGTTCAAGCTGTATTATTATTTCCGCTGAACCTATTTTGATAAAACATACAGCGATATTTAAGTTTAAAAAATACCTATAAAATCCTGATACAATTATGATCAAGCTACTAAATTTTGCTCCAACCCCGAACAATTAAAAAACAAACAGACACGAAGGAAAAAATATTTTTTTATTTTCAATTTTATTAAATTTAATTTTATTAAAAAAAATTGAAATAAATTATTTTATTTCAATTATAATCAATTCATCTATATCCAATTTGATTTGGACTCAGAAGCCCTAAATTAGTCGACTACAGTTATTTTTTCTCATTCATCTTAAATGTACCGTCACAGCTATTTTTTCAATTATACCTAGGTATAATAGTAGAGATTCTATTATGCGTAATAATTTTAATTCTAACAGATACCTACCTGGTTGTGTAAAATAAAAAGTGGTTTGTAAGCAGGCTTAGAAAGTACATTTATGTAAAGAAATAGATGATATATGAGAGTGATTCAAATATTACATAAATGTCATTTATAGAAACCTTAGGTTGCTAGCATTTGGGCATAAGGGTGTTTGTCGGGACTAACTGTCGCCCCACCACAGGCAGACCCAAGCGACGAGCGGTAGGAGGGGGATTTTTTTTTAACGTGAGGGATAATCGTCATGGATGCTACCGACCAAAAACCCTCACGTAACGCCCAACAGCCTGTGGTTGGGGGCCCCGGGTAAGCCCTCGGAAGAATGTCCCAGGACTACCAACAGACCCACGGCCGCCACTGCGACCTCGCCTAGGGAGTGGTTCGGGTACAATCCCGCGTCTTTGGGGACTGCGGAACTCGGGTGGGTGAGTTCTCTCCCGTTCCCGCCCCACCGCCTCTTTCACTAACATGACCTGCTCCAAAAAGAGGCGGTGGTAGGAGAGGGATTGAGTTTATCACGGGGAAAGTCTATCAGGGGCGAGACATTAATGAGTACATGAGTGGGACGGCCAGCAATGAGGCTAGACTGCTGAGCCCGCAGAGAGTGATGGCCGTCAGGGTGATAAGAGGATACCGCACGATCTCCAGTGAGGCGGCATGTCTCCTAGCCGGGACCCCTCCATGGGACCTGGAAGCGAGAGCCCTTGCGTCACTGTTCAGATGGCGCAAGGAGGCGTTGGAGCGGGGCCAAAGGCCTGCGTCTCGAGAAATCGAGGCCCAGTGGACCCTGCTCCACCAGGAAACCGTGGAGACATGGAAGGTGCGACTTGAGCAACCAAAGGGGGGATTCGCCACAATCGCGGCCGTCAGACCCAGTCATGGACGAGTGGCTGGAGAGAAGACATGGTGCTCTCTCCTAGCGGTTGACACAGATGCTTGCCGGGCACGGTAGCTTCAGTAGGTATCTGTGGCGAAAACACCGGGAAACCACGGCCGAGTGTCAGCACTGCGAGGACCGCAGCGATGACACGGCGCTCCACACGCTGGTGGAGTGCACGGCGTGGGCACAACAGCGACAGGTCCTCGTAGTGGGTCTGGGCGTGGACACTCTCTCGCTTGAGGCCATGGTGCGAGCCATGCTCTCCAGCGGGAGTAAGTGGGACTGCGCCGCCTCCATGCTCGCGAAGGAGGCGGCGGGCCGGGTGCGAGAGAGAACTCTCCCACCCGATTTCCGCAGTCGGCGCCCTGGGCGCCGCCGCCGTGTCTTCGCCGAGGACTATCGGCCTCCATGACCGGGGGTCTGAGGACGGTGAGAAGGCCGCTCACCGTCCTTACAGAAGCAGGCCCATGACGGCAGCGTGACGTGAACAACTCACGCACGCCCCCCCCCCTTAGAAGCGGGGTCACACCCGAAACCCCCCATAGACGCGGGATTGCACCCGAACCACCCCCTGGGCGAGGCCGCGTTGGCGGCCGTAGGTCTGTTGGGAGTCACGGGACATCCTTCCTGAGGGCTTACCCGGGGCTCTCAACCATAGGCTGTTAGGCGTGGCGTGAGGTTTTTTAGTCGGTAAGAGTCCGGCATAGCATCCTATGAGGATTTTCCCTCACGTTAAACAAAAAAAAAAAAAAGTACATGAGTGGATACGTTTCTTTACAGTAATTACATATTCTACATAGTAATATGTATTTAGATATATTTAACCGACTCCGAATACAAACATTGCTGTGGTTTACAACCTAACAGATTAATTTCCTGGTGCACTGGACCGGGATAAATTGTGGCTCAACTGACTTTTGGTACAAGAAGCTAGTTCGGTTTTAATTAGAACAAATTTTAGGGTATTAATGTAATACAAGTGGTTGAAACATAGCGACTTGACGGCATCTTAAAACTACTGGTTGTTCTAAAGCTTTCGGTGATTTATTTAAAACATAGGCACCTATAACAGCATATCAATCTAAATGTATTATTTATTTATTTTTTTTTGACGTTTTAAAAACCTGTAATGGTAATTTAAAAGACGATACGATTTTTGAGAGTAGCTCTGTGGGTGCCATTTCGGCTAAGTGAAGATTCAGAAACCAAAAGTTCGGACATTATGTCCGAATAGTTAATTTCAATTTTAATACATTTTCGGGGTAAAAATTCGGATACTATCATATTATGAAGCTGTTTAGTACAGCCAGATAAAAATAAAATATTCCTCAGTCACTTAGCCGCCGCCCGTTTCAAATAATGTCTTAGCGCTGCATCACACAACCGAGTCTCTCCTATTTAGGGTGATGCCCGACACGTTGTCAGCAACGTAAGAGTGCAACTGTTCTTATACTATGGTGTTCTATCTGTTTAGAGCAAGATCCTTTGACAAGAAAAACGGAAGTCAGTGAAAAAAGAATATTTTTTTCTAGCGAAATGATGAAATGTATTCGTCTGAAGAAAATTTTATCCATTGATCAATACCTTTTTTCTTTGGTTAGGAGATATAAAAAGCTAACATCAAATAAAATAATAGGTACAATAGCAATAATAGAAACTGTAGAATTTTCTAAGAGATGTTTGAATAAGGTTAACCCAAAATTCGAAGGAAAAAACATGAAAGGTAGGAAGTTAATACAAACAATGTAATCTAGGTAAGTACTTACTGCTTACAAATTTCCATTTACAAACGTTTCAGTGCTTCGAAATGCTGTACTCTTGGTCCAACAACCGTAGTTGGTCCCGGTTGTTAGAAACATGGAAATCCTTATGTCAAGATAGCTTGAAACAAGGGCAAGGTCCGGTGCCTTGGTTAATTTCAACACTGCAATAGAGCGATAATAAATGCGTTATAAAGAATGACTTCACTATGGTCAGAATCCACTTCAAATTCAAATACTATATTTGTTTGCTGACCAACGAGGCAAAGCTATTAATATTGGTTTAGGTCAGCTAAAGTCTAATACGATAACTTTTGATTATATGCCTTAGGCCCCTTAGGGCAACAATCCTAACTAACCCAAACTCTGAATTCCAAGAAATTATGACATGAGACGGAACCATTGAATTTTTAGTGAGATACTCTACTTTTTCTTTTATCATGATTTCGTTTCGTAAATGTAGTAAAAACCTCCCTATAGATAATTTTTACCGTAGACCTCTATGAAAACCTCATTTAGGAAGTTTCTCTATGGGAACATACCGTTTAGAACGTACTGATTAGAACGTAATAGATAGTTGTGAGTCAGTGTGAGCGCATTAACTACAAGTTCTCTACACTTCCTTTTATATGTTTGCACCATACAACTATACAGCCAATAAGAGTTCCCGAATTAGCTAGACGAGTTTAACTTTAAGTGCCGGCGCTTTATACATTCTATACAAAGGCAAGTAACGTCACAAGTTACATTATTGGAATTGCCAATAAATATTCCTCGGTTTACAGTTACACAATATACGCTTATCAAGTAAAGCACAATGTTACATTATATTTACCGACATTTCACGACAAGAAGGTACCTAATACAATTGAGTTCATCCACCTCGTTTTTAAAATCGAATATTTTTACGAAAACCAATTATACCGTATTTGCTCGTGTGTAGAACCACATCGTTCGAACTTTCTAACGTTCGTAAATGGACTGCGTAGGAAAATAATGTCCGTTAATCATGTCTGTCACAATCCTTGAAATTGACTCGTATCAAACGAGGACATGGTCTAATTATGTCGGTCGGTAGATTGATGGGTTACCGTCGTTTCCTCAAACGTAGGGGAGACCGGGGCTGGTTGACTATAGGGGTAGGTAGACTAACTATCAATAACTCGGCCAAAGCAATGGCTTGGAGCCAACCGATGACACCCAAGAGTCCGCTACCTCTCCCCGCTCAATCACCGGGAGCGCGGCGTCGCGCATGCAAACCGTTTGAGTAAAGGAAATTAAAGTTGAAAAATAACGTACGTAAGTAATTATTTTCATCGTAAGGTTTTTTGTAATAATGCCTATTTTTTTATGGTTACTGATTGTCAAAAAAATTATAATGGACGTTTGATTCATGTTCTTTCTTTTATATATGATGTTATTTGATTTCTGAGCAGTTTTGCGGTTATGTCATGTGATTGAAAATAAAAATATGGTTCGGGGCTAGTAGACTAATGTATAATGGGGCTGGATGACCAATAATCGTACATAAAAGAAAAAACATGAATCAAACATCCATTATATTTTTTTTGACAATCAGTAAGCATAAATATATAGGCATTATTACAAAAACATTCCGATAAAAATAATTACTTACATACGTTATTTTTCATCTTTTAGTCCCTTCACTCAAACGATGTGAGTGCGCGACGCCGCGCTCTTGGTGATTTATTGTATGTGTGTTTTATTTTCAATTAAAAATAATAAACATAATAATTGTTTATGTATGTTGCCCTCTATCCTATTTCCTCGTAGATTTTGCCCTTACAAGTATGGGCTTGTAAGGGCAAAATCTACTTGGAAATAGGAGATGACTTGTGGAGGTCAACTTACCCCAGGCGAATAGTCAACCTACCCCAAGCATGGGGTAGGTTGGCCAGTTTTTCTTTTTGAATAAGATCTAACCTGTACCCTATATTATAATGAATTAAGTGCTTTTTGCTATATTTTTCCAAAGCTTAATAGTTAACCTATGAAATAAACCTGTTTTTGAATTATTATTCTATAAAGTAATAAAAATATAAGCCTTTAAGCTGAAACCTAGTCAACCAGCCCCGGTCTCCCCTACACTTAATGAAGTTGGAAATTGTGTTGGGTGTTAAATTGTACAACTTTGGCCCAATGAAGTTATTTTTACAACTGAATGATATACCTAGTGAGAATTGGGTATCTGACAACCTCTTGAGGTTCTCAAGTAGGCAGGAGTACACTATATAATTTAGCTTCACTTAATAGGTGCAGAGTCTATTGTCGTGTAGAAGGGACAGGTGGTGATTACTACTGCTGAAACAAATTTATAACGCACCTCTTTAGAGGGGTCGATAGCAAGTAAACCGTAATTATTTTAACCCCCGAGTCATCAACCATTAATACGATTCGAATCTCATTTCTTTTATGCTTAACAATCCAATTCATTTCATGCAATTAATGACATAAAACACAAAATCGCACTACAAATACTTGAGTATCGTAGTTTACAATCAAAATGTCAATGACTTGAATTTACTGGGCCATAATCCCAAGCGCACTGATGCGCAATAATGATGTGTGTAATTATGACAATTAATCTTTTTATTAAGCCTTCCATAATATCTGAGTCTGAATGAAATATATAAAATTTATAATATTTTTACCCTGTAATAGTACTTTTTTTAACAAATAAACAAGCTTCTTTGTGAGGCCTGATACTTAGCCGTATTCAGGAATTTAGTAGCATAGAAATATACCTTCACCAGTTATATAGATTCCATGTATCTACTAGGTACTAGGTAAATAGCGAAAATATTCCCTCCTAGGCCCTTGCATCCAATTCGGGGGTACTTTCACAACACAGCACGTGTCGTAAAAATACGCTGTCTATTCCACTAACTAACAATTGCAATAAGCACAATGTGAAGTTTTCCCAATATGAACTTTCTCCCTACAACAAAATATCTCACTAACCATTTTTTTTTTTTACGTGAGAGAAAATCCTCATGGATGTTATGCCGGACTCCTACCGACTAAAAAACCTCACGTAACGCCCAACAGCCTATGGTTGTGAGACCCGGGTAAGCCCTCGGAAGGATGTCCCAGGACTCCCAACAGACCTACAGCCGCCTCTGCAGCCTCGCCCAGGGGGTGGTTCGGGTGCTAACCCGCGTCTTTGGGGGTGTTTCGGGTGTGATCCCGCTTCTAAGGGGGGGACGTGCGTGAGTTCCTCACGTCACGCTGCCGTCATGGGCCTGCTTCTGTAAGGACGGTGAGCGACCCTCTCATCAGACCCCCGGTCATGGAGGCCGATAGTCCTCGGCGAAGACACGTCGGCGGCGCCCAGGCCGCCGACTGCGGAACTCGGGGGGGAGAGTTCTCTCCCGTACCCGCCCCGCCGCCTCTATCACGAGCATGACCTGCTCGCAGAAAGAGGCGGCGCAGTCCCACTTACTCCCGCTGGAGAGCATGGCTCGCACCATGGTCTCGAGCGAGAGAGTGTCCACGTCCAGACCCACTACGAGGACCTGGCGCTGTTGCGTCACTAACCATTTAATAGTCCCTTTTTCGTCATAAAAAGTTTTAGCCTATGCCCTTTCCTGTGTTCTAGTCCATCTCTACACTTAAAATAAAAGCACCTAAGCTATTTCTCAATAAATGAGCCGCAGGTGTCCAGCTTTATTTTGCAAATTAACAACGTTTCGCCATCATCTTACGCCTTTATGCAACGCTTCCCTTTGTGATTTCGATACTTTTCTTGTGAATTTCCATACGAGTATCATACTCAACGTGACGAGGCAGTGGCGCACACGCGATACAGCCCCTATCGCGAGTTCGTGAGTCAGTCTCCCGTGCAGTATTGCGGTACTCTCAGTTGAGTGGAGAGATTTCTTGCACGGATGACTTTCAGTTTTTCAATGAACACGTATTTTTTTCTTCACATAGACTTACGTCAAAGATAATATAATAGCTTACGATACGAATCTATCTAAATTAAAATGATTCGCTGAAATGTACGGGTATCTATGTGACTGGCAACTGGAACCAACCCGTGAATTTCAGAACACGGAAATGCTTGGAAATGGCAATTCCATAAAGCGGCCACCCATGTCAAGACCAGACATAGCGTAACATTCTGAACGCAGTGATCGTTAACTGAACAGTGAGTCAGAGAGCTACGAGCGCTTCTCTTTACTTGCCTACGAAACATTCTATTAAAGGTGTAAGAACATGGTATTCTAGTATCAAAAACAACTCCAAAACTGCATTATTTTGTAGTTAGCACTTTATGTATTTCAGACATTATTCAAAGGCACACACTGCGAGTTCATATTGTATGCAAAATTGCACCTTTGAAATACGACCTATAATTTAGACCAGCAGCGTTTAAATGTAACACGGTTTAAGTTACGAGCTTAAAGCGGACATTCGGAATATTTTTGCTCAAGCTCAAAGATACTTCATCTAGCCTAAAAAGCTAACAAAAGCTTATGCCATAAGATCTAGACCTCAATGATTAACATATTCATAACAATCCAAATACATTAAAATTTTCGTAATATTTCGAATACCTATTAATATATTTCGAAAATATTACCAACTAGCTGACCAGCGCAACTTCGTTTACGCCACATATGGTGTAGGTATAAAAACAGGTATTAGGTACTTCAACAAACTTATGGGACCTTTTGAAACTGCCCTGTTTGCTTAATCTTAAAAGAGCTTAAAGATTCAGTCTATTATAAAACCATTCAGTCAATACAATAGCCTTAATCATTAAGTTCTTTTATGATTAAGCCAATACGCCAGTTTAGATTTACCCTTACATTCAAGTAGTTTCGGCGTGATACTTATTCGGGATACAGACAGACAGATATGAAAAAAAAAAATTACATTTTCGGCATCAGTATCTATTAGAGAGCGCCATACAATTAAAAACTTCAAAATATCTTCCATGTACAGACTCTCGACCCTCTACAGTTTTATTATCTGTATAGGGACTTGCTGACGCTCACAACTTCGTTTACGTCACATAATGTGCACGAAAAGAGCGGTTTACCACTGTTGACCGAAATTCATTTGATCATTTGACGTGTGACCGAAAAAACATTAGGCCATTCTACTACTGATCGAATGAACAATTGACCAAAAGAGTTTTTATCGAACAAACATTTGGTATTTTTACTACTGATCGAATGAACGTTTGGCCGAAAAACAGTTGGCTAAAGAATATTTTAACAGGGGCTGAATCAAAATGGCTAGGTTAGGTTAGGTTAGAACTGCGACCACAACGCACGAGCCGAGCGAGCGAAGCGAGCGTGCCGCGGCAGCGGCCGGCGAGTGCCAGTACCGAATTCTACTTATTTCGCTTTTGTTTGTTAAAATATTCTTTAGTCAACTGTTTTTCGGTCAAACGTTCATTCGATCAGTAGTAAAAGTACCTACATTAAAGGACTACTACCTACATTAAATTATAGGGCTCAGCCCCTGGAACAGCTCAGTGGCCCTTTTATTTCATTTAATCAGCGAAACAACAAATGACATTCATTCTAGACGCACCATTCGCGATTTTAGACGAATTCACTCGCATAACAAATAAATCACCAATAAATTAATCAGTCGACGTGGACGATTTATTTGTAGAAACATCCAGTGGTGGACTATTACTACATTTTGTGTTTGCACGCTTGGGAAATATTATATCGATATACCTATCGTTAACAATGCAGCGGCCCATCATCCCGAAATAGCCTCGATACACAAAAGAAAGGTTATTAGAAATTAATGTACCTACATATTTGTGTAAATATGACCTACTACAATTACGTGACACCCCGCCCTCTCCTCGACATCCATCCGAGGGCTTACCCGGGGCTCCCGGCCGTACCTAGGCAGTGGTAGGGAACCGCGTGGTTCTAGTCGGTATGAGTCCACGACGAATATAGAGACGTAAAATAAAGGGGGTAACAAATTCTTCCTCCGGTAGCCTTTAATGACATGCTCAATAGAGATGATGTGAAAAATTATTGACTTTGAAACTCAAGTACTTATTAAGAAACTTTGATTCCAGCTTAAATTTATACATAACATAGCAAATTCGTATAAACGGAAAATATTCTACAAAAACCCAGTAAAGAAAAATACAGCTTTTGTATTAGCTATTCAACAAAGGGTTAACGTTCATGTCGCAGTGTGTCGGTCGGCCGGGTGGATAGGATAGACCGCATAACGGGCTTTATCTAGATATGTCCACAGTTGATAGACGCTAAACCTCGTTCATACTCTTCGAAATAAAAAGGATCTGACTATCCTACTAATATTATAGATGTGAGAGTTTGTTAAGATTTTTGGATGTTTACCTACCACTCTTACGCACTGTAACGACTGAACGAATCTGTCTGAAACTTGGTACAGAAATAGTTAATAGTACAGTGGGCCAAAAAATTGGTGTACCATCTTAAGGTTGAACGTCGTTTGCAAATTCATAGGCGATAATGATTAGTTTCGCTTGCAGACATATCTGACAATTTCTATTGCCATCTTTATCTGATTATTGATAACCTTTTATATTGATTATTGATACCTACTGTTTGTTACGTGACAGCTGTTCTTAGTTTGAACTTGATGGAAAACAAGAATATATTTGACAAAAAGTCAGCTGTCAGTATTCTATTTGAAAAAGAGATTGAACTGATTTAAAAAGATTTTATTACTTTTATTTAGAACTATTCAAATTATCTTTGCAGAAATTAATGTTTTATCAGTTTTTAATAAAGGTTAAAATGTCATGCACTTCTAAGTGACTTACGACAAATGAATGCTTATCAATGAGGTTTACGTCATTATTATGCATTTCTTTCAATGATATCTAGTATGAACCTTGTTGTAATTTTCAATGACTAGAAAACTAAATCAAAACTGATACACCACTTTCTTGGCCGACCGTACCTATGGAATAAAACATAGGGACATAGGCAAATTGTTACCCCTTGAATAAGTTATCACGGAATGTAAAAACGGTAAAAGAATTCAAATTTGTTATTGATATACAGTAATAAATGATTCTTCACCATATATCAGTTAACATCACAAAGCTATTTTAAAAGCGAAGGCCTGCTTCGACTAATTCGATTGAATTTGTTTCAAAGTGGTTTCCTGTGTTTCGGTTGATTGTGTTTGGTTTAGGTGGTTTTGTGTGTGATGTGAATAAATACTCAACAATTTCTGAGAGTTCCGAGATACCATAGTGAAAGTGTCAATAAAAACCAAGTTTAATATTGTTTCTCCTTTTATTAAAAGTCATAGTTATTTCAATAGATAGATTGATGCATTGATATTCTGGTCAAAAATATATTTCGACCGATATGTTCGAGCTGCGAAGTTTCTAATTTGGAATGTATTACATCTGTCTTGGTTGTTTCAATTTTGGTTCGGATTTGATAGAATAGTTATCGACTTTTCCTGTTTAAGTAAAGTGCCCGGTGAAATGTCTCCATACGTGAGACTAATAAAGCCACTGGCAAAGTGGGGGTCTACCTCGTACACCTATATACGGGTATAGGTATAGACATGTTAGTATGCATGTTACAGACTTAGACTACGTAACAAAAACAGTGATCCAGTAAGTTCGTCAAACAAGACGTTTATATTACTGTAAACAAATCGTCACAAAGGATCACACAAACGTCTGTAATTTCTGTGAGATCTCTCATTTCGCGGCTCGACGACCCCGTTCTCTTCATTACCCAGGAGTATCAGCTGAAGATGGGATGAAAGCTGTTCGGATAAAAGGAGCATTATTCATGATGAGTTCAATAATAAATGATCATGTTGTACATAACATAGTATTGTTAGAGTTATCGTTGGTTTTTACAGAAGTATTTTTTCATGTTTGCTTTCAAACATTTTTTTGACATTGTAATACTTGATTATGATTATTGTACATTGAAATAGTTTTATATTAATAAATAAACTGTAATACACGACAGCAGAAACAACAGTGAATTATTTTCAATTATTTTATTTATATTGCTTATGCGTCATTATAAAAGCAGAGTTGTGGGCGTTTGTTAAATAACTGTATCTATATATCTGTCATGTTATATACAAGTTCAAAGGGCTCAAGGCATAACTTATACCTACACACAAATAGATAGGTGATTAAATAAACAAGGAATTTATAAAAACTCTAGATCACCAATACGAACTACCTATAAATGTTTTACTTCTGTTGATGTATAAAATAATAAACATTCGAAATTGAGAAGTGACGGACGAGCGTTTTCCATTGTGATTAAAGAACATAAAAATGGAAAAGAAAGGAGTTTCGAGCACAATATATACAATATTGCATTCGCAACGAAAATAGCAAACAATGATTTGTCGCGATACCACTTATATCTCACAGACCGGTGAAGGAGGCTCCTCACTCAGTTATTGTTTTATTTACTTTAATGCTACTCGCTTTGAAGTACCCACAAACATTCCTTTACAAGGACTAGGTACTGTCCGTCGGTTCACATGACAGCTAGGAAATTAAATTCTTGTCATAGTTCACAGTAGTTGTTAGAACTACTCGTGTTAGGGTCTAAGTGGCCTTGTGTTTAATACATTTAACAACATCTGTGTAAAATTAACTCCTTTATTTTACAATACGTCAAATCATAAGCTCAAAAATCTGATATACCTGCCTATATTGAATCGATTGACCGACATCAATCATCAATACATATACATATAATAAAATCGTAACAGGTCGCTGTCTGTACATGGAAGATAAATGAGAAAAAATATTATAGGGAGGCTTTATGAACGCAATAGAACCCAAAACAATGATTTTTAGAATTTTTGTTTGTACGTTTGTGCACGCTAATCTCAGCATCCACTTAACCGAATGCAATGCGGTTTTCTTTATTGTGTTAAGGTTTGCTCCGCTTCACATTTAGTGTTTAGTTAATATCAATCGGTTTATAAATAAAAAAGTTATATCACTTTAAAGAATCATACGTAGACTTATGAATTCAAAAATGTGTAATCTAAACAGGGCAGTTTCACACGCTGCTTGATGAGTCTGATGAAGAAATACCTTTTCTTGCATACACCTTATGTAACGTAAACGAAGTTGCGGGCTCAGCTAGTCACAGATACGCCAATAATGCACCGCCCAAAGTTTTACTTGTGACATAACCAAGACATACTACCAGTCAGTTAGGACCGCTATAAAGTAACTAACTAACTAACTATCTTCACGCCAAATCCCTTGCGGGGTAGGCAGAAAGAACCGAGCGCCACACGGCACGGTCCATACACACCTCACTTGCTTCTTCAACTTTCATTTTTCTTTTCATGCATGCACGTCGGTTCCTACGGCTCTTGACATCACCTTCAACTAACACACGATTAATTTGGTCGTGGTAGGTGTGTCGTGGCCTTCCCCGACTCCTACGTCCATCCACTTTCGCGTTGTATATCTGTTTTGTCATTCTTTCATCTCCCATTCGTTCCACATGCCCGAACCATCGTAGCATGCCCTTCCTTACTTTAACACCGACACTCTCTTTCAGACCAACTCTCTTTCTTACATCTTCATTCCGAACGCGATCTGCGAGCGTTACTCCGCAGATTTTGCGTAGCGCGCGCATCTCGACCGCGTTTATTCTACTTTCATGCGTTTCCTGCCATACCCAACTCTCGCTTCCATACGTTAGCGTAGGTATCAGCACCGCATTGTGTACTGCGAGCTGGGCCTTTTGACTTAAGCCCTTGGTACCTAAAAGTTTGCCTAACGCTCCATTCACACTATTGCCCGCAGTTACCCTCTTTTCTACATCAGCGGTGTACCGTCCATCCCTGCTAAATGCACATCCAAGATATACAAACTCATCCACCTGTTCCAGCACTACATCATTTACAGTTATCCTGGCATTCGTTCTGTGCTCTTCTCTTTCGAATACCATCACTTTCGTTTTAGTCGCGTTCAATTGTAAGCCTCTCATTAGACAATCATCTTTCATCGTTGTGACTAGTGACTGTAGTTCTGATGGCGATTCGGCTATGAGCACGGCATCATCTGCATACAGCAAACAGTTCACAAGTAAGTCACCCATTCGCAATCCAACATTCATCGATCTTACTCTCTTAAGACAATCGTCCAGGTACAGGACAAACAGCAGAGCCGACAGCACGCAGCCCTGTCTGACGCCAATGTTGACGTCAAACCAGGGAGACAGGCTGCCGCCCACCCGCACACATGCCGTACATCCCACATATGTAGACTGCACAGCACGAAGCAGCGCACCATCAATCCCGTATCCTGGCAATATATCCCAGAGATCCTTCCGTACAACTCTGTCAAATGCTTTCTCCATGTCCACAAAACCGCAGAAAACCTTCCGGCCTACAGCCAGCTGCTTCTCTACGATGTTGCGGAGAGAGAAAACTTGGTCCATACATCCCCTTCCATTTCGGAAACCATCCTGCGCCTCCCACAGTAATCCGTCAGATTCCACCCTCATTCTCCTTTCAATAATTTTGCCATACACTTTAGCTGCTATACTGATCAAACTGATGGCCCTATAGTTGGCGCACTCCATACGTGAGCCCTTGCCTTTATACAAGGGCACGATGATAGCACGCCTCCAGTCCATTGGGACCCTTCCAGTCTTCCAGCATAGATTGCTCAATGACCAGAAGGCGTCTCGGACGCAAGGACCACCTAATTTGATCATTTCAGCAGATATCCTATCAATTCCCGCAGACTTTCCATTTTTCAAGCTTCGTATCGACCATTCAATCTCTTCCAGAGTAATATCTCCGCTTGATGCTTGCACCGCAAGATCAGTCATCGACTCCCTCGCAGTGCCCGCATCCGGGAGATATTCATACATTTCTCCAAAGTACTCATTCCACCGCTCTAACACCTCTAATGGGTCCGCAAGAATGTCCCCAGCTTTACTCTTTATCTTATCCATTCTGGAAACTGACGAACAGCTCCGAGACTTCTTGACCTCCCTCCAAAAGAGTTTGGTATTTGTCTCGAAGTTCCTCGTCAGCTTCTCTTCCGCAATCAAATTTATTCTTTCACGCTTCTCTTTCACTAAAGCTTTGGCTTCATTCTTGCAGAGGCGGTAAATTTCTTTCTTCGTGTCTTTCATACTGTCATTCAGTTGCAAAGATGAGACATAATCCAACCACGCTTTCTTCTTTCTTGCTACGCAGGATTGTACCTCTGCATCCCACCAGGCATCACCTTTCGAATGTTCATGTCTCTTTGCACTCCCACATGCTTCTTTTGCACTATCCACTATACTTTCTTTCATAATATTCCAGCATTCATCCACATCTAAGTCGGAAAGGCTCGCGTTTGCAAGCCTTTCACTGACTAAGCCTACATACATACTCCTTACGCATTCATCTTCCAGTTTTTCACTCTTTATCCTTTCATAGTCTCCGAAGGGGACACGCACTCGCCAGTGCCTCCACTTCTTGAAAAGACCAACAAACCGGCTTACCACCAGGTAGTGGTCAGTTTCAAGAGTGGGGCCTCTGTAAGCCCTTGTATCCCTTATAGCCTCTCGGAGACGACTGTCTATCAAAATCAAATCAATTACACTTTTTTCTTCCTTCCGTCTCCAAGTATACGTGTGGATATCTTTGTGACGGAATAAACTGTTCGCCACAAGGAGGTCTCGTTCCAAGCATACGTCTAAGATTGACTTACCAGCATCATTCGCTCTCTTATCTCCATACGGACCAAGGACAGCATCGAAGCCATCTCGCTTGGTCCCCACCCATCCATTCAAATCACCACACATGATCAACTTTTCATTCCCCTCAGCCAAATCGAGGACGTCCCTAACGGAATCCCAGAACTCCGCGAGCACTTGGGGATTAGCCGAGCTGACGGGAGCATAGGCTGCGACCAAAAAAACTCTCGTGATCCCCAGTTTTATACGTACCCACAGGAGTCTTGGGCCTGCCAATCCATAATCTTTCACTCCAGAAGCGAAACGGGAGGAGAGCAAGACACCCACTCCCCTACTGGCATGATCCTCTTGGCTATAAAGTAAATTGAATATTTTGTGATGTAGATGTCCGGACAGACACGCAATATCCCGGCCACATCCTGATGTTATGGCGCCTTTTGTTATAGACTAAAAAGAGACGCAGCTTGTCTGGGAGCGGTCACCCGCAATGTGTCTTTGTTAAATAAGGAAGTTGATAACAAAAGCTGCAAGGTTAAATCATGACCTTTCAAAATTATTAAAACTTTTGTGCCTGAGAAAGAAAATCTGTTGAAATTTATTTTCCGTTGTTCTGGCAGAGATATCAAAGTAAAGTTCTCGTTTTGTTGATAAATTTGTAAATCGTTTGTATTATACTATTCTTGTAAACCTAAAACTTGGATTGGGTTCGATTCTTTTAGTCAATTTCAGATGTAGTAAAGTACTCTCTTCATCTACAGGAAAAAGCTCGGTGCATGATGTTGTATAGCAGATTCAAAGGTAAAATCTGAAAAATCGCACGTCTATAAAGTTTGAATACATACTTTGCGCCATCTGTCAAAATTTACTTTTCGTCCCATAAAACATTTATATATAATGTATATGTAATGTATTGTGCGCACAAGACAACAAAGCTCATGTATACCTACTTGCGGATAGATAACAGCTCTCAGTACTACCTACTTATAAGTAGTTTGTTTGTAGAAATAACTGTAGATAGCAATAAGCTACTCGCAGAAGTAGCTTGCATCTTTACTTGCTCCTATTACTTACTTTCAGTCTAAAAACTTGTCCTGGATAAATATTGGTACTTACATATAGTCACGCCTCTTATCCTCGAAGAGGTTGGCAGATGCATAGATACTATTATGGCCATAATTCCGTACATAAATTATATATGCGAGTGTGTTCATTAGGTGTTACGAGTTTCTTAGTAGATTCATAACAGCCAAAGTTATGAGGCTCAGCTAGTAAGTTATACGGCAGAATAGCTATTGTCGGGTCAATGCAGAAATATAAAATACTCTTGTATACTAAAGTATCATCGGTATTCGACAACATATTTTATTTATCATCGAAACCTTCGGTTATACCTAGATCGAAGTGTGAAGTATCAAGTGGTCCTCGTCACAGCCTCTCCGCCGCACGAGGAGGGAGCGAGAGTCCTTGAACGCTCTTATATCGATATTGCATGATCGTAATTTATTTTATAGGGATGATGGTTTACTGTGCGGTTCCTTTAAAGTTTCAGTTCGAAATATTTTGATTTGTTATTTGCGGGTTCGTTTTCCTATTAATCTCTGATGTTGACACAGCCCTCGACATTACTGTTAGGGTGACAAATAGGTAATAGAAGTGTTCTCCACAAACTGAAAAGTTCTGGTCTCAAACACATCACTGCCTGGTTCACCTGTTTGGGATAAAAAGGAGAGGGTAGGATTAAGTTGAAGTACTTTTCAGAATATTTGCAGTGATAGATTCGGTGCGCTATCCACTCAAACCTTCCGGTAACAATATCAGGAACCAACCGTATCAACCAAAAACTAAGCTTAATAATAATGATATGATCTCTATCATTACAGATTTAAACTATAAAATCGACAACTCTTTCATAATTTATTCTAGCCACGACGACTATTTTCTCTCATCAAATGGGTAGGTACTTCAGTTACCCTCAAAACTTTAAGTAGGTCCCACCAAACTGTGTGAGTTCATTCGCTTGAGTTAATGGAAAATGACAGGGTTAGGAAAGTCACGTGTTAGTTAAACGACTAGTTATTACCTACTTAGTTGTCGCCATTTGGGTCTGCGGTGGCTAAACTTGACTTGTTTAATAACAAATAAGTGGGTTGAGGGGGTTTGTGTACAATCTGTATCGGTTGATAAACTCAAATTGCCTATGACATGCAACTCTAACAGTTGTTTAATCTGTCGTCTGTTAAGAGTGAACTAGTGTGCTCCGTGTACTCCGTTTACAATCCCTGATTCTTCAAGCGGACCCTAAAGAGGCACATCACTAGGCGGCAAACTTGAGAACCTCTGTCAATTAATAGTCTCGTGGAATGTGAGAGTGGCAACCAATTCGGTATATAAACGTCGCAATTGATTAGGTATTTATCTATCGGAGGGTGACATTTTGGGGAGCTAAATATGAGTATAAAACAGAAAATATGTATGCCATCGAAACAGAAATTCTTATTTATTTATTTATTTTTTAATTAATTTATTTTAAGTAAGATTTTTTTATTTATTTTCTTACTTGGTATAACCTAGTAGTCAGGGTTTGGTGTGCAAATATATTGATGGGATACCATTTTATCCAATAGTAGCAACTAATATAATAGCCCTGTCGTTAACAATATTTGAACAATAGCGTTGATATGCTATGCAAATCTCTACTATTATAAAATTGCATTAACAATATGAACATTGCTTTACCATTTTTTAACTGCCCTAGAGATATAACTTATATCTCTAGGGCAGTTGACACCGACTATCGGGCACGTTGCAGCGCCCGTGGTCGGGGTTGGACTGATGCGAGGATCGACAAAAAACCATGAAATAACTTCTTGTCGAACTACCCTCCGTTTGGGTTAGGTGGAAATTGGACCATAATATTCTCGACCATTGGTCGAGTTGCCCATTCTTCTAAAATGGTAGTGGTCAGGTCGGCCACTCGACCATGCGATTCTCGGCTCATGGTCGAGTGTCCACCTTTTTAAAACAGTCAGTGGTCGACTCGATCAAACGTCTCATTCGAAAATGTTCTGAATACACAAAATATTTGGTAGGTTACGTATGAAATTGTTTATTTATTGTATAATAAATTACATTATACATATTACTAAATCAATACTTAATCAATCAATATTCAAAAAACAAATAAAATAAATAAATAAACAACTAAATTACAATATACATATTAGTAATTGATCTGATTGATATTTTTTTTAAATTCAAATATGATATAACAATGATTTATAGTTAACCTACTTCAAAGAAAGAAGATTTCATTATAACTTTAAAGTCTGTTATATTACACGATTATAAACGTTTGTATATTAATACGATAATCTTTCGATGAAATGGCCAAACATTCTTGGTTAACTAATTCCTTTGTACTATCATTGATTCTTTTCTCTCTCAATATGGTTTCTTCACACCTCTTGGAAATATAACCATTATTAGCCCAAAAAGAATAATAATATGTGGCATCTTTCAATAATGTCTTGAGTAGGAAAGCTAAATTACTAATTTAATCTGGCATTCCAGCTTTCAATTGCATTATTGGTTTTGTGCCGGACATCATCAAAACACCATTTATCACTGAAGAAAGATTGTAGCCAAGTCTTTTCAAAATAAATATTAAACTCCGCAATTTTATCATTGATTTTTAAGCATTGATTTAAAATATAAAGCCAGCCATCTGATCTATGTGTAATTGGTAAGTATGCTAGCGCCATACAACGCTTCACGTGTCCTCGCGTCATTTTCGAGTGCTTCGTTAAGCCCAGTTTCTTTGCTTTCCTTTGCACCGCCTGTTTGAAGTGGAAGATACATCCACGCAACGCAAGATTGCCTCTGGAAAACCTTTTTGAGCTGCATGGCACTAGTTTCAAAATCTGTAGTTATTGTTTTCGGATTAAACTGTGGAATCTGGCTTTTTATCAACTCAAAAAATATTTCGTAGTATAATTGTTTTTTACCAGGCAATAATGCGTACACTACAGGAACAATGTTAGTCTTTTCGTCCGTGCAGCCCAGATCGAAATGTAAAGTATATAATTGCACGAAGGGTGTAGCAGCAGCCTTAAAAGTCCCATCAAGTAAATATAATAATATCTTTGGCATTTTTCAAAATCTGTCTACCTTGTTCGGTAAAAAATTACAATATTTTCGTTTTTTTTATGTGTGTAGTCCGCAAGTACGAACTTTTTCAATATAGCCGGTACTTCTACGTCTTGTAATTTTAAAAAACGTGTTTTTTTGGCTTCTAGAGCTGTATTCCTACGTTTATATAGTGTTTTTGTTTTATATTATTGTAATCAGGTAACTAAACAATCAAATCTAAACTGGCAGATTGTTGCTCTTCTAAGGCATTTGCATATATAGTGGGCATTGGTGTACTCTTCTTAATTGCTCTCTAGACACATTTGTGCACAGTCAATTTTAAATTATTTTTGACAGCATTTGGAGCACAGTTGTGTGGTTCTCGTTTAATTACAATGGCGTTTGAATTTGTAATCAAAATAGTACGACAAGATTTTCTACTAGTATATAACCAAGTTGTCTGCCCATTAGCGTTTACCCTCTTTTTATTATAACGGTACCCTTCTTTAAGGAGAAATTCACCATTTCTTTGTGATGTAATAATCGTAAGAGGACTACTTCGACCGGTACTGGTGCTAGGACTATCATCCATACCTATATCTGTAATAATAAATTCCAAAAAATAACGAATACTGTCAAGCCTGCAATAAGTAACGTTCTTAAAGGAAATATTAGCTTGTAAAGTTTTTAAACAAATTGGTTATTCTTACCTTCTTGTAACTAGGTAATATCTATAATAGTAACTAATTCCTGATTACAATTTTTTCAAAGGAGGTCATTCGCGGAAAATAAAAGGTGAAAGCGATGAACGGACATGATAGACAATTGCCGCGATCGACTTGGACACTTCACTGGATAATGTAATTTATTATACAATAAATAAACGATTTCATACGTAACCTACCAAATATTTTGTATATTCAGAACATTTTCAAATGAGACGTTTGATCGAGTCAACCACTAACTGTTTTAAAAAGGTGGACACTCGACCATGAGCCGAGAATCGCATGGTCGAGTGACCGACCTGACCACTACCATTTTGAAGAATGGGCAACTCGACCAATGGTCGAGAATATTATGGTCCAGTGTTACAACGAAGGATAAGGCCGGCGACACACTTCACTCGCTACGTCAGTTTTTATTTTAAACTTGAATGTAAAACTGTACCAAGTAAAAATGACGTAGTGAGTGTGGTGTGTCGCCAGCGTTATCCTTCCTTATGTATTTCGCGTGAAGTCCCGAGTTCTATAAGTACCTACGACCATCTAGTTAACTACAAAATAAATTATATCTAGCAAAACAGCACTCAATAACCAGTAAATAATGATAAATAAATAAATAAATATTCACGGACATTTCACACAACGCTATCTGATCCCAAAGTAAGCTAGGAATAACCTGCTTGTGTTATGGGTATCAGACCACGGATATTAATACTTATATACTTTAAATACATACATATTATACATAGAAACACCCAGACTCTTGAGATAAACATTTATGGGTCACACAAATATTTGTCTCCGGTGGGAATCGAACCCACGACCTCCAGCGCCGCAGGCGGTATCACTACCGACTGCGCCGCAGAGGCAGTCTTCTATTGCTTTAATTAACTTTTCGCTACTCTAGTCTAATAAACCAATAAAGATAAATCCACAAACAATGCGGACAGATGATCGCTCGTTCAGACAAAGGAAAGTTATTGAGCGAGTTGGAGATAATAAGGTTCGTTGGTCAACCAATCGGGTACCACGATATTGTTTTATAATTCGTAATTATTTTCTGCTTTGTATCTATAAAATTACACGTTCTAAGAGCATTATATTAACTCGAACCAAACTCTTTAATAGCTTGTACAGACTTTTGTTCGTGACAAGTAGTGGAAATTTCAAAACGAGTGTAAGCGGATCTTTGCACACAGCGCCTTTGTCTGAAGAGCGAAAGTAGCGTAGGAGTGAAAAATGTAGGTAGACATTACTATTCTTTAAATACTTAGTTGATGACCCTACAAAACCCTCTAGACGCTTCAAGAATTCGCGATTGTAGAAGAACAGAAAAAACGCGGAGTGGTCACTTCTTAATGTTTTTTTTAGCTATTAAAACCATCATCATGAAAGGAATTTAGGTTAGTAAAATAACCAAATATTTTCGATTCAAAACCCAAGATCGGCTTTCCTAATGGAATCAGGCGTTCTTTTACCAATATACATCGTAGGTACATTAATAATTGAATGAGAGGAAGGGAGGAGGAAATCCACCACACACCCTAGACTCTCTAATCCAAGCGTTCACAATAGTCTTGAGGATGTAACTCGAAAAACGTACAATTGAACTTAACATCGTATATCAATTTTCTCACATTACCTACTTACAATTTTTTTTTCAATTGAGAAATTCGATTTGTTTTCCTCTGATGTACCTAATTGTAATTCAATGATACTCTCTCTACCAATTTAATCCTGATAATCCTTGACTGTTGTGAAAGCTATAATTGCCTCTTCGTTCTGACTATGTTCATACAAAAATCAGAACTGTGGAATAATTCTAATCTCTTATTTAAAAAGATAACTAAATATAACTGGAATACTTCCTCAATAATGTTTAACCGACCTAAAATATCTGAAATGTAGGTAGGTAAGTAAAACGTATGGAACGGCTGAAATTGAGCTCAGAAAGATCCGTCCTTGTACCCCAAACTTTTAGAGTGTCAAAACTATTTATATACTGGTGTTTCTTTTAGGGTGTCAAGCCGCCACTAGCTGGTAGCAGGGTTCCATACCTATCGATTTAACCCCCATGTATGTTCTACGATTTTTTGTATTTTTCAAGATATAATTTTTTTTCGTTATTTTTAATAATTACGTGTCCACGACTTTTCTTGGATATTTTTTTATTATTATAATGCCTATTGATTGCAGTATTATGGACAAAATAATCTCCTTCCTAACTTTGATACAAGATGTAAAAATTTTAATCGATAATAAAAAATAGGGAATTATGCAGAACATTATATCTCGTAAACTAACATAAATAAAATTTCATCTCCAAACTCCGAACCATCCCTCATTCCGCCAAACAGTACAGATGAGTGACGTTAATGATAGCCCACAATTAGTAACGTAGCTTCTTGCTATACTCTCTTTGTCTCGCTTTTCTAAATTGCTCTCCGAAATACAAAAAAAAATCTATTAAAGATTTTCTTTGTCCAAATCGTCCAAATATTTGTGCTTTATTAAATTTACTTTTGTTGCTCAGCGAGTCTATAAACTTGGCGTTACGTACGGATTACTAAGATAAGATTATCCTACAATAATTGCACAAAATTTCCATTTAATCGTTATTCTAATAAATTTTTATCGTTATTCGACTCGCAAAGGGGGGAAATTTGGCAACAATTTGGAGTTCAAAGAGATACCAAATGGGAGACCAAAAATGTAAATTTAAGCGGGTTTGGTTCCCAGTAAATTTGCCATTATATGCGACAAAGCGGTGCTCATATTATTTTCACTTATTTTACGTTAGCGATCAAACCTAATAAAGTTCTCGATCGTTTACTTGATATTTTCTCTTTGCTACTTACTTAGAGCTCATACTATTGGTGATACTAGCTGCCATGCATGCTATTGAGACCAGTGACATTGATGTAACTGTCACGTGTTCAGTCAGGTCTTATGGGGACAGGATAGTCTGTATGTAGCTCCTATGATACGCACAAAAGCTTGTGAATGGAAAAGTATTCATTGATGCTTAGGTACTCGCTATTTCTTGTAACTTGAACTGTTCTAAACATCTTACAATAATAATTATTATGAATCATTGAGAGCCCTATTATTTTTTCCGAAAAAAGTCTTTGGACTTACCCACAAAATTCTGGTGTTGGTGGCCTGGCGAAATCAGCGTGGTAATAGACGCAAAGGTTGCTTACTGGATTTTATACCCTAATATGCACAAGGGCTCTCCCAAGTTATGCCACAATACACGACCCTGGCCCTGCGCCTTCCGCAGCAAGTCACTCCCTGCGACCATAATGCAGGTTAAATATGCTCCAGATGGTAGTCTGCCATAGGCTGATTTAATTTATATATTCTAGATTTCCAACAACCACAACTTAGGTATTACCCACTAACCAAATAGTCGCGAACAGCGAAGCATTCGTAGCCTCCGTTGACCCCGCGGACTATACCTACCTACTGGGTGTATAATTCGGAGCGGTCAGTATGGGCACAGTAGGTATATATATATTTAACATGGGCAAGTCTGTAAATACAAGACATAGCAAGATCTGTTCTTAGGAACAATGCCATCGATCTGAGAGAAAATAAAATTTGCATACATAGATTTTAAGAAAAGCTCTTGTACATTTCGGAATCAAACCGGGTCTTTTTGAAAAATAAAGCTTTCAATATTCCTCTTTGAATATCGATTGTGCAACATAATGTTTCATAGTAACATTTATTAAGCAATAAATGTTACTATGAAACAATATAATTCTAAAATAAATAGAATGCATTGTTTCATGTTATTTAATTTAGTTAAAAATAGTTAATCGGTTTGAATCTCCATGGCTCTTTACTTCGTGTAATTCATACATTATTTGATCATACAGTACAATTAACGCCTATTGTCAACCAGCGGCTCTGTTGAGTCAACATTACTAAATCGACGTGCTAAAGGAAATCGCCGAGCAAACAGTTTACTTAATCGCCGGTTAATCTTTAGATTAACGCTTCAGAAAACAGATTAACCTTTATAGAATTTAATCGTGCCTATTGTCACTAATTTTAACGGAATATAATACGAATATTAGGTAGGTATACGGTACGTTGTGTCTACAATTTATTGTTGAAAACGAATAGGTGTTTCCTATTATTTCGAGTTTATTTTTGCGAATCCTTGATTTGCTATTAGTGGTAGACCATGGCCTCTATTCTCTACCTTCCGGAATTCCCAAACACGTGTACGTTTACACGTGTAGCTCCCAAACGGTTACGGATCTGGAAACCTAATTAATTTCGGGAATAGGTAAATAGTCTAGGAGGCATATGGAATAGAGTTGTGATTGTTGCTGGAATGTTGGGCTCGATTGAAAGTCTATTACATCTAACTGAAAACACCATTACAGAAATCTTATTTTCATTAACGGATTAAACTAACTTTAAAGATTAATAAAATCTTCAACATACATTATCAAAGGTACACTAGCTTACTTACAACGCACATAAAAGATAGTCAGTGCGTACATGACATAGTACAAACGTAGACCTACAAATTGTATAACCACACAACAGGGGCCTCAAAGCATCTCATGAAATTTAAATCACTCGTTAGTCCGTCGAAGTGAATCTACGTTTGTGAATGCTGCTACCCGTAGAGTGCGTGGGAATTGTGAAGAAACATGACGTCACTAGAAGAATGGAAACAGTTGTTTCTTAACAACTGTTTCCATTGTACATGTATGGAATTCTGATCAATTTTGAACTTTCCATCGATTGTAGTTACAGTAGTCTCGTACAGTAGAGAGATTTTTTGACAGAAACGAGTTATTTAACATAAGGTTGCCCTGTCGAACCACTAAAATTATGAACGCTCTGACGGCGCTCGCTTTTCACTTTTCCTACAACCCCGGGTTCTTCGAGCGGAACGTAAATTACATTGAGCTATCAACTTGAGGGCCACTGTCATTAGTTCGTGAATGTGAGAGTGATTCCAGCTACCGTCTTCCAAAACGCGGACGGCGTTATTTTCAAATGTATTATAATAACGTTTCGTGTTGTGTTCACAACTCTCAATAAACTCCCTCAAGCAATCTTACTAAAGCAGTTTTTTGCTGATGTACCTATCCTTTTTCGAAATTAATTAAACCAAAATGAGCACACCAATTTATATAAAAGGAAAACAAAACACAATTATTTTCTTCAATATTCTTAACCCAAGTAGGTTAGGCTGTTTCCGCCATTAGGGATTCATGAGGGGTCAGCAAATTTGTGATTAGGGTTCCGTTGGTAGAACACAAATCCTGTTTTATCTGAGCTTCAATATTTCACACGCCTGTTCAAATACATCCATACTTTTAATTTAAACCGACATTGCTTTGCGTACCTTTACATAAACACTAGAATTAATGTACATTTAATTTTGTTTTTTTTTATCCGTAATGTTTTTCTGGGTATTATGATATCATGGTGCTTTATGATATTGATTTAATAAGTCGGTATTTAGTTATTATATATATAGCTCCATGTTTTATTTTTGTGTCTAAAATGTTTTAATTTTTTTAAGTGGACATTCGCTAAACAAAAGTTTCTACGGTCTTCAATAGTCGGTTTAGATCAAATGCCACACAGCGTATTGGATTAAAAGCTGTCGCGTTTAATAAAAAATACAGCTCAGTACGACTTATCTTAATGGCGCAACTTGCCATAATTAGCAGGCAATTACACAATTGGCAGTCCATTTTCATTTCTAAATGGGTAATGTCCTTTCAGCTGAAAGTTGTGCCATTTCATGGTTATTATGGCTCGTTTATATTCATTGGTAGTGCCTCGTACTATACCTACTTTTAATGCGTTAGCTGTTAGTAAAGGATTGGGTGATAGTTTTCCCAGAACATCTTCAGTAACGTCTCCAGGAGGTAAAGATTTAATTTTTCTGCCTCTGTAGAAATTTTTTTTATAGAAAATTTGTAAGTAGAATGCATTAAATCTCTTATTGATACTGTTGATTGATGGCACTTGATGGAACTTGCTACACATATTAAAAACTTCACTTGTACTGTTCCACAACATTTATTATTGTAATACCTAACCGGTTTCGCCTTTCGGCATTCTCAAAGGCTATTTACTTATTTAGATCATAATTTATTACACTCACTAAATAAGTAAATACCCTTTGAGAATGCCGAAAGGCGTAACCGGTTAGGTATTACAATAATAAATGTTGTGGAACAGTACAAGTGAAGTTTTTCAATACATTAAATCGCTCACAATTCCCAAATAAGCTAGGATTGACCTGCTTATGTTATAAGTATCAGACCACGGATTTTACTACTTAAGTACCTACATTGACACGCTTCTGGGAAGTCCAGAGTGATCCCAGGAGTTCCCAGGCGGTTCAGTAGTTTAGGTAAGGGTATATAATTTGTCCTGGAGTCAATAATGCAAATACTACAGAGTATTATTATTTTTATTTCAATTCCACTATATTAAAACTTATATCTAACTTAAAAACTAGGTACTCATCCGGATTCTGGGACGACTTCCTTCCTCCAGGATATGTAAATATGGGTATATGCTTATATTTTCAATAAATGGATGCTTATTTAATAGTTGCCACACGGGCATAAGCAGGTTTTTTTAAATATAAACTTGGAAGCTCATTCTGAAAAGAACAAACAATAATTTTATATACACCCTCTTCAACCATAGATTTCCCTAAACTTTCCCTTACTATTATTTTTAACCCCATTTTAAAACATTTAATATACAAAGAACATTACCCCCTTTTCTAAATTTCACAAACGCCTGCCTGATAAAATAAATTTACTTAAAATATACTTTTTTACATAAAAATTACCCACAATTAATTTACTTAATAAAATTGATGATTGATGCTTACCAGAGCTTCCGTTTTCACAAATATAAAAATTTAGATAAATACTTGGGCTATTAAGCCACTCACTGATTATTTCAGTGGAAATATATTTTATATAATAATTTACTTTGATGTAAAATTTCTTCGACAGTATGAAGTAAATTAAAAAAATTTAGTTAGTTCCTGATTTTTTCTATTCTACTAATGCGCACGCTTATATATAGCTTAAATCCCACCATATCTCCTTCCATCAAATATCCCTACTATGACACTATTAAGGACACACCCCTTATACCGACCTAAGTATAACCATTATATCTACGCTTAATAGCGCCTAATAAACTAATTACAGCAAATCTATGATTTACGCCACAATATCCCCTCCCCAAGAGAAAATTTTGTCCCTATAGACAAAATTTAAGAATACTAATTCAATTTAAAAAAATTGAATTAGTATATAACAATCAATCTATAACAACTGTATTACTTAGATAATGTCTCCCAAAATAAATAATTTAAATATTCCAATAGAGTAACTCTGATGGTGTTCACAAGATAGATAGAAGAAAAGACGTATTTAAGGCTTAATATTAAGAAATCCAGGTAATACGAACCGCCTGAATGTAATATAGAATATGGCTTAAATTGAAGACTGAGATTTCTATAACCGTCTCAGAGAAGAAAATTTATATAACAACATATGCAACGATGTAATAACATTGTATATGTCTATATAACTGAATGCAATATATTTGCATATGATAAGCAAGCCTTTAAGAGCTTCCTATAGTACCACGTAAATCTGCGAGGGCAAGCTTACCGCTTCCGAGTGGCAGTATTTACTACAAAAAAACCAAGAAACCGAAATATAGCACTGAATACACCTACAGAATCATCCTACCAGAATTCTAACCAAAAATATACAAACAACCCAGAAAAAAAAATCACATTTACCAACCTTAACATTTCACTGAAATCCAAATCCAATATGTAATAACGTTTTCAAAACGTATGCATCACTATGCAATGCATGTGCATAAAACTTTCATAACTTCGTAATTCTTAATACTTTGTACTTTTATAAACTCACGGCACGTACACAACTTTCACTATCATGACAATGAATTCACAATGTGACCTCAAGCTTAACAATATTTTGAGGTACCCTCATAAATTTTCACAATTATTCATAAGGTCTCTTACACACTGACTTAAGTTTCTCGTGTATGTTTGACTGTCCGCGACAACATCCTAAAGTAAATTAACGTTCATTTTTAAATAACTGACCTGACATTGTTATTCTTGTCTTACTTACTTCAATTTAACTTGATAAAAATTTAAAAATAACATGAAGTTACTTTTGTTCTAGAATAGGGGAAAGAATTTTTTTTTTATATATGCAAAGTACCTACTGACTATTTCAACTTTCATAATTCACCAGACTCACCCATTCCTTTGAATAATGTGCCTTTCATACTCTCATATTCATCCCTTTCATACATTCATACATCCTCATACATTTCACGCTCATAAAATACCCATGCACACTTGTGTCATCAATACAATCACATGATGACGCAATTCTTATATACAAGAGAATTTAGCTTAAATTTTACACTAAATCTCAACACTATTCATTAAAACCGTATCCTGTCCTTACGCTTATGGAATTATGATAGCGTGATGAAATGCAGTCTGTAAGCAGCCTAACGATATTCACATGATATTCACAACTACCCATACTTATGAGAAAAATAAAATGATACTACGATTTACTTTGACTATTTTTAGCTACAATGTTAAATTATTGAATTATTTTATGAGATTGTAATTAATTATTCTTTGTAATTATATATTTTAAATATTCGTATTGCTAACTACTATGCAGCATTTTTGAAATGATGTAATGATGAACTTTGTAACCTACCCCAAAGATTTTTTATATTACTAAGGTGGCAATCGATATAGAAAATATATAACTTTATGAAGGTGGCAAACAAACATACGGCCCACCAGAAGGACTGGCGGTTACCGCAGCCTATGAACATTTGCCTCACCATAGGCGACAAACTCATGCTGCCGATCCTGTGAAACCCTTTTACGACCCTTTTTAAAGAACCCCATACTATTTTTGCCGTAGAAACCGGCTCATAACCGCGAATAACTACTTCACAAGTTAATTGATTTTTACTGAGCAAGAAATATCTAATTTTATTACTATCCATTGCTAAACGGTTCTGGTAAGCACCGAATCACTCACAATTTTTAATATACAAATCACTTTCCCTATTCACATAGAACTACAATATCATTCAGATTTTCCTGAAACAATACACAAATTATACAAAACAAAACCTACCGTGAATGGTTTGCATTCATGTATCTTTAAAACATCAATAACAATTTTACTTCTACAAGAAGGTTCGTAACAATTTTATTAATGTGGGTATATTTTTTGCGTTAAATTTATTACAAGGAATTATCAAAAACAATGAGAGTAGAATTTTTTCCTTATGATGAACAATACAAAATATGAATATGACTATAAGCCAACAATATAATAAAAGATATACTACTATTACAGTTTGAAATAAAGTAAAAAAAACTGTAATTAAATTTGGGGACAAGCTACGTTAATAAAAATGATGTTGAGAATTTTCCAATTTCGGAATACCCGTTTAGCCAAAAAAAATTATGTAAAATGCAAAATAAAATGATCAAATTTCGGGCATCCAGACTAGCATAGGCCAAGGGCGTCTAATCCTTGAAGTAGCACGAATTTCGGGGGAGGCTACCTGCTAGTGGGAAACACCTTACAATAAAAATTATTAATTATAATGGAGTCACTAGACCCAGCAAATCTGTAATACCCAAATAAGCTATCAACTCCAGGACAATTAATTAAGTTCGGGCGCCATGACACGCTTCTGGGAAGTCCAGAGTGATCCCAGGAGTTCCCAGGCGGTTCAGTAGTTTAGGTAAGGGTATATAATTTGTCCTGGAGTCAATAATGCAAATACTACAGAGTATTATTATTTTTATTTCAATTCCACTATATTAAAACTTATATCTAACTTAAAAACTAGGTACTCATCCGGATTCTGGGACGACTTCCTTCCTCCAGGATATGTAAATATGGGTATATGCTTATATTTTCAATAAATGGATGCTTATTTAATAGTTGCCACACGGGCATAAGCAGGGTTTTTTAAATATAAACTTGGAAGCTCATTCTGAAAAGAACAAACAATAATTTTATATACACCCTCTTCAACCATAGATTTCCCTAAACTTTCCCTTACTATTATTTTTAACCCCATTTTAAAACATTTAATATACAAAGAACATTACCCCCTTTTCTAAATTTCACAAACGCCTGCCTGATAAAATAAATTTACTTAAAATATACTTTTTTACATAAAAATTACCCACAATTAATTTACTTAATAAAATTGATGATTGATGCTTACCAGAGCTTCCGTTTTCACAAATATAAAAATTTAGATAAATACTTGGGCTATTAAGCCACTCACTGATTATTTCAGTGGAAATATATTTTATATAATAATTTACTTTGATGTAAAATTTCTTCGACAGTATGAAGTAAATTAAAAAAATTTAGTTAGTTCCTGATTTTTTCTATTCTACTAATGCGCACGCTTATATATAGCTTAAATCCCACCATATCTCCTTCCATCAAATATCCCTACTATGACACTATTAAGGACACACCCCTTATACCGACCTAAGTATAACCATTATATCTACGCTTAATAGCGCCTAATAAACTAATTACAGCAAATCTATGATTTACGCCACAACATAACTTCCTACTTTTTTAATTTTTTTTTGGATTATACAATGTTTTGTCTCCAGTAGGAATCCAACCCACGATGTAGTGATCCGCAGTCGTATTTAACGACTTCTAGACCAAGAAGGCAGTCATTTTTGAGAATTAGATGCTTGTTACTCTTTCACGCTCTAAGAACTTAACAGATCTGACTGAAATATAAGTAAAGGGATAGAATATAGTCCGGAATAACAAATAGGAATAATGCGGAAATGGGAACCGATTTCGTGTAATATTCAATACATTTTCATGGATTTCTGAGATCCGAATATCGCGAATGATCTTAGAACAAACTCAATAATAGATGCTGTGTATGTTATCTTGGGAAATAAAGCTGAATTAAGCTGAGAGAGCAATATACTACACCGGCGTACAAAGTGCTTGGCTCCGAATGTACAAAGACAAATGCCGCCACGGTACAGCCGCAGTAATATCCCATGAATGTTTTATTGTTGCAGTCTCCTTTATATTACGCGCAATATAGAAGCGATCCAGAAAATTGTATCGTTGTTTAATACGACTAATACTCAATACCATTTCAATAGACATTTAACAATTTCTTTTAATAGCGGTAATAATTTATTAGGTAGGTCCTGTACATTTTATTATTTTAGTGGGCAGAAAGTTTTGTGTCTGTAATTACATGAATGGAAAGCCTTGAGTAAGTTTGTTTAGTTAAAATACGTTGTTCAGTTAATATGTTCTACTTACTAAAGTATCCAACAATATTTTAGTTTGCTTCATTAAGGCACGGCACACTGCCTGTAGGTAACTTTAACTTTATAATTTGTTCACAAAGTATTTTTATTCTGATTGCTACGTACAAATACTGCTGAAAGCTGGCGTTGAATTTGTGTTAGTACTAATTAGTTATCAAATTGTTTCTTTCTACCTAAATTATTTTTACTACATGTTTGCTGTGTCGTAGAAAAGAACTAATCTCTCAATTAGGAACTTGATACGGAAAGAGCAAAACCGTGGTAATCTTAGTAAAGGATGGGAGGGAGAGGAATATGTTATCGGCTAATATGTTTGGCTGTCTCGGTCTCACTTAACTTTTCCATGTCTATATTTGATATCTTTTAAAGGATTTATATGTGGACTCCAATGGAAAATAAAATAAATTCTAGCAGGGGAATGCTATGGCTGTATTCATCAATTTATGAAATATCGGTCCACAACATTCACTTTGACAAATTTCACACGAAATTCCAGCTCAGCGTCGGCAGCACGAAACTTACATTTAGCGAATTATTTATTGATGAAAGCTGGACTATAGGTACATCTTGAATACGGTTTTCCTTTTGAGTTATCTGTCAAAAGGAAAGCCGTAGCAATTACTATACAAGTCCTCGTGAATACGTTGCTCTTGGTTTAATCAACAATAATCTGCATCTGAAATAGATAGATAGGTACTAGATACAGATTTAATAAACGTAGATTTACTTATTCTGTTCCACAATTTGTACCATAAAAAGTCTGCAAATTTCAGCTATTCAAACTGCGTTAAAGATTTCAACTCAATTCGTATCTGGTGCAGACAATCGGATCAGAAATTAATATGTCTTCCCCAGACACACTTGAACGAAAAGTTTTAAAAGAAAAAATCTAAGCAGAATTTGTGAAGAGGCCGGAGTCGTCCCGGCGTGAAACGTACAAATTACTGACGAAAGAAAAAAGGGCTTTTATTTTGCTAGTGTGGGGGATTAAAGAATTCTTCTGGTTTCGTGACCCGTCGTGAATATGTAGGTACGTGGAATAAAAATATACAGCTGTTATTCACAACATGGAATGTTGATGATATAGAAAAGCCACTATTTGGGGAGGTAATAATAGGGATTTTTCATCTCCACACATCTTATCGAAATGTTTTTCCGTTTCAGAATTCATTTGATTTGCAAAATAGGCTCAACGTCAGGTTTTTGAGCAACTTTTCCCACGTCCTGTGTATAACTAATATTTCATTGGATTTTCTAAGTGTTTGTAAAGTTTTTAGCAGGCCATCTATAAGTGCGAAGGAACAGGCAACGACAATACGAGTATTAATCTTCTATCTAAATTTCAATATTCACGCGATTCATTCCGCAAAAAATATTCGTCCAAATAGTTAAATTAAAAATAAAATGACCCGCCTGGTACTTAGCTCTGGGTCATGGGCAGTTTGCTTAACTTCTTACAAGGCTTCCGCTACTTTTGGTAAATTATTTAGTAGTAATAGGGCAATCACAGCAACATGTTTCGTCGACCATCTCGTCTGGCTACTTCCCTTTAAATTGGGTTTTAAATTTTTTTAATGATGTCCCACCCGGTAGTGGAGTCAAAAAAAAGGAATAATCTTTTTGAATGATTCCGAATACGTTAATGGCCTCCTGACACGAAAAGGCAGAATGGACACCTACAAGGTTCAAGGAGTGAGCTCATCCTTCCTGAGGGCTTACCCGGGGCTCTCAACCATAGGCTGTTAGGCGTGGCGTGAGGTTTTTTAGTCGGTAAGAGTCCGGCATAACATCCTATGAGGATTTTCCCTCACGTTAAACAAAAAAAAAAAAAAAAAAGCGCGGTACGAACTCGGCAAACTTAATTCTCTCTGCAAACCTGGCTTGTATTCCTTCATAGGTATTAGACCCATTATCATATCATTAGCTACGGACATTGCTTAAAATCTAAATTAGCTAATGTATTTTTTTCTAAAATCTGTTGACGAATGTACTTTCCTGTCTTTCATTCAACTGCAAATGCAACTTCCATTAAATCAACGAAACTTTCTTTTATATCACATGCTTTACCAGTTATATTTACATATTGGATTACCTGGCTCATTTGTTCTTTATGGGAAACATCATTGTGGAGTGCAGTCGAACATTATCAGTATTTTGCTTCTCGCTATTTCTTAATGTTTTTGCAATTATGTCCATAATTGCTAAAACATAAATTTTGCAATTTGGTTTAGGTTTATAAAGTGAACCGAGGTAGTCAAGTGTATAGAACTACTATTGGTCATTTACGTGGACATACTGTCTCTTTCCCTGGATATACCTAGTATCTTCATGTATAGACAATGTCAGCGAATACCTCCTCAAACGTTCACCACACATTAGATAGTAGGTACACATGGAAACCTGTCTCTACCTACCTTATTAATTTGTGTGTACACACATTATACATTCCTATGCTGTTATTCTATGACTTGTCCCTACTAATATCTACTATAAATGCGAAAGTAACTCTGTCTGTCTGTTACGCTCTCACGCCTAAACGGCTGGAGCGATTGAGATGAAATTTGGTATAGGGATAGTTCGTGGCCCTGGGAAGGACATAAGTTACTTTTCAACCGACTGCGCTGCCTGCGAAAGGAGGGTTATAATTTTTTGCGATAACGACTTCTACGCGGTCGAAGCCGCGGGGAACAGCTAGTAATATTATAAATGCGAAAGTAACTCTGTCTGTCTGAATGTTACGCTTTCACGCCTGAACGGCTGGAGCGATTGAGATGAAATTTGGTATAGAGATAGTTTGAGGCCCTTGGAAGGACATAGGCTTTTTAATCGACTGCGCAAAAGGAGGGTTATGATTTTATATTATTATAAGGTCCCATTTTTACCCTTTGGGTATGAAACCCTAGTAAGTGCGGACCACGCTGAGTGTGACCCGATTAGTATGACTCGATGAAAGTAATTCAGTTCATTCATAAGGTACTGCACGGCCTCGATGACCATAAATTGTTAAAACTTTTGCTGAAAAATCAAGAACAGTGTTGAAAATACATTGAGCCAGTTCTGATGACGTCACTGATAGCTTCCACCAGACGAAGACTCACTCGGCCGGAGATAATTTATTGAACTGTCAGATACAATTACTTGAACTGATTTTGATACAATTCATTGGGTGGATTAATTGGATTACCTATAGAATTGCGAGCTATGCTTGAGGTGACTTTGAATTGTGGCGAAATTTGGGGGAGGCCTACATCCAGCAGTGGACTGCATAGGCTGATTTGATTGATTGATTGATAGAATTGCGAAATGATTGTTATTTGACACTTAATTGTTTGATTACCAATTAAAACGGATGGAGATTATGACTCTCAAGGGTCGTAAAATTCTCCTGGAAGCTCTACTAGTCGTACCCGAATAACGCGTGCCGGACGGACAGAGGTGCCACTCTCATACAGTGGAGAGCTCTACACCAGAACCGAGCTATTCTAAGGATTGTTTCTCTGTCGAGGCATAAAAACTTAGAAGGAACGCTTTGTTTGGCAGTCAACTTGAGAACCACTGTCAATATTCTTCTGTACCGTGGAAAGTTTCCAAAGGACGAGCTGCAACCGAGCTATTCTAAGGATTGTTTCTCTGTCGAGGCATAAAAACTTAGAAGGAACGCTTTGTTTGGTAGTCAACTTGAGAACCACTGTCAATATTCTTCTGTACCGTGGAAAGTTTCCAAAGGACGAGCTGCATCATTTTGAAGTAACTAGAAGTTAATACTATGAAAGGGTTCTATTATTTTTCTTCAACAAGTCATTATTTTACTGAAACGAACACTTCGAACTCTCGTAGCTCGGGTGATCGATCTTAAACCAGTGGCGTGAGACTCGCGCTAAACCACGCTGTCGCTGATAGACCATGTCACCATGACACATTAGGTACGTTGATAAATGATTTACAAAAATATTCGTGCTTATACAGGTTGATGATAATTAGGTACTGACTGGCGTGGCTATTACTGATACTCGTTACCAACTAGGGCACAAATGTAACTCGGCGACTTTTGTTTGCCTGTTATCGATTCGACCATTGACCTTAGATCCTGGAGTCGTACAATAAGTATAATCATTTATGAAAAACAAAGTCGTAAAACGCTCATAAAGGTGCGAACTACGCTTAGAGTGTCTTTGTAGGTTACATCCGGAGTGATTTTATCCGTCGGAGAACCAGGGTGGTCGACATAGCTCGCAGAATAAGTGCGTTAAAGAATGGACTGAAGTTTATACCTTTTTATTACCATTAATGGAAGGTTGCAGAAAGGGAACTGATTTGATAATGATTTGATATCAGTAAAATAGATCAATACAAAACTGAATAGCGATAAAAATGGATAGGCATAATAATAAGTAAGGTGAAAGAATCTTCCAAAAGCGAATCGATCCCGATCACAGTTTAAAAAAAGGTTCAGCTCAATGTGAATATCTTTTGCCTCGCACTTCCTTCATGCCGTGAACGTAGCATTATTCACTAGATAACAATCTAAATCGCCATTCTTACATTACTGTGCCAACTAACGGTGTTTTTGGACTCATTAAGAGAATCTACTATGGATGAAAGAAGTTTTGGCACCTTCATTTTTTTATGTTTTTATGTGCTGCTTCTTTTTATAGGAGATTCTCTTGTTCCCGAAATAATATTCCTAATATAACTTGATTGAGTAGGTACGTAGAATTACATAAACATTTCACTATATAAGCGATAAAATGATAATAAGTAGGTATGTAAACACAAAAGCACTGTACCTATATCATTAACTTTAAGTAAACTACATCTCCGTTTAAGTTATAGCACAAGTAAAAGGATAACATCTGCACATAACTTTCGTCCCCGCCCGTATTTCGCGGCAAAGGGTCGATCTGCATAAAGCCTTGTACAATATGACGTATGGACAAAGTTATATTTCATAATAATGGGGCATTTGTCTGTGCGTGGGCTATGGTAGATAGTCGTTATAATGGAATGTGTGGTGTTTTGAATACGACTCCTTCATAATAACTTAGTATACGGGGGATCTACCGAGTTATTCCCAACTCAATACAAGCGTCATCTCCAAGTGGTGCACCTACTGACTAACTACCATCCAGTCTGACGCCCTATCAAAGCGACTGGGAGAGGCCTAGGTCCAACAGTGGACTGCCATACGCTGATTAGATTGATAAGAAAAATATCCAGAGGTATAAGAAAGAAAGAAAGAAAGAAAGAAAAATTGTTTATTCCACAAACTACAATACTTCCTTCTCCTCCTCCTTCTCCTTAAAAACTAACCATACATTATGTGGAATAACGGCCGCCTCTCAGCATAATGCTGTCTGCATGTAAGACATGCAGCCAGCGCTGGTTTTCAGAGACGGCCGGACGCGACGCGACGCCGGTATGACAGACAGGCAAGCCATCAACAAAATGCAAAAAAAATAAAAACAAAAATAAACAACCATCGCCAATCCCAAACAAATAATAAATAAAATATATATACGAGTAAAAATTAAATTAAGAGGGCTGGCAACATTTCTAGTCGTTTCCGCCTCCGACTCCGAGAAGTCCGAGTGACGGACGGACGCGGAGACGCCACCACACGACCACGCCATATTGTCTTCTCATTGACGCCATTAATGTCATGTCAATTTCAAAACACTTTCATTTCACTCCTATGGAACCGGTTAGACCAGACAATGGTAACGTGTTATTCAAGTACTTAATGATAAAGATAACAAAACAAAACAAACAGCAATGCCGACATTGTATGTTGAGCTGCATGTGATTTCGATTTGCATCCAGTAATTAATGTTCGTTTAAATTATATATTTAAATATATTTTTAACTCTTTTTAGGGTTTCGTAGCCAAATGGCAAAAACGGAACCCTTATAGATTCGTCATGTCTGTCTGTCTGTCTGTCCGTCCGTGTGTCACAGTCACTTTTCTCCGAAACTTTAAGGCCTATGCTATTGAAACTTGGTAACTAGATGTACTCTGTGAACCGCATTAAGATTATTATATAAAACTAGAAAAAAAAAGCAGTAAACTTTGGGGGTCCCCATACTCAGAACTGAAACTCAATTTTTTTTTTCATCAAAGCCATACGTGTGGGGTATCTATAGATAGGTCTTCAAAAATGCTATTGAGGTTCCTAAAATCATTTTTTCCTAAAGTGAATAGTTTTCGCAAGAGACACTTCCAAAGTGGAAAAATGTGTGTCCTCCCCCTCTAACTTCTAAACTGAGAGAATGATAAACCTAAAAAAAAAATGATGTACATTGCCGTAAAAACTACCAACGAAAATTGGTTTGAACGAGATAGAGGTGGTAGGTTTTTTTTCATACGTCATAAACCGCAATTTTCGATTAGAAAAATCACTACCACTGCGAACGTGTTAAAACATCAATCAAAGTTACAACGAACTATAAGAACTTTTATATTATGTTACTTGCTGCTACGAAACACTTCATGGGCGAGTCCAACTCGCACTTGGCCGGTTTTTTAATTAATAATTCTCGTTATACTTTAAACATTCCTTAATACATTTTTGAATATTCATTATTAAATTCCCACATAGTCTCTACAATTTTGCATAAAAATGTAAAATTATACAAAACTTTTAGCGCGACTGACATGTACAAAATGACATTTAGCTTAGAAGTTCATTGACATATTAAATTTAATAGTGCTATATCTCAAGGTGCAGGTGACGTTAACTTGGAAGCAAAATTTCTCGGTAGGACTCCAGTAGATAGGTAGGTACAATGACTTTTGTTAAAGCGGTATTATTACAAAACTGTTTAGACTTTCATTGCTTCAGTAAAATTTTAACATTTGCCGTTAATCAATGTAGCTTGCTAGCGTGTTTTCTATGTACAAAATATGCGAATGTTCATTATCTCTTTCTCTATCATAATTATATCTTTTGCCATTTTAAGTTGGTCCTACTTGAAATGGCAAAATATGGCCTGCAATGTTGTGAGAAGAGCATAACCTGTGCTCTTTGTGACGATGTTTACGTGTTAAAACAGTAGGTACCTACTTGTCTTTTACACAGTTCTAACTAAAGCTCTATTTCAGTAACGAACGAGAACTTTGGTAAGTCTAACAAAATAAGAGCAAAATATATTTATGATTCAAGGAGAATGCATACTGGAGTTGTTGAACAAAAGTGTAAAGTTTCCTTCTCACTGAGACGAGTGTCTGCAGACCGTACTAACTTTCCCGCCGTTGAGAGCGTCACTGACATATTAAACATAGCCTTAAACTTACTTTTGTAGTAAAACAATTCTAGGTCTTTAAGCCGCCCTAAGTTCAGAGTTTGGGCCTGAGAGTGGCGAGTTGGCGACTAGCCGTTCTTAAGCCGGGAGACGGCCGGAGAGGAGATGTTTTTTAAACAACCAAAAAGAAATGCGTTATTGATACATTTCCTCTCCGCTTAGTTTCAGTGGAAATCGCTATGTGGAGATGTGGAATATTTGTATGGCGCGATGGAAGCGGAGATGTGAGCTACGCGCAGCGCAGACTACAGATGTGAGCGGCGTGCTGTGAGCGATGCCACCCTTCCAATCAAACAAATCAATTCTGCTTCTTCAGACAGTAGTTCGTCTTCTTCTTTTTCAAGTAAAAGAAGATACTTTTTTGTAAAAATAGCGACATCGTCTACCTTTCGTGTCACGTAGTGAGCATTCAACACACCGCACATCTCTTCTCGTACAGCACGCAGCACACTGCACACATCTCCGCTTTGGTGGAGTCGCGGCCTTACGGAAATAGGCCAAGATCGTGTGTCTCTCTACCCCTCTACGAAGTGGGATAGAACCCAAACCTTAGGGGAAGTCTGCGATGGTAGACTAAGACTGACGGGAGCCCTGGGGTTATCCTTCCGAGGGCATACCCGGGACTCCCGGCCATAGGCAGATGGTAGTGCATCGTGTGGTTTTAGTCAGTAGAACTCATAGCAACGAAAAAAAGAACAAGTATTCTGAGTTTGAGATGGATAGGTACTTCGATAGCGATACCCATTTTGAAGTAAAAACTTGTAAGATATTTTTAAAAAGGAGTGTTGTAGGAGTCACAACCTGGACTCCTACAATGCTGTCAATATGTCTCTACGACTGTCATAAACTTATAAGCAACCCTGAATCAGTTGCCTAACTGCATACTTAAATGAGCTCATTATCAACCTCAAAGTACATTTAATAACTCAATGAACTATGTATAGGTACCTAAAGAGTACATAGAGGAAAGTAGGTAACCAAATATGGAATAGATTCTTAATATGGAATACCTACATTTCTCTCAAGTGCAAACTCACACACGCAATAAATAGTGATATTCTGTCTCATTCTACTCCCGTTCACGCGTACAAGTCGTGGCAAGTCAGTCAAGAGAGTTCTGTCATCGCTGAGAGAGTGTTTTGTTTTGTCGCTCCTGCATAACTTTCTAAGGTATCTAAAAAAGAAGTATTTTTCGTACAGAAAGTTCACATAGTATTGTTTTTATAGCTTTTAGAGACCGTTTAGATGTTCTTTTGTATGTTTTAGCGGTATTAGATGGTATTACTTTCTTAAATATAAAAATGTTAAATTTAGTTTGAAACCGTTGGAAAATCCAAATATGGACAGATCACAGTATCCAATTATGGACTATGGGAAACATGGGTTAAGTGCCTCATGTGTGGGCTCTGGGCACATTATGATTGGGCTGTACCAGAATTTGATACCTGGATTGTGATTTTTGCAAATAATTAGTGTTCATTTCTACATTATGCCAAAGTTTTCAATTAGTCTCATATAAGTTAAGGTTAATTTTTGATAGTATTTACAGTATTCCATATTTGGGGTACCTATTCCATATATAGGTACCTTCCTCGTTATTTAATTTTTTATAATTTATCATACCTTAAACTAATCCATATAAGCTAAAATTGTTATAAAGTTAAGTGCAAATATATAATTATTAATAATTACCACAAAAAGTTTTTTTATTTATAACACTTGTGCAAATTATGCCTAAAAATCAAAATGGTATTCCATATTTGGTCACTCTCCTCTACTTAATAGTGCTATATCTGACAGACTGCCTCTGTGGCGCAGTCGGTAGTGATACCGCCTGCGGCGCTGGAGGTCATGGGTTCGATTCCCACCGGAGACAAATATTTGTGTGACCCATAAATGTTTGTCTCAAGAGTCTGGGTGTTTCTATGTATAATATGTATGTATTTAAAAGTATATAAGTATTAATATCCGTGGTCTGATACCCATAACACAAGCAGGTTAATCCTAGCTTACTTTGGGATCAGATAGCGTTGTGTGAGATGTCCGTGAATACACAATACTACACATATTTACACGTCAGAGTGTTAAATATTAAAGGTAGCGAAGCAGAAGTTTGCTTAGGCTTGTGTGTACCTCGCGTTAGGGGTTCCACATAATTTAAACATTTACAACAATGTAAGATTAAAATAAGATAGGTACATTATTATAGTCATGCTTTTATTTCTGTGGGTGAAGGTAACATTTAAAAATGTAGGAAAGTCCAAACGAATATGCTGTGCACGCTCGCAATGCCAGTAAAGTTTAAAACAGAATTCTTTGCGTTATATACCTACCTAGATAGCTAACCAAAAATAAATTCCATTATGCAATAAATTACTCGCGTTGAAAAACATTAGTCGTAAGTTTAGGGAACACATTATATCCCCGCAGCGGGGGATCTTCTCAAAAATAAACTCCGCCAAAGCGTCGGAGTTATTATCTTAAAAACCTCTCAGCTGCAGGCTTTTACAGAGAATCTTAATATATAAGTGAAATCTGCTAATGGTGCTGAGCTCTTAACGGTACGGCCGCGAAGTAAGTTTTGAAATATCGCACATGAACTCGACACATGCAGGTACGAACTGTGGAGGGAAGTAGATAATTCAGTACATTATCAACACTAAAATAAAAAGTTATAAACTTGAATAGGTATGTACATTCAAGTTTATAACTTTTTATTTAGTGTTGATAATGCAAAACATCGACATCTATCACCGCAGCCGATGAACTTTTTACATTTTCTAAAATTATACAGTTATTATACTGCCTTTCATATTACAATAGATATTAAAATTAATGTGACTCTTTACGGAAAGTTGGTTATTTGATAATTTATATCAAAAATTAAAAAAAAAAACACACCTACTAATTCACGCACGCAGTAGTCTGAGTTAACACATTCCAAAATAACCTGAAACAAAAGTGAAATTTATATATGTATAAACTAGCTGATGCGCGCGGCTTCGCCCGCGCTCGTGGAAACATATTCTCGGGATAAAAAGTAGCGTATATGTTATTCCTGACTATAAGCTATCTCTGTACCGAATTTCAGCCCAATCCGTTCAGCCGTTAGAGCGTGATTGAGTAACAAACATCCAAACATCTAAACATTCAAACATCTCCACAAACTTACACATTTATAATATTAGTAGGATTTATTTTTTCTTGCAAAGTATAATATTTTACTGTAAGTCAGATTGAGAAGTAGGATGGCATAACATGAAAGCTTTTCCTTTGAATTGAACTGCTATCACAGTTCATGAGATACAGCCTGGAGACAGACGGTGGGTACGGAACCCTAAAAAAGAGGAAGGGAGCTCAGAACATTGAATGGGAACTTTGTATGCGTACCTACCTAGGTACTTAAAAATAAAATAAAAAATGCCACCTACTCCTTTTGAATCGATATCACATTATCATCAATTACCATTGTAAATCAATTTCAATGTTTTTGCTTGATATTTCCTTGAACTTCAGGTAAAGTTTGAAGGTTACAGCCATTACAGAAATGAAAACATTAGGGCAGGCACATTACTTGCTCATGCGCGAGTACAATGGAACAAAACAGTGGGTGGTAGTTTCAGCTACTAACCGATATTACATTTAATAAAGAATGGACTATTAATTATCATTGTCATCGGGGTGTTCCGTTACTACAATTATATTTTGTCTACCTACCTATGTAAATAAAATTGAAGTTTCTGTTTGTAATTCACTGTAACTGCAAATGTGCCTATAAGATTTTTTCTCTGTCTATCTTTTTTGGCTAATCTCCGAAACTTTTGTCGCACAAATGTTAATGAATTTAAATAGTACAGTGTAGGTACTGAATGGTTAATTTGAGCATATTTGGTGATGTGACGTCATAGGCTTTTAGATATCGATACTGATGGGTGGTAGTCTGTACCCTTGTTTTGAGGTCCCAGGAATTTGTCCCATTAACTGAGGTTTGGTCTATATATTGGGCACATTCTAAAAAAAATATCGATATCAGTTCAGTATACTTTCTTCGAACTAGCAACATACTCGTAAACCACTATATTTATTTATTTATTTCAAACTTTAACACAATGCACAAGGCGGACTTAATGCCTTAGGCATTTTCTGCCAGTCAACCTTAGGGTGATGCAGAGATAAAAGAATTAGGCAGGTGCTCTGTGATATAATTAGAACTATTTAGAATAACACAACAAAATTTAACTACAAACACAAAATACATAACATGAACCTACAATATGTATTTATACATATAAATATACAAACATACATACATACACATATACATACATACATTCATACATACCTACATAGAAACACACATTACTAAAAAATATATATATATATATATATATATATAAATAAGTACCTACGTAGAAACCGTCATAGATGAAGCGGACAGTGGATAAAACCAAGAAAAAAGAAACATTTAAGTTATAGGTCACTATGGTCTACTATAAAGCCGCCGTACCTTCTCTTTGAAAGATTCACGGCTAGTGGACAACCTAACTTCCTGAGGGAGGGCATTCCAGAATAGAATTGATTGTACAAAGAAGGAAGAATGTACAAAATTGGACCTGTGAGTGGGACAGTGAAGGAGAAGATTATTAGAAGAGCGCAAGTTTCTATCATGATTGGAACAGAGAAGTTGAAAATGAGGAGTTAAGTAAGCGGGAGCATGAGGAAAGTTTAAAAGCGAATAAATCATAGTCACTGCACGTAAACTACGGCGGCGACGTACGGGTAACCAGCCCAGCTCCTCCCGATAAGCTGAGACGTGATCATATTTTTTGAGATTAAAAACGAATCGAATGCAATTGTTGAGAAGCCGGTCAAGTTTATTGAGCAGATCTGCATTCAGGTCGAAATAGCACACATCACCATAGTCAATGATAGGAAAGATTAGCGTCTGCACAAGCGTTAATTTGGTACTGACTGATACTAGACACGATGTTACGACACCCATCAGGCAGACAGCTCGTCACGCCGGAGCGGGTGATGTCTTGTGGTTTTAGCCGGGAGGTCTGTCACTACTGATACTGAACCTCCACGCTTATTCACTGTATTAATTTTTATTTGAAAAAGCAAAGATTTTTCGTCGGTGTTTAAGCTCTACAGAGATTTTTGACGTGTCTGTACCAACACGTCTGATCCACGTATATAGCGGGGCCAGATTCTTTTACAAGACGGCATGAAAAATGGGGGAAGCCTACGTCCAGCAGTGGAGGCGGTTCCATAGAGTGATTTGATAAAGTGAAAATATGTACTCGAGTTCTGAAAAACAATCTCTTATTTACTCCAGAATATCTTTGACCTTTTTAAAAACAAGAAAGAGACTTTGCAATTACAAAGGTATTACATTCACGTTACCTAATATTTCATAAATATTTACAATCAATATCAATCAATCATCAATCAATACATATAATAAAATCGTAACAAGTCGCTGTCTGTACATGGAAGATAAATAAGAAAAAATATTATAGGGGGGCTTTAGGAACGCAATAGAACCCAAAACATGATGATTTTTTGAATTTTTGTCTGTTTGTCTGTATGTCTGTTTGTCTGTATGGTTGTGCACGCTAATCTCAGTAACCGCTTAACCGATTGCATTGCGGTTTTTATTGTGTTGAGGTTTGCTCCACTTAACATTTAGCGTTTATTTCATGTCGATCGGTTTTTAAATAAAAAAGTTATAACACTTTTACGAATCAGATATTTTGAAAATTTGAATTGTAGGGGTTTCTATGAATGTGAGTGTAAATCTAAACTGGCGTGTTGGCTTAATCATAATAGAGCATAATGATTAAGACTTTTTTTATTAAGAAGCCGAAGGCGTGGACTGAATTGTTTTAAAATAGACTTAATCTTTAAGCTCTTTTATGATTAAGCAAACAGGGTAGTTTCACACGCTGCTTAATGAGTCTGATGAAAAAATACCTCTCCTTTCATATACCTTATGTGACGTAAACTAGGTTGCGGGGTCAGCTAGTTTCTAATTCGAATCAAGTATCACATTCCGAAGACAAAACTTCAAATCTTTCAACAGCTACCGAACAAAGAGTCGGTCTCAGCCAGCTTTTAACTTCATTGTACCGTCAATTAATGGCAAAGTTCTTTTGATATTAATTCTATTACCTAAGTGAACCGACACTTGCGGAACAAAAGACTCGACAATAAGGCTCGTGCCTACCCTCTGGAACAGTAGAACTCAATTAGGCTATTGTATAAGCTGGTAATAGCTCGGGAATCGTTCTATTCGATAAAAATTCTCTAGACAGTCACTAGGTTAAGCGTCTTTGACTGCAAGTGGTCTTTAAATGGGTAAACGGTTTGTAATTTCAAATTCAGAAACAATACGATAGGTATTTTAACAAGATACAAATGGTGAAATATGGGTTACCTATAGTATGTCTCTGCCTATTCCCTCGCAGCAAAGGCGCTCGTGGCCCCGCGGACTCAGTGTTCTGTAAACGATCACTGCAGTAAGCAACATTTACTATGGCCGGATATGGATGGGTGACCACCACGTGGACCACTTTGTGACATTTATTTACGAGCGTTTCCGTGCTTCGGAAGGCACGATAAGCCGTTGGTCCCGGTTGTCAGTAAAATGACAGTCGTTAAGCCAAGTTGAAGGCCTTATGGGCGGCTTGAAAAATTTAAACTGTGGGTCGTCACAATCTGCGCCCGGGTCGGCAGCGCGTGTGTAGCGCCTCTGGTGTTGCAAACGTCTATAGGCTACGGTTACCAACCTTTCGGTGGGCCGTAAGCTTGTCTGCCACCTAAGTAGTATAAAAAAAAAAGGCGTGACTACGTGTATGTACGCGCCGGTACAATTTATTTTCACAGAGTCCTACTTCTAGATGACTAAAGATTTTAGTTCTCTCTGCTAATAGTTTTAATTACACTCGTTTCCAATTTCATATTCTTTTAATAATGACAGAAAATTAATATCACACGAGTGGATGTTACTAAAAATGTATCTGGGTCGCGTTCCAGGTCACACTGTTCATTACGATCAGGTCTCTGAAGGATTACCTATACCTATTGTATTGAATTCAAAAACCTCCAACCGTTATATTTTGAGGTACCAGTTACCTAGATGTCAAAGTGGCAGACAAAGGAGTGAGGTAGTAGGTAGGTAGGTAGGTATAGGTATGCAATGCAATTTTTATAAAAAACAACAATGATTCTATATTATTGACTGCCTGATTAATGCTTTTTATTAATACGCTTTTATTAGGTCGTCGTGTATGTAACTAACAATGTAATGAAATCTAAGGAAACTAATTTAACCATCTTCCAAGGATCGTAGCGTCATGAAAATTGGCAGATGTATGTAGTTCTGATGACAATACAATAATGTGGTACTGTCAAACTGATATGATGTTGGAGCCGGAAGATAGGCACTGAAAACAAGTGGAATCTAAGGTAGCTAATTTAACCAGCTTTCAAGAATCGTAGCGTCATGAAAATTGGCAGCTGTATGTAGTTCTGATGACAATACAATAATATGGTACTGTCAAACTGATATGATGATGGAGCCGGAAGATAGGCACTGAAACTTCAATGGAAAAAGTGGAATCTAAGGTAGCTAATTTAACCAGCTTCGAAGGATCGTAGCGTCATGAAAATAAGCAGCTGTATGTAGTTCTGATGACAATACAATAATATGGTACTGTCGAACTGATCTGATGATGGAGCCGGAAGATATGCACTGGAACTTCATGATGGAATATCGTATTATATCTGTTTTAGGATTCGTCAGAAAAGTCTTGTAATGAACTTTGACCAGGCTTAGGTTTCAAGGTTACAACGAACCTTTTTTTTAATTGACTTGTAAAACTATGCAATGGAATCTCAGGTTACTAATTTAATTATCTTCCAAAAACCGTAGCGTCATGAAAATTGGTAGATGTTTGTAGTTCTGATAACAATACAATAATATGGTGCTGTCAAACTGATGTGATGAAAGAGTCCTACGAAATGAACTGTAACTTCATGATTGAACATCGTATCATAGCTGTGTTTGGATTTGTTAGAAAAGTCTTGTAATGAACTTTGACCACGAAAAGGGGTTTAAGATTATAACAAACCTGTTATATACCTATTGAAGTTAATATTGAGTGTAAATATTGACATAGGTACCTGCATAAAATGTATATGTATTAGAGTAATAATGACATATTTTCCCATTAGTCGTACTTAGACAAAACACCATGTAATACAGAAATCCCTACTAATATTATAAATGCGAAAGTAACCCTGTCTGTCTGTCTGTTACGTTTTCACGCCTAAACCACTGAACCGGTGTTGATGAAATTTGTTATAAAGATAGTTTGAGTTTTAGGGAAGGACATAGGCTACTTTTTAACTGACTGCGCCACAGGAGGGTAATGATTTTATGCGATAACGATTTCTACGCGGATGAAGCCGCAGGGAACAGCTAGTAAAGGTATAAATGTTGTGGCTAAAACGTATAAAAAAAATAAATGGTTTAAAAAACCCTAGAAAAATACGCTTTTATAATGCACGAAAAAACCAAAAATAAATTATGGATCGTTCAAGTTGCCTCTATTTCTGGGCTGAAGTGTAAAGTATGTGCTTTTAGTTATAATATTTGATTGTAAAAGCGTGGGGCGCTAGAACAAGAAATGCTTTTTTGTAAGCAAATTCCTATTAATACTAATCCTTATATAATAAAAATCCTGGCGAAAGCTGCAAGAGGTCGCACAAGAGCATTACGTTTATGCTGCCAAAGGGAACGCCTCTTCTTTCAGGCAATTAAGTAGATACATGAGGGGAATACGTTAACAGTGGCAAAATGTAGAGTTCTTGTTCGAGAACGAGATATCTTTAGTAACCGTTAAAAACCCGCTTGAGGATATATGCGTTTGTATTCTTATTACATGATTACTACATATTGTACTAAATATCTCGGAATGCCGAAACATTAAGGACCTACCTATGAATTATCTAATAGAGATCCGTAACGGTAATAGGTTTGCTCCTATTACGCGGGCGTCACGGTGACTGGCAAAAGTGGGTGTTGAAAATGCGTAGTCGTGAATTAACTAATTTACTTTTCAAGTATGTTATGCATTTCAATTAAAGCCTATCATCGTTAATACATTTCCGAAATTTAAAATGATATTAATAATAGTAAAAGTCACAATAGATATATAAAAGCGTGACAGTGTAAATTAATATAGTTTAAAAATACGAGAAAAACACGCTTTTGTAAATGTGACCTTATCCTTAATCTGACAAGACATCATGCAGCTTCCGCCAGAAAAGTCTTGCCTTTTCCAGCGCCCCACGCTTTTGCAATCAAATATTATAACTGCACATAGTATACACTTCAGCCCAGAAATAGAGGCAACTTGAACGATCCATAATTTATTTTTGGTTTTTTCGTGCATTATAAAAGCGTATTTTTCTAGGGATTTTTAAACCATTTATTTATATAAAGTGTTGAGATTCTAAGAATTGAATTTATTGTGCACTTAATGTAGAATATTAAGATGTGATAATTTGAATTTATTTATTATAACAAAGATGATAGTATGATAATTATATAGTGTACAATTTAAAATATTGAATTGTATAAATTTTAATTTAATTTATTATGTATGCAAAATGTATTTATTTAAATGATTGACAGCAATAATCTTTATGTTACTGACTGCCTAATCTAAATTTTAATTTTAATTGTTAAATTTGTTTTTTTTTACTATATCTTATTTGACAGTTCGAATTTGTTGGATATTAAATTCAATTTTATATTACATTGCTGCGCCCTAACAGGGGCCACACTGAACAAATTGTACCCTAAATTGACATCTATCACCATGTATGTACTGTGGAATGGCAAATAAAATACTGAATAGGTACTGAAAAATACTGAATACTGAGGTTGCTGAGGATCCAGGTTCAGTCCTGGGTCAAATCAAATATTTGTCTGACCCTCGTTAATGTTAGATCCGGAGGTTGGGTGTTTTCTATTGTATATACCTAGAACGTGCCATGTCACGGGTCACTTTCTCGCTCCTAACCTAATACTGTTTCCCTAAAGAAAGTACAATTTCCTTGATGTTTTTTTTAAATTATGTACTTTTTCTTCTGTATAATGATGTAATGTATTTATTTCAAAATGTCTAGTAAAGTGAGTAGTGAAATATTGGGCACTCTGTCCCACTTTAAGTTCGCATCGTCGCTACCGCTCCTTGCTCACGTGGGACAGAACTCGCCCAATATTCCACACTTAAAAAATGTAACTTAACCTAACATTATTATAAAAAATAATTTAAAAAATAAAGCTTCATTGCATTAGCAACTACGTACAACCACGATGTATGCAGAATGCATTTGCGCTTCCACACTTATAGCACAGTCGTCAGACATCGACATTTGCGTTTAATGCAGTCATCGTCATAGACATGTGCGTTTAGTGCTTCATCGCATTAGCAACTACGTACAACCACGATGTATGCAGTATGCATTTGCGCTTCCACACTTATAGCACAGTCGTCAGACATCGGCATTTGTGTTTAATGTAGTCGTCGTCATAGACATGTGCGTTTAGTGCTTCATCGCATAAGCAACTACGTACAACCACGATGCATGCAGTATGCATTTGCGCTTCCACACTTATAGCACAGCCGTCAGACATCGACATTTGCGTTTAATGCAGTCGTCGTCTTAGATATGTGCGTTTAGTGCTTCATCGCATTAGCAACTACGTACAACCAAGAGGCTAAGAGACAATGTATGCAGTATGCATTTGCGCTTCCACACTTATAGCACAGTCGTCAAACATCGATATTTGCGTTTAATGCAGTCGTCGTCATAGACTTGTGCGTTTAGTGCTTCACCGCATTAGCAACTACGTACAACCAAGATGTATGCAGTATGCATTTGCGCTTCCACACTTAAAGCACAGTCGTCAGATATCGACATTTGCGTTTAATGCAGTCGTCGTCATAGACTTGTGCATTTAGTGCTTTATCGCATTAGCAACTACGTACAACCAAGATGTATACAGTATGCATTTGCACTTTCACACTTATAGCACAGTCGTCAGACATCGACATTTGCGTTTAATGCAGTCGTCGTCATAGACATGTGCGTTTAGTGCTTCATCGCATTAGCAACTACGTACAACCACGATGTATGCAGTATGCATTTGCGCTTCCACACTTATAGCACAGTCGTCAGACATCGGCATTTGTGTTTAATGCAGTCGTCGTCATAGACATGTGCGTTTAGTGCTTCATCGCATTAGCAACTACGTACAACCACGATGCATGCAGTATGCATTTGCGGTTCCACACTTATAGCACAGTCGTCAGACATCGACATTTGCGTTTAATGCAGTTGTCGTCTTAGACATGTGAGTTTAGTGCTTCATCGCATTAGCAACTACGTACAACCACGATGTATGCAGTATGCATTTGCGCTTCCACACTTATAGCACAGTCGTCAGACATCGACATTTGCGTTTAATGCAGTCGTCGTCGTAGACATACGCGTTTAGTGCTTCATCGCATTAGCAACTACGTACAACGAAGAGGCTAAGAGACGATGTATGCAGTATGCATTTGCGCTTCCACACTTATAGGACAGTCGTCAGACATCGACATTTGCGTTTAATGCAGTCGTCGTCTTAGACATGTGAGTTTAGTGCTTCATCGCATTAGCAACTACGTACAACCACGATGTATGCAGTATGCATTTGCGCTTTCACACTTATAGCACAGTCGTCAGACATCGACATTTGCGTTTAATGCAGTCGTCGTCGTAGACATACGCGTTTAGTGCTTCATCGCATTAGCAACTACGTACAACCAAGAGGCTAAGAGACGATGTATGCAGTATGCATTTGCGCTTCCACACTTATAGCACAGTCGTCAGACATCGACATTTGCGTTTAATGCAGTCGTCGTCATAGACATGCGCGTTTAGTGCTTCATCGCATTAGCAACTACGTACAACCAAGAGGCTAAGAGACGTTACCATAGCGGAGATGAGTTCTTATGTATCTAGCCGGATGGAATTAACCTTAGACCGTCGCTAGTAATTACACAAGAGACAACTCGAATGGTAATGGAAGTCTTTTGAAATTATGAGATTATAAGCTAAAACAAGGCTGATAGCCTGTCGTATTCAAAATTAGTGTCATTCATTAACAAATAACAAGCAATCGAACATTTTTCCTTGGACGTATTATAACTGTTAAAAAGTATCAACTAAGATATTTAATAAATAGTCAATGCAGGAAATATTTAGGGTTGTCACACTAACAAGGTATACGAGTACAATTATACTAGTATCTGACTCCGGTTTTGATACTTTTGTTTTTTTGTTAATGTTGAAATTCTAAACAGCGATTAAGGTTGTCAACAATACAAATTTCAAACAGTACAATATTTATTATATATTTAAAATACCTCAATAAAGATACCTCAATGAAGCGCTCGTGGCCCCGCGGACTCAGTGTTCTGTAAACGATCACTGCAGTAAGCAACTTTCACTATGGCCGGTACATGGATGGGTGACCATCCATGTGATCACTTTGTGACATTTATTTGAGCGTTTCCGTGCTTTGGAAGGCACGTTAAGCCGTTGGTCCCGGTTGCCAGTAAAATAGCAGTCGTTAAGCTAAGTTGAAGGCTTTATTTCAACAGCAGGCAGAGTACAACCTGCGCCTGTTCATTTAAACACGGCAATACGGCTCACCACCTACTACGTGGGACAAATTATACTGGGTGAATTGTGGGCATATAATATGCCTCTGTCTACCCCTTCGGGGATAACGGCGTGACCATATTTATGTATGTATGTAATAAAGATAATTTATCTTTAGTATTAATAGGATCTTATTATCTATAAGTATGATAATTACGAATAATACGAATTAATAGAGCAATCTATGAGTACCTAAGTAATTCTTTTTAACGTAAACAACTTCATAATTCTTGTTTTTGTATTTCATACTACTAGTTTACTTACTAATTATACTAATTACTTTGGTATAAGGGTTCTTATAAATTTTCATCATGTACTGTATTGCAAATTACTATACTACGGTAATTTACGATTTACTGCTAACCCTATTTGAAACTACAATCTTGCAAAAAAATAATATTAGGTAAACAAGGTGTGAAAATATCGGTGCTTTCCCACCGTCCACCTCCCCAGACCACCTGGGTGTACGGTTACGTATGTATGTTATGATGTCTTAAGTTACATACTTCGAAGTAAAATTTCTTAGAAATGTGAAATAGGATATCACTACGTACGTACTTAGTAGTAGTAGTGGACTATTGGACATACTGAAAAAAATCTTCAAAACCTGATGGTATGCATCATCATTCACGTTACAACACGTTTACAATTATGTGCATTAACATCATTCTTAAGACATGTTTGAACATGTTCGTCATAGTGAACGATGACACTTGCAAACTTGTAGGGAGTATCTCGTTACAACTTATTGCAAAATAAACTAAATCAACAGGTCAGAACTTGAATTAATACGTAGTACAGTGTATGTGTCACTAGCGGGTCATGTTTCTATTTAATTCACCTTTTACTCATAATTACATTCAGTTTCATACTTGTTCTCTTTACATTCACACAAAGCAGTCTTTTAATTAATAATGTTGAAGCAACAGCAGTGCATCTCTGAACCTCAAACCAGTTACTTTGCTACAAGGAATAGGAGAATTCCAAAATACGTAATTAAAATAGATGTATTGGAAGCTGAAGATACATCAGATAACGAAGTAGAAATACATACAAGAGTGAAAACCCAGTATATTGTTTACGATCAGTGGGATGAAATATATTATAAAACAGAGAAATTACTGAACCAAATATTTAAAACGTTAGAAGATCGTGGCAGAGGAGGACGAGGCCAACCAGATATACCTCAACATTAATACATTATAAATAATGGCAGACGCATATGGTGACGGTATTGTTCAATACGCTCAAGACCCCTTTGACTTCTCACATATTTTACCTCTTTCACCTACGGAAGTTGAACCAAAAAGAAGAAAACCAACTATTTGTAGAAAATCTAAAAAGACAGCTCATAAATCTTTTGTAATCAGCAACCAACCAAAAGGAGTCAAGCTAATTCAGATAAAGATCTTGGACATCACCAGCGACAAAGACAAACCTTCGTTGCCGTTTTGTGAAGATAGTGACAGTGTGATACTTAGTGCTCAATACGTAGTTCATGATACAGTTGATGAAATCATGGACATGGCTGAAGGTATTATTAAGAAAATATCTAAGAAAATTCATGGTGATAGCTTATCATTTTAACTAATGTGTTTTTAGTTTTAAGTAAGTTATACATCACCTTAATACTTAGAGATGTACTGCTGACGCTTCAACATTTTGTACGCGTCATTTTATATCATTGTGTTAGGTTTAAGATCAATGTAATTTTTTGAGACATTAAATAAATGGTATTATGATTAATTTTTTTTTCATTTCAATTTCGACTTGGGTAGGAAATAGTATAAAAACAAACACAGTATAGTAATAAAACATTTATTCGGTTTATTAAACTTATGAAATACAAAAAACATTTTCTAAACACCATTGTTTAATACACAATACATTCCTTAAAGCACAATAGTTCTTATGAGCAAAACAATTATACAAAAATAGATCTTTACAGTAAAGATCACTAAGAGTCTTTAAGTTAGGAACACTTTTATTTTCACATATGTCAGAAACATTATTATGACCACATAGCTCTGGAACCCAATTAATTTTCTCACTGCCTTTAACAAGAACCTTTTTTTCCTTCAAATAGGGTTTGATTATTCTAGAAAATTCTCTGTAGTCTATATATCCTTCGCTCCAGCGGTAACCTCTATTCCTTTCAATCCACCAAATGTGTCTTCTTTCTTCATCAGTTAGCGAGGAGAACGGGTAAGGAGGTTTTATTAAGAATATATGAGTATGTTCCAACGTAGCTACAGCTAATTCTTTGACTATAAAGTTATTATAACGATCTTTAAAACCCTGAACATCTACTATAATAGTATTTTTGTTCATGATATCTTTCTCACGATGCTACTTAACGGCTTATACTCGATTATACAGTCGTTCAATATAAGACAATATGCTGAAGTTTGATCTGGTATATCAATATCACTTTCAATTTCCACTCTAACATCCACAACAGGACCTGATTTAAGATTATCTGGTTGTCTAGAACAATCTACTACAAATAACGGAGCAATATTTTTAAATTGTTTCTCATTTAATAACGGCTCGGCGCGCCGTCCATAATACGACTGTTAAAATCTAGTATATTGTTCATATATTAAAGCAATTCGATTATTCGAGAAACTTGAATTCAAATTTTCATAAGGGAAGTAGGTTGAATTTAGGTATACTCTAACATCACGAACATCACAGTGATCAAACTTAGACATATCCAATTTAGAATTATTTTTTCTATTTGTTTGCAGACCAATAATAACAAATCTTGGTTTCTCTATTTGCGACGATGTTTTTATGGACCAAGTATGCTTAGTAGTTTTTGGTAAAGCCGGATATTCATATAAATCCCAATTCCTAAATATCATCTGGAGTGGTCGATCTTTTTCTAACAGTTTTAACATATTTATTTTTTCCCTATCGGACACTTTGACATGTGGTACACGCCATATTATTTTATTTATAATAATATCTTCTACAGTTTCACCATCGTTAAGTTTTAGGGCGTTCAGATTAGTATTACTTCGTAACAATATTAATTCATGTTTGCTGTTTATCACTACTTTCTTGAAATCTTCTGCAAAACCAAGAATGTTACAGAAGGGTATAGAAGCAGAAAAGCTTCCCCCATTTGCACTATTTATGCCTTCGATATTCCATCCCCAAGCATTAGATGCTTTAGCCTCGTTTTCGTTCATTGATATTAATGATTTCATTGTGGAAGTTATACCAGCGTTTTTTATTTTATCTATTTCCACTCCGTTTATCTCATACCTTATATCTTGAAACAAGTAAAGTAGACTATTGTTTGTGAAATGAACGCTACTGACTCTTTCCTTCGAATTTCCACCCTTGTTTACAACAACAGTTCCTTCCAAAAACAAAGTGCTTGCTGATGGTAATATATACAAGTCTTGTTGATTAATAGGTATCCTGATTTCATCGCTTCTATTGAAACTTGTTACGTAAGGCTTGTAAGAGTGAAATTCAATTCCTTCCACAGCGTTGTTGTATGCAGGAGTGGACAAAACATCTAGTATATTCATTTTAACAAACCGATCGCTTTAAGAAATGCTTTATTATTGTTATTCAATTTTATAACCCTTTTGGACCGAGCTCTTATTGGTTTGATAGTTTTAGTAGAACTGTTATTTTTAGTTGGATGTACCACATATTTATTATAATCTATCATTGTTTTCTTCTGATATGTAGATACAACTGCACTTCTTCACCTCGCAAATTTATTAAGTTATTATTTATATCCAACAACCTTATCTGTATGCAGCTTATATTGGTTTGATTTATTGGAAAGTAGATTGCGTTTTTCGGAATTTCTATAATCCTGTATCCAGGTGGAACATTAAGTGCAAATTCGTGTAAGATGTGACTGGATTGACCGTTTATATAGGAACCGCTAACTATGTCACATTCAATCCTTATGACAGTCGTTGGCAAAATGTTTACTGGAAACTCTGATACATGATATTTATTTGCTTCTAAGATCTGCTTTTTAAATCCCAATAAACTTCCAAATGTATCTTCTTTAGTAAAATCTATAGTTGATGTACAAAATAACACAGTTTTTAAGGTGTTGTTATTACAATTGAGTTTTATAGATGCATCCTTTATCTCAGTTTTTAAATAGTCACTAACATCTTGTAATTCATAAGTTCCTTCAGGTATCTGAATAACATTTTTAGAACCATAGTATAATTTATTGTTTGTATTATCAAAATTTGGAATAGAATTATATGTAGAGAAATGTAATAATGCACATTCATACTCCTCAGCTAATGGCAACGTGTCTGGATAATAGGTAGATAATACCGATGAGTTTCCAGTTATCGATAAGGTGAGTGACATCTTGCAAATGATGGAAATGAAAGAGTGGTATAAGATTTATAGTATTTTTATTTAAAGTATTATAATTATAATAAAGATTTATAGTATTTAATCCAAAAAGTTTGCAAATAACTTAAACACATATGTCCACAAACTATTGTGTTAAATTGTTGATATCTATCATAGTTATAATGAACATCACAGTTCTTAAAATATAGCATTAATTCTCTTGGCGGTTTTAAATCACCATAGCTATCAAAATATTCACAATAATTGTTTATTTTAACATAAGCTACCCAATGCGTTCCATCATTTCTCGAATTATCTAGGTTAACTATAGCACATTCAATTCGTTTAGGTGTTTTTGGTAACTGATCCTTCATATAAACTCCTCGAAAATGTGGAATACAATGACCATACTTCTGAATATCGATATTAGTTAAAGCGCGATTAGGTAGCTGATCAATCAGTTTTTTGATGGATTTATAAACAATCCCTTACCTTGCTTATGCGGTTTAATGTATAGACCTTTACCTATTGCTATAGCCTCCATAGTTTTATTATGACGTTCAGTTTCTTGTAATTTTTTCTGACCGTGTTTATAATCATTCACAGTTTTTGCAATACCAGCTGCACCACCAGCTAATGCTCCTAAAGCAGATAAACCAGCAAAAATTGGGATTAAAGGTAGAATGCCTCCAGTTTTTGGTATAGGTATCATTCGAGGTACTCGAACTTTTGGAATGCATGGAACTAATTTTCGGGCAACCATATAAGCTATATTTATTAATGACTTATCATCTTTAGGTGAGAGTTTTTTGAGTTTTCTTTTTATTTTTTTAACAAAGTTATTAAAGGTCTTAACACCAGCACCAGACTTCAATTTAGCTTTCATAACTTTGTTTACTATCCACGAACTAATCTTTTCCCCTGTTCGAGCATCTTTTGCTTTAAGTCTTTGCTTAGCCATATCTATAAGACGTAAGTCGGCTTTTTGACGGTTAGGCAAGTCTGTGTAGTTTGCGTATGCAATATCGTGATGCATACAAGCTTCGTCTAACTTATTTACACCTTTATCACCACGTAGTAATCGTTTTGAAAGCTTTGTTCCTGGTCCACAATAGTTATAACCAGGTATCTCTGACGTCGGCGGTCCATTTCAACACGGCGATGGGCTCACCACCTGTTACGTGGGACCGAATTGTACACGGTGAAATGTGGGCCGGTATAGGCCTCTGCCTACCCCTTCGGGGATAAAGGCGTGAGTATATGTATGTATGTATGTATGTATGTGTAGTTCGAATGGTAAATGATTAATGATATTGTTTATTAGTCCACCACCTTGCATCGTCCAAAGAATAATGAATATACTTTAAAATTACATATCACTTATATAATTAACTCATTCCACTATTGCAGTCTTATCAATCCAACTATTCTCTTTGTTATTTAAACCCAACCATTTTACAAACAGTTTGTTTCCTTTCTTTTTTAATACCTTTTCTATCAAATAGACACCAGGACAGGACGACCTTTGAAGCTCTTGTTCGTAAAAAGTTCCTAATATGACTTGTTTTTGATTATCTTCGATGCGATATGTTATTGGTACAGTGTTATTTATCTTTTTTATAGTAAATAATTCTGTTGACCAGTTAGGAGTGTATCCTTTCTCAAATATATGTTTGTACTTACTAATTCGAACTTTGTCACCAATTTTAAACTTTGGACGACATTTTTGGACTACCTTTATCATGGAATTCGTAATATTATTTTTAATGTTAGTTTCATTAAACTTATTGACATTAACAGGTGCAAATTTAATAGTACAATGTTTTGTGTTGTTATATGTCTTCACAATACCGTTCAAGCCACCATCTATCCACTTATAGTGTCCGTTCAAGCTAAAGTATTTGTACAATTTATTTTTAATAGTTTTAATAACTCGTTCTACAATTGAAGCCTTTTTGGTTGAAATGTAGAGTAGTGATTAATATTATAGTTCTGTAAAAGCTTTTGAAATGTAGAATTATAGAACTCAGTACCCATATCAGTTTGCAGATGATTTGGTATCCTGTGATTAGAAGAAAGTATTTTTTCAAATGCAAGAGAGACATCATGTTTGGATTTAGTTTTTAATGGTTCCACCCAAACGTACTTGGAGAAGCAGTCAATAACTATTAAAATATAGTTATATCCTTTATTAAAGGTTTTAAGGTTTTGCATATCAGCTAAATCTGCTTGCCACAAATCATCAATACCTTTTAAAATTACAGATCGTCGAGGAAAATTTTTTCGTGCTGCTTTATGTATTTCATTGACGATTTGTTGTTTCGTCATTTTAACAAACTTTAAGGGCTATGTTTTTCGATCTTTTAATATAGATTGAATTGCGTCTTGAACTAGTCTATCAACTGCTTTTCTTGTGTAAAATTTGCTTTCCAAATGAGTCTCTATCTCAGACATTATTGTTTTTAAAGCTTTCTCTATGTGGTTTTGAACACTATTTGGAATAGAACTTTGCAATTTTCGTAAGTCATTGATTAGTACACCTTTCAATTCATCTACATATGCTTTATTTACTGCATCATCTGCGTCTTGAGGAGGTTTAACACCTTTTAGCCTCGATGTCTTCAAGTTATAATCTCCATAATCAGATTTTATTAATGCGTTATCATTAAAATCAAGTATTTCTGATATCCGCATTCGCTTATGAATATAATGACCAAATTTGTCTACATTCATATTAAAGGTGTATTATGTTGAACGGTATATAGTAAAATGACACACATATAACATTAGTAGATCTATTTATTTAATGATTTTGCTTTCACGTAGTTCTTCAATGATAGATATTATTTCATTGTCTAGTCCTGTGTTACCGGCATCTCGAGAAGAAATTAATAACTTTAATCTATCAACCAATTCATTGGGATCATCCCAATATACAAAATCTGTGTTTTTTTCCCACATTTTTGTTAAAGGTAATCCTTTTCCTACTTTCTGTCTACAACTTGGACTTCTACTTTCTTGATCGAAAAGTGGTTTAATAACTTGCAAATATTTTTGTCCTTTATTACTTTTAATTGGTTTTTTTGAATCGAAATCACGACGATAAGCATTCGTTACAAGTAACATTGTCTTATAATTTTGCTTGTCACAGTCATTAACCAAGCTCAGATCAATGTCTTTTTTTAACAGTAACTCTCGCAACCCAGGTGTACTTTCGTATTTGTGTCCGGCTACAGTAATAACTTTATCCCCAATAGTTATGTTAGAGGAACCCAACATTAGCTTTCCACGTTCATTTCTTATAGCAAATGGAACATCTGATAGTACTTGTGAAGATAACGACCAAGATGATGCATCTGGATTAGTACCGACTAATGACTGAAATGAAGAGTCCGATGAGGGTTCCGATTCGTTACTAGCAATACTGCTATCATCTGTTTCTTTCATATCTTGGTCTTGCGGTTCTTTGGGTTCTACTTTTTCCTCCTATTTTGTTAGAGCTAAGTGGTTATTAGTGTTGGCTATTAAATTGAGAGATTCTGTGACAGGTTTAAAAACTGTATCAAGAGCATGCTTATTATTATCTTCAAAATCCTTCATTTTACGTATTTTTTTCTTGACAGCTTGTGTCGCATCAACAATTTGTTTTTTCAATGATTTATCCATTATGTAAAATAGGTGGTAATCGAATAAGAATCAATTAAAGAATAACAATAAACAGACTGCAGTCTACTTAAATATTCAAATTTCATCTAATAATACAAATGTGTCAAACGTTTTTCTATAGCAACCATTGTTTTTAGAACAATCTTTATTAATTACCACATAATCAAAAGGTTCTTTCCATATTAAGGAACACATTTCTCGAAATTTCAACCATGTCATATCGGTGTTAACATGTTCTTCATAAACATGTTTCAAATTAACTTCATCTTGCTTAAAAAGCACAATTAGGTTAGCATTATCTCTTACAAGTTGTTTAGGTATTTTGGTATAAGTTGATTTAAATAAAAACTATCAATCAATTTATGTCTTCCCATGGCAAAATAATCACGCATATTACTTTGATTTTCACATGCTACATCATCAAAAATAATCACAGAATTTGGTTTTGCATCGGAAACTTTTAAAACGTCATCATTTGTCTGATATTTATGAAGAGTGATACCTGGTACTCGTTGTAAAACCTTTTCTAAAAAGATGTACTTTGGTTGATGTAGAGTTTTAGAGTATACATAAACATTTTTAAATGTCAAACCATTTTCATGCAATAGAAGACCAATTAATAAATTAGTTTTTCCACAATTTGATGGCCCACAAATGATGCAACGTACAGTATTCGGTAATAATTCTCCATGACGTAATTTGTTTTTTGTCAAATCGTCACAGATTGTATTGACCTGTAACGATTGTCTTTGTTTAACGAATTTCATGTTTGCTATGCAATACTGATGGACTCATAATGAAAAGATGAATTTATAACATAAATATTTATAACTAGAAGTAGTCGAACCCAACTGGTTACAGAAAACGTTGTGGGTTATAAATGGTAAGTAATGAACATGGAGGGAGCTTCAGCAAATTTTATTTTTTAAATTATTTTTTATAATAATGTTAGGTTAGGTTACATTTTAAAAAATGTGGAATATTGGGCGAGTTCTGTCCCACGTGAGCGACTAGCGGTAGCGACGATGCGAACTTAAAGTGGGACAGAGTGCCCAATATTTCACTACTAAAGTGTCTACGAAATAGTGAAGGTATAAGAATAAAACCGGATTATCAGAATATCGTTTCAAAAACGTAGCAGTCAACGGAAATGAATCGAGAATCACTCAATGTATCAAACCGCATCAGCCTGTGACGTCATGCATGTGTATCGAATTGAATGTGTTCGCTAATGAGCGACGTCCCTCGCGTTATTGCCGAACGAATGTGTATAAATATTGTTTTTACGACTGACAAGACTTGGAATATATCATTATTATGTCCCTGTTACCAGCACTCTTTACTGCCAATAAGAAGACATAAGTACTGAGAAAAAGGTGTTCGAGGATGTGTAGAATTAGGTACTTGTATAGAGGAAAAATAATAATGGCAGGCATATACGGAACCTATGTTAATAGGTATCTCATGTCACTTGGCCAGAAAATATTTTTTTCGTACATACTCTTAAGTATTGATACACTGTGCTCTTGTTCCATGTAACATAACTTAGTTTTGATATTGCTTACATCGTATTGTCAAATCAACTATGGCTCGTGTCTATACACAATCAGCTATCTACTACACTGCGAATATATTACAGCTCAAAGACGTACAAGTGTGTGAAGGCTGACTACAAACGGCTACAATATCGCGACTGAATCGTGTCGCAGACACACTACACATAGTCACGCATAGGTTACCTCTCTTATACACCATGTATAAACCTACTGTGAATTTGATTACAAACCTTCAATATTAACATACATACGACATAAGGTCACGCCTTTATCCCCGAAGGGGTAGGCAGAGGCATATTATATGCCCACATTTCACCTTTTTTGTATAATTTGTCCCACGTAATAGGTGGTGAGCCGTATTGCCGTGTTTAAATGGACAGGCGCAGGTTGTGACTGCCTGCTGTTGAAATAAAGCCTTCAACTTAGCTTAACGACTGCCATTTTGCTGGAAACCGGGACCAACAGCTTAACGTGCCTTGCGAAGCACGGAAACGCTTAAATAAATGTCACAAAGTGATCACATGGATGGTCACCCATCCATGGACCGGCCATAGTGAAAGTTGCTTACTGCAGTGATCGTTTACAGAACACAGAGTACGCGGGGCCACGAGCGCTTCAATATTAAGGTGATAGGAAATCTGAATAGCACTTATTTTTTGTATGAACAGTTTATTGTTTTATTAAATGTTAATTTGTTGTTTGTTTTGTGTGAACACGCAACGTATTGGATACGTCCATTGTCTGATTAATAAAGGTGAAGGTGAATAGCCCGAAGTGAATATGAGTGATGTCTACATCACTCATATTCACTTATATTTTTTAACTTATACTTTACAATTATACTAATAGGATACACCTTGCTAGATCTGACCTCTAGGTCAGATCTAGCAAGGTGTATCCTATTAGGGGAAAAGCAGGGCAAGTGCAATTCGAAATGGCGCACGGAGCTCCGTATACGATTCCGACTCACACTTGACCGGCAATTAAAATACGTCTTTTGTATGTCCCTAAGTATACTTTTATGTTTTTAGTATTCATTCTAAAAACTGTGTAGCTATCACGATTCATGAAATACAGTCGAGTGACAGATAGACAGACGGATTTTTGTGTAGTCTCAGTATTTTATTATTCTTTTTTTAAAAGTTTATTGTTCTCTAGAATATAAATAGGTTCAAAACAAAATATTATATATTTTGCTGTTAATGGGTAAAAATATGTAAATGAGTATGAGTTAAATAGGTAGGTAAGGTAGCTTTATTTCAAACCTAAACACGAACAAACTGCAAGTTACTTACTGTCGTCGAAACTTATGACGAAAAGTAATTTAATATTTACTCCTAGACAGTAATAACTTCATGAAAGGTATAATTTATAACCCTTACACCATGAATAAATGATCTTTTGTAAATATACTTAATGTTTTTAATGTATTCCGCCATTTGTCACCGCGATGATACCTATTACAAGGGTCGTTATGCACGACTATCGCAGTAACACATTATTTAGTGGTATGCCACCATTTGCACATTGGATAACACTAGGTATATTAAATTAATAATATGTTTTTACGTAGTTCATAAATTTAAGAAATATATAGCTAAAACAATGATAACCAAATAAACTGTGTTACTCGCTCCTTTCAATCAGCTTTGTAAAGTTGCACCAAGTCACATAACGGCTTGTTCAAAAAGACTACCCAAACAAGAAACTCGTTCTTTGATTAAATTCTTTGGGACTTGACGAAATCGCAAAATATTCTGAAAATAATCCTATAACACAAAATGTTAATTTTTTTAACAATCGGAGATTTTAAATGAATTTGGATTAAATGGAATGGCTTATTTAGCTTATTCTTTAAAAATATTTCCATAAAGATAACAAAAAACCTATTTAAAGTCTATTAGCGTGTTCAGGTACGGAAGTCTGTATGAAATGGGCTCGTAACCACTATGTAATGGGTGCCAGTCACGACACCAAAGTTATAGTTAATCCTTGTTTGTATGTAAACCATTCATTAATACAGTATTCTGTAATTGTAATGAAAATTTAAAACAATATTGTGTCCGTGAATTGTTTGCAAACAATAATGGTTATTGCAGGTTTTCATGCTCAGTCGATGCCAAGTATAGTTGCTTTCCTGCTGGAGGATAGTGAATAATCCCATTGTTAACAAACTTGAACAGGAAGTAGAAAGCAGAACCATCTCATTATCTAAATATTCATACGTGAAGAGAGAACTTTGTACACACTTTTGAAGAGTGTGAAAGTTAACACAGTAAAAGTTTATGGAGAAGTTTACATAAAGCTATGTCAGACATCGGATCTGTACTTAGTTACTTCTCAACTTGTATATAAAGATTTCCAATAAATATAGAAGAAATTGATCAAACTCAATTGAATGACATGTGCATAATATGATAATGTAGCGTATTATAGGTTCCGCAAGGTAGTTTGAAGATCTAGTAAAGTGAGCGATGCAAGACCACAATTTTGTGGCATTTTTATAATGAAGTCAAGGCCCTGTAAGTAAGACTGAAAGTCGCTTAAATGTAATTTATCCGATAAATTCTAAACGTAACCGAAGTTTGCGGTGTGACGAAATGCCGTAATTGTCGCCCGAACGCAAACACCTGTTTCCTACACACGCTTTGTGTTCTAAGCTCTCATCCAAGCTCTTAGGACAGCAAGCCTCGGTGCGGTCTATTCACAGATGAATGGAAGACAATCTATTCAGTACGCTTGGAGTATGTCAGCAGTGAAACGAATAATTATGTATTGTACATGGATGTGGTTTTACATGTTATGGTTTCTATTTCAGAAATGAAGTGTAATTAGAAGCACGTTCAATTTATTTTTCTGCAGCTGAATTTCCTTTTATCACGAGAGGAATGACGAAGATGCACTAACAATGTAGATACCTACTTCAGGTACTTACAGAATGTGACGACGAATTAAAATTAAGAAAATACATTGGTAAAAATTTAAAAAAATAAATAAAAAAATTGAGATTGACATCAATTCATGAGATCCAGCACAGTTACAGACAGACAGACAGACAGCGGAGTCTCAGTAATAGTGTCCTGTTTTCACCTTTTGAGTACGAAACCCTAAAAAGTATTAACGCTACAATATTTTGTTAAAGCTTTCCATTTATGCGTGCCACGATTTTATTTCGCAAAACTGAATTGACGCATTTTTCAATTTAGTAAGTAAAACTGATCTGAAAATTTGCTAACTCATACAATAAATTTATACGCAAAATACAATCATCATATGCTAAATCTAATCTGAAAATAGATAGAACTGAAATTTATTCACGGACGAAAAGTGTCCCGTGACGTCACTCACAAAATAAATTTTCTTGCTCAAGCAATTGTTGCAGTGGGATTTGTAGAAAAATATATTGGCACAGTTTATAGTGTGTCGTTTGTAAGAGGATGTATCTACATATTTCCGAGACGAAACTCAGACGTTTCCTAACACCACTGCGTCGTAAAATTAATAAGAAAAAGAGGCTTAACTTTGATGCCCAGTGAGCCTGCGAACACACGGCATTTTGTTTTAATCAAATACTCGCCCCTCTGGAAAAACAAGTCTAACTGCCTAAAAATTTTCAGACCGTAATTTAAATAACATTTTGACTGTAATTTCGAACTGCAAATACTACGATGATATACATTTTCCAGTAAATTTATTATGAAAGCCTTTGATGATTATTTTGGGCAAATTAAATCCGTAAATGAAGACATGTGGTGTTGTTTAATAAATTTTGAATTGCTACTATGAAATTTAATTAATTAACTTAACTCGATACCAGACAACGCGAACAGAGCTGCCACTCTCATAATATTGTGGAGAATATCTTGATCAGAGCAGAGTGATTCAAAAGATAGTTTCCCTATCAAATTATGTTCCTTGCGGTAATGAACTATCCATCAGACAGGCGGTGTCAATCTAGCGTAAAGTTCATAATAGACCATTATGATTGGATGCTAGGAGTAACTACTATAATGAGTATTCGGTTGGCTTCTCCCAGATTTGATCAGCTGTTAGAGCTTGAAACAATAACAAATATCTGCTTACTTACAAACTTTTGAAATTATTGTAATACCTACTAGGTAAGGTTTTAAATTTGAAGACATTAATAAAGTAAAATTGTAAGTCACTCAGCTCAAATCAAATTTCGTAACGCAACGTACACAGTCGGTGGAAATTAGCATTCCTACCATACAACTCACGGTACTGACATTCTGATGTCACCAACTAACCCAATAACCCTCACAAAACAATGTGTGGCCTCAGTTAAACTATGTTAAGATTACTAGTCTAGAGGTTATACTGAACATATTCCATAAATTATTATTGTCCAATCAAATTGTCTTATTTTTGAATAGATGTAAAATAATTTATAATCATTAACTAGCTGATGCTTGCTGCTTCATCCAAGTCGAGTTAACGCTATATTTTCATACTTTTGTAATGTTAGATATATTAATAGAAAAATAAAAGTCCTAAAACAAACTTAAAAAATAAGGAAAATCCCATTAGGAAAATTTAAGTAAAAGAAATAAATCCCTTGAGCGAAAAAAATGACGCGGTGACATTTCCCTCGCACACAATGTACACATATTACTCATTTCGTAATCCTCCAGAACCACCGCGGCGAGTAATTAATGGCGAAGCTTTAACCGAACGTGGAAGACAAGCCGCACCGCGTTAGATACAGTTTTTCATTATCATTATCACCGTATCATTTGTCTTGGACTTTTTCCATTTTACTGTTAATTACTTAACTAACTAGCAATATAGCATTAAAAGGAAGAGGAAGGCCTGGCAAAGTTCAATCCAAAAATTCATCCGTATTGACACACATGCTGCTTCACGAACGAATTCAAAAGGAGTCGAAGCTTATGATTCCTGATGTACAGTGGTCATCTACTCGTACCTATGTATTTCCACGGTGGTAGCCTAAAGACATCTGCAACATCAAAGGTCTGAACTCGCTCTGCCGAAGAGTGCCATCACTATTACCAACATTTACAAGTTCTATTTCGCTGAATGTAGAATATATTATTTAAGTTCAATCCCTCAGAACACAATTAGGTAAGGCTTCGACACGCCGCTGTTCAAAAAGGTCCCTAATATTGATAGTCTACCTTGAGTTACCTGCAAAATAAGATTCCTTCGTTACATTTAATAGGGAGCCTCTGTAGGGTTACCACAAAACGAACTAGGTATTATACCTATCACTTATTATGACATAACTTGTTAATTACGCACTGGTTTCCTATGGTAATCGCCGATACAACATTAAATCATTTATGTATAATATTGCAACATCCCTTCACCCAAATGAAAAGCTGACTAAGCACCTTATTGTAATCGCATTTTCTCTAAAGAAATAATTAAATGATACAAATTCCATGTCACATTCGTGACCATTGAATTAGTAAGCCGAATTAAGCAAAAACAATATCTGTACAAAAAAAAGTTACATCAATTTATAATTATAATTAAGTGCCTACCTGACTGTTCTTGAAATCGGTAACTGAAAATTTTAAATAAAATCTTTATATTGCACGTGGTAGCCCTGAGTTAACCGGGAGCACTCGTACTCGGTGCTAAATGAGGCATGTTAAAAAATACTGCCTTCGACAAGTTGTGCCTCGAGCACTTGTGGCTGAGTGTTGTAGATCCTATTGACAGGTACATTAGGCGCTGGCACTTTAAACAACTTGTTTAGGTGGTGAGAAAATGTTATTTTGCCATTAAAAAAAGCACCACTTTAAGGGATATGTTATTTTGCTGAAAGTTTTAAAAAGCTAGGTACTTTAAAAGTCTTAGTTTTATTTATACAAATTTGTGGAACGTCGAGTGAGCCTAATGATGGTTTATTTATTCCTTCATAAGTCAACAAAAGCATTCGAAAATATCTCATTAGGTTACCATAAAATAAAATAGTGGACTGAACTATATTTATTAGCTGACTTCAAAAATGGTGGGTCTTTGGGGGGTTGTTTGTGTGCTATCCCGCTTTTTGGGGGGTGTGGCGTGCGTGGATACCTCATGTCACGCTGTCATATAAGGCTATGTCTCTGCCTGCCCCTTCGATGATAAAAGCGTGACTATTTATGAAAAGCCAAGAATATTGGCTATTATTCGTAAATAAGAAGAAATAAAGTCACTTAATTTTTTATTTCAATAAATAATAAATAACTTACTAACAAACCCATTAGGAGCATTTTCGCCGTGACTCCAATAAACTCTGCATCACATGTCGGCGCACTGTCCAAGTGTTTGTCCTTGGTCGTGACCCGCATTGCGGTACACCACTTTAATGTTTCACTTACTCCTGACTCATGGACTCGAGGACGAACCAACGTATCCTTTAATACGCGCACCTCGCTTATGGAAAAGTATTGTTCGCTATTTTGTGTTTAGAAGCGGGTGTTGTGTTTTTTGTGCGTGTACATGCTCGTAATGTACCTAAAATTATAGTATGATTCATTCGAGTTTCGACTGTCGTGTTCTTAGCCTTTCCTAAAACCCCATGGCTTAAAAAATAAACCTGGCGTAAACGAGAAAAGTTTTAAGTTTGACCTGTGTTGTATATTTGAGTAGGTACCAATGTTTGATAGTTTTTTTCAGTTTTTAAGGTGTTAACAATATTGCCTATCTATTACAACCGTGTGTCACACAACACCTATTAAAGAGTGCAAAGTGGATTAAATCGTAAGAGGAGAGAGTAGGTAACTCAACGAGTAAATAACTAGCGCCACCAACTAGTTAACTGCGGGACCTCATTAAGGAATTAGCCCCACCGAGTGTTCGTTTTCCATTTCTTAATTAAGTACCACTGTTCGTATTGTAGCTGCCCATTACATAACTACTTAGTAATCGTCCGGTATTGTACTTTTTTTGTAGAAAGTCTTTTGTATCACTTCATCCAATATTCCATACAATTATTTTCTCGTTTCACCTGTGGGCTTGACTGTGGATGTGTGGACGGAGGCTTGTACGAACAAAACAGCATTTTCCGCCCAATGTGAATGTCTGGCGTTCAGCCAGCATGTGCTTTGGACATTGCAATTTAGACTTTCTGTCTTTCGAATTCGAGTTCAAATAACATGCAGAACATAAAATGTGTAGATAAATAAAATTCCTTCCCTAAACGTGAACTTAAATGCGATCGGTTGCCTGTTCCATTCGATTCCAATTCTATTGTTCAGCGCGCTCTTCCGGGTTTGTTGTGGTCTTATGTAGACAACCGTTATAGAAACGAAAGCGTGTTAGCACCTAAAAAGAAGGTCGTCAATTAAAAGGTTTCGATAAATGGCGTGAAAAATGATGCTTAGAAGAGTTATATTGTATTCATAAAAACTTAAGACTGTAAATTTACTCGTCAGTTACAAGATCCAACCACAACAACCTTGACTCCCCGTGTAACTTGATAGCTGTACGCAACCACGACCCGCCGCAGACCTCGGTGTAGCCGTCTCCGCTTGCTGCTGTACACGTTTTCACCAAGCTGGGTAGTAGGTACTAGCGTGTGGCCGTGATTTATGTTTTTACTACACAGTTGTTTTAATTTGTCAAAAAAACGAAGGATAAAGTTTTTAAAGATTAAATAAAAAATTAAGGTCATTGGCTGCGGCGTAGAATCTGGACTAGTGAGCTACATATTTACAATTTTTGAGATGCAGTATGCATGAAAGCAATAATTGTAAAGTATTTATTGAATTAATAAATATTATTATTACTTTAAACTTAGAAATAATGAGTCTGATTACTATTACCCATACTGATATAATTAATACCGATCAAAACACTATTATAAATCTGCAAGTTATCCAATTTCAAGCTTACTTTAACGGTTTATTAGAACTAAAAAAAAACTAAGTATTTCCAAACGATTGACTACCCAGATATAAATAGGATGAAAACAGCGGTGTATCGGTCGAAGTATCGGATATTTTTTTACTCGGTAATTGAATCTCGGCCTCCGGGGAAGTAATTACTGGTTTCAGTGGCCAGCTAGCCGCTTGGTGGAATAATAAATAAATAGAGTACCTACTTGGATAAGAAAGTCTGAAAGGAGTTTATTTTTATCGATTGTTACCCATTCTTACCCATGTTTATATACTTACAACTGAACAACTGTTCAAGTCGGATTAGGTACCCCGTCACACACGCTGTCTCATCAAGCCTTGAAACGATACCTCCTTAGGATCATTTGAACACGCATTTTGCTCTCCAATCACTTTTTAAGACTTGACTTGAACGTAACTTAAACAAAACTAAATAAAAATAAATTGTGCGTGTAACCTAACGCACGATTGAAGTAAAACTTCTTTGCCATTGACGGCATCAAAATGTTATATTATTATCATTCATTCGAATTTTGAATAGTAAGCGTTACTTACTTCCGTCAGAAAAAAAAGTGTGTGCGTGTAACCTTTACGCGCGATTGAAGTAAAACTTCTTTGCCATTGATGGCATCAAAAATGTTATATTAATATCATTCATTCGAATTCTGAAAAACGTAAACCACGTTTCTGCTATTCAAAATTCAAATAGCGTTACTTCCGTCAGAAAAAAAATCTGAGTTACTCCCTACTCGCGCCTAAAGAAGTTATACTTCAAAAATCTAAGTTACTACCTTGTACACACTCGACGCACCACGGTTGCGGAGGTGTATTTTATGTGGCCTCGCGGAAGGAAAAAAGGTTTACAATGAAACAGTACCAACCGTTCTAAGCATTTATTATGAATACTTCACGAGTTGTCATATTGTTGCGGAGACTCTCTACACCGACTTTTAAAATTATGGCTGGTGCTATCTAGGTTTACAAAAAGAAATTAAAATGCGTCAACATAACGCCCACCAAGGATAAGCTGAGCTTAGTCCTTTTAAATACCAATCGCCCACCATGAACATAGGTGATAATTTGTGACAATATTTACAATTTACATATGGTTATATACCAATAATTATAATACGACTGCTACACTTACTATCAACAAAAATATATTTATGAACTTAAGAAGTAGCAAAACACATTTATAAACATAACATAGGTAAAAAATTCAAACAAATGTCACAGGCAAAAAACACAATTTGGAAACGGGCCTTTTAATCGCTCCATTTTTAGTTTTTAAAGTTACGACCCTAATTATGTTGTCAACACCGGGATGAGTAGCAATGATGCGACCATAGAGCCATCGAGATGGAGGTAAATTATCCTCCTTCACTACACACACATCTCCAATAGAAGCTTGTGAAATATCACCTGACCATTTGTATCTACGCAAGAATTTAGTTAAATATTCTTGCGACCATTGCCTCCAAAACGATTGAAGCATGCGTTGAGTATGTTGCCATCTTCGAAGAGTACTGACATTCAATAACTCAAAGTCATGATCGGGTGCTGTCACAGGTGGTTCTCCGATAAGGAAGTGCCCCGGCGTTAGCACAGTAAAGTTGTCTGGGTCGTCCGATATCGTTGAAAGAGGTCGCGAATTCAGACACGCCTCTATTTGAGCCAGAACCGTAGCCATCTCCTCGTAAGTTAAGGTAGAGTTTCCAATGACCCGCTTGATATGATATTTTACCGATTTGACACCTGCCTCCCACAATCCTCCGAAATTAGGTGAATGGGGTGGTATAAAATGCCATTCACAGATGTAGGCTGTCAATGACTGTGCAATATCTTTAGCTACTGAATTGTGCTCAGATTTGCTAAGTTTTTTCAGTTCTGTTGCTGCTCCTATGAAATTTGTCCCGTTATCACTCCAGAGCTGCGAACAATGACCACGCCTTGCTACAAATCTTTTGTATGCTTGTAGAAATCCCTCGGACGTTAAGTCTGTCACAGCTTCTAGATGCAGAGCACGAGTAGCCATACAAATAAATAGACAAATGTAGCCTTTGTAAGATTGATGACCTCTGCCTTTAGATGTTCGAATTTGCACGGGCCCGGCGTAGTCGACCCCGCTGTGCTTGAATGCACGTGATGGAGTTACTCGTTCGGCTGGCAGTTGTCCCATCAAAGGGTTTTTTGTAACAGCAGCATTTTTTGTACAGGTTACACAGTTTCGAAATTGTGATTTCACCAATTGCTTTGCACCCAGCACACAATATTTAGTCCGTATGTATGCTAACGTTAGCTGTGGACCACCGTGTAACGTTTGCTTATGAGCATCTAAAACTATGAGATCTGTCAAGTGAGATCGTTTGGGAATTAAGATCGGATGTTTTCTTTGAACGCTTAACGGGGAGTTGCTCAGTCTGCCTCCAACCCTTAGGATGCCGTTTTCGTCAAGAAATGGATTTAGTGACCGAAGATTGCAGCGCTTGGGTAAGTCCTTTCCTTTTTGTATAAGTTTAATAGTTGAATCAAAATGCTTTTCTTGACATTGCTTAATGGAAATATTTAACGCCACCATCAATTCCCTAGCTGCAAGATGACCCGTAAATCTATTATCTCTTGACGCTTTACAATTGCTAAAAAACCTTCTGCAATAAGCTATGACTCTAATGGTCTTTGTCAGCGATGAAAATTTCTCCCAACTTGAAACCTCCTCAGTGACAAAGTGTGCTCTAACTTTGACCACTTCCAAGTTAGTCTCAGCTAGCTTTGGTTTCTCATATTTGATAACCTCCTGAGAAAGGAACTCCGGACCATGAAACCACAATCTGTTGTTCACTAACTCCGAAGGTCTCAAGCCTCTGGATGCGCAATCTGCTGGGTTCTGCTTGGACGACACGTGAGACCAATTTTGTGGTTCTAAATGAGTGAGAATCTCGGCCACGCGATTCGCTACAAACACAGTCCATTTGCTTGGATGCTTGTTCAACCAAGCAAGCACGACTGTCGAATCGGTCCATGCATGAACATTCTTGCTATCAATATTTAAAACCTTGGCAATTTCAAGTAACAATTTGCACAAAAGTACTGCACCGCATAATTCTAAGCGTGGTATGGATACTTGTTTCACTGGCGCTACCTTAGTTTTCGCAGAAATTAATGTAACCCTTACTTTATTTTCAGAGTCAACAACACGTAGATAAACTACTGCCGCGTAAGCAGCCTTGGAAGCGTCGCAAAACCCTTGCAGTTCTACATGCATGTCACTAGATTTTGTACCGACCCATCTTGGTATGCGAACTTCACTTAAGAATGATTGTTCTTCGCGGTAAGTTAACCATTCGTTCGCCAATTCAATTGGAACTTCCTCGTCCCAGTCCAAACCTGCTAACCATAACCTTTGTATCATAATTTTTGCAAGTATGATTACAGGTCCCACCCATCCGAGCGGGTCGAAGAGACGAGAAATGTCGGAAATGAGTTTTCTTTTCGTTATAGGTTTTTGCAGCATCGGAAGATTCAACGTATATCGGAATGTGTCGTCACTACGGTTCCAGGTAAGTCCCATTATTTTTACTAATTCATCTTTCTTTATCAAAAGATTTTCGTTTACTTCCTGAACCTTTCCGTCCACATTCATTGCTTTAACTAGTTCATCACAATTGCTATTCCATTTTTGCATCTCGAACCCACCTTTACGTAATAGTTCAGTTATCTCTCTGAACACAAGCTTACCTTCTTCTAAGGTTTGAACTCCTGTCAGTAGATCATCGACGTAAAAGTGTTTCAGAACCCTTTCAGAAGCATGGGGGTACTCTTCACCGTGATCAACCGCCACTTGTTGAAGAGCCTTTACTGCTAAATATGGAGCAGCTGATGTACCAAAGGTAACTCGCATGAGTCTATAATGTTTCAGCTCAAGAGATTTATTTTCTCTCCAAAGTAATCTTTGACAGTTTGAATCCTCCTTTTCCGTCTTTACCTGCCGGTACATCTTAACGATGTCACCTGACATGCAAATAGGAGCGGAACGCCACTGCATGATGAGATGCCTAAGTTCCGGTTGCAAGGTAGGACCAACCAGTAACTGATCATTTAGCGACAAGTTGTTTCTTCCTTTACAGGATGCGTCAAAAACAACTCTGACCTTTGTGGTTGTTTTGTCATTTCGAATGACAGCATGGTGGGGCAAATAAATGGATACTCCATCCTCGAGCTCACATTCGGGTACCATTTCCATGTGGTTGAGAGTTAAATATTCATCTATCACATTTTGATAGCTTCTCTTTAAAGTTTCATCTCTTTCAAGTTTGTACTCTAAAGATTTGAATCGCTTTTCGGCTATTTGTAGAGATCCGACGACCTCATCGGGACTGCCGTTTTTGAACGGAAGCCGTACTACGAACCTGCCGTTCGCGTCTCTCTTAGTATTTTCAGCGAAATGCCGCTCGCAGCGCTTTTCCTCATCTGTGTACATACTATGTTTTGGCAGTTGTACGTCTGATTCTAGCTCCCAAAACCGTTTTAGCATGTCGTTATTGATGGAGCAGCAGTGCATGGCGTTAATGGGTGGCGGATTCGCGGATGCGGAATTTACCACACCGGATAAAATCCATCCGAAACTCGTAGCCTGTGCTATGATAGGTGCACACTGAGCACTCTTTTTTAAACCCTCTTTCAGGATTGTACTGTATACCTCGGCACCCAACAGAAGATCAATTCTGTTCGGTGTGAAGTATTCGGGATCAGCTAGTTCCAGCTCACTCAGCTCCTGCCATTCAATGGCTTCAATACGCTTCGATGGAAGGATTGATGTTATACGCCTAAGTACGTGAGCCTTTACTGTCACCCGTATGTTGGGATCCAGGCGGGATCGTATATCGATGTTTACCATCGCCTTGGAAACAATGCTCTTGTCTCCACCCAGACCTGTTATTTGACCTGTAGTTTTATATTTCTTTAAACCTAAGTATTGTGCCGTCGATTCAGTCACAAAAGAAGCTTGTGATCCCTGATCCAGCAGCGCCCGGATAGCATGATATTCACCACTATTTGACCTTGCTTTTACAAGAGCAGTAGCAAGTAATACTTGTTGACGTGTCTTGGTTGCCGTCGTGCACGATGCCATCAGTGAAGTCGTATTTGACGATGCTTCGACACATGATTCGTCGTTGGCGAGTGCGGACGTCACGTCAGTCTGTATACTTGCAACATTGGACGATGCGGGATGGAGAAGTGAATGATGTTGTTTTTTGCAGACTCTACATTTTAAATTAGTTCTACACTCGTTGGCCGAATGATTGCTACCCATACAATTAAAGCAAATTTTGTTATTTAAAACAAACTTGCGTCGCTCCTCAACAGAAGCCTTATGAAACTCTTTACATTGAGTTAGTTTATGCTCTTCCTTACAATATGCACATGATCTATGGACAACATGCAAGGATTTAACTTTACCGTTAAAATTATTATAATTTTTATGTCCGGACACTGTTGTCTTGGTATTAAGAACCTCTAACGCGCGGAATCTATTAGTTAAGAATTCAATGAATTGACTATACGTAGGAAGATCGTTAGACGAATTGTTATTCGTCACACTAAATTCCCATTGGCGACGAGATTCTGAATCCAATTTAGGTGTCAAGATATGAATGACCAATATATCCCAACTCTTTACATCGATGCCCAAGTTAGACAATGAAGCTAGACAGTCGTTGGTTGTATCCACTATATCCTTCAACCCTTTTGCTGATTCGAATTTTAAGTTAATTTGGTTTAATAATCTACTTATTACTTGTTGACAAATATGTGACTTGTTATTGTATCTCTGTTCTAATAATGACCAACATCTTTCATAGTTATTATCGGTTATTGGGATGTTGCTCAGAAGTTGATCAGCTTCTCCTATCAGATAGCCTTTGGGATATAATCACTTCTGAACCCTATCCAAATTACTATTGTTGTGAACCAGAGATTGAAATAAATCCCGAAAAGTGTTCCACTCAGAATACTTTCCAGAAAATTTTGAAATGTTAACCTTGGGTAACTTTACATTACTGTGTGACGCTTGACCATTCTCAAACTGCGTAGTTACTGTAAAAGAGGCCAGCGCTGCCTTTAACTCACATTTATATTCTAAATAAGCTTCCTCACCTGAGTCAAACATATTACCCTTCATATAATTCGAATCTCTGATTTCCTTTGCAGAAGAAATTGAACGCATTAATTCTCTATGTCCAGAACGAAATTCATCCCACAACTGCTCTAAAATATCTAATCTACCATCTATGTATGGTTTGGTGATACGATCCTTAGGGCTCTTTTTGAAATTAGATCTCTGTTTAGAGAACCGACTATGTCGTTCTTCTAAACTAAATAATAATTTACTAATGGCCTCCATCACAATGAAAGTCTGTAATAAAATCCCTAATAATATTCTAAACAAACAAACGTACCTTTGTCCGAAAGTTTTTATATGTACCTAAATGATCACACAGACATGTATTATTTAACAGCAAAATTATATCTGTAGCATCAACAAACTTAACAATGTATAGGTAAGAACTATTTACAATATGTAGTACAAGTTATTTTTTAACTGTTTTTATTCTAAGTCTTAAACACTTAGAAATTCAAAGTAAAATAGCCAAATTTTTGCAAGTGTTTTGGAACCTTGTCACAATAAACTTTGAGAAAATTCGGGCATAGGTTCCCCGTAGTGACACTTTTTAGAAAACTATTCTAAGTCCCTAATTTTACAACCAGAAAATTACAAGTTAGGAACTTCTTTAGAATAAGGTTCAATTTTGAATAAATTGTATTAAGCTAACAAAATTAATACTACGATATTACAAGTTAAAGTCTTCTTGCAAATAGAGTTCACTTTTAAACAACCATAAAGTACTCACTGTCACTTCGATGACGTCGATGCTGGGTCTCAGCTACGTAGAATCTGACAGCGCCTGTCTTGACTGCGTTGGGTCTCAACTCAGTTGTAGTTTCCTCTTGTCAGTGTCACACACACTGACTGTCCACGAACCTGACAGTTAATCCTGTCGGAAGCAAGGGGGCTTTGACCCACACAAAGATGGCGCAGTGCACTGACTGTAGCCGCTGCTTCCAGGCAAGTGTTTTCAACGGCGATCCACCGTCCACAAGCCTACTGTAGACAAAACGTGGTATCCGGCTTCGAATAAGGACCATGTACACACTCGACGCACCACGCTTGCGGAGGTGTATTTTATGTGGCCTCGCGGTAGGAAAAAAGGTTTACAATGAAACAATACCAACCGTTCTAAGCATTTATTATGAATACTTCACGAGTTGTCATATTGTTGCGGAGACTCTCTACACCGACTTTTAAAATTATGGCTGGTGCCATCTAGGTTTACAAAAAGAAATTAAAATGCGTCAACAACCTAGTCGCGCCTAAAGAAGTTTTGCTTTGTCTCGGTCAAAATTGAACTACATCAGTTTTTCAAGCATTCCAAATTATTACATTATACTTATTATGTTACACCCATAATGGCCACGAAACTAATCAACTACCTAACCTCGATTTCCCCTCTACTAAGTGAATAGTTAATTAGCTAAATGACTAATAAAAGCACCCTCTTGGGGTGTAGGTACCTATTATTTTACTATAACTGTAAATTTAGGTGTTATCGTTAGAAGTTTTAATAGATTCGACCCACATGTAGCTGATTCTTTTTCCGCAGCAGACAAACATACCTACAGTCCACAAGAACGAAAGTGGTCACCGTAGCCTGTGGTTTTCAACACTAGAGGTGGTAAACACGAGCTGCTGACCTTTATAAAACCTTGTAAGATATTTTTTAAGAATCTCGTACTGTAGACTTGGAAAACTCGAGGCATGAAGCTCATTAGACAATCCAAACCCCATCGGAGATTACCTTTTACAAGAGGCTATTTCAACTTTTTACGATTCTCATCGTCACCTTCATGGTAAATTTTAAATACTGATTATTTCAACAATTTTTGTAAACAAACACAAAGCGTTCGGTAAGATAAGTAACATAATATAAGTCAAAAAGTTAAATTGTGAGTCAGATTTAGAAGAATAACGTTTTGAATTATTAGATCCCACGTAGGTGACGCGACGATCCACGAAGGTGACGCAGTAGCTTTACAGACATTATTAATCATTATTTAAATACTAATTATAAATTATTATGTTCATTCGGCAGTTATATGGTAACAGCTAGTTAACTAAAACAATTACCAGGTCCTATACACATGCTTTTGACGTAAAAGTTATTCTGGAACCATATAACACAGTAGATCGCTTTGGCACAAAGTAGCAAATTATCAGTTATCTAGATCCCATAGCATTAGCTTATATTGTCTTAATTTGGGCTAGCTAGATGATCTTGTGTGAGATTGTCCGCACCTGGCTACTTATAATGGAAGCACTCTGCGCCTAGACGATCGGCTCACCGAACTCGAGGTAGAACTGGGTCGCATAAACTAGCACATACTGGGGTTGTGCGGAGTTCGAAGAAAGGGGGAGGACACGCTAACCCTTGCGTCGGGCGACCTATTGTACTTTCGGGAAGGTGATGGAAGACATTCTTCCGAGGGCGGTGACGGCTTTATGGTGAAAAAGGACCTCGTTAGCAGCATTGTAGAGATCAGCAATGTTTCGTCTCGGGTAGCATACGTAATACTGAGACTCACCAACAGGACTCCCTGAAGGTGATTCAGGTGTACCTATGCCCCGACTTCGAGAAGCACTGACGAGGCAGTTGAGACCGTGTACGAGGACGTGGTGAAAGCATTACAATGTACTGCCAAGACTCACTACATTGTTGTAGTGGGTCTTGGCAGACTTCAATGCCAAAGTGGGAGTACAAGAACGCCGTGAAACGAAAATCGGACCCTTTGGTGTGGGGCGTAGAAATGACCGTGGGCGTATGCTTACCAACTTTCTTGAGGCTCAGGGGCTCTTCTTGATGAACTTATTCTTTAAGAAGAAGCTCCTTAGAAGGTGGACTTGGCGAAGCCTCTACAAGGTCACAAGGAACGAGATAGACTTCGTCATGTCGGACAAGAGGTGTATATTTAAAGATGTCTCAGTGATCAACAGGTTTAATACCGGAAGTGATCACCAACTCGTCCGAGCATCTCTGAATTTAGACTTCCGCGCCGAAATGGCCCAGATGATGAAGCCCACTCTCCGACCGACTGCGCTCCAAATAGCTTTGTGTGCCGAGAAGTTTCAATTGGAGTTTCAAAATCGTTTCGATCTGCTGGAAACCACTGGCAACGATCACGATAAGGCCAACACTGTTGTCAGGACGCTACAACAAGTCTCCCGAAGGTTTCTGTCTGGAAAAAGCAAAAATAGGTGCTATAAACTTTCGCCCGAGACTCTCGAGCTCATGAAAATCAGACGGCAAACGCCATCTATGCATACGTCTTCGTCAGACCAGAGAGCTTTAAACATCAAAATCCGAAAGCTGATACGATGCGACCTCAGACTTTATAACACCAACATCGTCGAGGCAGCGATCGAACAAAATTGGGGTAGGTACTAAAGTCTTTGCGCAATAGCTTCGAAGACCCCGTCTGACCAAATTGAAAACAGCGGGTGGCAAAACCGTGACCTCGAGGTTCGAGATTCTCGAAGAAGTTAAGAGCTTCTATAGAGACCAATATGCATCACGGAAAAAAAATCGATGGGACCTAGCGACTGTGACCACAGAACCCCACTCACGCGCCACTATACCGAAGAGGAAGACATTCCGGATATTGACCAGGGCGAGCTCAGGGCGGCTCGCAAACAACTAAAAACCAATAAATTCCCTGGAGAGGACGGAATTACGAGTGAGCTTCTTAAAGCTGGCGGGACTCCAGTTCTGAAAGAGCTGACGAGTCTCTTTAATTCCGTCCTCCAACAGGTACAAACACCTAAAGCGTGGAGCGAAGTGCGGGGGCTCTGTTTTTCAAAAAAGGTGACAAGACCTTGCTGAAGAATTACAGACCCAGCTCACTCCTTAGATATGTTTACAAGTTGTTCTCGAGAGTAGTCACAAACCGCTTCGCCGGAAAACTCGACGAGTACTACCTAAATGTATATAAGTTGATATAAGTATAAGGTATTAAGTGCCTTAATTAAGCTTTAAGTGATATGACTCTTTCCCGGGATCTGTCCTTGAGACTTGGATGCGAAGTGTCACAGGTCTACGCCTCAAGAGCCAAATCATTGGCATGACGTGAAAGTTCTTAGCATGCTGCACGCCTCAAGAAGCGGAATTGTACCTGAACTAACCCAAAAGACGCAAAATAACACCCAAATCCGTAGGCGAGGCCACGGTGATAGCCTAAGCCTGTCAGGTACCCTGATACATCTTTCTAAGGAGTTACCCGGGGCGGCGCCTAGCACTAGACGGGTAAGTAGGTACGGTGTGAGTTTTAGACGGTATGGACTGTGGTTTGGATCTGGCATAACGTCCGGTGGGATTTTTACTCCTATAAAAGGGCATCACACGGAATGTTATAGGTATTGCTCTGTCATTTGCCATGATTGTAGAAACTTAGTTATTTGTTCTGCTATCATTCCGCTACATACTAAAATACGAATCTAAACGAGTACCACTCTTATTGAAACTAGTCAAAGATCACTTTCGTGGCATAAACTCACCTTCGTGGGTAAAACGCCACGAAGGATGTGACACGAAGGTAACGAAAATATAACTTTTTTCAATTTCCGACAAAGTTTAGCCGTTACGGTTTAAATCAAATACTACATAAATATCTCTATTTATTTGCGGTTTCGATGAATTGACTCTGACTTCAATAGCTATTATACAATGTACAAAAAGTCACCCACGAAAAGTACTCGAATTAAGTGTCAAATGTAGAAACTTACCGATATTTTTTTTTCTAATGGAGCCAGAAGAAACACGTTGCACTCTTGCGATGCCGGTCGACCAATAACGTTCAGTTAAGTTGAGTTTTGTTATTGGGGCGGTCGTTTTGATCAACAGTCAACCGTTTACTACGCAAATCTAAAGTACCTACATTCGTGTGACCGACGTATATTGTGTTTTAAGTTCTAAATAATAGTTACAAGATTTTTTTTGTAATACTGTGTGTGTAGTGTATGTTATCACGGTGAATTTAGTGTATGTAGCTTCAAAATCTATGGAAATTTGGTGAAGCAGTAACCTAATGTTTAACTGAATCGGGAAGTGTGACACGAGTAGAATGCGAAAAATGACCCCGATTTTGACCTTTCGTGTTGATTTTTGGTATGAATATTTACTTCTGTTGCAACAAATTTCATGTATTTTATAGCTTAATAGCTGTTTTATCCACCATTTTAAAAGATTTCTTTCTAACTCATACAGTTTAGAAAATATAAGCGTGTGACCATCAAATTTAAGCAACGAGTAGAAATAGCCAAGAAACGATTGTAAAGTATGAAGATACTGGACTAGGTAGGTACCTCCTTGTTAGTAGGTAATCGATGAACTCTGACATACCTACCTGTTAATGTCAAGAAACAAAATACAGGCATGTATGGGTTAAATGTGTGCTACAGGGTCCATAGTATGTCACAAGCAAACCCGTGGGGCAAGACTAGTACTTCTGATAAAAGTTATTTAAACGTGCCCCTGAATGCTATTAGAATCAGTAACTTACTGCACCTCATATGGTCCTTAATGTGTAAAATCCTTTTCAGAGATTTCCCAAAGGAAATGAATTTGTATTAACGTAACAAGGCCGCGGCTTGTCTTACTGCTAACGACGACGGCTTTACAAATCTCTTCGGTAAGATGCCTTTCGATTCAGTGAATTGGCCCGCGAAATACGTAAAACAATTAAGTCTATGTTCAGTTCCATAAAAAATGAACCCTAAAATCTAGACGTTTAGGTTCAGTATAGATAGAATACGAATTTTCTGCCAATTTCCCTACTTTAGACATTGTTGGTACAATTCGTTTAAAATTGATGTGGAAACATCAAAACTTGGTTAGGATTGGTAAGTTTCTGTTATGCTTCTAAGTCCCAGTTTAAAAATTATCGCCAGTATGTTTATATTTATAATAAGCGGACGTCACGCGGTTTCACCCGCGTAGTTCCCGTTCCCGTAGGAATACGGGAATAAAATATAGCCTATGTTTACCGCAAAGTGTAGCTTCCCAACAGTGAAAGAATTTTTCAAATCGGTCCGTTAGTTCTGGAGCCTATTCGTTACAAACAAACAAACAAAAAAACAAATCTTTCCTCTTCATAATATTAGTATAGGTCTATTAACTATCACTGGTGCCAGACAAACAGTTAGGCTGGCGTTAGGAGTTCTATTCCATTGTAAATATAAAACACTTTAGCAGAATTGGTCATCAATTTGCTCAAAAATATGATGAATGACAAAACGCACCCGCATTGATAGTTTGTAATGTGTATAATATCTAAAAGGCGTGGGCCTAACGTGGGTCAGTCCGAGGCAAAAATAGTGGCCTTTATAGATTCGTTTAATGTCAACCTATCCCTCGAATATGTATAATAGTCGCTTTAGTGTTGTACATATGACATGTACAACACTAAAGCGACTAGGAATGCCCTATTAAATGTTAACAGCAAAAGCTATCATTTATTTCTGTGAAAAGTTAAAGTATTTTTGTCCATTCAGACTCGTGGACGACTTTTTTACTGTCAAAGTAGTGAAGTATAATAACACTTACCTGAACCTTAATAACTTCGTGTGTAAGGTGATCATGTCGTTGAACGATTGAGAATAGGTTTATATACCTACGTTTATATAGAAGTACCTACTAAGTTAAAATTTCTTTAGGCAAGTTTTGTTACTTTAATTAGGTACCTATGCATGTTCCTACAATTAAAATCGATATTTTATTAATTTCCCAGCCATTACGTCAACAAGCATGAGGCACCAGATTACAATCTGAGACTTATGAAACTTAATCGAGCAACACGCCGGCACGCGACGTTAAAATTGAAGCAATTAAGTTCAAAAAAATACAATATTAATGTACAATAGAGTATAAACTACAAATAAGGGTTTCAGACGCAGTTATTATTATAACTCGCCGTGTGTATTGTTATATTTCGCTGTAGAGTAATGGAAAATAAATATAGGGCTTAGTTACATAGTAAACCCTTAAATTAGATTTTCAGCTATCGGATAGTGGAAAGGTATTGCTGAATGCTTTATTGCTTAGTTCATACGAACAAGCAAATGCTATCCCACTACATCATAACATAGCTTACACTTAGGTATATATATATATAACACACAACTTCACAAGAGCTTGTAAATCAGACCACAGAGTCGTAACTCTTACTTAGCAGCTTTAACGGCGGCAAAAGATTCCTCACATAAAACCTTTTCCTACCTAATATATGTGTTTGTGTGCGTATATCTGTGACTTAATAATACGCTTCAACACTTAGCATACGATGGAGGATTACAGCACAAATACGCGAGTTGTGTTCGGGCAACAATCTCTTGAATTTATCCCTATAATCTAAAGATTCATCTTGTATTGAGAGAGTATTAAAACAACTGTCACATTAGTTCATTTTTGGTTATGAAGATAATTATTATGAAACTTTCTCAAGATTTCTGTTATTGCGCTTACTGTGATATTAAAATTAATTTGACAGCATTAAGTTTCTTATTTAGTTTGTTATCCGCATGGAATACTGTGCAGATTAGACTATCTGCCACCCTCGGCGCAGTGCTATGTTACGGGTTCAATCTAACCCAAATTAAATTTGAATAAAATTGTGTTAGACGACTGATATTCATACATTGTTCAAGATCTATAGATCATTTTAGTTCATTTTTTGCCGATAGATGGAGTTGTACCATTTTCTAGATCACGGTATGGTTTCGTTACCAATACTATGTTGTAAGTTCATTTTTTTTATTAAAATTGTCTTTAGCTGAGAGATCAAAATACAGTGGTTTCATTTTAATCCTACTAGTATTTACCAGCAGTTCAAATAGTTACGCTCGTCGTAAACATTGGTCCTTCGAGCCGGATCAGCATAAAGTCCATTTTTGAAAGTTCAACGGTCTAGGCAGATCGTACTCCTAGTACTGCAGTGGATTGCTGCAACAAAGTACCAGGACAGCAACGCCACCTTGCGTGTTGGAGTGTCAACACGGTGTTGCAGGTAATTACCTACAGAGGGCGCCACCAGTAGCAGCAAACATTGGAAGCGACTTAAGTTGGAGCATTACCTAAGGAAACATCCCGGAACTGGAGAGGTGACTTTGACGCAGTTTGCCGTATAGAGGGCGCCACCAGTAAGATTACAAAAACTTTATTAAAGTGAAGTGCAATCGTGAGTACAATTATTTTATCATATTCAAGCAACTTTTATCAAAGTGAATTAACTTTATTAAGGAAATTAAAAACTTAGAAAATTTGCGAAGATTTTATTGAAGAACATCATTTCAAAAGACTTTGCTATTTTATAGTGTTTAATTTTAAGAACTTAGAATTTGTGCATGTTAGTTAAGGACTTAGTACGATTTATAGAAAACGGGGGAACGAGGAGTCTATGCCCGATTTCTGCCGATAATAAACGTTCCAAAACACTTGTAAAATTTTTACCAATTTCTTGGACTTAGAAAAATTTTAGTCATTTATCTTCAAAGTATTTTTTTTATTTAAAGTAGCTGTTGTTTATAGTAACATTGTTAGCTGAAATGGAAGGCTTACTTACAGTGTTAACAGAGCTTCAAGGCGTAATTAAAAGAGGGTTAGATAATTTTAAGAAAAGTCCTAAAGACAGATTGACAAGAGATTATATAGAAACACGTCAAGAATTATTGGAAAATGATTTTACTTTATTTAAAGTGAAGTACACAACTATTTATGAACAATATGCATTAGAAGATAAAGCGAATGTTACAAAGTTAAATAATTTGTATGACGTGACAGAGGATACCTATATCACTTACAAATGTTTGATTAAATCAAAACTCAATCAATTTAGTTCTTCAAAAGAATCGTCCAAAGATAATAGTGGTGCATCTAAGTCTTATAATTTAGTTAAATTGCCTAAAATTTCTATTCCAAAATTCAGTGGCAAGTACTCTGAATGGACGACTTTTCGTGACTTGTTCGTATCTCTTGTGCATAACGATCAGAGTTTAGATAACGTGCAAAAAATGCACTATTTAAAGACTCATCTCATCGGAGAAGCGGAGCAATTGGTGAGACAGACACCAATAACTGAGGCTAATTATGTTCAGTGCTGGTCTAAATTGGAAAAAAGGTACAATAACAAAAAGTACCTTGTTAATACTATTATGAAACGTCTGTTTAGTCAAAAGCGTATGCACACTGAGTCAGCAAATTCCTTAAAGGAAATGTTAGATACGACAACTGATTGTCTCAGTGCATTTAGTAATTTAGGCGTAGATGTGTCCACTTGGGATATCATTATCATACATATTGTTACCTTTAAACTCGATTCAGAAACGCGGAAACAGTGGGAATTACATGTTAGTAATCAGGAGTCGGATGAATTGCCTACGTTTAAACAATTCTCCACTTTCATAGAAGGTAGGTTTCGTGCTTTTGAGAACATAGAGTCAAAACGGGTTTTGGCTCATCAGGCCAATAGTTCACATGTTCCAAAGGCATTGTTAGCCACTAGTTCAAGCAGCATTCGTTGCGAATACTGTTCAGAAGGGCACAAATTATGTTTCTGCAAATCATTTGCCAAACAATCGGTTAATAACAGGCGCGATTTTGTGGCAAAACACCGTATTTGCTACAATTGTTTGGGCGGTAATCACACCGTAGCCAACTGTCAAAAGCAAACCTTTTGCAAAGTGTGCCGTAAACGTCACCACTCATTATTACATTTGGGTGAGCCTGTCTCTGTGAGTCCAGGAAACAGCGCTGAAGCTAAACAGCCTGTTGATGACACTAGTGCTTCAACTAGTACATCGCAGGTGGTCGCATGTTTCTCAAAAACTAACCGTATGCCTAGGCAGGTTTTACTAGCTACAGCACTAGTGAAAGCCGAGTCCAAATCAGGGAGCTATCAGGTAGTGAGAGCTTTAATTGATCAAGGCTCTCAGGCGTGTTTTATAACGGAGGCCACTGTTCAATATTTACGATTGCCAAAGATACCGGTACAAGGAATCATATCAGGTTTAGGTAAGAACACGTACATAGCTAGGTACAGAGTGGATTTAAAGATTCAGTCCAGAGTAGATCACACTTTTGAACTTAACTTAAACGCGTACGTTCTTAATAAAATTACATCTATCTTACCTGAACAGTGCGTTGATAGGAGTACGCTAGAGTGGGCTGATTTTAGAACCCTAAATCTAGCTGATCCCCAATTCGATAAACCCAATCGAATCGACGTTCTACTAGGGGCTGACGTTTATAGCTGCATCCTGAAGGAGTCCATAAAAAAGAATCCATCCCGTACGTTAGTAGCGCAGAGCACAGCATTAGGTTGGATCCTATCTGGTGCAGTGAATATGGCAGCTAGTTCAAAGGACACTAAACTAAATATTTCAGTAATGCATGCACAGTTCAAGGAAGATGAATTACTCAAGAAATTTTGGGAAATTGAGGAACAGCCAAGCAATGTAAAAAAGCTACTCAGCCCTGAGGAACAGCGGTGTGAAGAAGTTTACAAGGTCACTACTAAAAGGAAAGAAAATGGAAAATATGTACTATATACACTTACCTTTCAAGGGCGAAAACCCACAGTGTCAAGGAGGTAACTCTCGCGCCATTGCTGAAAGCAGATTTAGAGCATTAGAAAGAAGATTATTAAGAAATATAGATCTAAGGGAAAAATATACAAATGTAATGAACGAATACTTACAACTGGGTCATATGAAGCCTGTAAAGAAAAATGATAAAAAGAAAGATATAGCGGTGTACTTACCTCACCATGCCGTAGTTAGGGACGACAAAACTACGACCAAGGTAAGAGTCGTATTTAATGCATCTGAAAGAAACGCCAAAGGGATTTCGTTAAATGACACTCTAATGATAGGACCGACGCTGCAAGCGGATTTAAGACATACCGTCTCACGATGGAGAGTGCATCCCATCGGATTAGTAGCAGACATTATTAAAATGTACAGGCAGGTATGTATAGCTGATGAACACACAATGTTTCATAGAGTACTTTGGCGCGATGATCCTGCAAAGGAGATACAGGATTATGAGCTGACCACGGTGACCTTTGGAACATCATCAGCGCCATATCAAGCTGTGAGAACTCTACATCAAGTTGCATACGATGAAGGCAAACCATACCCACTGGCAGCAGAAAAGGTCTTGAATAGCTTCTACATGGACGATTTGATGACTGGATGTTCTAATGTAGAAGAGGGAATAGAAATATTTAAACAAATTACAGAATTATTACGTAAAGGAGGCTTTGAGTTACAGAAGTGGAATAGTAACAATCAAGAAATATTAGATGTTATTAATTCAAGTTCAAGTTCAACTATGGAAAAGGAAAGTCAATCGAAATTAGTACAACCACGCATAGAAGAATACAAGGAAAAGGACAAAGGGAAAATTAGGAAAAAAGAGCAACATTTGTAGGACAAGAGGATGGAGAAGGAATAGACATTAAAACAGATAGCACTATGAAAATTCTAGGTCTTACCTGGAACCGCAACCAAGACTGCTTTCAATACACATTGAACCTCTCACCTATGAGAACGGCACCTGTAACAAAAAGAGTTATAATATCAGACATTGCACGCTTGTTTGACCCACTGGGATGGTTAGCGCCCAGTGTGGTGACAACAAAAATATTTATACAAAAGTTATGGCTCGCCGGAGTAGGTTGGGACGAGCAGTTAACAAACGAATTAGTAACAGAATGGGTTACTTACCGTGAAGAGCTATCACTCCTTACAGGAGTTCAGATTCCTCGCTGGCTTGGCACGACGTCTGGCGATGATCTTGAGCTTCATGGGTTTTGCGATGCCTCGAACGCAGCATATTCCGCCGTAGTTTACTTGCGGAAAATAGACGTCGCCGGCAATGTCACTGTATCGTTGGTAGTCGCTAGATCCCGTGTAGCTCCAATAAAACAAATCAGCATACCTCGATTGGAGTTATCTGGTGCGGTATTACTGTCGAGACTCCTAATAGAAACCGGAGAAGTCCTAAATATCGCCAAGGATAAGATGAAAGCATGGACTGATTCAACGGTGGTACTAGCCTGGCTCAGTACTCATCCGAGTAAATGATAAACATTTATAGCTAACCGTACCTCGGAGATTCTCTCCGAGATGGAGTCCTCTCAATGGTATCATGTATCAACCACACAAAACCCTGCAGATTGCGCATCTAGGGGTGTATTTCCCAGCGTGTTAATAAAAACGTCATTGTGGTTTACTGGACCACAATTTTTAAAAGAACGAAATATTATTTACAAAAGGCCAAAAGATTTACAAATTAATTTAGAACAGTCAATCAAATCACATGTAGCGACTTTACCAGATACTTATGACATTTTTGAGAAATTTTCGACTTTAAAACGGCTGTTGAGAGTTATAGCATATTGTCGAAGATTTTTAAAATTAGACACAAAGAAGGAACTATATTTACAAAACAAGGAATTAGAAGAGGCATTAGAATGTTGCATAAAAACTACTCAAAGGCAAATATTTATAGACGAAATAACTCAATTAGAAAAAGGCGGTTGCATTAGCTCAAAAACAAGTAAAATAAAATCATTATGTCCCTACCTTGATGAAAAAGGTATTATGAGAGTTCAAGGCAGACTGGAAAAGGCGCCATTGGATGAGCAGACAAAGCATCCAATAGTGCTGCCCAATAATACGCATTTTACGTACCTTCTCGTTACGGATACTCACCATAAAACGTTGCACGGAGGTCCGCAACTAATGATATATTATTTAAGAACAGCCTACTGGATCATCGGTGTGAGAAACATGGTAAAGCGATGCGTTCGACAGTGCATTATATGTGCTAGACAACGGGCTAATATAAAGAACCCGATGATGGGCTCGCTTCCATCAATTAGATGTTCCCCAGCTAGGCCATTCCTGTATAGCGGAGTCGACTATGCAGGCCCTGTTAGCATAAGAACGACAAAAGGTCGTGGACACAAGTCCCACAAGGGGTACATATGCATATTTGTGTGTATGTCCACTCGCGCAATACACCTGGAAGTGGTGAGCGACATGAGCTCGCAAGCGTTCTTAGCCGCTTTCAGGAGACTTGTGTCAAGACGAGGTCACTGTAGCAAATTGTTTAGCGACAATGGCACCACATTTGTAGGTGCCGCTCGAGAACTGAAAGAGATAGTTAAAGTCCAACCATCCATTGTTGAACATTTAGAGGCAAACGGCACGGAATGGCACTTTATTTGTCCTCACGCCCCAAATTTTGGGGGTTTGTGGGAAGCAGGCGTGAAATCGACCAAATTCCACCTTAGGCGGGTAATAGGAGAGTCCACTCTAACGTACGAGGAACTCAGTACCTTTTTGGCCCAAGTGGAGGCCTGTTTAAACTCACGCCCTATAAGTACGATCAATTTAGACGACCCTGGTGAGCCAATGCCCTTGACTCCAGGTCATTTTTTGATTGGAGAGCCCATTCTTACCGTACCTGATTGCAATCATGAAAGTTCCACTATAAGTTCGTTAACTCGATGGCAATTCATTCAGCGTATGCTCCAATCTTTTTGGAAAAGATGGTCTCAGGAGTATCTAATGAATTTGATGAATCGATACAAATGGTCATCGAAAACTCCCGAGCCAAAAGTCGGCGACATAGTTCTAATTAAAGAAGACGACTTGCCGCCAAGTCATTGGTTATTAGGACGAATTTTGGAAAAACATCCAGGTCATGATAGTGTTACCCGAGTGGTCACTTTGCGCACTAAATCATCAACAATTAAAAGGCCAATCAATAAATTATGTATTTTACCTGTAGAAAGTCAATAGACATATGTATGATCACGGGTTTCAAAGTATTGTTTCATATTTACCTTGTTATGTTTAGTTTTAAGTATATACTACTTGTTAATCAATTTATTTACTGTGAATCAACTTTTACATTTATATACAACACTTTTACATTCGTTGCATGTTGTTGTTTACTAAGTTAATAATCTGAGTTGAATCTCGATTATGGTTTATCAGAATTGTTAAGTCTATATTCTTGTTTACAATATTTTTTAAATGAGATCAACACTGGGCTATCCTATTCACATAATTTACGTTATTGTTTTGAAGGACATTCTGGCACTAAATGTCCTTAGTGGGCGGTGTGTTCAAGATCTATAGATCATTTTAGTTCATTTTTTGCCGATAGATGGAGTTGTACCATTTTCTAGATCACGGTATGGTTTCGTTACCAATACTATGTTGTAAGTTCATTTTTTTTATTAAAATTGTCTTTAGCTGAGAGATCAAAATACAGTGGTTTCATTTTAATCCTACTAGTATTTACCAGCAGTTCAAATAGTTACGCTCGTCGTAAACATACATACTTATAAATTTTACGTACCAACATAAGGAGCACCCAAACTCCGAAACAAACATTTAGTGGATCACACAAATATTTTGATTAAGGCCCTGTACCACGAACCCGGGATCGGTCTAGGAACCTAAACATAGTTTTCGTATATTATACCACTGCGCCACATCATTCTCTTCCGACATTTTAAAACATTGAAACTGTATAAAATATCCTAGACTCTTGGCACTACGGGACGTGCTACGTCGTAGTAAGAGCTTAGCGTGCACGTAGCCTGTAAATCTTCACTGACTGACTAGTTACAGCCTTCCAGTAATTCAAAGGGCGATATACAGGGTGTGGCGTAAATAGTGGTCCAACGTAAAGGGTGTGACATAACAGGTAGTCAACTACAACATACTACAATTTTGTCCGGTTTTGCCCAAGGGTTGCAGAAAAAAAAAAAGAATCGGAAGGACACCGCAGACCCTTAGTGGGACCAAGGTGTTGACCAAAGTCTGTCAGGAATCCTGTAACATCCTTCCGAGTAGTTTTCCGAGGCGCCCGACAATAGACGGATAAGTAGAGACCATGTGGTTATAAACAGTTTGATTCCCTACTATGAAATTAAAATTTCAGTTTGTAATGAAAATGAAATATCCAGCTTTTAAAAAATAATATTTGTTAGTGTGATACCATTTCGAAATCGGTATTAGACGGGCATATTTTTGAAATAATGGGTAGCAACAGTGCAGTACATTTATTTTTGTAAAAATACATTTGTATTTTAGTGATACTTTAAAACTTGAGGTAAAATTGAGATAAATTTATCTTTTTTTTCCAAGTTTGAAATGGAAATAAACAAACTATATTATTGTTTGTTAGCTAATGTATTAGGCTTTAATAAACAGAAATCAAAATTCAAAACTAACGATTTTTCTTCAAACTACAGCCAAATTTATAAAAAATGGGGTGAATTTCATAAAAAGTTCTTTTTTTCTGCAACCCTTGGGCAAAACCGGACAAAATTGTAGTATGTTGTAGTTGACTACCTGTTATGTCACACCCTTTACGTTGGACCACTATTTACGCCACACCCTGTATATTGTAAACTATTCCAATTCCGGAATTGATAAGTAAAATATTTTATCTACTCTGATACTATAATACAAAGATTATAAAATTGAAGTCAATACTCTTATGACAAACATTACGCACAGGCCAAAAAAAAAGTTTAAAAAAAAAAGCAGTTCGGTTGTAACCCGCCTCGAGTGCAGTTGTGCGTCGCGCCGTTTACTACCTGACTACGTTGTCGTGTACGCAGTTAACGGGACTTGTTTTGAGTGGTCTTATCGCTCAAGCGCGGCTGTTGCTACGCCATCGCTTTGTGCCGTGCGTATAGCTACGATAATATTACCGTGTTAGCTACATATAAATAGTACCTACCGCTTATAGAATGACGTTGTGCGCTCGGTGTGGAGAGGAATCTACGGACACCATACAGTGCAATGCATGTAAGAAGTACTACGACTATCCGTGTTCGGAGATCACGGAGATTGGCTTCAGGAAATTGGGAGCTGAGAGGCAAGCATCATGGAAATGTCCTGGTTGCAAACTGGCACCTTCTAATCAGGATCCGGGCCCACCCAAACCTCTCACGCTGAACGAGGTTATGCAGGAGATCTCATCCATAAAACTTACACTCAGTCCGTTGTTGGATGTTTTTCACAGCGGCTCCTATTTGATGAGCATGTGAGGGGGGTAGTTAGTAAGGATTATAAGGCTTTAGGGTTTATTATCCGCTGTTCCAATGACTTTAGAAGTATGAAAACTGTCAAAGTCCTCTATTGTGCCTATGTGAGAAGTCATTTGGAGTATTGTTCTCAAATCTGAAACCCATTTTATGACTGTTACTCTAATGATGTTGAGAAGATTCAAAAGAAATTTATCCGCTACCTAGGGTTTAAATTTAAACTGGACCATCTTGCGGATCTCACTTATGAACAACGTTGTGTGAATTTACATCTATTACCATTGTACGTGAGACGCAATATTTCTGACATAACTTTTCTTGTACAAATAGCCCAAGGACGAGTTAATTGCCCTGATCTTCTCAGCGAGATAAAATTGAGAGTACCAGTCAGAAGACTACGGCATACTCCTCTTTTACATGTTGCACCTTTTCGCACGAACTTCAGGAGAAATAGCTTCTTGCCCAGAGTTTGTTCAAACTTTAATGGACTTAATGTGGACAGGCAATATGACCTATTTGCCTCTAGTGTAGGTTCTCTCAGATCTAATCTAACTTTAGATTTTGTGAATACTGTGAATAATGTTGAAATTGTTTGATTGGCTGTACTCAGGTGGATTTGTTTCAACTCTGTATCTTATATTATGTATGTTATTAACTATCTGTGGAAGCTTGTAGTTGGCATTTGTATTAATGTACTTGCAAAGCCATTTGTATTATAGCCGTAAGCTCCCCAAAAAATGTAAAATAAAATAAATAAAATAAAATAAGTTTTATTACGATACAGGTCTTGTATGGACACACCTATATCATAATAAAACTTTTTAATCATTACGATACACCATAAACAACCTCCAGCTGGAAAAAGAAGTTTGAACCTCTACTTTAAAAAAAATTGTGCATCGGCAGCCTGAAAAAAAAACGAAACACGCATGCGCAATCGATGTTTGCGCCTTGGCGCCAAAATTTTACATTTAAATTAAACAAAGTTTGGTTTCGTTTGTAAAATAAATTAGTTTTTGTGTAAAAACATGTCTTAAAGCGAGGATGGTGGTAATTGTACACCACCAGACATTCTGGAAACTGCGTCGAACATGACCATGAACCTGTTACCGGCGAAATCAAGGAGCAACTATATATCACAAAATGAAATCAGGTATTATAGTATGAGAGTAGATAAAGTAGTGTATGACACTGTACATAACTTAGTCTTATAACACTTGTGTTATAAGAACCCTTATTATGCAACAGTGTCATAAACTACTATTAAAAGGTAGGTATATAGAATATTGCACATTTGTTGTAAATATGAGTCCTACATCATATTTGATTTCAATAGCGTTAATGTAGCCGTGTGCAATTGCAATTAACACGAAAGCAGTTTATTCACAGTCTCTCCAAAGCATAATAATATAAATCCTACCTAGCTCCGAGTGTAAAGAAAAACTCACAATTTTCGTTACATTATAGTTAATGGCATATCGGCAGGCGTCTGTTTTGAATCCACTAAAGTACTAGTAGCCTCGCCCGTCCGGACATGTTTGCTTCCGAATTTATCAGACGTACTTGGCTAAACAACTTGAGATAAAATTGGCTTTAGTTGGGGTCAAGGTTCATATAGCGAGGCAAAACGGCATTAACTTTATGCTTTAGATCTCATACATGCACTTGTTCAAGCTGCCTCCAACGTTTATGAAATAATTTCTGTCCATAATATTTGTCCATTTTTACCCATAATAATATTTTATTATCGTGCGAAGTTAATATCAAAAATGGAGGAGACGAAAATTACAAACGCTTCCATGTTTTTGTTTTTACTATCAGTAAATTAGAAAAAAACATAAATTGTTTGTTTAACTAATTAACTTTTATGTACTCTTTAGCCGTTTATTCAAAACATGAAATATGATGAAGTTTAAAATAATAAAGAGGTAAGTTTATAACTTTTACATAATTACGTTATCGTATGTTTTTTTAATTATCATTTTGTGAAGCCCGGTTATATTTTTCTTCACTAGTTATTAGCTTTTGTTTTGTTTCAAAAGTAATTATAAAATGTTCAACGAAAGCACTTAAATAAATAGTGAATACAGCATGAGTGATATATAATTATTTCAATCCAATAAGTAAGTTAATAATAGCCTAAGACTCTATATTTTAACTTTTTAAGAGTGTTTTTTTCTGTATTTGAATAGCAACCACGCCTACCTAACATAGTTTAACTGTAGCGCAGTCAAGGGCACTAGTAACAGTTTTTGTGTAACTTAATTGTAATTGAACCAACAGTATTATATAATTATAGTTCAGTTATAATTCGGTTTTCACAAAATTAATACGTGTGCCCTTGACTGCGCTACAGTTGATCTATGAATAGAATCTGTGTGTAGGTAACAACAGTAGTGGCGCGGCAAATTTACATCTACTACAGTTACGAACAATTATTTTTCTTGCATCTTAGTGGTATTAAACAAAATATAAATTAATGCACCCATTAATATCAGGATCAGTAACACAATGTCTGGAGAAGATAAAGTCAATAAATTAATGGCTGTAATCTTCATGTTAGAGAATATCTCTTGTTTGATAGCTGTGAATCTATATCTAAATCCAAATGAAAATTTCAACTGTGTAGCTGTCAGGGTTCATTAAATACAGCCTAGTGCCAGACGGACAACGTAGTCTCGGTAATAAGGTCCCGTTTTTAACCCCCGACGGAAACCCAATGGGATGTTATAAGTTTGACGTGTGTGTGGGTGTGTGTGTGTGTGTGTGTGTGTGTGTGTGTGTGTGTGTGTGTATGTGTTAAAGTCTGTCTGTGGCATCGTAGCTCCCAAACGGATGAACCGATTTTGATTCTGTTTCTTTTGTTTGAAAGGTGGGTTAGGGGAGAGTGTTCTTAGCTATGTTTTATAAAAATCGGTTAAGCCATTTTTATCCATAAGTACGGAATCCTAAAAAAGTAAAGTTTATCTTTCGAGTTTTCATCCAATACCTGAAGGAAGCTCTACATCGTCGAAATATCTCCAAGAACTTTACTTTCGAGCAAATATAATCCTTCAAAGCTTTCAAACAGCTTTAACTCGAAACTTTTATCGCTGTGTGGCCTTTGGCACAGTTGTATTGAGTTTATGGGAGGCGCACAATGAAACTTAGACTATTAAATGCATTGCACAAGGTTGATTATGATTTAAATACCTAAACGGTTTTTACGAGACTGTTTTGTTTTGTTTGAAAAACAAAACAGTCTCGTAAAAACCGTTTAGATAATTTTAACACTGCACCGTATTTAGTACTTTTAATATAAGGAAAGCCCCTGGTTCCGAGTAGCGCAGCGTGGAGAGTCACTGTCAATAGTGTTGTGGTCAGTGATAGTGACCCCCCATTCATTAGATGTTGCTATAGATTTTAGGGACGCGACGACATTATGAAAAAGTGTATTCAGGGCTAGGAATTATAAATAAGCTAAATCTAGGTTACTCAGTTTACGACGTACATTAATTCTGAGCAAATTAATTAGAGAAGTTTACCTTCATATAATTTTATTGTTACTATGCCTTTGTAATGGGAGCTTATCCTCGCGAGGTTTCGTGGTGTGTGTAACACACGCAAGACCAAGCATAAATACTAATACGTACTGTGTACAATATTAGGATGTGATTTTTTTTCTTGTGATAAATGGAAAGATCTTATAACTTTTATAGCAAATTTTTTTTGTTTTTATAATTGTCGCAATAATTCAGAAGCTATACCAATTTAAAAATTTAATAATGAGACGAGTGCAATCACCGTCCGAAAACTCCCTAACAAATCCAAGCGCGTGTGACGTCATCTTAACAGTTTTCAATCATTGTAGTCATAGAAACAGTTACGTTCTAAACGTAACTGTTGCTATGACTACAATGATTGTAATAGTAGTGGTAACGTACAACATCGTGACGTCACAGTTATAGTAACCAATGTCGAGCGTTTAAAGTCGCACGGTCATATTTCAAAATTTATCAATTTTAAATACTTCATAATTCGATCATAAGCTTTTTTTTAAGTTTTTCGAAATTAATATCGATATTATTAATGATTCGTCTTAGCGTGATGTTATATAGCCTATAGCCATCCTTAATAAATGGACTATCAAACTGTAAAAGAATTTTTGAAATCCAACCAGTAGTTCCTGAGATCCTAGCGTTCAACCATACAAACAAACAAACAAACAAACTCTTCAGCTTTATAATATTAGTATAGATAAGTTTTTAAAATACGAAAAAAAATCAATATCTATTTTTTTTTACATTCCCAACTCTACCATGTAGCAGTTTGCCATTATGTCTGAAGATACTTTGATAGAATATGTACAAAATTTTTAGGGAGTAAGTGTTCTGGGGCGACGGATAAATTAAAGTCGATATACGAACTATAATGTTTATTGACCGAGTGCTTTACATAGAGCGGCAAGTGCCGCTGTAGACAATTACTAGTCACGGGTGGTTGTCTACTGTGTACTGTCTGTACTGCCTGCCAGGTAAAAGCTTACACTCTATTAAATATCGCTAAGCGCGTTACATGGGTAGGTACATTCGCGTACATTGCCGTTACAACCATTCCCCCCCCTTTTAAAAAAAATAATATCTCAAAAAAAAAAAAACTTCAAATACAAAAATATTATAAGCTATGTAAAAACAATATTGTTTTGATCGTCATCGTCCACTTGCATAGATACATGATAATGATACTTTGTTTATTTTAACAACGTTGCTTCGTATCGCATTACAAACACCTGGGCGAGTTACACTTAGGTGGTAAGTACATAGTTTTATGCAGTTATAAGTTTTGTATAACACTACGACGGCATACCAGCATATGGCTTATTATCAATTAAGTATAAAACACAATTATAGTCTAATAGGTAACTTTAGGAATACATAGTATAAGACACATTACTATAGGTTAGCACTTTGCACCACGTGATAAAAATTAAAACACATTATTTTACACTATGACTACAGGGTTTGTGACTGGTTGTTGCCCAATTCTGTCAACTTGAATTGTTGACACGGCTGCAGTCATTTCCTTCCGGGCCCATTTTCTAACGCTTCTGTTACACTTTTTGTACAACACGCACATAACAATTATAAGCGCTGCTATCATAATGCATGTTATTGCAAGGCCATATACCTCGACTTTTTTCTCTAAGGAAGTATTTGTTGCGTCGTTTGCGCCATTTTGTGCGATAACAACCTCTTTGTTACTGTTCGTACTGTATGTTTTGCCCATGATTTATCTTTCAAAATGATATTCTAAGTACAATAAAATAACAGTGTATATAAGTAGCTGCTCAAAATAGTAATAAAGTAAAGTTGTAAAATCAAGGTGTTTTTAAAATATAAAATAGTTGATACATGAAAATGTATATTTACGTACTAAGGTAAGTGTCATAGTGACTGCGATGCGTTGCTATGCTATCTGTGTTATAGTTTCTCGAACAAAATAATTAGTTAAAATGAATCGCTTCGAAAAGTATAGCTTGTACTGTACACATATTTTATAAAAATCTAACAGGGCGTTTTATATTACGACCACTGCGCGTAGTGCGATTTGTGGCTGTGACCGGGGGTTCGAGTCTGGGTTGCTCAATAGTTTCATTGGGTAAGTCATTCTTAGAATCATCAACGTTGGGACTGTTATCGAACTTCTCGTCGCTTACTATGTACGCTGGTTTCAACCTATCAACGGAAATACATGCTTTTCTATTGGGTAACTGGATAGTATATGCCTTTGGTCCTCGTTTGAGTACGCGGTAAGGACCGTCGTACGGAGGTTTCAACGGTCTACGAACCGTGTCATCGCGAACGAACACATAATCTCCTTTAGCGAGGTCGGGGTGTATGAATATTGCGCGCGCGTCCCTATGCGCAGTCGGTTTAGGTTTCAAGTTGTATATAATATTACGTAACCTTTCTACATACTGGCAATGATCTGTTATTTTGGTACTGGAAGCGGCATAGAAATCGCCTGGCAGACGTAATGTCGTGCCGTACGTCATTTGTGCTGCGCTTACACCTGTATCGCTGCGCATAGCTGTACGTAAGCCTAACATAACTATTGGTAACTCTTCGACCCAAGTGGAAGAGCCTAAGCGAGCCATGAGAGATGCTTTCAGAGATCTGTGCATGCGTTCGACTGCTCCATTACTCTGCGGGTGGAAAGCGGTTGTGCGTATTTTAGAAATGCCTAAAAGTTTCATAAGTTCCGAAAATAAAGCACTTTCAAATTGTCTACCCTGGTCACTTGTCAGTTTAGCAGGGCATCCAAAACGTGAGATCCAACCTTCTACCACAACTTTCGCTACTGTGTCTGCAGTAATGTCTTTTACTGGATATGCCTCGGGCCATCTTGTTTGCCGATCTATAATCGTAACGAGATATCTGTAATCGTCGACTGAGATACTAAGTGGACCTACTATGTCTACATGAATATGTGAAAAACGTTCCGAATATGGAAATACGCCTAATTCTGAATTATTATGCCGAAACACTTTCGAACGTTGGCAGTTTATACATTCTTTCGCCCATTTACCGACATCCTTGTTCATGTTACGCCAGAAAAATCTTTCCCTAACAAGCTTACGCGAGGTACGAATTCCTGGGTGGCTCAAACTATGCACAGAATCGAATGCTTGACGTCGAAACTGTATGGGTAAGTAAGGTCTAATACTACCAGTAGAGGTTTCGCATACGACCGGTAAGTCGCATCCAGCTATCATTATATCCTTGAAATTGACCCTATTACTGCAAGTATTTCGCAACCGGGCGAGTTCTTCGTCGTTATGTTGCACTTGAGCTATTGCCGCGTAATCTAAACTTGTTGGACATGCAATAGTTGACACATTTACGCGTGATAAAGCGTCGGCTACTACGTTTGTAGAGCCCTCAATATGACGAATATCTGTCGAAAATTCGCTAATATAAAGTAATTGCCGAACTCGTCGCGGTAATTCGCTATCACTGCTAACTTTTTTGAATGCGAAAGCTAGAGGCTTGTGGTCTGTAAAGATAATAAGTTGTCGACCTTCTATCATATTCTGAAAATATTTAACGGCCAAATAAATCCCTAACAGTTCTCTATCGTAGGTACTGTATTTGGTCTGTGATGATGACATTTGCTTAGAAAAGTAAGCGAGTGGTATCCATTTGCTATCTACATATTGTTGTAAAACGGCTCCCACGCAGGTGTCCGATGCGTCAGTCATGAGCGCTAGCGAAGTATCGGGTTTAGGGTACGCTAATGTGACTGCGTTTTGCAAGCTAGCTTTGCAGCGTGAGAACGCTTCGTTGGATTTTTCTGTCCATTCTATTCGTGTCTTATCGCGTTTTTTAGAATGCTTTAGGTACTGATTAAGCTGCTCCTGATATTGCACAGCATGTGGTAAATGTAACCGGTAAAAATTTACCATTCCTAAGAAACGTCTAAGCTGCTCTACGGTTTTAGGTTTCGGGTAACTTACTATCGCGTCGACTTTCTCTTGTAAAGGCCTAATGCCTTGTGTTGACACTTCGAAACCTAAAAAATCTATTTTGGATTTGCCGAAATCGCATTTATCTAAATTTAAAGTGATGCCGAATTTGTTTAAACGACTGAACACTTCACGCAAATGTTTCTCATGCTCGTTTTCGTCACTGAAAATTAAAATATCGTCTATGTAGCAATAAATGTAGTCTAAACCTACCAAAACTGAATGATTCATGAACCTTTGAAAAGATTGTGCAGCACCAGCCAATCCGAAGCTCATTTTTAAAAATTCGAATAAACCGAAAGGGGTGATGATAGCGGTCTTCTCTACATCGGACGGGTTCACTGGAATAATATGGTATGCTCTACAAATGTCAAGACGTGAAAATATCTTCTTACCAGCTAGTAAATAAGTAAAATCATGCAACCTAGGTATGGGATAACGGTCTGGCTTAGTGATTGCGTTAAGAGCCCTATAATCGCCACAAGGCCGCAGCTGTCCATTCTTCTTCATCACGATGTGAAGGGGACTTGCCCATGCGCTCTTCGATGGCCTACATATCCCCATTTCTAACATATTTTTGAATTCTTCTCTTACCTTAGCATAGCGATGAGGTGGTAGAGGTCTGGCTCGAGCAAAAACTGGTGGGCCGCTGGTCTCTATATGATGGTATACATCATGTTTAGGTGGTTGCTTAAAAGAAACTGGTTTAGTAATATCAGGAAATTCTGCTAAGAGGCTATAATACGGACAGTTAATATCCACAGTTTTAATTGACGAATCACTACTCTGTATTATGCAAGCCGACACTTTTAATTTCGTTATGTCATCGATTAATCTGTGAGCACTTATATCTACTAAGAGCTTAAAGTTCGCTAAAAAGTCTGCACCTAAAATAGGTTGGCGTACTCCTGCTATCACGAAAGTCCATCGTAACTCTCGACGTAACCCTAAATCTAACACTAAAGTTTTTGTTCCATATGTTTTTATTTTTGTTCCATTAGCCGCGTATAAATAATAGTCATGGCACTCTGAATTACGATAATTTTTTAACACTTTATCCACCGGAAGCACTGAAATATTTGCACCAGTATCCACGAGAAAACGTAAACCACTTTTGCGGTCTGTAACACTTAGACGTTTGCAAGGGTTGATGCTCGTAGGGAAAGCGCACACTTCCGGTTCTGTGGTGGCAACTAGTCACGTGCTTTGCCGATCCCTCCATGCGCAGGGTTCCATACATTTCCTCGCCTTTTCTCGGAAACGATAGTGGAAGAAACATAACCTCTGGCTATCGGTATTCGCTGAAGCGTGGCTGCGATTACGGGATGCTGAGCGTGAGCGATTATTCCCGTTCCATCGGCGTGACTGCCAATTTGACCTTGACCTCTCGAGGTCCTGGACCTTAGTGGTCAGTTTGGCTATTTCAGCTAAAATCTGTTCCGTGCCTCCGTGAGCACTTGGCTGGCTTACCTCGCTAACCTGGGAGCTGCCTGCGGTCTCGAAGACTTTGTCTGCTATTACTGAAAGGTTGTCCAAGTCCTTGCCGTCGGTTACCGCTAACACTGCACGCACGGATGAAGGCAGATGGCCTTGCCACAGTAATCTTAGCGTATCGTCCGGTACTTTTCCTTTGGCCAGCTCCCTCATACGACGCAAGAGCTGTGAGGGCTTTTGGTCACCCAAATCCATTTCGGATATTAACTTTTGAAGCTGTCTATTCTCTGACTCTTCATATATTGTAAGTAGACGCTGCTTCAGGGTATCAAATTTTTTAACTGCTGGGGGGTCCATTAGCAAGTCAGTTACCTGTTGAATTGCATCCTTAGATAATTTGGACACTACAATGTCAAACCTTGCATCATCTGACAGCTTTTGTGGTGCGAGCATGGCCTCGGTTCGGATGAACCATACTCGAGGCGCGTCAACCCAAAATTCTGGAATCTTCGAGGTCAACGTGATGGCTGCTAGCTCCACCGCCGACCCTGAAGGTACCGAAATGGCTACCTGAGGCTGCGCCGCTGCATTGGTCGTCATGGTGAAACTGCCACACTATTAATCGCAAAGTTCACGGTCACTATTGCGTCACTCCCGAAAACGCGTTGCACCGGAATTCGCGAACCGAAAAATCGCGTCGCCACCGCAAAAGAGACGTTCGGGGTCACCACTTTAGGGAGTAAGTGTTCTGGGGCGACGGATAAATTAAAGTCGATATACGAACTATAATGTTTATTGACCGAGTGCTTTACATAGAGCGGCAAGTGCCGCTGTAGACAATTACTAGTCACGGGTGGTTGTCTACTGTGTACTGTCTGTACTGCCTGCCAGGTAAAAGCTTACACTCTATTAAATATCGCTAAGCGCGTTACATGGGTAGGTACATTCGCGTACATTGCCGTTACAAATTGATACAGCATAATATTAATCTCAAACTAACGCGTGCCTATCAAAGTGCTCCTAACATTGGCAGCACTGTCTATTGACATTCTGAGTTCCTAATATACGTCAAACTGAACGCGAATACATTCCAAGCGCAGTCATAATCTTACTCTGATATTATTTAAACTTGCTGAAACTCGTAAACATTTCCTTCAACTAGTGAAATACGAGCTTTGAAACTAAAGCTTTGATTTGCATTAAGGTTGAAGGCTTACTGTTAGTGCTCGATATTACTATGAAGTTGAAGTCTCAGGTCAAAGAATATTCTTGGAAAATGACAACCGTAAATGTATGGGTATGTAGGTTCCCTGGAAATGTCCGTAGAGCACCAGCAGCAATGTTGGTTATCAAATCAACGACTTCAATATGGGCTGAGGTTTTTGTTACTCTGAATGGACGACAACACCCTTAGTATAAAGTAAAAGAAAAGCACGTAATAAAAGGATCAATAAATCCAATTAGCAATCCATTATGGCAGTCCACAGCTGGACGTAGGCCTTTCAAAATTTACGCCACAACACTCCTGATCCAGCGCATTCAACATCCAGTCCCTTTGCACGATGTTTTTTAGGCCCCGGGGCCATCCGTCTCGGCAGTGTCCTATAGTTATCAGTAGCATCTTAAAAGAAAATAAACCTAAATGTTCTTCTAACCAAAAACTTACTATCCATAGAATGTAACTAACCAACTAAAATGTTTTTATATTAAACTAGAACTTTATCGATGGTTTTCGATTATTTTGCCAAATACAATCACTACTGTATACTGTATAGAAATGCTCGATATTATATTCCCGCCCACGTCATATCAACGTCTAGACGGAACAAAAGGTTAAGCTTGGCTTAGGGTTACAAATATTTGGAAAGAAAAAAATATATTTATTCCTTTTGGCAAATACAATTCAGAATACGATGTGATTATCTTAAAAGATATTATGGAGGTATTCCAGTCTTATTTGAGATTGAGTTTGTCAGACGACGTTCATAGAACTGTTAAACTTTTGTAAGGAAAATGTGGGCGTTTCAAAAGATTCTCATATCATTCGTTGTTTTGTGGTTAGTCTTAGTTAACTCGGGTCTTAGCTTTACTACTGACAATGTTATGAAAGGAAGATCTAAGCACTTAAACGAACTGATATGAATGAGAGCCATCAAATGCAGCCTACTGACTACTCTCGTTAAGGCCCCTCTTAGTGGTAAATACAACATTAATATTTTATCTATACATATAATAAAACTGTAGAGGGTCGAGAGTCTGTACATGGAAGATATTTTGAAAATTTTAATTGGAGGGCGTTCTCTAATCGATACTGAAGCCGAAAATGTAATTTTAACTTTTCATGTCTGTCTGTCTGTCTGTCTGTATGTATCCCGAATAAGTATCACGCCGAAACTACTGAACCGATTTGAATGATACTTAGTACATTCCGAGCTTATAGTCCGAGGAAGGTTCTAAGATACTTTGATCCCAAAGTTTTGCGCGGTTTCTGCGGGAGAGGGGATGAAAGATAAAATGGTTTTTCAGTTGTAATTTCTCAACGCGCGATGCGATTTCAAATATTTATTTTGTATTGGAAAGGGAGTACTTTAAGGATTTTTCGACCCAAGTTTCAAGATTAAGGGGTTTGTAGTTCAGAAATTAGAGGCATCTCAACTTACGCCAAACCTAGAATTCAAGGGTTCCTTTGAATGAGAGGATAAATCTAAACGGGCGTGTTGGTTTAATCATAAAAGAGCTTAATTATTAAGGCTGTTGTAAAATAATTCAGTCCTTAATCTTTAAGCTCTTTTATGATTAAGCAAACAGGGCCGTTTCACACGGTGCTTGACGAGTCTGATGAAGAATTACCTCTTATTTCGTGCACATTATGTGACGTAAACGAAGTTGCGAGGGTCAGCTAGTTATTTATATCGACACTTAGTTGTGTGATTCAGCTAGTTATACAGAAAGAAGATTTGAATAAGGAGACAGAGGTAAGATGTGCCTAGTAAGGCGTAAAGAAAACGACGGGGCGGGCCGGGCCGGGCAATTTGACCGCGCACGATAGCACTATGGGAATCCTATACTATCAACGCACACGAAGGGCAAAAAGACCGCACCGCAGTTGTCCGCCGGTCAGTGGCGGCGCGGCTACCCGCCATGGATCACACAAACCAGTTTGTATGAAGTAACGCAGACGGCGGCGCGGGGCGGGCCGGGGCGGCTAGCTCAGTTTCTTCGCTAGAACGAACGTCGTGAACTAACTGCCTCTGCCCGTCGTGTGCGTTGCGTTCGCGGGGCGGGCAGTCGCGGGCATCGGCGGACAGACGCGGTCTTTATTAGGTCGCGGGCAAAAAGTCCGGCCCGCCCCGTCGTCTGCCTAGCGCCTAAGTATTGAGCGTTGATTCCCACAAAAAAAACACAATACCCACCAACCCTGAGAATCCTTCAAATTAAATCAGTTGGTCCCCTGCACTTCCTTACGATCGGTCCAAGAGTCGCGTCCCGAAGTAGCTAATTAGACGAAGATTGATTCTGTGAGCAGTTTATTGGAGCGAGTTCTTCAAGAGCCTACTCGTATTGGACGATTAGTCGACTAATCGACTTGTAAATGAATGTTTAAAGAATGTATTATTTATTTTTCTTTAATGTTATAATTTCACTACAATGTACTTTTAATTAAATGATTTATTAAACTAATAAAAGCGAAAGGAAAATTGTTTATTTTGCGCACATGGAATAAAAACGAATGTAACTCTATCTATTGGTTACGCTGACTCGCGGCGTGAAAAAATCGATAGATAGCAAACGCTAGATTTTCTGGGACAAGTAGGTAATTAAACACCCCATCACGTCAGTAAAGCAGCGTGCATTAGTTAGTTGACTAAAAAAAGTAACGACTAATGGCACTGATTCACCAAAAGTTTCAATTAGTAAAACAAAATTTCTTTTTATAAAAAAGCGATAAAAAGCCCTAATAGGTAGGCATTTGTACGCCACATTTAACCAGTTGTATTTTTTTCCACGTAATTAGGTACATAGTTAATCATTTTACTTTAAATTTGAAAATATTTCTCCGAATTTAAAGTTGCCAATCGTAGGGAATACTGGCTGACCCGCGCAACTTCGTTTACGCCCCATAAGGGGTATAAAAGGACAGCAATTCTTTCAACAGACTCATGGGAGCCTATGAAACTGCCCTATGAAGTCCATTCTAAAACAATTCAGTCCACGCCTTCGGCGCGGACTGAATTATTTTACAATAGCCTTAATCATTAAGCTCTTTTATGATTAAGCCAACACGCCAGTCTAGATTTGCACTTACATTCAAAGGAACCCTTTAATTTCTAGGTTTTGCGAAAGTTGAGAAGCCTCTAATTCCTGAACTACAAAACTCTCATCATTGAAACTTGTGTAAAAAAATCCTTAAAGTACACTCTTTATAACACTGGATCAATTTTTGGAATCAGACTACGCATTAAGAAGTTACAACTTAAAAACCATTTTGTCTTTCATCCCCTCTCCCACAGAAACCGGGCAAAATATCGGGATCAAAAGTATCCTAGAACCTTCCTCGGATTATAAGCTCTGATTGTACCAAGTTTCATTCAAATCGATTCAGTAGTTTCGGCGTGATACTTATTCGGGATACAGACAGACAGACAGACAGACAGACAGACATGAAAAGTTTAAATTACATTTTCAGCTTCAGTATCGATTAGAGAACGCCCTACAAAGAATTTTTTCTAAATATCTTCCATGTACAGACTCTCGACCCTCTACAGTTTTATTATACGTATAGATTTGAGAAAAAGTGGTCATAAAATTTATTTCACTTAGCCAACTGGCGTGGCAAAGTGGGACCCTTGCTGGGACAAAGTGGAAGTACTAGTTGCCGTATTGAAACGAACAGGAGTTGGGGTTATCTACAGTTTTCCAAAATCTTTAACTTGGCTACAACTACCATGATCACTACTACTACAGTACTGAAACACTCGTACATTCTCAAATGGTCACCCATCGCATACTTAACCCCTGTAATGTTTACAGAACATCAAGCAAGTGGGGCTACGAGAGCTTCTTTACTAGTACTTAGTGTATAAAGCTATCAAATTCCAAATATTATACTTTGTATAAAACGAGTTCGGAATAACTAATCCAATATTGTAAATACAGTCGAAGAAGTCTGTATCGAAGCAGAGCCTCGAGATAATATTTATATTTGTTCTTAATTCATACAACCTCAAACATCGATTAGAGCGGTATCGAATGACGAGTTCATCGAGAGACAACCGACAATGGCGTAGAAAGTTAATTTAATACGTAGCATGGTCTGTGAGATAAGGCGCCTGAGCACTCACTGATTAACTATGTTTTGGCTTATGGGTATAAAACTCAAGCCCATATTGTTTACATATAGATTCGGGAACTTAATTTTCGGCGCATTATCCTAGTTCGTGACCTGATTTTGATAAATTTCGTAGGTATCATCAAAGATGCTCACGCTAAAGTAAAGAGGTTTCATCACAGAGATTGTAGGATGAAATTAGAAAATTTCTGACATATTCAAGACCTAGCCTTCATTATAGAAGAACTTGGTTTATATCGTATATGTTAAGTGTTGTAAGATTATTTAAGTTTCAAAAATATAATTCTGTAAGGTTAACAACAACTAAAGATGTTTTGATTATGTAAAAAGCCAGATTCGGCGATATAAAGTTACACTATTTCTAAAAATACCGATTCAATTCAATTCAATTCATTTATTTGCGAAAATGGGTTACAATGCTGTTAAAAAAATAAATTAAGTTTCTCCATCCTCCACCCTCAGGTATGCAAATATTATTATTATTTTACATGCAACTTTATCAAAATAAAACTAAATACAATACTATTGGTCATAAATTAACAAGGTCGTACCAAATTATTTGCAAAATAAAAACATTAACCTTTCCTTTTTAACAATAGGTAGCTCTTTCTTATAATAAAATCTTATTGACTTACTCCCAAAATAAAATTAAAATTTAATATTTCAATCTTAAATCAATCTAAATTATACAAATAGAATAAGAAAAAATATTAATAATAAAGAAAAAAAATATCAATCAATCATTAGAGTTAAATGTCAAAATATTATTATTATTACAGTCAAATTCAAAAATATATTATAAAATTAGATACTTTAGTCCATTACTTGTATATTATTGTCGTCAAGAAATTCCTTTATAGTATAATATGCTTTGTCTATAAGTATATTTTTGAGTCTACGCTGAAATATATACGCTGTTTCAATTTTGCGTAATTCGAGTGGTAGTTTATTGTAAACTCTGGATACCATACAATAGACACTCTTATTCAAGAAAGCTGTTTTATTAGATATTGTGTGTATTTTATGTTTATGGCGACTACTATTTAATTTTTTAAAGAAGTTTGGATTCTTTTTTACAAAACTTGCCATTTCTAATATATATAAGCTTGGTAAGGTTAGTAACTTTAAGGCCTTATAATGGGGTTTGCAGCTCTCTGTCCTTTTTATCCTCATAATCGCTCTCACACACTGCTTTTGGGCTCTAAAAGCAACCTCCCAGTCCGTGCTATTTCCCCAAAATATCACACCGTACCTTAGCGTAGATTCTACATAGGCATAGTATGCAGATAGCAGTGTGGCAGTACTCACCGTCCTAGAGAGAGTGTACAGAACGTAGGCACTTTTATTTAATTTTGCACAAATATAGTCGATGTGCGACTTCCAACTCAATGTGCAATCTATCTGTAGGCCCAAAAATTTTGCAGTTTCAACTTCACTCACTATTGTTCCCGAATATTCGATCTTGAAATCTTGAGGTAAATATCTTATACGATTTCTAAACACCATAATGTTTGTTTTGTTAAGATTTATCACCAGGTTATTTTTCTTTAGCCAGTCCACTATATCACTTAGGTTGTTGTTAATTATATCTTTAAGAGTACTTTGATTTCGATTTGCAAACACTACAGTACTGTCATCAGCAAATAGAAACATTGGGGCAGTGACAGCTTTAGGGAAATCATTGATATAGATGAGGAACAATAATGGACCCAAAACGCTTCCCTGGGGTACCCCATACTTTACTTCTACATAGTTTGATGTATATATTAATTCTTTTTTCTGCAGTTGACATATTCTTGTGATAGACGTAGCCTGTTTCCTATGTGTAAGATATGACATAACTCATTTTAAAACATTGCCCCGAATGCCACATACGTAAAGCTTATTTTGAAGAATTTGATGGTTTACGCAGTCGAAGGCCTTAGTAAGGTCCATAAATAAGGCACAGGCTGGTATTTTTCTATCAATACTTTTCATTATTTCTGCTAAAAATTTAAATATAGCTTGATTTATGGTTTTATTTTTACGAAAACCAGTTTGTGCTTCGGTAATTATGTGATATTTTTCTAGATAGTTATTTAGGTTTTCATATATAATTTTTTCCAATACTTTAGATAAGACCGGAATAAGAGCTATGGGTCTGTAGCATGTCATGTTTTCACGGTCAAGTTTCTTAAAGATTGGTTTTATAATTGTAGTCTTTAATTTAGAAGGAAATACTCCTTCTAGAATACACAGATTACAAATATGGCATAATACTGGTGATATCACTTCACCTACGTTTTTTAGGACGCGTGTTGAGATCCCATCATATCCCGTGCTAGATGTGTTTTTCAAGGATTGGATAATTCTAACGATATCTTGAGGAGTTGATGGGCTCATAAATACAGAATTGTAGTTTTGAACGCAACCCAATGTGGATTTACTATTTAGTGCTGTATTATTTTTCAATTTAAAATTATTCTGTGATTTCAAATTACTATTTAATGTCAGATTGCTGTTCAATGTGGAATTACCATATAATGTCAAGTTACTATTCAAAATGTCATTACTTTTTAAGTCTACATCACTTTTTGATGTCAAGCTATTTTCTGATGTCAAATTATTATTTGATGTCAAATTGTTTAATGTCAAATTACTATTAAATGTCAAATTAGTATTTAAATTACCATTTAATGTCAAATTTCCGTTGTGTTTAATATTACTATTTAATTCCGTCAGATTATTTAAAGTCAAATTACTATTCGATGTCATGCTCTTATTTGAGGTGAGAATATTATTTGCTGTCATAGTTTCAATTTGGTCTATAAAAAAGTTGTTAAAATGCTGAGCAATCATATGAGGATTTGTAATATTTAGCCGAGCTCATCCTATTCTTCTAATAGTATCAGAAAGCCCCTCAATCCACCTCATGGGATTCTAAAAATACAAAATCCTTTTAAGGATTCTGTATCTTGCATTATTCGTAACTGGCCGTAGCTTTTTATACTATTAAAGAGATCTTTACAATTCTCTTTTGTCAAGAATAGAGTACATAATACGTTTACCAATTTTAATAAAAAAAATTGCAATGGAAAATGAACTGTAAGAATTTCGCTTTAGGTTCAGTTTATTATGTAAACGCAAAAATATTTTTAAACGCATAAGTGGGGTATTATTGTAACAGTAATAACTTTTGTGAACATAAATTGATGAACAACAAACTATAGCTAAAATCCTAAGTACCTAAAAATGCCCTGACTAATACCTATGTACTGCTCTGTTTCCTTTTAAGGAAACAGAGCATGTGTGTCGTAAAACGTATTGCAATAATTTAATTAAGGAATTTGAAAGCCTTTCTGTGGTTGTGTGCGTATATCTCTGTCTAAACGATACATGTCAACACTGTCTTATCATACAATGGAGGATTACAGAGCTAATACTTGAGTTGTGTTCAGGAAACACTCCATTCAGGTAATCCGTTTAGGTAGAAGATTTGCCCTGCATTGCGTGGATTAGAACAGCTTACAACGTTAAAAGGACGCAATCGTTTTTTAGAAGGTAAGTAAGTGCCTACTTCAAATTCATATAATATGAAAAGTCCCGCGCTTCCTGCAAATATATATTTTTAGGCCAAAATATAACTGATGAATAGTCAACCGAGTCAATCAAGTATTTTATCTATCTAGTAAAACAGTTGCACTTAATATTGGCTTTTGACATTTTAAAATATTGAATCAAAATAAAGTACCGTAGACCCTTGAGGCTACGGGATATGCTACGTCGTAGTAAGAGCGTAGCGTGCACGTAGCGCGTAAATCTTCACTGCGATGTGCATCCGACAGGCAAAATAACGTGCATATTTCATTAACTACAATAATTACAATACAATTTATAGTAAAATTCATAACTTAGATTTAAATGTACAGGATAATTATGTTTTTGCTACAGAGTACATGTAACAACCCCAGGCAGTGTTGCTAATTTCCATAGGTTTCGATGACGATTTCATATCAGATAAGCAGTTTGCCACTTCTGTATAAAACCCACTATAGTACAAAACATATCTTTGTCATTTTTCTAAATAATTATATCAAGGTCCAAGTTAATATCAGTATTGTGTATTATAAATCAATGATCTTAGAAATAATTTTATTCGTTACACACGGGATTCTTCATACACTTGACGATTGTGTAAGCATTTATTATGGAATAAGTGATCCAATCTCTTTTTCTGATCACCAAATAGGCAAATACTCATATTAAATAAGTATATGCATATACATACAGGGAAATTAACCGTACTTATTATAACTGTAACATTAAAGACTTATTTTTAAAAATAAAGAAATGTTTCCTTTCAGCAAAATTTGCGCCTATATTTAGAGTACTTTAGCTCTAACCACGGTCTTTAATTTCCACCCTGTATAGTTAATCATTTTGAAAAAACTTTATTTTGAGAATATGATATTTAGCGACGAAGAGATCAACGAAGGATAAGGCCCGCGACACACGACAATCACTACGTCAGTTTTATTTGGCACAGTTTTACGTTCAAGTTTATTGATCACTGGACTCCACGTCCCGTAGAGCTTATATCCATCATCCCTATTGAATTTTAATGTGTTTTCTGATTTCAATGGCTTCACATACCATACTTGTTGTATTAATATAATAAGGTGTAGGTGTTGTAATAATATCGGAGGGTAGTTCGACATGAAGTAACTTCATGGTTTTTGACGATCACTGCCTCAGTCGAACCGAGACCACGGGCGCTGCAGCGTGTTCAAAACGTCGTCGGTGCATGAAGGTAAGTAAAAAGTATTTCGCGTGAAGTCCCGAGTGCTCAAAACCGCGATAGTTCAAACATAACATGTAAATGTATTCCTTTACTTTCAAATATATGATCAATCATTATTTAATATCTTACTGTTATATTTACCAAAACTCTCTACATTAAAACTATATTAAATTAGTGAAGTGGGCGCCCAATTGAATCAGTTCAGTGGTTAATGACTGCTCGTAATAACATTAACTTTCGCTACCGCCATGAAATTCGTTTTCATTTGAACTCGAACGTGGTTTCAGCTTTGTATTTAATTCTTGGGAGGCCTCATTACAGCTTAAGTTAAGCTAATGCGATTATTATGTAAAAAGATATTTTAATATTGTTGTTATAACTACTAAAACTAAACTCCAGTAACGTTCAGATTCGCAGTCATTTGGAGGACAAGGCCAAGCTGGCGTCCAAGAAGCTAGGTGTGCTCAACAGAGCGTGGCGGTAGTTTACTGTGGCGCAAACACTGCTTCTCTATAAGTTGCAAGTGCGGCCACACATGGAGTACTGCTATCACCTCTGGGTGGGGGCACCTGAATAGCAGCTTCGTCCATTTGACTCGGTGCAAAAGCGAGCTGTGAGAGTTGTCAACGATCCTATACTTTCAGGTAGTGTGGAGCTTCTTCGCGACAGTACAGATTTTGCCTCCTTATGCGTGTTCTACCGCCTGTACAGCGGTTTGAGCTCTGAGGAATTGTTTGATATGATGCCCACAGCTACGTTCTATCATCGCACCGCTCGCCACAGACAGGGAGACCATCCCCATTTTTTACGTCCAGAGCGTTCGAGCACGGTTAGATTCGATAAGGGCTTTCTTCCGCGCACGCTTAGGTTGTGGAATGATCTCCCAGCCTCGGTGGTCCCAAACGCCTACAGTATGGGAAGAACCCCATACTTTAGGCGTTTCAAGGGGTCAAAAGGGGGCGTCAAAAGGGGTCTTAGAAGGTTTTTACAGGGTCGGCAGCGCGAGTGTGGCGCCTCTAGTTTTCCAAACGTACATAGGCTGCGGTACCCGCCAGTCTTTCTGGTGGCCCGTATGCTTGTCTGCCACCTTAGTGGTATAAAAAAACCAAGTGTAACATTTGCTGACGACGAATGTTACACATAGTTGTAATAACCACTAGACTGTTCAAAATATTTCTTATTTTTCAGTGGTTTCATTGATTTTTTTGCTCTCTCAGAAATGTTCTGTAAAACAACCCTTAGGCTAGTAGGAGAGTAAATAAAAGCTAACAAAAAAGCGTACAATTTTCGTAATATTATATTTAATGCAGACCCAACCTATATAATTATTTGCAGGCATCTGTTTTCAATCCACTGAGCGTTGACTGGGCCTCGGCATCCGGACATGTTTGCTGCCGCATCTATCAGACGCACTTGGCTGAAGCGGTTCTTTGAGAAAACAACTTGGGATAAAATTGGCTACGTACGAGTGTTGTTGATTTAATGGTTCCGTATACCAGTTTTTGTTGTATCGATACATATTGCCATGCTTTCCTGACTTGATATTGTCTATACACATCCAATTTTTTGTGGGCCTTTTTTTTACATTATAAAGAAGTCGTTCTAAATGTTAAATACGCCTAAAATAGCAATTAAGTTGGCTACGATAGCAAAGAATGTCAAACAGACATGTAGATAGACAGCACAAAATTAATAATGATGGTCCATTTGAGACTATTGGGAATGGAACCCTAAACATAGTTAAGTCATGTATATCTGTTGGCAACAATCCAGGCGTAGTTGAGACTGTTCAATCGGTAATGCCTTTATGATTCAAGTTCATTGTAACTAGACTTGACTTAGGTCGTTGTAAGATGAAAACATAACGTTACTATTACTGAGAAGTTTCGGGATTGTGTGAGCATTGTATCTAGAAAAATAGAAGGAAAGACATTCTTCGTGATGTCCTCAATTTGCAGTTAATATTTTAAGTAACAGCAGTAGTGAGAACAGTGAGTAGTTTAATTTCATCGTAAAAATAAACATGTCCATTACAAAATAGGAATAAATCAACAGAACAATATATTTTTTTATACGTACTTATATGTCGTACGAACACAAGCACTTTTAGCGCCAGCTCAGCAGTTTAATAAACAAACAGAAAATAATGGTAAAAGAAACTAAACGAGTGCAGGGAACAAAGTTAATTACAGATGGAAAATTCGATCTGCATTAGTCTAATTTAATTCTGCTTCGTGTTGATAGAATTTATGTGCATTTTCAAGATGCTTTTCAATAAATTCTTATTTAAATTGGAAGCAGTATTTTGTACCGTTTTTGTTTCGAAATAGGAAGAATTTATTGAAATTACAAACATAAAGCTCACGACAGTTTGATGTTTAAAGGGATTACATGTAATGAATAGATAGTAAGTTGGTTTGTTTGAGTTCGTTATTTTTCAAGTCACGTTTACGAACGTACTCTTGAAACATTGAATTAGCTTTATAGCCTTAAAGTAGGTGGAAAAGGATCTTAAAATTCACTACTCTGTATTAATTACGAGTAGAGACTTAATATCACTCACGGCCTGGGGATTAGCTTGTGGTTCCCACACGCATTGATGAATTAATGTGTTAGACCAGGCGTGTCCATCCCTTGGCGATGGCGGGCCGAGGTTGCACTACTAGTAATTGGACCCAGATGGGACTAGTATTATGCAAATGCAAATAAATAAAATACTCCGCACAAAATGTGGGTAACGTATCACACTTGTGCTCTGTTTGAGCCAAGAACACGTTCCGGTCTTAAATAACATACACGCGGTTCTATCTCAAAGGGGTAGGCATAGACATAGTATTTTTCCACATCTTTATGTTTTATTTTTTGTCCCACGTGGAGCCTATCTATTACCACAGTAAAAAGAGAAAAAACCTTCTGTCGGCTGTGCTATAACCGTATTGAAATGAACCGGCGCAGGATGTTTCGACCCGCTGTCTGCCGCCAATAAGACCTTCAATTTTGCATAACGACGGGCATGTTACTGCCAACCGGGACCAACGGCTTAACGTGCCTACAGAAGCACGGATATGCTCGCAAATAATATGTCACAAAGTGGTTACTCATCCGAGATTTTTTAGAACCGGCCATGGCGATACTTGCTTCACACAGTGATCGTTTACTGAATACTGAGTCAGCGGGCAGCAGCAGCATATCAGAGAAGAACACAGGTCGGGTAGCACAAAGCATTCAAACCAATACAGACTTTATGTAATAATGCAAATTAATGAACCATACGATCGAGTCGTCTGTCGTGTTGTTTCCGTTCCTAACTAAGCGCTTGCATTGAAACGATGAACTCAGAATACTGTGCAGGTGAACTAGCCGAACTAGGTAATGTTGTGAACTTATAGGTAATGAGTCGATATACTGAACAATTATGAATACCTAGCTACGGCCTTTTCGAGTTTATAAAACTGTTGAATTGAAGCGATGATGTGCTGTTTGCTCAGTGTTTTGTAAATAATTAGGTATATACCTACTGCGTTAAGCACCTGATGCTACGAAATAGAAAAAAAACGGATAGAAAAATATCACTAGTTACGCTACGGAACTACTGGCACTAAAATGTTCCAATAGTTCCGTGGTGCGGAACTACTAGGACAAAAAAGTCTCACTAGTTCCGTCACGGAACTATTGGGACAAAAAGTCCCACTAATTCCATCGCGGAACTACTGCCGCGGAACTACTGGCATTGAAGGACCGTATGCTTCTCTGTATGTAGATAGGTAGATATGTATAAAAGATATAATCAATTGAGAATAAAGAAACAATGAATATCATAGTAGAAGTTCGGGTATTATTTATTATTATTATTATTTATTTATTTGAAGTTAATGTTTTGGACATTATGTCAATGGGACTGGCCCAATGTCAATTTTATTTGTCTTAGTTCAGTTTCATGTCTTTGAAATTTATATCTACTGTTTTATATTCATGCACAATTGCGTTTAATAGAAATTACAGAGACCATATTCATCTCCAAAATGAGCTTTGAATTAAATTTTCTTAGAATGCCTGTATTTATATAAATTTGCACTTGCGCGCTACATTGTCTTCACGATTAAGGTAAGAAAAGTAAGAAAGGTGCCCACCTTTAGAAAGAGCACATTTTTTTTTGGATTTTAGAGTTCCGAGTCCATAATTGGTACAAATATTTTATGTGGGGTCCTGTTGTTTGACCGAAAAAAATTTGCCAAAACACAACCCAAACGAATTTTGGCCTTTTTTATACCAATGCAATGTTTGGAATAAATTTTAGTATGCACTTTTTCATTTCGTAAAATTTTTATTTAGCTAAATATTACCAAGGATAATATCATTATGGCATTTGATTATTAAGCAAATTATTTATTACAGCAAACAATCTTAAGACAATAAACATTTGGTCAAATGATTTCGATGGTGTAACCCCGAAACGGTTCCAAGTGGAATACTGTACTGCCCCGATTTGGATAAGTTAGGTTAGAAGGCTAATGCAGAGCGGAGCTCTCGCATTAGCCTTCGTGGTTATTTTTTTATAACCATCGATCGAAATAGTAGCTCCACAAAAAAATTAATGAGATATTTGCCTTATTTCATTTTGCGTAAAATATATTTTTCCAAATGAAACATTTGAATAAATAAACATTGGTAAATGTACTAGTTGATAAATATGTTATTGTTTAAACGTTATCTACCCAGATATAACGTTTGCGATACAATTATTATTTGTGTAGAGACATTTTGCTAAATAATAATTTGGCAAATGAAATTATGCGAAACATTTTTTCGGAAGTGATAATTTGGCAATTTCTTTTTGTTCAAACATATATAGGACCCATTTTATGTGATGCTCAAAAATATTTGTTTCGGAGTTCGGGTATTTCTTTGTACATACTATTTTGCATTTAAAAGCTTATTATTATGTTCGTCAATTGTCTTGATCCCAAATCACATAATTACTTCATTTGGGTTGATGGTGTTGTAGGTATGAAATTGTACTAAAAAGTAGTTAGTCTACAATATTTTGAGTTATGTAGTTGAACAAGTTCTAGTTTTGAGCTGCAAGAAACCATTTCAAAACAAATCCGCTGTCAGATAAAAATAAAATTTTAGATAATCTAACATGTTAGTAGGACTCCATGCAATTTAGACAGATCAAAACTATTTAACCAAAGACAACCACTCAGCCTCTGAGCGACCATACAATGAATTAGGGGCAGCTTTGTACAAGTTGAAGTAAACAGCTAAAGTTTCATGCGGTCTCACCTTCGGGCACTAGGGCGGGGAAATTGGAACAGCCACAAAAACTATTCAGCTTCATTCTGTCTATCTTTGGGAATTAAAGGGTCTAGTAGAATACGGTTTTTGAACCAATGGGTGACGTCAAACGTGATGTGAATGAAAACATAGGGGGAACTAATTAATGTTCATTATATAAAATCACGTCTTCTACTTCAAGAAGGTTTTTTATTCGTCTTATATAGTGTAGTACAGTTGCGTAAAGTGCTTAACGTTAGCCCGGTGATTCAGTGTTTTGTAAATGATCAGTCGTTTATAGAATGACAAGTCAGCGGGGTTACGAGCAAACCGAAATATATTGCTAAATCCAAGTATACAACGTTAGGTATGCATACATTTATGTAACAGTTCACACAACACCGTTCTCGCTGTCTGAACTGACAGCTGTTTGAATCTCGCTGCTAACATTCACCCACAAGATACTGCCACTCAATACTGTCAGTAATTGGCCTGCAACATGTTCTAACTAATAATTATATTCAGTCGTAGAAGCTAAGCTTGCTGATTTTGTCGACTGCCCGAATACTATGAATTTTTCTATTAAAACACGGCTTCAGTAGTTTTATCGATTACAAACAAACATCTCATAATTACATTAGTAAAGATTTTGGACATAATATGGAGTTAGGTAGGAGCTTTTCGAATTGCTTTCTAGGGTGTTCCAAGTTCCCAGTCTACACCCAACCTTGAGAGAGCACCTTGTGGGTTCAAAGCCTGACATGAGCATCTCACCATTTGTGTCAGGCGTGTGAAATCCGAGGAGGGAACCAAGCGTAAAACGCAGGCGCGTTCATAAAAGCAGGTAGTAAGTACCAATTATACTAAATCCTAAGCAAGCGGTGTGTTCATAAACATTGTATGGCTTCCGAGGTGCCGATGTTTCCACATGGCGTGTTTAAGCCGCCTATTATAGATTGGTAATACGATTTAACAAACTAATGTGGAGGAAGCTGATTTAATAGATTGCAATGGTGGAGCACTACCTACCATCGAACCAGTTCATGAGTAAGTAGAGGAAAACTCGACACAACTCCGGCATGATTGGTACAGTTAGGGCAATCACCATCCTAAAATTATTGTCAAGGTCCAACAGTGGACTGTGATAACCTGATTTGATTGATTCAATAGGTACAGTGTCATCATGTGTCTAAAAAAGTCGGTTTACTGACGACGGTTGAACGTGACAACGTCATAAGAAAAAATAATAATAAAAAAAAAGAAACAAAAATAAAAATAAACATAAAATTAACATTACAAAACAAAAATAAATATAAAAACACATCAATTGATTATAGTGCCATCTGTTGAAAACATTAGTAAAATAAATGGAACGCCTCAGAGCGAGGTAACGACGTATTGCGTCATCATTTTTCGTTCGTGCAGCCGGCTCCATCGAATTATAAGACGTTGTCACGTCAAAAATATGGACTTATCATGAGAAAAGGATGAATGACACGAATTTGTTATACCTACATGCGGCTGCTGTTCCTGTTAGATACTTTCGTTACAGAACCCTAAAAACCAACAAGGTCGAATAATTCCGGGACTTCGTCAGATTTTCATCAAGGGACAGTTCCTTACGATCAATTTACGAGTGCCGTCCCAAGGTAATTAATTCGACGAAGATTGATTATTTGAGGAGTTTATTGGATCCAGTTTGTCGAGTCTATTGGACGACTAAACGACTAATCGATTTGCAAATGAATGTGGAAAAGAGAATATATATTTATATTTCTTTTTACGTGAGGGAAAATCCTCATGGATGTTATGCCGGACTCCTACCGACCAAAAAACCTCACGTAACGCCCAACAGCCTATGGTTATGAGCCCCGGGTAAGTCCTCGGAAGGATGTCCCAGGACTCCCAACAGACCTAAAGCCGCTACTGCGGCCTCGCCCAGGGAGTGGTTCGGGTGCTATCCCGCGTCTTTGGGGGGTTTCGGGTGTGATTCCACTTCTAAGGGGGGGGGGGGGGGCGTGCGTGAGTTCTTACGTCACGCTGCCGTCATGGGCCTGCTTCTGTAAGGACGGTGAGCGACCCTCTCACCGTCCTCAGACCCCCGGTTGGAAAAGAGAATATTTATTTTTCTTTCATATTGTTTACCTACTCGTAATCATTGATTTCAAAATGTGTAAAAAATTTACTAAACGATTACAATTGAAAATATTTTTATTACATGTTAAGCGTGAATAAAGTGATACCCAATCAAAAAATTCATTAATAAAATATCTTCACAATAGAATAAAAAGTTTACAAAATTTAAATCCTACCGAAAAGCCTCGGCAATATAACTAAAATTCGATGAGAGCGCAGCGTGACAAAATCAAGTTTAATTTGAACGCTTTCATAATTTATTTTTATTTAGATTTGATTTTCTTTCTGTCCGTATTTTGCTCGTGAGTATTGCCGTTTATCCTAAAGAATTTTAGGAGAAAATTAGATTAAGATGCCTATACTATGCGTCCAAAGATCTCCGTCTAGAAATAGGCGGCGACAGGATGTTTTGAATTTTTGAATGATCTTCGAATCATGATTTGAGTCCTTCTGAGTTAGCTATGAGTTAACTTTATTTCCCTTAAGAACGTAAGAGAAACTTATGCTAAATCAATAAAATATTCAAAAACACATGTGTCGCGCGTCCCTCGAGATAGACCTCTCAGGGTTCCGCGGGTGTATGTAACGACATGTTGCGGCTGATCTTGTATCTACTGTAGTACTGGGGCGTGAGACGTCGCGACCCTTCTCTAAGTCCAGTTACGTCCTGAACTGGGCAATAAGCAGACGATGAAAATATCGTTCAACTATCTGACGGATATAAAAGCCTCTTTATGAAATACTCAGTCTACCAGATACCAGTATAATAATGAGGATTTTTTTTGTAATCGAAAAAGATTGGATTTCCTCAACTTCTTTTAGAAATTGTTTAATTAGAAAGTCAATTTATTTGGAAGTAATATAGACTTCTTAGGGTTCCGTACTAATTGGGTAATAACCCTATTCAGACGACTTCGCCGTGCGTCTGTATGTCTGTCTCGAGGCTGTACCGCAGGAACAGTGATAGTCAAGAGCGGAAATTTTCGGTGTACCTATATAGTGTAATGCCGCTATTACCTACAGCAAATATTAAAATCAGAAAAATAATAATAATTAAGGTAATATGTATACAAAAAATGTCCGTGCAACCCTCCGTTAGCGAGTCCGACTCGCACTTGGCTAGTTTTTATTTTGTATTGTCATGTTATTACCTACCCAAGGAAGCGAACAGCAATAATGCTTACCGTAGTTGGGAGTCCTGGAACATCCTTCCGAGGGCTTACCCGGGGCTCCCGACCATAGGCTGTTGGGAGTTATGTGAGGTTTTTTAGTCGGTAGGAGTCTGATGATGGATTTTCCCTAACGTTAAGAAAAAAGAAAAAAATTGCTTAAACGTAAAAGAAGTCTGACATAGGTATTTCCATACATTATTGTAAATACGGGCATGTTTGCTTCACAAAAGTAGGGTATTTTATACAGGGTCAGTACCTAATACACCTCATCCCCTCATGCAAATTACCTATAGGCTGCGACTGCACCTGGCTACGCGGAGAGCTACCTTCTTTGGTACAGGCACTAAAGAGGAAAGATAAGACAAATTTGAAGTCTATAACAAAATTAAACGCGTGACCTACTGCAAACAGCCTTTTACAACCACACACATGCTGTAACTTAGATTGTAATTATTTTTATAACACATTTGCTCGTACAGAGTCTCTTATTTGACCCATTTCAGTAACGTAATGTATCTCATTACGGCCTAGTCCGGTAATGTAAAGTAAAACGGACGATTGCGTCTAAATCGAACGTTACTTTTTTAAATCTTAGCAAAGAGTTTTTATGTCAGAAAAGTGGTCAACATTTTATGAATAAAATTCACTTTGGGAGATAAAATATAATAAAATAATCATTTATTCGTCTAAATTAAATAATTTTGGCAATTAATTACAACCATTTATATGAAACCAAAACAAAAAATATTAATTTACTTTATTAGTAATAGATACTGGCTGTTTTTGTGCCTTTGCCTTAAGAAATAAAAAAAAAGAAAGCGCTAAAGCGCGCGCGTCGCTAATTTGTAAACAAGTAAATTTTTTTTCGCTATTTTATGCTACGTTTTTTGTTTTTATTTAAAAATGTCGTCAAGTAGTGATGAATTCATTAATTCGACGCCGCCAGAAGTCACAGAGGCAGCGGAAATGGCTAGTCTAAGCCTCTTGCCCGAAAAATCGACTGAAAGATATTTACAAACGTATCAAAATTTCATCACATGGAAAACAAGCAAAGCTGCAAATTCATTTCCTTGTTTTCTCGCAAATATGTTATAAAACGTCGTATGACACACGTTCGCTTTGATAATTACAGCCTCTGCTTTCTTGTAGCCCTCGCCAACGCCTCGGCTGTAATTATCAACTCACCCAACTTGTATCATAATGTACTATTTTTTTATTTCTGTTTTCTGATGTTTGCTCGAGAATGTTACTTTTTATATATCTGGTTTAAAGAATGTAATTCCATAACTGGCTGTAGGTCCTACCACCTAAGTTTAGCTGGTACATAGTATAATAAGAGCTGTGGAATTTGTTAAATAAATAAATAAATAAATGTGGGAAAACCGGAAATGATAAATAAATTACCGGTATTTTCATGACGGATATCACGCACAGTTTGCCGGTTTTATAGTGAACCGGCAAGGTTTGTGTGCGGAACTTTTTGTTTGCTCGCCTCTGGGGTGTTGTCACACAAAACGGTATTTCCGAGGACAGTTCCGTGTGAACTAACGTGTTAGTTGCTGCTTGAAGCTGTCACGATTGTCACGTACAAGACATTATGTTTGACGACGAGCCCCAAGAGGCTATACCACTGTCGTTCATCTCTGTTAAACTGTAAAGAAATTGATATATCGTACTGTGTTTCGTATGTGTATTTAAATGTGTGTACTTTTTTTTACGTGAGGGTAATTCCTAATGGATGCTATGCCGGACTCCTACCGATTAAAAAACCTCACTGTCCTGCCTAATAGCCTACGGTTGGAAGTCCCGGGTAAGTCCTCGGAAGGTACCTGATCATAAAGCTTTATTTTAACGAACCTTGTGCCTTAAAATCTAAACTTAGAATCCTTTTTTTTTACAAGGAGAGCTCCGCTAACGGACTACCCATGCTGGCGAGGCATGGGCTCGTGTGAGGGTCGCCCAGCACTCAGGTGCTGCTATCGTGATCAGTCACGATAGCACTGGGAATACTCACTAAAACTCCTTGACTAATTCCCTCCCTGTCTAATTCACCAGAACACCGCCAGGCGGCTCAGGGTAGCTGAGCTACTGCGGCGATGTAGGATTACCCCGGTAGGTGCCGAGTAATCCTCAGACGTGGTGACCTGTGCAATGCACACGTGAGTGCCACTCGACGTGTGCAGGCCAACCCCGGGGTTAGATACGGTTCGCGGCCACACCCGTGTCCGGTCAGTACCTGCACCAGGTGGTATGTGAGGCTACCCCACTTTCGGTTTACCCACTCCTCCAACACCGGGCGGATTGCCTCGATCGTCCTGTGACCGGCAACCGGGTGAGAGAGTGCCTCGCTCAACGACGCAAAGCTTCCCTCTTCACCAGTGAGCGAACCTCTGATCTCATCAAGATCAGGCCGCTCACCCCGAGCTCTGGTGTCGACCCAATGCCGATACACCTGCGCAAGCACAAGTGCATCGACACCCCACGGTAGAGTGCCTGCTAACACACAGGCAGCTCCGTGGCTGACCGTGCGATAAGCACGCACGGCACATGTCGCCATCATCCTCTGAGGTTGGCGCAGGAGAGCCCGCGTCTGTTGGGTGAGACACTCCGCCCACACCGGAGCTCCATACAGGGCCATCGACCGTATCGCTGAATCCTACTACTACAAATATTTTCATTATCAACATTCAATCTGAATATGCCTTGACAATTTGCACAAGAATTTATATTTCCGAAGGCATCACAAAACTCGAACACAAAGTATTTTCGTGCGCTACTAATAATATCTCGACATAATGTCTGCATCGCGTGACGACATCGCTGTGAGTTTATACAGGAAGTTTGGGCAACTTGGGAAGTAGTCACGTTGTGTGTTGTGACGTCACGTGTGTCTGTTGAACCTTGGCGTCGATTACCGCACACGTTGGAGGACAATCATTGCCGAGGTAGTTGTCTGCTTGACACCTGGTGCGATGAATACAATTCTGTGTTGATTGAAGTTGTGTTAGGTATATTTCGTCTGCTTACTGGTAAAATATGTTAACTGCACATTTCCTTGAACTGAGATTATAAGCTTTGAAAGTTTCATCGATTTAAAACTATCATTAAAATATTTTTTTTTTTAAATTCTTTAATGCCAAATGATAAATAAAATATTTAACTGTATCTCATTTAAATTACAGCAACACATTCTTCAGAAAATCAGGCAATAAATCAGTTATTATTGTCCTAAGTCATGCACTTAACTGGTTTTACCTGTAATTGAAAAAAAAACAGATATAATAGATACCTTTATTTGCCATAAATGCTCAGTAATTTGGGTAAAACTCTGCATTTATCTCATTTTACTTGTAGGAATTTAAATACATTATGTAAATATGATCGTAAATAAATGAATTTAACTTATTTTAGCTTAAAGTTCATGGGAACGTAAATACTACATCCTTATACATCGAAAAAATCAAACAGTGATATATATTGTCATTTACTTGTGCTGTTTAGTTTTAATTCGATGTTAAGGTGATTTACCTCTGTTTATCTGAATGAAAATTACTATTTCATTCTTGTTTATCATATTGTTAACTAAGGTATCTTTGTATTAAACGGTCCTAGCAGTTATTTTGTTTTGCCAGTAGATAGAGCATCGAAAATAACATGTATATGCATACATAAGTCATTTTAGATAAAAAATGCATTTATTATGTTTTACCAGTAAGCAGACGATTTGATGTTGATTGTAAGAACGTGTATTGTAGCACAGGATCTTATGTTGTTGTAATCACGTAAATTATGTAGGTATTCAATAGTGGACTGCAATAAACTTATTACTATTACAAAAATTTTATTTTCTTGACGTTTCAAACCAACTTACATACATACCTACACCCAGTATTTTAGCGGCATCATAAAAGGTAGGGAAATGAAAATGGTCCAGTAATTTGAACATCCACGCAAATATTGGCACAATTGCAATTAAGCTACATGTCCAACAACGAGCTACGCCCCGCGGGTACGGAAATTGATGGTTCTATGATTCCTAACTACAAACTCCGTACCTAATTTGTACAACACAGTTTTTCCTCTCTGGGGTATTTAACACGAAGGGGAAATGAGACAACATATTCTCCTCACGCAGCAACAGTGTTGTTCTACTTCACCAGACACTCTGACCCTCACTGCTCCTCTGAGGATACACGGCGTGGGTTCAGAATAAATTCAGCACAATAGTCTCTTTACCGGTTACGTACGGGTCATTCGGACGTCTAGACTGCCTTTATGGTTAACTAGCGGACATCACGCGGTTTCACCCGCGTAGTTCCCGTTCCCGTGGGAATACGGGAATAAAATATAGCCTATGTTCACCGCAAAGAGTGTAGCTTTCTAACAGTGAAAGAATTTTTCAAATCGGTCCAGTAGTTCTGGAGCCTATTCGTTACAAACAAACAAACAAAAAACCAAATCTTTCCTCTTTATAATATTACTAGCTGACCCTCGCAACTTCGTTTACGTCACATAAGGTGTACGAATGGAGGGGTACTTCTTAATGAGACTCATCAAGCAGCGTGTGAAACGGCCCTGTTTGCTTAATCATAAAAGAGCTTAAAGATTAAGTCGATTCTAAAACAATTCAGTCCACGCCTTCGGCGCGGACTGAATTATTTTACAATAGTCTTAATCATTAAGCTCTTTTATGATTAAGCCAACACGCCCGTTTAGACTCACTTTCAAAAGAAACGTTGAATTCTAGATTTACCGAAAGTTGAGATGCCCCTAATTTCTCAACTATATAACCCTCAATATTGAAAATTGTATGGAATAATGCTTAAAGTACTCCCTTTCAGACACCAAACAAATATTTGAAATCGAACCATGCAGTGAGAAATTATAGCTAAAAACCTATTTTGCCTTTCATCCCCTCTCCTGAAGGAACCGCGCAAAATATCGGGATCAAAAGTATCTAAGAACCTTCCTCGGACTATAAGCTTACATCGTACAAAGTATCATTCAAATCGGTTCAGTAGTTTCGGCGTGATACTTAGTCGGGATACAGACAGACAGACAGACAGACAGACAGACATGAAAATTTTAAAATACATTTTCGGCTTCAGTATCGATTAGAGAACGCCCTACACTTAAAATTTTCAAAATATCTTCCATGTACAGACTCCCGACCCTCTACAGTTTTATTATAAGTACTAGCTGACCGTCGCAACTTCGTTTACGTCACATAAGGTGTACGAAAGGAGGGGTACTTGTTCATGAGACTCATCAAGCAGCTGTGAAACGGCCCTGTTTGCTTAATCATAAAAGAGCTTAAAGATTAAGTCTATTCTTAAATAATTCAGTCCACGCCTTCGGCGCGGACTGAATTGTTTTACAATAGCCTGAATCATTAAGCTCTTTTATGATTAAGCTAACACGCCCGTTTAGATTTACCCTCACATTTAAAAGAACCCTTGAATTCTATGTTTATCGAAAGCGAGATGCCCCTAATTTCTGAACCACATAACCCTCAATATTGAAAAGTGTGTGGAATAATGCTTAAAGTACTCCATTTCAGACAATATTTGAAATCGGACCACGTAGTGAGAAATTATAACTAAAAATCTATTTTGCCTTTCATCCCCTCTCCTGAAAAAACCGCTCAAAATATCGGGATCAAAAGTATCCTAGAACCTTCCTCGGATTATAAGCTCAGATTGTACCAAGTTTGATCCAAATCGATTCAGTAGTTTCGGCGTGATACTTATTCGGGATACAGACAGACAGACAGACAGAAAGACAGACAGACAGACAGACATGAAAAAATTAAATTACATTTTCGGCTTCAGTATCGATTATAGAACGCCCTACGATTAAAATTTTCAAAATATCTTCCATGTACAGACTCTCGACCCTCAACAGTTTTATTATAAGTATAGATAGATTAGTACAGATATAGATAAATTAAACACTACAGGCATACGATAAGTTTAAGATTAGTGTGATTTACTTATTGTTGGATAATGGATATCTATGCAATTTGTAGAATGAGGTTCACGTGATGTTGGTTTGGAACCTATGGTTGTCAAATATGTGTAACAAAGTCTACAGCAGTCAAGGGTAATCTCTACTATGTAATTACAACGGAGGAGTGAACAGTAAAGGGATTTAGGACGCGTTATAGTAACTATAGGTACCTACCCTTATTGTCTACATGTTGGTAATGCGCTCCGCTGTACAATGTGCCATTAACCCAATTATAAGTCGACATTCTATCAAAACGAGGGCTTAGAAACTGTTACATAATTTATTATTTTAATTAAATCTTCAATGACGTAGACAGTCTACCATCACTAAGGCAAGCTCGAGAAATGATTGAACCAACAGACTCGTATATTCTGAGAGCTAATTATTACAAGTCAGAGACGAGCTTACGTTAATTATTGTAAATCTTATATTGAAATTGAACAAAGCGATGAAAGTCGAGACAGTAGGTATACAGAATCAGTATCTAGGTGTATTAGAGATAATTTTGAAAAGCCATAATTAGTATGCTGACTCTACCTATCACAAATTTGGTGGAAAAAAATTGGTCTCGAGCAGGACTCGAACCTTACGATTACGATTTCGGCAGGTATCATCATAAATCGAATGTTTAAAGGTATAGGTGCAATTCTATACATTCGTGCCGTGCAACTTAACTAAGATGCCGGTAGATGATGCCTACGTAGCCCCAAGATGTAATGTGGTGAAACAATTTGACGGCCGAGAGTAGTGTCTCGACGGTCCAACGGTAAGGGCGTCTGGTCCGGCAAACCAGAAGACGCAGGTACGAGTCCTGCTCGTGATCAAAAAATTTTTTCACATTAAATCTAGGTGTATGTCAGGAAGATAATCGTCATCATTTCAGAGTTATCCCTGATAATATGGTTTTGGTGTAGGTGTAGGTACACTAAACGTACCGAACTACGGAAATTAAACACGAAAATTACGGACATGGTCGACAGCCATTAGTGTTCAAACTTGGGGCATACTGTTACCTAATCGTACTAAATACCTATCTGTAGGGGATCCAGGGAACTTTAATAACTTTAGTCACGAAAGTAAATCTTCTTTATACTCGCTTGGCCCAGAGAGATGGATAAAGTTTTTCGAGTATAAGTATAAACTAAGTTAATTGTTAATCATTTATTAGGTGCCTTACAGTACTGACGACTGTCAGTACTAACAGCTGCGAAACGTAGCCAGTGCTTGAACGACTCAGGCGGGGGATATGTTGCGTCACACGGAAGGACAGCATAAGAATCCTTCCAGCTCCGTGGTGGCATTAATGAGCCGAGAAAGAAAGAGTCGTCAACGCTGGTTTAACGAAGTTTTAAGATGAGCATCCAAATACTTGGGGAAAATACTACATTAGTAATGCTGCCTCCTTCAGGTCGTAAAATAAAGAGAGGCCCAATAATTCCAGATTAAAGTTTGAGTGAGAAGAACACGGCATATGGGTGGGATTGCTATTTAGACCAAATGGCATCCATTGAAGCTAACATAAAACATTTCTTCATATCAACAAACACAAATCGCTACATTTTTCAGCGTATTCGATAAAGAGATAGAAGTCCGTACAACGTGCTCGCTTGCCTTTGTTTTATTTTAAAGGTTTTTAGGCTAAAGCTCTGAAAATCTATGTTCAGGCTGTCCCGATGGAATGATACGACGCAGGTTTTATCTAAGTTTTGAAATACTGAATTTGTTTTCATTCATTTTCAGTCACTGTTAATACCTATTGCAGCCTTGCTCATAATGGTATAAGCTCAAAATTAATGCCAAGTCAAATTACAGGGTAGATGGCAGTTATTACATGGCTAAGTTAGTTTTGATGTCTAATTATGCGAATACCATTACATTTGAGTGTTATATACCTAACTATATACTAATGATAATTATCTACATATATATCTTGTAAGAAATATATCCTGAGATGTTATCCAACTAATTTGTTTCCTTTCCATTTGCAATTGTGATTTTGTCGATATCTTTTAAGGATAAGAATGGGATTTGGATCCATGTAATCAACTAAGAAAATATCTCAAAATAGTTAAGCTTTTAAGAGCCATTTTTTTGAGATTCTAAAGGTAGGTAATTAATTATTATTGATTTGTAGCCATTGTAGCCCCGCTAGCTCAGTGTCCTGTAAACGAACCAAAGTACAAAGCCCCAAACCAAAGCCCCGTGTGGCGACGGGAAAGAATACAACATTTAGCCACCCCAATTCATTCCGAGGGTGTCGTAAGAGGCGACTAAGTGAACACTTCGGCAAAACGAACCATTGCGTAGAGAAGGAAAACTCGAAACGAAACCCGTTTGTCAGTAAAATGACAATCGTTAAGCCAAGTTGAAGGCCTTATGGGTGTACCTATAGGTACTATGCCTCTGCCTACCCCTTCGAGAATAAAGGCGTGACTTAAGTATGACAACGCAAGTGTGGCGCCTCGGTTGTTGCAAACATCCATAGGCTACGATGACCACCAGGTCATCTGGTGGGTACCTACCTACCTACGTATCCTGGCCTGCCTTAGAGCTATAAAAACAAAGTGTGAGCGCTTGTGACATTTTCATTAACATGGCAGTAGGATCGGCAGCGTGAGTACCTACCACTATATAACCACTTTCGATCAGGTGGAGCATATTACCTGTTTATCACCCTGTGGTGATAAACAGGTACTGCAGAGCTATTCGGTAAAATACAGCTTTGAACTCGAATCTCACTCAGGTGATAGAGCCCCCTTCACCACCAAAGGCACTTCGCATGAAGTTAGCATGCTGTAGACATTTGACTCGCACTTGCGAAGTGAAGTGAGCAGCTAATCAATGTTTACCTTACTAGAGATGTGCTAATGACGCATAGTTAAGTCGTGATTTCTTGCTAATCCGTTTTTTAATTTAATGCGCTTAAACATAATGAATTAGTTTATAATAGTTGAACTTACAACTATAAAATAACAATTCTAATAGATTTTTATATTTATTAGATCTCAAAAAGAGATATTTGAATTTGTCTTGGCTCTATAGGCTGACGACCTTTGTCTGTAACAAAATATTTATGAAACAAATTTTGTTTACATATTAGTACCGTTACGGTGACAATGCAAAGTGAAGTAGTCCCTGTGGAAGATCAAAATAAAGTTTCTCACTGTTTTATTCTTTAAATTGAATATGAGGTAAGTAAATAAATACACATTGAAAGCTATTGTTGGATATATTAAGTTGCCTATACCTTTACTAACATAAAAATATTGTTTCTTGTAGTTCTATACAAAGAGCGTCGCATCGCTCTCGGGTTCAACTTGAAACTCTTATAGAGTTTTTGGAACAAAACCCGAGCTTGGCCAAAGGGTTTTCGAGAATGCCTAGTGCGAGAGATGCTTCAAGAAAACTCTGGGAGCAACTCTCCCCTCAACTAAATAGCTTGGGAGGCTGTGTCAAAAATTGGAAGCAGTGGACAAAGGTTTGTTTATTTGTAGAATTTTCATTTATCTAAATAATTTAACACACCAATGCTTGCTTTTAACGTTTTCAAATTGGTTATAGTATTGGGCGGACAAAAAAAGTGCCGTAAAGAAGAAGGGAGCTTTGCGGTATCGTACAAGAAATAAAACTGGTGGTGGAATGGAGATTGTAGAGCTATCTGACATTGAGGAGCGGATACTGGCTTTAATGGGTGGTGAAGGCTATGCTGTTGGTGATAAGTATTTGGAGATTAACCCATTTGTAGTATGTAACCTTTATTAATTTGTAAATATCAGCAGTTATGTATGTAGGAGCTACTTATAACATAGTGATATTTCTATTTTAAGGATTCCATGCAAGTTGAATTTGACAACAGCCCCTCCACTCTAGCTAATAATCCCATTGACCAACAAACAGTGTCACAACCTACAATGGTAAGTTGGCATGATTAAACTATCATTTAGTTACTTCTGAATAAATATTTTGAGTGGTTAACTAAACTAAATACTTGACGTTTCAGGAGCAGTCTACACCCAGTTTTATTGCTTTGGATTTGTACGACACAAACATCCCTATGAGAGAGGTACCTATGTCATTAGTCATTATTGATATAAAAAAATATGTATAATGTTATAGAGCTATTACAAAGTATTGGATGGAGTCATATTACCATTATTATGTTTCATTCAACCACAACCAACAAGTTCAATACTTATACAAAGCCTGAGTCCCCGTTGTGTCAGCTAGTTATCTATGTGAACCACGCTTAGCCACTTGGTTGCAGCTAGCACTGCGGCACATACTGGCTGGGTTGTGGTACCGGCACAGGCTAGCTGAATGTATGCATGCAGTGTATAAGCAATGTTGTATTAACAACACTGCATCCAGTATGTTTTGTATGTTCATGTGCAATCAATGATTTGTAATGTATATTATATCTATTTCCAGGAACCACAGCAACTCGTGCAACATATTAAATGTGTTGCTGGGACATCCTATCCCTCTGCACGGCCGAGCGTTGTATGCACAGTATGTAACTTTTATCATGTAATAAGTCAAGAACCTCTGTGTTAAACTAAACATACACTTATTAATCATTTTGGTTTTAGGTGCCTCGAAACCTTCTGTCTAGGTCTAGGACTCAAACTCCTCCAACCACTCCACCAAGGGTTAATGCCGCAAGTCCAGAGATGGTGACTACACCTTCTGCTTCAGGTAGACACCCACAGCGCCAACCGTACCAGTCCCATGCTCGTCGTCAGCTGATAACGTCTCCAACGCCAAATCAAGCTCAAGCCAATACAGGTTGTTATTCAGTTAATTGAATTAACATTATATTTGGTATTATTTTAAAAGTATTAATTTGATTAACTTATATCAACATATTAACTATATTTTACAGCACTTGAAAGCGATCTATTACTCAATTTCAATTTTAAATTGTCTGTTATAGCAACTGCTAGTCGTCTTGGGAGACGTAGGAGACGTTTGTCACCTCCATCACAACGGCAGTCTCATCTCAACAGTCTGGCAGAGAGGTTCCTAAATTTGGAAGAACGGCGAACTGAAATTCTCGACACATTTTTGAGCAATAGTGCTGAGAGGGATCGCTCTATGACTCAGGCATTACAAGCCATTGGAGATGGACTTAAATTGCTGGCAGAGGTTTTAAAAAAATAAAGTCAATATTTTTATAAGTAAAACGACTTTCATTTATGAGGTTTGCATAGGTAATTTAATACAACTAATCCTACTAAAACTACACGCTACATACATCTTAATTAACATTTTTAACACATTCCATCCTATTGTTTAGCCATCTAGCCCAAATCAAACTAGTATTAGCTTGTGTCATGAGATCTAGTGAACAGCAAAATTAACATATAGGTACTTATTATATTTCTAAATAGATACAACTTTAACATTATACATAGAAATACTCAAACTCCAAAACAAACATTAATTTTGGGTGATACAAAACATTTGGTCCGACCTGGGAATCGAACCCGCGACCTTAGCGTGACAGCCAGTATCTCTATCGCCTGCCCCATCGAGGCAGTCGCATTCAATGGACTATGTTTCTTGCACGCCATAAACCATTGATCAAATCTTGTCGACTTGAATGGCCTAGTGCAACTTCACTTGACATATGTTCTGCACTAGACCCTCGAGCATGCATTGCAGTATGGAAACGGGTTTCCTCTGTTTGGTCTCTCGCTTCCAAGATTGGAGCAGGAAGACCTGCACGATTGCAAATATTGTGCAGCACGCAACATGCTATCACTATTTTGGCCACCATGTCAGGATCATAGTGTAGTACTCTGTGCACCAACAAACATCTAAACCTTCCTTTTAGCCTGCCTATCGCTCTTTCCACAGTATTGCGTGCGGTGGCATGTAGTGTATTATAGTACTCTTCTGGTGATCCAGCTTCAGCATTAGGCACTGGTACCATCAAATATGGACGCTGTGCATATCCAGAGTCACCTTTAACAATTAAACATAATTATTAATAATGAAAGTAGAACTTGTAAGTAGGAAGGAATTTCTTGTAAGGAGCACATACAAACATACATACAGTTACGCCTTTTATTCCCGACGGGTAGGCAGAGGCATATTATATGCCCACATTTAACCTTTTTTAGAATTTGTCCTAAGTAATAGGTGGTGAGACGTATTGCCGTGTTGAGATGGACAGGCGCAAGTTGTAAGCCGCCTAAGGCGACCTTTAACTTGGCTTAAAAACTGCCATTTTACTGGCAGCCGGGACCACGGAGTTTGGGTGTTTTCTATGTATAATATGTACGTATTTTGAAATATATAAGTATGTCTATCAGTCGTCTATATCCCATAGCACAAGCTTATATTAGCTTAATTTGGGCTAGATGATGTCTGTGAATGTCGACAAATATAGTAAGGAGTGGGTGTACCTATTTGTAATCTATACTAATATTATAAAGAGGAAAGATTTGTTTTTTTGTTTGTTTGTTTGTAACGAATAGGCTCCGCAACTACAGGATCGACTTTTCACTGTCGGGAAGCTACACTCTTTGCGGTGAACATAGGCTATATTTTATTCCCGTGTTCCCACGGGAACAGGAACTACGCGGGTTTTTATATTGGTTGAAATCAGATAAGTAGCTAGAATGATGGTACCTATTTTAGTGTGAATTCCTTGTTTAAAGCTTACCTAACAGATGTACTGTTTCACCAGCATGCACTAAATTTTCAAGATGGGGTTGAATGATGCAGTTGCTAAATATGAAGCTGTCGTGTGTAGCTCCTCCGTATGTTGCATCAATGTGCAAAATATTTAAATCTGCATCTGTGATCTGTGGAAAATAATGTGATGATTATTGTTATTTTTAGGTACCATTCTCAAGGTTACATAAATAATAACAATTATACCTACTGACCAATTGCACATTCCTGGCGTGATTTCCTTTGCGACAGTAATAGCGCTCTTCGTTGCTTTTTGGTCGCACCATTGTAATATAAGTGCCATCCACGCATCCTATTACACCAGGAATTTTATATTTCGTAAAGAATCTGTAATTCAAAATTAATATTTATTATTGGGGCACTTGGTATAGGTACCTATATATTATAGAGTAGCGTCTGTGCCTTTAAAAACCTTGTATGTTGTGTATTCTCTTATTTACGTTGAACACCCTTACTTTAGTTAGTAGCTACCACAGACTACTTAAACCTTTTAAGTAGTTAGTAGTAGCTACTACCTAATTCAACCACACAATAACTAACAGTATTGTTAAAGGTCAACTTTGCCTTTAGCCTGAGCCTTTCTGCTGAGTTTTGAGGAAATCGAATATATTTTTTCACTATGCTTGGATGACAAAGGGCTTCCACAACCTCATGAACACAGCGAGATACCGATGGCTGTGAGACATATGTGTTAATGTTTTTACCGCAGATCCGTTGGTAACTGCCGCTGGCAAGAAACGACAGTGTGCATAAAACCTGAAAGTTAGAACAAATTTAAAGTTAAATATTACCAACTAGTGGAAGGTTTGGTCCCTACTTCTAATAAAAAATTGCAAAAAAAATTAAGATTTTTGTTTCATTTTAGGGCCCTCTTGACCTGAATCACATCGCATGTGCAACCCAACCACTTAAATGCATTCCATTTGTGTAGGTACCATACTACTGAGTAGGTGCTTAGATACCCGACCCGACCCCCCGTCGCTCGAGTGTCGCGGCCACGACCGATGGCGTGGTATACAAGCACAATAACTGCTAGTTAGGAATGCATATTTATAAATTTCTCAGTAACAAAAAAGTAAAATACATACCTTTACTTTCACTGACAATCCACGTCGTCGCCGCTGTGGAGATTTCAGGAGATGTTCAATGTCTTTTATTAAATTATTAATTAAATCTTCAGAGAGGCGATAATTTTCAATAAAATCTTTATGTTTACTAAATAATCTTAACTCACGAATATTAGTAGGTTGACGTCTACTTTCCCATAGATCCAAAGAATATGCTTCTTCCAATAAGCTTAATAATACGAAGGAAAGAGCCATTGTAGGAGCTTACTTTTTAGTTACGTACGACTTGTTATGTAAACTTAAGAAAGAACTGTCATACGAGTCGAACTACACTGAGTAGGTAGGTACCTTTATAATATTATAGTCTTTTTTTGCTTAAATTGCCTAAATGTTCGTAATTTAGGCTTAAAATGGTTATTACACTTCGTTAAATTTCTATGTAAACACAAATCTCGACCACTTTCGCACAACTTTTAAAATGACATTTCAATTCGTTATTTGCCAGCGCTGAATCCGACAATCGGGGCTGGAATCTACCTACAGAATGTCATTCCCATACTTTAAACGTCAACATTATCACACTCGAAGGTTCGTCCTACGGCCGCACCCGAACATGTGGCGCGACCGACGCGGTTTTAAGTAACAGCATGCGAAAACAAAATCTCACCGCAAATTCAGCATTCGAGATAACTGAAAGTCCTTACAGAATAGCTATGCTGATAGCATAAGAAAATGAAGACGTTTTTATGTAGGTAAGCTTTGTCTGAGTAGGTACCTATAGGTACGACCCGTACCTATACCTACTCAGACAAAGCTTATCTACATAAAATCGTCTTCATTTTCTTATGCTACTGAGGTGATAAACAGGTAATATGCTCCACCTGATCGAAAGTGGTTATATAGTGGTAGGTACTCACGCTGCCGATCCTACTGCCATGTTAATGAAAATGGCACAAGCGCTCACACTTTGTTTTTATAGCTCTAAGGCAGGCCAGCATACGTAGGTAGGTAGGTACCCACCAGATGACCTGGTGGTCATCGTAGCCTATGGATGTTTGCAACAACCGAGGCGCCACACTTGCGTTGTCATACTTAAGTCACGCCTTTATTCTCGAAGGGGTAGGCAGAGGCATAGTACCTATTGGTACACCCATAAGGCCTTCAACTTGGCTTAACGATTGTCATTTTACTGACAAACGGGTTTCGTTTCGAGTTTTCCTTCTCTACGCAATGGTTCGTTTCGCCGAAGTGTTCACTTAGTCGCCTCTTACGACACCCTCGGAATGAATTGGGGTGGCTAAATGTTGTATTCTTTCCCGTCGCCACACGGGGCTTTGGTTTGGGGCTTTGGACTTTGGTTCGTTTACAGGTTTAACGATTGCGTTTCAGGGGGTGTATTTCCTGATTTAATGAAACATAGTAAAGTTATACCCTTGTTCAAGGCTGGCAGTGCTTCTGATCCAGGTAATTTTAGACCTGTCTCGGTATTGCCGACTTTGAGCAAGATATTTGAAAAGTTAATACTTGAGCAGATGCTGACCTATTTTAACAATCACAAATTATTTCATGTTAAACAGTTTGGATTCACCAAAGGACGGTCGACTACCGATGCAGGTGTAGATTTGATGAAGAGTATTTATGAGGCCTGGGAAGATAAACATGATGCGCTTGGTGTGTTCTGCGATTTGTCAAAGGCTTTTGATTGTGTTCAACATGAAACATTGATCAGGAAACTGCATCACTATGGGATAAGGAACAAGGCTCTCGATCTTCTGACTTCATATTTGAGCAATAGAACTCAGAGGGTCGATGTTGGTGGCACACGTTCAGAGGGATCGGTGGTTACTATGGGCGTTCCGCAGGGTTCGATACTCGGACCATTTTTATTTTTAATTTCTATAAATGACCTACCCTATTACGTAGGGGACACCAACGGGATTGTTTTGTTTGCAGATGACACTTCCTTAATTTTCAAAATTAAAAGACAACTAGATAACTACGACGATGTCAACAATGCAATCCTGAGAGTAGTACATTGGTTTAATACTAATAATCTTAGCCTGAACGATAGCAAAACTAAATGTATTAAATTTACCTTGCCCAATGTAACACAGGCAGAAACCAATGTTCAACTTAATGGCCGAGAGTTGGAACTTGTGAAATCTACGGCGTTCCTAGGGTTGACGGTCGATGCTGGATTGCAGTGGGGTCCACATATTGAAAAGCTAGCAGGCAGGTTAAGTTCAGCAGCATTTGCGGTACAAAAGATTAGGCATTTGACTGATGTAGATACAGCTAGAATAGTTTATTTCAGTTACTTCCACAGTGTTATGTCTTTTTTTTTATTTTTTTTTTTATTAACTAACTACAACTACAGACGCTTGGTCCGTACCATTTTTTAATTAGTTTATAAATGTAATTTAAGTTAATATCTGTCTCCGCGTTAGACAAATCAATAGTTATAACCTATAATAATATAATTATAATAATAATCTAGGATGAAATATAAAATAATTAAGTTAGTAGCGGCCCCGACCGTGTCGCTGCCGCTCCAAGTCAACGTCAAGGGCACGGGTTTATTATAAAGGACAAGAGAGTATCTCTCGCGCTATCGTCCCTTCGCCGGATTGCCATTTTTAGGTTGTAATCCCTCACTTGCTCTGTAGTCGCAACTTCAGCGCGAGTTATCAGGCGCGCTGTCGCGTCATCACTGCTGTCGTCTGTGTAGTAGACACAGGTGTTTGTGTGCCTTGAAATTGCGACCACAGCATGCGGGACACTTTGGAGGATTTGGGATTTGCGTGATGTTGTACGCACTATAACCACCTTTTCGTACGTCAATCCCTGCGATTCGTGAACCGTTAGTGTGCGAGATCCCTCGTTGTTACCGTATCCCTGACTGATTAAGAGAGCTTTCTCAGCCTGGGTGTAGACGAGGTATAATGTGTCATCCTGTTTCGGGATCTCCGCACCTGTGAAAGGTCTCAACGACAGTGATTTAGTACGGTTTTTGAATGAGTATATGCCACTATAGATTTCACTGAGGGCATACGCTACATCCTGGGGGTTTCTGTACGTACATAACAGCTCTTTTGTTATGTTAGTAATAAGGTTGGGTCTATTATAGAACAGTGGGAAAAGGTTGTCTCTATCTATGTACGGAAGCTGATTGTTATCACCGATCAATAGGGCTTCGCTGGCTTTGGCAAGCTGTATTGCCATTACTATGGATCCAAAGTGGTTCATAAGAGCCTCGTCCACCATGAGGCGTATACACGATTCGCCCTTACTCATTCCATTGACCAGAAAGGATGCCATAGTCCGCACTCTTGTTTTGACACGATCGCCTATTCGGGGCTCCAGCTTGTCCCTAAGATCCCTGGCAGCTTCCGTAGTAGTTGTTAATATGATGTCACTTTCAATTTTTATTTCAGACATCACCCAGGTCGTCTTTCCGCACCCGGGAACTCCATTTACCCATGATATAGTGGGCGTCGTCCAGTGCTCCGGGTATCCGCTGTCGCCCAGGTCTCCCGATATGGTTTGTGCCATATTCAGAATCCTGTCTTCGAGCAACACCTTGGTACACTTGGCGACTACCACCATTGAATCGCCGGGTGGTGTTTTGAATACCAGCTTACCCTCCCTTGACTCTTCTTCATTCAAGGGCACAAAACCACACCCGTGACTGTAGGCCGCCATGTACGATCCCGACATGTTTCCGTATACTACTAAGGATCTGTCATTGTCGTACACCGCCGCCCCCGCCTCATCCAACAGTTCTCGCAGCAGTCTTTGGTTATCACGGCGGTAGGTCTGCATGATTTTACTGCAGACATCTGTGTTTACCTTTCGTGTGGCTTTCGTGACTGCTACGAATTCCATGAATGCATTCACTATGTGGTCTCGCGGTTCTCGAGCGCTTCTGAGTGTTGGAGGGGTTACCTGTCCCATGTCGGCTTTAGTGCGTTGAGGTGTGGGCAGCTCCAGTTGTTTGCAGGGAGGCCCTCTAAAGAAGTCACGCACCGCATTTTCCATGGCAAGTGAACTGCGCGTGGTCGCACAGGGTATGGTCCGGAAGACTGCGGTCAGTATCGTTTCTGCTGTTGATTGTGTCCTTGCATTGGTTTTATCAACTTGTGCTTGTTTGGCTTGGAGATTTTCTTCTCGCACCCGATTTTCCAATCGCTCGGACCCGCTGATAGTTGAGTCTGGGACTGGATGATCCCAGCAGTCGGTTATTGTCGACGAGAGTGCCTGCTCTTGGGCCAAGCCCCTCAGAAAGCTTAGGTTTTGACCCCTCTCTTCGTATATCACCAGCTCGTAGTGTTTGGAGGATTTGAGAGCACCCACGTAATCCGCAGTGTTTCCTTTCCTGTACCCCACTACCATCGCGTCGATACTAAGTTTTTTGGGTGACAATGCCCCTCGACAACCCAGTTCCGTCAGCGCCAAGCATACTTTCTCGAATTCAGTGGTTTGGTCGTCCGCGCAGAACAGTGCGACGGTTTTGTTCTTCTTTCGCACTATTCTGCACGTCTGACCCTCTATTGTCACTGTTGGCAGCTCGTTATAGGTTTTACGCCTCATAAAAGTTTTCGTCGTACTGCCGTTAAGCAGGGCGCCGAGACCCGACGAGATGTACACCGCACTGCCAACCATGGGGTTGCAGAAGGCTATGCCCGCTCTTTCAGAGTTATCTTTCATAAAGAGTGCAACGCCTCTCAGACGGACCCCAGGTTTACCCAATTCCGCACACATTGGCAAGTTGAAAGGTGGATTTGGTATCTGTGGTAGGTTCGCTTGTATGGTTGTTTGTGTATCCATGTTTATGGTGGTGGTATTTGCAGTTATATTTAGTATTTGCAGTGTTATGTCTTACGGTATTCTACTGTGGGGTAATGCCGCAGATATAAATTCAATTTTTGTTTTACAAAAACGAGCTATAAGAGCCATATATAGATTAGGTCCAAGGGTCTCTCTGCGCGAAAAATTCAAAGAGGTAAATATTGTGACTGTAGCATCACAATATATTTTTGAAAATCTTATGTATGTGCAAAAGAATCTATCTAGTTTCGTTAAGTTAAGCGATATACACAGTGTAAATACCCGACATAAAGATAACCTTGCTTGTCATCAGTGTAGACTGAAAAAAGTCAGTAATTCCTTCCTGGGTAACTGTATACGTTTTTACAACAGGCTTCCAAATGAAATAAAAAGTATGCCCTTAAATAAGTTTAAAAAGTGTATAAAAAGTAAATTGTACCGCAGGGGCTGCTATTCAATTGACGATTATTTGCTTGACAAGGAAGCCTGGAAATGATCTGCTTGCTCTACTGCATTCTCAAGCAATAGTTTGTGATTTTTAGTTTAAATTTTGTAAATAGAGCACAAAAAGAAAAGCCCGTCAAGTTTCTTGCCAGTTCTTCTCAAGCGGGCCGCGTTCCGAACTGGTGGTACTATTTGCATTGTATTCATTGACGTGTCGCAAGTGCCTATGTATTAGGATTATGCGAAATAAATGTTTTTTTGAGTTTGAGTTTGAGTTTGGACACTGAGCTAGCGGGGCTACAATGGCTACAAATCAATAATAGTTAATTACCTACCTTTAGAATCTCAAAAAATGGCTCTTAAAAGCTTAACTATTTTGAGATATTTTCTCAGTTGATTACATGGATCCAAATCCCATTCTTATCCTTAAAAGATATCGAAAAAATCACAATTGCAAATGGAAAGGAAACAAATTAGTTGGATAACATTTCAGGATATATTTCTTACAAGATATATATGTAGGTAATTATCATTAGTATATAGTTAGGTATATAACACTAATGATGTGTATGAAATGTAATGGTATTCGCATAATTAGACATCAAAACTAACTTAGCTATGTAAAACTGCCGTCTACCCTGTAATTTGACTTGGCATTAATTTTGAACTTGTGCCATTATGAGCGAGGCTGCAATATTAACAGTGACTGAAAATGAATGAAAACAAATTCAGTATTTCAAATCCTAGATAAAACCTGTGTCGTATCATTCCATCGGAACAGTCTGGACATAGATTTTCAGAGCTTCAGTCTAAAAACCTTTAAAATAAAACAAGAGCAAGCGAGCACGGTGTACGGATTTCTATCTCTTTTTCGAATTCGCTGAAAAATATAGCGATGTGTGTTTGTTGATATGAAGGAATGTTTTCATGATAGTTTCAATGGATGATATTTGGTCTGAAGGGCAACCAGTTAATTCCTATAAAGATAAAAAATACTACAAAATTTCTCAAATTGACATAGCTTAAGGCTATGTACTAAATCATCACAATCCAACCGTTAAACCCGTCCGTGGCGTGCTCGGATGGATGAAATCTTTTTCCTACTCTTCTTCCTCGAACTTCAACTCTGCAGTTATTGGGCCTGTCTCTTTATGTTACGACCAGAAGAAGGCAGCATAGCTAACATAGTATTTTCCCCAAGTATCCGGATGCTCTTCTTAAAAATGTCGTTGACCCAGTGATGACGACTCTTTTTTTCTCGGCTCATTAATGCCACCACAGAGGTGGAAGGATTTCTTATGCTATCCTTCCGTGTGACGCCTGAGTCGTCCATGCACTGGCTACGTTTCGCAGCTGTACTGAAACACACCTAATAATGATTTACAATTAATTTATTTAATGCTTATACCCGAAAAACTTTATCTATCTCTTTGTGCCAAGCGAGTAAAAATATGATTTGCTTTCGCAACTAAAGTTATTAAAGTTCCCTGTATCACTTAAAGATAGGTTCTTAGTACGATTAGTTGAACCCTAATTGCTGTGAGACACGTCCGCAATTTGCGAGCTGAATTTCCGTAGTTACGTTTAGTGTACACCTACAACGAATCCATATTATCAGGGATAACTCTGAAATGATGACGATTATCTTCCTGACATACCTACACCTAGATTTAATGTGAAAAATTTTTTTGGTCTCGAGCAGGACTCGAACCTGCGTCTTCTGGTTTGCCGGACCAGACGCCCTAACCGTTGGACCATCGAGATACTACTCTCGGCCGTCAAATTCTTTCACCACATTACATCTTGGGGGCGACACAGGCATCATTTATCATCTTAGTTAGGTTGCACGGCGCGAATGTATAAAATTGCACCTAAACCTATAAACATTCGATTTATGATGATACCTGCCCAAATCGTAATCGCAAGGCTCGAGTCCTTCTCGAGACCAAATTTTTTTCACATTAAATTTATGATTAAGTCAGCATACTAATTATTGCTTTTCAAAATAATCTCTAATACACCTAGATACTGATTCTGTATACCTACTGTCCCGACTTGCATCGCTTTGTTCAATTTCAACATTTGATTTACAATAATTAACGTAAGCTCGTCTCTGTACTTGTAATAATTAGCTCTCAGAATAACAAGAAGTCTGTTGCTTCAATCATTTTTCGACCTAGCCTTAGTGATGGTAGACTGCCTACGTCATTGAAGATTTAGATATTTAGTCAGACACTCCTGGGGATTTACACACGTCAAAAGAAAGCGTCCTTAGATCTCCTATATCTCCCTAAGTTCACACCAAAGACTAATTTTTACCTAAGAATGCACTTATTCAAAACTTCCTAAAGGTGAAAGTAATATAAAGATGCATTAAAAAAGCATTAGTAACAAGAAACTAGTATTCGTGACAGGTTGCCATTACGTCATCCATCCATACTAATATTATAAAGCTGAAGGGTTTGTTTGTTTGTTTGTATGTTTGAACGCTAGGATCTCAGGAACTACTGATTGGATTTCAAAAATTCTTTAATAGTTTGATAGTCCATTTATCGAGGATGGCTATAGGCTATATAACATCACGCTAAGACGAATAGGAGCGGAGCAGCAATCAAGAATGTTTAGAAAACGGGGAATATTTTTTACCGTCTGATAGCTTCCGAGGCGTACGCTGCGTAAATGGTTAAAGTTAGGTAAAAATTGTGTATCACAATATTGTTTCTCTTAAAAAGTTCTACAAAAAAGTCCGCGACAGCATATATCTATCTTTTAAGGTTCGCTGACAATAACCTAATTTGTCAATTTCTTAAGGTTAGCTCACGATATAGTGAAACTGAAGAGTTTGTTTGTGCTAGGATCTTAGAAACTACTGGCTGCATTTCAAAAATTATTTTACCGTTTAATAGTCCATTTAATGAGGCTGGCTAATGGTGATATAACATCACGCTAAGACGAATAGGAGCGGAGCAGCCATAAATAATGTTTCGAGAACGGGGATTATTTCTTTCTTTTGAGAGCTCCCATTGCGGACGGTGCATAAATAGTTAAAGTTACGTAAAAATTGATATTACGAAATTGGTTCTCTTAAAAAGTTATAAAAATAAGTCCTTAACAGCATATGTCTATCTTTTAAGGTTCACTTACAATAACCCTCTTATTAAGTTTTAAAGTGTGAGTGACGCGACGGGTAAACTTGGTCTGCAGTGGCAGCCAGTCAACTGAACGATAAAAACCGGCCAAGTGCGAGTCGGACTCGCACACGATGAGTTCCATACCGAAAAACAGATGGGGGAAGTAAAAGCGACGGGAAAAATTATATCACTTTAACACCTATTACCTTCTCACTCTCATGTGACGCAAACGAAGATATGCGGTTCAGCTCTAATGAATTCAAGCGATGCGACGCGACGGGGGTAAATGCAACGGGAAACATTATAATTCTCAAAATATTAATACCATACCTCTCTCTTTCTCACTCTCATGTGACGCAAACGAAGTTGCGCGGGTCAGCTAGTAATATTATAAAGCTGAAGAGTTTGTTTGTTTGTTAGAACGCTAGGATCTCAGGAACTACTGGTTCGATTTCTAAACTTCTTTTACAGTTTGATAGTCCATTTATTGAGGATGGTCATAGACTATATAACATCACGCTAAGATGAATAGGAGCGGAGGAGCAATGAAGAATATTCCGATAACGGGGAATTATTTTTACCGTCTGAGAGCTTCTGAGGCGTACCTACTCTGCCTAAATGGTTAATGTTACGTAAATTTTGTTTTATCGCAAAATTGTTTCTCTTAAAAAGTTCTATAAAAAAGTCCGTGACAGCATATGTCTATCTTTAAAGGTAACCTAATTTGTCTTTCTTTTAAGGTTAGCTCACAATATTATCAAACTGAAAAGAGTTTGTTAGTCCTTGCGCTTGATAACTTTTTAATTAAGTGCTTTAATGTACCTACTACAATTTATATACTAATAGCATTCAATGTTACAGCAGCCCCTTCAAATAGATCTTTTAGTTACCGGCAATATTCTACGCTTCACCAAAAAAAAAAACACCGCGTAAAACTCAAAGCTCAAACTGTCGTATAGTAATCTTGCAAAAGTGGTGTACCTACGTATTTGTAACTAAATACCCTTCATTCTATATATTCATAACATGAAATGAAGCCGTCAATTAAGTGGCATCAGTTCTAAAGCTCTAAGACGGGATCACACGACACGTGTGCGAACAACGTCTTAACGCGCATTTGTAATGGAATGTGTCTCTATTGCTCTGTATACGTGTGTTTGAATACTTTCGAATGTTCTCGCGAAAAGTTAGTTCGTTCACTTTCATCTGTTTTGCGAGGAGATGTAAGCCACATCGTTATCGTACGTAGCTCCAGGTTTTGGCGGGAACTTTATCAATGATGGATGACGTAAATGGCAACCTGCCACGAGCACTAGTTTCTTGTTACTAATGCTATTTTAATGCATCTTCATATTACTTTCACCTTTAGGAAGTTTTGAATAAGTGCATTCTTAGGTAAAAATTAGTCTTTGGTGTGAACTTAGGGAGATATAGGAGATCTAAGGACGCTTTCTTTTGACGTGTGTAAATCCCCAGGAGTGTCTGACTGACTTCAATCGAATTTAGCACCTGATCTCTACCTATCTGTCTAGCGCGTGTAAACGCACAAAATAAAGTTCCCGGATTATAGTCATATTTATGTTTAAGAAAGTTAAAAACGAAGAAGCGCTCGTGGCCCCGCGAACTCAGTGTTCTGTAAACGATCACTGCAGTAAGCAACTTTCACTGTGGCCGGTCCATGGATGGGTGACCATCCATGTGATCACTTTGTGACATTTATTTGAGCGTTTCCGTGCTTCGGAAGGCACGTTAAGCCGTTGGTCCCGGTTGCCAGTAAAATGGCAGTCGTTAAGCTAAGTTGAAGGCTTTATTTCAACAGCAGGCAGTCACAACCTGCGCCTGTCCATTTAAACACGGCAATACGGCTCACCACCTATTACGTGGGACAAATTATACAAAGGTGAAATGTGGGCATATGATATGCCTCTGCCTACCCCTTCGGGGATAAAGGCGTGACCATATCTATGTATGTATGTAAAGTTAAAAACTAAAAGATGGAAAAATGTAAAGGTTAAAGATGTTTTTTTACGTATGGGAAAGTTCTCGTGGATACTATGCCGGACTCCTACCGACTAAAAAACCTCACGTAACGCCCAACAGCCTGTGGTTGGGAGCCCCGGGTAAGTCCTCGGAAGGACGTGTGATCCCAGGACTCCCAACAGACTCACGACCGCCACTGCGGTCTCGCCCAGGGGGGCTTCGGGTGCTATCCCGCTACTTTGGGGGTTTCGGGTGTGATCCCGCTTCTAAGGGGGGGCTGCGTGTATCCCTCACGTCACGTTGTCATCATGGGCCAATATGTAGATCCTATCACTCATTACTGCAAGCGAGACCGCGAACAATAACTAGTGCAGATGATAATTGTTCTCTAGTAGTATTAATAAAGAAAACTGAAAGTAGGAACGCTCACCAGTGAAGGTACGAAGTGTCTCCCTCTGTTAATAGTCTTGTGGACTTATTATATATTATATTTTTCATTTAATTTACATAATTTGATTTCTTATTTTTCATTTAATTTATGTAATTTGATTTGTTATTTTCATTTAATTTAATTTGTTTAATTTGATATTTTTATTTAATTTAATTTTTTTCATTTAATTTAATTTATATAATTTAGTTTCCATTTCAATTTTCATCGCATCTAGCTATTAGGTTACTACTAACATAGAATAAGTGTACATACTAACAAGCTATGGATTTTTGTATCCGAAATAAAAAGTATTATTATTATTATTATATTATTGGCCTCGGTCAGACATTTTGTAAAGCTAAATACAAAAAAAATGGAAATAAGATAAATTGAGAGTAACATTATCTATCAAATTTTCCTTTCGAATTAGGTATCTACCTACAGTCGAAAGTTACGAATGTTTTATTAAATTACCAAATCGACTAGAACCTACCTGGGAAAATTAATATTAAATTATCAAAGTTTGGTAAACAGTTTTGATACTTTTCAGTTATTTTCCTTTTTTTATTATTTTGACCCCGGCGTCGACCGTTACTTTTTAACTCGGTATAACAGTAAACCTTTGTGTGTCAACTTCACAACTTTTACTAATATCCAGTAGGAAATTACTTGCGGGCCACGCGCACACAGACTGTCTTGTGTACCTAAATTGAGAACGAAGCTAGACAAATTTATTTAAAAGACTTTTTTAACTTTTCTCTTAATTATTAAGAGGAAAGATTTATTTCCTAAAGGGCCGCTTCCTTTTCGAAGTAAATCTTTCGAAAGCAGTAGAAATAAATATCACAAAATGTGGCATATTTCCATACACTAGGTACCTATTTCAATTTACTAGCTGTTCCCCGCGGCTTCGTCCGCCTAGAAATCGATATCCTTTGCACGGTCAGTTAAAAAGTAGCCTATGTCCTTCCCTTGGAGTCAAACTATCTCTATATCAAATTTCATCAAAACCGGTTCAGCGATTTTGGCGTAAAACATAACAGACAGACAGACGGAGTTACTTTCGCATTTACAATATTCGCATATATCGCAGTAGAGATTGTAAACACGGGTAGATTTATTATGTGAATTAGAAGAGTGTTCTAGAGCCTGTAAAATGGTATGAGCTTTGAGGAATTGTTTGTAATGATGCCCACGGCTACGTTCTATCATCGCACCACTCGCTATCACAGGGTTGGGCATCGTCACACTCTGCGTCCGGTGCTCTCGAGCACGGTTAGATCCGATAGGGAATTTCTTTCACGTACGCTTAGGTTGTGGAATGACCTCCCTACCTCGGTTTCCCAAACGCCCACAGTATGGGCTTCTTCAAAAGGGGTCTTAAAATGTTTTTAAAGGATCCTCAGCGCGAGAGTAGCGCACACACTACGCTGACCACTTTCCATCAGGTTGTCCGTGTGCTTGTGAGCCACCTTGGTTGTTGCAATTTTACAAGCCGCCTTCAACTTGACTTTACAACCAACGGAAATAGCTATTTCATGTCAATAACTATTTATACGTCTTAACATAAACATAATACGTACCTACCCAATATATAACGCTGGTTACATAACAGCATTGTTAACCTTTCAAGGTGCTAACAGCTAATAGTTGACAACAGCGAGCTATTTCAGTCCCTGCCTACGTCTGGTTCAGGTGGTAGACTGACCTTGACCGTGTGTTCAATGAGCTTCAATAATACAAGTTTTTCTGTCTAGGTAAACAAGGGGCGGACTTTTTGTACCTGCGTGTAAAATATTAGATACTTAAATAATAAACTTGGATTAGCCAACTTCTAAAATAGAGGAGTTTCGTAAGTCCCGTTTACTTTTACTTTTACCCTTTGTACCCAAAGGGTAAGAGTAAAAGGAATCCTAAAAGAGCATAATTTAATGTGGAATAGCGTTCTTTCAAAATGTCTTTACGTACTTTCCCTCGCAACAACAACAACAGCAACAAATTAGCAGCTGCTTTGAAATCATAATAAAAACAATTTAACTTTCTAGAAAAGGGGATATAAAAAGCTTAGTACGCTAGTAAGTGTACTAAGCTTTTTACAATATTGTGTGATACTTCCATTCCACCATCTAACCATATTTTAACTTTCTCATTAACGCATGAAAGATACATATTTTATGCAGACCTTTATTTTTTATTAGACTGTTTCATTCACATTTATTATTTATTGATTTAATTATAAATCATAACAATACATCTGACTAGGTATTACTAATTATAAAGTAAACATATCCTTCACTAACCTTTTGAACAAATCCAGTCTGAATATTGTCGGGTCACAAATATCACTCAAACAATTATCTTGTAATCAACACTCATTATTAAAAACTCTTTTGAACACTTTCACTGATGATGAAAAAAAAAGACGCACAATCGAAAAAGTTTGTGATCCTGACCAATTGGAAAAATAATTTTAATAGGTTTCGAGATAATTCGGAAATTTAAACAGAAAATCGCTTCTTGTTTTTCTTATCTGTTACTTCGCACTGTAACGTTATTATCAATGAATATCACTTCACCGAATAGGTTTCACAATTCACTCGGAGTTATATTTCGCGCGTGAAATGACGACAGGACGTGCGGCCGCCCTCACCCTTAGCGAGCAAGCAACTGAGTTCACTGTAGAGTCATAGTAGAGCAAGTTTATGGCGTATCGCAACGCGAAATATGCCTCTGCATAAGTAAATACTAGGCTACAGTGCAAGTGCTGGATAAACAGCGCCTCGTACAGTAATCATAACTACTTACTTAGTGTTAACGTATTAGATTTGTTGGTTCACAAACCTCGCGCACACTGTTTTAGAGATGTCTTAGAACTTAAGGTAGTTCCGTATAAAAATACATTTTCGTCTTTTTTTGAATAGGGAACAACCAAAGACGTATCATATATAGACACGTTATACACGAACATTGCGGCTTTCAAAAACAGCTAAACTTTTATAAATTTGAAAAAAGAATTCCTTAAATTATCTGTGGTAGCATGCATGAAGTCAATATCAGAGGAATGTGGGGAAAAGGGAAACTTGAATTTCACTTACTGAGACATAATATGATTAATGTATTTACGGGTAAAGTACGTACGTGATACGTAGAAGTTCTGAAATGACCTGGAAAACTTTCTACGCGGAAAATTTAACATTTGTTGCTTTCCACCTACTTAACTAATTACGATATCTCGTTAACATATTTTCTTCCGTATCGGCTTTCCCAATTGATCATCATGCCGGACTCTTGCTGACTAAAACGCCATGGTGCCCTACCACTGCCTAGGGCCGGTAGCCCCGGGCAAGCCCTCGGGAGGATGTCCCAGGAATCAGCCTACCCCTTTAAATAAAAGGCTGTATCATACATATTTCGATGTCGGTGAGGTAGGGAACTTGGAAAATAAATTATAAGGTTGAAAACTGAATTTAAAACTCATTTGCTGACTTCGCGCTTTTAATTTGTGGTTCATTTAGCTGTTCGGAAGTTACGTCATAATCTCGTGTTGTAAGGTTTACCTTCTTTGTGTGTACTTGTGTATGTGTGTGTGTGTGTCGATGTTTGTGTCTAACTTGTACAAAATTTTTGCTACATTGCTTATTATTTTTTCAATTCACGTTTTAGAGAATTATTTCGTATCTTGCGTTTCATTCGTATGCAGAATCAATCTTCAATCACTCAACAATATTATAAAAGAAAAGAATCTAGCTAGGTAGTTAAGGTAGATTAATATACATGTATATATATATATATATATATATATATATATATATATATATATATATATCGCAGAACCAAGATAATTAATGACTCTAATTTTACTAAAACGCCATCTTTTATCAATTTTGGAAACGTCAAGCAGTTCGCTTGAGTGAGGTCGATACAGAAGGTGACGTTGTCAGTCTGACAGATGTCAGTTGTCTATGTGTGTGTTGTGTCATGTTGGAGAGGGGATGTGCGCTGTGCGGAGCGCACAGACCGGACACTTTCGAACGAGACGTGTTAGAGAACAGTCACTTTTGGAAAAGGGCTCGATGGTGAACGGTCACCTTTCTGTATCGAACTTACTGCGTTTCCATCCATTTTAATCTACGTGGTTAACTGTGATTTTTAAGTTTATTGTTTGTAAGTGAATAAACTAGTACCAGTGCTAAAGGATTGTAATCTTATTTCGTGCCTACAACTTACTGATTGCGGCTCCTGACAACGAATTAACCCACGCGGCCCGTCCTGACTCCGACATCAGAAGTGGGATGTAGCCCACGTGGCGACAACACCTGTGCGTTTTAAGGCGATGCAAAAACGGAAAAATCGTGTTTTCTGTAGAAGCAGCATTACGATGGTTGTTTCCGTCACAGAAATTACAGTGCACGCACTTTCTGAATGCCTACTTAATTTTGGTGAGCAGTTTCATGTTTATTTCTATTCTGGTGTCAAATATTTGCTTGTTGAAGAATCTATTCCTTGTAAATGTAATAGTTAACGACTATATAAGATACTGTGATATAAGACTGTGACTCTGACAGGCTACTATTTGCGATAAGAGATTATGATTTGCCGTGACAAAATTATCACTTGGCATTATACTTCATCATGCAAATTAGGACTTGGAAAATAGCGAATAATCGCGACTATTGACTGTGATTATGACCATAACTTGTGACAGAGGGATGTTACCCTCTGTTAAGGTAACTTTCATCAGAAACTAGAATTCTTTTAACTCACTTTTATTGTTAGTGTACCAACCTGATATCATAGAGGCCTATCCCCAGCAACGAACAGCCATATGCTGATTTGATTTATTGAATCGTATTGTATAGCCAAAAAGGAAAGAGTGGTTGTAACGCGGTGCTAGTTCGCCGCTATTCTCAAGTTCTTGTGAAGGTCCGTAGTTATGGGCGAGGCCGCATTGGCGGCCGTAGGTCTGTTGGGAGTCACGGGACATCCTTCCTGAGGGCTTACCCGGGGCTCTCAACCATAGGCTGTTGGGCGTTACGTGAGGTTTTTTAGTCGGTAAGAGTCCGGCATAGCATCCTACGAGGATTTTCCCTCACGTTAAAAAAAAAAAAAAAAAAAAAAAAAAAAAAAAAAGGTCCGTAGTTATAAAAATTGAAATACATTATGACTTGCTGCAGTTACATTAATTGCTAACAGATTGTGTACAAATTATTTTGACGTGATTTGAACCCAATGCTACTAGTTCCAGGTCGAGATGATAAGTAGCGCTAGCGTCCGCGACGACTGCTGGGAACCGCGACGCATGCCGCTGCGCGCTACTCGCGCCAGTATGTGCGCTACACGCACCAGTCTGTGCGCTACTCGCACCAGTCTGCGCGACGCGCGCCGCTGTGCGCTTCTCGCGCCTGTCTGCGCGACGCGCGCCGCTGTGCGCTTCTCGCGCCTGTCTGCGCGACGCGCGCCACTGTGCGCTTCTCGCGCCTGTCTGCGCGACGCGCGCCGCTGTGCGTTTCTCGCGCCTGTCTGCGCGACGCGCGACACGGTGCGCTGCTCGCGCCTGTCTACGCGACGCGCACCGCTGTGCGCTTCTCGCGCCTGTCTGCGTGACGCGCGCCGCTGTGCGCTTCTCGCGCCTGTCTGCGTGACGCGCGCCGCTGTGCGCTTCTCGCGCCTGTCTGCGCGACGCCCGCCGCTGTGCGCTGCTCGCGCCTGTCTACGCGACGCGCGCTGCGTCGAAATTATTAAGTTGTGGTCAGGTAGGGCCGAGCTTATGAGTCGGCAGCGCGATTGTGGCGCCTCTGGTGTTGCAAACGTCCATAGGCTGCGGTGACCACCGGTACATCTGGTGGGGCCGTATGCTTGTCTGCCACTCTAGTGGTATAAAAAAAGAGGTAAAATTTTCACCTATTCTTTCAAAAGTCTTAGGGCTCCCGCACACGGGCCACCGGCCACAACCACAAAACGCCGCCACTGGCATTTTTCCTGTAATTTTCATACATTTTATATGGACTCGCCGCACACGGTTGGCGCCGGTGGCGGCCACACGCTACAAATCGTCGCAGCTTGCTTCTTGTGGCCCGCACCGGCCACTAAACGCCGACACAAAAAGCCGCCACACGCCACTCGCGCGATTCCGCGCCCCTCTCTCCCTTACCTCAGTAAACCTGTTAGAGTCGACGGTGACGCACGCGCGTAGTCTGTGGTTCATATAGGTAGATAAATATGGATATAGAATTATTTATATCACAGATACAATCCCGTCCTGCGATTTGGGATTCAAAAAGTGATAGTTATAGTAATAGAGGAGAAAAAGTGAAGGCCTGGGAAGAAATCTGCGAATTGTTTGTAGAAAATTTTTCGAATAAAACTGCCAAAGAAAAGAACATTGAAGGTAAGTTTAATAAAATAATATAAAACCATTATATTTATATTCTATTTTCTTGCCACGGTATTGCTCCTTCATTCATAAAATAATCTTTTAACGTATCTCTTGCAGTAGACGCTCGTGTTACTGGCCAGCCTGTATTTTGTATATTTTCGAATCCCACTATTTTCAAAGTGTGACGAAAATTGAAACCATCCCTTTTGCGAATAAAGTTGTGCAAAATGCAACAAGCTTTCACAATGTCTTCTGAGAAATGAACAGAAGTGTTTAATGGGCGATGTAATATTCTCCATTTGTTTGCTAGTACGCCGAAGGTACACTCAATACAACGTCTGGCACGGCTTAACCTATAATTGAAAACTTTTTTGTCTAAGCCCAAATATTTTCCAGCATATGGCCTCATCATATTTTCACTGAGGCCAAATGCTTCATCACCAACAAATGTATAGTTCAATGGTTGTCGATTACCGACCTGTCGTGGTGAGGGGATATTTAATGTCTTTCTGTGTATTTTATTACACAGTTCACTTTCTCTAAATATTGTAGAATCGGATGCTTTACCGTATGCCCCAACATCCACGAACGTAAAAAGTAAATTCGAGTCGCAAGTTGCTAGAAGTACTATTGAAAAAATTTTTTTATAATTAAAGTACAAGGAGCCGGTATCGAATGGATGAATAATTCTTATATGTTTCCCATCTATGGCGCCTAAACAATTAGGAAAATTAGTATTTTGAAGAAATCCGCTGGCGATTTCATTCCACATGTCTTGGGTCGGTTCTGGAATACAAACGGCTTTTAAATAGTTCCAAATTAGTTGACATGTTTCTTGTACTATTTTCCTTGCTGTAGAGGCCCCACGGTGGTAAGAGAGTTCAAAATCCTCAAACGAGCATCCAGTTCCTAGATACCTGCAACAATGAAGTATATTATATTTTTTTATTGTTACAGTAACTAAATTACAGAGGAAGTGGAAGAGTCTTCGTGACAGTTTTAATAGAGAAAATGCAAAAAACAAGAACGTTGCGAGTGGTTCGGCAGCAACAAGCAGTAAACAGTACATTTTTTTCAATCATCTATCTTTCTTGAATTCCTTAAAAGAAGTGAGACCGCCTACCGATGTTATTTCCGAATGTGCAACTAATGATGCGGAAACACCTCGCCCGAAAATAAACAGAAACATTATTATAAAAAGGGCCGAAAAATCAGAAAATGAAATTCTCAGAACACTTTCGGAAAATTTAAAACGAAAACATGATCAAATAAGCGACCAAAATGACCCCGATAAGCAATTTCTGATGTCGCTGCTTCCACATGTAAAAAAAATTGACGAAAATTGTAAACTTGATTTTCAATCAGAAATATTACAGTTAATTAGAAAGTACACGCATAATCAAAATTATGAAACCTTTTCGGCACAATATTATGGTTATTCTTCAGGAAATGCCAACATACACTCTACACAAAAAGCTTCTACATCTGCCCAGCCTTCTCCACTTCATTCACATTATTCCGACAAGTCTATGCTTGACATATCATACTCTACACAAAACGCTTCTACATCTATCCCGTCTTCACCTATAATTCAGCCTTCTCCAACTCATTCATATTATTCTGACCAGTCTATGGACAACAGTTCTGTTATCGAAGACATGTTCCCTGATGATGACGAGTGATACCAAATTATAATAAACACACAATAAATAAATACAAATACCTGCGTGTTTTATTTGTTAACTAACTATTCTCTAGTAGAATAAATATGGTGTCGTGGGACACCAGGTAGGAACGAAGTTCCTTCGGCTAATGTAGAATCGACACAAATTGCAAAAAAATGTGTGCGTGTACAAGTGTACACACGTAAGAAGTGAAACTTGTTCATTACCTTATCATTAAATTAATTTGAATCATACTTCGCACACTTTATACTGATACAAAGTCCCCAAGTCCCCAAGTCCCCAAGTCCCCAAGTCCCCAAGTCCCCAAATCCCCAAGTCCCCAAGTCCCCAAGTACCCAAGTCCCAAGTCCCTCCCAAGTCCCTCCCAAGTCCCCAAGCCCCCAAGTCCCTCCCAAGTCCCCAAGTCCAAGTCCAAGTCCATGTCCAAGTCCCCAGGTCCAAGTCCCCAGGTCCAAGTCACCAGGTCCAAGTCCCCAAAGTCGGTCTAGGCGTGTAAGCGTAACAGACAGACAGACAAACAGGCCTAGATTGTAATACGCAGTTATAATAATTATAAGTAGTGATTATAAATAAAGTATAGATTATTTTATTATAGTGTTCTGTGACGTTTTATGCTAGTGATTATTTCCACTTACCTTAATGTGATAGCTAGTCTTTCCGCAGGTGCGATGCTTTTCCGCATGTTGGTGTCGTGGTGCTTTAATCCAGCATATAATAGAGCATGTAGTTCCCAAAACGTACCTATACTTAAACGAAAATGTTTGAAAAACTTTTTTGGATGGTTTAGAAGATTATCGAAATGTTCGTTGCATTTGTGTACATTCGTTAAAATTGGATGTATCCAATAACTACGGTTTCGTCTTCTACGACGACGTCTTTTTATCAAAAGTAGCGCAATTAAACCTTCTTCGTCCGAGTCCATTATGATACTGCATGCCTGGGTTAAAAAAAGTAGCAACCACCGACCGCAAGTGTCGACCACTGGCCACAAATGGCCGTCGCGCGCTTCAGCTACATCTGTAGTCGCTTCTAGCTTCTCGTGGCGGCGTTTGTGGCTGTCGCGAGTGGCTCGTGTGCGGCAACACTTATAGGTCTGATGATTGATGATGATTTCTAGATATCATGGGATGCTTTCGTGGGCTTGTCCGGAGCCGTGCTGTAGGGTTTGATTGAAAATGTGGTAGCGTTTATTTGGGGTCAACAACAATAGCAAATTAGGCAAGGCTTGATACGATGTCTGTTTAGTGAATCCATTTTTACCATTCTCAAATCAGAACCTGCCACGGAGATTCACCCGGATGCATGTTACGCAGGTTAGCTGCACTATTTACCAATGCTGATGATGGGAAGCGTATGGTATCGTACTCCGTCTAGTAGTACATCGTTAGTGGTTGTAAAGGCTTATGAACTTTACTGCTTCGAGAACTTGACGAGGTTTGTAAGGAATTTCAATTGAATTCATAGACAGTAAGAACGCCCGGAAGGAAGGTGACTTATGTTAATAGAAGCACTTGTAGCCCTGCGGTCTCTGCGTTCTGTAAACACCCATTGCCGTAAGCAACGTTTGCTGTGACTACTCCTTGAATGGGTGACCACTTTGTGACACTTTCATTTGGGAGCATTTCCGTGCTTTGGACGATAAGTTAATTAAGCTGTTGGTCCCGGTTACTGGTGTACTTTAACTCTAAATTTTGTTAATTTTCATGTGGCGAGTTCCTAAAAATGAACTGAAGACCGCCGAGGCCTCGACAACCTTTACCGTGAGCGGTTGCGCTGTGGGTGTTCCATCGCCAGCGCAGCAGAGAAGCAGAGCGCGGGTCCCGCCGCATACAGCGTGCGGCACGGGCGAGCGGTGCGGTCACTAGCAGATCGCCTTGCGTCTGAGCTACGAGGATGGATCTCGAAAATTACAGGTCACGTAGTCTTTTCCTTTTACCATTAAGTAGTTTGTTCAGATGATGAAGGGGTTAGACCTTCATGTGAGTGGACTATTTAAAGACTGACCTGACGTATGATGATGAAGGGGTTAGACCTTCATTTGAGTGGATTTTTTAAAGACTGACTTGACAAATGATGATGAGGGGGTAAGACCTTCATGTGAGTGAGTGAGTGTAGTATGCAAATTGCTCAGGTCGCGTACATGTTTATGCTAGTCGTGGGTCTTTGTAGTGACCTACGTCTGGTATGGAGATGTAGGCCGTGATGCCGGGATGCCGAAGGGGGGCATCCCGAGGTTGTGGTCTGAAGTGGGTACCGGATAGAGGTCTCACAGTGTGGTCAAGTTGGGTACCGGATGGAGGTCCCACTTGATGCCTTTGGAGGCATGGTGTTGTGTTAAGAGTATTGCGTAGTAAACTCTCTCATTTCGATTGAAGGTTTTACCTACTGTAGTCAGATTTGATAAGCGTTGCCAACTATTTAGAATGAAAAGGGCTCGATGGTGAACGGTCACCTTTCTGTATCGAACTTACTGCGTTTCCATCCATTTTAATCTACGTGGTTAACTGTGATTTTTAAGTTTATTGTTTGTAAGTGAATAAACTAGTACCAGTGCTAAAGGATTGTAATCTTATTTCGTGCCTACAACTTACTAATTGCGGCTCCTGACAACGAATTAACCCACGCGGTCCGTCCTGACTCCGACATATATATATATATATATATATATATATATATATATATATATATATATAAATCAATAAAAAATAAATCCGACTTCAAAGAAATCCTGAAAAATAAAATTTACTTAGCACAAAGTAATTATGTATTTTGATTTATCAGATTTTATTCAATATCATATTGAAGTCGGCGCCAAGTAAACCCATAGTTTTATGTAGGTATTTTTCATGGCACCAACTTCAATATTATATTGAATTAAATCTGATAAATCAAAATTATATATTACTTTTAATTTTTTTTTCAATATTTTAAGTGACGGGTGAACCGAAAAATATATCTAAGTGAAAGTTCTCATCAATACAAATCAATCAAGCCCAAACACAAGGCAGCTGCTGTAAATCGTTAAGGAATTCCCTCGACTGTCTTTCGGTTCTATCATCAGATCGTCTCCAGACATTCATTGAATTGTAGTACATTAAAGCACTGAATTAAAAAGTTAACAAACGCACTAGTTGTCCCTACAATTTTCGGTGGTTGCCCTCGATTTCTCCTGGATCCCATCATCAGATCCTGGTCTGGTTATAATGGGACCACCTCAGAAGTGAACTCTATCCAATAAAAACAGATTTGAAATTCGTCTATAATTGACGAAATATCGGTGAACATACATAAAACATTGAGAACTTCCTTTTTTAAACGGTTTTATTTAGCTCACCCCGTTTGTTTTATTATTTATTCTTGGGTCAAATTTAGTAATTCAAATTTCACCCTCTTCCTGTCAACCGATTAATCTGAAATTTTGTATACACTTTGGATTTTGATGACAATACAATTATGTTTATTCATTATCTTTATAAATTCAAGATGGCCGCCGCTACAAAATGGCGGATAATTTATTTATTATTAATCACATCAATATGGGTATCAAATGAAAGGGCTCAACAAGCAGAATACAATATACTTACTATAAAAAAATTAAATCCAAGATGGCGGCCGCTACAAAATGGCGGCTAACGTAGGTTTTATCAATATGGGTATCAAATGAAAGGTCTCAACAAGCAGAATACAATATACTATAAAAAATTGAAATCCAAGATGGCGGCCTCTAAAAAATGGCGGATAACTTAGGTTTTATCAATCCCATCAACATGGGTATCAAATGAAAGGTCTTAACAAGTAGAATACAATTTACTATGCAAAATTGAAATCTAAGATGGCTGCCGCTACCAAATGGCTGATAACAATTTTTTAACAATCCCACCAATATGGGTATCAAATAAAAGGGCTTGACAAGAAGAATACAATGCACCATACAACCTCAATATTTAAGATGGGCGCAGCCACTAAATGGCGTATAATAATAAGATTTAAATTTAGAAATTGAATCTGTAATTTAGGTATCTGATTAATCCAGCCTGAATCCACCACCCAAGTCAAGATTTTGTATCGTGTTGAGGACTGTGTTTCGTTAGGGTGGCTAAAAATGATACGTCGTTAGCGGTACACCACCCAAGTTAAGGTGAAAGGTTAAAACGCGCCGAGAACTGTATGACATTAGGGTGGATAAAAATGATATGTCGTTAGCGTTTTCCCCTCAAGACTCAGGCGCATCTTGTACATAGCCTTGCCCCTTTATTGGACCTCTGGGGGGGTCGACCGTTTAAATGTTCATTACTCGGCATTAATGTTCATTAATGTTCATTACGGCTGAAAGAAGAATGTTGCCTTTAATACTATCATGGGCTTCTACAACACATAAAATGCAGGGCAGCACTGTGGATCACGCAGTCGTATACTTAGGTGCGAGACTGTTTGAAGAAGGTCAAGCCTACGTGGCTCTTAGTAGAGTAAGATCTTTGCAGGGACTACGTATAGAGAAGTTGGACTGCAATAAACTAACGGGCAAGAAACCTTGCAATAATGAAGCACTAAATGAATTAAACAGAATGCGAAATAAAAATGGGATTTAATAAACCGAGCCTAAAAAGTTTTTCTCGGCCACGGCATTTAGCCTCTCATTTAATAACTAAGCCACGCGAAAATGATATAGCCTCTAAGATACTAATTCGTCCTCTTTAAAACGTCACCTAAACATTCCATTATAAGCATCAAATAAAGATCAACAATTATTTTAACTTGTCCTCCGTAATAATATATTAACACCTAATTTACTAATTCAGCCACATATTTTACATGTAATCACCATTTTATATTTTATAGCTTCAAAACAAGAGCCTCAAAAAATTATAATTGAAGCCTCCACAGACAACATCAGTTTTTATAACTTAGCGTGTAAAATAGATATATCATATTCTTTTTTCGTGAAAATAGCCACTGTAAGGTTAGACGGGAGTGCACAGGACGACATCGACCGGCCATTAGCATCAATCAGAGACCGCTATTTGATATCACTTTGTAACTAAAGACAGATTAAGCTTACCAAACAAGAGAGTGAGGTTAAGAAAGCAAATACTAAACTCAAAATTGAGTACATTATAGACTCTCTAGAAGTGCATATCGTGAATGTCGTCATAAATTTACGATTAATGAGAAATTACTCGTTACTCACATTTGGGTTAAGTATTAGCATTCTTGGTCTCACTTCTTTGTTTGGTATCTGTCTTCAGTTCTATAATCTGTATTACATGCACACATAATGTCACCGACCGAAATCTGTATGATGTCTAGGCATTATAGAGAATACCTGATACTTGCAGGCAAGGCAATTTATGAAATAACGAGAGAATGGAAGGGTTGTTCGCTGCTTGCGAAGGTTAGGTTAGGTTGGAGCAGTTACCACTAACGCGTGAAGTCGAGCGAGCGAAGCGAGCACGCCGCTGCAGCGGCCGACGAGCGCCAGATGTATTACAGATAAATTTAATATTTTACAATATGTTACAATTTATAATTCCTCGATAGTTTGTTATTTTGCGGTACCTACTTATAATTTTATGGTGACCCGAGGCCTATTTATTTTACACATTACCGGTGGACCAGCAGGTATTCTATGAAATCTCTAGGAAATTTGTACAGTACTAGACAAAGTATGAACAATCATATACTTATTCAAAACATTTCTTAAATTGCTTCGAAGGGGCATCTGGAGTCTGGGGCAGGTATTCTTAAAGCCGTCTACACACCAAAGCCGCTGTCCCGGCGGCAGAACCCGCCGGGTAAGGCCGGCGGTGGCTTTGGTGTGTAGACAGCTTTAGAATGCAAGTATTGTATAGAATATCTGATTATAAAGACTGCAGGTAACACATAATAATAAATAAAAGCATTTATGCCCGAAAATCTGTCCAATGTTCCCGTGTGAAACGGACAAGCGAGTCCGTTGCAGGTCCGTTTCCACCAGATTGTGACACCCCACACAGTTGGCTGAACGACGTGCTTTGCAAAGCAAGGAAACTCTCGCAAATCAAATGTTACAAAGTGGTCAACCGTCCGAGCACCAGCAATAGCGGTAGTTGCCTTTTTTTTTCGAGTCTGGCAACTATTTTTAAAATTAAATATCTACTAACTATTTTTAAAATTAAATAGTTATTTAGTATTTAAACAAACTAAAACCAATATCATCGCATTAATAGTGTCCTTAAATAGTCAGATAATATAATAAAAGTGTTCTGTCCGTGTATTTTGGTGTGAAAAGTGACGAGTCAGGTACCCGGTTTTTTTTCGAATTTTGAATGTTTTCTTTTCACGTAAATACATACTAAATCGACTGTTTCTCGTGAGTAGAATTATTATACTTGTATAAGCGTTTACTCGACGTTGACGACGGTCTGTGTATTTGCGTAAGTACATAAAAATATTAAGTATAATTTATTGCCGGTACATAACCTTGTTACTTCTTACCATTAAACTGTACAAAGAGCTCCATCATCAATATAATTCGCGTATAATTGCACTTACTCATTAATAACATGAATACCCGTAGTCGCAGAGCTCTCGGCCGCCAGCAGGAGGAAACCAAACTTCAGTTGGTGTTGCTGGAGCTTAAATCTAAAACGGAGCTCTGTGTACAGTTAGAGAAGGAAAGAGAAGAAAATGAAAACCTATTGATAAACGCTCTCAATGACACAAAAAAATTAAAATGCGAATTATCAAGACTTCATGTAAGTTACGATGACATTGTTGCGGAGCGGGACCACCTTCAGTCAATTGTAGATAGGTTCCAAGAGTGCAGTGACGAGTATGAGAAAGCCTTGAGGAGGACTACCTTTCTGGAACAGGAGCTAAGGGATGCCCAGGGACAAATCTCACACCTGGAAGAAGCTGCTGAGCAAGTTACTGCTCAAAAAACTGATAATCTTTATAGTGAGTTAATGAGTGGTATCCCGCAGTTTATTCCTTCTGCAAATTCTCAAAACTTGGACTTGACTACTATAGATCTTACAGGTGACAGTCCATATCAACAGGACAAGTCGGTTTTGTTTTGCAGCAGAAATAAACTAAAAAAATATCTTAAAATTAAAAAGTTCATACAGAAATCAAAAAAGCAATTAAAATTCCATAAAATGTTAATCAAGAAGTGTAAAAATATAGGTTCTGGTTTAAAATTTAGAGAACAAGCTAAATTGTCAATGTTAGAGCTGGAACAAAGTCATTTAAAATATTGCACTGACACACAAAAATTAGAATCAAAAATACAAAGTTTGCAATTTGAGCTACAATATATGACTAAAAAATATGAATGGTCCCTTAAGGACTTTACTAAATGTTCTGTAACCATAGATAAGGTACTCAAAACATCAAATGATAACACTGAGCGCCTTAATTGTTTCCTAAATGACCACTTATGCAATATTAACTGCCCTAAAGCAATTGAGCCGGTGGAGGCTCAGGGTGAACCGGTTACCGCTGAGCCCTTAGCTCCCATTACTATGTGCCCGCCCAGTACATCAGTGGATATATTGTGTGACAGTGTAAATAATAGTAATCGTTGTACTAAATTAATTGTATTTAGTGATGATATTGGTACCAATCTAAGTTCATTTTTAAAACAAAACTTAAATTCAAGTTATTACTCGGTTATTAATAATTGCTATCCGGGTGCTTCATTAAGTGATATTATGCAAAAGATATTAGAATATAAATTTGAAGCTAACAGTAAAATAATAATTTTCTGTGCAAACAGGGGCAAAATTAGCAATGATGATTTGTCCCTATACATGAATTACATCTTAAACTTAAATGTCATACAAGTTGTAATGTTCACACTTCCATTTATAAAAGGTGTGCCAGACTCGGAAAATTCATTTAGATATAAGATGAATTTACGTTTAAACTTAATAAGTCAGTATAATAATAAATTCAATGTAATTGACTTTAATTCTGTATTTGACACAAATTTGTCACATAGCAAGTATAAAGTCTATAATAATCACAAGGGTAGGTATTGTCTACCCAAATACTATAAAAGACAAATAGCAAGTTTGCTATTCAATTATTTTTACTCTATAGCCAAAAACTTGGCTGACAAAACTGCTTTATTTGAGCAGAGTAGATTTAGGACTTTGGAATCGGTTCCAAGTAATTTAAATTAACTTCTGGGACAACAGAGGATTTACCCTCTAGCCAAAATTGTAAATTGATAGAGTTGAATTTAATTGCAAATCATAACTATATCGGAAACTGTCCTCCGAACAAAACTAATTTAAAAAATGTAAATTATATCAGCCTGGTGCATTATAATATAGCAACATTAACGCAGGTCAAAGAGTTTGAATTGGAGCTGTTCATGAGCTCAGAAAATATTGAAATAGTTTGTCTTACAGAACATATGCGTAAGGAGTATGAGCTCATGTTCAGCTTCAGTAGTCACCGGGTTGGTAGTGCGTTCTGCAGGGTCAACACAACACGGGGGGGTTCGTTGATTTTATTAAATAAGAAGTTAAAGTATAAGGAACGGAAAGATGTTGTGTCCCTCTCTGTAGAGTGTACAGTTGAAATATCGTGCGTAGAATTGGAGCAATTCATAGTAGTATGCGTATATAAACCTGGAGTCTCACCCTTTTGTGAGTTTGAGGAAGTAATGGATAAAGTGCTATTTAAACTTGGAAAAACTAATAAACACCTAATAGTGTGCGGTGATTTTAATGTTAATATACTTATAAATACACGTCAGACCAATGATATCTTAAATTTATTTAAATCACACAATCTCACTAACTTATTTTTAGAGCCTACTAGATATTGTGATACAACAGCTACTTGTCTGGACAATATATACAGTGATATGTTGCCAGAAAGTAAGAGTATTATAAATAAGATAAAATCAGATCATACTGGGCAAATAGCATCTTTCAAGATCACAAGAGAAAAAGTTAAAAGACGTAAAATATTATGTAGACCAGTAACTAGTGACCGCTTGGAACGTATGCGAGTTGGACTTTGCAATAAACTTCCATTTTTAGACACTGGCTTAGATTCAAATGTAATGTATAAGTTATTTTTTGATTCCTTTTACAATGAGTTCAACTCCATATTCAAGTCTAAGGAAGTCACAATCGGAGACAGGCCAGCCTTCAGTGAATGGGCCACTGAGGATATACATAAAAGTAGACAAAAACTGTATGAACTATACTCAGAAAGACAGCTTAATAGAACAGATGAATTTCTAAATTATGATAGAACTTATTCAAAAAAGTTTAAAGCAGACTGCTTAGCGGCCAAAAGAAAGTATATAAGTAATAAAATTATCAATAGTGTAGACAAAGTTAAATCTACTTGGAAAATAATTAACGCAGAAAGAGGCCAAGCAAAATCAAATGATAATAATTTTAAACTTAAAGTAAATGGTAACATCATTACAACAGATGCCGAAGTCGCTAACGAATTTGAACATTTTTTCTCTCGAATACCAGTAGATTTGACCAGAGGCCTAGGTTCTTCTACCCCAATAGCAGAATCCTTGTTAAAAGCAAATGTTCCTTGCTGTAATGAAATATTCAAATTCAGTAAAATTAGTATACACACTATCATAAAAACTTTTAAATCTTTAAATATTAAGAAAACGGCTGACCTCTGGGGAATTTCTGTACATTTAGTTAATTCGTTAATTGAAATGGTTGCCCCTGAATTATCAATAATATTTAATAATTGTGTTGATAGTGGTGTGTTTCCTGACTTAATGAAGTTTAGTAAAATAACTCCTCTGTTTAAATCGGGTAGCACCTCGGATCCGTCCAATTTTCGTCCTATTTCTGTACTACCCACGTTTAGTAAAATCTTTGAAAAGGTAATGCTTAATCAAATGCAAAATCATTTTAATACAAATAAACTATTCCATACTAAACAATTCGGTTTCACGCGCGGTCGGTCTACCACGGATGCTGGAATTAAATTATTAGAGTGTATATATGAGGCCTGGGAGGAGTCGTATGATGCTTATGGTGTATTCTGCGACTTATCTAAGGCCTTTGATTGCGTCCAGCATCAGACTTTAATTCAAAAACTTGATCATTATGGGATCCAGGGGACGACCTTGGATTTAATTAGTTCTTACCTAAGAGATAGAGTACAGAGAGTAGTTATAAATGGTAAACAGTCACATGGGTCTGCTGTAACAATGGGGGTGCCTCAGGGTTCAATTCTGGGACCTTTTCTATTTTTAGTGTACATAAATGATCTCCCTCACCTTATAAGAGACGATCACGAGGTAGTTTTGTTTGCTGATGACACATCTTTAATATTTAAAGTTGAACGTGGACAACGCAATCTTGACGAAGTAAACAATGCCCTCTCTAGGGTAGTCCACTGGTTTAACGCAAATAATTTATTGTTAAATGAAACTAAAACAAAATGTATTAGATTCACCTTGCCAAATGTTAGGCTCGTTAACACCAGTATTAGGATTAGGGACGATCAAGTAGAATTGGTCGATGAAACTGTCTTTCTGGGCATAAAGTTAGACTCCAACTTGCAGTGGGGGCCTCATATCGAGAAAGTCTCGGGCAGACTGAGCTCTGCAGCCTATGCCGTTAAAAAGATCCGACAACTGACAGACATTAGAACAGCGCGTCTTGTCTACTTTAGCTATTTCCACAGTGTCATGACCTATGGCATACTATTATGGGGTAACGCTGCCGACATCGAATGTATCTTTGTGTTGCAGAAAAGGGCTGTCCGGGCTATCTATGGTATGGGATTTCGGGAGTCATTAAGAGAAAAGTTTAAGGATATCAACATCCTTACTGTGTATTCACAGTACATATATGAAAACTTATTATATACTCATAAAAATAATAGTAAATTTATTAAAAATAGTGATATCCATAACCTAAACTTAAGAAATAAGAATAAATTGGCTGTACCTAGATTTAGGCTTAATAAAATAAGCAATTCTTTTGCGGGCAATTGTATTCGAATGTACAATACATTGCCGACAGCCGTAACAGGTTTGTCAGTTAATAAATTTAAAAAACTAATAAAACTTAAATTGTGCCAGAAAGCTTATTATAGCATTAAAGACTTTCTAGAAGACAAGGCTGCCTGGCAGTGACACGAATTGCTCCTTTCTACATTAAAAAAAAAACTGTATTAGATACTAAGATGAATTAATAGGGACCGGACTGAGTTTCTTGGGGTGTTCTTCTCAGTCTGTAGCATTTCCGAACCCCCGGTAGAGTCACAAAAATTTTGACAAACCTAAATAATTTTTTAAAAATTTCAAAGGGAATAAATTTTATTTTATTTTTATTTTATTTATTTTGCTTACTGCAGTGATCGTTTACAAAAGACTGAGTTAGTGGCTACAAGTGGTCCTAGCTATTTAGGTAATATTAGTGGCCATAATTTGCTTTTTGGTGGCAATTTTACTTAACTTTGATGATCCATAAATGTTGGACGAGTTACATTTTAAACATGCTGAATTAGGAAATTAGAAGCTATGATATTAATAAATAATGTCCATTTTGATGCCATTTATTAGTATTTCAGAAGCTTACTGTTTGAATGCATGTTACAAAATTAGATGCTGAAAAATAATCACGATGCTGAATTATATTAACAGTGGCTAATAAAGAGATTAACTGGTGGCTATTTTTTATGTCTATAAATTCTGACGCTCATTAATTGTGGCTGACTTATTAATTTAGGGGGCAAAGTATTTTTCCGGAGGCTAAAAATACTATTAAAAAGAAGGTCGTTTAATTAGCACCCAATAAAAAATAATGTTGCCTTTAATACTATCATGGGCTTCTACAAGAAAGAATAGTTTCTACAAGAAGAATGTTGCCTTTAATACTATCATGGGCTTCTACAATACATAAAATGCAGGGCAGCACTGTGGATCACGCAGTCGTATACTTAGGTGCGAGACTGTTTGAAGAAGGTCAAGCCTACGTGGCTCTTAGTAGAGTAAGATCTTTGCAGGGACTACGTATAGAGAAGTTGGACTGCAATAAACTAACGGGCAAGAAACCTTGCAATAATGAAGCACTAAATGAACTAAACAGAATGCGAAATAAAAACTAAAAACTAGAAAATAAAAATAGGTAAAAAATTTTTTTAAGTTAAACGGTTTTATGTTAAACATACATTGCAATGTTTAAGATAAATGTACTAAAAACCAAAAAATAATAAAATGGATACAGTCGTGGGAATTATAAACATATGCATAGACTAGACTAAAATAAAACCGTGGGGCACGTCAATTGTCTACAAATTATCGACTTAATGTGCGATAGAAGAATCGTTTAATTCGTCGTTAGGCAGTTGGCCCGCAGACGGTGAGGAAATTACTCACTATTTTCTTGCTCATGGAAATTGCAATAGTTATACACTCCATGTAAATAAAAGAAATGTTTCAACTAGTTTATCGTTGGACATTCACACTGCTGGCTGGCGAGGAATCGTTTCACTGCTCGTAGTTTGTCTTTAATCGACAAAACATATGATAAAAGTACTACTCGCTCACCACTATGAAACCGCAAAAACTCGCTTATAATCGAGCTTGCTAGCTTGTTTCCACATTCTAGCCGTACTTATCACACGCCCATCGTTATCGGATGAACAACTGCCTAATTATAGTGTAACATTACAAAATAAACATTTTAACCAACGATTGTAGACAATTGACGTGCCCCACGGTTTTATTTTAGTCTAGTCTATGCATATGTTTATAATTCCCACGACTGTATCTATTTTATTATTTTTTGGTTTTTAGTACATTTATCTTAAACATTGCAATGTATGTTTAACATAAAACCGTTTAACTTAAAAAGTTTTTTTACCTATTTTTATTTTTAAGTCGGATCTATCAATCTATGTGTAAAGTTCTCATCAATACAAATCAATCAAGCCAAAAGACAAGGTAACTCCTGTAAATTGTTAAGGAATGCCCTCGACTGTCTTTCGACTCTATCATCAGGTCGACTCCAGACCTTCATTAAAGTGTAGAACATTAAAGCACTTAATTAAAAAGTGAACAAGCGCACTAGTTGTCCCTACAATTTTCAGTGGTTGCCCTCGTTTTCTCCTAGATCCCATCATCAGATCCTGACCTGGTGAAAATGGGACCACCTCAGAAGTAAACCCTATTCAACAAAAAAAGAAATTTTGAAATCCGTCTATTATTGACGGAAATATCGCTTAACATACATAAAAAAAAATACATACAGACGAATTGAGAACCTCCTCCTTTTTTGAAGTCGGTTAAAAATCAATGCCACTTTTCGTTGTAATTTTATAACTCGAGATCGGGCTCACCTATTCAAACCAAATGTTTAGGCTTTGTTCGGACTATTTAGTAGATGGTTTATGTGAAGTTTGCACAAAATCGGTCGAGCGGTTCTTGATTTTTCACGCAAACAAAGTTGCGCGGGTCAGCTAGTCGATTATAAAAGGTGAGACGTTTCCCTGCGTTTTTTTTTTATATTCAGCTCGCCAAATTGACGTCGCCACCAGCCTGATGGAAAGTCGTGGCGCATCTAGCGATTGGGGGCCACTTCTAACAGTGGTCCTCAAGTTGGCGGCCTTGTGATGTGCCTTTTCACGCTCCTCTTGAAGAACCCGGGATTGTAAGATGAGGGAAACAAGTGTGCAGGCAGGTCGTTCGCCAGAGAAACGATCTTTTGAAACGCTCTGTTCTGGCGAAGATTCTCTCCACTGTGTACCTATGAGTGGCATCTCTGTCCGGCACGCGTTGTTCGGGATCGGAAAGGAGAGGGTGAAGATTAGGTTGAAGAGCTCTTCAGAACATTCACCGTGATACATTCGGTAGAAATTAGCCAAGGACGCTATGGTTCTTCGCTGCGCTAACGGTTCGAGGTGTCCCGTCACCTCAGGACAACCAATTATTCGGATAGCACGTCTCTGCATAGCGTCAAGCGCTTCTAGTAAGTACCTCGCGGAGTCATCCCAAAGGCGAGAACAGTACCTATTCGATGAGGGGCGAATCTGCGTCTTGTGCAGTAAACATCTCTATCAGCGTGTGTTATCATTAGGTACCTACCTACTGTTTCATAAATAAAATGGTCGCGTTCCTATTTTTATCGGATGGAAATCCTACATGGATGCTATCCGGCATAGCATCCATGTAGCATTGCCACTGCCACTAAAATCACACAATGCCTTACAACAGATGACCGGTGCAGAAGGAGTAAATCTCTCTAAAGAAAAATAAAATTCGTTAATCTAATACAATCCTTCTATCACTTTCAAAATTATTAATTTCAGTTTACCAAGATCGACAGCGTTAAAATTTATTAAAAATATGCATCCTGAGCCATCAAATGAATTTTAATATATTGTAACAGAAGGGGCAATTAAACACTTCAGGACTCTGCTAATTACTTTATTCTCCGTATAAACACACAATAATTTGGGCAGAGCTTCGGCTAGTCTTAGTATACAGTACAGAATGACCCGACAAATGGCTCGCACTCGCTTATATACAGACACTGTCTATCATACACTCGGAAATTACGTCACTTCTTATGTCAACTGTCATAGTGATTTAAGGGCGGCGTAACACTCGGCCATCCTGTAAGCAGTTGCTCCTGCAATAGGAACTGGGCGTCTTGGCTGGCCTGGCTCGCTGGTCTGACTCGCTCAAACTCAAAATAACATTTATTTCACATAATCCTAATACGTAGGCACTTGCGACACGTCAATGAATACAAAGCAAAATAATAGTAGGTACCACCAGTTCGGAACGCGGCCCACTTGAGAAGAACTGGCAAGAAACTCGGCGGGCTATTCTTTTTGTGCACTACATATTTACAAAAGTACTATAACTAAAACCCTACCAGTAGAGCAAGCAGACCATATTCAGGCTTCCTTATCAATCAAATAATCGTAACTGGCCTTACTCGCTGGCCTGACTCGAATGTCTGTCTCGCAGACCTGTCTCGCTGGCCTGTCTCGCTGACCTGTCTCGCTGACCTGTCTCGCTGACCTGTCTCGCTGACCTGTCTCGCTGGCCTGTCTCGCTGGCATGACTTGCTAGGCTGACTTGCTAGGCTGTCTCTCTGGCCTACTACTAGCTCATAGGATTAACTCGCAGGACAAGATCGCAGGACTAGCTCGCAGGATTAGCTCGCAGGACTAGCTCGCAGGACTAGCTCGCAGGACTAGCTTACAGGACTAGCTTACAGGACTAGCTCACAGGACTAGCTTACAGGACTAGCTCGCAGGACTAGCTCGCAGGACTAGCTCGCAGGACTAGCTTGCTGGCTGGTTTGTCGTGGCGTGGCATAGCTTGGCTTTGCCCAGCCCGGCCCAAAGTAGCTTCATCATCATCACGGTAGATTGGCTTGCATTCTGCTTTACTATCTTTATCTGTAACAATCGTTCCCATAAAGGGAACGGTAGACTTGGTTAGTGGCTGGCCCGATAAACACACAAAGTAATAGACATAGCAATAATACTAGTTGGTCCCAAGATAGATTCATGAGTGGAATGTTCACGGCACTATCTACTATCTACTGGGTGAGTTATCTGACGTTGAAAATTAAATAAATAAACGACATGACAAATAGAAGCATCCGTTAATACGGGACCTACTTTTCGATGGGACCTTATAGTCATTGCGCATCAGGTCATTATAGATAGGTAGGTGCCTGCGTCTGCGAACTTATTACTTATAAAAATGTACTGTGGTTTAGCAGATACTAGGAGCGAGTGCTTGGCACAACTATATAAATAACGCAACGTAAATAACTTGCAATATTATCAAAACTTCATATCATTCGCTTACTAACTTGTTTGATTCTATAATATCCTCAATTGTCACAAAACGTACTTACTTCTAGGTTAAATAAAACTAGGCTTACACATAGCTCTTATAACTCATATCAATTTATATGATTTTGTTATCGCTTTTACATCCTATGCAAATGACTATTTACTGGCGTTGAAGTCTCAATGCCGTACAATAAAACAACGAAATGTCATTAGTATCGCAAGGGACTCTCTGAACTTAGTCTCGCTATAACTTCTATCTTGTCAACTACATACACAATCACAATCTTCAATATTTTCTCAAATTATCTGTGCAGCTTTTAGCGTATCTCAGCCTTGTTGTTCATAGCTGACCATCTCGGGCAGCATCTGTCTCCATCAAGCGCCGCAGTACGCTGCTACCGCGCGCTGTAGTTTAAGTGTTCCACGATGAAAATCTTCACGACTGGAGCGCCGGCGCCGGCGCCGCGACGTGCCTGTTGGCACTAATTCCACTGACTTCAGTTTGACAAAGCGGTTGATGCAGCCGGATTTTTGCAATGCGGTAGTCCGATTTTTGCAATGCGGTAGTCCGATTCTTGATATCGGGGCTTTTATACAGGTGGGCTCTTACTGAAGGTATATACATGGGTAGGTAGCAGGTTATTCAAGAAGAAAACTGATTCATATTCATACGATAGTTGTGTTCTCTGGAGGCATCTTGTAAAACATTTCATAAATACCCACATTGTTTTTGGATGTGTGCCGTGTAACTTTTGCTTCGATTGTCCACGTGGAATCGAGGATTGCGAGGTAGAGGCACTATTGTTGTCGACAGGTCCCTCGGCCTACTTCAAAGTGGATTTTTCTTCTTCAAAACTGACAGTCTTCATGGTTTCTTCTTGAAGTATCCCGCTTCTGATTGTAACAGAAGGGGCAATTAAACACTTCAGGACTCTGCTAATTACTTTATTCTCCGTATAGACACACAATAAATTGGGCAGAGCTTCGGCTAGTCTTAGTATACAGTACAGAATGACCCGACAAATGGCTCGCACTCGCTTATATACAGACACTGTCTATCATACACTCGGAAATTACGTCACTTCTTATGTCAACTGTCATAGTGATTTAAGGGCGGCGTAACAATATCATAAGTAGAAGAATTATCTTTCGTTATCCCATTCTAAAGGAATAAAATTAAGCTTCCCTTAAAAATTCACTTTTTACAAACGCATTAAGGAGTTGTAATCGTGTCGAAACTTCTGCCGCCGCTTTTCGGAAGTTAAGAAATAATATAATTCTACGCTGCAACAAAATACTTATAACGACTGTATTTTCGGTTGTCTTATTTCAATGTTATTGCAGATTTTAAACGTTAAAGCAAAATCTAGTACCCACTTAAGTTCTAGTTCTGCATTATGAAAGCATTCTCAAAGGTGTTTACACTAACTTTTGACATTAGATGTCTGGCTGATGTCTAATGTCAAAAGTTAGTGTAAACACCTTTGAGAATGCTTTAATAGCGAAACCGGTTAGGTATTTTTAAAATTATAATAAAAGTAGTGGAATAGTACAAGTGAGTGAGTTTTCATAATGTATAACAAGTTCCATCAAGTGCCAACAATCAAAAGTATAAAGGATATTCTAGTTCTGCCCTAGGGTTATTCTTCTGTGGGACTCCCGGCCGTGGGCAGGTGGAAGGGCACCGGGTGGTTCTAGTCGGTAGAGGTCCGGCATCGCATCCAAAAGACTTCTTGTTCTACAAAGTGATTTTATTGACACTACAGTTTTTATACTACTTAACTACTTAACCTACTTAGTTAGTTATCTACATTACTATTTGAATTTTACGACTGCTATTTATTGCTTTCAGTACCTAATCCCACAGCTGATGCTAGTCGATTGTAATGACATACAATCGACTAGCATCAACTATCACAGTCAAATCAGTAACCCCAATTTTAGTTTGCGTTCATTACACCACAGTAACGCGTGTTCGAACTTGATAAAAGTCAACAAGATAGTAAGTAAGAAATAGGGAACAATTGGGCACAATTAAAGTTTTCACATTCGAGTACTAGAGTCCTACCTACAGGTCAGCGGCGGCTGGTTAATGAACAAACTTGTGGAATCTTGTACGTCAGCTGCGATTCTCGCCAACTGCCTGGCTTCTATTAGGTACATTATGCTATTTAACTGTCACTTTTCTTCCAGTAGGTAGGTACCTACCATTTATTCCAATACGAATTTACACCAATGTCCAATACAAGAAAAGCTACACGGAGATCATACCTAGTCATGTCCTAAAAGCAAGGTTTAAGAGTGTGCATAGTAGGTACCTACCTACATCATACATGTTATATGTTTATATAGTGACAGCCTTTTTTTGGGCAATCTCCACGATTGGCATACCTAGGTAGGTACATATCTATTGTTGTTGTTTCAAAATTTAGTCTAACTTCCACAATCCCTAGGGTGACACGTAATTCAGACGTAAGTACAACTACAAGTTAGGTAGGTACACAAACTCATTTGGGCATCGCCATTCGGAATTAGTAAGAGCCCGAGTAGAGTTAGTTCACACATTCAACTCATTCGGTTCGTTTGAGCACAACTAATCGTTTCAACCATCTCTGGTGTATTCGAGATCTTACAGAGATTTTGTATCGGATTTCGTGGCGGGTTCAAATCGGTTCCGCCGTTAGACTTTAGAGCATTACTGAGTTAACTACAAACATCCAAACATTTTCACAAGCTTTAAAATTCATAATATTAGTAGGATATGTGTTAATTTAACTGTGCTAAGCTTTTATTTTAAGAAGGAATGTAAAAGATATGTATCTACCTAGTAGTGTATTACCGCCTGCCGTGTATATAATCAAGGATTGCTCATCACGAACTCAACGAGTAAACCCTACCCCTATACTTCTACGTCGCGTCGCTTGTAATCTGGATGACATAATTCCCCAGTTATGGAACATTTAGCAATTGGCGTGTCGGAAAGCACCTTCCGGAGGAACCGATATGCTTGATTTAAGCAGAGATGATTTTTAAATGCTATTAAGCTGTATGTATGAATGTGAGACACAAACGCAGGAAACGGAAGACATAAAGTGCGCCGCGCTCGCGATAGCTCCCGTAATGTGACAATGACACCTAGATATGTGGATAAACTGCGCTAATGTATCTTGTATGCAGTGATAACAGTGCGCGGGTTATTTTGACACACTGAAAATGTTATTAGCTGTGACCCACGGCTTTGCCTGTCACAGGCGAAGCAGGGCACAGCTAGTAACACATAGGTACTTACTACGATCGCCGTAGCACTGATATTTATCTACTAGTATTTGCAATAATGTATGGAAGTCTGCTAGATTTATTGACAGTTTTGAATATTTTGCAAAGTATCTTAGAGATGGGTGACCACATTAGGTATGTGGCATTTTCGTTCCCAAATCTCATCTTTCCTACCACTTGTGCTATAAATTATTGACTTACAAGAGTGGGGGAAGAGATTGCCTTTACCACAGATTAAATAATAGTTACTACGTAACAGATACATCACTCCCATACTTAACCTCAAAAATATTAGCTATAACATATCGCTACAGTGGAAAACATTATATACGACGTATTCCGAGAGTCGAGATTCGTGCGCACACCGTATGATTGCGTCATCGAGTGACAACTATTGACAACATTAGGGTTGTAAGCACGGAACAAAAATACATTTAACTACAAAAAAACAATAAACTCAGTGTCTGAAAAAAGACTTTATTATATTTTATAACTTCTTCTTAATATAAGAATTATATTATATCTAGCTGATGCTCGCAGCTTAGCTCGCGTAAAAGTTTGTTCCTTTTCCCGCTTCCAATGGCAACTTATTCCCGGGATAAAAAGTAACCTATGTGTTATTCCAGACTACAATCTATCCCTGTATCAAATTTCAGCCAGATCCGTAAAGCTGTTAGAGCGTGAAAGAGTAACAAACATCCACACATCCGCACTCAAACACTTTCGCATTTAATTTTAGAATATTAGTAAGAAGTAAGATGAAAAAAAAGAAAGACTAAATAAAGCGAAATATTATTTTACGCGGGAAATGTACATTGGCTGTGCGCACTTCGCTCGGTCTGGCGTGTGGCAGCCCTCTGCCGGTCGGCCACGTTAGTTCTGCTACATAATACTTAGGAGTAGGTGCTTATAACACAACTTGTAGCGAGTGACGGAGGCCTGCCTTTACCTCGTGTAAAATTTATCATACCTACCTATTTTATCTGAGAAAACGAAAGTGAAAATATTTATCTCTTCACATTCAATTCCAAAACATAATCGGTAGGTACCAGTTTTCTTCCTAGGGATGTGGCCACTTTTCGATACTAGGTAAGTATGTATAAGACGACATGTATTTCGATATTTTTTCCCTTATTATGACTATATCCGTTTTTCTTAACCGCTGAAGTATTTAAAGCTATATTTCACCGACTTGAAAAAGAGAGCCAAACCATTTATCTGAAAAGTGCTTGTAATAGATGTTTTATTATAGAGTTTATGCCTAGTTGACATGGTCTGGTGTGCATTGTAGCTATCTATAGGTAGGTAGGTATAGGCAAACGGTTGAAATTTGAAAGCCGCTTATACATTTGTACCGATATCGCCAGACCGGTTTCCAGATGGGACAAAGCCATCGTGATTCCGAAAATCACTGATCCATAATGTTAAGGTAAGATCAACATTTGGCTGTAAGTACATCACTTACACTAGCTACTTACCTCTGACCCTCGGCATAGCTGTTGAATCCTATCAGCAGTAATTCCGTGAGTGCCTTAATGGAAAGACCTTTTCAAATTTCAGATTTCAAACAAGGGTTTTTAAAACAATAATTGATTGTTGCCGTTAATTTACACTTTACAAGATAATACACACATTTGACAATTGTATAAAATGGCTGCACAAAATATATTTTAACAGGTTTAACCTTTTAAAACATTTTTATATGGGTATAAGTAGGTACTTACATTTAGGGTTGGCTGGGTGAATGTAGCACTTGTGGTGTTGCAAACACTACTACACTTGTTAAGCAGCCTTATTAGCGCTTATCTACCTTGGCTGGCGACTGTAGCTCAGGAAGTTATTTGAGGGTGGTTTGAAGATGAGCAATATAAATGTTACTGTACCTATGACTTAAGTAACTGCATTTTGTAATTTTTTAAATACTTATCTACCCGTAAATTTATCCTCATACCTAAATAGAACTTTTAAATAAACAGTGTCCGGTAGGCAAATTAATAAGAAAGCGACATAAACGCCCGATAAAAGCGTATAACCAATCTTTGAGCTTTCGTTTCCTCCCCCAGCTTCCGTGCACTTATTACAGCGAGTCGCTGAAATACAAACGATTAGGTATTCAATTTACGAACTTCACAATAGAGAATATAATACTTTTTATCGTACACCTTAATGGAAAATGTGAAATATGGATATCGAGACTTGGCTATTTATTTCTTCCTGAAAGTATGCAAATATAAAATATTTTACCTACTATCCTACCTAGTAGGTACTTACTTTTGCAGCTGGTTTTGATCGCTGGTACCTATGCTTTCGAATAGCTGCAAACCTATGTACCTACCTACCTGTTTACAAATGATCAAGCATTTAAATTCACACGATATGTGCGATTCGCTATAGATTTTGGGTCTTATTCGAGTCTTAATAATATTTACCATAGTAAAATTATAGCTCTCCTCAATAGAGATGGTAGAATCCAGTAGAATCGGAATCTGAGACTGTAAAAAAAGTACCACACCACGTAAATTCTTTTTTTATTGAAGGTATATATTTAGCTCGCCAAATTGACGTCGCCACCAGCCTGATGGTAAGCCGTGGCGCAAATAGCGATTGGGGGCCACTCTAACAGTCCGTAAGACTTTCGACAGTGGTCCTCAAGTTGGCAGCCCTGTGATGTGCCTCTTCCTCTTGAAGAACCCGGGATTGTAAGATGAGGGTAACACGTGTGCGGGCAGGTCGTTCCATGTTTTTATGTACGATAGAGGAACGAACTTTTGAAACGCTGAGTTCTGGCGATGATTATCTCCATTGTGTATTAAGTGGCATCTCTGCCCGGCACGCGTTTTTCGGGATCAGAATGGAGAGGGTGGGATCAGGTTGAAGAGCTCTTCAGAACATTCACCGTGATACATTCGGTAGAAGGCAGCCAAGGACGCAATGGTTCTTCGTTGCGCTAACGGTTCGAGGCCCATAATTGGTAGTCCCGTCACCTCGGGACTACCAATTATTCGGATAGCACGTCTCTGCATAACGTTAAGCACATCTAGTAAGTACCTCGCGAAGTCATCCCAAAGGGGCGAATCTGCGTCTTGTACAGTAAACATCTCTGATGTGGCGTGAAGTACCGTCTCACCTTGTTTAGGACTCCTAGTTTCCACGAGGTCAGCCCAATACAACTCTCTATGTACTTTTTGTGATTGAGCTCACGCCGGACGTCTAGACCGAGGGTCTCCAGGTTGTCTTTCATTGGAACCTTAATGTTTTGAAGAGAGGAGAAGGGTATGAATAGGGACTTCTTAGCTGTAAACGCAAACGCCTGTGTTTTTCTGGCATTGAACTCGACCAGGTTGTCCCAACCCCATTAGGCAGTGTAACCCAGGACCCGTCAGCGTTGGAGATAATTCAGAGGCACACTTCAGCACCGCCGCCGGAATGCCATCAGGACCACTGGCTTTCCGCGTGTTGAGTGACCGTAGCATCGCTCGCACATCACACTGCCGGATTACAATATCCGGCATCGTGGTTCCACAGTCGGCGATACTGGTAAGTTGCTTGCCACAGTCATCGACCCTGGAAAGATTGGCTAGCATTTCTGCTTTCTCATGGGCCTTGTGAGTCAGTTATCCGTCGGGGTAGCGCAGCGGCGGCTGCGAAGGCTTGCAGAAGTTGGCATCCACGGCTGCCCGTTGGATGTAACGTGAGTTCCTGACCAAGCCGCAATCCGCACTGTGCGTCCGCTCTCTTGAACGCCCTCTTACTCGCCTTGTGGCTCTGTTGTACACTGTTAACATTCGGGTCGCGCACAGCTCGAGCCCTGATTCAGGAGCGGTACGCCGCGGCGTACCGCTGCCGGCGCGCCGCCTGTTATTGTTGAACAGCTACGGCGCACTCACGCCCGAACCCGGGGCGGGTTTTGAAGATGCTGGCGACATCAGTGTACGGAATGTAGTATTGCATACCTAATGTAATCTCGCCAGCAACCGCAGAGGCGCTTTCCGATGAAGCCCTCCCTGCAAAGCAGCGCTGACTCCACGGGACGGCTGCAAAGTATTCTCGTAGTCCGTCCCAGTCTGCTGACGAATAGTGTCATAATCGCCGTGTCACCTCTGCTATAGGAGATGACACCTGCAGGTGGGCACGCACAACACAGTAGTCGGATTCACCCAGTGGGGCGCTAACCGTCACACTGTACTGTGCTAGATAACTCGTCAGCAGTAAGTCCAGCAGGGCGGGTTCATGGTCCAACCTGTCCGGTATGCGCGTAATCCCACATATCATTTGGGCCAGACCATGGGTGAGAGCGAACGCTTGGGCGTCCCGTCCCACAGAATCGGTCTTGCGGGACCATAGCCTCTCAGTGTGGTGACCATTAAAGTGTCCACCAGAAAAACCAATTTGGCGTTCGGGAACCGCACCTGCGCGTCATCAGCCCCCTCGCTGAGGTGCTGAAACAGCCTCGTTATCTCAGCTGTCCCGGTCTGGAGTCTGTAGACATACACATACATCTGACTCACGGAGCCGTGGTCTACGTGCAGCCAAAGGACGGAGAAGGAAGGCTTCTCAAGGCAGCGTAGCCAGCGACAGTAAACATCTGCCCTAACGATCGCGCACACCCCGGCTTTATCTCGAAATTGTTCAGAAAAACCAATTCGGCGTTCGGGAACCGCACCTGCGCGTCATCAGCCCCCTCGCTGAGGTGCTGAAACAGCCTCGTTATCTCAGCTGTCCCGGTCTGGGGTCAGTAGACACACACGTAGATCTGACTCACGGAGCCGTGGTCTACGTGCAGCCAAAGGACGGAGAAGGAAGACTTCTCAAGGCAGCGTAGCCAGCGACAGTAAACATCTGCCCTAACGATCGCGCACACCCCGGCTTTATCTCAAAATTGTTCTTCGATGAAATAGCCGGGGTAACAAAGGTACGACTGATCGGCAGGGCGGCGTAATTGCGTCTCCGTCAGGAACATCACAGTTGGCCGTGCCTTCTCTAGATAGTGAAAGACGGCATAGAGTCCGTGAATGTTAGCGAACTCCACATTCATTCATTATGGTTCGCTAATCTATGCTACGAAATTAATATGCTATCCGCTGGCTTTTGCTACGAAGTAGCTACGCTATTGCTACGAATTAAAATCTCTCCGACTGTGAAAGAACAATATCATGACATACTTTTACTTCTGTTAACTTTAGTGTCTGCATCTAACGAATATGGCTGCTGTCACAGTTAAATATGTCGAAAAAATGTATTAATACTTATAGAACTCGGGACTTCACGCGAAATACGTCTACTTACATTTTCACACCGACGTTTCGAGCACGTTGCAGCGCCTGTGATCGCGGTTGGACTGGACGGGGCGACGACTTACCTCTATTCATGTTTTTTATTACATTTGACACGTCATTTGCTGAAAATCGAGGAAGTGGCATACTCGATTGATCAGTACTGAGCACCTGTTGCCGCAGCTGCACTGCCGGCTCCATCTTAAAACGGTCTCTAAACATATCTGCAATTTGGGCGGGCTCATACCTACCATTGACACACGAAGGCACCTGTGACCCAGTCTCCAACTGCTTGGTGGTTTTCCAGAAGCTCTTAAAGTCTTTAGCCTTATGGTGTGTAGCTAGAATGTCCATTTTAATTTGATTTTCATTGTCCTGACACCATTTCAGCTTCGACTTGAAACGCCTCCTTGTCTCACGCATTCTGTCATAAGCTTCCCCAGCCACTGGTCTACCTTCCAAAACCCACAGCTGAAAACTAAGCCGCGCCTCCTGATGTACACTTTTTATATGTCTATTCCAGCCTATTACTTTTTTTCGTCTATAGCATACTTTTGCTTTGGAAGTAGCTTCCGCAGCTTCCCTAAGAATATTTTTATATAAATCATCTATTACAGACCTGTGTTTTATATTATCACATAGTCTGTCGGCACAATGTACAAATTCATGAGGAAAACAAATGTCCCTCAGCTTAAGCCTACATAAGTCACTATACATAGCTTTCTGTCTATCATCTCTTTGCCCCCACCTAATCGTACTGTTCAAAGACGTACTGTCTGTACATTTAGTTTTTACAGGTAAATCATTCCATTTATAACTGATCTGTAAGGGAAAGTGATCGGACCAAAATATATCATCACATACTTTTACGTCAATTACACAATTAGCCGCCACCTGTGTCGCTATACAATGATCCAACCAACTTCCGCAACGAGCATGACTATCACTAACATAGGTGTATGTGTCCGAGCTCAATGCAAGATGATTTACATCAGGGCAGACCCACCTACGCTCATCACAAAATGCCATTAGTTCGGTGAAAAATAATTCACCCGGGTGAGCATTAAAGTCTTCGAGTATTAACCCTTAAATGCATATTGTTGCCAAAAGTCTACAAACTACTTTAGTACTTTTTAAAAGTGACACATGGGACAAGTGTTTCTGAATATATGTTTATATAATAGCTATAAAACATAATGAAATAAAAAACATGAAAGAGAGTCGTTAGAAATTAAAATTACCGCGCAATTTGACATAACGAAAGCGAAGGGGGGAAAAGTTGATTGTGTGATAGTTAGTGAATTTTGAATTGAGATTTACAGAGAAATAATTGCTGAAAAGAGTTTAAAAAAATAAGAACTACATTAGACGTAACGTAAAAAACTGTATTATAACGGGTTTTTCTGACAATTTATCCTGCATGTGTCTGTAGCTTGATTTTTATGTATGTTGCCAAATGTCTACATCATGCGTTTGTTTTACTTTGCCTATTCGGATATAGTTTTGGTATTTTGGTTATTTCGCTTTTCTGTTCAGCATGTATGACTCGCTGACAGAAAAGGAAATTGAGACAGCTCTTGATGCTTCACATGATAGTGAGGTCCCCGAAGATGGTGACAATTTCGATGATGATAGTATTATCGATTATTATTCAAATGTAGGGGACTTATTGCATGAACTGGAAGATCTACCCTTAGACAATAACGAAGACCCTCTCATATTCTAAATATGAAGAGGAGCACTTGTCAGGTGGTGCATCCACGGCGAAACCTGTGGCGGGAACCTCATTTCAAATATACCATACTTTGCCCAAAAATCATGAAGGACTACAGTACAGTGTCTATATGGGCGGAGTATACCTCATTGATTCTTAGGAAGGCATGGGATCAGAACAGAAAAGTCAAAAATGGTACCTTCGGCTTTTTTATCACATGATGGACATGGCGGTTATAAATTCTTGGGTGTTGTATAAGACTCCTACCGACGAAAACGTCACAATACCTTACAACAGTCTAAGGCCGGGAGTCCCAGGAAGCCCTCGGAAAGATGTCTCAGGGTTCCCGGCAGACTAACACCGCGGCCTCGCCTAGATGGTCCGGGTACTATCCCGCGTCTGGGGAGGTCTGGCGGGATAGTTGGGTGCTATCCCACTACTAAGAGTGACGAAGAGACATGCCAGCGTCTTGGCCAGCTTCTGTAAGAACGACGAGCAGCCGACTCGCCGTTCTCAGGTCCTCGCTCATGAAGACCGGAAGTCCTGGGCGTAAAGCAACCGGCGACGACCCCGTCGCCGACTGCGGAACTCGGGAAGGAGATCTTTCTCCTGTTCCCTCCCCGCTGCCTCTTTCTCGAGCATTACTTGCTCGCAGAAAGACGCAGCAGCGTCCCACTTTCCCCCGCTGCAATTTCACGCCGGAGACCATGGTGAGGGCCATGGACTTCAGCGTGAGAATGCAAAATATGAAGCTAAAAAGCACCGAGGACATATGAAGCCTATTCCACCTAAAGATGTTAGAACTGACGGGGTTGATCACAATGAGTGGTTTGATACAAAAAATAGGTGCACATTACCAGGATGTAAGGAGTTTTCACGCACAGAATGTATCAAGTGTCAGGTGGCCCTTTGTCATACTAAAGACAGAATTTGTTTTGCTGCGTTACATACATAAATAACCCCTAGGATCATACGTTATTAGATGTTGATCCCACCTACCGCATTGTTATTTGTTTTTCCCTAGACGCATAATGTAGCCAAATGTCTACATACTGTCTTTTTTCAAAAATATACTTTTTAATCTAACCAAGATTTTTTTATTATTTTTCCCTTTATTTATGACTCAAAATCTAGACTGAAATATTTTTTTCATAAAGAAATAGAAAATCATGCATTTAAGGGTTAAAACTGATTCCACCTCAAGAGTCTCAATAATAGCATTAATCTCACCGAGAACTTCCGTAAATTCTGGTAAATTGTCTTTACAGTCTGTAGGCATGTATACGGAAAATATAAGTGTACTTTTATTTGCCGCACTTACTCTAATAGCCGTTAATCTTAAACTTCTACACTGCACCACTGACACTGACGAAAAAAGGTCTTTACGCCACATTAGAGCAACCCCACCGTAGGGCCTACCCCTCAATAACCCAGACGTGGTGTCGATGGCTGATTTGCTCGTATAATCAAACCTGCCATCTATGCTTCCAATAAACGACGCGTCATGGGTCAAAAGCCAAGTTTCCTGAAGAGCAATCACATCTGCTGTCTTACACAGATCTCTTATCCCCTCCACAGATCTCATAATTGATTTACAATTGAAGGTTACAAATTTTATCAATTGATTATTTGAATTTCTTGTATCCATATATATAAAGAGAAAAGATTTGATTGTTTGTTCGCATTGAAGAATAGGCTCCAAAACTACTTTTGTTAAATTCCTTCACTGTTGGAAAGCTATCCGCGGGTGACATATATATGCTAATTTTTATTTCCGGAGTACGCGGGTGAAACCGCGTGGCATCCGCTAGTAGGTACCTAATACAATTCAATACCACAAATCATATAATACCTATCTATTGTCAGACACAGTGTGTTAATCAAGTCAATACGTCGGGGTATGCCTCGACTCAGTCAAGTGTTCAGATTCACGCGTCCCATTTCGTGTTCATTAATATTAACTAAACATTGCGCGGAGTAATTGCCAAACTTACAAGTAGATAGCTACTTGTAAGTTTGGCAATTACCGGCGATTATGCTTTTGTAGTTCAAGTTGAGATAGGTCAACTTGAACTACGAAAGCGTAGTTGGTTTAACAAACTAACTGTTGATAGTGCCTTCTAACATAACAATAAGCTCCAGTTATTGGTTTCACACAGTTTAGTGGACTGAACAGACTGGTGACAGACAAACGGACAGCAGCGTCTCAGTAAAAGGTACCCCTTTTTAACATTTGGGTACGGAACCCTAAAATACACTAAACTATCTCGATATAAAATTTAAGCCTGTCCACATTAACCTATTTTTGTGTATTAACCGAGAGACAGAAAGGGCAATTTTAACTAAATCTACGTTACCTTATGTTATAGCCACTCAGAAATTTCCCAAAGGTACCTAAAAATCTAGTATCTACTTACTCAGTGCGCGTAGCAGAGAGAACAGCGCCAGTTTCCGGGAAGCGGAAGGTAAAAACCACCCGGCGCATAAGCTCTAGTGTCAGTGTCACGCCGCGCGGCGCGGTATGCCTGCCCCACGTCACCACTATGATAATGTTAGTTTTTTTTTATATTTAGCTCGCCAAATTGACGTCGCCACCAGCCTGATGGAAAGCCGTGGCGCATCTAGCGATTGGAGGCCACTTCTGACAGTGGTCCTCAAGTTGGCGGTCGTGTTGTGATGCGCCTCTTCACGCTCCTCTTGAAGAACCCGGGATCGTAAGATGAGGGAAACACGTGTTACTGTAGCTAGCACACATTATGACGCACTGTGTTGAATTTTATTATGATGTGACTCTCTGTTAATACAGCAGTATATAACAAGTCAAGTTATGTTCTATCAGTTGCAGTTTTTGTGTTGAATATCTACCTATTAATTTATGACCAGTAGCGTTCATGCATGGGCTCGTTGGTGACACATTACCAAGGTTTCTATGCTCGACCATGAGTACGACGTTAATGTTTGGACGTAAATTTTGGTACTCGTGAGACGTCATCTGTCTCATATACCTATTTGTAGAAACGCCAGAACTTAAATGGGCCCCTGTATTAAAAACTACGGCACTCAAAAATTTTCAGATTAGAACAAAATCAAATTGCAAGACCGGAGAATAAATCAAAGAAATAGAATCATCTGTTACAAAAGTTAAAATATAAAATAATTACCAAATCACAGGTAGGTAAGTTCTTTATTGACAAAACTGCTATAACAAAATTGTTATAAGTAATATAAAATATTTCAATTTATAAATTAATACAACAAATTATAAGGTACGGGACAGGTTGGTAAATAAGTAACTATTTTTACACAATTAAAGTTGACCTTTTGTCTGTGGCAAAGACTTCTATATAAACTGAGGTTTCTACCTCAGTTTATATAGAAGTCTTTGGTCTGTGGATCTACTGATTCAGCTTACAATAAAATACTACATATTATACGTTTTTTATAGAATAGAGTCATCTATCGCAACCTATAAGAACTATTACAGTAGCAACTAATGATGTTACACTCGCTTCGATATTAGCGTGTTGCGCTAGATGACCCTGTTAACAATAATCCCACCAAAAATATCCCTGTTGAAAAGGAGGCCAAGTAATTGTTCGCCTAAAAAAGGGTTGAAATCCAATCCTATGCCAAGTTTAGACGTACTTTAAAATCGATCATTATCATCTTCATCAACAGCCTAATCCACTGGTAAAAATTTGCCATTTTCAAGAATCGCCACCACACTCAGACCTCCACCTTTCGAATCCAGCCATTACCCACCACCGCATTCACGTCAACGGTCATCTGGCCGAAATCTAAGCGCACGGCAGTGCGCAGGCCAAGTTCCAGCAACAGGCCCAGCGCATGCCGTACTCTATTTACACGAACCGCTTCGACCCACTTTTGACCCCCCTGTAGCTCAGTGCCTATTGCAAGTACAGAAATAAAATTGTACGTACGTAATCATATACTAGTACTAAGGCAGTGTACCAAACATAGATGTAGCTTTAGTAGATCCTGAAATATGACTCTGTGAATATAGCTAATTTTGGCACTGACTGACTCACTCAATAACCGGTCATCAAAACCTCTAGGCCACTTCCAATTGTCCTAGCGTTATGAAATTTGGCACACAGATCGGGTGTTATAATGCAGATTACCGAAAAATTGAGAAATTTAAGAAATCGGTCAAGCGTGAGTTGGAAAAGGGTTACAAAGTTTGTATGGGACCACAGGATTCCTTGGTCGGATCTTCTTCAAATTTTGCATAAATCATCTCTAACATACTTTATGGAAGATGTGTTTCATATTTTATTCAATTTTTTTTTTTTTTTTTTTTTTTTTTTGTGTACCACTGTTTCATTGTTGAACACTTGACCCTACTTCCCTACTAAGGGAGCCAGCTTCCTTTTTAAATCTAAAGTGGCTCCTCTCAATCCATACGGACATAACGTTTTTGCAAGTACTCTATATGCCAGTGGACTAGCGTAATAAATGTTTAAGGCAAACAATTTAAATAATAATATTTAAATTCTGAATTATATATTTGACTGCCTCTGTGACGCAGTCGGTAGTGTTACCGCCTGCGGCGCTGGAGGTCGTGGGTTCGATTCTCACCGGAGACAAATATTTGTGTGACCCATAAATGTTTGTCTCAATAGTCTGTGTGTTTCTATGTATAATAGTAAGTAAGTAAGTAAGTAATCTTTATTGACTTAAACATTTTAACACTTATATCCAATATGACATTCCACATTTAGCCGCAAAGCCGTTCGGATTAACCCCTGCCATTCCCATGCTAGTTGACACTGTGTTACAGGTAGGATAAGGATAACCACAAACAGCGCTGTTGCAGCCATCGCAACCAATGTCAATTTGTACTGGATTTGTTTTTTCTGCGTCCTCAAACTAGGTAGATACCTATTTAAAAGAGGACCAGACGAGGGAAAAAAATAAAAATATAAAAAAGAGAATATAAAAAATAATAGATAAGAGTGGAAGTGTGAGTGTTGAGTGCTTGTTATGTGGTATAGAAGTGTTCGTGTGTGATTGTGATTACAGCAAGTGTTTAGTTAGTTTTATGTATTCTATGTATTCGTGACCCATGTTTTATGTATCATGCATCCATAACGGATTTATGTAATTCGTGGAGACTAGCAGACAAGTTTTATATCATTTAATGAGCTGAAATCTAGCGTCATCTAACTACTAATTATGATTTTTATCAATTGAATTAATTATACACGGGGACTAAGGCTGAAACAACATTCTTATTATCAGGTAATTATTACGATATTGGTTGCAGTAGTTCCTCTGTAGTCTCATAAGTTAATTTTTGAAGCCATATGTTTAATTTTAATTTGCACTGATAGTAATTTAGCGGATAGATGTGTATAATTTTATTGATTTTATTATATAGGTAGCAACTAATGACTGAGTAGTGTCGTTTTGCAAATTTAGTTTTGTGTCTAATTATGGGACACACCCTATCTGAGCGACGTTTAGCAGTGTATATGCTTGGGTCATAAGATAACTTAGTATGTTTTTTAAGAATCACTTGCTGGACGAATAATTGACGGACTGTAAGGACTGTTAAATCTTTGTAAATTTGATTTGTGGGGTACCGAAAAGACTTTCTGGACATCACTTTCAATACGGCTCTTTGAGCTCTCTCTAAAGGCAATAAGTTTGTTTTGGCTGCACCGCCCCATGATGTTATACAGTATGATAAGATTGACTGAACCAGAGCGTAGTAAGTTAATTTGAGAGTGTTAATATCTGCAGAATTTCGGAGGAGTCTAAAAATGTAGATGAGTTTCCTAACTCTTTTTTCTATCACATTAATATGGTACTTCCATTTTAGAGATTCATCGATATAAACACCGAGATATTTAGCCTGTGTTACTCTGGTGATCAGTTTACAGTTGCAGCCAGAGAATGGCTCATTACAAGAATGAGCTTTTAGCGTGTAATTTTCTAGGGACGGGGCCATACTTGTGTCGTGGGCGAAGGTCATGTAGCATGTTTTGTCCAGATTTAAGGTTAGTAAATTTTGCCGCAACCAAGACGTAGCCTTAGAAAGAGCGGCTTCCGCATAAATCTGTAACTCATCCCAGTTCGATCCATCAATGAGAAGAGCGGTATCGTCCGCATAGGCTAGAACCCTGCAGTGAGGTGAAGATAACTTACAAAGGTCATTAATATAAATCGTGAACAAGGTTGGGCCTAGGATACTACCCTGCGGGACTCCGTAGCTTAAACGCTCCTCCTGACTAATGCAGTTTTCAATTTTAACTGACTGGGTTCTGTTGCCGAGGTAGTCAGTCAGCAGTTGTAGGACTGTCCCTCGTATGCCTACCTTTTCCAATTTCGCTACCAGAATGGGTATTGAAACCGTATCAAAGGCCTTGGAGAGATCCATAAAAATGCCCAAACACTTCTGACTCTTGTCCATAAAATCGGCCACTCCGGTCACAAAAGACAAGACGGCATCTTCTGCGGAAATATTCCGCCTGAATCCAAACTGATTTGCAGAGATGATGCTTTTAGAATTTAAGTAGTTGATTAAGCGATTATTAATGACTCTCTCCAATACCTTTGACACAGCGGGCAAAACTGATATAGGCCTATAGTTACTGATAATATTAGCATCCCCACTCTTGAAAATCGGGTGTACAATGGCCTTTTTTAATATGTTGGGGAACACTCCTGTAGCAAATGACAAATTACAAATGTGCGTGATGAGCGGCACAAGAGTCTCGCACGAGTCTTGTAGAATAGATGACGAAACGCCGTCCACTCCAACAGCACAATCCCTACGAAGCTTTTTTATAATGGATTCGATTTCCGAATAATCTGCGTCCAGAAGAACCATAGAATCCCTTAGTTTAGTGTCATCAAGTAAGTTATTACTTGATACAGGTGTTTGTGGATTGATAGGTGTTTCCTGAATTGATTTAGCTAGTTGTTTACCTATATTGGTAAAATACCTATTAACTGCATTTGCCGAACGCAGAGGTTCGTCGTCTATTTTCAACAGTTGTGAGGCAGAAAAAACCTTTTTTTTAGAATGCGTAATTGTCCTAATGGCGTCCCAAGTGGCACGTATATTATTTTTGGAATTTATGAGCAGAGTTCGTTCGTAGTTATGTTTAAGTTTTTTTAATAAATTATTTAGAAAATTACGGTACCTAATATAGGTAATTTTAAGAGTAATATTTGTGGGATCGGCCCTGTGTTTCTTGTGCATTTTATCCCGATTTCTAATACATCGTATTAAACCTTGTGTTATCCATGGCTTAATGTTAACTTTTCTACGCGGTATTTTATAAAAGGTGGTATGCTTCTTTACTATTTTAGATAAATGTGTTATCAAATATTCTGTAGCAGAGTTTACGTCAGAAGAATAAAGTACAGGAAAAAAATCCTCACTCTCTATTTCTTCGCGTATAGCAGTGAAATTAATTTTATGGCGATAAATTGCGGATGATTTAATGGGATTTCTAAGTGACAGGGACAAAACCGTTGGGCGGTGATCAGTTATGTAACTTTCTAATACAAAAGTCACAGACGCAAGATGAGTTTTAAGTATAACATGGTCCAGACATTTTTTTTCCCGAGTGATGTAGAAATGTGTTGGGACCATGCCGTGCGACATCAAAAAGTTTTGGTATTCAAGTGATCTTTTATCAGCGTTATTCGGCTTTATATCTATATTAATGTCACCCATAATACAAATAGTTTTAGAAGAGGCCAATGATGAGATAATACTATCTAGTCCGTTCAAGAAATTGTCTATATATTTAAAGGAGGGAGATCTATATAAACTCACTATAGCAATGTCGTTGCCTATTTTGCATATTAAACAGCTAAACTCTTTAATATTATGAGGTTCGATAGTAATCAAGTGACCCAATTCTCTCTTCACATAAATAACTATACCGTCATTCTGATTTATAAGATTTCTTGTACTGTAAGAATAATAGCCATCAAGATCGGGTATATAAAGTGCGGTAGATAGCCAGCACTCTGATAAAACTATGATATCGCATTCAAATGACTTGTTGAGCATTGCATGCAATTCGTCGAAGTTTTTATTTATACTTCTAATATTTAAGTGAAAGATCGTAAACCGATTATTTATTGTTGACAAATAGTCCATACATTTTTCCGTTGAGCAAAGGATAGACGGAGGAGCCTTGAATGTCTCAAGCTCTTCTGCCACTGTATTTATGTCATCAATCATTGAAGTATGATTTGTACTTTAACTGTATAATAAACAAAAGAACGAAAGACACCCGCCCCCCAGTACTATCACCGCTCAAAGGTACATCATAATCACATATGTAGAATAGGTCACTTTCGTTGTATGTGTGGCAAATGTTTTTATTTGTATGTATGCGTGCATGTTTGTATGTCTGTAAGTATGCCTCAATGTATTTATTATAATATGAATGAAAGATTTTAGAATAGTTTGTACAGTGTATGTGTGAATTTACGTGTTTGTGTATTAGTGCGTGAGTCATGTGTAATTCGAAAATGAGATGTAACATCTTCTTAACTACAAAATAAAGTTTACAAGCAAACAGAAATGAGAACGAGTGCAGTATGATATAAAAATAAAATAATGGGATTCTTAAGTGTGTCTGAAGGTGAAAATCCTTATCCTTTACATACGAGCAAATCATGCGGTGCTGTATATCAGAGTGAAATACCAATAGAACAAAAGACACAGTTTTTGGACAAATTGTTTCTAGTCAATCTTGTTTGTTTAAATTGATGAGATCTTCTTCAGACTTTATTGCGATCCGCTCCAAGGTAGATTCATCTTTGCGTAAGAAAACTTTTTGATTTGTAGTCCAACAGTATTTATAGGAATAGTTCTTAGCAAATTCACGTGCCTGATAGAAGAGCCTTCTAGTAGAACCAGGTAAATACTCCGACAGGTATATCGCCGACGGTTGGCCAAGTATACCAATATGGTTTGTGTTAAGTTTCTGGCCTGGCACTCTGGTCTTGTTATATTCCCGAGCCGAAGTGAGTAGTTTCTGCTTCAATATTACACTGTTTAGTTCTACAATAATTACTCTATTTCGACCCGGTTTGCCTGGGAGGCGATAGGCATCGCGGATATCACATTCGACACCTGTCAGGTTAAGTTCCTTGCTGACATTTTTTATATAATTGCAGATATCCACAGTGGTCTCGTTTTCCTTGGAAGGAACATTACGCAGTTCGATGCACGACGACCGGGAGCCAAGTTGTAAATCCTGTAACTTTTTTTCCAGTCTGAAGATATGATTGTAACACTCTGAGCGCTCTTTCTCAAGTTTTTCCAGCTTTGATTTCATTTCAGAATAATTCATTTTAATGGACTCAATCGATTTCTCAATTTCTAAGTTACTCCTATGTATAGTTTCGTTTTGAGTTTTTATCTGGTTTACGTCTTCAGCCAATTTATTAAACATAATCAATTGATTAGATTTTAGAGCTTCAAACATTTCTCTCATTTCACATTGGAACTTTGTAAATTCATTCATTGGAGATAATCCCTCAGTTCTCGGTCTCTTGTAACGCGTCGTAATGTTATGAATACTCTCATCTGTGGCGCTCGGAATGTCCGTATCCGACTGTGACATATGAGTCATAATATTCGGAGGTGTGCGAGGGGTCGACATAGTTCTTATTCAAACTCAAAGTGTAACCAAGGCTACAAACCAACACGCACACACGCAGCAGATCCGTAGTATTCCCGCGTCTTGTACTCACAGGTTACCACTCGCGTAGCAGCGGAGGCGGTCGTCTGTCTACGGTCTATGACGTAGATAGCCGTAGCGCAAGCCGTAGCACAGCGTGTTCGTAGTGTATGTAAATTTTAGTTCGCTGCGTCACTGTCTTTGTGGTCCGTTGGGATAATGGGGCGGCTACAGCTTACCGAGTTTACGATGCATCGGGTTCAAATCCGGGTCGGGTGGCGCGCCAATTAAATGCGTCGATCACGAAACACTTGACACAGCAACACTATTAATGTTATTTGGCTCTTTCTAGTAACGCCCAGTGGGTGGAGTACTTGCGTTTATGAGCTTCAAGTTAAAACGAGAATTTAAAAACCATCTTTAGGCCAATCAGTGATAATTAGGTGGAACGTAGATACAGAAAAATGACACACGTCCGAACGGGTCGGCAACTTAGATCACACTCCAGAACATGGCTAAAAGGGGGTAACAATTGTTTTCTTCGGGGGGTTTTGATTCGAATTTGTATCAATACTTCTTAGTAATAAGAGGACTCTTTTGATTTAATTTACTTTTTATTTTCACACATGTCATGTTTAAAAACTCAATCAGATTTGAGAAAGATGTTGTCAATGTTTTGATTAATGTCAATCAAATGCTCTATACATACAAATTATGGAAAAGTCAATACTGCACATTGAATATTGTTATTCGTATTTGTGAAATATTTGGATCAAATCCGTCCAGTAGTTTAGAGATCAGCAAGCATTCTAAAGGATGACTCACGCTAGACCGCGTCGGGTCCGAGCCGAGTGTCGGCCGTAGCACGGTCACCGAGCCGGTTGCATTCACGACTGCTCGGGCGAAGCTCGGCGGCACTGTATTCATGCAACAGGCCGTGGCCGAGCCGAGGCGGGACCGAGTTGTTTCCGAGCGCTTTCCGTAGTACGGCTGTCACTCAGTTGCCGCTCGGTTTAACGCATAGATTTAGAATTTTTCGCTACTCGTACGCATAGATTTAGCGCGAAAAATTCTAAATCTATGGTTTAACGTGAGTTTGTTCACAGAAAATATATATATTATTGACCTTGCTGCGGCCGGCACTCGGCTCGGACCCGGCACGGCGTAGCGTGAGTCATCCTTTTTAGGGTTCCGTACCCAAAGAACGGGACCCTATTCATGAGACTTCGCTGTCCGTCTGTCTGTCTGTCTGTCTGTCTGTCCGTCAGGAGGCTGTATCTCATGAACGGTGATAGCTAGAGAGTTGAAATTTTCACAGATTATGTGTTTTTGTTGCCGCTATAACAACAAATACTGAAAACAAAAACATAATAATATTTAAGGGGGGCTTCCATACAACAAACATGTTTTTTTGCGATTTTGTCTTATATATTCGGTAATAAGGTATCCGTCACAATTTAAATACGTTAGTTAATTTGAACATTTCATCAAGATCATTCATTCTCTTTACACCATGCAAATTAAATGAATACTTTAGGCGGTATAGCACAATCAAATGTTGCTCAATGAAATTAATTTCGTGGCGCCATCATTGAACATTATAAGGGTCACATACTAACTTATTTTTCGACTTTCATCGTAAATATTTGTTTTTTAAAAAGTGAACAACGCTTTCATCAGATTATTTTAGGTAGGTGTAATATTTCAAAGATGGCTATTTCATAGGAAATAGTAAACAAATAGTCCATATTTAAGATTTTTCTCCAGTATAAACAATTTACGTACAAACACACAATTTATGTTGTAGACGTAGATATCGTGTTTATAATGTCATCATTCAAATGTCATCAATGTTCTGAAAAAGAAATTAAACATAGAGTTCGCAAACTCTTTTTGAAATATATAGGTACTGTACCTACCGTAGAGGATCTATACAAGGATAGTTAACACTATAGAGTAACGCGACTTGTCTAAAGACGCGCGTTGTATGACACTATAGAGCAACGCGAACTGTCTAAAGACGCGCGTTGTATAACACAATAGAGCAACGCGAACTGTCTAAGGCGCGAGTTTCTCTGTGTTAATAGGTAATGAGGGCAACCAGTAGACGCTTGAAATACTCACAGAATATCGAGCATTGTATTTTCATAAAAAAATAATAATTGAAACAAAATGGACCTTTACTGGGACATCCTTTCGAGAGCTTGTCTTGTTGAGAGAGAGGAGTCCGGCATATCATCCATTAAGGATTTTCCATCTCGTGAAATAAAAAGAAAAAAGGGGGGCTCCCATGCAACTTACTAACTTACGTCAAGGTACGACTTTTTGTTGTTTTTTGGTACGGAATCCTCCGTGCCGGAGTCCGACTCGCACTTGGCTGGTTATATTCTAAACATAAGCTACATTTTAATGTAATGATATTAATATACATTATATATAATCACACTAAATAACCTTGGGGGTAAGCAGAAGGCTAATAAACTATGTAAATTGGGGATTAACCTATTCGATTAATTAAACTGAAAATTTTGCACGAATATTATTAAGAAGTATGTAAGCTTTAAACGTGGACTTCATAGGTATTATTACGCTTTAGTTGGCTTAATCGAAAATCGATTTTTTTATAAAAATATTTGTGAATCAGTGATAAAATGAGAATACAATGAGGAGGGGGGGGGGGGAGAAGAGGGGGAGTGGGTATAAAATAATGTCATGTATACATAATGCACACTTTAAAGCTTATTAAAGAAAAAATAGTTACGGTTTCCTGAAAAAAAGTATTGAAATCCCACCAAAAACATCCCTGTTGAAAAGGAGGCCAAGTTCCTATGGGCTAATTGTTCGCCTAAAAAAGGGTTGAAATCCAATCCTATGCCAAGTTTAGATGTACTTTAAAATCGATCATTATCATCTTCATCAACAGCCTAATCCACTGGTAAAAATTTGCCATTTTCAAGAATCGCCACCACACTCAGACCTCCACCTTTCGAATCCAGCCATTACCCACCACCGCATTCACGTCAACGGTCCATCTGGCCGAAATTCACTTTACCATACACCCAACTTAAAATATGGTGTAGTAGTGAAAATACGTAGGTACCTACTTGGTTAAAAATATCTAAAATAATGTTACTTCTAAATTTGAACTTGGCAGGGTTTCGAGCAGTACGTAACACTTGATTAATTGTATAATTAGATTTATTATGTATATAATTAAATTTATAACACATTGATGTTAGTCACCAACTAGCGCGAGGTAGCTATGCAGAGAACTCTTTCCCAGGGCGCCTTGTCACAGAGTTTCTAGTGGGTGCGCAAGGGAGGCCAGGGCTCTGACGAAAACAGCCAATAGGGTGTACACACATATATTTATACAACACACAGTTCACTACAGAGACACTGAGATAGAAAGCATAGACATACATAAGACAGTTAAACTAAAAAAAAAACAGTATAGGTTTAGGTACTAGAGGTGAGGAAGTAAGTCAGGCGGCTAGGCTACACGTATAAGTATGGGTGACAAGTACTGGCCTTCTAATCGAGCCGAGAGCGACCCCGTACGTTGTCACAGCCAGGTGCAGTTGGCAGGCTCCTCTCGCAACAACCTCACTCGTGTGGTCCACGTGTTTTCGGGTGTGGTTCGAAACCGTGGCTGACCAATCCTTCCCCGTACTAAAAAACCCTGTTATGACAAGTAAACGACAAATTAAGATGCTGATTATGTGTATAGACGGACGAAAATCAACCCGCTTTGCAACAATAAAGAACAACTCACCAGTTTCCTGGGTAAAGTTAGGTTAACACAAAATGTCACTAACGAAGTTACTAATTTTAGTTGTAACTTTAGAAAAACATCAATCAGAGCTTGAGATAATCGAAATTAGAGGCTCAAAAGATAATTGGCAAAAGTCGCGGAACCATGTAGTCCTCTAGCGCTTCTTCCGTCTTGCCTAGTCATCTCTCATCGATGTCCATAGACTACCTGTCACTCGCCAACCAAAGACAACTCAAGATAAAAATAGAAGACGATGAATCGACTACTTAAAGGAAAACACATTATTTTAGATATTTTTAACCAAGTAGGTACCTACGTATTTTCACTACTACACCATATTTTAAGTTGGGTGTATGGTAAAGTGAATTTCGGCCAGATGGACCGTTGACGTGAATGCGGTGGTGGGTAATGGCTGGATTCGAAAGGTGGAGGTCTGAGTGTGGTGGCGATTCTTGAAAATGGCAAATTTTTACCAGTGGATTAGGCTGTTGATGAAGATGATAATGATCGATTTTAAAGTACATCTAAACTTGGCATAGGATTGGATTTCAACCCTTTTTTAGGCGAACAATTAGCCCATAGGAACTTGGCCTCCTTTTCAACAGGGATGTTTTTGGTGGGATTTCAATACTTTTTTTCAGGAAACCGTAACTATTTTTTCTTTAATAAGCTTTAAAGTGTGCATTATGTATACATGACATTATTTTATACCCACTCCCCCTCTTCTCCCCCCCCCCCCCTCCTCATTGTATTCTCATTTTATCACTGATTCACAAATATTTTTATAAAAAAATCGATTTTCGATTAAGCCAACTAAAGCGTAATAATACCTATGAAGTCCACGTTTAAAGCTTACATACTTCTTAATAATATTCGTGCAAAATTTTCAGTTTAATTAATCGAATAGGTTAATCCCCAATTTACATAGTTTATTAGCCTTCTGCTTACCCCCAAGGTTATTTAGTGTGATTATATATAATGTATATTAATATCATTACATTAAAATGTAGATTATGTTTAGAATATAACCAGCCAAGTGCGAGTCGGACTCCGGCACGGAGGATTCCGTACCAAAAAACAACAAAAAGTCGTACCTTGACGTAAGTTAGTAAGTTGCATGGGAGCCCCCCTTTTTTCTTTTTATTTCACGAGATGGAAAATCCTTAATGGATGATATGCCGGACTCCTCTCTCTCAACAAGACAAGCTCTCGAAAGGATGTCCCAGTAAAGGTCCATTTTGTTTCAATTATTATTTTTTTATGAAAATACAATGCTCGATATTCTGTGAGTATTTCAAGCGTCTACTGGTTGCCCTCATTACCTATTAACACAGAGAAACGCGCGCCTTAGACAGTTCGCGTTGCTCTATTGTGTTATACAACGCGCGTCTTTAGACAGTTCGCGTTGCTCTATAGTGTCATACAACGCGCGTCTTTAGACAAGTCGCGTTACTCTATAGTGTTAACTATCCTTGTATAGATCCTCTACGGTAGGTACAGTACCTATATATTTCAAAAAGAGTTTGCGAACTCTATGTTTAATTTCTTTTTCAGAACATTGATGACATTTGAATGATGACATTATAAACACGATATCTACGTCTACAACATAAATTGTGTGTTTGTACGTAAATTGTTTATACTGGAGAAAAATCTTAAATATGGACTATTTGTTTACTATTTCCTATGAAATAGCCATCTTTGAAATATTACACCTACCTAAAATAATCTGATGAAAGCGTTGTTCACTTTTTAAAAAACAAATATTTACGATGAAAGTCGAAAAATAAGTTAGTATATGACCCTTATAATGTTCAATGATGGCGCCACGAAATTAATTTCATTGAGCAACATTTGATTGTGCTATACCGCCTAAAGTATTCATTTAATTTGCATGGTGTAAAGAGAATGAATGATCTTGATGAAATGTTCAAATTAACTAACGTATTTAAATTGTGACGGATACCTTATTACCGAATATATAAGACAAAATCGCAAAAAAACATGTTTGTTGTATGGAAGCCCCCCTTAAATATTATTATGTTTTTGTTTTCAGTATTTGTTGTTATAGCGGCAACAAAAACACATAATCTGTGAAAATTTCAACTCTCTAGCTATCACCGTTCATGAGATACAGCCTCCTGACGGACAGACAGACAGACAGACAGACAGACAGACAGACGGACAGCGAAGTCTCATGAATAGGGTCCCGTTCTTTGGGTACGGAACCCTAAAAAGGATGACTCACGCTACGCCGTGCCGGGTCCGAGCCGAGTGCCGGCCGCAGCAAGGTCAATAATATATATATTTTCTGTGAACAAACTCACGTTAAACCATAGATTTAGAATTTTTCGCGCTAAATCTATGCGTACGAGTAGCGAAAAATTCTAAATCTATGCGTTAAACCGAGCGGCAACTGAGTGACAGCCGTACTACGGAAAGCGCTCGGAAACAACTCGGTCCCGCCTCGGCTCGGCCACGGCCTGTTGCATGAATACAGTGCCGCCGAGCTTCGCCCGAGCAGTCGTGAATGCAACCGGCTCGGTGACCGTGCTACGGCCGACACTCGGCTCGGACCCGACGCGGTCTAGCGTGAGTCATCCTTTAGAATGCTTGCTGATCTCTAAACTACTGGACGGATTTGATCCAAATATTTCACAAATACGAATAACAATATTCAATGTGCAGTATTGACTTTTCCATAATTTGTATGTATAGAGCATTTGATTGACATTAATCAAAACATTGACAACGTCTTTCTCAAATCTGATTGAGTTTTTAAACATGACATGTGTGAAAATAAAAAGTAAATTAAATCAAAAGAGTCCTCTTATTACTAAGAAGTATTGATACAAATTCGAATCAAAACCCCCAGAAGAAAACAATTGTTACCCCCTTTTAGCCATGTTCTGGAATGAATTTCAATAAAATATGAAACACATCTTCCATAAAGTATGTTAGAGATGATTTATGCAAAATTTGAAGAAGATCCGACCAAGGAATCCTGTGGTCCCATACAAACTTTGTAACCCTTTTCCAACTCACGCTTGACCGATTTCTTAAATTTCTCAATTTTTCGGTAATCTGCATATAACACCCGATCTGTGTGCCAAATTTCATAACGCTAGGACAATTGGAAGTGGCCTAGAGGTTTTGATGACCGGTCAGTGAGTGAGTCAGTCAGTGCCAAAATTAGCTATATTCACAGAGTCATATTTCAGGATCTACTAAAGCTACATCTATGAAATTTGGTACACTGCCTTAGTACTAGTATATGATTACGTACGTACAATTTTATTTCTGTACTTGCAATAGGCACTAAGCTACAGGGGGGTCAAAAGTGGGTCGAAGCGGTTCGTGTAAATAGAGTACGGCATGCGCTGGGCCTGTTGCTGGAACTTGGCCTGCGCACTGCCGTGCGCTTAGATCTGCATGTTATAAACCAAAGTTAGAGAAGTTTTCTACTAAGGTATAAAACTATAAAGCATGACTTTTTTAACTTTCTACCTCAAACGCGGGACGTATGTATATTCTCGAGATGTACCTATTCTCCAGGCTCTGTAGCCCAAGTTTATACCTCAAAGGTAAACCTTAGTAGGTAGTTGAGTACACATAACGGGTGTTCAAATATTACGTCGGTAAGTAATGTATTGGCGCCAAAGCTCCGCCATTTTTTTTTAATTTAATATAGCTGTGGTGTCACTCACACAATCATGACGAATCAATAATAGGGCGTGACAAAGAAATGGACATACAGACATACATACATAGTCTCGAAAAACATTACCCTCCTTTGCAGTCGGGTAAAAAATGATTCTCGATTTAGGTCGTCTTATACAGGCTAGAATCGTGTTTTTTTTTCTTGTTTTTTATGAATCCCACTAAGGTGTCAGACACGCATACGGCCCACCAGAAGGACTTGTGGTCACCGCAGCCTATGGACGTTTGCAACACCAGAGGCGCCACTTTCGCGATGCCGACCCTATGTGTGTTGTTTCCATTTCAAACCGCATAATTTCATTGCTGGAGTTATGTCAGCTTAGACAAAGCAGGTACATTATAAATGTAAATACCTTCCTTGGTACTATGAGGGCAGGAACTTAAATATTTCTTTTGTTAGTTTTAATATTTATTATGTTCTTTACATAATGACACAATTTTATACCTATTATAAAACAGCGCACTTCCCTAACTATTATACCTATTTATGTACTGTATTTTATTTACATTAGAATACAAACTTAAATAGATACTTAGTTACATACATTCGCGACTTTATCTATATAGGTACCCAGTCGAAGGCGTAGTTGGTACCTAACTATATGCTCACATCATCTTCACTTTGTAGTTTTTGGGCACATGATTGTATCCTTTAAATAATTTTATCTAACTGACTATATTCATTATTATCACATAGTATTTCATTACTTTAAAAGATAACTTTGTTTCAAAATCAATCCATCAAATCAGGTAAGTATATCCACGACTAGACGCAGGTCTCTCCCAAATTTAGCCACAAGGTCACATACACGGTCCTGCTCTTATCACATCCAGTCCCAACCTTTATCAGTAACTATGCTTAGTTTAGCCTTTCTAATTCTTTTAAAATAGTTCAATAAAAATATAGGAGGGCTGAAAAATTGTATGACAAAATTCGCTTTGATAGTGTAATAGGGAACTACTACCCGTTTGCTCTAAGTTTGCCGGTCGCCTCCCGTACTACGCCTCTACACCAGCCTCTACGCCAGCGGCAAACTTGAAGCGAACGGGCTACAAATAAAGAGTTTTATTGAAACTGCCTCAAAATGCTTAGTAAACATTTTTGACAAACTATTAATATGGCTATTGATTCAGGCTAACACAATTTATTATCGAACTGAAAACTATTATCTAAAAGATAATGTTATCAATACTAGTACAGTCACAGCACAGATTACCTGTCACGTTGGATGTAAACCAAGTAAGTTACTCTAGTGAGACTCAATAAAGAATAATTTTAGAAGTCGTGTCTACTTCAAAGTTTTATTTGCCTTCTTGGTGATTAAAAAAAACTTTACACTTGAGTAGCTTTATCTGCAGCATTCATTAAAAATTGTTCTGTCACTTCACAAGAATTTCCTTTTCTTCGTTTAGGTGGAGGTTTTGGTGCAGTTCTTGACCTACCCACATTACCACTGACCACATTCACTGAATGTCCTGGCCTAAACTCACGGTTCTTCACTATACTCTCATGTTCTGACAGGGTTACTGTCAAAGGTCTTTGCTGTAATTTTATCCTCTGTTTATCAGACACAGCTTGTAGTGCTAACAGTTGATTATGCATGTTGGGTGAACTCGAGCTGTTCCTGGGTATTGTAGCGTGTGGAGTGCCGGGAGCCGGTGATGGTGCTTGTTCTTCGTCATCTGCATTACTTGGTATTATCTGAGAAAATAATCTTATATTTAAAGCGTCATAGTAAGGAATAACACCATTTAATGTTGAGTAAACTTGAGGGCGTAAACTGTTGTCTTGAACCATTTTTGGCTTTCGTGGTAGTGTGACGTAACCTTTCGTTTTCATATGTTGCGTAGAAGCCTGGTTGTTAGAATTTTGAAATCTACTGTATATAGTTGGGTCGAAAGCTTCAACTCCGTAACCAGGAGATTTTATTGGACATTCATTGTTGTGTGAAGTTCTTCCGCCGGGAGAAACTTTAGTACCTCTAAGAGGAAACGTCAGCAGGTCTGGTGGATACGTTTGTTGGTCGTATGTCACACGGTCTGTGAGTGATGGTTCTGGAGGTACCTTGTTGAGTTCTATATCATGGTGATGGTTGTTGTCTTCTGTTGATGCTGTGAACAAATATGAACTTACTGTTAATTTGAATACAAGTTTTGGAACTCCATGATGATCGTTGGTTCATCATAAAAGGATAACATTTTTATGCTTAAAATGCTTTTCCAAATTCCATAATTATACATGCTATGTATAGGTACCTACACAATCCCTAACTCCTACTTAAATTTAAGAAAAATAAACTCAACAAAATTGGTTTTTAAACTATTTACAGAAGTAGGTACCAACTTAGGACTAATTTATCATTAGGTAATTACTTGTTCTTATGAACAAAACACAAGTAGAAGTCAACAATAATAGAGGTATTCCAGACCCTTGACAAAAAATATTTGAACAAGCTCATGACAGATGGTAAGCACCAAAATGTCTCTTGCCAACCAACGACAAGGATCATTACATTTTATATTCTACTAGCTGACCCGCGCAACTTCGTTTACGTCATATGAGAGTGAGAAAGAGAGTGGTATAGTATTAATATTTTAAGTAATATAATCCCGTCGCGCTTACTCCCGTTGCGTGTCTTATATTTATTAGAGAGCTGTGGTAGGTAGGTACCTATTAATATTTAAAGAGATATAATTGTTCCCGTCGCTTATATTCATTACCATTAGAGTTGACCCGCACAACTTTGTTGACGTGATAATTATAATGTTTCCCGTCGCATTTATTTTTGTCCGGTTTTTGGTACGGAACTCATCGTGTGCGAGTCCGACTCGCACTTGGCCAGTATTATCTTTCAGTTGACTGAATCGACTATCGTCGAGTAGCCTCGCTCATATTTTAAAAAATATTTAGAGTGAAAAAAATATTGTAAGTGAACAATAAACATAAGTAGTAAGTGAAAATGTTTTAACCACGGCATATCATGGACTTGTGTCTTCTACTTTGAGATATGGAGTCATATTCTGGGGCAATGCAACTGGAAAGGATAAGGTTTTCAGAGCACAAAAACGGTGTATACGGTCAATTTGCAACATAGGCAGAACTGATAGCTGCAAACCATATTTCAGAAAATTGAAAATACTTACCTTTCCTTGTCTCTATATTTATGAAACATCTATATTTGTAAAACGTAACTTATTTAAATTTTCACAAGTTACTAGTTCACGTAGAGCTGACAAATTGCATTTGGTTCCATGTAGGACAAAATTATACCACAAAAGCATTTTTGCAATGGCACCGAAGGTGTACAATAAACTGCCAAAACACATTAGACAAAGTGACCTTAGCGGTTTCAAAAAAGAACTATTGACATTTTTAATACAAAAAGCTTATTACTCAATTGTAGATTTTTTCAATGATTATACAAATTGTTGATTTCTATTTAAATTGTATAACTTGACTATGAAATCTTTAATTCATGACATAATTAATTTTGTATAATTTGACATTATTTATATTATAATAACGAAGAATATTTAATAACTATGTTGTATCCTACTACATTACATTAATGCTAATTAATAAGAATGGACTAAAAGAAAAATTTGTATTGCCAATGTAATGGCAGAGCATAGCGCACACCTGTATTTTTCATTGTTAACATCCTACCACCTATGTTCACAAAGGAATAAATGAATTATGAATTATGAATAAAAGATAGGCATATACTGTTCAGGACTTTTTTTGTAACTGTTTAAAAGGAAAAAAAATGTAGTACACAATTTTTACGTAACTTTAACCATTTACGCAACGTACACGTAATGGAAACTCCCAAACGAAATAAATTTTCCCCATTCTCAAAACATTATTCATGGCTGCTCAGCTCCTATTTGTCTTAGCGTGATGTTATATAGCCATTAGCCATTCTCAATAAATGGACTATAAAACTGTGAAATTTGTTTTTGAAATGCAACCAGTAGTTTCTGAGATCCTAGCACAAACAAACTCTTCAGTTTGATAATATTGTGAGCTAACCTTAAAAGAAAGACAAATTAGGTTATTGTGAGCGAATCTTTAAAGATAGACATATGCTGTCGCGGACTTTTTTATAGAACTTTTTAAGAGCAACATTTTTTTAATACACAACTTTTACGTAACTTTAACCATTTAGGCAGCGTACGCCTCGGAAGCTCTCAGACCGTAAAAATAGTTCCCCGTTTTCGAAACATTCTTCGTTGCTGCTCCGCTCCTATTTACCTTAGCGTGATGTTATATAGCCTATAGCCATCCTCAATAAATGGACTATCAAACTGTAAAAGAAGTATTGAAATACTATAAATATAAATACTTTGAACGAAATAGATAGGCACGCCTCATAACGGCAAGTTGCTATGAATATTGTGTCTGATCTTTTTACGATGTTCCCTGTCGTTTCTTTATGTTTACGCCACAGAGAACACAGATACACTTTCTTTGAGTCTGAAATTTAGCATGTGTAAAGAATTTTATTTACAATTTGAATCTGTTTAGCAACTAGGTAGGTAGGTACTCTAACGTTATTGATATGTGAAAAATAAATAAGAAAACGTAGGCAAGTGTAAAATAAATGAGAAAACGTAAATGTAACCTTAGTTTATGCTTTGAATAATATAATGAAGGCTTTAATACCTACATCCATGTCCTTAGGTAGGTTTGTCATAGGAAACACGCTATATGTATTCACAGGTAATAAAAAATCCTAAAATGTTACAATTTTGTTGACTAACAATGGAAGGCCGTAATAAGCTAACTTTTTGGTAATGATACATCAAAGTGAAATTGAACAAGAATTTCCGTTGAGTTTCACGAAGTTATTTCTAAATAAGGTTATGTACCTATTCCAAAATACTTCCTAATTTATTTACTCAAACAAAAACCACACGTAAATTTGAAAGTAGCAATAAACAAAAGACTTGGGGTACGGTTAAAAAATTGAATAACCCTTGTTATTCAATTTTTTTTTGGATTTAAAGAAAATATAAGTGAACTCACACATATCTATCATAATAATAAATCTACATATTATTATAACCAATCTGTTGATATTGCTGTAAACGTTATCCGACATTCCCAAAGAAAAATTGATAACTTGGATTACTAAAACTTGCCACTACTAATGTGAAATGAATGTGTACCTACTTAGGTAAATTATATTATACCTTCTTACCTAATGCAGATTCATTTTCCATTAAAGTTCGATGTAATTCGGACATCTCTGTAGCTTCGGTCGTGAAGGTCGGCAGTGCATCAAATATTCGAGGTGGTTTCGTTACAGGGTTTACTTCAATTTTTAAGGCCTTTTCTGTCTCACAAACTATGGAATTTTCAATTAATTGTTCTCCATTGGAAGGACGAGCATCCTTTTTCATCAGTCTTTCAATTTCATTATTTTGAGTCGTAAAATAGCAAACCAATAATGCAGCACCAAACATAATAACTATAGCAGTTAAACACCCAACAAGAATAGCAAAAGAATCAGTATCCATGCCGACAATAGTCCATGCCCCTCCATATTTAGATAACACAAGAGTCACAGTTTTCTCGTCTCTTCCACCCTGGTTCTCAGCAACACAGGTATAATTTCCTATATCATTGTATCGCGCAAAATGTATAGTGAGGTTGACCCACCGTATCAAATCCATTGTGTTCTCAGTCACACTGTATCTCATTTCTCCAAATGCTTTCATCTCTATAGTTCTACCGTTAAATCGCCAAGCAACTTCAGGTGGTGGATTTCCCACTACTTTACAAGTGAGAGTCACGTTTTCGTCGTAACTTTTGACCCTAGCGTCAGGCACCGGCTCCAAAATCGTCGGCCGACATGCGAAGTTTGACGAATCTAATTCATTCCAAAGTTTGTCTTGTACAGAGGGTGGTCCAGCGCATGATGTGGGCGGGGTGTACAAATTATGACTGATAACCCAATCTCTGAATGTTTGCAAGTTGCAGTCACATCGCCATGGGTTGTTGTGTAAATCTAGACCAGATAAATTTCTCAAATCCATTAAAGTTTCAGGTTTCATATGGTTTAATTTATTACTATTAAGTCGCAATATTTTCAGTTGGGGCAGGTTCACGAAAGCTGTCGTTCCTATTCGGTGTATTCGATTGTTATTGGCCTCGATCTTCTGCAAGAACTTTAAATTGCGAAACATACCATCTTCCAACTTATCAATAGAGTTGTAACTTAAGTTTATCAATCTTAATTTTTCTGTGCCTTTGAAGGTGTCGGGATGCAGTGATTGGATTTTATTCTTAGAAAGGTCTAATTCTATCATGATTGCTAGAGTGGCGAAAGCTGTTTTATGTATCATTTCAATATTGCACTCTTTTAAATACAACTTTTTCAAGTTACTAAGACCAACTTTCTTAAACCCCTCTTGATGTAACTGTTGTAAATTATTATTAGACAGATCTAGTATCTGAATATCGCTACTCAGATTTGCGGGGATTATTTTAAGGCTGGAGTTGAAGCAAATAGCCGCTTTATTCCCAGATTGCCACCTACAGTCGCAAGGTCGCTGACATTCGGTGGTGAAATCTGCTAACGCCGTGGTAAGCAGCAGAAAAGGTATACAGATGATATTCAACCATGTTGTCCAGTATATATGAGCCATTTTGCTTCGATGCCGGTCATTTCTCTGTGCTGGTGCATTACGCCGGCTTGCTCCTCAACTGACGCATTGATATTCTGCAACAAAAGGAAAATTGAAATCAATGTATTATATTTTTACTCCCTAGTTACTCCCTATTCTATATACCGATTTGAAAACAAGATTTATTCACAAAAGGCCAAGACGTCAAGAAAAACAAATATTTGTATTGCCATACATTAATACCTATAATATTGAATTAGATTTATAATTTTAAACCATCATAGAAACTACACTGCCTCAAATCCTTATCACCTACTAAAGAGCTCAAAATTTAATCAAGACCAACATAATTATGTCACTTAACAAGCCAGTTTAGTCGGTTACCCTAAATCCACCAATGGCAATCCCTTACCCCCTGTACCAAGTTCACAGATGTAACGTGTGAGTAACGAACGCAGTAGGTACGTGAAGCACTTTCACGTTGAATTATGTAAACGGTATAAACGTTGTAAGGACTTTGTAACTAAATTAACATATTACAGATGGCGTAGAAAAATATATCCAAGGAATATTTTTTACATTGACATTACAAATACAGCGAAATATTTAGGTATGAAGGTACCTAATTCATTTTCATTTAAGTAAAAGCGATTCCAAGTTCCCTTAGAGGCTTAGACAGTTAATTACTTACCTAAAAGTATTCATCAAAATATTAATTAAATTTTATAAACATTCTTTACCTTGGTTTACAAAATTATATTCTGAATTGACATGAATTAATTGATGAGAAGAGATACACAATGAAAACAACATTGTAGTGGAGGTACATTTGCGTGACAAATCTCCCTCTGTCGTGACGAGAATGACATTACCTATGTGGTCGGCCATAGATCACGTGGGCTTTATGGGGCGTGGGCGCACCCTATGCTTTATAATATGCCATGCTTGTATACAAAACAGGGTATTTTCAAATATCAGTAGGTATTTTATTCTTTATCTGAGCACAGTTTTTAATCTAAGAAATGAAGAAAGAAGCGGAATAATACCCGAACCAACCCTTAAAGAAGCGGGACAGTACTTAAACCCACCAACAATAGATGAGGTTGCATTGGAAACCAAAGACTCCGACAGTTTTTAGCTTTAATCACAGCCTTCTGAAGGGTTAGATTCTGGATCCATCCTTTAGGATCACATAGCTTTTTGTGATGCAGCATGTGTGAAAGATAATCTTTTCCATTTATAAATGTTAGTAAAATGTAGAACCAATTTATCAGCTACTTAGGCACTGTTTTCTTTCGTAATAAATAGCTTCTTAGTGAGAGAGTGAACAAGAGCGTATGCCTTTTTTCATGAATTCGTGGTCACCTTACTTATTCTGTCACTATGAGCGTGCGTGCTATCTGAAAAACCATTTCCCTTTCTGCGGTTGAAAGAGGGTTATTATGTCTTCCTTACTTTATGTGTTATTGGCTCTAAAACATCCATCAACAAAATATAGATTGTTTAATGGATTCCATTATGGACGTGCCTACGGACGGACGGCTGTCCGGATCCCTCGGTGGGCGAGTCCGACTCGCACTTGTCCGGCTTTTTATTATTGTTTGTGTATTCAAATATATAAACTTCACTTTAGCAAATATACATTGCTGAAACTTCGTTCACATTTATGTATATTTCAGAACCCTTAGTAGGTACTAGTCTATATCAACATAGGTCTTGGCTACTAAGCTGTTTTGTAAGCCTACCCGCTGTGTACATAGACTGGCCTGATTTGACTAAACAAGTAACATTAAATGCCTACTTAGTATTTACATTCTACGTGTCGTGATTTAACCAAGCTTATTTTTTGATTTCATTAATAAATCGGTTGAATATTTTTATTTAGGTAGGTACATAATAGCAGACGTCACGGGGTTCACCCGCGTAGTTACCGTTCCCGTGGGAATACGGGAATAGAATAAAATAGCCGATGTCGTCCACAGTAAAAGAATTTTTCAAATCAGTTCCATAAAGGTATTTGGAGCCCATTCAATGGAAACAAACAATCAAATGTTTCCTCTTTGTAATATTGGTAGGGGTAGGTAGGTAACGCCACAAACGGTCATCCATACACTTAGGTATAGTTTCCAACACAAACAGGTCTATTTAATTTCGAAAATAATATAATAATTAATTTATCTGCTTTTGAACAATAAATTTATCTTCTACTATAATCGTTTCACTCAACCCCGGTACTAATATGCTATAATTGACAATAACCTCTTATTCCCCCATATATACCTATCAATCACTCCAAGGTCCGTAATACGGTCGTAAATACCGACATATAACTATATCCTATCACTTACACCAATAATTCCAATCCCGGTCGACAGAAATGAGCCCATCTACCTATTCCCTTTAGATACGCTCCCTACAATAAAGTAATGTAACTTCGATGTATGAGTTTAGAGTGAGATGAAAGTGAAACCTAATTTGGTTAATCTGTTTCAAATTATTGTGTGATTTTATTCAAGCTTTAATGGTTCATATACACGTCACACACACCTTTGTTCCTGAAGGAATAGACAGAGTCGTAGTATACGCCTATATTTTTCTCGTTATGTTTATGTGACACAAAATAGTGAGCATATATTGCCGTGTAAATGAACAGGCGCAAGCTGTAATTAGCTGTTGAAATTTCAAAACCGCTACAATAACCACCTATGTTGAGACTTTTTATTTTACGCGAGGAAAATCCTTCTGGGATGCTTTGCCGGACTCTTACCGACTAATAACCATCACGTATCCCACCTAACAGTCAACGGTTGTCTACGTTCAGCCTGGCTAAAATACTGCTTTGTTATTGGCAACCGGGACAAACGACTTGACAAGCCTTCACTTTCAAAAACACGTAATATTTTGTAACTAACTGGAAATGTCAATAACTGGTCACCCATATGAAGACCAGCCTATAGCGTGACATTTTACCGTAGTGATCGCTTACAGAACACAGAGGTCGGCTATCGGATGTCGGCTATCCTCGTCCGACACCAATAACCGACTGAATGAAAACGCTCTTAGGAGTCAAGGGCTTCTAAACATAATTCAACTACCTATGATAATTTCGGATCTAATAAATAAAACCAGTTATTCGTTTCATTTATTAGATCCGGCTATCTACTTGGCTTAAAATAAATTAAAATCTTCAATAAAGGGCAGCCTTATTTTAACTTTAAATTGAATATTCGCCGAAACCTAAAATTCAAAATTAAAATCAACCGAAGTTGATTCAATAGTAGAACAACCTTGGTAACTTAGTGCACATAGATTACAACAAGGCCTCAAGGGATTTTCTGTCGAACTTGTACCGAATTGCAAAGTAAGATAACGTTATTTTGAAAACTTATGAATCAGAAATATGTTAGGAGTTGGTACTCGTATTATTCCATTCAATTTAGAAGATTGTTTGTTGTGGGGAATATTTGAAATACACTGTTTGTACATTTAGAACTGGCCAGTAACTGAAGATATAACTTTGGTAGTCTGTACTACCTTTATACAACGGTTGAAATAAAGTCTTTCTAAGTTCTGTTTATATTTTAGATATTATAGCCAAACTTTCTACCACCTCAAAATCACTTATTTTGATGTGTCAATTTTCTTGTCTAAACTTTCTAAGTATGTATTTTTACAAACGTATTAAATTCAATTTCAGTCAAACCGGTCCGTCCAGTCATTCTCGTGGTTCAGCAAGACATACAAACAGCACTTCATTTTTCAAATGCTCCAAACCCGACCGAAACGATCGATGAGACGGCCATGACGGACTCAAACGTCACGGTGCTTCTTTACAGTCGTTTATACCACTCACTCACCACTCACTTCCCTTCATCTTGAAGTCCTACCAGTTGCCTCCAATCCCAACTTGGATTTGCAGCCTGGGAACGGATTCATTGTCTGTTAGGTGTAGCTGAGAGCAGGTCATGCTCGTGAAAGAGCCTCCCTTCACCGCCCTTCCCTCAGACGGCGGTGATGAAGAAGCGGGGTAATATCCCACAACAAGCGGGGTAATATCCCACAACAAGCGGTGATCAAACCCAACTCGACGCTGAGGCCACTGGCAACATAGAAGTTTGGTTTTGTCACACCTTCTGTCAAGAGATTGTAGATCTGGGTACCTACTTATCATAAATTATTTCAACTCATCTTCACGTATTCCCGAAATAAAGGTTCTTTCGAGACAGGGAATTAGACAACAAAGTGATCCTAGTCCTACATGGATTTCGTTTTCCTTTTGTGTTACGGAGCCTTGAAAACGTAGCAGCTACCACTCGGCTTTTTATTTTTAATATTGTTGAGCTTTAAACACAGCAAAGATACAAGAAGTAAATTAAATTGGCGTAAGAAGTTTACACATAATTGGGCTTAAAATAATGAATTATTTACGAAAGAATGAACATTTCAAAAACATTTTTCTAATACCTTTTGAGAGCAGGGCTTTGATCGTGCGATACCTTTACACAGAAATGCCTCGGGAATTTCGCGGCTTAAATCGACTCACTTCGCCTTTTAATGTCTAGTTATCTTTTAGTAAATAGAATAATAAATCGACGTCATCATCACTTGAGAAATACTCCAGGCTTGCTTCAGAGTTCTCCACTAGACCGAAGACCAATTTCTTTTATTTGTAGGACCTTGCTTTTCTCTTTCACAGCTATAGGTACAAGTTTTAGGTCTCCAGTAATTCAAACAAGAAAGTCAGTCTTCAGGGTTCTCAATGCTAAAACGTTACCTTACCAAATTTCATCTAATTTTGATTTGAAAATTGGCAGAACTGTATGTCTAAAATGAAGTCTCCGAAAAAATTGTGACTCGTGACCCAGACCAGGAGGTCACTCATACCCATATATTAAAGCATCGCGTCCTATTGGAAAAACATTCATTTTTACAATCATACATACAGGTTCATTTTTAGGAGTGCAAAGCAATAGTGTTACCTACAAGGGAACAAAATAATATATTGATGGAGAGGGTTTCAACCGAAGCGAGTGAATCAAATAATGTTGCCTGAGGATACAATATTTGACGAGCGAGTGACAAAGGCTGTTTTTGATTCCTCTCTATTAAAAAAATGAATAATTTTACGCGTCGTATATTCACCAGGTGACATATATTATATTAACGGCACATAATAGTTTCTCTTTTAAAATTTTCGTGTATCGAACTATTCTATTCTCATTTCCTAATTGCGAATTTAAGTATAATTTGTACAATCCAATAGAATAGGCACTTTGGTCACAGATTAAATAATAGGTATGGTGCTGAAATCTGTTGGTCGTAGAATAAGTGGTCAGACTTCAGCGTCCAATATCAAAACTCACTACTGCTTTTGCGACGACCTCCTTCAGAAAATACGTATTTTCCTGGCATTATGTTTACGATCATCAATACTTTTTTAATAGATGGCACGCAAAATGTGTACCTACAAAGAGAATATGTCATAATAACATGTCTACCTTAACCTTCTCTCACGCCTACAATTGGCATTGAAATCATTTCCCTAACGAGGCCACTTAATTGCTGCGTTTGTTTCCTCGGAACCAGACCGGAATAGCTTTAATTAATTTCAATTGACATCGGTTGGCTACATTTTTGGCTGTTCATATTTATAGTAGCTACACTTTCTATCCTAACTACTTAATTAAAAAAATGCAAAAGTAAATCGATTTGAATAAAGTTATACATTGATAAACTTGAGTTTAGGTACGTATCTACCTACTTTTAAAAAGAAAACGGAAATCTTTCTTTTTGAAGTCGGTTAAAAACCTCAATTAGGTAAACAAGATTCTAAATTCATGAAATTATTTTCATATGACAAGGACTTCATATACCTACCCATGTCCGCAGCTCAACTCTCTAAAATTGGAAACTCGCGTCCTACTCGCTACGTTCCACATTTCGTACAGTAAAAAACTGTCACTTTCAGACAGCCCATAAATTATTGTTATGCAAATATCAAGTTATTTCGTTGCTCACAAAAAGGTTTACTTATATGTGTATGTTATTCAATTTTATGTCCCTAATTTAGGTATATGACAATCAGGGCTAATAAAAGTAGTCACCGGGGCCTGTAGTACCTACAAGGTGTAGGTACGACTTGATTCGTTCCCTAAATCGGCAAAGTTTGAAAAAATCAATGTAAAGGGCTTATTTCACAACCTAAGTGTACGTGGAAGAAAACTCCTATTGGACTTGGACTTGATGTACACAACTCAAATTTTAACGGTAAACATCTCATCTGATAAGATTGGACGGAGATGCAATAGTTTGACCAACTCTTCCACCTCCTAAAAGATTTAAAAAGTTTAGGTACTTAAGAGGTAAGGTACTAAAAACTTTATTTATACAGGTTTCTTTTCTGGATATACATTAGTACATCAATTATTCATATACATAGGTACCTTTAATATACAGCGATCATAAAAGCACACAGTGTTCCTATAATTCCCCATAAAAGTAAACCTTGCACGATCTATTATTTACCTATTATGTGTAGTGACAGGTCACACTACGCTTTGTACGGTTGATAAGTTTATTGTATTAAATAGCGATGAGAGGAGGTGTGGTACCGGGGTGGAATGTTCCTTCGATATAAAGGGAGGATCCCCCTACTAGGTAAGTGGGTCAAGTCTGGCAGGCCAGATCGGTTTTCAAGCTTCGGCGGCTCTCGTATATTAGGATTCTACAGCCCAGGGGGAACACCATGTGGATAGGCCTGGTAGGTAGGATGAAGGCCGTAGAAGATTCCGTACAGAAGGTCCCATCTAAGAATGAAGCAATTGTATCGACGCAGTACCTAGCGGAACATTTGACAGTGTTGAAACAGTGCAGACTTATCTTACAACAGCTCTTTGGTTATTTTGACTAGTAGGTACCTACCTAAGTGGTGGTGAGTACCTAGTTTTAAGTTACCTACTGTAGTATCACATTCGACTGTTGGACATAGGCCTTTCCTAACTTGATTTTGAGAGGGTGATTGACGTTATAGGAGGTACCCAACCCACGCTAGCTCGACGGGTTGGTACCTACAGGGTTCCGAAATGAGTTTCGATGATCTCGTCCGTTAAGTCAGCAGGTGCACCACCCGCAGGTGGGTCCCAAAAATCTCGGTATGGCTTCATCATAACCAGGCATATACCTAGATACCTACGCCGAAACTCAAGACAATCAGAATATACGTGAAAGCTTTCTAGAAAAGAAACTTACCAAATGCTTATTGATGTTGCTGTTGATGCGCTTTCACCATTATCTGGAACAATCGATATTATAATATTATTTTCGTGTTCAATGTTAAATGAGACGAATAATGTTATGGGAAATTTTTACACAATCCCTTTTAGACCAAATTCAGCCGCCATAACCTCGAATTATATAAGTAGATTGCTGTCTACCATTTATTATACAAGAAAGCCGTGAGATCGTTCTCACCAGACTGCCCCTCTCTAACACGTTTATTGTAAAAGTGAAAGTTCAATCCGATTGACGTTGTTATTTTTGGTTTATTTAAAACTTTGAACAGATGATCCACGTGACCTAGCAACAGAGTCACAGACTACAGACAAAGTCTCGCCATAAGCCCCTCTGCACTCTATTTCATAGAGAGGGGCTAAAAGGGCTTGTTTTCCAAATGATTTATACACACCGCAACAACCGGAGCGTAGGCATATTTGATTCAGAATTCCTACATTCCGACCCTATTCAGACATTGTAATTATTTCGTAGCAAAATGTGATTAGGGGCTTTCGGTTAGCACAACAAGGGTAGGTACTAATATTTGATTATCTGTTTTTTAGTCGTTTCTAATAAACTACAGAACCCATTTGAAAATTTATTTCACTGTTGGGAATCTACACTATCACCGGGTAACATAGGCTATAATATTTTATTCTCGTATTCCCACGGGAACGAGAGCTACATGTGTGAAACCGCGTGACGTCTGCTAGTCATTTTATAAAAGCTAAAAGTTTCTCTGAGCATATCATAAGAATGATGATCGACTGTGAATTACGTGTCATGGTTAGCTTGCCATTTATCGGCAAGGAGAAGTCGAGGCATAATGTAGTTTTACATAAAAACCAATAAACTCGCCCACACTATATGAAATATGATTTATAGTAAAATCTCATAAGTACAAAAAAGCTTACAATGCCAGCTAAAACTGTAGAAGGCTGTTCAAAATTCAACAATGGCTAGTGGCGGCTTTTTGTCGCCCGGACATAAAACGAGCTTTGTGACGTCACCGGATACGTGAGTGCTGGAACCGTCATACATAGAAAGGCAACATGGCTACTTTCTAAAATTCAGTCTTGTCATTCATTGAGATGTGCCCCGATACAATCATTCGTAAAACTGATCATCGGCGAAATGACCATTCGGAGTTTTAACAGTCGACCATACAACCATTCGTTGAATTTATCATCGGCGAAATGAGCGTTCGGAATTTTGAGGGTCGGCCAGATTATTTCGAAATTATGACGTGGACTCACACATACTAACTTTCCATAAGTATATGGAGATGGACCTGTATTGATTACTGCTCTGCTCCCCTGAGCAATAGCATGATAGCCTTCCTTCCTCAGGAAATCTACCATCTAACAGAAAAATAATTAAAAAATATTTTTGTTCAAATTACGTAGGTAATTAAGTAGGTAGTTCCTGAGACTGTCTGACCCCTTTTTTTTACGAGTGGAAATCCTACATGGATGCCCCTAATATCCAGAAACTTGACCTCGATTTATAATTTTTTCATTCATTTCATCTATAATATTCTGTACATAGTAGGTATTATTTATTCGTTGTACAGTCTGTGTTATGTTTTAGATAATTATGCCAGGGTTGATTGTATACCAAACTATTGAGTAAATTACTGTTGACGGTAACTTCATGAATAATCTAACTAAGCTAACACATTATGATAAGATTGTCCAGACCCTCCAAAAAGCATTTTAAGTATGATTACATTAAAAGCGTTTTGTATTTAATTAAGCCGCCCTTTTAGCAGGTCCTAACAAAATATAGACATTGTAATTAATATACTTCGACATTATGTCAATTCATTTATATTTTACATGGGTTACTGAGGGTTTTTTAGTGCTTAAAATTGTCACATTGAAATGTAATCACGTCTGTTTAATATTTTACTTCTGAAAATAAATTTCAAGACTTCAAACATTGGCACACGAGGGTTTACATAAATTAAATAATCTTCATATCTTAGTTGATATTGCAGTAACTATTATCCATGTGTATTTCTAGCTTCCATCAGCTGAATTAGTAACATCGTTAGATACAGATAATAATATATCAGTGTAGCGCCAACTCATAGATTTAGAAAGTACCAACGTAGCGAAAAATCCTAAATCTATGCGCCAAGTAACAAACAGTTTACATTGTCTCTTGTTACATATTAAGATACAAACTGAATCACTGTAAACGGCAGTTCTATTTGTGATTAATTTTCACTCAAAGATGAAATGTCTATTTACAATTATTTCCGTTTCCCGACAACGCTAATGGCATCCACGAGATTTATCAAAATAAATTGGTCTTAAATGGATATTTCGCTAGTGTTAATGCCAATTAAAGCATTTTGTTTACTGTACCGGTGAGTAGCGGTTTTGATGAGCGTTCAACTCAGCCTGAAATGACGGTAATAGCTGAATGATGACATCAGCTGCAGTGACGAGAGTATATTTTTAGTATAACAGTAGGTATATTACTTATCAAATTTTATAATTCTAGGACAACGGGATCGGAGAGTACCTACCTACCCTATTAATTTTGATTATCTATCCGGACGGATACCCTTTCCTTCATGGGTTCCGTTTTTCCTTTTGAGGTACGGAACAATAAAAATTTGTTCAAATTCACTTCCGAATATTTATGGAGTGTGAAGTTAAATCTGTAATACGCTGAATGAACCCCAACCCCTAGCTCCTATCCCGGATAATATATAGCAGTCGTCTGTAGACGTGGAACGATCATCTTTGAATAACTAACAATACCCTTAGGTACTTGAGTTATTACTTAGAGAACTATTAAACAAACATGAACGGACCTAACTTATACTTAGCCGCGTTCCCAGACTTGCTAAAATCATTTTAATTGCAATACTTCTGGCGGTATAACTCATTGTTGGAGCACAAAACACATATTGATTATAATTATACTTTTTAGAGCATTGATCCGAAGGGTAAAATCGAGACGTTGTGACTGTGACTTCGCTGTTCGTCTGTCACGAGGCATCTCAGAAACCGTGATAGTTAGAAAGCTGAAATTTTCACGGATGACGAATTTCTGTTGCCGCTATAACAACAAATAGTAAAATCAAAATTTAAATTCTATAACTTCCCTTTAAATTCCTAATACCTGTACCTACTATTAGCACTCTGTCGAGAGCATCTGGGGGTCATATAACTCGATCCAGTGGTCCCTGTAGTAGCAGGAGAGATTATGAAAGTTTAAAAGTTACATAGGTACCTACATAATTAGTAGATACTAAATAAAGAGTGGGTATTTAAGTTATTTTTTACATGAAAAATAGACATCATGCCTTGCAACTTACCTAATTTTGCCTTAACACTTAACTTCTCTTTCATAAAACAAAAACAACCCTCATTCCAAGTAAAAATAAAGACAACCATCGTCCTAAAACACCAAAAGTTAAAGAGTTAAAAACCACAAATGAAAATCCTTTTCGCTACCAAAAATAATAGCTCCCGAAACTAATTCATTACGCCGAATGTAAAAAAAAACAACCTAAACAATCTCTTACAGGACTCGAACCTGCAATAAATATATCTACTGACATGACTTCAGTAAGCACTTTAGTGTGTCTCTCCACAATCTATTTATGTGAAAAAGTAACAAGGCTTTAGATAGGTAGGTACTTCTAACTACATTTACTGAATAAAGAACTTCAAACCTAAATGAAAGTAGTAGTTGTCTTACTATTTCCAAATAAATTAATTTGTTGTTAAGGACCTTGTCACTAGAAAGCTTGTCCAAAAAAGCTATAACGAGTTAAAGGAATTTTTGCGATACAAGGGCGCCTGGAAATGATCTACTTGCTCTACTAGGCTACTCAAGCAAAAAGGCCTTGTTCTGGTTGTTTTCCAAGTAGGTACCGTTTAGATTTATTATACAAAATGAAGAATTTTGAATTTGACTAAGAATAAAAATACGGCGTAAAAAACGAATATTGACACCAATACTAGAGCAGTTTTCTATAATCAATCTTTAAACCAACATACTTCAAGTACCTACTATAAGAAACATACATTTATTATTTTCGGGACTAAACGGAGAATAGCTGATATTTCCAGCTCCCTTAAAACTATTTTAATATAAATCCCTCGATAGAAAAATGAAGGCTCCTTTTAATTCCCGGTCGATTGCAAATTTTGGGAAACAGTTAGATGTCCTCTAAGTTAATTTAAATACAAAAAAAGAAAGGTATTAGCTTTCTCTAATGCGCCATAAAAATTATTTCTCCAAGACGGATGTCTTGGAGAAATAATTTTTATGGCGCATAATTTTTTTTGACGTTTAGCGTTCGGGATGTGGGCTATTACACACTCGTGCTTTTTCTTTACCATTCCCGCACTCGTGCGTTTTCTCTCCCAATTGTCAAAATAATGTCTGTGATTCATGCAAATATTTCTAAAAAAAGATACCAACTTGTTTTAATATCATTTTAAAAGTTTTTTGATTAAAATTTAAGCATAAATTAATATAAGTATCGGCCAAATTAAATTTATTTATGAAAGCAACAATAATATCCTTAAAGGTTATTACAGTACCTACATGTGTTTGGACCTCCATTACCTACGTTTATTCCAGATGGCCAGCATTTAATTTAACGGGTTTGTTTGCCATTATGGACCCAAAACGTACCATTACAACTTAGCAAAAGTAAGTCCTGCCACTGAATAAATAGGTTAGCAATTTTTATAACCGCTTTTTTACTAGGTTCTGTAGGTACTTACTAATGTTAAGGGTACTAACGTGATAGATAGCAGTATAAAACTCAAGGCAAGTAATTTCCTTCTAACGTTGGAACGGAACAGCAACAGCAATAAGTACGTCCACTTAAAAAAAATACACTGTCAGTAATTACAGACCTAATCGACAAACTGCTTTAATAATTCAACAGATTAAAAAGCAATTCTTTCCTCTAGGGAACACATTTAATGTAATATATTCCTTAGAGCAAGATAGATGTTTTAATAGTAGTTTATGACACTGTTGCATAATAAGGGTTCTTATAACACGAGTGTGTTTTAAAAAAACAACCCGTAGGCGAGTTTTTTTATAGCATCACACGAGTGTTATAAGACCAAGTTATGTACAGTGTCATACACTACTTTATCTACTCTCATACTATAATACCTGATTTCATTTAGTGATATGTAGTTGCTCCTTGATTTCGCCGGTAACAGGTTCATGGTCATATTTGACGCAGTTTCCAGAATGTCTGGTGGTGTACAATTACCACCATCCTCGCTTTAAGACGTGTTTTTACACAAAAACTAATTTATTTTACAAACAAAACCAAACTTTGTTTAATTTAAATGTAAAATGTTGGCGCCAAGGCGCAAACATCGATTGCGCATGCGTGTTTCTTTTTTTTTTCAGGCTCCGGAGGCAATTTATTTTTTTAAAGTAGAGGTTCAAACTTCTTTTTAATACAGTTGCTTGAAAAGTGGCGTATTACAGGGACGTTTAGCGTTCGGGATGTGGGCTATTACACACTCGTGCTTTTTCTTTACCATTCCCGCACTCGTGCGTTTTCTCTCCCAATTGTCAAAATAATGTCTGTGATTCATGCAAATATTTCTAAAAAAAGATACCAACTTGTTTTAATATCATTTTAAAAGTTTTTTGATTAAAATTTAAGCATAAATTAATATAAGTATCGGCCAAATTAAATTTATAAATATAAAAAAAGTTGCCTGTATGAAGTGCACTGCCATAGTCTCTGCTTAGGAAGGTATATATTCTTTCACGGTTGGCGCCATTTTGGATATTCAGGTTTATTGTGTTTTTATTATTTTATAAAATTGCTTATTTTTTTTGCAATTGTATTAAAAATAGTTGTTCAATACAACGTGTGGGACTGTTATTTAAACTCGTTCCGACTGTCTACCCTCGCCTTCGGCTCGGGTCAACACCTGTCGTAACTCGTTGTAATAACAGAAATCCCACACTTGTATCGAAAACTACTATTTTCCAGCTGGAGGTTGTTTATGGTGTATCGTAATGATTAAAAAGTTTTATTATGATATAGTTGTCCATACAAGACCTGTATCGTAATAAAACTTTTTTTTTGGCCTGTGCGTAATGTTTGTCATAAGAGTATTGATTTCAATTTTACAATCTTTGTATTATAGTATCAGAGTAGATAAAAAAAAAAGACGTGTGGCACTCGGGGACTGCCGCGGTAAAGCTATTACATAGCATTTTTTACCGACTATGCTAGTATAATTATTTCTATATAAGAATACTAGCTGATGCCCGCAGCTTCGCCCGCGTAAAATTTGTTACCGCGGGAAGTTATTCCCGGGATAAAAGGTAGCCTATGTGTTATTCCAGACTATAATGTATCTCTGTTACCAAATTTCAGCCCGATCCGTTCAGCGGTTTGAGCGTGAAAGAGTAACAAACATCCACACTCACAAACATTCGCATTTATAATATTAGTAAGAAGTAAGATTTTAAGGCCTATGTTCAACAAAGTAAAGTACCAAGTACCTACTTGACTGTGGACATTTGGGCTTTTGGACTTTTGGCCTATTGGCCTTTTGGACTTTTGGACTTTTGGACTTTTGGACTTTTGGCCTTTTGGACTTTTGGACTTTTGTACTATTGGACTTTTGTACTATTGGACTTTTGGACTTTTGGACTTTTGGACTTTTGGACTTTTGGACTTTTGGACTTTTGGACTTTTGGACTTTTGGACTTTTGGACTTTTGGACTAAAGTCCAAAAGGCCAAAAGGCAGGAATCTTAGCATTATGTTATGTAGCCTATAGCCACTATCAATTAATGTACCTACTTACTATCGAACAGTTTTTGAAACCCTACCAGTAGTTTCAGTAAGACTTGCCTTGGTATGATGTGATCGTGGTCCCTTTGCAGCGTGTGTCCAATCTAGCGCAGCAGCTACACTTCCGACGTTTGATCTGTTGGTGGATAGGGGTCTCACTGCAGCGTTCCAATAGTCTTACGTTCGTGATGTTCTCGGGCCCGTATGTACCGAGGATCCATTGGAGGCAGCGTTTGACGAAGACTTATAGCTGGTAGCTGGTGCGAAATGTCTTTAGTGACCTTCCATGTCTCGCATCCGTATAGCAGTTAGCAGTACAGTTTTAACGTTTACTTTGTTTTGAGTTTCACTCTTCGTGTCTTTTGGACTTTTGGACTTTTGGACTAAAGTCCAAAAGGCCAAAAGGCAGGAATCTTAGCATTATGTTATGTAGCCTATAGCCACTATCAATTAATGTACCTACTTACTATCGAACAGTTTTTGAAACCCTACCAGTAGTTTTAGTAAGACTTGCCTTGGTATGATGTGATCGTGGTCCCTTTGCAGCGTGTGTCCAATCTAGCGCAGCAGCTACACTTCCGACGTTTGATCTGTTGGTCTCACTGCAGCGTTCCAATAGTCTTACGTTCGTGATGTTCTCGGGCCCGTATGTACCGAGGATTCATTGGAGACAGCGTTTGACGAAGACTTATAGCTGGTAGCTGGTGCGAAATGTCTTTAGTGACCTTCCATGTCTCGCATCCGTATAGCAGTTAGCAGTACAGTTTTAACGTTTACTTTGTTTTGAGTTTCACTCTTCGTGTCCATTTTCGCAACTGCCCACGGGGCGCGGCTGTGTAAAGGTTGTTCTGGCCTTGGCGAGACTCGAAATGATGTAAGGTACTCTTCTATCCCATCAGTTTCTGACACGACACTCCCGAGGTACGTGAATTAGTGCCTCCACCACATCTCTTGCGTCTGTCGATTTTAATTTCAGTCCAGCCATTCGCTGCCTCATCCTGCTCGTTGTCCTGCACGTTGTCCTGCAGACATGCATGACGGCGTGTGTGTGCCTCAGCAGGCACAGGACATCGGCATCATTTAAATCCTCCAGGATATCAGTATAGGCCCCATTCTATGCCGCGCCGATTGTTCTTTGCGGTATTCAGCATTATACCATCTATTTTCTATGGATGGTTGTTAACTATCCTGTTATCTTCATAACGATCCTCTAAGGTAGGTACAGTACGTATTTTCAAAAGAGTTTGTGAACTCTATTTTTAATTTCTTTTTCAGAATATTGATGACATTTGATTGATGTCATTTTATACACGTTACGTCTACTACATTGATACATGTAATAAAATTCTAACACGCCGGTGTTTGTATGTAAATTGTTTATACTGAGGAAAATTCTATACTGAGGAATAGCTTTAACCATTAAGCTCTATTTTGATTAAGCAAACAGGGCAGATTCACACGCTACTTGATGAGTATGATTAATAAATACCTCTAATTTCATAGACCTTGTGTGACGTAAACAAAGTTGCGAGGGTCAGCTAGTTAAAAGATAAAACAATAGGTTTCTTCTTAAAAACTATTTTTACAAATTTTATGGTAATAATAGACATTCTTTGAAATATGCATGTATGGTATTGTTGTGACTTTTATGACACGTTTAAAGTACATAGGTATGAGATAGATGGCGCTCGCGGCTACGTCAGCGTGAAATTTTCTTCCCGCTTCCCATGGGAACGTACTCCCGGGTTTGGTTATCTTTATAGCAGTATTATATATAAATTAACAAAACAAAAAATAATACTGCATTGGTGATAATAATAATAAAATGTATGTATATAGAGTACTCACCTCTTATATTTGCTCCATGGTACTCACTCATTTTCTTTCACTATTTTTCGTGACTTTCTTCATTAATAACTGCACTTTGTTTATTCATATTTAAAACACTTTTTACACAAATTATACGAGTACAGTTCACTGTTGTACATAGATGATGAATACCTATACACCTATAGTCGATATTTTATTTAGACGAAGTAAATTGACAGCAACTAATGTAATTGACAGCATCGAAATTGTCATTTCACATTATGAACTCTAAATTCGACCAGCACTCTTAATTCAACTTTGGTCGAGTGGTTAAGACGCGGATCGGTACGCAGAAGGCGCAAGATCGATTCTGGGTACAAGCATCAATTTTTGGATTATTTGACACAATATAATAATATATAACGACTGCAGAGTTCATAATTGACGTAAACAAAAAATTTATGAAGTGCGAGACGAGATACACGAACGTGGCCGAAGGTAGCCGAGAGTGTGACTCGTTTTCGTGACACAATTTCTGGATTCGGTCTCCACGCAAGGCCCGCGATAGAAGCTATGCAATAGCTTAAATATTATATACCTAAACAAATTCTGTTGATAAATCGATACAAAAGTTTCTGAATATTGAAAGTGCAAAACTCTGCACTGGCAATGTCTACACTTTAACGTAAGTTCACACAATACTACGGAACTAGTAGAACATCTTTAAGAATCGCTGAACTGAAAGGGTGGAATGTGCAGACTGTGATTTTAAATTCCCTGTATAAAGTTTTAACAAAATGGACGGGACTAAGAAATCTGTGGAGTCGGTGGTAATTGGAAGAGTAGCTTTGAATGTGATCCTTCTTTTAGTGCTTAACTTTTATCTCAAAGTTAACATTATTTTCGTACCTACTGACCAGAAATAATTACAAAATGGCATTATAAATTTTTATAGACTGAGGTATTTAGGCTTTTACGGCGACGCACGTCTAGCTAATTGGGGCCACTCTCATAGTTCTCGAGATTCTCTGACAGCGATCCTCAAGTTGGTGGCCCGATGTTGTGCCCCTTTATGCTCCGAGCAAGGATACAGTTTTTTCTTTTCATTGTTAGTTACAAGTTGTTACAACTAATAAATCGCCAATTATGACACTTCAACAAACCACGGCATTGAGGCAGGTAGGTATAGTAGGTAGGTATGTGTCCAATGACCTGATGTATTATATCCTCACGAACCGCCTGAACTATCTGAATAAATCTTTATTACCTATTAACCTGCCATTGTTCTGCTAAAATGCTTACAGGTGGTTGTTATATCCTCAATGTGTTTGAATTAGCTGTTAGGGTTCATATAATTTCGATTTTGTAGATAGGTACGGCCGAAATGTTTACCTAAAATGTAGGTATAGTGATCGAAAATTATTGAGGTCCAAGGAAATTTAGTTTATCCACCGAGTGTGAGCCTGGAAATAATCAGACCTTAGATATTAATATAGATCCTGATAATATTTATTGTAGCCATTATATCTAATATTTAACCGGCAATGAAAATGTGGGTAGAACTGATTCCTTTAAAATATCAAGATAATTCAGTCCTATTGTTTATTTTGATAGAAAAAGACGTACTTAGCTTTTTGTTAATCAAGGGTATGAGCTATCTAAAAAGCTTCAGTAGATATAAAAAGCTAAGGCCATACTGACCCTATGTTCCGAACCTGACCCGAAAATCTAACCCGGTTTCGGGTTAGGTTAGGAACTTGAAAAAAAAATGTAATATTTGTTCCGAACGTAACCCTCTTCTTCCTAACCTGACCCGACGTCTCGTTCCCATCATAACCCGAATTACGCAGATTGGTCATTCTCTGTAATCTTTCTCAAAATAAAAATGTACATATATGTGTCAAATCAGTATATAATATTTACTATTTTGTGATAATTAACAGAACGATTAATTCAACCATAATAAGTGAATGGTTAACACCCCGACTCGGATGGATTAGGTTAGAAGGCCTTAGCCTTCGTGGTTATTTTTTTTGTTTTATCGACGAGTTCTTATTTTACATTATTTCGATTTATTAACATTTACGATTTTTACATTTTTCGATTACAGAGAATGACCAATCTGCGCAATTCGGGTTATGATAGGAACGAGACCGTCGGGTCAGGTTAGGAAGAGGGTTACGTTCGGAACAAATATTACATTTTTATTCAAGTTCCTAACCTAACCCGCGACCGGGTCAGGTTTTCGGGTCAGGTTCGGAATAATCGATACAAACTTTGTTTTACGTGACTCTTACAACTTACTCACAATTTAGAAATCCGTCAGAGGAAAGTGATAAAGAAATGGATATGCGAACCTTCTACATATGTACAATATTAATTTGTTTAAAACACTAACTAAGCTTACCTGCAGTATAACTTATTGTAATAGAAATTGAAACTTCTACTACCTAAATAAGTTTTATAATAGTTTCTTTGTATAGAATCTCGTTCTCATAAAAATGCTGCATGCAGAAAATCTGTGGAACATGCTGAACACTATGTACCTAATTCATTTAGGTATCATCTTTATGCCTAACCCAGTTTCGAACAATAAATGATTATTCATTTTAATATTTTTGCTAAACATAAGTACAACCCGACGGAAATATCTGCGAACCTGGCTTCCCCTCGCGCTTCCCCACACCTCACCCCGTTTTCGCCTATCCAGTATTACCCGCGCGCCAATGGAATATACTTGTCTTGTAATCGGCCTTTTCCATTGAATTTGACAAGGTTCAGCACATTCTGATTGCGTTCGAATTATACCGTACAGTTTTTTTCTTCTTTTTCTTGGACTTTCTCGGCTTGAGAGTACCTATGCCAAAGTCAAGTGAATTTCATTGTGTAAATATAATCATTTTCATGTTGAGAATCTTCTTAACAGCAGCGTATTCATGTATGTCCAAGTTTGGACTAAGTTCTACTCTAGTGGGTAAGGCGGTGGTGCCTTACTAGGGCTTGCTGTGGAATTTGTCGACAACTCGCGTTTCACTGCGCTTTATCACTTTCCAACACTTTTGCACATTGTCAAACCTTTATGTTTAATAATCCATCATAAATTACACGTAAAAACTCAAAAATAAACTAGTTTTTAAAAACTTATTACAACAAAATGTAACGCTTGTCTGAAAGCTTCCCGCCGAATCCTCTACCGCCACATTGGGGCAAGATACCCTAATATGTGGCAGAAAATGCGAAAACTAATATTGGATTTTGAACTATCTAATACAACTGGCTTCTAGTAGATTATTGCTTCGTTTTGACACTTTCAAATTGACCGATCACTTACACGCATTTCCTATTATAATTATAGTTTGTAAGTAGTCGTGAAAGTGCGAATGATTATAAATTAAATTGCTTTTATTTGATTTGCGTTGTAGTGTCGTGATTTATATAAGAAATTAGCTTAATTTTGCTATGGAACCTTCAAGTTTAGGTAAGTCGCAATATTTTAACAACATTTAATTTGGTAATATGGTACATTAAACATATAAAACCAAGGAATACATTTATAGCACTACAATTTTCACTACATTCAAAATCAGCTGAAGTTTTAGTTATGTATTGGAGTGAATATGAATTTAGTTTCTTTTTGTAAACAACCCATACAATATCAGCATCTCGAAACTAAAAAAACTTTTTGCCACTTTTTGCTACTTTGAAAATTACAGTGATTTTTGTAGTTTTACTATTTGATTTCCATTATGCAACATAAATTATTTTGTTCTAGAAACGAGTTCAAAAACAATATTTGCTTCAAGAAATGAACTTGTTAACATAATGCGATGCTCGGTAGAAAGATACTTTGAAATATAATTAAATTTTTAGATTTTTGAGTTGCGAAAACGTACAAAATATGATGATAAAGTTGATATTAATTTTAATAAAAAACTGACACAATTTAAATATAGGTCAAGATGGTCAAAAGCTTGTAAAATCGATGAAAAATAATTAAGATTGGCTTGAGACATCATTTCGTTTCCTATCATCACGGAAAAAAATTTGAAGAATCGTGGCCGACCGGAAATTACATTTGAGCTATCATCTGAACGTTCAAAACGGGCCTAACCGTCCTATTAACGACTAGCTGACGTCACACGTTTCACTTTTAGCCCCTGTTCCCCTGGGAATACGGGAATAAAATTCGATGTTCACAGGGAAGAGTGTAAAGAAATTTTCAAATCGGTCCAGTAGTTTCGTAGCCTATTCGATGCAAACAAACAAACAAACAGACAATCAAATCCTTCCTCTTTATAATCCTACTAACGTTTAATGATATGCCTCACAAGTGAGGAAAAATAGGATATGCAATTCGTACTCTACGTAGCCGATTTCTTACACTGGCAGCTACGAGTATATGCTGCCATGGTGTACAGACGGCTACTTATCGCCTGAGTTCCACAATATACTACAAATATCTATTTTAGTTATATTTAGCATCCACAAAAGCGATATTGCTAAACAATGGATTTAATGCCAAAGAAAAGGGTATCTTGCCCCAGTGTACAGTTTGCATGACGTCATTATGACAGGTTCGCAGATATTTCCGCTGGGCTGTACCTAATGGATGTTTTCAAGGTACTGGCATAATATATAAATATTGCCATCGAGACAACATTGCATCTACAGATTTTTTTTGAAAATCATTGAACATGTTAGGTATATATATTGTAATCGCATCCTAAGTCTACGTAATATAATCTCATTCCAGGATATTAGTTATCGTTTGCGCCGGTAGTCTTGTAAATTTCGGCGCATTAGTTCAAATATGATATTTCAGAATATTCATGAAATATAATCTCGTAATGGTAACTCAAGGCTTATGTAGGTATGTACCTACTAATGTTTAGTAAGTTTATGCAGTTAAACGTAGACCGTCGTCTCGTGTCATCTACAGAACACAGAGAAGTAATTTATTGTGGGTTTCTTTATAATTATGAAGATACAATTATGTTAAAGATAGATATCACAAATTGAAGGATTAACAATTTCTTCAAAAACTCTATATGAGGAAAATGAAATTTTGCGATAAAAGTTACCGTTGTCCTGAAAATCGCGAAATTTTTTTTCCAGGTTGGTACCGGAATGATTAAGAACTTCTGAATATTATTTTTCAACGCCCTTGCTCATAAATTGGTTTTTATCACATGGCTTTTTTTTGACAATGAAGAAACACACGTCCTATTGGTTTTTTGTACGTCATAATATTAGGTATATTGCGCAATGTGAAACCTTTTTTTTTCTACAATTTTACAAAAAACCCTTGTTTAAAAATTTGTATCAAAGTGGCCAGATTCCTTGCACCCTTTAACAAGACAACAGGCAAGTTTTATGAATTATTATTCATACCTCTCTACCAATCGCATAGGTAGAATAAAGATATAGAGTTTAGAGAAGAGATTAATGTGAAAACGTAGATAATCTATATCCGTTTAGGACTCAAAAACAAGATTGTCATTATTTCATGGTGTTATCGTATCACATTTGTCCTTGAAGAATAATAATACTAATGGATAAGGTTATTGCACAATATTTCATAAATTGTGCAATATGTATGCAATATAATTATTGTACCTACATTGCAACATATTGTGCAACTTTCTGCAATGGGATATAAATAGCCTTCAATTAATTAATAAAAGATAAAAAAATTAAAAGTCACATAACAAATATTATACTTTAGAGTAGATATTGAGCATTGCTCTATATTATTCTATTCTACAATAGGAGATAAATATCAAAGTATTCGCAGTTTCATAATGGCAATGCAATGCAAAAACACGGCAATGGGCTCACCCACCTATTACGTGGGACATAAAACTACGAGTATAAAGTAAAATGTGGGGATACACTATGCCTCTGCCGACTCCTTCGGGGATAAAGGCGTGACTATATGTATGTATATATGTATTCACAGTTTCTTGTCAAGATTTTCAATTTTAGCTGTCTGAAAAATATAAATAGTATAATGTTTATGTGTAATTAACACACACGCCCATTTTTACCCCACGTGTAGGTAACACTTTTACCTATACAACCAATGATATAAAAACTATAGATACGTTATAGACACTTGAAAATGGCAACACGTAAAGTAGGTAATTACCTGAAAATCTGAGTCGCGGCTGTAGGGTTAGCGAAAGTTCGATCAGCACTGTTTTAAATTCTGTTAGTAAAGAAAACTCGAAAAAAACATGCCTCCATGTATCTTCAAATGATGCACAAGCTACACAGCAACTGTTCAATATAAAAACGTGTCATTTCATGCGTAAGTACAATAGAAATAATATTATTATTTAATTTTCTCGGATCGATAAAATGGCGGCAAGCATAATAATACACAAGGAAAATATACTCTATAGTCTATGGTTTGGCGCCCGCGGCCCGTAAGGGGATGTCGGGGAGATTTTGTACTAATGTTTTATTTTGCTATTTGAATATTTCTTTTATTTAGGTAATTATATTTCTTTAAAAAATAGAAATTATTAAAATAACAAATATTTGGATTACTTACTAGGTACTAAATTATTACCTACTTATTTGTATGATATTGTTATATTTTTATTTTATGACTTAAATTACGTTAATAATTACTAATCTGATAAACTACATTAACATTTTATTAATTTAAATATTACGTACTTTATCCGTAAATACATTAATCATATTATGACACAGTAAGTGAAATTCAAGTTTCCCTTTTTCCCCACATTCCTCTAATATTGACTTCATGCATGCTAACACAGATAATTAATACAATTCTTTTTCAAATTTAGAAATGTTTAGCTATTTTTGAAAGCCGCAATGTTCGTGTATAACGTGTCTATACAGGATGTTGATCTGCATTTGTGCATTACTTGCACACATGACTGTACTGCATAAACTCGTTGATATTTCGGGATAAAACGAGACACCTTTTTTTACACTTTTTTTTTCTGCTTAAATTCTTTTCTATTTGCTACGGGAACTCTACTGCTTATACTAAACCAATATTAAGTGAAAAAATGGGGCAGTAAAATTAAGTTCTTAATAATTATTAAATAAAATAAATTTAAAAAGCAACTCGTATGAATCGGTTCTAAATATTCTAATAATATACTATTACCTACATAGGTACATTTTCACCGTTCATTCAAAACCGTTTCTTCTTTGCCTACAGTTTAGTAGGCACATACAAATGTGTAGGCATAGGCAAAGGAGGCCTGCGGTGGCGGCGCGGCGCGTGTAAGTTACCCCTCCAACCCCCGCGCAGGAGCGAGCGGCTCAGGCGGCGCCTTTGATCGGTGAATTTGAAATTTTGAATTAATTAGTCGCTCGCCCGCGTTCAGCGTGAGTATAACCGCACGCGCCGATATCTACGTAACGTCCGTAACAACACCGGTAACGATGTCAGAGCGTTACAGTAACGTTGAGTTGGTGGAAATGGTGCGCCTTTACGCTATTTCTAATAATAACGTTGTTGATGCAATTCGCATGTTCAGGGAAATGTTTCCAGACCGACCAATACCATCTCGTCGCATGATGCTTGCCGCCACACAGCGCTTAAGGGATCACCGACAGTTCGAGGTTCCTCGACATGCACAAGGTCGTGGTACACAAGGCCTATCAGCTGATCGGCAAGAGCAGATTCTCAATTATTTTGAGGAAGAACCTCGAGCCAGTACGCGTGAAGCCGGTCGCCGTTTCGGTGTTCATCATACCACAGTGTGGAAGCTGCTGAATCGCGAACTAATGCATCCGTTCCATTTCCGACGTGTTCAAGAGTTGCATCCGCAGGACAATAACGCTCGGACAGTTTTTTGTCACTGGCTCCTTGAACATCAGGACGTGAACATTTTGTGGTCCGACGAATCATTGTTTACGCGCGTGGGCGTTTATAACGTCCACAATGAACATTGGTGGGCTCACCGACAACACAACCCACATGTTACTACGCGGGACTCGTTCCAGGTCCGGTTTAGTCTGAATGTGTGGGCTGGTATCATCGGTGATCATCTACTTGGCCCATATTTTATTGACGGTCGTTTGAACAGTGCTACATACTTGGTGCTACTCCGACATGTGGTTAATGAGATGCTCGATGACATTCCACTCGCATTTCATAGGGACTTGTACTTCCAACAGGACGGTGCGCCACCTCACTATGAACGCCAAGTGCGCGAATATTTAAGTGAAGTGTTTGGTACGCAGTGGATAGGCCGTGGTGGACCGGTAGCCTGGCCGCCGCGTTCACCCGACCTAACGCCCTTAGACTTTTATTTGTGGGGAGATATTAAAAGACTTGTTTACAATGAAGACATTGGAGTGTTACACAATTACGTGAAAGAATTGTTTTGGCATTTGAACAAATAAAAACAAATGTGCTAGTGCTTCGCAGCTTAAAACGCAACTTAGTGCGCCGCGCCAATCTGTGCATAGACACTGGGGGTGAGCATTTTGAACAATTATTGCGTGTTACATGATTTTGTAAATAGGTATTTAAGCTTTGATTCTCAATTAATTCTGTAAATAAGTTCATTTAAAATTTTTAACTACGCCAGAAATGCTTCATTTCAGAATACTTTTCTCATACCTAATGTTTACTAACAGTACTTAATGTTTTTGTTTGCAATTGCATGATAAATAGCGTGTTTCTGCCGGTCCTAAGCCCTTGAAGTAGGAAGGAATCTTTTAAATCAACATAAACTCATCATCAAATCATTAATATCAAATCAAAAAAGTACATAAAGGTCACCGAACTTGTCAGCTGGAACTAAAAACTCATGAAACCTAATAACTAATGGCTCCCCTACACTGCCCGCAAAGTTCATAGGCGAAGTACTCTAGAAACTTTGTCTAAGTTCGAAAAAAGTGCGTCACTACACACTCAGTGGTGTCAGTAGCCTGCGCACGCACATTGCCGCCGTTTGTAATGAACAAAGAAATTTGTGTGGCAGAGTTTCCAGGAACAACATAATTTGCTCCTGACCACTGTTTGACGCTGATAATTGGATCACATACACCAAAGCACTAATTATAGCTTAAATCACGCGCCGGCAAAGCACCGGCACACACGATGTCGGCCAAGTAGTGTAGAGAGGTACTTCGTGAACGCACTTCCCGCATCTTTGGGCCCATTGACTGAGGCGCAAAAATCGACAGCAAATAAAGTCGCCTGAGGGGAGGTATAGTTTTTGACGAGGTAAGCCGAAGTGCCTCTTTACACTATCGTATTCATTTAACTTCGTTCAACTTCGCGGGCAGTGTAGAGGAGCCATGAGATGCGATACGTAGCCGCATTATCTAGGTACCTACTATTGTCTAGCTTTAAGCCCAGGCCACACCGCCAGCGGGCGGGCGAGCGAGCTAGGCGGGCGGGTGAATTGAGATATTGAAGTTATGCAAACTACGCGACATTGCCGAGCTAAACTATGGGGTTTACACCAAAAACTACATACGGAAGGGCGAACCGGGTAGTGCGGATGAGACTAGACACGTGGACACTGCTATTCGAATGACAAGCGACGACTAGTCTGAGTACCCGAAACGGGGAGGACGGTAGTTAAGCTAGCGAAGCGGGCGCGCCTAACGACGAAAACGAGTAGCTTCGCTCGCATCAGCCACGTAGGTTATTCGGCAGCTCGCAGTGTGCCTAGCTCGCTCACCCGCCCGCTGGCAGTGTGACTTGCGCTTTAGCGTTGGCTCGGCGACGTAAACATTAAATACACGGGTGAAGATTTTTTCTTCGTAAATCATATTTCACTAAAAACAGGATTTTTGGGGTTTTGTTATCTACGTATGTTTGTGTTGCTTGCAATCGATAATACCTATAGTACACTACGCACTGAAGGAGGCTTGTGCACGACCAAATCAACAGCTTGTATATGATACGTCTTTGTATACAACAGCCTACTGACACCTATACCTACCACAGCCTACAGTCTACTGTGCCCATACGTAGAGTAAAAAAGGCACGGGCAAGAAATTATTCAAGTATCTCATATAATATTGTTCGTAAAAAAATTTAATCCGTTTGAATTTATCAATATTTTGATGTGCGCATAATTGAAGATTTTTTGTCAACGGTATGGGCGGCTGTGTTTCATAAAATTTTACGCGGGTAGCGCGAACAATCTATAATGACTTTACAAAATTATTTTAATTATTATGACTCATATCTGCTGAAGCACAACCCTAGCAGAACTCGATTGCACAATATTGTGAAATCGTTGCAATATAAATGTGTAACGGGTTAAGCTAAGCCGCATTGGAGCACCAGCTTTTACATCAAGCACAGCTACTGACGTCATTGAAAACGACAAAATGAGAGGACATTTTGAGCATGACTTTTTTGACTGCCAGCCATTCCCTCCTCGGTTTGGGCCTTGGGTACTTGGTTTTGGACCTTGGGGTCGAGGGCGACTCACCGAATGCACTGAATTTGGCAGACCTGGTTGCGGATCTCATGGAATAACTGGATGCAAGCGTCGCTGCCAGAGGTCCACTTCTCCGCCACCTCGTAAAGGTCATCATCATGAAAGGTCAGGTCGGCATGAGCAAGAGCATGAAGGTGAAAGACCCGCGCCTTGTGAAGATGGAAATGACAATCAAGAGCATTCTAGACCAGACGGACGTGGTCAGAACGATCAAGTAGAAGAACCCCGCGGTCATGGTCAGTGTCAGGAACCATCAAACTGGGGATTCCATCATCACAATTGGTTTGGTCCACATCACCGTGGTTTTGGACCAATTCATTGTGGTTTTGGGTCAGACCATCATGGTTTTGGGCCAAGATCTTGTCCAAGGGGAGGCTTTGATAGGTTCGGTTTCAGTTTTGAGCACCGCGGCCCGTGGGCAAGGTTGGCTCACCATAGACCCGGTCCGTATGACAGACCTTGTGGACGTCAAGGAGACTGCGAAGCTCGTCATTGCAGGCATCACTGCTCAGGGAATAAAGAAAAACGTGGACATCATGAGAAACATTGTGGGAGAAAAGAAAATCAACCTTGTTGGTGTAAGAACAAGGATCAAGATGTAACTGGAGACACTGTGTTGGTGCCGCGAATTGTCGTGGAAAGAGCCCCCGCTAGACCGCAATTTGTTTGAAGGAAAATGGAAATTTAGTTTTTTTTAACATAGAAACTAGTTAATAAATGTATAATAATATTTATCTCTCGTATTTATTTCACCTGACCGATAAGCACTGTTACACAGTGTTAGATAATAATGTTTTAATCGAAAGGACGCGAGCAGTTCATTGATAAAATACGTAGATAATCACGTCATTATCTCCAAAGATATAGACAGATGCTATTTATATGCCGAGGCGTAAAGGTCATAGCACACTATAACCACCCCGCTCCAACACCGCTCCCACCCAACACTGCCCTAAAAGAAGGCTACTGCTCGCAGTCTACGCGACGACAACTAGCACGCACCCAGCAGTCCACGCGGCGACAGCTAGCAGACGGCCAGCTGTCCACCCGCCGACCGCTCTCGCCTTTCGCAATAGACATAGTTCGCGATATCGGTGCCGGTGCGGCGGCTGCTAGCAGTAAGCGCGCGGGCACCGCGCCGACCGCTCGTCTACAATGCACGGCCAGCGAGGCGTCCACTCCCGAGCAGTCTGACGGCGGTAAGCTCGCTGGCAGCGAGCTGTCTGCTAATTGATGATGGCAATGTAAAATATATCTAAAGAGCAATATTTAAAGCCTATATTTGAATTATATTGTTTTTGCCGGGTGGGAGCGGAGTCGTTATAGTGGGCTTTGACCTTAACACTTGGGTGGTTTAATTTGCCATACCTACATTTGCCATACATTAATTTTTTGTTGTTTTTTTGTTCGGAACCTTGCGTGTGCAAGTACGACACACACTTGGCCGGTTTTTCCGCTTCATATGTTCACGTATTATTAGTCAGTGATAGCAGGCAGAGTTTCCGTTGCAAATAAAAACGAATTCTACATGAAAAAGAATAAACTAAAAATAAAATATCACGAAAATATTAACGAATGCAGGCAGTAGAGTCATGTGTGCACAAATGCAAATCTGTATGTTGTAGGTATAATACCACTACAGAAGTATAGATTATATATTTTTTCATTCCTTCTATTCGAAAAGTATCACTTTGCACCACGATAACGGGGCGCAAAATAGCTTTTTTCTGTTAAGAGCTATTTTTATTTTTAGCTATTTATTATATATTTTATTTTTATTCTATTTTTATTTTAATTTTTAGCGGGCGGCATAGTGATTTGAATTTGGAACTTGAACATTTCATAGAAATCGATCGCAAATAGGGAATATGCATGATTTTTTTTTATAACTTAAATGAATTCATTACATCATCATAAAATAAAAATATTATGTAAGTAAGTTTTAAAATTATCAAATTATTCTTCAAATTCAAATTTAAAACATTGATTAAATTTGAGCACTTGAAACGCCACCAATATTGGCGCCATTTTGATGACGAAAGATGTCACTTGTCAATCCGTGTATGTTTGTAATGTTTGTTTCAGTCAGTGAGTCCCACACAAAGCCGCCTTGCTCCCCCGAAACAAGGCAGCGAAGTGCCTAACCTGCAGTCCCCGCGTTTAAAAAAAAAAAACTCTAACCACTGGACTACGAGGTCAGTCGAGGTATCTAATGGTATAAAATATTTCATGTAACAGACATCGTAAAGGCATCTTATTTGTATACCTAATATAATATAGATTTACTAGAAATCACCATAGGGACTGAGTTTTAAACAATTTTTCACCATAGGAACTGAGTTTTAAACAGTTTTAGACACTTTTAGCTCAGCATGAATATTGACGCCTATAAGTTGAATGTTGTGTGAGACAAATGACGTCACATTTCGTGGCGACCAATGGTGAAGCTTTTTGCAAGTTTGAATTTCGCTCTCAGGATTTTCACTTTTAATGCAGTATTTTACAGGTTTTAAATGATAAATAAATAAAAAAAAAACCTTTTAATTATAATTAAATGATAATAAAAAATGAGATATAAAAAAAAAAAGTTTTGAGGCAATATGAATTTTATGCATATTTCCTATTGTATGAATTACTGACTGGTAGGTGTTGGCTGCACAGCGCGGTGTCCTGAGCTTACTAAAAAAAAAACTAAAGAGCGCCATTTATCTGTTCGTGTTTGTCATTATTAATGTTCTTGTAATCAGTAAACATATTTTATTGTATTCTGCAAATATAATAAGTTGTACGTCGAGTTATGAAAGTGACAATTCACGAACTCTTGAAACAATAACTATACTCAATGATATAAAAACTATAGATACGTTATAGACACTTGAAAATGGCAACACGTAAAGAAGGTAATTACCTGAAAATCTGTGACGCGGCTGTAGGGTTAGCGAAAGTTCTATTAGCACTGTTTTAAATTCTGTTAGTAAAGAAAACTCGAAAAAAACATGCCTTCATGTATCTTCAGATGATGCACAAGCTACACAGCAACTGTTCAATATAAAATCGTGTCATTTCATGCGTAAGTACAATAGAAATAATAATATTATTTCATTTTCTCGGATCGATAAAATGGCGGCAAGCTTATTGAATGCAGAAGGAAAATGTACTCTATAGTCTGTGGTTTGGCGCCCGCGACCCGTAAGGGGAAGGCGGGGAGATTTTGTACTAATGTTTTATTTTGCTATTTGAATATTTTTTTTATTTAGGTAATTATATTTCTTTAAAAAATAATGATACATAAAAATAATATAAAAAATGTGTGCGTGTACTAGTGTACACACGTAAGAAGTGAAACTTCTTCATAACCTTATTTTTCAAGCCCAAAAGTCCAAAAGCCCAAAACCCAAAAACCCAAAAGCCCAAGAGCACAAAAGCCGAAAAGCCCAAAAGCCGAAAAGCCGAAAATCCCAAAAGCCGAAAAGCTCAAAAGCCCTAAAGCCCAAAAGCCCAAAAGTCCAAAAGCCCAAAGTCCCAAAGTACAAAAGTCCAAAAATCTACAAACGACATGCTATCCCTGGATAAAGTACTCTTAATTCGAATCCACCGTGGTGGGGACGAAAACAAAGATGGCGCGTAACGAAAAAACGTGACGTGACGTGACGCTAAATTTTTTCCAACGCCGATAAAGAAGTTTCACTTCAATAATATTAAGATTATTAAAATGATTTAAATTACAAATATTTGGATTACTTACTAGGTAGATACCTACTAAATTATTACTTATTAAATAAATGTTTCTGTATGATATTGTTATATTTTTATTTTATGACTTAAATTACGTTAATAATTACTAATCCGATAAACTACATTAACATTTTATAAATTTAAATATTACGTACTTTACTCGTAAATACATTAACTATATTATGTCTCAGTAAGTGAAATTCAAGTTTCCCTTTTTCCCCACATTCCTCTGATATTGACTTCATGCATGCTGCCACAGATAATTTATAGAATTCTTTTTTTCAAATTTATAAAAATTTAGCTGTTTTTGAAAGCCGCAATGTTGGTGTACAACGTGTATATATCAAAGACTTCTATATAAACTGAGGTAGACATGCCCTACGCACCGATTTTTGAAACCTATAAACTGATCTAATTAGCAGCGTTGCTCGCACTGTTGTGAGTCAAAACTTCGAGAGTAGGTGCTCGACTTGCAATCGGAGTCCATACGCCTTCTCTTTTACTCTTTTTCTATTCGTATATTGCTATTGTGTGTGGTGACAATTACGTAAAAAATATTTATAAGTGAGTGCAGTCTTATTATTGTGTGTATTTGAGGATTGCTTTTGAAATCTCGTTTGTTAGAGTACGGCGCGTCTACCTCAGTTTATATAGAAGTCTTTGGTATATATATGATACGTCTTTGATGCTACCACAGATAATTTATAGAATTCTTTTTTCAGATTTATAAAAGTTTAGCTGTTTTTGAAAGCCGCAATGTTCGTGTATAACGTGTCTATATATGATACGTCTTTGACTATACTACGATTTTTAATTCGAGTCAGTAAAATGACATTTTCAGTGTTGCGGGATTTTTGTCAAAAATAAATAGTGATGTGGTTGAATCGAGTTTTACAATTAAAAGTTAGTCGAGATTATATTTTTTAATTCCATATCAAACAGTAATTAAATCAATACATATAATAAAATCGTAACAGGTCGCTGTCTGTACATGGAAGATAAATAAGAAAAAATATTATAGGGGGGCTTTATGAACGCAATAGAACCCAAAACAATGATTTTTAGAATTTTTGTCTGTTTGTCTGTATGTCTGTATGTCTGTATGTCTGTATATCTGTTTGTCTGCACGGTTGTGCACGCTAATCTCAGCAACCGCTCAACCGATTGCAATGCGGTTTTTTTTATTGTGTTGAGGTTTGCCTCAGTTAACATTTAGCGTTTGTTTTATGTAAATCGGTTTAGAAATAAAAGAGTTATAACATTTTTAAGAATTAGATATTTTGAAAATTTTAATTGTAGGGGTTTCTTTGAATGTGAGTGAACCTAAACTGGCGTGTTGGCTTAATCATAAAAGAGTCTATTTTAAAACAATTGAATTTGAATTGTTTAAAAATAGTCTTAATCATTAAGCTCTTTTATGATTAAGCAAACAGGGCACTTTCAGACGCTGCTTGATGACTCTGATGAAGAAATACCTTTCCTTTCATACACCTTATGTTACGTAAACGAAGTTGCGGGCTCAGCTAGTTGTAAATAAATCGGAAGAGTTTGTTTGTTTCAACACTAAGATCATAAAACACTACTGGGTTACATTTCAAAAATTATTTTATAGTTTCGTAATCCATTTATTAGGAATGGCTATAGGCTTTATATAATCAGGCTAAAACAAATAAGAGTGGAGCAGTCGTGAAGAATGGAAATTTCGAAAACGGGGAAAAAATATTCCCGTATTCCCATGAGAATTGGAGTTACGCGGCAAAACCGCGTGACGTTCGCTATACTATTTCCATTTCTTTATTTTCTCGATGACAGGTCCATGACAGTTCCTGTGAAAACTTGTACGAGCGTCTTTTTTACATTATGTATGCATTATTTTATAAAAATATGACATTTACGCAGGTACAAGGTTATACCTGACTCTAAGAAACTGATAGGGATTGAGCTATCGATAAACATAACACGATAACAGATTCGATATTTTTTTACAAAATGTAAGAAACTAAACTACTTACCTACTGCCGGATACTTTGCACAAATTTACTAACTAGTAGATATTATATTTCAGTACAAGACGTTACACGTGTTAATTTTTGATTGATAATGCCAACTTCTCTAAAATTTTCGAAGCGTTTGTAAAATAAGTAGGTATAGGTAGGTAGGTACTCGACCATGCAACAAAATAAGTATAATGACAGGTAATCTTTATTTATTTATTTTAATCAAAATCTGACGAATCCTCACTGTCACTTGATGAGCTCTCTCCAACATTTATTATAATTTCCTGTACATCTACATTATCGAATGCCACATGATTATTTCCCAATCCGTAGCTATAATGTTTTGGCTTCTTCTCACGATTTTTTCCGAGTTTTCGGCAGTAACATCCGCACATGCATTTTTTAATAAATCTAACATCTTGATTGCCGTAAAAGGGGAATAGTTATTGTTTCGAGCGGCGTCCTATCATTTGTGCCCATATTAGTTCTATATAAATTGTACTGGCAATGATACGATATTCGATCAATTTACGATATTCGATCGATATCATTACTTATTTGGTCGCAACACTAAAACTATCAAAGTAGAACTGTCATCGAGAAAATAAAGAAATGGAAAGACTATAGTTCATGACATTTCATTTATAATTAACTAGCTGATCCGCGCAACTTCGTTTGCGTCACATCTTACTTCTTACTAATTTAAATTATAAATGTGAAAGTTTGTGAGTGTGGATGTTTGTTACTCTTTCACGCTCAAACTGTTCGACGGATCGGGCTGAAATTTGATACAGAGATACATTATAGTCTGGAATATCACATAGGCTATCTTTTATCCCGGGAATAAATACCCGCGGGAACTAATTTTACGCGGGCGAAGCTGCGGGCTTCAGCTAGTATTACATAAAACCACCTATACCGTATTTCAACTCATTCAAATAATGCAGTAAACAAACAATTTGGATCTCGATTGCTCCATAATTATTTCCCTACATTTAAATATAATCACTTTTCTAGGAACCATAGTTTGTTTTATACAAACATTTTACACCAATTTACCTTGAAAATAATTTCATGAAAAGTACTTTGATGACAAAAATTTAAAACTGTCATTTTTGCTTGTCCTTAAATTATTTTTTCATCCCATCTTTTCGAAAAGCATCACTATGCACCACGATAACAAGGCGCAAAATATAAATAATCTTTTCTATTAAGGGCTTTTTAGCGGGCGGCAAAGTGATTTGAATTTGGAACTTGGAACTGAATTTATAACATTCATAGAAATCGAACGCAAATAGTATAACATAAGTATAACGTAATCAGTATACCTACATAATTTTATTGTATTCTGCAAATATAATGAGTTCTACGTCGAATTATGACAGTGACCATGCATTAACTCCTGAATGACTATTAGAAGCTATCTACGTCGTACAAAACTCATTTTTTCTCATAGAAAGTGGATGAAAAGTAGAATATATTACATAAAAGCAAATTATTTTGCCCTCGGGCGGTGTACTTTGAATCCCTCACTGCGCACAGAATTCTATGTTAGAATCCCTCGCTAAGCTCGGGATTCTATTCGAGAATCCTTAGCTTCGCTCCGTGATTCAAAGTAGCGCCGTGCATCGCCGTCAAAATACTATTTTGCTCCCTTGTTATACAACCTACTATTTTCTACGACCATTTGGTAATTTGCATACTACATAACCACAAGTCGGAAGAATGGGTGGAGACCCTGATGGTCAGCAATGTGGCTAGATAGCTCAGCCCGCATAGGGCGATGGCCGTTAGGATGATAAGGGGATACCGCACGATCTCAGGTGAGGTGGCATGCCTCCTAGTTGGAACCCCTCCATGGGACCTGAAAGCAAAAGCCAAGGGTCTGCGTCTCGAGAAATCGAGGCCCAGCGGTCCCTGCTCCACAAGGAAAACGTGGAGATATGGAAGGTGCGACTTGAGCAAACAAAGGGGGGATCCGCCACAATCGCGGCCGTCAGACCGGTCATGGACGAGTGGCTGGAGAGAAGAGACGGTGCTTTCTCCTACCGGTTGACACAGATACTTGCCGGGCACGGTAGCTTCGGTAAGTATCTGTGGCGAAGACACCGGGAATCCACAGCACTGCGAGGACCGCAGGGATGACATAGCGCTGCGGTCCTCGCAGTGCAGTGCACGGCAAGATTAAGTCTATTATAAAAAAATTCAGTCCAGTCAATTCAATTATTAAGTCAATTATTTTAAAATAGCCTTAATCATTAATCTCTTTTATGATTAAGCCAACACGCCATTTTAGATTTACCATCACATTCAAAGAAACCCCTACAATTAAAATTTTCAAAATATCTGATTCTTAAAAATGTTATAACTTTTTTATTTATAAACTGATTGACATGAAATAAACGCTAAGTGTTAAGTGGAGCAAACCTCAACACAAAAAAAACCGCGTTGCAATCGGTTAAGCGGTTACTGAGATAAGCGTGCACAAACGTACCGACAAACAGATATACAGACATACAGACGAACAGACAAAAATTCTAAAAATCATTGTTTTGGGTTCTATTGCGTTCATAAAGCCCCCTTATAATATTTTATCTTATTTATCTTCCATTTACAGACAGCGACCTGTTACGATTTTATTATATGTATTGATTGATTGATATTGATGATATGTAATACATAGATATTATATATTTACAACATAAAATTTAAAATACAATACAAAAACACCTTTACACCTAATAAAATAAAGAATGACTAAAATGTCTAAGTCTATTGATTGTCGAACATCACTATTGTAGCGGGTCACCCTTTTTTGTATCAGTGACAGTTGCACTTGTCATTTTACTGACTGAGTTTAATAATCCGACTTTATAGAAGGTAACTACGTCGTACAAAACTTATTTTTTCTCATAGAAAGGTAATGAAATTATTTTTTCCTCGTGCGGTGTACTTTGAATCCCTCACTACGCTCAAGATTCTACGTTAGAATCCCTCGCTATGCTGGGGATTCTAGAATAGAATTATAATTAAATGATAATAACCATTCTCAGCCGGCTCAAATAGGCGAGTCCGCGTTGAAAACCAATACCTGTAGATTACTTATCAATATGATTTTTTTTTTCTACAAATTGTACGGTCAAAAATAAATTAAAACTACGAAAATATTGACCTCGGTGTCGCGTCCGGTCCCGTATTGCAGCGAAAATTATTTTTTATCTTTTTTTCTCCAATATAGGTGTTATATGTGCATATATTCACAAATAACTTGATAACTATTTACTCTATTTATAACATTACTAAGCCATTATCGGCACTACTAGACAAGTTACAACTGGTTGTCTTTACGTCCGACGTTCAGAATTGACTTCAGTGGCGCGCACCGATTCGTTCATTACTCTGTATCTCTAGCGACTGCAAGAATAGTTGTTCGAGTAATACAAACTGTCAGTTACTCCGCACCGGTGGTAAGGACTAGACGTCGGTGTGTCATCGCCCCACTGTTTTGTTAAGGTTCGTAATCATTTTCGGTGGCTTGGTATATACCTAAAATTGATCTCGGTGCATCCATTTTATCCTCAAGTATTTCAACAAATGATGTAAAGCTATATTAAAAGTGTGTCTTTTATGTATAAGATTTCAGTAAAAAACATTAAGTATTCATAATACAGATTACTTTTAAAAACATATAGGATTTTGCTAAATATTTTGATTTCAGTGCCCTTGATTCCGGTGTTTTTTAGTGGAAATACTTGCACGGAGTTCAATATTTAAAAGCACTGAAATCAATCAATAATTTATTTATTTGCATTTTTAACTGCCTCGTTGGTCTGGAGGTAAAAAAGTACGACTGCGAATAACGAGGTCTTGGGTTCGATTCCCACCAGAGCCAAATATCTGTGTGATCACTTGATCACTGCACTCTAAACTGTTTCTGAATATCGGATTGCTTTTGTTTCATCTCACCTCGCCTCGACTTATCTCATCTCAGTTCATCTATTTAATTGCTTTTCTTACTATCCCATCTCACCTCATCTCTGCTGATTTGATCATAGTAAGTTCTAGGACTATCCGATATACAGAAAAAAGTTGCAAAACATGGAAACCTGTGAAAGACCGTGTGCTTATTTGGCAGTTTAAACATAGGTAGTAGGTATACGTATGAGTATAATCTAACGAAACTAAACAAGAAAGCCGTGAGATTGTTCTCACCAGACTGCCCCTCTCTAACACGTTTATTGTGAAAGTGAAGGTTCAATCCGATTGACGTTGTCATTTTTGATTTATTTTAAACTTTGAACAGATGATCCACGTGACCAAGTGACGTAGTTTAATGCGACAGAGTCACAGCTACAGACAAAGTCTTGCCATAAGCCCCTCTGCACTCTATTTTATAGAGAGGGACTAAAACTGACCAACAATTTTTGCGACAAAAGTATTTGTCAACGTGGAAAATGTGTTAGTAGTAACTAACCATTTTTCCACGTTGCATTAATAGGTAGGTAGGTATTTCGTCCGAGTGTCCGAACAATGAAATATCGCGTGAGGTGTAAAATGTGTAAATCCACCTGTTCCGTCGACTTCGTATTTTGCATATTTAGGTATGCCAAGAGTTATTATGAATATTGTAATTTTTGGACCGTTAAGAATTCTATGCTATACCTACTATTTGCATTAGTAACTACTTATTTACATACTTAGATTTTTGAACAGCGGTTGTGGAGGGGAATATTCACTAGGGAGGGTACCGTATCCTATTATGGAACATTTTAATTTATCAATGTCCCATTCAACTTAATAAAGTAAGACAGTCCGTAGTATTTATAACAAAATAACGGCGTTAATATGTTGGACTGGCTGAGTACCGAAGTTTATCCGAGGCTCTACTGAAATAGGCTACGATGAGTTAAGGAACTTTCTTTAGCGAGAGAAAGCTAAAGATCCTTTAAGAAGCGGTAGCGATGATAAGCGATACTTTGCTTTTACTACAAAGCAAGTAACTACTCGTAATATTCCATCATCATCGTCATCGAGGAGCTAGTATTACTGCTCGTAAGCATCACGTGGAAGGACCACGTGACCGGTCATCCAGACGACCAGCATACTGTCCACCAAAGCAAGCACTGGCCCCCTTTTCAATTTATGCAGAAGAACAGACATCATGATAGTTTTATAGATAAGCTTAACCAGTATTTTAGAATCAGCGCCATCAAGTTCACTAGACATTTCAGTAACTGTCACAAAAATTAAATTAATTTAATTAGTTTTCATTGTCACTTAGCTTAGCTTTAATATTGCTTATTGTATAGCGCATACCTAAATGCAAAAGGCGTTATTTAAGAGCGTACAATGCAAGGCTCACGAGTTCATTATTTAGCATAACAAAACCTTAACAAGTAAGGAACGATGGTGGAATTATATCGACTCTTGCTTTAAGCGGTCGGTCGGGGTTGTTTTAATTATTTTCATAGCGGAGCGGAGGCGTGAGTTTCTTGTAAATGGGTTTATGAGAAAATAGGAGCTTGCGTCCATAATGAACCCCTCTCGTCCAACCCGTAAACGAAGAAAAATACTTTTGGGTTTTCATGACATGGGTAGAAAGTATTTATACAAAATAAATCGGAAGTAACTATATAAGGATAGCCTAGTCCAATACCTCCATGGGACCTGGAAGCGAGAGCACTTGCTTCACAATTTAAATGGCGCAAGGAGACACAGGCTGGGGCGGGGCCACAGGCCTGCGTCTCGAGTAGGTAATCGAGGCTCGGCGGTCCTAGCTCCACCAGGAAACCGTGGAGACATGGAAGGTGCGACTCGAGTCGTGGACGAGTGGCTGGAGAGTAGACACAGTGCTCTCTCCAACCGGTTGTCGCAGATACTTACCGGGCACGGGAGCTTCGGTAAATATCTGTGTAGAGTGCCAGATGGACTGACGACCTGGAAATGGTCGCAAGCTGGACCTGGATGCGGAAGGAGCAGGATCGTATGTTGTGGCGTAATTTGGAAGAGGCGTGCGTCCAGCAGTGGACTGCTATAGGCTGATTTCATGAAATGATTTGAATTGGTAATTGATACCGTTTACTCAAAAAGGCGTCATAGCAGCTTCAGAAAATGAAGTTACTAAACTAAGTTCAGAAATTATACGACATCTGTGACGAAAATTAACTCAAATATTTGACAAAATCCAAAAAATTGGTTGCAAAGGTAATATTCTAACTTATTGTATACCATTATCTGAGCCCACGCACTTAAATTAAGTCGTTTGTAAAAGAAATATTAAGTGCCAAAATTTTCGTTTCATTCTTACATATTATGTAAGAATGAAATAAAAAATTCGGAAAAGTTACGGAACATAATAATTATTTTCGGGATAACCGATCTTTACGCGGGTGGAGTCACGGGTATATGTTATAGTATCTATTAGTAAACGAGTTCAGCAAACATCAGCAATTCAAACTTTTGATCAAAGGTCCACTTTAAAATTAATGTTAAGTAACTCTTTGATCTCCAAGAAGTTGGATATCACAACATCACGACACAGATAGAAAAGGCGAATTACGTTAAAATAACATCTTACGAAAAAGGTTTCGTTAATGAAGTTGATTTATGATTAAATCAATTTATACTATCTTAGTCTTTAACCAGCGAAAGATCCTTTCTCGAACTTGTTTATTATTCGAATATATAAAATCTTTAAATAATAAATGCCTTTCTTAGATCGTTAATATTGAAGAAATTCTATGACTTTCTTAGAAGCTATGAACCAGATTCACGACAAATAGTCTTTTTAGTTTTACTGTAATTTTAGTATATTCTGAGAAAGGCTTTCATTTAATTCCACGTTACACCTTCTGTTTTGAGCGCCATTTCCACGTGCTGGCGAGTCAAACTTACTTTTTAACCCCCGACGGAAACCCGAACGGGGTGTTATAAGTTTGACGTGTGTGTGGGTGTGTGCGTGTGTGTGTTTGTAAGTCTGTCTGTGGCATTGTAGCTCCAAAGCAATAAACCGATTTTGATTCTGTTTCTTTTGTTTGAAAAATGGGTTAGGGGACAGTGTTCTTAGCTGGGTTCTATAAAAATCGGTTTAGCTGTTTTAAAGATATGAGGGGTGAAAGTGGTGATGAAACATTGAATGTGTTCAAATATACCCGTGTTGGGTATCAAATGAAAGGTCATAACTTATACATTACGATACCGCAAGTTTTATGAAAATCGATTTAGCCATTCGAAAGATATGAGAAGTGGAATGTATTTCTAATTCTGTAACCAAACTCCGCGCAATTCGCATCAGCTCTGAATAATTGTTAATTGAATAATTGTTTGTAAGTCGGGGATTTTTAAATTATTAATTTAATTTTTTTACAATTTATTTCTTGCATCTACTAGTAAAAATTCAAAACTGGAGACTGGAATTTCTGATATATAGCTTTACATTGGCAACAAGAAAATGCTCTTTTCTGCTTATCCAATACGGTGTATTATATCGTAATTTACTTTAACTTATAAATTTAATTTAACTTCAGGCATGAAATCTGGAGTACCTAACGCTACAAAGCCTACGCGATGGCTGTCAGGAAAGATACCCTTCGTATTTCAAGTCTTTTTTAGGTTGGTCTCATATAAATAATTGTTTTTCCCTGAAATGTTAGGCAGAGCCAAACAGGGCGTTCACATTTCACCGAATAATAGTAAGTCCTACGTAATACGCGGTGGTAGGTAAGCCTATTTAATGAGGATCCGTAACGTTTTTAGGTAATAGTGCAGATTTATAGACCTAAGAAATCCTTATTAAACAGTGCAAAAATTTTTGTTCTACGACGAAAATTAAAGAAGTTGTGACCAAATAACTAGAGAAGTTCGCCGAGCGTCAGACGCGGTGGCTTGTGACGTCATATCACCCAAATCGCTGCCAGTTAGCCGTAGCCGCGGTATAGACGCGCAGGGATTTGTTTGATTTTTGCAACTATGAAACAAATTAAGTTTCTGATTAGTGGCTACTTCATGTTGTGAAGTTTCTATAAATATGGTATACACCAGAAAAACTATTTTCGAACGTGCCGAAGGACTCAGACCTTCGTAAAATTCGTATATATGTAGGTATTCTGATGTACAAAGAGAGATAAAACTTCGCCCTCTAGCCGAGATATAAGACATTGCTGTGAATTCGAAGTTGAGATGTTCGTACGAAACCTACATTATATATTCACGCTATTATCCCAGGATGGGTAGGCAGAATATAATATACGCCTTCATGTCACCTTTTTAGTTTTTATTCCCAATAGGGGGTCTTGTAATATTCCGCGGTCAAAACAATTACACAGTGACGTACTCGGGCAAACCGGCCAAGAGCGAGTTGGACACGTGCACCGGGGGTTCCGTTCCAAAAAAGGCAGAAGAAACACGTTTGTTTGTCACCAGGCTATATCCCATGAACCGTGATAGCTAGGCTAGAACAAACAATAAAAAAATCCGGTCAAGTGCGAGTCGGACTCACCCATGAAGGGTTCCGTAGCAGCAGGTAACATAATATAAAAGTTCTTGTAGTTCGTTGTAACTTTGATTATGTTCAGGAAATTAAATGTTTTTTTATTTATTTTTGTGTTAATGAATGAAAAGCGGAAATTTTCGGTTTATAACGTATAAAAAAACTACTTAGTAACATAATATAAAAGTTCTTGTAGTTCGTTGTAAGTTTGATTATGTTTATGAAATTAAATGTTTTTTTATTTTTGTGTTAATACAATGAAAGGCGGAAATTTCTGTTTATGACGTATTAAAAAAACTACTTACTAGATATCGTTTAAACCTATTTTCGATGGAAGTTTGCATGGCAATGTACATCATATATTTTTTTTAGATTTTTCATACTCTTATTTTAGAAGTTAGAGGGGTGGGGGGGGGGGGGCTTTTTCCTCTTTGAAAGTATCTCTCACGCATACTATTCAGTTTAGAAAAATAATGTTTGAAACCTCAATAGAGTTTTTGACCACGCCCACACGTATGGGTTTTATGAAAAAAAATTAAGTTTCTGTTCTAAGTATGGGGACCTCCAAAATTTTTTGCATTTTTTTCTATTTTTGTGTGAAATTCTTAATGCGGTTCACAGAATATCTACATCTATTTATCAAGTTTCAACAGCATAGGCCTTATAGCTTCGGAGAAGAGTGGCTGTGCCATACAGATGGACAGACAGACAGACATGACGAATCTACATATAAGGGTTCCGTTTTTTGCCATTTGGCTATGGAACCCTAAAAATTGCAGTCTCCCATACACAAAACGTTTTTGCTGAGATTTTTTGGTGCGGAGCCCCCGTTGCGCGTGTCCAACTCGCACTTGGCCGGTGTGTGAAATTCTTAATGCGGTTCACAGAATACATCTACTTACCAAGTTTCAACAGCATAGGCCTTATAGTTTCGGAGAAAAGTGGCTGTGACACATGGATGGACAGACAGACAGATAGACAGACATGACGAATTATAAGGGTTCCGTTTTTGCCATTTGGCAGCGGAACCCTAAAAATTACACAAAACGGTTTTGCTGATATTTTTTGGTGCAGAATCCCCGTTGCGCGTGTCCAACTCGCACTTGGCCGGTTTGCCCGAGTACGTCGCTGTGTTACTGTTTTGACCTCGGAATATTACAGAGACCCCATTTTGGGAATAAAAACTAAAAAGGTGAAATGAAGGCGTATACTAAATTCTGCCTACCCCCCCTGGGATAATAGCGTGAATATATAATGTAGATATACGAATATCTCATCTTCGAATACACAGTGATGTCTTTTATCTTGGCTAGAGGGTGGAGTTTTAACATATCTTTGTACATCGGAATACTTACCTACACACGAATTTTACGAAGGTTCGAGTCCTTCGGCATGTTTAAAAATAGTTTTTTGGTATACCTATACCATATTTATACATACTTAAAAACATGAAGTAGACACTAATCGAAAACTTAATTTGTTTCAAAGTTACAGAAATCAAACAAAACCCTGCGCGCCCATACCGCGGCTACGGCTAACCCTCATTGTGACGTCACACGCACCCGCGTACATTGACTTCCAGTTCCAGTTCATAGCATCGGCCTGAGTTCATTGCTAAATATCTCCGTTAGTAATAGTCCGATTTAGATAATTCAAAAAGATATATCATTCTGATGTCCTAGAGAATAACGGGGATACATTTTTTTTGGAATTTGTTATACCTGTACTGATCCTCATTGCCTGTAATTAACAGTACCTATACCAACATAACTTAAAAAAAATCAAGACTTGTTAACGGGCTGCCATAATAATAACGAACAGCGCAACGATATTTTTATTATTTTCTACTCTTTTTCCTATTTTTTTAACGTGAGGGAAAATCCTTCATGGATGCTATACCGGACTTCTACCGACTAAAAAACCTCACGTACCGCCCAACAGCCTACGGTTGGGAGCCCCGGGTGAGCCCTCGGAAGGATGTCCCAGGACACTCTTTTTTCCCTTGTTTATAAATAATTTCATTCAGCCATCAATGAAACCTTTCCTTTTATTCGAGGGTCGCATAAAATTAGGAGCGGGGCTTATAATATATGATCGCACGTTGAAGCAGTTTCTGAGGATAAAATGTTTTTCTCTAAGCACAATTTGAACATGCCCACTTCTATCGGCGCGGCCCCATCGTTTCATAAAGATTTTTTGATTACATTCAGTTTTTTGAATATCGCTACCCTGTACTATAGCCGCAGCCTACGCCTCTTCATTCTAACACGGCAGTTCGCCGCCTATTACGTGGGATTAAAATGCAAATATTGAAATTTGGGCGCATAATGCATCTGCCTACCTCATACCGCGACGCAGTAGTGTAGGTACGGATACAGCACGTGTCAAAAATATCTACAAGTTTTTTTCTGTGAAATTACAAAAGTATCAAAGTGCCACACATTGATAAAAAATAGATGGAGATGTAAATACAAAACTATTATCTGGCAGAGTAAAGCTTTTAAAGATTTCTAAAAACCTAAAATAGATTTTTTTATCAGTCTTTGGTTAAAATATTTAGTTATTCGTTATTAGAAGCTCTCTGCACCTCATCACTGCACATTGCTCAAACTACACCTGCGCTGAACCAATCAGTATGCCAGTCAGCTCAACATGTTGCAGCCTTGCTCACTACATCAGTAGCGCATGACTTCACCTGCAAGTTAATACTTACATATTTCACAGTCGTGTTTTAAATAATATATTTGGTAAGGTATTTAATTCCGAAAAATTGCACATATTGGTCATAATACACCGCTTCAAAAGTCTTATTCTCTTTTAAGCAAACGATTTTAAATTGAACACTCTAGATTTTGATTTATCATAATTAGAGTATGATATTTATTATACTTTATTTATCATACTTTAGAGTCTTTCCTGAAAATGTATTAATCAAATCATTTCACCTAATCGCAGTTCACTTTTCATCCTCTCCCATTGTTTGTTTTCTTAAATAAAGAAAAAGGGATACATTGGTAAGATACGATAATATCTATCCAACATAATAATACCCGTCGATCGGAAATGGACCGCCTAGATTCTTAATCAATAAAGGTTACTTATTCAACCTCCTCTCCGGCACGTTCTATACCAAGTTACAGACCCTTTGGTAGCAAGGTTATTTCCGTTGATAATCATGGTAAACCATAAATATTCAAGATCAACGAATTTATGACACATCTCCTTAGAAACATACCTACGAGGGCTGATCAATAAGTCCGTGACTTTTTAATTTCCCGCCACTTTATGGAAATGGAAACTCTGCTTCTGTCAACGGGCAACTGTCAGTTGACTTATGTCAAAATTTAGACAAGCTACGTCATTTTGTTTGTGTTTGACAGTTGTTGATAGCACACTAGCGCGCTTTTTGAGAAGGAAATGGAAAAATGTGAATTTCGTGTGCTTATTAAGCCTTATTTTTTGCGGAAAAAAACCATCACTCAAACCAAGACTAAGCTTGATAAGTATTATGGGGACTCTACACCAGCTATTTCCATGGTAAAAAAGTGGTTTACTGAATTCAGATGTGGTCGTACAAGCACGGAAGATGCGGAACGTTCTGGACGTTCATTTGAGGTCTCTACATTTGAAACCATAGAAAAAATCCACGATATGGTTTTAGCCGATCGGAGATTGAAAGTGAGAGAGATTGTGGAAGATGGGTGCCGCATTTGCTCACAATCGACCACAAACGCTACCGTGTAACAATTTCGCAGGAGTGTTTGACGTTGTTCAACCGCAATATGGACGAGTTCTTGCACCAATTCGTAACCGTGGACGAAACATGTATCCACCACAATACACCAGAGACCAAACAGCAGTCAAAACAGTAGGTTTCTCGGGGGTTATGTAAGCTTATTGAGGCAACTAATTGTCATATTTTACAAATAACTCTAGTAAAATCGCACTCGGTCGATTACACTCATTGTTTCTGGATCCAACGATATCACTGATAGTCTCAATCTAGATCAAGCTCATAGACCTTGTTTAGAAATGACACTGTTTTCTATTTGACGTGTTCTGTGTTGTAGGCTTGCAGGGCATTAGTTCGATTTGTGTAAAAATCAATTATAGTAACACCTATACATATACACTAAAACAGGGTGATCGATGATAATTGATAATTGTTGCTTGCACCGCAGGGAGGCGATACTCGATACATAAGTTTAACTTGAATGCGTAAACGGACATTTTTTTTGAGCTGTATTGGTCTGGCCTCGCGGAAACTGGGAATCCTGAATAAGGTGAGACGGTATTTCACGCCACATCAGAGATGTTTACTGTACAAGACGCAGATTCGTCCCTGCGTCGAGTACTGTTCTCACCTTTGGGATGACTCCGCGAGGTACTTGTTAGACGCGCTTGACGCTATGCAGAGACGTGCTATCCGAATAATTGGTTGTCCTGAGGTGACGGGAGGCCCCGAACCTTTGTCGCAGCAAAGAACCATAGCGTCCTTGGCTGCCTTCTATCGAATGTATCACGGCGAATGTTCTGAAGAGCTCTTCAACCTGATCCCACCATCTCCTTTCCGATCCCGAACAACGCGTGCCAGGCAGAGATGCCACTCATACACAGTGGAGAGAATCTTCGCCAGAACCGAGCGTTTCAAAAGATCGTTCCTCTGTCGAACTATAAAAACATGGAACGACCTGCCTGCACACGTCTTTCCCTCATCTTACAATCCCGGGTTCTTCAAGAGGAGCGTGAAGAGGCACATCACAGGGCCGCCAACTTGAGGACCACTGTAAGAAGTGGCCCCCAATCGCTAGATGCGCCACTGCTTTCTTACCATCAGGTTGGTGGCGACGTCAATTTGGCGAGCTGAATATAAAAAAAAAAAAAAACATTTAGCTTAATTTGGGCTAGATGAGTTTGTTTGAGATCGCCCACATATATTTATTTTATTATATTTATTTACTAATGAAATGTAATTTGTCTCACATTTAGAAACGGTTAAACATGGAACTTATGATGTTTCACCCGTAAACTTTAGTCAACGCTTTCGTAGGAGCCAGGCGTTGCAACAATAAAATTTATTGAGTTTTATAATAAGCAGTAGGTATGTACCCATTTACATTTTTTTACAAAAAAAAAATATTTCTAGGTAGGTACTTAATTTCAGTGATATCGTTCTCGTCACGATTTTGATTTTTATCAGCTTGCGCTAAAAAAGACTCCGATCTAAAGGTTATCTAACTCCCATCAACAAAGCCATGAAAATAAATATTCCATTCACGTGCCCACGGTAACGGCCCAATTGACCGATTGACGCAATAGTAACTGGTGGATGAGGGACTGTGTCAAATGTAACGAGTTCGTATTGATACCCAACGTTTGTCGCTTTTCCACGATCCGAATTGCTTGCAAGCTTTATTATATATTTATCTTCGCTAAATTATAGGAATTCTAAATAAACCGTTATATTGAAGCAAACAATTTATATTTATTTATTTATTTGTTTATTTAAAACTTTACGCACAAAAAATGTACAAAGGTGGACTTAATGCCTTAGGCATTTTCTTTCAGTCAACCTTAGGGTGATGCAGAGATGAGTAAGTTAAGGAAGGTGCTCAAAGTTAGAATATGACAATTTGCGATGAACATATCTATTGCATTTACCATACATAAATAAGTATACATATATTATTTAACATAAAAATAAATATATATACCTACACACAAATACATATATAAACATATATGTAATAAATATATATATATATGTCGCAGCAGCAGAAATAGTGAACGTGTCAAAGTACCATCTTTACCGATGGATAAATATCCAAGGTTCAGTAGCTCGGGTTTTAACTTTAAAAAGTTGTCCATGTCGCAAGTGACAGACTTGACGCTGTCAAATGTCAATAAGGCTATATTTTGGCGGGGCGACTAGATTGGACATGGTGGTAAAACTCGACAGCGCCGGGTGTGCGCACTGAGTCTAATTTCCTTAAAAACATGGGATCTGCTTTCCCGACAGCAGCGGTGGGATCGGAGCGGCGTTTCCCTAGTGTTTACTGAACCTTTCAGCTATAAGAAAGTCTAATTGTTTTCGTAATTCGACTGTACCTCGAGTGGAAAATGGCGCCGGTTAAAATACGATTTCAAGTCGTTGACTAACATCACAAACACGCCGTGATCGTAATGAGATTGGAGCCTGCTTAGAGCGAGGTTAACAGGTATCAGGTTATATTTAACTGATTCTCAGGTATGTGTTTGTTTCCTAGTAAAACAAAGAAACGACTGGATACATTGACGACCATTTTGAAATTCATACACTTTAGTCGAGTATCTAGCGCTCTTAAAGTAAAACAGATTCTCTCAGAGCTCTTCGAAGTACCTATTTCTGATCTAGACACGAAGTTGTCTGCGTATGGTCACCAGACGTCATCGTAACTTCGTATCGTAATTCGTATTGTGATTACGATGCGTTACCGAACTGATGTTGAGTAGCTAGTTGATCCTAGAAGTGTATCCCTTATATCACATGGCTAATAGTAGATACTATGTACTTACAGAGGTTTTATTTATTTGATCTTGAATATTTTCGCCGTTTTAATTAATTACAAAATCCAGTACATACCACCATAAGAGTGCAAAGTAAATCTTGCCTTGGTGCTGGTGCTCGAGAGAGCAGTAGGTAGGTACTCCTTGTGTGTGGATTGACTGTTCAGCTTGTTAGATGGAGATACCTTAAAGCTGTGTAATGTGTGTATCCACTAAGTCAGCCCTGGCACTCCTGATATCACTAACTTGTGAGGTCAACGCACCAATTATTGGTATTTGTAATACATGATTGTTGTTGATGGTGCCGTGCAGTTTACATACAAATCTTAGAGGCACTGTACACAGATGTTTGTAAAACAAAAGCAAAAAATTAAGCTCACATAAAGTAGCTCTAAGACGGCTGATTTACCAACAGTTTGTGTGCCGTGATATGTGTGTGCTCACAAACACAATGGTTGACCCTACTGGTTTGAAACTATTTCAGGTGGACAGTGGGTGAATTAAACCTAAGTTTTAACTTATTTGCTTTTACCTATTGCGTAAGTACCTCTCAAGTGTAATGTGAGTCCATTCTTAGATGTGCGCATTCAGTTGTTTGGGTGTACATGTTACAATGACCTTTTTGCATTGGAACTGCATGGTAAGACAATAGTGTTTTTGTTTAAAAAAAAATGTCTTCTGGGGACTTTCTGTCTAATGTTCATAATAAGTTCATGTGAGTGTATGCTGAGTGAATAAGATCTTTTGATAATGAATTTGTGAAGTTTGTACTAAGTAAATAAGACATTTTAAAATCAATCAATAAGTGGTTGATTGTTGCCAATGGTAAAGGCGCAAATTATATTGATTTTCTGATTTTCTGTGTAATAAGGTGCTGATAGCAATCTCATTTAAGAATGTAGAAATGAGCTTAGGAGATGGATCAAGGGTGTAGCCTCATTTAACACTTCTATTTTACTTCTAGCACACAGTTATTTTACAGATATTATTATGGCTTAAATAAGCACAGCATCTGTATTTCTTCCAAAAGTGGTGGTAACTGTCGCTTTTATAAAAGATTCTCCCTGTGTTCTAAACAATTCCATGCCAAAGTCTAAAAATACCAAAGATTAAGATATTGACCACTTGACACAATAATCGAATTATGCCTACGTTACGATTGACTCTAAGATGAAGATAAAATTTGTGCTTTTTTTCACTTTGAGGTGTAGGTGAGTATCGTAGGCCTGCTAAGGTAATGATCCATGAGAGTACTGGAGTGCTTTATGGAGTCAGCGGTCAGTCAAGTGGAGAGATATGTGTCGGTCCTGATTATTATTTTACGGTAACTGATGAGCATGACAATAAGTCCTGAAAGATCATGCAACTTGCGTTAAATTGTACCGTAGTTGGAGTACGGATATGATTTTGCTTTAATTTAATTATTGAACTAGTGTTTGATTTAGATGCAATACAAGTACAGAATGGACGAGCGGGTCTTTGTCAAAGGAGACCTAACTTTTGGCCTTGTATGTATTCGCCGTGGCATGGTGTGGATTGGTGCACTCCATGGGTGTCTGGGATTTGTAAATGGATGTGTGTTTGAGGTAGATCACCTTTTGAGATAATGGCATTCGCTTATGCCTTTAACATTGTTCTCCTCTGTGCCTAGCCGGATTTGGTGGGTGCCATTTTGTGTGTATTGTTCAAAGGAGCTTGTTGAGCTCTGATAAAAGAAAAAAAAGGGGGGGAGAGGGCTCATGGAAGCCCGAGATCTTTGAAAACGGGTTATAAGCGCTTCAACTGACCGTAATTGAAAAACGCTAAACATGTTTTATACTTTGTTATTACTGTCCACTTTTTACCTATAACTTCATAATTATTTGATGTAAATGGTTGAACTTTATTTGCACTGGTTCGTGATAATCGAAATGAAAGGTTTTGTGTCCGCCTTGGACTATAATTGATCAGAGATTCACGATACGTGTATTCGAAGGGTTTACGACGTTTTATTGACCAATAAGAATAGATCGCGCTCACTTGATTCACAATACCTATTCGGCGAATGAATATGGAGGCGCTCGTGGCCGGCTCGATGTTCCGTGAACGATTGCTGTTGCGAATGATTTTCGCTGTAGTCGGTCCATGGATTTGTGACCGCCGTGCGATCGCTTTTAGACGTTTTCTTGACGGGCGTTTCCATGGTTCGGAGGGCGCGTTGGGCCGTTAGCATTACGATCTTTGGGCCGAGTTGGGAACCTTGTGCGCGACTTCGCGGGTTTCATTTCAATAGTAGGTCGTCGCGACTTGCGCCTATGTTGACGGTGTGTGTGTGGCGCCTCTGGTGTTGCGGGCGTCCGTGGGCTGCGTTGGCTATTCGTCGCGTGGCCGTGGGCATGTCTGCCGAACTTGTGAAAAAAAAAAAAAAAATTGCGAGAAATTTTAAATTAAGTTACAATGAAAACACATTGATTTAGCGCCAACGTCGGATCTGAATGGCGATAATTAAAGATTTACCTATCTTAGGGGATTTGATGGTGTTATTCGTACGTGTATACAAGTGGAAGCTCAGTGTCCAGTTACTGTTTTCCCTTGCTAACGCTATTTCTGTGTCCTACTCCAACCGCCTAAGTTGTCATCACGTGTATGATCTTTAGTAGGTACCTACCTACCATATCGTGTCGGTGAAGGTAGTGATACCAGGCTGATAGCGCCTCACCACTCACCAGTTGGTGCTTGGCGGTACTAGTTACATGATACATGACTATCCACATGTGTTACATGATTTTCTCTGCAGTTTTCCCATCTGATAAGATTGTTTTGATCGGTAAGTGTCAATTGAAAGGCATTGAGATAGAATTTATGCAAGTCTGACAATCAGTCGTGTTGGAAGGTTTGTCATTTCAAAGAATACAAAATCAACTTAGTAAGTACTTAATTTACTTATCATTTATTCACTGGACAATTTATGACATTTTTAGGATCATTGCGTGCTCTTTGTGAGTTTCATTTTGATCATATTAAATAACTTTGCAGCAACGACGATGATAAAGAAGATCAATAATTCCAATATTAAAATGATTTTAGAAACACTGTGTAAAGACTATTATTTGTTACTCTATGAGTATTGAAACTACTTAAAACCAATTGTTTTGCAACTCAAATAAGTACCCTACTTCGAGTTTTTTTTGTGTTTATTATTACTTGGCATTGAAAGCTCCGCGCTTTGTGCTAGACTTCGTTGCATTGAAAGCTCCGCGCTTTGTGCTAGACTACGTTGCATTGAAAGCTCCGCGCTTTGTGCTAGACTACGTTGCATTGAAAGCTCCGCGCTTTGTGCTAGACTACGTTGCATTGAAAGCTCCGCGCTTTGTGCTAGACTACGTTGCATTGAAAGCTCCGCGCTTTGTGCTAGACTACGTTGCATTGAAAGCTCCGCGCTTTGTGCTAGACTACGTTGCATTGAAAGCTCCGCGCTTTGTGCTAGACTACGTTGCATTGAAAGCTCCGCGCTTTGTGCTAGACTTCGTTGCATTGAAAGCTCCGCGCTTTATGCTAGACTTCGTTGCATTGAAAGCTCCGCGCTTTGTGCTGGACTGCGTTGCATTGAAAGCTCCGCTCGTTGTGCTCGTGACTACTATGACTGTGTTGCATTGAAAGCTCCGCGCTTTGTGCTCGTGACTACTATGACTGTGTGACATTGAAAGCTCCGCGCTTTGTGCTCGTGACTACTATGACTGTGTTGCATTGAAAGCTCCGCGCTTTGTGCTCGTGACTACTATGACTGTGTTGCATTGAAAGCTCCGCGCTTTGTGCTCGTGACTACTATGACTGTGTTGCATTGAAAGCTCCGCGCTTTGTGCTCGTGACTACTATGACTGTGTTGCATTGAAAGCTCCGCGCTTTGTGCTCGTGACTACTATGACTGTGTGGCATTGAAAGCTCCGCGCTTTGTGCTCGTAACTACTGTGACTGTGTAGCATTGAAAGCTCTACGATATGTGTCCAAGGTGCTGCGTTGAGCTCCATGCTCTTATACTCATTGTTCTGATATTAAACTTCGACATTTTTGTACTGTGGTCTAAATTTGGGACGGCCATTGTTTCTATAGACGCGCGAGAACGCGCTTAATGTCAGTATGGCCGTGTCGCAGCAGCAGAAATAGTGAACGTGTCAAAGTACCATCTTTACCGATGGATAAATATCCAAGGTTCAGTAGCTCGGGTTTTAACTTTAAAAAGTTGTCCATGTCGCAAGTGACAGACTTGACGCTGTCAAATGTCAATAAGGCTATATTTTGGCGGGGCGACTAGATTGGACATGGTGGTAAAACTCGACAGCGCCGGGTGTGCGCACTGAGTCTAATTTCCTTAAAAACATGGGATCTGCTTTCCCGACATATATATATATATATACACATATAATAAATACATCACACATATAATAACTATTATTTTAAAGATTCGTTACTGAAATGAGAATGCTTTACTAAGGGGTACTCGCATAAAGTTCGCGCACTTTATTTTTAAAGGTATTTCGGTTTGTGCACGTTGTGACTTCCACTGGAAGTGCATTCCAGAGGAGGGTTGATTGCACTAGGAAAGATGAATGACTCATACTTGAAGTGTGAGAGGGACAGAGAAGAAGGCGGTTGTTAGATGAGCGTAAATTTTTATCATGAATTGAACAAAGCAATTGAAGATGAGATGTCAAATACGAAGGAGCATTAGAGTAATTCATAAGAGAAAAGAGCATCATAACCGCACGTAAATTACGACGCTGACGTATAGGCAACCAACCCAATTCAGAACGGTAAACCGAAACATGATCGTATTTTCGAAGATTATAAGCGAATCGAATGCAATTATTGAGAAGCCGATCGAGCTTATTGAGTAGATCTGCATTCAGGTCGAGATAGCACACATCACCATAGTCTATGACGGGAAATAAAAGGGTCTGAACAAGCATGGCCTTGGTTTCGGGTGGAAGAAAGTTCTTGAGCCGATAAAAGGCCCGCAGCGTACCAGTAACCTTCTGACATACATTAGTGACTTGAGCTTTCCAATTAAAGTTTTCATCAAGGTGTAATCCCAGGTTCTTTACTTTTAGAGTAACTGGAATAGTTCGTGCGTTGTAAGTTATTGACGGCAAATCTACCCCATCCAGTCTACTCAGCATTTGACTAGTTCCGATTATGATGCCTTGACATTTGTCTGGGTTAATGGTAAGTCCAAAGCGTTCACACCAGTGGCCCATAGCATTGACATCTATGTTTATTTTAGCAATGGCTTCCGGAAGATTCTCCACCCTTGCCTGACTATACAACTGCAGATCGTCTGCATACAGATGATACGCACACTGAAGCTCTTGGGTTATGAGGTTAATAAACAAAGAAAACAGAAGAGGAGAGAGTATACCGCCTTGAGGAACACCAGCGTCTAAGTCGCACCAAGTCGATGAATTTTCATCAACGCGAACCGACTGCTGACGACCCCGAAGATAAGATGAGAACCATTCCAATACGTCAGATGAAATCTTCAGATGTGCGAGGACAGATAAAAGGATATCGTGATTGACACAGTTAAAAGCGTTTGAAAAGTCTACTAAGACCAGCACTGTAACTTCACCCTTCTCCATTCCACCCCTGATATCACCTGTTACTTTTAAAAGAGCTGTAGTTGTACTGTGGCCAGCCCTGAAACCAGATTGTAGTGAACTCAGGATGTTATTGAGCCGTACGTAATTAGTCATAATAATCCTATTAACTTCACCCGACGTAACTGGAGAAAATTGAAATGGATTATAATTGGGCCCGGCAAGACCGGCCACGAAGCTAACCGTATGACGCTTGGCTAGATCATCAATTTGAGTAGAGGTGGAGAAATGACGATTAATGATATCCAACTCAAGTGTCTCAGGCAGCTCCATCTGCCTTAGTCTACCAATGCCCAATGACCTGAGAAACTTCCATATATCAGCTGGTGATGAGGAAGAAATGTTAGTCAAGATATGTCGGCGTTTGGCGTTGCGTATCATCTGGTTACAGCGATTCCTAGCAGTTTTATAAGCGCTCCAATCACATTCCTTACGATGTTTCTTGAATATTCGAAACGCCTTGTCTCTACGTCTCATAGCTTTACGAACCTCATCCGTTATCCACGGAGCTGATGGACGCTTCAACTTGACTTTCCTAATAGGAGCGTGAATGTCGTAAAGTCCATGAACTGTTTCATTAAATACAAGAACCTTCTCGTCAATAGTATCGGTTTCTAGTAGTGGATCCCAGTCAATGACAGATGCGTCATCACGTAGTTTAGTAATGTCCATCCGGCCAAAGCAACGCTTGTGCAGTATTTTGGGTTTATGTTTAGGAGGTTTGAGGTTATATGAGACAAATATAAGATCGTGATGAGAGAAAGCTGGAGCAAAATACTGACCATGTGAAGAAACAAGAGAAGGAGAAGAAGTGAGGATTAAATAAAGCCAAGTGTCAGGCACATCCACATTATGGTGCGTGGCCTGAAGTGTTAGCACATGAAGACTGGCAGATTCAATTATATGTCGAAGTTTAGCAGCTCGGGTTCGAAACGAAGGTGATCTGCTCGGAAGAAGGTTAGTATTAAAGTCACCCATGATGATGTGATGCTCATAATCAGACCCCAAAGATTCTAAAACCGATTCGATATCAGTGAAATAGTTGACAGTAGGGGGACAATAAACCACGCCGAGTACTATTTTGACACCTTTAACCCATACCTCTAGAAAGAGAAATTCTGCAGTAGCAGAATACTGAGAGGGAGAGGAAGCAATTGTTTTAAAGGGAAAATCGCTTCGAAGATATATTGCCACACCCCCTCTCTCCTTGCCCATTCTGTCATTTCGGATAAGTATGAAACCAGGAAGTGGATATGAAGTAGAGTGAAGATGAGGCTTTAGAAAAGTCTCGGCTCGGAGACCAAAACCGCATGGACGTTGGAGTCAGCGAACGTTCTCATCAAACCAATGTCTATAAAGGTGGACGTTTCATTATAAGCTGTTCATTATCTTCTTGTTATAATTAAAGTTTAGTTTTGTAAATAATTTATAAGTCAATAAAGTAATTCTGTTGTATCCAATAATTTAGAACGGAAACTTTTTGTTACCTGAAAAATGTCACAAGCTGGCACTGGATGCGGAAGGGGCAGGACCGTGTGTTGTGACGTAAACTGGGAGAGGCTTACATCTAGCAGTGGACTGCCATGGGCTGCTTTGATGATTGACTGTTTATTTTTTATTTTTTTTTTATACCACTAGAGTGGCAGACAAGCATACGGCCCCCCCAGATGTACCGGTGGTCACCGCAGCCTATGGACGTTTGCAACACCAGAGGCGCCACAAGCGCGCTGCCGACTCTTTAAAAACCTTCTAAGTCCCCTTTTGAAGAACCCCATACTGTAGGCGTCCGGGAAAACCGAAGCAGGGAGATTATTCCACAACCTAAGCGTACGCGGAAGAAAGCCTCTATTAGATCTCACCGTGCTCGAGCGCTCAGGACGCAACGTGTGAGGATGAACACCCTGTCTATGGCGAGCGGTGCATCATATCAAACAATTCTTCAGAGCACAAACCGTTGTACAGGCGGTAGAACCTGCAAGTATGGGATCGTTGACAACTCTCATAGCTCGCCTTTGCACCGAGTCAAATGGACGAAGCTGGTATTCGGGTGCCCCCGCCCAGAGGTGACAGCAGTACTCCATATGCGGACGCACTTGCGACTTATAGAGAAACAGTGCTTGCGCCGCAGTAAAGTACCGCCGCGCCCTTCTGAGCACTCCGAGCTTCCTGGACGCCAGCTTGGCCTTGCCCTCCAAGTGACTGCGGAACTGCACATCACTGGAGATGTCAACACCAAGGATCCCTATACTTTCAGAGATGGTGAGAGATGTGCCCTGAAATTGTGGCGCCACAGTGAATGGGGTCTTTTTTGCGGTGAAAACACAAACTTGTGTCTTGGTAGGGTTGAATTGGACAAGATTTTGTCGACCCCAATCGGACACTCTAGTGAGAGTAGCCTCGACTTCAGACACAAGTTGTTCACGACTTTCTTCCACTGCATCCCGAGAGATAACGGGACGGCCCGTGTAATAAGTGCCGCCCGTACTCTCGTCCGCATAACAATGAATGCCGTCAATAGACAACATGTCATTGATATGCAGCAGAAACAAAATAGGGGACAACACTGAGCCTTGTGGTACTCCAGCGTTTATGGCCATGCAGTCAGAACAGCTACCGTCAACGACGGCCCTGATGCTTTTACCGGCCAGAAAGCTGGACACCCATCCGCATAAACTCTCGGGCAGTCCATAGGAGGGCAATTTCATAAGAAGACCACGGTGCCAGACCCGGTCAAAGGCTTTCGAGATGTCGAGGCTCACTGCTAGAGCCTCACCCTTACTCTCGATAGCCGCCGCCCAGCGGTGTGTGAGGTACACAAGAAGATCGCCCGTCGAGCGACCGTGACGGAAACCGTACTGCCGGTCACTGAGCAGGTCATGTTCCTCAAGGTACCTCAGGAGCTGTGTATTAATTACACGCTCCATCACCTTAGATAAAAGGGAGGTGACGGCTATAGGCCTATAATTGGCCGGGTCGGTCCTGTCACCCTTCTTGGGCACAGGATGCACGTGCGCGATCTTCCACGACGCCGGGACTTGCTTCATGGAGTATGAAAGCGTGAAAAGACGTGTAAGTACCGGACACAACTCCGGACCACACCGCTTATGAATATCTAGGGATTGAAGCTCCCGCCTGACGTCCCGTTGCTTGAATTTAACTTCTGGCATGGAAGTGCCACACCAAGGGATACCAGGCGGAAGCGCACCTCCATCGTTCATGGTCGAGTTGGAGGCAAAGAGAGAACCCAAAAGGTCGGCCTTTTCCTTGGCACTCTGGGCCAGACTACCATCCAGTCTATGTAGAGGTGGTAATCCCGACCGACAAAAGTTTCCCTCGGCAGCTTTGGCGAGCGACCAGATTTCACAACTTCCAGAAGGGTAGCCGGCTAGTCGCTGACCAATTCTGCCGACGAAATCAAACTTAGCCCTGGCAACCGCTCTTTTACTGGCCCTCGAGGCGGCATTCAGTTTGCGTTTTACTTCAGAGATGCTAGGATCTGAGTTAGCGCGAGCCGTGGTCCAAGCTCTGTAGGCAGTTTCTTTCTACATCCTAGTTTCTCTACAAAGCCGATTAAACCACGGTCGTTTCCTAGCTCCTGCCGGGATCCAGCGGTTAGGAATATAACATTCCATGCCCGCCAAGATCCCCTCAGCTACTGCTGCACCGCAGGAGTTCAAATCATCTGAAGTGAAGCAAAGCCGCCTCCACGGGTACGACGCAAAGAACTCTCGAAGTCCATCCCAGTCTGCTGACTTGTAGTGCCACACATGTCACCACTCCTTGGGCCGAGGTGGTTCAGGCCTTGCGAGAGGCACTCGCGACCGAACGAGGCAGTGGTCCGATGAACCAAGTGGCGCATCCACTGATGTGGTGTATCCGTCAGGCCGCGTAGTCAGCAGAAGGTCCAGCAATGCACTCTGCTCGTTCTCCCTATCTGGAATTCTCGTATGAGATTTTACCAGTTGGGAGAAACCGTAGGTCAGGGCAAAGTCGTGAGCAGCTTTCCCCGCAAAGTTAGTGTGCACGGAACCCAACCAGTCAATATGGTGACCATTAAAGTCCCCCAAAATCACTATCTCCGCGGAGGGATACCGCTCAATAGTCTTGTCGGTCGATTGTTGCAGGTGGTCAAAAAGGCGAACTGTCTCCGTATCACCGCTATGGGACCTGTAAATGCACGCGTAGATCCGAGTGTGGCCCCCATGATCCACGCGCGCCCATAATGTAGACAGGTCCCTGTCTTCCAGGTCACTGAGACGGCGACAGCAGATATCCTCCCGCACGAACATGCATACCCCAGCTTGACGCCTGAAATTAGCCTCCAGCTTATAGCCAGGGTACATCAAGTAAGATGTATCGCTCGGGCAAGATATCTTAGTCTCCGTCAGGAAAAATAAGTTCGGCCTCGCAGATTCCAGGTGGCGGTGGATCTCGTTGATGTTTGAGTGCATTCCTCTGATGTTGCAGAAGTCCACATTTAGTGTGGACGACGACGAAGCCGCTGTGGAAACCTTTTTTTCTTTTGTGACCTTTTGCCATGATTGTTGTTGAAAGGGAATAAAAAGAAGGTAGAGGGTGCCTGTGTGTCGGTGACGCAAGAGACTAAGCGAGGCTCCAATTCCCCAAAGGCAGGCACAGGTAGTGCGGTAGATTGGCACGGCGTACGGAAGCCCCCCCCCCCCCCCCCCCAATGCAGTAGCCGCGTCCACTCCGGTATCCTCCTCCGGCACAACCACAGCACCAGGGACTTTACACAGGCTGCTAGTTCAGCCTCCTGGGGCGGAGATTACGTAATCCCCAGGTTCGGGTCCCGTACAGCCTGCGGGCGGTCAGCGGGCAACCGTTTCACCGGGTCTCCCTGACCGCCGTACCAATATTCCGCGCCTATGCTGGCCAATGGAGACAGATGAGCCTCTGGTCTCACCGCCACCGGCACAAAGTCACCCCAATGAGCACTGGAACCCTGCTAACCGACGGAGAACATAACCCAGCACGAAGCAAGGTTACTATTATCGCGGTCTTCTGCAGGGTGGAGGTACTGCCCCAGGCAGGCTGCTCACCGAACGGAATTCCGTTATGCCCTTCCTCCTAATGTAGGCTCCTTTGTTAATCCCTAGGATATTAGATCTTAGGGATCGAATTGAAGAAGCCAAACACTGTGCCCTCAGGGTATTACGTTAGCTTCATGAAAAATTATTAGTACTGTTTATCTTATAGTGAAATGTAGACATATCGTCCGCTTCTGCCCAACCCTTTGGGAAATAAGGTGCTACTATAGTTTTCAGGTACTCAGAACGGTACGGTTTGGAGTAGCATTACCTTTTCGATCTAATTGTTGAACTTCGTCGCTTTTATATAAGAAATTTAATGAACCTAACTTACTAAAACCTAAACAAGTGCAGGCGATGTAATTTAAAATCTATGTCGAGTTAACACAAGACCCTCACTCGCTGCCCGGAGTCCTGGACTGAAGCCAAACATTACAAGTTCCTTCAAAAGTCCGCACATTTTCCGTCAGATCAATTGTAAAGGGTTATGAAACTTTGTTTGAAAGTTCATTGTGTGTATAATTTATTGTTGAAAACGAATATTTCCCATTATTTGGTTTGGAGTTTACTTTTGTGAATCCTTGATTCGCTATTAGGGGTAGTCAATGGCCCCAATTCTCTACCTTCCAGAATTCAGGCCGTGATTGTTTACACGTGTAGTTCAGAAACGGTTTAATCGATCCGGAGACTTGATTAATTTAGGGAATAGATTAATAGTCCAGGAGACATATGGCATAGGGTTGTAATTGTTGCTTGAATAATGGTCTAGATATGAAAAACCATTACGAAAATTATTATGCATATTTTTACTAACGGACTATATTATGGAACTTTAAAGATTATTAAAATCTTAATTGTATTTTTCCATAATACTTCATATCTTAAGCCTTTGCCACCAAAGGTACACTAACGTACTTACACACAAAATAGTTACACAAAAGTTAGTGTGTCCGTACATTACATTGTTCAAACGTAGGCCTACAAATCACATACATAACCACATAATAGAGGCCTCAAAGCATCTCATGAAAGTTAAATCACTCGTTAGTCTGTCGAAGTGAATCTACGTTTGTGTAAATGTTGCTACCCAGTGAGGCGTGGGAATTGTGAATTAATATGACGTCACAAAAGAATGGAAACAGTAGTGTTAAGGTGTATGGATTTTTGATCAGTTCTGAACTTTCCATTTATTTTAGTTACAGTTACAGTAAAGAGATTCTCTGACAGAACCAAACTATTTATAACTAGCGGACGTCACGCGGTTTCATCCGCGTAGTTCCCGTTCCCGTGGGAATACGGGAATAAAATATAGCTTTTGTTCACCGCAAAGAGTGTAGCTTTCCAACAGTGAAAGAATTTTTCAAATCGGTCTAGTAGTTTCGGAGCCTATTCGTTACAAACAAACAAAGAAACAAACAAACAAAAAAACAAAAAAACAAATCTTGCCTCTTTATAATATTAGTATAGATAAGGTTTCTCCGTCGAACCATTGCACCTATGTACGCTCTGACAGCGCTCGCTTTTCACTTTTCCTACAACCCCGGATTCCTTGAGCGGAACGTAAATTGTACATTGACGGCCTTAGCACACCTCCGCCGCGAAACCATGATAGCGGAACCGCAGTAATTCCGCCAAGTTCTGTCACATGTAGGAGGAGCGGAACACTAGCGAAACCGCCTGTTCTAATGCATAGATTTAACTATCTTCTATCTCTTTCACCGCTCGGTTTCGCCAATCTGCTCCTACACCAGTCAAACCTCCGCGCTTCGGCCGCCTTGTTATTGCGGTGCCGCGTTGTCTACGCGCCGGTTTGTCAAAATTGACAGAAATATAGAGCGGAACGGCCAAACTAATATTTTTTCAGTAAATGGACCTAAAGTTCACGGAAAAACTACTTCAAGCCATCAGAAATAGACCCTTTATGTATTTATTAAGTCATCCAGATAATAAAATAATATGATAAAATTGCGATAGCGTCACATCGACTAACTCGTGTCAGGTTCCGTTGCCCAGTTCCGCTGTTCAATCCACACTTGATCACAGCGGAATTCATTCAGCGGTTCCGCTGTTCTGGTTTCGCGGCGGAGGTGTGCTTAGGGCGTGAGCTATCAACTTGAGGGCTACTGCTAATTGTTTGTGAATGTGAGAGTGATTCCAGCTATCATCTTCCAAAACGCAGGCAGCGTAATTTTCAAATGTAAGTATAAAAATAAAAAGAAATTGAGCTGAAATTGTTTTGTGTTGTGTTTACAACTTTCAATAAACTCCCTCTGGCAATTTTAATAAAACATTTATATGCGGATCTATCCTTTTCCGAAATTCATTAAACCAAAATGAGCACACCAACATTAATAAAAGGATGTTTTTCTTTATTATTCTTAACCAAAGTAGGTTGGGCTCCTCCGCCATTAGTAATTCATGAGGGGTCAGCAAACTTGTGATTAGGGTCCCGTTGGTAGAACACAAATCCTGTTTTATCTGAGCTTCAATATTTCACACGCCTGTTCAAATACTTTTTCTTTTAATTTAAACGGACACTGCGTTACGCATTTCTCCGTAAACATCGGAATTAATTTACATTTAATTTTGAAGTTTATTTTTCGTAATGGTGTGGTTGGTTTGATTATAATGAGTTTATGGTCCCCCCCCCTTAGAAGCGGGGTCACACCCGAAACCCCCCATAGACGCGGGATTGCACCCGAACCACCCCCTGGGCGAGGCCGCATTGGCGGCCGTAGGTCTGTTGGGAGTCACGGGACATCCTTCCTGAGGGCTTACCCGGGGCTCTCAACCATAGGCTGTTGGGCGTTACGTGAGGTTTTTTAGTCGGTAAGAGTCCGGCATAGCATCCTACGAGGATTTTCCCTAACATCAAAAAAAATAAAGTTTATGGAAATTACTGCAACCATGTAACTAGATATTAGTCTTCAATATTTAAAAATATTTCCAGATATTAAATATGCGATCTTTAAACATATGTAAGAGATAAATGGAATCACTCTAATCCAGTCTATATTGATTGATAGCTATTATTAATTTAATATAATTCACATTTCTAACAGCCTGAACCACTTATAACGCTTCAGGTATATCTGAAAACACTGAGTAAGTTTTGACCTGATCCTTTTCTCTGAGTTCTGCCTGTTTTACTTAACATCGGACAGTAAATGTAAGCATTTACCGCCAAAAGGGTCATTTTGTGACCAACATAATTAAAGTTTCATTTGTCCCTTATTTTAATTATAATTGACTAGTTCAATTAGGTGGTGACAACGACTTTGTTCATGCTAAATTTGTGACTCGATGGAAATATTTAATTGTTTCTAACCTCAAGTTTCTAATTCGACTACCGACTGCCTCTGTGGCGCAGTCGGTAGTGATAGGTACCGCCTGCGGCGCTGGAGGTCGTGGGTTCGATTCCCACCGGAGACAAATATTTGTGTGGCCCATAAATGTTTGTCTCAAGAGTCTGGGTGTTTCTATGTATAATAATATGTATGAATTTAAAAAGTATATTAGTATTAATATCAGTGGTCTGATACCCATAACACAAGCAGGTCATTCCTAGCTTACTTTGGGATCAGATAGCGTTGTGTGAAATGTCCGTGAATATTTATTTCTTTATTATTAATTCATAATTGACATTTTTATGAAGTTGCTAAACCTAGAAGAATATTTGAGTCTAAAATGTATTATTTATGTAAAGAGGCGAGAGATGCTGCACAATTTTATAAATATGATGGCGTTGACCAATGCCATGCAGCATATTGCATACAGCTCTGTATGAGTTATCTTTATGGCAAACCTTGCCACAATTAGCAGGCAATTACACAATTTGGCAGTCCATTTTGATTTCTAAATGGGTAATGTACTCACTGCTGAAAGTTGTGCCATTTTGAGCTCGTTATGGTTCGTTTTTATTCATTGTCAGAGCTTTGCAGGTACTATATTTTTAATGCATTAGGTGTTAGTCAAGGATTGGACTGGACCCAGAACGTCGTCAGTGACGTCACCAAGAGGTAAAGATGTAATGTCTTTGTCTCGGTACAATCTTCACCAATAGAAAGTTTGTAAGTAGGATGTATTGGACGCTTGTTACTCTTTCATGCTCTAAAGACTGAACTGATCTAGCAAAAATATGGTACAGGGCTAGATTATAATCTGGAATAACAAATAGGGATAGTGCGGAAACGGGAACATGGTTCTTCCAGTGCGGATAAGTAGGTAGGTAGGTACTATCGCAGTGTAATATTCAATACACTTTTATGGATTTCTGAGCTCCGAATGTCGTAAATGATCTTAGAACAAACTCAATATTTCTATTTATGTTGTCTTGGGAAATATAGCTGAATTAAGCTGAGAGAGCAATACGAGTATGTTGCCGCTCTACCGCCGCAGTAATATCCCATGAATGATTTATTATTGCTGTCTTCTAAACATGGTGTATTTTTGCAACGGGGCAGTAAGGGCAAAAACCTTAACCGTTGCAGTTACAACAAAACGTTCTTAGAAGACCTTTTTGAGATATTTTGAACTGCATTCACAGATTTTGCAAAAATCTTACAGTTCGCAAAAAAAATGCAAAATGTTAAAAAAAAAAAATTGTGCCAATCGATTCCATTTCATGTGGAGATCAAAAGACTTTACGACATAATGAAATAAAACACGCTCTTACGGTGGTCTAGTACAGAGTGACAGTATATTCAGTCAAACCTACATACAACGGACATACAAATAGTAAAGAGGATATATTGAAGACTAGCTGAGCCCGCAACTTCATTTACGTCACATAAGGTGTATGAAAGGAAAGGTATTCCATCATCAGAGTCATCAAGCAGCGTCTGAAACTGCCCTGTTTGCTTAATCATAAAAGAGCTTAATGATTAAGTCTATTTTTAAACAATTCAGTCCGCGCCGAAGGCGTGGACTGAATTGTTTTAAAATAGACTTAATCATTAAGCTCTTTTATGATTAAGCCAACACGCCAGTTTAGGTTCACTCACATTCAAAGAAACCCCTACAATTAAAATTTTTAAAATATCTGATTCTTAAAAGTGTTATAACTCTTTTATTTCTAAACCGATTTACATAAAACAAACGCTAAATGTTAACTGGAGCAAACCTCAACACAATAAAAAAAACTGCATTGCAATCGGTTGAGCGGTTACTGAGATTAGCGTGCACAACAAGCAGTACAGACAAACAGATATACAGACATACAGACATATAGACAAACAAACAAAAATTCTAAAAATCATTGTTTTGGGTTCTATTGCGTTCATAAAGCCCCCTATAATATTTTTTCTTATTTATCTTCCATGTACAGACAGCGACCTGTTACGATTTTATTATATGTATTGATTGATGTAATTACGACACCCCCACTATATCTAACAATATACACACCATGTACTTACATCAATTCAAACAATTTGCACACCTAACATATCTAAGAAATTATAATGTTTCGTAGAACATAAACCCTTGGTGAACAAATCTGCAGGCATTTCAGCTGTTGGTAGATACTTCACATTGACAACATTATTTGTGACACATTCTCTACAAAAAGCATTTATTATTTGTTAAAAATTACAGAGAAACATAATTATTACATATCTATATTTACATTATTACTATCTAAACTAAACTTAAATAAGGCCCCCGCGGCATTGTGCCCAAAAGACTAGCAGCATTCCCCCTTTGAATAGCAATGCCTATTCGTTGAGCGAGAAAACTGCCAGCCCTTGGGTCACCAGTTGACTCCACAAGGCGCTTTTTCAAATTCTTGAAAAATTTTTGCGCATTGGGACCCCATGGACCTAGGGTCTCGACACCGACTGGACAAAAACGATACGATGAGTCGAGACCCTTATATTTATTAATTTTAATATTTTCAGCCGCTTCCGCTGCTGCACTGGCTTTTAATTTTGTTTTGGGAAGATGGGACGGGGCTAGAGTGTCAACACAAGTTGCATCCCACACCAGGACCCTACCCATCTCCCACGGTATCAAAGTTATACCATCCGGTCTCTTGCCATCGTCCCTGAAAACGCCGTTTGGCTCTAAGAGCGCAGGCACATTGGCGGTGGCAAGAGCACGGCGGATGATGTCATTCAGCGCAGCGTGGCGTGAGAAGCGGCCTGCGCTCTTTAAACATGAAAGACCATGATGCCCCAAAGTGTCAACGTTAAAACCGCAGGGGCAACGATGTGGAGCGCAAAGCGTGACGCCAAGTCTCAAACCAACTGAAATTCTTAGGATGTCCGGTTCCAAAAAAGTTCCGGTGTTGGCTATAGGGAAAGCTTTCAACCAATCACCGGATTCCTTTCTACTGAGCGCTAATAATCTGGCCCGATCCGGGCCTAGACTAGCATTTAAAAAGGAGTCAAAGGTTAATTTTGACATAGCGTCGTCCCAGCTCCGTTGTAAATTTGGATGGGTGGGTAAATTTTGACCCGGACAAGCCATTAGCCAAGCATTCTTGGCATCTGTAAGGCCAGTCGTCTCATAGTCTGTAAGACAATTCGTCAGAATTTTACCTACGAGACTCGACGTGGCATGTACAGATGACAAAAAGGCTGGCAAAGCCACACTAGAAATTTTGCGGATCCCTAGCCCACTATATTTAATGGGAAGAGATGCCTGGGACCAAGATTGTTCGCTCAGTTGTATATTGAGAATTGATTCCAAAGAAGATTTGATTAACGAATCAATAGAAAATAAATGACTTTGATGTTTCCAAAAAGGACAACAGCGAAGCAAATAAATAGATTTGGGAACAAACATACAAAATTTCAGAATTGTGATTGCGTAATGTGAACTAATAGAATGTAGCCGATCTACATTGGATTAAAATTTTGAAATTTTTTGTGCTATTAATTCGGGAATAGCATCTTCAAATATAGGGGACCCTAGGAGGTAAAGATTCTCTCTGCTAACAATTTTAATATTCGGACATAGGGAATTGAATTTTTCAACGAGTTCCGAATTGATGTGATTATTATGAAAAAATAATTCACACTTATTAAAATTTAATTCCAAACCAATTAAATGAAATTTATTTTTAATTTCTATAAGATCTGACAGAACAGAAACTGCATCACCTCCAAGAGTCCCGTCATCTAAATACCAGACGTTAAATTTTGACTTTAAATTTTGAATGATGGGGTTAATGGCTAGGCTGAAAATGGCTGGTCCGACGGGATCACCCTGCTGGCAACCGACTTCAGAAGAAAGTTCGTTGCATTTATAAATGATATTTTTAAATGATATTTAATGTCTATATGCTTAGTCCTTGTATGAAAGACAGGGTTTACGCTTAACTTTTGGGCACTCTGATTGTCATTAAAAAGATTAATAGTATACAATTGCTTTGTTATTTCGTACTGTAAATTCCTCAAATAAACTGCCTCTTTACAAGCGTCTGTAATCGCCAATATTAGGCTTCACTACTAGAAAGAGCAACAGATTTTTGCTTTCTTGTTTCCCAAGATATCACACAATCTGACGAAACAAAACTACTTCCTGTATATGACCTCCTATCAATCATGTCTCCACCCCAATCAGCATCAACAAACCCTTCAATAACTGAGCTACCCTTAGCAGAATACTTCAAACCGTAATCTCTAGTACGTTTTAAATATCTCAACAATCGCTTTACATTATTAACAGTAATCTTTTGTAAAACAATTATTAAATTGACTTACAAAACGTGACTGCATATGCAATGTCCGGCCTTGTCAAGACTGCTAAATACATTAGACACCTTATCATTTCTTGGTATGGAAAACACCCCAAACAAGGTTCACTATTAGAGACATTTAACTTAGTTTACATTGGGGTCTGAACCATTTTACACTGGCTCATATTAAATTTGTGTAAAAGCTGATCAATATAGTCTTTCTGACTCAATGTTACTGTTTGTTTACAGTTGTTGACGTTTACATTTACACCGATACACTTTTTTATCTCTCCTAAATCTATAATCTTAAACTGACTAGATAGGACTAGATAGGACTTCCTTCAAATGCTTTGTCTCATTATTATCATTTGAAAAAATAAAAAAGTGGTCAACAAATAATGCGACAATAGTTCTTAACTGATCTTTCAGTTTCACATACATACATGGTTCTATTTTGGACCTAATATAACCCATGTTTAATAAACATTCATCTAATCTCTTGTACCAAGCTCTTGAGGACTGCTTAAGACCGTAAATGACCCTTTTTAACCGACTTCCAAAAAAGGAGGAGGTTCTCAATTCGTCTGTATTTTTTTTTAACTTAAGTACTTGACCTCTTTTCGTTCTTTCAGAAAAACCTTTTGGTATCTGCATAATATATAAATAGTTTCTTCAAGACTTCCATTCTAGAATGCAGTTACTACATCAAGATATGTTGTATTCAAACCTAGTTGTACTGACAATGCAAAAAGTAACCTCAGTGTCGTATGTGACGACTACAGGAGAAAAAGTTTCTGTATAGTCTATACCTTCAACTTCCAGCAAATTCTATGAAATCAATGAAACTTTCTTTAATATAACATGCATCACCAGATTCACCAGTTATTTTTACATATTAACAGATTACCTGGCTCATTTTTGTTCCGTATGGGAAACATCTGAAGTTAATTTCTTGATTAGTCTGAATTTAGCTTCTCTGATGTTATTTAAAAAGCTATTTCTAACTGTTTTAGTCATTATGTCAATAAGTTCATCCTTTATTGTCTTTGATAAATATGAAACTTGTCCTATTTTAAGTGTTCTAATTGAATCTTATTAGCTGAATGTTTGGCAAGTAGGGAAATTAGGTGTTAGCTAGACAAGGCTGCCGACATTGTGTGATGACATCGCTATAAGTTTTGTGGGACCCACGAAAAGCAAGACAGTTTGTTGATACCTTCAATACAGCATCCGTAACAATACGCAGAATCTGTCTCCATTTTTCTTTCTCTGTGTGAATTACTTGGTCAATGTCTCGATCAATGCCATGATTTTATTAGTTTTACCCGTGCTTTTAACCATACATTCTTTGTGCATTTGAATTGCTTTGTCCTCGGTTAACCTCGCCGAAACGTTTTTCCAATAAATTAATCCTGTAGAACAAAGCAGATGTAGCGACAGGAGACAGTTTTTGGTAAATCTTGCAACACGCACAAAATATTGCATTTTTGTGGTTTAGAATATGAAAGCCAAGATCTCTTAACTCTTTCGCAACTAGCCAACGTCCTGGATCATATAGAAGATGTTAAATGCCTGCCATTGCGTTCAGTAGGTACATCTAAATTCAATGAGGTCGCCACATACGTAGCTACAATATTTATTTATTACTAGGTATATCGAAATAGGTACCTAATAGTATTTTTATAGTAAGATGCCCGTATGACGGGCTGGGATGGTTTTTTTGCCAATGATACAGCCTGACTCCTAAAGAAAGACCGTTGCTGGTCAGTCATAATTTCCACCCCTGCGGCCCTGGCCAATTGCTTGTTTCGCTAAATCAAAGTTAACGTCCCGTTTTTATTTTATTTTTATGAGTAGGTGAAACTCTCTAGTGTGTGCCAAAAATAACGATAGGAAACTTGCCAAAGTTTACAACAAACTACAATCGTGTAGTACATACATTTTAATATTTAAGACGCGCCAATGCTGTTCCCCGACAATAAAGTTCCATTTAATGTTGAAAGTATAAGTAGTAGGTACCATTTTTATATCAATGTAACTTGTTTTATAGTACTTAGATATACAATATACATATTGTATTATATTGTGACTTGTTTTATGTTTGCTCTCCACTTACCTTCACGCCTTTCTCTATAGGAATTTGACCATTAGCATTTCGTCCAAGTAATACGGTTGAAATTCCATTGTCGTGTTGAAATGGAGACGGCACAGTTTATACCGAACTATTTATATAAGAAAGCACTGTGAGACGAATCAATAAACCCTTCGAGCGATAAGGGCATTAATAAAAAAGAAGGAGTAGGTACATCGCTGCACGATTCAGCCCCTTTTCATTACGCGATGCCCTTTCCTTAGCAAACAGTGAAACTGAAACGGATGATAAACGGATGCAAAATGGGTTCTGGAATAGGATTTTCAAATTGTATTGTGTACATACATACAAATAGCACGCCTTTATCAGACTACCCAATTGCACCATTGTATTTTGTGGTAGGTGGTGCTCAAATGCCGTGTTAACATAGACAGGCCCAGGTTGTAGCTTAAGAACTGCAATTTTAATGACAACTGGGACCAACGGCTTAACATTCTGAAGCACGGAAACGCCTAAATGAATTTCCCCAAAGTGGTCACTTATCACGGGACAGGACATTGCGTAAGTTGCTTGACGCAGTGATCGTTTACAGAACTTTGAGTTACCGGGTCCGGGGCTACGAGCGTCACAAATTGTACTATGTCAACAAAACTGTGTTTTCTGCGTCATATCGCAATTTTTGTAATTCTGTTACAAAAATTGCGGTAATGTTTTGCCTTTATTTATTGAACGGACTTTTTAAAACATCAGACTTCGTACACGCCGTTTTCAGGTTTAGTGAGCTCTTGTTACGTAGATTAAATCATTTTTTTTACTTAATTGGATTGTTCTTTGATTGATCAAACGAATTGATGTTTTTGTTTAAGTAGGTATACTTTTAAGATTATAGAATACCGCTATACTCAAGCAGCGTTCCGCGGGCCACACGTGGCCTGGGAGCCCCTGTTTGTGTAGGTATAGCGAGTCTAATCTTTGTATCTGGTAACACTATGAATAGTTTTTAATTGATACCATTTGCAATACCAGTAAAGATACAGCTATCTACCCAAGGCTGGTAATCACTACGACAGATACCTATGTTAAAAATGGATAAGAACAAGGCAAGGTCAAGAGTACCCTTAACCGGCGAGCGTGTATAAAGACAGTTATGAAAGTAAAAGAAGCGAAAGTTGTATGCCAGGATCGTAGCAAGTGGAAAGCCATAGTCTCTGCTTACCCCGATGGGAGACAAGCGTGATTATATGTATGTATGTAAGTTATACAAAAAGATTCAGAATACTTGTTTATTATTACAAACTGTTCTTGCGGTGTAGAATAACTTTTTAAAACGAAGAGAGAATCAGAAGCTTCGACGCCAATCTTCAAACAAAGTTTCCCAAAACATTTTTTCCTCAATCCTCTTACGATTCTGCTTACTTACGTAAGCACTTGATCATTCCGAACACGTACGACTATTTTCTGAATTAGGTTAATGTTGTAATGCGTTGTGCCCAGAGAGATGGAACCTCAAAGCTGTTTTGCACTGTGGCCATAGCTTTCATCGACCGATAACTTAATTTTGATGAACAACGATATACTGTTTAATATTACCTTTGTATTTTTCTCGTGAAAGTGTAAAAGTTTACTGTTATGTGTTCTGTTCAGTTTATAGGTTCAGTAGATAGGTAGGTATCTTACTAATATACATGTGAAAGTATGTGAAAATGTTTAGATGTTTGTTACTGAATCACGGTCTAACAGCTGAATGGATCTGGTTTAAATTTGATACAGGGGTAGAGAGAGAGGGTCCGGAATAACACATACTGTTTTTTATCCCGGAAAAATATTCCCACGGGACGCGAGAACAGGAACCAAATTTCACGCGGGCAAAGCCGCTCACGTCAGCTAGTTTATCTATAATATTGTTAAAAGATGAAAGATTTGTTTGTTTTTAAGTAAAGGTCAGAAGCTCGTTTCTTCAATTCTTTCGCCATATTGAAGTCAAGTCATCCTGAAGTAACATAGATTATGTGTTCTCATGCCTCACTTAAGGGTGCGCAGCGCAGCAGTAGGTCCCTAATGATATAATGTCCACAAACGTAACAGTTTTCCGTACATTATTGTAAATGCGGATATGCTGTAGATTGTGCAAATTCGAGGTAGAAGAATAGGAAAGCAGATCTCGGTCCACCAACTGAGACCGAAGCTAGAGCTCGAATGGTTATCCTGATCAAAAATCGTCAATAGATAATAAGTAGTGTATTTATAAAAACCTGTAGAACTTTGTCTTCTTAATACTTCTAATTTACTTCAAAAAAATGTAATTGGATTTTATCCACATTCATTAATTATTATCTTCATATCAGAAATTACACGTTATTAGTACCTACAAGCTCAGACAGTTATGAAGTAATTACACATTATAATTCCATTTCTAATCCACTGTTTGACTTTTCATGTAAATTAACAATACCTTTGCTCTTTAATTAAGTATATTTTAAACCTATTTACGTAGATCGTAAAGTCTATAATACTCTGAAATCATTAGGTGCATCTTTCATAATAAGCCTTGACTACAGTTGTGAAAATTACCTATTGTAATGTATAATGGTGATCCATTTAAAGCTAGCTGTCATTTGTGGTTCCCGAAATCTATCGATCCTAGCGTGTACCGAATATGAAGAAAACATAAGCTATGAGAACAGTTCTAGTGTTACGTATATAATATCTAAGTACTTATAGAAAATTTTCTCTGCAATCCGAAAAACTCACAAACTCGCAAAATTTAACTTCATGAGTTCGTTCACTGTATCACCTACTCCAGCACGTTTGACGTAATAAAAAAAACTTAGGATAGGTTTTTGGTAAAATATACGTGGGACAAAAAACTATAAGGTGAAATGTGGGCGTTTTTTTTTTCAGGATTTCGACACTATAACGTCAACAAACCGACAATATAAACAAAAAGTTCGAGAAAGGAATGTCGGACGGTCTAACACGTCCTCACGACGACCTGAAATAGCTTTCAGGTTCGAACGTAATAGATCGCGCTATTGTGGTCTAAGTGACAAAGGTGAAACAACTCAAATATAATGAGATTCTTTTGTTGATATAGAATATGCGCCGCGTAAAATATAGTCCATGTCACCCGGGGATAGCGTAGCTTCACAACAGTGAAGGATTTTTTCAAATCGGTTCAGAAGTTTCGGAGCCTAAACGTGCAAACAAACAAATCTTTCCTCTTTTTAATGAAGGGCATTTCTGCGAGAGAACCCATTGCGTAGAGATAGTAGAGATAAAAAACTCTATATAAAGAAAGAATGACCGTCTTGCCATCGAAATAAACCTGGGTATTTGGTAGCTAAATGGTCTAAGCTTTTAGTGCACAATATGATGCCACTTATCACGAGGAAAACTAAAACAAAGGGTTCTTAAGCCCATAATTATGTCAAGGTGATTGCATTGTCAACTTTGCAACATACTACATATAATGGCAGTATCATATTTTTATGTGTTTTTCATGGGGGTGTAAAGGCCAGCCCATAAAAAATAACATTCTCGTTTTTGTTTACTACAACTCAATACAGAACGGGATTAATAAAATATGGGTAGGTACCTACCATAGGATATAAGTCTGCAGGTACTATGCAAACGCTCGACGGCTAGCTTGCTCTTTTTATGTGACCGATCCCTGCGTTAAGCATCTTACCTTAGTATTCGTTCTGAGATGGGGCACATTTTCAGTTGCCAGTAAATGGCAGGTAATGGTGAAGCCAATTTGAAGATTTCAGGAACTTGAAATATTTCAAAAGAGACAGCATTACTTTAGCATTTATTCGAGTGGTTTTGTGACATTAAAATACATCAAAAAATATTTAAGAACAACTCTAAATCAAACAGATATAGAAAACCATTCAAACGAGTTCAGTCACATTCCGCTATTTGCCCACAGCTAACTTTTCATTTCAGTTCGCATTCAACAATCTCCTTTATTCGAATGTCATCATATCGTTATCTTTACGTTTGTAAATAAAAGACAAAGGGTTCATATTCACGACCGCATTATCGAATAATAAAGCGTTTCGGTCTGATCTCTATGCGATGACATTCGCTGAATTTACTTTATGTTTAAGAAATGTACGTATAGGGTTCGTCATACTGCAAATGATAGGCTGTCATATAATATCAAAAAAGACCTTCCGTTATGGATGCAGATGTTCCTCCTAAAGTACCGCACTTGAGCAAATAGGATTTGTGAGTCGTCAAGTCCGTCTATCCGTCATATGTTTCACAGTTAAGCCGCTTTGGAGATTTAAGGGATAGTGGAATGGTTGATGCGGTTATGAAATGGACCACATTTTTCATTGTCCTGTTTAAGTTTATCTTTTGGTACTTTCACTGGTTTTTATATGTAGGGCTACTCTTTCAGGGAAACATAATACTGCTGAGTCATAAAAAATAATAATGTGGAATATTTTTCACATCGACAAGAAATATTTCATAATCACCTTCATTTTTATAGGAGCTTTACCGAACCAAAATAGCGAGTCGCATTGGTACGGGGTTTTATTTCAAGCTTTCTAACTTTAAATTTTAATATCGGAATACCACCCATGTCTATTTAAAAATAACACAAACACTGATGTTTTATCCATGCACGAGATATGGCATCAGAATTTTGTAAAAATAATGTGCAAATAATTCACTCTTGTACGCCTACATTTACATTCACTACTGAAACGCTCTGAGCTTTCAGGAAATTGTGGAGATGAATAAAAAAGTAATATTGAAATTTAAAATGCTGGTTTATTGTAAATTAAACTCGGGGTCGTGGTTCGTGATCGGGTAGCAAGGTTTTTAGCGATTCCCGAAGGTCCCTCAGGGTTCGACTTATCTTGGGTTGGCCTTCTTGATGTGATGCCGTCTGCGACGTAGCCGTGCCATCCACAACTTCGGCTGGCACGGTGTTCTCAAACCGGAGAGTAATTTATATCCGCAACCCGTAGGGTGGATCTCTGGATCCCGTAGGGTGGACTTCTGCAGCCCGTGGGGTGGACTTCTGCAGCCCGTAGGGTGGACGTTCCTTCTTGGAACCCGAAGGGTGGACCCTGGAATGTTCCATATGACGGGTTAGCTGGAACCCTTTTTCCCGCCCATTGCTAAGACAGCCGATCCCTGTTAGCATTTCAGGAGTCGGGTGCCTTACAATGTTTGCTTGTATTCTACTTTCACAGAGACATTTTTTCACACCCCTGTAATCTACCCTCCTATAACAGGGTTGACCAACAACCGTTAATTTTCACTGTTTTAAAATCTAGATTACATTATAATTAATTTAACTCACCCAATGATGGGGTTATTGACGCTTGCAGCTAAATCACTGATCACTTTGGGAGTACTTCGCTCCCTGTAATATTTCTTTACTTTGATTAGATTTATATTCTGATACACATACGCCTTCGCGACGAGTTTATTTTAATTGTTCGAGTAATGGTCCTTGAAATTCGCGCGCGGTTGTTTTTATATGTTTGTACAGCGCCTCTAGCGGTACCACTCGAAACTACTCAATCGTCAAGACCGCATTTTTAAATACGAATCAAGGCTTCCGTCGTTGCGACACTTACTCGGTAGATGGCGCTTTCATATGTTGACCTAAATTTTAATTCTAGTCACCTAATATTAATTAATATTTGCACCCGTTGTTTCACAACGTTACACTACATTCTATTTACGTCGAAAAATATACATGAGCCTCATTTAAAATATATTAAATTTCATTAGATTTATGTTTACTAGTTTATTAGTGAGTAGTAGTATATTTTCGCGAACAGTTAAGCCTTTTTCAAATTGTAAAGTAATAATTGCGATCTTATCCGTTCACAGTAGGTAATTTCATTAAAAAGTGTAATAGTGTTTTTTATTGTTCCGGTATAAAATCAAATGAGAATGAATCAGAGTCCGGTATGCATCAGAGTCGAGTTAGTGCATTTTTGAGTATTTGGAAAAAATAAGTAGGTAATTCTTCGTTATTTTTTGTCGTTTTTTGGTACGGATTCCTCCGTGCGCGAGTCCGACTCGCACTTGACCGCTTTTTTAAAGCTGGGGGGCCTCATTCGACTTTGCCGCCCCGGGCCCTTGACGGACTTAGTCCGCCACTGGTTATAAGATGAGAAAGCACCGCGGCTTGTACAACTCTCTCACGTTATGGGTTTGTTCGTCGTAGACTGTTTTACTTATAAGTTAAAACCACGCCTTCGACATAAAAGTTGAAATGGAAAAGCGGTTCGTAAATCCTTGGGAAAATCTCAGGGCAAGAATAAAAATATACAATAACTTGTTAGAGACTCCCTGCGGATTGGTTCGGACTGTTAAATCATTGAGAAGTGCAAATGGCGCGGCTCTACTAGGGATTTCCTTTCAAGAGTATACACGTTCCCCTAGTCATGTACCTATAGCTGAGAAGGAACACCGTGTTCGACTGTTTGAGTCCTATTAGCCAATGTGGAGCAATATCATACAAGTATGTTATGCGGTCGAAACTCTTGTAGTGTGCGATGGTTGTTAAACAGTGTTGCGGACATTATGTAGTATTCCCACGGGAACGGGAACTACGCGGGTGAAACCGCGTGACGTCCGCTAGTCCTTTATATAAAGATAACATGACCACAAATAGCCGTAAGCAAGCCCCATAGAATAAAAACACAATATTATTTCTACGGTGGTAGGTATACACTGCGGTTAGCGCCAAATGGGCGTCCACCAACTTGTTTATAGGGAAAACATCTACAGCTCTTAGATATAGTTCTAAAGGCCAAAGAACAGTTTCCCTTACCTAGTATCTCCATGTATAGACAACGTCAGCGAATACCTACTCAAATGTACACCACAAATTAGATAGTAGGTAGGTACAGATGGAAACCTGTCTCTACCTACCTTATAATTTTGTGTGTACACTCAAATACATTGTTTATTTATTTATTTATTTAGGGACAAAAAACAGTTACATGATAAAGTCTTAAACATATTACAATTAAAACTTAGACATATTATCCACCATGTAACCAACACCATCATTATTGTATGACTTGTTCCTACTTATTATAATTGCGAAAGTACCTAACTCTGTCTGTCTGTCTCTTACGCTTTCGCGTCTAAACGGCTGGAGCGATTGAGATGAAATTTGATATAAGGATAGTTCGAGGCCGTGGGAAGGACATAGGCTACTTTTTAACCGACCGCACTAAAGGAGGTTTATGATTTTTCGCAATAGCGACTTCTACGCGGTCAAAGCCGCGGGGAACAGCTAGTAATATTATAAATGAGAAAGTAACTCTGTCTGAATGTTACGCTTTCACGCCTAAACGGCTGGAGCGATTGAGATAAAATTTGGTATAGGGATAGTTCGAGGCCATGGGAAGGACATAAGTTACTTTTTAACTGACTGCGCTAAAGGAGGGTTATGATTTTTCGCGATAACGACTTCTACGCGGTCGAAGCCGCGGGGAACAGCTAGTTTACTATACCTAAGACAAACGTGGTAGGTATTTTGCCCTTTTTTGGGATCTACGGAATCCTCCGTGCGTGAGGCCGCCTCGCATTTGGGCGGTTTTTGTTTGTGATAGGTATCATTAGTTGCGAATGATATAATCAGTTACGAATTTTAGCTAATTCAGGATCAGACAGCAGCCATTTTCAACACAGCCAAGTAGGTACAGGTAAATTTTATTTGTACAGTAAGTACCTAATTAAGATATTCAACGATTCTTACCTACATTAATAAAATTACCGCAGGACTCGTCTTGTAACGGCGTAAAACCCTTGGACCTAAAAAGTTAAGTTGTTAGAACAAGCAACGCTGATTATGTATGCACCCAATAGATAAAATAAAGAATAATATTTACGGCAAAGGCCGGACAATATTTAATACAACTAGTAAAAACTATTTGGCTCATAATGGTTTATGAGATAGAGACTGGTGACAGACCGACAAACTCTTAGTTATAAGGTCCCATTTTTACCCTTTGGGTATGAAACCCTAAAAAGATAAGTGCGGACCACGCGGAGAGTGACCCGATTAGTATGACTCGTTGAAAGTAATTCAGTTCATTCATTAGGTAGGTACTGCATGGCCGCGAAAACTTTTTTTCGATGACTATAAATATTCTTAAAACTTTTGCTGAAAAAACAGGAACAGTGTTGAAAATACATTGAGCCAGTTCTGATGACGTCACAGATAGCCTCCACCGAGACGAAGATTCACACGACCTGAGATAATTTATTGAACTGTCAGATACAATTACTTGAACTGATTTTGATACAATTCATTGGGTGGATTAATTGGATTACCTATACCAGCCAGCTATGGTTGATGTGTCTTTGAGGGATAAATCTTGAAAAAGGTTTAGGGACTGACGGGATCCGGAAGACGCAGAAACGTGTATTGTGGCAAAATTTGGGAGAAGCCTACGTCCAGCAGTGAACTGCCATAGGCTGATTTGATTGATTGATAGAATTGCGAAATGATTTTTATATGTCTTTTCATTGTTTGATTAGTAATTAAAAAGATTGTGGCACATCGGAAGATGTGGACAGACGATCTCTCAAGGGTCGTAAAATTCTCCTGGAAGCTCTGCTTGTCGTACCCAAATAACGCGTGCTGGACGGACAGAGGTGCCACTCTCATGTAGTGGAGAGCTCTACACCAGAACCGAGCCAGACAGGATTGTTTCTCTGTCGAGACATAAAAACTTAAAAGGAACGCTTTGTTTGGCAGTCAACTTGAGAACTACTGTCAATATTGTTGTGGACTGTGGAAAGGTTTTCCAAAGGATGAGCGGAATCATTTTCACAAATAATTATATTAAGTACCTGATGTGCTGACTTGTCCAATGGTTATGTCCTTTATACCATTAGGCGTGGTTATGTTTGTTCCTATAAAGTAATATTAAATTTTTATCTATTCTTTTATATGTTTTCATCTATTTTAGCAACGGTATATTTATGGCCCCTTGCTCGGACTGCAGAGATTGTATTTTGTATGTAAGATCTGTCCTGGCTGTTGGAATTTTTTTTGGTTTGAATTACAGATGGTTTTGGATCCTTTCTAACCCCGTCCTATCCTACCTTATCCATTTCCTTGTCCGTGAATCCCTTCCTACCCCATCCTGATCCGCTCCACTATCCGCCAAGCCAAGGTCGCCGTGCCGATGAGCTGCGTGGCTACGGGCGAGCGTAGTCTTAAGCGTGCCTTATTGCCCTGGGCCCGGGCGAACCCAGAACAAGGCTAGCCTTACCTGGACAAGCGGGGCTCTGTTCAGGTGGACCAATTTAATTCCCTAGCTTCTCGTGGGAACGCTATGGTAGTGAAATTTAAAACCAAAAACGGCGGCGATGTGGTTCGCCACCCATCACGTCTCGTTTCCCATCGAGGCGAAAAGTGGACTAGGGTTAGCCACTTTGCTACATTAAATGTGAGAGGACGAATGAAAGATAAAATTGAGGAGGTATGTAAGATGATGCAAGAGAGGCATCTTGATATTTTGTGTGTGAATGAGACAAAGCGGAAAGGATGTGACACCACGACACACGAAGCCTATACGGCCTATTGGTCAGGTGTAGCCACAACCAGCACAGCATGCCAGGGGGTCGGTGTACTACTTTCCGCGAGAATGAATAAGTGTGTGACAGAGTACGAATGTGTGAGCCCAAGACTCCTTTGGCTAAGACTGAAGGTTGGACTTACCCGCATCTTTGTTTTGGGAGTGTATGCTCCGCAGGATGCGCGGTGGCACCGGTCTTCAAAAGACCAAAGCGAGAGGCAGGCATTTTGGGAGAGTATGAGTGATATTCTGGATAAATGTAAACGAAACGAGAGAATAGTGATGTTAGGTGATTTTAATGGTTGGGTGGGAGTGAAGCGCGATGGATACGAAAGTGTATTAGGAAAGTTTGGTGATGAACGAGTGAATGTAAATGGAGAAAGCTTGCTAGAAGTATGTTTGGAAAGGAATCTTGTGGTAACTAATACCATATTCAACCACAAGGATATCCACTTGTATACAAGAGAGGAGAGAGATCAGAGAAGCATGATTGACTTTGTGATAGTAGACGCAAGACTGAGAAAGAAAGTGCTAGACACTCGGGCGTACCGTGGCACCGGGATCGACACAGATCACTTCTTGGTAATTAGCCGGGTAAGGGGTCTGTTTCAGCGGTGGCGACATCGTGTGCATGAACCCGTTAGTGTACTAGAGCGAATAAAAGTTGAGAATTTACAAGAGTTAGGCATAAAAGAGGCATTTGTGAGTAAACTGAGTGAAAAATTTGAAAACCTAGATGAAATATGTGAGATTGAAGAATTATGGAAGCCGTTTAAGGAAGGACTTGTGGAAGTTGCGATTGAAGTGTGTGGGGTTAGCAAAAGACGACAAGGATGTATGGCAAAGGGAATGAGTGCGGAAGTTCTTAATGCGTTGACTGGCAAGAAGAAAGCATGGTTGGACTGGTTGGCTACAAAGGCCAATCAAAGAATGCAAAAGGCAACAGATGAGGATGTAAAAATGGCAAAGGATGAATATAAAAAGTATAAACGTGTTGCAAAAGAGACGATGATGAGAAAGAAAGAGAATGATAGAGAAAAATTTGATAAAAGGTTATCTGAAGACTTCCAACGGAATATTAAATTTTTTTGGAAGTCCATAAGAACAGTGAGGAGTCAGCAAACAATGTCGCCGCTCAATCACATCAGAAACCAGGATGGAAGTTTTGTAAGAGGAGAAGAATGTGTGCTAAAGAGATGGAAGGAATATTTTGAGAGTTTATTCGAAAAAGAAGATATACAAGGCGATACGCGTGTTTTAGAACTGATTGAATTTGGCGATGAAAGCGAGTTAAGTATGGGAGAAATAGTGGAAGCGTTGAATTGTATGAAAGTAGGAAAGGCTGCTGGAATAGATCGGATTTCTGTCGAAATGCTGAAAGCTGGACGTGGCGTGGTAGCTTGCCAGCTGTACCGCCTTTTTAACTTTTGTTGGCGAAGTGGCAGAGTACCAGCAGAATGGTGTAAAGCTGTCATTGTGCCGCTTTACAAAGGAAAAGGGTCGCAGCAAGAGCGCAAAAACTACCGCGGCATAAGCTTGCTCAGCATCGTTGGCAAATTGTATGCAAAAGTGTTGATAAAAAGAGTGATGAATGAAACTGAAGGAAAAATGTGGGATGTGCAAGCAGGATTTATGAAAGGAAGGGGATGTACGGATCAGGTCTTTTCCTTACGATGCGTAGCTGAGAAAGTTTTGGCTAAAAGTCAAAAGGTCTATTGCATATTCGTGGACTTGGAAAAGGCCTATGACAGAGTGGTGAGGAATGAACTGTGGTCAATATTGTCCATGTATGGAGTGAACAGCAACTTGATACGGGCACTGAGGTCTCTCTATGAGGGTTCTAGTGCTTGTGTCAGGATCAACGGGGCCTGCACGGACTTCTTTCACATTGAAAAGGGTGTGAGACAGGGCTGTGTAGCGTCTCCGTGGCTGTTTAATCTATACATGGATAGTTGTCTGAAAAAACTGCAAGAGAGTATGTATGGTTTAAAAATGAATGAACTGACCGTCAAATGCCTCCTATACGCTGATGATCAGGTGATATTAGCATCATCAGCGGAGGAATTGCAGCTGATGGTTAATAGTATGAATGAGGCTCTAAAAAGTAGAGGAATGAAAGTTAATGTAAACAAGACGAAAGTTATGGTTTTTGAAAGAGAAGAAAGTATGACGAATTGCTCAATCTTCATTGAAGGGCAAAGAGTGGAACAGGTGAAAGAATTTGTATACTTGGGTTACAAATTTGTAAGGGATGGAAAGTGTGACCAGGATATTGAGCGAAGAGTTTTGGCAGGAAATCAAGTGAATGGGGCTATGTACACCTTTATGAGCAGTCAAAATGTGTCTGAGAAGGCCAGGTTGGCTGTACATAGGGGAGTGCTCATCCCTACACTTATGTATGGTAGTGAAAGTTGGGTATGGCAGAAGAAGCATGAAAGCAAAATTAATGCAGTGGAAATGAGAAGTCTGCGAAGTATAGCTGGAGTGACTTTAATGGACAAAAAAAGAAATAGCGTGATAAGGGAAAAATGTGGTATAACAGAAGATGTAGTGACTAAGATCGAAAAAGGGATGCTTAGATGGTTTGGACACGTGGAAAGAATGGATGAGAATAGACTGACAAAGCAGATTTATGAGGCGAGAATGAATGGGCAAACTGGTAGGGGTAAACCTCGGCGTACGCATGCCGATCAAATCAGAGGCGTTCTGGAAAAAGGCAAGGTCAAGAGTACCCTTAACCGGCGAGCGTGTATGAAAACAGTTATGAAAGTAGAAGAAGCGAAAGTTGTATGTCAGGATCGTAGCAAGTGGAAAGCCATAGTCTCTGCTTACCCCGATGGGAGACAAGCGTGATTATATGTATGTATGTATGTAAAAGTTTATACTATGAAAGGGTTCTATTATTTTTCTCCAACAAGCCATTATTTTACTGAAACGAACACTTCGAACCGTCGCCGTCGTCGTAGCTGGAGTGATCAATCGATCTTAAACCAGTGTCGTGAGACTCGCGTTAAACCACGCTGTCACTGATATACCATGTCACCATGACACATTACGTTGATAAACGACTTACCTACATTAATACTCGTGTTTAAACAACATACATACATACATATACTCACGCCTTTATCCCCGAAGGGGTAGGCAGAGGCCTATACCGGCCCACATTTCACCGTGTACAATTCGGTCCCACGTAACAGGTGGTGAGCCCATCGCCGTGTTAAAATGGTCCGCCGACGTCAGAGCCTCGTCCGTTGTTCAGCAGGTGCACGAGCTTGCACGTGAGGTTGACTTGGGCCCGGAGGTGTTGGTAGGGCCCCACTACACCCCTGTGTTTTAACAAGTTGATGATAATTACTGACAGGCGTATGATTATTACTGATGGGTACTCGTTACCAATAATAAACGCAGCTTATTTAGTAGTAGGTAAGCGTCTTTTATTTGCCTGGTATCGGCCCGAACCGAACTTCATCCCTAGATTCTGGAGACAAATAGTCATTTGTAAAACATAAGTTGAAAAACGCTCAAAAAGGTGCGAACAAAGTACGCTTGGGGTGTCTTTAAGGAATAAATTCAAAATGATTTTATTCATCGTAAAACCAGAGTTACATAGCTCGCAGAGGAAGTGTATCAAAGTATGGAGACTGAATATGGAAGACGCAGGACCGGCGTAAATTGACAGAGGCACGCCTCCAATAGTGGACTGCAAAAGGATTTGATGATGTTATGTGTGGTAACAGCAAAATAGATCGACGTTGAATATTTGGAGATAAAAGAAATGGCTCTCTAATACCTACAACACTAATGAGTATTAATAAGTAATCGATATACCCAAGTAAGACGAAAGGTTCTTCCATTAGCGAATCGATCACGATCACAGATGAAAACCCATTCAGTTCAATGTGAATTTCTTTCACTTCGCACTTCCCTCATGCCCTGAACGTAGCATTATCCACTTGATAAGAATCTAAATCGCTATTCTTACATTACCGGGTCAATTGATGGAGTTTCTACATTAAGAAAATATACTAGATATCACGATGGGTTTAAACCGCATTTTCAATCGAAAATGTTTTCAAACCCTTGTTTCATTTCTCAAAATTCAGTTTTGCTTCTGCGATTAAAACAGTAAATTTAATTATGTTCTAGTAGAAGAAGGGAACTTATAAAAAGGTACATTATTAATCCCAAAAATGCATAATGTCTCAAATTTATGACGATAAAAGTACTTAGTCACGTGCAAATCGCTTTTTATAACTTAAACCACAACTTCCATAAGAACTTATTAAAGTGCCATAATTCGGAGGGATACGAAAGCACATTTTTCCCTAAACATTTTTAAATCCAGCTTATTTTATTCCGTACCTTATGTGCTAATTCTGTTACTTCACTTAGAAGAGAGTTTGAACTCAGCGAATCTTCTACTTGAAAATAATCTTTGTTATCGAAATTAGAAGCGTTGATAGATATCCTTGCTAGAAAATCCTTTGTGCGAGGAAATAATCAATCTTTGAAAGCGTCATCGACTAACCGCTTTGCTTAATGTTTGTAGGATAGTGCTAAGAGTCCGCCTTGGGTACCTACTTTTGGAGCATTTTTAATTTATTAATGTTTCATTAGATATTTATTTTTTAAGCTAATCAGTTAAGGCTGGATTTAGAGTCGCGCTGACCATCGGCGCTGACAGCCAAAGTAAAGTGTATGAACTATTAGAAGTCTTTTAGAATAACGCGTAGCTATCACGCGTGCGTTGGTCAGCGCTGACGGGTCAGCGTCCGTACACGTCGGGCATCCGGCGCCTCGTAGCTGTCGGCGCTGACCAACGCACGCGTGCCTCTGTATACCTACATACATCATAATGTGTACACCACAACGATACTGAAACGTCTCGCGCAGACGACCTACGCGCTGAGCTGTCAGCGCCGACCGGTCAGCGTGACTCTGAAACCAGCCTAATGATAAACAGAATGAGATGAAGTTACACTACTGTTTTCCCATTGTCATTGTCACGAGATGGTCCTTTATTATTGTACTCATGCCAAAACATAACCAGATTCTGAGAATACAGTGTAATGTCCCGCTGTATTGCGTTACTAGCTTTAACAGTATGTTCTATCCTTTATGGATAACAAAATTCCCTGGGGAACCCAGCAGGTGACGATGTTGTTCATTTCTGCTCGTATACCGACGGTCAGTTATGACACTTGCGTCAATAATTACCTATGTGTGGGTGATATTCAATATCTTCGTTAATCACCTGTTTCCACTTTTAGCATATTTGCTGTATTTTATGCCCATCATATTGACTTGAAAAATGATGTTTTGCCGTAATATTAATATTGCCGTAAATTGGCAGACAATTTCGCCTTGTAACTTAGCATGTCCCTAAAAATGTATTGACCCAAGTTTGTTTCGCTATCCATTTTTGTTTGATTTTCTTGGTAAATGATTCCATTGAAAAAGGTCATGTTTGCAACAATATGAACAATATAGTCTCTCGCTCACGGTAATCGGATGCCGAAAGTTTTTGTTTCTCGAAAAACATTTTCAGAGAAAATTGAATCGTTCGATTCGTAGACTTCTCTCGTATTTCGGAATTAACAGGATTCGATGCCATTGCGCTAGTGATGAGCTGGAAATGAACTATGTATAAAGAGTAGGTACATACGTACTATACAAATTTACACGTACGGAGTGTTATTAAAGGTAGCGAAGCAGAAGTTTGCTTAGGCTCGTGTGTACCTACCTCGCGCTAGGGGTTCAACATAATTTAAACATTTACAACAATGTAAGATTAAAATAAGATAGGTACATAGGTACATTATTATAGTCACACTTTTATTTCCGTGGGTGAAAGAAACATTACAAAATGTAGGAAAGTCCAAACGAATAATGCCGTGCATGCTCGGGATGCAGGCTAAGTTTAAATCAGTATTCTTGCCTTATATAGATAGATAACCAAAAAGAAATTCCATTATGCAATAAATTACTCGCGTTTAAAAACATTAGTCCTAAGTTTAGGGAACACATTACCCCGCAGCGGGGGATTTTCTCAAAAATAAACTTCGTACAAAGCGTCGGAGTGATTATCTTAAAAACCTTTCAGCTGCAGGCTTTTACAGAGAATCTTACATACATACATACATATACTCACGCCTTTATCCCCGAAGGGGTAGGCAGAGGCCTATACCGGCCCACATTTCACCGTGTACAATTCGGTCCCACGTAACAGGTGGTGAGCCCATCGCCGTGTTGAAATGGACCGCCGCCGTCAGAGCCTCGTCCGTTGTTCAGCAGGTGCACGAGCTTGCACGTGAGGTTGACTTGGGCCCGAAGGTGTTGGTAGGGCCCCACTACACACTACACATACACAGAGAATCTTAATACATGTGAAATCTGCTAATGGTGCTGAGCTCTTTACAGTCTGGCTCCGAAGTAAGTTTTGAAATATCGCACATGAACTCGACACATGCAGGTAGGAACTGTGGAGGGAAGTAGATAATTCAGTACATTATCAACACTAAAATAAAATGGTATAAACTTGAATGCATTCAGAATCCTGTGTACGTGGGTAACATCGACATCCGTCACCGCAGCCGATGAACTATTTAACTTTAAAAAAAAAATAACTGTTTTACTGCCTCCAACATTACGATAGATATTAAAATGAATGTGACTCCTTACGGGAAGTTTGGCTTTGTTATTATTTAAATACAAAATTAAAAAAGAAACTCACCTACTATTTCACGCACACCTCTGAGTTAACACATTCCAAAATGACCTGAAACAAAATTGAAATTTAGAGCAGTTTACTTGTGAAGTAAGTATAATATTTTACTGTAAACCAGATTGAGAAGTAGGCTGGCATAACATGAAAGCTTTTCCTTTGAATAAAACTGCTATCACAGTTCATGAGATACAGCCTGGAGACAGATAGTGAGCACGGTACCCTAAAAAGAGGAAAGGAGCTTAGAACATGAAATGGGAACTTTGTATGCGTACCTACCTACTTGAAAATGAAAAAGAAAATGCCACCTACTCCTTTTGAATCGATATCACATTATCATCAATTACCATTGTAAATCAATTTCAATGTTTTTGGTTAATATTTCTTTGAACTTCGGGTAAAGTTTGAAGGTTACAGCCATTACAGAAATGAAAACATGAGGGGGCACATTACTTGCTCATGCGCGAGTACAATGGAACAAAACAGTGGGTGGTAGTTTCAGCTACTAACCGATATTACATTTAATAAAGAATGTACTATTAATTATCATCATCATCGGGGTGTTCCGTTAGAACAATTATATTTGGTCTATGTAAATAAAATTGAAGTGTCTGTTTGTAGTTCGCTGCAACTGCAAATGAATGTATAAGATTTTTACTCTGTCTATCTGCTTCGGCAAGTCTCCGAAACGGCTGCTTATAAAAAAAAACCTATTACTGCTCGTTCGCTCTAACTTTGCCGCTCGGCTCCATACTAAAGTCGAATTTTTAATTAGACGAAGTAAATTGACAGCAACTAATGTCACTTCTTCATACAATGTTGCTTATTTTCTATGACGAAGTGACATTAGCTACTGTCAATTTACTTCGTCTAATTAACAATTCGGGTATACCTACGCCTCTACGCCAGCGGCAAAGTTAGAGCGAACGGGTAGTACAGTCGGAATTAACGTTTTCTATATAAATTGAGCTTTTCTAATGATTGATTAATTCGCTTTTGTACAAATTAATCATGTAGTAAAGAAAACGTTTTTCCCAGTTCTAAGCTAAAAGTAACGTAGGTACTTACATTATATAAAACACCCACAAACCTTTTCCACAAGCAAACATTTCCTGAATCCAGTATTATAATTAAAAAGTGAATAATTCCCATCAAGTTAGCTTGTAATTAAGGCGAGCGACCAAACTGACGCTTTCATACTGAATGGGGTTTACTTTTGTCGCACAAATGTTAATGAATTTAAATACTACAGTGTACTGAATGGTTAATTTGAGCATATTTGGTGATGTGACGTCATAGGGTTCTAGATATCGATACTGATGTGTGGTACCCTGGTCTTGAGGTCCCAGGAATTTGTCCCATTAACGGAGGTTTGGTCTACGTTGGGCTTAGGTTCACATTCTAAAAGAATTACCAATATCAGTTCAGTGTATTTTCCTCGAACTAGCAACATATACCTACCACTATAATATGCACACAATAAGGAGCTTCTAATAAATAGGTACTCGTATCTAATATCGATATTAGACAACACTAACTAACCTATTATACAAAGACGATAGCTAAATGATCTGTGAAATAGATCACGTATGCGGACCCTAGGGCCCTGTCATGGGCATGGCTATTATGTTCTCGGTTTTGACCCAGAAATTCACGTAGAGGCAATTAGGCTAAGAGCTATTTTCGAATAAGGCCACTAGAACTTTTAGTGAAATATGTAGTAGGCAGCAAAGAAAATTTGCTGCCTACTACATATTTCACTAAAAGTTGTACGCTAAAATTTGTTAACAGAAACTGGTAGACTTCTAGTCTTCTACGCCAGTATACCTACATTAATAAAATGAACAAGTTTATTAGATGCACTAGTCACTTATTACAATAAACAAAATATTATTTTTCTATGACGTATCGTTAGGTAGGTACATCCAAACTGCAATTTAACACGACACTTAAAAAACCCTTAAAAGTTTTTGGAAAAGTCATTAAATCGTTGATGCGAAAAAAACTTTTTACTTTTAAGGTTCAGCGCCGCGGGGCAGTCCCTCCCTAATACCGTTGGACGTCTACAGCAAACGACTTTGCCTTCATTCTAAACTTTTGCTTAAGCTCCATTACGTTTGTATTAAAGTAATACAATATTTTAGTTCCGCCTATAGATACGTCGACACGACAACAGAGGCAGACAGCTCTTCACGCGGGTGTCTTGTTGATTCAGCCGAGAGATCTGTCACCACAGATATTGTAATGTACTGTATGGATTTCAATAAAATACGTGCAAATTTTTTGTACCTAGTAATAAAAATAATTGGACCCTACAGATATTTTTTTAAAACCACTAAGGTGGCAGACAAGCATACGGCCCACCAGATGTGCCGGTGGTCACCGCAGGTTATGGATGCTTGCAACACCAAGCGCCACACTCGCGCTGCCAACCCTGTACCTAACAACCTTCTAAGACCCCTCTTCAAGAACCCCATATTTTCGGCGTCTAAACCACCTTCGTTCGCAAGTGGTGTTTTTCAGATAACTTACGGACTTATGAACTTGTAGCTAAGAGAACGAGAATAGTCCAGTTCCAACACGTCTGACCCATTAATATATAAGTGGAGTAAAAATGCAGGACGTGCGTGGACCATAGCACGATTTGATAAGTTGTTATTATTAAAATTCTGGGGTAGGTACATAAATTCTTATGTACCTACACCAAAATTTGAATGATAACTCAGTCTTCGAAAACGCAAAAGTGACTTTTAATTTTTCCTATTAGTTTCTCTTCTTCTTGCTCCTTACTATTAGTTTCCTAATATATGAATAATATTTACATTACAATCTTAATTAATAATCACATTCTGAAGACATAAAATTAATCAAATCTTTCAACACCTGCCGAACAATGAAGTAGGCCTGAGTCGGCTATTAATTTCATTGTACCGCCAATTACTAGCGAAGTTCTTTTGAAATTAATTCTATTAAGTGAACCGACACTTGCGGAACAAAAGACTCAACAATAAGGCTCGTGCCTACCCTCTGGAACAGTAGAGCTCAATGAGGCTATTGTATAAGCTGGTAATAGCTCGGGAACAGGGCCGTCTTTATCCTATTGGAGGCCTTGGGCATATTAGGATAATGGGGCCCTATGACTTTGACAGGACACTATTTTGATAGAATATACAAAGAAAGTAGATAAACCATGTTAAACATTTATTTTTATTAAAAACTAGCGGTTCCCTGCCACGCTTCGCTGTGTCTTTTTTTGTGGTCGTTTCATGTACCTATGAGAAATGAGTAACGTTTTCGAAACATTCTTGATTGCTGCTCCGCTCCTGTTCGTCTTAGCGTGATGTTATATAGCCTATAGCCATCCTCAATAAATGGACTATCAAACTCAACAGAGTATACTGTCTGTCGCTTGTCAACAGGTTTTTTCTTTTCATCTTCAAATGCGCATGCACAAAAAAGGCATCGAGTTTTGTCATCAAATTTGTGTTTTGATGATCTTAAAGTATGAACAGTGGAGGGCCCAGCGGACGGAACACGTTTTGTCAGATCAGCCTTTATTCTGTCTGGTCTAGTGTAGTCTTTACAACAAGATGAACCCTCAGCGACTTCAAATCCTTAAGTTGGGAGCTCTTTCGAGGTATTAAAGGATAGGGTAAGATTAAATGATGACTAAGCTATAGGTAATTGATTAATAAACATGGAAAATTGATTAAACTAATAAAGCTTTGACTTGAATTAAAAATGCCTATTTGTACTCACTAAAGGTACGAATAAACGGCGCGCATACACGCGAGCCGAGCCTGACTCGGCTCGTGATTATGCGCGCCACGCGCTGTTTAAACAACTACGCTCGGCGCGGCTCGGCAAAGTTCGCACGATCCATCACTTGTCGGTTTTTTCGACACGGATCAAAGGCGCGCGCGCCATCTTCGGCTCGGCTTGTGTTAATACGCGCCGTCTAAACAGACAGATGATCCAGGGCGCGCGACGAAGGAAGACCTCTTTTGTTTTTTTAGCGACGTTTTTATTTAGCGACGTTTTTAATTTCAAGAATTGGGTTTGTACGAGATGGAGTGGAGCAATGAAAATGTTCAACTCTTCATGTTCGACTGCTGCTGCAGCAAGCCGTTTTCGTTTATCCATATTGCAGAACTAACGAGCGGACAGCGCGGTTCAACAGCGAGTTGTGTGCCGCATCTCCACGGACGGCTCGGCTCGCGTATGAACGTGCTACCCCGCGTCGTGTATACGAGCAGGCTTGCGTCCGAATTAAGCCGAGCCGCGCCTACACGGATGGCGCGGCTCGCGTTGGCTCGTGTTATCACAGGCCGTTTAACCGCACCTTTAGAATTACAATACAATTTTTTATTTATTTATTACACTTTATTATTATAATTTTAAACAGCTCATCGTATGCTAAACAACTCGAGTCTTTTAATAAAAACTTGCGACTAAGTTGTGAGTTTTTTAATAAAAGACTCGAGTCCATTTATATCCGAGTCGTAGTATAACAACTGGAGTCCCTCAGATTAATAAAAAGACTTGAGTCGTATTTTTGGAGTCGAGTCTTGAAAATCGAGTCTAGTCCTAACTTAAGTGACTTAAAAGACTTGAGTTCTCACATCACTATTTTTTAGAACAATTGTTATTATTTTTTAAAAACAATTAGCAATAGCAATAATAAGTTTTAGTCAAACAAAAAGTCCTTCCAAAACCAAAATTTGTTTGATTAATTATAAATAAACAAAATACGATCTAAAAATTTAAATGTTCGAACAGTCAAGAACTAACGAAGAATTAATAATTAGAAAAAAAATCAAGTGGGGCCAAATTCACTGAGTGATGTATCGATGCAGTGAATCGATCCAGTACTACGCATCGATTTAAAAGATCGATTTTTTGGCTGGAAGAACCGATTTTTCGATTAATCGATTTCAGATCGCCATCCCTATAACAGACACGGATTGTACTTGCTAAGGTTGTTTTTCAAATTTTTAATTAATTAATTTGTTTTTAGTATGTCTGATAATTAATACGTTTTATTAGGTCGTCGTGTATGAAACTAACAATGTAATGGAATCTAAGGAAACTAATTTAACCATCTTCCAAGGATCGTAGCGTCATGAAAATTGGCAGCTGTATGTAGTTCTGAGGGGCAAGTGCGAGTTTCGGTGAGCTCCTGTCGATCACGAACGAGCGCGTTATCACCGATTTGTATGGGATCGAGACAAGTTCCCGCGTTTACAGCTAGGTGGCGGGGTCTCGATTCCAAACAAATTGGTGAGCCGTGAATGTCGACAAGCTCACGCAAAAACTCGCACTTGCCCCTCTGATGACAATACAATAATATGGTACTGTCGAACTGATCTAATGATGGGGCACTGAAACTTCATGATGGAGCCAATGGAATCTAAGGTAGCTAGCGTAGTCTGTCTACGGTAGCTAGGTATATAATTTTATTAAAAAATCACAGAAACTCTTTACTGTGATTTTTGAAGGCCGTCGTACGCCTAGGGACTAGGGTCTAGGACTAGGGACTTTGTATTTGGTCTGAGGGGGCCCTTTCGATCGCGGGGCCCTGGGCAAGTGCCCATAGTGCCCAGTGGAAAAGACGGCCCTGCTCGGGAATCGTTTTATTCGATAAAGAACTCTCTACAGAGCAATAATACTGTTCAGGTAGGATTATCAGCTCAGTGTTCTGTAAACGGTCACTGGGCTAAGCGTATTTTACTGTGGCTGGTCCTCAGATGGGTAACTGGTTTGTTCTGTGTATTTCAACTGGCACAAACAAATGGTAAAATGCCTATCTCCTCGGAGCAAAGACTACGTGTATGTTTGCAGGTACAATTGTCACAGATTCCTACTTCTACATGACTTAATACTTTAGTCAGCTATCTCGGCTAATAGTTTTAATTGCGCCGCAGCAGCAGCAAATTAATATCACACGAGTGGATGCTACTAATAACGTTTCCAGGTCGCGTTCCACCAGGACACACTGTTCGTTACGTTGCGGATAGGTCTCTGAGTTATTGCCGCGCGCTACGAATCCTACTAATATTATAAATGTGAAAGTTTGTGAAGATGTTTGGATGTTTGGATGTTTGTTACTCAATCACGCTCTAACGGCTGAATGGATCTGGCTGAAATTTGGTACAGGGATAGAGTAATGTCTGGAATAACACATAGGCTTTTTATCCCGGGAAAATGTTCCCACGGGAAGCGGGAACGGGAACCAAATTTCACGCGGGCGAAGCCGCGCGCATCAGCTAGTGTGTTATAAATATTGTTTTTACGACTGACAAGACTGAATATATCATTATTATGTCCCTGTTGTCACTATTACCAGCACTTTTTACTGCCAATATGAAAGACATATGTAACTACTGAGAAAAAGAAGTTCGAGGATGTGTAGCATTAATAGGGACCTGTATAGAGTAAAAATGATTATTAACAGTCAGTCACGGCACCTATATAATAGGCATCTCATGTCACTTAGCCTGAAAATATTTTTCATACATAAGTACACACAGTTTGCTCTTCTTCCGTATACAACAGAAACCTTGTTTCGGTATTCCATCGCATTGGCATAATAAACTATTTCTCTTGTCTATACACAATCAGCTATCTAATATACCGCAAATATATTACTGCTAAAGGTGATACAAGTGTGTGAAGGCTGACTATGAATGACTACAATAACGCGACTGAATCGTCGCAGACACACTACACATCATAGTCACGCATGGGTTACCTCTCTTATATATATACACCGATGTATAATCTACTGTGAATTAGATTACAAACTTTCAATATTAAGGTATTAAAATACGAATAGCAGTAATTTGTTCTATGAACTGTTTATTGTTCTATTAAATGTTAATTTGTTGTTCGTTGTGTGTAAGCACGCAACGTATTGGATACGTTCATTGTCTGGTTAATAAAGGTGATAATGAATAGCCCGATGTACTGTAAGACTTATATGAGTCATGCAGAGTTTAGATCTAGCACAGTGCCTGTTTTTTCCCATTTGGAAAAAAGCAGGGCAAGTGCAAGACGAAATTGCGCACGGTCATGATTCCGACTCGCACTTGATGGGCAATTTAAATAGGTACCTACGTCTTTTATAGGAGAGCCCTGTATATATATTTCTATTTTTAGTATTATTGTGTAGGTACATTTCAACTGTCTAGCCTTCACGTTTCATGAACTATAGTCGAGTGACAGATAGACAGACGGGTTGTGTAGTCTCAGTATTTTATTGCTTTTTTTTCTAGTTACGGTTTCGTGCCCCCATCTATCTAGGTACAATACAAATATTAAATTATTATACATTTTGCTGCTAATGGGTAAAAATATGTAAATGAGTATGACGTAGGTAACCTAAACACGAACAAATAAAAAGTTACTTATTGTCGTAACTTATGATGAAAAGTAATTTAATATTGTACTCTTGGACAGTAATAACTTCATGAGAAGTAAAATGTATAACTCATTCGCCATGAATAAAATATATCTCGTAAATACGCTTTATGTTTTAAATTTATTCCGCCACTTGGTCACCACGATGCCATTATAATGGTCGTTATGCGCAACTATCACAGTAACACATTATTTAGTGGTATGCCACAATTCGCACATTCGATAACACTCTATTAAATTAATTTTAATTTTTTACGTAGTTCATAAATTTAGGAAATATATTGCTTTTACAGTGATAAACAAATAAACTGTGCTACTCGCTCCTTTCAATCAGCTTTGTAAAGTTTCACCAAGTCGCATAACGACTTGCTCAAAAAGAATACCAGACCAAGAAACTCGTTCTTTGATTGAATTCTTTAGGACTTAACGAAAACGCAAAATATCCTGAAAATAATGCTATAGGTAACACAAAATGTTAATTTTTTTCACAATCGAAGATTTGAAATGAATTTGGATTAAATGAAATGGAATAGAGCTTATTCCATATTTCATAAAGATAACAAAAAAACTATTGAAAGTCTATTAACGTGTGCAAGCTTGGAAAACTGTATGAAATAGGCTAGTGCCGACTGTATAATGGGCGCTAGTCACGAGATCAGGCCCAGAGCTAAGTTAACCCTTGTTTATATGTAGACCATTCATTTAAATCAGTATTCTGTAATTGTATTAAAAATTCAATTAGAATATTGTGTCCGTGAATAGTTTGCAAACGGTTATGGTTACTGCAGGTTTTCATGCTCTAGGCTAGTAGAGTTGCTTTCTAGTTGGAGAACAGTGAACTCTACGGTCAGTTTCATATTCAACTTGGATAAATAGATTTTCCGTGTCGTGTATAGAGGAAATTGTTACAAATTCAAAGGACCATTACACAAGATTAATTAGGCCGGATTACCAACCTAGACTTCGCGGAGCAAACCCAAGCGAAACAACTTTTTAAATTACCTTACAAGGTAAGGTGATAAGCGATGCAAAACCAAAATATGTTGTGTTGATCTTAAAAGGAAGTTCCTGTAAGCAAGACTCAAAGTCACTATAATTTAAGAGCAATTTATCCAATAAATCCTAGTCTTAAACTATGTTTGCAGTGTGCCGAAATACCGTAGGTAATTGTCGCCCGAACGCAAACACCTGTTTCCCACACGCGCTCTGCTTTCCAAGCTCTTAGGACAGCAAGCCTCAGTGCAATCTGTTCACAAATGAATAGAAGACAGTCTATTCAGTACGCTCGGAGTGCGTCAGCTGTGAAATGAATATGTATTTGAATGTGGTTTTACAAGTTATGGTTTCTATTTCAGAAATGAAGTGTAACTGGAAGCACGTTCAATTTATTTTTCTGTAGTTTAATTACCTTTAATCACGACTTCACGAGAGGAATGACGAAGATGCACTAACAATGTAGATACCTACTTCAGGTACTTACAGAATGTGACGACGAATTAAAATTAAGGAAATACATTGGTAAAAATTTTAACTGTCAATCACAATTCACGAGATCCAGCACAGTGACAGACAGACAGACAGCGGGGTCTCAGTAATAGGGTCCTGTTTTCACCGTTTGAGTACGAAACCCTAAAAAGTATTAACTCTACAATATTTTTTTAAAGCTTTCCATTTATGCGTGCCATGATTTTATTTCGCAAAACTGAATTGACACATTTTTCATTTTAGTAAGTAAAACTGATCTGAAAATTTGCTTACTCATACAATAAATTTATACGCAAAATACAACCATCATATGCTAAATCTAATCTCAAAATAAATAGAACTGAAATTTATTCACGGACGAAAAGCGTCCCGTGACGTCACTCACAAAATAAATTTCCTTGCTCAAGCAATTGTTGCAGTGGGATTTGTAGAAAAATATATTGGTACAGTTTATGGTGTGTCCTTTGTAAGAGGATGTACATATTTCCGAGACGAAACTCAGACGTTTCCTAACACCACTGCGTCATAAAATTAATAAGAAAGAAGAGGGTCAACTTTGATTCACATAACTCAATCAAAAACAAAGTGGACAGGGCTGCCACTCTCATATGGTGCAGAGTATCTTGACCTGAGCAGAGTGATTTAAAGGATCGTTTCCCTGTCAAGCCAAAGAACCTTAAACGAATTCCTAGAAACTCGGGTTCTTCAAGCAATGCATGACAATGCTCATAATGGGTCGCCAATTTGAGGATCACTGTCTATAGTCTTGTAAACTGTGATTAAGTCGCGATGACTTTCCAGCAGACCGGCGGTGTCAGTTTATCGTGAAGTTGGTGCCAGGGGTTTATTATGATTGAACCCTAGCAGTAACTATGGTGCGTATTCTACTGGCTTCAGCTAGATTTGTTCAGCTGTTAGAGCTTGAAAAAGTAACAATCATCAATCCATACTTACAAACTTTCGAAATTATATTATTACCAGCGGACGTCACGTGGTTTCAACTGCGTGGTTCCCGATGTGGGAATACCGAAATAAAATGTAGCCTTTGTCACCCGGGAATATTGTAGTTTCCAAGCAGTGAAAGAATTTTTCAAGTTTAGTAGTTTCGGAGCCTATTTAATGCAGACAAACAAACAAGCAACCAATCAAATTTTTCTTCTTGTAATTATATATTATTATAGATATAAGGTATTGAACTTGAACACTCAGTTCAAGTCAAATTTCGTAAAGCATCGTACGGCGTCACAGTCGGTGGAATTAACATACCATACAACTTACGGTAGGTACCTACTGACATTCCGACGTCACTTTCTGGAACCCAATAACCCTCACAAAGCTATGTGCGGCTATAAGCCTAGAGGTTTTTACCGCAGATATTCAGTGATTATTGTACAACAGCTCAAATTATGTTACGTATGTATTTGGGACAGTCAGTTCATTAAACCTTTGCGCGCGGTAAGGAATAGAACATACCCAAGGATAAAATAAAAGTATTATAGTACCTACACGTAAAACAAATTTGAAAACAATCTCGCAAAAACATAAGGAATTTAATTTTCCGTGTATGGAATATTTGAGTAAAAGAAATAAATTCCTTGAGTGAAAAATTACGCAGCGATATTTTCTTCGCACACAATGTAGGTAGGTACACATTATAATTCATTTCGTAATCCTCCAAAAAACCGCGGCGTGTAATTAATGGCGGAGCTTCAACCGTACGTGGAAGAACACGAGCCACACCGCGGGAGATACAGTTTTTCATTATCAATATCACCGTGTCATTTGTTTCTGAATTTCTTCCATTTTACTAAGTAAATACTCTCAGTATAGTTAGGTACTCGCTTGAAAAGAGAAGGGGCTCAGAAAAGTTCCTTGACCCGAAGTCCTATTCACCGGTAAATGATGCACCTACTTTAGAGTCAACTTAGCTTAAGCTTCTAAGACCTCTTTTGAAAAACCTCACACAGCTATAGACTCTCTATAAAATGGAGGTAGGAAGTTCGTTTTACAAATTCAAGCATTTGGGAAAGAAGTCCCTTATCGGATTTTACCGTACACGAGAAATCAAGACGTAATGTCTGTGTGCAGCGAGCGCGGTGCAATTATAGGCAGTAGCCGTTGGCATCATATCATATCATAAACAATTACTCAGAGCACAGACCATTGCAAAGACTTTAGAACATGCATAAGTAATACACAATAACCCACTGGCGCTTCTCCATAACTGACTATACTGACGTTCGCTATAAGATGCCATCAATACCAACATTTTCCAGTTCCCAAACGTTGAAGACAAAAGAAATTAATTAAGTTCAATTCCTCAAAACACACTAAGGTGGGCTTCGACACACCGCCCGCCCGTTTAAAAACATACATACATACATATGGTCACGCCTTTATCCCCGAAGGGGTAGGCAGAGGCATATTAAATGCCCACATTTCACCTTTGTATAATTTGTCCCACGTAATAGGTATTGCCGTGATGAGTGGGCCGTGCCCGTTTAAAAAGGTCCCGTAATATTGATTGCTTGCCTTGAGGTGCCTGCATAATAAGATTACTTCGTTTCATTTAATCGGGCGCCTTGGTAGGGTTACCACAAAAAGAATTATGACATTTGATGACGCCGGTTGGCGAGGTGATGGCGGCAAAGCGGGAGGTGCACTGTGCGGGGGAGCGGGAGTAACCGATAATGCTCCCGCTCTGCCGTGCAGTTCGGGGGCGCCGCAGTGAGGAGTCACTGCGCGCCCCCGATTGTTTCTTGACCGTGGGCGTAAAGTCGGGGGACCCCGCCTACCAACGGTCACATGGCGGTGGGTACCTTTCCCGTGTTCCGGGGGTGCCCATTAGCGCACGCCTGCGCCAGCCGCTCTCTGTCTCCTCTATTACAGAGGGGTGCTCGAGAGCGGTGCAGGCGTGGTCTTCAGCTCCTTAGGGAGCTTTGGGGAACCGCCCATCTGGCTCCCCCGAGGAGAGCCCCGAATAAATGGGGCGCCCCTAGCCGGGTCGACGTGAATAATCTTTTGATATCCTTCGGCCCGGCTATAGGGTGACTCGGAACACCGCGGGGTTTAGTGGGTAGGAAGGTCCCTTCTTCCGGGACCGGTGAGTAGTCCCACACACCGTCAAACGCATTCCCCGCGTCAACAAAAAAAATAAAAAACCTATTCTGTTATAAGATTGTATAATTTAGAGTGCAAGTTAGTATTTTTGATGTACAATTCGTATTTTTGTTTAACAAATTATATTTTCGATGTGCGAACCACATTTTTGGTGTAAATTCGATAAAAAAGGTTATCTCGTTTTAAGTAAAATTTTAGTTTTTTAAGTAGTACATGCTTAGTTAATCAATTGTTTTTTTTGCAGAGCATTTAATTTTCTGGTTTGCATTCAGTAAATTAGTGGCGTTACCTAGTGTGCAGAAAAATTAAACAGATGTGCATTTAAAAATATCCCTTTTTTAAATCGGTAAGTGAAAATAAAAATATATAAATTATTACATTGTACGTGGCAACCCTATTTTAGCCGTGTGTAAGACCGCTCGTATCTGGTGCTAAATGAGCCATGCTGAGAAAATTCAGGCTAAGACAAGTTGTGCGTCCACTACTTGTGGCTGAGTGTTTTAGATCCATATAGGTAGATTATTGACAAGTAGGTATATTTAGGGTCGGCAGCGCGAGTGTGGCGCCTCTGGTGTTGCAAACGTTCATAGGCTGCGGTGACCACCAGTCCTTCTGGTGGGCCGTATGCTTGTCTGCCACCTTAGTGGTATAAAAAAAAAAAAATAGGCGCTGCCACTTTGCACAACTTTGTTATTTTAGCTTCAAGTAAAGCAATAAGTACTTTAAGAAATGTGTTACTCCGCTCAAAGTTGTAAAAGTTATTTCAAAACATCTTGACAACAAGGGAAACAAAATCAAGTTTGTGTAATATCAAGTGCGGCTTATTTTTTTTATAAGCATTAAAATTGCATCATTAGGTTACTATAAAACACACTAGTTGAACGACTAAAATATCTGTATTTTTGTTTTGTAATGTTTTATAATATTTATATGACAGATCATATCACAAATTTTGTAATGAAAGTATAGAAATTTATATTTTTTGTAGGTATTTATTTGCAAAAATACTGTTTTACTCAAAATGTGTTGTTATTTTAGAGAGAGATTAAATCAAGATTTCCAAGAAAATAAAATTTAAACTTTTCACATATTTATAGCGTAAGACTTGAAGAGACAGTGAAGAGGGTTTTCTTTAATCAAATGTAGCCGCATAAGAGGACCATTAAAAGTTATTTTAAAAAATTAGATTTAGGTGCAGAGATATCACAAAACATCTAAACGGGTATAGGTACTTTACTAAAATCTATTACATTAGAAGCATTTCCGTCGTGACCCAATAAACCTAGCAACATGTCGGCGCATCGTCCAAGTGCTTGTCCTTGGTCGTGACCCGCATTGCGCCACGACACTATGTTTCAGTTACTCCTGACTCATAGCCTCGAAGACGAACCAACATATCTTTAAATACGCGCACCTCACTTATGGAAAAAATATTTTTCTCTATCTATACTAATATTACAAAGAGGAATGATTTGATTGTTTGTTTATTTGTATGTTTACATCGAATAGGCTACGAAAATACTGGACTGATTTTAAAAATTCTTTCACTTTTGGGAAGCTACGCTCGCCGCGGTGGACATAGGCTGTATTTTATTCCCATATTCCCACGGGAACGGAAGCTACTCGGGTAAAACCGCGTGAAATCCTCTAGTTTAGTATAAAGAGGTTTTTGGTAGTTTTGACAATTTACTCGTTTATAGGTAATACTTGCACAGAATTTGCGCATGCATAAAAATATAAATAATTCATTTGATTACTGTGTCTTCCTTCATGTCCTGCATTGAATGGCAGCCAATTTTTTTAATCTCCGACGAAAACTAGGGGAGTTATAAGGTTCGAGCTGTGTTGTATTTTGAGTACGTTTGATAGGCAGGTACCTAATTGTTACAGTCCACACTTTTTTTGATGTTAACAATATTGTCTATCTATTACAACCGTGTGTCACACAGCACCCATTACCGAGTGCGAAGTAGATTAAATCGTAAGAGGAGAGAGTAGGTAACTCAACGAATAAATAACTAGCGCCACCAACGTAGTTAACTGCGGGACCTCATTAACGAATTAGCGCCACCGAGTGTTCGTTTTCCATTACTTAATTAAGTACCACTGTTCGTATCGTAGCTGCCCATTACATAACTACTTAGTAATCGTCCGGTATTGTATTTCTTTCGTAGAAGGTCTTTTGTATCACTTCATCCAATATTCCATACAATTATTTTCTTGTTTCACCTGTGCACTTGACTGTGGATGTGTGGACTGTGGCTTGTACGAACAAAACAGGATTTTCCGCCCAATGTAAATGTCTGGCGTTCAGCCAGTAGGTGCACGTTGGACATTGCAATTTAGACTTTCTGTCTTTCGAATTCGAGTTTAAATAACATGCAGAACATAAAATGTGCTTGGATAAATAAAATTCCTTCTCTACTTAAATGCGATTCGGTAGCCAGTTCCATTCGATTCCCATTCTATTGTTCAGCGCGCTCTTCCGGGTTTGTTGTGGCCTTATGTAGACAACCGTTATGGAAACGAAAGCGTGTTGGAACCTAAAGGGAAGTTCGACAATTAAAAGGTTCCGATAAATGGCGTGAAATATGATGCTTAGAAGAGTATTCATCAGAACTTGAGATGTAAATTTACTCGTCAGTTACAAGATCCAACCACAACAGCCTTGACTCCCCGGGTAAGTCGATAGCTGTACGCAACCACGACCCGCCGCAGACCTCGCGGTGTAAAGAAAGAAAGAAAGAAAGAAAAATATTTTATTTAGGACACGCACAATGATTATAAACATAAAGTAATCTTAAACTAGAAACAAAAATAAACAAAATATATTGTGCGAACCCCCAAATATGGCCACCATCTCAGCATAAATGCCGCGCATACCTACCCACCCACCACTTACTAGCAGTAGTAGGTAATGAGCAGGCATGCGCAGCGCTGGTTTTCAGATGGTGCCGCTAGTGACGCCACGAACGCACGCCCACACAGAGGTCAAACACAATAAAAATAAAATAAAATTTCACACGTGCAGAAAATAAAACAGAAACAAATAAAATGTTAAAACAAAAAATAAAAAGTAATAAATTATGTACATAATCGAGAACTGAACCATAAATGAACATGACTGACAAATGACAGACATCGACACTCATTCCATTCTTAGTCTGTGGCATTGGCGTAAAGTAGCCAAGCCAAAAACTATTTTAAAACTACATTGACTGATACAATGTAAACAACTGCGCAACACAATAAACAAAAATAATATGGCCGACGATTGCTATAAATTTAATCGTTTCTATGAATTAAAAAGACGTGTGGCACTCGGGGACTGCCGCGGTAAAGCTATTACATAGCATTTTTTACCAACTATGCTAGTATAATTATTTCTATATAAGAATACTAGCTGATGCCCGCAGCTTCACCCGTGTAAAATTTGTTACCGCGGGAAGTTATTCCCGGGATAAAAGGTAGCCTATGTGTTATTCCAGACTATAATGTATCTCTATACCAAATTTCAGCCCGATCCGTTCAGCGGTTTGAGCGTGAAAGAGTAACAAACATCCACACTCACAAACTTTCGCATTTATAATATTAGTAAGATTTTAAGGCCTATGTTCAACAAAGTATTACCAGTAATAAGTACCAAGAACCTACTTGACTGTGGACATTTGGGCTTTTGGACTTCTGGCCTGTTGGCCTTTTGGACTTTTGGCCTTTTGGGCTTTTGGACTTTTGGGACTTTGGACTCCACCCCACCTCACCCCACCCCACCTCACACCAATTCACCTCACCACACCCCACTTCACTTCACCCCACCCTACACACCTCAGCCCACCCCACTTCACCCTACTTCACTTCATATACATAGGTACACGTTATGCAAACGCTCACGTGTACACGTTGGTATATGAAGTGCGAGATACACGAACGTGGCCGAGCGTGGCCGAAGGTAGCCGAGAGTGGTATTTATTTTCGTGACACAATTTCTGGATTTGGTCTCCACGCAAGGCCCGCGATAGAAGCTATGCAATAGCTTAATAGGTATTTTGTTTTAGAACTTTTTAAGAAGAACAATTATTTTGTAATAAATTATTTTTATGTAACTTCAACCATTTACGCAGAGGCGCAACGGATACTTTTATAACGATTAAATGTTTTCCGTTTTCGAAACATTCCTCATTGCTGCACCGCTCCTATTAATCTTAGCATTATGTTATGTAGCCAATACCCACTATCAATAAACGTACCTACTTACTATCGAACAGTTTTTGAAACCCTACCAGTAGTTTCAGTAAGGCTTGCCTTGGTATGATGTGATCATGGTCCCTTTGCAGCGTGTGTCCAATCCAGCGCAGCAGCTACACTTCCGACGTTTGATCTGTTGGTAAATAGGGGTCTCACTGCAGCGTTCCAATTGTCTTACGTTCGTGATGTTCTCGGGCCCGTATGTACCGAGGATCCATTGGAGGCAGCATTTGACGAAGACTTATAGCTGGTAGCTGGTGCGAAATGTCTTTAGTGACCTTCCATGTCTCGCATCCGTATAGCAGTTAGCAGTACAGTTTTAACGTTTACTTTGTTTTGAGTTTCACTCTTCGTGTCCATTTTCGCAACTGCCTACGGGGCGCAGCTGTGTAAAGGTTGTTCTGGCCTTGGCGAGATTCGAAATGATGTAGGGTACTCTTCTATCCCATCAGTTTCTGACACGACACTCTCGAGGTACGTCAATTAGTGCCTCCACCACATCTCTTGCGTCTGTCGATTTTAATTTCAGTCCAGCCATTCGCTGCCTCATCCTGCTCGTTGTCCTGCAAGTTTTCCTGCAGACATGCATGACGGCGTGTGTGTGCCTCAGCAGGCACAGGACATCGGCATCATTTAAATCCTCCAGGATATCAGTATAGGCCCCATTCTTTGCCGCGCCGATTGTTCTTAGCGGTATTCAGCATTATACCATCTATTTTCTATGGATGGTTGTTAACTATCCTGTTATCTTCATAACGATCCTCTAAGGTAGGTACAGTATGTATTTTCAAAAGAGTTTGTGAACTCTATTTTTAATTTCTTTTTCAGAATATTGATGACATTTGATTGATGTCATTTTATACACGTTACGTCTACTACATTGATACATATAATAAAATTCTAACACGCCGGTGTTTGTATGTAAATTGTTTATACTTAGGAAAATTCTATACTGAGGAATAGCTTTAACCATTAAGCTCTATTTTGACTAAGCAAGCAGGGCAGATTCACACGCTACTTGATGAGTATGATTAATAAATACCTCTAATTTCATAGACCTTGTGTGACGTAAACAAAGTTGCGAGGGTCAGCTAGTTAAAAGATAAAACAATAGGTTTCTTCTTATCTACTTATAAACTATTTTTACAAATTTTATAGTAATAATAGACATTCTTTGAAATATGCATGTATGGTATTGTTGTGACTTTTATGACACGTTTAAAGTACATAGGTATGGGATAGATGGCGCTCGCGGCTACGTCAGCGTGAAATTTTCTTCCCGCTTCCCATGGGAACGTACTCCCGGGTTTGGTTATCTTTATAGCAGTATTATATATAAATTAACAAAACAAAAAATAATACTGCATTGGTGATAATAATAATAAAATGTATGTATATAGAGTACTCACTCATTTTCTTTCACTATTGATTTTGATTTTGTATTTAAAAGTATATAAGTATTAATATCCGTGGTCTGATACCCATAACACAAGCAGGTTATCCCTAGCTTACTTTGGGATCAGATAGCGTTGTGTGAAATGTCCGTCAATATTTATTATTATTTATTTTATTATTTTTCGTGACTTTCTTCGTTAATAAATGCACTTTGTTTATTCATATTTAAAACACTTTTTACACAAATTATACGAGTACAGTTCACTGTTGTACATAGATGAGGAATACCTATACGCCTATAGTCAAATTTTTATTTAGACGAAGTAAATTGACAGCAACTAATGTAATTGACAGCATCGAAATTGTCATTTCACATTAAGAACTCTAAATTCGACCAGCACTCTTAGTTCAACTTTGGTCGAGTGGTTAAGACGCGGATCGGTACGCAGAAGGCGAAAGATCGATTCTGGGTACAAGCATCAATTTTTGGATTCTTTGACATAATATATAACGACTGCAGAGTTCATAATTGACGTAATCAAAAAATTTGTGAAGTGCGAGACGAGATACACGAACGTGGCCGAAGGTAGCCGAGAGTGTGATTCGTTTTCGTGACACAATTTCTAGATTCGGTCTCCACGCAAGGCCCGCGATAGAAGCTATGCAATAGCTTAAAAATGCACTGAATGTCTGTGAGAGGGCTATAATCATGTTTTATTGCATTTTTGTGACTATTTCTGTAAATTTTATGTAAATAGAAGTGCTTTTAACATGAAAATCATGAGTACATTTGACAAGCAAGGCGTGCGTTACCCAGAGTAAGTTTAACCATTCAGTTGTTTATGAAGGAGATGTTGTCGGAACTTGTTTCTGAATGAATTTATTGTTTTCTGAGCACGAATTGGCGGTGGCAGATCATTCCATATATGACTCGCTCTGACAGTAAAGCTTCTTTTATACGATGCAGTTTTATATCTCGGTATTAACATAAGGTAAGCCGACGCCCTTGTGCCATACCTGTTGCAGTTTCTAGACCAAGATAGCTTTTCGTACAAGTACCTGGGCCTGTGTCCCAAAACTACACCAAAAAGCAAGGTTGCGAAATGCAACTCCCTGCGCTCAGCCATTTTCATCATATTGCCGCTGTTCAAAAAAGGTGTTACATGCGTTCGCGGCGGTATTCGAAAACAAAACCGTGCACAGGCATTCTGCACTCGTTGTATGACCCGTTCCGTTCTACTCAGCAGGCAGTTCCCATACACAGTATCTGCATAATTGAGCTTCGAGAGTATGAGAGATTCACATAGCAGCTTTCTTATGCCGACACTAATGTATGGGCGAATTCTGTATATCACCTTCAGCCTGTAGAAACAATTTCGGACCGCTTGTAGAATATGTGTCTCAAACTGCAACTGATGATCAAATACCACCCCCAGATTTCGAGCCTCTTCCACCTGTTTTACAATACAACCATTTATATTTATATTTAGTTGATGCTGGCTTGTACTTTCTATTTGTTTTTTGGTGCCCATGATCATAAATTTTGACTTATCTGGATTCAAAACCAGACAATTGCGCTTTGACCATTCTGCAATGCTCCTCAAGTCCTCATTTATCTCATTTATAAATTCCAGGGTCTCAGATGGAGGAAAAGATCGATACAGCTGGAGATCGTCAGCATAAAGATGGAAATGGCATTTATTGATTTTTTTGGTAACATCAGCACTATAGAGAATGTAGAGCAACGGGCCGAGGATCGAGCCCTGTGGAACGCCCCTGGTGACCTGGCGATGTGCAGAATCCACCATACAGCCCGTTTTATTATCCTTTACCTGAACAAATTGATACCTATTGCTCAGGTAACTATCAAACCACTTGACTACATCCATACTGCATCCATAATAAGTTAGCTTAGACAGTAGCAATGAAACATTTATGCTGTCGAAAGCACGGGAGAAATCAAGTAGGGTGAGCACTGTGCTCATGCCCTGGTCTCGTGCCTGCAACACATTATCCACTACGTCTAATAAGGCTGTAGATGTACTGTGATTCCTTCTAAAACCAGACTGCATAAGCGGCAGAATATTTGAGTTTTTCTACCTGCTACCAGTTGATTGCTAACAACTCTTTCCACAATCTTTGAAAGGCATGGCAACAAGCTGATCGGTCGAAGGTCCTTAGGGCCAGACGGATTGGGCAGTTTAGGTATTGGTCTTACCTTTGCAGTCCTCCAAGATCTAGGAAAGGTTGATGTGCTGATTGACGTATTTATAATGTGTGTTATCACTGTGAGGGTCTGGGGAAGAGTCATTTTCAACATATCCAAGGATATTTCATCATCCCCCATCGCATTAGATTGAAGACTTCTTATTATTTTTAGAACATCACCTTCTTCAACTGTCCGCATCTGAAAGCTACCATGACCGAACCTGTTAAACTCAAAGAATGTTAGATCAGACATACTAACTTCGCCATCCCCTGGTATGTTCAAGAAGTGCTGATTTAAGTTATCTGGACCTCCCCAGAGGGCTGGCAACTCATAACTATTTTTATTATTTGTGAGAATGCTAGACTTAAGCCTACTCCAGAGCTGCTTTGGGTGTTGGATATTATTGTTGATATGTGTGTTGAAGTATGCACGTTTCTCACTCTCTATCGCAGCTCTCACCGTACTCTTGAGGTCATGATATAGATTCATATGTGCTTCCTGTTTAGTTGCTTTTGCTCTTTTATGATATTTGTCTCGGAGACGCATCATATCCCTTACTGTGCTAGTGATCCATGGGTAGCTGTTATTTTTTATTAAAATTCTTTTTACTGGAGCATGGAGGTCAAATAATGAGATTATGTTATTATTGAAAGCCTGCACCATGCTATCCACGTGCCCCAGACTCATGACAGACTGCCAGCATATCGCATCAAGGTCCTCTTCAAATTTATCAAGCAATATGTCTTGCATAGCCCTGCACACAACCCACTCAGGTCTCGGCTTCTCCACCTTAAAGTCTATCACTGCCGAGACAATAGCATGCCGTCCTAGCTCCGGAATGTGCAGAACAGAGACATTATACGCCCTAGCATCTGTACAGATCAGATCAATAGCCTTTGCACTATGATCAGTGAAGTGGGTGGGTTCAGTCACCAAGTTGACCAAGCCAGTGCTTACTAGGAATGAGTCAAATAACCTCCATTTGTATTCTGTACGGTCTAGTTGGTCAACATTGAAGTCGCCCAGGAGTACAATCTTATCAACTCTAGAGAAGGAGGAGATTGAGTCAGTTAATGCATCTATGAAATTGTTGACATTATCGTGTGGTGGTCTGTATGCAGTGCCAATCAAGATTGACTGCGAGTTTCTGCCAACCCTCAACCATGTCTGTTCCACATTAGCAGAAACCGGGTGTTGTTCGATGTGTGCATGTATTCCCCGTCGTATGTAAAACTCAACTCCCCCTCCCCTGCTGGCTATATGTGGGGGGCGCGGCGTGTATCTGAGCCTGTAGCCTGGCACTCTCGGCGCGCGCTCTTCTTCGCCCTCATGTATCCAGGACTCATTTATCGCCATGATATCTACAGCCAAGGTCCCCATAGCTACCACAAACTCTTCATGACCTGTACCGAGTGAACCCGCATTGAACAACCCGACCTTCAAACTTTTGCTTCGATTGTTATGCATTTTTATGTATTATACACATATTCTCAGCCAAATACGTTAAATTCCATATTAACCCTTCAAGCTCCTTCAACCCCCACAAAATTTATATCGAAAATCAATAATCGCAAGCACCTATTTCCACCACCCTAAAAATGAAAAAAGATTTCTCATTTTCCAAAAAAAAAATTTATTTCTCACTTACCAGTCCAAATTTTACAATTCTGCAAACGGCAACCGGATTATTGATAAATTGTTTATTTTACTGTGTATAATAATAAATAATAATGAAAACACATTATTTATAATAAAAAAACAAAACACACACGCACACACGCACTTGGTACACATGCACTCAACACAAAAAAACCTTTATTACTCTACCACCACACCATATTTTACGATTCTGTAAACACCAACCGGATTATTGATATATTGTTTATTTTACTGTGTATAATAATAAATAATAATGCAAACACATTATTTATAATAAAAACACGAAACACACACGTACTACACAAACGCACGCCAACCATGCGCAATCCACTCTCAACTTCAACTGTTCGATTTTTGTAAAAAATTCTGGCCCATTGACGTCATTTTATAAGATTCCAAAAACAAGAAAATGTTATATACTACACATGCAATCAAACTGTTCATAGAAAAGTAGGACGTAAGGAGGCTAAATTTAAGTTTAAAGTCGTCTGGGTAGGTGCGGCGACCGGTCGCCGCGCGGGGCTCAACGGAAAAGCTTGATTATTATGCGCGGCGACCGGTCGCCGCGAGGAGCTCTAAGGGTAATACTTCTAGTGCACCTTTAAAACATTTACAAGGACTGATGTGCCTAATCCCGATAAACTTAGCAATATCAATAAATAAGCAACAATAAAATATGCAAATTAATAATATATGTGTGCATAAGCATGCCGTGCACTCATTGTTGGCACTGTGACTCAATACCAACAACAATATCCTGTCAAATTTCTGCAGAAAAACCCTTATGTACCTAATCCTGAGCAACACAGCAATACCAATGAATAAGCAATAGTATATGTAAGTTAATAATATAATAAAATGAATGTATAAGTACAAGCATAAGTATAAGCACAAGTATGTACTGCATCTATTTCTGGCAATGTAACACGAATATCCATTGTCAGCATGTGAAACATAGCAACACAGCTTTTGCATTTTATTCTCAAAAACAGGTTCCACAATAACACATGTGGTGTCGATACATTGATAAATATAAAAGTAGCGATTATGTAGTAGTACGAGAGCCCACGACCAAAATTTTTGTCTCATAGCAATACAGCCAAAACCGCATCAAATCGATAGATACGATTATCCTGAACTCGAAAATACCAATATCAGACATTTTCCGCGTAGCGTTTGATCTGACCGAATTTTCAAAATTGTCAAAGAATTTTACCGAACTGCATCATAGCAATATGTCTGATTTGCAGACTGTAGTTGAATGATAGTACTGAGATACCGGAAACATATTTTTCAGACGTTAGTGGTGTAGCGCAAACCCGTAAAATCACTTAAAAAAATTAAAAATGAGACAAAAAGAATGTCTCATGGCAATACGTCTGAAAATCTTTTTTATAAGTAAATTTTGGTTATTTGATGCGAACAAAACAATTTTCAGACGGAAAAGTGAACGCATTAAATTTTGAGACCGTTTTGAAAATGTTAACAAATTTTACCGATCGGTATCATAGCAATATGTCTGAAAATTGTTGGACATGATAAAATAAGTTGTCCACATGTGCAAAAAAATTATATCAGACAAATTAAGTGTAGCACCTTCTCTATCAGACAACTTTTCGATACTCAGATATCAAATTCTAAGGTTTTCTTTTTAGTTTTAGGTTTTTTATAATCATGTATGTATAATTTTATTATAATGTAGTATCAGATCAATATATTGTAAGATGAGCCACACTATCGCATTGGGTGTACACATCTGTAATGATAGTGGTGGGAGAAGTGAATAAATAAATAAATAAATTTAAAAAAAAATATATAAAAATCGTATTGAGGCATCTTGAATTCTCCGTTACAAACCAATGAATACGTTGCGACCCTGAATTTATTAGATGATAATTAACAAAGAATTTACCCGAAACCGTAACATTGAAGTTGAAGGACTGAAATAAATCGCACAAAAGGAAACTGGGATGAAGTTGAAAAAAAAAACGGTTTATTCAAAGTTACAAAATATTCTCGTATGCAATCGCTGTCGGATTCGGAATCGTCGTCCTGGATGTGTCGGCCAGGCGACTCCGAAACGTTATTTTCGTTTTTTGGGAGTATATGCTTCACTTAAAGTGTCTGAAAACAGGTTTTTGGTAATCATGGCAGCAATACGAAAAGTTTTAAAAAAAAATTATCCGTATTGCTATGATACAGGTCGGCTAAATTTGTTGACATTTTCAAAAATGCGCTCAGGCTATGTGCTACGCGCAAAATGTCTGAAAACAAACTTTGCGTAATACAATTATAAAATCTATGTACATTTTCACTATCAGACGTATTGCTATAATACCGACTGCCTTTTTTTTTGACACAGCAGAAATGGCCTCCCACGCAGTTGCTACACTTTCGACCGTTACTACACACCTAGTCGGGTTCAGAATCATACAATCTAACGATTTTATAGGGTTTTTGCCGTATTGCTATGAGACATGGTTTTGGTCGTGGGCTCTGGTACTATAGGTTCAACTTTAAAATTATGTTACAGATTGTATACAGCCAAATGAAATCAAGAATAAGTAAGCAGTGGTAGTATTAAATAATTTAAGATAAATAAATATGTTTCCAATCACGCAATTTTTGTCAACCAGTGGGCACGTGAAGAGCATCAGGTCCAAAAACACGCCGCACGTCAGCCTCAGTCCGGATACTGTGTGTCGGCTTGCCCTCGTCCTGCCTAGTCAGAATTCTACCGCGCCTCGTCCACACATACTTCCAACGGAGGTGGCTCGCCGCTTGACGTACCTGATAAAATAACCTCTTATTTTGTCTGTTTAGCCTCTCGTTGATGTAGAAGCGGCGCTCAGGCGCGCGCAAGCCTAGGTCGGCGCTGGTGGCGCCGCGCCTCACGCGCGCGCTCCGCAGCAGCTCGTCCCGCATCACGCGCCGCGCCAGGCGCACCACCAGAGGGCGCGGGCGGCGCGCCGCGGCCGTGTCTCCCTGACCGGTCGGTGGACCTACTCTCTCTGCGAACACGACATCTCTCGCTTCCAGCTGCACCCCCAGCTTCCTAGCCACCGATTCGACGAGGTGCAAGGCGTTCTCACCTCTCTCCTCTGGTAGGTTAGAGATCTCAATGTCGGATGCCAGGAGCTCCTGATCCCGGTCATTAAGCTCCATTTTCAATAGTGATACTGATTTCTCCAAGTCCTCAGCATTCGCCCTTCCACCTTCGAGTTCCTTGACCCTGTCCTCCAACTTCTGCATCCGGTTTTCGCAAGCTGTTATGCTACTTCGAAGATCCCCGACCTCTCGACGTAAGTCCCTGATTTCCCGTGTCAGTTCCTCTCTCATCTCCCGTAGCTCCGCTCTAAACAGCCGCATTTCCTCCGCGACATCAAGCCCGGTCGGCGTATTTGCTGCTGATTGTTGATGCGCCTCCCGCAATGTCTCTGCCGCATCCTCATAACCATCGCTAGGACTCCTCCTTGGGCTTTTGTTCTTATTTTGAGACGGTTTTACGATACGACACTTGCACCCCTGAGAGCCAGATCCGTCTTTTCCCTTTGTAGGTAAGAACTTCCCACAAAGTGTGCATTTAACCATTGTAGTAATTTTATATAGGTAGCCCTTATTTGTTTACAAATATGTTTACGATTTGGATCGATAGATGGCGCTAAAAACAACAATATGTAAGCAGCTAGATCAGTAGGTACTAAAAGATGTCCTGCATTAGTTCTTATTGGTTGACACAGATGGCGCTGTTACATTAAAAAGTTCCCAGATCTATATTTGAAGTATCGACACTGAAATTTCAGGCTTCTAATTTACAATGTCTTTGCCGAAAGTCACCCCGCACTGTATATTATATGATCCACTAAATGAAACACCACTACACTGATCCCGCTATGCTATATTTACAATAACGGGTAGTCTTAAGAAGTTATTGTCATCAAATTACTTTAAATTGGGCCCAGATGTATTTTATAGGCCACTTTCACTATAAAACACTTCACATCATTGTTATTTTACTACTGTCACAAGTTTGATGATTAAATTGTTTCAGAAACACTTGTTTATATTTTTTATATGATCAGCTGTTGAATGACACTTCGTCGCGTTCAACGTCCGTGACGTCACATCCGCTTTGCTGCTGCAGGTACACGTATACACCAAGCTGGGTAGTAGGTACTAGCGTGTGACCGTGACTTATATTTTTACTACACATTGTTTTAATTTGTCGGAAAATGCGGTTAGTTTTTATAGATTGAATACAAAATAGGAGGTGATTGGTTGCGACGTAAAAGCTGAACTGGTGAGCTATATGAAATTTTTATGGTGTAGTTATGCATAACAGCAATAACTCAAGTATTTATTGAATGAATAAATATCATTATAATGATTACTTTAACCTTAGAAAAAACCGGCCAAGTGCGAGTCGGACTCGCCCATGAAGAGTTCCGTAGCAGCAAGTACTATAGCATAAAAGTTCTTGTAGTTCGTTGTAACTTTGATTGATGTTTTAACACGTTCGCTGTTGTAGTGATTTTACTAAGCGAAAATTGCGATTTATGACGTTTCAAAAAAAACTACTTGCTAGATTTCGTTCAAACCAATTTTCGTTGGTAGTTTTTATAGCAATGTACCTACATTATATATATTTTTTAGATTTATTATCCTCTTAGTTTAGAAGTTAGAAGGGGGGGGGGGGGGACACACATTTTTCCACTTTGGAAGTGTCTCTTACGCAACCTATTCAGTTTAGAAAAAAAATATGTTAGAAACCTCCGTAGCATTTTTTAAGACCTACACGGAAAGAAAAAATTCTAACTAATATATTACCAGAATGTATTGTAAAAAAAATCCTGGTTACTTAAACCAGATTTAAGTAATGTTTACTAGAATTATCGCAAAAACCACAAAGCGGTTTTTTTATTAATACTAAAATTTTCTGGTTAATATATTATAGTTACAAATACCTAAAACTAGTTATTGATTCATTTTAATAATGTAATTACAGCTATACATTTTTGGTAATATATAAATCTAAAAATAGAACATAATACTTTCATGGTTGTAAGCTGCACACAATTCGTTATTAATCCCTACAATAAATATGGTACAGTACAAAAAAAAACCGGCCAAGTGCGAGTTGGACTCGCCCATAAAGGGTTTCGTAGCAGCAAGTAACTAGTATATAAGTTCTTGTCGTTCGTTGTAACTTTGATTGATGTTTTAACACGTTCGCAGTGGTAGTGATTTTTCTAACCGAAAATTGCGGTTTACCACGTATTAAAAAAAAACTACCAGCTCTATCTCGTTTAAACTAATTTTCGTTGGTAGTTTTTTATGGCAATGTACATCATATATTCTTTTAAGATTTGTCATTCTCTTAGTTTAGAAGTCACATTTTTCCACTTTGGAAGTGTCTTTTGCGCCAACTATTCACCTTAGAAAAAAAAGATATTACAAACCTCAATAGCATTTTTGAAGACCTATCTACACGTATGGGTTTGATGAAAAAAAAATTCTGAGTTTTAGTTCTGAGTATGGGGACCCCCAAAATTTACTGCGTTTTTTCTAGTTTTGTATAAGAATCTTAATGCGGTTCACAGAATACATCTAGTTAATATCACACAGAATACAAATAGTAATAGCAAAAGTCTTATAGTTTTGGAGAAAAGTGGCTGTGACACACGGACGGACAGACAGACGCACAGACAGACAGACAGACATGACGAATCTATAAGGGTTCCGTTTTTGCCATTTGGCTACGAAACCCCAAAAACGAAAGTAGACACATCATTATTTAGAGCGACGATCGATTTTTTTTTTGTAATTGTTGTAGTTCGAGTGTGTTCTCCAACAACGGCGTGTGTTCTATTGTTACCTACATTTTGAAAATGGAACATGACAATGATATTGTGGCGTCTACTTTTAAATATATACCTACCTATATTATAAGCTTCTCTCTGTTATGTAATAATGTTAGAAGTATAAGTTCCTTGGTAATAATAAGCTAAGAATACAGACTACCTAGAAACCGTCTCGCCTCATGATCACTGCAACATATATAAATCCTGAATCGCGATATATAATTTAGTTCCATACCTATGTAATTCTTTCTTTATTTAATTTGGGGAATTCTGAATTGGAAACTGGCAACACCAACAAAAATTTCAAGATGGAGTTGAATAAATTCGACATGCGTAAATAAATAGATTTCATTAAATTATGATAATTTTCGAGTTACTTACAGACATAACTGGCTGTTTTTAAATATTTTCTGTAATTTTGACACACTTTTATTGCACAATTCGACATTTTAAACAATAAAATTTTGTCACGTGACACAAGCTTATCCCTTGACAACAGAATGTGCACTAAATGGCGGATCGGCACTTATCCGCCAACAGTTAGCGCTTAAAATTTTGGACGCTTTGCTGTCGTTCAGACACTATCTACCTACTTAACATATCTCTGGTTAGAAGTATAAGTTCCTTGGTAATAATAAGTATAAAAACGTAGGTTGGTAGCGACTAGCGCTCTGCAATCCTGCGCGCGCAGCTCGCATACATTTCGCGCATGCGCACGGCGGCGGCCGCGTCGCCTCGTCGCGCAGTCGCGCACGCCGCTTCAGTCAGCCGCAGTATTTCGTTAAGAGACTTACTAAGAGAGTACTTAACGTGTAAAACCAACGCATGTTTCCTGTATGTGCAAAGTGTTTCTGACTAAAGTGCTTCTTTCATTGATAACACGTGTTTCAATTCAATAAGCTAATATTGTGTAGGGACTTGTTAACAATACTCACAAATCCCCTCACTATCATCAGATTCGTTGGCGGACAAGCGTTACATTTCGATACAATAATTTTTCAAAACTAGTGGTTTTTGACTGTTTATGTGTAATTTATGGTGGATTCGACAACGTGCAAAGTGTTGGAAAGTGATAAAGCGCAGTGAAATTTTCACAATGAAATTTACTTGACTTTGGCATAGGTACCTACTCTCAAACCTTGGCATACTTAATAATTTGTTATTTAAGCTATCAGATTTAATTAAAACATAATCATTACATATACTGTTGTTTTAATGACATACAAGCCTGCATATCTGTTAACCTTTTCCATAATAAATAAAATAATATAAAATTTTACACTATATTTAATATGATATATTGTTTTCTGAGTCATATTTTGTTTTTTAAGTTACTATAAATATCGTTATATAATATATTGCTGGCTAAGTAATATTTTATTTTTTTACTATTTTTTATTGCTACATAATTTCCAAGGTTATTTTTGGATGCTCCACCAAATTTTTTCGCAAGATTTTTTATTGTCAAACATGTGATTTACCTACTTGAACAGTTAGTTTTGTAAAAAAAGAAAAAATCGAATTTTCATGTAAAATTCATAGTTCGTTGATTTTGTATGCAAAGTCTTTTTTTCGTGTAAAACACTAACTTTTCAAGTAGGAAAATCAGATGTATGGCAATGATCTTGTGAAAAATTTGGTGGAGCATCCAAAAATAAACTTTTAAATAAAGTAGCTTTAAAAATAAAATATTACTTAGCCAGCAATATATTATACTAGCTGACCATCGCAACTTCGTTTACGTCACATAAGGTGTACGAATGGAGGGGTACTTCTTCATGAGACTCATCAAGCAGCGTGTGAAACGGCCCTGTTTGCTTAATCATAAAAGAGATTAAAGATTAAGTCGATTCTAAAACAATTCAGTCCACGCCTTCGGCGCGGACTGAATTATTTTACAATAGCCTTAATCATTAAGCTCTTTTATGATTAAGCCAACACGCCCGTTTAGACTCACTTTCAAAAGAAACGTTGAATTCTAGATTTACCGAAAGTTAAGATGCCCCTAATTTCTGAACTACATAACCCTCAATATTGAAAATTGTATGAAATAATGCTTAAAGTACTCCCTTTCAGACACCAAACAAATATTTGAAATCGAACCACGCAGTGAGAAATTATAACTAATAACCTATTTTGCCTTTCATCCCCTCTCCTGAAGGAACCGCGCAAAATATCGGGTTAAAAAGTATCTAAGAACCTTCCTCGGACTATAAGCTTAGATCGTACAAAGTATCATTCAAATCGGTTCAGTAGTTTCGGCGTGATACTTAGTCGGGATACAGACAGACAGACAGACAGACAGACAGACAGACAGACATGAAAATTTTAAATTACATTTTCGGCTTCAGTATCGATTAGAGAACGCCCTACACTTAAAATTTTCAAAATATCTTCCATGTACAGACTCCCGACCCTCTACAGTTTTATTATAAGTATAGATTAATCTGTACGATATGTATAGTAACTTAAAAAACAAAATATGACTCAGAAAACAATATATCATATTAAACTTTACGATATTTATAGTCACTTTCAAAATAAAATATTACTTAGACAACAATATATATGTTTATAAGTAAAACACATTTTAGTACTACTAAAAAAGAAAAAGTAACGCTTACATTCAGTTATTTAATGACCACTGCAATTATTTTTAGGAGCTTCAAATAATCTGGTTAACTTCACAAAAAAAAATATTTAAACAAACAATACCTTTCTGTATTAATTAAAATAAAAACAAGTAATGTGTACAAAAAGTTGCGTGTACACACCATATAAAAGTGTGTTAAGAGAAATAAAAATATGTTTGAGAATTCCAGATATATTGTTAAGATTTAACTGGATTGTTTATGTAAACTGTCCAATAAATATAGCTTTCACATATAGTACAATGTTTTCTGTTTAAATTAACTATAATCAGGTTAACGTAACTAGAATTTTTTCTCCGTGTATTTAAGGATATTTGATTTTGATGAAACCCATACGTGCTTGGGTTTCATCAAACACAAACACGTATGGGTTTGATGAAAGAAAAATGTTGAGTTTCAGTTCTGAGTATGAGGACCCCCAAAATTTAGGTCCTGCTTTTTTCTAGTTTTATGTAAAAATCTTAATGCAGTTCACAGAATACATCTACTTACCAAGTTTCAATGGTATAGGTCTTATAGTTTCGGTGAAAAATGACTGTGACATACGGACGGACAGACAGACAGACATGACGAATCTATAAGGGTTCCGTTTTTTGTCATTCAGCTACGGAACCCTAAAAATGACTCTGGTTACTGTTAACCGTATTGATACTCGTATAATTAATTTTGATCAGAACACTGTTATAAATCTGCAAGTTATCCAGTCTCAAGCTTATTATAGCGGTATATTGGAATGGAACTAAAAATAACTAAGTATTTCCGAACGGTTGACTGACCAGATATAAATTGGAAGAAAATAGCGTTATATTGCTTGAAGCGTCGAATATTCTTTTTACTCTGGAATTGAATCTCGACCCCGGGGAAGTAATTATTGATTTCATCGACGAGCTGGCCGCTTGATGGACTAATAGATAAATATAGTAGGTACTTCAGTAACAAAGTCTGAAAGGATTTTATTTATATCGCTTGTTAAATACCCTGCCTATTCTTACACAAGTGTATATATTTACAGCCGAACAATGTTTAAGTGGGGCCATCCCGTCACACACGCTGTCTCATCAACCCTTGAGACGATACCTCCTCAGGATCATTGAGGAACGCGCCTTGCTCTACAACCACTTGTTGTGACTTGACTCGAACATACCTGAAACAAACAAAATGGTGTTACAGTAATAGATACTTACATATCTGCTAAACTATTGCGTCATATTTTGTTCGTATTTCAGAAAGGGCTGATACTGTGAATGATTATATTTGACAGACAATTTAGCCGATTATGTTATAGTTAGTGAATTATGAATTATGAGTTAATTGATTTGGCTGAAGACTAATGTGTAATGTTGTTTATTTGAAATATATAATTTTGACTTTAATTACTTAATTAATATTTTTGACAATTGTTAAATCTAATTATTTTCTAAGGATTTGCTTATGTAATTTCATTTGCATGCAATTGATTAATATCTATTATTACCTACTTAATAATATTATTATATCGTATGCCTCAATGCAGAACATAGTAGATCTACATATTTTTAAATCTATACTTATAACTAATAACTAATAATAATATTATAAATATTATAAAGAAGTAAAGTTTGTGTGTTTGTATATTTGTTAAATTGTAAGAGGTAATCTCGGGATCTACAGAACCGAATTTAAAAATTCTTTCACCAATAGGTGGCTACGTTATTGTGGAGTATCATAGGCTATATAGCATCACGCTACAACGTATAGGAGCAGAGCAGTAATAGTAAATGTTTCAAAAACGGGGGAAAAGTTATTCCTTTTGAGAGCTTCGTTGCGTGTGCTGCGTAAATATTTAGAGTTATGAAAAAAATATGTACCTACTACAAAATTGTTTTTCTTAAAAAAGTTCTAAAAAAATTGCACGATAGCATGTGTCTATCTTTGGGTTGGTGCACAATAACCATTTTAATGGCAATCACTTTTTTTCTACTATAATGCCACGGGATACCTCTGTCGTAAACGAAATTGTTCTTAAAAATAATGCGACGGGAATACACGCGACGAAAAACCTTTCTCTCTCTCTCTCTCTCTCTCTCTCTCACGTAGTATTGAATATTAACGAAGAGACGCTACGGGAGTAAACGCAACGCTACTAATATATAATACTCTCTCTTATATGGCGCAAACGAAGTTGCGCGGGTCAGCTAGTTCACAATAAGACCTGTAAAATTATTACCCTTGTGTTTACGAAAAATAAATGAATATGAATATGATATAAAATCCTTCTAAGATACTCTTTGAAGAATCCCATACTGTAGACATTTGTGAGAGCTCATTCGACAATCTAAGCGAATACTGAAAACCCGATCGTAGACTACCTTTTACAAGAAACGATTTCAAAGTATGAAGATGTTGAACTAGGTTATACCTACCTCTTTGTTTGTAGGTAATCGATAAACTCTGAAATACCTGTTACTCTCAAGTAACAAAATACAGGCAGGTACCTATGGGTTACATGTTTGCTACGAGGTTCATAGTATGTCACAAGCAAACCCGTGGGACAAGACTAGTTCTACTTAAAAAAAAACATGCCCCTTAGTTCTAATAGAATAAGTACACGACTCCACATCCCATGGTTCATAATGTATAAAATCCTTATCAGGATTTCCCACAGGAAATAATCTCGTATTTATACGTAACAAGGCCGCGGCTTGTCTACTGCTAAGGACGGCTTTACAGTAAGATTCCTTTCGTTTGGTGTATTGGTCAGCAAAATACGTAAAATAATTAAGTTCGTGTTATAATTTCAATAAAAAATAAACCCTAAAGTCTTGGGCTCTAGGTACAGTATTGATAAAATACGAATTATCTGTCAATTCCCCTACTTTAGACATTGTTGATACAATTCGTTTAGAATTGACGTGGAAACATGGTTAGGATTAGTAAATTTCCGTATATGCTTCTAAGTCCTAGTTTAAAAAATTATAGCCAGTACAAATGGTTATATTTATATTATTGGCTGCCAAGCTCAACAATGAAAGTTCTTGAAATAAAGTCGAACAAAACTTTAAATTAATGATTAACACAGTAACTATCACTAGTGCTGGACAAACAGACTGCCCATAACCCGAATTCTATTCCATTGTAAATCTAAAACTCTTTAGCAGACTTGGTCATCAATTTGCTGAAAATATGATGAATGACAAAACGCACCCGGCCTGATAGTTAGTATTGTGTATGACATCTGGTCAGTCGTGACAAAAAAATAGAAGCCTTTAAATTGTCCGTTAATGGTCAGGCTATTTCTCGAATTTGTATGATGGTTGCTTTAATGTTGTACATAACCCTATTATCGCTACTAATGAAATGTGAAGGGACCTGTCCGTAAAAATGCACTTAGGAATTTGGAAATATTCAAGAACTCACTTCATTAAAAGACACTAAAATGGAATCTTAAATTCGTAATATATGAATGAACCTGAAATTATTTTGTAAAAAGCACACGGTGTTAATGTAGTCAACATAAACACCGTGTGCTATGTACAAAATAATTATTTACATTAAAAAACACCTCTTAAAAGTATTAAAAAATATCGAAATAGCAGGAATAATCAATTTCACAAAGGTAAATTTCGATGATTTTGCATTTTTTTCGCAAGTACATAATTATTTTCTAAATAGCACACGGTGCTAATGTAGTCTCATCTATTATGAAATTAAGATTTCATTTTAATGTCAATTAATGAAGCAAGTTCTTAAATATTTCCAAAGTCCTAAGTGTCTTTTTGTGCATTTTACGGACGGGTCCCTTAACAACAAAAGCTATCATTCATTCTAAAAAAAAGTTAAAGTATTTTTGTCCATTCAGACTCGTGGTTCACCATTTTACTAGCAAAGTAGTAAAGTATAATAATACTTACCTAAACCTTTATGACTTCGTGTGTAAGGTGACCATTTCGTTGAACTATTGAGAAAAGGTGTATACGTTTATATAGAAGTACCAATTTAAGCAGTTAAAATTCCTCTAGACAAGTTTTGTTACTTCGATTACGCATGTTCCTACCATTAAAAACGATATTTTATTCATTTCCCAGCCATTACGAGCATTGGCATGAGGCACCCGATTACAATCTGAGACTTATGAAACCTAAACGAGCAAAACGTCGACACGCGACGTTAAAATTGAAGCAATTAAGTTCAAAAATACAATATTGACGTACAATAGAGTGAGTGTATAAATAACAAATAAACGTTTCAGACGCTGTTATTATTGTAACTCGCTGTGATGGGTAAAATATAGGCTATAGGATAGTGGGTAGGTCTTCTTATTTAACGTTTTGTTTTAATACTAACTGTTCCCCGCGGCTTCGACCGCGTAGAAGTCTTATAACCTTCCTTTGCGCAGTCGGCTAAAAAGTAGTAGCCTATGTCCTTGAACCACTATATCTATACCAAATTTCATCTCAATCGCTCCAGTCGTTTCGGCGTGAAAGCGTAACAGACAGACAGACAAACAGAGTTACTTTCGCATTTATAATATTAGTAGAGAAGTAGGGATTTTTAATTTACATTATTTAGTTGTATGTCCGTCTTAGGTTTCGTAAGCAGATAGGTATGTTGCGATTTCATGGTTATTTTTGGCGTACTGTAAAAACTAGAAATTTCAATCAGCACACGTATTTCTCTCCCTTGCAACTATGTTATCATATTACTCAGGTTCGTTTCATGCGAGGAAGCAATATGCCCGTACCCTCTGTATCACAGTTTAACTAACTATGTTAACTAACAACTTATAATCTAATAACTTCACAAAAGCTGGTAAATAAGTTCAAAGTGGTCTTAACTCTTAGCGGCTTTAACGGCGGGAAAAGATTCCTCACATTGAACCTTTTCCTACGTAATATGTGCGTTTGTGTGCGCATATCTGTGACTTCACAATACGCGTCAACTTGAGCACACAATGGAGGATTACAGCGCAAATACACGAGTTGTGTTCGGGTAAAAATATCTTGAATTTTATTCCTATAATCTAAATATTTGTCTTGTATGGAGAGAGGATTAAAACGACAGTCAGATTAGTTTATTTTTGTTTTATGTTTTACATATTGTTAAGTTTTTAGAAAACAAACTCTAGTAACTCTCTTTTATAACACATCTAAAGTTAGTCCTTGATTTCGAACATCGTGAAATAAAATAAATATAAGTAGGTACAGCATTAGGTACTGTGCTGCTGCACTTAAAATCCTCTTCCGACATTTTAAAACATTGAAAATATCGTAGACCCCTAAGGCTACGGGACGGGCTACGACGTAGTAAGAGCATAGCGTGCACGTAGCCTGTAAATCTTCACTGCGATTACATCGGTAGGCAAAATAATAGATACGTCTTATTATAGACTAGCTACAGTCTAATTATTACATATCTATATTTACATAATTACTATCTAAACTAAACCTAAATAAGGCCCCCGTGGCATTGTGCCCAAAAGACTAGCAGCATTCCCCCTTTGAATAGCAATACCTATTCGTTGAGCGAGAAAACTGCCAGCCCTTGGGTCACCAGTTGACTCCACAAGGCGCTTTTTCAAATTCTTGAAAAATTAATAATTAATAATTCAGAAGGCGATATTTATTGTAAACTATTCCGATTCGAAAATGTTATTCAAGTGAAATACAGTAGTATTGTAAAATTGAAAATTTTTGTTACCAATAATTTTCATTTTTTTACAAACATAGCGAATACAAAGCGATTTTCAATATTGTTCGGCCGTTATGGAAATAATAGAATCAATTTCCGTATAGACGGCGCAGTTGATTTAAGACAGCGCATTTCCGATCTCATGCATTGGGCGGGGAGGAGGATATTATAATAGTGCAAACAAAGTCACAATTAGAATTTTATTTTTAGTCAACTTAGGGGCGTTTTCACATTATCCGATATCAGATATCTGCAGGCGTCTGTTTAGAATCCACTTAGCGTGTGTCTGGGCCTCGTCCGTCCGAACATGTTTGTTGCCGCATCTATCAGACGCATTTGCCAGAAGATCTTGAGATAAAATTGGCTTTAGTTGGGGTCAAGGTTCGTATTCTTGGAAGGAGGCAGAATGGTATTTACTCGGTGCTTTAGTTCTCATATATTGCACTTGTTCAAAATGCCTCCATCGTTTATGGAATCTCTGTCCAAGAAAACAAAATCTCACTCTATTTACGGTCGTGCGAAGTTAATATCAAAAATAGAGCAGACGAGAATTACAAATGTTTATAATTTTACTACCAGTAAATTTAAAAAAACATAAATTGTTTGTACAAATTATAACATTTCCGTAATCTTTAGCCGTTTATTTAAAACATGAAATACCTGTGATGAAGTTTAAAATAATAAAGAGGTAGGTTTATAGCTTTTACATAATTACGTTAGCGTTTGTTTTTATTATCATTTGCGAAGCCGGTTTATATTTAATTACTAGTTATAGCGTTTGTTCTCTTTTAAAAGTAATTACCTATTAAATGTTCAACGAAACCACTAAAATGAATAGTAAATACAACATGAGTGATAATTATTTCAATCTAATTAGTAAGTTAGTGGTAGCCTAAGTCTCAGTATTTACACATTTTCAGAGTGTTTATTTTTTTGTATTTAAAAAGCAACCACTCATACCTAACACAATTCAACTCAAGCCCAGTCAAGGGCATTCATAACAGTTTTGTTCTAACTAAATTGAAATTGAACTAAAATTATAATATTTAGTTCATTTATAATTTGGTTACAACAAAATTAATACGCGTGCCCTTGACTGGCGCGGCAAACTTACATCAACTACAGTTTTAGACAATATTATTTTTCTTGCAGCTTAGTGGTATTAAACAAAGTATAATTAATGCACCAATTAATATCAGGATCAGTAACACAATGGGTGTAGAAAATATAGTCAATAATTAATGGCTGTAATCTTCATGTTAGAGAATATCTCTTGTTTGATAGCTGCGAATTTATTTCTGAAACCAAATGTAAATTGTAATAGTCTAGGTATCAGTGTTTTTTAAGATACGTCCTGGTGAAGGGCAGACGGACAGTGTAATCAGGGCTCATTCTTTAGGGTTCCTTAGGGTTCCGTATCCAAAGGGTAAGCCCTTTGGATACGGAACCCTAAAGAAGTTTGAAAAAGTAAATAACTTGGAAGATTTCATCCGATACCAGAAGGATTCTCAAAATCATCGACATATTTCGAAAACTTTGGTTTCGAGTAAATATTCTCCTTCAAAGCTTTCAAACAGCTTAAACTCAAAACTTTTATCGCTGTGCGGCCTTTGGTACAGTTGTTTTGAGTTTATGGGAGGTTCACAATAAAACCTAGACTGTAATATACATCGCACAAGGTAGATTATGATTTAAATTTAACACTGCACAGTATTTAGTATTCCTAATGCTGGGAAACTCTTGGGTTCCTAGTAGCGCAGCGTGGACAGCAACTGTCAATAGTGTTGTGGACAGTGACAGTGGCCCCCCACTCACTAGCTTGATGTCGCAATAGATATCAGGCACGCGACGACGTTATGAAAAAGTGTTTACCTAACACATAGGTATTCAGGTCAAGGAATTATAAATAAGAAGCTAAATCTAGGTTACTCAGTTTACGACGTACAATAATTCTGAACAAATTAATTAGAGAAGTCTACCTTTAATAAGTGTTACTATGCCATTGTAATGGGAGCTTATCCTCGCGAGGTTTCTTGGTTTATGTAACACACGCAAGACCAAGCATAATAATCAATACCAATACGTACTGTGTACTATTCTACCACGCTGCAGTTTGCCATTATTTCTGAAGATACTTTGATAGAATATAAACAAAATTGATACAGATAATATTAATCTGAAACTTACGCGTACCTATCAAAGTGCTCCTAAGATTGGAAGCACTGTCTGTTGACATTCTGAATCATATAGATACGTCAAACTGAACGTGAATAAATTCCTAGCGCAATCACAATCATACACTGATATTATTTAAACTCGCTGATAGTCGTAAACATTTCCTTCAACTAGTGAAATATTAGACAGAACTCCTTTGAAACTAAGACTTTGATTTGTACCAAGGTTGAAGGCCTACTGTTAGTGCTCGATATTACTATGAAGTCTTAGGTCAAAGAATATTCTTGGAAAATTACAAACGTAAACGTATGGGTATGTACGAAAAGGAACCCTGGAAAGGTCCGTAATTCCGCATCCAGTCCCTTCGTACGATCTCTTTATTAAGTCACCGGGGCCATCCGTCTCGGCAGTGTCCTATAGTTATCAGTAGCATCTTAAAAGAAAATAAACCTAAATGTTCTTCTAACCAAAACCTTCCTATCCATAGAATATTACTAACCAACTAAAATGATATTGTTTTAAACTAGAACTTTATCGATGGTTTTCGATTATTTTGCCAAATACAATCACTACACGCTGTCCTGAATATAGAAATGCTCGATATTATATTCCCGCCCACGTCATTTCAACGTCGAGACTGAACAAAGGGTTAAGCTTAGCTTAGGGTTACCAACATTTGAAAGGAAAAAAATATAGTAATTTCTTTTGGCAAATATGAAATCCAGAATACGATGTGATTATCTTACAAGATATTATGTAGGTATTCTAGTCTTATTTGAGATTGAGTTTGTCAGACGACGTTCGTTGAACTTTTAAGCTTTTGTATTTGTAAGGAGAATGTGGGCGTTTCAAAAGCCTCTCATATCATTTTTGTTGTTTCGTGGTTAGACTCAGGTCTTAGCTTTACTACTGACAATGTTATGTAAGGAAGATCTAAGCTCTTAAACGAACTGATTATGATGAGAGCCATCAAATGCAGCCTACTGACTACTCTCGTTAAGGCCCCTCTTAGTGGTAAATACTGGGTGTAACAAAATTACCTCTCCAAATTTCATGAGATGACTTGGCATCGGAAATCAAATACAAATATTTAATAAAAAAGGGGGGTAATTTTTTTCATATTTTTTAAATGCGACAAAAAGTCGCACATTAAGAATTCATTTTTTACCGCGGCAATTCGAGGTAACATGGTCGCCGTGGCAAAACAAACACGGAGCACCCGTCTGGCTGTCGTTGTCGCTTTCTACTGCTGCTCAGTAGCGATAGAAAGGGTGAAAATAAAAATTTATAGGACCTTTAAAACGGATTTACGGTTAAAGTATTCTTGTGATTTTTTTTTCTTCATTTTTGTAATGTTTCTTGACTGATGCCACGTCACGTGATGAAATTTGGAGAGTCAATTTTGTTACACCCAATATAAAATAATTATTTTATTTTTTTTATCGACACTTAGTTGCGTGATTCAGCTAGTTATACAGAAAAAAGCTTTGAATAAGGAGACAGAGGTAAACAGATGTGCCTAGTAAGTATTGAGCGTTGATTCCCACAAACAAAAAAAACAAATCCCACCAACCCTGAGAATCCGTCAAATTAAAGCAGGGGCATTCCTTACGATCGGTCTAAGAGTCGCCGAAGGCCGAAGCAGCTAATTAGACGAAGATTGATTCTGTGAGCAGTTTATTTGAGCGAGTTTGTGAAGAGCCTATTGGACGATTAGTCGACTAATCGACTTGTAAATGAATGTTTACAGAATGTATTATTTATTTTTCTTTTTTTTTGTAATTTCACCTCAATATATTTTTAATTAAATGATTTATTATTATACTAATAAAAGCAAAAGGAAAATTGTTTATTTTGCGCACCTGGAATAAAAACGAACGTAACTCTGTCTGTCGGTTACGCTGACTCGTGGCGTGAAAAAAATCACTAGATAGTAACGCTAGATTTTCTGGGACAAGTTCCTGTAAGTACTGAAACGCCACATCACGTCAGCAAAGCAGCGTGCCTTAGTTAGTTGACTAGAAAATTTAATTACTAATATGGCACTGATTCACCAGTAGATTCCATTAATAAAACAAAAATGCTTTTGATAAATAAGCGATAAAAAGCCCTAATAGGTAGGTAGGTACGCGACTTTTAACCAGTTGTATTTATTCCCACGTAATTAGGTACATACTTAATCATTTTACTTTTAGTTAAAAAATATTTCTCCGAATTGAAATTTACCAATCGTAGCGAATATTTGAGAAAAAGTGGTCATAAAATTTATTTCACTTGGACAACTAGCGTGGCAAAGGGGGGCGCTTGGTGGGGCAAAGTGGAAGTACTAGTTGTCTTATTGAAACGAACAGGCGTTGGGGTTATCTACAGTTTTCCAAAATCTTTAACTTGGCTATAACTACCGTATCACTGGCTTACCACTACAGTACTGAAACACTCGTAAATTTAAATGACTGGACATTCCCAAATGGTCACCCATCGCATACTTAACCCCTGTAATGTTTACAGACCATCATGCAAGTGGGGTTACGAGAACTTCTTTACTAGTAGTGTAAAAAACTATAAAAATAAAAATATCGTATTTTGTATAACACGGGTTCGGAATAACTAATCCAATATTGTAAATTCAAACGGCGATGACGGCGACGCGGCGACGCGACGTCTGTATCGAGGCAGAGCTTCGAGATAATATTTATGTTCTTTCAAGATTTATAAAATACTAGCTGTTGCCCGCGACTTCGTACGCGTGAAAATTATGTTATAATGCCAATTTGATTGCTCTCTGCTTAGCCCCTAGGATATGTAGCGTGATAATATATAGCCTATTTGAAGACCCTACCCCTAGGTAATATTTGTGCCAAAATTTGAATCAAATCTATTGAGTACCGTTCGAGATCCTTCCGGACAAAGCAAAGCAAACAGACAAACAGACAAACCGACAAACAGACAAAAAAATATCTAACTACATTTTCGGCTTCGGTATCTTATGTTGAACACCCAGCGAGTATTTTTTTTTAAATATTTACAATGTACAGTTTTGACTTTTCTATCATTTTATTATATGTATAGATGATTCGAACGGAATCGAATGACGAGTTCATCGAGACAACCGAGGTTCATCCGCAGTTTGGAAGTTAATTTAATACGTAGCATGGTCTGTGAGATAAGACGCCTGAGCACTCACTGATTAACTATGTTTGGCTTATGGGTATAAAACTGGAGCTCGCTATCTCAGAGCCCATATTGTTTGCATATAGATTAGGGGTCTTCATTTCCCTCATATTATCCTAGTTCGTGATCTGATTTTGATAAACTGCGTAGGTACCTATCATTAAAGATCCCTACGCTATAAGTTAAACGGTTTCATCACAGAGATTTTGGATAAAATGAGACATTTTCCGATATTTTCAACACCTAACCTTCATTATAGAAGAACATGGTTTATATGTAGGTATATGTTAAGATGTAAGAATATTTAAGTTACAAAAATATATTTCTGTAAGGTTAACAACAACTAAAGATGTTTTAATTACGTAATAAGCCAAGCCAGCTAAAGTTCGCCGAAACAACTTAAAAATACGAAGCATAACAATAAGTCATTGTTTCTAAAAATACCGGTGAAGAGCTTGACATTCTCTTGTAATAGTATCAGTAAGCCCCTCAATCCACCTCATGTGATTCTAAAGATACAAAATCCTTTTAAGGATTCTGTATCTTGCATTATTCGTAACTAGCCGTAGCTTTTTATACTATTAAAGAGATCTTTACAATTCTCTTTTGTCAAGAACAGAGTACGAAATACGTAACCAATTTTAATAATAAAACTTTTGCATTGGAAAATCAGCTGTTAGAATTTCGTTTTAGATTCAGTTTATGATATAAACGAAACAAATATATTTTTAAACGCATAAAGTGGGGTATTATTGTAACAGTAATAAACTTTGTGAACATAAATTGATGAACAACAAACTATAGCTAAAATACTAAATAAAATGCCCTGACTAATACCTGGTATTGCTCTGTTCCTTTAAGGATAGATGTGTGTCGTAAACGTATTGCAATAATTTAATTAAGGAATTTGAAAGCCTTTGTGTGGTTGTGTGCGTATATCTGCGTATATCTCTGTCTAAACGATTGTTGTGTTCAGGTAACACCCCGTTCAGGTAATCCGTGTAGGTAGAAGATTTACCCTGCATTACGTGGATTAGAACAGCTTACAACGTTAAAAGGACGCAATCGCTTTTTAAAAGGTAAGTAAGTACTTCAAATTCTAATATCATATGAAATGTCCCGCGGTTCCTGCGTAAATGTGGGACAAAATATAACTGACAAAATGTAGGCTACTAGTGTTAATTCAGTATTGTATCTATCTAGTAAAACTGTTGCACTTAATATTGACTTACGACATTTTAAAACATTGGATCAAAATAAAATATCGTAGACCCTTGAGGCTACGGAATGTGCTACATCGTAGTAACAGCGTAGCGTGCACGTAGCGTGTAAAACTTCACTGCGATATACATCCGACAGGTAAAATAACGTGCTATATTTTATGAACTCCAATAACTTCAATACAATTTCAAGTAAAATACATAACTTAGAATCAAATATACAAGAAATGTTTTTGTTATAGAGTCTATGTAAGAACCCTAGTGTTGCAAACTTCCATACGTTTCGATGACCACTTCGTATCAGATAAGCCGTATGCTTGTTTACTACTTCTTTTTAAAACCCACCATAGTACAAAACATATTATTTGTCACTTTTCTACATTATCTTATCAAGGTCCAAGTTAATGACATTATTGAGTGTAACAAATCAATGATCTTAGAAATAACTAAATATATTCATTGCACACGGGATTATTCACACACTATTGTGTAAGCACTTATTATGGAGTAAGTGATCCAATCTGTTTTTCCAATCACCTAATACACATATTAAATAATTATAAGCATTATATAGTTAACCATTTTGAAAAACGCTGGAGGGGTAAATGGTAGTTTAAGAATATGATATTTAGCGACGGAGGGAGGGGCTGGTTTTGATTTATGTCAGCAGTTGAAGCATCCAAATCAGTTGAGTCTTTTCAGCATAACGACGGACTGACTGTCTCTTTTACACACACACAATCACACACGAGGCCAAGGGTTTTAAAAATCTATTCAAAACTAGTTAAACTTCAAAATTTCAATTTTCCAAGTCTATTTTACTCAAGTTGGAATATAAGCTTAAAAAGTAATTAAGTACACCAGCTTGTATCCACAAAGAGCTTATTTTTAAAACATATTATCAAACTGCTTATTAAAGTTTGAAACTACACTACCTTTGTCACTTTAGCCTCAAAGGTGTGTATGAGAACAAGTGTTGCGTTTAGTTTATTTTTAACTAGACAAAAATAATACAAGTTGTTGTATAAGCTTAAGGTACAGATTACTAAATAGTTTGCTTAAGGTCCTATTGTTCGCCCTAATTACCAAAGGGAGTGTTAAGTATTGTTTTTGATCATCATCCAAGGACTACACCTGGTCGTGTAAACATACATCAAACATGTAAAAGGTATTGATTTACTTTCATAAATGTAATTAATCACAAAATTTATTTTTTTACTAGCTGTTATTAATAACTCGACATTCAAGCATTATATCAACTGCAATAAGTTGATATAACAACTAAGTGAATTATTAGTTTACGAACTAAAATGTCTTTGTTTACAAAATTAAGCTGTTATAGGGCCCTAATATTATAATGCTTGAATGTAGAGTTTTGAGTTTTGATTCAAGAATGAACTTGTCTACTGGGGTTCCACTGCATTTTCTTGCGTTTTCAGAAACGTTCTGTAAGACAACCCTAAGGCCAGTAAGGGTGTAAAGAAAAGCTAACAAAAAGCTTACAATTTTCGTAACATTATATTTAATGCCAACCTGACCTACTCGCCCAAGACTATCGGCCTACATGACCGGGGACCTTAGGACGGTGAGGGGGCTGCTCACCGTCCTTAGACTTACGGCAAAGATTCACGCACGCCCGCCCAAGAAGCGGAATAACACTCGAACCTCCCCTAAAGACGTGGTATAGCACCCGAACCCCCCCTAGGTGAGGCCGCAGTGGTAGCCGTAGGTCTATTGGGAGTCCTGGGGTATCCTTCCGAGGGTTTTCTCAGGGCTCCCAACCGTAGGCTGTTAGGTAGAATAGGTAGGTATGCGTGGTTTTTAGACGGTAGAAGTTAAAAGATAGAGATAATTAGAAGATAGCATCCCTCTAGGATTTTCCTCGCTTTAAAAAAAAGACTAGACCTACGTTATTATTTACAAGCATCTGTTTTTTAATTCCACTTAGCTGAAATCTCGGAAAGTTCAGTCGGAAATGTTCAATGGAACAAGGCTTAGGTCTTTGTAAAATGAAATAATTAAAACATTACGTTACTATTACTGAGAACTTTCGAGGCTGTGTGTGTGTGTTAGTGTGTTTTTGTGATTTGTTGTTATTTTTCGTGATGTCCTTGAACTATTACAAAAAAGGAATACACCAACAGAACTATCTAATTTCAGATTATACACACAAAATGTAGGTAACGTTTTACACTCGTGCTCCGTCCGGGCCAAGAACACGTTCCGGTCGTAATTAACATACATTATACGGTTCTATCCAAAAGGGGTAGGCATAGGCATAGTATTCATCCCGCTGTGTGCCGCCGAAAAGGCCTTCAACTTTTCTTAACGACTAGCATGTAACTGCCAACCGGGACCAACAGCTTAATGTGTCCGCCGAAGCACTGAAATGCTCGCAAATGATATAATGTCACAAATTGGTTATTTTTGGAAACGACTATGGCGATAGTTGCTCCACACAGTGATCGAACACTCACTGAACGTCAGCGGGCAGCAGGAGCGTATCAGAGAGGTACACAGTCGGGTAGGACAAAGCTTTTAAACTTATACCGAGTTCATGCTAATGCAAAAGTAATGAACCACACAATGGCGATTTCTAGTCTTTCGTGTTGTTCCCTGTACTAACCAATTATATAATAAGCGCGTGTAGTGAAACTGTGAACTCAGCATACATTGTACAGGTGCACTAATGTTGTGAACTTATAATGAGTTTACCTAAAATATATACCTACGCGGATCTACTGAACAACTACGAATAAAGTTTGCTCGAGTTTATACAATAGCAAGTAGATACAACCTGTCTGTACATTTCAAAATGACAATGGGGTGGGAAGCGCGAGATTCATAGGCTATGTAACCGCTTTAGATCAAGTGGACCATGTGACTTCTCTACTACCTTTGTAGTATATAAATATGCAGTAGAGAGTAAAGAAACACTTAAAATAATTTCCATAATACTTAACTAATGAAAACTGACGAAATTGAAGTTTTTGCCATTTGTCATTTGTACTGGCTTAATCTCAATTTTATTTGTCTCCGTTTCAAATGTCAAGACACTTTATTACTTAAATTAGACATTTTCTTTGAAACTTATACTACACTCGAGAGCAATGAATCCGGGTCACTTAAAGAATGTTAAAAATCTCGGAAACTAAAAATGATAGGTTAATGCAATAAATTGTATTTAATAGACAATGTAATACTCCTTAAATGAAAGTAAAAAAATATGAGTCACCATACATTTTATTAACACAAAATTACATAAAGAAAAAACTGCTGATCTCTCCTTAAAACAAAAATAGGAAACATGAAATTTTTGAACTTTATTACGATTTTCTTGAATTTTAATACTTCGTATTGCCTCCTCGTGCTTCCATTACTGCGTTTACGCGGTTTGGCATGCTGTACACCAAGTTCCTTATACGATTTTGGGGAATATTCTCCCATTCCTCTGTGAGAGCAATTTTGAGCTCACGAAGCGTGATTGGGGGAGGGTTTCGTTGTTTTACGCATCTGCCTAGCTCGTCCCAAGCATGCTCGATCGGGTTGATATCCGGGCTGCGCGCTGGCCACTCCATACGAGTAATGTTCATCTCTTGAAGGTAGTCATTCACAATCCTACCTGTATGAGGTCGGGCATTGTCATGCATAAATATAGCATCCTCACCTAAATTGACCATAAATGGACCAACGTGATCATTGAGGATTTCTTCCACATATCTTACGCTAGTTAAAGAGCCGTTTTCTATGATCACCAGCTCTGTGCGACTTTCAGAAGAAATTCCGGCCCACACAAGTACAGACCCACCACCGTAGGCTACTTTTTCTTCGATGCATGCTTGCTTGAATCTTTCCCCTGGTCTTCGATACACTCTGTGTCTTCCATCGTGCTTGTAGAGCATAAATTTTGATTCGTCGGAGAACATAACTTTTGACCAATCTTCAATACTCCAATTTACGTGGCTCTGGGCATACCTTAGTCTCGAAATACGATGCCCACGCTCCAGTTTAGGGCCGTTTGCAGGTCTAAGGGGTTTTAAGTTAGATTCAGCAAGCCGACGTCTTACTGTCCATGCACTTGGGTTACTTCCTCCGAGGCGTCGAAACTGATTGGTGAGTTCAGTTCCTGTGAGAAAGCGATTTCGAAGCATGGTGTTCACCAAGTATCGGTCTTCTCGTGCTGTGGTACACCTGGTTGTGCCCGTTCCTGGTCTGCGTAGGTTAGAACCAGTTTCTTCGTAACGTCGGAGAACTCTTTGTACTGTTGACAGCGACACACCGACAGTCCTGGCTGTATCGCGCTGACTCCGGCCGGTTTCCAGCATTGTAAGTATTCTGGTGCATTCTTCAGGCGTAAGCGACATAATTTCAGCTTGATTAATGAATATAGAGCACTATCAACATGGTTTATGTACCCACATAAATGACAGATTACAAACAAAAGCAACACCAAATGCTGTAATTTCGTAGTTCCATCTTCGAAAGTGGCCCTTTTTCAAATTTGATTTTTTTATGATATAACTTTACAATAACTAAGAAGTTTTAATACCTACATTTAAGGAGTATTACATTGTCTATTAAATACAATTTATTGCATTAACCTAGCATTTTTAGTTTCCGAGATTTTTAGGATTCTTTAAGTGACCCGGATTCATTGCTCTCGAGTGTATTTCATGCACCATTTTGATTACATCTCCAAAGGAGCTTGAATTAAATTTTCTCAGAAATGCCTGTAGTGTTTAAATTAGTACTTGCGCCGTACATTGTCTTCACGACTAAGTAAAAAGAAGCCTGTCACATTTAGAGTACCTATTTTTGTTGTTTTTTTTTTATTTTATATTCAGCTCGCCAAATTGACGTCGCCACCAGCCTGATGGTAAGAAAGCAGTGGCGCATCTAGCGATTGGGGGCCACTTCTTACAGTGGTCCTCAAGTTGGCGGCCCTGTGATGTGCCTCTTCACGCTCCTCTTGAAGAACCCGGGATTGTAAGATGAGGGAAAGACGTGTGCGGGCAGGTCGTTCCATGTTTTTATAGTTCGACAGAGGAACGATCTTTTAAAACGCTCGGTTCTGGCGAAGATTCTCTCCACTGTGTATGAGTGGCATCTCTGCCCGGCACGCGTTGTTCGGGATCGGAAAGGAGATGGTGGGATCAGGTTGAAGAGCTCTTCAGAACATTCGCCGTGATACATTCGATAGAAGGCAGCCAAGGACGCTATGGTTCTTCGCTGCGACAAAGGTTCGAGGCCTCCCGTCACCTCAGGACAACCAATTATTCGGATAGCACGTCTCTGCATAGCGTCAAGCGCGTCTAACAAGTACCTCGCGGAGTCATCCCAAAGGTGGGAACAGTACTCGACGCATATTTGTTGTATCTTAGGATTCCGGAGGACAATGAACATAATTATCAACAAAGTTATAAAGTTTTTTTTTAGAGTAAGATATAGGTAGGTACTATGTAAGGTGAATGTGATACAATATTTTGGATTTGCATAAACATCTTTTCGTGTAAGAGATCCGGCTGTTACTTATGGGTAACAGTTTAAATTACTTTTTTACCCAGTAGAAACCCTAGATATTTTGATTTCTTTTCGCGTATTTTTCTTTGCGCGTCGATTCAAGTTTAAGTTGAGAAATTTATAAGAATTGAATAATGGAAATCCACTGCTCGACGTAGTCCTCTGCCAAATTTCGCCACAATGCTGCAATGCACGGTACTGCGCTTTCCGCATCCAGTCAGTCACTGCGACCCTTTAAGTCGTCGGTCCATCTGGCGGGGGGTCGTCCTACCCCACGTGACCAATTCAGGCAGTCTCCACTCTTGAACCCATCTACTCCACCGACCATCGGTTCTCCTACAATTGTGGCCAGCCCACTGCCGCTTCAAAACGCATAGGTACTCTGCGAGCTATGTCGACTACTATATTATTTATGCCTATAAAAACTTATGCTATGACTTTTAGACAAGATCTACCTATATGTTGTAAGTAAATATAAAACACTGCAACTCGGAAGCAAACATTTGCAGATCACACAAATATTCAAACCCAAGACCTCATCAACGGCAGCCCCATTCACTCTCACTGCATCACCAAGTCTTGCAACCTCTTACTGCGAACAGATCGAACATATTCATCGGACTTCATTCAATTTAGAGCATTCACAACTATTTTAACCAAAGACAACCACTTAGCGATTGAGCGACCCTACAATGAATTAGGGGCCGCTTTGTACAAGTTGGGGAACTGCTAAAGTTTCATGCGGTCACACCTTCGGACGGTTAAATACAGACAGCCACAAAAACTATAGGGACATTAGTGGTCTAACTTTGGGAATTAAAGGGTCGAATAGAATACGGTTTTTAAACGATTATGTAATGTGAATTAAAACATACCTAATGATTATAATAATCAGATATCAGAAGATCAGATAGATTATAATAGTAAGTAGAAGATGTGATTATAATAATTATGTAGGTAGATATAATCACACCTTCTACTTAAAGGAGGCTTATTATTCGCCTTAAAATGAAGCGAATTGCAAACTTGTATTGTAAACGATCACTCGTTTACAATACACCGAGTCAGCGTTGCTACGAGGAAATCGGAATATTTTGCTAAATCAAAATATAATTATGCAGATACAGCTCTATGAATATATTTGTGTAACCGCCGTTCACACAACACGCCTCTCGCTGTCTGAACTGACAGCTGTTCCCACCTCGCTGCCAACATCCACCCACAAGACACTGCTGCCACTATCTCTCAATACAACCGGCGATCAGCTGCCACACAGCTCGCCGTGACCGCAACGTGTTCTAAATAATATAATAATATTGACATGTAGGAGCTAAGCTTGCGATTGCAATTTTCATGACTACACGGCCTTACTTTGGTTCTTGTTTCAAAAAACTATCTAAAATAAAAGCAGTAATATTTTACGATTGGACACTGCTAGTTTCGAAGCATCTCACGTGTTAATAAACAATCTATAAAAATCGTGTTCTGGCACCGTTTGGTTATAGTCAGTTTGATGTCCGACATGTGCATCTTACTAAAGTAAAAAGAACAGGCCCGTTCATTAAACTAAGTAGTAAGTACCAGTTGTACTAAATCCTTAGCAAGCGATGAGTTCAATATGCATTGTATGGCTTCTGAGGTGGCGTTGTTTCCATGTGGCATGTTTAAGTCGCCAATATAGGTAATACGATTAAACGATTCTTCGTTTAATCGTATCAGCTTCCTGTATATTGCCTTCTGGTAATATACAGGAAGCTGATTAAATAGGGTGTAATGGAGCCCTTCCAACGAACAAGTTTATGGCGAAGAGAAGGTAAACGTGTACCAACCCGTCTGTCAATAATCGTTCTCTCAAAATAATTGAGAGATGTCAACATTTAACAGCGGACTATAAGCTGATTTGATTCATTTAATAGAGGGCAATCACGGGTTTAAAAAGTACAAAATTTTAAGTGGTTATTAACATTTCGTTCTTTTTAAATATAGGGATGAAAGTAGCGATCAAGATATCGACTAATCGCTTTGTAAATGAATGTGAAAAAGAGAATATTAATTTTTCTTTCATATTATGTACTCGTAATCATTGATTTCAAAATGACTAAACCATTTACTAAACGATTTCAATTGAAAAATAATTTTTATTACATGTTACGCGTGAATAAAGTGCAAAAATTTCATTAAGAGATATTGCTTCATAGTAGAATAAAAAGTTTACAAAGTATAAATCCTACCAAAAAGCCTCGGCAATATAACCAAAAATTGTATGAGAGCGTGACAAAATCAAGTTTAATTTGAACGCTTTCATCATTTATTTGCATTTAGATTTTAATTTAATTTTTTTCAGTTCATATTTTGCTAGTGAGGATTGCTGTTTATCCTAAAGAATTTAGGAGAAAATTAGATTACGATGCCTATACTATGTGTCCAGAGGTCTTCGTTTAGAAATAGGCGGCGACAGGATGTTTTGAGTTTTTGAATGATATATCTTCGAGTCATGATTTGAGTCGTTCTGAGAAAGCTATGAATCCACTCTATTTCCCTTAAGAACGTACGTGATACTTATGCTAAATCAGTTAAATATTCAAATACACATGTGACGCGTGTCCCTCGGGATAGACCGGGTTCCGGGGGTGTCTACTGTAGAACTGGGGCCTGAGACGTCGCGACCCTTCTCGAAGTCCACTTTACGTCCCGAACTGGGCGATAAGCAGACGATGAAGATATCGTTCTACTATCTGACGGACATAAAAGCCTCGCTATGAAATACTCGGTCTACATATACCAGTATTTATAAATAGGAAAATTTGTTCGTAATCGAAAAGGGTTGGATTTACTCACCAACCAATTGCTAAATTTATTGTACCAATTGGGTAATGACCCTATTGAGAAGACTTCGCTGTGCGTCTGTATGTCTGTCACGAGGCTGTAACGCGGTATTGTTGCTATTACCTGCAGCGAATACTAAAATCAGAAAAATAATAATAAAAAAATTCCGTGCAACCCTCCGTTAGCGAGCCCGACTCGCACTTGCCTGGTTTTTATTTTGTATTTATTTTGATTTATACAATTTTGTACATTTATTTTTATTGTTTTAATTAATTTAATTTTATTTTATTTTATTGTATTGCTCCGTGGTGGTTTTTGACTATCCTGTTATCCTCATAACGATCCTCTAAGGAAGGTAGAGTAGATACTCGTATGTATTTGCAAAAATAGTTTGTGAACTCTATGTTTAATTTCTTTTTCAGAATATTGATGACATTTCAATGATGGCATTTCTACACGACTATTTTGACTACGAAACGCGAAGACTATTTTGACAGATATGATTGAACTTGAACTTTGTGCAGCGGTAATAAATTACAAATGAACTCTTCGAAGTTCAGAACACACCTACATTTTTTAGACAACAGTGAGTTATTATAATTTAATATGAACTTTATTAAATAGCAATAAAGTTTAAATTGACTTTTCCTTTTTGTTTAGAAAACTTTGTATGGGAAAAAGAAAAGGGCTGCTTTAAGGGTTTTTCCGGCAATTATTTGAATTTTTCTCACCTTTTAGACCTCCACGAACATTTCACGACCAAAATAAGAGAAATCCGTTCAGTCGTTCTCGAGTTTTAGCGAGACTAACGAACAGCATTTGATTTTTATATATTGTATAGATAACAGGCTGCGTCCGCGCCTGTCTACGGGGAGAGCTACCTTCATTGGTACAGTCTCTAATGTGGATAGAACTATCTAAATACCTATCTTTAACTTTACTTTGTGTTACGTCTAACAATTTTAAAGATTTTAAGAAAATTAAACGCGTACTGCAAACAGCGCTTGTGGAAAAATCGGAAACGATAAATAAAACTCCGGTATTCATCACGGATATCACGCACGGTTTGCCGGGTATAGGTACTTAGTGAATCGGCAAAGTTTGTGAGCGAAACTTGTTTTTGTTCGCTCGCCTCTGGGGTGTTGTTAAACATTATCTTTCCGAGCACAGTTCCGTACAAACTAACGTGTGAGTTGCTGCTTGAAGTTGTCATGATTGTCACGTACCAGTCACTATGTCTGACAACGAGCCCCACGTGGATATACCGCTGTTGTTCATCTCCGTTAAACTGTACGCAGGTAGATGATGTCTAATCAAAAAAATAATTTTAATGAACCCTGAGCTTGAAATGTTTAACAACACTAAGATTATGAACAGGAAAAACTAAAAACCACTGGTCCAATTCCGAAAATTCTTTTGTAATTTGAAAGTTACATTATCAATCATGAGTACCTAACATGTGCTATATTCTTATAGAAACGGGAACTACACATGTAAAGAAGCGTGACATTAGCAAAATATGGGATAACACTGGAAGGATGATAAAAGAAGAAAATTTTCACAAACAAATCTTTTACTATCTACCTATCTACATTCAATTTGAAGCCCATCCACTTTACACCTTACTGATTCGCAAAAGAATGTATATTTCCGAAGGCACCGCAAAACTTGAACACAAAGCATTTTCGTGCGCTACTACACGGAAAGAAAAAATTATAACTATATTACCAGAATGTATTGTAAAAATAATCCTGGTTAGGTACTTAGACCAGATTTAAGTAATGTTTACTAGAATTATCGCAAAAACCACAAAGCGGTTTTTTATGAATACTAAAATTTTCTGATAATATTTTATTATAAAGTGAAAAAAGACAACTTGGCCCAGACGGGACTTGAACCCGCAACCTTTGCCTAATCCAGGGCAATGCTCTAACCAATTGAGCTACGGGAGCCGTACTGATACAAGTTGAAATTCTTCACCTTATTGTAACCGCCATTTAAGAGTATTAAAATCTATAGATTGAGTCGGAGACATCAAATCAATGTATAAAAATGATTGCAATATCGTTCATTGATATCAGAGTTGCTAAGTAGCTCGATAGATGGCTCTGTGCCATACCTACTCTTAAATGGCGGTTACAATAAGGTGAAGAATTTCAACTTGTATCAGTACGGCTCCCGTAGCTCAATTGGTTAGAGCATTGCCCTGGATTAGGCAAAGGTTGCGGGTTCAAGTCCCGTCTGGGCCAAGTTGTCTTTTTTCACTTTATAATAAAATATTATGAAAAAAGTTAGCATAGGGGAGACCGGGGCTAGTTGACTATAGGGGTAGGTAGACTAACTATCAATAACTCGGCTAAAGCAATGGATTGCAGCCAACCTATGACACCCGAGAGTCCGCTGCCTCTCCCCGCTCAGTCACCGGGAGCTCGGCGTCGCGCACGCACACCGTTTGAGTGAAGGAAATTAAAGTTGAAAAATAACGTACGTAAGTAATTATTTTTATCGTAAGGTTTTTTGGAATAATGCCTATTTATTCATGGTTACTGATTGTCCAAGAATTTATAATGGATGTTTGATTCATGTTCTTTCTTTTATGTATGATGTTATTTGATTTCTTAGCAGTTTTGTGGTTATTTCATGTGATTGAAAATAAAAATGTGGTTCGGGGCTAGTAGACTAATGTATAACGGGGCTGGATGGCCAATACGTCGTACATAAAAGAAAAAACTTGAATCAAACATCCATTATAATTTTTTTGACAATCAGTAACCATAAATATATTGGCATTATTACAAAAACATTACGATGAAAATAATTACCCACATACGTTATTTTTCATCTTTAAATTCCCCTCATTTTCTATTTCCAATCATAAAATAAAACACACATACAATAAATACCCGCGCTTTCGGTTATTTATTGTATGTGTGTTTTATTTTCAATAAAAATAATAAAAATAATACTTAATTGTTTATGTATGTTGCCTTTTATCCTATTTCCTCGTAGATTTTGCCCTTACAAGTCCATAGGTCAACTTACCCCAGGCGAATAGTCAACCTACCCCAAGCATGGGGTAGGTTGACCAGTTTTTCTTATTGTATAATATTTAGCCTGCACCCTATATTATAATGAATTTAATGCTTTTTGCTATATTTTTCCAAAGCTTAATAGTTAACCTATGAAATAAACCTGTTTTTGAATTAATATTGTATAAAGAAATAAAAATATAAGCATGTAAGCTGAAACCTAGTCAACCAGACCCGGTCTCCCCTACTAATTGCTTTAAATATTAAAATCTATAAAATTTTCTGGTTAATATATTATAGTTACAAATACCTAAAACTAGTTATTGATTCATTTTAATAATGTAATTACAGCTATACATTTTTGGTAAAACATAAATCTAATAATAGTACATAATACTTTCATGATTGTAAGCTGCACACAATTCGTTATTAATCCCTACAATAAATATGGTACAGTACGTAGCGACTAGCGACCGAGGCGCTCTGCACCCCTGGCCCTGCGCGCGCAGCTCGCATACATTTCGCGCATGCGCACGGCAGCCGCGTCGACTCGCCGCGCACGCCGCTTCCGCTTCAGTCAGCCGCAGTATTTCGATAAGAGACTACGTCACTCGCTGTCTCCCGCGCCGCTCTATACTTCCGCGATCGCGAACCCACGCATGCCTTGTGCTCTCGCTAGTCGCTGCTATATTTCCCTGTGTGTACTTAACGTGTAAATAAGTAGTAATAACCAACGCATGTTTCATGTTTCCTATATATGTACATAGTGTTTCTGACTAAAGCGCTTCTTTCATTGATAACACGTGTTTCAATTCAATAAGCTAATATTGTGTAGGGGCTTGTTAACAATACTCACAAATCCCCTCAATATCATCAGATTCGTTGGCGGACAAGCGTTACATTTCGATACAATAATTTTTCAAAACTAGTTTTTTTTTTGACTGTTTATGTATAATTTATGGTGGATTACTAAATATAAAGGTTCGACAACGTGCAAAAGTGTTGGAAAGTGATAAAGCGCAGTGAAATTTTCACAATGAAATTTACTTGACTTTGGCATAGGTACCTACTCTCAAACCTTGGCATACTTAATAATTTGTTATTTAAGCTATCAGATTTAAATAAAACATAATCATTATACTGTTGTTTTAATGACATACAAGCCTGCATTTCAGTTAACCTTTTCCATAATAAATAAAATAATGTAAAATTTTACACTATATTTAATATGATATATTGTTTTCTGAGCTTAGATGAATTAAAAAGGGAAGATACGTTACACACGCATTTGCATGGGCATGCTAAACTGAGCTATTGGACTTAGTATGGTTTAGTGGACGTCGAACGACCGAAGCGCGTACATGTGTAGCACTCTTCTTTCAAGTGCTGAAAAAACCCGTGATAAGTGACAAATGTGCCTGTATGTGTGTTAAGAAAGTGCTCAAATCACTCAAGAAGCAAAAACATAACACAAGAGATTACTTTTCATTCATAAGTCCCTAATAAATTACATTAAAACTTTAATTTTTAAAATTATTTGTCACTAGTATACGAATATAACCGAAAGTGAGACAAACGTACGAAATTTTACGAGAGAGAAAAGGATACAATGTATAATGTCAACGATGACGGCTCAACGTACATTCGGCGTCAAATTCGACACGTAGGTACGGTCACCATGCTAAGTTGTGTAATTAATTCATTATCTCATTATTAAGAAACAGTGATTCGTGTTTATATTTTTTTTACTATTAAAGAACAATGTGCCGTATTAATGAAATGAAATAGGGTGATTTTATACCTAATTATGCAAGTTCATTATTGGAACGAAGTTCCTTATCGCGCGTTGTGAACGGGGGCTAGACGGAAAAAATTCTCACGAAAAGTTGTAACGACACTTTTTTAACCGACTTCAAAAAAGGAGGAGGTTACTCAATTCGGCCGTTTAAATGTTTTTGCTATAGTATGGAGGGTAGAGGTACCTCTACCCGCCTTTAATATGGGGGTAATATGGGGGGGGATTTAATATGGGGGAAGGGTGAAGGGGGAGGGGAGGGGAAGGGGGGAGCGGGTAGGGGGAGGGGGGTAATAAAATGGGGGTTAATAATTTAAAAAAAAAATTATTAATTTAAAAAAAAAAATATTACAATACCTTCACTAATTTTTGGGTTTTTGTTTTTGTTTTTGTTTTCGTTTTTGTTAAGTACAATAAAATTTTAAAATTAAAATAAAAATTTATTACAAATCCTGCACTAATTAATTGAAAGGAACTTCGTTCCATACGGGTGTCCCTTGACACCTCTCAAGTTTTTTTTTGTTTTAGATTTCCAAATGACGAGATCGTTAAAGACAAATTAATCCTTATTTTACGAAAGTAAATTCAGATTGTAATTATGCTCTAAGCTATAAACACGATTACCGATAAAATTTTCGATGGAATTTTTGTTAAAAATACCTCGATTTCGTTATATTTTAAGTTGTATTTCATAAGTTTAAAGTTGGTTTTACAATTTCATTTCTTTGTAAGAAAGAAAACATTAAAATCTTTTTTGCTCCAACTCCATTTTTTCCTAATGGTACAATTATGTTATCTAGTTAATTTATGTCGTTAAAAATGCACAACTTTCTTGTTCGCTCAAACGTAATCTGCTATCTTCTTTTAACTGATAAGCGTCATATGGACTCTTAAATAAAAGCTCTTTTGATAAATGAGAAATGAAAATAACACGTCTTTTTTATTTAGTCCCAAAATGTCAAATACATATTGACACGAAAATATATTTTAAGTCGATTTACCACAATCTGGAAACATGCTGACGGTACTGCATCGGTTGTCGGGTACGGCACTTGGTGACCACGAAGAATGTCGAAGATTTTACGAACTCACACGAGAGCTAGAGCGGGTAAGCGATCGCTTCTTGTTCTAAATCATATATTGATGTCACTCTCGCGCATCTTTATTAATTACAAGACAATGTGTGAGTGAGTATTTGTGTGTAGTTATGTGCGAGCTATTTTTTAGTACCATGTGTTAGAACGTACCGTATCTTACCTTTTTAATTTATCTAAGTTTCTGAGTCATATTTTGTTTTTTAAGTTACTATAAATATCGTAAAGATTAATATAATATATTGCTGGCTAAGTAATATTTTATTTTTAAAGCTACTTTATTTCCAAGGTTATTTTTGGATGCTCCACCAAATTTTTTCACAAGATTTTTTATTGTCAAACATGTGATTTACCTACTTGAACATTTAGTTTTGTAAAAAAAGAAAAAAATCTAATTTTCATGCTAAATTCCTAGTTCGTTGATTTTGTATGCAAAGTCTTTTTTTCATGTAAAACACTAACTTTTCAAATAAGAAAATCAGATGTATGGCAATAATCTTGTGAAAAAATTTGGTGGAGCGGATGCTCCACCAAATTTTTTCACAAATAAATATTTTCAATAATAAAATTTTTGGATAAAAATAACCTTTTAAATAAAGTAGCTTTAAAAATAAAGTATTACTTAGCGAGCAATATATTATATTAATCTATACGATATTTATAGTAACTTAAAAAACATAATATGACTCAGAAAACAATATATCATATTAAACTTTACGATATTTATAGTCACTTTCAAAATAAAATATTACTTAGACAACAATATATATGTTTATAAGTAAAACATATTTTAGTACTACTAAAAAAGAAATAGTAACGCTTACATTCAGTTATTTAATGACCACTGCAATTATTTTTAGTAGCTACAAATAATCTGGTTAACTTCACAAAAAATATATTGAAACAAACAATACCTTTCTGTATTAATTAAAATAAAAACAAGTAACGTGTACAAAAAGTTGCGTGTACACACCATATAAAAGTGTGTTAAGAGAAATAAAAATATGTTTAAGAATACCAGATATATTGTTAAGATTTAACTAGATTGTTTATGTAAACTGAACAATAAATATAGCTTTCACATATAGTACAATGTTTTCTGTTTAAAATAACTATAATCAGGTTAACGTAACTAGAATTTTTTCTCCGACTTATTATTAAAAGATAGATAGATAGTCTGTAGTTAGGATAGTATAGTAGTTATAGTACGCTTCTGTTGGGAGTCCTAGGGTATCCTTTCGAGGGCTTACCCGAGGTCCCAACCACAGGCTGTTAGGCGGGATACGTGAGGTTCTTTAGTCGGTAGGAGTCCGGCATAGCGTCCATGTAGGATTTTCCCTTACGTAAAAAAAGGGGTTAAAGTTTGCTCTGCAGAGAAATTTTTTGCTATTTCTTTTTTATCTCTCTCTCAAAAACGATGCCAGCTGAAGGTAATCCATGTAGAAATCTACCGATTGGCGGTCACTCTCATAGTGCACAACACTATCGACAGTGGCCCTTACCACAGTATATATATGTTGCCCTTACATTGGCGGCACATTAATGCGTCAACCCAGGGTTGTAGGAGGAAATACTCAGGAACCTTTCATCCCTATCGGCAGTCAGTGACAAGCCCTGCCTGCTGTTACTTTATAGTGTCGGTATACTCTGATCCTGTTTCGGGTATCATCATTACATTGCGAAAATAAAAACAAAATAGGCATAATTCTTTCAAAAATATCTGACTTTTGAAACCCTCGCTTTACAAGTCAGATTTATAGCGGATTTCTGAACCAATGCTACCTACCTTGTAAATAAATTCCTATTTTGTTGTTTAAAGAAACACAGGCTTTTATACCTTTTTTAAATCAAAAATATTTACCGGTTATTGAAGCGGTGTGATTCTTGGGATCTAATTTTTTTTTATTATGATGGTTAAAACTCTATGAAAATGGCGTCGGGTAACGGAAACTAATAGGTAGATACTGGCGTATCCGACTCGGTGCATTTACTTAGGTAGGTAGGTACACTTTTTCGTTTGTACATTTTCATTCGACTTCGCTACCAAGGCTAATTGCGCCTTATACCTAAGTCATGCGAGTTAAAAAAAACAGATTTTAATAAAATTATAGAAATAGGGATACAATCGTAATTTTTGTCATCACATAGATCTTTAAGACATGATAATGTATTACGCATTGTTAACGCTCGGCTTCAATCGGAAGTCTTCGGCGATCTTCGCCGGCGCGGGGCGAGACGCGCGGCGGCGGGGAGCAGCACTCGGGAGCATTCGACGGCGCGGACAATCTAGAAAATACCTTTCACCGGGCGGTTGCCCGTGCTACAAATTTAATTACCTATACTTTAACTATTGTAAAACAGTGATTATACTGCATGAGTTGAAGCCGCGTATATTATTTCACCATCTTCACCATCACCGAAAATCTACAAATTCACGTACGCGCCAATAGCGTGAACATATGGCGACCGTGGAAAAATAACGAACTTCGCAAGAAAAAAGAAATTGAACGGTGACATGGCGCTGCGCTGGGGACAGTACAAGTACTCAACGACGGAATAATACGCCGAACTGAAGTAAGCCCGTTCCTTTTCTAATGTCTTATCCCTAATTCCAGTTTCTATTTCTATGTTAAGTGCTTGGCTACGTGCAAACGTCGGGTTTCGTATCTAGCTTTATGCGTACAAGCCAATTTGCACTTTTATTTTGCACTTAGCAGCAAAGTTAATTGATTTCTATACAAATCAATGCGTAATTTAAATACGAACACTTGTTTACATGTTCGGTAATTAGCTAAATGCTTGTAGACTTTTTTTTGCATCGTTTCATTGCATAACTATCGCTTCGCGCTAATAATCTCTGTTTGAAATAATAGATTGCAGTTATATTTAGCATCTATAAGTTTTAAATAACAACAATTCGCTAGTAATAAGTATTTTAATACCGGACAAACGTATTCTAGTTTGATTTAAGTGCCGTTAAAAACCGTTGCAATTTAAATGTACCGTTATTCGTGTTCTATATAATACTTAACGTTTACTTGCATTTTTCCGTCTTTATTATACAAGCAGGTGCCTAAATATTGTGTTTTTTTTACTATTTAACCGTGCATTGTGGCTGTTTAGGGTTATTTAAATAGGGTAATCGTTAACGACTGTAGTTCAAAGTCCATTGTTGGTACGTTCCAGTGTATTCATCGCTGTGCATCCTCGACGGGTGCGGTTATTCGTGTTGGTACAACGCGGCGCCGGCTGCCGTGTTGCTGACTGTACCTGCGCTCGCCCGACGCGGCCGGTGCTGTTGCCGGGCTCGGCGGCAGCGACGCGAGGTTTGGCGGCTGGATCGTGTTACCGGTTAGATTGAACCATTTTATTTTGCCTAGCTCATTGTTCAATTGTCAAAAATGGTTGAAGGCGACTCAACGAATACAAGTACGAGCAGTGCCGAAACAATTAAAAAACTAGTCAAGAGACGCGGTGGTATTAAAAGTCAGTTAACCGTTTTTAAAGACTTTGTAAAAAACCTAAAACGCACTGAACGTTCTGAGTTGTCTTCAATACAAGTAAAAGAGTTGGGCTTGCGATTAGATGGGCTACGAAAGTTAATGAATGATTATGATAAAATACAAATTGAGCTTGAGGAGCTTTCTGCGAACATTGATGAACAGATATCGGAAAGAACTCAAACTGAAAGCCTTTTCTATTCGCAAATTGCATTAGCTCAAGATATTATTGATTCGTTTTCACCCAAAACAGGCGCGGACAATGACTCATTCAAGTCATCTTCGAGTCATGAGAACTTTAAGGCGATTCGTTTGCCAACGATTAATTTGCCAACGTTTGATGGTAATTATACGCGATGGTTAGAGTTTAAAGATTTGTTTGAGTCATTGATTAATAGTAACGATTCGATTGCTCCGGTGAATAAATTTCACTATTTGCGGAATTCACTTCAAGGAAGTGCCAGTGTTGTAATAAGATCCATAGACTTTTCTGCTAGCGGATACGAGCTTGCGTGGAAAACATTGTGTGAACGATACGACAACAAGAATATTTTAATAAATAACCATTTAAGCGCGATTGTGAGCATTGCTCCAATACAAAAAGAATCATTTAAGGCTTTAAGGTATTTAATCGACACCGTGTCAAAAAATTTGAGTTGTTTAGATGCGTTGGGTATTTCTACCAAGGGTTGGGACCCACTAGTAATTTTTTTGGTCTCAGCGAAGTTAGATCCCAAAACGAATGGAAAGTGGGAAGAGTACAAAGGTTCCTTTTCACGTCCACCCTCAAAAGGTGAAAGTAAAAATTCTTCAGAACTACCCACATTAGAACAATTTAAAGAGTTTTTACGTAATCGAGCGAATATTTTAGAAACCATGTACTGTAGTCGTTCTATTGATAACAAGGGTGCCAGTACTAGTCGTGGCACTGAAACAAAAAATGTAGGCAAGGAGGTCAAGTACACCAAGTCGTTTGTAGCAGCTGTTGAGGCACCGCGCATTAAACCATGTTTAGTATGTGGACAAAACCATCACGTTTATCAGTGTGACAAATTCAAGGACATGAGTCTTGCGGATAGGCTCGTTGAGGTTTCAAAACACAAACTTTGTACCAATTGCCTTCGTAGTGGTCACAATGGTCCGCAATGCACTCTCAAGGGTTCTTGCCGAAATTGTAGGAAGAAACACAACTCTCTTTTACATGGGGCCAATGCCACCAACAATAATAATAATGTTTCGACTACAGAAACCGTGAAAAATGTTAACTCATCAATCAACGTGTCAACGGGCACGGCGGGTCAGGTGCTGTTGTGCACAGCTCAGGTCGAAGTTTCTGGCGTTGATAGTAACTTGACTTACCTTGCGCGCGCATTGTTGGACACAGGAAGTGAGTCTTGTTTTATGACAAATGGGTTGAGGGAAAATTTAGGACTACCCACTAGTAAAATAAATTCATTCAAAATTTGCGGGATCAATAATAAAGAAACAGAAATATCTGAACGAGCTCAAATACAGATAAGGTCTCGTGTAAATTCATTTACCATAAATGCTGATTGTTTAGTAATTCCGACAATCACAGGCAACGTGCCTAATGTAGAAGTTGATGTCAGAAAGTTGGATTTGCCACATGATGTTGAGCTTGCTGATCCTTCATTCTATAAGCCATCACAGATTGATATCTTGTTAGGGGCTGATAAGTTTTTTGAAATTATTAAGGCTAATCAGATAAAATTGGGGAAAGACAAACCAATCCTGCAAGATAGCAAGCTGGGATGGATAGTGGCTGGTCTCACAGGAGAAAGCTACTACCGGTTTAATGTCAATTGTAATTTTGTCACTACAAGGCAAAACCCGTCACTACAAGACGTCGATGATTCACTAAAGCGTTTTTGGGAGGTCGAAGAATTGCCTTCTGATTGCAAGCCTTTGTCTGTAGATGAAGAGTTTTGTGAAACTCATTTTGTTGAAAATACTAGTCGTTTGCCTGATGGTCGATTCTCTGTAATGATGCCATTCAAGGAAAAGCCCGAGGAGTCTCTCGGCAACTCATATCCTATAGCTATGAGACGATTTTAAAATTTAGAAAAAAAATTAGATAAAAATCCAGATGTCAAAAAAGAATATAGTAATTTCTTAAAAGAATATGAAGATTTAGGACACATGAGCGAAGGTGCAAGGCCTGGCTTTGGGTGTTATTTGCCACATCATTGTGTCATTCGTGAGCAAAAGGAGACAACTAAGCTTAGGGTCGTTTTTGATGCGTCTGCTAAGACAAGTACTGGTAAGTCTCTTAACGACATTCAAGCAGTAGGTCCGGTTGTACAAAGTGATCTGCTTTCAATACTTCTGCGCTTCCGTACGAACAGATTTGTTCTCACTGCCGACATCGAAAAGATGTATAGGCAAATCGCACTCAATGAGCAACAGCGCCATCTACAACTTATTTTGTGGAGAGAACAAGTCGATCAGCCAATCAAGATATACCAGCTTAATACAACTACCTACGGTATGGCCTCAGCGCCTTTTTTGAGTACGAGATGTCTCAAACAGTTGGCTCTTGAGTGTCCAGATGAGATTACAGCTAATGTCATTATGAATGATTTTTACATCGATGACCTCAATACAGGTTCTTCATCGATGGATGAGTTAAAACATATATATGCAAATGTCGTTAAAGTCCTAAACTCTGCATGCCTTCCACTACGTAAATTTCGGACTAACTGTCCTCAGATTCTTCAGGATCAGTCAGGATCTACGGGTTGTCTTGACTTTGACAACGAGGCCAGTGTTTTGGGGTTGAAATGGTCTCCGCGGTCTGACAACTTGCACTTTCCTATAGACATAGAAACTTCAAACAAAATAACAAAAAGAGAAATAATTTCCACAACTTGCAAGTTGTTTGATCCGTTGGGGCTTTTATGCTGTTGTATCATAAAACCAAAAATTCTTCTCCAGAACCTGTGGTCTGCAAAACTGGATTGGGACGAGTCTGTTCCTCCAGTCTTCGAAAAACGATGGTTGAAGTTTGTTGACAATTTGAGTAACTTGTCACGCATCAATCTACCCAGACACGTTCTTTGTGAGGAGCCAGATGCGAATCGCACGGAACTTCACTGTTTTGTTGACGCTTCTCAAGAAGCCTACGGCGCTTGTGTGTACTTGCGTTCGTTTGATAGTAATAATCAGGTCACAGTTAGATTGCTTTGTGCAAAAGCTCGAGTGGCAACAATTAAAACGCTAACAATTCCTCGTTTGGAATTATCTGCCGCTTTGTTAGGGGCTCAGTTGTGCACGAAAGTCACTCAATCTATAAAATTAAATATAGCAAAACATGTAATATGGACCGATTCTACAGTAGTACTCGGTTGGCTAAAAACACAAACTAAAGCTTTACAAACTTTCGTGCGCAATCGTGTCAATAAAATTAAGGACTTGACCCAGGGTTTTGAATGGAAACACGTCCCTACAGATTTTAATCCAGCAGATTTGGCCTCGCGCGGTGTCGAGCCACAACTGCTGCAGTCTTTGTCTTTGTGGTGGGAAGGTCCTTCGTTCCTAAAAAAGGATTCTTCTGAATGGCCGTCACAGCCACACACCACGTCTTCAAATTTACCTGAAGTCAAAGTACTATTGAATATCGACGATAATACTAGTGATATTAGCGATCTTGTTGTATCTTTCGATCGCTTTTCTAGTTATATTCGTTTGAAAAGAACTTACGCGTATGTGTTTAGATTTATTCATAACTGTAAAATGCGTAGTGCAAGGTTGACGGGCCCGTTAAAGGTTGAGGAGCTGAACGACTCATTGACATTTTTAGTAAAAAAATGTCAATTGCAGTCATTTCACAAAGACTTGCAGATTTTAACTGATGGAAAGCCTCTTCATCATCGTAGTAGACTACTGTCTCTGAACCCATTTGTAGATTCCAATGGAGTTTTGCGAGTGGGTGGCAGAATTAGCAACTCGGATTTCTGTTATAATAAAAAACATCCAATATTGTTAGATGCTAAGCATTATTTAACAAAACTTATAATGAGGTATGAGCATCTACGTCTATATCACGCAGGTGCTCAACTAATGCTCTCTTCTCTTCGCGAAGAGTTTTGGCCAGTAGGCGGACGTAATTTGGCACGAAGCATCTCTAAAAAATGTATCGATTGCATTAGACTTAAAGGGAAAACTATTCAACCCATTATGGGAGATTTACCAAACGTAAGGTTAGAAGCTACTGAACCTTTTTATGCTACTGGGATCGACTTCGCTGGTCACTTTATGATAGCTAGCAAGAAGGGACGCGGCAGTCGTAATACAAAAGCCTACTTATGTGTATTCGTTTGCCTTACCATCAAGGCTATCCACCTCGAACTTGTCAGTGACTTGACCACGGAAGCGTTTATACTTTGTTTACGCAAGTTCGTATCGCGTCGTGGCAAGCCTAATGTGATTTATTGCGACAACGGCAAGAATTTCGTTGGCGCACACAATGAGCTCGGTAGGGTATTACGGTCCAGCCATCATTCAGTATCTAATTACGCGACTAATGCTAGTATCAATTTTAAATTTATACCCGCGTATGCACCCAGTTTTGGTGGCATCTGGGAAGCAGGCGTACGCTCGGCAAAATATCACTTAAAACGCATTGCTGGAAACGCAAATCTGACGTTTGAGGAGTTGGCTACGCTTTTCATAGAAATAGAAGCTATCCTAAATTCTCGTCCCATTACTCCTCTCTCATCAGACCCCAAGGACCTAAATCCTTTAACACCGGGCCACTTTCTGATCGGTCGGCCACTGACGTCGCTGCCTTCACTACCTGTCACCGGACGTCCCGTCACCAGATACAAGCGCATTGAGCAAATCCGTCAGCAGTTCTGGGAGCGATGGCGCCGCGAGTTTATGGCGGAGCTGCAGCAGCGGGTGAAGTGGAAGCTAGATCAGAGGGGCCTTCAAATAGGAGACCTTGTCATACTCAAGGAAGACAACCTGATGCCACTACAATGGCGCAGAGGGCGCGTCATTCGTCTCTACCCTGGACAGGATGGCGTGTGCCGTGTTGCTGATATCATGACTGACAAGGGTCCCATCAAAAGGGCCGTAAATAAGATGGTCCTCTTACCAATCACGAATCTTGAACCAGACGATGGAGCCATATCCAGCCTTTCCACAAATGATCAGGGCACTCCACAATAACTACCTCAGCGATCTACTCAACATTTGAAAGCAAACTAGTGCTTTCAACGCCCCGGAGGATGTTAACGCTCGGTTTCAATCGGAAGTCTTCGGCGATCTTCGCCGGCGCGGGGCGAGACGCGCGGCGGCGGGGAGCAGCACTCGGGAGCATTCGACGGCGCGGACAATCTAGAAAATACCTTTCACCGGGCGGTTGCCCGTGCTACAAATTTAATTACCTATACTTTAACTATTGTAAAACAGTGATTATACTGCATGAGTTGAAGCCGCGTATATTATTTCACCATCTTCACCATCACCGAAAATCTACAAATTCACGTACGCGCCAATAGCGTGAACACGCATCACCTATACTAATATTATAAAGAGGAAAGATTTGATTGTTTGTTTGTTTGCATCGAATAGGCTCCGGAACTATTGGACCGATTTGAAATATTCTTTCACTGTTGGGAAGCTACACTCTTTGCGGTGAACATAGGCTATATTTTATTCCTGTCTTCCCGCGGGAACGGGAACTACGCGGGTGAAACCGTGTCACGCCCGCTAGTTGTAATGGAATGTGTCTTTATTGCTCTGTAGGTATACGTGTGTTTGAATGTTTTAGAATGTTCTTGCGAAAAGTTTGTTCGTTCACGTTGGAGGAGATGTAAGCCACGTCGTTATCGTACGTAGCTCCAGTTTTTGGCGGAAACTTTATCAATGATGGATGACGTAAATGGCAACCTGCCACGAGCACTAGTTTCTTGTTACTAATGCTATTTTAATGCATAACACTTTCTCCTTCAGGAAGTTTTGAATAAGTGCATTCTTAAGTAAAAAGTATTATTTGGTGAACTTTGGGAGATATAGGAGATCTAAGGACGCTTTCTTTTGACGTGTGGAAATCCCCAGGAGTGTCTGACTGACTTCAACCGAATTTACCACCTGATCTCTAACTATCTGTCTAGCGCGTGTAAACGCTCAAATAAAGTTCCAGGATTCCAGTCATATCTATGTCTGAGAAAGGTAAAAACTAAAAGATGGTAAGTAATGTGTAGATGCTACCTACTCATCACTGCGAATGAGACCGCGAACTGCCGCGAACACTAACTAGTTTAGATGATACAATTGTTCTCTAGTAGTATTAATAAAGAAAACAGAAAGTAGGAACGCTCTCCAGTGTAGGTACGTCTCACCCTCTGCAAATAATCTTGTGGACTTATTGGCCTCCGTCAGACCTTTTGTAAAACTAAATATAAAACAATAGGAAATAATATAAATTGAGAGTAACATTATTCATCGAATTTTCCTTTTGAATGAGGTACGTACAGTCGAAAGTTACGAAGGTTTTATTAAATCACCAAACGGACTGAAACCTACCTGCGAAAGTTTATTTTAAATTATCAAAGTTTGGTAAACAGTTTTGATACTTTCCAGTTAGTTTCCTTTTTTTTTTATTATTTCTTATTGTTCGGTATAACAGTGAACCTTTGTGTGTCAACTCCACAACTTTACTAATATCCAGTAGGAAATTGTTTGTGGGCCACGCGCACACAGACTGTCTTGTGTACCTAAATTGAGAACGAATCTATACCTAAGTAGATACTATTTGTTTAAAAAGACTATTTTAATTAAGAGGAAAGATTTATTTCCCAAAGGGCCGCTTCCTTAGGGAAGTAAATCTTTAGAAAGCAGTAGAAATAAATATCACAAAATGTGGCATACCTTTATTAATCCACTAGCTGTTCCCCGCGGCTTCATCCGCCTAGAAATCGTTATCGCGTAAAATCATTACCCTCCTTTTGCGCAGTCAGTTAAAAAGTAGCCTATGTCCTTCCCTTGGAGTCAAACTATGTCTATATCAAATTTCATCAAAATCGGTTCAGCGATTTTGGAGTAAAAACGTAACTGACAGACAGACAGAGTTACTTTCGCATTTATAATATTAGTAGAGATTGTAACACGGGTAGATATATTGTGTGAATTAGAAGAGTGTTCTACAGCCTGTACAATGGTTTGTGCTCTGAGGAATTGTTTGATATGATGCCCACGGCTACGTTCTATCATCGCACCACTCGCTATCACAGGGTTGTGCATCGTCACACTCTGCGTCCGGAGCTCTCGAGCACGGTTAGATTCGATAGGGGATTTCTTTAGCATACGCTTAGGTTTTGGAATGACCTCCCTACATCGGTTTCCCAGACGCCTACAGTACCTATGGGGTTCTTCAAAAGGGGTCTTAAAAAGTTTTTAAAGGATCCTCAGCGCGAGAGTAGCGCACACACTACGCTGACCACTTTCCATCAGGTTGTTCGTGTGCTTGTGAGCCACCTTGGTTGTTGCAATTTTACAAGCCGCCTTCAACTTGACTTTACAACCAACGGAAATAGCTATTTCATGTCAATAACTATTTATACGTCTTAACATAAACATAATACCTACGTACCTACCCAATTTATAACGCTGGTTACATAATAGCATTGTTAACCTTTCAAGGTGCTAACAGCTAATAGTTGACAACAGCGAGCTGTTTCAGTCCCTGCCTACGTCTAGTTCAGGTGGTAGACTGACCTTGACCGTGAGTTCACTGAGCTTCAATAATACAAGTATTTCTGTCTAGTTAAACAAGGGGCGGACCTTTTGTTCCTGCGCGTAAAATACTAGGTAGGTACGTGTACCTATATTATACTAGGAACTTAAATAATCAACTCGGATTAGCCAACTTTTATAATGGAGGAGTTTCGTAAGTCCCTTTTACTTTTGGACCTTTGGCACTGAACCCTAAAAAAGCATAATTTAATGTGAAATAACTTTCTTTGCAAATGTCTTTACGTATATTCCCTCGCAACTGTGACAACAACAAATTAGCAGCTGCTTTGAAATCGCAATAAAAAACCAATTTCACTTTCAAATCAATTCTAGAAAAGGGGTTTCAGAAAGTTTTTGGATGTTGCGGGGTCGGCAGTGGAAGTGTACCGCCTTCGGTGTTGCAAAAATTCATAGGCTAGAGATGGCTACAGTAAGATCTACTTTCGACCAGGTTTGCCGTATGTTTGTCTGCCACTTTAGTGGTGTAAGAAAAAATAATTACAGAAACAATAATTTCAATATTGAAACATGTTTCTGAAACGATGAAAGGTAAAATACTAATTATATCTGCATACAGTTAGGCTGTATGCTAATTACCATAGACTATTGTGACGTCACGCGATCCTTCCACAAAAATAAGGTAATAAGTACCCGCTTTTTACAAGCCATCGTTTTTGATAAGTCATAATTTATAGGTAGGTACCTACCTACTATTCGTTTACACTTCGTTATTCTTGGGAATTAGGTATGGTGTTAAAGTATTTTTAGAACGACTGTTGCCTACCTTGTGAACTCTATAACTTCTGCTCTAAGAATATTAGATAGGTACCTCTCGACCGCTATCAACTCCTTCTGCTTATTTACACTTTTCAAGTTTCACCTCACAGCATTTCCAAACGTTATAGGATACCTACAATGAATATTCTCTAAGAATGTCTTGAGGCTGAACCGGTCAGGTTTACAAAGTAAGACAAGTTTTATGTAACAGTGCAAAAGTGGTCCCCCGGACTTCTTCCGAGGGTGCCCGGGCGCGCGTAGGCTGATGGTAGTATGCCTTGTAGGTAGTTCTAGCCGGTAGGAGGACTAAGCATATTTACCTACCTATAGCAAAATTCTGGTAACTTTAGTTTAAATAGCTTAGTAAGTTTACTAATCATTTTTACAATAATGTGTGATACTTTCACGGAACACGGAGGTAACCAAATATTAACTTTCTCATTAACGCATGACAGAAGTAAATATTTTATGTAAACTTTATATTTAAATAGACTATTTAGAGTCTAGACTTACTAGATCTAGCTATTACTATTATAAATTAAAATATTCTGTCACTAACCTTTTGTACAAATCCAGTCCGAATTAATTGTCGTATCACAATATCACTCAAACAATTATTTTGTAATCAACACTCATTATTACTAAGACAAACTCTTTAACACACATTTACAGTTAATGGACAACCATAGAGCAACGCGCGCCTTTCGCGTTGCTCTATGTGGAAAACGCACAATCAAAATGGTTTGTATACCTACCTAATCCTGGTCACTTGGAAAAACAATATTATTATAAAAGTTTCGAGATAGTTTGAAAATTAAAACTGAAAATTGATTCTTCTTTTTCTTATGTTTGGCTTTGCACGGTAATGCTATTGCCAATGAAAACCACTTTACTGAACAGTTGGCAATAGGTTTCACAATTCACTCGGAGTTATATTTCGCGCATGAAATGAAAACGGGTCGCGCGTCCACCCTCACCCTTATCGGGCAAGCGACTGAGTACCTACACTGTAGAGTAACGCAAAATATGCCTCTGCAATAGTAAATAGGTATAGTAAGTTCAACTCATCAGTGCGCGCGGCGCTATGTGTGCGTGCGCTAGTAATTATACAGCTTTCATTTGTGTGCCAGTGACGCAGCCGTCTTCACAGAGTACATTTGTTTATTATAAGATAGAGACGTTACTCGACTTATTGACGACACCAGCGGTGCCAAGCAGTCTTTGCAGGAAACTCTCTGCAAGGCCGCGAAATAAAAATTATAATAAACAAAAAGCATACAGCGTCATCTACCACGTTTTGAAGGCAACTCTTACGTTATAATGAAACAAAATTAAATATCATGACAATTCTCAATGTAACTGCAATGTTGACATCCTGTGTAAGTTGGTTACATTATAATCCATTACACAGTGTTCTAAGTGATAATACCATGGGTACAGTCGTTACAGAAAATGTCTAGTTCTTCACGGAGAAAATGTTTAAGAAGTCAGATAAATATTTTTGATGTGTCAATTCGATGTAATTAATATTTTTTATCACTACATATATATTATTATAAAACAAAGTTCTTCACGACAAACTTAAAAACTACTGCATTGATTTTCATGCTGAGATCACCAATGATTCTTGAGAACGGTTTGCGTATATAATTTGGTGAGTTTGTTTGACATTGACTAAAATATAACGATATTAGTTGGAGATGTCGGAAAAAAATCAGGTGTACGGGAGCTTTTAACGAAAACGTTGCCTAAACCCTTCGAGTCATAACAAAATAATGTATGGTAGAATTGTGTAACTTATAAAGGCCTACAGAATAGTCGAAAAATGATAGAGCTCCAAATCCTAATGCAGAAAAAAATAGAAATGCAGAGATGATGGTCGACAGAAAAAAACATTGCTTGTACAGTAAATATGACAATAATTTTACTGTATGACTTGATTTAAAAAGTAAAAAGACCATACTCTATACCAGGGGTCGGCAAGGCGCGGCTCGCGAGCCGCATGCGGCTCTTTGGGTGTAGACCTGCGGCTCTATAGTTGCATACATAATTATCATATTATTCATTTTCAAGAACATTATCACCCTTGCATTATCAAAAATACCACCAAAGTCTTACTAGTAGTTAAACAAGCAAACTCGCCTAATGGTGGTGTGCTGCGCTTGAAAGCGTTATATGGAGCACCATTTTCTTTCTAATAGGATTCTGCTGCTATGTCTGCAGCGGGCCATAGCCCAGAAAATAGAATATCATAAGGGACAGCATCTAATTCTGACAGTCCGTCGCGGAACCTAGAGGCCGCAGTTCTGGCAGAAATCTACCGGTCCAATGCTTTGGTGCGTCAAAATGGCAAACAACCATCTTCGGAAGAGATTGAAAGCTGGAGTATTAGAGCGCGCAATGATCAAATTCATAAATGGCGCACCAGGCTAGATCTCGGCGGTAAGCGTTGAGTTCGTCTCTGCCATCTTATTAATTCTGAGGTCCTGGGTAGAAAAGCGGCACTGACATACTTACACCTCACACAGCTCCTTACGGTCACGGATATTTTAGTAAATACCTGCATGATGTGGTAGGCATTGAGCCTGAGGCAACGTACCCACTGCGCGGACGGCGCCGTGGATAAAGCGCTACACACCCTCGCTTTTTATACGGAGTGGAGAGGCGAGCGTTCCGCACTAAGAGTCCTAAATTGGCCCGGTCGCGTCGCTGTCTATTATAGTTTACGCTATGTTAGACAGCGAAGCAAAATTGGTTCAGCTGTTGTTTTGACGTCAACGGCAATGAGAAAAGCGTTGCGGGTGCCAGAGCGGGATGTCCTATCACTTCCAGTATGCCAACCTCGCACGCGTGGCCGACGATGGAAGCTTTATGACAGCCGTGAGACTGACTAAGACGCACCCCTCGTATTCAGGCGTCACGGCAGTGAAGTTTCGGTAGGTAATATTTAGACCCCCAGAGTCGAGACTGTTGCAGGTAGCTGTTGTAGGCTTGCCTTCCCTGTGACCCAACAATAGTGACAAGAAGGAACATCGCAGGGTTTTAGTGGGAGAATCCTACATAATCACTCAGATTTTTTTAATTGTGGAAATTCTCCAAAACCACCCTGTGACTTACCATCTTCCTATGGCCGTAATTCCTGGAGATTCCCTTCGAAAATGTGCTCAGAGCTTCCGCGACAGACTTGGTTTGTCTCTATAGCAGACTTTCCCCGCAGTCTAGTCTATCCCACTTATTAGGCGGGGGGGGGGGGGATCGAGAAAGATTTTGTGGCTCTTTAAAATCGTCATTTTTGGCTCTTCCGACTCAAAAGGTTGCCGACCCCTGCTCTATACATCTAAAAAAACTGTGGAGGGTCGAGAGTCTGTACAATTGTAAGATAATTTGAAAATTTTAATTGGAGGGCGTTCTCTAATCGATACATACTGAAGCCGAAAATGTAATTGAAAATTTTCATGTCCGTCTGTCTGTCTATCTGTATCCCGAATAAGTATCACGCTGAAACTACTGAATTGATTTAAATGAAACTTGGTACAATCTGAGCTTATGATCCGAAGAAGGTTCTGGGATACTTTTGATCCCGATATTTTGCACGGTTCCTTTGGGAGAGGGCAGGGCAGTTTTACACGCTGCTTGATGAGTCTGATGAAGAAATACCTCTCCTTTCGTACACCTTATGTGACGCAAACGAAGTTGCAAGGGTCAGCTAGTTTGTAATAAGATTGATGACATTCTTTAGCCACATGGCTTAAAAGTTCTTCGGCTACCACCGCGGCACCGTATCATCCTGAACTAAACCCAATCGAAAATGTAGGGGGAATAAAAAAAATATATAATGCCTCGCATAGCATCGAACAAAATGTGATGGGAATAATGAAATTAATAAACGAACGTTAAGGTCAAATTGATGAAGAGATGTGGCGTAATACAAAGAAGAAGAATACTATGGACATTTTGATATGGAATCTGAATTTATAATTAACCTTGTAGAGAGCAGCGAATCCTAAATTTCATCAATTTTATTCTTTTAGCAGCAAAACATATTAATATGTTTAACATACATTTCACCCCTTAAGTTTTTTATTTTAGTTAAACGAGTATTTTTGTATTTTGTACTTCACTGTACCTCTTGTCACGCACACGAAGACACTGTGTTTATACGAGGTTTACCCACACATAGGGCCGCGCGCACAGATGAGTTGAACTTACTATACTATACTATACTATATAATATACTAGTAATACCTTGTCCTTCCATTTAGACCTTTGAAAATGCTGTGAAGCTAAACCGGTCAGGTTTATAATAATAAATATTGTTTAATAGGACAAGTGTCGTTTTCAATATGTGCAGCAAGTTCCACCAAATGCCGTCAATCAACAGTATAAATAATCTAAACACTTTACCTGGGACATAATTCTGGTGTGAGACGAATAGACAGGGACGTAGGAGCTTGCACAACAATTGCTCACTAAATTTATAATTATGATACACACATCACACATATGGTCACGCCTTTATCCCCGAAGGGGTAGGCAGAGGCATATTATAATGCCCACATTTCACCTTTTTAGAATTTGTCCCACGTTATAGGTGGTGAGCCGTATTGCCGCGCTGAGATGGAAGGCGCAGGTTGTGACTACCTGCTGTTGAAATTTAACAAGCCGCCTAAAATAGCCTTCTACTTGGCTTAACGACTACCATTTTACTGGCAACCGGGACCAACGGCTTAACATGCCTTTCTTACGTTACGTAAATTGTGATAATGATGCATATCAGGAGAAACGTGCTTTTAAAAAATCCCTCCTGATCAGAAGGTCTAAGTAGCTGAAAGACCAACATCGCGAAACGTCTAAGGAGCATTAAGTCTAACTAGCACAAAGTCCATGTAGCAAAACGTCCAACTATCAGATGGTCTATAAAGCAGAACGTCTAATTAGCGAATAGTCAGTTATTAAATGTGTACACTCATGCTAAAAAGTAAAAGTCATTTGTAAATTACATTAAATTTATTAGAAGATAACAAATCATTTGATAAGTACATATTAATGTTCCGAATGTCTGCATTTATTGACCTAATATCTTTTTGATATGGCCAAGGGTTGTCAAAAATTCAAAAGGACTAACTTTTTGGCTCTCAAGTTTTTGCAGCTCTCGTTTGTATTTGATAAGAAAGAAGAAGAGAAGGTAGTAGAGGTAAATTGGAACATACTCTAACAATGTTTCTGCACTCTGTGTTTTCAGGGAGACCCAATGATGACGCTTTTTCCCAAACGGCTTTATTAAGATGATAATAGCAGCCAGTTATTTGTGTGTTCGGAAAAACTTCTTTAATTCCATTGATAAGCGCCATTTCATAATCGCATTTAATGGCCATCATGTCCATTTCAAAATGCAGCTTGATGAGCTGAAATAAGCGTTAGTAGGTTACCTGTCTCTTGTCAGGCATTAGGGCGTATATAACGCCAATAACACAAGTTAAATCATCACTGCTATTCAAATCAACATGAACTGATAACAGCTGGTAGAATGGCTTGGGTGTAGCTTTGAATGTTCCGTCAATAAAATACATTTTATGTTTCAACGTCTTAATGCATTGCCTGCTTACAGGTGTTGAAAATATTAAGATTTTATTATTGTCGCACCCATCGTCACAGACAAGGAAATTGTCGGCCATTATTTCTGGAATTGTGACATCGTTCAAGTTTTTGAATTCAGTTTTACAAACATTTAAATATTTACGACGAGCCCTGAACAGTGTGTCTTTTTTAGAGTTAAAGTCTGGTACCTGTTGAATCTCATCCACTTTCCCAAATTCCGATTCAAAAATTTTCTGGACAGGTTTTGCTTTTTGGCGAACTAATTTCTTGCATTTGTCCATCACTATGTCAGTCCTGTTTTTATCGAAATTTGCTTTACAAGCATGCTCATTTAACTGCCTAATTATCTTAGTTTCGTCTTTATTTATTGTGATAGATGCACTACACTCATTGCGCTGGGAGCATCTCCATAGAGTTGACCCTCCCTTATTTATAATACACTCGAGAGCAATGAATCCGGGTCACTTAAAGAATGTTAAAAATCTCGGAAACTAAAAATGATAGGTTAATGCAATAAATTGTATTTAATAGACAATGTAATACTCCTTAAATGAAAGTAAAAAAAATATGAGTCACCATACATTTTATTAACACAAAATTACATAAAGAAAAAACTGCCGATCTCTCCTTAAAACAAAAATAGGAAACATGAAATTTTTGAACTTTATTACGATTTTCTTGAATTTTAATACTTCGTATTGCCTCCTCGTGCTTCCATTACTGCGTTTACGCGGTTTGGCATGCTGTACACCAAGTTCCTTATACGATTTTGGGGAATATTCTCCCATTCCACTGTGAGAGCAATTTTGAGCTCACGAAGCGTGATTGGGGGAGGGTTTCGTTGTTTTACGCATCTGCCTAGCTCGTCCCAAGCATGCTCGATCGGGTTGATATCCGGGCTGCGCGCTGGCCACTCCATACGAGTAATGTTCATCTCTTGAAGGTAGTCATTCACAATCCTACCTGTATGAGGTCGGGCATTGTCATGCATAAATATAGCATCCTCACCTAAATTGACCATAAATGGACCAACGTGATCATTGAGGATTTCTTCCACATATCTTACGCTAGTTAAAGAGCCGTTTTCTATGATCACCAGCTCTGTGCGACTTTCAGAAGAAATTCCGGCCCACACAAGTACAGACCCACCACCGTAGGCTACTTTTTCTTCGATGCATGCTTGCTTGAATCTTTCCCCTGGTCTTCGATACACTCTGTGTCTTCCATCGTGCTTGTAGAGCATAAATTTTGATTCGTCGGAGAACATAACTTTTGACCAATCTTCAATACTCCAATTTACGTGGCTCTGGGCATACCTTAGTCTCGAAATACGATGCCCACGCTCCAGTTTAGGGCCGTTTGCAGGTCTAAGGGGTTTTAAGTTAGATTCAGCAAGCCGACGTCTTACTGTCCATGCACTTGGGTTACTTCCTCCGAGGCGTCGAAACTGATTGGTGAGTTCAGTTCCTGTGAGAAAGCGATTTCGAAGCATGGTGTTCACCAAGTATCGGTCTTCTCGTGCTGTGGTACACCTGGTTCTGCCCGTTCCTGGTCTGCGTAGGTTAGAACTAGTTTCTTCGTAACGTCGGAGAACTCTTTGTACTGTTGACAGCGACACACCGACAGTCCTGGCTGTATCGCGCTGACTCCGGCCGGTTTCCAGCATTGTAAGTATTCTGGTCCATTCTTCAGGCGTAAGCGACATAATTTCAGCTTGATTAATGAATATAGAGCACTATCAACATGGTTTATGTACCCACATAAATGACAGATTACAAACAAAAGCAACACCAAATGCTGTAATTTCGTAGTTCCATCTTCGAAAGTGGCCCTTTTTCAAATTTGATTTTTTTATGATATAACTTTACAATAACTAAGAAGTTTTAATACCTTCATTTAAGGAGTATTACATTGTCTATTAAATACAATTTATTGCATTAACCTAGCATTTTTAGTTTCCGAGATTTTTAGGATTCTTTAAGTGACCCGGATTCATTGCTCTCGAGTGTATTTAAATTGTACCTGTGACCATTCAGCAGCAGCACACGCTTTTTCTTTTGACTTTCGATGAAAGTAAATATTTGTACTTCATCCATTTTTAGAATTTAAAAGCCTATAGAACTTTATTGTTGTAATGGAATAGAGCGATCAATACAGAAAAAAATACAAATGAGTAATGGGTAGCATTCATGACATTAATTGTCAATAACCATTTAAAAGATTATGATACAAATACATAGACCAAGGAGTCTTTATATAGGTACGCTAGCTGACCCGCGCAACTTCGTTTGCGTCCTTAGATCATCTAACCACAGGATGCGCCTTACTTAAGCATTGTTTTCTGCCATTGCACATGACCATTTGGTCTTTTGGCTTTATGAAAAGCCTGTACATCAGTACATCATTTTATATGATTAAACTAGTACATTACATTGTAGTTGACTGTACAATAACAATTAACACACAACAGCCATTACGCGTTTGTCGATTAATACATTTTTAATTGCAATGAAATTTTATATGTCTTTGTGTTTCCCCCTTCATTTGTATGAAAACTGGCAGAATATTTTTGTATGCGGTGGTTCGCAAAGGCTAGTCCCGTGTTATATGGTCTAAGTTTGCGTCACATGGGCAGGCCCTGATTTAGGGTTCCGCCCGCCCTAGGCCAGCTATGAATATGCGCAATTCAATATCCAATTCCATAATTCTCAACCAAATGGGTGCTGCTTCGAGTTCCTTGAAACAAATTATACTGACGTAGAGGCTGCGACACTTGAAATAAATAATTAATATTAATTTTCTTAAACTCCGGTAGGATAGGGCGAAAATACCGAGTCCCAAGGGCGTCGCAGTACAATAAGTTTGGGAAGCCCTGGTAATAGTATAGTATGGATATTATAGCGATGATGCAATGTGAGTGTTGAATTTTGTGCCTAAGTGTCCAGTCATTTTGAGAAACTGACGATTTGCTAAATAGCCATTCTGCTATATAGACCACCTGATAGTTGAACGTTTTGCTACATGGACTTTGTGCTAGTTAGACTTAATGCTCCTTAGACGTTTTGCGATGTTGGTCATTCAGCTACTTAGACCTTCTGATCAGGAATCCCATATAAATTTGTATAATCATTATTGATTCCACAACAAACGTAATCTGAACCTCAGTGCACCCCGTATATCTATTCTGTCGGTAAATATTGCTTAACAATGACTTTTAAAAAGAAAGAAAGTACTGATTTGTAAGTACTTTTACTGTTGTCTCTTCCCAGAAAATAGAGTTATCACCACAGACGACCCTAGATTCGGGTGCAACATTACGAGTCTAGATAATAAGCCGTAAGATATTTAAGCTGAGTATGCACCCTACTATACTCAAATAATCGTTGTGTTTTGCACCCCTTTATTGGTATTACAATTATTGCATGTCTTGTCACGAAATACTTAATTTGTGCAGCTACCATCCAGTACATCTAGCCCACATCACTACACCAGCTCATCATAAATTAAAACGACTACCTACTTTCTTTGCACAGTTTCAGCTTAGTTTTGACATCTTGATAGACGAATAGACTCTCTTTACTGCAAAAACCCCAAAACCCGGTTGATGATGACGATGCACCTCACGATCGTACCTAATGCAACAATGTCAGGACATCTTCGAACAAGGTCATCTAGATGACTGAATTAACCTACGCTGAATGCCGAAAAATATTTTCGTTAGTGGTATCTCTCGAGTGATAATACGAGGAAAGTTTTGTGTAAGAGTTCTTTTTGGCTGGCCCGAGATAACTGGATCAAAGACGTATAGATAGTTCAACTCATCAGTGCGCGCGGCGCTATGTGTGCGTGCGCTAGTAATTATACAGCTTTAATTTGTGTGGCAGTGATGCGGCCGTCTTCACAGAGTACATTTGTATATTATGAGGTAGAGACGTAACTCGACTTATTGACGACACCAGCGGTGCCAGGCAGTCTTTGCAGGAAACTCTCTGCGAGGCCGCGAAATAAAACTCATAATGAACAAAAAGCAATCAGCGTCATCTACCACGTTTTGAAGGCAACTCTTACGTTATAATGAAACGAAATTAAATATCATGACAAGTCTCAATGTAACTGCAACGTTGACATCCTGTGTAAGTTGGTTACATTATAATTCATTACACAGTGTTGTAAGTGATAATACCATGGGTACAGTCGTTAAAGAAAATGTCTAGTTCTTCACGGAGAAAATGCTTAAGAAGTCAGATAAATATTTTTGATGTGTCAATTCGATGTAATTAATATTTTTTATTATAAAACAAAGTCCCCGCCGCGTCTGTCTGTTCACGATAAACTTTAAAACTACTGCATTGATTTTCATGCTGAGATCACCAATGATTCTTGAGAACGGTTTGCGTACCTATATAATTTGTTGAGTTTGTTTGACATTGACTAAAATATAACGATATTAGTTGGAGATGTCGAAAAAAAATAAGGTGTCTGGGAGCTTTTAACGAAAACGCTGCCTAAACCCTTCGAGGCATAACAAAATAATGTACGGTAGAATTGTGTAACTTATAAAGGCCTACAGAATAGTCAGAAAATAATAGAGCCCAAATTCTAATGCAAAAAAAAGAATAGAAATGCAGAGATGGTCGACAGAAAAAACATTGCTTATACAGCAAATATGACAACAAATTTTACTGTATGACTTGACTTAAAAAGTAAAAAGACCATACTCTATACATCTAAAAAAAAGTATGTGCTTTACGCGTGATTGAAGTAAAACTTCTTTGCCATTGATGGCATCAAATGTTATATTAATATCATTCATTCGAATTTTGAATAGTGAAAACTATGTTTCCGCTATTCAAAATCCAAATAGCGTTACTTTCGTCAGAAAAAATATCTGAGTTACTCCCTAGGTCGCGCCTAAAGAAGTTTTACTTTAAAAAACTGTTAAGGGTCGAGAGTCTGCTAGAGATGAAAATGACCGAAGTGACTGAATTTGACTGACTGTCATTTACGGTCAAATTGGTCAAAAACGGTCATTTACTGTCAAAAAGGGTCATAAACAGTCACTTTGATTTTGAGTGCTTTTTGATATTTATTTTGAACTAGCTGACCCTCGCAACTTCGTTTACGTCACATAATGTGCACTAAAGGAGAGGTACCTATTTCTTTATCAGACTTGTCAAGCACCGTGTTAAACGGCCCTGTTTGCTTAATCGTAAAAGAGCTTAAAGATTAAGGCTATTCTAAAACCATTCAGTCCACGCTTTCGGCGCGTAGGTACTGAATTATTTTACAACAGCCTTAATAATTAAGCTCTTTTATCCATTCCCTCTTATACCTCTCATTCAAAGGAACCCTTGAATTCTAGGTTCGGCGAAAGTTGAGATGCCTCTAATTTCTGAACTACAAACCCCTCAATCTTGAAACTTGGGTCAAAAAATCCTTAAAGTACCTACTCCCTTTTCAATACTAAAAAAATATTTGAAATCGCATCACGATCTTCGTCGGAAAATAAGCTCGGAATGTATCAAGTCAAGTATCATTCATATTGGTTTAGTAGTTTCGGCGTGATACTTATTCGGGATACAGACAGACAGACAGACATGAAAAGTTTAAATTACATTTTCGGCTTCAGTATCGATTAGAGAACGCCTTACAATTAAAATTTTCAAAAATCTTCCATGTACAGATTCTTGACCCTGAACAGTTTTATTATATGTATAGATTATACTGAAATGGTGCCCCCTGTCGGGAAAAATTGGCATATTTAGTCACTTTAATAGTTAGAATTAATAGTAAGTTTAAGTCAAATTGATTGAATACGGTCAAATACGGTTTTTAACAATCGTGACTGGTCAGTTTTAGTCATTTTACATCTCTAGCTGTACATGGAAGATAATTTGAAAATTTTAATTATAGGGCGTTCTCTAATCGATACTAAAGCCGAAAATGTAATTAAAAATTTTCATATCTGTCTGCCTGTATTCCGAATACGTATCACGCTGAAACTACTGACTTGATTTAAATGCAACTTGGTACAATCTGAGCTTATGATCCGAAGAAGGTTCTGGGATACTTTTGATCCGCTGCTTGATGAGTCTGATGAAAAAATACCTCTCCTTTCGTACACCTTACGTGACGTAAACGAAGTTGCAAGGGTCAGCTAGTTTGTTATAAGATTTATGACATACTTCAGCCTCAGCTTAAAAGTTCTTTGGTTATCACCGTATCATCCTAAACTAAACCCAATCGAAAATGTAGGGGGAATTGAAAAAAAAAATGCTTCGCATAACATCGAACAAAATGTGGTGGGAATAATGAAATTAATAAACGAACGTTTACGTCAAATTGATGAAGAGATGTGGCGTAATACAAAGTAAGTAGAAGAATACTATGGACATTTTGATATGGAATCTGAATTTATAATTAACCTTGTAGAGAGCAGCGAATCCTAAAATTCCTCAATTTTATTCTTTTAGCAGCGATACATTTTTTATTTATATATTTTTATTAATATGTTTAACATAGGTACATTTCACCCCTTAGTTTTTGTATTTTGTACTTCACTGTACCTCTTGTCACGCAAACGAAGTCACTGTGTTTATACGAGGTTTACCCATACATAGGGCCGCGCGCACAGATGAGTTGAACTTACTATACCTACTAGGCTACAGTGCAAGTGCTGGATAAACGGCGCCTCGTACAGTATCTAATCATAACTAGTGTTTGTGAAGTAGATTTTGTAAGTTGGCACACCTCGAGTAGGTAGGTACCTAGACTGTTTAGAAAACGTTTAAGAACACACGGTATCAAATTTCTTTTAGTAGCTGCTGAAAAGAAAAGTGATTTCAAAAGAGGCAAGTCGATATTGTATTATTAAAAAAAATGTTATCTCTATAGAACAATACAATTATTCCCATTAGCATTTATTATTTTCAGCATCGCACGTTCGATACAGCTTGGTACAACGCGCGCCGTGCTACGAAACCACATCCAGGTCCCGACCTCACTCAATAACCTCGTATTGTCCAACCCGGTAGTGTAGTGTTAATGTACCTACTCGTGTTTACACTGTGACCGTTAAGTTAATAGACTGGTACCTAGGTAGTTATTATTTCGTCTTCAAAATTGTATTAGGTAGGTACTAGGTATAATATAAAGTGGAGCGCGTGTAGTACCGTTCCTTCAGTGTTCTAAAGACTACCACTGCAATATGCTCTACCTATATCATAAGTAAAGTTGTGGTAGGTACCTACCTACTTGTTATTTGTATACAGATAGATTATCTCCTTATTTTTAAATTATTTATCCTCTAATTACGACTGATTACTTTTTACGTAAATTGTTTGTAAAAGTGATGGCGATTTTTTGTTTTTGAAATGGTGTGTTGGGTACAGTACCTACAGACAATTTTTTTGGGTACGGTTGTGGTTGTGACATATAGTATTTCCATGTTTTTGCTTTAAGATGCCTAGAACACGTTTGCAGAAGACCGAAAAAGCGCGGTATGACATCAGAGAATATGAAAATGCCTACGAAAAAAATGCCCGCTAAAGAAAATGGAAAAGGAAAAGAAATTCTTTAAGGGAAAAAGTGCAAAGAAAAAGAAACCGTCGCTATCATCATCTGAGGAAGATGAGTATTTTTGCCTGATTTGTGTAAGCTCATATTCCGAAAGTAGGGCTGGCGATGTCGAGAAGAATAAGATGTAAAATATTTCTACCAATAAAAAAAACATTAGACCATTTTCGTGTATAATTATGCATGTCACTACCGACCCCAACAATTGTCACAACCGTCCTTGGTATGTGGTCGTTAGTGACACTTTCCCATTGTAACAGAAGGGGCAATTAAACACTTCAGGATTCTGCTAATTACTTTATTCTCCGTATAGACACACAATAAATTGGGCAGAGCTTCGGCTAGTCTTAGTATACAGTACAGAATGACCCGACAAATGGCTCGCACTCTCTTATATACAGACACTGTCTATCATACACTCGGAAATTACGTCATGAAATCACTGTCATAGTGATTTAAGGGCGGCGTAACACTCGGCCATCCTGTAAGCAGTTGCTCCTGCAATAGGAACTGGGCGTCTTGGCTGGCCTGGCTCGCTGGTCTGACTCGCTCAAACTCAAAAAAACATTTATTTCGCTTAATCCTAATACGTAGGCACTTGCGACACGTCGATGAATACAAAGCAAAATAATAGTACCACCAGTTCGGAACGCGGCCCACTTGAGAAGAACTGGCAAGAAACTCGGCGGGCTATTCTTTTTGTGCACTACATATTTACAAAAGTACTATAACTAAAACCCTACCAGTAGAGCAAGCAGATCATTTCCAGGCTTCCTTATCAATCAAATAATCGTAACTGGCCTTACTCGCTGGCCTGACTCGCATGTCTGTCTCGCAGACCTGTCTCGCTGGCCTGTCTCGCTGACCTGTCTCGCTGACCTGTCTCGCTGACCTGTCTCGCTGACCTGTCTCGCTGACCTGTCTCGCTGACCTGTCTCGCTGACCTGTCTCGCTGGCCTGTCTCGCTGGCCTGTCTCGCAGACCTGTCTCGCTGGCCTGACTTGCTAGGCTGACTTTCTAGGCTGTCTCTCTGGCCTACTACTAGCTCATAGGATTAACTCGCAGGACAAGCTCGCAGGACTAGCTCGCAGGACTAGCTTACAGGACTAGCTTGCAGGACTAGCTCGCAGGACTAGCTTACAGGACTAGCTTACAGGACTAGCTCACAGGACTAGCTTACAGGACTAGCTTGCAGGACTAGCTCGCAGGACTAGCTTGCTGGCTGGTTTGTCGTGGCGTGGCGTGGCATAGCTTGGCTTTGCCCAGCCCGGCCCAAAGTAGCTTCATCATCATCACGGTAGATTGGCTTGCATTCTGCTTTACTTTCTTTATCTGTAACAATCGTTCCCATAAAGGGAACGGTAGACTTGGTTAGTGGCTGGCCCGATAAACACACAAAGTAATAGACATAGCAAAATACTAGTTGGTCCCAAGATAGATTCATGAGTGGAATGTTCACGGCACTAACTACTATCTACTGGGTGAGTTATCTGACGTTGAAATAAATAAACCACATGACAAATAGAAGCATCCGTTAATACGGGACCTACTTTTCGATGGGACCATAGTCATTGCGTATCAGGTCATTATAGATAGGTAGGTGCCTGCGTCTGCGAACTTATTACTTATACAAATGTACTCTGTGGTTTAGCCGATACTAGGAGAGAGTGCTTGGCACAACTATATAAATAACGCAACGTAAATTACTTGCAATATTATCAAAACTTCATATCATTCGCTTACTAACTTGTTTGATTCTATAATATCCTCAATTGTCACAAAGCGTACTTCTAGGTTAAATAAAACTAGGCTTACACATAGCTCTTTTAACTCATATCAATTTATATGATTTTGTTATCGCTTATTCTATGCAGATGACTATTTACTGGCGTTGAAATCTCAACGCCGTACAATAAAACAACGAAATGTCATTAGTATCCCAAGGGACTCCCTGAACTTAGTCTCGCTATAACTTCTATCTTGTCAACTACATACACAATCACAATCTTAAATATTTTCTGCAAAATAACCAAATATAAACAAGCGGGTACCTCCAAAATCATACCACAAAAGTATTAAATGTAGTAAACACGATTCTACCGACATTCTGAAGCGGAAATACAAAGATGCTGTTGCTGGCTGCTGTATGCCAATTGATATGCTGAATGTAACAGTATTACATTTAGTGTTAGGTAGTTGGATGGATTTATGAACTTATTACAGCTGGCACATTTATGTTAAGGGCTTGCTTTTTCGGCAGTCTGTCCTATTTTGGTAAAGAATAGAAATATCGCGCACGCAGGGCTATATCTCCTCATGAACATTGTCCTCACACGTAAATACGTCGTTTAATTACCGCAACCCGTTTTAACTCTTTTTTTTTTTTTTTGGTGGCTATAACGGTGTCTAACCTTTAAACGATTAGCGTCTACTGTAATTAGGCACATTCTCAAAAAGAAGTATCTACTAGTATCTAGAAGAACGGTTTGTATTATAAATCCTAAGCTAATAAAACGATTTTTAACACTTCTTTGCCATTAGAATGGCAAATAATTCTGGAATAACATAGCTATGCAGGTATCATGTTGCTACAACTCAAGGGAGCGGAATAGTTATAAGATAATGTTAAAGGAATAGGTACGGCCTTTGATCAACAATATACTTTGATCGAAGAATGCGGCGTAGGTACCTACTTGCAATTAACACAGTAAACATGGACGAATTGTAACACGTGTCCTACAGGGTTTACAGTACGTCACAGGCAGAGTGGTAGGGCATAGCAGCGTTCAATTAAATCAATCATATGGGCAAAAGTTCACTATGAAAAGTAGGCGTTTACAGGTTAACTTATTCACGTTTCGCGTGGACTAGGCGTATCGTTGATGAATTTGTATCGTAGTAAACAAGTTGTTGTGGATTGTCTGATAATCGGGATAAGATCACTTAAGCGAATCTACAATTGCATCACTCTTGGTTCAAAACCTATTATTTGGAAAGATTCAGGCGATATTGTTTTGTATACTTAATTTATGCCACCTGCTTTAATGTAAAAGATCATGAAGTATGAGGCCTAATAACATCTAGAATATCGCACTGAGACAAATGCTCATTTCAAGATCCGTAGCGCTTTTGCCAAATACACTTTATATACGAATAGATACTTATTACATAAAATTTCTACTATGATGAATCAATTTTCGCTAATAAGTGCGGACCCGTAGGTATATATTAATACATAATAACTCTATTAGTTCAAGTACCTACCTACACCATTACACTTAGATGTTAAGCACTTCCGATACCTTTATCACACGTTTAGCACGGTTAAAACCCTACAATACCGAGCTACATACTATTCTATAAAATCGAGACACTATTTCAACGTATATCCGATTACTAACAATACACACGTTTATTTAGATTCGAAACGAATGAATAAAAGTACTACCGCCAATTACGACTTATCGAAACCAAGCATGATATTATAATGTACCTACATTCAACGGGGCTAAACCACTAACCGACTGTTGGATTTGTTTCAGTATGCCTACCAAATAAGTAAATAGGTACCTATAGCCTGCAAATATCTGTATGATTCGATTATTCGTCTACAGTTTTAGGATCGTAGATACTTATCTAAATACGCATATTATTTTATTACCGTTAGGCTTTGTTTTATCGAAACAATATTGTTGCGCCTCTTTCAAATAGTAAATTTTCAGATTAACTGTGCGTTTCGATATTACCTAAAAAGTGCTTGTATCTACAAAAATGTTCTGAATGTTACTGAATCTAGATTTGACTGGTTAAGGGCTTTAGTAATTATACCAACAGGTATCGATCGTGAACTGCAACGACATCCAGTGCATAATAGTTATTCCATTTATTTTACCAGCATTCTAACACGAATAACGATTGATTTTAATAGACTTTCCTTTTCTTCATAATGCTAACGCAAAACCTAACGCTAGGCGGCTGTTTTACTGGCAATGACTAGAACTTATTTAAATAAACTAGAGAAATTCAGAGGTGTGGAGTACGACTATTTCAGCTAAGCAAAGGGCAATTAGTAGCCTAACAGGCAATGCAATTATTAGCCTAACTGGCAAGGAGCCTACACATAGTTCTTACTGGCAAGTAATGGCAATAGCTCAGTTCGTAGATGAATCAGATTTAGTGACAAAGAGCGGCTATTTCAAATAGGCAAATGGTAAATTGGTAGTCTACAGTAGTTGTTGTAACTGGCAATGGCTATTTCGCTACACGAATTAGAATTAGTGGCAAAGACTGGCTACACCAGATAGGAAAAAGGCAATTAGTGGCACCCACCTCAAATTATCTGCGCAGCTTTTAGCGTATCTCAGCCTTGTTGTTCATAGCTGACCATCTCGGGCAGCATCTGTCTCCATCAAGCGCCGCAGCACGCTGCTACCGCGCGCTGTAGTTTAAGTGTTCCACGATGAAAATCTTCACGACTGAAGTGCCGGCGCCGGACGTGCCTGTTGGCACTAATTCCACTGACTTCAGCTTGACAAAGCGGTTGATGCAGTCGGATTTTTGCAATGCGGTAGTCCGATTTTTGCAATGCGGTAGTCCGATTTTTGCAATGCGGTAGTCCGATTCTTGATATCGGGGCTTTTATACAGGTGTGCTCTTACTGAAGGTATTTACATGGGTAGGTAGCAGGTTATTCAAGAAGAAAACTGGTTCATATTCATACGATAGTTGTGTTCTCTGGAGGCATCTTGTAAAACATTTCATAAATACCCACATTGTTTTTGGATGAGCGCCGTGTAACTTTTGCTTCGATTGTCCACGTGGAATCGAGGTTTGCGAGGTAGAGGCACTATTGTTGTCGACAGGACCCTCGGCCTACTTCAAAGTGGATTTTTCTTCTTCAAAACTGACAGTCTTCATAGTTTCTTCTTGAAGTATCCCACTTCTGATTGTAACAGAAGGGGCAATTAAACACTTCAGGATTCTGCTAATTACTTTATTCTCCGTATAGACACACAATAAATTGGGCAGAGCTTCGGCTAGTCTTAGTATACAGTACAGAATGACCCGACAAATGGCTCGCACTCTCTTATATACAGACACTGTCTATCATACACTCGGAAATTACGTCACTTCTTATGTCAACTGTCATAGTGATTTAAGGGCGGCGTAACACCATTTTTAAAAATTTGTTCTTATGTGTAGTACACTGTATTTAAGTTCAATATATACGTAAGTGTTTTGACGTAGACAAATGTCCAAATTACGATACAAGTCTTTTTCTACGAGCTAACTAGTAAATTATCAAAATAATGAGCGATCAAACAAAAATTGGCACAACTGTAGGTACCTAGTCTACCCTACCTATCTATAATAAAATCCCTAATGTTCCCGATTCCCGACAACCCTTCCCGTTATGTTGAATTGCTTGCAAGTTCATGGAAGATAACGATGAAGAGGTTTTATGAACATCGTTTTATCTTGCCGCTTATACCGTATATTGAAGAATCATTTCGAGAGGAGTAGGTACCTAGTTATATCAAATGCGATCTACTAAGAATATTTCTGTTAAAGAGATAGGTTTCTTAAACTATAAACCGAACAAGTGCGAGTCGGATTCGCCTGACTGTCATACTGAATGTCGAAGCTCAAAATAGCGATGAACTGTAGCCCTAAAGTACCGAAACGCGAAGCACGGTAGTGCGAAAGTATTCCACATCGATTCACACATTGTCGAATGTATTCCAGCGCGATGCACGTTAGTGCGAAAGTCTAGTAAATGAGAAGGCTACTTCTTGTTTAACACAGAAATGTTGATTTTTTTTGACGCGGGGACTGAAGGTTAAGCACTTCACCGCCACAATTTGGGGGAGTGGGGTAACTTCGTGTGGGACTCACGGTTCTGAAAGGAACCATCCTACCCATTAAAACCCCCTGTTTCGCCTCACCTTAACCGGCTCGCAGGTGGATCGCACTGCGGCGAACATCGGTTGCTGGAGAAGGTCGGCTCGCGACGATCTCTTTCGGGAGTGGGCAATTAGGTTGGAGGATCCTTCCTCAAGCGTGCGGCTCGTGGGGGTGATCCAACCCATCCTTCGCACTTGGGTGGAGAGGACACACGGTGCTCCGGCGTACCATATCAGCTTCTTGGTGGTGGTGGGCTTGGAGTCGGACCCTGTGTGCCGTCACTGCCCAAGTGGCGTCAAAGACTCGGCGGAACACACCCTCGCTGAGTGTGCGGCATGGAACGGGCTGCGCATTGCCCTCAGGGGCACCGGCCGTGGTGCGAGCCATGGTGTGCAGCCAATCGTCCTGGGCTGCCGTCGTCTGGTTTGTTAGCGAGGTGATGGCGGCCAAACGGGAGGAGTTGCGGTCGCGGGAGCGTGCAGGTCAAGCGCTCCCGCCCCGCCGTCTCGTGCGGGGGCGCCTGGATGCGCGCCCCTGACTAGTATCTACATCGTGGGTTGAGGTCGGGGGACCTCGTCCACTGAGGTCCGCACGGTGGCAGCACCTCCTCGTGTTCCTCTCGTTACGAGGGTGCTTTTAGCGCCCGCCCGCTCGGCCACTCTCTGTCTCCTCTGCTTACAGAGGGACATTCGAGAGTGGTACGATGCAGGCTGTTTTTCAGCTCCTTAGGGAGTACTGGGGGGCCGCCCATCAGGCCCCCCGTGGATAGTCCTGAAAGAACGGGGCGACCCTTTGCTGGGCCGCAGTGATTTATCCACCTGCGATCCGGTTAAGGTGAGGCGAAACAGGGGGTTTTAATGGGTAGGATGGTTCCTTTCAGAACCGTGAGTCCCACACGAAGTCACCCCACTCCCCCAAATTGTGGCGGTAAAGTGCTTAACCTTCAGTCCCCGCGTCAAAAAAAATCAACATTTCGGTGTTAAGCAAGAAGTACGCATGCCTTCTCATTTACTAGACTTTCGCACTAACGTGCATCGCGCTGAAATACATTCGACAATGTGTGAATCGATGTGGAATACTTTCGCACTACCGTGCTTCGCGGTGGAAAACATTCGAAATTATGGGTATCGATGTGGCGTACTTTCGCACTAACGTGAGTCGCGTTTCGGTACTTTAGGGCTACAGTTCATCGCTATTTTGAGCTTCGAAATTCAGTATGACAGTCTTCCGTAGACTGTCATACTGAATTTCGAAGCTCAAAATAGCGATGAACTGTAGCCCTAAAGTACCGAAACGCGAAGCACGGTAGTGCGAAAGTATTCCACATCGATTCACACATTGTCGAATGTATTCCAGCGCGATGCACGTTAGTGCGAAAGTCTAGTAAATGAGAAGGCTACTTCTTGTTTAACACAGAAATGTTGATTTTTTTTGACGCGGGGACTGAAGGTTAAGCACTTCACCGCCACAATTTGGGGGAGTGGGGTAACTTCGTGTGGGACTCACGGTTCTGAAAGGAACCATCCTACCCATTAAAACCCCCTGTTTCGCCTCACCTTAACCGGCTCGCAGGTGGATCGCACTGCGGCGAACATCGGTTGCTGGAGAAGGTCGGCTCGCGACGATCTCTTTCGGGAGTGGGCAATTAGGTTGGAGGATCCTTCCTCAAGCGTGCGGCTCGTGGGGGTGATCCAACCCATCCTTCGCACTTGGGTGGAGAGGACACACGGTGCTCCGGCGTACCATATCAGCTTCTTGGTGGTGGTGGGCTTGGAGTCGGACCCTGTGTGCCGTCACTGCCCAAGTGGCGTCAAAGACTCGGCGGAACACACCCTCGCTGAGTGTGCGGCATGGAACGGGCTGCGCATTGCCCTCAGGGGCACCGGCCGTGGTGCGAGCCATGGTGTGCAGCCAATCGTCCTGGGCTGCCGTCGTCTGGTTTGTTAGCGAGGTGATGGCGGCCAAACGGGAGGAGTTGCGGTCGCGGGAGCGTGCAGGTCAAGCGCTCCCGCCCCGCCGTCTCGTGCGGGGGCGCCTGGATGCGCGCCCCTGACTAGTATCTACATCGTGGGTTGAGGTCGGGGGACCTCGTCCACTGAGGTCCGCACGGTGGCAGCACCTCCTCGTGTTCCTCTCGTTACGAGGGTGCTTTTAGCGCCCGCCCGCTCGGCCACTCTCTGTCTCCTCTGCTTACAGAGGGACATTCGAGAGTGGTACGATGCAGGCTGTTTTTCAGCTCCTTAGGGAGTACTGGGGGGCCGCCCATCAGGCCCCCCGTGGATAGTCCTGAAAGAACGGGGCGACCCTTTGCTGGGCCGCAGTGATTTATCCACCTGCGATCCGGTTAAGGTGAGGCGAAACAGGGGGTTTTAATGGGTAGGATGGTTCCTTTCAGAACCGTGAGTCCCACACGAAGTCACCCCACTCCCCCAAATTGTGGCGGTAAAGTGCTTAACCTTCAGTCCCCGCGTCAAAAAAAATCAACATTTCGGTGTTAAGCAAGAAGTACGCATGCCTTCTCATTTACTAGACTTTCGCACTAACGTGCATCGCGCTGAAATACATTCGACAATGTGTGAATCGATGTGGAATACTTTCGCACTACCGTGCTTCGCGGTGGAAAACATTCGAAATTATGGGTATCGATGTGGCGTACTTTCGCACTAACGTGAGTCGCGTTTCGGTACTTTAGGGCTACAGTTCATCGCTATTTTGAGCTTCGAAATTCAGTATGACAGTCTTCCGTACTATCCGTCTGTCTGTCTAGACTTCTAGAGTCTAGACTCTAGACTCTTTATCTCGTGAATGTATGGCGGTATCGACTTGAAATTAGCACCCGTTATTTAGGTTTAAGGTACTTTGAAGCTGTATAAAATGCAATTTCTAAGTTAACGCAGAATTTTTTTCAGTAACTATCTTAAATACCTATACCTACCTAATAGGTTCCTATTCCTACCAACGATGGACTAAAATGGGCAGCGGAATAGGTGGTCGGAACGTCCGCTCGGCGTTGGTCGGCGTGCCCACTACAAAATAAAAAAAATTCTAACCACAATTCATAACATTTTCTAAATTACGAATTTCAGATTACCAAAGTTCAGACAGCGTCTTATTTTATTAAAAAAAATACCGTTCGTAGGTAGGTACCTACTTAATCGCATTCTGAAGGATTAAAATTAAGCTTCTCCTAAAAAATCACTTTTTTTTTACCAACGTAGGTATTAAGGAGTTATAATCGTGGCAAACTTCATCCGTTGCTCGTCGGAAGTTGAGAAATTTTATTCTTCCCTTCAACAAAATACCTACCGATTATAGGTAGGTATATAACGACTGTATTTTCGGTTATGTTCACGCAGATGTTAAATGAGAAAGGCAAAGCCTAGTCTTCTGGTTCTGCCCTGGGGTTATCCTAGCGACGCGTAGGTACCTACCTACCCGGGACTACCGGCCGTAGGCAGATGGAAGGTCACCGTGTGGGTTTAGTCAGTTCGAGCCCGGCATAGCATCCATCAGAAGTTCCACACAAAAAAGAAATGCTTCTTGTTCTACAAAGTGATTTTATACGAAGTAGGTACCTACAACGGGTACCTTTCCATTAGAATTTTATGACGGCTATACATTAATTTTAGTAATGCCATGGCTATTTTATTACAATCGACTAACGCCAATTATCAGAGTATCAAGAGAGGTCAGTACCTAACCCCAATTTAGAGTTGTATTCATTCCACCATAGTAACGCGGGTTCGAATTCGACGAAGGTAAACTAGATAGCGTAGGCTCGAAACAGGGAACATTTGAGCACAATTGAAGTTTTCACACTGGAGTAGGTAGGTACCTACCTACAGATCAGCGGCGGCTGTTTAGTGAACAAACCTGAGGAATCTTGTACGCCAGCTGCGATTCTCACTCTGCCTCACTTGTATTACATAAGTACCTACTTATGCTATAGATGGAAACTATTACCACCCGCACCTACACAGCACTACGCAGTTTAGAACAGCTACACCGAGTTTATACTTGCCTACTTGGTAAAGTCCAAGAAGAGGGTTTTCCGAGTTCCTGGTTCCTGGGTAGGTCGATACCCGTATCAAAGTTAATCAGAAGATAAATTGAGGGGTTGAAAAGAGTAAGTAGGTAGGTACCTACCTACTTTCTAACCTTCCTAGGTAGTAACTAAAATGATTTCAATAGTCTAGATCCCATAGCACAAGCTTTTATTAGCCCAATTTGGGCTTGATGATGTTGTGTGTGAATGTCCACAAATATTTAATAAAAAAAATCTAAATATTTAGATTGTAGAAATCATTGAGTCATAATTTAGTATAATAATAACTCAATGGTTGAAATAATGTTATTAGAGTCTTATTTTGTTAAGGGCTTATGTAGGAAATGTAGGACTAGGTACCTACCCACCTACTTAGTATTTCAGCTTGCAAGGGATATCTATCCATTCGTAAATCTAATTCAAAACCACGTCGCTTGTAATCTAGATGACCTATTTAATTATCGGTTATGGACCATTTAACCATTGTTCTGTCGGAAAGTATCTTCCGGGAGGAACAGATATGCTTGGTTTAAGCAGAGATGATTTTAAAATGCTATTAAGCTGTATGTATGAATGCGATGCACAAACGCAGGAAACGGAAGACAAAGTGCGCCGCGCTAGCGATAGCTCCCGTAATGTAACTATGATGCCTAGATATGTGGATAACCTGCGCTAATGTATCTTGTCTGCAGTGATAAGTATGAGGGTTATTTCGAAATGCTTTATGTGTCCTGTGCTGTGCCCCAGGGTTTTGCCTGTCACAGACGAAGCCCTGGGGCACAGGTACTAACACGTACCTGCTACAAACCCCGCAAACCCGTAGCACCCATTCAACTAATAGGTAGTATAACCTATTTACAATAATGCATGGAAGCCTGCTATATTTATTGCCGTTTTGAATATTCTGTAAAGCATCTTACGTCACGGTCAATCCTGATGGCTGACCACATTACATGACATTAATAGGTACCTAATTTGTAATTCTGTACTCTCATTTTAGTTCACCTCAATATGAAGTCACTCGGAACCCGAGCTCTACTTTACCAAAAAGGCACTACGTAGATTAATTAACATTATATTTAGGCGTTTGTTCGCTGTGCTAAGCTACAAAATAACTACGCTATCAAAGAACGTTGGCTGGTGCTACGACATAGCTACGCTGTTGCTACGAGATCGTGTAGTTCGCAACAGAAAGGTACAGTTGTAGGAAGGTACCTAATTTTAATTATAGTTTAAATTCTCAAACTAAATAAATGGTTCACCGAGCAGAATAGATTATATTGGCATCAACAAAACCAGTGGTTATAAAATAATACAATTCAGTACCGCAAATCATTTAATATCCATTCCCAGAAACAGTGTTAATGAAGTCAATACGTCGTAGTACGCCTCGACTCAGTCAAGTGTGATAGCTCAGGTTCACGCGTTGCATGTCGTGTTCATTAATATTAACGTAAACACAGCTCGCAGTAATTGATAAACTTACAAGTAGCTATGTCAACTTGAATTATGAAAGCGTTGTTGGTTCTGTATCGAACTGTTGAAAGTTACTTATAACAATAAACTCCAGTTGTGTCAATACGATGGTTTCACACATTTTAGCTTCTATTGAGAGTTTTGTACCTATAACTATAGAAAACGACTGGTGAGAGACATACGGACAGAAGCGTCTCAGTAAAAGGTAGGTACCCGTTTTTAGCCGTTGAGTACGGAATCCTAAAAATAGTATCAACTCAGTTTATCGATTATCGAAATAAAATTTAAGCCCGTCACATGCCTAACCACATTTTAATGCGTTACCCGAAAGTTGCAAGATATTTTCTATGCTACCTACAGACTATTTTGTATACGAACCTACTCAAAAGACTTCAAAAATTCTTCCAAAATCCAATAGATACTCAGTGCGCGTAGTAGTAGAGATACAAGGGCCATGTTCCCGGTAAGCGGAAGGCATAAACCATCCAGAGCACTCGATAAGCTCTAATGCCACGCCGCGGTAACGTCTGCGCCACGTCACCACTAGGTGTATCCTTACGTTATTCAATAACATACTCGTAACTAGCAGCACACGTTTATGACGGCTCTGTATTGAATCTTATTACAATGTGACTGTCTGCTAATCCACCGATAAATTCAATCGAGTCGAATGATGCTCTATCTGTTGCAGTTTTTGTGTTGCATTGCATATTTACCTACTAATTTATGACCAGCGTTCATGCTGGGGCTCGTTGGTGATAGCTTGACGGGCTTGACCTCGACGTTAATGCGTGAACGTAAATTTACTTAGGAAACGTCCTATATCTTATGAGACAGCTGACGTTTCACGAGGAAATTTACGTCCACCGTTAAATGTTTTATGTTTCTTTACATTAACATTTCACCCGTAAAATTTCATCCACGTCCTCAATCAAATCGCATGAGTGAAAATTGGCGCCCTTATCAAAAACTACAACACCCAAAAATATTCAGATTAGAACAAAATCAAGATGCAAGACGGCAAGACCAAAGAATAAAATTTCAAAGAAAATAAAAGTGTGTGCGTGTACCTAACCTTTACGCGCGATTGAAATAAAACCTCTTTGCCATTGACGGCATCAAATGTTATTGTATTATCATTCGGGTGCTAATTAAACGAACTTCTTTTTAATAGCATTATTGGCCTCCGAAAAAATACTTTGCCCCCCAAATTAATAAGTCAGCCACAATTAATGAGCGTCAGTATTTATAGATTCTAGCCACCATTTAATTTTCTTTTTAGCCACTATTAATATAATTCAGCATCGTGATTATTTTTTAGCATCTAATTTTGTAACATGCATTCAAACAGTGAACTTCTAAATTACTAAAAAATGGCATCAAAAAAGAAATTATTTATTAATATCTTAGCTTCTAATTTCCTAATTCAGCATGTTTAAAATGTAACTCATCCCACATTAATGGATCATCAAAGTTAAGTAAAATTGCCATCAAAAAACAAATTATAGCCACTAATATTACCTAAATAGCTAGATCCACTTGTAGCCACTGACTTAGTCTCTTGTAAACAATCACTGCAGTAAGCAACTACCGCTATTGCTGGTACTCGGATGGGTAACCACTTTGTAGCATTTGATTTGCGAGAGTTTCCTTGCTTTGAAAGGTACGTTAAGATGACTGTATGGGGTGTCACAATCTGGTGATGGAAACGGACAAGCGAGTTCGTTTCAACACGGGAGCGTGGGACAGACTTTCGGGCATAAACGCTTATATTTATTATGACGTTACCTGTAGTCTTTATAATTCAGATATACTTACTATACAATACCTGCATTCTAATGAATACCTGCCCAGACTCCAGACAATGTATGAAATGTTTTGAATAAGTATACGATTGTTCATACTTTCTCTAGGTATTGTACAAAATTGCTAGGGATTGCATAGAATACCTGCTGGTACACCGGTAATGTGTAAAATAACTAGGTCTGGGGTCACCATAAAATTGTAAATACCGCAAAATTATAAACTATCGAGAAATTATAAATTGTAACATAATGCGAAATATAAAATTCTTGACATCTGGTGCTCGGCGCCCACACTTCATTCGCTCGCCTTCGCGCGTCAGTTTTAACTGTTCCAATGTAACCTAACCTACGCAAGCACGGGATGCGGGGTCCTACTAACATCTTTAGGACCCCAATGAGTCGGATCCTCCTCGTGGTGCATCCTGGGCTACGGAGTAGCGACCACTCCCCTTCCTCTGTGGGGGAGTTGTGCTACTAGTGTACTGAGTAACTCACCTGTGGGTTGCTCGGTGGTGTGTGTTGCTGCCGGCCGTGCCGTTATTCACGGCCGGCAGCAGCAATGCTGGGTCGCTGTCGCTTCGCCACCTTTGCTGGCGAGACGATGGCGGCAAAGTGGGAGAGGCACTGCGTGGGGGGCGGGAGTTTGGGTAAATGCTCCCGCCCTGCCATGCAGTTCGGGCTGCCGGCCGTGAATAACGGCGCGACCGGCGGCAACAGTGCTGGGCCGCTGTCACCTCGTCAGTTGACGAGGTGATGGCGGCAAAGCGGGAGGTGCACTGTGCGGGGGAGCGGGGGTAACGGATAATGCTCCCGCTCTGCCGTACAGTTCGGGGGCGCAGCGGTGAGGAGTCACTGCGCGCCCCCGATTGTTTCTTGACCGTGGGCGTAAGGTCGGGGGACCCCGCCCACCAACCGTCACATGGCGGTGGGCACCTTTCCCGTGTTCCGGGGGTGCCCATTAAGGCACGCCTGCGCCAGCCGCTCTCTGTCTCCTCTATTACAGAGGGGCGCTCGAGAGCGGTGCAGGCGTGGTCGTCAGCTCCTTGGGAAGCTTTGGGGAGCCGCCCATCTGGCTCCCCCGAGGAGAGCCCCGAATAAACGGGGCGCCCCTAGCCGGGTCGACGTGAATAATCTTTTGATATCCCTCGGCCCGGCTAAAGGGTGAGGAGGAACACCGCGGGGTTTAGTGGGCAGGACGGTCCATTCCGGACCGGGCCGGGAGTCCCACACACCATCCCAGCTGCCCCCGCAGCTGGGATGAAGGCGCGTAAATGCGTTCCCCGCGTCAACAAAAAAAAAAAAACCTACGTAAGCAGGGGATGCGGGGTCCTACTAACATCTTAAGGACCCCAATGGGTCGGATCCTCCTCGTGGTGCATCCTGGGCAACGGAGTAGCGACCACTCCCCTTACTCTGAGGGGGCGGCGAGACGATGGCGGCAAAGTGGGAGAGGCACTGCGTGGGGGCGGGAGTTTGGGTAGATGCTTCCGCCCTGCCATGCAGTTCGGGCTGCCGCCGTGAATAACGGCGCGACCGGCGGCAACGGTGCTGGGCCACTGCCACCTCGCCAGTTGACGAGGAGATGGCGGCAAAGCGGGAGGTGCACTATGCGGGGGAGCGGGAGTAACAGATAATGCTCCCGCTCTGCCGTGCAGTTCGGGGGCGCCGCGGTAAGGAGTTATTGTGCGCCCTCGATTGTTTCTTGACCGTGGGCGTAAGGGCCGGGAGTCCCACACACCATCCCAGCTCCCCCCGCAGCTGGAATGAGGGCGCGTAAAGGCGTTCCCCGCGTCAACAAAAAAAAAACCTTTGCAAGCAGCCAATAAACCTTTCATACTCTCGTATATAATTATTTCATACATTGCCATGCCGTCGCTGTCGTCCTTTGCACTTAGATTAAACCTTGCAGTGGCTATTTTCACGAAAAAAAGGATGTGATATATTTATTTTACACGCTAAGTTATAAAAACTGATGTTGTCTGTGGAGGCTTAAATTATAATTTATTGAGGCTTTCGATTTGAAGCTGTAAAATATAAAATGGCGATTACCTATAAAATCTGTGGCTGAATTAGTAAATTAGGTGTTAATATATTAATAAGCAGGACAAGTAAAAATAATTGTTGATCTTTATTTGATGCTAATTATGGATTTTTTTAGGTGACGTTGTAAAGAGGACGAATTAGCATATTAGAGGCTATTTCATTTTCGCGTGGCTTAGCTATTAAATCAGAAGCTAAATGCCGTGGCCGATAAAAACTTTTGAGGCTCGGTTTATTATATCCCTTATCATTCATTCGAATTTTGAATAGCGGAAAATATGTTTCCGCTATTCAAAATTCTAATAGTATCCAAGTGTTACCTACTTCCGTCAGAAAAACAATCTGAGTTACTACCTAGTCGCGTCTAAAGAAGTTTTACTTCAAAAACCGATTCCAATACCTTTTATTTTACCACTAGAGTGGCAGAGACAGGCATGCGACCCACCAGATGTACACAGCCTATGGACGCTTGCAACACTAGAGGCGCCACAATCGCGCTGTCGACTTTGTAAAAACCTTCTAAGTCCCCTTTTAGGAACCCCATACTGTAGGAGTTTGGGAAAACCGAAGCAGGGAGATTATTCCTCAACCTAAGCGTAGGTACGCGGAAGAAAGCCTCTATCGGATCTCACCGTGCACGAGCGCTCAGGACGCAACGTGTGAGGATGAACACCCTGTCTGTGGCGAGCGGTGCGATGATAGAATGTAGCCGTAGGCATCATATCAAACAATTCTTCAGAGCACAAACCGTTGTACAGGCGGTAGAACACACACAGAGAAGCAAAGCCTCTCCTGTCACTAAGAGGTTCCACACCACCTGCAAGTATGGGATCGTTGACAACTCTCATAGCTTATGGTGGTTCAGGTTTCTTTTTGGTCAACCACTCCCATAGAACACATTCCATGACTAATTAATCGTTATATAGAACAGAGTCATCTATCGCAGTCATAAACTACAACAATAATTAGACATATTATTGATAGTACGCAACACTCGTTTACGTAGTTACATGCTGAGCTGCGCTAGATGGCTCTGACATCGACTTAACATATAAATGGCACGGAAAACGAGAGACAATAAATCATCATAATCAAATCATTGAAAATTTCGCATCTTTTGAATAAACGGTTAAACATTTATTTTAAAACAAGAGCTGAAACTCGTCTTAGGCCCGCTATACATCAGATTGAGCGTTTAGCCCGTGATCAACATACACTGACTGCTCTGGCAGTCATAACACCTACGAGTAGGTACCTACTACCTACAACAGTTTGAACCTGCCATTCCCCTGTTCTCAGTAGTACTACCGTGCAGTCTTTTCAGTAGTAGATACCTACTACTGGTATTGCCTAAAAGAAAGAATATCCCAGTAGTATGTACTACAGGTAAGACTACATGGTAGTACAGCGGCAGTTGGTATCAACCCGTGTGTAGAAGACTATTAGTGCACTAAGACATGTAATCGCAGTCTATTGAGACACTTCACCACAACCTATGGACGCTAGCGGTGTTACACTCGACCTGAGACACGGACCCAGTAAAAATCTTCGAACACCTGTTGAAGAAATCCATACTAGGTCTCGGGAAAATAGAGGCAGGGAATTAATTCCATAATTCCAACTATAGAATATATTATACTATGAGTTAGATAAAATGTACGCGGCAGATAGTCCCTACCTTACCTTATAAAGAGCGCTCCTGAGAGGGTAACACACCATGAAGAGAGTCGCAACCTTTTATGTCATTGAAAATCAATTGTTACAAAAAAAACATACTTATATAATTGAGTTATTGGAACGAAGTTCCTTATCGCGCGTTGTGAAAGGGGGCTAGACGGAAAAAATTCTTACGAAAAGTTGTCACGACACTTTTTGCTATAGTATGGAGGGTAGAGGTACCAAACATATGTTTCCTACTTCAGTTACCACAAGCCAATTATTACGAAAATTGAGCCTACTGATTAAGTTTATTTAACATTATATTTGTTAATAATAAAAAAAATATTGTTATTCCAGTCTATACGCTATTACCTATACCAAATTTCTGCCCAATCCGTTCAGCCGTTAGAGCGTGATTGAGTTACAAACATCCAAACATCTAAACATCCAAACATCTAAACATCCAAACATCTTCACAAACTTTCACATTTATAATATTAGTAGTTACATTAAAAGGTAGCTATTTTTACACTATGTAGTTTACCCCTTGTCTGTGGATCGACTGATTCAGTTTATAACGAAAATACTCCATATCTGTTTTTGGGAATAGAGTCATCTATCGCAACCTATAAGAACTATTACAGTAGCAGCTAATGATTTTACGTTTAACTCATTATAATAGTAGTGTGTTGCGCTAGATGGCGCCGTTACCGCCACTGTAATGTGTGTTAACAATAACCGAAATTATCCTGAGCTGTTTATAAAACCGAGTATTCACTAAAAGAAGAGGAACTGCACTCGTGTTAAACAAAAATATGTATTTTGATAGTAGTATATCTAGTAATTTGAGGTATTCTACCAAGATTTGCGGTGGCTAACCTTTTCGGTTTCTACCCCAAAACGCATGACTAATTAACCAATCAAACCAGCCTGTGACAGTCCCCCTCCCGCCCCACGGTCACAGCTATGTCCGTCTACTCCGCAGACTCTGTAGCAGTGTGTACAGTCACGGGTACACCCGCCAGTACAGTGCACACACACACACACACACACACACACACACACACACACACACACACACACACACACACACACACACACACACACACACACACACACACACACACACACACACACACACACACACACACACACACACACACACACACACACACACACACACACACACACACACGCACTCCTTAGCTGCAGTGCGCGTGACACTTGTGTCACCTTGTGTGTACTGTGTAGTTGTGCAGTAGTGCGTAGTGTGAGTACAGTGATCCGTGCGACACTCGTAGAGGACCTCCTTCAGCGTGTGGCTCTGTGCCGGCTTTATGTCGGTTATTCTGTTCTGTAGGTAAGAGAAAGCAGGGTTATTGTAAGTCGTTTCCTGTTCTATGATTTTTTAAGATTGCTGTTTTTGAAGGGTAAAAACGGGACTCTATACTGAAACTTTCTAGTTCGTCTGTTTGTTTGTTTCGAGGCTTTTGAGATACGGAACCGTGATAGCTAGAAAACTGACTGTTGCCGTTATACTCGTAACAACATATATACTAAACAAACATGATTTTTTCGATTTGCGTCGTGGTTTAAACTACAAGTTAGACAACAAAGTGGTGAGTAAGAGGTACCTACCCATAAACACACTGTACAATATATACATTATGGTCACACCTTTATACCCGAAGGGGTAGTAATTCGGTAAATAATCACTGCAGTGAGCAAATTTCGCTTTAGCGTGTCCCCGCAGATGGGCACCTAACCGGTTTGTGTTTTCAGATTCTCAAGGAACGTTAAGTCGTTGATCTTGGTTGTCATAAAATGGCTGTCGTAAACCTACGTTAAAAGCCTAACAAAGCTAACAAAAAATAAACCTGAGGGTCGGGTCGTCACACCTAGCGCCTGTACATTTCAACACGGTAATAAGCTCACCACCTGTTACGTGGGACATAACAAAAAGCGTGGAATATCCCTTCGCGAAAAAAGGCGTGACTATAATGTATGTGTCTATGTCAATATAAAAGTAAGTTTAATTTAAATTATTTTAAGATTACCAAGTGGCTTCAACGAGAGGTAAGCTTTAAAGTTATTAAACTATTACATAATTACCTCTGCGGTATGTCGATGACACCGAGCAGCCTGTTACAACGCGTGGTCTCCTGGATCAGCCCCGTACTGTAAGACTCCTTGTAGAACGCCGGACATCTGCACGCACAATGAAATACATTCATCGTGTTATTCACGCGACACTACGCGGACTGTAGATACGCTTAGTGGACACCTGCCATCAAACATTCCTGTTACAGTCTACTAACTTTTGTTACTACAGTACTGTCAACGAGGTCCTCACTTACACTAAGGTTACGCCTGCCAACAAACATTACTGTTAGTCTACTAACTTTTGTTACTACAGTACTGTCAACGAGGTCCTCACTTACGCTAAGGTTACGCCTGCCAACAAACATTACTGTTACAGTCTACCAACTTTTGTTACTACACTCCTGTCAACGAGGTCCTCACTTACACTAAGGTTACGCCTGCCAACAAACATTACTGTTAGTCTACTAACTTTTGTTACTACAGTACTGTCAACGAGGTCCTCACTTACGCTAAGGTTACGCCTGCCAACAAACATTACTGTTACAGTCTACTAACTTTTGTTACTACAGTACTGTCAACGAGGTCCTCACTTACACTAAGGTTACGCCTGCCAACAAACATTACTGTTACAGTCTACCAACAAACAGAAACATGGCCAAGGCATTTTTTGATAATTAGTGAATCGTGAGTTTGCAGTAGCGCGAATCCTGACGTTGTGGTGTTTGCGCTTATGCATTTTGGTATATTTTTAAATCATATGCAGTGAATAACATCTGGACTGGCACTATACCCCCTCATCTGTGTAGGGCGTCAGCGCGCGGTAGCTCGCATCTGTGTAACCTACTGCGGGGGGGGGAGCGCGGCGTCGACTGATGTTCTAAAAATGGCGATTTCTCATAACTTTTCTATGGCAGCCATATAAAATACTTACCTCACTGGAATCGTTATGAAACAAGCTAATGATAAAATGATAGATAAGACCAGTTCTGCCTTGTAATGTATTACTAATTTCTATTAGAAAAAACAATTTGTAATTATTCACCAGTTTTCTCTACAAAAATTGTAAAAAAAAAAAAAATAATGTACAATTCCAAATTTTTTTTTTTTTAGTATTTTAAATACATCGTATTTCACAATGTTCAACAGACACAATACAACTCGTAGTACATTTTTTTTTATTTACAAGCTTTTCAAAATACGACTCATTTCGGCGACCCGACCGCCGACCGCCAAAAAAAGGTTAAGTTCATGCCATGATTCTGAGAAAACTGTGCTGCAAGTGGCTTACATTCTTTTTTTATTCGTAAGTATGGTCCTTAAATTTTTTTTACACAGAGTTTTGTTTGACAAACGTGTTTAGTTTATTAGAAATTGAACAATGAACCGAGCACTTAAAAAGAGGCCCAAAAGGGTGGTCGTAACTTTGTTTTTTTTTTTTGAATTTTTTTTGTGTATTTTTTTTCATAAAAATTTACAATCTTCAGCTACATGACTTTTCCTAATCGATTAACATAAAAAAAGGTGTGCTGGCATACAAATATATTTCAGAAATGAATTATTTGAAATTTGAAAGTTTTGCAAAAAATGATCGAGAATTTCGACCAAATTTTACACAAAATTATTGAAATAGATTTTACATTCAATGCTTGAAAACAATAAAAGAATACATAAAAATACATAAAATAACGATAGATTGTCATCATTACAGTATTTATTCTTTGTATTTCATCCAAATGTATGGGCTTGGCGCCGCGCCGCCGTGACGCCGACGGCGCGTAAAAATACAATGAATGTTCGTTGAAAATACCAAAATCTTTATGAAATACACAATCTACGAATAAAAACTCTAACCTAGTCATGATTTTGTTAAGTTTTGAAAGTAAAAAACACCAAACACAAATGTAATTACACGCAACACAGTACCGGTCGTCGTCACTTAGCCGCGCGGAATGGTGCGCGATGGAGGGCACTTTTTAAACGAGAATCATGAGGTGCAGCTGTGACAGACAGACATACAATGTACTACATACTTGTCCCGTTTCTGTCTAAGAACACTCCATAAAAATTTGAACAGGATAGAGATAGTACTTTTTGCGCTACAAGACCGCAAACTGTCTGACGGCAAGGTATCGCTAGGAGATACTTACACAGATGCGAGACATAGCAAGGAATAGAGAATCATGAGGTGCAGCTGTGACAGACAGACATACAATGTACTACATACTTGTCCCGTTTCTGTCTAAGAACACTCCATAAAAATTTGAACAGGATAGAGATAGTACTTTTTGCGCTACAAGACCGCAAACTGTCTGACGGCAAGGTATCTCTAGGAGATACTTACACAGATGCGAGACATAGCAAGGAATAGAGAATCATGAGGTGCAGCTGTGACAGACAGACATACAATGTACTACATACTTGTCCCGTTTCTGTCTAAGAACACTCCATAAAAATTTGAGCAGGATCGGGATAGTACTTTTTGCGCTACAAGACCGCAAACTAACCGGAAACAAAAGTATCGCTAGGCGATACTTACACAGATGCGAGACATTGCAAAAAATATCAAATGCGATATGTCAACAGTGGAAAGGATAGGTACATAATTATTAGCTACATATCTGTTCTGTTTATTTATTTATTAATTTTTTTATTTTTTTTTTATATATAAAGTAACTTAGACAGCATAATGTCAGACGGGGATGACAATGACATGACATGTGACATTGAGTGACACAGGCCAATTCATAGTTTTATTATTTTTTTTTTTTTTTATAGATACAATTGTTATAAGCTTTGGTTACATAAATTATTAAGCCAGTATGAGCCAACCAAACCAGTCAGAGTTTTTGTACAGTTTGGGCTGGGTCACTTAACTTTATACAGTGTGCATAGACGCGGGATAACTGTAATTGAATCGTAGAATATTTTGTTTTTTTTTTAAATATATATTTATATGGATATTTAGCTTAAGATGCGTCTGCTGCTGCTATTTGTTTCAGTGGGAAATCGATGGTTTGTTTCTGAGGTACTGTTGAGCTGAGACATTTAGTAGTAGGTAGGCAGTATTATGTTGTTGAGGAACATTTATCAGTTGTAGGGTAGATACTTATATTTAAAGTATTCTTTTTCTTTTTTCTTTATTATTGTATTTATTTATAGTTTTCTATTATAGTTAATTATTTATTTAAAAATGGAGGCTTGTTGTTAGCAACATTGTAACCTATTTGTAGTAAACATTTTTTATATTAGTCTGTAAGCCTTCTACAAAAGCAAATAAAAAAAAAAAAAAAAAACTTCTGTTACTACACTACTGTCAACGAGGTTCTCACTTACACTAAGGTTACGCCTGCCAACAAACATGACTGTAACAGTCTACTAACTTTTGTTACAACAGTACTGTCAACGAGGTCCTCACTTACGCCAAGGGTACGCCTGCCAACAAACATTACTGTTACAGTCTACCAACTTCTGTTACTACACTACTGTCAACGAGGTTCTCACTTACACTAAGGTTACGTCTGCCAACAAACATTACTGTTAGTCTACTAACTTTTGTTACTACAGTACTGTCAACGAGGTCCTCACTTACGCTAAGGTTACGCCTGCCAACAAACATTACTGTTACAGTCTACTAACTTTTGTTACTACAGTACTGTCAACGAGGTCCTCACTTACACTAAGGTTACGCCTGCCAACAAACATTACTGTTACAGTCTACTAACTTTTTTTACTACAGTACTGTCAACGAGGTCCTCACTTACGCTAAGGGTACGCCTGCCAACAAACATTACTGTTAGTCTACTAACTTTTGTTACTACAGTACTGTCAACGAGGTCCTCACTTACGCTAAGGGTACGCCTGCCAACAAACATTACTGTTACAGTCTACTAACTTTTGTTACTACAGTACTGTCAACGAGGTCCTCACTTACACTAAGGTTACGCCTGCCAACAAACATTACTGTTACAGTCTACCAACTTCTGTTACTACACTACTGTCAACGAGGTTCTCACTTACACTAAGGTTACGCCTGCCAACAAACATGACTGTAACAGTCTACTAACTTTTGTTACAACAGTACTGTCAACGAGGTCCTCACTTACGCCAAGGGTACGCCTGCCAACAAACATTACTGTTACATTCTACCAACTTCTGTTACTACACTACTGTCAACGAGGTTCTCACTTACACTAAGGTTACGCCTGCCAACAAACATGACTGTAACAGTCTACTAACTTTTGTTACTACAGTACTGTCAACGAGGTCCTCACTTACGCTAAGGGTACGCGCCTGCCAACAAACATTACTGTTACAGTCTACTAACTTTTGTTACTACACTACTGTCAACGAGGTCCTCACTTACGCTAAGGTTACGCCTGCCAACAAACATTACTGTTACAGTCTACTAACTTTTTTTACTACAGTACTGTCAACGAGGTCCTCACTTACGCTAAGGGTACTCCTGCCAACAAACATTACTGTTACAGTCTTCTAACTTTTGTTACTACAGTCGGTACTGTCAACGAGGTCCTTACTTACACTAAGGTTACGCCTGCCAACAAAACATTACTGTTACAGTCTACTAACTTTTGTTACTACAGTAGTACTGTCAACGAGGTCCTCACTTACGCTAAGGTTACGCCTGCCAACAAACATTACTGTTACAGTCTACTAACTTTTTTTACTACAGTACTGTCAACGAGGTCCTCACTTACGCTAAGGGTACGCGCCTGCCAACAAACATTACTGTTACAGTCTACTAACTTTTGTTACTACAGAACTGTCAACGAGGTCCTCACTTATGCTAAGGGTACGCCTGCCAACAAACATTACTGGTACAGTACTTTTGTTACTACAGAACTGTCAACGAGGTCCTCACTTATGCTAAGGGTACGCCTGCCAACAAACATTACTGTTACAGTCTACTAACTTTTGTTACTACAGTAGGTACTGTCAACGAGGTCCTCACTTACGCTAAGGGTGCGCCTGCCAACAAACATTACTGTTACAGTCTACTAACTTTTGTTACTACAGTAGGTTCTGTCAACGAGGTCCTCACTTACGCTAAGGTTACGCCTGCCAACAAACATTACTGTTACAGCTTACTAACTTTTGTTACTACAGTACTGTCAACGAGTTCCTCACTTACGCTAAGGGTACGCGCCTGCCAACAAACATTACTGTTACAGTCTACTAACTTTTGTTACTACAGTATTGTCAACGAGGTCCTCACTTACGCTAAGGGCACGCCTGCCAACAAAACATTACTGTTACAGTCTACTAACTTTTATTACTACAGTACTGTCAACGAGGTCCTCACTTACGCTAAGGGTACGCCTGCCAACAAATATTACTGTTACAGTCTACCAACTTTTGTTACTACACTACTGTCAACGAGGTACTCACTTACGCTAAGGGTACGCCTGCCAACAAACATTACTGTCTACTAACTTTTGTTTAAAACAGTACTGTCAACGAGGTCCTTACTTACGCTAAGGGTACGTCTGCCAACAAAAATTACTGTAACAGTCCACCAACTTTTGTTACTACAGTATTGCCAACGAGGTCCTCACTTACGCTAAGGGTACGCGCCTGCCAACAAACATTACTGTTACAGTCTACTAACTTTTGTTAACACAGTACTGTTAACGAGGTCCTCACTTACGCCAAGGGTACGCTGATGCCAACAAACAGTACTGTCTACTAACTTTAGTTTAGTACAGTACTGTCTACGAGGTCCTCACTTACGCTAAGGTTACGCGCCTGCCAACAAACATTGCTGTTACAGTCTACTAACTTTTGTTACTACAGTACTGTTAACGAGGTCCTCACTTACACTAAGGTTACGCCTGCCAACAAACATTACTGTTACAGTCTACTAACTTTTGTTACTTCAGTAGGTACTGTCAACGAGGTCCTCACTTACGCTAAAGGTACGAGCCTGCCAACAAACATTACTGTTACTGTCTACTAACTTTTGTTACTACAGTACTGTTAACGAGGTCCTCACTTACACTAAGGTTACGCCTGCCAACAAACATTACTGTTACAGTCTACTAACTTTTGTTACTTCAGTAGGTACAGTCAACGAGGTCCTCACTTACGCTAAGGGTACGCGCATGCCAACAAACATTACTGTTACTGTCTACTAACTTTAGTTTAGTACAGTACTGTCTACGAGGTCCTCACTTACGCTAAGGGTACGCGCCTGCCAACAAACATTACTGTTACTGTCTACTAACTTTTGTTAACACAGTACTGTTAACGAGGTCCTCACTTACGCCAAGGGTACGCTGATGCCAACAAACGGTACTGTCTACTAACTTTAGTTTAGTACAGTACTGTCTAAGAGGTCCTCACTTACGCTAAGGTTACGTTGATGCCAACAAACGGTACTGTCTACTAACTTTAGTTTAGTACAGTACTGTCTACGAGTTCCTTACTAACGCTAAGGGTACGCGCCTGCCTACAAACGTTACTGTTACTGTCTACTACCTTTTTGTAACTACATACAATACTGTCTACGAACTCCTGACTTAAGCTAAAGGTACGCGCCTACCGACAAACGTTACTGTTTCTGCTACTAACTTTTGTTTAATACAGTATTGGTCCATCACATAGGCTATATTTTTCCCGTATTCCCACGGGAACGGGAGCTACGCGAGTGAAACTGCGTGACGTCCGCTAGTACATAATATAGGTAGATAGAAAACTCCGAAACAAACATTTTTGTGGATCACAAAAATATTTGGACCTACCCGGGGAACTGAACCCAGGACCTCAGCGCGTCAGTCGATTACACTACCGAATGCGCTACCAATTTATAAGTAAATCATACATACATAAATATCACGCCTTTCATCCCCCTAGTGGTAGACAGACGCACCTTTTAGATTTTGTCCCACGTAATAGGTGGTGAGATGTATTGCCGTAAGTACAGGTGCAGGTTGAAATTGCCTGCTGTTAATTTTTTTCTAGCCGCCCATAAAGGCCTTCAATTCGGCTAAACGACTGTCATTTTACTGGCAACCGGGACCAAACGGCTTAACGCGCCTTCTAAAACATGGAAACGCTCGCCAATAAATGTAACAAAGTGGTCACGTGATGGCCACCCATCCATAACCGGCCACAGTAAATGTTGCTTACAACAGTGATCGTTTATACATCACTGAGTCCGTGGAGCCACGAGCGTTTTTAAGTGCATAGCATACATAGAAAACACCCAAACTCCGAAACAAACATTTGTGGATTACGCAAATCGGGAATCGAACCCAGGACCTCAGCGCGCCAGTCGGTTACACTACCGAGTGCGCTACTGATTTCTAAATACATAAGTAAATTATTTAAAAACACCCAAACTCCGAAAAAAACATTTGCGGATCACACAAATATCTGGACCGACCCGGGAATCGAACCCAGGACCTCAGCGAGCCATTCGGTTACACTACCGAATGCGCTACCGATTTCTTAATCACACAAATATCTGGACCGACCCGGGCATCGAACCCAGGACCTCAGCGAGCCATTCGGTTACACTACCGAATGCGCTACCGATTTCTTAATCACACAAATATCTGGACCGACCCGGGAATCGAACCCAGGACCTCAGCGAGCCATTCGGTTACACTACCGAATGCGCTACCGATTTCTTAATCACACAAATATCTGGACCGACCCGGGAATCGAACCCAGGACCTCAGCGAGCCATTCGGTTACACTACCGAATGCGCTACCGATTTCTTAATCACACAAATATCTGGACCGACCCGGGAATCGAACCCAGGACCTCAGCGAGCCATTCGGTTACACTACCGAATGCGCTACCGATTTCTTAATCACACAAATATCTGGACCGACCCGGGAATCGAACCCAGGACCTCAGCGAGCCATTCGGTTACACTACCGAATGCGCTACCGATTTCTTAATCACCCAAATATCTGGACCGACCCGGGAATCGAACCCAGGACCTCAGCGAGCCATTCGGTTACACTACCGAATGCGCTACCGATTTCTTAATCACACAAATATCTGGACCGACCCGGGAATCGAACCCAGGACCTCAGCGAGCCATTCGGTTACACTACCGAATGCGCTACCGATTTCTTAATCACACAAATATCTGGACCGACCCGGGAATCGAACCCAGGACCTCAGCGAGCCATTCGGTTACACTACCGAATGCGCTACCGATTTCTTAATCACACAAATATCTGGACCGACCCGGAAATCGAGCCCAGGACCTCAGCGAGCCCTTCGGTTACACTACCGAATGCGCTACCGATTTCTTAATCACACAAATATCTGGACCGACCCGGGAATCGAACCCAGGACGCTTACACTCCCAACTGCGCCATCGAGGCAGTCCTTAATAAACTCTTTAAGTTACCAATAGGCTTTAATTTAGTAGCATAGCAAAGTGTTGGCTAATACCATGAAGGTAGCATCTCCTACATTTGTGAAAATCAAAACTGTCTATCTACCATGGTTCATGGGATACAGCCAGGTGACAGACAGATAAACAGATGGACAGTGGAGTCTCAGTTTCATTTTTACCCTTTGGGCAATGGACACTGAAAACCAGCTCTATAGGTACAGTGGTATTTAGCAGTAACTCATATGTATTAAAACCGGCCAAGTGCGAGTTGGACTCGCATACAGAGGGTTCCGTACCAAAAAATTACTAACCATCACGTTTGTTGTATGAGAGCCCCCCCCCCCGTTACCCCCCTTTTTCTGATTTTAGTATTTGTTGTTATAGCGGCAACAATAGTAATAGGTAATTTCATCTGTGAACATTTCAGTCTCCTAGCTATCTCGGTTCCTGAGATACAGCCTCGTGATAGACAGACAGACAGATAGACGGACAAGTCTCATGAATAGGGTCCCCATTTTACCCTTTGGGTACGGAACCCTAAAAAGAAATAGATACGTAATGGTACAAAAAACCTCAAATGAGAGTTCAACGATAGGCAACAGGAGCTCTCACCTCCCTCTCCTCCAACACAGCACTCACTACCTCCCCCACGCCGCAGCACGTCCCGCACACGACCAGCCAGTCCAGGGGCTGTGAGCGGCGCGGCGCAGGCGAGGTGTCGCGGCCTGCGCGGGGAGGGGCTCCCACAGCAGCGCTACTACTTCAGCTAGGCTCCAACTCACTATGAAATATTCTAGAAAAACATGCAATCTGTGATCCTACTAATATTATAAACTAGCTGCTCACGCGCGGCTTCATCCACGTAGAAGTCGTTATTGCATAAAATCATTACCCTCTTTTTGTGTAGCCAGTTAAAAAGTAGCCGATGTCCTTCCCAGGGACTCAAACTGTATCTATACGAAATTTCATCTAAATCACTTCAGCGGGTTAGGCGTGAAAGTTAACAGACAGACAGACAGAGTTACTTTAGCATATAATATTTGTAGGGATAGTAGGGGTGTGAAAGTTTGCGAAGATAGGTATTTGGATTTTTAGATGTGTAGATTCTTGTTACTCAAACTTGTTCTAACAGCTGAACAGATAGGGCTAAAATTTGGTACCGGAATAGATCATAGTATAGAATATCATATAGGTAGGTAGGCTTCTTTTAGTCCCATGTATATGTCCCCACTGACAGCCAGAATGGGAACACAATATCATCAGTCTCAACCATCATCTGATTAGGTAGTTTGGGCTAGGAAGAATAATTGCATATAAACCTATTCCTACGGTGATCCAGAACTTATGAACAAACAGTTTTTGAATATACCTGGTAGTGGTGGGGTAGCTTCGTCTGAACTGACTCATTATGAATTCCAAAACAAACCAATGAAGTTTAAATCCTAATAAATTTGTAGAATAAAACTAGGCCTTTACAAGAATTTTATTATGTTTGAAGAGAGAGACCTCCTGCCACAGGCCTTTTATGAGCCTACTAGGAGGTTCTCAGAAACATGTATTGTAAGTAACTAAGGCTTTTGAAAATAAAGAATATATTGAATATATTGGAAATTGAATAGGTGTGGATAGTATATTTTGTGACATGTTAAGGATAGCCCTTCCATGCACTTTGTCATAACAGGCATATTAATATATCACTGGTTACTTCTATGTTATGTACAGAAATATTTCTGGACCGGTGGAAAATAGCTGTAGAGTAGACCTATTCCTAAAAAGTTAAATCCAAACTCTATTTGGGATCTCAGCTAACCAGTGTGCTTCATTGTTTATTTAAAATTGTGTGCGACCAACTCAGAATTTATTTTGTTCAAATAACAATCCATACCTACCGGGTCACCTAATAATAATTTATTTTGGTGATACTTACATAAATTTGTATGAATATTTGCTGCAATTACCTTAATTGGTGTTGTTGATGATATCTTGGAGGCCCGGGATCAAGGTATGGGGACTCTGCTCTTTCATTTGATTTTTCAATTGCCTTTGGTTCCATATTTTTCTGTTATTATCCAAACCCCTTGTGTGGAAGTAGTGACAGGTGCATATAGTTGTTAGGTAGCTTCCCTGAATGAAAGAAGTAAATGTACAGAAGATGGAGGTAATATGAATATTATAGAGACCTGTAAGACTAAAGGAATTTGGTATTACACTATTCAAAATTTGTAATACCAAATTCCTTAAGTCAAGAGCTGAGAATTTTTACCATATGATAGTAACAACTCAAAGTTCATGTATGTTTAGTGCAACAAACCAGAGGACATTATGCAATGGTGATGGAATGTGATCAGTATTGTGCACTGAGGGAACACCAGCCCCGGATCTAGGGGGGGGCAAGCCGGGGCCCGTGCCCCGGGCGGCAAAATCAGGGGGGCGGCAAATCAGAGGGCGACAAATTCAAACTTTGCAGACAAATGCCCAACTCATCGGTTAATAACCTTACGATAGTAGATTACCTACCTAATAATAAACACTTCCAACTCTTTTCACAAGAAATAATTCAAAAATTAACTATACTTAGATAATTATATGCCAGATGCTTGAAGGAAGCAAAAAATTCCAAGATGCATGCATCACTTCTTTACAAACTCGCAGCTTGTTGTGGAGGCGGCCAACGCAAGGGCGGCCACCGGCCACAGTATTTTTCATATACTGATTTTTGAAAATTTGTTGTGTTGTTCTTAAAATATCTCTTGTTGCACCATACGTCAACGGACAGCGTTAGATCTATATATATAAAAATCAATGCCACTTTTCGTTGTAATTTTATAACTCAAGAACGGGCTCACCTATCCAAACCAAATGTTTAGGCTTTGTTTGAACTATTTAGTAGATGGTTTATGTGAAGTTTGCACAAAATCGGTCGAGCGGTTCTTCATTTATCACGCAAACGAAGTTGCGCGGGACAGCTAGTATATTATAAAGTTTCTTTTGATTCTTTTCTTTTTGTCTTAAAAATGTAAAAAAAAGCTAGGCCATTTTTGCATACGATTAAACTGAGTATTAGGCACTTCTGCGCCGATCGTCTCAATTGTGCCGGTGGATGTCAAGTTTCCTACTAGTCCTCTGTGCTCTACAGGTTCCCTGCTTTGTGCAGTTTAATTACAGTAACAGGGATCTGTGTTGTCCAACACTATTTCTTCGGCATATTATCCCTTGGGTGCTCTCTACAGATTAACTCTACTGTAGAGTACTGTCGTGTCGTCTGCATAACAATATGCAGTCGACAGTACTCTACAGGAGTGTTAATCTGACCGTCCAACGGAGAAGCGGCCCGACCTGGCGGAAAAGAGGCAGCAGCTCGTGGCGTATCTCGACCGTGTCTGACTGCATTTACCAATGGGATTTAGAAAAACTGGTAGATTTAAATGCTAGGAAACAAAGACGTATGTGCGTTTACAACAGCTGAAAAAATCCTTTCCGTCCTCTACCCTCTCTTCACAATGCGATAATACTACTTAAGGGCTATCTAGTCATCCTCAGACCGTTCAGAGGGGATCGGTCCGACGTAGAAGAAAAGGGGCGGCATCTCGTGGCGGATCTCGACAGGGCCTGACCGCATTTCCCAATTTAATTTAGAAAACCAGGTAGATTTAAAAGCCAGGAAACAAAGGAATGTGCATTTACAGCTGAAAGATCCCCTTATCTTCTCTACCCCATTCTTCAGAAGGAAGGAGCAACGGCAACCTCTTCTACCGGTTGTCGAAGATGATTACTGGGCACGGAAGCTTCTGTGTGACGAACACACCGGGAAACCACAGCTAAGTGACGGCACTGCGAGGAAGGCAACGAGGACACAGCGGTGCACACAGTGGAGGCGTGCACAGCGTGAGCGCAACAATGCCAGGTCCTGTTAGCAGGTCTGGTAGTAAGCATTCTCTCACTGGAGATCATGGTGGCCATGATCTTCAGTAGGATGTCGCCTCGACAGCAGTTCATGCTCATGAGTGGCGTAGCGTGGAGTTTCGGGGAGAAAGCGGGAAACTGGAGATATCTGCGGCGCCCTCGCCGCAGACTTGTCTTCGCCCAAGACTCTTCGGTCTCCATGACCGGGGGCCTGAGGAAAGCGGGTGGCTGCGCACCTTCTTAACAGAAGCAGGCCCAAGAAAACAGTGTGACGTGAACGTTTCACGCACGCTACACGCCCCAAGAAGCGGGATAACACCTGAACAACCCCCAAAGACGCAGGAGAGGACCCGAACCCCCTAGGTAAGGTCGCAATGGTAGTGCGATGTTGTTCTATTTGCTGATGATACATCACTTATTTTTAAAGTTGATCGCAATCCAAGTACTTTTGACAACGTAAATAGTGCACTAGCCCAAGTTGTAGATTGGTTCACAACCAATAATTTGCTATTGAACGCTAAAAAGACAAAATGTATTAGATTTACCATGCCCAATGTCAAAAATTATGAAACAAATATAACATTGAACAGTGACACCCTTCATCTTGTAGAATCAACCGTATTCTTGGGGATCACTTTAGATAGTAAATTACAGTGGACTGCCCAAATATCGTGTCTAGCAGCAAAACTCAGTTCGGCGGCTTTTGCCGTTACCAAGATCAGACAGCTCACTGATGTCCAAACAGCCAGGCTGGTTTATTTTAGTTATTTTCATAGCGTCATGTCTTACGGCATTTTGCTGTGGGGCAAGGCAGCAGATATACAAATAATTTTTGTACTTCAGAAAAGAGCTATACGTGCAATTTATAAATTAAATGCTCGAGAATCGCTTAAAGAGAAATTTAAAGAAATAGGAATTTTAACGGTTGCATCGCAATACATATTTGAGAACATCATGTCTGTTAAAAAGAACATACATCTATATCTTAAGAACAGTGACGTACATTCAATAAATACTAGAAATAAGCATAAATTGATTGGAAAGGTTTTTCGATTACATAAGGTACACGACTCATTCGAAGGACTTGGTGTACGCCTATTCAATAAAATCCCTTTAAATATTATGAACCTTCCTTTATATAGATTCAAAAGGGAAATCAAGACACATCTTTTAAAAAGGGCATACTATACTATTGATGACTATTTTAATGATACAGAGACATGGACATGAGTTGCTTGCTCCTCACTTAATTAGGCGCGATTGTAAATGTCGCTTGTGTAGACAAAATTGTTGATCTTTATTGCATGACAAACGAATGTACTAAGACTATTTGAAAAGAGTGGCCGTGAGTTTTCTTGCCAGGTTCTTCCTCACAGGCTCTACCTATTGCATTGCGAATCTGGCAGTAAATGTAAATGTAGAAGCAAAAATTTTGACGTTCATAAGTGTTACTTTGTAACCTAAATGAATAAAGATATTTTCATTTCATTTCATTTTCATTTTATTTCATTTCATTTCAGCCAAAGTCTGATAGGAATCCTAGGACATCCTTCCGAGGGCTTACCCGGAGCTCCAAACTGTAGGCAGTGGTAGGATTGGTGTAGTTTCAGTCATTTCGGCATAGAATCTATGAAGGATTTCCATACGTATCTAAAAAAATCCCTCTCTTCAATATGCAATAATGCTACTGAAGGGCTATCTAGATATTCTCGGCCTAGCCGTCCACCGCGAGCGCCGAATTCGGCTCGAAAATGGGAGCTCTAAATAAGGTGAGCTGGTTCATTACGCGGATTAGGTATGCTACCATAGAGGTGTCTGCTGTACAAGAAGCAGATTTGTACCTTCGCTAATACTACTCTCAACTTGAACTAAGGGACCTAAAATAAAATGGGGGGGGGGGGGTCAACGGGGGCGGCATTTTCACATTTTGCCCCGCCTAGAAAAATCTCTAGATCCGGGGCTGGGGAACACCACCTCATAAGTATCTAACTGAGTAAGACTAACCATTGTCCTTAGTACATCACTGTTTGAGGACTGCAAAGCATAATGTGATGGTGTAACTAAGGTTTGTATTAAGGAAAGGAGAGAAAGGGTGGAGCGGGCTGAGTCAATGAGTAGTGTGGATGGTAATGGACATGAAGTGTAAAGTGTATTATGAATGATTGATTGACACCACTAGGCTAGCATGGTCACATCAAAGTAACCAAAGTCTAAACAAACACTTAGATTAATAAATTTAAGTAGGTTTACTTTGCTTTTTGTGTTATTTTGACTACAAGATCGGAGTAGAGTACCTAAAAATAAAGCTTATTTACCTACCTATATTTAAGTATCTGAACTAGAATAAGAACTAATGGATAACAGATTTCAAATTATAATACAACAATATTTAGTCCAGAACCAACGTACGGCATGAAAACTTGAGCTTCCTCTTACGTTTAGGTATACCTATGACACCAATGTCGCTAGGCACCATGTAAAACAGTTTTATAATTAATATAAACTTAAAAGTAATATTTTGAGTAACATACGTCCTTAGTTAATTCAGTACGAACGTTAAAATCTGATTTTAGGTTTACTTAACTAGAAGTTAAAACCATGAACCAAATCTTACTTATTCTATTCTCTATTCTTACTCACCTTCCTGCATCTTTTTTTCTTCCACATCACAGAGCTTGTTGTTCTGAAGAAACAGTATTCTTTTGCTGGGTGAAATCTTTGAGTTTCTTAGTTCAATGGGTGAAATGCATTCAAAGTAGATGATTGGACTTGGACAAGTTTTATTCACACACTGTAACTCAGTAAAATATTCAATAGCACATTTTCTGGCGATATATTTTACTTCATTATCTTTTCAATTAAAAAGATAAACTAGAATTTAAAACTAATCAAAACTTTGAACTTGAAAACAGAAAACATTTAAAAACCCGCGTCGCGCGTCATCGTTCGTATCGCCCGTTTTTGACATTCATCTTTTTTAATTATTCGTTCCACACGGATCAGGCTATGGTGACTGAGACCATGCTGCCTTGCCTTTGATAAAGTTTTTTAGTCTTCTAAATATTTTTATTGTAAGTCCAAGCACTCATCCTCTACGGCGATCCTGTCAGTCAAGTACAGCGTTCAATTCAATTCTTTCAATGGCCTTCTGCGCTCATAACGTGAATACCTATTTTTTACGTTTTTCACCTAACTAAATGCTACACAAAATATAAGTCTATGCTTAACCCCTTTACTCCTTCCTATCTTAAAAAAACGCTTTGACTTTCTGAGCAACTCTCACAATAAGTTTCTGATATCGTCGAAGAATTTGAGACTAAAGATGCTCGGACATTCCACTACCTTTGTGGACAAATCTTTCTCTATTCAAGCGGTTCGGTTGTGGAATGCTCTCCCTGTGTCTATCAGACGTGCTCAGAGTCTGGCCACATTTAATAAAATGCTCGAAATTGTCATGTATCTAGAGCTAATAGCGAAGGAGATTTGTCTCGGGATTTGATCGGTAGACTTGAGTGCGATTTCAGTTTTTATTCCCTTAAGGCAATAGATAGATGTCTATTATTTTCCGCCAAAGACTCAGTGTGGATTTGGTAAGTGTTTATGCGGTCGGTCCACACGTATTCATACTAATCCATACTATTATTATAAAGCTGAAGAGTTTGTTTGTTTCTTTGTTTGAACGCTAGGATCTCAGGAACTACTGGTTCAATTTCTAAACTTCTTTTACAGTTTGATGGTCCATTTATTGAGGATGGTCATAGACTATATAACATTACGCTAAGATGAATAGGAGCGGAGGGGCAATGAAGAATGTTCCGATAACGAGGAATTATTTTTACCGTCTAAGACAGTGGTGGGCAAACTTTATTGACGCGGGGCCAGAAAAATAAAAAAAAATCAGGTAAGGGCCAGAATTATTAAAAACCGGCCAAGTGCGAGTCGGACTCTTGCTCAGAGAATTCCGTACAAAAAAAAACACATTTTTTGTATAGGAACCCCCCTAAATTTTCTCCTTTTTCGGATTTTAGTATTTGTTATAGCGGCAACAAAAATACATCGGCTGTGAAAATTTCAGCTCTCTAGCTATCACGGTTCTTAAGGAACAGCCTCGTGGCGGACAGACGAACAAATAGATTGATGGCGAAGTCTCATGAATAGGGCCGTTTTTACCCTTCGGGTACCGAACCCTAAAAATGTATTTAGTGCTGAAGTTTTAATCATAAAATATAGAAAAAATACATTAAACTTACACACTTGCACAAACGTAAAAATTAGAACTTACCTGGTATTTGCAATGCAAGGCCCTGCCATGCCATGGTAGGCGTGTAGGACGTAAGAAAATTGGTTCTTAAGTGGCATAATTAAAAATGCAAGTTCTGTTGTGACGAAGTAACTTTAGCAGCGCTAAAAGATGTTCAACAGTAAGTCGGTTTGCGATTGAGTTGTTCAGCAATATTTTTGTCGAAAAAGTCTGTTCACTTCACCGTCTTCATCTAAGTATGTGTTTATTGCTCTACAAAGTAGAATCCATATAATACTTCTGGACCGTCAAAATGTAATTATCGCAGGCCATATCCATACCAGGTGCCGAAGGACCGTCGGCAGGCCGGATTAAATACTTCCGCGGGCCGGAGCTGTCCCGCGGGCCGTAGTTTGCCCATCACTGGTCTAAGAGCTTCTGAGACGTACTCTGCCTAAATAGTTAATGTTACGTAAAAATTTTGTAGCGCAAAATTGTTTCTCTTAAAAAGTTCTATAAAAAAGTCCGCTACAGCATATGTCTTTCTTTTAAGGTTAGCTGACAATATTATCAAACTGAAAAGAGTGTGTTTGTGCTAGGACGAGGATCTCAGAAACTACTGGTTGCATTACAAAATAATTTCACTGTTTTATAGTCCATTTATTGAGGATTTCTATTGGCTATATAACATCACGCTAAGACAAGTAGGAGCGGAGCAGCCAAGAATAATGTTTTAAGAACGGGGAAAATTTATTTCTTTTGTGAGCTTTCATTGCGTACATTGCGTAAATGGTTAAAGTTACGTAAAAATTGTGTACTACAAAATATTTCCTCTTAAAAAGTTACAAAAAAAAGTCCTGAACAGCATATGGATATTATCTTTAAAAATATGAGCGACTTCTTAATATTTTTAAAAATATGAGCGACACAACTCGACGCCTGTCGGGAGTAAACGTTTTCTGCAGCAGTAGCCAGTCAACTGAAAGACTGAAAGACTGACTCGCAACTGGCCGGTATTAACAGGCCAATTGCGAGTCGAACTCGCACACGATGATTTCCCGTACCATAAAAACGGACAAAAATAAATGCGACGGGAAAAAATATATCACTTTAAATTTTAATACCTAAAATTTAAAGTGATATATTTATAAATTGTTTATGAATGATTAAAATAGAAAAATATGATTAGAGTTCTTTTGCATTTTCTGAGAAAATTTACCATTGCGATGTATTCTTACATCATCAGAAAGAAGAGATTTTAAGTAACAAAAAGCCCACCAGTTTTTAAAAATATCTGATATTTTGACAGGTGATTTTTCGATTAAAAATTTCAATGCTTTTGCGATATTAAGTCAATAAAAGGAGAAAAAATAAACATTTTGGATCAAAAAAATTACAGTGCATTAGGAACATAAAAAGAAAGGTTTCTGCCAAATTTCATGAAAATACAAACATTTTTGTAATAGAAAAAAATCAAAAACTCAAAATTTTTTGAGTTTTTGACATACTTTTTATAAGTGTAAATCTGTAAAAATGTAGTCATAAAATATATAGTGTAAAAATGTAGTCATAAAAGTGTAAATGCAAAAGTTGTAGATTTTTTTATTTCCTACAACTTTGCCATTAAACATTTTTCCATAGGACTTGTGTGTTTGTCCCTTGGGTGCATTCATTGTTATGCGGATGACAGTACTCTTCATGGGAGCTATTCTGGCCGTCCAGCGGCGGGGCGAGGCGACGTGGATGAGAAGAGACGACAACTCGTGGCGGATCTCGATCTGGACCTGGGCCGCATTGCCCAATGGGGTTCAGACAACCTGGTCGAGTTCAATGCCAGAAAAACACAGGCGTGAGCGTTTACAGCTAAGAAGTCCCCATTCCTACCCCTGCCCTCTCTTCAGAGCATTACAATTCCACTAAAGGACAACCTGGAGATCCTCGGTATAGACGTCCGGCGTGAGCTCAATCACAAAAACTACATAGAGAGCTGTATTGGTCTGGCCTCGCGGAAACTGGGAATCCTGAATAAGGTGAAACGGTATTTCACGCCACATCAGAGATGTTTACTGTACAAGACGCAGATTCGTCCCTGCGTCGAGTACTGTTCTCACCTTTGGGATGACTCCGCGAGGTACTTGTTAGACGCGCTTGACGCTATGCAGAGACGTGCTATCCGAATAATTGGTTGTCCTGAGGTGACGGGAGGCCTCGAACCTTTGTCGCAGCGAAGAACCATAGCGTCCTTGGCTGCCTTCTATCGAATGTATCACGGCGAATGTTCTGAAGAGCTCTTCAACCTGATCCCACCATCTCCTTTCCGATCCCGAACAACGCGTGCCGGGCAGAGATGCCACTCATACACAGTGGAGAGAATCTTCGCCAGAACCGAGCGTTTCAAAAGATCGTTCCTCTGTCGAACTATAAAAACATGGAACGACCTGCCCGCACACGTCTTTCCCTCATCTTACAATCCCTGGTTCTTCAAGAGGAGCGTGAAGAGGCACATCACAGGGCAGCCAACTTGAGGACCACTGTAAAAAGTGGCCCCCAATCGCTAGATGCGCCACTGCTTTCTTACCATCAGGCTGGTGGCGACGTCAATTTGGCGAGCTGAATATAAAAAAAAAAAAAAAAAACGAAAACCCCCCCTTTCCCCTTTTAAAACCCCCATTTTTGTCACTTCCCGACCTCAGATCGCCCGTAAATTATTTTTCCTGTTATTTTTATCACATTCTCTTCCTTTTGCAATAGGTTTCATTCTACTACAAATTTTTACATTTTTCATCATTTTCAGAGCTATCTGCACTGGTCTACAAGGACAACACAACATTGGTTATTTGTGTTTTACTTACCTATTGTACCTACTCGTATTTTTTACATTTTGCTTTATAGATTATTCTCTCGTTTAGGCATTGTCTGGCAACTCCGATTAATTATAAATATTCTATACAAGGTAGGTACATTTAATATTTTAATATTTTTATTAAATTGAATAATATTAAAAATATAATAATTTATAATATTAAAAATTAAATAAATGAATAAAAAAAAAGAAATTAATCAATTAATTGGTAGGCACTATTTGAGGGATATTATAGTAGGTATAGACTACAAAATATTAGACTTGTATTTTAAAGTACCTAGTTAAACAGTCTAAGGTAGCGACGCACGTAGGTAATGTAACTCTTAAGCACTGACATGTAGCATAGTACCTATGTGTAGGTAGGTACGTAGTAGTGGTTAGGCATGTAGTTATTTTACATATTTTAGAAAAACTGTCTAGCTTTATGAAGTAAATAACAGTTTAATAATCTTCCAGGGCGGTGCTAGTGAGCGCAGTGAGCCTGTAGAGTGTAGGGCATAGTATTTATATTATGTTACAGCCAACTCTCCAGCCATTATGTATACCTAATGTTTCCTCAATTTAGACAAAGTGATAACTGACAAAGAATTAATCACATTAACTAGCAATTTTATATAATATCTTCGCAGACTTGGATAAAGCAATAAAACAAGTAGGTACGAGTAATAAATTGTATTTCAATCTTTCTAATCGTACTTATAATTATGAAACAATTAAATTAAAAATGTTTTATCTATAACATAGGTACATACTCACAGCAGAGATTACTATCATGTTGGATTTAACCAACATAGCTCTAGTTACTTTTAATAAAAAATCATTTTAGAAGGGGTAGGTACCTACGAGAATTTATCCTGGGTTTAAAATTTGATTTGTCTTAATGGTGATTATAAAACACCATTAAATAGATATTAAAAACACCATTACACTTGAGTAGCTTTATTAGCAGCATTAATTAAAAACTGTTCTGTCACTTCACAGGAATTTCCTTTTCTGCGTTTAGGTGAAAGTTTTGGTGCAGTTTTTGACCTACCTACAGTACGACTGACCACACTCACCGAATATCCTGGCCTCAACTCACGGTTCTTCACTACACTCTCCTGTTCTGACAGGGTTACTGTCAAAGGTCTTTGCTGTAATTTTATCATCTGGTTATCAGACATAGCTTGTAGTGCTAACAGTTGATTATGTATGTTGGGTGAACTCGAGCTGTTCCTGGGTATTGTAGCGTGTGGAGTGCCGGGAGCTGGTGATGGTGCTTGTTCTTCGTCATCTGCATTACTTGGTATTTTCTGAGAAAATAATCTTATATTTAAAGCGTCATAGTAAGGAATAACACCATTTAATGTTGAGTAGACTTCAGGGCGTAAACTGTTGTCTTGAACCATTTTTGGCTTTCGTGGTAGTGTGATGTAACCTTTCGTATTCATATGTTGCGTAGAAGCCTGGTTGTCAGAATTTTGAAATCTACTGTATATAGTTGGGTCGAAAGCTTTAACTCCGTAACCAGGAGATTTTATTTCAGTGTTGTGTGAAGTTCCTCCGCCGGGAGAAACTTTAGTACCTCTAAGAGGAAACGCCAGCAGGTCTGGTGGATACGCTTGTTGGTCGTATGTCACGCGGTCTGTGAGTGATGGTTCTGGAGGTACCTTGTTGAGTTCTATATCATGATGATGGTTGTTGTCTTCTGTTGATGCTGTGAACAAATATGAACTTACTGTTAATTTTAATACAAGTTTTGGAACTCCATGATGAACGTTGGTTCATCATAAAAGGATAACATTTTTATGCAATCTCTTCAAATGCTTTTCGAAATTCCATAATTATACATGCTATGTATAGGTAGGTACCTACACGATCCCTAACTCCTACTTAAATTTAAGAAAAATAAACTCAACAAAAATTGAGTTTAAACTATTTACAGAAGTAGGTACCAACTTAGGACTAATTTATCATTAGGTAGTTACTTGTTATTATGACAAAACACAAGTAGAAGTCAACAATAATAGAGGTATTCCAGACCCTTGACAAAAAATATTTGAACAAGCTCATGACAGATGGTAAGCACCAAAATGTCTCTTGCCGACCAACGACAACTATCATTACATTTTATATTCTATTGGCTCTGAGCCTCGGGGCAATTATGAAGATAGTTTGTACGAAATAGATAGGTACCCCTCATAACGGCAAGTTGCTATGAATATTGTATCTGATCTTTTTACGATGTTCCCTGTCGTTTCTTTATGTTTACGGCACAGAGGCAGAACATAGATACACTTTCTTTGAGTCTGAAATTTAGCACGTGTAAAGAATTTTATTTTCAGTTTGAATCTGTTTAGCAACTAGGTAGGTAGGTACTCTATGTTATTGATATGTGAAAAATAAATAAGAAACCGTAGGCAAGTGTAAAATAAATGAGAAAACGTAAATGTAACCTTAGTTTATGCTTTGAATAATATAGAGAAGGTTTTAATATCTACAGCCATGTCCATAGGTAGGTTTGTCATAGAAAACACGCTATCTGTATTCACAGGCAATAAAAAGCTTAAAATGTTACAATTTTGTTGACTAACAATGGAAGGCCGTAATAAGCAAACTTTTTGGTAATGATCCATCAAAGTTAAATTGAAAAAGAATTTCCGTTGAGTTTCACGATATAATAAAATCGTAACAGGTCGCTGTCTGTACATGGAAGATAAATAAGAAAAAATATTATAGGGGGGCTTTATGAACGCAATAGAACCCAAAACAATGATTTTTAGAATTTTTGTCTGTTTGTCTGTATGTCTGTATGTCTGTATGTCTGTATATCTGTTTGTCTGTACGGTTGTGCACGCTAATCTCAGCAACCGCTCAACCGATTGCAATGCGGTTTTTTTTATTGTGTTGAGGTTTGCTCCAGTTAACATTTAGCGTTTGTTTTATGTAAATCGGTTTAGAAATAAAAGAGTTATAACACTTTTAAGAATTAGATATTTTGAAAATTTTAATTGTAGGGGTTTCTTTGAATGTGAGTGAACCTAAACTGGCGTGTTGGCTTAATCAAAAAAGAGCTCAATGATTAAGACTATTTTTAAACAATTCAGTCCGCGCCGAAGGCGTGGACTGAATTGTATAAAAAGTAGACTTAATCATTAAGCTCTTTTATGATTAAGCAAACAGGGCAGTTTCAGACTCTGCTTGATGACTCTGATGAAGAAATACCTTTCCTTTCATACACCTTATGTGACGTAAACGAAGTTGCGGGCTCAGCTAGTTTATAAATAAGGTTATACCTAATCCAAAATACTTCCCAATTTGTTTACTCAAACAAAAACCACTGAGTGAATTTGAAAGTAACGATACACAAAAGACTTGGGGTAAGGGTTATTTAATTTTTTTTGGATTTAAAGAAAATAGAAGTGAACATATCTATCATAATAATAAATCTACATATAATAATAACCAATCTGTTGATACTGATGTAAACGTTATCCGACATTCCCAAAGAAAAATTGGATTACTAAAACTTAAATGAATGTGTACCACATTCACTTCACATTAGTAGTGGCAAGTTTTGCGTTGACTAGGTAAATTATATTATACCTTCTTACCTAATGCAGATTCATTTTCCATTAAAGTTCGATGTAATTCGGACATCTCTGTAGCTTCGGTCGTGAAGGTCGGCAGAGCATCAAATATTCGAGGTGGTTTTGTTACAAGGTTTACTTCAATTTTTAAGGCCTTTTCTGTCTCAGAAACTATGGAATTTTCAATTAATTGTTCTCCATTTGAAGAACGAGCATCCTTTTTCATCAGTCTTTTAATTTCATTATTTTGAGTCGTAAAATAGCAAACCAATAATGCAGCACCAAACATAATAACTATAGCAGTTAAACACCCAACAAGTATAGCAAAAGAATCAGTATCCATGCCGACAATAGTCCCTGCACCTCCATATTTAGTTAACACAAGAGCCACAGTTTTCTCGTCTCTTCCACCGTGGTTCTCAGCAATACAGGTATAATTTCCTCTATCATTGTATCGCACAAAATGTATAGTGAGGTTGACCCACCGTATCAAATCCATTGTGTTCTCAGTCACACTGTATCTCATTTCTCCAAATGCTTTCATCTCTATAGTTCTACCATTAAATCGCCAAGCAACTTCAGGAGGTGGATTTCCGACTACTTTACAAGTGAGAGTCACGTTTTCGTCGTAACTTTTGACCGTTGCGTCAGGCACCGGCTCCAAAATCATCGGCCGACATGCGAAGTTTGTTGAATCTAGCTCATTCCAAAGTTTGTCTCGTACAGAGGGTGGCTCAGCGCATGATGTGGGCGGGGTGTACAAATTATGACTGATAACCCAATCTCTGAATGTTTGCAAGTTGCAGTCACATCGCCATGGGTTATTGTGTAAATCTAAACCAGATAAATTTCTCAAACCCATCAAAGTTTCAGGTTTCATATGGTTTAATTTATTACTATTAATTCGCAATATTTTCAGTTGTGGCAGGTTCACGAAAGCTTTCGTTCCTATTCGGTGTATTCGGTTGTTATTTGCCTCAACCTTTTGTAAGAATTTTAAATTGCGAAAGATACCATCTTCTAATTTATCAATAGAGTTGTAACTTAAGTTTATCAATCTTAATTTTTCTGTGCCTTTGAAGGTGTCAGGATGAAGTGACTGGATTTTATTTTTAGAAAGATCTAATTCTATCATAATTGCTAGAGTGGCGAATGCTGTTTTATGTATCAATTCAATATTGCACTCTTTTAAAAACAACTTCTTTAAGTTACTAAGACCAACTTTCTTAAATTCCTCTTCATGTAACTGTAGTAAATTATTGTTAGATAGATCTAAGCTCTGAATATCGCTACTCAGATCAGCGGGAATTATCTTTAGGCTGGAGTTTGAGCAAATCGCCGCTTTATTCCCAGATTGCCACCTACAGTCGCAAGGCCGCTGACATTCGGTGGTGAAATCTGCTAACGCCGTGGTGAGCAGCAGGAAAGGTATACAGATGATATTCAACCATGTTGTCCAGCATATATGAGCCATTTTGCTTTGATGCCGGTCATTTCTCTGTACCGGTGCATTACGCCGGCTAGCTCCTCAACCGACGCATTGATGTTCTGCAACAAAAGGAAAATTGAAATCAATGACAAATGTTTTATATATTTTTACTCCCTAGTTACTACCGATTTGATAACAAGATTTATTTACAAAAGGCCAAGACGTCAAGAAAAACAAATATTTGTATTGCCATACATTAATACCTATAATATTTAATTAGATTTATAATTTTAAACCATCATAGAAACTACACTGCCTCAAATCCTTATCACCTACTAAAGAGCTCAGAAGAACAATGGCAGTTTCCCTTACCTACTAGCAATTGTCTGACATAAAAGATAAGCGCACATAAGTGAAAAATATGTCAAACGTTTCAGTTTCGCTAAAATATTCCATAAATGAATTATTCATTTTCCATCGAGAAAGCCGGAAAATAAAGATATTGTGTTTTGATTGTTAGGTTATGTTGTCGTAAAGTCCCGCCATTCTTACCTATACATACCTATATAACAAACACTATGAGGACTACTACAGTATTAAATAACCGACTGGAGTGTTTCTCGATGGTCATTTTAGTAGGTAGAATAGAATAGAATAGAATAAAACTTTATTTGCACACCAAGTTATACTTTACAGAAATAAATAATTGCAGATATTGTACAAAGGGCGGCCTTATCGCTAAATAGCAATTTCTGCCAGGCAACCTTGGGATGGACAGAGAAAGATATAGATTATAAGACAAATGGGTAGTTTAGGTGTAGAAATAATATGATACAAAACAATAAAACATACCAGTAGGTATGTAAATAAACAAAGAACTAAGTACATATTATAGATATATCTCACATATACACATACGAATATCCCTACATACAAAAATACATACATACAAATATACATACATACTAGTATACATACAAACTAATATACATACATATAAATATACACACATACAAATATACATACCTAAATGCATACATTTCAGTGTGGAAACAACATATCAAGCTTTGGAACATGCTACCGGGCTAAATAGTGTTCCTTCACCATGCGCTTAAAGGCAACCATAGACTGTGCCTTTTTAATCGTTATAGGCAGCGCATTCCACAATCGCACAGCCTGTACGGTGAAAGATTTATCATAAAAACCGGAAGAGTGAATAGGCATAGCCAATACCAAGGATTCCGACGACCTCAAGGATCTTGAATGTGTGTCATTAAGGAACATGAATCGTTCTTTGAGATAAGTTGGGGAACATGGATTGAATAGTATACTGTAAAGCATAGAGAGGATATGAGCATTCCGACGAAATCGAATTGGAAGCCACTCGAGCTGTTTGCGATACTCAGATACATGATCATATTTACGTAATCCAAATATGAATCTTATGCAGAAGTTTTGAAGGCGCTCAAGTTTATCAAGTTGCTCCTCTGTGATATCGAGATAACTGACATCGGCATAATCTAGAATAGGGAGAAGGAGAGATTGAGCAAGCGTAATTTTAGTGGTAATTGGCAGAAAATTGCGTAGTCGACGCAAAGACCCTGCAGATGCGAACATTTTCCGGCTGACTTCTTGTAGTTGGGGACGCCAGGATAGCGTGCCATCAATCAAAATTCCCAGATTTTTAACTGTTGCGCTACTGGGTATTGCAATACCGTTAAACATTATGTCAGGCAGTTGAACCCCGTCCAATCGTGACACCATATTGGGACTGCCGATAACGGAAACTTGAGTCTTGGAGGGATTCACGCTAAGACCATATTGCTTGCTCCACTTACATATTCGCCGTAGATTCGAGTTAATTATGGAAATAGCTTCAGTAATTTCATGGACCGGAGCTTGCATATAGATCTGTAGATCATCTGCATAAAGGTGGTAGGATGATAGTAAAGATTTAGAGATGGAATTTATGAAAATTGAGAATAATAAAGGAGATAGAACGCCACCCTGTGGTACTCCCGCAGTCGTGCCGCACCAAGAAGAAAAAGTTTCTTCAATGCGTACACGCTGACGTCGCCCGAACAGGTAACTGTGAAACCAATCAATAACTGTTGGAGATATGTTAATCGAGCGCAGTATGCCAAGCAGGATCTGGAAATCCACTGTATTAAAAGCATTGCTGAAATCGAGTAAGGATAGTACAGTAAGATTTCCGTTCTCCATGCCCAGCCTAATATCGTCAGTAATACTGACCAACGCACTAGTCGTGCTATATCCCGGACGAAATCCTGATTGGTACGGGTTAAGGAGAAGGTTTCTGTTAAGAAATGTACTAAGTTGGATATGAACAAGCCTTTCTAGGACTTTTGAGAGAAAAGGTAAAATGGAGATGGGACGATACTCGGCAAAGGATGCAGGATTAGGCTTTTTGGGAATGGGGACAATTTGTGCCTCTTTCCACGTTGTCGGAAATACACTGTAGGTTAAGGAGTGGTTAAAGAGATGACACAAAATTGGAAGAATTTCATCCAGAATAGGCACGACCATGTTTCGACTTATGCAGTCTGTGCCCACTGCGTTGGAACTAAGCGATATTATGCACCTCTTAACATGACAAGCAGTTAATTGTTCAAAAAGAAACGGTGGAAAGGAAGGAGTTGGAAGCGATGAAAGATACTGTAAAGTACTTGCTTTATTAGATGGATCATAATTTGAAGACGAACAGAAATGTTGATTTAATGAATCAATATCCAGAATTTTCTGAAGGACTTGTGGTTTTGGCTTTCCAACCCCTATTGTTTTAAGAAATTTCCAGATCTTCGCAGGGTCCCCGTTCTGGACCGAATTATGGATATGTTGGCATTGCGCTTTCCTACACACCTTGCCGCAGAGGTTCCTCAAAGCTATATACTTTTTACGGTTCTCGCATGTAGCCCTACGCTTAAACCTACACTTGGCAGCAGCTTTTTTTGCAATGAGGGATTTGATTTCCGCTGTAAGCCAAGGTGCCGGCAAGTATCGCACTTTTACGGCCCTGACCGGAGCATGTACGTCGTATAGGTCTATTAATTTGTGTGTGAAAATGCTGACTTTCTCGTCAGTACAGTCCGTAGCTAATAGAGAACCCCAGTCCAAATTTGATGCATCCTCACGTAGCCTATGAAGGTCCATACCACCAAAATTACGCTGCATAAGGATTTTGGGTTTGGATTTAGGAGGACGAAGGTTATAAGAAAGATAGATTAGGTCATGGTACGAAAATTCGTCAGCTGTGCATTGTCCATGCTTAACAACTAATTCAGTGGAAGAAACAAGGATGAGATCAATGAGCGATGGAGCACAATTTGGAAAGTGATGAGTGACATTTAGAGGCAGGATAGACAAGTTACAAGAGTTTACAATGTTAGTGAAAGTAGAGGCGCGAGCACGCGAGCGAGGATCTTGTTTTTGAAGACAAGTATTAAAGTCACCCAAAACAATTGTATGGTTGAATGATGGTGAAAGACGTTCCATTATGTCTTCAAAGGAAGAAAAGAAATTAATTGCAGATGAAGAGGAATAATACACACCAATCAGAACCTTGGTATGCCAAAGCTCCAACTCGATGAATATTGATTCCCCAGCATCTGCAGGCGGTGGCTGAGGAGACATTTCCAAAATATTAAAGGTAATATTGTTTCGCAAATAAATTGCAACACCACCACCTGTAGTGGAAGTGTAACGATCATTACGTATAAGGTTAAAGTGAGGTAAAGTGTAAGATGAAGAAGGTAGACAGGGGTTTAACCACGTTTCCGAAACCAGAATAGCGTGGATATTTCTACAATCAAAAGTAGTCAGCATCTCTGGGAAATGGGCGTGAATACTCTGTGCATTGATATGGACTACATTAAAATTTTTGGGTACATCGGAAAACTGGGACTCAATAAATTGAGGCAGAGTGTATTGGCTCTGAAAGCTATCATTTATGATGTTCGCTGTAGTGTAACTCACGTCATCATCGCTGAATTCATATGCATCTAACATAATAAATATAGATATTTATGAAAATACAAAAATAATAAAATATATACAATAAAATTATAAAAAATAATATTACAATGAAATTTACCAAAAAAGAATGAGAATAATTTTGCACTGTAAGTTTTCTGTCCACCCGCTATTTGTGTTAAAACTAAAATAAAATAATATTCACAAAACAGTTAAAGAAAAATAGATTTTAAAAAAAAATTAAAATATTTTTGCACTCGCTGCACTTTTTTAGGCTGCATGGGTTAAAGGCCATTCGCACTCGACAGATGAACGTAAAAAAAATTGACGGAATGAACTTATCTGTCAACTCTGTCAAGTCAAGTATTATCTAATAATATTGTCATTTAATATGTACACTTGAGACTGGCGTATCGCCATTTTTTACTGATTTAATTTGTATCTATTTATTTTACTGGAGACTGGCAAAATCGTTAATAAACGGAGGGCCATTCATTAAAAGAAGAAGAAGAAGAATATGTACACATTGACATCACACAAGTTTTCAAGTTAAAAGAAAAATGAAAGTTTTATCTGAACCAGAACCGCAAGTACCATACATAACCAAACAAATTGAATGCAGTGTTCCGCTAATCACAATAAATTGACATCATACAATAAATTAATAGAAACGGCCAGATATATGTGAACAAATGTGAATATTTAACAAGAGAATGCATTGAGTGCAAGATATCTAAGGAGTAATGCTACGAGAATAATAATATAATGAGTGATACTTCAGACCGGATTATTTCTTGTTGGGGGCTCGCCTGGACTTCGTCACAACCTTCACTGTGGGTACGACCCTCTGTACGTCCCACTCTATCCGATTGAGCTCACTCAGAGAAGCCACACGATGCCGTGTACCATCAGGGCTCAGTACGAAGACATGGCCTCCCCGGGTCCAGCACTTGGACACACCAACCCGTTCACGTGCAGCCATGAAAGTTATGTGTCTGGTGCGGGTCAGGAACTCCGAAAGTGTAACTCCAGTGCCTTTTAACTTGGTTTTAGTTAACCACACCTTATCACGGACTGCTAACTCCACGAACTTTATTAAAATGGGTCTTGGCTTGTTTGTACTCGTAGAGCGCCCCATCCTTTGGCAACGTTTTATGTCACTAACACCTACATCTGACAATTTCAAGTGGCTGGTAAAAACTTTGATCACAGCCTGTGACGTCTGTTCAGACTGCTCTTCAGGAATGCCGTGTATCAACAAAATTTTACGACGACTCCGCATCTCAACATTATCCATCTCACGTGCTAAAAACTCCATTTGAGTACGAAATGCTGATATTGTACTCAGCACAAAGGTCTTGAACTTGGCAAAGTCCGAAGTCAGACTTACCAGATTAGGTGAGTTTGGGACTCTATTGCTACGCTGGAGTTCAGACTCGAATTCTGTCAGCCGATCCTCAATCCCACTCATAGTTGCAGCAAAAGAATCCTTCATTGCCTCCATCTCAGTGTTCGAAAATAAAACTGTGAATATCTTGAGAAGTTGGTGATATTGATAGGAGATAACACACAGCAGGTGAGTGTGTTATATTAGCATTAGATTGTACTTGAAACTAATTATTCAAAATCCAAATAACTAATATTAAATTAATTAAATTCACAAGAGCTCTAAAAAAATGTTGTTGTTGTAGCAACTACCCACTTTTTTTTTCGGAAATTAGGAAATTAAAGTAGGTACATACAGGAGTAGGGTACTTATAGATTTGTTGTCAATGTGATCGTGAGTCGTGTCATGAAAGAAAAATAAAACCACTATTTTTTCATTTCTTTTATTACACATAAATTACACTTCACATCGGCGCAATATGTTCACACATATAATGCAACTAGCTGATGCCCGCAGCTTCGCCCGCGTAATATTTGTTCTTATCCCCTTGGGGGTAGAATTTATCAAAATCCTTTCTTAGCGGATGCCTACGTCTTAACATCTACTTGCATGCCAGTATTCGGTAGTTAGTATACTTAGTGAATCTTGCTTGCTGATAGCGGTTGTTATACGTTGATCGTTTCGTCTCACCGAGCCCTACACGATTACATAGTTGTTTTGAGAATTTCTAGTTATAATTTTGGTCTTTTAACCGTTTTTCGAAGATTGTTCGTTTCTAAGGGACTCGCAGTCTTTCAGCTGCTATTCCTCAGCCATATTTCGCTAACCTGCTGGTATTTTCATCTGGAATAGTCTGCGTGGTCTTCCCGCGTCGCACGGTGCCACATTTGTGGTTCTGAAACAAAATTTAATTACAAAACAGACATACAAACACTTAATAACAGTAATTTTCAGCTAAAAATACATATAAAATCAAGTTTTCTTCAAATTTTCCATCAGCGTCCATAGCTTGTGACATATCAAGGTGTGCGCCGTCGTGATACGTATCTGACGGCGCCAATTTGGTATCCACAAGACCATAATCATCATCACCAGACCCCAATTAGTGTTGTAAAAATCATTCAAATTTGCTTTTCCCTCAAAATTTTTGTGTTTCCTAAGTAAAATTACAGCATTTTCTTAGCCACAATTGTGCGCTGTCGCGCCACGAATCCATTGGCACATCGGTCGTATCTCTGAGGCAAGTGGTTCCACCCTTATTTTATTGCATAGCCATTAAGGATCGGTCACAGCCATTTTAGGTCACAATAATTTTTTTGCACGATAACGAGTCACCAGTTTGCTGCGGTTCCGAGGGTGGTCACAGAACCACTCTCTGTTCAATATTTAGCTTATAGGAGCCATTTCTCTTCTAGAGTATAGAAATGTCTCTGTGTAGAACACCAGTCAAAAATAAACTTCCCACAGTTATACTTTCTCGAGAACCTACTGCGTCGCAGCCTCCTTTGCTGCCTGCGCCTATCTCGCTAGTCGATAGGTCTCTGGACCTATCAGACGACGACACATCTAGCCAAATTCGCGGTTTAGAGTACCCGTCTACACAAACTGAAGTTAGCACTCCTTCCGCTGAGACTCCCGACGACGGTTCTTTTTATTCTTACGTGCTCAGACAAATTAAGGCTGCCAGGAAACTTCTCGTAGAAGGGAGGAGCCTCAAAAAAGAAACCAAGGCGCACATCCTCAAAATTTTTGACGACATAGCCGCGTACAAAAATCCTCCACCGGCAGCTCCACCTACTTTGACAGACGACTTTGAGAAAGATTTAAAGACCTCTATTGCTGCGGAGATCAATAAGTGCCTGAAAGCGGAGCTCAGAGCCCTCAAATCTACATTAACTACTCCTACACCCACCGTTGACACTCGAATTCCGTACGCAACTGTTACCAAACCACTCAACATCTCTACTTCTACAACAACTTCATTACCGAAATCCAAACCTTCAATAATAGTAGCACCCAAGAAAACAGTTGCCAAGCCCCAGGATACCTTGAGATTATTTCGCTCGGAAGTAACCTTCAAGGACACAAATTTCTCACCTACAACCGTGAAATTTGTATCAAACAATAAATTGCGAGTGGAATTTGAGGACTCAGCCCAACAGGAGAAGGCTCTCCAAAAAATACTGAGTGCTACAGAAATAACAGCCGAAGCATCGAAACGTCTCCAGCCAATGCTGATAGTCAAAGGGATATCCACTGATATCCCCTGCGACGACTTGGCAGAAATCATAATATCCCAAAACAACCTAAACAACTACACACTTTCAGACCTTAAACTACGCTTTAAACGTAACAACAGGAATCCCAAATTGTACAACGCTGTATTTCTTACAAACCCGTCTGTCTGGAGAACAATAATACAACTTGGCCGACTTAACTTAATAATAATAATAATCTCTCCGCCGACGTCGCCAACACCTACACGTCGACCGGGGAGAGGCCGGCCACCGTCTCGCTTGGGACCCCGAGGCCCACCGGTCTCGAATAGGGCCCCCGCTGCCGGTGGTAATGTGCACCGCATGCGATGGACTTCGTCAATGAATGAAAATGTCATGCGGGCATATTTTGTGGCTACAGAGGGAGGAACTAACCTCACTGCGTATCGTGTTCGTTTACTGCCTTTGTTTCAGGCTCTTGAACCAACTGTCAACGTGTCGGCGCAGCGGCTGTCGGATCAAGTACGGGTTATACAACGTAGTCATATGTTGGACGATGCCGTGCTTGAGAGGATTCGCTCGGAAGTACAGAGTAACATTATCATCCCTTCTTCGTCACATCCTAGTGTTAATAGTGAAGTAAACGAATCACAACCTGTCGTACCTATTGACGAAGTAGTGGATGATATTGTTACAACAGTAAGTACACAGTATAACGACGAATTAAGGAGTGTTTTGGAGCGAGCGATTCAAGATTATAGATTTTGTGATCTCATATGTCGTCCACGTATACCGCGTTTGCCTACGCATAAAAAGAACATGGCGCTAGTGAGTGCCCTGGACTCGGCTCTACCAAGTTATTTTGAAACTTGTGTAGATATAAGTGATGCACACTCAATTCTGTATTGCGCGGCTGTAGCAGTGTGTCGAGTGGCTGGTGTAAAATTTCCAAAATTTGAGCCAGCTACTAGACCTAACTCTGTTCCAGTCTGGCAATGCAGAATTGAGCGTCGCATCGCCGAGACTAGGGTACTCATTGGTAAGCTATGCTGCTTCAGGACGGGTAATACCCGTCCCAGGGTAATGCGTTTTGTGACTCGTGCATTTGCGGGGACTGATATTAGTCCTCGCGAATACTCAGTGCGAGTCACAGAACGTATAGACCACCTGAAGCAGAAAATTTATGCGTGGGCAAGCCGTATACGGCGATACAAAAAGCGAGTGGATCGCTATACTCAGAATCGCTCGTTCCAAAACGATGAGAGATGGGTGTATAGAAGATGGGAGCAACCTGATTCAAGTGTGACTGACATGTGCCTACCAAGTGCTGAAACCACTAGTACATTTTGGCAAGGCATTTGGTCGGTACCTGTTAGTCATACAGAGTGTGAGTGGATGCGGGATGTCAAGCTTTCATGTGAGTCAATACAGACTATGGAACCAGTCCTAATAACATCTAGTGACATTGCCAGTGCGGTTCGTTCGTTGCCCAATTGGAAATCAACTGGGCCGGACGGACTGCACAACTTTTGGCTGAAATGGTTCCATAGCTCACATGCTTGTTTGGCATCCTGTTTTCAATCATCACTTGAGTCTGGGTCGCTTCCATCTTTTATGACTTCGGGTATCACACACCTCCTCTACAAATCTGGTAGTACTACGGACCCTAAAAATTATAGACCGATAACTTGTTTACCAACGGTCTATAAGCTTCTTACATCTATTTTGAGAGTTAAGCTATCAACACATATTGAAAATAATTCTATTATGTCCAACTCTCAAAATGGATGTAGAAGCGGGTCACGTGGTACTAAAGAACTCCTTATTCTTGATATGGCCATTAATCAGCAGGTTCGGCGTAACCGAAAAAACCTTGCGACATGCTGGATTGACTACAAGAAAGCCTATGATTCAGTGCCACATACATGGCTGTTGAAGGTGCTGGAGTTGTACAAAGTTGATGCAACTCTTAGCGCCTTCTTGAAGACATGTATGGGGCAATGGACAACGGCTCTTGTATATCCAGGATGTCGTCAGGTTCTTGGAGATGGCGAGCCTGTCAGGATCAAGAGGGGTATATTTCAGGGTGACAGTCTGAGTCCCTTATGGTTTTGCCTGGCACTGAATCCTCTCAGCACTTTGCTGGAGGGTTCAGGATTAGGCTATCAGTTTCGGAGAGGAGGTCAAGTTGTTTCCCACCTTCTTTACATGGATGACTTAAAATTATTTGCCTCCACCGATTCCCACTTGATCGAGTTACTAAAAGTCACAGAAGCTTTCAGTAATTCTATCAAAATGGAATTTGGTGTAGATAAATGTGCAGTCATGCATGTAAAGAAGGGTCGGATTGTGGAATCTGAAAGAGTACAACTTTCAAATTTCACAAAACTTAAATCCCTTTCCGCGACTGAAACTTATAAATATCTAGGTATGTCGCAGGCATTAGGTATTACAGAGATAGGCATGAAACAAACGTTGGTGGACCGTTTCTTTGGCCGCCTGAAAAAAGTGCTGAAAAGTCTTTTGTCGGGCGGTAACAAGGTGCGGGCTATCAACGGTTGGGCCATGCCAATCTTAATCTATTCCTTCGGCATACTTAGATGGACTCAGACTGAATTAGACGCCCTGGATAGAAAAGTCCGTTCGCTATTGACCATAAACCGAATGCATCACCCACGTTCGTCTGTAATGAGGTTGTATATCCCACGAAAGTGCGGAGGTCGTGGCTTTTTAAATGCCAAGACCTTACACAATCGTGAGGTATACAACCTTAGGGAATATTTCCTTCATGCTGACGTGGGTATGCATCGGGATGTGGTAGCAATAGACAATGGACTGACCCCTCTTGCTCTTGCCAAAGAGAACTGGCACAAACCAGTAATATTGACGACTAATGATCGCAAGGAGATATGGCAGGGCAAAGAGCTGCATGGACGATTTTATCGGGCCTTACATGGGCCCGATGTAGATTTTCTAGCTTCCGTATCCTGGCTACGTTTCGGAGATTTGTTCGGAGAAACTGAAGGTTTTGTTTGTGCGATTACAGACGAAGTTGTCATGACGAATAACTATCGGAAATATATTTTGAGAGACGGTACGGTTGACATATGTCGGGCATGCCACCTACCGGGTGAATCTCTCAGACATATTATTTCTGGTTGTCCTCGTCTTGCCAACGGCGAGTACTTGCATAGACACAACCAAGTAGCCAGGATTATCCATCAGCAACTTGCGCTAAAATATAAACTTGTAGATTCAGAGGTACCATATTACAGGTATGTGCCCGACCCAGTTCTAGAGAATGGTCGTATCACGTTATACTGGGATCGGTCTATTATCACTGACAGGACTATTGTAGCCAATAAGCCTGATATAGTGGTAATAGATCGATCAGAGCGCCTCGCAATAATCGTTGATATTACGGTTCCACATGACGAGAATCTCGTGAAAGCAGAAAAAGATAAACAATTGAAATATTTGGACTTGGCTCACGAGGTTGTCGACATGTGGGATGTGGATTCAGCGATTATTGTTCCGATAGTCGTATCAGCACACGGTCTGATCGCCAAAAGCCTCGATCAACATCTTAAGAGGCTTGCGTTAGGCAGTTGGGTCAAGGGCTTGATGCAAAAGGCAGTTTTACTGAGCACGGCACGTATTGTGAGGCGATTCCTGTCTCTGGAGCCCTGACCACCGGTAGCTTGGTCCCTGTACCCGATGCCGGTGGTATACTATTTCTTTATATTTTTAAATGTATTTTTTATATAGGTATATTTAAAAATGTAAATTTATATGTGATATATTGTAATAAAGAGGAATAATAATAATAAAATACTTTTATTAACACAAAATGAGGAATGTACATTATAATGTGAATCCCCTGGTCCCCGAACTAGTGTAAACTGTATCTCAGGGACCAGTGTCTTCGCCTTTTTGTTACTACATAAGTATAATAATATATATTTCATTCAAAACGTGCTTAAGTAATTAGAAAACATGAAAACAAGTAGTATCAAACTAAATCTGAATTCAATAAAAGTAAACTTAGTATATAATCTACAAATATACATAGCAGTTTCATGATATGAGCGTGTTTCATCTTTATACAAACATGTATTTAAACATCCATATGGGTGAATGTGTGGTGTGTGTGTCTGTGTGTGTGTGTGTGTGTGTGTGTGTGTGTTTGTGTGTGTGTTTGTGTGTGTGTGTGTGTGAGTGTGTGTGTGTGTGTGTGTGTGTGTGTGTGTGTGTGTGTGCGTGTGTGCGTGTAAGTGATGTGTGAGGTTGTGCGTGTTTCGATTGCCTCCTACGTATTTTATATGTTTAGACCACCAATCATAGTTTCGACTTCGTTGTAGTTAAGTTGTTTTAGCCATGTTACTACTAAACTTATGAAACCGTGATCTCTGAGTTGATTACATTTTCTGTCGAGTTTTAAGATTTTGTTGTAGGTAAATGGGGCTAGGAAATTAAAGTGACGTTGTGCGAATGCAGTAGTCACATGCGGTACGGGCACGCGAGCAATACGTTTTGTGGTCATTTCCAGGGTAAGTGAGGTTTTTCTGTGGAATCTTCGCAGCATTTCCAGAAGGTATAATTTCCGCACTGAAAGCACCTGGGCTCTTTCGTAAACGTCTTCTGTGGGATGACGGTACGGTAAACGCTGCATGACCTTTAGCACTGCACGTTGTGCTCTTTCCACTGGTAGTAGGTGTGTTTGGAAAGCTCCACCCCATGCACAGATGCAATACCTAACCACACACTCGCACAGAGCAAGGTACGTGTGTTTAAGTGTTCGGATATCAGCCACTTCTCGAAGATTTTTGAACACGTGTATTAGCTTCCGTATTCTGCCGGCCATCAACTCCGCGTGGTTGCCCCAGTCTAGTTCTTCATCTATTATAGTGCCTAGGTATTTGATATCGTTAGCCCTGGTCAGAAATGCACAGTTACAATCAGGGCGGTTGACTTCCCGGTTACATGGATAGGTATGGATTCTAAGTTGTACATTGTGCTCCGGGTTAGTAAAGTGGGATTTGTGAAAATATAGTACCTTTGTTTTGGAGGTGTTGAGCGAAAGCAAACTGTTTTCAAGCCATTGGGTGACCCTGGCAAGGCCATCCTCCGCAACAAGGACGGTGTCTTCCCATGTTTTTTCGTAAAACAAAAGTACGGTGTCATCAGCAAACATTATCATCTCCCCCTTTTCAAGTGGTAGTCTCAGGAGGTCGTTAATATACACCAGGAATAAGGTCGGTGAGAGCGCACTGCCTTGAGGAATACCGAAGGTGCAGGAATCATCCTCACTTTGCAACCCATCCACTCGAACAGTCTGTACTCGTCCTGTCAGGTAGTCCTTGAACCAATCAAGAGTCACGCCACGTATACCCGAGTTCTCTAGCCTTGTGAGAAGAATTTTTATAGAAACCGTGTCGAAAGCCTTCTGGAGGTCCAGGAAGACTCCCATACACCTCTGCTTGTTATCTAGGTGGTTAGTGATAGAAGTTGTAAGTCTCAGTACCGCATCTTCCGTAGATTTACCCTCTCTAAATCCGAATTGGTTTTCGTGAATTTGTGTATTTAACTCTAAAAATGCCAACAGTCTCTTATTAACAATTTTTTCTAATACCTTGGACAGAACTGGAAGAAGAGAAATAGGTCTGTAGTTAGTAGGATTATCATTACTGCCAGCCTTGTAAATTGGACAGACTATGGCTCTTTTAAATATTGTGGGGAAGGTTCCAGTTTCAAGGCTAAGATTATAAATATGCGCGAGAAGGGGGGCTAGACAGGTGACATTCTGTTTCAGAAAGCTCGCCGTAATGTTGTCCGCACCCGGAGCACTATGCGTTCTCAGGCTGCGGACAACACTCGTCACCTCTACAGTGTCTGTCAAGTAGAAAGACAGGGAGTCCCTAGGTGTGTTAGCTTTGTCTGCTAGTGATGCCAATTCCTGCTCGGACACCTCCATTTTACTCAAAATTAAGGATGCCAGGTTTCCTCCAATTGATGTGAAGTATTTATTTACTGAGTTGAGTGATTCGACTGGTGTTTTATCAATTTTTAGAAGCTGATCTGCGTTATTCTTTTTTGGTTGGAGATTACATAATTCTTTTATAATTTTCCATGTCTCCTTACTGTTTTTCTTATTATTTTCTAGTTTTTCTCTGTAATAAGTATTCTTAAGATTTTTTATTAATTTGACCAAATGATTTCTGTAATTAGTGTATTTAAGTTTTAACGCCTCATTAGTTTTATTCTTTCTAACTTGTAAATGCAACCTGTCTCTTTTCTTGATACATCTTACAACCCCTCCTGAAATCCAGGGCTTAAGTGGTTGGTAACGCTTAGTAGTAGTTTGAATGTGTGTATTGTTTGCAATTACTGTAGTCAGTTTATTAGTTAGTGATTCAGTAGCTTCATTTACATCTTTACAATTGTAAATACTGGACCATGATTCATTGAGAAGTGAAATTTTAATTAAGTCATAATCAATGAACACCTTACTGTATGTCGCGGGTATTTTATTTAACTGTTCGCCATTGATATGCAGGAGAATGGGACGATGATCGGTGAGTTGTTGGTCGAATACCACTGTCTTCCATGGACTACTTAAATTTACCATGAAGTGATCCAAGCAAGTATCAAATCTGGTAGGTTTGGTGATGCCTACTTTAAGCCCATGCATGGCCAATACATTCAAATAATTTTTTAACTTATCTGTTGTGTCCCAAAGTGTATCTATATTAATATCTCCCGTTAGTACAACATTTCTTGATCGAACGTCACGCAGTATTTGATCGAGAGAATCAAGATAGTTCGAGGTGTCCCTAAAACATGGTGGGCGGTAAGAGCATATTATTGTGTAGTCAGAGGGGACAGTAATGACTAGACAGTTCCCATCTGAACACGATGGTTCACTCGATTTGGCCCCTATTTCCTGGCGGACGTAGACCACTACTCCATCGTTCTGGTTGAGGATACATGTAGTCCAGAATTTGTCGTATCCATTGACATCAGGTGGGGGTCTGTCAACATCCGTCCTGCACTCAGTAAGTACTAAAATATCGACAGGAAAGTAAAGCGTTGCTACAAATGCCAAAAACTGATCCAGGTTACGGTAAATACTTCTTACATTGAATGTTAGTATTGTCAATGATCGCTCCGAATAGTCTACAGCGCGCGCGCAGAGTGTAGTGTCACTAATTGCGATACAGTCAGCGTGATATTCTGTACAATCTATATCGTTTACGAGGTTATTATTGCATCGATCGAATGTGATATGTAAAATATATACATTTTATATGAGGGCTATTTGAATAAGAGTATGGTACCAGGTACTTACCAAAAGATAGGTCATCTGGTTTTAGTTTGCAGTACCATAGGGTTTGTGTGATAACAAATATTGGTATGACGTTTAGTTTTGTGGGTCTAGTGGTCTGCGAAAACCTGGGCGTTACCGCCGTACAACTTAAGATTGCAAATACGGCACAAAGGCATGTAGTGAACTTAATAGCAGGTTCCTTCACTCGATATGGTAGGCAGAGACGTCGCAAAGGCTCGTTACGCGAAATAATGTAGTGTTGTAAAGTTATGTTAGTGTACAATCTGTTTATTATGTGGGCTATAGTTCTTGTATTACTGTGAAATTTGTCGAATTTTAGTGTCAGTGCTGACTTTATGAATGTGTAGATGTGTTTTCTTTTTTGTGTGTAACTTGTATAAAAAACGGCAATAATCTCCCCACCTATTACATGGGTCATAAATCTATATGGTGAAATGTAACTGTATACCATGACTGTGCCTGCCCTTTCGGGGTCAAGGGAGGTGCGATATTGTGGTTGTATGTATGTGTGTATTGTACTTAAAACTATGTAATTATAAAAATGAGTGTACAAATTTGCTAAATAAATATGAATGCCGGAGCCTTTATAAAGAAATACAAAAATAAAAACCGTTAACATTACATTAATACTAACAATATGATACGGTCGTAGTACAGATAGTAGTCACTGTTTACTTCCGAGGCTCAGAAGAGTATCTTCAGATCTTACTATAATTAGACGGTCTCCCTCCTCTCTCCGAATAAAAACAATGCCATTTTTTACCCAGCAGTATTTATAATTATTGTTCCTCGCGTACTCTCTGGCTTTAAAGAATAGCTTTTTAGTGCTCGCTGGCAAGAACTCTGTTATGTATATGGGTTTTCGTTCTCCCTTTAGGCCAATAGTATGGGTATTAATGACATTCTCTTTAGTGTTATTGTTGTTGAAAGTTCGTATGGACGTCAACAGCTGTATCTTCGTTTGTACAGTAGTAAATTCGGTTACAATTGGTCTGACAGTGCCCGGTTTGCCAGGCAGGCGGTAGATATCGCGAACTTGATCATCAGACAGCGATACTCCTCCAACCTGACTGACCCCCTTAATTATTTTAAGGAGATCTAAGGACGTTTCCTTTTCTTGGAGAGGAATATTTCTGAGCTCGACCGAAGAAGAACGCGACATTAGTTGTTGGTCCCGTATTTTACTCTCGAGTGCCTCAATGTGGGATTGATAAGACTGCTTTTCTTTTTTCCATTGATCAATTTGTAGTTTCATTTCCTCGATCTGTTTATTCAGAAACTCCATAGATTTTTCGATATCAAGGTTAGTTTTCTGTATTGCAGTATTTTGCCGCTTCAGCTCCGCAATTTCGCCCACAAGTTTATTAAGGGTCCTCGTTTGTTGGTTAAGCAGTTCATTTACATGCTCATCCTGCTCCACCTTCCATGTTCTTAACATATTCCGTATATCCTGCTTCAGATCAGCCATGTCTTTGTTTGGGGAATCTTCAGGGAACGGCCGTTTGTTACGAGTCGTAATGTTTACATTTTGGGACTCCCTATTGATTTCTTTAGGTATATCGGAGTCGGACATAGTTTGGCTCAGATAACCGGTCGAGGCTGCAGTGCTTGGTGGTGTACGCTGTATGCGTGACATTATTTGGTTACGTACAGAGTAATATGAACCGTAGCGCTTACCCGTAAAGTTGAGGATGTCCGCTATCTCAACGTCACACACACACACAGTTTTTTGTTGCGCACGCGTCGTTAGCTATTCAATTCGGCCCTCGGGTTTCACCGTGCGTTCGAGCGGGAAAGCAATTATGTCCGCCAATTCTGTTCTCGCGGGGGTGAAGGAGGGCGTGCGCCGATCCTTGCAGTGAGCGACCGCACTACGTACACCGTGATTTACTTTATGGAGCACTATGCACTTTGTCTATTCAAATACGGATTATAATTGCTTTATGCCGATTTCATTTAGGTTGAATATTTAAATAAAGATTTAGTAACACGTCTATTCACAACCAAAACATTGGACGAAGAGGGGAACTTGGACCATCAACGTGTACACGTGGAGGAGTATATCCCACTCCTACAGTGCTATAAGTGCCTTCAATTCGGCCATACCAGAAAGCACTGCACCACAGAAAACATCGCGTGTTCACATTGCGCGGCTACCAGTCACAACTTCAAGGACTGCCCGAACCAAAAAGACCAGAACGCACTTGAATGTTTCAACTGTAACACAAATAAAAAGAGAACATCAGACACCAAACACAGCGCCACATCAACATCGTGCTCACGTTACTATCTTGCCTGCGAGCGACTAAAATCGCGCATCAACTATGGCGAATAAATTAAGATGCACCCAAATAAATCTTGGACATGGCATTAAAATATTACAGTGTAACATCGACCGATCTAAAAATAGTCTTCACGAATTTCTCAAATATTTTTATAGTGGCCAATACGACATCGCCTTGCTGTCCGAGCCGTATATAGGCTCTGGCAAAGAGGTGAAGCCGATTTCTGGAATTGACATCTACCAGTACTCTAGAGGATCTAATGTAAAGGCGTGCATTCTTGTGAAACAAGGGCGCGGTGTGGTTTTGGGGGAGTCCAGCCTATCGACTGCCAATCTATGCGTCATACAACTAAAGACCGGTCATCAGAAGCTGTACCTGGGATCCGCTTATGTGGAACCAAATGACGATATCTCGTCCACGCTAGAGGCCATCGACTTCTTCCTTAAAACTACATCGCGTTACAAGTGTATACTTGGAGGTGACTTCAACGGCTGGCACCCAACATGGGGAAGCACCAGATCAAATCCAAGAGGTAACGACCTAATGGAATTAGCCCAAACTAATGATATGTACATCTGCAACACTGGTGATACTCCGACATTCGAAACGGTAACGCACGGGCGCAATCGATCGTCAATCATAGATGTGACATTAGCGTCTGGCCAAGCCTTCGATATGGTCGGGGAGTGGAGGGTCAACCTTGAATGCTGCACCACATCACAGCATAATGCCATAGAGTTCCATATAAACACAGCAAAACCAACATCATCTGGAACAGGCAACGCCTCAACTTTCAAGTTCAACACTGAAAAAGCGGACTGGGCAGCATTCAGGGACGCCGTGCTGCAAGAAGTAGCATTGTCCGACATACTCGAAAGCGACGTGGGCAGCTTAGATAGAGAAGAACTCGAGGCTCTCATCAATCGAGTAACATCATTGATACAAGACTGCTGCAAGGAAACCATGCCCATCAGAAGTGGAAAAGCCAAGCCGAAACCTCCATGGTGGAGCGATACGCTGCAACGGCTCAAGGGGGAAGTGATAAGCCTCCACCGGCAAATACATTCGGCAAAACGATCTGGCCAACCCCTTGATGCCCTGCTTGAAGAGCAGCTCACAAAAAAGAGAGAGTATAGTGAGGCAATCAAATCCGAATCCACTGCCAATTTCCGCAAGTTTTGTGAGCTGCAAACTAAAGAAAAAGTCCTGTTCCCTGACCAATCGTCTCCTTAAAGAAACTGCACCCAGGAGACCCCCCAATACATTAAAAGTAGGAGACAGATACACTACAAATGCAGAAGAAACGGCAAATGCTTTGCTCAAACATTTTTACCCGGACGATTCCCCAGACCAAACACCAGAACAACAACAGCTGCGAACGCACTTCAACAACTTTTCTATTAACACCCCGGACGATCTCCCCTTCACGGAGGAGGAGGTGCTTGAGCAACTCAAATCCATAAATCACAAAAAAGCTCCCGGTCTAGACAATCTTACATCCGACATTTGCCTTCAATTTACAAGAATCTATCCCCGACTCATGACAGATATTTTCAACAGGTGCCTTTCACTCCAATACTTTCCCGGAGCGTGGAAGGAGGCCTATGTAAAGATCATTCCCAAACCTGGGAAAGACGACCACACGGATCTTAAATCTTTCCGCCCCATAGGCTTGCTGCCGGTCTTCGGGAAGCTATTGGAGAAACTATTTATTAAAAGAGTTGTCCACAAAGCAGAAACGGAAAACAAACTAAACAAAAACCAATTTGGCTTTCGCCAACAAATGAACACTACACTAGCCATACACACCGCACTAAAGTACATTCGCCTAGCAAAAGAACACAAAAAATTAGTTCTCGCAGTCTCGTTGGACATCAGGGCGGCGTTTGACAATGCTTGGTGGCCTGCCCTCTTTCAACGTCTGGCCAAAATTGATACACACAAAAACGTCTACGGGCTTATCAAGGACTATGTTAGGGACCGAACCGTCACGCTGGATCACGCCGGAGTGCGCGCGCGCAAGGTACTCACGAAGGGGTGCATACAGGGGTCTGCGTGTGGCCCCGTTTTGTGGAACATGATCCTAGACGACCTTCTGGACATGCAGCTGCCAGCGGGCTGCCACATGCAGGCCTTTGCGGACGATGTTCTCTTGGTAGTCACCGCCGACAAACAAGGGGAGCTGCAGGCATTGTCAAACGCCATCCTGGCAGGTATCAGTGACTGGGGAGCTAAAGTCAAGCTGACTTTTGGACCAGCGAAAACTCAAGTGATAGCCTTCACGCCGAAGGCCAGGTCTGTGCAGCTCCACATGGACGGCACAGACTTGACATTCGTGCCGGACATTAAACTATTAGGCATCATAATCGACGAAAAACTCCTCTTCAAACGTCACCTCAAATACGTGATAGGTAAGGCCACGCGCATTTATAAAAAATTATGCATTTACGCAAGGCCAACCTGGGGTACACACCCAGAAAACACACGCACGATCTACCATCACGTCATAGAGCCTATCATCACCTACGCCGCGGGAGTATGGGGTCAAGTGGCAATGAAAAAGAGTGCACGCAAGGAGCTGGCCAGCCTGCAGCGAGGCTTCGCGTTAAAGGCCATCCGCGCCTTCAGGACAGTGTCCACCAACGCTGCACTCGCACTGGCTCAATTCATACCGCTTGACCTCAGAATCCTTGAAGTGCATCATGTGGAGCAGACTCGCCTCACCTACACCACTCACTTCTTGCCGGTGGATGTTATGCTGGAGCGACCTACACCTGTCCGCGAACTATTACACCCAGCACTTAGAGTGGCAAAATCAGATCTAGACCACCAAGAAGCGGACGAAACACACTACATTTACACCGACGGAAGCAAGCAAGACAGCGACGCTGTGGGAGCTGCCTTTGTGTGCTTTGACCCAGGTGGCTCAGAACAACCAACCATAACCAAAAAGTTTAAACTACACAATTCTTGCACGGTCTTCCAGGCTGAGCTCTTTGCCATCCTGGAGGCCTGCAAATGGGCGACACACACATATCAAAACACCGTCATCTACACAGATTCCCAAGCATCATTACTAGCAATTGCAGACAGAAGCAACACACATCCACTCGTCACACAGATACACAACATTATACACACACACCGCAACACTAAACAAATATCTTTAAAATGGGTCAAGGCACATAGAGGCAACGTTGGTAACGAGGCTGCCGATGCTGCGGCAAAACTGGCGACCCTGCTTCACAGGGCGCCGGATTACAGCTCGTTCCCAATATCCTATGTAAAACATAAGCTCCGAATGCGTAGCCTGGACCTTTGGCAGGAGCGCTATACGTCCAGCGAACAGGGACAGCACACCAAAAGCATTTTCCCCAATCTAACCGACATCGCACACTTCCGGAAACACACAGATACACACTTCCACACAACACAAATACTCACCAACCACGGCTTCCACAAGTCATACTTACACCGGTTCCACATCACACCAGACGACTGCTGTCCCTGCAACACCAACACACCCCAGACAGTGACGCACCTGCTCACAGACTGTCCGAGGTTTGCCGCGGAGCGAATGCGGCATGAATCACTCTGCATATTCCACAATATTGACCCGTATAGTGTGGCAGAATTACTCAAGAAGGAAGACGCGCTTGCAAGCTATACGGGATTCGTGAGTCAAATCTACTCAAAACTAAAAGCCTACAACGGCACTTGAATAAACTATAATTATAATATAACGCATATATATTATATCTATTTATTTATCTTAACCGAAACAGAAGCGACATCAAAGTACAATAATGCGACATTATAAGTTGCGGCATCAAACGTATCCAATCGCGTGAGCTGCCGGAACTTAACCATCCTGAAAAACCAAAATTCAATAAAAAAAATAAAAAAACTTGCATGCCAAATTTCAGCCCGATCCGTCCAGTGGTTTGGGCTGTGCGTTGATAGATCACTATGTCAGTCAGTCAGTCACCTTGGAGTTATATATATTTAGATCAAACACATAAAATGCGCGTAAGCCTCGATTGTCTCCCACGATCTCCCATTATCGAAGAACAACGAATCCAATTCACAAATAAGCAGCCAGTAGGGAATAGCAAAAAGTCATTCAAAAGCTATATCAAGAGTCCGTTGGGCACACAATAGTCACTCGAGGAAATAATCGGAGTCCATAAAACAGTCCAGGGTCAAAATTATTAAAGAAAATCAGAAAAAGCACACAAAACAACACTTTCGACAAAAAGCGCGGAGTACTCTGTCAATTCTGTGATCTGTCAAGTCAAAGTGACAAGGTAGAGGAACGCACGGTTTCATTGGCTAGTTCACGCGCCTCATTGCTGTAAATAATCGTTGAAAATCTTTTAAAATGTAGATTTAACGCCGATTTTATTGGAACATTTAGATACTAGTAAAATCATAACGCCCTAGGCACATCTCCGCCGCGAAACCAGAACAGCGGAACCGCTGAATGAATTCCGAGGATTGAACAGCGGAACTGGGCAACGGAACCTGACACGAGTCAATTTTATCATATTATTTCCGATGGCTTGAAGTAGTTTTTCCGTGAACTTCACGTCCATTTACAGAAAAAATATTAGTTTCGCCGTTCCGCTCTGTATTTCTGTCAATTTTGACAAACCGGCGCGTAGACAACGCGGCACCGCAATAACAAGGCGGCCGAAGCGCGGAAGTTTGACTGGCGTAGGAGCAGATTGGCGAAACCGTGCGGTGAAAGAGATAGAAGATAGTTAAATCTATGCATTAGAACAGGTGGTTTCGCTAGTGTTCCGCTCCTCCTACATGTGACAGAACTTGGCGGAATTACTGCGGTTCCGCTATCATGGTTTCGCGGCGGAGGTGTGCTAAGGACGTGAAATAAACAATTAATTACTTTGGCGTAACTAATATTTATAGGCGTTTTTAAATTATCAGACAATTTTTTGCCATTGTTCTTTAATCAAGGCCAACATAATTATGTCACTTAACAAGCCAGTTTAGTCGGTTACCCTAAATCCACCAACGGCAATCCCTTACCTCCTGTACCAAGTTCACAGATGGGCGACACTGTAACGAACGCAGTACGTACGTGACGCACTTCCATGTTGAATTATGTAAACGGTATAAATGTTGTTAAGGACTTTGTAACTAAATTAACATATTACAGATGGCGTAGAAAAATATACCCAAGGATTATTTTTTTACATTGACATTACAAATACAACGAAATATTTAGGTATGAAGGTACCTAATTCATTTTCCCTTAGAGGCTTAGACAGTTAATTACTTACCTTATTCATCAAAATATTAATTAAATTTTATAAACATTCTTTACCATGGTTTACAAAATTATATTCTGAATTGACATCAATTAATTGATGAGAAGAGATACACAATGAAAACAACATTGTGATGGAGGTAGGCGAGACCGGGGCCGGTTGACTATAGGGGTAGGTAGACTAACTATCAATAACTCGGCCATAGCAATGGCTTTGAGCCAACCGATGACACCCGAGAGTCCGCTACTTCTCCCCGCTCAGTCACCGGGAGCGCGGCGTCGCGCACGCACACCGTTTGAGTGAAGGAAATTAAAGTTGAAAAATAACGTACGTAAGTAATTATTTTCATCGTAAGATTTTTTGTAATAATGCCTATTTATTCATGGTTACTGATTGTCAAAGAATTCGTAATGGATGTTTGATTCATGTTCTTTCTTATATGTATGATGTTATTTGATTTCTTAGCAGTTTTGTGGTTATGTCATGTGTTTGAAAATAAAAATGTGGTCTAATGTATAATGGGGCTGGATGACCAATAATAGTACATATAAGAATAAATATGAATCAAACATCCATTATAAATTTTTTGACAATCAGTAACCATGAATACTCATATAGGCATTATTACAAAAACATTACGATGAAAATAATTACTTACATATGTTATTTTTTATTTTTAAATTCCTTCACTCAAACGATGTTGCGGATGAACGATTAAACGACGCCACGCTTTCGGTGACTTATTGTATGTGTTTTATTTTCAACAAAAATAAAAATAATAATAATTGTTTATGTATGTTGTGCCCTTTATCCTATTTCCTCGTAGATTTTGCCCTTACAAGTCCATAGGTCAACTTACCCCAGGCGAATAGTCAACCTACCCCAAGCATGGGGTAGGTTGACCAGTTTTTCTTATTGTATAAGATCTAGCCTGTATCCTATATCACAATGAATTAAGTGCTTCTTGCTATATTTTTTCAAAGCTTAATAGTTAACCTATGAAATAAACCTGTTTTTGAATTAATATTCTATAAAGAAATAAAAATATAAGCCTTTAAGCTGAAACCTAGTCAACCAGCCCCGGTCTCCCCTACATTAGCGTGACAAATCTTCCTCTGTCGTGATGAGAATGACATTACCTATGTGGTCGGCCATAGATCACGTGGACTTTTATGGCGCACCCTGTGCTTTATGTTTGCCATGCTTTCATACAAAACGGGGTTTGTTCAAATATCAGTATTTTATTCTTTATCTAAACACACTTTTTCATCTAAGAAATGAAGAAAGAAGCGGATAGTAATACCCGAACCAACCCTTAAAGAAGCGGAACAACACTCGTACCCACCAACACTAGATGATTCTGCGGTGGAAACCAATGACTCCGACAGACTTTGGCTTCGGTCACAGACTTCTGAAGAGTTAGATCCTGGATCCATACTTCTGGATCATTTATAATTGTTAGTACAATGTAAACCCAGTGCCATTTATCAGCTACTTAGGTACTGTTTTCCTTTTGTAATAGGTAAATATTTAGGTACCTACTTAGTGATGTAAATCTACAATTTTTTAGTTACATAATAAATTATTATTAGTTGCCTTTGTTCTATGCGTGGTTGGTTGTACCAAACATCATACTTAAGGAGAGGGAGGGTAGACAGGAGCGTATGCCCTTTTTCATGAATGCGTGGTCACCTTACTTATTCTATCGCTGAACGTGCGTGCCCATCTGAAAACCCATTTCCGATTCTGCAGTTGAAAGAGGGTCATTATGTCTTCTTTACTTTATGGTGTTATTGACTCTAAAACACCCATCAACATAATATATGTAGATAGTTTCATAGATTCCACTAGGACGTGCCTACGGATGGACGGTCGATCGAACGTAAGGAACCCTCGATGGGCGAGTCCGACTCGCACTTGTCAGGCTTTTAATTATTATGTGCGCATTCAGCCATTTAAATTTCACTTTAGCAAATATACATTGCCGAAACTTCGTTGACATCTGTGCATATTTTAGAACTCTCAGTACCTACTCTACCGAGATAGGTCTTGACTACTAAGCTATTCTGTTAGCCTACCTGATATGTACATAGACTCGTCTGGATTTGAGTAAACAAGTAACATTAAATGCCTACTTACCTTTTTTTTTTTTTTTTTACGTGAGGGAAAATCCTCATGGATGTTATGCCGGACTCCTACCGACTTAAACAACCTCACGCAACGCCCAACAGCCTATGGTTGTGAGCCCCGGGTAAGCCCTCGGAAGGATGTCCCAGGACTCCCAACAGACCTACAGCCGCCTCTGCAGCCTCGCCCAGGGGGTGGTTCTGGTGCTAATCCGCGTCTTTGGGGGTGGGTTTCGGGTGTGATCCCGCTTCTAAGGGGGGTCGTGCGTGAGTTCCTCACGTCACGCTGCCGTCATGGGCCTGCTTCTGTAAGGACGGTGAGCGACTCTCTCACCGTCCTCAGACCCCCGGTCATGGGGGCCGATAGTCCTCGGCGAAGACACGTCGGCGGCGTCCAGGCCGCCGACTGCGGAACTCGGGGGGAAGAGTTCTCTGCCGTACCCGCCCCGCCGCCTCTTTCACGAGCATGACCTGCTCGCAGAAAGAGGCGGCGCAGTCCCACTTACTCCCGCTGGAGAGCATGGCTCGCACCATGGTCTCGAGCGAGAGAGTGTCCACGTCCAGACCCACTACGAGGACCTGGCGGTGTTGCGCCCACGCAGTGCACTCCACCAGCGTATGGAGCGCTGTGTCATCGCTGCGGTCCTCGCAGTGCTGACACTCGGCCGTGGTTTCCCGGTGTCTTCGCCACAGATACCTACCGAAGCTACCGTGCCCGGTTAGTATCTGTGACAGCCGGTAGGAGAGAGCACCGTGTCTCCTCTCCAGCCACTCGTCCATGACCGGTCTGACGGCCGCGATTGTGGCGAATCCCCCCTTTGGTTGCTCAAGTCGCACCTTCCATGTCTCCACGGTTTCCTGGTGGAGCAGGGTCCGCTGGGCCTCGATTTCTCGAGGCGCAGGCCTTTGGCCCCGACCCAGTGCCTCCTTGCGCCATCTAAACAGTGACACAAGGACTCTCGCTTCCAGGTCCCATGGAGGGGTCCCGGCTAGGAGACATGCCGCCTCACCGGAGATCGTGCGGTATCCCCTTATCACCCTGATGGCCATCGTCCTCTGCGGACTCAGCAGTCTGGCCACATTACTGGCCGACAGGGTCTCCGCCCATACGGGGGCCCCGTATAGGGCCATACTTCGCACGATCCCCAGGTATAGTCTCCTGTAGGGAGCGTTGGGTCCCCTGATGTTGGGCATCAGCCGCGCTAATGCGGCTGATGCCCCCCTCAGTTTTGGGACCAAACTTCGGAAGTGATGTCCGAAGTTCCACCGGCCATCGAGTACGAGCCCCAGATACTTCATCGAGGGCTCGATGCCGATGCTGACGCCCCCTACCCACAGGCTGGATCCCGCAGGTGGCCCCTTCCGAGGTCCGTGGAAGCACAGAGCCTCGGATTTGTCAAGGGCGACCTCGAGACCCAGCCGCCGAATTCGACCCACGACTTGAGCAACCCCTGCCGTGGCCTTTAGTGCTGCATCACGGTGCGTTGCTCCCCGCGCCGTAACGAGGGTGTCGTCAGCGTAACAAGTTACGCCGACCCCTCGGAGCAACGGACCACGCAGCACCCAGTCGTAACCGATGTTCCACAGGAGCGGCCCTAATACCGATCCCTGTGGAACACCGCACGACACATCTCGCCGACCCGGCCCTAGCCAGCTCGGGTAAGTTATGGCCCTCTCGGAGAGATAGGCCCCGACAATTCGACGGAGGTAGGGTGGCACTCCATGGTAGATAAGTGCCTCCCTAACGCAGCCCCAGGGCAAGGTGTTGAAGGCGTTGGCGATGTCAAGAGACACCGCCACCACCACCTCACCCCGCGAGACTGCTTCCTCTGTCAGGCCTTTAATGCGCATGATCGCGTCCACGGTGGAGCGTCCCTGACGGAAGCCAAACTGGCTATCCGCCAGATCAGGCCCCACGCGTGTGAGTTGCCCGACGAGGCGTTGTGCAATAATACGCTCAAAGAGCTTGCACACCTCGTCAAGCAACACGATCGGCCGGTACCCTGATGGGGAGTTTGCCGGCCGCCCCGCCTTTCAGATCAAGACCAGTTTCCCTGTCTTCCAGACCTTGGGAAACTGGCCTTTTTCGAGGCATGCGCTAAAAAGACCTATAAGTCGAGGCCCAAGCTCCTCGAGAGCCAGGACCCATGCTCGGCCTGGAATGCCGTCGGGTCCAGGGGCGGTGTTTCTGCGGGACTTAAGCCGCAGTACAGCCGCCCCTAACTCACCCTCGGTGACTACGGGCACGTCGTTCTCGCTGCCTTCCGCGTTGGGTGCCTGAGACGGAGCCATGCGCGGAGGAATGTGTTCCTCCGCTCTCGTCGGGAACAAGGAGTCCAGGACCCTCTCCAGCCGCTCCGGCTGGAGACTCTGGGTCAGGGGGGGCGCCTTAGGGCGTAATTTGCTCCTTACCATAAGGTACGGGCGCCCCCACGGGTTCCGCTCCAGAGTCTCCATAAGCTCCTCGCGGCCCAACTTTTTGGACCGCTTGATGGCCGTCTGGAGGGCCCTCTTGGCCTCCTTTTACCCATCGTAGAGCTCCGTCTCTCGGGCTGCCGCATCGTCTTGGCGGCGACGCCTCCGGCGGAACCTGGTGTACCGGCGGCGCGCGGTAACGCACTCCGCGCGCAACTGCGCGATTTCCGGCGTCCACCAGTACACCTGTTTTCTCGCCGGTCTGGGCCTAGCCCTAGGCATCGCCGCGTCGCAGATGTGCGACATGGCTCTCCCGAACCACTCCACCTCGGCATCAACATCGGCAGGCCTGTCCGCTGTCGGAATCCAGGCCTGCACGATGGCCGCCTCCAGGAGAGCCTCCCGATCAAGGCGATGTAGTGCCCAGCGCGGTTCCGGGGGATTCGCGATTGTTGGCGGCAGGTTAGGTGGAGGGGAGACGTCGAACCGGATATATCGGTGATCTGACGACGTCTCCTCCTCCTCCACCACACGCCATCCCTGGACACGGCGGGCGAGCTCAGGGGTCGCAAACGAAACGTCTATGACCGAGCTGAGCCCCCGCCGCGTCCAGGTTGCGACATTCCCCCGGTTCAGGATGACTAAGCCACGTGTAGTGACCCAGTCCTGAAGTATCCTCCCCCTGTCCCTGGTTTCCCGGGAGCCCCAAGCCTGCGACCAGGCATTGAAGTCTCCCAGGACCAAGACAGGGCGAGGACGGCATGCAGCGAGAACGACGTCCAGCTCAGGGAGCCATAGCTCAAATTGATGCTGGTCGAGGTTTGGCGAGATGTAAACGGCCACGACAGCCATACCCTCATATTCCGCCGCGACGCAACCCGGGCCCCTAGCGATAAGCGCTAGGCGCGAGTCGTCCGCGCCGGTCCCCCCAAAGACAGTCGCCAGGCCGTCCAGATCCACCGGGCTTCCCGGGTGAACCCAGTACGGCTCTGCGACAACAGCAATGTTGATGGACCACTGCCTGATGCTCTGGTACAGAAGGTCCTGAGCACCAGAACAGTGGTTCAGGTTCACCTGCAGGATGCGTATATGGGTGTCCATTAATGGACGTCCATCTCCGCACCCTGCCGCGAACGTGCACTCACACCCTCACCCCCCCGTGCGGACGGACGGTGCTTCGGCTTTGAGGCAGCGCAGGCCTTGCTGCCCGCCCGGTGGTCGGCCTTCTTGCCCTCCGCCACGCATTTGTAACAGCGTGGCGGAGCGTCACAGGCAAGGGCCTTGTGACCGGGCTGACTACAGCGGAAGCACCGGTCGCCCACGGTAACTTCCGCCGCACACTGCACCCCCACATGCCCCACGACCAGGCACCTAAAGCACCTGGCTTCGCGGGGCTGCAGGAGATGCACCTGCGCCCTCAGGAAACCCCCAATAAGGAGGCTTCGTCTGTCCGCGACTTTTTGAGCCGCCGCGACGGGGCAGCTCACGACTGCCGACCCGTGACCGTTGGGGCCAAAGCGTATTTCGCCTGACCTCACCTGATCACGAGGGCAGCCGCTCGCCTCCACGACGGCGGAGATTATCTCCTCCGTCGTGGCCGCGTCATCCAGACCCGAAATGCGCAGACTCGCGCATTTGTTGGGTCTGGTGACGCGGACATCACCCGTGTCCAGCGACGCCCTCAGCTTTGCCGCTAGGGCATCAGCTTTGGGGCCGCTGGTGGCGCCAGAGACCTCGAGGAGGCGGGCTCCGGTGCGCGTCACCTTGCACCGGATACCTCCCTCAATCTCGAGGGCCTTGAGGTCGACTGAGGCTTTCGCCTGCCTCAGGACCTCGGCGTATCCCACGCCCTTCGCCTTGCCCTCTGTCGTCACCGTGATGACGACGGCAGTGGAGCGAGGAGCGCGGAGCCTCTTTGGCGCCTTTGCCGCGGCGGCCTTTGCCGCTTTGGCAGCCTCTTTAGCTACCTTCTTAGCGGCCTTTGCCGCCTTTTTGGCGGCCTTAGCCGCCTTCTTCTTTGCTCCCGCCACCTCCCAGACCCCCTCTCTAGAGAGAGTCTGGGGTGCAGCGGGAGTGCTGACTGTGCTGGGGGAGCTGGGGTTGCCACCTCCACCAGATGCCGTCTTCTTGGGGGCGGAGGCCTTCCGCTGGAGACCGGGAGCCCCACTGGGTGCAGCTGTCGTAGCGTTTCGCTTGGGGCCTGAAGTAACCCCAGTCGCAGTCGCATAGGACCCCTGTGCTAGTGGTGGGCGGTACGCTCGGTCTTCTAATACGGCGAGACGCCTCTCCATCGCCGCCATCAGCTGTGTCACACTCGGCGTTGCTTTGGCGGCTGGTTTGGGAGGCTTAGGCAGCGCAGGAGTCTCAGTGTGGGCGACTTGCACCCCAGGAGCCGTCTGGGTCTTCTGGGGGATCTGCGCACTCTGTCCCACCACCACCCTACTAACTTCCTCTCGGAGGGCCCGAATTTGTTCCCGGGAGTCAGCGAGCTCAGCCTCCAGACTCGCTACCCGGCTCCTGAGTTTCACCTCCTCCTCAGAGACACTCCTGGAGAGGAGCTCCTCTAGCGCTTTCGTAGCGCCGGCGACGCATTCCGTTACCACCTTCTTTTTGCCCGCGATATTCTTGGCACCCCTCATGGCGTCAGTTATCCGGGTCAGAGCAGTGAGGAGCTCCCGAGCCTCTGGGACATCTTTGTCCTTCCCACTGGGTAGTGGTGGAACATGCATGGGTGATTTTCTTACCCTCTCCTTCTGGTTGTCGTGGTCGGATACTCTACCCCTTCCTGCGGTAGTAGCCGGTATCTTGGCTGGTAGATCATCCTCGCTAGACGAGACTGTTCCCGGCCTTCGGAACAGGCTTTTGGCCGATCCTGCGGATCGCGGCCTCTTCCTTCTAGCATGGATATCGAGACCCTCAGTTTCAGCATCCATGCTAAGGACTGACTCCGCGTCAGTCTCGACGAGGTTCAATGCAACCTCACGGTTAGTCACTGTAGACTCAAAATCCGTTGTGAGTGTGCCAGGGTTGTTAGAGATATCGATCGAGTTAATGGTTTCATTTGGTTTTTCCATAACTAATCCCACGAGTAGAGACGAAAGGGATCACTCCCCGGGTGACGCTCATTCCGGGAAGCGGGATATATACTGTAGGGTGCTCCAGGTGCCCTACAGGCCTTACGACTTTGCTCTCGGGTTTTATAGACTATCCTTGTCGCGGGCCGACCAATTAAGGCAAGCCCTCCGGCCCCTACGGTCACCGCGTACCAACTGGTGCCACCAGTTGGATGGTTGCGATGACCCTAGGAGTTACGGAACGCGAGGAGGGTGGCTGGTCCTCCCCAACTCCGACGCTGGCACGAATGCCTGTAGGTCCCTGCGTGAGCAGAGGGCCTACACGCCCTGCGGTTACTCCGCTCAGTACGCTCTGCTCAACAGAGCGTAGGCGGAGTAGCCCGAAGTGGCCTATACGGCCCCCTCCTTGGTGGACTATTGGCCATGGGCGACGACGTGCGCCTTGCACAAAGCGCACGTCGTCGTCCACGTTACCAGGGTGTACCACGTGGAGGTTGTCCTACCCCACACCCCATGCCTACTTACCTAGTATTTACATTCTACGTGCAGTGATTTAACCACGCTTATATTTAAATTTCATTAATAAAAGGGTTGATGATTTTTATCAAAATTCTTAATAAGTATATTAATAAAAATCAACTACTTAGGCATATTTTCTTTTGTCGTCATAGGTATTATACCTATTAGGTACTTATGACAAAAGAAAATATAACTGGATGGTATACTTGTCAAAAAAGAATAAAATGCACCAGAATTGTTTCATTTTTTGCCAATTCTTTGGTTTAGTTTATGTTTAATGAACGAAATTACTTATCTTCTGCTGAAATCGTTTTACTCAACCTCGGTAGGTACTAACGTTCTATCATTGACAATAACCTCTCATAAGGCCGTAATACTATCGTAAATACCGACATATTATTATACTATCCTATCGCATAGGTACACCTATAATTCCAATCCCGGTCGACAGAAATGAGCCCATCTATTCCCTTTAGATTAGTTACGTTCCATATAATAAAGTAATAGTTATTTCAATGTATGTGGTTAGAGTGAGATGAAAATAGGTAAGTAGGTACCTAGGTAGTCGGAAAATGTATTTCAATTAAGTGTGATTTTATATGCAGTTCTTATTATTCATAGAGACGTAAAGCTACACATCTTTATCTACAAAGGAATAGGCAGAGTCATAATATGTGTTGAAATGTACTGGCACAGGTTGTGGGCAGCTGTTGATTTCTTCAATTGACACGATATACCTTCCTACCTATTTTCAATTTACCAAAAAGGCTGAAATGTTACTGGCAACCGGGACCAACGAATGAATTGACAAGTCTTCCGAATCTCAGAAACGCTAGTAAATTAAAATTTCATTAACCGGTCACCCATCTAAATATTATTCATAGCGTAACATTATACCACGGTGATCACTTGCACAATACATCGGTCGGCTATCCTCGTCCGACAACGACATCAGCTTCGATAATAAGAAAACGCTCTTAGAAGTCGAGAGCTTCTATAATACAGAATTCGACTACCTATAATAATTCCGGATCTAATAAATGAAACGAATTGGTACCTATCTAATTTAGCTAATATAAATAATTTAAACTATAAATTGAAAATCCTCCGAAATGTAACATTCGAAATTAAAATCAAACAAAGTTGATTCAATAGTAGAACAACGTTGGTACCTAACTGATATTAGTGCACATAGGTATATAGATTAAAACAAGCCCTAGAGGGATTTTCTGTCAAACTTGTAGCAAAGTGCAAAGTAAGATAATGTAAATACTTTGAAAACTTATGAATCAGAAATATGTTACGTGTTGGTATTTTCAACCATCTTAGATTGAAAGGAATATCAAAAATAAACTGTTTGAAGATATAACTTTGGTAATCTATACATACACACAATGGTCGAAATATTTTTTTTACGTATGACTGAATGCTATGACTATGCTATGACTTGTATGCGTACAGTGGTCTACGACCGTAAGCTCCGGGTAAGCTCTCGGAAGGATGTCCCAGGATTCCCGACAGACTTTTGGTCCTCAACGCGGGTACCTACAATCCCGCGTCATTGGGGGACTCAAACCTCAAGATGCTTCTTACATTTATTTATAGACAGGTAACGTGGTAGATAAATCTCGCGTCTTCACCTTAAAGCCTCCACACCCAACTTGGATTTGCAACCTGGGAACGGTGTCATTGGCATTGTTAGGAGCAGCTGTGAGCAGACCATTCTCGCGAAAGAGACAGCGGGTAGAGAATCATTGTACCCTCCCTTCTTAGTTCCGCAGATCGCGGTGATGAAGAGGCAGGTTAATATACCGCAAGAAGCGGGGTTAACCCCAACTTGGTGAGGCCAGTGGCAACATAGATGTTTATTTTTGTCACACCCTCCGTCAAGTACCAGTTCCCGAAATAAAAGGTCTTGCGAGACAGGCGGACGGACAAATCGGTGTTCAGTTTTTCCTATTGTATTACTGAGCCTAACTTAAAAATAATGAATTAATTGTTTACAAAAGAATGAACATTTCAAAAATATTTTGTCTTAAACCTTTTGAGAGCGGCAGGGCTTTGATCGTGTACCTAATACTTTCAAATCGACACACTTCGCCCAGTTATCTTTTCGTAAATAGAATAACAAATGGACGTCATCATCACTTGAGAAATACTCCAGGCTTGCTTCAGAGTTCCCCACCAGACCGATTTCAACTTTTTCATTTTTCTCATTTACAGTTATACACTTTTTAAGTCTCTTTCAACTCTAAGAAAATCAGTTTTCAGGGCTCTCAATGCAAAAATGTATCCTTACCAAAGTTCATCTCATTTCGGTTTGATAATAGGCAGAACCGTAATGTCCAAAATAAAGTTTACCAAGAAGATTGTGAGCAAGACAAAGAAGTCACCCATCTCACGTGACACGACATCCATACTTCCATACTAATATTATAAAGCTGAAGAGTTTGTATGTATGTTTGTTTGAACGCTAGGATCTCAGGAACTACTGAATGGATTTCGAAAATTCTTTTACAGTTTGATAGACCATTTATCGAGAATGGCTATAGACTATATAACATCACGCTACAACGAATAGGAGCGGAGCAGCAATCAATAATGTTTTGAAAACGGGCAATATTTTTTACCGTCTGAGACCTTTCGAGGCGTACGCTGCGTAAATGGTTAAAGTTACGTAAAAATTGTGTTCTCCAAAATTGTTTTTCTTAAAACGTTCTAAAGAAAAGTCCGCGACAGCATATGTCTATCTTTTAAGGTTCGCTCACAATTTTTTTTTTTTTCTTTTTGCATCCTGCGATCGGCCTGCAAGCCTATCTAGCAGATAGGCTGTGGGAGGTTTTGGCGGGAGAGAGTTGTACCTCCACTGAGGAAACCATCTCTTAATGCATTAGAGTTTGTTACTAAACAAAGTCCCATATATATTGCCTTTTGAGCCTTCTGACATTTATTGGTTTACTTAGTGCTGATGCTAGCGTGTTCGTGTGAGCTTTTATGCGGTCCTTGTATAATTTAGCTCTGTATGCAATTTCCTCTTTTATTGTTCTCATTCCAGTAAATTCATGTAGTTCACTGGTTCTTATAAACAGTGGTGCATTGGATATAATTTTCAATGCTTTATTTTGAAATCTCTGTTAGATCTCAAGGTTAGCATTCCTTGCTGTTCCCCATAACTCAATGCCATATGTCCAAACAGGCTTTATTATGCTCTTATATATTAGTATTTTATTCTCCATGGTGACAGGTGATCCTCTACCCATGAGCCAGTCAAGACTTCTCAGCTTTATGTTCATTTCATCACGTTTCTTCTGTATATGCATTTTCCACGTTTGCTTTCTATCAAGATGCATGCCAAGATATTTCGCGGCATCCCGATGGGGTAGTATGTCATTTCCGAGTTTGATAGGTGGGCAGTTGCTCTTTCGTAGAGTAAAAGTCACATGTACTGATTTGCTGGAGCTGACCTTAATGCGCCACCTTTCCAGCCATTTGCTAACCTTGTCCAGGTGGCCTTGTTGACCCAAAGATGCCGAGTTAGGGTTTTTATGGCTGCAAAGTGCAGCAGTATCATCAGCGAAAGTAGCGGTTAGGATACCATCAGTTGTGGGAATGTCTGACGTGTAGATTAGGTACAGTGTTGGCCCCAAGACAGAACCCTGAGGCACTCCTGCCTTTATTTCTTTGAAAGTAGAGTAGCTGTCGTTAATCTTAACTCGGAATATTCTGTCCTCCAGTGGCGAGGAGTGGTTATTTTCAAAAGGGAAGCTAGTAGCGCTCGTGGCCCCGCGGACTCAGTGTTCTGTAAACGATCACTGCAGTGAGCAACTTTCACTATGGCCGGTCCATGGATGGGTGACCATCCATGTGATCACTTTGTGACATTTATTTGAGCGTTTCCGTGCTTCGGAAGGCACGTTAAGCCGTTGGTCCCGGCTCGTGGCCCCGCGGACTCAGTGTTCTGTAAACGATCACTGCAGTAAGCAACTTTCACTATGGCCGGTCCATGGATGGGTGACCATCCATGTGATCACTTTGTGACATTTATTTGAGCGTTTCCGTGCTTCGGAAGGCACGTTAAGCCGTTGGTCCCGGTTGCCAGTAAAATGGCAGTCGTTAAACCAAGTTGAAGGCTTTATTTCAACAGCAGGCATCACAACCTGCGCCTGTCCATTTAAACACGGCAATACGGCTCACAACGTATTACGTGGGACATATTATAAAAAGGTGAAATGTGGGCATATAATATGCCTCTGCCTACCCCTTCGGGTATACCTGAACCGGAAGCTAGTAAAAAAAATCTTACCTAGGTACATGTAGATGTCCAGAAAACACGAGGTTATGCATTGAAGAACATTGTTCCATATATGACTCCAATACAGCATCATACGCACTTAAATATTTCAATATTTCAATATAATTACCGCGGTTATTCGACCCGGAGCTCTCATCGTGGCCGCGGAACGCTAATTCCTGTTTACCTAACAAAACTACAGTATCTATGAAACGTCTTAATAGATGACGATTGCGATCAACCTTCCTATTGTGTACTTCAAAATTATTATTCAAAAATGTCTCAATTCTGCTATTGCCAGATTCATGAAAGCTTAAACAACTACGAATGTGTTTTTCAGTCAGAACTTGTTTTTTCGTCGAATTTCCTATATTATTGATGTCCGTAAACCCTGTACGACTCCAAACGCTACTAGAATCGGAAAATAATTAACATTGGAAACAGTAAAGTTTATTGAGTTTACAAGAACCTGTCATCCAAGTATATTTATCATAAAACGAACTATGAAAATGTTTATAGGAGCAGTCTTTTCTTTTATAATCTATAGTCACAATTGAATTACATATTTTTTATTCCAAAACTTAATTTAGTAAAAGATGTTTCTTCAGATAACAATAAATCTATTAAACAACAATCTATATTATATGTATTAACGTCGCCATTACGCATACGAACAACCTAGATTCTTAGTAGGTATTAAAACAAAGCAAAATGTAAACTATACGTAATTACTTATCTATTTACAGCTTATATACTTATACAGTACTGCACGCACTATTCCACTCACCAATACACCATGCTATTTATCACTAACTAATTATAATTAACCAATAAACAGCAAAAAAACGACCAACAAACTAATTATTCAATAATTCTGGGAGTGCACTGCTGCATTGCATTGTTTAGAGAAAATATAAAGTAGTAAATAAAAGTTCAAAATATTCGAAAGCGGCGCTAGTGTGCGTAAAGAATGTTCGACGAGCGTACTTAATTCATTAATTTTATTTAGTTATTGAAAATTCCAAATGATTGCGTCGTAAATATCATTATATAATTACGTTGTATGAAAATACATATAATTAGACTCTATGAGTGATTTTATTTCGTCAACAGTAAATTTTAGTACGTTTATTGACTTTACTTTATTATTGACGATTTTTCTCCGTCTCGTATTAAGCTATTTCCGAGTGGATTTAGAACGAGGCCCGATCGCTGGCCGAACGATGGAGAAACACTCGGAACGTAGAGAGAGAAACCGACATTTGCGTATTATTAACGAAAGGGACGAAAATATTCAGCAATCCGGCTTATTTCTCATATTCCATGATCGTGTTTTTGGAGTTCACTGAACTTTGACTGAACTGAGCGATGCACAATATTGCACATTGCTATGTATTTTGCAGCAGGGGTTTTTCGTTGAGAAGAAAATTTTATCATCTTATTTACTGACCGAGATTTAGTAATGATGTAACTTCACCTTGCTGTCAGTTCTGAAGGGGAAGCCAGCGGGAATCGGCTTCTATGGAGCCTACGCCCCTGCTGTCCTCGAGGTAGGATTTTAAAAGTGGGTAATAACAGTGAGGAAGTTGGGTTTTTATTTTAAACAACAGGCCCATGTGCCAAACCCTGTCAAATGCTTGCTGTACATCTAGAAAGGCAGCAGAGCAATATTGTCCTTGTTCAAGAGCCTCTCTTACTTTATGTACAATCCGATGAGTCTGTTCCACAGTTGAGTGGCCAATCCTGAAGCCGAACTGATGTTGAGGTATGAGACCATGTTCATTAAGTATGCGCGTTAGCCTTCGTAGTATAATCTTCTCAAACAGTTTCGAAAGAGTAGGAAGCAGACTAATAGGTCTGTAAGGCGAAACCAGATGTGGTGGTTTACCTGGCTTTAGGATCATGATGATCTCTGATACCTTCCATACCATAGGAACATACCCAATCCTGTTTATGCCATTAAAAAGCTGTGTTAAGCCGACTATAGCTTTCTTGGGCAGTTGCCGCAAAATTTCAGCAGTTATCAGACAAAATCCTGGAGCCTTGTTTAGTTCTAGAGCTTTTATTTCTCTGAGGATTTCGCGTGGCGAGCAGCTCTGCATTGGGAGACTAAGTTGAAGATCAGTGTCCAGATAGTTTTGTATTTCGTTTTGTGTATCCAGGTCGCCCTCGTTCGGTGTAAATGTTTCATGCAGAAACTGTGCAAATGCCTCAGCCCGATCTTTGTGAGTTCTAGCCCAGCTATTGTCACTTCCTCTAATGGAGTGTTGTCCCTTTTGAGGGGCCACCCTGCTACCTTTAACCATTTTCCAGAGTGAGTACTCATTTCTAGATTGGGGATTCAAGCAAACTAATTTATTTCGCAGAGTTTCCTCTTCGATGTCTCGGAGGTACTGTTTTAAGTCTGCGGAGGCTTTGTTAAACGCTTTTTTATCCTGAGGATTCCTGCTACAATGCCATAGCCTTCTAAGTCGTCTCTTTTCCAGGATCTTTGTTTTTATGTCCTTGGGTATGTTCTTGCTTCCTTGCTTCAAAGCGGCAACGGGGGTACTTTTCCAGGCAGCTGTTTGTATTAGATTAGTTAGAGTTGTCGCATAGTCCTCAATGTCATCTGCTGTTTTAAGTTTCACCTTCAAGTTGATGCTGTTATCCAAGCAGTCCCTGAAAGCATCCCAATCAGTATCCCTTGTGTAAAGTCGCTCCTTAACTGGTCTCTCAATAATTGTATTACTCATTGTGGCTATTAGTGGTGTGTGATCAGAACTACTGTCCAAACTAGCCTCCACCTTCAAGTAGTGGTTTGGTAAACCCTTATATATAAAGAAATCCAGGAGATCTGGTTTTCCACATGGGTCTGTAGGCCAGTATGTGGGTTCGCCGGCACTTAATACGTAGAGTTTGTTTATGTCCACGCTTTTCTTCAATTCTCGGCCTCTGGACACTGTTAGACATGACCCCCACAATACATTTTTGGCATTCCAATCTCCTCCACAAGAATCTTTGCCCGAGCGTTTTAACCCGGCGTCTGCTAGGTTGGGTCATAATGACCCGTGATATTTTTAAATGCGGGTATTTATGAAAATAATAGTTTAACGTTACCACGCTTCTCAGTAGCTGCGGTTAGTACCCCGCCTCCCTCGTTTCTTATGTCAACTTAGACGGTGTGCGCCTGCGCAGAAAGGTAGACGCGGTCAAACAACAAAAAGGTAAATATGACCCAACTATACATTCGATGATACCGTTTCGTGCCAACTACGTTGAGTTCATTATTTGATAATTCGTTTATTTATTTGTACCGTCATTACGTATTGCATTATATTTTGTAATTTTAGGTTATATTTGAATAATGGATAAAGAAAAACGGGAAAGGCAGCGAATTCTGGCAATATTAAAAGAAAGCAGTTCGGAAGAAAGTGAAAATTCTTCAGAATACGGGGAAGATGATCACGTTAGTGAGAAACATCAGAGGAGCCCCCTGCTAAATGTCATGGTGTTCGTAAACGAATGCCAGATATGTCCCGCTATAAAAGACAGGAAAACTACCCATACCTGTCAAAGATGCAACAAAATCATCTGCCCTGAAGGCATAATTTCTTTCTCTGGCGTTTGCGCAGATGACGGTGCTAATAGTGATTAACACTAAGATTCTTTATGACTTTTACATATATTTTCTTAAATATCTGACATTTGTCATTCCAAAACGTTAAAATCAAGTGTTAATTAGTAACTTTTGTTATTTTATTAGCAAGTTTCTAGAAGTAGAATTTTTTGTTGTGAATTTTATTCTGATTTCTTGGTTACATAAAAAGATCTATAAATAACTTATTTTTTTTATTTTATCTCCAAAATATTATAATTTAAGAACAGTTCATCAAATTAAACACAAATTTGCTCTAAATGTCATTGAAATGATAAAAATCACCTACGGTTTAAAATCGGGTAATTATGACCCACCATACAGTTGATGTATCTATTTTCTACCATGCTGACGCCGGGTTAAAGAAATTTGTAAAATCTTCCTCTTTTATTACATGTTTTGGTGGACAGTATACGGCTGACAATATAATAGGTCCCTGCATATCATGCACCAAAACTGTAGTTGCTTGAATTGACTCTCTCCTGTACTCCAAAAGGACTTCATGCCTGATATAGTTTTTGATGATAACCGCTGTCCCCGCATGAGCAGTTCCATCCGGGTGGTATGTCGAATAGATACTGTAGTTCTTCAATGTCATGCAACTGTCCGGTGTTAAGTGCGCTTCAGATACAAGAAGAATGTCAATATTTTCATAATTAAGAAACGTCTGTACCTCATATTTACGCTTAATCAACCCGTCTGTGTTCAACGTTGCTACCCTCAAAGTGGTCATTTTAATGAACAAGCTTGTTGATTACTGTTGTGAGTAGGTTCATCATTGTTGACATTTGTTCTAATAGCTTATCTAGCTTTACACCTTGTTGGATGAGTAGTAATTCTAAATTATTATTATATGCTGTTGGTTGCACCCTTAAAGCGTTTGCATAAGATATTGCTTCTGGGGATATTTTATTTTTATGTCCTGACTCTTCAAATATTTGAGGTTGCTGTTGATTTGCTTCTCTGGGACCATCTCGGTTTCTCACATTCCTAGGTTTCTTGTCTGTGGTGAAGTGGTATGTAGTAGTCTTTATTGAGTTTTGGTTACCTACTTTTCTAGTCATTATTTCTTTATACACCTCACACCCTTTGTAGTTAGCCTGGTGGGCACCTTCACATAGAGATTGTTGGCACCTCTGACACCGTGGTATTGTGTTTCTTTTCTTGGGTTCTTCAATGATGACACTTTGATAATTAATAAATTTTATCAATTTAGCAGCATTATTGTTCGGGCTAGCCACAAGATTAACAAAAAAGGTAGATGTGGGTGTCTTTTCTGGCCCATACTTTACGTTAATAATTTCTCCCTGCACTTTATTCCCAGTCTTTTCAACCTCTTCTATGATTGCACTATGTGGGGTTGAGTGATGAAGCTTCTTTATGACTAGGCGGCAGCAACGTTGGTCTTTTCTATTGAAAGTGTGACCAATTAGTCCATTTTCGCGAACCAGTGTTATAATTTTTTTATATACTTCTATATTTAGTGAGTTCAATATCAATTGGTTTTTATTAACAATTTTTAATAGAAAGTCGTCTTTACAGGCAACAGTGGTAATGAGTTCTATTAATTTATTTATGTCTTTAACACCATATAAAATAATTGGTGGAGGTTTAAATGGGCGTTTTTCCTTGGGTTCCGGCTCATCTTCTGTTAGGTCAATCTGTAGGCCACTGTATTTATAAGATGTTTTGATTGGTTCAGGAGATGGTGACTGCGATAACTTTTTCCGCTTGAAAGCTCTGGCACTTGGGACTTTTTGCCATTCGGGCGGACAAGGTGTACTTTTGTTGCCGTTAGCCAGTGGCTCATTTTCATGCCTTTTTGTTGACAGGGCTGTGCTTGTTTCATCTGGTTGTGTTTCATTTCCAAGTGATTGACATCTTGGTCTTGTAAACAGACTAGGATGAAAGGTTCGTTGAAAGTATCGTTTTCCAGTAGTATTTCCCGATGTAGATGCCTGGTTACCTACATCCACATCTTCGGTAGCAGATTTCACACTCCCTGGCCCGGATACCAGAGAGCGCCGGGGGTTAGCCGGGTCGCACGACAAATCGCACTCCATATTTGACTTTTTCATAATAACGAAAGGGTTTGGGAAATGTTCCAGCAGCACTTTCCCAAGGCACTACCGTCGCTCTCTTTGGGGTTATTTAATCCCCCAAGGCCTACGAGGGCCTGATGACAGGTTATTTACCGCCGCCTGTTACTCGGCGTTGGGCATAGTTCATTCAGCCCTGTTACTCGTTTGGCACCACCCAGGGGGCACGTGTAGGGTGGGTCTAGGATAAGATGGTAAATCCTACGGACGCGAGTAACATCACCCCCCGCGTTGGGCATAGCTCATTCAGCCCTGTTACTCGTTTGGCACCACCCAGGGGGCACGTGTAGGGTGGGTCTAGGATAAGATGGTAAATCCTACGGACGCGAGTAACATCACCCCCCATTCGCTCACAATAATCTAATTTGTCTATCTCTTAAGGTTCGCTCACAATATTATAAGACTGAATAGTTTGTTTGTGCTAGGATATCAGAAACTACTGGTTGCATTTCAAAAAATATTTTACAGTTTAATATTAAATTTATTGAGGATAGCTAATGACGTTATAACATCACGCGAAAACCAATAGGAGCGGAGCAGTCATGAATAATGTTTCGAGAACGGGGAAAATTTCTTTCTTTTGAGAGCTTCCGTTGCGTACGCTGCGTAAATGGTTTAAGTTACGTTAAAAATGTGTATTACAAAACTGTTCCTCTTAAAAAGTTATAAAAAAAGTCCGGATTTCAAATTTATTTGAAATCAAATTTATTTGCAATTATTTTACTGTGTTATGTAGATAGCACCAAAATGTAATTTCACCTTAGAATCCTAGGGGTAGAAAAATTCTGACGTCATATATTTACATGTCTACCTGTGTCCATGTTAACCTTCACTCACATCCTCAATTGGCACTAAAATCATTTCCCTAACGAGGTGACTTAATTGCTGCGTTTTGTCCTCGGGAACGCTACCGAATATCTTTAATTAATTTCGGTTGACATCAGTTCATTTTTGGCTGTTTATTTTTATAGTACAGCTTCTATCCAAACTTCTTAAGTAATTTTAAAAATGCAAAAGTAAATCGAATTTGAAGATACATAGATAGACTAGAGTTTAAGGACGTAGGCTACTTTTTGTAAAGAAAACGGAAATTTTTCTTTTTTGAAGTCGGTTGAAAACATCAATTAGGCAAACAAGATTCTACATTCATGAAATTATTTTCATATAGCAAGGACTTCATATAGATATCAAATCTCTCAAATTGGAAACTCGCGTCCTGCTCGCTACTGTCACTTTCAGAGAGCCCATACATTATTGTTATGCAAAAATCACGTTTTTCCGGTTCTCACTTGATGCGTAAAAGAGTGTTCTTTCACGCGTCCTTTAAAAAGGTTTACTTATGTTGTTATATTTTATACCACTAATATGGCAACAAGGGCTAACAAAAGTAGTCAACGTGTTCTGTGCACAAGGCACAAGGACTTGATTCCATAACTAAGTCTGCAAAAATTTCGAGAAACCGATGTACAGAGCTTAATTTACAACCTAAGTGCACGTGGAAGAAAGCTCCTATTGGACTTGATGTATATGTCGCAGGCATTTTGTATGAATCCGCCGTTTACAAACGGCGTCGTCATTTTACAAACGCTCGCTGTTATGTAATATGCGGAAGGCAAAATGACAACTCGTTAATTAGATAAAATTTCAACGTTGGCTATAGTTTTAGGGTGACCATGAAGAAAACACAGTTTGGACAAATCAGACTTTATTTAAAGCCCTCTATTCCCAGTTATCGCCACTGGCTTTGTCGCCACTGCTGATAAATGGGAAAATATTCCCGACTGTTACCAGTGATGACGATTGACACATGCTATGTTGCCAGTGGTGACAAATGGTAAAAAAAACATCCCCATTATCACCAGTGGGGACAAACGACACAAAAATTGTCTCAAATATGTCGTCTACCAAGCAGGACATACACAAGAATGAGCGGTTCGATAAATAGTTTGTTGTGATAGCTGCGCAATCCGACTTGGTTAGGTTAGGTTAGAAGGCTAATGCGGGAGCGGAGCGGAGCGTAGCTCCCGCATTAAGCCTTCGTGGTTTTTTTTTAACGATGTGGTGGTAAAATAATAAAAAAAACACTACTTAAATAGTAGTACTAGGACCAAGAAGCGCAGAAAAATGACTTACCACTACATGGTTATAAAAAAAAAATAACCACGAAGGCTTAATGCGGGAGCTACGCTCCGCTCCGCTCCCGCATTAGCCTTCTAACCTAACCTAACCAAGTCGGATTGCGCAGCTATCACAACGAACTATTTGTCGAACCGCTCATTCTTGTGTATGTCCTGCTTGGTAGATGACATTTGAGACTATTTTTCACAACCAGATTCTATGGACACCTTAGCATTTTTTAGATGCCGGATAACCTCAAAAATCTTCTCAGTTGTCCACGTTTTTTTATTGTTTCTGCTTGACGATCGTAAAGTTTTTTTAATTCACCGTAATAAATGTCCTTAGAGTCACAATTATTTTGTGACAAATCTGTTAAACACTTGGTATTTGCACTTTTTTCAATAACTTTTTGCGTAACAAAATCACTACTGGACGCCATTTTGTTTGTTTTGGCCAACAGCGACACGCGTGGTAAAAAACAGAACTAAATACTTCAATTTGCCGCGGCATTATGTATACGGCGTTTCAATCGTAAATCAAATGTTTAGGCATAATATATAATGACACGGCATTATACATTTTGCCTTCGGCATATTACATAACAGCGAGCGTTTGTAAAATGACGACGCCGTTTGTAAACGGCGGATTCTTACAAAATGCCTGCGACATACAACTCTCGGTCATTCTCAGCCGGCTCAAATAGGCGAGTCCGCGTCGAAAACCAATACCTACAGATTACTTATCAATATGATTTTTTTTCTATAAATTGTACGGTCAAAAATAGTAGGGGGGGCCTGTGGTTTTTTTTAGATTAATTACGTAAAAGTTAGTTTAAAAAAATTAAAACTACGAAAATATTGACCTCGGTGTCGCGTCCGGTCCCGTATTGCAGCGAAAATTATTTTTTATCTTTTTTTCTCCAATATAGGTGTTATATGTGCATATATTCACAAATAACTTGATAACTATTTAGAGTAAGTTCGGGTAATATGGCACGCCATAAGCCTTTTTGGGAATAAAACAAATTTCTTTTGAGATCGATCCGTTTTTATTTTACAATTCAGTCTTAAAACTTATAAAGAATAAATAATTAGAATTTCAAAACAATCAACATTAAGAAATAATTAACAAAAAACAAAATCTGAACCTTCAACAATTGTCAAATTTTAACAATGGAAGGGCAATATGGCCTGGTGCCATATTAGCCACAAATCAGGTGAGCTATATTGCCCTCCAGAAATTTAACAGTCACTAATAAACTTTGTGTTACTTTGCAGAGCATATTTGTCATTTTATTTGTGAATGTGGTTTCCGCGAATCCATTATCTAAAAAAAAACATAATAGAAACAATATAAAATTATGTGGATAATATGGCCTGGTGTCATTTTAGTCATCCATCTGGTGAGCCATATTGGCCGCGAGAACGTTTTTAATAGGTAAAAGTCTAGCCTAAAAATGAGCAAGAAATATGTTTAAAATCTATCACAATACTACACATGAATAGCTAATCTACAAACTTGTGTAGTACCAATGTAAAAATAACTACAATTTCAAGAAATATAATGAGTAAAACTTACCAAAAAATTAGATCACTCTACGTAATTTTCGATCGAGCGCCCGCACGGGACGCACATGCACACTTCGTCTCGTGTGAGTTGACTGAGGAAGTCAGGGGAAGGGGTGCGTTGCTATGCCGAGTCAAGCGGTCGCAAGAGTTCATTCATTTCAGAGAAATCGCAGTAGGCCAAATTGACCGACCAGGCCATATTACCCGAAATTACTCTACTCTATTTATAACATTACTAAGCCATTATCGGCATTACTAGACAAGTTACAACTGGTTGTCTTTACGTCCGACGTTCAGAATTGACTTCAGTGGCGCGCACCGATTCGTTCATTACTCTGTATCTCTAGCGACTGCAAGAATAGTTGTTCGAGTAATACAAACTGTCAGTTTTACCGCACTGGTGGTAAGGACTAGACGTCTGTGTGTCATCGCCCCACTGTTTTATTAAGGTACGTAATCATTTTCGGTGGCTTGGTATACACCTAAAATTGATTTCGGTGCATCCATTTTATCCTCAATTATTTGAACAAATAATGTAAAGCTATATCAAAAGTGTGTCTTTTATGTATAAGATTTCAGTAAAAAACATAAGTATTCATAATACAGATTACTTTTAAAAATATATAGGATTTTGCTAAATAATTTGATTTCAGTGCCCTTGATTCCGGTGTTTTTTAGTGGAAATACTTGCACGGAGATCAATATTTAAAAGCACCGAAATCAATCAATATTTTTTTATTTGCATTTTTCAACTGCCTCGTTGGTCTGGAGGTAGAAATGTACGACTGCGAATAACGAGGTCTTGGGTTCGATTCCCACCAGAGTCAAATATCTGTGTGATCCATAATGATTTCGATCCATGTTGATTTCGGTGGACACCATTAAAAAAAAGTGAAATTCCTTCATAACCATTCAGTCTATACAGTTCCCTCAACTACTGAAATGTTTTAAATTAACACTAGATTTGATATTTCATGTAAGTAAAACCTTAGTTGAAAAAAAAAAATTGTACACCGAAGTCAACCAAATAATGAGCCGCCTGATAATGACCCCTCTACTCTTCTACCTTCTTAAAGATGTAGAGTTACTAAAACTTTATACTGTTTTTTATGTGGAGATACGTCAATACATCGATTATTCATACTAAACTTGAAAAAACAGCGATTATAAAAGCACACAGTGTTCATGTAATTCCCCATAAAAGTAAACAGCGTTGTTAAGGCGGGGCCTGCAAGCCATCGGTTATGGCTCTTTAACACGTGTACGGTACCTAATAGTCACGATCTATTATTTATTAGAGTAGTGACAGGTCACACTACACTTTTGAACGGTTGATAAGTTTATTGCATTAAATAACGATTAGCGGAGGTGTGGTATCGGGGTGGAATGTTCCTTTGATGTAAAGGGGAGGATCCTCCTACTAAGTAAGTGGGTCAAGTCTAGCGGGCCAGTTCAGTTCTCTAGCTTCAGCTCCCGTATATTCAGATTCTTCCACCCAGAGGAAGCACAGTGTGGATAGGCCTGGTAGGATGAAGGCCGTAGAAGGATTCGTACACAAAGTCCCATCTACCAAAAAAGCAATTGTAGCGAAGTCGAAGCGGAACCTTTGACAGTACCTATTGAAACAGTGCAGACTAATCTTACAACAGCTTTTTGGTTATTCTGACTAGTTAATAGTGGTGAGTAGGTACCTAGTTTTGAATTACTGAAGAATCACATTCACTTCTGGACATAGGCCTCTCCTAACTTGATATTGAGAGAGTGATTGACGTCATAGTTGGTACCCACGCTAGCTAGACGGATTGTTATTGGGTTCTGAATTGATTTTCGACGATCTCGTCCGTTAATTCAGCATGTGCACCACTCGCAGGTGGGTCCCAAAAATCTCGGTATGGCTTCATCATAACCAGGCATATAGATACGCTGAAACTCAAAACAATCAGAATATGCGTGAAATCTTTACAGAAATCAACTTACCAAATGTTTATTGGTGTTTGTGTTGCTGTTGATGCCTATTGGCCATTAACTGAAACAAATAATATTATTTTATTTTCAAGTTTGATGTTCATCGAATAAATGTTATGGGATATTTTTCGTATTTAGATTGCTGTCTACCATTTATAAAAAAGGGTTTATTTTCCAAATGATTTATACACACCGCAACAACCAGACCGTAGTCATATTTGATTCAGAATCCTTACATTCCGACCCTATTCAAACATTGTAATTATTTCGTAGCAAAAAGTGATTAGGGGCTTTCGGTTAGCACAACAAGTATACAAAGCTTTAGTATTCTGAATGCGGTATTCAAAGGAAGCCCTGTATTTACTGCTCGTTCGCTCTAACTTTGCCGCTCGGCTCTATACTAAAGTCGAATTTTTAATTAGACGAAGTAAATTGACAGCAAGTAATGTCACTTCTTCATACAATGTTGCTTATTTTCTATGACGAAGAGACATTAGCTACTGTCAATTTACTTCGTCTAATTAACAATTTGGGTATACGCCTCTACGCCAGCGGCAAAGTTAGAGCGAACGGGTAGTAGGTACCTATACTTAACATGTAATCATAGGATATAATTATGTAGGTAATTGCAGCCCCGGATCTAGAGATTTTTTTAAGGCGGGGCAAAATGTGAAAATGCCGCCCCCATTACCCCCGCCCCTCCCCTCCTATTTTTTAGGTTCCGTAGTTCAAAGTTGAGAGTAGTATTAGCGAGGTACAAATATGTGTCTTGTACAGCAGTCACCTACAATTACATATATGGTGGCGTAAACCGCGTAATGAAATGAAAGGATTTTGTAGATACCTACGTATGAAAATCCGTCATGGATGCTATGCCGAACTCTTACCGACACAAATCCTACCACTGCCTACGGTCTGGATCCCCGGGTAAGCCCTCGGAAGGATATACCAGGATTCCCAACTTTTGCTACCATTGCGACCTTACCTAGGGGGTTCGTGTCCTCTCTCGCATCTTCGGGGGTTGTTCAGGTGTTATCCCGCTTCTTGGGGCGTGTAGCATGCGTGAAACGCTCATTCAACACTGTCGTCTTGGGCCTGCTTCTGTTAAGAAGGTGAGCAGGCCCCGCCGTCCTCAGGCCCCCGTTCATGGAGACCGAGAGTCTTAGGCGAAGATAAGTCTGCGGCGGGAGGCGCCGCAGTTATCTCCAGTTTCACGCTTCCTCCCCTTTACTCCAAGCCACGCCACTCACGAGCATGAACTTACTTACTTCCACTGGAGGTCATGGCCGCCATGATCTCCAGCGAGAGAATGTCCATGACCAGACCTGCTAATAGGACCTGGCGCTGTTGCACTCACGCTGTGCACTCCTTCAATGTGTGCACCTCGCAGTGCTGTCACTCAGCTCTGGTTTCTCGGTGTATTCGTCACATATAAGCTCCCGTGCCCAGTAATCATCTGCGACAACCGGTAGAAGAGGTTGCCGTTGCTCCTCTCCTTGTGAAGATAGAGGGTAAAGAAGAAAAGGAAATCTTACAGCTGTAAATGCACATTTTTGTGTTTCCTGGCATTTAAACCTACCAGGTTTTCTAAATTAAATATGGAAATGCGATCAGGCCCGGTCGAGATTCGCCACGAGATGCCACCTCTTTTCTTCTACGTCGGACCGCCCCCTTCTGAACGGTCACAGGATGTCTAGATAGTCCTTTAGTAGTATTATCGCATTGTGAAGAGACGGTAGAGGACGGATAGGAGATCTTTCAGCTGTAAACGCACACGCTTTTATTTCCTGGCATATAAATCTACCAGGTCTTCTAAATCCTATTGCAAAATGCGGTCAGACCCGGTCAGAATATGCTTCGAGCTGCCGCCTCTTTTCCTCCAGCTTAGGCCGCCGCCTCCGTTGGACTGCCAGATTAACTCAAGTGCCTAATCAAGAGCAAAAGTGCCTAATCCTCAATTTAATCGTATGCAAAAATGGCCTAGCATTTTTCATTTTTAAGACAAAAAGAAAAGAAATTTTATAACGCTATTCGTTGACGTATGGTGCAACAAGAGATATTTTAAGAACAACACAACAAATTTTCAAAACTCAGAATATAAAATACTGTGGCCGCCCCTGCGTTGGCCGCCTCCACAACATGCTGCAAGTTTGTAAATAAGTGATCTTAGAGTATAAAGATGCATGCATCTTGGAATTGTTTGCTTTGTTTCAAGCATCTGGCATATATCTATATTTAATTTCTGATTAATTTGAGAAAATACCATAATAGTTTCTCTTGAAAAGAGTGGAGTGTTTAATATTAGGTAGGTATCTACTATCGTCAAGGTTATTAACTGATGATTTGTGCATTTGTCTGCAAAGTTTGAATTTTTCGCCCTCTGATTTGCCGCCCCCCTGATATTGCCGCCCGGGGCAAGGGCCCCGGCTTGCCCCCCCCCCCCCCTAGATCCGGGGCTGGGTAATTGTAATTTATCATCTTTATCCGAGTGTGATTTTCAAATCGCTCAGCTACGCTGTATCAATGTTCTGTACGCGGTTATACGTTATAGCTAGTGTTCTGATTGGTGATCACAATTTTACATTTACGAACGTTTCCAAGCTTTGGAAGGCCGCTTATAAATTGCAAGCGGTGGATAGTCACAACATGCCCCTGTCCATTTCAACACGGCAATAAGTTCATCACCAGTCACACGTGGAGTTAAAACAAAATAAAGTTTTGAACTTTATTTTGTTTTAACTCCACGTGTGACTGGTGATGAACTTATTGCCGCGTCCGCGAAACGCGAATGCGCCCACATTTGATGTGGGCGCATTCGCGTTGTTATTCTTCTGCTTTGGACATAAACGCTTGACTATACCATATTCTTACAATCAGTAAAATCACCCTATAGCAGCCCACTGCTGGACATAGACAGGTCTCTTCCAAATGACGCCACGACACACGGTCCTGCGCCTTCCGTATTAACTTCCTCGCTGCAACCTGTTCCAGGTCGTCGGTCCATTTAGCAGGGTAAATACTTCTTTCAAAAAAGTAAATACTTCTTTCCATTCAGAAGAGAAAGGCTGAATACGTATGTTTGATACAGTTACAGTTGAAAGCTATTTTATTAGCTTATTTCCGAAATTCGACAGTAAACAGGTCATTATGAATTAATTTCGGCAAGTTGGCGTTGTGTAAGAGTATCTACAGTAGTTATGTTTTTCTTTGCCCTTGAACGTGAGCCGTAGAGCAGCAAAGGTAACCTCTAGCTAGATTAATAATAATAATGTATTTTGAAGAGAAAAAAAATGTTTTCGTAGCAAACAAAATTAAACTATAATCTAGTTTAAATAAATCAAATCATCTGGAGCCGTTAGTTCTATTATTCACACAATTGGTCTCACTTGGTATTCTACTCGAATCTTTGTTCAGAATCAGCGTTACATATAATTCAAATCGCAAACCTACTTCTAGTGAGAATATTTAACAGCTCATGGATCTCAGACATTTGTCTATACTATCTTATATTGTACAGAGTAAAGATTAAATTATCTGTTTTCAGTCGTTTCTACTAAACTACAGAACCGATTTGAAAATTTATTTCACTGTTGGGAATCTACACTATCACTGGGTAACATAGGCCATAATATTTTATTCTCGTATTCCCACGGGAACGATAGCTACATGTGTGAAACCGCGTGACGTCCGCTAGTCATTTTATAAAAGCTAAAAGTTTCACTGAGCATATCATGAGAATGATGATCGACTGTGAATCACGTGTCATGGTTACCTTGCCATTTATCGGCAAGGAGAAGTCGGAGGCATAATGTAGTTTTACATAAAAACCAATAAACTCGCCCACACTATATGAAATATGATTTATAGTAAAATCTCATAAGTACAAAAAAGCTTACAATGCCAGCTAAAACTGTAGAAAGCTGTTAAAAATTCTACAATGGCTAGTGGCGGCTTTTTGTCGCGCGGATATACAACGAGCTTTGTGACGTCACCGGATACGTGAGTGCTGGAATCGACATAGGTAGGTACAACATGGCTACTTTCTAAAATTAGGTCTTGTCATTCATTGAGATGAATGGGTACCTAATCAACTTCTTTGGTTTAAAATTGTACTTAAATGCTGCTCTCGGTTGTAGTTTTAAAAAATAGAGTAGGTAAACAGATTCTTTCTATGCAAACGTACTCTATATTGGACTGTATCATTTCCATTCTAGGACAAATCTTAGAGCTCGTCGGGGTATCTCCACTTTAAGGAAATAAAATAACCTTTACTGTCGTCAAATTGTATTCCTAACTGTTGTACGATAGGATTGACGAATCAAGGGTGTGAGGCAGGTTCCTCTCCCTCCCCTCCTTCATTATCAGAAATAAAGACTCAATAATTCTAACTTGACGACACCTAATGGCTAATTGCGTGTTAATAGTCTTATTACAAGAGAAGTAGAATCCCAAACGAAATGTACAGAGACTAAGAAAAAAGTGAACTTATGAATCGCAATTTGGAATGGAACTGGGAGTAGCGAACAAATGATGATGATGAATGTGAACATAATAACGCTAATGGCGATACATGTTTTAAGTTATGAAGTAATAACGTTGTGTCATCGTTGTGTAATTAGTAATATAATAGCTAAAATTTAAATTACGATTAGCAAAAACGTTGTAATAACCTACGTTAATAAATTAAGCTTTTATGCGAGGAACAAAACCTTAACAAAATGAAAAAATTGTAGCATTATTTTGGTGCATTGATACTATTAATTTTGAGTAAAATTTGCTAGTAACTCAGATTAATAAATATTAACAAGCATTATATTTTGTTACTTAAGGAAACAAAATACATATAAGGTACCAGTGTACCTACCACTCTTAAAAAATACGTGAAAATCGCATCCAGTAATTGCATATCTTTGTATTTGTAAAAATAGTGCTGTTTCATTTTAGTAGTCATTGTAATTTTGGCGCCGAGCGACGACACAACACGCTGCGCTGCGCTGGCCGGATTTCATCAACTTTCGCTTTGAAGGACATTTTGATGACTTTCCAGCTGAATTATAATCTTAGCGGTAATGAGCTTTATTGTGCTAACTGTGTACTCATTATTCTACAGTATATAATTTACCCAAATTTAACCAAACATTTTGTCTTTTCAAACCTACTCTATTTAAACTGGGTAGGTAGGCAGGTACTACAAACGAAGCATCAAAAGGAATTCCTTTCTAGTTTATTACTGGTACTTTACGGAGACTAAGTTCTAAAGTGGAAATGTTGGACACCTCTTTGAAAGGGTTAAGTTTACAAAATTACTTATATTTAATACCGCTAAGGTACTCCTCTACTAGCTACTTGAAGAGACTTTGACTTTCATTACCACTTGACATTGATGATCCTCTGGTTACGTAGGTTACGTTGCATCCTATCACAGTCCACTGCTGGACGTCGGTTTCTCCCAATTTCGACCTGACCAGACGAGTTGGGTCAAGGCTTTGTTTTCTTCGCATTTTTAAGCTATTGCATAGCTTCTATCGCGGGCCTTGAGCGTGGAGACCGAATCCAGAAATTCCGTCACGAAAAAAGCGTAACACTCAGCTATTCTCGGCCACGCTCGGTCACGCTCGTACATCTCGCACTTCATAATTCAAAAAGTGACGCTTGTACCCCGAATCGATCTTGCACCTTCTGCGTACCGATCCGCGTCTTAACCACTCGACCAAAGTTGAATTAAGAGTACTGGTCGAATTTAGAGTTCTTAATGTGAAAACAGTTTCGATGCTCCGATTGAAATGCGTCATAGATAAGAATATTGACAGCACTTTGCAAATCACCTACTAACTTTTAATTCACAATTTTTCACAACGGACACGGTAATGTTTACCTATATGTAAAATAACGACACGAATCTATAAGGGTTCCGTTTTTTGCCATTCGGCTACGGAACCCTAAAAATGCTATGCAATAGCTTTACCGCGGCAGTCCCCGAGTGCCTCACGTCTTTTTTTTTGTTTTATAATTGTGGACAATCTCACACAACATCATCTATTCTAGCCCAATATAAGCTTGTGCTATGGGATCTAGACGACTGAAAAACATAGTTATATATTTGTCAATACATAGGTACATATTATACCTACATAGAAAACTCCAAAACTAACAAAACTGTCAATGTGAATATTTATTAAATATGCAAACTTGAACTTCAAATTGCGGAGCATTTTAAACAAGTTTTATTGTTTTCGTTTAATGTTAAGTGTTTAGCTTCATTATTTTTCTAACCATGTTTTCAAAATGGTGTACAGTATGGTCTCAATATCATACCTACATATAATTTCGAGGGGATGGAGCGAAGCAACTCCAACACAAGTACCTAGGTAGTGAAAATGTAGCCCCTCCGCCTCCTACCACGATTGAAAGTCTCTTATATGGCCTCCAAAGTCGTATCAAATAGTCGAGGCGAGGGTAGACAGTCGGAACGAGTTTAAATAACAGTCCCACACGTTGTATTGAACAGCTATTTTTAATACAGTTGCGAAAAAATTAAGCAATTTTATAAAATAATAAAAACACAATAAACCTGAATATCCAAAATGGCGCCAACCGTAAAATAATATATACCTTTCTAAGCAGAGACTATGGCAGCGCACTTCATACAGCCAACTTTTTTTTATATTTATAAATTGAATTTGGCCGATACTTATAATAATGTATGCTTAAATTTTAATTAAAATTACTTTTAATCTGATATTGAAACAAGTTAGTATCTTTTTTTAGAAATATTTGCATGAATCACAGACATTATTTTGACAATTGGGAAAGAAAACGCACGAGTGCGGGAATGGTAAAGAAAAGGCACGAGTGTGTAATAGCCCACATCCCGAACGCTTTATGTCCCTGCGCCACTTTTTGAGCAACTGTATTAAAAAATATTTTTATGATACTTTCTAGAATCAACAAAACTTATTAGCTCAACAAAGGATTTTAATTTAAAAATTCGTGCAGCTCTCGACTCCATTTTGTATCAGTTAGCAGTTATAGCTGTAATCCCGGATTACATCGTCTAGCGTTCAATGGAAACAGCATTAAGGTTGTCGCGATTCGCTCTTGTCGAGATAAAAGCGATTATGGCGTCGATAATGTATGTACTATAGGATCTTACTACCTACGTATATTACGTAACTAGCAGTATTACAGTGAAATAGTACTCCTGCGGCGCCACCAGCTGGGAATTGTATTCCCGGTCCTGTATCACATATTGGGAACGTAAACGTATTCTATGGGTAAAACTTAGACTACGTATGTATTATAAACACCATCCACATAACAAATTTCAACCAGGTCCTTTCAGCCATTAGAGCGTGAAAGAGTAACAACATCTATACATACTAACTTTCACGTGAATAATTTAATAAGTGAGTAGGTATATGGACATGAATAAATTACTGCTCTGCTCCCTTGAGCAATAGCGTGGTAGCTTTCCTTCCTCAGGAAATCTACCATCTAATAGAAAAAGAATTTAAAAATATTTTTGTTCAAATCGCGTTATTAAGTAGGTAGTTCCTGAGACTGACTGACCCCTTTTTTTTACGAGAGGAAATTGTACATGCATGCCACTAATATCCAAAAACTTGACCTTGTTTTATAATGTTTTCATTCATTTCATTATTCGTTGTGCAGTCTGTGTTATGTTTTAGATAATTTTGCCAGGATTGATGGTATACCAAACTATTGAGTAAATTACTGTTGACGGTAACTTCATGAATAATCTAACTAAGCTAACACATTATGATAAGGTTGTCCAGACCCTCCAAAAAGCATTTTAAGTATGATTACATTAAAAGCGTTTTGTATTTAATTAAGCCGCCCTTTCAGCAGGTCCTAACAAAATAGACATTGTAATTAATATACTTCGACATTATGTAAATTCATTTTTATTTTACATGTTAGGTACTGAGAGTTTTTTAGTGTTTAAAATTATCACATTGAAATGTAACCACGTTTGTATAATATTATACTTCTGAAAATAAATTTTAAGACTTCAAACATTGGCATACGAGGGTTAACGTAAATTAAATATTTTCTTCATATCTTAGTTGACATTGTAGTAACTATTAACTATTAACCAGCTACTTCTAGCTTTCAACAGCTGAATTAGCAACATTGTTAGATAAAGATATCAGAGTAGCGCCAAGTACTCGTAACAAATAGTTTACATTGTCACTCGTTACATGCAAGTTACAAATTCAATACAAGTTACAAACCGAATCACTGTTTAGTTACGGTAGTTCCATTTCTGATTAATTTGACATACTGTTGAAATGTCTGTTTACAAATTATTTCCGTTTCCCGACAACGCTAATGGCATCCACGAGATTTATCAAAATAAAATAGTTTTCAATGGAACTTTTGTTAGTATTGAGCATTTTTTTGTTAACAGTTAACTGACGAGTAACGGTTTTGATCAAATCGCCTGAAATGTCAGTAATAGCTGAATGTTGACATCAGCTGCAGTGACGAGAGTATATTTGTAGTAGACAGGATATTACTTATCAAATTTCATAGTTCTAGGACAACGGGATCGGAGAGTAGGTATCTACCCTGTTAATTTTGATTATCTATCCGGCCGGATACCCTTTCCTACATGGGTTTCGTTTTTCCTTTTGAGGTATGGAACAATAAAAATTTGTTCAAAGTTACCTCACAATATTTATGGAGTGTGAAGTTAAATCTGTAATACGCTGTATGAACCCTAACCCCTGACGCCTATTCGGATAATATACAGCAGTTGCCTACAGACGTGGAACGATCACCTATGAATAACTAACACTACCCTTACTTAAGATAGGTATTACTTAGAGAACTATTAAACACACATGAACGAACATAACTTATAGCCGCGTGTCCAGACTTGCTAAAATCATTTTAATTGCAATACTTCTGGCGGTATAACTCATTGTTGGAGCTCAAAACACTAATTGATTATAATTGTACTTTTTAGAGCTTTGATCCGAAGGGTTAAATCGAGACGTTGTTACTGTGACTTCGCTGTTCGTCTGTCACGAGGCATCTCAGAAACCGTGATAGTTAGAAAGCTGAAATTTTCACGGATGACGTATTTCTGTTGCCGCTATAATAACAAATAGTAAAATCAGAATTAAATTTTAATCACTTCCTTTTAAATTCCTAATACCTACTATTGGCACTCTGTCGAGAGCATCTGGGGGTCATATAACTCGATCCAGTGGTCACTGTAGTAGTAGGAGAGATTACAAAAGTTTAAAAGTTAAATACCTACCTATATACCTACTTACGAGTATTTAATAAAGAGTGGGTAGGGCCTAGTATCAGTAGTCCGATTGAATAGTCCGATGATCGAACTACTGAGACTTTTCCGGCTCAGTAGTCCGATGATGCAGATGATTATAGATCATCGGACTACTGAGTCTTTTAGTCCGATTCGACATTCCGGAATACGAAATGGATGCAGTAGTATTACATTTGTTTTGCATATTAATTTTTTCCAACAAGCTAAATGTAAAGCAATTTTATACAATAACTAGCTGACCCGCGTAACTTCGTTTGCGTGATAAATCAAGAACCGCTCGACCGATTTTGTGCAAACTTCACATAAACCATCTACTAAATAGTCCGAACAAAGCCTAAACATTGGGTTTGGCTAGGTAAGCCCGATCTCGAGTTATAAAATTACAACGAAAAGTGGCATTGATTTTTATATATATAGATAGGTACTTTTTCTACTTTACTTTTTTTTCTTTTTTTTTTCTTTTTTTTTCTTTTTTTTTCTTGCTTTATATTTAGCATGTTGGAAAAAATAAATATGCAAAACAAATGTTAATACTACTGCATCCATTTCTTATTTCGGAATTTCGAATCGGACTAAAAGACTCAGTAGTCCGATGATTTATAATAATCTGCATCATCGGACTACTGAGCCGGAAAAGTCTCAGTAGTTCGATCATCGGACTATTCAATCGGACTACTGATACTAGGGGTATTAAAGATATTTTTTACATAAAAAATAAATATCATGCCTTGCAACTTACCTAATCTTGCCTTAACACTTAACTTCTCTTTCATAAAACAAAAACAACCCTCATTCCAAGTAAAAATAAAGACAAACCATCGTCCTAAAACACCAACAGTTAAAGAGTTAAAAACCACAAATGAAAATCCTTTTCGCTACTAAAAATAATAGCTCCCGAAACTAATTAATTACGCCGAAAGTAAAAAAAAACAACCTGAACAAACTGCCTCACGGACGTTCCCGGCCACGATAAATCTCTTACAGGACTCGAAGCTGCAATAAATAGGTATATCTACTGACATTACTTCAGTAAGCACTTTAGCAAGAACAGCTTGGCGCTCAAAAATCAGCGAAGGTATAAAGCTATTTGAAAACACTCGACTATCTGAGATGGACTTTAAGCGCCAAGTTCGCAAAGCCCGACCGAAGCCTTCCTACAGCTACACCTACAACAGCGCTGGCCGGCTCTACTGTGCAACGTGTAACCGAGTGTTCAAGACGAGGTTCGGATTTTCAAGCCACCTGCGAGCACACGCCAGGAAATAGCCAAGGTCGCTGTCGTCGGATACGACGCGGACGACGATGATGATGTGAAAAATAACAAGGCTTTGGCTATTAAATATTTGTACCTACCTACATTTACTACCTACTTTACTAAATGAAAGTAGTACTTTTCTTACTATTTACAAATAAATGAATTTGTTGTTAAGGACCTTGTCACTAGAAAGCTTGTCCAAAAAAGCTATAACGAGTTAAAGGAATGTTTGCGTCACAAGGACGCCAGGAAATGATCTAGGTAGGTACTTGCTCTACTAGGCTACTCAAGCAAATAGGCCTTGTTCTGGTTGTTTTCTAAGTAGGTACCGTTTAGAGGGTTTATACAAAATTAACAATTTTAAATTTGACCAAGACTAAAAAAACGGCGTGAAAAACGAATATTGACACAAATACTAAAGCACCTTTCTATATCAATCTTTAAACCAACATACTTCAAGTACCTTCTAAAATAAACATACATTTTTATTTTATTTAATATTTATGCACACAAATAACAACAATAAAAGAATTAACATTAAAAGAAAAGAAGAGTAGGTACAACGGTACTGCTTATTTCTAAAATAGAAATTTCTTCCAGCAGTCCGACGACAGGAAAGCGTGAAGAATTATATTAAAATATGAGGTAGAAGTGTAAAAGAAATCGGGATTATATAAAGTGCACACACACAAACTTATTTTATCACTATATACATACTCATATACACAATTAGACATATACATACATAAATACATACTACATATACACATATATATACCTACACATTATACATATCATATCTATGAACTTATCCATCTAAATGATTATATGACCAAAAATGTAAGGAATAAACAAAATTTAAACACAACGATCATAGAACATTGGAAAGGAAGTGCGAACGAACTTTCTTTTTAAACACTGTTATTGATTTTGAATTTTGTATATTAGGGGGAAGAGAATTCCATAATCTAGCTGCATGGACAGAAAAGGAATATGAGTAGAAGTCGGATTTATGGGCAGGAAATCTAAGAGTAAAGCGTAGATGAGACCTACAAGGAGCATCAGGATCACGCCTAAAGGAAAACCGATCCTTGAGGTAGGAAGGTGTAGCAGGATTGTGAAGGATGTTATAGAGAAGACAAAGTATGTGAGTGTTCCTGTGAAGACGGATAGGGAGCCACTTGAGTTCCTGACGAAAATGGGAAACATGATCATATTTTTTGAGATTAAATATGAAACGGATGCATAAGTTTTGAAGTCTCTCAAGCTTATTTAATAGCTCCTCGGTGGCATCTAAATAGCAAGCAGCAGCGTAGTCTATAATGGGAAGAATGAGAGTCTGAGCCAGAAGAATCTTAGTTTTTAAGGGTAAAAAACTCTGGAGGCACTTCAGAGTGTGGAAAGTGAAATGAACCTTCCTGCTGACTTCATTAATTTGAGGACTCCAGGAAAGATTGGTATCCATTAGTACTCCTAAATTCTTAACTTTATCTAGATATGGTATTTGAGTTCCGTTAAGAAGGACAGGAGGCATTGTGTTCATATCTAATTTGTCGCGCATGTACTTGCTCCCAATAACGATTGCCTGCGACTTTCGAGGATTAATGCACAACCCCACCGACCTAGCCCAAGCACCAACACGTTCTAAGTCCTGGTTCATATTAGATATGCCAGATGGGCTATCCGAAGCCGCAAAATGATGGTACAGCTGCAAGTCGTCTGCGTAGAGGTGAAAATTGCCAGAGATAAAACCCGTTACAGAGTTGATGAAAATAGAAAATAAAAGAGGAGAGAGAACACCACCCTGAGGAACGCCTGCAGCGAGCTGACACCAGTCCGAAGACTTTTCATCAAACCGCACACACTGCGAACGACCTCGAAGATAGGAATCAAACCATGAAATGGCGGAAGGAGATATATTTACTGACTTCAACATACCAATTAATATGTCAAAATCGACAGAGTCAAATGCACTGCTGAAGTCTAGCAATACTAACAATGTAAGTTCCTTCCTTTCCATCGCCCATCGAATGTCATCAGTTACTTTAATTAGGGCAGAAACTGTACTATGCCCTGTACGGAGTCCGGATTGGCAGGAACTTAGAAGATTGTTGGAAGTTAGAAATAAAGATAGTTGCTTATGAACAATATGCTCGAGAACTTTTGAAAGGAAGGGGAGAATAGAAATAGGCCGGAAATCAGTCATTACACTAGGATTGGACGATTTGGCCAAGGGAATCACATAGGCGAGCTTCCAGGCATTAGGAAAGGTACTTGAGAAAAGAGAATAATTGAAAATATGAGTCAACACAGGTAGTAATACCGGAAGTATTGGAGTGATCATCATTGAGCGTATGCTATCATTGCCGGTAGCAGAAGAAGTAATAGAAATAAGAGATTTCCGGACCTCGTTTACAGATACCGAATTGAAGTTGAAAGGTAAAATCTGTGGTACTGGTGCAGCCGTAAAAGCCTGCAAGGTTGCGTCACAGCCGGCTTGCCTATGCCAACCGACTTGAGAAATCTCCAGGATACGGAAGAGTTACGGCCTTCGAGAGATTTATGGAAATGGTGTCTCTTTGCGTCCCTACACATTCGGCTGCAGCGGTTACGCAACGATTTATACGCAGTCAGGTTGCCCTCCGAAGGATTACTCCTAAAACGCCTTTTGGCTCTATCCCTTCGTGCCATAAAGCTTTTGATCGTGGCACTCAGCCAAGGAGCTGGATTGCGCTTAACTTTAACTCGTTTAATTGGAGCATGCCAGTCAAATAGCTCAACTACTTTGGAACTGAGATAATCTACCATATCGTTGATATCAGTGGAACCGTATATTATGGACCAATCCATATTGTCAGCATCACATCGCAATGCCTCCAGGTCTATTCCCCTAAAATTGCGAAGGTAGCGAAATTGTGCCTCGCGCTTAGGCGAGCGGAGACAGTAAGAAAGATATAAGAGATCATGGTATGAAAAGGGAGCACATAGCTGGCCATGGGTGCTGGCAATACCGGATGAAGGAACTATAATGAGGTCAATAAGAGTAGATTTACAATTAGGAAAGTGGTGAGTGGCAGAGAGAGGTAAGGCACAAAGATTGTAAGAAGATAGAAGTGCCAACAGCTTACGGGACCTGTTGTCGTTCCTCAGCAAGCATGTGTTGAAGTCACCCATTAAAACTACGTGATCATAAGAAGGGGTCAAGTTTGTTAATATAGTATCGAAGGAATCAAAATAATCAATGCTCTGATGCGGACTGTAAAATACTCCAAGTAACACTTTGGTATGCACTAAAGATATCTCCAGAAACAGATGTTCAGCTGATGGAGTGGCAAGAGAAGTGGATAAGCTAACTAACTTATACGGTATAGTAGCACGGAGATACACTGCCACCCCACCACACTCCTTACTAGTTCTGTCATTCCGTATCAAATTGAAACCAGGAAGTAGAAAGCTAGTAGAAGGCAAGGATGGTTTCAAAAAGGACTCCGAGATCAGTACAGCGTCCAAAGAAGAGTTGCTAAATGATGCCAGAACGTCGGAATAGTGACCAGAAACACTCTGAGCGTTAATGTGTACCACATTGAAATTTTTGGGATAGAAGCTAAATATGGAGGAAAGTTGGTCATGTAAGGTAACAGCTGGGGTATTATCGTTCGCACTAATAAAACTGTCCGTTGCAGAAGTACAGGAGAAAAAACTGTCATTCAACATATTTGTGGTCATATTATAAAGCAAATATGTATATATATACAAAATATGAATACAATAAAAAGATAAATACAATATAAATTACAATACCTATCAAACTACTATTACATGGCGAAACCCACCGACTCACTACGCCATACATTACACTTCCCTTTAAACATGGCTGTGGCCAGAATCAATTATTAAAGTAAACTTATTAAAAAAAAAAATGGAGTGATAATACAGTTTTTAGATAGGATAAAATAATTAAAAAAAAAAAAAAAAAATTGGATAAGTACAGCTAGGCAACACTGAAATCCACATAAAAAAAAAAAGCTTATGACAAATTTATAAATAATGCACATTTCTGCAAAAGGCTAGCGACACGTCCATACTGCACCTGTCATGCACGTCAAATATCATGTGTACATACACGTCGATGCACATACAAATGCAAAGAAATCACGCACACTGAAGCAACTTTCATTCATATTTAACGTGCATGACAACCGCAAGGCATGACCGTGTCGGGAGCTCACAACCAAAAATAATAATAGATTATAATATATTATACAAATATTGTAAAGCAAGCATTTATTATTTTCGGGACTACAAAATAAAAGAAAGGTAGGTATTTGCTTTCTCTAATGCGCCATAAAAATGGTTTCTCCAAGACATCCTTATGAAAGCAACAATAATATCCTTAAAGGTTATTATAGTACCTACATGTATTTAGACCTCCATTACCTACGTTTATTCCAGATGGCCAACATTTAATTTAACGGGTTTGTTTGCCATTATGGAACCAAAACGTACAATTACAACTTAGCAAAAGTAAGTCCTGTCACTTAATAAATAGGTTAGCAATTTTTATAACTGCTTTTTTTTCTAGGTTCTGTAGGTACTTACTAATGTTAAATTTACTTATAACATTGAAACGGAACAGAAACAGAAATACCTGCGTCCATTTTAAAAAGTACGCTGTCAGTAATTACAGACCTAATCGACAAACTGCTTTAATAATTCAACAGATTAAAAAGCAATTCCTTCCCCTAGGGAACTCATTTAATGTAATATATTCCTTAGAGTAAGATAGATGTTTTAAAAAATATTATAAAAACAAATTCTGTTGATAAATCGATACAAAAGTTTCTGAATATTGAAAGTGCAAAACTCTGCACTGGCAATGTCTACACTTTAACGTAAGTTCACTCAATACTACGGAACTAGTAGAACATCTTTAAGAATCGCTGAACTGAAAGGGTGGAATGTGCAGTCTATGATTTTAAATTAACTGTGTGAAGTTTTAACAAAATGGACGGCTCTAGGGAATTTGTGGAGTCAGTGGAAATTGGAAGAGTAGCTTTGAATGTGATCCTTCTTTTAGTACTTAGCTTTTATCTCAAAGTTAACATTATTTTCGTACCTACTGTCCAGAAATAATAACAAATGGCATTATAAACTTCAATAGATTGAAGTATTTAGATTTAGACATTTTGCGGCGACGCGTCGCCGCAAAATGTCTAAATCGCGACGCACGTCTAGCTTATTGGGGCCACTCTCATAGTTCTCAAGATTCTCTGACAGCGGCCCTCAAGTTAGTGGCCCGAGGCTGTGCCCCTTTATGCTCCGAGCAAGGATACACTTTTTTCTATTCATTGTTAGTTACAAGTTGTTACAACTTATAAATCGCCAATTATGACACTTCAACAAACCACGGCATTGAGGCAGGTATAGTAGGTAGGTATGTGTCCAATGACCTGATGTATTATATCCTCACGAACGGCCTGAATTATCTGAATAAATCTTTATTACCTATTAACCTGCCATTATTCTGCTAAAATGCTTACAGGTGGTTGTTATATCCTCAATGTGTTTGAATTAGTTGTTGGGGTTCATATAATTTCCAAGATAGTTTAGTTTATCTACCGAGTTTAAGCTTGGAATTTATCAGACCTTAATATTAATATAGAATCCTGATGATATTTATTGTATTCATAATATTATTCACGGCAATGAAAATGTGGGTAAAACTGACTCCTTTAAAATATCAATATAGTTCAGTCCTAGTGTTTATTTGATAAAAAAAAGACGTAGCTTATTTGTTAATCAAGAGTATGAGCTATCTAAAAAGCTTCAGTAAAAAAAGCTGAGGCCAAATAAACTTTTTTTAACCTGACTCTTGTAAGAGTCACGTAAAAAAATGTTTATATGGCCTTAGCTTACTCACAATTTTGAAATCCGTCAGAGGTAAGTGATAAAGAAATGAATATGCGAACCTTCTACATACAATATTTATTACTACAGCTCGTTCGCTCTAACTTTGCCGCTCGGCTCCATACTAAAGTCGAATTTTTAATTAGACGAAGTAAATTGATAGCAACTAATGTCACTTCTTCATACAATGTTGCGTATTTTCTATGACGATGTGACATTAGCTACTGTCAATTTACTTTGTCTAATTAACAATTTGGGTATACGCCTCTACGCCAGCGGCAAAGTTAGAGCGAACGGGTAGTATACTTGTTTAACACTAAGTTTACCTGCAATATAACTAGGTACCTAATTGTAATAGATACAAATTGAAATTTCTACTAATATTAGGGACCTAATGGATGTTTTCAAGGTACTGGCATACAAATATTGCCATTGAGACAACACTGAATCTACAGACAGCTTTAAAAATCATAGAACATACGATATATATTATTGTAATCGCATCCTAAGTCTACGTAATATTATGACCGCCAAATCCCAATACAATTTATGGCCTCAAAGTGTAATGTTATCTCATTCCCGGATATTGGTTATCGTTTACGCCTGAAGTCTTGTAAGTTTCGGCGTATTAGTTCAAATATGGTATTTCAGAATATTCATGAAATATAATCTCGTAATGGTAACTCAAGGCTTATGTAGGTAGGTACTAATGTTTGGTAAGTTTATGTAGTGAGACGTAGACCGTTCTATCTTGTCAGCTACAGAACACAGAGAAGTAATTTATTGTGGGTTTCTTTATAATTATGAAGATACAATTATGTTAAAGGTAGATATCACAAATGGAAGGATTAACAATTTCTTCAAAAACTCTATATGAGGAAAATTAATTTTGCGATAAAAGTTACCGTTTTCCTGAAAATCGCGAAAAACCGATTTTCCGACCTTTGATCTCAATTTTTTTTTCCAGGTAGGTACCGGAATGTGGAAACACACGTCCTATTGGTTTTTTGTACGTCATAATATTAGGTATATTGCGCAATGCGAAACCTTTTTTGTCTATAAATGTGTAAACGTAGATATAATCTATATCCGTTTAGGACTCAAAAACAAGATTGTCAATATTTCATGGTGTTATCGTATCACATTTGTCCTTGAAGAATAATAATATAAATGGATAAGGTTATTGCACAATATTTCATAAATTGTGTTATATGTATGCAATATAATTATTGTACATTGCAACATACCTATTGTGCAACTATTTGCAATGGGATATAAATCGCCATAAATTAATTAATAAACGATATAAAAAATTAAAGTCACAATAAATTATACTTTAGCATTGCTATGCCCAATATCTACTCTAAAGTATAATGTATATGTATAAGTATAATGTCCTATTGCATAATATAGAGCACTATATTATGCAATAGGACATTGTGCAATATCTAGGGTATTTCTACAATAGGAAAAAAATATCAGAGTATTCACAGTTTCTTGTCAAGATTTTCAATTTTAGCTGTCTGAAAAATATTAATAGTAAAATGTTTATGTGTAATTAACACACACGCGCATTTTTACCCTACGTGTAGGTAGCACTTTTACCTATAACACAGCCTTCATTCTACTGTGCCTATACGTAGAGAAAAAAGTACGGGCAAGAAATTATGGAAGTGTCTTATGTCATATTGTTCGTAAAAAAATGATATCCATTTGAATTTATCAATATTTTGATGTGCGCGTAATTGAAGATTTTTTGTCAACGATATGGGCGGCTCTGTTTCATAAAATTATACGCGGGTAGCTTGAACCATCTGTAATGACTTTATAATAGTAGTTTATGACACTGTTGCATAACCGTTTATCTGTCACTAGGCTGAATCTCATGAACAGTAGTTGAAATTTTCACAGATGCTGTATGTCTGTTGTTACTACAATAGCAAATGATAGTCTGTTGTTGCTTCAATAGGAAAGTCAGCTAGCATTCGTTGTCGAGGAGGCTCATCAGCTTCAGTGCGTTTTTACCCTCACTTCTGTTTTCTTTGCTCCTGTTTGTTTTCGCTCATCCAAATGATCGACTTTCGTAAAGATAATGAGGGTTCTTTTATAGTATCGGGGCGAGTTTTTTTATAGTATCACACGAGTGTTATAAGACCAAGTTATGATACACTACTTTATCTACTCTCATACTATAATACCTGATTTCATTTTGTGATATATAGTTGCTCCTTGATTTCGCCGGTAACAGGTTCATGGTCATGTTTGACGCAGTTTCCAGAATGTCTGGTGGTGTACAATTACACCATCCTCGCTTTAAGACATGTTTTGACACAAAAAACAAATTTATTTTACAAACAAAACCAAACTTTATTTAATTTAAATATAAAATGTTGGCGCCAAGAGCAAACATCGATTGCGCATGCGTGTTTCTTTTTTTTTTTCAGGCTGCGGAGGTACAATTTTTTTTAAAAGTAGAGGTTCAAACTTTTTTTTCCAGCTGGAGGTTGTTTATGGTGTATCGTAATGATTAAAAAGTTATATTATGATATAGGTGTCCATACAAGACCTGTATCGTAATATAACTTTTTTTTGGCCTGTGCGTAATGTTTGTCATAAGAGTATTGATTTCAATTTTATACTATACTATACTATACTATCTTCACGCCAAATCCCTTGCGGGGTAGGCAGAAAGAACCGAGCGCCACACGGCACGGTCCATACACACCTCACTCGCCTCTTCAACTTTCATTTTTCTTTTCATGCATGCACGTCGGTTCCTACGGCTCTTGACACCACCCTCCACTAACACATGATTAATTTGGTCGTGGTAGGTGTGTCGTGGCCTTCCCCGACTCCTACGTCCATCCACTTTCGCGTTGTATATCTGTTTTGTCATTCTTTCATCTCCCATTCGTTCCACATGCCCGAACCATCGTAGCATGCCCTTCCTTACTTTAACACCGACACTCTCTTTCAGACCAACTCTCTTTCTTACATCTTTATATTCAATTTTATAATCTTTGTATTATAGTATCAGAGTAGATAAAATTATTTAAATTATTATGACTCATATCTACTGAAGCACAACCCTAGCAGAACTCGATTGCACAATATTGTGTAATCGTTGCAATATAAATGTGTAACGGGTTTAGCTAAGCCACATTCGAGCACCAGCTTTCGCATCAAGCACAGCTACTGACGTCATCGATAACAACAAAATGAGAGGACATTTTGGGCATGACTTTTTCGGTTGCCAGTCATTCCCTCCTCGGTTTGGGCCTTTGAACCATGGCTTTGGACCTTGTGGTCGAGGGAGACCCACCGAATGCACTGAATTTGGTAGACTTGACTGCGGATCTCATGGAACAACTGGATGCAGGCGTCGCTGCCAGAGGTCAACTTCTCCGCCACCTCGTGAAGATCATCATCATGAAAGGTCAGGTCCGCATGAGCAAGAGCATGAAGGTGAAAGACCCGAACCTTGTGAAGATGGAAATGCCAATCAAGAGCATTCTAATCCTGATGGTCACGGATGTGGTCAAAACGATCAAGTAGAGGAACCCCGCGGTCATGGTCATTGTCAAAGGCCATCAAAATGGGGATTCTATAATCACGATTGGTTTGGTCCACATCACCGCGGTTTCGGACCACACCATCGTCGCTTTGGACCAGATCACAGTGGCTTTGGGTCAAACCACTGTGGTTTTGGACCAGTTCATCGTGGTTTTGGGTCAGATCATCATGGTTTTGAGCCGAGATCTTGCCCAAGGGGAGACTTTGATATGTTCGGTTTCGGTTTTGAGCACCGCGGACCGTGGGCAAGGTTGGCTCACCATAAACCCAGTCCGTATGACAGACCTTGTGGACGTCAAGGAGACTGCGAAGCTCGTCATTGCAGGCCACACTGCTCAGGGAATAAAGAGAAACGAGGACGTCATGAAAATCATTGTGGGAGAAAAGAAAATCAACCTTGTTGGAGAAAGAACAAGGATCAAGATGTGACTGGAGACACTGTGTTGGTGCAGCGAATTGTCGTGGAAAGAGCGCCCGCTAGACCGCAATCTGTTTAAAGAAACATGGATGGACATTCAATATCTTTTTATTTAATTATTAAATCATGTAATATCTCAATCTTATTTCACGTGTTTATTTCACCTGACCGTTTCTTTTTATTTCTATCTTCATATAATAAAACTGTAGAGAGTTGAGAAACTGTACATGGAAGGTAATTTAGAACTTTTTTATTGTACGACAATCTCTAATCGATAGATACTGAAGCCTAAAATGTAATTTAAAAAAAGTCTGTCTGTCTGTTTGTATCCCAAATAAGTCAGGTGCTGTCAAGTATCATTTCAATAGATTCAGTACCCGAAACTACTGAATCTATTGAAATGATACTTGGCAGAATCTGAACTTATGATCCGAGAAAGGTTCTAGGATACTTTTGATGCTAATATTTTGCACGGTCTCTTGGGGGTGATCAAAGACAAAATGGTGTTTGATAACACGTGGTCCGATTTCAAATTGCTTTTTTCTGACACAAGTATTCCCTTTCTGACATAGCAAAGGAATACTTTGAGGATTGCGCCACACAAGTTTCAATATTGAGGGTTTTGTAGTTCATAAATTAGAGACATTTCGAGTTTTCCTAAACTTAGAATTCATGGGTTCCTTTGAATGTAGGTAAGGATCATTCTAAACTTGCATGTTTGATTAATCATATAAAAGCTTAAAGATTAAGGCTATTAAGTAAAAAAATGCAGTCCAGTCAGTGAATTGTTTTAGAATAGACTTAATTTTAAGGTTCTTTTATGATTAAGCAAACAGGACAGTTTCACACGCTCCTATGAGCCTGATGAAGAAATATTTTCCTTTCATATATCTTTGCTCACTCTTTCTCTAATGTGTCGTAAACGAAGTTACAGGGGTTTGCTAGTATACACTTTAATCAATACTTGCACTTCTATAAGATAAGATAACCGTGTGTTAGATAATAATGTTTGCAAACCTTGAATGGAACGCGGTTTATTGATAAAATACGTAGATAATCATATCATTATCTCCGAAGAGATTAACAGATGCAAATTATACTCGGGGCGAAAGATCTAGGTGCTTTAATTTCCTCTTTATAATACTTGTACAGAAGTATAGATTAATTAGTGTTACGTGTGGAATTCTTCACGGACGCTATGCCGGTGTCCTGCCAGCAAACACCACGCGGTTACTACCAACTGCCTACGGCTTGGAGTACTTATAATATAACATACCTAGGTACCTAGATTTTATATTTCTGAATAAACATTAAAATAAATTTTACTGTGAAAATGAACGGTACATCTAACCTATGAAGCACTCACATCTACCTGGACGGTCTAGTTCTCTTTGCGACTTGGAGAGTTGTGAGCTGTGCTCGAAATGACAGATTTACATACATCGTGAATTCGTGATATAGAGTAGAAGATGGCGAGCTTGTTGCAGAACTAGTCAAACAGATAAAGTCTACAATCAGCGAATGTCAAATCCACTAAACATCAGAGTTAAAGATTCCTGTGGTTAGGGTTCATTTCTTACCATCGCGTTATCAATTTTATAAATTTCCTGGAAATTTCTTCGTAGGTGCTATCAAGTCCTTTCGAAGTTTTAGTTTTACATACATACATACATATACTCACGCCCCCATCCCCGAAGGGGTAGGGAGAGGCCCATACCGGCCCACATTTCACCGTGTACAATTCGGTCCCACGTAACAGGTGGTGAGCCCATCGCCGTGTTGAAATGGACCGCCAACGTCAGAGCCTCGTCCGTTGTTCAGCAGGTGCACGAGCTTGCACGTGAGGTTGACTTGGGCCCGGAGGTGTTGGTAGGGCCCCACTACACCCAGTTTTAGTTTTATACGCCGTATATCGTTTTATATCGCCTTTTACGACCACGACGATATTATATGGCTTTTATATATAATACTAGCTGACCCTCGCAACTTCGTTTACGTCACATAATGTGCACGAAAGGAGAGGTAATTTTTCATCAGACTCGTAAAGCACCGTGTGAAACGGCCCTGTTGGCTTAATCATAAAAGAGCTTAAAGATTAAGGCTATTCTAAAACAATTCAGTCCACGCCTTCGGCACGGACTGAATTATTTTACAACAGCCTCAATAATTAAGCTCTTTTATGATTAAGCCAACACGCCCGTTTAGATTTACCCTCTCATTCAAAGGAACCCTTGAATTCTAAGTTTGGCGAAAGTTGAGATGCCTCTAATTTCTGAACTACAAACTCCTTAATCTTGAAATTTGAGTCGAAAAATTCTTAAAGTACTCCCTTTCTAATACTGAAAAAATATTTGTAATCGCACCACGCGTTGAGAAATTACAACTGTAAAACCATTTTATCTTTCATCCCCTCTCCCGCAGGAACCGCGCAAAACTTCGGGACTAAAAGTATCCTAGAACCTTCCTCGGACTATAAGCTCGGAATGTACCAAGTATCATTCAAATCGGTTCAGTAGTTTCGGCGTGATACTTATTCGGGATACAGACAGACAGACAGACAGACAGACTAGAGATCGATTAGAGAACGCCCTCCAATTAAAATTTTCAAAATATCTTCCATGTACAGACTCTCGACCCTCTACAGTTTTATTATATGTATAGATAAAGTATAAGCTAACTAGAGCGTAATTAAAACCGTATTATTTCAGTAGACCTTGAGTAACATTCATTTATGAAGTTCATAAATAGAGTAGGTACCTATAGAAAATTATGTACTAAACTTTTCTCATTACTAAACTACGATTTCATTATAGTAACTGGTATTTTTATTTCTTCACTTCGTTCGTTGGCAGTAAATTTTATGAGAGCTCTTTCGTGGTCGGGGATTTTCTTCACGCAATATCGAATGTACGTTTTTGCTATTCTTCTTTAAAATCATTATGATAGCTCCTTTTTAGTACCGAAGATTATGATATAATATATCTGTAGGCATACCTATATTATCTGTGATAATAATGTAATAGTTATCGCAGTTTGTCTTTTATGGAATTCCAAATGCAACTTCAACGAACGATTTCGGTATCTACCTACCTATTGTCAATATTATTTTCTTCCATCAAAACAATAAAATTTTTACATTGTTTCTGAACTTCCGATTGTTTTATTTAATCTCGTCTTGTCTCACGTCTCCTCGCCTTATATCACCTCGCCTCGTCTTATCCCATTTCATTTATTTAATTAATTTTCTTATTATCCCATCTTACCTCATCTCTGCTGCTTTTATCATAGTACGACAGGACTATCCAATAGTCCAAAAAAGTTGCAAATCACGGAACCTCTACCTACCTGTGATCGCAAAGACCGTGTGCCTGTTTGGCACTCTAATCGTAGTATCTATACGCAATGAGTATAATCTAACGAAACTAAAAACTGACCAACAATTTTGTGACTGAAAAAACTTCCACGTTGCATTAATATTTCGTCCGAGTGTCCGAACAACGAAATATCGCGTGAGGTGTAAAATGTGTAAATTCACTAGTTCCGTCGACTTCGTATTTTGCATATTTATGCCAAGAGTTATTGTAAATTTTGCAATTTTTGGACCGTAAGATAGAGCTAGAAACCTATTTCAAAGAAAATACTTATTTCTTAGGATAGAATGAGATTGTTTTGGTGAATTAGTCAGATCCCAGAACACCCCCACAGGGGCAGATCGGTGTCAAGGAGTTTTAGTGAGTATTTATTTATTTTTTATTTAACAGTTTATGTACACACATTAAAAATACATACAGTAATATAGTTAGGAGAAAAGGAGTACAATGGCGCTGCTTATTTCTATTAGAAATCTCTTCCAGCAGGCCGGCGAGAGGAGAATGACATGAAACAATAGAGAAAGGCAGAAGTGTGGGAGAGAACTAGACAGAAAATGCTTACCTACACATACTTTCACAAATACCTACATAAATATACTTGCTCATAACATACATACATATATATAAAACTAATAAAAAAAAAACAAATACATGTATACAAATAAATACCTAAATACTTGTAGATGTATTGGAGTGGCTAAAATAGATACAACCATTTATATGACACTGAATACAATAGAGAATAGATGACCTCAGAAGTTAATTGTTGGAATTAAGATAGTGTTCGCGGACTTTCTTTTTAAACATCGCAGCCGTTTTAATGTTTCTGATGTGTGGGGGCAGTGAGTTCCACAGCCTAACCGCATGTACAGTGAAGGAATAGGAATAGAAGTCAGATTTGTGGCGTGGGATTTCAAGGAGGGAACGAAGGTGTGTCCTGCAAGGAGCATCAGGAGAACGTGCGAATGAGAATCGCTCCTTCAGGTAGGACGGGGATTTTGGGTTGTGCAGTATGTTGAATAGGAGACAGAGTACCCGAGTGTTCCTGTGAAGACGGATTGGGAGCCACTTGAGTTCTTGGCGGAAATGAGAAACATGGTCATACTTTCTGAGATTGAAAACAAAACGAATGCATAAATTTTGCAGCCTCTCAAGTTTGTCTAACAGCTCCTCTGTGGCATCTATGTAGCAGGCATCAGCGTAGTCTATAATGGGCTGAATGAGAGACCGGGCAAGAGATATCTTAATCTTTAAGGGAAGGAAAGTCTGAAGGCATTTCAAGGAGTGAAAGGTATAGTGTACCTTTTTACTGACCTCATTGACCTGAGTACGCCAGGACAAACTATCGTCCATTACTACTCCTAGATTTTTCACTTTCTCGGAATAGGGGATAACAGTCCCATCCAAGAGCACATGCGGCAGCGATGCTACGTCTAGTCTACTCCGCATTTGTCTACTACCTATAATTATGGCTTGCGATTTTTTTGGATTAATACGTAAGCCAACCGACTCGGCCCAGGCGGATATGCAAGTCAGGTCTCGGTTCATGATCGCTACACCAGATGGGGCATCACACACTCTAAAGTGATGATATAGCTGTAAGTCGTCAGCATAGAGATGGAAGTTGGTAGAGATTAAACTTGAGACAGAGTTAATGAAGAGAGAGAATAAAAGAGGAGAAAGGACACCACCCTGAGGTACGCCCGCAACGAGTTGGCACCAGTCCGAAGACTTGTGATCCAAATGGACGCATTGCGAGCGCCCCCGAAGATAGGAATCAAACCAAGATAAAGATGAAGGAGAAATGTTGATAGACTTCAGCGTACCTAGCAACATGTCGAAATCGACTGAATTGAAAGCACTACTGAAGTCCAACAACGTTAACAAAGTGAGCTCTTTCCTCTCCATAGCTAAACGGACATCATCGGTTACTTTAATGAGGGCTGTAACGGTACTATGTCCCTCACGAAAACCCGATTGAGATGAGCTAAGGAGATTGTTGGTGGAAAGGAAAGAGAAAAGCTGCTTATGAACAATATGCTCAAGAACTTTAGATAGGTATGGAAGAATGGAAATTGGACGAAAGTCATTAAACACAGAAGGTTTAGAGTTTTTTGGCAAAGGGATGACATATGCCCACTTCTAGGAATCGGGGAAGGACCCAGTGGAAAGGGAGTAATTGAATATGTGCGTTAAAACAGGGATAATAGCAGGGAGTATAGGTAGGATCATCCTTGAGCATATATTATCATTACCAGTAGCAGTAGAAGAAATGGATAGAAGAGATTTCCTAACATCAGTTATAGATACAGGAATAAAGTCAAATGGAGAGATCTGTGGAATAGGCCTAGACGAGAGGGTTAACAGTGTCAAGTTTTTAGCAACTGTATCCAAGGAAACTGGCGTTAATGCAAAGTGTCTATTCAACCCATCTATATCTATGTCACTGACATCAAACACAGATGCTTTACCTATTCCGACAGACTTAAGAAATCTCCAGGTATCAGAGGAGCTACGTCCTGAGAGTGATATATGGAAATGGTGCCTCTTAGCATCTCTACACATACGACTACAGCGGTTTCGTAGAGACTTAAATATCAGTAGGTTTTGCTCTGTTGGGTAATGCTTGTAGCGCCTTTTTGCCTTGTCCCTACGTGCCATATGATATTTAATAGTGTCATTTAGCCAAGGCGCAGGGTTATGTTTAATCTTGACCTTTCTGATTGGAGCATGTCGATCAAATAAGTGAATAATTTTGCTGTTAAAAATAGTGACCATTTCATTGATGTCATTCGTATCATACACCGGCGTCCAATCAATGTGATCAACATCTCCCTGCAATGCCCTCAAATCCATGCCCTTAAAATTGCGAAGAAGGCGGGTAGGCACCACGCGTTTTGGAGGACGGATACGATAGGATAAGTATATAAGGTCATGATAAGAAAAAGGTGCAGTGAACTGACCATGAATGTCAACATCATCAGGGGATGACACAATGATGAGGTCGATTAGGGAAGGAGCGCAGTTGGGAAAGTGATGAGTGGTTGAAAGAGGTAAAGTAGTAAGATTATAAGAAGATAGAATAGACAAAAGCTTACGAGCTGGGGACTCATTTTTTAGCAAACAGTTGTTAAAATCGCCCATCAAGACTACGTGATTATAGGAAGGAGAAATATTATCTAAGAGATTTTCCAGAGAATTGTGGTAGGCAATGTTTTCATTGGGATTATAAAATACTCCAAGAAGAATTTTGGTATGTAATAGAGAAATCTCGAGAAATAAATGTTCAGCAGATTCAGAGTAAGGAGAAGGGGATGCACTGATAATTTTAAAAGGAATGTTAGCACGAAGATAAATAGCTACACCTCCGCATTTCCTTTCCGTTCTGTCATTGCGGATCAAAACAAAACCAGGAAGAGGAAATTGTGTTGATAATAGTGAAGGCTTTAAAAAAGATTCAGATATAAGAACAGCATCAAGAGGTAAGTTGCTAAAAGATGCCAGAACATCGGAATAATGACCAGAAACACTTTGAGCATTAATATGGACTAGGTTAAGGTTCTTGGGATAATGGGTAAAAGTAGAGGATAACTGGTCATGCAAGGTTAAAGCTGCTGAAGAATTATTATTGTCATCCGCACTGAGAAAACTATCTTCAGATGAGGAACAAGAGAAATAACTTTCATTAATAAGATCAGTGTCCATTAATATTATTTACGTATATATATAAAATATAAATAGATTTTACTAAATATACTACACAGATACTAATAACTAATAATAATAACCTGCTCGCTGACTTAGTGGTTGAAATTTTTACAAACTAAGGAGAAATAGTTGTCGAGTCGTGTACATGAAACACCATAAAAAAAAAAATTATAAACAATAGATAAGTATCGTAAATCAAAACACTCATAAAAAAAAAAAAAAAGACGTGTGGCACTCGGGGACTGCCGCGGTAAAGCTATTCCATAGCATTTTTTACCAACTATGCTAGTATAATTATTTCTATATAAGAATACTAGCTGATGCCCGCAGCTTCGCCTGCGTAAAATTTGTTACCGCGGGAAGTTATTCCCGGGATAAAAGGTAGCCTATGTGTTATTCCAGACTATAATGTATCTCCGTACCAAATTTCAGCCCGATCCGTTCAGCGGTTTGAGCGTGAAAGAGTAACAAACATCCACACTCACAAACTTTCGCATTTATAATATTAGTAAGAAGTAAGATTTTAAGGCCTATGTTCAACAAAGTAAAGTACCAAGTGCCTACTTGACTGTGGACATTTGGGCTTTTGGAATTTTGTTTTAGAACTTTTTAAGAAGAACAATTATTTTGTAATAAATTATTTTTATGTAACTTCAACCATTTACGCAGAGGCGCAACGGATACTCTTATAACGATTAAATGTTTTCCGTTTTCGAAACATTCCTCATTGCTGCACCACTCCTATTAATCTTCGCATTATGTTATGTAGCCTATAGCCACTATCAATAAATGTACCTACTTACTATCGAACAGTTTTTGAAAGCCTACCAGTAGTTTCAGTAAGGCTTGCCTTGGTATGATGTGATTCATGGTCCCTTTGCAGCGTGTGTCCAATCCAGCGCAGCAGCTACACTTCCGACGTTTGATCTGTTGGGGTCTCACTGCAGCGTTCCAATAGTCTTACGTTCGTGATGTTCTCGGGCCCATATGTACCGAGGATCCATTGGAGGCAGCGTTTGACGAAGACTTATAGCTGGTAGCTGGTGCGAAATGTCTTTACTTTAGTGACCTTCCATGTCTCGCATCCGTATAGCAGTTAGCAGTACAGTTTTAACGTTTACTTTGTTTTGAGTTTCACTCTTCGTGTCTATTTTCGCAACTGCCTACGGGGCGCAGCTGTGTAAAGGTTATTCTGGCCTTGGCGAGACTCGAAATGATGTAGGGTACTCTTCTATTCCATCAGTTTCTGACACGACACTCCCGAGGTACGTGAATTAGTGCCTCCACCACATCTCTTGCGTCTGTCGATTTTAATTTCAGTCCAGCCATTCGCTGCCTCATCCTGCTCGTTGTCCTGCACGTTGTCCTGCAGACATGCATGACGGCGTGTGTGTGCCTCAGCAGGCACAGGACATCGGCATCATTAATATCCTCCAGGATATCAGTATAGGCCCCATTCTATGCCGCGCCGATTGTTCTTTGCGGTATTCAGCATTATACCATCTATTTTCTATGGATGGTTGTTAACTATCCTGTTATCTTCATAACGATCCTCTAAGGTAGGTACAGTATGTATTTTCAAAAGAGTTTGTGAACTCTATTTTTAATTTCTTTCTCAGAATATTGATGACATTTGATTGATGTCATTTTATACACGTTACGTCTACTACATTGATACATGTAATAAAATTCTAACACGCCGGTGTTTGTATGTAAATTGTTTATACTGAGGAAAATTCTATACTGAGGAATAGTTTTAACCATTAAGCTCTATTTTGATATAGCATACAGGGCAGATTTACACGCTACTTGATGAGTATGATTAATAAATACCTCTAATTTCATAGACCTTGTGTGACGTAAACAAAGTTGCGAGGGTCAGCTAGTTAAAAGATAAAACAATAGGTTTCTTCTTTCTACTTAAAAACTATTTTTACAAATTTTATGGTAATAATAGACATTCTTTGAAATATGCATGTACAGTCCCACCAACTTATCTGTGAAATGGCAAAAGTAGGAACTACGGCCTCCATGTTGAAATGTCATTCGATTGTCAGTATCTACTACATTCAGGTTCTCTGTGATTTCTGCTGCTAAATTGCTATATTTACAACGTTAATTATGCCGAAAGCGATTAAAAGTGATGCTCGAAGCATTATGCTAAAGGTTAAATCCTTTTTTGAAGAAGAAGCTCGGGCGGAGGCTCCGATTATACCATGAAATCAAATATACAAACGAATTTCGGCAGCTACAGGTTAGTGTTCCCAACTTTCTTTTTGTAAATTTCCCGATATTTATGAATTTGATTGATGTAAGAGTCAACTAACCCGCAACAAGAAATAGGTACATATCTACTGATATTTACTTTTAATATTGCCACTATTCATTCGTACTTACATATAGCAAACATTGTGTGTTACGTTAAGGGGTTGATGATGATAATGTGTTATTTATTTCAGGTGTGAGTCAAGGGCTCAATCTAAAATAGTAAAAGAAGGGCATGTAGCAGAAGAGACTGAAATTCGGACCCCAGGCAAGGAGAGGCAGCGTAAAACGGGATCTATACATGTTGATGATTTTGACATGGGAGTTATTCTTTTTTTTTTTTTTTTTTTTTTTATGTAATGACGTGCTACAATAATAGCATATCATATAAATTACAATCTAGCCATAAGACTAATAAGTAATTAACATTTAACCTAAGCTGCTAATATAGAGTAAATTGTAAGAATGTGTCCATTAACACTTTTCTTAATGTCTCTATTAAGGGGAAGTCACTTAGTTCATATTGTGTTTTTATTACAAGTTGCACTTATTACACTATGTCACACTGACACTTCACTATACTAATTCGAAGGGTTTTGTCCTTTTTAGTCTTCTCACTAAATCTGTGTGGTCAAGGAGTTGGATAGCCTCGACATTCACATGATGATGAAGTCTTTTTTGATGAGCTTCGGCGTACTTTTGCACTACATTAGCTACGAGGTCCACTTTAAGGTCCCTATGGAGGTCGTCATTTCTAATGTACCAAGGCGCATTTACGATACCCCTCAGTACTTTATTTTGGAATTTTTGTATAATCTGGATGTTGCTTGATTTGGTACAGCCCCATAGCTGTATTCCATAAGTCCACACTGGCATAAGGACTTGTTTATACAGTAGTAATTTGTTTTGTACTGACAGCGAAGAATGTTTGCCTAGAAGCCAGTACATATTTTTGTAGCGAAGCTGTAGCTCGCTGCGTTTCTTCTTAACGTGAGCCTTCCAACGAAGCTTAGCATCTAGTGTCATGCCTAGATACTTGGCTGTATTCTCGTAGGGAATAATCGTATTATTTATATACACTGCATGATAGTTGGATCTTTTATTAGTGAAGTCTATGTGAACTGATTTGGCTTCGTTCAATTTTATTTTCCACTTTTTCGTCCAGTCATATACGATGTTGACTGCATTTTGGACCTTTTCCACGGCTTCTGCATGAGTAACACCTGTGGCCATAATGGCTGTGTCATCTGCAAATGTTGCAATGGTATGGTTTTCTAATACCGGGATATCGCAGGTGTATAATAGGTACAGGACCGGACCTAATACACTTCCCTGGGGCACTCCAGCTTTTATTTCCCTTAAGTCTGAGTATGCATCATCTTGTCGAATTCTGAACATTCTTTGAGTCAAGTAGGACTTTAAGATGGCGGTGAACTGTTTTGGGAGCATATTTTCGAGTTTTTGTGCAAGACCTTCATGCCAAACTTTATCGAAAGCTTGAGCTACGTCTAGGAAGACTGTAGAACACACTTTCTTGTCTTCTAAAGCTTTTTCAATGATATTAGTGATACGGTGTACTTGATCGATTGTAGAGTGATTTTGTCTAAATCCAAATTGATAGTTTGGGATCAGCTGACGTTCTTCTATGATGGGCTTTAACCGTTTCAGGAACAGCTTTTCAAATAATTTTGACATTATTGGTAGTAAGGAAATAGGTCTATATGAAGTAGTTTCATGGGGTGGTTTGCCAGGTTTAAGTATCATAATAACTTCGGCCACTTTCCACACATCTGTGGGATCATGGGAGTTATTCGAAGAAAAGTACTTGAGTTTTATTCCAATAAAAAGGAGCTACCAAACTATCAAGAAGCTTCTAGAGGTCTTAAAGACAGAAATTAATTACACAGGACAAAGAGAAAGTCTTCGAAAACTGCTTTACAAGATGGGTTTTCGTTTTAAAAAGTCTCAGAGTAACCGTAAGTTACTAATGGAGCGTAATGAAGTATCAGCTTGGAGAGCAAAGTACTTGCATGCAGTGGAAAAAAATAATAAAGGTACACAACCTCAGCCGCTAATTTATTTAGACGAGACATATATTCACTCATGGCATACATCAGGCAAATGTTGGCAAGGAGACGGTATAGACCGAGTATTAGAGCCTGTATCAAAAGGACAAAGGTATATTATTATACACGCAGGAGGGGACACTGGATTTCTTAATAATGCACTTCTCGTTTTCAAGTCTAATACTAAAAGTGGTGATTTTCACGATGAAATGAACTGTACTAACTTTAAAAAGTGGGTTATTGAAAAACTGGTGCCTAACTTACAGCAGCCATCAATAATTGTAATGGATAATGCTCCCTATCACCGTGTTTTCATAAATAAGGCTCCAAATACGAATTCTTTAAAAAGAGATATGCAACTATGGTTGATACAAAATAATGTTGACTTTGGAGAAGAGTTCACAAAACCTCAGCTGTTAGAAATAATAAAAAGAAACAAGCCTGAACCTGAATATGAAATTGAAAAAATATTAGAACAAAATGGACATAAATGCTTGTATTTACCTCCCTATCACTGTGATCTTAACCCCCTTGAATTCATTTGGAGCACAATAAAATGAAAAGCAGCTGAAGTAAATATTGACAATAAAAATGCTGAGATTCCCCGCCTGGTTCAAGAAGCCTTTGAAACCATTACAGTTAAAGAGTGCGCACAGCATTGCAAACATGTTCACAAGTTAGAAGAAGAATATTTGAAACAAGATTCGTATTTGGATAAGCCTTTTATAATAGAAGTAAGAAGTGACACAGAAACAGAAAGTGTTAGTGATGATGATGATGGTTGCATGGAAATAGGAGGTATATTTCCTTACAGCCTGGATGAAGTTGGGCGTGCAGGTTGTTCAAAAGACCATAATTATTGTAAACCTGGTTTCAATAAATGAATTATTCTAAAACTCATGTTTTATTATATCCAATTGCTAGGTCAGCTCCTGTATCTATCCTGTAGATATGAAACTAGCCGACCGCCAGCGACCTCGTCCACTGACAACTTTGTCTGCCCTATCCCGTCGCTCCTACCTCGCAGCGTGATGTTACATAGCCTAAAGCCCTCCTCTAAAAATGGACTGTCCAACAGCAGCTAACATGAATTTTAGGTTACAGTTACAGGTTATCTACCCCTAATCAATTCATCTTTGCCATTTTTTCGAATATTTTTTACACACTTAATGAATGTATTAATGTATAGACATAGATAATAAAGTACTAATTATATAGATTACCTTAATAACGTATCTAATTTATTACTACGCTAAATACTACGCAAACATACCCAATTCTGGGAAATCTATATTAACTTGCAACACTATGTCGATGGTGTCGCCGCCACTCAGTTCACAGATAAGTTGGTGGGACTTATTGTTGTGACTTTTATGACACGTTTAAAGTACATAGGTATGGGATAGATGGCGCTCGCGGCTACGTCAGCGTGAAATTTTCTTCCCGCTTCCCATGGGAACGTACTCCCGGGTTTGGTTATCTTTATAGCAGTATTATATATAAATTAACAAAACAAAAAATGATACTGCATTGGTGATAATAATAATAAAATGTATGTATATAGAGTACTCACTCATTTTCTTTCACTATTTTTCGTGACTTTCTACATTAATAAATGCACTTTGTTTATTTATATTTAAAACACTTTTTACACAAATTATACGAGTACAGTTCATGATGAATACCTATACACCTATAGTCGAATTTTTATTTAGACGAAGTAAATTGACAGCAACTAATGTAATTGACAGCATCGAAATTGTCATTTCACATTAAGAACTCTAAATTCGACCAACACTCTTAATTCAACTTTGGTCGAGTGGTTAAGACGCGGATCGGTACGCAGAAGGCGCAAGATCGATTCTGGGTACAAGCATCAATTTTTGGATTATTTGACATAATAATAATAATATATAACGACTGCAGAGTTCATAATTGACGTAAACAAAAAAATTATGAATTGCTAGACTAGATACACGAACGTGGCCGAAGGTAGCCGAGAGTGTGACTCGTTTTCGTGACACAATTTCTGGATTCGGTCTCCACGCAAGGCCCGCGACAGAAGCTATGCAATAGCTTAAAAAAATTAAATGTTCTAACTTTGAGAACCGCTCTGGCTACAAATAATAATAACACTAAGAAGCGAAAATTATAATAAAAAATACTACAGAGAAAAAAAAAATTACAGAATATCAAAGAACAAAAAGTGAATCTGTAATATTACACACAGCGAGCTGTAGCTCGCGGCATAAAAGAATGTCATTTTTGAATAACAGTATTGTTATCATAATTTCTGTGAGGGTGGCCGAGTTCCGAGTGCTAGTGGCAAAAAGCCGGTTCGGAAAATTCAAACGTCATTTTGCAATGACACTCGACATTGACGGCTGTGCTCATAATTGACAGACAAAACAAACTGTAAACATGCCATCCATCACGAACAAAAATATAATAACTTTCAGTTTCCATTGCTATTCTATTAGTTAAACCGGTTAAACAAAGTTAAAGTGACGTAAGTTTAAGTGACGTATTAAACAGGTACAAAAGGAATGTGTCTAGCTATAATAGGAATAACATATGTACTAAACGAGCGGTTCCGAAGATCACACGACAATAGCCAAATATGGAATAGTGAATGTTTGTTACACCCGGCGTCTCGTTGATTTATTTGGTCTTGTATTAGACTTTGAAACTGTGTTGTTCGACGGCAATGCAGCATCAGGCATCAGAGATTCGGCGGGCTCGGTAACGCTACGTGGAAATTGCTTGATGATGGCGTCAAGCTCAGCTTTGCACTCAATCTTATGGCGAGCTTTGTCAGGCGTCAAGATAACAATCCTGCCCTCGGACGACCAGCAACTCCTAACTCCGAAGTGCTGCCTGGCGGTTGTGAACATATGGTGGCGCATTTTGGTCAGGAATTCGGATATGGTGAAAGCAGTTCCCTTGAGCAAAGTTTTACTATCCCAGACTGTGAGGCGGTGTTCTACATCATGAAACCTAACTAGTACTGGCCGGGTCTTACCTCGTGCACCTCCCAATCGGTGGCAAACCTTAATATGTTGAGGACCGACTTCGGTCAGTTTCATATTCACCGATATTATTTTGTGTACCACCTCATGAAGGTTTTCATTAGGATTCTCACTGAGGCCATGAAATAATAACACCTTCCTTCTCATGGCAGTCTCATGACGGTCGAACCCCTGTGTAAGGAGCTCCAACTGAGACTTTATTTTAGTTAAAGTCTGATACACAAAATTTTGAAAGTTTTGAAACTCACTTGTTAATGAAGCTAAGTCACTTGGCACAGCAACAGATTCAGGTGCAATCTTCAGCAGCTTATCATTAAATTGCTTCATCTGGGCCTCGTAAAGAGTCTGCAAGTCTTCCAAGTTTACAGCCAATTTAGTGTCCATGGTGATGTGAAGACAAGCCAGTCAGTGATGTTTTTAGGATGTTGAAATTATATGACAGCAAGCACAGGTGGGTTTTATACTAAATTGAATTGATTACACATAAAATTGACTAATATAACTAATTAAAATTAATTAAAATATGCAGAGCAAAATAAGCTTGTATGTATAGTTCAACTACCCGCCTTTTTTTTGTATTCCCAGTGCTATCGTGATCAGGTGCTGGGCGACCCTCACACGAGCCCATGCCTCGCCAGCATGGGTAGTCCGTAAGCGGAGCTCTACTTGTAAAAAAAAAAGCAAGAGATAACCACAAATAATGAGACAGAGGAGAAGTCTAAACTATGACTAAATTATTTAATATCTAATCTCCTCCCATACTTCAGTACCTAATTAATAATGTTAATCATCTAGTCTACTTACGAAAAACATTCTTAAAGTACACTTAAATCCTAGAATATTCACAAAAGAACTACTTATCTAACTCATGGGGTCCAAGCGCAAAAATTTTATTTAGAGAGTTTAGATTTAATAATTTTATCTAATTCTTAAATAAATATATAGCGTCAATTGTATTAAATTATGGTATTCTAAGGCATATTAAATTCATGTTTTCAGTTTTAGCCCCTCACTATAAAATAGAGTGCAAAGGGCCTTATGGCGAGACTTTGTCTGTAGTCTGTGACTCTGTCGCATTAGGGTACGTTCACACAGACCGGCTCGGAGAGCATCGGCGCGCACTTTTCTTTTCACACAGTCCGGATCGGATACGCTCGGAGTTGGTCGGAGAGGAGCCGCCAACTATTTTACACAGACAGGCTGAAAGCGGATGCGCTCGGAGCCGGTCGGATGCGCTCGCAGCCGGTCGGATGTGCTCGCAGCCGCTCGGATGCGCTCGCAGCCGGTCCGATACGCTCGCAGCCGGTCGGATGCATCGAGTGCATCGATTCACTACAAAGGAAGTACCAGTATTCCAAGTTTTGTTAGGTATTAATGAGAATTAACGCTTTAGCGAGGTAGGTATTAATGAGAATTGACGCATCGTTTGAGCTCATTAGTTTTAATTAGACAAATGAAAAGAATGCGTAGGAAATATTTTCGGTCGTCATTTTGAAGAATACATTGATTATGTTTTGCCAACATTATTGTTGGTACAGATTTTGGGATACCGGTATGATAGATAAATGGTAGCGACCGCATAAATGCTAACTCATCACGAAGCATTTTTGTTCTTCCAGCCATTTTATGCAGCATTTCTGGAATTTCGGGTCTCCACAAATGGTACGAATCACATTTTCTCGTTACGTCTGCGCCTAAAATATTTGTATAGTTACACGAATTAATTGAACCTTTTATATTTGGGAAAAGGTAAGAGCCTCTGCAACGATATACATAATACCCTCAATTAGGAATAGAAAATAGAGTAAAATGTTGATGAAATATTTAAAAAGCGGTCAACATTTTTTATCTAGCTATAGGACTCTATATAGCTATAGGACTCTATGTATAGCCTCGCTATAGGACCAATCTACGGCCGCCATGTTTACAATTCCGGTCGGATATTTACGAGTCTTCATTCATTGTTATATCAAATGATTGCTCATAACATACCTATTGCAGGAAGACTTTTTAGTACGGTCAAGAAAAAAAATCTTTCTAGTATCGCATCGCTCGCACAGACAAGTTGTTTATCCCGTCACTGCGTCCGTGGCGTTCGTACACTTAGTACGGAGGATTTTGATAAGGTTATCTACAAGGTTTTGTCGAGTTGGCAGTGCGAGTTTGGCACCAGTGGGATGAAGTTGGCACTAACATAAGATCCCATAAAACAGCGATGTGTAAAACTCAAAATGCCTAAAGGAGTCACGGCTACAAAAATAATGTCTAAAGAGCAATTTTTCTTAATACCAACATGCCTAAGTCTCGGATTTCCTAGGTTGCCGAACATCCGTCCTTTATAATAACCCGGCTTATTTTAATATTTGGTCTATCTTACGTACAAATAAACTATTAACATGAGATAATCCTTAAGCGATCTATGAGGAGCCGCTTACCTTGTTGTATGAAGCACTAATATCCTGAGCCACATTAGAGGATTACGTTGACTTGTGGGCAGTAACTTGTACGATAGCTTACATAATTATGGCTTATTCATGTATACTTGAACGTGAAATGCACCTGATGTTCTTTTCAATGTAAATTATATAATACTAGCTTCTGCCCGCGAATTCGTTCGCGAAGTGCTTTTAACTATTAACCAATCGTCTTTGACCTGTCCAATGCATAAGGCTTCTAGTAAAACATAGTTCAAGCTGTATTATTATTTCCGCTGAACCTATTTTGATAAAACATACAGCGATATTTAAGTTTAAAAAATACCTATAAAATCCTGATACAATTATGATCAAGCTCCTAAATTTTGCTCCAACCCCGAACAATTAAAAAACAAACAGACACGAAGGAAAAAATATTTTTTTATTTTCAATTTTATTAAATTTAATTTTATTAAAAAAAATTGAAATAAATTATTTTATTTCAATTATAATCAATTCATCTATATCCAATTTGATTTGGACTCAGAAGCCCTAAATTAGTCGACTACAGTTATTTTTTCTCATTCATCTTAAATGTACCGTCACAGCTATTTTTTCAATTATTCCTAGGTATAATAGTAGAGATTCTATTATGCGTGGTAATTTTAATTCTAATAGATACCTACCTGGTTGTGTAAAATAAAAAGTGGTTTGTAAGCGGGCTTAGAAAGTACATTTATGTAAAGAAATAGATGATATATGAGAGTGATTCAAATATTACATAAATGTCATTTATAGAAACCTTAGTTGCTAGCATTTGGGCATAAGCGCTCCTGTACACGACTCCGCAACCGCACCGGCGCCGCACCGTCGCCGCAACTCTGTTATGTGTATACGTGCCGCGTACACGCCGCAGCCGCGACGCCGCCGCACATTCGCCGCGCACACGCCGTGTCTCTAACCGTGTTGCCATTCCATTACTGGCTGGCTATCATAGTGCATGTGTATGAGTTTTTTTAGCAAAAAACAATCATGGAAAGTTTTGATCATGAAATTTTCATAGCTTTAGTTGAGGAGAGGGAAGTATTATGGGACAAAAATTTAGAAATTTACAAAGATAAGCGTAAAAATTTAAAAGCTTGGTTCGACATCTGCCTTATTATGATTGAGAATTTTACGGAGCTACCCGATACCAAGAAAAATATTTTTTTATAAAATAAATCTTCAAAAGTGTATGAAATTCACCATATTGCTCCCTCCGTATGAGAATAGGATGTATCCACAACTTTCTGATGAATTTACACCTTTCATTTTGCCATTTCTTGTACATATAATAAGCCAAGAGCAACTTCTTTTTTTCGTTAAATTAGACATCTTAACACGTGTGATCTGTGTAGCCAGCAAAGTATTACTAACAACTGTGTAGTGGTATGGTAAAATGATGCGGCGACGGTGCAGCGGCGGTGCGGCGGCAGCGTGTACGCGGCACGTATACACAGTACAAAGTGCGGCGACGGTGCGGCGCCGGTGCGGTTGCGGCGTCGTGTACAGGAGCGCTAAGGGTGTTTGTCGGGACTAACTGTCGCCCCACCACAGGCAGACCCAAGCGACGAGCGGTAGGAGGGGTATTTTTTTTAACGTGAGGGATAATCGTCATGGATGCTATGCCGGGCTCCTACCGACCAAAAACCCTCACGTAACGCCCAACAGCCTGTGGTTGGGGGCCCCGGGTAAGCCCTCGGAAGAATGTCCCAGGACTACCAACAGACCCACGGCCTCCACTGCGACCTCGCCTAGGGAGTGGTTCGGGTGCAATCCCGCGTCTTTGGGGACTGCGGAACTCGGGTGGGTGAGTTCTCTCCCGTTCCCGCCCCACCGCCTCTTTCACTAACATGACCTGCTCCAAAAAGAGGCGGTGGTAGGAGAGGGATTGAGTTTATCACGGGGAAAGTCTATCAGGGGCGAGACATTAATGAGTACATGAGTGGATACGTTTCTTTACAGTAATTACATATTCTACATAGTAATATGTATTTAGGTATATTTAACCGACTCCGAATACAAACATTGCGGTGGTTTACAACCTAACAGATTAATTTCCTGGTGCACTGGACCGGGATAAATTGTGGCTCAACTGACTTTTGGTACAAGAAGCTGGTTCGGTTTTAATTAGAACAAATTTTAGGATATTAATGTAATACAAGTGGTTGAAACATAGCGACTTGACGGCATCTTAAAACTACTGGTTGTTCTAAAGCTTTCGGTGATTTATTTAAAACATAGGCGCCTATAACAGCATATCAGTCTAAATGTATTATTTAATTTTTTTTGACGTTTTAAAAACCTGTAATGGTAATTTAAAAGACGATACGATTTTTGAGAGTAGCTCTGTGGGTGCCATTTCGGCTAAGTGAAGATTCAGAAACCAAAAGTTCGGACATTATGTTCGAATAGTTAATTTCAATTTTAATACATTTTCGGGGTAAAAATTCGGATACTACCATATTATGAAGCTGTTTAGTACAGCCAGATAAAAATAAAATATTCCTCAGTCACTTAGCCGCCGCCCGTTTCAAATAATGTCTTAGCGCTGCATCACACAACCGAGTCTCTCCTATTTAGGGTGATGCCCGACACGTTGTCAGCAACGTAAGAGTGCAACTGTTCTTATACTATGGTGTTCTATCTGTTTATAGCAAGATCCTTTGACAAGAAAAACAGAAGTCAGTGAAAAAAGAATACTTTTTTCTAGCGAAATGATGAAATGTATTCGTCTGAAGAAAATTTTATCAATTGATCAATACCTTTTTTCTTTGGTTAGGAGATATAAAAAGCTAACATCAAATAAAATAATAGGTACAATAGCAATAATAGAAACTGTAGAATTTTCTAAGAGATGTTTGAATAAGGTTAACCCAAAGTTCGAAGGAAAAAACATGAAAGGTAGGAAGTTAATACAAACAATGTAATCTAGGTAAGTACTTACTGCTTACAAATTTCCATTTACAAACGTTTCAGTGCTTCGAAATGCTGTACTCTTGGTCCAACAACCGTAGTTGGTCCCGGTTGTTAGAAACATGGAAATCCTTATGTCAAGATAGCTTGAAACAAGGGCAAGGTCCGGTGCCTTGGTTAATTTCAACACTGCAATAGAGCGATAATAAACGCGTTATAAAGAATGACTTCACTATGGTCAGAATCCACTTCAAATTCAAATAATATATTTGTTTGCTGACCAACGAGGCAAAGCTATTAATATTGGTTTAGGTCAGCTAAAGTCTAATACGATAACTTTTGATTATATGACTTAGGCCCCTTAGGGCAACAATCCTAACTAACCCAAACTCTGAATTCCAAGAAATTACTTTTTCTTTTATTATGATTTCGTTTCGTAAATGTAGTAAAAACCTCTCTATAGATAATGTTACCGTAGACCTCTATGAAAACCTCATTTAGGAAGCTTCTCTATCGGAACATACCGTTTAGAACGTACTGATTAGAACGTAATAGATAGTTGTGAGTCAGTGTGAGTGCATTAACTACAAGTTCTCTACGCTTCCTTTTATATGTTTGCACCATACAACTATACAGCCAATAAGAGTTCCCGAATTAGCTAGACGAGTTTAACTTTAAGTGCCGGCGCTTTATACATTCTATACAAAGGCAAGTAACTTCACAAGTTACATTATTGGAATTGCCAATAAATATTCCTCGGTTTACAGTTACACAATATACTCTTATCAAGTAAAACACAATGTTACATCATATTTACCAACATTTCACGACAAGTAGATACCTAATACAATTGAGTTCATCCACCTCGTTTTTTCAAATCGAATATTTTTACGAAAACCAGTTATACCGTATTTGCTCGTGTGTAGAACCACATCGTTTTAACTTTCTAACGTTCGTAAATGGACTGCCTAGGGAAATAATGTCGATTAATCATGGCTGTCACAATCCTCGAAATTGACTCCTGTCAAACGAGGACATGGTCTAATTATGTCGGTCGGTAGATTGATGGGTTACCGTCGTTTCCTCACATGCACACATAATGAAGTTGGAAATTGTGTTGGGTGTTAAATTGTACAACTTTGGCCCAATGAAGTTATTTTTACGACTGAATGATATAGTGAGAATTGGGTATCTGACAACCTCTTGAGGTTTTCATGTAGGCAGGAGCATACTAGGTGTATAATTTAGCTACACTCTTAATAGGTTCAGAGTCTATTGTCGTGTTGAAGGGACAGGTGGTGATTACTACTGCTGAAACAAATTTATAACGCTCCCCTTTATAGGGTTCGATAACAAGCGAACTGTAAGTTATTTTAATCCCCAAATCAAACCATTAATTCCATTCGAATCACATTTTATGCTTATCAACACAATTCATTTCATGCAATTAATGACATAAAACACAAAATCGCACTACAAATACTTGAATATCGTAGTTTACAATCAAAATGTCAATGACTTCAATTTACTAGGCCATAATCCCAAGCGCACTGATGCGCAATAAATAGTATGTAGGTAATTATGACAATTAATCTTATTATTATGCCTTCCATAATATCTGGAGACTGGTTGAAATATATAAAGTTTAGAATATTTTTACCCTGTAATAGTTCATTTTTAACCAACAAACAAGCTTTCGGCTTCGTTATGGTGTGACTCTTTTTTTTCTTTGAAGTCTTTGTGGGGCCTGATATTAAGTAAAGTAACAGGTCAAAAGCGAAAATATTCCCTCCTAGACCTTTGCATCCAATCCGGGGGTACTTTCACAACACAGCACGTGTCGTGAAAATACGCTTATAACTAACAACTGCAATAAGCACAATGTGAAGTTTTCCCAATATGAACTTTCTCCCTACAACAAAGCTCTAGTCCATCTCTACACCTAAAATAAACGCACCTAAGCTATATCTTAACGAATGAGCAACGGGTGTCTCGTCCAGCTTAATTTTGCAAGTTAAAAACGTTTCGCCATCATCTTACGCCTTGATGCAACGCTTCCCTTTGTAATATCAATACTTTTCCAGTGGATTTCCATACGAATATCATACTCAAATCGACGAGGCAGAGCAGTGGCGCGCACGCGATACAGCCCCTATCGCGAGTTCGCGAGTCAGTCTCTCGTGAAGTATTGTGGTACTGTCAGTTGAGTGGAGAGATTTCTTGCACGGATGACTTTCAGTTTCTCAATGAACACGTATTTTTTTCTTCACATAGACTTACCGCAAAGATAATATAATAGCTTACGATACGAATCTATATAAATTAAAATGGTTCGCTGAAATGTACGGGTATCTATGTGACTGGCAACTGGAACCAACCCTTGAATTTCAGAACACGGAAATGCTTGCAAATGTAAATGCCATAAAGCGGTCACCCATGTCAAGACCAGCCATAGCGTAACATTCTGAACGCAGTGATCTTTTACTGAACAGTAAGTCAGCGGAGCTACGAGTGTTTCTCTGTAGGTACTCGTATATGTGTTAAAACATGTTTTCTAATAGCAAAAAAAATCCACAACTGCATTAGTTTGTAGTTAGCACTTTCTGTATGCCAGACGTTATTTAGAGGCACCACACTACGAGTTCATCTATGCAAAATTGCACCTTTGAAATACGACTATAATTTAAAGCAAATATTTTTATACAACCACAGCTAGCCTAAAGTAATTATAGGTAAGCTTGTGCTATGTGATCTACAAAACTGATAAACATATACATACCTACCTAATTCTAAATATCACCCAAAGATCGGCACAAACATTTGCACCCATAAGGTTTGAGGTGTAGGGTTCGAGAGTCAGAGAAATCAGATGCTAGGTAAGTATAGAGCAAAGAAGATGATTGTGTGATTGATGTACGAGTTTTTAATTTTTAAGCTATTGCATAGCTTCTATCGCGGGCCTTGCGTGGAGACCGAATCCAGAAATTGTGTCACGAAAACGAATCACACTCTCGGCTGCCTTCGGCCACGTTCGTGTATCTCGCACTTCATAATTTTTTTGTTTACGTCAATTATGAACTCTGGAGTTAGCTATCTACTCGACAGATGCAGTCGTTATAATATATATTATGTCAAATAATCCAAAAATTGATGCTTGTACCCAGAATCGATCTTGCGCCTTCTGCGTACCGATCCGCGTCTTAACCACTCGACCAAAGTTGAATCAAGAGTGCTGGTCGAATTTAGAGTTCTTAATGTGAAATGACAATTTCGATGCTGTCAATTACATTAGTTGCTGTCAATTTACTTCGTCTAAATAAAAGGTGTATAGGTCAAAGAGAATACAATTAGGTATTCATCATGTAGTATTATATTCTCTTTGTTCATCATCTATGTACAACAGTGAACTATACTCGTATAATTTGTGTAAAAAGTGCGAATAAACAAAGTGCATTTATTAATGAAGAAAGTCACGAAAAATAGTAAAAAAAAGAGTAAGTACTCTATATACATACATTTTATTATTATTATCACCAACGCAGTATTATTTTTTGTTTTGTTAGTTTATAGGTATATAATACTGCTATAAAGATAACCAAACCCGGGAGTAGGTACGTTCCCATGGGAAGCGGGAAGAAAATTTCACGCTGTACTTTAAACGTGTCATAGAAGTCACAACAATACCATACATGCATATTTCAAAGAATGTCTATTATTACCATAAAATTTGTAAAAATAGGTTTTAAGTTGATAAGAAGAAACCTATTGTTTTATCTTTTAACTAGCTGACCCTCGCAACTATGTTTACGTCACACAAGGTCTATGAAATTAGAGGTATTTATTAATCATACTCATCAAGTAGCGTGTGAATCTGCCCTGTTTGCTTAATCAAGATAGAGCTTAATGGTTAAAGCTATTCCTCAGTATAGAATTTTCCTCAGTATAAACAATTTACATATTTTTGGACTTTTGGACTTTTGGACTTTTGGACTTTTGAAGACCCAAAAGTCCTCAAAGACCGAAAAGTCCCAAAAGTCCAATAGAACAAAAGTCCAAAAGGCCAAAAGTCCAAAAGTCCAAAAGGCCAATAGGCCAAAATTCCAAAAGCCCAAATGTCCACAGTCAAGTAGGTACTTGGTACTTTACTTTGTTGAACATAGGCCTTAAAATCTTACTTCTTACTAATATTATAAATGCGAAAGTTTGTGAGTGTGGATGTTTGTTACACTTTCACGCTCAAACCGCTGAACGGATCGGGCTGAAATTTGGTACAGAGATACATTATAGTCTGCGGGGGGCGTGCGTGAACTCCTCACGTCACTCTGCCGTCATGGGCTAATCCTGTAAGGACGGTGAGCAGCCCTCTCACGAGAGTTCTCTCCCGTTCCCGCTCCGCCGGCGCAGTCCCACTTACTCCCGCTGGAGATCATGGCTTGCACCACGGTCTCGAGCGAGTGAGTGTCCACGTCCAGACCCACTACTGCTGTACGAGTTAAAAAGTTGGTTATTGTGTTGACAATATAAGCTTCATAATCTACGCGTAGATACTCTAATAGCGATAGAAGTGATTATAAATATTCTTTCAACTTGCACCAAGTCCCAAAGCCGCCGTACAAATTTCTGGCCCATTTTTATTCGCTTTTTACGAATAATATTGAGATCTTATCCTGGCTACTGTGTATGCTAATATTTATTCCGTTTAATGAATTGTATGAAAGAGCTATTTGAAACCGCGGAAGCATAATGTATTCCTTTCCTTATACAGGATCAGGCGAGGCTAAATTCGTATGCAAATGTTTGGTACGTTTCATGTAATTTTACAACACAGGATAAATTATAGTTACGTTTTAAACTGTTTTTGTAGATGTTTTATTATTTTATGTGCAAAAGTTTGTAGGTATTAATGGATGATTATTACCTACCTACTCTGTCACGCTCTAAGGCTGAATGAATCTGGTTATGATTTAGTAAGGGTCTCGAGTCTAGAAATAAATTGAAGATCACAAAAATATATGATTTGACTTGGAAATCCAACCTGATCTCTACACGAACGACAGTTACGTACTCTAACTACTGCACCACCACAGTTATAAATTAAACCAACATAAATATTTATGAACTAGCGGACGATACGCGGTTTCACCCGCGTAGTTCCCGTTCCCGTGGGAATACAGGAATAAAATATAGCCTATGTTCACCGCAAAGAGTGTAGCTTTCCAACAGTGAAAGATTTTTTTAAATCGGTGTAGTAGTTCCGGAGCCTATTCGTTACAAACAAATATACAAAAAAAAACGAAAACACAAATCTTTCCTCTTTATAATATTAGTATAGATTAGTATAGATGTGCTGCGTGTTTGTGTCCATTTCGATTGCTCGGCCAATATGTCGTAGAAAAAAGAAACTTATGTCACATTTCGAAGGAATTCGTAGAAAACGAACAGTGAAAACCGCAAATTCGAAGAGTCAATGTTTAGAAAGTTATAAGGGTTTAACCGTGGCCGCGCAGTCCGCATGAATTCAACTGCGCGGCCACCAGTTCTCTTGAACGGAGCTACGTACAAGTCTAATTCTTTTTGCTAATCACTGACACGATTTCGAAGAAAATGTAGATTATAAAAATAAAGCCCTACTATTTGAACTTCACGACATACGGCACTCCAAAGTTATGGCCGCGCAGTCCGCATAAAGCGAACCGCGCGGCCACCAGTTCTCATTAACGGTGCATTGTACAAGTCTAATTCTTTTTGCTAATCACTGATACGATTTCGAAGAAAAAGTAGATTTGAAAAATATAGCCCTAAAGTTTGAACTTCTCGTTCTACAGCACTTACGTAAGGGCGAACCGCGCGGCCACGTGTTTCTTAAAGTGGAGCTTAAAGAGAATTTGGTAGAGGTCTCATTATTTTTGCTAATCATTGATACGATTTCGAAGAATATGTAGATATCATGAATGAAGTTCTAATGCTTGAAAATCACGAGTTACAGAACTTAAACCCTGTAACTCGAGTTAAAAGAAGGGTGACCATGATTTATGTTGCGTCGACGAGATATTCCCAAAAAAAAAAATGAACCGAATTCATACAAATCCTTTAAAATATTTACCTAGCACAAAGTTATTATTTTGATTTACCAGATTTTATTCAATATCATATTGAAGTCGGTGCCAAGTAAACCCATAGGTATAGGTAGGTAGGTATTATTAATGGCAACAACTTCCATATTAAATTGAATAAAATCTGATAAATCAAAATACATATCACTACTAGCTGACCCGCGCAACTTCGTTTGCGTGATAAATTAAGAACCGCTCGATCGATTTTGTACAAACTTCACATAAACCACCTACTAAATAGTCCGAACCAAGTCTAAACATTTGGTTTGGATAGGTGAGCCCGTTCTTGAGTTATAAAATTACAACGAAAAGTGGCATTGATTTTTATATATATAGATGTGCTAGGTATATTTTATTTTTAAGGATTTGTATGAAGTCGGTTCTATTGTTTAATTATTTTTTTATTATTATTTTAAGTGACGGGTAGACCGATAAGTATATCTATCTAGGTGTAACGTTCTCATCAACACAAATCAATCAAGCCGAAACACAAGGTAACTGCTGTAAATCGTTAAGAAATTCCCTCAACTGTCTTTCGGTTCCATCATCATATCGACTCCAGACCTTTATTAAATTGTAGTAGGTATACTTACTTATTAAAGCACTTAATCAAAAAGTTAGCAAACGCACTAGTTGTCCCAACAATTTTCGGTGGTTGCCCTCGATTTCTCCTGGATCCCAGCATCAGATCTTGATACCCTGGATATGGGACCACCTCAGAAGTAACCTCATTCAAACAAAAAAAATCAAAATCGGCGCCGCTATCGCGTAATACTTATACATAAAAAAAACATAGCGTACGAATTGAGAACCTCCTCTTTTTTGATGCATCTCACACAACGCTATCTGATCTCAAAGTAAGCTAGGAATAACCTACTTGTGTTATGGGTATCCACGATCCACCACGGATATTAATACTTATATACTTTTAAATACATACATATTATACATAGATACACCCAGACTCTTGAGACAAACATTTATGGGTCACACAAATATTTGTCTCCGGTGAGAATCGAACCCACGACCTCCAGCGCCGCAGGCGGTATCTCTACCGACTGTGCCACAGAGGCAGTCAAAGATAAGAAGATAAGAAAAAAAACACTCATCGATTGATTTATATTTCAGTAAATGGTGATGATCACAATATAGGTACATATTGTTATATAATGGGTAAGGTAAGGTAAGGCCGTTAGCGCAGCGAAGAACTATTGCGTCTTTGGCTGCATTCTACCGTATCTTTCACGGTGAGTGTTCTGAACTCTTCAACCTAATCCCGCCCACTCCTTCCCGAACAACGCCTGCTGGACAGAGGTGCCACTCTTACTTCGCTACAACTGAACGATTCAAAAGATCGTTTCTCTGTCGTACCATAAAAACTGGAACGGCCTGCCAGCGCACGTGTTTCCCTTCTCTTACCATCCTGGGTTCTTCAAGCGGAGCGTGAAGAGGCACATCATAGGGCCGCCAACTTGGAGGCCGCTTTCTATAGTCTTGCAGACTGGGACGGTGGCCCCCAATCGCTAGATGTTGCTGTGACTTTCCATCGGACGGCGGCATCATTTGGCGAGCCGAATATAAAAAAAAACATGAAGAGTTAAAGTGCAAGGTGATTTATCACTGACCTCAGCTCTGGCACCGACATTTACCTACTTAAATGTTAAAAATAGCTAATAATACCGGAAATGTAAATAAGCCAGATAAATAAAGCTTCTTTCACAACTATTACAATAAAACAAATGATATTTAAATACACTCGAGAGCAATGAATCCGGGTCACTTAAAGAATGTTAAAAATCTCGGAAACTAAAAATGATAGGTTAATGCAATAAATTCTATTTAATAGACAATGTAATACTCCTTAAATGAAAGTAAAAAAAATATGAGTCACCATACATTTTATTAACACAAAATTACATAAAGAAAAAACTGCTGATCTCTCCTTAAAACAAAAATAGGAAACATGAAATTTTTGAACTTTATTACGATTTTCTTGAATTTTAATACTTCGTATTGCCTCCTCGTGCTTCCATTACTGCGTTTACGCGGTTTGGCATGCTGTACACCAAGTTCCTTATACGATTTTGGGGAATATTCTCCCATTCCTCTGTGAGAGCAATTTTGAGCTCACGAAGCGTGATTGGGGGAGGTTTTCGTTGTTTTACGCATCTGCCTAGCTCGTCCCAAGCATGCTCGATCGGGTTGATATCCGGGCTGCGCGCTGGCCACTCCATACGAGTAATGTTCATCTCTTGAAGGTAGTCATTCACAATCCTACCTGTATGAGGTCGGGCATTGTCATGCATAAATATAGCATCCTCACCTAAATTGACCATAAATGGACCAACGTGATCATTGAGGATTTCTTCCACATATCTTACGCTAGTTAAAGAGCCGTTTTCTATGATCACCAGCTCTGTGCGACTTTCAGAAGAAATTCCGGCCCACACAAGTACAGACCCACCACCGTAGGCTACTTTTTCTTCGATGCATGCTTGCTTGAATCTTTCCCCTGGTCTTCGATACACTCTGTGTCTTCCATCGTGCTTGTAGAGCATAAATTTTGATTCGTCGGAGAACATAACTTTTGACCAATCTTCAATACTCCAATTTACGTGGCTCTGGGCATACCTTAGTCTCGAAATACGATGCTCACGCTCCAGTTTAGGGCCGTTTGCAGGTCTAAGGGGTTTTAAGTTAGATTCAGCAAGCCGACGTCTTACTGTCCATGCACTTGGGTTACTTCCTCCGAGGCGTCGAAACTGATTGGTGAGTTCAGTTCCTGTGAGAAAGCGATTTCGAAGCATGGTGTTCACCAAGTATCGGTCTTCTCGTGCTGTGGTACACCTGGTTCTGCCCGTTCCTGGTCTGCGTAGGTTAGAACCAGTTTCTTCGTAACGTCGGAGAACTCTTTGTACTGTTGACAGCGACACACCGACAGTCCTGGCTGTATCGCGCTGACTCCGGCCGGTTTCCAGCATTGTAAGTATTCTGGTGCATTCTTCAGGCGTAAGCGACATAATTTCAGCTTGATTAATGAATATAGAGCACTATCAACATGGTTTATGTACCCACATAAATGACAGATTACAAACAAAAGCAACACCAAATGCTGTAATTTCGTAGTTCCATCTTCGAAAGTGGCCCTTTTTCAAATTTGATTTTTTTATGATATAACTTTACAATAACTAAGAAGTTTTAATACCTTCATTTAAGGAGTATTACATTGTCTATTAAATACAATTTATTGCATTAACCTAGCATTTTTAGTTTCCGAGATTTTTAGGATTCTTTAAGTGACCCGGATTCATTGCTCTCGAGTGTAGATAAAACATATTAATACTTACTATAAACTATAAATCACATATTTTAAAATTCACAATTCGTTTTCGTAATAGTAAGATTACAAATAAAATAGTAGATTTTTAACCGAGGTCAGGGTGGAAAGAATCAATTCCCGAGGTATTTAGACCGGCTATAGTCCGAGTCGGAATTGATTCTTTTGCCCGTGTTAAACACTCTACTTTTCATTTCGAATAAGAGAAAAATAAAGTAAAAGTAATAATATTTTGGAGGCTTTACGCAGACGATTTGCAGCTATATCGACATTTTGCACTGAATGAATGTAGAAGCGCCATTGTCAATATGAATCGAGATTTAAGTGCTATTAGTGAGTGGGCTAGAACTTTTGGCCTACAAATAAATCCTAAAAAGTCTCAGGCAATGATTATTGGTAGTTGGCAAATGCGATCCGGAATAGACATGTCTATGCTACCGCCTCTCCTGCTTGATGCGGTCCCTATATCTTATACCGAAACAGCCAAAAATCTTGGCATTATCTTTGATTCTAATTTGTCCTTGAACGCTCATGTTGGGGAGGTCAGCAAAAAGGTTTACTATACTTTCCACACCCTGAAATGTCTACAGCCGTATTTGCCTGTGGATGTTAAGATCACGCTAGCTCAAACGTTAATCCAACCCATTATTGACTATGCGGATTCTTGCTATTTGGATGCTACTGAGGAGCTTTTAAATAAACTTGAGAGACTGCAAAATGTATGTATTCGATTTATTTTCAATCTTCGCAAGTACGATCATGTCTCAGAATTTCGCAAGAAACTCAAGTGGCTCCCAATCCGACTTCGTAGGAATACTCGAATATTGTGTGTGCTATTTAATATCCTTCATAATCGCTTGTATCCTTCCTACCTAAGGGAGCGTTTTTCTTATAGGTATGCACCAGATACTTTGTGTCGGACACATCTAAAACATCTCCTTACTATGCCTTCCCACAAAACTAATTTCTACTCTTACTCCTTCACTGTTCATGCGGTAAGATTGTGGAACTCTCTTCCACCAAAGATACAATCTTGCCAAACTATTTCGCTCTTCAAAAAGAAAGTAAAAGAACATTACTTTTCCTCTTTACCATAACAATTTTTTTATTTTCTCTTTTCTTAGTTATAATCATTAAGTTTGTATGTAACTAATCTAATTACACTTAAATAGTGTATGTATATACATAATATTTAATTATATGTATGTATTTAAGCATTTATGCTATTATCTTTATGTATGTTTATTAACCTGCACACACTTATTTACCTAATTCCACTTCACATCTCCTCTCTCAGGCCTACTGGAAGAGATTTCTGTAGAAATAAGTAGTGCCTTGTACAATGTTCCTTGTTATTGTTATAGTTTCCCGTTTGTGTGTACAAAACTTATAAATAAATAAATAAATAAATATTCAAATCTTAACATAAAAGATTATTACCTACCTATTTTTATGAATTCTGTCACAGACAGATAAATAACAGATCTCTGTTAAAACTAGGATGATAATTTTGACAGCTCACGCCTATGAAGCATCGGATTTGTTTGTGTCAAGTATACCTACTTCAAAAAATTAACGTACTACCCGTTCGCTCTAACTTTGCCGCTGGCGTAGAGGCGTATACTCGAATTGTAAATTACACGAAGTAAATTGACAGTAGCTAATGTCACTTCGTCATAGAAAATACGCAACATTGTATGAAGAAGTAACATAAGTTGCTGTCAATTTACTTCGTCTAATTAAAAATTCGACTTTAGTATGGAGCCGAGCGGCAAAGTTAGAGCGAACGAGCAGTAGCACATAGACGAGTACCGCCCACTTATCCTAGTGAAGCGTATTCCAACAATACCGCACAATCGATCACAAACAAATAACTCGGATAAATCGAATTCATGTATATTTATTTAAATGCAAGTAATGTTAATAAGTAGGTATCCACAGTATTTTTTTGTAATATGATTAGCTAAGTATAATACAAACAATAATAATGCAATTATATTTACCTAATTACCCAAAATAATAAAAAACCGTTTTTTTGTAACTATCGATTTAATTTTTACGCAATCGATAATCGAATAGATTCATTAACGATTGGAACACTATGGGGTGCCCTATTTAGAGTTGTCAAAATTATCATCCTAGTTTTAACAGAGTGTAATATCCCGCCAATTCATGTCGACTTTTTAAATTTTAAATATGGAACTCACCGCGGAAGACCGGCAGCCGGTCCGTGTTAAAGGGGGCTAATTGTTGCAGCTTATTCCGCTCTAAGAAATTTGCGCTAAGTTCACACTGCACACTGGCTGTTTGGAAAGTCGCATGGCCGCAGCATTTTTTAAAATTAGTTTTTTTTTTCATAAAACTCTTCACAGCGGACCTGACAGCAGTTCTATTTTAAGTTTCATTCCGGCCCTTAGGTGGGAAGTAATTTGTAGTTAAGTATGAGTTTTTCCCTCCCTAGGGAGTGAAACAGCATTTTCCACCCAATAATCAGATTAAGGAAACACTACTTTCCGAGTAGGAGAAATGAAATAGTAGATTGTTAACCGAGGGTGGAAAGAATCAATTCCCGAGGTATTTAGACGCCCGAGCGCAGCGAGGGCGGCTATAGTCCGAGTCGGAATTGATTCTTTTACCCGAGTTAAACACTCTACTTTTCATTTCAAATACCTACGAGGAAAATAAAACTAATACCTAATAAGATTCAAACCTTACCATAAAAGATTATTACCAATTGTTTTGAATTCTGTTACAGATAAAATAACAACTACATTATGTCGAGTTTTTAAATTTTAAATATGGAACTCACCGCGTAATTGTTGCATAGATTACCGGCCCCATACACGTACAATATTATTGACTCAATAATATTGTCACAATATTTATTTCCATCCGAATAAAGTCTGTTCAAACCGTTCAGCCTCTAGTTGCAGTAGTTCGATTGGTAGTTCGGTTGACAGAACTAATGCAACTTTTTAGTAGCAGAAGTCCGGTTGATTTCAATCGCCGAACTGTTGCTAGCTCTCTAGCTGCAGTTGTTCGGTTGAAATGAAGATCGGTAAAACAAATGAAGATCAACGAAACAAATGAAGATCAACGAAACCAATGAAGATCAACTAAACAAATGAAGATCAACGAAACAAATGAAGATCAACGACACAAATAAGGATCAACGAAACAAATGAAGATAGATCAAACAAACGAAAATCAATGAAATAAATGAAGATCGGCATAACAAAAGAAGATCAACAAAATAAATGAAGATCGACAAATAAATGAAGATCGGTAAAACAAAAGAAGATCGGTAAAACCAAACAAGATCGACAAAACAAATGAAGATCGACAAAACAAATGAAGATCGGCGAAACAAATGAAAATCGAAAAAACAAATAAAGACCGATAAAACATACGCAGATCAATAGAACATAAGACCATAAGCAAGTTGATAAGTTCAAAAACTATTTGCAGCCATATTTTGTAATCTAGATGCGATTGCCATTCAAAAAAATAGGTGCAAGCATTTCTCGACCTTATGAATATGCATATTATTTATTTGTTTTTTACATATTCATGATCAATGATGTCTATAAACGCCAAAAAGCACATTTTTTTTAGAAGTGTCATTATGGGTGAGAATTGCTTGCACCTATTTTTTTTAAATGGCAATCAAATCTAGCTTACAAAATATGGCCGCAAATAGTTTTTGACCTTATCAACTTGCTTATGGTCTTCTGTTCTATTGATCTGCGTATGTTTTATCGGTCTTCGTTTGTTTTTTCAATCTTCATTTGTTTCACAGATCTTCATTTGTTTTGTCAATCTTCATTTATTTTGTCGATCTTTTGTTTTACCGATCTTTTATTTTACCGATCTTTTGTTTACCGATCTTCATTTATTTGTCGATCTTCATTTATTTTGTCGATCTTTTGCTACGCCGATCTTCATTTATTTCATTGATCTTCATTTGATATTCATTTTGAAAGGTGGTCGTTTCGAGATGTGGTCATTTTGAAATGTCGTCATTTTGAGAAGTACCTAGTCATTTTGAGATGTGGTCATTTTGAGAAGTAGTCATTTTGAGATGTGGTCATTCTGTGCCGGAGGGGTTTCATCGATCTTCATTTGTTTCGTTGATCTTCATTTGTTTTACCGATGTTCATTTGTTTTACCGATCTTCATTTCAACCGAACCACTGCACCTAGAGAGGTAGCAACAGTTCGGCGATTGAAATCAACCGGACTTCTGCTACTAAAAAGTTGCATTAGTTCGGTCAACCGAACTACCAATCGAACTACTGCAACTAGAGGGTTCAAACCTCAATATTTTCCATACACGTTCAATTTATTGCTATATTGATCAATATTATTGGGGCCGGAAGAAATTTTCGCTAAGTTCACACTGGCTGTTTGAAAAGTCGCATGGCCGCAGCATTTTTTTTTAATTTTTTTTTTACACATTTCTCTTCACTATCACAGCTGACCTGTCAGCAGTTCTATTTTTAAAGTTCATTCCGGCCCTTGGGTGGGAAGTAATTTGTATGAGTTTTTCCCTCCCTAGGGAGGGAAACAGCATTTTCCACCCAATAGTCAGATCAAGAAAACACTATTTTCCGAGTATGAGAAATGAAAAAAATATTACTTATTTACGTTGCTGTAACGATTAAGATCATAAACTAAATAAGCTAAGAAAAAGTAGTTTATTATAAAACTACACCAGATTTACGAGAGCAACAACATTAATATAACATGAAGTTTAATTAAACTATACTTTTTCACATAATTCAACAATCACAGTTCGTTTTCATATTACAATTAGAACTTAAAAACAAAATCTGACTTACGATAACAACAAAATTTCTAAAACTTAAATCAGTCATCTCTAATCTAAGCGCACGGCAGTGCGCAGGCCAAGTCCAGCAACAGACCGCGCATGCCGTACACTTTTACACGAACCGTTTCGACCCACTTTTGACCCCCCTGTGCCAATTGCAAGTACAGAAATAAGATTGTATGTACATAATTATATATTAGTACTAAGGCAGTATATCAAATTTCATTGATAGAGTAGATCCTGAAATATGACCCTGTGAATATAAGCTTTTATAATTTTAGATATTTTTTTAAATTGAGCGTAGGTAAATTGAATTTCGGTCAGATGGACCGTTGACGTGACTACGGTGGCAGGTAGTGGTTGGATTCGGAGGGTGGAGGACTGGGTGTGGTGGCGAGTCTTGGGAATGGCAAATGTTTACCAGTGGATCAGGCTGTAGATGAAGATGATTATGATCGATTTTAAAGTGGCTAAACTTGGCATTGGATTGGATTTCAATCCTTTTTTAAGCGAACAATTAGCCGATAGGAACTTGGCCCCTTCTTAACAGGGATGTTTTTGGTGTGATACAATTTACAACTACCAATTACAGTTAAATTTGTCATTGTACTTATAATTACAAATTAATCAACGAATTACTTAGCTACGTTGTTGTATCGATTAGAATCAAAATATTTTTATTACAAACAAATTAATCAGTCTTACTATTATCTTATAGCAATACTTACTACGATTAAATCACAGCAAAAGATTACTGTACCAATTAAATCACAGTCCGTTTCGATATTAGCCTTCTAATATCTATTATTATAAAGTTTATATAAAAAACCGGCCAAGTGCGAGTCGGACTCGCGCAAGAAGGGTTCCTTTCCAAAAAACGGCAAAAAATCACGTTTGTTCTATGGGACCTCCTTTTAAATGTCCATTTTCTTTTAATGTAATTATTAATATATAATGAATATACACACTATTCGATATTCTGTGAGTATTTCAAGCGTCTATTGGTTGCCCTTATTACATAGATCACTACATAATAAAAAACAAGTATTGCTCTGTGACACAGAGCAACGCGCGCCTTTACAAGGTTCGCGTTGCTCTGTGCTCTGTGGTGGTTGTAATGCTCCCTCCACATTACTCGCGAAGTTCAACGAAGTTCGTCGGCGAAGTTGCCCGAGTCAAAGAAATTTTTTGACGAAGTAGGCCGAGGTGCCCCTCTACACTATCGTACTCATCCAACTTCGATCAACTTCGTGAGTAATGTGGAGGAAGCCTTAAGGTTGATAAGCGACAGCAACAGTGGCAGCGATGCGATGTAACTATGGATATAAAATTCAAAAGGCACAATAGACATGGACGAAATAGAACTCAAAAGTGTCCGCTATATGAGGCCCCATACACGGACAATAATATTGATCAATATAAATTGTTATTCAATAAGTTGACCGTGTAGGGTTTGAACAATCACTAAATAAAAAGTTTGACGGAGCTTAAATTTTATTGATCAATATCTTTTTTCGCACCGTGTAGGCTTAATATTGATCAATATTTTTCAGTCAGATATCGGAATTTCGAATTTGGAATTTACTTTTCTTCGTCAGACTCGGACAGAAATAAAAATATTGATGTAATTTTATTGTAGGTGTATGGGGCCTCTTAGTCCGCTGTAGTTGTTCCTGTTATCCTCATATTGATACTCTACGGTAGGTACAGTATGTATTTCCAATATGAGTTTGTAAACTCTGTTTAATTTCTTTTTAAAACGCTTTTTTTTTTTTTTTTTTTTTAATTATTACATATCTATATTTACATTATTACTATCTAAACTAAACCTAAATAAGGCCCCCGTGGCATTGTGCCCAAAAGACTAGCAGCATTCCCCCTTTGAATAGCAATGCCTATTCGTTGAGCGAGAAAACTGCCAGCCCTTGGGTCACCAGTTGACTCCACAAGGCGGTTTTTCAAATTCTTGAAAAATTTTTGCGCATTGGGACCCCATGGACCTAGGGTCTCGACACCGACTGGACAAAAACGATACGATGAGTCGAGACCCTTATATTTATTAATTTTAATATTTTCAGCCGCTTCCGCTGCTGCACTGGCTTTTAATTTTGTTTTAGGAAGATGGGACGGGGCTAGAGTGTCAACACAAGTTGCATCCCACACCAGGACCCGACCCATCTCCCACGGTATCAAAGTTATACCATCCGGTCTCTTGCCATCGTCCCTGAAAACGCCGTTTGGCTCTAAGAGCGCAGGCACATTGGCGGTGGCAAGAGCACGGCGGATGATGTCATTCAGCGCAGCGTGGCGTGAGAAGCAGCCTGCGCTCTTTAAACATGAAAGACCATGATGCCCCAAAGTGTCAACGTTAAAACCGCAGGGGCATCGATGTGGAGCGCAAAGCGTGACGCCAAGTCTCAAACCAACTGAAATTCTTAGGATGTCCGGTTCCAAAAAAGTTCCGGTGTTGGCTGTAGGGAAAGCTTTCAACCAATCACCGGATTCCTTTCTACTGAGCGCTTTTCTTTTTATTAGTTTCACCCTTAGATTTAGAATTTTTCGCTCTATGGTTGAAACCATAGAGCGAAAAATTCTAAATCGGTTCCAAATAAGCAAACATCAGGTTCACCTGATGTTTGCTAATTTGTAACCGACTCTTTTGGGCTCGATTTTGCCCTACTTTGAACGTTCAGATTTAATTCAAACTTTGCACACGGCGGGCCGGGTGCGGGAGAGAGCTCTCCCACCCGAGTTCCGCAGTCGGCGGCCGGGGCGCCGCCGACGTGTCTTCGCCGAGGACTATCGGCCTCCAGGACCGGGGGTCTGAGGACGGTGAGAGGGTCGCTCACCGTTCTTACAGAAGCAGGCCCATGACGGCAGCCTGACGTGAGCAACTCACGCACGCCCCCCCCCCCCTTAGAAGCGGGATCACATCCGAAACCCCCCCAAAGACGCGGAATAGCACCCGAACCACCCCCTGGGCGAGGCCGCAGTGGCGGCCGTAGGTCTGTTGGGAGTCCTGGGACATCCTTCCGAAGGCTTCCCCGGGGCTCCCAACCATAGGCTGTTGGGCGTAACGTGAGGTTTTTTAGTCGGTAAGAGCATAACATCCTATGAGAATTTTCCCTCAACTTAAGAAAAAAAAAAAGTCCTCTATAAAAGCATAGAATTATAACGCTATAAGTCTATGTATAAAAGATTCTGCAACAGTTAGCTTATTGCCAACATTAATACATCCAAAATCCTAATCACAGAGTACTTTACGTACGGTCCTAATAACCATAATATCATCCGACGGCTGTTATTATGTTATATGAAATTTCATAATAATAACATAACACTCCGTTCGCTTTTTCAATCTCTTCCGCGCAAAGGGTTACTCATCAGACAGCCAAATTCTTACCGCTCGACGCGTGGAATCTGTATGAGTTTCAAAAAAAGAACTGTCATTCACGCGCGTTGCATTGCACTACCACAGAGGCTGCGCGCCGAAAAAAAAAGATTAAAGCGAATTCGAATTCCCGCTATTTTTCTTCGATATTATTTTTGCAAATTGTTTTATCATGGGTGTAGATAAAGTCTTGTATGCAATTGTATAATTAAGTATTAAAACACTCATGTGATACTATTATCTATCACACTCATCTTCGCTTCGTGTGATAAACCCACATTCATGTTTTAATAGCTTATAGTCTGGAATAACACATAGGCTACGTTACATCTCGGGAAAATATTCTCATGGGAAGCGGGAACGGGTACCAAATTCACGCGGGCGAAGCCGCGAGCATCAGCTAGTGATTTATAAAAAAACCTTAAGATACGTTATCAACACTGGAAAATGGCAACACGTAAAGGTTAAGGAAGGAATTACCTGACCAATCAGTGACGCGACTGTAGGCTTTGCAAAAGTTCTATTAGCAATGTTTTAAATTCTGTTGTTAAAGAAAACTCGCAAAAAACATACCTTCTTGTATCTTCAGATGATGCACAAACTACACAGTAATTGCCAAATATAGAAACGTGCGTAAATACAACAGAAATAATTATTATTATTTATTTTCCGGAATGCTAAAATGGCGTTTAGCAATGAAAATGTACTCTGTATTCTGTGGTGGTTTGGCGCGACCCACAAGGGGATGTTGGGGAGATTTTGTACTACTTAATATTTTATTTTGCCAGTAGATTTCATTTTATTTAATTATGTTTCTATAAATAAAAAGTAAAACAAAATAATAATATATTGAGATTATTAAAATGATTGAAATTAAAAATATTTTGATTACTTATTATGTACTGAATTATTACTTATTAAATAGATGTTTCTTTATAGTATTGTTATAGTTTGATTTTATGACTTAAATTACGCCAGTAATTACTAATCCGATAAACAGCACTAACATTTTATAAATTTAATTATTACTTTTTACCCGTAAACACATTAAGTAGGTAATCATATGTCTCAGTAAGTGAAATTCATGTTTCCTTTTTACTCCACATTCCTCTGATATTGACTTTTTTTCTTTCGCCAGCAAATATGTTTACTTCATGCATGCTACTACAGAATAATTTATAGAATTCTTTTTTCAAATTTATAAAAGTTTATTTGTTTTTTAAAGTCGTGATGTCGATGTGTATAGCTATGATACGTCCTTGTTTTCGACCATTTTTAATTGCTGATTTAATTTCAAATGCTTTAGTTTTACGTAAATTGAATCTAAATACCACTATTCAAGTAATATAAACTTTGCGTTTAACCTATAACGTTGGTAATCTGGACAATAACAATATCAAGTAAGGTATTTCCGCAATACTAATATTTTTTACCCAATATTTAAGTTGGTAGGTAATGAGGTACTGTATGGTGTTTTTAATTAATGTAATGTAATCGAAATCGTGTACTGAAATCGAATCGTGTAGGTACTTAATTAATGTAATGTAATCGAAAGTCAATACTTTACTTATATGTACCTACTTACTTTTCTTTTTTTATAAACGACATTTTAATACCTACATTTATAGAAGAATACTTCTAGTTAGTAAATAACACCTTATATAAATAAGTACGGAAAATGCTCAGAATAGTTGTGGACCGCTTCATCTTAGAAAAAGTTACAAATGCCATCAGGCGAATTATCGTCCCATCCATTTGTCTTCTTTGGGTTGGGCAGTTCGTTATCGTCGTGGTGATTTGCTAAGGTTTGTTTCCTTTTGGTGGTTGCTGTGGTTGGGATGGTTGAACTGTGGGAGTGAGGAGGTCCTGCACCAAAAACCAATATTAAATGTAGTGGAATATCTATTTCACACAGCGCCATGTAGAATGAATGATTGCCAATCGCCAGCAAATATGTTTTCTTTTTAATAAACCTATTTTACTTAAAAGCTTACAAGCACATTTTCGTAAGACTAATTCGAATCACTAATTCTCAATTGAATTGAATTGGAATTCAATTGAAACAATCAGTAGCTCTTTTTACAAGAAAAACTACTTGCTATATAAATATATTTACACTAAGATATTAAAATAGTAAAAAGCCTGGATTCACACACTATAAATCTTGGTCACCCTATTTTTTCCTTCGATTATAGGTTTTAAGTTCTATACGTCATTTAGTTCTTAATTTGAGGCTTTATTCATACTGTCTACATATTCTTCGAAATGGTATCTGTAATTAGCAAAAAGAATGGGACTTCCACTAAGCTCCGTTTAAGCTCCATTTAAGAAAAACCGTGGCCGCGCGGTTCGCATTGTGCGGACTGCGCGGCCATAACTTTGGAGTGCCGTATGTTGTGAAGTTCAAATAGTAGGGCTTTATTTTTATAATCTACATTTTCTTCGAAATCGTGTCAGTGATTAGCAAAAAGAATTAGACTTGTACGTAGCTCCGTTCAAGAGAACTGGTGGCCGCGCAGTTGAATTCATGCGGACTGCGCGGCCACGGTTAAACCCTTATAACTTTCTAAATATTGACTCTTCGAATTTGCGGTTTTCACTGTTCGTTTTCTACGAATTCCTTCGAAATGCTGACATAAGTTTCTTTTTTCTACGACATATTGGCCGAGCAATCGAAATGGACACGCGTGTTTTTAGACTTTATTCAAATTTCAAATACGTGTGCGGTTAACAAAGTTTATGCAAATGACACCATTAATGTCAATACGGTCTGGCGCACAGTACTCGGACACACAGACACGCTGGACCCTGCGCTACAAGTGTAGAAACTACCTACGTGGAACTTTTACAAGCTGATTGAATCCTCACCTGTATTATACTTAAATGCTTAAGCCTATAGTTTAGGTAAACTAACTGTTTGAAGCCGGGGCCACATTAAAGAAAACGTCAATGCCCATCATCGCGATAAATATTGCGCTAATTATGGCGTTAATTCTTAACGTCACCATTTGAGTAGTGTGGCCGCTTCAACGTAATAATTCTCGCGTGAATGCCCATTCTTGGCGTTAAAATTGACGTTAAGTGTGACCGAATTAAATTTTACAAAAATACCTTAGCTCCTTAAAAATATACTGAATGTATCTATATATAATACTGGCACAGAGAAAATATACCGATAAAAATACCGATTATCAAAACGTGTTTATTCTTTTAATTTTTATTTTTTTAAATTACTACCTTATTTTTATAAAAGAAGAACCTAGAATTTACATTTAACATTTTATTTGAAGGATTGAATTCAACGTCCTTCACCTGCAACACGCTTCGTAAAAAAAAATTACCGAATGTTATTGCAACAAACCCTACAAAGAAAAAAATCATTGCGATGAGGAATTGGGTTTTTATTTTTTCAGGTCCTTAGCGAGCTCCGGGGGAACCTCCCATCTTGCTCCCCCGAGGAGAGACGCCGAACGGTTCTCGACGGGAATAATCTTTGGAAATTCTTTGGCTTTCGGCCGAAAGCCAAAGAATTTCCAAAGATTTTCCCGGCTTTCCGGATTCCCGGCTATAGGGAGGAGGAATACCACCAGGTTTAATGGGTAGGACGGCCTCGTTCCGGAACCGGGAGCCCCACACCCAGCTGTTTTACATGATAATTTTGCAATCCAATATGGCCGCCGCGCCGAAATCACAAAATTTCATGATGGGTATCGTTTAAGAGGGTTTTTGGTATGCTGAGTACGAATTTCGGGTTAATTTAGAGATCCAATATAACCGCCGCGCCGAAATCACAAAATTTCATGATGGGTATCGTTTAAGGGGTTTTTTGGTATGCTGAATACGAATTTCGGGTTAATTTAGAGATCCAATATGGCCGCCGCGCCGTTATCACTAAATTTCATGATGGGTATCGTTTAAGGGGTTTTTTGATATGCTGAGTACGAATTTCGGGTCAATTTTGCAATCCAAGATGGCCGCCTTACACCTTTGTAAAATTTCATGCTGTATATCGTATGAGGGGTTTTTTGGTATGCTGAGTACGAATTTCAGGTCAACGTTTGCCATCCAAAATGGCCGCCGTGCCACTGTTGTGAAATTTCATGTTGTATATAGTTTATGGGGTTTTTTGGTATGCCAAATACGAATTTTAGGTAAATTTTGCTATCCAATATGGCTGCCTCGCCACCGTTGTAAAATTTCATGTAGCATATCGTATAAATGGAATTTTGATATGCTGAGTACGAATTTAGGGTTAATTTTGCAAAATTATCTTGAAATTCGTACTCAGCATACCAAAAAACCCCTTAAACGATACCCATCACGAAATTTTGTGATTTCGGCTCGGCGACCATATTGGATTGCAAAAATTATCATAAAATTCGTACTCAGCATACCGAAGAACCCCTTAAACGATACTCATCATGAAATTTTGTTATAATGGCGCGGCGGCCATATTGGATCTCTAAATTGACCCGAAATTCGTACTCAGCATATCAAAAAACCCCTTAAACGATACCCATCATGAAATTTTGTGATTTCGGCTCGGCGGCCATATTGATTGCAAAAATTATCATAAAATTCGTACTCAGCATACCGAAGAACCCCTTAAACGATACCCATCATGAAATTTTGTTATAATGGCGCGGCGGCCATATTGGATCTCTAAATTGATCCGAAATTCGTACTCAGCATATCAAAAAACCCCTTAAACGATACCCATCATGAAATTTTGTGATAACGGCGCGGCGGCCATATTGGATCCCTTAATTAACCCGAAATTCGTATTCAGCATACTAAAAAACCCCTTAAACGATACCCATCATGAAATTTTGTGAATTCGGCGCGGCGGCCATATTGGATCTCTAAATTAACCTGAAATTCGTACTCAGCATACCAAAAAACCCCTTAAACGATACCTATCATGAAATTTTGTAATAGTGGCGCGGCGGCCATTTTGGATTGCAAAATTATCATAAATTTCGTACTCAGCATACCAAAAAATCCCTTAAACGATACCCATCATGAAATTTTGTGATTTCGGCGCGGCAGCCATATTGGATCTCTAAATTAACCCGAAATTCGTACTCAGCATACCAAAAACCCCCTTAAACGATACCCATCATGAAATTTTGTGATTTCGGCGCGGCGGCCATATTGGATTGCAAAATTATCATGTAGTCACACAGAGATAGATTATAGTCTGAAATGATACAAGTTTTATCCCGGGAATAAGTTCCCATGAGACGCGGAGAAGAGAACAAAATTTCACGCAGGCGAAGCTGCGGGCATCAGCTAGTCTATAATAAATGTTACATTACATGCGAATGCTCGTGTCGGTCAGGGAGGTAGCATCGTAACGTAATGCTCGAGTCGAATCTATAAATGTTACATTACACGCGAACGCTCGTCGGTCAGGGAGGCAGGCCGTAACGTAATGCTCAAAGTCGAATCTAATTTGTTACATTACAGGCGAATGCTCCCGGTGAGGGAGCACCTTTACCCTAACCTTTTATTCAAAATATACCCAAAAAAACTGACTTTTACCAATATACCCATTAATATACTGATATCGAAAAAAGTCAATAAAATATACCGAAAAGGTATTAAAATACTGAAAACGGTCACACTCTCACGGTGCGCACTGACACGCGTAGTGTGGCCGCTTCAACGTAATAATTCTCTTTGATGTGCCGCCACTTGAGGTATCGCCTAACGTCAAACGGCAATGTGAATGCCGTTGTCGAATTATCGCGATAATTCGGTGGCTACACTAACGTTTAACGTTCATCAACGCCATTATTAATGGCATTTCCCCTTAGTGTGGCCCGAACATGAGGCTTACACATAAAGTTTGGAATAAATTTAAAGTCCTAGCGGCTTATTTGACACCTATATTTGTTTATAGGGCTCAGCCCCTGTGATTTTAGTGGAAATATATTTTCATTTAATCAGCGAAACCACAAATGACATTCATTCTAAATGACCCATTCGACGATTGAACTAGACGATTTCATTCGCTATAACAAATATAAAGTTCAATTAATTAAAGACTACAAGAGCCAATTTCACAGTAAGAGCAGGCTGTACGTCAGTCTGAGGAACTCAATAGCCCTTGGGTGTCGGCGCGGACGGTTTATTTGTAGAGACATCCAGTAGTGGACTACTACTACCTATAGACTTTGTTTGTATTTACACGCTTGTAAAATATATTTCGATAAATCGTTAAAAATGCAGTGACTCATCAACTCTCAATAGCCCAAAAAACCCAAAACAAAGATGAAGTTATTAGAAATACAAGTAAGTACCTAATTGTATAAATATGTAATATCTACCTCAACACCTATTACGTCGCACCCTGACCTTGCTGGATATCCTTCCGTGGGCTTACCTGGGGCTCCCGACAGTAGGCAGTGGTAGGGCACCGTATGGTTTTAGTCAATAGCATCCATGGCGGATTTCCACTCGTAAAACAAGAAGCCGTGAGATCGGTCTCACCAGACTTCTCTAACACGTTTATATATATAAAGTTCAATCCGATTGACGTTGTCATTTTTGGTTTATTTTAAACTTTGAACAGATGATCCACGTGACGTAGTGACGTAGTTTAATGAAACAGACACACAGCTATTCAACAAAGGGTCAACGTTCATCACACAGCGGGTCGGTCGGCCGGTTAGATAGGATAGACCACATAACGGGCTTTATCTAGATATGTCCACAGTTGATACACGCTAAACCTCGTTCATACTCTTTGAAATAAAAAGGATCTGACTATCCTACTAATATTATAGATGTGAAAGTTTGTTAAGATGTTTGGATGTTTACCTACCACTTTTTGCAACTGTAACGACTGAACGAATGTGGCTGAAACTTGGTACAGAAATAGTTAATAATTTGGAATAAAACACAGGGACATAGGCAAAATGTTACCCCTTGAATAAGTTACCACGGGATGTGGGAAGGTAAAAGAATTTAAATGTGTTATTGATCAGTGATAAATTATTCTTCACCATATATCAGTTATCATCACAAAGCTATATTAAAAGCAAAGGCCTGATTCGACTGAATTTGTTGCAAAGTGGTTTCCTATGTTTCGGTTGACTGTGTTTGGTTTAGGTGGTTTTGTGTGTGATGTGATTAAATATTCAGCAATTTCTGGGAGTTACGAAATACCACAGTGAAAGTGTCAACAAAAACCAAGTTTAATATTGTTTCTCCTTATTATTGTCATAGTTATTTTAATAGATAGATAGATGCATTAATATTCTTGTCAAAAATATATTTGGACCGATGTCTTCGAACTGTGAAGTTTCTAATTTTGGATGAGTTATATCTGTCTTGGTTGTTTGAATTTTGGTTCGGATTTGATAGAATAGTTATCGACTTTTCCTGTATAAGTATAGTGCACGGTGAAATGTCTCAATACGTGAGACTAATAAAGCCACTGGCAAAGTGGGGGTCTACCGAGTAACACCTATACGGGTATATGTATAGACATATTAGTATGCATGTCATATATTTAGACTTCGTAACAAAAACAGTCGAACACGACGTTTATGTTACTGTACACAAATCGTCAAAAAGGATCACACAATCGTCTGTCATTTCTGTGAGTCGTCTCATTTCGCGGCTCGACGACCCCGTCCTCTTCATTACCCAGGACATACTCCTGGGTAATGAAGAGGACGGGGAGCTGAAGATGGGATGGAAGCTGTTCGAATAAAAGGAGCATTACTCATGATGAGTTTTATAATAAATGATCATGTTGTAACAATGTTAAGTGCTATCGTTGGTTTTTACAGAAGATATTTTTATGTTTGCTCTAAAACATTTTTTGATAGGTATTATACCTACCTAATACTAGTTTATTGTATATTTTAACATAACTTATTAAGTAAACTATACGAATTATTGTTTAATACTTAAAACAGAGAGAAACAGACGTAACACATTAATTACCTATGTCAGTATAGGTAGGCAGAGGGTAACAATACGCCCACATTTCACCAGTTAATTATTTTCCTATGTAATAGACGGTGACCCTATTTAGTTGTGTAACAAATGCTATTGAAATGTTTTCTAGCTGCCCATAAATGAGGCCTTCAACTTGGCTAAAAAAAACCACTATGTGACTCATGATGTCAGCTCAAATGAAACAGCTAAATCTGACTTTTAACGCAACGTAAAAGCTGGTAAATTTTAAAAGTCACAAAAGTTACAGTTTTGTAAAATAAATAAAAACTTAGGACAATGTTGATAGATGGTGACCGTGTGGTTTCAGTCGCTTCAAATCCAGCATAATATCCGCGGGGATTTCCACACGTACAAAAGGCAGTGATCGTTTACAGAGCACTAAGCAAGCGGAGTTACGAGCTTTTTAAACAAGAAAGTTATAAAAAACACTAAGTAATAAATAAATAATAATAATAAATATGTAAATATTTGAGGACATTCACACAGGTTCACACAACATCATTTAGCCCAAATTAAGCTAATATAAGCTTGTGCTATGGGATCTAGACGACTGATATACTTATGTGGAGGAAAGGTTGGGAATGTTCCTCCAAGTCCTCCAACCCACAAAGGGAGGATCCTCCGACCAGGCTAGGTGATCGTGCCTGGCGGGCCGAAGTCCAAGCCAAAGTACATTATAATAACAAAGTATAAATATTTTACTTCCATTGTTGTACGAAACAATAAACACTTGAAATCTGAAAGAAATCAACGAGCGTTTTCCATTATAAAATAAATGAAGGAAAATAAAAATGTAATCTGTAGAAGTTTCGAGCACAAAATACAATACTGCATTCGTAACGAAACTAGCAAACAATAGGATTGTGTCGCGATACCACTTATATCTCACAGACCGGTGAAGGAGGCTCCTCACTCGGTTATTATTTTATTTTCTTTAATTCTACTAGCTTTGAAGTACCTTCGAACATTCCTTTACAAGGACTACCTACAGACCGTTCATTTGAGAGTTAGGAAATTAAATTCTTCTCGTAGTTCACAGTAGTTGCTAGAACTACTCATGTTATTTTTAAACTATCGCGGTTTTCTACACTCATACTTATAGAATTCGGGACTTCACGCGAAACACATTTACTTACATTTTCACACCGACGTTTCGAGCACGTTGCAGCGCCCGTGGTCGCGGTTGGACTGAGGCGAGGATCGACGAAAACCATGAAGTAACTTCTTGCCAAACTACCCTCCGCTATTGTCACAACGAAGGATAAGGCCGGCAACACACTACACTCACTACGTCAGTTTTAATTGGCACAGTTTTACGTTCAAGTTTATTAATCACTGCGTTCCACATCCCGGAGAGCTTATATCCATCATCCGTAGTGAAATTTTTGTATTTTTTTTTAATTTCAATGGCTTTACGCACCATACGTGGATAATAGGGGCGATCAGTGGAGACGACTTTTGGTTGGTGAAGTTCGATCCAGTGATTACTGCCCGTATCGAGGTGTTCTGCTATTGCCGATTTGTTAAACTGACGGTTTTTCACAGCTGCAATGAGTTCTTTGACCCTTTCCGCGATGGTCCGCTTGGTTTGGCCTATGTAGGAACTACCACAGCTGCAATCCACTTTGTAGACACCTGGTGTTTGCAGAGGAATGACGTCCTTTGGTGTTCGTACGTACCTAGCTACCTTTGTGTGGTGTGAAAATGTAAGTAAATGTGTTTCGCGTGAAGTCCCGAATTCTATAGGTACCTAAGTATGAGAACTACTCATGTTAGGATCTAAGTGGTCTTGTATTTAATACATTGAACAATATTGTTCTCTCATTTTACTGACTGTAAATTTAAAAAGAGGTCAACTATGCCAAATTGTACGCTAATTTGCTAAATAATCGAATATCAATATCGTATGTTTGTATGATCGACCGTTTAACGCATTGCATATTCATTCTATAGAAATATTAAAATACCCATATAGGTACTGATACTCTTTTTATAACCCGTGCTACACTAAGGTCAATCACACTGCCAAAATGATGGCACATGAATGTGTATTATGGCAGAGAGAGGAAGTTTCCAAATAGGGAAAGTTTGATCGGGAGAGAACTCACCCACCCGAGTTCCGCAGTCGGCGGCTTGGGCGCCGCCGAGACGTGTCTTCGCCGAAGACTATTGGACTTGGTTACTAGACAAATGGGTAGGTACTTCAGTTACCCTCAAAACTTTAAGTAGGTCCCACCAAACTGTGTGAGTTCATTCGCTTAAGTTAATGGAAAATGACAGGGTTAGGGCAAGTCACGTGTTAGTTTAACGACTAGTTATTACTCAGCTAGTTGTCGCCATTTGTGTCTGCGGTGGCTAAACTTGACTTGTTTAATAACAGATATGTGGGTGTAGGGGGTTCGTTTAGAGATAGACTGTGTATCGATTGATGAATTCAAATTAATTACCTATGACATGCAAACTCTAACTATTGTATAATCTGCTGTCTGTTAAGAGTAAACTAGGCCATGTTTCCTCCGCTTACAATCCCTGGTTCTTCAAGCGGACCGTGAAGAGGCACATCACTAGGCGGCAAACTTGAGAATCAATTAAGTCGCGTGGACTGTGAGAGTGGCAACCAACTCGGTAAACGTCGCAATTGATTTGTGTATCTATCGGACGGTGTCATTTTGGTGAGCTAAATACGAGTATAAAAAAAAAATAGGTGAGTCAATGAAACAGAAATTCTTACTTGGTAGGTATAAGCTAGTAGTCAGGGTTTGGTGGCAAATATCTTGGAGGAGTAAATGAGTGCACATTTGCTATGCATGAGAGTTCACACCCCGGGTTGTACATTCTCTTGGTAAGCGATAAAAGCGTTCTTGCTGAAGGCTATAGTCAGTTTACGACGAAGGCGGTACAGTGACTAAAACCGATTTTCCACGCACTATTTCATATGTTGGTAATCGGTAGGTATAACGAAAATGTTTTGCTGTGAGAGAAAAGTGTTCAAGTTGAAGAGTTTATAATTCTATTTGTTTTTTGTATGTTGTAGTATGTTGAAGAGTTTATAATACCTAGTATATAAACTAATTAATAAACTAATTAAATTACTAACAATACAGCTCTCAATAACTGGAAAATAATTGTTAGATTATAACTGTAATGAACTGAGCCGCTCTAATCTATAGACCAATAGAGATCCACGAACAATGCGGATAGTGAACGCTTGTTCAGACAAAGGAAAGTTATCCATGGAGGATTTTCCCACAGGTAAAAAAAAGAGGTTACGAGGTGTATCTTATAACTTTGTATAAAATCCAAATTTTCCGATTTTCTTGTGTTAAAATTACACGGAAATGGAAAATATTATCATAATATTTTCCATTTCCGTGTTTCTTTTCAGGAGCAGATGAGATCCTTCAACTCCGAATATCTTTTTAGTGCAGTAGCACTAAAAGATGATCGTAGTAGAATGTAATATAAACGTGTAAAAGTACAAAATGTAGCCACTCCTATACATCCCGAGGGTGTCGTGAGAGGCGACTAAGGGAACACTTTCGCAAATTAAAAAAAAATCAAAAAAAAAAATTCCCATTCCCGCTTCCCGTATTTTATCCCCTTGGGTGTAGAATTTATCAAAATCCTTTATTAGCGGATGCCTACGTCATAACATCTACCAGCAAGCCAAATTTCAGCCCGATCCGTCCCGTGGTTTGGGCTGTGCGTTGATAGATCACTATGTCAGTCAGCCAGTCACCTTTGAGTTATATATTTTTAGATGTATGTTTACGACAGAACAAACTTTCAATCCTGAAACAATCAGCCCTAAATATGTCACATCTTCTTCAGACATTCACAGCATAATAATTAATCAAATTTTGATCGGACATTTCCCCTTTCACAAACAAGTTCAAATACGTAGAGCTACATTGTACGAGGTGAACGATTGACCTCGCGTGATTCCCGCAACGCGAGTTATTGCACAGGGTCACACCACACGCACCGGGACGGACGGCGTTTATTATGGGTATGCAAAACAATTTATTACCGATGTGGGTTAATTCTGATAGATCATGATAGACAGAGCTACAACTGGCATGTAGGAATGTCCGTCTAAAATATGAGACTGCACCTACACCACTGACAGTTGCCACCAACTTGAGGGTCAATGTCATATTCTTGTGGATTGTAAGAGAGACCCTCCATACACAAGTTTCGCTAGATGTCGCCATGATTTCGTTTCATCAGACGTCATTCAGGCCAGCTACATATTTTCAGAATAGATATACCCCATGCAGTTGAAATTCTCTTATAACTGCTGATCTTGGAATAACATTAGTGCAGGATACCTTCTAAAAAAACTCTACACACGTACAATATACGTTCTAAATAATTCAGTCAGGTCTAAAATATTGTGATCTCAATTTGTGATCACACTCGGCTAAATATTAGTAAAGCCACAAACATTTCACCTCGGCATTCTCTCGCAGATTTTATACCGTATAAATTAATCCGTCCCTGTGTACCCGCGTTAATGTTGCACATACCAACACAAGTTGCCATTTATCCTGGCGTGTTGGGGCAACGTGAATTTAGATTGGAATTAGAAATGTAAAAAGTATTTGTATGGTTAGTGCCAACAGTGTGAAGAGGCCAACTGGGTGTTGTATGTGATAAAAACAATGCATTTGAAAAATAACTGTGACGTTCACAATATTAAAATTGGTTTTAAAACCACACAAACCCTTCTACGTAGATACGTGTTTGGCGTCGGGCCAGTTAACTGTTCCAGGATTCCCAGTATCACCTCAAATGCTGACATATTTTTGTTTCTATAATATATTATGTATGTATTAAGAAATATACCTATAAGTATGTTTATCAGTCGTAGATCCCATAGCGCAAGTTGAATATTAGTTTAATTTGAGCAAACTATTTAGTAATCTGTGATTTGGATTAGATGATGTTGTTTGAGAATGTCCACAGTTATTTATTTAACTTAAATATAAATAGGGTGTTCCCGACAATAATAACGCCATTAGGGCGGAAACAGACATTTATGATTAATTATGTCGGACATGCAGTTAAGAAAATTAGACACTAGAGTGACTTAACGTAATTATGCACAGCGCGCAACATGAATTCCTGTACCTTTTTAATAAAATTACCTACTAAATATTTTTTCACGTCACGTTTTTCTCCCTAAAGCATTATTCCGCAACAATACACATTCTTACACTGAAATTAATGTTGGACAAAACGTTTCTAATCATGGCAATTTTGAGGTAAAGATATCGCGACAGTGCCGGCTTTGCATTGTAATTTATTCTTGTTAATAAAAGCTGTAGCGCACTGCATTCATCCTCGTACTATTTTAACGCCAAAGACATTATTAGTAGGTACTTACGTACTTATTCCGTATTCACGTATCCCACACAGCCTACGGTTGGGAGCCCTGAGTAAGCCCTCAGAAGGATACCCCAGGACACTCTACATGTATCCTACACTGAGTAGTAATTAAGATGTGATGGAGCCCGAATTTTTTAGACCCGGTACCTACTTCTTCACCTGTAAATGATGCACATGCCGACTCACAAACAAGGTCATGGAGAAGATAAGGAAATCTCGAAGCTATACCCAGTACCAACCCGTCTGGAAATGGTGGTACAGTTAGGTCCAACATCCTCCAAATTTAAATATGAAAAGTATTGAAAAGTAAAACGGCAGCTGATTTGATCTATTGAAGTGAGCGAAAATCCTAGTATAGGTACTTGTGAAGTAATCTACTTGAACTGTTTGTACTTATTATGAATGATTTCATTGCAGTGATACGACCGAAAGAACGACTCTTGACAATAATTCCGACGTACGTTTCGCAACTGTCACAGAACACAAGTGTCCTTATACTGTATTTCAATAGCTTTGCGCAAAAATGTAAACAAACACATTTGATCCGATATATCCATAGTAACTTGCAATTGAGTATTCACCCTGATTATATTCCAGTATCCAGGAGTCATACAGTGTTCTTACAATCATTTCGACACCAAATAACTTCTTTATGACAGTTTATTTTCATTTAAAATACCTACTCAGGATAGTAATAAATTCAATGATTTGTCATACTATATTTTTCTACTCATCTGTCTTAGACAACGATTGTCAAAACATGACATGTTTACATTATTGCCAGATCGGGTAGGATTGAACTATACTATCAACGAATGTCGTAATATATTACTCCAAATCAGAATCTCTGTGAGAATACACTAACCCCTAAATAATTAAAGAAACGGACCGCAAATGGATGTTCTTAAATATTTATATGTTTCGCGGTAACGCCTGCAGATATAATAGTATTACGTGTGTAGTAGAATAAACATTCGTGTTAGAATAATAAATGGCGTTTAGCTAACGAACCTCTACTCACCGTAGTGGCTATGTGCCACATGTAGTCATGTAGATTAGGCGGGCAGGTAGGACTACATCTAGGAAAGTTCTCTGTTAGAATGAATTTGCAGATCTTCATTTGTAACTATTATTATACACTAGCTGACCCGCGCAACTTCGTTTGCGTTCATAAGAGAGACAGAGAGAAAGAGCGCTATTGATATCATGTTTCCCATCATTTACCCCCGTTGCGTTTACTCCCGTCGCAAAACTAACTCCCAAAAACGCGAGATAGCACCCGAACCCACTTAGGTGAGGCCATAGTGGTAGCCGTAGGTCTGTTGGCAGTTCTGGGTTGACTACCGAAGGCTTAACAACCGTAGACGTATACGTGTGGTTTTTAGACTTTAATAGTTTGGCATAGCATATACGCAGGAATTTCCTCACTTTAAAAAAAATGTAACTGTGAGCGAAAAATAAATAAATAGGTATTTCGTTTTAGAACTTTTTAAGAGGAATAATTTTGTAATAAATTATTTTTATGTAACTTTATCCCTTTACGCAGAGGCGCAACGGATACTCTTATAACGATTAAATGATTTCCGTTTTCGAAACATTTCTCATTGCTGCACCGCTCCTATTAATCTCAGCATTATGTTATGTAGCCTTAAGCCATTCTCATTAAATGAACCTACTTACTATCGAACAATTAAAGAGTTTTTAAAACACTACCAGTAGTTTCAGTAAGGCTTGCCTTGGTATGATGTGATCATGGTCCCTTTGCAGCGTGTGTCCAGTACCAGCTACACTTCCGACGTTTGATCTGTTGGTGGATAGGGGTCACTGCAGCGTTCCAATAGGCTTACGTTCGTGATGTTCTCGGGCCCGTATGTACCAAGGATACGTTGGAGGCAGCGGTTGACGAAAACTTTTAGCTGGTACCGAAATGTGACCTTCCATGTCTCGCATCCGTATAGCAGTTAGCAGTACAGTTTTAACGTTTACTTTGTTTTGAGTTTCACTCTTCGAGTCCATTTTCGCGACTGCCTACGGGGCGCAGCTGTGTGAAGGTTGTTCTAGCCTTGGCGAGTCTTGAAAAGATTTATGGTACCTACTCTTCTATCCCATCAGTTTCTGACACGACACTCCCGGTACGTGAATTAGTGCCTCCACCACATCTCTTGCGTCTGTCGATTTTAATTTCAGTCCAGCCATTCGCTGCCTCATCCTGCACGTTGTCCTGCAGACATGCATGACGGCGTGTGTGTGCCTCAGCAGGCACAGGTCATCGGCGTCATTTAAATCCTCCAGGATATCATTATACCATCAGCATTATACCATCTATTTTCTATGGATGGTTGTTAACTATCCTGTTATCTGCATAAGGATTCTCTAAGGTAGGTACAGTATGTATTTTCAAAAGAGTTTGTGAACTCTATGTTTAGTTTCTTTTTCAGAATATTGATGACATTTTATTGATGTCATTTTATACACGTACATTAATACATGTAATAAAATTCTAAGACGCCGGTGTTTGTATGTAAATTGTTTATACTGAGGAATAGCTTTAATCATTAAGCTTTATTTTGATTAAGCATACAGGGCAGATTCACACGCCACTTGATGAGTAGGATAAATAAATACCTCTAATTTCATAGACCTTATGAGACGTAAACAAAGTTGCGAGGGTCAGCTAGTTAAAAGATAAAACAATAGGTTTCTTCTTACCTACTTAAAAACTATTTTTACAAATTGTATGTCTTTGAAATGTGCATTTTATGGTATTGATGTGACTTTTATGACACGTTTAAAGTACATAGGTATGGGATAGATGGCGCTCGCGGCTACGTCAGTGTGAAATTTTACTTTCCACTTCCCATGGGAATGTACTCCGAGGATAAAAAGTAGCCTATGTGTTATTCCAGACTATATTGTATAATCTGTACCAAATTTCAGCCCGATTCGTTCAGCCGTTTGAGCGTGAAAGAGTAATAAGAAACATCCACACTCACAAACTTTCGCATTTATAAAATTAGTAAGATCTATACACTATACATATATTAGAACTGTTGTGGGTCGAGTCTGTACTTAGAAGATATTTTGAAAATTTTAATTGTAGGGTGTTCTCTCATCGATACTGCAACCGTAAATGTAATTTTAATTTTTCAAGTCTGTCTGTCTGTTTGCATCCCCAATCAGTATCACGCCGAAACTTCTAATTCGATTTGAATGAAACTTGGTACAATCTGAGCTAATGATCCGAGGAAGGTTCTAGGATCGACATCCTTACTGTGTATTCACAGTACATATCTGAAAACTTATTATATACTCATAAAAATAACAGTAAATTTATTAAAAATAGTGATATCCATAACCTAAACTTAAGAAATAAGAATAAATTGGCTGTACCTAGATTTAGGCTTAATAAAATAAGCAATTCTTTTGCGGGCAATTGTATTCGAATGTACAATACATTGCCGACAGCCATAACAGGTTTGTCAGTTAATAAATTTAAAAAACTAGTAAAACTTAAATTGTGCCAAAAAGCTTTGTCAATTAATGGGGGTAAGGCACTTTTAATGGGCTTATAATGTCACCAGGGGCTAGAATAGTTTTATAAAATGATCCTAAACTAGTTAAATTGACCAATTAAACAAGTGCATTTAAAGGGACTTTGGGCCGAAATGCAGTCATACATCATCAAGTTTTGTAGGAGAGATATGAGTAGATAAGGAGATAAACGTATATTCAGTTTACAAAAATAGCATATCATCAACTTTCAAATTATATAAGACTTCGAAACGTGTCTAATAAAACCAAAATGTATGTATTTGATTTTTTTATATTATTTTCTTTTGAACCATAACTATTCTAAGATCATGTTAATCACTAGAGACCCCACTGCGATAGGCGATGAAGAGGAGGCCGATGACTATTGGAGACGTTTCGACGACGACTTCCCAAGCATTAGCCCCTTTCTCTACCGCTACCTCATCTAAGCCGCATTATTGATGAGTCTGGGGGTATCGTGGGAAAATTTGGAATTCTTAGTGAATGGAGACATGCCCATAATTAATGAAGGTTTAAACTCCAGGTCGTTATCATCACTGACCTTCTGAGTCATGCAGCAACTATTCTACATCCATATATTAGGTGCTGAAAGCAATATAAATAAATGTTAATAAACTCTGTTAAAGCCCGCGGTCCCTTACAAGGCACTAAAAATATAAAACTTCACGCAAACTACGTCCTGAGGGGAATTCAGAGGGACTATTCCTTTTCTACCAATAAATTATCATAAATGCTATAAATTCCACGAAAATAATGAATTCCTTTGTTAATGTATTTCAATATCTTTAAAATCATGTATATTTTATTATTAGAAATGTAATTTAACCACAATAAAATAAGATTGAATTGTTGCTTACCTTTAAGACGTGATGACGCCTTAATGGAAATTAGCTTATCACAGTTTTGTCTTCATTCTTAAAGCCGGGAACCTTGTTGATTCAGTTCGTTATAGATTAAAAAGTTTGATAAATCAATCAGAAAGTTGCTAGGCCGGTTGTTTTAAAAAAAAATCATAGAAATGTTTTTGGTCCCTTAAAAAGGACCTGGGCGGTAAATAAGAAATTCATAATATTTGTTTGGGCTGTAATGACATAAGTTAATAAGGATATTAGAAGGGACCTTGGGCCGCTAGAGGTTAAAGACTTTCTAGAAGACAAGACTGCCTGGCAGTGACACGAATTGCTCCTTTCTACATGAATAAGAGGGACCGGACTGAGTTTCTTGGGGTGTTCTTCTTAGTCTGTAGCATTTCCGAACCCCCGGTAGAGTCACAAAAATTTTGACAAACCTAAATAATTTTTTAAAAATTTCAAAGGGAATAAAATTTTATTTATTTATTTTATTATTAGGATACTTTTGATCCCGATATTTAGTGCGGTTCCTTTAGGAGAGGGGATGAAAGTCAAAATGATTTTTAGTTGTAACTTCCCTATGCGAGGTACGATTTCAAAAACTTTTTCAGTGTCATAAAGGTGTAGGTACTTTAAAGATTGTTTCAAACTTTTTTCAATTTTGAGTGTTTTGTAGCCCACGCACGCCTTTGGCGCGGACTGAATTATTTTAGAATAGCCTTAATCATTAAGCTGTTCTTTAATTAAGCAAACAGGGCAGATTCACACGCTGTATGATGAGTCTGATTAAGAAATACCTCAACTTTAATAGACCTTATGTGACGTAAACGAAGATGCGAGGGTCAGCTAGTTAAAAGATAAAAGAGTACCTAGGTTTCTTCTTAACTACTTAAAAACTATTTTTACAATTTTTATGATAATAAAAGACATTCTCTGAAATGTACATTTATGGTATTGTTGTGACGTTTATGACATGTTTTAAGTACATAGGTATGGTTCAGAGATGGCGCTCGCGGCTACGTCAGCGTGAAATTTTATTTCCCACTTCCCATGGGAACTTTAAAAAGTAGCCTATGTGTTATTCCAGACTATAATGTATCCCTGTACCAAATTTCAGTCAGATTCGTTCAGCCGTTCGAGCGTGAAAGAGTAACAAACATCCACACTCACAAACATTCACATTTATAATATTAGTAAGAAGTAAGATACGTATCTACTAGGTACTTTATAGACTATTTGGTACTTGATAGTCAAATAAAAACTTTCATTCTATTATTCTAAAACTGTATGATGCCGCGTTTTTCTGATTGCGATTGACTTTGAAATTACTAAACGGATAATCAAGCGATAGGCACTCGTCAATCTCGGTGACAATTCTGTATACCTACTTATTGTACCATTCTCTTTATACTGTGATAGGTACTAATTAACTATGTTTAAAAGTAATCAACTACACAAGTAATAAACATCGGTGCTAAAAGTGTAATAAGTGAGTTCCTAGAACAACGCACCTCTAGTTAGGTTGTTACAAAAGTCGTTGATAAGCCAAAACTGGTAACATTTTAAAGAAAAGAAAAAGAAGCAGTAAAATGTAGTAAACTAATGTTTACGAGCTCACCTCATTGTTAGGAGATAATGAGTGCTCTATACAACTATACAAGGTGCTGTTATTAAGATCGACCTAGGTGTGGTCGCTTTTAGTTAGTAGCCACTTGGTGAGGGTGCGCCGGGCGATTTGTTTGATTAGGTGCAAATTTAGACGTTAGAGAACGGCACTTTAATGTTAATTAAAGTTATTTGTTTTAAATGAAAATTTTAAAAGCCTTGCTATTAAAATGACCTCGCAGAGTTCATTAAAATATTTCATGAAGATTTCATGTCGCTGACTCAATAAGAAAAGTAAATTAAACTTTATGAGAATAGTAATATCCGCGCACTCATAAAAAGAGATTTAGGTACTCTCTCAAATTATAATCAAAACGAAACACTTTTTCACTTTCTCATGGAATACTTTTTTTGTTCAACAAAATAATAAAACAGCTTTTGCATAAAAATCTCATTTTTTAAATCTTCATAAGTCTTGTAATAATATTTTGTATAATTATTAAGTATTGCTGAGATAATTTTTGTGTCTTTGGCTACCATAGAGTGAGAGTGTACAATGCCGGAGTAGAACTGAAGAACAAAAAAGCCTTCCAATACGAAATCGATTGAATTTCTGAGCGTTTCATTTAAAACTATTATAACGTTACATTTATTTTAAACCAACTTTGAGATCGAAGTCATATTCAGAAATATGCAATCCATTAACAGGGCATAAATTGAATTGTTTGAATAGGAATGCAATTTGACTGTGATGCAATTAACTTAACATTCTTTTGCTGACAATATTCTTATATTTTACACAATAAAAACCCGGCCAAGTGCGAGTTGGACTCGCCCATTAAGGGTTCCGTAGCAGCAAGTAACATAATTATAAAAGTTCTTGTAGTTCGTTGTAACTTTCATTGATGTTTTATCACGTTCGCAGTGGTAGTGATTTTTCTAGGCGAAAATTGCGGTTTATGACGTATTAAAAAAAAACTATCAACTCCATCTCGATCAAACCAATTTTCGTTGGTAGATTTTGTGGCAATGTACATCATATTATTTTAAGATTTATCATTTTCTTAGTTTAGAAGTTAGAGGGGGGGGGGGGACACATTTTTCTACTTTGGAAGTGTCTCTTGCGCAAACTATTTATTTTAGAAAAAAATGATGTTAGGGACCTCAATAGCATTTTTGAAGACCTATCTATAGATACCCCACACGTATGGCTTAGATGAAAAAAATATTTTTTAGTAACAGTTCTGAGTATGGGGACCCCCAAAATTAACTGCTTTTTTTCTTGTTTTAGATAAAAATCTTGATGCGGTTCACAGAATACATCTACTTACCAAGTTTCAACAGTATAGGTCTTATAGTTTCGGAGAAAAGTGGCTGTGACACACGGACGGACAGACAGACATGACGAATCTATAAGGGTTCCGTTTTTGCCATTTGGCTACGGAACCCGAAAAATGAGTGGCGAAAAATATTATTATTGTAGTTGGAAACCAATTTCATACAAAAACAATGTAGTTCGACGCTATGTAAAATAAGCTCTAAAATTTGGCGAGTGACTGAGCTGTAGATTGGAATAAGAAATTTGAAAGTTTAAAAACCTTTTTAAAATATTATACATTTCAGAACAGATGATTTAATTGGTTTTTGGTGACTCGCTTTTTCGACCATTCGACATCTAATTCATATATGAATTAACAGTAATTGGCATGACTACCTGAAAGCGGGAAATATTTCAGTTCATTGAAGACTATAGGTATAATTTAAGAAATATTACATACCGAGGTTGCATTAATTGTGGTGGAAAACCTGAAAGAAAAAGATTAAATGAAATTACTATGGGTCTGAAAGCACATTTATGGGAATAATGCCGCTGGCGCCCTTAATACCTCCTTGGAAATATGTTTTAGGCATTATTGGATATCTTAGAACATTTAATGCGTAATAATATCTACCGGCTGCAACCGTTATAATAACGAAACAAGGGAGTCTGGTTGTAGTGATGTATCAATACATCAATTGCCTGCAATTAACAGTAACTATACCAACATTATTATATTATTTTACTTTAAAAAAATCAAGACTTGTTAACGGGCTGCCATAATAATAACGAACAGCGCAACGATATTTTTATTATTTTCTACTCTTATTTCCTTTTTTGTTTAACGTGAGGGAAAATCCTTCATGTATGCTATACCGGACTCCTACCGACTAAAAAACCTCACGTCACGCCCAACAGCCTACGGTTAGGAGCCCCGGGTGCGCCCTCGGAACGATGTCCCAGGATACTCTTTTTTCCCTTGTTTATAAAAAAATTAATTCGGCTATCAATGAAACCTTTCCTTATATTTTTTAAGGGTCGCATAAAATTAGGCGCGGGGCTAATAAAATATTATGATCGCGCGGCGAAGCAGTTTCTGAGGATAACATGTTTTTTCTCTAAGCACAATTTTTGAACATGCTTTTAACGGAACAATCGTTTCATAATTTTTTTTTGATTACATTCAGTTGTTTGAATATCGCTACCCTATAATTTAACCGCAGCCTACGCCTCTTCATTCTAACACGGCAATAGGTTGGCCACCTATTACGTGGGATAAAAATGCAAATATTGAAAATTTGGCGCATAATGCATCTGCCTACCTCATACCGCGACTCAGTAGTGTAGTTACGGATACAGCACGTGTCAAAAATATGTACAAGATTATTTTCTGTGAAATTGCAAAAGCATAAAAGTGCGTTACCACATTGATAAAAAATGGATGAACATGTAAATATAAAAATATTATCTGGCTGAGTAAAGCTTTTTAAGATTTCTAAAAACCTGCCATATTTTCTTTATCAGTCTATGGTAAAAATATTTAGTTATTCGTTATTATAACTCTTTGCACATCATCACTGCACATTGCTCGAACTAACTACACTACCTGCGCTGAACCAATTAGTATGCCAGTCAGCTCAACATGGTGCAGCCTTGTTCACTACATCAGTAGCGCACGACTTCACCTGCAAGTTAATACATATTTCACAGTCGTGTTTTTAATTATATTAGGTAAGCAAAGCAATTTAGTTCCGAAAAATTGTTCATACTGGTCATAATACACCGCTTCTAAAGTATTATTCTCTTTTAAGCAAACAATATTTTTAGAATTGAACACTCTAGATTTTGATCTATCATACTTAGAGTCTTTCCTGAAAATTAATTAATCAAATCGTTTCACCTGATCGCAGTTCACTTTTCATCCTCTCCTATTGTTTGTTTTCTTAAATAAAGAAAAAGGGATATGGATAGGATGGTAAGATACGGTAATATCTACTTATCCAAAATAATAATCCCGTCGATCGGAAATGGACCGCCTAGATTCTTAAAGATTACTTATTCAACCTACGCTCCGGCACGTTCTATACCAAATTACAGACCCTTTGGTAGCAAGGTTATTTCCGTTGATAATCATGGTACACCATAAATATTCAAGATCAACGAATTTATGACACATCTCCTTAGATAGGTACATACCTACCTAATATCTTTTAATTTCAGGTTACTTACGTAAAACTGCTCCGACTTGAGGTGTATTGAGCGTCACATTCGTAGCCGAGTGTAGGTAATAAAAATATTAAGTGAGCGACGTACCTATTATATTCCGAGAGCTGGCACGAATTTTTGGGTAGGTATTTGAGGCAAGCTGAAAACTTGTCAGATACCTCTCCTACTATATCCCAACTCGGAATTGCAGACCTGGCTGGTGAGTAGCGGGGCTAAAGCAACCCCTAAATTTTTTAAAATATTATTTTTTTTTTCCCAAAAAATATATTTGAGGCACTACGCAATTTATATATGTTGCAGTGTAATACTTAATAAATACGAAAAAAAATAAGCCAGATAATTTAATGGGGGTTTTAACATTGCCAGACGCGTCCAAAAATATTTTGCAAAAAATTATAAAAAATGTTTTTGAGGCAGCTTGAAATTTTAATGGAGCGTTATTTATAAGTAAAAAATAAGATTACCAAAAAGACAGATCATTTCGGTGGGGCTTTCTACCTGCCAGGTGATCAAACAAATAATGAATGGGTACGAGCCTGTAGTGCTATAGACAAGCTGGAGTGTGAGAGAGCGCATAACGACAGCTATCTTCGTTCTTGCTTGCCACGTTACTATTAGCTCTGGCGAAGCCACGTGCGACCCATGAGGTTTCTAGTTAAAATTTCGGAGTTAAAAATATTAAATTTTCTGAATTTCTACTAAAACATTTTGCGTAAAAGAGATTGTATTGATTTATGGACGTAACGTATTAAAAAAAGCAATAATTAAAATAAAAAATCGCAAAACCAGGTTTATAAAAATATAATAACTCTCCAGTAGTACAATTATTTTAAGTATAAAATAAAATTGAAATAAATTCTATTCATTTATTAATATTTTAGAGATATTGAGTTAATACAGGGGTTCCCAACCTTTTGCAGGCCGCGGCGCCCTTATAAGTCTTGAAATTTTTCACGGCTCCCCATCGTATCACATGTAATCACCCCCCCCCCCCCCCCCCGACTAGTAATCCTCGCTCAAGCCACTTTCCTGTGCCATGGAGCCTCGTAGTCTTGGGCCTGCTTCTGTAAGGACTGTGAACAGCCCCCGCCCCGACCTTAGGCCCCCGGTCATAGAGTCCGATAGTATGGGCAAAATCGAGTTTATGGCACTCTTACCGCAGACTGGAAATCTCGGGTTGGAGAGTTATCTCCCTGCTCCCTCCCCGCCATCTCTTTCACGAGAATGACCTGCTCGCAGAAAGACGCGGCGGCGTCCCACGTACTCCAGTTGGAAATCATCGCTCGCACCGTAGTCTCCAGCGAGATAATGTTCAGGTCAAGACCTGCCACTAGGACATGGCGCCCACGCTATGCTCTGTAAGGAGCGCTGTGTCCTCGCTGTTTCCTTCGCAGTTCTGACACTGAGCCGTGGTCTCCCGGCGTAATCGCCACAGATACTGATCGAATCATCCGTGTCTTTAATTATCGGTGACAACCGGTAGAAGAGATTGCCATGGCTCCTCTCCAGCCACTCGTTTATTATCGAACTGATCACCACCTAAGTTGAGAGATCCACTAAGACTCTTTAAGATGGTCAACGCGGTGAGGACTTGGCTGATTTCCTTGGGCGGAAGGTGGCAACTATCGCCTCTAACTATTCTCAGACACCGCGTAGATTAGTTTTAAAAAATCGAAATAGTTGTCTTGACAAACAGACCCTTTTTTGCAAAGGAGTTTTAGAGCGGAGTCCGCGACTCGGAAAACGACGGCGACGGGTCAAACTCAAACTCAAAAAACATTTATATCGCAAAGTCCTACTACATAGGCACTTGCGACACGTTCAAGAATACAAATCAAAGCATGAACGCGGCCCGCTGAAGCAGAATTGGCAAAAATCTTGGCGGGCTATTCATTTTGTGCTCTTTTTATTTTTGAGACAGGGGCGCCACGATGCCTCCCGCGGCGCCCCTCTGGACTCGCCGCGGCGCCCCAGGGCGCCGCGGCGCACAGGTTGGGAACCCCTGAGTTAATATAAATGTAAGAACCTACTTATAATTTGGTCAAACTAATTTTATTCTATATTTTATACAACCCGTTTTATTTTATTTATCTTTTAATTTTTTAAATGTTTAAAATTACATAATTAAACATATTTCGGAATAGGAATAATAATAAATTATATATTACTAGTATATATTATTATTATGTATTATTAGTATTATTTATTATTATATATTATTAGTATTATAATGTGCTCTCTTGTTTGCTTAGTCAGATGAACGTCTGAGACACAGGATTAACATCCTAGTTCAGACAAGGATCTGATAATACACTGTAACTTCTTGCCGTAGCTGATAGGTATTCCATTACTTTAGTGAAGTGTAAGTTAAACCATGAATTGTAAGATATTAACGATTGTACTGCTTTTATTACTTTGATATAGAAAAAGAAAATATTATATGTGCCTACAATGACTGAATTACTGTAATCCTAATATTTTAAGTGATATCTGTATTGTTTTTGATGAAATAAATTTAAACCTTATGGGTTATCGTAAGTCACGTGGCCTCGCCAGAGCCAATAGTAACGCGGCAAGCAAGAACGAAGACAGCTGTAGTTATGCGCTCTCTCTCTCACACTACAGCTTGTCTATAGCACTACAGGCTCGTACCCATTCATTATTTGTTTGATCACCTGGCAGGTAGAAAGCCCCACCGAAACGATCTGTCTTTTTGGGAATCTTATTATGTACTTATAAATAACGCTCCATTAAAATTTCAAGCTGCCTCAAAAACATTTTTTATAATTTTTTGCAAAATATTTTTGCACGCGTCTGGCAATGTTAAAACCCCGATTAAATTATCTGGCTTATTTTTTTTCGTATTCATTAAGTATTACACTGCAACATATATAAATTGCGTAGTGCCTCAAATATATTTTTTGGAAAAAAAAAAAATATTTTTAAAAATTTAGGGTTTGATTTAGCCCCGCTACTCACCAGCCAGGTCTGCAATTCCGAGTTGGGATATAGTAGGAGAGGTATCTGACAAGTTTTCAGCTTGCCTCAAATACCTACCCAAAAATTCGTGCCAGCTCTCGGACTATTATATGTGTGTGTTGAAATTGTACTTGGCGACAAATACCGTTATGTAAGCTTAGTCGAGGTAACTAATTGCCATATTTTACAAATAACTGTAGTAAAATCACTGAGAAATTACATTATCTACTCACGAAAAGATTTAATCGACACTAAAATGAACTCAACTACCGCAGCGATTGGTTTCTATTCCGGAAAAATATTCCCATGGAAAGCGGGAACAGTAACATAACTGAGCCACGCACGACCACCGTCTAAGTAAGTTTATAATTATATCTAACTAGCGGTACCCTGCCACGCTTCGCTGTGACTTTTTTATTGTGGTGTTATGTACCTATGAGAAATGAGTAACAAACTAAATGATGGGTACATTTAAAAAAAAATGTGTGCGTGTACTATTGTACACACGTAAGAAGTGAAACTTCTTCATGACCTTATTTTTCGAAAGAAATATCATGAAATCTATAGGAGTTAGTAGTCCAAAAGTACAAAAGTCCAAAGTTAAAAAGTCAAAAAGTCCAAAAGTCCAATAGTCCAAAAGTCCAAAAGTCCAAAAGTCCAAAAGTCCAAAGTCCAAAAGTCCAAAAGTCCAAAAGTCCAAAAGTCCAAAAGTCCAAAAGTCCAAAAGTCCAAAAGTCCAAAAGTCCAAAAGTCCAAAAGTCCAAAAGTCCAAAAGTCCAAAAGTCCAAAAGTCCAAAAGTCCAAAAGTCCAAAAGTCCAAAAGTCCAAAAGTCCAAAAGTCCAAAAGTCCAAAAGTCCAAAAGTCCAAAAGTCCAAAAGTCCAAAAGTCCAAAAGTCCAAAAGTCCAAAAGTCCAAAAGTCCAAAAGTCCAAAAGTCCAAAAGTCCAAAAGTCCAAAAGTCCAAAAGTCCAAAAGTCCAAAAGTCCAAAAGTCCAAAAGTCCAAAAGTCCAAAAGTCCAAAAGTCCAAAGCTCCAAAGCTCCAAAGCTCCAAAGCTCCAAAGCTCCAAAGCTCCAAAGCTCCAAAGCTCCAAAGCTCCAAAGCTCCAAAGCTCCAAAGCTCCAAAGCTCCAAAACTCCAAAACTCCAAAACTCCAAAACTCCAAAACTCCAAAACTCCAAAACTCCAAAACTCCAAAACTCCAAAACTCCAAAACTCCAAAACTCCAAAACTCCAAAACTCCAAAACTCCAAAACTCCAAAACTCCAAAACTCCAAAACTCCAAAACTCCAAAACTCCAAAACTCCAAAACTCCAAAACTCCAAAACTCCAAAACTCCAAAACTCCAAAACTCCAAAACTCCAAAACTCCAAAACTCCAAAACTCCAAAACTCCAAAACTCCAAAACTCCAAAACTCCAAAACTCCAAAACTCCAAAACTCCAAAACTCCAAAACTCCAAAACTCCAAAACTCCAAAACTCCAAAACTCCAAAACTCCAAAACTCCAAAACTCCAAAACTCCAAAACTCCAAAACTCCAAAACTCCAAAACTCCAAAACTCCAAAACTCCAAAACTCCAAAACTCCAAAAGTCCAAAAGTCCAAAAGTCCAAAAGTCCAAAAGTCCAAAAGTCCAAAAGTCCAAAAGTCCAAATGTCCAAAAGTCCAATAGTCCAAAAGTCCAAAAGTCCAAAACTCCAAAACTCCAAAACTCCAAAACTCCAAAACTCCAAAACTCCAAAACTCCAAAACTCCAAAACTCCAAAACTCCAAAACTCCAAAACTCCAAAACTCCAAAACTCCAAAACTCCAAAACTCCAAAACTCCAAAACTCCAAAACTCCAAAACTCCAAAACTCCAAAACTCCAAAACTCCAAAACTCCAAAACTCCAAAACTCCAAAACTCCAAAACTCCAAAACTCCAAAACTCCAAAACTCCAAAACTCCAAAACTCCAAAACTCCAAAACTCCAAAACTCCAAAACTCCAAAACTCCAAAACTCCAAAACTCCAAAACTCCAAAACTCCAAAACTCCAAAACTCCAAAACTCCAAAACTCCAAAACTCCAAAACTCCAAAACTCCAAAACTCCAAAACTCCAAAACTCCAAAACTCCAAAACTCCAAAACTCCAAAACTCCAAAACTCCAAAACTCCAAAACTCCAAAACTCCAAAACTCCAAAAGTCCAAAAGTCCAAAAGTCCAAAAGTCCAAAAGTCCAAAAGTCCAAAAGTCCAAATGTCCAAAAGTCCAAAAGTCCAAAACTCCAAAACTCCAAAACTCCAAAACTCCAAAACTCCAAAACTCCAAAACTCCAAAACTCCAAAACTCCAAAACTCCAAAACTCCAAAACTCCAAAACTCCAAAACTCCAAAACTCCAAAACTCCAAAACTCCAAAACTCCAAAACTCCAAAACTCCAAAACTCCAAAACTCCAAAACTCCAAAACTCCAAAACTCCAAAACTCCAAAACTCCAAAACTCCAAAACTCCAAAACTCCAAAACTCCAAAACTCCAAAACTCCAAAACTCCAAAACTCCAAAACTCCAAAACTCCAAAACTCCAAAACTCCAAAACTCCAAAACTCCAAAACTCCAAAACTCCAAAACTCCAAAACTCCAAAACTCCAAAACTCCAAAACTCCAAAACTCCAAAACTCCAAAACTCCAAAACTCCAAAACTCCAAAACTCCAAAACTCCAAAACTCCAAAACTCCAAAACTCCAAAACTCCAAAACTCCAAAACTCCAAAACTCCAAAACTCCAAAACTCCAAAACTCCAAAACTCCAAAACTCCAAAACTCCAAAACTCCAAAACTCCGAAACTCCGAAACTCCGAAACTCCGAAACTCCGAAACTCCGAAACTCCGAAACTCCAAAAGTCCAAAATGTCAAACGTCCAAAACTCGAAAATCGAAAAATCCAAAAGTACAAAAGTCCAAAAGTCCAAAAGTCTAAAAGTCCAAAAGTCCAAAAGTCCAAAAGTCCAATAGTCCAAAAGTCCAAAGTCCATAACTCCAAAGTCTAAGTCTAAAATTCTAAAAGTCCGAAAGTCCAAAACTCCAAAACTCCAAAAGTCTAAAGTCCAAAACTCCAAAATTCGGAATGTCCAAAAAGTTCAAAAATAACATGCAAAACATATCTGACCTCTTTATTAGGTAAGTACTCTCTTTTATTATTCTGAATGCAAGGAGGCCGCAATCAAACTTCTCTAAAAAAACATCAATATGGTAGGTACCTTCTAAATAGGTTGTTTATAATATTTTGTTCTGAAGCTGGCAGAATATAATTTAAAAAAAACGACCAACGCCATCTATTGGTAAAATAACTTTTTAAAGCTATTTTATTCTTATTGCTGTTATGATAAAAGTGTATAAAGTAGCCTAAAACCATCTCTGAATCCTATTGTATATCGTGTCCAATTTTGAGCTCAATCGATTCAGTAAATTTTGAGTTTTTAATAGATACACAAACGCACACAACATTTTTATATATATAGATAAAAAACCACACTAAGCAACATTGGTACCTTAAACCATTTTCTTTCCCTCTATTGCTGTACACAATACAAGACAAGGTACGATGTCGGTTGTGCGACGGAACCCTGGCTCAGATAGTTGTAGCTCACAACAGGCGGACACACCGCACCCGCACTCGGTCGATTACACTCATTGTTTCTGGATCTAACGATACCACTGATAGCCTCAATTTAGAGCAAACTCATAGACCTTGTTTAGAAATGACACTGTTTTCTATTTGACGTGTTCTGTGTTGTAGCTTGAAGGGCATAAGTTCGATTGGTGTATGAATAAATTATAGAAACACTCTATAAACACTAAAACAGGGTGAAGTGAATACGTAGATGGACATTTACTAATAAAATGTAATTTTTCTCACATTTATAAACAGTTAAACATGTGACATAAGATATTTCACCACATCAAATTTTCGTCTACGCTTTCAAATCGTATGACAAGAATGTCGAGGAAATCGTTGGACCCAGGCGTTAGTCCATTGAAATGTTAGGTACATGAGCTTTGCATTTATTAGAGGACGCAATTTTATTTTTGAAACATGTGTGGGGGGTCAATAGAAGCTTAACCTCAAGTTTGTGGGGTCGCCACCCTTGTCCCCCGGCCGCCATCTTGAAAAGAGGGGGGGAAAAAAAAACTTTTTTCGCAATATTTCGGAAAGTATGAGTCTTACAAAAAAATTGTGGAGGCATAATTTGTAGCATATTGTTTTGCCTACAAGCCTTTGCCTGGAAGCCAAATAAGTTCCTTTAAGAGTCCGAGTATATTTTCAGTCGCATAAATTGTAAAGGGTAATGAAACTTTGTTTGAAAGTTCATTGAACTCAATATTATTTTATGCTTGGTTCAAGTTGTTCATGCGTAAAATTTAGTGTTAATGGATCGAATTATGTAATTATGCAAGGGGAACGCTTTGTCTAGACTGTAAGTCGAAGCCAAAACCAATTGAGTCTCTAACCATTTCAGCGACACTGAATAGACCATCACGTGCAAATTACGTTTATTTTAATACCCCAATAATTGCCTTGGGAACGTAACCCTGAGGGTCTCTCTTGTGGCTTACATATTTAATTATTTCTTCACAAAGAAGAACCGCTCCGTTTTACATTAGGTAGAACTTTGCGAGGCATTTATGTCACAAATCCTTCACGCATATCAGCATCATAATTTGAATTAAATAGGTACCTACTTACTACAGACTCATTTTTGTGTATTTTGTAACTTTGCCATGTAGGGAATCAGGTAGCTGTATGTCTCTTGAAGATAAGAGGCCTTTGAAGAATCCCCTTCATTACTCTGAACTGTTATTCTACTGTTTGTGTGTTTAAATTACTATTTGTGACTTAAATAATAAAACTTTAGAAGTCGGCCACATGTGAGTTCTACTCGTACTCTAAGGGTTCCGTACCAAAATACTGAGATAAGAGGTTTAACTGGCTAATCAAAATGTTATCTTTGTCCGCACCTGCCATATCCTACCTATTGCCGTAGCACGAGTAGGTACATCTGAAACACAATAAAACATGCTAAAACAATGGCCTAATATATACATCCTACGTTTTAACACCGGAAAAGGCACAAAATCACAATCAGAATTTGTAACATAATTAAATGTATTATTTAAGTAGGTACCTACTCATCAAGAGAGACCTTCATAAATAAGATTAATTTATTTCATTTTGAAATTGTTAGTGGTAAAGCCTCCACAATAGGTATTTATCCTTCCACTGAGTAGGTACCTAGGTACTAAGCCCAAAGTACCGTAATGTACTGTGTAATAGGTACAAGTAGTAGTAGTAGGTAAGTATTGTTCTTAATTTTACATTATATTTTGGAAACTTCATTATTTCACTCCTACATTGCATTGCATATAAATATACATATGTATACATTGGTTGTTAAAACTATAGGTAACTAGGTATATTTGTTCTTAATAGTTTTTACGAAGGTAATTTATTAAATAATAAACCAAGTTGTAACGTACTAAACAACAATTCTTTCCCAAATTTCATCTCCCAAACTTAGAAACATCACTCATTCCGCCAAGGCACAAAAAACATATATATACTGTGGCCAAGGAGTAGGTACAGTAATTGAGTGACGTAAACGATAGCCCACAATTAGTAACGTAGCTTCTAGCAATATTCTCTTTGTCTTTCGTTTGTAAATTGCTCTTCAAAATACGAAAAAACCATTACTTAAAGATTTCTTTTGTCCGAATATTTTTGCTTCATCAAATTTCCTTTTGTTGCTCAGCGAGTCTGTAAACTGATCGTTACATCACGGATTACTAGGATAAATATCTTACAAATATGCACGAAATCACTATTTACGCAATAAAATTCTATCGTTATTCGACTCGTTAAGGGGGAAAAATTGCCAATAATTTGGATTTCAAAGTGATACCAAATAGGAGATCAGAAAGTTAAATTTAAGCGAGTTTGACTTCCGGTAAATTTGCAATTATACTGTATGCGAATTTAGTCTTTGTATTATGGTACAAGCGATGAAGAGGTATTCATATTGTTTTCATATTTTATTTAGGTGTTCGAGCCTTCGCTTGAACCACCTTTGAGATTACACCTTCATATTTCGTTGCCAACCTACCCACATTTAGCTCTCAAAGCTCCCCCACACTTGACAGCGCTGGTATTTGCTGTCTCTTTCTAACGTGTGCGAGGCAGCGTGCGGCTGTTCGTTCTTCAGTACGCTTTCAATATTCGTGTTGTCAACTTGTGCTTACCGTGCTATCAAGAAAATAGATCGGTAAGTCGCATTATTTTGTATTATATTATTGGAATGCGCGGGCAGCCAGAAAATTCCGCTCGGCGCCTCTGAGCCCAGCGACGACTAGGAGTTATCCTACTGCTACCGTTACGAAACGTATCGGCAGTTTTTATGGCGCCACGCATGTCGAGTGAATTACTCGACGTCGTATCAACTATTCTCTATCGACGTCGTAAAGGCTTGTCGTCGTATCAGTTAAACGACGTCGAATTAACTGTTCGAAGTCGCATCAATTGCTCGACGTCGAGCTAAGTATTCGACGTCGTATCAAATACTTGACGTCAAATTAACTATTCGTCGCAGTATTATTACTCGACGCATGGTGACTCGACCTTATATTATGAGCACCACATTATTTGGTTTTCCATTACCAAAAAATTGCTTTTGCAGATATGGATGAACAAATAACCATGGGGGAGTTGGCATCCTTACCTTGTCAAGGAGAGGACGCCGAAGCGTTCCGAGCTATAGTCTCGGCAATCGACAAGAACTTTCCTGCAAGTTGGCGGTCTTGGCACGTGCACAACTACTCTTTTAACGAAGTTTTTGGTGAGAATATCTCACAAAAAACCGACGCCAAACTGAGGTTCGCTTTACCCCTTAGCGACATAGCGAGAGCGTTCGACCCATCTACGTCATCTCTATCTGAAAGGCGTTTCAGAAGCATCAAGACCAAAATACTGGAATGGCCTTTAGGCCGAGCTTTGCTTTACGCTCCACATGCGATAATGGAAAAAATCCACGCTCCGGATTACAGTGTTTTTATAAACGCTGTTCGAGAATTAAAACCCAAATTGGTCAACAGACACCGAGCCTCCTCCCAACTCAGAGAGTCGTCTCAGCAGCGGGAACCTCCTCAATCTCAGGGCTCAGAAGTTTCGCTCCAAGGCAGTATCTACTCAACAAATAGGAAAAGGTCAAATACCAGTACTTCCATGGGCGCCTGCTCGTCTCCGAAACGTACTGCTACTGAGAATGATTTCCTGTTAGCGGACATCCTTAATAAACAGGTGGAAATGTTCAGCAAATTGCTAAGTGTGTCCACGGAACAGAATGAAAATATCAAAAAGCTACTCGACCGGGATGAATCAAGAAGTGATAAAGTAGTAGATATGAATGCATCCTTTGAATCTGCACCAGACAGTACACAGGACGATGTGGAAATAGAGATGGCCTCATGCTCAACATCCAAAAGGAGTATAGACTCGACCTCGGAGGAACAGTTACTTAGAAATCAAGTTGTAGAAGCACAACGCAAACTAGCAGCTCTTCGAAATAGTGAGAATTTAGAAGCGGCATTAGAACCTACGTTTGATTTCTCCCCATTCACCATTGAGAAAGAACCGAAAATAGCCAAGGCAGACGCAGAGCTATTGAAGCAGGGGATTAGCTGTCAACGTTTCGGTCAAGAAGGATGGCGAAATGTGAGATACGCAGACACACAAAAAATGTTTCAAGCTGCCCCAGCTTTTTGTTCTTTGAAGCCGAATAATATACTAGCAGGAGCAACGCCCAATTACAAATCAGTGGCTATCCTAGAAACCTTTGACATGACATTAGGGGCAGTAACAAATGGATTGCTTCTACAAAGGCAATACTTCCAAGAGCTACTGGATAAAATGCCAAGGGACATGAGACTGCACGTCGGCAAGGAGTTTTTGGATGCAAACTCAAATTTCAAAAAGGTGTCCGACAATTTATTACAGTATGTATGTGGACGCCGTGCAGAAGTGATTCAGAAAAGGCGGGAATCATATCGTCCCATAAACCGAGTGATGAAGCAAATATTGCATGACATACCTCCCTCCGAGAGCCACCTATTTGCAGACAAGGCATTGGTGGAGACCGTCAAAGAACAGGGAGGTATCCATAAATTTTTTCCAACAAGAAAGAAGCAGGCTTGGCATACCGATAAACCCAGTCACGACGGAACTGGAAAAAGAGATACCACAAAAGCCACCTCGAACAGTACCGCCTGGAAGAAAAAGAAGTACAACAACGACAATCACCAAAAGAATACATCTTTCAAAGGAAAAAATGGAAACTTCACAAGTCGATCGCAAGGTTATCAGTCTAAGAAAAAAGGGGGAGGAGACAAAAAATGACGCATTCAAAGCGGGGTGTCTCAAAGATTATACAGACCGTTGGAGTCATGCTCCTATCAGCATTTTAAATATATTAAAAGGATACATAATCCCCTTTCGTATGAGACCCCCATTAAAAATATTTTCGAAGAAAACAGAACGGACATTCCAAACGAAATCATCCCCAGAAATGACAAAAGAAATAAAAGACATGCTAAAATCATCAGCAATAGAGTATTCCAATCAGAAATCGGGCTTCCTGTCAACATTTTTCCTACGGAAAAAAGGAGACGGCACAAACAGGCCAATATTCAATCTGAAAGGACTAAATCATTACATCTCTGTCCCCAAGTTCCGACTGGTGAATCACCAAAAAATTCCTTCACATTTAGAAAGGAACGATTACATGATGAAGATAGACATCTCGAAGGCATATTTTCACATACCAGTCACGCACAGTCATCGTCGCTTCCTGTCGTTAGTGTACGAAGAACAAAGATATCAGATGACCTGCTTACCATTCGGACTAGCCAGCGCACCAGCGGCGTTTGCAAAAATAACAAATTGGATTGCACACGAACTGCGGCAAAAAGGTTTGAAAGTCGTGGTATATCTGGACGATTTCCTACTCATGCATCAGGATTATCGAACCCTATCAGAACAAATGAAATTCGCTACGAGGTACTTAGAAGAATTAGGGTGGCAGATAAACGTTCAAAAGTCGTCGGCAATACCATCCAGGGAGCTAGAGTACCTGGGAATCATATGGAATACGGAGAAAAACGAGAAAAGTATCGACACCAGAAAGACAAAACAGCTGAAAGAGCACGTGAGGGACCTGATACGCAAGGGTCGCTGGAGTTGGTACGACGCAAAAGTGATTCTAGGAAAACTCAACTTTGCATCATTCGTAGTGCCACTAGGACGTCTACACTGCAGGTTCCTCCAGAGGCTAGCAAACCGCCTGCCAAAAAACAACTGTTACAGGAAATTCCCACTCGCAGAAACAGCTCTGGCCGAGTTGAACTGGTGGCTAGAAAACGCACATCGGAAATCCCCAATTCATTACGCGCAGTCAACAGCTTTTATAACAACCGATGCTGCCGATCGTGGATGGGGAGCAATAGCAAACGGTCGTCGTCTTTGGGGATCATGGTCTCTCAGCCAACAAAAATGGCACAGCAATCAGAAAGAACTCTGGACTGTTTACGAAGTATTAAATCAACTGGGTTCCGAAATTCAAGGCACATCGGTAACGTTACAAACCGACAATCGCACGGCTGTGGCATATATAATGAAACAAGGCGGTACACGATCCCTGACGCTACTAAAAACGGCGACGAAAATACTGGAACTCTGTCAGAAGCTACATTGCCACATAACAGCTCGTTATATACCCGGTCAATACAACGGAATCGCGGACGGTCTGTCCAGAGCAAGAGCTCTCCCGGAATGGCACTTGAGCAAGAATGCTTTAGGAATGATCTTCCAAGAGCTAGGTCAACCGGACATAGATCTGTTTGCTTCGAGAATATCAGCAGTGGTGCCAGCTTATGTCAGCGAGGACTCCACGGACAAACAGAGTCAATTTACGGACGCCTTCAGCAGGACGTGGCGGTTCAAGTTGGGTTGGATCTTTCCTCCACCAGCATTAATTCCCCAAGTGCTACGCCATTTGAAAACGTCCGAAGGTCAGTACCTGATTGTAACCCCCATCTGGTCACGAGCGTTCTGGGAACCGGAAATACGCAGGCGTGCCTTGAGATCTCCACTGAAGATCCCGGATCTTCATGCGAACCTGGTCGATCTACGAACCAACCGGCCACCACCAGAGGTAGACAAATTAAATTTAGTGGTATGGAAGGTTCAGGCTGGATGAGTCAGCTAGATGGTTGGTCGGAGTTAGAAGTCAACTTACTAAAGAGCTCGTGGAGGGCTTCGACTTTAAGAACGTACAAACCAGTCTGGACTAGATGGAGGAATTGGGCTTTATCACATGATACTTCGGTCGATAATCCAAGTCCTCAATCACTGGCTAAATACTTGTGTCACCTTTTCATTTATGAAAAGCTAGCACCAAGAACTATAGCCCTACATAAATCAGTTGTGGCTACTTTCGCAAACCCTGTTCAAAGTACAGTGCTGAGCCTACACCCGCTGGTAAAACAGGTTCTTAAGGGAATATTTGCAAGAAACCCACCACAGAAGAAATTCTTGTCCTGGAATATTGAAGATCTATTGAATCATCTTAAGGATTATAGTTTCGACGAGGACAGCTTATTCGGCATATCCAGGCACACATGTGTTCTATTATTACTGGCAACTGGTAGAAGAGTACATGACCTCACGCTTTTGAGCATCAAACAAGATTCATTTGAAGATAAGGGTGACGAAATAATATTTTGGCCTAACTTCGGGTCTAAAACAGACACATCTTCCTATAGACAATCGGGATGGTCCCTAAAATCCGGAGAAGGTGAAGGAAATCGGTTAGACTTGGTATTTTGGATAAGAAAATTGATTGACGCCTCATCGCACCGCCGGGGCAGCAAGGAAATTCATAACTTATTTATTACAGCGAGAGGAGTTGTCAAGAATGCTTCCCGTGCAATCATAGCGGGCTGGATTAGATCTCTTTTTAAGGAAGCAGGTATTGATGCCTCCGCAGGTAGCTTTAGAGCCGCAGTGGCCACTGACATCTGGACAAGTAACCGCTTCAATATTGATGAGGTATTAAAGAGAGGAAATTGGCGCAGCAGAAATACCTTCTTGAAACATTATTTCAGGGAAATACCAGGGCAATCAGGTGACATCAGTAACACTTTAGTTGATTCCTTCAATCCAATATAAATTAAGATTTAAATCAAAATAAGAAAATCTATTTAGTTTATTTTTAAATCAAAAGCTAGAATAAATATTTTGTTTTTTGAGTTTGTATGCTTTTTTATAAGGTACACCTATATTATAATCACAGTACGCATAATAGCAGCGCCGGCAGAAGGTAAACATATCTCAAAGGTGGTTCAAGCGAAGGCTCGAACACCTAAATAGAACCGTTTTTCCCCCAAAGGGTAAAAAACGGATATTTAGGTTTCAGCCGAAGCTTGAACCACCACTTAATGCCTAGCCGGCTTTAAGGTACTGAAGAACGAACAGCCGCACGCTGCCTCGCACACGTTAGAAAGAGACAGCAAATACCAGCGCTGTCAAGTGTGGGGGAGCTTTGAGAGCTAAATGTGGGTAGGTTGGCAACGAAATATGAAGGTGTAATCTCAAAGGTGGTTCAAGCTTCGGCTGAAACCTAAATATCCGTTTTTTACCCTTTGGGGGAAAAACGGTTCTATTATGATTATGATCTAGAAATGAAATCGAATAATGTTCTCGGTCGTGTTCTTGTTATTTTCTCATTGCTACACTTAGTTAGAGCCAGAGCTATTAATAATCAGATAAGTACATAAATATCGCTGCCACGTATTTAGTAAGGTTTTATGGTAAGGGATTGTCTCTATAGAACTCAAGATATGCACAAACGCTTGTTAAAGATAAAGTGTTCATCGAGGTTTACTCGCTATTTCTTGCAAATTGGACCATCCATAAATATTCCACTTTAATTAAGGGTCATTGAGAGACCTACAACTAAGATAATATTTTTCATTAAAAAAAACTTCAGCCTTACCCAAAATCCTCTTTTTAATATAGCGTTTTTAATTACGCGAGAAAAAAATAACTACTCAAAGAAATGTGGGCATATGAGTATGACATTGCCAAGATAGTAAGTGTACATGTGCGTACATGACACAGTACAAACGTAGGGCTACAAATCGCAAACTTAACCACTTAATAGAGGCCTCTAAGCGTCTCATAAAAGTTAAGTGACTCGTTAGTCCGTCGAAGTGGATCTACGTTTGTCCGAATGCTGCTATCCGTAGAGTGAGGCGTGGAACGTGGAAATTTGAATAAACATGACGTTACAAGAGGAATGGAAACAGTAGTTAGGTGTATGGAATTTTGGTCACAGGAAGTGACCATTCCCTTATAGCTTTACATTTACCTATCGTAGTTACTAACAGTAGTTCATCTCATAAGTAGAAAGTATCATCGCCAGAACGGAGCGATTCAAAAAATCGTTACTCCGTCTAACTATACCTGTATATAAAATTGTGTCCTTTTCATAAAAAACCGGTTCTACAAGACAAGTATATCAATTTGCGGACTACTGTTAAAGTCTTGTGGACTGTGAGAGTGACTATCAACTCGTTCGATGTAGCCACCACTTTCTATCAGGCAGATGGGGTCATTCCAAATGTATTAGAAGCAGGAATTTGAAGAATTTTAATAAAATTTTCCGAGATGCTGACTTTATTTATCCTCTGTATATTTAATATTTCTCCTCTCCAAAAACATTCAGCAATTTTAATTAAACAGTTTTTTGGTGATTTAACCTTCTCCGAAATTCACCAAACCAAAATGAGCACACAGAGAAAACAAAGCTCAATTATTTTCTTTAATATTCTTAACCCAAGTAGGTTAGGCTCTTTCCGCCATTAGGGATTCATGAGGGGTCAGCAAATTTGTGATTAGGGTCCCGTTGGTAGAACACAAATCCTGTTTTATCTGAGCTTCAATATTTCACACGCCTTTAAATACCTACACCAATACTTTTAGGTACCTACTTTTAATTTAAACCGACATTGCTTTACGTATTTTTTCGTAAACATTTGAATGAATTTACATTTAATTTTGTATCTTTTGTAATGTTGCTTAGATTGATTTTAATGTGTTTATTATGGAAATTATTGTACCTAACCATTTTACTAGACATTAAATTTCATTATATTTGAAAATACGCCCCGCATTGGACTGCCATTGGTAATTTGATCGACTGATATTTGAACATATTCCCAGATGTTAAAGATACGATCAGTACGGATATTTCTCAAGAGATGATAAATATCCGTACCTAGGTACTGATCGTATCTTTAACATCTGGGGGCATGAGGATTGCTGTACCTTCCCTATTTATTATGATTTAATGCATAAAAGTTTTCTACTTATTGTTTTATTAAACATTAGGCAGTAAATGTTAACTTTTACCGCCAAAAGGGTTTTGTGACCAACATCATTAAGTTTCATTTGTTTCTTATCGCACGTATTATTTACTTTTAGGTAGTTGTTGCCCGCGACTTCGTCCGTGTCAAATTTGTGATGTGATAAAAATTTGAGTTACTTTCTACCTAACCTTCAGGCGAAAAAGCGTGATAATTAATGTGATTGTCAATAATTCCTATATCGTATATTTTTTTGTAACGTGAGCAGAGGCTTAACAAAAGATTATACCATTTTAAATGGACGGCTACGGGAAACTACTATATGGATTATAATGTGTAGCCGCGAATAAAATATAGCTCAGTACGAGTTATCTTTATGGCACAACTTGCCACAATTAGCAGGCAATTATACAATTGGCAGTCCATTTTAATTTCTAAATGGGCGATGTCCTTTCAGCTGAGAGTTGTACCATTTCAAGCTCGTTAAGGCTCGTTTTTATTCACTGTTAGAGCCTCGTACTTTACTTTTAATTTGTTAGTTGTTAGTAAAGAATTGAGTGTGTGTGATAGTTCTTCCAGAACGTCGTCAGTGACGTCATCATGTGGTAAAGATGTAACTTCTTTGGCTCGTTACAATTAGAAAGTTTATAGTGGGATGGATTAGATGCTTGTTACTCTTTAACGCTTCTAACAACTGAACGAATCTAGCTGAAATATGGTCCGGAGTAACAAACAGAGATAATGCGGAAACCGGAGCAGAGTTCTTCTTGGGCGGATAAGTAAGTAGCTGTCGCTGCGTAACGCTAAATACACGTTTATGAATTTCTGAGTTCCGAATATCGCGAAAGATCTTAGAACAAACTCAATAATACATGCTGTATATGTTATCTTGGGAAATATAGCTCAATTAAGCTGAGTGAGCGCTTGGCGCGCAAAGACAAACGTCGCCACGCTACAGCCGCAGTAATGTCGCATGAATGTTTTATTGTTGCAGTCTTCATTATAGTTAGCGTCGATTATTTACGAGCGCGGGAATAATTCAATTTTCTGGATCATTTAACATTTGACAATTTATTTTAATAGTGTTTATTATTATTTTCGGTACATGTTATTGTTTTAGTGGGTAGAACGTTTTGTGTCCGTAATTATACGAATGAAAAGTATTAAGTATGTTTGTTTAGTGTACGTATTCATCTCAAACTAACACATTTATTGTTAAAAATCACACAGAAACATAATTATTACATAGGTACCTAATCTATATATTTACATTATTACTATCTAACCTTAACAAGGCCCTGTGGCATTGTGCTCTAAAGACTAGCAGCATCCCCCCTTTGAAAAGCAATAGTTATCTATTCGCTGAGCGTAAAAAACACTGCCAGCCCTTGAGTCGCCAGTCGACTTTAAAGGCGCTTTTTCAAATTCTTGAAAAATTTTTGCGCATTGGAACCCCATGGTCCTAGGGTCTCGACACTCCGACTAGTCCGACTGGACAAAACCGATATAATGAGTCGAGACCCTTATACTTATTAATTTTAATATTTTCAGCCACTTCCGCAGCTGTGCTGGCTTTTAATTTTGTTTTATTTTAATTTTTTTTAGTTAAAATACGTTGTTGAGTTAAAAACGTTCTAATTATTAAAGTATAAAACACTATTTTAGTTTGTGTCATTAAGGCACGGCGCAGTACCTGTACCTAGGCAACTTAAAGTATATAATTAGTTTACAAAGTATTTTTATTTCGAATGCTTCGTGCAAACACTGCTAAAAACTGGCGTTGAATTTGTGTTCGTACTAATTAGTTATCGAAGTTGTTTCTTTTTAAATTATTTTTACTACAAATTTGCTGTGCCGTAAAAAGAACTATAATATCTCGCGATTAGGAACTTGATACAGAAAGAGTAGAATCGTGTTATAACGGAAATTAGTAGCGCCTGTAGGTACGTCCTGCAGAGTCCCATCGGCAATTTTTTATTTTTTGTCTGTTCCGGCCTCACCTGACTTGTCCATGTGTATTTTGGATATCTTTTAAAGGATTACTGTGAACTTCAGTGGAAAATTTAAAATAAATTCTAGCAGGGGAATGCTATGACTGAATTCATCAATTTATGAAATGTCGGTCCACAACATTCACTTTGACAAAGTTTACACGAAATTCCAGCTCAGCGTGGGCAGCACGAATCTTACATTTAGCGGATTAATGCTGTAAACTGGAATATACATCTTGAATACGGTTTACCTTTTGAGTTTCCTGCCGAACGAAATGAGAGTTTCTATGCAAATCTTCATGAATTATGTTGCTCTTGGTTTCATCAAAAGTCATCTACATCTCTAAAATATAGATAAAACGAGAAATTTATTTATTTAGATCTATAAATTTTATTAATTTAGTGCTTCAAAATTCGACAACTCAAATACATGTTTAAATTTTTCAAGTTAAGTCGTCTCTGGTGCATGGACAATCGGATCTGAAATTTTTGAAGCGCTCGTGGCCCCGCGGACTCAGTGTTCTGTAAACGATCACTGCAGTAAGCAACATTTACTATGGCCGGATATGGATGGGTGACCACCACGTGGACCACTTTGTGGGCGGCTTGAAAAATTTCAACTGTGGGTCGTCACAACCTGCGCCGGGTCGGCAGCGCGTGTGTAGCGCCTCTGGTGTTGCAAACGTCTATAGGCTACGGTTACCAACCTTCCGGTGGGCCGTAAGCTTGTCTGCCACCTAAGTAGTATAAAAAAAAAATATTTATGTCGTCTACACTTGAACGAAAAGTTTTACTGGAAAAATCTTAGCTGAATTTGCGAAGAGGCCGGGAAAAAAAGATCTTATATTCTAATAGCGGAATGATGAAAGGTTTAAAAAAAACTTTACACCCATAAGCTTTTACAAGGTCGGCAGAGTGAGTATAACACCTTTGGTATAGCAATTTTCTCTACCTTATAAGTTTTTATCCGGTGGACCGAATAGAACTTGCTTATTACCTTGCAAGTTGCACAGTATGAGAGCAAAGATCAACAATTGTTTAACATTGCGCCAATAATGCTACTGGGTAAGAATCTCTAGAGTGTGGCTAACAATAAAAAACTTGCCCAAATTTAGAACGAACTACAATCTTACATAGCTTGTCATTTTAAAATTCAAGACGCACGGATTCAGCTCGTCGGAGATAAAGTTCCATTTAATGTTAGAAGCATTCGTACCCATATTTTATTTCAATGTAACTTCTTTTATGTTTTCTGTGCACTAAGTTCCTTCACGCTTTGATCTATATTTCATTATTTGCATATTGTCCGAGTAATACAGTTGTAATTCCATTGCTGTGTTGAAATAGCTCAGGCACAGTTTATAACTAAGCTTTTATAAAATACCACTGTAAGAGGAATCAATAAACCCTTCGAGTGATAAGGGCGTTAATAAAAAGGAAGGTTTTTTTTTTAGTGGTTTAAATATATAAATAAATATAAATTCTTTATTTTCTCAAAAAATATTACATAGGTCCATACTTCTTAAAGTTTCTTAATTGGGCGTTTATACAATTTATTCACAAATAGATAATTTTGAGACTGGTGCCTAAACTAGATACAATAGTATCTGTATTTATAGGTCACCAGGTTCGTCGCGTTTATCTAAATACTAATAGATAGGTGCTTATAATCATGACGTAAGTAAACAAAAATATTTATTCACGAACCTATTCTCTTAAACAGCGCCATCTGATCCCAAAGTAAGCTAGGATAACCTGCTTGTGTTATGGGTACCAGACAACGGATACTTATTAATAATAAATCAATCAAAAATAATGCTATGCAAAAAGAAACTCTTTGAATACCTAAAACAAATAAATAAACCTATACAAAATAATGTCAAATAGTTTTGCAAGCTAATGCAGTACCTTGCTTAAAACTAGGGCATTCGATTTCTTACACATTTTACATAATCAGCACTTGGATATTATTATGACGTCCGTCCATAGTAGGTACACTTACTGTCCACTAACAAAAACAAAAAGTTGATTCAAATATATAATTTAGAATATTTATAATCTTATATGGAGCCTATACCTAAGTATCAGTCACTAGGTGTACACGGAAACGAGTCATATCACGATAGAGAGAAGAGACACACGAGAGAGAGAAGGGGTACATTGTTGCACGATTTAGCCCCTTTTCATTAAGCGATGCCCTTTTCTTAGCAAACAGTGAAACTGAAATGGAGGATAAATGGATTCTAAAAATGGGCTCTGCCATAGAGATTTCAAATTGTATGACATAGATACAAATGTACCTACCTATAGCACGCCTTTATCCCCGAAGGATATTCAGAGGTAACATACACCACACCACATTTTGTCCCATGTAGTAGATTATGAGTATATTGTCGTTTTCCAATGGTCCGGCGCAGGTGGTGGGTACCTGCTGTTGAAATTTTCAGCCGCCCACAGTGCCCTCGACTTTGATTAACGACAGCAATGTCATTGGTAACAGGAATAACCGGCTTAAAGTATCTTTGAAGTACCTTGACGCTCGTAAATGGAAATGCTCCAATGTGATAACTCATCACGGGACAAGCCACTGCGCGTAAACGATCACTGCTTAACGCAGTGATCGTTTACAGAACTTTGAGTTCTCAAGGCTACGAGCGCCACAAATTGTATTAAGTCAACAAAACTGTGTTATCTGCATCATATCGCAATTGTTGTAATTCTGTTCCCAATATTGCGATATGTTTTGCCTTTATTTATTGAGCAGATTTTTTAAAATCAGACTTAGAACACGCCGTTTTCAGGATAAGTGAGTTCTTGTTACGTAGATTAAATAATATATTTTTTTACTTAATTGGATTGTTCTTTGATTGATCAAACGAATTGATGTTTTTGTTGAGGTAAGTATTATAGAATACCGCTACACTCAAACAGCGGCCTGCGGTCCACACAATCTACCCAAGCCCGAGGCTGGTAATCACTACGACAGATACCTATGTTAAAAATGGATAAGTTATACGAAAAGATTCAGAAAACTTGTTTATTATTACAAACTGTTCTTGCGGTATAAACTAACTTTTTAAACGAAGAAAGAATCAGAAAGTTCAAAGCCAATCTTCAAACAAAGTTTTCACTAAACATTTTTTCCTCAATCCTCTTACAATTCTGCTTAGCTACGTAAGAACTTGAACATTCCGAACACGTACGACTATTTTCTGATTTTGGCTAATGTTGTAATGCGTTGTGTGCGGAGAGATGGAACTTCGAAGCTTTTTTCGTTTTTTTTTTTTTGTTTTTCAGCTTTTTTTGTTTCGTGCTGCCGCCATAGTTTCAATCAACCGATAACCTAATTTTGATGAACGAGGATAAACTTTTTAATATTACCTTTGTATTTTCCTCGTGAAATTGCAAAAGTTTACCATTATGTGTCCTGTTTAGTTTATAGGTTCATAAGATAGGTATTTATCTATAATAATGTTAAAAGATGAAGGATTGGTTTGTTTGTAAGTAAAGGTCAGAAGCTTTTTTCTTCAATTTTTTTGCCATTAAAAAGTCAAGTCATCCTGAAGTAACATGGTTTGTATCCTCATGCCTCAATTAAGGGTGCGCAGCGCAGCAGTACCTAATGATGAAATGTCCACAAACGTGACAGATTTCCATACATTATTGTAAATGCGGATATGCTGTAAGTACATCTTGCAAATTCGAGGGAGAAGAATAGGAAAGCAGACCTCGGTCTCCCAACTGAGGGCAACCGAAGCTAGAGCTCGAATGATTATCCTGATCAAAAATCGTCAATAGATAATAAGAAGTGGATGTATAAAAAATCTGTAGAAATTTGTCTTCTTAATACAAATACATCACTATTGAAAGAATGTAATAATTCTCCACTTATTAGCGGTGAAACATATTTCCAAAAGAAAAAATTAAGTTAGTTCACTGTCAGATGAAAATACTTAACGGATTGTGGAGCGTTCAGACCACACATGGCAATTGCCAACAATAGAGGAACAGACATCACAGCATTAAGCTTTCTAATTTACTTCAAATTAATGTAATTGGATTTTATCCACATTCATTACCTAATTATCTTCATAGCAGAAATTATACGTTATTAGTACCTACAAGCTCAGACAGGATAACGCGCTGGTTATAGACGTTATGAAGTAGGTAATTACACATTATAATTTCATTTCTAAGATACTGTTGAAGTTTTCATGTTATTTAACAATACCTTCCACTCTTTAATTATATTTTTACACCTAGTTACGAAGATCGTAAGGTCTTTACCTAACCCTCTAAAACCATTACAGCTGTCATAATAAGCCTTGACTACAGGTTGTGAAAATGTGACCCATTCAGAGCTAGCTGTTATTTGTGGTACCCGAAATCTAACCACCTTAGCTTATATCCAAATGAGGAAAACATAAGCTTTGAGAACAGATCTAGTAAAATTTTGTCAGCTATTCTAGAAACTCACAAACCCTCAAAATTAAAATGCATATAAGTTCGTTCACTGTTATCATCTTCTCCTGAACATTTTGAAACGGTACCTAAATATACATAGAAGTGTAATAAAGCGAGCTTGTATTTTATGGATCGGAATTTTGACAGCACAAGAGCAAACAAATCGCCAAAACAAACAAAACGCGAGGACGGAATGTCGGACGGTCGACCACGTCCTCACGACGCGACGACCTGAAATAGCTTTCAGGTTCGGACGTGATAGATCGCGCTATTGGTAATCTAAGTGACAAACATGAAACGTCGAAATGTAATGAGATTATTCCGTTGTTAAAGCATAGACACTGCCCAGAAATGACGTTTTACGTTTAGACATACACGTAACGGCCTGGCCACGGGGATCGGCGGTGCCACAGACATATAAGAATAAGCAGACCAAGCATAGGCGGAAAAAATCGTAACCATTACGCACACATAGACATTAGAACGAATCCAGGGTCAAATCCACAGACATAAAAGTAAAAATGTCTGTGGATAAGACTCTACTTTAATAGAAATTATTTCACTCAAACATATTATTTTGTGATTTTTTTTAAATTATTGTTTTTTTTCCAAGTTTAATTTTACATATTAGGTCTTTACTCATAAAATTGCCGTTATGTTTGAAAAAAATTAAACGATATTTTTTCATGTAATTTTTTATTTGTATTAATCCAAGTAATCACCCTGAGCTGGCAGCTGCATTTCTCACCGAGGCGATGATTTTTGGCCGATATACCACAGACATAAAAGTATACCCAACATTAGGGGAAAAAAGCGTAATCAATACACACACAAAAGACAGTAAGTCGGCACCGAATTAAGTATTTCTGTATGTTGCTTTTTCACTCTAAAGGTTGCTGAACAAATGATTTTTGGAACAGGGATTAGATTTTAGTCTAAAATAAATTAAATAATATAGTAATAATTTAATAATATATTTAATAATAATTAAGCCGTTGGTCCCGGTTGCCAGTAAAATGGCAGTCGTTAAGCCAAGTTGAAGGCCCTACGGGCGGCTTGAAAAATTTCAACTGTGGGTCGTCACAACCTGCGCCCGGGTCGGCAGCGCGTGTGTAGCGCCTCTGGTGTTGCAAACGTCTATAGGCTACGGTTACCAACCTTCCGGTGGGCCGTAAGCTTGTCTGCCACCTAAGTAGTATAAAAAAATAAATAATAAACCTAGTGCAAGTCGGATTCGCGCACGGAGGGTTCCGTACCAAACAACGGCTAATATCACGTTTGTTGCAGAGACCCTAATGATTACTATTTTTTCATGTTTTAGTAAGTAAGTATTTGTTGTTATAGCGGCAACAGAAATACATCGGGTACACTACATTAATACGAAAAACTTAATTCCGAAAGTCACAATCACGAATTTCATAAGTCCAAATGATTCGAAATCCCAAAAGTCAAAAATCCGATGTTTCATAAATCCTTTTTATTAAAAGTCATAATTTTAAAATTCCGAATGTTTACAATTCCGATCCAATTGTCAGAATGCCGAATTTCAAGAAATCGAACCGTTGAATTCAGAATCATTAAAAATCCGCCATATTATAAATAGGTACGAACTCCGATTATCAAAAATCCGAAATATCGTAAATACGAAGGGTGAATGTCGTTTAACTTATCACTATAGACGATTATTTATGTTCCCGATTCCACCCGTTTTTTTAATAAAGTATTGCCAAGTCTAACTACTTAAAATATTATTTCCAAGTGAGTTGAAGACAAACGACAAAACAAAAAAAAATAACCACGAAGGCTAAGGCGGGAGCTCCTATCCGGAGCTACCGCCTTAGCCTTCGTGGCTTTTTTATTTAGCCTAGCCATCGTGGTTATTTTTTTTTGTTTTGTCGTTTGCCTTCCACTCCCTTGGAAATAATATATTCGGTAGTTAGACTTGACCGTACTTTATTAAAAAACTTAAACAGTGAATTTTTGGATATTTGAAATTCTGAATAATGTTTTTCGGGAAAATAACAGTCCAGTCTTTTGATTATTCGTACTAATGAAATTAGGAAAAATAAAAATTCGTACTTATGACTTTCGGATAAATTAATATCGTCCTTTTGAATATTCGGAGCTTTGTTTCTTAGGAAATATAATATTCGGAATTTTGAACATCGGAATATTGAAATGCGGAAAAACATTTTTCGGAATTTTTGGGTGTTCCCAAATACATCATGTGGAATATTTCAAATTTCTCGCTATCACGGTTCATGTGATACAGTCTTGTGACGGACAGATTGACACCCGAGTAACACTGCGCCGTTTTTACCCTTTGGGTTCGAAGCCCTAAAAATCACCACGAACTTTTTATTGTCTTAAATATTTATGATCCTTTAAAAAAAATGAAAATAGGTAAGTATGTACTTAAATAAAATAAACTGAAAATAAAGTAAACTCGCCCCTGACCTCTCTCGGTGCAAAAGTGACCATTACACTTGCTTGTAAATATGTACTTACTACATAATACCTAGTTAACAAGTAATAAACCCTGTGTTTAAGTAAAAAAGTTAAATAGAATTCGTAGTCATTTTAGACGAAATATTTGTGCACAGTTTTGATAACTAGGTAACCGACTATAAAAGTGTTGACTAGTAAAACACAAAATACATTTTTTAAATAAAACGGCCTTCGAACTGAGTTCGTCCCCGTATAGAACAATAGTACCTGGCATGTCATTATCAGTGCAAAGTGTAAGTAAATTAAAGAAATCTTAATTCTGGGTAACGACGGTAACCAAACGATAGGTATATGGAAAATGTTGATAACATTCAATAAAAACTTTTTAACGTGTTTACCAAGGAACTTTTAACATTTTGAATAAATATCTTAGAGTAATATATCGTTTTCGTACTACAACATAAATTACCTGTGAAAAGTTATTCCTGGTGATATTTTGTGACCAAAACTTTCGCAATTGTTTACACAACACTTAACCACTTTTATTTTTAACCTTACTTCCCTTTTTAATACAAATATGAATTATATTTTCACTTTTGAACTTGTCGTACATTTTGAAGTATCACAGATACCGCCATGATGTTTTCAAAACTTGTCACAAGTCAGCTTTCTGTGTCAAAGTGTGAGTTAGATGTTGCTACACAGAAAACAAAGATAGCGCTATACAATAATTAGAAGAAATGAAAAGGACAAAGTATTGCTATACTTCCGTAACTATAGCTAGACAAATATGTTTCGTCTGCTTATTCTTATATGTCTGTGGGCGGTGCGAACGGCGATGCGGCAGGCGAGGCGACTAATCGCGCGGCATCGTTTGCAGGCCACGGGGTAGTCGCGTTCGCCGCCGCGACCAGTAATTTCATCACTGGCCTAGTCGCCGCAATTGCCGCCCGACGCCGTTTATCGCGCCGCGCCGTACAGATTCATGTATTTGTTCCACTCGCACGCCGCCGCCGCACCGCCAGTCGCCGTGCCGTTCGCTCGGTACATTTCGCCGGTCGCATCGCCGTTCGCCGCGCCCCGTGGCTTGCTCAGTACATTTCTATTCATTTGTTTGAGTCGCAAGACGCTATGCCGTTCGCGCCGCACGAATTTTCGCTATGGCGACTGTCCCGTGGCCAGGCCGTAACCGAGATAGGTAGATACTTGAGAAACAATCATTGTGTCTGTATCAGTAAAAAAAATGTTACTACAGAATTTAGATCTGCACATCTATACTTATAATAAAACTGTTGAGGGTCGAGAGTCTGTACATGGAAGATATTCTGAAAACTTCAATTGTAGGGCGTTCTATAATCGATTCTGAAGCCGAATATGTAATTTAAAATTTTCATGTCTGTCTGTCTGTCTGTCTGTATCCCGAATGAGTATCACGCAGAAACTACTGAACTAATTTGAATGATACTTGGTACATTCCGAGCTTATAGTCCGAGGAAGGTTTTTGGATACTTTTGATCCCGATATTTTGCGCGGTTCCTGCGGGAGAGGGGATGAAAGATAAAATGGTTTTTCAGCTGTAAGTTCTCACCGCGTGGTCCGATTTCAAATATTTTTTTAGTGTCAGAAAGGGAATGTTTTTAACATTGTTCCGCACAAGTTTCATTATTGAGAGTTTCGTAGTTCAGAAATTAGAGGCATCTCAACTTTTCGAATTCAAGGGTTTCTTTGAATGTGAGGGTAAATCTAAACACGCCTTCGGCGCGGTCTGAATTGTTTTAGAATAGCCTTAATCATTAAGCTCTTTTATGATTAAGCAAACAGGGCAGTTTCATACGCTCCCTTGAGTCTGTTGAAAAAATACCTGTCCTTTCATACACCTTATGTGGCGTAAACGAAGTTGCGAGGGTCAGCTAGTTGCTAAAATAAAATACCTACGCGCCATTCGCCATAAATTGTACAAATGCCAAGACTGACGCAGCTCCAGCTATAAAAATATTTTACAACTATTTCGACATTTACTTTGTTGGAACCACTACCGCTACAGCTTGAGCTGTTTTTAAATTATTTTTGTCCTTATTTGGAAGTGTAACACTAAATGGTTTTTGCAACCCAGCCTCACCTAAAAGTGGTGTCTGAGTGATGCAAATTGACAAGCCATGGCAAAGATGATAATAATATAATACTGGTCAATTATTTACATACCTATCTATCCTTGTCATGCATAGTTAAGTACCATTGTATACGTCATTGGAATCTATCATTGTTGTACACAAATTAGTTTAATTGTATAGGTTTATACGTAATGCATTGTAACTAAATTGATCTGTTCTTGAATGACTCAATGTTCTTGCGCTTGGCTTGTGAAATGAGCTCTCTGTCTCGGTTTTGTCGAAAGTATTGGGTCCTTTAAAGAAGATTTTTGCAGCACAAGTGTTGCGCTACTGGTGTTGCAAACGTCTATTGGCTACTGTGACCTGCCCTACTGCCCGACTATTAATATAAATGTCTAAATATAGATGTTGCACACAATACACTAACAAAGGGTGCTGAAGCCCATAGGTCAAAGTGATTGTATTGTCATCTTATCACGCAACACGCTATAATAGAGTATCAGATTTTTATGGGACTTTTATGGGGGTATTAAAGGCCACCCCATAAAAAATCAGTATCCGTATCTTTGTACTTGTTAGCTTTCAAAAGGTCAATATGAGGATAGGTATAGGTACCTTCCATAACATATTAGATAGGAAGTACTTCTGTATGATATAAGTTTTAGTGCTCGTAGTTGACATAGGAATCTATAAACTCAAAATCTGATAAACCTAGAAAATAACGAACAATCAAACGAGTTCAGTCACATTTCACTATGTGCCCAAGGCTAACTTGTCATTTCCGGTCGAATTCAACAATCTCCTTTATTTGAATATCATATCTTTATCTTTTCTTTTGTCAATAAAAGACAAAGGGTTCATATTCACGACCGCATTATTGTACAATAAAGCGTCTCGGTCTGATCTCAATGCGATGACCTTCGCTGAATTTACTTTATGTTTAAGAAATGTACGTATAGGGTTCGTCATACTGCAAATGATAGGCTGTCATATAATATCAAAAAGGACCTTCCGTTATGGATGCAGATGTTCCTCCTAAAGTACCGCACTTGAGCAAATAGGCTTTGTGAGTCGTCAAGTCCGTCTGTCCGTCTATATTTTACAGTTAAGCTGCTTGGGAGATTTAAGGGATAGTGGAATGATGGATGCGGTTATGAAATGGACCACATTTTTCATTGTCCGGTTTAACTTTATCTTTTGGTACTTTCGCTGGTTTTTATGTGTAGGTTTTTCTACTCTTTCAGGGAAACTTTATACTGCTGAGTCATAAAAAATATCTAATAATGTGGAATATTTTTCTTATCGACAAGAAATATTTCATAGTCATCTTCATTTTTATAGGAGGTTAATTGGCTTTACCGAACCAAAATAGCCAGTCGCATTGGTACGGGGTTTTATTTCAAGTTTTCCTTTTCATTAAAATTGAAACTCACTGTTAACTTTCGGATAGCGTTGTGTGAAATTTCCGTGAATATTTATTTATTTATAAATATCGGAATACCTAATATTTAAAAATAACACAAACTCTGATGTTTTATCCATGCACGAGATATGGCATCAGAATGTTGTATAGGTAATAATTACTTGGCTATGTAGTACAAGGTCAGGTGAATTACATCGTAAGTCAGCCTCCTGTCGCTCGTAAAAAATATGGGGGCTTTAAGATGAGAAAACACCGCGGCTTGTACAATTCTCTCACGTTGTGGGCTTGTTCGTCGTAGACTGTTCTACTTATAAGGAAAACCACGCTTTCGACATAAAAGCTGAAATGGAAAAACGGTCCGTAAATCCTTGGGAAAGTCTGAGGGCAAGAATAAAAAAAATACATTAACTTGTTAGAGACTCCCTGCGGATTGGTTCGGACTGCATGTTAAAACATTGAGAAGTGCAAATGGCACGGCTCTGCCAGGGATTTCCTTTCAAGAGTATACACGTTTCCCTGGTCATGTACCTATAGCTGAGAAGGAGCACCGTGCTCGACTGTTGGATTCCTATTAGCCAATGTGGGACGATGTCATACAAATAAATGTTACGCGGTCGACAAGCTCACGAGCGAGTCAAACGTAACTCACGCGTGTGGTACAAAATGCTTTAGTAGGTGTAATATTATATTCAACTCATAAAACCAGCCAACAAAATCGTCAACAAAACTCTTGTACTTAGTGTGCGATGGTTGTTAATAAATAAAACTAGTAAAAACTGTTTGACTCATAATGGTTTCTGAGATAGAGCCTGGTGACAGACCGACAGAGTCTTAGTAATAAGGTCTAATTTTTATGCTTTGGGTACGGAACCCTAAATAGTTAAGAACCAACCACGGGGAGTGTGACCCGATTGGTATGACTCGTTGAAAGTAATTCAGTTCAATCATTAAGCACGGCCGCGAAAACTTTCTTTTCGCTGACTATAAATATTTTTGAAACTTTTGCTGACAAAACAAGAACAGAATTGAAAATACATTGAGCCAGTTCTGATGACGTCACAGATAGCCTCCACTGAGACGAAGATTCACTCGGCCGGAGATAATTTATTGAACTGTCAGATACAATTACTTGAACTGATTTTGATACAATTCATTGGGTGGATTAATTGGATTACCTATAGAATTGCGAGCTATGCTTGAGGTGTATTTGAGGGTTAAAACTTAAAAAGGTCTTAGGGACTGACGGGATCCGGAAGACGCAGAAACGTGTATTGTGGCGAAATTTGGGAGAGGCCTACGTCCAGGAGTAGACTGCCATAGGCTGATTTGATTGATAGAATTGCGAAATGATTGTTATTTGACACTTTATTGTTTGATGACTAATTAAAACGAATGGAGATTATGGCACATCGGAAGATGTGGACCTCTGTCCACATCTCTCAAGGGTCGTAAAATTCTCCTGGAAGCTCTGTTTGTCGTACCCAAATAACGCGTGCCGGACGGACAGAGGTGCCACTCTCATACAGTGGAGAGCTCTACACCAGAACCGAGCCAGACAGAGGATTGTTTCTCTGTCGAGACATAAAAACTTAAAAGGAACGCTTTGTTTGGCAGTCAACTTGAGAACTACTGTCAATATTGTTGTGGACTGTGGAAAGGTTTTCCAAAGGATAAGCGGAATCATTTTGACAAATAATTATATTAAGTACCTAACTAAAAGTTTATACAATGAAAGGGTTCTATTATTTTTCTCCAACAAGCCATTATTTTACTGAAACTGTCACTGATATACCATGTCACCATGACACATTACGTTGATAAACGACTTACCTACAATAATACTCGTGTTTACACAAGTTGATGATAATTACTGACAGGCGTATGATTATTACTGATGGGTACTCGTTACCAATAATAAACGCAGCTTATTTTGTAGTAGGTAAGCGTCTTTTATTTGCCTGGTATCGGCCCGAACTTTATCCCTAGATTCTGGAGACAAATAGTCATTTGTAAAACATAAGTTGAAAAACGCTCAAAAAGGTGCGAACAAAGTACGCTTGGGGTGTATTTGAGGATTAAATTCAAAATCATTTTATTCATCGTAAAACCAGAGTTACATAGCTCGCAGAGGAAGTGCATCAAAGTATGGAGACTGAATATGGAAGACGCAGGACCGGCGTAAATTGACAGAGGCACGCCTCCAATAATGGACTGCAAAAGGATTTGATGATGAATTGGTAACAGCAAAATAGATCGACATTGAATATTTGGAGATAAAAGAAATGGCTCTTTAATACCTACAACACTAATGAGTATTAATAAGTAATCGATATACCCAAGTAAGACGTAAGGTTCTTCCATTAGCGAATCGATCACGATCACAGATGAAAACCCATTCAGTTCAATGTGAATTTCTTTCACCTCGCACTTCCTTCATGCCGTGAACGTAGCATTATCCACTTCATAACAATCTAAATCGCTATTCTTACATTACCGGGTCAATTGACGGAGTTTCTACATTAAGAAAATGTACTAGATATCACGATGGGTTTGATCCGCATTTTCAATCGAAAATGTTTTCAAACCCTTGTTTCATTTCTCAAAATTTAGTTTTGCTTCTGCGATTAAAACTGTAAATTTAATTATGTTCTAGTAAAAGAAGGGCGCTTATAAAAAGGTACATTATTAATCCCAAAAATGCATAATGTCTCAAAATGACGATAAGTAAAAGTACTTAGTCACGAGCAAATCGCTTTTTATAACTTAAACCACAACTTCCATTAGAACTTATTAAAGTGCCATAATTCGGAGGGATACGAAAGCACATTTTTCCTGAAATATTTTTAAATCCAGCTTATTTTATTCCTTACCTTATGTGCTAATTCTGTTACTTCACTTAGAAGAGAGTTTGAACTCAACGAATCTTCTACTTGAAAATAATTTTTGCTATCGAAATTAGAAGCGTTGATAGATATCCTCGCTAGAAAATCCTTTGTGCGAGGAAATAATCAATCTTTGAAAGCGTCATCGACTAGCCGCTTTGCTAAATGTTTGTAGGATAGTGCCAAGAGTCCGACTTGGGTACCTACTTTTGGCGCATTTTTAATTTGTTAATGTTTCATTACATATTTTATTTTTTAAGCTTTCTTTTCAGTTAAGGCTGGATTTAGAGTCGCGCTGACCATCGGCGCTGACAGCCAAAGTAAAGTGTATGAACTATTAGAAGCCTTTTAGAATAACGCGTAGCTATGACGCGTGCGTTGGTCAGCGCTGACGGGTCAGCGTCCGTACACGTCGCGCGTCCGGCGCCTCGTAGCTGTCGGCGCTGACCAACGCACACGCGCCTCTGTATACCTACATACATCATATGTGTACACCACAACGATACTGAAACGTCTCGCGCGGACGACCTACGCGCTGAGCTGTCAGCGCCGACGGTCAGCGTGACTCTGAAACCAGCCTAATGCGTACAGAATGGGATGAAGTTACTCTACTGTTTTCCTATTGTCATTGTCACGAGTTGGTCCTTTGTCATTGTACTCATGCCAAAACATAAGCAGATTCTGAGAATACAGTGTAATATCCCGCTGTTGTCCGGTACTAGCTTTAACAGTACGTTCTATCCTTTATAGACAGCAAAATTCCCAGGGGAACCCAGCAGGTGACGATGTTGTTCATTTCTGATCGTATACCGACTGTCAGTTATGACACTTGTTTCAATAATTACCGATGTGTGGGGATATTCAATATCATCGTTAATCACCTGTTTGCACTTTTAGCATATCTGCTGTATTTCATGCCCATCATATTGACTTCGAAAATGATGTTTTGCCGTAATATTATAATATTGCCGTAAATTGGCAGACAATATACGCCTTGTAACTAAGCATGTCGCTAAAAATGTATTGACCCAAGTTTGTTTCGCTATCCATTTTTGTTTGATTTTCTTGGTAAATGATTCCATTGAAAAAGGTCATGTTTGCAACAATATGAACAATATAGTCTCTCGCTCACGGTAATCGGATGCCGAAAGTTTTTGTTTCTCGAAAAACATTTTCAGAGAAAATTGAATCGTTCGATTCGTAGACTTCTCTCGTATTTCGGAATTTACAGGATTCGATGCCATTGCGCTAGTGATGAGCTGGAAATGAACTATGTATAAAGAGTAGGTACATACGTACTATACAAATTTACACGTACGGAGTGTTATTAAAGGTAGCGAAGCAGAAGTTTGCTTAGGCTCGTGTGTACCTACCTCGCGCTAGGGGTTCAACATAATTTAAACATTTACAACAATGTAAGATTAAAATAAGATAGGTACATAGGTACATTATTATAGTCACACTTTTATTTCCGTGGGTGAAAGAAACATTACAAAATGTAGGAAAGTCCAAACGAATAATGCCGTGCATGCTCGGGATGCAGGCTAAGTTTAAATCAGTATTCTTGCCTTATATAGATAGATAACCAAAAAGAAATTCCATAATGCAATAAATTACTCGCGTTTAAAAACATTAGTCCTAAGTTTAGGGAACACATTACCCCGCAGCGGGGGATTTTCTCAAAAATAAACTTCGTACAAAGCGTCGGAGTGATTATCCTAAAAACCTTTCAGCTGCAGGCTTTTACAGAGAATCTTAATACATGTGAAATCTGCTAATGGTGCTGAGCTCTTTACAGTCTGGCTCCGAAGTAAGTTTTGAAATATCGCACATGAACTCGACACATGCAGGTAGGAACTGTGGAGGGAAGTAGATAATTCAGTACATTATCAACACTAAAATAAAATGGTATAAACTTGAATGCATTCAGAATCCTGTGTACGTGGGTAACATCGACATCCGTCACCGCAGCCGATGAACTATTTAACTTTAAAAAAAATATAACTGTTTTACTGCCTCCAACATTACGATAGATATTAAAATGAATGTGACTCCTTACGGGAAGTTTGGCTTTGTTATTATTTAAATACAAAATTAAAAAAGAAACTCACCTACTATTTCACGCACACCTCTGAGTTAACACATTCCAAAATGACCTGAAACAAAATTGAAATTTAGAGCAGTTTACTTGTGAAGTAAGTATAATATTTTACTGTAAACCAGATTGAGAAGTAGGCTGGCATAACATGAAAGCTTTTCCTTTGAATAAAACTGCTATCACAGTTCATGAGATACAGCCTGGAGACAGATAGTGAGCACGGTACCCTAAAAAGAGGAAAGGAGCTTAGAACATGAAATGGGAACTTTGTATGCGTACCTACCTACTTGAAAATTAAAAAGAAAATGCCACCTACTCCTTTTGAATCGATATCACATTATCATCAATTACCATTGTAAATCAATTTCAATGTTTTTGGTTAATATTTCTTTGAACTTCGGGTAAAGTTTGAAGGTTACAGCCATTACAGAAATGAAAACATGAGGGGGCACATTACTTGCTCATGCGCGAGTACAATGGAACAAAACAGTGGGTGGTAGTTTCAGCTACTAACCGATATTACATTTAATAAAGAATGAACTATTAATTATCATCATCATCGGGGTGTTCCGTTAGAACAATTATATTTGGTCTATGTAAATAAAATTGAAGTGTCTGTTTGTAGTTCGCTGCAACTGCAAATGAATGTATAAGATTTTTACTCTGTCTATCTGCTTCGGCAAGTCTCCGAAACGGCTGCTTATAAAAAAAAACCTATTACTGCTCGTTCGCTCTAACTTTGCCGCTCGGCTCCATACTAAAGTCGAATTTTTAATTAGACGAAGTAAATTGACAGCAACTAATGTCACTTCTTCATACAATGTTGCTTATTTTCTATGACGAAGTGACATTAGCTACTGTCAATTTACTTCGTCTAATTAACAATTCGGGAATACCTACGCCTCTACGCCAGCGGCAAAGTTAGAGCGAACGGGTAGTACAGTCGGAATTAACGATGTACGCTTTTGTACAAATTAATCATGTAGTAAAGAAAACGTTTTTCCCAGTTCTAAGTTAAAAGTAACGTAGGTACTTACATTATATAAAACACCCACAAACCTTTTCCACAAGCAAACATTTCCTGAATCCAGTATTATAATTAAAAAGTGAATAATTCCCATCAAGTTAGCTTGTAATTAAGGCGAGCGACCAAACTGACGCTTTCATACTGAATGGGGTTTACTTTTGTCGCACAAATGTTAATGAATTTAAATACTACAGTGTACTGAATGGTTAATTTGAGCATATTTGGTGATGTGACGTCATAGGGTTCTAGATATCGATACTGATGTGTGGTACCCTGGTCTTGAGGTCCCAGGAATTTGTCCCATTAACGGAGGTTTGGTCTACGTTGGGCTTAGGTTCACATTCTAAAAGAATTACCAATATCAGTTCAGTGTATTTTCCTCGAACTAGCAACATATACCTACCACTATAATATGCACACAATAAGGAGCTTCTAATAAATAGGTACTCGTATCTAATATCGATATTAGACAACACTAACTAACCTATTATACAAAGACGATAGCTAAATGATCTGTGAAATAGATCACGTATGCGGACCCTAGGGCCCTGTCATGGGCATGGCTATTATGTTCTCGGTTTTGACCCAGAAATTCACGTAGAGGCAATTAGGCTAAGAGCTATTTTCGAATAAGGCCACTAGAACTTTTAGTGAAATATGTAGTAGGCAGCAAAGAAAATTTGCTGCCTACTACATATTTCACTAAAAGTTGTACGCTAAAATTTGTTAACAGAAACTGGTAGACTTCTAGTCTTCTACGCCAGTATACCTACATTAATAAAATGAACAAGTTTATTAGATGCACTAGTCACTTATTACAATAAACAAAATATTATTTTTCTATGACGTATCGTTAGGTAGGTACATCCAAACTGCAATTTAACACGACACTTAAAAAACCCTTAAAAGTTTTTGGAAAAGTCATTAAATCGTTGATGCGAAAAAAACTTTTTACTTTTAAGGTTCAGCGCCGCGGGGCAGTCCCTCCCTAATACCGTTGGACGTCTACAGCAAACGACTTTGCCTTCATTCTAAACTTTTGCTTAAGCTCCATTACGTTTGTATTAAAGTAATACAATATTTCAGTTCCGCCTATAGATACGTCGACACGACAACAGAGGCAGACAGCTCTTCACGCGGGTGTCTTGTTGATTCAGCCGAGAGATCTGTCACCACAGATATTGTAATGTACTGTATGGATTTCAATAAAATACGTGCAAATTTTTTGTACCTAGTAATAAAAATAATTGGACCCTACAGATATTTTTTTAAAACCACTAAGGTGGCAGACAAGCATACGGCCCACCAGATGTGCCGGTGGTCACCGCAGGTTATGGATGCTTGCAACACCAAGCGCCACACTCGCGCTGCCAACCCTGTACCTAACAACCTTCTAAGACCCCTCTTCAAGAACCCCATATTTTCGGCGTCTAAACCACCTTCGTTCGCAAGTGGTGTTTTTCAGATAACTTACGGACTTATGAACTTGTAGCTAAGAGAACGAGAATAGTCCAGTTCCAACACGTCTGACCCATTAATATATAAGTGGAGTAAAAATGCAGGACGTGCGTGGACCATAGCACGATTTGATAAGTTGTTATTATTAAAATTCTGGGGTAGGTACATAAATTCTTATGTACCTACACCAAAATTTGAATGATAACTCAGTCTTCGAAAACGCAAAAGTGACTTTTAATTTTTCCTATTAGTTTCTCTTCTTCTTGCTCCTTACTATTAGTTTCCTAATATATGAATAATATTTACATTACAATCTTAATTAATAATCACATTCTGAAGACATAAAATTAATCAAATCTTTCAACACCTGCCGAACAATGAAGTAGGCCTGAGTCGGCTATTAATTTCATTGTACCGCCAATTACTAGCGAAGTTCTTTTGAAATTAATTCTATTAAGTGAACCGACACTTGCGGAACAAAAGACTCAACAATAAGGCTCGTGCCTACCCTCTGGAACAGTAGAGCTCAATGAGGCTATTGTATAAGCTGGTAATAGCTCGGGAATCGTTTTATTCGATAAAGAACTCTCTACAGAGCAATAATACTGTTCAGGTAGGATTATCAGCTCAGTGTTCTGTAAACGGTCACTGGGCTAAGCGTATTTTACTGTGGCTGGTCCTCAGATGGGTAACTGGTTTGTTCTGTGTATTTCAACTGGCACAAACAAATGGTAAAATGCCTATCTCCTCGGAGCAAAGACTACGTGTATGTTTGCAGGTACAATTGTCACAGATTCCTACTTCTACATGACTTAATACTTTAGTCAGCTATCTCGGCTAATAGTTTTAATTGCGCCGCAGCAGCAGCAAATTAATATCACACGAGTGGATGCTACTAATAACGTTTCCAGGTCGCGTTCCACCAGGACACACTGTTCGTTACGTTGCGGATAGGTCTCTGAGTTATTGCCGCGCGCTACGAATCCTACTAATATTATAAATGTGAAAGTTTGTGAAGATGTTTGGATGTTTGGATGTTTGTTACTCAATCACGCTCTAACGGCTGAATGGATCTGGCTGAAATTTGGTACAGGGATAGAGTAATGTCTGGAATAACACATAGGCTACTTTTTATCCCGGGAAAATGTTCCCACGGGAAGCGGGAACGGGAACCAAATTTCACGCGGGCGAAGCCGCGCGCATCAGCTAGTGTGTTATAAATATTGTTTTTACGACTGACAAGACTGAATATATCATTATTATGTCCCTGTTGTCACTATTACCAGCACTTTTTACTGCCAATATGAAAGACATAAGTAACTACTGAGAAAAAGGAGTTCGAGGATGTGTAGCATTAATAGGGACCTGTATAGAGTAAAAATGATTATTAACAGTCAGTCACGGCACCTATATAATAGGCATCTCATGTCACTTAGCCTGAAAATATTTTTCATACATAAGTACACACAGTTTGCTCTTCTTCCGTATACAACAGAAACCTTGTTTCGGTATTCCATCGCATTGGCATAATAAACTATTTCTCTTGTCTATACACAATCAGCTATCTAATATACCGCGAATATATTACTGCTAAAGGTGATACAAGTGTGTGAAGGCTGACTATGAATGACTACAACAACGCGACTGAATCGTCGCAGACACACTACACATCATAGTCACGCATGGGTTACCTCTCTTATATATATACACCGATGTATAATCTACTGTGAATTAGATTACAAACTTTCAATATTAAGGTATTAAAATACGAATAGCAGTAATTTGTTCTATGAACTGTTTATTGTTCTATTAAATGTTAATTTGTTGTTCGTTGTGTGTAAGCACGCAACGTATTGGATACGTTCATTGTCTGGTTAATAAAGGTGATAATGAATAGCCCGATGTACTGTAAGACTTATATGAGTCATGCAGAGTTTAGATCTAGCACAGTGCCTGTTTTTTCCCATTTGGAAAAAAGCAGGGCAAGTGCAAGACGAAATTGCGCACGGTCATGATTCCGACTCGCACTTGATGGGCAATTTAAATAGGTACCTACGTCTTTTATAGGAGAGCCCTGTATATATATTTTATTTTTAGTATTATTGTGTAGGTACATTTCAACTGTCTAGCCTTCACGTTTCATGAACTATAGTCGAGTGACAGATAGACAGACGGGTTGTGTAGTCTCAGTATTTTATTGCTTTTTTTTCTAGTTACGGTTTCGTGCCCCCATCTATCTAGGTACAATACAAATATTAAATTATTATACATTTTGCTGCTAATGGGTAAAAATATGTAAATGAGTATGACGTAGGTAACCTAAACACGAACAAATAAAAAGTTACTTATTGTCGTAACTTATGATGAAAAGTAATTTAATATTGTACTCTTGGACAGTAATAACTTCATGAGAAGTAAAATGTATAACTCATTCGCCATGAATAAAATATATCTCGTAAATACGCTTTATGTTTTAAATTTATTCCGCCACTTGGTCACCACGATGCCATTATAATGGTCGTTATGCGCAACTATCACAGTAACACATTATTTAGTGGTATGCCACAATTCGCACATTCGATAACACTCTATTAAATTAATTTTAATTTTTTACGTAGTTCATAAATTTAGGGAATATATTGCTTTTACAGTGATAAACAAATAAACTGTGCTACTCGCTCCTTTCAATCAGCTTTGTAAAGTTTCACCAAGTCGCATAACGACTTGCTCAAAAAGAATACCAGACCAAGAAACTCGTTCTTTGATTGAATTCTTTAGGACTTAACGAAAACGCAAAATATCCTGAAAATAATGCTATAGGTAACACTAAATGTTAATTTTTTTCACAATCGATGATTTGAAATGAATTTGGATTAAATGAAATGGAATAGAGCTTATTCCATATTTCATAAAGATAACAAAAAAACTATTGAAAGTCTATTAACGTGTGCAAGCTTGGAAAACTGTATGAAATAGGCTAGTGCCGACTGTATAATGGGCGCTAGTCACGAGATCAGGCCCAGAGCTAAGTTAACCCTTGTTTATATGTAGACCATTCATTTAAATCAGTATTCTGTAATTGTAATAAAAATTCAATTAGAATATTGTGTCCGTGAATAGTTTGCAAACGGTTATGGTTACTGCAGGTTTTCATGCTCTATGGCTAGTAGAGTTGCTTTCTAGTTGGAGAACAGTGAACTCTACGGTCAGTTTCATATTCAACTTGGATAAATAGATTTTCCGTGTCGTGTATAGAGGAAATTGTTACAAATTCAAAGGACCATTACACAAGATTAATTAGGCCGGATTACCAACCTAGACTTCGCGGAGCAAACCCAAGCGAAACAACTTTTTAAATTACCTTACAAGGTAAGGTGATAAGCGATGCAAAACCAAAATATGTTGTGTTGATCTTAAAAGGAAGTTCCTGTAAGCAAGACTCAAAGTCACTATAATTTAAGAGCAATTTATCCAATAAATCCTAGTCTTAAACTAAGTTTGCAGTGTGCCGAAATACCGTAGGTAATTGTCGCCCGAACGCAAACACCTGTTTCCCACACGCGCTCTGCTTTCCAAGCTCTTAGGACAGCAAGCCTCAGTGCAATCTGTTCACAAATGAATAGAAGACAGTCTATTCAGTACGCTCGGAGTGCGTCAGCTGTGAAATGAATATGTATTTGAATGTGGTTTTACACGTTATGGTTTCTATTTCAGAAATGAAGTGTAACTGGAAGCACGTTCAATTTATTTTTCTGTAGTTTAATTACCTTTAATCACGACTTCACGAGAGGAATGACGAAGATGCACTAACAATGTAGATACCTACTTCAGGTACTTACAGAATGTGACGACGAATTAAAATTAAGGAAATACATTGGTAAAAATTTTAACTGTCAATCACAATTCATGAGATCCAGCACAGTGACAGACAGACAGACAGCGGGGTCTCAGTAATAGGGTCCTGTTTTCACCGTTTGAGTACGAAACCCTAAAAAGTATTAACTCTACAATATTTTTTTAAAGCTTTCCATTTATGCGTGCCATGATTTTATTTCGCAAAACTGAATTGACACATTTTTCATTTTAGTAAGTAAAACTGATCTGAAAATTTGCTAACTCATACAATAAATTTCTACGCAAAATACAATCATCATACGCTAAATCTAATCTGAAAATAAGTAGAACTGAAATTTATTCACGGACGAAAAGCGTCCCGTGACGTCACTCACAAAATAAATTTCCTTGCTCAAGCAATTGTTGCAGTGGGATTTGTAGAAAAATATATTGGTACAGTTTATGGTGTGTCGTTTGTAAGAGGATGTACACCTTTCCGAGACGAAACTCAGACGTTTCCTAACACCACTGCGTCATAAAATTAAATAAGAAAACGAAGCTGAACTTTGATGCCCAGTGAGCCTGCGAACATTCGGCATTTTGTTTTAATCAAATACTCGCCCCTCTGGGAAAACAAGTCTAATTGTACGACGGAAATTCTAATAATCGGCCTGAAAATTTTCAGACAGTAATTTTAATAACATTTTAAATCTAATTACTAAATGTACGGTTACGATGAAAAAAAAACATTTTCTGATGAAGACAGTTAAATTGTATTGAAAGCCTTTAATTATTATTTTAGGCACAACAAAATCCTCTCTAGGACAAAGATGAGCGGGGTTGTTTATACAATTTTGACTTGCTACTATGAAATTAAATTAATTCACTTAACTCGATCCCAGACAACGCGGGTAGAGCTGCCACTCTCATAATATTGTGGAGAATATCTTGATCAGAGCAGAGTGATTCAAAACATCGTTTCCCTGTCGAATTATGTTCCTTGCTGTAATGAACTATCCATCAGACAGGCGGTGTCAGTCTAGCGTAAAGTTCATAATAGACCATTATGATTGGATGCTAGGAGTAACTACTATGATGAGTATTCGGTTGGCTTCTCCCAGATTTGATCAGCTGTTAGAGCTTGAAACAATAACAAATATCTGCTTACTTACAAACTTTTGAAATTATTGTAATACCTACTAGGTAAGGTTATAAATTTGAAGACATTAATAAAGTAAAATTGTAAGTCACTCAGCTCAAATCAAATTTCGTGACGCAACGTACACAGTCGGTGGAAATTAGCATTCTTACCATACAACTCACGGTACTGACATTCCGATGCCACGAACTAACCCAATAACCCTCACCAAACAATGTGTGGCCTCAGTTAAACTATGTTAAGATTACTTGTCTAGAGGTTATACTGAAGATATTCCATAAATTATTGTACAATCAAATTGTCTTGTTTTTGATAAGATGTAAAATAATATAATTATAATCTTTAACTAGCTGATGCTTGCGGCTTCATCCACGTCGACTTAGTGTTAGATATGTTAATAGAAAAATAAAAGTCCTAAAACAAACTTAAAAAATAATGAAAATCCCATAAGGATAAATTTAAGTTAAAGAAGTAAATCCCTTGAACGAAAAAATGATGCGGTGACATTTCCCTCCCACACAATGTACACATATTACTCATTTCGTAATCCTCCAGAAACACCGCGGCGTATATTAATGGCGGAGCTTTATCCGCACGTGGAAGAAGACGAGTCACACCGCGGGAGATACAGTTTTTCATTATCATTCTCACCGTATCATTTGTCTTGGACTTTTTCCATTTTACTGTTTGTTACTAGCTAGCAATATAGCATTAAAAGGAAGAGGAAGGCCTGGTAAAGTTCAATCCAAAAATTCATCCGCATTGACACACCTGCTGCTTCACGGACGAATTCAAAAGGAGCCGAAGCTTATGATTCCTGATGTACAGTGGTCATCTACCTATGTATTTCCACGGTGGTAGCCTAAAGACATCTGCAACATCAAAGGTCTGAACTCGCTCTGCCGAAGAGTGCCATCAATATTACCAACATTACAAGTTCTATTTCGCTGAATGTAGAATATATTATTTAAGTTCAATCCCTCAGAACACAATTAGGTAAGGCTTCGACACGCCGCGCCGCCACGCCGCTGTTCAAAAAGGTCCCTAATATTGATGGTCTACCTAGAGTTACCTGCAAAATAAGATTCCTTCGTTTCATTTAATAGGGCGCCTCTATAGGGTTACCACAAAATGAACTAGGTATGATACCTATTACTTATTATGACAAAACTTGTTAATTACGCACTGGTTTCCTATGGTAATCGCCGATACAACATTAAATCATTTTTGTATAATATTGCAACATCACTTCACCCAAATGAAAAGCTGACTAAGCACCTTACAAGTTTCATGTCGCATTCGTGACCATTCAATTAGTAAGCCGAATGAAAAAAATACAATATCTGTACAAAAAAAAGTTACATCAATTTATAATTTTAATTAAGTGCCTACCTGACTGTTCTTGAAATCGGTAACTGAAATTTTAAAAGAAAATATTAACATTGCACGTGGTAGCCCTGAGTTAGCTGGGAGCACTCGTACTCGGTGCTAAATGAGGCATGTTAAAAAATACTGCCTTCGACAAGTTGTGCCTCGAGCACTTGTGGCTGAGTGTTGTAGATCCTATTGACAGGTATATTAGGCGCTGGCACTTTAAACAACTTGTTTAAGTGGTAAGATAATGTTATATTGCCATTGAGAAAAGCATCACTTTAAGGGATATGTTATTTTGCAGAAAGTTTTAAAAGCTACTTTAAAAAGTCTTGGTAGCAAAGGGAATATATTTAGTTTTATTTATTTAAATTTGTGGAAGGCACTTATGGGTGACCTGTCAAAAATCTTGTTATGTCAAAACCGCGCTCGTAATTATTACCTAGTTTTTCTGTGCAAAACTGTGCAATTTAACACAAAATAAACATTAAGTTCAAAGTTCTTTATTTGCTTAAGGTGTAAATCAAGTTCCGTAAAAGCTGTGCAAGTGTTATTTACGCTCAAAACATCAATTATCTAGCGAAATAAGTGCAATCAAATTATCTCTTTACAATACACCAGTTGAAGATTTTCTATATACCCTCATCAACTTTTCGTTTCATAAGTTTCGAAAAAATATTGAGAAGATAATCATGGAAGGCGAAAGTGAAATGGATAAACTATTTAAAAAATTAAAATTTGAAATGGACAAACAAACAGAGACGATAACAAAAAAAGTGGAAGAAACTTTTAACATAAAATTAGACAAAATTGAACAGGAGACCCAAACGTTTAAGTTAAAGGTGGAAGAGCTCAGTGGAAAATCACAAAATTGGAAAGAGAGGCCAGAAAAAACAACCTAATAATTCATGGTGTAAACGAAACAGAAACCAATGCGAAAGAGCTAATAACCCTGATCAAGCGACTAATACGAAGCAAGGCCATCGAAATTGAGGACACAGAAATTACGAATGCCAGAAGACTAGGCAAACAATAGGAAGGAATCAAAAGACCAATAGTATTTACGCTGGCATTGGCATGGCGAAAAACAGAAATCTTAAAAAACAAAAATAGTCTTCCAAACAAAATATATATATCAGAAGATTACCCTAAAGAAATACTGGACAAACGAAGAGAGTTGGTTGCACGGATGAAAGAGGAGAGGGAAAAAGGGAATTACGCAGTAGTGAGGTATGATAGGTTGATAGTAAAAGAAAACAACAAAAAGAATACAAACTCCTACAAAGAAAAGCGTAAACGAATAGATGAGACATCACCCACCAATCAAAGAACAGACAATGAATTCCTGATACACAATCCTCAAAAGAAAAATAAGAAAGATTCAAACATTTATAAAAGTCAACAACCTTCTTGTTCAGGCACAAATTAATATGTGCAAGTAGCAACTAACCTCTGTAAAAATCCGAATGTACAAATTTATCGGTGAGGTGGCATGACGCGGTGAGGTGGCATGTCTCCTAGCCGGGACCCCTCCATGGGACCTGGAAGCGAGAGCCCTTGCGTCACTGTTCAGATGGCGCTAGGAGGCGCTGGAGCGGGGCCAAAGGCCTGCGTCTCGAGAAATCGAGGCCCAGCGGACCCTGCTCCACCAGGAAACCGTGGAGACATGGAAGGTGCGACTTGAGCAACCAAAGGGGGGATTCGCCACAATCGCGGCCGTCAGACCGGTCATGGACGAATGGCTGGAGAGAAGACACGGTGCTCTCTCCTACCGGTTGACACAGATGCTTGCCGGGCACGGTAGCTTCGGTAGGTATCTGTGGCGAAAACACCGGAAAACCACGGCCGAGGGTCAGCACTGCGAGGACCGCAGCGATGACACGGCGCTCCACACGCTGGTGGAGTGTACGGCGTGGGCACAACAGCGACAGGTCCTCGTAGTGGGTCTGGGCGTGGACACTCTCTCGCTTGAGGCCATGGTGCGAGCCTTGCTCTCCAGCGGGAGTAAGTGGGACTGCGCCGCCTCTTTCTGCGAGCAGGTCATGCTCGCGAAGGAGGCGGCGGGCCGGGTACGGGAGAGAACTCTCCCACCCGAGTTCCGCAGTCGGCGCCCTGGGCGCCGCCGACGTGTCTTCGCCGAGGACTATCGGCCTCCATGACCGGGGGTCTGAGGACGGTGAGAGGGCCGCTCACCGTCCTTACAGAAGCAGGCCCATGACGGCAGCGTGACGTGAGCAACTCACGCACGCCCCCCCTTAGAAGCGGGGTCACACCCGAAACCCCCCATAGACGCGGGATTGCACCCGAACCACCCCCTGGGCGAGGCCGCATTGGCGGCCGTAGGTCTGTTGGGAGTCACGGGACATCCTTCCTGAGGGCTTACCCGGGGCTCTCAACCATAGGCTGTTAGGCGTGGCGTGAGGTTTTTTAGTCGGTAAGAGTCCGGCATAACATCCTATGAGGATTTTCCCTCACGTTAAACAAAAAAAAAATGTACAAATTATAAAAAAAAAATCAGGAAAAATATTGAAGCTATATGAGCACCCCCCAAGCCGGTTGGCCACCGTGGGGGTCTATGACCACACCCTCAAGACATACCCTCTCACAGCCCTAGACAGGCTACATTGGAGGCAGCTTGAGGAGGCCTTTGTCGACAGACAATCAGAAATATAGTGTAAATTAGTAAATAATTGATATGTTAGAATGTTTAATTGAATAATGTACCTAATTTAATTTGTAATGATATTTAATAATTATGTTGGTAATAATGCATGTACTTAATAATTTCTGAAATAAAGGCTAATTGAATTGAAAAAAAAAAAAAAATTGTGGAACGGCAAGTGAGTCTAATGATGGTTTATTTATTTATTCATCAGCAAACAAAAGCATTCGAAAATGTCTCATTCGGTTACTATAAAATACAATGGTAGACTGAACTATATTTAACAGCCGACTTCAAAAAGAAGGAATGCGTCTGTGGGAGGTTGTTCGGGTGTTATCCTGCTTTTTGAGGGGTGTGGCGTGCGTGAATACTTCATGTCACGCTGTCGTATAAGGCTATGCCTCTGCCTGCCCCTGCGATGATAAAAGCGTGACTATTTATGACAAGCCACAAAGATTACTAGACTGCTGAGCCTGCAGAGAGTGATGGCCGTCAGGGTGATAAGAGGATACCGCACGATCTCCGGTGAGGCGGCATGTCTCCTAGCCGGGACCCCTCCATGGGACCTGGAAGCGAGAGCCCTTGCGTCACTGTTCAGATGGCGCAAGGAGGCGCTGGAGCGGGGCCAAAGGCCTGCGTCTCGAGAAATCGAGGCCCAGCGGACCCTGCTCCACCAGGAAACCGTGGAGACATGGAAGGTGCGACTTGAGCAACCAAAGGGGGGATTCGCCACAATCGCGGCCGTCAGACCGGTCATGGACGAGTGGCTGGAGAGGAGACACGGTGAAATAGAAAAATAAAAATGTAGAAAAATAGATAAATAAATAAAATTCCTTCCCTAAACGTGAAATTAAACGCGATTCGGTTGCCTGTTCCATTGGATTCCAATTCCTTATGTAGACAACTGTTATGGAAACAGAAGCGTGTAGGTCGTCAATTAAAAGGTTTCGATAAATGGCGTGAAAAATGATGCTTACAAGAGTTATATTGTATTCATAAGAACTTAAGATGTAAATTTACTCGTCAGTTACAACATTCAACCACAACAACCTTGACTCCCCGTGTCACTTGACTTGTGTTGTAAGTACGCAACCACGACCCGCCGCAGACCTCGGTGTAGCCGTCGACGCTTTGCTGCTGTACACGTATACACCAAGATGCGTGTACTAGCGTGTGGCCGTGACTTATATTTTTACTACCCAATATTTTAATTTGTCTAAAAAATGAGGTCAAAGTTTTTATAGATTGAATAGAAAATAGAAGGTCATTGGTTGCGGCGTAAAAGCTGAACTGGTGAGCTACTTACATTTTTTTATGGTGCAGTATGCATGAAAGCAATAATTGTAAAGTATGTAGCACTTATTTTCTATAGATGCAGTATTCAGGATGTGAAAGCAGCCTTATCTAGTTATCTTTTTTTAATCGGTTGTCAGTGGTGACATTTCTGCTGTCAGAATGACAGGATGTCATAAGGACGAGTGACGAATCGTTTTTGCATTGAATGAAAGCTGGTTTTAGATGAACATTCGAGACGATTCCACGTGAGAGAGGGGATAAAGCCCTGATACAAGGTTCCGAGTCTCTTTTGACCATCGGCTAAGGACGAGGGATTGATATTACTCTGAGTGGCACGCCTCAATTTTTCTTTGGAGGTTGTTAGTTGCAACATGAGGACCTGTTAAGGAATTAGTCTGAGTTAACTTATTCTCTTCGGAAGGAGTTGGACTCTGTGTCAACCTACACCCGGGATACCGGTAAGCGTCATTTCTTGTTTGCTAAGCGGTTCGAATTTCGTCGGTCGCGATGTCAGTTATTTCATTTGTCGTTTACTTGTCATAACAGGGTTTTTTTACTACGGGGAAAAGCGGCCCGTCCACGGTTGGCAGAGCCACACCCAATGACACGTGGACTACATGAGCGAGGTGTTTTGAGAGGGACCAGCCGCCTCCACGTGGCATTCTCGGGCTGTGCTGCTCTCAGCTTACTCAAGGCCAGTAATTGTCACCCTATTACAGTGTAGTTAGCTGCTTACCCGTTCTACCTGCTCACGCGGCAGTGGTCTATTAAGTGGAATTAGACTTTATTTCTGTGTACCTGTGATATTTGTGTCTATCAGTGAATAAGCTCTCTGTGTGTCTCTGTGTATCTCTGTGTACTTAGTAAATATATGTGTGTACACCCTATTATCTGTTTTCGTCAGAGCCCTAGCCTACCCTTGCACACAGACTGGAAACTCAGAAATAAGGCGCCCTGGGATAGAGTTCTCTGCATAGCTACCTCACGCTAGTTGGTGAGTAACACAGAACATCTTTGGGTTACAATTTGGCTCCCAACGTAGTGGCAAATCTCTGGGTCTACTCTGCGGTAGTCTCAGTCTGGTGTGTGTGCATAGGTGGTTATCTCTGGCGAAACCATCCTGTAATATCGTCCGAGACGCTCCAGGACGTTAATTGGTGGTGCTAGCAGCTAAGCACAAAACCTTCCCTTTCGTCTTCTTCCAGCTCCCTACATCTGGCATCATCATCTGGCTCACCATGAACAAATGTCCAAAAAGTGACCACCTGAGAACACATGGCTTAGTAATAAAACGACAATAGTTCGGTGGTAAGGTTCTGTTTTACCTATATCGAATAACAAAATACAATAGACCTATATACAAACAGTAATAAAAACACTAGTGCGATTTAGAATATCGACTAGCGCCATCTAGTGATACAAAAGTAAAATATTTATGTTCAGAGATTAAACATGCCGCCCACCATGGACGAATAGTCCATCAACCATAAAAATTGATGGGTTACTGAGCAAAACGGCTTAGATACAAAAAAATTATAACTTGTACAAACAAATTCTAATACTACACTGAATACATTACTAAGGATATTAAAGACTTTTAAACTGTATAAAATAATAAACTATAAATAAAAGTTGCAATGTGCAAAAAAAATGAAATTAAACTAAGATATCTATATATTACAAGCCATGATGATCATTATTACTTGGGTAACAATTGTTTTTACGGCGAGTTTTTTTTCTATATTTTCCATAATTGTCTCTGATGGGAGCGAAAGCGCATAAGTTTTCGCAAGTCATCTTTATCCCTTCATGGTTCATAATTTTATTTGGCAGTTCTGATTCCGACCCCGACTTCCGAAAACATTTAAGTAAGACGTCGCCAACACTTTTAGAAATACTTACTGTATGACAGTTAACATTGCTATTGTTTCGTATTTCTGAATTTGATTCCGTATGTTGGGCGACAAACTGTTTCGCGCCCAAAGGTACATCGATCAATCTAGGGCGCTTAAAGGGTGGAACCGCCAATTGCATAATTGGAAGTTTCTTTATCTGAGAATATTCGACGAACACCCTGCTAGGACTTGGCAAGAAATTGACCCGTTCCTCCAATGCATGCACCCTGATGCCCAAAGAACACGATAGTTCAATACGCGACTCCAAGCGTACGCCTGCTGATGCCTCGGCCCCGAAAGACCTTGCGTCTCCCAATCCAGACGCGGTTACTAGCTCCTTGACTCTTTTGCGACTCAACAATTGAGCCGCAGAATCCGCAATGATCGACCCCCGAGATTCCTGATCCAATAGAGATCCCATGGCGCGCGCGCTAGCCGAATTGCAGTCAGTGTGTGCAATTACATTTGTTAAAGCAGGAGCCAATAACAGAGTGCTGTGTTCTGGAGTATCTTTCCCGGTTTCGAGTCTCGGTGCAAGTTCTGACCCCACTGACACCAGCGTGCCACACGTCGCCGCAGGCGCCTCATAAGAACCTCTCGACTCAAATTTTACCTGAGTTTCCTTGAGTAAAGTCCTACAGCTGATGTACGCTTTTTCCGTAATGTCGTACACATTGTTCAAATAATATGGAGAATTTAATAAAACCTTTTGATCCATCTCATGAACTAGCATGTAATGAGTATTAGAAAAAAGTTCCCAATTAGCTTCTAATACTTCTAACCTAGTCTCTATATAGGATATGGTAAGGTGCTCCTTAGGCGACTTTTTGAAATTGATTATGCCTCTATCAATCCTTCCAGAAAGGTCATATAAAGACTTTAAATACTTATTAGCCATGTTAATTAAATCAGTAGTAACCAGTAGATACAAAATGATAAAAACAAAAAGGTAAAAATATTCAGTACAAACAATAAACAACAACAATAGTTTCAAAAATACATCATTACAAATTCTTAAAAACTAGAAAATTTAAGTCTACAATTTCGCAAATATCGCAAACACTGTGATTTTTCTAAGTGTAGTCATAAATGCCCGAAATTTTTCTAAGTGTTTTAACCTTTACTTCGGTAAAAAATCGGGCATAGGTTCCCCGTCTGAACGTTTTTGGCGAAACTATTCTAAGTTAATACTACACTTAATTCTTTTCAAAGTTCTAAACACTGTTAATGCACTATCTTTAATTTACACAAAATTTTTTAAAGTTAATGTTCTCTAGTAAATAAGGTCGAAAATGTACTCACAGTTTTAGCTTCACTCACTGTCACACTTTACGCTTTCTCCACTGACACCGGCTGTCAATCCCAGCCGTCACTTTGACAGAGGTCTTTCGGTTTGAAGTTCACAGATAGACGTCACCAGCTGTCACAGCGACCGATGATGTTGCTTGAAAAGAGCTGTCAAACCATGCCTTCCCATACGTTGTCACTTGACAGTAGCTGTCAAATGATATCTTCGACGATGATGTAGTTGCCCTCACGAAGTCTGCTGGAACATTAAGGGACTTTGCCCCTCACTCCGAAGCTGACCCGTGCAATGGTCTTCCTGAATCACCCAAGTGAGGTTCCTCCGCTTTGGTGATAATTCCGAGCATGTCTCTTGATGACAGACGGAAACGCTGGCTGAGTACCGATCCACTACCCTTGCCTAGCGTGACTACAGACACAAGTCTACAGTCAACTTCCGGCCTTTATTCGGCTGAAGGACCATGAACAAATGTCCAAAAAGTGACCACCTGAGAACACATGGCTTAGTAATAAAACGACAATAGTTCGGTGGTAAGGTTCTGTTTTACCTATGTAGGGCTGGCTGGAAAAGACACAAAATTCTAAATTCAAAAATTTAAAATAGCTGTGATTTTGGAAAAACTTTTTGATTTTATTTGGCATACCCACTTCTTTTTCTTATTGTGTTTTTTTTTCTTTTTTTATGGTGCACACATATATTTATTTTATTATTAGTGTAGATTAATATATAATATATATTATCCTATAGCTTCACCTTGTAAGGTAAACTTAGTGAATCTCTCTGTGTTAACTTAGTGAATTTCTCTGTGTAACTTAAAACTTTTTTATAAGGTGTGTACATACCTTGTAATTTTGAATGTTAACCTGAACTGTGTTATCAGAAAATTTAGAAACTTTTCTCTCTTAATATACCCTTAATCTTTGTTAAATTCTAAAAGTCAATTTGAAACATAATTACCTAACTTAGTACACTTTGTTGTAACTCAATTTACATTTTTACTTTGTAATTGATCCCTATCTGTGCCATTTTATCTTTATAATTGTTGTAAGTAAATTTTTACATAATGGCACATATGAAAAAATATATTAATTATTTAAGAAAGGATGAACTTGCTAACGAGCTGTCCCACATGGGTATTTCAGTGGAACCGGAAACGACAGTGTCTGGCCTTCGGAGTGAGCTAAGAGCGGCACACCGACTCGTCCGTCGAGGTAGCATCAAAGCGAGTGCTCCGGTACCCGCTGATGCATCGGCTGAGCTCTCGATCTGCCTCCCGAAGGTGTCCGAGCTGGAGGAGGCTATTCAGTCAGGTGACATCTTCATTAATAAGGGTAGTCGTCTTAGGGTGTCCCTCAGGGCCAACTACTTATTGAGTAGGTTAGCTCGTTGTGGTCTGGATTGCCCCGACCTGGTGGATATTCGTGGTAGGCTAGTGAAGATCATCGCTAGGGCTGAACCCAGTAGTGATTCTGAATCCGAAGGTTCGGATGATGATGGTGATGATCCTTCGGGTCGTGACCAGGTGGAATATACTTCACCAGTAGTGAGAGAGGACCGCTCGGTGCGAGCTAGTTCAAGTAGGAATAGTTCTACATGTAACATAGTGTATAAAGAACGTCCCCTTAACTTATGTTCATTTAACTTAAAATATGATGGTTCTACTTGTGTACGTGTGTTTTTAGAGAGATTAGAGGAACTTAGATGTGCTCGGGAGGTTACTAAGCCTAGACTCCTTATGGCTTTCTCCGACCTGTTGGATGGACCGGCTTTGTCTTGGTTCCGTACAAACAAAGCTAACTTCATCTCATATGAGGATCTTATTAGTGAGCTTAGAGATACCTTCGATATTCCTGATTATGATTACCGCCTCAGGAACGAGATAAGACAGCGTACACAAGCCCGCTCTGAGTCCTTGGTTAACTATATATGTACAATGCAAGCCATGTTCTCAAGGTTGTCATGTAAGATGCCCAGTGAGGAACAGCTGGACATTCTCATGCACAACATTAGACCTGACTACATGAAGGAACTGGCCTTGCATGATGTCAACTCTGTAGATGACTTGAGACGTTTGGGTAAGCGCTTGGAGCTTGCGCGTACTAGGGCAGACGCTTTCCATGAGCCTGCTCTTGACAAGTTTGAGATTACATCTGACTTACACCAGCTTAAGAACAAAGGTGTACAAAAGCCCGCTAAGCAGGTGTCTGCAGTGGAGACGCCGGTTACCCCCCACGATCGCAAATGCTTTCGTTGCGGCGGGGGTGGTCACACTGCATACAGCTGCACACAGTCAAGGGAGCTGGTGTGTTTCCGGTGTGGTCTCAAAGGAGTCAAGACCCCAGACTGCTCACACTGTACTAGCAAGTCAAAAAACGCGTAGGCCAGGGCCTTATTAGGAACTCTGTGCATTACTCTGTATCTGAGTCTATTTCTGATAAGGTCCTGTTTCCTAAACGGGATAGTGACATTAGACCGTATCTGGTTGTTAAGGTTTTAAATTTTAATGTCTTAGGCCTTCTAGATTCCGGTGCCTCCTGCTCTATACTAGGTAAGGGAGCGCACCGCATCTTCTTGGAACTGGGTTTTGATCTTGTGAGTATCAATCCTACTTTTCGTATTACAACTGCAGACAGCACTCACTTGCAATGTCTGGGTTGTATCTCTTTGCCAATTGAGTACAATTCGGTTATCCGAGTTGTCAAGTTCTATGTTGTCCCAGGTATAACCACCTCCATGATATTTGGAGTGGATTTCTGGCAACAATTTAAGTTAAGTGATAAGTTAATTTTACAAAATATTAGTCTTGATAGCTTTAGTGATAATAATCCTATCGAGTCTGTGTCCCTTAACGGTGGCCTCGAGGATTACGACAACTTGACAACTAAACAAAGGTGTGTAATCAACGAGGTCATTGAAAAATTCGACTCGTTGAACACTGATAAGGTGGGTTTAGGTCGGACCTCACTTGTGCACCATGTCATTGACACTGGTGACAGCAAGCCGATCAAGCAGCGTTATTATCCGCTCTCTCCCCTTAAGCAGAAGGCCCTGGAAGCCGAGCTGGACCGAATGCTGGAGATGGGAGTAGTGTCCCCGTCTAAGTCCGCCTGGAACTCTCCAGTGGTCATGGTGGAGAAGGCGAACGGCGACCTCAGATTGTGCTTGGACTCTCGCAAGCTGAACTCTGTGTCAAAGAGTGACGCCTACCCCTTACCCTATATCAATCAAATCTTGGACCACCTTAATAACGCTAAGTATTTAACTTCTGTAGATTTGAGTGCGGCTTACTGGCAGATTCCATTTGACTCACCCCAGTCTGCTGAGAAGACTGCTTTTACGGTTCCCCGGAGAGGATTATTCCACTACAATTCGATGTGCTTCGGTCTTGTCGGGGCCAGTGCCACGATGCAACGCCTCATGGACCGTCTGTTTGGTCCCGAGTTCGACAACAAGGTATTTGCGTTTCAGGATGACATAGTCTGTGTGTCCAGCACCTTTGAGGAGCATGTAGAGCTCTTACATAGAGTCTATCAGCAACTCAAGGATGCTGGCCTAACTATTAACATGAAAAAATCCCACTTTTGTCGGAGTGAACTCAAATACCTGGGGTATTATGTGGACAAACATGGCCTACGGACAGACCCGGGTAAAGTTGAGGTTATCCTCAGCTACCCCACCCCTTCTAACCCTAAGGAGGTTAAGAGATTTCTGGGAATGGCCGGCTGGTATCGTCGCTTTGTTAACAACTTCTCGAAGATTAGTAAACCTCTGTGCAAACTGACTTCTACGAACCTTAAGTTCGAATGGACCCCTGAGGCTGAACAGTCCTTTAACCTGCTAAAGTCAGCCTTGGTTTCTGCCCCTATATTAAAAATGCCTAACTTTGAGATGCCCTTCCGCATTCTTAGTGACGCGTCAGCTTACTCAGTTGCTGCTGTACTGACACAAACTCACGATGGTGTTGAGCACCCTATCGCCTACTGTAGCCGTTCTCTTAACAAGAATGAGGTGAACTACAGCACAACTGAGCGAGAACTTCTGGCCGTGATTTTCGCTTTGGAACAATTTCGACAGTACGTCGAAGGCCAAAAATGTACGGTCGTCACGGATCATTCATCTCTTCTGTGGTTCCATAAGCTAAAAAATCCCACGGGTCGTCTAGCACGTTGGAGCATGAGGCTCAGTCAATTCGATTTTGACATAGAGCATCGAAAAGGTAAAGACCACGTTGTACCTGATGCTCTGTCTCGTATCAAAATTGATTCCCTCGATGCAGTACCCACTAAAGACCCGTGGTATGACCACACCATGAATAGTGTTCGGAAGAACCCTAGGAAGTCACCAAATTATGACATTCGTGACAACCTTCTATATAGGTTAACTAAAAATAAATATTCTTTGACTTCAGACTTTGACTGGAAGCTGGTGGTACCTCAGGAGGATCGCTTGCCCCTGCTCTCTAAGTACCACGATGACACACTTAGTGCCCATGGTGGCGTTTGGAAGACGCATAAAAGGTTAGCCCTAAATTATTACTGGCCCAAGATGTACGAGGACGTCAAAGAATATGTTGGGAATTGCGAAACATGCAAGCAGTACAAACCCGTAAATACGTCTCGTCCCGGCCTAATGGGTAGCCCGAAGCGGGTTTCGAAGCCATTCGAAGCTATCTCTGTCGATCTGCTTGGTCCCTTTCCCACTTCGAGCAATAGAAACGTACACCTGATCGTGGTCTCCGTCTACTTTAGCAAATACGTCATGTTGTGCCCTGTTCGGGTTGCCACAGGCGCTGTAGTCGCGAGGTTCATAGAGAAGAGTGTGTTTCTCGTGCACGGAGTCTGCAAGACTATTTACATGGATAATGGCCCTCAGTTTGTGAGTAAGCCATTTAAGGATCTGTTGGCTAAATACAATGTACCTAATATATATTATAACCCTAGGTATCATGTCCAAACTAATCAGGCGGAACGAGCTATTCGTAATGTTGTTCAAGCGATCTCATGCTATGTGAAGTCGCAACACAAGTCTTGGGATCAGTTCTTGGTTGAGATACAGTGTGCTTTAAACACTGCAGTTAACGAAGCAACTCGTTTCACCCCTTACTTTTTGGTACATGGTAGGGAATTTATTGGGGATGGAGTGTTATACAGGCAGACAGATATCGCGTGCCATCCTACTTCAGTCTCTGTAGACGATCCATCAGCCTTCGGTGTCAAGCTGAGAGAAATACAACGCATTTACGACCAGGTGAGGAAACATTTGAACGTTGCCCACCAGCGTAATGAAAAGTATTACAACCTCAGAAAAAGGCATGTAGAGCTGAAAGTGGGACAGATAGTTTACAAACGCACGTTCTACCTGTCCAACAAGGCCAAGAATTTTACTTCTAAGCTAGCTCCTAAGTTCCTTAAATGTGTGGTGACTGCTAAACGATCCCCTTTAGTATATAGGCTGTCAGATCTGGACGGTAAGGATCTTGGGGAGTACCATATCAAGGACATCCTGAAGTATCAGGAGGAGCAGTCTCCAATACCTAACGTAACTACATAGCACTGTTTCTCTAGTTTATTAAACCAGTGCTATGTGATCATTATGTAAGACTATTTTAATCTTTTGTTTGTATTTCTATATGTGTACGTGACTTTAAATTGTCACGTTGTAGTTTCTTCTATGCACCGCACCGAGCGTTTTTCTCTCATTCGCTTCTTAGTACTCTACATTATCCTGAGAGCTTGGGTAGTGTTAGGGTATCGGCAGTGAGTAAAGGGAGCATTCGTTTTCTATGAAGGGCATTAGACTCTAGTTACTTAGCCTAACCGGTACACGAGTCAGTGTCTAGTTAGGTACATAGGAGGATCTTTCTTTGGTATTGTAATGGTCGTAGTCAGCTGGTGTTTGAAGGACCTAGCTGGTTGCCTTTGTTTATTAGTCAGTACTTTTCTGTTTTCTTTATTGTGTATTTCCAGCGTGTCATATCCGCAGGAAATACTATTAATGGGGGGGTGGTTGTAGCATTTATTTTCTATAGATGCAGTATTCAGGATGTGAAAGCAGCCTTATCTAGTTATCTTTTTTTAATCGGTTGTCAGTGGTGACATTTCTGCTGTCAGAATGACAGGATGTCATAAGGACGAGTGACGAATCGTTTTTGCATTGAATGAAAGCTGGTTTTAGATGAACATTCGAGACGATTCCACGTGAGAGAGGGGATAAAGCCCTGATACAAGGTTCCGAGTCTCTTTTGACCATCGGCTAAGGACGAGGGATTGATATTACTCTGAGTGGCACGCCTCAATTTTTCTTTGGAGGTTGTTAGTTGCAACATGAGGACCTGTTAAGGAATTAGTCTGAGTTAACTTATTCTCTTCGGAAGGAGTTGGACTCTGTGTCAACCTACACCCGGGATACCGGTAATCGTCATTTCTTGTTTGCTAAGCGGTTCGAATTTCGTCGGTCGCGATGTCAGTTATTTCATTTGTCGTTTACTTGTCATAACAGGGTTTTTTTACTACGGGGAAAAGCGGCCCGTCCACGGTTGGCAGAGCCACACCCAATGACACGTGGACTACATGAGCGAGGTGTTTTGAGAGGGACCAGCCGCCTCCACGTGGCATTCTCGGGCTGTGCTGCTCTCAGCTTACTCAAGGCCAGTAATTGTCACCCTATTACAGTGTAGTTAGCTGCTTACCCGTTCTACCTGCTCACGCGGCAGTGGTCTATTAAGTGGAATTAGACTTTATTTCTGTGTACCTGTGATATTTGTGTCTATCAGTGAATAAGCTCTCTGTGTGTCTCTGTGTATCTCTGTGTACTTAGTAAATATATGTGTGTACACCCTATTGTCTGTTTTCGTCAGAGCCCTAGCCTACCCTTGCACACAGACTGGAAACTCAGAAATAAGGCGCCCTGGGATAGAGTTCTCTGCATAGCTACCTCACGCTAGTTGGTGAGTAACACAGAACATCTTTGGGTTACAAGTATTTATTGAAAAATAAATATTATTATTACTTTAACCTTAGAAATAATGAGTCTGATTACTATTACCCATACTAATATAATCATTAATACCGATCAGAACATTATTATAAATCTGCAAGTTATCCAATTTCAAGCTGACTTTAACAGTTTATTAGAACTTAAAGAAACTAAGTATTTCCAAACGATTGACTACCCAGATATAAATTGAATGAAAACAGCGGTGTATTGGTCAAAGTATCGGATATTTTTTTACTCGAGAATTGAATCTCGGCCTCCGGGGAAGTAATTACTGGTTCCAGTGGCCAGCTAGCCGCTTGATGGAATAATAAAAAATACAGTATCTACTTGGATAACAAAGTCTGAAAGGAGTTTATTTATATCAATTGGTAAATGTCCCGCCCATTCTTATCTAACTTTATATATCCACAGCTTAAATATTTACGTACGTACCTACCCCGTCACACACGCTGTCTCAACAAGCCTTGAAACGATACCTCATCAGAATCATTTGGACACGCATTTTGCTCTCCAATCGCTTTATAAGACTTGACTCGAACGTAACTTAAACAAAAAAAAAATGTTATAGTGATACATACTTAAAAAAATATTGCGTGGTATTTTGTTGATATTATATTGTATACTAGCTGATGCCCACGATTTCGTACGAGTAAAGAATCTGCTCGTGGAAGTTTAAAAGATGACAGATGTATGTATGTGTTATTTAAGGGGCGCGTCCGCTACCTGGGGATCGTGCGAAGCATGGCCCTATCCGGGGCTCCCGTATGGGCGGAGACCCTGACGGCCATCAATGTGGCTAGACTGCTGAGCCCGCAGAGAGTGATGGCCGTCAGGGTGATAAGAGGATACCGCACGATCTCCGGTGAGGCGGCATGTCTCCTAGCCGGGACCCCTCCATGGGACCTGGAAGCGAGAGCCCTTGCGTCACTGTTCAGATGGCGCAAGGAGGCGCTGGAGCGGGACCAAAGGCCCGCTTATCGAGAAATCGAGGCCCAGCGGTCCCTACTCCACCAGGAAACCGTGGAGACATGGAAGGTGCGACTTGAGCAACCAAAGGGGGGATTCGCCACAATCGCGGCCGTCAGACCGGTCATGGACGAGTGGCTGGAGAGAAGACACGGTGCTCTCTCCTACCGGTTGACACAGATGCTTGCCGGGCACGGTAGCTTCGGTAGGTATCTGTGGCGGAAACACCGGGAAACCACGGCCGAGTGTCAGCACTGCGAGGACCGCAGCGATGACACGGCGCTCCACACACTGGTGGAGTGCACGGCGTGGGCGCAACAGCGCCAGGTCCTCGTAGTGGGTCTGGACGTGGACACTCTCTCGCTCGAGACCATGGTGCGAGCCATGCTCTCCAGCGGGAGTAAGTGGGACTGCGCCGCCTCCTTCTGCGAGCAGGTCATGCTCGTGAAGGAGGCGGCGGGACGGGTACGGGAGAGAACTCTCCCACCCGAGTTCCGCAGTCGGCGGCCTGGGCGCCGCCGACGTGTCTTCGCCGAGGACTATCGGCCACCATGACCGGGGGCCTGAGGACGGTGACAGGGCGGCTCACCGTCCTTACAGAAGCAGGCCCATGACGGCAGCGTGATGTGAGTGAGACAATTCACGCACGCCCCCCCTTAGAAGCGGGATCACACCCGAAACCCCCCAAAGACGCGGGATAGCACCCGAACCACCCCCTGGGCGAGGCCGCAGTAGCGGCCGTGGGTCTGTTGGGAATCCTGGGACATCCTTCCGAGGGTTTACCCGGGGCTCCAAACCATAGACTGTTGGGCGTAACGTGAGGTTTTTTTAGTCGGTAGGAGTCCGGCATAACATCCATGAGGATTTTCCCTCACGTTAAACAAAAAAAAAACAAAAAAAGGGGCGCGTCCGCAAAATGCACAAATAGACATTTAGGATTTTGGAAATATTCAAGAACTTACTTCATTAAATGTCACTAAAATGGAACCTTAAATTCTTAATAGATGTTACTACATTAACACCGTGCGCTTTTTACAAAATAATTATTTACTTGCGAAAAAACCTCTGAAAATCATCGAAATTTACCTTTATCAATTTGATTATTTCTGCTATTTCGATGATTTTTAATAACTTTGAATCGTGTTTTTTTTAATGTAAATAATTATTTTGTAAAAAGCGCACGGTGTTATTCTAGTTTCATCTATTAAGAATTTAAGGTTCCATTTTAGTGTCATTTAATGAAGTGAGTTCTTGAATATTTCCAAAATCCTAAGTCCATTTTTGCGGACTTGTCCCTTAATTCACGAGTATTTTAAAGTAAAATGAAGGAACTTTTCTACAATAATTGTCTCGGTCAAAATTGAACTACATCAGTTTTTCAAGTATTCCAAATTATCACATTACCTATGCTCATTATGTAACACCCATAATGGCCACGAAACTAATCAACTACCTAACCTCGATTTCCCCTCTACTAGTGGATAGTTAATTAGCTGACTGACTAATAAAAGCACCCTCTTGGTGCGTACCTATTATTTTACTATCACTGTAAATTTAGGTGTTATCGTTAGAAGCTTTAATAGATTTGACCAACATGTAGACGATTCTTTTTCCGCGGCAGACAAACATAGCTACAGTCCACCGGAACGAAAGTTGCCACCGTAGCCTGTGGTTTGCAACACCAGAGGTGGTAGACACGACCTTATAACCTTAAAAACCCTTTTAATATCCTTTTTGAAGAATCCCATACTATAGACTTGGAAATCCCGAGGCAAGGAGATTACCTTAAAGGAGTAACGATTGCAAAGTATGAATATGGACTAGGTAGGTACCTACCTCCTTGTTTGTAGGTAATCGATGAACTTTCAAATACCTGTTATTCTCTAGTAACAAAATACATGCCTGTATGGGTTAAATAGGCGCTATGGGGTTCAAAGTATGACATAAGGAAACCCGTGGGGCAAGACGAGTACTACTGATTACAGTAATTTAAAACGTGTCCCTTAGTGCTAACAGAATCAGTAACTTCACCTCTATGGTTCTTAAAGTATAAAATCCTTTTCAAGATTTCCCAAAGGAAATATTCTTGTGTTTATACGTAACATGGCCGCGGCTTGTCCTACTGCTAACGACGGCTTTACAAATCTCTTCGGTAAGATTCCTTTCGGTTAGTGAATTGGCCTGCGAAATACGTAAAATAATTAAGTTTGTGTAGAAGATAGATAACAGAGGTTGTACTCCAGCTTTGGACGACATAATTGAAAGTTTCATTGTTGACATAAAAAAGGTAGACCAACAACCAATAGGTAACGTCAAGAAAGCATGGATATACGACAACTATTTAACATCACGTCTAAACTGGCCGTTTCTTGTGTACGATATGAGCCAAAACCTTCTCAGAAAATTGGATGCGAATGTTACGAAGACGTTGAAGTCGTGGCTAGGGCTAGCTCAATCGGCCGACCCGTCGGCATTATACAGAGCCTCTAATAACTTCGGAATGACGTTTAAGAAGCCGTCGGAACTCTATAAACATCTAAGAGTTACTTAAATGCACGTCTTGGCAAAATTAAGAGACAAAATCGTTCAAACTCTTCCAAAGGATAAAAATATAGCAGAACTTGAGTCACGCCTCCAATTCCACAAGAAATTCATGGTGGGTTCGTAGACTGGTCGAGCAGGGTTGGGTAGTATCCGGAGAAAAACAGATAAAGACCTTACAAAATCTTTTCTGGAGCAGGATGAGAGCGATGCCTATAAGGTGCACGCGATGAACCTCGAGATGCAGAATGAATGGCTTACTCTGGGCGAATTTTGTATTCCCATGGCCTTGCAGTGGCGTACCTTATTGTACGACTGGTCGCCGGCTTTGCTTAAGTTCTACCTGAACGCGTTTCAATTGACCCTCCCCGACCCAAGTAATCTGTGGTGGGGGAAAGCCACATATAAAACATGTAATGCATGTGGCACCTGCTGGTAGGTTGTAGGACGTTACTAGACCGGGGTCATTACTCACGCCGACAAGATAGGGTATTGGAAATCATACGTGAGGCTGTCAGTTTGGCGGTAGCGAGAGCGAAAAAGGGATTAACCACAAACAAAAGAAATGACATCGCGTTTGTAAAGGAAGGCTGTTCAAAGAAAGTACCTCAAAAGCCATACTCAATTTTGATGGCTGCCGCCGATTGGACTATACTCTGAGACACGTATGAAAAACACTACAAAATCCCGGAGGATGTATGTGCCTCGTCATCCATACCCGACATATTCCTGTTTTCGAGGATACACAGGCGTGCGGTGCTCGTGGAGCTGACGGTGCCGTGGGAGACCAACATACCGAAGGACCACGCCATGAAGACAAATAAATACTTTTATCTACTCTGATACTATAATACAAAGATTATAAAATTGAAATCAATACTATTATGACAAACATTACGCACAGGCCAAAAAAAAGTTTTATTACGATACAGGTCTTGTATGGACACCTATATCATAATAAAACTTTTTAATCATTACGATACACCATAAACAATCTCCAGCTGAAAAAGAAGTTTGAACCTCTACTAAAATTGTGTCTCCAGAGTAGCGAAAAATCCTAAATCTATGGTCTCCGCAGCCTAAAAAAAAAGAAACACGCATGCGCAATCGATGTTTGCGCCTTGGCGCCAACATTTTACATTTAAATTAAACAAAGTTTGGTTTTGTTTGTAAAATAAATTAGTTTTTGTGTAAAAACATGTCTTAAAGCGAGGATGGTGGTAATTGTACACCACCAGACATTCTGGAAACTGCGTCAAACCTGATGAACCTGTTACCGGCGAAATCAAGGAGCAACTATATATCACAACAAAATGAAATCAGGTATTATAGTATGAGAGTAGATAAAGTAGTGTATGACACTGTACGTAACTTGGTCTTATAACACTCGTGTGATACTATAAAAAAACTCGCCTACGGCTCGTTTTTTTAAAACACACTCGTGTTATAAGAACCCTTATTATGCAACAGTGTCATAAACTACTATGACTTGACCAATGAATTAACCAAAAATGGCTATGTGGTTAAACTCTATGCCGTAGAAGTAGGAGCAAGGGGAATTCCAGCTAAATCCCTGTATATTTTATTTAAGGACCTTGGATTGCCAAGAGCTTCAGTAAGCTCTTTACTAAAACGAGTATCCAAAGCGGCATTGATAGGATCTTACCAAATCTGGTTGGGCAGGGGGGGGGGGGGGGGAACATTGTTGACGGTGGAAGGTGATCGTTTATGCGCATAGTAAGGTGGCCACCCTAAACCTACTCGAATGGCTCGTAAGTCCCAGACGCCGTCGGGGTGTTCCCCCCTGTGCCACGCTATGGACCCGGCGCCCGCACGGAGAATCCATGGAATGCTAAGAATACGGTCTCTAAGTTCAATCAAAAATGAACCCTAAAATTAAAGTCTTTACGTTCAGTAGGTATTTATAGAATACGAATTATCTGCCAATTCTCCTACTTTAGACCCTTTGCGCTCGGTAAGCCTATTTCGCAGTACGCCTAACTCGCGTTATGACTAGTCAAAAGGAGAAGTAGGCATAACGCGAATTAGACCTACTACGATGTAGGCCAACAGCTAAGTATATAGGTCAAATAAGAACTAGACCTACTGAGATTTAGTCCTTAAGCTCTTAACTCGGGCCCATATTTTTTTAGTACCTACTAAAACGGCAGACAAGTTTACGGCCCACCTAATGGAAAATGGTCACTGCATTGTATGGACATTTGCAACACCAGAGCGAGGTGCTAAGCTCGCGCTGCCGACCCTGTGTTTAAGTAGTCTGTATGTTATTCCAGGTTATCCCTGCACCAAATTTCAGCCAGATCAATTCAGCCTAATTCAGATATACATCGTATAAGAAACTACTGGGACGTCCAGTAGTTCAATCGCAAAATTTAGTCACGAAACTATGGTTATATATGAAACAGTTTTTGTCCTTATAGGTATATACCTAAATGACAACGAATCGCAAAATCATTCATGTAATGCTGATTCAAGTGTTTTAGGCATAACGCGATTTAGACCAACTAAGATTTAGGTATTTCTCGAAATAGTCAATATACGAAATAGACCAACAGCTATATAGGCATACAGCTACTTAGGCCAAAAGCGAATTGTAAATGACATTTAGACGTAACGCGAATTAGGCGTACTGCGAAATAGGCTTACCGAGCTCAAAGGAGGATACTTTGCGCTCGGTAAGACTAATTCGCAGTACGCCTAACTCGCGTTATGACTAGTCAAAAGGAGAAGTAGGCATAACGCGAATTAGACCTACTGCGATGTAGGCGAACAGCTACATAGGACAAATAATAACTAGACCTACTGATATTTAGTCTTAAGCCTCTTAAGTTGGGCTAAATATTTACATGCATACAGCTAATTAGGCTAAAAGCGAATTGTAAATGACATTTAGACGTAACGCGAGTTAGGCACACTACGACTTAGTCTTACCGAGCGCAAACTTGACAGCCAAGCACAACAATTAAAGCTCTTGAAATAAAGTCAAACAAAACTTTAAAAAATAATTAATTTAACACGGCAACTATCACTGGGGGCAGACAAACAGTAGACTACCCATAATTTCCATTGTAAATTTAAAACTCTTTAGCAGACTAGGTCATCAATTTGCTGAAAAATATGATGAATGTTGAAACGCACCCGCATTGATAGTTTGTAATGTGTATGACATCTAACGTGGGTCAGTCCGAGGCGAAAATAGAGGCCTTTATAAGGTTCGTTTAATGTCAACCTATCCCTTGAATATGTATAATTGTCGCTTTTAGTGTTGTACATGTATATGTCATATTCTATTAACGCTGCTTATGAAATGTTAACAGTAAAAGCTATCATTTATTTCTACATACATACATATGGTCACGCCTTTATCCCCGAAGGGGTAGGCAGAGGCATATTACATGCCCACATTTCACCTTTGTATAATTTGTCCCACGTAATAGGTGGTGAGCCGTATTGCCGTGTTTAAATGGACAGGCGCAGGTTGTGACTGCCTGCTGTTGAAATAAAGCCTTCAACTTAGCTTAACGACTGCCATTTTACTGGCAACCGGGACCAACGGCTTAACGTGCCTTCCGAAGCACGGAAACGCTCAATAAATGTCACAAAGTGATCACATGGATGGTCACCCATCCATGGACCGGCCATAGTGAAAGTTGCTTACTGCAGTGATCGTTTACAGAACACTGAGTCCGCGGGGCCACGAGCGCTTCATTTATTCCTGTGAAAAGTTTAAGTATTTTCGTCCATTCAGACTCAAGGTTCACCAATTTACTAGCAAAGTAGTGAAGTATAATAATACTTACCTGAACCTTAATGACAACGTGTGCAAGGTGATCATGCCGTTGAACTATTGAGAATAGGTATACGTTTATATGTATAGAAGTACCTACCAATTTAAGCAGTTTAAATTCCTCTAGGCAAGTTTTGTTACTTCAATTAAGTATGCATGGTCCTACAATTAAAACCGATATTTTATTAATTTCCCAGCCATTACGTCATCAGGCATGAGCAGGTCATGAGATAATAGAGTGAGTGTATAAATAACAAATAAACGTTTCAGACGCTGTTATTATTGTAACTCGCTGTGATTGGTAAAATATAGGCTATAGGATAGTGGGTAGGTCTTCTTACTTAACGCTTTATTTTAATACTAGCTGTTCCCCGCGGCTTCGACCGCGTAGAAGTCTTATAACCTTCCTTTGCGCAGTCGGCTAAAAAATAGCCTATGTCCTTCCCAGGGCCTTGAACTATATCTATACCAAATTTCATCTCAATCGCTCTAGCGGTTTCGGCGTGAAAGCGTAACAGACAGACAGAGTTACTTTCGGATTTATAGTACACTCATTTGCAAAAAAAACGGGCACCTAAGCAATGAAGCATTTCAAATGTTAATATTTCTTTGTTTGATAATTATAGGTAGTTTTATCCTCACAATTTGGTAAATTAATAAGAAAATAATCGTTTTCATCAGTATTCATAAAATTTTGTTACAATTTATGGGAAATAATGCTAAACCTCGCTAGTAGTGTATGTTCGCTAGTAGTGCATATGCTCATGAAGTAAAAATAAAAAGGTTTTTTTGTTTGTTTTTCTTTAATGAAGTAAAAGCAGATAAATGTTAAGTATCGAGTGTGACCCCCTCTAGCTAAAATCACAGCTTGAATTCGTCTGGGCATGCTAGCGAGTATATCCTGGATACTTGCTTGTGGAATACGTTCCCACTCCGCAGTAATCACATTCTTCAGCTCTCTGATGGTCTGCGGAGCCGGGTGTACTGATCTCACACGCCGTTTTAGAACGGCCCAGATATGTTCTATGGGATTGAGGTCGGGACTTCGAGCTGGCCAATCCAAACGACGAATGCCGACCTCTTGCACATACGCATTAACATCGCGGGATCGGTGGGGGCAAGCATTGTGGTCCATAAAAATTGAGTATTGACCTAGAGCGGCCAATGCGGGTTGTGCATGAGGAATTAGAACTTCCGTTATGTATCGATGCCCAGTCAGTGAGCCGTTTTCAATGAAGACTAACTCTGTACGTTCCATTGAATTTATTCCTGCCCAAAACATAACAGAGCCCCCACCATAAGGTGTGATTTCTTCGAAGCATGCATCTGTAAAGCGCTCTCCTTGTCTTCTTAGCACTCGCCGACGTGGATCTTCACCGAACAGAGATATCCTGGCTTCATCAGAGAACAAAACCCTATTCCAATCTTCTTGAGTCCATGATTCACAATTTCTAGCGAACCTAGGCCTGTGAACTCTGTGCGGAACTCTCACGGAGTAATTTGGGGCCGCGGGCCGGGCGGTGACTGCGTATATTGGCAGCGAGAAGCCTCCTCCTGACCGTCCATAGGCTAATATGCACATTTCTTACTTCTTGTAGGTTGTTCTTAAGATCCACATACGAAGATTTGCGATTTCTCAATGCGCGACTCACAAGAAAACGATCATCCCGTGGTTGGGTACATGGTTTTCTTCCAGAACCAGGCCTTCTCTCGACGGAACCAGTCTCCTGATATCGCTGCCAGGTCCTTTGGACCGTCGAGCGACTAACATTTAGCCTCCTAGCCACGAAACATTGGCTGCAACCCTCTTCAAGCAGCGCGATAATTTTGGTAGCTTTTACCACTTTATCTACCATTTTTGATACAGCCAAACAGCAATAAATAAAGCTTTGACAGTCAAGGATATGAAATTAATCGATAAAAATTGAATAAAAGTTGTGAAAGTCGATGTTAACTTCTGGAACTTCGCGCCAAAAATGTAGGATAAAAAGGGGTTTTCTGTAAAAATGAGCATCAAATGAAAATTTGAATTTAGAACGTACTTTTTTAAATACCACGACATTTTTAAAACCGGCCAGTAACGTGTACAAACGATTGAAACCTTTTTGGTATTGTATCTTTTTAAAGATGAATGAAAATCAAAACCGCCCGTTTTTTTTGCAAATGAGTGTATTAGTAGGGAAGTAGGGATTTTAATTTACATTATTTAGTTGTACCTATGTCCGTCTTAGGTTTCGTAAGCAGATAGGTAGGTAGGTATGTTGCGATTTCATGATTATTTTTAGCGTACCATAAAAACTGGAAATTTCAATCAGCTCACGTATTTCTCTCCCTTGCAACTATGTTATCATATTATTCAGGTTCGTTTCATGCGAGCAAGCAATATGCCCGTACCCTCTGTATCACAGTTTAACTAACTATGTTTACTAACAACTTTTAATCTAATAACTTCACAAAAGCTGGTAAATAAGATCAAAGTGGTCGTAACTCTTAGCGGCTTTAACGGCGGGAAAAGATTCCTCACATAAATCCTTTTCCGACCAAATATATGTTTGTGTGCGTATATCTGTGACTTAACAATACACGTCAACACTTAGCGCACAATGGAGGATTACAGCGCAAGTACGCGAGATGTGTTCTGGCAACAATCTCTTGAATTTATCCCAATAATCTAAAGATTCATCTTGTATGGAGAGAGGATTAAAACGACGGTCAGATTAGTTCATTTTTGGTTTAGGTAAAAGAGTTTAGTTATTAGAAAAAAACTCTAGTAAGTCTTTTTTATAACACATCTGTCCTTGATTTTGAACATCGTGAAATAAAATAAATAAAAGTAGGTACAGCATCACTGTGCTGCTGTACTTAAAATCCTCTTCCGACATTTTAAAACATTGAAAATATCGTAGACCCCTACTACATACTGCGTCGTAGCCCATCCCGTAGCCTTAGCCACGGGACGGGCTACGACGCAGTAAGAGCGTAGCGTGCACGTAGCCTGTAAATCTTCACTGCGATATACATCCGCTAGGCAAAATAATAGACGTCTTATTATAGACTAGCTACAGTTTCTAATAATTCAGACGGCGATATTTATTGTAAACTATTCCGATTCGGAAATGTTATTCAAGTGAAATACAGTAGTATTGTGAAAATGAAAATGTTTGTTTCTAATAATTTTCAATTTTTTACAAACATAGCGGATACAAAGCGGTTTTCAATATTGTTCGACCGTTATGGAAATCAATAGAATCAATTTCCGTATAGACGTTGCAGTTGATTTAAGACAGCGCATTTCCGATCTTGTGCACTAGGCAGGGAGGAGGATATTATAATAGTGCAAACAAAGTCACAACTAGTATTTTATTTTTAGTCAACTTAGTGGCGTTTTCACATTATCCGATATCAGATATCTGCAGGCGTCTGTTTATAATCCACTTAGCGTGTCAGGGTCAGGGCCTCGTCCATCCGAACATGTTTGTTGCCTAATCTATCAGACGCATTTGCCAGAAGAGATTCTTTAAGTAAACAATTCGATATAAAATTGACTTTAGTTGGGGTCAAGGTTCGTATTCTGTTTGTATGCACCCATTAATATCAGGATCTGTAACTGTAGAAGATAAAGTCAATAATTAATGGCTGTAATCTTCATGTTTGTTTGATAGCTGTGTAGCTGTCATTGTTCTTTAAATACAGCCTAGTGCCAGACGGACACATTAGTCTCAGTAATAGGTTCCCGATTTAACCCTTGGGCATGGAACCCTAAAAAAGTAAGATAAAGTAAATAACTTTCGAGTTTTCATTCGATACCTGAAAGAAGCTCTCTACATCGTCGAAATATCTCCAAGAACTTACTTTCGAGACAATATAATCCTTCAAAGCTTTCAAACAGCTTTAACTCGAAACTTTTATCGCTGTGTGGCCTTTGGCACAGTTTTTTTGAGTTTATGGGACGTGCACAATGAAACTGACTGTTATTTGCATTGCACAAGGTTGATTATGATTTAAATACCAAAATGGTAGTTTCGGGACTGTCTTCTTTTTCAAACAAAACATAATTTTAACACTGCACCGTATTTAGTACTTTTAATACTAGGAAAACCCCGGGTTCCGAGTAGCGCAGCGTAGAGAGTCACTGTCAATTGCGTTGTGGACAGTGACCGTGTTCCCCATTCACTAAATGTTGCTATAGATTGCAGGCGCGCGACGACATTATGAAAATGTCTTTACTTTAGCACAGAGGTATTCAGTTCCAGTGATTATAAATAAGAAACTAAATCTGGGTTACTCAGTTTACGAAGTACATTAATTTTGAGTAAATTAATTAGAGAAGTTTTCATTCTATAATTGGTACTGTGCTATTGTGTAGCACACGAGTACCGCAGGAGACCAAGCAAATCAATAGCAATACCAAGCAAATCAGTAGGTATTGGGTACGATTCTATCAAGTAACAATTTGCCACGATTTCGGGACAAGATTCCTTGACACACGAATGACATCGATTACGTTAAACAAACAGTATGGTACAGGCGAGGTAGCAATGGCGGCCGTGGGTCTGTTGGGAGTCCTAAGACATCCTTCTGAGGGCTTACCCGGGGCTCCGGAAGTCCGGCTTAATATCCATGAGGATTTTTCCTCACGGTGAACAAAAAAAAAGCATCCATGAGGACTTTCCCGCACGTTAAAAAAAACCAGCACTCTTACACTTTTGACTGATGTTTGTTCCATTTTTATGCTGCGAATATCCATTTAACAAGGTACTAGTCATCCGCTGAATGTAGGTATAATTGTTGGATGTAGATCGTTCCGCCAAACACAATCACTGATCATTGTCGTAAATATAGAAATACCAATATCTGAAAGCCTACATCAACGTCTAGACTTAACAAAAAACCGAGCTAAGGCTTTTTTTCCTTTCAAGAATAATCTTGAAAGGAAAAAAATATAATAAAATAATACGTTTCGCCAAATAAGTATAACAATTGTTAATACCTACGTTAGGATCTTACAATAAACTTATCCCAGTTATAACTGAGATTAAGTTTGTTTGAGAACGTTCGTAGAACTGTTTGGTATTCGTATTTCTAAGAAGAAAGTAGGCATTTCAAAAGCTTCTCATATCAGTTTCACCTAGTCATACAGAAAAAGATTTATATAAGGAGAAAGAGGTAGGTATAGACGTTTCCAAATGAGCCTTTGTTCACAGAAGCTATAAAAAAATTGCGTGTACTTAGTGTACACACGTAAGAAGTGAAACTTCTTCATAAACTTAATTTTCACCTCACCTTAAATTAAGTCAAAAAGTACAAAGGTACAAAAGTCCAAAAGTCCAAAAGTCCAAAAGTCCAAAAGTCCAAAGTCCAAAGTCCAAAGTCCCAAAGTCCCAAAGTCCCAAGAACTCAAGGTCCCAAAGTCCCAAAGTCCCAAAGTCCCAAAGTCCCAAAGTCCCAAAGTCCCAAAGTCCCAAAGTCCCAAAGTCCCAAAGTCCCAAAGTCCCAAAGTCCCAAAGTCCCAAAGTCCCAAAGTCCCAAAGTCCCAAAGTCCCAAAGTCCCAAAGTCCCAAAGTCCCAAAGTCCCAAAGTCCCAAAGTCCCAAAGTCCCAAAGTCCCAAAGTCCCAAAGTCCCAAAGTCCCAAAGTCCCAAAGTCCCAAAGTCCCAAAGTCCCAAAGTCCCAAAGTCCCAAAGTCCCAAAGTCCCAAAGTCCCAAAGTACCAAAGTCCCAAAGTACCAAATTCCCAAAGTCCCAAAGTCCCAAAGTCCCAAAGTTTCAAAGTCCCAAAGTCCCAAAGTCCCAAAGTCCCAAAGTCCCAAAGTCCCAAAGTCCCAAAGTCTAAAAGTCCAAAACTCCAAAAGTCCAAAAGTCCAAAAGTCCAAAAGTCCAAAAGTCCCAAAGACCCAAAGTACCAAGGTCCCATCCAAAAGTCCAAAAGTCCAAAAGTCCAAAAGTCCATAAGTCCAAAAGTCCAAAAGTCCAAAAGTCCAAAAGTCCAAAAGCCCAAAAGTCCAAAAGTCCAAAAACCCTTAAATGACATGCTATCCCTGGATAAAGTACTCTTAATTCGAATCCACCGTGGTGGGGAACAGAACAAAGATGGCGCGTAACCAAAAAACGTGACGTGACGTGACGCAAATTTTTTTCCAACGCCGATAAAGAAGTTTCACTTCAAAAACCAACAAGATCGAACAACCCTGGGGCTCCGTCAAATTAAAGCAGTTGACAGTTTGTTTGCAAGTCACGTCCTAAAGTAGATAATTTGACGAAGATTGATTCTGTGAGCAGTTTATTTGAGCAAGCTTGGGAAGAGGCTATTGAAAAATTACTCGACTTATAAATGAATGTTAAAACGAATGTACTGTTTATATCTCCTTTATGTTGAAATTCTAATTAAATATTAATTGAATCATTCATTGAACTATTAAAAGCGAAAGTAACTTTGTCTATCTGTTACGCTAACTCGTGACGTCACAATCGAATTTCAGATGAAATTTAGTACAGTTTGTGAAAGGACAAACGTTACATTTTCTGGCACAAGCTGCTTTGGGAAACGGGTACTGAAAACTCCCACCAAGTGAGTGAAGCTGCGTGCATTAGCTAGTTGACTAGAAAAGGAAGTCAGAAACGATCATTAATTCAACAAAAGTTTCAATTAAGTATATTAAAATGAAAATATGTTCGATATATAAGCAATAAAAATAATTAATGGGTGTCTGTACGCCAAATTTTAATCTGTTGTGTTTTTTCCCACGTAATTATGTATGACTAGCTGTGCCTGCGACTTCGTCCGTCTGGAATGTAATAAAAAAATTATAACATTAGTTAGGAGACCACTACCAGTACAGAACTGCTGACGATGCATCGTACCACATTCGGAGCCTCATAGTAACAGCTGACGATGCATCGTATGACTTCGTGCGTCATTCACGAAACTTCATAATTGTTAGTTTAGCAATAAGTGTAATTAAGCAATAAATCTATTTGTAATTCAGTCTTGTAGAACCTATTTAGTAGTAAACATTGTTCTTAATAAATAAATAAATCTTTTTTTTTAATAATAAATCCGTTCGACGTTACTTAACTGGCGCAGTGTGTAGGATCGCGACACTCAGCTTGAATCCAAATCTTCTAGCTTTGAGTGAACGGTTTTTATCGTTATTTCCGCGACCGAAAGAACTTACGAACGTCGAAAACCTGCGGGACTCCGGAGAATTGGAAGATCGCTGTTCTACAAGGCCCGGCTGGAGATGCAGAGAGTACAGGGGTGAGTACTTGTTGTTTTCCCAGTTACCTGTGCTATATTTCCTTCCGTAAATTTATAATTGTTTACTGTGTGTTTGTACGTAGTCTAAAATCGCTACAAACAAATAACTTGGTGCTCTAATTAAATTAATTAGGTAATAGTGTGTTCGTATAACGCTGAAATCGCATTATACGTCCCACAAATAAAATAGGTACTGTTTATTATAATAAAAATTCTTTTGTGTTCAATTGATAGCAACAAACGTAATTAGAGTAACTTTTGAATTATAAAGAAATAGCTATCATAACGCTTACAAATACTTATAGGGTAGGCAGTATAGCCCAAAATAAATTAATTTCATTATTCTAACTACTTAGGTATATCATTTTATTGAGATACAATGGCAATGGCGAGTATCGAGTTAGCTACCTTTAAATTTGTGTCGGATCTTTTACCGAAATACGATGGCAATAGAAAAACCCTTAATTATTTTATTAGAGAGGTAGAGAACGTTATGCTCTTATTAGAAGCACCAGTACGATCCAGTCCGGCACTCATATGTTTAATTAAAAGTAAATTAAGCGGTGCCGCGGTAGATGCCATAGCCTCGGAAGGAATCGTGGATAGTTGGCAAGGACTCAAGTCCGCGTTGACGCGTAGATTAGGAGAACCGCGGAATGAAATACAACTCACGCAGGAATTAACTCGTTTACGCCGTAATAGAAATGAAGACGCTGAGACCTTTGGTAGAAGGTTACGAGAGGTCTTAGATACTCTATATGTAGTCGGCAGACACTCCGATAAGACATACTACGAGAATATGGTTATAGACCAATATGTCAACCATCTCGACTTCCAGGTTTCAATAGGGGTACGCATAGCGAAACCTGAGACACTTGAGGCAGCTATAGTGACGGCTAGACAAGAGGAAGCGCGAATAGCATTTAATAAATTTAATAACAGCTTTAAGATTATTTTTGAAAAGCAATTAGTATGCTAACTGATCATAAATTTTAAATATGGAAAAAGAATTGGTTTCGAGCAGAATTCGAACCTGCGTCTTCGGCGATCCGTGCCGACGCGTTATCCACTCCGCCACCGAAACCTACTCGGAACCAACCAAATTTTCCACCTTATTATACGTCTTGGGGCGACGTAGGCACCATCTACCGGCACTTTTTTAGGAAGTTACACGGCACGAATGTATAGAATTGCACCTATATTCATTCGATTTATGATGAAACCAGCCCGAACATTAAGATTATTTTTGAAAAGCAATTAGTATGCTAACTGATCATAAATTTTAAATATGGAAAAAGAATTGGTTTCGAGCAGAATTCGAACCTGCGTCTTCGGCGATCCGTGCCGACGCGTTATCCACCCCGCCACCGAAACCTACTCGGAACCAACCAAATTTTCCACCTTATTATACGTCTTGGGGCGACGTAGGCACCATCTACCGGCACTTTTTTAGGAAGTTACACGGCACGAATGTATAGAATTGCACCTATATTCATTCGATTTATGATGAAACCAGCCCGAACATTAAGATTATTTTTGAAAAGCAATTAGTATGCTAACTGATCATAAATTTTAAATATGGAAAAAGAATTGGTTTCGAGCAGAATTCGAACCTGCGTCTTCGGCGATCCGTGCCGACGCGTTATCCACTCCGCCACCGAAACCTACTCGGAACCAACCAAATTTTCCACCTTATTATACGTCTTGGGGCGACGTAGGCACCATCTACCGGCACTTTTTTAGGAAGTTACACGGCACGAATGTATAGAATTGCACCTATATTCATTCGATTTATGATGAAACCAGCCCGAACATTAAGATTATTTTTGAAAAGCAATTAGTATGCTAACTGATCATAAATTTTAAATATGGAAAAAGAATTGGTTTCGAGCAGAATTCGAACCTGCGTCTTCGGCGATCCGTGCCGACGAAATTAATAACAGCTTTAGTTCTCTTTCTCTACAAGCCAAACCGAAAGAATCACCTAAGCCTAGCCATTCGGTGCCCCAAAATAACCAATAATTTGGCCTCAATCGTCATAATCCCCCACGTAATAACTGGACCCCCAACCAGAATCAGCATAAAGGCCCATGGAGACATGGACCCCCTTTAGGTAATGTTCGACCTAATGGTTCGGGAACGTTTAGGAACTCAGGTAATTTTAGATCTCAACCAAATGTACCCCGCCAACAGGTGAACCCACCTCAGAAGGTCTCTGACGTCACTATGAGGTCAGTTACCAAACCTGAAAAACCCAGTTTTGCTTCTGAAGAGCTATTCTATACACAGCCTAGCCAGGAGCAATGCTACGCTGGCAGTTACGACCCCTTTTACGACGGTGAGTACTACGGTAGCACGTTACAGGATAACGACCAGGAGTACGGTCAGAAGTACGCTGACGATGTACCAGTAGGAGATACAAGTTATCAGGATTTTCATCAGGACGAAGATCAACCGAGTCACAGCTGATAAGTACCGTCAACCTCAATCACCATGGCAAAGATCATCTGCCTTACATAGAGCTCCCTGAATTTCATGGTAAGTTTTTGCTAGATACTGGAGCCTCTCGGTGTATGATCTCGCCCGGCGCTATAACTGGCACTAAGTTCGAGAATTTTATAGAACGCGAACCCTTTAAGGTGAAAACAGCCCATGCCGTTACCCATCATGATCACGTCGTAGTATTACCGTTACCGCCACAGTTCATGACAGATAAATCTCATAAATTTCTATTATTTGATTTTGACACCAAATATAAAGGTCTTATAGGTATGGACTTGTTAAAGGAATTAGGTTGTAGTATAGATTTGAAAAATAAGGTGTTACGGACTACTAATACCGAAATTCCCATCTATTTTGATTACCCCATTAAGCGTATAAAAATTGAACCAAAATGCGAACAATTAATTGTATTAAAAACGAACTATTTGAGTGGACAATATATTTGTGACGATTTTCAGTGGAGTAAAGGACTAAAGACACCCTCCGCGATTGTGACAGTTAAAAATGGAACTTTTAAGACTTCTATCATTAACTCGACGGACAAACCGCAAATCGTACATAACAATTGCCCCTTGACCCTTGAACAATTGCCACCACAGTTATCAGAGCCAACAGATATGACCAATAAACTTATGCCCGGTTCCTATAATCAACTAACCGTTATTGTCCAAAAGCTACCATTCGTTTTTCGACTACTACTAACGAACCGTAAATCATGTTCCTATATGGTTTTGAGTCATCTACCTGCTACGAATCGTCATTGGTTATCTGTTTACCGAAGCCCTCCTTTGTCACTCTTTGCGTTTCGTATTTGCAATAAAGCATATCTAGATTTTGAATAAAACAGAAAGATAACTTTTATTATTTTAAGAATGATGAATAATTTAAATAAACTTATAATAAAAAATAATAATCTGAAGCTTATTGTATAGTTAAATGTTGGTGAAATAATTTAAAATAGACTTTAAAGTTTGTAGTGAAGTATGAACGGAATGAAACTAAACGTAACTTTCGTCGCGCCAAAAGTGTACCTACTTCGTTTTGTATTTATGCCACTTGACTGTCGTTTGTTGGAAAACTTGGAAAGTTTTATGGTACCACATAATTTATTCGAACGGCGGACTTATTTCAAATGGATAACGCTATGACTTTTGTAAGTAAGTACTTATTTAAGTTTATAATGTAATTTGATTAAACAAGATGCTATCAGGGTGTTCTTAATAATTGTTTTACCTTTATTCCTAACAGAAAACCAAAAAGCCGATGTCCAAGGATGAAATATCCTTGCTTTTAGACTTAGTTCTAAGCAGACCTATTATAACTAGCAAGGAGACTAATGCTGCGTCGAATAAGTTAAAAGATGAAGCCTGGATTTGCTTGACCGATAACTTCAACTCAAAGAATGGACAAATTCCTCGGCACAAAGAGCAATTAAAAGCGAAATGGGACAATTTAAAAAAAGCAGCCCGGAAAAGATGCCAGCAGATTCGCTTAAACAATTTCAAGGTATGTTTTATATTGATGTTTTCGTGGTGATAGCTAGTCATGAATCATGGGGCATGTGTGAATCTATCTATACCTAAAATAAAATCTAAAACTGCTCACTTCACTCAATAACTTCTGTCTCATTGGTTTTCAATACAGACTGGTGGTGGTAAACCTGATGCTATACCGCAAGATGACATTCTAGACAGAGTGGCAGGTCAGTTGGGGTCAACATGCATGGGGTTCGAAGTGCCATTTGGTGGTGATGGAGTAGGTGTTCGTGAAGAGGTGGTTGTAGATTTTAATACTGAAGAGGTACTGCCACTCGATGATTGTGTTGCCTCTCCTCCAGAAAAACCTGTAGTGTTCGATTATTCTACTACACCAATACCCAAATACATCTCACTACCAATAAGCGAAGGTTGGTATTTTTTTATTAATTATGCATATTTTCTCAATTGCTTGGATCCAACGATCTTGGCGGGAGCCCTTATACCTGTACACTCAGTAATTATTCAAATTAATTGAAATAAAAACACATGGCTATTTGATTGGCATTGAATGCATACTAACACTTGCTACTTAATTATGTATTGAATATTAATAATGTATATTTTCATTTTACAGCAAAAAAGAGAAAAGCTGATGATTCTATAAAACCCAGAACTCTATATGGAATGTCGATGGCAAAAGAATTAAAGACAGGCAAAGGTTCATAATTATTTCTTTCGTTTACCTACCCAATAAACTTAAAAAAATTGCTGACTATTATATTTTCTTTATACGCAGGAAAATCCAAATTTTGTGAGGACTCAGTACGTCGGAATCGAAACATAGCCATCACAAAGTACTATGAGGCCAAAACAATGAAACTCAATCTGGAAATTGAAGCCATGAAATCAGAAATGGCTAAGAAATCCACTGAAGCTTCCAGTAGCCACAACTGACGACAGACTATAAAAGTTCTATGTTCTATGTTCCTATTATTATAATATTAATACCAAAGACTCCGTAAGTTTCAACTGCATCCCATTTTTCTGCTGCTATGCTATGTTCCTAATATTATAATACTAATACCAAAGACTGTTATGTAAGATACTAATATCATAAGACTGTTATTTGAGATACCTACTAGTATCACAAGATGCTCTGTAAGTTTCAACTGCATCCCATTTTTCTGCTGCTATGCTATGTTCCTAATATTATAATACTAATACCAAAGACTGTTATGTAAGATACTAATATCATAAGACTGTTATTTGAGATACCTACTAGTATCACAAGATGCTTTGTAAGTTTCAACTGCATCCCATTTTTCTGCTGCTATGCTATGTTCCTAATATTATATTACTAATACCAAAGACTGTTATGTAAGATACTAATATCATAAGACTGTTATTTGAGATACCTGCTAGTATCACAAGATGCTTTGTAAGTTTCAACTGCATCCCATTTTTCTGCTGCTATGCTATGTTCCTAATAGTATAATACTAATACCAAAGACTGTTATGTAAGATACTAATATCATAAGACTGTTATTTGAGATACCTACTAGTATCACAAGATGCTCTGTAAGTTTCAACTGCATCCCATTTTTCTGCTGCTATGCTATGTTCCTAATATTATAATACTAATACCAAAGACTGTTATGTAAGATACTAATATCATAAGACTGTTATTGAACATACTAGTACCACATGATTAATGGATTGATCATGCTAGCTCTTTTATTTAAGCCACCTGTGCAACTCTATGTTGCTTGCCAAGTGCACCACCTGCGGGTGAAGTTGGTATGGCCCCAATACATTACATCATAACATGAATGCAACTCTTGAGAACTAAGGGCTTTGGACACATTAAAAAGCATCTGTAAAATTGTAACAAGTTTTATTTTTAAACAATCATTTACAATACATACATATTTCCACGACTTATATTTATTAGGTTAATAAAGATATCTTTATTGTCATATCTACTTGCTTTTTCATTGTTTCACCATTGCATCATTCCAAGCTAAAAATAAATAATAATAATTAGAAGAATATTGTTCTTTTTAGACCATCTTAGTTTCTTCCCAGTTACTGCCGGAGGTTTTTAGGGACCCCAGGTGCATAATGATTCCTCAAACAATAGCTAAAAACTAGGTTAAGCTAAGCAGCAGAGCAGCTAAGATTGGAGGTTTTATCAACCAAGTTCACTGGCACCAAAGTCTTATTTGTTTGTCAAGCGGTGCCAGTTGCAGGTGAGGTTAACTGGGGCTCTGAAATGTTAATTAAAATACCATCACATACTTATTAAAATAGTTAACAATTAAAGTTGCTCGTTCTGTATGGTGACTGCCTTCAGGGTTGTTGATGGGTGGCTCTGCATTCACCTGTTCATTTAGGTCTTCTAGTGGTATGTCCACCTCAGGAGGAACATCGGGTATGCTATTTATCCGACAGATATTATGCAGTATAGCAGTTGCGATAATGACTGCATGTGCATTTAACAAGCTTAACCGCATTGTTAAAGAAACCACTGGAAATCTCCTTTTCCAAACTCCAAAACACCTAAAACAAATAAATTAGTGGACAAAGGCGCTTTAGCAGTAATATTAAGGCAATGTCAAAGAATGTTAAAATATGCATGCCTTTCAATACAGTTTCTAGTTCGGATCTGAGCTTCGTTGTAAAGTACTTCTCCTCTGCTTACTGGATGTAGTAGAGGTGTTAAGAGATATGGCTTTAATGGATATGCACTATCCCCCAGCAGCCACATATTGCCATACATACCACTTTCACACTCGGCTGAAATATAAGGGTTAGTAACATGAGCTATGAGTCAATAAAAGTACCACCAAGTTTCAAAATATAGGGCAGAGAGTTACTGCGATATAAGTTGATGTTGTGCAGGGAAATTTTCACATATTTTGGTATGCTGTTTGAATAAACTCATGATAATTCAGCCTAATCAATAAGGAATAAATAAATGTTTCATTACCTCGTAAATCAGACATATTGAAGATTGTGGCATCATGGGTAGATCCTGGCCACCTAGCCACAACATTCATGAATAATAAATTGGCATCACAAACTGCTTGCACATTCATTGAAAAATACCCTTTACGGTTTCTAAATTGCTCTCCTATCTGAGAATCTAAAAAATATAAAGTTGTGGCAAGTAATAAATATTATAAGTATGTAAAAACAACTGCCTATAATACAAAAACCTATGACAATTCAATAGTTTTAAGTGAGCATCAGCAAAAAGGAAATTTACATGATACATTATTATAATGTAAATGGCAATTTTCATTGTGATATTTAAGAATGATAAAACATTATACAAAATTACTTTACTAGGAGATTGTATTTTAACATGTGTTCCATCAATTGCGCCTAGAACCCGGGGAAAGCCAGCTATTTGATAAAATGCCTGGTCTGTGTCATGTCTCATTTTTATGTAGTCTTGATGTAGCTGTGCTATTGCAAAGCTGACATCATGCACTATACGACTAGCCGAAGACTTTGCGACACCTGTGAAATCAGCAACTGACAGTAACATAGTGCCCAAAGCATAAAACCGTAGCGTTAATAGTAGTTGATGAAGTGGAGATATTCCATGATTTCTGAAACAAGTCACAAGAAAGTTTGTCGATTCAAACATCATCATGCATATTTTTCGACGATGCTGTGTCAGCTAACAAATTTATTGGTAGGCACCTACTTACCTAGATCCTGTTACTCGCAAATGGGGATAGATTTCGGTCAGGAGTTGCTCCACAGCCGGCTTATCAAGTCGAAATCGCACTTGAAACTCATGTGCTTCTAAAATACCTAAATGGTTCACTCGTTGTTTATAAACTCTGCGTGTTATTTCTTCGTCGGAGTCAGACTCGGAAGTCCAGTCCGACAACTCGTTCAACATTTCCGAATCACTTTCAGAACTCGACATTGTTATAATTTTTAATTAAAATAACAAAACGGTATCGTCATTAATTGTTTGTACTGTGTAACCCGTCAATATCTAGCGGTAGCCAAATTAATTACGGATGGTAAACTTTGACAGCTCACTGACATTACTTTTTTTTATAGGAACACCGAATCTATGATCTCCATACAAATTGCGTACGGATCGTAGGTGGTAGACCTCCCATCCGTTAGTAACGAGCCAATGGTTATTTGACCTACGAGTCGTTTTTAATAGGAACAGTTTGTGGTTACTATTGGTTGAAAATGTTACTGTTCGTTACAGAAACGAGTCGTTTCATAGTTATAGGAACCGGGCATTAACTCACTTGAGACCAATAATGACATCGACAAAGAACTTTGCGACAATCTAAAGAAGATACGGACTGACCATATGAATGAAGAAGAGAGACGCGAAATCTCTAAACTTTGCTATCAATATAGGGATATATTCTACTCCGAAAATATACCATTGTCTTTCACTAGTGCTGTAAAACACCAATTGCGGCTAACTGACAACACTCCCATCTTTGTCAGAAGCTACAGACAGGCTCCACAACAACGTATGGAGATTAAAAAACAAATCGACAACTTACTTAACCAAGGTATAATACGGGAAAGTATTTCACCTTGGTCTTGTCCTGTCCATATTGTCCCTAAAAAACCAGATGCTTCTGGAAAGGTTAAATGGAGACTTGTGATAGATTATAGGAGATTAAACGATAGAATAATAGAGGACAAGTATCCATTACCGAATATCAACGATATTCTTGATAGATTAGGCCGCACCCAGTATTTTACAACCTTAGATTTAGCGAGTGGTTACCACCAACTTGAGATGCATCCAGAAGACATTGAGAAGACTGCTTTCACGATTGAAAGAGGACACTATGAGTTCCTTAGAATGCCCTTTGGCCTCAAAAATGCTCCCAGTACCTTCCAGCGCCTCATGGACCACATCCTCAGAGGCATAGATAATGTCTTTACCTATCTGGATGATGTAATCATTGCAGCAACTTCTCTACAACAACATAATGAGAAACTCAAACTTGTATTCGACAGGTTCAAACTGCACAATTTAAAAATACAACTAGATAAATCGGAATTCCTCCAAAAACAGGTAAACTTCTTAGGACACGAACTGACTGACCAAGGCCTTAAGCCAAACAAAGACAAAATTAAAGCAGTATTGAACTTCCCTATACCGGAGACACAAAAGGACATCAAAGCATTTTTAGGCCTAGTAGGTTACTATAGGAAATTTATTAGAGACTTCGCAAAGCTGACTAAACCACTGACAGTTTGCCTCAAGAAAAATGCTAAGATCGTTCATACAGATGAGTTCCTTGACGCAGTTAAGAAATGTAAACAGATTTTGACAAATGCTCCTATACTCCAGTACCCAGACTTTGACAAACCATTTATACTCACGACTGACGCATCCGACTTTGCATTAGGTGCTGTACTATCACAGGGAACTGTTGGTTCCGACAAACCGGTAGCATTTGCGTCAAGAACGTTATCAGATACAGAGACTCGTTATTCAACTACAGAGAAAGAACTGTTAGCTATAGTCTGGGCTACAAAATATTTTAGAACCTATTTATATGGTCGTAAATTTACTATATACACTGATCATAGACCCCTAATGTGGCTTATGTCATTAAAAGATCCTAACTCTAAATTAACGCGCTGGAAATTAAAACTCGCCGAGTATGACTACAACGTCGTGTATAAGAAGGGCAAACAGAACACCAACGCTGATGCTTTATCCAGAGTCAAAATTTTCCACAAAAGCATAGACTCATTAGCCGTTAATCTAGGTGACGATGACAATGACTTTATAAATAGAATATTCGAGGAGGCTAGGAGAGAGACGGAGATGAACAATAATTCAGTTAACCCCAACGACAACGTTAGGGAAGATAGGGGTACTGAGGACGTTGACATGAATACGGATACTCAACCTCACGTTGATAGAGACACTGAGACTATTAGTACTGCAACAGTTGACCCCGACCAACTGATATCTACGAATCATACACAACCAGATAACGAAAATAATGGCATACCAATTCTATCTGATGCTATTGACAGACAACTCAAGCAGTTTTATATTAGGTCTACTCCAGGTTCGGCATACAGAGTAGAGGACAGGTCAACCAATTCTAGGAACGTGATTAAAGATGTATTTATCCCGATCAACAACACAGAATCTGAAATCATCAGGTTCCTAAAAGAACACACGATAGCCAATCGCATTTTCCACTGCTATTTTTACGATGAAAATCTTTACCTTGCATTTTCACGTGTTTACACAACCATCTTTAATGATAGAGGTCCTAAATTGATAAGATGTACATCACGCGTTACTGTCGTCGAGAACAAAACCGAACAGCAAGATCTAATAAAACGGTATCACGAAGGTAAATCATCCCATAGAGGTATTCAGGAAACACATAAACATCTCCATAGAAATTACCATTGGCCACACATGCTGTTGACCATACAAAAATTCATAAATCAGTGTGACGTTTGTCTAAAAGCTAAATACGAAAGAAATCCAGTTAGACCCCCGTTAGCCATTACGGAAACGCCAACCAAACCCTTTCAACATCTGTTTATGGATCTCTATTCCACAGGAGGTGCAACCTTTCTGACTGTAATAGATAACTTTTCTAAATTTGCTCAGGCTATACCTCTAAATGCCACTAGTAGTGTGCACATAACAAAAGCTTTGTTACAGGTATTTTCTATTTTAGGATTGCCCCTCAAAATTACTACGGACTCTGACACAAAATTCGACAACGACGTAATAAAGGAAATTTGTGCTTCTCATGACATTAATATACACTTCACGACACCTTACAATCCAAACTCAAATTCCCCAATACAACGGTTCCATTCAACTATCGGTGAAATCATTAGAATTCAACGAATGACGAATAAAGAAGATCCCATTCAGTTAATAATGAAGTACGCTATCATAGCTTATAATAATTCAATCCACTCTACCACAGGATACACACCACGTGAACTCTTATTTGGTCATACTTCATCCAGAAATCCATTAGAATTGTTTTACCCAAAGGAATTCTATCAGGACTACGTCTTAAACCACCGTAAAAACGCAGAAGCTGTGCAGGAATGTATAACAGCCCTCGTGTCGAAAAACAAAGAACAGGTAATAGACAAGCGCAACCAGGCTGCTGAAGCAATGATGTTCAAGGTAGGTGAAACAGTTTATAAACAGGTTGCCAAAACAACGAGGAGTGATAAGACAAAACCAGTCTTTAAAGGTCCGTATAAAATAATTCACCTGCACCCTAATAATGTAGCCGAAATCATAGGTAGTCACCCAAACTCAAAATCGATTAGAGTTCACTTCAAGCTCTTACGGAGACCACATCTTGTTCCAGGACCTTCGTCGCCGGAGCCTTCGTGCTCTACGCAACCGCAAGCTTGACCCTTAATCCTGTAGATAATGTTAATGGAATCCTCCTATTAAAAGAAGGACAGATCTTAAAGCAGGTTGATACTTTTAGTTTGGCTTGCGTATATAACGTATCATATTTATACGAAACAACCCTTAAGATTATGGCAACTTATGCCGCCACTAAAGCAGCGGAAAATAACGCAGAATTAAATAAGCCATATAAAGATCAAATAGAGAGTAGTATAAGCGCAATAGGTAAGAAAATATTATTTATAGCTCCACACCATAGGTCTAGACGTGGTATTATTAATGGATTAGGTTCTATAATTAAAACCATAACAGGTAATTTGGATAACGAAGACGCTATCAAAATCGAAAACGAAATAGCAAGCATTCGTAATTCAGTTGGTAAAATTAGTTCGTCTCAGAAACAAACAATGTTCATTGCTGAGCATGCCGTAGGTGAGTTTAGTAAACAAATTAAGCTTTTGGACGAGAATCAAAGGAAACTCCTATCAGTCCTGAAAAATGCCACTTTAGATAAGGATGTAGTAAATAAGAGATTGCACTATTTAGATTTATATATTCAGATAGACTTTAGTTTAGAGTTACTCCTAGATAAGTTAATAATCCTGGAAGACGCAATGACGTTTGCTCAGTTAGAAGTAATGCATCCCAGTATAATACCACCCCTTAGTCTTATCAGTGAAATGACGGCTATTGCCAAACAAAATGAATTCAGACCAGTAGACTCCATAAGTATTAGTAATATCCATAGCCTAGAAAAGTCTATTAGCGTCAAAGCCTATAGTACAGAACACACATTAACATTTATATTAGATATCCCGTCCACCGATCCACATCCTTACGACCTTATCCATTTGTACTCCATCCCTGATAAACGAAATCTTACCATAATTCCTAAATCCAAGTACCTAGCACTGGGAAGCAATGAGTACTCCTACCTAGACAAGGACTGCAAGAAGATTACGCAAGATACACAACTCTGCACATCGCTGACCACCCAGTTGCTGACCGAAACCGAATACTGCGTGATATCCCTCATAAAACACCAAAACGCTAACTGTACCCGAGCCAAGATGGAGTTCAAACAAGGAAAAATTCAGAAACTCCAGGACAACAAGTGGCTGATTATCCTGAAAAATGAAGAAATCATAAGGACCTACTGCGGGAGGAAGACCGAATATAAAAGGATATCCGGAATTCACATCGCTAGCACTACCAGTGATTGCCATCTGGAAATCCTCAACAAAACCTTGAAAACAAGCATGAACACTATCACCATTGACGAGATTATACCTCTACCAAGCAAAGCTGTCATCCCGGAACAAACAATACAATACAACCTTCAATTAGAAGACATAGACCTGGATAGCGTTCATGAACTGATGGAACGTGCGGAAAACATAGAAGAACCCCTTATTGATTGGCAAACCATGATGGCTCTCCCTAGCTGGTCAACCCTTAGTCTCTACCTTATCCTAACTGCACTAATGGGTTGGAAAGCTTGGCAATGGAAGCAGAAGAAAGCCTTACAATCTGAACCACCCAAAACCGACAGCGAGGACGCTGCGGGAAGCTGCGGGACGCGCTTCCATCTTATGGAGGGAGGAGTTAGGAGACCACTACCAGTACAGAACTGCTGACGATGCATCGTACCACATTCGGAGCCTCATAGTAACAGCTGACGATGCATCGTATGACTTCGTGCGTCATTCACGAAACTTCATAATTGTTAATTTAGCAATAAGTGTAATTAAGCAATAAATCTATTTGTAATTCAGTCTTGTAGAACCTATTTAGTAGTAAACATTGTTCTTAATAAATAAATAAAACTTTTTTTTTAATAATAAATCCGTTCGACGTTACTTAACTCATTACAGGCGTTTTTTACATAAACTATCTGCCAGTGAAAGTCCCGTCCAAATCGGTCCAGCCGTTCCAGAGATTAGCCGGAATAAATAGACAGACAAACAAACAGACATTAAAATTTTAAAAATATATATGGTGGTATGTGTACCGTATATACATTCATATGCATGTAGTAGAAAGCGGTTATTTTAATATTACAAACAGACACTCCAATTTTATTTATTTGTATGTATGTAAGATACAATCATTATACTTTCATTTTAAAAACATTTCTCTTATTTGAATGTTACCAATTCTCGAGAATTATTGGAGAAAAGTGGATGATATTGATTGCGGGTCTTTTTCGCGTATACATTTCAAACTTTGCTCACCTCTCGACGTTTTGGCTATGTTACAATATAGCCGTGGTCACGAGTAGACTACCACGGTGGTCACGAGTAGACTCGTGACCACGGCTATTGCATTTGTGGATTTAAATTTTTTACATTTCACTTGGCCAACTGATGGGTCAAAGGGCCACTTGGTGGGGCAAAATGGAAGAACCAGGTGCCGTATTGAAACGGCCAGTGGCAGGTTTTGGTTATCTGCAGTTGGTTTTAAAACCTTTTAAAACTTAGCTACGATTACCGTGCTACGACAGCCATAACCACGGCTTAGCTGGTTTTCCACTAAAGTACTCAAACACTCATCTATAATGTCTGGATACAAGCAAAAGGTGAGGGACCTTTACCAATCCTGAATTTGGTTTACTGAACACTTTTCTAGTGATTCTTTATTTGCTATCTTAGTATTATCAAAGCTATTAAACTGCAAATCGCATTCTTTATTTTAAACAGGTTTGGAATAACTAATCCAATGTTGGAAATTTAAATGACGTCTGTATCGAGGCAGAACTTCCAGATAATATTTATGTTCGTTCAAGATTTGTACAAACACAGACATCGATTCGAGCGGAATCGAATGACGAGTTCATCGAGACAACCGACAATGACGGGTTCATCTCCAGTTTGTGTAGAAAGTTAATTTAATACGTAGCATGGTCTGTGAGATAAGGCGCCTGAGCACTCGCTGATTAACTATGTTTTGGCTTATGGGTATAAAACTGAAGCCCGCTATCTCAGAGCCCATATTGTTTGCATATAGATTAGGGGACTTCATTTCTCTCACATTATCCTAGTTCGTGATCTGATTTTGATAAATTACGTAGGTATCATCAAGTATGCCTGCGCTAAAGTAAAGAAGTTTCATCACAGAGATTATAGGATGTAATGGGAAAATTTCTGACATATTCAAGACCCAACCTTCATTATAGAAGAACTTGGTTTATATGTATATGTTAAGTCGTAAGATTATTTAAGTTACAAAAATATATTTCTGTAAGGTTAACAATAACTAAAGATGTTTTGATTACGTAAAAAGCCAGATTCGGCGATATAAAGTTCGCCGATACAACTTTAATATACGAAATATAACAATAAGTCATTATTTCTAAAAATACCGGTGAAGAGCTTGACCTTTTCTCCTAATAGTAGGTATCAGTAAGCCCCTCAATCCGCCTCATGTGATTCTAAAGATACAGAATCCTTTTAAGGATTCTGTATCTTGCATTATTCGTAATTGGCCGTAGCTTTTTATACTATTAAAGAGATCTTTACAATTCTCTTTTGTCAAGAATAGAGTAAAAAATATGTTAACCAATTTTAATAATAAAACTTTTGCATTGAAAAATTAACTGTAAGAATTTCGTTTTAGATTCAGTTTATGATGTAAACGAAACAAATATATTTAAACGCATTAGTGGGGTATTATTGTAACAGTAATGAACTTTGTGAACATAAATTAATTGATGAACAATAAACTATAGTTCTACTTCTAATCCTAAGTAAAAATACACTGACTAAAACCTATGTATTGCTGTTTCCTTTTAAGGATAGATGTGTGTCGTAAAACGTATTGCAATAATTTAATTAAGGAATTTGAAAGCCTTTGTGTGGTTGTGTGCGTATATCTCTGTCTAAACGATACGAGTCAACACTGTCTTATCATACAATGGAGGATTACAGAGCTAATACTTGAGTTGTGTTCAGGAAACACTCCATTCAGGTAATCCGTTTAGGTAGAAGATTTGCCCTGCATTGCGTGGATTAGAACAGCTTACAACGTTAAAAGGACGCAATCGTTTTTTAGAAGGTAAGTAAGTGCCTACTTCAAATTCATATAATATGAAAAGTCCCGCGCTTCCTGCAAATATATATTTTTCTTCTTATGCTCGTAAAGTTCTTGTTTATGCTGGGTGTATGCGGACTAAAACAACATTTTATGCTCTAGTGCATAAAGTTATTTTTCTTCTTCTAAAACAATATGGCCATACTAGACCGTAGAGACGGTACCATGAAGATCGTGTTACTCTATGAACCAAACATAATAAAACGCTATTAAATAACTTGTTTTTTTTTGGTACATTTAATTTGTACTTTCTGTGTTCTATATAAATTAAGAAACATTAAAAATCAGATAGTATTATGAGTGAAAAAATATTATAAAATGAACTTATGATTAGGCAGTATAGGTCTCGTTACCCATGCCTAATGCTTCATGTAGAATGATTAAAAAAAAACTTGAAAGAGTTATACATTTTGCGAGTATGAGTTCAAATGATACTTTTAATTTTAATTAAAGACTTTTATTTACAATATCACTGTTTCATTTCCTTGCAATCGAAGTGAAAAGCAGAGTGTATAACTCGATCATAAAACCCATTTTATCCTCGACTTAATATCCACCCTCGCCTCTATTTAGGCCAAAATATAACTGATGAATAGTCAACCGAGTCAATTCAGTATTTTATCTATCTAGTAAAACAGTTGCACTTAATATTGGCTATTGACATTTTAAAATATTGAATCAAAATAAAGTATCGTAGACCCTTGAGGCTACGGGATGTGCTACGTCGTAGTAAGAGCGTAGCGTGCATGCAGCGCGTAAATCTTCACTGCGATGTACATCCGACAGGCAAAATAACGTGCATATATTTTCATTAACTTCAATACAATTTATAGTAAAATTCATAACCTAGATTTAAATGTACAGGATATGTTTTTGCTACAGAGTGCATGTAACAACCCCAGGCCGTGTTGCAAATTTCCATAGATTTCGATGACAACTTCTTATCAGATAAGTAGTTTGCCACTTCTGTATAAACCCACTATAGTACAAAACATATATTTGTAATTTTTCTATATTATCATATCAAGATCCAGTTAATAACAATATTGAGTGTTATAAATCAATGATCTAACAAATAATTTTATTCATTGTACACGGGATTTTTCACACACTTGACTATTGTATAAGCATTTATTGTGTAGTAAGTGATCCAATCTGTTTTTCTAATCACCAAATAAGTGAAAATTAACCGTACTTATTATTACTGATGAAATTAAAGACTTGCTTTTAAAAATAAGGGAATGTTTCCTAAATAAGGAAAGTCTTTATTTCATCAGTAATAACAAGTACGGTTAATTTTAAACGATAAGATAAAATTTGCAATCGCTATTATTTAGAGTACTTTATCTCTAAAGATAAAGTACTCTAAATAGTGGCGATAGCAAATTTTGCTGAAAGGAAACATTCTCTTATTTTTAAAAGCAAGTCTTTAATTTCATCAGTAATAATAAGTACGGTTAATTAAGACCGTGGATAGCCACGGTCTTTAATTGCCACTCTGTATAGTTAATCATTTTGAAAAACGCTGGAGGGGTAAATTTTATTTTGAGAATATGATATTTAGTGACAGAAAGATCAACGAATGATAAGGCCGACGACCCACGACACTCACTACGTCAGTTTTAATTGGCACAGATTTACGTTCAAGTTTATTGATCACTGGACTCCACATCCCGTAGAGCTTATATCCATCATTCTTATTGAATTTTAATGTGTTTTCTGATTTCAATGGCTTCACATACCATACTTATTGAATTAATATAATAAGGTGTAGGTGTTGTAATAATATCGGAGGTAAGTTCGACATGAAGTTACTTCATGATTTTTGTCGATCATCGCCTCGGTCCAACCAAGACCACGTGCGCTGCAGTGTGTCCAAAACGTCGGTGTTAGTGGCATGTAGGTAAGTAAAAAGTGTTTCGCGTGAAGTCCCGAGTGTTAAAAACCGCGATAGTTCAAACATAACATGTAAAATGTATTCTTTTACTTTCAAATATAATTATGATCAATCATTACTTATCGCGTACCTACTGTAATATTTACCAAAACTCTACATTAAAACCATATTAAATTAGTGAAGCGGGCGCCGAATTGAATCAGCTTAGTGGTTAATGACTCCTCGTTTTCATTTGAACTCGAACGTGGTTTCAGCTTTAAATATAATTCGTGGGAGGCCTCATTACAGCTTAAGTTAAGCTAATGCGAAATTATGTAAAAATAAATTTTAATTTTGTTGTTATAACAACTAAAACTAAACTCTAGTGACGTTCAGTTCCGCAGACATTTGGAGGACAAAGTCAAGCTGGCGTCGAAGAAGCTAGGTGTGCTTAACGGGCGCTGCATCGCGAACACAGCTTCTCTATAAGTCGCAAGTACATGGAGTACTGCTATCACCTCTGGGTGGGGGCACCTAAATATCAGCTTCGTCCATTCGACTCGGTGCAAAAACGAGCTATGAGAGTTGTCAACGATCCTATACTTTCAGGTAGTGTGGAGCCTCTTCGCGACAGGAGAGACTTTGCCTCCTTATGCGTGTTCTACCGCCTATACAGTGGTATGTGCTCTGAGGAATTGTTTGATATGACGCCCACGGCTACGTTCTATCATCGCACCGCTCGCCACAGACAGGGAGTTCATCCTCACACTTAACGTCCAGAGCGTTCGAGCAAGGTTAGATTCGATAAGGACTTTCTTCAGCGCACGCTTAGGTTGTAGAATGATCTCCCAGCCTCGGTTGTCCCAAACGCCTACAGTATGGGGTTCTTTAAAAGGGGTCTTAGAAGGTTTTCATAGGGTCGGCAGCGCGAGTGTAGCGCCTTTAGTGTTGCAAACCTTCATAGGCTGCGGTGTCCGCCAGTCCTTCTGGTGGGACGTATGCTTGTCTGCCACCTTAGTGGTATAAAAAAAACTAAGTGTAACATTAGCTTACGACGAATGTTACACATAGTTGCTATAACCACTAGACTGTTCAAAATATTTCTTGTTTTCTGTGGTTTCATTGAATTTTCTTGCTCTCTCAGAAACGTTCTGTAAAACAATCCTTAGGCTAGTAGGAGTCTAAATAAAAGCTAACAAAAAAAGCGTACAATTTTCGTAATATTATATTTAATACAGACCCAACCTACATAATTATTTGCAGGCATCTGTTTTCAATCCACTGAGCGTTGACTGAGCCTCGCCTGTCCGGAGATGTTTGCTGCCGCATCTATCAGACGCACTTGGCTGAAGCCGTTTCTTTGAGTAAACAACTTGGGATAAAATTGGCTACGTACGAGTGTTGTTGATTTAATGGTTCCGTATACCAGTTTTTGTAGTATCGATACATTTTGCCACGCTTTCCTGACTTGATACTGTCTATACATATCCAATTTGCTAGATTTTGTGTTATTGTACTAAAGTGCTGTGCTAATTTATTGTAAAGTGGTCTGCTATTGTATTGGGTACCAACCTGTAATGATAGTAGTGTGTGGAATTAATAAATAAATAAATAAAAAATAAAAAAATTTGTGGGCATTTTTCTACTACTTTAATTACATTAAGTATAAAGAAGTCATTCTAAATGTTAAATACGCCTAAAATAGCAATTAAGTTGGCTACGATAGCATAGAACGTCAAACAGACATGTGGATAGACAGCACAAAATTAATAATGAGGGTCCATTTGAGACTATTGGGAATGGAACCCTAAACATAGCTTGGTCATGTAAATCTGTTGGCAACAATTCAGGCGTACCTAGTTGAAGCTGTTCAGTCGGTAATGCCTTTATGATTCAGGTTCATTGTTACTAGACTTGGGTCTTTGTAAGATGAAAACATAACGTTACTATTACTGGGAAGTTTTGGGAGTGTGTGTGTATCGTTTTTAAAAAATAGAAGGAAAAAGTATTGTTATTTCTTCGTGATGTCCTCAATTTGCAGTTAATATTTTAAGTAACAGTAGTAGTGAGAACAGTTGGTAGATTGATTTCATCGTAAAAATATACATGTCCATTACAAAACAGGAATAAATCAACAGAACTATCTGTTTTTACTTATCTGTATGTCGTACGAACACAATGCACTTTTAGCGCCAGCTCAGCAGTGTAATGGTCTTATTAATATTGAAATCGACAAACTAAACGACTGCAAGGAACAAAGTTAGTTACAGATAGAAAATTCGATCTGCATTAGTCAAATTTAATTCTGCTTCGTGTTGATAGAATTTATGCTCATTTACTTTTCAATAAATTCTCATTTCAATTGGAAGGAGTAGGGTATTTTGTACCGTATTTGTTTCGAAATAGGAAGAATTTAATAAAATTACAAACATAAAGTTCACGACAGTTTGATGTTCAACATTTAATGAATAGGTAGATAGTTGGTTTGTTCGAGTTCGTTATTTTTCAAGTCACGTTCACGAACGTACTCTTAAAACATTAAATTTGCTTTAAAGCCTAAAAGTAGGTATATCTATCGGACTCCATTCAATTCAAAGCGATCAAAACTATTTAACCTAAAGACTCAGCCTCTGAGCGACCCTATAATGAATTAGGGGTAGCTTTGTACAAGTTGAGGCAAACAGCTAAAGTGTCATGCGGTCTCACCTTCGGGCACTAAGGCGGTGAAATTGGGACAGCCACAAAAACTATACAGCTTCATTTGCTGTCTAACTTTGGGAATTAAAGTCAAAAGTCGAACAGAATACGGTTTTTTTAACCAATTAAAAATAAATAAATATTCACGGACATTTCACACAACGCTGTTTGATCCCAAAGTAAGCTAGGAATAATCTGCTTGTGTTATGGGTATCAGACTGCGGATATTAATACTTATATACTTTTTAAATACTTACATATTATACATAGAAACATCCAGGCTATTGAGACAAACATTTATGGGTCACACAAATATGAATCGAACCCACGACCTCCAGCGCCGCAGGCGGTATCACTACCGACCGCGCCACAGAGGCAGTCAATGGGTAGGTATGTGATGTGAATGAAATCATAGGGGACCTAGTATTAATGGTCATTATACAGGATGTTGATCTGCATTTGTGCATTACTTGCACACATGACTGTAGTGCCTACACTCGTTGATATTTCGGGATAAAACGAGACACCTTTTTTTACACCTTTTTTTTCTGCTTAAATTCTTTTCTATTTGCTACGGGAACTCTACTGCTTATACTAAACCAATATTAAGTGAAAAAATGGGGCAGTAAAATTAAGTTCTTAATAATTATTAAATAAAATAAATTTAAAAAGCAACTCGTATGAATCGGTTCTAAATATTCTAATAATACTATTACCCACATAGGTACATTTTCACCGTTCATTCAAAACCGTTTCTTCTTTGCCTACAGTTTAGTAGGCACATACAAATGTGTAGGCATAGGCAAAGGAGGCCTGCGGTGGCGGCGCTGCGCGTGTAAGTTACCCCTCGAACACCCGCGCAGGAGCGAGCGGCTCAGGCGGCGCCTTTGATCGGTGAATTTGAAATTTTGAATTAATTAGTCGCCCGCCTGCGTTCAGCGTGAGTATAACCGCACGCGCCAATTTCTACGTAACGTCCGTAACAACACCGGTAACGATGTCAGAGCGTTACAGTAACGTTGAGTTGGTGGAAATGGTGCGCCTTTACGCTATTTCTAATAATAACGTTGTTAATGCAATTCGCATGTTCAGGGAAATGTTTCCAGACCGACCAATACCATCTCGTCGCATGATGCTTGCCGCCACACAGCGCTTAAGGGATCACCGACAGTTCAAGGTTCCTCGACATGCACAAGGTCGTGGTACACAAGGCCTATCAGCTGATCGGCAAGAGCAGATTCTCAATTATTTTGAGGAAGAACCTCGAGCCAGTACGCGTGAAGCCGGTCGCCGTTTCGGTGTTCATCATACCACAGTGTGGAAGCTGCTGAATCGCGAACTAATGCATCCGTTCCATTTCCGACGTGTTCAAGAGTTGCATCCGCAGGACAATAACGCTCGGACAGTTTTTTGTCACTGGCTCCTTGAACATCAGGACGTGAACATTTTGTGGTCCGACGAATCATTGTTTACGCGCGTGGGCGTTTATAACGTCCACAATGAACATTGGTGGGCTCACCGACAACACAACCCACATGTTACTACGCGGGACTCGTTCCAGGTCCGGTTTAGTCTGAATGTGTGGGCTGGTATCATCGGTGATCATCTACTTGGCCCATATTTTATTGACGGTCGTTTGAACAGTGCTACATACTTGGTGCTACTCCGACATGTGGTTAATGAGATGCTCGATGACATTCCACTCGCATTTCATAGGGACTTGTACTTCCAACAGGTTGTCAAATATGTGTAACAAATCTCACAGCAGTCAAGGGTAATCTCTACTATGTAATTATAACGGAGGAGTGAAAGTGAACAGTAAAGGGATTTAGGACGCGTTATAGTAACTATAGGTACCTACCTACCCTTATTGTCCACATGCTGGTAATGCACTCCGCTGTGCAACATGCCATTACGAGTAACCGACTTATAAGTCGACATTCTATTAAAACGAGGGCTTAGTGACTGTTACATAATTTAATATTTTAATTAAATCTTCACTGACGCAGATAGTCTACCATCACTAAGGTAAGCTCGAGAAATGATTGAACCAACAGACTCGTAAGATTCTGAGAGCTAATTATTACAACTACAGAGACGAGCTTACGTTAATTATTGTAAATCAAATATTGAAATTGAACAAAGCGATGAAAGTCGAGACAGTAGGTATACAGAATCAGTATCTACGTGTATTAGAGATAATTTTAAAAAGAAATAACTAGTATGCTAGTCAATCACGATTTTGATGTGAAAAAAAAAATTGTCTCGAGAAGGACTCGAACCTTACGATTACGATTTCGGCAGGAATCATCATAAATCGAATGTTTATAGGTATAGGTGCAATTCTATACATTCATGCCGTGCAACTTAACTAAGATGCCGGTAGATGATGCCTACGTCGCCCCAAGATGTAATGTGGTGAAACAATTTGATGGCCGAGAGTAGTGTCTCAATGATCCAACGGTTAGGGCGTCTGGTTCGGCAAACCAGAAGACGCAGGTTCGAGTCCTGCTCGTGACCAAAAAATTTTTTCTCATTAAATCTAGGTGTATGTCAGGAAGATAATCGTCATCATTTTAGAGTTATCCCTAATAATATGGTTTCGGTGTAAGTGTAGGTACACTAAACGTTCCGAACTACGGAAATTAAACACGCAAATTACGGACGTGGCCGACAGCCATTAGGCTTCAAACTTGGGACATACTGTTACCTAATCTTACTAAATACCTATCTGTAAGGGATCCAGGGAACTTTAATAACTCTAGTCACGAAAGTAAATCATCTTTATACTCGCTTGGCACAGAGAGATAGATAAAGTTTTTCGAGTATAAGTATAAACTAAGTTAATTGTTAATCATTTATTAGGTGCCTTTCAGTACTTACAGCAGTTAAACATAGCCAGTGCTTGAACGACTCAGGCGGGGGATATATTGCGTCACACGGAAGGACAGCATAAGGAATCCTTCCACCTCCGTGGTGGCATTAATGAGCCGAGAAAGAAAGAGTCGTCATCGCTGATTCGACGACATTTTAACAAAGCTCTCCTGATACTAGAGGAAAAATTACTATGGTACCTATGCTGCCCCCTTCACGTCGCAGCATGAGAGTCACACCAAAAAGTCGAGGGAAAAAAGAAGGAAAATGATCCCAAATAAAACGAAAACGGGGCAGTGTTTGAATAGTAATTAACTGAATGGCTATGAGCGATGGCAATATGGAAAATGTAGTTTTTTTTTCATTTTTAGTTATGGGTATCTACTAATAGGCAGGAAGTGTTCATTTACAGTTTACAAAAAAATATTCATAGCAACAAACACACATTGTGTATATTTTTCAGCGTATTCGAAAAAGAGATAGAAATCCGTGCACCGTGCTCGCTTGCCTTTGTTTTATTTTAAACATTTTTAGACTGAAGCTCTAAAAGTTTATGTCTAGGCTGTCCCGGTGGAATGATACGATGCGACACAGGTTTATGTACGATTTGAAATACTGAATTTGTTTTCAAATTAATTTCAGCCACTGTGAACATACGGTATTATTGCAGCCTTACTCATTAAGGCTTAAACACACAAGACTAAAGTTAAATTACTGGGTAGAAGTAGGTCGGTACATCATTATAGGTATAGTTTAGTTATTTTTCATGGCTAGTTCGACTGTTTTATAGTACTTAATGACATCTAATTATATTTTGTTAGAAATCCACCTTGTCATGTACCTAATCCAACTAATTCGTTTCCTTTTCCATTAGCAATTGTGATTTTGTCGATATCTTTTCAGGATAAGGATAGGATTTGGTTCAATCATAGTAGACTGCTAAGTGCCCTAATTAGATACCAACCAATGTAATCAATAGAGCAATTATGATTCTCAGAATAGTAAAGCTAATATTTAAGTTTATTAGAGACCGATCAGTGTTCGTATACGATCACTACATTAAGCGCATTCTGCAACGATTCAGCAGTCTGTAGTCGTGAGATGGGTTACCGTTTGAGACATTTTAATTTGCGAGAAATTCCGCGTTCCGTAGAGCAAGAACCTACGTTCAGTATCATAGTGATCGTTAAGCCAAGCTGAATTCGAGCTGAAGGCCTCGTGAGCTGCTAAAAAAAATTGTAACCGCAGGTATCGGCATTGCGAATGTACCTTACCTACCTACCTACCACACTTAACCACTTCCGATTCGAAGTATTAATCAATTTATTAGATACTAGCTGTTCCCCGCGGCTTCAACCACGTGGAAGTCGTTATCGCGTAAAATCAGAACCCTCCTTTTGCGCAGTCGGTTAAAAAGTAGCCTATGTCCTTCCCAGGGCCTCAAACTATCCTTATACCAAATTTTATCTCAATCGCTCCAGCCGTTTAGGTGTGAAAGCGTAACAGCGGGCAGAAAAGAGTTACTTTCGCATTTATAATATTAGTAAGGATTTAAAAAAAGAGATTTATCCAATAATCATTCCAGAACCTACAGTTTATTATATGATATTTAATTTTCAAATGCTGGATGCAGGTGATGTAGGTAGGTACGAGTTTCTGGAATATAATGGACTAAGTAATGGCAAAGCGCTATAAATAATATGATTTACGAATCTCTTTTACTTAAAACCACACCATTTGCTGTGGACCAACTTAAATTGGGTAGGTACTTAAATCAACTTGCTCATAAGTTTAAAATTTAAGGAGTTAATAGATACATTTAATTATTTGTAATGGAATCAGTCGTCGTTAAAAGGCGGAAATACGGCCTTCCGTTTTTAGTATCCACGAGGATTTTCCCGCATGTTAAAAAAAACATTTAGGTACTTTTTTTTTGTTTAACGTGAGGGAAAATCCTCATGGATATTATGCCGAACTCCTACCGACTAAAAAACCTCACGTCACGCCCAACAGCCTGTGGTTGGGAGCCCTGGGTAAGCCCTCGGAAGGATGTGTGATCCCAGGACTCCCAACATACCCACGGCCGCCACTGTGGCCTCGCCCAGGGGGTAGTTCGGGTGCTATCCCGCGACTTTAGGGGTTTCGGGTGTGATCCCGCTTCCAAGGGGGGGCGTGCGTGTATCCCTCCAATGATAGATCCCTCCGGCCAATGTGTAGATCCTATCACTCATCACTGCGAGTGAGACCGTGAACACTAACTAGTGCAGATGATACAATTGTTCTCTAGTAGTATTTATAAAGAAAACATAAAGTAGGAACGCTCACCAGTGCAGGTACGAAGTGTCTCCCTCTGTCAGACATTTTGTAAAGCTTAATATAAAAAAATTGTAAAAAAGATAAATTGAGAGTAACAATATCTATCAAATTTTCCTTTTGAATTAGGTACCTACCTACAGTCGAATGTTACAAAGGTTTTATTAAATTACTAAACGGACTGGAACCTATCTGGGAAAGTTTATATTAAATTATCAAAGTTTGGTAAACAGTTTTAATACTTTCCAGTTATTTTCTATTTTTTATTATTATTTCGGCCCTGGCGTCGACCATTACTTTTTCACTTCGGTATAACAGTGAACCTTTGTGTGTCAACTTCACAACTTTTACTAATAACCGACTAGGAAATTACTTGTGCGCCACGCGCACACAGATTGTGTCTTGTGTACCTAAATTGAGAACGAATCTATACTATTTTTTTAAAATACTATTTTAATTAAGATGAAAGATTTATTTCCTAAAGGGCCGCTTCCTTCGGGAAATAAATCTTTCGAAAACAGTAGAAATAAATATCACAAAATGTGGCATATTTCCATACACTAGGTATATTAATCTACTAGCTGTTCCCCATGGCTTCGTCCGCCTAGAAATCGTTATCGCGTAAAATCATTACCCTCCTTTTGAGCGGTCAGTTAAAAAGTAGCCTATGTCCTTCCCTTGGAGTCAAACTATCTCTATATCAAAATCGGTTCAGCGATTTTGGCGTGAAACCGTAACAGACAGACAGATAGACAGAGTTACTTTTGCATTTATAATATTAGTAGAGATTGCAAACACGGGCACCTAGATATATAATGTGAATTAGAAGAGTGTTCCACAGCCTGTAAAATGGTATGAGCTCTGAGGAATTGTTTGTAATGATGCCCACGGGTACGTTCTATCATCGCACCACTCGCTATCACAGGGTTGTGCATCGTTACACTCTGCGTCCGGTACTCTCGAGCACGGTTAGATCCGATAGCGGATTTTTTTCGCGTACGCTTAGGTTGTGGAATGTTCTCCCTACCTCGGTTTCCCAAACGCCTACAGTATAGGGTTCTTCAAAAGGGGTCTTAAAAGGTTTTTAAAGGATACTCTGCGCGAAAGTAGCGCACATACTACGCTGACCACTTTCCATCAGGTTGTCCGTGTGCTTGTGAGCCACCTTGGTCGTTGCAATTTTACAAGCCGCTTCAACTTGACTTTACAACCAACGGAAAAAGCTATTTCATGTCAATAACTATTTATACGTCTTAACATAAACATAATACGTACCTACCCAATTTACGCCTGATTACATAACAGCATTGTTAACCTTTCGAGGCGCTAAACAGCTAATAGTTGACAACAGCGAGCTATTTCAGTCCCTGCCTACGTCTAGTTCAGGTGGTAGACTGACCTTGACCGTGAGTTCACTGAGCTTCAATAATACAAGTATTTCTATCTAGTTAAACAAGGGGTGGACCTTTTGTACCTGCGTGTAAAATACTAGTAGGTACTTAAATAATAAACGTGAATTAGCCAACTTCTAAAATAGAGGAATTTCGTAAGTCCCGTTTACTTTTACTTTAACCCTTTGTACCCAAAGGGTAAGAGTAAAAGGAACCCTAAAAGAGCATACTGTAATGTGGAATAACTTTCTTTGAATTTTCCCTCACAACTGCGACAACAACAAATTAGTAGATGCTTTAACATTGCAATAAAAAACAATTTAACTTTCAAATCAATTCTAGAAAAGGGGTTTTAGAAAGTTTTTGCAAGTTGGGGGGTCGGCAGTGGAAGTGTAGCGCCTTCGGTTTTACAAAAGTTCATAGGCTACAGATGGCTACAGTAAGATCTACTTTCGACCAGGTTTGCCGTATGCTTGTCTGCCACATTAGTGGTGTTAGAAAAATGAATTACAGAAACAATAATTTCAATGATAAAACGGGTTTCTGAAACGTTGAAAGGTAAAACAATAATAAATTATATCTGCATACAGTTAGGTTGCATACTAATTACCATAATTATACTATTGTGACGTCACGCGATCCTTACCAAAAAAATAAGGTACTTTAATGCCCGCTTTTTTCCAAGAAACCGTTTTTGATAAGTCATAATTTATGGATACCTACCTACTACATATTCGTTTATACTTCGTTATTCTTGGGGATTATAGAGTTTAAGTATTTTTAGGCCGACTATTGCTTACCTTGTTAACTCTAGGTATAACTGCTGCTCTAAGAATATTCTCTCAACTTCTGCTTATTCACGCTTTTCAAGTTTCACCTTTCAACATTCCCAAACAATATACGATACCTACAATGAAAATTGTCTAAGAATGTCGTGAGGCGGAACCGGTCAGGTTTACAAAGTAAGACAAGATTTGTGGAACAGAGTGGCAAATACGCGTTTTGGCGTGCGCCTGTCGATATTCACGGTCATTTAACAATACATCTGACTAGGTAGGTATTACTAATTCTAAAGTAAATATTCTAAAGTAAATAAATATTCTATCACTAACCTTTTGAACAAATCCAGTCTGAATATTGTTGGGTCACAAATATCACTCAAACAATTATTTTTTAATCAACACTTATTATTAAAAACTCTTTTGAACACATTCACTTATAATGAAAAAAGACGCACAATCAAAAAAGTTTGTGATCCTGACCACTTGGAAAAATAATTTTAATAGGTTTCGAGATAATTCGGAAATTTAAACAGAAAATCGCTTCTTGTTTTTCTTATCTGTTACTTCGCACTGTAACGTTATTAGGTACCAATGAATATCACTTCACAGAATAGGTTTCACAATTCACTCGGAGTTATATTTCGCGCGTGAAATGACGACGGGTCGTGCGGCCGCCCTCACCCTTAGCGAGCAAGCGACTGAGTACACTGTAGAGTGATAGTAGAGCAGGTTCATGGCGTATCGCAACGCGGAATATGCCTCTGCATAAGTAAATACTAGGCTACAGTGCAAGTGCTGGATAAACAGCGCCTCGTACAGTAATCATAACTACTTACTTAGTGTTTACATTTTAGACTTGTTGGTTCACAAACCTCGCGCGCACTGTTTTAGAGACGTCCTAGAACTTAAGGTAGTTTCGTATAAAAATACATTTTCGTCTTTTTTTGAATAAGGCATAACCTACTTAGGTATTCCTAGTCGTAGCCACGGGAACTAAGCATGTGAAACCGCAGACCGTCCCCTAGTTGAACCGGTATACCTAAAGATGATGTTTGATAGTAAGTACCTAGAGTCGTGTGGGTCAAGTGTGCGCAACGTATAAGTGTGCGCATTCTAAATATCTCGGAAAATATATAACGCTAAGGAACGGCAACCCCCCTCTTCAGTACCTCGCGTGACGTCCTGCGAAGCGCTCGAATTACAGCGGCCGCTCACGCGCCATTTTGGATTGACTGGTAAATGAAGATTTTTGCTAAAATAATTACGATATTTTATCATATTTGACGCGTGATCTTTTGTAGTCATGTAAATATTTTGAAATTATGCTTTTTGCTATCGAGTGCAACATAATATCAAGTTTGTTATTTGCCAGTGTTTAATTTGTTATGATGACGCAATAATCGACGATATTCATACAATCCTGTTTCGATGGTTTGGGTTAAGTGTGCGCAGAGGTCTGTCGTGTAAGTGTGCGCATGCGTACACTTACCCCGCTTGCATTTCTTTGTACATGTTTTGCTATGATTTGTTTCAGAGTACAAATATAAATCAAAATGCCTCGAAATTATGTGAAAGCTCCGGATAGATGCGTCGTTACAGATGAACAGCTGGAAGCCGCCAAGTTATTACTTTCAAAGGGTGCCAGTAAGAGAAAAGCTGCTTCGCAAGTCGGACTTAAAGAAAGTACTCTGCGAAAACGTTTGAAAGTTGGGAAGACTGCAACCAGCATGGGAAGATTTTCTTTGACATTCACCAAGGAGCAAGAGATTGATATATTGGCACGAGCAGTGCACCAGCGCCGAAAACGTCACTTTTATTTGTGACACATGTTTGATGAAGTAGATAACTAAAGATTTCTTAGTTCATGTTGATCTCATAGTTTGATTTAAGATGATTATTATGTTGATTACTTTAAGTGATTATGATAAAAAAAATTATAATTGTTTATGTTCTAAAATATATATTTTTTGTTGTTGCGTACACTTACCCACACTGCTGCGTACACATACCCCGATATTGGGGTAAAAGTGCGCATATGAAAGGATCTTTGTTTTCTATAGTTTCTTAAAATATAAGCTACTAAATAAATAAATAAATATTCACGGACATCTTACACAACGCTATCTGATCCCAAAGTAAGCTAGGAATAACCTGCTTGTGTTATGAGTATCAAACCACGGATATTAATACTTATATACTTTTAAATACATACATATTATACATAGAAACACCCAGACTCTTGAGACAAACATTTATGGGTCACACAAATATTTGTCTCTGGTGGGAATCGAACCCACGACCTCCAGCGCCGCAGGCGGTATCACTACCGACTGCGCCACAGAGGCAGTCAATTACTAATCATACTATTGTTAATTAATTGTTATTGTTAATAATACTAATCATACTATTGTTGTGTCTAAGGTGATTACCAATAAACAGTCTTACTAATTAACACAGTTTTGTTTCATTCTACTAATAATATTCGAGTTCTTGATGCATCAAAGTTTAAATGCGCACACTTGACCCACATGACTCTACGTACGGCTGAGATGTCCTGAAATGACCTGGAAAACTTTCTACGCGGAAAATTGGACATTTGTTGATTTCCACCTGCCTAACTTATTACGATATCTCGTTAGCATATTTTCTTCGGTATCGGCTTTCCCAATTGATCATCATGCCGGACTCTTGCTGACTAAAACGACACGGTGCCCTACCACTGCCTAGGGCCGGTAGCCCCGGGTAAGCCCTCGGGAGGTTGTCCCAGGAATCTGCCTACCTACCCCCTTTAAATAAAAGGCTGTATCATACATATTTCGATGTCGGTGAGGTAGAGAACTTGGAATATAAATTATGATGTTGAAAACTGAATTTCAAACTCATTTGCTGACTTCGCGCTTTTAATTTGTGGTTGATTTAGCTGTTCGAAAGTTACATCATAATCTCGTGTTGTAAGGTTTACCTTTCTTGTGTGTAGTTGTGTGTGTGTGTCTCTTCCTTGTACAAAATTCTTGCTAAGTTGCTTATTATTTTCTCAATTAACGTTTAAGAGAAATATTTTGTATCTTGCGTTTCATTCATACCTACCTATGTAGAGTCAATCTTCAAACACTCAATACCTATTATAAAAGACTAGCTGACGTCACGCAGTTTTACCCGCGTAGCTCCCGTTCCCGTGGGAATAATATATAGCCTATTTTCAGCGAAAAGAGTGTAGCTTCCCAACAGTGAATAAATTTTTCAAATCGGTTCAGTAGTTTCGGAGCCTATTCGATGCAAACAAACAATCAAATCTTTCCTCTTTATAATGGGTACACTACATTAATACGAAAAACTTAATTCCGAAAGTCACAATCACGAATTTCATAATTCCGAATTTCATAAGTCCGAATGATTCGAAATCCCGAAAGTCAAAAATCCGATGTTTCATAAATCCTTTTTATTAATAGTCATAATTTTAAAATTCCGAATGTTTACAATTCCGACTGTCAGAATGGCGAATTTCAAGAAACCGAACCGTTTAATTCCGAATCATTAAAAATCCGTAATATTATAAATACGAACTCCGATTATCAAAAATCCGAAATATCATAAATACGAAGGGTGAATGTCGTTTCCACCCGTTCCTGTTTCAACCCGAAAACTTATCATTAAAGACGATTATTTATGTTCCCGATTCCACCCGTTTTTTTTAAAAAGTATGGTCAAGTCTAACTACCGAAAATATTATTTCCAAGTGAGTGGAAGGCAAACGACAAAACAAAAAAAAATAACCACGAAGGCACTAAGGCGGGAGCTCCGCTCCGCTTCGCTCCCGCCTTAGCCTTTTAACCTAACCTATCCGAGTCGGGGTACTCGGAGTCGGGGTGTTAATCATTCACTTATTATGGTTAACACCTCGACTTGAATAGGTTAGGTTAGAAGGCTAAGGCGAAAGCGAAGCGGAGCGGAGCTCCGGCCTTAGCCATCGTGGTTATTTTTTTTTTGTTTTGTTGTTTGCCTTCCACTCGCTGGGAAATAATATCTTCGGTAGTTAGACTTGACCGTACTTAATTAAAAAGCTTTAACAGTGAATTTTCGGATATTTGAAATTCTGAATAATGTTTTTCGGGAAAATAACAGTCCGGTCTTTTGATTATTCGTGCTAATGAAATTAGGAAAAATAAAAATTCGTACTTACGACTTTCGGATAAATGAATATCATTCTTTTGAATATTCGGAGCTTTGTTTCATAGGAATTATAATCTTCGGAATTTTGAACATCGGAATATTGAAATTCGGAAAAACATATTTCGGAATTTTTGGGTGTTCCCCTTTATAATATTAGTATAGACAAGAATCTAGGAAGGTAGGTACATCATCGATTATAAAAGGTGAGACGTTTCCCTCTGTGTGTTATCATTATTTTTTCGTTTCTTTTTTTATCCGGAGGTAATCCTACATGGATGCTATCCGGCATAGCGTTCATGTAGGATTTCCATATTCACTAAAACGACACAATGCCTTACAACAGTCTGTGGCCGGGAGTACCGGGTAAGCTTGAAGAAGGAGTAAAACTAGCTAAAGAATAAACAATGATTCATCTTATATAATCCTTCAATCAATTTCAAAATTATTAATTTAAGTTTACCATGATCGACATCATCAAAATTTATATAAATATTCATCCGGAGCCATCAAAAAGATTTTAAAACATTTTAAGTAGAAAAATCGCCTTACGTAATCTCATTCTGAAGGGTTAAAATTGAGCTTCTCTTAAAAAAAATACTTTTTACAATCGCATTAAGGAGTTTTTTTTTTTTTGTTTAACGTGAGGGAAAATCCTCATAGGATGTTATGCCGGACTCTTACCGACTAAAAAACCTCACGCCACGCCTAACAGTCTATGGTTGAGAGCCCCGGGTAAGCCCTCAGGAAGGATGTCCCGTCGTATTAAGGAGTTATAATCGTGTCGAAACTTCCGCCGTCTCTTGTCGGAAGTTGAGAAATTATATTTCTACCCCCAACTAAATATACCTAACGACTGTATTTTCGGTTATCGTATTTCAATGTTCTTGCAGATTTTAAACGTTAAAACAAAACCTAGCACCTACTTAGGTTCTAGTTCTGCCCTAGGGTTATTCTTCTGTGGGACTCCCGGCCGTGGGCAGGTGGAAGCGCACCGGGTGGTTCTAGTCGGTAGAGGTCCGGCATCGCATCTTAAAAACTTCGTGTTCTACGAAATGATTATATTGACACTGCAGTTTTTAAACTACTTACCTACTTAGTTAGTTATGTACATTTCCATTTGAATTTAACGACTGCTATTTATTGCTTTCAGCACCTAATCCCACAGCTATGTCATTATAATCGATTAGCGCCAGCTATCACAGTCAAATCAGTAACCCCAATTTAAGTTTGCGTTCAGTACACCACAGTAACGCGTGTTCGAACTTGATAAAAGTAAACATGATAGTACGTAAGTTATAGGGAACATTTGGGCACAATTAAAGTTTTCCAATTGAGTACCTACAGGTCAGTGGCGGCTGTTTAATGAACTAACTTGTGGTATCTTGTACGCCAGCTGCGATTCTCGCCAACTGCCTGGCTTCTATTAGGTATTTTCCTCCAGTACCTACCGTTTATGCCAATACGAATCTATACCAATATCCAAGTTCCAATATCCAGAAAAGCCACACTGAGATCATACCTAATCATGTCCCAAAGGCAGGGTCAAAAAATACATTAATCCAGTACCTACATCTTACTGTACAATGTCTAAATTTAAAAAAACATAATTATTATCTCACATTTCAAAATTCCGAACGTGTTAGTTATCAAATTTTCAATTACCTACCTATCCTTAAATTACAAAATCAAAAAATAAAGAATATCCTACTATCCTACTTCCTACTAATATTATAAATGTAAAAGTTTGTGAAGATGTTTGGATGTTTGGATGTTTGTTACTCAATCACGCTCTAAGGGCGAACGGATTTAGCTGAAATTTGGTACAGGGATAGATAGTAACCTGAAATAACACATAAGCTACTTTGAATCCCGGGAATATGTTCCTATGGGAAGTGGGAACGGGTAACAAGTTTCACGCGGGCGAAGCCGCGTGGAATCATCTAGTAATAAATATATGACGCACACACTCGTAGCTAGCGCCTTTTTTGGGCAATCCCCACTAATTCTATGCGGGACTCGATCCGACTAAAATTAGGTAGGTACAATATCATAGGTATGATTCTACGATCCTTGTTTCAAAATTCAGTCTTACTTCGACAATCTCTATGATGACACGTAATGCAGATGAGTACATGTTACACAAACTCATTTGGGCATCGCCATTCGGAATTAGTAAGAGCCCGAGTAAGTTAGTAAACACATTCAACTTATTCGGTTCGTTTGAGCACAACTAATCGTTTCAACCATCTCTTGTGTATTTCGAGATCTTACAGAGATTTTGTATCGGATTTCGCGGCGGGTTCAAATCGATTCAGCCGTTAGAGCATTATTGAGTTTCAAACAGCCAAACGTTGTAGGATAGGTGTTAAGTTAACTGTGTTAAGTGCTTTTTTTTTTTATTTTTTACGTGAGGGAAAATCCTCAGAGGATGTTATGCCGGACTCTTACCGACTAAAAACCCTCACGTAACGCCTAACAGCCTGTGGTTGAATCCCGGGTAAGCCCTCGGAAGGATGTCCCGGGACTCACAACAGACCTACGGCCGCCACTGCGGCCTCGCCCAGGGGGTGGTTCGGGTGCTATCCCGCGTCTATGGGGGGTTTCGGGTGTGATCCCGCTTCTAAGGGGGGGCATGCGTGAGTTGCTCACGTCACGCTGCCGTCATGGGCCTGCTCCTGTAAGGAGGGTGAGCCGCCCTCTCACGGTCGTCAGGCCCCCGGTCATGGTGGCCGATAGTCCTCGGCGAAGACATGTCGGCGGCGCCCAGGCAGGCGGGAGAGTTCTCTCCCGTACCCGTCCCGCCGCCTCCTTCACGAGCATGACCTGCTCGCACAAGGAGGCGGCGCAGTCCCACTTACTCTCGCTGGAGAGCATGGCTCGCACCATAGTCTCGAGCGAGGGAGTGTCCACGCCCAGACCCACTACGAGGACCTGGCGCTGTTGCGCCCACGCCGTGCAATCCTTCAGCGTGTGGAGCGCTGTGTCATCGTTGCGGTCCTCGCAGTGCTGACACTCGGCCGTGGTTTCCCGGTGTTTTCGCCACAGATACCTACCGAAGCTTCCGTGCCCGGCAAGCATCTGTGTCAACCGGTAGGAGAGAGTACCGTTTCTCCTCTCCAGCCACTCGTCCATGACCGGTCTGACGGCCGCGATTGTGGCGAATCCCCCCTTTGGTTGCTCAAGTCGTACCTTCCATGTCTCCACGGTTTCCTGGTGGAGTAGGGACCACTGAGCCTCGATTTCTCGATTAGCGGGCCTTTGGTCCCGCTCCAGCGCCTCCTTGCGCCATCTGAACAGTGACGCAAGGGCTCTCGCTTCCAAGTCCCATGGAGGGGTCCCGGCTAGGGGACATGCCGCCTCATCGGAGATCGTGCGGTATCCTCTTATCACCCTGATGGCCATCGCTCTCTGCGGGCTCAGCAATCTAGCCACATTGCTGGCCGTCAGGGTTTCCACCCATACAGGAGCTCCGTATAGAGCCATGCTTCGCACGATCCCCAGGTACAGTCTCCTGTGGAGCGTTGGGTCCCCTAATGTTGTTCATCAGCCGCGCCAGTGCGGCTGATGCTCCCCTCAGTTTTGGGACCAACTGTGCTAAGTGCTTATTTTAGAAAGGAATGTGTGAGATATGTATCGAGCAGTATTGCCACCTGCCGTGTATATGATGCAGGACTTCTCATAACGAACCCAACGACTAAACCTGCCGCTTGTAATCTGGATGACATAATATCCCATGTATGGAACATTTAGCAATTGGTGTGTCGGAGAGCACCTTCCGGGAGGAACAGATATGCTGGATTTAAGCAGAGATGATTTTAAAATGCTATTAAGCTGTATGTATGAGTGTGAGGCACAAACGCAGGAAACGGAAGACATTAAGTGCGCCGCGCTCGCGATAGCTCCCGTAATGTGACAATGACGCCTAGATATTTATGTGGATAAACTGCGCTAATGTATCTTGTGTGTACTCTCTCATGTTACTGTATGCCTTGCATTTCGTAATTATTGAAATACTTACTCGTAAAATTTAAATAAACACAGTGACAGGCGGGCAGATTAATTAGAAAGCGACACACAAACGCCTGCGTCGCGTTTCCTCTCCCTGCTCCCGTGCACTCAAAATCAAAATCAAAATCAAAAATCATTTATTTACTTAGGCATATACAAATGCACTTGTAAACGTCACTTATATAAACCATAAAGTTACCACCAGTTCACAACGCGACCCACCTGAGAAGAACTGGCAAGAAACACAGCGGGTTATTCTTTTAACTACTCTATTTACAACTTTATTAATGAATCTAAAAACTATGCATTTTAACAGTTTTTTGAGAATCTAGCAGATCAGGTCATTTCGAGGCTTCCTTATCCATCAAGTAATCACCAACCGTATAGTAACCCTTGCTGTATAATTTACCTTTAACAAACTTTTTGAGTTTATTTAGGGACATACTCTTAATTTCGTTAGGTAACCTGTTGTAAAAGCGTATACAGTTACCCCTGAAAGAATTACTGATTTTATGCAATCTGCTATGATAAACAGCGAGGTTATTTTTATTTCTAGTGTTGACATTGTGTCTATCACTTAACTTATGGAAACTATGTAAATTTCTTTGTACATACATAAGATTTTCAAAAATGTATCGAGATGCTACTGTAAGAATATTAACCTCTTTGAATGTTTCGCGCAGAGAGATCCTTGGATCTAATCTATATATAGCTCTTATGGCTCGCTTTTGTAAAATAAAAATAGAATTTATATCTGCAGCATTGCCCCACAGTAGAATACCGTAAGACATTATACTGTGAAAGTAACTGAAATAAACTATTCTAGCCGTATCTACATCAGTCAAGTGCCTTATCTTTTGCACAGCAAATGCTGCTGAACTTAATCTACTAGCTAGTTTTAAAAATATGTGGACCCCATTGTAAACCAGCATCGACCGTTAACCCTAGGAACGTCGTTGATTCCACAAGTTTCAACTCTCGACCATTAAGTTGAACATTGGTGTCTGACTGTGTTACATTCGGCAAGGTAAACTTAATACATTTAGTTTTATTATCATTCAGTCTAAGACTGTTAATGTTAAACCAATGAACCACTTTCAGGATTGCATTGTTTACATCGTCATAGTTATCTATTTGTCGTTTGACTTTGAAAATCAAAGAAGTATCATCAGCAAACAAAACAATCCTGTTGTTGTCCCCCATGTAAAAGGGTAGGTCATTAAAATATATAAGGAATAAAAATGGGCCGAGTATTGAACCCTGCGGGACGCCCATAGTAACTACTGATCCTTTTGAACGTGTACCATTAACATCGACTCTCTGAATTCTATTGTTCAAATATGAAGTTAGAAGATCGAGAGCCTTGCTCCTTATGCCGTAATGGTGTAATTCCCTGATTAATGTTTCATGTTGGACGCAATCAAAAGCCTTAGACAGATCGCAAAATACACCAATTGCATCTTGTTTATCCTCCCAGGCCTCATAAATACATTTCAATAACTCTACACCAGCATCGGTAGTCGAACGTCCTTTAGTGAAGCCAAATTGTTTCTCATGAAACAATTTGTGACTGTTAAAATAAATCAGCATCTGCTCTAGTATTAATTTTTCAAATATCTTGCTCAAGGTCGGCAACACCGAAATAGGTCTGAAATTACCCGGATCTGAAGTGCTGCCAGCCTTGAACAGTGGTAATACTTTACTGTGTTTCATCAAATCAGGAAATACACCACTTGAGACGCAATCGTTAAACACAGTTGCCAAGTAGGGGGCAATGACATCTGTAATACTTGAAACGGATTTCACTGATAATCCCCAAAGGTCAGCGGTTTTTTTAACATTAATAGATTTAAACGCTTTTATGATGTCGTTGCAGTTGACAACGGTGAATTCGAACGCGCCTTTACAGGCAGCAACGACTCAATACTACGAGTCGCTAAAATACTAACGATTATTCAATTTCCTTCACAATAGAGAGTATAATACTTTTCATAGTACGCCTTAATGAAATATGGGCGAGACTTCTATTTATTTCTTCCTGAAAGTAGATATGCAAATATTATGTAACGTTTTATTGTGTACTAGCTGATGCCCGCAGCTTCGCCCGCGAAAAACTTGGACTTCCCGTGGGAACTTATTCCCGGGATAAAAAGTAGCCTATGTGTTTTTCCAGACTATAATCTATCCCTGTACCAAATTTCAGAAAGATCTGTTCAGCCGTTAGAGCGTGAAAGAGTAACAAACATCCACACTCACAAACTTTCACATTTATAATATTAGCCAGCGGCCTTCGGAGAGGCCAGTTTTGTGCTCATTCCTAAGAAAGAAATTGTTACCAGTCCAAAAGACGCCAGACCGATAGCATTAACCAACACAATATCAAAAATTTTCTTCTCATGGCTTCAATTTAAAATGACTGATTTTATGATCAGCAATAAGTATTTTAGACCAAATCACCAGAAAGGGTTTCTGCCCGGAATTTCCCGGAACATAATTCTCTGCTGGCGGAAAGTCTAAAAGATGCCAGATTAAATGAAAGGCAATTAACAGTTTGTTGGATAGATTTGGAAAACGCCTTTGGCTCAGTACAACATGAACTTATGTTGTTTGCATTAAAATGGTATAACTTTCCGTCAATAATCTGTGAAATAATAGCTTCTTATTATAACCAATTAAAATTTGTAATCAATACAAAAGAAGGACATACGCAACCCTTAAAGTATAGAGTAGGTTTGTTCCAGGGTTGCTGTTTATCACCAATAGTTTTCAATATAGTAATAAATATTTTAATTGACAGTATTATTACTCATGAGAAGAAGTGGGGTTATCGGTTTAAATTAAATGGCAAATATACAGAGTCCATCCTGGCGTTTGCAGACGACCTCGCAATCCTGACTCGCAGCCCAAAGCAGTGCCAAGACCTACTGCGTAAAGTGGATGAATTCTGTACATGGACAGATGGAATGAGGACAAAACCTAGCAAATGCTACTGTCTATGTCTGGGTAGGCGGGGTACTAAGTTTACGTCATATGACCCCGGGCTTGCTATAGGCGGGGAAAAAGTTTCTATTATATCGGAAACCGTGCCTTTCAAATTTCTTGGCAGAAAGATAAATAACAGAGGTTGTACTCCAGCTTTGGACGACATAATTGAAAGTTTCATTGTTGACATAAAAAAGGTAGACCAACAACCAATAGGTAACGTCAAGAAAGCATGGATATACGACAACTATTTAACATCACGTCTAAACTGGCCGTTTCTTGTGTACGATATGAGCCAAAACCTTCTCAGAAAATTGGATGCGAATATTACGAAGAGGTTGAAGTCGTGGCTAGGGCTAGCTCAATCGGCCGACCCGTCGGCATTATACAGAGCCTCTAATAACTTCGGAATGACGTTTAAGAAGCCGTCGGAACTCTATAAACATCTAAGAGTTACTAAAATGCACGTCTTGGCAAAATCAAGAGACAAAATCGTTCAAACTCTTCCAAAGGATAAAAATATAGCAGAAATTGTGTCACGCCTCCAATTCCACAAGAAATTCATGGTGGGTTCGCAGACTGGTCGAGCGGGGTTGGGTAGTATCCGGAGACAAACAGACAAAGACATTACAAAATCTTTTCTGGAGCAGGATGAGAACGATGCCTATAAGGTGCACGCGATGAACCTGGAGATGCAGAATGAATGGCTTACTCTGGGCGAATTTTGTATTCCCATGGCCTTGCAGTGGCGTACCTTATTGTACGACTGGTCGCCGGCTTTGCTTAAGTTCTACCTGAACGCGTTTCAATTGACCCTCCCCGACCCAAGTAATCTGGTCAGGTGGGGGGAAAGCCACAGATAAAACATGTAATGCATGTGGAGAAGCGATTGGAACTGCTAGGCACCTGCTGGTAGGTTGTAGGACGTTACTAGACCGGGGTCATTACTCACGCCGACACGATAGGGTATTGGAGATCATACGTGAGGCTGTCAGTTTGGCGGTAGCGAGAGCGAAAAAGGGATTAACCACAAACAAAAGAAATGACATTGCGTTTGTAAAGGAAGGCTGTTCAAAGAAAGTACCTCAAAAGCCATACTCAATTTTGATGGCTGCCGCCGATAGGACTATACTCTCAGACACGTATGAAAAACACTACAAAATCCCGGAGGATGTATGTGCCTCGTCATCCAGACCCGCTCGTGGAGCTGACGGTGCCGTGGGAGACCAACACACCGAAGGACCACGCCATGAAGACAAATAAATACTTTGACTTGACCAATGAGTTAACCAAAAATGGCTATGTGGTTAAACTCTATGCAGTAGAAGTAGGAGCAAGGGGAATTCCAGCTAAATCCCTGTATAATTTATTTAAGGACCTTGGATTGCCAAGAGCTTCAGTAAGCTCTTTACTAAAAGGAGTATCCAAAGCGGCATTGATAGGATCTTACCAAATCTGGTTGGGCAGGGGGGGGGAACATTGTTGACGGTGGAAGGTGATCGTTTATGCGCATAGTAAGGTGGCCACCCTAAACCTACTCGAATGGGTCGCAAGTCCCAGACGCCGTCGGGGTGTTCCCCCCTGTGCCACGCTATGGACCCGGCGCCCGCACGGAGAATCCATGGAATGCTAAGAATACGGTCTCTAAGATTTTCTTAGGTAGGGTTTAGCCCGCAAGGTGAACCTGTTTACCAATATAATTATCTATCTATATATTTGATATATAGATATAGGTATAGAAACCCATATCTAGGTATTCATACTTTTTTCATTAATTATGAATCACTGGTTATTAACACTTTAGTTTCCTTCGGTGCAATGTTGGCTCACCTCAATATGGAGTCACTCAGAAACCGCGGTCTACTTATAAAAAAGACAACGTAGATTAATTAATTAATATTAAAATGTAGGTGTTTCTTCGCTGTGCTAAGCTACAAAATAACTACGCTATCAAAGATTGCTAGCTTGTGCTACGACATAGCTACGCTGCTGCTACGAAACCGTTGTGTCCTGCGTGTCGGACATTAGCACCTCGCCGGTACCTCGCTTAATTAAAGTTTAAATTCTCAAAGAAATTATCATAAATGTTTCACGGAGCAAACCGAAACTCTCGATAAAAGATATCCTGCAGGTCAAGCGAATGTTACAGCGAGACCAATGGGACTTCAAATATGGCCATAGATTTTATTAGCAGCCAAAGAGAATACAATACAGCAACTAAACAACTATCAATAAAATATAGGTAGGTAGGTACAATTCAATACCACAAACCAAATACTATTCATTTCCAGAGTTAGGTAATCAAGTCTATACGTCGCTGTACGCCTCGACTCAGTCAAGTAAATAGATTCACGCGTCTAAACACAGCTCGCAGTAATTACCCAACTTCCAAGTAGCTATGTCAACTATAAGCGTTGTTGGTTCTGTAACTAACTGTTGAAAGTGGCTTACCTATAACAATAAACTCCAATTGTGTAAATACGATGGTTTCACACATCAGTTCCTTTACTTATGTACGTACCTACGTACCTATAAATGTAAATGAACGACATACGCACACACAGCGGCGCGGCGTTTCAGTAAGTCCTGTTTTTACCCTTGGATACGGAACCCTAACGAATACCGTCATCTATCTCGATATAAAATTCAAGGTCGTCCATATAAACAAATTATGTGTTAATCGAGACATCTAAAATGATATTTTGACTGCTTAAATTTACTTTACCTTATCTGTAACCGCTCAGAAATATTTCAAAAGTTCCTGCAAACCCAGTAGGTCCTCAGTAGGTACACGTAGCAGAGGGAACAGCGCCACGTTCCCGGGAAGCGGAAGGTATAAACCATCCGGCGCACTCGATAAGCTCTAATGTCACGCCGAATTAAGAGGGACCATGACTAGTGCTGTTTCCATACAAATTTATTCCCCTATTCTATAGTGGATAACTAATAGATTTTTTTTTTTCATTTTATAAAACCAAGATTATAAACCTGTATGACATGTCCCTATCACTTCCTTTTTTTCGGCATTTAATGTACCTAAACATTAAATGCCGAAAAAAAGGAAGTGATCGGGACATGTCATACATAAAGAAAATGAGACCACACGAAAAATACCCGTTTCAGTCGCCGTGGTTAGAGGACTACTAAACTTTAAAAAGCTTTAACTTACATTGAAGTGAAGAGTGACCTACAACTGTTTTTAATGTATCAAAATATTTTAATTGGTTCACTTTTCAGGTAGAAAACAGGCAACCAATCATCGATCTTGTTCAAATAAAATCGATCTGACCTACAGCTATCCTATTTAACCTATTGTATTAAATAGATATTAAATATTTGTGGCCAGTCTTACACAATATCATCTAGCTTAAATTAAGCTAAATAAGCTTGTGCTATGGAATCTAGACGACTGATAGACATCCTTATATGTTTGTAAATCATACATATTATACATACAAAACACTCAAACTCCCAAACAGACATTTGTGGATCACATAATAATATTTGGACCGACCCATTAACCGAACCCAGGACCTCCGAGCCCGGTAGGCGGTTAGACTACAAACTACGCCACAGAGGCACTGTATGGAGTTGACCAGGTGCAGTATCTACGATGACAATACTTAAATACCTATTTCGCTAATTCCTCGCAGCCCTTGTTCCCACTTAATGCCCGTGCCACGTCGCCACTATGCAAATTTTAATGTAGCAACACGTTTATGGCGCAGAGTTTTATGAAAATGCCCTGTTGTTGCACCAATAAATAACGTGTCAAGTGATGCTCTGTCAGTTGCAGTATTGGTGTTGTATGTTCATTTTGTGATCTGCGTTATGTGTGAGCTCGACGGTTACAGACACATTAGGTACCAGTATCTATTTATAATTAAATAGGTACCTACTTATTAGAAGAGAATGTAGATAAAAAGTTGTGGGTCCACGAAAAACAGTTCTTCCTCGTGGTCCCACTGGGTCCACAAGAAAATACCGGAAGCGCTCGAGGGCCCGCAGAAACGATCACTGCAGTAAGCAACTTTCACTATGGCCGGTCCTTGGATGGGTAACCATCCATGTGTCCACTTTGTGACATTTGAGTGTTTCCGTGCTTCGGAAGGCACGTTAAGCCTTTCGTCCCAGTTGCCAGTAAAATGGCAGTCGTTAAGCGAAGTTGAAGGCCTTATGGGCGGCTTGGAGAATCTTCAACTGCGGGTCCTGCGGCGACCTGCGCCTGTCCATTTCAACACGGCAATAGGCTCACCACCTATTACGTGGGACATAAAACTATAAGGTGAAATGTGGGCGTATACTATGCCTCTGCCTAGCCTTTTGGGGATAAAGGCATGACTAGTGTATATATGTATTTAGGTACTTACTAAAAGTAAACTAAAAGACCGTTAGCCATTGCCATTCGAGCCTGGGTTATTTTTATCGTGAATTGGAACCAATTGCGAAAAGGGTGAAATAGAAAAAGTTGGCAACGGAATGTAGGCAACTCTATTACGATGACGACTTCATCAAGAAATGAGCGATAAACTTCATGTCAATAATTAGGTTTCATAATTCATCTCAAGTTAAATGGATTTTCGTATCATTTTCATTAGCAATTTTTATTTCACTTGTAAAATCTCTTCACAAATGGTTAGCGTAGGAAGGGGTATAGTCCTGGGGCATCCTTCAGAGGGCTTACCTGGGGCTCCCAACCATGGGCTGTTTGGCGTTACGTGAGGTTTTTTAGTCGGTAGGAGTTCGGCATAAAAAAAGCGTAAGAATGGGGTAATAATAAATGAAATTTGACTTCATTTAAACGATAATTTATTATACTAATAAATTAATTACATGCATAACATAAAATATAACCAATTAACTATTGGTAAGTTCATGATTGACAGTATCGGCTAAACAAAGTTGTTTTACAAAATAACTAATATTCAAATTAATAGTACAAAATATAATATAATATAATATTAGTTTATTCTAATATTAAAATGTAACTATAAGGACAAAATTGCTTCATAATTACAATTTATTACATTCCAGACAAAGCGAACGTTATTATACAGAACGGAGTCATCTACCGCATTATTAAAGAACTAATACGGTAGCAAGGTTGCTATGTAACATTACTCATTTTGATATTAACTTGCTGCGTAAGATGGCTCTTATGTTAGCTTGAAAAGTAATTGAAAAATCTGGAAATTGAATCTTGTGCAAATTCGAGTTAATATAATAAGGAACTGAAGCTTGTCTTGGTCTTATTTGTTGTGGTATAAAATGAACAATTTTTTGTGGTTTAAAATAAGAGTAAAAATGTGAATTTAAAAGAAAATTCTAACCATTTGGCACGTAGTATCTTCTACTACACGTTCGCTCTAAGTTTACCGGTCGCTTCCCATACTACGCCTCTACACCAGCCTCTACGCCAGCGGCAAACTTAGAGCGAACGGGATAATATCTACATTATTTTGAAACTATACCTGTATATTATGTTCTCCAAACTAAAGCGCAGTTTGTCTGAAACCTTACTCACAAAATGGGTGCAATAAGTTTACACAGAAAAGCGCAAAGTTTCGCTTAGTTTAAAAACGTGAAGCGATAAAGATTTAATTATAAACCTGCTGCCTATATAGTTAATACCTCAATAGGACTTAACCATAATTAGATCACATCCATTTCAACACGGCAATAGGCTCACCACCTATTACGTGGGACATAAAACTATAAGGTGAAATGTGGGTGTATACGCCTCTGCCTACGCCTTCGGGAAAAAAAGGCGCGATTATGTATGTATGTATCTATGTATGTATGTAGTATGTATGAAGGTCTATCGTGTCAATGATTCCTCTTTTTTTTTAAAACAATTTTGGCATAAAACTCCGCCATCGCAACCGCTCTGTCGGTGGCGTTAATAAGGTCGGCCTTAGAGCAAGATGTAGGACAAAGGGGACATGCGAGTAAGTGCGACATGGACTGCACGGAGGCGCCGCAGTCACATGCGGCTAAGCCCGGATCTCGCATTCCCCACCTGCACAGGTTTTGTCTGGCCCGGCCGACCATAGTTGTATGGTCGCTGGTGGCTGGTGGGGTATGTATGTAATATGTATGTATGTAAATAAAAACCACTAGTAATTGCAAGCGCAGAAGAGCGCAACTCCTCGCATGATCCAGTGCGCTTGGGGTTTAGGCGTGGGCAACTCTATAATCATGACGTGGTTGACATAGGTATACATATATGAGCAAAGGTCAACAAAACGCAAAAATCCGTTAGTACAACTATTTAGTCCTCAAATTCTATAGCCTAAATAATAAACTTGACCTATATCAGTGCAAATCTAGTAGTTGAGAGCACAGAAGAGCGCAACTCCTCGCTTGATCCAGTGCGCTTGAGGTTTATGCGTGGGCAGTTCTATAGTCATGACGTAGTTGGTGGAGTGTCCCGTGGTGGATAATGTCCCCGCTCGAACTAGCGTCTTGTACGTGGGACACTCGTACAGACCCTCCTTCAGCTTGTGGTTCTGTTCCGGCTTCATGTAGATTATTGCCATTTCTGTAAGACAAAGTTATGCAAGTTATCGTGTGTGTTGTTGGGTTTCCATCAGGCAGGTGACATTATTTCGTCGAGCTGTATTTAAAAACCGGCATTTTATGTAGTATTTGTTGTTAAAAAGGTAACAGAAAAACATCATGTGTAAAAATTTTAATTAAAACGACAAAAGATTACGTTTTTTGTATGGGAGCCGCCCTTAATTATCAGTTTATGTCCAAGAATGAATATTTATACAAAAAATCACGAATTGTGCGCCAGAAGCCTTCATCATGAAGCCGCAATGGCTTTTTATCAGGTTGACGGCGTCATTTTGACGAGCAAAATAATAATATGACGTTTCAGAAAGTAGGTACAGGAAGCGTCCGCCAATTTTAAGTACTGCCAAAACCGGGAATGAAATTAGAACTACAATACACTACAACATAACCCTTACTAATATTATAAATGCGAACGTTTGTGAGTGTGGATGACAATATCTCTGAATGTTTGTTACTATTTTCACGCTCTAACTGCTGTAAAGATTTGGCTGAAATTCGGAACAAGGATAGATTATAGCCTGGAATAACACGAAGACTAAGTACTGTTTATCTATACATATAATAAAATGATAGAAAAGTCGAAACTGTACATTGGAAATATTAAAAAAAAATACTCGCTGGGTGTTCAACATAAGATACCGAAGCCGAAAATATAGTTAGATTTTTTTTTGTCTGTTTGTCTGTTTGCTTTGCTTTGTCCAGAAGGATCTCGAAAAGTACTCAATAGATTTGATTCAAAAGTTGCACATTTATTAACTAGGGGTAGGGTCTTCAAATAGGCTATATATTATCACGCTATATATCCTAGCGGCTAAGCACAGAGCAATCAAATTGGCATTATAACATAATTTTCACGCGTACGAAGTCGCGGGCAACAGCTAGACAAAGCAATAAGTTCCTATGGGAAGTGGTAGAGGGTAGGAACTTTCACGCAGGCGGTTTCGCGGCCGCCTGCTAGTAACCATTATATTCCAGCTAAGGCACTCACCTGTATACAGTTCCTTAGGACGACACTCTTCCAATACAAGGTCGGCGCCATTCCACCGCGCGCCCTCCAGGTACAGGCCGCGCACGCAGCAGCCGTCGTCGGGCTTCTTGGCCGGCGCGCCCACCAGAGCCTACAGCCGAAGATAAATTATAATAGTATTACATATATACTTTTTTTTTACGGAAATTTCACACAACGCTATCTGATCCCAAAGTAAGCTAGGAATAACCTGCTTGTGTTATGGGTATCAGACCACGGATATTAATACTTATATACTTTTTAAATACATACATATTATACATAGAAACATCCAGGCTCTTAGGACAAACATTTATGGGTCACACAAATATTTGTCTCCGGTGGGAATCGAACCCACGACCTCCAGCGCCGCAGGCGGTATAACTACCGACTGCGCCACAGAGGCTATGATAGGCACCTTCCTGCCTCTCACTGACCAAGCTTCCCCACCCCCGCCAGTCCCGCGCCACAGCTGTCATTATAGTAGGAGGATATTTTGTCGGAACATTTGCTTAGCCTTATTGGTCACACACACATTTAAGCTCTGTACGAAGATAGCGCGTTTTTAGTGTAGAATTGATTGATGACAGAATTGAAACGAATCATTTGTATAGAGTTTCCGCCATGTGCTATAACTACTGAAGGAAATGTACATACAAAGTACGTTCAAGCTACGCACACATGAACACCGCTCACAGAATTTAACGACACCAGGTCAAAGTAATTTCGATACTGCTTTGTGCGCGAGTGTGCAAAGCCGAGGGTAGGTTTAAAAAGAAAAGCACATTTTTATACCACTGGAGTGGCAGACAAGCATTCGGCCCACCACGGTGATCACTTTAGCCTATGAATGTCAAGATTTTTGATACTATATTTGCTGCCAGATTTGCAAGGCATTAGGGCCTGAAAGAAAGAACCTTGGGAGAAAACTTATGCCACTCTTTTCAAATAGTCTACAAATTACACATGAAATATAAGCCACAGGTATTTTGTTAATTAGAATGTAATCTACACAACCGACGTTTAAAATCGCGCTTAATTAATTTAAGTGAGGAGCAAGCAACTCATTTCCATTTCCCTGTATTATTCAAATAGTCGTCAATAGCATAATATATTATGAACCTACGCTAGTGTTACAATAAAAGCACCAGTTCTCTCTCCAGAGCTGCTGTATCCAAGTTTCAAATTGCCTTGATGATCGCCGACCTTTGTTAGGAAGATGGCACCCCAAGAAGAAGAAGAAGTAATATGCCCGTTTCAATAAAATAAAACATGAAATGAAGAAACTAACCTCAAAAGCGTATGCCACAGTATCGATAGCGATGACGTGTTTCCTGGCGTAGTTCTGCAGCGCGCCGGTGAGGAAGGCCTGCGGGAAGTAGAAGCCGGAGATCCAGAACACCTTGGGGATGCCGTGCTCCGCCCACTCCTGCATGAAGCTCACGCGCAGGCACAGGTCCTTGGTCCACGCCGCTGGACAATGAGCAAAAGTATAAGCTAATGTTATTTTTAAACTATCGCGGTTTCTAACACTCATACTTCAAAACATATTTCAATAGGGATGATGGATACAAGCTCTCCGAGATGTGGAATTCAGTGATAAGTAAACTTGAACGTAAAACTGTGCCAATTAAAACTGACGTAGTGAGTGTGGTGTGTCGCCGGCCTTATCCATTGTTGTAATAACAACGCGCAACGGAGGGTAGTTCGACAAGAAATAACGTCGTGGTTTTTGTCGATCCTCGCCTCAGTCCAACCGGGACCACGGGCGCTGCAACGTGCTCGAAACGTCGGTGAAGTAAGTAAATAGTATTTCGCGTGAAGTCCCAAATTCTATAAGTAAAAGTACAAGCTACTAACGGATCTCACGCAGTTTTAGCCGCGTAGGTCCCGTATCCGTGGGTATACGGGAATAAATATTGCCTATGTCATCCGGGGAGAGTGTAGCTTTCCACTAATGAAAGATTTTTTCAAATCGGTTCAATAGTTTCGAAGCTTATCCAATGCAAATAAACAATCAAATCCTTTATCTTAATATATATTGAGATGAAGGATTTGATTGTTTTACTAATATTAGCATCGCTTAGTATAGACTAGTAGTAGCTGATGCTTACCCACATGACATCTCTTCCCGTTCCTACATCTCATGGAAACATACTCCAAGGTCAAAAGTAGCAGATATTTGTTATTCCAGACTATAATCTATTGCGGTACCCAAATTTCAACCACATCTTTTAGTTAGAGCGCGAAAGACTAAGAAGCAACAGCACATACAGACATCTTCACAACTACACATCCACACTTACCAACTTCCGCATTTATAACATAGGTAATTAATTTAATATTTAATGGACTATTACCCAGAGGTTTCAGCGAGGGGTAAGCCTTAGAGCTCCACATGAGCGGCACGATGTTCTTGGACAGACTGTTGCCCATGTTCTCCAGGGCTTCCGACATCACCACCAGACCTTTTATGGCTTTCAGCAAGTCCCTGTTCAACGTACGATTGTAAGATTAATTTTGTCCGAAAACGGTAATTATTGATTCTTTTTTTTACGTTGGAAATCTTTCATGAATGCTATGCCAAACTCCTACGGACTAAAATCACACGGTGCCCTTTCAATGTTTACGGTCGGGAGCACCGCATAAGCCCTCGGAAGAATGTCCCAGAAGTTTGACATTGAATTAATTACATGCATAACATAAAATATAACCAATTAACTATTGGTAAGTTCATGATTGACAGTATCGGCTAAACAAAGTTGTTTTACAAAATAACTAATATTCAAATTAATAGTACAAAATATAATATAATATAATATTAGTTTATTCTAATATTAAAATGTAACTATAAGGACAAAATTGCTTCATAATTACAATTTATTACATTCCAGACAAAGCGAACGTTATTATACAGAACGGAGTCATCTACCGCATTATTAAAGAACTAATACGGTAGCAAGGTTGCTATGTAACATTACTCATTTTGATATTAACTTGCTGCGTAAGATGGCTCTTATGTTAGCTTGAAAAGTAATTGAAAAATCTGGAAATTGAATCTTGTGCAAATTCGAGTTAATATAATAAGGAACTGAAGCTTGTCTTGGTCTTATTTGTTGTGGTATAAAATGAACAATTTTTTGTGGTTTAAAATAAGAGTAAAAATGTGAATTTAAAAGAAAATTCTAACCATTTGGCACGTAGTATCTTCTACTACACGTTCGCTCTAAGTTTACCGGTCGCTTCCCATACTACGCCTCTACACCAGCCTCTACGCCAGCGGCAAACTTAGAGCGAACGGGATAATATCTACATTATTTTGAAACTATACCTGTATATTATGTTCTCCAAACTAAAGCGCAGTTTGTCTGAAACCTTACTCACAAAATGGGTGCAATAAGTTTACACAGAAAAGCGCAAAGTTTCGCTTAGTTTAAAAACGTGAAGCGATAAAGATTTAATTATAAACCTGCTGCCTATATAGTTAATACCTCAATAGGACTTAACCATAATTAGATCACATCCATTTCAACACGGCAATAGGCTCACCACCTATTACGTGGGACATAAAACTATAAGGTGAAATGTGGGTGTATACGCCTCTGCCTACGCCTTCGGGAAAAAAAGGCGCGATTATGTATGTATGTATCTATGTATGTATGTAGTATGTATGAAGGTCTATCGTGTCAATGATTCCTCTTTTTTTTTAAAACAATTTTGGCATAAAACTCCGCCATCGCAACCGCTCTGTCGGTGGCGTTAATAAGGTCGGCCTTAGAGCAAGATGTAGGACAAAGGGGACATGCGAGTAAGTGCGACATGGACTGCACGGAGGCGCCGCAGTCACATGCGGCTAAGCCCGGATCTCGCATTCCCCACCTGCACAGGTTTTGTCTGGCCCGGCCGACCATAGTTGTATGGTCGCTGGTGGCTGGTGGGGTATGTATGTAATATGTATGTATGTAAATAAAAACCACTAGTAATTGCAAGCGCAGAAGAGCGCAACTCCTCGCATGATCCAGTGCGCTTGGGGTTTAGGCGTGGGCAACTCTATAATCATGACGTGGTTGACATAGGTATACATATATGAGCAAAGGTCAACAAAACGCAAAAATCCGTTAGTACAACTATTTAGTCCTCAAATTCTATAGCCTAAATAATAAACTTGACCTATATCAGTGCAAATCTAGTAGTTGAGAGCACAGAAGAGCGCAACTCCTCGCTTGATCCAGTGCGCTTGAGGTTTATGCGTGGGCAGTTCTATAGTCATGACGTAGTTGGTGGAGTGTCCCGTGGTGGATAATGTCCCCGCTCGAACTAGCGTCTTGTACGTGGGACACTCGTACAGACCCTCCTTCAGCTTGTGGTTCTGTTCCGGCTTCATGTAGATTATTGCCATTTCTGTAAGACAAAGTTATGCAAGTTATCGTGTGTGTTGTTGGGTTTCCATCAGGCAGGTGACATTATTTCGTCGAGCTGTATTTAAAAACCGGCATTTTATGTAGTATTTGTTGTTAAAAAGGTAACAGAAAAACATCATGTGTAAAAATTTTAATTAAAACGACAAAAGATTACGTTTGTTGTATGGGAGCCGCCCTTAATTATCAGTTTATGTCCAAGAATGAATATTTATACAAAAAATCACGAATTGTGCGCCAGAAGCCTTCATCATGAAGCCGCAATGGCTTTTTATCAGGTTGACGGCGTCATTTTGACGAGCAAAATAATAATATGACGTTTCAGAAAGTAGGTACAGGAAGCGTCCGCCAATTTTAAGTACTGCCAAAACCGGGAATGAAATTAGAACTACAATACACTACAACATAACCCTTACTAATATTATAAATGCGAACGTTTGTGAGTGTGGATGACAATATCTCTGAATGTTTGTTACTATTTTCACGCTCTAACTGCTGTAAAGATTTGGCTGAAATTCGGAACAAGGATAGATTATAGCCTGGAATAACACGAAGACTAAGTACTGTTTATCTATACATATAATAAAATGATAGAAAAGTCGAAACTGTACATTGGAAATATTAAAAAAAAATACTCGCTGGGTGTTCAACATAAGATACCGAAGCCGAAAATATAGTTAGATTTTTTTTTGTCTGTTTGTCTGTTTGCTTTGCTTTGTCCAGAAGGATCTCGAAAAGTACTCAATAGATTTGATTCAAAAGTTGCACATTTATTAACTAGGGGTAGGGTCTTCAAATAGGCTATATATTATCACGCTATATATCCTAGCGGCTAAGCACAGAGCAATCAAATTGGCATTATAACATAATTTTCACGCGTACGAAGTCGCGGGCAACAGCTAGACAAAGCAATAAGTTCCTATGGGAAGTGGTAGAGGGTAGGAACTTTCACGCAGGCGGTTTCGCGGCCGCCTGCTAGTAACCATTATATTCCAGCTAAGGCACTCACCTGTATACAGTTCCTTAGGACGACACTCTTCCAATACAAGGTCGGCGCCATTCCACCGCGCGCCCTCCAGGTACAGGCCGCGCACGCAGCAGCCGTCGTCGGGCTTCTTGGCCGGCGCGCCCACCAGAGCCTACAGCCGAAGATAAATTATAATAGTATTACATATATACTTTTTTTTTACGGAAATTTCACACAACGCTATCTGATCCCAAAGTAAGCTAGGAATAACCTGCTTGTGTTATGGGTATCAGACCACGGATATTAATACTTATATACTTTTTAAATACATACATATTATACATAGAAACATCCAGGCTCTTAGGACAAACATTTATGGGTCACACAAATATTTGTCTCCGGTGGGAATCGAACCCACGACCTCCAGCGCCGCAGGCGGTATAACTACCGACTGCGCCACAGAGGCTATGATAGGCACCTTCCTGCCTCTCACTGACCAAGCTTCCCCACCCCCGCCAGTCCCGCGCCACAGCTGTCATTATAGTAGGAGGATATTTTGTCGGAACATTTGCTTAGCCTTATTGGTCACACACACATTTAAGCTCTGTACGAAGATAGCGCGTTTTTAGTGTAGAATTGATTGATGACAGAATTGAAACGAATCATTTGTATAGAGTTTCCGCCATGTGCTATAACTACTGAAGGAAATGTACATACAAAGTACGTTCAAGCTACGCACACATGAACACCGCTCACAGAATTTAACGACACCAGGTCAAAGTAATTTCGATACTGCTTTGTGCGCGAGTGTGCAAAGCCGAGGGTAGGTTTAAAAAGAAAAGCACATTTTTATACCACTGGAGTGGCAGACAAGCATTCGGCCCACCACGGTGATCACTTTAGCCTATGAATGTCAAGATTTTTGATACTATATTTGCTGCCAGATTTGCAAGGCATTAGGGCCTGAAAGAAAGAACCTTGGGAGAAAACTTATGCCACTCTTTTCAAATAGTCTACAAATTACACATGAAATATAAGCCACAGGTATTTTGTTAATTAGAATGTAATCTACACAACCGACGTTTAAAATCGCGCTTAATTAATTTAAGTGAGGAGCAAGCAACTCATTTCCATTTCCCTGTATTATTCAAATAGTCGTCAATAGCATAATATATTATGAACCTACGCTAGTGTTACAATAAAAGCACCAGTTCTCTCTCCAGAGCTGCTGTATCCAAGTTTCAAATTGCCTTGATGATCGCCGACCTTTGTTAGGAAGATGGCACCCCAAGAAGAAGAAGAAGTAATATGCCCGTTTCAATAAAATAAAACATGAAATGAAGAAACTAACCTCAAAAGCGTATGCCACAGTATCGATAGCGATGACGTGTTTCCTGGCGTAGTTCTGCAGCGCGCCGGTGAGGAAGGCCTGCGGGAAGTAGAAGCCGGAGATCCAGAACACCTTGGGGATGCCGTGCTCCGCCCACTCCTGCATGAAGCTCACGCGCAGGCACAGGTCCTTGGTCCACGCCGCTGGACAATGAGCAAAAGTATAAGCTAATGTTATTTTTAAACTATCGCGGTTTCTAACACTCATACTTCAAAACATATTTCAATAGGGATGATGGATACAAGCTCTCCGAGATGTGGAATTCAGTGATAAGTAAACTTGAACGTAAAACTGTGCCAATTAAAACTGACGTAGTGAGTGTGGTGTGTCGCCGGCCTTATCCATTGTTGTAATAACAACGCGCAACGGAGGGTAGTTCGACAAGAAATAACGTCGTGGTTTTTGTCGATCCTCGCCTCAGTCCAACCGGGACCACGGGCGCTGCAACGTGCTCGAAACGTCGGTGAAGTAAGTAAATAGTATTTCGCGTGAAGTCCCAAATTCTATAAGTAAAAGTACAAGCTACTAACGGATCTCACGCAGTTTTAGCCGCGTAGGTCCCGTATCCGTGGGTATACGGGAATAAATATTGCCTATGTCATCCGGGGAGAGTGTAGCTTTCCACTAATGAAAGATTTTTTCAAATCGGTTCAATAGTTTCGAAGCTTATCCAATGCAAATAAACAATCAAATCCTTTATCTTAATATATATTGAGATGAAGGATTTGATTGTTTTACTAATATTAGCATCGCTTAGTATAGACTAATAGTAGCTGATGCTTACCCACATGACATCTCTTCCCGTTCCTACATCTCATGGAAACATACTCCAAGGTCAAAAGTAGCAGATATTTGTTATTCCAGACTATAATCTATTGCGGTACCCAAATTTCAACCACATCTTTTAGTTAGAGCGCGAAAGACTAAGAAGCAACAGCACATACAGACATCTTCACAACTACACATCCACACTTACCAACTTCCGCATTTATAACATAGGTAATTAATTTAATATTTAATGGACTATTACCCAGAGGTTTCAGCGAGGGGTAAGCCTTAGAGCTCCACATGAGCGGCACGATGTTCTTGGACAGACTGTTGCCCATGTTCTCCAGGGCTTCCGACATCACCACCAGACCTTTTATGGCTTTCAGCAAGTCCCTGTTCAACGTACGATTGTAAGATTAATTTTGTCCGAAAACGGTAATTATTGATTCTTTTTTTTACGTTGGAAATCTTTCATGAATGCTATGCCAAACTCCTACGGACTAAAATCACACGGTGCCCTTTCAATGTTTACGGTCGGGAGCACCGCATAAGCCCTCGGAAGAATGTCCCAGAAGTTTGAAAAGTACCGTACCAACAGACGGTTGAAAAGGATAAAAAATAATTCGAGCGATACATACGAAAGGACGTGGATAAATGCGTCTACTCCCAGCTAATTTATAAGTCACTATCATATCTGTATAGTCAAAGAAGTGTACATATTATAATGGGTACAAGACAAAGGACATGTTACCTCAGCGAGTTTTTTATAACGCCCAGCAGTCTGTTATACCGGATAGCTTCCTGAATCAACACCGTGTTCAAAGACTCCTTGTAAGACACCGGGTACCTGAAAAGTATTACACATCCAAAATGTAGGTAGTAGTCTGATATGTTCCAGCTCACAGCTGGAACTGTAAATGATTGTCCCATAAAATGCAAAGTGGTTCTACACGTGTACCCCAGTTTGTGTGTAACTGGTATACCTGTTGAACCACTGTTCCATTTATGGTACCATTTCATGGTCCAAGTGGCATATTTGATCAGAATTGATCAACATAGCGTATGGACCAAAACACTATCAGTTCTAAGACTATAGTTCTTTCTGGATGTAAATTTCTCGCTAGTCGAAGGTTTCAAGTAAGCTTAAGACCAACTCGAGCGTTATCTTAGCATATTTATGGCCAGGTGCGCCCCAAGCCTGGTGTTCAATGCACATGGTTTATTCGCGTTTACATTAGCATAATTTGTGTATGCGACTACAAGTCTCTTTCCTCTTGAGCCTAATTAACCAGATCTATGAGGACATTTTAGTGAAGACCGGCTGAAGTTCTGATTTATACACATGTGGTGTTAGACAAATGATACCCAGAGAAGTTTCCAACAAGTATCCTATTCCTTTCCTCCAAAAGTAACTGACTTTAGCTCGTCAAAATTACTCCGCCTGCTGGAAAGCTATGGCTACGACTAGTCTATTGGGGAAATGGGGACAACTTTCACACTCCACAAGACTGTTAAAATTAAGGGTTCGTAGTCAAAGAAAAACATGTGCGCTAGCAGTGTTGCAAATATCTATGGTTTGACAGAGAAACGATCTTTTCAATCGCACGGGTATGAAGAAGATTATCTCTTCTGTTTAGGGGTGGCACCTCGGCCCGGCACGTGTTGTTCGGTATCGAAAAGGAGAGGATGGAATTAAATCCTTATTATGCAACAGTGTCATAATAGTAGTTTATGACACTGTTGCATAATGAGGGTTCTTATAACACGAGTGTGTTTTAAAAAAACGAGCCGTAGGCGAGTTTTTTTATAGTATCACACGAGTGTTATAAGACCAAGTTATGTACAGTGTCATACACTACTTTATCTACTCTCATACTATAATACCTGATTTCATTTTGTTGTGATATATAGTTGCTCCTTGATTTCGCCGGTAACAGGTTCATGGTCATGTTTGACGCAGTTTCCAGAATGTCTGGTGGTGTACAATTACCACCATCCTCGCTTTAAAACATGTTTTTACACAAAAACTAATTTATTTTACAAACAAAACCAAACTTTGTTTAATTTAAATGTAAAATGTTGGCGCCAAGGCGCAAACATCGATTGCGCATGCGTGTTTCTTTTTTTTTTTAGGCTGCGGAGACCATAGATTTAGGATTTTTCGCTACTCTGGAGACATATTTTTTTTTTAAAGTAGAGGTTCAAACTTCTTTTTCAGCTGGAGATTGTTTATGGTGTATCGTAATGATTAAAAAGTTTTATTATGATACAGGTGTCCATACAAGACCTGTATCGTAATAAAACTTTTTTTTTGGCCTGTGCGTAATGTTTGTCATAATAGTATTGATTTCAATTTTATAATCTTTGTATTATAGTATCAGAGTAGATAAACTACTATTATGACACTGTTGCATAATAAGGGTTCTTATAACACGAGTGTGTTTTAAAAAAACAAGGCGTAGGCGAGTTTTTTATATTATCACACGAGTGTTATAAGACCAAGTTATGTACAGTGTCATACACTACTTTATATACTCTCATACTATAATACCTGATTTCATTTTGTGATATACAGGGTGGAATTTAAAGACGGTAGTTGGAGGGAAAGTACCCTTAATATTGGTAATGGCAAGTTTTGCTAAAAGGAAACATTCCTTTATTTAAAAAAATAAGTATAACTGCATTTAAAGATTTTTGAAAAATCTCCCGCTTCTGCCGGGAATCGAACCTGGGAGAGGTCAAAAAAAAACATCCTGTATTTTATGATACCAACTGAAAGGGTCTTTCACCAGGAACAATTTCTTTTAAACAACATTGTACCTGAAATTAAAGGAAGATCAAGTAAATATGTTTTTATTGTAAAGCTTACTCACTTTCTAAAGAAAAAACAGCTTAGTTGAGAACCTCCTACATTTTTTGAAGTTGGTTGTTTATGTGACCAGAATGAATATTCCCATTCACAGAAACTAGAATGTATTTTTATCAACTTTAAAAAAAGGAAGGAGGTTCTCAAATTAGACTGTTTTTTTTCTTTAGGTAGTGAGTAGGCTTAACAATAAAAACATATTTACATGGTCTTCCTTTAATTTAAGATACTATGTTGTCTAAAAGAAATTGTTCCTTATTAAAGACTCTTTTGGTTGGTATCATAAAATACAGGATGTTTTTTTTTCACATCTCCCAGGTTCGATTCCCGGCTCAAGCAGGTGATTTTTCAAAAATCTTTAAATGCAGTTTTTCTTAATTTTGAAAATAAAGGAATGTTTCCTTTCAGCAAAACTTGCCATTATCAATATTAAGGGTACTTTCCCTCCAACTACCGTCTTTAAATTCCACCCTGTATAGTTGCTCCTTGATTTCGCCGGTAACAGGTTCATGGTCATGTTTGACGCAGTTTCCAGAATGTCTGGTGGTGTACAATTACCACCATCCTCGCTTTAAGACATGTTTTTACACAAAAACTAATTTATTTTACAAACAAAACCAAACTTTGTGTAATGAACCAAATGTAAAATGTTGGCGCCAAGGCGCAAACATCGATTGCGCATGCGCGTTTCTTTTTTTTTCAGGCTGCGGAGGCACTACTTTTTTTTAAAGTAGAGGTTCAAACTTCTTTTTTTACCTGGAGGTTGTATAGGTGTATCGTAATGATTCAAAAGTTATATTATGATATAGATGTCCATACAAGACCTGTATCGTAATAAAACTTTTTTTTTTTGGCCTTTACCAGTAGATAAACATACTTATGGCTGATGTCGTGTATGTCGAGCGGCTTGGGCACGTCGGCCAGGATGTCCCGCGCCGCCTGCTCGATGAGCTCCTCCACTGTAGCGCCGCCCTCGCCCGCTACCTCCTTCGGCTGCAGGTTCAGAAGGATTCCTGTCCGGGAAAAGTTATTAAGTAAGTATTTATTTATACATTTTATGTACATTAGGTTACAAAGAAACGTCTAACTGGGAAAATAAGCTTCTTTGACTGGGCTTGCCAGATGGTTTGGCGGATGAATATTAACGATGAATACATCTCATATCTTCAATAGTTTCGAAACGGTCGTCATAGTAACGGAAACGCTGGAACAGTTCAGTGGGCATGCTGCGCAAACTAAGGCTAAGTCCTCGAGCCTCGACCTGTTGCGCTCTGCATAAACTTGGATAAAATCAAGTTCACGTTCGATGAGCACGTCATGCCGGGATCGAGTCTTGAGAAGAAGCACCTGTACGTCCTACGATTACCAGTTATGACCTGCAGTGCTGAGAATTGGACGCTTATGGCGGGGCAGACTCTCCTATACAGTTGCGCATGAACGAGCTATGCTTGGAGTGTCTCTGAGGGATAAAATTTGCAACGATGTTACCCGTCAGAGAAGGAGAGTGGTCTGTGTTATGTAGATATACTAACGGAGACAGTTCTGCGTCTCAGACATGGCGTAGCTGATGTTAGCGTTGGCGTGCAGTCCGAACAGCGAGGGGTCGTCGTTGAGTGGAAGTGCGCGGATGTACTTCGTGTAGCCCTCTACGTTCGTGGCCGGGGGTTGCTGCAACACGCAGTGCAAACTGGTTAGGTTATGGTCTCCTATGAACGCACGTAGGCTGCTTACTATACTAATGTAGTGTTGTGGTCTGTTTCATGCGCTGAAATCGGCTTGACATAGCTATACTGACGCGGCGTTGAAGACCATACGTGCCTTACAGAACGCGGTGGTAACCTACGAGCACTTCACAGTTTTCCTATCTTTAACGAAATCAGTGCTGACAAGCAGGTCAATCCCAATACGCTTGTTATTGAGATAGAGGCCTGCTTGTAGGGCCCGGTCTCGTCAAAGATAGGGAGACTGTGACCTCTTTGCAGATGCTATTCTTGACAAAAAATGTAACGGTCGCTGAGCATGGCATAGCTGGTAGCAAATAAAAAAAAGGATGCGCGTGTAACCTTTAGGTGCGATTGAAGTAAAACTTCTTTGCTATTGACGGTATCAAATGTTATATTAATATCATTCATTCGAATTTTGACCAAATGTTATATTCATTCATTCTTCATGAATAGTAAGCGTTAGTTTCGTCAGAAAAATAAAATCTGAGTTACTCCCTACTCGCGCCTTAAGAAGTTTTACTTCAAAAACATTACATGTTGACTTGTACAAAGGCACTTGCGAAACGTCAAGTATAAAAAGCAGAAAGTATTACAACCAGTTCACAACGCAGTGCGCCTGAGAACAGGCAAGAAACTCGGCGGGCAAGTAGGCAAGAACCTTCCTGGCTCTGGTTCTTTAGTCACGAAGTGGGTAGGGTAAGAGAGAGAGAGAGAGAGAGAGAGAGAGAGAGAGAGAGAGAGAGAGAGAGAACGAGAGAGAGAGAAACAGACAAACCTGCTTGTAAGCGCCGGTCTCGTCAAAGATATACCGGTCACTGAGTACAGCAGACGAGTAGTAGTCGGCGAGGATGTTGAGCAGACAGCGCCGGTCCCAGTCGTCCGTCACGCGCCCGCCGTAGTTGATGTGGCCCGCCGTGTACGTTAGCATCTACACACGGTTGGGAATATAGACATGGTTTTTCATCGTAATTTGACAATTATGCAAAAAGTGGTACTCTGGGAGTGACGACAGATGTGAAAGCTATAGTTATTACGTGTATATATTTGGATCATCGATAGTGAAAAGTGAAGTGAAAAAAACATTTCTTTTGCATAATACATCATGGGCACTTGCAAAACGTAAAAAATACAAAACAAAGGTAGTAGCAGTTGACAACGCGTCCAGCCTGAGAAGAACTGAAATCGAAATCTAATATGTCTTACACCACATAGAAATGGTTAAGTTCGATGTGTCGGTAAGTGTGAACGTTTGCAATCTTAAGTGTTTTTCGCAGTAAAAAAATGGCTGACACGCCATATGAGAAGTTTTCACTGTCAAAATAGCTTTATGCACTTTTTCGTCATAAAAACTTCCAAATTTATAGTTCATCCGTTGCGCATTTTTGTAAAAAAGAGGCGATGGGATGAACAACAGTTTCGATTTACTTTATAATGTAAAGAACTTATATATTTTCATATCTCCAGTCTCAAGCACAATCAAAAGCTTTTTGGCAGACCATAACTTTTTGCTGTTATTGTTCAATTTTTTTAACACATACTACCCGTTCGCTCTAAGTTTGCCGGTCGTCTCGCGTACTACGCTTTTAAGCCAGCGGCAAACTTAGAGCGAACAGGCTATACATACATTTGCTATCTTTAATGATATACTTCTTAATCTACGAGTACTATAAGGATCAGCGTAAAATTCCCTACCTTCAAAGGCACCTCGACGTACTCGTTGAGGAACATGTGCAGTTGTGACATGCAGATGCGAAGGTCTCCGTCCGTGAACTCGTAGGGGATGTTGAACCCTAAAGGTCCGAATTTGCGTCGCTCGATCACTACCCCGTGGAATAGGCAAAGAGAGAATAGGAGCCACTGAAAAGATTGGACAAAGTCTTATCATGAACATGGTAGGCCCAAAAATGGCACCCTGTGGTACACCGTATGTAATGGCACATTGGTCACTAAAGGTAGACTTTCTAACTAAGCGACACAGACGCAACTTCTATAGCGTCACCAATGACGCACGGTCACAGTGGCACGGTGACGTCACTGACGCCGCGTTTGTGTCGCTGAGCTCGAAAGTCGTTCCCTAGAATTTCAAACATTTATATCTGTCGCTCTGTCGCAGCGTCACAGTCGCGGCGCCACTGAAGCTATAGACGCTCGGTTCGAAAGTCTACCTTGAGATAATCTCTCACTTTGACGATCTAAGATCTAAATAAGTAGAATGATAGAAGAAAAAATAACTAAACACTATTCTATAGAGTTACGACAAGTTTGAGACAACATGCACATAATGAATTTCATTGTCTATCTCATGGCATGTTTTTGGAGCTTAGTCTCGCCTCGTTTATCATTCTAAATTCAACCAATAAATCTGATTTCAACAGAAGTAATATTTGACATGATCACTACCTCAATGATTGAATATTCTAGTTTATACTTTACCTTGAACTGGTTAACTTTCGGGTTAGGTTCAGTAGAATTGAAATAGTCAGCAAAATCTGGAACTTGGTTTATGTATGCTTTTAATAAATTTGCCTTCACGCCTCTAGGGGGCTCCACTGTCATCTTGTAACCTGGAATATACAACACAATAAAGGAATGAAGCTCTTCTCTCTTAATTAAAATAGCAGATATTATGTTCTGATTGCTGAAATTTTGGATCGAATTACAGTGTGAATTACTCTCACACGGTGGAGAAAATCTTCGCTGGAACAGAACAATTCTAAAGATCGTTTCTCAGGCACATCACAGGGCCGCCAACTTGAGGACCACTGTCTATAGTCTTACAGACTGTGACAGTGGCCCCAATCGCTAGATGTCGTTATAGTTTTCCATCAGGCGGCGGCATCAATTTGGCGAGCTAAATAAAGAAAAAGGATGGTTATAGAAGTGCTCGGTAATGATAATGAACTTGCCTTGTAGTCATGCCTGCACTGCCTGTCCCAGACCGTCTATGTATAGTTCTTGACAAAAGAAGATAGGCGTGAGTATTAACTATGTTGTGGACATTCACCATCCGAGCGTTGGACGTCCCGGTACTTTACTAATTGCTTATCAAAGTTATTTCTAAGACAAAGCGAGGCAAGTATTCGCTCACTCACCATTCTGCAGCAGCGCTACGGGGAAGAAAGGCGAGGGCGTGGACGTGAGCCACAGGCGGAAGTCCTTGTGTACGAACTCCGGAGATATGTGCTCCACGTTCAGTTCTAGTACCGGCATCCAGGACGGGGACAGGTGGCAGTTCTGGGGACGAGGTTTGCGGAGCAGTCACTGGGTGTGGTCAAGAAGCGTAGGAATCTTAATATATAAGAGTTTGTATGCTATATGTATATTGAGCTTACGACAAGAACGCAGGTACGGAACTTGTCTGATGAAACGGAAATATACTTTTATTCAGAAATGGAAAAACCGGCCAAGTGCGAGTTGGACTCGCATGTAGGGTTTCGTAGCAGCAAGTAACATAATATAAAAGTTCTTATAGCTCGTTGTATCTTTGATTGATGTTTTAACACGTTCGCAGTGGTAGTGATTATTCTAACCGAAAATGGCGGTTTATAACGTACTAAAAAAAACTACCAGCTCTATCTCGTTCAAACCAATTTTCGTTGGTAGTTTTTATGGCAATGTATATCATATATTTTTTTTAGATTTATCACTCTTTTAGTTTAGAAGTTAGAGGGGGGAGACACTTTTCCACTTTGGAAGTCCCTCTTGCGCAAACTATTCACTTTAGAAAAAAATTATGTTAGAAACCTCAACAGCATTTTGGAAGACCTATCTATAGATAACCCACACGTATGGGTTTGATGAAAAAAAAAAATTTGAGTTTCAGTTCTGAGTATGGGGACCCCCAAAATTTACTGCTTTTTTTCTAGTGTTATATAAGAATCTTAATGCGGTTCACAGAATACATCTAGTTACCAAGTTTCAATAGCATAGGCCGTATAGTTTCGGAGAAAATTGGCTGTGACACACGGACGGACAGACAGACGGACAGACAGACAGACAGACATGACGAATCTATAAGGGTTCCGTTTTTGCCATTTGGCTACGAAACCCTAAAAATACTAAACAAAAGACATTTCAGTTTGGATAAACATTATCAGAAGACATTTTAAGTCTTCTGTTTAATGTTTTTCCAAACTGACCGTGGAAACTGGCGTGGACGGAATTTTACCAGTAAATTTCCGTCCACGCATTCAAGTCCCCAGTCCATCGACGTTTCTACTGTTACTCTGGTATAGCCAATGTGCAGGCTTCTATTATGTCATCTTTATGTCATTACAAAGGAAGATTTTAATTTTATTTCGCACTAAGTGGACTGACAATCTCTAAAGCAAAGACACGATGTGATTCTACGCTGCATCGCATAGCTGTTGCATATTTCGCTCTGAAATATAAATAGGAGAAAAAAATGTCTTAAAAAGACCATGGGCTCCGATGCTAACTAGTACTATTGCTATGTACTATCTATCTACATAATAACGATAAGGACATTGAACATTTACCTGGAAAAACACCCAGTTGCCAAAATCACAGCCGATCCTCATCATGTTCTCAGCCAATGGACCTTGTCCTTGACCCAGCGATATGCTCTCGAAACGCTTGCCCATTTTCATTTTGTCAGCGAATTTCATTAGATCTGGAAAGAGGAATTTGGAATATATTTGAATAGGTACCAAGCATTCTGTGTAGCTCTAATGAGAACGTGAATGTCGCAATGGCTGCGATGGAACCTTATTCGGATTTTCAGAACTCAAGCTAGTCTCAAAAGTATGCGGCTCACTTGTTGACCAACGAACGAGTTCAAAACTGGGCTTCAAATCAGGCCAGCGAGAGACAGCCAAATCTGTTCAGCCATTAGAACGTGGTTGACTAACAAACATCTACAGAAACTGTCACATTTATAATAATCCCAGCTGACCCGCGCAACTTCGTTTGCGCCACATAAGAGAGAGTATTACCTGTTCCCGTCGCATTTACTCCCGTCGCGTTGAGTTTACTCCCGTAGCGTCTCGTCGTTAATATTCAATACTACGTGAGAGAGAGAGAGAGAGAGAGAAAGGTTTCTCGTCGCGTGTACTCCCGTCGCATTATTTTTAAGAACAATTTCGTTTATGAAAGAGGTATCCCGTGGCATTATTGTAGAAAAAAATGATTGCCATTAAAATGGTTATTATGCACCAACCCAAAGATAGACACATGCTATCGCGCAATTTTTTTAGAACTTTTTTAAGAGAAACAATTTTGTAGTACCTACATATTTTTTACACAACTATAAATATTTCGGAAGCGCTCGTGGACCCGCGGACTCAGTGTTCTGTAAACGATCACTGCAGTAAGCAACTTTCACTATGGCCGGTCCATGGATGGGTGACCGTCCATGTGATCACTTTGTGACATTTATTTAAGCGTTCCCGTGCTTCGGAAGGCACGTTAAGCCGTTGGTCCCGGTTGCCAGTAAAACGGCAGTCGTTAAGCTAAGTTGAAGGCTTTATTTCAACAGCAGGCAGTCACAACCTGCGCCTGTCCATTTAAACACGGCAATACGGCTCACCACCTATTACGTGGGACAAATTATATGAAGGTGAAATGTGGGCATATAATATGCCTCTGCCTACCCCTTCGGGGATAAAGGCGTAACCATATGTATATATATGAATATTTACGAAGCTCTCAAAAGGAATAACATTTCTTCCGTTTTTGAAACATTTACTATTACTGCTCCGCTCCTATTAGTTGTAGCCTGATGCTATATAGCCTATGACACTCCACAATAACGAAGTTTTCTATTGGTGAAAGATTTTTTAAAATCGGTTCAGTAGATCCCGAGATTACCCCTTACAATTTAACAAATATACAAACACACAAACTCTACTTCTTTATAATATTTGTATAGATTACTAGATACTTAGATAGTGCCCACGGCTACACCCGCGTGGTAAGATCACGTTCATGCTTTCCATGGCAATGTTTTCCCAGGATAAAAAGTAGTCTATGCGTTATTTAATTAATCTATCCCTGCACCAAATTTCAGTTCAACTGCTAGACAGTGATTGAGTAACAACACTCAAACATCTTTACAAACTGTCACATTTATAACATCAGTAGGATTCAAAAATTGCAGATCTACTCGACAGCTACAGTATACACAATATACCTGCAGCGGGATCAGTCCCGGTAGACAGCACGAATATAATAGGCGCCAGAGGGTCAGACTCTGCATACAATGCCGCCAGGTCTGCTGGTTGCGGCTCCACGAACCGCGCGCCCAGGCCCATCACCACGTAGTCCTGGAAACCATGGGGTTTTTACATGGGGCACACATTTTATAAGTGTAACTGTGTAGAAACCTAAACTTATAGTCACAGAGTATTATAGATACCGGGATATTCATCATATGTTTCCGATATTTCGGTACTATAGCAGTCGCCATCAGCACGGAGGAACTGAGTACTGGCGATTGAATGAGAAGGTCCTCCATTATCACGGTAGTGCCGAAATATTCATTCATACCGTATCCGTAAATTAAGTAAAGTTATCGTACCATGTACAAAGATAGTTACTATTCATAATTTTGTATGTGATAAGTGATCCGATAAATAGCTCACTTTGTTATAATGGACTGAAAAATGTGAAACCATAAAGTTACCTCCTGTAAGGCAAGGTCTAGTCGAAAATTAACTTGACTTTTTCCACTTTATGAATGAATTTCGGTCATAATTATTTTACCCTAATTGCTACAAAATACCCAAATTTTATTGCTATACACCAGTTATCTAATTAAATTTACTACAATAATGTAGGATGATATGAATAAATATACTCAGTGGGGATTAAACATCGTCACCTGCAATCCGGGTATCAGCTTATCCGGACGGAGACATTTCAAAACGAGCAACTTCTGGAACATGTCGAACTGACACTCTTTGGGGTACGGCAGTCTACAGGGAGGGGAAGACATTATTTAGTACTCACCTACCGATAGGTAAACTATGGAGCAGTGTAGAAATGAAGAACCACTAACTTATTAGTGACTAGATGATGCTCGCGGCTTCACCCGCGTGACATTCGGTACCCGTTTCCGCTTTCTTTGGGAACATGTTCCCGGGATGAAAAGTAGCCTATGTGTTATTCCAGAGTAAGCTATCTCAGTACCAAATTTAAATCCAATCCGTTCAGCCGTTAGAGCGTGATTTAGTAACAAACATCCAAACCTCTTCTCAAACTTTCACATTTATAATATTACTAGCGGACGTCACGCGGTTTCACCCGCGCAGTTCCCGTTCCCGTGGGAATACGGGAATAAAATATAGCCTATGTTCACCGCAAAGAGTGTAGCTTCCCAACACTGAAAGAATTTTTCAAATCGGTCAAGTAGTTCCGGAGCCTGTTCGTTACAAACAAACAAACAAAAAAACAAATCTTTCCTCTTTATAATATTAGTATATAGAAGTAGGATAGGATTCTTAAGTAGCCGCTCAATCCCGCCGGTGGCGTGGTCACGCCGGCGTATCCATAGGCGGTGCCCACGGCACCGGCGGGAACGGCGGCTGCACGCCGGACGTCACACAATATATCCTTATTTCTTTTACAGGAGTCGTACTACATAAATACTTACTGTTTCATCATGCTGGATAACTGACGAAAATAACTACACTAAATCCGAGAACACCCCATGTGTAATGGATTTATGATATTTGGCCGAAAATTAGGATGGGGAAAATGAAGGAGTACTCTCAGATTTTACCATGTAATTCAAAATAAAAAGCAGTTTTCTGACATAAATTATTTTATTTACAAAATATACACATCAACAATTCACTTTCACCAAAAAAATAATAATCTGTAGATATAAAATCTCCGAAAATAAAATAAAATATTACTGCCTATTTATTTGTTTATTTTTTTGTTTATTTTGGGGATATCGAGGCTATGTAATCTTAAATTATTAAAAAAAAACCCTTCATTTTTATTATTGATTTTCACATAAATTATTCATATGTTAAGTGTTAAATGGTATTTTGACAAAAGATTATAGTTTCTATTGAGAAAATCTCAACAAATATCAGTTAAATACGAGCACTGCACAACAAAAACAACAACAAAAAATAATGGTGACCTTCGCGTGTTATTTTATCAAATTTTACAAATTTAACTTCGAATTACACTGAAAATATTTATCACAGCTGTTAAACAACATGATAGGATAACTTTAAATGCAAAACAACAATATTTGAAACAGAATAAACGAAAATATTCAAAATTAATCGTATTAATACTTTCTAGGAACGGCGCCAAACAAACAATAAATAATGACAGCGATCAAATCGTGATTTCGACTTTTTTTTTCATTACATTCACTCGGCAAGCTATCTCATTCAGTACCATAACCAATTCTACACATTAATTTATACAGAAAGACTTAGACCCGCGACCATACAGCCATAGATATCGAAAAATGTGCGAGGAGAACCAAACGAAAAAAGTTGGCCGCCTTGGTTGCCAAAGCAATCGACTGTGCGGGAGATTGGCAACTCGGGTTTCATGCGGCATTCAACGGGTAGTGGTGCTGAGATATGTAAATTTCAGTGCACGCTTAGCGTAGTATCGCCGTTTTGGGATTAATAAAATGTCCTGATTCGAAAATAAATCAACTAAAGATTTAAAACTAAGATTTAAAACTTGTTTTAGTGAACTCTAGTCCACTAAAACAAGTTTTAAATCTAAGATCCAGTACGCGCCGTAGGGTACTAACAGAGATGTGTTAAGTAGGTAGATAGTCTCTGAACGACAGCAAAGCGTCCAAAATTTTAAGCGCCAACTGTTGGCGGATAAGTGCCGATCCGCATTTAGTGCACATTCTGTTGTCAAGGGATAAGCTTGTGTCACGTGACAAAATTTGATTGTTTAAAATGTCGAATTGTGCAATAAAAGTGTGTCGAAATTACAGAAAATATTAAAAAACAGCCAGGAATGTCTGTAAGTAACTCGAAACTTATCACAATTTTATGAAATCTATTTATTTACGCATGTCTAATTTCTTCGACTCGATCTTGACGTTTTTGTTGGTGTTGCCAGTTTCCAATTCAGAATTCCCCAAATTAAATAAGTAAAGAATTACCTAGGTATGGAAATGGAACTAAATTATTAGAGAGTCGTAAAATAAATAATTTGGAAACGGTCAAGTGTGAGTCGAGAATAGTGAAAATCGACCTATACAATTGTTCGGACTCAGTAACGAGAAACTTGGCATACTTTAAATTAAGGAAATCATTTAAAATATCTAAATGTGAGTTATAAATGGTGAAATCTGTACAAATGTTCTTAAGCTGAAGGGTTTGTTCGTTTGTTTGAACGCTAGGATCTCGGGAACAACTGGTTGGATTTCAAAAAATCTTTTACGTTTCGTTAGTTCATTTATGGAGTTCATACCACTAGACTTGGGTAGGTACAGTTCGTACTGCCGGACGTGTTAAGGTGCTCCCTCACCGGGAGCATTCGCCTGTAATGTAACAAATTAGATTCGACTCGAGCATTACGTTACGATGCTACCTCCCTGACCGACGAGCGTTCGCATGTTATGTAACATTTATAGATTCGACTCGAGCATTACGTTACGGTGCTACCTCCCTGACTGACTCGAGCATTCGCATGTAATGTAACATTTATAGATTCGACTCGAGCATTACGTTACGATGCTACCTCCCTGACCGACACGAGCATTCGCGTGTAATGTAACATTTATTATAGACTAGCTGATGCCCGCAGCTTCGCCTGCGTGAAATTTTGTTCTCTTTTCCGCGTCTCATGGGAACTTATTCCCGGGATAAAACTTGTATCATTTCAGACTATAATCTATCTCTGTAGGTGATTACATGATAATTTTGCAATCCAATATGGCCGCCGCGCCGAAATCACAAAATTTCATGATGGGTATCGTTTAAGGGGGTTTTTGGTATGCTGAGTACGAATTTCGGGTTAATTTAGAGATCCAATATGGCCGCCGCGCCGAAATCACAAAATTTCATGATGGGTATCGTTTAAGGGGTTTTTTGGTATGCTGAGTACGAATTTCGGGTTAATTTAGAGATCCAATATGGCCGCCGCCCCAAAATCACAAAATTTCATGATGGGTATCGTTAAAGGGGTTTTTTGGTATGCTGAGTACGAATTTCGGGTTAATTTAGCGATCCAATATGGCCGCCGCGCCGAAATCACAAAATTTCGTGATGGGTATCGTTTAAGGGGTTTTTTGGTATGCTGAGTACGAATTTCGGGTTAATTTAGCGATCCAATATGGCCGCCGCGCCGAAATCACAAAATTTCGTGATGGGTATCGTTTAAGGGGTTTTTTGGTATGCTGAGTACGAATTTCGGGTTAATTTAGAGATCCAATATGGCCGCCGCGCCGTTATCACAAAATTTCATGATGGGTATCGTTTAAGGGGTGTTTTGGTATGCTGAGTACGAATTTCAGGTTAATTTAAAGATCCAATATGGTCGCCGCGCCGTTATCACAAAATTTCATGATGGGTATCGTTTAAGGGGTTTTTTGGTATGCTGAGTACGAATTTCAAGATAATTTTGCAAAATTAACCCTAAATTCGTACTCAGCATATCAAAATTCCAATTATACGCTTTGCTACATGAAATTTTACAACGGTGGCGAGGCAGCCATATTGGATTGCAAAATTTACCTGAAATTCGTATTTGGCACACCAAAAAACCCCATAAACGATATACAACATGAAATTTCACAACAGTGGCACGGCGGCCATTTTGGATGGCAAACGTTAACCTGAAATTCGTACTCAGCATACCAAAAAACCCCTCATACGATATACAGCATGAAATTTTACAACGGTGCAAGGCGGCCATCTTGGATTGCAAAATTGACCTTAAATTCGTACTCAGCCTACCAAAAAACCCCTTAAACGATACCCATCATGAAAGTTTGTGATAACGGCACGGCGGCCATATTGGATCTCTAAATTGACCCGAAATTCGTACTCAGCATATCAAAAAACCCCTTAAACGATACCCATCATGAAATTTTGTGATAACGGCGCGGCGGCCATATTGGTTCTCTAAATTAACCCGAAATTCGTACTCAGCCTACCAAAAAACCCCTTAAACGATACCCATCATGAAAGTTTGTGATAACGGCACGGCGGCCATATTGGATCTCTAAATTGACCCGAAATTCGTACTCAGCATATCAAAAAACCCCTTAAACGATACCCATCATGAAATTTTGTGATAACGGCGCGGCGGCCATATTGGTTCTCTAAATTAACCCGAAATTCGTACTCGGCATACCAAAAAACCCCTTAAACGATACCCATCATGAAATTTTGTGATAACGGCGCGGCGGCCATATTGGATCTCTAAATTAACCCGAAATTCGAACTCAGCATACCAAAAAACCCCTTATACGGTATCCAACATGAAATTTTACAACGGTGGCGCGGCGGCCATATTGAATTGCAAAATTAACCAGAAATGCGTACCTACTCGTACTACTATTTTTTTCCCAAAATCATTTGACATCTTAGATCGTATGTCCACCTATTTTAAATACGGACCAGTGTGCAGCCGGCCAGCCGCAATAAAAAAAGCGCACTCATGGTACAAGTTGTATTAAAACATTACACATTGTATCATTACAAGGTGCGCAAAGCGCATTGATGTTACGAGTTGTATATAAACGATACACATTGTATCATAACAAGGCGCGCATTGTAATGCTCGATTCTCCTCCCTCACTGGTGTAACCTCGTCTTGTATCATTACAAGGCGCGCATGCATCCGCGTATCTAGAAACATCTAAAATGTCTAACTTAATCATACAGATAAGACATTACAATTCCATTTTATAAATTATTTCCATTTTATGATCACTTGAGAACAAAACTTTAGCATGATTAGTTTCCCGAAAAAATGGGAAGTGTCTTTAGCCGGCGTCACTACACACTGACGCAAGGCGTATGTAAGACAGCACGCTCACGCACACAATCATGCGTTAGTACGGCAGTTTTTGTTGCAGTGATCACGAGGCGAGAGGGTTTCTAGGTAGTTAGTATTCTTAGGGTACTAAGTAAAATTGTTTACATTTTTTACATGTTTATTGGTAGGCACTTTATGGCATTAGTCTTGGTCAGTAAGATGACAGACGATTAACCAAGTTGAAGGCACTATGGACGGCCTGAAATTTTTGTGTTTAAAGGCTGATTTTATTGACTGATAGCTTATGTAAATAGTTTCCTGGGGTATCTATCTGAGGGCTTACCCGGGGCTCCCAACCGGCTGTTCAGCAAAATAAGATTTTTTAGTAGGTAGGAGTCCGGCATAGCATCCATGAGGATTACCCTCACGTAAAAAAATCGTATGTGAATAGCCTATTTTACGTACTTATGAGGATTATAAGCGTCATAGAATGACTTATAAAACTTGATGTTCTCCATGAAATCGTCCAGCATGTTGTGCATAGTGGGGACGGAGTAATTGAGTTGTTGCAGCTCCATCCACATGCGGTCCGATATCCACTTGGGCTCGGGGTTTGGTAACTCCTGCGAAAGGAAGTATATAGGTACAATTATTATATTATACAGTATTAGCTGGCCTGCGCAGCTTTAACTCAGTGTTTTGTAAACTATCATTGCGTGAAGCAACATTCGGTATGAATGGTTCTGGAGCCATGACCACTTAAAATTTAAATACTTAATTTTACTCTCTCTTCAAACAACCTCGTAAGTTGAGCGCTCAAGATGTATACCAGACAATAAATTTCTATTAATTAGTAAAAAAAATTACAATACACCTATCATAAACCTAAAAATAGAGCTTGAACACTGTGAAAGTAGTATTTATATAAACAAAAGTGGATTTTATTTCAAAGGGATAAAGTCGCAAATAAATAATACTCTAACAAAATTTTACTTGCTAAATAACCCACACCATTTCGTATCTAATGCAAAGGCGCTTAAAACTAAAATGAGGTTTATGTGGTTGAAATAAAGTCTATATTTGTTTAACAGCCATTTAAATCACAAATTCAAAACAAAACTTACAACATCGATCTTCCCGCCCGTCAGCAGGAAGTTAAATTCAGTATGGTTGATAATCCCCTTGTCGAGCAGTATGCGGGCACACAGCAGGAACGCGAACAGTAGCTTGTGTCGTTCAAACAGACTGCGACACACGTTCTGGTATAATAAGAACGTGAAATGTTCTATTATGATTTCGACGCGCTCGATTATTTCCTCTGAAATGGGTAAAAAATGGGAAATAAGTTATGATTGTAAAGTAGATGGCGCCTGAGTGCAGTGCTGTTCCTCCCATGAAAACTTAATCCTAGTATAAATAGAGTAGGCTTCGTAGATTATTTTTAATCCCTGTACCTAATTTCACCTAGATTTGATAAACCATTAGTGCGTGAAAGAGTAACAAACATTTACACATCTACACTCAGCACTCACAAAATTTCGCATTACACATAATATTGATAAAAGTAAAAATAGATAAAAGAATAGCACCAATAACCTTATTTAAATATCGCGTTCAAGGAAACTGAAAAAAAATGCCGCCTTCGCTAGTGTAGTCAGGTTTTAAGAATACCTCCGATTAATATATTATTATGGCGAACAAGTGCAACATCGTTTCCGAGAATCCCAGCAGAAAATGTCTTATTTACGTGAATTGACATGATGTAGAATGTCGTAGGTGTTGCAGGTCTCTGTGTCGATAAATGTCGATGGCTGGATTACCACAAACATACGTACACATTTATTCCCAAAGGAGAAAGCAGAGAGATTTCACCATTCGTTTTTCACCCATGTCACAGTTAGTACGCCTTTTGCCGTATTAAATAGATGGAAGATATATTGTACCATTTCAAGACTTACCATTCGGCTCAGTCTCCGCCATGGCCCTTATGAACAGCTTCACGAACCACTCGAGCGAGTACTGGTACATGGGGTCCACATTGGCCATGTCCGACAGACAGAAGAACAGAATCTGGCCGCGATTGGCCACAGGCACGTAGTCCTCGCGAGCTATGTCGATCTCTTTGGTCGTGCGTTCTATGTCGTCTACTTTTATCTGAAAGAAAGAAAGTTATTTGGTTTCAGTTGCTAGTTCTGAATGGAATCTATTAAAACATATTACATAAATACATATTATGGTCACGCCTTTAACCCCAAGGGGTAGCTTAACTTAAGCGTAGCTTGGCTTAACGACTGTCATTTAAATGGCAACCGGGAGCAACGGCTTAACGTGCCTTCCGAAGCTCATAATCGCTCAAATAAATGTCAGAAAGTGGTAACATGGCTGGTCACTCATCCAAGGACTGGCCATAGTGAAAGTTGCTTACTGACGTGATCGTTTACAGAACACTAATTCCGCAGGGCCACTAGGTTTTGTTAAAACATATTATAACTAACAATTGAAGCTTATCGAACGAGACAACCCTAGTTTTTAGCAATCTATACTCTGTATACTTATAGCTTGATCTCTACCGTTTGACATAAAGTCTATTCTTGTTTACGTTTGTAGAACTGTCACAGAGATCAAACTTTATTTGACAGAGCATTCATCGTGCGGACGTCGTCGGGTCCATAGCTTGGTACAGTGGTGAAACTTGTATCGATGACAGGCACTTGCAACTCAGATGTAGCTTTAGGGTGAAAAACCCCTGAGTCCTGACCGTGGACGGTTTAGTCTAGGAATGACTGATTCGCGAAATGACTACAGAGTCCATATATGAACAATTCTTAAAATTTACAATTTCAAATGATTTCATCATACTCTTGTTTGGAGTCAGCGCCACATGTTTTCTTCTTCCATTCCTTCTTAGTACTCGTTGTCTCAACATTCACTCCTTTCATATTCACATCACTCTTCAAATCGGTTGGGAACGAGGAAAGTGTTTTTCAAAAACGAGGCTTCCCTTCACCTAGGTGTTCCTAAACGTTCCTTACACAATTCAAGCATCGGCCTGCAAATATAGATCGTGCCATTCATGAAGACGCGCTCCACTTGTTTCTCAAAGCTTACAGTGCAACTTTACTAACTTCCGCGTGTATTTATTTTTTTTATATCGATACACATTATTGATCAAACAAATCAGCCTATAGCAGCCTACTGCTGGACCTAGGCCTCTTCTTGTTCACACCACAATACACGGTCCTGCGCCATTCGCATCCAGTTCCAGCCTGCAAGACCTAGGTCGTCGGTTTATATGGCGGGTGGACATTCCACCCCACATTTACCGAGTCGCGGTCTCCGCTCTGGAACCAGTTTGCTCTATCAGCCGTCAGTTTTTTAGAGATGTGGCCAGCCGGCAAGGCAATACACTAATTATCAATAACTACTAATTAGTAGTAGTTAGTAGTAGAAAATATCATAAACTAAAGAAGAAGATAGCAAACTTGCATAGCAAGCGATTTGAGAAAAGAGGCGCTTTTTTTATTTTTTTTATACCACCAAGGTGGCAGACAAGCATACGGCCCACCAGATGAGTACAATGGGCGCAACTAACCAGAATCTCGGCGCTCTTGATTTTAATGGCCTCGAGGGTAAGAATGAGAGGAACATCATCCACCGGAGAGCCTTCACTGTTGGACAGTCCGAACAGAATGTCGGCCTGCATCTCCGCCAGTTGTGACGCCATTTGCGCGCGTGACACTATCAGTTGACCGCGGAGTTCTTCTAAGTCGGGACGCTCTTGGGCTACTACGATGGATAGCAGCTGCTCTGAGAGGCCACTGTTGACAATATACAGGCCTTGAAAACCTACGACTTAGTCTATCTGTGAAGAAAGCGCGTTGCCCAGTCTACCCGTGTCTCGAAACGAAACCCGAAAAATAATATGGTCAATCACTGTCCCAAAATTATTGAGAATCTTTATTTAGATCAAATAAATCTATACTAATATTATAAAGAGAAAGGATTTGATTGATTGTTTGTTTGTTCGTATGTTTGTTTGCATCGAATAGGCTCCGAAACTACTGAACCGATTTGATTTGAAAAATTCAACTATTAACAATTTATGAACATACCTGGGCACCAAGGCAAAGTTGACAATCTGCACCTTGACGGAGGTCTCCGGCGTGTACTTGGGGTTGGGCAGCTTCGTGGTCATGTAGAGGCGGAACCCGGGTACGAACGGGATCAGCGAGTCGCCCAGCTTCAGTACTAGCTGGCCCGCTTGTCGGAAGTATTGGCGCTGGAAAGTTATTACATTAAACATGTTATAAATTGTTGACAGTACAGGGTGAAAGAATCTAGCATGATTTCAGCTTGAAAGCTGGTAACTATTGAATTTCTCGAGCAGCCATTACCTATCATTAAGTGTATGTTTGTATGTATGTACACTGTACAGACTGTGTCTGCACATTTCTTTGTCAGAATGATACTTGACAGGGTTTCTTTGAATCGGTCCAAAGACATTTTATTAGTCATTTCCAGTTTATTTAAAATTCAAATCGGAAATGGGTTATGCTAGGCAGGTGTAGTTTCTTCAGATTTCGCACGCGTTGTTAGATGCCTTTAACCGATATAAGTACTCGGCACACAATACGGCAAAAAGTAACTCTTTATACACAGTTTTATTACACATTAGCTGATGCCCGCGTAAAATTTGTTAACGCGGGAACTAATTCCCGGGATAAAAATTAGCCTATGTGTTATTCCAGACTATAATGTATCTCTGAACCAAATTTCAGCCCGATCCGTTCAGCGGTTTGAGCGTGAAAGAGCAACAAACATCCACACTCACAAACTTGCGCATTTATAACATTAGTAAGAAGTAAGATAGTAAGATGCATTGTACAAACAAGCGAAGGGTACGTACCTTGAGCACAGGGTCCAAGGCCGGGTCCAATTCCTGCCCAACATTCTCCAACAACAACGGTTTGCCGAACCTCAGCGCTGACTCGAAATTCCGCAGCAAGTCGCGGTCATTCGGCTTGCACACTATTAGACCCTCAATTTTGCCCTGAAAATAATTAGTTTTAAAGTTCTTTAATTTGGTTACAAGAGCTCTATAAACATTGCGAATATGAAAACCAGCCGAGTGGGAGAAACTCTAGTACGAAGCGTTCCGAATCAAAAAAAATATCCCGTTTTTAGTATGGGAGCCCCGCTAAAATATTGAGGTATCTATTTAAATTTGTTGTTACAGCGACAACAGAAACACATAAATCTGTGAACATTTTACTAACTAGCTTCATGAGCTAAAGTCTCGTGACGGACAGCAGATTCTCTGCTTTTACCCTTAGAGTACGGAATCCTAAAAACGAGCTATGGTCTGACTTCTAAACTCGGCTCATACATCGGCGACCCGTGTTCTGGTCTACGGATTGCCGAGATCAGTCAATGTATAGTTCTTTCACAATCTCTTAAATTGTGGAATGATCACCCAGGCTCGGATTTCCCAAACACCGACAGTATGGGGTCTTCAAAAGGGGTCTTAGAAAGTTCTTATAGGGTCGGTAGCGCGTGTATTGATCACAGTTCATAAGATGGACCGTATCTTAGGGCCCACATAAAAAAGGGGCAAACTGCACTCACCATGGCCCGGATCCACTTGTTGGCCTGCGTCTGCGGGTCGATGATGAGCGGCCAGCGCCGCGAGTTGGAGATCAGCACCGCCGACTCCACCGACATCAGGTCGCGCGGCAGCCCGTACATCTGCCACGTTCTGCAACACCAAGTGACCATGCTCCACCATCACATTATAATGGGACTCCTTCCCAGGGACTCAAACTATCGGTATAGGAAATTTCATCTAAATCGCTTTAGCAGTTTAGTCATGAAAGCGTACCTAACAGACAGAGAGACAGAGTAACTTTACTTTTGCCTTTATAATATTAGCAGGGATGTCACCCAGGGATAGTGTAATTTCCCAGCAATATTTTTCACATCAGTCCAGTAGTTTGGGAGCCTATTGTACACAAACATACAAGCAATCAAATTTTTCCTCTTTATAATATTAGTATACGTAAATTACACGTAGACACAGAACAAATAAACGTGCTCATCACACAAAGAGATTTGCCCTAGGTGGGAATCAAATCCACTTACGTAACGTAACCTTAATCAAAAGGATAATCAAGTTTGAGAGTGATTATGTTGCAATATAAAATTTTGTAAAATCTCGCATGCAGTGCATGTCAAAAATATAGGTCAAACCTTTGAACAAGATAGTCGCTTCTATATTATTGACACTGACTGACTGTGAAGAGCTGTCCTGGATGTTGGAATGTGATACGGTTATCAGAACGGTTATGTTTTCTTTATTCCCGGCGATGGCAGTACACTTGCTTACTATTACGTGTGACCACCAAGACTACTGGCAAAATGTAGGTGTGTAAATTTATCCCTGCCTCCTAGCTAGGGGCTATGAGCAATCTGAACGGGTGTTTGTATTTTGAATTTCATTTTAAAAACCTATAGCAGCCATACTATTCTTTTCTATTCTAATCACGCGTTTTCCTTCCCTTAAAACCTTGGCTATTCAAGCGGAGCGTGAAGAGGCACATCACAGGGTTGCCAACTTGAGGACCACTGTCAGAAGTCGTACGGACTGTGAGAGTGGCCGCCAATCGCTAAATGCCGCCAAGGATTTCATCGTGCAAGTGAGGTGAATTGGGTGAGTTTAATACAAAAAAGAAATGCGTTCTGCGAAAATATCGTGGTGTTAGACTGACCTGATCTGGACAGCATCACCCAAGGTGCTGAGAGGAGTGGCGCCGGGCGTGTGCGGCACTTCCACGTCCTGGTTGTAACATAGAGCTAAATCAGAAAACCATCTACTATCGGTTAGGTCTTACTGGCTGCAATAATAATATAACTTAATTACCAACGTTATAGGACGTGTAGTTATTTAGACTAGTAGTTTCAAAATAAAAACACACTTTTTTACAAGTGGAAATCTGTCATCAGTGTCATGGATGCTAAGCCGGACTCTTACCGACTAAAAACCTCACGTTTCCTACGGTTAGGAGCCCCAGGTAAGCCCTCAGAAGCATATCCCCAGTATTCCTAACACACTTCGGCTACTACTGCGGTCTCACTTAAGCGGCAGGTACTACCTTTCCCGCCTACTACTTCCTTTGTGTTAAATACATTCCCTACTTATAATATCAAGTACCTATGTAAATATGTATACAAACCACAATATGCTGCACCCACTCCGCCAGAAGCTCCCTTCTGAACTCATCTGTGAATGGAGTTATGTATCCCACAGCACCTAGCGAACGTACAATGTTATAAAGACGTAAAGTCCTCAGCCCTCCTTAGACAAGTGGCACAAGCGTAAATCGCAAACGAAATGAAAGAATAATCGACCAATCACACCCAAGCTCGTCATCAAGCTTCATGAGCTTGGGTGTGATTGGTCGATATATTCTTTCATTTCGTTTGCGATTTACGCTTATGCCACTTGTCTAAGGGGGCTGTACCTCTTTTTAAGAAAATTGCGCAATTGGGTGTCGTTGAAATGGAAAACTGTTAAAGGATATAGCAGAAGTACATAACGTTATTTTTAACTGATAAATATAACGGCCGACATAATATAGTTACCTATCAGGTATAATGTTCAAGTCCATAATATGAATCATTATCTATACAAATAAATAAACAAGTGCATGCGTAAATTATTTTCGTTTATTTCTTTCTGTGTGTTCAGGTAACTGACCGAACGTCAGGACCTGACTGACTGGATTTGGGCGGCATTTTCACTGGTAGATAGCTGATATAACAGGGAGTAACTAAGTTAGAAACACTTTAAATTCTACACCGAAGTGTAGGATTTAAAGCATTATTAAAGCAAGGATTGTCACTTCCCTGAGTTTGAACCACGTGTACATGTTGTATTTTAAAACTAGCACTCACATGCGCTAAGCAATATGTCTCCGAGGATGTTGATGATGTCCACGTCCAGATCTTTGATGGTCTTGATCCAGCGAACTCGCTCGCTCGATAGTCCATTTAGTAACCTAGGGAATAATGACAAATTATGAATGACACTTTAAATTTAAATATAATATTGATAATTAGTATCAAAAAATGTATTTCAATTTAAAGTTACATAATATTATAAATTAATAAACTAAATTAAATTTCTTTTTGACGCTGGGAACACATTTACGCGCCGTCATCCCAGCCGCGGGGGCAGCTGGGCAGGTGTGTGGGATTCCTGACACCGGAATAGGACCGTCTTACCCACTAAACCCCAAGGTGTTACTCCTCACCCTATAGCCGGGCCGAAGGATTTCGAGAGGATTACTCACGTCGACCCGGCTAGTGGCGCCCCATAAATTCGGGGCTCTCCTCGGGGAAGTCAAATGGGTGACTCCCCGGAGTTCGCTAAGGAGCTGAAAACCACGCCCGCACCTCCACCCCTCTCGAGCAAGCCTCTGTAAGTGAGGAGGTAAAGAGCAGCTGGTGCGGGCGTGCACTAATAGGCACCCGCGGAACACAGGGATGGTGGATGTAGTACTATTATAATAATATTATCTTTGACACAATGCATACTCATTTCACGTTATCACCGCTAGCCGCTCGGACGCTATTATTCAGTTCACTTCCATAAGACTCTTTACGTTAAATCGCGCTGCTATCGCCGTCGCCCCGCTCGCCGCTGACATTGAGGCCTAAGAATCCCGTACAGCTACAGACAATAAAGACCGACGGCCGATGGAGCAAACGAGTTTTGAAGTGGAGACCGCGACTTGGCAAACGTGGGGTAGGACGTCCTCCACCCCTCACATGGACGACGATCGAGCGAAAAAGTCGCAAGCTGGGACTGGATGCAGAAGGCGCAGAACCGTCTGTTGTGGCGTAGATTGGGAGAGGTCTACATCCAGGTATGGACTGCCAAATGCAGATTTGATTAATGTAACAGACAAGAATAGATGCGTACCGTTTGGCGCGGTCCATCCTCGCGAGGCACTGGTTTATGTCTTCCTCCATCTTACGCTTTTCTTCCTCTTTCTCTGCTAGATACGCATTCAGCTTGGCGATACCTTCCAGAAGGGCCTGCATCTTGGCGCGGGCGTTCGCCAACATGGCTGGAATCACATGAAGATAGTTTCATTAGAGTAGGTCACAATGTAACGGGTATTGGGCACTTCGTCTCGCTTGTGCAGTTGGTTTATTCTCGGTTGGTCTTATGTGCAGTTGGTCTCGTTTACAGTTGGCCCCATTCGAAGCTTGTCCCACTTTCTTATATCACTAAGGTGGCAGACAGACATAAGGCCCGTCTGATGTACTGGTGGTCACCCTCAAGGAAAATTAGTTTAACAGTAAGCTCATTACCTTAAACCAATTTTCTCCATCCAAAGGTTGCCTGGTAGAAATCGCTTTTTGTGATAAGGCCGCCCATTGTACCTTCCTCTTGTACGGAATCTATGTACTCTATTTATATTTACATGGTGTACAATAAAGTATATAATTAATAAATAAATAAATAAATTAATGAATAATTGAACCAGGGATCCTGGTCTAATCCTTCCTATTGACATGATAAATGTTAAAGTTGTTTATTAATCAATCACGCTGCGCTGTAACGGCGGAATGGTTATGGCTGAACTATAGAAATAATACATACATACATATATCCACGCCTTTATCCCCGTAGGGGTAGGCAGAGGTATATATACGCCTACATTTCACCAATAGTTTTTGTCCCAGGTAATGGGTGGTGAGCTACTACACTGTTGTAATAACAGTGTTGAAATGGACCGGCGCAGGTTGTAACGACCTACAATTTAAATGTTTTAAGCCGCCCATAAGGCCTTCAACTAGGCTCAACGCTTACATCCGGTAACCGGGGTTCATTTCGAGTTTTCCTTCTCCTACGCAATAGATCGTTTTGAGAAAGTATACCCTAAGTAGGCTCCGAAACTACTAGACCGATTTGAAAAATTATTTCACTGTTGGGAAGCTACAGTATCCCCGTTTAACATATTACTATATCCATACTAATATTATAAAGCTGAAGAGTTTGTTTGTTTGTTTGTTTGAACGCTAGGATCTCAGGAACTACTGGTTGGATTTAAAAAAAAATTTTACAGTTATATAGTCCATTTATCGAGGATGGCTATAGGCTATATAAAATCACGATAAAACGAATAGGAGCGGAGCAGCAATCAAGAATGTCTTGAAAACGGGGATTATTTCTTTCTTTTGAGAGCTTCCGAGGCGTACGTTGCGTAAATGGTTACAGTTAGGTAAAAATTGTGTATTACAAAATTGTTTCTCGTAAAAAGTTCTAAAAAAAAGTCCGCGACAGCATATGTCTATCTTTTAAGGTTCGCTCACAATAACCTAATTTACCTATCTGTTAATGTTTGCTCAAGATATAATGAAACTGAAAAGTTTGTTTGTGCTAGGATCTCAGAAACTACTGGTTGCATTTCAAAAAATATTTTACAGTTTAATAGTCCATTTATCGAGGCTGGCTAATGGCGATATAACATCACGCTAAAACGAATAGGAGCGGAGCAGCCATGAATAATGTTTCGAGAACGGGGATTATTTCTTTCTTTTGAGAGCTTCCATTGCGGACGCTGCACAAATAGTTAAAGTTACGTAAAAATTGTGTATCACAAAATTGTTCCTCTTAAAAAGTTATAAAAAAAGTCCTTTACAGCATATGCCTATCTTTTAAGGTTCACTTACAATAACCCTCTTAATAAGTTTAAAAGTATGAGCGACGCACCGGGAGTAAACTTGGTCTGCAGTGGCAGCCAGTCAACTGAACTATAAAAACCGGCCAAGTGCGAGTTGGACTCGCACACGATGAGTTCCATACCCAAAAACGGATGGGTGGAAGTAAAAGCGACGGGAAACATTATATCACTTTAACACCTCTTTCCTTCTCACTCTCATCTGACGCAAACGAAGTTGCGCGGGTCAGCTAGTGGCTATATATTATTCCCGCATCCCCGCGGGAACGGGCACTGACCTTCGACGGCGGCGAGGTCTGTCTGCGCCTTGGCCAGCGCCTCCTTCTTGGGCTTGACGGCCTTGTTGACGTGGTAGAACTTGTACATGGCGTGCACCCACATGCAGAGAGACTGGCACGCCTTCGACACCTACAAAAGCAGACTTTTTAGGGTTCCGTATCATAAAGAGTGAAATGGGATCCTGTTACAGAGACTGCTGTCTGTAACGAGGCTGTATCAAATTCTTGCAGCTGATGTAATTCTGGTGTCGATGTAACAACAAAAATACTAAAAACAGAAAAGAATATTTAAAGGGCCTCCACAAACATTATTTTTTGCCGTTTTCCAGTACCTTTCGTGTGAGAGTCCGACACGCACTGGTCAATTTTTTTTTTATATATTTAGCTGAAAAGGCATAGGACCACCGCGAAACGTACTGGTACCCTACTAAAATCTTTGAAGTTAAGCTCATCTTCAAGATGACATTACCTAAAACTTCAAAGACGGTATTAAAAGATAGTGAGGGTACTGCTAGAGGGAGGCCCCTGCTAACTCTCAAAGTCATCCAATCTATCTGGCGGGTGGATGTTCTACTTTACGTTTACCAAGTTAACTTAACTACTAACTATAAAGCCCCATACCTTCAAAATCTTCATGGGCTCATAGTCGGGGTTGACGATGAACTTCTTGAGCTTTTTGATCATGTCCTCGGTGATGGAGTCCTTGTCGAACTTCATGAGCGAGTCGAGGAAGGCGCCGGGGTCCGACAGCATCATGGAGCCCGGCTTCCAGTAGTTCAGCACCTTCTCGCCGAACGACGCGCCGGGCTCCTAAGGAAAATAACATTAAAGCTTTTAGAAGCGAACTCTGTGTTCTGCAAAAGATCACTGGAGTAAACAACTTTCACTATGGCGCAGGAATGGTAAACCACTACATGACCACTTTGTGACAAATTTGAGAGCTTCGAAAAGCACTTTAAACCGTTGGTCCCGGTTGCCAGTAGCCTAACACTCGTTGCTACAGTTGGCCCAGACCCAGTATTTTGTAAAATATCACTGAAGTATAGTAAGCAACATAATATCTAGACCTTGGATAGATGACCAACGCGTGGTCACTTTGTGAAATTATTTGCGAGCCTTTTTCCTGCTCTAGAAGATACGCTAAACCGTACTATTTATCAGTAGCATGGCACTCGTTAAGCCAAGTAGAAGGCCCTATAGGCGCGGTGCGGCTTCAAAAAATTCTAAAGCAAGCAGTCACAACCTGCGCCTGTTACCTGTACGGCTCACCACCTATTTATTACGAGTGACAAATTCTAAATAGGTGAAATGTGGTCAATACTCTTCTACCTACCCTTGCAGTGATAAAGAGCGTGACAATATAGTTGTATTACTATATAAATGTTTTGGTACCTTGATAGGCTTGATGTCAAACACCATGCACAGCGACTCGATGACGAGGATGACGCCCTGCGGCGGCTTCTTCATGGCCTTCACCTCCACGATGTCGTTACGGTTTAGTTCTTGGAGCGCCTTTTCTGCAGCTCGCAGCGCCGGCATCGCCTCCTCTGGAAAGGGAGGGATGGATTACTTAATAATTGCAGATCCTTTCTTTAACAGGCAAAACATCATTCGATACCTAGTGCAGGAAGTTCATTAACTTACATAAGAAATTAATATTTTTAGCGCTCTTGGCCCTGCGTACTCGGTGTTTTGTCAACAATCACTGTAATAAGCAACATTTTGCTATGGCCGGTTATGGATCGGTGACCACTTAGTGACATTTATTTGTGAGCGTTTCCGTGCTTCGGAAGGCACGTTAAGCCGTTAGTCCCCGTAGCCAGTAAAACGGCAATCGTTAAGCCAACTTGAAGGCTTTTATGGGCGGCTTGAAAATTTCAACAGCGGATCGTCACAGCCTGCGCCTATTCATATTAACACGGCAATACGGTTTACCACCTACTACGTGGGACAAAATCTAAATTGGTGAAATGTGGGCATATAAAATGGCTCTGCCTAACCCTTCGGGAAGAGAAGGCGTGATCATATGTCACAAATTAATATTAGGTATGAAGTTTTGAACACTAAGGGCCGGCGCCCATTATCGGCATCGGCAAGGAAAAGGATTTTTTGGTGGCAAATAGCAATATACTATAATATAATGGCAATAAAGTAGAAATTTCCGTGATATGTGGTCGTAATGACAAAATACCGCTTCGGACCACATATCACGGAAATTTCTACTTTATTGCCATTAAATTATAGTATATTGCTATTTGCCACCAAAAAATCCTTTTCCTTGCCGATGCCGATAATAGGCGCCGGCCCTAAGGAACTGATTTTTGACTAATTAGGTACAAATGTGATCATAAACTTTAATTTTCCATCACTCTCGATGATTTCCAGCTACAAACGTTTCACGATGCGTCGACAAACCTATTATTATTTTATCTAAAGACCTATTTATCTTTGGAGACTACGCCGTCAAACAAGCAATAATCCACGTCATAATACACATTTATAATTCGTCTTTACTAAAACCCCCTACACAAAAATTTATTACGAGCAGCCTAAGACCAGCAGTGGACTACGTTAGGCAATCCACTGATAGTCTCCGTGCATTGTAGAAAGACTTACCCAAGTCCCTCATAGCGTCCTCAGCCATAGCCGTGGTCTCGGCGGCCATGATTTCAGCGATCGATTGTTCCTTTTCCACCTTCACTCGAGCCTCCTCGGCTATAGCCTGTAAATAAATATTGAAAATCGATCCAAATAATGTTTACTTTGTGCATTTCAATGAATCATACATGTGAAAAATTGTGAAGATGTTTGCATGTTTGTAACTCATTCACGCTCTAACTGCTGAACGGATCTGGCTGAACGGAGCAACGTTAGTGTCCTACGCCAATCCTCCCTAGCATAATATATGTTCCCATGGGATGCATCAGGAACATAATTTACGCGGGCGCATTGAGGGTTCGTAGGGGACGCATGAGTGAAACTGTTGAGCTGGAATTCCGAATTTGGACACCAAAATGAAAGTTTGCTTTTTAATACATTTTCCCCTCTGTCCTGGCCTGAAAAGCAGTCCTAGTTCACGCTAAATAAGGCTACGTGTAACTAAACACCAGTCTTATGCCCGCCTCCCACTGCGAGCGAGTCGGACCCATTACGGACTCCGCTATATTCGTAATGACGATTTTCATACATGTCCTTCCACCAAAGCGGACATGACATGTATCGAAAATCATCGTTACGAGTATAGCGGAGTCCATAATGGGTCCGACTCGCTCGCAGTGGAAGGCGTGCATTAAAATCGTATGAATCGGTTCCTCCTTCGGTAAAAATGCATGCTATATAAGTACTATGCATCTACTCACGGAGTCTATAGCGATCTGGTCGATAACCTTCCTGGTCTCCTCCGCCGCCTTCTCCATGAGCGGCTTCAGGTCCGCCAACTCTATCTGCAGTTCTTTCACCTCTACTTCGGTTTGGTTCAGTTTATTCAAACCTAGCCATCAACAATCGCGTTATAGGTAGCGTTATTATAGCAAAGTGGTTGTAAACAAAACCACTAAGATCTCAAGACAACCTTGCCTGCAAGTGATCATCCTATACTCTATTATGCGAAAGAAAGAAGAAAGAACCCATCAATACCCCAAAAGTAGTAATCTCAGCACTAGCTGTTAGAGAAATGCGGGGTCGTACCAACATCTTCGGGCCCCCAAAGGATCCTGATCCTCCTTGTGGTGCATCCTGGGCCACGGAGTAGCAATCTTTTTGTTGTGCAGTCAAGTTGTGCTTCTCCGGCTAATTCCAGCCGAGGCGGAAGCAACACACCCGTGGGTCACTCGGTGGTGTGCATCGGCTGTGATTAACGACACGGCCGGCAGCAGCAGTGCCGGGCCGCTGTCGCGTCTTCTCGTTAGCTGGCGAGGCGATGGCGGCAAAGTGGGATGTGCACTGCGCGGGGTGGGGGGAAGCATGGGTGATCTTCTGCCCCACCGCGCTATTCGGGGGCGCCTGCGTTAAAATATAGCGCGTGTCACCAAGCTGCCCCCGCGGAATGACGGAGCGTGAATGCAGTCCCCGCGTCATCAAAAAACACTGAGTGCTGTTAGAAACTAACAACTGCCTGATAGTTACCATTCCTTAAGGCCGTGGACTCTCCGAGAATGGCCTTGCGCTTCTTGCGGAACATCTCGGAGTAGGCGTTGAGCATCTCCATGTAGGACATGGGCGTGACGTAGTTGAGCCGGCTCAGCTGGTGCTGGAAGCGGCGGCTCGCGTCCACCACGCTCTGGTGCGCGAAGCAGCACACCGACTGTGCGGGAGAGGTGTGTAATGTTGAAAGCGGCTGAGCCAGCGAAGTCTTTACTACGGTCACACAATCGACGGGGGGCGAGGGAAATGGCGAGAGCAATGGGCAGAGACACAGTGGCGCTGCGTTACTCGTCACGCTGTTCGTCATGCCGCGAGTACTGCCCGGCGATCCATTTCTGTCGGTCTTTTGGGAGCGGCAATACGAGAGAGGGCACACTGCGGTGAACATCGCGAGTAGGAGTGTGTGGCTGGTAGGGCAATACACGCGGCAATACTCGCGAGAATATGAGGAGTGGTGCGAGTGGCATAGTGTGGCTGAAGAGTATCATGTGGTCCGTCGGCCAACTCGGAATGTTTCGATCTTTTACAAAAAATCTGTGCGCTATTGCTTACGAGAACAGTAGGCATACTGAACTGCACCGTTAGTAAAAATTGCGAAGAAAATATCACGAAAAATCGTTAGTAAAAATTGAACGCCGTAGTAGCCTAATCCCGCAGCTAATAAATACGACAGCTTTCCTCAACATCAAAGGAGAGTAACTTCTGAACGGAGGCGTAGTACTATTTATTCTATGCAAGAAGCCGAACTTCTTGGCTGTGTGTATGATTTTTTTTTTAAATTTAGTTTTTAGCTGATGTAAGATTTAAACCTCGATAGAAAAATAGGTACCTATGGGAAAATAGTCAGAACTATTGCCTTTCATTATTTACAGACTGTCACTCGTTGCTACAAGGACAGTTAAGCAAAATGACTATCTCACTAGGTTCATACTTACCACCATAGAATCTATGATTTCAATGGAAACGTTCTGCAACTCCGGCATTCTGGTGAAGAAATGTTTGGAGACGGACTCCAGGGCAGTCTTGGGCCACTCGCTGAACCAGTCAATGGTGCAGCAGTTCACCAGAGATGGGAACTGGCGGAGACGCGCGCGGAATATCTGGAAATGATAGGCGGTTGAATTGTTCAAGTGGTCTTTTTTTAACGTAAGCAAAATCCTACAGCGATGCTATACCGGACTCCTACCGACTTAAAACCCCACGTATCCTACCTAACAGCCTACGGTTGGCAGCCCCAGGTAAGCCCTCAGAAGGATGTCCCCAGGACTCCCAACAGACTTACGGCTACCACTGCTACCTCACCTAGGGGGTGTTCAAGTGGTTTATAAAATTGTCTAGAATGTTTTATACTGCTGAAGTGATTATTCTTAGATGGTGAAATGCATTGCAATTCTACCAGTTCTTATCATTTTCTCTACAAATCATTATTTTAGTAGTATGATTATTAAGTGTATAATTATGTTTATTTTCCTTAGAAGCATGATGAGAACTGGTAAAATTGCCGACTCTCATATCATGCATAAACTACATAAAGTTAACAGATAAACACAACAACACATATAACACTATTGACAAGAGAACTAGGACCAACATCGCAACATGTCTTCTGAAGTCAGCCATAACGTAACTTAATGCAGTGCAGCACACAGAACAGTGAGCAAACTGGGCCACTAGCACATAAAGTATAGGGAAAAAGACTTATGAATATACAGATTGATTGCTTACCTCACCGATAGGGCTCATGACGATTACAATGTGCAAGTTACTGCGCACTCTACGCTGGTAGCACGAGAACAGATTAGTCTTAGTGGCGGCGAGGTTCATCTCCATGACCGCGTGACGGACCGACATGTAGATTTTGTCGAAGTCCTCAGGCTCGTATATGTTGGGGACGTCGCCGGAACTGAGGATGTTATTGAGGTCCTCGAGGAATGATTCCATTTTTATCTGTACGGTGGAAATAACTATTGAAAATTGAGAAATTGAAATGGTTTCACAGGATTAAAGGCCGTTATGTTGATAATCTTTGTGCAGTCAGCGGTGGTTGAATCCTTAGGTAACAACAAAGTCAGCTCAACCAGATGGTGCCTTCGTCGCTTTAAGACGTATCAATCAATCAAGTCAGCCTATGACAGTCTACTGCTGGAGATAGACCTCTCCCAAATTACGCCACAACACACGGTCCTGCGCCTTCCGCCTCCAGTCCCAGCCCGCGACCGTCTTCCGATCGTCAGCCTATCTACCGGGAGGTAGTCCTACCCCACCTTTACCAAGTCGCATTAGACAAATAAGGTACAAAAATTCGTTGGTTACGAGTAGGATCTCGATGGAGCCCATTGTTGGTAAAGCACGGTACGCGACAAGACGTAGGTTCGAATGCACCAGGATGTAGTATGAATATGTAAGCATAGGTACCTGCGCATCAGAGAACAGGAACACGACGCCCTTGTTCTCAGCGCCGGCCTTGAGCATGGTCTGCTTGAGGTCGTCGCGCCACTCCGACTGGCCGTACGTCTTCGTGATCTCGATCTGGATGCACACCAGCTCCGCCATGTGGCCCGCCAGCCGCGACAGGGACTGGCGGCCTGTGTGCCACGTGTTATTATATTAAACAAGATAGGAGTGGAGTGAACACTTGTTAAAATAACCTATTCTATAGATAGTGCCATCCAAGAAGACGCGCCCCACCCTTTTCTCAAATTAATAACACTTCAAGTGTACAATCTTCCACATGAATTTTCCTTCTGTCGATACACACTTATTATATCGATGATTGCTAATTAGAGTCTGATGGAAAAGGAACAAACTTGCAATGTAACCTTTCGGCCACATAATGCCACTCGCACCGTTTCTTGCATTCTCGAAACTATTGCCCTATCACCCTATCAGCCACACACTCCCTTACTCGCGCTGTTCCGCCCAGTCGCCCTAAAACCCAAAACCCAAACAAAAATGGATCGAAATGGAGTACCTACTCGCAGCATGACGAATAAAGCAGTCACACTACGTGTCTGCCTATTTCCTTCGCTTCTCATCGAGTGCGTGTTTCCATAAGTTACTTGAGAGCAGATTACTTTGGGGTGCGTATCACTACTACTACTACTACTACTAGCCAAATGTAAAGTGAATGATGAAGGTCCACATACCAGATCCGCCCATGCCGAGCAGTAGCGCGTTGGCCATGGGCTGGCGCATGATGCGCGCGATGCGGCACAGGTGCGCGATGGCGTCGTCAAACAGCACCAGATCTAACGGCGCCGTCGACGATATGTTGTAGTCGTCCAGGTAGTGCGACAGGATGTCGTCCAGCTGTAAAACGAATACCACCCTTTTGATCGAGTTACCTTAAACGCGAGATGCCAATGAAGGCACCACAGGGCGGAAACTAAATACAAATGATTCACTTTCAATTCTGTCATCGTACAGAGCTTGAATGTGTGCGTGCGACAAATAAGGCTAAGCAAATGTTCCCTCACGACACCCGCCAACTATAATGACAGCAGTGGCGCGGGACTAGGGAGGACGAGGAAGCTTGTTTAGTGAGAGGCAGGGAGTTGCCTATCTGTATGTAATACTATTATATTATCTTTGGAGCCACTACAAGCGCGCCGAGCATGTTTGTGTGTACGTGTCACCTGGCCGTTGACGTACGCGGCGAGCGCAGTGTGTCTACCCGCGTACGCAATACACGACCAGTTGCCACTTACTTGATGTATCAGCTAGTTACTGGTTACCGTGTCGTAGTCTATCTATCTTTGACTACTACCACAGATTAAATAATAGTTACTACGTAACAGATACATCACTCCCATACTTAACCTCAAAAATATTAGCTATAACGTATCGCTACAGTGGAAAACATTCCCTACGACGCATTCCGAGAGTCGAGATTCGTGCGCACATCGTACGATTGCGTCATCGAGTGACAACAGAACTATTGACAACATTAGGGTTGTAAGCACGGAACAAAAATACATATAACTACAAAAAACAATGAACACAGTGTCTGAAAAAAAAGTTTATTATATTTTATAACTTCTTCTTCTTTACATAAGAATTATATTATAACTAGCTGATGCTCGCAGCTTAGCCCGCGTAAAAGTCTGTTCCTTTTCCCGCTTCCAATGGGAACTTATTCCCGGGATAAAAAGTAACCTATGTGTTATTTCAGACTACAATCTATCCCTGTATCAAATTTTGAGCCAGATCCGTTAAGCCGTTAGAGCGTGAAAGAGTAACAAACATCCACAGTTCTACACATCCGCACTCAAACATTTTCGCATTTAATATTAGAATATTAGTGAGAAGTAAGATGAAAAAAAAGCAAGACTAAATAAAGCAAAATATTATTTTACGCGGGAAATGTTCATTGGCTGTGCGCACTTCGCTCGGTCTGGCGTGTGGCAGCCCTCTGCCGATCGGCCACGTTAGTTCTGCTACATAATACTTAGGAGTAGGTGCTTATAACACGACTTGTAGCGAGTGACGGAGGCCTGCTACTACTATAACTAAGTACTATCAAGTAGGTACTATCTTCTAAATAGCATGTTAATTTTAGTAAAAAGAGTCGATAATCTTCGAAATTTATAGCTAAAATAAAAAAAATAAAATAAAATAAAATAAAATTTATTCCCTTTGAAATTTTTAAAAAAATTATTTAGGTTTGTCAAAATTTTTGTGACTCTACCGGGGGTTCGGAAATACTACAGACTGAGAAGAACACCCCAAGAAACTCAGTCTGGTCCCTACTCTTCTAGTATCTTAGTATCTAATACAGTTTTTTTTAATGTAGAAAGGAGCAATTCGTGTCACTGCCAGGCAGCCTTGTCTTCTAGAAAGTCTTTAATGCTATAATAAGCTTTCTGGCACAATTTAAGTTTTATTAGTTTTTTAAATTTATTAACTGACAAACCTGTTATGGCTGTCGGCAATGTATTGTACATTCGAATACAATTGCCCGCAAAAGAATTGCTTATTTTATTAAGCCTAAATCTAGGTACAGCCAATTTATTCTTATTTCTTAAGTTTAGATTATGGATATCACTATTTTTAATAAATTTACTGTTATTTTTATGAGTATATAATAAGTTTTCATATATGTACTGTGAATACACAGTAAGTATGTTGATATCCTTAAACTTTTCTCTTAATGACTCCCGAATCCCCATACCATAGATAGCCCGGACAGCCCTTTTCTGCAACACAAAGATAGATTCGATGTCGGCAGCGTTACCCCATAATAGTATGCCATAGGTCATGACACTGTGAAAATAGCTAAAGTAGACAAGACGCGCTGTTCTAATGTCTGTCAGTTGTCGGATCTTTTTAACGGCATAGGCTGCAGAGCTCAGTCTGCCCGAGACTTTCTCGATATGAGGCCCCCACTGCAAGTTGGAGTCTAACTTTATGCCCAGAAAGACAGTTTCATCAACCAATTCTACTTGATCATCCCTAATCTTAATACTGGTGTTAACGAGCCTAACATTTGGCAAGGTGAATCTAATACATTTTGTTTTAGTTTCATTTAACAATAAATTATTTGCGTTAAACCAGTGGACTACCCTAGAGAGGGCATTGTTTACTTCGTCAAGATCGCGCTGTCCACGTTCAACTTTAAATATTAAAGATGTGTCATCAGCAAACAAAACTACCTCGTGATCGTCTCTTATAAGGTGAGGGAGATCATTTATGTACACTAAAAATAGAAAAGGTCCCAGAATTGAACCCTGAGGCACCCCCATTGTTACAGCAGAACCATGTGACTGTTTACCATTTATAACTACTTTCTGTACTCTATCTCTTAGGTAAGAACTAATTAAATCCAAGGCCGTCCCCTGGATCCCATAATGATCAAGTTTTTTAATTAAAGTCTGATGCTGGACGCAATCGAAGGCCTTAGATAGGTCGCAGAATACACCATAAGCATCATACGACTCCTCCCAGGCCTCATATATATACTCTAATAATTTGATTCCAGCATCCGTGGTAGACCGACCGCGCGTGAAACCGAATTGTTTAGTATGGAATAGTTTATTTGTATTAAAATGATTTTGCATTTGATTAAGCATTACCTTTTCAAAGATTTTACTAAACGTGGGTAGTACAGAAATAGGACGAAAATTGGACGGATCCGAGGTGCTACCCGATTTAAACAGAGGAGTTATTTTACTAAACTTCATTAAGTCAGGAAACACACCACTATCAACACAATTATTAAATATTATTGATAATTCAGGAGCAACCATTTCAATTAACGAATTAACTAAATGTACAGAAATTCCCCAGAGGTCAGCCGTTTTCTTAATATTTAAAGATTTAAAAGTTTTTATGATAGTGTGTAAACTAATTTTACTGAATTTGAATATTTCATTACAGCAAGGAACATTTGCTTTCAACAAGGATTCTGCTATTGGGGTAGAAGAACCTAGGGCTCTGGTCAAATCTACTGGAATACGAGAAAAAAATTGTTCAAATTCGTTAGCGACTTCGGCATCTGTTGTAATTATGTTACCATTTACTTTAAGTTTAAAATTATTATCATTTGATTTTGCTTCGCCTCTTTCTGCGTTAATTATTTTCCAAGTAGATTTAACTTTGTCTACACTATTGAGAATTTTATTACTTATATACTTTCTTTTGGCCGCTAAGCAGTCTGCTTTAAACTTTTTTGAATAAGTTTTAACATAATTTAGAAATTCATCTGTTCTATTAAGCTGTCTTTCTGAGTATAGTTCATACAGTTTTAATCTACTTTTATGTATATCCTCAGTGGCCCATTCACTGAAGACTGGCCTGTCACCGATTGTGACTTCCTTAGACTTGAATATGGAGTTGAACTCATTGTAAAAGGAATCAAAAAATAACTTATAACTTACATTTGGATCTAAGCCAGTGTCTAAAAATGGAAGTTTATTGCAAAGTCCAACTCGCATACGTTCCAAGCGGTCACCAGTTACTGGTCTACATAATATTTTACGTCTTTTAACTTTTTCTCTTGTGATCTTGAAAGATGCTATTTGCCCAGTATGATCTGATTTTATCTTATTTATAATACTCTTACTTTCTGGCAACATATCACTGTATATATTGTCCAGACAAGTAGCTGTTGTATCACAATATCTAGTAGGCTCTAAAAATAAGTTAGTGAGATTGTGTGATTTAAATAAATTTAAGATATCATTGGTCTGACGCGTATTTATAAGTATATTAACATTAAAATCACCGCACACTATTAGGTGTTTATTAGTTTTTCCAAGTTTAAATAGCACTTTATCCATTACTTCCTCAAACTCACAAAAGGGTGAGACTCCAGGTTTATATACGCATACTACTATGAATTGCTCCAATTCTACGCATGATATTTCAACTGTACACTCTACAGAGAGGGACACAACATCTTTCCGTTCCTTATACTTTAATTTCTTATTTAATAAAATCAACGAACCCCCCCGTGTTGTGTTGACCCTGCAGAACGCACTACCAACCCGGTGACTACTGAAACTGAACATGAGCTCATACTCCTTACGCATATGCTCTGTAAGACAAACAATTTCAATATTTTCTGAGCTCATGAACAGCTCCAATTCAAACTCTTTGACCTGCGTTAATGTTGCAATATTATAATGCACCAGGCTGATATAATTTACATTTTTTAATTTAGTTTTGTTCGGAGGACAGTTTCCGATATAGTTATGGTTTGCAATTAAATTCAACTCTATCAATTTACAATTTTGGCTAGAGGGTAATTCCTCTGTTGTCCCAGAAGTTAATTTAAATTACTTGGAACAGATTCCAAAGTCCTACATCTACTCTGCTCAAATAAAGCAGTTTTGTCAGCCAAGTTTTTGGCTAAAGAGTAAAAATAACTGAATAGCAAACTTGCTATTTGTCTTTTATAATAATTGGGTAGACAATACCTACCCTTGTGATTATTATAGACTTTATACTTGCTATGTGACAAATTTGTGTCAAATACAGAATTAAAGTCAATTACATTAAATTTATTATTATACTGACTTATTAAGTTTAAACGTAAATTCATCTTATATCTAAATGAATTTTCCGAATCTGGCACACCTTTTATAAATGGAAGTGTGAACATTACAACTTGTATGGCATTTAAGTTTAAGATGTAATTCATGTATAGAGACAAATCATCATTGCTAATTTTGCCCCTGTTTGCACAGAAAATTATTATTTTACTGTTAGCGTCAAATTTATATTCTATTATCTTTTGCATAATATCACTTAATGAAGCACCCGGATAGCAATTATTAATAACCGAGTAATAACTTGAATTTAAGTTTTGTTTTAAAAATGAACTAAGATTGGTACCAATATCATCACTAAATACAATTAATTTAGTACAACTATTACTATTATTTACACTGTCACACAATATATCCACTGATGTACTGGGTGAGCACATGGTAATGGGAGCTAGGGGCTCAGCGGTAACCGGTTCGCCCTGAGCCTCCACCGGCTCAATTGCTTTAGGGCAGTTAATATTGCATGAGTGGTCATTTAGGAAACAATTAAGGCGCTCAGTGTTATCATTTGATGTTTTGAGTACCTTATCTATGGTTAAAGAACATTTAGTAAAGTCCTTAAGGGACCATTCATATTTTTTAGTCATATATTGTAGCTCAAATTGCAAACTTTGTATTTTTGATTCTAATTTTTGTGTGTCAGTGCAATATTTTAAATGGCTTTGTTCCAGCTCTAACATTGACAATTTAGCTTGTTCTCTAAATTTTAAACAAGAACCTATATTTTTACACTTCTTGATTAACTAAATAATACTTCTTGATAGCTAAAAACCATCCCCGTTAAATTGGCTTCCGAACAAATAAACCGTGTTAAAATTGGTTCATCCGTCAGGCCGTCACGATGCCACAGACAGACAGATCAAAATTACACACTATAGTACCCCTCGTTTTTCGTCAGGCGTTAAAACCGTCCGTAAAACACTCACCTCCTCCTGGTCGTCGATCTCTACGTACTTCCTGTCCTCTGCGCCGATGTCCATGAAGTCACCAAACAGCATCAGTCGTCCACCAATAACGGCCTTCGGGTCTTTGCCGAATTCAACACGAATCTTTTTGTTCAACGCACTGGGGAATAAGAAACGTTGATATTAACCATATTCCACAGTGCTTATTCAATAGCAATGAGGCGCAACATTGTATAGAATCAGTTTTATTTTATTGGATAAAATTACATGACACCGTGAAATGTAAAACCGTTAAATTGCAATCTACCTAGCGAGATTGTAAACTCTCAAAATATTGTGAATTGTAATATAAAGATCGTAAAGAGAAAGAAAAAAGAAAGGTGATCAGGCAAAGCAAGCGGATCGCGGCAGCGTACGCCACTGCCAAATGTCCTTTTAGTATTATTCTTGTAATTTTTCCATTTTTTACTTTATTTGCTTTATATTTAGGATTACAGAATAGTTCATATTAGAGAGAGAATAACCAAGTGAAAAGTCTGAAAAGATAAAATTTAAATTGTGCAAACTCACTCCACAAACCACTGGCGATCCTCGGCGTTGACAAGGCGGTCCTGGTACACGCGCTGGTGCTCGTGGTACCACAGTCGGATCACGTCGTCTTCGTCCTAGGCATAGTATTTGATGCTCAGCTTTGTTATATGACGTTAGGTTCACACGTGTTTCGCATTAACACGCGGCATCCTCGAGACTGCATAGTTTCACTCTTCACTATTGTGCACTGAGATGGATGGAGCAGATGTGTGCTGGATTCCCTTTCACCCTTCTTTCTGTTATTTTTGTATTACTATGTTCCCAAGACCGGGACTGGTTGTAAAGTGTGTGTCTGTAAATACTCATTTCCCGGTACATATCAATTATTGTTCCGACTGCCTAGATGGTGCAGTGATAAGTTTGACTGCCGGTACAATCTGCGTCGTGGAGGTCCCTATTCTAGGAACTGATATTTGTGTGATCGACTAATGATTATTTCCGAGTTTATATTAACTTTATATAAATTTTTTGGGACCCCAAAAAATTTAAAACGGTCGGTCGGCAGCGTGGCGCCTCTGGTGTTGCGGTCCTTCTGGTGGGCCGTGTGCTTGTTTGCCACCTTAGAGGCATAAAAAAACTAGACGGTGCGTTCCGCGATCAAGTTTCAAAAAACTATTTGGCTGTATAGCAAATGCTTTAAGAGTTTTAATTTAGCTAGGGAAACTCACTTTGACCGCGGTGGGGTCCAGCATGAGTATGCCCTGGAACACCTTGCTGAGGTCTCGCAGATTGAAGGTGTAGTGTGACTTGACGGGGGTAGGCAGGAGTTCCACCACAAGTTGTGTGAAGATGTCCAGAGAAGCTGAGAGGAAGGGCGCCTCACGGACTTTCACCTTCGGGTCGATGAAGCGCGTCCACGACTTCAGGATTACGCTGAAGATTAGGTACTGGAACCAGAAAACAAATATACTTTCTATTTGATGCAAATAATCGATTAATTTATGAATATTTACGTCCATGTTTGTAAACGAGCTGGCGCTGATTTATAATGTTCACAATAAAAACGTCTGCTGCTGGATGTAGGTCACTCCTAGTCATTTTGGAAGGACGATTGACTTTTACTAGCACGCTGCCGAAACTTATTGGACAGAGATTTATTCCTTCTCTGTTTTCCTTCTCTTTATATGACCTCTTAACATCATTTCAAAAATCAGCAGGTGCATCAGTTTTAGCCGAGGCTGGCTTTAGCCCTGAAGATCTCTGTAGAACCACAATGTGCATTGTCCCCACTAACGCACAGTGTCAATGAGCTTCATGGAAGCTGCGATGTTCTATCTAATAAACTAATACGTTACCTTGCTGGCGTACTCCATCTCGGTGAAGGAGATGTAGTGGAAGTGTCGCATGAGGCGCATGGTGACGGGGTTGCGGCCGCCGCCGGGCGGGCCCATGGCGGCCACGATGCCCACGTCCACCAGCGTGCGGAACTCGCCGATGTTCTGCCGGTCGTACCACCCTGAAGCAAACAGGACTTGTTTACACCACAATACATTCAATCATATCAGCCCAAGATAGTTCATTACTGGACGTAGACCTCACCCAATTTACACTACAGTACACGGTCCTGCGCCTTCCACATTCAGTCCTAGCCTGCGATATTTTCCAGGTCCACGGTCCATCTAGCGACTGGACGTCCCAACCTACGTTTGCCGAGTCACAGTCTCTACTCTAGAACCCGTTTGCTTCATCAGCCGTCAGCTCTTCTGCAGACGTGGCCGGTACTCTACATTATTGAACATAATTTGAAGTGCAGAACAAATTGTGTGTTTACCAGAAAAGTCCATAAATTGTCGGAGCAGCTCAATCGGTGGTTGAGCACCGTACACCTAAAAACAAACACAAATGTAGCTTATTGGAGAGGATTCACCACCCCACTCAGCTCATCACAGGGCATGGCTGCTTCGCTAAGTACCAGTGGGAGGTGGGGGGTGCGTAGTCCCACCTTGTGTGCCGTCACTGCCCAATTGGCGCCAAGGATTTGGGGAAACACACTGCACTCTTGCCCGAGTGTGTTCGAAGATGAGTGTGTGGCGTGGGATGGGCCGCGGGCCGCTTACTGAGCCCTGTCGCTGAAGTTCGCAGTCGCAAGTGAGATAAGTTTCGGTGCGGAAGCGTTCTAATCAGACGCTACCGTTGCCCGTCCTGACCTGCCCCCTTAGACAAGTGGCACAAGCGTAAATCTCAAACGAAAGGATAGCTTAGCATATATCAAACAATCACACCCAAGCTCATCGCCGGCGCACCGCGTGCGTCGCGGCGGGCTCACAAGCTTGTGTGATTGGTCGATATATGCTATCCTTTTGTTTGCGATTTACGCTTGTTCCACTTGTGGCAGGGGTGCAGCATGACAGCATGGATGGCATGGCACTGATAAGCGCCTTACATCGTGGATGGTGGTCGGAGGACACCACCCATTGATGATTACACGGCGGCAGACACCTCCCAGTGTTAAGGGGGTGCTTTCAGTACCCACTTGCTTGGTCGCTCTACACCTCCTCTGTTTACAGTGGAGCATACGAATGCAGACTGTTCTTTCAATTCTTTAGGGAGTATAAGCGGGGCGAGGGGTTTCAGCCCATGAAGCCCTAAGCCTTAGGGCCTCATGGGCTTAACCCCTTTGTGCCTAAGGCAAAGGGCGAAAGTGAACTAAGATGACCTAATACAAGATAACTTCAGCAGACAAAGTACACATTAAACACAATGTACGTACCTCTAGAGCGGGCATGTTGAGATCGTCTATGAAGAACACTTGTCGTTTAGTAGGCGGAGGACCAAACACGCCGCGCCGGCGACGATCCAGCTTGCTGTCTATCACGTCCTGGGGTAAAAATTCTAAATTATAATTCTTGTAATTTATTACTCGTGTTAAATAAAATATAAGTGTCGAGTCAATGAATGATGAGACCCGAATATTGAAACAATATTGAAAGAGAGGTACGGAGAGGAACTCACCACATAGGTACTCTCGAACTGTCAATGCACAACAGTCTTAAGGATGCCTCGTGTGAAGGCGAATTTTAAATTGTATAACTGAGTATTGCTCTACTATATCAACAATTTAGAGGACATTTGAGATAGATGTGTGTGATTTAGTCTGTTCAGAACTGAAGAATTTACTAAGTATTGAAGAGACCTGTGTCTGGTTAGAGGAGGTCCTGGCGGAGAACACGATGAACTCGCAGATGAACTTCTTGTGCAGGCCGTGCGACAGCTCGGCGGTGATGGTGACGGTCTTGTAGTATATAGTACAGAAGAGACCTGTGTCTGATTAGAGGAGGTCCTGGCGGAGACACGATGAACTCGCAGATGAACTTCTTGTGCAGGCCGTGCGACAGCTCGGCGGTGATGGTGACGGTCTGGTAGTATATAGTACAGAAGAGACCTGTGTCTGATTAGAGGAGGTCCTGGCGGAGAACACGATGAACTCGCAGATGAACTTCTTGTGCAGACCGTGCGACAGCTTGGCGGTGATGGTGACGGTCTTGCCGGTGCCGGTGGGGCCCACGCAGATCACGTGGTTGCAGTTGGCCACCTTGTAGCCCAGGATCGCCGCCGAACGCACGTTGTCCAGGGTCGGCACTTCGATATCTAGTATACACATACATACTATTTACTACACAGATCTGCCATTTTATCAAATGCCCGGTTAAAGAGTTGCCTCCAATTCAGAATCCGGACAGAATATGGTTTGTCATGCATTCCAAAACGAATAACAATTTCCTTTTAATCTCAGTAAATGATTTAAACGGTCATCACCAGAATCTTCAGGACGTAACCCAACCTCATTATAAGAAACAAGTTATTCAGTGCAAGCGCAAGTTAAATTTACACAAGTTGTATATTGACATAAGTTTATAGCTGTGTTATATTTTGGTTGTTTTCTTTATATATTTCAGGTATTTTTTTGTTATTTAAAATATTTGTTTTGGCGTAGAATGAGTCGGAATGGATGTTTTGTCAACACACCTGCTTAAGAGGCTATATTTTTAATATGACAGCGCGAACAGCAATGATTCCTACGAAGTGACAAAGTCAAAATTCTAAAAGAGCACATCAAAATTTTCCATTTTTAAAACCATAACCATAAGAGAACATGGGAAAACCATAAGACTGAAGGATGAAAGATATTCTGAAAAATAATGTAATCATATGGATAGCTTACTCTGAAACGCAAGTAAAACAATTCGTGGATTTCAGCTGAGCGACAGAAGTTACTCAACTTCTGTCGCTCAGCTGAAATGCACGAAATGTTTACCTCACTTGATAATTTTGTATCAGCCCATAGTCTGTTTAAGTTTACTGTCATTCCCTTCCCATCCCCCTGAGAACTAAGTGGGATCCATTCGACCCATGTAATGTTTCAATATAATATTGTCTCGGACCTGCAAACTGCCACTCAGGGTCCACCTCGTACTCCGCCATGTTGGCCATCCAGTTGTACCAGTAGGGGGTGGCAGGCTCGCCGTCTTCTGTCAGGTCCGTGAAGCCGCCGTCGTGGAGACTATGATCCGATTATACATTATAGCGTTAGTAGTTAGTACTATCTATACTAATATAAGAACAGGGTAGTGTCTGTGTCATTAATGTCTTTCCTAAATGCCGCGTCTAGAAGGACGACAATGTTACTTGCAACAGGGCCCATTAAGGGATTAGGCCTACGTCAAGTTAGATTTTTCTGCATTCGGATATTTTCTGCAGACTTGAGCTTATTGTTATCTTTTTCGTGAAGTTAGAGTCATTGGACCTTCTAGTGTCTATGGATGTCTGCGCTAATAAAAGCAGATTCTACGTAACCATCGGTTTTAGGCAGACATGAGTCCAGAATGTGAAGTCATCGTTTGGATAACGTTGTTATATTGCTGTTTACAATATCTTTTCTGTTTGGACCGCTACCATATTATTATTATTCAAGTTACAGTTAAACCCTGGGTTCTTCATGCGGAGCGTGAAGAAGTACATCATAGGGCCGCCATCACGAAGGGCACTGTCAAAAGTTCTATAGACTGTGAGCGTGGTCCTCTATCGCTTGATGTCGCCAAGGCTTTCCATCTGGCGAGCGGGTTCAAATTTAACCATAAGATAGTGAAAGAATGCATTTCCTCTTTATGATAGGTCTATAGCTATAAACGATATATTTCTACACTACCAGTACATATACACTCACGTATAGTCATAGACTCTGCCTTTAGCGGGGAACAGCGGCTTGAGCCCCGCCTCGGTGGTCTTCTCGCGGATGAAGTCGGAGAAGATGGCGCGGCCGTTGTGGTCGCACGTGGCGCCCACCGACCAGACCACCGCCCACACCACCCACAGCGGGGCGAGCCGGGCTGCAAACGGGATCATATAAGATCACCAATGAAATCACTCACTGGCTTTTCAAAATTTTCTAATATTATTGCAATCGATAAACACTAAAATAACTATATTGATAATACAATTATTTTGTCATAAAATACACTTTTTTGAAGTAACATAGCTAAACTAGCTAAATGATTTATCCTGAATCATCATAATATTATCATCATCTTTTCGGGTAAAAGGAAATTATTGAATGAATGAATGAATGAATGATTTATTTATTTGCTTGAAATATGGTAGGTGGTTTACACTACTAATAATACAATACATTGTCTGTAAATTATCATATATGTAATTAATAAATAAATAAGAATGCTATTTTTTTAAGGTCAGGGGAAAATCTAATGGATGCTATGCCGGATTTCTACCGACTAAAAAAAACCTCACGTTTCCTGCCCAACAGCCTACGGTTGAAAGCCCCGAGTAAGCCCTCGGAAGGATACCCCAGGACTCCCATCAGACCTGCAGCTACCACTGCGGCCTCACCTAAGGGGTTCGGGTGCTATCCCGCGTCTTTGAGGGGTTTTCGGATGTTATCCCGCTTCTTCTTAGGGGGGCGTGCGTGAATCTCTCACGTCGCACTGTCATCTAGGGCCTGCTTCTGTAAGGACGGTGGGCAGCCCCCTCACCGTCCTCAGGCCCCCGGTCATGGAGGCCGATAGTCTTCGGCGAAGACACGTCGGTTGCGCCCAAGACACCGACTGCGGAACTCGGGTGGGAGGGTTCTCTCCCGTTCCCGCCCCGCCGCCTCTTTCACGAGCATGACCTGCTCGCAGAAAGAGGTACCGCAGTCCCACTTACTCTTGCTGGAGATCATGGCTTGCACCATGGTCTCCAGCGAGAGAGTGTCCACGTCCAGACCTGCCACGAGGACCTGGCGTTGTTGCACCCGCGCCGAGCACTCCGTCCGTAAGTATCTGTGACAACCAGTAGGAGAGAGCACAGTGTCTCCTTTCAGCCTAAATAGGTATGCTTTGCCCAAGAAAACGGAGGTCTAACAATAAAATGTCTTAAAATATAAGGCCCGTTTATACTAAGTATAATAAGTACGAGCAAGTATGTGAAAAATTGTGGCTACAGAGTCCGAAGTACGCCACAAGTGACCGTAGGTCACTTTCCCGGAGCGGGTTATCCCGAGTCTATCATCAAGTAGAGAGCTACCTTGCTAATAGTAGGACGTTTTTTCATTTCTATTCCGCTACCTTGCACTTCTCCTGGGGGATAGGGTACAATCAAGCAACCACGTTAACACAAATACTCACGCATAGTTGCAAGAAAAGCAGCTGCTGGTGGTGGCTTATCATCCTTTCCAGTCAAAGGCCGCAGTCTAAAGTCGATGAGCTCCAGGAACTTCAGTACCAGAGATGAGTCAATTGACACCACAATCTCGGTGAGACGCTCTCGCAGTAGTTCCAGAGCGGGGTATAGGTACGTGTTGATTAGGCCGGGGAGGCTCTTGCGGATGTTGTCTGCTAGCTGCGGAGTGCAGATAACATTTTGAATTCAATCTATATAAATAGTTTGATTTGGGTACCCAGAAAAAGTTAGGATAACTTGGAAAGTTTTGCCAGAACTCATGTTTACTTACAACCGCGGGCTCTTCAAATAATGGTTCACTGACATTTGTCGACTGGTGGTGCCTATCATTACAATATTTTAGAAAGCAACATAGGCCCTACTGAAATATTCGAGGCTGAAGCCCGTCTCACCTGCAAGTGGTTTATACAGCTCATGGTAAATAGAAGAAAAAATCGATCTAAACCCATCTGGGCAGTGTGGTGCAAAAAAAAACATTTAACCATCACCTTTCTGATCGAAGTTTCCACAAGATGAGTAACTAGATGATGCGAAAGTGGCGATTAATGCAGGCTTATTTATGTTTGTACCCATCCTTAACGGTGGCAAGCCAGTCTTAAATCAGGCGTCGACCAATGGCGGCAGCCCCACCAACTGTGTGTTACGTACGATCCCGCAGGACATGGAGGCGGGCGATGCTACACCTAAATACACCACTTCAAAGGTCATATGCTGGCGTTCCGTCGTCTTTATTATCTAGCCTTTATGATTTAATGGCTACACAGCATAAAAGTTATCCTTACCGGCGGCAAGCCCGTCTTCAACCAGGCGTTGACGAGCGGTGGTAGCCCCACCACCTGCGTGTCGACATACACCATGCCACAGCGAGACACAGTAGCAGGCGATGCTACAGCCAAGTCGGCTACCTCGAAGATCATGCGTTGGCGATCCGTCATTTTCATTATCTCACCGCTGGACAGGCACAGTTTCTTGTTGTCGTCTAGTACCTGGGAAACATTATATTCAACAAGTGGTAATAATTAAGATATTAAAAACCTTCATTAAAAATCTGCTTCGAAATTGATGCATCCGGGCAGCTACGATGCCTCAGACAAGAAGGTAGTTAAGAAAAATGATCCAAAAGTCAAAGATGTTTGAAGATTGCTTTTTGAAATCTCGTTTGTTAGAGTACGGCGCGTCTACCACAGTTTATATAGATGTCTTTGCCCAAAGTAGGTTCCAAATTTGCGTATGTGCAGTTAATGCGTCCAGAAAGTACTACACAAGACTCAATCTACGAAAACAGGAGATAGATAGACTATGTATGAGCATTCCACTAATGCCAATTGGCACTTGTTTTACCCACCCACATAACAATCACAAATTTACGATAATGTAATAGACATCGGCTTTGCTGCTTCGCTCCTAAGTGTAAGAACCCTGATGATACTACTTCTAAATAACTTGGTTTCCTACTGTTGAAAGAGTATTTAAAGTCGGTTTGATCTATTACAAATAATCTATATATATAAAAATCAATGCCACTTTTCGTTGTAATTTTATAACTCAAGAACGGGCTCACCTATCCAAACCAAATGTTTATGCTTTGTTGGGACTATTTAGTAGATGGTTTATGTGAAGTTTGCATAAAATCGGTCGAACGGTTCTTCATTTATCACGCAAACGAAGTTGCGCGGGTCAGCGAGTAATATTATAAAGAGGAAAGATTTGTTTTTTTTGTTTGTTTGTTTGTTTGTAACGAATAGGTTTCGGAACTACTGGACCGATTTGAAAAATTCTTTCACTGTTGGGAAGCTACACTCTTTGTGGTGAACATAGGCTATATTTTATTCCCGTATTCCCACGGGAACTACGCGCGTGACGTCCGCTAGTTACAAATAAAGAAATCTTTCCTATAACATTAGCATAGACGAGTATTTATATTGTAGACACACTAACAGTATTCATATTTTCAATCCACACGGCGTCCACGGGCCCATCAAACACGTACCAACGCTTGTCCATATCTTCCACTGCTATGCCGGCGCGAACCAAGCTCGATAAAATACCGTCCGTCCTAAGAAATATTACAATAGTTACTTTTTTTTTGTACCACTAAGGTGGCAGATAAGCATACGGCCCACCATATGGACTGGTGGTCACCGTAACCCATAAACGTTTGCAATATCTTACCTTAGAAACAGATTTATGAGGCGAGAGTGAATGAGCAAACTGGTAGGGGTCGACCTCGGCATACTCAAGTCGATAAAATCGATAATCTTCTGAGAAAAGGCCAGGTCAAGAGTACCCTTAACCGAAGAGCATGTATGAAGACACTTATGAAAGTAGAAGAAGCGAGAGCTGTTTGCCAGGATCGTAGCAAGTGGAAAGTCATAGTCTCTGCCTACCCCGTTGGGAGACAAGCGTGATGTTATGTATGTATGTAGAAACGTTTACTTGCTCACATTTCCAGAAATAATGATGATGATGTGATGTGTGATCAATGAAAAGTAAGCCCCGCTGATTCAGTGCTCCGCAAACAATCTTTGCGTCAACCATCTTTCGCTATGGCTGGCCCTGAGATGGGTGACTACATTGTGGCATTTGCAAACGTTTCCGGGCATCGGAAGGCTTTGGCTTTGGTTCCGGTTGCCGGAAACATGATTTCCAGTCTTTAAGTCAAGTTATTGGTAGCTTGCAACATCTACAGCAGGTGCCTGTCCGTTTCAATAATTATGGGATTCGTTGAGCGGGGGATCACTAACAACTAATACTCTGTTAAAATTAGGATGATAATTTTGACAGCTCTTAGTAGGGCACCCCATAGTGTCCAATCGTTAATGAATCTATTCGATTATCGAACGCGTAAAATTTTAAATCAATAGTTACAAAAAAAACGCTTTTATTATTTTAGGTAATTAGGTAAATATAATTGCATTATTATTGTTTGTATTATACCTAGCTAATCATATTACAAATAAATATTGAGATACCTACTTATTAACTTTACTTGCATTTAAATGAATATACTTAATTATTTGTCTGTGATCGATTCTGCGATATTGTTGGAAGACGCTTCACTGCGATAAGTGGGCGGTACCTACTCGTCTATGTGCTACGATAATTTTTTGAAGTTTACTTGACATAAACAAATCCGATACTTCATAGGCGTGAGCTGTCAAAATTATCAACCTAATTTTAACAGAGAGTATAAAACTAGTTTTGCGCTTTTACGATTATTTTCAATTTCACATGAAAAATGGCATCATAATTTAAGCAAAATAAATTTTCACGAAACTAACATTAGTCTTACTAGTTCCGTTAAGGAACTCCTGCCGCGGAACTACTGGGAATGATCCATTATTGTTTCAGGTCAAATGCTAATTCATATTTAGTAAGAAAGATGGAAAACTCACCACTCATGCGTGTTCAAATCAAACTCCCCGTACAGCTGTCCCATGGTGATAGACTTGGGGTTGACCACGAACGTGTGTACCGGCGTGAACGGGAACCCATCCGGGGCCAGCTTGCCTTTGATCGCGGTCAGAGCGTCGCGGAGTACCTCGTAGCACTGGAAGGAAATTATTGAAGGACTTTATGGCTAATTTCTTTAATATTAAACACCGAAAAATTACGCCGCTGTTGATAGTGGCTCCCAAAGTCGAAGTTCAATGATATGCCTTTTCAAGTTCCGCTTGAAGAACCCGAGGTTGTAAGAGGTGGAAACACGTGTGCTGCACGTTGAAACATTCAAAGGTTCGATCTAAGCGATCACTTGAATCTCTCAGTTCTGGTAGAGGGAGTGATTAGGTGTAGAGCTTTTCAGAACACTCCCCGTGATTCATTCGTTAGAAGACAGCCAACAACGCTATTACTTTACGCTGCGCCAACGGGTTTTGTGATACGAACAAATACTACTTATAAACATATTTACAATTACGTCCTTTCTGATTGGGGTAGGCAGAAGTTAATAGTTATTTGAAATTACTAAGTAAATCGTACCTTCGTTTTGCCGGAGCCCGCCGGCCCCACTAACATGAGCCCGTGTCGCACCACCGTCGTCTCGTACAGTTGTATTATCTTGAATATGAACGCTGGAAACAACAAACAAATTTCTTTGAAAGTGTACCTAATTTGAAAACATTCACGTGAATGACGTTTTCGCAACTCAGCAAGCGTTAGGTGCCGCCAGATATAAACCGTCGACCCTGAAAAGGTCAACGAGAAAGCCTGGTAAAAAGTAACTATCGTGGCCAAATTAGGAAAGTCATACGCCAATTAGTGATTGATTGATTGAACCAATCTTTTGTCAATTGAAATAAAATAAACTCTGAATGTATCCTGGTAACATAGCATACTAACAAGCATTATATTTCCGCAGGATTAGGCAGAAGTGATTGGAGGGTTACGTCTTAGTTAAGTAGTAACAGGGTGCAAGCCCATTGCCGTCATCTCGGGAGGAAAACTATTCTGTAAGCCAAACCAATTGCCATGACAAATGTTACATATATCCAAAGAATTGCGGATTGCAGTTCTATATTATCTAAATGAAATAACATACTTACAGTACAAATCGTCGTATCCTCTCTTGATGAGCATGTTCCTGATCGACTGCTCCATAATACCGTAGTCCACGATCGGGATCTCCACGCGTGGGAATAAGTCCGAGATGATACCTAAAAATACAAGTCCATAAGAAATAATATGAGCAACAAGAAAGATTTTGCTGATGACCAGGTGGTTTCGTAAAGATTTTCAGTGGTGATGAGTTGGGTAAAAGTGGGATAGATGCCTAAGGGGGATTGATGCCTCAGTAAATACGTAGCGACCTGTATGAGCGCTGGACTCGCGTTATTTTGTTTAAAAGTAAGTTCACCCCCGCCCACCCGCCAGTCCGTGCCGTGCGTTCCGCGGCGATTTATGTGTCGTGATGTCGTGAATTATGTGGCGACCAACGTTATGCGCAGCGAAAAAAATCTTTACTTAGGTATTTTACAATCTTTTTGCGCTTGAATCTTTTGACTTTATAGGGTAAGTGTTAATTGTTTTATATTTATCAACTAAATATGTATTTAGTAAGTAGATATGAGTGTTATTTTAGTACCTTTTAACGTTATTTATTTGTAAATTAAGAGGGCATCTATCCCTTCAATAAAGGATAGATGCCTCACATTTTGTGAGTATACATGCCCTAAGGGCATCTATCCCACTCTAATTTATGATGTTTTTTCTTTTCAGAAATGCCCCGTAAGTACATACGCAAAGCAGGGGCACGGCCTCGAGGTATGTGGACAGAGGATGCGCTTAAAAGTGCCTTTGAAGAGTTAAGACAAAACCAACGTCCCATTAATGAAATTGCTCGTTGTAATGGTATTCCTTCCAGAACTCTATGGAGACGATTCGCCAAACAAGATGAAAAAAAAAAAGACGTGTGGCACTCGGGGACTGCCGCGGTAAAGCTATTACATAGCATTTTTTACCAACTATGCTAGTATAATTATTTCTATATAAGAATACTAGCTGATGCCCGCAGCTTCGCCCGCGTAAAATTTGTTACCGCGGGAAGTTATTCCCGGGATAAAAGGTAGCCTATGTGTTATTCCAGACTATAATTTATCTCTGTACCAAATTTCAGCCTGATCCGTTAAGCGGTTTGAGCGTGACAGAGTAACAAACATCCACACTCACAAACTTTCGCATTTATAATATTAGTAAGAAGTAAGAAGTAAGATTTTAAGGCCTATGTTCAACAAAGTAAAGTACCAAGTACCTACTTGACTGTGGACATTTGGGCTTTTGGAATTTTGACCTATTGGCCTTTTGGACTTTTGAAGACCCAAAAGTCCTCAAAGACCGAAAAGTCCCAAAAGTCCCACAAGTCCCAAAAGTCCCACAAGTCCCAAAAGTCCCAAAAGTCCCAATAGTCCCAAAAGTCCCAAAAGTCCCAAAAGTCCCAAAAGTCCCAAAAGTCCCAAAAGTCCCAAAAGTCCCAAAAGTCCAAAAGTCCAAAAGTTCAAAAGTCCAAAAGTCCAAAAGTCCAAAAGTCCAGAAGTCCAGAAGTCCAAAAGTCCAAAAGTCCAAAAACCAAATTCCAAAAGTCCAAAAGTCCAAAAGCGAAAAAGGCCAAAAGTCCAAAAGTACAAAAGTCCAAAAGTCCTAAAGTCCTAAAGTCCAAAAGTCCAAAAGTCCCAAAGGCCAAAGTCCAAAAGGCCAAAATTCCACTCCACCTAACCTCACCCCACCCACCTCACACCAATTCACCTCACCACACCCCACTTCACTTCACCCCACCCTACACGCCTCAGCCCACCCCACTTCACCCTACTTCACTTCATATACATAGGTACACGTTATGCAAACGCTCACGTGTACACGTTGGTATATGAAGTGCGAGATACACGAACGTGGCCGAGCGTGGCCGAAGGTAGCCGAGAGTGTGATTTATTTTCGTGACACAATTTCTGGATTCGGTCTCCACGCAAGACCCGCGATAGAAGCTATGCAATAGCTTAATAGGTATTTTGTTTTAGAACTTTTTAAGAAGAACAATTATTTTGTAATAAATTATTTTTATGTAACTTCAACCATTAACGCAGAGGCGCAACGGATACTCTTATAACGATTAAATGTTTTCCGTTTTCGAAACATTCCTCATTGCTGCACCGCTCCTATTAATCTTAGCATTATGATACGTAGCCTATAGCCACTATCAATAAATGTACCTACTTACTATCGAACAGTTTTTGAAACCCTACCAGTAGTTTCAGTAAGGCTTGCCTTGGTATGATGTGATCATGGTCCCTTTGCAGCGTGTGTCCAATCCAGCGCAGCAGCTACACTTCCGACGTTTGATCTGTTGGTGGATAGGGGTCTCACTGCAGCGTTCCAATAGTCTTACGTTCGTGATGTTCTCGGGCCCGTATGTACCGGGGATCCATTGGAGGCAGCGTTTGACGAAGACTTATAGCTGGTAGCTGGTGCGAAATGTCTTTAGTGACCTTCCATGTCTCGCATCCGTATAGCAGTTAGCAGTACAGTTTTAACGTTTACTTTGTTTTGAGTTTCACTCTTCGTGTCCATTTTCGCAACTGCCTACGGGGCGCAGCTGTGTAAAGGTTGTTCTGGCCTTGGCGAGACTCGAAATGATGTAGGGTACTCTTCTATCCCATCAGTTTCTGACACGACACTCCCGAGGTACGTGAATTAGTGCCTCCACCACATCTCTTGCGTCTGTCGATTTTAATTTCAGTCCAGCCATTCGCTGCCTCTTCCTGCTCGTTATCCTGCACGTTGTCCTGCAGACATGCATGACGGCGTGTGTGTGCCTCAGCAGGCACAGGACATCGGCATCATTTAAATCCTCCAGGTTATCAGTATAGACCTCATTCTATGCCGCGCCGATTGTTCTTTGCGGTATTCAGCATTATAACATCTATTTTCTATGGATGGTTGTTAACTGACCTGTTATCTTCATAACGATCCTCTAAGGTAGGTACAGTATGTATTTTCAAAAGAGTTTGTTCACTCTATTTTTAATTTCTTTTTCAGAATATTGATGACATTTGATTGATGTCATTTTATACACGACGTCTACTAGATTGATACATGTAATAAAATTCTAACACGCCGGTGTTTGTATGTAAATTGTTTAAACTGAGGAAAATTCTATACTGAGGAATAGCTTTAACCATTAAGCTCTATTTTGATTAAGCAAACAGGGCAGATTCACACGCTACTTGATGAGTATGATTGATAAATACCTCCAATTTCATAGACCTTGTGTGACGTAAACAAAGTTGCGAGGGTCAGCTAGTTAAAAGATAAAACAATAGGTTTCTTCTTATCTACTTAAAAACTATTTTTACAAATTTTATGGTTATAATAGACATTCTTTGAAATATGCATGTATGGTATTGTTGTGACTTTTATGACACGTTTAAAGTACATAGGTATGGGATAGATGGCGCGCGCGGCTACGTCAGCGTGAAATTTTCTTCCCGCTTCCCATGGGAACGTACTCCCGGGTTTGGTTATCTTTATAGCAGTATTTTATATAAATTAACAAAACAAAAAATAATACTGCATTGGTGATAATAATAATAAAATGTATGTATATAGAGTACTCACTCATTTTCTTTCACTATTTTTCGTGACTTTCTTCATTAATAAATGCACTTTGTTTATTCATATTTAAACACTTTTTACACAAATCATACGAGTACAGTTCACTGTTGTACATAGATGATGAATACCTATACACCTATAGTCGAATTTTTATTTAGACGAAGTAAATTGACAGCAACTAATGTAATTGACAGCATCGAAATTGTCATTTCACATTAAGAACTCTAAATTCGACCAGCACTCTGAATTCAACTTTGGTCGAGTGGTTAAGACGCGGATCGGTACGCAGAAGGCGCAAGATCGATTCTGGGTACAAGCATCAATTTTTGGATTATTTGACATAATATATAACGACTGCAGAGTTCATAATTGACGTAAACAAAAAAATTATGAAGTGCGAGATACACGAACGTGGCCGAAGGTAGCCGAGAGTGTGATTCGTTTTCGTGACACAATTTCTGGATTCGGTCTCCACGCAAGGCCCGCGATAGAAGCTATGCAATAGCTTAAAAATAACATTAGGTACCTACGTTTCTTTTTCACATAAATTCAACAAAAGTTGCTTCACAAATAGTATAATAACGACAGTTTAGAGATATTTTTTTCCATCAAATGTGATCTCTGTTGACCATAACCAAGAGTCTGTTAAGATGCGGTCTATGATGGTACGAGCATTCCCAGAACCCTGTTAAACCTGATTTTTAAATGCTGAGAGTCTATCTAGTGTTTTTTGTTTTAATCCTTATTCGTTTCTTTTTAGGAAAACATCCAGTTTTGGACTTCGATAATGAACAACGGCTCGTTCTACATATACAGAAACTTGAAAGAGCGGGGTTTCCTGTAACACGTGACATGATTCGTAGACTTGCGTTTGGATTCGCTGAAAAATTAGAAATTAAGCACAATTTTGACAAAGATACTGGCAAGGCTGGACCTCATTGGCTACGGATATGGAACGACATCCGGAGTTAAGCATCCGACAAGCAGAAGGTTTATCCCTTGCCAGAGCTCAAGGGCTTAATCGTGAAGAAGTCAATAAGATGTTCGAACCTTTGCTTCAGGTTTTGACTGAAAATGATTTATTACACAAACCAGATCGTTTATTCAATATCGACGAAACTGGTATACAACTAAATAATAAGCCCGGAAAAGTTATTGCTACAAAGGGTGCAAAATCAGTTCATTCAGTTACATCTGGAGAAAAGGGGGAGACTATATCAATAATAGCTTGCTGTAACGGTGTTGGAAACTTTCTTTCTCCAGTGGTCATCATAAAAGGAGTAAATAAAAAGCTAGAATTTCATGATGGCCTGCCTTATGTTAATGCAGAGTTATTTCAGAAGTGGCTAGTGCATCATTTTGTGCCTCGAAAGCCCCAAGGTAAAGTTCTTCTGCTCTTAGATGGGCACTCCTCTCATACAAACTCTGCTGACATGCTAGAAATCGCAGACAAAAATGGTATAATTCTATTCTGTTTACCAAGCCACACTACTCAAGCTTTGCAGCCGTTAGACCGAAGCTTTTTCAAACCTTTTAAAACTTTTTATGCAGCCGAGACTAGAAATTGGATGCATGCTAACAAAGACAAAAAAAATCAGTCGATCAGTGGCTGGCAAACTAATTGGAAAACGCCTGGATTCGAGCCGCTACTCCCATCAATGCTGTTTCGGGGTTTAAAGCTTGCGGTATATACCCGTATAATTCAGCTATTATACCTGAAAGCTTTTTTTGCTATTTCTGATTTGTCTTTAAACAATCCCGCTCGTAACCGTCAAATAATTGCACTGTCTGATAGACATGATGATTGAGCAGTACCTGGTCCTTCACGAAGCTCTCCGAGGCCGCCAAGTTTAGACAACAATGAGGTTATCCGCGTGAGCCCAACCTTGGCTCAAATCCGAAGTTCGCCGCCACCAAATGCAGATCCATTAGACGCTGTAACCACTGATTCACCAAATCAAATTTCTCCATCTTCCAATACTTCTCCATCGATTCTCTCTCAACAACCTAGTGTTGAAATTGAGAAAGAGACTCCAAGCAAGTACTTGCAAGAATGTTCACCTGTACCAAAAATTCCTGTGCCATTTTATAAATGAGGAAAACAATCAGCTGCAATTTTGACCTCCATGGAAAATATTACTGCTAAGAAAAATAAAGGTAAGGCGACTCCTAATATACCATGCAAGAGAAGGAAGCAGCCTAAAAAATACATCAATAAAAGGTCTAAAGCGGATTCAGATGAAACTGATACTAATTTGACGTGCACTTCCGATGATTCTCGTATTGAAAATGACCCTGATGTAGCTTCAAAGAAGACAAAACAAAAAAGAGTAAAGAAAAATAAAGATAAGAATAAGAAAACAGATCCGGTTCAAAATTTAAACACCCAAACAATGAAACAGCGTCCTGTTCGCAACGTTAAAGTACAAAAAAAAGGTACAAAGATGATATAATTTCTAATGAGTCTGACTCTTCTCAGAGTGCCACAAACGAATGTGCTGAACGAGACTTGCACAATGTATGGTGATTATTGTAACCAATGTTATCGTTTAAAATTAAAACACGAGAAAAAAGCCTAAAATAACTTAACAAGCCTAATGCTGCTAATTGACAATGTGATTGTTAGTCTTCATGATTATTTTAATTATAAGTCATTAATAATGTAACCTAATTAAAAGAGTTCTCTGCCAAAGATAATTGTGCCATTTAGTTACCGTTGATTAAAGTTGATTAGACAAAATAAGATCTATTTATTTTCATAGGGCAACTATCCCACAAGTGAAAATGTTACTGCGGCATCTAGCCGACACAGTAGGCATCTATCCTCATTCAAAGAGGTTTTTAATATGTTTCGTAACTAAAAAACTATACTAAACTTAATTTTATTTGCTTTATTATTTTCTTCATTGATAGGTATAGAATACAAGTCAAAAGCTTGCGCTTCCTTAATTCTTTTATTTTGCATGTTATACGTCTATTTCAAAAAGTTGGGCAACTATCCCACTTTTACCCTTTATACTTACTTTGCTCCGTCAGTATAACTGCAAAAAATAAGTTGAAGAAAGAATTCTTAGGAGAACAAAGTTCATTTACCGCTTAAATAAATATTTTGAGATATTATCACACAAGGCTATCTGTTCCAAATTAAGCTGCAGGTAGATAAAAGATTTTTTTTTTCATTTGATAATAACGGCAAAACATTACACAACTACTCACCGTTAAAGAGCAGCAAGTCGTCAGCCAAGAACTTGGGCACGTTGACGTCTCGGAGCGCCCGCAGTACAATCTGCCGCTCGTCTCCGTCCGGCATCTGGCGGATGAGGTTGCCGGCGACCGTGATCACAGTCTTCACGGCGCGCATGCCGAAGTCATAGTGGTCCTTTGTAGACAATGAATAGAGTTAGTTACATACTTCTCTATGAGACAAACCATTAGCTTTAGCTAGCGTTTAGCTTACAATGTAGGAATAGCATTGATGACTGACCTATTGACATTGGCCTAAATCCTCTATCATTAAGCTACTGACGTGAAGTGACAGCCAAGAAGTGAAATTTAATATGTAAACCTTTTTTTTGACGCAACTAAAAATCAAACAGACAAGACAGTGTCGGTCCGACAATCCTGTCGATGGGCTGGAACAGCGCTTTCAAGTTGTCTCCGTACTGTCTTCGACCTGTGAGTCAATGAGCTCTTTACATGTTACCTGAGCAGACAGCTGCTCCGAGCTGAGGCGGAAGGTGGTGGTGATCTTGCCGGCCAGCACCTTGGCCTCGCCGAACCCAAACGAGAACAGCGAGATCTCCGCGATCAGCGCGTAGTCCGGCACCATCATGGCGATGGGCCGGAACAGAGCCTTCAGGTTGTCTGGCAACTCCGTACGGCCTGTGGGACAAAGAAAATACATTCACGCCTTTATCGAACCTTTCACGTGCTTACATAAACACGCGATCGCACCAGTGCACTGGAGGCAATTGTAAGATCCCGTATACCGAAGACTAGCCATTCAGGCAAGTCAAATTTCAGCTATTATGGTGGAGAATTACCAACTTGCGAAAGAATTAGCAACTTGCGAAAGATATAGGTACTTAAGTTCAGACGATTCGTATAATTAACTATGCAAGAGCCTTCTTCTTCTTTTCTATTCGAGCCTACTCCATTCGGATATAATTATATTAACGAACAAATTAATGAAAAGTGAATTCGTATCCATAGTTTTAACAATGTAGTCGCCAAAATGACCAGTACACTACTGTCACACCACAAGTGTACCGAAGAGTGTGAGGTAGAGCAAGTTTAGTATTAAAACATACCTAATGCTCCGACATTACAGGTTTAGAGACAACTAGTCCGGTTTAATCATTAATGATGGATGGCAGTTTTTGGAATGCGATTTAAAATAATGATGTAGGTAACGTACCAGCGTATCCGGGGTTCATAGTGATGAAGACGGAGCAGGAAGCCTTGAGCGGCAAGTCCACGCCTTCGAACATGAACCTCTCCTGTCGAGCGCCCTGGGCTTTTTGAATGGTCACCACCTATAATTACTTGTGTTAGTATTCTCTCTCGAAATCAGGTAGAATAGACTTTAAAGGCTGTGAATGTGTTAATGTAAAGTTGTTGTATACCTGTTGGGCAACCACTGAGAGCACTTCAATGTCGATTCTGTTGAACTCGTCGAAACAAGCCCACGCGCCAGAACTGGGGACAAAAGAAAGCTATAATGTACCTACATAAATATAGTCACGCTTTTATCCTCAAACCGATGGTAGGCCGAAGCACACTGTTTTTTTACCATTAGTATTTTGCCCTAAACAAAAGTGGGGAGCCTATTATCGTGTTGAAATGGATAGACGCAAGTTGTGACTGCTATGTTATTGGCCATTTGAACCTCGAAACACGTTCGTGAATGAAAATGCCACAAATGCAAAGATGGTTAAAAAAGTAAACACTATGTTAGCGGAGGTACGAGCGCCTACGTTTTTTTTTTTTTTTTTTTTTTTTTTTTTTTATTCCCAGCTACCATGGGTAGTTGGGTGTGTGCCTATCTAAACCCCCGATGTCCATATTTCGGGGTCGTTCCTAAGCTATTCCTTTCATACTAGTTCTCGCATTTAAATGGTCTCAATCATGCTTCATACTATGTCTTTCTTTCATTCAACCTTTCACTCTTTTTACAGGTGGGGGCGCCTGCTAACCTCGCGTCTACGTTTTCTTTATTTCTGTTTTGTTCTTATATCTACAGGTAATGAAATAAATTGATCTCCACCTCCTTTCTCTTTTCTTTTTTACATTTTTGTCTCTTATCTGTTCTTACATTTTTTATTAGTTTGTTAACAATACAATATTTTGTTTTCTATTTTGTAATACAGTTATATCTTATTTTCTATTTCTTAGTCTATTCTACATAGCTGGTAGAGTGGGTTGTGGTATTTCCATTTACCATAGCATATTATGCTAATACATTTGACTTTCTATATATCTTATCTACTAGTTCTTGTTTTCTTATATCTATTACATATTATTATTAACTTTTTCAACTATAGCTGAGTGGGATGTGGTTCCACATACAGTGCCATTATCTATATATATATATACATATGTTCATATTTGCTGTTGTTTACATTCTCTTCTCTATCACGTTCTCATTTTCCTATATCTATACATTTACCATTTCTATTTTTACCAGGGTTTTATTACATTTAACATAATATTATATTATGCTATTGTAGTCTCACTTTCTAGTCGACTCTATTTTTTGTGTTTATTGCTTTACATATATTTGTACAGAATTTTATAAACTTTTCTCTCTTTTTGGTTTGCATTATTATTTTTAAATTATCTATCGTAATAGCCATTTCTATCTCTTGTTCGGTATTATGACGTTGCCTCGAAAATATTGGGCATTCGACCAGCAAGTGAGGGATGTTTTCCTCTGCTTGAGGGTCACAGGCGCACGATGGGTCATCCTTGCACTTGAAGCGAGTCAAGTACTCAGAAAACCCACCGTGCCCTGTCAGGACCTGCGTGATGAATTTGTCTGGGGTGAATTTCCTAATAGTCCTGTACGCCTCCACCGCGTTAGGGAAGAAGAGCCTTGTGATCGAGGCGGTGTCGCCGGACTCGTACCGCCGATTCCACTCGTCAAGAGTATCCTGTCGGATACTTCGCTTGACGAATGAGATCGGGCACAGGTCGTAGTCCGGTGCCCGCCTCGACCGCAACGCTGCCTCTTTTGCCAGCTGGTCGGCCCTCTCATTTCCCTCCATCCCCACGTGCGCCTTTATCCAGAACAAATCTACATGTTTGCCTGTCAGAAAGCTTTTTCTGATATTTCTTCGGGCCTCTACAGCGAGGGGATGGAGACAATTGGGATTCGCGACCGTCTGGAGTGCCGCTGTCGAGTCGCTGAACACCCCAAAGGTTCTCGCACTATGTCTACAGATCGTCCTCGTCGCCTCACATATGGCCAGCAGTTCTGCCTGGTATACTGTGCAGAAAGACGGCAGAACAAGTTTGCGGGCAGTTGTCTCGACCCCATCTTTCCATAAGGAAAGAGCGGCCCCGACCCTGCCCGCAATCTTGCTGCCGTCGGTGAATATTTTAATTTCAGCATTGCTGTTTGCCTCAAGTTGGTCACTGTTTCCCAGGCTTACGTTTGATGCATAATAATGTACAGTATACTCACGCAGCCAGGCCCTTGAAGAACTTGCCCATAGCCATAAAGTCCAGCTGGTCGGAACAGTTGAACACAACACACTGGACTGCCAAAGCTTTCGCTAAGTCCTGGAAAATATTTTAAATGTGAACCAAAATAATATCAAAATTAAGGACTTTCCTGCAAGAACCACCTACTACTTGGATGACTCCCTTGGACTTAACTCTGGATAGGCATTGTTTAACGCTCTCAAATTTTATATAGAGACTAATCCCTTCCTTTCCTTTTTGACGGATCACAGTAGAGAGATACTTGGCCACAGCTGAGCGATTCAAAGAGCGTTTCTCTGTCAAACCGTGATAACGAATGACCTGTCAGCCCACGTGTTTCTATGATCTCACAACCCCGGGTTTTTCAAGCGGAGATGTTGCCATGGGTTTCCAGCAGGAGGGCGGCGTCAATTTAGCAAGCTTAACAAGTTGATTCCACAGCTGTATTTAAAGTCTAAGATTTTATTTGAAGCTGCTGTATTTAGAGTCCAAGGTATATTGGTTGCTAGGGAAATGATTTGGCTTTTTAGAAAGAAAGAAAATGTACAAAAAATCGGTTTTGCACCATTTGCTTACCATTTTTTTACCATTCGCTTCAGGAATTTGATCTGGGTATATATTTGAATGTAAGCCTGTGGACATATAGTGACTTCTGTGTGTTCTGTTCTGAGACACGAGTACATAAACGCCACGGAGTCAGTATCATATAAATTGATCAGCTTGTAGGCAGTACATTATTAGACGTAAAAAAAATGGCATGGAGTGTTGCGAGGTGCGAGTTACCTTGGTGGTCTCGGTCTTGCCGGTGCCGGCGGGCCCGGCGGGCGCTCCCCCAAACTTGAGGTGCATGGCGCACATCAGCGTGAGGTAGCAGCGGTCCGTCAGCGGCGTGATCACCAGACGTCCGCTGCGACACACACATACAAACTGGCTTATTCAGTCTTACTTCGAAATGATCTTAGCTGAAAAGGTGTAAGATGCCTCGACCAATATTAAATGGTAAAGGCATTAAAACGCAAGCCAACCTCACCTGCTCATAGTGTTCCTGCTGAAGTTTAAAGGAAGGGAAGCTAAGAATATTTAACAACAGCAGCTTCTGCAAATTTCGAGCAAGATTGGTCAAATTCAGTTCCTTCGGGTCATTAGAGAAGTCTTTTAAGATATTATGTCTTTATGCGCTTATAGAAATATGGGTGAAGTGGTAGAGAAGGATGCAAGTCACTTTGCGGAAAGAACTTATTTATTTTGACAAATGGGATGGTCTTCCTTTCAAGTGTACGTTTCATGCTATCGCATCTTGCCTTCGCTGCCAATCACAAGTGCGGTGAATCAGTTGTCTACCTACAGCAACCTACCTAATCTAGCTCCCACAAAGAAAGTGAGTTGAAATAATATGAATAAAAAAATTTAATGAATTTGGAATCACGTTCAAGTGGTTCAGGTAATGCTAGCTACGTGGACTGACCTGTTGCCCAAGTACTCGTTCTGGTAGGTGAAGACCGAGTTGAGCGCGCGCACGTCGCAGCTGTTCTGGCTGAACTGGCGATAGTACGCCGACGTGTTCAGGTGGTTCTCGTCCTGGAAGATCTCCGGCTTCTCGTCCGGCTCCAAGGGGTTCATGGGCTTCACATTCGAGTAGTATCTGCAAACAGTACAAATCACTTAAATCAAAATCGCGAGATATGTTACCAGTAACTTAAGTGGCCTCAAAAAACACATTTACATGATCGGGGCTGCGTTGCTCTATGATTCCACCTAGATCGGCAGCGTTGATCGGGGGCAACGGCACTTTTCGATGACTTGCAATGCAGCAGCCATAATGGTTTGTTATACAGTTCTTTGCCAAAACGGCTTCCCTTCCAGGACAATTCAAAGTTTCAGTTTAATATTCTTAAGTTAATAATTTCAGTTGCTGAAATAGCTTTAGGTAAATCCTCAGTATGAATTACCCAATAACGAGTAGTGTGCCAGGAGCCTAGACTGCTCGCACGGTTCGGTACCTGAGCTGGCAGATCCACTGGAAGTCGGACACGTGCTTGACGTTCTCAACGACGAGCGTCTGCGTGACGTCACGCGCGTGCACCTCGATGACGATGAGCGCGCACAGCACCTCGCGCTGGAAGAACGTCAGGTCGCTCTTCACCAGCGCGCGCAGGCTCTCCAGCTGTCCACACATACATACAGCGGATTAGTCCCCTAAGCTATAGAGTAACGAATTCGATGCGTTACATGGCGGAAATCCATTGTAATCTCGTAAAGCTCGCGCCATGTACTCTGGTGGTAAGCAACAACGGTACCTGCTGCAACATCTCCTCAAAGAAGTGGTCGATGCGGAACTCCTCGATGCCGCTCTCCACGCCGGCCGTCCACGCGGTCTGCGAACCCGCGATCACCACCTGCCCCGGCCAGCGCAGCACCCACTCGCGACGAGGAATGCGCCATAGCTCTTCCAGGCCATCCACCAGGGTCAGGCGGACTGCATTAATTATTTTTGTTAATTCAAAATTAATATTAATTCAATATTACGGAAAGCAATAACGTGTCTGTCTGCATTCTTTGAATCTATCACGGCTTGTGTACTGAAGAGCTCTTCAAGTTAATCCCATTCTGTTTTTTGGATCTCGAACAAATGCCACTCTCATACAGTGTAGAGAATCTACGCCAGAACCAAACGATTCAAAATATTGTTTCTCTGTCGAACCATAAAAACCAGGAACGCCTGCCAGCACATGGTATTGATTTCCCTCCTCTAACAAGCTCGGGTTGTTCAAGCGGAGCGTGAAGACGCACATCATAGGGCCGCCAACTTCACGGCTAATGTCACTACTCTTATAGACAGTAAGAGTGGCCCCGAATCGCTATTTGTCGTTTAGCCTTTCCATCAGGCGGATGACATTAATTTGGCGAGCTAAATATATAACAAAATATGGGCTACCTATATTCTCATCGTCTTTCGCCCAGTCTCTCTCCCTACTTACGCAAAGTTCTGGGTCTACTCACGGTACAAATAAAAAAGTAAATGCATCTTACTGGTATGTCTCATCGTGTCTTCGAGCAACAAAAGCCACTGCTCCACGTTGGACGAGGGGTAGAACTGGTACCGCAGCTCCACGATCTCTCCCTCGCTGGAGTGCATGTGGGTTATCTTTAGGTCCGGTTGGAACGTCACCTGTGCCATAGGGTTTAGTTATAGACTTTAGGGTACTGATCAGAATCCTATGAAAGATGCCAAGGCCAGCGCGAAAGTCTACTCAAGTGCTTAGCTTTTAACTATTTTTAGGGTTAAGGTTCTTTATAAGCAAAGAGTAAAAACGAGACCCTATTTATGAGACTTCGCCTTCCGTTTGTCTGTCTGTCTGTCTGTCCGTTTTGACATTCGGTTATGTGAATAATCGTGATAACTAGAGCTAAAATATTCACAAATGATGTCTGTCTGTTTATAATCTTATTAATATTATCAGATAGATTATAATCTGAAGCCGCTTTCATCTGCATCAGTTATATCATTTGCTTGTCTTGCTACCAGACTGCTATAAAATAGCTTAAAATTCTCCAAAATTGTTACAAAAATTAATTAAATAAGACTCAGAACAGCGAAGACAAACCTTAGCAATATTCTCGAAGCACTTTCTCAGATGCGGTTGCACAGCTCGAGGGTTCCTCGACTGCGACAGGATCTCCAACAACTCATCATCACTCAAGAAGAAGAAGCGCGGGAACCGCAGCCTCTTGAGCTCCATGTACTGGTTGAGGCCGCGGTACACCACGTCTAGCAAGTGGCGCGCTTCCACTAGGCTGTCTAGAAGGCGGCTGTCTGGGCAGATTATCATTATCTGCGGACAATCGAAGTTTTTGTCAGCGTGTTGTCTGTTATTTCGGACTTATGATGTGCATATAATAGCGGATACTTTTGACGCCGATTGTCAGCAATTGGTTTACGTTGATATTAATCATGTTTGTTGTGTGGGAGCGGGAGCAACCTTAAAAAATATTTTATTCTGTTTTTAATATTTATAGTGGCAACAGAAATAAATCATCTGTACTAATTTCCGTTGTCAAGCTACAGTATGGGGTATCTATATCTATAATATAAAAATGAATCGCAAAATGTGTTGGTAAGCGCATAACTTCAGAACGGGTGGACCGATTTCACTAATTCTTTTTTTGTTGTGTAAGGTAATGTCAGGAGAAGGTTCTTATGGAAGAAAAAATATTGTATTCCCACGGGAACGGGAACTACGCGGGTGAAACCGCGTGACGTCCGCTAGTACTTAATAATTCGCCATTATTTATATAGGTATATTTGCTGTACCTACGAAGTCGAACAGACATTTGGATAAGTTCAAGAATTTTTTTTTGTTCATCGCGAACATATACATTTAGGGGTCGTCCATTAATCACGTGAGCCTCGAAAGGGGGGGAGGGGGTCTGACAAAAATCACGAAACATCACCAGGGGGGGTGGGGGGTGTAGTGAGATATCACGTGTATTTATTTCGAACAGCAACTTTACAACCCTGAATTTGAGATCACAGTGATTTCTGAACAACAAAACCTACATTACTACATTTTAAAACGATATCTGTCTCTATTCCGTGACGCAAACGAAGTTGCGCGGATTAGCTAGAAGTTTGGATAGATAATATCAATAGAGATAGATAAAAAAAAACTTTGTAGGTAGTTACTAAAAATACACGTGATTCGGCCCAGGGGGGGAGGGGTAATCTGACACCTCACCAAATATCACCAAGGGGGAGGGGGGGTCCAAAAAATGCCCAAAAAAACCTCACGCGATTAATGGACGGCCCCTTATATGGTTAAAGTAAATCAATCATATTCGCCTACAGCACCCTGATGCAGGACGTTAGTCGCTCCCAGTTCACACCACATCACACGGTGCTGCGTCTTTCGTATGTAGTCCTTAACTACTAATTGTCCACAACTTCATTTAGTTGTAAAGTAATTACTATTCTACAGGTAAAAGGGTCGATTATAGTCGCGGAGCCAGAGCTCCAAATTGTACACACATATCTAACAAACACACAAATTTTGTTCTGAATCGGAATTCGAAGCGAGAGATCTCCCATCTTGGTACCTGGTATTTGTTTGTCGTCATTTGTTTTTTTTTTCATTTGTTTTTGAACGAGGGGGACGAACGGGGGACAAATGGCACTAAATCGAAGAACATATTCCCATTCGTCCCCTCTTGAATTAGGAGGGGGACGATCGGGAACTGATTAAATATTATTTTTGTGAATTCCAAAGTCGAGGGGACGAACGGGAATACTCCCTATCTACCACCTTTTTTTTTTACGTTAGGGAAATCTTCAGAGGATGTTATGCCGGACTCTTACCGACTAAAAAACCTCACGTAACGCCTAACAGCCTGTGGTTGGGAGTCCCGGGTAAGCCCTCGGAAGGATGTCCAGGGCCCTATCTACCACTACGCCACCGATATTACACTTTTTACTATAGATAAAAATGAGAGGTTTGTATTTACCTTAGGGCAAGCGACAGCTGCTGTCATAGTCCTGCGCCAGATTCGTTCCATGGTGTTGTACTTCTTAGCCTCCGCGGGCAGCTGGCGGGAGATGTCCTCTGAACTGAAGATGGGCTCTAGGTACATCCATTCTCTGGAAGTATTTCCTTTGGTTAGGTTAGGTGCAAGTGCCATATCAATACGTACGGTGTCCGAGAAAGGTGAAAATCAAAATTAATAAAACCTGTTCTGGGCGGGGTAGAAATCTCATTACGCGTAAAAATTCTATCAACGGATCCCAATGTCTTATTACAGTAATAGGCGAGCTATTTGCTGGGAATCCTGGCACATCCTTCAGAGGGCTTACTCGGGACTCCCGGCCGTAGGCAATTGTAGGGCAAAGAACAGTGATGGTATTTTTTTCAAACCACTTACACAAACAAGATATTTTTTAATGGTATTTTCGAGAGACCAGTTTCAATTGCCTTCAGTAATTGGTATTCTTTTTAACATGAGAGAAAATCCTTCATGGATGCTATGCCAGACTCCTGCCGACTAAAAAAACCTCACGTACGCCCGACAGTACGGTCGGGAGGTCCGGGTAAGCCCTCGGAAGGATGTCCCAGGACTCCCAACAGACCTACGGCTACCACTGTGGCCTCGCTTAGGGGGTGGTTCAGATGCTATACCGCGTCTTTGGGGGATTTTCGGGTGTGATCCCGCTTCTTAGGGAAGGGGGGTGGGGGTGGGTGGGGCGTGCGTGAATCCCTCACGTCACTCTGCCCTCATGGGCCTGTTTCTGTAAGGACGGTGAGCAGCCCACTTACAGTCCGCAGGCGCCCGGTCATGGAGTCCGCAGCGCCCAAGCCGCCGACTGAGGAACTCGGGTGGGAGAGTTGTCTCCCGCTCTCAGTAATTGGTATTACCTTACATATTATTTAAAACAGAGCAAATTACCAGACAAGCGCGGTCGGACTTGTCCGTCCGACAGTCTGTTCGTCTCGCCGCCCTTCCCTGGCGAGTGTCGCATTTTTTGGCGGCATTTACGACTGTAGCTTTTTTCCGTTTCAACTTTAAAACTTTAATTTTTTACATTTTCAAGGGACCGTTAACCTTAATATTAGTATTATATAGGCATAAGGACAAGAGTGACAGAGACAAGCACAAGAGCAGCTAGGGCTTCGAACAAGTAATAGTACAGACCTGCCCTTCCATACATTAGTTTTGATGACGTTTAAGTCAGCGCATAATTATGCGCTCACTTGGTCGTAGTCAAGGTAATTGTTCCGAAGGTTAAACACGTGTCAAGATAAAACATTTTACGCAAGATGATTTCCTGTGCGTTCCCGAAGTGTAAAAACACAAACAAATGTATGTGCACATGTCATGTCGTTGCTACAATATATTTTTGCGTCAACTTGTCTCACTTTTTGAGTTCTTAATGTATGACGTGGGCCTTCTATACTATACTATTACTTGGTCGAAGTATTATGGTGTTGATTTCAACCCAATGCCTTCACGAGTTCACGAGGTAAAGGGTCTTGGCAAACTGACGGGCGGGCGGACAACAAGTGATCCTATTAAGGTTCCGTCTTTTTTCTTTTGAGGTACTGAATTGTATAACACAGAAATACAGATAGGCACAGACGTACTTCTGACACTCGATCCACTGCTCCACGACCTTCTGCGTGAGGCGCAGCTTGTCGTCCCACTCCTGGATGCGCAGCTCGAAGGCCGCCTTGAAGGGGCTGAAGCCGAGCTGCTGCGTGGCCAGCAGGTGCTCGTCCAGCAGCTGCAGCGTCTCGTCCGCTATCTTCATTATGTGTGTGCCTGGAGGACAGCGTATACATTGTCGTTTATTCATTAATTTGTTGCAAATATTGGTGATACACAGAAAATATTTATTCAGCCCTTGAGATAAACATACTTACTTACATTTACATTATTAATAAAAAAAATATTATACTAGTTTTAACAATTCATAGGTACCTAGTAGGTCATTAGATACCTACGTCAAGGTAATAATATATCTAGTCAGGCTGTGTAAAATCTGTTTTTAAGCTTTCCTCCGCACTTTCTATGCAACTTAGTTGTCCTGGTACGAGTCTTACCTAAAAAGAACTGTTTGGAAGCTTAATAGGGATTTAGCCACGCCTTGTATGACCGACAGTTTGCAGTTCCCCATAGCGTTATACACTCGAGAGCAATGAATCCGGGTCACTTAAAGAATGTTAAAAATCTCGGAAACTAAAAATGATAGGTTAATGCAATAAATTGTATTTAATAGACAATGTAATACTCCTTAAATGAAAGTAAAAAAAATATGAGTCACCATACATTTTATTAACACAAAATTACATAAAGTAAAAACTGCCGATCTCTCCTTAAAACAAAAATAGGAAACATGAAATTTTTGAACTTTATTACGATTTTCTTGAATTTTAATACTTCGTATTGCCTCCTCGTGCTTCCATTACTGCGTTTACGCGGTTTGGCATGCTGTACACCAAGTTCCTTATACGATTTTGGGGAATATTCTCCCATTCCTCTGTGAGAGCAATTTTGAGCTCACGAAGCGTGATTGGGGGAGGGTTTCGTTGTTTTACGCATCTGCCTAGCTCGTCCCAAGCATGCTCGATCGGGTTGATATCCGGGCTGCGCGCTGGCCACTCCATACGAGTAATGTTCATCTCTTGAAGGTAGTCATTCACAATCCTACCTGTATGAGGTCGGGCATTGTCATGCATAAATATAGCATCCTCACCTAAATTGACCATAAATGGACCAACGTGATCATTGAGGATTTCTTCCACATATCTTACGCTAGTTAAAGAGCCGTTTTCTATGATCACCAGCTCTGTGCGACTTTCAGAAGAAATTCCGGCCCACACAAGTACAGACCCACCACCGTAGGCTACTTTTTCTTCGATGCATGCTTGCTTGAATCTTTCCCCTGGTCTTCGATACACTCTGTGTCTTCCATCGTGCTTGTAGAGCATAAATTTTGATTCGTCGGAGAACATAACTTTTGACCAATCTTCAATACTCCAATTTACGTGGCTCTGGGCATACCTTAGTCTCGAAATACGATGCCCACGCTCCAGTTTAGGGCCGTTTGCAGGTCTAAGGGGTTTTAAGTTAGATTCAGCAAGCCGACGTCTTACTGTCCATGCACTTGGGTTACTTCCTCCGAGGCGTCGAAACTGATTGGTGAGTTCAGTTCCTGTGAGAAAGCGATTTCGAAGCATGGTGTTCACCAAGTATCGGTCTTCTCGTGCTGTGGTACACCTGGTTCTGCCCGTTCCTGGTCTGCGTAGGTTAGAACCAGTTTCTTCGTAACGTCGGAGAACTCTTTGTACTGTTGACAGCGACACACCGACAGTCCTGGCTGTATCGCGCTGACTCCGGCCGGTTTCCAGCATTGTAAGTATTCTGGTGCATTCTTCAGGCGTAAGCGACATAATTTCAGCTTGATTAATGAATATAGAGCACTATCAACATGGTTTATGTACCCACATAAATGACAGATTACAAACAAAAGCAACACCAAATGCTGTAATTTCGTAGTTCCATCTTCGAAAGTGGCCCTTTTTCAAATTTGATTTTTTTATGATATAACTTTACAATAACTAAGAAGTTTTAATACCTTCATTTAAGGAGTATTACATTGTCTATTAAATACAATTTATTGCATTAACCTAGCATTTTTAGTTTCCGAGATTTTTAGGATTCTTTAAGTGACCCGGATTCATTGCTCTCGAGTGTAGATAATTCAACTCATCAGTGCGCGCGGCGCTATGTGTGCGTGCGCTAGTAATTATACAGCTTTAATTTGTGTGGCAGTGGTGCGGCCGTCTTCACAGAGTACATTTTTATATTATGAGGTAGAGACGTAACTCGACTTATTGACGACACCAGCGGTGCCAAGCAGTCTTTGCAGGAAACGCTCTGCGTGGCCGCGAAGTAAACATCATATTTATACAAAAAGCATACAGCGCCATCTACCATGTTTGCAGGCAACTCTTACGTTATAATGAAACGAAATCAAATATCATGACAAGTCTCAATGTAACTGCGACGTTGAGATCCTGTGTAACTTGGTCCCATTATAATTCATTACATAGAGTTCTTAGTGATAATACCATGGGTACAGTCATTAAAGAAAATGTCTAATTCTTCACGGAGAAAATGTTTAAGAAGTCAGGTAAATATTTTTTATGTGTCAATTCGATGGAATTAATATTTGTTATCACTACATATAATAAAACAAAGTCCCCGCCGCGTCTGTCTGTTCACGATAAACTTAAAAAATACTGCATGGATTTTCATGCTGAGATCACCAATGATTCTTGAGAAAGGTTAACGTATGTAATTTGTTGAGTTTTTGTATACATTGACTAAAACATAATGATATTAGTTGGAGATGTCGGAAAAAAATAAGGTGTCTGGGAGCTTTTAACGAAAACGCTGCCTAAACCCTTCGAGGCATAACAAAATAATGTATGGTAGAATTTTTGTAACTTATAAAGGCCTACAGAAAAGTCATAAATGATAGAGCTCCAAATTCTAATGCAAAAAAAAATAGAAATGCAGAGATGGTCGACGGAAAAAAACATTGCTTATACTGCAAATATGACCAAAATTGAACTGTATGACTTGATTAAAAAAATTAAAAGAACCATATCTATACATCTAAAAAAACTGTTGAGGGTCGAGAGTCTGTACATGGAAGATAATTTGAAAATTTTAATTGTAGGGCGTTCTCTAATCGATACTGAAGCTGAAATTTTCATGTCTGTCTGTCTGTATCCTGATTATTAATTGATTTGAATGAAACTTGGCACAATCTGAGCTTATGATCCGAGAAAGGTACTAGGATACTTTTGTTCCCGATATATTGCGCGGTTCCTTTGGGAGAGGGCAGGGCAGTTTCACACGCTTTTCGCACACCTTATGTGTCAGCTAGTTTGTTATAAGATTAATGACATACTTCAGCCATATGGCTTAAAAGTTCTTCGGCTACCACCTTACGTGACACACGTGTCTGTCACAAGTAAATTGATGAAGAGATGTGGCGTTATACTTGTCGACACGCCAAAGAAGAAGAATACTATCGACATTTTGATTGAATTTATAATTAACCATGGAGAGAGCAGCGAATCCTAAAATTCCTCAATTTTATTCTTCAAACAGCGATACATATTAATATGTATAACATACATTTCACCCATTGAGTTTTTATTTTAGTTAAACAAGTGTTTTTGTATTTTGTACTTCACTGTACCTCATGTCACGCACACGAAGTCACTGTGTTTAGACCATTGAACTAATACTACTACGTATGGAACAGACATCGCGAACATACAATTTGCAACAGTGAGGTTGAGCCGATCGGCTCATGTGCGTTCAGTCGCTCGGCTAACTGCGTAGTAACCGCCCGCAACAATCGCTCGTAAAAATGCCATCGTGTGTGTTAAAACAGTGTAAAAACAATACAACTACCACGAAAAAAGATAGTGGTGTCACTTATCATCGGTAACTAAACAAAATATCAAGTAAATTACATTTGTTACCAGTATTATAGAATAATTTTAATGCCCATTACTCCCCCAAACTTATGAATGAAATCATAGATCAATAAAAGTGACCTGCTGAGATACGTCACGTAGGTACTAATGTTGGTTGAACTAAATTGTAATGATACATTTTATATGAAGAGCAGTTATTTATTTAGAATTTTTAAATGTATTTCGTAGTTTGAAGTCGGTATATTATAATAATAGAAGAGATTATTATGATTTAAGTAACTATAAACATGTAAAACTAAAAATTTTAAATAAACCTTAAACTTGTAGTTTTAAAGTATATTTATCAAAATATGGATTACTAGCGCGTTCAATCATGTTTTACCGCCTAAAAGAACAACACGGCTCACCACTTATTACGTGGGACAAATTCTAAAATGGTGAAAAGTGGGCATATAATCTGTGGGCCTCTGCCTACCCCTACGGAGACAAAGGCGTGACCATATGTATGTATATTACTTCCTAAAAAGACAAATCTGATAAATAAATTACTATTCTGGAAGAAGTAATTCAAAAAACCTTTAGGTAAAAACGTATGCGTGTCCAGTCTATAGTGTATAATCTTTTTAAGTGACTTGTTCTTAGAATACGTTGAAGGATACGCGTAAGCGCCTTGATATTCCCGGCGCCTAAGACCTTTTGGTCGTGAAAAAACTATTACTAAGAAGCGGTCTAGCGCTTGAATATTTATACTACGATTAAACGGCTAATTTTTTGTTCAATCGCTGCAAAAGCGAACTTTATGCTTGCTGGCTTACTTGTGGCAAAAGGCGCACGTTTTTTGTTCTGGATAGCTTCTCTATACGTAGTAATAATTACTCAAAGGTTTAGACGAGGCTTACCCACACATAGTGCCGCGCGCACAGATGAGTTGAACTTACTATAGTACTCAACGGGCTAGGTTTCGACTTTTCAGCTTTACTTATTTTGCTGTTTAGGTTTTGTCTCACGTAACAGGTGGCGAGCCTAATGCCGTATTGAAATGGATAGGTGCAGATTGTGACGGCCTTCTGTTGCATTTTTTAAGCTACCTGTAAGGCCTTTAACTTGGCTCGACGACTGCCATGTTATTAATAACTGGAACCAACAGCTTCATGCGTTCCTAAGTACAAAAACGCTTGCATATTAATTATCACAAAGCGGTCACCTATCCAAGGTTGAGGGCGGTCATAGTGATCGAGCGAGCTTACTGCAGTGATCATTTACAGAACAGCAGAGTCAACGGGGCTACTCGTAGCCCCGCTGACTTACTGGATGAATTGTACCTGTAGTCTTATACGCCGAGAGCTCCATAGACCTGGTGGCCCAGTCAGCCTGCATCTTATCCAGCGACTGCTCAATGACGTATTCCTTCGAAGCCAGCTCTCCAATCTCAGAGATCAAGTCTGCGTGTTCAGCCACCCCTTGCTTCAGGCACATTTGGAATGTCTGTTTGTCGTTCATGGTTACCGTAATACCTGAAATGGACCAATATAGAACAGAGTTATTCATAAGATCGTTTCTCTGTCGAACCATAGTAGCTTCAAACGCTTTGCCAACGCACGTGTTTCCCTCCGACTACAACTCCGGGTTCTTCAGGCGGGATATGAAGAGGCACATAATTAGGCCTTCACCTTCAAGGACATTGTCAATAATCCCAATTTGGGGACTGATTTCCAATTTACTAGATATCGTCAGCGTTTTCCATCCGGGGGGGGGGGGGGTCATTTATTGCGAACTAAATTTATTTAAAAATGGATCTATGTAACAATCATCCAAAAAGGGCCCGGCTGTGCCTCCGTCAAGTCACAACCAACAAAATATCATCTCTGGAATCCGAGTATAAGATTGGAATCAATAGAATAAATACAATTCCTCACCAGATTTCTCCATAAACTCGTTCCAGTGCCTCTCCTTCATGCCGGGGTTCCTCACAGCTTGTATCACGGGGATCAGCGGTCGGAACTCATCTATGTCGTCCTAATAAGCCAAATAATAGGTATAATATACGTAGACTGGGTAGACTGCCTCATAGGACGTCATAGGTTTTGAATCCCCCGGTGATAAAAAGTATACCGTATGTAATCTCAATTAATATTGCTATTTTTGATATTTAGCTTAACTTGGGCTGTTATTGTGCAAAGCCATAGACAAGAATAAAAACCCATCTCTTCAGAAAATAAACCATGTTTGGGCTTAAGATAAGATATATATTTATTTGCAAAACATGTGTAGGTACAATATTTATTAAAGCAGTCTCAGGGTCGGGGCCTTTTTAGGGTACCGTACCCAAAAGGTAAAAACGGGACCCTATTCATGAGCCTTCGCTGTCCGACTGTCCGTCTGACTGTCTGTCTGTCTGTCTGTCTGTCCGTCCGTCATGAGGCTGTATCGCAGGAACTGTTATAGCTAGAATGCTGAAATTATCACAGATGACGTACCTATTTCTGTCGCCGCTATGACAACAATTTCTAAAATCACAAAAAATATATCAAACTGTGGGTTTCCATACAACAAACGTGATTTTTTGCCGTTTTGTTTTAATGCGCGAGTCTGACAAGCACTTGTCTGGTTTAAAATTTTCAAATAAATACTTTTAAAACAACAACAACTCACTCGTATAGTGTTCGCCACGTGCTGCACCTTGGGCAGGTCGGCAAAAGTCCGCACACACTTGATGATGGTCTTGTAGTACTCATTGATGGAGGGCTCGATCGCGTCAGCATCCACGTACATCAGGGGGTTGTCGAACCACACCTCGCGCGACTTGAGGAAGTCTGCAAATTAGGTTTAGTTTTGAAAATTTTGTATGTATACTAATATTATAAAGAGAAAAGGTTCGAAAGAATAAGGTCCGAAACTACTGAACCGATTAGAAAAAATCTTACACTGTTAGAAAGCTGCACTATCCACATGGCTATATTTTATTCCGATATTCTCACGGGAACGGGAGTTACGCGAGTGAAACTGCATGAAGTCCGCAAGTAATAAATAAAATCTCTTGTGTGCAACTAAGAACCGCGCGTATCCTACCTAACAGGCCTCTCCTAGGGGGGGGGGGGGGGGGAGTTGCGTGCGCGTTATTTCCTCACGTCACGCACCACAGTTTGAGTTCATTCAGGCATTGTTTTGAGTTCTTCTTACCTAGCGATAAACGTTCGTTAGTCATAACTTGCACCATTTATAGAAGTCTCACCTTACCGGGCTTGGGCCGCAAAGATGTTGGGAATGTCCCATTGCAGCTCGCACGTAAAGTTAGTCTAAATTTTGGTAATATCTCTAGTTCTACTCTGGGAATTGCAATAAAAAAGCGGGAGGCTTTAAGTTGACTTTTATAAAATCTTTCACAATACGCTTTCCGTTCAGAATAGGTCCTGCATCCATCTAAGTCAAATAGTTTTGGGTTTAGAATCGCTAATTTAACATGACTCAAGTTTTTTAAATGATATCCTGTACGCAACCGTGCCGCGGGTTGTGGTTTAATTTTGGAGAGGCCTACGTCCAGTAGTGGACTGGACTGCTATAGGCTGATTTGATGTACTGACAAAGGCTATTTTAAAATACTAAAGTAGATTATAGATGTATACCCGAGGCGGTAACCCACAGATTCCTATACGGCTCGAACTCCTTCACCAGTCGGTTGAGATCAGAGAAAGGTACGACGGGTTGTCCGAACAGTTTCTGTCGAGTATTGAGCACGCGGCCCCAGTCTTGAGAGTCTTTCATACCTTTCCATGCTTTCTTTATGTCGTTAGCTATTTCATGGACCTGGAAATCATACTTATTTTCAGAAAAATTCTTGACGAAGTATTCTTATAGGCTACACGCTGAGGCTCACGAATTCGCCGGAGCGCTAAAATTTTCCTATACCCGTTCCACACAATAGAAAGTATTCTATGTATTGATCCAAGGTGTTGTCGGCTATCTGTACATTAAATTTCAACCAAATTGGTTCAGGGATGAAAGCTAGATGGAGTTACAAACATGGACTCGAAACTACTAAATTCACAGGGTTCCTATCAAGCCGACTTTAAGTGCCACCACGGCCTTGCCTAAGAGTTAAGATGTTTTCCCGCGTCTTTTGGGGGATGGTATACTATTAGACAGTTATACTCACCCTAGAAAAGTCGCTCTGTAGTGTGAGCTGCATGCACTGCGCCGTGAAGATGTCGATCCTATCGTACAGCGTCTGTTCATCCTGTTGGTGAAGCTTCCAGAATTTCTCTTGTTCCTCCTCCAAGAATAATATAGTCTCATCCACCTACGAATAGCAAACATTTTAAGTAACTGACAAATTAACATATCAAATCAGCCTATGGCAGTCCACGTCCGTCGTCCATCTCCAACATCCGGGTAGGAGGTCGATCCATCGTAAACTGCTGAATGTAAGGTCTCTCCAAAATTACGCCACAACACACGGTCCAGCGCCAAACGCATCCAGTCACTCCCTGCGACCTTCTCCAGGTCTATGGTCAATCTGACGGCGTTGGTCCTACCCCACGTGTACCAAGTCCCAGTCTTCACTTCGTTTGCTCCATCGACCATCAGTTCTCCTACTAATAAACATAGGCAATATAAACTGTAAAAGCTTCTGTTCCCACTATTACTTGGGGAAAAAAGTCTATCCACTTTTTACCCCAAGTAATAATTGGGTTATTCCAGAATATATTATCTCTGTACCAATTTTCAGCCACGGCTGAATCGAACAGTTAGAGCGTGAAAGTCTAACAAACTTCCACTAATCTATTGTTACAAACTTACGCATTTATAATATTAGTAAGCACTAGTAACATAAACCATACCTGTTTTTACTCTATAATATACGGAATTCAATAGTAATTCATTTAAAGAACTGCTTTATGCTATGCAGATGTACCTGTTTGTTTATTTGCAGAGGCCAGCCGACAGCTTCCCATAGCGCCCTGAAGTCCTCATTCTCCAGCGGGCAGAAAAACGCATCGAGTACTTCGTAATTCTACATAAAACACACAGTCGTGATATAATAAATTGCTTAGAAAAAATAATAGATACAGACATTCTAGACAAAATAAGATAAGACGAGATTTGAACTCGTGACTTTGACCTAAACAATGTTGCTGTAGAATTGTACCGAAACAAGATGAAAATTTATAAGCAAAAGGTGTTTATTACTGTGCATACTTAGTAATTGCTCTAAAAAGTTATTCACAGATGCATCAAACATGGCGACGTTTCCCACAGAAACTAATTCTCAGGCTAACAAGCAGCATATTAATGTTCTTTCCTAAGCTTCAGTCTATATCTGTACCAGATGTTACTAAAATCGCTTTAAGTTTGAAAGGCTGCCCGACAAGTAACTTGAAATATATTTCCTTGGTATGTACTTCCACGTTTCTAAATTAGTAGACATTATAAAACTTATAAGTGACCTAAACAATATGCCGCATCAAATTCCCGAATCGAAAGAACCGCTTAAAAGCTACTAGAAAAAGACGATCACGCAATTCACTATGACAGAAAAAGCGGAGCCATTAAAAAAACATGATATAGGGAAAACGTCTCACCGTAGTAACTTTCTTCATAATATCGTCCTGAGTCTTCAAAGCAAACGGTATCGACTCCATCCACTCGCGGATCTCAAACACGTGCTCTATAGTGTTGGGCTTCTCTCCTAACTTGCGCATAACGGCTTTGTACGCCATCAGCACGTCGTCTACTACGAGACGCACCTCTTCAGACCACATAGTCAATAGAGCTTTCATTATGTTCTCTCTTTTGGTTACTAGTTGTTGCTACAACATTAAATTTAAATTTACATTATATTAGTTGACCAGCAATTTATGTTCTTAGACCTATCGAAAGCATTCGATACGGTGTCAGTCCCCATACTCCTGGCAAAGATGGCAAAGGTAGGAGTTCGTGGTGTGCCATATCGCATCTTTAAAAGCTATTTAAAGGACAGAAAACAAATAGTAAAAATCAACAGTTACACCAGTGAACAACTACCTACGGCGTACCCAAAGGGAGCGTCCTGGGTCCCACAACGACCTCTACACACTCAAACTACCATATTCTGATATTTACACTTATGCGTGTCGTCACACTGCTATTCTTAGTCTCTGGACCAGATCGGCAATCAGTGAGGGAAAGAGCAGAACATTCATTATCTATAATCATGGAATGGTTAAATAGAAACCTATTAACTCTCAATGTCACCCAAACTTTTTCTGTTCCCTTTTCAATTACTAAGGTGGGAAGATCACCACGTAACTTCTAACTAAATGCTCATCCTTGCACAAATAAGAATTCCTGCGCTTGTAACGAAATAACCAGAGCTGAATCTGCAAAATATCTGGGAGTATTGATAGACAGCGATTTGAAATGGGATAAACATATAGATCTTATGACAACACGTGTGAGAAGATTAATTTATATATTTCAGCAGTTAAGGGATTCTACACCAATAGATAAGCTCAAATTGGTATACTCGGCACTATGTCAATCAGTAATCCAATATTGTATCAAAAAATGGGGAGGAGCAGAAAAACACACTTAATTGGCCTGGAGAGAGCACAGAGAGCAGTGGTAAAAGTACTCGCAAAAAGGCCCTACAAATATTCCACACTCCAACTGTACACAGATTTAAAGGCTCTTAATTCGCCAACTATCATTGCTGCGAATGGTCTTGAGAGTGAAGCAATCTTAGCCACCTCCCAATCCCAATAGACGCAGCAAAAAATGTATCTTCCCCAGCACATACTGCAAAACTTCTTTCGGTAGACGCCAATCGCACAGAATAGGTGGCAAGGTCTACAATACTTTCAACAAAAAGCTTAGCATGGATAGACTAAATAAATACGACGCAAAAACCAAGGTATTGAATTGGCTGCAGTCGACTACCGAGAGACTGAGGATCTACTGATCTATATAAAATAGCACAATGTCCCACACACATACACACACAAAGACACACACACACACATATACCCACGCAGACACACACAGAGATTATTGTAGAAGTGAGTTAAACAAAATTACCTTTTGAATTCTTGTGTTAAGTTGTTTAAATGTCAAATGGTAATTGTATTGGTATGGCGATATTTTAAGAAAGCTGTTAGTACTTTCACTGCTCAATGCCAATTATGTTCAGGCTGTTCTAAAAGCCTCATCCGGGTCTAGGAAAGGTTTACTGCTCGCTCGCTCTAAGTTTGCCGCTCGGCTCCATACTAAAGTCGAATTTTTAATTAGACGAAGTAAATTATCATCATTAGCTACTGTCAATTTACTTCGTCTAATTAGAAATTCGGGTATACGCCTCTACGCCAGCGGCAAACTTAGAGCGAACGGATAGTACATGTCCATATGATGTCGATCCATAAAATTGACACAAAATTAAATGCGGGAGTCGAAAGCACACCAAGTACGCCTGAGCCGGATATTGTATTAATACCTTTGACTTCAGCGTCTACTAGAGTAGAAGAAAAAGATGCTGAAAATTACCAAACTGGTCATATCTAGAAGAAGACAAAAAAAGAAATGGGCATAAACTACCGAAAGGAAAGAAAATCTCTGATAATTTTTCCGTCCGATTTTAACTATACAAAAGAGTTAATGATTTCCCGATTGGTAGCCAAAGATGCTATTGCAATTCCGAAATTCCATGACGGTTCTGTACTTCTGAGGACATGAAGAATGAAGAAGAAAGAAAGAATGGACATGAAGAACATTCCACAACCTAAGCGTGCGCGGAAGAAATCCCCTATCGGATCTAACCGTGCTCGAACGCTCCGGACGTAGGGTGTGAGGATGAAATCCCAGTCTATGGCGAGCGGTGCGATGATAGAACGTAGCCGTGAGCATCATGTCAAACAATTCCTCAGAGCAGATACCATTGTACAGGCGGTAGAACACGCATAAGGAGACTAAGTCTCTCCTGTCGCAAAGAGGTTCAACACCACCTGTCAGTAAAGGATCGTTGACAACTCTCACAGCTCGCCCCTGCACCGAGTCAAATGGACGAAGCTGATATTCAGGTGCCCCCGCCCAGAGGTGACAGCAGTACTCCATGTGTGGCCGCACTTGCGACTTATAGAGAAGCAGTGTTTGCGCCGCAGTAAAGTACCGCCGCGCCCTGTTGAGCACACCGAGCTTCTTGGACGCTAGCTTGGCCTTGTCCTCCAAATGACTGCGGAACTGAACGTCACTGGAGATGTCAACACCAAGGATCCCTATACTTTTAGAGATGGAAAGAGATGTTTGCTGCGAAAGGAAACAATTACATTACAAAGTGCCTTCTTCACCAAATACAGTATAATAGGGTGTCCCAAAAAAATAAAAGTTGTTTTTTTTTAACGCATACCCTTTAATTTTTTTTGTTTCGTGTTAAAACACGTATAAATAAAATTTCATGCACCTAGGACCACAGCAACCCGTGCCGACTTGCATTGAAACATTTCAGTACTTGTTAACTTCGGCGCGTCGTAAACATCGTATCGGTGTTCGGTCATTACTAGTTTGTTTTCATAGTGAACGCAAAATTTTCGTTTAGTCAAGATATCAGTGGAATTACGCAGTTCCAGAAAAGGCATATTTTTAATAGGCGATGTAAAACATCAAATTACCGGTTCAAAACTACCATCTAATGGCCAAGTATTGGCAGTTCTGTTTTATAATATTCGTGAAGTGAATTTAAGTGTCAATGAAAGCGCAAATCTAACTATAAGAGAGTGTATTATTTATTGGGCAAAGGCCCGTATACCGACTAAGGCTTTACCTAACTGTGTCAAGAAATTAGTTGCCTTATACCAAGTCTGGAGAGATTTATCTAAAAATGCGAACAAAACACAACCCATATTCGAACAGCGTTGCCAAGGGTTAATAAAACGCCAACGAACAAAAGTTTTATAACTCCAAAATTAGTGGCAGCTTTGGATAGGTGTCAGTTAAGTATGAGAAATTCTGTATATATTATCGAAGCTACTTTCGAGGCACTAGGACTCAATACTGATGATTATCCTGTAAGTAAGTCCACTATTCAAAAAATTCGTACAGAAAAACGAAAAGAGCGGGCAGAAGCTATTAAAATCGATTTCCAAAACAACCTACCAGATACTGTGGCTGTACATTGGGATGGAAAACTGTTGCCAGCTTTAGACGTGCGCAAATATAAAGAAGAACGCCTTCCGATAGTTATTTCGTATGGTGATAAAGAACAACTGATCGCGGTGCCAAAGTTGGACAACTCCACTGGCAGTGAACAAGCACAAGCAGTTTGGAATGCGGTTACATGGAATCTCGAATATATGGTCCAAATTCTTTGTTGCGATACGACTGCTTCAAATACTGGTCGTATTAATATTGCCTGCATGCTTCTGGAACAAAAATTTAATAGAGATATGCTTGTTTTTGCTTGCCGTCATCACATCTATGAATTGGTATTGAAAGGAGTATTTGAAGCTAAAATTATCCAAGTGACTAACAACCCTGATATTCCATTATTCAAAAAAATCCGAGACAACTGGAAGAACATCTGCTGAAATGTTATCACACCTAAATGTTTCAGAAAAGGAGAAACTGTTAGAGTTTTACCGGACTGAAATGACGAAGGAGATTGTTAGGGATGATTATAGAGAATTAATAGAACTATCTATCATATTTCTTGGCGGAGATACTGAAAGGAAATATAAGATTCGGCCTCCAGGTGCAATGCACCAGGCACGATGGATGGCGAGAGCAATTTATTCGTTCAAAATATCATTACTTAGTTCTCAATTTAAAGTTACTAACAAAGACAAAGTGGCACTGTTAGATTTCTGCGTGCTCATCGTTACATGCTATGTTAAGCCTTGGATACAATGTATTTTAGCAGTGAAAGCACCTTACCAAGATTTGTGTTTTTTTATAAACTATGAAAGCTTATGAAACAGTCGATAAAACGATCTCTCAAGCAGCTTTACAGAAGTTCTGTCAGCATTTATGGTATTTGGTTGAGGAAGTAGCTGTTTTGTCTCTATTTGACGATGAGATAGACCAAGAAACAAAAATAAAGATTGCTGAAAGTTTATCTAGGGAAAATCCACCAATTTAGAATAAGCGCTACATTCCTTCAAGAGAAGATCGGCGTGGTTTACTTTACGAGAAAGACATCGACGACTTTATTACTAACAAAAGCAAGGCTTTGTTTCATCGTTTTAAAATTGAAGACGGTTTTCTCAGCGACTGTCCTTCTTCATGGCCTAGTAATGCTTCTTTTCTGCAAGTTAAGCAAGGGATGATGACGTTGAGAGCCGTTAATGATACAGCAGAAAGAGCAGTTAAATTGATGCAAGATTTCCATGGAAAAATCACAGTTGAAGAGGAACAAAAGCAATTTTTACTGCGTTGCGTACAGGAACACAGACGCATATACCCTGACTGTAAAAAGAAAACTTTAAAAAGAAAATAATATAAATAATGTTCTTTTAATAGTATATAATGTTCTTTTCATAATAAATATTCAATACATGCGAAATATTGTTTAATTTAATAATTAAAAAAAACGGTTTCAAATTTTCTCCTTCAATTTACATACAATTTTTTTCTTAAAAGTTTGACATCAATTCGGCACGGGTTATTGTTATCCGATTTCGATAATATTTTATATTTTAGTTATTAGGGTCAATTAGAAAAAATATAAAGGGTATGCATATTCAAAATCGAAAAAAAAATTTTCGCCCTTATAGGCTGGGACACCCTACAGTATAATAAGTACTCTTCCCCTCGGACCGCCGCAAGGTGCAAACGTGTACAAAAATTATTATACTTTTTATTTATTGATTAAAATAGTGAATTTAATAAACAATTAACTAACATTAAATAATAGAAGTGCATAAGTTAAAAGGAGGTCTTCGGTGAATCTGCGAGTTGCATTAAGAACCACCTTGCGTTCATGTGCTCCTGGTACTTCAACACCAAATAGCCCCGCCTCAAGGAACGCCCAGCGCTTCGAGATCTCCGCCCCTACCTGCACAAGCTTGCTGTCTCTCTCTGGTAACACTTGTCAACTTTAGTCGATTACTGAGTTCAAGCTCCACTTGCACTCTGCTACCCTGGTACATCGAATGTGACTTGACCACTTGTTACTGTAATCACTCCAAGCTAGACATAGCCTGCACATTGGAAAAAGAACTCCTACATCTGTATATTGCCCTAATACTATAAGATGGATAAATCACTATCTGAATCAGATTTGACTGACTCACAACCAAAAACAAATAAGTCCTCGATTAATGCCTCAAAACGACCAAAAAGAAAAAGAGAGGACGAACTAGAAGTATTGAAAGAGGACATGATTGAAATGGTTAAATCCATGCTACTTACACAAGAAAACGAGCTGAAAAAGATAACTCCGACACTCCTAGATATAAAAAAGACCAACACAAACATAGAAAACACCTTAGCCTTTCTCACAGCCCAAAACGAGGAGCTTAAAAAGAAGATGGAGATGATGGAAATTCAGACTAAGAAAGACAGGGAACATATAGAATTACTTGAAGAAAAAATAGAAGACTTGCAGCGCGGAGGGCGCAAAGCAAGTATTGAACTGAAAAATGTACCCAAGCAGATGAAAGAGACTAGGGAAGATCTACTGAACATGATGCTAACGCTAACCAAGACCGTGAACTGTGACATCACTAAATCGAATATACGCGATATCTATAGAATAAAGGCTACCAAACAAAAGATCTTAAATACCCCAATAGTGGTTGAGCTATCATCCACAATTCTTAAAACAGAATTGCTGAAGAATTGTAAAGCATTTAACACCAAACAGAGGGAGAAGCTGTGTGCTAAACACTTGGGCCTCAAGAACCACGGAGATGGGCCTATCTTTGTTTCGGAACAACTCACCGCAAAAGGAGCTCGACTACATTTCCTTGCTCGCGACCTGGCTAAATCCAAGGGATACAAATATTGCTGGACGGCCTATGGTAAGGTCTATATAAAGAAAAGGGATGAGTCACCTAACATAGTTATAAAAAATGAAGCCCAAATTCAACATTTGATGAATGAAATATGACTGGGATTGCATTGTACGTACCATAAGCTATTTCATTATGTTAGTTTTTATCTTTATATCTACCTTTTAATTTTAATACTACCTTTTACACATACATCACCGACAGACGTTACTAGCACACAATATACACTCGAAATCAATACTTTACACATCTACACACTTATAAACCCACTCCACATCTCACATTACATGCAAGTATTATACAACATAAGGACACAAATGCACACACACAGCTCCCATCACAATAACCTGAGCACTATTCCCGGACCCTTCCGAAAACTCCACCATGGAGTTAGAGACCCGCAAAAACGCAGCTTTCTTAACTATATCTATGGATAATACACACACAATTTTGCAAGCGATTGATGGTTTGGAAATAGCGCAATCAAAACTGCTACAAATTCAGGACTTGAAAAAAGATTTCCATATCGCCAGCACAGATCTGACAATAGTTTCACAAAATATCAGAAGCATTTACGCTCACCTTAATGACTTCCAAACTAATCTGACATATTTTGATTCGGACGTTGATATCATTATATTAACTGAATGCAGGCAGACCACACACAAACCAATTCCAGACATGACAAACTATTTGTCTTTTGCCACTTCTAACCACTTAAACCATTGTGATGGCGTAGTTGCCTATATTAAAAACACACATAGAGTTAGTGTTGAAGAAGTAATCTTATCCCATGCATCCTGTTTACAAATAAACCTACCACAACTAATAGTCCTGGGTATTTACCGCTCCCCATCAAATAAAAACGCAGAAATTTTTATTAACTCTCTAAGCAACCATCTGGACTCGTTAAAATCATACAAAAACATTGTGATAACCGGAGATATAAACATAAATATTATAAATAAGACAAAAGAGGAAGTGAATGCGCGCCGAAATAGACATAACTACCTTAGCATGCTAGCAACGCAGGGCCTACTGCCCGGGCACTCACTGCCGACAAGAGATGATAACTGCCTTGATCATTTTATTCTAAAACTACAAACAAATAAACACGCGGCCTCTATTGTCATTCTAAACACCACCATAACTGATCACGTCATGATTGCTTTAAAACTCTCAAGTATTATCGACAACCACCCACTCTCTAAAATCAAAACATCAATAGACTACCTAGGTGCTCTTAACACACTCCGAGAAAGCAATATACATAACGAGTTGGATTCAATAGAAAACCCTGCCAAGTTAACAAGACTTTTTATTGAAACGCTACAAAGCTGCTTAGCCCAAAACACTGTGACAAACTTAGTCCCACGAAACAAAAGAATAATTAAGCCATGGATAACTTTAGGCATCTTACGGTGTATCAGAAATAGAAATAACATGCAGAAACAGCTACGCCTAAACCCAACAGATAACATACTCAAAATTACATATAGAAGGTATCGTAACTACGTAAATAATTTAATAAAAAAGTTAAAAAGGGATTACGATAAAAGGCAGCTGGCGGAGGCAAATAAAAATAATAAAAAGACATGGAAAGCTATTAACAACATCACAAATCGCAAACCTAGTAAAAAATCAAGTTTAGATTTATTAAAAATGAAATCCACCCCCTATGACTCAGTTGCACACATCAATACATATTTCTCTGGTATAGGCAAATCTCTTGCAGAAAAGATCAGATCGACAAACCCACATATTGATCACCACAAAAGCACACAAACGAATTGTTCGTCATTTGTTCTTCTAGAAACAGATCCAAAAGAGGTACACTCTGTACTAATGAATTTAAAATCTGATAGTGCGCCGGGTTGGGACAATATTCCCACGAGATTCCTGAAGTATGCTCATGAATTGGTTGTACCAACTATAACGAGACTAGCGAATTTATACTTCAGAGAGGGCATCTTTCCGTCACCTTTAAAAAAAGCCATTGTCACACCCGTGCACAAGGATGGTGACATAAACGATGTGAGTAATTATAGGCCAATCTCAGTTCTACCTGCGATTTCAAAAGTTATAGAGAGACTAATAAACAATCAGTTAGTAAAGTATCTGAATAAATATAACATTATATCACCCTCGCAGTATGGATTCAGACAGGGTCTGTCAACAGAAGACTCAGTAACAGCATTAACCTCTCATATCGTCAGCCAAGTTGACAAGGGAAAAAGGTGCTTAACAGTGTTCCTCGATTTAAAAAAGGCCTTCGACACAGTCTCGGCTCCCATCCTTGTGCAGCGGCTACAGAGCATTGGCATACGGGGAACCCAACTAAAACTGTTCACAGATTACCTACAGGATCGGAAACAGTGCGTAAAGGTGGGAGACTATGTGAGTAGTGAAACAACTACGACCTTCGGTGTTCCACAGGGAGGTGTGTTGAGTACGACATTGTTCCTTGTATATATCAACGAACTCTGCGCTATGACACTCGAAAATGCACAAATTTTCTCTTACGCAGACGATACGGCAATTACTTTTACCGGTAATAATTGGGAATCTGCATACAAATCCGCTGAAGCGGGGCTATTATTGATTGCAAACTGGCTAAACTGTCACTTACTGACATTAAACATCTCTAAAACTAAATACATTGCCTTCAGTAATTACAACAACACTCAACCTGGAAATCATCTTTGCCTTAAAATACATAGTTGCCACGCACCACTGAACGGAAATTGTACATGTGAAAACATCTCAAAAGTAAGCGATATTAGATATTTGGGAGTCATGATGGACCAGCGACTGACTTGGCACACCCACATAGATTTAGTTACATCACGCACGAGAAAACTGATTTGGGTTTTTAAAACCTTAAGACACGTCGTATCCAAGACGCTTCTAACACAGGTATACCTATCACTGGCGCAGTCACTTATTGCGTACTGTATAACGGTGTGGGGTGGCGCTACAAAAACCAAATTTTTGGAATTGGAACGGGCACAAAGATTTCTTTTAAAAGTAATGCTCTTTAAACCGTTTAGATTTCCGACTGCTGATGTTTATTCACTGAGTGGACTCCTCTCGGTGAGAAAGCTTTATATAATTAAAGCTATATTAAAATTGCACAACACCATACCACTTCACCCCACCCCACCCCACAGACGGAGAAAATATATTGCAGCCCCTACAATTTCTGTCAGAACAGCATACGCAAAGAGACAGCTCGCCAGCCAATCTGTAACTATTTACAATGCTATAAACAAGACTCTTAACATCCATCCCATGACTAATCGTCAATGTAAGATATCTCTCAGTGAATGGTTAAAAGAAAAAACATATGAAGAAACTGAAACACTTCTGAAAGGTGGAAAATGAAATGATCTACTCTCGTTTCGTCTACGCTCACTAACATATACACAAACACGCACGCACTCACACACAAACACACACACACACACACACACACACACACACACATACACACCCTACTTATCAATAAGTCATTGCATGAATTCTGTAACTTCTTTATGCTATACTGTTTACTCTAGTTATTAGAAAAAAAAATGTTGAACAATTTCGTCACCTTATACCTACCTATTGTATAAATCAGGAAGAGCGGGGACTCCTAGCACAGGTATCTTTATACTTAAAAGGAGGCCTCCAGATTAACACACATATTGTAGTAGTTGTATAAGAAAAGAAATAAAATATATATATTATATATTATAAAAAAATATATATATTATATTATATTATATATTATATTATAAGTAATTGTAATGAATTACTGAATGACGCTCAAAATGAAAGTGAATCTTCTTCAGTTGAAGAATGAAGACTAGGTTTCACTTTAGATGAATGGCCATCTGGAATGAAAATGAAAAATTTGAATGTTTATGTACACAAATATTAACAGTCAGCTTACTTACTGGACGCATTCTTGGAAGTATGTCATCGGAGTCCTGCAGTAAAGTAAAATAAAGTAAAAATTGAGTAAAAAATTAAATCTTACTTTAAGCGTGTCAACATTGATGGCAAAAGGCCCGATGTTAATGTACTGAGGTAAACGCCAAATGAGCTCCTGCTTCGCGTCGTAATGGGATTGGATTTCCGCCTTCGTCTCTGAAGCGGAATGGCTTTCTCCGCGGAAGTTCCTGAAATATCAAACAGCTATTATAAATACTTTACAAATATTTTGAACTGAAAACTTCTATTCCCTGTGTGGCGACGGGGTCCCGTGTGGCGACGGGTGTCGTAAGAGGCGACTAATCTAAACTCGAATTGCGTAGAGAAGGAAAACTCGAAATGAAACTCAGTTGTCAGTAAAATGACAATCGTTAAGCCAAGTTGAAGGCTTTATGGGAGGCTTGCAAAATTTCAACTGCGGGTCGCGGCCTGCGCCTGTCCATTTTAGCACAGCAAGGGGCTCACCACCTATTACGTGGGACACAAAACTATAAGGTGAAATGTGGGCGTACACTATGTCTCTGCCTACCCCTTCGGGGATAAAGGCGTGATTATATGTAAGTAAACTTCTATTACAACACAAAAGTAGTTAAACATCTTTCTGGAATAAAAAAGTTCTTCCAACCAAGACTGAAATATAGGCTTCTAATTTCTGTCCTGGGAAATCCTTCCGAGGGCTTACCCGGGGCTCCCGACCATAGGCTGTTGGGCGTTACGCGAGGTTTTTTAGTCGGAAGGAGTCCGCCATAGCATCCACGAGGGATGTTCCCTCACTTTAAAAAAAATAAAAAAGAAGGCCTCTAAGAAGAATAAAGGTTTCTTGTGGCTTTTTAAATAAATTTAAATTAAACCAGCCTGTCGCAGTTCACAGACGGAATTAGGCCTGTCTCAACTTTGCCTTATTGGGTAGATACTAGCTGATGCCCGCATCTTCGACCGCGAGAAATTTTGTTTCCGTTCCCGCTTTACATGGGAACTTTTTCCCGGGACAACATAACACACAGGATACAAAAGGTAGCCTATGTGTTATTTCAGACTATAATCTACCCCAGTGCCAAATTTCAGCCAGATCCGTTCAGCCTTTTGAGAGTGAAAGAGTAACAAACGCACAAATCAACACTCACAAACTTTTGCCTTTATAATATTATAATAAATAATAAATATTCACGGACATCTCACACATCTGATCCCAAAGTAAGCTAGGCATAACCTGCTTGTAATAAGGGTATCAGACGACGGATATTAATACTTATATACTTTTAAATACATACATATTATGCATAGAAACACCCAGACTCTTGAGACAAACATTTATGGGTCACACAAATATTTGTCTCCGGTGGGAATCGAACCCACGACCTCCAGCGCCGCAGGCGGTATCACTACCGACTGCGCCACAGAGGCAGTCAAAGTCAGTAAAAGGAGGTAAGATTAGTAAGAAGTAAGATATGCTTCACTGTCTTGTCGGGTTGGCAATGAGATGAGTTTCGATTTTTCTTTCTCTCCACCCTGGCCACATTCGTTAGTCAGCAGGTGCACATATTTAGCTAGCTTGGTCGTAATCTTTTATCCCCGAAATAAGTTTCCATGAAATACGAGAACTGGAAACGAAATACCACGCGGGCGAAGCTGTGGGCGCCATTAATGTAAGGAATAAAAGATACTCACTCAACATAAAGCTCTATGTCCATCTTGTACAGCTCTGTATACTCGTTATACTCTCGCATGTATGCTTTGAGTGGTATTATCGCCTTTTTATATGCCAGTATTAGTCTGTCCCAATAATCCACCACGTTTGGTTCTAAGAAGCCTGATAAGAAACAGATATTTGATACTATATATATATATATATATATATATATATATATATATATATATATATATATATATATATATATATATATATATATATATATATATATATATTATTATTATAATTATTATTATTTATTATTTATTTATTATTATAATAAAATCGTAAAAGGTCGCTGTCTGTACATGGAAGATATATAAGAAAAAATATTATAGGGGGGCTTTATGAACGCAATAGAACCCAAAACAATGATTTTTAGAATTTTTGTCTGTTTGTCTGTTTGTCTGTATGTCTGTATGTCTGTATATCTGTTTGTCTGTACGGTTGTGCACGCTAATCTCAGTAACCGCTCAACCGATTGCAATGGGGTTTTTTGTATTGTGTTGAGGTTTGCTCCAGTTAACATTTAGCGTTTGTTTTATGTAAATCGGTTTAGAAATAAAAGAGTTATAACACTTTTAAGAATCAGATATTTTGAAAATTTTAATTTAATTTAATTGAATGTGAGTGAACCTAAACTGGCGTGTTGGCTTAATCATAAAAGAGCTTAATGATTAAGTCTATTTTAAAACAATTCAGTCCACGCCTTATCATAAAAGAGCTTAATGATTAAGACTATTTTTAAACAATTCAGTCCGCGCCGAAGGCGTGGACTGAATTGTTTTAAAATAGACTTAATCATTAAGCTCTTTTATGATTAAGCCATTATGCTTTGAGTGGTATTATCGCCTTTTTATATGCCAGTATTAGTCTGTCCCAATAATCCACCACGTTTGGTTCTAAGAAGCCTGATAAGAAACAGATATTTGATACTATATATATATATATATTATTATTATAATTATTATTATTTATTATTTATTTATTATTATAATAAAATCGTAAAAGGTCGCTGTCTGTACATGGAAGATATATAAGAAAAAATATTATAGGGGGGCTTTATGAACGCAATAGAACCCAAAACAATGATTTTTAGAATTTTTGTCTGTTTGTCTGTTTGTCTGTATGTCTGTATGTCTGTATATCTGTTTGTCTGTACGGTTGTGCACGCTAATCTCAGTAACCGCTCAACCGATTGCAATGGGGTTTTTTGTATTGTGTTGAGGTTTGCTCCAGTTAACATTTAGCGTTTGTTTTATGTAAATCGGTTTAGAAATAAAAGAGTTATAACACTTTTAAGAATCAGATATTTTGAAAATTTTAATTTAATTTAATTGAATGTGAGTGAACCTAAACTGGCGTGTTGGCTTAATCATAAAAGAGCTTAATGATTAAGTCTATTTTAAAACAATTCAGTCCACGCCTTATCATAAAAGAGCTTAATGATTAAGACTATTTTTAAACAATTCAGTCCGCGCCGAAGGCGTGGACTGAATTGTTTTAAAATAGACTTAATCATTAAGCTCTTTTATGATTAAGCCAACACGCCAGTTTCAGACGCTGCTTGATGACTCTGATGAAGAAATACCTTTCCTTTCATACACCTTATGTGACGTAAACGAAGTTGCGGGCTCAGCTGGTTTAAAATAAATCTATAAATATATCTTCATATATTCCAATAGCAAACTCAAACCGTGTCTTATTTAAATAAAGTTCAAATCGAACTGTTTGCTGTTGCATACTTTGTTCTTTCTAAAACACTCATGTGGGATTGATTCAGCATTTAATTTACATTTTTTCTACAGGATAGTCGCCTCTAAATTATTGACGCCAACCGCAAAATTATATTACCTTTTTTTACATTAATGCAGTGAGTATTTTCGCATTGAACCGAAGTAAACGATCATAATTAAATTTGAAAACTGAATCAAATTAATCCATAAGCTGGAAATGCCCAGATTTTCGATTGTTTTTGGTCTGGTTTAGCAACCGCGCACTTACCAATGGATGTGAGGAATAACTCCTTGTCAAAGACTAGACCAGTCATGATCATGGGGTGCACTTGTTTGATGAAGTGACAGCGGTACAGCATCTCGCGGAACAGTCGCTGTATCACTATCTGCCGGTATGATGATAAAAAGTGATAAGATTAAAATTTAGAATAATAATTCGGACCCTGAGAAACATGCCACATGGTACATATATCCAGTAATTTTCCGAAGGAAGAGGTATCCCACAGACTACTTGATGCAGCAGCAAGTTCCAGGTTCCCATATTGTGGAAATACAGACTGTAAATTTTAGTGGAATTCCTTCATCTCTAAGGAAGAGAGTTATAGTCTAAATTAGAACTTCGATGACATAAACAGGCTTTCGAAAAAAAAAAGGAATCGCCATACAACTATGACGCCAGACATACATGTAGGTAGATACACAGGTTAAACTTTTTACACCCCTAGTTTTTGTCTGGGGTTATAAACAACGCAGTCTTCAATCAGTATTTGAGAAGAGACGGTGATATTTAGTGTTCGACATAGCTCAAGTGCATTAAAGTGGTAGTTTACTGGCCACATCGGTAAAAAGGTCATAGCCCACTTACACGACTCGGCTCCCCCCGGCAAAAATAACATAATTCAAATATAAACAATTTAAATAATAAATAAATAATTTAAATAATTTTAATATTGCTCTTTAGATATACTCGTATTTTACATTGCCATCATCAATTAGCAGACAGCTCGCTTTCAGCGAGCTTACCGCCGTCAGACTGCTCGGGAGTTGACGCCTCGCTGGGCGTGCATTGTAGATGAGCGGTCGGCGCGGTGCCCGCGCGCTCACTGCTAGCAGTCGCCGCACCGGCACCGATCGCGAACTGTGTCTATTGCGAAAAGCGAGAGCGGTCGGCGGGTGGACAGCTGGCCGTCTGCTAGCTGACGCCGTGTGGACTGCAGTGCTATTCTCTAAAAAAACAGCCTTGCGTACAGCGCTGCCTACAGCGGCGAGTTATTCTGTTATATATTACAATACCAGAAGTCAGAATGCCTTTAATTGAAATGCATTAGCCCAAAATACCCGAAATCGAAATACTAATATTCAAAAGAGACTTGGCCTTTTGAATATTGGTATTTCGATTTGATTTCGGATATTTTGGGCTAATGCATTTCAATTAAAGGCATTCTGACTTCTGGTATTGTAATATAATTGACTGCCTCTGTGGCGCAGTCGGTAGTGATACCGCCTGCGGCGCTGGAGGTCGTGGGTTCGATTCCCACCGGGGACAAATATTTGTGTGACCCATAAATGTTTGTCTCAAGAGTCTGGGTGTTTCTATGGTATAATATGTATGTATTTAAAAGTATAAAAGTATTAATATCCGTGGTCTGATACCCATAACACAAGCAGGTTATTCCTAGCTTACTTTGGGATCAGATAGCGTTGTGTGAAATGTCCGTGAATATTTATTTATTTATTTATATAACCGAATAACTCGCCGCTGTGGGCAGCGCTGTACGCAAGGCTGTTTTTTTAGAGAATAGCACTACTGCTGGGTGCGTGCTAGTTGTCGCCGCGTAGACTGCGAGCAGTAGTCTTCTTTTAGGGCAGTGTAGAATGGGAGCGGTTGTGGACCAGAGTCGTTTAAGTGGGCTTTGACCTAAAGACTGGTGGAGTGAAATTAAGAGAGGCCGTCCAGCAGTAGAATGACATGACCTATTTGATTGATTTTCTGAGAGGATGACCATCAATCCACGATGTCATAGTCGTGATATCAATACAAATAAGTAACAAATGTAGGTATATAAGTACGAGGGCATACCGTGAATTGTTCCGGGTCAGTAGTATAGTAGGGCCCATTTTCCGACATCAAGAGGAAGAAGTAGAACAGCGTCACAACAGTATTGAAGGGCGAGTTGATGAGATCGCCGGAGTCCCACTGGTAATCGTCCTCGCACACGTACGTGCACAGGCACGGCGTCTCGCACATGTTCACGAACATGGCCATTGACTGTTCGATGCAGAATCGGAGGGCGAACTGTGGAGCGAAGTGCAAATATGTCTACTAGCAGTGATCTACAGCTTACTCTGCGTATAATTCGATTTACATTTCCGCACCCCCCGAGAATTCGCATCTGGGAATAAAGTCTAGCACTAGTAGCCTATGTGTTATTCCATCTATCCCTTTCATCCAGATCCGTTCAACCGTTTAAGGGTGCTAAAACATTAATCCATGATTATAATGTTTCTCATTTATACTTTTGATAAAGATATTAAGTCGTCATGGCTTTTCACAAAAACGCAGGCGGCATAATTTCGGGAGTCAAATACTTATTCTAAAAAAATATCGGACGCGGCGACAGACGGATTTGAAAAGTGCTATTTGTTTTTTTTTACATTGTGTATACTCGTACATTGTGGTCAACTTGAGGACCACTGTCAGAAGTCTTACAAACTGTGAGAGTGGTCCCCTAGATGTCGCCATAGCTTTTCCATCAACCGGGCAGCGTTAGTTTGGCGAGTTATATATTTAAAAAATGCCATATACCTGCATTCGAAACCGAACGAGTTGCATGAACCTGGCCAGCTTGCTGACTCCATAATATTCCCACTTCTTTTCGTATATGTTATACCAGCTGTCGACAAAGTAATTTATATTTCAAGATCAAATAATAAATAAATGTTGTAAGACATTTCTGACCTGCGCTACTGAGGCCGTCATGAACTAAATACACTATTCAAATCTCATAATTATTATTGTGGTCATATATCTATCATTAGACAATTTGAAAATTAATAGATCATTGTAATTTGATTAAAATAAAAATATTGTTGTGTAAAATTGTAATAAAGATAATTATGAATCTATGAATTGATTATGTAGACCATTGAAATATGAAGGGCATCCATGTAATATCATGAATTTTTAATTTTATTTAATAATACTTACTAACCATTAATTTTAAGAACTAAACTAACCGTATTTTAAATTTAATTTGTGCACCATGTTAAATGGACATAGCGCACTGATTGTATTTTGATATTAAGATCCTTTGTAACACCTATGTACCACAAAATAATACAATAAATAAATAAACTAATATGTACCTAATAGTAGTATAATAATATTGTATGTCTAATAATATTGTTGTGTAAAATTGTAATAAAGATAATTATGAATCTATGAATTGATTATATAGACCATTGAAATATGAAGGGCATCCATGTAATATCATGAATTTTTAATTTTATTTAATAATACTTACTAACCATTAATTTTAAGAACTAAACTAACCGTATTTTAAATTTAATTTGTGCATCATGTTAAATGGACATAGCGCACTGATTGTATTTTGATATTAAGATCCTTTGTAACACCTATGTACCACAAAATAATACAATAAATAAATAAACTAATATGTACCTAATAGTAGTACCGAAACAGGAGGTTGTTATTTTATGTACGTAGTGAAATTCACTACCTAGGGCCACTTTCTGTGTTACTTGCAGTCCTGGAGAGGAGACAGACTACCCTTCTAAGCCACTAAAGGATTTTGCATCGTGTTATATAGTTACGTATGTAGTTGTAGGTGCGGCGGCGGCTGCGACCCCACCCTTTCTCTAAATGTCAAATACACGTCATTGCATTGCTAACCGCAGTTTCATTCACCTGTGTCACACAAGTACATAACTGACTGGGGAACTGGAAAGGGGATGCTCAAAAAATCAACATAATTGATACAAACACTTGCTCGATCGGGAATCCTGGGAAATCCTTCCGAGGGCTTACCCGGGGCTCCCAACCGTAGGCAGTGGTAAGGCATGTGTAGTTTTAGTCGATAAGAGTCAGACATAGCATCTACAAAGGATTTCCACACGTAAAAAATATAGTACATACCCTTTTCCAACATCTCTGTATGACATACGAATTGCTTGTGCTGTGTTGTTTAGCCAAGTTATGTTCAAATACTTCAACATCTGAAAACGTACGTATACTATAACTAAGTAGTGTTTGTTTGTGCTTTTTTCACGACTAAAACAATCAACGCATTATTAAGCCACTTAAGTAGGAAAGGTCTCTTGCATTTGCGTTAGTGATAACCAAATCCACGTAATAGCCTATACCTAATACCTAGCCATGTTGAAAACATCATCTGTGTTTCATGTAACAGCCTGCTGACTGATAGCAATGTCTCATTAAGGATCCCTTTTTTACTTTTTGGGTACGGAATTTTAAAATTACGATTTGTGTGGGATAATCAAGAAAGTAAGCGTAGTTCTTACCATGCTCGTGCAGTGCTGTTGCGCGGCGTCAAACTCCGTGAGCCCAACGTTTCGGCCGTAGTTGGCCGTGAAGAAAAGCATCGACTCCACCTGATGAGATTTTTTTTCTTTTTTACAATTTAGCTCCCGAAATTCACGTCGTTAGCCTGATGGAAAGACAGGGCGCATCTAGCGATAGGGGCTCACAGTCCGTAAGACTTCTGGTAGTGGTCCTGCAGTTGGCGGCCTTGTGATATGCTTCTCACGATCCGCTTGAAGAACCCAGGACTGTAAGATAACGGTAACACGTGTGCGGGCAGGTTGTTCCAGGTTTTTATAGTTCGACAGAAAAACGATCTTTTGAACGCTCAGTTCTGGCGAAGATAAGAAACACATATTAATTCATGTAGGTGTAGAGTCTTTCTTTTCATGGTCAGTAATTACGCAAGCTTACTAATTAGAGAATCTACTTTAAAAAATATTAGTGTGAGTGCACACGCGGTTGAAGCCAAACTTCATAAACTCGATTCAAACCGAGTGAAAAACTAAAACAAAACCAATGCTAAAATCAAAACCAAACATTGTATCTTTTCCGTTTCTAAAACGATTCATGTAGCCGTAGTGGTGATGCGCCAGTCCACGTCATAATTTCGAAATAATCTGGCCGATCTTCAAAATTCCGAACGCTCATTTCGCCGATGATAAATTCAACGAATGGTTGTATGGTCGACATTTAGAACACCGAATGGTCATTTCGCCGATGATCAGTTTTACGAATGATTGTATCGGGGTACGCTGAGTCGGGGTGTTAACCATTCACTTATTATGGTTAACACCTCGACTCGGATAGGTTAGGTTAGAAGCCTTCGTGGTTATTTTTTTTATAACCATCCAACACCAACATCAATTTCATACAATCATTCGTAAAACTGATCATCGGCGAAATGACCATTCGGAGTTTTAACAGTCGACCATACAACCATTCGTTGAATTTATCATCGGCGAAATGAGCGTTCGGAATTCTGAGGGTCGGCCAGATTATTTATATGTTATGACGTGGACTCGTGATGCGCGTCACAAACGATTAGGAAGGAGGGTAGATCTATACATCGTAAAGCCGTTGTTCAAAAAGAGTGGTGAAAAGGAATTGGCGTTTTATCATGTCAGTGAACTTAGCATATCATTTCCTAGCATATCATAACTAAAAGTAAGTTCTCTTCGCATGCACATGATTTCTATTTTTTAGCAATAGTTCTGGCAATTTTACCTTGAACAACGTCCATTGAAAAAATGATATGCCAACTTCTCGTGGCAGATCATTTTGCAGCAGATCCGAAAAAAAGGTAAGTTCTTTTTGCATGCAAATGAGTTCCACAGTTCCTGATACTTTTCATGAATAGTTCTGGCGTTTTCAACTCAAAATATGTCAATTGTCAGAATAATCAGTCGACTACCCGGAGTTGGTCATTTAACGGCAGCTCAAAAATAAATATCAGTTCTTTTCGCATGCAGGTGCATTCCATGTTTCTAAAACTAACAAAGGACAGTCTGAATGTTGGAGAGGCCAGAACTAACGCTCAAGTGCCAGCAGATCACGCTAGAGAGCTGCTGCCAGCAGATCACGCTAGAGTTATCCCAAATATTTGGACAATGTTCAAGTCTCGGAAATTATTTGCAGATTTGCTACGACGCTTTTAAAAATAAATCGAACGCACTGCCATCGACGTTCATGCGGTTGGACGTCTGTCACGTTTTGGCCATGGTCACGCGATGACCCTGTTTAAAAGGGAAAGACAAGGCCTTAGTAAGGCGATTTTACAAGCGCTGTATCGGGAAGGCCTTTCAAATTACCGATCTCGATGAATTAACCTACTTCTTGGAGTCAGTAATTGTCGTTGCACTCAGTAAGTGCATCGGTTCTAGTCCAAATGATAAGCTTCTGCCATCAGTTCATCGACTGCGTTATTTGAATGATAAAATCAAAGGAGTGGAATTGAAAAACGATAACGATGACGAAGATGACATCAAAGCGACCAGCCAAGAAGCTGACGACAAGGGTGACGGCGAATCCTAATTTGAGAACCAACAGAACACGGTCGAGAGTGAGAAAGGTAATAGTGGCTGGAAATCGTGGCGCGACGCATTATATGAAGCAGCGGTGGATATCGCGATTCAGTCTTCGAATGGCGATACAATAAATGCGTGCTTTAATGTCGATTTCGCCGAAAAGCATAAAAGGTACCTGCTCTCATACGTAGCTCTTTGGACCGCTATCATGGTTCCAATATTTCGAAAAGGTTCTATCACTACCTCAGCCGCAGTTAAATCGGAATTTTCTGACTAAAACGTCGTGAATTTAGAGGCGAGATGCCGATGCGCATTGATCGATTCGTCATGCAACATTTAGAGCGAATCGATGATAAAATAAAAGAGCGCTGCACGACGTCAGACTGTCCATCACAAAACCAGGTAAGAGCATCGACCGCTGCCGAGAAAACCAATTTTGACGAATCCCGAAATTTGACAGCTGGAGAGCTGGAAAATGATAGCATGGAAATCGATGATCCTTCTCGACATGAAACAACTGAGCTTGAGACGATTTCATTCGACACGGTGATAAAGAATGCATGCAGTCCTCCACCAGAGCATACAAAAGACAATTTATCGCAAAATATTGCATTTCCACAGCCATTGGAACAATCACGGAACGAGGCATCCAAGTCATCAAGAGGTGAAAATATTTTTGCCGACAACGATTGTAACGTTCAAGAAGAATGGAAAGGATTGCACAAAAATGTAACGCAAATGAAAGACGACTCCTTGAAAAAAAACGAGCGAAGCCATCATCTTTGGATGATTGCCCAGAATGGGATTTCAATAAAGATGCAAGGACTGCACAAACACCAATTCTCTTGAACGGGAATACCGCAGGACCTGTGCGGTTCAACGATCACCATTTGAATATAACGTCAACTTGTGCATTCGATTCAATTTTCCAGGCTATTCTCAACGGGCTGTTGACAAATAAAACATACGCCAACACACTTATATCATCAGTTTGTCCAATAGTCAATCTCGCACAAAGCGTCAGAAATAAAGAGAAAATCACAAAAGAACATTATGTTCAACGGGCTGAAATTTTGACGGCAATTTCCATTTTTCAGGACACTACGAGGGCCTACACGAGGAAAATTAAACGCTTGTCTGCAGCATGCAATGCTGCTCACTTGGCCCAGTTCCTCTTCGAGCAGGTACCAAGCTATACGTGCCACGTCAGTTGCTCCTGCGGATATAAAAATCGGAAAGCATACACACTTTTGAGTGTCAACATCGATATTATTCTTTGCCACGGTCTCCATCTAATGCAGGAAGCAATTGACGACTGCACAGCGTTGGAAAAATCCTGTTTGGATTGCAAAAAGAGAATACGAAAAACGTAAAACGTAAAACGAGTATGGATCCCATTTGCTGATTGACACGACTGTTGGAAGCGATCCTGGATATCCGAACAGAGAAAAAATAATTCGTCACAAGTCGACTTCGCTGAAAAAAATGATTAAAGTCGGTTCAAAGAATTTTATGATAGCGGGTGTCGTTGATTATAGCTTGGGAAAAAAACAATATGTCACATGCATTGACCGGTGAATATTGGTACAAATGCGATGGGCTCAAGAAGAGGCGTGATACGATGAACGCAGCCACGACAATTGTACCTCATCTCCTAATATACGCAATATGCAATGACAGTAAAACTGTTTGAGCAATCGTTTAGAGTTTATAATTTCGAATAACAACGCCAATATCACGCCCAAGATTGCAAACTAACAATGAAAACAATTTGTTTCATCAAAATTATTCAGAATTTGATTTTTTTTCTTCATTAATCACAAACAAAAAATAACAAAAAAATCCGCAAAAAATATATTGAAAAATAAAAAAAAAACAAAAATAAAACGAAAAAATAGAAAATAAACAACAAAAAAAAAACAAAAAATATGTTCAAAAAAAGAATAATATGAAAAAAAAAACAATTTGTTTAATGTACTAGGTACTTTATGAAATTAACTCAGTCTGTTGCGAACTCTAAACGTGTTTCAATAAAAGATATTTCAAAATTTCAAGATTTCTTTTTTTTTTTTTATACCACTTGAGTGGCAGACAAGCATACGGCCCCACCAGATGTACCGGTGGTCACCGCAGCCTATGGACGTTTGCAACACCAGAGGCGCCACAATCGCGCTGCCGACTCTTTAAAAACCTTCTAAGTCCCCTTTTGAAGAACCCCATACTGTAGGCGTTTGGGAAAACCGAAGCAGGGAGATCATTCCACAACCTAAGCGTACGCGGAAGAAAGCCTCTATTAGATCTCACCGTGCTCGAGTGCTCAGGACGCAAAGTGTGAGGATGAACACCCTGTCTATGGCGAGCGGTGCGATGATAGAATGTAGCCGTAGGCATCATATCAAACAATTCTTCAGAGCACAAACCGTTGTACAGGCGGTAGAACACACACAGAGAAGCAAAGTCTCTCCTGTCACTAAGAGGTTCCACACCACCTGCAAGTATGGGATCGCTGACAACTCTCATAGCTCGCCTTTGCACCGAGTCAAATGGACGAAGCTGGTATTCGGGTGCCCCCGCCCAGAGGTGACAGCAGTACTCCATATGCGGACGCACTTGCGACTTATAGAGAAGCAGTGCTTGCGCCGCAGTAAAGTATCGCCGCGCCCTTCTGAGCACTTCGAGCTTCCTGGACGCCAGCTTGGCCTTGCCCTCCAAGTGACTGTGGAACTGCACATCACTGGAGATGTCAACACCAAGGATCCCTATACTTTCAGAGATGGTGAGAGATGTGCCCTGAAATTGTGGCGCCACATTTCAACGCATTCTTACTTAATACTTTCCCTTTTAACCGCCATTACTTCAGTTCCTTGGTTATCGCGTTTGCAACAGTGCAATTATTCTGTGACAGTGTCAAAATATTGGAAATATTCAACAATAATATAATAGTAAATATCCTGTTAACCGTAATACTAAAGTTATAGAATTTTTAACTTTGGCACCATCTGTAGAAAGGTGTTGTAGTTGAATCGATAGGTTAGTTACTTACATTGCGGAGAAACCTCACTATTAGTAGCTAGGTGTATAGTAGTCAGTATAGTATCAACATAAACCAAAAATATACCTTAAGACATTCTTCTATGACCATATGGAAACAGGACACCGCCTCGCTGAGGACGAACAACGAGTACCACTGGTTGTGCTTCATACGCGCGGCGAAGTCCTCCATCACGCAAGGATATCGACCTGCCGTTGCAGATAATAATTAGCCCTATACATAACTGAGAATTTTTAAACTCTGGAAATTTACAATAGAATGCCAGACTCGAGCCACAAATTAGAGACAGTACAGATGGAAAACTCATGTACTGCTCTGCTCGTTCGCTCTAACTTTGCCGCTCGGCTCCATACTAAAGTCGATTTTTTAATTAGAAGAAGTAAATTGACAGCAACTAATGTCACTTCTTCATACAATGTTGCTTATTTTCTATGACGAAGTGAAATTAGCTACTGTCAATTTACTTCGTCTAATTAAAAAATCGGATATACGCCTCTACGCCAGCGGCAAAGTTAGAGCGAACGGGTAGTATGTACTTTTTTTTTCACACCTACCCTCTGCTACACACACTCGCGCACAAATCAGTATCGAAGATTGGCGAGTGTCAGAACCGCGGAGCCAAGTCAAAATTTTGCATGATGGATAGTGTAACGCTTAGTACTTTACCAGTACCTTTATTTAAAATATTAGTACCTTTGTGTATTTCTACTTTTTCTTATTTCTAAATGGTCCGCCATTGTGACGTCAATACCGCGGAGCCACTGCCGATATACGAAATATCAAAAGCCTTAACGAAGACTTTAATGTAACAATCTTTAATACCCTGTGTATTATAAAAAATGGCATTTAAAATTTGCTTGTAAGTGCCACCATCTTTAAATTATAAGCATTTTTATTATTAACGCCTGTTCGTTTAAGATAGCAAAAACTGTGAAGAAATATTAATGTGACCTAAGTTGTAGGCGCTTCGTGAGATTTTTTTAAATAAAAATGTAGGTAGATTTAAATCATATATTTAAGTTCTACATGATCCATTTAGTTGTCATTTGTTTCCTTGTTGTTTTCCTACATATATAACGATTTAGTTAAATTATTATAGACATGGATAAAAGTGCAGGAAGAAAACCTGCAGTTAAATTGAGTGAACAAAAAGATGTGTTAGCGAAATTTAAACAGTTTTTTCTACATGAAAATGATTTGCCACCACTGGGGGATGCAGTCTTCCGTGATATCCGCGAAGCGTTATCGTTTAAGATGTCTGAAAAAGCAGTTTATTTGTCAGTTAAGAAAAACTTTAAATATTTTTTTCTATTGACTCAATGACATTCCAAGTAATAATTTGAAGAAGTAAGTTTTAAGTAGTGAATGTAAGTTTTATACTTTTTTTTAGACATGTACCAATGGCAACGCATTAGACCAATTACTAAATGCGTAAAACGAAATCAATTTCGGTATCGTCAATCTCTTACTTTGCCAAAATATCAATGGGCAGATCTCCTGAGACAAGAAATTTGGAAAGCATCGAAGCTTTTTTGCTACTGGACATTTAAAGATAAAACTATTAAGTTAAATAATAATGTTACTTGCTTTGGTGTTTGCAAGCTATGTGCGGCAAAAATAAAAGTTATTATCAAATGGCCTACAGACTAATTGAATGTGAATGTATTGTGACAAATTTTTCTGGAAATTTTGTTTATAAGAAAGCAAAAAAACTTAAGATGTCACCATTAAAAAGACGAAAATGAGCTTGCATTCTGAAGCATGAATCTGCTGTTAAAGTACATAAGATTTTAGCAGACAAAGAAATGCAGTTTGGTGAATTAGAACCTGCCCATCTCCTAACTGTTGGATGTCTACGCCAGATAAAACATGAGGACCGAAAAAGTTCTTATAACAATTCTAACCCAATATTATCTCTGTGGACTATGACACAAATACCTCCATACAATGTCTTATTGAGATCAATCTCATTACAACCCTTTTTGTCCATTATTGGACAGACGCTCAAAATAATTATTATAAGCAATACGCTAAAACGGATAGAACTATTATAAGCATAGACGCAACTGGGGGACACTTGTTACACAGGCCGCCCCGGTATCTCTCGGGACGCAGTGGAAGAAAGTCGTGAACAGCTTGTGTCTGAAATCGAGGCTACTCTTACTAGAGTGTCCGATTGGGGTAGACAAAACCCTGTCCAGTTCAATCCCTCCAACACGCAGGCGTGTTTCTTCACCGCTAAGAAAGCCCCAATTACTGTAGCGCCACAATTCCAGGGCACATCTCTTTCCAACTCTAAAAGTATAGGAATTCTTGGTGTTGACACTCCAGTGACGTTCAGTTCCGCAGTCATTTGGAGGACAAGGCCAAGCTGGCGTCCAAGAAGCTCGGTGTGCTCAATAGGGCGCGACGGTACTTTACTGCGGCGCAAACACTGCTTCTCTATAAGTCGCAAGTGCGGCCACACATTGAGTACTGCTGTCACCTCTGGGCGGGGGCACCTGAATATCAGCTTCGTCCATTTGACTCGGCGCAGAGGCGAGCTGTGAGAGTTGTCAACGATCCTATACTGACAGGTGGTGTAGAACCTCTTCGCGACAGGAGAGACTTTGCCTCCTTATGCGTGTTCTACCGCCTGTACAATGGTATGTGCTCTGAGGAATTGTTTGACATGATGCCCACGGCTACCTTCTATCATCGCACCGCTCGCCATAGACAGGGTTTTCATCCTCAGACCCTACGTTCGGAGCGTTCGAGCACGGTTAGATCCGGTAGGGGTTTTCTTCCGCGCACGCTTAGGTTGTGGAATGATCTTCCTGCCTCGGTTTTCTCAAACGCCTATAGTATGGGGTTCTTCAAAAGGGGTCTAAGATTTTTTTTACAGGGTCGGCAGCGCGAGTGTGGCGCCTCTGGTGTTGCAAACGTTCATAGGCTGCGGTGACCACCAGTCCATCTGGTGGGCCGTATGCTTGTCTGCCACCTTAGTGGTATATAAAAAAAAAACTGGCGGTATTATAAAAGACTTGGGGTCCAACTGACACACTTAAAATATCAAATTACTTGTTTTTTTATTCATCTGTAATGAAATCGATGCAAAACGAAGTTAACGTATCGATAGCACAAATGGTTTCAGGAAGCCACACTCTAGAAGTGGTTAGAATCTTGGGTTAAGGACAAGCCTATTCCAAATAAGGTCATTGTGGATGATTCGTCGGCTTTGATTGGAGCTGCGGTAAAAGCCTTTACACCATTTAGTACGACAAAAGATTATATAAAAAATTCATATGAAAAATTGGAACATGCGAAATGTACACCACATGACAGTTATATTCGTCTATACACTAGTCATTTTATAAAGATAATTTTCAGATTGAAATGTTACTAAAATTTTACACGTGTATATATTTTCAGACTGAAAATATATACACGTGTAAAATTTTTCTATATTAAATGTCTGAATGAAATGTGTGAATATGTAAAGATTACAATCAAGTGAAAAAAATCTATAGCAAATCACGGTCCCTACTCATCCGTCTAGCGCTGGGCACCCCGTGTAACTGCTCAGAATCTCTAAGGCTTAACTACAATAAATTATTGGCGAAGAATAGAAACGACCTGGTCATGTTAGCTAATGAGACTACGTTCGCAAAAGCGCGTTTCGCCACAGTTCAGTACAAAAGTTCTAACAAAGATAATATAAAGATTATTTTTGAAAAGCAATTAGTATGCTAACTGATAATAAATTTTAAATAAAGAAAAAAAAAGAATTGAAACTATTTCCATATTTAAAATTTAAAGATAATATAATAGTATTACAGACAGATAGGCAACTCCCTGTCCCTCACTTACCAAGCTTTCCCGTCACAGTTGTCATTATAGTTAGCGGATTTTTGAGGAAACATTTACGTAGCCTATTAGTGCTCATACACACATTCAAGCTCTATACGAACGTAGCGTGTTTTTACTGTAGGTGACAGAATTAAAAACTAATCATTTGTATGGACTTTCCACCCTGTGGTAGTGACGTGCTGGTAGGTGCACAAATATGAATTGAGCCTAGGGTGTAAATTATCAACGCGCGTTAGTAAAAAAATGGATAGGGTTAAGTATTAAATATTCTTCAAAAACTTTTCAAGACTTTCATTTTAGTAATTACGGTCGAAGCTCTCAGCCTGATTGTCCAACCTAGATATTCTCACTTTAACCCTAGAAAGCTAACGTTCGTCAAATTCACGAAAATTGAATTTCCAACCGTTGCACTCACGCGCTCGCGAGTTCGCGCCAACTCAGTGACCGCTAAACCGCGTTGTGTGGCAGTAGTATTTAATTTGCAAGTAATTTCGTTTTTGAGATACCTACTATGTGTTCGTCATTTTTACGAATGGTTAGCTTATAAGTAACTTTTGTGGCTGTTCTTATGCGTTGATATTGTCTTCATTTTTGTAGTTATTACATTGAATGTCAAGAATGGCAGCAAGTTCGGTTCTCACAGATGAAGACATTATTCAGGCATTAGATAATGAAGCCCCGTGTGGCGACGGGGTCCCGTGTTGGGAAGGGTAAGAGTACAAAATGTCGCCACCCCAATACATCTCGAGGGTGTCATAAGAGGCGACTAAGGGAACACTTTTGCAAAAAGATCCATTGCGTAGAGAAGAAATACTCGAAATAAAACCCGGTTGTCAGTAAAATGCAATCGTTAAGTCAAGTTGAAGGCCTTATGAGCGGTTTGAAAATTTTCAACTGCTGGTCGTGGCACCCTGCACCTGTCCATTTCAACATGGCAATAGGCTGACCACCTATAAAGTAGGGCATAAAACTATAAGGTGAAATGTGGGCGTATATTATGCCTCTGCCTACCCCTTCGGGGATAAAGGCGTGACTATAGTATGTATGTAGATAATGAAGAGCGGAGCGAGACAAATGCTATGTCTGATAGTGATAATGAAGATGAATTATTGGTTGATGACGTAGAGTGACTATAATGATGAGCCTTCTGACAATGAACAACTACAAGGAAGACGGATAGAGAAGAAAAGGAAAAGCTGTAGTTTGTGTTTATTACAAGAAAAGATGAATGACAAAAATTAACTGCAATAGTTGTAAGGAGCCTATTTGTGGAGAACATTCAATTGACTTTTGTCCAACATGCGATTTGAAAATTTAAATATTTTTTAGTTTTTATTTAATTGTAGAGTTTATTCTATAGGTTGCGAAAGAAAAAAATAACTTTTTCTAATTTTAAGTTCCTAATATAGTCATTTAAGTATAAGTACCAAAATTATCTCAGAAATATAAGTGCCATGTGAAAATTGTGATTTATTAATTATAAGTAAAATAAAAGTTATTTTTTTCTTTAATTATATTTCATTTACATACCAAATAACCTAAAACACAATAAAACTAATTTAAATATCTATATATTGCAATAAAATGTAAATATATAAAATTCATCGTCAAAAAGTCGAATGGTTAGCTTTTCATGGAAGTCGAGGAACGTTAGCTATCTAGGGTTAACACACTTTAGGAACAACTAATTTAGTATGGCGTATACAGAATATGATATTAATTACGAACACTCTAAACTGGTGCCTAGTATTACAGTAAAAAAGCATTACTCATTGCAGATAATGGAAAGGAAACTTGAATTGGTCCAATAATAGCCAGTTGTAGTTGCGAGACAATTTTCAGTACGCATAATCGCACTGATGAACTACATAAAAGGAAATGGTAACTGCTTAGGAGGCAAAGTTGTAGATTATTGGCCGGTGCCAATAATCTACAACTTTGCCTCCTAATCGAGTCCCAAAATCGAGGTAGTCCACATCTTCACATGTTAGTATGGTATCAAGGTATTTCTGACTTTTCGACCTCTGAAGGCACTGCGATAATCGATCGATTTACTGTTCCTTAAATCCCGAGTATCTAACATTAAAAATATTAGTAGAGGGTGTCCAAATTCACAAGCACACTAGAACTTGCTACAACAATCGCAATAACCAGTTCTGTCGATTTGGTTTTAGTAGGGCACCCAGTGATAACACTGTGTTTGGGACCTGCTGAAGCACTAGATAATAATGGACTATTTTCAAACCTTAAACAGCTGAAGAGGGTATGATAAATAATTTTAAGGCAGATTCAATACAACTATGGGAAGGAAACATTTAAGTGCAACCTTATGGGAATGTTACAGCAGCGTCTTATCACGTCGCTAAAAATGTTAGTAAATGTGAACACGATAGAGGCGATGTAATGCGCGAAACGATTGCAAGGCCTAATAGGCAAGGGTGTACAGTACGGCACCAGTTATTCACAGTGGCTATGGCAATTTTGTGACATTATAAAATAAAAAAATAATTTTAATTCAAACAACAACAATTCGCCACAATCATTTAGTAGGTCGACACATCCGATTGTTCAACACAACTCTACACCACGTTCGTCGCCTTTTGCAGCGCAAGCGCATTCCGCGCGTTCAAGCACCGATGTAAGTGCCCCCAAATGTTCTTTTAGGTTCTGCTCTAAAGATGAGTTCGTGAAAGACTGTCTCTGTTAACAGTTGCAAACCAACTGAAAGATTTCGCCTTTACGGGATAAAGGCAAGAGTCATCGATCTATAACAAATTTTTTTATCGATACGTACAAAGACCCATCGAACTCGAAAACCTAAGCCTGTCTGAATTTTCTGTACGTTTTGAAACTGTTTCACATCTAGCGTGGAACGAAGAAGATGATGACGAGGAGTTGAGGGAAACTCATAATGAGCCGCTATTTCTATTAAATTGCCCCAACAATGCAATGCGTATACAGAATAAGAAATGATAATGACACGGCTCCATAGACACATAGCATGACTTAAAAGAACTTTTGAACCAGCATTTCGGCGATCTACGCACAGAGGATTGCTTAGCGTTAGAATTAGAGTCCTGTAGAATTAATAAAGGCGAAAGTTACTCAGAATTCTGTCGTAGGATACAGCATATGAGAAGCATTTTTTTTCCAAATTGACGGAAACTATTCGAGATGAAAATTAACGTAAGGCAAAACAAACTATTTATAATAATAGGTCAATGCATATCTTTTTGTATAGCCTACCACAACATTTAGTAAGACTAGTACGTTTGCGCGACGTTTCAACCTTAGAGGACGCTTTGAAAATTGTTTTGGAAGAACAAAACTTCCAAACAGTTTATGACTCTAGGTTAACCGATCGCCGTTGTTTGAATAAGCCCAATAAACCAAGTTTTCCCACTTTGGAAACCCAAATGATTGGTTAACGAAACATATTTAGAACCAATCCATCTCCAAATAGCAATAGGAACAGCCAAAATAGTTCATTTACGCCGAATTCATCTAATCAATTTAGGAATTTTAGGCAGCATAATTACCAAAATAATTTTAATTCAAACAACAATAATTCGCCACAATCATTTAGTAGGTCGACACATCCGATTGCTCAACACAACTCTACACCACGTTCGTCACCTATTGCAGCGCAAGCGCATTCCGCGGGTTCAAGCACCGATGTGACTATGCGCACTGCCAGTTCACGGCGCGTTTATTACATAAACAATAATGAGCCGAGTACTAGTTGTTTAAATAATGATTTTCAAGAACTGACTCTTGACGACCCTAGGGCGAAAAGTAACGAAAATAGGGCGAATTTGTAACAAATCCCAGAACCATTCAGTCAGCTATATACAATCGATGCTGACATCGGTAGCACCCCCATGGAAACAAACGTAGTCTTTTGTCTAAAAAAAAAGAAGATACTTACGTTAGAGCATTTAACTTACTGAAAATTTATTTACAAATGCCAAAAAAATTCACATGGATTATGAGTTGGGCGCAATAACTTCAGTTAAAAAACTTACCCTCATGCTCAAATGGTGGGATGCTTTTTTTCATTTCCGTCAATGTCTGTTGCGTAAAGCGAAGGAGTTATGTTTGGACGATACCAAAGAAGTACGTAAACATATTGCTGTTTATGCTTCACTGGCTTTCTTGCCAAAAGAATACTTTCAAGAGGCTTGGTTATCAATTATGTATTTGATTGTTTTTGTATGTAATGTATTTGATTGATTCATACATTGACCTGATAACCCAACTGACGAATTAGGGATAGTGACGAATTAGGGATTTTAATAAAATTGACCAATTGAAGAAAGTGACCAGTTGACGAAAATGACTAATTAACAAATCTGTCGAGTAGATAGCTAACTCACTAGTAGCTTACCCAAGTAGAACGTTAAGTGATACTGAATAATACAGCACAGTAGAGAAGGAACTTTTAGCTGTTATTTGGGCAGTTAAACACTTCAGAAGGTAATAAATTTACAATATTTATAGACCATAGACCGTAAGCATGGCTCTATTCATTAAAAGAATCTAATAGTAAGCTAACGAGATGGCGTTTACGGTTAGAAGAATATGATTATGAAATTTATATATATAAAAATCAATGCCACTTTTCGTTGTAATTTTATAACTCAAGAACGGGTTCACCTATCCAAACCAAATTTTTAGGCTTTGTTCGGACTATTTAGTAGATGGTTTATGTGAAGTTTGCACAAAATCGGTCGAGCGGTTCTTCATTTATCACGCATACGAAGTTGCGCGGGTCAGCTAGTTAAGTATAAGAAAGGTTCTCAAAACACAAATGCGGATGCACTTCTAGGATTAAAATTAATGCGTTAGATGACAATGATTTAGATTCTATCTTTGTAAAATTAGATGATAGACAAGACCGAGTTCAAAATAATTGGGATGAATTAGAACTTGACCTTCCGACTAGCGAACCCCCTATAGAACCTATAGGACTCTTAGACTCTGACGATGGAGTCACAGCCAACTCTGTTTCATAAAGAGAACATGAAGGCATTCCAATATCAAATGAAGCTATAGATACAAAAGCTAGACAGATTTTAGTGCACCGTTCGTTTAAGGATAATTTAGTTGTCAAGGATATTTCCATTAATAAACAAAAAATCCTTGAAGCGCTCGTGGCCCCGCGGACTCAGTGTTCTGTAAACGATCACTGCAGTAGGCAACATTTACTATGGCCGGATATGGATGGGTGACCACCACGTGGACCACTTTGTGACATTTATTTACGAGCGTTTCCGTGCTTCGGAAGGCACGATAAGCCGTTGGTCCCGGTTGTCAGTAAAATGACAGTCGTTAAGCCAAGTTGAAGGCCTTACGGGCGGCTTGAAAAATTTCAACTGTGGGTCGTCACAACCGGCGCCCGGGTCGGCAGCGCGTGTGTAGCGCCTCTGGTGTTGCAAACGTCTATAGGCTACGGTTACCAACCCAAGCTTACGGCCCACCGGAAGGTGGGCCGTAAGCTTGTCTGCCACCTAAGTAGTATAAAAAAAAGGGGTATTAAAGAGACTTTAGCTAAGCTTAAACGTCATTACTGGTGAGTTAATATGGAATATGAATGAGACTATGCTGAGTACGAATCACGTGATAATTTTGCAATCCAATATGGCTGCCGCGCCGTAATCACAGAATTTCATGATGGGTATTGTTTAAGGGGTTTTTAGGTGTGCTGAGTACGAAACAAATTAAAGTATCTTAACTATTTTACAGTTTGACACCTAATAATGGAACCAGTGCGGCGGAAATTATTTAAAAATTCAATTAAAAATTATTCGGAACCTGAAACACGAGAAAAAGTAAAAAGGAAGACAACGGTTGAGCGAAATAAAAACCAAGATGATTCTACCAGTATGCAACCAAATATATTTTTAAAAAACATGCCTAAAACAGTAACAGTTTTAGGTAGTCATTCCTACAGGGAACCAAACAAAGATCTGCTTGTGCTGCAACGATTAGAGGGAAAAAACATATCTCACAATGAAGAAAATACCCTACAAACTATAGATGAAGTTCATTTGCAGAATAAAAAAGTACCTTTAGATATTATTGCAAACATGAACTATAAAACTACAAAAAAATCACCACAAGCAAAGAAAGATAATGCTGTGAGTAAATTACTTACGTTATGTTGTATGATCTAGATCTAAAGGCAGTAGGTTTCGATATTTTATAATTATGTATTGTTAGGAGATGGCAAATCCCTGACACCCCACCTACCCGCCTAGCTAATAAAAGCAAGACGCACATCGTGTCTCGCTCATTTTGTCAGCTGTCATTCGTAGTGGTAACATCGCTCAAGGCTCGTGTGTAATAGTGTTCGGTATAATTTAATTGTTAATACGTGTGTTATAGTCTGAATAAGTGATTGTTATTCTGTTCAAATAGTTCCATGCTTAATGTTTATAGTGTTGTAAATCTAGCCTTTATAGAATCGCAATTAACTAATGTCGTCGGTGTTGTGAGTTGGTCTTATAAAAGTAACTGTGATCGACAAACCCAACTTCAGAAGTGGGATAAAGATACGCAGATTGAAGCCCACTCAGTATTCAGGTACGCAAGGAACAGAATAGCAATTATTTTTCTACCTACATGTCTACTATTATTTAGTAGTTTTTCCTTTACGCTCGTTGATATTTGTGTGCAGATCTTAGCGTAGATCTAAGCGGTAGTCCTTTAGGTTCATAACGTCAACTATGCCAAAACGTCAACTTCCCAAAACGTCAACTTCTGAAATTGACTTCCCAAAACGTCAACTTCCTAAAACGTCAACATCCCAAAACGACAACTTCCCAAAACGACAACTTCCCAAAACGACAACTTCCCAAAACGTCAACTTCCCAAAACGACAACTTCCCAAAACGTCTACTTCCCAAAACGACAACTTCCCAAAACGACTACTTTCAATAAAACCGGCCAAGAGCGAGTCGGACTCCCCCATGACGGGTTCCTTCCCGTAGCAGCATAAGGTTTATGTTTATGAAATTAAATGTTTTTTTATAGTAATGAAATGAAAGGCAAAAATTGCGGTTTATGACGTACTAGCCTGATGCCCGCAGCTTCGCCCGCGTAAAAGTTTGTGCCCATTCCAGCTTCCCGTAGGAACAAAATATACAAAATATATAATACAAAATATATACAAAATATACAAAATATACAAATTATGCAAAATATACAAAATAAAAAAATGTATAAAGTAATAAATAAATAAAACAAATGAAGACTGACAAAATAAATGAAAATGAACAAATGAAGATCGACAATAAGATCAATAAAACAAAAGACTAAGCAAGTTGATAAGGTCAAAAACTACTCGCAGCCATATTTTGTAATCTAGATGCGATTGCCATTCAAAAAAATAGGTGCAAGCAATTCTCGACCTTATGAACATGCATAATATGTATTTATTTTTTATGTATTCAGTGATGTCTATAAACGCGTAAAAGCACATTTTTAGATAAGTGTCTTTAGGTCGAGAATTGCTTACACCTATTTTTTTTAATGGCAATCGCATCTAGATTACAAAATATGGCGGCAAGTAGTTTTTGACCTTATCAACTTGCTTAAAGTCTTTTGTTTTATTGATCTTATTGTCGATCTTCATTTGTTTCATTGATCTTGATTTGTTTTACCGATTTTCATTTGTTTTGTCGATCTTCATTTGTTTCATTTGTCAGTGTTGCATAAACGATACGAATATATGGACGATGAAAAAAACCGGCCAAGTGCGAGTTGGACTCGCCCATGAAGGGTTCCGTAGCAGCAAGTAACATAATATAAAAGTTCTTGTAGTTCGTTGTAACTGTCATTGATGTTTTAACACGTTCGCAGTGGTGGTGATTTTTCTAGGCGAAAATTGCAGTTTATGACGTATTAAAAAAAACTACCAACTCGATCTCGTTCAAACCAATTTTCGGTGGTAGATTTTATAGCAATGTACATCATATTATATTTTTTTAGATTTGTCATTCTCTTAGTTTAGAAGTTAGAGGGGGGGGGGGGACACATTTTTCCACTTTGGAAGTGTCTCTTGCGCAAACAATTCACTTTAGAAATAGCATTTTTGAAGACCTATCTATAGATACCCCACACGTATGGGTTTAATGAAAAAAAATTTTTTGGAGTTTCAGTTCTGAGTATGGGGAGCCTCAAAATTAACTGCTTTTTTCTAGTTTTATATGAAAATCTTAGTGAGGTTCACAGAATACATCTACTTACCAAGTTTCAACAGCATAGACCTTATAGTTTCGGAGAAAAGTGGCTGTGACATACGGACAGACATGACGAATCTATAAGGGTTCCGTTTTTGCCATTTGGCTACGGAACCCTGCAAAGGCGAAGGATGCATGTCGAGTACGTAACAGTCAGGTACCGTCCTGTTCTATCACACCCTGACCGTTGGTCCACGATTTACGACACACCTGTATATACAATTATACATTCCTCTACGTAGAAATAGAGATCCTTAAAATCCTTAGTAAATTGCGGTAAACTATGTCAAGTAGTTGTTGTCACCCTTAGTCAACGTTTTAGGAAGTTGTCGTTTTGGGAAGTTATCGTTTTGAGACAGTCGACGTTTTGGGAAGTCGTCGTTTTGGGAAGTCGTCGTTTTGGGACAGTCGACGTTTTGGGAAGTAGTCGTTTTGGGACAGTTGACGTTTTGGGAAGTTGACGTTTTGGGACAGTTGACGTTTTGGGAAGTTGACGTTTTGGGACAGTTGACGTTTTGGGAAGTTGACGTTTTGGCACAGTTGACGTTATGAACCTAAAGGGCGGTAGTGTTAACGATGTCAAGTGAATCTGATCATTGATATTCGAAGTACGACGTGCGAGCGCGACCGATCTTACATTGATTCGCAGGGTAGGTCACGTAACTATGAAACCGCGCCGTTCGTCGACGCTTTTGCAAACGTAGTAGGTACCTAGAAGAGTAGCTCGTACATTGTCTTGTCTCTCATCACCGTAGTTCAGAACCTAGATCAATATCGCCGTTATGTGTAAAACTACGAGATTTTAACGTTCATCCGATACGCCTATCGAAAATAACCTAATTGTAGGGTTACTCAGATTAGCATTTTGCGACTTGTCGCACCGATTTGAATGTGACAAATACTTACGTTTCTAAGTGACATGGGTTACGACGCCGCGACGCGTAATAGTAATCCTCTATCGAGCTACTTGTTAGAGATACATTAACATTTCTTTATAACCACGTGAACTTGAGCGATGTTCCACAAAGGGTTGGTGAGACCAACTTCGAGGGTCTTTTGACACGTCTTTTTAGATTATAACGCGCGTTAGATGGTTGTTGCAATTGGGAATCCATAACAAGGGTAGCTACACGTCTCTGGTAACGCCAGGATGTGATTAGCGGGTTGCAAATTATCACTTGTGGCCTAATTTTAAACTTGAGTTCACTCACAGCCCTCGGAGGTTGGACTACGCCAGCATTTTGTTTGAAGCATTGTATTCGACATCTGACAAATATTCGCCGAGTACGGTCGGCGTACGCTCCTTTGCTTTTGGGTATTCTTGAAGATAAGCTGCGGACGTTCAGTCATATGAAGAATAGTCAGTCTACAAATTAGGCCAGCGGCTATAATTTCCCGTACTGCAAATCTTGCCAGCTGGAAGCCTTAGTCTTGTTTCTCTCGATTTATACTTAATGGAAATGCCTCTGTAGGACTTTGTTTTTCTAATCATGAAACGATCTTTAGCTAAAGTTGCGACCGCAATAATATTACTGTCATTTGTGTAAACAACCGCAGACACTTTGAACGGAATTGCACTATGAAACCTCTTGCCACTTCGGCGCCAAATAGTTCCATCGCGACGCCACCGACGGCGACGCGAAGAGTACAGTGCCCGTTTTATAAAAATAGGACATATTAACATACTCGTTTAGTGAAGTCTGTTGTTATCTAGTCGGTGAAAATTTGTGCTTTAATAGTGTTAGTACTCTTAATAATAGTAATGTTGTGGTAGCTCTGATCCAGGGCATTCCGTTGAACGTGCTTTTTAATAGTAGGGTCCAAAACGTTACTTGGAATTCTTCTGACGTTTTAAAATTATCACCATACCCCCCAAGTTGCAATCTGAAGGGCCTGAATGAACGGGAAATAACATCCACATCTTTTGTTACTGTAACCAAGTTAAATGACATTTTAATCTTGGCAGATTTAGCAATGGTACAGAAAGGCATTCAGGAACGTCTTTTGTAATCAGGACCGTTTATTTAACTACAAAAGATAAATAATTATTTACTCGAACTATCTACCATTCATTTGTACACCTGTCAACGAGGTCCGAACGTTTGACCGTACCTTGGCTACGGAGAGGTATACCTGGCGTGATTCTGCTACGTACTTGAATTCCTTATTTACGGTATCACAACTACGAGTAATGCTGCCGTGACCACTGACTGGTGAGATCCAACCCATTAACACCTTCTCTGTTGTACCTATAATTTTTCATATGTAGAAAAACCAAAGGTCCGTAAAATAGTTAGGGGCGTGTTGAATAAAGGCTTAATAGGGGAGTCGGAGTATGCAAGCCTCATTCTTCTAGTCATTATTTTAAAAAAAATTGAGTAACTTACTAAATGTGTGTCGATTCAGGAGTACTTCATCGTATAACCTACCTGTTATCATGGAGGCCTATTTCCAGCAACGGACTGCCATAGGCTAATTTGATTGATTGAATCGTATACTCAAAAAGAAAGAGTGGTTGTAACGCGGTGCTAGTTTGCCGCAACTCCACAAGTTTAGTAGTAGTGAAGGTCAGTGGTTGTAGAAATTACACATTCATTCTTTATTTACGTTTATTGTTAACAAATGATGTACAAATTATTTTGACATGATCTAAACCCAATGCTGCCAGTTCTAGGACGAGATGAAAAGTAGCGACAGCATCCGCGACGAGCGCTGGGATCCACGACGCGTGCCGCTGCGCGCTACTCGCGCCACTCTACGCGACGCGTGCCGCTGCGCGCTGCTTGTCTACGCGACACGAACCGCCGCCGCGCCGTGCGCTGCTCGCGCCTGTCTATGCGACGCGCGCTACTGTGCGCTGCTCGCGCCTGATTACGCGACACGAGCCGCAGTGCGCTACTCGCGCCTGCCTACGCGACGTGCGCCACTGTGCGCTGCTCGCGCCTGTCTACGCGACGCGCGCAACTGTGCGCTGCTTGCGCCTGTCTACGCGACGTGCACCACTGTGCGCTGCTCGCGCCTGTCTAGTGTCTACGCGACGCGCGCTACTATGCGCTGCTCGCGCCTGTCTACGCGACGCGCGCAACTGTGCGCTGCTTGCGCCTGTCTACGCGACGTGCGCCACAGTGCGCTGCTCGCGCCTGCCTACGCGACGCATGCCACTGCGCGCTGCTCGCACCAGTCGACAAGGCACACGCTGGTGTGAGCTACAGACGCTGATCTTATGACGCGCATTATGTGCGCAACAAGCGCTAGTCAGAGCGATGCGCGCTGATGTTAGATGTGAGCACGCCTATGTGCGCGAGGTGCGCTACTCTCGCGTGCTATACGCGACGAACTCTGTTGTTCGCTATACGCGACGACGTGCGTTCATGGTGAACGCTGTGACGTTGCACACTTTACTAAACTCACTAACACTTGGGGAAAGTATTAAGTTGTAGTCAGGTAGGGCCGAGCTTATGAATGGTAAAATTTTCACATATTCCTTCAAGTCTTACAGGTCCGATGATTTCTAGATCTTATGGGATGCTTTTGTAGGCATGTCCAGAGCCGTGCTACAAGGTTTGATTGAAAATGGGGTAGAGTCTATTTTTGGGGTCAATAATAATAGCAAATTAGGCAAGGCTTGATACGATGTCTGACTAGTGAACCCATTTTTACCATTATCAAACCACAACCTGCCACAGAGGTTCACCCGGATGCATCTTACGCAGGTTAGCGGCACTATTCACCAATGCTGATGATGGGAAGCGCGTGGTAGCGTACTCCATTTAGTAAAATCATTGTTAGTGATCTTAAAGGCCTTATAACATTTTTGCAATTACTTTACTTGGTAACTTTCAAATTACCAAAACGTAAAAAGGGTCGATCTGCTTACAAGATATTAACTTGTCTATTTAGTTAAGAAAACGAGTTAGACTACCACATGCTAACTAGCTCGGTCAAAGGCTTATTCAGGTTAGCTCAATGGAGTATCAAGGCCTCGTAGTTGGACACAAATAGCATAGGCTGCAGACGATGCAACAAAGGGGCTCATATTAGAAAAGCTCGTCGAGAGACGGTTTGTTCCTAGTTGTCATAGGGTTGTGCGTGGCGTAGTCTGGTTAGCGAATTACGATTCTTATACCTCTTGCCTACGGGTAAGCACGAACATATTGGTTCCGATAAGACACTTAACCGAATTACTTTTGGTTTCCATGCCTCCGTCAATTGGTTCGCATGGAATGCGAGGACCACACAGGGTAACCAAACGTTACCGGCCGCTATGAATCTAAAAGGTACCTGAAGTTGTGTACTATTTACTACTTTTTAAAAAGCAAGTACGCTTGCCTTTTCCTAACCCTTGTTGGTTTGCAGAGTTAAGCCAATGACGCAGTGTGTTCGCTCAGGGCACGTGCTGCCCGAAGGTGGAGTGAACCTGCTCAGGCGTGCAGGCACAGCGCGCTGCCAAGCTGCGCGACGTGTGATGCTGAGAGCCCATGGGGTGCTGCTGAAGAATGCGGTGTGTCCGCTATGCCGTGAATCGGCTTGTGGTGTTCAGTGTGGTAAAGCCACATGTGTTCACGTATGCGGTGCGTCCGCTGTGCCGCGAGTCGGCTGGAGGTGTTCACAGTGTGGTATAGCCACATGTGTTCACATTATGCGGTGGGTCCGCTACGCTCCAATTTTTGTGGTGTTCACAGTGTGGTAAAGCCACATGTGTTCACGTATGCGGTGCGTCCGCTGTGCCGTGAGTCGGCTGGAGGTGTTCACAGTGTGGTAAAGCCACATGTGTTCACATTATGCGGTGGGTCCGCTACGCTCCAATTTTTGTGGTGTTCACAGTGTGGTATAGCCACCTGTGTTCACATTATGCGGTGCGTCCGCTATGCCGTGAGTCGGCCGGAGGTGTTCACAGTGTGGTAAAGCCACATGTGTTCACATTATGCGGTGGGTCCGCTACGCTCCAATTTTTGTGGTGTTCACAGTGTGGTAAAGCCACATGTGTTCACGTATGCGGTGCGTCCGCTGTGCCGTGAGTCGGCTGGAGGTGTTCACAGTGTGGTAAAGCCACATGTGTTCACATTATGCGGTGGGTCCGCTACGCTCCAATTTTTGTGGTGTTCACAGTGTGGTATAGCCACCTGTGTTCACATTATGCGGTGCGTCCGCTATGCCGTGAGTCGGCCGGAGGTGTTCACAGTGTGGTATGGCCACCTGTGTTCACACTATGCGGTGGGTCCGCTACGCTCCGATTATCGTCTGCCGTGTGTCAGCTTCGTGTCGGCTCCATGATGCGGATTACCCGCTAAGTGGAGACGACGCGTTTAAGTAATTCAACCACAACGCGTTTGTGGTTAAGTATAAAAGCAACAGTAAAGGATGGATGGGACGCCTCCCATGCTATACTCTTGCTCTTTTTATTGTTTGCTGTGTGTATGTGTTCGTCTGCTCAGTTGCTTTGTCACGTCTGTATAGCAATCTGTTATTGATGTGCCCAAAATACATAAGTCTCACATACTTTCAGATGAACTTGATTACTGTTAACGGCATCCAGCCTCCAGGACACGGGCCATCCGTGCCTTATCTACGTGCTGAGGTGACCCACGACAAACCAGTCGAGGGCGACTTGGTGTCAGGAGAGGCCGTGTTAGGAGATGGCAAATCCCTGACACCCCACCTACCCGCCTAGCTAATAAAAGCAAGACGCACATCGTGTCTCGCTCATTTTGTCAGCTGTCATTCGTAGTGGTAACATCGCTCAAGGCTCGTGTGTAATAGTGTTCGGTATAATTTAATTGTTAATACGTGTGTTATAGTCTGAATAAGTGATTGTTATTCTGTTCAAATAGTTCCATGCTTAATGTTTATAGTGTTGTAAATCTAGCCTTTATAGAATCGCAATTAACTAATGTCGTCGGTGTTGTGAGTTTTTTCTTATAAAAGTAACTGTGATCGACAAACCCAACTGTATTATAATCTATTAATATTGTGTTTTCAGGTCTTCATTATAAAAACGCCATACAAAAAGACGAAATCTGAACTAAAAGAGAATATAAGGACAGAAATGCCTGAAAATATCAATTCGCACGTCTTTCAAATTGAAGTAGAATTTAAAGAAGAGGTTAGTAGTCAGTAGTTATGATTATAATTTGTCAGACACGGCTTAGTTTTATCACTTTTCCTTAAAACACCTAAGCTGTTATCACTATCCTGTTATAAATGAACATAAGGTAAAGAATTAAACAAAAATTTACTACTAAATAATAATTATTATATTATTATTATACTAGCGACCCGCTCTCGCTTCGCTTAGAGTGGTTTTAGCTTCCCGCCCGCAGTCTTTTCCCTATTTTTTTTAAATATGGCGATAAATTAAATATATTATAATATCAAAAACTGTGATAAATAAAGAACTGTATGCAAAACAAATTTATTCACATTTCAGAACACGCAAGATAATTATGATGAAAATATAATTGACGTGTTTGATACTGCAAACCCGCTAATTGATAAGACTGCAAAAAAAAACAGACAATGAGAATAAATCTTTTGGAAACTGAAAAAGTGCATTGTCAACAAGAAATTTCTGCAACAGATACTGAAAATCTAAAAATTTTTTGAACACAAAATTGAGAAGACACCGAAAATCTTTCCAGATATGAAGAACACTGCCGACAAGAAATTACTGCAGCTGATACTGAAAATCTGGGTATTGATAAGACACAAAATGAAGAAGACACAAAAATAGGGAACATCTCACACCTACGATAATAGAAATTATTCCTGATAAAGATATGGATATTATGAGAAAGTCTTTTTTTTTCTCTTCTTCTTCGTCTAACCACAACCTAAAAAAAAGAAAAGAAAACAGGCTGTGATGAAGAAAAGTTATGTGGATTTTTTATCTGATCAGGAAGATTTCGTATGGGAGTCCTCGTCGTGGAAAGACACAGGTGACGAATCTTCTAATGAAAGTGAACTTGATAATCCAACGAAAAGACAGAAAAAGAATTTGAATAGATCACAAGAGACAACAGTTGGTGAAAATGGTATAAGAAAAAAGAGACAGAATCAAAGAAAACGTAATAACCAATTGAAAAAATCTGGCCAGCAGTATACAAAAAAAATGGATCAATAGTTCAAGAAAAGAGTACATGAAAACTCTTGCATTGGAAAAAAATGTGGAAATAATTGTGCCAAGATTAGTGAAGAAAGAAGAAAATGATTATTTGATCAGTTTTGGACCTTGAAAGGAAAAAAGATAGGTTAGTAGGAATGACGTCAAAGGAAGAAATTAAAAGAAAAAGAACAAAAGAGAGTAATTCATGAGACAATACTTTTAAATATTTTATTAACGACTAGCTGATGCCCGCAGCTTCACCTGCGTAAAATTTTGTTCCTAGACTATAACATGTCTCTGTAGGCACCAAATTTCAGCCAGATCCGTTCAGCCGTTACAGCGTGAAAGAGTAACCAACATCAACACTCAAAAACATTCGCATTTATAGTAATACCTAGTTAGATAGATTTCTGATTTACAAATTCATAATGCATAATAATATGAGCTAACTAAATTTATTTATTAAATTTAATTCAATGGCTAAACTACTACTTGACACAACTTCTCTTCTAAGCAATTGACATCATACGTCGGTTCCTTCTTAAAGTAGTCCCAGCCTACGATGTTTGGACAAACCGAACTACTGTTGGCTTTGTCTTTCGAATACAGATGGTCCAACCAAGACCTGGTAACGTAATAACAGTGTAAATTTCATCAGCTGAGCGTTCATGTTCATTGTAATGGCACTTTTCAGTTCTGTCGAATATAGTGTACGTAGAGGCCATTTCCGTATTTATAAAGACTTAGTGAGTCTGATTCCTGACAGAATGCAGTCGGCACTAAATGTTGAATAAAGTATAGCCTTCCATGACCAGTCGCTTAGGGCTGCTGACAATCGTTGTCGTAAGGATTAAGCGTAGATGGTAACATGCGGTGTTATTTTATTGACCAGTGGATACTACCTGAAGCGTGGTCTTTCATTTTTTCTGGCTAGCCATCTTAGAATTTTCTTCTTCTTTTCACAAAAGTATTTTTATCACACAAAATTTGAATAAATTAGCAATAATACTTCCATAAAGCATATTTGGTTATTATAATACCAAAATAGAGCTTTTTATTTAACTTTGTGGCTATGTAGTAAAATCATCTGTTTTAAGTTTGAAATAAAACATAAATGAAAACGTCAATTGTATTGACCTTTCACAAATTATGTGTCAAAATAAAAAGTAATTTAAGTATAAAATAAGAGTATTTAAGGAGTACTGATATCAACTCCGGAGAAAATAACATCGGGTAACATTTTTAACATCGGGTTTTATGTTCCAAAAAAGGACAAATGTGTCAAATGTTTACGTTTCGAAGGAAAAGACGCTAGTGAGAGCCCAGAGATGGTGAGTCATTTAGAAGAAAAAGAGGCATTCATCGTGAACTCTGTAAAAAAATGGATCCATTCTATGTACTTCTTTTGATTTACAAAAAGTCCTTAACACGCCATACGGACAAAGTATTCTTCTGTTTTATTCTAGAAAATATACAGTGTACAACCTTTGTTTCTACGAAAGTGTTACGAGAAATGGATTTTGTTTTATGTGGGGAGAAACTGAATTTTTAATAATGAATTAAAAATATTTTTTTTCTATTATTGAAACTGGTTTTATTTCTAAATTAACTCTAATCTTTATTTTTTTTCTTACTGATGCTAAACTTTACAGTGGTTTATGAACTCACGTTTAATTTTATGATAGTAAACATTCATTTGACCTGATTGAGTTTGAACATTTGTTGTTGTTTATGTCTATTTACTTTAGTCCGGTTCAACTTTATTTGTTACTTCAACTCATTTGCCATGTTAAATGCAATATGAGGCGTGTAGTTTGTGCCATTTTCCCCAATTTTGTTTCATATTCTTATCGACAATTCGACTAATTTACTTTCAATTCCAATCTAAATCACTGGCAGTTGGACCATTTCGCTTTCCTCCAGCAAACAACACATACGATGCATTTAGGGTCAAACGAAATTTATTTTAGTCAAAAAGGGCCATATATTCATGAAACCTATCTTAAAAGATCCAATATGTACTTGCGAAAAAACTATATTAATTATATCAAAATCTTTTTCAAGATTTTTTTTCTGAAAAACGAAACTTTAAATGGCTCTATTGGAGGTCGCATATTATAGATGCACTGGCATGTGTGAATAATCTTTTATACATGTCTGTCACCAATTTAAATAAGCGTAGTTACGGCCTTGTTTATGTTTTTTATGTGTCACTAGCTTGTAAAGTATTAACCACGAATATAGTTCTATCAGACTACACTGCTACTCTTGTTATTACCCCTTATTTTACAATAAGGGGTAATAACAAGAGTATTTTACAATAAGGGGTAATAACAAGAGTAGCAGTGTAGTCTGATAGAACTATATTCGTGGTTAATACTTTACAAGCTAGTGACACATAAAAACACTTGTAGACGAACTTCTGTTTACGATCGTTAGTTTTGATATTAGATCTTGCATCGTTCTGTACTTTACGTGTTACTAAGGCTAGACTAGTAGCAAAAGGCTTCACACAGGTATGTGGTGTAGACTATACTGAGACTTATTCTCCAGTAGTTAGAAGCTGTACTCTACGTCTGTTGTTCTCGCTAGCTGTTGAATACAGTTGGTTTATTGACCAATGGGACGTCACGACCGCCTTTTTATATGGTAAAATTAAAGAGGATATTTACATGTTCCAACCAAAAGGAGCAGTAGTCAAAGGTCAAGAAACCAGAGTATGTAAGCTGCAGCGTTCTTTGTATGGATTGAAACAAGCTTCGAATGCTTGGTTCAAGGAATTGGACAAAGAGATGTTGAATTTAGGTTTTGTGCAATCAAAAATAGAACCGTGTTTGTATCAAAAGGAACTTAAAAATAATAAGAAGTTAATTGTTGTTATTTAGGTAGATGATCTTTTTATTTTTGGAAATTGTGAACAAGAAAAGCAAAAATTGAAAACTGGTTTGCTTGACAAGTTTAAAGTGAAAGATTTAGGCGCGGCTAGGCATGTTTTAGGCATGAGGCTGAGAAGAGAGAAAGATGTTATTTGTCTAGATCAGCAACAGTTCATTTCGGACATTTTAAATGAATTTAACATGACAGACGCTAAGCCAGTTTCGACTCCCATGGAAGTCGGAATGAAATTAGAAAGATCGACAAATTTCCATAGCGATCTGCCATATCAAAGCTTAATAGGGTGTCTTAACTATTTGGCATGTAATACGCGACCAGATATTGCACATGCAGTGAGTGTACTTTCACAATTTAATTCATGTTATGACGAAATACACTTTAAATGTGCGAAACGGGTCTTAAGGTATTTGAAGGGCACGTCTAACCTTTGTCTCACTTTTAGGAAGTCGGGAGATTTAGACTTACGAGGCTATGTTGATGCAGATTGGGGAGGAGCACTTGATAGAAAATCTTTCACAGGATTAATTTTCAAATTAGGTAAAAATATATTATCATGGGAGAGTAGGAAGCAAGCGACGGTATCCTTGTCCTCCACAGAGGCAGAGTACGTAGGATTGAGTCAAGCTTCGAAGGAAGCTCTTTATTTACGTAGTTTACTGAACAGTTTGACAGCTGTGGATAGTAAAGCGGTAGTAATTTATAATGACAATCAGTCGGCGCATAAAATTGCAGCTAACAAAGTGATGCATAATAGAACAAAGCATATAGATATCAAGTATAATTTTATTCGTGAGTGTGTACTGGCTAAAAAAGTTGAAATAAAGTACATGTCAACTGATAAGATGATAGCGGACATCTTAACCTTTAACTGTGGACGTGCGGTCTCACAGGCCGCAAGCAGTTTGTGAATCACATTCCCCTCTCTTTCCACGTACCCCACACGTCTGTCCGTTTTAGTAGCTTCAGTTTAAGTGGCAAAACGACTGTAGAGGAAGAAGGTTGCATCGCAGGATGCATATTTCGGAAGTAATTACACTTTAAGTTTTAGGAGCGGTCCGTGAGACCGCACGTCCACGATTGTGTGATAATTTGAGCTGATGGTTACTTCTTTTTGTGCTACATTTTTTAATATAAAATGTTAGATATCAATAACCTCAGTACATCTACATTCAAACGAACTTTGAAATCATTAATTCCATCTAGTACGAGTAAAATAATGCGATTAGATGAACTATTTCTTGAAGACTAGCTTCAGCGATTGCTTTTAGGATAAGATCAGTGCGACAACAATGGGATGTGGATGATTGTTTATTTTATGAAGATGCGATAAAGGAAAAATGTAGTAAAAAGTAGTACTAGCAGAGTTGGCGGTGATTTGGACACTGAAGGTTCTGATTACGAAACACCTATTTCATAGTTACGGTTCTAGAAGTATAACAATGGTAAAAATCGCTATAGTGGACTGCAGAACTACCTTCCAGACGAGTACGCACTTCAAACCATAATAAATTGATGAGCACAACTATTCAGCTACTTACTCAGGATGAAAAGAAAGATCCTATCGGTTGATATTTGGAATAACTTTTCGATGACGAAATGCAATACGCCAAGACATTGTGCAAAAACTGGCAATAAATATGCACTAGCTGAGGAGTTGTCAAAATTTTTATGTTTTGTTATGAGAAGTAATTTTTAACTTTTTTACATTCTTTATTCTTTATATTTTTTTATAAAAGTAGTCAAACTGAGTAAAAATTAAATTTTCCTTAGATAATCTTTTCATAAAGTGATCGCTTATAAAACAGTCAGAAAAGTGCCTTTAATTGTTATATGGTTACATTTTAGTTCAAAATAGATACATACCGTTTCAAATTTTAACATTTATTTGCACTTAGTGACACCTGAAGGTATTAAAAATAAGAAGTTGTACAATACCTTCTTAACTACAAAGAATACAGCATTTAAAGGTAGCGGTCTATGAGACCGCACGTCCACATTTGTGTAACAAAAATTTCACGTCCATAGTTAAAGGTTAACTAAAAGTGTTCACAGCCCGAAGCTTAGAGAATTTTTAATGGATTTATCCCTGTCAAATTATTCTGTTAAGGGGGTGGATGAGTAGTTAGATGTTTTGATGTTTTATGTTTTTTGATGTTTTATGTTTTCTATATGTTTTAAGTAATAGATAATTTTCTATGCATGTGTAATAGATTAAGGGGGCGTATTGGAGGTCGCATATTATAGATGCACTGGCATGTGTGAATAATCTTTTATCTTAGATCATCTAACCACAGGATGCGCCTTACTTAAGCATTGTTTTCTGTCATTGCACATGACCATTTGGTCTTTTGGCTTTATGAAAAGCCTGTACATCAGTACATCATTTTATATGATTAAACTAGTACATTACATTGTAGTTGACTGTACAATAACAATTAACACACAACAGCCATTACGCGTTTGTCGATTAATACATTTTTAATTGCAATGAAATTTTATATGTCTTTGTGTTTTCCCCTTCATTTGTATGAAAACTGGCAGAATATTTTTGTATGCGGTGGTTCGCAAAGGCTAGTCCCGTGTTATATGGTCTAAGTCTTTTATACATGTCTGTCACCCATTTAAATAAGCCTAGTTACGGCTTTGTTTATGTTTTTTATGTGTCACTAGCTTGTAAAGTATTAACCACGAATATAGTTTTATCAGACTACACTGCTACTCTTGTTATTACCCCTTATTTTACAATAGGCTCTCCTGCAACTTTCAAAAAATGTCGCTTAGATCAATTAGCCTTGGAACCGTCGATATTTATGGGTATTACAGAAGAATAGAGCTACCCATATTAGCAAAGCTTCTAAAATCAAATCGTGCAAATAAATAAATATGAAAATATGAAAAAAAATCATTAAGAGAAGCTGACTCGTTCAAAGGAGGTTATACTTCGTTGCGTCAGGTTACAAAAGATATTTGTTTTGTTTACAAAAAAAAATAACAAAAGGAAGATTATTATGGAGAGGACTGACATTGCACTAGCAAGATGCACATTTTTAAGGAATGCCAAAAACATTGGTGATTGGAACAGAGTTGTCTTTTTGGATGAAACGTGGCTAAACGCCAACCACACGGTGGGTAAAAGTTGGACCGACGATACAGCACACTCGTGTACCAAAGTGCCCGAAGGTAAAGGCGAACGCCTTATTATTTGTCATGCAGGTACAGCATGTGGATTCGCCCCCAATTGTTTGCTGGCTTTTAAGTAAAAAAAAAACTACGGAGTATCATCCTCATGATACTTCATCATTCATAGTTCATCTCCTCAGATGAACTATGAAAAATTTTAAGTTTGGTTCATAGGTCTATTAAATTATTTAAAAGAGCCTATGACCATAATAATGGACAACGCATCCTACTATTTGGTACAAGTCAATAAACCCCCAACCCAATCCAACCGTAAAAGCGAGTTGGTGAAGTGGCTGAGGGAAAACGGAGTTACACCAAATATAAATATGTTAAAGACGGAGCTTATTGCCTTAGTCCGGCGTCATAACCTATGGTCTGGACGAAATGGCAAAAGGAAAAGGCCACCAGGTCCTTCGACTTCCACCTTACCATTGTCAATACAACGCTATTGAGCTATTTGGGCCCAAATAAAAGGTATGCTTTTAATTTGAATTCCCATTTAGAAGCTTTATAAAAAATAGCTATGCTTAGCCAGATGATTAGACGTATTTTAAATGTATAAATTCGTTTATTTTAGGTCACGCCGCACGACATAACACTTCGCCGCCATTTAAGGCAAATAAGATGTTGACCCTACTACAAGAGGCCATCGACAATGTTCAACCTGAGGACTGGTCGAAGGCCGTGCATAAAACAAAACGAGACATAATGTTGTAGTGATCTATTTATTAATACTACTTAATATAAATTTTGTAATATAAATTTTGTTTGGCCAAGGCGCAACTCCCGGGAGCGCAGCAAATCTCAGCTCTGCGTGTCTTAATTGACCGGTCAGAGAGAGGAAGCCAGAGATTATGCTCGGGGGTAGAAGTGTCATTTTCTAGGACAACTTCGGGGAAATCCGCTCCGGGTCTGACCCGCGATGGTGAAACCGGTGCCACACCTGCACCGGCCTCTGCGTGTGGGACCATTTATGTCCCTATGTAAGCCTATCAAAAGACCGGGTATCTTCGCAAGAAAAAAAAAGAAGGTAACCGAGAAGAAGAGATAAAATAATAATAATAACCCAATAATATACTTTTAACAATGAAAGTTGGACCTACGTACAATGTATCATCAAAAATATCGACTATCCACCGTAACAGTATATCCCATCACTAAATACATCTTTGGTGTTACGTAATACTCAACAATTTATATAATGTTTCTTCCAATTTGATTTTATTTTTAGACTTCAATATTTTAGTTGGGTTAATTTCATTTACTACAGTGATTGACCATCCCTACTAATATTATAAATGCGAAAGTAATTCTGTCTGTCTGTCTGTTACGCTTTTACGCCTAAGCGGCTAGAGCGATTGAGATGAAATTTGGTACCGGGATAGTTCCGAGGCCCTAGGAAGAACATAGGCTTCTTTTTAACCAACTGCGCAAAAGGAGGGTTATGATTTTAAGCGATAACGACTTCTACGCGGTCGAAGCCGCGGGGAACAGCTATTTAATTTAAATGAACTCATAGATTAAGTCCATGGTAAATATTCAATCACGCTGCTTAGCCTACGGGCTTGGCAGAGAAGGATTTAAATCTGTAGGTAAACTATATGGGCAAAAGACATGCTTACGAAATAGGTTTAGTTCAATTTTTACATGCGGATTAGGTTTATAGAAGCTTCATAATTATTATTATCACGCTATAAGTTTAGGGGTTTGGTAGAGAACAATTGAATTCTGTATGTTATAACACAATGATGTTACTCACCAACTAGCGCGTGGTAGCTATGCAGAGAACTCTTTCCCAGGGCGCCTTGTGCCTCTAACGTGGAATCGTCTCGAATTCCATCCAAAACTTGCTTTCATTGAATGCAAAAACGATTCGTCACCGATCCTTATGACATCCTGTCATTCTGACAGCAGAAATGTCACCACAGACAACCGATTAAAAAAACGATAGATCGATTAGGGTGCTTTCACACGCTGAATGCTGCATCTACAGAAAATAAATGCTACAATGTATGTGGGAGTAAAAACAAGTCAAAAGCGTCTAGATCTAATTTAGTAGCATACATAATTATAGTCTGCCGGCCTTTTAGAGGCGACACGTGGTTCCATGATGGCGGTACTTGCTACACAGCGAACGACACAATCGATATTCTGCATAGGGTAGGGTTATCTCTCGCAGAGGTGACGTGGATTGGCCACCAAGATCGTGTGAGACTTCGCTAGACTTTTTCTAGTGAGGTTCTCTGAAGTCGCAGGTCTATGCCAATAAGCCACAATCGACCGTTGCCCTGAAAACCAACATTACGCTAATCATCGCTTAGATTCAGTCGGATTTTTGCAGGAGAGTCATTGACAATTGGACCTCTCTGATTCATGCCACTATACAAAGCCGCGGCGGAACGATGTTATATTCCATTCCCAATGGCATAAACGGGGCTTACGAATAAAAAAAAAATTCGTTAATATCTCACACACAACTTGTTTTATTCAATTTTGACATCGACTCGTCCTTGTCGAAAGACCCTTTACGAATAGTTGTAAGCAATCATTATTGTATTTCTTTTCGTGCCATTAAAACATATCTCGAAATTTTGACCATTTTGTTTTATCTTGCTTTCTTTTCGGACTGTTCCTCGCAGCTTCGTCCGTGTAGAAGTCATTATCGCGTAAAATTATTACCCTCCTTTTGCGCTGTTAGTTATAAAACCGGCCAAGTGCGAGTTGAACTCGCCCATGAAGGGTTCCGTAGCAGCAAGTAACATATTATAAAAGTTTTTGTAGTTCGTTGTAACTTTCATTGATGTTTTAACACGTTCGCAGTGGTAGTGATTTTTCTCGGCGAAAATTGCGGTTTATGACGTATTAAAAAAAACTACCAACTCGATTTCGTTCAAACCAATTTTCGTTGGTAGATTTTATGGCAATATACATTACATATTTTTTTAAGATTTATCATTCTCTTAGTTTAGAAGTTAGAGGGGGGGGGGACTCACACATTTTTCCACTTTGAAAGTGTCTCTTGCGCAAACTATTCACTTTAGAAAAAAATGATGTTAAAAACCTCAATAGCATTTTTAAAGACCTATCTATAAATACCCCTAACGTATGGGCTTGATGAAAACAAAAATTTTTGGGTTTCAGTTCTGAGTTTGGGGAATTAAGAGCTTGCCTGACCCTAACCAAATCGCATGATTCACTGCCGCTACCCCCGCGCCCCTTTGCTACAGATCGCGCGCCATATTCACGCGGCGCCGCGTCAGTCGGTGACAGATTACGATAGTAACGCAGGTAGGGGCGGGTCACAACGCACTGGCGAACAATGAATAGAATGGAGTAGATATTTGTGTGAATAGTTTTACTCGGTTCTTGGTTTTATTTTTTTTTAAATTGACCGTATTCTACTACTTATAAAAATAGGAGGAGAATTTTTATAGAACTTTAAAATGAACAATTTCGCAATTCACAATTTTTATGTAACTTTAATTATATTTACTTAGCGCACGCAACGTATACTCTCAAAAGGAATAAATTTTCCCGTTTTCGAAACTTTATTCATAGTTGCTCCTATTCGTTGAAGTGTAATGTTATAAACCTTCCTCAACAAACGGACTATCGAGCACCCAAACTCCGAAACATCATTTTGTGGATCACACGAATATTCGGCCCGACCCCAGAATAAAATCAGGGCCTCAGCGCGGCCATCGGTTATACTACCGAATGCACCACCGCATCAAGGCGAATTATGAAGAACGAATAATCCATTTTTACTGTAAAAGAACAATGATGAAAAAGATACTATCTATCTATCTACCTTCACGCCAAATCCCTTGCAGGGTAGGCAGAAAGAACCGAGCGCCACACGGCACGGTCCATACACACCTCACTTGCTTCTTTAACTTTCATTTTTCTTTTCATGCATGCACGTCGGTTCCTTCGGCTCTTGACACCACCTTCAACTAACACTCGATTAATTTGGTCGTGGTAGGTGTGTCGTGGCCTTCCCCGACTCCTACGTCCATCCACTTTCGCGTTGTATATCTGTTTTGTCATTCTTTCATCTCCCATTCGCTCCACATGCCCGAACCATCGTAGCATGTCCTTCCTTACTTTAACACCGACACTCTTCCAGACCAACTCTCTTTCTTACATCTTCATTCCGAACGCGATCTGCGAGCGTTACTCCGCAGATTTTGCGTAGCGCACGCATCTCGACCGCGTTTATTCTACTTTCATGCGTTTCCTGCCATACCTAACTCTCGCTTCCATACATTAGCGTAGGTATCAGCACCGCACTGTGTACTGCGAGCTGGGCCTTTTGACTTAGGGTTTTGGTACCCAAAAGTTTGCCTAGCGCTCCATTCACTCTATTTCCCGCAGTTACCCTCCTTTCTACATCAGTGCTGTACCGTCCATCCCTGCTTAATGCACATTCAAGATATACAAACTTATCCACCTGTTCCAGCACTACATCATTTACAGTTATCCTGGCATTCGTTCTGTCCTCTTCTCTTTCAAATACCATCACTTTCGTTTTAGTCGCGTTCAAATGTAAGCCTCTCATTAGACTATCATCTTTCATCGCTGTGACTAGAGACTGTAGTTCTGATGGCGATTCGGCTATGAGCACGGCATCATCTGCATACAGCAAACAGTTCACATTCACAAGTAAGTCACCCATTCGCAATCCAACTTTCATCGATCTTAGGGGTCGTCCATTAATCGCGTGAGGTTTTTTTGGGCATTTTTTGGACCCCCCCTCCCCCTTGGTGATATTTGGTGAGGTTTCAGATTACCCCTCCCCCCTGGGCAGAATCACGTGTATTTTAGTAACTACAAAGTTTTTTTTTTGATTTTATAGAAGTCTCTGTCCTATAAACGAATACTAGCTAAAAGTGGAACTTCGTTTGCGTCACATAATAGAGTGAGATATTAATTATTATTATGATATATTTGTCCCCATTCTGACCCATATTTGTCAGCTGTCCCTTTCCTGTGGAATATTTCCTGAAGTGTTCAAAAGAGCACTCATACACCCAATACACAAGAGTGGGGATAGAGACGTTGTCAATAATTACAGGCGCATCTGAGTTCTTCCGGCTATGTCTAAAGTCCTAGAAAAGGTTCTAAATACACATCTCATGAACTTCCTCGAAACAAAATTCATCATCTCAGATAACCAATTCGGTTTCCGCAAAAATAAATCAACAGAGGACGCAGTACTGTCTCTTGTTAATAAACTAGTGCACAGCCTGGATAGAGGTGAGAAGTGTCTTGGGCTATTTCTGGATCTCAGAAAGGCGTTTGATACCGTCTCTATCCCGATTCTTGTCTCCAAACTGGAAAAAGTAGGCGTGAGGGGTATGGCTCTGGAGATTATCCGGGATTACTTGACCAATAGAACCCAGGCAGTTAGACTGGGAGGTTTCACCAGCGACTACCAGAAAATTGAGTTTGGTGTCCCTCAAGGGAGTATTTTGGGTCCTTCCTTATTCCTAGTTTATATCAACGACCTCTGTGAACTGAAATCTCCCAATTGCCAGGTCATCTCATATGCCGACGACACCGCCTTATTTATTCATGGTCCAACCTGGGAGGACGTCAGAAAGAGCGCAGAAGTTGCCCTGGTAGGGGCAATGGATTGGCTGTCTCAAAACCTCTTAACCCTCAACACCAACAAAACCCACTATGTAACCTTCGGACTCCGGGACCGTGTCCTTCCTCCTGACGATTCTTTCTTTGTCAAATGTCACACCTGCATTCGCCCTTCTTTCAACTGTGACTGCCCAACGTTGTCTCGCGTTAAGAGGGTTTATCACCCAGCGCGGACAAAATTGAAAAAGTATCAAGTGGCGTTGAGCACACTCAATGTATTCGAAGATTACGATAATACCTGACTGGGAACGCGGGAAATAAAGTGATACCTCCTCCCCCTGGAAGGCCTCGGCCGGTACTAATTTCTTGCGGCCCGTGCATCGAGTTTGAGGACTCTTTTTATTACGTTATTATAGATATGTTTAAAGAGGTTTCTAGAATATTACTGATGTATTCAATTGGTGATATCATGATCAGTCTGTAAATGTAAAAAGATCACCATTTTGTAAACTAGAAGTGTACCAAAAATCGTGATGAAGTTCATCAAAGTACGACGTTTTTTGGAAACTTTATTTGTCATGTTTTGGTGATAAGAAATATATTTCGGTATAATTTTCTTAGGCGGATTTAAAGAAGACAATACGAAGATACTTATAGCAGCTTTAATTTCTGTGTACATCAATTAATTTTATACCACCCGATTGGCAAAGATGCCTTGTTTCGTGAATTTCTTCAAACGAGGTGTGTAAACACTGTTTTTAATAAAAACCTAGTTATGCCACGTTTATTTTGATTAGAACAATTTTTAGACAAGGAAATATATTACTCTTACACATTAATAAAAGTACGGATAAAAACGCGGATAAAAACGCGGGTAGTTAACGATAACACGTCTTTTTTTGCTCTTATATTTATTAAGTTATTAAAAATAGTAAAAACACGTTTCAGCACATATAACTACAAAGAAACATATGTATTATTAATACACTTACTGGCTGTGTGAAATCTCCATTCAATAATTACCAGAACTTGTCATCACATCTTAGTGTCACAGTATTGAGATCAGTTTGGCAAGGAAGATGGATACTTTTAGAGAAACTTTTTCAGCAGCCATGGCAAGTCTTGATGAGCGTATGGCAAATTTTGAACTGGAGCTCCAAGGTGTCGGGAAGGGTCCATCAAATACTCCTACACTAGCGGGCCTCACAGCTGAGTACAATGCATTCAAAACGTTTGTGATGGGTACACTCTCTGCATTCCGCCAACAGTTTGAGTTCTTGGCTCGTCAGGTTGAAAATATTGAGCTACGGAGTCGACGTAAGATGCTCATGTTGCATGGCGTTCAGGAGGCGAAGAATGAGGAAGCATCCCAAACAGTAGTGAAGATAGTCAAAGAACAACTTGGACTTCAGTCTTTCACGGCGGATGACATCAGTAGATGCCATAGGATGGGCCGCCCTTCTAGTGCCAATAAGCCACGACCCATCTTGTTGAAGTTTCGTCACTTGGATGTTCGAAATAAAGTGTGGTTTACGAAATCAAAGTTGAAAGGCACAGGGTTTACACTTTCTGAGTTCGTGACACGGGCCCGGCACGAAGTATTCCTGGCGGCACGTGAGCGTTTCGGGATCAACAAATGTTGGACCAGGGAAGGCCATGTTTATGTCCTGGATGCCGATGGAGCACGTCATCGTGTAGCAAGTTTAAGTGACCTAAATCAGCTTGACAGTAGTAGCCATAAGTCATCCGCTCCTGTGGTTAAAGTTCCAACCAAGTCCAGACGTGCCGTAGTGAAAAAGTAATGTTTACGTTTGTTGATACTTCTACCACTGTTGCGTAAGGTCAGGTATTTATCTATAGAAGTTTTTGTAACTCACTACCCTAATTCTTTTAATTTCACTATTCAAGTAATACCTTCTCTTTACTACATAAATATATTTATTTTACTAACACGAACACCGCACAGAAATATTTTTCTTGTTTTGGTTTTTACTGTCAAGTGTCAGCTGTCAAAATACTTTGACGCAATTTTTTTTTTATTCTTCTTTTTACCAATCTTTTGCAGCCGAAGGACTATATTCCATACAGCTTAGATAGTGGTGTCAATAATAGGAACAATTTTTGTTAATATTATATTGTGTAGGTACCGGCCTGCGTGACTTTGGTGCCGTTTGCAGGTACTATTGTCTATTACTTATTGCTTTTTTATTTTTTTTATGATGTTAGTCTCGGTAATTAAGAAAATAATTACGCATAGATACCTATTGTAACACGCAGCTGGCGGGTGGAATTTATATAAAATAATCAGAAGCACTATTGTGGTACTTGTATTATATTATATTTTATTTATACATATTTTATTGCTGCGCGGTAGGTTTATATAATATCTTTTATTTTTATTTATTGTTCTATTACATTTCATTATAATAATTTATAACTTTATAATTTTGATGGAGAGCATTGATAGTGACAATGAAAGCTTTGCTACAGCGAGTAGTCTAAATGATAGTTTCTCACACATGCCTTCATTAGCTGATGTTGTTCAGACCCAGTTTGCTGATGTACCGAAGAATTTCAATGTAGTCCATATAAATGCACAGAGTGTTCACGCCCATTTCCCGAGTATGCTGACGACCTTTAACTGTAAAAATATCCATGCTATTCTTATCTCTGAAACCTTTCTTAAACCTAGTTTACTTTCTAGGTGCTACTCTCTTCCCGAGTTCAATTTAATCAGAAATGATCGTACTGGCTCAAAGTGTGGCGGTGTTGCGATCTATCTACGTAATAACATACCATATAGTATTGTCGACATATCCCCACAACCACCGCCATTAAGCGCTGGTGAGCATCTCTTCCTGGAAATTGAACTCGCCCATATTAAATTATTACTTGGAGTATATTATTGCCCCTCAATGCATATTAACTTTTTCTATTCATTTGAAAATTTAGTTGAACGACTTTCACCAAATTATAGTCAAACTATTATTATGGGAGACTTTAACACTTGTCTTTTAAAGCAAGACTCCCGCTCTTCTTCTTTTCTAAGCATAGTCGAAGCCTGTAATCTATCTGTCTTGCCTTCTGGTGCCACCCATCACGCTCCTGGTCATCCTCCATCTCTTCTTGATTTAATACTTGTCTCCTCCACGGACCTTGTTGCTAAACACGGTCAGTATCCAGCCAACGCTTTTTCTTGTCATGACTTGATATTCCTTTCATATAAAGTTCGTCCTCCTAAACCTAAGCCTAAACTCCTTATGCAGCGCAACTTTAGTGGCATGAATCTTGACAAACTGCGTGAGGATGCCAGCAACATCAACTGGGATCCGTTGTTTGAAGCACAAACGATTGATGCCAAAGTTAACTTCTTCAACAATAAAATTGTAGAGCTTTATGACTTGCATGCGCCAGTACGGGCAGTAAAAGTTAAGCACTGTCCATCTCCTTGGCTTACAGCCGATATAAAAAATCTCCTATCAAAAAAAGCTACTGCCAAATGCAGATATAATATACGGCCTACAAATTTCAACAAGGAGAAATACATTACATTACGAAATCTCTGCAGTAAGGTGTGTAGAAAAGCGCAACGCCAATACATTCATAACTCGGTCGAGAACGGAGATCCTGCCAAGATCTGGAAATTTCTCAGAACATTAGGAGTTGGAAAGCAACGTCAAAATCTGATATCAAACTCACTTGATATTGATTTACTTAACAATCATTTCTCATCTTCGTCCACATTAGATCAGTCTAATAGGGACAATACATTGCAGTTTCTTTCATCGCTTCCAACTCCTGACCACTCGCCGTTCAACTTTGATCAATTATCTGCGTGTGATGTTAAAAGGAGTATAATGTCCGTAGGCTCCAATGCGGTTGGTGGTGACAACATTAGCCGGAAGATGGTACTGCCTGTCATTGACGAGATTCTGTCTATAATATGTCACATTCTAAACCACTCTCTCATCTACGCCGAGTTTCCGAAAGCCTGGAAAGACGCAAATATCATTCCTTTGCCTAAAAAATCGAACCCAGCATCCTTCTCCGAATATCGTCCTATTTCCATATTACCGTTCCTCTCCAAAGTCCTAGAAAAGCTTGTTCACACCCAATTAAATGCGTATCTAAATAGACACAACCTCCTAAATCCTTTTCAATCAGGCTTTCGGTCAGGCCACAGTACGACCAGCGCATTGATTAAGGTGACTGATGACATTCGTCTAGGCATGGAGATTGGAAATCTCACAGTGCTCACATTACTGGATTTTTCCAATGCTTTTAACACGGTAGATTTCCATATCCTGCTTGGTATGTTACGCTCCTTTAACATATCCCCACCAGTGATTGATTGGTTTCATAGTTACCTGTTTGGACGCCGGCAGCGGGTTTGCGTTGAAGATTTTTTTTCCACTTGGTGTAGTACTTCTGCCGGCGTTCCGCAGGGTGGCGTGCTTTCTCCTATGCTTTTCACTATTTTTATAAATTCTATCTCGAAGTATTTATTTTCTTCCTACCACCTTTATGCAGATGATCTTCAAATCTACAATCAAGCCCCATTGTCTGAACTATCGACAGCATTTATTATACTAAATACCGACTTGGCGTACATCAGTCAATGGAGCACAAAATATGGCTTAGAGGTCAACCCCTTTAAGACTCAAGTGATTTTGGTTGGTAGCTCACAAATGATTAATAAAGTGCAGTGGACGGCCCTTCCGAACATCGAATTTAATGGTGTTGCCCTGCAAGTTAGCAGTGAGGTAAGGGACTTGGGTATTTTGATTGATAGAACACTATCTTGGCGTCCCCAAATGAAAGAGGTTAGCCGTAAGCTTTTTGCTTCTGCAGGTTCACTGCGTAGATTACGCAACTTCCTGCCAACTGCCACTAAAAGGGCGCTTGCAGAAACCCTTCTCCTTCCTGTACTCGACTATGCAGATGTCAGCTATCTTGATATCTCTGAGGAGCAGCTAGACAAACTTGAGCGACTTCAAAATTTTTGTATTAGATTTATATTTGGGTTACGCAAATATGATCACGTATCTCAGTTTCGAAGACAGCTCGAGTGGCTCCCGATTCGCCTTCGTCGGAACACTCATATTCTTTCTATGCTATATAGAACTCTCTTTAACCCCTGTACCCCCGCTTATCTAAAAGAACGTTTTAAGTTTCTCAATGACACACATTTGAGAACTCTGAGGTCATCAGTGTCACTGGAATTAGAAATTCCTAGACATTCCACATCTTTTTATGACAAATCCTTTGCAGTACAAGCTGTACGGTTGTGGAATGCTTTACCTTCAGACATAAGGCGCGCGCAGTCTTTAAATGTTTTCAAAAGACTGGTTAAAGAACATTATTTGGCATTATAGTATCTATGAATATACTCGTACGTATGTGTGTATTTAAGTGTGTATATATATATATATATATATATATATATATATATATATATTATTATGTATGTATTATTGTTTATTTATGTATTTGTGTAGGTATATTATGTATTATTTATGTACTTATTGACATGTATGTGTTGATGACGTGGAACGTTTAACGTTCAAAATGACGTGTATTAATAAATCACATCTGAAATCTCTTCACACTAATGACCACCCATATCCTGTGATTCTTAACAATATTTTCCATCCAAAGGTTGCCTGTAAGATATTGCTTTTTAGCGATAAGGCCGCCCTCTGTACATTTATAAAATTGTAATGTCTCCCTCTTCTGTATGTTTTTGTTTTGGTGTGCAATAAAGTTTATTCTATTCTATTCTATTCTATTAATCATACTTACTAAACATTGGTAGTTTCTTCAGAAACAAACGTTTCAAACGCGTGAAATCATGTATTTGGGTGTTAACCCTCTTAACACAGTTAAATACCTCGGCATAAACATTGACTATTCCTTGAAATGGGATTGCCACATCAACATACTAACCGCTCGGGTAAGGAAGCTGATCTACGTCTTTAAATTGCTACGCAACACTGCCGATCTGGATACCCTTAGGATGACTTACTATGCGCTATGTCAATCAATTATCGGATACTGCATTTCTTCTTGGGGTGGGGCAGCGAAGACCACAATCCTACCCCTTGAAAGAGCTCAGAGAGCAGTGCTTAAGGTGATGACAAAAAAGAATTTCCGTTACCCTACAACCAGTCTTTATAGTGATGCTGCAGTGTTGACAGTGAGACAATTATTTATCCATAAAATAATCACCAGAAAACACACCAGTTTGACTTTTGATCCCAAGAAATTCTCCGGAAAACGTCGCGGTCGTATGTATAGGGTCTGCCCTCCACTCAGGCACAGAACAACGATGTCTAGAAGGCATTACACGGTTATCAGCGGCCTATTATACAACGACATCAACAGAATTTTAAACATATATCCACTGACAAAACGGAAGCTTGAGAAAACTTTGAAAACTTGACTATTTCAACAAAATTATACAGCCACCGAAGATCTTGTCAACCGAGTCAATTTGTGAAAATGCGGACCGGTTAGGCCAATCTCAAATAAACGCACACAACAAACAAAATAATACACCATTAACCTATAGTCCTATACTTAACTTATTCCTATCCCAATACGGTGTTCCATTTGGTTGGTCACCGTTAGCTTATATTCTTTAAAAAATAAATATGTTAATAACGTTAGTGAAATTCATGTACACTTACCTACATCATCACACACATCCACATTTCATCACACATACAAACTACACTGTAAATCACATCCACACATTCAAAAAACCCTGTAAATGCACCACACTTAACCCTTATTAAACAGATACCTGCACTAATAAGGTTTGAATTCACAGGTTTAGTCTTAAGTTTAGGTTTAGTTTTGATTCCCTGTAAACAGGCATGCCTATACCGGGAATCATGAGATTTTTTTTTTACTTGTACTCGTGCTGTGACACTGCATAATATGAGACTGTGCCCGGACGCGTATCATTGAGGTGCCCGGTGCCGAAACACAAGTTAAATCTTAGCACGGTTCTGGGTCCTCCTGTGGCCCGCGTCGGGGCACACATAACTATTAATTCTGGTGTTATGCGTGGTTACGAGGTACAAGTGAATTTGTGCACATTTATTTTACGTTCAATAAAGAATATATTATTATTATTATTATTATTTTAATATATTTCTCGTTGCATTTATTCCCGTCGTGTTGCTATATAATATTTATTATTTTGGAGCTAATAAAGAAGGTGTCAGTTTGTCCAGCTTAAAATCTTTATTGGTTGGCTAAATAGAAGCGAAGTTATGAACAAAAGTACAATAATCAAGGATGAATTTCCATGCGATCATTATGCTTTTGGTCACGACTATCGATATCCACGTGGTCTGAGCTGCGCTTTTTTTTGTTACGGGGGGAATGCGGTTTGGCACCATCATCCTAGCTACGGGGGCAGCCGGGACGGTGTGTGGGGCTACCGGTCCTGAAAAGGGACCGTCCTACCCACTAAAACCCGCGGTGTCCCTCCTCATCCTACAGCCGGCATGAATATCCAAAGATTATTCATGTCGGCCCGGCCCGGCCGGGTGCTCTCAACACTTCCGGGGTTCTCGCTCGCATCGCACCGCTCTTGAGCGCTTATCTGGAAGCAGAGAGGGTAGAGAGCGGTGAGCGGGTGGGCTCTGGAGGCATCTCCGGAATAAGGAGAGGGGCCTTCGCCCAAATTATCATTGGTAGAGAGGGTAGAGAGCGGTGAGCGGGTGGGCTCTGGAGGCATCTCCGGAATAAGGAGAGGGGCCTTCGCCCAAATTATCATTGGTGGACGGGGTCATAGCTGCTGCATCGGCTAGTCTAAAATATATAACTTATAATAAAGCTATAGAGAGTCGAATATATTTGGTAATTATATTCCAATTTTTTTTTTACTGGACATTCTATCTATAATAACTTCTATTACCTACATCCGATACTGAAGCTAGAATAGCTTTTTATGTATGTCTTTCTGTATCACGCCAAAACTATGGATAGTACCATTTTATATAATACGGACATAATTTGAGATTATTATTGATCGGATTGATGTCGATATTCTGCGCGGTTCCTTTGGGAGACACGATAAAAAAAATGATTTTTGTGTTGCATGATCAACGCATAGGTAATTCGATTTCAATTAATTTCTGATGTAAGAAAGGAATTAAGTGCTTTATGAATTATTCCATACAAGTTTTAATGTTGTAGGTTTTGTTGTTCAGAAATTACAGTGATCTCAAATTCAGAGTTGTAAAGTTTCTGTTCGAAATAAATACACGTGATTTCTCACTACACCCCCCACCCCCCATGGTGATGTTTCGTGATTTATGTCAGACCCCCTCCCCCCCCTCCCCCCCTTTCGAGCCTCACGTGATTAATGGACGACCCCTTACTCTCTTAAGACAATCGTCCAGGTACAGAACAAACAGCAGGGCTGACAGCACGCAACCCTCTCTGACGCCAATGTTGACGTCAGACCAGGGAGACAGGCTGCCGCCCACCCGCACACATGCCGTACATCCCACATATGTAGACTACACAGCACGAAGCAGCGCACCATCAATCCCAAATCCTGGCAAGATGATGAGATGAGACGTAATCCAAACACGCTTTCTTCTTTCTTGCTACGCAGGATTGAACGTCTGCATCCCACCAGGCATCACCTTTCGAATGTTCATGTCTCTTTGCACTCCCACATGCTTCTTTTGCACTATCCACTATACTTTCTTTCATAATATTCCAGCATTCATCCACATCTAAGTCGGAAAGGCTCGAGTTTGCAAGCCTTTCACTGACTAAGCCTACATACATACTCCTTACGCTTTCATCTTCCAGTTTTTCACTGTTTATCCTTTCAAAGTCTCCGAGAGGGACACGCACTCGCCAGTGCCTCCACTTCTTGAAAAGACTGAATGCAGAAAAAGATACTAATAATACTTTTTTTTTAACGTGAGATAAAATCCATCATGAGTGCTATGCCGGACTCCTACCGACTAAAAAACCTCACGTAACGCCCAACAGCCTATGGTTGGGAACCCCGGGTAAGCCCCCGGAAGAATGTTACAGGACTTCTAACAGACCTACGGCCACAATTGCGGCCTCGCCTAGGGGGCGGTTCGGGTGCTATATATACCGCGTCTTTGGGGGGTTTCGGGTGTGATCCCGCTTCTAAGGGCGTGCGTGAACTTCTCACGTCACGCTGCCGTCATGGGCCTGCTTCTGTAAGGACAGTGAGTAGCCCTCTCGCCGTACTCAGGCCCACGGTCATGGAGGCCGATAGTCTTCGGCGAAGACATATCGCCGATGCCTAGGCACCAACTGCGGAACTTAGGTGGGAAAGTTTTCTCCCGTACCCGCCCCACCGCCTCTTTCAAGAGCATAACCTGCTCGCAGAGAGAGGCGGCGCAGTCCCACTTACTCCCGCTGGAGAGCATGGCTCGCACCATGGTCTCGAGCGAGAGAGTGTCCACGTCCAGACCCACCACGAGGACCTGGCGCTGTGGGGCCGACAGCATCATCATTCAGTAAAAACTCATTTTTCTTTCATTAGTACCTTCAATAAAATGATTATTCTTTTATGTGAATCAACAAGTATTTTTAAACAATAAATTTGTTTTGAAAATATCACCGGCAATTTTCTACTATTAAATCGAAAGCCTAAAGACAGTGCTATATTTTAAAGATTTTTTAAAATTACACTGTCTTTAAATTTGTACTTGAATTAGCCGACTCCATTGTTTTATGTTCCGTGCAATTACTTCCGGCACCGAGTCGCTTGCACTCACTCCTAGTAGTGGCGGTTTCTGGGTTTTGTATGACATTTTTAGGGTTCCGTAGCCAAATGGCAAAAACGGAACCCTTATAGATTCGTCATGTATGTCTGTCCGTCCGTGTGTCACAGCCACTTTTCTCCGAAACTATAAGGCCTATGCTGTTGAAACTTGGTAAGTAGATGTATTCTGTGAACCGCATCAAGAGTTTTGTATAAAACGAGAAAAAAAGCAGTTAATTTTGGGGTCCCCATACTCAGAACTGAAACTCAATTTTTTTTTTTCATCAAACCCATACGTGTGGGGTATCAATAGATAGGTCCCCAAAAATGCTATTGAGGTTTATAACGTTTTTTTTTCTAAAGTGAATAGTTTGCGCAAGAGACACTTCCAAAGTGGAAAAATGTGTGTCCCCCCCCCCCCTCGTCTAACTTCTAAACTAAGAGAATGATAAATCTAAAAAATATATATAATGTACATTGTCATAAAATCTACCAAAGAAAATTGGTTTGAACGAAATCAAGATGGTAGTTCTTTTTTTTAAACGTCATATACCGCAATTTTCGCCGAGAAAAATCACTACCACTGCGAACATCAATGAAAGTTACAACGAACCACACGAACTTTTATATTATGTTACTTGCTGCTACGGAACCCTTCATGGGCGAGTTACTCACTTGGCCGGTTTATTATTATTGTTCCTAGAAAGCGTCCAGTTCAATTAGGCAACCTATCGGACTTGGGGAGGTAAGACAGCAGTCGCTCTCAACTTTGCCAATGGGGATGAAAATTCAATTCATAGCTGCTGCTCCTGGCAGCCAATAAAAGCTGCGTCGGATTTGAAATATGGTTGGGCTTGAAGGCAGCTGGGCAGATGCTAATATGCAGAAAAGGTCTGGGCCCCATGAAGATCTTCTAGGCCCAAGCCGACGTCACTTGAAGCAGTGCAGGTGCTGACCAACGAACGAGGTCCTGGTACAGGCATTCCGTAACGCCATTGAGAACTCGGATGATTCTCGGTGGCAACAATATCGAGGAGATAATATGCCAGATCGACCTAGGTTCAAAAGTAACACCCCAGTTTCTACAAGCCATCGTGAAGAAGCTAAGTAAGATGAAGAAAATTTATATCGGATAGTAAACAATCAATACGGTTCTTAGCTTTTTATTTCTTTCATTCTACGAGCGAAAAACGTTTTTATGTTCCTTTTTAGTCATTTTTTGGTCTTTATATGTATAACTTTTATAATTAGTGACATTTATTATTTACACAAATTAAGATTTTATGCACCTACAGCCCCCCCCCCCCCCCCAACTTCAGGAATTCAAAAGCTTTTTAATCGATCTATCGATGTCGTAATTGAGCATTGTGTGACGCAATCGGGCATAGGTCCTCTTCCTACAAGGCGCGCAGCCAGACTAAACGTAATCGGTAAAGGATAGCGCATACAGATTTCGCGAGGAAAGAAAGAGAGAGAAGGTTTGGAGCGCGTTTAGCGAAATGATGGGAAAGCTAAAAATCAGATAATTACAGATAAAAAGAAAACTATTATAAATATTAAAAAAACCGACCAGTGTAAATGAAGTTTTTAGTATTGTCTTTCTTATACATTAAAAATAATATCTAAATAATAGATAATTATAGAGATCCAGCCTAAAGTTTAACTAAAACGAGGTGTTTTCAAAAATTAAAAGTATCGAGGTTTTTTTTAGTAATCGTGTTTTCAGGCTAGTAGATCTTTAGTTCATGAACTGAAGTTGCTTGTGTTGTAATGTTAGTTCATTAGACCTCAGGAGTCCTGAGATCTAGATCAAGATAATAGTCTATTTGGCGTCATACGTCCTCTTAACTGCTTTTTTCTAGTTTTATATATAAATCTTGATGCGGTTCACAGAATACATCTACTTACCAAGTTTCAACAGCATAGACCTTATAGTTTCGGAGAAAAGTGACTGTGACACACGGACGGACAGACAGACAGACATGACGAATCTATAAGGGTTCCGTTTATGCCATTTGGCTACGAAACCCTAATAAAAAGTACCCTATGTCCTTCCCTTGGACTCAAAATATCTCTATAACTAATTTCATTAGTATCGGTTCAGCGGTTTAGGCGTGAAAACGTAACAGACAGACAGAGTTACTTTCGGATTTAAAATATTAGTAGAAGTAAAAGTTCTTACATTCAGTTCAGTTAAAGACCTTATGATTTAAAATATTGATTTGGTTATTATTTTCTAGACACAAACCAAATTCCATTGTTTGTGAAAGTACTAACTCGTTAGAACAACGGCCAGTGATTGAGAGAAAAATAATTTTCTTTTTTTTAATTTGTCGATAAATGCCATCTTGTTATGACAAGATGGCATTTATCGATCCCATCACTATTAACTATGAAAAAAGTTGCATTAGCCTCTTAAAATGGTTTCGATTTCCTGTAAATTAAGCTATCGGACGATTGCATAAGGTTCATAATCATAAAAAAATGTTTATTTTAATAAGACGTAACAGTTTTACATTTTGAACTACCCCGGTCCGTGTAACAATATTATTTTTACTTTACAATTACCCCGGTCAGTGGTTATTGCAACTATACATATAAGTAGAAAATAATAAGAATGTTGGAAAAAAAATTAAATTTTTGCTTAAGGGGAGTGGTTGACAAAGTTTGCGAAAAAGAGGTGCAAATGAAGACATCCTTCTCGGTATTAGTATACGAAAAATTATAGCCAAAAGTAGATTTGAAATCTAAAAGATGTGTGTCAAAAGATGGTTTTATCAGAAATTGTGTATTTATTATAAATAATTAGTAAACATCATTGAAATAGCCCATAGTTTTTTAGAAGAAGACGTTGTATGACATCTATTTATTAATGAATGATAATAAAATTTATATCAGAGACTAAAGAAAACATAGACCTCTAAAATGGTTTTCTTCAATTTTGATTTAGTATAAGTTTTAACTAATGATACCTAATAATGTATTCAAAGAATACATTACATTGCTTGCTTCCCCGCGCTCGCCCGCAAATCTAGTGCGGGGGGAGTCGTGTTGCTAGACGGACGTGTGTCGCTCTGGTCTGCAAAATATTCTCGTAAAATGTTATATTTTCGTTCATGTACAGAGTAATGCGTGTCACAGACAGAGCCCGAGTTACACAATGCATACTGCATTACATGAGAATATAATGCATTTGAACTTATTTTATGTATTGTTTTATTAAATTACTTCTAAAGGTAGTCATGCTAATATTGTAAGCGGTACTTAATCATTTCAAAATAAATAAATGAAGAAATATTCGTGGACATTCCCACACAACTTAAGCTATTATAACTTTGTGCTAAGGGATATAGACAACTGATGAAAATACTTATATTACAGTTATTATTAACACGGTTGTAACATTTATATTGTATGTGTAGTATTGTCAAGTTTTCGGCTTGATAATCATCATTGAGCGTGTCAAAGCGCCTTATTCAATTCATTGTTTTTTTGGCTTTGGCAACATCTCTCTGGTAAGGAGTCGATACCTAGTCGCTGGTTTTTTGCGTTGTCAGACAGGAACTACAATAGAAAACGGGTTTAAAGTTTTCCAGAGTATTCGATAGTGAGGGTATAAATAGCCCTGCTATGAAGTTCACGGTCTCTTCTAACATCATAAGTTTTCCGATTCACATCTTAGTTAACGTTGACCTCTGATGATTTAGCGCACCTCATGTGTTGCGAGGTTATAGTTTGACGAAGGCACTGTACAAACCTGAGGACTTGTTGAGGAATATAGCCTAGGTTCTACTTTCCTCACAAAGAATAAGTTTCTGTTTCAACCTACACCCGGGATACCGGTAAGTGTCATTTCTTGTTTGCAAAGCGGTTCGAATTTCGTCGGTCGCGATGTCAGTTATTTCATTTGTCGTTTACTTGTCATAACAGGGTTTTTTACTACGGGGAAAAGCGGCACGTCCACGGTTGGCAGAGCCACCTCCAAAGACACGTGGACTGCACGAGCGAGGGGCTTTGAGAGGAATCAGCCGCCTCCACGTGGCATTCTCGTGCTGTGCTGCTCTCAGATTAACTCAAGGCCAGTAATTGTCATGTCACCCTATTACAAGTGTAGTTAGCTGCTTACCCGTTCTACCTGCTCACGCGGCAGTGGTCTATTGAGTGGAATTAGTACCTAAGCCCTGACTATATTTCTGTGTACCTGTGATATTTGTGTCTATCAGTGAATAAGCTCTCTGTGTGTCTCTGTGTATCTCTGTGTACTTAGTAAATATATGTGTGTACACCCTATTGTCTGTTTTCGTTAGAGCCCTAGCCTACCCTTGCACACAGACTGGAAACTTAGAAATAAGGCGCCCTGGGATAGAGTTCTCTGCATAGCTACCTCGCGCTAGTTGGTGAGTAACACTGATCATCGTTGTGTTACACACTGCTATTTTTGAGACACTGCTCTCAACTTGACTGCCTCTGTGGCACAGTCGGAAGTGATACCGCCTGCGGTGCTGGAGGTCGTGGGTTCGATTCCCACCGGAGACAAATATTTGTGTGACCCATAAATGTATGTCTCACGAGTGTTTCTATGTATAATATGTATGTATTTAAAAAGTATAATATAAGTATTAATATCCGTGGTCTTATACTTATAACACAAGCAGGTCATTCCTAGCTTACTTTGGGATTAGATAGCGTTGTGCGAAATGTTCGTGAATATATTTATTTATATTTGTTTATTTATTTTAACCGTCAATTTTTTCAGCTTATTACGTCTTGGAGTGATGTAGGCACCATCTACCGGCAACTTGGTTATGGTAATAAAGTGAAAGAATTGACGGTCGAGAGCAGTGTCTCGTTGGTCCAATGGTGAGGCCGTCTGGTCCGGCAAACCAGAAGACGCAGGTTCGAATCCTGCTCGGGACCAAAAATTGTATTCAATTATTTGCTAGACAAGTAAGTCTGGAAATGATCTGCTGGCTCTGTTGGATTCTCAAACAATTTGTTAAGATTTTTAAAGTCTATATTACAGTAAGCAGAGCACTAAAACGAATAGCCCGCCGAGTTTCTCGCTAGTCTATATCTATACATAATAATAAAACTGTTGAGGGTCGAGAGTCTGAACATGGAAGCTATTTAAAAAAAAAGAACGCACTCTCTAATCGATACCTACTTAAGCCAAAATGAAATTTAAAATTTTCATGTCCGTCTGTATTCCGAATACGTATCACGCCGAAACTACTGATTTGAATGAAAATTGATCCGAGGAAGTTCAGGAGTTAGAGACATCTCAACTTCTCAAAACCTAGAATTCAAGAGTTCCTTTGAATGTGAGTGTAAGTCTAAACCGGCGTGTTGGCTTTTTCATATAAAAGCTTAATGATTAAGCCCAGAGTTAAATATTTCGTCCGCGCCGAAGGCGTGGACTGAAATAAATTATTTTAGAATAGATTCTAAAACAATTCAGTCCACGCCCTCGACGTGTACGTTCTTTTATGATAAAGCAAACAGGGTAGTTTCACTCACCACTTGCTGAGTCTGATGAAGAAATACCTCCCCTTTCATACACCTTAAGCGTCATAAACGAAGTTGTGAGGGTCAGCTAGTTACATACATAAATATGGTCACGCCTTTATAGGCGTGACCATACATACATAATTTACATATTTATGTATGTATTTATGTATGTATCTGCCTACCCCTTCGGGGATAACCCCAAAGGGGTAGGCAGAGACATATTATTATGTCCCCACATTTCACCTTTTTAGAATTTGTCCCACGTAATAGGTGGTGAGCTGTATTGCCGTGATGAGATAGACAGGCGCAGGTTGTGACTGCCTGCTGTTGAAATTATTCAAGCCGTAAAAAAGGCCTTCTACTTGGCTTAATGCCTGCCATTTTACGGGCAACCAAGACCCGTTGGTCTTGGTTGCCCGTAAGTTTCGAAAGGCACGTTAAGCCGTTGCTTAACGTGCCTTCCGAAACACGGAAACGACACGAACAAATAACTGCCACAAAGTGGTCACATGGATGGTCACCCATCCAAGGACTGGCCATAGTGAATGAGCTTACTACAGTGATCGTTTACAGAACACTGAGTCCGCGGTGCCACGAGCGCTTCTTATTTATGCATAACTAGCTGACCCTCGCAACTGCGTTTACGACTATTTTAGTTTGTTATAATAAAATGAAATGAAATTTTGTTCCAAAAGTAACAAAAATTTTAAGCGAGTGAGTAAAACAATGAATATATGAACAATCGTCTTTGTGAATTCGTCACATTTAATTTTTACGTAATAATCAATCACATTTTTTGCAGTGTATTTTTACTACACTTAAAAACAAAGGAAATTGAAATATAAACGTTCCTTTGTTTCTTAATTTATTTTCGCCTCTCTCTATAAAATAAAGTGCAAAGGGGCTTATGGCGAGACTTTGTCTGTAGTCTGTGACTCTGTTGCATTAAACTACGTCACTAGGTCACGTGGATCATCTGTTCAAAGTTTGAAATAAAATAAAAATGACAACGTCAATCGGATTGAACTCTCACAATAAACGTTTTAGAGAGGGGCAGTCGGGTGAGACCGTCTCACAGCTTCTTGTTTATTTGGTGAAGCGAGGAACGCATTTCCGCTACTATTTTTCTTCTTCTTCCGTAGTGCTTTTACTCTGATGTCTCTGTAGTTGCGCTACTCTATGTTGGCGAGTCATATTGCCCATATGCTCAAGGTCGTTAGCCCTGGGTATGGCCTTAAAGCTATGTTTTTAGCTCTTTTTGTCAAGTCAAAACTATTATTTGATACATGTGTTACTTATTTATTTTTTTATTAGTACTCCAAGATTCCTACACACGAAGATACAAGAGTTTGCTTTTTGGTTTAAATAAATAAATAAATAAATATTCACGGACATTTCACACAACGCTATCTGATCCCATATATCTGTTTGATTTTCTGTTGCATCATTTTTAGTTACAATAGCCTCCCCGAACCTAACGACATGTGCAAGTGAACGTTAATCCTGAAGAATTTGCTCATGCTGAGCAAATAAAACAACAAGCCCTAGCTAAATGCAGATACACAAACGATTGCCGCTGAAAATGAAGAGTTACTTTGTGCAGATAAAGAAGTTATTATTAACATTAATGATAATTGCGATGACATTGGTGAACAAATAATGATGCCTAATAATGTGTCCATCAACACCGTACGTGAACTTAATATCCAACTATAAAATTCGTTCCAAAATATTTCTGCTGCGGTCGAAGCCGAAAAAAATGTTGCCGAAGATTGCTGTTTTTAATAACAGGAGGAGAAAAGACCCTCTGCTGAAACCCAAATTTGTAGAAGTAGCGTCTATAACGGGGGTCGCTACCAGACAAATATTTGGTCTGCATTTTACTGCCTATTGAGAAAGGCAACACCATGACATATAAACGTTTAAGAGGAAATAAGCTCGAACAAGAAAGGCGTAGATGGCACCCTATCAAGTGGCGCATAACACATGGTCTGCAACGAAAAACTCTTTAAACAAAAATATTATCAGTATGAAGTATTCAAAATCCTGACTGTTTTAATATATATACGTGACATATATTCTTGTTAAAATTCTCTATTTTCTACCGTTATTTGTGCGTTACCGCAACTTCATTTAGTTGAGATATATACCAATGCAAAATGCACTTGAAAATTATGAAAAGTGATCAAAAATAGTAGTAAAGTAGCAATTCCGTTAATTTAACTACCTATCTAAATAAATAAAATGACGGGCAGCGCAGTCACCTATAACACCTAGCCGAAATTCTTGAACCCTAAATCTTTAATTCACTAGAAAGCAATTTTAGAAATTCTAATTCTAATGGGATAAAAGTACATAAAAGTTTATCGAAATACTCATATCTTGGGCGAAGCCGGGGGACACATTTAGACGGTTTATACGGGCGAACAAACATAATAAAAAAATACGGTCGCATTTTAATAGACACAAACTCACCAAATTTAGGTACAGGAGCCACGTAGTCTTTCGTCGGAACATCAATAAACTGATATATGTGCTTGTGTTGCTGTATTGTATGAATTATTTTCATTTTACCCTCCATTTTCTGATAGAGAATTTCAGCCTATAAACAAAAAGAAAGTTATATTAAACAACTATTGACAGGCTTTCACTTCCTTCCAAAACCCGCTTCGGCCGTTTAGGAAACCGGAGTATCGTAAGGATTTTTTTATTACGTCTACGTAACTAAATACCATGAAGGATTTTTTAAAACTTCTACGTAACTAACTAGTTACGTAGAACGTAACTAACTAGTTACGGGAAAACCAGTTAAAAAACCTCCATGGTAACTACCATTAAGGATTTTTGTCTTCATAAAGGTTTTATTCATAAACTGTTTTGTTAATACAAACTCTTCGTTACACCTCTGTCTGGCCGTGCTCTCGCAGTGCTGACACTCGGAAGTGGTTTCCCGGTGTCTTCGCCACAGATATCTATCGAAGCTACCGTGCCCGGCAAGCATCTGTGTCAACCCGTAGGAGAGAGCACCGTGTCTCCTCTCCAGCCACTCGTCCATGACCGGTCTGACGGCCGCGATTGTGGCGAATCCCCCCTTTGGTTGCTCAAGTCGCACCTTCCATGTCTCCTCAGTTTCCTGGTAGAGCAGTGACCGCTGGGCCTCAATTTCTCGAGACGCAGGCCTTTGGCCCCGCTCCAGCGCCTCCTTGCGCCATCTGAACAGTGACGCAAGGGCTCTCGCTTCCAGGTCCCATGGAAGGGTCCCGCCCGGCTAGGAGACATGCCGCCTCACCGGAGGCTTGCGGGGAGATGTAGATAAATGTAATGCATACTTTAAAAGACAGTGGCTAAAAATACCGATAAAAAAAACATGTTACTGTAGTAAGGAACAAATTAGAACAACCAATAATTTAGAAGGTTGGCATAGCTGAATTAATGGTGGGCTGGTTCATAGGGAAAATAAATGTAGCCAATTTGCTCGAAATTTTAACTAAAGAGACAACATTAAAAGAAACTGTAGAAAAAGTAAAATCTACCTTGAACTTGAAACAAAAATCGACAAAGCTGTTACCAAACGCTAAACGGTCAAATAACTGCGGACCACTGCCTTGAAATAATTTCACCATGCCTTTTATTTTAATGCTATAAGATGCCCGCAGCCTCGCCTCTTTGAATATATATCTCTGTTCACATGTTCACATAAAAAGGAGTTGTTTCGTAAAAGACTTGTAACATGTTACTTAATATATATTGGGTGTAACAAAATAGACTCTCCAAATTTCGTCACGTGACGTGGCATCAGTGAAGAAACATAACAAAACTAAAGAAAAAAAGATCACATGAATACTTAAACCGTAAATCCGTTTTATGGGTCCTATAAATTTTCATTTTCACCCTTTCAATCGCTACTGAGCGGCAGTAGAAAGCGACAAAGGCAGCCAGACGGGTGCTCCGTGTTTGTTTTGCCACGGCGACCATGTTAACTCGAATTGCCGCGGTAAAAAACGAATTCTTAATGTGCGACAAAAAAAAAATAGTAACCCCCCCTTTTTTATTAAATATTTGTATTTGATTTCCGATGCCAAGTCATCTCATGAAATTTGGAGAGTCAATTTTGTTACACCCAGTATAAGTACTCCTTAGAAACCAATGAAAAAAATGTGTGTGCGTGTAACGATTACGCGCGATTGAAGTAAAACGTCTTTGCCATTGACGGCATCAAATGTTATATTAATATCATTCAAAATTCAAATAGTAAGAAAAAAAATCTGAGTTACCCTTAGTCGCGCCTAGAGATGTTTTACTTCAAAAATCCTTCATGGTGACCAGTTGCGTAGATCTATTAAAAATACCTAATGGAAATTAGTTACGGAGCACCGTTTCCTAGGAAGCCGAAGCGATTAGAACGTATTGTTGTATTTGGGTTATAAGTATAATATGTTCCTACCTGCAGTTCGTACTGCACTGCATTGCAATAAGGTTGCTGATTGCAACTGATTGCAACAAAATCAAGACGCTGCTGATGAGGGCAAGGAATACACACTTACATAAAAGGTCAGTCCTTATAGCCACTTGTAAGCATATGTTTATTCATTGCTGAGGATATGAGAACAGAAAACCTTCACACGCTTCAGCTATGTGTGCATCTCTTTTTTTGTTTTATGGGAGGGAAAATCCTCATGGATGTTATGCCGGACTCCTACCTACTAACAAACCTCACGTGTCCTGCTCTGCCTACGGTTGGGAACCCCGAGTAAGCCCTCGGGATGATGCCCTAGGACTGCTAGAGCATCCCTATTAAATAACTTAGTCAACACTATTTTGGTGTTTTTATGTAGATGAACTTTAGGTAAGCGTCGGATGTTTGTTTGGTCATGAGTTCACGTCCATACTGCTCAGGACTTATTAATAGAAATGCTATGTTAAACATATGACTGCATTATTCACAAAAAATGATTAATCACTCGATCGATACGTGTAAACACTAAGACGCCTAGTTTAGAATTAATTCACTTAAATCACCTAGGGTAAATCACCTAGGTGATTTAAGTATACCAAACAGTGGACTTAAATCACCGTGATTTAAGAATACCAAACGGTGGACTGAGGTATTCGAATTGGAGGACTTAAATACCCAGCCTAGGTAAATAAAGTCGACCGTAAGAATAATATTTATGTTAAGTATACTTTAATGACCTTGGATATGAACATAATTCGTTTTTTTAATTATTTTATTACAGTTTGTAAGTTCTAAGTAGGATCATTGACAGTTGTCATAAAAGAGATGTTAAATAAATAAGAGTTGTTACCTATAAATGTCAGGTCAACACGTCAACTTCACTATAATGTAATTTATTACATAAAAAAAATGTAAATTACTCCCTATAATATAGTATTCATTTTCCTATTTCTTATGTTCTACGCTTAAAGAAAAATTATAAGTACCCGCACATAAAAATATTTTTTGGTAGGCGCGACTTTAGCACAAGATTTACTGTTATTAAATAAAAATTGTAGTATCAGTGCGTGATTTTGTGAAAGAGAAGAGAGAAAAAGAAATAGATGCTCCTCTATTTCCATTTGCAAATGTTCGTCAGAGAGTGGCTGCTATGACAGGTGTGTAAAATAGGGATATCAGTAAAACATTTTCCCGAATATTGGTGGACAATATAATATCCAACCGTTAGTACCGGAAGTTTTATATTTTTCGTGTAATTATAATATTTTATTTAATGAAATATATTATTACGATTGTAATTAGGTTTTATTTTTAGCCATATCTGAAAAAACTGTCAGTTCCATCACCAAAGAAGTAAAAAGTGCTGCTTCCACATCTCAGAAAATTTCCACCCCCAGAAAAAAACGCCAGCAAAATGGGAAAATAATTTTAGATGATTTTGATTTGTGTGCAGTGCGAAATAAAATACACGAGCTTTTTACTGTCAGAAAGGAAGTACCAACTTTAGGGAAACTGTTGGCAGAGTTAAAAGTTAATATCAATTATGGTGGAGGTCGAACCACGTTATGGAAAACCATCCGAGAACTGGGTTTCCGTTTTAAAAAATGTGGGTCAAAACGTAAGCTTCTATTGGAAAGGCATGATATTGAACACTGGCGGTATAGGTACTAACTACACTAATACATAACCGGGAAGAGGGCAGACCTGTTGTGTACCTGGATGAAACGTACATTCACACAGCCTATACAGTAAATAAATGCTCGCAAACCACAAATGAAGGTGTTGTTAAAAACGATTCTGTTGGTCCTCGATTCATTGTTGTTCATGCGGGTGGGGAAATGGGCTATACAGGGTGGAATTTAAAGACGGTAGTTGGAGGGAAAGTACCCTTAATATTGATAATGGCAAGTTTTGCTCAAAGGAAACATTCCTTTATTTTCCAAAGTAAGTAAAACTGCATTTAAAGATTTTTAAAAAATCACCTGTTTGAGCCGGGAATCGAACCTGGAAGATGTGAAAAAAAAAACATCCTGTATTTTATGATACCAACCGAAAGAGTCTTTAATAAGGAACAATTTCCTTTAAACAACATAGTATCTGAAATTAGCGGAAGACCAAGTAAAATATGTTATTATAGTAAAGCTTACTCACTATCTGAAGAAAAAAAAACAGTCTAATTGAGATTATTCTGATATTTTTAAAGTTGGTTAAAAATATGTTCTAGTTTCTGTGAATGGGAATATTCGTTCTGGTCACTCAACCAACCAACTTCAACAAAAAAGGGAGGTTCTCAATTAGACAGTTTTTTTTCCTCCAGATAGTGAGTAAGCTTCACAATAAAAACATATTTTACTTGATCTTCCTTTAATTTAAGATAGTATGTTGTTTAAAAGAAATGTATCCCTATTAAAGACTCTTTTGGTTGGTGTCATAAAATACAGGATGTTTTTTTTTCACATCTCCCAGGTTCGATTCCCGGCTCAAACAGGTGATTTTTCAAAAATCTTTAAATGCAGTTTTACTAACTTTTGAAAATAAAGGAATGTTTCCTTTCAGCAAAACTTGCCATTATCAATATTAAGGGTACTTTCCCTCCAACTACCGTCTTTAAATTCTACCCTGTATACCAGATGCTCTTATTTAAATCTCAGACAAAATCTGGTGATTATCATGATGACATGAATAATACTAATTTTATGAAATGGCTTCAAGAAATGCTTATCCCTTATTTGCCACCGTATAGTCTCATAGTAATGGACAATGCCTCATATCACACCGTTCAACTTAACAATTATCGTATCTGCCTACTATGATCAAAGCTGAACTATACGAAATTATAAAAGAGCATAAAGAAGCTCTAATTTATGCAGTTGATCAAATGCTTGAAACTCATGGTCACAAAGTGGCTAGGTTGCCGCCATACAACTGCGAGCTTAACGCAATTGAGTTTATGTGGAGTCTCGTCAAAAGACGCGTAGCTAGTAAAAATGTTGGACAAGAAGCAGCCAATATCGTGAATTTAACCCTTAGCCACCTACCATAATTTTTTGTCACACAACCACCTACCATACGTCTATGAGACCCCTGAGTAAAATGGTTCTTTAAAGTAATATCTTGTTTATTGAAGTATATTTTTTAGTAAAAAATCAACTTAGGAAAGAATTAAACTCTTTAGTAAAGGTACAAGAGAATCATTTTTATAGGCATTTTGTCTTAATTACTATTAATCAACAATATCTGCTTAAAAACTAAGTCATTTGATAAATGAGATCTATAAAAAATAATCACATGGATAGGAACTTCTTTTATAATTTTTTACTGATTCAATAATCAACCATTGCAAAAAAAAGAAAATGGTGAAAATTAAATTAAATAGAAAAAAATTACAAGCCCTAAACTTATAGTTTTTCATGACAATTATTGCACAGCTTATTAGAAAATTCTCGGCAAATTGGTGATTTGCATTCGAAACTGATGTATTGTGGTTTGCACGGCACTGAGGGACACGGGGAAAAGGTACAGGAACGGACGAGTTCGCCAACGACTCGGTCGCCGATATATTTACGTTTTAAATATCTGCTGCGTCTGTGAGACGTATGGTAGGTGGTTAAGGGTTAACAAGGGAAGCTTTCCAGAGTGTCACTTCAGAAGACTGACAAAAGCAGTGCGAACATGTGCATCACATTGAAGATAAACTTTATGAAAGAGATGGTTGCATAGACGCCGAAATGGACAGGTTCATCATAGAATTGAACGACGGATCGGATACAGAATCTGACAGTAGTTCCGATGGTTCACATTCTTCTGACTTGGAATCAACCTCAGCATTAGCAACACGTTTAGACCACTCGTATTCGAAATAAATGTTTATGGAATAATGTAGCAATTAAAATAATAATTTTAAAATAAGTACATTTACATATATTACATATTAACTTTAGTAACCTCTTTTCCCCGATACCGATATGGTAAGCAAATGTTTCACTGCAGTTATAATTATTACAAGAAATAAAAAAACGTTTGTTTATTGGAGTACCTGATCCATATTATGGCAACACAGCAATCAAGATAGGCAACCCAAGTGCTAGAGGTAATCTATCTCTGAAAGGACTATAATACTGTTTTGTGCCGAAGAAGTAAAAAAACTATAAGTCAGTTCAACACTTTTTTTGTAGATGATACTTTTAAAATTAGTCCTTCCCCATTTCTTCAATTATACAGTATACATGAGGACACAGGAAGTACAAGCACTGTAACAGAGGTAACACCTCTTATTTATGCATTAATGCAACACGTGTTTCGCCTACACACGAGGCATCTTCAGGACTGCTTGGCAGCGAATGAGCTCAGCACGCTGTGTTCCGCCTTGTGTGTGGTAGTGGGGAGAGTGCATAAAAAGGCGGAACACAGCGTGCTGAGCTCATTCGCTGCCAAGCAGTCCTGACGATGCCTCGTGAGTAGGCGAAACACGTGTTGACAAATTAGGCACATTGTTAAGCGAAGTAGTGCTAATTACCAACAATCTGGAGGGTACAGGTAATTTTTACTATCCCACACCCAAAATTCCTTTCCTGAGGAGTTCGGTTCGTCATTCCTCCCATACAATTAGTTGGGGTTATCCTTAACGGTTGTAAGTTAGGATTGACAAATCGAGGGTGTGAGGCGGGTTCCCCCCTCCCCTTCTTTTATTATCATTTTAGGATGGATTTCCGCCGTGTAACGCCTGATTCCATTAATTATATGCATTAATGTCCCACAAAACCTAAGAGGCCTATGTTGTTTTTTATTGTATGACCAGCTGAGCCCGCAACTTAGTTTACGGCACGTAAGGTGTATGAAAGGAGAGGTATTTCTTCATCAGACTCATCAAGCAGCGTGTGAAATTGCCCTGTTTGCTTAATCATAAAAGAGCTTAAAGTCTATACTAAAACAATCCAGTCCGCGCCGAAGGCGTGGACTGAATAGACTTCCTATTTTATGATTAAGCCAACACGCCAGATTAGATTTACCCATTTTTAGATTCATAAGTCTATGCATGATTCTTTAAAGTAATATAACTTTTTTATTTATTAACCGATTGATATGAAATAAACACTAAATGTTAAGCGAGCAAACCTTAACACAATAAAGAAAACCGCATTGCAATCGGTTAAGCGGTTGCTGAGATTAGCGTGCACAAACGTACACACAAACCGATATACAGACATACCGAAATACAGACAATAAAATCGTTGTTTTGATTTGTATTGCGTTCATAATTATATTATAGGGGGGCTCACTATAAAATTTTTTCTCATTTATCTTCCATGTACAGACAGTGACCTGTTACGATTTTATTATATGTATTGATGATAAGATCACAAATAGCAGACTGGAACCCCAAAAAGCTTCTATCACATTTTGAAGAGGGGGCGATTAAGGCGATGAAATTTGTATTACCCGATGTAGTGATAAAAGGATGCTGTTTTCATTTCAAGACATGCTTTTTCAGAAAAGTCAAAACTATGGAGATGCGAAAAGATAAACATGCTCGTAGATGCATTTCATTGTGTGGTTCAATGGCTTTACTTCCAAATGACCACATTTTTGACGGATGGGACTATATAAAAGAATATTCAAACTTTTCCAATGTTACAGAATTTTTAGCGTATGTTGAAAAATTTTGGATGCGTATAGATTTCATTGTTTTGTTGTGTGTTGCCAATGTAAGGCATCGTACTAACAACAGTTTAGTAGAGGGATGGCATCATAAGTTGAATAATACTTTCCGCAGAAATTCAAAATTATTGTTCAGCTTTTGAATTTAAGTAAGGACGCCAAGTTGTAACATTTATTTTCTATGAGTAGCAATGTCTGGTCTCTGGCTGGACAATATTATTTGAGCGTGTCAGTGCGCCATGATCGATTCATTGTTTTTTTGCTGTGGCAACAGCTGTCTCAAGGAAACGGACGTTAGTCTATGGGTTTTTTGTGATGGACGGAGGAATTGCGTAGCAAACTGGTTTAAGGTTTTTTCTAGAGTATTCGATAGTGAGGGTATAAATAGCCCTGCTATGAAGTTCAAAGTCTTTTACTATCCTCTAAGCAGCAGTGATTTTGAAACAACTCTCGAGTGGCACACCTCAATTACGCTTTGGAGGTTATAAGTTATAACCTGTACGTACCTGTCCACGCCTATTTAGATCACCTGTAGTACCTACTAGTGCATAGACATAGTATCTACTTTTAAGACTATCTAGTCTATATGTCTCTTAGTGTATAACTTCTTCTTATTATATCTGTAGCTCTGAGAACCTTATAAATATATGTGTGTACACCCTACCTGGCTGTTTTCGTGAGAGCCCTAGCCTACCTTTGCACGCACACTGGAATCTCTGTAGTAAGGCGCCCTGGGAAAGAGTTCTCTGCATAGCTACCTCGCGCTAGTTGGTGAGTAACACTGAACAGCATTGTGTTATAAAGTTAAATGAGGTGAGATGACTTCTAATAGCTTGAACGAGCAGTCATCAATATTGAATCGTTGCAAATAACCATCACATTAGATGATTTCATAATACAATATCAGGTGCAGTTGCTCACAGAAGAGATCACTATTGGACACCTTTTGGAAAAACCGCGATAAATCAAATATTTTGTTTACTTAATTTGATTACCTACATAAGTTACATTCAAAACTATAATTTTGTACAAAGAACCAATATTTTGTTTATTTTATTTTGATTACCTGCATAAATTACATTCAAAACTATAATTTTGTAGAAAGAACCAATATTTTGTTTATTTTATTTTGATTACTTAACATAAGTTACATTCAAAACTATAATTTTGTAGAAAGAACCAATATTTTGTTTATTTTATTTTGATTACCTACATACGTGCGTCGCGGGGGCGGTGTTCGAAACTACATATCGCACCCTTAATTAAGTACTATAAGCAAAAACTTGTAATTGGCCATTTCATGCTAAACTTGCTTGTACTCTGTATTTAGCTGTAAGTTTTTCTGAAAGAATAAAATAAATAAAATAAAAATAAATAAAAAATAAGTTACATTCAAAACTATAATTTTGTAGAAAGAACCTTTTTATTAAAATAATAAAAATACTATTCCATGTTCATATCCAAGGTGATTTAAGTATACTTAACATAAATATTATTCTTACGGTCGACTTTATTCACCTAGGCTGGGTACTTAAGTCCACCAATTCGAATACCTTGAATCACCTAGGTGATTTAAGTCCACCGTTTGGTATTCTTAAATCACCTAGGTGAATTAGGTCCACCGTTTGGTATTCTTAAATCACCTAGGTGATTTACCCTAGTTAATTTAAGTAGAATAATCCCTAGTTTAGCACTGCTGCATCTAGTATTTGCTTTTGGGTTTAGTTTTTGCTTTTATGGCCTCACTTACTTGTTCAGTGAGCGCCATCTGTATTTAGTTCTAATCTGAGGACATATGTAACTTAATTGAATATTTCTGGATGTTTAATTTATTTTTTATGTTGAGGGATGCCTCACCTCTTTTTTGAGACGACAGAATTGGTCTTCGTTAACCTCCTTGGCCTGACGATGAATAAGAACCATCTTTACGATGTCCGGCATAAAGTGGCGTGGTATTATCGGCAGACCATGAAGTATTAAGCAATCTAAATACAGGTAGAATCTGAAACAAGAAAAGGCATAATCCGACTGATACTTTTAATTCAATTTCTAAAAGATATTGGTAAATGGTATAAGGCATCTTCATAGTACCACATCACCATCACCTCTTGACTCGGAAACGTTTGTGAAGCTACAGAGGCTGGAAATCTGGAGTAGACCGATGTAAGTATAGTAGAATATTTTGTATTTTACTTTTAAGAAGGGAAGCGCTCGTAGCCGCGCTGCTTTAGTGTTCTGTTAACGTTCACTACAGTAAGCAACTTTCGCTATGGCTTGGTTTTTATTTGGCTGACCACCACGTGAACACTTTGTGACATATCATTTGCGAGCACTTTGTGTTTTAGAAGGCACGTTAAACCGTTGGTCCCTGTTGTCAGTAACATAGCAGTCGTTAAGACATGTCTTGTGTTGTGGGCGTATTGTATTTATTGCTAAAACGGGCAGTAACAACGTGCAACAAGGGATTGTAAAGACCAACCGTATATTGTTTTCAACTTCTTTCCGAAATTCCACAGCGAACTTGACTCGCATTGCGAAAGTGTCCGGGTCGTCTGCCTTGAACATAAGACGGATGCGAGGAATGCTGCGGAAATATTGCACATTTTAGAGAGTTTAATTTAAACAGATATGATCTTGGCTTGTGTTAAAGTATTTTGGCAAATCTTAAATCAGAGGTCTCTAAACGGTTGTGTGGATTAGTACGTGTGACTAATCAGTAACCACCTTTCATATAATTGTAGGAGTGTGTATGTGCGTGTGTTATATTAATACATATAAGTACAGTTAAGTTACAAATATTGATTTGTTATCTGTTAGGTAATTAGGTAATAAAATGTAAAAGGTACAACGGGGTTGACATATCCATGGACAAAAACCCTTACCATAAATAAATAGAAAAAAAAATACAAAAAAAATTGCACATTTACTTTACAATTAAGGAGTATCAGATCTAAAACTGTTGAAGATGTACGAAAGCACTAAGTAAAATGGACTTGAAATAAAAATGAAATTAAAGCCGAAGTGCTGCGAACTCGATAAATTCATAAAGTAAATAAATGACATGTGTCATTTATTTTCTTTATGAATTTATTATAATTAACATTCATTTCTGTGAAACCTGGGTTCTTTATAGCGTATAATTTACTCACGAATACAATCTTTTAGTACCATCCAAGGCCATAACATTCCACCTGTCGGTTACGTGGTCAAACTCCAACGCTGCAACGTTAGTCCACTGTAAAGATAAAAGTGACAAATATTGCCAATCGAACATTGAGTCTAGACCTAGATAATGGAGTCTTAGCGACGGAAATACTCCCACAGACAAATAGTAGATGTGACCTTAGCCACAACATCACTGGCCTCCTGTATCTGAGTGATAGAAGATCTGGAGACTATCGGATCACAGGTCCGTCAGATACGAGGTTTCACGACATAGACGGTTGCTGTCCTCCTCGCACGCGACGCCGCGGCGGAGTAACTTGCTGACGACGATAGGGTCGAGTGTGAATACCGACGAGCAGACCCTCTCAACTTAGAGCAAGTGTGCTGGGCGATCGTAAAATAAGCTCCTTAAAATGGCTAAATGGTACTTTTGCCGTACTAAACCGGGTTCAACTTGTCTTGAGATAATGTTTTTTTATAATCATAATTAATTATAAAAACTGTACCTCGTATAAATTGTTAAGATAATGCAAATAATCATCAGTATGGGATCTTGCGTCCAACTTTGGAATGTAAGCCAAGCCCGGGCACGGATGCTGCTCACCCTCAATCATGCCCAGTGACATCCATTCTTCTGGAATACTGAAAGAATAACGATTAAAAGATTATTGTCTTGTATAATCGGCGCCATGATTATTCAAGCTCATTATATCCTCTTGTTACCTGTGCCTGTTTCTGTTGTTTTTTTACACTCACCGGCAGTCAAAATCAGTGTTGTCAAAGATCTCGAGGCTGAATTTTGGAAATGGGCTATAGATACTGTAAAACTCCCGATCATCGACCTTGTACTCTTCAATAGGAAGCAATAGATATGGTTCCACGTCTAAACCACGAAGAATTTTCTGCAACATTAAAATTAACATAGTACGCACTCAAAGTAGCGGGGGACATGCGCAGCGCCGCCACCCGCGTGAATTTTAGCTATCTTGTTTTCATACCCTTCAATATTTGCGCTGTTTTTTGTATACATCTGTGTGGAGTTGTGAAACAAAGTGCTAGTTTACAATAGTATCGTACCTTTATGTTAGAAGCGAGAAATTTTCGACGTAGCCGCTCTATCTTGACTAGTCTGGGTAGATCCTTAGGCGGCACAATACTGAGGAACTGCAGTTTAGGCACAAACGTTTCGAATGGAAATTGCTGAAAAATAAGGTATTATCAATCAATCAAATTAGCCAATAGCAGTTTACGGTTGTGTCCACATGTTCATGCAAGTGTTCATAAATTATTGCTCAATAGCATTCTAAGTTGAGCATTTTAGGTTTGGCAATGGTGTTTGTTAATTTTATTGAAAAGAATTAAATTTATTTATTTATTTATTTATTGTATCATTTTGTGGTACATAGGTATTACAAGGATCTTAGAATCAACATACAATTAGTCCGCTATGTCCTACCATATAACATGGTGTACAAATTAAATTAAAATTAAAAAAAAATGAGTGTGTGTTTGAACTTAATTATTGCAACAAACGTATCGTATAATGCACGACTATTATAGTAACGTTCATGCATTGGTTGAGTGTTTTTAACCTAACCTACGTTTAATGCCAACCTACCTAATGTAAGGGAGCATAAAGCTGTCTACACACTTTAGTCACCGGTGTCGCCTTAAACCGACTGCGAAGTAAAAACAGACTCTTCGACCCCAAAAAAGAGAAAGCCGAATGTAACGTTTGTAGATGTTTGGATGAAAAGCGTTTTATTCATAAAATCCGTCCTAAACAATAAGTTTAAAGCACTTTGCACATTGTGTCAAAAAGAATTCAGCATTTCTCATAGTGGCAAAACACAAAAAAATCTAATGAACGCCAAAAGACAGAAAAAGCTGTAAGCTGTCAACGACATTAAAGGTGTTTTTAAAATCTGAACCATTGAGCACACAAGAAAAAAAGTTACTTGTAGCAGCTGAAGTGACAAAAACATACTACTCGTTCAAACATATTTTATCATTTAATTCAGTCAAATGTGATACACAATTAGACCCTAAACTACATGACGATTCAAAAATTGTAGCAAATCTCGCACTTGTACGAGCCAAAGCGAGAGCAATTGCACACGTTTTCGGGTCAGCCTCGATCCAAGAGGCTGTAGAATTTTTACAAAATAACACACTTTATAGTCTTGCTACTGATGCCTTCAACCACGGTGCTAAAGCCGAAGGCTAGGTATTGTAAAACTTTCATGATTTCGTAAACAGGGCAGTTTCACACGCTCCTATGAGTCTGCTGGAGAAATACCTCTCCTCTCATACACTTTTCTCTCGCTTTCTCTCTTACTTGTAAACGAAGTTGCGAGGGTCTGCTCTTTACTTAGTATTATTGCGAAGAGCGAAAATATTCCAAATAAAATAGGAACTCAACAGAATATAAAACGATCTATGTACCTAGGCAACAAAATACACTCATTCTAATACAAGTCATAAAAATGCTTACAATGCTATCATCTTCCTTGTAAGTGGTCCATCGTCCTGGAGGCAACAAGACCTTGCCTTTCTGTGGTTTTGGGAGAGACACTAAGTTAGGCGCTAAACTAGGGGTCTTCGCCTGTGAAATACAAACAAAAAATAACTAAGCTGTTGCCTGTATCAAAAAGTGGCTATAGGAGTAAGTATGAATAAATACTTAGGGTTTTTAAGTACGAACTTTGGATATTGGTTACTGTCCGCTAAGTAACTTTACGATACTAGGCGTTGCGATATTAAAGAATGAGCAAGGGACAAGGAACCCGCTACACATGACAATGACCCCGCTACACATAGTAACTAAATACGCCTGTTAGGAAAGAAAAGACATCCATTCTTTCTGCCCCTATTTCTCAGGTACCTAAGTGACATCTTGACTAACCCGCAATATTAACTTCATTCGCGTTTTTGCTACAGCCGCTTTCGATGGGTCTTCCTTCGCCATATCGGATACCAGTTCTGAATAATATCCCCTCTTTGGGATGTCGTCTCTAGCGATGCTATCATAAACGACGTCATGCTGTTGTATCCTTTTCCTCCTAGTGTACATAGTAAAAATAAATCTGCAAGCGTGATATCCACTGTTTTTACAATAAACTCAATAAATAAATTTGTTTGAAATTATTTATTATGACAATCCGTGTCAGGCTCAAGAGATATTTGAAATTTGACAATCATTGTCAAGTCAAAAGAAACAAAACTATGCAGGTTTGTTATTTTAGTTTCTAACACAGTATTAGCCATAGAGCAACGCAACCAATAGTACCTCGGGCAAGAGAGACAGTAGATATAGCATGTTTGCTTTATATTTACCTGTCTTTCATATTTTGCGGTAGAAGGAAATCGTATTTGTATACACCACTACAAAAGAAATCGATTGTCTTTATTGAACTACTTACATAAAATAATTAAACAAATTCACTATTAAACAAATTCACTCATAATTTCAGACACCAGATATATATTTCTTAAACATGTGTGTATCAGAGTAATCTGTTTGGAGCCCGCTTTGACAGAGGGGAAAGTTTCAGTATGGCGCGGCGTCTCCTCTCACGATAAACGTCATAGATCGTGTTGTTCCGTAGCTTACGACGGCGACGTGTGGATGATAAGCTTACGACACGTGGCTTGAAGAATTTCGATACCGGTTTGTGTGCGAGTGTGCGTAGCCGAGAGAGTAGGTTTTAACAAAAAGCACATACTTGAGATTACGTTCTGTACCTCATTATTTTGTGCTATCAGCTTACTGTTAGCGTAGTGTACGTATTACCACGGGTACCCAACTCATACAGATTATCTTTAATAAACAGAAAATATCAAAAGATGGCACTAGTAGTTTCATATTCCGGAATTCAAATTTCAAAATATCTTATTTAGATATATAATGCATGGCAAATTATTTTAAAAATTAAATCATGATATTGGCTGCTATAGTAGCACATCAAACTCGTTGATTATAGAATAAACGTAGATTGTGTAAAAAATATCTCTCGATAGCGTTTGATTAAGATAAAAGATGGCGCTCATGTTAATCAAACATGAGCGCCATCTTTTATCGATGTTAAGAAAATTATTATTTCATTAGTTTTTACGAACGGCCAGTTTACGTTATCGAAACAAGCAAGCGGAATATGAAGCGTTATTTGGCCGATCCTCTCAGTGGCACGTTTTTTTTTTTTTTTTTTGACGCGGGGAACGCATTTACGCGCCTTCATCTCAGCTTCAGGGGCAGCTGGGATGGTGTGTGGGACTCCCGGCCCGGTCCGGAATGGACCGTCCTACCCACTAAACCCCGCGGTGTTCCTCCTCACCCTTTAGCCAGGCCGAGGGATATCAAAAGATTATTCACGTCGACCCGGCTAGGGGCGCCCCGTTAATTCGGAGCTCTCCTCGGGGGAGCCAGATGGGCGGCTCCCCAAAGCTCTCTAAGGAGCTGAAAAAACCACGCCTGCACCGCTCTCGAGCGCCCCTCTGTAAAACTAGCAAATAAAATACTTTATTTGCAATGGACATCACAAAACGAGGGAATGTCCGAAAAATCCAAAGATGCTTATGCTTATAGGCACTAGCTCACTAGCTCCTTTGTACTCCCTCCAACAACAGCTCTCCTTTTGAACATATGGATTCCAAATTTTATAAAGGATATTCTGTTAACCACACCAAACGGTCGTATGTAGGTTTTGTACATGTTGAGAAACAATTCTTTGGTTATGGCATAAAATGCTTTTCGAATCATGTATAGCATTGAGTTGGCCCTCTTCGTGATTCCTGCGATATGAATGTGATAATCTCCTTTCTTTTACGAGTATAGTTTAGTTTTCTATGGATGTCAGTCAATTTGTTATGTCATTTCATATTCGATTTCATAGTTTGTTTCTAGTTCAATAAACCCATATTATTCTGGAATGTATAACGTATTATTTACTACAATTTATTGAACTAGAATAATGGACAAGTATTTACGTCCGGAAAGATTCGAGGCAGACCCGTCCATAAAGAAGTTTCATGATATTTTCATTAAACCTCCGAATGAAATCTACTGTAGACATCGTCTTATGAAAAGATCTCAACAGCCTGGTTAATCCATCCATCAATATCTACAGGCTCTCAAAGTATTATCCAAAGAATGCCATTTTAAACAAGTTACGGCTGAACAAAATGAAAACGACTACATTAGGGACGCGTTTATAAGTGGCATTTCGTCCCCAACAATACGTCAAAGATTACTTGAAAATAAAAGTCTCTATTTAGAAACAGCATATGATCAAGCAAGATCTTTAGAGCTCGGCCAGGTGCATAATGAAACCTATCACAGAGATAGCTCTCTTTCTGTGAATTCTGTCAATGCTACGTCAAGTACTGCGAATGCTCCGATAAGTCCTGACGAAGATGTTTTCGCTGTAACTCGTAGTTCTTCATCTGCACCAACTCTACAAGATACATGCTATTTTTGTGGCAATAAGCGCCACCTACGACGAAACTGCCCCGCTGCTGGAAGCACCTGTCTATCGTATGGCAAGAGAGGACATTTTGCCAAGGTCTGTAGAAATAAATCTCAACAGAACTCTGCAGTCTTGACTGGAGGCAATTCTAATGACACATTATCATGTATAATGTCTGCTGCCGCCAACGATTTAAATAAAGCTACTGTGCAAGTCGTTATGAATAATAAAATTCAAGCACGAGCACTGATTGACACAGGCAGTACCGCCAGTTTTATAGACACAAAGCTTGTTGGTCACTACCAACTAGTACCATGCGAACAGAAGATAACGATGGCTCAGATCAATCTAGTGTCACATGTCACAGGTCTATGTCCATTAACTCTAGAACTGCAAAACCAGAAACTTAATGTTAACCTAATGATTACGGATGGACTGTGCGCAGACGTGATTTTGGGTCACGATGTACTCTGTAAACACAAAGCTCTTGAAATGAATTTTAGAGGAAATAAACCCGCATGAAAAGTATGCGCGGTGTTACAGGCGAACGTTGAACCGGTCAGCTTATTCAGTAATCCGCTGCCTTTCCATAAGCTAATAGCTATCAAATCTAGGAGACACCCTGAAGGAGATCAGAAATTTATAGAAGACGAAATACAAAAACTGCTCTCGGATGGGATTATAGAGCCTAGCCAATCCCCGTGGAGAGCTCAGACTCTAGTAACATCAAGTGAACATCACAAGAAAAGGATGGTTATAGATTATTCGCAGACTATTAACAGATATACTCAGTTGGACGCTTTTCCCCTACCGCTCGTAGAAAATGTCGCGTCCAATGTGGCTAAATATAAATTATTCAGCAAAATAGACTTAAAGAGTGCATATCATCAGATTCCTATCTTAGAAAAGGACAAAATATACACAGCCTTTGAAGCATGCGGTAACCTATACCAATTCCGGAGAATTCCATTCGGAGTGACAAATGGAATTCCGGAGAATTCCTTTCGGAGTGACAAATGGAGTGGCAGCGTTCCAACGAGCAATTAAAAGTTTAATAGATAGTGAGAAGCTACACGGAGTGTTTGCATATTTAGATGATATAACGATCTGTGGTACCGATCGGGTCGACCATGACAATAAATTGAAAAGATTTAAAGAAGTAGTTGCGAAATATAATTTAACTCTTAACATGCTAAAGAGCGAATTAATAATTTCGATTTTTGGTATGCCGTTATACGTACATTTCGACCGAGGTACAAGTTTTTTATCGGCAGAATTAAAAGACTTTTTACATAACCTTGGAATAGCTCGCACATGATCACAGAGAAGAGTTGTTTACAAAATGTCACACTCAGACACTAAGTAAAGGACATAGTAGTTGCAAACAAGGAAACCGTACCAGTTATATGCTCAGGAAATACAGTGATTAGAACCATAGTTGATAATTCAGAGTTCGACATTACAGTCAAGAGTGTTTTGTGTGTTCCTAACGTATCAAAAAATTTGTTATCAGTAAGTCAGCTTATTCGAAATGGGAACAAAGTTAGTTTTGAAGAAGACGTTTGCTATATACGCAATAGACAGAATGTACTGATTGAAAAAGCAAAATTAAATGGAGTGTACAAATTGAATGTAAAGTTAGGAAGTTTGATAGCGTGCTCAGCTAGAACAATAACAAGTGAGATTTGGCACCGTAGACTACAACACATTAATAGCAAGGACCTGAATGCTATGAGGAATGGAGCTGTAGAAGGAATATCGTACAATGATAAAGCAGAAATCGACAAATCTAACTGCATCACATGTTGTGAAATGTAAGCAGGCAAGACTACCTTTTTCCCACAAAGGTAAAAGGTGTAAAAATGTGTACTTGAAATTGTCCATGCAGACCTTTGTGGGCCGATGGAAAAGGTCTCTCTGGGTCAGGCGAGATATTTTTTGCTTTTTGTCGACGATTATAGTAATTCTACTATAATCGTCGACAAAAAGCATGTTTGCCTATTTCCTTAAGGCGAAAAATCAGACTTGAAAGTATTTCAAGGAGTATAAAGTTCTTGTTGAAACACAAACAGGAAAGAAATTAAAAGTTTTAAGAACAAATAATGGTGGAGAGTTTTATTCTGTGGAATATGATGACTATTTAAAGAAAAATGAAATAGCGCACCAAACAACAAACCCGTATACACCACAGCAAATGGTCTTTGTAAAAGGCTAAATAGAACAGTTGTGGAGAGAGCTCGATGTATTTTATTTGAAGCAGATCTTGACAAAAGATTTTGGGCAGAAGCAGTCAATACTGCTGTCTAATTGAGGAATAGAACGCTAGCTTCTGGTTTACAAAAAACACTTTATTAGCTGTGGAATAATAAAAAAACTAGATCTCAGTCACGTTCGGATATTTGGAAGTCGTGCAATGGACCACGTTCCTAAATAAAAAAGAGCTAAATGGGACAAAAAGGCCGGAGAATATATCATGATTGGTTATGCCGAGAATACAAAGGGCTATAGACTTTATAACCCAAAGACAAGGAGTATTACCACCGGCAGAGATGTTTCTATTATGGAAAAAAGAAACTCGGATTTAATACAAGCAGTGGTGGAAGACACTAAGGACACTGAACCAATTATTGATGTTGAAGGAGAAGAACAAGATACCATTTTGAGTTCAGAAGGAGATAACTTACCCACTGAACAGGATGATGTCAGATGTCAAAAGTTAGTGTAAACACCTTTGAGAATGCTATAATAGCGAAACCGGTTAGGTATTATTAAAATTATAATAAAAGTTGTGGAATAGTACAAGTGAGTGAGTTTTCATAAGAGATTTATTGATAAATTATTATAAAAATTTGGTCTGGAAACTGTAAGAATATAGAAACTAATTTGAAATTGGAAAAGAGAGAAAATTTAAGTAGTAAATTCCCTTATCAACAGGCTCAACAGCTGATAGAAAGCTTGATGTATCTTTCAGTTTTGACTAGGCCTGACATCTCGTATTGCATAAGTTATTTGAGTCAGAAACACATTGGAAACATGCTAAAAGAGTTTTGAAATATTTAAATTGTACAAAGTCATATAGTTTAAAATATGTTAAAAATAATTTAGATTTAGTCGGTATTGCTAATGCTGATTGGGCTTCGGATAACATAGATAGAAGATCCTTTACAGGATATTGTTTTATTTTTTAACCGACTTCAAAAAAAGGAGGAGGTTCTCAATTCGTACGCTATGTTTTTTTTTTTTTTTTTTTGTATGTATGTTACGCGATAGCGGCGCCAATTTTATTATGGATGGATTTTGAAAATTCTTTTTTTGTTTGAAAGAGGCTACTTCTGAGGTGGTCCCATATCCAGGGTATCAGGATCTGATGCTGGAATCCAGGAGAAATTGAGGGCAACCACCGAAAATTGTAGGGACACCTAGTGCGTTTGTTAACTTTTTGATTAAGTGCTTTAATGTACTAAAATTCAATGAAGGTCTGGAGTCGATCTGATGATGGAACTGAAAGACAGTCGAGGGAATTCCTTAACGATTTACAGCAGTTACCTTGTGTTTCGGCTTGATTGATTTGTGTTGATGAGAACTTTACACCTAGATAGAAATACTTTTCGGTCCACCCGTCACATAAAATAAAAAAATAAAAATTTTAAATAAAAAATAGAACCGACTTCATATAAATCCTTAAAAATAAAATTTCCCTAGCACATAGTAATATGTATTTATATATACGTATATTATATACGTATTACTATGTGCTAGGTAAATTTTATTTTTAAGGATTTATATGAAGTCGGTTCTATTTTTTATTTAAAATTTTTATTCAGGCTGTTTAGTATCTCATGAAAGTAGACAGCAACAGACAGCCTTATCAAGCACAGAGGCCGAATACATGGCTGTATGTGAAGCTAGTGAAGAGGCAATTTTCTTGAAAATTTTATTATTTGAATTAATTAATAGACACAAATCACTTTGTGTGCCTGTTCTAATGTATAGCGACAGCCAAAGTGCTTTAAAACTTACTGAGAACTCTGTATATCATAGACGTAGTAAATATATTGATGTCAAATTTCATTTTATACGGGAAGCTGTGTGTAATAAATTTATTAAATTAGATTATCTAAGGAGTTCTGAAATGCCTAAGAATAAACATTATCATTTTATGAATAAGATGGGTGTTGTAGCATTACACAGGTAATAGACTTCTAAATTGTATTGTTTGTTTTTTCAGTATAAGTCTGAATTATTTAGTTAAGTGGTGGTATTGTATTGATGGAACCATAGATTATATTAAGTTACTAAATAATAAAAGTTGTCAAGTGCTGCCATCCAGTTTGAACTACTGTAATTACCTATCTGTGGTATAACTGAATAAAACTATATTCTGTTTATAAAACTACTAACGTGTTTTATTAGTTAATAGGCACCCTTAGACCATATAACACGGGACTAGCCTTTGCGAACCACCGCATACAAAAATATTCTGCCAGTTTTCATACAAGTGAAGGGGGAAACACAAAGACATATAAAATGACATTGCATTTAAAAATGTATTAATCGACAAACGCGTAATGGCTGTTGTGTGTTAATTGTTATTGTACAGTCAACTACAATGTAATGTACTAGTTTAATCATATAAAATGATGTACTGATGTACAGGCTTTTCATAAAGCCAAAAGACCAAATGGTCATGTGCAATGGCAGAAAACAATGCTTAAGTAAGGCGCATCCTGTGGTTAGATGATCTAAGTAGGCACCCGATCGAATGCTTTTTCAATAATCTAAATAAATGACATCTGTGGGTTGATGATCATTCCAGTGACTTGTCCGTTTGTGCAGGAGGTTCGCGACTGTATATCTTTTTATTAGGAAAAATTACCTTGATTGGGCGTGGCAAAGATTTTTTGGGTTTGCCAAGGCGGATCAAGGCTACCGGATGCTCTGTTTCCAGTATGTTGGCCAAGGCTTGTTGGACCCGCACCTTGTCATGTTCAATACACAGCTCTTTGTCTCTGACAGCATCACCTATTTCCAGCTGACACTCGTCAATCCCGAATAGTATGATATTCGTGCTTCGCTTTTTTCTCTCTGCCAGTTCCCCTAGAATGCCCTCCATGCACGTAGATTGAATTTGCTTGGCGTTGAGAGCTTCAATTTCGTTTTTCAATTGTGAGACAGTATTTCTCAAAGCCGGCAACTGACGCACTCACAACATTTTGTAGTATTTTTTTTTGTATACAATAGCACTAAGGTGGATATTGATTGATTTACGTATTTCGCGGAAAGTTTTACTGAATAACACTTTCTCCACTGTTTCAGATGTTAAACAATGTATAAGCACTATTTTTATCCACAAACAACGCGATTAAACAAATAAATTTATTAATAAAAAAAATCGCAGAGAGAACACAAGTGCACTTTTTAACGTGGGTAGACGAAAAAAAAGACATAGAAATGAAGCAGCAAATGCTATGTTGTGTCAAGGACTGAATAATTGAAGGATTTGAATTTTTTTTGTGATAACTGGAAAGATATTATATAACTTTTATAGAAAAACTATGTTTGTTTATAGTCTATTGAAAGCTTAAAGACAATAGTTTAGTCCTAATTAAATATTATTGTTTAGATATAATTTCAGGTAATGTACTGGTACTATTATCTATTAAAATGCTTGATATATATTACCAGCCGGTGGTACTCGCACCAAAACTGCTGATATCTATAAAAATATTTCTATGGCTTGGCTTGGCTTAACGAGAATGTGTATAATCGCGAATTGATAGACTCAAGGTATGTAGTATATCGTAGGGATCGATCTTTGGAGAGTTCTGGGAAGAAAGATGAGGGTGGAATCTTAATTGCAGTATCTCGAGACATTCCCTCTGTTCGCATGCAGTCTTGGGAGTGTGGCCGCGAGGACATGTGGATTACACTGTAAATAAAAGTAGAAAATGTAACAAAAAAAATAGCCATATGCGCAGTTTACTTGCCTCCTCCGGTTGCAGTTAATTCGCTAAATGAATTTCTTGACAACACCTCGAACATCATGCATCACGTAAATGACATTGGGTGACTTCAACCTACGATTCATAAAATGGACTGAGGATTCTGCAAATCACTGTATGACCCCTTCTAACTATAACTGTGCTTTGGGGAATTCTCTCATAGATTTTATGTCCCTAAACAATTTGAAGCAAGTTAATAATATTAGTAATGTAGACGGTAATTACTTGGATCTAATATTGACTAACCTAACAGACACCAACGTCAGCTCCCTCTCAATTTCTATTAGTAAAATCGACAAAAAGCACCCACCCTTATTACTAGGTGTCCCAGTTGAGGTCTCTCGGGAGTACCTTAAACCAAATCCTAGGAATGATTTTAACTTTTTCAAGGCTGACTATGCAAACATTTCAAATAAGCTAAGTGAAGTCGTCTGGACAGATTTTTTTTCGGAATCCGCTACGGTGAATGACATGGTGGGGTTATTATATGATCTTCTTCATGAAATAATTTCACAACACGGACCAAAGCGTAAGACACGGTCGTCTAGGCATCCGCCGTGGTTTGACGCCGGGTCGTATATCTTTCGGAGAAAAATAAAATACGGCTTAGATATAAAAAATACAAAAATCCAAGAGATAAAATTGAATATGACATATTAAGGCACCGGTGCCACAAGCAGGTAAAGGTATGCTATAATAACTATATATCTCAAATCGAAAAAAATATCTCAAAAGACCCAAAGACCTTGTGGACTTTCATTAGGGATAAACGCAAAGATCATCAATCCTTGCCTGCAAAGATGTTCTTCGATGACTTGAGTGGTGAGACTGGTTTGGAAATCGCGGATCTTTTTGCGAAATACTTCTCATCTGTTTTCAGTAGCGTACCCCCCAACCACCTTGCTCGTGCCATTCCCGATGGAGGGACTGGAAATTCATTGTGCAGTATTTCATTTACTGAAGCAGAAGTTCTAAGGCAGATTAAATTAATTAATGCAAAGAAAGGGGCGGGGCTGGATTTCATACCCCCTGTATTCGTAAAGCGCTGCGGTCCGACACTTGCTCTGCCACTCTCTCTGATTATAAATCGCTTCCTCAAGGATGGAGTTTTTCCAAATGAGTGGAAGATGGCTCGCATAATACCAGTGTACAAAAAGGGGGACCAGAACAGCGTCGTGAATTACCGTCCCATTTCGATACTCTCTTGCTTCTCCAAACTGTGCGAGTCACTTGTATGTCCTATTATAACGCATCACATAAATAAGGCCATTACCACAACTCAGCACGGCTTTAGGGCAGGTCGCTCTGTGAACTCAAATCTGACCTCATTCGTGTCCGATCTTGCTGCGGACATCGACAAGGGCAGGCAGGTTGATGTAATCTATACAGATTTTTCCAGTGCATTTGATAGGGTGAACCACTCATTGTTGTTGTCTGAGCTTGAGGGTCATGGAGTGCATGGAAGTCTCCTGAACTGGTTTCGGTCTTACCTCCAGGCTAGATCGCAGACTGTATCCGTGAAGGGATTTAACTCGGAGGTGTACTTTGCGTCCTCTGGCGTTCCGCAGGGGTCCCATCTAGGCCCTGTTCTTTATTCTCTTTTTATTGACGATATCACTAAATACATCAAACATTCGAGATGTTCACTTTTTGCTGACGACCTGAAGATATACCGGGTAATCGAGTCACAATCTGACACTGAAAAGTTACAGAGTGACATTGATGGAGTCCACGACTGGTGTCTACATAACTGTATGACTCTGAACGCCGAGAAATGCCTTCATATAAAATACACAAAAAAAATGCATCCCATACAATCGACCTACGGTATAGGGGGAACACAGGTCCGGGAGGTTAGTGCGGTTAAGGGCCTGGGAGTAGTCTTAGATGGCAAATTGAAATTTACATCTCACATAGACACTGTTGCCAGGAAGGGTGCTCAGATGCTTGGGTTCATCAAAAGGAGTACAAGGGAATTCCGCCATGTAAGCACTAAAATAATACTCTATAATGCACTCGTTCGTAGTCACCTGGAGTATGCGAGTGTGGTCTGGAGTCCTTTGTATGCCGTGCACTCTCAGCGAATAGAGAGTATTCAACGTGCGTTCACCAGGCATTTGGCCTACATATCTCCCGGAATATCGCACAGGATCCCATATAACCAAAGACTCGCCTACTTTGGAATGAACACGCTGCATCAACGACGCAAGGTCCAGGATCTGGTGTACCTACACAAAATCGTTAATGCCAAGATCGACTGTGATCAGTTGCTCTTCAGCATTGGACTCAACGTACCTAGTCGGATTCCAAGGCACCCTACGGCAAGAACGTTTTACATCCCGCGCTGTAGGACGAACGTCGGTATGCAGTCGCCAGTTATACGGATCTGTTCCGAGTACAACGCCCTGTGTGCGGGGGGCTCAGGAGCTACGGCCAGTCTTGACATATTTGCAGATTCTATACAGAAATTTAGAAAATTCCTCTTGGAGATAGAGAGGCAATGATGTTATTTTATTTTCTTTTATTTATTTTGTGTTATTTTTCTGTTAATAGGTAGATACTAATAAGTCTAATAGCTAATTTATCATTGTTTAATTGAAAAAAAAAAGAAACAGACATTTTATGTAAATTATATTTTTAATATATTTTATTGAATTATGTTAAAAAATTGTTCTAACCATTTATTGACATAATAATCTAACATATAATTACTAATTTGATAATGATGAAATGATTTAATTTAACAATAAATTGACAATTATATGTAATGGATGATAAATATTGTATAAATTTACTGCGTTTAAAGTTTTGGTTTGTGACATTCTACTAGTACGTATTGCAAATAGGTAGTTTTATAATTTTGACGACTGGCATGCCCATATTGGTTTTTGTGCATTGATGTGGGTAGATAGAATTATTTATTTTTAAATCAATTGTGAGTACATACTTCTATAAATTGTGAATTGTTGTTGTTTTTGAGAATGTTGGTGACAGTTTACTTTATCTTTTATTTATACTGTAATTTTTTATAATTATGTTTTTCGAAATAATATCTGTTGACATGACTTGTGCGGAGAATGTTGTGGACGTCGCTAAAAGGTATGCATATAAGAAACTGTACCGTTACTGTAATTTATTTTCTGTGTAAGCTGCGTATGTATACTGTAGATGTTCCTTAAAATAAATAAATAAATAAATATAGGGTTTTCGCACCAATATAAAAATTCAATTTTAAATCGAGGTCAACCAACGTCCGAAAACACCGCAATAGCTCGAGAAAAAATCCGAGCGCGTGTGACGTCACTCTAACGATTTTCAATCATTGTCGCAACAGATAATATTAAAAATGTCGAAGCTCAATAGCTATCATTCTTGTTTTGTACCATTATGAACGAACACTACAATTAAAACTCTTAATACGAGTAAAAGGTTTTGAAATTCTGCGCAATCTTTTCAAAGATTCACAGATGAGATACTCAGAGACCTGGATTTTGCATTTTCCTACATTGATGACATATTAATTGCATCACGTGACCATACTGAGCATGAATGTCATGTTAAACTAGTCCTAGAGCGCCTACGAGATCATGGTGCTGTGTTGAATTCGGATAAGAGTGTGTTTGGTGTTCCAGAAGTCGAGTTCCTTGGCTACCGGGTTACAGCAAGTGGTACGAGTCCTACTACCGAGAAAGTCAACGCTATCCAGAACTTCACTAAGCCGGAAATGCTGAAAGAACTTCTAAGAACTTCTTCTTGAAAGGTTTCTTGGTATGACAAACTACTATAGGAGGTACTTGCCAAATGCTGCTAAGACCCAGGCACCGCTGCACCAACTCCTCTCAGGTACAGACATAAAACCTAATACACCTATCATCTGGACAGATGAGCCCGAGCAAGCGTTTAACAAATGCAAGGATAGCCTTGTGAATGCTACAATGCTCGACCATCCCAACCCAAATGCTGACCTGATGCTCGTCACAGACGCATCCGACGTCGCCACCGGCGCAGTCCTGCAGCAGGAAGTTGAAAGGAATTCTCAACCCCTTGCTTTCTTCTCTAAGAAATTGACACCAGCACAACGCAAATATAGCCCTTTCGATCGAGAGCAACTTGCAATTTATGAAGCTGTCAAACATTTCCGCTTTATGGTTGAGCTTAAACCATCTACTATATGGACTGACCAAAACCTATTGTTGCTGCATTTCAGAAAGCATCTGAGAAGTGTTTTCCCAGGCAGTTCCGACATCTCGATTTCGTGTCGCAGTTCACAACAGATGTACGGCACATCTCCAGTGACGACAATGTTGTCGCAGACGCGCTTTCCCGAATCGAAGCTGTCACCGAAGACATATGCCCAGAAAAGCTGGCTTCATCACAAGATACAGACACCGAGCTGAGGCAGCTTCTGAGCAGTTCTTCTTTGCTAGACCTGCAGAAAGTAAGAATTTCTGATTCTAGTGCATATAAATTATACCGTCCGTACCTAACACCTGAGTTTCGCAAGCTAGCTTTTGACAAAGTCCATGGCTTAAGTCACCCTGGAGCAAAACCTACAATTCGGCTAATGACCGAGAGGTATGTTTGGCCTACTATACGCAAGGACTGCAGAATATGGACCAAAGCATGCATCCCATGCCAACGGTCGAAGGTTGCACGCCATACACGAGCCCCAGTCCATGCTTTCATACCACCATCTTCTTGATTTGATCATGTCCATATTGACCTTATTGGACCACTGGCAGTATCGCATGGTTACCGCTATTGCCTCACGGCAGAAGACCGCTTTTCACGTTGGCCAGAGGTTATTCCTCTTGAGGACATGACAGTTGACAGAGTGGCACATACTTTTATGAGTGGCTGGATTGCACGCTTTGATTGTCCGCTGAAAAACAACAGTCAGGATATGACAGTTTGAATTTGAATCTCATCTGTTTCAGAAGCTTGCAAAACTTATTGGATCTAACCACTTAACTACCCCGCGGCAAATGGTTAAGTACAGAGGTTCCACCGCCAATTAAAAGCTGCTATAATGAGCCATAACAATGACAATTGGTAAGAAGTACTTCCACTTGTTATGCTTGGAATACGCAGTGCCTGGATAGAAGACATAGCTTCCAGCGCAGCAGAGTTACTACATGGAGATAGCCTACGCTTACCTGGAAATCTATTCCTTTTATCTAATGCCGAATTAACTGACTATAATGATTTTCTATCTCGCCTCCGCAATCACATTCGCGACTTAAACCCTACACCTGTCATTCGTCATGGTAATTCTAATACTTTCGTTCATAGAGATATTTCTTCTTCTCCCGCTGTCTTCTTAAGGCAGGACGCTGTTCGCAGACCGCTGCAGCCATACCTTACTCCGGCCCGTATAGAGTCATCGAACGCTCTGAGAAAACCTTTAAGATCGACATAGGAGGTAAGACTGTCACAGTATCATCGATCGACCGTCTGAAACCAGCGTATGTAATCAACGAACCTGTGCATAACTCTCTCGCACCTGCAGCTCAAGAACCGCCGATCATGTCCACGAAACCGACTTGCGTTACTCGTTCTGGAAGACACGTTAGATTCCCTCATGACATCTACAACGATTACGACCTAAAGGTCTCCGGGGGAGCTGATGTGGCGAGACCTCGTGGCAAAAAGACACGAGCCTAATCGCGCCTGGATATGGACGTGCTGCGTCGCGCCCGCGAATGTTTCGCTCTCGCGCATAGGCCGGATGTTCATTCATCGTTTAGTTCGATATGATCTCTGACGCCGGAAGGCCGCGCGCACGCGCTTTCGTATTCTAAACAACAGTCGATAGTTTATACAAGTTCGGTAACGATAACTTTTTGCTTCATACATACTTGTCATAGTGATAGCTATAAGACATAAAGTGCATAAGTTCTGTACGTTGTATCTCAATAGAGAAATATTAATTATATATGGTGGTTTTCATTTGTTCATAAGACTACGCCCCCATAAATTAAAACATATTGGAATACTCGCACATACACTTAATTTAATAGGAAATCATAAGAAATTTAAAAATATAAATTATGTGAAAAAATTGTTATATTGAATTGAATGGATTTCTTAAATTAATCGTTTCTCATTATAAAAGAAGTACTCTAAAAAGCTGATTATATTTCAAACACAAACGGGAATTTCACAACCTAAACTACTTCTTCAAGCTGTTGCCACACGATGGAACTAGGTGTTCATTATGCTATCACAATTGTAAAATTACAAGAAACCATAAATACTACTTCTGGACTTCTAAAAAACCCTCTTTTGATGCTATCAGCCGAAGATTGGAAAATATGTGAAGATTTGTGTCAAGTATTAAAACCTCTAAGAAGAGGTAACTAAGCAAATGAGCTGCGATGAATACATACTGGGAAGTCTCGTAATTGTATATATGTCACCGGAAAATAACAAGATCCACAAGTTTATCAATCTACTATACTATGATTTTTAATTCGAGTCAGTAAAATGACATTTTCAGTGTTGCGGGATTTTTGTCACAAATTAATAGTGATGTGGTTAAATCGAGTTTTACAATTAAAAGTTAGTCGAGATTATATTTTTTAATTCCATATCAAACAGTAATTAAATATTACATAAAACCACGTATAACGTATTTCAACTCATTCAAATAATGCAGTAAACAAACAATTTGGATCTCGATTGCTCCATAATTATTTCCCTATATTTAAATATAATCACTTTTCTAGGAACTATAGTTTGTTTTATACAAACATTTCACACCAATTTACCTTGAAAATAATTTCATGAAAAGTGACGCTATGCAGAGACGTGCTGTCCGAATAATTGGTTGTCCTGAGGTGACGGGAGGCCTCGAACCGTTGGCGCAGCGAAGAACCGTAGCGTCCTTGGCTGCCTTCTACCGAATGTATCACGGCGAATGTTCTGAAGAGCTCTTCAATCTGATCCCACCATCACCTTTCCGATCCCGAACAACGCGTGCCGGGCAGAGATGCCACTCATACACAGTGGAGAGAATCTTGGCCAGAACCGAGCGTTTCAAAAGATCGTTCCTCTGTCGAACTATAAAAACTTGGAACGACCTGCCCGCACACGTGTTTCCCTCATCTTACAACCCCGGGTTCTTTAAGAGGAGCGTGAAGAGGCACATCACAGGGCCGCCAACTTGAGGACCGCTGTAAGAAGTGGCCCCCAATCGCAAGATGCGCCACGGCTACCCATCGTGGCGACGTCAATTTGGCGAGCTGAATATAAAAAAAAAAAAAAAGAAAAGTACTTTGATGACAAAAATTTAAAAATGTAATTTTTGCTTGTCCTTAAATTATTTTTTCATCCCATCTATTCGAAAAGCATCACTTTGCACCACGTTAACAGGGCGCAAAATATAAATAATCTTTTCTGTTAAGAGCTTTGAATTAAGAAAATTAAGGGCAAAGTGATTTGAATTTGGAACTTGGAACTGAATTTATAACATTCATAGAAATCGAACGCAAATAGTATACTACATAAGTATAACGAAATCAGTATACCTCCCTACATAATTTTATTGTATTCTGCAAATATAATGAGTTCTACGTCGAATTATGACAGTGACCATGCATTAACTCCTGACTCCTGAATGACTATTAGAAGCTAACTACGTCGTACAAATCTCATTTTTTCTCATAGAAAGTGGATGAAAGTAGAATATATTACATAAGAGCAAATTATTCTGCCCTCGGGCGGTGTACTTTGAATCCCTCACTGCGCACAGGATTCTAAGTTAGAATCCCTCGCTGAGCTCGGGATTCTATGAGAATCCTTCGCTTCGCTCCGTGATTCAAAGTAGCGCCATCGCCGTCAAAATATTATTTTGCTCCCTTGTTATACAACCTACTATTTTCTACGACCATTTGGCGGCATTTGGTAATTTGCATACTACATAACCACAAGTCATATCTCAATAGTACTCATTCTTGCCAAGTCGTGTTACAATGACCATTTCCACACGGGTAAACCGTTCTACAATGAAAAAATTTTTTTATAGGTTTGGCATGCAAAAATCAACATAATGATTATGCCAAAAAGCGCGCGCATTTGCGTCACGATTAAACATCGCATGTATGGATAGGCTGTATGGATGAATTGCCTTTACATTTCACTTGTGGAATTATAACAACAAAACAACTTGTATGAGACTGTATTTGGGGATCGTGCGAAGTATGGCCCCATACGGGGCCCCCGTATGGGCGGAGACCCTGATGGTCAGCAATGTGGCTAGATAGCTGAGCCCGCAGAGGGCGATGGCCGTTAGGATTATAAGGGGATACCGCACGATCTCAGGTGAGGAGGCATGCCTCCTAGCTGGGACCCCTCCATGGGACCTGGAAGCAAAAGCCAAGGGTCTGCGTTTCGAGAAATCGAGGCCCAGCGGTCCCTGCTCCACCAGGAAAACGTGGAGATATGGAAGGTGCGACTTCAGCAACCAAAGGGGGGATTCGCCACAATCGCGGCCGTCAGATCGGTCATGGACGAGTGGCTGGAGAGGAGAGACGGTGCTCTCTCCTACCGGTTGTCACAGATACCGGGCACGGTAGCTTCGGTAAGTATCTGTGGCGAAGATACCGGGAATCCACAGCACTGCGAGGACCGCAGCGATGACACAGCGCTGCGGTCCTCGCAGTGCAGTGCACGGCAAGATTAAGTCTATTATAAAAAAAATTCAGTCCGGTCAATTCAATTATTAAGTCAATTATTTTAAAATAGCCTTAATCATTAATCTCTTTTATGATTAAGCCAACACGCCATTTTAGATTTACCATCACATTCAAAGAAACCCCTACAATTAAAATTTTCAAAATATCTTCGATGTAATAAATTCTTAAAAGTGTTTACTTTACTTGTTGTGTGTGTTTACTTTTTTATTTATCAACCGATTGACATGAAATAAACACTAAATGTTAAGTAAAGCAAACCTCAACACAATAAAAAAACCGTGTTGCAGTCGGTTAAGCGGTTACTGAGATAAACGTGCACAAACGTACAGACAAACAGATATGCAGACATACAGACATACAGACAAACAGACAAAAATTCTAAATATCATTGTTTTGGGTTCTATTGCGTTCATAAAGCCCCCTTATAATATTTTATCTTATTTATCTTCCATGTACAGACAGCGACCTGTTACGATTTTATTATAATATATATATATATATATGTAGGATTGAGTGGTGTCAGGTGGCACGTTGCTACATTCCGATGTAACCATCACTTTGTAGGTAGTTCGGCGAGGAAACCAGGAATCGTGGTATAAAGGAATAATGCGTGGTTTAGTTAACACTCATTTAGTCAATCGTATAACTAACACTAAACACAAAGAACCTCCTAGGACTAACTAAATCTACACTGTTATAACATTCCACCAGAGCACGTGGGCGCGTGCGCACCGGTCGATCGTTGCACCAATAATGCCCGAGACTCGACTGACGACGTCCTGATATGTCGTGCGAGGCCGCCCCTCCAGCGCTCGGTGTTATGTCACCTGTCAATGTCACTTGTCATTAGGATCACATTTGAAGTGTGCCGTCACGGCCAACCCTGACTATCGCACGTCCTCGGGCGAAACACCTGTAGAAATTTAAGAATGCGTTAATGATCGCTCGTCCATTCCTGACAGAGATTGTGAACTTAACTTCCTTTCCCAATAAGCCGGGCGTACTAAGCCCTTTAAACCAAATAGTACTTGAAACGGGTCGAGGCATCCGAGGCCTCTTAAACTAGCTAGCGCAACACACAGACATGGCTCAGGCATACGAGGCCTTCCCAACCAGTCCAACCTTCAACAAAGACGTGGCCCAGGCGTACGTACCTCTTTTAACCAGTCTAAGTAGACGTGGCCTGGGTATACGCAGCCTCTTCAACCAGCCCTACCAACATAGACGTGGCTCGGGCGCACGTACACATTTCAAGCGTACGCGGCCCCTTCAACCAGTCCGACCAACACAGACGTGGCCCGGGCGCACGTACACATTTCAAGCGTACGCGGCCCCTTCAACCAGTCCGAACAACACAGACGTGGCCCGGGCGCACGTACACATTTCAAGCGTACGCGGCCCCTTCAACCAGTCCGACCAACACAGACGTGGCCCGGGCGCACGTACACATTTCAAGCGTACGCGGCCCCTTCAACCAGTCCGACCAACACAGACGTGGCCCGGGCGCACGTACACATTTCAAGCGTACGTGGCCCCTTCAACCAGTCCGACCAACACAGACGTGGCCCGGGCGCACGTACACATTTCAAGCGTACGCGGCCCCTTCAACCAGTCCGACCAACACAGACGTGGCCCGGGCGCGCGTACACATTTCATGCGTACGCGGCCCCTTCAACCAGTCCGACCAACACAGACGTGGCCCGGGCGCACGTACACATTTCAAGCGTACGCGGCCCCTTCAACCAGTCCGACCAACACAGACGTGGCCCGGGCGCACGTACACATTTCAAGCGTACGTGGCCCCTTCAACCAGTCCGACCAACACAGACGTGGCCCGGGCGCACGTACACATTTCAAGCGTACGCGGCCCCTTCAACCAGTCCAACCAACACAGACGTGGCCCAGGCGCACGTAACCTTTTCAACCAGTCCAACCAGACGTCGTCTAGGCTTACGCGGCCTCTCCAACCAGTCTGACCAACAAAGACGTGGCCCAGGCGCACGTATCCTCTTGAACCAGCCTAAACAGACGTGGCTCAGGCATACGTGACCTCTTCAACCAGTCTTCCCCATAACAAAAGCGTGACTTTGTATAGCGGCAGAGGTTCATACATAAATCGACTCACGAATCTGTAGAACGTGAAAGAGGCACACAAAGGTCGCAAATCCTGGCGATTCGCTTCAGAAAGAAAAGGAACAGTCTCACCGGATGACGTCAGCAGTGCACCTCCAGCTGTGATGTTAGTTCTGCGACACGGCCATCACGACGACTCACACGTCCTCGTGTGAAGCATCGCAAACATTTACAGCATCTGAAACAACAGTTTATCCAAAGTACAGAATCTTTTGCTCGACCTTCCTGACCGAAGAGTCGGGCATCAGCTAAATAAACTCGACATATTAAGTCTGCATTATTTTATTCAAAACAGTTCGCAACGCTTATTAAATCTGATCACAATACATACATACAAACACATACACACAGTCACGCTCCCATAGGCAGAGGCACAGTATACGCCCACATTTCACCTTATGGTTTTATGTCCCACGCAATAGGTGGCGAGCCTATTGCTGTGTTTCTGCTATTTTTTTACTCTTGATTATTTTGATCTCTTGAGTATTGCTGATCACAATAGGTACTCAATTAAATCGAAATCGGCGAGTCCAGTATGCAATACTCTTAACTCAACCTAAAGCCTCCATCCGGCCAGGTAGTGGGACTTCCATCCTGTACCCACTTCAGATAATGGTATGAATTGAACCAGAAAATGCCTACCTTCGGCACTTTTTTTTTTATACCACTAAGGTGGCAGACAAGGACTGGTGGTCACCGTAGCATATGAACGCTTGCAACACCAGAGGCGCCACCACTCCCGTGCTGCCGACCCTGTAAAAAAACCTTCAAAGACCCCTTTCAAAGAACCCTATGCTGTAGGCTTTTCCTTACGGCTTGACGACGTAGGTCACTATAAAGACCCATGGCTAGCATGAATCTGCGCGCGGCCAGAGTAATTCGCATGCTACACTCACTCACTCACGTGAAGGTCTTACTCCTTCATCATCATTTGTCAGGTAAGTCTTTAAAGAATCTACTCACATGAAGGTCTAACCCCTTCGTCATCTCAACGACCTACTTAATGGAAAAAGAAAAGGACTACGTGACCTGTAATTTGCAAGGTCCATCCTCGTAGCACGTCGATCTTCATGACTACCCAGCAGCTCGATGAGGATACGCCTCCCGTAGCTCCGGCACAACATAATCTGCTAGTGACCGCGCCGCCCGTGCCGCACGCTGTTAGTTTTCACACCAGTGCTCGCGCAAGCCGCTGTCGACCCGCGCTCTGCTTCTCCGCTGCGCTGGCGATGGAGCACCCACAGCGGCCACAGCGCAACCGTTCACGAAGAAGTTACATGAAAATTAACAAAATTTAGAGTTAAAGTACACCGGTAACAAGTTACTGTACATGTCTTCCGCCAAAACGTTATGAGGGATGACATAATATTGGTTCCATTCCCTGAATAGATTATTTTTTTGCCCATTATATAAGCGGCGGTTGCTCATACCTACATTTCATTATTTATAACCAATATTTCGAGGAAAGATTATGTCACATTGGAATAATCAAACCATTCGAACTTGTATCACTCCCGGTCAACAAAACACTCATTGGGCAACCATTAAACCATCTTGTAGCCGGTACCGTCAGTTACAACTAAAATCACTGGTCTGATAATTACACTAAGAAATTACGATCAGATAACGCAGGAGTCATAACTTGTAAACGAATTTTATTCACAGCTTGTAATCTATCAAAAATTTAAACCTTACAATCTTACCTATTAAAAGTTCTAAGGGACTAGCCTGCGTGACCTAATTCATGGTGCAATTGAGAGAGAGCTGTACGTTTGAACAGAGCATCCCGTCACGAGCGACTTCTTAGTTCCATATATGTTCATACATGGAGTTCATCTTCAGTATCTCGGATTCTCTCTTCCTGGTTGTAGGCTTTCGAATTACATGTTGCTATTAAATAAAGCTTGATAATAACGGACTCACAAAATTCCTTGAAGTCTCTGCTGGTGGAGTACCGTCCTTGATCGCCAATCATGTAGATAAGTATGCCGAATAACGAACACTATAATTCAGTGTCTTATACTGCTGCTTATATCGATGCTAAGTGTAGGATGAAATGATGCGTACTTAGTACCTGGTATAATGACAGCCATTTCATCGACAGACGGGACCTTACCGCTAACCTCCGAAGCCCGAAAGTGCTTGTACATGAAAGAGTCACAAAGTGGTTACCCATCCAAGGACTGCCACAGTAAAAGCTGCTTACGACAAAATGAATTTACAGAACACCAAGACCGCAGGACTACAAGCGCTTCTATTGAACTGATAACTTCCTTTTGGTTGTTCATACACTAAGTTTTCTGGTCGCATCAATGTGTGTGGTGTGTCAGGGTAGTGCCACCCTGGTATTGGTGTTCGTTTTAACCTGTACTTTACCTGATAAATGATATCGCGCGGCTGTCTGTAAATTTATTTAAATTTTCTTATAACCCTCGGCATGTTCTTGAAGCAGTTAAGTTCATAAGCGTGAACGCAGTAACCTCTCGTGGACATCGTTGATGACAGAACATCAGAACGATCTAAGGACCATTTGCAAACAAAGAGTTTTACCAAATCGCTAGATTTCCGGTGTAGCACATCTGATCCTGGCCCTTTGGGTCCTGAGTGATCCCCGAGGAAGCTTTCCATTATTCAGGTAGGATACGAGTTTTAAGAGCTCTCCATCCTTCTGCTGTTCCGCAATCAGCTATTGGTCAGCAAATTCCGCTGATTGATCAATACACTCTCTTTGCAGCACTGTAGGGGATTATTTTCTGAAAAGAAGTGTGCATGTAATATTTCCTAGCCAATGCCTTCCTAACCAATTCGACATCACCATATGAAATTCAAATGAGACAAGCGGCACTATGTCCGCTTTCGCCCATGTGGACTGCATGAATGCAGTCTTTGACCACACCAAACTTGCTGTTATGCAAATGATGATAACATAATTTCCAACTGCATGAGTGAGAGCTTCGAGCCTTTTCTGACGCTAAATCTAAGATCGTAGAGAGATCGACCTCCATGTAACCTTACTAATTGTTCCGAGAAGCAACAAAAAAAATATAACGGTTTAGGACTGTGTGTCCTCAATCGCAGTAGTCTACACACATCCTGTCCGTACAGTCTTGTTTCATTTTAAACTACAGAATGGAACTTGCAAATAATGATCAACTACAGCGAATTATATTGGCTCTTAAGTATGTACGAGAACCGACTGGTGTGCTCCTCCAGGGTCAAACTGCAAGGGTATCACCGATAATAAACGTGTGATTGAAGAATTCAAGTTTCTGATTTCAGTTTCCTTATAGGAGGGATGTTATTGTCTCACGTACTGGTCAATCTAATTTCTATTTCTTTTTTTTTTTTTTTTTTTTATGAAGGGCGCCATGTGATACGGTTGGACGTAAAATTACGTCAAATCATGATCGTTTCTAGCCAGCCTAGTGGCCAAGTAAAACAAAAAAAAGGGATTTCATAAGTTACGCCATCAGTATCAGTGGTCAGAATTTCTACAGGCGATCTCACGAAAGTTAATCCAGTATCTGTTGCAGTCACACTATAACAAAGTCTTTAATTCTTAAATTTACAGAAGATGGATTCTTCCACTGCCGAATATTCGGTATCAGAATAGAAATAAACATGAAACTGCTCACCAAAGTAATCCTGAAGGTGCGTGCGTACTTTCTGTGACAGAAATTACCGCGTTACTGCTGCTTCAACAGAAAATGCCATATTTCCGTTTCTGTATCGCCATAAAAATGCATACTCTATCGCCACGTGGGCGACTGAGTTTCATCCCACTTCTGATGTAGGATTGAGTGGTGTCAGGTGGCACGTTGCTACATTCCGATGTAACCATCACTTTGTAGGTAGTTCGGCGAGGAAACCAGGAATCGTGGTATAAAGGAATAATGCGTGGTTTAGTTAACACTCATTTAGTCAATCGTATAACTAACACTAAACACAAAGAACCTCCTAGGACTAACTAAATCTACACTGTTATAACATTCCACCAGAGCACGTGGGCGCGTGCGCACCGGTCGATCGTTGCACCAATAATGCCCGAGACTCGACTGACGACGTCCTGATATGTCGTGCGTGGCCGCCCCTCCAGCGCTCGGTGTTATGTCACCTGTCAATGTCACTTGTCATTAGGATCACATTTGAAGTGTGCCGTCATATATATGTAGGATTGAGTGGTGTCAGGTGGCACGTTGCTACATTCCGATGTAACCATCACTTTGTAGGTAGTTCGGCGAGGAAACCAGGAATCGTGGTATAAAGAAATAATGCGTGGTTTAGTTAACACTCATTTAGTCAATCGTATAACTAACACTAAACACAAAGAACCTACTAGGACTAACTAAATCTACACTGTTATAACATTCCACCAGAGCACGTGGGCGCGTGCGCACCGGTCGATCGTTGCACCAATAATGACCGAGACTCGACTGACGACGTCCTGATATGTCGTGCGTGGCCGCCCCTCCAGCGCTCGGTGTTATGTCACCTGTCAATGTCACTTGTCATTAGGATCACATTTGAAGTGTGCCGTCACGGCCAACCCTGACTATCGCACGTCCTCGGGCGAAACACCTGTAGAAATTTAAGAATGCGTTAATGATCGCTCGTCCATTCCTGACAGAAATTGTGAACTTAACTTCCTTTCCCAATAAGCCGGGCGTACTAAGCCCTTTAAACCAAATAGTACTTGAAACGGGTTGAGGCATCCGAGGCCTCTTAAACTAGCTAGCGCAACACACAGACATGGCTCAGGCATACGAGGCCTTCCCAACCAGTCCAACCTTCAGCAAAGACGTGGCCCAGGCGTACGTACCTCTTTTAACCAGTCTAAGTAGACGTGGCCTGGGTATACGCAGCCTCTTCAACCAGCCCTACCAACATAGACGTGGCTCGGGCGCACGTACACATTTCAAGCGTACGCGGCCCCTTCAACTAGTCCGACCAACACAGACGTGGCCCAGGCGCACGTATCCTTTTGAACCAGCCTAAACAGACGTGGCTCAGGCATACGTGACCTCTTCAACCAGTCTTCCCCATAACAAAAGCGTGACTTTGTATAGCGGCAGAGGTTCATACATAAATCGACTCACGAATCTGTAGAACGTGAAAGAGGCACACAAAGGTCGCGAATCCTGGCGATTCGCTTCAGAAAGAAAAGGAACAGTCTCACCGGATGACGTCAGCAGTGCACCTCCAGCTGTGATGTTAGTTCTGCGACACGGCCATCACGACGACTCACACGTCCTCGTGTGAAGCATCGCAAACATTTACAGCATCTGAAACAACAGTTTATCCAAAGTACAGAATCTTTTGCTCGACCTTCCTGACCGAAGAGTCGGGCATCAGCTAAATAAACTCGACATATTAAGTCTGCATTATTTTATTCTAAACAGTTCGCAACGCTTATTAAATCTGATCACAATACATACATACAAACACATACACACAGTCACGCTCCCATAGGCAGAGGCACAGTATACGCCCACATTTCACCTTATGGTTTTATGTCCCACGCAATAGGTGGTGAGCCTATTGCTGTGTCTCTGCTATTTTTTTTTACTCTTGATTATTGCTGATCACAATAGGTACTCAATTAAATCGAAATCGGCGAGTTCAGTATGCAATACTCTTAACTCAACCTAAAGCCTCCATCCGGCCAGGTAGTGGGACTTCCATCCTGTACCCACTTCAGATAATGGTATGAATTGAACCAGAAAATGCCTACCTTCGGCACTTTTTTTTTTATACCACTAAGGTGGCAGACAAGGACTGGTGGTCACCGTAGCATATGAACGCTTGCAACACCAGAGGCGCCACCACTCCCGTGCTGCCGACCCTGTAAAAACCTTCAAAGACCCCTTTCAAAGAACCCTATGCTGTAGGCTTTTCCTTACGGCTTGACGACGTAGGTCACTATAAAGACCCATGGCTAGCATGAATCTGCGCGCGGCCAGAGTAATTCGCATACTACACTCACTCACTCGCGTGAAGGTCTTACTCCTTCATCATCATTTGTCAGGTAAGTCTTTAAAGAATCTACTCACATGAGGGTCTAACCCCTTCGTCATCTCAACGACCTACTTAATGGAAAAAGAAAAGGACTACGTGACCTGTAATTTGCAAGGTCCATCCTCGTAGCACGTCAATCTTCATAACTACCCAGCAGCTCGATGAGGATACGCCTCCCGTAGCTCCGGCACAACATAATCTGCTAGTGACCGCGCCGCCCGTGCCGCACGCTGTTAGTTTTCACACCAGTGCTCGCGCAAGCCGCTGTCGACCCGCGATCTGCTTCTCCGCTGCGCTGGCGATGGAGCACCCACAGCGGCCACAGCGCAACCGTTCACGAAGAAGTTACATGAAAATTAACAAAATTTAGAGTTAAAGTACACCGGTAACAAGTTACTGTACATGTCTTCCGCCAAAACGTTATGAGGGATGACATAATATTAGTTCCATTCCCTGAATAGTTTTTTTTTTTTTGCCCATTATATAAGCGGCGGTTGCTCATACCTACATTTCATTATTTATAACCAATATTTTGAGGAAAGATTATGTCACATTGGAATAATCAAACCATTCGAACTTGTATCACTCCTGGTCAACAAAACACTCATTGGGCAACCATTAAACCATCTTGTAGCCGGTACCGTCAGTTACAACTAAAATCACTGGTCTGATAATTACACTAAGAAATTACGATCAGATAACACAGGAGTCATAACTTGTAAGCGAATTTTATTCACAGCTTGTAATCTATCAAAAATTTAAACCTTACAATCTTACCTATTAAAAGTTCTAAGGGACTAGCCTGCGTGACCTAATTCATGGTGCAATTTGAGAGAGAGCTGTACGTTTGAACAGAGCATCCCGTCACGAGCGACTACTTAGTTCCATATATGTTCATACATGGAGTTCATCTTCAGTATCTCGGATTCTCTCTTCCTGGTTGTAGGCTTTCGAATTACATGTTGCTATTAAATAAAGCTTGATAATAACGGACTCACAAAATTCCTTGAAGTCTCTGCTGGCGGAGTACCGTCCTTGATCGCCAATCATGTAGATAAGTATGCCGAATAACGAACACTATAATTCAGTGTCTTATACTGCTGCTTATATCGATGCTAAGTGTAGGATGAAATGATGCGTACTTAGTACCTGGTACCTATAATGACAGCCATTTCATCGACAACCGGGACCTTACCGCTAACCTCCGAAGCCCGAAAGTGCTTGTACATGAAAGAGTCACAAAGTGGTTACCCATCCAAGGACTGCCACAGTAAAAGCTGCTTACGACAAAATGAATTTACAGAACACCAAGACCGCAGGACTACAAGCGCTTCTATTGAACTGATAACTTCCTTTTGGTTGTTCATACACTAAGTTTTCTGGTCGCATCAATGTGTGTGGTGTGTCAGGGTAGTGCCACCCTGGTATTGGTGTTCGTTTTAACCTGTACTTTACCTGATAAATGATATCGCGCGGCTGTCTGTAAATTTATTTAAATTTTCTTATAACCCTCGGCATGTTCTTGAAGCAATAAAGTTCATAAGCGTGAACGCAGTAACCTCTCGTGGACATCGTTGATGACAGAACATCAGAACGATCTAAGGACCATTTGCAAACAAAGAGTTTTACCAAATCGCTAGATTTCCGGTGTAGCACATCTGATCCTGGCCCTTTGGGTCCTGAGTGATCCCCGAGGAAGCTTTCCATTATTCAGGTAGGATACGAGTTTTAAGAGCTCTCCATCCTTCTGCTGTTCCGCAATCAGCTATTGGTCAGCAAATTCCGCTGATTGATCAATCAGCGGAATTTGCTGACCTGATACACTCTCTTTGCAGTACTGTAGGGGATTATTTTCTGAAAAGAAGTGTGCATGTAATATTTCCTAGCCAATGCTTTCCTAACCAATTGGACATCACCATATGAAATTCAAATGAGACAAGCGGCACTATGTCCGCTTTCGCCCATGTGGACTGCATGAATGCAGTCTTTGACCACACCAAACTTGCTGTTATGCAAATGATGATAACATAATTTCCAACTGCATGAGTGAGAGCTTCGAATCTTTTCTGACGCTAAATCTAAGATTGTAGAGAGATCGACCTCCATGTAACCTTACTAATTGTTCCGAGAAGCAACAAAAAAAAATAACGGTTTAGGACTGTGTGTCCTCAATCGCAGTAGTCTACACACATCCTGTCCGTACAGTCTTGTTTCATTTTAAACTACAGAATGGAACTTGCAAATAATGATCAACTACAGCGAATTATATTGGCTCTTAAGTATGTACGAGAACCGACTGGTGTGCTCCTCCTGGGTCAAACTGCAAGGGTATCACCGATAATAAACGTGTGATTGAAGAATTCAAGTTTCTGATTTCAGTTTCCTTATAGGAGGGATGTTATTGTCTCACGTACTGGTTAATCTAATTAATGAAGGGCGCCATGTGATACGGTTGGACGTAAAATTACGTCAAATCATGATCGTTTCTAGCCAGCCCAGTGGCCTAGTAAAACAAAAAAAGGGATTTCAAAAGTTACGCCATCAGTATCAGTGGTCAGAATTTCTACAGGCGATCTCACGAAAGTTAATCCAGTATCAGCTGTTGCAGTCACACTATAACAAAGTCTTTAATTCTTAAATTTACAGAAGATAGATTCTTCCACTGCCGAATATTCGGTATCAGAATAGAAATAAACATGAAACTGCTCACCAAAGTAATCCTGAAGGTGCGTGCGTACTTTCTGTGACAGAAATTACCGCGTTACTGCTGCTTCAACAGAAAATGCCATATTTCCGTTTCTGTATCGCCATAAAAATGCATACTCTATCGCCACGTGGGCGACTGAGTTTCATCCCACTTCTGATGTAGGATTGAGTGGTGTCAGGTGGCACGTTGCTACATTCCGATGTAACCATCACTTTGTAGGTAGTTCGGCGAGGAAACCAGGAATCGTGGTATAAAGAAATAATGCGTGGTTTAGTTAACACTCATTTAGTCAATCGTATAACTAACACTAAACACAAAGAACCTCCTAGGACTAACTAAATCTACACTGTTATAACATTCCACCAGAGCACGTGGGCGCGTGCGCACCGGTCGATCGTTGCACCAATAATGACCGAGACTCGACTGACGACGTCCTGATATGTCGTGCGTGGCCGCCCCTCCAGCGCTCGGTGTTATGTCACCTGTCAATGTCACTTGTCATTAGGATCACATTTGAAGTGTGCCGTCATATATATATACAAGCTGTAGATTTAGTAGTGTGCAGTACTTGCACACGTGATTCTACTGCCTACACTCGTTAATACTGTGTGATAAAAAAAAATTTTTTTTTTAGTCTTTTTTCATATTGAATTCGTTTTTTAATTCCAACGGGAACTCTGCCTAACCTCCACTGACTAATAATACGTGAACCTATGAAACAGAAAAACCGGTCAAGTGCGAGTTCCGTACCAAAAAACGGCAAAAGGTGAGCGGTGAACGCTCGAACGCAGCCAGTATACCTAATACCTACAAACGATCAGCTGGACGCTAGAGGTCATAGCACTGGATAATAAATAGGCATTATGCGAGTATCATTTACAATCTTTCGCTTTTTAGATTTATTATTAATTATTGAGTACTTACTTAAATTTATGTTCACGTATTATTGGCCAGTGGGTACAGGCAGAGGTCCTTTGCAAATAAAATCAAATTTAACATGAAAAAAAAAAAACGTTTTTTTTATCACAAAATATTAACGGGTGTAGGCAGTAGAGTCACGTGTGCAAGTATTGCACACTACTAAATCTACAGCCGGTATATATATGTATTGATGATAATAATATGTAATAGATAGATATTATATATTTACAATATAAAATTTAAAATACAATACAAAAACACCTTTACACCTAATAAAATAAAGAATGACTAAAATGTCTAAGTCTATTGATTGTCGAACATCACTATTGTAGCGGGTCACCCTTTTTTGTATCAGTGACAGTTGCACTTGTCATTTTACTGACTGAGATTAATAATCCGACTTTAGGAAGTTTATAAACTTTCGTAGGATTCTAAACGGGAGATAAATTGTAATATTTTACGTCCACATTTTCGTAAATTTATCAATTTCCGACGTCACACGGTGAATTTAAAAACTAACGTATATCTATTCGTAAGTTTAAATATGGTTTGCCCAATCACAGAAACTCTTTTAAATATACGCATCTTTGAAATACGTAAAATAACACACTGCTCTCTGATTGGTCAATGTTTATAGCTTGTGACCATAGACTTTGGTACAATCAGACTTGACAAACTATAAATTGGAAGTGAATGGTTAACACCCCGACTCAGAGTACCCCGACTCGGGTAGGTTAGGTTAGAAGGCTAGGCGGGAGCGGAGCTCCCACCTTAGCCTTCGTCGTTATTTTTTTTTTATTTTTTGTTAGCCCACTGTAGTACTTTTGTAACTCTGCATCAAAGTGTTCACGTGAGTTGTTCAACCAATCAACATACACTTCGCCTTCGTCGGATTATTTAACGGCAAGACGTCGGAAATTGATAAATTTACGAAAATGTGGACGTAAAATATTACAATTTATCTCCCGTTTAGAATCCTACGAAAGTTTATAAACTTCCTAGAAAATTTATCAACTTACGAGTCTTGTTATGTTTCGGTGACATATACATATAGTAAATAATAATAAATATTCACGGACATCTCACACAACGCTATCTGATCCCAAAGTAAGCTAGGAATAACCTGCTTGTGTTATGGGTTTAGACCACGGATATTAATACTTTTAAATACATACATATTATACATAGAAACACCCAGACTCTTGAGACAAAAATTTATGGGTCACACAAATATTTGTCTCCGGTGGGAATCGAACCCACGACCTCCAGCGCCGCAGGCGGTACACGGTGTGTTATAGAAGCCGATTTGCGGTCACGTCCGTTTTATATACTCTTTGTAAAGAGAATTTTAAAACAAACTACCTAAAAAAACTTCTGTTACTGTATGTCTCACAGTTTTTGAGAAATTAAAAAAATCATCAATCACATATAAATAATCGATGACAGAAGTCCTAAAAAAAAGAAAAAAAATATTTTCTGTAACAACCTAAATTTTTTTTTTTTCAAAACTTGTATTGTAGCATTTGTTTGAAATTGATTTATATGTATAATATTAATATGTATTGCCATAAAAAAAAACTAGATGCTAAAAACACGCGGTTCGTAGGATATGATTTTTTTTAAATCTTGCTTAGGGTTGTCAAAAATTAAGTTATTGTGTGAAATGTACCATTTATGATCCGCAAAGTTTTTACTGATGAATCACTCTGATGATGTTATAGGTAAATATTAGGTACTAATTGTAAATATACTATTCTCAAGGCAAAAGATACGCTACTTGGCAATTTTTCTTCTATGAAGGTCATCGTGTGGTATTGGGAAGGGATCCGCCCTCGTTAGGCATACGCTAAAACCCAATATCAGTACACGACGACTGGAGAAGCGGGGGTGAGGCGTCATGGAGCCGTTAAAGACCCATGGCACCACTTTGCCTCAACAGGAACTGACCCATTCTGTTGGGGGATGTCATCTCGGGCCTCGACCGAGTGACTTAATGCTAGAGGGGCATGAGGGCGCCAACCCGCATGCTGGTCAGCGAGTGGCAAATGTAGGTGCTCTTCACTCTCCGGGTGTACCTATGAATATGTTAGGAGACACATCGACGAACTTGAGCGTCGATAAAAAAGTAACAGCTGTAACTCGTCTTGAAATGTTAAAATCTTTAGAAAATCAAGCTCATTTACAAGGTTCAAAAAAGTGACCTCTGGACCTTTCTTCATCTGAACGCATTACTATAATATTAAATACCCTATATCTCAAAGGCATCCCTGATAATATTCATATATCCAGCACCGATAACAAAACCATTGCAAATTTTTTTCAAGAATTTGAAAAAACGCCTTGTGGAGTCAACTGGTTACCCAAGGGCTGGCAGTTTTCTCGCTCAACGAATAGGTATTGCTATTCAAAGGGGGAATGCTGCTAGTATTTTGGGCACAATGCCACGGGGGCCTTATTTAGGTTTAGTTTAGATAGTAATAATGTTTTTTTTTTTTTTTTTTTTTTATATTCAGCTCGCCAAATTGACGTCGCCACGATGGATAACCGTGGCGCATCTTGCGATTGGGGGCCACTTCTTACAGCGGTCCTCAAGTTGGCGGCCCTGTGATGTGCCTCTTCACGCTCCTCTTAAAGAACCCGGGGTTGTAAGATGACGGAAACACGTGTGCGGGCAGGTCGTTCCAAGTTTTTATAGTTCGACAGAGGAACGATCTTTTGAAACGCTCGGTTCTGGCGAAGATTCTCTCCACTGTGTATGAGTGGCATCTCTGCCCGGCACGCGTTGTTCGGGATCGGAAAGGTGATGGTGGGATCAGATTGAAGAGCTCTTCAGAACATTCGCCGTGATACATTCGGTAGAAGGCAGCCAAGGACGCTACGGTTCTTCGCTGCGCCAACGGTTCGAGGCCTCCCGTCACCTCAGGACAACCAATTATGTAAATATAGATATGTAATAATTATGTTTCTCTGTAATTTTTAACAATAAATGTAGTGCAAATAAACCATCACTGCATTTCTTTGTAGATGTGAAAAAGTTTACCAAGCAGCATGCCGAAATCGTGGAAGGTTTTTGAATAAAAATAAGAACTGGCTTTCAAAAAAGTTTACACTAAGCAGTTCCATTAACATAAATAACGATAAGCATCTAGCTCGAACACATTTACTAGAAAAAAAGATTATTTTGCCGCCGAACGAACAGGAACCCATAATTGCAAGTCAAAAAATATTAACAGTCGCCTCAACGTCCATAAAATCTATTAGCGTACTGGATGCTTCTTCCACTTTGATTCCATTTGAAGACATCAGCAATCGTAGTCAGAAAAGTGAATAGAAAAGTTTCGAACAACACCATGAAGACCAACCTAAGGAAAATCTGATTGTTTTGGGGTCGGAAAACCGACCGGACCCCATGAGTGTCTTATTACCTTCAACGCTGAGTGTATCTAACATATCACTAGATGCACCTTGCACCTCAAAACAATATGAAGACTTGACCAAACGAAGTCAGAGACGGGCAAGAAAAAGTCTTGAAGTGGTTCTTTTTCGAGTTCCCGCGTCTATGGGGGGTTTCGGGTGTGACCCCGCTTCTAAGGGGGGGGGCGTGCGTGAGTTGCTCACGTCACGCTGCCGTCATGGGCCTGCTTCTGAAAGGACGGTGAGCGGCCCTCTCACCGTCCTCAGACCCCCGGTCATAGAGGCCGATAGTCCTCGGCGAAGACACGACGGCGGCGCCCAGGGCGCCGGCTGCGGAACTCGGGAAGGAGAGTTCTCTCCCGCACCCGGCCCGCCGCCTCCTTCGCGAGCATGACCTGCTCGCAGAAAGAGGCGGCGCAGTCCCACTTACTCCCGCTGGAGAGCATGGCTCGCACCATGGCCTCGAGCGAGAGAGTGTCCACGCCCAGACCCACTACGAGGACCTGGCGCTGTTGTGCCCACGCCGTGCACTCCACCAGCGTGTGGAGCGCCGTGTCGTCGCTGCGGTCCTCGCAGTGCTGACACTCGGCTATATGTGAGGCTTACACATAACAGATAGTTGTGTACCTTACTTCAAAAGATTTAAGCTATTAACACTACAGGGCCTATGCATAAAAGAAATGGCTTCATTTGTCAAGACAAACTTGAATCTGTTTAAAAAATGGTCATTTTGTAAAACTGTGCAATTTCATCCTACATACCACTATGCAAGTTATTTTATTAAAACGTTCTGGGCAGCGATTCGCATATTAACTTGCCTCAACGCTCTGCGGAGAATTTTAACTATTGGAAATTCCGAGTAAGATGTCTTACCTATAGAAAGAAAAGCAATTGTTGGATACTTTGGACGCCGATGTCGACAAGGTCGTCAAGAAAAATGATGCGCGAGCTAAGTCCTTTATAGTGCAATGCATAACAGATAAACATTTACAGCAAAAGGAATGTTTGCCGCCATATGCTTAATTTTTGAAAGAAAATTCATGGTGAGTCATTTGCATAAAAGAAAGAAGTTTTTAACCCTGAAATTGGACACTAACGAAAAATTAGAGGAATATTTTTTAAAGTTCGAATCTATAATGAGAGAACTTGAGAACGCGGACAAAAAGCTAGACTAGGAGGAGAAATAACTTATATTTTATTGAGTTTAACAGAAAATTTTAATGCCGTCATAACTGCATTGGAAACAGTAAATAATAAGCTGTCTTTAGATTTTGTTTGGGCAAGATAGTTAGACGTGGACCTGAAGCGTATTAAACATAATAATCAAATGGATGGAGTTGCATTTTAGATATTTTAGATGTCAAAATAGCATCGATATAGATTACAAATAAAAGGTCTAACACATAAAAGGTCCGCTTTGACATTTGTCTTCATTTGTGAAGTTTCAGTTTTCACAAAAACAACAAGAATAATTATCAGTCTTCAGAATCATTTTCTTCAAATAATGAGCCAAAGTCGTATGTTGAGCTATCGTCACCAGTATTTATACGAGTAATTCTCTCTTTTTTATTCTTCTCTTTTTTCGAGTGGCAACACTCGCGCTGTTGACATTGCCTCCGTAATTTAAAATTGTTTATTTATGAAAATATAATAATAATGTGCCTAAAAAGTTGTGCAATCAAGTATAATAACAGTGCCATATATGTGATATTGTTCGTAAGAATAAATCTAATGAATATAATAGATAAATTGACGAGTTATGGACTAACGAATTTTAAAAGTGAAAATGCAGATTTAGCAATAAAAGTGAACTGAATGTTATCATAATACGGTTAACAAGCAGTCTCAAATAGAAATAATATAATAGGAGTGATTTTGGGAATAAAATAAGATATCAGAAATTGAAATTTTTATTGGATTATCTACCCTTACTTGACATTTATGTAAGTACAAAAATGGATTCAATCAATGTGACGCAGCGAAAACCCTGTAGGACTGTTTCTTTAGATGACATTACAAGCCTTCATGACAATTCATTAATATTTGATGCTACTATGGCTAGCCTCCCGGATGATTCGCATTATAGTCAAATTATTAAAGAATTAAACTGTAAGATACAAAAACTTAGCAATGATCTTGAAATAGCACACAATGAAATAGAAAATTTAAATAGTGAAAATTTCCGCCTAAAAGGTGACCTTCACTCATCATTACAACTGATATCTACATATAAGAATTTAAGTACTCCTAGCAAAAAAATTAACCACAAAACTCCAATTTCATTACTGAAGAAGAAATCATTGCATTCATCGTTGTCTGCTTGTGCTTCACCTGTTCAGGATTCTGTCCTTAAAAGTAATATCAGTCCTGTAGAGTGTATAGAGTCATTGCCTTGTAATAGTATATTGAATAGCGTGCAACATGTATACAACACAACGGTCTGTCATGAGGTTTCAATTAACAATATAAAGCCTAATAATAATGATCATCATTCTGATACACCGCCTTCAACCATAGACATTAAAGACTCAAGAAGGAAAATTCTTATACTTGCCGATGACCAAGGATTTAAAATGCGACCTACTCTTCAAAAATTGATTGGTGATGAATATCTGATCAGCTGTGTATGGAAGTCTGGGGCAACTTTGGACCAATTACTCTCTATGTCTAAAGTGGAACTGAGTAAATTGACTAAGAGAGATTATGTTATCATTATGGGAGGTTTACATGATAAAAAACCATATAAATCACTATTTTGCCTTCAAAACTTTCTAACTGATTTAAATAATTGCAATATTGTAGTTTGTAATGTTCCTTATAATAGATATTTGAATGAGGATAAATTTAACTATGAAATAAGATTTATATCTTCTAGATTTGACCATGTTAAGTTTACGGACTTAAGCATTCATGCTTACACACCAATAAGCCGAGTTTTACATAAGTGCCGATTGTTGCTAAAAGAAATTCTACACATTGACTACAAAATAAAACATATTGAGTACTTGAACCATAAAAGTAAGTATGTGGAACGCCATACCCCTATTTGTATAGATAGTAGTACCCAAACGGAATCCCAACTAGATTGCAATACCAACCGTACACAAGATATGTCCCAAAATCCCAATACTGAGCATAATTCAATTTTACCACCAAATGAGCTTTTTCATGTATAAACAAATTAAAATAATTCATCAAAATATTGATGGCTTGATCAATAAATCTAATAAGCTATTGGTGTGCTTAGAGACCGATAAGGAAAAATTGGGTTTTCTTGGGGTTTTATGTATTACAGAACACAACATGGTGACTAGTGATAAAAACAATTTAAGGATTCCTAACTACATTCTGGGTTCTGCTTTTTTCAGAAAAAATCGTCGAGGTGGGTCATGTATATTGGTGCATACCTCACTTGAATTTATTCCAATCTATGACATTAAAAGCTATTCACATGAGAATATTATGGAGTGTTCAGGCATAGAGTTGACAGAACATAGTTTACAAATAATATGCATCTATAGACCACCCAAATCAAATAATGAGGACATACAGAAATTCTTTACCTTATTCGATCTGCTACTTGGCCGATTTTGCTATTCGAAAAAGAAGGTTGTTTTGTGTGGGGATTTTAACATCAATATTCTGGTTAACTGTAAGACATCATTGGAGTTTCAGTATATGTTACAAAACCATAATCTTAAAATTGGTATTCATGAACCCACACGATTATCAAGTGGCAGGTGCCTTGATAATTTCCTATTTAACATGAAGAACTGTGTGGCTAAGGTTTTAGAATTTGCGCTATCAGACCACACAGCCCAATTATTGACTTGCCCAGTAAAAATGACATGTGCTTTAAAGTTTTGGTATATTGACAAGCGTAATTATAGCAAAGCAAACATTAATAAATTTCAGGAGTGTATAAACTCAATAGATTTTTCAGAAACTCTCTACAGCGAAGATCCTAATTCTGCATTTAACAACTTTTATAATTTGTTTCGTTATTGTTATGATCTGTGTTTTCCTAGACGAAGAATACGGATTTATGCGAAAATGCGGCCAAAATGGATTACTAAGGGAATTAGGCATTGTTCTAAACGTAAAAGGAAACTTTTGTGGGAATTTAGGAAAAAACCAAGCATTGAAAACAAAAATCGGTTCAAGGCATTATCATCCAGACTAGATAAAATTATCAGATTAACCCAAAAATCACATAATGACTACTATATTAATACTGCTGTAAACAAAGGTAAAGCCACATGGAACATAATAAATAATAATAGTAATAAATATAAAGATGACATCAAATGTATATGCATTAATAAGGAGACAATATATGACGCCAAGCGAATAGCTGAACTATTTAATGAATTCTATATGAATAAACCAAATGCTTTAACTAGAACTTACAATCCTAATATAACTATTCCTAATCATTCTAAATCTGTATTTATTCAACCAACGATTCCTACAGATATCCACAAAATTATCATGAACTTGAAGTCTACCAACAGTACAGGTTATGACGACATATCCGTGAAAGTTCTGAAACATGTTTCATCCAAAATATCACATGTCCTTAGTAATATAATTAATCTATGCATTTTACATGGAGTTTTCCCAGATGTATTGAAATATACAATAATAAAACCACTTTTTAAAAAGAATGACAAACAGGACATGAACTGCTACCGTCCAATTGCACTTGTGCCTGTAATCTCAAAAATTTTTGAGAAGGTGATTCATCAGACTGTTTATAATTTTTTTGAAACCTATAGACTATTTTCAAATGAACAAGTAGGGTTTAGGACAAATCAGTCAATTAACAAGGCTATTTATGGTTTTCTTGAAACTATTATGACAAATATTGATAAAGACATCCAATCATGTGCGCTTTTTATGGATTTGACTAAAGCATTCGACAATGTTGACCACGAAATTCTCTTACATAAGCTGTATGCCTACGGGGTCCGTGGAAATGTGTTAGAACTGATTAAATCATATTTAAGTAACAGAATGCAGTCCACACAAATCACTAGACTCTGCCCATCGTCAAAGAAAATAATCAACTATTGTTCTAAATATCAAGCTGTTAAACTGGGTATTCCACAAGGAAGCGTGTTAGGTCCTCTTTTATTTATAATTTATGTAAATGACTTGCCAAAGGTGACAAATCATAAGTCAATATTATTTGCTGACGACAGCACTATCATATTTACAGGCAAAAACAGTCTCCAAATGCAATTTGACATAAATGAAACTCTATCTGACATCGTGAATTGGTTGACTATTAACAAATTGACAATTAATTATAATAAAACAAAAATTATGACATTTAGAAATTGAATAAATAGATTAGCTGACATGAAAATCAAATATTGTGACAATGAGATTGAGGAAACTGACATTACAAAATTTCTCGGTATAACTTTGGACTCTGGTTTACACTGGTCTTCTCATATTGAATTGTTGTGTGGTAGGGTTCATCAGTTCTCGTACGCGCTCTATATGTTGTCTAAAACCTCTAACACATCAACCGTATTAACGGCGTATCATGGTCAAGTCGCTTCCCTATTAAGATACGGAATTATGTTCTGGGGCAATTCAACTAATGTAAATGTAGCATTAATAGCACAAAAAAAATGCGTGCGGGCAATCTTTAAGTTAAAACAGACAGATAGCTGTAGACCCTATTTTGTTAAGTTTAATTTACTCACTCTTCCATGCATCTACATTCTTGAAGTTGTGCTATTTGCCAGAAAAAATATTGAGATATTTGATACACTTAATAGTAGTAGACACAAAGGAAAGATACGGTTACCGGTACATAAGACTGCCTTTTTAGGTAAAAGTATATTCTGTATGTTGCCACGGATTTACAACAAGCTCCCTTTATCAATTTTGCACATATCTAATTATAATAACTTTAAGACAAATGTGAAACGGCTGTTAATGGTGAAAGCATACTACTCAGTTGCCGAATACTTATCAGATAATTTGAACTGATTGGAACGCTATAATGGTATGATAATCCCATTTATAAGTTTTGTAATTTGATATGAATTGTTCCCGTTGACATTGAATTTAATATTTGGACATTGAAATATATTAATATCTATAGTTGACATTAAATTTAATATTTTGACATTGAAGAGTGTCAATATCTACCGTTGACATTTAATTTAATATTTTGACATTGAAGAGTATTGATATCTACCGTTGACATTGAATTTTATATTTTGACATTGTAATGTAATAATATCAACCGTTGACATTGAATTTAGTATTGACATTGAACTGTAATAATATCCACTTTGACATTTTATTTAATATTTTGACATTGAAATGTAAAAATATCCACACTTAGTTGATTCAATTTAATATTTTGTATGTTCACCGTCAGCATTGAATTTAATATTTTGACCTTGAATTGTAGCAATATCCACAAATTTTAGTACCAACTGTCGAATTATTGTGTAGTCATAGAATTGTTGTTTTGTATAATCCTTTGCATGGCTGTAAAGCCTGGTATGGCGAAACTTAACATCTACTAACTGTAACATCCTTTGTACCCATATTCAGCAAAATGAAATAAATTGAAATTGAAATTAAATTATTTCGTTTTCTATTATACTGTCAATTTTGACGTTTCTGTCATAGTCCTCCTTTCTCATTTTTCGAGTTCTTTCTACCACTTTTGCCCAGTCTTCTTTAGTAATGTTGGCACAAGCTTCATTTAACAATTTCATCATTTCCGTAGTGGAGATAAGATAAGAAACTTTATTTTGCAAATATGGGTAAGTACAAAGGATGGTGTTACATAAAAATTGTTCATTTTGGAGGATCATTGGAGAATGGCGGCTTGCGTTGTGGCATCCTGCCTATCCCTTCACTTGAGCCAAAATCAACTCAATAGCATTATACTGACAATGGTAAGGCGGCATTTTTATCACTTTGTGTCCATACTGAAGTGCCAGTTTATTAATTTTATATTTTGGTTTCGCAGGGTTATTTTCTTTTATCAGTTGTAGTAATTCAGTTTTTAACAAATTCGTGTCAGCTTCAACGCCTTGTCTTTGTACCAATGCAACCAAATCAGCCGTTTGGTTTGATTGAGTGGGTGCTTTATCAATTTGAACCGAATGGTAAGGTGCATTGCTCTTAATGATTATGCACTTTTCAGACAGGCCTCCGTCACCAAAGACTTCTATATAATCTGAGGTAGACGCGCCGTACTCTAACAAACGAGATTTTAAAAGCAATCCTCAAATACACACATTAATAAGACTACACTCACTTATAAATATTTTTTTACGTAATTGTCACCACACACAATAGCAATATACGAATAGAAAAAGAGTAAAAGAGAAGGCGTATGGACTCCGATTGCAAATCGAGCACCTACTTTCGAAGTTTTGACTCACAACAGTGCGAGCAACGCTGCTAATTAGCTCAGTTTATAGGTTTCAAAAATCGGTGCGTAGGGCATGTCTACCTCAGTTTATATAGAAGTCTTTGTCCTTCACACGCTCAAGGCCCCTACCTATACAGGGTGTCCCACGGCTATGCCACATGGAGGGAAAGTACATTATATATTGTAGATGGAACATTTTACTGAAAGAAGACATTATTTTATTTTAAAAAACAATGAACAATTTAAACTGCATTCATAGATTTTTAAATAATTACATGGTTGAACCAGGAATCGAACCCGCTACCCGAGAAATAAGAATTACCCTGTAGCTTTATAAGGATTATTTTTTGCTAAATGCCATGTAATTATTTAAAAATCTATGAATGCAATTTAAATTGTTTTTTAATTAAAATAATGTCTTCTTTCAATAAAATATTCCATCTACAATATTCAATGTACTTTCCCTCCATGTGGCATAGCCTTGGGACACCCTGTATACCAACCGACTCTATGAGCACGTGTTCACGGTACAATTTTTCTTGTTCTTAGCAGCAGTTATTATTATTAAAATTTTGTAGGCTAATAAAGCGTGGGTGTTTTCGCTTTTGTATAGGAGTGATGTATCTGTTAAGTAGTAACTTTTTATTAAAAGGACATCGCCGAATAATAAAATAGATTTTCGTACCTTGATTGCTGTCACTTGTTAGTGTCACTTGTCAGTGTCACTTGTCACTTCGATACTTCGTTGTTGTTTACTATTTGGATATTTTTTTTAACTACTCGGAATTTCTAACGGACTCTGATCTCTTGCAAAATCGCTACTTGTAATTTCTGGACTTTGTGCAAAATTCCGAGACAATTTGACAGAGATTCAATATGGCAGCTAATATAATATAATATTTGTCTTACGTCGGTAAGTACCTATTTTATAGATTGCTATTGATTATTTCGACTGTCAATACTATCTAAAAGTTTCAAAGGCCATTCAAAGCTATTAAAATGCATAAAATACTTAACCAATAGTTGCCGGTTTCTGCACAAAAATAACCTTAAAATCTGATATATTTTTTTGCATTTTTGAGCTTTAGAATCTTGTCCGTCTTAGAGATACAATGGAATAAGAATTTATAAAATATTTCACGTTTAATAAGCCTTTTTCCATTGGTGCTGGTTCTGGGGCGAATGATGTATGGGCGCATAGCAATGTCGTTTGGTTCAGGGTTGTAAGCAAGTTAGTAAACCACTCTGTGAATTTATTTGCGTCCATTTCTTCGTGATAGTCTTTTGTGCTTTAATACTCAAATGCAAGTAAGGCATCATTCACAAAACCTCCCCCAGCTGATCCGAAGTGGCAGATTATTAAGCATCCACCTTTACCCATTGACACTTTTGAGCAAGATGCCAAGGCAAGCAAGGCCGCGCACAATGAAGGCGGCCAAGGCCGTCCATGACTGCGGCACGTAATGATTTGAGTTTAGCCGAGTCTCATCGACAAATATGATAGTGTCCCAATTTGTGATTTTGCTCAGCTCCCTCAAAAACGATACTCGGTGCAAAAGTATATCATATCGTTTCATCATAATTTTTCTCTTGTCGGTTTTTTCTTCGGTTCTTTGTATTTGAAACCAAATTGCTTCAGTTTTGTTATCAAACACATGGCACTGCTACTTTACAGGCCAGCCTCTCGTAATGTTATCAGCAATTTACTCACAATTGGGTATTCATTTCGTGTCTAAAAAGCATTGTTATGAGTACTTAGGTGACATCACAAAATGTATGAGAACGCGGCCATGATAGCGTCTCAGTCACAAGAGTTACAATGTCATGTCTGCCTTACTTGCGTGTAACATTAAACCAAATTGTCAAGAAAGTCTACAGCATTCTTATTTATAAACACCTAACTAAACAAGGTGTCAGAAGTGGTTTAGTTTATCTAAATAACGAAAACGAACATTTTTAGAGTCAGTATAGAAAATCGTCATATTGCCGGAAAAAGAAGAAAAAAGTCGGATGAAAATCTAAAAGTGAAGAAGCTCTCCGGAGTGTCAGGTCCGCAGCCCATGGTTATGAGTGGAAATTTGGCCCAACAGTGGAAAAGATGGGTGCAATCATTCAAATTTTATTTGCGAGCGTCAGGTTTGAATGAAGAAACTGATGCCAGAAAAGTCGCATTATTTCTACACGTCACTGGAGAAAAGGGCGTGGATGTATTTAATACTTTTAGCAGAGACGAAGACACTATTACTTATGAGGAACTAATACAACTATTTCAAAATCACTTCGCTCCAAAAGTTATATATTATAGTTTTTTCACTTCTAAACAAAGTGAAAATGAAACTCTGGATGATTTTGCGTGTACGTTGAAATTAAAGTAAAAAAACTGTGAGTTTGGAAAGTTACAAGGACGCCTTACTAAAGTTGTGTTCATATGCAATATGCATGAAAAATATAACTTTATTAGAGAGATATTATTACTAGAAGACAAGCTCGATTTTGATCAGGCCCTAGAGATGGCGAAGGTCATGCATGCGTCGAGACTTCAAACTAATGAATTATGTCAGTCAGTAGAAAAAAGCTCAGTTTTGTACAATACAATTCAGTCACACACAACATCAAAGTCTAACTCCAGGAATGTCAGTCAATATAGTCATCAGTCAAGACAGGAAGTATGTACAAGGTGTGGTCAGGTGCATCGTTTTAAGTGTCCAGCATTACGTGTAAAGTGAAAAAAGAAAATGTGGAAAAGTTGGTCATTTTGCAGTCTGTTGTCGGTCATTTCAGTCAAAGTCAATAAGATATGTACAGTCAGATGATAATATCCAGCAGGTACAGTCGGAACAAGAGGTAATGTTTGTAGGTCATATTCAGTCATCCAAGTCTCTGTCAAATGATTGGACAATAAATTTATTTATAAATAAGTCACAAATTAATTGTATTATTGATACAGGGAGTGATGTCAATATTATGTCCAAAAGTGTATACGATTCACTTGATATTAAATATATATTGTCTAAAACTGAAGACGAAATTAAGTCATACACTGGTAATAATTTACAGGTGCTAGGTCAATCAAATCTAGAATGTAAATTTCAATTTTATGACTCGTATAAGACTAAACATATTAATTTTATAATTGCAGATGTGAATTCTCCAACTGTACTAGGTAAACGTACTTGTTCAGAAATGGGACTTAATAAAAGAGTATTTTGTGTGGTCACTACAGGCATACAAACATCAAAAATTCGAGTACTGAAGTCACAAAAAGTCAATCACAGTCATTGCCAGCACAGTCATTTAAGTCACAAAATATAAACTTTAATAAACTTATTGAATGTAATAATTCTATTTTACCGGTCTTGGTTGTCTTCCTGGCGAGTGTCACATAAGTACAAATCCTAAAGTCCAGCCAAAAGTTGATGCTCCAAGGAAGGTACCATTTGCATTGCATAAAAGGCTTCAGCAAGAACTCGAGAAGATGGAAAATCTGGATGTCATTACCAAAGTCACAGAGCCGACTGAATGGGTGAGTTCTTTAATCTTAGTTGAAAAGAAGAATGGTCAGTTAAGGGTATGTCTTGACCCCCGTAATTTAAACCAAGCTATTAAGAGGACTCATTATCCTATTCCATCAGTAGATGTGGTCCGCGCCAAGGTTTCTAGTGCAAAATTTTATTCCACCTTGGATGCAAGTAGTGGATTTTGGATGTGCAAATTGAACGAGAAGAGTTCTTACCTAACTACTTTTAATACACCTTTTGGCCGATACCGCTTTAAACTTCCTTATGGGGTCAGCTGTGCTCCTGAATATTTTCATAGAATTATGTCTGAAATGTTTGGTGACATACCAGGGGTGGCAGTATGTAGCGATGATATTTTAGTAAGCGGTCAAACATTGCAAGAGCATAATGATCGCCTTAATAAAGTGTTTCAAAAAGCAAAGGAATATAATGTCAAGTTTAATAAAGAAAAATGTTCGTTTAATAAGAAGAGTATTAAATACTCGGGGCATATTTTTTCAGCAGAGGGAATCACAGTCGATCCAGACAAAGTAAAGGCAATCAAAGAAATGCCCTCTCCTACCTGTCTAAAAGATTTACAAAGATTCTTAGGAATACTTAACTATTTAAGTCCTTTTATTAAAAAATATGGCAGGCGAGACAGAAATTCTACGTCAGTCATTAAAGAAATCTTCGGATTGGCAGTGGACTGCCAATCATGAAACAACATTTTGTCATCTGAAGCAAATAATATGTCAAGTTCCAGTGTTGTCACATTTTAATGTTCATGATCCTATTGTTCTACAAAGTGATGCTAGTAAGAGTGCTGTCGGAGCGATGTTGTTACAAAATCACCATCCAGTATATTATGCTTCCAAAACTTTAACAGACACAGAACAGAAAATGGCGCAAATAGAGAAAGATCTCTATTCAATAGTTTTTGCCTGTATCAAGTTTCAATTAAAAAAAAACTTTCGGAACCAAGTAATGAAAGTGAAGTTGCCATCGCAGCTACTAAACAATAGCGTAGCACAATCATTACAATTGGTGAAGGAGTTGTGTGGAAGTTGTGGAATTCATTAAAATACATAATGACATTTTTGAAATTCCAAAGAGGACCCCAAAGCATAAGCTTTTTTGTAGGTAACTTTGACAGATAATTGTTCGGAATATTAACCTTAAAATTGACGAAAATGTTACTCATGGAGGCTGCTCGATGTGAAGAACGATTAGAGCGTAGAAGATATTGTCGTAGACTGCGAAATCAAGTTAATTATGTGATTATTCCCAATGTAGAGTTTATAGTAAGCTATAGAATTCGTCGGCAAACTGTTTGTAGCCATAATAAGGCTACAAGAAAGCTGTGAAACCGGGAACGAAAAATGACATATTCATACTAATCTAGAAATAAAAAGATTATGTTAAAAATTTGCGTGAAAGTGACAACAAAAAAATATATAAAACGAAGGGGTTAGATTCAAAATGTAATAATTAAAAATACTAAGAGGAAGGCGCTAGGTTGCAAAATTAAAACTGGATTTTTAGGTTTTCTTATTTGTCTCAAAAGTCAAAAAGTTATTTATTCAAGATTGGTAGAGACGAATATTTTAAAATATATAGCTACATAAAGGGTTTCGCAGGACCATCTTCAATTACTTTTGGTTGCATAAGACCAAAAGGTGGTCATAACAATAATCCAAATGTCTTGCAATTAAATCAGCCTACAAAAACTGCTGAACCATCTGGAATTGAAAAATTATTTCAGAGGTAACTGTGTGCCTCATGAGAAGATAAATGTCTTGTGCTCTACAGGTAACAAGGATCACATCGAAAAAATCAACAAGTCTTCCTTGGAGAAGGATCTTGACTCAGAAATACTGCCTAATACAAATACAGATTCATATAAAGAGTGGGTCGTGCAATAAATGATAAACCTTTCTATAAATAGGATTTCTTGTTATTCCTATTGTTTCGACAGTGTTCATTTTACTTTAAATTAAGAACATTAAACGATTTCTATCAACTTAGTCGTTTGTTCACTTACTTATTGAATTTTTGTTTAACTTATTGAATTAATTACTTGATTTATCAAAACAAATTGAAACGCAAATCTATTTTTGATTTATTAAGAAAACATTTTGATGATTTTGATTTGTAATGTTTTCTTAATTTTATTTAAAAATTATAAATGGCAGCTATTTGAGTGGCGGAGATTAAGAAATATACAGCGATCTGGGCCGGAGGCTCACTTTGTTGCTGGATTTTGAAGAGATAACGTTGTGAGTAGATTCTATGTTGGTTTTAATTTAGAATAAAAATTATTGGTGTTCCATTTGCTTGTTTTTATTGCTGTGCCTCTGAAATAAATATCCCAGTGTTCTACCGCCTTGTGAATGCTTAAGTACTTACTGTTATTTAACTAGATATCCATCTATAAGCGTAATACAACATAAGCAGATCCGATGACGTACTCTAGGTCAGCAAGCCTGCACTTGTTATAAACGGCTAACGCGTGTCTACTCCGTCATATACTGGTTGAATTTATAGTCGTTTTGGAACGGAAAGGTTTAGGCCCAGTTTCGATAACAGAACCGATCGGCACTGTCAATTTGAAAATCAACAATAAAAAATTACGAAAATGTCAAAATCTACATCGTTTGCCAAAATCAAAACGAGAACACCTGGTTATTCCTTTAAATTTCACGAAATACGTTTACTACGATTTTCTACTACAATTTTTCATTCAATGTCTAACGTACCAATCAGTAACCGCGCCGGGAAAATTCGACCAATCACAACGCATGAACGCATCGGTCCACGTGGACTCGTTGCCAAATAACGTCGGTAGGTACTCGACTAGTTACGTCTTGTAGGTAGGTAAATACGCTCGACCGACCGCGCCGCCGACCGGCGACCGCGGCGCGCAGTTCGACTATAACTCGCGCGCAGTATTGTCGTCGCGATCGACTTTTATTTGTGGTCGGAAATAAAACGATTAGTTTACACTCGAGAGTACGAATCTCGTGATGAATTACGCAGTGCGATAGTGGACGCCTTTGAAATAGTGAAAAGTGACAGAGACACATTGAATAAACTAAAAGACAATAGCCTAAAACGTGCCCGTTTGTGTATCGAACGTTCTGGACTCCATTTTGAGCAGTTGCTAAGGTACAGGGAAGTGTAAATAAACTGTGAATAGGTAGGTCTAGGTATTTAAGTTGATTATTTTGTAAATAGCTCCAATTTTTTAAATACGCCGGAAATACTCCCTATTTGTTCGTGTTTATTTTCATTTTTATTACATAAACCTTATTAATTCACCGTAAAATAGAACAATATTAAAGTATTTCCGATGACTAAGCCCGTGTAAAGTATGTAGGAGAAATTGGAGTCCTTTATTATTATCTAAGTACCTATTATTATCGAAACGATGCATTCGGTCAATGAACTGATCACATGGAGACACGCGCCGCGGCGTAGGTACCTACGGGTTTCGGAGTTTCATTCATTGAAAAGTTCAATGAATAATCGAAGCGCTACTAATGTTTCAACTCGAACGAGTGATAAAGAAGTCATTAGAAGTCATTTTTTTATTATAGCCTGCACAGCTGTTTTGACACTCCGAAATGGTTCCATTATTGATTCCGAGTAACCCCCTCTCGGGTCCAGAACGACTATAAATTCAACCAGTATATACATCCGACGTTTTGTTAGTGCCTATTTAATGGTCTATACAGAATAATTTATTTGACATGAATGAAACAAAATTAGTCTCATTATTTTATTAGTCACGCCTATTATAATTCAATTAAAGAAAACCAACTACGTCAAAACTTCACTCCATGGGTGTGGGAACCCCGAAAAGGAGCACACAGGCAAAGTCTATTGGGTTATAGACGGCTGTACCGTCACCCTGCGTGCGCGCTCCTAAAACCAGTTCACCCCTTGCATGCTCCGTATTGTGCCCTCTGCTTGCCAGAGGGACACGAGGAGAGCCTCAGAACAGAGCTCTATAGGGTCACTCCTACCTGGCCGCAGGAGAAGCTTCATTGCCTCTTCTCTCTTCTCTGTAGTCGCGCAGTCGGTAGTGATACCGCCTGCGGCGCTGGAGGTCGTGGGTTCGATTCCCACCGGAGACAAATATTTGTGTGACCCATAAATGTTTGTCTCAAGAGTCTGGGTGTTTCTATGTATAATATGTATGTGTATTTAAAAGTATATAAGTATTAATATCCGTGATCTGATACCCATAACACAAGCAGGTTATTCCTAGCTTACTTTGGGATCAGATAGCGTTGTGTGAGATGTCCGTGAATATTTATTATTATTTATTTATTGCAAAGATAAAATAATTTGACTTATCATTATACACCATAACGAGCAAAGTCTAGCACAGTAGTCAAACCTAGTATATATATACGTATATATACATTTTTAGTACTAACAACATCAAGTGTGAAGTATCAATACCCAAGCCCTTTCTTTTGATACCTCACACTGGTAGGTACTTTACGTTTAACGAAGTTTTGGCCGCATTTTTGTAAAAAACCTAAGACTTTTCCATTCGTTTTGCAACTTGCAGACGAAAAGAAGTTGTCTGACGTATATTTTCTACCTACTCTAATTCACAAATCTTCTAACGAAAATTCAACTTTGACAGAAACCTAATTGTTCGGAATAATGACCTAAAATTTACGAAACCAAAAGTGTTATAGTTTCATTTTCGTTTGCTTGTTTATTTTGTTTGAATTTTAATTAAAATATCTGAAATGTTACTTACTTATTGTGGCCGCTCAACGTGAAGAACGATTAGAGCGTATAAGGAATCGTCGTAGACTGCAATATCAAGTGAATATGTATTGTGGTTATTCCCGATATATAGTTTATAGCAACTGTTTGAGTAGTTGTGCTAAGAAATAGCCACCCTCATACTTATAGAACTCGGGACTTCACGCGAAGAAATAGCTACAGTACATACTTCTTCAGTTTGAGGATTGCAGTTGCAGCGAAACGTTTTGGAGTTCCTAGGATTACGCTCCATTATAAAAATTCTGGGTAAACAACACTTGGTTGCCCTATGGGGCCGAGTACAATTTTGACTAAAGGGGAAGAAGAAATTTTAGAGAAGTTAATAATAGCGTTATCTGAAAAACATATTCCACTGACAAAAGATTCGCTACTAGACAGTGCGCAGAAAATAATTATTGATCAAAACAGACCAAACCCTTTCACAAACAATAGGCCCAGCAAGAAATGGTTTCAATCCTTCATGAAGAGACATCCAAACTTGACACAAAGAGTACCAGACAATGTATCTAGAGCTCGCGATATGTGTCTGAAATTAACGTCAGGACTTGGTTTACTGAGATTGAAAGTTATTGAACGATAATAACCAAATAACTATTTTTAGGTTATTATCGTTCAATAACTCTTCTTCTAACATCTAACAATTCTTGACGACCCAAACAGAATATTCAATGCAGACGAGAAGCGCGTTCCTCTTGACGCTGTAACTTGGTCGTGTACTCGCCAAAAAAGGAGATAAACGCCCATACAGGAGCTGCAGCGATGAAAAAGACAATCTTAATGTCCTAATTACCGGAAATGCAGCCGGAGATCTTGCTGCTCTAATTAATATATTTAATTATAAACGAATTTCTTTATCTATTGCTGCGAGTGTTCCCGATGAATGGGCAATAGGTAAATCAGAGAGTGGGTGGAAGTGACGACTAATGTATTCAATCCTTGGTAAGAGCAAAATAATATTGAAAAACCGGTCTTTTTCTTTGTGGATAGTCACAAATCTCACCTGACGCTTCATTTATCGGAATCAAAACGGAATCGTAGTCGTAGTCGTAGCCTTATTTATGCCCAAATTCTACCCATATTCTGCAACCGATGGATATGTCAGTATTCCGGCCACTCAAAGTTTATTAGAAAAAGCCGTGACAAAATGGAAAATAGAGAACAGGTAAAATTTTTCGAAAAGAAATCTCTGCTTCAATGCTGCAAAAAGCTCTCACAAATATAACTAAAAATTGCGTCAAAGCTGGATCCCGAGCGGGGGGCCTTTTTCTATTTGGTCCTGATAGATTGACTAAAATTAGACAAAGTGATAACGAAACCAGTACTAAAACCAATTCGATGCAGAAAACCAAGATCAGGATGCTACATGCCACACTAAATATTTGGTCGAAAATCAGTCGTTTTACCTTAACACTCGTCGCTGACTAGCCAGTTCCTTTACTTGAACTTGGCTTGTCATGCTGCCGCGTGTCTAGATAAGTCCCTTTGTAAATACTTATCTAGATGCCCTCTAAAGTTTACAGGGCATCTAAGGAGCGCCCAGGCGGGGCTTCATTTGTAGTCCGGTTTTGAAAATTTTGATTGTGTTGACAGATTCAATAAATACGAGAAGAAACGTCGAAATAACTTGTCACTTTCTTGACACTGATAAACTAGGGGAATATCTAACAGAGTATTTACAAAACTTGAAGAAACTATCGCACGATTGTGGTTTCCAAAATGTTACTGCAAGTCAATACAGGGATGAATACATTCGTGATGCTTTTAAATCTGGTTAGATTTCTTCAAATGTACGTCAGCTATTTCTAGAGAACTCTCTACTAAATCTGGAGGAAGATAACCAAACTTTTAATACTCCTACACCGTCACATACAAACCTAGAAGCTGTACAAGCTAAAAATGCACGTAATCCTTGCCGTTGCTTCTTCTGTGGATTAGAGAAAATTCATCCCCGAGCTTAAAATGCAAATTGTTAACTTTGCTCTAGAAAAAGGCATTAAGCTAATGTTTGTCAATCATCGAGTAGAACCACTACTACTATGGAAGAAAATTCTATATTGTATACGGATGAGGATGCCAACAAGGCTTGTATCTGTGCAGCAACACCTGCTAGTTACAAAAAGCAAGTGTACCTATCCTAATCAACAATTTACACGCAGAGGCCCTCATTGATACAGGAAGTGAAAGGACAGTTAGTTTAGTTTCATTAATGAAGAGTTAGTGTCAACAATGAAACTGAAAGAGAGCTTACCCCTACCTATCACACAAGCGTCAGTGAGTAATGTTTCACAGGTATGCGAATGGCTATGTCACGCCACAATAAATATTCAGGAGCACGTTCACAAACAAACACATTAATTATATGCCATGTTCTATTAAAGAGACACAAATCCTTAAACTTTGAATTTTGAACCTCAACAAGTATGTAGTGTTGTGCAATCAATCTCACCACCAGCATCTTTTTATCTATGTCCTAATATTAAACCGATAGCAGTCAAGTAAAAGACATTTTTGAAGAGGATGAGAATTATATTACAGGTGAAATTACAAAGTTATTGAAAGATGATGAGATTGAATCAAGCGTTTCCCCATGGCGAGCTAAGGTAGTGGTGCCAGCTAAAGTGGCACTCTTATGAAACGTATGGTGATTGATTACTCTCGAACTGTCAATCGTTTCACTCAACTAAATGCACTACCACTACCTAATATTGACTCAATAGTGGCCAAGGTATGTAAATACAATTATTTTAGCCAAATCGATTTACAGTCTGCCTATCACCAGGTGTGTATTGTTAAGAATGAGCATAGCATGATTGCCTTTGAAAAATGTGGGCAGCTGTACCAATTTAAATCCATCCCGATTGGCGTTACTTATGGTGTGGCTACTGTTTCAAGGGCAATTCAGCATGTTACTGATAGTGAATACCTCTTAGGAGCATTTGTACATTTAGACCACGTAAGTGAAAAAACCATAGAAGAACACGATTATAATCATAAACGATTCAAGAAAGAATATGATACTGACTGCTAGATGGATAATAATAAAAAGGGCGGATACTAGCATCTCCTCATCGCATTCTCTCCCCGCGTCTGGTCACACATTGTTGTACAGGGAAATCTAATTACCAAGCCGCCTACTCACTTATCTATCTTCTTAAAGACGGCATTCCCGGAAAGGTGTGGCTTCAGTCTTTCAGTAAAAGATAAAATAATATATCAAGAAACCTAAAGGCGTCAAGTGTGCACGAAAAAAGCCATTGATCTCGTTATCACCTATGCCTATTTTCATCGCCTAGGAAAAACACCAGATGAGTTGAATTTAAGAGAAAACCCATCCGTGGTGTGGAAAGTCGATACAACTAGCTTTTCGAAAAATCCAGGGAAAACAAAAGTGCATGGTGTTAAGGGTCACGCGTCGAAAAGGATGATTTCCACTTCCGGTAAAGACAATACGACGGTTATACTTGGCTGTAGTGCCCTCGAAAAAATACCACCACCACTAATAATAATTTCTTGAAGGCTAAGAATGTGTGGGATGAGTGGACGTCCGAAGAACTACATCGCTCCCACGCAAAACGGATGGATGATAATCGAAGTTTATGAAGCATTTTTTAAAAAATCTTTTGTGGGTGTAGGTATAAATATAATAGAAATGGCTCGCCAGGAAAATATTAACATATTAAAGTTGCCTCCACAGACAAGCCATGTCTTACAGCCAATCGATTTCTGTTATGAAGCCATTTAGAAGTCATTGGGATCCGCTACTTGCAAAGTGGCAAAGACATAATATAGGAAAGACTACCTAAAAAGAGTTAGCACGTACATAATGGGTTCAAAAAAGTAGGGATATACGCGTTGAACCGTGAAAATGTATTTATTTTAATTTATTTATTTATTAGGAACAAAAAAACGGTTACATGTTAAAGTCTAAGCTACGTACATTAATTTGACATTAAATACAGCTGTTTATTATCAAATTTTATAGTCTCGTTATTAGTTTGAGGTTATTATCTCGTTATTAATTTGTGATTTTATACTGCCGTGCATTCATTTTCTGTAGTGCTTTAATAATATTATAATTTAATATTAAAATGTCGGGAAGTGAACGTGAAGAAGTAGAAGAGGTTCAGAGAAAAAGGAAAGGCGTGAGAAATGAAACTCCAGCGCAAAAAATCAAACGCAGTCGTATAAAAGGCTTGCGTTATGAAAATTATAAAGGCGTCTCGGTTCCTGGTAAATCACCTGGTGAGTCTTGTCGTTGTGCATTGAAATGTTTTGAAAATATTGATGAACAGACTCGAATCCAGGCATTTGCTGATTTACATGGTAAGACCATGTAAAAACGAGCAAGATATATTTTTATACGGCCTTATAGAGGTTGTACCAATTAAACAAAAAAGACCACGAACAAACGATCCCCAGAAAAAAAAACCTAAACAGGCTTCCTTTAAATTTTATGTCAAAGTTCCAAATTCCAAAGTACTGGTTTGCAAAAAGGCTTTTATGAGTATCTATTCTATAAAAAATCATGCATTATTTCGACTGCAGCGTTTAAGTTTAACAGGAACCATACCCTCCGATCAGAGGGGAAAACAAGGTAATCAGAAAACAATACCTGGTATTCTTATTCATGAAGTCAAGGAGCACATCTCAAGTTTTCCTGTTAAGACATCACATTATGCTTCCAAGGAGTACCTTTACTTGCCAGCAGATTTAAATATCAAAGCAATGTATAAGCTTTATAAAGAACGTTTTCCATCTTCAACAGTAAAACAATCATTTTATTATAAAGTTTTTAAAGAACACTTCAATTTGCATTTTGGGAGACCCCAAGTTGACGTCTGTTGTGAATGTGAACGGCTTAATATCAGGATACAGAAACCAGACCTGAATGCATCAGCTGTTATGACTGCAAAGGCAGAGTTGGCGATACACAAAAGAAGAGCGAAAAAATTTTACGCCAGTATTAAAGAAGTTCAAGAGCTCGGTAAAACAAGAGATGATGTTCTTGGCTTATGTTTTGATTACATGCAAAATATTTCACTTCCATGTATCCCAGTGCAGGAAATGTTCTACTATCGACAGCTTTCTTTGTACCCTTTCTGCATAAAAAATCTGAAGACTGATGAAAGTCGTTTCTATCTTTATCACGAGGGGATTGGACTAAAGGGCCCAAATGAAAAAACATACTCATTTTTATGGCAATATATTCAGGAACAGGTACCTCTAACGATAAGAGAACTTTACATCTTTACAGATGCATGTGGTGGACAAAACCGTAACCATGTAATGATAAGCTTATGTCAAGCTCTTGTAGATACAGGTCGATTTGATAAGATCTACCATCGATTACCCATCCGTGGTCATTCGTTTTTGCCCAATGATCGATCTTTTGGTACTGTCAAGAAAGTTCTAAAAAGAAGAGACAGATACTATGAACCCATGGAAATTTGCCAAATAATATGCAGCGCACATAGATAGTTCACTGTTTCAATGGTGAAAACTGAAGACATACTGGACTTTAAAGGTTGGTGGACGAAGTTTTATAAGAGAGATGCCATATCTGTTGAAACACAATCTCGTCAGGTTCCACGGAATCAAAAGCAGCATTTCTTGGTGTCCCAATTCATGGAGTTTGAGTATAGTACGAATCAGAAAGGGTGTGTAATATGCCGTCCATTCATCCAAAACATGGGGCGAGTTAACACATTTGATTTACGAAGGAACCGGTTATTCCAGCTTTACCAGAAGAAAATGCGTACAATGGTCCTATACCCATCAACATCAAAAAGATTGAAGATTTGAGACGCACTCTGCAGTATATTCCACATACTCATAAGGAATATTTTGTCAACATTGTCGAAAACTGGCCAAATACTAGCGCAAACAATGATAATGAATAAAGTTATATAGATTAGCAGTGTATTTTTCTTTATTTTTCCTTACTTTTAACCAGTTGAATAAGAAAAGGAACAAGTCAACTGCTTTTAATCATTGTTTAGTAAACCATTAAATATCAAAACAAGAATAAAAGTATTTTAAATTACGTATTTTATACTAATTTAACATTAAAGACAAAAAAAACATAACGTTCCATTCATATTTTAAGTTACTGAAAGTTTTTTGCATCTCCTGTAAAAGTTGACATTCGTGACCTGTTCCCTTTCTTAATTAACTGATTCATTTATACAATTGAAGTGGTAAACACGTAACCCATAGCATTGTTCACGGATTTACACAGAAAAATAATTGTTATCTATGGACAAGAAGGGTCAGAATCGTGTTACAGATGACCCCGCAAGCGCGCAGATATTTAAATATAAGAAAAAAAGACCCATCAACCTCCATTTGAAAGATTTTTTATAAATTTCTATGCTTTGATGGACAGGTATAATTTCTCCCCGAATAACATTTACAACATGGATGAGACCGGTATATCATCAGTGCCAAATAATCCCCCAAAAGTTATTTCTACCAAAGGTAAACGAGCTGTCAACAAGATTTCAAGTGGTGAAAGAGGCACTAATATAACAGTTGTATCTGGAATGAGTGCTAATGGGCATTTCATTCCTCCAGCATTCAGTTTTGGCCGAAAAAGAATGAAAGCCGAGTTGCTCGATGGTTCACCACCTGGGTCAATAGCAATGGTATCAGATACCAGTTTAATTATGACTTATATCTAGTGTGGCTGTCACACTTCAAAGACCATTCCAAACCGACCGAGGAAAAACCGGCCAAGTGCGAGTCGGACTCGCACATGAAGGGTTCCGAAGCAGCAATTAACAAACTATAAAAGTTCTTGTAGTTTTGTAGTTCGTTGAAACTTTGATCACGTTCGCTGTGGTAGTGATTTTTCTAGGCGAAAATTGCGGTTTATGACGTATTAAAAAACATATCAACTAGATCTCGTTCAAATCAATTTTCGTTGGAAGTTTTTATGGCAATGTACATCTTATAATATTTTTTTACATGCCGAAATTAGTAGGCGAAGTATGAGGAGCATAATTGTAACCTTATTGTAGGCATGATGGGGAGATCTGACCTTTCTACTTTTTGTCAATTTTCTATGTAGTTATTTAACATTATGTTCCTAATTAGAATTAGTTATGAAAGACTGATTACCAAAGATGATGGCTAAAATAAAAAAGATAATATAGACACGAAAATGTTAGTTTTATTGAGATTCAAACGTTAAGTACCCCGTCTTACCCCCCGTCTTCCCTAATCCTGATGTACTCATTGAAACTGATTTTTTGGCTAGTTTTGTAACTGAAAGAGAAAACGAGGCTGATTTTACTGTATACAAAGAGACATGTCAAACTCAATCTACCAGCCAAGATACAATTGACCTTGTGGCAGATGATGGTGACCTACCTGTGCAACCGGAACCTGGCCCTTCAGGTACAACAAATATGACCGAAACTGTGGTAAATACTTCTGATACTACGAGTCCTGAGGAATCATTGAAATGCAGATTTATATCCTTTACTAAAGTCTCAAGTGGAGCGTTCGTTGACACGAAAACATAAACGTTCTGAAGTAATCAGTAGCTTACCTTACAAAACCGAAGTTCAGCGACAAATTGAAGAAAAAGTAAAGCCTGCGGTAAAAAAAACTTAAGTTCGAATAAAAACCAAAAGCAGCATTAAAATCTAATAAACTTTAAAAAACTTGGACATGCCCGGGATGTGGCGAGATCTATGAACAGCCAATTATTGAAGATTGGATCGAATGCAGAGCTTGTAATGAGTGGTGGCATGAGAAATGCACAGCGTACACGGGTTCTTTCGCCTTTACTTGTGGCTCATGTGAATAATTAAAGTCTCCTTATCTATCGCGCATTCTTACACCACCCGCGCAGTCTTACTCATCTAGCTGCGCACTCTTACAACACGGGTAGTGTAAGGATGTGCATTTCTCCTTTATTAATTATGCTCTAATATATTAAGACTGATTGATCTTATTAACAAATAGTGTTTGTAATTATATTGTCGTGTTACTCGGGAAGAATATAAAAAAAGTTGATTTCATTTGTACTGTTTATTTTTATTTTATCACCTCTCAAATAAGTGCGCAATCTTAGACCACCCTACCCTACCCGCACGTGTAGGCAATAGTGGTCAACGTGATATTTTTCTTTAAATCTTATAATTAAGAAAGTTCGTCACCAAAGTAACTTAACTCGTCAGACTGATAGTTGATTAAATAAACTATGTTAAAAACTTATATTAATACATATTACTACAAAGACTTGTGTTTTGGATACATTATTGCTGAAGTGACTCACATTACCCACTATTCTAAGTATTTATCTCTGTATTCTGTGTACTACGATGCGAAAACAGCTTAAAGAAGAAGCTAATAAATTACAATTAACTATCCCTGAATCCGAAAAGGTAGCAAGTGACTACGAATCAGCGAAGTCACCCATCTTGTCCCCTCGTGTCACAACAAAAACCGTGGTGGCCCTTACAATGATCGAAATTGAAGTAAGGCGGAAATTGGCTGTTCTATTAAAGAATTTACGTCTTGGGAGCAGCTTAAGGAGTTCCTAAAAACCCAATTCAGTGAGCGTAAACACTACTCTCACCTGCTAACTGACCTCCGAGAGATCAGGCGAAGTCCGCAAGAGCATGTTAGTCAATACTCATTACGCGTAGAAACGTACCTCTCGCAACTCCTGACAAATACCACAAAATCTCGCTATCGAATACTAAAGCTAAAGAATTACATGGCCGTACCGCAGCTATGGACGACTTGGCCCTCCATCATTTCTTAATAGGGTTGCAACCGCATATTTCGAACATTGTGATGTAGGACTACCAGGCAGTACTGGCAGTGTCAGAAGAGCGTATACAGCAGACACTCTATAGGCGTCCACAAATGGACCCGAAGCAGAACATCCAGGCAAAACCCAAACCCAAAGGACCTCACGGGTAACCAACTTCAAATAAGCGCCCATTATTCTAGATCCATCAGGGACCACACGGGTAACCAACTTCAAATAAGCGCCCATTATTCTACATCCGTCAGGGACCACACGGGTAACCAGCCCCAAATAAGCGCACATAACCCCGCATCCGTTAGGGACCACCCGGCTAACCAGTCCCAAATAAGCTCCTATAACTCCACTTCTGTTACGGACCACACAGGTAACTAGCCCCAATTTTCGAAATTAACCTTGACACAACCAAATTGTTGTTACCACCTGTCTTGTTACAATAGCAAGTATCTGACATTCCTTTATCCCTATTGGTGGACCCAGGCGCCGCAATTTCTCTTTTGAAATAATCCAGCATCCATAAAAGTCCAATCCTAACAAAGGAACCAAATGAATATTAAATGAAAGGGTCCTGGATCTCTGGATCTGGTCCTCCAATAGGACCTGGAGATGAACCGACTGCATCAGAAGGCCACTTCCAGCTTAGATTAGAGCTAATCAGGAGGAAATTCATCAAACATGAATTTCATGTCGTAAAGAATATTAGGCTACCTGATGGTATAATCTTATACATGCAATGGTTGGCGCAACAAACTCCACATACAAAATATTTCCCCTAGTGCACGGCCTGCTTTCGCACAAGTCCGTAAGATCTTAACCATTTTTTTTTAGAAATTACGAAACGCTTTGTATTTAATAAATTGAATATCCATCTCAAATCGGACATTATCCTTCCAGACTTTGAAATTTCAGCTATAAAAGCCATAAAATGTATTTCCCAGTTGTTTAAATAAAATCTGTTTTTTTTTTAATATAAAATCCGCAGAACCATCGTTTAAGCGGAAACGTGGAGCTACAGATCTTTATAGGGAAAGGATTAATCAACATTTTGCTGAAAAAAAAATGAAATGGACTTAAAATCATACTTAAATGGATGGGCACATATATATACGCCACCTGATAAAATAATATATTTTTCTCTAATTATAGATATATTTGTATATTTTCAAGAAATGATTTTTAATGTAAGCATACCTACATGGATCGTACACTTTTATAATAAAATCGTTATCCGGTAACTGTAATCTGGGTTAACCTATATGCCTGGCTATCCTACGATTTGTATTTTTTGTTTATCATCAAGTTATCATGAATCTAATACATACGTTTGTTTAATTACAAATAACTTAAAAAATAACTATTTATTTTATAACTATTAAATACTAGAGGACGCCTACGGCTGCGCCCGCGTCAAATAGTTTTCCCGCTCCCGCTTCCTGTGGAAACTTATATCGGGGATAAAAAGTACCCTTTATGTTATTCTGATGTATAAGCTATAATAAGGTAAAGTTTCATCAAAATCCGTCCAGTAGTTTTTACGTGAAAGAGTAACAAACATACATCCATACATCCACTCATATCCACACATACATCCGTTATCTTTTCATGGGATTAACGCAACCCTATGAGGGCATAGTAGAAATGCTTTTTGAGTCATCCACTTTTTGAGATCAACAAAAAATATCTCACAAGGTTATAGAAAAGCACACATCCGCAGGGCAGCTTGTGGCGAGCTGAATGTGCGTGGCTACACATCGGTCCCGATTCCTCAGAGTTTTGTTGCGCTTCTCGACCAGTTAGCATTTAATGGGCTAACGGGAGACCGTACTCCCGGAAGTGCAGCAAATCTCAACTCTGGCTTGCCTTAATTGGCCGATCAGAGGGAGGAAGCCAGAGCTATATGCTTGGGGGTGGAAGTGTCATTTTTAAGGGCATAACTACGGGGAAACCCGCTCCGGGTCTAACCCGCGATGGTGAAACCGGCGCCGCACCGCTCGACACCCCTAGCCACTTACACCGGTGTTGCCCTCTGTCGCCTTACAGGCTTACGAGCCTATGGCGATTGTATAGGGGGCCCATCTAGAGAGTTGGCGAGTCACCATCTGCCAATATTTTGGTAATAATATATTGAAATGGCAGACGCCGTCATCATCCATAGCATAAGTTACTTAGTTCCATTTAACCCCCAACACAATAGCCCATTTTGTAGTTAGCATATTTTCCAATAGTTTAGCTCCCATTGCGGGCGGTTCATTACCGTTTTTCTACATAAGACGGGCGTGAATCGTCTGCAGTGGGGGTCCCATATCCCCTTACATTAAAAGTCTCAAAGGGCCTCTGCGTGTTGGACCAATATGTCCCCATGTAAACCTACCAAAAGACCGGGTACCTTCGTAATAAAAAAAAGAAGGTACCCGAGAAAGACAGAAACATAAAAATAATATAATATTATAAAGAAGTAAAGTTTGTGTGTTTGTTAAATTGTAAGGGGTAATCTTGGGATCTACTGAACCGATTTTAAAAATTCTTTCACCAATAGAAAGCTACGTTATTGTGAAGTGTCATAGGCTATTTAGCATCACGCTACAATTAATAGGAGCGGATCAGTAATAGTAAATGTTTCAAAAACGGGGGAAAAGTTTTTCCTTTTGAGAGCTTCGTTGCGTGTGCTGCGTAAATATTTATAGTTATGTAAAAAATATGTACTACAAAATTGTTTCTCTTAAAAAAGTTTAAAAAAAATTGCGTGATAGCATGTGTCTATCTTTGGGTTGGTGCACAATAACCATTTTAATGGCAATCAATTTTTTTCTACAATTATGCCACGGTATACCTCTTTCATAAACGAAATTGTTCTTATAACAATGCGACGGGAATACACGCGACGAGAAACCTTTCTCTCTCTCTCTCTCTCTCACGTAGTATTGAATATTAACGACGAGACGCTACGGGAGTTAACGCAACGCGACGGGAGTAAATGCGACGGGAACAGGTAATATTCTCTCTTATATGGCGCAAACGAAGTTGCGCGGGTCAGCTAGTTAGTTTATAAAATTGTATTACTTTAAAAACGAATTATTTCTTTAAAACTTTTGTTACAGTTACAGGTTTACTATTTTGGCACGATGTCTGGTTTGTTACTGGCGCAGCCTGGTCGAACTTGGGCACATTACGAGTTCACCCATTGATTTTTTGATAAAAAAAAAACTTAATACTTAGCTGCTAAGTAAATTGAAATAAGTCACATCATTGTTTTCATACTAATTTTATAAAGAGGAAAGATTTGAATGTTGGTTTGTTTGTTTGTTTGCATCAAATAGGCTCCGAAACTACTGGACCGATTTGAAAAATTCTTTCGCTGTTGGGAAGCTACACTCTTCCAGGTGAACATAGGCTAATTTTATTTACATATTCCCTTGGGAACGGGAGCTGCGCGGGTGAAACCGCGTGAATTTCTCTAGTGGATGTAGATAAAGAGTATGTTCCTTGTTTGTCAAATTCTCGCTTCATTGATTTGCCCCCTCCGTATCGGAAGGTCTATCAGGGAAATTGACGGTGATGGCAAAACAACGACATGGTGTTTAGTTGAGGTAGGGAAGTTGACTTTAACGGCAGAACGACGTACCAGTAAGTGCGCCTTCACACTAGCGTAGGCGTTCGATGGACGTATGCGCGGCGTATACGTCGCGTATACGTCGCGCACGCCCGACGCTTGTTCAGCGTACTCATGTGTTCCAGTGGAGACGCCGCGCCAACGCGGCGTATACGTCGCGCACGCCCGACGCTTGTTCAGCGTACTCATGTGTTCCAGTGGAGACGCCGCGCCGACGCGGCGTATACGTCGCGTCGGCGCCGCGCATACGTCCATCGTACGCCTACGCCGGAAAAACGCTAGTGTGAAGCAAAGACTTCTATATAAAACTAGCTGACCCGCGCAACTTCGTTTGCGCCACTTAAGAGAGAGTACCTCAGTATTACCTGTTCCCGTCGCATTTACTCCCGTCGCGTTGCGTTTACTCCGTAGCGTCTCGTCGTTAATATTCAATACTACGCAAGCACTCAAAAGGAATAACTATTCCCCCGTTTTTGATACATTTACTTTTACTGCTCCGCTCCTTTTCGTTGTAGCGTGACGATATATAGCCTATGACACTCCACAATAACGTAGCTTTCTATTGGTGAAAGAATTTTTAAAATCGGTTCAGTAGATCCCGAGATTACCCCTTACAATTTAACAAACACACAAACTTTACTTCTTTATAATATTAGTATAGATGAGGTAGACATGCCCTACGCACCGATTTTTGAAATCTATAAACTGCGCTAATTAGAAGCGTTGTTCGCACTGTTGTGAGTCAAAACCTCGAGAGTAGGTACTCGAATTGCAATTGGAGTCCATACGCCTTCTCTTTTACTCATGTTCTATCCGTATATTGCTATTGTGTGTGGTGACAATTACGTAAATAGTATTTATAAGTGAGTGTAGTCTTAGCAATGTGGGTGTTTGAGGATTGCTTTTGAAATCTCGCTTGTTAGAGTACGGCGCGTCTACCTCAGTTTATATAGAAGTCTTTGGTGTGAAGGCGCACTAAAACGCCGACAATTTGAAATTGTCCAGAAGGTAAAGCACAGTCAAGTTCATCATTTTTAAGTTTTGCGTAATGAGCACATCTTCTCTTGCACTGTTAAAAAACCTCTTCCAAAAGGCAGAAAGGAGGATGCAACATCTTTGATTTTATTATATTGGTGAGTTGAGTAAGTATGAATACGCTAGGCTACGTAGGGATATAACCTTCTTAGTAAACAATTGGCCACTTCATATGACTAATTATGAGTAATATAATGTATATTTATCACTGATCTGTATTATTACCACACTGGATAGGTGGCTGTCAAACTAAAGTTATGCCTTCTTAATTCTCGCCATTGTGGCGCTGAAATCAGCAGCGCTGGTTCAGAGAACTAAAATTAGTGATGTGCCAAACTTTCTTGAACTGACGCGTATCGATAGATTAAATTTAAAATGAAAACATTTTTAGTATATATATTTTAAAATTAATTTTGTTTATAAGAATATTACCAACCGAAATTACGAATATTCCCCTTAACTTCTCCAACTAAGCTAAATTGCTTGTGCTAGGAGTGGCCAGGATTCGAACCCGGGTCTTCTCGATCGCAAGACAGTCAGTCTTCTTAACCACAAAGCTATCGACGCTTTAATGAATATTGCTCTTAATAAGGGTGGTTTAAGTTGGTGTCTAGTATACCTACCTAAATGAAATAATATTGACCTGCAATTTGGCATACTCGTGACGCAAAATTGCAGGAAAATATTACTTTTGTTGAAGAGATTGAGAGAGGTATTAAGGCGCATCTCCACTTGAGCAGCCGCGGGGTGAGCTGCCTCAATCTGAGCGTGCCGCGTGCTGGGGAAATTACATGCATCTCTCCTGGGGCCAAATTAATCAGCAACTCGGCAGCGTGCCTCAAGCTGAGCAACGAATTTCTATTGTTTCTTACTAGCTACCATGGGTGACGTATGCCAATTCGCTGCTGCTTTAGTAATAATGAATCCTTACAAAAAGAATAAAAGGCAGACAGACAAAGATCATTGTGCGGTGAAAGTGGATCCCATAAGTGTCTGTGGCTTTCATATACTTCAGTTAATTTGATGCATTTATCATTGTTCATTTCACCACGAAGTGTATTTAAATATCATGCGCCATAGAAATAGAAAGGGAGTTATGTGTAGAAAAAAATAAAAATAAACGTGATTTTATTAATCATTTATTTATTTTACACTTTATTGTAAAATTATGGTACACTAGCGGACGGTATACTATTTATTAACCGGGAAGTTCTTGTGTAATGCTTATAATTACATTTAACATCAAAATGATTAGAACACAGACGATCGCTTGAATTTGGCGTCCAGTTATGGGCTCCCATGTTGCCAAGCCATGCACTTCTGATTTTTGGATCAGTTAGAGATCTGCAATAAAATAAACATACATCAATAGAGTAAAAACATTATGTATTCACATATGACATTAACTTGTGTGGGTAATACTTATTACCCACACAAGTTAATGTCAGAAAATAAGTTAAATAAATATTACTAATAAGATATTGTTTGGTTGATACCATTATTATATATTAAAGCGCTCGTGGCCCAGCGGACTCAGTGTTCTGTAAATAATCACTGCAGTAAGCAACTTTCACTATGGCTAGTCCTTGGATGGGTGACCATTCTGGTAACCACTTTGTCACATTTATTTGAGCGTTTCCGTTCTTCGGAAGGCACGTTAATCAGTTGGTCCCGGTTGTCAGTAAAATGGCAATCGTTAAGCCATGTTGAAGGCCTTTTTGGGCGGCTTGAAAAATTTCAACAGCGGGCAGTCACAACCTGCGCCTGTCCATCACAACACGGCAATACGGCTCACCAATTGTTACGTGGGACAAATTCTAAAATGGTGAAATGTGAGCATATAGTATGCCTCTGCCTACCCCTTCGCGGATGAAGGCGTGACCATATGTAATGTAAAATGATAACATTATTAGACATATTTCTTATACAGAAAAGTTTTCGATCACATCAGACCATGATCAAGTTTATCGATACGACAACATGGACATCACTATACGAAATTGAAATCCTATTTTTGTGCTTATAAATAATTTGATCTCACCTATGTATTATTCTTATACATATTTTGTAAATAATCAAGCATTTTACATGTAGGCCAGCCTGATTTAATGATAAAAATTACAAAAATTCAACTTACCTGTGAAATCTAATGTTGCTCCCTTTTTTGAAGCTAATTTTGCAAAACACACATTTCACAATGTCTATTGCTTTTTTGTAACCACACAAATCCTCACTAAACTGCACAAAAGTCCTTAAATTACAAAATAATTCGTAATTCCCGGCGCGATACGGGAAGTCATTTGCATGATACGTCAGATTTAGTTCCTTGAACCAACTCTAGAGGCGTTTCAAATCGGCACAAATAATTCGCTGTCATTTGTATGAGACAGCCAATCCAGTGGTAATAATACAGATCAGTGATATTTATTTACAACTAGCTGACCCGCGCAACTTCGTTTGCGTGATAAATAAAGAACCGCTCGACCGATTTTGTGCAAACTTCACATAAACCATCTACTAAATAGTCCGAACAAAGCCTAAAGATTTGGTTTGGATAGGTGAGCCCGTTCTTGAGTTATAAAATTACAACGAAAAGTGGCATTGATTTTTATATATATAGATTGACATTTCATTAAACGTACCTAATATTTTTATCAATAAGGCTTCTTAAATTTGCGCTGCAGAATTCTTAAATAATATAAACGAATATTCTCGATTACTTAAAAAAATTGACTCTTTTCATTTCATAAATAGTCAAAAGGGAAAGCAGGTGCTTTTATGGAAGGGATATCGATACAATCACGAAATTACAAATAAAAGCGAAACTAGTCGATGGAGAAGTGCCAAAAGGGACGAATGTAGTGTTACGGTGACTTTGAACGAAAACAAAACTGACATTATTACGGGGGGAACTGCGCATTCGTGTAAAAAAACACTGGAAAAAATGAAATCGACCGTATCATGGATGTATGCAAAAAAGAGGTTTGTAAAAAATTTCCTTTCGTAGACTTAATTCACCTGCATAATTCGCCCAGGTGCATTAAGTACACTTATTTAGCATCTTTAATTCACCTAGGTTGGTTGGTTGATTTATTCAATACACGGGGATTGTGGCAGTGATATTCAGAATACCAATATTACACCTCTTATTTACGCATTGATGTCACATAAATATATAACTCCTAGAATATTGTGTTCAAAATGATAATCTCACAAATATCGGAAGTTAGAAACCCATGTAATTTACTTGCGATTATGAATATAGTACAATGAAAGCTATTTCATCATTGTTTCCCGATTGTATCGTGAAGGGCTGCTATTATCACTTTCGTGAAAGCTTAAGACGAAAAGAAAGGTAAAGCTAATACATCGATTATTTTTAAATAAGTCTAAAAATAATCGCCGGTGTTAATACACCGTGGTCAGTTATGCTTGTGCTCCAACTTGGCATTATTACCAGAACAGGAAATTATTGAAGGATGGAATGGAATTATATTGTAAGGAAGTACAATCCTTTCTCAATTGTTTTAAGACCTACTGGATGAAATCCGCCTTTGTAAAGAAGTGGTGTGTCTTCGGCGAACGACACCGAACAAATAATTATATTGAGGGTAGGCACCTTTCGTTAAAAACCGCTTTCGACAAAACAATCAAAATTTATTACAGGTACTAAATGCTTTCAAAAGAGAGGCAAATATGATACGCAATCCTAGAAAACGTAGGCAGCCTGTAATCATCCAAGAGGCTCAGTTAAGTTTATTTGACGAACGCATCACAGTAGGACATTTTTTAGAAATGTTGCGTTAAAGAAATCCGTTAATTAGCAGTGTTAATGGCAATAATTTATATTAAAATAGGTTACATAAATTTTATCCGACTATATTATTTCGTAAGGTCATTAAAGCAACAGTCGCAATTTGTAAAATCTTAAAATAGGTTACGTACATGGATGGCCAACCTAGGTGAATTAAAGATGCTAAATAAGTGTACTTAATGCACCTGGGCGAATAAGGTACACTATTTGGTTGCGTTAATGCACCTGGGTCAATAAGGTACAGTATTTGGTACTGTTAATGCACCTGGGTGAATAAGGTACACTATTTGGTTGTGTTAATGCACCTGGGTGAATAAGGTGCACTATTTGGTTGACTTAATGCACCTGGGTGAATTATGTAGGTGAATTAAGTCTACGAAAGGAAAAATTTTACCCAATACCAAAAATATTGGAAAAAAAATTTCGTGACTGCAATCAGGATATCATTCCAAGTGTAGAGTCGAAAAAAGACACTTTGTATAGAACTAGAAGGAAATTCTTGAAAATGGAAAAGACTGAGTTTGTATGCGTCGGTGACGTTAAAATTCCGGAAGTGCTTGCCACCGATTTTCTAGTTTGTGAGGAAGGCACAAATGACGATAAAATTTTTGTGTTTTGCACAAAAAGCTGCCAAAGATTTGCAAAGAAAAATGCTGATATGAACGCCTCCGCCATTTTTGGTGATGGAACTTTTGAAGTTCCTGTGCCGTTTTATCAATATACGATACATGTTGATATTCAAAGTTGTTCCGAAACTACCAGCGTAATACCATTTGTATGCGTTGATGCCTAATAAGCAACAATCGACGTATGAAAGACTATTTGAAGTGGTTAAAAACATTGGCCTTGATATAAAAAACTTTAAGTTTGACTATGAGGCTGCACAGATGAATGCCTTTCGCACGGTTTTTCCAGAAGCAAGATTAAGCGGCTGTTACTATCACTTTAGTAACGCCGTATGGAGAAAGTCCCGTAAACTTAAAGTTTCTGATTCAAAAAGCGGGAGAACAATAACCAGGTTACTAGCCAATTTGCCTCTACTACCAGCTACAAAACTCAGCTGAGCACACATCCGCGGTTCATGCTTATGCAGCAGACAAGCAAATTGAATTTAAATTCGTACCTGCATATAGTCCCGTTTTTGCTGGTTTATGGGAAGCTGGTATAAAATCTATTAAGTATCACATTAAAAGGGTAATTGGTAACAGCGTATTGACATACGAACAACTAAATTCTACACTCATTCAAATTGAAGGGATTTGTAATTCACGTCCGCTTACAAGTATGTCATCTGACCCTAATGATATGTCATGTTTGACTCCTGCACATTTTTTGACAGGAGCCCCACTAATAAGTGTACCAGAACCTGATTATGTAAATGTACCTGTTAATCGCCTATCCTTTTGGAGGCAATGTCAGCAGATCCAACAGAATTTCTTTAAACAGTGGTCAAAGCACTATTTGACTATGTTGCAGAATCGCCCCAAATGGAAAGGTGAACAGCCTAATTTGACTGTTGGTTCATTGGTCCTGTTAAGGTCAGACAATATTGCACCCTTAAAATGGCCAATGGGTCGAATAGTGAACGTTTATCCTGGGAAGGACAACAAAGTCCGAGCCCTTGATGTAAAAACGCAAGGCGGATATATAATGCGTACTAGCATTATGAAAGTCTGTCCTCTTCCTATAGATTAGTAGGTAATAATAGTGTAAGTAAGAACTTAATTTAGAAAATATTATAGGTCTTAACTGCCTTCTCAACGTTAGAGATGTAAACTTATAAGATTTGGTGATGGGAATGCTTGGATTCTATTACAAGCAGTTATCTAGGTATTGTACTGTAATACTAGTAAAAAAAAAACACTGTTTTAAATTAAGATGTCTTTACTACTACCAAGTTCCGCGCTGGCCGCAGCTTATGTGCAATACAAGGCACATAAAATATAAAACAAAATTGTATAAAACGGAACGTTGCTTTCTATTGTGGCAACCCCGGAGCTGAACTCCCTTCTAGGGTCTCATGCGGTTGATAATGTAGACTGACAAATACATGTTATTTTGTAAAGAGCAAAAATAATAAATTTCTCATGTTTATGAAAGCCATCGTTTCATTCAACACAAACAATGCCTTAGAAGGATGGAACAGGAGGTAGGGTAGACCGGAGGCAAAAGTAACAGGAGGCAATATTAACATTGAACATAACTATGAAACCATTCGCTCTATTTGAGCGTGTGTGAGTGTACTACACACTCGTATCGGCGTCCGCCATATTGGCAGTGACGGGGGGCCGCCACGTTGACGGGGCGTGTGTTGTGCTCAGTTAAATTTTTTGGACACTCAAGGTAAGAATTTTCGTAATTTTTAAAGTGAGATATTATGGTTTTCTGAGCTTCATGTCTTATATCCAAATTGATGATTAGATTCCAAATACATTAAAGTTAGTGTTTTTTATCGAATATCCGTGTGTATTAACATATTTTAGAAGATATAATACATTTTTGTATAAACCACCTACCGACGCAATTGTAACATTTTTTTCGGGGGCGGTTGTAACGTTACAATTGACCCCGTGTTATAATTGACCCCGAATAATGTAGCTTAACTATTACTAAAATTCGATAATGTATTGGAAGAAATATAAGTCCTAAGATAATTCACTAGAGGGCACTTTGTCAGATCACTGAATAAATGTGACTATAAATAAGTAAACTAGCAGTTCCACTCGCGAAAGTCTATATTTTTAGGAATAATAATTATATCAGCAGGCTTTGTAAAAGTAACTAACAAACTCTTTTCTTTTTAGATGCCCAGGAACAGGCCGAGGAAAACGGATCGCGGTACAAAAGATTTATTTTTGTATCAGCAGGCCTACGAAGAAATTTTAAAAGGGCGCTCAGTTCGTGCTGCCGCAAAGATGTTTGACTTGTGCCACGTGTCCTTATCAAGATACAGACAAAAAAGACTAAATGCTTCAGAAGTGCACACAGTAACGATGGGTTATAATCCGGCCAGTAAAGTTTTCAATGAAGACCAAGAAGCATCGATAAGTGACTATTTGATTATAACGGCAGATATATACTTTGGCCTAAGTCCTAAAGAAATACGACGATTAGCTTTTGATCTAGCCAAACATTACCAAATATCTAGACCAGAAACATGGGACAATAACAAAATGGCAAGCGGAGACTGGTTTTCTGGATTTATGAAAAGACATCCGGAATTATCGATCCGGTGCGCGCAAGTTACCAGTCTAACACGAGCTACGAGCTTTAACAGAACTAATGTTGACCCATTTTTCGACAACCTCGCCACAGTATTAGATCGTTATAAATTTAAACCCCAGGACATTTATAATATGGACGAGACGGGTGTTACAACAGTCCATAAGCCCGATCGAATTGTAACTAAAAGAGGCATGCGACAGTTCGGTGCACTGACTTCAGGTGAGCGTGGTACCTTAGTAACCATTACTGTTGCAGTAAACGCTATAGGAAAAATGCTATTCCAGTGATGTTTGTGTTCCCAAGGGTCAACTATCAGACTCATTTTGTACGCGATGGGCCAATAGGATGTATCGGGGCAGGAAATAAATCTGGCTGGATGGAAGAAAGAGAATTCCTAGTGTTCTTGCAACATTTCAAGGCCTTTTCTAACGCATCATTAAACCATGAAGTACTACTAACGTTAGACAATCACCCATCCCATATCACTATCGCAGCTTTAGATTACTGCAAAAACAATGGAATTATTATGCTGTCGTTTCCTCCGCACTGCACGCACAAACTGCAACCGGTTGATAGATCAGTCAATGGACCGTTGAAAAAAGCTATTAACAGTGCATGCGCTGCTTGGAAGCGCAACCACCCTGGCAGGCCTATGACTATACACGACATACCGTCTATAGTGAACGTTGCTTACCCGATCGCTTTAACGCCCAGAAATATTCAAGGAGGATTTAGTGTAACAGGAATTTTCCCGTACAATAGGGACATCTTTGATGAAGCAGATTATAGTCCTTCCTTCGTCACAGATCGACCAGACCCAACATTAACAAATCCAGTAGGGCTCACTCCTGAAACTGGTGCAGTCACCCCACCAAGGCTTTCACCATCGTCTAGAGACCCACTCGCTTCAAATTCTCATGCTGAACCTCTTACTGATGATGTAGTTGGACGATATTCCAATGAAAACTTAATAATACCGACTGTTCAGCATCCAAGCATCGCTGCATCGACTACTCAAGTTAATAAGTCATGCGAAGCAACGCAAGAGAATCATATTGAACTGATGCCAGTAAAATTAGTTAACTCATCTGAAATGTCCTCTTTCTCGGTGCCAATTTCATCTCACATTGACCCTCTAGGTTCTACCTCGCTTGTTGAAACTCTTTCGTTGGATACTACAAGCAAGATCTCGACATCGTCCACTCAAGTCACTAGATTAGGAAAAGCAGCGCTAATAGTATTAACCGATATGCTTAATTTGACAGAACCTAGTACTAACACACCTTCAAAGCTTTCATCATCTTCCAATGCTTCTCCTGTTTTCTCCCAGCCTACTAAATCTCCTCTGTTCGAAACTATAACTTCAAGCAACACCTGCCACAACTTACCTAACATTCAGACTCCAATCACTATCAGTTTACCGGGAACTGAAGTAACTCAATCAAGGAAAGCAGAGCAGGTGGTACTTTCAGAAACGGTGAACTATCAAGTTGGATCCAGCACTCCGGATAAGACTACATCGTCGTCCATTGTATCTTTACCTTCTACTTCACGTGCTTTGCATTTTTCTCCCGATATTGTTCGACCGTTGCCTAAGGCACCACCGAAAAAGAACACTACCCGTGGAAGAAAAAGGGGGAAAACTGCAATTTACACAGACACTCCGGAGAAAGATGCCATCCGAAAAGCGTATGAAGAAAAAAAGCGCAAAAAGAGGGCTAAAGGCGTCAAAAAAACATTATGCAAGAGTAAAAACACAAAAGGAAAAAAGCAGAAGAAACAAAATCCAAAGAAAAAAGAAACAGATAGTGAAAGCGGAGAAGACGAATGGTTTTGTATTGTCTGTATGGAAGCTTATTCCAATAGCAAGAGCAACGAAATTTGGATTCAATGCATCCAATGTCGACTTTGGGCTCACGAATACTGTACTCCACAGATAGGTTATACGAGTAGTTATACGTGTCATAACTGTGATTCTGATAATTCTGACTAAATCAATTACATAATGAAGACTGAAATTGACTGATTTTATACGTTATTGCTAACTGTTAAGTAGGTAGGCTTTAATTAATAGTTGTGTCAAACACAAAGTTAAAAGATTTTTTATATGATTTTTTGTGATATTTGTAATACGAGTAGGTACTTTAGACTTTCGAAATAATGCTTAGAATATGACTGAATAAATATGTTATTTTGCTCATTATTTAGTAGGTAGAACTCTATTGATGGTCGTGTCAAACGCAAAATTGTTAAAATCTTACCCATGAATACCTACCTATAAAAATATTTATCTACTCTGATACTATAATACAAAGATTATAAAATTGAAATCAATACTATTATGACAAACATTACGCACAGGCCAAAAAAAAAGTTTTATTACGATACAGGTCTTGTATGGACACCTATATCATAATAAAACTTTTTAATCATTACGATACACCATAAACAATCTCCAGCTGAAAAAGAAGTTTGAACCTCTACTTTAAAAAAAAATTGTGTCTCCAGAGTAGCGAAAAATCCTAAATCTATGGTCTCCGCAGCCTAAAAAAAAAAAGAAACACGCATGCGCAATCGATGTTTGCGTCTTGGCGCCAACATTTTACATTTAAATTAAACAAAGTTTGGTTTTGTTTGTAAAATAAATTAGTTTTTGTGTAAAAACATGTCTTAAAGCGAGGATGGTGGTAATTGTACACCACCAGACATTCTGGAAACTGCGTCAAACATGACCATGAACCTGTTACCGGCGAAATCAAGGAGCAACTATATATCACAACAAAATGAAATCAGGTATTATAGTATGAGAGTAGATAAAGTAGTGTATGACACTGTACATAACTTGGTCTTATAACACTCGTGTGATACTATAAAAAAACTCGCCTACGGCTCGTTTTTTTAAAACACACTCGTGTTATAAGAACCCTTATTATGCAACAGTGTCATAAACTACTATAAAAATATAATTATAAAAGCCACATCGTTACTAATTAGGTATAGAATTACTCAGTAAAAATGTTTTACCTTAATTTACGTAATTTATTAAAATAATTTTGTTTAAGTCCCTAAGCTGCCGTTTCACTATTCGCTGTCATAATCGGTGGCAATAGTAACACGGGGGCAGTTTTAACAGAAGCTATTCCATACAAAATAAAAACATGATTTTGAGTACGTTTACATACTTCTAATTTATTATATTTAGCATAGGTGTTATAATTTTGCTACAGTAAGGAACTGTTTAATTTTGGGCCTGAAATAAGCCATAATTAAAAAATTAGCAGAGGTAGCTATTTTATGTTGTTGTTTAAATTTATCTTTAATATTGTTATTATTTTTTATGTCACCTAAGTAAGACTGAAATGAAGAACAATTTAATAATTAAAGATTTTCTGTTTTCTTAATATTCACTGAGTTTTATTGTTTAAAAAATGTGTTACTTTTACCTCCGGGTAGGCGGCAATTGTAACACTCTCCCTCTTCTCATGTAACCTTTAATACCTCGACGATAATAATACTTATCAAAACCTGCGTATGATCCTTTTCTAGCTAGATATATTTCCAATAGTTGTGCATAAGCACTTTTTTTAGATAACGTAACAATCGTCTGTAATCAGGTCGTAAAGAAAAACTGTTACTTTTGCCTCCGGTCTACATGCGAGAGTAGGCCGAAAACGAGCTTTGCCTTTGTTCATTAATGCGTTACGTAAAGAAGCTAAATGGCAAGAATCAAAAATCACACGCGCATTATTTAATGCACAGAAACGAAAAAAAATGACATAACTTTTGACCAAAAATATAAAAGAGAAAGTGAAAAGTTATTACAGGGAGAGATTACACCGTTTGTGTTCTTACAACGGCTGACCCATTTGAAAAGAATTATCTTTGGATAAGTACTATCTATATACTATCTATAGATACCTATTTTAGTTTGTTTGTGCTGAGTGAATTTATTTTTATTTCTATCAATTCGTTAATTAAAATGTACTTATAAGTTTTAAAAAAATAGATAAAAATACATTTAAATAAGTATCTGTGTTTTTCAATGAATGTACCTGACTATTTCTATGGTGGGCTATTTCAAATTGTCGGCGTTTTACTAGTACGTCGTTCTGCCGTTAAAGTCAACTTCCCTACCTCAACTAAACACCATGTCGTTGTTTTGCCATCACCGTCAATTTCCCTGATAGACCTTCCGATACGGAGGGGATTTGCCACTGGTGCACCCTATAATTAGGCATTCTTCATGTATGAAGGTAAAGGCGATACAATACTGACAGACAGTGAGGCTAAGGGCCTTGACATTGGTGGAAAGGTTGTTATCCGTTTAGCTACTAATTAGCCTTAATATTTTACATAATTATGTTAATTTACTGGACAAATTGTCAACAAAGTAAAAAAAAATCAAGCAACTCTCAGAAAGTCAAAAATACCTACAACATGCAATTTTAAGACTGACAAGCAATTGAGAAAATGGAACGTGGTTCGTCAGACCAATAATGCTATAATTACAGGTTTGACAACAAACCACTTGCACAAACTTGTAATCTCTGAGATGTCCATAGCCACGCCAAAACAATAGTGCTGTCACACCAGCCTATAATATTTGATCTAACCGAACCTTATCCTCCATTGCCTCGACCGTGTGATTAACCAACGTTGGCCGCCTAAACAGCCTAAAAATAAGTACAGGCTTTGGTGTAAGAAAACAAATCAGTACATTGAGGTTGACAGAACAGTTATTGTTCCATATGATAGTGTCACATCACTAGCCTACATAGAGGAGTGATCCATGGTTGATTTTTAAACAAGATGTCTGACGGCTTAATGCAGTTTTATTAAATATTATACTAGTGTGTATCTAACATGGTGTCAGGTGTGAAAAAACTTTGCAAAAAGCATACTAATAAATAAACTTTGTGTAGAGATATAAAATAACCTTAGTGGTAACGTAAAATACATTATACAACGGTGTTGTGTTGGGGAGCCGCCGCCATTCGTAAGCGTTGGTTGTGATGGAGAAGAAAATGTCGGAGAAAATAGACGGGTTACGCCCTCCCAAGGGTCTGATACTAACAGGCGATGGGTCAAATTGGAGGAAATACAAACAAATGTTTGACATTTATTTGGAAGCGGCAGGTTTCACTCACTTAGAAGAAAAAAGAAAAGTAGCCATCTTCCTGAATGCTGCCGGCGAAGAGGTGGTGGATGTATACAACACAATAGAAAACAAGGAAAAAACGTCGTATAACGAACTAATAACGGTAATCAGCAAATATGTAGAACCTCGGAAAACGATTGTAATAAATATGTATGAACTTCTTAGTATGAGACAACAAGATGGAGAAACTATTGATCACTACTGTACTCGAGTGAAAAATCAAGCTAAAAAGTGTGAGCTAGGAAGCTTAGAAGAACGATTGATAGCGATGATGATTGTGATAGGTGTACAAGACAGTGGAGTAAAAGAAAGGTTGCTCAGAGAAGAAGAGTTGAAGTTGGAAAATACACTTTCAATTTGTAGAGCCGCAGAGGCAGGTAAGAAACAAGTCAGAGAATTAGAGTCCGGGAAGACGGGAACTCAGAGTATCAATGTAATAAATAAAGATAAAAATGAACAGAAAAAATGTGGAAAATGTGGAAATCAACATCAGATAAGAAGTTGTCCAGCTTATGGTAGAAAGTGTGCAATATGTAGCCGGTACAATCACTATGCTCGGATGTGCCGAGCGAAGGGTAATGATAATCCTAAGAAGAATGACTACAACAAGATAAGAGAGTCTAAGAATAAAGACAAGAAAGTACATGTAGTGGAAAACAAAGAAGATAGTGATGAAAGTATAAGTGAAAGTGAGTTTAGTTTTGAAAGCATTTGCACAAATAATAGCATTAAACTAGAGTGGAAAGTGAAAATGAAAATAAATAATAAAGAAATAGAGTTTAAAATAGATACTGGAGCGGATTGCAGCACATTGCCACTAAATTTATATAATAAAATAAAAAATAATAAGTCTGTGTTGAGAAAATGTAAAAATGTACTTATTGTGTATACAGGTGATAGAATAAAGGTAGTAGGGAAAACTGAGCTTGAGTGTGAGTACAAGAATGAAAGAAATGTCATAAATTTCAATGTAATTGATCTGCCAGTGCAGCCAGTCATTGGGTTGCCTGAGTGCATCAAACTTAACTTGGTGAATAGAGTACATGAAGTGTCATATGATAGCTCGGATTTGAGTAAATTTGTTAAAGAAAATAAATGTATATTTACAGGACTTGGTGATATAGGTACATATGAGATTAAAATAAAAGATGGTGCAGAACCAGTCATAAAACCTATTCTTAGAGTTCCGCTGGCCATTAAAGATAAGTTGAAAGCTACATTAAATAATTATGAGAAAGAGGGTGTCATAGAGAAAGTAGAAGGGCCAACAGAGTGGTGTAATAACTTAGTGACAGTAGAAAAACCTAATAAAATGTTTAGATCCTAAAGAGTTGAATAATAGCATTTTAAGAGAAAATTTTCAGATACCTTCACTAGAGGAAATATATAATAATCTACAGGGTAAAGAAGTGTTCACTGTACTCGATATGAAAGAGAAAGAGATTTTTCCAGAATAAGTTAAAAGATGAAAAAAGTGTGTGTACTTTTGGAACTCCGTTTGGTAGATATAAGTTTAAAAGAATGCCTTTTGGTATTTCCTCTGCCCCAGAAGTAATGCAAAAAATGAATATGAAAATTTTTAGTGATATAGAAGGTACTATGTTATATTTTGGTTCCGCTATGCTCCCACTGGAACGTTCACAAAGAGCCATCCTTAAGGTTGCCACCTGTCGTCCTTTTCGGTCTCCCACACAGGAGCTATACAGAGCATGTAAGGTACTAACAGTGCGACAGCTGTTTGTGTTGCACACTATACTCCTCCAGCACGCAAAGCTACCCATATCAGTCACTCCACTGGACAAGAGACGACAAGATTTGGTTTGTATAAAGCCACAAACTAGGCATGCGTTTGTAAAAAGATTCTATGTATTCTTAGGACCGTATTTATATAACAGAATTAATAGAATTCTAAATATATATCGCTTAAACCACAGAAAATGTAAAATTTTAATATCAGAATACTTAGGAAAACTAAATTATAATGACACGGAAAAGCTATTAGAAGTGTTACAATAAGTTTTGGATATAGGTAAGTCATAACGATAATCATTCTTTTTGTTATTTGACAGATCACGAACCATTATTACTTAAAGTCCATTTATTATTAGAGTAAAGACGTAGCAATAACCTGAAACACAGGTTTTTATTCAAAAACCTAGATCAGGTAAGACGCTACAACTAAGTGCATAGTCAATAATCTGAAATAAGTAAGAAACTTAAATTCCATAGAGATTAATATGATATCATAAGCTGATTATATAAGAAACTAGTAATTATAGATTGACAAGATATTGATAAGACATTGTAAAACAATTTGTGGACATCATGAATAAACAAATTTATTTATTTATTTATTTATTATTTTGATGACTTAATTGTAGCAGGTAAAAATAAAAAAGAACATGATGAGATATTAGCTAGAGTAGTAGAAAGAGCGAAAAATTTCAATGTAAAATTTAATAGTAAGAAGTTACAGTATAGACAAGAACACGTAAAATATGTTGGCTTGATAATAAATAAAGAAGGAATAAGTGTAGATCCAGAACATGTAAAAGCGATTGTGAATTTAGAAGAACCAAAAAATGTAAAACAATTACAAAAATTTTTAGGTATGTGCAATTATCTTTGTAAATTTATTCCACATTATTCTAAATCTACTGAACCATTAAGAGAATTGTTAAAAAAAGATATTGTGTGGAATTGGGGTTCAACGCAAGCACAGGATTTTAGGGAGATAAAACAGAAGTTAACCTGTACTCCTACATTAGCAATGTTAAATAGTAAAGGGAATGTTGTATTACAAACTGACAGCTCTAATAAAGGTATGGGTGCATGTTTACTTCAGAATGGGAAACCAGTGTCCTTTTATTCCAGATGTTATACTGACTGTCAATTGCGTTGGGCTCCGATAGAAAAAGAACTATCTGCAATTTGTATGTCAATGGAAAAATATCATCAATTTGTGTATAAAATAAATATAAATATTAAATATTGTTGGACATTCTCACACAACATCATCTAGCCCAAACTAAGCTATAAGCTTGTGCTATGGGATCTAGACGACTGATATACATACTTATATATCTCTAAATACATACATATTATACATAGAAAACACCCAAACTCCGAAACAAACATTTGTGGATCACACAAATATTTGGACCGACCCAGGAATCGAACCCAGGACCTCCAGCGCCGCAGGCGGTATCACTACCGAATACGCCACGGAGGCAGTATGGACGTAGAATAACAATAGAGACTGATCACAAGCCTCTTGTGGCTATTATGACTAGAGATATTAGTAAGATTTCAGCTAGGTTACAAAGAATGGTACTGAAGTTGATAAAATATGATTTTGAGATTTAAGTAGGTATATTCCGGGTACAAAGATGTACATTGCAGACTAATTGTCAAGAAATTTTTGTAAAGATGTGAAAGAAGAGCCCTCCTTGCAAGAAATTGTTCATGCAATAGAAACAGAAGTTGTATATGGTTTAGAGTCAGATTTACCTATTTCAGAAGAAAAATTAAATATTTTAAAAAGTGAAACACAAAAAGATCCTAACTTGCAAAGTGTGCTCTTATGGTATTCATCCAAATGGCCGAATAATGATAGAAATTTAGGTGACAAAGAGCTAAAAATTTTTTTTAAGTTAAGAAGTGACATTCATGTAAAGAATGATGTTGTTTATTATAAGGACAGAATAGTACCTAATACCTAAACAAATGAGGAAAGAAATGATTCAAATTGCACATTCGGGTCATGGAGGTATAGTTAAGTGTAAAAAACGCATGAGGAAAGCTTTGTATTGGCCGGGAATGTCAGTGGATGTTGAAAATTGTATATTAGCTTGTAAGGCATGTGAAAAGCATAGACCATCTAAGGTAAAACAAGAACTAATGTCACATGATGTACCAGACATTCCATTTCATAAAGTTGGTGTGGGTATATGTACTTATAGTGGAAGAGATTACTTAGTTTTGATAGATTATTACTCTAAGTGGATAGAAGTAAAGTATCTGAAAGAAAAGTCTGCTCTTAATGTCATAAAACAGTTTAATTCCATTATGTCAGTTCACGGAATTCCAAAATATTGTGTGAGTGATAATATGCCATTTTCAAGTTTTGAGTTTAAAAAGTTTTCGAAGGAATATGATATGGAATTAATACATTCAAGTCCAAGGTATCCTCAGTCTAATGGAATGTCTGAAAAAGCTGTTGGAATTGTCAAGTCCCTTATGAAAAAATGTAAAGAGGATAACTCTGATTTTACCATGGCCTTGTTGCAGTATAGAGTCAGTCCAGTCGCTGGTTTGGATTATAGTCCTTCAGAATTACTAATGTCTAGGCTTCTAAGAACTACCTTGCCTTGTGTTAGATATAAATTGAAACCTCAGTTGCCTGTTGATGTACAAGTAAAGTCAGCAAATATTAAAGATAAATACACACATAATTATAATAAGACAGCAAAAATGACTAGAAATTCATTAGAGATGGGGGATGATGTAGTGATACAGAACAGGCCTGATAAAGTTTGGTTACCGGGGAAGATTATAGAAGAAGTAGGACCTAGATCTTATAAGGGGCCGTCCATTAATCGCGTGAGGTTTTTTTTGGCATTTTTTGGACCCCCCTCCCCCTTGGTGATATTTGGTGAGGTTTCAGATTACCCCTCCCCCCCTGGGCCGAATCACGTGTATTTTTAGTAACTACCTACAAAGTTTTTTTTAAAAATGTTGTACATAGAAGTCTATTGATATTATCTATCCAAACTTCTAGCTAATCCGCGCAACTTCGTTTGCGTCACATAATAGAGACGGATATCGTATTAATATTTTAATATATTTCCCGTTGCATTTACTCCCGTCGTGTTTCTATAAAATATTTATTATTTTGGAGCTAATAAAGAAGGTGTCAGTTTGTCAAGCTTAAAATCTTACGTTGGTTTGATCGCAGTTGGCTAAATAGAAGCGAAGTTATGAGCAAAAGTACAATAATCAAGGTTGAATTTCAATGCGATCATTATGCTTTTGGTCACGACTATCGATATCCACGTTGACTGTGCTGCGTTCTTTTTTTGTTACGGGGGGAATGCGGTTTGGCACCATCATCCTAGCTGCGGGGCCAGCACCTACCCGCTAAACCTCGTGGTGTTCCTCCTCATCCTACAGCCGGCATTGATATCCAAAGATTATTCACGTCGGCCCAGCCCGGCCGGGGGCCCCCAACACTTCGGGGTTCTCGCCCGCATCGCACCGCTCTCGAGCGCTTCTCTGGAAGCAGAGAGGGTAGAGAGCGGTGAGCGGGTGGGCTCTGAAGGCATCTCCGGAACAAGGAGAGTGGCCGTCCCCCAAATGATCATCGGTGGTTGGGGTCAAAGCTGCGTGCATCAGCCAGTCTAATATATTATATATAACTAATAATAAAGCTATAGAGAGTTTAAAATCTGTACGTCAAATATAAATGGTAATTATTTTCCAAGATATTTTTTTTACTAGACATTCTATCTATGTAACTTCCATTACATCCGATACTGAAGCTCAAATAGTTTTTTTTTGTATGTCTTTCTGTATCACGCTAAAACTATGGATTAAATAATATTTTAAATAATAAATAAATAAATAAATATTCTTGGACAATCCCACACAACATCATCTTCATCATCATTACTGATATAATTTGAGATTATTATTGATCGGATTGATGCCGAAACTCTGCGCGGTTCCTTTGGGAGACACAATGAAAAACAAAATTATTTTTGTGTTGTATGATCAACGCATAGGTATTCCGATTTCAATTAATTTCTGATGTAAGAAAGGAATTAAATGCTTTATGAATAATTCCATACAAGTTATAATATTGTAGGTTTTGTTGTTCAGAAATTACAGTGATTTCAAAATCAGGGTTGTAAAGTTGCTGTTCGAAATAAATACACGTGATATCTCACTACACCCCCCACCCCCCCTGGTGATGTTTCGTGATTTTTGTCAGACCCCCTCCCCCCCCTTTCGAGCCTCACGTGATTAATGGACGACCCCTAACATACTCAATCAACAGGGCAATGTAGTACGGAGAAATGAAAAACATGTTAGACTGAGTAAGAATGAGTTTATTGTTAAAAAAGAACGATTTGATGATGATGATACTCCTGGGCCACCTAAGAAATGTACCTAATCCTTCAATGAATGATGGTGTTCCTATGCAAGCTAATAATTGTAACCAACCCACTACCTACTGTTGTAACTAGTTCTGGACGAGTAAACCTAACACTGGGCTTGTGTTAGGTTTAAAGATTATATTTTGTATTAGAACAAAAATGTTTTGTCAACTCGTTTGTGGGCATAAAAAAATATTGTTAAAGGGGGGGATGTTCCATATGATAGTGTCACATCACTAGCCTACATAGAGGAGTGATCCATGGTTGATTTTTAAACAAGATGTCTGACGGCTTAGTGCAGTTTTATTAAATACCTATTATACTAGTGTGTATCTAACAGTTATAACGAAAAGATAGAAGATGTAGATATGCTGGATAGGGTCATAAGTTTTACAGAATTAGTGCACACTCGTAAAAGTGGACTGTTTGCCTAATCTTTCCCTTTTTCCCTGCTAGCGAAAATATACAGATGTATAAAGAAATACCCAATTGAATCCACCAGCCGCAAAAGAAAATATGGACCTTAACCACCCTTGCAACTAAGAACAGCCATGGCCGGCGGGATATGCCTATGATAGATGAAGGGTCTAGAGATCACAGGTGCCGCATGCCAGGTTGCAAAAGCAAAAAGGAAGAGTGTACTGTAATACTTGCAATATGTATCTATGCTTGGTAGCAGGGCGAAATTTGCTATAAACAATACCATGAGAATATTACTAATAAAATTTAATTTCTTCTTTGAATAAAATATATTGATTACCTTGAATGACATTTTTGTTTCTAAGTCAACATTTTTGTACCTTGCAAACCGAATATCCCCCATAGGGAGACATGCAACAAAAAAAAATAATTATGAAACAAAATAATGTCGTGTTTGTTGGCTTCTATCGAGTCTCTATGAGTAGGTAGCCTAAAAAATAAATCCTGATAATAAACAACATGAAGCCTCAGGACTGAGGAGAATAATCTTATTTATTCAAAATACTTATTAAAATTACATTACTAAAATTTACCTATTAAGAAATACTTTAACAAGCTGGGTTAAATTATTATGTTTTGTCAGTAGATTTACCAAGCCTTGGATTTTAGATGTTAAAGGGATGTTACGCTTTCATCAAATAATATTCCTGTCACAAATCCCCGATCTCTGTACCACACTTTGTACATGGCATCCACATGGTGAACCCATGGTATACTAAGAATTGAATTAGGTCTCCCATATCTATATTAATATAAAAAGGAAAGATTTGTTTTTTGTTTTTTTGTGTGTTTGTTTGTAACGAATAGGCTCCGGAATTACTGGACCGATTTGAAAAATTCTTTCACTGTTGGGAAGCTCCAATCTTTGTGATGAACATAGGCTATATTTTATTCCCGCATTCCCACAGGGACGGGAACTACGCGGGTGAAACCGTGTGACGTCTGCTAGTAAGTAATATTCTGAAAAATCTGTTATGATTGAAATCAAGCAACAGACTGTAGGTGATGCACTATGCATGTTAGTTCGCTACTTAGCAACCATTATAACAAGATGTGAAAAACCACATTGTAATTACTTAGATTTAATAAATATTTTACTTATTTTATATGACAGTTCCATATTATAATCAACCTCACAAATTGGTAGCAAAGTGTGGTTTCGATCCACGGACCTCTTACTTATGAAACAATTCGAGATAAAGGATTTGGGCGAACCTAGAAAACTTCTTGGGATAGAATTTACCTACAAAGGTAATGAAATAAAATTAAAACAAGAAAAGTACATAGAGGATAGCTTGCATAGATTCAAAATGGAAAGTTGTAACCATAGGGTTACAACTTTCACAAATTAGGGGTTGTTGTCATAGGACAACACCAATGGAATCTGGTTTATCTTTACATAAATTTGATAAACGGGAAAATAAAGAACTGATGTACAAAAACTTGATCAGTACTCTCATGTATTTAGCGGTAACAACAAGGCCAGACATTATGAATGCTATTAGCTATTTGTCACAATTTAATGATTGTTATAGTGACACACATTATAAAAGTGCCAAAAGAGTACTATGTTACCTAAAAGGATCAAAAAAGTATTAGGCTCCAAGCAGCTCTTATGATAAGCAAAAATGCTATGGTGACAGGCAAGACCAAACACATAGATTTGAAAATCCATTTTATAAGAGACTGTGTCCAAAGGCAATTGATCGATGTACAGTATCTGTCTACAGAAGACATGGAAGCAGACTTGTTGACGAAAGCATTAGCTCTTTTTTTTTTTTTTTTGTACTACTTAGGTGGCAGACAAGCTTACGGCCCACCGGAAGGTTGGTAACCGTAGCCTATAGTATAGCTGGTCCAAGACTAGTGAAGCTGTGGAGCAGCCTACGTCTACTGTAACGTTGGCGTTATGATGACCATGCACGGTGAGGAGTGTAGGTGATGCACTATGCATGTCAGTTCGCTACTTAGCAAGAATTATAACAAGATGTGGAAAATCACATTGTACTTAGATTTAATAAATATTTTACTTATTTTATACGACAGTATATTATTCCATATTAAAATCAACCTCACACAGACAATTTAACTAGCCAAAACTCTGAGACGCCAATCTGTCTTCTTGTCAGTAAAAAGAAAAAACAACAAGAGTAATTTTTACTCTCACTGAATCATCAAATGAAGAATAATATCTTTCTGTCAGTAAAAATATTTATATCTCCATCATCTAATGATGGCCTTGCACGATTCCAAACATCTTCACAGACCTTCACATTTCTATTGTTCGTAGAGTTACTAAACTGCTGATGATATACGCTTTGTTGCCTTAAAAAGTGGCTGTGGCTTTAGGAATAACGAGATTTCGCAAATTTAATTACATAATTAACCATAAAACAAGATTTTTTAACATTGAATAAAATAATAAATTTCCATGTCCTTGTTTCAATGTTTGACATTTGACATTAAAATTTTTTGACATTGACAATGACCAATTTTTTTTAATTTTTTTTTATCTTAGTCTTTCTATGCTGAGTTTGAGTATGCCAAGTAAAATAATTTTTAAAACAGGTATGTTTTTTTTTTAATGGAGATCATTTCTTTGAACTAAACATAATAAATATAAAACATTAGGTATCCACTATGGCGCCCACGTGCACTATAGTGACAGAACTGTCATCGGCTCCGGCGCCCACGGTCATCATAATGCCAGTTTATATCCGTTTATATCCGGTATTATCCTCTTTCATCCAGGCCGGAAATAATGCAGGATGAGTTTATAATAATGATTAACATAGCCTGCAGAGTAACATTAAAAGAAAAAACATCAGAAACTTCGAGTTGATTGTGATAAATAAATTTTCTGTTGAGCCGCCATTTTAGCGTTCCAATTAGTTACGGGGTAAGTATTTAATATTGTAGTTTATTCTGCTTTTATTTATGGTTTTATTTAATATATTGAATGATATATTATTTTATAATATATACTTATTTATTTCAGTGTATATTTATTAATTGTTTTTTTTATTGGCCAATGTAAATACGCAAAAAATGTATAACTTTAATACTTTTATTTTATTAATATTTTTGTTTATTTTGATTCAATTATTCTTGTTTTGCATTTAAAAGGTGTTGTTTAACAGCTGTTATAAATATTTCCGTCCCAAATCGAGGTAAAATTAATTATAATAGCATGTGAAGATGACAATTTTTGGCAATGAAAATACGCTAATATTGATAAATTTATTTTCGGAGATTTTGTATCTACAAATTCTTTTTTTTTATTTTTGGGTAACGTGTTTGTGTGTATATTTGGTAAATAAAAAAATATAAGACTTAAAACTGGTTTTATTTTGAATTACATGGTAAAACATAAGAATACTACTTCATTTTAACCATCGTAATTTTCAGCGACATTTCATTAATCCATTACACATCGGATATCCTCGGATTTAGTTTAGTTATTTTCGTCAGTTATCCAGCATGATGAAACAGTAAGTATTTCTGTAGTGCGACTCCTATAAAAGAAATAAGAATTAATTTTGTGAAGCTCGGCGCGCAACCGCTGTTCCCGCCAACGCTCGCGAAGGGTTGGGCGTCGGCGGCCAGTGACGTTTGACAGTTCGGATGCTCGACTGGTAGAACTAAACTATAAATCTAAATAAGCTAAAACTAAACTAAATCTAAATAGGTACCCCGTGGCATTGTGCCTAAAAGACTGGCAGAATTCCCCCTTTGACCGGCGATGCCTATTCGGTGGGAGAAATAGCTGCCAGACCTTGGGTAAAGAGTGGACTCCATCCACATCACAGAACACTTTTATCCTATATGACGCTTCTTTAAAATTTAAAAAAAATTAGGTATGCGCATTGTGACCCCATGGACCTAGGGTCTCGACACCGACTGGAATAAAATTGTAAGACGAGCCGAGACCCTTATACTTAGTTATTTTTTGCCACTTCCGCTGCCGCGCTGGCTTTTTCTTTTGTTCTAGGAAGATAGGAATGAATCAGGAATGTTTATCCTTTTCCATGTTTATGAAATTCTTGTAGATAGCTGCGTATTCCTGTATTTAAGTCCAGTAAAATAATGTACAAGTTTAACTCCAGCAAAGTTGTGGGACTTTAGTGTAGTATATGTGGAGTCTGTCGAGAAACAAAAATCACGTTTCGTTTTATTGATCACTTCCCAACACTTATTAGCCCTACCAGGTATACTTTCATTTTTTTAAGAATGAACGCGGTTATGAATCTACCCATTTTTACTCATAAAACACTATACATACACAAATTTTGAAAAATGGTCCAACGGAGTATTGACTGTGTCGGTCTATGGCCTTCGCCTAACCGGACTATGGATCAGCTGATCGAGCTACCCGCTATCCGTTCCAGCAGAGTAAACTCCCCTAATATAATGCCAGCGGTCTGATGCCCTAGACCGGCCAGATTCACTGCTGAATCCTTGAACCGTAGCTGGGGAGTTCTAACTATCTTGGACCGGAAGGTGACCGTTGCCAAAGTTAATAGAAAGAGCGATGTGAAATGTACTGTATTTATTGATCAAAATGTGCGTTATTATATTTACAAATTTAGCTAACAAACATTGGGTGTTCCAAGGAGCTATCAAAATATGTTTATTTACAATTGTTGCCACATGGCGCTGTTGTCGCACTATAAATAGTACCACCACTGATCTGTATTATCAGATCAGTGAGTACCACATATAAAATGAACGGTTTTCTTGCGACGCGTGTCATTCTTGGGAATCCGTTGCCGCTAGTAGACATGTCTGTGCTCTGCGTGCGGCTCCGATGTCCGATGTTGTTATGAATGTTACTCTATTTTATCTGTCTGTAGGTACATATTATGTCACTACAACTGCTTTTCTCCAATTTCTCGCCAAAACACGATCAATTCAACTAAACAAGTTTTTTTTATATAAAGCAATGGTATTGAAGCCATTACTTTAATGGGGTGTTTCATTGCTTGGCTTGCATAGGAAAACGGCCATGTACACCAACGTGTAAACTATGTTTGACAAGACTTGATTACCACCGATTCAGAAGACTGGTGTTGGTTTTTAGGACCATTCGTGCGAATACGACTCGCACCAATATAAATTAAATTATGTGATGTTAAAAAGGCCATTAAAGAATAGATCAACTCTCAAAATATCTAACCCAGTGGCGGGGCAAGACCTAAATTTGGTGTGGGCAAGACAGATTTCGCGAGGCCCTGTTCTGTGGCACCAATAATAATAGTATCGCCTTATGGAAAAAAAAGTTACTTTAAACCACAGAGGTTTACGTCAAATGTGGTTAGTGGGGTCACTCGTCCCAATAAATCCAGGATAAAACATATATTGTTGGTTCAATCCTGGTGGACCCCTTAGTCACAGTAGTGCCTTAGTGGGGTATACTCAAAGACTTCTATATAAACTGAGGTAGACGCGCCGTACTCTAACAAACGAGATTTCAAAAGCAATCCTCAAATACACACATTAATAAGACTACACTCACTTATAAATATTTTTTATCTACTCTGATACTATAATACAAAGATTATAAAATTGAAATCAATACTATTATGACAAACATTACGCACAGGCCAAAAAAAAAGTTTTATTACGATACAGGTCTTGTATGGACACCTATATCATAATAAAACTTTTTAATCATTACGATACACCATAAACAATCTCCAGCTGAAAAAGAAGTTTGAACCTCTACTTTAAAAAAAAATTGTGTCTCCAGAGTAGCGAAAAATCCTAAATCTATGGTCTCCGCAGCCTAAAAAAAAAAGAAACACGCATGCGCAATCGATGTTTGCGCCTTGGCGCCAACATTTTACATTTAAATTAAACAAAGTTTAGTTTTGTTTGTAAAATAAATTAGTTTTTGTGTAAAAACATGTCTTAAAGCGAGGATGGTGGTAATTGTACACCACCAGACATTCTGGAAACTGCGTCAAACATGACCATGAACCTGTTACCGGCGAAATCAAGGAGCAACTATATATCACAACAAAATGAAATCAGGTATTATAGTATAAGAGTAGATAAAGTAGTGTATGACACTGTACATAACTTGGTCTTATAACACTCGTGTGATACTATAAAAAAACTCGCCTACGGCTCGTTTTTTTAAAACACACTCGTGTTATAAGAACCCTCATTATGCAACAGTGTCATAAACTACTATTACGTAATTGTCACCACGTACAATAGCAATATACGAATAGAAAAAGAGTAAAAGAGAAGGCGTATGGACTCCGATTGCAAGTCGAACACCTACTTTCGAAGTTTTGACTCACAACAGTGCGAGCAACGCTGCTAATTAGCTCAGTTTATAGGTTTCAAAAATCGGTGCGTCGGGCATGTCTACAGTTTGTCTATAAAGTCGTGAAATTAAATGAGGGCGCTGCTGAATGCATGTATGCAACCCTATATAGTACGACCAAAATGATTTTGATACGAGGAGTTCGTTCCGAGTAGTAAAATCTTACTAATATTATAAATGCGACAGTTTGTGAGTGTGGATGTTTATTACTCTTACACGCTCGAACGGTTAAAGGGATCTGGCTGAAATTTGGTACAGGGATACATTATAATCTGGAATAACCATGGCTACTTTTTATTCCGGGAATAAGTTCTTACGGGAAGCGGGAACGGGAACAATACAAATATTATAAATGCGAAAGCTTATGAGTGTGGATGTGAGACTCTTTCACGCTCGAACAGTTGAACTGATCTGGCTGAAATTTGGTACAGGGATACATTATAGTCTGGAATAACACATAGGCTACTTTTCATCCGGAATAAGTTCCTAACGAGAACAAATTCGACACGGGCGAAGCTGCGGGCATCAGCTAGTGAGTTAATAAATAAAACACATTATACATTTTTAATTTTGTTTCTGTTTTATTGAATCAGATCCAGAATAAAGTTATTGAACCAGATCCAGAAGCCCCGGTCTAATAGCGTCTTACAACCCACCAGCAGGTGCCTAGCAGTCCCAATTGCTTTGCCACAATCATGTAATTACATGTTTTATCTGTAACTTTCCCCCATCTGACAAGGATTTTTTTGGCGCAGTGCTCAAATATTAAAATCGTCTATTTCTTTCTTTGCCGACCTTTTCTGTGTTTACCAGGAGTTTCAAACTTTCCTTCATTATTAAAACCTTCGTTAACTATTCGCCTAACTGTACTCTCTGATTTTCCTGAAAAGAGTAAAAAAAGAAAATTAATTACATATTGGAAACCAACTATTGACATAAAGCAATTAATTCAAAATAAAAATTGGTAGAAAACCAGATTGAACTGAGTATCAAAAATGTAGGTCGTACTATAAAATAACCATGTTGTTCTAACCACTGACTTACATTATAGGTAGATTGTAAGTTTAAGATTCTAACCTAAAAATATGTAAACAATGCCTTTTTTTTGTCTCCAAATCGTAAATTCAGTGAATTTGTAACTTCAGACAGATTCAAAACAAACAATAACACGATTACATACCCACCAAAGATGCTTTTCGCTCATAAACATCCTCAAAATCGCACAACAATTGTCCAGCTTAGTACTCCGCGAAACATCACTGGAAAACTTTAAAAATCACTTCCTGCGCACCACTCCGATTTTCTTTACTCATTTCTCAAACCTTTATGCGTAGTTTGATCTCAATTTGTTGCAGTTTAATCCAAACATTAAAGTTACGTAAGAGAGTAAACGAAATTCGACGATAGCATTGACAACTGACGTACATATGTTTCGTGTTGCCAGTGTTGCCACACACATAACTATTTTTAGTTCCTCAAACATTCATGTCACGACTTTATAGACAAACTGTACCTCAGTTTATAGAAGTCTTTGGGTATACTACGCCAAATCGAATGCCAAATAATCGAACGTTCAAAATATCGAACGTTCAATATATCGAACGTTCAAAATCGTATCGAAGTTCTTGTTTGCATGCAATCAATTAATATGTTTATTTTTAATGTTTCGTATGCCTCCAGGCAAAACATAGTAGACCACTAGACTCGCTGTAACACCTGTATTATACCTATGTTTACGAAATAAAGAATCTGAAATCTGAAAATATCGAAGATTTCAATATCAATGTTCGATATATTAAACGTTCGATATTTTGAACGTTCGAGTATTTGGATGTTCGATTATTTGGCATTCGGTTTGGCGTAGTATACCCGCCATAGTGGAACCAACAGTCCGGAAGGAATTAAATAAGGGATTCCCCGCACTGGTCGGCGGCGCACAGTGGATCGATTCATACAAATCGGCGGACATAGGAATCTTAAAAATTTTTTTACTGTTTTTACAAAAACTAATGATGCCAATTCCTAATAAATATTATATACAACTTATATTTACTATACACTTTTTACATAAGAAAAGAAAACTATGAATACGTAAAATTTCAAACAAAAAAAAAAAAAAAAAATGAAAAGAAGAAACCGATCTAGGCATCGAAAAATTCTTCCACATCGCTGTCGACCACAACCGTGCCCAAAACGCTGACGGCATTGCCACGTTGAATGGCAATACTGAACCGCTGGCCCAAGTACACGCCGGCCTTCTGGTCACGGGAACTGTCGACCAAAAGCTTGCATATATTTCTATATACAAGCTTTGCACTAGGACCCCACGGTCCAAGAGTTTCAACCCCAAACGGCTCAAATAAATAAGACCCAGCAAGATTTATGTATTTGCGCCGTTTGAGGGCCTCAGCAGATGCGGCAGCAGCTCCCGCGCAGCTAGCGGTGCCAGGAACATGAGAAGGCGCAAGGGTGTCCACGCATGTAGCATCCCACACAAGCGGTCTTCCCATCTTCCATGGCACCAATGACATCCCGTCAGGCCTCTTACCGTCGTCTCGAGCCAAGCCCTTGGGTTCAAGCACTGCTGGCACGCCGGCGGCGGATAGAGCGCGACGGATGATGTCATTTATACTAGCATGTCGCGGAAAGCGTCCTGCACTTTTATAGCAGGATAGACCGTGGTGACCCAGGTGGTCGACAGTCACTCCGCAGTGACAACGATGTGGAACGATGCAAGAAGTGCCGAGGCGTAAGCAAACAGCGATGCGGAAAGTGCCGTTATCCAGCAAAGTTCCAATATGAGCTGAGGGCAGCGCATGAAGCCAGAGACCCGATTCCCACTCTCCCACAGCCAGTAGGCGCGCTCGCTCTGCTGCAGTGGACGAAGTCTCAATAAGGTTTTGCTGTACTAACTTGCAAAGCGGCACATCCCACTGTCTCTGGGAAGAGTAGTTAACGGGAAACTCTGTGCTTGGGCAGGTCATTTTCCAGGCATTCAGGGCATCGGATAAATACGGTACTTCAAAGTTAACTAGTGACGAAGGTAAAATTTTCCTAGTTAACTTATCTGTACCATACACCGATGACAAGAATGCCGGTAAACTAATACTGGTAATTTTGCGGACGCCGAGACCACCTAGTCGGATAGGTAATGTCGCTTGTGTCCAAGCTCGCTCGTCCAAATTCACGTTTAAAATGTCTATAAGTGTATCCCGGATAATTTCATCAACATTGTCTAAAAGTTTGTGGTGTTTCCAAAGCGGACAAGATCTAAGATAGTATGTTAATTTTGGGGCAAAAGAACAATAGCGAAGTATAGTGAATGCGGAATGTAAATTTATTTGGAATAACCGCTGTTTGATATCCCGAAAATTTTGAATTTTTTCATCGAAAAATGATGAAAACGAATCCTCAAAAATTGGTGACCCCAAGAGGTGAAGTGTACTTTTGTTCATAATTTTGAAATCAGGGATCAAATCGTTAAACTTTTTAAATACAGCCTGCCGGTCTGCTTTGTGTATATCTTAATAACTGAAGTCGAAAACAGAGACACAATTTTGATTAGACTTCAATTTCAAAAAAAAATCCGATAAAAACTGATTTCAATATGGAAAAGTATTTGGAGAGAAGAGAAACTCGATTTGGTTGCGTGTAGAATAGAATGATTTTGTGGCTACTGACTACCAAGACTTCGTGTTCATTTATAGAAACGGAGTCAGCCCTGAAAAGGACTTTGGATTTCAAGACTTGTCTGAAGAAACGATATGACTTCACTGTTATATAGAAACGAGATCAATGGTTTGCCAGAAGCCGTTATCCTCTTCAGTTGATCCATGAACGAAGATGTCACACGCCACCATCTTGATAGGCACGCCAACCCAAGCCGCGTTGCTGTCTTGCTGTCGACGGCCGACGTTCTGCGCGCGCCGCACATGTTCTCTCGCCGCTTGCCGCGTAGATAAAGGATCGACTTCGCGCGCGCAGAACGTTCGTCAACCGAAACACCACGCCGAACAAGACAACTACTGTTTATCAGCGAATTCACCACGGACATTCGTCACGTGAGCGGTGAACAAAAGGTTGTTGCAGACGCACTCAGCCGCATCGAAACAATATCTTGTCCAACGACACTCGACTACAACCATATCGCCACCTCGCAAGTAAAAGATCCTGTTATACAACAACTACTACAGCAAGATAACATATCTCTGAAGAAAATCATTATGCCACATTGCAACACAGAACTATACTGCGAGACATCAACTTCACACGTTCGTCCCTACATACCTCCGGAACATCGTCACGAAGCATTCAAATGTGTGCACAACATCAGTCATCCTGGCACACGTACCACTCGCAAACTTACGTCACAGAGATACTTTTGGCCATCAATGAATGCAGACATCGGATTGTGGACTAGAAGTTGTATTGAATGTCAGAAGAACAAGATCCAACGACATACATTCGCCCAAGTATCAAAATTTCCACCTACCGACCGTTTTCAACATATACACGTTGATATTGTTGGACCACTACCTACAACGCAAGAAGGTTATAGATACGCAATAGCAATGATCGACCGACAAACAAAATGGCCCGAAGTAGTACCTACTATTGATATAACAGCAGAAACCGTCGCCGACGCCATCTACAAACATTGGATTACTCGCTTTGGGTGTCCAACTACTTTAACAAGCGATCAAGGTCGACAGTTCGAGAGCCAACTTTTCAGAAACTTGTTGAAGATAATGGGCATTACAAAGAACCGCACTACGCCATACCACCCAATGTCAAATGGTTTAGTAGAAAGATTCTTCAGAACAATGAAAACTTCGCTACGCACCAAACTATCTAACTCAAGTACCTGGTTAGAGGAACTACCTACCGTACTACTAGGACTGCGTACCGCCATCCGTGTCGACGCCGGAGTTAGCCCAGCCGAACTTACCTATGGCTACAATCTACGCTTGCCCGGAGATTTTTTCGACACAACTTCAACGCCTATGACGCTAGACTATACATATGTCGACAATCTACGTTCGCTCATCAAGAAAAATCAACCACAAGCATCTACAGTACATCACAACAGTAAACAACGTATTTTCGTGCACAAGGATCTACGCGACAGCACTCACGTATTCATTAGAGTGGACAAAGTGAAGACACCACTTCAACCACCATACGAAGGTCCCTACCCAGTTGTGAAGCGAACAGAAAAGGTCTATACCATTCAGTTACCCAAGCGTCAAGCAAACATCTCAATAGACAGATTGAAGCCTGCTTACCTGTTACCTGATACCATAAGCAGCAATGAAAAGCAAGTTACCTCCAAATTACCGCAGCAACATGTTACCATATCAGTACCACATCAAACCATTACCAATACCTGCAAAGTACCTCCAGCCGTACGCACAAACAACGTGACGTCACAACCAACTTGCAAGAAAACTCGCTACGGTCGTGTCGTCAAGTTGCCGGTACGTTTCACTTGAGGGGGAGTACTGTGGCTACTGACTACCAAGACTTCGTGTTCATTGATAGAAACGGAGTCAGCCCTGAAAAGGACTTTGGATTTCAAGACTTGTCTGAAGAAACGATATGACTTCACTGTTATATAGACGAGATCAATGTTTTACCAGAAGCCGTTATCCTCTTCAGTTGATCCATGAACGAAGATGTCACACGCCACCATCTTGATAGGCACGCCAACCCAAGCCGCGTTGCTGTCTTGCTGTCGACGGCCGACGTTCTGCGCGCGCCGCACATATTCTCTCGCCGCTTGCCGCGTAGATAAAGGATCGAATTCGCGCGCGGCCTCGCTTATATATCGTCGCATCGCAGTCGATTCATTACGTCACGAAGAATGATGTTTTGAAATGAATCAAGATGGATACTATACTCGCCACAATACTAGCCAGTTGTAAATAATCATTTGTACATATATATATAAGGACATTTTGTAAATAAATTGTGGCTACTGACTACCAAGACTTCGTGTTCATTTATAGAAACGGAGTCGACTGCGATGCGACGATATATAAGCGAGGCCGCGCGCGAAGTCGATCCTTTATCTACGCGGCAAGCGGCGAGAGAACATGTGCGGCGCGCGCAGAACGTCGGCCGTCGACAGCAAGACAGCAACGCGGCTTGGGTTGGCGTGCCTATCAAGATGGTGGCGTGTGACATCTTCGTTCATGGATCAACTGAAGAGGATAACGGCTTCTGGCAAACCATTGATCTCGTTTCTATATAACAGTGAAGTCATATCGTTTCTTCAGACAAGTCTTGAAATCCAAAGTCCTTTTCAGGGCTGACTCCGTTTCTATAAATGAACACGAAGTCTTGGTAGTCAGTAGCCACAAGTACATTAAAAAAACCGGCCAAGTGCGAGTTGGACTCGCCCATGAAGGGTTCCGTAATATAAAAGTTCTTGTAGTTCGTTGTAACTTTCATTGATGCTTAACACGTTCGCAGTGGTAAACATTTTTCTACGCGAAAATTGCGGTTTATGACGTATTAAAAAAACTACCAACTCGATCTGGTTCAAACCAATTTTCATTGGTAGATTTTATGGCAATGTACATCTTATATTTTTTATAGATTTATCGTTCTCTTAATTTAGAAGTTAAAGGGCACACATTTTTTCACTTTGGAAGTGTCTCTTGCGCAAACTATTCACTTAAGAAAAAAATGATGTTACAAACCTCAGTAGCATTTTTGAAGACCTATCTATAGATACCCCACACGTATAGGTTTGATGAAAACAAAAATTTTGAGTTTCAGTTCTGAGTATGGGAATCCCCAAAATTAACTGCTTGTTTTCTAGTTTTATATAAAAATCTTGTTGCGGTTCACAGAATACATCTACTTACCAAGTCTCAACAGCATAGGCCTTATGGTTTCGGAGAAAAGTGGCTGTGACACACGGACGGACGGACGGACAGACAGACAGACAGACAGACAGACATGACGAATCTATAAGGATTCCGTTTTTGCCATTTGGCTACGGAACTCTATAAAGGGATTGCTTGCGATTTTCTCGTGTTTTCTTATTTTAACGCTTATTTTTTGCCTACATATTTCTAATTTGGTTTGATTATTGAATGTACATAGTTTTAATTTAATTGTCTTTGTTATATATTTTTGTTTATTTTAAGCTACAATTTCTTTTAATTTATGTTATTCTAATTTTGTTTGATTATTTAATGCATGTTAATTGAATCGTTTCTGTTCTATTATATATTATTTAATTTAAGCTATTATTTTTACCACTTTTGTTTTTGTAAGTAAGTTTTTGTATTTTTATAACTATGATATATGTTTTATAAAACGTGTTATTGTTGTATTTGATTAATACATTATTTTTTATCAAATTTTAATGAAAAATCACTATACAATACAAAAATGTTGTTAAAAAAGTAGGAAAAAATTATAGTCGTCTGCTTATAAGTATCTCTCAAAAACTACCGATCCCGTATGCTAGTCATATATTTTTGATGTGGGTAGAACAGTACTAAGCTAAAATGTAGTTTATTAACAATTATAACTGTAAAAAAAATGAATTAGACATATTTTCTTAAAGAAAATACGAAAAATGATATTTTGTCATTTAGCTCCCAGAGCGGTGCCTAGGGGTACCTAAAATGTTTGGCAGATATTTTGCTAACAACTTATTAAAAGTCACTATAAGCGTTAAAATAAGAAAACACGAGAAAATCGCAAGCTATCCCTTTTTTAATGTACTTTTCCATTAATTGAAATCAGTTTTTTTCGAAAAAAATTTAAAATTGAAGTCTTATCAAAATTGTGTCTCTATGTTTTCGACTACAATTATTAAGATAAACACACTATTGTTTATGAATGAATAAACTTATTTTATTTAAAGATAAACACATTGACATCATAAGTTTTTTGTAAAATCAGTAAAAAGTTTTTCAAGATTCCTATGTCCGCCGATTTGTATGAATCGATCCACTGTGCGGCGGCAAGGATTACCTATTCGCGATATAATAGTTACGCAACGTAAGCAAATGTTGCCAGACTAAAAAAAACATTATTTTCACAACAAAATTAATTTATATCTTTTTTTATTTTAATCTCGCTTTGAAGCAATGCATAAAAATTTTTGAGGCGCGAGGCCCCTCGAACCGCGAGGACGTGGGCGGTGGCCCACGTCGCCCACGCCTTACGCCGCCACTGATCTAACCATTTCCAAGACTTTATTTTAAATGCTGCATTCTCATTAAGCTAGAGACGAAATAAAATGGGAATACAAAGAATGTTTTACAAAGTTGATAGTCTTAAAAGTTCGATGGACATTAAGAGAAGTTTAACAATGTACTTCGTTAAAGCTTTAAGAAAAAACATACATACATATTAGTCACGCCTGTATCCCTGAAAGGGTAGGTACGCAGAGGCATAGTATTAGACATTTCATTTCATTTCATTTTGTAGATTTATGTCCCACGTAATAGGTGGTGAGCCTATCGCCTTGTTGAAATGGAAAGGCGCAGACCCGCAGTTGAAGTTTTTTAAGCCGCCCCTAAGGCCTTTAACTTGGCCTAATGATTGCCATTTTACTGACAACCGGGTTTCGTTCAGAGTTTTCCTTCTCTACGCAAGGGATTTTTTTGCGAAAGTGTTTCCTTAGTCGCCTCTTAGGATATCCTCGAAACGTATTGGGGTGGCAACGTTTTGTACCTACTCTACCCGTCGTAACACGTCACCGCGTCGCCGTCGCCACACAGGGCTTAAGAAAAAACAACTATTGTAAAATACTCTGAATACTGTTGTACTTATATAATATTCAGAGTAATTTCCGTACCCAAAGGTTAAAAACAGGACCGTATTCATGAGACTTCGCCGTCCGTCTGTCTATCCGTCGCTGTATCTCATGAACGGTGACAGCTAGAGAGCTGAAGTTTTAAAATATTATGTGTTTCTGTTGCCGATATAACAGCAATAGCTATTTAATAAAAACAAAAATTGGGGGGGGGGGGGGAGAAACGTGATTTTTTTGCCCTTTTCTTAAATGCTAGCGGACGTCACGCGGTTTCACTCGCGTAATTCCCGTTCCCGTGGGAATAGGGGAATAAAATATTGCCTATGTTCAGCGCAAAGAGTGTAGCTTCCCAAAAAAGAAAGAATTTTTTAAATCGGTCACGTAGTTTCGGAGACGATTCGATGTAAACACACAAACAAACAATCAAATCTTTCCTCTTTATAATATTAGTAAGTATAGATTAGAATAGATATTATTTACATTAAGTTGAAAAGTGCAACAAGTACCTAGGCGCTTAAAATATGTACATAAGCACCTACTCACAGAATATCGCGCTGTGTATTTTCATTAGGTATTACATAATTAAATTATAACAAAATTCACATTCTACAAACTTGATTATTTTGGTACAGAACACGCCGTGCGCACTTGGCCAGTTTTTCAAATTAAATTCGCGAATTGAATTGGGCGAGGCCGCAATCAGATTTTTCATTTCTGGTTAGGTTTTACTTTGGCTTTGGATGACCTTTTAACCTGGTTCTCGGTACTCGGTATGTGGAACGAACAAATTAAAAAATCTGTCTCGTTTGGTCGCTGGTAAACAGACGCGTACAAAATTGACTGCCATGAGTGCCATGACATCGAATTTTAGAGATGCCGATTCTCTCCGAAAAAGATAGATTTATGAATCGATTCGAATCGCAATGTACAGAATCGAATTACTATTATAGATTATAACACAGTGATGATCAGTGTTACTCACCAACTAGCGCGAGGTAGCTATGCAGAGAACTCTTTCCCAGGGCGCCTTACGACAGAGATTCCAGTGTGCGTGCAAGGGTAGGCCAGGGCTCTGACGAAAACAGTCAGGTAGGGTGTACACACTATATTTATATAACACACAATACTACAGAGACAATGAGATTACATAGATACAGAAAGCACAGACATACATAAGAATATTACAGGTTTAGGTTCTAATAGTACAGCACTACACTAATTCAGCATGAGGAAGTAATTTAGGCGGCTAGACTGCACGAATAAGTGGGTGACAAGTACTGGCCTTTGAGACGAGCGGAAAGCGACCTCGTACGTTATCACAGCCAGGTGGAGTTGGCAGGCTCCTCTCGAAATCACTTCGCTTGTGTGGTCCACGTGTTTTTGGGCGTGGTTTCGAAAACCTTGGACTGGCCGCTTTACCCCGTACTAAAAAACCCAGTTTCCTGGGTAAAGTTAGGTTAACACAAAATGTCACTAACGAAGTTACTAATTTTGGTTGTAACTTTAGAAAAACATCAACTGGAGTGACTAAAATAAAACTTAGTAGCTCAGAAAATCAAAGCACCGAAGCCATCCAATCTCAAGAAACCTCTTCCAATTTTTCATTAACCTTTTCTCTCCGATGTCAGTTCCCCAAAAAAAACTCTAGTCATGTCCCATAGACTATCGACCGTTTTCTTGAGACAGCTGTTGCCACAGCAAAAAAAACAATCAATCGATCATGGCGCTCTCAAACGCTCAAATATACTATTGACAAGCCCAAGACCAGACTTGCCACATAAAGAAATAAATGCTACAAGATTATATCAAAACAGAAATCGAATGTCGCTTTTCTAGAGTAAACAATCGATTCATCTCATTTGATCGATTGCCAAGAATCGATCTCAGATCACCACCCTTCCTCCACCCGTATTATGTACTACTCTGCTCTGTGTAAATTTCTTAGCGAAACGAAACGACGACGATTTTAATAATTATTATCTTCACAATCTTTAATTCTTGATCATTTCATTGATTGTTGACAAGGATCATGAAGATGGACGTTTATTTCCCTTGCAAATAAAATAAATGGTCAAAGAAGTTATTCTTCGGTTTAGATCCTTGATTGTCTTTTACAGTCTTAGATGAATTAAAAAGGGAAGATACGGTACCGACTCATTTGCGTGGGCATGCCAAACTGAGCTATTGGACTTAGTATGGTTTAGTGGACGTCGAACGACCGAAGCGCGTAGATGTGTAGTGCTCATCTCTCAAGTGCCGTAAAATCCAGTGTTAAGTAACAAAAATGCCTTCATGTGTGTTTAGAAAGTGCTTAAATCACTCAAGAAGCAAAAACAAAACACATGGGATTACTTATCATTCGTAAGTACCTAATAAACTAGTAAATTACATTAAAACTTTAATTCAAAAACAATATTTGTCACTAAATGCGAATACGAGTGAAAGTGAGACAAATAATTTAAAATGCCATAAGAGAGAAAAAGATAGAATGTATAGTGTGAACGGCGACGGCCCGAAGTGCATAATGAATGGCGGCCAGATTTGGCACGAAGGTACGGTCGGCATACTAAGTTGACTAATTAATTCATACTTATTTATTTTTGTGTATTTGTTTGTATGTATTTACACATTTTTATTATATTTATCTAGCTATTGTAATTGTACTTTGTATTCATTCAATGTACCACGTATTTTATAGTACCTAATAGGTACCTTCTTTCTATTAAAACACTAATGAAATATCTGCCCAGTTATAAACTTGATCTCTTACACTCATATCCATCCAAAGGTTGCCTGGAAGAAGTCGCACTTAGCGATAAGCCGCCCATTGTACATTTTAAACTCTGTATTCCATATACATGTATATGTTAATTAGTGTTAAATAAAGCATATTCTATTCTATTCATAATCTCAAATTATTGAAAAAAAGTTTAGAAATAGGAGTAAGCTATGCTCTGCCATTACATTGGCAATACATTTTTTTCTCATAGCCTATTTTATTAAGTAGTCTTAATTTACAGAAAACAACATATTAAAAATTCTTTGTAATATTAGTATAATATATTCTATTATACTAATAATATAAAGAGGAAATATTTGATCATTTGTTTCTTTGTTTGCATTGAATAGGCTCTGAAACTACTAAACCGATGTTAAAATTTCTTTAACTGTTGGGTAGCTACACTACCCCCGGTGAACATAGGCTATATTTTATGTCCGTATTCCTACGGTAACTTAATTTGTATTGAATATCCTTCAAATGTTTCCCAATGATAGTTATCTGTTAGCGTAAATTTGTAAATAATAAGTAATATAGATAATTTGTAAATGAATAATTTCAATGTAAATAACTTGTAAATAAATAATAAATATTACGTTCACTGTATTATGAGGTAGATATAACAACCTTCCTCATGTTAAAATTATATATAGGTAAGTAAAATGTTTAGCACCTAAAACTATATTTTATATCACGTCAAAATTTCCTTAGGGGTTTTGTTTTTGTATTTTGTGTTTGAGTATTTTTCCAACATTGTAGAAAAATATTTACATTAAAGTCTCCAGTTCTCCACACATAATTATTTAACATTATATTTATATTAAGAAGCGCTCGTGGCCCCGCGAACTCAGTGTTCTGTAAACGATCACTGCAGTAAGCAACTTTCACTGTGGCCGGTCCATGGATGGGTGACCATCCATGTGATCACTTTGTGACATTTATTTGAGCGTTTCCGTGCTTCGGAAGGCACGTTAAGCCGTTGGTCCCGGTTGCCAGTAAAATGGCAGTCGTTAAGCTAAGTTGAAGGCTTTATTTCAGCAGCAGGCAGTCACAACCTGCGCCTGTCCATTTAAACACGGCAATACGGCTCACCACCTATTACGTGGGACAAATTATACAAAGGTGAAATGTGGGCATATGATATGCCTCTGCCTACCCCTTCGGGGATAAAGGCGTGACCATATGTATGTATATTTATTATAAATCTCTGAAATCACTGTTAAGTGGACAGTATACTATTTTATAACAGTCGAGCTCAACAGTGGCACAAGTCACCTCAGCAGATTGCTCAAAAGAAAGTCTAATAATGTACCTATGTGTAAAAAGCTCGTGTCGATTTCGATATTAAGTAAACGAAATTTGTCTATTATTTCTTTTATTATTGACGAAATTGTATGTTAGCCAAAGGGTTCTATGTATTTAATTCATAGGTATTATTATTAACAAAATAAGCCTTTATCATAGCCACCGAAGGTATGCAAAATGCAGATTAGTTTAATACACACACAATTCCAAAATATGCATGCAAACACGATTTCCTTTGTAAGCTTTAGATTAAGTGTATCGTAAGTTCTTACTATTAACAATTTGAAATCATTGTCACCTTAGTTTTCGAGAAGAAACTTGCACCTGCAACACAGTTTTTACTAGCGCAGGTGTGAGGGAATTCCATATTGTGATAAACCTAGTTTATGTTAATAAAGAATATTACATTATAAATAATATTATATTAATACAAGTGATAAGAAGCATAGGAAAACACTCAACAGTTCCTAGTTTTTTTATCGTGGTTATGTACCTAGTATTTAAATAAAAGCTCTTTTGATAACTGAAATAACACGTCTTTTTATTTAGTGTGTAACTGTGAAATACATAATTATTATTGATACGAATATATTATTTCAATATGATTTACCATAATCTGGAAACATGCTGACGGTACTGCATCGGCTATCGGATACGGCACTCGAACGACCACGAAGCATGCCGAAGCTTTTACGAACTTGTACGAGACCTAGACGGCTAAGCGATAACGCGTCTTGCTCACTCATAACTAAATCATATATTTATGTCACTTTCGCGCATCTTTATTAATTACAAGACAATGTGTGAGTAAGTATTTGTGTGTAGTTATGTGCGAGCTATTTTTTAAGTGCAATATAGAGAACGTACCGTATCTTCCCTTTTTAATTCATCTAAGTTTACAGTGATGTTCATGTGATGTTGTTTGTTGCAATAGGCTGCTTCCGTAGGATAAAAGTGTTCTGTGAGGCTGCTTGTCTATTCGGTTTTGTAAATTCCCACATGATGCTGTGCTGAATGCAGTTCTTCAAGCTAATTTTCTAATTCGTGTTTGCTGAATGGTTATGTGAAATGTTAATTTTGATATTTTTTTTAGTTATTTTAGGTACATTAGCCTTATTCATATATCCCAGTGTTTTAAGTACTCCTTGAAGTCATAAATTGTGAGCATGTCAGATAATTTGTATGTCATGTTAAAATTTTGAAAGAAACTATCTGTTACGATCTGGGAGCTTAGCACCATGCTGGCAGCAGCTTTTGTGTCACTTTATGGCCATAAGATTCCATGTACCATGTGATTCTGCATTCAATATTACAGATAAAACCTGGGTAGGACTTCGGATTACTATCCAACGATTTAAGGGGTGGGAGTGGGGGGGAGGGGGGAGGGGGGGGGTGGGGAACCCCCCCCCTGACGGAAAAGTTGCGGACGCCCCCCCTTTTTGAGTTATGATTTTTTTAAAATTCTAACCTAACTTTCGCATTTTCTTGTTTTGAAATCGATTTCAAGGTCGAAATTGGAAGATGGAAAATGGAGGGGGAGGGGGGAATCCCCCTGACCCCTCCCCAAAGTTAGGAAATCAATAGTTACCTTGAATTTAGATTTTTATTTTTTGAGGTTATGTTCAATAAAATCGACAACATAAGTAATCGTTCTCCAAATAAGAACTCGTCGACAAGCCAAAAAAAAAATAACCACGAAGGCTAAGGCGGGAGCTCCGCTCCGCTTCGCTCCCGCCTTAGCCTTCTAACCTAACCTATCCGAGTCGGGGTGTTAACCATTAAGTACTAATTATGGTTGAATTAGGGATGCGTAATTCAAATGCCGACCTGGGGTTGAAAAAAAAAACTACGCGTCTCCTATACAAGACACAAATTCACAAATAGGGTGTCATTTGAAAGTGTTGACCTTGACCAACCCATAGAATGCGTACGACGTTTTACGTTTAGTTTCACATATCGGCAACCGTCATTAAATTATTATAATATTTAATAGCGTTCATTTATATAAATATACGTAATATAATAAAATATGCATAAAATTTAACTTAATAACTAAATATAATTATTAATTAAATTTTTAAATGAAGTAAAACATTGTTGTGCGTTAATGTTACGTAAAACAAAACGTATTGGACGAGCCGAATGTCAAAAACATTGGAAGTGTTTGTGTTCTGTGGTGAAAAGTGACAAATTATTGGTGTTTTTTTACGATTTTCATTATTTTTTTTCTCGTTAACCATTAATCTCCGCAAGTTAAAACTTCGCGTGTAGGCTTCTAATAATATTAGCTTTGTGTATAAAAAATATGAACCTCAAACTCGATGGCAACTAATCTAAAGTTAAGCCCTACTAACCATACTGCTATATAATGGAAGGTAATTATGTAAATTGTGGCAGTAATCTGTCTTTAAATACTTGAAAACTCAAAAAGTCAACACTGAAATGAACAAAACAGATTTTTATGAAACATTTGCTATTAATGTCTCTTCTTCTCAATCAATCAATCAATTTATCCTATAGCAGTCCACTGATGGACGTAGGCCTCTCTCTGTTCACGACACACGTATGCCGACCCGACCTGTGCCTTTCACAACCAATCCCAGCCTGCGGTCTTTATTTATTATAGACTTAATTGTACACCATGTTAATATAAATAAAGTACATTGATTCCATACAAGAGGCAGGATCAATGGGCAACATTATCAATAAAAGTTATTTCTACCAGGCAACCTTTACCAGGTTGTCGGTCCATCTGCCTGGTGGACGTCTTAGCTGAACCCTGATGGGGTTGTCTTTCCAGTGTAACTGTTTTGCAGCTGTACATCTAAGTATATTTCCTGTGAAGCGTCTGCCATCTGATCTCCACATACATTTGACGATATCAATGTTCTGTAGTCAGACTGTGGTTCTTTACATGGGGCAGGTTGTTCTGTATTTTTGTTTCAGGATATGGAATCTCGTCAATTTTAGTGAATAAGTGAAGTTTAACTAAACAAAACTTCAAATTTCATATAAATGTCTAGAATAATATCAGTAATTCTAAAAGTCAATTTAAATAGCATCACACTAGTATCCAATTGTGAACTTCTGGGTTCCTTCTGCTGACATCTGGGTCAAATCTGCTACTGTACTACACCTTAGCCTACTTTGTTAGTCTTAGTCGACCTAATTTGTTAACCTGATAAGTTTTGAGAAGGAGGAGCACCATTATGACATATTTTACAGGAGGAAGAAAAATGTGAATAATATTTTTATTTTTTTATTTATTTAATTTATTTAACACACAACATTACAACATCTTTACAGTAACTTAACACCAAGGCGATATTGTAAGCAACCAGTAATTATATAACTCTAAGCAACTAAGTATATCAATCATTTGAAAAAATAGTCATATATCTACTCCATGTTCACATCAATTATACAAAAACAATATTATCCCCTACAATAAATTACTCTATGATACAAATCAATGTAGATTATTATATTATTTAACGCAGGTAACTTATTTATTACAAACATAAACTCAATAATAACTTTTCATAAATAAGGCAATTTCATAATACAACTGTCCATTTAGTAAGATAATTTATTTATTTTAATTAGGCAATCAAAATTCTGAAAATTGCATTGGTTTCTATAAATGTTTCTGGATATTTTAACAAAATATTTAGGAGTATAACTCACATGTGATTTAAAATATTTAGTAAAACAATTATTAAGCAGTTTGTTAAGGTGAAGTTTTAATTTGCTTCAGAACTTAGCAAATTTTCTTATAACTTTAGTATGGTGTATTCTCGTAGATAAATTAAAAAGAAAGTCGATCAGCAATCACAGTATATTATTTATTATAAAAAATTAAACAATCAGTCTTATTTAATAGGGAGCAATGGTAATATATCTGGGTCATTATCAGGTGAATATATAAATATTGACTTTGGTGTCCAATTTTTTTTCAACTAAGGTTTTACTTACATGAAATATCTAATCTAGTGTAAATTTAAAACATTTCAGTAGTTGAGGGCCCTTCAGACTCGTGTCCACACCATTGTACCGCACTAGTGTGACGAAAATACTTGTGGTCACACCAATGTACTAGCACTGATTCACTGCAGTTGCTCGTGGTCCCACTGGTTTGACTATGGTGTAATATATGTTGCTTGTGGTCACACTGGTGTAACTATAATATAATACATGTTGCTTGTGGTCACACTGGTGTTACTATAATGTCATACATTTTGCTCGTGGGCACACCGTCCACCGCTCCTGTATGATACTTCTTAGCGCACTCAACAGGCCAAGAAGTTCAGCGCTCCACATGCTGGTGGAGTCCATGGCGTGGGCGCGACCGCCAGGTCTTCGTGGCAGGTCTGGACGTGGACACTTTCTCGCTCAAGACCATAGTGCCAGCCATGATCTCCAGCGAGTCCCCCTAAGAAGCGGAATGCACCCGAACCACCCCCTAGGCGAGGCCGCTGTGGTAGCCGTAGGTCTGTTGGGAGTCCTGGGACATCCTTCTGAGGGCTTACCCGGGGCTCCCAACCATGGGCTGTTGGGCGTTATGAGAGGTTTTTTAGCCAGTAGGAGTCATCATATTTATTATCCATGCAGGATTTTCCATCACGTTAAAAAGAAAGGTCAAGAGGTTTATGTAATTAATAAACTCTTGAACTTTTGAACTATTGAAGTTTTTTCATCAGCCAACACCAGCCTATTTATGAGACTTTGCTGTCCATATAGACCAGTGCAGATAGCTTTTAAAATATAAAGAAATAGTAGAATGAAACCTATTACAAAAGGAAGAGAATGTGATAAAAATAACAGGAAAAATAATTTACGGGCGATCTGAGGTCGGGAAGTGAAAAAATGGGGGTTTTAACCCTTTATAAGGCCGTGGTATCTGGTGGAGATAAAAATAAAACAAAATCTGATATATGGTATTAGAGGCGCCTTTAATATATTTTTTAAAAAAAAATTTGAAAAAAAAAAAAAAAAATATGGTGTCCATTATTTGGACACTGCCTATTAGGTTTGTGAAATTCCGCAAAGCATGGTACAACACATAGTGCAACTTCACATTTTAGGCACTGTATTCTAGATTTTTTGAAATTTTCTTTAGTGCTGCAAGCTCTACACCTCCTGAAGGTTGGAAGTGGAGCTGGAAGATGTGATCCAACATCAGTAAGCCTTATTTCATCTGGAATACCAAATTTTGCTTTCTGTCTGTTGTCAGGTTTGGACTTTTTAGTGACAAAGGATGGTAGGCTGGAAATCCTCCTCTATCTGCTGGAAAAGTTTCCTAAAAAGTTTCTGCCCAATGTAGTTCGAAATTGTAGATTAGAGATGGGATACTTGACTTGCTGGACATACAATATATGTGCATTTGTGATGACAGCGTCAATTAAAAAATAAAATAGTCGCATCCACCATCTTCTGCTTCTCCTAGCAACTGCATATGTGAATCTTTTTTGATCAAACCGATCAAAACCCCTCATCCTCTTGGTATATTCCAAGACACCCAGAGGGCAAGGAAATTCTTTTTTTGCTACTGTCCTTTTGTGTCCTTTTGCATTTCACTTTGGTTTTAGGATGGTACGCAGTGCTTATAATTGTAACAGGTTTTGTGTCCATCCAAGTGAAAAATGCCACATTTTTATTTACTCGCTACTTATATTGGCCTTTTGCAAGCTTCAGAGCAGGCTGTTTTACTTGTTTTTTATTGGATTTTTTAAATTTCACAGGTAGATTAGTACGATTAACTTGAACTGTGGCTGTTGAATAAATATTTTTCTCAAACAGAGTCTGCAATAGTTCCGTCGATAAAAAAAAGTCAACAACGTGTGATACCGAAAATTGAATATTTAACAATAAAATCAATTAAGGATTTCAATTTTTGTTTAAACACGCGTGCAGTTATATCATGACGATGAATTGCTTGTTGTCCTGATAATAATAAAGTTTGTATCTCTTCCCAATTCGGATTACATGTACCTAAATGTAATAAACAAATCCGGTCGGCCGTAATGACGTACGTAAGTCATCGCGTCTTGTATGTATTCCTGCATGTTCTGTGGACTGCCGATGTAGCTTGAAGGTAAAATGAAAGCATTACCGATGTCAGTAGGATTTAAATTTCCGTCGATGTTTCCAGCAACAGCATCTCGTAAGTGAATATATTCTTCCGATCGTAATTTAGCCTGGCTAAATCGAATGAATCGCAAGCGTTCGCTTTCAACCTTAGCGACGATATCGAAGGATATAGTTGTCCTGATTTAGTCTAATCATTATTCGGTGTGCGTAGTATTTCATTGAGCTCACTTTTTTATTTCTATAATCACCTAAAAAAATAAATACATTACGAAATTAAGAAAATAAATAGTTAATTGTCATTTACCAGTATTAGGATCACACTGTTTGATGTTAAGGTGATATAGCCAAAATATCAATGGATATTGTAGTGCATCATATGAACGATGTAGATCCGAAATCGTACTGATAGTGTTGTCTTGCCGTGTATTTTTTATAGATCTTTTGTCAACTGGATCACAAACCACGATAACAGCAACCTCATCAACAGTTGGAGCGTTGAATCTATCAGCATGTTCCCCTAATGGTACTTTATCGGCTTTTATGACGATTTGATAGTTGTCATTTTGCAATCGTGGCGAAACTCTTTTGATTAATTGAAGTATAGTTGATTCTGATCTTCTAAAAAACTTTCCAGTAATATCACAATTGCTCTTTCCTATGCTTGTTCAATGAAATTATACTGGCACCGAGTCGTTACGCGCTCTTCACAATTGCCCATAAAATAAATTTGAAGAAATTTCGGATTATCATCAGGCATTGGCATCAATGATCCCATTTTGTGGTAGGTACACCTGGCCTTGTATTTTGAATGTAGTTTCAAAATTACGTCCATCGGATGCAAGATCGCAAATTTTAGTTGCCTCAAATGACGTAATTTGGAAGCAAGAATTAAATTTGCGTATCTTACGCAAAAATAATTTTGAATCATCTGAATTCCCAGCAAGAAGGGATAATAAAGGTTCTGACGGAGCGGGTAGAGGTGGCAGCACGACTTTTCCTGCTGCGCAGCATATACCGGCAGCTTCATTTCGAAATTTCAACGCCTGACAATATTGACATACCTACTTTATCTATTCCACCGATAGCAATTTTTGAATGCGCAGAGTAGTTATTATCTGGTGCATATTCAAAAGCAAGACGAATGAATGATGTACGTATTAATGAGCGGCTGATCTGTTGCCTTTGTCGTTCTTGTGCTCGTACTGTAGCTATGTTTTGTTCTCGTGCCGCTCTTGTTCTCGTAATATTCTGTGGCAGACGTTCGCTATACTGTTCTTGAGATTCTTGTGCACGACCTTCTGCTGTCCTAATTCTTTGAGCTGTATTTCTTGTATCGACTTGTTCTGGCAACTGATGAGCTCTTTCAACACGTTTGCGTCGTGCCTCTCTGCTGCTCACGTTGTTGAGATTAGATTTTTTCGGTGGCATTTTACTGAAAATAATAATTTAATCGTTTAAATATTGGAAAAAAAAAACTAAAAAACATGCTATTATAGCACATTGAAATTGAATTGAGGTTTAATAAAAACAATATAACTCATACTTATAGAATTCGGGACTTCACGCGAAATACTATTTACTTACATTCACCGACGTTTCGAGCACGTTTCAGCGCCCGTGGTCGCGGTTGGACTGAGGCGAGGATCGACAAAAACCACTTAAGTTATTTCTTGTCGAACTACCCTCCGTTGCGCGTTGTTATTACAACGAAGGATGAGGCCGGCGACACACTACACTCACTACGTCAGTTTTAATTGGCACAGTTTTACGTTCAAGTTTATTAATCACTGAATTCCACATCCCGGAGAGCTTGTATCCATCATCCCTGTTGAAATTTTTGTGTTTTCTGATTTCAATGGCTTCACGCACCATACGTGGATAATAATGGCGATCAGTGGAGAGGACTTTCGGTTGGTGAAGTTCGATCCAGTGATTAATGCCCTAATCAAGGTGTTCTGCTATTGCCGATTTGTTCAACTGACGATTTTTTGCATACATACATACATACATATACTCACGCCTTTATCCCCGAAGGGGTAGGCAGAGGCCTATACCGGCCCACATTTCACCGTGTACAATTCGGTCCCACGTAACAGGTGGTGAGCCCATCGCCGTGTTGAAATGGACCGCCGACGTCAGAGCCTCGTCCGTTGTTCAGCAGGTGCACGAGCTTGCACGTGAGATTGACTTGGGCCCGGAGGTGTTGGTAGGGCCCAACTACACCCCGACGATTTTTTACAGCTGCAATTATGTTCTTTGACCCTTTCCGCGATGGTCCGCTTGGTTTGGCCTATGTAGGAACTACCGCAGCTGCAATCTACTTTGTTGACACCTGGTGTTTGCAGAGGAATGATGTCCTTTGGTGTTCGCACGTACCTAGCCACTTTGGTTAATGGTTTAAAGATCGCCCGAACCACCAAACCAAAGTGGGCTAGGTACGTGCGAACGGCAACTTCAGGAAAAATTTGTGGATTATTTTCGCATGAAAATGTCTACGTTTGACAAGCTTTTTACAACTATAGAAAATAATATACGACATGAAAATACCAAAATGCGAGGAAGTATTCCTCCATACATTAGATTGGTCGCAGTGTTCCCAACTTCAAAAAAATTGTTAGTGTTTTTATGTTAAAAAATACAGTGCATTTAACTAAATTGTGTGGTCAGCTTATTGAAAATAGTAGCAGAATTACAGTGTATGAGATTAAAATAATAACTAGGTATATTAGTAATAAATAAAAAAATTTAATCAGCAGTAGGGAAGGGGGCACAACGCGGGTCACTTATGGTAATTTGTAAAATATATTCACACATTTTTACACTTTTATCACTTTTAATTGAATTGTTGATACAAGTATTTATTGTACTCAGTAATTAAAAACAAAAAAACAGTCTCTTATTTCAATTTTGGAACATAAATAAAAAATAATTCAGTTTGTCATTTGACCTCCTTTGGCCGGAGGGGGTGTCCAAAGTGAGTATGCTTACTGTGCAAAGCGGGTCAACACAGTAAAGGTAAAAATAAAGGCTAATTCTAATAATATCTGCAATCTAGAATAAAATCACCAAAAAATCAGTCGACTTAAATACTAACTATTACCAAACTAGGCAATAAACTTTACTACTTTCAATTAAACAATTCAATAAAATCAACATTTGTAAATTATAACTTTTCAAAAAATATAAACTAAATTTAAATCAGCCTTAGTCTTTGTTAATACAAAATAACGTGAAATAAAATTATCAATCACTTGACACTAAAATTAAAAATATTAATGACACAAATCACAGAAATAAGCTCCAACACCAATGTAGTCAGTGCATGACTCATGCACCCAACACTGGCAGTCGTCGCATTTGATCCAGTCTTCGTTTGGAGGATCTGTGTACCGTCCGTGGCAAAAAACACATATAACATCATCAGCAGCTTTATTTCCATTTAATTTCTTCTTGCGGGTTGAAACTTTATTATTTTTACCAGAAGTTGACGCCTTTGATCGTTTGCTGGCTACTTTTTTCTTGGTTGAAGTAGCATTTGGCACTTTTTTCTTCATGACTTTCTGTTTTTTGCACTCTATCTCTCTTTGTTGCATCTTTATGGGAGTGCTCCACAATATTTCCGCCTTTTGGATTTTTCGTTTACGCGTTGTTTTAGTAGTTTCAGCTTGTTTAGGTATAGGACGAATGTCTAATGGGGTTACTGTCACTTTATTAACACGGTCAGGTTTAACTGTTGGAAGAGCCTCATTGTTTATAGCATTTTCAACTAATGATCTCTCACAATTTGATATCATTTGATCGATAATCGAAGGCGAAACCGTTCTATCAGAATCGATGGAAAGACGTGAAGCCGGTGGAGGGGTGTGATGAGAAGGAATTTGCAACGATTCATTATCCAACTGTTCCAGAAAGTCCGTATATTCTATGGGTATTTCAAGTTCAGATCCGTCATGTATATTGTCAGCTTCAGCGACGTTGGCAGAGGCAACAACGTCGTTTTGTTGAGCCACTGTTGTATTCATTGCGTTAGTAGAGGAGTCCGGAACACCTTCGTTGGTAGCAAGTGTAGGCATATCTGGTAAGTTCGATGTTTGCGGTCTATCTGTCATTTCTGATGGTAGGTAGTCATCATCACTGAATATATACCGATTTGTCGGCCATATGCCAGTGGACTCGAAGCCTCTTATAGAATTTTGAGGGCTAGCTGCTTTTAAATATGCTTCCCCGAATAATTTAGCTACGTCAAATTGCGAGATGATTCGCCCAACATGGCTTCGCTGGAAAACAGAAACTGCTTGCTCAAAATAGGTTTTCAATGGGCCGTAAATACATCTATCTAGTGGTTGAGTCCGGTGAGTGGTATGAGGAGCCAATGAAATGAAGATCACGTTATTTTCACTGGCATATTCTAGGGCTGGCAAATATTTGTGGGACACATGATTGTCCATGACCAGAATAACTCTTCTTTCTTTTGTCGGTCTTGTCATTGCAACAAAATGCCGCAGCCACTCTAGAAATGTTGGGCCAGAAATCCATCCGTTGTCGGTGCATGTGGCTACAGTACCTGGTGGTGATCCATCCAACGGTCGGGCATTCATCCGCTTACGTCCAAATATCATAAACGGAGGTATAAAGGAGCCCGCTGCATTGCAGCAACATACGACCGTAGTTAATTTACCTCGTTCAACACTCGAGATGACTCCAACTTGTTTTTTCCCTGTTTTTTTTAGAACTTTAGGAGGTTTATTGCTAGTAGTTTGAATGCCTGTCTCGTCGACATTATAAATCCTCTTAACATCTACTTGGTGTTTGGCGATCTGGTCTTCTAGAAGATCGAAAAATCTCTCAACCTGTGGTCTGTTAAATCCTCGGTCGCGAGCTACTGATGTCGGTTCTGGTTGTCTTAAAGAGAGGTCAGGATGTCTTTTTCGAAAAGATTTGTACCAGTCATCGCCAGCGGTGTTGTTCTTAAATGGGTGAGGAATTTTATTGGCTTCTGCGTATTGATAAACTAAACTGCAAAATTCTTGTCTGGTCAGACCATAAAACAAGTTGTCCATGTGAAATACGTATTCAAGTAACTCAGTCTCCTGTTGTTCTGTGAACTCGCCACGAAACCTGCAGAGAGTCTTTTCCGCTGAGCCTTTTTCTATGTGTCTTTGTAGCGTCGACAAATTTATGCCATATTTTAAAGCTGCGCTCCTAACAGTTGTTTTTTTCGCCTCTTCCATGGCAGCTTTCATGGTTGAAACATCCCATGAGGCTTGTTGTGTTTTCCTCTTGTACCGCTGACCCATCTGCTAAGTTAAAAAAAACCTATGTTAATTACTAAGTAGTTTTGAAGCGACATAGAGCTGCAATACAATAGAATATCATATGCATATATCATTTATTTATATTGGTAGAATAAAAAATTGTTAATGGAACACGAATTTATTGTCTATCGTAAAATCATTTCTTGAATTACTCATTGATGTCTAAAGCGGGTAAGGACAAAGCGGGTACCCGCTTTACCACTACCTTCTTTGTACTTTAATCAATATTTTGTTCATAAACAAGATAACCTCAAATTCTGCATCCCAATTGGATAATTATATTATAAGTATTCATGCATAATGGCACACTAAAACTCAATTATATGCAGCACAAATCACAATCGAATAATTAACGTTCACGTACCTTGATATTTTTTAACAAATCCGACAAAAAAGAATGTTGATCAATATTTTCTAAACCACGCGACTCTGGCGCTTCGAGCCAACTGATTCCTGTTGGTACGTGTTCGGGTGTTCCCGCCCCACTCACACATTTGCTAAATATCTTTGTATGTGTTTACAAATGTGCCGACCCGTTTTGGACAGTGTACCCGTTTTAAGCACCCTTCCCCAATACACAATACACAATTCTGCATTACTATGATAATAATACGTTTAATCAGACAAAATGACTATTTCTTCTTCACTTTGATACATTGATGTGTTAAAATTATTGAGCATTTTTTGTGTCGGTTGGAAATCTACACACGTAGTACCGTTTCTGCGAACAGCCTGCTCACTCAAAAGATTACCTTTAATTGATTTGATCAGCAGTTTATTACGTTTCTTGGTTTTAATATCGTTAACCTTAAACAAACGTGATGAAAGAGTTACATTTTATAAAAATACACACATCAACAAAGTCTAGGGAACAAGGACATTTCTAGTTTTTATTTAAAAACCCTTTCTTGTAATAGTGAGTGTTTTATATCAATAGAAGGGTATTTTTATACCGTTTTTAATTTTAATTTTAATAAAAACATTCTCATATCAATTTTTTTTTTAAGAAACAATTGAATAGTGCCAATATTGAGTATTACAACCTTCTATGATTAGGCACAAAAATAACGAGGTAGTAAGAAATACAGTAATTAACCGTACTTTAAACGTTTTTAATAATCTGTAGGACCTCCTAAAGCATTAGCAACAGCTCGACAACGGCGTGGCATACTTAGTATGAGATTGTCAATCATCGTCTGTGGAATATGGCTCCATACACTGCGAAGGTGTAAAAAAAGTTGTTCTTCAGTGTTCAGATTATCCAAAGAATCACTGAAAGCTCTTCTCCCAAGCAAATCCCAGGCATGCTCTTTGGGATTGAGGTCGGCAGACTGAGCAGGCCATTCCAACGTCGTAATATTGTGCTCGCTTAACGCATTGACCACTACCCACCCTCGCGGTGTGTGACCGTGCATTATCTTGCATGAACATAAAATCTTGACCGAACTGCTGTCGATGAGGGATTACCATGGGGTGTATAACCTCCTGAATGTATTGGTTTGCATTCAAATTGCCCCGTATCCAAACGAGGTCGGTCCTTCCACCAAGGCGAATTCCAGCCCATACCATGATTGTTCTACCTTGGTAAGGATGAACTTCTTGCGGATTCTGGAGACGACTCCGACGTCCAGGAACTCGCCATATACGCACTCTTCTCGAATCAGGATGAAAACCGAAGCGAGATTCGTCGGAAAACAGAACCCGTGCCCATTGATGGTCGGTCCACTGTAAATGTGCGTTAGCCCACAATAAGCGACGACCTCGATTTCCACGTCGAAGAGCTGGAACCCTAAGCGGTCTGCGAGCATGAAGATTGGCTTCGTGTAGTCTTCTCCTGACAGTTTGATCGCTAATAACCACTTGATGCTGAGACTGGATGCTAGCGAGCAACTGACGAGCAGTAATCGTGGGTTGCCGCCTTGCGGAATTTTGCAAGAAATGATCTTTTCGCGGGGTAGTAACCCTATTTCGTCCCCTGTGACGTTCGGCAACATCCCCTGTAGACCTGTAGCGTGCCCATAATCTGCAAATTACGCTTGGTTGGGTGTTGACAGCATCCGCTACGTCGCGTTGAGTTCGTCCAGCTTGCAGCATACCAACAGCTCTTAACATCTCTCCGCGACTTAAATGAGGACGTGACATGATGACTACAGTCACAAAATGCACAAATCATACGTATAAGACGTAGTTATTGATAATAAACGTTATTTACAATCAAAGAAAATAATTTTTATTTTGCCTCAGAGAAACTGCACAATCAAACACTTTTTAAAGTTTTCCCTCCATATTCGAAAATCATTACTTATTGAAATTTATTTTTAAATTTCGAACAACTCTGTTATCTACTTTATTTTATTTTTATTTATTTGCTGCCAGTTATTTGCAAAACAAGATTTACACGAAAAAAAAAATTGGGGTCATCTTGTTCCCTAGACTTTGTGGAGGTGTTTATAAAGCTGCAAGGCATTTTTGGATAGAGTATTTGTTGCCTTGCTAAAAATTCTCTCACATTCTGCATTTGAATGTGGTAATGACAAAATTCCCAACATGAATTTTGGAAGTTTGTCAAAATAGGGAATCTACTCGTTGACTTTACCTAATTGCGCCACCTAAAACAATATTAGGTCGGCCTATTACATAATGCACACAAAAATAACGAAAAAAAAGGACATACATAAAGTAATTTTTTTAACCTTATGCCAAAATTCGTCGGGTTCTTGATTAACATCAATTTTTTCCTGTTTCACGTATAACGGAAGCTTCCGCCATTCATCATCTAGTTCTTGCTGAACTGATTCAGGGGCTAGTCTTGGTAATAACACAAACATATTTATTAGTGTTTCTTCTCTAACATCTGAAACACAATTTGCAGGACTCAATTTAGCAATTTGTCCCAGGACTTTGTCATTGATGGAGTAACGTTTTCTAATTCCCACGCAAGCTTTTACTACAAATTATCTGCATGATCTTTTGAAATCCAAAATTGTTTGCATTGTAGCATTTGTTTTCTGTAGGGGCAGCAATGTCTGGTTGTAGGTTTGACAATGATCATTGAGCGTGTGCGCACGCCCTAATGAATTCATAGTTTTTTTGTCTGGCAATTTGAGTTGTCTCTGTTATGGAAGTGACGCAAGTCTATGGTGATGAGTTGAACCTAACGCAACCAGATATTGCTGTAAAAACGGGTTGATCATTAAAATCTTGTCCAATTCAACCCTACCAAGACACAAGTTTGTGTTTTCACCGCAAAAATTCACTGTGGCGCCACAATTTCAGGGCACATCTCTAACCATCTCTGAAAGTATAGGGATCCTTGGTGTTGACATCTCCAGTGATGTGCAGTTCCGCAGTCATTTGGAGGGCAAGGCCAAGCTGGCGTCCAGGAAGCTCGGAGTGCTCAGAAGGGCGCGGCGGTACTTTACTGCGGCGCAAGCACTGCTTCTCTATAAGTCGCAAGTGCGTCCGCATATGGAGTACTGCTGTCACCTCTGGGCGGGGGCACCAGAATACCAGCTTCGTCCATTTGACTCGGTGCAAAGGCGAGCTATGAGAGTTGTCAACGATCCCATACTTGCAGGTGGTGTGGAACCTCTTAGTGACAGGAGAGACTTTGCTTCTCTGTGTGTGTTCTACCGCCTGTACAACGGTTTGTGCTCTGAAGAATTGTTTGATATGATGCCTACGGCTACATTCTATCATCGCACCGCTCGCCATAGACAGGGTGTTCATCCTCACACGTTGCGTCCTGAGCGCTCGAGCACGGTGAGATCTAATAGAGGCTTTCTTCCGCTGCCACTCTAGTGGTATAAAAAAAAAAAAAACGTGACACTGGCGACGACATTTGCTGTGAGCTAGGTGTTGGCGGCTGCTGCAACTCTGATGAAGAAGGTAAATCAACTAATTCTAATAGTGACTGTGAAGAGTCATCAGGTTCAGGATACAGCCATGATGGTCCAGGTTGCGGGGTAGGAGACGAGGGCATTAGTACAGCCGGCAACTGTCTTCCTACTGGCGACGACTGTCTTGGTAAAGATGATGGTGACAGTGGCGCATCGGAACATGGTTGCGGTGGTGTTATATTAGTGCTTGTAGGTCTTAACTCAAGCGTGCAAATGACAACTGAGAACTCCATGTGAACTGTGAATATTTCTTACTAGAACCAGTTTGCCCTCTGATTGATTTTTTGTGTCGAATATACCCGTCTCTCAATGATCTCCATGCATCCTTTGCTTTGGAACCTAAAACAAGAAAAATAGATTATGTTATTTAATAAATACAAAGATACTAATATTATTATTTGTTTTTTTTTTCAGATACATCAGAACCGGTGACTCCTTTCTTACCATCTCGTTTTCGTTTCGCATAGGACGAAGCACGGTATCTCAAATCATTGGAGAGGTAGCAAAAGCCATTTGGGAAAGTTTACAAACTATATAAATGCCGAACCCTGGCGATAACAAATGAAAACAGTCGGAATTAGGTTACAGAGAAATCTGGAATTTTCCAAACTGTATTGGCAGCATCGATGGGAAACACGTTAAGATAAAATGCCCACCCTGTAGTGGATCGAATTATTATTGTTATAAAAATCATTTCTCAATCGTTTTACTTGCTATTGCCGACCCATTTTATTAATTTACAATGATAGACGTTGGTAGCTACGGTCGACACAGTGACAGCAACATCTTTGAAAATTCTGACTTTTATCATCACTATTTACTGGGAAAAACAATATTACCACCGAAACCTCTGCCCGGTACCAACGAACCTGTACCACACGTGCTTATCGGTGATGAAGGTTTCGCAATACAAACCTTCTTAATGCGACCATTTCCTAGCTAGAGCCACAACCTTACATGATACGAGAAAACGAAGATAAAACTACAGCTTGTGCCGTACCCGTCGTATCGTTGAAAATAGTTTTGGTATTTTAGCCGAAAAATGGAGGATTTTTCACAGACCTATAGAATGCCATGTCGAAAAAGCTATTCTTGTTGCGAAAGCAGCATGTTGTTTACATAATTATGTAAGAATAAAACACGGTGATATTATGATGCACGATATTGATAGGAGAAGTGAAACAAGTCAAGCAAACTTGGAAGAAAATGCATTAATACCTTTAAGACGCACTAACACAAGGTCACCTAATGATGCAATTACTATAAGAGAGAAGTTTGTTACATATTTTAATAGCTAAATAAGTACATACCTTGTATTTCCAGTGTTGCTCCTATTTTCTCCCATAATAAACTTTTATAAGACATATTTATATAGTCTTTATTTTTTGGGTTGTAAATACAGTCAAATCAATATATAAAGTACAATCAAGTATATATCAAGTCCAATGTTCCACATTCATTTTATATAACAAATCAAAACACCATTAGCACTACGTAATTACCGGTATTCTTTGTAAAAAAGTACACTGACTGCGTATTTACGCGCGTAGGGCAGCGCACAGCAAAGGTACGTACGTGTTCGAACTTGTTCGGTGTGCCGTCCAATACGGAGCGCCATTGAATACAACGTCATCAATGCGACGTTGCCGTTCTGCTCTGCGTAAGGTACGGCGTAGGTCGCGTAGCCTCTTTGTGTCTTGGGAGCTGCATTGCGTAGGGCTACGCATCACGTCCACGTGCACGTCTACGTTACGCAAGCGGTGTGTCCTGTCTTATACGGTTCCATACATTACAACTCAGTGGTACGCGCACGTTTACGCTTACGTCTACGCATACGCATTTGGTCTGCTCCAGCCTTTAAACTAATGTATGATATTGAACCCAGTCTTTGAAAGTTTCGCGGCAAATGATGCATTCTGTTCCCTGGTCTCTTAACAAATCTCGAATGTTCTGTTTTGTTTTATTTTTTTCTTTGTAGCTGTTGCACCTTTTTTTATTTTCTATCGCTTTAGCTTTGTTAATTACACTCGCGTTTTTCTCCACCAAAGCATTTTTAAACGGAGAAGATGTGAGGATCTCTTTTAAAATTTTCGTGGCCGCGAAGCAATTGTTAAAGCAATTGGTCACTCTTTCCTTAAATTTTGGCATTTTACAAATGATCTGCAAAGAAATGAATGTACTTTATTATTTTCTTTAGCATAAAGAACCTTATACAATAAAAAAACGTAATAGAATTGATATACATAAAAAAAATCCAACTATCTTTGCGACTTCACATATCCCACCCTTTTAACTATAACAATAACTGTTCAGAATTATTAATAAATGATAATGAAATACTTACATTCATAACAATAACTGCTCAGAATTATTAATAAATGATAATGAAATACTTATAGAGCAAGAGCCAGCGGCCCCCAGGCATTCGGTAAAGTATAAAAGCTGTAAGTTTCTCAATGTATGTCCCCAACACAGATAAGAACGAACCCCGTCTACGAAACTTGGGTCGCGGTGGCTTTCGCAGGTATCAGGTAGTTAAGGTGTGTAAAATTGTGTGTTAAATTTGTTAAAGTATAAAACTCAGTTTTTACATATTTTACTTATAATAATCCTAAAAGTCACCTTGTCGAAAGCCAGACACTTCGTACGGTTGCAACCCTCTGCCAGACACCCTTAAAGTATATTTCATTATTACTATACTTACGGTATAGGATAAAAGCTGCAATTTATATATGTTATTTGGAGAACTATCAAATGATGTTTTCTCAATAGCCAGACAGTTTCAGTAGTTCCTTAAAAAGTTAAAGTCTAATGTAGGTGCGAGCGCGAGGGATATTATGTGTCAGCGGGTGCGAGTGAAATACCGCGTTCGGTCCACTGCGACGTTTTACTGCGCATCAGCTGTCATTTATTGTGTATAATGAGAACTACTTTCTAGATTTACTATGAAAATTCACTATGTACAATAACTAAGAATCAACGAATAAATGTTTAGAAAATTCTTTTATAAAATTTTTGTGTTTAGGAATCATTAAATTAACACTCCAATAATATACTTAAATAATTATTTTAATAATAGTTATTGGAATAATATAATTAATCTAATACCTACAATAATTAATGGAAAAATATTTCGAAGATATTCTTTGACTCGTGGTCGTCGATATCTTGAGTGTCCTCATCACCGCTGCTCCAATCTGTGGGTTGGTCGTTATCAATATCGTCTTCTTCGCCAGTTTCAGATTCAGTTGGGTGAAGAGCTGGATCCAAGGTTTTTTTTATACTACTTAGGTGGCAGACAAGCTTACGGCCCACCGGAAGGTTGGTAACCGTAGTCTATAGACGTTTGCAACACCAGAGGAGCTACACACGCGCTGTCGACCGGGGCGCAGGTTGTGACGACTCACAGTTGAAATTTTTTAAGCCGCCCATTAGGCCTTCAATTTGGCTTAACGACTATCATTTTACTGACAACCGGGACCAACGGCTTATCATGCCTTCAGAAGCACGGAAACGCTCGTTAATAAATATCACAAATCACAAAGTGGTCCACGTGGTGGTCACTCATCCATATCCGGCCATAGTAAATGTTGCTTACTGCAGTGACAGTTTACAGAACACTGAGTCCGCGGGGCCATGAGCGCTTTAATTTTTCCTTATTTTTGTTGCGTACCTAAAGGATAAAAATGGGACCCTATTCATGAGACTTCGTCGTCCACCTGTCAGGAGGCAGTTGACAGTATGTAGGTATTAGATTAATTATATTATTCCAATAACTATTATTAAAATAATTATTTAAGTATATTATTGGAGTGTTCATTTAATGATTCCTAAACACAAAAATTTTATAAAAGAATTTTCTAAACATTTATTCGTTGATTCTTAGTTATTGTTCATAGTGAATTTTCATAGTAAATCTAGAAAATAGTTCTCATTATCCTACTTCCTACTAATATTATAAATGTGAAAGTTTGTGAAGATGTTTGGATACTTGGATGTTTGTTACTCAATCACGCTCTAACGGCTGAACGGATTTGACTGAAATTTGGTACAGAGATAGCTTATAATCTGGAATAACACATAGACTTTTCATCCCGGGAAAATGTTTCCACGGGAAGCGGGAATGGGTAACGATTTTCACGCGGGCGAAGCCGCGCGCATCATCTAGTACACTATTAATGACAGCTGATGCGCAATAAAACGTCGCAGTGGACCGAACGCGGTATTTCACTCGCACCCGCTGACACATAATATCCCTCGCGCTCGCACCTACATTAGACTTTAACTTTTTAAGGAACTACTGAAACTGTCTGGCTATTGAGAAAACATCATTTGATAGTTCTCCAAATAACATATATAAATTGCAGCTTTTATACTATACCGTAAGTATTCCCCCCGAGTTCCGCAGTCGGCGGCCTGGACGCCGCCGACGTGTCTTCGCCGAGGACTATCGGCCTCCATGACCGGGGGTCTGAGGACGGTGAGAGAGTCGCTCACCGTCCTTACAGAAGCAGGCCCATGACGGCAGCGTGACGTGAGGAACTCACGCACGACCCCCCTTAGAAGCGGGATCACACCCGAAACCCACCCCCAAAGACGCGGATTAGCACCCGAACCACCCCCTGGGCGAGGCTGCAGAGGCGGCTGTAGGTCTGTTGGGAGTCCTGGGACATCCTTCCGAGGGCTTACCCGGGGCTCACAACCATAGGCTGTTGGGCGTTGCGTGAGGTTTTTTAGTCGGTAGGAGTCCGGCATAACATCCATGAGGATTTTCCCTCACGTAAAATAAAAAAAAAAAAAAAAAAAAAAAAAAATACCGTAAGTATAGTAATAATGAAATATACTTTAAGGGTGTCTGGCAGAGGGTTGCAACCGTACGAAGTGTCTGGCTTTCGACAAGGTGACTTTTAGGATTATTATAAGTAAAATATGTAAAAACTGAGTTTTATACTTTAACAAATTTAACACACAATTTTACACACCTTTACTACCTGATACCTGCGAAAGCCACCGCGACCCAAGTTTCATAGACGGGGTTCGTTCTTACCTGTGTTGGGGATATACATTGAGAAACTTACAGCTTTTATACTTTACCGAATGCCTGGGGGCCGCTGGCTCTTAAGGTGCCGCTCCATTAGAGGCAGCCTCGGGCTGATCGGCTCGAGCACCGGCTGAGCACGCTCACCTCGCGGCAGCGTCGGCTCCATTTGAGCAGCCGCGAAGCTCTTGCCGCTGCCCGAGCCGTCTAGTTAGTTACTGACTATGGCACCCAGTGCACGTCAAGTGGCTGCAGCTATAATTGTACTTAAACATTGTTTAAAAAAACGAAGTAAACAAAAGAGAAAACATCGTTGGTGGATTAAGGAGTTATTTCGTCAGCGCAACGAATATGGAAATAGACTTTATTCAGACATGTATTTTGAAGGTGTTGAAGAAACAGTTACGAATTTTACTAGAATGGGTTCCAGTGATTTTGACCAACTGTGCTCGTTAATAGAAACTAAAATTGGAAAAAAGGATACAAATTTTCGAAAGGCGATTACAACAAGAGAGAGATTGGCTATAACATTGAGGTTCTTAGCTACAGGTGATTCATATTGTAGCCTACAATATCTATTTAGAGTGTCGAGACAGTCAATCAGCAAAATTGTTCCTGAAACATGTGCTGCTATAATAGAAATACTAAAGGAATATGTACAGGTAAGTAATAAATCATTTATATTTATTTTAATAAGAATTTTTATTATACAAATCAATACCAAAATTAAGACAGATCTAGTATATCTTCACCTACAGCCTGAGAGGCTGTTTGGGAATGAAAATTTGAGGTTGAAGGATTGACTGGTAGAGTTTAGGAACTGGTGAGGAATATTTTCCGAAGTTGAAGTTTCTTCCGCAGCATGCACATTTGGACGAGCTCTATCAGAGTGGGAGTTTGCCCCATCTGTTTGGGTAAAATATCCACGATACGGTTCTGGAGCATTCATCATCTCGCATTGAAATATCACGTCCATAATCCCCCTTTTAGCATACACTAATGTGGTATTATTGTACTTTCGCAGTTCAGCTGCTACATATTTCCCAAATGCATCATATGAGTCATCGGTGTGGTTTAAAACTTTCATAACTTCATCTATATTTATATCATCTTCATATGAATCAAGTTTTCTCTTAGTGGGTTTTGATGAAGTATGCTTAGATTTAGTTACATTTTTATCTGCATCATTAGACAACACAACGGTAGAAACAGATGCTGAACTCTCATTTGAGTTGGTATTATCTAATACTTCTGCTGAAGCATCTCGTTCTGCTGCTGTCGACTGTTCCTGTAAAGTAATATATTATTTTAATTTATTTATTTTTACTTTCTAGATACCTACAACGGAAGAGGAATGGCTTAAGGTGTCAAGACAGTTTGAAGATAAGTGGGATTTCCCCCATGCCATTGGGGCTCTGGACGGAAAGCATGTGATGCTTCAATCACCGAATAATAGCAGTTCAGAATTTATAAATTACAAGGATTTTCCGAGCATTGTGCTGCTTGCCCTTGTTGATGCTAACTATAATTTTTTATATGTAAATGTTGGCTGTCAAGGACGAATATCAGATGGTGGAGTATTTAAGAATAGTACATTGTATGCGAAATTAGAAAAGAATGAGCTTAATTTGCCAATGCCGAGAGTATTACAAATACCATATGATATCAAAGTTCCTTACGTTATACTAGCAGATAAAGCATTTGCCCTAAATAATTACACTATGAAACCATTTGAAGGAACTCCTATTAAAGGCACACCTGAAAGAATATTTAATTACCGTTTATCCAGAGGGCGAAGGGTGGTAGAAAACGCATTTGGCATTTTGAGTTCAAGATTCAGAGTTTTAAGAAAACCGTTGTTGCTTGAACCATCGACAGCAACTAAAGTAGTATTAGCAACTGTTCATTTACACAATTTCTTAAGTAATAGAAAGGAATCATGTGCACTGTACACTCCAGCAGGATCATTTGATTCCGAATTCAATGGAAATATAGTTCCAGGAAGTTGGAGAAATGATGGCGATATGACATCATTTCTTCCTTTTCGTGCATTACCTCGAAGAGCGGCAAATGAGGCGAAAGTAATTCGTTTACATCTAGCAACTCATTTCATTACAAATAATAAAATATCTTGGCAGGATAATATCTAGAACTGTACTTACTGTCAATATTGTATCAATAGTGTCACGTGGAGATGATTTATCAGCCAAAAAGTTGAAATGATCATAGGCAAACCATTTAGATATATATATATCATCACGTCCTGAAATGAAAAAAAAAATTATTACTAATTTAGTAAACGTTATAGTTGTTTCATTTCAACACAATACTTTTACCTATAACAAAATGTAATTATATATTTTTTTACTATTTATGTATATTTGTAATCTATATCTATACAAATATTTTAGAGAGGAAAGATTTGTATGTATGTAACGAATAAACTATAAAACTATTGGACCGATTTAAATTTTTCATCTTAAGAAAGCTAAAATATCCCTTATTAATAATTGTTAATAAAAAAAATGGGATTTCTTATTAAAATTCACAATTTTAAAGGTTTTTTAAATGTTTAAATAAAACTAATATTGCAAATACAATATGAAAATCTTACCTGAACCAGTAACTAAACTTTGTTTATGTCTAGATTTTTCACGTCGGTATGACCCACACAGTGCGACCATTTTCTTTTTAAGCACTGCAATTGGTATTCCGAGTTCTGCACTGATAGAGTTCCACGCATCTTCTTTCAGTGATTTATTATAATAATTATTATTAAATTGATCCCACAGTACTGCATGGGTTTGATATAATTTAATTGAACAGACACACTGTTCGTTATTCATTTTTATTACGCTCGACCCGCGGCAAAACAAACTGTCTCTACTGAACGCGCAGCTCGCACTGAGCCGCCTTTGAGCACGCACAAAAACCGACTCAGAACGGCTCGGGTCGCGGCAGGCTCACTTGGCTCACGTCGCGGCACGCCTCGACGTGAGCTCGTGTCTCCATTATGCATGCTCGAATCGAGCCAGACCGCTCGGCCTGAGGCTGCCTCTAATGGAGCGGCGCCTTTAGACTATTACATTCAATGTCCATAAACTTTCCACGTTTGTTGTTTCGGGTATATTTGACTCAGTGTCACGGCGTGTTGCAATTTTTGTCAAAAATAAAATGTCGTCGTAAAAATCACATTTACGAACCTGATTCCGATTTAATTTCTTTAAGTCGTCTGTGGCATTTCATCCACCTATTTCGCAAAGTTGTCCATTTTTATTGTAGACTTTGCTGAAACAAAAAACGAACTACAGCAAGAAAGCTACGGACTAAGCTTTCCAGGAAATGTATCTTAACAGTGATGTGTAGAAAAAAAATCTTTGTCATGAGCGATCAGCGGTACTTCAGATACCTTCGAAGCTCACGGGTTCAAAGTTACTACATGGCGCTAGTCAAAAAAAGCAGCGTCATTCGCCTTTTTTTTGACTACTACCATCTATTGCAAGTAGACATAAACTTCATATAAAAAAGGAAATGACCTCATTGTATGACATAGTTACAATTTTTTCACAGATACTTGGCAACTGGAGATGCCTTTCGCACGTCTTCATTTCGATTTTCGAATCGGAATAAAAACAGAAGCGAACGTTGTACGTGAGTGCGTGTACTCATCCTATTTGGTCAGAATTATCTACAGTTTTGTAAGCGAATGCCAACACAAGAAGAAGGGTTCGATATAGCACAGGGATATGAAATAAATGCCAATTTTTCACATTGTCTTGGAGCACTGGACGGGAAATACATTAGATTAAATTATAATCTTTCTTTTCCATTGTTCTCATGGCTATTGTAGATTCCAACTAAAATTTCATTTTTATTGATGTGGGGTCGTATGGTAAAGAATGTGATTCAATTTTTTTCAAACAAACAGTTTTGGAAAAAACTTGTTGACAATACGTTAAACAACATACCATCCCCATGCTCTATAATAATATTTTCCAGGGCCAACACTTTTTTCTATCTTCATTTTTTTGTATCCGAACGGCAACTAGAAGGCTTGTCATTTTTTTTTCTGCAGTCATCAGTAGAGCTCTCTATTTCGGTAGTAATATCTTGCCACGCGTCGTTTTTTAATATTTTATATTGACACGATTCCTGTATTTTTCAATAAACAATAAAGTTTTTACTCTATCCCACGACATAGTTGAATAGAAAATAGATTATAACGCAATGCACGTGTAAAATCACCATGTGAAATTAAGCAATTAACGACCGTACGGCACGGACCGCGTGCGTCGTTCGTCCCTCTTCCTCCGCGTCACCCCGTACCCGTGCATCGCCCGCACTCGGGCAAAGGCCCGACAAAATGTTACGCCTTTACGCTCGACGAATATGCTCGTTGGTTTGTTCAAAGTGTCCATTTCGATTGCTCGGCCAATATGTCGTAGAAAAAAGAAACTTATGTCAGCATTTCGAAGGAATTCGTAGAAAACGAACAGTGAAAACCGCAAATTCGAAGAGTCAATATTTAGAAAGTTATATGGGTTTAACCGTGGCCGCGCAGTCCGCATGAATTCAACTGCGCGGCCACCAGTTCTCTTGAACGGAGCTACGTACAAGTCTAATTCTTTTTGCTAATCACTGACACGATTTCGAAGAAAATGTAGATTATAAAAATAAAGCCCTACTATTTGAACTTCACGACATACGGCACTCCAAAGTTATGGCCGCGCAGTCCGCACAATGCGAACCGCGCGGCCACGGTTTTTCTTAAATGGAGCTTAAACGGAGCTTAGTAGAAGTCCCATTCTTTTTGCTAATTACAGATACCATTTCGAAGAATATGTAGACAGTATGAATAAAGCCTCAAATTAAGAACTAAATGACGTATAGAACTTAAAACCTATAATCGAAGGAAAAAATAGGGTGACCAAGATTTATAGTGTGTGAATCCAGGCTTTTTACTATTTTAATATCATAGTGTAAATATATTTATATAGCAAGTAGCTTTTCTTGTAAAAAGAGCTACTGATTGTTTCAATTGAATTCCAATTCAATTCAATTGAGAATTAGTGATTCGAATTAGTCTTACGAAAATGTGCTTGTAAGCTTTTAAGTAAAATAGGTTTATTAAAAAGAAAACATATTTGCTGGCGATTGGCAATCATTCATTCTACATGGCGCTGTGTGAAATAGATATTCCACTACATTTAATATTGGTTTTTGGTGCAGGACCTCCTCACTCCCACAGTTCAACAATCCCAACCACAGCAACCACCAAAAGGAAACCAACCTTAGCAAATCACCACGACGATTACGAACTGCCCAACCCAAAGAAGACAAATGGACGGGACGATAATTCGCCTGATGGCATTTGTAACTTTTTCTAAGATGAAGCGGTCCACAACTATTCTGAGCATTTTCCGTACTTATTTATATAAGGTGTTATTTACTAACTAGAAGTATTCTTCTATAAATGTAGGTATTAAAATGTCGTTTATAAAAAAGTAAAGTAAGTAGGTACATATAAGTAAAGTATTGACTTTCGATTACTTTACATTAATTAAGTACTATACGTAAAAACACCATACAGTACCTCATTACCTACCAACTTAAATATTGGGTAAAAAATATTAGTATTGCGGAAATACCTTACTTGATATTGTTATTGTCCAGACTACCGACGTTATAGGTTAAACGCAAAGTTTATATTACTTGAATAGTGGTATTTAGATTCAATTTACGTAAAACTAAAGCATTTGAAATTAAATCAGCAATTAAAAATGGTCGAAAACAAGGACGTATCATAACTATACACATCGACATCACGACTTTAAAAAACAAATAAACTTTTATAAATTTGAAAAAAGAATTCTATAAATTATTTGTAGTAGCATGCATGAAGTAAACATATTTGCTGGCGAAAGAAAAGTCAATATTGGAGGAACGTGGAGTAAAAAGGAAACTTGAATTTCACTTACTGAGACATATGATTACCTACTTAATGTGTTTACGGGTAAAAAGTAATAATTAAATTTATAAAATGTTAGTGCTGTTTATCGGATTAGTAATAACTGGCGTAATTTAAGTCATAAAATCAAACTATAACAATACCATAAAGAAACATCTACTTAATAAGTAATAATTCAGTACATAATAAGTAATCAAAATATTTTTAATTTCAATCATTTTAATAATCTTAATATATTATTATTTTGTTTTACTTTTTATTTATAGAAACATAATTAAATAAAATGAAATCTACTAGCAAAATAAAATATTAAGTAGTACAAAATCTCCCCAACATCCCCTTGTGGGTCGCGCCAAACCACCACAGAATACAGAGTACATTTTCCTTGCTAAACGCCATTTTAGCATTCCGGAAAATAAATAATAATAATTATTTCTGTTGTATTTACGCACGTTTCTATATTTGGCAATTACTGTGTAGTTTGTGCATCATCTGAAGATACAAGAAGGTACGTTTTTTGCGAGTTTTCTTTAACAACAGAATTTAAAAGGTTGCTAATAGAACTTTTGCAAAGCCTACAGTCGCGTCACTGATTGGTCAGGTAATTCCTTCCTTAACCTTTACGGGTTGCCATTTTCCAGTGTTGATAACGTATCTTAAGGTTTTTTTATAAATCACTAGCTGATGCTCGCGGCTTCGCCCGCGTGAATTTGGTACCCGTTCCCGCTTCCCATGAGAATATTTTCCCGAGATGTAACGTAGCCTATGTGTTATTCCAGACTATAGGTATTAAAACATGAATGTGGGTTTATCACACGAAGCGAAGATGAGTGTGATAGATAATAGTATCACATGAGTGTTTTAATACCTAATTATACAATTGCATACAAGACTTTATCTACACCCATGATAAAACAATTTGCAAAAATAATATCGAAGAAAAATAGCGGGAATTCGAATTCGCTTTAATCTTTTTTTTTCGGTGCGCAGCCTCTGTGGTAGTGCAATGCAACGCGCGTGAATGACAGTTCTTTTTTTGAAACTCATACAGATTCTACGCGTCGAGCGGTAAGAATTTGGCTGTCTGATGAGTAACCCTTTGCGCGGAAGAGATTGAAAAAGCGAACGGAGTGTTATGTTATTATTATGAAATTTCATATAACACAATAACAGCCGTCGGATGATATTATGGTTATTAGGACCGTACGTACCGAACGTAGTATTAAGTACTCTGTGATTAGGGTTTTGGATGTAATAATATTGGCAATAAGCTAACTGTTGCAGAATCTTTTATAGAGGACTTTTTTTTTTTTAACGTGAGGGAAAATTCTCTAAAAGTTATGCTCTTACCGACTAAAAAACCTCACGTTACGCCCAACAGCCTATGGTTGGGAGCCCCGGGGAAGCCCTCGGAAGGATGTCCCAGGACTCCCAACAGACCTACGGCCGCCACTGCGGCCTCGCCCAGGGGGTGGTTCGGGTGCTATTTCGCGTCTTTGGGGGGGTTTCGGATGTGATCCCGCTTCTAAGGGGGGGGCGTGCGTGAGTTGCTTACGTCAGGCTGCCGTCATGGGCCTGCTTCTGTAAGAACGGTGAGCGACCCTCTCACCGTCCTCAGACCCCCGGTCATGGAGGCCGATAGTCCTCGGCGAAGACACGTCGGCAGCGCCCCGGCCGCCGACTGCGGAACTCGGGTGGGAGAGCTCTCTCCCGCACCCGGCCCGCCACCTTCTAGCGTACATCTAGCTTCACAGCAACATCTAGCGATTGGGGGCCACCGTCCCAGTCTGCAAGACTATAGAAAGCGGCCCCCAAGTTGGCGGCCCTATGATGTGCCTCTTCACGCTCCGCTTGAAGAACCCAGGATGGTAAGAGAAGGGAAACACGTGCGCTGGCAGGCCGTTCCAGTTTTAATGGTACGACAGAGAAACGATCTTTTGAATCGTTTAGTTGTAGCGAAGTAAGAGTGGCACCTCTGTCCAGCAGGCGTTGTTCGGGAAGGAGTGAGCGGGATTAGGTTGAAGAGTTCAGAACACTTACCGTGAAAGATACGGTAGAATGCAGCCAAAGACGCAATAGTTCTTCGCTGCGCTAACGGCCTTACCTTACCTTACCCATTATATAACAATATGTACCTATATTGTGATCATCACCATTTACTAAAATATAAATCAATCGATGAGTGTTTTTTTTCTTATCTTCTTATCTTTGACTGCCTCTGTGGCACAGTCGGTAGAGATACCGCCTGCGGCGCTGGAGGTCGTGGGTTCGATTCCCACCGGAGACAAATATTTGTGTGACCCATAAATGTTTGTCTCAAGAGTCTGGGTGTATCTATGTATAATATGTATGTATTTAAAAGTATATAAGTATTAATATCCGTGGTGGATCGTGGATACCCATAACACAAGCAGGTTATTCCTAGCTTACTTTGAGATCAGATAGCGTTGTGTGAGATGTCCGTGAATATTTATTTATTTATATCCTAGAAGTAAACTTCTCTATTCAAATTCAAACCAAGGGACTACAACTATTTGCTTTTTACGATTAAAAGTATAGCAATATACGTGACATTAAAAAGTCTTATTAACCGACTTCAAAAAAGAGGAGGTTCTCAATTCGTCCGCTATGTTTTTTTTATGTATAAGTATTACGCGATAGCGGCGCCGATTTTGATTTTTTTTGTTTGAATGAGGTTACTTCTGAGGTGGTCCCATATCCAGGGTATCAAGATCTGATGCTGGGATCCAGGAAAAATCGAGGGCAACCACCGAAAATTGTTGGGACAACTAGTGCGTTTGCTAACTTTTTGATTAAGTGCTTTAATAAGTAAGTATACCTACTACAATTTAATAAAGGTCTGGAGTCGATATGATGATGGAACCGAAAGACAGTTGAGGGAATTTCTTAACGATTTACAGCAGTTACCTTGTGTTTCGGCTTGATTGATTTGTGTTGATGAGAACTTTACACCTAGATAGATATACTTATCGGTCTACCCGTCACTTAAAATAATAATAAAAAAATAATTAAACAATAGAACCGACTTCATACAAATCCTTAAAAATAAAATATACCTAGCACATAGTGATATATATTTTGATTTATCAGATTTTATTCAATTTAATATGGAAGTTGTTGCCATTAATAATACCTACCTACCTATACCTATGGGTTTACTTGGCGCCGACTTCAATATGATATTGAATAAAATCTGGTAAATCAAAATAATAACTTTGTGCTAGGTAAATAATTTAAAGTATTTGTATGAAATTTTTTTTTGGGAATATCTCGTCGACGCAACGTAAATCATGGTCACCCTTCTTTTAACTCGAGTTACAGGGTTTAAGTTCTGTAACTCGTGATTTTCAAGCATTAGAACTTCATTCATGATATCTACATATTCTTCGAAATCGTATCAATGATTAGCAAAAATAATGAGACCTCTACCAAATTCTGTTTAAGCTTCACTTTAAGAAACACGTGGCCGCGCGGTTCGCCCTTACGTAAGTGCTGTAGAACGAGAAGTTCAAACTTTAGGGCTATATTTTTCAAATCTACTTTTTCTTCGAAATCGTATCAATGATTAGCAAAAAGAATTAGACTTCTACAATGCTCCGTTAATGAGAACTGGTGGCCGCGCGGTTCGCTTTATGCGGACTGCGCGGCCATAACTTTGGAGTGCCGTATGTCGTGAAGTTCAAATAGTAGGGCTTTATTTTTATAATCTACATTTTCTTCGAAATCGTGTCAGTGATTAGCAAAAAGAATTAGACTTGTACGTAGCTCCGTTCAAGAGAACTGGTGGCCGCGCAGTTGAATTCATGCGGACTGCGCGGCCACGGTTAAACCCTTATAACTTTCTAAATATTGACTCTTCGAATTTGCGGTTTTCACTGTTCGTTTTCTACGAATTCCTTCGAAATGCTGACATAAGTTTCTTTTTTCTACGACATATTGGCCGAGCAATCGAAATGGACACTGTTCAAATAGGCTGTAACAAAGAAGCAAGCGTGCTCGACTCGACGACGTTTAGTTTGTAAAAGGATGATACGATACGAGTACACTGATACACTAGCTAAAACATATCATAGAGTGGCTCGTTGTTCTGATACAAGTAAATTTTGTAGTCTATACTCACTTGTAGTAGGCGACCGCAAATGCGTGGGCCACAGCATCGAAAGCACATGTATTCTGGACAACTACGTGATCCATATTAGCGTGATATTTATTATCATTTATTAATACGAGTTTTTTCTTGTCCACTGTTGGTTTAATGAACTCTATAAAAGATATTTCTTAACTTCATAATTTTTGTTACGCCAGTTTTCCTCGTAAATTGGAGTATTTTGAAATACTGATTCTCTCCTAAAGCTATGTGTGTCTTTGGGAAGAATGCTGCCTTTTTTATTTTAGTGGTACACTGTTCAAACGTCTTCTCTTGTTTCTTTACGTGACTTGTTATGTCATTATCAAACTAAGCACACTGAGCTGACTTTAATTTACCAGATAAGTATTCAATGTGTTTGATATTAAATTCATCTACACGTAGTAAACCACTCTTTCTACAGAATAACAACTGTTTTATATTCTTGAAATAACTTTCTACCTTACTACTGCTGGCTGCATCATTTGTTTCCTTGTAGAAAGGTAACATTAAATTGGTCCATAGGGGAAGTCCGTAAAATAGTTTGTGCAAACTGTCAACATAACTCGGGAAATCAATCAATACATATAATAAAATCGTAACGGGTCGCTGCCTGTACATGGAAGATAAATAAGAAAAAATATTATAGGGGGGCTTTATGAACGCAATAGAACCCAAAACAATGGTTTTTAGAATTTTTGTCTGTTTGTCTGTATGTCTGTATATCTGTTTGTCTGTACGTTTGTGTACGCTAATCTCAGTAACCGGATAACTGATTGCAATGCTTTGGTTTTTAGGATTGCGTAGCCGAATGCCAAAAAACGGAACCCTTATAGATTCGTCGTCTGTCTGTCCATCCGTCCGTATGTCACAGCCATTTTTCTCCGAAACTATAAGGCTTATGCTGTTGAAACTTGATAAATAGATGTATTCTGTGAACGGCATTAAGATTTTTATATAAAACTAGAAAAAAAGCAGTAAATTTTGGGGTCCCCATACTCAGAACTGAAACTCAATTTTTTTTTCATCAAACCCATACGTGTGGGGTATCAATAGATAGGTCTTTAAAAACGCTATCGAGGTTTTTACTATTGTTTTTTTGTAAAGAATAGTTTGCGCAAGAGACACTTCCAATGTGGAAAAATGAGAGTCCCCCCCCCCCTCTAACTTCTAAACTAAGGGAATGATAAATCTAAAAAAATATATAATGTACATTGCCATAAAAACTACCAACGAAAATTGGTTTGCGGTTTAATACGTCGTAAACCGCAATTTTCGCCTAGAAAAATCACTACACTGCGAACGCGTTAAAACATCAATCAAAGTTACGACGAACTACAAGAACTTTTGTATTATATTACTTGCTGCTACGGAACCCTTCATGGGCGAGTCCAACTCGCACCTGGCCGGTTTTCTTTATTGTGTTATGGTTTGCTCCGCTTAACATTTAGTGTTTATTTCTTATCAATCGGTTTATAAATAAAATAGTAAAAGTTTATAAAATATTTAATTTCGGCTAAAAATACCTATGGGTATTTTTAGCCTGAATTAAATAAATGAATTGAATTGAATTTAATAATTTTTAATAGTAATTGCAAGTGTTTGTGGTAAATATATTGCTTTTTCTGAGCTTGCCCAGATTTAGTTTTCAAAGATTTACTGCTATAGTCTCTCGTGTTATTCCATTTATTGGTAGAAACGAAAAAAAATATGTAAGTATGTATTTGTAACAGGTTTTTTTTTATACCACTAGAGTGGCAGACAAGCATACGGCCCCACCAGATGTACCGGTGGTCACCGCAGCCTATGGACGTTTGCAACACCAGAGGCGCCACAATCGCGCTTCTAAGTCCCCTTTTGAAGAACCCCATACTGTAGGCGTCTGGGAAAACCGAAGCAGGGAGATCATTCCACAACCTAAGCGTACGCGGAAGAAAGCCTCTGTTAGATCTCACCGTGCTCGAGCGCTCAGGGCGCAACGTATGAGGATGAACACCCTGTCTATGGCGAGCGGTGCGATGATAGAATGTAGCCGTAGGCATCATATCAAACAATACTTAATACTTAGCCAGTGGAAATACTTTCACCGATATGTTTTATAACTATCATTTGGGTATTAAAACGATAAGTGAAATTATCAGTTTAGTATGCTGTACAATAATGGGATGAATTAAGCTGTAAATTTTTTGCACGCCGCCGAATACAGTTAACGGGAAATCACTGATTCAAGCCAGAGCAAACTTCCCAAACTGCTTAGGTGCCGTGGATGGAAAACACGTACGAATTGAGAACTTTTCCTCTGCCGGGTCCAATTCCAATCGCTAACAATAATACCCAGGCAGGACGAACAGCTAACGAAATAAGAAACAATTTTGCAGATTTTTTTCTAAGTCCAGCAGGATCTGTGCCATGGCAAATGTCAAAAATGTAATACTTACAAATAAATTATGTATGTACTTACGTATTTCGTCTTTTTTTGTTATCAAACTATTTAAATTCTGGTTCCAAAAATAAACAAATTGCTCGCCATGTGTTACTTCTCATAATTCTGTTTTTATATGCATCAAACATGGTTTCGATTCCACTTCAATTAGCGTAAAAACGTAGTACATCATTGTGAACTCGATCACACTTATTTGAACGAAACGAGCGAGGCGTGCGTCTAGGGCACAGGTCTCCAAGGAAGTGAAGTGAGGGAAAGGCCTGATCGGTGATCTCGGACTAGTGCACAAGCATAAACACGTTTTTCAGTGCTGGCGTCTCGGACCGGAAAAAACTGACCGGAATGGGGAAAAGTAAAATGTCGGACGGCAAAATTACGTATAGTGCACAAATTAGTATACAAATTGATGGCGTATCATACATAACGGACCGCAAAAAATCGGTCTGCCGGGCAGTAAAATTCCATGTAGTGCACAAACGCCCATACGAACTTGGTCGAACCGATCAACCCCCTCCCCCCATTCTGTTGGTGTACTCCTTCACAAGTTCACAACCAATGCAAGACAGGTTTAGTTTGCTGCCGTGTTTTTGTGTTCTGGACACAAACGTACGATTTTTAGGATGGAAAGTATTCGTAAATAATGTAACTTCTTTGTTGTCTTGCCACAAAACAAAGGTACATCTTTTTTGTCCACCACTTATATTGTCCTTTCTGTAGTTTCAATTTTTAAAGTGAAACTTTTATTACTTTGATACATTTTTTTTGTCTGTGTGTCGCATGTCACGTGACGGTCGGCCGCCATATTGGCCTTGGCGCTTTGACGGCATGTAGGAAAAACTTTCACTTTTACCGTGGTTTCATGAAACCACACAATCCTTTTTTTTAATCTGCCCTCCCCTGTTTATTTTTACAATTTTTGGTAAATCCACTCGGTTCCTTCTTCTTAACCGTTCCCGTAGCATATAAACCATTTTCATACAAATAATGCTAAAGAGAAGAATCACAAAAAAAATTGTCAAACGTTTCATGTAAGGTCAGGTGGGGTAAGTGAAACATATTTTATTTGTTTTAAATGTAAAAGTATCTACCACAGTAATGTAATTCTTAATTGCATCAGTGATAAGTGCAAAATGCTCTCCTTTAATCAGTTCTTTACAGTAAAATGACATTTAGCTCTTTAGTCTTACTATAAGCGAGAAAACAAGAAAAAAATTGAGACTATGGTTTTGTTTCATTTACCCCTGGAGGGGGGTAAGTGAAACAGTCGCCAAAAGTCTAATAAATAATGTGACTATGCATCTATGAACCTGACTAAAACAACAGTTTAAACTTTGTTTTTCTAATGTGTATCTTGTCTAATCGAAATAAGGTTTATATTCGAAAATAAACTAAAGAAACATATATTGGGGTAAGTGTAACATAGTCGTCTTAGTCAGATGTCGAAAACATTTTTTTAAAGATTTGTTCATAATTTTAAATAGAAGTTACAGTGAAATGAAAAACAAAATATAAAGTAATTTCTTTACTTAGATGAACAATTTTGTTCGTATTTTGGCTTAATAGTTATTAAGGTACGTATTTTATATATGGCACGTTAATACACATTTTTTGACACATAAAATTGCGTCCTGGAGTTGCTCTCTGGAGTACGAAGCTTTATCGGTTTTTCGCTGGTAAATTCGAGGCATCTTTTGATTACCTGAAAAAAGTAAAATTGAAAAGTCTACCGTTTATTAGTGTTTACTGATTTATTAAAAAGGGTTTCTTGACATACAGACAGACAGACAAACGAACAGACGGATAAACGGACAGGCAACGATGTGATCCTAAAAGGGTTTCTTTTTTCCTTTTGAGGTACAGAACCCTTAAAATTGTACAACAAAAAGGTATCTCAACCTTTTTAATTTTTGTCGAGCTATATAATACCTACCTACATACTTGATGTACTTGGAATAATATTTTTATTTCAGTCAGTAAAATATACACGTAAAAAAATGTTTGTGAAATCTGATATGGGGAAAGTGAAACATATGATTCTCTTCCCCCGTCATGCTTGTTCCACTCACCCCACCTAATACTTTTTTAGGTTAAGTTTTACACCATCGCTAAAAATCTATTTCCCGTAAATTTTATCTAAATTCGATAATAGAACCAAAAAATATACACCTTTTATGCAGTACTTACCTTTAAAAACATATAAATACACTTATATTTTCACTTTAATTGAGCCGAAAACTTGCCGCTTCTATCTCGTGTATCGTCGAGTTGACAGTTAATTTTTTTATTTTATTTTAGAATAGTACAAAATTATCGTAGCGACATCTGTGTTGGTACATTGAAATTAGTTCGTCATTCCTGTTTTATCAACAAACCACTCTAGAGTCTATCTCCTATAGTTTATTGTCTGTGCATGTGTGTTTCAGTTCCCCCGTCGTTTCACATACCCCACCTGACCTTATCTTGAAATTTTCCGCAATTGATTTACTTGTCAAATTTTTTACCACCTTGCCACCAAGCCCTCCTCAGTACCTGTATAGGTTGTAATAGTATATTTTGAAAATTTTACAGCACAAGCTAATATTAGCTTAATATGGGCTAGATGATATTGTGTGTGAATGTCCACAAATATTTATTTATTATTCGTACAAATATCCAGTTGTACTGTCACCACAGAGTATATTGAATATATAGAGATAGAGTGTAAGATCGATGGTTGGCGATTGCAACGCCTCAAGCGACTAAGGACAGAGTTAAAAATTTCGTATACATAACCATATGTACCCAAACTACTTAAGTATCTATATACATACGTATACCTATTTAGTACTATTTTAAGGCTTTCAAAAGTAATTGAGAATACAAATTGAAATAAAACTAATTTTAACGGATTCAATCGTGGTTTATTATTATTAGTTTTGGTCGTTGAGACACTGAATCCATCACAATTAATTTTATGTCTACTTGCATTTTTTATTATAATGGAAATTCTACTTAATATTATAAATTTGAAAGTTAGTAAAGATGTTTGAATGTTTGTTACTCAATCACGCTCTAACGGCTGAACGGATTGGGCTGAAATTTGGTACAGAGATAGCTTATAGTCTGGAATAACATATAGGCTTTACATTACGGAAAAATATTCTCACGGGAAGCGGGATCGGGTACCGATATCACGGGAAGTGGGATCGGGTACCGATATCAAGGGAAGCGGGATCGGGAACCGATATCACGCGACCAAGCAGCGGATATCAGCTAGTAATTAAATAAATAAGTACAAGAAATATGCGACATATATTATTTATTGTGTCTTTTTTTATAATATTCAAAGCATTGTTTTTGAATAATATCTTCTTCTAAAAACGTAGTTTTCATTCCATTTAATAAATTTGTTGCAGCCTTTGCACCAAGTGTATAAATATAAATTACATGATAATTCTTCAATGAACTTAACTACTTTTATTTTGTGTAGCGGGCATGTAATAAAATTATAATTATAATTGATGCTAATTAGTGTCTTAATGTAATTTTTAATGCCTTTTCCTTTATTTCTTTTTCTAATTATATGCATATGGTTGTATCTTGTATTACAGAAAAGTATTCTATTGCATTATCGGTGGGATATGTCAAATATTGAACAATTCAACTTCAATTTCTTCGCATTCTAATTCGGCAGGTGGCAAATTTTGAAAAAAAAAATCTTTTTTATGATGAAAACATTGAACATTTGTCTTTTTCACAATTTGCACCAGGGGAGTGTCTTCCACTAAAATTATTTATCAATAGTGATGCAAACGCCGATTCAAAGGCTGCACACGTAGGATCGTTGTTCCGATATCCATGGCTACGAATACATCCAAAAAAGTTTTCTAATGGGTCTTGATTGAAATGTCGCAGCCATATTGACTTCACATTGTAGCTGACAATTTATTTTTTAAATATTCAAAATTTTCTAGGGTTCGTATCCAATTAGTAATAGAAGGCACTGTTTTATTCTTGGTATCAATAAAACTCATTGTTTTTAAAACAGCCTTTGCCTCATCCCATAACTTCTGATGGGCAGAATTTGGTGTCAGAGGTCCAAGCAACTTTTTGCCTGGTTTATTCTTATAATTATGGTAACTTCCGTTTACAGAATCAAATAATTCGTCAAAGAAAATCAGTACTCTGGCAGTCTCCGTAGCATCTTCTACTAATATTCCTTTTCCTGAAACACATTAGTACATGTTATTTATACAATACACTATAATATTATGAACACACAGAAGTCGTTATCGTGTAAAATCATAACTCTCCTTTTGCGCAGTCGGTTAAAAAGTAGCCTATGTTCTTACCAGGGTCTCAAACGTGAAAGCGTAACAGACTGACAGAGTTACTTTCGCTTTATAATATTAGTAGGCAAGTAGGGATTGAGATTATTTGCGTTGAGTTGGATTATACAATGATGCATAATTTTGCTAAATATATACATATTACACATTGTTTACATAATATCAAATACATATATACTTAATTAAGTTTAACAGAACTACTAACTTGCTAGATATCCCATGAATACTGCAGTTGAGTGGCTGAGTACTTGAGCAGCACATTTCACTTTCATTTTTTTCGGATTTATATGACTTTCCGTCAATCTCGGTAGCATACGAAGTCCAAAGGTTGCCTGTAAGAGATTGCTTTTTAGCGATAAGGCCGCCCTCTGTACATTTTTACTCCTATAATCTCGCTACATAAATGTTTTTGTATTGGTGTGCAATAAAGATTATTCTATTCTATTCTATTCTATTCCATCAAACCCAGGGTCTTCTTTAAGTAGCATTTCTAAATGTTCCCATTTAGCAATATTAACTTCATTTTAATGGGACATTTTAAATTCTTAGTTATTAGATTGTTGCGGATGCCTTTAAGTAGGTAAGGTGGATCAAATAAAGGTATGATTTCTTCTCCATTAATTTCAAATACATCTCTTCTAAATTCGTCATTACGGCGTAAATAGTCTGCCTTGGTATTTTGTACTAGTTTATTGATAGCACTCACGTTAGTAGATCCTTGATCACAAATAGTAGTCAATACTTTAAAACCGTACTGTAATTTTTTAATGATCTCTTCAAGTTGTTGAGCAAGTTCTATTGCAGATGTGGTTCCACGACAAAAGGTATAAGACACTGGTTGTTTATAATTGTGTTGGATTCCCCTTATCACGAATACCAATGCATGGTCTGCAATTATGTTTTCAGTGCATTTTCCATTATTCACAAACCCTGTTATCATGTCTGTCCTTCTTTTGTAGTCAAAATGCGGTGCTAAGGCAATCTCATCAAATAATAATGAGCAAAGTCTTTGGTTGATTTGCATTTTGGAGGCCCTTTTTCTCAACTCATTAAATAAATTTTCATTGATACCTGGCTTAAGCCAGCGCTTATTATCATTTTATTCAATGATAAAGGGGTTGGGAGCACAAATATATTTCTAAGCCATTTATAGGCTCTTGGGCCTTGTTTATACAGCGCCAGTGCCATTATTTTTTCTTTATTTGTGTATCTGCGACCAGACTTCTTTTTACCTACTTCTCTGAATTGCAGACAGGTAAATATTGAAGCCGCAGTGGTAAAACGTTTTATCATTTTTTGACAATTTATGTTCTGTGATAGATCTAATGCCTTTTTCAGTTTTGTAGCATAATTGGCTTTGGGTTCTTCAGCCTCTGTACTTGGCGTGCGAGAACAGATGCCTCAGTCGAGTAAATTCTTGATAACGATTTACCCCTTTTCTCTGACAATTATTGCGAAATTGGATTATCATTATAAATATAGATTAGAATTAGAGGGTGTTGAGCTCTATGGAATTGGTAAAATGGTAAAGTTGCGAGGTAGTAGCACAGTATAAAGAGAACTATGATCTGTGGGCTGTGATAGTAGTGAGCACAACTGCTATGCACATTACCTGGGATATTGAATCCCAGGTAATGTGCATAGCAGTTGTGCTCACTTGGGTTGGGTGAACATTGTTTGTAGCGATGTGACGAATCGTATTTTTTTCAATTCGAATCAATCGATTATAAATTACTCTTAATTCGAATTGCAATTCGAATTGATTCGGATCGTCACGTGTCGCCGCGTCGGTGTCATCAAATCGCGCGACGAATTTGCGAAAGCGAGTCAAATTATTCGTATTCGTACTCTCATGTCGAGTCTTCCGCATGACAGGCAGAGTTAGCGAGTACTGAACATACTATCTATGCTCCCAAATGAAATATCCAGGACAAAATTTGAAAAACCCCCAGATCTTCAATGTTTGCTTAGTCACGGGAGGTGTAACCCTAACCTATTATTCAAAATATACTTACCCAAAAATACCGACTTTCGCTAATATTATTAATAATATACTGATATCGAAAAAGTCATTAAACTGAGTTACAGTAACTCAGTCAAAAATCTGGGTATACTTATAGATTCATGCCTGTCTTGGGTTCCTCAATTGCAGGAGCTGAGACGCAAAATATTTGCTGCTTCGGGGTCCTTGCGCAGACTGAGAAATTTTCTGCCAATTTCTACTAAGATTGCGCTTGTACAATCACTTCTTTTCCTATCCTTGATTATGCCGATGCCAGCTATTTAGATCTCACTCAAGACCAACTAAATAAACTTGAGAGACTCCAGAATTTCTGTATTAGATTTATATTTGGACTACGCAAATATGATCACATTTCCGAATATCGCAGAAAACTCAAGTGGTTACCTATCCGCCTTCGCCGGAATGCTCATATCCTATTCATATTGTATAGTATTCTTTTCAACCCTGTCACTCCGCCATACCTTAAGAGACGCTTTAATTTTCTAAATGTCTCCCACTCTACAAGCTTGCGTTCATCGAGAAATTTGAGATTGAAGATGCCAGGTCACTCCACTAATTTTGTGAACAACTCGTTCACTGTACAGGCTGTTCGCTTGTGGAATTCGCTGCCAGTGACAATTCGACATGCAAAGTCGCTGCACACATTCAAAACATTAGTTAGGAGCTACTATCTACGTGTCAATGACTGCATATAACTTATAAGTACATCTCCTCTATTATCATAAGTATGTTATAATAAATATTCTTGTATTTATTTATATTGATATGTATTATTATAATTTATACCTTGTAGTTAAAATACGTATCTATGTATTTGTATGTTCGTGTACGTATGTATGTACATGTGTATGTATGTATGTACTCAATTATTTTAATTTAGATGTAATTTATTTATACTGCACCCCAAACTGCCCTAAGTATTTCCCACCCTCCGGTTTCCATCCAAAGGTTGCCTCTAAAAGATTGCCTTGTGCGATAAGGCCGCCAATTGTTATACCAACCACTTTACTATTAATTTGTCTGATGTATTTCCTGGTGTGCAATAAAGAGTATTTGTATTGTATTGTATTGTATTAAAATATACCAAAAAAATATTAGAAAACTGAAAACGGTGACACTGATTGCAAATGTACTGTACTAGTGATGCCAACTCCTACGGAATGGTCACCCTAGAACCGACCTTAAATTCCTCTAACGAAGCATGAATTAATGTTTCATGACAAAAGCGATAAAATTTCCTAAATCGATTTTTTTAATTCATTTATGTAGACACCAGGAAAGTAATAATAACAACAGAATAATGAAAAACAGGTACAATTAGTATCACTTACCAGTATTGTACGTACAGCAAAATCAAAACTTATTTCCTATTTTTCCCTATTTTATGAAAATTTTCAAGAGCTGGCACTCCTATTTAGAATATATAACTCCTAAAAATACCCCTAAATAAAGGTATTTAACCCTAAATTTAGGGAGAAACCCCGTAAGTTGGCATCACTGCTGTACGTAAAACGTATCGAATATCAAATAATGTATCCAACCAATCGTGATTCTTAGATCAATATTCGAATTCGTATTAGAGCGAGAGAGCGAATCAACGAATGTCGAATCAAGCCGAGTCGACACGACAGCGGCAGCGCCGCTCCCCGCCGCCCGCGCTCCGACCGAAAGCACCTACCTGTCTGTAGTACGGCTGTACCTGCCTACGACTAGCGAATACGTCACGAGTTAACGAATTGATTCGTTTTCGGGCGAAAGCGATTCGGATCAACGAGTCAACAGTCTTATTCGAATTATTCGAATAAAATTATTCGAATTACCCATCGCTAATTGTTTGATTATACATACATAAATTCACGCCTTTATCCCATTGGGGTAGGTAGACACCACATGTTTCCGGTGGCTTCGATTCTCACACAGCGGCTGTGTGCCAGAATAGTACCAATCTTTGACTTTCATAATTGTTTTTACATAAACACCCAGACCAAATGCAAATATTCATAATCATACATAACATACATACATAACATCACGCCTGTCTCCCAACGGGGTAGGCAGAGACTATGACTTTCCACTTGCTACGATTCTGGCAGACAACTTTCGCTTCTTCAACTTTCATAAGTGTCTTCATACATGCTCTTCGGTTAAAGGTACTCTTGACCTGGCCTTTTCTCAGAAGATTATCGATTTGATCGACATGAGTATGCCGAGGTCGACCCCTACCAGTTTGCTCATTCACTCTCGCTTCATAAATCTGTTTCGTCAGCCTATTTCCATCCATTCTCTCCACATGTCCAAACCATCTGAGCATCCCTTTCTCTATCTTAGTCACTACATCTTCTGTCATACCGCAATGTTCCCTTATCACACTATTCTTTACTTTATCCCTCAATGTCACTCCAGCTATACTTCGCAAACTTCTCATTTCCACTGCATTAATTTTACTTTCATGCTTCTCCTGCCACACCCAACTTTCACTGCCATGCATAAGTGTAGGAACAAGCACTCCTCTATGTACAGCCATCCTTGCCTTTTTAGACACGTTCTGACTGCTCATAAAGGTGTGAATGGCTCCATTCACTTGGTTTCCTGCCAAAACTCTTCTTTCAATATCATTGTCACACTTTCCATCTCTTGCAAATTTTGAACCCAAATATACAAACTCTTTCACCTGTTCCACGCTCTTTCCTTCGATCGATATCGAGCAATCAGTCATACATTTCTCTCTTTCAAAAACCATTACTTTTGTCTTGCTTACATTAACATTCATTCCTCTACTTTTAAGCGCATCGTTCATTATATTAACCATCAACTGCAACTCCTCCGCCGATGATGCCAGTATTACCTGATCATCAGCATAAAGGAGGCATTTGACGGTTAGCTCATTCATTTTTAATCCATACGCGCACTCTTGTAGTTCTTTCAAGCAACTGTCCATGTATAGGTTGAACAGCCATGGTGACGCTACACAGCCTTGTCTCACACCTCTTTCGATGGGAAAAAAGTCTGTGCAAGCTCCATTGATCCTGACACAAGCACTGGAGCCCTCGTATAGAGATTTCAAGGCTCGTATCAAGTTGCTGTTCACTCCATACATGGACAGTGTTGACCACAGTTCATTCCTTACCACTCTGTCATAGGCCTTTTCCAAGTCCACGAAGATGCAATAGACTTTTTGACGTTTTGCCAAAAACTTTTCAGCTAGGCATCTTAATGAAAAGACCTGATCCGTGATTCATAATCATGCACACAAATATTTGCACTGTAAGCGAATTGAACCCGCGACCTCAGAATCAGTAGTTGAACACACTACCGTTACATCACAAAGGTTGTCCGCCTAGGTCGACCATGGTAAAGACTAAATCATTTTCACGGTGAACTAAATACTATGGCAAAAGTACAAAACTAAATATAAGTATTTACCTTTTGTAGCTTTTCTTTTTAGTTTTAGAGAAGAGTCATGAGACAGAATTATTTGCACTTCATTATTACTCGTTGAAATTTCTGGCAAGATTTCTGAAAAATAATGCAATTGGAATAAAAAATCTATTGACATTGAATTGATTGTGAAAGCATAACAGACAGACAAAGTTACTTTAGCATTTATTTCGCTTTGAATGAAAGTATGGATTTTCAGTCAAGTGACCGCCATCTGACCTCCTCAACCCAATGAACCAGACCAATGCAAATATCCATAGTCATGCAAACAAATATTTGCATTGAGCGGGGATCGAACCGCGCCTCTTTATTTATGGCGCCATGCCACAGAGGCTGTCCTTATGTGTCTACAGTTGGCAACGGGAAATATGCCGGTGCGAAGAATTAGTTGGTGTTTAAAATGAAAAGACTGATTTTTCCTCACAAATAATGCTATAATGGCGGACTATGAACATGAACAGAAAGAACATTCCTTGTAAAAACAGCGCATAGACAAGCGACGATAAATTCTAGACTTTTTTAACCATAATGTTCAGCGATGCACTTAAGGCGTGTCACACACGACTGCAGCTGTAACTTGACGTAACATTCCGGCGGCCGTAAAAACGTTGTTTTTACCCAGATACTACAGGAACTGGCAATGGGCAAATCTTGCTGAACGATCGCCGAATCACTCCAGTTGATGTCCGTATATCAGCCACTCGTATGATATTATCCGGTCCAGGATGCACAGCAATTATACGTCCAAGTTTCCATTTTAGAGGCGGCAGTTGATCATCTTTAATTACCACTAAGGTATTCAGCAGCAGGCTGTCCTTGCAGGACCGCCACTTCACCCTGACTTGCAGCTCCGCAATATATTCCTTACTCCACCTTGACCAAAAATGTTGACGGAGCTGTTCAATATGTTGGAATCTGGAGAGGTTGCTAATGCACCGACCTTGGTATCCCAACTGAGCTCAATCCTGCAGACCTACTATCCCGAGGTATGGATATTAGTGCTCTGCAAACCTCAAAGTTATGGTGGACCGGTCCTGAATTTCTTAATGTTGAACCCATCCAGGTTCCTTCTCAGCCTAGATCTGTTAAAACTCTACCGGAGACTAAACCGAACATTACATTGACTACTCTCACTGTTAAGATTCAACAAGACAATATTGTTGATATTAGTCGCTTTTCTAATTACCTTAGGCTGGTTCGTTCCGTAGCGTATGCTCTTAGATGGATAAATTATTGTAAAAGGCAGCCTCCTGGCTCGTCATTTTTAACTGAAGTTGAATTGAGACGTGCACTTTATTTGATAATTAGACAGTGCCAAAGGGAATCATTTCCAGAGTATACAACTTTGTTAAATAATGAGGAACTACCAAAGAAAAGTCCTTTGCTTAAATTTAATGTTTATTTAGACGAGCATCAAATTATGCGTGTTGGAGGCCGCTTAGATAATTCTAATTTTGAGTTTAACAAAAAGCACCCTATATTGATACAGTCCGCTCATATCTTTAGTAAATTAATTTTTGAATATGAACATCGTAAGTTGATGCATGCTGGTCCTCAGCTACTTCTCGCGTCTATCAGGGAAACTTATTGCCCCATTCGTGGTCGAAATTTGGCACGTGCCTGTTATCGTAATTGTGTTCGATGTAGTCGACTGGCAGGCAAGATTGTTACTCCTCTGATGGGAAACTTGCCTCGGGACAGGGTTTCCTCTAGCGGTTTCCCCTTTGAGAATGTAGGTATTGATTATGCGGGACCAATTATGTCAGCAACTCGCCAAGGTCGAGGATGTAGATTGGTAAAGGTGTATATAGCTGTATTTGTGTGTTTTAGCAGTAAGGCCATACATCTCGAATTGGTGGGGGGTTTGACGAGCAATATATTTTTAATGGCTTTGAATCGGTTTATATCTAGACGAGGCAAACCTCTTAACCTTTACTCCGATAATGGAACCTCATTTGTCGGGGCTTATAATGACTTAGCGAACTTTTTGAAAGGTAACTGCAATTCTTTAGGCGAAAGTGTTGCCAGTGAAGGCATTACTTTCCACTTCATTCCTGGATTTAGTCCACATATGGGAGGGCTCTGGGAAGCAGGCGTGAAAGCCACAAAATATCATTTACGAAGAGTGTTAGGAAATTGTAATTTAACGTATGAAGAGCTCAATACCACATTGACGCAGATAGAAGCAACTCTTAATTCCCGACCGTTGACACCGCTTTCATCTGATCCTGCTGATTATACCCCGTTAACTCCAGGTCATTTAATCATTGGACGGCCATTAACCTGTTTGCCCCAGCCAGATTACCAAGGTCGGTGCATTAGCAACCTCTCCAGATTCCAACATATTGAACAGCTCCGTCAACATTTTTGGTCAAGGTGGAGTAAGGAATATATTGCGGAGCTGCAAGTCAGGGTGAAGTGGCGGTCCTGCAAGGACAGCCTGCTGCTGAATACCTTAGTGGTAATTAAAGATGATCAACTGCCGCCTCTAAAATGGAAACTTGGACGTATAATTGCTGTGCATCCTGGACCGGATAATATCATACGAGTGGCTGATATACGGACATCAACTGGAGTGATTCGGCGATCGTTCAGCAAGAGTTCCTGTAGTATCTGGGTAAAAACGTTGTTTTTACCCAGATACTACAGGAACTGGCAATGGGCAAATCTGAGTGAGTGGGCAAACTGGAGTGATTCGGCGATCGTTCAGCAAGAGTTCCTGTAGTATCTGGGTAAAAACGTTGTTTTTACCCAGATACTACAGGAACTGGCAATGGGCAAATCTTGCTGAACGATCGCCGAATCACTCCAGTTGATGTCCGTATATCAGCCACTCGTATGATATTATCCGGTCCAGGATGCACAGCAATTATACGTCCAAGTTTCCATTTTAGAGGCGGCAGTTGATCATCTTTAATTACCACTAAGGTATTCAGCAGCAGGCTGTCCTTGCAGGACCGCCACTTCACCCTGACTTGCAGCTCCGCAATATATTCCTTACTCCACCTTGACCAAAAATGTTGACGGAGCTGTTCAATATGTTGGAATCTGGAGAGGTTGCTAATGCACCGACCTTGGTAATCTGGCTGGGGCAAACAGGTTAATGGCCGTCCAATGATTAAATGACCTGGAGTTAACGGGGTATAATCAGCAGGATCAGATGAAAGCGGTGTCAACGGTCGGGAATTAAGAATTGCTTCTATCTGCGTCAATGTGGTATTGAGCTCTTCATACGTTAAATTACAATTTCCCAACACTCTTCGTAAATGATATTTTGTGGCTTTCACGCCTGCTTCCCCGAGCCCTCCCATATGTGGACTAAATCCAGGAATGAAGTGGAAAGTAATGCCTTCACTGGCAACACTTTCGCCTAAAGAATTGCAGTTACCTTTCAAAAAGTTCGCTAAGTCATTATAAGCCCCGACAAATGAGGTTCCATTATCGGAGTAAAGGTTAAGAGGTTTGCCTCGTCTAGATATAAACCGATTCAAAGCCATTAAAAATATATTGCTCGTCAAACCCCCCACCAATTCGAGATGTATGGCCTTACTGCTAAAACACACAAATACAGCTATATACACCTTTACCAATCTACATCCTCGACCTTGGCGAGTTGCTGACATAATTGGTCCCGCATAATCAATACCTACATTCTCAAAGGGGAAACCGCTAGAGGAAACCCTGTCCCGAGGCAAGTTTCCCATCAGAGGAGTAACAATCTTGCCTGCCAGTCGACTACATCGAACACAATTACGATAACAGGCACGTGCCAAATTTCGACCACGAATGGGGCAATAAGTTTCCCTGATAGACGCGAGAAGTAGCTGAGGACCAGCATGCATCAACTTACGATGTTCATATTCAAAAATTAATTTACTAAAGATATGAGCGGACTGTATCAATATAGGGTGCTTTTTGTTAAACTCAAAATTAGAATTATCTAAGCGGCCTCCAACACGCATAATTTGATGCTCGTCTAAATAAACATTAAATTTAAGCAAAGGACTTTTCTTTGGTAGTTCCTCATTATTTAACAAAGTTGTATACTCTGGAAATGATTCCCTTTGGCACTGTCTAATTATCAAATAAAGTGCACGTCTCAATTCAACTTCAGTTAAAAATGACGAGCCAGGAGGCTGCCTTTTACAATAATTTATCCATCTAAGAGCATACGCTACGGAACGAACCAGCCTAAGGTAATTAGAAAAGCGACTAATATCAACAATATTGTCTTGTTGAATCTTAACAGTGAGAGTAGTCAATGTAATGTTCGGTTTAGTCTCCGGTAGAGTTTTAACAGATCTAGGCTGAGAAGGAACCTGGATGGGTTCAACATTAAGAAATTCAGGACCGGTCCACCATAACTTTGAGGTTTGCAGAGCACTAATATCCATACCTCGGGATAGTAGGTCTGCAGGATTGAGCTCAGTTGGGATATGTCGCCAAGAACAATTGCCCGCCTTGTCCAGGACTTCAGCGACGCGATTACGCACAAATGGCTAAAGTCTACAAGGGAGCATCTGCAACCAACCCAACACGATGGTGGAGTCGGTCCAGAACCAAACCTCATTTATGGGTATTCTTAGCGATTTGAGAATCTTTTCATATAAACGGGTCCCTACTAAAGCCCCACACAACTCCAATCGTGGAATTGTAGTGGGCTTTATAGGAGCCACTCGACTCTTAGCCAACAATAAGCGCACCATAACCTCGCCGTTGTGGTTTATACTACGAACATACGCACAAGCTCCATACGCGAGCTCGGACGCATCAGTACAAATGTGTAATTGAACTACTTTATACGAATCACAAACTACGATTCTAGGAATCCTGATATCATTAATTAACGTTAAGGTTTGTAGAATATCGTTCCACTGTCTATAAATGTCTGGGCTTAAAGGTTCGTCCCAAGAAAGTTTTTGTAACCATAGTTTTTGTAACAATATTTTCATACTAACTACTACAGGAGCTAGTAAGCCGATTGGGTCAAATATCTGAGAAACGGCTGATAATAAATCACGCTTGGTATTGCCCTTTGGTTGAAATAAGCCTATCGGAAAGCAGAGTTAATCAGAATCCGCATACCAGCCAAGCCCTAATAGCTTACTGGATTCATGAGATCCGATATTCAAATCAAGCGGTGCGCTAGAACAGTCAAACACCAATTGTGGCTCATTTGATTTCCATTTTCTTAAAGGCATACCAGCTGAAGCAAGCGCTGCAGTAACCTCCTGGCGTGTCTGTAATACTTCAGCCAAATTATCCCCACCGGTGAGCAAATCATCGACATAAAAATCGTGTGCGATGATTTCAGCGATTTTATCATTCTTACAATCTATACTAATCTGTTTTAAGCATCTAGTAGCTAGATATGGCGCGCTGGCAGTACCGTACGTTATCGTGTTTAGATGAAAGACCTTTACTGGATCATTCACATCATTGCGCCAGAGTATTTGTTGCAAGTGCCTGTCAGACGGATGAACAACAATCTGTCTATACATCTTCTCAACATAAGCTGATAAAACGTACTTGTGCTGTCGAAAGCGAAGCAATATAGACAATAAGTCATCCTGTACAGTCGGACCAACCATCTGAAGGTCATTGAATGAGACTCCTGACGAAGTGGGACTACTTGCATTGAAGACAACTCTTAATTTTGTTGTCGTACTCTGGTCACGACGTATACCATGATGGGGTATAAAGTACCCATCTGTACTAGCGATAGGTTGTTGACATTCAGTCATGTGCCCTAAAGACTCATATTCTAACATAAACTTATGATACATTTTCATTAAATCAGGTTTAGTATTTAATCTACGCTCAAGGGATAAGAGGCACTGATTAGCTCGCTTAAATGAGTTGCCTAAGAGACTAGGACTTTGCTTTAGTGGGATACGCACACAAAATCGCCCGTCGTCAAGACGAGACGTATTATTAACAAAATGTTCCTCACAAAGCCTTTCTTCAGGTGAATAATGACATGACGACGATGAATTAAGTTCCTCTAATTGCCAAAACCGTGTTAAATCAATTTCACAATTAGATTGTAAGGATTCGTGGTCATGCAAGGAATTCACTAAATAACATTGAGATTTTTTTGTCAACAATGAGATATGACTACCGGACACTGGGCCTGATATGATCCAAACTAACTTTATTCTCCGCGACCCTAACAAATCCCAGAAGAGATCAGCACCTAACAACATATCGACAGCTGCAGGCTCATAAAATGTAGGGTCTGCTAAACAAATATCAGAGGGTATTTTCAGATCACTTATATCAATCTCATGAGTGGGCACATTATTTGTTATACACGGTAAAACAAAACAATAAAAGTCAGAAGTAAAAGTTTCATTCAACGATTTTATACCAATCTGACATATTTTACCTACATGTGAAGTAACATTATTGATACCCAATATTGACTTATCTATGTGAAGCGGTTTCAAACTTAATTGTGAACATAAGCGCTCCGAAATTATACATGAGGTGCTACCGCTGTCCAGGACTGCCCTAACGACATGTTCCTGGTTATTATTATCATAAACCTTCACTAAGGCGGTAGACAGAAGCACGTCGAGTTGTTCAGAAGGAGTTACGTTAGCAGATAAAGTTTGACTACTTGCCCCAACACTGGGCAAGGTAGAAGGTGCTGAAGACGAGTTAGTAATCACAGGCAAGGGTAAATTATCATTCTGTAGGCTATTAATGTTCCCTGATTTAAATTCAGATACGTGGACGAGACTATTATGACGACGCTTACAGACTAGACAGCCTGATTTCTTACAACGGTTTGCATAATGACCTTGGTTTAAACAATTGAAGCACACCTTAAGGGTATGCAACAGCTTAAGTCGTGCTTCATTGCTAAGTGCGAGAAACTGTGAGCAACTGGACAAAGGATGGTCACCCTTACATTTGGGACATAACTTACCTGATGTGTTAGTGGTAGACAAACCAGTTTTATTACCTTGTTGAATAGATACCATAGACTTTAACTTGGGATTCAATTTGGAATGAGAAGTCTGAGTAAGTTCTAAGGTTTCCAAAAAGTCAGCACGGCTACGTAGGAAGGACATAAATTCACTGAACTTAGGTGAAGTTTCTTCACTCAAGCGACCTTTATGTTCTTCCCACTCCCTATAAGTTCTTTGGTCCAACTTTCTAGTCACTAAATAAATTAACAGTGTGTCCCAATAATTAACAGGCTCACCCAAGGTTTCTAAAGCCCTTAAGTTCTTTTTCAACTGATCACTTAAGCGCTTTTAACTACTAGAGAACTCTTTATGTAAATTATCAATGTTGAATAAAGAAGTAACATGGTTCTGAATTAGCAACCTCTTGTTGTCAAACCGTTCACATAATATCTGCCACGCCACATTATAATTACTTGCTGAAAATTCAGTGGATTGAATTACTACTTTGGCAGAGGACTCTAAACTGGTACGCAAGTAATGATACTTATTGATGTCATCTATATCATCGTTGGAATGTATAAGACTGGCAAAGGTGTCTCTAAATTCTATCCAATTCTCATAAGACCCGTCAAACTTTGGTATTTGAATCGTAGGCAATTTGACGAGTTGACGATGACACACAGTACTGTTAACACTACTTGACTGTGGAACCTCATATGTACCTAACAACTCCTGCGCATTCGCTATAGCCTTATAGTACTGACAATCAAACTCAGCACGAGCCTCAAACTGCGAGTGCGAGGCCGTCTCCTCAACCAAACACTCAATCTGTAGCTGTATCTCATCAAATTTGCTATACAAACCCTCAAACCTATTTAAACGCAACTGCAATTCCTTGGCGGCACTAGATGTCAACGGCTGCTTTAATTCCGTATAGTAATTAACAAAAGTAGTAAGTTGACCCTTAAAACTGGCCCTTTTTCTATTTAACTCTTTAAAGGGATCTGATGTGGCCATTTTGGGAAGCAGACGCAATCACCTGGAACATATACAATATAAACTTTAAATACAGCAGCACTGCTTAAACTTTTTAACTATTATAACCTTTGTAACGTAACAACCTATCTGACTAGACAAATATATCTAAAGATTTGTAAAGGAACCACACCAATGGTTCACTCAATGTAATTGAAGTAAGTACACATTAACTATAAGTCATATCCCTACAAAGAATATGATAAGTACTTATTACTTGAGTACAAATCTAATCTTTATGCTTGACAAACTATCTGACTAAACAAATATATCGATACCTCTGGGCTCAAAGGTCGTAAAGGACATTTGGGCGAAAATGACTTTTTGATACAGTTTTACTCAATTTTTAATTCCCTTTCGATCTGTATATTCCGTTTTACGAAATTCGCAAAAAAAATGCCTTTACGACCCACATAATCTGAGACTTTAAGCCAAGTTTACCGTGAAAATAAGGAAGTAAATAACACTTACCTACTAGAGTGAAATTATTTTGGTAGTAAAGGAAAATATAAAGAAAATTTTGGGTGTAAAACACATAAAAAATTTAAATGGCCCTATACTCCCTATAAGTCACCTCAAAATATGGATGTAAAGGACATCAGGACTTGTCCTGATGTCCTTTACATCCATACTGCTACTTGTAGCAGTGTGTTAAAGTGGGTAACTTTAAAAGTGAGCTAGATACATTCGACTTTGGAGACCCACAGGGTAGCGTGCTTGGCCCAACGCTTTTTATAATGTATATGGATAATATAATATGCTATGCCGATGACACTGTTGTTATATTTGATGGTGCAAGTTGGGCTGAGAAATTTACGAAAGCCGAGTTGGGCCTGGGGCAAGTGTCAACATGGTTGCGTTATAATTTAGTGACACTGAATGCCAGTAAAACTAAATATGTTTTCTTTCATAAAACAGCTAGATCGGCCCATTACACATCTCTTGGTATCAAATTACACTACTGCAAAGAAATGAAAGGTTGCAAATGTGAATTCATCCAAAGGACAGACATCATTAAATACCTTGGCGTAATTATTGACGAAAACTTGTTAAAAACACAACATCGTTTTGTCAAACGGAGTGCGAAAAACCGCAAATATAAAGAAATTTCTTCGTTCTTCAGCGCCAACGGACGACCTGAAATCCGTTTATTTTGCCCTGAGTCCTCCTGAGTCAGTCGACCGTCCCGTGGAGTCAGCGCTGCTTTGCAGGGAGGGCTTCATCATTGAGATTACATTCCATACATTGATGTCGCCAGCATCCAAAAAGCCCGCCCCTTGTTCGGGCGTGAGTGCGCCGTAGCTGTTCAACAAAAACAGGCGGCTTAACGCGCCTGGATCAGGGCTCGGTCTGTGCGCGACCAGAAAGTGGCCCGCCTCAAAGCAGCGTACAACAGAGCCACTAGGTCCAGTAAGAGAGTCTTCAAGAGAGTGGACGCCCAGCGCATCACGCGGCTTGGTCAGGAGCTCACGTAACATCCGACGGGCAGACGTGAATACTGGCAACTGACTACTGGCAGGCCAACTTTTGCAAGCTCTTGCTGCCGCCGCGCCGCTGCGCTATCTTGACGGATAACTGGCTCACAAGGCCCAAGAGAAATCAGAAATGCTAGCCAATCTCTTTGCGGCTAATTTCCGGGTCGATGACTGTGGCAAGCAACCTCCCACTATCACCGACTGAGGAACCACGATGCCGGATATTGTAATCCGGCAGTGCGGCATTGGTGCTGAAGAAGTGTGCAGCTGAATTATGTTCAACGCTAACACGCCTGTATCGTCTTTCCTATTCGTCGGGAGAAGAGTCGAAGGCTTGGTAGGAGGCATGGCTAAAGCCTTTGATAGGGTATGACATGCGTCGCATCTTTCCAAGCTGCCGGCATATGGTCTATCGCCTCAGTTGTGCCGATGGTTGGCCAGCTTCCTGCACGGACGACGTACACGGGTCCTCTGTGATAGTCAGGCTTCCTGCTTTTTGCAGGTATATGCCGGAGTACCACAGGGATCGGTATTTTCCCCAACTCTCTTTCTTCTGCATATCAATGACATGCTGTCCCTTGGGTGCATTCATTGTTATGCGGATGATAGTACTCTGCATGGGAGCTATTCTGGCCGTCCAGCGGAGGGGCGAGATGTATTGGGCTGACCTCGTGGAAACTAGAATTCCTGAATAAGCTGAGACTATTTCACGTCACATCAGTGATGTTTACCGTACAAGACGAAGATTCGCCCCTGCGTCGAATTCTGTTCTCACATTTGGGATGACTCCGCAAGACACCTACTAGCGTCAACGCTATGCAGCGACGTGCTATCCGAATAATTGGTTGTCGGAAGGCCTCGAACCGTTAGCGCAACGAAGAACCATAGCGTCCTTGGCTGCCTTCTACCGAATGTATTACGGTGAATGTTCTGAAGAGCTCGATTCAACCTAATCCTACCATCTCCAAACCCGAACAACGCGTGCCGGGGCAGAGATGCCACTCATACACAGTGGAGAGAATTTTCGCCTGAACCAAGCATTTCAAAAGATCGTTCATCTGTCGAACTATAAGTACATGGAACGACCTGCCCGCATACGTTTTCCCCTCATCTTACAATCCCGGGTTCTTCAAGAGGAGCGTGAAGAGGCACATCACAGGGCCGGAAACTTGAGGAACCACTGTCGAAAGTCTTACAGACTGTGAGACTGGCCCCCAATCGTTAGATGCACCACAGCTTACCATCAGGGTGGTGGCGACGTCCATTTGACGAGCTTAATATAAAAAAATATAAGTTTATTTAATAATGTAGCCCTTAAAAATAAGTTAGCAAGTGATCCTTATGACCTAAAAATTATTACACTAGTCGATTATTACCTTATTTTCTTCAGAATTGCGCAGTGAAGTAGATTTACACATTTCGGTGAAATCTTAGGATGAAAATTTGACGGGTGTAAAGGACTTTTATTTTCAAATTTATGGTCGTAAAGGAAATCTATCTCGGTAAATACAGCACTAGGGTATTTTTTTTAATCTGCCTTAGAAAATACTATAAATTGTAAGCACTTTCTTCCTTGGTTTTATTAAAATAGCTCAAGAAACAAAAAAGTTAGAGTACAAAATATTTTTTTTCTTTTGTTTTTTGCTTCTCCTGAAAAGTCCCATTTTGTCCTTTACGACCTTTGAGCCCAGAGGTATCGATATCTAAGGATTTGTAAAGGAACCACACAAATAGTTCACTCAATGTAATTTAAGTAAGTACACATAAACTAAGTTATATTCCTACACAGAATATAATAAGTACTTATTACTTGAGTACAAATCTAAGCTGTATGCTTCTTTAAGCTATACTAACAGCTATTTTATTCATTGTTCAAGAAACAATAATGAAATTCACTTACAATGTGGACATAACCCTACTTTGGTATGACCTACCTATTAAGCTTTGTGGGTTATTCCTTAAAACAATAAGTTGTAGTCAATCACAATGATTGTGTTACAAATTGTGCATTTGGATTATTTCAACTTTAAACTTAAGCAAGTATATGAACTTGGGAAAAAATATCCAGACAATTGACATAAGTACAACTTTGTGAAATAATGAAATTTCATTAAGCTTTAAACAGTTACAACATTATCTGAATCAGTTAAACATTGAAAGTGTGAATAAAAAAAAACCCACCGTGCTGTCGTGACGACTACGCTGTAGGTACCTAAGTACTTTGCAACGCAAAAGAGAAACTATGAAAAAGGAAGAAACTTATTTATAAGTACTAACCTTAAATATGCGCTGTTAACATTTTATGTACTAATTAAATTACCTTTAAGAGTGTTGGGTTATTAATCACACATCCTTGAATAAATAAAATACCATCTCAAATCCCGCGTTTTTGACCGCGTGCTCTCCGACCGGTCTTCACACATATTTTCTTCGTTGGATCCATGCTGATTCCTTTTTTATTATATGATTCGGCGATGAAGGCCAATGGCAACGGGAAATATGCCGGTGCGAAGAATTAGTTGGTGTTTAAAATGAAAAGACTGATTTTTCCTCACAAATAATGCTGTAATGGCGGACTATGAACATGAACAGAAAGAACATTCCTTGTAAAAACAGCGCATAGACAAGCGACGATAAATTCTAGACTTTTTTAACCATAATGTTCAGCGATGCACTTAAGGCGTGTCACACACGACTGCAGCTGTAACTTGACGCAACAACAGTCTTATATGATCTTAGACAACAAATTAAATACGGCAGATTATAATAATCTGCCTTATTTAATTTGTTGTCTGTACCTTCAATAAAAACCAAAATTACATACCCCTGGAAGTCGAGGGAATTTGATCCATTTGCATATTCTGCTCTAATTGATTTGTAATGAACAATGGCTCCCTTCGATTAGTAACAAACCCTGAAAAATTATTACAACAACAACCCACAAACGTCCCACATTGTCACAGTTTTGAAACATGCAATTTACTGCCTCTGTGGCGCAGTCGGTAGTGATACCGCCTGTGGCGCTGGAGGTCGTGGGTTCGATTCCCACCGGAGACAAATATTTGTGTGACCCATAAATGTTTGTCTCAAGAGTCTGGGTGTTTCTATGTATGATAAGTATGTATTTAAAAGTATATAAGTATTAATGTCCGTGGTCTGATACTCATAACACAAGCAGGTTATTCCTAGCTTACTTTGGGATCAGATAGCGTTGTGTGAAATGTCCGTGAATATTTATTTATTTATTATTTATGTGAATATTTATGCAAATTCTTTTCTTATCCAGCGGCACGTTTATGTATGTTTGAATTTATTTTTGTTTGCTGATGCCTGACTTGTGGCTGGCACAGAGGTAATGGTGGTAACGGTAGTATTGATAAGGTGATTCTGGTGCTGGAAACAACAACCCACAAACGTCCCACATTGTCACAGTTTTGAAACATGCAAATTCTTATACAGCGGCACGTTTATGTAATGGTAGCATTGATAAGGTGATTCTGGTGCTGGAAACAACAACCCACAAACGTCCCACATTGTCACAGTTTTGAAACATGCAAATTCTTATACAGCGGCACGTTTATGTATGTTTGAATTTATTTTTGGTTGCTGATGCCTGACTTGTGGCTGGCACATAGGTAATGGTGGTAACGGTAGTATTGATAAGGTGATTCTGGTGCTGGAAACAACAACCCACAAACGTCCCACATTGTCACAGTTTTGAAACATGCAAATTCTTATACAGCGGCACGTTTATGTATGTTTGAATTTATTTTTGGTTGCTGATGCCTGACTTGTGGCTGGCACAGAGGTTATGGTGGTAATGGTAGTATTGATAAGGTGATTTTGGTGCTGGAAACAACAACCCACAAACGTCCCACATTGTCACAGTTTTGAAACATGCAAATTCTTATACAGCGGCACGTTTATGTATGTTTGAATTTATTTTTGGTTGCTGATGCCTGACTTGTGGCTGGCACATAGGTAATGGTGGTAACGGTAGTATTGATAAGGTGATTCTGGTGCTGGAAACAACAACCCACAAACGTCCCACATTGTCACAGTTTTGAAACATGCAAATTCTTATACAGCGGCACGTTTATGTATGTTTGAATTTATTTTTGGTTGCTGATGCCTGACTTGTGGCTGGCACAGAGGTAATGGTGGTAATGGTAGTATTGATAAGATGATTGTGGTGCTGGAAACAACAACCCACAAACGTCCCACAGTTCTGAAACATCGGAAGTCTTATACAGCGGCACGTTTATGTATGTTTGAATTTATTTTTGGTTGCTGATGCCTGACTTGTGGCTGGCACAGAGGTAATGGTGGTAATGGTAGTATTGATAAGGTGATTGTGGTGCTGGAAACAACAACCCACAAACGTCCCACAGTTCTGAAACATCGGAAGTCTTATACAGCGGCACGTTTATGTATGTTTGAATTTATTTTTGGTTGCTGATGCCTGACTTGTGGCTGGCACAGAGGTTATGGTGGTAATGGTAGTATTGATAAGGTGATTTTGGTGCTGGAAACAACAACCCACAAACGTCCCACATTGTCACAGTTTTGAAACATGCAAATTCTTATACAGCGGCACGTTTATGTATGTTTGAATTTATTTTTGGTTGCTGATGCCTGACTTGTGGCTGGCACATAGGTAATGGTGGTAACGGTAGTATTGATAAGGTGATTCTGGTGCTGGAAACAACAACCCACAAACGTCCCACATTGTCACAGTTTTGAAACATGCAAATTCTTATACAGCGGCACGTTTATGTATGTTTGAATTTATTTTTGGTTGCTGATGCCTGACTTGTGGCTGGCACAGAGGTAATGGTGGTAATGGTAGTATTGATAAGATGATTGTGGTGCTGGAAACAACAACCCACAAACGTCCCACAGTTCTGAAACATCGGAAGTCTTATACAGCGGCACGTTTATGTATGTTTGAATTTATTTTTGGTTGCTGATGCCTGACTTGTGGCTGGCACAGAGGTAATGGTGGTAATGGTAGTATTGATAAGGTGATTGTGGTGCTGGAAACAACAACCCACAAACGTCCCACAGTTCTGAAACATCGGAAGTCTTATACAGCGGCACGTTTATGTATGTTTGCATTTATTTTTGGTTGCTAATGCCTTACTTGTGACTGGCCCAGAGGTTATAATAGTGGTAATGGTAGTATTAACGGGGTGATTCTGGTGCTGGAAACAACAGCCCACAAACGTCCCACATTGTCACAGTTTTGAAACATGCAGTCTTATACAGCGGCACGTTTATGTATGTTTGAATTTATTTTTAGTTGCTGATTCCTGACTTGTAGCTGGCACAACAGCCCACGAACGTCTCACATTGTCACAGTTTTGAAACATGCAAAGTCTTATACGGCGGCACGTTTATGTATGTTTGAATTTATTTTTGGTTGTTGATGCCTGACTTGTGGCTGGCACAGAGTTTATGGTGGTAATGTTAGTATTGACGGGGTGATTTTGGCGCTGGAAACAACAGCCCACCAACGTTCCAAATTTTCACAATTTTGAAACTTTTACAGAGGCATGTTTATTTATGTTTGAATTTATTTTTAGTTCCTGATGCCTGACTTGAAGCTGGCACAGAGGTTCTGGTGCTAATGGTAATAGTGACGGGGTGGTTCTTTTTTTAAATTTTATTTTTATAGGGACTTCTGGCTAGCATAAGCCATGTTAGCCGGGGTGGTTCTGTTGCTGGAAACAACAGTCCACGAAGGTCCCGCATTGTCACGGTTTTGAAACATGCCAAGTCTTATACGGCGGCACGTTTATGTGTGTTTAAATTTATTTTTGGTTCCTGATGCCTGACTTTTGGCTGGCACAGAGGTTCTGGTGCTAATGGTTGTAGTGACGGGATGGTTCTGTTGCTGGAAACAACAGCCCACAAACGTCCCACTTTGTCACAGTTTTGAAATGTAGTGGTAATGAGTCTCGGAAACCTCCGTGAACTGTATTGACGATTTTGACTACCGGCTGCCGCGATTTCCACCGCTAAGCGTTTATCAATCAATTCCTTGTCAATCCACGCTTTTTCTTTATAATAAAATAAAGGTAAGTACAGATAATATCTTAAACAATAGTTGCGTCGTCTACAACCTCTATCTAGTCTTGTATCTCTCTAGTATTAAAACAGTTTCGGTTTGAAAATATTGCATGCATAGACTGAATTCGTCATGGAATTTTGTATTTATTATATCAGCATCTAATGTGATTTGCAGGATAAGGACCTAATATATATATATATATATATATACTAGCTGTTACCCGCGACTTCGTCCGCGTGGAAATTATGTTATAAGCAAAGTTTGAACCGTATTCTATTTGAGCCTCTAGGATAAGTCGTAACCAAAATGTGGGAACAAATTTAGGACATCCTCCAACTTACCCGGGGAGTTATGCGCTAGATGGATTTTTTTAACGTGAGGAAAATCCCACATGAATGTACTATGACTCCCACTGACTAAAAACCACACGTATCCTACCTAACAGCCTACGATTGGGAGCCCCGGGTAAGCCCACTAAAGGATACCTTAGGACTGCGCTAGATGGATAGGAAGAAACCTCATGGTTTTAGTGGGTCCAAGGCCGGTATGACGTACGTGTTTATTAATTAGTCCCTTTAATAATTATAAGAGTAAGTAGTATGGTGAAGCGCGAATACGAAACGTTTGTTAGATTAGGGCCACAGACTGAAAACTTTACGCATAATCGGAACAGTTGAGACGATAACACTAACGCTAACGGTAGCCAGTAAATGGCAGTCGTTAAACCAAGTTGAAGACCTTATAGATTTCAACACGGCAATGCGGCTCACCACCTATTACGTTACGTGGGACAAATTAAAAAAAGGTAAACATATAATATGACTCGATACCCCTTTGGGGATAAAGGCGTGACCGTATGCATGTACTTATTATGTTTAAGGTGATTTAATTTATGTACCTATGTCACTGTAGCCAAAGCTCAACATTTTTCAGTAAAGTTGTTTTAAGAATGTTCATTATAAACAACGTTTGTGTGGCGTGTTGGCTTAATCATAAAAGAGCTGCTTAATGGTTATTATAAAACAATTCAGTCCGCGCCGAAGGCGTGGACTGAATTGCTTTAGAATAGACTTAATCTTTAAGGTCTTTTTTGATTAAGCAAACAGGGCAGTTTCACACGCTGCTTGATGAGTCTGATGAAGAAATACCTCTCCTTTCATAGATCTTATGTGACGTATACGAAGTTGCGATGGTTAGCTAGTCTATACATATAATAAAACTGTTGAGGGTCGAGAGTCTACTGAAGCCGAAAATGAAATTACATTTTTCATGTGTGTCTGTCTGTCTGTATTCCGAATAAGTATCACGCCGAAGTTACTGAATGGATTTGAATGAAACTTAGTACAATCAGAGCTTATAATCCGAGGAAGGTTCTTGGATACTTTTGATCTCGATATTTTGCGCGGTTCCTTTGGGAGAAGGGATGAAAGACAAAACGGTTTTTTAGTTGTTACTTCTCAATGCGTTTTCGGATACCAAAATTTTTTTTTAGTGTTATAAAGGGAATACTGTAAGGAATGTTTCACACAAGTTTCCATGTTAAAGGTTCTCTAGTTCAGGAATTAGAGACATCCCAACTTTTGCAAAACCTAGAATTCAAGGATCCCTTTGAATGTGAGGGTAAATCTAAACTGGCGTGTTGGCTTAATGATAAAAGAGCTTAATGATTAAGGCTATTGTAAAATAATTCAGTCCGCGCCGAAGGCGTTTACTCACGCCCCCCCCCCCCCCCCTTAAAAGCGGGATCGCACCCGAAACCCCCAAAGACGTGGCATAGCACCCGAACCACCTCCTAGGCGAGGACGCAGTGGCGGCCGTGGGTCTGCTGGGAGTCCTGGGACATCCTTCCGAGGGCTTACCCGGGGCTCCCAACCATAGGCTGTTAGGCGTTACTTAAGGTTTTTTTTAATTGGTAGGAGTCCGGCATAGCATCCACGATGGATTTTCCTTCACGTTATAAAAAAGTATACTACATATTACATGGCTTGTACAATAGTATAGCGTAGCCTGAAATTTAATTTATATTAGTGTGAGCTATGAGATCTAGAAAACTGATAAACTTACATATTATGTTATATACTAAATGCATATTTAAAAACAAACACGTACTCTAATGAATTTGATTATTGTTCTTTATCAAGCCTATAAATTACTACTACTAATCTTTACAGTTAGGTACTTTTGATTGTTGCCCGTAAATACATAAACAAATATATTTTGTGTCTGTCAAGCCGTTAGAATAATTATATGAAAGAATATGAAATATAATTTCATTGACTGCCTCTGTGGCGTAGTCGGTGTAGTGATACTGCCTGTCGCGCCGGAGGGCTTGGTTCGATTTTTGGGTTGTTCCAATTAGTTGTGTGTTCCACAAATGTTTTTTTCGGAGTTTGGGTGTTTTCTATGTATAATATGTATGTATTTAGAATTATATAAGTATGTATATCAGTCGTCTGGATATCGTAGCAAACACAGAATTTAATTTTTCCCTACCGGGCCTCCAAGATATTTAGCGTGATAATATGTAACCGGTGTGTAAAACCAATCTATATACTAATATTACTGCAACGTTTTAGTTTAATCAATCCACATACTTACATATTTCATTAGCCTCTGCCTAGTCCCTAGGATATGTAGCGTGATAATATATAGCCTATTTAAAGATCCAACCTCTAGATTGCTATTCAAATAAAAGATTAATTAAAATTATTCAGTAATTTCCGTATTTTGCAAAAATATACAAACAGATTTTCATTGTTCTCTGCCGAGGTCCTAAAAAATTTAGCGTAATAATATGTTGTCTGAGTGTAAAACCTATCTCCTACTAATATTCCTGCTGCGTTTTAATTAAATCAATCCAACGGTTTAAACATTTCATTGCTCTCTGCTTAGCCCCTGGGATATGTGGCGTGATAATATATAGCCTATTTTAAGACCACACCCCTAAGTAATATTTGTGCAAAATTTGAACCAAATCTGTTCAGTACTTTTCGAGATCCTTCCGGACAAAGCAAAGCAAACAGACAAACAGACAAAAAAAATTCTAACTATATTTTCAGCTTCGGTATCTTATGTAGAACACCCGGCGAGTATTTTTTTGTTAATATTTCCAATGTACAGTTTTGGCTTTTCTATCATTTTATTATATGTATAGATATATATATATATTATGTAACCATCTGTACACACAAATAGAAATGGCTTCACAAGATGGCGATACTTGTGTAAAAAGTATGTTTTTTTTTTGTATCAATCGTTAGAGTTTTTTTTATGTCGGAAAAGCAGATCCCATGTTTTTAAGGAAATTAAAGACTCAGTGCGCACACCCGGCGCTGTCGAGTTTTACCACCATGTCTATTCTTGTCGCCCCGCCAAAATATATCCTTATTGACGTTTGACAGTGTCAAGTCTGTCACTTGCGACTTAGACAACTTTTTAAAGTTAAAACCCGAGCTACTGAACTTTGGATATTTATCCATCGGTAAAGATGGTATTTTAACACGTTCACTATTTTCTGCTGCTGCGACACGGCCATACTGACATTAAGCGCGATCTCGCGCCATTGCAGAAACAATGGCCGTTTGAAATTTAGACCACAGTACAAAAATGCCGAAGTTTAATATCAGAACAATGAGTGTAAGAGCATGGAGCTCAACGCAGCATCTTGAACACAAATCGTAGAGCTTTCAGTACTATACTAGCCATAGAAGTATCGAGCACAAAAGCGCGGAGCTTTTAATGCCACACAGTCATAGTAGTCACGAGCACAAAGCGCGGAGCTTTTAATGCAACGCAGTCCAGCACAAAGCGCGGAGCTTTCAATGCCACGTAGTCTAGCACAAAGCGCGGAGCTTTCAATGCAACGAAGTTAGCACATAGCGCAGAGCTTTCAATGCAACGTAGTCTAGCACAAAGCGCGGAGCTTTCAATGCAACGGTAGTCTAGCACAAAGCGCGGAGCTTTCATTGCAACGAAGTCTAGCACAAAGCGCGGGGCTTTCAATGCAACGGTAGTCTAGCACAAAGCGCAGAGCTTTCAATGCAACGTAGTCTAGCACAAGGCGCGGAGCTTTCAATGCAACGGTAGTCTAGCACAAAGCGCGGAGCTTTCAATGCCAAGTAATAATAAACATAAAATAAACTCGACGTAGGGTATTTGAGTTGCAAAACAATTGGTTTTAAGTAGTTTCAATACTCATAGAGTAACAAATAAAAGTCTTTACACAGTGTTTCTGAAATCATTTTGATATTGGAATTATCGATCTTCTTTACCATCATCGTTGCTGCAAAGTTATTTAACACGCAATGATCCTAAAAATGACATAAATTGTCTAGTGAATAAATGATAAGTAAATTAAGTAGGGGAGACCGGTCCAAAACCGTATAGCTAAGGGTTTAGGGATGTAAGACGCTTAATTTAAAACACAAATGTAATCAGTCAATGTTCATAATTAATCAGTCTCTTGAGGTACATAATCGCAGTTACATTTTTGAGTTATTAGGATGATGAACAAAAAAAATCAACGGAAACAAAAACTCTAACTATTACGGTTTTGCCCCGACATAAGGACAAAATCGTATACTGTATACGGTACTGCCCCGGAACTACCGTGACGCTATCCAGCCCATACATATGAACTGATCCAAGTCCTCGGAGTCGATGCCTGTACAGCCTTCGTGTGCCCAGCCTTTACATATAGTACACTGTACCCACCCTTCCTCAAAACGGCTTGGACCCCAAGCAATAGAGGCAGATATTTTCCTGGTTCGATTTTTGAGGTCTAGTTTTCTTTGTGTCGTTTAAATGTAATTTAGGTTTATTGGTGATTGCTTTTTTATTACTTCTTAAAGCCATCAATTCTTCCTTATATGGAGAGGAAGTGATCACCGCCGTTTTTCCTCTTCGATGATTGGTTGATCTTTTTTTGTTGTAATTTGCGGCACTGGCATTTTTTCTGCTGGAGACACACCATCACTGACCATAAAAAGTGAAGCAGAAGTTGGCACCAAGCTATTAAGAGACGCAGAAGAAATAGGATTCGAAAGAAATGGCACTGTTGCAGCTGATGGCACTGTTGCAGCTGATGGCACTGGGTTAACATATGGATCGGTTGAAGTTGAAAAAGTTGCCTGAACCGCTTTTATCATCTGCTCCGGGTCCCAATTTTGTCTGGTTGTAGTTCTTTTATAATTTCGCGGCATTTTTCGTACCTGTTGTAATAAAAAAGAAGATTAGTTAATATTGATACATTCCGGTCAAAACCGTTTACAGGCCGATTTTACCCTGTACGGATTTGTCCCGATGCCCTATAACTATAACTATGTCACTCACTCACACATACGCAAATCAAATTTACCGGTATAAACTCTCAGTTACGCTCAAAATCATGCACTCTAACATAAGTAATTAACGACTTACCTGGAATACACGTGAACTGCACTGTTGGTAACTATTTTTTTACAAAATAAGATTAATTACACCAAAAAACAATAAAATGAAATATTTTGATAACGCACAGTCATGTCGCGACAAGTGTTTTTGGCAACTTAGCTCTCATTGCTCTCATTGGTGGACTTCGCTGAGCGGCAGTTGCGCGGGAAAATTTGAATAAACAACAAGTATGAGCCTAGTATACGGTTTTACCCCGGCATACGACTTTGTACGGGTCTCCCCTACTTAAGTTGATTTTGTATTCTTTGAACTGTCAAACCTTCCAACACGACTGGTTGTCAGTCTTGCATAGATTCCATCTCAACGCACTTCAATTGACACATACCGATCATAACTATCTTATCAGAGGGGAAAACTGCAGAGAAAATCATGTAACACATGTGGTGTAACAACTAGTACCGCCAAGCACCAACTGGTGAGTGGTGAGGCGCTATCAGCCTGGTATCACTACCTTCACCGACACGATATGGAACCTACTAAAGATCATACACGTGGTGACAACTTAGGCGGTTGGAGTAGGACACAGAAATAGCGTTAGCAAGGGAAAACAGTTACTGCACTCTGAGCTTCCACTTGTATGCATGTACGAATAACACCAAGGTATCTAATTATCGCCATTCAGATCCTCCGACGTTGGCGCTTACTTAATTTAAAATTTCCCTCTATATTAATTAAGGCATTATCTACCAATCAAACATTGGGTGATGCAGAGATAAGTTTGAGTAGGTGCTCAATGAATATGGTGAAAGGATTAAGAATTAAAAACATTAATGGTGGACTTTCCTAAAAAGTGTATGAATTTTACCTTGGAAACCTTGTCACCTTCCGCCATTTGACCCACAAGCCATAAGCGTTTACGTACATAAGTGTGGTACAAATATATACATATTATTTAATTAGGAGTGGATGGTAAGGAAGCACGGTTTCATACAAACCGTTTTGTTGCAACCAAGACAGTAGGTCTGCACCATCTTTTTGCAGGCCGCGCAAGCTCGCCTCAGACGCTGCTTATTTCTCCCTAAAGGGAACTGGTCCAGCCGGTGGGTAACGTCAGAACGCTATGTTGTTGCAGGGGGAACCCCCCCCCCCCGACCCCTCCCCAAAGTTAGGAGATCAATAGTTTCCACGTAATTTAGATTTTTATTTTTTGAGGTTACGTTCTATAAAATCGACGACATAATCATTCTCCAAATAAAAACTCGTCGACAAACCAAAAAAAAAAAACCACGAAGGCTAAGGCGGGAGCGAAGCGGAGCAGAGATCTCGCCTTAGCCTTCTAACCTAACCTATCCAAGTCGGGGTGGTAGCCATTGAATGAAACAATCTCTTTAAATTTTATATACATGTTTTATTGCTTTAATCAATTCTTGAAATGGGTCTTTTTTATATTTCAAACAATTACGTCTCCACAAATACTCCACTATACAGTCGCCAAAATTTTCTGGATGGTTATAATTGTCCTTATAGAAGAATCTCTTCACCACCCGCCACTGGGACTCTATACGTTGAGTATGAGTTCTATCAGTAGCCACAAAGGGATTGTCTGAATCACTATGGTTAACTTTTTTATGTATGTAACCATACTGATCCAGACAATCATAGGCCCGCCAAAAATCCGTGTGGATAGTAGTTCCAGGTTTCACATGCTTTTGAATTAAAGGTATTAAAAACTCCGCTGATCTTATATTCTCTGGGCATACTTCAAGACGCACGTCCTCACTGCCATCTTCAATCAGGCCCAGGACCCAGTGGCCCTCAACTCTGCGACCTTAAACCAAATAATTCAATATTACTACAAATACTAATAAAAATTTTATTTAAAAAAATAGAACTATTTATATTCAAATTACCTTTATTATACTTTCGTTTCCCAAATTTGGATTTGTCTATTTGGACGACTTTCCCCGGGCCACCTATTTTTTCCTTTTCCTCGTGCATATCAATCTGATACGCAACAATAACCTCTCTGCAGTACGAGTACCAATCCGTTATGGTGACCCGGGAAAGACATTGGCCAAATTCATCCCTGTAGGGGTCCTCGTGTATGACTGTATCATGACTCCACCGATAGGCAAAACAACACATAATATAGTACACATGAACCAGATTGATTTTCACGTTGTCAAACCACGTGCCTTCAGTCCGTGATTTTCTTGTTTTGCCTTTGCAAGTTCTTTTTGCACAATAATATTGGCCGACTGTGTTGTTAGCCTTCAAATCAATGTGGAAGGGAACTTTATGTACAGGACAAATCTTTTCTCCACAGACAAGACCTTGTTCAACAGCAAATGCGATCCCTTGCTCCCTGGTTCCCAACTGACGGATCAATCTTGCTAGGTTCCACATTGCCTGAACCTCCTCCGAGTACAACCTCCGTTTTACAGGTGGTCCCCCGTCATCCCCAGATGGCTCCTCATCACCACCTACAAAACAATAACCAAATTAATTTTTTCTGGGTAACAAAAAAAATAACCTAAACTATCCTAGTCGGAATGCCCCCTATCGATTATCGCCACAGTCTTATTCCACTTACCATGACTCCTCTCCCAAGTCCACGGTATGCCAACTACATGATGGCTGGTCTCTTCGTCATCCAAATCAAAATTGCATCCAATGTCCAAAATACACGCGTAAGTCGATAGATCTCGAGAGTCCAGAAAGAAAAGCCAAGTCAAAACGGAAAAACGGGTAACGGAGTCCAATATAAATGCCAAAATCGTAAAAACACCATAAAACGCACACAGAAACACAAGAGAGCACATTCACGCGACTACGAGTAGAAACAGAATGCGAGATGACAGATGACACCATCGCGACGTTCCGTTTCATTGTTATATTTTGTATTGCTTTTGTTCTTTTTTTCTTTTGTTATTTTTTTTATGACACGTGAAAACATTTTAAATAGAATTATGAGTAAAATAATAAATAACTATAATGAAAAATTAATAATAAAGTCACATTTAACAAAAAAAAAACGTTCCGTTACACGTAACTTCAAACACGTATAAAAAAAAAATTACGCGTCTCCTAGACACAAATATGGTGACATTTGAAAGGGGTGATCAACCCCTTTAAAATGACACCCCTCCCACCCTGCTATCGAGGATGCGTAATTCAAATGCCCACCCGCTTCTTGTACCACACCAGTGTGCGTTTGCGCTCAATGGTATATATGTAGCAGGGTTTCATACAAACTGTTTTGTTGCAATCAAGACAGTAGGTCTGCACCATCTTTTTGCAGGCCGCGCAAGCTCGCCTCAGACGCTGCTTATTTCTCCCTAAAGGGAACTCGTTCAGCCGGTAGGTAACGTCAGAACGCTATGTTGTTGCAGCAGACAGTCTCACGGCTGTGTCGAAATGGGGTTGATAGAAAAGATCAGCTCCTGGTTATGACCAGGAGCTGATCTTTTTTATCAACCCCACCCATCATGATATTGGATTACAATTAGGGATGTAACGATACATATTTTTGCCGATACGATACCGATACCGATTTTAAACGAAAATAATCGGCGATACCGATACCGATACCGATATTGATGGCTTAGTAGTTAAGAGCTTTATGTATGTTAAAGAAATTTGAAGATAAGATATTGGCACTACACATATACAGGGTTATTTGTAATTAACTAGCATCCTTCCAGGCGTAGGTAGCAGACATCATATATGTAACACCGTTGGATCACCGACTTTTAATAAAACTGAATACATTACTTAATAATAAGTTTTCGTTTTTATTGTTATAACGCGACACTATTAAGTCTATGTTTCATTCATAAACTCAAGGTCGACGCACGCACGTTCGCGCGCGCTTTCGCTACCGAATAATACCTATTATGAGGTACTTTCTTCGCCAGTTTATTAATTGCTCGCGTGGTTTGTTGCGTGTAGAAAGTAACTAGGTATTTACACTAGTGGACTTAATATGTAATCCCTTCATACTTAACCAGTAGGCTTGCGCAAAATGTATCACCAAAAAGAATTGAATGAAGTATGTCTTTTCCTTCGGTGAAGTAGTCCACTCATTTAGTTCAGTACTTCATTTCCTTCAGTAAATCAGAGCAGGTACTACTACTAAGTTGATTGAAGTAGTTGTGTATGTATTGAGCTATGACGTGCGACGAAGGAATAGCTCTTCCTTCAGTAAATCAGAACTAGTTTAGGAATATGAAGTAATTTGATTGATTAAGTATTTTTCGGCTATCGAACTAATGACGACGCGACGTACAAACAAATTACAATCGGCTTAATTATTATATTTCGATTTTCCTTCATACTTCTTACAGGCTTAGGACTGTCAACCAAGAAATCAGGAAAATATAGCAACAATTTCTAATTTTCGAGCTTACAAATAATTAGTTATTTTTCCTGGCTGGCGTATTTAAAAATCGAGATATTTACAATGATTTCAAAATATTTACATTATTTACATATATACTTACATTTTTATTTACATATTAGTTACATATTATTTATTAAATATAAAATATTAATTGCAATTGCTACTTATGAATAGCAATTGCGAAAGTTTTTTAGTCGTCAATCGTGTCCTTCTTTCATTTAATGTTTGCCCGGCTTTAGAAAATATTCTTTCGCACGGAACAGAAGTAGCAACAAGATGCAGTCTTTTAAGGACGTATTTAAATAGGATAGGGTAAATTAACCGACGCTCGTGCCACCAGTGCAGTGGGTCATTGCAGCGTGGCAAAAGTGGTTCTTGCAGATATTTATCCAGCTCTGCAATGCCAGCAGCCAGTGGATTTGAAGGTGTTAGGTTACCCACACTTTGGTCAAATGCACCCCATACGTACGATGGGGTTGTGATTGGTGCAATTGATGTGGATGGTTGTGATGCTGACGTTGAAGTTGTTGAAATTTGCTGTTGCACTTTTCCCACTTTTCTCTTCAGTGCGACAACAGCCAAATTAAAATTGGCAATATTACTGAAGCCCTTATTTTTAAAACGAGGGTCCAATATAGTCGCCTCGGCATTCAAAACTTGTTTTTCAATTTTACCAAAACGGTCTTCTAGCTGTTTTTCTAATACTTTTAGTAGTAATTGCACTTGCGTAGGCAGCGTATTATTTGTTTGGTGGGCTGTGAGTGCTGTGACATTATTCTTCATAATGCTACACAGAGGGATTATTTTCGATAAAGATACATTTTTTTCAGCACTAATTTCTTTTGTAATTTCATAAAAAATTCTTAATATCGATCCTGTACCTTCTACAATGTTCCAATCTTCGGTGTTTAGAGCCAAATCTGGTCGCATTATGGCAATGGTTGCGATTATAGCATCCTTGGCGGATAGTATCCGGTTCAACATGTCATATGTCGAGTTCCAGCGCGTGGGGACATCCTGTTTTATTTTTAAAACCGTCAGATTTAACTGATTCTGCATTTCTCGCAGCTTCACCTGTGCGTGTGAGCTTCTTTTAAAAAACTCGACGATACTTTTTACTTTTTTCAAGGTTTCTGATACAGGTCCCAGACAGGCTTGCACACACAAATTTATTGAATGAGCAAAACATGGTATATGATATCTACCGGTATCTTTTATTGCAGCAGTGATATTGGCAGCATTATCACTCACAATAGCTGTCGTGTACTCACTTACGTTCCACTCTGTCATTTTATCACGAAGAAACGCTGTCAAATTTTCGCTGGTGTGTCGTTCATTAAATTCCACACATCCCAGTAAATTAGACTTCAGTTTAATAGAATTTGGTGCGACACTAATGTAGTGGACAGTGAGGGCTAGAAAACTCTCATTATTTATAGAAGTCCAACCATCTGTTGTCAAACAGAAGGCTTGTTGCTCTTGAAGCTCACTCTTAACCATTTCTACGCATTTGTTAAATATCCTATGCAAAATAGATTCAGAGAGAGTTTTTCGGGTAGGTAGTGTGTACTGAGTATTAAGCAAGGATATTAATTTTTTAAATTCTTCATCCTCGACCATACGTAATGGGTAGTGTCCTTTGGCGATCATTTTTATCAGTTGCTCATCAATTATCTGAGCACGCCGGGGTGCTATAGGCTTAGTACATTGAGCGTACATTTTTATTGACGGTTGGTTAGTGGATGTAATTGTACTAGGTTGAATTTGAACTCCTACTTGACTCTCTTGACTTTCAAGCGCATCTAAGCGTGGCTCTGGTTCCGCAGATGCAACAGCTTGCTGTCTTTCTTCTATTAATTTTACGGTAGGGTGCTTTGACTTTAAATGTCTATTAAGATTCCCTACATTGCCACCAGACACAGATAGCTCACTGGAACAGTAGAAACATTTTGCCTTACTGGGTCCACTTTCAACAAAATGATTCCACACTGCACTCCTCTTTCTATTTGCGCGCTCCATTTTACTTTACTTAAGTATCTATCACGTAGATTATAGTGTAAAAAATGTATTTAATATATGTACCTAAGTAACCTAAAGTAATTGTAATCCGTTGTCCGTTTATGTATTTTTTACGCACGTAATAGATACCTAGTCACTGTCTATTTAGGTAACTACATAGTCTACTATTTCTAAATTAAAAACAACACTTATATACCTACTTAAATTACTAAGATAATATTTACACTTGTACACTAAACAAAGTCAGTAAAATCCACTCACACACAATCAAAACAGTATTTAGGTTTCTACCTATTTACACTTTTAAAATAAAACCAATACTGAAACGTTAAATTCAATATTTATTTACAATTTACGGCATAAAATATGTAACATGTACGAGCATGCAGTTTTGACCGTGACCTCAATCAAACTGTCGTCAAAAATCGACACATTCAAAATAAAATAGTGCGAGAAAATAGGTAAATAAATATTAAAAAAACGCGCCACTTTAAAATGAAAACAATTCATTGCGACGAACCATAAGTCACTTTATGTCTGTGACAAAAAACTTAGTTTTATTTGCAAAGAATTTATGAACCGCCTAACTAAATTTAGCTAATTTAGTCATACGAATATAAACTCTAAAGAACTACTTTTACCGTTTAATATTACTCTGAACAATTTCGCGCCAGTCAATGTGTTGAAAGCATAATATTATTACTCCTTAGACTCCTTACGCACACATGAATACTCGTGAATCGGACGATAGTAGGTACCTATTTCGTATATCTCCGTCATCGACTCGTTGGCACTCGGCTGATCCAAACAAAATCTGTCAAGTAGGTACTGAACTAAATGAAGTATACATGGACTAAAGACACGTTTGAAGGAGTAGTGAATGAGAGATAGATTTAAATTCTGAACTGAAGTAGTTCAATTACTTCATTCATTCAGGATATATACATCGCTATTAACCAGGCTTAGGACTGGCTGCATTAAAAAAACAACAAGATGCTAAAGACGAAAGGTATCTACCTACACTTATCATCCAAGTAACGATTTTTATAACAATCATGTTTTAATGTCTAAACAAAGATTGTTAGGTAGGTAGATAATTAATTATTACCTCTGAGGTACAAGTCCCGCGCATGCCAAAGAGTATCGCGCACATTCAACACCAACACAAATACCACACCTAAAAATTTACTGTTCTTTAATTCTGGCTAACACTGCGCGATTCGTTTTAATTTGATTAAAGGGACTCATTATTTTTTCTATTAACACGTCCCGGCTTTCAATTTCTCCGCCAGAGTACACCATTGTTTTAACGTGTCCCCATAAATAAAAGTCCAGAGGTGTTATGTCTGGTGATCTGGGAGGCCATGCGCGAGGTCCACCACGTCCTATCCATCGGCCGGGATAAGTCCTATTTAAATGGTCTCTGACCTGCCTTGAATAATGCGCTGGTGCGCCATCTTATTTATTTATTTATTTAAACTTTCTGCACAAATCAATTTGTACAAAGGCGGACTTAATGCCAAAGGCATTTTCTACCAGTCAACCTTTGGGTGATGCAGAGATAAGTTAAAGTAGGTGCTTAAAGTATATTGACGAAAGTTAAAGTATTAAATGGTACAAATTACAAGTTTCATAAAAAAATCTAATATTGAGAACTTACAGTTACTAAGTACTAAGGTACATATATATGTATCATATTATAAAGATGAAATATATATCTACGTCATGTATAAGATAAAAAATAAAGATAAATACCTTACATGTATAAAAATTCATTATTAAATAGATATTAATATAAATATATAGATATCAATAAATACAAACAGGATAATCCTAAACAATAATATTAATGTTCTGCCTATGGGACCATATAGAGTTGACGTACTCTGTTCTTAAACGATAGGCGGTTTGTCGATGTCCTGATTTCGAGAGGAAGGGCATTCCAGAGAAGAATGGATCGCACTGGAAAAGAGGAGTGGACAAGACTTGAAGTGTGAGTTGGACAGTGCAGAAGAAGATTATTAGAAGAGCGTAGATATTTGTCATGATTAGAGCCAAGTAGATGAAGTTGAGATTTTAAGTAAGTAGGGGCATTAGGAGAATTAAGAATTGAAAAAATTAAACATACAGCTCGCAGACTACGCCGTCGACGAATAGTTAACCAACCCAGCTCCTCACGAAAAGCCGAAACATGGTCATACTTCCTAAGATTGTAGACGAATCGAATGCAGTTATTGAGAAGTCGGTCGAGTTTATTGAGCAGGTCAGCATTCAGGTCGAGATAGCACACATCACCATAGTCGAAAATCGGGAAAATTAAAGTCTGCATAAGCATTGTTTTGGTTTTGGCAGGCAGAAAGTTTTTGAGACGATAAAGCGCCCGAAGTGTCCCAGTCACCCTTTGGCTGACTTTAGTAACCTGAACCCGCCAACTCAAGGTTGAATCAATATGTAAACCCAGATTCTTAACACTTACAGTAATAGGAATAACTTTTCTGTTAAAGGTTATGGACGGAAGAGTCAGTTTATTCAAACAGTTAACCATGTGATTAGTCCCGATTATTATACATTGGCATTTGTCGGGGTTGACTGCCAGCCCAAATCTATCACACCATCTACCTATTATTCCCAAATCCGTGTTCACACAATCGATCGCCTCTGAGATATTGTCCACAGAGGCTTGGCAATACAACTGCAAGTCATCAGCATATAAGTGATACGCACTCTGAAGATCAGAGGTTAAGAGGTTGATAAATATCGAAAAAAGAAGAGGAGATAGTATGCCGCCTTGAGGGACCCCAGAGTCAAGATTGCACCAACTCGACGACATCTCATCAACACAAACTGACTGCTGGCGACCCCGAAGATATGAAGAAAACCAATCCAGCTCGTCCGAAGAGATCTTTATGTGGGCAAGGATTGCCAAAAGTATGTCGTGATTAACGCAATTAAACGCGTTGGAAAAGTCCACTAAGACCATCACTGTGGCCTTAGCTGTTTCCATCCCATTTCTGATGTCACCAGTTACTTTTAGGAGTGCTGTAGTCGTGCTATGTCCTGGTCTAAATCCTGATTGTAGGGGATTTAGTATAGCATTACTGTGTACAAAGTTGGACAACTGTCTATGCACGCATGCCTCCAGCACTTTCGATAGAAAAGGAAGAATAGAGATTGGACGAAAATGGTTTGGGAGAGAGGGATTGGAAATTTTGGGAAGGGGACGAACATAGGCTTTACGCCACAAGCTTGGAACTTGTCCAGAAGTTAGGGAAAAGTTAATAATGTGTGAGATAGCAGGAAGAAGCAGGTCTAGGATAACCACGATCATCCGACGACTTATGTTGTCACAGCCCACTGCCTTCGATTTGATGGCCAAAATAATCCTCTTGATCTCAACGGACGTGACTGGAGAAAACTGAAAAGGTGGATAACTGGGAACTGTTAATCCGGCTACGAAGTCAACCGTTTGACGCTTGGTTAGGCCATCAATTGCGAGAGAGGTGGAGAAATAACTATTAATAGCATCTAACTCAATTGTCTTGGGTAGCTCCAGCTGCCTTTGTTTACCAATTCCCAGTGTCCCTAGAAACTTCCATACATTAGCTGGTGATGAATAAGTTATGTTGTCGAAGATGTGTCGGCGTTTAGCGTTGCGTATCACCTGATTACACCGATTCCTTGCTGTTTTGTAAGAGCTCCAATGTATGTCCGTACGATGTTTTTTAAATTTATGAAAAGCCCTATCTCTGCGTCTCATAGCAATTCGCACTTCATCCGTTAGCCACGGCGCTGGGGGATGCTTTAACTTCACCCTCCTAACAGGAGCATGAATATCGAAGAGGCTATTTAAAGTTTTATTAAAGTACAGAATTTTGTCATCGACTGTGGTAGCCTCTCCCAAAGGCTCCCAGTTGATCTCAGCAGCATCGGCGCACAACTTATTAACATCCATGCGCCCAAAACAACGCCTATGCAACACTTTAGGTTTGAGTTTAGGAGGTTTGAGAATATATGACAGATAAATTAAATCATGATGTGAAAAAGCCGGCGCTAAAAGCTGACCGTGCGAACGTACAAGATTAGGAGAAGAGGTAAGAATTAAGTCGAGCCAGGTATCATCTGTATCTTTATTGTGGTGTGTGGCCTCAAGTGGCAAAATATGAAGACTGGCTGACTCGACTATGTGAAGGAGTTTTTCAGCTCTTGAAGAGTCTACTAGAAGATTAGTGTTAAAGTCACCCATGATGATGTAATGCTCATAATCAGACCCCAAAGATTCTAAAACCAATTCGAAATCGGTGAAATAATCAACGCTGGGGGGACTATAGACAACGCCAAGAATCGTTTTTATACCCTTGACCCAAACCTCAAGAAAGAGGAACTCTGCAGCGGCTGAGTATTGGGGAGGAGATGAGGCAACTATTTTGAAAGGCAGATCACTACGGAGGTATATTGCAACCCCACCTCGCTCCTTACCGATCCTGTCGTTTCTAATTAAAATAAATCCAGGGAGAGGGTAGGAAGTAGAGAGTAGTTCAGGCTTTAGGAAGCTCTCAGAAATCAGAACCGCATGGGCGTGTGAGTCAGCGAAAGTAGCTACAACGTCACTGTAATGACCAGCCACGCTTTCTGCATTAATATGACAAATATTAAATGACCGTCCCAGATCTCGTTCAAAACGCATACGAAGTTCATCACCAACTGTAGCAGTGTTATTTGTGATTGAGCAAAAACTGTCATTCTCAGATGGTGTATCAGTTTCATAGGCAGAGTGGAAGGAATCATTATTAGCAAACAAGTCACTCATAATGTTTAAAATAAAATAATAATAATATATATAATTATTGTATAAGTACTTAGATAATTATTAATATACTTACGATAAAGAAAAGTACCAGTATAATTATAATATTTACGCTGAGCTGATGTAAGTCTCAGTCTCTGCACCACCCGCCAGCAAACATTCACAATCCTGGAAAATAAAATTAAATTTAACATAGGCACAGCAAAAAGGTTGATAATAAATGAAATATAGCCAAACAATTAATGACGTTAGTGAAGTGAAACACTGCGCAATATACACACTGTAACGGAACGTAAAAGTTAATAAACGAACGATTATCTCAAGGTATTGTTAGGCCGGGTTCCCACTACGCCGGACCGGCAGATCTGCCGAAAACCGGACACCGGACAGAGTGTTCACATTACATCGGATCCCGGAAGAAATTCAGACAGTCCTCAGTTGAATTTGGACCTGCGCGCACAATGGACGACGAAATTGTTGTGTTGTGGTGGTATCTTAATAGAAGGCAAAATAAAAGAAAACATTGGGTACACCCTATTTTACGGGAAAGATTTTCACTTGGAACATTTGAAACATTAATGGGTGAACTTAGAAGAGACGAATCAAAGTTCTTCAATTATTTTCGAATGACAGCAACCACTTTTGACGATTTACTGGGACGACTAGACATAAGAGTACGAGATACAAGTTTCAGAGAATGTATTTGCCCAGAACAAAGATTAGCCATATGTCTAAGGTAAGATAATTTTATGCACTAGATTGCGTAATAATAGTTTTGACGTAGGTACCTACTTAAGACTGTATGAATGAATGAATGTTTGCTATGTATGTTTGTTTCATGTATGTGTGTGTGGGAGGGTGTATGTATTTGATAATCATTATGAATTAAAAATGCAAACAATTATTTAAGTATTTATTTGTACTCAAACTTAAATCCCTTCAAAATCTAAGTAATCTGAGTCTTGGGAATGTATGGAACGATTACTAGATGCTGATGGCGAAGCTGGAATCGGATTCGATGTCTGAGATGAAGTTGATGGTATAGATGTTGTTGCCTGTTGATTGCTACTATTATATTGCGTAGAGTATCCAGGGTAGTGTTGATCTTGCGTAGGTATTGGCTGTTGATTGACGCTATTATGTGTGTAGTATCCAGAATACTGATCTGGTCCGGTTATCTGATTATATGAATCACGCCAATGTCCGTAATTTGGTCTCTCATAATTCCTACTTTTAATTTTTTGCAACATTGTCATGACGCTAGCTTGAAATTCTAAAGTCTCTTCGATAGTTAAAGTGTTCAAGATTGGTATAATGCCTTTGAAGAAAGATAGATGATGGTTTTCCTTTTCTGGGTTTATTCTGGAGTCCAAAAACTTTACCATCCTGTCATTTACCTCTTTATTATCAATTTTTTTTTTATCTTTAATTAAAGGTGAACGAAAATCTGATTCCATGCCTACTTCAGTCTCGGTTCTTGCTTTTTTTGAAACTGACTCATGTGGTGGTCGAGGTTCGGAGACTTTTTTCAAAAACATTAATTGCTCGTGATATAAATAATTTCGTGTCTTTTTGGTCGAAGATCCAGATTTAGACTCATCTTTTTGTTTCTTTACTGTCTTAAGCCACGAATCTCGTATATTATTCCATTTAGTTGAAACCTGTTTTCCTGAAATCAATAAAAAAATATCATAAAACAATACAATTTGTTTCTTGGTGACGTATAAAGTAATAATGTATTAACAAAAAATACTTTTTTTTTCAGATATTTAGCTTCAGGATGTTCATTCAAAGAAATACATTACTCATACAGAGTAGGCGTTTCGACAATAAGTAAACTAATAAAAGAAATGACCCACGTCATTTGGGAAAACCTAAAGACAGATTTCCTTAAGCTGCCTGATACTGAGAGAGAATGGGAGGACATCGCTTCAGGATTCGAAAGAAAAGCCAACTTTCCTCACTGTCTTGGAGCAGTAGATGGCAAACATATCAGAATTTTGAAACCAGCCAAGAGTGGTTCTATGTTCTTTAATTACAAGGAGTATTATTCTTTTGTATTAATGGCAGTTGTCGATTCAGAGTACCGATTTATTTTTATTAGTGTGGGCTCATTTGGCAAGGAATGCGATTCTAGTATATTAAAGGATAGTACATTTTGGCAAAAGATCAATGATGGTACTTTAAATGTACCAAAGCCTAGACCGCTTCATGAAAACTTGCACGAAGAATTACCGTTTATACTTGTTGGCGATGAAGGCTTTGCTTTAACACCTAATCTCCTACGTCCATATGGAGGTACACATTTGAATACTGATAAAAAGATTTTTAACTATAGACTAAGTCGAGCAAGAAGGTATGTTGAGTGCGCTTTTGGTATTCTGGCAAATAAGTGGCGAATAATCCATCGAGCTATAGATCTCAACGTAGACACAGCAATTCAAGTAATTAAAGCTTGTGCAGTCTTACATAATTTTGTAAGAGAAAAAGATGGTATAAATTTTGAAAGTTACCAAAATATAGAACATAGACAAGAACAAGAAACTATACCCATGAATCGAAATGTGTCGAGTCGAGGTGGCCCTAATGCCAACGCTATACGGAAATTATTTACTAATTATTTTGTTTCAGATATTGGTTCCGTTCCGTGGCAGGCAGCAGCTATAAAATAAAATTTATCAATGCATTTACATTTTATCAATAAAACATTAAAAACTCACCGTACTGTTTTCTTTCTTTTTCATCCAGTTCATCGAAGTTTGGTTTCAGTATTAAACATACTTCACGCCATGCTGCTAACTTTAAGTTTTTGTCTTTATAAACGTCTTCGGTCTTATCCCACAGAACAGGTCTCTCTTGGACAAGCGTAATTAAAGTTTCTGCTTCAATATCCATGCTAAACGTCTACTTTTACCAGAACATGCGAGCCGAATGACGTGAGTGGAACACGGGCGGGGCGAGGGGAGCACGAGCGGGGCGAGCGGGGGACAGATACCGGCACAAACTCGTTCACATTACTCCGGGCCCGGTCGTTCTACCGGCAATTCGTAGTGACAAAACGTTCGGTAGAAATGCCGGGCTCGGCAAAAATGCCGGACCCGGGATAATGTGCATAGCTTCATATAAATTGTACAGCCACTAGCTCTTCCGGCAGATTTACCGGCGCGGCAGATCTGCCGGTCCGGCGTAGTGGGAACCCGGCCTTATATGTACCTGTTTCTGAACGAAACAGTTAAAATTTTGCTATACGTCACAAATGTCAATGTCACATCAAATTGTAAACAAACTATGAATAATTGAGTAGATACTGAAATAAAAATAATTTGGTGGGTAATAGACTACAATAACATTTTGTGATAAGTAAGAAAAGTGAAAGTGAACAAATCAAAATAATAAGTGACACCATCCATAACAATCGGAATCGAACACACCGAAAATCGGACCGCCCCAAGAAGCACCAATCGTTTCAGTTTTTCCGCAATCTTGTTTTTGCATTGTCAGCACTGGCTGCATCACTCTTAAATGGTACAGCACCTCGCTCACTAACCACCTTGGGATGCTTAGTAATTAAAGGGTTCAGCTCGTCCATGGATGTTAGCTTGTGACGGCTCCCACCAATGCTAACAATAATAACGCCGTCCTGAGTCCAGCATGTCCGCATACCGAAATGTTGCCTGGCCTTACTGAAGACTGCCTGCCGTGCCTTTGTCAGATTTTCCTTAATAGACACTGAAGAGCCCTTCAGTTTAGTCTTACAGCGCCATATGCTTGACCTTATATGAAATCCAGAAAACCTCACTAAAATGGGCCGAGGATGATCACTGGGGGCCCCCAGCCTATGAGAGTATGTTACATCGGAAGCAGTAATACCATTCAGGACCAACTTCTTTTGAATGACTTCAAGAACAGCAGCAGTACAGTTCTCATTCTCTGCTTCAGGAACCCCCATGAAAACCAGTGACTTACGCCGGTGCCTTGTTTCCATTGCATCTAGCGATCTTGAACACTCTGTGATCTGCCTTCTAAGCAGACCAAGCATAGAGAAAATGAGTTCCCTAAACGTCCGGAACTCTTCTGCCACCTTCGCCACGGTATCCTTGGCAGGACCAACTGTTTGCAGCTGTGCCGCCAGTTCAGCCATCTTCTTGGAGAAGGATTCCTCCAGTCTGATTTGTGCATTTTCAATATCAGCTAGTTGTGACATTATAGTGGCCAAAACAATGTACCTTATGACTTAATGTGAATGTGCTGGCAGGTGGTGTTTATTGTTGGTGTCCGGTCACATTAACACTTCCACAAATGTAAGTACTGACTTATTGTAATGTACTACACTACACAGTGGTAAAATAAGTTCAGAAAATAAAGTATTTATAGTTATTTTTAATATTTAAAAGCAGAGTGATTTCTTAACTTTTTCCTCACCTACCCACGAAAAAAATACGTGTTGATAATACATATCACGTAAGTCTGCAAGAGGTTTGTCTTCTTCCAAATCTGGTAGCGTTTCGGTGAGAAATTGGAGATATGTTTCACCATTGAGTCGATCTAAAAAAACGGGGCCCAGTAACGTGGTATTTATTATTCCCGCCCAAACATTTACACTGAAACGGTGTTGAAAATGATGTGGTCTGGGTTCGTGAGGATTTTCATAACACCACAAATGTTCGTTGTGGGTATTGAATAATCCCACTCTACCAAAGGTGGCTTCATCAGTCCACAGAACTTTAGGACGTTCAGCCAGCAACCAACTGCAAAAATCCACACGCGGTTTGTCTGGGTCGGTGAGTTCCTGGACACGATGAAGATGGAATTGATATAGGAATGCGATACATTAACCCGTAGCGCGGCGTCATTGGTACTTGCGGCGGGATTATCCTCAAAGAACTATTCTTTCTTGTTCCCGTACTGAGCGCCTCGGTGGACGTCCACTATCACTGAACCCGGGCCAGAACTGTCCGTAATCGCGTAATCGCTGTGTGGCGGATAACATCGTTGCTCTGAGCACTCAGTGTAATGTATATGTTTACTTCAGTAAGCAACTTTCACTATGGGCGGTCCTTGGATGGGTGACCACCACTTGACCACTTTGTGAAATTTATTTACAAGCGTTTCCGTGCTTCGGAAGGCACTTTAAGCGATTGGTCGCGGTTATCAGTATCATAAAAGTCTTTATGCCAAATTGAAGGCGTTGTGGGTGGCTTGATAAAGTTCCACAGTGGGTCACAACCTGCGTCCAGGTTGGCAGGGCGTGTGTACCGCATCTGGTATTTCAAACGTCTATAGGCTACGGTAACCAACTATCAGGTGGGCCCGTAAGCTTGTCTTCCACCTCAGTAGTATAAAAATTGATACATTAATAACAAAAACACATTTTAGCATCTTTGCAACGCTTTAAAGAGACTTATCTTATGATACCCCACACAAGTAGTAGACCCAAGTAAAAAAAGCATCCACCCTGGGGATACACCCCCATTTTTTTCGGGGTTTTATTTTAATACTTCGTAGGCATGGTAAACACACATATTCATGCAAAGTTTTAGCTTTCTAGCACAACTGTTTGAACAGTAAGTCTAGGACGGACCTGGTGAAACTACAAGGGTTTACGGAACCCTAAAAATTAGAAAGTCCAAAAATAATACTATTACATTATAAAAGTTACTATACTTATGATTATTTTGTAACATTTATAATAATTATATGAAAAAAATTGATAATTTTATCATTAACATTTTTGTGAGTATTTTTTTCATACATGAACATTGTTATATTTAGCAATACTTTGTTCTGGTGATGCAGGTGGTTGCAGCTAAATTTAGTGTCATATGAAAGCTACATATATAAGCTTTAGAAATATGTGAAAAATCCTGATTAAGTGCACTTTAGTATAAACTTTTTCACAGTTGAAGAAATAAAGGAACTGGAAAAGTAATGTCTTCTATTCAAGGCTATATATATATAAAATAGTATGTTATGTAAGTGTTTTAGTTAATTAGAAACAATAAACATACCCTAAGGTATAGACTTCATTACGTTATTCACCTAAAATCAACTTTATAATATTAAAAAATTGTAGTTAAAACAAATGTTCATAATTGTAAAAAAATACCCCATTAGCATAACTGTTTTAGTTCAAGGTTGTGGATGTCTGAATAATATGTAAGAAACGTTTTACAGATCATTATTAGATAGTGGGATATATCTCGTTCCTAATTTAGGTTACTATTTTTGAAACAAAGTATTTTTGTTTTTTTGAATTTTGACCGTGAATTTCGTATTTCTCACCTGTGTGCGTCGCCCCGCGCCCCCGCCTCCTATCCGTGCATTGACTACATTGCATGAATTGATGATACGAGTTTGTTTACTTAATTTTACGATGCGCGTAAACTACGGCATAGAGTTAATAACAATTAGACGCAAAACTATTTCTTTTTTGTATGAAAGTAATGTTTAAGGAATTATTAAAAGTCGTAAAACAAACTTTGTTACTTATGATATCAGATATCTGCCTCTGCGAGGATGCTAGTTAATTACAAATAACCCTGTATAGACGTACACCTGTCTCCCTTCAAAGTTATTTATTTCATATGTATGAAACACCATATGTATTTAGGTCCTGAAGACTGAAGGAAAAAAAGAAATACTTAATTAATAAAAATTCAGTAATTAGAATGGAAAAAAACGTTTATTAGTTTTAAATAAAATCAATTACATAGTTATTAATGAACCCTAGACACCTAACCTTTCGGCCCGCCAAAAACAGATAACGATATTAATGTGGCGTACTCGTCGATTCGACGAAAGTTAGGTGTCTCGAGTTAAAAAAGATACATAAAGTCAGTAATTAAAGTTTACTTTTGGTAAATTTTTCTGAAGAAAACAAAGTGTGATATCAGTGCCAAGACACAAAACCACTGCTTTCAAAAAGTGTCTTAAATATATGGCGATGCGAATCTGGAATGATCTGCCGCCGCCTATCAGGGACCTAAAATCCAAACACAGATTTAAAGTAAAGTACAAGGCTTTACTCCTACAACATCAAAAGAGTGTGCCTTGAGCTATATCTATAATAAACAGACACACATCCCATATATATAGGTACTTACCATGGTGTCTGTCCCCTCCGCTACATTTCATTCCAGAGTCGCTTTTCTAAGTTGTCGGCACCTGATAATTAGCATCTCTGTGCATCGGCGGATCTTTGGTTTGTGTAAATTCCACTGGTTGAGACTGACTGTGGCTGGGATGATCCTGTGATGGGAGTAATGGTGGATTAGGTTTTAAAAGCCTTATGTAAGATAATAAATAACCAATGCTATTGTTTAACCTTGTTTAGAATTAGTGTTAATTGCTAGATTACTTGTTGTTAAGAATTACTTACCACCTTGGCGTGTTGATAACATTTTCCTGCAGTTTGAGATGAGATGTTTGCTGATAGTTTAGGAATCATAATATGTAGGTTGTGATAAAGTGAAACGATATTGCCTGAAGACGTCAGGTGGCACTCGGGGGTGGCACTGAAAATCAGTTCTGAGGTGGTTGATAGCCAACTCAGTGTTTGCTGAGTGTCCATCCCTTATTGTGAACACAGCGTACATATTGAAAGGTAATGCAAATAAACTATATTAGCGACTTCTGAGAAAGTACCTTTGTATTTTAACTATTTTTAACCACGTGCGACATTTGCCACGTCAGGAAGATGACACGTTGACAATACAATACATGTCAACAACATGTGGCGGCGGCCATGTGTTTTAGTAGTTTTTTTTTTTCTTATCCGTTTAAGGATAGGCAAAGGCAAAATTGTGGTTGTGCACTTTATTTTTTATTGGGTACTTTTATGATATGTATTTTTTTATAATTTTGTTGATCAGTTTGAAACTGTTTTATGTACGTAGTGATCGCTAATAAACACATTTTCTTTCTTTCTTTCTTTCTTTCAAAAAAAAAAGTTTATTCAAATTATCAGCAGATAATCTGTTACGCAAATCATTTTGTATCAGGCCTGCAGTTAAGAAGAGACGATCTGAAGCAACTGAGCTCATTGGGTAAGACAAGTATTTTTGTGCAAGCTTTTTCAATTTTGGATATTTATCTTGGCGCCAATAGATCTTTGGATCTTGTTTGATTGGAGGGTTTGGAAATCTTAAATAAGATTCTACCTCTTCTTGCTCAGGCTGAATAGACATGTTTGATAAAGGCTCGTCGTCTTCGGCTTCTTTTATCAAGCTATCACAAGCAGACCAGATACCAGAAAAAATCTCATTTCGATTTTGTCGCGGCGCCTCTGTAGAATGAGGGCTCTCTCTGTATGTATTATTTGTAATTAATGAAATCACCATTCTTCTCGCATTCATGCTTGTAGATTGCAGAGTGAACGTAAGCAATTAACTCTTATTTCCCCAAAGCAGTGCAATTGCACCGCGCATTGTTTCGCGCCATTCCGTCAACACCCAAGCGGTGCAATTGCACCGCACCGCCCCAGGCGACTTTAAACTTAAATTTAGCGTGCTTACGTTCTACTTTTCTATGAACAAGTTTGATTGTATGTGTTCTATGGAACATTTCCTTGTTATTTGAATGACATCTATTGTCCGATATTGTTTACAAAAATCGACAGTTGAAGTTGAGAGTGGAGTGCGCATGGACGGCGTGCGTTTGTGTAGTACGTGTGTGTTTCATGTTTTTATTATAAATAATGTGTTTGCATTATTATTTATTATTATACGCAGTAATATAAACAATATATCAATAATCCTGTTGAAGTTTTACAGAATCGTAAAATATGGTGTGGTGGTAGAGTAATAAATGTTTTTTTTGTGGAGTGCATGTGTACCAAGTGCGTGTGTGCGTGTGTGTTTTGTGTTGTTATAATAAATAATGTATTTGCATTATTATTTATTATTATATACGTGAAAATAAACAATATATCAATCAACCTGTTGCAGTTTACAGAATCGTAAAACATAGTCTGGTAAGTGAGAAATTAATTTTTATTCGAAACTGGTAAGATGACGTCACGATTGCATCATCCGCTTTTTACCTGAGGGGCAAGTGCGAGTTTTTGCGTGAGCTTGTCGACATTCACGGCTCACCAATTCGTTTGGAATCGAGACCCCGCCACCTAGCTGTAAACGCGGGAACTTGTCTCGATCCCATACAAATCGGTGATAACGCGCTCGTTCTTGAATGTCGACAGGCGCTCACCGAAACTCGCACTTGCCCCTCTGCTTGTCATGACCAATTTTCGATATACACTCGAGAGCAATGAATCCGGGTCACTTAAAGAATCCTAAAAATCTCGGAAACTAAAAATGCTAGGTTAATGCAATAAATTGTATTTAATAGACAATGTAATACTCCTTAAATGAAGGTATTAAAACTTCTTAGTTATTGTAAAGTTATATCATAAAAAAATCAAATTTGAAAAAGGGCCACTTTCGAAGATGGAACTACGAAATTACAGCATTTGGTGTTGCTTTTGTTTGTAATCTGTCATTTATGTGGGTACATAAACCATGTTGATAGTGCTCTATATTCATTAATCAAGCTGAAATTATGTCGCTTACGCCTGAAGAATGCACCAGAATACTTACAATGCTGGAAACCGGCCGGAGTCAGCGCGATACAGCCAGGACTGTCGGTGTGTCGCTGTCAACAGTACAAAGAGTTCTCCGACGTTACGAAGAAACTGGTTCTAACCTACGCAGACCAGGAACGGGCAGAACCAGGTGTACCACAGCACGAGAAGACCGATACTTGGTGAACACCATGCTTCGAAATCGCTTTCTCACAGGAACTGAACTCACCAATCAGTTTCGACGCCTCGGAGGAAGTAACCCAAGTGCATGGACAGTAAGACGTCGGCTTGCTGAATCTAACTTAAAACCCCTTAGACCTGCAAACGGCCCTAAACTGGAGCGTGGGCATCGTATTTCGAGACTAAGGTATGCCCAGAGCCACGTAAATTGGAGTATTGAAGATTGGTCAAAAGTTATGTTCTCCGACGAATCAAAATTTATGCTCTACAAGCACGATGGAAGACACAGAGTGTATCGAAGACCAGGGGAAAGATTCAAGCAAGCATGCATCGAAGAAAAAGTAGCCTACGGTGGTGGGTCTGTACTTGTGTGGGCCGGAATTTCTTCTGAAAGTCGCACAGAGCTGGTGATCATAGAAAACGGCTCTTTAACTAGCGTAAGATATATGTGGAAGAAATCCTCAATGATCACGTTGGTCCATTTATGGTCAAGTTAGGTGAGGATGCTATATTTATGCATGACAATGCCCGACCTCATACAGGTAGGATTGTGAATGACTACCTTCAAGAGATGAACATTACTCGTATGGAGTGGCCAGCGCGCAGCCCGGATATCAACCCGATCGAGCATGCTTGGGACGAGCTAGGCTGATGCGTAAAACAACGAAACCCTCCCCCAATCACGCTTCGTGAGCTCAAAATTGCTCTCACAGAGGAATGGGAGAATATTCCCCAAAATCGTATAAGGAACTTGGTGTACAGCATGCCAAACCGCGTAAACGCAGTAATGGAAGCACGAGGAGGCAATACGAAGTATTAAAATTCAAGAAAATCGTAATAAAGTTCAAAAATTTCATGTTTCCTATTTTTGTTTTAAGGAGAGATCAGCAGTTTTTTCTTTATGTAATTTTGTGTTAATAAAATGTATGGTGACTCATATTTTTTTTACTTTCATTTAAGGAGTATTACATTGTCTATTAAATACAATTTATTGCATTAACCTATCATTTTTAGTTTCCGAGATTTTTAACATTCTTTAAGTGACCCGGATTCATTGCTCTCGAGTGTATTTTTTTTTTGGAATGAAGTGTTTAGAAAGGTTAATAGCGCGGATCTAGTGCTGTTGCTAAAATAAATGTTTCATCATTCTCTAAGTAATCAAATCTATCATTGATCCCAGCTATCAAATTCAGTATAAAAGCATTATATTCAGGGCTATAATAAGCATTATCATCCATAGCCGTAGTGTTCTTGATACGTTCTTTCTAAGACTTTTCGCAAACTGTTGATCAGCGGTATGGCGTCAGACAAGCAAGCAGACTCTTGACTAATGGACTTTGTTGCTTCTTCAAAATAAGTCAACGCAGAGACAACCTGTTCTAGTAGTACCCACTCTTCTGTAGCCAATTCAGTTCTACATTTCACATGGGGTAAAGATGCTTGAACTGCAATTCGCTGCTCAAGAAGTCTCCTAAGCGCGTGAAGGGTAGAATCCCAGCGAGTGACGACATCCTGGATGAGCACATGACAGGGAACATTATGAGATATTTGTATTTCAGTAAGGATTTTACGACCTGACGTAGAATGACCGAAGTGACTAATTATAGACCTCGCCTTATTAATCATTTCAATTATTTCTCTTCTCCCGAAAACGTATCCTTCAGCACAATTGTTTTCTCTTCTCCCGAAAACGTATCCTTCAGCACTAATTGTAAAGAGTGTGCCATACATCTGATACGTTCCACACCCACTTGTGTTACAGCAAGCCCCATATTCGGTGCATTATCTGTTACTACAGCTCGTACCTGTTCCACGATACCCCAATCTTGAAATAACTGACGTAAGTTTTCAGCTATGTTTTTACCGCTATGTCTTTCGCCTTCAAAAGGAAATACTGCTAGGCAGTAGTTCTTTAGCTCAAAATTGTTATTCAGTCCATTAGCAGTCAGACTTATAAAGTCGTTCACGAATGAAGAAGCGTCGCTAGTCCATAAGTCAGTCGTAACAATTATGTGCGGAAGTTCTTGCAAAAGTTCTTTTATTTTCGTTTTCACACGACAGTAAATGTCTGGTATCACATTTTCAGAGATATGTGGACGGGAAACCATTTTGTATTTCGGGCACAACTGTTTAATGGTGCGTTGAAACCCCTGTTTATTTACTATATCGAACGACTCCATATCTACACTTTTAGTTCAGCTATCGTTTGCGTGATCGCTTTTGCTCTGGGGTCATCAGTATCATACATAACATTATTGTCCAGAATGTGTTCCAAAGTAGCTTGTTTTTGAGTGGCGGACCGGCCTCAGTCGTCGAGGTAGATGGGGTGTCGTTTTTCAACTCCTTTTCATGATAACGCTTCATGTGTGTCCACATGTTAGATGTCGTAAAGCCCTTCGATGAAACTGACTTACTACCACGAGAAACGCTGTCATTGCAGTATAAACAAGTTGCTTTTGTATAGTCATCCTGTTTTATTTGAAAATGATTACAGATGGAACTTGTACGTTTTAATGGCGTTGCCATTTTCTTTTATATAAAATAACTAGCGGACGTCACGCGGTTTCACCCGCGTAGTTCCTGTTCCCGTGGGAATACGGGAATAAAATATAGCCTATGTTCACCGCAAAGAGTGTCGCTTCACCAACAGTGAAAGAATTTTTCAAATCGGTCCAGTAGTTTCGGAGCCTATTCGTTACAAACAAACAAACAAACAAAAAACAAATCTTTCCTCTTTATAATATTAGTATAGAAAAACACTATAACAGTCCTCACTAGTCAGTGTCAATAATTAAACATAATGAATCACGAAATAAAAGCGGCGACGTAACGTAAATTGAAACACGAAATTTCTCAACCAAAGCTTAGCAAGCACTGGGGCCGGGGCGGGGGACAGTGTGTTGGCCGGCCGAAGCGACCGTTGAGACGACGCGACGCGACGCTTAGAGCGGCAACGTCGCACGCGTCGTTCGTTTCGCGCGCTTTTCGAACTGGTTGATCGGCCGTGTTGTATCGACGTTGCCGATATATCGGTATCGGTATCGTTACATTCCTAATTACAATATCTTGATGGGAATGAAATGAAACAAACCTTTTATGAAAAATATTTTAACTGACTTCAAAAAAGAGGTTAAATAGTGAAATAAAACAAACCTTTTATAAAAATTACTTTTTTAACCGACTTCAAGGAAGGAGGTTAGTTAAAAAATAACAGGCTTTAAAAATGAAGTTGCTGTAACCATACATTGCCTTGGTAGTCCATTGAAATGTTACAATTTAAGGACCGAATATTGCACTTAGAGGACGTAATTTTATTTTTGGGACATGTGTGGGGGGTCAAAAGAAACTTACCCTCAAGTTTGTAGGCTCGCCACCCTTGTCCCCCGGCCGCAATCTTAAAAAGGGGTGAAAACACTTTTTTCCCAATATCTCGGAAACTATGAGTCTTATAAAAAATTTGTGAAATCATAATTTGTATCAAATTGATTTGCCTACAAATATGTTAAACAAATTTTTGCCCTGAATTAAAAATTAAAGAAGTTATAAACAAAAAATTGAAAATAAAATTATAAAAATTGTCTTTTTTTGCTCTGTGGCGTTTTTTTATATATATTTTACAAAAAAAATACCTCAGACCAATCTTGTAGATGATCTTTTGAGGACGTTTTTTTTTTTTTAAATTTCTCCTAAAAGATCATCTACAAGATTATTCTGAGGATTTTTTTTGAAAAATGTATAAAAAAAAGTTATAGAGCAAAAAAGAAATTTTTTTGTCAAGTTATATACACATTTGTAGGCAAAACAATATGCTACAAATTATGCATGCACAATTTTTTTGTAAGACTCATGTTTCCGAAATATTGCGACAAAAGTGTTTGTTTCCCCCCTCTTTTCAAGATGGCGGCCGGGGGACTAGGGTGGCGACCCCACAAACTTGAGGTTAAGCTTCTATTGACCCCCCACACATGTCCCGAAAATAAAATTGCGTCCTCTAATAAATGCAAAGCTCATGTAACATTTCAATGGACTGGAGAGAGTTACTGATACGCCGTGGCACCTCCAGCGCGGCATAAGTGCAACAATCAGGCCACCTTGGGATGGAGAACATGATGAGAGCAGTTTTTTTACTACGAAAATTTATATATGAATAATAAAATATGTGGAAATGACGAATTTACACGCAACGGTTTATGCCTTATTTTGCAACATTATTTATTAATTTATTTAAACTTTATGCACAAATGATAATTGTAAAAGCATTATCCACCAAACATTGGGTGATGCAGAGATAAGTTTGAGTAGGTGCTCAAAGAATATGGTGAAACAATTAAGAATTAAAAACATTAATGGTGGAATTTCCTAAAAAGTGTATGAATTTTACCTTGGGAACCTTGTCACCTTCCGCCCCGTTTGGCCCACAAGCCACAAGTCTTTATAAGCTTTTACGTACATAAGTGTGGTACAAAAATACACAAATAAATAAATAAAATATGGGAAAGACATACAAATATATACTTATTATTAAATTAGGAGTGGCTGGTAAGGAAGCAGTGTTTCCTACAAACCGTTCTGTTGCAACCAAGACAGTAGGTTTTTGCAGGCCGCGCAAGCTCGCCTCAAGCGCTGCTTATTTCTCCCTAAAAGGAACTCATCGAGCCGGTGGGTAACGTCATAACGTGTGGTTGCAGCAGACAGTCTCACGGCTGTGTCGGGAAAGGAAAATCAAGTGGTAGAATTGCGGGATAAGAGGGATTTGGCCAGTCGGATACGGAAATTTCTATGAGACAGAGAAGGAGTATGGTGCCGGTGAATAATATATGAGTTGAGGACTGAGACATTTAAAAGTCTTTTGAAGAGCTTCTTGTACCACATCATTTTTATCAAGCCAACCCATCATGATATTGTAATCCAATAGATTAAGATGGGTTTGGTTGAACCTCGAATGGCCTGTTGTAATCCAATATCAAGATGGGTTTGTTTGGAGGCACCGCAGCGAAATGATGATCCATTAGCAGCACCGACGCCATCGACGGTGCTGCGAATGGTACAGGGCCTGGAGCACAAGGGCTAGACCTTGTGGATGGACAATTTCTATCAATTGCCTGCACACTGGCACGTCGTTTAAAGTCGATTAGTTTCAATTGCGTGGGAACCTTGCGCACCGACCGTAAGTTTATCCCACAAGCCATCACAACGCTAACGAAGGGAAACATGCTCCCGGGGCTGATCACTGGCCTCACCTCGGGGGACATCGATGTCATGGTATGGCGAGATACTAATAGAGTGGCTATAATCTCGACATACCATGGCAACGCTGTACGAGTCCGGTTCGCTGCCTGTAACAAATGATACATTGCTTTCAAATGTGAAACTTATACCATAAGTTCCCGAGACCACTGGCACCGGCTATCGGCGCCGCAGCATAACGGCCACCTCGACCGCGACCACCGCTACCACCACGGCCTCGTGTCATCCCTCGTCTGTAAAACATGCAATTAAAACCTGCAATAGCGGATCATTTATTTATTTTTATTTAATCATTCAATATGTGCAAATATGGGTTACATAGTTGTTAAAGGCAGTAGGTAGGTTCAGTTTCACCATATTTCACCATTATAGGCATGCAATTTAAACAGTAGGTAAAATTATCAAAATAGTGTTAGTCTATATAAAACTTAAATTGTCAAGTAGTCATTAGTTACATTCGTAATACGCTTAATGTCACAAAAATATTAAATAAAATCTTAATCATAAACAAATTTAAATGGTTATATGTATAGCTTATTTGAAATATTAATATTAGTTATGTCACTATGTAAAAATATTAAATAATATCTTAATCTTTACAGTTTATTTAGTTTACAATATCATTTTAGTATTCAATAGGTTTTGAAGTAGTGAATGTCAAATATAGTTTTTAAAGTTGTCAAAATAAATATTAATTAGGTATACCATTTTTATCAAATATATACTGAACACACCACAGCTAAGGCAATTTGTAGTGTCGCAATGAGCCATCTGACAAGAAATCCCCTACGGAGTAATAACATTTTTTTTATTAATTATTCACGCAGTTGCTTTTTAAATAGTATTATATATTACTATATCTTTGTAATGGTTCTGATACATTCCAAAACATTAATGAAAATCCGTGGGGCCAAGCAGAATATACCTTTGCTAGCAATTTAAAAAAAAAATTAGGATCTTTATCAATTTACACCCACTTCTGGTTAAATAGGGCTCACGGGCGAAGCCGGGGTGCAGCTAGTTAAAATAAAAACTAATAGTACCCGAGGTCGTATCACGGGCGAAGCCGGGGGTACAACTATTTAAAAAAAAACGAATAGAACCCGAGGTCGTATCAAGGGCGAAGCTGGGGCCACGGCTAGTTAAAATAAAAACGAATAGTTAGAACCTGAGATCGTATCACGGGCGAAGTTGGGGGCACGGCTAGTTAAAATATAACTAATAGTTAGAACCTGAGGTCGTATCACAGGCGAAGCCGGTGGCACGGCTGGTTAAAATGAAAACTAATAGTTAGAACCCCAGGTCGCATCACGAGCGAAGCCGGGGGCACGGCTAGTTAAAATAAAAACTAATAGTTAGAACCTGAGGTCGTATCACGGGCAAAGCCGGGGTCACGGCTAGTTAAAATAAAAACTAATAGAACCTGAGGTCGTATCACGGGGAAAGGCGGGCACGGCTAGTTGAATTAAAAAAATAAAAGTAAAATTCCGATTAAAAAAATCATTAAAGTTCAAGGTCCACGAAAGTCGTATCTATACTCAACTAAGACAGTACGTATTAGATATAAAATGACTGATTTAGGTCATTGATCTAGCTCGACAACAGCCGTTTTAGGTTGGGCATGATTTCGATGGAATGTTACGCAACATTTTAGATGTTTTAGATTTACATCTGATTGATCTGATGCTTAGGAATGATTAATATAAACATGAAAATGTACTGCGCACATCGCCGCCATTGCGGTGAAAATTGCAAAGAATATACTTTGCGATAACAATTTTTATCCGAAATCTTTATCAAATTCACAATCTATGTAATTTAATATGTTCTTTAACCTACCCACTCATTGTTAACACTATTCGAATGTTAAAATATCACCACAAAGAAAATATTTTAAATGATATTCACGCAATCACTACGACGCCGCGAGCGACGCTCCGAACCGCTATATCGAACGAAAAAAATGAGTTCAGAAATTTGAAAAAAAAAAGAATGCAAAGTAAGTTCTAGAGCCGGCCATTGTTCTACGAATCTATGCGGAACTTTTTTATGAGCAAGTTAGGGCAGGGACGGCGCAAGTTTAGTGATGTTATAATTCTCAGGCGCCCAACGCGGAAGGCAGCGAGAACGACGTGCCCGTAGTCACCGAGGGTGAGTTAGGGGCGGCTGTCCTGCGGCTTAAATCCCGCAGAAACACCGCCCCTGGACCCGACGGTGTGAAGGTATAGTTATAGATCCATAAAACCTCTTTGTGTAATAATATATAAAGATGTTCATTGTAATAAATGAGATAGTATTCAGCAGACAGTCGTTTGATTGGTATCCCGACACCCAACATTATATGGCGACCCTGCCATGCCATGTCTTAGGTTTCGGATTGCATTCGGTCGAAGTGCCTACTAAGACAATGTGTAACTTAAAGTATTTTGTGCTGCCGCGCGTGTATATAGAACCGAAAGTGAACTTACTTCCATAAAATTAAAAATGTGCAATTCAAATTCAAAACCCCAAGATCTTACCATTATAATTATTCTTATATTTTAACTATACAATGTGAACTTAGTAAGTATGTTGAAGCATTTCCTTTGAAAACTAAATGTTCTCTAGAAATAGCTAAAACTTTTGTAAATAACTTTATTCTAAGATACGGAATCGCGACTGACAGGGGTTCTGAGTTTTTATCATCAGTTTTTAAAGAAACGTGTAAACTTCTAGAAATATCTACTTTACAATCTACTGCCTACCATCATCAGTCTATAGGGTCCTTGGAAAATACTCATAAACATTTAGGTAATTTTTTAAGGATTCAAATCGATAACCATCCGGGGTCATGGAGTACATGGCTGCCCTTTTGGTGTTTTACTTACAACACATCTGTGCATGATTCCACTAAATATACACCCTTTGAATTATTATACGGTAAAATATGCAACATCCCATCTAATTTAAGTCAGAATAAAATAGATCCACTTTATAATCATGACGATTATCCCTTAGAATTAAAATGTAGACTACAAACATCTCAAAAAGAGGCTAATCAGAATTTATTACACAGTAAATATCATAGAAAACAAAAGTACGACCGTAACTGTAACCCTATAACATATAGACAAAATGACTTGGTACTTGTGAAAAATGAGACTGGAAACAAACTCCAAAGTATTTATAACGGCCCGTATCTAGTGATTAGAGATGTATCACCAAATGTAGAGATACTAAAAAATGGTAAATTAGACTTAGTCCATAAGAATAGAACAAAATTATATTGTTCTTAGTTTTATTTTTATGTAATTTCAGTTTTTTTTATATTGTTTTACAAAATATACCTTTTATTTTTTTCTACATTCTTTACTATATGTGCTTGTATTGTAAGTAAATAGATACATACCGGCTGTAGATTTAGTAGTGTGCAATACTTGCACACGTGACTCTACTGCCTACACTCGTTAATATTTCGTGATAAAAAAAATGTTTTTTTTTTTTTCATGTCAAATTTGATTTTATTTGCAAAGAACTTCTGCCTGTACCCACTGGCCAATAATACGTGAACTTAAATTTAAGTAAGTACTTAATAATTATTAATAAATCTAAAAAGCGAAAGATTGTAAATGATACTCGCATAATGCCTATTTATTACCCAGTGCTATGACCTCTAGCGTCCAGCTGATCGTTTGTAGGTATTAGGCATACTGGCTGCGTTCGACGTTCACTGCTCACTTTTTGCCGTTTTTTGGTACGGAACTCGCCCTTGACCGGTTTTTCTGTTTCATAGGTTCACGTATTATTCGTCAGTGGAGGTTAGGCAGAGTTCCCGTTGGAATTAAAAAACGAATTCAATATGAAAAAAGACTAAAAAAAAATGTTTTTTTTTTATCACGAAGTATTAACGAGTGTAGGCAGTAGAGTCACGTGTGCAAGTATTGCACACTACTAAATCTACAGCTTGTATACTTAAACAATTTTTATTTTTGGAAAAATGTATTACTTTTAAGATTTATTTCGCAATGTTTAAATGTTGGTAACTTAGCAATTAAATAATAATTATTGTTATAATTATTATTTAATTTCTTTTCGGGGAAGGTGTGAAGGTATAGTTATAGATCTATAAAACCTCTTTATGTAAATAATATAAAGATGTTCATTGTAATAAATGAGATAGTATTCAGCAGACAGTCGTTTGATTGGTATCCCGACACCCAACCTTATATTCCAGGCCGTGCATGGGTCCTGGCTCTCGAGGAGCTTGGGCCTCGACTTATGGGTCTTTATAGCGCATGCCTCGAAAAAGGCCAGTTTCCCAAGGTCTGGAAGACAGGGAAACTGGTCTTGATTCGAAAGGCGGGGCGACCGGCAAATTCCCCATCAGGGTACCGGCCGATCGTGTTGCTCGACGAGGTGTGCAAGCTCTTTGAGCGCATTATTGCACAACGCCTCGTCGGGCACCTCACACGCGTGGGGCCTGATCTGGCGGATAGCCAGTTTGGCTTCCGTCAGGGACGCTCCACCGTGGACGCGATCATGCGCATTAGAGGCCTGACGGAGGAAGCAGTCTCACAGGGTGAGGTGGTGGTGGCGGTGTCCCTCGACATCGCCAACGCATTCAACACCTTGCCCTGGAGCTGCGTCAGGGAGGCGCTTATCTATCATGGAGTGCCTCCCTACCTCCGTCGAATTGTCGGGGCTTATCTCTCCGAGAGAGCCATAACTTACCCGAGCTGGCTAGGGCCGGGTCGGCGAGATGTGTCGTGCGGTGTTCCACAGGGATCGGTGTTAGGACCGCTCCTGTGGAACATCGGTTACGACTGGGTGCTGCGTGGTCCGTTGCTCAGAGGGGTCGGCGTAACGTGTTACGCTGACGACACCCTCGTTACGGCGCGGGGAGCAACGCACCGTGACGCAGCACTTAAGGCCACGGCAGGGGTTGCTTAGGTCGTAGGTCGGATTCGGCGGCTGGGTCTCGAGGTCGCCCTTCACAAATCCGAGGCTCTGTGCTTCCACGGACCTCGGATGGGGCCACCTGCGGGATCCAGCCTACAGGTAGGGGGCGTCAGCATCGGCATCGAGCCCTCGATGAAGTATCTGGGGCTCGTACTCGATGGCCGGTGGAACTTCGGACATCACTTCCGAAGTTTGGTCCCAAAACTGAGGGGAGCATCGGCCACACTCGCGCGGCTGATGCCCAAAACCAGGGGACCCAACGCTCCCTACAGGAGACTGTACCTGGGGATCGTGCGAAGCATGGCCCTATACGGGGCTCCCGTATGGGCGGAGACCCTGACGGCCATCAATGTGGCTAGACTGCTGAGCCCGCAGAGAGTGATGGCCGTCAGGGTGATAAGAGGATACCGCACGATCTCCGGTGAGGCGGCATGTCTCCTAGCCGGGACCCCTCCATGGGACCTGGAAGCGAGAGCCCTTGCGTCACTGTTCAGATGGCGCAAGGAGGCGCTGGAGCGGGGCCAAAGGCCCGCTTATCGAGAAATCGAGGCCCAGCGGTCCCTACTCCACCAGGAAACCGTGGAGACATGGAAGGTGCGACTTGAGCAACCAAAGGGGGGATTCGCCACAATCGCGGCCGTCAGACCGGTCATGGACGAGTGGCTGGAGAGGAGACACGGTGCTCTCTCCTACCGGTTGACACAGATGCTTGCCGGGCACGGTAGCTTCGGTAGGTATCTGTGGCGGAAACACCGGGAAACCACGGCCGAGTGTCAGCACTGCGAGGACCGCAGCGATGACACGGCGCTCCACACACTGGTGGAGTGCACGGCGTGGGCGCAACAGTGCCAGGTCCTCGTAGTGGGTCTGGACGTGGACACTCTCTCGCTCGAGACCATGGTGCGAGCCATGCTCTCCAGCGGGAGTAAGTGGGACTGCGCCGCCTCCTTCTGCGAGCAGGTCATGCTCGTGAAGGAGGCGGCGGGACGGGTACGGGAGAGAACTCTCCCACCCGAGTTCCGCAGTCGGCGGCCTGGGCGCCGCCGACGTGTCTTCGCCGAGGACTATCGGCCACCATGACCGGGGGCCTGAGGACGGTGACAGGGCGGCTCACCGTCCTTACAGAAGCAGGCCCATGACGGCAGCGTGACGTGAGTGAGACAATTCACGCACGCCCCCCCTTAGAAGCGGGATCACACCCGAAACCTCCCAAAGACGCGGGATAGCACCCGAACCACCCCCTGGGCGAGGCCGCAGTAGCGGCCGTGGGTCTGTTGGGAGTCCTGGGACATCCTTCCGAGGGTTTACCCGGGGCTCCCAACCATAGACTGTTGGGCGTGACGTGAGGTTTTTTAGTCGGTAGGAGTCCGGCATAACATCCATGAGGATTTCCCTCACGTTAAACAAAAAAAAAATAATGATGTTATAATCAACTAAGTGGGAGCCGGTACGAAGAAGCTGATTTAGCGAATTGACCTCATACGCCATTTAATTCAAAAAGCTGATTCAGCTAAGTGACCTTCGAAGGGAGGAAGAAGTAACATTATATGTGTCCACTCAACGGTGCAATGGAGAACGAACACCTGAATTTGTTGTACACATATTAGTAGCGAAAAGGTGGAAGTATAGCGAGTGTTCATTCCTTACTAAGTTTATGCCATACTGCTGATCCTGAAAGATTCATATTAGGTCTTACCTATGTAATTGACGCTCGGCAGAAGTGGCCAGGTCAAATCAAAATAATTTCTGTTTGGCTAAGAATTTTAATTTCAAATTAATTTTATTTTAAAAACATGGAATTTATTTTCCAAAATTATTGATTTCCTCGCTTCTGTTCTGGAAAATTCGACCTGAAAAATGAACCTCGCGGTCGTCCGGAGACTTTGGTCGACAATGACGAATTAAAGGCGATTGTGGAAGCCGATGATACAAAATCTACGGCTGAATTAGCAACAGCTTTCGACGTTAGCATTAAATAATATTGGTCCATTTGCGTCAAATTGGCAAGGTAAAAATAGCTTGACAAATGGGTACCCCACGAAGTCAATGATCGCCAGCGCGAAGTACGCATCGAGTCATGCCTTGCATTGCTCAACAGACACACAAATGAAGGAATTTGGAACCGCATTGTTACTTGCGATGAAAAATGGATTCTGGTTTATAACGGCAAGCGCTCAGCAAGTTGGTTGGATCCTGGTTCAGCACCTAAACAATGCCCTAAACGAAAACTTACCCCTAGAAACGTGATGGTCACTGTTTGGTGGTCTAGCGCCGGTGTGATTTATCACAGCCTTTTACCAAGCCGGGGTGAGCATTACTGCAGATGTTTACTGTGAAGAACACAATGATGGAGAAGCTGGCACATCTCCAACCATCATTGGTCAATCGCTCGTCTCCGCTGCTCCTGCACGACAATGCGAGACCTCATACTACACAGCAGACGGTCTCCAAATTGCAAGAACTGGGGTTGGAAGCTCTCCGTCATCCGTCGTACGCATCAGACCTTGCGCCTACAGACTACTATTTTTTCCAGAATTTCGATAACTTCTTGGCGGGAAAGAAATTCAATACCCGAGAGGCAGTACAAAATGCCTTTAAAGAATTTGTTGCCTCCCGTACAGCTGTACATAAGCAGTATTCGCTGCCGCCTGCGGTACAGAAAACCGAGTGGGTATGCGGTAATATTACTAGAATAGAATAGAATAGAATAAACTTTATTGTACACCAATATAAATAATACAGAAAAGAAAGATATTACAATTTTATACATGTACAGAGGGCGGCCTTATCGCTAAAAAGCAATCTCTTACAGGCAACCTTTGGATGGATAAGACTGTTAAGAATCACAGGATATGGGTGGTCATTAGTGTAACGAAGTTTCGGATGTGATTTATTAATACACGTCATAAATTTGAACGTTTAAACATTCCACGTCATCAACATATACATGTCAATAAAACCATAAATTACATACACAAATACATACATACACAACTATATACATAAAGAATAGGTTAATAATATATATATATATACACACATACATATATATATATATATATATATATATATATATATATATATATATATCATACCATATACTCCTACATAATCAAAACTATGAGAACCAATTTCCCTCGCAATCATACTAGATCGCAATCGCAGAACTTTCTGGAACACCCAACAGTTGGTGATACAATGGGACAGGGTAAACTACCCTTTGATCCCTACCCCGCACGTGACCACCCGTGGATTAAACACAATGATTGCCAACATACATGAGGGATGCTGACGTCACAGTACACATTTATAGTGAGAATATATTAGGTGCTTACACATCAAATTGGCGTTTTTCGTACTGGCCACTTTAATTACGATTTTCTCCTCTTTGGTAAGGAATTCCAAATTCAAATTTTCCCAGCTATTTACTCATGTATTTATCCTTCGATGACCGTCATTCATTTGTTTTTTTCTTCTGTTTTTTTCTGTTTGCGTCACTCATTTTACAAAATGGAAAACTTAAAATATCGCATTATTTACGAGTACGAGTTCCGCCGTGGCACTAGTGCTGCGGAAACAACTAGAAGGGTGAATGATGTGTATGGCGGTCATGTTGCAAAAGAAAACACAGTTCGTTTTTGGTTCCAACGTTTTCGTTCAGGAAATGTCGACCTGCAGAACAAGCCCCGTGGACGGCCTGAGACTCAAGTTGATAATCAAGTATTGAAGGCTATTGTGGAAGCGGATCCATCGCAAACCACGTCCGAGTTAGCTGCAGGCTGCAGTGTTAGTGATAAAACTGTTTTAATTCACTTGAAGCAAATTGGGAAGATTAAAAAGCTTGAAAGGTGGGTACCTCACGAATTGACTGAAGCAAACCGGCAAAAGCGCGTCGACTGCTGCGTTACATTACTGAACCGGCACAATAATGAAGGTATTTTAAACCGAATCATTACCTGTGACGAAAAATGGATTCTTTACGATAATCGAAAGCGCTCAGCGCAATGGTTGGATCCTGGCCAGCCAGCCAAATCCTGCCCCAAGCGAAAATTAACCCCAAAAAAGTTACTTGTAAGCGTTTGGTGGACTAGTGCCGGTATTGTTCATTACAGTTTTCTCAAATCTGGCCAGACTATTACGGCTGATGTCTATTGTCAGCAATTGCAAACCATGATGGAAAAGCTAGCGGCTAAACAACCTAGGCTGGTCAATCGCTCCACGCCACTGCTGCTTCACGACAACGCTAGACCACACACTGCACAACAGACGGCTACCAAATTAGAAGAGCTTCAATTGGAATGTCCAAAACATCCTCCGTACTCCCCGGATCTTGCTCCAACAGATTACCATTTTTTTCGAAATTTGGACAACTTCTTGCAAGGGAAAAAATTCAACTCTGATGGGGCAGTCCAAATCGCCTTCACAGATTTTATTGATTCCCGTCCGACTGGTTTTTTTAGTAAAGGGATCAATGAACTACCTATGAGATGGCAAAAATGCATAGAAAACAATGGTTCATACTTTGATTAATTAAATATATTATATTTAAAAATATTCGACTTTTTGTTCCTCCTATACAAAACGCCAATTTCATATGTAAGCACCTAATATATATATATATATATATATATATATATATATATATATATATACACACACCTACACATAAATACACAATTACATACGAGTACCTGCATAGATACTATAATGCTAAATAATATTCTTTAACCAGTCTTTTGAAAACATTTAGAGACTGCGCGCGCCTTATGTTTATTGGTAAGGCATTCCACAACCGTACAGCTTGTACTGCGAAGGACTTGTCATAAAAAGATGTGGAATGACTAGGAATTTCTAATTGCAGTGATACTGATGACCTTAGAGATCTCAAATGTGTGTCATTGGGAAACTTAAAACGTTCTTTTAGATAAACGGGAGTAAAGGGGTTAAAGAGAGTGCTATAAAGCATAGAAAGAATATGAGTGTTCCGACGAAGACGAATCGGGAGCCACTCGAGCTGTCTTCGAAACTGAGATACGTGATCATATTTGCGTAACCCAAATATAAATCTAATACAAAAATTTTGAAGTCGCTCAAGTTTGTCTAGCTGCTCCTCAGTGATATCGAGATAGCTAACATCTGCATAGTCGAGTACAGGAAGGAGAAGGGTTTCTGCAAGCGCCCTTTTAGTGGCAGTTGGCAGGAAGTTACGTAATCTACGCAGTGAGCCTGCAGAAGCAAAAAGCTTTCGGCTAACCTCTCTCATTTGGGGACGCCAAGATAGTGTACTGTCGATCAAAATACCCAAGTCCTTTACCTCACTGCTAACTTGCAAGGCAACACCATCAAATTCGATATTCGGAAGGGTTGTCCATTGCACTTTATTTATCATTTGTGTACTCCCGACCAAAATAACTTGAGTCTTAGAGGGGTTCACCTTTAAGCCATATTTTCTGCTCCATTGACTGATGTACGCTAAGTCAGTATTAAGTATAGTAAATGCTGTAGATAGTTCAGACCATGAGGCTTGATTGTAGATTTGAAGATCATCTGCATAAAGGTGGTAGGAAGAAAATAAATGTTTCGAGATCGAATTTATAAAAATAGTGAACAGCAAAGGAGAAAGCACGCCACCCTGTGGAACGCCGACAGAAGTATTACACCAAGTAGAAAAAGATTCTTCAACGCAAACTCGTTGCCGGCGTCCAAACAGGTAACTATGAAACCAATCAATCACTGGTGGGGATATGTTAAAGGAGCGTAACATACCGAGCAGGATAAGGAAATCTACTGTATTGAAGGCGTTGGTAAAATCTAATAATGTAAGTACTGTGAGATTTCCCATCTCCATGCCAAGACGAATATCATCAGTCACCTTAATTAATGCGCTGGTCGTACTGTGGCCTGACCGAAAGCCTGATTGAAAAGGATTTAGGAGGTTGTGTCTATTTAGATACGCATTTAATTGGGAGTGAACAAGTTTTTCTAGGACTTTAGAGAGGAAAGGTAATATGGAAATAGGACGATATTCGGAGAAGGATGCTGGGTTTGATTTTTTAGGCAAAGGAATGATATGTGCGTCTTTCCAGGCTTTCGGAAACTCGGCGTAGATGAGAGAGTGGTTAAAAATGTGACATACAATTGACAGGATTTCGTCAATGACAGTCAGTACCATCTTCCGACTAATGTTGTCACCACCAATCGCATTTGAGCCTATCGACATTATACTCCTTTTAACATCACACGCAGATAATTGATCGAAATTGAACGGCGAATGGTCAGGAGTTGGAAGCGATGAAAGAAACTGCAATGTATTGTCTCTATTAGACTGGTCTAATGTGGACGAAGATGAGAAATGATTGTTAAGTAAATCAATATCAAGTGAGTTTGATATCAGATTTTGACGTTGCTTTCCAACTCCTAATGTTCTGAGAAATTTCCAGACCTTGGCAGGATCTCCGTTCTCGACCGAATTATAAATGTACTGGCGTTGCGCTTTCCTACACACCTTACTGCAGAGATTTCGTAACGCAATGTATTTCTCCCTGTTTATATCTGTCGCCCGTATATTGTATCTGCATTTTGCAGCAGCTTTTTTTGAAAGGAGATTTTTTATGTCGGCTGTAAGCCAGGGAGACGGAAAATGCTTAACCTTTACTGCCCGTACTGGTGCATGCAAGTCGTAAAGCTCCACAATTTTTTCATTCAAGTATTTAACTTTAGCATCAATCGTCTGTGCTTCATACAACGGATCCCAGTTGATGTTGCTAGCATCCTCACGGAGTTTGACTAGGTTCATGCCACTAAAATTGCGCTGCATAAGGAGTTTAGGCTTAGGTTTCGGTGGACGAACTTTATATGAGAGAAATATCAAGTCATGACAAGAAAAAGCGTTAGCTGGATACTGACCGTGTTTAGCAACAAGGTCCGTGGAAGAGACAAGTATTAAATCAAGAAGAGTTGGAGGGTGACCAGGAGCGTGATGGGTAGCACTAGAAGGCAAGACAGATAGATTACAGGCTTCGACTATGCTTAGAAAAGAAGAAGAACGGGAATCTTGCTTTAAGAGACAAGTATTAAAGTCTCCCATGATAATAGTTTGACTATAATTGGGTGAAAGTCGTTCAACTAAATTTTCAAACTTTTTTATTTTAATTACTATTCACACTACAGCGAATTTCGCTATACTTCTGGGTAGAATACCGCGCGGGACGCGGTACGCGCTCAGCAAGTTTTCGCCAGTTAGTAATTAGTGTATCGCCAAAGAATATACACGTCAGTTACGTTTTAATTTCGGCAGAGCATCTGACTTTAGTGATGGATAGCGATGAAGAGGCAGTTTTACTTTTACTAGCTTTAATTGACTCACCAGTTAGGAAAAGAATTTGGGTGCATGACATCAACAGACAACACCGAATTCATGGGGAATTCTATACTTTATATCCAAGATTAAGACTCAATGAAGATCGGTTTTTAAAGCATTCAGAATGACGTCTGAGAACTTCGATGAAATTTTAAACATGATAAAGAACAAAATTTGCAAATCGTTCACTAAATAAAGAGAACCCATTTGCCCTGAAGAACGCTTAGCAATAACGTTGAGGTAAGGAAAACAGATTTGAATATTAATTAAGGGAAATCTTTATTTTAAATAATTAGGAACTTTAGTTTCTTACATATTATTGCAACTTATTACTTAACCTATTAAGTTCTTATACGATTCGTGTTTAGTATTTCTGTCTGTCATAATCTATTTCGTTTTCGTAATCAAGTCCTCCAGTCAGTGAAGGTCCTGGAGGTGAAAGAGCATTATCTTGAATACTCTGTAGAGCAGACTGCAGTACAAAATCATTAGTAGACTGGGGACTACGAGAATAAGATGATTGTTGAGACACACAACGATCATTTTGGCTTGTGTTGGGCTCAGTGGTGTAGTAGTTGGAGACTACGTTCTTGCTCATCTTCCAATTCGCTTCCATCATAACCTGAGCTATTTTCATTTTTGTTATAATTTTACGTCGCTCCAAAAACCTGTCAATTGTTTTTGCATATCCAAGCATTACATGTTCAGTCGAAGATAATTTATCTGCTTTTACAGTACGATATCACTTTATCGACAGGATGGTCGTTAACAGACCTTTTTCTGTAAACCAAAGGTGAAGGATAACTTTCGGACGAAGCTCTTGAACTAGACCGTTGTGTTGAATTTTCATTAAAAATAAAAATAAAATAAAATAAAATTTATTCCCTTTGAAATTTTTAAAAAAATTATTTAGGTTTGTCAAAATTTTTGTGACTCTACCGGGGGTTCGGAAATACTACAGACTGAGAAGAACACCCCAAGAAACTCAGTCTGGTCCCTACTCTTCTAGTATCTTAGTATCTAATACAGTTTTTTTTAATGTAGAAAGGAGCAATTCGTGTCACTGCCAGGCAGCCTTGTCTTCTAGAAAGTCTTTAATGCTATAATAAGCTTTCTGGCACAATTTAAGTTTTATTAGTTTTTTAAATTTATTAACTGACAAACCTGTTATGGCTGTCGGCAATGTATTGTACATTCGAATACAATTGCCCGCAAAAGAATTGCTTATTTTATTAAGCCTAAATCTAGGTACAGCCAATTTATTCTTATTTCTTAAGTTTAGATTATGGATATCACTATTTTTAATAAATTTACTGTTATTTTTATGAGTATATAATAAGTTTTCATATATGTACTGTGAATACACAGTAAGTATGTTGATATCCTTAAACTTTTCTCTTAATGACTCCCGAATCCCCATACCATAGATATTTACCATAGATTTTTTATTAGATTCCGGTTCAGTAATATTCTGGGTATCAGATCCGATTTCTTCTTCTCTTGATACGTTAGTCAGTTTTTTTAATACCACTAAGGTGGCAGACAAGCATACGGCCCACCAGAAGGACCGGTGGTCACCGCAGCTTATGAACGTTTGCAACACCAGAAGTGCCACACTCGCGCTGCCGACCCTGTAAAAAACCTTCTAAGACCCCTTTTGAAGAACCCCATACTGTAGGCGTTTGGGAAAACCGAGGCAGGGAGGTCATTCCACAACCTAAGCGTGCGCGGAAGAAAACACCTATCAGATCTAACCGTGCTGGAACGCACCGGACGCAGTTGGAGCAAATCGTATGTGATCTTTCAAAAAATCCATTGATGATGCCCACTGCCATTTCGACGGGAGCAAAGAGCAAACGGACATCTGCATTTTTGCGAAAATCGTTTTTTACATAATTGAATTAAGAATTTTGTCTTCTATTTGGACATAATTTTTATTTTCTTAAAATCAAATATTTTGTGGTATTTTGCAGCGTATAAAAAGACACCTACACCCTTTTTTTAGAATGCAACGAAGTACACACGGGCATATACACTTGTCCGTGTGTGCGTCGGACAATTTGGCGCGTCGCTTCATATAAACAAAGGTATCAGTTACTTGACCGTTTCGTCACGGGAGGTTGACATATTTAAGCTTGCGAACTAAATATTATTATTCTAAAATCTGTGATTTATTCAACTACATTCCATAGTATACTGTAATTATAATAACATGTATAGCAGAAGGAATAAATAATTGTTAAATTTGGTACAAAATAGAAAACAAAGTGATGTTTACAACAGCGATTATCTCACAAATTTGATGGAAAATACAATCATGGAACAATGGGCGCTTGCACACTGCCACGATAACCGTAACGACACGATATCGTACGATATCGTAGGAGCGGTGTTTTGATACAATTACTACTACACGCTTTCACACTGCCACGATATCGTCACGATATCGCACGATATCGTGGACGATATTTACTGTCGTGACAATATACAGATACTTACAACAGTAGAGTAACTTCATAGAAATGAGCGAAACGGCTCACTCACACAGACGTGCGCATCTACTGACCCGTGACATTCCTGGAGCATGACTTGTAGTGAGCTACAAGTCATGCTCCAGGTATCGTTTTAGGGGTTTTTTTGGTATGCTGAGTACGAATCACGTGATAATTTTGCAATCCATAATGGCCGCCGCGCCGTAATCACGAAATTTTATGACGGGTATCGTTAAAAGGGTTTTTTGGTATGCTGAGTACAAATCACGTGATAATTTTGCAATCCAATATGGCCGCCGCGCCGTAATCACATAATTTCATGATGGGTATCGTTTAAGGGGTTTTTTGGTATGCTGAGTACGAATCACGTGACAATTTTGCAATCCAATATGGCCGCCGCGCCGTAATCACAAAATTCCATAATGGGTATCGTTTAAGGGGTTTTTTCGTATGCTAGGTACCAATTTAATGTAATTGGCCTTAATTTTACAATAAAAATCATTTGTCATAGTATTTTCGCATTGCTAGTTCAGAATGCCTAAACTTAACAAGCAAATCTTTTTAGTTTACTACTGTAAATAGCTTAGGCGGCCATATTGGATTGCAAAATTATCACGTAATTCGTACTCAGCATTCGAAAAAACCCCTTAAATGATATCCATCGCGAAATTTTGTGATTACGGTGCGGCGGACATTTTGGATTGCAAAATTATCCCGTGATTCGTACTCAGCATACCAAAAATCCCCTAAAACGATACCCATCATGAAATTTTGTGATTACGGCGCTATGGGGGGGCGTGCGTGAGCTCCTCACGGCACGCTGCCGTCATGTGCCTGCTTCTGCTGCCTTCTTCTGCCTTATGGCGATTTGTTTGTCCAGGTTATTTTTTCCCAATGTGATAACCTGCCCAAGGTAGGTATACTCCTGAACAACCTCCAGCCTCGATCCGTCGACGTATAGTATCCCCGGCGCGTGACGTGGTCATTGAATATGACCTTGGTTTTTTCTAAGTCCATGCACAGACCAACACGTCGAGACGCTCTGTTGAGGTTGTGCAGCGGAGACACTGGAACAGGTAAGCGGAACTTACCTGTTCCAGCGTCTCCGATACTATAAAGATGTCGTCGGCAAACCGAAGGTGCAAGATTCGCGCGCCATTGATGTTCACGCCACACCCTTCCCAGTCCAGCGTCTTAAAGATGTCCTCAAGTGCATTCATGAAGAGATTCGGCGATGTCACATCACCTTGTCTAATACTAACATTCCCCGCTAACATTTACCGCGGTGGTATTGCCATCCGGAAGTTACTACCCGTTCGCTCTAACTTTGCCGCTGGCGTAGAGGCGTATACCGGAATTGTTAATTACACGAAGTAAATTGACAGTAGCTAATGTCACTTCGTCATAGAAAATCCGCAACATTGTAAAAAGAAGTGACATTAGTTGCTGTCAATTTACTTCGTCTAATTAAAAAATCGACTTTAGTATGGAGCCGAGCGGCAAAGTTAGAGCGAACGAGCAGTAGTGTCTTGTTTTTTTAAAACCTCCAACAAATGACACAGTATGAACTCGAAAGTGTTCTGGGTCATTCGAAAAAAAAAATTAAACATTTCACTTCGCACACACAGTTTATCGAAGAGAAGGTAATAAGTTCCCTCTAAATATCGCACTTGTAGAAGAGGATCAACCCAAAATGTTCTTCTACAGTATCGTTTTTTCTCCGTAAATATAAAAGATAAAGTAAACGTAACTTGTTCACTGCTGCCATTATTGCTTCTAATATTTAAATTAGCTTTAAGAATCGCGCGGTTACTGGCGCAAAGCTACTAACCGAATAACAAGCTGTGGGTTATACTTATACTGTGTCATTTCGTTCGGTTATATCGTTCCACGATATCGTACGATATCGTGGAACGATGTCGTACAATATCGTAGAACGATATCGTACGATATCGTGGACGATATCGTGCCACGATATCGTGCAATGTGCAAGCGCCCAATCCCATGAGGGATCTTTTTTTTTAACGTGAGGGAAAATCCTTAAGGATGTTATGCCGGACTCTTGCCGACTAAAAAACCTCACGTAACGCCTAGCAACCTATGGTTGGGAGCCCCGGGTAAGCCCTCGGAAGGATGTCCCACTACTTCATACAAACCTAAGGCCGCCTCTGCGACCTCGCGCAGGGGGTGGTTCGGGTGCTATCCCGCGTCTTTGGGGGGGTTTCGGGTGTGATCCCGCTTCTAAGGGGGGGGGGGGGGGGCGTGCGTGAGATCCTCACGTCACGCTGCCGCCATGGGCCTGCTTCTGTAAGGACGGTGAGCAGCCCTCTCACCTTCCTCAGGCCCCCGGTCATGGAGGCCGATAGTTCTCGGCGAAGACACGTCGGCGGCGCCCAAGCCGCCGACTGCGGTACTCGTGTGAGAGAGTTCTCTCCCGTTCCTGCCCCACCGCCTCTTTTACGAGCATGATCTGCTCGCAGAAAGAGGCGGCGCAGTCCCACTTACTCCCGCTGGAGATCATAGCTCGCACCATGGTCTCGAGCGAGAGTGTCCACGTCCAGACCCACTACGAGGACCTGGCGCTATTGCGCCCACGCCGTGCTCTCCACTAGCGTGTGGAGCGCTGTGTCATCGCTGCGGTCCTCGCAGTGCTAACACTCAGTCGTGGTTTCCCGGTGTCTTAGCCACAGATACCTACTAAAGCTATCGTGCCCGGTAAGTCTGTGACAACCGGTAGGAGAGAGCACCGTGTCTTCTCTCCAGCCACTCGTCCATGACCGGTCGGACGGCCGCGGATGTGGTGAATTCCCCCCTTTGATTGCTCAAGTCGCACCTTCCATGTCTCCACGGTTTTCTGGTGGAGCAGGGACCGCTGGGCCTCGATTTCTCGAGACGCTGGCCTTTGGCCCTGCCCCAGCGCCTCCTTGCGCCATCTGAACAGTGACGCAAGGGCTCTCGCTTCCGGGTCGCATGGAGGGGTCCCGGCTAGGAGACATGCCGCCTCACCGGAGATCGTGCGATATCCTCTTATCACCCTGGCCGCCATCGCTGTCTGCGGGCTCAGCAATCTAGCCACATTGCTGGTCGTCAGGGTCTCCGCCCATACGGGGGCCCCGTATAGGGCCATGCTTCGCTCGCTCCCCAGATACAGTCTCCTGTAAGGAGCATTGGGTCCCCTGATGATGTTAACTCTGTATATCATAGACGTAGTAAACATATTGATGTAAAATTTCATTTTATACGGGAAGCTGTGTATATTAAATTTATTAAATTAGATTATTTAAGGACGATGTTGGGCATCAGCCGCGCGAGTGCGGCTCGTGCTCTCCTCAATTTTGGGACCAAACTTCGGAAGCTTGCACTGGACTGAAAAAGCTCATCATAATAATGAAAAAGACAACTGCAAAATCAGTAACAGGACCTTTATGATACGCAGTAAATTGACACAACTACATTATTTTGCTATCAATCATACGTGCTCTTTATTTGTTGTCATAGTTGGATATAGATTTTAAAAAGGATAACAATTATTGAATTTTTTTAATGAAATTAATTAGGGATCATGATTTAGAAAGTCCGAAGTAGAAGCAAAATATGGCGGTTGACTCATTTAGTAATTTATGTTGTACGAAGTATAAAAAGACATCTGCCGTATTTTTTAAAATATGAATATTACAGTTGACTGACCGCCATTACTTTCTTTGAAATGCTATTTTAATTAAGTACTCCAAATTTCAAGAAGCTAGCTTTGTAATTGTAAAAGTTATAACGTTTTTACGTTAAAAACGCTCTACTGAAAACTAGTGATTTTACAGATGTCCGTTTGCTCTTTGCTGCCGTCGATTTGCTGTAGCGACTGTAAGGTTTAGGACGAACTTTGTCCTGTAGTGGTTTTGGTAGTTTTCAAATATTTACCATAAATATCACGTAGATTTTTCCATTTCACTTTGTTTTCATCACCTGTAAAAAATATATTATTTATAATCAGCATTCAGGGGTAAGCAAGTGCATAGCCGGGCAAGGGTTGTGGGTGGTCGCAGCACTATTAAGATTCTTAAGGTGGTAAATACTGAGGAATCTTAGAAACCAAAGTTATAGTAAAAATGGTACTGCTCGTTCGCTCTAACTTTACCGCTCGGCACCATACTAAAGTCGAATTTTTAATTAGACGAAGTAAATTGACAGCAACTAATGTCACTTCTTCATACAATGTTGCGTATTTTCTATGACGAAGTGACATTAGCTACTGTCAATTTACTTCGTCTAATTAACAATTCGGGTATACGCCTCTACGCCAGCGGCAAAGTTAGAGCGAACGGGTAGGTAGTCATTTTTACAATAACTTTGGTTGACATTGAGTTTAAACAAGCTTTTCAACTCAAACTTAATTAATTTATTTTTTGCAGATTTTTAGCAAGTGGAGATTCATTTCGCTGTATTGCAAACAGTTATAGAGTGGGTTGTTCAACTGTCGCAGAAATTGTTAATGAAGTTTGTGATGCTATTTGGAATACATTACAGCCCATATACATGAAGCCTCCTACAGAAGAAATATGGAACTTAACATCTGAGGAGTTTTATAATTTATGGCAATTCCCCAATTGCCTGGGCAGTATTGATGGAAAACATGTCACTATCGTTTCTCCTCCTAATTCAGGCAGCAATTATTTTTGTTACCTCAAAAAAAATTCTATCGTCTTGATGGCAATAGTAGGACCACAATACAATTTTTTATGTCTCGATGTCGGAGGTTTTGGAAAAAATAGCGACGGTGGAATTTTTGAAAACTATGTCATGGGAAGGAGGGTTAATAATGGGACTATGAATGTTGCAAGGCCTAAACCATTGCCAAGAACTAATGATGTCACACCTTATGTGTTAATAGGAGATGAGGCATTCCGATTGCAAGGACATGTAATGAAACCATTCAATCAAAGCGTTTCTAGGGTTGATAGAAGAAAGGAAAAATACAATAAGCGCCTTTACCGAGCTAGACGCGTTGTTAAAAACGCATTTGGATTACTAGCTCAAAAATGGCGAATATATTTCAAACCTATGCACCTAAAAGTGTCTACAGCTAAAAAAGTGACAAAAGCAACATGCGTACTCCACAATTACTTACGCTCTAAAACTTGCAATACCCCATATTGCAAAATATTTATTTTAATACTCAACAAAATAATGAAACGAACAATGAAAATCAAAATTTAGAATATTTGCAACTTTCCGGCGATAGCGTACGCACACAATTTGTATTTTTTTTTAATGACGGTAGTGGTATTTAGTACCTAATTAAAAGTTGTAAATGTAATAATAATATTTGGAAAATAAAAACTTACCACTTACATTAAATTTCTCTCCTATCTCATCCCATATTTTATTTTTTTTAAATATATTATTATATTCCGGATGTGTCATGTTATATAGAACTGCATTACACTTCACCATCTCAATAAATGAATCTATACTCGTTCGTTTTGGTGATGCCATATTGCAAACGTACTCGTATCATTTCGCTAAGGTAAGGAATGCCATGCGTAACTGTTGTCATGTCAACCCCGCTTGCTGCGGGAGGGGCGGGGTGCATGCCGCTGCTACCGCGCCGCGTCGGCTGTCGGCATTTGTTTCGCTCATCAAGCGAAATTTACCTACGCGGTACTATGGTACCAACGATTTCACTCTAGCCGCGAAACTTCATACTAAATTCCTGAGCGAAACCCGCGCGGTATGTACCTATACCCACAGCGGCAGCGAAAACCGCTTATGTTTGAACAGGCCTTAAGAAGGGCATCAATAAACTGCCGCTCCGTTGGCAAAAATGCATTGATTGCATGGGTGATTACTTCGAATGAATGAAAAAAAATCTTTTAATTTTTTCATACATTACGGCAATTTCATAGGTAAAGACCTAATATTTCCTATAATTACGGAAGTTTGGCTCCTCGGGGATCTTGAGCCAGTCCGTCAAACAAAAAATTTATTCCAAAATCCCAGAAAAATCAAACCATGCAAAATAAAGTATTTTCGAATGTGATACGTGACTTAGAAAAGTGTAACACCGAATATCACGTCCCCGTAAGATTACGAATTCGAAACACTTTTAACAACGAATGCACGCTACCACGAAAAACTACACGCCGTAGCGAAGCGATATCGAATAACTAAATCTCTAATTCACTTTTTCCGAAACACTTAACAACGAATGCACGCTACCTCGAAAAACTTAACGCCGGCGCCGCGCCGTAGCCATGCGATCTCGAATAACTAAATCTCTAATTTCACCTATTCGAAACACTTCACAAAGAATGCACGCTACCACTAAAAACTGCACACCGTAGCCATGTGATCTCGAATAACTAAACCTCTAAGTCACCGTAAAAAGTCTTTATTTTTTTTAAATATAGAAAATGAATAGAACTGGATTCGAACCTGCCTCTTCTCACATACCGTGTGGACGCCTTAACCCTTCGGCCACCTAAACCTACTTCAGTGGTTAAGGCGTCCGCACGGTATGCGAAAAGACGCAGGTTCGAATCTTAGTTGACATGGTAGTCTTTATTCATATTATTATAACAATAACAATCAACTAAATAAGGAAAAAAAGTTTTTAAAATAAAAAAAAAGAAATTATCTTCAGTCTCGTGCGCGCACGCATTCCGCCGCGACGTGTGTGTGCTCCGCTGTGCCGTGTTTACTTACGCAAAATGAATGTGCTAAAGTGTAGCAATTGTAATATTGTAGTTGACGAGTTATTGTCGTATGTACAGAATAAAATATCTATAATCGATGAAGAAAGTTTGATCAGGATCTGTGTCTCAAATTTTCAAACAGAAGATATAGAAAAATCGAAGCTGTTACTGTTTGAATCCTTGCCCGTGGATAAACGTAAGCCGAACCGGAAAGGGCAGGGTAAAGGAAATCGGTCTTTAAGTGACATAATAGGGGCTTTTAAGTCAATCGATCCAGATCTAATACCAGTTTTTGTGGCACGTAATCTGGAAAAATTGCCCCCTATAACGTTTGACCACCTTGACGTATCTGATCTCCTCAAAAGATTAACACTTCTCAGGACAGATCTGAATGAGTTCAGGGACACGGTTGCGACACTTGAACATCTCGAAGAAGTGCGTAAAGAGATCAAGGATGTTAAAGGGCTTCTGGGGGGGATTAAATCCGGGTTCCGCCAGAGAAGCACTAAGAGCCCGGGTTGTTTACAGAGTGGGAGTGAGACAATTGTTGCAGATCTTGGCGCGGTCAGTAATGTCGAGATTGTAGAATCAATTACACCGCGAAGAAAAATACCGAAAAATACGCATGATAAAGTTTTGATTTCTTAACAAGATGAGGGTAGTCGTAACGGAAAAAACAGCGTTACAGCAGCTATTTTATCGTCACCGCATAGTACTGGAGGCGGGGCGCGCGACGCGGTGCCGGTGACGTCACCCGCGCTGCTATCTCAGTCAGCTGTTCGAAGTTACGAGCAAGCCAGTGTAAGCGTAGTGGGCGATGAATTAACTACGAACAGGAGCTACAGACAGGCAATTTTGAGTACTTGCAAAGATCATCCACAACAAGGATCTGAGAATGAAGGACAATGGACCTTAGTTAAGGGCCGCAGGTCTTCTAATAGGAATCGTTTCCTGGGCCGAAGAGGTATTGCAAGTGATACTGTGGCAACCGGGGCTTTTAAAGCAGCGGATAGAATGATTCCAATATTCATATCTAATGTGCATGTTGATACACTTGAAAGCGATATAGAGAAATATATACATAGTAGGATAGGTGTATTAGTTCGACTTGAAAGGATTGCTATGCAAAAACAGTCTACGTATAATGCCTTTAAATTTTTCGTACCTGAATCCCTGGAGCATCTGTTTATGGACAACAGTCTGTGGCCAAGAGGTGTTATTTTTAGGCGTTTTGTGCACTTCAAAACAAAGTCCTTGAAAGGGCAAGTGCGCTCAGATATCGGCCCAAACAAAACTGGTAATGAATAAAAACACCTACAAACTTGCTAGTTTTAATTGTAAAAATGTTAAGCGATCGATTGAGAGTATAAGAGACTTATGCTGTGACTTGGACATAATCGCGCTTCAGGAGACTTGGCTTCTGCATGATGATATGGCCTATTTACATTCAATTAGTGCAGACTTTGGATGTACTGGCGTTTCGGCGGTGGATACGACGCAGGAGATACTTCGTGGTCGACTGTACGGCGGTGTAGCCCTGCTGTGGAGAAAGAGCTCGTTTCCGAATGTGTCGATCGTTGAGTGTGGTAGTACGCGTATGTGTGCGGTAAAGATAACGTTAAACCAACGTTCCATACTAGTGATTAGTGTTTATATGCCAGTTGAAATTAGGGCAAACGTAGTGGAATTCACGGATTGCTTGAGTCGGGTGAGTGCAATTATTGACAGTACAAATATTGCGTATTGCTATGTGCTAGGAGACTTGAACGCCCATCCGGGTGGACTATTTTATAATGAAATGTCAAATTATTGTAGGGATTTGGAATGGAGCTGTGTGGACACAGAGTTGTTAGGTGTTCATTCTAACACATTTAGTTTTGTGAGTGAGGCCCACGGCACGAGGTCGTGGTTGGACCATTGCCTAGTTACTAAAGCTGCGCGTGACTCGGTCGTGCACGCATATATTAAATATGATACTCTGTGGTCTGACCACTATCCTCTTGTGGTGGAATGTGTTTTAAACGGTACATTTACTGAATGTTTTGAGATTACTAACAATGTAAATCTGGTCGTCTGGGGTGAAAGAAATCCTACACAAATACAGCACTACAGAGATACCTGCCACAAAAAGCTAGGTTACATTGACTTTCCGAACCAACTGAGATATTGCTGTGATAAATTGTGTAGGAGTCAGGAGCACCACAGTATTATAGACCAACTGTACAGGGATATTGTCAGCGCTCTCAGTGATTCCGCGTTAGTCGGCCGCGTGGGTGGGACCAGTAGGAGACGGGTGGTAGTTGGTTGGAACAGGCATGTGGCTGACGCTCACAGGGAGGCCAGGCAGAAACTTGTTAGGTGGCTGGACATGGGTAAACCTGGAGGCCCTGTTTTCTATGAAATGTGCGAGAGCAGGCGAATATTTAAGTCGCGTTTAAGATGGTGCCGGAGGAATGAAGAACAGATAAAAATTGACATCTTAGCATCACATCATGCGAGTAATGATTTTCGTTCCTTTTGGAAACATACGAACCGCCTAAGCCCCAAGCCGGGTCTCCCTGTGTCGGTCAATGGAGAGTGTGATCCGACTCGCATAGCAGAACTATTTAGGGAACACTTTAAGGTGAAATCGCCGCTGGGGTCCTCTGTGTTCGTGCGGGATAGGGTGGACGGTAGTGACCTGGGTACAAGATTTACAGCCAGGGAGATTAGCGATGTAATTAGTACGATGTCTAGAGGCAAGTCCCCAGGTCATGATAGTCTGAGCATAGAACACTTAAGATATGCGGGACCTCATCTGCCAAGAGTGTTGGCGATGCTTTTGAACCTGTGTGTGAGTCATGCCTACTTGCCTGGTGAAATGATTAGAACTGTGGTTACACCGATTCTTAAAAATAAATCGGGTGACATTTCTGACCCGGGTAACTATAGGCCTATTTCCCTGGCGACGGTGATTGCAAAAGTGCTTGATAGTCTACTTAATACTCTTTTCTGGACCTCTCCCGTGCGTTCGATCTGGTCTCCTATGATATTCTTTGGAGTAAATTGGAAAGAGCACGAGTTGCTCCTAAGTTAATTGACACACTCAGATATTGGTATGGGGGCCAGATCAACCAGATACGGTGGGCGGGTATGCTATCGGAAGCGTATGGATTGGAGTGTGGCGTGAGGCAGGGGGGGTTAAGCTCGCCGACGCTCTTCAATTTGAACATTAATGAACTTGTCGAGGTACTCAGCGGAGAAAGAGTCGACTGTTACATCGATGGGGTCTCTGTAAATAATATCAGCTACGCCGATGATATGGCTTTGTTGAGTGCCTCGCCTTGTGGGATTCGGCGTATGATATCTATTTGTGAAAATTATTGTACGTCGCACGGATTAGTATACAACGCTCACAAGAGTCAAATCATGGTCTTTGAGGCTCGCGGTAAATGTCCTACGACTGTTCCACCGGTACTGTTGAATGGTGTGCCATTGAACAGGGTACACAAAGTTAAATATCTAGGTCACATATTGACCTCTGACCTCAAAGACGATGATGATATTGATAGGGAGCGAAGGGCACTGTCGGTGAGGGCTAACATGATTGTCCGCAGGTTTGCGCGTTGTTCTGCTCAAGTTAAAATAACCCTGTTTAGGGCTTACTGTTCATCGTTTTACACGTGTAGCCTGTGGGCAAGTTATGCTCAAAAATCCTACAGTGCCCTTCGAGTACAATATAATAACGCGTTCCGGGTGTTGATGGGGCTGCCTCGGTATTGCAGCGCATCAGGGATGTTTGCAGAAGCGCGTGTCGACTGCTTCTATACAATAATGAGAAAAAGATGCGCATCCCTGGTGCGCCGTGTGCGGGGTAGCCCCAACAGCATCATGAGCTGCATTGCGAGCAGACTGGACTGTGCTTATGTCGGTCACTGTTGCAGGCTCAGTACCTCGGTGGTGAGGCTGCAGTTTTGAGTGATATAAGTACTTACTTAATTTTGAAAATATTTGTACAATTTTATGAATTTTTTTTTTTTTTAATTGAATGAATTTAAAATAATATTGAATGAATTGAAATAATATTATATAAATTGTATAAACTCAAATCAATATTGTTATAATATGAAGTTTACTAACATAGTTTTAAGTTTCATTTGTTACTAACATCATATGAGTCCGTGTTGCTTAAATAAATGAATTTTATTATTATTATTTATTATACTAGCTGAGCCCGCAACGTCGTTTACGTCACATAAGGTGTATGAAAGGAAAGGTATTTCTTCATCAGAGTCATCAAGCAGCGTCTGAAACTGCCCTGTTTGCTTAATCATAAATCTCTTTTATGATTAAGCCAACACGCCAGTTTAGGTTCATTCACATTCAAAGAAACCCCTACAATTAAAATTTTCAAAATATCTGATTCTTAATAGTTTCATAACTCTTTTATTTCTAAACCGATTTACATAAAACAAACGCTAAATGTTAACTGGAGCAAACCTCAACACAATAAAAAAAACCGCATTGCAATCGGTTGAGCGGTTACTGAGATTAGCGTGCACAACCGTACAGACAAACAGATATACAGATATACAGACATACAGACATACAGACAAACAGACAAAAATTCTAAAAATCAGTGTTTTGGGTTCTATTACGTTCATAAAGCCCCCCTATAATATTTTTTCTTATTTATCTTCAATGTACAGACAGCGACCTGTTACGATTTTATTATATGTATTGATATTGATTGATTGATATTGATTGATGACTTATGTCAATCAACCAAATCAATCGTTTGTCCATACAATACAATCAACCAAATCGAACAAGAAAAAACTTAAAAAAAAAAACCGGCCAAGTGCGAGTTGGACTCGCCCATGAAGGGTTTCGTAGCAGCAAGTAGCATAATATAAAAGTTCTTATTGTTGATTGATGTTTTAACACGTTCGCAGTGGTAGTGATTTTTCTAACCGAAAATTGCTCGTTTTTCCACTTTGGAAGTCCCTCTTGCGCAAACTATTCACTTTAGAAAAAATGATGTTTTAAACCTCAACAGCATTTTGGAAGACCTATCTATAGATACCCCACACGCTTAATGCGGTTCACAGAATACATCTAGTTACCAAGTTTCAATAGCATAGGCCGTATAGTTTCGGAGAAAAGTGGCTGTGAGACACGGACGGACAGACAGACGGACAGACAGACAGACATGACGAATCTATAAGGGTTCCGTTTTTGCCATTTGGCTACGAAACCCTAAAAACAGTTAACGTTTAAAATAGCACAAGTATGCGAGACCATCTAGAAATGTGGTAAAGTCCATTGTTTCCGTTTTTTCCAAATGTTTTTTTTATTTTTTCTTCCCTATTTTCTTTTTTCTTTGCTCTTTTGGTTTCTTGAGACTGTGAATTTAATTTTTCAACTATTAATTCTGTATGTTTTTGTTCCTTGTTTAATTCTTCAATGGTCTTATATAGATTCCATTTCTTCCTGCCCAATAAGGTGTTCCAGCGGTGGTGCCACGATTCCACCTCATTTTGTGTAATTGGAACAGTGGTCCCTATCGAACTATTTACCGACCAGATGTTAGGCGGAAACAATGGAGGCACATTTTGCAAGTTTGTCTGTACTGTGTCGATGTTTTCAGTAGTCTTTTTCTTATAAGTACCATTGACGTAGTATTTGGAAAACCAATCTGTGACTTTCACTGCATCCTTGGGTAATACTTTTTCTATTAGTATTTCAAAAGCCTCAGGTATCTCATCTGGCTTTAAAAAGGCCAACGCGGCCAAATGACGCATTTTGTGAGCAAAAGATGTCGATTCTGAGTATTTTTTGGAGAGACCAGTAGACTGGATATGCTTCCAAATATTTTGAGTCAGGTGGAAGTAACAACACTTGTGTTTAGTTTCAGGAAATACTTTTTTCACCGCATTTATTGACGCCTTCTCAAAGTCAGTAATTACTACATCAGGTTGCAAATTGGTTCCAAATTGAGATGCTTGCGACTTGAGAAGCTCAAAAAATAAGCAATAAATTTTCTCATTTTTGTTGGACAGGAGCCCAAACACCAATGGTACCACCTTCTGCACGGTATCGTGCAATCCAATTAATCCGTGCACCGTATAAATTTGATAAAAAACTGTTGGACAAGTACGAAATGTACCATCTAGGATCCAAAATGGTGACAGCTGGAGAAGTCTTATATTTTCTGATGTACCAAACAATAAAATACAATCTTCTTCATTACTGTAGTGAGCCAGCAGAAAATTACTGTATTTATCTGGAATGACTAGATTATGGAGCTTTTTTGGAGATGTAGGAACACCATCCATCCTTGCTCTATTTACCACCATTCTCATCGCATTTATACTGGGTAAGTAGGGGGCACTTCCATTAGGAATATCTTGAATCGCCGCCTGTATTACCTGTGCCGGTCCATCCATGCTATGCTTCGCTCGTCTTTTCAATCTAGCTCTCAATTTTAAGTCATCTATTACTTCTGGTTCAGGACTGTGACAATGCTCATTATTATATTTTATTATTTCCTCAACCCCACTATTGTTTTCCGGCAATTAATTACTGATATTAGTACAATTACATTACAAAATTATAAAACTAGACTACCTTTACAAAACACTTGATGTATTTTATCACTAGCTTTTGCTAGCTTCAGCAGTACTTCCGTGAAATGGGACCACCTAGGGAGTACCTATTTTCTACCGAAAAATCCATAAACGACGGAGTTCTGCGCGAACAAAAAATAATAATAAACGGTCGAATTGAGTAATCATCTTTTTTGAAGTCGGTTAAAAATAAGGGAATGGCCTCTACGAAGACTACATTCGAAAAGTGAAAAGAGTCATTAAAATGAACATGATGAGTTGTGTCAAGTATCGAGAAGTCTAGCCGAAGAATTAAGAAATCTATTTATTAAAAAAATTTACTTTGCTTATATAATATGTATTATAAATTTTGTTAATCAGAAATCTAACTACTTTTATAAATGCGAATGTTTGGGAGTGTGGATGTTTGTTACTCTTTCACGCTGTAACGGCTAAACGGATCTGGCTGAAATTCGGTACCTACAGAGATAGGTTATAGTCTAGGAACAGAATTTCACGCAGGCGAAGCTGCGGTCATCTAGTGAAATAAAATTATGCAACTTGTACGTACAATACTTAATAATACTTCTTACCTGAGTTCAATGATGTTATAGTTTAAAATGGGTAGATATCGCATTACCGCTCAAAAACTGTTGCGGACAAAGTCACACAATTGTTATAATTCCATTTAGTCGGCTAATAGCTGCGAGCGAAACAAGTCGTGTTGTGATCGGTTGCTGTGTGCAAAACGACACAGATAGCTATCCCTCTCTGTTTTAAATGTTTTGTATTCTCTATCGCATTCATAGATAAAATCTATTAGGTACCGATAGGTAAGCACGTGAAATTATTACTCAACAATAACTGAACGCTGTTTTGTATGAAGGTAGCATATCTTTACTTAAATATCATTGCCTGAGTTATTATTCGCGATCCACAACAGTATGCCCACTTCTTTACACACTGCCAATAACATTTTGTATTTAAACGCCTGTCTATAGCAAACAAATAGCCTTCGTGTAGCAATTGTCTTTTATTCTTTTTAGATAATAGAAATTGTAAGTTCGCCATCATCACCGACCGCAAATTCCTATATCAAGTATTGTAAGAACGGGTAATACAGCTAATATTTTTTCCCATGTACCCTCTTAGAATAACATTAAATATGTATTTTATTGATTGACAGATTGACACATCATTATGATTTTTTTTTCTCTATCTAGTTTATTGTTAGAATACCTAATATAGATAAAGACTTTTTACGATGACTTAGAGGTTTAGTTATTCGAGATCACATGGCTACGGTGTGCAGTATTTAGTGGTAGCGTGCATTCTTTGTGAAGTGTTTCGAATAGGTGAAATTAGAGATTTAGTTATTCGAGATCGCATGGCTACGGCGCCGGCGTTAAGTTTTTCGAGGTAGCGTGCATTCGTTGTTAAGTGTTTCGGAAAAAGTGAATTAGAGATTTAGTTATTCGATATCGCATTGCTACGGCGTGTAGTTTTTCGTGGTAGCGTGCATTCGTTGTTAAATGTTTCGAATTCGTAATCTTACGGGGACGTGATATTCGGTGTTACACTTTTCTAAGTCACGTATCACACTCAGTATTTTCGTGTACTTTAGTGTTCTCATATATAGTACTAGCTGATGCCCGCAGCTTTGCCCGCGTGAAATTTGTTCCCGTGGGAACTTATTCCCTTATAAAAAGTAGCCTATGGGTTATTCCAGACTATAATGTGTCTCTGTACCAATTTTCAGCCCGATCCGTTCAGAGGTTTGAGCGTGAAAGAGTAACAAACATCCACACTCACAAACTTTCACATTTACAATATTAGTAAGATAGTCAGAGTTTATAGAGTTATGCATCTTCAAACAAAATTATATCAAACGCACCGAGCGCGGTTTACTTGTGTGCGTGCGCAGTGCCTACGGGTGCGTCGCGTCGGGACAAGCCGCGCGTCACGCACACATTTCAAAATGAGTACTATAGTCGGTTCATAGTTAATTTACCTCTAGCGCTGATGTTGGCTTGCTTGATTTTCGTGTTACCATACTAAGATTTTGTTTATCCCATGTACTCTAACCTTAAAGTCCAAACTTATTTTCTTTTTTGTTGCCGTTTTTCGGGCGCGGAAATTATTTAAGATATAGAAGGGGTAACTTCACCCTCCTTGGTGATGGTAACGAGTGTCTTTTTTAAATGTCCATATCAATAAAAATAAAACTTAAGTACGATCTTATAGTATCAGAATCACGTGTTTAGTAAAGTTATGTATATTGACAATTAGATATTCACATAAAAAATTAATTGTTAGTGCTAACGTTTACATCTCATAATCTCCCCTATTTCGCGGCAAAATGTCTTAAGCTGGCACTCATGGGGGGAGTTTACTGTAATACCAACATACAGAAAACGATCTGTCAGAGGTAAATAAACTGTGAACGGATTGGAAAGCTCCCAGCTGGTAAACCAAGCGTTCAATTAGTGTTGCCGCGACCAGCGTGCGCGTGATTACGAATACCGCCTCTACACATAGGCCAGCGCATCGCCGACTCGCTGGCGGTGCGCTTGCCAACGCGCTTGTGAGTTCATCCACACATTGGAAGGTCGTTCCAGGTCGTTCAGTATGGTTTGGTTCGAGCCAATGTGAGGACGGATTCAAAATGGATGTTGAGTCGCTAACAGCTGCAGCTGTATATTTATTCACAGCTTATAATTACTTTGTAAATGTGTACAAGAAAAGGGTGATAAAAAAGAAATGGCAAAAAAGAAGATGGTGGATGTTATCAATACATCGAAACAGAACAAGGTAATTTTTTTATTAATAACTAGCTGACTCGCGCAAATTCGTTTGCGTGATAAATCAAGAACCGCTCGACCGATTTTGTGCAAACTTCACATAAACCATCTACTAAATAGTCCGAACAAAGCCTAAACATTTGGTTTGGATAGGTGACCCCGATCTCGAGTTATAAAATTACAACGAAAAGTGGCATTGATTTTTATATATATAGATATGAAAAATAAATATAAAATAATATGAAATAGGTAGGTACTAATTTTGTTGAAAATGTATAATGAATATAATTAGGTACCTTTGTGGTTTACATCCGCGAATCTATTTTGTTATTTGTGCAGGAGTAGCATGGATAAACAACTAGCAGAACTTCTCGCAGAGCCATCAGGAGAGTTAGATAATTTTGTTCGGATGTCATTTAGAGATTTTGAATACCTGCTACAAAAATATCTCCAATCGTTGCCAAACAAGATACAAATTGGAGGGATGCGATTCCTGTGAAAATACGACTGGCTGTGACATTAAGATATTTATTATTTCATTACAATTACTCTTTATTATAAAAATAACAAGGTACCGTAAAACGGGGTGAATAGGGACAAATCCCAACTTTAACCCTAGATAGCTAACGTTCCTGGACTTCCATGAAAAGCTAACCATTCGACTTTTTGACGATGAATTTTATATATTCACATTTTATTGCAAAATAAAGATATTTAAATAAGTATAATTGTGTTTAAGGTTATTTGGGATGTAAATGAAATATAATTATAGAAAAAAATAACTTTCTTTTTACTTATAACTAATAAATCACAATTTTCACATGGCACTTATATTTCTCAGATAATTTGGGTACTTAAACTTGAATGACTATATTAGGAACTTATAATTAGGAAAAACTTATTTTTTTCTTTTGCAACCTAAAGAATATACTCTAAAATTAAATAAAAACAAAATATATTTATATTTTCAAAGCGCATGTTGGACAAAAGTCAGCTGAATGTTCTCCCCAAATAGGCTCCTTACAACTATTGCAGTTATTTTTTGTCATTCGTCTTTTCTTGTAATTACACAAACAACAGCTTTTCCTTTTCTTCTCTTTCCGTCTTCCTTGTAGTTGTTTAATGTCAGAAGGCTCATGATGATAGTCACTCCACGGCATTATCCAATAATTCGTCTTCATTGTCACTATTAGAAATAGCGTTTGTCTCGCTCCGCTCTTTATTATCTACATACATACATATAGTCACGCCTTTATTCCCGAAGCTGTAGGCAGAGGCATAGTATACGCCCACATTTCACCTTATAGTTTTATGTCCCACTTAATAGGTGGTGAGCCTATTACCGTGTTGAAATGGACAGGCGCAGTTGAAAATTTTCAAGTCGCCCATAAGGCTTTCAACTTGGCTTAACGATTGCATTTTACTGACCACTGGGTTTCATTTCGAGTATTCCTTCTCTACGCAATGGATCTTTTTGCGATAGTGTTCCCTTAGTAGCCTCTTATGACGCCCTCGGGATGTATTGGGGTGGCGACATTTTGTACTCTTACCCGTCGCAACATGGGACCCCGTCGCCACACGGGGCTTCATTATCTAATGCCTGAATAATGTCTTCATCTGTGAGAACTGAACCTGCTGCCATTTTTGACATTTAATGTAATAACTACAAAAAAGAAGACAATATCAACGCATTAGAACAGTCACAAAAGTTACTTATAAGCTAACCATTCGTAAAAATGACAAACACATAGTAGGTACCTCAAAAACGAAATTATTTACAAAGTAAATACCACTGCCACACAACGCGGTTTAGCGGTCACTGAGTTGGTGCGAACGCGCGAGCGCGTGAGTGCAACGGTTGGAAAGCGACAGAGAGTTAAATTTCAATGTTCGTAAATTTGACGAACGTTAGCTTTCTAGGGTTAAGAACAAATATAAGATAGTTGTTGATATATATTTTGCTTTATCGGAATCAAAAGGATTGAGTCTTGGTGGTATCTTTGTTATCCAATTTAAAACTATGCAATTAGCATTACAGTTTAAACGAAAAAAGCACAAATAGATGCTATCCCTATTCACCTGAAAATTGAGGTTAATGGGGACGAAAATAATGTCAATAGAGAAATTTGCTAGGGCTGTCACTACTTGGTTGTAATAATGAATTTACACATCTATTTATTTTGTTTGAATTTCTTATCAGATCCATACGAATATTTTAAATGCGAAAGTAGGTAACTCTTGCTTTATCGCGTAAACTACTGAACCGATCTTGATAAAAGTTGGTGCAAAGGTAGAATAAACCTTGAGAACATACATATACTACCTTTTATTGCGAACAAAGGAATAAAAGGGGGGAAACCGGGGATGAAAGTTCGTCATTTTTGAAGATATTTTGATGAAATTTGGCATACAGATAGATTAGAGCTTGAAAAAGGACAAAGGCTATGAAATAAAATAGTAGTACACACATGAATTGAAATGGTTTATTTTTCATTTTAATAGCAATTTAAATACTTTATAAAGTTTTTAAAAAATTTAGAAATAACATCAGTCAATACTTATATAAAGTTATTAAAAACAGAAATAATCATTTTATTGTAATTTAGCAAATGAACTGTAAAAACGTCATAAAATGACACTCGAAAAAAATTACCATAAACTAAAATAATTTGTACTATTATTGTTTTCCATAATCGTCCTCCCTTATAATATAGCGTCTAAGAATATGAGATCACAAGTGGTTAGGTATGATACCATAACTATGAAATAACTTAAAATTAATACTCTTGAAAATAAAAAATAATCATAAAATAGCTAATCGCTATCTTCAAAACTAATCAAATCTCGAAGAATTTCATCTTCATTTTTATAATAACTGGGTTCTCTGAGGCCACTTTGATATTTGGTTTGGTACGATAACATAACTATAACATAACTAAAAACTATTATACTATTGAAAATAAAAAATAATTATAAAAAACAGCTAATCGCTATCTTTAAAACAACAACGTCTAATCAATACTTATATAAAGTTATTAAACATAGTAATAATATTTTTTTTTTTGTAATTTAGCAAATGAAAGTAAAACATCATTAAATGACACTCGAAAAAAAATTACCATAAACTAAAATGTTTTGTACTATTATTGTTTTCCAAATCATCCTCCCTCATAATATAGCGTCTAAGAATATGAGATCACAAGAAGTGGTTAGGTATGATACCATAACTATAAAATAACAAAAATTTAATAAGTACTCTTGTAAATAAAAATATATTCATAAAATAGCTAATCGCTATCTTCAAAACTAATCAAATCTCGAAGAATTTCGTCTTCATTTTTATAATAACTGGGTCTTCTGAGGCCACTTGGACCAGGCTTTGGTTGTGAAGAATCGTAATCTCTGGTTTTTCCGAGGCGACTAGCATAAGGTTTAAGTTTCAAATGATTTTTCATACTATTTTTATTACTTTTGTATATAATTTTTTCGTCAGACAAAATATGGATTCTTTTCCCTTCTGCAATATTTTTCTTAGTTAGGGGTTTGTAATCAGTAAGTTCTAAACTGGTTTCATCTAAAGTATATTTCTCTGTAATTGGAATATTGTTATCAGTTACTTTTAAAAATGGTTCATCATAGTCTTTCATTGTTAAAATTTCTTCTTCCTGTTCCTTATTAATAAATGAATTTGTTTCTGGATAAATCGTAATTTCTTCAAGTCAAGTCAATCATCTTCTAGTATAACGGGCATCTTATCAATGTCAATTAGATCAAAATTTAAATTTTCCTGTTCTTTCAATATGTCTTTTTCTTCTATTACTTTTTCTAGTATACCTTTTTGTGGCTTAGACTTTTTCCCAGTTCCTTTTCCTTTAGTATTTAAATTTGTTACTTCTGTTATTAAGTTTTCTTTTTCTGCAAGTATTGGGTTTTTATTGGTGGTTTTGTTCAGGCGTCTTCTAATTTTTTTTGAAGATTGTTTCGGTTCAATTTCTGATACTGCACACGCGCTTGAAATATCAGTATCTATGTAGTCACTGTCCTCTACACTCTTTCCGGGAATAACGTTAATTTTTTTCTTTTTTGTAGTAGTTTTTGTACTTTGCGATCCATATCGCATTTCTTTTAATAATGACAACACTGACTCATCGATTGCTTCTTTTTCTTCCGTACTAAATTCGTGTCTTGTATGATTTCCTGGCAATCTATTAAGTACTTTTTCTTTATTCAGCGGACTTATTCCTGCTTTTATAAACCCGGCTAAAATATTTTGTTTTATATTTGGTTCCATTTTTTCTAACATCTTCTTTAGTAATTTAGGAAATACATTCTTGGGTATTGTGGGCAGTACGCGTCCTTCAGTTTTTTTCCATGTGAATAAGATGTCACGCCACGCAATTTTCATAGGCCTAAAAAAGGCTACGTCCAGCGGCTGTATCAAGTGGGTCGAGTTTGGTGGAACAAATACGAAGTGTATATCCTGTTCTTGACATTTTTTTATTATATCTAATGACAGGTATGAAGAAAGGTTGTCTCCTATCAGTATTTTCTTTCCTATTTTATTGTTGAAGTATGGAAGAGCCACGGTTTCCACCCAATCCTCAAAAGTATTGCCGTCAAACCAGCCTGAGGAAGTGCGGTTATATCGACAATTAGGGGGGCCATTTGTTGTCCAGGTATTGTATAGATGGGCGGCTTTATACACGACGTAGCAAGGCAACAGTGTACCATCAGCGGATGCAGCCATCATAAGAGACGTCGACGACTTTGTATGGTTCATAACTCTTTCAGGGTATTTGACACCTCTTTTAGTTAAAACTTTATTTTTTCCAGGGTCATCAGCTAAATTGGATTCATCGTAATTTACGATGTTACTTAAAGGTACATCCGCTGTGGAATTATGAAGCTGTATAAAATAATCTTCTATAGTTTGTGGTGATACTGCAGCCCTAGATCTTTTGATATTCTGGCTTATTCTAAGAGAAACTTCTTGGTGGTGACGCTTTAGAAAACTCTCAATATAAGTCACACCAGGTAAATTATCAGTGAATCTTTTTATTTCCATACCCATTCGATCTAAATATCCCTTTATTATTATGCGCAAGTCATAAGTATCAAGTGGATACTCCCATTCTGAACAAATATTAATATATTTTATTATGTATTTTTCTGCTTCTTCGTTTAGACATTTTTGTCCGCCTTGAGATTTCATTGATCTTGTTACATGTCTGTGCAAAACCGATTTGCTTATATTGAATTGCTTAGCTATTTCAACTATAGAATTATTACCAATTTCATAGGCTTCTATTGCTGTTTTTAATATTAAAGGATCATATCTCTTATAAGGCTTTGCACTTTTTGATATGTACACGCGAGGCATATCTGAAAATCGAAAATCATACCTATATAACTGGTATTATAAATACTTGCCACAGAATAAATAAAACATCATGTGTGCAATTCACACGTGGTAGAATAAGAAGAAACATTAAAAAATTGATTTCAATATAATAAGAAAAGTGAAAATTTTCGGGAACGTGTATACAAAACACCAAGACTGACTGACTGACTTGCTCGTCCATTCACTCACATCACGTATTCAAACTACCACGTAGCTCTATGTAATGCTTCCTATCTCATTTTCCCCACATTCTGTCTCTTTTTACTGTTGTTTAATAAATTTTCAAATTAAATCATCGCTAAAAAGTTATCACTTCAAAAAACACTGCATTAGTAATTAAATAAAAGTTTTTGAAAAAAATATCATTAATTCTTACAAATTCTTACCTACATAGATATTATATAAAAAAGAATGTTTTATAACTGTTTAGTGACAACCCTGCAAAGCCATACCTATTCATATTTAAGTCATTCCTATTCAAGTTATTCTCATCCCAATTGACCTCTCTTTCAATCATATATAAGGCATCCCCATTCACCTCAAAGACAACAGATTTTACATGGTATTTCTAAATTAACAAAAACAATAAAATAAATTAACAACTGAGACTTACCTTTAATATACACTCATTTGCAAAAAAAACGGGCACCTAAGCAATGAACCATTTTAAACGTTAATATTGCTTTGTTTGATAATTATAGGTAGTTTTATCCTCACAATTTGGTAAATTAATAAGAAAATAATCGTTTTTATCAGTATTTCATAAAATTTTGTTACAATTTATGGGAAATAGTGCTAAACCTCGCTAGTAGTGTATGTTCGCTAGTAGTGCATATGCTCATGAAGTAAAAATAAAAAAGTTTTTTGTTTGTTTTCCTTTAATAAAGTAAAAGCAGATAAATGTTTAGTATCGAGTGTGACCCCCTCTAGCTAAAATCACAGCTTGAATTCGTCTGGGCATGCTAGCGAGTATATCCCGGATACTTGCTTGCGGAATACGTTCCCACTCCGCAGTAATCACATTTTTCAGCTCTCTGATGGTCTGCGGAGCCGAGTGTACTGATCTCACACGCCGTTTTAGAACGTCCCAGATATGTTCTATGGGATTGAGGTCGGGACTTCGAGCTGGCCAATCCAAACGACGAATGCCGACCTCTTGCACATACGCATTAACATCGCGGGATCGGTGGGCGCGAGCATTGTCGTCCATAAAAATCGAGTCTTGACCTAGAGCGGCCAATGCGGGTTGTGCATGAGGAATTAGAACTTCCGTTATGTATCGATGCCCAGTCAGTGAGCCGTTTTCAATGAAGACTAACTCTGTACGTTCCATTGAATTTATTCCTGCCCAAAACATAACAGAGCCCCCACCATAAGGTGTGATTTCTTCGGAACATGCATCTGCAAAGCGCTCTCCTTGTCTTCTTAGCACTCGCCGACGTCGATCTTCACCGAACAGAGATATCCTGGCTTCATCAGAGAACAAAACCCTATTCCAATCTTCTTGAGTCCATGATTCACAATTTCTAGCGAACCTAAGCTTGTGAACTCTGTGCTCACGGAGTAATTTGGGGCCGCGGGCCGGGCGGTGACTGCGTATATTGGCAGCGACAAGCCTCCTCCTGACCGTCCATAGACTAATATGCACATTTCTTACTTCTTGGAGGTTGTTCTTAAGATCCACATACGAAGATTTGCGATTTCTCAATGCGCGACTCACAAAAAAACGATCATCCCGTGGTTGGGTACATGGTTTTCTTCCAGAACCAGGCCTGCTCTCGACGGAACCAGTCTCCTGATATCGCTGCCAGGTCCTTTGGACCGTCGAGCGACTAACATTTAGCCTCCTAGCCACGAAACATTGGCTGCAACCCTCTTCAAGCAGTGCGATCATTTTGGTAGCTTTTACCACTTTGTCTACCATTTTTTATACAGCCAAACAGCAATAAATAAAGTTGTGAAAGTCGATGTTAACTTCTGGAACTTCGCGCCAAAAATGTAGGATAAAAAGGGGTTTTCTGTAAAAATGAGCATCAAATGAAAATTTGAATTTAGAACGTACTTTTTTAAGTACCACTGCATTTTTAAAACCGACCATTAACGTGTACAAACGATTGAAACCTTTTTGGTATTGTATCTTTTTAAAGATGAATGAAAATCAAAACCGCCCGTTTTTTTTTGCAAATGAGTGTATATGGTGGCCCAAACACTAAATAACGTTTGTAAGTCACAGTCGTCTTTTATTAATATCAAATTAATTTATGAAAGCAAAGTTTCTAACACAAAAATAATTACTGCCACTGGAAGTTATTTTCAATAACGATTTTTGACGGTTAGCAGCTAATGTCATGCATATTCAGTGTTGCCATGTATTCTTTCAACATTCTACTATTTCACCACAAAAAAATTAGAGAATTTGTAATGAATTTAGAATTAATATTGAGCGTCGAAAAACTTACCTGGTTATATCCCTATTCACCTCTCAATCCCTATTCACCCCAATTTACGGTACTTATTTATTACTATAAAATTCGCAAGTAAGTAAAATTCAACAGTAGGTAGGTATATCTTTTCTTCATTCTTGTTCCGTTTACGCGTTTTCAAATGCTTCGAGCAAGATATTAGTTGATCCCGGTTGAACTATTTCTTGAGATATTACATAAACCTTGCTGGGTGCATATTGACTCTCATGCAATACTTCTTGATGGAAGCTTTGTGATGATGAAGGGCGATTTGTTGTTTGCTGTTGATAATAGTATTGTCTAGGACTAGACTGTTGATCGACCGCTAATGTTTGATGTGATATTTCTTGCGTTGTTGGTCTAGTGTGGGAACTGTGTGATGATGAAGGACGATTAATTATTATTTGCGGAGATGTATCAGAGTATAAGGAAGGCTGTTTAATAATGTGTGAGCTCGGAGAGATGTTTCGTGGCAGCGAATCATTCGAGTAATAGGAACCGTGTGCCGATGAACTGCGACTGTAAATAGGAGACGAAATAACGGGCTGCAGCACTCGGCCGCTGCTGCGACGACGTTAGCTTATGATCAAACCATGGATTTCGTACATTAACTCATCTCTTTCCTCAGTTGTAAGTCAATCCGTGAGTTGTTTTGCTAGAAGTTGACAAAACAAACCAGCGTCATCATTTTCGTAGTCTTCTTGATGTTTCTTACTTTGTAACACGCTATTTAGTGTATTGAATGCAATGTTCATGTGCTTGCTGGCTTCCTGTAATTCAGGCGGATTTTGTGCTCGACGTTTCTGTACCACTTTAGAAGCAGTTGCAGGGTTACTATTCTGTGAAGGAGATTGTAAGGCGCTGTTTCCTGCATCGCTATTTTGCACTTGGGTTGTTCTGTTACTTACCCCAACATCAAGTTCATCATCAGTGCGTAAACCTTCCTCCCCGCCTTGAGTCTGAAATAAAATAATGTTTATACTTGCTACGAATAATGTATACTATAGAAGCATAATTCGGCTCAAAAAATGGCACCACCAAATGGGTACCGCGGAAGGTGTTGCTTTAAAAGGGTACCGCGCGACTCATTTAGTCCGCGCTGTCAAGCATATCGTTCGGTTGTGTCACCGGAACCAATCTGTCAGTGATTTTAATTGTATTTTCGCGTTAATTATATTTCTAATATGCCTTCGTGTGTTTTGAAGTGGTGTAGAAACCATACGGATATGAAAAATGCTGGAATCACTGTCCATAGGTGAGTAAATATTCGTTTTAAAAACTCGTACTTGGTGAAGTTGAAAAGTGTTAAACATCATGAACGCAATTCGAAAATTAAATTAGTTGCAGTGTTTATAGTATGTTAAGCGCTAAGGTAATATTGTTAGTACGATATTATATTAGTAGGATGATATTATGCATAGAAATTAAATTATAATTAGAATTTCACAGATTCCCAACGAATGAAGTCCAGTGGAATAATGGGTGAATGCGATTCGTTTGGAAAGAAATGAACTTAATTAGATGCCTAGTCAGTACAATAAAATGCGCAGTACAGTAACATACACTTTCATACTAATGACATGTACACACCAAATAATGGAAAGGTTAAGCGATTAAGAAAAACTGCGGTGCCTATTTGTAGGTACTGTAAGATATTTTATATACATATATAAAATATCTTACAGTACCTACAAATAGGCACCGAAATTTGCAATTAATAAAAAAGAAGTGTTTAGCCAAAACAAAAGAACGGAATGACGTCACGAAACCCCTTAAAGAAACCATCCTATAGAAAGCAATTACGACGTTATGTTGTTAAAAGCATAATCGAAAAAATTGTCATAATTCGTTTGCATTATATTGCTAAAAACGAGTCTTTACCAAATTCCAACCGCCATAAAAATTAAAAACCTAATTTATTTTTCCGAGGCACATAATTGTAAAAAAACCGTAACCGTTTTTAATTTGTATGCGTATGTTGTTCAATCAATAGAAAAATAATAACTTTCTATTGATTGAACTTATTCAATAACAAGCTTTCTTATTATTGTATAACACCATCCACGTTTGCCGCTTCGGGTGGGGCGCCGAGCCGCCATGACCTTGGCGCGACCAATCGCGGGCAAGTGTTGAACTATGAATGTGTGAGTGTTTTGTTTTATTGCTGTATTTTAGTTACAATTCTATAGTATACATTATTCGTGGTATACTTGAGAGCTGTGAAAACTTGATTAACTACAGTTGTGTATTTTTTTTTCAGATTCCAACATCCTAGGACGAGTGGTTATCTAAATCAGAAGGCTTTCGATTCCCCAATTGCGTCGGCGCTTTAGACGGAAAACATATCATGATTCTACCACCACCATTCACTAGCTCCGAATACTTTAATTACAAAGGGCATTTCAGTATTGTGCTATTAGCGTTAGTTGATAGTGACTACTGTTTTATGTTTGTAGATATAGGTTGCCCTGGACGAATTAGTGATGGAGGAGTATATAATCATAGTGTTTTACGACAAAAAAATTAAACGAATGGCATCAATTAACCACCTCCTAATAGAAACAATAACTTGCCTTATGTATTTTTAGCAGATTCGGCATTTGCGCTGAGTGCATGTATTATAAAGCCATTTCCTGGACATCATGCTGTAGGTACACCAGAAAGAATATTCAATCAAGAACTGTCTCGCTCTCGTGTTGTCGTAGAGAATGCCTTTGGAATACTGTCTAGCAAGTTTAGGATTCTTAAAACCAGTATTCTGCTTGACGAAGTTAAAGCTGCTAAAATTACAATGACATGTATATTGTTACACAATTTCTTATACTAATACTTCTCGGAATTCGTACACCCCTACTAACACAACAGACAGTTATATTAATGGCGAGTTAGTTCGAGGAGGATCCTGGAGATCTACCGATAGAGGGACAGGTATTACACCATTTGTACCCCCCACCTTTTATACATCATAAAATTAAAATGTCTCATAATGTAGTCGTATGTTTTGTATAACTTGTTTCGATTTTTTTTTATGTAATGATGAGCTACAACAATAGCATATCATATAAATTACAATCTAGCCATAAGACTAATAAGTAATTAACCTTTAACCTAAACTGCTAATATAGAGTAAATTGTAAGAATGTGTCCATTAATTAACACTTTTCTTAATGTCTCTATTAAGGAGAAGTCACTTAGTTCATATTGTGTTCTTTATTACAAGTTGCACTTATTACACTATGTCACACTGACACTTCACTAAACTAATTCAAAGGGTTTTGTCCTTTTTAGTCTTCTCACTAAATATAATAGGTAAAACTATCTTTTTGAAATTATCTTTGTGATTCACATCCTTTAATAAGTGCGAAATACTAACGTCGCATTCCTGCTCTCGAGCAAGTTCCTCGTAGTCGATCGCCGTGGGACAATCTATTGTTGCGACGCGCGATAACGTGTCTGCGACTATATTGTCCTGCCCGCTCAAGTGTCTTATATCAGTTGTGAACTCACTAATAAGCATTAAATGGCGTGTACGTCTAGGAAGCTCGTTTTCGTGATTTATCTTAGAAAAAGCATACGTTAAAGGCTTGTGATCGGTGTATACAGTTAACTGACGTCCTTCAATCAAATACCGAAAGTGTTTGATTGATAGGTAAATAGCTAGAAGTTCTCTGTCATACGTACTATATTTGCGTTCCGTAGTCGACATACTTTTAGAAAAATAACCTAATGGATACCACGTATCATTAATACGCTGTTGTAAAACTGCGCCCACACACGTATCGGACGCGTCGGTCATAAGTGCAAGTGAAGCGTTTTTGACCGGATGCGCTAGTGTGGTCGCCTTGCAAAGACTCGACTTACATTCCTCAAAAGCTTGCTCAGCAATTGGAGTCCAGCTAATGGGTGTTTTGTCTTTCTTTTTGGAACCGTGTAAATAATTATGAAGAATAGATTGCGATTTAGTTGCGTTAGGTATATGCGATCGAGAAAAATTTACCATCCCCAAAAACCGTCTTAATTGTTCTACATTTTCGGGTTTGGGGAAATCAGTGATTGCCTTAATCTTGTCACCTAGGGGACTTATCCCGTCTGCTGTAACACGATACCCTAAAAAATCTATTTCAGACTTACCAAATGCGCATTTAGACACGTTAATCGTAATACCAAATTTGACGAATTGCTCAAATAAGGCTTCTAAGTGTTTGCGATGTTGACTTTCATCAGAATCCGCGATAATTATGTCGTCTATATATGCAAAAATATGGTTCCTGGTCTCCTGGTCTAATCCCTGCAATACCGTGTGGTGCATGAACCGCATAAATGACTGTGAAGCCCCCCGGAGGCCGAAGCTCATCCTTGGGAACTCCCATAAACCTAATGGCGTTATGATTGCAGTCTTCTCGACGTCATCAGGTGCTACCGGTATGCAATGATATGCGCGATTTATATCGATTTTCGAAAATATATTTTTTCCTGCGAGAATATAAGTAAAATCTGATAACCTAGGGATTGGGTACCTATCGGGCTTAGTGATGGCATTAAGCTTTCTATAGTCCCCACAAGGGCGTATCTCCCCATTTTTCTTGGGTACGACATGGAGTGGGCTCGCCCATGGGCTTTTGGACGGGCGACAAATGCCTAATTCTTGCATTATGCGAAACTCTTCCTTGACCTTGTGATACATATGGGGTGCTAAGGGTCCAGCACGAGCAAATACTGGTGTTCCAGTCGTCTCAATGTGGTGATAAACACCGTGATTAGGCACTTCCTTGTACGATGCAGGTTTAGTAATATCAATGTACTTACATAATAACTCGCGATAAGGGTGTGTTTCGTCCACAGTTTTCACCGTCGTACTATCTGCCTGGATGACGCTAGCAACACATTTAATATTAGTTACACCATCAATTAGTTTACCTGAGCTCAAGTCTACAATTAACCTATGATGAGCCAAAAAATCAGCTCCTAAAATAGGCTGTGTTACATCGGCTATGGTGAAACTCCAAACATAAGGTCGTCGCATACTAAAATCCAATGACAAAGTTTTATTACCGTAGGTTTTTATCTGGCTACCGTTTGCAGCGTACAGCTTATAATCGCTACATTGATGTATCAAGCGCTTAAATCTATTTACAGGAAGGACAGATATGTTGGCTCCGGTGTCTACTAGAAAATTAAGTCCACTTTTTCTGTTTTTTACACATAGGCGTTTGCAAGTTACTGTACAAGTGTCCGCCCGCACTTGTACTCCAACTAGTTTTTTTCTTTATTGGTAATATTATTTTTCTTCTCCCATGCACAAGGCTGGATGCATTTTTTCGCCTTATCCTTGTACCGGAAATGATAAAAACAAAGCCAGTTCGGATGCCTCTGCTTAACGAATCGACTTCGGGAGCTCGAACGAGAATAATTATTGTGGTTACCTCTATTTGCTTCTCTTGACCTCCAAACGCGAAGATAGTTGTGCGATCTGCGTTTCTAGCGAAGACTGGGATTGCGCCTCAGCGTTAGTCCGTGTGCATACCTCTTGCACTTCGGCGAACCGGGTCGTTTCGACTATTTTGTCAGCCATACTTGCCAGTTTATCCGATGCCTTGACCTCGCTGGCGGTCAGAACGGCCTGAACTGCGGTTGGTAAGTGCCCCATCCACAGCATACATAAGGTTTCCTCTGAAAATTTCTTGCCAGATAGCTTCTTCATCCTCCGCAAGAGTTGCGAAGGTTTTTGGTCTCCCAGATCCAACTCCTTCAAAAGCTTATGCAGCTGTCGTACCTCGGACTCTTCATAGACCGTAAGTAGCCTGGCCTTCAGCGTCTCGTACTTTTTGACTTCGGGTGGAGACAAAACAATGTCACTCACCTGTTCGATGTGATTTCTGCTTAATTTGGCTATGACCAGGTTGTACTTCGCTGCGTCGGAGAGCTTTTGACTTTCCACTACGGCCTCGTATTGCGCGAACCATAAACGTGGCGATTCTTTCCAAAAGTCCGGAATTCTCGACGATACCGTAATTTGTGCCAACGCGCTAGAATCCGTCACCGCCTGCGTCGGTACAGGTATGGGATTCATTATATAAGAGTTCTGACGCGCACTACACTTTTACTAAAAAAATTGATTTAGAATTTTGATGTTACGTATCGTCCAAACGATTCGGGTCACCAATGTTGAGCCACGGTATTAGGGGCAGTAAATGAAAGTTCGAAGGTCACTGTGATATCGTATAATGTCCGACTCGATACACAACTTTAAACCGACGTATAAATTGTTCTACTCGCTGCCCGACAGTACCGTGACTGGCGAGAGGTTGTTCGTCATACAGGCTTGCGTAATATAATGCTGACATGCATTCCTGTGTTCCCACAGTAGTAATCAAACAAATAGAAAAGTTACAGTAATAAAGTTAATAATTAGGGTAATTGACAGTTGAATTACCGCCATAATTTTCTTCGTATCTCTGTTGTGAAAATTGCATCTTTTCTGTCTCGTCTATTACGATTTAGGTAATTTTATTTCGAATGCGTAACTTTTGCAATTCACCAATTTTTTTCATTTGTGGCAGGAGACTCATAAAAAAAATGATAATCATCACATTTTTCCGGCTGGTCACTTTGTGACGCCATTTTCTGTTCAATTAGCAAAATTTTTTTTCTTTCACATTCAATGAGCTCTTCTCTATAATCTGACGCCGATTTATTGCGCTTTGACACGTTTGTGCGACTGCTGCAGGTTGATGTACCTGGGCTCATCACGTCTGCAATGTTAGTTTGCTCAGTTTGAAAAGACTCGTTAAGAGATTCTGAATCGCTGTCATGTAGATTTCCCGTCATGGCTTCAGGTGCCATATCATCATTTAAGAATTGCATAATTTGAAAGTATGGCCACGTGCTCACAATTTCATCGCCACCGTCACCAGAGCGCGGCTTAGGCAATTTCTTTTTTCTTTTCGAAATTGATCGCGCAGGTTCTTCCATTACTTACGCAGTTGTTTTTCTGTAAAAAAAGTAACATAATACTTTATTCTGTTTTTTTTTTTTTTCATTTTAGGTTTCTGTCAACAGGAACTGGATTTAGAGCTCTGGCTTACAGTTTTCGAATGGGGAAAAGTACCATTGCTTCTGTAGTGCACGAAACATGCCGTGTTTTATGGACTGAATTAGTATCTATTCACATGCCGACACCAACAGAACAACATCTGAAAGCTATTGCAGAAGAATTTGAAGCTACCTGGAAATTCCCACACTGTATAGGGGCAATTGATGGGAAACATTGCGAAATAAAAAAAACCACCTAAATCTGGTTCGGCACACTGCTGCTATAAAAAAAGAAATAGCATTGTCATGCAAGCTGTGGCTGACGCAAAAAGAAGATTTGTAGCTGTTGAAGTAGGTGGTCGAGGAATGCAAAGTGATGGCGGTACTTTCATGGCATCAACATTGAATAAGCTTATAGAAAAAAAAAAATATAAAATCCCTATGCCAAAGAGACTTACAAATTCTGATGTCATTGCACCCTACGTCCTAGTGGGTGATGAAGCTTATCCGTTAAAACATTATTTAATGCGCCCTTATCCCGAGCGAGTACTTAATTATGAAAGAAAATATTTTAATATCAGATTGTCTACCGCTAGACAAACAATTGAATGTGCATTTGGCATTTTAACGTGTAAATGGAGAATACTACTTAAACCTATCGAAACAAACAGAACAAATGCCTTGTCAATAATAAAAGCTGCTTGTATACTACACAATGTTATAATGGATTTAAACGGCGAAGTCGATCTGGACGTCCAGCGTGTGCTATCTAACCCGCCATTATATGAAAATCGTCACAGAAACAGCGGAGCTAGTAATAATCCATCACTAAGAGCTAGAAATATTCGTATAAAATTCACAAACTATTTCTGGGAACAATATCAAACAATTTAAAACGATATTATTAAACTTACCTTCACTTCCAGGAAATTGTTCTTTTATTTCACTCCATATCTTTCTTGTAATGGTGCGATTACAGTGGTGTGGATGTTTGCTTTGCCATATAGGTGGTTTGCTTTGAATTATACTAATGAACAATTCAGTATTTACTGCCATTTTACAACAATAAACAACAGACGCGCAAACGCCGAGCGACAAGACCGAACTGGTTTGATACCCCCACCACCCGCGCATGGCGTCGCTCGCTGACTAGGCCCGCAGTACGGCCAGAACGCGTGGATAGAAGCGTTTGAAAACTACGCGCGCTGTCTCGCTCAATCCCGTCGCACTAGGTTCCCGCCTTAGTCACTACAGTATGGACGCAAAGGCGCGTTTCATATGTTTGATATTTCGCGCCCGTCGTCGCAACCGCGCTAGGCCCGCAGTATGGACGCACACTTTGTGGATGAAATTCTTATTGTAATTAGAAGTACTTGGTAAATGGTAACCTTGTTTCATAGAATGTTTGTAAAAATTTTGAAAAGGTACATAAGAACACTAAAAAGCCAGTATTATTATAACACACCCCCTTAATCAAAATTCTTACATATAAAATAGACATGAAAAATTTACTCAAAATATACTAATAATAAAAATAGGAGACTGTATACTTGAACGAATGAACGGTTTGCTGCTTCCGCGAGGCCTATGATCATGGGCCTCCGGATAACTGCGTATAACGGCGATAACTGAGTTTCTGAGTTTGTGATGTGTACCGCGTTCTCAATAAAGTTAAATAAAAAGTATTGCAAATCTAGTGTTTTACTTAACAATTTCCTTCAGGTTATGGGCCCAGGCACATCCTGTAGGTTGAGTAAAACAAAATAGTAAATTACCGCTTCGTCATAAAATACTGTCGGTGGCGTCGCGACTGCATGTTCGTGCACGTGGTTAGGTTAGGCCGGCGGGACCGAAAGCAAATATTATACTTGTACTAGCTGATGCGCGCGGCTTCGCCCGCGTGTAATTTGGTTCCCGTTCCCGCTTCCCGTGGGAACATTTTTTCGGGATAAAAAGTAGCCTATGTGTTATTCCAGACTATACTCTATCCCTGTACCAGCCAGATCTATTCAAGCGTTAGAGCGTGATTGAGTAACAAACATCCAAACATCTTCACAAACTTTCACTATTCTAATATTAGTAGGATTACAAGGACGGGACGAACTGGGAAATCAAGCGAAATGGAAGAGAACAAGACACCGGTTTCACATATAAAATTGGAAGGAGCATCGAATTGGAACGAGTGGAAATTCCAATCCATGATTCTTCTAAGGTATTATTATGTAAGTATATGAATGTTTATGTATGTATTTGGAAATTATGTATTAGTTTATTATAGATTGCTAGTTTATGTATTGTAAATTAGGTATACGTACCTACTGTGACTGTGAAACTCATTTTTCTTTCTACACTTTTAGTTATCTCTAAGTTTTCTTTCTGACACCAAATACTACCCATTTCTTATAATTTTGTCCTATCTACGGTTGCCTGTAAGATATTGCTCTTAGCGATAAGGCCGCCATTTGTACATTGTATACACTATATATATTTTTTTGTTGTCAATTTCATGTTGTAGCATTTATTTTCTATAGATGCAGTATTTAGGATGTGAAAGCAGCCTTATCGAGTTATCTTTTTTTAATCGGTTGTCAGTGGTGACATTTCTGCTGTCAGAATGACAGGATGTCATAAGTTCGGTGACGAAGCGTTTCGCATTTAAAGGAACGGGTTTTGTTAAGATTTTTCGTGAAAGACAGGACTTTTGACCGAGACCTGCTTTGGGGTAGTTGGAGGTCCTTTGGCTTTTGCTCTGAGACTGTGCCGCGAATCAGTTTTTCGCTCAAGCGCGATTATTTGTTACCTCGCGTGGCCTAACGGGCTGTGATTGGGTTGCTGCATTGCATCTTGCTACATTTTACCCAGAAAACTGGTGAGTCACTTCTTCTTTTGCAAAGCGGGTCGATTGTCGTCTGTCGCGCAGCCAAGATCTTAATTTGTCGTTTCTTTCATGACAGGGTTTTTTACTACGGGGCTAGTTGCCGGATGAGATATTTGGTGCCGCACCTATAAGTTAGTGGGCTGCACGTGGTACGACAACGTGGAAGTGCGGACTACACGAGCTTCTCATGTGAGAGGTATCTGCCGTCATCACCTGGCAGTAACAACAGGCAGTCACTCTCACTCAGCTCACTCTGCAGGCCAGTAAATCCACTACTTATGTGTAGCCTAGTAGTATTAATACCTGAGCCCTGACTTTACTTCTGTGTACCTGTGATATTTGTGTCTATCAGTGAATAAGCTCTCTGTGTGTCTCTGTGTATCTCTGTGTACTTAGTAAATATATGTGTGTACACCCTATTGTCTGTTTTCGTGAGAGCCCTAGCCTACCCTTGCACACAGACTGGAAACTTAGAAATAAGGCGCCCTGGGATAGAGTTCTCTGCATAGCTACCTCGCGCTAGTTGGTGAGTAACACTGATCAACTTAGTGTTACAAATTGGCGCCCAACGTGGGGCAAATCTCTGGGTCTACTCTGCGGTAGTCTCAGTCTGGTGTGTGTGCATAGGTGGTTATCTCTGGCGAAACCATTCTGGAATCGTCCGAGACGCTCCAGGACGTTAATTGGTGGTGCTAGCAGCTAAGCACAAAACCTTCCCTTTCGTCTTCTTCCAGCTTCCTACATCTTTGGCTGGAAAAGACACAAAATTCTAAATTCAAAAATTTAAAATAGCTGTGATTTTGGAAAAACTTTTTGATTTTATTTGGCATACCCACTTCTTTTCTTATTGTGTTTCTTTTCTTTGTTATGTTTCTTTTTATGGTGCACACATATATTTATTGTAATATTATATTAGCATAGATTAATATATTACATATATTATTCTATAGCTTCACCTCTGTGTTAACTTAGTGAATTTCACTCTGTGTAATTATAAATTTTTTTTTGAAGGTATGTTGATACCTTGTAATTTTAATTATTAACCTGAACTGTGTTATCAGAAAATTTAGAAACTTTTCTCTCTTAATATACCCTTAATCTTTGTTAAATTCTAAAAGTCAATTTGAAACATAATTACCTAACTTAGTACACTTTGTTGTAACTCAATTTACATTTTTACTTTGTAATTGATCCCTATCTGTGCCATTTTATATTTATAATTGTTGTAAGTAAATTTTTACATAATGGCACAGATGAAAAAATATATTAATTATTTAAGAAAGGATGAACTTGCTAACGAGCTGTCCCACATGGGTATTTCAGTGGAACCGGAAACGACAGTGTCTGGCTATGGTTGGTGTACAATAAAGTTTTACTTACTTACTTACTAAGAAGTCAAGATTTATTAGAAGTGGTTAAGGAAACTAAAGTGCAACTAGATGCGACAGACAAGGTAAAATGGGAGAAGCAAGATGCGAAAGCTCAAACGTGGCTGGTAACAAGAATGTCGGAAACCGTCATGACACATATTTTAACGTGTACCACGTGTGCTGAAATGTGGAAGAAACTTTCTAGCGTTTACGAGCAAACATCTGAAACGAGCATACATATTGTCCAACAGCGCTTCTTTCAATATAAATTCGAAGAAGGTACAGACATGTCCACATTTCTATCAAAAATTGAAGAACTCAAGAATCAGTTAAAGCAGATGGGAGAAAATATGTCTGACAAGTTCGTAATCACGAAAGTATTGATGTCGCTTCCAGTAGATTATAAACACTTTGTCTCTGCGTGGGAATCTGCACCGGACGACAAGCAAACGTATGACAATCTCGTGGCTAGATTACTCATAGAAGAAGAGCGTTTAAAAGATAAACAAGATGTTACCCTATCAGCGGCTTTCGTTGCCAAGAAAATAGACAAGAAGAAAATAAAGTGCTATAAGTGTAATATACTAGGACATTTTCAAAGCGAGTGCAATTATCGCAATAATAAAAATAATTCGAACATTGAAGATAAACAGGTGAAAAAGTGCTATTTCTGTAAAAGGTGGGACATTTAAAAAGCGATTGTTGGTTTAAAAAACGCAAGGAAAAGGACAATCATACAACTAAGGCATTCGTGATAGTGAATTCAAGTGGACATTTTGAAAAATCACAATAAATAAATAAATAAATAAATATTGTTGGACATTCTCACACAACATCGTCTAGCCCAAATTAAGCTATAAGCTTGTGCTATGGGATCTAGACAACTGATAGACATACTTATATATTTCTAAATACATACATATTATACATAGAAAACACCCAAACTGCGAAACAAACATTTGTGGATCACACAAATATTTGGACCGACCCAATGGTTAGTAGACACTGGCGCTAGTCAACACATGTGTCGAGATCGCCATCTTTTTTCATCATATTCACCTTTGTCAAATAAATCTGTGATCATCGGAAACGGAAATGCAATCAGTGCACAGGGTCACGGACAGGTGGCGTTGCAAGTCTATAATGGACGGCAGTGGTTAGACACAACCATAAATAATGTGTTAAGCTGGGTATCCACTAGAGCAGCCTCAACTTGAGCCTGCCGCGACACGCGGAAAGTTAATGCGTCTCCACTTGAGCCCACGAAAATACTTTATGAGGGGCAAGCATCAAACCCGAGCCGAAATTTCTTCAGTATTTCTTTTACCACGATGTGTGACAGACGTAAAGTTGCTGCAGCATTGGTAGTTATAGGGCAATACAGAAAGAAAAAACGTGAGAAACGTAAACGGCGATGGTGGATAAAGGAACTACACTCATTTGCAAAAAAAACGGGCACCTAAGAAATGAACCATTTCAAATGATAATATTGCTTTGTTTGATAATTAAAGGTAGTTTTATCCTATTTGGTAAATTAATAAGAAAATAATCGTTTTCATCAGTATTTCATAAAATTTTGTTACAATTTATGGGAAATAATCCTAAACCTCGCTAGTAGTGTATGTTCGCTAGTAGTGCATATGCTCATGTAGTAAAAATAAAAAGTTTTTTTGTTTTTTTTTTTTTAATAAAGTAAAAGCAGATAAATGTTTAGTATCGAGTGTGACACCCTCTAGCTAAAATCACAGCTTGAATTCGTCTGGGCATGCTAGCGAGTATTCTCGGATACTTGCTTGCGGAATACGTTCCCACTCCGCAGTAATCACATTCTTCAGCTCTCTGATGGTTTGCGGAGCCGGGTGTACTGATCTCACACGCCGTTTTATAACGTCCCAGATATGTTCTATGGGATTGAGGTCGGGACTTCGAGCTGGCCAATCCAAACGACGAATGCCGACCTCTTGCACATACGCATTAACATCGCGGGATCGGTGGGCGCGAGCATTGTCGTCCATAAAAATCGAGTCTTGACCTAGAGCGGCCAATGCGGGTTGTGCATGAGGAATTAGAACTTCCGTTATGTATCGATGCCCAGTCAGTGAGCCGTTTTCAATAAAGACTAACTCTGTACGTTCCATTGAATTTATTCCTGCCCAAAACATAACAGAGCCCCCACCATAAGGTGTGATTTCTTCGAAACATGCATCTGCAAAGCGCTCTCCTTGTCTTCTTAGCACTCGCCGACGTCGATCTTCACCGAACAGAGATATCCTGGCTTCATCAGAGAACAAAACCCTATTCCAATCTTCTTGAGTCCATAATTCACAATTTCTAGCGAACCTAAGCCTGTGAACTCTGTGCTCACGGAGTAATTTGGGGCCGCGGGCCGGGCGGTGACTGCGTATATTGGCAGCGAGAAGTCTCCTCCTGACCGTCCATAGACTAATATGCACATTTCTTACTTCTTGGAGGTTGTTCTTAAGATCCACATACGAAGATTTGCGATTTCTCAATGCGAGACTCACAAGAAAACGATCATCCCGTGGTTGGGTACATGGTTTTCTTCCAGAACCAGGCCTTCTCTCGACGGAACCAGTCTCCTGATATCGCTGCCAGGTCCTTTGGACCGTCGAGCGACCATTTAGGTAGCCTCCTAGCCACGAAACATCGGCTGCAACCCTCTTCAAGCAGCGCGATAATTTTGGTAGCTTTTACCACTTTATCTACCATTTTTGATACAGCCAAACAGCAATAAATAAAGCTTTGACAGTCAAGGAAATGAAATTAATCGTTAAAATTGAATAAAAGTTGTGAAAGTCGATGTTAACTTCTGGAACTTCGCGCCAAAAATGTAGGATAAAAAGTGGTTTTCAGTAAAAATGAGCATCAAATGAAAATTTGAATTTAGAACGTACTTTTTTAAATACCACGGCATTTTTAAAACCGGCCAGTAACGTGTACAAACGATTAAAACCTTTTTGGTATTGTATCTTTTTAAAGATGAATGAAAATCAAAACCGCCCGTTTTTTTTGCAAATGAGTGTATATCGTCAGCGACATGATCGTAATATAAAGTTATTTTCGGATATGGCCTTTGAAAGTGTAGACGATAGTATCAGAAATTTTACTAGAATGACCAATGAAACATTTGAAGAGTTATGTATCAAGCTTGCACCAATAATTGAAAAAAAAAAGATACGTCGTTTCGCAAGGCAATTACAACGAAAGAAAGACTGGCCATTACCCTAAGGTTTTTAGCAAGTGATGAATCATTTGTGTGTTTGCAATACCTCTGTAGAATATCAAAGCAGTCTATTTCAAAAATTATTCGCGCAACATGTGATGCCTTGATAGAAGTCCTTAAAGAATATATTCAGGTATGTGTGTGTCTATCTAATCTAGCTTTATTGTTAATGTAGGGTTATCATATTGAAAAGCGACCCGTTTGCAAAATTTTAAACTTTATTAATTAAATTATTTATTAAAAAAAACAGAGTTTACAAAAATGACAGATAATAATAGTATTTTATAGCAATGTTAAATTTCCAGCGTTTTCTGTGTTCGCAGAATTTGTTTGTTGTTGAGTGAAGTATCCTTGTTGTTGAGTTCTTGATAACATCCCTACATCAGCTTGGAACAGTACAACAATTATACCCTTTTTAACATATGCTAAAGTGATTTGGTCATATTTTTTTAGTTCTGAAGCAATATGTTTTCCGAACGTGTCATAACTATCATCTGTGTAGTTTAAAACCTCGATCGCTTTGTCTAAATCTATAGTATCTGCATAATCATCAGTAGCTTTTCTTTTATTTCATGATTTCGAAGTTGACGGCTGTGACTGTTGTTGGGAAGTTGATGGCTGTGACTGTTGTTGGGAAGTTGATGGCTGTGACTGTTGTTGGGAATTTGATGGCTGTGACTGTTTTTGGGAAGTTGATGGCTGTGACTGTTGTTGGGAAGTATATGGCTGTGACTGTTGTTCGGAAGTTGAAGTTGATTCGAATGATTCACCGTTCTGTAAAAATAATTTATTTTATACGTACTTCATTAAATATATTATATACAGTCGGTACGGTCGGTCGGCTCGGAGGTCACGGTAAGCCGTCAATCCGATTATACATACATACAACATAATATGTTAGCTAAACCTATATTTTTTTTAGATACCATCATCAAAAGAAGAATGGTTAAAAACAGCAGAAGAATTTGAAAACCAATGGCATTTTCCTCATTGCATTGGCGCCCTCGATGGTAAACATATTATTTTTCAATCACCAGTAAATAGTCATGGAGAATACATTATTTATAAAAAATTTCCCAGTATCGTATTGCTCGCATTGGTTGATGCTAATTACAATTTTTTGTATGTAGACGTTGGGGCCAAGGACGTATATCTGACGGTGGAGTCTTTAGAAATTGTGAATTATACAAATCCTTAGAAAATAATTATTTAAATTTACCAGCACCCTGTATATTACAGCCACCATATACGCTTAAAGTGCCTTATGTCATATTAGGTGACAAGGCATTTGCTTTAAATAATTACACTATGAAACCGTTTGAAGGAACTCCAGATAATGGTTCTCCAGAAAGAATATTCAATTACCGTCTATCCAGAGCACGAAGAGTGGTAGAAAATGCTTTTGGCATCATGAGTTCTGTATTTAGAGTTTTAAGAAAACCCATGTTATTGGAACCAGAAATAGCTACAAAAGTGGTGCTGGCAACATGTTATTTGCATATTTTTTTAAGAAAAACAAGGACAAATACTTATACACCACCAGGTAGCTTAGACTCTGAAAACGATGGAGATTTTGTGCCAGGGTCGTGGAGAAATGAGCATGAATCGAATTCGTTCTTAACCTTACGTTTAGTCCCTCGACGGTCCGCAAATGATGCAAAAGCAATTAGATTGCATTTGGCTACACACTTTGCTACTAATGGACAAATACCGTGGCAAAATAGATACTAAATACAAAATGACTACTTGTTTTTGTTTCAGCCTGCATCGGTGAATGTATAGGCTTTTTATGTTAATCTCATTAAACTAACTCATTAAAATAAGTCGCTTGCCCTTCACTGCTAGTGAAACAAAAACAACAAGGCCGTGTGAACTCATACATGCGGACGCTTGTGGCCCCATGGTGTTGCCGTCTATGGGAGGCTCAAGATATTTTAAAATCATGAAAGACGACTTCTCAAAGTATAGATCAGTGTACTTTGTCAAAGGGAAAGATGAAGTTAAAATGTGTATCGAAAACTTCATGAACATAGCTGAAAATACTACTAACAACAAAATACATTACTTTCGGAGTGACAATGGCTTAGAATTCAAAAATAAAGCAGTGGCCGAACTGTTTGCAAGACGTGGTATTGTACATCAGACCACAGTTCCTTTCACTCCGGAACAAAATGGTAAAACTGAACGAGAAAATCGAACTCTGGTCGAGGCAGCCAGAACAATGCTTTATGCTAAAGGATTGCCTAAGCAATTATGGGCTGAAGCTGTTCAAGCGGCTGCATATGTACTTAATAGAACAAGCAAAAGTAACGAGCCCGGAAAAACACCGTTCGAGACATGGTCTAAGAACCAATTTGATATTAATCTGTTGAAGACATTTGGTACCCCTGTTTTTGTACATATCCCTAAAGAAAAAGGAGAAAGTGGGACTCCAAAGGAGAAAAAGGTATTATGGTGGGTTATGGAGAAGATGTAAAGGGATATCGAATATTCTTCCCACAGAAAAACAGAGTTGATGTAAAAAGGGATATTGTTTTTCTGGAGCCGCAGTCAACACAGCAATTGGTACTGCTGGAACATGATACAAATACATTACAAAGGGTTGAACAGGATCAACCATTGAGCAACGATAAGGTTGTAAAAGGAAATGTTCAGTCTGAGGAAAGTATGGAGCTGGTGGGAGATAGCGAACTTCCACAGCAGTCTCGGCAGCGTGAAGAAGCTCAAAATATATCTACAGAAAGTGACGGGAGCATGTATGTACCATGTTTTAGTGATGAAGACTCGGGTAGTGAAGATGACAGAACAGCACCGTTACCGAGAAGTGTCCGTACCAGGAAACAAACCTCATTCTACACTTGTCATTGTGTTTTCACTCAGGACAATGAGCCTAAAACATATCAAGAAGCTATGCAAAGGCAAGATGCATGTAAATGGCAAGAAGCCATAGCCAGAGAATTAGAGACCTTGAATGACAACCATACCTGGGATATATGTGAAAAACCTTCAAACACAAAAACTGTAAGTAGCAAATGGGTATTTAAAATTAAAAATTCTAATAATTGTGTCCAATATAAAGCTAGACTAGTAGCTAGGGACTTTGAACAGAGTGATATGTTAGATTCATTTGAATTATATGCCCCAGTGGCAAATTTATCTACTTTTAGGTTATTTGTGTCTATTGCTACAAAGTTGAATTTACCAATCTATCAGATGGATGTAACAGGTGCATTTTTATATGGAAATATTGATGAATTAGTTTACATAGAATTACCAGAAGGTGCCTATATTGGGAATAGTAGAATTGTTAAATTAAATAAGTCTCTTTACGGTTTGAAGAAGTCCCCAAAATATTGGAATGATAAATTCAATTCGTAGTAGTAGTGTTTGTATTCAAAGCATACTAGCGATTCAAAAACATATGTTCTATTGTATGTTGATGGTTTATTATTTTATGGCAACAATAACAGTGTAATATCTGAATTTAAATCTTTGTTAAACAGTAAATTTAAAATGAAAGATTTGGGATTAGTATCAACCTTTTTAGGCATACAAGTAAGCCAAGATTTGCAAACTAGAGTGACAAAATTATGTCAGAAAGAATACCTTGAGACTATTTTAACTAAATTTGAAATGCAAAATTGTAAAGAAATGTATTAAATGTATTATGGACTTGAACTTTAATGTTAAAATATTAGAAGAAAGTAATGACTCTGTAGTCGATAAGAACATTGAAAATGTGTGTAGAAAAATGATAGGCTGTTTATCATATGCTGCGTTAGGGACTAGACCTGACGTCTGTGTAGCCGTCTCAATCCTTAGTAGATACCAAAACAGAGCAAATCACTCATTGTTAACCGCTCTAAAAAGAGTTATGAGATATATTAAACATACTATTGATTATAATTTAATATATAAATGTAATAATGATCTGCTAACAGGTTATTGTGATGCTAATTGGGGGGGGGGGGGGGGATTTAAAAGACAGAAAGTCATCGTCTGGTTATTGTTTTATTTTTGCTAATTGTTTAGTGTCTTGGTGTTCAAGAAAACAGGCTAGTGTTAGTCTGTCTTCTACTGAGTCAGAATATGTTGCAATCAGTATGGCCTGAATGCTTTTGTTGAAAGTTATAACTTCAACAGTGAATTTTCGGACATTTGAAATTCTGAATAATGTTTTTCGGGAACATAACAATCCGGTCTTTTGATTATTCGTACTAATGAAATTAGGAAAAATAAAAATTCGTACTTATGACTTTCGGATAAATGAATATCGTCCTTTTGAATATTCGGAGCTTTGTTTCTTAGGAATTATAAGAATTTTGAAAATCGGAATATTAAAATTCGGAAAAACATATTTCGGAATTTTTGGGTGTTCCCAAGGTGGGTGACCGACAATTAACAAATTTCATGCAAAAAATTGTGTTGTTTCAAAAATGAATAAAACCGAAATATTAGTATACTTTGCTTTTATTCTTTGTTTAATCGAAGCTCTATTGTGTGTAATTAAATAAAACGTATAAATATTATATGATATTATGAGTCTTGTAATTACACTTTTAATGAAGTAGGTAATTTTAAACCATTGGTTTTGAAATATGAGACTATAACTAATCTCCGTTACCGACCGTTAGACATTGATACACTTAACGACATTCATTAGACCCTATAGATCATATATACATCAATTTTAGCTGCGACTATCTGCGACCTTGGAAATACCAGGTCATTATCTAATGCCGCTCTTACCGGGGAAAGTGCAATATATTAATCATTATAATCACTAATAATTATTAATCACCTATTGTTATGAAACTGCCAAGCTATATGTTAGTTGGTACAGCTGGTATAATATGCCAAATACAGTGCACAAAGTCCTAATGCATGGCAAACAATTAAAAAGTGCTGCTGTCTTACCCATTGGAATGTTATCTGAGGAAGCTCAAAAAGCACGTAACAAATACTACCGTAATTATAGGTTAGGTCATTCAAGAAAATGTTCTGGTATATCCTGTAAGAAAGACTTAAAACTTACCTCAGATCCCCTTATCAACAGTTTACGTGCAGTACCTTATAAAAAAACTATCCACTTCATGATGGGCTTAGGGGGCAACTCGGACCTAAAAAATCTGATCCATTTCTTTAAAAATATGATGTAGGCTTTTCGACCGAACTTCGTATTACTGTGTCCGAGATGACTACTTTTAAAATATTTTTTTTTTTTTTTTTTTTTTTTTTTATGTAATGACGTGCTACAATAATGGCATATCATATAAATTACAATCTAGCCATAAGACTAATAAGTAATTAACATTTAACCTAAGCTGCTAATATAGAGTAAATTGTAAGAATGTGTCCATTAACACTTTTCTTAATGTCTCTATTAAGGGGAAGTCACTTAGTTCATATTGTGTTTTTATTACAAGTTGCACTTATTACACTATGTCACACTGACACTTCACTATACTAATTCGAAGGGTTTTGTCCTTTTTAGTCTTCTCACTAAATCTGTGTGGTCAAGGAGTTGGATAGCCTCGACATTCACATGATGATGAAGTCTTTTTTGATGAGCTTCGGCGTACTTTTGCACTACATTAGCTACGAGGTCCACTTTAAGGTCCCTATGGAGGTCGTCATTTCTAATGTACCAAGGCGCATTTACGATACCCCTCAGTACTTTATTTTGGAATTTTTGTATAATCTGGATGTTGCTTGATTTGGTACAGCCCCATAGCTGTATTCCATAAGTCCACACTGGCATAAGGACTTGTTTATACAGTAGTAATTTGTTTTGTACTGACAGCGAAGAATGTTTGCCTAGAAGCCAGTACATATTTTTGTAGCGAAGCTGTAGCTCGCTGCGTTTCTTCTTAACGTGAGCCTTCCAACGAAGCTTAGCATCTAGTGTCATGCCTAGATACTTGGCTGTATTCTCGTAGGGAATAATCGTATTATTTATATACACTGCATGATAGTTGGATCTTTTATTAGTGAAGTCTATGTGAACTGATTTGGCTTCGTTCAATTTTATTTTCCACTTTTTCGTCCAGTCATATACGATGTTGACTGCATTTTGGACCTTTTCCACGGCTTCTGCATGAGTAACACCTGTGGCCATAATGGCTGTGTCATCTGCAAATGTTGCAATGGTATGGTTTTCTAATACCGGGATATCGCAGGTGTATAATAGGTACAGGACCGGACCTAATACACTTCCCTGGGGCACTCCAGCTTTTATTTCCCTTAAGTCTGAGTATGCATCATCTTGTCGAATTCTGAACATTCTTTGAGTCAAGTAGGACTTTAAGATGGCGGTGAACTGTTTTGGGAGCATATTTTCGAGTTTTTGTGCAAGACCTTCATGCCAAACTTTATCGAAAGCTTGAGCTACGTCTAGGAAGACTGTAGAACACACTTTCTTGTCTTCTAAAGCTTTTTCAATGATATTAGTGATACGGTGTACTTGATCGATTGTAGAGTGATTTTGTCTAAATCCAAATTGATAGTTTGGGATCAGCTGACGTTCTTCTATGATGGGCTTTAACCGTTTCAGGAACAGCTTTTCAAATAATTTTGACATTATTGGTAGTAAGGAAATAGGTCTATATGAAGTAGTTTCATGGGGTGGTTTGCCAGGTTTAAGTATCATAATAACTTCGGCCACTTTCCACACATCAGGTACATGGTTTAGTCTAAATGACGCATTAATAATGGTGGTAAGTTTAATAATCGCTTTACGTGGTAAGTTGCGTAAAACTTCTGCCGTAATTAGGTCATAGCCAGGGGCTTTGTTTGTATTTAGGCGTTTTATTTCATTGAACACCTCTCTCGGTGTAACTAATCTTATTTCTAACCCATCGCTTGATGCCACGTCTAAAGGTATGTTTCCGGAGGTTTCATCGTTTGGTCGGAAAATTTGCTCTAAGTGTTGTGCAAATCTGGCTGCTTTCTGTTCATTATTTATAGCCCAACCGCCATTGGTATCTTTAATGGGGGGGATATGTAAAGTTGGCTTTTTGGAATGTTTTGTACATTTCCATAGGGAGTAATTTGTCGTGCGATCACTTGTTAACTGACTTAAGTAACTATTTACTGTTGTATTATGAAAATTTTGAATTTCTCTCCTGAGTCTTTTGGTAATGTTGTTTAGTTCAGTTTTGTCAGGGGGATATCTGGTTCTTTGCCATTTTTTTCGCAGTATACGTTTTTCAGCTATAATATTTCTAATACTCATAGGATAGCAGTTATTTTTAATTCTTTGCCTAATTTCCGGTGTATTACGCCAGGCACATTTTTGTATATCTGTTATGAATTTTGACACATCAAGTTCTAGTTGTTGCGGATTTTTTAGCGGTACTTTTAGGTTAATAGCTTCTTCTAATTCGCATCTGAAGCTATCCCAGTCTGTATTTTTATTGACTAAAGAGGGCTTGCTTTCTTTTTGAATAATAGTTTCACCTATGGTCAGTAATATGGGTGAATGGTCTGAACTCATGTCAAATCCTTCTTCAATTTGTAAGACGCCGGACGAAAAATTTTTGTAGATGAAAAAATCTATTAAATCTGGTAATTTCCCTTTTTCAGTAGGCCAATAGGTAGGTTTACCTGTTGATATAACATTACAGTTCATTTCTCTGATAGCACAAAGTAACTGTTTGCCTTTAGAGTTCGTTAATCTCGATCCCCAGTGTATATTTTTGGCATTAAAATCGCCACCAAGGATAAATCTGTTACCAAGACTTTCAAAAAGAGTTTTGTACTGTTCTGCTTTTAAACTATGCCTTGGTGGACAGTATATAGCAGAAATTGTAATGGTGTATCGCTTAGTTTTAATAGTAACAGCTATAGCTTGTATAAATTGTTCTTCACATTTATGTTCTACATAATGACTAATAGTATCCTTAATAATTATGGTACTACCACCTCTTGCAGTGTTGTTGGGGTGCAACGAATGATAACTTTTATAGCCCTTAATTCTAATATATGATTCTCTGGTAAAATGTGACTCAGATATCAGACATATGTCTATATTTTCTGTAATTAGGACTGCCTGCAACTCATTTTGATGCTTTAGGAGTCCATTTGCATTCCATGCCATAATTTTGATTGAATACAACATGTTTATTTTCTGTAAGTGTTTAATTCAAGTTTCTTTAACCTTTCATCAAACGATGTCATTAGGCTAAGAATTTGATTAATTTTATCGTCATTATTAGAACTTACTGGTTGTTGTTGTTGATTTGTTGACAACAACTGTTGTTGTGGTGGCTGAGGTTGCAAGTGAATGTCCTTAGTCATTTGTGCGTACGATACGGTTTTTGTGACCCGCTTTTCGGGATTCGCTTTTATGCCAGTACGTTCACTAGACATCTTAGTGGCTGTCATAGATGTTTTTGATTTTACTGACTTATTTTTAATTTTTTGCAGCTCTTTAGCTACCATACACCCTCTATAGTTAGAAGGATGTGGTTCGCCACAGTGTACACACTTTGGCTTTACCTCTGCAGGTTTCCGGCAGTCTTTCGTTAGGTGTTTACCCGTGCATTTTACGCATTTAGGTTCTCTGGAGCAGTATTTTTGAGTGTGGCCATAGGCTTGACATCTCTTACACTGTGGAATGAGTTTTGAGGTTTTCAAAGGTTCTATATCCACTTTGCAACTCAGTATTGAATGAATACCGTAAATTCTGTCAATGCTTTCTTCTTTATCAAATGAAAGCAGAAAGATATTAAGAGGCTCTTTAGTCCTCCAACTCAATTTGTTAACTGCGTCCTGAATTTTAAGACCTTTGCCTTTCAGATCCGCGATAATTCTGTCCGGTAAACAAGACGAGTGTAATTTTTTTGCTACGACTCTTATGGGTCTGTCCTGTTTGTTTTCATAGGAGTACCACAGACAATTATTTTGAAGTAGGGTCTTAGTAATGGACCTATAAGAATCTTCGTTTTTGGCGTTTATTTTTATACATTCACCGCTCATCATTTTCACGATAAACGAATCGATTGCAGTATCTGCTGACAGCAGATCATAGAACATTTGGTAGTTCTTGACATTTTCCACAACTATGGGTGGTGGTTGTGGAGGTTTTTTGATCTTCTGTGCTTTTTCGTTGGAGCAGATAGCTCTTTGGGATGGTGGTGGGGAGGGTGTCAAGTTCAATTTCCTTTTTTTACGATTTTTTACACGTACCCACTCGGTTTCTTTAGCGAGTTCTTCCTCGTCGGTCTCATATTGGACCGCTGGAGTGGAACTTTCAGTGTTTTCAACAGTTTTGTTGTTAGTATTTTCAGGGGGTTGCTCCTGGTCAAAGTTCATTTTACTTTGAAGGTTCTCTATTTGACATCTAAGGTCATTTACTAACTCTTGCAGTTTTTCTCTCTCTTCTTTCTCTTTGACATAATAGTCGTATATGATACGCTCTGTCTCTGTTGTAATATTTACTTTTGTAGAAGCCATTGTTAGATATTTAAAATAGCTGCGCCTTAATTGCTAATTACTTACATATGTAATGAATCATTACGATCGGTAACTAGGTCATCGCTGCGGCCGCGTACGACTCAACGTGACGAACTCGATGGCTGCGTCAGCACTTAGCTCGAACACAAAAACAAATTTGCGCGAGGCAGCGGTGACGCGACCGTTCGCTGCGGATTTCGAACGCACTCTCGTTCGTCTCTTTTAAAATATGAGGTAGTTAATTCGGGCAATGACAACAAACTAAAGATAGACAATGCGTTTATTAGTTTTTGTATACATGTAATTAAAAAATCAATGAAAAAAAATCATTAAAAACTAATAAAAAAAACCATATTGCTACAAAATAATTACGTAAATCAAAAATGACAAATAATGTACGCCTCATCTGTATTAATCCTTTGACCATTATGATCCATTAACTTTATTAACATAGACACAAGGCTATTTTGTCAATGCAATGACCTACTGTTATTTCTCTGTCTATTAATTCTGTTAATGAATATTCTAATTCTTTTTGTCGTTTAACAGACTCAGCGGTTCTTTTGCTGATATAATTTTTTTTTTCCAAAGTGTCGTATAATAATCAGAGTCTTTTGAAAGAACCTTGAGAAGCTGAGCTATGTTTGGTTTGGATCTAATTTTCTTATTAAGTCTGGAGTTCTAGGCCTCGGATACATTATTAGTTTTATTTTTTATGTTGTAGAAACACCATTTATCGGCCAAACATTTTTTATCTTTTAGCCATGTTTGCTCGAAATATTTATTAAAAGCTGAAACTTTCGAGTCCTGTGTGCATTCGCCCAATACATAGAGCCAACCATCGTCCCTGTACTCTAATGGTAGGTATGAAAGTGCAATGCAACGTCTAACATGGGCTTTACATAGTTTTGATTTTGTCAAGCCATATTTTTTCGCATGTCTCCACACCGCTTGTGAGAAATGAAATAGACAGCCTCGAGTTATTATGAATGATTTATTTATTTGCTTGAAATATGGTAGGTGGTTTACACAGATCTTACATTACAAACTTTTAACAATGTTCTTCATACTTCGCCTACTGATTTCGGCATGCAAATTTAATTAAGTAATTACACTGACACTGACATACTAAAATTATCATAAAACAATCACATAAGTATCAAAGTTATTTTTTAACAGTTCACACTATGTCACAATAAAACATAAAACAATTATGTTTGGATATACTTTACGAATCGCATTCATAATGCCTACTTTAAAATCTGATGTAATAACTTCTGCATTACAATCTGGAACCTGAGTTTTATTAATTTAAAAAAAAATCATACGATTCTTGTTTTTTGTCGGGTAACAAGCCGTACACCGCAGGCACAATGTTCTTCTCATCGGAATTTGTGACTCCACGATCGACGCGAAGGCTAAAAAGTTGCGAAAAAAGAGGGACAGCGCTTTTAAAAGTGCCATCAACATAAACCTCTTTGGCTTCTTTTAAAAGTTCTCTCCCTTCCTTACTGGCAAAAAGTAAAATTCTTGATTTTTTATGAGAGTAATCCGCAAATAAAAATTTGTTATAACCATTCGGTATAAACGTATTCTTTTCGCCTGCAAAGCTTTATTCCGATGTTTGTAAATAGTTTTTTTTTATACTATCATATTTATGTAAAGCCTGTAATAGATAACCCTTCATCTTTCATTTGTTCTAATGTATCAGCGTATATTGCAGGTACAGGAGTCATCTCATTATTGGCTTGTGCAATACATTTATATACGCGACATTTTATTTTATTAGCAGCTACATCTGAATTACATAAATGTTTAGTTTGCTTTTTATCAATGGGTCGTTTGTTAGCATAGAAGCCGAACAGGTTTTTTTTTGCACATGCCCACACCTGGTGTCCATTTTGATTCTTTCTTTTAAAATTATACCTATATCCATCATTCAACAACAACATTAGACTAATTGATAGGAGGACGAATATTGGTACAAATTCAAATATTAATTTTGACATAATTTTTCTAACTGTAATAGGATTCTGTAAAATATATATTTTTTATTCTTTATTATTTATATAGTGATTTTTAATATACATGTAAGTCTACAAAAGTATTATGTAAGTAGTATCTCATACATTAAATTAACTTAACTAATAGACAGAGAAATAACAGCATTGACAAAATAGCCCTGTGTCTATGTTAATAAAGTTAATGGATCATAACAAAGGATTAATACAGATTAGGCGTAAAATTTCTGTCATTTTTTGATTTACGTTATTATTTTGTAGCAATATGGTTTTTTTTTTCATTAGTTTTTAATGATTTTTTTTCATTGATTTTTTGATTACATGTATACAAAAGCTAATAAATGCATTGTCTATCTTTAGTTTGTTGTCATTGCCCGAATTAACTACCTCATATTTTAAAAGTAGTCATCTCGGACACAGTAATACGAATTTCGGTCGAAAAGCCTACATCATATTTTTAAAGAAGTAAACTCGACCATGGATCAGATTTTTTAGGTCTGTACAATGTCCCAAAAATATTTAATGTAGAAATAAAACAATGTATCCAGAGTAAGACAATTTATTACCTAAAGTAGTACGAAGTTCATATCTTGTAGGAAAATCTTAACACCGCGATGTACAATATAGGGTTACGGTACAGCGCCATCTATCGGTTAACAATTACACTAAACTAGCTAAGCATGATAAATCTTGACTACTATCGTATGATATTCGATTGTATATATTAAACAGATTAGACATTCCGCCCACCATGGACGGCTCTGTCCATAATCCAAAAAAAAAATAGAATAATTAAACTAATTTACAAGAAAATGGTTGTTTGACAATCTTCTTATAACTTTATCTCTACCGTACAACTTCATTCCTTATACCTTTTTTTTTTTTTTTTTTTTTTTTTTTTAACGTGAGGGAAAATCCTCGTAGGATGCTATGCCGGACTCTTACCGACTAAAAAACCTCACGTAACGCCCAACAGCCTATGGTTGAGAGCCCCGGGTAAGCCCTCAGGAAGGATGTCCCGTGACTCCCAACAGACCTACGGCCGCCAATGCGGCCTCGCCCAGGGGGTGGTTCGGGTGCAATCCCGCGTCTATGGGGGATTTCGGGTGTGACCCCGCTTCTAAGGGGGGGCGTGCGTGAGTGCTCACGTCACGCTGCCGTCATGGGCCTGCTTCTGTAAGGACGGTGAGCGGCCCTCTCACCGTCCTCAGACCCCCGGTCATGGAGGCCGATAGTCCTCGGCGAAGACACGTCGGCGGCGCCCAGGGCGCCGACTGCGGAACTCGGGTGGAAGAGTTCTCTCCCGCACCCGGCCCGCCGCCTCCTTCGCGAGCATGACCTGCTCGCAGAAAGAGGCGGCGCAGTCCCACTTACTCCCGCTGGAGAGCATGGCTCGCACCATGGCCTCAAGCGAGAGAGTGTCCACGCCCAGACCCACTACGAGGACCTGTCCGAGGACCTGTCGCTGTTGTGCCCACGCCGTGCACTCCACCAGCGTGTGGAGCGCCGTGTCATCGCTGCGGTCCTCGCAGTGCTGACACTCGGCCGTGGTTTCCCGGTGTTTTCGCCACAGATACCTACCGAAGCTACCATGCCCGGCAAGCATCTGTGTCAACCGGTAGGAGAGAGCACCGTGTCTTCTCTCCAGCCACTCGTCCATGACCGGTCTGACGGCCGCGATTGTGGCGAATCCCCCCTTTGGTTGCTCAAGTCGCATCTTCCATGTCTCCAGGGTTTCCTGGTGGAGCAGGGTCCGCTGGGCCTCGATTTCTCGAGACGCAGGCCTTTGGCCCCGCTCCAGCGCCTCCTTGCGCCATCTGAACAGTGACGCAAGGGCTCTCGCTTCCAGGTCCCATGGAGGGGTCCCGGCTAGGAGACATGCCGCCTCACCGGAGATCGTGCGGTATCCTCTTATCACCCTGACGGCCATCACTCTCTGCGGGCTCATCAGTCTAGCCACATTGCTGGCCGTCAGGGTCTCCGCCCATACGGGAGCCCCGTACAGGGCCATGCTTCGCACGATCCCAAGGTACAGTCTCCTGTAGGGAGCGTTGGGTCCCCTGATGTTGGGCATCAGCCGCGCAAGTGCGGCCGTTGCTCCCCTCAGTTTTGGGACCAAACTTCGGAAATGATGTCCGAAGTTCCACCGGCCATCGAGTACGAGCCCCAGATACTTCATCGAGGGCTCGATGCCGATGCTGACGCCCCCCACCTGTAGGCTGGATCCCGCAGGTGGCCCCATCCGAGGTCCGTGGAAGCACAGAGCCTCGGATTTGTGAAGGGCGATCTCAAGACCCAGCCGCCGAATCCGACCCACGACCTGAGCAACCCCTGCCGTGGCCTTAAGTGCTGCGGCACGGTGCGTTGCTCCCCGCGCCGTAACGAGGGTGTCGTCGGCGTAACACGTTACGCCGACCCCTCTGAGCAACGGACCACGCAGCACCCAGTCGTAACCGATGTTCCACAGGAGCGGCCCTAAAACCGATCCCTGTGGAACACCGCACGACACATCTCGCCGACCCGGCCCCAGCCAGCTCGGGTAAGTTATGGCTCTCTCGGAGAGATAAGCCCCGACAATTCGACGGAGGTAGGGAGGTCATTCCTTATACCTTATGTAACTAAAGCAAAAAAAAACAAAAAGACTTATTGAACTAAATTCACAAACTGTTTATGTACATTAAGCAAATGGACTGTATAAATATTCATCAGTAGGGAGGTATATAATGACTAATCGTTCACAGGTAAAATAATTAATTTAGACAGCGGTCTTTTAATCTCATTGTCTTTACACCTTATAGTTACCACGCGAGTAATGTTGTCCAAACCAGGATGTTTATTTGTAATGACTCCGTATAGCCATCTAGCGGGTGGAAGACCATCCTCCCGCACCAGAACCATGTCTCCAATCTCAGGTTCAGGTTTACGATCCGTCCATTTATATCGATGCTGCAATTGAGTCATGTATTCTAATGACCACCTACGCCAGAAATGTTGCAACATCTTTTGCGTAAGATGCCACCGTTTGATATTACTGATGGATGAATTTTCATAATTTGCATCAGGTACTGTTATCAGAGGTTCGCCTACGAGGAAGTGGCCAGGTGTCAAGGGGCATGAGTCTTCCGGGTTGTTAGGAAGCTGAGATATCGGCCTCGAGTTCAGGCAAGCTTCGATTTGAGCCAGCACAGTTGTCATTTCTTCAAATGTCAATGTGCTGGTGCCTATTATTCTCTTCAAATGATTCTTCGTGGACCTGATGCCAGCCTCCCACAATCCTCCAAAGTTTGGAGCATGTGGAGGTATGAAATGCCAGGTCGTACCATTCATAGTCAGAAAGTCAGCTATTTCCGAAGACACCGTAGATATCTCAGCATTAAAAAGTTTTCGCAATTCCTTTGCACCGCCAACAAATGTGGTCCCATTGTCGCTCCACAAGTCCAATACTCGGCCACGTCTGGCCACGAAGCGCTTAAAGGCCGCAAGAAAGCTCTGAGAAGTCATGTCACTGACTACCTCTAGGTGAATAGCCCGAGTGGACATGCAAATAAATAAACAAATATAACCTTTAGTGGCGTGATGGCCACGACCTTTCGAGGTTCGAATGCTGATCGGACCTGCGTAATCAACACCACTGCATTGAAAAGGCTTCTGAGAAGACACTCTAGCTTTCGGTAACTGGCCCATCATTTGTTGGTTTGATTGTTTTGAGTAGCGAATACATGTTACACACTTATGAACATATGCCCTAACTAGAGTCCTTGCATTGAGGATCCAGTACTTCGATCTCAAGTAGTTAAGCATCAATTGAGGCCCACCATGCAAAGTTCTGTCGTGAGCCTCCGCAATCAAAAGATTGGTGAAGTGTGATTTGTGAGGAATTAAAACAGGGTGTTTCATATTCTCATCAATAGAAGCCTGGTGCAAGCGGCCGCCAACTCTTAAGATACCGTCACTGTCAAGAAACGGACTCAACGAGGTAAGCCTGGTACCCTTATTTAATTTTTGATTCTTTTTTATAGATTTTATTTCATCAATAAAATACTGGAGTTGGCAGAGTTTGATACAGGTAAGTACCGCTTCATTTATTTCATTTGTAGTTAGCCATTTAGTCATTATATTTCTATCATGTTTTAACTTCTTCATTTGTAAAAATCTTCGACAGTAAGCTATTACTCTTACTAACCTACTAAACTTAGAAAATCTAGTAAATATGCTATCATCGCATTCAACGGCAGTTGCATGACATTTTGCTTTGGTCTTCCTTTCTTCTAGGGTAGTCACTTGTATATTTCCTCTATCATAATCTATTTCTTCATTCTGTAACCATACCGGGCCCATTTTCCACAGTTGCATATAACTACTCTCAGAAGGGCTCACCCCGCGAGATGCGCAGTCCGCTGGGTTTTCCGACGACGATACATGTGACCAATGACTTCTTTCAAGAATACCAAGTATTTCGGAAACACGATTCGCGATGAACGTTTTCCAGCGACTAGGATGGCTGCTTAGCCACGCCAATACGACGGATGAGTCTGTCCACGCGTATAGGTGTTGTTTGGGAATTTTTAGCGTTGAAGCTACTTCCTCAAGTAGCTTCGCCAGTAAGACAGCTCCACAAAGTTCTAAGCGCGGGATTGACACCTGCTTGACCGGAGCAACCTTGGTTTTTGAAGTCACTAAACTTGTGTGAATATATCCATTTCCATCAATGACGCGGACGTACACTACTGCAGCGTATGCTACATTTGACGCATCTGAAAACCCATGCAACTCTAGAACCTTGTCATCCTTGCCAGAGTTGATCCAACGTGGCAGACGGAACTTAATGAGGTTGCAAAGGTTCTTTCGAAAGTCAAGCCACTCCGTCAGCAATGGTGCAGGAAGTTCTGAGTCCCAATCGATTCCCGTCATCCATATTCGCTGAATAAACACCTTCGCAGTGATTATAATAGGTGCTAGCCACCCAAGGGGATCGAATAGGCGTGCGATATCAGAAACGACCTTGCGCTTAGTTACTGGTAACTCTAAATCATTAAGCTGAATAGTATAAACAAACTCATCGTTGTCTTTGTCCCATGTCAAACCCAATATTTTAGAATATGTGTCTGTTTTTAGTTCCATATTTCCTTGTATTTGTGATGTTTGTTCACCGTCTTCAATCAACCGTGATAATTCACGGTTGTTGCTAGCCCATTTTTGAAGCTGAAAGCCCCCACGTTTGAGCAACTCCGATGTTTGTCTATATATTTCTATTCCTTCCTCTATGGATTGACAGCCAGTCATTAAGTCATCCATATAAAAATCGGAAACAACACGGTCCTTTGCTAAAGGAAAATCAGAGCCGTCGTCTACCGCTAGCTGCTGCAATGACCTTACAGCTAGGTAAGGCGCCGATGATGTCCCGAACGTTACTCGCAAATGACGCAGCACCTGAATTTCGTCATCTGGATTCTCACGCCATAAGATACGTTGGAAATCTGTGTGATCATCGCATACCCTAATCTGTCTGTACATCTTTACGATGTCCGCTACCAGACAGATAGGTTGACAGCGCCAACGCATAATGATATGACGCAATTCAGGTTGTAGAGGAGGGCCTACCATTAAATCGTGATTAAGACACACCCCATTGGTTCCCACACATGAGGCGTCAAATACTACACGCAGCTTCGTCGTACTTTTTTCGTTACGGATAACGGCATGATGCGGTAAGTATACCGAACCTTCTTTTTCTTTATCATGCACTATATCCATATGATTAAGAGCTATGTATTCATTTATAACAGCTGAATACTGATTCTTGAACTCAGGGTTCCTGAGTAATCGCTTTTCTAAGGATAAAAAACGTTTAAGTGCAATGTCTTTCGACCTTCCATATTTACACGCAGGATCGCTTGACCTGAATGGCATGTGCACAATATAGCGACCACATTCGTCTCGTTTAGTCGTAGCTTTAAATATATCTTCGCACTGCTGTTCTTCTGGGGTCAAGTAAACCTTACTGTTATCGCTCTTAGGCTCAGATTCTAGCTCCCAGAACCTTTTAAGAAGTGTATCTGTGTGGGTAGAATGCAATGTGATCACTGTATTGTGACATGTCTCGCTTTGGTTGACGTCGGTTTCACCTACTTGACCAGACAAGATCCATCCTAGTCTGGTATTTTGTGCAATGAGCTGACCGGAAAAACCTCTTATTAACCCCTCTAACAAAATCTGACTATAAACTTCGGCACCTAAAAGTAAATCAATCTTGTTTGGTGTATCGAATGAAGGGTCAGCTAAAGCCAAAGACGAGATTGTAGTCATAACGTTTGCCACAATCTTTCTTTCGGGTAAAATAGTCGTGAGTTTCTTTAAAACATAAGCTTTAACAGTGATATTAAAACTGGGATCGACGCGTGACGTGACCCTGAGTAGAACCATCGAATTGATTGAAATCATCGATTTGGCTTGATCACAACCTATACCCGAAATTGAACCGTTAGTTGGTATCCTTTTGAGACCTAGAAGCTGGACTGCGGACTCCGTCACAAACGAAGCCTGAGACCCCTGATCTAACAGGGATCTTAATACTATAGCAGTACCGCTCTTAGATTCAGCTGCAATTAGAGCAGTGGCCAATAATATTTGACTATGACTATTAGCAAAATAACTTACCATATTAGTGGAATTACTCTGGATTGAAGTGGTACCACCAGAAACGTTGCTTTCTGATAACTGTTCTGTTTTATTACTATTTGCACTTGATTTGGAGACATTCTTGAGATGCAGGAGACTATGATGCCTTCCCCTACATATGTGACATCTGGTAGACTGGCGGCATGCATATACGGAGTGGTTCGGAGCTAGACAGTTGTAACATAAACCGTTTGTTTGGACAAAATTACGTCCCTTATCTATGTCGAGACCGGCAAACTTTTTACAATTAGCAAGCTTGTGGTTATCCTGACAACATATACATAATATATTTGACACATGGAGAGATTTAACTGGCAGATTACGATTACCCTGATGACGTTGACCTTTGGTATCTAAAAATTCTAAAGAGCGAAATCTTTGTTCAAGGAAAGATTTGAATTGATTCACTGTGGGCAACTCGTCTGAACAATCACTAATTTTCATTTCCCATTGTTTACGTGACTCAGAGTCTAGTTTTAAACTTAATACATAAATAACTATAATATCCCAATGCTCTACCGCTATGCCTAGATTTTTTAAAGCATGTAAACATTCGTTAGAAGTGTCTAATAATTCCTTAATTGCGCTATAGGATTCGGATGTGATACTCTTTTGACTCATAAAACGTTTTAATATACAGTTTGCCAAATACTTTTTATTATTATATCGACTCTCTAGTTTAGTCCAACAGGTTGCATAATTACTACTAGTTATAGGAATGTGCCGCAAAAGACCCTCAGCTTCGCCAGACAAATGTCCCTTCAAATAATGAAGCTTCTGAACATCGTCCAATAGGCTATTGTCGTGTATTAAAGATTTAAACAGATCTCTAAAACTAATCCACTCAGAGTAACTTCCGGAAAACATAGGCAACTCAATCTTCGGTAATTTAATGGAACATATATCTTTAGAACCCTTCGCAGAAGACTCAGACAGCATACGCGAACCATCAGAACACATAGTTTTCTTCAATGCTTCCTTCAACTCTGTTTTATAGTCCGTGAATAATTCCTCCGTGACTTCATAAACATTCTTTATGTTATAGTCCGACTTTTCAAACTCAATGGACTTAAGCGAAGATACAATTTTTGTATGAGTATCAGAAAACGTAGACCAGTTAGATTCTAAATTTTCTAGACGGGTTTCAATATAGGAACTAGTTATTCGTTCCTTCGGAGATTTTTTGAAGTTAGATCTTGCCTTGCTTATTGTGGAATGTAAATTAAATTGAATGTTACATAAAGCTTCCATGTTGAAAATTGATGAATAAGATGTTCTTTAATGCTAGGCTAAATCGTAGACAACTCGAAAAAATTACAAGTCTTTGAACTTAGTACACCTCGTTGTAAAATCGGGCATAGGTTCCCCGTAGTTCACTTTTTCTTGAAACTATTCTAAGTCCATGCACACGTTAAATTTTCAAAGTCCAAATTGTTAACTGATATTTTCTAAGTTAATAAGGTCTAAGTTCCAATGGTTTAGTCTTAATATATTAAATTACTCACAGTTTATCTTCGTATAAGATCACTTCACTGTCACTCACTTTACCGTAGTTCGTCGTAATGATATGCGGTGACCTGTTCACCCGCAGCTGCTCCTTACGCCGACACCAGCACTGATCGTCGTGCACCACTTGTACATAAACGCCAACTATGTACTATCCGCCGATGTTGCTCTTCTGACGTTACACTCGTAGCAGGTTGACCATTTAACCTGACTCCATATAATAAGGATTCCATCCTTATAATAAGCACACCAATCCCTAATCCGGTTCCTAAGGACCACTTGTACAATGTCCCAAAAATATTTAATGTAGAAATAAAACAATGTATCCAGAGTAAGACAATTTATTACCTAAAGTAGTACGAAGTTCATATCTTGTAGGAAAATCTTAACACCGCGATGTACAATATAGGGTTACGGTACAGCGCCATCTATCGGTTAACAATTACACTAAACTAGCTAAGCATGATAAATCTTGACTACTATCGTATGATATTCGATTGTATATATTAAACAGATTAGACAAGGTCCGAGTTGCCCCCTAAGCTCATGATGACGCCATAGTTTTATTAGTGGATAACACTCATCTATAAACCTTTTTATCTGTATTTATTATGTAATTAATTAGTATTTATTTATAAATATGTTTAAATACTGTATCGTGTCTTTCGTAACGCAATTCATTGGAATATATATTTTAATATACTTATTATATTTTATCATGTAAAACCATATTGTACCATGCTAAAAATATTTTTACCGCCCCGATTTACTATAATATATTTATGTATATTATTACACTGATACATTAGTTTTATAATTTTAATAAAGTTTTATAGTTAAATGCAACGTATTTTCAGTTAGAAATAATATTTTCCGCATTCCCGTACTACCTGCACCCAATGACTTCTATATAAACTGAGGTAGACATGTCCTACGCACCGATTTTTGAAACCTATAAACTGAGCTAATTAGCAGCGTTGCTCGCACTGTTTTGAGTCAAAACTTCGAAAGTAGGTAAGTAGGTGCTCGACTTGCAATCGGAGTCCATACGCCTTCTCTTTAACTCTTTTTCTATTCCTATATTGCTATTGTGTGTGGTGACAATTACGTAAAAAATATTTGTAAGTGAATGTAGTCTTATTAATATGTGTATTTGAGGATTGCTTTTGAAATCTCGTTTGTTAGAGTACGGCGCGTCTACCTCAGTTTATATAGAAGTCTTTGCCTGCACCACCGTGCGTCGCGTCGTCCGTTATTAAAATCGGGCCGTTGTCCGTTGTCGTTAACAAGAGCACTTAAGTTTGGCCGGTCTAAGTCCACGTTTGACAAATTGATCACTGTGTCATTAAAATTTGATGGTGTATAACAAGTCTTATTTTGCAAGCGCATATTTTTCTTCTAAGAAGCCGTTAATTTACAAAATTTCTTTTCATTTGTTGCACTGCTTAGTTCGTATGTCCTCAGAAATCACTCCCGGTCAACACTTCACTGCATTCCAAATGTAACACATACAAACAAAATATCAACACAGCGCACCTTGTCCAACTCTGCATGTTGTTTTTTTTATTAATTGTCGTAGTAATCGATTGCGTGTCTTAGAATTTTATCCAAGAAAGCAATGTCCTCACGCGGCCTTATCCGAACACACTTAGGAATAATATACCAATCTATAGATTTAACCACTTATGCTAATGGGACCGTAATGAATCAAGTTGAAATTCTTCACCTTATTGTAACGGCCATTTAAGTGTATGGCACAGAGCCATCAATCGCTACTTAGCAACCCTGATATCAATGAACGATATTGCAATCATTTTTAAACATTGATATACTATGTTATGTAGGAATGCTTATGCTACAACAGTTGTTTTGGCGGTGGTCAATTTCATAAACATTCCTGTCAAAAGACATCGAGATCTCTGTTTCCATCAACCAAAACATCTTTCTATTGAGTTCCTAGTTCTTACATGGGCTCTATTAAAGGCTTCCTCTTTGCCGTTTTTAGGATTAAGAACTGGGGAGAATAGATAGTGGATGCAACGCATATCCTGAGTCACCTAACTATATGCTATGAAATTCTCCGTGTTCAAACCTTTTTTAGTGAACTCTCTTTGAATATTCGAGAATCATGGACGCTTCTTCTCCATCGTGCCACAATATATCTCTGATTTTCAAATTCTAATCGCACCACTTGTGTGTGAATTGAGTTTTACCCTTTATGTCCACATGTGCTTAACTCAAATCTCCTCCCACTTTTTTTATTCTAATGTTAGTGCAATCTATGGCCCCAATCACAGTAGGGAAATTGCTTAGATTTCTAAATCCTCTGATGACATAGTGTTCATCTTCTAGTGAATTTGGCATATTAATAAATAAATGAGCTTTATTAGCCAGGGCTTTAGCAACATTTTTACAAATTTTACTCTCTCCATCCATGCATGTCTCCACTGTCATCTTGAATCTGCAATCATAATAAAGGGTGTCCATCGGAAAATTTTCTATTTTGAATTCAAATAAAAAACAAATTATCATATATAAGGTATGGTATTGAATTCAAATAAAAAAATAATTATCATGGTTATGGTTTTTTTTGTTGACGCGGGGAATGCATTTAGGCACCGTCATCCCAGCTACGGGGGTAGCTGGGACGGTGTGTGGGACTCACCGGTCCCGGAAGAAGGGACCGTCCTACCCACTAAACCCCGCGGTGTTCCGACTCACCGTATAGCCGGGCCGAGGGATATGAAGATATAGATGCCCCTTAAGGATGGGGCTCTCCTCGGGGGACCAGGTGGTCGGCCCCCCGGAGCTCCCTAAGGAGCTGAAGAAAACAAGCCCGCATCGCACCACCCTCGTACGTCCCTCTGGAAGCAGAGGGGGTAGAGAGCGGCCGAGCGGGCGGGCACTAAGGCACCTCCGGAACACGGGGAGGTGCCTTCCGCCAAACGATCATCGGTGGGTGAGGTCCCCCGACCAACACCCACCGGAACAACACTAGTCGGGGGCGCGCACGAAGGCTGCCATGCGGCGCCCCCGAACCGGACGACGAGGCGGGAGCGTCTGTCCAGCACGCTCCCGCACCCGCAACTCTTCTCTCTTGGCCGCCATCACCTCACAAGCAAACGAGGTGACAGCGGCCCAACAATCCTGGCTGCCGACCATGGCTCGCACCACGGCCGGCAGCGACAAATCATTTCCAACATGGCCCGTGAGGGCGACACGCGGCCCGTCCCACGCCGCGCACTCGGCGAGTGTGTGCTCTGCCGAGTCCACGGCGCCACTTGGGCAGTGACGGCACACGGGGTCCGACTCCACGCCCACCACCTCCCACAGGTACTTGGCGAAACAGCCATGTCCTGTTAGGAGCTGAGTGAGATGGTACGTCGGTGCACCGTGCGCCCTCTACACCCAAGCCCGAAGAACGGGCCGGACAGCCCCCACGAGCCGTGCGCTCGCAGAAGGAACAACCAAACGAACGGCCCACCTCCGGAAGAGATCGTCGCGAGCAGACTGTCTCCAGCGATCGATCTCGTCCGGGAGTGGGCAACCTCCATTTATCCGCACCAGGGCACTTTCCTCGTAGACACGCTTGAGGACTCCAGCCTCGAGATCCCACGGGGGGCTTCCTCCAATTAGACACGCCGCCTCGTAAGAGACGGTGCAGTACGCTCGCGCCGCCCTCTGCGCAATCACCCGCTGCGGCCTCCGCAGCAGGGGGATGGTTTTGGCGCAGAGAGCGTCCGACCAAATAGGCGCTCCGTAGAGCGCCTTGGAGCGCACTACACCGTCGTAGAGACGGCGAAATGCACTTTCCGGCCCCCCTTTATTGGGGAGCAGCCGCGCCAGCCTTCCGGCGTATGACACCAGTTTGGGTGCCAGGCGCCGGAAGTGCTCGACAAAACCCCATCGACTATCGAGGACCAATCCTAAGTACTTCATGGTCTCCCCGATAGCGATGGGGGTGCCGCTCACCACAATGAAGCAATCTCGAGGTGGCCCCCGACGAGGCCCGTGAAAAAACACTGCCTCGGACTTTTCGAGAGCCACCTGGAGTCCCAGCGCCCTGATGCGGCTGACCACCTGGGCAACGCCCGCGGTGGCCAGGACCTTCGCGTCCCTGAACTCAGGGCCCCGCGCGGTGACGAGGGTGTCGTCGGCGTAGCATATAATGCCGACTCCCGTAAGAGTTGCACCGCGCAGGACCCAGTCGTAGCCGATGTTCCACAGGAGCGGACCAAGTACCGACCCCTGTGGAACACCGCACGACATCTCCTTGCGGACTATTCCCGACCGGGCCGGGTAGATAATGGCCCGGTCCACGAAATAGTCCGCAAGGACGCGCCTGAGGTACCACGGGATGTTGTGGTACCTCAGCGCCTCGACGATGGTCTGCCAGGGGATGATGTTGAAGGCGTTCGCGATGTCCAGCGACACCGCCAAGAACACCTCCCCCCGACCGACCGCCTCTTGGACGCTGTCCCTGAGTCGGGAGATGGCGCCCAGGGTAGACCGCCCGCGACGGAACCCGTACTGGCCGTCGAGATTGGGCCCCGCCCCCTCAAGGTGCGCGACGAGACGAGCAGCGAGCACCCGCTCGAAATGCTTGCTCTTCTCGCCGAGCAAAACAATGGGGCGGTAGGCCGACGGCGACTCGACGGGGCGCCCGTGCTTCTTGAGCAACACCAGCTTCCCCGTCTTCCACGTTCGCGGGACCCTACCCGACGCCAAACACTCCGACATCAGGGAGAGCGTCTCTTCTTCGAACGCCGGCATGACCAGGGCGACGACCCGCCCTGGGATGCCGTCCGGACCGGGGGCGCGGTGTCTCAACTTGAGCTTGAGAACCGCCGCACTGTGTCGCGTCTAGTACAAGCTAGCGGGACAAAATTATTTTCTCACTCAATTCGACTTATTATGTATTATTTAAGCATTTTAGGCAATTTTAAGTAAAGGACAATGGGCAAAAATGTATGGCGCTTGTCCCATCGGCGGCCACATTTGTCCTATATATATTTTAGTCGACAATTATGTATATATTAAGACTGCAAAAAAATATTTCGGTAACTTGTTTGGATAAAAAGTTATAAAGGGTTGAACATATTAAAAAAATCGAATTAATTAAACCAAAAGTACGTAAATAATAAAACGTAATGCACAAAAGTATAAGATAATGATGGGTTAAATAAAACTAAAGGTTTATTAATTATTAAATACATCGATTTATTGACATGAAAACAAAAACATTTCAAACACGTGGCAATGAATACTAGCATTATGTGTCTAACCACATAATGCTAGTATTCCTTTAAAAAAAGAAAATAATGGGATTTAACTGTTGTCTACAATGATATCATTTAAAAAATGAGCTGGTAAACGAATTTCTTCTTCTTGGTTTCTCGCCCACCCTAAATACCACACTACACACATTATGTGGGCACAGCAGCCAAGAGTGTGCTCACCGCTTAGACACTACAATAATAGTTTTCTATGGCTTCTCTGCCGCTTTTCTGTCTATCTACAATAATATAGGAGTAATATATTTTTATTATATAATATAATACATAAATATATTATTACATTAATATATTAATATATTTTTATTATATTATTTTTATTTTTTTATTATATTTTTATTATTATATATTTCGTATCTTCTTCTGTTTATCACGGATCGATTACATAAAATACACACTTGACGATTATCTGCCATTATTATAGGAATCTGCTTAAAAAAAAATCTAAAAAACGAGCACAAGTCATCAAGATAGATATTAACAAGTCCGATATGCAAGCCAGAGTCGAAAGAGATTGTCAAACAATAATAATCGCACAGTACTCAACGAAACAAATGTCAACGATGGACTGCGATGTGCGCTTGAACATAACGGTAATCGTCGGGTCGAGAGTGCTTGTCGCTGATTGGTTGACGCATGAAACATGTCGAGACCGGTTTTAACAAAGGTCCTTAGACCATAAATAACAAAAGTATTGAATATTAGCGTACATAAATAAAATAAAAAAAAAAGTATTTTAAAAATAGTATTTTAACTGCATTTTTTTCCCTAACGGTATTTCATAGTACTCCTTAAACAATATTTGTTGTCAAAAATATCCCCTTTTAAATGACACTAGTTTCATTGATGGCCGCTCATGGGCCGAAACGCCCATTGTCCTTTAAATGCTAAATGCATATGGATCGACACATGTTGATAATACACTGAAGAGTTCTCGTAACTCTCAACATTTTATCTTCATTATAATCGACAATTTGTTCAATAACTAGCTGCGTCCACCTGCTTATTACACCAGTAAAGCAAATTAATGATCTTTTGATAATGAAAAATAAATTATAAAAAATATAAGTCAAAGATGTGAACTGTTTATTCGTGATCGTCGTGTTCGTGAATATTTATTCTTTTGTTACAGAATTACAAAAACAAAAATTATTGTAAAACTAAACCATGAACTGAAGAGCAACTATAAGCTCTTTATTTTTCAAAATAATACCAATGTGAAGCAAACATTCATAAGTGCGGAGTCAGCGTTGTTGGAATCGTTCTTGACTCCTCATTCATAGTAGAATGTAATACTTGTGTTCAACGTATGCCAGTAAATGTATTACATACTTTGACATTAATCATCGTCAGCAACAACAGAGACAGTACACGAATAAACCTTCATCAGTGGCGTTAATATTCTTAAACATATGCTTATACAGGCTTTGGCCAGACGTTTCATCACAACTCCATTTACTTACCAAAGTTTAATACGTGCTTATGTTATGTATAACACTTTTCTATTATTTTCAACTGAATTTTTACCTCTCTTTTAGCAGCTTTTATTAAAAATTGCCTGAAGTTTAATTACAGTTCGAGATTGATTGTCAAAAATGTGTTCATAGAAAGAACACTTTAAGGACCTTTCAGGAACGGTAAAGATGAAATAGTTCACCAGAGATTCTTTGACGAAAGTCCTTACTTGTGAGGGTCGGATGCGTTGGGAGTTACTGGCGAATATAAACGGCGATTAATTGAACAAATACTTTATTCTGAATTAACCCCGGAAATGAACCTCGCGTGTCGAGTAGTGCGCAGTAACTAGCTCGACTCAGTCATACATCGCGCTTACATACAAAACTGCTTACTTGCAATCTTTCATACTACAGAGTCCCTACACTACACCCCCCAATTTTTCACAAGAAAAATTATAAATTTTTCATTACATAAATCAAACACAAAACTAAATTAACGGTTCACATACAAAGTAACATAATACGTACAATCAGCATTGATTAATTCATGTTAAACCGTTAGCACAACAACACCGTGTCACATTACATTACATTACACTCTTTGTTGCTGAGTTTGTACCGGACGTTGAGCCACCGGCTGAGCATTCGATACTTTTATAAACATCTTCTTCATCCATTGCCTTATGCGATAACGCCCGTATGCCATTACTGCAATGAGAATAATCAGCCCCATACAACATGCTATGGCTAGCATGGTGGTATTATATTTGCTCATTTCAGCCTGTACCGCTCCATTCTGAGCAATAATAACTTCTTCCTTGCTATAAGATTTGCCCATTTTGAAAAAAATGCACATAAATTTTAGGAGATGTGACTTTCACCAATTGCAATGGTATTCTAATGCCTTAAAAAAAAAACTCGACTAGTACTTGTTATAAAATATGGCATGATTTACAAATTTCGAAAGACTGTAACTACTTATAGAGGTTGCAAAATTGACATTTTATAAAATAAACTATTGACAAGGGCGAAAAATGCATAATTGCGAAACCTAATTACAACTGTTGCCAAACCAATAGGTATTATTCTCTTACTCGATTACGAATGTGTGCTACCACTGTATTTTGTACAATATGGTAGCAAACAATATCTCTTAAAATTAACTCTTAATACTAATTCTCTTTCATACTTTTACTACTGGTAGTAACCATGGTGTCCCGCTCTGCTATAATCAATTATTCACCCCCTTAGGAGCCCACTGCGTACACCATGATTACGCCTAACAACTCTTTCATTCATCACTACTCATTATACCTCATCGTTTATTCCTGTGGCTTAATTAACAATCAAATCTTACTGGCATTTTAACAGAACGCCCACTTCTTGTTGTCCTACTACAGGTATGCGGTATGTTATCAACATTTTTTTCTATAGGTTTACTGTTTACATTGTTTTGCGGTTTGTTACAATAATCATCCTCTCCCTGATCTGTTGCCTGTTCGCTTAATATAAATGCAGGTTTTAACCTGTCGATAGATATATTAACGGTCCTTTTTGGCAACTGCACTGTGTATACTTTACCTTTTCTCTCTAAGACACGATATGGTCCTTCATAGGGTGCTGTGAGCGGTCTGCGAACGGCATCTATTCTAATAAAAACGTACTTACATTTAGCTAACTCGTTGTGCACGAAAATGGTGCGTGAATCGCGTACTTCTCGGGATACCGGCTTTAACCTACTTATATTATGCCTTAATTGATCTAAATACTCATTATCTGTTACTGTCCGATTTTCTGAGATATAAAAATCTCCGGGTAACCGGATAGTTTGCCCATACATATACTCAGCCGGACTTACTCCATTGTCGCTCCTGATGACTGTACGTAAACCTAACAACACCGTAGGCAGCTCGTCATACCATTACGTATTGTCTGACAAACGGGCTGTAATTGCACACTTCATTACTCTGTGTATTCTTTCTAAAACTCCGTTTGACTGCGGCCTGTACGGAGTTGTCCTATTTCTCTTAATACCTAAGGTTTTAAGCAATTGGGTAAATAAATTACTCTCAAATTGCCTGCCTTGGTCACTAGTCAACCTCTCGGGAACTCCAAAACAGGATATCCTATTATCATAAAATACCCTTGCAATAACTTCTGCCGTTATTTCGCTTACTGGAATGGCTTCCGGCCACCTTGTAAATCTATCTATCATCGTAACAATGTACCTAAAACCGTCTTTAGTCGTAGGCAACGGCCCTACAATATCAATATGCACGTGCGTTAAGCGCTCAGCTTCTGGGAATTGCTGACATTCTGATATGGTGTGTCTACTTATTTTTGACTTTTGACACTGTATACATGTTCTTGCCCATTGCCCAATATCGCGGTTCATTCCCGGCCAAAAGAATCGTTTTGCAATCATTTTGCGTGTTGTTCTAATCCCGGGATGACTAATTTCATGAACGGTTTTATAAGCTACTTTCCTAAAGCTCTCAGGTACATAGGGTCTGCACGTACTACCAGAATTCTCACAATAAATCATTTTATCGCTACTTGGAATGAGAAATTTCTTTAGAGAAATGTTGTCATTCTTTTCGCTTAGCAACTGCTTTAATTCCGAGTCTAATTCTTGTGCCAAAGCTAGTTATGAGTAATCTATGCTCGTCGGGCATTGTATAGTCTCAATTCGCGATAACGCATCCGCTACCTTGTTGCTATCGGCTTTGACATACCTAATATCCGTTGAGAACTCACTTATAAACAATAGCTGCCTTGTCCGTCTCGGCGTTTCGCTGTTACTCTCAACTTTACTAAAAGCATACACTAATGGTTTGTGGTCCGTATAAATTATTAATTCCCTGCCTTCGAATAACGGCCTAAAATGTTTTATAGCCATAAAAATTGCTGTTAACTCTCTGTCGTACGTGGAATATTTCTGCTGCGCTGTTGTGAATTTTTTAGAAAAATAGCCTAAAGGTAACCATTTATTATATTATCAATCAACTGTTGTAAGACTCCTCCTGCGCATTTGTCCGACGCATCTGTCATTAAAGACAGTGGGACACTCGGTTCTGGATGTGACAACAAAACAGCATTTTTCAAGCTTATTTTGCACTTCTCGAATGCTTCGAGAGAATCGGGACTCCACTCTATTTTGGTCTTATCTTTTTTCTTCGCGCCCTTTATAAAATTGTTGAGAGTAATCTGATACGCCGTGGCATTCGGTATACTAGCCCTATAGAAATTTACCATACCTAAAAATGTTCTTAGCTTGTCCACGGTATCCGGTCTAGGGTATTCCAAGACGGCATTTACCTTCTGTTGCAAAGGTCTTATACCGCTGGTGGACACCTCGTAACCTAAAAATTCTATATTGGATTGCCCAAATACACACTTAGCTAAATTAATCGTGATACCATATTTTTTAACCGATCGAAAACCATACGTAAATGCTTCTCGGCCCATTTTTGCTACCACTACATTATACTTCGACTCATCACCCTGTTTCTGTGGTGCCAATATGCTCTCTAGCTGCGCGAACCATAAACGAGGCATGATGAGTACAGGTTGTCTTCTCGTAGATAATTAAAACGCAGACTTCTCAGACTCAACAGTAATTATTGAAATAAAATCTTTACAATATAAGTATGCACTAGGTATGCGTAAGTAATACATTAAGATATTGTCTAGTGGGTCGCTGTATGTAGACTGACGAAAACTGGCGTGGCCGAGGAGGCGAACCGGTAACCGGTTCCTTGCGGGCCGCACGTAGTGGTCGTATAAAGGCCTGCGCTGACGGCTGTAAGACTCGGCGTAGACATCCTGGGGGCCCCTTGAAGACCGAAGTCTTCAATGAACTGCTTCTAGTCCAATAAGGGGCAGAGGTATTTGACACCTCTCCTGTATGTGCCGGTGACCGTGGTAACGTCCGCTACGCGTACAATATTGTCGGCACCTGGGAACAGTTTTGTAATTCGGCCAAGACGCCAGTGTAAGGGGGGCGTGCTCTCTTCCTTCATAAGGACGAGGTCGCCCAACTGTAGGGGACGATCAGGAACGCGCCATTTGGTTCGTTGTTGGAGTTCAGCAATGTACTCCAAATGCCAACGCTTCCAAAAATGTTGCCTTATTGCCTCCAATCTCTGAAACCGGTCCAGTCTGGTTTGGTTAAGACCCTCTAGAGAGGGTGATGGCAGCGAGGTTAAGGCGCGGCCGATGAGAAAGTGACCAGGAGTCAAGGGTTGGAAATCATTAGGAGAGGAGGAGATAGGACATAAGGGGCGGCTATTTAGGATAGCTTCTACTTGATTAAATAAAGTTGCCAATTCCTCAAACGTTAAATGACATTTACCTAAAATTCTCCTTAAATGATATTTAGCCAAGCGTACCCCGATCTCGAAGGTCCCGCCAAAATGGGGACTAAATGCTGGATTGAACTTAAATTTAATTCCTTCATCTGACGCGAAAGAAGAGATAGAAGAAGAGTTTGCTTTCAAGAAATCACCAATTTCTTTGGCGGCGGCCACAAAGTTCCTGCCGTTATCGCAAATTATTTCTCGTGGCTTCCCGCGCCTGGATATAAACCGACGTAATGAAAGAATAAAAGCTTCCTTTGATAGCTGACTTACGGCCTCTAAGTGAATACACCTAAATCTAGAACAAATGAAAATTGCCAAATAACATTTTGTTATTTTGCATCCCCTACCCTTTCTATCAGTAATCAAAAACGGTCCAGCAAAGTCGACACCAACGCTAACGAATGGAAAGTCAGGTGTCACTCGCTCCGCAGGCAACGCACCCATGAGCGGGGTGACGGTGCGTGCGGCGGCGCGCCGGCACGTGACGCACTGGTGCGCGACGGTGCGCGCCAGGTCGCGCCCGCCGATAGTCCACACGAACTCCCTCGTGGAACTAAGGAGAAGCTGGGGGCCGGCATGCAAAAGACGCAAGTGCTCCTGCTGAAACAGTGTATTGTGAACCTATGTTTAGCGTGTAAAAGCATGGGGTGGCGCTTTTCAAAAGAGTAAAACGAAGAGTTGAGGCGACCACCTACACGTAAAACGTGTTCATTATCTAAAAAAGGCGTTAAGGATAAGAGTGGGCTTTTAGAATTAAGCGCTTGCTTGTTGCGAAGAACATTTAATTCAACGGGGAAGCTATCAGACTGCGACAGTTTGACTAATTTTCTAAAGGAGGACTCGAGTTCCTCAGGCTGCAAAACTCCCATAGTTTTATTGGAAACATTAAGGCAGTTATGTAAAAACCTAAGTAAATAAGCAAAGGGACGCTGAATAAATTTAAGTTTAGAATACTTATCAAAGTTGACAAAGGGTTCATTTATTTGATTTTTATTAGTACATGTAAGATTAATTTTTAACTCAGGAATGTCGTTAGAACTGAGTGTAGTGCCTAATTGGGGCCAATTCGATTCCGATTCATATAAAAAGGGCGGTCCGGTCCACCACATGCTTAATTCAGTTAATTTGCGTGCATCAACGCCACGCGAGGCGTAATCTGCAGGATTAAAAGAGGTTGGGACGTGACGCCACACGGAATCATGAGTGAGCTCCGATATAGTGGCCACTCTGTTAGCTACAAAAGGTTTTAACTTATTATGACTAGTTCGTAACCACGCCAATACGATGGTCGAATCTGTCCAATAACAAATACGCGATAAGGGACAGCGCAGCGTCCCGGCGACTGCTGTAGCGAGCTGAGCGCCGAGCAATGCGGCGCACAGTTCCAGTCGAGGTATCGTAGCGGGCGCGACCGGACTCACGCGCGCCTTCGCGCAAAGGAGCCGGACAGAGACGTCGCCTCGGTGATTCATCGACCTTAGATAAACACAGGCGGCGTACGCGCTGCTACTACTATCACAAAAGCAATGCATTTCAATATAGTTAGGAGAATCGCATAGCACGTGCCGAGGTATCTGGAGCGATTTTAATGAATTTAAGCCGTCAACAAATTGTTTCCATGATACTTCAATGTGATCGGGCACGGGCTCGTCCCAGTCAAGTTTAGTAAGCCACAATTTTTGTATTAAAATTTTAGGCACGATAGTTAGTAAACATAACACTCCTAACGGGTCAAATATCTTGCAGGAATCGGACAAGATAGACCTTTGGGTAGGACAATTATCTCTAGTACTGTATTGAGTGGGGAAGTGAATAATATCAGCAGCAGAGTTCCAGCCCACTCCTAATGTATGAGAATGTGAGCTAAGTATAAGATTCTTATTAGGACTGGGCTCTTGACAGGAGTCTAAAATTAATTTGGAATTCGATCGAAACTTGCGGAGGGGAAAACAACCAGCTGACAAAGACTTTTCGATTGATAACTTAATGTTTAATAAATCAACCTCCGTTTCCGCTCCGGTTAGTAAATCATCCACCAAAAAATCGTTCTGAATGATTTTCTTTATGTGGGGCTCTGCAGACTCCTCGCCTAGTTGCCACAAACAACGCGTACTCAAAAAACTAGCACTAGAGTAACCGTAGGTCACGGTTTTAAGCCTTAATGTTTTTAATTGCTCGCCTTCGCTTTCTCGCCATAGTATTAATTGCAAATCACAATCGCGGGCCTGAACCAAAATTTGCCGATACATTTTTTCTACATCACCCGTTAACACGTATTTGTAGGTTCTAAATCGCAATAAAATGTTAAAAAGCGAATCTTGTATAGAAGGCCCGACCATCTGGAGATCATTAATAGAATAACCTGATGTCGTCGCGGCGCTGCCATTGAAGACAACACGCGTTTTAGTTGATTCACTAGACAGTTTTAGAACAGGGTGATGTGGTACGAAATATGAAGTGCTAGGTAACCTGGTGCTAGACACGCAAAGATGACCCAACTCGGCATATTCGTTTATGAATTGTTGATAAGAAAGCCTTAGTTCTGGATCCCGTTTGAATCGTTTCTCAAGGGCGAAGAAGCGTTTTCTAGCTAGCCGATATGAGTCGCCTAAGCAGTCAGGCTCAGAAATTAATGGGAGGCGCACGCAAAACCGACCATCTTCATCGCGGTACGTGTGAGTAACAAAATGCTTTTCACACTCGGATTCTGCGTCTGTGTACTGTGTAGCCGGCTGAGGAATCTGCTCGAGCTGCCAGAATTTTGTTAACTGCATGTTTAAATCGTCATTAATAGATGTGTAATGACAATGAACATAGGAATTAAAAGAAGAATTTTTAAATACAATTTTTTCAGACATTGGGCCAGCTAAGATCCAGCCTAATTTAGAGTTCCTCATGATAGGTAACCCTTTACCCAAAGTTATCTGCTTGGAGCCTATTAGGTACCAAAATAGATCGGCACCAATCAAACAATCGATAGGTCCAGGCTTATTGAAACTGGGATCAGCAAGCTTAACCTTGGGAGGAAATTTAAATTGGGAAATATTAAAATATTGTTGCGGCGTCTTATCAGATATAGTAGGTAAAACTAAACATGATGTATTTAAATTTAATTTTTTATCACGTTTAGATTTAATTTGAATAACGCAACGTTCGGGCGTAGCAGATAGCGGGATGTTACCCACACCCACTACGCTTGTTCGGTTCAGCTGAGGAGTCAACTGCAGCTGTTGTTTCAAGCTAGTAGTTATCAAAGAAGTTTGACTCCCGCTATCTAAAAGACACCTAACTGTTAAACAAACGTTGGTTACAGGGTTGCAAATGTCAATAAGCGCCGTAGATAGTAGTACATGATTGTTAGAAGATGTAGCCATGCCAGTCGTGACCTTGTCGTCACACTGTCCTGGCAGGTCTATGGGTGAATGTACAGCCTGAGAAACCTCTCTATGCAAACAAGTGTTGTGGCGCCGTTTACATCTAGAACAGGGTCCCAACCTACAGCGGTGAGAGGGGTGCCCCTGGCGTAAACAGTTAAGACAAAGTTTCAATTTTACCGCCTCAGAAATCCTATCTTCGATGGGCTTGGACAGAAACGATGGGCAGTCATAGATACGATGCCCGCCGTTGCAGAACACGCACGAAGCAGGTGAAGCAGGTGCAGCATCAGAGGCAGAGGTGGCTGAAATTTGCAAAGATTTCATTGATTGCTTGTGTGACACTGATACGTCACGATGTGGGTGAGGAGTCACTCTTTCGGATTTATTTCGCTGGACTGACTCTAAAATGTCAGCGCGACTATTCAAAAATTTATGAAACTCATTAAGCAATGGCATTTCATCGAGCGAGTTTCTAAATTCCTCCCACTTCAAATTAGTATTGTTGTCGAGCTTTGATGAGACCATGTGTATTATTAAAGTGTCCCACTTATCAGCGGGCTGGCCTAGTGTACTTAGAGCTCATAAGTTCTGGGTAACGTGATCAACTAAATGTCTCAACCTCTTGGCTGATTCGCGACCCTCAGGTTGAATATTAAATAAGGAGTTGAGATGATTATTGATCAGCTGTTTCTTATTATTATATCTCTCACAGAGGAGACGCCAAGCATCGGCATAGTTAGACTCGGTAACTTCTAAGTTGCTAATAACCCGGGACGCATCTCCCTCCAAATAAGAATTTAAATAATGAAATTTATGTATCGGTTTAATGCGATTATTATCGTGGATAAGGGAGTTGAATGTGTCCCTGAATTCCAGCCACTTAAAGTATGAGCCATCAAAATTAGATATTTTAATCAAGGGTAATCTGAAATTGAATTCACCGTGATGACTACAGTTCGAATCCGCGTCATTAGATTTAACGCTCGTAAACTCGGCCTTGTCACACGATGAATCTACTAGTCTTTGCGCGATCGAAATTAATGAAACAAAATCTTGTTCTATCTCCTCACGTACGTCGATCTCAACCTGCAAGGTAGCGGGGGACTGTATCTCAATCTGAGTTTGTAAACTTATTAAAAAGATCACGAAATCGTTCTAATCTTAGCGTCAATTCGGACGCTTGAGCAGACGAAATGCTATCAAAACCATGTAATTTATCAATATAATTTTTAAACTTTGTAATACGTCCCTTAATAGAGCTTCTATTGACTACGAGCGGGGATATATCGGTCATTTTCGATCGCGAGACTAACTAAATAAACTATAAATTAATAAAGTGAATTCACTATAGCAATATATCGTAATGCAAACGGTTCAGCTTAGCTCCTTTGACTAACGCGTGAGCGTATAGAACGCGCGCGGCGCACGTAGGCACAGAATTTGTATAGGTACCTACCTCTGTATAGCAAACTAGCTGTTATCGTACCGCGCTCGGCCGAATGCACAAAATTTACGTAAAAGATATGTACCTATTGTGTCTACCTATATATTTAAACTAGGTAGTAGGTATTGAAATAAACCTATTTAGGTAGGAAATGAGACTTGCAAAGCTCAGACAATGGAAATGTGAAGCAAAATAAGCCCTAGTACAAGCTAAGCGAACCTATATTATGTAGGTAGGTAGGTATCACACTTAGATAACGCTAGTAGCAGAATTTAGTAACGACTAAGCTTTCATGCACTTTTACGTTAAACTAACGACAAGATAATTGGCAACTTGAAATAATCAAATACTGGAAAATATGAATAGAAGTAGGATTAGAGTGAATATAGGATTGGTACACTTCCCTGGCTAAACCTTAGCTGCGGGCGGCGATGTAGTAGGCTGACCGGCTGGCTTGAAGCGAGGGTTGGCTGGCAGCTGCGTCCAAAGTGGCGATTGGAATTTCTTCAGAATCTTGACCCTTTGACCTTCGCAGCTCAGCTTGTGTGCATCACGTCGGGGTCACCAGAATGATGAGTACAGGTTGTCTTCTCGTAGATAATTAAAACGCAGACTTCTCAGACTCAACAGTAATTATTGAAATAAAATCTTTACAATATAAGTATGCACTAGGTATGCGTAAGTAATACATTAAGATATTGTCTAGTGGGTCGCTGTATGTAGACTGACGAAAACTGGCGTGGCCGAGGAGGCGAACCGGTAACCGGTTCCTTGCGGGCCGCACGTAGTGGTCGTATAAAGGCCTGCGCTGACGGCTGTAAGACTCGGCGTAGACAAGGCATGTCTGTCCAAAATTCAGGTATTTTTGTAGACAGCGTGATTGCAGCGAGTTCCACCGCTCTTTCATTTTTCTGCTCCGATTTCGTTTCGTTATCATCATAGCCTGTAGCTTCCATTGTGTACTTCTCACGGCCTCGAGAAAATACGAATTGAAAAAAAAAGAACAAAAATGCAAAAAAAAACTCATCAGCGCGTGACCTTCAACGCGCCACCGGAAAAAAACACGAACGCGACCCGACACTTTACCGCGCTCTACCAACACACCCGCGACCCACACGAACTTCAATGTCCTTTGACGGGGTCACCACTTTAAGGACCTTTCAGGAACGGTATAAAAGATGAAATAGTTCACCAGAGATTCTTTGACGAAAGTCTTTACTTGTGAGGGTCGGATGCGTTGGGAGTTACTGGCGAATATAAACGGCGATTAATTGAACAAATACTTTATTCTGAATTAACCCCAGAAATGAACCTTGTTCCTTATATGGGCATGGAGTATTGCAATAAAAGATGGTAGGTATAGATGCGTCTGTTTAATGTTAAGATCTTTACAATACTAGTTTACAATTTGTATATTTTAAGTTAATATAAGTACTTACTAGATAGTGTCGGCACAGTACATCCCCCTTTGTTTAATTTTTGGAGTAATCCCAAATCAAATAGACCAAATACATGGTACAAAAAAATAATACATAGCCAATAACAAACAAAAAAAAAATACAATTGGTAAAAAAAAATGGTTGCAAAAGGTAAAAAAAATGTATATGTTGAAAAAAATGTGTATAAAGTTTATAACTATTTTTTGTATATAATTCAAATAATGTATACTTATATTTTAAAATGCTAGATACCTTTATAAACTAGTCCAAGTTCGTATATTGTTCATGATCACTTCACTGTTTACGCATTTTAGATTTTAATCACTGGGTACTATACACAACACACTAAACTACTATTCGCTGTGGAGGGCCGCCGCGGGAGCCAAGCTCACCACAGCTGAGCTCGTTGTTCTGCTGCATCTCTCGTCTCAAGAAGGATGTATATCTCTTCTTGCATCTGCGCCAAGTGAGGTATAGAACTCCTCCCAAAATGCATATGACTATGCATAACAGATATATTTCGAATCTGTTCGCTGACTGTTCGCTGACTGCAGTGGCAGCGCTGTTGCCTGCACCATTTTGTGCAATTATTATTTCTTCTTTCGGCGAATTCATTTGGGATCGACACATCGTGCTTACTGCATAGCACGTCCTGATCGAGATACTTTCAATGCATTTGATGCCTCGCTGTCCGACGCTGCGTGATTTTGCGCGTCAGCACATTCCATATTGAGCGTAAAGGCGGGCTTCAATCTATCGATACTAACAACTTTCTGTGTATCCGCTTGCATTAACATATAATATTTGTCTGTCCTGTTCAAAACTTTGAAAGGTCCTTCGTAGGACTGTGTTAAAGGTTTTGTCACCTTGTCAACACGCACAAAAACATGACTGCAGTTTTGTAACTCGGGATGAACAAATATTTTGCTTTGGTGATTTTCTCTCCGTGGTACTGAAGCTAGGTTCGATATCTTGTTCCGTAAGTCTTGTAAAAAAGTACTGCTTTCGCAATTTTCTTATCTTAGCGGCTCAAAAAAATCACCTGGTAAGCGTAATCCTTCGCCGTATACCATTTCAGCGGCGCTTATCTCTGTGTCGTATCTTAAGCTTGCTCGTAATCCCAGAAGAACTGATGGTAATTCGGAAACCCATTGATCGGTGTTTCCTCTACACATCAGCGCAGTTTTAAGTGAACGATGCCATCTCTCCACTAGTCCATTTGATTGCGGATGGTAAGCCGTGGTGCGAAACTTTCTGATACCCATTCTCTTTGCCAGTTGTGTAAACAAGTGTGATAAGAATGTTGCGCCTTGATCAGTTGTTAAAAATAAAGGTGTTCCGAATCTGGCAATCCAGCCAGAGTAAATTATATCGGCTACTGTCTCAGATGTAATGTCCTTAACCGGATACGCTTCCGGCCAGCCTGTTTTTCTGTCCACCATAGTCACAATATATCTGTACCCTTGACAATATCTTAGGGGGCCCACGATGTCCGCATGTAAATGTTCAAATCGGTTCGTTTGAATAAAATGTCCATGTAATGATATAGTGTGCCTATGCACTTTCGACTTTTGACAACCTATGCATGACTTCGTCCAAAGTCCTATGTCTTTGTTTAAATCTTTCCATATATAGCGCTCTAGCATCATCTTTCTTGTAGCCCGTACGCCTGGGTGGCTAATCTCGTGTAACGCTTTGAAAGCTGATATGCGAAATTCTTTGGGCAAATATGGACGCGCTCTATTTGATGACACTTCGCAGTAAATAGGTTTCTTGCAATCCTTTATTAAAATTTGTTCAAATCGGTATGAATTATTTAGCAAAAAATTTTGCAACTCCGGGTCTTTTTCTTGCGACTCTGCTAATTGTTCATAGTCGATCGGTAAAGGTGATGTATCTATAGTTGCTATGCGTGATAAACAATCGGCAGCTACATTATCGCTACCGGACACGTGCCTTATGTCATTACAAAACTGCATAATAAAATCCAAATGTCTTATGCGCCTTGGTGTGTCACTTTTTCCTACAGTGTTTCGCTGCAATGAATATACGATCGGTTTATGATCTGTATAAACTGTAAGCGGTCTGCCTTCAATAAATGGCCGAAAATGCTTAATAGCCATATAGATAGCAAGTAGTTCGCGATCATAGGTAGAGTACTTTTCTTGCGCTTCACTTAGTTTGTTGGAAAAGAATCCCAAGGGCTTCCATGAGTTACCTTCACGCTGTTGCAGTACGGCACCTGCACAGGTATTCGAGCAATCCGTCATGAGAGCGATTGATGCATCCGCTGACGGAAAAGAAAGAGTGACAGCGCTTTTCAAACTTTCTTTACAATCTTCAAAGGCTTTTATCGACTCCTCATTCCATGCAATAATACTTTTATCCTTCTTTTTGGCATTATGTAAATAAATATTCAACTTTGCGTGTATCTCGGCTGCTTTAGGAAGGTGTCGCCTGTAGAAATTCACCATCCCCAAAAATCGACGTAACTCTTCCACAGTATTTGGCCTTGGTAATTCTGAAATTACTTTGACTTGTTCTTCTGTTGGACTTAGACCATTGGTTGACACACGATATCCAAGAAAATTTAACTCTGTTTTACAAAATTCGCATTTCGCCAAATTAATAGTAATTCCATATTCGTCTAATCGTTTTAGCACTTCTCGTATATGTTTCTTATGATCTTCTAAAGAGGATGCTATGATGATATCGTCTATATATATAAATATGAAATCCAAATTTTTTAATACTTCAGTAGTCAAAAATCTTTGAAACGATTGCGTTGCATTTTTATAGCCAAATCCTAATTTTTTGAACTCCCATAAACCGAATGGGGTAGTAATTGCTGTCTTTGGTATGTCTTCTTCATTTATTGCAATATTATGGTAAGCTTTCTGCAAGTCTATTCATGAAAATATAGCTTTTCCATGCAATAAATATGTACAGTCTTGAATACGCGGTATTGGGTATCGGTCCGGTTTCGTGATAGCGTTTAATCTCCGATAATCACCGCACGGCCTTATTTCACCGTTTTTCTTTACAACAATATGTAATGGACTTGCCCAATTACTTTTTGATGGTCTGCATATGCCCATTTCTTGCATTCTCTGGAACTCTGCCTTTGCTTTAGCATATTTGTCCGGCGGTAGAGGTCTCGGGCGCGCGTAAACAGCTGGGCCCGTAGTCTCTATGTAATGCACTACAGAATGGCGTGTAGTAGTTTTAAAATTCATGGGTTTAGTCACATTGGGAAATTCTAATAAAATGTCACTATACGAATTGTTAGAGTCAATAGTTCTCACTGTGGGTTGTTCTTGCACTGACACAGATGCGATTGCCTGTAAGTTTGTCACAGAATCAACCAGTTTTCGTCTATTTAAGTCCACTAATAACTTATGATGGGCCAGAAAGTCAGCACCTAGGATAGGTTGCTTGACCTCGGCTAACACAAATGTCCACTGAAACGGTCTACGTAACTTAAAGTCTAAGTTCAAAGTTGTTTCACCAAACGTCTTAATTTCTGTACCGTTTGCTGCATAGAGTTTACAATCATCGCACTTTGTGTTAAAATAACGAGAATTTTTCACTGGCAGCACAGAAATATTGGCACCTGTGTCCACTAAAAATGTTAACCTACTTTTACTATCCGTAACACAGAGGCGGTGAACTGGTGTTATGGTACAAATCTCCGCCCGCGATTGCACCTCAGTTAGTTTTCCTGATTTTCATTCTTTTTCCATGCACACGGCTCTATACATTTCCTTGCTTCTATGTCGGTATTTAAAATGATAATAACAAAGGCAGTCCGGGCTACTCGGCGAACGATGGCTCATATTACGTCCTCGCGATCGTGACCTTGACCGAGAGCGATACCGATTGTTATACCTTGCACGAGATTTCTGATTCTCCATTTCCCTTACTTTTAGGCTAAGTTTTGCTAATTCTGCAAGGATAAAAGAATTGTCGCTGCTATTTCCCGGCATTGCATGAACTTCCGAAAGCTGTAAGGGTCTTGTGGTTTCCAAAATCTTATCTGCTATAGTCGCCAAATTTTCTAGATCTTGAACTTCCGTAACAGCTAGGACGCCTCGTATTTCCGATGGTAGATGACCTTGCCACATAATTCTAAGCGTTTCATCCGGAATTTTCTCGCGTGCCAGATCTCGCATTCTTCGTAGGAGTTGGGAGGGTTTCTGATCCCCTAACTCCATCTCGCTTAGTAATTTTTGGAACTGTCTCATTTCTGACTCCTCATAGACCTTCAATAGACGCTCCTTCAACGTGTCGAATTTCTTGACTTCTGGAGGCTTTAGCAGTATGTCACTGACTTGCTGTACAACATCCTTCCCTAATTTGGTAATATCATGTTGTACCTCGCTTCGTCGCTAAGCTTTTGCGGTCCAAGGACGGCCTCACACTGTACGAACCATAACCTTGGCTGGTCTTTCCAAAATTCAGGAATTCTTGAAGATACTGATACTACAGCTATTTCCGCTCCATCAAGTGATGCTGATGATAATTTCGGGCAGTCTTCACGTGACATTGTAGTATATTTCCTTTAGAAGGTTAATAATACGTTGCACTATGCCGCGCGCGCGTTCGCTCGATGTCGGGTCACCACTGGTCCTTATATGGGCATGGAGTATTGCAATAAAAGATGGTAGGTATAGATGCGTCTGTTTAATGTTAAGATCTTTACAATACTAGTTTACAATTTGTATATTTTAAGTTAATATAAGTACTTACTAGATAGTGTCGGCACAACCTCGCGTGTCGAGTAGTGCGCAGTAACTAGCTCGACTCAGTCATACATCGCGCTTACATACAAAACTGCTTACTTGCAATCTTTCATACTACAGAGTCCCTACAACACCATGAAGCTTTGGACTTATCTAAGCTATTTAGTGATAGCACTTCGTATTCACCTTTAATTGAACACTTACTAGTTTGTTTGTATGAATGAAAAATGGATTTGAAGTTTACATAATAAGCTAAAGCTTCGTCCGGTGTCAACTGCCAACATTCTTTAGTAAACTAACTTTTCTTTGGATTTTCATAGACCGACTTCAACTTTTTCAATTTATTTAGCAGCATTGTAATATCAGTCTTTAGGTAGGTAGTTATTTTTGCAACAATATAATATAATATAATATAATATTTATTAGTCACTTATAAAAAATTACAAAACGTACATTGGAAAGACTGGATCCCAAACTAGGCAAAGAACCTGTATTTTGGGAAACAGTGCAAGTTATGTGGTAACAATTCAGACACATTGCAATTCAATAATGTTGCTTATTCTAGAGGTTCTATGCGTATCCTTATTTTTACTAAAGAGTCATATATGGATTTTTGGATTTTTATGCCGAATAGCCCTCTGATGATCTCGAAATAAGTGCCTGGTGTACACATAAACTGATTTTTATGCCACAACCCTCTGATCAAACCATATAATGTCTTCAGACCACTTCAATGTGTAATTTATACTTTTTCAGCTTTCATGTAATTTTTTCAGAAAGTTTAAAGTTTTAATTTTCAGTTTTCTCTTAAAATCGTCAGTAGCTTCTAATATTCCATAATTATTTCATAAAAAATCATATATCTGACTGTTTTGTTCAGTTTTGTCGTGTTTCACTCATTCTTGGAAAAACTCCAAGGTAAAAGGCGTTCAGAAAAAAGAGCATTATTCAAGCTGCGGGGCTTTTCAGGTCCTAAAATATGCTTTAATCTATACCTGAATGTTGTAGTTAGAACATATAAAAAAATCTAGCTGGATACCAGAGGATAAAAAAAGTTGCCGTCCTTTAAAGTTTGCAGTTAAGGATAAATATTATGAAAGATGTACTTAAACGTTTTCAAACTCAAATTCTGTCAAAAATAGAAATATTTTTTTACAAAAAAGTATTATTAAATATAATATAAATTATAAATCAATGACGTCAAAAGTGAGCTAAAAACGTGACAATTTTTTTAATGCAAATTATGATTTCTTATTAGTGACTTCCACCCCCGATATTAAATCCTCGTAAGATGATAATCAAATCAATTCTAGTAGATTCAGGACCTATGGGGGGTTGTTTACGATTAGTCATTAAGGGAACCGGTAAATTACGTCATGAATTTTGTCCCGCATGTACTAGACGAGACACAGTGCGCCGCCCCTAACTCGGCATCGGACACGGGCGGGATCGCCTCCGTGTCAGCCGGCGTTCCCTCTGGTGCTGCCATACTCGGTGGGACCCACTCTTCCCGCGCAGGGAAGAGGGAGCTGACGACTACATTCACGAAGGTGGGCTCGAGAGACCTGGTAAGCGAGGGCGCATAAGGCCGGAGTTTGTCGCTCAGGGCCTTATACGGGCGCCCCCACGGATCTCCATTCAACGTCTCGAGCCACACCTTCCACGACTCATCTTTGGCGGCCTTGATTGCTGAGCGAAGGGCCGCTCGGGCGTCTCGGTATGCGGCGCGCAACTCCTCCATGAGGACAGGGTTTCCGTCCCTTCGATCGCGGTAGCGGGTGTACCGACGCTGGGCTGAGTGACTAGCCGCACGCAGCCCCTCCAAGTCATCGTTCCACCAATACACCCGCCGCCGCGGGTGGGCTGACCCTGCCCTCCGCATCGCCGCATCGCAGACGCGAGTCAGAGCCCCCGATAACCGCTCCGACCTCGTGTCCACGTCCGGGCTTCCGCCGAACGCGGCCCATCGCTCGACGATGGCCGCCTCTTCCGCCAGCTCCCGGTTAAGCGTTTTCAATCGCCACCGTGGGCCCTCACCGGCCAGCGGACGATCCTGGGTCCTCAGGGCGGGGGAGACGATATCGAACCGGACATACCGGTGGTCCGACATCGTCTCCACCTCCGTGACCACCCTCCAACCACGTACGTGGTTCGCAAGGCCAGAACTGGCGAAGGACAGGTCCACGATAGACGTGTTCCCGTTCTCCCCCACGTACGTGGGGACCGTCCCCTGATTTAGCAGCACCAGATCCATGGACACCGCCGAATCCTCCAACAACTCCCCCCGCAAGTCCGTCGCCGGAGTTCCCCACGCCGTAGAGTGGGCGTTGAAGTCCCCGACAACGATGAGCGGGGTGGGGTGTGCTTCCGCCACAAGAGCCCCGAGCTCAACCAGTAACTGCTCAATTTGAGCACGGGATTTCCTGGGCGGACAGTACACCCCGATCACTGCAGCGTCTCCCAGCAGCGCGAGGACGCACATTCGTCCTTTGGACACCTTATCAAAGGCGCCCCGCTGGGAGACGATAGCCATTCCACCGTCGCGGTCGCTGGCCCAATCATCACGGGCACGAACCACGTACGGTTCGGCGACTACAGCCACGGTCGTCTGCCACTGCGCTACGGACTGGATCAAAACATCCTGGGCCGCAGCGCAGTGCCTGACGTTGGCCTACAGGACCGAGAATGTGGACATTTAAGATTGTGTGGTGTCCATAACCTCCTCAGATTGGGTGGGAGCGGGGTCCGCAACCGGCCCGACCCGCTTCCCACCGACTCCTCCTCGGCGACGACGCCGCTTCTTCGACGCCGCCAGGCAAGCCTTGGCGCCCAGGCGGTGCGCAGCGGCCTCTCCCGCCGCCGCACACACGGGGCAGTATGGATCCGCGGCGCAGCCGGCCGCTTTGTGATCGGGCTGCCCGCAGCGGAAGCACAGGGTGCTGCGGTCACCTCCCGCAGCACACCTGGCCCCCACATGCCCCACATCGAGGCAGCGGAAGCACCGCTGCGGCCTGGACTCCAGAAGGACCGCACGAACGCGGGTCCAGCCGATGACGAGGGCGCGGCCATCTGTGACTTGTTTGGCCGCTGCGACCGGGCACATGCCCCACGCCGTGCCCTCCCTGCTTGCCTGGCGGACGCTGGTGATGGCGCAACCTCCAACGTCCGCCACCACCCTCGCCACAGCTTCCTTTGTCGCCGAATCGCCAAGACCGGAGATGCGCAGCTCCGCGCACTTCTCCGGCCTGGCGATGCGAACGTCGTCGCCGAGGGACGCCCTTAATTTTTCTGCCAATGCGTCCGCTTCGGCGCTCCTCTCCGCACCAGCCACCTCGAGGATACGTCCCCCGGTGGCTGCAGTGCGGAAGCGCAGGCCGTCGATGCCGAGGCTTTTGAGGTCGATTGACCTCTCAGCCTCGGCAAGTTTTTCGGCGTATGTCACGCCCCGAACCTCCGCTTCCCGCTGCAGCGTTATAGCCACTGCTGCGATTCGCGGTGCGCGGAGATTCGGGGCGCTCTTCTTTGCGCCTGGCTTCGCGGGTGCCCTAGCGGGCGCATTAGCGGGTGTCGATGTTGCCTTTTTCTTCGGCCTCTTGACAACGTTGTTCCACGTCTCAGTTTGTGACTGAGACGTGGAAGCCGGGGCCGGTTGATTTAAGGCCAACTGACGCTCTCGGCGCGTCGCCTCCACCTCACGCGCCGCAACGCTCTTCTTCTTCCTCCTGTTCTTCTCTCCCTGAGCTGGGAGAGAAGAAGAAGAGGCCGACGGAACGGCCACGACAGAGTCCGTCACCTCCACCTCAGATGTGGAGGGGACGGCAGGTAGAGGCGCGGCGGCAGAGGCGCCAGCGGCCTTGCGCTTTGAGCACGTGGGCGCCGAAGCGCCGACGGAAGGGCCCTTTGAGGAGGCGACAGGTGCACCGCCGGGTGCTGGAGCACTGACCATGCGGGCATCATTGCGCGCGTCCGCAGCGAGGGGAGGACGCAACCGAGGCGCCGGGAGCAGCCGATCCTCAAAGCCGGCGCGGCGCGCGTCGATGAGGTACAGCACCTCATCACGCGACAGCCCCGCCGACGGTGTTGGAGCGGCGCTCAACTGGCGCCTCATTTCCTCCATCTGGCCACGCACGGCCGCGAGCTCTCCCTTTAGGCGCATGATTTCGTCATTGCACTTGAGGGAGGCCATCTCCCTCATGTGCTCCAGTATCGACCCGGCGGCACTCCGCAGGCCCTGGACTTTCTGGCCCTTCAGGTGGAAGGATTTGAAGGCGATCGTATCGATCGCCTTCACCGCCTCCTCTACCGCCTTCGACAGCTGCTCGCACCTGAGAACCGGAGCAGCTGCCGAAGTCGACGCCTCCTTCAGCGTCGGGGATTTTCGGAGGAAGAAACGTCGCGTCTCCTCCTGCCGCAGACGTTCCTTCTCTTTCTCTCGGTATGCGGCCCGCGCGAGCTCTTCCTCCGCCTGGAGTTCCAGCTCGCGCTCCTGGGCCGCGATGTAGTTGGCCCTGGCTTGGGCCAGGCCAACATATTTACCGGTTGTGGGCGGGCGCCCACGCCCTCTTTTTACGGGCTGGCCCCTGATGGTGCTGGAGCCAGCCGACTCCTCACCGTCGCTCCCCGACTACCCAGGGCTTTTACTGTTGCAGCGCTTGCGCTGCCACAACCTGGGAGTCGGGGAGGTACGAGAAGAAACCGTCATCATCGACTGGCAGCTGCTATCGGAGTCCGACAGCCGCTTCCAGTCGCATTTGATGCTTCCACTTACGCCGTGCGTGCTATCGCAGCGCGACAGCGACACCCGCAACTCCTTCTCGCCCGGGGTTGGAGTCCCGGGCCTCGACACTTTCGTGTCACTTCCCTCATCGTTTTCCTTTTTCACATTCATGTTGAAAGCACTGATCAATAACAATTATGGCCACAAGTACAGTCGATGCAGTTCGGTTACCCAACTTGCCACTCCGTTACGGTGGTCAAGTTGGGGTCCAGGGCGGACGACGTGGACGTATGCAATCGACACTTGGGGCCCCGCCCCAAAAAGAACTTTTGTAGAAACTGGAATTTGAACTCAGGTTCTAATGCGCCACTCTCAAGTCGACCACTGTACTGATTCGGCTACGCCTCGATTATCATGGTTATGGTATACTAGAAGCGAGGACTTTTAAATTCAAATTCAAATCTTTTTTTCATAGAACATGGTTACATAATGGATCTTATAATAATAATTATAAGATCCATTATGTAAAGTAGCAGGTAAGGTACAAGCATATTCTGCCGTGTGGCGTGGAAATAATAAAATTATATTTACATGATTATCAAAATTTAAAAACAGAAAATCACAATTTAGGACTTCGTCCAGTCATAATATAGTTATGATAGTATAAAAATGTCACAAGATAATATATAACAATTACACATAAACAATCAATTCTCATTACTTAACAATAACAGTCTACATTAGTCACAAATTATTTTATCCGTCAAATATTCATTTATTGTATAATAGCCTTTAAGGCTTAGGATTCCAAGTAATTTCTTGCGAAATGGAGATCCTTTCTCCTTTCATTGGCTTTTAGACGGCTAAACCCAAGAATTATTCTATTTTGTATAGCTGTAAGTCTTCCATACATTATTAAATAAATGAATAAATGGTATTTACTATATTTTTAAAAGATAAATGGGTTGCGCGAATTTCACTTTTTAAAATAATGTCTTCTAAGTGCTGTCCATTTCGCGCTACACATTATTGTAATCGAACGCTCATATTCGAAAATACGCGCTCACACATTACTCGGTGGATTGCGTCTATTTCACGCCGGATATTTTCTTGTAGGGCGGAAATGGTGCGGGGATTATTACAGTACACTTTAGACTTAGGTATCCCCACAAAAAAAAATCACAAGGTGTCAAACAGTTGGTGGCCAGGGTATGTCCCCATACTTGCTTATTAATTTTCTAGGGAAAATTACCCTTAACTTCGACATAGAGGTTCTAGCAGTGTGCGGAGTTGCCCCATCTTGTTGGAAATGTGTCCTATTGTTGCGTCCCGGTAACACTTGCAATTGCGGTACCAAAACAAATCAATCAAGAGCGGGAAACTGTGACTTCTGTGTACTGCCGTCAGTACACAGAAGAAGTCACAGTTTCCCGCGCAGTAAAAAAATATGGGCCGATTATTCCTTGAGCAGAAATGACGCACCAAACTGGTTTTAGGGCAGTGCAAACTTTTCTGGTGGTGTTCTCTTGGGTTGTTGGAATTCCAGTATTGCATATTCTGCTTGTTTACGTACCCTCCGATGTGAAAATGTGCTTCATCGCCAAACAATGTGTTTCCAAGCGTTCTGGGAGTTCGGTAACGTTTAAAAGCTGTGCTGGCGTACGTTTCTCTCAAAGCATAATTGGTTTAATTTAGTTTTTCAACAATTTGCATTTTATAGGGATGCAGCTTAAGTTTTTTCTTTAAAATCATATACACAGTTGATTTTTTGTCACCGTCAGACTGGCAGGTTGACTGTGACAAACTAGTCCCAAAGTATACTCAAAAATTGCTTCATGATTTCTTATATTTGCTACACGTCTCCAAGAATTGCTACATATAATACATTTTGAGAAACAAGCATATTTTTTTGACCAGCGATCCTGACGTTTGGATGGCTGGTTGCCTTTCCAATTGTTGCTATTCCAATGTATCAGGCACTTCTTCAGTCAATGCTGTATCTCTGATGCACGTATGAAGCTCAAACCTGAAATTCGTGAATGAAGCAATTATTAAGCAATTATTCATGCAATAAAAGTTTTGGAATAATGCGTCCTTCATGCTGAATGCGAAGGCAACCAGCCATCCAAACGTCAGGATCGCTGGTCAAAAAAATATTCTTGTTTCTCAAAATGTATTGTATGTAGCAATTCTTGGAGACGTGTAGCAAATATAAGCAATCATGTAGCAATTTTTCAGTATACTTTAGGACTCGTTTGTCACAGGCAACCTTCCATTCTGATGGTGACGATTTTTTAATACTCGTAGAAGCGGCAATCTACGTTATCAATTTCCTAGAATTTCTAAGGATTTCTTGACGCACCTGCATCACACGTTCTGTCGTTGCTACTGACGTAGACGGTCCCGGTGGATGCCTATTTACCATTGTCCCTTCCTCTCGGAATCTTTGCACCCACGTCCTAATAAGTTCGGACCATCGGTTAACCGCCGAATATTATATCGCAAGCAAAAAGCACAACGCGCTTGAATCGTTGATTCACCGCACAACAGATATTGTTCTACCGCGTACGCGCGGTGCGCTCCCGTCCAGTGACTCATTGCGACTGACAAATCCGCAGAGTCTAACGCTACCTCTCCCGCGCCCCTATCCCCGCTAACGAAAAAAGTAACGTTGATTTTAAATTAAAAATTTTCCGCTGGACACCCTTTAGATAATTTGAGGTAGGAAATATTACAAAATTGAAATACCTAAGATAATATGTCAATTTTATATTGATATTTTAAATAGGCAAAACTCACATGAATATAAACAGTGAATTAATTATTATTTTAATTAATTTTATTTTTTAAAAATAATAAACCTACCCGCACTACGACGACAACTCAGCGCGTGATGACCGTCAGCCTCCACCATGGAACCGCAGGTGCATCTGTGGGGTTCACACACCTTGCAGCCCAGGCGAAGAGCCACTGCCACACGCAAAGAGTCATCGTCCAATAAAGTGCCAAGGTGAGGTGATGGTAGTGCGTGTAGCCATGCCCCTGCCTCCGGTTGAGATACAGCGAGCAATCGCGCCCGATCTCAACCAGATGCCTGCTCCAACCGCCGTAAATGAGCCAATTTCACTCCTACCTCATCCCAAGACCTCTGGGCACGAGGATCCGCTGGGACACGAGCACCACCTGTAAACGTCAACCAAGATTCCATTGCCCCGGACACAAAGGGTATACTGGCCTCGCCACCCTCAGAGTGAAGAATATCAGCGACAAGGCCCGCAACCCCATGCGCCGACGCAAGGAATGCCGGCAAGCCAACATCTCGCGCACGCCGTATCCCAAGACCCCCGTAGCCGATGGGCTGAGACGCTAAGTCCCATTGGGATTCAGTAAAAGAGGCGTTTAGGACTGATTCCACTAGTGATCTTAATGCATCATCAAAGGACGACACTTCCGCCGAGCACATCCAGGTACGGATTTGAATTAAAACTAATCTTCAATATTATTAATTAGGTACCTATGTTATTTATTAAACACCTATTTAATAGGGAAATGATGAATCTCAGAATCTTACCTGGAGGCGAGCCCAATATCGTAACGCGCAAGTCACCTGAATTTGTAGATGTATTGCACAGCCACGAGAGTCGCTTGGCAGATCGTCTTTCACTATGTTCAATATCTTATCAGCAAAACATTCACTAAATCTATTTTTTTTGTTGTAAGACTGTCAATGTTTCAAATTATGGCACTCTAAACAATGTGCCTTGCACGTCTTGCAAAATATTTTAATTTTTTTTTTACTTTGTTGTATGCAAGTCTGCTCATTTTCTCTTAATTTTGCATAACAACTGGTACATTTTCTTTTCTTGTCACTCAGTTGAAATTATGTTCTAAGTGCATCCCTGGACCTGGATTAATAGTCGGAGTATTTTGTCCGGTAAATACTTCAATGATAGACTCTACAATTTTGATATTACATTTTTTTACCTTCTACTGTATTATGAACAATCCAAGCATTAGTCAGCGCTGTCCCAAATAGCAACTCCATGATGATCTTTCGGAACCATTTGAGACCTCTTTTGAGCGTTATATAATAAGAAAGGAGACATCTGGTAACTAAGACTATCCCCTTTTTACTTTTTTATAGGTAAGTACACATTCTGGTTTCTTTATTTCATAATTGATTCCTTTTTTTGGATCGTCTTTAACACTGTCATATGATTTTTGCATGTACTTATCAGAAGCACCGGACGTTTATCCATCCATTTAATTACTCGAACTCCTCTTCGATTCATTTTTACAGTTATTTGTCCCTTTTTGAGCTTTTACTTATAATTGTTCAGGGTAACCTCTTCCTGTTAGACTTAAAATCGTTTGAAAGACTCGTCAGTGGACGATCTCAACTTGTACACCATCCTCAAATGGTGAACTTGGTGCATTTCTCATATGGCACACTTCGCAACTGGTGCACTTCTCAATTGGTGCACTTCGCAAAAGGAGCACTTTTGAAGATGAGTGGAAATTTGGATAAATTGTTTAAAAATGAAACAATCTATGTCTCTGCGTAGACAATTTTCTTAAAAATACAATCAACAAATACCTTTAAGTAGGTAAACACTTACTTCAACAATTTTCAATAAGAATATAAATATAAAAATTCACACAAAAGTAATGAAACAATTATTTAAGAAAGATTAGTAAATAAATGAGGGCGCCACCATCGAGCAGATGGTAACACTGCTAATTATGATTAACTAATCTTGAAACTTGATATTTTTTTACGCAATGTTCATGATTGATGTATTAACAATGGATTTTAGCTGTATACATATCTTAGCTATTGGCACAGATGTACGTATTTAGTAGTAATAATACGAGATAAGACTGACAGACATGCATTATCACGCCTATACGCCAAAAGAGGTAGACAGAGCTACATTTTAACCTACTTTGCATGCAAGTAATTTTGTTGGCTCTTTTCCTCTGTTATGTGAACGGGGGAAATGCTATCTACACTATTAAAACCAAAATTCCAACATACAGGACAGACGGCATATTACACAAAATTATTATAATAATGCACAAGCGTCTGTAGAGCTACTGTTCATGGAGCCCACTAACTCGACGTCATCCTTTACCCGACCTCCTTCAGGTAAATAAATAATTAAAACCACCTAGGAATTAAAAAGCTTACGCATTTATTAATGATCACACGACGCGTAATTTTGCAGCGTTGCAAAATTGAGCATGGCCTCGGCGCGGGCACATTTCTCGGAATTACGCGACGCGCGGCGCGACGCCCTAAAGCGGCGCACTGGCATGGGTCACCATGTACTGATATGGTAAAATGATACACACGTCTTGTTCGGAGTAACGTTCATTTATTACTAGACTCAAAGACATTACATTATGGAGTATGATTATAGGACTTGCTCACACTACAGATGCAACAATGATATACAATTCTTTAGGGGACCCACTAACGAGGTGCTAATTCAAACGATTAGAGATGTCTAAGTACGTTTATTGTCACACACGTCTATACGATAGTGCAACCCAAATGCGACTGGTTACGAGATGGCGGACTAGTGCCGCGGTCCCTACACTCATCCCCCCCTTTTTTATTAATTTTGACACCTTTAAAATGGTAAAAAGGAAAGTTATACAATGTTAAAAAATTAACAGTCTTAATCTAGTGGTACATTGTAAGAAAAAAATAAAATTTGTATAATACATTTATATCTACAGTGTTTTCTTTATACCGAACAAAAATTTCCTTATTTCTATTACACTTGTTGCATAAATTGGCGTCGATTGGTACTGTTTGCAGCTTGGCTTAACGCTGCTGCGGTAGTGTCCAATTGTTTTTGAAATACTTTCTGAGTATGTTTCTTATAATGCTGGTATAAAATATATGAATATAATAGTACCACACTTACAATGATTATGATTGAGAGCATATTTAAATAATCCAATCTTTGCTCTGTGGCAATCTCTTTAGTGGTCGCAGAGTTCGCTCCGTTTTGTGCGATAATAATATCTTGCGATTTGCTTTGATTTTTGCCCATTATGTGGCTGTAGCGCTTGTATACACTGACAAATACTAGCTAATAATCATTGTTCTTAATTAAATACTTGATGCAACATGATTGCACAATAATACAGTGTCCACGTTGCGTGGACAAGTAGGGACATTTTTCTTAACCTATACTCATTCATACTATGTAATTAATGGTGACCGCCATGACGCCCACTCTGCAATAATTAATTTAACAACACCGTAGTGATCGGCAGCGTCGCCATGACGGCGCCGGATATCCCTTTCATTCTTAAATCGCTACTCGCATGGCCCTTTCATACTGTATAATAATTAGTACAATGTTTCAGTTACATAATGCATAATGTAAGTGTTATATAGGTACCTAAGTAGTTGTAGGTACGGCGGCGGCTGCGACCCCGCCCCTACGTCGAATACACGTCAGTGCATTGCTAACCGCAGTTTGATTCACCTGTGTAACACAAGTACATAACAGTGGCGACGAGGCGAACAGTATTACACCGCGTGCGAACAACATTATGGCATCTTCTACGTATTTTGGAGTGCTCAATACCTTCGATCATCTGTCGCAAGATTGGACGGCCTTCAAAAATCGCTTAAACCAATGGTTTATAGCTAACGACTTAGTGGAAGTCGATAAGTCGGGTGTGAAGCGGAGAGCGATTTTATTAACGGCACTCGGCGAGACTCGACGTACAAACTCGCGCAAGTACTTCAGAGCCTAATGACATTAGCGCCAATATAGCAACTCATCTAGTGAATGAACGAGCACAGGAACAAGTTCTGTTAGCCACGGCTCTAATAAAGGTCGAGTCACAAGATGGGTCTACTAAAACCTTGAGAGCGTTACTGGACCAGGGGTCTCAAGCGTCCTTCATAACAGAGGCCGCTGCGCAATTACTTCGATTACAGAAAGTCGCCTCAAAAACTACTATTGCAGGTATAGGAGGTGGTCATGGAAATGTCGTCTCAAGACATGTCGTGCGTATCAATATACATTCATTGCATGACCCATCCTTTACTTTAGAGGTATCAGCGCATGTATTAAGTGCCCTGACGTCAGTATTGCCCGACACCAGTTTTAAAATTCAGAGTTGGCCAGAAATTCATGATGTAAAATTAGCTGATCCAACATACAACTCACCTAACAAAATAGATATTTTGTTAGGGGCGGAAACCTACTGTCGCGTTTTAAAGGCAGGACTAATAAAGAGCCCTATGGGTTCTCAGGTCGCACAAGACACTCATTTAGGGTGGATTGTATCGGGTCATATTAGTAAATCGGACAGTATCATCAATTCACATAACACTGTTATTGCCATGCATGCTCAGGTAGAAGAGAATGATATGCTCAAAAGATTATGGGAGTTAGATTCGGAGCCTGTTTTGAAAAGGAAGCCTTTCACACCCGAAGAGCTGTTATGCGAGGAATTTTATGACACCACAATGAAAAGAGATGTTGAGGGCCGATATATTGTCAAACTACCCTTTCGTTCAAGTAATCTGCCCCAAAACTCTAAAAATATAGCCGTAAAACGATTGTTAGGCTTAGAAAGGAAGTTAGCTAGGGATAGTGAATTAAAAGAGCAATATTGTGAAATAATCAAAGAGTATATTTCGTTCGGTCATTTAAAAAAGATTACTGATCAATCTGAAAAGAACAAAAGTGAAGCAGTTTACTTGCCCCACCACGCAGTGGTAAGGTCAGATAAAGTAACTACAAAGGTTAGAGTAGTGTATGACGCGTCATGCAAGGGGGCGAACGGAGTCTCTTTAAATGATGCGTTGATGTTTGGACCCACTCTCCAGGCAGATTTGCGACATACTGTCATGCGATGGCGACAATACCCTATCTGTCTAGTGGCAGATATAATTAAAATGTATCGCCAAGTCAGAGTCGCACCATCGGATACCGACTTTCAAAGGATTGTCTGGAGAGAGGATCCTAGCCAAGAGATTGAAGATTACCGGCTACAAACCGTTACATTTGGAACTTCATGTGCCCCCTATTTAGCAGTGAAGACATTGCAACAAGTTGCTTGCGATGAAGGCAAAGAATATCCATTGGCTGCTGAAGGGTGATGACCGATTTCTACATGGACGACCTCATGACGGGATGTGAATCGGAAACAGAAGTAAAACAAATTTATAGGGAGTTTAATGATTTGTTAGGCAGAGGAGGCTTTCAATTACAGAAATGGACAAGCAATAGGATGAATTTGAACTGATCTGGTTCTGGAGGTAAGACTTTTTCGCCAAGAATTGCAAGCGATGAGGGAAGAGGTTCAAATGATGCGTGATGAAATGAGGGAGTTACACGGTACACTGTCGGGAAGTAATGCGCGCTTAGATTCACTTGAGAACCGGGTGGAGGAACTCGAACTGATTTCCAAGAATAAAAACAATGGCGCCATGCAGTTTGAGTCAATTATAGACCAGCTACGGCTCGAGTTAAATGAGAAGGATCAGGAGCTATTATCGAACGATATTGAGATTTCGAATTTATCTGAAACACCCGGCGAGAACCCTTTACATCTTGTCAGTTTAATTGGTGCTAAGTTAGGGGTGACAATTGATGATCGTGATATCGTTAGTGCAGAGCGAGTGGGGCCTAGGTTGCCCCGTAGGGGAACCGCCGCGACGTCGTCTGACGGTGAGGTACGTGGGGGAAGACCGCGACCGCTAGTAGTGCGTCTCGCGCGCCGCGCGCATCGTGATGACATCTTGCGCAGTATGCGAGTGCGTAGGGGGGCCAATTCTGCAGATTTTGGCATCGGTGGGGATCGACCCTTCTACATAAACGAACGACTTACTAAGTCTAATCGTCAATTGTTGCGTAGGGTACGAGAGATACGAAAGCGCTTGCAATGGAAGTACGTTTGGGTAAAGCGTGGACGTATCTACGTTAAGCGGGACGACGGTCAGTTGTCTCATAATATACGATGCACAGAAGATGTTACGCGGGTTTTTGGTACTGAAAATGTTTAGCCGTTTTTTAAATTCGAACTATTATAACATTTGCTTTTCTTTTAATCTATTAACTGTATGTGTAATTTTGGAACATCTATTTGTTTATGGTTTTGATTTTATTCTTTGTAAAAACATAAATTTTTGTATTTATAAATCCCTCAAGGTGTGTTTTTTCCCTTGGGTGCTTTGTTTTTTAATTATAACCGGAGTATATTTTATACTCTATGTACTTTTTAAATCAATCTTCGAATTAGGTGGATACCTCTCAAGCTTGTTTGTTTGTACATGCAAAAATGCATATGGTCGGGCAATTGTCCTCAAGGGGGTAGGCAGTGTCATATTATACACGACCGACATTTCACTTTATTATTTTTATATTATATTTCACTTATTTATTGTTTCTAGCTTGTTGAAATACTCTAAATGTTTATGCCTAACTTTATCTGACGTTTTTGAATGTGTGTTGTATATTATTCATGAAGGTTACGTTCATGGAGTTGATTTGCGGCTGAAGCTCACTGGTTACTACCACCCTGGTTGCCTAAACTTGGATGTATATCTATTATACGAATATAATCCTACTATTTATGTACAGGTAATATTGTTATATATTTTATATATTACTATTGATATTATTATAAATGGTTTCTAAATTTCTTAAGGTCGGATTGTTCAATCCTGGTTCATTGAACACTGGCCATGATAACTTCATAGTGGCAATGCAACGTGAAGTGCCTGATATAGTCGCTATAAATGAAACCTGGTTAAAGGAGGGACAAGATCTATGTGCGCCTACTGTCCCAGAATATCGAGTTAAACTTTTACCACGACCATTGTCTATTTGTGACGGTGATGGAGGTGGTTTGGGTTTTTATATCAGGCGAGGTTTGAATGTTAGTGTTTGCAGCCACCCTATACACCGGTCAGTGGAGCAAATGTGGATTAAGGTAAAAATTAACCACAATAAGATAATCATTGGCACTGGCTATCGTCCACCTAGAGCTAACCATAGTTTATTTTTTGTTCTTCATATTCATATTCATTCATATTCATTTTTGGACACCATTATGGATACTATAACATCTCTTAGTGACTATGATTACTTGATTTTGTTAGGCGATTTTAACATAAATTTAAATGACCATTCAGACTCTAAAACTAAATTATTCAACACATTTTTAAGTTGTACTGGTTTACGGCAGGTGGTGACAGAAAACACACATTTTACTGACCATAGCAGTACCTTGATTGATGTCGTTTGTACAAATGCGCGTGTGCGCGCGGTAAATGTGATGTCGGCTGGTACGCTCTATGGTCATGCTTTTATATTTACAGAGTTTGTCTTCCGTAAGCCAAAAATACCACCTAGGATGATTCACTATAGACCGCTGAAAGATGTTGACCTGGAGCAGTTTGAAAGTGATGTGACTAGAGTCAGGTGGAACCAAGTTTGTGCTCTGGATGATGTTGATGAGATGGTCTTTGATTTTACTACGGCTATGACGACAATATTTGATTTGCATGCACCAATAAAAAATGTGATAATTCGGGAGTTACCCGCCCCCTGGCTCACTGACAATGTTAGATTAATGATGAAACTACGCGATGCTGCACTAAAAAGAGCTCGCACTACTCGGGAAGTTTCACACAAACAGTACTATAAAGATTTTAAGAAACAAGTAGACCGTGCGATTCATAATGAAAAGACTAGTTATTTCAGAATTAATATCAATCAAAATAGAAATGATCCTAAATCATTATGGAAAAATATTAAATCTAAATTGTTACCATCAAAGGCCAGTGATATTCCTGAGTATCTGTGCGAACCTAACACCATAAATGATCATTTTCTAGATATTCCTGGCTTGCTCAGTCATTCAATATCACAGCTTACATTTTTTGAATTTCATCGTTTCAGCAGTAACCACTTTATGCTTGAACCAGTTGAATCTACAATTGTGCTTAAGGTACTCAAAGAGCTAAAATCAAATGCCGTGGGTGTTGATGGCATATCATTGGATATGATTGTTATGACCCTCCCACATACCCTCAGATTAATAACTGAAATAGTAAATAGGTCGATAATGACGTCCAAGTTTCCATCTTTATGGAAAGCAGCTATTGTGACACCTATACCTAAAAGTAGTAATATAACATCATTAAAAGAACTTAGACCCATAAGCATACTGCCTTGTCTTTCTAAAGTACTCGAAAAGGTCATAGGATATCAAATGACTAAGTATCTGGAAGACCATGACATCTTGCCTGATAAACAATCAGGGTTTCGTAAGGGCAGAAGTACTGCTACTGCTCTTCTTGACGTTACTGACAATATTTTAGCTGCTCAGGACTCTGGACATGGCACAATATTAGTACTATTGGATTTTTCTAGGGCATTTGATGCTTTAAATATTTCATTGTTAATGTCAAAATTAACTTATTATGGATTCGACCAGCAAACTGTAAAATGGTTTAATTCTTATTTGACGTATCGTTCACAGTTTGTGAGAATACATAGCGCGGATGGAAGTACTTATGAGTCAGACCCAAAATATGTAAATAGGGGCGTCCCGCAGGGCTCGGTCCTGGGGCCAATTTTGTTTATTCTTTTTAGCGCTGACATAATCAATGTAATACAATATTGTAAATTCCATATTTATGCTGACGATGTACAAATATATTTTTCTTTTCAACCAGACGAAACTCTTTCAGCAGTGAATAAAATTAATACAGATTTAAATAATATTTATAAGTGGGCATTAAATAATTCTCTTTTGCTGAATGCGTCCAAGACAAAATTTATGATTTTGGGTTCCAGAAACCAGATTTTAAAAATAGGCAATTTGAATCCACAAATTACTATAAATGGCTGTCTGATAGAACGTGCCTATGAAGCTCGTAATCTGGGTTTATTTATGGATGGGGAATTAAGGTTCGAAAAACACATTGTTGACATTGTTCGTAACTGCTTCTATCGTCTTAAGCTACTGTACAAACTACGGGATTATCTTAGCTTGGACTTACGTGTGCAGTTGTGTGAGTCACTTGTTTTGTCTAAATTTAATTATCTTGACGTGGTTTATGGACCCAGGTTATTGGCCAAAACATCTAATTTAATACAAAAAGTGCAAAATGCCTGTGCTCGTTATTGTTTTGTTATTCCTAGACGCAGCCATATTACACCTTTTTTGATAGAAAATAATATTTTAAAAATGAAATTTAGACGTGAGCTGCATTTGGCTACGCTTCTATTCGGTGTAATAAGAAAAAATAAGCCAATGTTCCTGTATGATAAGTTAGTCTGGATGGAAGAACACCGTTTGTACCCTGGTAGAAAGATTTCGCTGCCATTACGCATACCTAGACATAGAACCACTGCGTTCAGAGGTGGATTTCGGTACAATGCTACCAAGTGCTGGAACAATATCCCTCCGCCACTGCGCAATACAGGGTCAGTTAGTGGTTTAAAGACTAAATTAAAATTTATTTTGTTGGAGTTGCAAAAAACCAGCACCTAACGTTAGCATGTCGTATATTTATTTGTTTTATTTAGTGATTAAAGGATCTGACTACGGATTTTGAGGCCGTAGGTTTGATTTTCACCTAGGACAAATCTCTTTGTGTGATGAGCACATTGATTTGTTTTGTGTCTGGGGGTGAATTAAATTATCTATATGTGTAGATTTATTGTACCTAATATATTAAGTGTGTTCATTGGGTGTGTGGAGCCAATAAGACGGGCAAATATTGGCTGATTTGGGATGGCGCTGTGTAGCAGTGTACTTACGTGTGAATATAATATTTATTAATATTTAATCTCTTGCATATTAAAGTTATGTATTACAATGAGTAATTGATGATGTTTCCAAAAAGTCACTTTATTTATATATATTTATTGTACTTTTGCATACACGGGCTTTTCGGGCATATGTCCGTGAGTAACTAGTGGGCTGCAGCTGAAAATCAGCGCTGTGGTAACCTACAGCATTTATGCTGAGCTGTGGCCTTTTAGGCGCACAAATAATTCTTTTTGTTTTATTTTTAAATTGTAATTTGTTTTCCTTGTCTTGTTTATATAGTTTTATGTGTGCCTAATAATTTTGACGACAGTACGTAAGAAGGTTTTATTTTCCGAGGGTTGCTTAGGGATGTTCCTTATTTCAATAGTTGAGGCTCGCGTATTGCGTTCCAACTGTTCCAATTTACTCTCCAGGGACTCGATCTTTTGTTCATAACCTTTATTTTTTTGTTCGAGATAAACCATCTTTTCCAAAATCTCATCGTACCTAGTCGAGAAAAAATCCATGCTATTTAGTAATTCGGTGTTTTGTTCCTTTATAGTTTTTACGGAGGTCACAAGTTCATCAAATCTTGCCGCTTGCTGATGCACAAATGAATCAAACATATCCTTCATATGATCTAGAATGGAGGTTTGCTCAGAACTCAAATCATCTGTGTATTTCCGCTTCAATCTACGCGATACGTTCTGATCAAATTGCCCAGACTCCAGGTCTTGTGGTGAAACGTACAGTTGGGAATCAGAACCATAACTTAACGTCGGAGTATTACCCAAGGTCGGGGCAGAAGCTATGTAGGTATCATGTTCCTGCGCGTCACTTATTTCTGCGAAATCGAACGTTGTAGGACTGGCTACTGTATCGACTCGCGATAGCGTGTCGGCTACAACATTGTTGCACCCTGTTATATGTTGTATGTTTGTAGAGTATTCGCTAATATAAGAAAGCTGTCTAACTCTTCTAGGGATTTCTTCGTCACTATTATTTTTACTGAATGCGAATGTCAACGGCTTATGGTCAGTAAAATAGTTAAAGGACGACCTTCTATGTAATTTCTAAAGTGTTGCACGGCCAAGTAGATTGCTAAAAGTTCCCGTCGTAGGTACTATATTTTACTTGGGTACATGATAAGTGTTTGGAATAAAAACCTAATGGTATCCAAGACTTATTGGTAAATTGTTGAAGAACGGCTCCAACGCACGAGTCCGATGCGTCCGTCATGAGGCTTAGGGGCGCGTCTGGTAGTGGATATGCTAGGGTTGCTACGTCCTTGAGACTTTCGTTGCATTTTTCGAAGGCTGCAATCCCTATGTCGGTCCATGGGACCTGTTGTCTTTTTTCTTAGCTTTAGCGAGGTACCTATTGAGCTCCTTTTGTTGTTCGATGGCGTGAGGTATGTGTAACCTATAAAAAATTCACCATCCCTATGAACCTCCGCAGTTGCTCCAAAGTTTTGGGACGTGGGAAGTCCATAATGGCTTTGACCTTGTCGGCTAAAGGTTTTATGCCCTTGTCGGTGACCTCATAGCCTAGGTACTCGGTTTTAGGCTGCCCAAACTCGCATTTTGCTAGATTAATTGTTAATCCGAACTCGTCAAAGCGCTGTAATAATAATTCTAAGTGCTTATAATTTATTTTTAATGTGTTCCGAATGTGCTCGCTATGATTACGTCATCTAGGTAACAAAATATTTGCGAAGTTTCTAACTTATTATTTATAGTATATGATAATTGCTCTATGCCTTTTAGTACCACGTTGTCCATGAACCTTTGATACGTCTGCGGGGCCCCACAAAGCCCGAAGGTCATCCTGGAGAACGACCATAAACCGAATGGGGTAATCATGGCTGTTTTGTCCACATCGTCAGGATGAATGGGTATGTTGTAGAAGGCACGATTTACATGTACTCTGCTAAAAATAGACTTACCTGCAAGGCCAAACGTGAAGTCCTGTATTCTAGGAATCGGGTACCTGTCAGGCTTAGTTATTGCATTTAGCCTCCTGTAGTCGCCACACGGACGAATGTTTCCGTCTTTCTTGGGCACGACGTGGAGGGGGTTTGCCCACTCGCTGCTTGAGGGACTGCAGATGCCGGCTTCCTGCATGCACTTAAATTCCTGTTTTACCTTGTTGTACCGGTGAGCAGGTAATGGCCGGGCTTTGGCGTGGACCGGTGGGCCCGTAGTTTCTATATAATGGTACACATTATGTTTAGGACTGGCCTTAAAATTCAATGGTTTTGTTATATATTAATATATTAAGATATTTAGAGAGAATGTTACAGCAATCAATTTTAGTATCAAATGTACTTAGTGTAGATTCTATGCTGTTTACTAAGTATCCATTAACCTTAAGATTGGTTACCTTATCTAACAATTTTTGAGAGCTTACATCTACAATAAATTTATAGTGGTTTAGGAAATCAGCACCTATGATAGGTTGACTCACATGCGCTATTATGAAGTCCCACTTAAAAGCTCTTCTTAGGTTTAAATTTAATTCTAAATTTATAACACCAAATGTTTGGATGTTTGAGCCATTAGCGGCGTATAATTTATAATCAACTTTGTTTTTTCTATAACTACTATGTACTTTAGAGATAGGAACAACGGAGATATTGGCTCCGGTATCTATTAAAAAGTGTAAAGCATTTGTATAAATAAAAAGCTGTGTATTTTAAGGACTGTAATTTTATTAGTTAAAAATATACGTTCAGCTACAATGGCAGCAAAAAGGGCAAGGCGGAACATTGCCATTGTAGAAAATTAAGTTCACAAACAAAATGTTGCCATTTATCAAAAACTAAATTATACTAATTAGTATTTAAAAGATTTGACCCCCGCTTCCCATAGCTTCCCAAACTCTGGCGAATAACTCGGTATAAACTTAAACTTTATGCTATTGTTCAAACAATAAGATTCAATTACATCTTTATGAGTTTTGGAGACAAATAAATCATAGAGTTCATTTAACTCATTAGCCGCCCTTTAAAGGTTTTGGCATTATCACAATAAATTGTATTGGGTAAGCCTCTACGAGCAACAAAGCGCTTGAAACATGCCAGGAAGGCATGGGTGGTGAGATCGCTAACTAATTCCATATGAATTGCCTTGGTACTAAAGCAAACAAAGAGAGCTACATAGCCCTTGGTAATACTTGGTTTTCTTAATCTTGAGACTTTCACATCAAATGGTCTGCAAAAATCTACACCTACCACGTTAAATGCTCTAATTGCTGATAATCTCTCTGATGGTAGAGAGCCCATGAGCTGCTTTGATGCTGCGGCTTTCATCCTGAAGCACCTAACACACTTATTGACTACCTTCTTGACTTCTCGTATACCACTAATAAGCCAGAATGTTTGAGAAAGGGAGCTTAATACTAACTTAGCTCCAGCATGCAATAATCGCAAATGTTCAGTTTGAATTAAAATATTTGTGAAATGACAGGACTTGGGCAAAATTATAGGATGCTTTGTATCATATGGAAGGTTAGCCGCATATTGTAATCGGCCTACAACCCTCAATGTGCCATCCTTATCAAGAAAGGGGTGTAACGAAGCCAAGCCTGATTTAATATTTGATTTGTTATTTTTGAGACAATTAATTTCTAAATTGAAACTCTTTGCCTGTACACGACTAATAACAACTAGAAGAGCGTCGTTGAGTTCTTTTGGTGTCAATGGACCTTCAACTCTATTAGACTTTTTTGAACAATTCTTACAGAAACGCAGAATGTATGCTACAATTCTTTTAAGTTTACCTAAATTTGAAAAAATATTATAAACATCTGATATCGCAGCATCGCCTTCGGAAGAGTTAACAGAAGGTTCATTGACATGACAAACACTTGTGACCAATTCCTTAGATGAAGGAATCGGTAATTTGATATCAGACCGGGAAGGTCGCTGAGAGCCTGAGGGTTATTGGAGCACCACTTATGCAGTGAAAGGGTGCGCGTCCATTGGCCCGCGCCGGACGCACCGCACGCACGGCACGCAACGGATTAAACGGATTTGCCGATGGCATGCGTCCACTGTATCCGGATTTTTTGTTTTGTTTTGAGTGTTTTCTTGTCGTGAGTGGACGTGATTTTGCCATGGAGATTGATGAAGATATTATTATTATTAGTTGCTTGTTGGCAGATGAAGAAACGTTAAACTAAACGTAGAATGAGGGTTCATAATATGAATTGGAAGTGACCAATATTTGGAAACTATAATTAATTTTATTTGTTCCCGATTTACTTCATGATGAAGAAAGATTTTTCAATAACATTTACATGTCAAGAGCTAAATTCATAACTTTACTGTACATATTTGTAGGTTAGCAACAAATCAGAGTATGATCTGGTAGACGGTTACAATAAACCAAACATAAAGTATATAATTATGTAAACGGTTTTTTATTTAGAACTAACTGACCGCGCCTTCGTCTACGTGAATTCAGTTTTTTAGGGTTTAAGACTCTAGTTTTAAGACGTTCAGACCAATATTTTTAAAATAGTATTAAGTATTGCTATAAGTATAGTTTATACATTCAATGCAATCATTAAAAATCTGTACTTTTAAGATTGCAAACACACACTTCAATTTTATTATTTGTAAATATAGATAAAATAAACTTCAATAAATGTATGTATTAAAAAAAATATTTCAGCACGTCCGCAGTGGGTGATGCCAGTGGCCAACTGATTTGTGTGACGTCACCGTCACGCAACGCATTGTTTGCTCATAAATGCCGGCTGTCGATGCGGCCGGTGCGGATAGTGGACGCAGCGCTGTGTAAAACCATACAAAGCAAACTAAAATCAGTTGCGTGTCGTGCGTGCGTTGCGTCCGGCGCGGGCCAATGGACGCGCACCTTAAAGCTGCCTTTATTTAAGAGAGAGACAAGCTCTGTTTTAAGCTGGAGAAGTTCAGTTTCTGTATCAGCCCCATAGATGATATCATCAACATATGTACTCAAAAGCATGGCTTGAGCAGCAAGTGGGTATTCATCTTTATAAATTCGGGCTAATTCTATAAGGTAACGTGTAGCCAAGAATGTGCACGATTTTAAACCATATGTCACTGTTTGCAGTTGCAAACAGCTGATAGGCTTGTTGGGATCATCCCGCCAGAGAATATTTTGCAATGAGGTTTGTTCTGGGTTTATTAAAATATTACGGAACATGTTTTGAATATCACAAGTAAGAGCACGGGACCATTCAACATGACGTCATTGATCGACACACCTGACCGAGATTTCATGCTACCATCAAAAACTACACGGAGCTTTGTAGTAACACTCTCATTGTTAAATACCGCATGGTGCGCTAAAAAATAGACTGACCCACAGTGGATGTCATACAAGTAGAGTAAATATGGGGGACCTGAATCAGATAGATTCAGGTTCCCCATATTTACAATATTACGTTCATTTCATAATATTCATTCAAATTGTTATTCGAGCAATTATACCTCTGTTTCTTTTAATAACAGACTTTTTGATTTTTCAACGTACTCTGTACCTTTTACAGCATTTAAATAAGAGCAATCAGGAAAAAATATAGCATGCTGCATCCAAGGATCATCGTAATACTCCCAATCTTCGATACCACCTCCACACGAAAAGCACATAACTTTATCGTTTAAACCACTTCCACAGTAAAAGAAACCTGCATCTGCCATTTCCATCACCAGTCTTCGTTTTGAATCTACTGTAGCCCAATAGTGTTGAAAAGAACATAGTCGAATTTTATGTACATTATATATTTCATATCGCGGTTTGAAATTACTGTGAATCATTTTTAAGAAGGTTCCGATTCAGGCTGCTATGGAAGCGTAATGAAGTCTGGTTAATGATGTTCTCAATTTATAAAGATGTGGTGATCCGAATTCATTCATCTCAATTATCACTATTCATTCAATTCGTTTTATCATTCAATAATTTAAACGGTTTCAATTAATCAGTAATACCTAATCACTTTCTTCGATCAGGTCGACCAGATTCTTATGAATTCTAATTACTCGAGCCCATAACATGAGGCCTCTGAAACGAATTTTAGACCATCTGTCTTTGTTTCTCTTGCAAGGTATTAATATAGCATCGTACTGTTCATAGTCTAAAATGTTCACAATATGAAGTCCGCATAATCGCTTCTCTACTATGATTATCTGTACTCGATCTCCAATATTCAACGTCATGATAACTTGATTAATACAGTGGCTTTAGGTTCTCTAGCAAATACAAAGACTAACTCTCTTCACACGAATGGGGAGGAGTGGGGATAACAGAAATAAAATAAGATCATTTTATTTCATAATTATTTTATTATTAAGGCACCATTTATTTAAACATAGTACATTTTTTAAACCACATACAGAGTTATGATATATACAATTATAAATATCTTGAGAGTATTTATAACGATCGTAAAGTTTTATTAAACTAGGACAACCTTTATCTTCTAAATTAAATATATTATTATTATTACTATTTTCTAAAATATGCTTTAACCATAAAACCTTTTCTGAACCTTTAATGTAAATATATTTGTCTCTTAGTATATCCGAAATCAAAGTCTGACAATGAGAATACGGTACAAATCCTTCATCCCAATAAATATTTCTGTTACGCTCAATCCATCTAACTTGCTGTTTTTCTGCGTTTGTTAATTTTTGAAATGGAAAAGGTGGTTTAATCAAAAACACCTGTAGTGTTTTCTCATGCAATATAGCTATTTCTTTTATTATAAATTCATTTGCTTCTGTTTTAAAGCCTTGAATATCTACTATAGCGATCATGATAACCTGCGCACAATGTTACTGAGAGGTTTGTATTCTACTAATCGATCGTTTATAATCAAACAATATGCAGTCGTATTATCTGGTATTGTTGTTGAACACTCGATTTCTAATCTCACGTCCACCGGACCTGTTTTCAGACTATCGTTTTGTCTTGAGCAGTCTAAGATAAAGAGAGGAGCTTTTTCTTTGAACCCCTTTAAGTCAAGTAGTGGGTCTACTGGACAGTTGTAATAAGACTGACGAAATTTTACAAACATCTCGTATAATATACTGTATTTGTTCTCAGAAAATTTTAAACTTAAGGGCTCATATGGGTAATATTGTGAATTCAAAAAGAGTGTTACGTTAGCTACTTCACAATGATCGAAAACTGAACTGTCTTTAGTTTTATTATTTTTTCTATTAGTTTGTAAGCAAAAAATTACATATCTAGGCTTTTCCAGTTGTGAAGCAGTTTTAACTGACCAAGAATGTTTCGTGGTCTTAGGCAGTAACGGATATTCATATAAATCCCAATTTCTAAACGCCATCTGAATAGGTTTATCTCGTTCTAAATGCTTTAAGAGTGTTAGTCGTTCTCTGTCTGATACTTTTATTTGAGGCACTCTCCACTGAACTCGGTGTATATCTATTTGAAAATGTACAATATCATCAGTAAGTATAACACTATTTAAGTTAGTGTTACTTCTGTTCAATATAAGTTCATGTTTACAGTTTATGACAATTTTATTGTAATCCTCTGCAAACCCTAAAATCTTATTTAGTGGTATCACAGCACTAAAATTACCATCACTTTGAAATCCCCCTAAATTCCAACCCCATAAGGCAGCCACTTTACTTTCTGCTTCATTTAATGAAATGTATGATTTTATTGTTGACGTTATTCCCGAATTTTTTATGCGGTCTATTTCAATACCATTTATTTCGTACCTGATGTCTTGAAACAAAGACAAAACAGGGTTATTAGTGAATGTAACATTTTTCTTGATCGGATTCCCATCTTTGCCGAAGATCTTTGCTTGTCCTTCGACATATATTGTACTGGCTGATGGTAACACGTATATGTCTTGCTGGTGGATGGGAATTCTGATTTCGTCATTTTCTCTAAAGTTGTTATTGTAGGGGTTATACGAATGGACTTCATAACTTTCGATCGAAGTGTCAAAGTGTGGTGATTCAGTAATTTGTAGTATATTCATATTTTAAACCCTAAGGCTCTAAGAAAATCTATATTTGCTTTAGTTAATTTCCTAACTGTTTTCTTACGTCTTGGCACCTTAGCAATCTTTGAAGAACTAAGATGTTTTTCATAGACTGGAGTGTTTTTATAATGAACTATCATTTTGTTTTTCTTAAATGAAGTCGTAGCTGAATATGTCCTTCCCCGAAATTAATACAGTGACCAAACTGATCTACAATCTTAACACATATCGAGGAAATAACATTTTTGTTAACTGGGAAGTAAATAGTATTTTGCGGTATTTCCATGCACTGATGACCTGGATAAGCATCAGTCACAAATTCATGAATAAAATGTGTTGGTAGTCCGTTGCAGTATGAACCGTAAATAAGATCACATTCGATTCTGATCACGGATAGACTTGTGTTATTACTGCTTATATTTGATCTTGAATTTAAAACTGAAAAGTATAGCAAACCGCACTCGTATTGATCAGGTAAATATAGAGGTGGTTGAAAGTACGTAACCAATTCTGCTTTATTTCCAGAGATGGTAACTGTAGTAGACATGCTGATATACTGAACCCTTTTGTGAAATTCTGTTTATTTTATTCCTTTACTATACCAAAAATTATTCAAAAAGTTTAAGCAAAGATGACCACAATTGAAAGGGTGATCACCCTGAATATTATTATAATTATAGTGAACTTCGAAACCCACGTATTTTATAAATTCCTTTGGAGGCTTAAGATTTCCATAACTGTCAAAATACTCAATATAATCATTGTATTTTACATAGGCTACCCAATGAGAACCAGGATTTTTCGAGCTATCTAAGTTAATAACTCCACATTCTTTTTTAAATGGGTGCTTAGGGAGCTCATCTCTCATAAAGACTCCTCTAAAATATGGAATATTATTTCCATACTTCAAAATGTCTAAATTACTCAATGCTCGTTTAGGTAGCCGATATGTTAGTTTTTTTCTTTCGATACGAAAATTCCGAGTCCACCTTTATGTGGTTTAAGATGTAGTCCTTTCCCGATGCACAGAGCTTCCATCTTTTCATTATGCCTCTTGGATTCATCGTACAACTTTTTCGCCATTCTGAATTCATTTATGGTTTTAGCAATACCACTTGCACCGCCTACTAGGGCGCCTGCCGCTGATAAACCCGCAAAAATGGGAATTAAAGGTAATACTCCACCAGATTTTGGTACAGGAATAACACGAGGTAGTTTAATCGAGGAATCAGTAGTTAATTCTCTGGTAGCGGCCATAGCTAATTCTATCGCCACTTTCTTGCACTTTGGTTTTAATTTTTTTATGTGTCTTTTTGCACTATTAATAACATTTTTGAATTTATTTTTAAACCCTTTTCCAGATGCAAGTTTTGGAGAACACTTTTTGGTACCCTTTTTAAGACCAGAACCTATTTTAATCTTTGTTGACATAGCGCTGCTTACTAAACGGGCTGCCAATTTTTCCCCTACACTCGCATCCATGGCAACTGCTCGCTTTTTTGCCATATTTAACAAAACCATATCTGCTTTGTGACGATCTTTTAAGTTTGAAGATTTGTGATAGGCAATGTCGTGTTCTTTGCAAGATTCGTCTAATTTATTAATACCCTTATCACCACGTGTAAGCCTTTTTATCAATTTAGTGCCAGGTCCACAATAATTGTACCCTGGTAAATGTAATTCAAACGGTAAATGATTTATAAACCAATTGAGAAGACTGCTCTCTTCAATACCCATCATAAGACTGATGTATCATAGGTTAAACACTTAATAAATATTCGATTTGTCAATCCAACTGTTTTCAGAAGAAGACAAACCTAACCATTTTACAAAAACCCTATTTCCTTTACGTCTTAGAACTTTCTCGACTAGATATAAATTAGGATGTTCTGTCTTTTGTAACTCTTGTACATAAAATGCACCTAAAATGGGTTGACTTCTAATTGCATCTTCAATTAAATAAGTGATAGGGTTTGTATATTGTATTTTTCGAATTTTAAATAATTCCGTCGACCAATTAGGGGTATATCCTTTTTCAAATGTTCCTTTGTACTTACTGATTCGCACGTAATCACCAACTTTAAATTGCTTTAATTTGCTTTTTATATTATTACTTTTTGCCAACCTAAAATATCTCCTTAATATGCGTTCTTTATTAGTATTATCCACGTTTGCTGGGATTTCATCAATAGTCCGATGATAGGTATGATTGTATTTAAAAATAACATTATCAAGGGTATTATCTATCCAGTTATAATCACCTTTTAAACTAAATTCTTTGTACAGTTTAGATTTCAATGTTCTGATAAATCGTTCCACTATTGATGCCTTTTTTGTTGAGAAAGTTGAATAATGGTTTATGTTATAAGCTTTCATAAGTTTTTGAAATTTATTATTATAAAATTCTGTTCCATTATCCGTTTGCAGATTTTTAGGCACGCGTCCTCTATCTAACAAAAGTTTGAAAGAGTTGCATACTACGTCTTTGGTTTTACTTTTTAAAGGAAATATCCAAGCGTATTTTGAAAATGTATCAATAACAGTAAGAATAAATGTATAGTTTTTATTTTCTCTAGAAATTGATTGCATATCAATTAAGTCTGCTTGCCAAAGATCATCTATATCTTTCATAATAACGCGTCTTCGAGGAAAGTTTACCCTCACATTTTTATGAATTTCGTTTACCACATCGGCTTTACTCATATTCAAACTTAGTATATAAACATTTGTAGTGAATCCTACAATGATACTGAATGAAAACCATGTTACTACTACTATTTATTCTTTAATTATTTTAGCTTCTTTTAATTCTTCAATTATCGATACTATTTCATTATCATGGTTTGTATTGCCAGCGTCTTTTGAAGCAACTAATAATTTAAATCTCTCAACTAATTCGTTGGGATCATCCCAATATATCAGGTCAGTATGCTTTTTATATTTCTTTAACGTTGGCAAGTATCCCCCGAGTTTAGTGTCGAAATTTTCGTTTAATGTTTCGGAAAACAATGGTTTGATTATTTCACGATATTTTATTCCTTTATCACCTTTTATTTGACCTTTAGGATTGAAGTCTCTCTTATGAACATTCGTATAATGCAACATATCCCTGTAGACAAGTTTATCATAGCTAGATATTAACTTTAAATCAGGTTTTTTTCGAAGTAAAAGTTCTTTTAGACCAGGAGTTAAATTGTAGGATTTATCATCGATTTTAATCAAAATGACATTATCATTATTCAAACTGTTAATTTTAGAAAATGATACTACTGAATTTCCCATCAATAAAGTTTTGTTTTCACTTCTTATTCCGAATGGTATATTTACACCATCATGAATATCATAAATATCCAGACCCTCTAAAGAATGCTCTGATTCATCTAATAAATTCATAAGTTTCGGTTCGTAGCACTCCTCAAACTTTGTAGATGAGCTAGTATTGATTTCATCCAATTCAATATCTCCAGAATTAGTGAGTGTTGTATTTTCTAAATGTTTTACCTTTGTTATATTCGAATCAGCTAGACTTTTAAGGGGGTCCGTAACAGGTTTTAACATTTTATCGAGAGACAAGTTCAGTGTGTGTTCCTGGTCCTTCATTTGTCTTATTTTATTCTTTATGGAGTCTACAGACTTCATTAATTCTATTGTAATATTTTTATCCATATTATTATTATTATTAATTTATTATATCACAGCAGACTGTGTTCAGTAAAAGAATAAATTATACTGAATTTGATTTACTAGGTTAATTACTTATATGAACATTTAAATGGTCAGTCAAATTTAAAGAACATATCAAAATTCTGTCTATACCTTCCGTTATTTACTGAAGATTCTTTATTAATTAGTAGAAAATTATAAGGTTTGCTCCAAGCAGTTTGACAAATATTTCTGAACTCTTTCCATTGTAAATCAGAACAAACATGCTCTTCATAAATATGTTTTAAATTCACATCGTCTTGTTTAAATATAATAAGAAAATTAGCATTGTCACGTAACAATTGCTTTGGAATTTTAGAGTAAGTTTGAGATAAATAGAAACAATCTATTTGTTTATGCCTACCCATGCAGAAATAATTGCGAATATTTACTTGATTTTCACATGCAACATCATCAAAAATAAATACAGAATTTGTCATAGCTTCACTTGGAGAAATGACATCTTTATCATCTTTAAACTCGTAAAAGTTAATCTGTGGCACTCTTTTTAATACTTCGGTCAAGAAACGGTATTTCGGTTGAAAAGAAGTTTTAGAGTAAAGATAAAGATTTCTAAATCTGAGGCCATTTTTGTGCAGCAGTAAACTGATCATAACATTCGTTTTACCACAGTTTGATGGACCGCATATTATACAGCGAATAGTATTTGGTAACAAAGTGCTATGTCTGATGTGTTTAACAGAGTCACTTAATTGTATATTATTAACATTGAGGGATATGGGTTGTTTGATCAACTTCATAGTGTATATTAATCTAGTTATGGCATAACGTACACTTATATACTGTTTACTATATGAATTTCATCATAGGACAACCATGATCCTAAATTTGGTGATAATGATGATAAAGTGTAGGATATTTGAATAAAAAACCATGAGGCTTGAGACTTCATTTTATTAGGATTTTATCATTATTTATTCATAGTGTATACCTTATTCTAAAATTAATTATCATATTAATATTGTTACAATACATTAATTTATTATTACTTTAGTATTTTAATCATTTAATTAAAAAATGATAATCGTTCATTGACAGTGGATGTCAAGATGTGATTTATATAATACATCAGTAGTCAATTCAAAAGTAATAAGATCTACAAAAAGTTTAACGATCATTGGTTTAGATCATCGCATCACAATACCCCCAAGGCAAAGTGTGAATCTGATCTGAAAGTATCTGAACCTTGTCGTCGTTTCTATTTAATACTTGTTTACTAACTTGTTGTGAGTACAATATGTGTTTTATAGATCTTATCATATTCATTTTAAACGATTGACTTTTATTTGAAAACAAAGAGTCATTATAATCTGATAGTTTTAAATGCTTAGTGACAGATTTAGACATACCTTTCGCTTTTGTTATCTTTGTCTTCAAACTGTTAATGCAATAGAGTTTTGCTCTTAAACCCGTAAATTCTGTAATTACATCACCACCCATTTCATCTTTAAAAAGGCCAGGGATTTTAGAGTTAATTCTAGGAATGCCATATTGGTTATCTATCGCGAAATTACTAGTATCAAATTGCGTTATATGATCGTGCATATCACAATAAAAGTCGTCTGTATGAATTAAATAAAGTAAACTATCGGTGTCTGTGTAACATAATTCAACTTTATCTCCATATTTGTTTTTTATAAAATCATAGTGAAACTGATAAAGGTGTTGTTTGGCATACTCTAGAACTGTAAATCCTATATAAATTGGTCGGTCTAATATTATTTTATCCCGATTCAATTGTATAGCTACAAAATTCTCTGCAAATATTGACACGTTTTTTAAATTAGGTTTTGAAATCAATTTACGTGCACAAAGTTTCTTATTCGTCACGTTATTTTTATCATTCCATTTGGTTACCAGTTTTATGTCAACTTGTTTTCTTTTATTTTCTATAGTTTTACCGAATATTGCATTATTCAGAAGTTTAAAAAAGTCTTTTTCAAAAGAAGTTTTAGATGCCATACGCCGATTGGTATTAAGATCTATATATTTCTTTAAGAAGTCATTTTGTCTAAAGATTAATATTCGATGAATTTTTTTTAAAATCAATCCATTTTTTAAACATTGTTTCAAATGTACGTAATGAATAACATAATTTAATTTATCATACAGATTAGCAACTAACTTAGCTGACTTTCCTCCCGGAGGTACAATTTTTTCTGCAGCAAATGGTAAGTCTTTATGCTGATCGTGAATAAAATCCGGATAATGTAAATCTACTTCTAAAATAAAACCATACGAATTGTCATCTGGTACATGCAATACATTAAAGCTGTCAATTTCATGCTGAGATAAAAATCTGAACTCGGAAATAGGCAATTTTTTAGTCATTGCATAACCGTAGAGATTATTGCAATCTAGATATATTAAATAACTCGAGGATTTTAAATTATTATAATGAGGTAAATACTTATTATTTGCCTTAGCATGACGGAGAAAACATTGCGCCAGGCCTCCCCGTATACCTTTTTCAATAAATGTATAAATTTCTAAGTCACTAATGAGCTCTAATTCAACTTTAGTGTACAGAAGCATTGCATCCCAGCTTAAACTAGGTGAAGTCACATAGTGAGCAGGATCCAGCTTATAAAAATGTAAACTTGTTTCTCTGAATTTTTCAAATACATCGCATAACAACAAAACATCACATTTCAAATATAGATCACTGTATTCACCAAGCGTTTTTATATTGAAATTGTTCCAAATATTTTGAGCGTGAGCATATTCATCATCTGATAGAGATTTCATAGTTAAGCTATTATAAAAACTAGATTTTGGGGGTAATTGATTTTCATCAAATTTTGACCAGTTGTCCATATAGTCATATGGATAAATACCTTTCTTACATAATAAATTAAGTTTAGTTTTATCTGTAAATTCTCTTCTCAAATGAACAAAATCTTTTTCGGATAAACTTTTGCTTAAAGAATCTAAACTTGAGTTAAGAAAATGAAATGAATCAATAAACTTAATTTGTAGTGTGCGAGTACCTTTTTTTGTTCTAATTAACTTTGTAATTGTAAGATATTTTTCTTTAGTTTTTGGAATAATTTTAATTGAACCATCATAATTAGCTAACTCTCTAATAAATATATGCGAGTCATAACCACTTAGGTTATGAAATACCACGGGTATGAATGGACACACTTTGTACATTAAATTACAATGTGAGTGAGCTGCCCCTCTATACTCAGCAGTAATATGATCATGATCTTTATCTTTCAACAAAAACTGATTGCATATATGACACTTGGTTGCATTTCGATATTCTCGTTCTTGTTCATAGGTTAAAGGTTTCATCGGTAAATTAGTGGTCAAAACTTTGTTTATTTTTTTAGCATCTTTTACTAAACGTTTTAAAAAACTTCAACACAATCTATACCTCTGTACGTGACAAATTTGTTAAGTTTATTGTCATGAAAACAGCATATGTAATATGCGAAACTTGAAGGCTGATGCATTTTAAGTGTCGCAGTATTTTTAGACATATTTTCATTGCAATTTATCAACAAGCTTTCAAAATCAGCATAAATAATGAAATTAATTTTAAGTTGTCTTTCATAGTGTTTAAATTTCAATATGGTATGTTTTTCAGGCAATATCGTTAATATTTTAGAAGAAGAATGAGATTTATACTTATTTTCATTTGTAAAAAACTGTAAACATAAATCACATAAGAAAACTTTGCCATGGTGATGAGTAATCTGACGTCGCACTAATCGTATGAGATCTTTTATTAAACAGTAATGCCCGTTACCATTCCGTTCAATATATAATAAATTTATATGATTTTCTTTTTTCTTATTTGTCATATATAAAGGTCCAGTGACAACACATTTATTGTCTAAACCATATACGGTAATACTTATTGTAGGATTTATCAGTTCAAAAAGTTTAATGTCACTGTATGAAGGAGGTAATGACATTCCTTGAATATTAAGAACTTTACTATAATGAGGATAGGATGTCGTCCTGCACACATTACTTGTACTAGGAAATAATGCAGCTACAATGCACCATAAGAAACAACACTCGTCATTGTTACGCAAGTTTAAACAACTCTTAGTATTTTTAATTACCGGAGGCAACTCTAAGAACGTGCCACCCTTCATGGGGCAATATTTACTTATATTTATCTCAATATAGCTTAGCGAAAGATATGTCCAGCCTGACTGTACGTGTTCAAATTCAGACATTTTTCGCAACAATACATTTATTTTATTTAAAAAGAAGTCATTTATATCAGTATTTTTATAGATAATGTCGTACTTGGTATTAAAAGATTTCAATTCTAGTTGTTCATGGTCAGATTTTAGTAAAATAAACTTAGCAAAAAGCTCAAAATTTACTTTTATGCTATCATACTTTTTCAGTACCATTGTTATCAATTTATTAATATCTGGAAGTACTAAATGAAGGATCGCCTCGGGTATGACGGGTTCGTCATCCTGAGTTTTATCTGACTGAGTATTACTCGGGATCGCCTCACAAGTGAGTTGCTCGTCATCCCGAGTTAAATACAGGCGAAAAGTTACAATTCTATTTTTAAATGCGGTTGCTACAAGAAAAATATTTTTGAATTCAGTTCTTAATAAACTATTTGTCTTGTGTATATTAGTTCTAATATGATATGCATACTGATTTCGTGGTATGTCAGTTTTACACTTTGTACAAGTCATAATTGTACTACATGATCTTGTGCCCGGTGTTTTGTGTTTTCTGGACTGTACAACTGTGAAATAAAACAAAAAAAAATATAAGTAAATATACATATTTTTTATTAAATTAATTAATATTACATACATCGATAAATTAAACAATAATAACATGAAAACGTTAAAGTAGAAATAGTTCTACTTTAACGTTTTCATGTTATTATTGTAAGGTTTCATAGGAAACCTTACAGGAGTTATATAAAACAACTAAACAATAATGTATAAAAACTTAATAGTACGAATTGATTAATGCTACTGGACAATTACTAAAATCTTTGTCGACCGTGGACGTAAATCCTTTTAGATGGCGCCACATCTCTGTATCCGCGTCAACCTTTCTTTTAATTGTGACGATTGAGTGACGCCATCTATTTACTGGTGGTATGTCTTCTATTTCTTTACAGTTGTAAATTTTGAGTTCGACGTAATACGACCCCTGCTTCGTCTCGCTTATTTTTCGAGCATACCCTTTTTCAACCCTCCTAGTGTAATAAGAATAAAGTGGTGTTTTACCAGCTGATGTGGATGACTTCACAAAAGCATTATCATCATCTTCACTCTCGCTGCCGAACAGGTCCCTTGCCGTTAACTTCTTTTCAGCTAACGGCACCGGATTGATTCGCTGTTTCTTCGATCTGTTCGTCTTAGATCCGCTTCCGTCAGAGGCTTTGGAACGCTTGGTTCCAGTAGGTTTCTCTGACAGAGGCGATGATGATGACGATGTCGTTTTCGGCTGCATTGACTGCTTCTCATTATCTGAGTCCTCACTGGATGAGAACAGTTGTGGCATAGAAGATGAAGATGGCTTGGGCCTGGAACAATATGTTACAAATATTATTTTAAAATTATAGAAAATAAAGTAATCTGGACTCGCTAAGTTGTGATGCGGGTGCAAACAATTGTTGGGAACCTGGGGTAATCCTCCTGAGGGCAAACACGGAGCCCTCGGCGATAGACAGTAAGGTAGGGACCAAAGTAGTTTTAGGTGGTACTAGTCCGGCATAGTATCCACACGAGAGAAAAATGCATGCAAATGAACGACCAAACTCACTTTCGCATTTATCATTTTAGTTATAATGAAATAAGTATTCCATATTGAATAATTAGAACCAATAATTTAGTAATAGTGTTATTATGTTCAACAAACTGTCTGCATGCACACAGCACAGAGAGATCATTATTTCCATTAAGAAATACCCACATAATAATAATTTCAAGCTATATATCTATAGATTCCTCTTTTTCCGAAAGAGTTAGACAGAGGTATATTTCGCCCACATTTCACTAATTTATAATTCACGCCATGTAACGGGTGGTGAGCCTATTGCCGTATTGTAATGGACAGGCACAGGTGGTAACCTGACGTTGAAATTTTTCAAGCCACCGCCAGCCTAAAAGGCCTTCAATTTGGTTTAACGGCAACCATGTTACTGGCTACCGGGGCTAATGCATTAACGTGCTTTCCGAAGTACGGAAACACTCACTTAAGGAAATGCAACAAACTGGTCACCCATCACAGGACCAACCACATCGCAACTCGCCTCCCTTAATAATCGTTTACTGAATACAAAATAATAAAGTTAACTTACATTTTTTCTGCTTGAAGTAGGCTGCTGAGTGCTGTGTAGGTGTTGATACTTTGCCTCGTAGAGAGTGCTTTATGATTTGGCTAGGATTCAGGCTCATTATATAGAGCAAAATCCAGACGAGGTACCTCCAAATATGTAAAGTCCACGTGTAAGAAAATGATATCTAAGCAAAACTAATAACTAAACATTTTAAGGTTTGTTTATTATACCTTGCAATAGAACTAGGCAAGTACCACGACTTCACTCGTCGATAAAAAATGTTACACTTGCTTTACTTACATACATTGAACAACAACGAACATACAAATTAATAGTCCAATACCATATTATATACTGGAGAGAGGCATAGGATCAATGATCGCAGAATACTGTCAGCACTTTATCCAAATACGCTTAATCATTAAGGTGATCATACACTGATACATACATTGTAAATAAAGCACATTATTTTCTATTGAATGTCGGCACACAGTGTTACGTTCTGTACGGTGTACACAGCCCCTAAATGCTATTAATACATACTTATATTAGTTTTATGGATTGGCTTGTATATTTCAATATTATTAATTAACTAGCTGTGCCCCACGACTTCGTCCGCGTGAAATTCTGTTATAATGACATAACTTTTCTATTTATGAACCGATTGACATGAAACAAACACTAAATGTTAAGTGGATGAAACCGCAACGCAATAAAGAAAACCGCATTGCAATCGGTTGAGCGGTTGCTGAGATTAGCGTGCACAAACGTACAGACAAACAGACAGTTACGATTTTATTATCTACAGTAACAGTAATCACTGTCCTTTGTTTAAGCCGTGAGTTTGTCCGGCATCTTAGTGGTATAAAAAAACCAAATACAAATACTCTGATACCATAATTATAAATATAGTGCCTCACCTTTAGAATTAATCATCGCAGAACACTGTCAGCATTTTATCTAAATACGTAGTCGTATTAAGATGATCGTACACTGATAGCCACATTGTACACAAACACTTTTTTTTTCTATTGAATGTAAGCACACGATATTACATTTAGTACAGTGTATACAGACCTTTAAATGCTATTAATACATACACATTAGTTCCTACGGATTTGTTTATAATTATGTAGTTATATATAAAAATCGAGACTATTGGAAACATTATTTAATTTCTCTATTTCCTTGGATGTGCTCCTGCTCACCTACAATGTCGGTAAGTTTATTCAAATAAATAATTAAGATATTTTTTAATAAAATTTAGAAGATAGAATAAAAATGTATGATACTATTTACTTTGTTTAATCAAAATATAAACTACTGTTTTTTTCTTTCCATTTCAGTTATCGAACTGGGCTTACTCACCGATTTCCCCCCCGTTAACGATAGATCCTGACATAGTTGAAAACGTCGGGAATTATTTGAGTGAGGAGGAGCGAGCTAATAATGTTGACAACAGACAGTTGTTAAGTTTTTACAAAACTACGTCCGTCGGCTCTAAAGTAATTCGGATTGAGGTCTATGATGCGAATCAATTTGAAAGCATTGAAAAGTCTGTATGTACATGCAGTGCTGAAATATGTTTTCAACACATTGTGAAGAACATCTACACTGACAGCATTTACTTAAGAGTAAAGGATATGCTACATTATTTGAACAATACTTTTTACCAGTCCCTATAGTATAAGAAAGAAGTGTAGGTACTAATTCATTGAAAACAAATGTACTCAGTTTAAATTTAAGTATGTATTTGTATTATGTACGCTCATTATAAGTATTTTAATAAAATATTATTACTTATTCATTGGAGTTTTTTTTTAACCTTAGTACTATGCGGACCCCGGGCTCCGAAGTGAGGGCTTCGGATGCAACCGGAATTGACGCTCGGATGATGATTAGCAAGTACCTATGTATCTGTATCATAACATGCTACATGTAAATAATGATATTTATTGAGCTGCAATGTTCATTCACACGATTACTCACAAAGTAGGTACTTGCTTACAATGAATTAAGATATCGTATTCCCTTAGGTATTCAGTGTTAGTGTAATGAATTAAAATATCAAATGTATAAAAGAAACATCTGTTAGCATTATTGCTTAGTGACTTAATACATTGCATGGATAGACAACACTTTGAAATTATTAATATTATGAATTAATAGTGTGAATGAAAGTAATATTGTAAATATGGGGGAACCTGAATCTATCTGATTCAGGTCCCCCATATTTACTCTACTCATACATCCCAATGTCAACCTCCCTGGTATGTCCCAAGGCTAGGTATTCGTTAATGAAATTTTTATATTTTTCTAGATACAATTTATCATTTTTAAATTTTCTCTTCAGTGCCAAAAATCGTTGAATGGCCACTGGAAAACAGTCACCAAGCTGTAGCTCATTTATTTTATGAGTAAGCGGCATATCCACACAAAATTTATTGCTTTCTAATTTTACTAAGCATTGTTCCGCCTTTCTAAATTCACTACAAGTTTTACTTTTAGATACAGCCTGGGGAACACTCTCAGAAAACTAAAATTGCTCCATTACATCCTCTAATTTTTGGCTGTCACAGATAGCTAAGTTACTGACCATTTGCTCATTGCTCTTTGTATAAATTTGATTAGAAACATGTCCACCAATAGTATATCCAAACATAGTCTCTTGTAACAGTGGACCATTTGGGATTTTAATTTGTCCTTTAAGTAAAATATTAAAATAGATGTCTGCACCTAAAAGAATTGAAATTTCAGTTGGAATGTTAAAATCATTATCAGACAGCTGAATTCCCTTTGGAATATTTAAATTAGTAACATTGAGCATGGTTTGAGGCAAAGGAGATGTAATGGCATCAACAACATGACATTTGGTTTGAAACACAGTATTGTTCACTGGAGAGTGCATTACAAGATTTACTAGTGCATTGATTTGTTTGGATTCATTACCTATTCCAATAATACTGGTATTTTTATATATTGGTTTTAAACACAATTTCTTCACAAGCGATGTGGTTATAAAGGATGTCTGACTACCTGAGTCCAACAACGCTCTTACACAATACTCAGTTCCTCTATAATCAAATAGCCTCACCCGTATAGTAGGCAGTACAACATTGACAAAGGAATTAACAGAATGTAAAGTGACTGGAGGCTGAGCTACAGAGCCAGCATCCTTATGCATGAGGGTATTGTAAGCTAACTTACATATTTTACATGTAAAGGTAAATCGATACTTGCCAGTGTGAGATTTTAAACATATGTTGCACAAATTATATGATTGTACAAAACTTTTACGATCTGCTATAGGAGACGTTTTGAATTTAGGGCATGCATGTATAGCATGATTTATCCCTTTGCAATAGGTGCAATTATTGTTTGTATTTTTGGTGACAACATTGCTCACCTGGGGGCATTCTTCGTATAGTCAGAAGTACCTTCACTATCCTCTAGGGCTATAGAACGTCTTTCTAAAAACGACAGAAACTCTTGCATAGATGGAAGAGTATCAGCATTCCTATCTAATTGATAAGCTCTATTCGTATACTGATCTAGCTTCTTAGTTAATATAGTAATTAATAGCATATCCCAGTGTTCAAAAGGCTGCTGTAAATTTTTTAACGCGTGCAACTGTTGTTGAACCTGCGCAACAAATGACCGTATAGAGGTCGCTGTACCCTTCTGCATTGATGGCAGCTGCAAAATTAAATTAATATGGCTAGAAATTAACCTGGCTTTGTTATCAAAGCGTTTCTTTAAAAGCTCAATTGCTTCCTTATATCATAAAAGAAAAATCTAAATACACTCGAGAGCAATGAATCCGGGTCACTTAAAGAATGTTAAAAATCTCGGAAACTAAAAATGATAGGTTAATGCAATAAATTGTATTTAATAGACAATGTAATACTCCTTAAATGAAAGTAAAAAAAATATGAGTCACCATACATTTTATTAACACAAAATTACATAAAGAAAAAACTGCTGATCTCTCCTTAAAACAAAAATAGGAAACATGAAATGTTTGAACTTTATTACGATTTTCTTGAATTTTAATACTTCGTATTGCCTCCTCGTGCTTCCATTACTGCGTTTACGCGGTTTGGCATGCTGTACACCAAGTTCCTTATACGATTTTGGGGAATATTCTCCCATTCCTCTGTGAGAGCAATTTTGAGCTCACGAAGCGTGATTGGGGGAGGGTTTCGTTGTTTTACGCATCAGCCTAGCTCGTCCCAAGCATGCTCGATCGGGTTGATATCCGGGCTGCGCGCTGGCCACTCCATACGAGTAATGTTCATCTCTTGAAGGTAGTCATTCACAATCCTACCTGTATGAGGTCGGGCATTGTCATGCATAAATATAGCATCCTCACCTAAATTGACCATAAATGGACCAACGTGATCATTGAGGATTTCTTCCACATATCTTACGCTAGTTAAAGAGCCGTTTTCTATGATCACCAGCTCTGTGCGACTTTCAGAAGAAATTCCGGCCCACACAAGTACAGACCCACCACCGTAGGCTACTTTTTCTTCGATGCATGCTTGCTTGAATCTTTCCCCTGGTCTTCGATACACTCTGTGTCTTCCATCGTGCTTGTAGAGCATAAATTTTGATTCGTCGGAGAACATAACTTTTGACCAATCTTCAATACTCCAATTTACGTGGCTCTGGGCATACCTTAGTCTCGAAATACGATGCCCACGCTCCAGTTTAGGGCCGTTTGCAGGTCTAAGGGGTTTTAAGTTAGATTCAGCAAGCCGACGTCTTACTGTCCATGCACTTGGGTTACTTCCTCCGAGGCGTCGAAACTGATTGGTGAGTTCAGTTCCTGTGAGAAAGCGATTTCGAAGCATGGTGTTCACCAAGTATCGGTCTTCTCGTGCTGTGGTACACCTGGTTCTGCCCGTTCCTGGTCTGCGTAGGTTAGAACCAGTTTCTTCGTAACGTCGGAGAACTCTTTGTACTGTTGACAGCGACACACCGACAGTCCTGGCTGTATCGCGCTGACTCCGGCCGGTTTCCAGCATTGTAAGTATTCTGGTGCATTCTTCAGGCGTAAGCGACATAATTTCAGCTTGATTAATGAATATAGAGCACTATCAACATGGTTTATGTACCCACATAAATGACAGATTACAAACAAAAGCAACACCAAATGCTGTAATTTCGTAGTTCCATCTTCGAAAGTGGCCCTTTTTCAAATTTGATTTTTTTATGATATAACTTTACAATAACTAAGAAGTTTTAATACCTTCATTTAAGGAGTATTACATTGTCTATTAAATACAATTTATTGCATTAACCTAGCATTTTTAGTTTCCGAGATTTTTAGGATTCTTTAAGTGACCCGGATTCATTGCTCTCGAGTGTATCTTGCAAGATTTAAAAGATATAAAAACCTTGCTGATCACCAGTCTTTTGTTACCTTGCGGCAGAGGGCTAAATATTTGGAGAAACAATTGTTTTGTGACTACATAACTAAAGTGGAAACCGACATCGCTAACAACCCGAAGGCATTTTGGAATTATGATAAATCTAAGAGACAGTGCAATTCCTACCCTTCGGTTATGAAGTATGGTCCTCTGTCTTCCGGCAATGGGGAGGACATTGCAAATATGTTTGGCGACTACTTTTTCTCCAATTTTTTGATGGATGCAGATGCTGGTACTCCTGGGACCCGCAGCTCAGAAGGGAATCTATCTGACCGTGTTGAGTACATGTTGGCAGATATACAAACAGTAGACATATGTGAGAGTGAGTTGTCAAGACTACTTAAACAGGTGGATTTGAAGAAGTCTGCTGGACCAGACCATGTCCCTCCAGTTTTTGTTACCAACTGTGCTGAGAGTTTGTCTATTCCGCTCTCGATAGTGTTTAAGCGATCGCTGGAACTCGGTCAGGTGCCCTCTGTGTGGAAGTCGGCATATATAACACCTGTTTACAAGAAAGGGCCAAAAGATTCGGTGGAAAATTACAGACCAATTTCCAAGCTGTGTGTATTTGCGAAAATCCTGGAGAAAATTATTTATAGACAATTATATTCTGCTCTTAAACACACTTTCATCGAGCATAGCACGGATTTTTGAAAGGCCGGTCCACTCTGTCGAATCTGGTCCTTTGTAGTGATTACTTGACGGATATAATGGCTCAACCGTCTCAGGTAGATGTTATATATACCGACTATAGCAAATGCTTCGACCGAATGCATCATGCAACACTAATGAGGAAGCTGTTGGCGGTGGGAATTAGAGGTAATCTGTACAGATGGTTTAAGTCATATGTGGAAAATAGATGACAAACGGTTGTGTTGAATGGCTATTCATCTAGGGCGACTTACATTCCATCCGGGGTGCCCCAGGGATCATTACTAGGACCACTTTTATTTAATATCTTTATTAATGATATCTACTCGTGTTTCCTATACTCTGAAATCTTGCTGTATGCCGATGATTTGAAAATCATGAAACAGATAGCCACTACAAGCGATGCTGAACTACTGCAGAGTGATTTGAAACGATTCCAGGAATATTGTGATTTTAACAAGCTGGATCTCAACGTGAGCAAATGTTTTGTATGTTCCTTCACACGCAGATCTAATCCCATAATTCAGGAATACTTTTTGCTTGGTACGTCGTTATCTAGAGTAGAGGAAATTAATGATTTGGGGGTTACATTTGACGCTAAGCTACTCTTTGATAGTCATGTTGATAGCATTGTCAGTAAGGCATCGAAAGCCTTAGGTTTCGTAATTAGAACTTCGTCAGATTTCAAGGAAATAAAAACTATAAAAATTCTTTATTGTGCATTAGTTGCCATCTTGAATATAATTCACAGGTCTGGAATCCAATATACCAGAAGTACATAGATAGAATAGAGGGCGTACAAAAGAAATTCTTAAGGTATATTCAGTTTAGATCTCAATGTTTTCTACCAGGTTATTACTCACGTTGTAAAAAATTTCACATTCTTCCACTTCATGAGAGAAGGAGGATTGCGGATTTAGCATACTTATTCAAGGTGATGAGCGGATTGGTTGATACCCCGGAGTTGGTGAGCAAAATTGGACTGTGGGCACCGCCAAATTTTCTGCGTAGACCGAATTTATTACACACGTCTATAGCTAAAACTACATATCGTCAGAATTCCTACATAATAAGAGCGAGCCGCACGTTTAATGAAGCGCGTCGGAGTGTTGATATCGATATATTTAATACTTCTATACCATCTCTTAGAGGACTTTTGTCTAATTTGTTTTTTGAAAACCCAATTTAAATCAATGATATTAAAAACTATAGATACGTTAACGATACTGAAAAATGCCAACAAAAAAGTCAGGCAATTGCCTTACTTTTCATACATTAGCCACAGATAATTTCATAGAAAGTATTATTATTATTTTTTTAGTCTAAAAAAGATTTGCTGTTTTTGAAGGTCGTGATGTTCGTGCATGACGTGTCTAATTATATTACGTCGTTGATTTAAATTGTTTAATTGTACACAACATCCAAATAAGTATATTTGTTATATTTGTCTATTGTCTGTTTATTCTATATTGTCTTTTGTTTTTATTTATATGTGCAAACTTGTAATTGGCCTTTTAAATTGCAGTAATATAATTATTAAGTGTACTAGCTGTAAGTTTTCTGTAATAATAAAATAAAATAATATAAATAAAAATAAAATATGAATCATTAATTAGAGGTAAATTAACAATAACTGATAATGCCTCGTCAGCTAGAAATTTCCTTAAATAAAACAATTTTTGAACATCTGATAGTGAGGAGTTCTTGTGAATAATTGCAAGAAATAAATCCATGAATGGATGATATTTCGAAAGATTCTTGCCAGTAAACACAGGTATATCTATATTAGGTAATTTTGAAGTTGAAACATTAGTACATTGCTTAACCTCAGTCACATTCAGATTTTTCAAAGTAGCATTAAGTTTAGATATAACAGAAAAATATTTGTCTTCTAGAATTTCCACTTTTTCAGAATCACTTTCATCAATCGATAGGATATCTAATTGCACCTTTTCGTAGTCTTTGAATGTAACGTTAAGCTTTTCTATCCTAGTTTGCAGCATTTCAATACTAGCGGACGCACTGTTTATGGGATCGTTTATAAAATTCTCGATGCGTGTTACGGTACCTTTCAGCTGCGCTCGTGTTAGGAGCTTCTTCAGGACATCATCTTCATTCATACTTTTAGGCATATTTGTCTATTTTGTTTTGTAAACAAACAAAACAACCTCTCTCGCAGAACGGATCTGTCAGTCAATAAGACAATGACAGAAGCGCAGTTTGGCCAACCTCGACAGCTAAATCGGCGACAGAAATGCAGTGCTGCCAACCTCGGCCGCAAATGGATGACAGAAGCGCAGTATAGCCAACTTTAGGCCCGATTTGTCACTTGTTACTAACTTCGCTTCGCTTTTGCTATGCGCACAACCTACCTACATAGATCGATTATAAATCGAAGCCGCACTTTTTCACTGGGAGGTATACATTCACAAAACGCACTTGTGACGATTTGTCTTGAAATATTGCTATATTTTTAATCCTGTGAACACTCGCGTATGGTATCTCAAAGAAATTATAACACTTCTTCACTCGGCGAATTGACGAACGGCGGCAAATATGTCGACAACAAACTTGAACGATAGATGGCCCGTGCCGCGAACACTTTTACCAAAATACTATACTATTATAGTTTCACAGGGTCTGAAGGACCACACACAGCATGTATAAATAAAAAGCTGTGTATTTTAAGGACTGTAATTTTATTAGTTAAAAATATACGTGCAGCTACAATGGCAGCAAAAAGGGCAAGGCGGCACATTGCCATTGTAGAAAATTAAGTTCACAGACAAAATGTTGCCATTTATCAAAAACTAAATTATACTATTACATTTATTGTTTTAAAGTTTTACAAACAGCATGCTTACTGTCTAGTACGCTGAGACGATAGTTCGCAGGTTGGCGTGTCTCTTCGCAACCCGCCGTTACTCGTTTCCCTGGTTCTGGTTCCATTTGCACGGTTGTTTACAATTCTTTGCCGCTGGTCCAAAACGATAGTGGGAGAAGCATAATGTGCCTTGTTGTGGCGGTATCCATTGCTTGCTATTACGCCTTTCCCTGCTGCCGGAGTTGTCTCTGGACCTGTACCCATTGTCGTAGGGTTTGTCTCTAGGTCGACTACGTACTTCTTTGCGTAATTCTGCTATCTCTGTTAGTAGACTTTGCATCTGTGGGCATATATCTGGATTGCTGCTAGATTGCGTGGTACTTACGGCCGCTGCCTCGGGGCTATGCTGGATGCTCTCCATGACTTTGTCAGCTATGGGTGCCAGGTTTGCTAATTTTTGGTCCTGACTGGCCGCAAGTACTGCCCGAACGCTTGGGGGCAATCGTGAGGTCCATATATTTTGTACCGTTTCGTCGCTAGCTTGGCAATTGCGAGCCAATTCTTTCATTTTCCTTAGTAGCTGTGACGGCTTTTGTGACCCCAAATCTAGTTCGCTTACCAATTTGTGGAACTGTCGTTCAGGGGATTCCTCGAATACCTCAAGTAGTCTGGCCTTGAGGGTTGTGTATTTGTTGTTTTCAGGTGGGTTGTAAACTATGTCCGACACCTGTTGGAGTACGTCCCGGCCGAGTTTCGAAATCACTAGCTGGAATTTGCAGTCCTCGCCTTGCTTTTGAGGGGCTATCGTCGCTTCGAATTGGGCAAACCACAGCCTGGGTAATTCTGACCAGAACTGTGGGATTCGTGCCACTATGGAAATGGTAGCTAAGCCGTCCTCGTTTTTCGCTGCGTAGGCGGGCGTGATGCTGGCGGGCGTAATTTGTTGCATGTTCATTTTTCACTATATCACAGTTACTTTTTTACCCGACTAAATTGTTCAGCACTCCTAAATTTATTTTGTTGCGTGTTCGTGAGTGGGGGTCACCAGTTTAGGGGACACACTAACGAGGTGCTAATTCAAACGATTAGAGATGTCTAAGTACGTTTATTGTCACACGCGTCTATACGCTAGTGCAACCCAAATGCGACTGGTTACAAGATGGCGGACTAGTGCCGCGGTCCCTACAATTCAATAATCATATTGTGCCTAGTGGTCAAAATCTTAATCTTTGACAGGTATTTCAGTCTATGGACGGAACGGAATTGTCTTCTAGAACACTAGAAATGTGTAACTGGGAATTCGAATGTTGTACATAATATTATCCTCTATTAATGTGGTCAAGAAATTGAATATAAGTGGCTAACAAGCATACACATTTTGATTTCTTGCTTAACCACATAGATAATTTAATATTTAAAATATGGGCGGCAAATTATGGTGTAAAAATACGAAACTCTAAGCCCATGTGAGGCAACAATCTATTTCTCATTTCTTCGTATATATTGCGGGCTTCGGAGAATAATCGTTCAATGTACACAGAGGTAGCTGGACAAGCTAAAAAAATTCTGACTGAAACAGCCAAGTGCTCGTATTTCCCTTATTTTTTTCCCCACCATGTGAAAGGATTCATATTGCGCTGTATTAAATTGTCATTCAAATATTTCTATAGTTCTAAAGCATTTTGGCTTTTAGAAATTTGATTGTATTCAGATATCTTTGGCAGTTTGTAGACGCTAGCTCTCCAAAATGCAACTCCAAAAAGTAGAATGTGAATCATGAGATTCGCGAGGACCCACATTCGTCAAATTTCGTAATGGCAATCTTTCTTCTTCATCGCTGCTGCTATTTTCTAAATCACTCCTTCTATATGTTCTCTGAAACTGCTGACTTAATTGATGCAATATTTTCTGAAAAAATAAAGAAATTCATTCGAAACCTAGGGTCCAATAATGTCGCTGTGTGTAGACTGTGTAGTATTTTATCTTCCTGAATATGTTTAAATCGTTGTTTCAAATTTATTTCTAACCGCGGCTCCAGACTAGTCCCGTGAAGCCCCGTGAACAGGCGTGAACGTGAATGTAGATGGTTTCGCGGGCTTCGCGGTGATCGGTGTCGGTATTTTGTGTCGCGACAAAGGGCCTCGCGCCTCGTTCGCGCGGCGTTTACGGGTACACATCCACATTCACGGCCGCTTGCCAGTTTGCTCCTGACTACAAGCATGTACGGACGTGTGCAAAGTGCATTCGCTGTGCGCGCTAAAATGGAATCGGGTATGAACTGGAACAATGAAACTGAAATACTCTTTTGGAACATTATCACAGTGAAAATATACTAGAATATATATATAAGCTAGAAACCGTAGTGTTATAGCTAAACGAATTCTTGCTGGCTAATAAACGGCTAAATACACTACATTCTATAAACTACATTTTATATAATATTAGCGGTACCCTGCCACGCTTCGCTGTGACTTTTTTATGGTGGTTTTATGTACCTTTGAGAAATGAGTAACAAACTAAATGATGGGTACATTAAAAAACAAATGTGTGCGTGTACACACGAAAGAAGTTAAACTTCTTCATGACCTTATTTTTCGAAAGAAATATCATGAAATATATATAGGAGTTAGTAGTCCAAAAGTCCAAAGTCCAAAAGTCCAAAAGTTCAAAAGTTCAAAAGTTCAAAAAGTCAAAAGCCCAAAAGTCCAATAGTCCAAAAGTCCAAAAGTCCAAAACTACAAAGTCTAAAAGTCAAAAATTCTAAAAGTCCAAAACTCCAAAATTCCAAAAGTATAAAAGTCCAAAAGTTCATAAGTCCATAGTCCAAAACTCCAAAACTCCACAACTCCAAAAGTGCAGTCCACTCTACCACGCCTTCGTACCACGTGCAGTCCACGTACTTGTGGGTGTGACACCGAACAGCCACGACTGGTCACTCTAGCCCAACTAAAAAACCCTGTTCGTGAAAGAAAACGACGGATTAAGTTACTGACAGCGCGACAGACGAAGTTCGAACCGCTTTGCAAACAATAAAGTAAAACTTACCAGTTTCCTGGGTATAAGTTACAACAGAAACTTATTCTTTCTGAGGAAGGTAGAATATAGGCTATATTCCTCAGCAAATCCTCAGGTTTGTACAGTGCCTGAGTGAAATTCTTCACTGCATTAAAATAACCTCAAAGTTCTCAAGGAGCTCAAAGTTATTTCTAAGACTTTACAGGTGCTGAGAAGATGGTAAAGAAAACTTAGAACTTCAAAGCAGGGCTTTATATACCGTCTCTAACGTGGAATAGTCTAGAATCCTATCTAAAAACCTGTTTGCAAGCGTAATCTCCTTATATTAGGTCCAACAAATCACCATAGACTTTGCGTCACTTCCCTAACAAGGACAACTAAAGTTGCCAGAGACAAAAACTATGAATTCATTAGGGCGCCCTTACACGCTCAATGATCATTGTCAAACCCACAACCAGATATTGCTGCACCTACAGAAAACAAATGCTACAATGGCTGTACCTCAACGTCATATTTTTGTGAGTATTTTTAAGGCAATCTTCTCATTAATAACTCTGTGACTAGTAGCTCTAGTGTGCACACTGTATCATAACGATTTAATAGTTGACGAGCATATTGCCGTTTTGTGGTGCAGTCATTCTGTTTCTTCTGTAATGAAACCAATCCAAAGAAGAAGTCTGTCCCCTAGTGCAGGGGTCGGCAAAGCGCGGCTCTTTGGAAGTGAAGCTGCGGCTCTTTAGTTCCACCCACAATTTTCATAACATTCACTTTTATAAACACTACAACAGCGTTACTAGCAGATAAACAAGCAACCTCGCCGATAGGTGGTGTTCTGCGCTCGAAAGCGTTATATGGAGCACCAGTTTGGGCGGACCAGTTGCAGCACCATTTTCTTTCTAATAGGATTCTGTTGCGATGTCCGCAGCGGGCCAAGGCCCAGAGAATGGCTCGAGCTTATTGCACCGTATAATAAAAAGCGGCGTGTCTAATTACTAAAAGTCTGTCGTGGGATCTAGGGGCAGCAGTTCTACCAGATATCTACCGGCCGAATGCTTTGGTGCGTCAAAATGGCAACCAAACATCTTCAGAAGAGATCTAGAGCTGGCGTATTAGGGCGCGCGATGATCTCATTCATAAATTGTGCACCAGGTTAGAGCCCCGCGGTAAGCATTGAGTCCGTCTTGGCCATCTGATCTATTCTGAGGTACTGAGTAGCAGGGAGTTTTATGCCAGCAGTCTTAGTCAGTAGCCCCTCATGTTCTGGGGTCACAGGCTCACAGCAGTGAAGTTTCGGTGGGTAAATTTTCTAAGACCCCACAGAGTCCAGCCTGTTGCAGGCAGCGCATGTTGGACTGCAGAACTTGTACGCTTGCCTTCCCTGTAACTCAGTTGTACGCTTCACTCCTTTTAGGCGTAAAGCAAACGACGGGGCGGGCCGGGCCGGGCAATTTGACCGCGCACGATAGCACTATGGGAATCCTATACTATCAACGCACACGAAGGGCAAAAAGACCGCACCGCAGTTGTCCGCCGGTCAGTGGCGGCGCGGTTACCCGCCATGGATCACAGAAACCAGTTTGTATGAAGTAACGCAGACGGCGGCGCGGGGCGGGCCGGGGCGGCTAGCTGAGTCTTTTCTCTAGAACGAACGTCGTGAACTAACTGCCTCTGCCCGTCGTGTGCGTTGCGTTCGCGGGGCGGGCAGTCGCGGGCATCGGCGGACAGACGCGGTCTTTATTACGTCGCGGGCAAAAAGTCCGGCCCGCCCCGTCGTCGTCTGCCTAGCGTCTTAAGCGCCTGATCCACTGGGCGAGCCGACGAACAAACGAACCAAGAGACTTATAGTCCGTTGGTTCGTTGGTACGTCGGCTCGCGTATATGATCCACTAGCGGACTAAACAGTCTGCTCCTAACGTTGACGGAGACATGGCGTGCTCCCAAACAGAGTTACTTTGTTATTTAGGAATATTGTTACAACAGGAGAAAGAAAAAAAGAAAAATAAAAGACGCCATAAAGTCTGGGTAAAAAGTTGGTTGCGAGAAAGACAAAGATTGTCAAATGACTTTAATTTCAATTAATTTAATTTCGAACTACTGCAACTTTAGAGATTCAAAAGTTCGGTGATTTTAATCAGCCGAACTTTTGCTACCTAACAGTTGCCCTAGTTCGGTCAACCGGACTAGTAACCGGACTATTGCTACAAGAGGTTAAATTTACTGTCAGCGCTTAATAATGAACCAAATGACTATAGAAATTATTTGAGGATGTCTGAGGAAGTGTTTAGAGAGCTGCTGGGTTTAGTGTCACCTCTAATAGAAAAAGAGGATCTTGTAATTTCATAATATCTAAAAGATCATTATATGCTGATGTTTTCATACTTTTATTTTTGTAATCTTTACTCGTATACAGCCACAGGCATTTATGATTTTTGAAACATTGTACAAATGTCGTTAAATTGTCGCGACGAAACGAGCGTAGATCCATTATATATCCAAAAAAAGCGCGTGCGCTCGCTATAAAATTCGAAATAAGACTGTCGGCTCGCCGGTTCGACTGATCGGTCTTTTTGTCCGCATACTTCGACGCACAACGGACAAAAAGTCCGCGGACTTTCGGTGCTCCACTGGCGAGCAAGACTGTTGGCTCGCTAGCGAGCCAACGGTTTTGCTCGCCAGTGGATCAGGCCCTTTAGTGGGTATACGAATTTTGGGGAATTCCACATAATCACCCTGTTTTTTTACGTTTGGAAATCCTCAAAAACCACATGGTGCGCTACCGCTGGCCGTAAGTTCTGTCTTACTGTCTGGTTTTGATTTTATCTCACTTGGGGGGGGGGGGGGGGCGTGTTCGTATACCCAAGAAAGATTTTGTGGCTCTTGAAAAATATCGTTATTTAAAATCGGCATTTTTGGCTCTTCCGACTCAAAAGGTTGCCGACCCCTGCCCTAGTGGATAATTCAATTTCGGTTATGGCAGTGTCTTCAATTTCAGCTAACTTAACATAATTGTAAGATATTTCTTTTGGGATCAATGTTAGCATAATCATGTTCCATTTCAATGGCACGTGGATTTGCTGGCTAATATAATTGCTTCATAAACATTGTTAAATTTTTATAATATAAAACAAGATTTCTTATCCTACTATTATAATTAATTTTATTAATATTTTGCCCAGACAGTGGATCAAAATCCTTATTGCTCATTTTCCTTTTCCTCTTTAAAGTTTCTCCACAGGCTGGAGTTCCTGTGTATAATTTTTTTGGCACATGAAACTGTTGTAGTTTCTGGGTGCACGCTTCACATTTTAAAATTATATTGTCTCGTACCATGTGCTCTACTCCCAGTAAAAGAACGGCAACATTTTTAAACAGTGCAGTTCGGCTGTTCAAAATTGAAACACAGTAACTCATGATTTCAAAATTGTTTAGGAGACGCAAAAAACAGGTTGATCACTTTGATCGCTTGCCCTAACTAAACTATCAAAGAGATATGGGATTTGGACCTAAGTATGCGTTATAGAATCATTTACGATCGGTAATAATTTAAATTGCAATAAAATGAATAGTACAAATTAAAACTCGTTTACTTTAAAATAATTTGTTTATTGTTAACAATTTATAAGTAATAATCAAAAACAAAACACAGTAAGATTAGTTGCTAGGTTTTAAATTTGTCAAAAATGTTAAGTTTAATAATCTAAAACTATTTAAAAATATAGCTTCTCATGTGAAATTGGGCACAACGGAACCCAGTATCTATATATATAGGTATTTTTCAAATTAAAATAAAAGTGGAATAGTACAAGTGAATTTTCATAATGTATTATAATAATCTCCTCCTGACCGTATTCGGCCACAGCGACTTACTACTAACTATTAAGAGCTTCGCTGATGTGCTCTCAGGTGACTGATGTAGCCTATCCTTGACGCGCATGTGCGACCACATGCGCTGCAAGTCAGCACCCCTCCGATGTAATTGTATTGAATGGCCGCTGGTGGACGGGCCTTGAGCTCGTCTCGTCTTGCATCGAGCTCTTCTCTTCTCTTCGTCTCAAACTCGGACACCTTGGTGTGTACGGCGTGCCTCCACCGCGGTCGATCCGCCGCTATTGTCTCCCACTGCGTTGGATCCAGATCACATCTCTTCATGTGTCTCTTAAGCACATCTTTGTATCGCAGGAATTGGCCACCTTGTTTCCGCTTGCCATGCTCTAGTTCGGAATAAAAGATGCGCTTTGACACTCTGTCATTTGACATTCGGGAGATATGACCGCACCACTGCAGTTGCCGTCTCATCAGATATGTTTCAATTCCCCCAATTTTTGCTCTTCTCAGAATTTCTGTGTTCCGAACACAGAAATTCTGAGAAAATCAATGTATTATAACAAGTTCCATCAAGTGCCAACAATCGAAAGTATAACGGATAGAACCCAGTATCATTGAAAACCAGTCTTTCTGGTCAAATTAGGTCACTGAATATAGAATGTTTTAGTGGAAATAAAAAAATAATGTTAATATAATTATTATGAAAATCTTATACCTATATTATTATCTTAAGTTGTACAGACGAATTCGAAAATGCATGGTCAATCCGAAACGAAATTGCTTTGCACTGAGAATTGACGCCATCTCTCGGATAACATTGGAAGTCAAGTATCTATCGTTGCCGATTTTTTTAATACCTCACACAGGAACGCGATTATTGTCAAAATATCAACTCATTAATCTTTTGAGTAATGTAAATATGCCATCTAGTACATCTTTTGTGATTCTAAGGTGTCTATGCAATATTATATTCGAGTAAAGTGGTGCCATCTAGTGGAGTTTTTTGTGAATTTGGACTCAAATGTGCATGGGATTATAGATCTTAAGGGGCCCATGCAATATTGGAGGTGACTGTACACGTCTCATAGCGTCGTGGGCAATATTAATGAGGAGAGAACATTTTAAATAAAATATATATATATAAAAAATATAAACGAAATGTTGCAAATCAAAAGAAATTATAGCAGCCTGCTTAAGTAACTTTCATTTTAATCATTATAGACTACCTGCCCGTCAGAAATTAAGTCAGCAGATTGGTCATTTGTAGGTAGATTAACCCAAAATTTTCTTCGACTAATCGGCATAAGCGGCACCAGTTTGGAAACTATGCCATCTTTTTTTGAAGACTTCACTCCACGTGGTATGGTGTCAGCAACAGGAGGAAGTGTCGATATGTCGAACTTCTTAATTAGAAAGTTAAGCTCTAAATAAGGCTCTTCAAAATCAGTCTCGTATAAAAGATTACGTGATCCCATTGTAAACTTAGCTTCTACTACTGGATTAAGTAAAAATGTGCTTAAAGGATCGTCCTTGACATTCCGACGAGCCACGCGTTTCTTTTTTGGCCATTGGTACGATTTTTGTACCTCAATCACATCTATATTTTTTCTGCAATGTGCAATAATATCTTTGTAATCGTCGTAGTTGAACACTGCTTTTCGCCGTTTAAAATCCCGTTCAATATTGCTTTTTTTTTTTTTTTATTATACTACTTAGGTGGCAGACAAGCTTACGGCCCACCGGAAGGTTGGTAACCGTAGCCTATAGACGTTTGCAACACCAGAGGTGCTACACACGCGCTGCCGACCCAGGCGCAGGTTGTGACGACCCACAGTTGAAATTTTTCAAGCCGCCCGTAAGGCCTTCAACTTGGCTTAACGACTGTCATTTTACTGACAACCGGAACCAACGGCTTATCGTGCCTTCCGAAGCACGGAAACGCTCGTAAATAAATGTCACAAAGTGGTCCACGTGGTGGTCACCCATCCATATCCGGCCATAGTAAATGTTGCTTACTGCAGTGATCGTTTACAGAACACTGAGTCCGCGGGGCCACGAGCGCTTCGAGCCATGCCATGGACTCCGTCTGCTGACACAAAACAACATAAAAATAAAATAAAATAAAATTTATTCCCTTTGAAATTTTTAAAAAATTATTTAGGTTTGTCAAAATTTTTGTGACTCTACCGGGGGTTCGGAAATGCTACAGACTGAGAAGAACACCCCAAGAAACTCAGTCCGGTCCCTCTTATTCATCTTAGTATCTAATACAGTTTTTTTTTTATGTAGAAAGGAGCAATTCGTGTCACTGCCAGGCAGTCTTGTCTTCTAGAAAGTCTTTAATGCTATAATAAGCTTTCTGGCACAATTTAAGTTTTACTAGTTTTTTAAATTTATTAACTGACAAACCTGTTATGGCTGTCGGCAATGTATTGTACATTCGAATACAATTGCCCGCAAAAGAATTGCTTATTTTATTAAGCCTAAATCTAGGTACAGCCAATTTATTCTTATTTCTTAAGTTTAGGTTATGGATATCACTATTTTTAATAAATTTACTGTTATTTTTATGAGTATATAATAAGTTTTCATATAATGTACTGTGAATACACAGTGAGGATGTCGATATCCTTAAACTTTTCTCTTAATGACTCCCGAAACCCCATACCATAGATAGCCCGGACAGCCCTTTTCTGCAACACAAAGATACATTCGATGTCGGCAGCGTTACCCCATAATAGTATGCCATAGGTCATGACACTGTTGAAATAGCTAAAGTAGACAAGACGCGCTGTTCTAATGTCTGTCAGTTGTCGGATCTTTTTAACGGCATAGGCTGCAGAGCTCAGTCTGCCCGAGACTTTCTCGATATGAGGCCCCCACTGCAAGTTGGAGTCTAACTTTATGCCCAGAAAGACAGTTTCATCGACCAATTCTACTTGATCATCCCTAATCTTAATACTGGTGTTAACGAGCCTAACATTTGGCAAGGTGAATCTAATACATTTTGTTTTAGTTTCATTTAACAATAAATTATTAGCGTTAAACCAGTGGACTACCCTAGAGAGGGCATTGTTTACTTCGTCAAGATCGCGTTGTCCACGTTCAACTTTAAATATTAAAGATGTGTCATCAGCAAACAAAACTACCTCATGATCGTCTCTTATAAGGTGAGGGAGATCATTTATGTACACTAAAAATAGAAATAGAAAAGGTCCCAGAATTGAACCCTGAGGCACCCCCATTGTTACAGCAGAACCATTTGGCTGTTTACCATTTATAACTACTCTCTGTACTCTATCTCTAAGGTAAGAACTAATTAAATCCAAGGCCGTCCCCCGGATTCCATAATGATCCAGTTTTTGAATTAAAGTCTGATGCTGGACGCAATCGAAGGCCTTAGATAAGTCGCAGAATACACCATAAGCATCATACGACTCCTCCCAGGCCTCATATATACACTCTAACAATTTGATTCCAGCATCCGTGGTAGACCGACCGCGTGTGAAACCAAATTGTTTAGTATGGAATAGTTTATTTGTAATAAAATGATTTTGCATTTGATTAAGCATTACCTTTTCAAAGATTTTACTAAACGTGGGTAGTACAGAAATAGGACGAAAATTGGACGGATCTGAGGTGCTACCCGATTTAAACAGAGGAGTTATTTTACTAAACTTCATTAAGTCAGGAAACACACCACTATCAACACAATTATTAAATATTATTGATAATTCAGGGGCAACCATTTCAATTAACGAATTAACTAAATGTACAGAAATTCCCCAGAGGTCAGCCGTTTTCTTAATATTTAAAGATTTAAAAGTTTTTATGATAGTGTGTATACTAATTTTACTGAATTTGAATATTTCATTACAGCAAGGAACATTTGCTTTTAACAAGGATTCTGCTATTGGGGTAGAAGAGCCTAGGGTTCTGGTCAAATCTACTGGAATTCGAGAAAAAAATTGTTCAAATTCGTTAGCGACTTCGGCATCTGTTGTAATTATGTTACCATTTACTTTAAGTTTAAAATTATTATCATTCGATTTTGCTTGGCCTCTTTCTGCGTTAATTATTTTCCAAGTAGATTTAACTTTGTCTACACTATTGAGAATTTTATTACTTATATACTTTCTTTTGGCTGCTAAGCAGTCTGCTTTAAACTTTTTTGAATAAGTTTTAACATAATTTAGAAATTCATCTGTTCTATTAAGCTGTCTTTCTGAGTATAGTTCATACAGTTTTTGTCTACTTTTATGTATATCCTCAGTGGCCCATTCACTGAAGGCTGGCCTATCACCGATTGTGACTTCCTTAGACTTGAATACGGAGTTGAACTCATTGTAAAAGGAATCAAAAAATAACTTATACATTACATTTGGATCTAAGCCAGTGTCTAAAAATGGAAGTTTATTGCAAAGTCCAACTCGCATACGTTCCAAGCGGTCACTAGTTACTGGTCTACATAATATTTTACGTCTTTTAACTTTTTCTCTTCTGATCTTGAAAGATGCTATTTGCCCAGTATGATCTGATTTTATCTTATTTATAATACTCTTACTTTCTGGCAACATATCACTGTATATATTGTCCAGACAAGTAGCTGTTGTATCACAATATCTAGTAGGCTCTAAAAATAAGTTAGTGAGATTGTGTGATTTAAATAAATTTAAGATGTCATTGGTCTGACGCGTATTTATCAGTATATTAACATTAAAATCACCGCACACTATTAGGTGTTTATTAGTTTTTCCAAGTTTAAATAGCACTTTATCCATTACTTCCTCAAACTCACAAAAGGGTGAGACTCCAGGTTTATATACGCATACTACTATGAATTGCTCCAATTCTACGCACGATATTTCAACTGTACACTCTACAGAGAGGGACACAACATCTTTCCGTTCCTTATATTTTAATTTCTTATTTAATAAAATCAACGAACCCCCCCGTGTTGTGTTGACCCTGCAGAACGCACTACCAACCCGGTGACTACTGAAACTGAACATGAGCTCATACTCCTTACGCATATGTTCTGTAAGACAAACAATTTCAATATTTTCTGAGCTCATGAACAGCTCCAATTCAAACTCTTTGACCTGCGTTAATGTTGCAATATTATAATGCACCAGGCTGATGTAATTTACATTTTTTAATTTAGTTTTGTTCGGAGGACAGTTTCCAATAAAATTATGGTTTGCAATTAAATTTAACTCTATTAATTTACAATTTTGGCTAGAGGGTAATTCCTCTGTTGTCCCAGCAGTTAATTTAAATTACTTGGAACAGATTCCAAAGTCCTAAAACTACTCTGCTCAAATAAAGCAGTTTTGTCAGCCATGTTTTTGGCTACAGAATAAAAATAATTTAATAGCAAACTTGCTATTTGTCTTTTATAATATTTGGGTAGACAATACCTACCCTTGTGATTATTATAGACTATAAACTTGCTATTTGACAAATTTGTGTTAAATACAGAATTAAAGTCAATTATATTAAATTTATTATTATACTGACTTATTAAATTTAAACGTAAATTCATCTTATATCTAAATGAATTTTCCGAATCTGGCACACCTTTTATAAATGGAAGTGTGAACATTACAACTTGTATGACATTTAAGTTTAAGATGTAATTCATGTATAGGGACAAATCATCATTGCTAATTTTCCCCCTGTTTGCACAGAAAATTATTATTTTATTGTTAGCGTCAAATTTATATTCTAATATCTTTTGCATAATACCACTTAATGAAGCACCCGGATAGCAATTATTAATAACCGAGTAATAACTTGAATTTAAGTTTTGTTTTAAAAATGAACTTAGATTGGTACCAATATCATCGCTAAATACAATTAATTTAGTACAACTATTATTATTATTTACACTGTCACACAATATATCCACTGATGTACTGGGCGAGCATGTGGTAATGGGAGCTAGGGGCTCAGCGGTAACCGGTTCGCCCTGGGCCTCCACCGGCTCAATTGCTTTAGGGCAGTTAATATTGCATAAGTGGTCATTTAGGAAACAATTAAGGCGCTCAGTGTTATCATTTGATGTTTTGAGTACCTTGTCTATTGTTAAAGAACATTTAGTAAAGTCCTTAAGAGACCATTCATATTTTTTAGTCATATATTGTAGCTCAAATTGCAAACTTTGTATTTTTGACTCTAATTTTTGTGTGTCAGTGCAATATTTTAAATGGCTTTGTTCCAGCTCTAACATTGACAATTTAGCTTGTTCTCTAAATTTTAAACAAGAACCTATATTTTTACACTTCTTGATTAACATTTTATGGAATTTTAATTGCTTTTTGATTTTTGTATGAACTTTTTAATTTTTAGAAATTTTTTTAGTTTATTTCTGCTGCAAAACAAAACCGACCTGTCCCGTTGATATGGACTGTCACCTGTAAGATCTATAGTAGTCAAGTCCAGGTTTTGAGAATTTGCAGAAGGAATAAACTGCGGGATACCACTCATTAACTCACTAAAAAGATTATCAGTTTGTTGGGCAGTAACTTTATCAGCAGCTTCTTCCAGGTGTGAGATCTGTCCCTGGGCATCCCTTAGCTCCTGTTCCAGAAAGGTAGTCCTCCGCAAGGTTTTCTCATACTCGTCACTGCACTCTTGGAACCTATCTACAATTGACTGAAGGTGGTCCCGCTCCGCAACAATGTCATCGTAACTAACATGAAGTCTTGATAATTCGCATTTTAATTTTTTTGTGTCATTCAGAGCGTTTATCAATAGGTTTTCATTTTCCTCTCTTTCCTTTTCCAACTGTACACAGAGCTCCGTTTTAGATTTAAGCTCCAGCAACACCAACTGAAGTTTGGGCTCTTCCTGCTGGCGGCCGAGAGCTCTGCGACTACGGGTATTCATATTATTAATAAGTAAGTGCAATTAAACGCGAATTATATGATGGAGCTCCTTGTACAGTTTATGGTAAGAAGTAACAAGGTTATGTACCGGCAATAAATTATACTTAATATTTTTATGTACTTACGCAAATACACCGACCGTCGTCAACGTCGAGCAAACGCTTATACAAGTATAATAATTCTACTCACGAGAAACAGTCGATTTATTATGTATTTACGTGAAAAAGAAAACATTTAACATTCGAAAAAAACGGGTACCTGACTCGTCACTTTTCACACCAAAATACACGGACAGAACACTTTTATTATATTAATCTGACTATTTTAGGACACTATTAATGCGATGATATTGGTTTTAATTGGTTTAAAATTGTTTAAATACTAAATAACTAATTAATTTAAAAAATATTTTCAGAGAGCTAAAATTTTTGACAGTTCGATAGTGTTGCCAGACTCGGAAGTCGGAAGATTCAACAAGTAACAACATGCGCCAACGCAAGCAGCTACCCGCGGAGACTACCATTTTGTTGTATTTTTGAGGTTAAATCACATTCACGACCGATTTTTTGCGATAACTCGATAAATAACAAAAGATTATCACTTACCCCTTATGTTCTTCATTCTGTAAAGCACTAAAAATAATTTTGGAGCGGTAAAATTGTTGACGCCTCATTTTAAACTATAAAAAACACGGAGAGACACTAAGTTACGCCGGCGTCCGTCGACTTACTAAATTTGTTGAGAGCATTTAATATGAATAACACAAATTCAAAACAGAGTATCAGGCCGTAACAATTTTAAAACCTAGTAAGTATGTAACTCTTACTAGGTTTTTAAAATTGTTCTCGGATTTACTATGTTTTCAATTTGTACTTTTGATAACACTTTTTACGTAGTTTTAAATTACCTCAACTTGCCAGGTGACTAACTAGAAAACTCGTACGAAAATGGGTGTTTTAAGCAGCCCAATCTATCGAGTATGCCCAGTAAGTCAAAAAATTGAGAAAAAACGTTTTTTTTTTTAAATTACTTACTAGGTTTTAATTTTGAACAGCTGAGTTGTTTCACTGCCAGCAGGACACTCGCAATGAGCTTCTTCGGGGTTTCCATATTTATCTACTTTAATATCAACCTCATATCGTAGATCTTTCATAGTTTTTCTACAGAAACATTTAATATTACTACTTTAATATCAACCTTATCAACTTAGATACCGTGGGAGATGGGTCGGGTCCTGGTGTGGGATGCAACTTGTGTTGACACTCTAGCCCCGTCCCATCTTCCTAAAACAAAATTAAAAGCCAGTGCAGCAGCGGAAGCGGCTGAAAATATTAAAATTAATAAATATAAGGGTCTCGACTCATCGCATCGTTTTTGTCCAGTCGGTGTCGAGACCCTAGGTCCATGGGGTCCCAAAGCGCAAAAATTTTTCAAGAATTTGAAAAAGCGCCTTGTGGAGTCAACTGGTGACCCAAGGGCTGGCAGTTTTCTCGCTCAACGAATAGGTATTGCTATTCAAAGGGGAATGCTGCTAGTCTTTTGGGCACAATGCCGCGGGGGCCTTATTTAGGTTTAGTTTAGATAGTAATAATGTAAATATAGATATGTAATAATTATGTTTCTCTGTAATTTTTAACAATAAATGTTGTATTATTAATACCTTATATTGTAGATCTTTCATAGTTTTTCTACAGAAACATTTAATATATGTGTAATCTCCAACAACAGAAGATCTTGCCGCAAGAAGGTGACGGGATTCATATAACTCCTCAGCTTTTGTGAACTTCTTCGCTGTGCTGGAAAATATAAATAGACAAAAAAATCTACATTGTTACCCTATTTTTAATAGGTAGGCGGTTAATAATAATGACATATTAAATCACTTTAGATTTGGGCGAACTGGTGATTCATTTTTAAGATTGCAATACCTTTTTAGGGTATCGAAGCAATCTAATTCGAAAATTGTTCAAGAAACATACGATGGTGTAGTGATCACTATCACACAAAGGAGTTAGAAATTGGTAACTATTGCAATGCACTGGCTCACTTGCACACACAGTCTCGAGCGCGGGCGCACTTCCATGTCACACCGTGTCTACCGTCAGACTCACAACTGACAGTCGCCCCCTCTACTCGTGTACATGAGACAATGTATTATATCTACTGTGTAGATACAAACACTACAGATGGCTTGGTAGAAGTGCTAAAAGAATATGTTCAGATATGTTTTAAAAATTATAGTTTAGAAAATAAAATTTGTAGGAAATTTAAAGGTACAAATACCTATGTGTTGGAGATTCTTCAATACTCCTTGCAGCATTTTTTGCTGGTGTAAAAGTTTGATTTTGTCCGTATTCCTGGGTGTAGTATCCTTGTTGCGTGTCATGTTCCATTAACAGAAGCATTTGCATACCCACATCTGCTTCAAAATTGATGTCCATTATAATATTTTCTACGAGTGCTAATGTTAAAGCGTCATAATCATAATCGCAATCCCAAGAGTTAAGTAACACAATCCTAAGTTCTCGTCCCGAGAGTTCATATTTTCTAAGTTTTGCTGCAATATGTTTACCAAAAACGTATCGTAGCCATCGTCTATATAATTTAATACCTCTACAGCTTTATCAAGATCAATGTTATTTTCTGAAATATTTGTCCCCTTTCTTTTATTTGCTCTCAGAGTTGCAGACTGAAACTGTCGTTGATTATCGAGGAACAACGTTGAGTTTTCGGAAGATATTTCAGGTAGACATTTGTTCCAACTGCTTTTTTTATTCTGTAATTGAAATAAATTTAATTGCTCTTCCTGCTGGCGGCCGAGAGCTCTGCGACTACGGGTATTCATATTATTAATAAGTAAGTGCAATTAAACGCGAATTATATGATGGAGCTCCTTGTACAGTTTATGGTAAGAAGTAACAAGGTTATGTACCGGCAATAAATTATACTTAATATTTTTATGTACTTACGCAAATACACCGACCGTCGTCAACGTCGAGCAAACGCTTATACAAGTATAATAATTCTACTCACGAGAAACAGTCGATTTATTATGTATTTACGTGAAAAAGAAAACATTTAACATTCGAAAAAAACGGGTACCTGACTCGTCACTTTTCACACCAAAATACACGGACAGAACACTTTTATTATATTAATCTGACTATTTTAGGACACTATTAATGCGATGATATTGGTTTTAATTGGTTTAAAATTGTTTAAATACTAAATAACTAATTAATTTAAAAAATATTTTCAGAGAGCTAAAATTTTTGACAGTTCGATAGTGTTGCCAGACTCGGAAGTCGGAAGATTCAACAAGTAACAACATGCGCCAACGCAAGCAGCTACCCGCGGAGACTACCATTTTGTTGTATTTTTGAGGTTAAATCACATTCACGACCGATTTTTTGCGATAACTCGATAAATAACAAAAGATTATCACTTACCCCTTATGTTCTTCATTCTGTAAAGCACTAAAAATAATTTTGGAGCGGTAAAATTGTTGACGCCTCATTTTAAACTATAAAAAACACGGAGAGACACTAAGTTACGCCGGCGTCCGTCGACTTACTAAATTTGTTGAGAGCATTTAATATGAATAACACAAATTCAAAACAGAGTATCAGGCCGTAACAATTTTAAAACCTAGTAAGTATGTAACTCTTACTAGGTTTTTAAAATTGTTCTCGGATTTACTATGTTTTCAATTTGTACTTTTGATAACACTTTTTACGTAGTTTTAAATTACCTCAACTTGCCAGGTGACTAACTAGAAAACTCGTACGAAAATGGGTGTTTTAAGCAGCCCAATCTATCGAGTATGCCCAGTAAGTCAAAAAATTGAGAAAAAACGTTTTTTTTTTAAAATTACTTACTAGGTTTTAATTTTGAACAGCTGAGTTGTTTCACTGCCAGCAGGACACTCGCAATGAGCTTCTTCGGGGTTTCCATATTTATCTACTTTAATATCAACCTCATATCGTAGATCTTTCATAGTTTTTCTACAGAAACATTTAATATTACTACTTTAATATCAACCTTATCAACTTAGATACCGTGGGAGATGGGTCGGGTCCTGGTGTGGGATGCAACTTGTGTTGACACTCTAGCCCCGTCCCATCTTCCTAAAACAAAATTAAAAGCCAGTGCAGCAGCGGAAGCGGCTGAAAATATTAAAATTAATAAATATAAGGGTCTCGACTCATCGCATCGTTTTTGTCCAGTCGGTGTCGAGACCCTAGGTCCATGGGGTCCCAAAGCGCAAAAATTTTTCAAGAATTTGAAAAAGCGCCTTGTGGAGTCAACTGGTGACCCAAGGGCTGGCAGTTTTCTCGCTCAACGAATAGGTATTGCTATTCAAAGGGGAATGCTGCTAGTCTTTTGGGCACAATGCCGCGGGGGCCTTATTTAGGTTTAGTTTAGATAGTAATAATGTAAATATAGATATGTAATAATTATGTTTCTCTGTAATTTTTAACAATAAATGTTGTATTATTAATACCTTATATTGTAGATCTTTCATAGTTTTTCTACAGAAACATTTAATATATGTGTAATCTCCAACAACAGAAGATCTTGCCGCAAGAAGGTGACGGGATTCATATAACTCCTCAGCTTTTGTGAACTTCTTCGCTGTGCTGGAAAATATAAATAGACAAAAAAATCTACATTGTTACCCTATTTTTAATAGGTAGGCGGTTAATAATAATGACATATTAAATCACTTTAGATTTGGGCGAACTGGTGATTCATTTTTAAGATTGCAATACCTTTTTAGGGTATCGAAGCAATCTAATTCGAAAATTGTTCAAGAAACATACGATGGTGTAGTGATCACTATCACACAAAGGAGTTAGAAATTGGTAACTATTGCAATGCACTGGCTCACTTGCACACACAGTCTCGAGCGCGGGCGCACTTCCATGTCACACCGTGTCTACCGTCAGACTCACAACTGACAGTCGCCCCCTCTACTCGTGTACATGAGACAATGTATTATATCTACTGTGTAGATACAAACACTACAGATGGCTTGGTAGAAGTGCTAAAAGAATATGTTCAGATATGTTTTAAAAATTATAGTTTAGAAAATAAAATTTGTAGGAAATTTAAAGGTACAAATACCTATGTGTTGGAGATTCTTCAATACTCCTTGCAGCATTTTTTGCTGGTGTAAAAGTTTGATTTTGTCCGTATTCCTGGGTGTAGTATCCTTGTTGCGTGTCATGTTCCATTAACAGAAGCATTTGCATACCCACATCTGCTTCAAAATTGATGTCCATTATAATATTTTCTACGAGTGCTAATGTTAAAGCGTCATAATCATAATCGCAATCCCAAGAGTTAAGTAACACAATCCTAAGTTCTCGTCCCGAGAGTTCATATTTTCTAAGTTTTGCTGCAATATGTTTACCAAAAACGTATCGTAGCCATCGTCTATATAATTTAATACCTCTACAGCTTTATCAAGATCAATGTTATTTTCTGAAATATTTGTCCCCTTTCTTTTATTTGCTTTCAGAGTTGCAGACTGAAACTGTCGTTGATTATCGAGGAACAACGTTGAGTTTTCGGAAGATATTTCAGGTAGACATTTGTTCCAACTGCTTTTTTTATTCTGTAATTGAAATAAATTTAATTATTAAGAAGCCATTACAAGGGTTATTACCGCTAACGTCATCACTGTCATTCTTTCAAAAAAAATCTCTATCTAGACACGCGGCTGCGTGTCAATCCGAGTTCAAGTAACAGAACTGGCGAGCAGCACCGTGTGTAATATTACACGAACCATTTGGAGCCACTTTTGATTCCCTCATACTTCAAAAACTAATTTACAGAAACCTGCCAAATTTGGCTCATATAATGAGACTTGCGAGATACACATGTGCTCCAAATTTCATAAACACATCTCAAACGGTTATTTAGATATTAATGTCCAAAAATCGTCATTTTTATCACTGACTGACCTATAGATCAAAACTCTAACCTAGTTCCAAATGACCTTGAAAGTTCAAATTTGGCATGCAGATAGGTATTAGGAGGAATACAAAGGAATAAATCAGAAACTGATACATTTTTATATTTTTTTAAATGATTTTTACTTCTTTGATTCTATCTATCTATTGCAACACATATGGCCGTTTTCACCAAAGTTTTAAAAAAAGTTTCATTTCCGTTTGAGGCTTGAACTTTTCGTCGCTTTATTTTCGATATTTTTATGCACTTATTATGAAAACTACGCTTGCATGAATAACTTTGGTTCCAATATTCTTCTAAAATATTTTTCCTACTTTTAAGGGAAAACGTCGTACATTGCCTTTTACATTTATTGTCGCAACTATTTCTCCAATCATAGGATGCTTTATAAAATATGTATGAACAATAACAACGTTTAAAATAAAATTTCTCGAATGACAACTTTGACGTATGTGATTATTGTGATTACACTATAACGTCTAAGTTGTCATTCGAGAAATTTTAATAATTACACTATAACCAACGTTATAGTGTAATCACAATAATCACATACGTCAAACTTGTCATTCGAGAAATTTTATTTTAAAAGTTACATTATAACCAACGTTAACAAAACTTTGATCCTTTTATTATGTGTGGACCGCATAAACACTTACCAAATCCACACTGCGTCTTTGGCGAAAAGCAGTATCGCCATAAGAAAGAAAAGAAAAAAAAACCAACGTTAAACTAGGGGTCACGCAGGTTTATCCTTAGACCAAAGATTATCTATGGTTTACTACTGAAACGCTTTTTGTATACATGACTTTATTTAGACCATGGTCTAAAGACGATTTAAACCTAGTTTTACAATTAGACCGTGTTTTGTAATAAGTACTTTGTAACACGAGCATAGACCACATCTTTTTCAAAACGAGACTGCTCGCCCGCTGCTGTGTGATTCATTCAACTCTGACTGACCATTATACAGTTGTTGCCAGTCTTAAACTTGGGAAACCGACCCACACTCAACATAGAGAAATTCAATCGATAGACTATGATGGTGTGGACAAAGAAATTGGCCAGCTGGACTGGGGTCCTTTATACGCAGTAGGAAATCCCAACGAAGCTGTATCATACTTTATTAATTTGCTTACGGAACTTAAAGATAAACATACTTCCACCAAAAAAGCCCCAAGGCGCAAAAGAATTCTTAAACCTTGGATAACGCCTGGACTGCTTAGATGTATTCAGAACAGGGATAGGTTACATATCAAGACGAAAAAGTATCCGGGTAACGAAATACTAAGAATCACATATAACCGTTACAGAAATTATTGCAATGCTGTTTTGAAAAATACCAAAAAAGAATACGAAAAAGCACAGCTTATTAAAGCCAAGCATAACAATAAAAGGCTATGGGAGCAGATCAAGATTATCTCTGGCTTGGAGAAGCAAAAAAATTCACCGAGGGAACTAATTTGTCCCAAAAACCCTCGCCAATCAATCAACCAAGTAAATAAATACTTTGTGGACATAGGGAGAACTATGGCTGAGGATATTTCCAGAAGCGTACCTGCGGCTCTGGGTGGCAGGCCTATGTCGTCTCTCCCGCACTCTTTTGTCCTGCTTCCTACTGATGACATAGAACTACATACTTTATTGTCCAACATGAGGGGAGACTGCGCGCCGGGACATGATACCTTGCCAGCGGCTTTCATTAAGAGATACAGGGACTTGCTTGTGGCCCCTCTTACATACATTTGCAATCTGTCTTTGTCTTCTGGTGTTTTCCCGGATCACTTTAAACTCTCAATAGTTCATCCGATACACAAGAATGGAGCGAGGGACCGAGTCAATAACTACAGACCAATTTCTATCCTCCCTGCCCTTTCCAAAGTATTAGAAAAGATAGCCAACAAAAATCTAGTAAACTACTTGGAAACTAAGAACATTCTGTCCCCTAACCAATTTGGGTTCCGTGCGGGAAGATCGACATGTGATGCTGTGCACGAGCTTACTGACCACATTACGACCCAACTAGAAAACAAGAGAAAGGTTATAGCGGTGTTTCTGGATCTGGCTAAGGCCTTTGATACGGTCTCCAAATCTCTGCTGCTGGGTAAGCTGGAGAGAATGGGCGTCAGGGGCCAGCAATTGGGGTTTTTTGAGAGTTATTTGACAAACAGGTCGCAAAGAGTCAGAATAGAGGAATGGGTGAGTGATGACCTTGGGGTGACGTGCGGCGTACCACAGGGTAGTATTTTGGGCCCTACCCTGTTTCTGGCATTTATTAATGACCTTTGTGACACAAAACTGCAAAACGGTAGGATTATTACTTTTGCAGACGACACAGCTCTTGTATTCTCGGGGGACACCTGGGAAGAGGCATACCAGCACGCACAGGCAGGGCTGAATATAGTTATTGGATGGCTTGGCGACAATCGCCTCACGCTTAATACCGAAAAAACCAAATATCTTACCTTCACAATGAGAAACTATAGTAGCACCGAACCCTCTACGTACAAACTAATTGCGCATACTTACCAATGCCCATACTCCAAATCGCCGATGATGCAGGGGTGTTCGTGCACTGAACTAAAGAGGGGGCGGGAAGTCAGGTATCTCGGCATAACTATTGATCAAAATCTCAACTTTGAGGTACACATAGACCATCTGACATCGCGAATCAGAAAACTTATATTCGTGTTTAAGAGCCTTCAGCGAGTGGCAGATAGGGAGGTTATTAGATCGACCTACTTTGCGCTGTGCCAATCATTGTTAAGCTATTGTATTTCTGTCTGGGGCGGCTGCTCAAAGGCATTACTATTAAAACTAGAACGTGCTCAAAGAGCGGTCCTTAAGGTGGGCTACTCACTCTCATTTTTTCACCCAACCTCAGAGCTGTATAGGACCTGTCATGTTCTCACTGTGCGCCAGCTGTTTGTGTTGGCTACTGTCCTTAGGAAGCACTCTCTCATATTGTACGATCCATTACTCTTAGTTAGGAAACGGAGAAGAAATCTAGTTGCAGCATCTGTACTCTGTAGAACCAGTTTTGCTCAAAAGTTTTTCTGTTTCTTGGGGACATACCTATACAACAAGCTCAACTCAGCCCTGTCAATATATGGACTTACTAAGTATACATGCAAGGGGGTGATTACGGCATGGCTGTTGGAGTTGGATTATGAGAGTACCGAGAATCTGATCACTGTGGTAACTTGAGTGCTATCTCTCTCTCGCTAACACACACACGCACACGCACACACACACACACACACACACACGCACACACACACACACACACACACACACACACACACACACACACACACACACACACACCAACACACACACACACACACACATAATAAGTCCTAATGTAAGGGAACTAGAATTAAATTGTATTGAGGGAATTTTGATGATTATAACTGTAATAAACAATGTAAGTAATATTTAAAGTTTAGGTATAAGTCATTAATGTCACTTTTTTCACAAAATGTTAATTCACAAATATTTTATGTTATTATTATTGTTCAAATAAATAAGAACTAATAAGTACCCACAACATTGAAAGAGAACATGGAACTAGAATTATCTTTACAACTAGTCTGCTCGGCGGGGGCCTGGTAATCTGTTCGACAGGGAAACCTAGTACAGATGCCAGTCTCTCGCAAGGGTCATATTCTGTATCCTGTAGTGAATTGTAATATAGATTTCCTGTACCTTTGTGAAAGAGAAAAAATAAATTAATTTATTATTATTATTTATTATTTATTTAACTTTGTAATAAGACCGCGTAAGTTTAGATGATTCTTCTTTGTACTTTCGATTAAACAAAACTTCGTTTCTTTTTTCAGGCGTACTTGAAAAAAGGGACATGTTGTCTTCTCTTGTCTTAAAAACGTGCTTCTTCTTTTTTTTTTAAATAAACTAGAATAAAGGTAGTGTGGATTTGTGCTGCAAACGCACATTTAGGCGCCAACGATTAGTTCTGTGCTTTTCTTTTGCACAAAAAATAAGCACTGTATTTTTTAACTATTGCCTGGAAAAATAGTTAGTAAAAATATCAATTATGCTATTTAGTATACCAGGTCAAAAAACAACAATGCCACACAAATAGCTGGATTGCGAGAATAGCGACGGAACTAAAAATTATTGATTATAAAGAATGTCATTTTTTAATTTCTTTGTAAATATTTTAGTGCATAGCGCAAAATGTAAATGATTTATTGAGGGATTGACTTAGCTGATTAAAAGAAAATTTATCGTAGTATCGAAAAACATAAAAACATTTTAGAACTTTTATTAAAATTGTTTAAAAAATCGTCATACAAAGGGAGGTTTCAGCAGACAAATAAAAATAGTTTTATAAAATACAATAGTAACTTTAAATTTAGGTATTTAAAACCTTGTTTTTCAAAAGAAATGAAATAAAAATAAACGTAAATTCTTCTAAATTTTAAAACAGGAACATTAATTCTTAAAAGGAAATGTAAGTAAAATAAATCATTTATTTTACAACCCCTCATAAAATTCTCGATAATAGTTTGGAATTATATTTTTGTTTACTAAATCTACTAGTCCCCTCTTCTTATTTTTTGAGATTCCATTTTCTTTTTTTATAAGCAGATTGCAATCTGTAATTTTCGTCCAAAGACTTTGATGCACGGCTAGTAACTTTCACACATTTAAATTCATTTTCACCGTAAGATGTTTATAGAAAAAAAAACCCTTTGTGGTCAGCATCTACTTTTAAAATCTTTATATCTGCCATTTTCACACTCTCATTATCAGTATTTTTATTGAAATTTCTACCCACGTCAGAAGCAAACAACTTTAATTCGTAAAAACTTCTAAGATCCATTTCTATGACTTTGTAAGGAGATCCTTTCTTTTTTGCAGTGCGAATAATTGAAATGAACTGATCTGGTGTATAGATAGGGCCCGATTTCAAAGTCTTTTTGATGCTTCTTTCAATGACAGAATGCACACTGTCACCTTCGTTTTGTGTGTGCCCTTTTATCAGAAATTTATGCGTGATACTATTAATTTGAGCAAAAGTAGAAACAGCGTACATGTACATACTAATAAAAAATTTATTCTTTTGCTGTCCGCAGCAGTTATCAGAATACAAAATTATATCTAGTTTGGCTTCAGTTGTTAGATCTCTGCCAAGACTTTTAAATATTCTAAAACACAGGTCTCTATTTCTATAGCTCCTCTATTTGTTTCCCCTTCATGCCACACGTAGCAGAACGCATTTTTATTTTTCATCTCATAGATCGTAAAGTTTAAAGTATTCACTTTGAAACATAGTAAAAATTAGACACATCGCCCCTAGGACATGGCATCACAGCTTGTAAGTCATAAATTGCTACAATAGTCTGTTGATTCTTTATCTTCTGCATCTTTCTTGTCCTTAACCTTCTCCATTCTTGAAAGCTCTTTTTCTTTTAGATGGTTCTCATATTTTGTCTTCAGTCGATTTTTATCTTCTCCAGTTGCGTTATTGTAGGCAACTCAATCCTCGCACAGATTTTTCTTAAGTTGGTAAAATGCTATATTAAATTCTCCATTGAATATTCTATTAAACATGATATAATTAGCACTTTTTCTCTTTTTTCTTCACACTGTTTTATGGGGGGGGGGGGGATGTAGTGTGCCATCCCGAAGAGCGTTACCTATGCTCGGGCCCTTCCCTGGCGGGCCCGATACTAGGGCGTCCCCCCGAAGCGACGCGTACCGGTGTGCCCTCGTCGGTACGAATGCATGCGAACGCGGCGAAGGTGGCCGCCACCCTTAACGCAGCGCCAAGTCTGGCGGGATGCGAGGAGCCGAGTGCCGGATAGGCACGTGGAATGTGAGTGGTGGTATGGAAGGTAAAATGAATGAATTGATAGATGTAATGAATAAGCGATGCCTGGATGTATTATGTGTCACAGAGACTAAGCGGAAGGGCAGCGGTATCGACGATCTTCCTGGCGGAATAATGGCTTTATTGTTTGGAGTGGGCCAAGAGAAGCATGCCAGTAAGGGCGTGGGTGTCTTGCTCTCCTACCGTTTGGTCTCTGGAGTGAAAGATTATGAATTAGTAGGCCCAAGACTCCTGTGGGTACGAATAAAACTAGGGATCACGAGAGGTCTCCCATGCAACAAATAAGCCTTTTTGTTGTTTTTTGGTTCGGAACCCTCCGTGCGCGAGTCCGACTCGCACTTAGCCGGTTTTTATTCTGTCTTTTTGTCCTGTTCCGTTGATATCGTGATCATATTTTCTAGCATACGTAATAGAACGTACCTATCAGATGTTGTCAATACGTAAAATTTGATTCCATAGCGAGCCTTTTTAGATTTTATATACTGTCAAAAAGACAGGCGTCCCCTAAAGAGTAACATTGATTCATCTAAGGTAAGGGCGTCTAATTCCGTGTTATTTTCACCAAATCTCGAAAAAACCTGAAAAATTAAGTATCCATTGTACCAATTTCTACATAAGGCTATTTTTATTATAAGTGTAATCTATCTTATTTTTGAATAAATAAATGGTTTAACAAGCCCTAGGAAAATACGCTTTTATAATGCACGAAAAAACCAAAAATAAATTATGGACCGTTCAAGTTGCCTCTATTTCTGGGCTGAAGTATAAACTATGTGCTTTTAGTTATAATATTTAATTGCAAAAGCGTGGGGCGCTGGAACAGGAAAGACTTTCCTGGCGGAAGCTGCTGTCTTGTCAGATTAAGAATAAGGTCACATTTTTAAAAGCGTGTTTTTCTCGTGTTTTGAAACTATTAATTTACACTGTCACGCTTTTATATATCTACTGTGACTTTTACTATTATTAATATCATTTTAAATTTCGGAAATGTATTAACGATGATAGGCTTTAATTGAAATGCATAACATACTTACTTGAAAAGTAAAGTAGTTAATGATGCCTACGCATACTAGGAGCAAACCTATTACCGTTACGGATCTCTGTTAGATAATTCATAGGTAGGTCCTTAAAGTTTCGGCATTCCGAGATATTTAGTACAATAGGTATGTAGTAATCATGTAATAAGAATACAAACGCATATATCCCCAAGCGGGTTTATAACGGTAACCAAAGATATCTCGTTCTCGAACAAGAACTCTACATTTTGACACTGTTAACGTATTCCCCTCATGTATGTACCTAATTGACCTAGCAAAAAATTACAATTTAACTCTCTATATAAACCAACCAACTCGACAGCAAAAGACATGTATTGATCATTTTATTAGTAACTGCAAAACAGCTAAGGGTAAACTTCTCCAGCTCGGCATGTCAGATCACGAAACGGCCCAACTTTTGACAATTCCTATTGCTAATAATACAATGTTGACTACCAGATACGTAACATATTATAGAGATTGTTGCAACGAAAATATAGCGAAGTTTAAAGATTGCTTATCGAGTCTTTCTTTTAATGAAGTATATGAGCAGGCAGATATAGATGCGCCTTATCATACATTTCAGGAAATGCTATCTTTATTTTTTAATTTATGCTTTCCGATATTGAAAAAGCATATTAACATATAAACCAAAAAAAGTTGCTTGGATAAGTAAGGGTCTCAGAGTAAGTTGCAAAACTAAACGAGTACTAAGACTAAAGTACTATAAAGAACGGTCTGAAGCCTTAAGAGAAAAGTTTAAGAGTTATTCCAATTTACTTCGTAAATGTATTCTAGAGTCTATTAAGAACTGCAACCATATTAAACTCACTAACAGCCGAAATATTTGTAAAGCGTCATGGCAGATAGTAAAAAAGGAGAGCGGAGGTTTACCGTCGAACGATTTAATTAACGCGATAAGCGCTGATGGTAAGCTTCTAATAGACTTACAAGAGATGGCACGCGCTTTTAACAATCATTTTATAGAGACTCACTCAAAACAATGTAACTCCTTTAATCGGGACATAAGTACTCTAAACATACCTAGACTCTGTAACAGTATTTATCTCGAGCCCTGCGACTGCTCTGAAGTATTTAAGATAATAATGTCACTGAATAATACTAACTCGGTGGGCTACGATGAATTTAGTACTATTTACCTTTATTTCCCGTGGTCCACCTCGTAGTCCACCCAGGTGAACTTAAAGAACTGTGCTATGACGCTTACGCCGATTTTAACTTACTTACTAAATCTATCATTTAGCGAAGGCAAGTTTTCCACCTTGCTTAAAAAGGCTATTATTAAACCAATTCACAAAAAAGGTGATAAAGCGTCACTGGGTAATTATAGACCGATTGCGTTAATTCCTATTATGTCAAAGGTATTTGAAGTGGCTATGCATAGAAGAATATACAATTTTGTTTTGAAACATAACATTTTGCGAGATGAGCAATTTGGGTTCCAAAAAGGGAAGTCAACAACTCAAGCTTGCTTCAACTTCATCTCTAAGGTCTTGGAAAGTGTTGACACACTTAATACTCAAACAACGGCAATTTTCTTTGACATGAAAAGCGCGTTTGACTTGGTTTCCCACGGAAACCTATTGGACAAACTTGATAGATGTGGTGTTCGGGGTCTTGCCCACAAATGGCTCGACTCATATTTGAAAAATAGAGTACAATGCGTTGAATTAATGAATTTTAATAATAGACAGGAATTAATAGCATATAGATCGTCCTTCAGAATTAATGATTCTGGGGTGCCCCAAGGAAGCATTTTGGGCCCACTACTATTCTTGATCTATATCAATGATTTGCCTAGTGTTACTCCCTATCCTTGTACATTATTCGCAGATGACATTTCTCTTCTCTTGACATCTAACTATTCTAATGAAAATTATATTAATGACATAAATAATACAATGGCTCCATTATAATAATTTGCAGGTCAATCTGAATAAAACTCAATATATGCAGTTTCATAGTTATGCTAAAAAACCCAATGATCTAAGTATTAAGTATCTGACACATACCTTAAAAGAGGTTGATGAAACCTGTTTTCTAGGTATAATGATAGACAAACATTTAGACTGGAAAGTACAAGTAGATAAAGTTTGTAACAAGGTTAATAGGTTCGTCTACGTGCTAGCAAAACTGAGAAAATCTTCAAATCCCAAAACGGTTATAATGGCATATCATGGGTATATTACATCTGTATTGAACTATGGTTTGATACTTTGGGGAAACTCGACTGACGTAAATAGGGCTTTTGTAGCACAAAAAAAGGCTATCAGAGCCATGTGTGGCGCGGCGCCATGGCACTCATGTAGACCATTGTTCAAGAGGTTGGGACTCTTGACTCTTCCCAGCATGTACATTTACCAAGTTGCGGTCTTTGTAAGGAACATCCTACACTATTTGCAAGAGCAAAAGAGGTGTTCCCAAGATGTACCAGAAACCCAAATAGGATAGTACTTCAGCGGGTGCCTAGGACAAGTCTTTACCAAAAGAATTGCTATGCTATGTGTGGTTATATCTATAACAGGTTACCCAAGCAAATAAAACAGCATCCAACCACACTCTTTAAGCGGAAGTTGAAAAAATGGCTTCTCGGGAAATGTTTTTACTCGGTACAGGAGTTCCGCGGGCTTACATAAATTATTAAATTAAACTCTTTTAATTTTGACATGATTGTAATTATTATTATAAGTATAGGTCTAAGTCTTATTATTGTTATTGTTACAATGGTAAAAAATGTGACTTGTATAATCCTAATTCTAGTGACTATAATTGTAATATTTAATGAATCGAATTTTATATAATAAGTAATATCTAAATCTTGACATTATATAGCTGACTCTGTACTCGTATTGGTAGATACATATATCTACAATTTGCATACCATTATGTATAATGGTGATTGGTGTAGCTCAAGAACATCATTTTAACTATTATCATATTGTACCACCTTTCTAGCAAATAAAATGATTATTTATTTATTTATTTACCTGAAAGAAGAGGCGTTTCCTTTGGCAGCATAAACGTTATGCTCTTGTGCGACCTCATGCAGCTTTCGCTAGGATTTTTATTATATAAGGATTAGTATTAATAGGAATTTGCTTACAAAAAAGTCTTTCTTGTTCTAGCGCCTCACGCTTTTACAATCAAATATTATAACTAAAAGCACATAGTTTACACTTCAGCCCAGAAACATAGGCAACTTGAACGATCCATAATTTATTTTTAGTTTTTTCGTGCATTATAAAAGCGTATTTTTCTCGGGCATTTTAAACCATTTATTTATTTTACACTTTTTAGTCACAACATTTATACCTTTACTAACTGTTCCCTGCGGCTTCATCCGCGTAGAAGTCGTTATCGCATAAAATCATTACCCTTCTTTCGCGCAGTCAGTTAAAAAGTAGCCTATGTTCTTCCCTTAAATTCAAACTATCTTTATAACAAATTTCATCAAAATCGGTTCAGTGGTTTAGGCGTGAAAACGTAACAGACAGACAGACAGAGTTACTTTCGCATTTATAATATTAGTAGGGATTTCTGTATTACATGATGTTTTGTCTGAGTTCGGCTAATGTGAAAATATTTCATTATTACTCTAATACATATACATTTTATGCAGGTACCTACTCGTATGTCAATATTTACACTCAATATTAACTTCAATATATAACAGGTTTGTTATAACCTTAAACCCTAATCGTGGTCAAAGTTCATTACACGACTTTTCTAACATATCCAAACACAGCTATGATACGATGTTCAATCATGAAGTTACAGTTCATATCTTACGACTCCATCATCAGATCAGTTTGACAGCACCATATTATTGTATTGTTATCAGAACTACAAACATCTGCCAATTTTCATGACACTACGATCCTTGGAAGATGGTTAAATTAGTTACCTGAGATTCCATTGCATAGTTTTACAAGTCAATTAAAAAAGGTTTGTTATAACCTTGAAACCTAAGCCTGGTCAAAGTTCATTACAAGACTTTTCTGACGAATCCAAAAACAGATATAATACGATATTCCATCATGAAGTTTCAGTGCGTATCTTCCGGCTCCTTCATCAGATCAGTTCGACAGTACCATATTATTGTATTGTCATCAGAACTACATACAGCTGCCAATTTTCATGACGCTACGATCCTTGGAAGCTGGTTAAATTAGCTATCTTAGATTCCACTTTTTCTATCGAAGTTTCAGTGCCTATCTTCCGGCTCCATCATCATACCAGTTCGACAGTACCATATTATTGTATTGTCATCAGAACTACATACAGTTACCAATTTTCATGACCCTACGATCCTGTTTGACAGTACCATATTGTTGTATTGTCATCAGAACTACATATGTAGCATTTGTTTTCTTTAGATGCAGTATTGAGCGTGTAAAGCCGCCCTTAATCAATTCATCGCTGGTTTTTTTTATCTGTGGTTTTCCTTTGACACAAGTGACAGGTTTTGTCTACGGCACCCGATGATTTTGCATTTAAAGGAACAGGTTTTGTTAAGATTTTTCGCGAAGACTGACTTTGACCGAAGACCTGCTTTGGGGTAGTTGGAGGTCCTTTGGCTTTTTGCTCTGAGTCTGTGCCGCGAATCAGTTTTCGCTCAAGCGCGATTATTTGTTACCTCGCATAACCTCTAGCAGGCTGTGATTGGGTTGCTGCATTACTTCTTGCTACATTTTACCCAGAAAACTGGTGAGTCACTTCTTCTTTTGCAAACCATTTCAATCTTCGTCTGTCACGTGGGCAGCAACTTATTTAGTTGTCTGTTTCGTGACAGGGTCGCTTATTAGGGGCTGGAAGCTGCCACTGTATAGTGAGAGGAGCCACACCCCAATCATACGTGGACTGCGCGAGCAGGGTGCATGTGTGAGAAGCTCGCCGTCTACACCCGGCATTTACAACATACGGAGTCGCTCTCACCCACAACGAAGGCCAGTATATATGTGTAGTCTAGCCGCCTAAGTTACTTGCTCACGCTGATTTAGTGTAGTGCTGTACTATTAGTACCTAAACCCGTAATCTTATGTATGTCTGTGCTTTCTGTATTTATGTAATCTCATTGTCTCTGTAGTGTACTGTGTACTATATAAATATATGTGTGTACACCCTATTGGCTGTTTTCGTCAGAGCCCTGGCCTCCCTTGCGCCCCCACTAGAAACTCTGTAGTAAGGCGCCCTGGGAAAGAGTTCTCTGCAACCTCCCTCTGAGCAAGTTGGTGAGTAACATCATTGTGTTATACATACAGTTGCAAATTTTCATGACCCTATGATCCTTGGAAGCTGGTGAAATTAGCGACCTTAGATTCCACTTATTTTCAGTGCCTATCTTCCGGCTCCATCATCATATCAGTTTGACAGTACCATATTATTATACTGTCATCAGAACTACATACATCTGCCAATGTTCATGACGCTACGATCCTTGCAAGATGGTTAAATTAGTTTCCTTAGATTCCATTACATTGTTAGTTACATACAGGACGTCCTAATAAAAGCGTATTAAAGATACCATCAATTTGATTCTAAAAGTTCATAAAAACTATTAAATTAATAAAACAATCAAAAAGTCAGAAACTCCTAATTCCGTGGTATTTGTATTCTAATTCCGTGTGTAAACATTATAAACGAAATGACGTGGAGAACTGAGGGATTTGATGAGTTATTGGGGATTTCAGCTTTTGCAAGTAAATACTGATAAACATCTTTCCCAATATCGTAAGAATATCTAATCATGATGAACTTCTTTGATCCCAAGTCAACAATGTCCCACTGGTGAGACAGCTCAGGGATTCCCCAAGAGGTACAGAGTTCCCTCATTGTGGCATCTTTCATAGGCATGTGATTTAGCATTATAAACCTGTAGTCACTTTCCTCCTCTCCAATTTCATCTTCTAGGCAAACGTCGTCTTCTGTAGTCACACTACTAGATGTTGTTCCAGAGCTATATGAGGAGGTTGTATTCATCGATAAGTGTGCTGTTGACTTGGACGTGGAGGGTTCTTGCTCGGTAGTTTTCTGAACCTTTGAAACGGTCGATTCAAGGGTTTGTTTAGCTTTTCTTTTCATTGATTTTTTGTCTTCTTTCCCTCCTTTTTCTTTGTTACAGATCAACATGCATAGCATTATATGTAACATGAGAAACTCCTTTTCTCTCCCACTCATGAGAAACCATCTGGGATGTCTCCTTCCAAATTGCTCAATTACATCGATTAATTGCTTTTCTTTTCATTGATTTTTTGTCTTCTTTCCCTACTTTTTCTTTGTTACAGATCAACATGCATAGCATTATATGTAACATGAGAAACTCCTTTTCTCTCCCACTCATAAGAAACCATCTGGGATGCCTCCTTCCAAATTACTCAATTACATCGATTAATCGATGTTATTGAGCAATTTGAAGAAAAATGATGAAGAATACATGGTGTTCAAAAAATGAAATGTATTTTTTTTGCCTTGTATTTCAAATCACTCTCTATCGTTTATGTCTAACAAAATAGAATCACAATTGGCAAGCATATTCATTTGTATTAACAATAATTATATAACATATTATTATTATAAACCACGTACAAAATAAAATTAACAAAGTAATAATCGATATTGATTCGTCTTGTCAATCATAATCAATTTACAAACACTAATTAATTAATTGTTTTCAGTGCCTATCTTCCGGCTCCATCATCATATCAGTTTGACAGTACCATATTATTATACTGTCATCAGAATTTTTTTTTAAATTAATTAATAAATTTAAAAAAAAACTTGTGTTTTATATAAAAAAAAGAACTTCCATAATCAAAATACAAACACTAATCGTATTATCACAAAATCATCATAAAAAAAATGTTGGTTTATTTAAAAATAGCAATTGTCATAATAATCAACATAAAAACACTATTGTCACAAAAAAATATTAAGCATAACAATAGCTACATTCATGACAGCTTTAAGAATTTAATTCAAAAAATAATTAAAGAATAGAAATATAAAAATCCCAGAAAGTTGATACGCTCGATTGTCTTGAATTACATTGAACTGTCCGATGTTGAATCGCTGAACAAGATTTTTTATAATAGAAGCTCTACTATTAATTATAATTCTTTCAATGTCTTCATCATCGTTGAATGATTCGGAGTGGAATATGCAAGCCGGATTAGTTCGTATATGTGTCAAGGCTATTGATATGTTATCCGCATCTACATTTACCTGTCTTCCAGGTACTCAGTTTCTTCTTCACTTATTTTTTCCTGGTTTTTTTGGGGGTTGTCCTTTTTTCTTTTACACTGTGTCATTTTCTGTTTTTTAGATTTCCGTTCTTTTCGTTTTTAGGGTTCCGTAGCCGAATGGCAAAAAACGGAACCCTTATAGATTCGTCATGTCTGTCTGTCTGGCCGTCCGTATGTCACAGCCATTTTTCTCCGAAACTATGAGGCCTATGCTGTTGAAACTTGGTAAGTAGATGTATTCGGTGAACCGCATCAAGGTTTTTATATAGAACTAGAAAAAAGGCAGTAAGTTTTGGGGGTCCCCATACTCAAAACTGAATCTCAAATTTTTTTTTTTTATCAAACCCGTACGTGTAGTGTCTCTATAGATAGGTCTTTAAAAATGCTATTGAGGTTCCTAACATCGTTTTTTTGTAAAGTGAATAGTTTGCGCAAGAGACACTTCCGAAGTGGAAAAATGAGTGTCCCCCCCCCCTCTAACTTCTAAACTAAGAGAAGGATAAATCTAAAAAAAATATATGATGTACATTGCCATAAAAACTACAAACGAAAATTGGTTTGAACGAGATCGAGTAGATAGTTTTTTTGTAATGGTCAATAACCGCAATTTTCGCCTTGAAAAATCACTACCACTGCGAACGCGTTAAAAAAACAATCAAAGTTACAACGAACTACAAGAACCTTTATATTATATTACTTGCTGCTACGGAACCCTTTATGGGCGAGTCCAACTCGCACTTGGCCGGTTTTTTAATCTCTGCTCGTCTTTTGAGATGCCTGCAGTTTTTTCATTCTTTCTTTTTCTATTCTACGTTGGTAGTCTATAAATTCGTCAGCAGTTGCCACTGTTGGAGTTAGTTTTTTAGTTTGTCTAGTTGTCGTTTTCTTTGTGAACTTCGGATAATAAAACGCTGTTTCGAATGGAGTAGACCAATTTGGTTTCTTATTAGAACTTTTATTTGGAACTACTATTGCATTGTTTCTTTTGTTGTCGACGTCTTCGACAGGGCTAAAAAAATCCAGAGCTGCTAGACTGTCGTTGGGCAATATCATGGCTCATGCTGGATCTAGGACTTAGGCTCAGAGGAAGTATAATGCTACTATTTGAACCTATTTCCACATTCAAAACAATATCTGATACATCACAATCTCGTATGTTGTTCACAATTGTTGTATCATTGACGATAGGCTGTGGTTCCTCGTGTCGAATTACTCAGAATTCAAATTCTGTATTGCTTAAGATATTAATTATACTATACTGTACCTATGCTTTTACAAATTTATCCTGATCTTCTAGGCTACAATACTTCCGAGCCAACATTTTCCCCGTATCAATGATGAGTTCACTTTCATGATGATTTGTTTGAGTAGAAATAGATTTCGTTGATTTTGCACTTGTTTGAGTACCAGTTGATATATATATGTCTGGCGTGGAGTCTGTACTCCTCAACTGTGATTGACCATCTGGTAAACGTATAAAATATTCAATACTATCAGAGTTGCTGTGCATCTCATTCGGAAAGTTGCTTAAAATAGACTGACTGTATTCATCTTCCACTGCAACAAAATAATATTTACTTAAAGTTCGACTTTTTATTAGATGCAGTAAACTGACGTTTCAAAATGTCATTCCGTAACGAAATTCAACCATTTTCGTTTTGAAACGTCAGTTTACTGCATCTAATAAAAAGTTCAAGTATAGGATTAACCATCGATATACAAAAAACCCTAGATACACAGTCTCGAACAAAAGTGACACTCGAATCCGTCTTCACTTCAATCACACATAAAGTAAATTATACATATATTATGAAAACTCACTCACTTGTACTATTCCACAACTTTTATTTTAATTTTAATAATACCTAACCGGTTTCGCTATTATAGCATTCTCAAAGGTGTTTACACTAACTTTTGACATTAGTAATGACACTTTTTAACCATTTGTGCATGTGAGTATACAAAAATAAACATGGTTGTCACTATGAAGAATTTTCCCCCAAATATGGGGAAAAAACTTTAGACATTTAAATACAAATCTAAATTAGCATATAAATAAAATTGAATGTTCAATAAAATTTTATTACAATAAAATGTCAGAATTACTGAATTAAATTCTTAAATAAAGTATAAATAATGAAATGTCGTCATGAAGTAAATACTAATGAAATGTCAATTGTATATTAAATCAGATAAATAAAAATAAAATAAAATTCCAAAAATGTCAAATGAAAATGTTAGTAAAAAATTAAATTATGAAAATTAAAACATTAAGCCGAAATATTAATATACAATTTTCACCCGATCATGTGGATGATATTACCTACGGAAAATATTTTAATAAAGGTGAATTACTTATGTCCAACTGTTGATTTAGCAAAGTGTCCCGGTTACCCTTTAATACTTTGTTTATTTCTAAGGCCTCAAGGGCATTCAATTTTCGACCTTTATCACAAATTAAAATATTTTCACTCACTCACTTGTACTATTCCACAACTTTTATTTTAATTTTAATATTTGAAATTAACTGTCACCTGACAATTAACAATAAGATGTTACTCTCCAAAGCAAAAAAGATCGCCGCCGAGACGATTTTCGGTATGTATGGATCAAACATGCAAAAATACATGTGCGGAAGATGGACTCATCGCCTGTTATAACCATCAAATCGGAGAGGGATTTGTCGAAGCTCGTATGATTAATTTTTTGGCTATATGTATCTCATAGTTAACTGTTAATTGTGCCTACACAAAATTAAGATTCAATCCAGTGATTCGCAAAGAACGCTTTGAGAATCGTAGACCTTACTGTGTCGACTGTGTATTTCTTTATGGCTTGCAATTCCGTTGTGCCTGTGGGCTGCTCCTCTATCAAAACAAAAGAGCACTTATAGCTATCTCATTATGGATGAGTTTTGAGTGTGACCAATTGCGTCTTATGGATCCCACTATTTCCATGGAAATGCTAAATGGAAAAACTGGGAAGAGCGTTTTTTTACAAAATATATCCCACTATTTCCATTATGGCTACAACCTCATCCTATTCTGTTCATAAGGTACTGGTAGGTGACGAAAATGAAAAGTTATTTGTTTTTTTTATTCGCCTGTGTAAAATTAATAAGAATTCTACTGTTTTCTTATACACCGTTTTGTAAAAAGAGCTATATAATATCGTGTGATTGAGGTTGAATTTGCAAAAAAAAAATGTATAATCTATATCCTTTATACTTTTGATTGTTGGCACTTGATGGAACTTGTCATACATTATGAAAACTCACTCACTTGTACTATTCCACAACTTTTATTTTATTTTAAATATTAAAATTAAAATAAAAGTTGTTCACACTCAAAACTCATCCATAATGAGATAGCTATAAGTGCTCTTTTGTTTTGATAGAGGAGCAGCCCACAGGCACAACGGAATTGCAAGCCATAAAGAAATACACAGTCGACACAGTAAGGTCTACGATTCTCAAAGCGTTCTTTGCGAATCACTGGATTGAATCTTAATTTTGGGTAGGCACAATTAACAGTTAACTATGAGATACATATAGCCAAAAAATGAATCATGCGAGCTTCGACAAATCCCTCTCCGATTTGATGGTTATAACAGGCGATGAGTCCATCTTCCGCACATGTATTTTTGCATGTTTGATCCATACATACCGAAAATTCGTCTCGGCGGCGATCTTTTTTGCTTTGGAGAGTAACATCTTATTGTTAATTGTCAGGTGGTCGTTGACATATATTTTTCCGTGGCCGGGCAATCCAATATGGCCACCTAACAGAGGTGAGGTCTTTAGCCCAAGTCTAGATGCTGCCATAAACTCCTCCTTAACACTTCGGCTGCAAAAGTTAACAATGATCGGCCTAGTTCGGTTTTTCTCACGAGTTGGGACTCTAGAGATAAAGTTAATGTGCGCCTTAGTCATTGGCTGACCTATCCTCGCGCCGATGCTATTCACGACATCGTAAAGATTTTCGTTCGCAGTCTGCGAAACCCCCTTTATCTCTATATTAGACATGCGTGACCACTGATCTCTATCATTGGCCTCCTCCTCCATCCTCTCCACCCGAGCCTACAGCTGGGCAACTTGCTCACGAGCCTGCTACAAACCAGCCACCCGTTTTTCAACGGCGTTAATTTTCTTGGTGAACTCACCAAGCATGTCCGTTATTTGTGCACTCAAAGATGACTTAAGCTCCGCAAACTCACCGCTCAGCGCCACTATCTCGTCCTTCAATCCATCCATCGGTGCAAGTTTGGCTGACAGGCCACGTATCTCCTCCAGTACTGAAGAGTCGCTCGTGGGCTGAGGCGATCATGGCGAACTGGACATTTGCCTGCACTTATTACAGCGCCATGTGAGCTTTCTGTCTCCAAGTTTCCTATAGCCAGCCTCGGTAATACCAGCGCAATGGAAATGTAGCATATGCCTACATACAGTGCACAGCACCCCATCCGACAATTGGTCGCAACAGGAGTCGCACCTTTGTGTATCCATTATGAATTATTAATAATAAAACTTTTAGAAACACTGTCTTAGTCAGTCAAAGGAAAAAGTCTAGTTTTATTTACTCTCTACAAAAATCTATTTTTTAAATAGTAATAATTACAGATTAGTTACTTACATGCAACATAAATACTGTTGAGTGGTTATTCTGCCGGATAAAATAATTTTCTAATAAAAATTCCTTAACATAAACACAGTAAATTACACTTCACTATGGATGCTATGCAGAGCACTATTTACAGTCTGAGAGATAGTCTCAACGAAAGGATGGAGGAGTTTGAGAAGCGGCAGGAGCAGCTGACTCCCAATAAATCGGTGAGTGTTACCACCCTAGCTGCAGAATTCTCTGCCTTCAGACTATTTGTTACACAAACACTGAAACTGCTTCAGCAGCAGTTGGAGGCGCTAGTGAAAGCTGCAGATTCTACTGAGATGCAGAGACGCCGAAAGATTCTGCTGCTGCATGGCGTTTGTGAGGTGGATGGTGAGAATCCCACCAATACTCTAGTCAGCATTATCAAGCAGCGCTTCAATATCCCTGATTTTAGTGCCAGTCATATAAGGCGCTGCCAACGGCTGGGACGTCCCACTACGAATAAGAAGCCTAGGCCTCTGCTTTTTAAGCTCCAGGACACAACATTGAGGGATACAATATGGTTCTCCAAAACCAAGCTGAGGGGCTCTGGAATCACGCTGTCTGAATTTCTCACAAAAACCAGGCATGATTTGTTCATGGCAGCCCGTGAGAAGATGGGAGTCACAAAAAGCTGGACTAAAGATGGTTCCGTCTACGTGCTTGCTGCGGATAACGTGCGGCGACGTGTGGACTCGCTTGTTGAGCTCGTGAACATCTGTGACGTGCCAGCAAAGGCAACGGCCACCACGTCTAAGGCTGCCGCTACGAAGCTTAAACGCACTGTAACCTCAAAAGTGAAGTAGAGGTAGATCTCCAGGCTGCACAGTCCAGGTACATTCATGTGGCATTGATGTTATGTAGTTATGTATTTATGTTTATCTTCTACTCAATTTGTCTTCGGTTTACGCCCTCGTGCCATAACTACGATTTGTATGTTTATTTTAACTTTAACTTTACGCCTTTGTTGTCGTTTCATTGTCTTTTTTTTCCTTTTGTTTGTTAAGATATAACTATAATGTGACTGGAAAGTTTAAGTTGTAGCTATCTATAGATTTAGTTGTAACCAGAGAGATGAGAGAGAATTTATCAATTTATCACTCAGTCTAGCCTAAGCTGCTGTCATGGCTGTCATTGTCAAATGACTTGATTTGTTTTTTTTTTTTTTTTTTTTCTTTCCTTGGTATGTTTACTGAACAAACGTGGGTTGTGGCATTATGCTGCCAATCATAATCAACTTTTTTTTATTTTATTTTTTTTTATTTACATACTGATGGCATGACTACCAGGTTGCTCCTGGTATTTTATTTGCTATGGATAGAAATGACAATGAATATGGAAATGCACTGAATGCTGGATTGTGCAAGCTTTGATTTTTTTTTTTTTCTTTCTTACTGGTGTTATCTGTTTTTATTTCATTGTTTTTCATGTTCTAAATGTTTATTTGTGCATAATGTAAAACCGGCAGATGAAAATTGGAGCAATTAATATTAGCATTGTTATTTTATAAGTTATTTTTATACATTTATTGTTATTTATTTATAGTTATTAATATTATATTGTTATATATTTAATTATACCTATGTTAAACTGTAGTACCGACACGGGTAGTAGTGGAAATTGTTCTTTTGCTTGTAGTTCTCAAGACGAGCCCCCACTGGCTGATTTTATCTCATCTCAATTTTCCGATGTTCCTGAAAATTTCAACGTAGTGCACATTAATGCCCAAAGTGTTCCGGCTCATATCACCGCTATGCTGGCATCATTTCACTGCTCACATTTACATGCCATACTCATCTCTGAGACATGGTTGAATCCTTATTTGCCTTCAACGGCATATTCTCTCCCGGGCTTCAACCTCATTCGACATGATCGCGGGCCGGACGGTTATGGTGGGGTGGCGATTTACCTACGTAATCACCTTTCTTACACTGTTCTTGATTCGTCTCCTCAGCCACCTCCACGACTTGCCGGTGAGCATCTATTCCTTGAGGTTGAACTTCTGCACACTAAGATACTCCTAGGAGTCTTTTATGGTCCGTCTTCCAACATCAACTTTTTCACCTCCTTTGAAATACTACTAGAAACCTTCATCCCTAATTACTCTCATACTATAATCTTGGGTGACTTCAACACCTGTCTACTCAAAAATGACTCTCGCTCCTCTATTTTTAAGTCCATTGTACAATCTTGTAACCTCTCAATTCTTCCTTCCCATGCCACACATCATTGTCCGAATCATCCTCCTAGCTTGCTCGATTTGATTCTTGTTTCTTCTCTCGATAGAGTCGTTAAGCACGGTCAGCGATCGGCTGGTGAGTTCTCTTTCCATGACCTGATATTTCTATCCTATCGCCTTCGAACTCCTAAGCCCAAACCTAAATTCCTTCTACACCGCAATTTTGGTGGAATGAATCTCGAAGATTTGCGCAGGGATGCTGACGAAATTGACTGGATACCGTTATTCTCTTCTGTGTGCATTGACGATAAAATTAATTTATTAACATCGAATTTAATTTCTCTCTACGATGTACACGCGCCGGTTCGTAGAATCAAAGTTAAGCATGAGCCATCACCTTGGTTAACCGCTGAAATTAAATCACTTATTTCACAAAAAGCAACAGCGAAGTCCAAGTATAAGAGACAGCCAACGGAGTTAAATTGGGAAAAATATGTCCTCATCAGGAACCACTGCAATAAGGTGTGTAGGAATGCACAACGCCAACATATCCACAGCTCTGTTCAGGACGGAGATCCAGCTAAAGTCTGGAAATTTCTAAGATCTTTGGGAGTTGGTAAATCACGTCAAGAGTCTGCTTCTAAAGGTCATAACCTAAATTCACTCAATCAGTTTTTTACTGCCACCTCCACTTTGAATATGGAAACCAAAACAAATACGCTTCATCATCTTTCAACCATAACCACTCCCGATCGCGCTCCTTTCTTCTTTAGTCAGTTCACTGCTTGTGATGTTAAGAAGAGCATATTGTCAATTACCTCTAATGCCGTAGGTACCGACTGCCTAAGCCGTAAAATGATAATTCCTGTAATTGATGAAATCCTTCCCATTATCTGCCACATCCTAAACTTCTCAATAACTCACGGTGTCTTTCCGACAGCTTGGAAAGATGCACTTATAATTCCCATTGCCAAAAAATCCAACCCTTCTACGTTTTCTGACTATCGCCCTATCTCTATCCTACCATTTCTGTCTAAGGTTCTAGAACGACTTGTTCACACTCAGCTCACAAATTTCCTTTCTCAAAATCAACTGTTTAACCCCTATCAGTCCGGGTTTCGTCCTGGACACAGTACCACTACAACCTTACTTCACATTACTGAGGACATAAGAGCAGGTATGGAGAACGGCAAGCTGACAGTTTTAGCCCTGCTAGACTTCAGCAATGCCTTTAATACGGTAGACTTCGACATCCTGCTTGGTACTTTGAGCTCACTTAACATATCTCCGACGGTGATTGATTGGTTTCGAAGTTACCTGTTTGGTCGCCGGCAGCGTATTAGTATCGAGGATGTCTTTTCCTCTTGGTGTAATACGTCTGCTGGAGTGCCACAGGGCGGCGTTCTGTCTCCTTTACTTTTCTCAGTGTTTATAAACTCCATCACTAAGGACTTATCTTCTTCCTATCACCTTTACGCAGATGACCTCCAAATTTATTCTCAAGCTTCGTTGGATAATTTGAGCGTAGCCATTGACAATATCAATGCAGACTTGGACACTATTTGCAGATGGAGTGAATCGCATGGATTAAAAATGAATCCAACCAAGACTCAGGCAATAATAGTTGGGAGCCCTTGGAAGATCTCCAGAATCGATTGGACAGTGAATCCAAAACTTATATGTAACGGCACTGACATAGCGTACAGTAACTCTGTCAAAAATCTGGGCATACTTATGGATTCATGCCTGTCTTGGGGTCCTCAATTGCAGGAGCTGAGACGCAAAATATTTGCTGCTTCAGGGTCCTTGCGCAGACTGAGAAATTTTCTACCAATTTCAACTAAGATTGCGCTTGTACAATCACTTCTTTTTCCTATCCTTGATTATGCCGATGCCAGCTATTTAGATCTCACTCAAGACCAACTAAATAAACTTGAGAGACTCCAGAATTTCTGTATTAGATTTATATTTGGACTACGCAAATATGATCATATCTCCGAATATCGTAGAAAACTCAAGTGGTTACCTATCCGCCTTCGCCGGAATGCTCATATTCTATTTATATTATATAGTATTCTTTTCAACCCTGTCACTCCGCCATACCTTAAGAGACGCTTTAATTTTCTAAATGTCTCCCACTCTACAAACCTGCGTTCATCGAGGAATTTGAGATTGAAGATGCCAGGTCACTCCACTAATTTTGTGAACAACTCGTTCACTGTACAGGCCGTTCGCTTGTGGAATGCGCTACCAGTGACAATTCGACATGCAAAGTCGCTGCACACATTCAAAACATTAGTTAAGAGCTACTACCTACGTGTCAATGACTGCATATAACTTATTAGTACATCTCCTCTATTATCACAAGTATGTTTTAATGTATATTTTTGTATTTATTATGTATTAATATGTATTATTATAATTTATACCTTGTAGTTAACATACGTATCTGTGTATTTATATGTGTGTGTATGTATGTATGTACATGTGTATGTATGTATGTACACAATTATTTTAATTTAGATATATACCTACTTTATTTATACTGCACCCCCAAACTGCCCTAAATATTTCCCACCCTCCGGTTTCCATCCAAAGGTTGCCTCTAAAAGATTGCCTTGTGCGATAAGGCCGCCAATTGTTATACCAACAACTTTATTAATAATTTGTTTGATGTATTTCCTGGTGTGCAATAAAGAGTATTTGTATTGTATTGTATTGTATTGTCTTTCTATTTCCTCTCTACCGACACACCCGTTGTCTATAGGACATCGATTGCGAATGAGAATAAGAACGAAGTTTATATTAATCTAATGCACTACAGTTTTATTGTAGTACTAGCTGACCATCGCAACTTCGTTTACGTCACATAAGGTCTATGAAAGGAGAGGTATTTCTTTATCAGACGCCTAGGAGCGTGTGAAACTGCCCTATTTGCTAAATCAGAAAAGAACTTAAAGATTCAGTGTATTCTAAAATCTGAATTATTTTACAATACCGGTAATCTTTAAGTTCTTTCATGACTAAGTAAACACGCCATTTTAGAATGACTCTTACATTCAAAGGAATCCTTGAATAATAGGTTAGCGAAAGTTACTGAACTACATAGGTAACTCTCAATATTGAAACTTGTGTGGAACAATCCGTATAGTACTCCCTTTATAACACTAAAAAATATTTGAAATCGGACCACACGTTAAGAACTTACAATTGAAAACCCATTTTGTCTTTCATTCCCTCTCCCGGGACAACCGCGCAAAATATCGCGATCAAAAGTATCCTAGAACCTTCCTCGGACTATAAGCTCAAAATGTACCAAGTAACCTTCAATTTGGTTCAGTAGTTTCGGCGTGATACTTATTTGGGAAAGATCGTAAAAATAGGTGGATAGTTAGGACATAAAAACATAGAAATTTATGATTTTTATAGTTTTTAATATGTCCAGGCAATTGGATAACTTATTTTGATTTTTTTTACACACAATTATAAACAAATACTTGATTAATCATGAAATTTAAAAAAAAATATTTTAATATTTCAGTATAAAATATGACCAACAGATGGCGCTTATCGATGAAAACCCATTTTGTCTTTCATTCCCTCCCGGGACAACCGCTAAAAATATCGGGATCAAAAGTATCCTAGAACCTTTCTCGGACTATAAGCTCGAAATGTACCAAGTATCATTCAATTTGGTTCAGTAGTTTCGGCGTGATACTTATTTGGGAAAGATCGTAAAAATAGGTGGATAGTTAGGACATAAAAACATAGAAATTGATGATTTTTATAGTTTTTAATATGTCCAGGCAATTGGGTAAATTATTTTGATATTTTTTAACACAATCGTGTAAACAACACATACATACATACATATACTCACGCCTCCATCCCCGAAGGGGTAGGCAGAGGCCTATACCGGCCCACATTTCACCGTGTACAATTCGGTCCCACATAACAGGTGGTGAGCCCATCGCCGTGTTGAAATGGACCGCCGCCGTTAGAGCCTCGTCCGTTGTTCAGCAGGTGCACGAGCTTGCACGTGAGGTTGACTTGGGCCTGAAGGTGTTGGTAGGGCCCTACTACACCCCGTGTAAACAAATACTTGATTAATCATGAATTTAACAAAATAATTTTAAGATTTCAGTACAAAAAGGGACCAACAGATGGCGCTCATTGATTTAAATTCAAGATAACGTTTGGTTTCCTAAAAGTTTATATAAAGATGTCATCTGGCCTACAGTTTACGAATTTATTATATGTATATAGACGAGAGCCCACGACCAAAACCATGTCTCATAGCAATACGGCAAAAACCCTATAAAATCGTTAGATTGTATGATTCTGAACCCGACTAGGTGTGTAGTAACGGTCGAAAGTGTAGCAACTGCGTGGGAGGCCATTGCTGCTGTGTCAAAAAAAAAAAGGCAGTCGGTATTATAGCAATACGTCTGATAGTGAAAATGTACATAGATTTTATAATTGTATTACGAAAAAGTTTGTTTTCAGACGGTTTGCGCGTAGCACATAGCCTGAGCGCATTTTTGAAAATGTCAACAAATTTAGCCGACCTGTATCATAGCAATACGGATAATTTTTTTTTTTACTTTTCGTATTGCTGCCATGATTACCAAAAACCTGTTTTCAGACACTTTAAGTGTTGCTACACTTAAAGTGTCTGAAAACAGGTTTATACTCCCAAAAACGAAAATAACGTTCCGGAGTCGCCTGGCCGACGCCTCTGTTAAATGTTTTTTTAAATTTACAGCCTTCATAGATATTCAAGAATCTCCCTTGTCTATTATATGCACTTTGACAGATGACAGATGTCATTACTTATTTCTTTTGTAAAAGTTACTCAAGTGTGCTTTAAATAAAACCAAAACTATCAAATCAATCAGTATTTAATTTCAACAGCCTCAGCGCTTGTTACGCTCCTGCCCCTTTCTTACTATCATACAGCTCACTCGGCAGCTGCTCCAAACGTTGGAACGACGCTCACTTAGTTGTCATGCGTTGTGCGGTTGTGGTGGTGTAAAATGTCGGACCTGAGTTGTGTGTTTTGTAAAGAAACAACGATTGAGAAAGGGAAAAAAATTACCAAAGAGACGCTGAAAAAGTGCAAAGAAGTAAAAAGCAGAGAGTAAGCAGGAAATCGAATTACTCCGAAATCGAGTTGCCACGTGGTATCGACACGGACATAGGATACCATTCGGCGTGCTACAAAAATTTCACGACTGTGAATATTCCGAAGGATTCAAATATTTCTCACGACAATGTCGTCAGTAATGTTTTTGATGACGGTGCATCGACATTCAGAGCGATGTAAGAATGAAATATATCTTTGAGGAGCGTTGGTATAATTTTTTTTTTTTATTTCAACTTTCTGCACAAATACATGTACAAAAGCGGACTTAATGCCAACGGCATTCTCTACCAGTCAACCTTTGGGTGATGCAGAGATAAGATAGAGCAGGTGCTGAAAGTACAATGACGAAAAGTTTGTATAAATTGGTACAAACTACAAAGGACATCATTCATTTTGGACCAAAAACTGAAAGTGCCGGCCAGAAAAAGAAAATGTGATATTCGCATAGAACACATAATTTCTAGCAAAAAATACCACTACATTAACCCTGTGCGTGCTATGGTTTTTTTGTTACATGCTTTTAAAATTCGTGAAAAATGTTATTTCAAAGGTGTCATTCTAATTGATATGAGCAGTTGAATAGTGATTTATTTTATTAATTATGTCTTTCAGCACACATATAAGCACACATAATATAATTATACCTGTTTCTCCGAAGGATGAGGCAGAGGCATATTTTATGCCCAATTTTGATTTCTCGTTCCTACATAAAGGAGCATGTAAAATAAAGATAAAGAGTATTTTATTTCGATAGATTCAAAGGCCTTCTCGTAGTCCACAAAAGCCATACACAGCGGCTGATTGTACTCGTTTGTTTTCTGTACAATCTGCCGTACAGTATGGATGTGGTCCACGGTTCTGAAGCCTTTTCGAAATCCGGCTTGCTCCTTTGGCTGAAACTCATCGAGCCTTCCGGCGAGGCGGTTTATAACTACTCTCAAGAACAACTTGTAAACATGGCTCAGGAGTGAGATGGGTCTGTAATTCCTCAGCAAGGTCTTATCACCTTTTCAGTTGTAATTCCGTCCTCCCCAGGGGACTTGTTGTTTTTAAGTTGCCCGAGAGCCGCCCTCACCTCGCCCTGATCGATGTCCGGAATGTCCTCGCTATAGTGGCGCGATAGTGGGACTCGGTGGTCACAATCAGTAGGGTCCTACTCGTCGGCCTTTTTGTCCGTGATGCATATAGGTCTCTGTAAAAGCTCTTAATTTCCTCGAGAATCTCGAACCTGGAGGTCACAGTTCTGCCATCCGCTGTCTTCAGTTTTATCAGACGGGGTCTTCCAAGCTGTTGGGCAAATACTTTGGTACCCTTGTTCTGCTCGATCGCTGCCTCGACGATGCTGGTGTTATAGCGTCTAAGGTCGCGTCGTATCAGCTTTCTAATTCTGAGATTTCAATCCCGCTGGTCTGACGAAGACGAGTGCGTAGATGGCGTTTCTCGTCTTATTCTCATAAGTTCGAGAGTCTCGGGCGAGAGCTAAGAGCACCTGTTATTGCTTTTTCCGGACAAAAACCTTAGGGACACTTGCTGTAGCGTCCTGACCACATTGTCGGCCTTATCGTGAATATTACCAGTGGTTTCCAGCAGATCAAAACGATTTTGAAGTTCTAACTGGAACCTCTCAGCTCCTGAGGCTAACTGGAGCGCGGTAGGTCGGAGAGTAGGCTTCATCATACGGGCCCTTTCAGCTCGGAAGTCCAAATTCAGAGATGCTCGTACAAGTCGGTGATCACCACCGGTATTAAACCTGTTAACCACAGAGACATCTCTAAATATAGACTTCCTGTCCGCCATGATGAAGTCTATCTCTTTCCTTGTGACCTTGTCGGGGCATCGCCAAGTCCATTTTCTGTGGGGCTTCTTCTTAAAGAAAGAGTTTATCAAGAAGAGCCCCTGAGACTCAAGAAAACTGACAAGCATATGGCCCCGGTCATTTCTGCGCCCTACACCAAAGGGGCTGATCTTCGTTTCGCCGCATTTTTGTACTCCCACTTTGGCATTGAAGTCCCCCATCACAACGCTGTAGTGAGTCTTGGCAGTACTATGTAGTGCTTTGCTATGTCCTCGTACACGGTCTCAACTGCCTCGACAGTGCTTTTCGAGGTCGGAGCGTACACTTGTATCACCTTCAGGGTGTACCTGTTGGTGAGTCTCAGTTTTAAGTACGCTACCCGAGGCGAAACACTGCTGATCTCCACAAAGCTGCTAACGTGGTCCTTTTTCACCATAAAGCCAATCCACCTTGAAGAAGAATGTCTTCCGTCACCTTCCCGAAAGTAAAACAGGTCGCCTGATGCAAGGGTTAGTGTGTCCTCCCCCTTTCTTCGGACCTCACACAATACTGCATGTGCCAGTTAATACCACCTAGTACTACCTCGAGTTCGGTGAGCCGCTCGTCCAGGCGCAGAGTAGTTCCATTAAACGTAGCCAGGGTCAGTTTTGTACGGCAGCCTCCCGTAACTCGGAGATTCTTAGCAAGCCGTCACTCCGACCGCTGCCGTGATTGGGAACAGCGGGAGTGCCGGGAACTATTATAGGGGCCGTTGTTTTGTTGTGTGTATCATAGGAGGATATTTGACCTTACTGTATCACGCTGGCCAGACGGGTTGGTACAGGGTTTAGTTTCGAATTTTCCTTTTCTGTGCGCCATGACCTCGTCCGTTTATCAGCAGGTTCACCACTCGCAGGTGAGGCTGGCTTGGACCCCGGGGTTGGTGGTAGAGCCCCATCGCACCCATCAGGCGTCGGGAGGTGGCGGGGTGATTTGCCAGGTACCTGTCGCTTGAGCCTGGGGGGCTGCGCGCTCGGCACCTTTGTCTAAGTTTTTTGAAACAAGTTTTGACTTGTTGTGCGTCGTTAGGTACGTTTTGTTTGTGCGTAGGTACGTAGATAATTAGTAAAATGATAATTATTTCATATTACAATAGAATAACGTAAAAACAAATCATTATTCAAGTGATAAAATGTATCAAAATACATCATCAAAATAACATTTTTCTCGTGTTTTAAAAGCATGTAACAACAAAACCATAGCACGCACAGGGTTAATGTAGTAGTATTTTTTGCTAGAAATTGTGTGTTCTATGCGAATATTACATTTATTTTTTCTGGCCGGCACTTTCAGAATTGGCCCAAAAATGTATGAAACGTGAATGATCTCCTTTATACAAGGGAAAAAAAATAAGAACTTAGTTACTACTTACATACATAAATATAACATACTACGAAAATTATACAATGTAAATACTTAAATAAAATAAATATTGATAAATATTTATATGTAATATAATAGTATTTATAGATATGAAAATCCTTACCAATAAAATAATGTTCTGCTTAAGGGACCTTATAAAGTTGACGTACCCTGTTTTTGAACGTGAGACGGTTCGTCAATTTCCTGACTTCGAGAGGAAGGGCGTTCCAGAGAAGAATGGATCGCACTAGAAAAGAGGAATGGACAAGATTTGAGGAGTGAGTTGGACAGTGCAGTAGAAGATTATTAGAGGAGCGTAAATATTTATCATGATTAGAGTCAAGTAGATGAAGATGAGATTTTAAATAAGTAGGGGCATTGGGAGATTTGAAGAGTGAAAAAAGTAAACAGACAGCTCGAAGACTGCGCCGCCGTCTAATAGGTAACCAACCCAACTCATCACGAAAAGCCGAAACGTAGTCATACTTCCTAAGATTGTAGACGAATCGAATGCAATTATTGAGAAGTCGGTCGAGTTTATTGAGCAGATCTGCATTCAGGTCGAGATAGCACACATCACCATAGTCGAAAATGGGAAAAATTAAAGTCTGCATAAGCATTGTCTTGGTTTTGACTGGTAGAAAATTTTTGAGTCGATAAAGAGCCCGCAGTGTGCCAGTCACCCTTTGGCTAACGTTAGTGACCTGAACCCGCCAACTCAAGGTTTCATCAATGTGTAAGCCCAGATTCTTAACACTGACAGTTACAGGAATAATCTTTGTGTTAAAAGTTATCGGTGCCAGACTCACATCTTTCAACTTATTGATCATGTGATTAGTGCCAATTATAATACTCTGGCATTTGTCAGGGTTAACAGCCAGCCCAAACCTACCACACCATCTACCTATCAGGTCCAAATCCGCATTTACACAATTTATCGCCTCTGCAATATTATCAACAGAGGCTTGACTATATAATTGCAGGTCATCAGCATACAGGTGATACGCACACTGAAGTTAGGAGGTTAAGATGTCGTCAGTAATGTAAAGTGCGTCGAACACCACGTGGTCGCTGTATCGGTGAGCCTCGCACATTTGTGTGCCTGCATCGTACACAAGCCAACGCTTCGGTACTGTTGCAAAGCATTGAGAACACAAGAAACGCGAGAAACGATTGATTCTCTAATATTTTCAATACATGATTGATTTTATTTTCACGATAATATTTATTTTGGAGCATATTTAATATTCCGTATACTCGAAAGTCTCTCGCTTCTATTCTGTAACAGTACTTTATCAATTCTCATTTTCTCTGGTAGTAATAACAACTTGGGGGGTAAAGGCTATATCGTTATGAAAAGAAGCATGTTTACGATATTTTTTTGGCGACACAGTTTAATATATATTTATTTATGTAAAAAGTATGTAGTAAAAGGACATTTTAATCACATTTTGTAATATTTTTATGAAGAAATAAACTTTAAAATGAGCCACTTACTGTACATCTTTGCAGACACCTCAAAGAAATTGCGGTGTACAGCATAACTATCACCGGATCATCCGAAAAAAAATTGCAAGAAGATTCTATTACTTTATAAGTTTCTCGAGGTAATGTTGTCGATTTTTTTAAATTATTTTTTATTATTTTAATTCATTTTACAATAATGAAGGTTCCAATTTTCGAAATAAAAAATTTGAACTGAACTGCGAATAAAAATGGACTAACAATTGTGACTAAAAGTTTTAAAAATTAAAAAAAAACCTCGACAGCGTTATCTCAATAAACTTATTGACTAATACAAACTTTTAGAATTTTTTTTCCCAGATCATCCAGTAATGAGTGACACAGTTCACCGCAATGTAACTTTTTTTGCGGCGTCTGAGAGATTGGCTGTCATTAAATCATTTCTGCACAATTGTTAATGAAAATTTCACACAATAGTCTTCAAATAGTAGTGGAATATTGGGCATTCTGTCCCACTTTAAGTTCGCATCGTCGCTATCGCTCCTTGCTCACGTGGGACAGATCGCCCAATATTCCACATTTTAAAAATGTAACCTAACCAAACATTTTTATAAAAAATAATTTATAAAATAAAACTTGCTGAAGCAAATCACCATCTCAACCTATCGCTGTCCACTGCTGAACATAGACCTCTTTAAATGATTTCCAGCCAGACCGGTTCATTGCCACCTGCATCCAATGAGACCCAGCAATTTTCACCAGGTCGTTGGTCCAGCTGGTAGGTGACCGTCCCACACCGCGCCTGCCGGTGCGCGGCTTGAGTGGACAAGGATCTTTTTGCCCCATCGACCGTCCGATCTTCGCGCTATGTGGCTGGCCCATTGCCACTTCAGCTAACTAATCCTGCGAGCTATGTTAGCAACATTAGTTCTTCTACGGATGTCCTCATTCCTGATTCGATCACGTAGAGAAATGCTAAGCATAGCCCTCTCCATAGTTCGCTGCGCGACTTTGAGCCGTCTGAAAAGACCTTTTGTGATGCACCACATCTCAGAACCATAAGTCATCACGGGTAATACACATTGGTTGTACACCTCTGTTTTAAGACACTGAGGCTGAAGCAAATAGGTATCTTTTATGTTTCAACATACGTCAAACGTAAACACATCACTCATATCAAATTTCTCAGTTTTAGTTAATTTAATTGTTGAATATTATATTACTTTCCGTTTCCGCTTAAACATTTCAACAACAAGATTTTTGTGAAATCATCCATTCATCATATTTTATGTCTAATTAATTTTATGTGATCGAATTCTTTTCCTGTTTAAATTGGATATAATGTTATCGGACTCTTTTCCTGTTTGAATTGCATATAATGTTACATTCATAATAAATAATTTTCAACATACCTAGTATAAAAAATGCAACTGCTGATATTTCAAATAACAGCTTTTGACTAAACGTGTAAGAATATATAATTATATGATACAAATGCTTACATGTGTTTTCAAATTAACAAGACAGCTAGCGTCATCTAATGGTCAGGGGAGTAAATGTTTCAACAAGTGTGTCCAATATCTGTTAGATGGCGCTGTGCCTCTCTCATTATTGTTTTTCAGCGTCTAAAATATTACATATAAATAAAATAAAAGTGTGTGTGTGTGTGTGTGTGTGTGTGTGTGTGTGTGTACTTAATTTTAAACAACAGCTTTTGACTAAACGTGTAAGAATAAATATATGATACAAATGCTTACATGTGTTTTCAAATTAACAAGACAGCTAACGTCATCTATCGGTCAGGGGAGTAAGCGTTTTAACAAGTGTGTCCAATATTCGTTAGATGGCGCTGTGCTCAATCTCAAAAATAATTTTAATTGTTTTTCAGCGTCTAAAATATTACATATAAATAAAATAAAAGTGTGTGTGTACTTCATTTTAAACAACAGCTTTTGACTAAACGTGTAAGAATAAATATATGATACAAATGCTTACATGTGTTTTCAAATTAACAAGACAGCTAACGTCATCTATCGGTCAGGGGAGTAAGCGTTCTAACAAGTGTGTCCAATATTCGTTAGATGGCGCTGTGCTCAATCTCAAAAATAATTTTAATTGTTTTTCAGCGTCTAAAATATTACATATAAATAAAATAAAAGTGTGTGTGTACTTCATTTTAAACAACAGCTTTTGACTAAACGTGTAAGAATAAATATATGATACAAATGCTTACATGTGTTTTCAAATTAACAAGACAGCTAACGTCATCTATCGGTCAGGGGAGTAAGCGTTTTAACAAGTGTGTCCAATATTCGTTAGATGGCGCTGTGCTCAATCTCAAAAATAATTTTAATTGTTTTTCAGCGTCTAAAATATTACATATAAATAAAATAAAAGTGTGTGTGTACTTCATTTTAAACAACAGCTTTTGACTAAACGTGTAAGAATAAATATATGATACAAATGCTTACATGTGTTTTCAAATTAACAAGACAGCTAACGTCATCTATCGGTCAGGGGAGTAAGCGTTTTAACAAGTGTGTCCAATATTCGTTAGATGGCGCTGTGCTCAATCTCAAAAATAATTTTAATTGTTTTTCAGCGTCTAAAATATTACATATAAATAAAATAAAAGTGTGTGTGTACTTCATTTTAAACAACAGCTTTTGACTAAACGTGTAAGAATAAATATATGATACAAATGCTTACATGTGTTTTCAAATTAACAAAATAAAATAAAATAAAATAAAATAAAATAAAATTTATTCCCTTTGAAATTTTTAAAAAATTATTTAGGTTTGTCAAAATTTTTGTGACTCTACCGGGGGTTCGGAAATGCTACAGACTGAGAAGAACACCCCAAGAAACTCAGTCCGGTCCCTCTTATTCATCTTAGTATCTAATACAGTTTTGTTTTTTAAATGTAGAAAGGAGCAATTCGTGTCACTGCCAGGCAGTCTTGTCTTCTAGAAAGTCTTTAATGCTATAATAAGCTTTCTGGTACAATTTAAGTTTTACTAGTTTTTTAAATTTATTAACTGACAAACCTGTTATGGCTGTCGGCAATGTATTGTACATTCGAATACAATTGCCCGCAAAAGAATTGCTTATTTTATTAAGCCTAAATCTAGGTACAGCCAATTTATTCTTATTTCTTAAGTTTAGGTTATGGATATCACTATTTTTAATAAATTTACTGTTATTTTTATGAGTATATAATAAGTTTTCATATATGTACTGTGAATACACAGTAAGGATGTTGATATCCTTAAACTTTTCTCTTAATGACTCCCGAAACCCCATACCATAGATAGCCCGGACAGCCCTTTTCTGCAACACAAAGATACATTCGATGTCGGCAGCGTTACCCCATAATAGTATGCCATAGGTCATGACACTGTGGAAGTAGCTAAAGTAGACAAGACGCGCTGTTCTAATGTCTGTCAGTTGTCGGATCTTTTTAACGGCATAGGCTGCAGAGCTCAGTCTGCCCGAGACTCTCCCGATATGAGGCCCCCACTGCAAGTTGGAGTCTAACTTTATGCCCAGAAAGACAGTTTCATCGACCAATTCTACTTGATCATCCCTAATCTTAATACTGGTGTTAACGAGCCTAACATTTGGCAAGGTGAATCTAATACATTTTGTTTTAGTTTCGTTTAACAATAAATTATTAGCGTTAAACCAGTGGACTACCCTAGAGAGGGCATTGTTTACTTCGTCAAGATCGCGTTGTCCACGTTCAACTTTAAATATTAAAGATGTGTCATCAGCAAACAAAACTACCTCGTGATCGTCTCTTATAAGGTGAGGGAGATCATTTATGTACACTAAAAATAGAAAAGGTCCCAGAATTGAACCCTGAGGCACCCCCATTGTTACAGCAGAACCATTTGACTGTTTACCATTTATAACTACTCTCTGTACTCTATCTCTAAGGTAAGAACTAATTAAATCCAAGGCCGTCCCCCGGATTCCATAATGATCAAGTTTTTGAATTAAAGTCTGATGCTGGACGCAATCGAAGGCCTTAGATAAGTCGCAGAATACACCATAAGCATCATACGACTCCTCCCAGGCCTCATATATACACTCTAACAATTTGATTCCAGCATCCGTGGTAGACCGACCGCGCGTGAAACCGAATTGTTTAGTATGGAATAGTTTATTTGTATTAAAATAAACTATACAAGACAGCTAACGTCATCTATCGGTCAGGGGAGTAAGCGTTTTAACAAGTGTGTCCAATATTCGTTAGATGGCGCTGTGCTCAATCTCAAAAATAATTTTAATTGTTTTTCAGCGTCTAAAATATTACATATAAATAAAATAAAAGTGTGTGTGTACTTCATTTTAAACAACAGCTTTTGACTAAACGTGTAAGAATAAATATATGATACAAATGCTTACATGTGTTTTCAAATTAACAAGACAGCTAACGTCATCTATCGGTCAGGGGAGTAAGCGTTTTAACAAGTGTGTCCAATATTCGTTAGATGGCGCTGTGCTCAATCTCAAAAATAATTTTAATTGTTTTTCAGCGTCTAAAATATTACATATAAATAAAATAAAAGTGTGTGTGTACTTCATTTTAAACAACAGCTTTTGACTAAACGTGTAAGAATAAATATATGTTACAAATGCTTACATGTGTTTTCAAATTAACAAGACAGCTAACGTCATCTATCGGTCAGGGGAGTAATTGTTTCAACAAGTGGAAACGAAGCATCTAAAATTCCTCGAAGAGGTAGGCACAGGCATACCAACCAACATAATAGGTGCTGAATTCATCGCTAAGATCTCAAACAAATTTCTGGATTCGAAACCATGACTTTGGTTGACAGATAGTTGGTGTAATAATGTATAATATTAGACTACTTTTATCCTGAGAATATATTTCACCGGTAAAATATCAGCCACGGACGCCCACTAGTACCAGTTATAAAAGACTTAAATTGATTAGGTTTGTTTAAAATATGATTCATGATCAATCGGGCGTAAGCAACATAAATATAATGATACACTTGCAAATATATTTTATTAAGGTTCAATTTGTAGTGAGGTAAATTATTGCTGAATCGAGATTTTATTTGTATAAAACTCGGAATTTTTGAATGAAAAATCACATTCGAACCAGTATCTCACAAGTGACAAGTGACAAGTGACAAGAAATAACCAGATTTCTATCATGTGAGTAAGTTCTTCTTTTAATAGTAGAAATGCTCAGCTATGGACCTAGTTTTTGTCTGCTAGCTGTGTTCATTTTCATCTTCTCTTCATCTTAGTGCATTCTCAGTAGCTACCAAACCCTACTGGGATTTGGAGCCTGGGGTCTTGTTTTATTTGGTTGCTAGAGCAGCTATTGTTTGACTTTTGATTTTCAACATTGATGGTAGCGATTGCTGTCTAACATCCCAACCCCCTAGGAATGCCTTTATCGTTCCCTCATCCGTTAGTCAACAGGTGCACCGCTTAAAGGTGAGGACGCTTGGACCTCATGCACCCATTTTCATATCCTATCTATTCCTCATGATGTTGTTCAGTTACGAACCCGGTTTTTGTCTGTCGGCTGTGTTAACTTTCATGTCCTATCTATTCCTGATGTACTGAAAATCTGAGAATATTTTATTTATGATTTGATTGTATCTTAACAGGTCTGATTCGGAGTTTGAAACGTGTTCTGTAGTGGAGTCTGTTGCACCAAAGAAACGTAAGCCGGTGGAGAAAAAGCAAAAACAATCGAAGATCCTCACTTCACCTCCGTTGGAGTCAGACAGCGTTCGACGAAAAAGAAATTCATCTGACCTTAAAACCACACAGAGGTAGGTTTCACTATGTTCTTTTTTTATACTACTAAGGTGACAGACAAGCTTACGACCCACCTGATGGTAAGTGCTCACCGCAGCTTATAGATGATTGTAACACCGGAGGCGCTACACCCACGCTGCCGACTCTGAACGCCGTATTGCCATGTTGAAATGGATAGGCGCAGGTTGTGACTACCTGCTATTGAAAATTTTCAAGGCGCTCAGAAAAGCATTCAACATGGCTTAACGACTGCCATTTTACTGACAACCGAGACCAACGGCTTAACGTGCCTTCCGAAGTACGGAAACGCTCGCACAAAGAATTGATACAAATTGCTCACCCATCGAGGACCAGCCACAGCGAAACTTGCTAACCACAGTGATCGTGTACAGAACACTGAGACCGCGGGGCCACGAGCGCTTCAAAACTTCAACTTTTTTCAACTAAGTTTGTGTTTTGATTGTTAACATTCATACTTAGTATACTTTGATCCCAAGTTCTTAGTCACTTTGATTCAGTACGTTTATAATTAACACTTTGTTTCTTTTACAGAAAAAATAAACCAAACTTCCTGAATATTTTGCGGTCCGAAGAAGCCAGTTGCAGTGAACCAGAACGACGTGAACTAACTTCCAGTTTCTCGAGCCGTGTTGCAACGGGAACGTCCCGTCGCTCCAAGAAGACGGGAGGAGGGTATGTGATTGATTTTAAACTGTATAAAACTAATGACTACATATCACACGCCGCTGATGTGCGCTATAGGACTGCCCTTGTGACTGTAAAACTACAGTGTGACGAGTCCTCACTATCTTGGGAGTCACTTCAAGAGTTTCTAGGACTCGCATTTAAAGAATTTCAAGACACTGAACCAGTGCATTATTCTGATAAGATTTTTATAAAGTAGTTTTATTCTCTATTTTTTATAAATTAAGCTATAGACTGAAAAAGTTTCGTATGTATTCGGTTTATAAATTGGGTTATATATAATAATAATAATAATAATAACGCCTTTTTGTACTACGTGTAACACATCCGAGGAGGGTATGTGATTGATTTTAAACTGTATAAAACTAACGACTACATATCTGTGGTGACTGTAAAACTACAGTGTGACGAGTCCTTACTATCTTGGGAGTCACTTCAAGAGTTTCTAGGACTCGCATTTAAAGAATTTCAAGACACTGAACCAGTGCATTATTCTGATAAGATTTTTATAAAGTAGTTTTATTCTCTATTTTTTATAAATTGAGCTATAGACTGAAAAAGTTTCGTATGTATTCGGTTTATAAATTGGGTTATATATAATAATAATAATAATGCCTTTTTGTACTGCGTGTAACACATCCGTACCCAGTAAATCATGGATAGGACATTTACGAAGTAGTTTGCATAGGAAAAGTACTCATACAATAAAACATAGTGATGGAGTAGAAATCGTAAACTCAGCGTTTCGCAATCGTATATTAACATATAAAATATTGTCTTGCGATGAACTTCAGGGAGCGTCAGTAGAATCTTTTTTTTTAAATATTCGTAACCAATTAAAATCTCTTCTAATCGAATTTCTTGCTAAGCATAATTGTGTTAAGGTAAACTTTGAGTATTTTGGTACATTTTTAAAATTCAAAGATAATTCCCAAGAAGTGAAATCTTTTGGAACCAAAAATAAAATATTGTATTCTAATTTTGATTTCGAAAAATTTTATATTGAAACAGTTAATTATTTAAAAACAAATATTGAAGAGTTTGAAGGTCGTGATAGTGGTTGGACATTTATAAACCATTTGTATGTTGAGATGAATCTCAATAAATACCAACCACTTGGTGGGTCGAGTTTTATCAGTTTACCCAAATCAATTCAGGCTAAAAAAGCGTGTTTGAATATTATGAATAAAGATCGATATTGTTTTTTATGGTGTGTAACAGCGGCTTTATATCCAACTAAAAAACACCCTGAAAGAACGCATTCTTATCCTAATTTTCGAGAATTATTTAATTTAAAGGGAATGTCTTTTCCCGTGACCTTTAATGATATTAAAACATTTGAAAGAAACAATCCATGTATTAAGTTTATAATTTATGGTTTAAAAAATCATAAAACCTTTGTAGGTCCTTTGTATAAATCTGAAATCGATAAAAAGTACAAAGGAAAAATTATTCATTTACTGTTTCTTGAAAATAACAGCTCTTCTCATTATTGTTTGATCAAAGACTGTTCTAGACTTTTTAGAAGTCAAGTCACATCTCATCACAACAGATTACATCTTTGTGATTTATGTTTAATATTTTTCAATACCGCTGACGAACTTAACAACCATTTATGTGGAGGTATAATAACTCTCCTCCCAAATAAAGGTTCAGTAATTAAATTTAAAAACTATGAACGCAAACAAACTATGCCTTTTTGTATTTACGCAGATTTTGAATCGATGTTACAAAAAAATACTGAGCCTAATAATAATTGTTCTAGTAAAAATACGAATATATTCCACCAACACGTGCCGGTTGCTTTTGGTTATTATATTGTATGCTCTGATGATCCTCGTTATAATCGTTACGTGTCATATCGAGGTAGAGACTGTGATAAGCGCTTTGTTGACTATATAACTAAAGACGTACAAAAAATTTATGATATAATTAAGTCGCCTGCTGCAATGATATTTTCCTCGGAGGACAGGTGTGATTTTGAAAATGCAACACGTTGTCATATCTGCCAAAACTTTATTTTTTGTGACAAAGTCCGCGATCATTGTCATCTTACCGGTCGTTATCGAGGAGCTGCGCATTCGTTCTGTAATTTGCAATATAAAATGCCCGCATTTGTCCCCATTTTTTTTCATAACTTAGCTGGTTATGATTGTCATTTATTTATTAAAGCGTTGGGTGACGTCCCTGGTGAAATAAAAATAATACCTAAAAATAAAGAAAACTATATCTCATTTACGAAATTTGTATCAGTTTCAAATAATAAGTTTTTTCAAATGCGTTTTCTTGATTCATTTAAATTTTTGGGTACAAGTTTAGACAAATTAAGTAAAACTTTAACACCAGAAATGTTTAAACATTTACAAAATCACTTCCCTGTTCCTGATGAATTCCAACTACTTACTCGCAAAGGTATTTATCCATATGAATATATGGATTCCTGGAAACGGTATGATGAAAATTTTTTACCTCCAAAGAAATACTTTTATAGTTCCCTTAATGATGAAAATGTTTCTGAAGATGATTACCGGTATGCAAATTTAGTTTGGTCAAAATTTAGAATTACTAGTTTAGGTGAATATACGGATTTATATCTAAAAACTGATGTGCTTTTATTAGCAGATATTTTTGAAAATTTTAGAAAGACATGCAAACAACATTATCACTTAGATCCATCTTTTTATTTAACTGCACCCAGTTTATCTTTCGACGCTATGTTATTAAAAACAGGTGTTGAATTGGAACTAATTAATGACTTGTCTATGATACGCATGTTACAAAGTGGTATAAGAGGAGGAGTGTGCCTCTGCTCTCACAGGCATGCTAAAGCAAATAACACATACTTAGCTAATTACAAATCTTCGGAACCTGATTCCTATATCTCTTATATAGATTGTAATAATTTGTATGGGTACAGTATGTGTCAATACTTACCATTATCTAATTTCAAATTTCTCACTCAACAAGAAATTGATAATTTAGATATAACTAAAATTGCAATTGATGCTGATTATGGTTATATTTTGGAAGTGGATATAGCATACCCTAAGCATTTGCATAACTTGCACAACGATTTACCATTTTGTTCCGAAAAATGTATACCCCCCGGGGGAAAGAGTTCTAAGCTAATACCTAATTTATATGATAAATTTAATTATGTCATACATTACGTGCATTTACAAACTTGTATGAAACATGGGTTGATATTGAAGAAGATTCATAGAATAATCAGTTTTCTACAAAGCCCATATTTAAAACAATATATTGATTTAAACACCAAACTGAGACAAAAAAGTTCTTCCACTTTTGAACAAGACTTTTTTAAGCTCTTGAATAATAGTGTATTTGGAAAAACTTTAGAAAATACTGAAAACAGGGTTAATGTCCATTTAGTTTCTCAGTGGCAAGATATCGAAAACATAACTAAACGAAGAAAATGCGCTCAAAACCTTATTGCTCGTCCAAATTTCCATAGTGCAACGGTTTTCACAAAAAATCTAGTAGCGGTGCAGTTAAATCCTGAACAAATAGTTTTGAACAAACCAATATATATTGGATTTGCTGTTCTAGAATTATCAAAAAGTCATATGTATGACTTTCACTATTCAGTCATGCAACCTTTTTACAAGGATAGGATACGGATGTGTTACACGGACACAGATAGTTTTGTTTATCATATACAAACCCATGATTTCTATGAAGACATAAAAAATAACTTTTTATCTTACTTCGACACCAGCAATTTTTGTAAAAATAATGTGTATAATTTACCCATACAGAACAAAAAAATACCAGGCTTATTTAAAGATGAAATGGGTGGTAAAATAATAAGCGAATTCGTTGGGTTGAGATCAAAGTTATATTGTATCAAAACCATTGATAGCACTATTAAAAAAGCCAAGGGTATTAAAAAGAATGTTGTACGTGACATTAACGTTTTCGATTACAAAAAAACACTTTACAACAATGAAATTGTTCATAAAACAAATGTTTTATTTAAGTCAATAAAACATGAGCTATTTACATGTGCTGTAACAAAAATTGCGCTGTCTGGTGATGATGATAAACGAGTTATTGCAAAAGATAAGATTTCAACTCGAGCATGGGGTCATACCGATATTTTTAATTTTTAACAAAAATTAGGTGTGCTATCCTGTCTTCACATAGTATTCGCAAATTATAATTATTGTAATCAACTAAACTAACTAAAATTGTAAAATTTATATGCAGTTTTGTATTATTATAAGTACCTAATCTTAAGAAATTAAACCAAGTAAGAGCATGGGGTCATACCGATATTTTTTATTGTGTGCTATCCTGTCTTTACATAGTATTCACAAATTATAATTATTGTAATCAACTAAACTAACTAAAACTGTAAAATTTATATGCTGTTTTGTATTATTATAAGTACCTAATCTTAAGAAATTAAACTAAGTAAAACTGAGAAATTTGGAATAAATGCATTATTATAAATATAGTATTCTGTTTTTTCTTTAATTTCCTAATACATTTGCAATACCTACTATCATGTACCATGAGAGATTTTCGCGGTCGCGGGAAACCGCTGTCGCGCTGGCTATGCCCGCCATGAAACTTGTATGTCAGGATCGTAGTAAGTGGAAATCCTTAGTCTCTGCCTACCCTGATGGGAAACAGGTGTGAAAATATGTATATGTATGTATGTTATGATGTCTTAAGTTACATACTTCGAAGTAAAATTTCTTAGAAATGTGAAATAGGATATCTATGGTTAGTAGTAGTGGACTATTGGACATTCTGAAAAAAATCTTCAAAACCTGGGACCTTGGTAGCGACAGTCACAACCTCATAACACCTGATGATATGCATCATCATTCACGTTACAACACGTTTACAATTCATAAAAATTTCGCAACTTAAGTAAGTACATAACAATGTGCATTACATCATTCTTAAGACATGTTTGAACATGTTCGTCATAGTGAACGATGACACTTGCAAACTTGTAGGGAGTATCTCGTTACAACTTATTGCAAAATAAACTAAATCAACAGGTCAGAACTTGAATTAATACGTAGTACAGTGTATGTGTCACTAGCGGGTCATGTTTCTATTTAATTCACCTATTACTCATAATTACATTCAGTTTCATACTTGTTCTCTTTACATTCACACAAAGCAGTCTTTTAATTAATAATGTTGAAGCAACAGCAGTGCATCTCTGAACCTCAAACCAGTTACTTTGCTACAAGGAATAGGAGGATTCCAAAATACGTAATTAAAATAGATGTATTAGAAGCTGAAGATACATCAGATAACGAAGTAGAAATACATACAAGAGTGAAAACCCAATATATTGTTTACGATCAGTGGGATGAAATATATTATAAAACAGAGAAATTACTGAGCCAAATATTTAAAACGTTAGAAGATCGTGGCAGAGGAGGACGAGGCCAACCAGATATACCTCAACATTAATACATTATAAATAATGGCAGATGCATATGGTGACGGTATTGTTCAATACGCTCAAGACCCCTTTGACTTCTCACATATTTTACCTCTTTCTCCTACGCAAGTTGAACCAAAAAGAAGAAAACCAACTATTTGTAGAAAATCTAAAAAGACAGCTCATAAATCTTTTGTAATCAGCAACCAACCAAAAGGAGTCAAGCTAATTCAGATAAAGATCTTGGACATCACCAACGACAAAGACAAACCTTCGTTGCCGTTTTGTGAAGATAGTGACAGTGTGATACTTAGTGCTCAATACGTAGTTCATGATACAGTTGATGAAATCATGGACATGGCTGAAGGTATTATTAAGAAAATATCTAAGAAAATTCATGGTGATAGCTTATCATTTTAACTAATGTGTTTTTAGTTTTAAGTAAGTTATACATCACCTTAATACTTAGAGATGTACTGCTGACGCTTCAACATTTTGTACGCGTCATTTTTTATCATTGTGTTAGGTTTAAGATCAATGTAATTTTTTGAGACATTAAATAAATGGTATTATGATTAATTTTTTTTTTCATTTCAATTTCGACTTGGGTAGGAAATAGTATGAAAAACAAACACAGTATAGTAATAAAACATTTATTCGGTTTATTAAACTTATGAAATACAAAAATTATTTTCTAAACACCATTGTTTAATACACAATACATTCCTTAAAGCACAATAGTTCTTATGAGCAAAACAATTATACAAAAATAGGTCTTTACAGTAAAGATCACTAAGAGTCTTTAAGTTAGGAATACTTTTATTTTTACATATGTCGGAAACATTATTATGACCACATAGCTCTTGAACCCAATTAATTTTCTCACTACCTTTAACAAGAACCTTTTTTTCCTTCAAATAGGGTTTGATTATTCTAGAAAATTCTCTGTAGTCTATATATCCTTCGCTCCAGCGGTAACCTCTATTCCTTTCAATCCACCAAATGTGTCTTCTTTCTTCATCAGTTAGCGAGGATAACGGGTAAGGAGGTTTTATTAAGAATATATGAGTATGTTCCAACGTAGCTACAGCTAATTCTTTGACTATAAAGTTATTATAACGATCTTTAAAACCCTGAACATCTACTATAATAGTATTTTTGTTCATGATATCTTTCTGACGACGCTACTTAACGGCTTATACTCGATTATACAGTCGTTCAATATAAGACAATATGCTGAAGTTTGATCTGGTATATCAATATCACTTTCAATTTCCACTCTAACATCCACAACAGGACCTGATTTAAGATTATCTGGTTGTCTAGAACAATCTACTACAAATAACGGAGCAATATTTTTAAATTGTTTCTCATTTAATAATGGCTCGGCGCGACGTCCATAATACGACTGTTGAAATCTAGTATATTGTTCATATATTAAAGCAATTCGATTATTCGAGAAACTTGAATTTAAATTTTCATAAGGGAAGTAGGTTGAATTTAGGTATACTCTAACATCACGAACATCACAGTGATCAAACTTAGACATATCCAATTTAGAATTATTTTTTCTATTTGTTTGCAGACCAATAATAACAAATCTTGGTTTCTCTATTTGCGACGATGTTTTTATGGACCAAGTATGCTTAGTAGTTTTTGGTAAAGCCGGATATTCATATAAATCCCAATTCCTAAATATCATCTGGAGTGGTCGATCTTTTTCTAACAGTTTTAACATATTTATTTTTTCCCTATCGGACACTTTGACATGTGGTACACGCCATATTATTTTATTTATAATAATATCTTCTACAGTTTCACCATCGTTAAGTTTTAGGGCGTTCAGATTAGTATTACTTCGTAACAATATTAATTCATTTTTGCTGTTTATCACTACTTTCTTGAAATCTTCTGCAAAACCAAGAATGTTACAGAGGGGTATAGAAGCAGAAAAGCTTCCCCCATTTGCACTATTTATGCCTTCGATATTCCATCCCCAAGCATTAGATGCTTTAGCTTCGTTTTCGTTCATTGATATTAATGATTTCATTGTGGTAGTTATACCAGCGTTTTTTATTTTATCTATTTCCACTCCATTTATCTCATACCTTATATCTTGAAACAAATAAAGTAGACTATTGTTTGTGAAATGAACGTTACTGACTCTTTCCTTCGAATTTCCACCCTTGTTTACAACAACAGTTCCTTCCAAAAACAAAGTGCTTGCTGATGGTAATATATACAAGTCTTGTTGATTAATAGGTATCCTGATTTCATCGCTTCTATTGAAACTTGTTACGTAAGGCTTGTAAGAGTGAAATTCAATTCCTTCCACAGCGTTGTTGTATGCAGGAGTGGACAAAACATCTAGTATATTCATTTCAACAAACCGATCGCTTTAAGAAATGCTTTATTATTGTTATTCAATTTTATAACCCTTTTGGACCGAGCTCTTATTGGTTTGATAGTTTTAGTAGAACTGTTATTTTTAGTTGGATGTACCACATATTTATTATAATCTATCATTGTTTTCTTCTGATATGTAGATACAACTGCACTTCTTCACCTCGCAAATTTATTAAGTTATTATTTATATCCAACAACCTTATCTGTATGCAGCTTATATTGGTTTGATTTATTGGAAAGTAGATTGCGTTTTTCGGAATTTCTATAATCCTGTATCCAGGTGGAACATTAAGTGCAAATTCGTGTAAGATGTGACTGGATTGACCGTTTATATAGGAACCGCTAACTATGTCACATTCAATCCTTATGACAGTCGTTGGCAAAATGTTTACTGGAAACTCTGATACATGATATTTATTTGCTTCTAAGATCTGCTTTTTAAATCCCAATAAACTTCCAAATGTATCTTCTTTAGTAAAATCTATAGTTGATGTACAAAATAACACAGTTTTTAAGGTGTTGTTATTACAATTGAGTGTTATAGATGCATCTTTTATCTCAGTTTTTAAATAGTCACTAATATCTTGTAATTCATAGGTTCCTTCAGGTATCTCAATAACATTTTTAGAACCATAGTATAATTTATTGTTTGTATTATCAAAATTTGGAATAGAATTATATGTAGAGAAATGTAATAATGCACATTCATACTCCTCAGCTAATGGCAACGTGTCTGGATAATAGGTAGATAATACCGATGAGTTTCCAGTTATCGATAAGGTGAGTGACATCTTGCAAATGATGGAAATGAAAGAGTGGTATAAGATTTATAGTATTTTTATTTAAAGTATTATAATTATAATAAAGATTTATAGTATTTAATCCAAAAAGTTTGCAAATAACTTAAACACATATGTCCACAAACTATTGTGTTAAATTGTTGATATCTATCATAGTTATAATGAACATCACAGTTCTTAAAATATAGCATTAACTCTCTTGGCGGTTTTAAATCACCATAGCTATCAAAATATTCACAATAATTGTTTATTTTAACATAAGCTACCCAATGCGTTCCATCATTTCTCGAATTATCTAGGTTAACTATAGCACATTCAATTCGTTTAGGTGTTTTTGGTAACTGATCCTTCATATAAACTCCTCGAAAATGTGGAATACAATGACCATACTTCTGAATATCGATATTAGTTAAAGCGCGATTAGGTAGCTGATCAATTAGTTTTTTGATGGATTTATAAACAATCCCTGACCTTGCTTATGCGGTTTAATGTATAGACCTTTACCTATTGCTATAGCCTCCATAGTTTTATTATGACGTTCAGTTTCTTGTAATTTTTTCTGACCGTGTTTATAATCATTCACAGTTTTTGCAATACCAGCTGCACCACCAGCTAATGCTCCTAAAGCAGATAAACCAGCAAAAATTGGGATTAAAGGTAGAATGCCTCCAGTTTTTGGTATAGGTATCATTCGAGGTACTCGAACTTTTGGAATGCATGGAACTAATTTTCGGGCAACCATATAAGCCATATTTATTAATGACTTATCATCTTTAGGTGAGAGTTTTTTGATTTTTCTTTTTATTTTTTTAACAAAGTTATAAAAGGTCTTAACACCAGCACCAGACTTCAATTTAGCTTTCATAACTTTGTTTACTATCCACGAACTAATCTTTTCCCCTGTTCGAGCATCTTTTGCTTTAAGTCTTTGCTTAGCCATATCTAAAAGACGTAAGTCGGCTTTTTGACGGTTAGGCAAGTCTGTGTAGTTTGCGTATGCAATATCGTGATGCATACAAGCTTCGTCTAACTTATTTACACCTTTATCACCACGTAGTAATCGTTTCGAAAGCTTTGTTCCTGGTCCACAATAGTTATAACCAGGTATGTGTAGTTCGAATGGTAAATGATTAATGATATTGTTTATTAGTCCACCACCTTGCATCGTCCAAAGAATAATGAATATACTTTAAAATTACATATCACTTATATAATTAACTCATTCCACTATTGCAGTATTATCAATCCAACTATTCTCTTTGTTATTCAAACCCAACCATTTTACAAACAGTTTGTTTCCTTTCTTTTTTAATACCTTTTCTATCAAATAGACACCAGGACAGGACGACTTTTGAAGCTCTTGTTCGTAAAAAGTTCCTAATATGACTTGTTTTTGATTATCTTCGATGCGATATGTTATTGGTATAGTGTTATTTATCTTTTTTATAGTAAATAATTCTGTTGACCAGTTAGGAGTGTATCCTTTCTCGAATATATGTTTGTACTTGCTAATTCGAACTTTGTCACCAATTTTAAACTTTGGACGAGATTTTTGGACTACCTTTATCATGGAATTCGTAATATTATTTTTAATGTTAGTTTCATTAAACTTATTGACATTAACAGGTGCAAATTTAATAGTACGATGTTTTGTGTTATTATATGTCTTCACAATACCGTTCAAGCCACCATCTATCCACTTATAGTGTCCGTTCAAGCTAAAGTATTTGTACAATTTATTTTTAATAGTTTTAATAACTCGTTCTACAATTGAAGCCTTTTTGGTTGAAAATGTAGAGTAGTGATTAATATTATAGTTCTGTAAAAGCTTTTGAAATGTAGAATTATAGAACTCAGTACCCATATCAGTTTGCAGATGATTTGGTATCCTGTGATTAGAAGAAAGTATTTTTTCAAATGCAAGAGAGACATCATGTTTGGATTTAGTTTTTAATGGTTCCACCCAAACGTACTTGGAGAAGCAGTCGATAACTATTAAAATATAGTTATATCCTTTATTAAAGGTTTTTAGGTTTTGCATATCAGCTAAATCTGCTTGCCACAAATCATCAATACCTTTTAAAATTACAGATCGTCGAGGAAAATTTTTTCGTGCTGCTTTATGTATTTCATTGACGATTTGTTGTTTCGTCATTTTAACAAACTTTAAGGGCTATGTTTTTCGATCTTTTAATATAGATTGAATTGCGTCTTGAACTAGTTTATCAACTGCTTTTCTTGTGTAAAATTTGCTTTCCAAATGAGTGTCTATCTCAGACATTATTGTTTTTAAAGCTTTCTCTATGTGGTTTTGAACACTATTTGGAATAGAACTTTGCAATTTTCGTAAGTCACGGATTAGTACACCTTTCAATTCATCTACATATGCTTTATTTACTGCATCATCTGCGTCTTGAGGAGGTTTAACAACTTTTAGCCTCGATGTCTTCAAGTCATAATCTCCATAATCAGATTTTATTAATGCGTTATCATTAAAATCAAGTATTTCTGATATCCGCATTCGCTTATGAATATAATGTCCAAATTTGTCTACATTCATATTAAAGGTGTATTATGTTGAACGGTATATAGTAAAATGACACACATATAACATTAGTAGATCTATTTATTTAATGATTTTGCTTTCACGTAGTTCTTCAATGATAGATATTATTTCATTGTCTAGTCCTGTGTTCCCAGCATCTCGAGAAGCAATTAATAACTTTAATCTATCAACCAATTCATTGGGATCATCCCAATATACAAAATCTGTGTTTTTTTTCCACATTTTTGTTGAAGGTAATCCTTTTCCTACTTTCTGTCTACAACTTGGACTTCTACTTTCTTGATCGAAAAGTGGTTTAATAACTTGCAAATATTTTTGTCCTTTATTACTTTTAATTGGTTTTTTTGAATCGAAATCACGACGATGTGCATTCGTTACAAGTAACATTGTCTTATAATTTTGCTTGTCACAGTCATTAACCAAGCTCAGATCAATGTCTTTTTTTAACAGTAACTCTCGCAACCCAGGTGTACTTTCGTATTTGTGTCCGGCTACAGTAATAACTTTATCCCCAATAGTTATGTTAGAGGAACCCAACATTAGCTTTCCACGTTCATTTCTTATACCAAATGGAACATCTGATAGTACTTGTGAAGATAACGACCAAGATGATGCATCTGGATTAGTACCGACTAATGACTGAAATGAAGAGTCCGATGAGGGTTCCGATTCGTTACTAGCAATACTGCTATCATCTGTTTCTTTCATATCTTGGTCTTGCGGTTCATTGGGTTCTACTTTTTCCTCCTTTTTTGTTAGAGCTAAGTGGTTATTAGTGTTGGCTATTAAATTGAGAGATTCTGTGACAGGTTTAAAAACTGTATCAAGAGCATGCTTATTATTATCTTCAAAATCCTTCATTTTACGTATTTTTTTCTTGACAGCTTGTGTCGCATCAACAATTTGTTTTTTCAATGATTTATCCATTATGTAAAATAGGTGGTAATCGAATAAGAATCAATTAAAGAATAACAATAAACAGACTGCAGTCTACTTAAATATTCAAATTTCATCTAATAATACAAATGTGTCAAACGTTTTTCTATAGCAACCATTGTTTTTAGAACAATCTTTATTAATTACCACATAATCAAAAGGTTCTTTCCATATTAAGGAACACATTTCTCGAAATTTCAACCATGTCATATCGGTGTTAACATGTTCTTCATAAACATGTTTCAAATTAACTTCATCTTGCTTAAAAAGCACAATTAGGTTAGCATTATCTCTTACAAGTTGTTGAGGTATTTTGGTATAAGTTTGATTTAAATAAAAACTATCAATCAATTTATGTCTTCCCATGGCAAAATAATCACGTATATTACTTTGATTTTCACATGCTACATCATCAAAAATAATCACAGAATTTGGTTTTGCATCTGAAACTTTTAAAACGTCATCATTTGTCTGATATTTATGAAGAGTGATACCTGGTACTCGTTGTAAAACCTTTTCTAAAAAGATGTACTTTGGTTGATGTAGAGTTTTAGAGTATACATAAACATTTTTAAATGTCAAGCCATTTTCATGCAATAGAAGACCAATTAATAAATTAGTTTTTCCACAATTTGATGGTCCACAAATGATGCAACGTACAGTATTCGGTAATAATTCTCCATGACGTAATTTGTTTTTTGTCAAATCGTCACAGATTGTATTGACCTGTAACGATTGTCTTTGTTTAACGAATTTCATGTTTGCTATGCAATACTGATGGACTCATAATGAAAAGATGAATTTATAACATAAATATTTATAACTACAAGTAGTAGAACCCAACTGGATACAGAAAACGTTGTGGGTTATAAATGGTAAGTAATGAACATGGAGGGAGCTTCAGCAATTTTTATTTTTTAAATTATTTTTTATAAAAATGTTAGGTTAGGTTACATTTTTAAAATGTGGAATATTGGGCGATCTGTCCCACGTGAGCAAGGAGCGATAGCGACGATGCGAACTTAAAGTGGGACAGAATGCCCAATATTCCACTACTTCAAATGTCCTTTTATTTTATACTAATCATTCAAATAAATATATATGAACTGTGTCGTCAACAAAAAGTATTGAAAATATGCTTCTTTTCTAGTGCATTACCCTTATCCCCTCCCCCTTCTTAAATGTTGTTTATCCAAATGCTCACAAATTCAAACGAACGAACCAATTATCAGAATGGATATTCAAAAAATTGTATACGTACACTCAATATTTATTTTCTAAATTTTTCTGTACTTCTGGACTTTTGTATATAATTTCTTCTTGTTCTTTATAGATTTTTTTTCCTTGCGTGTCTAAATAAATGGGAATTAAAATATAATTGTAAGAGCGAAATCCGATAGTTAAATTAAATATCCCAATTTCGAATTTGTCACATTACAGTGAAGAACCTGAAGGTGATCGAGGAGCGGACGAGAGTACGACAGCGCGTTAGCGGACGACAGTACGGTAGCTGTCGGCAATACGGTACCTGATGACAGTGCGGTAACTGATGTTGCTGACAATACGGCAACTGATGATTCGACTGCCGATGAAAATACACACAGCTGTATTATTTGCGGTAAATACAGGATATACGTGAAAAGACGCGCGGTATGTTTGATAAAAGCGACCAACACTTTCATCGAATTTATTAAGGCCGTGTCCACAGAGTACAACAACATCGAGATGCTGCGTAAAATCGAAACTATCAAAGATGACAATTGCTTCTATCACAAACATTGCAAAACAAAGTTTGAATGGCACTGTAAGAATGATCTCGCGAAAAAAAAAGAAAAATCTTGGCACAAAAAACGACAATGTCATACTGACGCGTACGACAAAATTTGCATACTTATTCGCGAACGCGTTGTTGAGAACAATGAATGTCTCTTTTATAATTTCACCTCAGAAAAGTACATCGAGTTCCTGCACGAACAGTTTGACAACGTCTCCAACGTCGAAAAACCGGATTTTTTTTCGTCGCGTCATTTGGAATAGAAGTTATTGGTAACGTTCAACGCTGAAATAAAAATCATTTTCTCGGACAACAAAAAGTATATCGCTCCATACGCTGGTCACATCGTCAGCAATCAAGAATTTTTCAAAAACATCGTAACGAGACAAGCGATATACAACATCGGACAGATGATCAGACGAGAGATAATTACGCGGACAAGACAAAATTACCGGAGGATATAACGGTGCAAGATCTCATCCGAGGTGAATGCGATTCTGTGCCACCGTTGCTATCTTATCTCTTGCAGTGTATCATTTGCGGTGATAGTAAAGGCGTAAGTCAATGTCGTCATGAATTAAAGAAATCCTCGCGCGACTTAAAGATGTTTTCCCTCGGTCAGGACATTATTTATGCAGCTACGAACGGCAATATTAAAACCTCGAAACATGTCACTCTGGGAATGGCGTTAAAGAGTCTCTCGAGCAGCAGGAAAATTGTCGACCTTGTCAACAAATACGGTCACTGCTGTAGCTACATCGTCATCGAAGAGCTAGAGACTGAGCTGACATTCACATCAACGCAACAGAACAAATTATGTCCCGAAGACATAATTCTCGCCGATAATTTGTGTACTGGAGTCGCGTTCGATTACTTCGATCGGTTCGTCAATACTCTCACTGGTAAAGACACTCTCCACGACACTGTCGGGATAATTTACCAAAATATACCTAGTGACGCAAATTTTACCGCTCCAACCGACGCTTCTGTACAAAGTGATGATACTGCAGCCGCTTCTACAGATAAAACGCCGCGACGCACATTGGGGCAAGTTACCCTAATTCCTGGCGGAAAATGCGAAAAATAAAATTCGATTTTGAACTATCTAATACAACTGGCTTCTAGTAGACTAATGCTTCGTTTTGACACTTTCAAATTGACCGATCACTTACACGCATTTCCTATTATAATTGATGTTTGTGGGTAGTAGTGAAAGTGCGACTGATTGTAAATTAAATTGCTTTATTTCATTTGTGTCGTTGTGTCGTGTATTATTATAGGAAATTAGCTTAATTTAGCTATGGAACCTTCAAGTTCAGGTACGTCGCAATATTTTAGCAACATTTAATTTGATATAAGTGTATAGTAAACATATAAAACCAAGGAATACATTTATAATACTACGATTTTTACTAAATTCAAAAACAGTTGAAGTTTTAGTTATGTATTGAAGTGAATTGGAGTTTAGGTTTGTTTTGTAAACAACCCATACAATATCAGCATCTCGAAACTAAAAAAACTTTTTGCTACCTTTTGCTACTTTAAAAATTACAGTGATTTTTGTAGTACTATTTAATATCCATTATGCAACATTAATTATTTTGTTCTAGGAACGAGTTCTAATACAATATTTATTACAAGAAATGAACTTGTTAATATAATGCGATGCTCGGGAGAAAAAAACTTTAAAAAACAATTAAATTTTTTGATTTTTGAGTTGCGAAAACGAACAAAATGTGATGATAAAGATGATATTAATTTTAATCAAAAATTGAGTCAATTTAAATATGAATATAGGTCAAGATGGTCAAAGGCTTGTAGAATTGATAAAAAATTTAGAAAAAGTAATAAGGATTGGCTTGAGGCATTAATTTCGTTTCCTATCATCACGGAAAAAAAAAATTAAAGAATAATCGCGGCCGACCGGAAATTTCATTTGAGTTATCATCTGAACGATCAAAACGGGCCAAAACGCAGTGTTTGCGGGAGTCAACTTCTGTCTCATCATTAGTTAACGCTACTTGTATGAGTCTTCGCGCTGATGGACAAATTCAAGCATCAAATTTTTTAAAAGATATTGTCGATAATCCCGATGCTGCCAAAGTTTATAACGAAACTTGCACATTGACTCCAAAAAAACAATGTTTGTCAGCCGAAGATGCTCTGGCTGTTTTAATTAATGGAGAATTATCTCGAGAACAATATGGTGTAATAAGACAATGTGCTCCTGATAAATTCCCATCCTACAAAACTGTACAAACAGCAAAAAAGTTATGCTATCCTAAAAATATTACAGTGAATGAAACTAGTGCTTCGGTCCCATTGCAAGCTCTTTTAGATCATACTACAGAACGGTTGTGCCAAACATTGATACCTGTCATTAATTCACTTGAAAAAGTTAATGATTTTGTACTTATTTCTAAATGGGGATTTGATAGATCTTCAGGGCACAGTTCCTAAAAACAAGCGTTTTGTAATTTAGAAGCAGACGATTCAGCTGTTTTCATAACATGTCTAGTCCCAATCCGTTTAGTATCTGGAAAAACAATAATATGGCAAAATCCGAGACCAGCTTCCACTCGATACTGCCGCCCCATTAAAATAGAATTTAAGAAGGAATCCACTCTAGTTTCAGTTACAGAATGTCTGTAGTATAGAAGATGAAATTAAAAACCTTACGAAAAGCAATGTGACCATTGAGACAAAACAAATAGAGATTAGTCATGAATTGATATTTTCAATGGTAGACGGAAAGGTCTGCAATGCTCTTACAGAAACTACATCGACAATGAAATGTTTCTTATGTGGTGCAACATCTAAGCAATTTAATAATATCGATGAAATGATTGTTAAAACAGTAAAAACTGAAAATTTGCGATTTGGTCTATCAGTATTGCATGGTTGGATTAGTTTTTTTGAATGTTTCCTGCATTTATCCTATAAACTGCCCATAAAATGTGGCAAAGTCGTGGTGCTGATAATAAACAAATAGTAACTGAGACTAAAACTCGAATACAAAGAGAATTCAGAGAAAAATGCGGACTTATTGTTGACAAACCCAAGCCTGGCTTTGGAAACTCTAATGACGGCAACACAGCAAGACGTTTTTTTCAAAACCCGATATTGTCTGCTGAGATTACAAAAATAGATATAGATTTGATAAAAAAACTGCATACTATTTTAATAGTGGTGTCAAGTGGGTTTGAAATAGATGTCGAAAAATACAGATCTTACGCATATGATACAGCCAGATATTTTGTTTCCTTGTATCCTTGGTACAATATGCCTCCAACATTACACAAATATCTTATTCATGGGCCAGAAATATATCCTCAGCACTTTTGCCTATAGGACAGTTAACGGAAGAGTCACAAGAGGCTAGGAACAAGGACTTCAAAAGATACAGGGAGCATAATTCACGAAAATGTAGCCGTGAAAAGTCCAATAGAGACATTTTTATTTTTTTTATTAAGTTCTGATCCCTTGATATCAAGAAAGAAAAATCCTCAGAATCTTCCGAAAGAAGCATTATATTTATTAAAAGATCCATCACCTAACAAAAATTGTGACGATAATGATGATGATGATGACGATGCATTAGTGTATGTTTAAAATATTTAGCAGGTCCTTATTTAACAATATTAATATATATATATACTAATTTGGAATATTATACTGTAGAAGTCGACTTGTCTATGACTAGATTTCCAATATAAAAAGGCGCGCAATGTAGTGGACGCCCTCTTTTCGACGGTCGACCGCTGCAGAGTAAAGAACTACACACCCTGGTGATCAGTGTGATCCATGTGATATCAGTGTCGTCGTGATTGTAAGAATGTTCTAAGTTATTTACTGATTAGCTACTTGTGTAATGATTACGTTCAGGGAGTAGTAAATTTGTTAAATAAAGTGATAGAAATCTGCTTTGTTGGTCTCCGTGTATATTTTTTTATTAACATTCCTGGTGATTGCTAACATCAGAAGTGGGATTCTTACCTTATCGCCAACTCTTATCGAAACATAAGAAACGTAATCATTACAAAGTACCCTCTTTTAGTGAGTTGTGTATGTTTTACGCAAGTTTTGTGTGTTTTATCTCGTGTAATTATGCCTAAAACGCATGATTCAGACCGTAAATTGCATAGTTGGATTGCACTGACACCATCGTGAGTGCCACGTGTCGTGTAATCGGCATAGATTTCGAATTTTTCGCTATCGGTCACGAAGGGTATTACGGGAATACCGTTCGTAGCCGTCGCCATCTTAGACACCGCCATCGCGGTCTCGGATCCGATCTCGTTCGTTGTTACACGCACGGTTTCTTTCTGAGCGAGATGTTTCTACAACTTGCCATAAAGAAAGCGAATTAGTACCGAAAGTGGCAAGCCCGTGAACTTTTCAAACGTCCAGAAACTGTCCTCTGTCACTCTCCTATACAGTAACGGCGATAATCCTACTGCCCGCCCGATCCCGGAGTTCCAAATCAACGCGAGGGGCGTTGGGGAGCGCTACAAGCGCTAAGCTACGCGATGCGCGTTGGTGCGCGCTACACGCTGGTCTGCGCGACGCGCGTTGGTGAGCGCTACAAGCGCTAGTCTACACGACGCGCGTTGGTGAGCGCTACAAGCGCTAGTCTACGCGATGCGCGTTACTGTGCGCTGCACGCGCTAGTCTACACGACGTGCGTTGGTGAGCGCTACAAGCGCTAGTCTACGCGATGCGCGTTACTGTGCGCTGCACACCCTAGCCTACACGACGTGCGTTGGTGAGCGCTACAAGCGCTAGTCTACGCGATGCGCGTTACTGTGCGCTGCACACCCTAGTCTACACGACGCGCGTTGGTGAGCGCTACAAGCGCTAGTCTACGCGATGCGCGTTACTGTGCGCTGCACGCGCTAGTCTACACGACGTGCGTTGGTGAGCGCTACAAGCGCTAGTCTACGCGATGCGCGTTACTGTGCGCTGCACGCGCTAGTCTACACGACGCGCTGCACGCTGATCTGCGCGACGCGCATTGATATGCGCTACACGCGCTAGTCTGCGCGATGCGCGTTGGTGTGCGCTGCACGCGCTAGTCTACACGACGCGCTGCACGCTGGTCTGCGCGACGCGCATTGATATGCGCTACACGCGCTAGTCTGCGCGATGCGCGTTGGTGTGCGCTGCACGCGCTAGTCTACACGACGCGCTGCACGCTGGTCTGCGCGACGCGCATTGATATGCGCTACACGCGCTAGTCTGCGCGATGCGCGTTGGTGTGCGCTGCACGCGCTAGTCTACACGACGCGCTGCACGCTGGTCTGCGCGACGCGCATTGATATGCGCTACACGCGCGTGCATTGATATCGCGTTATGCGTCTACGTTTACGCGATGCGCACGGGTGCGCGCTACACGCACGCGCCCTCGGCTGCGGTCAGGAAGTGCCAAGCTTACGAAAAGGTAAAGGCCTTATAATTTTCACCTATTTTTAAAACTCTTACAGATCCTACAAATTCTAGATCTTGTAGGATATTTTCGTAGACATATCCAGAACTGTGTTACAAGGATTGACTGAAAAGTTTATTTGGAGTTCACATCAATAACAAATTAGACAAGGCTTGATACGATTGTCTGACGAGAGTGACCAGTGAACCCAGAATCAGAACCTCCCACGGAGAATCACACGGACGCAAGTTAGGTACGCAGGTTAGTAGTATCTAGTATTGACCTATGCTGATGATGGGAAGCGTGTGGTAGCATACTCCATTCGGTAAAGTAATCGTTAGCTGTCGTAAAAGCTTCATAACACTTTTGCTATAACTTTGTTAAGTTACCCTCAACGTTTTTGTTATTACTTTATTAGGTTACTCTCAAATTGACAAAACATAAAAATGGTCTGTTCCTAATGGTCGATCCGAACACAGGATTCCGCTTTCCAGCAAAGAAAAGGAGTTCTACTGCCACATGCTGATTATCTCAATCAAAATTTTATTGGTCAGGTCAGTAAAATATCAAGGCCTCTTGACTGGACACAAAAATAATAGACTGCAGAGGGCATGGTTCTGTCACGTGAAGTAGTGTAAGAAAGCGAGTTTTTCGATCAACTTGCGTAAATGTGTTTTACTTAGAACAGGGCGAGCTATACTTAGGGTGTCTCTGAGAGATAACATCCGAAACTATGTTATCTATTAGAGAATCAAAGTGGTCATTGTCAACATAGCTCGCAGAGTAAGTGCATCATAGTGGCCATTGGCTGGCCACATCTGTTGTAGAACCAACGACCTGGACAAGGCCGTAGGAAAGGATGCGAAAGGCGTAGAACCGTGTAAATTGGGAGAGGTCTACATCCAGCAATGGACTGCTGTAGACTGATTTAATTGATGATTGATTGAGAAGTCATAAACTTGTGCTTTTTGAGTTTTTATTTCCGAACATAAAACCCCGTTTTCAGTAATACCTATACATGGATGCATTGGATCCCCAACCGGAACCCGATGATTATAATTTTGTGCACTAGCTAGTTGATGCCTTATAGGCCCCCGAGACGATCATGCCTTGCAATTGTCAATCACGTTAAATATTAATGGAAGTTGCTTCAGTTTGCGTGATTGCTTTGCATGTGTGTGTGCATCGACGTATACGTGCACATGAAATTCTACGTTATTGACAATTGTCAATTGATCATGTCGGGACCCCTTTAAGAACATACATTTGTTTTCTTTTTCAATTCTAGACAGGATGTTGCCGAACGGTTTGGGACAATGACAAATGTAGTGTTCCTTTTCTGTACAGCAACGTTGATTTTACTGTCAAAGGTTTGAGTCTGCTGGTTGTGTGAAATCCGTGAAAGACATGAGGCCAGAGATTTAGGTACTACGTTACACCAAAGATGCACCACGCAAGCAGACAGGTCCACTTAGGCTCGAACTGTACTCAACGTGATCTGAATCGAGGTCAATTAATTAACCCCCGACGAAAACGCGTGTTGTTGTGGGTGTAACCTGTGTGTTTGTTTGTGGCATCACAGCTGCCTAAGGAATGGGCCAATTTGGATGCGGTTTGTTTTTATTTCAGAACCGAGGTGATTAATGTGTTTCTTAGCTATACCTACACTTTGAACATCATCATTTCCTAGGTGATGAAGGGATTTCCCCTAAGCTTCGCAGGACTGATGGATCTGAAATTCGACGTACTGCTGCTATAATGGTATTTCAGCGATATGGAAGCGTGGAACTTACTGCTGTAATGGGTAGTCTGCGGGATGCCCGCATCCTCAGAGGGATGCAGCATTTGCACCAAGATGGGGCTCGTTACAGCGGTCTTAGTATCGAAGTATTGCTGATGAACACTTTAAATATTTGTGTTTAAGTATTTTTGTGGAAGTTACAGCTGACCTTAACGTTATTAAACGGAGGACGTCTCATTTTTTCCTGGGTCTCATAAAGAGAAACTAAACTACCGTCCCAGTGATTTGGTCGCTAGTCTGAGATGTGCCATTTTGAGGTTTGCAACTAAACTGTAAAACAAAAAGGTGCAGAAGTCCCTACGACCGGGTTACTGAAGAGTAACTAGGTACAGTAAGGTTCACACGTGGATCGTAATAGAGGTTCACCTCGCGTGTTTAAATGTTAACAATTTGTGTTTTCACAGGTTCAATGTAAAAATGCAAGTTGGACCCTGGTATGGTAGATGGTGGTCCATGCGAGCGCTGCCGAGCGGATGACAGGCTGCGTGCGGCCCAGTTTATGGTGGTATGGCAGGACGAATGGTGGCCTGATACCTGCACTGCATTCTTCGAGTGGCGAGTTGACGGTAATATTGACAACATTTACTATGACAGGTTCTTGTATGGGTAACCACCACGTGACCACTTTGTTATTTTGCGAGCGTTTCGTGCTTCGGAAGGCACATTAAGCCGTTGGTCCCGGTTGCCAGTAAAATGGCAGTCATTAAGCAAAGTCGAAGGCTTTCATGGGCGGCTTAAAATTTTTCAACAGTGGGCAGTCACAACCTGCGCCTGTCCATATCAGCACGGCAATACGACTCAGCACAGCACCTATTACGTGGTACAACATCTATAGGTGAAATGTGGGCATATAATGTGCTTCTGCCTACCCCTTAGAGGATAAAAGGCGTGACCGTATGTATGTATGAGTTGTCGGTGTTGACTTAAGTGACGTGTGCCTGACGGGTGCGTGTCATGTGAACGCAGCCAGTGTTGGTGAAGGAACAGAATACGGGATGTTCCATGCTGACATGCTGGGTGCCAGTGTTCTGTATGGGTACAACTTTTGTACATAATTATGGGTACTAGTTTTATGTATAAGTGTTAGTTTCGTATATAGGACGGACTGCGGGACGTTCTTATTGGCAGACTGTGGGATGCCAACTCCATGTAGAGGACGGACTGCGGGACGTTCCTTTTGGCAAATAAACTGCGGGATATTTGCCCTACGTGGTAGTGTAAAGATGAATGTCGGTGTACAGGACGGACTGCGGGACGTTCCTATTGGTATGCCTGTGGGATGCCAATTCCCATGTAGTTAGAGGACGGACTGCGGGACGTTCCTTTTTCGGCAAACAGACCGTGGGATGTTTGCCCTACAATGAATTGGTAGAGTGATGATGAATGGTAAATACTTGAATCCAAGTGTGAATGAATCATAAACCTCGTATGAATCAGAAATCCTCATATAGCTTGGCTTTTAATGTGCGAACGTAATCACATTAAATGAATGTGGTGATGTATGATAAGCTGTGTGCTATTTATCTTAGCTAATGTATTTTGGACTGTACGTTAGAAGGCCTTGAAAGGTTGATGGATACAACAATTAGGTCTTTGTGTTACATTGACACATAGTAATGACATGTTATTTCTAATTGATTTTAGAAGCCGCCTCGATGGAAGCATCGCAGCTCCTGCCGATGAGCGTGTTCAATCCCGAAGCTAGTCCATCTGTACCGATGACTGTTGAGGTTCAGACATCTTATATGCAGTCGAGGACGATGCATGGTCAGGAGAGGCCGTGTAGAAGTCGACTTGTCTATGACTAGATTTCCAATATAAAAAGGCGCGCAATGTAGTGGACGCCCTCTTTTCGACGGTCGACCGCTGCAGAGTAAAGAACTACACACCCTGGTGATCAGTGTGATCCATGTGATATCAGTGTCGTCGTGATTGTAAGAATGTTCTAAGTTATTTACTGATTAGCTACTTGTGTAATGATTACGTTCAGGGAGTAGTAAATTTGTTAAATAAAGTGATAGAAATCTGCTTTGTTGGTCTCCGTGTATATTTTTTTATTAACATTCCTGGTGATTGCTAACAATACCTTATTAAAAAAATCTCTTTGTATTCGAGTTTTAGTCTCAGTTACTATTAGTACTTTCCGCGAGAATGAATGAATGTGTGACAGATTATGAATGTGTAAGCCCAAGACTCGTTTGGTTGAGGCTAAAGGTTGGACTCACCCGCATCTTTGTGTTAGGAGTGTATGCTCTCAGGATGCGCGGTGGCGCCGATCCTCAAAAGACCAGAATGAGAGGCAGCATTCTGGGAGAGTGTGAACGATATTCTGGGTGAATGCAAACGAAACGAAAGGATTGTAATGTTAGGTGATTTTAATGGATGGGTTGGAGTGAAGCGTGATGGATATGAAAGTGTATTGGGAAAGTTTGGGGATGAGCGAGTGAATGAAAATGGCGAAAGTCTGCTAGAAGTATGTTTGGAGAGGAATCTTGTGGTAACCAACACCATCTTTAACCACAAAGATATCCACTTGTATACAAGGAAACCAGAAAGCCAGAGAAGCATGATTGATTTTGTGATAGTAGACGCAAGAATGAGAAAGAATGTCCTGGACACCCGGGCATACCGCGGTGCCGGTATTGACACAGATCACTTATTGGTGATTAGCCGAGTAAGAGGTCTGATTCAGCGGTGGCGGCATCGTGCGCATAAGCCCATTAGAGTACTGGAGCACATTAAGTCGAAAATTTGAAAGATATAAGCATGAGAGAGGAATTTGTGAGTAAATTGAGCGAGAAATTGGAAAACTCAGAGGAAATATGTGAGATTGAAGAATTATGGAAGATGATTAAGGAAGGTCTCGTAAAAGTTGCAGTGGAAGTATGTATGCAGTCGTTCTGTGCGTGCGGCGCACTCAACACGGTCGCACCGCGCGCGCGTCGCTTGCACTGCTCCTACCTACCCGACCGGTTTACCGCGCTCTCAAAAATAGTGATGGGACAAGTCGACCTGTCGACTTGTCACTTGTCGATAAGTGCAGCGAAATGGATCGATTCTTAACACGTTCCAATTCGTTAGGCAAACGCCCCCTTGAAGAACCTTCTGACACCAGCGAATGGAAGATACCGAAATATGCAGCACGTCCAGTGGAAAAACGAACATCTAATCCGATCAAGACGTCTAACAGGTTCCAGCAATTAGAAGGTGAGAAACCTAACTCTGACTCATCCACCAAGTTCCGGGAGGCCATTGCACCCAAGAAGACAAATCGCATCCCGCCGATCATCCTGGAGATACAACCCACCTGGACACACGAATACATCAAGACTACCATTGCCACCTTCTCTAAAAGTTTCCACCTCCAGTACCGTGGTAAGAAAACACTAGCAGTTTTATGTCACAGTTCAGAAAGCCATCAACTTGTGAAAGAGGGTCTCCGGTCACGTGATATCCCATTTCATACTTTCTCGCGTAAGGATGAGAAACTGTATAAAGCCGTCATATTTGGTCTCCCTGAATATGTGGAAGACGTCCTCCAAGGCGAACTTCTTTCCCTGGGGTTCGCTAACGTCGCTGTGCGTAAAATGAAAGTACCAAGCGATAAACCTTCATACTGTCCTCCATTTCTGGTTCAACTTCCACCAGGCACAGATTTTGTCAAATTTCGGCAAATCAAACTCCTCTGTAATACGGTAGTACAAATACGAAAGTATCAGAGTAACAACCGCTACGGCACCCAGTGCTATCGATGCCAAGGCTTTGGTCACTCCTCTCAAAATTGCAACCTGTCGCCACGCTGCGTAAAATGTACGGAACAGCATCGCACCGCAGACTGTCCTAAGAAAACTCGTGACGATCCGGCCAAATGCTGTAATTGTGGTGAAGACCATCCTGCAAACTTTAGACAGTGTAAAGAGCGTGAGAAATATCTTGGAATCCTAAGGGAGCGTCAAGAGCAACACAAAGCAAGAACCTACAAAATGTCAAAACCTGCCTACGTTAACGGTCGGTCCTGGAATGCTGTGGTCTCTACAGAAGACAAACCCAACTCGGGTTATGAAGAAACCAACTATCCTTCAAAATCAACCGCACAAACAGGAACTCATGATCAAACCACGAAAGATATGCTAGAGATTCTCATGACCATTAAGAATATCAAAAATCAATTTGTAAATTGTCATAGTATGATGGACAAAGTAATTCTCATTATTACACACCTCGGTCAATATGTCTAATCCTAATAATATAAATTTGCTGTACTGGAATGCAGATGGCATTCGTCCCAAAATTACTGAACTGCTTAATCTGGCTAGTGATCTGTCTACAGACATAATAGCATTGTCTGAAACTAAACTTTCACCGCAATCCAAATTGGATACTCCTGGGTATACTTGCTACCGGCAAGACAAAATACTTGACAACTACGGACAGGGTGTTGCGATATTAGTAAAGTCAGATATCTCCCACACTTTTCTACCATTGCCTCCAACCAAAAATTTAGAATGCGTAGGTATAGAAGTTCTCATCTCAGGGCGTAAAACCACGATCGTTTCGGCCTATCAATCACCTAACTTGCCCTTGATCCCTGATGATCTAGATGCCATAATAAACACTAATAAACGACTTTTACTCATGGGCGACCTGAACTCAAAGCACCCCTACTGGCATTGTGTGGCTGCTAACACTCATGGTGAGATCTTATTTAACCACATGATAACCAATGACTATGAAATACTGGCCCCATTACTCCCTACTCTTGTCCATTATAATAGTTCTAATACCCCATCTACTCCTGATATTGCCATTTCCAAAGATGTTCTCTACCTTAGTGAGCTTCGTACCTTAACAGGTCTGGCCTCGAACCACTTACCTGTTATCTTTCAAGTTAATGGAGATGTGCCTCGACAAGAACGAGTAATTCACAATTACCGCAACGCAAACTGGCTCGCTTATAGAACGTTTATAAACAAAAATCTCAATCTTACCGTCGAAACTTTTGATAGTCCTGATTTTATCAAAATGTCCTTGGAACATCTTACTAGCTTAATTCTTCATGCCCGTGACGTGGCCATTCCTAAATTGAGTACCGTAAGTGCCTTTAAACTCCCTCGACGTATTCGAAACAATATTAAAATGAAAAACTCGATCAAAACCCTAGCGCTAAAAGAACGTAGACCAATTTATAGAAAAGACTTATTCACCCAAGTATATAAACTTCAAAAATCAATAAAATGTGAGATACAGGAATTTAACGACAATATCTGGAATAACAAATTATCTAAAGTTGACAATCCGAAATCTGACTTATGGCGAGTGGTTAGATCAGTCAATAAACAGTCCCAGTCTATCCCTCCTCTTAAAGTAACTGACAATAAATTCACGTCCTCTGTTGAGGAACAGTGCGAAGTCCTAGCGACCACCTTTCTGCAGAACTTGAACCTTACAACTCAATGGGTAAGTGGTGATGATATTGAGTCTGCTGTAATTGACTCAGTGAAAGGACTTGACCATTCCTCAACTGATGATTTTGTTCACCTAGTCCGACCTAAGGAAATACGGAAACTTTTAAATAAATTAAAACCTAATAAAGCCCCAGGACACGATGAAATAGGAAATTTATTACTTAAAAATCTACCCCAAAAAATGTTAGTCCAGATAACAAAAATTTTTAACAGTTGCCTTCGACTTAATTATTTCCCAGCATCTCTTAAAAGTGCTAAAGTCATTGCTATCAAGAAGCCCGGTAAAGACCCAGCTGTGCCAAGCAGCTATCGACCTATAAGTTTATTGCCAAGCATCAGCAAGCTCCTTGAAGCAATTATTTTATCACGTCTGACTAAAACTGTAAATCATTTACTGATCCCTGAACAATTTGGATTCAGAAGCTCCCACTCAACCACACAACAATTAACTAGAGTGGCCGAGCATATAACCCACAACCTGAATCTAGGACTATCTACTGGCATGGTTCTGTTGGACATTGAAAAAGCCTTCGATACTGTTTGGCATAAAGGCCTCTTACACAAACTTATTGCTTGCAAAGTACCCCTACCTTTGGTTAAACTTATACAAAATTACTTAAAAGATCGTACCTTTACTGTTTATATTGACACAACACATTCTGCTCCATATATCATGCCCGCTGGCGTGCCCCAAGGATCAATCCTTGGTCCTTTTTTATTTATTTTATACTTGAATGATATTCCGAAACAACCACGCTGTCATCTTGCTGTCTACGCAGATGATACAGCTACCTACACAAGTGACCAAGACGTCGATATTATTATAGGCAGATTAAAACTCTCTTTAGAACTTCTGAGCAATTTCTTTACATCATGGAAATTGAAACTAAATGCAACAAAAACGGAATCTATTTTGTTTACCTCAAAACGTTTGTTGCCGAAAATATTGGTAAAAATAAATAATTTCAATATTCCTTGGAGTCTATCTGTTAAATATTTAGGTCTTGTTCTGGATAATCGATTAAATTGGAATAAAAATACTGAGGCACTTATAGCGAAAAGTACTAAAGCTCTAAATTCATTACGACCTATTTTAAATCGCAAATCCCCTCTTGGTCCACATACAAAATTACGAATTTATTCCACTCTCGTGAGGCCGTGTCTCACCTACGCGGCACCGGCTTGGTGCTGTATATCTGACACTAAATATAATAAACTTCAAGTTGTCCAAAACAAAGCTCTTAAAATATCATACAATACCCAATTTCGTACAAATTTAAATAAACTACATAATCGTATAAAATTCCCATTACTTAAAGATTATATATTAAAATTATCCAGAAAATTCTATCTATATAGAAATCCTAAAAATAAGAATCCTTTAATCTCAAACATAGGCAAAAGCAGATTATCGACACTCCCGTACTTGACAAAATATCGATACCGCCTACCGCATCACTACTTCCTCAATGCATCGTGACGTCGGCCTTTGTAACACAAGATGCGTTTTCGTTCGAGTCGCATCATTTTTATCATTCGCCTACCCGTTTTGCAATGTATAACAAACTAGTACATAGCAATGTTTTTTAACTTTGTAAGAATGACTTTGTTCTATTTATACCTAAGTATAATTTTGTTTACTTTTATATAGTTCATAAGTACCTATCAAAATAAATGTAATGTGAGTCCATTCTAAGACGTGCACATTCTATCATAAAGGTGTACATGTAGCAAATTATCTTGTTTACTTTGGTTGCGCATGGTAATTTAATTGTGTTGTTATTTAAGAAATATATGTTCTAAAGACGTTTAGTCTAAATGTTCATAATAAGTTCATATAAGTGTATACAAAATGAATAAGATCTTTTGTTAACGAATTTGTAAAATTAATGCTAAATAAAGAATTTTAAAATCAATCATCAATCAGTGGAAGTATGTGGGATAAGCAAAAGGCGACATGGATGTCAGGTAAAGAGTATGTGTGCAGAAGTTTTAAAAGTTTTGTCTGATAAGAAGCAAGCATGGTTGAACTGGCTGGCTACAATGGCCAATCAAAGAATGCAGAAGGCAACGGATGAGGATGTAAAAATGGCAAAGGATGAGTATAAAAGGTATAAGCGTGTTGCGAAAGAAGTGATAAAAGGTAAGAGAGAGAATGATGAGGATGACTTTCATAACAGGTTATCTGATGACTTCCAACAGAATATAAAATTCTTTTGGAAGTCTATAAAAACAATGAGGACTGAACAGACTACCTCACAATTTAAACAAATCAGAAACCATGATGGCAGTTTTGTGATAGGAGAGGAATGTGTGTTAAAAAGGTGGAAGGAATATTTTGAAAGTTTATTTGAAAAAGAGGATATGCAAAGGGAGACTCATGTCTCGGAAATGAATGAACTTGATAATGAAAACCACTTAAGTATGGAAGAAATTGTGGAAGCGTTGAATAGTATGAAATTAGGAAAGGCTGCTGGGATTGATAGAATTTCTGTCGAGATGCTGAAAGCGGGTCGTGGCGTGGTAGCTTGCCAGCTGTACCGCCTTTTCAATCTTTGCTGGCGAAATGGCAGAGTACCAGAAGAATGGTGCAAATCGGTCATAGTGCCGTTGTACAAAGGTAAAGGGTCACAGCAAAAGTGCAAAAACTACCGCGGCATAAGCTTGCTCAGTGTCGTAGGCAAATTGTATGCGAAAGTTTTGATTAAAAGAGTGATGAATGAATCTGAAGGAAAAATGTGGGATGTACAAGCAGGATTTATGAAAGGAAGGGGATGCACGGATCAGGTCTTTTCACTAAGATGCCTAGCTGAAAAGTTTTTGGCAAAACGCCAAAAAGTCTATTGCATCTTCGTGGACTTAGAAAAGGCCTATGACAGAGTGGTGAGGAATGAACTGTGGTCTACACTGTTCATGTATGGAGTGAACAGCAACTTGATACGAGCATTGAAATCTCTATATGAGGGCTCCAGTGCTTGTGTCAGGATAAATGGAGCTTGCACAGACTTTTTTCCCATCGAAAAAGGTGTGAGACAAGGCTGTGTAGCGTCACCATGGCTGTTCAACCTTTACATGGACAGTTGATTAAAAGATCTACAAGAGTGTGCGTATGGACTAAAAATGAATGAGCTAACCGTCAAATGCCTCCTTTATGCTGATGATCAGGTAATACTGGCATCATCGGCGGAGGAGTTGCAGTTGATGGTTAATATAATGAACGATGCGCTTAAAAGGAGATTGCTGTACATAGAGGAGTGCTTGTCCCTACACTTATGCATGGTAGTGAAAGTTGGGTGTGGCAGGAGAAGAATGAAAGTAAAATTAATGCAGTGGAAATGAGAAGTTTGCGAAGTATAGCTGGAGTGACATTGATGGATAAAGTAAATAATAGTGTGATAAGGGAACATTGCGGCATGACAGAAGATGTAGTGACTAAGATAGAGAAAGGGATGCTCAGATGGTTTGGACATGTGGAGAGAATGGATGGAAATAGGTTGACGAAACAGATTTATGAGGCGAGAGTGAATGGGCAAACTGGTAGGGGTCGACCTCGGCATACTCAAGTCGATAAAATCGATAATCTTCTGAGAAAAGGCCAGGTCAAGAGTACCCTTAACCGAAGATCATGTATGAAGACACTTATGAAAGTTGAAGAAGCGAAAGTTGTTTGCCAGGATCGTAGCAAGTGGAAAGCCATAGTCTCTGCCTACCCCGTTGGGAAACAGGCGTGATGTTATGTATGTATGTATGTAAAAAAATGTTTTCGTTTTTTGTTAACTACAAGAATAATAATAAAATTCTTTTCAAATGTTAAATATTTTTTTAAGCGTTCCGTCCTATTAACGATATGCCTCACTAGTGAGTTAAAAATAGGATATGCAACTCGTACAGTCCGTAGGCGATTGCTTACACTGACAGTTGCGCGGCGATTCCAGTCGGCTAATTACCGCCTGAGTTGCATAATATACTATAAATATCTATTTTAGTTATATTTAGCATCCACAAAAGTAATATTACTAAACAATGTATTTAATGCCAAGAAAAAGGGTATCTTGCCCCAGTGTGCGACGTCGAAAAAGAAGATGTTTCGACGCTATTGTCAACGAAATCGTGCCTTACACGAAAAAACCAAAAATCGATTCCTACTTCTCAACTCCCAGTATCGGTCAAATCTCAATCAAACTTGAAGTTTTTAAGACGTGGAGGAACCTTGATCTTGCTTGGCTTCAATCACGACATGTGTTATGAATATTCGGTGAAAGGTGGTTTTGTTATTCAAAAGATTTAAGTTGCCAAAAACACGAAGAGGCAGATACGAAGATCGTTTACCATGTCTGCCAAATGAAACAACGGGGTCAAGTAACGATTCGATGTTCAGACACCGATATATCTATACATATAATAAAATGATAGAAAAGCCAAAACTGTACATTGGAAATATTAACAAAAAAATACTCGCCGGGTGTTCTACATAAGATACCGAAGCTGAAAATATAGTTAGAATTTTTTTTGTCTGTTTGTCTGTTTGTCTGTTTGCTTTGCTTTGTCCGGAAGGATCTCGAAAAGTACTGAACAGATTTGGTTCAAATTTTGCACAAATATTACTTAGGGGTGTGGTCTTAAAATAGGCTATATATTATCACGCCACATATCCCAGGGGCTAAGCAGAGAGCAATGAAATGTTTAAACCGTTGGATTGATTTAATTAAAACGCAGCAGGAATATTAGTAGGAGATAGGTTTTACACTCAGACAACATATTATTACGCTAAATTTTTTAGGACCTCGGCAGAGAACAATGAAAATCTGTTTGTATATTTTTGCAAAATACGGAAATTACTGAATAATTTTAATTAATCTTTTATTTGAATAGCAATCTAGAGGTTGGATCTTTAAATAGGCTATATATTATCACGCTACATATCCTAGGGACTAGGCAGAGGCTAATGAAATATGTAAGTATGTGGATTGATTAAACTAAAACGTTGCAGTAATATTAGTATATAGATTGGTTTTACACACCGGTTACATATTATCACGCTAAATATCTTGGAGGCCCGGTAGGGAAAAATTAAATTCTGTGTTTGCTACGATATCCAGACGACTGATATACATACTTATATAATTCTAAATACATACATATTATACATAGAAAACACCCAAACTCCGAAAAAAACATTTGTGGAACACACAACTAATTGGAACAACCCAAAAATCGAACCAAGCCCTCCGGCGCGACAGGCAGTATCACTACACCGACTACGCCACAGAGGCAGTCAATGAAATTATATTTCATATTCTTTCATATAATTATTGTAACGGCTTGACAGACACAAAATATATTTGTTTATGTATTTACGGGCAACAATCAAAAGTACCTAACTGTAAAGATTAGTAGTAGTAATTTATAGGCTTGATAAAGAACAATAATCAAATTCATTAGAGTACGTGTTTGTTTTTAAATATGCATTTAGTATATAACATAATATGTAAGTTTATCAGTTTTCTAGATCTCATAGCTCACACTAATATAAATTAAATTTCAGGCTACGCTATACTATTGTACAAGCCATGTAATATGTAGTATACTTTTTTATAACGTGAAGGAAAATCCATCGTGGATGCTATGCCGGACTCCTACCAATTAAAAAAAACCTTAAGTAACGCCTAACAGCCTATGGTTGGGAGCCCCGGGTAAGCCCTCGGAAGGATGTCCCAGGACTCCCAGCAGACCCACGGCCGCCACTGCGTCCTCGCCTAGGAGGTGGTTCGGGTGCTATGCCACGTCTTTGGGGGTTTCGGGTGCGATCCCGCTTTTAAGGGGGGGGGGGGGGGGCGTGAGTAAACGCCTTCGGCGCGGACTGAATTATTTTACAATAGCCTTAATCATTAAGCTCTTTTATCATTAAGCCAACACGCCAGTTTAGATTTACCCTCACATTCAAAGGGATCCTTGAATTCTAGGTTTTGCAAAAGTTGGGATGTCTCTAATTCCTGAACTAGAGAACCTTTAACATGGAAACTTGTGTGAAACATTCCTTACAGTATTCCCTTTATAACACTAAAAAAAAATTTTGGAATCCGAAAACGCATTGAGAAGTAACAACTAAAAAACCGTTTTGTCTTTCATCCCTTCTCCCAAAGGAACCGCGCAAAATATCGAGATCAAAAGTATCCTAGAACCTTCCTCGGATTATAAGCTCTGATTGTACTAAGTTTCATTCAAATCCATTCAGTAACTTCGGCGTGATACTTATTCGGAATACAGACAGACAGACACACATGAAAAATGTAATTTCATTTTCGGCTTCAGTAGACTCTCGACCCTCAACAGTTTTATTATATGTATAGACTAGCTAACCATCGCAACTTCGTATACGTCACATAAGATCTATGAAAGGAGAGGTATTTCTTCATCAGACTCATCAAGCAGCGTGTGAAACTGCCTTGTTTGCTTAATCAAAAAAGACCTTAAAGATTAAGTCTATTCTAAAGCAATTCAGTCCACGCCTTCGGCGCGGACTGAATTGTTTTATAATAGCCATAACCATTAAGCAGCTCTTTTATGATTAAGCCAACACGCCACACAAACGTTGTTTATAATGAACATTCTTAAAACAACTTTACTGAAAAATGTTGAGCTTTGGCTACAGTGACATAGGTACATAAATTAAATCACCTTAAACATAATAAGTACATGCATACGGTCACGCCTTTATCCCCAAAGGGGTATCGAGTCATATTATATGTTTACCTTTTTTTAATTTGTCCCACGTAACGTAATAGGTGGTGAGCCGCATTGCCGTGTTGAAATCTATAAGGTCTTCAACTTGGTTTAACGACTGCCATTTACTGGCTACCGTTAGCGTTAGTGTTATCGTCTCAACTGTTCCGATTATGCGTAAAGTTTTCAGTCTGTGGCCCTAATCTAACAAACGTTTCGTATTCGCGCTTCACCATACTACTTACTCTTATAATTATTAAAGGGACTAATTAATAAACACGTACGTCATACCGGCCTTGGACCCACTAAAACCATGAGGTTTCTTCCTATCCATCTAGCGCAGTCCTAAGGTATCCTTTAGTGGGCTTACCCGGGGCTCCCAATCGTAGGCTGTTAGGTAGGATACGTGTGGTTTTTAGTCAGTGGGAGTCATAGTACATTCATGTGGGATTTTCCTCACGTTAAAAAAATCCATCTAGCGCATAACTCCCCGGGTAAGTTGGAGGATGTCCTAAATTTGTTCCCACATTTTGGTTACGACTTATCCTAGAGGCTCAAATAGAATACGGTTCAAACTTTGCTTATAACATAATTTCCACGCGGACGAAGTCGCGGGTAACAGCTAGTTAATAATAATGCTCGGAAATATGGTATTTGTAGAAAGTGTCGTCCAAATTTCTATGGATGTTGGTGTTGGCAATTCCCGGCGTTTCATAGATGTTTCACGTTTATACGAGACATTGGGATCCACTCTGGCAAAATCTTTACCTGCTTTCCATGCAATGATCGGCTGCGATTATAATCCCGCGTTATATCGCAAGGGTAAAAAAAGACCATTGACGATGCTGAAAAATTCGAAACGCTATCAAGAAGCTTTCGGTGATTTGGGCAGCTATACTTCTGATAGTGACAAGGTATTCCCCGTTTTGGAAGAATTCACTTGCAGATTGTACAACGAAAAAAAAATTAATAACGTCGATTTAGCTCGACTCAACATTTTTTCGAAGACTTATAAAATTAAAAACGACGAGGCTTCGACAACTCTGAATCTCCAGTTATCCAATTACGACGCCTGCAATCTGCCACCATGCAAAACGGAATTGGAGAAACATTTATTACGAACAAAATATATTGCACAAGTCTGGAGCAACGCTCATACCAAAACGCCAACCGAACTGAACCCTGCAGATTGCGGATGGTATGAAGACGAGGGACAATTTCAGTTTTCGTGGTTCTCTGGCAACCAACTACCTGAGTTGAGCAACGTTATTTTGGACGACAAATCATCATCCACAACAGGTACAGTTTACATGGCTTTTGCTGTTAATTTCATAAATAAGTTCGTGATTTTTACTAACGATGTTTATTTTACAGAAGAGGACGTTGAAGATCTCCCGAGCGACGTCGAGGGTGATTTCGAAGACGACGATTCCGAATCCGACAGCGATTGAATACGAGAATATTTTGTAACTTTGAATAAACCGGTTTTTTTTTTCAACTTTATCCCAGTTTCCTTTTGTGCGATTTATTTCAGTCCTTCAACTACAATGTTACGGTTTCAGGTAAATTCTTTGTTAATTATCATCTAATAAATTCAGGGTCGCAACGTATTCATTGGTTTGTAACAGAGAATTCAAGTTGCCTCGATACGATTTTTAAATGATATCTGAGTATCGAAAAGTTGTCTGGTAGAGAAGGTGCTACACTTAATTTGTCTGATATAAATTTTTTGCACATGTGGACAACTTATTTTATCATGTCCAACAATTTTCAGACATATTGCTTTGATACCGATCGGTAAAATTTGTTAACATTTTCAAAACGGTCTCAAAATTTAATGCGTTCACATTTCCGTCTGAAAATTGTTTTGTTCGCATCAAATAACCAAAATTTACTAATAAAAAAGATTTTCAGACGTATTGCTATTACTAGACATTTTTTTTGTCTCATTTTTAATTTTTTAAAGTGATTTTACGGGTTTGCGCTACACCACCAACGTCTGAAAAATATGTTTCCTGTATCACAGAACTATCATTCAATTACAGTCTGCAAATCAGACATATTGCTATGATGCAGTTCGGTAAAATTCTTTGACAATTTTGGAAATTTTTGGTCAGATCAAACGCTACGCGGAAAATGTCTGATATTGGTATTTTCGAGTTCAGGATAATCGTATCTATCGATTTGATGCGGTTTTGGCTGTATTGCTATGAGACAAAAATTTTCGTCGTGGGCTCTCGTACTATTGGTAATCCATCTCTTATTTTACACATATACTAACATTAATTTGATAATTCATACCGGGGAACACTTTTTGTTTATCTGAGAACGAAAATATTTCGTGGCGATAGATCTATTTATTAGGTAATACAACTTGATGACAAATATAAAGTTTGGTGACAAGAAATATAGTCCCCTTCGCAAATTGGAGGATTCTGGTCCAATACGGGCAGAATGTGAGTCCATCAACAGGACTTTCATGCTTTTTACACATACTTTTACATACTTACATACTTTTTACCAATACCGGTAACCATTTTATATGGTTTCACTATACATACGATAATCCAGTCTCGTAACAGATCCAATCCACATGTGGTTTATCTTTGTTAGCAAGTTTCGCAAGAACGTCACCTAGTTTCGAAAAGAAATCTTTGACCATTATCTTATTAACTATAGAAGCCCTATAGACTGAAATATTTTCTGGCACACGCAAGCATAAATTGTATCTACTTTTAAGACTATTCCACCACCATTTACTTGCAATGCGATTAGGTTTTGGCTAGAAGTTTACCCGACCAGCTACTTCAGCAAGATCATAAGCAGATTTTTTTTGACAAACGGTAAGCCCAAAACCCAATTCCTGCATTTCTATTCTATAATTATGAAGCCTTAACTCTAAAACAGAAGAGAGTGCATAAGGCTTCCCTTTTTTCCTGACAAAATCCTCTTCATTCTCTAAATAACGCTTCAAAGTGCTCCATGGGACGTCTGCTTCCTTAGCAGCTTTATATGTAGTTCGACCTTCATTTCTTACCAAACTGACGGCTTTTTGAAGTTGCTGCTGGGTATATTTTCTATATTTATATATCCTCTTTTTCCATTGTCAATCTAGAATAAGAATATAAGTAATTAGGTAGGAGAATATCGAAATATCTTGAAAGGCAATCTATACATAGGTACATACAATACAAATAAATAAAATTGGAGTGTCTGTTTGTAATATTAAAATAACCGCTTTCTACATGCATATGAATGTATATACGGTACACATACCAGAATATATATTTTTAAATAATCAATACTCTACGATTTTAGTCACTTTTAACATTGAAACACCAATTATTATAATCTTAAATTTATACAAAGTACGTAAACGCCAGTCCACATTCGCAAAACGTACATACATTATCTCGAAAAAATGGCGCACATTTATCAAAAAATTTCCTTTGTCCACTAAATTTGGTTTGTTGCCAGTATATATTTATTTTCCTCATACTCGTTACAACTTGCTTGCGGCTGTCTCTTAAATGTGCTTTCATAGGGAACTGCGTGACATTCTTTTTATCAAATTTACTATTGTAGTTTATGAATAGTAAATAAAAATACGTCTTAATATTCATGTTACATTTATTAAAAAGAATGCAAATAGTCATTTAAAAAAAAGTTTCGCATAGAACGAATACCTTTTTATAGATGGAAATTCTTTATTTAAATTTCAAGTTTAATAAGTGTTGGCACAAACTTTACACACTCTCATCCCTTTTGTCTTCTTTTCTGTACTTGGTATTCTTTCAATGAAGTGTCTTCCTACTAATCTCGATGTCTCGCCAACCGGGTGTGCTCCACGAGATGGACCTGCATCATCAGTAGACCTAGCCTTCACCACAGGCCATTAAAAATTTGGAAAACCGCAATTGGCGGCGTGCAGGCTGCTGTTAGTTGTCAATTACCATTAAGTTCACCATGGCCCTTGAGGATAATAGGACGCGTATTGGTTGTTTAGGTCTACACCGATTTTATATACGTTGTAGTCTAAGACGCAACCTGGTTTCTGGTTTTACATCTTTTTATTTTTTGAAGTTGTTTGATTAAGTGACCAGAACGAATATTCCCATTCACAGAAACAAGAACAATTTTTTAACCAACTTCAAAAAAAGGAGGAGGAGAAAAACTGAAGTCGAGTTCCACCTGTCGCACACGTATACACGCATAGGGCATTAAAAAGAACTCTAAACCATCTCCAACATCTAAAATTGAGTTATATTAAATTGTTAAATTTGTAGCCCTATTTCGGGTGGACTTGGCTCACAAACTTCTTCATTATTTTCGTTATCAGCATCTTCGAAGCACCTGGATGATGCCAGGATTTTCTTGTAATACTTTAATTCAGTTCTTGTGTGCCACTCTGCTCCAAAATGATTTTTTAATAGAGTTGCTACACCTTCTAGTTTAGCCTTGTTAATCTTACTTTGTTTTTTTTAATGGGTGAAAGTGCAATATCTTTAATTGTTTGTCCCCTTGTCAAAACTGATTTGAATTCAACCATTTCAGCACAGTAGTTAATTCACCTTTAATGGTTATTTCATTGTTAGAACTCCTTTTCATAAAGAATCGCTTACTTGCAGCAAATGGAAAATTCCATCTTCCAGGGGGCTTAATAATTAATTCCAAAGCGGTCTTTCAGTCCAGATCCACATCAAAATGAATTGCTGTACCAAAATTATCAAATAGCAATAATAATAATATGAGAGTTCACACAGACCGGCTCGGAGAGGAGAGCAGATTCTTATCACGTTGAAAACAGAGTTTTTAGTATTTGAAGTAAGGTTTCAGCCGATCGGCTCCGATTGCGTGCTCTTTCCCGCTCGCGCAGCCGATCGGCTCCGATTGCGTGCGCGCCGCCCCACGCCGATCGCCATTTTGAAAGCACAATTTAAACAGAACAGTTGTGTGTACTTTTACGAAAACATCACTGATGAAAACTTAATAATATTTCTTCATCGGAGCTATCTAAAAGCATGTTCCGAAAAGCACACGTTAACACCGAAAACAAAACTTGGATTGCGTGGATACTGGTACTGCCTTTGTAGTGAATCCACCCAGCTGCGAGCGCATCCGACCGGCAGCGAGTGCTTCTGACCGGCTGCGAGGGCATCCGACCGCCTCCGAGCGCATCCGATTTCAAATCGCTTCCAGCCGGTCTATGTGAAATAGTTGGCGGCTCCGCTCCGACCAGCTCCGAGCGTATACGATCCGGTCTGTGTGAAAAGAAAAGTGCGCGCCGATGCTCTCCGAGCCGGTCTGTGTGAACGGACCCTTAACCCCCAATTCATTAGCCCATTTGTAGTTTAGCATTCATTTTACCATAGCTTAGTTCCCATTGCAGGCAGTTCATTGTCGTTCTTCTCCATAAGGCGGACGTGAATTGTTTGCAGTGGGGGTCCCATTTCGTATTAGAGTAAAATTCTCAAAGGGCCTCTGCATGTTGGACCAGTATGTCCCCATGTAAGGCTTCCAAAAGACCGGGTTTAGACCTATTTATAGATATAATATACACATACATAGATACTTAGATTCATATTGAAAAATAATATTGTTTTGCCTGTGTTTTAAACAAAGATAAAGATTGAGCTCGCCTGAGAGTTACCGATAGTTCATTTCACAAACGTGCAGCTTAAACTATGAATGATTTGTTTTAGAATTTTGTAGAATGCACCGGTATGTGTAGCTTTAAGTTCTTCGATGACCTTAGGAACCTAGAATGCGTGTCACTGATAAATTCAAAACGATATTTGAGGTAAGAACGAGCTGTATGTAATACATCTACATATTCCGATGTACTCGTAATCTTTTCTTTGAGCTTTTTTACAATGTTACCAAAAATCTGTCGGGGGTAAGAAATGAATGTCCTAGCAACGTTAAAACTAATTCGATGGACTTAACGTGTGATGGAGCGTTGAACAGCCAAGTTGAGCACATCTCTATCATAATGGAATTTTTATTTTCCGCACCACACCCATCTGCTATGAGACGTATAGTAGATATTCCGGTCAAGTCTAAGCAATTCAGTTTATGATAGACTGCAAAGCATATTTCATTCGCTCCTTTGAATTTTTTGGAGTTTGTTGCTGTGGAATTTAGTACTTTGAAAGTCGCTCTAATGATACAGTACTACGTTTATAATGCGCAACAATTGTCTTAATTTTTTCAATAAGTGCTTCAACTGTTTTCAGCGTCTCTTTCACTATTAGGTTGAGGGTATGAAAAAAGCAACCAAAGTGCTTCCACCCTAAACCCTCTGTGATGGCTTTGGTAATGTTAGATGCATTTTCACTGATCGCGAAGTTAATTTTACCTCTAAGATCCACTCGAGTTCCTGCTGTTCTTATTTATACTAATATTATAAAGAGGAAAGATTTGTTTTTTTGTTGTGATCAATAATGTTTCTAATTTCATTCGTTATATTTGCTGCAGTGTGGCTACCTGAAAAGTGGCAGCATCCAAGCAGAACAGTTTTGAATTGGTAATCATTTGTTAAATAATGTCACTGCTATAATATAAAATTCTCCATCACTCGCGACGTCCATATGTCGGTGGTTATGCACATACTAAAAACTTCTTTGGAAATTTATGTTTTATTAAGTTGTTTTGTACTTGTGTATAAGCCTCTTGTCGTAATTAATTTGATAGGGTTTTTCTTGTTGTTAAGGTATAGGTATACCCCGTTATTCACCGAGCGAACTTTTTGAATGATCTTTCTTCGACCAAAGAGAAAGGATGGAATCCATCAATGCAGATCCAACAAATATCGATCAATTTTTCTTTTATGTTCAGTACTTATTTTTTTATGTATATACGTATACATTACCTTTTGGCGCTTAGGAGCTGGTATTGATGGTGCTGGCGGAGGCAATGAGCTGATACATACTGGCAAGAGTGGCTAACTACTAGTACTAGGTATAGGTCGCAAAATTAACTGGCTCACCTCTACAATCTTCAGGAACTCTTTACGACTCATTTACTGTTCCTGTTTCTTCCGACGGATGTAAGACTCACATAAATCGAAATGTGTTTCCGTTTTAAATGACACCGTAAATTAGTGGATGTGGACTTCTTATAGGATATCTTATTCTTACAAATATTGTAAACTGCTTTTCCAGTGGCACTATCTTTATTAAAGTGACCCCATAAAAGGCTAGAGCTTTTACGTTTAGTGGACATTTTAAATCTTTTTAGTACATACCTAATATTATTTTTATCCTTTTATTACCTTACCTAACATCTTATTATACAAATATTTACTATTATACGAAAATTAACTACTATTAGAGAAAATACTATACTATACTATACTATACTATACTATACTATACTATACTATACTATACTATACTATACTATACTATACTATACTATAGTATACTATACTATACTATCTTCACGCCAAATCCCTTGTGGGGTAGGCAGAAAGAACCAAGCGCCACACGGCACGGTCTATACACACCTCACTTGCTTCTTCAACTTTCATTTTTCTTTTCATGCATGCACGTCGGTTCCTTCGGCTCTTGACACCACCTTCTGCTAACACACGATTAATTTGGTCGTGGTGGAAAGAAGAGAAAAGAGAACTTTAAAACTATACCTACTTAATTAACACTAGACAGACGACTAAGTATATCTTACTGCAATTATATTTGCGCGCCAGAAAGACATTTTCGACGTGTCACTCAAACAAATTGCATTTAGTAAACATAAATAAACAGGTTCATATTGGTCACTCCAGGTGGCCTTGAGCCGACCGATCCGACACTGAAAAACCGATGCATATACAAGGATCTCTTTCACTTTTATACTATAATCGTTCTGTTGTATCGGCGTCTTGCTTCAATGTGATTTTCCACCAGAGTGACGAGACGAGACGAGACGAGAAGAGAATTGAAATCGCACTGACCCTTTTCCACTAAAAATAGCTATTGCGAGCTCGCGCGCGCGTGACCACGCCGCGCCGCCCGTAGGCTTAATTAGATAGATAAAGATATAGGTACAGTGCTGTTTGAGTTCGTCTTGCAATACACACGCAATTTCTGTATTATATCCTGAAAATTTTTATTATTTAATATGTTAATGGAAGAGGAATCAGATAAATAAATAAATAAATATTCTCGGACATTTCACACAACGCTATCTGATCCCAAAGTAAGCTAGGAATAACCTGCTTGTGTTATGGGTATCAGACCACGGATATTAATACTTATATACTTTTAAATACATACATATTATACATAGAAACACCCAGACTCTTGAGACAAACATTTATGGGTCACACAAATATTTGTCTCCGGTGGGAATCGAACCCACGACGACCCGCGCCGCAGGCGGTATCGCTACCGACTGCGCCACAGAGGCAGTCAAATAAGATGAAGATACTACAACAAGAAATAATCTCATAGTGCTTTTAAGAACACGAACTCACCGTTACTGGGTTCGAAATCATATCAAATATCACGTTAATCATGGCGAGTTTCACACTTTGTTTATTACTTTAGACGTCGAGTCGAGAAGTTTTGAAACTACCTTCAGAATGTCAAGGTTTTATGAGATACATGCGAAGATTGAAATCCAACTATAGAAAGGCTGTCAGTACTTTGGAGAAATTAGCTGTTTGTCTAAGCCTCTAAGGTAAGAATAAAAAGCATTTTCCATTCAAATTATTAATTTAAACCAACCACCATCTTTCCACCTAGGTACTAAGAAATAAAAAAAAATCAGTTCTCAATATTTTTATCCTTAATCTTAAGGTATCTAAAGAAATCTAATATACATATGAATTTATGATCTTTTATAAAAAAATATTATCTTTAGCAATAGAAAATTAGTCTAAAAATATGTATTTGACTTATTTATTTTAGTTCTAAGATCAGTCATTAGTACAGTTTTAGGTTTAATATGTATACTTCGGCAAAATGCTTATACCTAATTCAACAAAACATTTTCCTAAAGCCGGGGCCACATTAAAGAAAACGTCAATGCCCATCATCGCGATAAATATTGCGCTAATTATGGCGTTAATTCTTAACGTCACCATTTGAGTAGTGTGGCCGCTTCAACGTAATAATTCTCGCGTGAATGCCCATTCTTGGCGTTAAAATTGACGTTAAGTGTGACCGAATTAAATTTTACAAAAATACCTTAGCTCCTTAAAAATATACTGAATGTATCTATATATAATACTGGCACAGAGAAAATATACCGATAAAAATACCAATTATCAAAACGTGTTTATTCTTTAATTACTACCTTATTTTTATAAAAGAAAAACCTAGAATTTACATTTAACATTTTATTTGAAGGATTGAATTCAACGTCCTTCACCTGCAACACGCTTCGTAAAAAAAATTACCGAATGTTATTGCAACAAACCCTACAAAGAAAAAAATCATTGCGATGAGGAATTGGGTTTTTATTTTTTCAGGTCCTTAGCGAGCTCCGGGGGAACCTCCCATCTTGCTCCCCCGAGGAGCGCCGCCGAACGGTTCTCGACGGGAATAATCTTTGGAAATTCTTTGACTTTCGGCCGAAAGCCAAAGAATTTTCCCGGCTTTCCGGATTCCCGGCTATAGGGAGGAGGAATACCACCAGGTTTAATGGGTAGGACGGCCCCGTTCCGGGACCGGGAGCCCCACACCCAGCTGTTTTACATGATAATTTTGCAATCCAATATGGCCGCCGCGCCGAAATCACAAAATTTCATGATGGGTATCGTTTAAGAGGGTTTTTGGTATGCTGAGTACGAATTTCGGGTTAATTTAGAGATCCAATATAACCGCCGCGCCGAAATCACTAAATTTCATGATGGGTATCGTTTAAGGGGTTTTTTGGTATGCTGAATACGAATTTCGGGTTAATTTAGAGATCCAATATGGCCACCGCGCCGTTATCACAAAATTTCACGATGGGTATCGTTTAAGGGGTTTTTGGTAGGCTGAGTACGAATTTAAGGTCAATTTTGCAATCCAAGATGGCCGCCGCGCCACCGTTGTAAAATTTCATGTTGGATACCGTTTAAGGGGTTTTTTGATATGCTGAGTACGAATTTCGGGTCAATTTAGAGATCCAATATGGCCGCCACGCCGTTATCACAAAATTTCATGATGGGTATCGTTTAAGGGGTTTTTTGGTAGGCTGAGTACGAATTTAAGGTCAATTTTGCAATCCAAGATGGCCGCCTTACACCTTTGTAAAATTTCATGCTGTATATCGTATGAGGGGTTTTTTGGTATGCTGAGTACGAATTTCAGGTTAACGTTTGCCATCCAAAATGGCCGCCGTGCCACTGTTGTAAAATTTCATGTTGTATATAGTTTGTGGGGTTTTTTGGTATGCCAAATACGAATTTTAGGTAAATTTTGCTATCCAATATGGCTGCCTCGCCACCGTTGTAAAATTTCATGTAGCATATCGTATAAATGGAATTTTGATATGCTGAGTACGAATTTAGGGTTAATTTTGCAAAATTATCTTGAAATTCGTACTCAGCATACCAAAAAACCCTTTAAACGATACCCATCATGAAATTTTGTGATTTCGGCTCGGCGGCCATATTGGATTGCAAAAATTATCATAAAATTCGTACTCAGCATACCGAAGAACCCCTTAAACGATACCCATCATGAAATTTTGTTATAATGGCGCGGCGGCCATATTGGATCTCTAAATTGACCCGAAATTCGTACTCAGCATATCAAAAAACCCCTTAAACGATACCCATCATGAAATTTTGTGATTTCGGCTCGGCGGCCATATTGGATTGCAAAAATTATCATAAAATTCGTACTCAGCATACCGAAGAACCCCTTAAACGATACCCATCATGAAATTTTGTTATAATGGCACGGCGGCCATATTGGATCTCTAAATTGACCCGAAATTCGTACTCAACATATCAAAAAACCCCTAAAACGATACCCATCATGAAATTTTGTGATAACGGCGCGGCGGCCAAATTGGGTCCCTTAATTAACCCGAAATTCGTATTCAGCATACTAAAAAACCCCTTAAACGATACCCATCATGAAATTTTGTGAATTCGGCGCGGCGGCCAGGTTCTAGGTTCTAGGTTTACACGGGCTGGTTTCCGCAACTCGACGTCATTTTGCGCCTATTTTGCGTGGGGGGTTGTGGTATGGCTACTGCCATCCCAGTTCCTCCAGGAAGTCTAGCAGACTCTTCACGTTGCCGACGACTTCCTGGAGCGACCTCGGTGTACCGAAGTGTTTAGCCCTGTATCTGGCCAGTTCTGGGCATTCCATAAGAATGTGACTGGCAGTTTCGTCCGTCTCCATACAAGCTCTGCAAAGGGGACTGTCTGTGACACCTAAGTTAAAGAGATGTTTGTTTAGTGGACTGTGACCCGTAACTATACCTGTTATCATACTTATCTTGGTCCTGTTGAGCTGCAGAATTTTGCGAGAGAATCTGGTGTTGATTGTCGGCAGTGCCTCTCTCGCTTGTCTGCATGTATCTAAGCCGGTCCAGTAATCCTGGTGATGGCTCCTAGTATGTTGTTTTAGCAGGTTACGTACCCATCCCGATGGTAGGGGCAGAATGGGTTCAGGGCCCATTGCTCTCAGCGACGAGCCTCTTCTTGCCAGCTCGTCCGCTGCGTCGTTACCTCGTGAGCCACTGTGTCCTTTTATCCATTGTAGGGTAACATTGTTGTTTGTGCATATATCCATGAGACCCATGTGGCATTCCATGATAAGGCCCGATGTTATTGTATGGCTCTGTAGCGCCTGTAGGACCGATCTACTATCAGTTAGTATCCGGATACTTTGATTCTGTATGGTCCTGGCCTTGATGGCCTCAGTCGCCTTGATTATACCCATGCACTCCGCCTGATATACCGTGCCGTGGGTGCCTAGAGGTGTTGCGATATTAATGTTCAGGTCCTCCGAGAAGGTTCCTGCTCCGGTACCCATCCTCGTCTTGGATCCATCTGTAAATATCCTCAACTCCCTGATATTGAGTCCCTCTTGGGGGCACTCGTGTAGTTGTATTTTGTACTTTTTGTCGAACACAAACTGCTTTGGTATTGTGTCAGTGATTGCTTCAGTTAGTGGTTCCGAATCCACCAACTTCTTGTATATCTCTGTATGTGCTACCTTGATTGGTTTCCACAGTCCTAGACTTTTGAGTCTAATGGCTGTAGCCGCGGCTTCCTGTTTGATGAAGATGTGCAGGGGCGGGAGACCCAGCATCGCCCCCATGGCGGCGGTGGGCGTGGTTCTCATTCCACCGGTGGTTGCCATGCAGGCCAGTCTTTGGAAACTTTCCAGGACCTTCTCGACTGTGGTTAGGCTTGTGCGTGTCCACCATACCACAGCCCCGTAGGCAACGATGGGTCTGATTATCGATTCGTATAGCCAGAGGGTGATCCTGGGGCTCAACCCCCACTTGCTTCCTATCATTCTGCGGCACTGCCAGAATGTGATTGTAGCTTTGTTGATTTTGTTTTCGAGATGATTACTCCAGTTTAATTTGCTGTCAAGAAGTACCCCAAGATACTTGACCTCTTTGGAGAATTTTAGTTCGGTGCCATAGAGACGTGGCAACCGATAGTTTCCCAGAATCCTTTTGTTTGTGAACAATGCCAACTCCGTCTTGCTGGGATTGACCGATAGCTCGTTGGCAGTGCACCAACGTTCCACGATCTTAAGCGCCGTCTGTGTGATATCACACACCGTGTTGGTGAAGTTTCCCCTAGTCAGTATTGTTATGTCGTCTGCATACCCCACAGTGTAGTGATGATTTGCATTTAGTTTGGTTATTAAGTCATTTACAACGAGGTTCCATAGCAGCGGTGAGACGACGCCCCCTTGTGGGCATCCTTTGGCCACCGCTGCGCACTGTTCCCCACTTGACTGTAGTCTTATAATGCGTTTACTCAGCATGTTTCCTATCCATTCACTGACTACCGTATTTACTCCATGTCTTGTCAGTGCCATGGTTATGCTTCTGAAGCTAGTTCTGTCGAAAGCTCCCTCTATGTCTATGAAGGTGCCAAGGCACATTGATTTAATCTAGATGGCCTCTTCTATTTTGTGTACCACTGCATGTAGTGCTGAGTCCGTAGACTTGCCGGGGGCATATGCGTGTTGATTAGGATGCAGTGGTTTATTTTGAAGGGCCGTCCCTCTAATGTCTCTGTCACACAATCTTTCCAGAGTTTTTAAGAGGAAAGATGTGAGGCTTATTGGTCTGTATGATCTGGGGTCTGAATAGTCCCCTTTGCCTGGTTTTGGTATGAAGATCACTTTAACCTCCCTCCACAGTCTGGGTACGTATCTGTGCGCCAGACATGCTACGAAGATGATGGTAAGTGACCATGCCAACTGGTGTCCTCCCCATTTTAAATGTGCGGGGAAGATTCCATCCAGTCCTGGAGATTTGAAGGACTTGAAGCTGTTGATTGCCCATTCAGTTTTTTGTTGGTTGACTACCTGTCGTGCCAGCTCCCAGTGGACTTCCTCTGTGGTTACGTTTTCCACCGGCCACTCGGGTGTCTGCAGCATTTGGCATCCTGGGAAGTGCGTCTGTATTAAAATACTTTCCGCCTCTTCACGAGTGTTTGTCAGGCTGCCGTCAGGTTTCTTTATAGATCCAGATATCTCTGTTCCTTGTTTGGCCAGTATCAGTCTGACTCTATTAGCTTGTGTGCAGTTTTCAATGCTACTACAGAAATTTCTCCACGACTTGGTACTTCTGTATCTTAGTCGTTTCTTGTATTTTGCTTTGGCGGTTTTGTAGCAGTCCCAATCTTGGTCTGCACAAGTGTTCATAGCCCTGTTGAACAGCCGCCTCATGTTCTTCCTGAGCCTTTCTAGTTCGGGCCCCCACCAATTAGAGCCTTTATCCCTCGCGTTGGTGGGTTCTGTTTGGGGACAGGCCATATGATAGCTATGTATGATATTGTCTGTCAGTTCTTTAACGTGTAGATCTATTTGTTCAGTACTTTCGGCGCGGCGGCCATATTGGATCTCTAAATTAACCTGAAATTCGTACTCAGCATACCAAAAAAACCCCTTTAACGATACCTATCATGAAATTTTGTAATAGTGGCGCGGCGGCCATTTTGGATTGCAAAATTATCATAAATTTCGTACTCAGCATACCAAAAAGAGAAGAGAACAAAATTTCACGCAGGCGAAGCTGCGGGCATCAGCTAGTCTATAATAAATGTTACATTACACGCGAACGCTCGTCGGTCAGGGAGGCAGGCCGTAACGTAATGCTCAAAGTCGAATCTAATTTGTTACATTACAGGCGAATGCTCCCGGTGAGGGAGCACCTTTACCCTAACCTTTTATTCAAAATATACCCAAAAATACTGACTTTTACCAATATACCCATTAATATACTGATATCGAAAAAAGTCAATAAAATATACCGAAAAGGTATTAAAATACTGAAAACGGTCACACTCTCACGGTGCGCACTGACACGCGTAGTGTGGCCGCTTCAACGTAATAATTCTCTTTGATGTGCCGCCACTTGAGCTATCGCCTAACGTCAAACGGCAATGTGAATGCCGTTGTCGAATTATCGCGATAATTCGGTGGCTACACTAACGTTTAACGTTCATCAACGCCATTATTAATGGCATTTCCCCTTAGTGTGGCCCGAACATAATCGTATGTGGGAGTTGTACTCTGTGAATTCTCTGCCGTACAATTTATATCCGTTGAATGTGAAGGATTGACGTTGATATGGTATGACAATTAACCTAAATCATATCCGTAATTAGAACTGCTGTCCAATATGAGTTCGCGAAGTTTGATTCCCCAGCTTCCATGACTGCATTAAATACTTTCCGTTTCACTTGTAGCTGTAAATGTGTTGATATTTTTTACGTAGAATCAGACTATGATATCGGGCGAATTGTAAGAATGAAAGGCACTAAGTCTGATACAATACTGAGCGTATATTATGATTAACATACAATATATAGGTACAAGTTACACCACTACATCTCCCTCGGTAGGGAAATAAATAAAATTAGTATTTTGTTTTATTTTTCTTACCAAATTTTTATACTAAACATGATTAGATAACTATCTTCACGCCAAATCCCTTGCGGGGTAGGCAGAAAGAACCGAGCGCCACACGGCACGGTCCATACACACCTCACTTGCTTCTTCAACTTTCATTTTTCTTTTCATGCATGCACGTCGGTTCCTACGGCTCTTGACATCACCTTCAACTAACACACGATTAATTTGGTCGTGGTAGGTGTGTCGTGGCCTTCCCCGACTCCTACGTCCATCCACTTTCGCGTTGTATATCTGTTTTGTCATTCTTTCATCTCCCATTCGTTCCACATGCCCGAACCATCGTAGCATGCCCTTCCTTACTTTAACACCGACACTCTCTTTCAGACCAACTCTCTTTCTTACATCTTCATTCCGAACGCGATCTGCGAGCGTTACTCCGCAGATTTTGCGTAGCGCGCGCATCTCGACCGCGTTTATTCTACTTTCATGCGTTTCCTGCCATACCCAACTCTCGCTTCCATACGTTAGCGTAGGTATCAGCACCGCATTGTGTACTGCGAGCTGGGCCTTTTGACTTAAGCCCTTGGTACCTAAAAGTTTGCCTAACGCTCCATTCACACTATTGCCCGCAGTTACCCTCTTTTCTACATCAGCGGTGTACCGTCCATCCCTGCTAAATGCACATCCAAGATATACAAACTCATCCACCTGTTCCAGCACTACATCATTTACAGTTATCCTGGCATTCGTTCTGTCCTCTTCTCTTTCGAATACCATCACTTTCGTTTTAGTCGCGTTCAATTGTAAGCCTCTCATTAGACAATCATCTTTCATCGTTGTGACTAGTGACTGTAGTTCTGATGGCGATTCGGCTATGAGCACGGCATCATCTGCATACAGCAAACAGTTCACAAGTAAGTCACCCATTCGCAATCCAACATTCATCGATCTTACTCTCTTAAGACAATCGTCCAGGTACAGGACAAACAGCAGAGCCGACAGCACGCAGCCCTGTCTGACGCCAATGTTGACGTCAAACCAGGGAGACAGGCTGCCGCCCACCCGCACACATGCCGTACATCCCACATATGTAGACTGCACAGCACGAAGCAGCGCATCATCAATCCCGTATCCTGGCAATATATCCCAGAGATCCTTCCGTACAACTCTGTCAAATGCTTTCTCCATGTCCACAAAACCGCAGAAAACCTTCCGGCCTACAGCCAGCTGCTTCTCTACGATGTTGCGGAGAGAGAAAACTTGGTCCATACATCCCCTTCCATTTCGGAAACCACCCTGCGCCTCCCACAGTAATCCGTCAGATTCCACCCTCATTCTCCTTTCAATAATTTTGCCATACACTTTAGCTGCTATACTGATCAAACTGATGGCCCTATAGTTGGCGCACTCCATACGTGAGCCCTTGCCTTTATACAAGGGCACGATGATAGCACGCCTCCAGTCCATTGGGACCCTTCCAGTCTTCCAGCATAGATTGCTCAATGACCAGAAGGCGTCTCGGACGCAAGGACCACCTAATTTGATCATTTCAGCAGATATCCTATCAATTCCCGCAGACTTTCCATTTTTCAAGCTTCGTATCGACCATTCAATCTCTTCCAAAGTAATATCTCCGCTTGATGCTTGCACCGCAAGATCAGTCATCGACTCCCTCGCAGTGCCCGCATCCGGGAGATATTCATACATTTCTCCAAAGTACTCATTCCACCGCTCTAACACCTCTAATTTGTCCGCAAGAATGTCCCCAGCTTTACTCTTTATCTTATCCATTCTGGAAACTGACGAACAGCTCCGAGACTTCTTGACCTCCCTCCAAAAGAGTTTGGTATTTGTCTCGAAGTTCCTCGTCAGCTTCTCTTCCGCAATCAAATTTATTCTTTCACGCTTCTCTTTCACTAAAGCTTTGGCTTCATTCTTGCAGAGGCGGTAAATTTCTTTCTTCGTGTCTTTCATACTGTCATTCAGTTGCAAAGATGAGACATAATCCAACCACGCTTTCTTCTTTCTTGCTACGCAGGATTGTACCTCTGCATCCCACCAGGCATCACCTTTCGAATGTTCATGTCTCTTTGCACTCCCACATGCTTCTTTTGCACTATCCACTATACTTTCTTTCATAATATTCCAGCATTCATCCACATCTAAGTCGGAAAGGCTCGCGTTTGCAAGCCTTTCACTGACTAAGCCTACATACATACTCCTTACGCTTTCATCTTCCAGTTTTTCACTCTTTATCCTTTCATAGTCTCCGAAGGGGACACGCACTCGCCAGTGCCTCCACTTCTTGAAAAGACCAACAAACCGGCTTACCACCAGGTAGTGGTCAGTTTCAAGAGTGGGGCCTCTGTAGGCCCTTGTATCCCTTATAGCCTCTCGGAGACGACTGTCTATCAAAATCAAATCAATTACACTTTTTTCTTCCTTCCGTCTCCAAGTATACGTGTGGATATCTTTGTGACGGAATAAACTGTTCGCCACAAGGAGGTCTCGTTCCAAGCATACGTCTAAGATTGACTTACCAGCATCATTCGCTCTCTTATCTCCATACGGACCAAGGACAGCATCGAAGCCATCTCGCTTGGTCCCCACCCATCCATTCAAATCACCACACATGATCAACTTTTCATTCCCCTCAGCCAAATCGAGGACGTCCCTAACGGAATCCCAGAACTCCGCGAGCACTTGGGGATTAGCCGAGCTGACGGGAGCATAGGCTGCGACCAAAAAAACTCTCGTGATCCCCAGTTTTATACGTACCCACAGGAGTCTTGGGCCTGCCAATCCATAATCTTTCACTCCAGAAGCGAAACGGGAGGAGAGCAAGACACCCACTCCCCTACTGGCATGATCCTCTTGGTCCACTCCGGACCACAAAGCAATTATGCCGCCAGGAAGATCGTCAATGCCGCTCCCCTTCCGCTTCGTCTCTGTGACACACAATACATCCAGGCATCGCTCTTTCATTACATCTATCAATTCATTCATCTTACCTTCCATACCACCACGCACATTCCACGTGCCTATCCGGCACTCGGCTCCTCGCATCCCGCCAGAGTTGGCGCTGCGTGAAGGGTGGCGGCCCCCTTCGCCGCGTGCGCATGCAGTCATACCGACGGGGGCACACCGGTATGCGTCGCCTCGGGGGGACGCCCTAGCCCTGTCGGGACTCATTTCTCGGTAGTGATTGGTTTCGCGTTTTCGCTTTCGCCGCTACTTACGGGGAGGGCCCGAGCACAGGTAACGCTCTTCGTGAAGGCACACTACATCCTCCCCAAAAACATGATTAGATGATTACAATATAATGAGATTAAGATTAATATATAAAATCGATGACATCGCGTTCAATTCCTGCCCAATAATAATATTTTCTAATATTATTTACCATTCGTCTGATACCCGCGTGGCCACTTGTGGGTAACAGATGAAAGTCGTTTAGGATTACTCTTTTTTCGTCTTTATCTTGAATTCTCATAACGTCACTTAAAACGCATAATCTTGGGCCTGACCAAGAACGACATTCTTTTATGGGATTCGGAAACGCTTGTAATAACCTGCATCTGTCCTTCCCCGTAATGTCTACCTCTATTATTATTATAAAAGAACTTACCTCGAAATCCACGTCCTGGTGAACGACCGCGTAAGTTTGTCTGACTCCAACCTCGAGCAGAGCCCCAATGATGGTAGTTATCACTTCGATTTGTGCCCCTCGGATTGGGAGTAATGTACACACCTCTCTGATAACCTCTAAATAGTTAACAAGATTATACATACCACCAGCTTGTATCCTTAGTCACTTACAAACTTAGTGTTCACTAAACTTAGATACACATTATAAAACGTACTGCTACCACTGTAACGCGTTACTTTATTCGACACGCACTATTGACATAATCGGTCGTTTTCTTATTTTAGGCAGGAGCGGATCAGCAGAATTTCGACCACCAGCCGAATTTTGAACAATCACTTGCTCATCCCGATTATTTTGCGAGTTGCACATTTTGTGGTTTAATAACTGACGTTATAACACAACGAAAATAACCGACAATTTGCGCCATCATGTTGGATACTAATTCACAGAGATTGTTTGAAGATTGTTTGCCTTATAAGGATATCGCGTCGCGGCGCGCGCATTCCTAAATCCGAGATGAAAGGCACTAAGACTGATACAATACTGAGCGTTTATTATGAATATATAGGTACAAGTTACACCACTACAAGACATCGATAAAAAATCTGTCCATTGGATCTTCTTTATTTACAACCTGTCGCATCAATTCGTGTCTCATTTGCGTGTTTGTGTGTCTCTTGCGAGAATCTTCCTAAAGAAAATGAAGAATTTCGTTATTTCGTTATTTTTATTACGTCGAGCGAAAACCGGGTCGTCGCCACTATGTTTTTGCTGTGAAGAATTCAAGTTTACACAATTTTCGTGTACGTCCAAATCTGACAAAGCTATGCCTTCAATACTTTTAACACGACTTAGTGCAACATGTATTTGCCCTTTAGCAATTTTTTTGCCAAGGTCAATTACAGCCCTGTCGAGGGTTGTACCTTGTAGTTTATGGATTGTAACTACCCAGCTTAATATTATGCTGGGTCCACATTTGTGTCATATCATCGACTAGTGTAGTGTGTAATTCTGTCGAACATGTACCGCTCAATGTGGACGGGCCTAGGTTATGCCGTCCGGTTGTGCTGTCAGATTGTGCTGTCAGAGTCCATGGCATATAATGATTGGTAAAATGATACAACGGTGTGTACGGAACTACACAGAGTGACGTCTATCTGTGGTTTCATTTAAACTCCGACTGGCAAACATGTCGTGCTCTGCCGCAGAACTAACAGTAGCAAATTTATGCGTAGCTAGTGCTAGTGCAGCTTTTATTGTCCTAATGAGTGTTAAAAAAAGAAAAGAAAAAAAATGAAGGCGATGGTGGCAAGCTGAACTTTTCAGAAATCGCCCTACAAACGGCGGAAATGCGTTACTGAAAGATCTAAAATTTCAAGAAGTAAGCGGGAAATATAAAAATTTCACACGCATGTCGCCAACAGACTTCGAATATATAATGAATTTAATAGGCCCAAAAATAATAAAGAAAGATACTCAATTCAGAAAGGCAATTTCAGTGCAGGAGAGGCTTGCATTGACTTTGAGATTTTTGGCATCGGGTGACTCGTATTCCTCTTTACAATATTTATTTAGAATCTCAAAGCAAGCAATTAGTAAAATAGTGCCAGAGACATGTGAGGCAATTGTGGACTCAATAAAAGGATTAATAAAGGTAAGAATTTTTTATTACTTACTATTTGAACAATCAATAAATAACATCTTCAAAACCCTTGTTCACAAATTAGTTTTGACTTAGATACGTTTCATGCCACCTTGAATATAATTTTTTTTTTAAATAATTCAACGTGAAACTAATTTATAAATACACTAGCTGTTGCCCGCGACTTCCTACGCGTGAAAATTATGTTTAAAAGCCAATTTGATTGCTCTCTGCTTAGCCCCTAGGATATGAAGCGTAATAATATTATAGCCTATTTGAAGATCCTACCCCTAGTTAATATTAGCGCAAAATTTGAATCAAATCTATTGAGAACTTTTCGAGATCCTTCCGGTCAAAGCAAAGCAAACAGACAAAAAATTTTCTAACTACATTTTCGGCTTCGGTATTTTATGTTGAACACCAAGCGAGTATTTTTTTTTTATATTTACTACGTACAGTTTTGCCTATTCTATCATTTTATTATATGTATAGATAAAAATTAGATTTTTTACATTTTTCGTTTTGGCTGTTTAGCGTTTTGTTCGTGTCGTAACACACCACGCTCAGAAAAAATGTTTGTTCAATAGTAAATGTGTTGAAAAACGTCGTATGACACACGTGAGGTTTGGTCATTACACTCTCAGTTTGATTTTTTTTATACTTAGCTCGCCAAATTGATACCGCCGCCTGTTGGAAAGTCACAGCGGCTTCTAGCAATTGGGGGCCACTTTCACAGTCTGTAAGACTATTTAGACTGGCCCTCAAGCTGGCAGCCCTTTGATGTGCTTTTTCACGCTCCGCTTGAAGAACCCAGGATTGTAAAAGGAAGGAAACACGTGCGCTGGAATGTCGTTCCAGGTTTTAATTGTTCTATAGAAAAAAAATCTTTTGCATCATTCAGCTCTGGAACGACCTGCCAGCGCACCTGTTTCCCACGGCGCTGGCAGGTCGTTCCAGATTTTTATGGTTCGCCAGAGAAACGATCTTTTGAATCCTTCAGTTCTAGCAAAGATTCTCTCCACTGTGTGAGAGTGGCACTTCTGTCCTGCACGCGTTGTTCGGGATCGGAAAGGAGAGGGTGGGATTAGGTTAAAGATTTCTTCAGAACACTCACCGTGATAGATACGGTAGAATGCAGCCAAAGATGCAATAGTTCTTCGCTGCGCCAAAGGCTTCAGACTTTCCGTCACCGGTAGTTGATAATGCTAATAGCGCGCCGCTGGCGCTGCATTGAGTCCAGCGCGTCAAGCAAGTACCTCGCGGAGTCGTCCCAAAGGTAAGAGCCGTATTCGACGCAAGGACGTATCTGCGTCTTGTACAGCAGACACCTCTGGTGTGGCGTAAAAACCGCTTCACCTTGTTTAGGACTCTTAGTCCTGCTTGCAATATCCCCTCGAGTGTAATGAGCAACATACCACACTTGTATCATAAATAACTATTATCTACTCTGATACTATAATACAAAGATTATAAAATTGAAATCAATACTATTATGACAAACATTACGCACAGGCCAAAAAAAAAGTTTTATTACGATACAGGTCTTGTATGGACACCTATATCATAATAAAACTTTTTAATCATTACGATACACCATAAACAATCTCCAGCTGAAAAAGAAGTATGAACCTCTACTTTAAAAAAAAATGTGTCTCCAGAGTAGCGAAAAATCCTAAATCAATGGTCTCCGCAGCCTAAAAAAAAAAAGAAACACGCATGCGCAATCGATGTTTGCGCCTTGGCGCCAACATTTTACATTTAAATTAAACAAAGTTTGGTTTTGTTTGTAAAATAAATTAGTTTTTGTGTGAAAACATGTCTTAAAGCGAGGATGGTGGTAATTGTACACCACCAGACATTCTGGAAACTGCGTCAAACATGACCATGAACCTGTTACCGGCGAAATCAAGGAGCAACTATATATCACAACAAAATGAAATCAGATATTATAGTATGAGAGTAGATAAAGTAGTGTATGACACTGTACATAACTTGGTCTTATAACACTCGTGTGATACTATAAAAAAACTCGCCTACGGCTCGTTTTTTTAAAACACACTCGTGTTATAAGAACCCTTATTATGCAACAGTGTCATAAACTACTATTACCAAACCACAGAAAATATTAGTTTCTTATATTTGCAGCTGTTTTGTGAAGTGTGGAGATTTCAGTAAATGTGTGTGTGTATGTGTGTGTGTGTGTGTGTGTGTGTGTGTGTGTGTGTGTGTGTGTGTGTGTGTGTTTTTGGAAGGAAGAGAGAAAGCTAGAAAAAATAGTGTTCATGAATTTTATCATTAAGTAAAAAGGTCACTGAATGAATCTAGAGTATCGTTGTTTTCATAGGATGGCTCAAGATAATTATTTTCTATTGGAGAGAGTTCAGTAAGCACTGGCGATGGAGTGCTCTGATGTGTACAATATGTATTTGGAGTTTGTTGTGTAGAATGCGCAGGTGTAGTTTGTTGTGTATAATATGCATGTGGAGTATGTTGTGTAGAATGTGCATGTGGAGTTTGTTGTGTATAATATGCATGTGGAGTTTGTTGTGTAGAATGCGCATGTGGAGTTTGTTGTGTATAACATGCATGTGAAGTTTGTTGTGAAGAATGCGCATGTGGAGTTTGTTGTGTAGGCTGGTCATCATAAAAGCCATTGTCAGCTTGAAAAAGAAGATTGCCTATTTCATGATACAGTCGGTTTCTTGTGCGTTGTGTGTACGACCGGAATTTACTAGCTATAAAACTAGCGTACGCCTGAGTCTCATCCGCGTTTGAAAAAGCAGCAGCGTGTCTGGCTGATACTTCCTTCGCTGCAGCCGCTGCAGAAGAAAGCATTCCTAAAGCAGAATTCAACATGTCGCTATCGGAGTCCGCTACTTTCTTCTTTTTTGACAACGGTGGCTTAAAAATTTCTTTTCGTGTTTGGTTTTCGTGTTCTAAGTTTAAGCGTTCCGAGTTTGAGCGTTCTTCTAAAACGGGTTGTGACTCTGCGTTTTCAGTCTGTTCATTTTGAAACTCTTCGGCTGCTGGGTTTCTATCCAACTCTTCGGCTGCTGAGTTTATATCCAACTCTTCGGCTGCTGAGTTTCTATCCAACTCTTCCTGAAAATTTTTTGGTAATATTAATAAAAAGCAAAACATTGGGTCTTACCAAAAAGTATCAAAATGTCGCCTCGTTGGTCTAGAGGTCGACTCGAAGTCTCGTGATCTGCAGTCGTGCTTTGTTACTGCGGATCACGTGGATTCGATTTTCACCGGGACAAAGATTTGTATGATTCATAAATATTTGTCTTGAGATTTCTATCTATCTCTACTATTATAAATTTGTAAAAATAGCTGTGACAATACATTCAAGAGAAATAAAAAAAACTGTGATTGACTAATTTAGGGCTTCTGAGTCCAAATTTATGATTTTTTTTACCATGTTTGTTTGTTTGTTTATTTGGTCGGGGTTGGAGGAAAATTCAGCAGCTTGATTATAATTGTACCATTACGATTTTGTAGGTATTTAACTTAAATATTACTGTATGTTTCATCAAAATCGGTTCAGCAAAAATGATAATACAGCTTGACCTATGATTTCATAGAAGCCTTATACATTGAACAGGTCCACGTCGTTTGGTTATTTGTTAAAACCACCTCGCGAACAAAGTCGAAGGCAAAAGCTAGCTGCACTCTTCCCGGTGAACATAGGCTATATTTTATTCCCGTATTTCCACGGGATTCAGAGTTACCTATTTCTGCGTACCTAGTTAATAGCAATATAAAATTATAACGGTTGTTGCAGGTACCTGACTCACCCCAAGCTTGGCTGAATATCGCTACAAAATTTAATGAAAAATGGAATTTTCCACATACTTTAGGGGCTATGGATGGAAAACATATCGTGTTGCAAGCACCAATGAATTCTGGAACCGATTTTTTTAACTATAAATCATTTTTTAGTATTGTTTTATTTGCTGTGGTGGATGCTGATTATAAGTTTATTTTTGTCGATGTAGGGAGTCAAGGTAGAATTTCAGATGGTGGCATATTTAATAATTCAATCCTTAAGGAAAAAATAGAAAATGGTTCTTTAAATTTTCCACCACCGAGCGTATTAGATGGAAGAAACACTCTAATACCATATTACTTTGTAGCAGATGCTGCGTTCCCTCTGGGGATGCATATTTTGAAGCCATATCCTGGTTTAACCTATGCCAGAGAATGCCAAAAAAGAAAATTTAATTATAGGCTATCCAGATGTCGAAGAGTCGTCGAAAATGCATTCGGCATAATAAGTAATTGTGTTTAGGGTTTTGCGAAGACCAATGCTACTAGAGCCCGAGAATGCACAACTTGTGGTAATGACGATAGTCCACTTACATATTTTTTTAAAGGGAAGCAAACACTCAGTGCAATTGTACACTCCTCCACACACTTTTGACACGGAAGTTTGCAGTGAAGTAATCCAAGGAAGTTGGAGGAGTGAACCAGCTCCATCGAATACTCTCTTGCCAATATTGGCCGTCCCCCGAAGATCAACTACTTCCTCGCAAGAAGTGAGAAATGAAATAGCTGAATATTGTTGTGGTAGTGGCAGATTACCTTGGCAAGATAACTACTGCTGATACTACTATAACTATTGCTGAACTTACCGTGTTAATTCGATGACGGGGTTTGTTTCGATCCAGGAGAAATGCCAGAGTTTCAAAGGCGTACCAACCCGATTTATAAGTTTCATCTGCACCTGTAATTCAAATTATTTTAACTAGTTGTTGCCGAGACTTCCTACGTGTGAAAATTATGTTATATTGCCAATTTGATTGCTCTCAGCTTAGCCCCTAGGATGTGTAGCTAGATAAAATATAGCCTATTTAAAGACCCTACCCCTAGTTAATATTTGTGCAAAATTTGAAAGAAATCTATTGAGTACTTTTCGAGATCCTTCCGGACAAAGCAAAGCAAACAGACAAACAGACCAAAACATTTCTAACTATATTTTTGGCTTCAGTATCTTATGTTGAACACCCAGCGAGTATTTTTTTTAAATATTTCTTATGTACAGTTTTGTCTTTTCTATCATTTTATTATATGTACTAGCTGTTACCCGCGACTTCGTCCGCGTGGAAATTATGTTATAAGCAAAGTTTGAACCGTATTCTATTTGAGCCTCTAGGATAAGTCGTAACCAAAATGTGGGAACAAATTTAGGACATCCTCCAACTTACCCGGGCAGTTATGCGCTAGATGGATTTTTTTAACGTGAGGAAAATCCCACATGAATGTACTATGACTCCCACTGACTAAAAACCACACGTATCCTACCTAACAGCCTACGATTGGGAGCCCCGGGTAAGCCCACTAAAGGATACCTTAGGACTGCGCTAGATGGATAGGAAGAAACCTCATGGTTTTAGTGGGTCCAAGGCCGGTATGACGTACGTGTTTATTAATTAGTCCCTTTAATAATTATAAGAGTAAGTAGTATGGTGAAGCGCGAATACGAAACGTTTGTTAGATTAGGGCCACAGACTGAAAACTTTACGCATAATCGGAACAGTTGAGACGATAACACTAAGGCCCTTCGTACACTAGGCTACGCAAATCTTCGATACCCAACGATTTTGGTCTCTAAGCGACTACCGCAATACAAATTCAAAGAGGTTCGTACACAGACATGCGTCGCCGACATTTTGTTCATTCGTCGCCGACGCCAGTCGCGCGCTACCTGCTGGTCGAGATCGTCGCTACTAACGTCGCTGCGATTTCCAAGATGGCAGAGCAATTGTTGAATATTTAATTTGAATTTAGTATGTGTATGTTACTAAATTCAAATTAAAATTCTTTGAAAATTGTAATTCTTTTGCAGCTACAAACAGTCTACACTTTACATATTTTTCTATATATGGATGAACCCAGTATTTCCTATACGACGATTTCTTCGCTTTTGGCAAAGATAGTAAGCCAAAATCATAGTTTCATCGTCACTTGTGTCAGACATTTCGTAAATAAAATCAGTCTGAGACGTGTTGTCGCTATGTCTACAGTGGCAGAATAGAGAAAATCGCGTCTTGAGATATCTCGTGTGTACGGTTCGTGCGCTACCAAATATTCGCGACATAAGTTGACAACATTAGTATCGAAGATTTGCGTAGCCTTGTGTACGAAGGGCCTAACGCTAACGGTAGCCAGTAAATGGCAGTCGTTAAACCAAGTTGAAGACCTTATAGATTTAATAATTTTCAAAAGTAGGCAGTACTAACGCCTGTCCATTTCAACACGGCAATGCGGCTCACCATCTATTACGTTACGTGGGACAAATTAAAAAAAGGTAAACATATAATATGACTCGATACCCCTTTGGGGATAAAGGCGTGACCGTATGCATGTACTTATTATGTTTAAGGTGATTTAATTTATGTACCTATGTCACTGTAGCCAAAGCTCAACATTTTTCAGTAAAGTTGTTTTAAGAATGTTCATTATAAACAACGTTTGTGTGGCGTGTTGGCTTAATCATAAAAGAGCTGCTTAATGGTTATGGCTATTATAAAACAATTCAGTCCGCGCCGAAGGCGTGGACTGAATTGCTTTAGAATAGACTTAATCTTTAAGGTCTTTTTTGATTAAGCAAACAGGGCAGTTTCACACGCTGCTTGATGAGTCTGATGAAGAAATACCTCTCCTTTCATAGATCTTATGTGACGTATACGAAGTTGCGATGGTTAGCTAGTCTATACATATAATAAAACTGTTGAGGGTCGAGAGTCTACTGAAGCCGAAAATGAAATTACATTTTTCATGTGTGTCTGTCTGTCTGTATTCCGAATAAGTATCACGCCGAAGTTACTGAATGGATTTGAATGAAACTTAGTACAATCAGAGCTTATAATCCGAGGAAGGTTCTAGGATACTTTTGATCTCGATATTTTGCGCGGTTCCTTTGGGAGAAGGGATGAAAGACAAAACGGTTTTTTAGTTGTTACTTCTCAATGCGTTTTCGGATTCCAAAATTTTTTTTTAGTGTTATAAAGGGAATACTGTAAGGAATGTTTCACACAAGTTTCCATGTTAAAGGTTTTCTAGTTCAGGAATTAGAGACATCCCAACTTTTGCAAAACCTAGAATTCAAGGATCCCTTTGAATGTGAGGGTAAATCTTTTTTTTTTTTTTTTTTTTTATACCACTAAGGTGGCAGACAAGCATACGGCCCACCAGAAGGACTGGTGGTCACCGCAGCCTATGAACGCTTGCAACACCAGAGGCGCCACACTCGTGCTGCCGACCCTGTAAAAACCTTCTTAGACCCCTTTTGAAGAACCCCATACTGTAGGCGTTTGGGAAAACCGAGGCAGGAAGATCATTCCACAACCTAAGCGTTCGCGGAAGAAAACCCCTATCGGATCTAACCGTGCTCGAACGCTCCGGATGTAGGGTGTGAGGATGAAATCCCTGTCTATGGCGAGCGGTGCGATGATAGAACGTAGCCGTGGGCATCATGTCAAACAATTCCTCAGAGCACATACCATTGTACAGGCGGTAGAACACGCATAAGGAGGCAAAGTCTCTCCTGTCGCGAAGAGGTTCAACACCACCTGTCAGTATAGGATCGTTGACAACTCTCACAGCTCGCCTCTGCACCGAGTCAAATGGACGAAGCTGATATTCGGGTGCCCCCGCCCAAAGGTGACAGCAGTACTCCATGTGTGGCCGCACTTGCGACTTATAGAGAAGCAGTGTTTGCGCCGCAGTAAAGTACCGCCGCGCCCTGTTGAGCACACCGAGCTTCTTGGACGCCAGCTTGGCCTTGTCCTCCAAATGACTGCGGAACTGAACGTCACTGGAGATGTCAACACCAAGGATCCCTATACTTTTAGAGATGGAAAGAGATGTGCCCTGGAATTGTGGCGCTACAGTAATTGGGGCTTTCTTAGCGGTGAAGAAACACGCCTGTGTCTTCGAAGGGTTGAACTGGACAAGGTTTTGTCTACCCCAATCGGACACTCTAGTAAGAGTAGCCTCGATTTCAGACACAAGCTGTTCACGACTCTCTTCCACTGCGTCCCGAGAGATACCGGGGCGGCCTGTGTAACAAGTGTCCCCCGTACTGTCATCTGCATAACAATGAATGCCGTCAATAGACAACATGTCATTGATATGCAGCAGAAACAGAGTAGGGGACAACACTGACCCTTGCGGTACTCCAGCGTTAATGGCCATGCAGTCAGAACAGCTGCCGTCGACAACAGCCCTGATGCTTCTACCGGCCAAAAAGCTGGACACCCATCCGCATAATCTCTCGGTCAGTCCGTAGGAGGGCAATTTTTTAAGAAGACCACGGTGCCAGACCCGGTCAAAGGCTTTAGAAATGTCGAGGCTCACTGCTAGAGCCTCGCCCTTACTCTCGATAGCCGTCGCCCATCGGTGTGTGAGGCACACGAGAAGATCGCCCGTCGAGCGACCGTGACGGAAACCGTACTGCCGGTCACTGAGCAGGTCGTTTTCCTCAAGGTACCTCAGGAGCTGTGTATTAATTACACGCTCCATCACCTTAGACAATAGGGAGGTGACGGCTATAGGCCTGTAATTGGCCGGGTCGGTCCTATCACCCTTCTTGGGCACAGGATGCACATACGCGATCTTCCACGACGCCGGGACTTGTCGCATGGAATATGAAAGCGTGAAAAGACGTGTAAGTACCGGACACAACTCTGGACCACACTGCTTAAGTACCACCGCGGGTATACCGTCCGGCCCACTCGACTTATGAACGTCCAGAGAACGAAGCTCCCGTCGGACGTCCCGCTGCGTAAATTTAACTTCCGGCATGGAAGTTCCACACCACGGAACGTCCGGCGGCACAGCACCCCCGTCGCTCATGGTCGAGTTAGAGGCAAATAGAAAACCCAGAAGGTCGGCCTTCTCCCTGGCACTCTGGGCGAGACTACCGTCGGGTTTAAGCAGAGGTGGTAAACCAGACTTACAGAAGTTTCCCTCGGCAGCTTTGGCAAGCGACCAGAATTCACGACTCCCTGAAGGGTACCCCGCTAGCCGCTCACCAATTCTGCCGACGAAGTCGAATTTAGCCCTGACAATTGCATTTTTGCTGGCCCTCGAGGCGGCATTTAATTTGCGTTTCACCTCAGAGATGTTAGGATCTGAATTTGCACGAGCCTTGGTCCAGGCTCTGTAGGCAGATTCTTTCAGCATCAAAGCTTCTCTGCAGAGCCGATTGAACCACGGTCGCTTTTTTGCTCCCACAGGGATCCAGCGGTTGGGAATGAAGCACTCCATGCCCTCCAAGATCCCCTCAGCGACTGCTGCAGCGCAGGAATCCAGATCGTCTGAGGCAAAACAAAGCCGCCTCCACGGGTACGACGCGAAGAACTCCCGCAGTCCATCCCAGTCTGCTGAATTATAGTGCCACACATGTCGCCACTCCTTGGGCCGAGGTGGTTCAGGCCTTGCGAGAGGCACATGCGCCCGAATGATACAGTGGTCCGACGAACCGAGCGGAGCATCCACTGAGACGGTGTATCCATCCGGACGCGTTGTCAGCAGGAGGTCCAGCAATGCACTATGCTCGTTCACCTTGTCTGGTATTCTCGTATGGGATTTAACCAGTTGTGAGAACCCATAGGTCAGGGCAAATTCGTGAGCAGCATTCCCCGCAAAGTTGGTTATCCGGGAGCCCAACCAGTCAACATGATGACCGTTGAAATCCCCCAGAATCACTATCTCCGCAGAGGGATACTGCTCAATCACCTTGTCAGTCGATTGTTGCAGGTGGTCAAAAAGGCGAACTGTGTCCGTGTTACCGCTGTGAGACCTGTACACGCACGCGTAGATCCGAGTGTGGCCCCCGTGATCCACGCGCGCCCATAACGTAGACAGGTCCCTGTCTTCAAGGCTTGTGAGACGGCGACAGCAGACATCATCGCGGACGTACAAACATACCCCGGCTTTCGGCTTGAAGTTGTACTCAAGCTTATAGCCAGGGTACATTAAGTAAGATGTATCGCCCGGGCATGAAATCTGCGTCTCCGTCAAGAAAAAGAGTGTCGGCTTCGCAGTTTCGAGATGGTGGTGGACTACGTTGAGGTTCTTGTGCATACCTCTGATGTTGCAAAGGTCCATGTAGAGTGTGGACGACGATGCCGCTGTGTATACTGTTTCTCTTTTCTTACCTTTAGCCATGTTGTTTTTGTGAAAAAAAAGGGGGGTTAAAAAAGTGAAGGAGTGCCTGTGTGCCGGTGGCGCAAGAGACTAATCGAGACTCTAACTAACCAAAGGCAGACAGAGGTAGTGCGGTAGATTGGCACGGCGTACGGAAGGGCCCCCGGTCCCCCCCCGATGCAGTGGCCGCGTCCACTCCGGTATCCTCCTCCGGCACGACCACAGCACCAGGGACTTTACACAGGCTGCTGGTTCAGCCTCCTGGGGCGGAGATTATGTGATCCCCAGGTTCGGGTTCCGTACAGCCTGCGGGCGGTCAGCGGTCAACCGTTTCACCGGGTCTCCCTGACCGCCGTACCAATATTCCGCGCCTCAATCTGCCAATGGAGACAGATTAAGCCTCTGGTCTCACCGTCACCGGCACAGAGTCACTCCAATGAGCTCTGGAACCCTGCTAACCGACGGAGAACATAACCCAACCGGAGTCAGGTTACTATTACCGCGGTCTTCTGCAGGGCGGAGGTACTGCCCCAGGCGGGCTGCTCACCGAACGGAGTACCGTTATGCCCTTCCTCCTAATGAAAAATCTAAACTGGCGTGTTGGCTTAATGATAAAAGAGCTTAATGATTAAGGCTATTGTAAAATAATTCAGTCCGCGCCGAAGGCGTTTACTCACGCCCCCCCCCCCCCCCCTTAAAAGCGGGATCGCACCCGAAACCCCCAAAGACGTGGCATAGCACCCGAACCACCTCCTAGGCGAGGACGCAGTGGCGGCCGTGGGTCTGCTGGGAGTCCTGGGACATCCTTCCGAGGGCTTACCCGGGGCTCCCAACCATAGGCTGTTAGGCGTTACTTAAGGTTTTTTTTAATTGGTAGGAGTCCGGCATAGCATCCACGATGGATTTTCCTTCACGTTATAAAAAAGTATACTACATATTACATGGCTTGTACAATAGTATAGCGTAGCCTGAAATTTAATTTATATTAGTGTGAGCTATGAGATCTAGAAAACTGATAAACTTACATATTATGTTATATACTAAATGCATATTTAAAAACAAACACGTACTCTAATGAATTTGATTATTGTTCTTTATCAAGCCTATAAATTACTACTACTAATCTTTACAGTTAGGTACTTTTGATTGTTGCCCGTAAATACATAAACAAATATATTTTGTGTCTGTCAAGCCGTTAGAATAATTATATGAAAGAATATGAAATATAATTTCATTGACTGCCTCTGTGGCGTAGTCGGTGTAGTGATACTGCCTGTCGCGCTGGAGGGCTTGGTTCGATTTTTGGGTTGTTCCAATTAGTTGTGTGTTCCACAAATGTTTTTTTCGGAGTTTGGGTGTTTTCTATGTATAATATGTATGTATTTAGAATTATATAAGTATGTATATCAGTCGTCTGGATATCGTAGCAAACACAGAATTTAATTTTTCCCTACCGGGCCTCCAAGATATTTAGCGTGATAATATGTAACCGGTGTGTAAAACCAATCTATCCATACTAATATTATAAAGCTGAAGAGTTTGTTTGTTTGTTTGTTTGTTTGTTTGTTTGTTTGTTTGTTTGAACGCTAGGATCTCAGGAACTACTGGTTCGATTTCAAAACTTCTTTTACAGTTTGATAGTCCATTTATTGAGGATGGCTATAGGCTATGTAACATCACGCTAAGGTGAATAGGAGCGGAGCAGCAACGAAGAATGTTTCGAAAACGGGGAATTATTTTTACGGTCTGAGAGCTTACGAGGCGTACGCTGCCTAAATGGTTAAAGTTACGTAAAAGTTGTGTAATAAAAAATTGTTGCTCTTAAAAAGTTCTATAAAAAAGTCCGCGACAGCATATGTCTATCTCTAAAGGTTCGCTCACAATGACCTAATTTGTCTTTCTTTTAAGGTTAGCTCACAATATTATCAAACTGAAGAGTATATTTGTGCTAGGATCTCAGAAACTACTGGTTGCATTTCAAAAATAATTTCATAGTTTTATAGTCCATTTATTGAGGATGGCTAATGACTATATAAAATCACGCTAAGACAAATAGGAGCGGAGCAGCCATGAATAATGTTTTGAGAACGGGGAAAATTTATTTCTTTTGAGAGCTTCCATTGCGTACGTTGCGTAAATGGTTTAAAGTTACGTAAAAATTGTACTATATTTTTTTTCCTTTTAAACAGTTACAAAAAAAGTTCTGAACAGCATAATGCCTATCTTTTATTGTTTACTTACAATAGTCCTCTAAATATTTTTTAAAATATGAGCGATGCAACTCGACGATAGTCGATTCAGTCAACTGAAAGATAATACCGGCCAAGTGCGAGTCGGACTCGCACATGATGAGTTCCGTACCAAAAACCGGACAAAAATAAATGCCTCTCTTATAAATATAAGACACGCGACGGGATTATACGGGGTATATTACTTAAAATATTAATACTATACCACTCTCTTTCTCACTCTAATGTGACGCAAACGAAGTTGCGCGGGTCAGCTAGTATACTAATATTACTGCAACGTTTTAGTTTAATCAATCCACATACTTACATATTTCATTAGCCTCTGCCTAGTCCCTAGGATATGTAGCGTGATAATATATAGCCTATTTAAAGATCCAACCTCTAGATTGCTATTCAAATAAAAGATTAATTAAAATTATTCAGTAATTTCCGTATTTTGCAAAAATATACAAACAGATTTTCATTGTTCTCTGCCGAGGTCCTAAAAAATTTAGCGTAATAATATGTTGTCTGAGTGTAAAACCTATCTCCTACTAATATTCCTGCTGCGTTTTAATTAAATCAATCCAACGGTTTAAACATTTCATTGCTCTCTGCTTAGCCCCTAGGATATGTGGCGTGATAATATATAGCCTATTTTAAGACCACACCCCTAAGTAATATTTGTGCAAAATTTGAACCAAATCTGTTCAGTACTTTTCGAGATCATTCCGGACAAAGCAAAGCAAACAGACAAACAGACAAAAAAAATTCTAACTATATTTTCAGCTTCGGTATCTTATGTAGAACACCCGGCGAGTATTTTTTTGTTAATATTTCCAATGTACAGTTTTGGCTTTTCTATCATTTTATTATATGTATAGATAGCAGATAGTATTTTTTGTTGTTTTTTTTTTTTGAGATTTGTAACTTAAACCTCGTTTATATACACTTATATTGTATTATTTATTAATAGGTTACCAATTTTAAACATATATTATTTACAATTTATATTATAATTTATTTACAACTATTATAATAAAATATCTACAAAAGGCTAAAACAAACTATTTAAAAAAGAACTAAGAATTTTATTATACACTAGCTGTAGACCGCGACTTCGTTCGCGTGAAAATTGTTGCAATGCCAATTTGATTGCTCTCTGCTTAGCCCCTAGGATATGTAGCGTGATAATATATAGCCTATTTTAAGACCCTACCCCTAGGTAATATTTGTGCAAAATTTGAATCAAATCTATTGAGTACTTTTCGAGATCCTTCCGGACAAAGCAAAGCAAACAGACAAACAGACAAAAAATTTTCTAACTATATTTTCGGCTTCGGTATCTTATGTTGAACACCCAGCGAGTATTTTTTTTTAAATATTTCCGATGTACAGTTTTGACTTTTCTATCATTTTATCATATGTATAGATACCTACATACATGCGTCGTAGTATTCCTCCACATCATCGTTAACTGGAAACGTTCCCAGAAGACTGGCAGCATTGCCACGTTGAATGGCAATGCTTATCCTTTTTATATTGTATAGTTTATAGTATATCTAGGTAGGTATAATCCTTACCTATTAGATAGTAGTTTAGGTTCTAAAACTCCAATATTATATAAAGGGGCGCCAAATTTTAAATTGAATATTCATTCATATTCGAATTAGTAAATGTTCAAAAACTGAACTTCCTACGTCACTAATTCTCAGTACCTACTTACCTAAATAACACAACCATATTGCACACCATAAATTTAGTTTACCTTATCAATAGGTACCTATGTTAAGTTTACCAAGTAAGTGTGTAAAGTAGTTACCTATATAATAAAGAGTTAATTACTTACCTTGACCAGTCGTTTTTTTTTCATTTTCGCCTATTCAATTTTTTTTTTCAGATTTTCAATGGAATAGCCTATTTCTTAGGAAATCTCGATCCAGGCGTCATTTTTGAGGGTTTTATTAAAAAAATATTTGTGCGTAGGATCCCACAATATTTTTCTAATTTTATAAGCCTCAATGAAATCAATCACTTTCTCTTGAGTCCACTCCATGTCAATTGACGCTAAACAAACCAAAAGATCTAAATAAACAAACAAAGCTTACCATTGAGTGCGCGCGGTATGAGAAGGAGAAGAGGTACCTATTTATGGGAAATCAGAGACAAAACATAGTTTAAGCAGAGATATGTTAAGTAGTACGTATTCTTAGAGTTTAAGTTTCAAAAACGTCTAATTTTCAAAACAGAACCGAACTGAAACCAAAATCAATCATTGGTTCTCTTGAAAATCACGACAAGAAAATCACACACAACACTACAATTCCTTTCCCTTTAATGTTTTTATTTTGCATTAAGTACCTACATAATTATATTATATTCGTTACAAATCACACCAAAATTTCATTTTGTGTAAAACCTGCGTGCACATTCACTCTGATAAAATAATTTTCCCTAACCCGCCAAAGTTACTAATCCTGACCTAACTTTTTATAGGAAAGTACGAAAGTACTAATATATTATACTATTAGGGTTATTTACTCATAATAAAAAGAATACATACCTATTTGAACTTAATAGTAACCGGTTAAGTTGGGTGGGAGGTTAATAAAAAATATAAACTTTCTACTTACGATTTGGTCAGCGACACAGCTTAAGCACTGTTTAAATTTTAAAATACACCACGATTAAAGTATTGTGCCTACAAACAATATTTCAAATATTTTTTTTATAATTATGTAAAAGAAACAAGGTAATTTCATCACATTTGGATGCAGCGAACGCGCGAAGCGAGAAAAATTTTTTTTAAATCGAATTCAAGGAATGCGTCATCAATCATCTATTTAAAAAAGAATCACAGATTACCTACCTCATAGGTTGACGTTTTTTACTGTGGCTGGTATGTAGATATTGTAGATATAGGTACCTTTTTTTATATTATATCTACTGGGCAAGTGCGAGTCGGACTTGCTCATGGGGAGTTCCGTCACGTAAAATCACGTCTGTTATGTTGGAACCCCCTTAATCATATTTTTATATTTTTTTTAGGGTTCCGTACCCAAGTGGGAAAAAATGGAACCCTATTTTACCCACCCTACTCTGTACCCATTCATAAGACTTCGCTGTCCGTTTGTCTGTCTGTCCGTCACGAGGCTGTATCTCAGGAACCATGATAGCTAGAGAGCTGAAAATTACACAGGGTGCTCACATGCAACAAACGTGATGTTTACCGTTTTTCCTTGCAAGTTTTTTCATTATAATCGTATATCACCGTGGGGAAAATACAAACGGCGACTTCATCCGAAAATTCGCGGCGGCGCTCACATAATAATTTCAGCTAAGCCGTCGTCAATTCACCTACCCTTAAACTATTTATTAAATCGATAAATTCACTATCATTGCGCTGTCGCATGTTTATGGTCAGTTCACAAAAAGAAAATTGATGCCACAAATTAATCTCAGCTGAAAACCACGTCTTAATAAAATACCAATTGCCTTTCACCGGATGAAGCTGAAATATGTCACCGAATACCCAAATGTTGACCCCACCGAATAATTCTTGTTGTTACTCCTGCAGTCTTAGGGGGATTATTCCTAAATTCTCATAGGAGACCATAGAAATTTCATCAATAATGAGCCAATTTGTATACCGCCATTTACGCCTTTCATTTTCAAGTTTTGGCCTGTAATTTTTTTGTATGTCATTGGTAGTATTTTTTTCTCTATGGGAAGTAAGAAAATGCTATGCAGTATTTTGCCAAAAATTTGACGAGCAGCAACTTCGGTTAAGGAACCAACTTCCACAAAATAAGGCTTCAAAAAAATGTCGACTGTAGGTGCGTAACAACGCTTAATGTGCTCTACGATTAATTTCAAAAGAAATGATTTTACGCTGCCTGCACCACCCGTAATAAAAAGTAATAGTTGACTTTCTTGGCTCTGCAAATCGTTTTCGATTGCTGTTGAAAATATTTCGCGACGTAGTAAGCTACAGCGGTGACACTACCCCACGGTTGGACGTCAATATTCCCTTTCCATAGTCCTAAAAGAACTGTATTGTAATTGAATCTATTAGAATTAAAAACCGCAATTTCCATAAAAAAAGTTGAAATGAGTTATATGTATACGGAGTTATATGTATCTGCAAATCATAAGTAATATTTTTGTATTTCCAAAATGGAACTAAACCCACAATGTGCTACACAATTTGGCTTTAAAATCAAAGTATGTAACAAATTCAGTGTACTGGTTTTTCGGCAAACTGTGCGCCTTTGTGTTGATATTTAAATGATAGAAGTCACTTAGATGGAAAACTAATTTTTTTGTAATTCATTATTGCTAAATGAATTGATATGCTTTATTGATGATTAGTGAAGACACGCGGCGTTCTTGCTAGCTACACGCAAACTGATGATTTTAATGAATATTAATTATAATGACCGTTTACAAAAATGTTGATGAAATGGAAAACTATATGAAAATGATGATGTGCTAAAACTGTACAGTTAGACTGTACATGCTCCCGAGTGAATAATGAGAGTAATGAGTTATATCTAGGTTACAAGGTGATACCATTGTGTTAAATAGGTACACTTTCAGGAATAAAATAAAACTTGAAATCACAACTTTACATTTACATTTATTTGACCAGCGTTACCGCCTATCTAAGCGTTCAGAATGAAGAGAGCTCCCAATATGATTACCCGCCATTTTATACATTTACCCCCAGAAGCTGCTAATTAGACAATACCATTTAATTACACAATATTATACAAAACTAACTTAGCAATAATGGATAATTATAATTAATAATTTTAGTACTCGATACAACACATAGTTATCATGTAATAGTAGTTTATGACACTGTTGCATAATGAGGGTTCTTATAACACGAGTGTGTTTTAAAAAAACGAGCCGTAGGCGAGTTTTTTTATAGTATCACACGAGTGTTATAAGACCAAGTTATGTACAGTGTCATACACTACTTTATCTACTCTCATACTATAATACCTGATTTCATTTTGTGATATATGGTTGCTCCTTGATTTCGCCGGTAACAGGTTCATGGTCATGTTTGTCGCAGTTTCCGGAATGTCTGGTGGTGTACAATTACCACCATCCTCGCTTTAAGACATGTTTTGACAGAAAAAACTATTTTTTTTTACAAACAAAACCAAACTTTGTTTAATTTAAATGTAAAATGTTGGCGCCAAGAGCAAACATCGATTGCGCATGCGTGTTTCTTTTTTTTTTTTCAGGCTGCGGAGGTACAATTTTTTTTTAAAGTAGAGGTTCAAACTTCTTTTTCCAGCTGGAGGTTGTTTATGGTGTATCGTAATGATTAAAAAGTTATATTATGATATAGGTGTCCATACAAGACCTGTATCGTAATAAAACTTTTTTTTTGGCCTGTGCGTAATGTTTGTCATAAGAGTATTGATTTCAATTTTATAATCTTTGTATTATAGTATCAGAGTAGATAAATATAATTAAACAACTAAATAGTGATGTTCAGTATGTTGGAGTAAGCGCCATCTATCGTGCCGTATTTGTAACACTCGGCCATCCTGTAAAGGCCGTGTCCCACGGCCGTCATGGTACGGTACATTGTGCTCATGGCTTGATTCGTCATTCGTCAGCGTATAGAATCAGGAGTTCTGAAACAAACATTTAACAGCAGTAACTTGTGTTCAACAACATTACGTGTTCGATTGTAGTCAACCTAACAAACATTTTGTTCATTTATTGATAATTATTATACATATAATAAAATGATAGAAAAATCAAAACTGTACATTGGAAATATTTAAAAAAAATACTCGCTGGGTGTTCAACATAAGATACCGAAGTCGAAAATATAGTTAGATTTTTTTGTCTGTGTCGGTTTGTCTGTTTGCTTCGCTTAGTCCGGAAGGATCTCGAAAAGCACTTAATAGATTTGATTAAAATTTTGCACAAATATTAACTAGGAGTATGGTCTTCAAATAGGCTATATATTATCACGCTACATATCCTAAGGGCTAAGCAGAGAGCAATCAAAGTGGCATTATAACATAATTTTCACGCGTACGAAGTCACGGGCAACAGCTAGTACCTGTATAAAATACTTAATAACAGGGTAGGCTATGCCGACTGCATCATAAATATAAAGATGCAGACTCTCGAGACAAATGTTTTTGGGTCGCACAAATTTTTGTCTTAGGTGGGAATCGAACCCACATCCATCCGGTTACAAGTCGGCCAACATGCTAATGTGGAAAAAAAACATACGGTAGAAAGAGTTCAGTTCTCAGTTTTGAAGTTGGTTATTAAAATACGTATATCAGTCTCGAGCAGGACTCGAACCCACATCTCTATCTCTATTCACACAGTAATCGGTTTAAATGCATGGGATTGATCACCCAGCAATCCTTACTTGTATGAATTAATTCACACAGAATCACACAGCAATCCATTGACATATAGGGATTTGTCACACAGTCATCAATGTAAATACAAATGACATCAATGTAAATATGGATTTGTCACATAGACACAGCTTATCACACAGATTATCACGCAGATTATCACACAGATTATCACACAGATTATCACACAGATTATCACACAGATTATCACACAGATTATCACACAGATTATCACACAGATTATCTCAGTCATAGTCATTGCTAAGAGAGATCTCTGACAAAGGTCTGTAACTTTTTTGTAGGGCAACGTATGCGTTTTCTTTCAACAGACTAGTAACCATTCAAGAAGTTTACAGAACTAAATGGCCTAAATCACAAGGCCTAACTATTGTTCAATGAAGCCTGGAAAAGATCCTTCTCTACTAGGTAGATTCCCAAAATTATTTTTTTTGATTTTCTACGTTATAGAATAGAGAACCAAAAGGAATAAGCCTACAGAGTTTCCGGCCGGTTCCTCCCAGGACGGTGCTGAGTTGTGAACTAGGGGTAAAATTTACTTTGAATCATTGGCGTTATGTATAAATCCATATGAAATAAATGTATCTTGACTTATTATAAATTAATCCACACAGCATATTTACACTTAACACGAGTTTTCAGTATGCACTCACTCGACCACATCTATACACTATTATACTAATATTAAAAAGAGGAAAGATTTGATTGCTTGTTTATTTGTTTGCATCGAATAGGTTCCGGAACTACTCGACCGAAGGGAAGCTGCACTCTTCGCGGTGAACGGATGTATTTTATTCCCGTATTTTCATCGGAACGGAAACTACGCGGGTGAAACCTCGTGACGTCCGCTAGTAGTTTACATTATTATGGTTTTGTAAATTCACTCCCACAATTTCATAATTATTTCGACTGGCAGTAGGCATATATTTACACTGTATAGCTTATTGAAAATCGCAGAACTAAAGTACCTTTTGATCAATACCGGAAGTAGATTCCTGAATTATTTTACCTTTTTACCGATGCTAATACTTTTGAATACTACTCACACTGGAAATTGCCATACATAATAGGCCTGTTGGAATCATAAGTTATTTTTATTCCTACCTGTTTTGTTTGCATATTAATAGGAAAACTAACAACCTATATCCCCCAGTATGTAGGCATGAAATTTGCGGGTGCATATCACTAATTATTTTATCAAAACATTCCCTCTGGCAGTTGTCATCTACTCCAAGTGCACGTAAATGCTACTTTGTGTTATATGTAGATATATAGATAGTTTTTAGTCCTAGCTTTCGTTTAAGTTGCAACGACCAAAGTAGGTATATCTATGCATATAATTATGTAATATGTACCAAATACTGAGTTTTATGAGATGTACACACATCTGCGTCCAAATCGTAAAGGTGGTGCAATAACAATAGTTCGAAACTGCTTTAAATTCACTGTCAAGACACTCCGAATACACCTTTGAAAGTATAACAGGCACTTTAATCGCGAGCACGATAATTAATAACAAAAATGTTAACTGTGTAATTTATAGACCTCCATCGAATAGCGAACTAGGTAGGTATGTGTGTTTCCGAACTTGACAAACTCATAACGAAATGCAGTCTCACTGAATATAGGTCACTTTGTGACACAAACACATCCCTCACATCGAGACTCTTATTTGAATGAAATCTAGGCACGGTTTTGTGTATGGCATATCAGATTATACCGAATCAGCAAGACTGGCGGATCATCGCATTGTAGTACTCGCACCGAATAAAAATTAACTGAATTGCTATGATCGTCGTATTTTGCACAATGAACTTAATTCAATCGATTGGTATATCATTAAGGGCATAAGCTGTCCTGGCCGAATATGATAGTTTTCGAGTGCATTTAGTACAGCCCAGTTTAGTAACTACTCGCAATGTCATTCACCACAAACAACCGAAGATTTTAACTTATGTCAAATAGGAGACAAATTATTTGCCACATGGAAGTCAGCTCCCACTAATAGATAGACATCCAGGACTGCACTCATCAGCTACAGTATAAAAAGTTACGCAACAAAACTCATAAAAAAACTGAATATTGTAGAAACGACTTCTAGATAATATTAAAAACTTTGGCAAAGCTACAAAATCTGTGGCATTTAATTATTGCTATTTGCGGAAGGGTCTCTCGCAGCAACAGATGATATTATTACAAAAGCGTTTAGCTATCAGAACCTACCCTCCTATGAAATAGCCAATAAATTTGCAGTGAAATTTCAAAGCTCGGTTAACGAGTTGATGACACAGTAACATTCCTCTTCTTGGCGATAAGAACTATTTTCAAAATGTGTAACTCAGCATGCAGTTATCCCCAGGCAAATTAAACACTATTCTAAATAAGCTTGTTACCTATACCTATAGCGCCTGATAAATATAAGTTTCAAATTTCGTCAGTCTATTGCTAACCACATTAATACTAGTCTCAAAACAGGAAAATATTCCAACGGATTGCGTTAGCGTTCGTCGGGTCCAGAATTTTAGTCAACAGTAATATCTACAAAATCAATTTGACTTTCAACCGAGAAAAAAAGGAAAAGTTGACTGTATTATCAATATTAGTGTATAAAAAAAGGATGTGAAAAAGCTTGATAGCTGCCTATAAGAACTGCTGCACTTGTCCAAAAATCGAGGGTGTTGAGCATCATTACCCATTATACCATTAAGAAATTTTATTGGCTTCCTCATATTCACTTACTAATTATGTGCAAAACTTTGAGCTTTTCTGGCAAACATGTTATTGAAGATAGAGTACCATTTAAAGTTGAACTTATGCTGTATAACGTAGGTACCTAGTGGTACTTACATTACCTACTAACTGATATTGATTATCGGAAACTGCATAGCGAGCTATAGAAAAACGTATACCTAAGCCTTATCTTGATCGAAATCGACTTCTCAAAAATATAGAAATAATGATAGCGAATGCTATAACTCTTTTAAAGTTTTCTCCATACACACGGTTACGTAACTAGAGTCTTCATATACTTAGAATCGTTTTTTTTATCAATGTTTTCTACAAGAAATATCTTATACCATGCCCAAATGAAACAATAGAAAAATTGTATCGGTTGGAGCAGTAAATGTTTTCGGAGAGAGAACTGCTGCGTACCTTATCCTTTGCATTACATATAGCTAGTACTACACTCGAGAGCAATGAATCCGGGTCACTTAAAGAATGTTAAAAATCTCGGAAACTAAAAATGATAGGTTAATGCAATAAATTGTATTTAATAGACAATGTAATACTCCTTAAATGAAAGTAAAAAAAATATGAGTCACCATACATTTTATTAACACAAAATTACATAAAGAAAAAACTGCCGATCTCTCCTTAAAACAAAAATAGGAAACATGAAATTTTTGAACTTTATTACGATTTTCTTGAATTTTAATACTTCGTATTGCCTCCTCGTGCTTCCATTACTGCGTTTACGCGGTTCGGCATGCTGTACACCAAGTTCCTTATACGATTTTGGGGAATATTCTCCCATTCCTCTGTGAGAGCAATTTTGAGCTCACGAAGCGTGATTGGGGGAGGGTTTCGTTGTTTTACGCATCTGCCTAGCTCGTCCCAAGCATGCTCGATCGGGTTGATATCCGGGCTGCGCGCTGGCCACTCCATACGAGTAATGTTCATCTCTTGAAGGTAGTCATTCACAATCCTACCTGTATGAGGTCGGGCATTGTCATGCATAAATATAGCATCCTCACCTAAATTGACCATAAATGGACCAACGTGATCATTGAGGATTTCTTCCACATATCTTACGCTAGTTAAAGAGCCGTTTTCTATGATCACCAGCTCTGTGCGACTTTCAGAAGAAATTCCGGCCCACACAAGTACAGACCCACCACCGTAGGCTACTTTTTCTTCGATGCATGCTTGCTTGAATCTTTCCCCTGGTCTTCGATACACTCTGTGTCTTCCATCGTGCTTGTAGAGCATACATTTTGATTCGTCGGAGAACATAACTTTTGACCAATCTTCAATACTCCAATTTACGTGGCTCTGGGCATACCTTAGTCTCGAAATACGATGCCCACGCTCCAGTTTAGGGCCGTTTGCAGGTCTAAGGGGTTTTAAGTTAGATTCAGCAAGCCGACGTCTTACTGTCCATGCACTTGGGTTACTTCCTCCGAGGCGTCGAAACTGATTGGTGAGTTCAGTTCCTGTGAGAAAGCGATTTCGAAGCATGGTGTTCACCAAGTATCGGTCTTCTCGTGCTGTGGTACACCTGGTTCTGCCCGTTCCTGGTCTGCGTAGGTTAGAACCAGTTTCTTCGTAACGTCGGAGAACTCTTTGTACTGTTGACAGCGACACACCGACAGTCCTGGCTGTATCGCGCTGACTCCGGCCGGTTTCCAGCATTGTAAGTATTCTGGTGCATTCTTCAGGCGTAAGCGACATAATTTCAGCTTGATTAATGAATATAGAGCACTATCAACATGGTTTATGTACCCACATAAATGACAGATTACAAACAAAAGCAACACCAAATGCTGTAATTTCGTAGTTCCATCTTCGAAAGTGGCCCTTTTTCAAATTTGATTTTTTTATGATATAACTTTACAATAACTAAGAAGTTTTAATACCTTCATTTAAGGAGTATTACATTGTCTATTAAATACAATTTATTGCATTAACCTAGCATTTTTAGTTTCCGAGATTTTTAGGATTCTTTAAGTGACCCGGATTCATTGCTCTCGAGTGTATATTTCGGAGTGTGTACGGATAAATAAAACATTCACTTTCTGCAGTTGTAGCTACACAAAGCATATTGTTCTGTCGTGTGTCCAATAAGTAGCTAGATTTTTTTTTATAATGTTCGAATGAGTAATATTGTAGTAAGTAGGGTTTTCATATTATGTAACAAATGTAAAATAAGTGAATGGCAAATTAGATGTAGAATCACACAGTTAATTTGACTGGCCAATATTAAGCATAAAATAATAAAATTTATTCAATAAAATATTAGACAAATGGTATGTACATTAAAGCGTAATAACTATTTACAAAATAAATAAAACTAAACTAAATCTAAATAGGGCCCCCGTGGCATTGTGCCCAAAAGACTGGCAGCATTCCCCCTTTGAACGGCGATGCCTATTCGTTGGGAGAAATAACTGCCAGCCCTTAGGTCACCAGTAGACTCCACAAGACGCTTCTTCAAAATTTTAAAGAATTTATGCGCCTTGGGACCCTAAGGACCTAGGGTCTCGACACCGACTGGAATAAAATTGTACGACGAGCCGAGACCCTTATACTTGGTTATCTTTTTATTTTCTGCCGCTTCCGCTGCTGCGCTGGCTTTTTCTTTTGTTCTAGGAAGATGGGACGGGGCCAATGTGTCTACGCAAGTGGCATCCCAGACTAGGACCCGCCCCATCTCCCACGGAATTAAGGTCATCCCATCCGGTCTCTTGCCATCGTCCCTAAAAATGCCATTTGGCTCTAAGAGAGCGGGCACACCGACGGTGGCAAGAGCACGGCGAATGATATCGTTAAGCGCAGCGTGGCGAGAGAAGCGACCTGCACTCTTTAAGCAGGATAGTCCATGGTGTCCCATAGAGTCAACGGTAACACCACAGGGGCAAAGGTGTGGGGCGCAGAGCGGGACGCCAAGTCTCAAGCCAACTGCCATTCTCAAAGTGTCCGGATCAAGAAAGGTTCCGGTGTTAGCAGTTGGAAAAGCATTTAGCCAATCACCGGATTCCTTTCTGCTGAGCGCTAATAATCTTGCACGATCTGTGCCTAAGCTGGCGTTTAAAATCGAGTCAAAAGTTAATTTTGAAATTGTGTCATCCCAGCTCCGTTGTGAATTTGGATGAATAGGAAAATTTTGACCTGGGCAAGCCATAAGCCAAGCATCCTTGGCATCTGTACAGCCAGCCATCTCATAGTTAGTAAAACAATTGTTTAGGATTTTACCTACGAGTGCTGACGTGGCATGTACAGATGACAAAAAGGCTGGCAAAGCCACACTGGAAATTTTGCGGATCCCTAATCCACTGTATTTAATTGGAAGGGAAGCTTGATTCCAAGATTGTTCATTTAGATGTATATTCAGAATACGTTCTAAAGTCGTTTTTATGAGGGAATCAATCGCTAATAAACAATTCTGATGTTTCCAAAAAGGACAACACCGAAGCAGATACATAGATTTAGGAACAAATAGACAAAATTTTAAAATTGTGATTGCATAATGTGAATTTATATTGAGAAGTCGATCCACATTTGATTCAAATTTTAAAATTTTTAATGCTATTATTTCTGGAATAGCATCTTCAAAAATTGGAGACCCTAAGAGGTTAAGATTCTCTCTATCAATTACTTTGATATTTGGACATAAGAAATTGAATTTTTCTATGAGTTCGGAACGGTTGTGAGCGTTATGAATATATAATTCACACTTATTAAAATTTAGTTCTAAACCAATCAACTTAAATTTGTTTTTTATTTCCAAAAGATCTGAGAGAACAGTAACAGCATCACCTCCAAGAGTCCCATCATCTAAATACCACACGTTAAATTTTGATTTTAAATTTCGAATTATAGGGTTAATAGCTAGGCTGAATATGGCTGGCCCAAGGGGATCACCCTGCTGGCAACCGACTTCAGAAGAGATTTCGTTGCATTTATACATTAATTTTGATGGTTCATGATAACAATTTAGTAAATAGTTGTAAATTTCCGGAATATTGTTTCGAATTTCTGAAAGCAGGGTGTCCCTATTTACCGAATTAAAGGCATTTTTGACGTCAATTTTTAATAAAACCTCACACTCATCTTTATTAAGGTACGTGCGCAAGGCGTGAACCGCCGCTTCACACCCACCTTTGGTACCAAAACCTAATTGAGTAGGTTCAAATTGTTGTTGTAATTTTGACAAAATGTAACGAACTGAAATTTTGGATGTTAAACGCCGAAAAGTAGAACCAACTGCAATAGGACGAACTCCTCCGTCTTTTTTAGTGAGGGCAATGAGATTTGCTCCATAGATAACTGGAACAATCTCGGTGTTAATGTTCCCAGAGAGCATGAGGTTAACTAATTTTGTTAAACAACCAATGAGGTGCTTACCTGCATCACCCACACAGTGAGAAGTTAGGTCTTTCAGGTGTTGTGGAGAAAGACCATCAAGGCATAAAATAGATATTCATCACACAGATGTATTCATCACACAGATGTATTCATCACACAGATGTATTCATTAAGCTGGATTCAAATTGTCATCTGCTGTACGGTACTCTGCATAAACCCTGCGTACTTTTGGTTTGCTATTGGGGTTATTTCATATTATATGAAAGTAAAAAAAATATTAGACTGAAATAGTTTTCAACGTATGGACTTTCCGTATTCCAAACTTTACAAACTGATTTGACAATTTTCAAATGAGAGGTACTGTTTAATAATAACAGAAGGTAGTCACGTTTCCTAAATGCATTCGTAGTGCTTATAAATAGAATGGCGTGGTCATTTTCGATTTTTATAATTGTCTACCCACATAAACATCGCCTTGATTTTTATTTGAACGCTGCAACCAATCTAAATTAACTGGAAACTACTCAATACTGTTAGATGCGGGTTGATACATGTCCCTCAACACAATTATCTTAAAAGACGATCTTAACTAAACTAGTACAAAAGATGACACTTACTACGCAATTGATATTAAATTTTTCTTTGAACTTAATAACCTATCCGATGTCATACAATCAACTAAAACTATGCCTTTCCGTCAGTCTCTCAATGATAAGAAATATTAGGTTCAAATCTTCATCACCTGTTTCTACAAAACCTCACGATCGTCGGTCTTGGTACAGAGTCCGATTATAATGCCTATATTTGACTCTATACACGAAGCTTAGATGATGACGGTCTTTTTGATATAGACCTCTCATAAATCACAATCGGCTCCGAAGTCGCCTGGTCGACCTTCGCCACCGCCTGAGTGAGCTGTCTCCTTCGAACTCTCCTTATTATTTAGATCACTCCAGCCAGTAACATGAAACCTACTTTGACGTAAGCGACAGTATACTGGTGAATATCATGATAGGAAATTTGATTCGCTACGTTTTCGTTTCCTTTCAGGCAGTCTATCTCCTTTCTGAGAAGCTCGAGCTGTTCGTAGTTCGATGAATAGTTCTGGTCCACAGAAATGGGACTGCTAATATTTAAAATGCTGTTTATTTGCTCGATTTCGGGTGCATAAATTTTTGGTTTTATGTTAATGGTATTGCTTAATCCTACGTCGTGTGAGTAAATTGTGAAATTCTGAGTCTGGAGCAAACACTCTGGCCCCATACTAAATATCCCTGCTCCATGAATGTGCCCGGAAGTGATCTTGTCCTGACAAAGTAGACGAAATTGACACGTGCCACCAGCCTGATGCAACTCCCATACAACGAAAAAATGTATGGATTTTGCGCACCTTCTTTTTTTAAATCACATAAATATACCTATACATACTACGAAAGAGAATTTCTGCTCTATGCCGCGGTATCTCATTCTTTCATTCATTCATTTTTTGATAGTAATGGATTCCTTTTCTCTTTGTTGTTAAAGTTATTTTCTAATTTTGTAAAGTATTTATAAGTATATCGTGAGTAACAGTGTTTAATTGACATAATTGAAAAGTTTAGAAATGAATCAACAATGAAGTGTGTTGAAAAAGTGCTAAATATGTGGTGAATAATCGGGAAGAAAACATACAACGAAAAAATGTATGGATTTTGCGCACCTTCTTTTTTTAAATCACATAAATATACCTATACATACTACGAAAGAGAATTTCTGCTCTATGCCGCGCTATCTCATTCTTTCATTCATTCATTTTTTGATAGTAATGGATTCCTTTTCTCTTTGTTGTTAAAGTTATTTTCTAATTTTGTAAAGTACACTCGAGAGCAATGAATCCGGGTCACTTAAAGAATGTTAAAAATCTCGGAAACTAAAAATGATAGGTTAATGCAATAAATTGTATTTAATAGACAATTGAACGCGACTAAAACGAAAGTGATGGTATTCGAAAGAGAAGAGGACAGAACGAACGCCAGGATAACTGTAAATGATGTAGTGCTGGAACAGGTGGATGAGTTTGTATATCTTGGATGTGCATTTAGCAGGGATGGACGGTACACCGCTGATGTAGAAAAGAGGGTAACTGCGGGCAATAGTGTGAATGGAGCGTTAGGCAAACTTTTAGGTACCAAGGGCTTAAGTCAAAAGGCCCAGCTCGCAGTTCACAATGCGGTGCTGATACCTACGCTAACGTATGGAAGCGAGAGTTGGGTATGGCAGGAAACGCATGAAAGTAGAATAAACGCGGTAGAGATGCGCGCGCTACGCAAAATCTGCGGAGTAACGCTCGCAGATCGCGTTCGGAATGAAGATGTAAGAAAGAGAGTTGGTCTGAAAGAGAGTGTCGGTGTTAAAGTAAGGAAGGCCATGCTACGATGGTTCGGGCATGTGGAACGAATGGGAGATGAAAGAATGACAAAACAGATATACAACGCGAAAGTGGATGGACGTAGGAGTCGGGGAAGGCCACGACACACCTACCACGACCAAATTAATCGTGTGTTAGTTGAAGGTGGTGTCAAGAGCCGTAGGAACCGACGTGCATGCATGAAAAGAAAAATGAAAGTTGAAGAAGCAAGTGAGGTGTGTATGGACCGTGCCGTGTGGCGCTCGGTTCTTTCTGCCTACCCCGAAAGGGATTTGGCGTGAAGATAGATAGATAGATAGATAATAGACAATGTAATACTCCTTAAATGAAAGTAAAAAAAATATGAGTCACCATACATTTTATTAACACAAAATTACATAAAGAAAAAACTGCTGATCTCTCCTTAAAACAAAAATAGGAAACATGAAATTTTTGAACTTTATTACGATTTTCTTGAATTTTTGCCTTCGTATTGCCTCCTCGTGCTTCCATTACTGCGTTTACGCGGTTTGGCATGCTGTACACCAAGTTCCTTATACGATTTTGGGGAATATTCTCCCATTCCTCTGTGAGAGCAATTTTGAGCTCACGAAGCGTGATTGGGGGAGGGTTTCGTTGTTTTACGCATCTGCCTAGCTCGTCCCAAGCATGCTCGATCGGGTTGATATCCGGGCTGCGCGCTGGCCACTCCATACGAGTAATGTTCATCTCTTGAAGGTAGTCATTCACAATCCTACCTGTATGAGGTCGGGCATTGTCATGCATAAATATAGCATCCTCACCTAAATTGACCATAAATGGACCAACGTGATCATTGAGGATTTCTTCCACATATCTTACGCTAGTTAAAGAGCCGTTTTCTATGATCACCAGCTCTGTGCGACTTTCGGAAGAAATTCCGGCCCACACAAGTACAGACCCACCACCGTAGGCTACTTGTTCTTCGATGCATGCTTGCTTGAATCTTTCCCCTGGTCTTCGATACACTCTGTGTCTTCCATCGTGCTTGTAGAGCATAAATTTTGATTCGTCGGAGAACATAACTTTTGACCAATCTTCAATACTCCAATTTACGTGGCTCTGGGCATACCTTAGTCTCGAAATACGATGCCCACGCTCCAGTTTAGGGCCGTTTGCAGGTCTAAGGGGTTTTAAGTTAGATTCAGCAAGCCGACGTCTTACTGTCCATGCACTTGGGTTACTTCCTCCGAGGCGTCGAAACTGATTGGTGAGTTCAGTTCCTGTGAGAAAGCGATTTCGAAGCATGGTGTTCACCAAGTATCGGTCTTCTCGTGCTGTGGTACACCTGGTTCTGCCCGTTCCTGGTCTGCGTAGGTTAGAACCAGTTTCTTCGTAACGTCGGAGAACTCTTTGTACTGTTGACAGCGACACACCGACAGTCCTGGCTGTATCGCGCTGACTCCGGCCGGTTTCCAGCATTGTAAGTATTCTGGAGCATTCTTCAGGCGTAAGCGACATAATTTCAGCTTGATTAATGAATATAGAGCACTATCAACATGGTTTATGTACCCACATAAATGACAGATTACAAACAAAAGCAACACCAAATGCTGTAATTTCGTAGTTCCATCTTCGAAAGTGGCCCTTTTTCAAATTTGATTTTTTTATGATATAACTTTACAATAACTAAGAAGTTTTAATACCTTCATTTAAGGAGTATTACATTGTCTATTAAATACAATTTATTGCATTAACCTAGCATTTTTAGTTTCCGAGATTTTTAGGATTCTTTAAGTGACCCGGATTCATTGCTCTCGAGTGTATTTATAAGTATATCGTGAGTAACAGTGTTTAATTGACATAATTGAAATGTTTAGAAATGAATCAACAATGAAGTGTGTTGAAAAAGTGCTAAATATGTGGTGAATAATCGGGAAGAAAACATGGTGAAAAGAGGTTATGTTTTGACTAAATTCTTATTAAAAGAGCAACTACTACACCACAGACACCAAATAACTGCATAATATCGTGTAGTAATATGTTATTGCTACAGGAAATAGGTGGTAATGTATTTTTTCTTGTTATTGATATATCATAGTCATAGGATAGGGATGTTCCACTGTCAAAAATCTATATTTTTCTTAAAGGTCTGATTAATTATCATAAGTGTTCCTTTGTCTCCAACTTGGAGATAGGATACTATAAGAGTTAAATAACATATCAACACGTGGTTGGAGACTCCAAGCACGTGATAATATGTTATTTAACTTTTATAGTATCGTATCTCATACAAACTTGAGGTGATTAACTTCATGTAGCTTAGGGATACCGTGTTGCAATTTCCTAATGATAAGGTAGCTTAGTTTCTGATAAAGATTTTGTATTTTGTTAATTCAGCACCGCAATGTTTTCAAGTGCATATAATTATGGATATCGATCTACCGTCCTTCGCAATTGTTTGTAACTCGTCACTCCAATCCTTTAGGTTTCACGATCTCGTTCGAACCGCACTTAACCTCAGGCACACATCAGTGCATCACACAATTTGTTGTCTCTGAGGTAGAGTGTGCTGAAATCTAATATTGACTTTATCTTCTTACAGATGAGAAAAGTAGGTAGTTAAGAGAGAAACATACAAAATTTTTTGCTCCTCTATTTAAAATTAATATTTATTATTGAAATCAGTATTTACTATATAAATGTGCTATAATTGTGATTAATACTCACTAGTGCTTGCTGTCGCATATCCAGACCGTGAGAACTTAAAATGGATTTCAAACTAGCCAATGGTCTTGAAGAACTGGCAAAGCTGTTTAATTCCAAGATGGCACAGTATGACGAGAAACTCTTGAAGGCGACATCCGGATCTAGCCCTGTTTCAACCACTGTATCAAGTTTGGCCAAGGACTTCAGAGAGTTAAAAACATTTGCTTGGCGGGCTTTATCCTGTATTAAGTATCAGGTTTAGCTTCTCACCCTGGGATTGGACCGGCACGAGACATCAATGAGACGAAAGGTTTTGCTGTTTCACGTTCCTGAGAGCCCTAAGGAACCAAAATCACTATTTCGGAATTCCCGACCAAGGCCCGGCACCATGTCTTCACAGCCGCGAGACAGCACTTTGGAGTGAGGAGTTGTTGGTCGGCTGAAGGCAAGATAGTTATCTTGACTCCAGATAAAACTCGTCGAAAATTAGAATCAATGGCTGAGCTTGACACCGTCATCCGTCAATACCCCTGCCCTGTTGCAGAGACAACGTTTAGGTCTTCGCAGCCTATTGCTGAAGCGTCTTCAGGGGCTGGCGAGGCCTCCAAACCACGTAAAGCAGGCAAGTCAAGCCGTCGCCGCGTGTTCTTCACTTCGGTCTTAGAGACAATCGTTACATTTTGCCCCACGCATCCTATCAGTCTGTATAGGTCACTTGTTTTGTATTCTGGCTATTCGTGCTTTGTTTACTTTAACTTAACTTTCACTTTTAAGGGACACCATACTGTTAGAAACTTTATTATGTAATACCTACTTTTGTAAAATAGTAAAAGTATGTGGAACAAGCTAGTTTTAGCTAGAGGACAGCTGCAAAGGGATCGCATTGTGCAAAGATTATGGGCAGCTAGGTATATATAGTGTAAGTGGTGTATATATATATATATATATATATATATATATATATATATATAATTACAGAGAAACATAATTATTACATATCTATATTTACATTATTACTATCTAAACTAAACCTAAATAAGGCCCCCGTGGCATTGTGCCCAAAAGACTAGCAGCATTCCCCCTTTGAATAGCAATGCCTATTCGTTGAGCGAGAAAACTGCCAGCCCTTGGGTCACCAGTTGACTCCACAAGGCGCTTTTTCAAATTCTTGAAAAAATTTTGCGCATTGGGACCCCATGGACCTAGGGTCTCGACACCGACTGGACAAAAACGATACGATGAGTCGAGACCCTTATATTTATTAATTTTAATATTTTCAGCCGCTTCCGCTGCTGCACTGGCTTTTAATTTTGTTTTAGGAAGATGGGACGGGGCTAGAGTGTCAACACAAGTTGCATCCCACACCAGGACCCGACCCATCTCCCACGGTATCAAAGTTATACCATCCGGTCTCTTGCCATCGTCCCTGAAAACGCCGTTTGGCTCTAAGAGCGCAGGCACATTGGCGTTGGCAAGAGCACGGCGGATGATGTCATTCAGCGCAGCGTGGCGTGAGAAGCGGCCTGCGCTCTTTAAACATGAAAGACCATGATGCCCCAAAGTGTCAACGTTAAAACGCAGGGGCATCGATGTGGAGCGCAAAGCGTGACGCCAAGTCTCAAACCAACTGAAATTCTTAGGATGTCCGGTTCCAAAAAAGTTCCGGTGTTGGCTGTAGGGAAAGCTTTCAACCAATCACCGGATTCCTTTCTACTGAGCGCTAATAATCTGGCCCGATCCGGGCCTAAGCTAGCATTTAAAAAGGAGTCAAAGTTTAATTTTGACATAGCGTCGTCCCAGCTCCGTTGTAAATTTGGATGGGTGGGTAAATTTTGTCCCGGACAAGCCATTAGCCAAGCATTCTTGGCATCTGTAAGGCCAGTCGTCTCATAGTCTGTAAGACAATTCCTCAGAATTTTACCTACGAGACTCGACGTGGCATGTACAGATGACAAAAAGGCTGGCAAAGCCACACTAGAAATTTTGCGGATCCCTAGCCCACTATATTTAATGGGAAGAGATGCCTGGGACCAAGATTGTTCGCTCAGTTGTATATTGAGAATTGATTCCAAAGAAGATTTGATTAGCGAATCAATAGAAAATAAATGATTTTGATGTTTCCAAAAAGGACAACAGCGAAGCAAATAAATAGATTTGGGAACAAACATACAAAATTTCAGAATTGTGATTGCGTAATGTGAACTAATAGAATGTAGCCGATCTACATTGGATTCAAATTTTGAAATTTTTTGTGCTATTAACTCGGGAATAGCATCTTCAAATATAGGGGACCCTAGGAGGTAAAGATTCTCTCTGCTAACAATTTTAATATTCGGACATAGGGAATTGAATTTTTCAACGAGTTCCGAATTGATGTGATTATTATGAGTATATAATTCACACTTATTAAAATTTAATTCCAAACCAATTAAATGAAATTTATTTTTAATTTCTATAAGATCTGACAGAACAGAAACTGCGTCACCTCCAAGAGTCCCGTCATCTAAATACCAGACGTTAAATTTTGACTTTAAATTTTGAATGATGGGGTTAATGGCTAGGCTGAAAATGGCTGGTCCGAGGGGATCACCCTGCTGGCAACCGACTTCAGAAGAAAGTTCGTTGCATTTATACATTAATTTGGAAGGTTCGTGATAACAGTTAAGTAAATAGTTATAAATTTCAGGAACATTGCTTCTAATTTCTGACAGCAGGATGTCACGGTTTACCGAATTAAAAGCATTTTTGACATCAATTTTCAGCAAAACCTCACACTCACCTTTATTAAGGTAGGTGCGTAAGGCGTGGACCGCCGCCTCACACCCACCTTTGGTACCAAACCCTAATTGAGTCGGTTCAAATTTTTGTTGTAATTTTGACAAGATGTATCGGACAGAAATTTTGGATGCTAAACGCCTAAAAGTGGACCCAACAGCAATAGGACGGACTCCTCCGTCTTTTTTAGTGAGAGCAATGAGATTAGCTCCATAGATAACAGGAGCGATCTCAGGGTTAATGTTACCAGAGAGCATGAGGTTTACTAATTTTGTTAAACAACCGATGAGGTGCTTACCTGCATCACCCACACAGTGAGAGGTTAGGTCTTTTAGGTGTTGTGGAGAAAGACCGTCAAGACCAGCTGCTGATCCGACTTTAAAAGCATTAATTGCACTCACTGTGTCCTTATCCTGTGCAAGTAAACACACATCGGGTGATGTAGGCGGGTCCAGAACGTAGTCCGAGACTGGAGCTGAGGGATGTTTTGTCTGTAAAGACGTAAGGGTATCTGTTGTATCTGGAGACGGTACATCACTTGAAAACAGGAGACGTGCGGCTCCTTTTAAATCTCCGTCGCTAACTTTTGCTTCTACAAGCTTGTTAACATTATAAATCTTTTTGTTATAATTTCCAGTAAAACAGCAATTTTGAGTCGGAAGTGTGGGGTTAGAACAATTATTTTTAATTTTTTGTGTGAGAGATATAGTCTCGTCACTAAATTTAGCATGTAACACTTTATAAGGAAATAGCAAAAGATTTTGCCAATTTTCAATGCTATTACTATCCAAACACTGCGTTACAAAATTGAGACAAAAGTGTAGCGACAGAGATCCTGGCACCACGAGGAATTCGTTTAACTAAACTTACATTATTTTTTAAATTACTCAAAAGGTGATGAAAAGGCGTGCCAGAAGGGTTACTATCAGATGGAATAGAAGCATGAGGTTGTGCGAAATTATCTGAAAGTAACGTTGTTGAGTTTTGGCTGGGGCATTTATGTAATTTTGATATATGTATACGAAGTCCTCGAGCACTTTTAAAAGATTTTAAACATATGGAACAAGAAAAAGTGTAAAGTGACGTACCATCTTCCGATTGCGTCAAGCTTTGCATTTACTTATTATTAGATATTATAAAACAGAAACTACAAAAACAAATACAAATAAAAATACAATAAAAATAATCTTGACGTTCGAGTTGACGCTCTGTCACACCGGGCGCCGGGCGCATGCGGAGGAGGCAGCAAAACCAGAAATAATTTTCAGCCTGAAAAAATAACAAATATAATTAGATAAATCGCATTTAGACTTAAATATTACTTAAAACCAAGCCTTAGGTGGGCCAAAATTATATAATTGTTATTTAAAACAATTATATAATTTTTGTTAGACCGGTTGACATAGTTGACGTTGACGTTTTTATATATATATATATATATATATATATATATATATATATATATATATATATATATATATATATATATATATATATATAATATATATATATAGATATATATATATATATATATATATATATATATATATATTATATATATATATGTGTGTACGCGTCAAAGACTACAAATGTACTGAAAAACCAATCAACCAGCGTGTGAAACGGCCCTGTTTGCTTAATCATAAAAGAGCTTAAGTCTATTCTAAAACAATTCAGTTTCCGCCTTCGGCGAGGACTGAATTATTTTACAATAGCCTTAATCATTAAGCTCTTTTATGATTAAGCCAACACGCCCGTTTAGATTTACCCTCACATTCAAAGAAACCCATTAATTCTAGGTTTTGCGAAAGTTGAGATGTTTCTTATTCCTGAACTACAAAACCCTCAACATTGAAACTTGTGTGAAACACTCCATAAAATGCTCCCTTTATAACACTGAAAAAAAATCTGGAATCGAACTACGCATTGAGAAGTTAAAACTAAAAAACCATTTTGTCTTTCATCCCCTCTCCCAAAGGAACCGCGCAAATTATCGGGATCAAAAGTATCCTAGAACCTTCCTCGGATTATAAGCTCTGATTGTACCAAGATACGTTCAAATCGATTCAGTAGTTTCGGCGTGATACTTATTCGGGATACAGACAGACAGACAGACAGACAGACATGAAAGTAATGGTGTGCTCTGTATCCCACTATTTCCATGGAAATGCTAAATGGAAAAACTGGGACTAGCGTTTTTTACAAATTATATCCCACTATTTCCATTATGGCTACAACCTCATCCTATTCTGTTCATAAGGTACTGGTAGGTGACGAAAATGAAAAGTTATTTGTTTTTTTTTATCCGCCTGTGACATCATCGAGCCGCTATAAGTGTCACCAGCAAAAAATTGTGCTATTATCAAAAAGTAAGTACTCCAAAAATAAATAAACATAACTAAAACTAAATAAGAATTCTATTGTTTTTTTATACACCGTTTTGTAAAAAGAGCTATATAATATCGTGTGATTTAGGTTGAATTTGCAAAGAAAATATGTATAATCTACTTAATGTGTGATTGAAGTGAAGAGGGATTCGAGTGTCACTTTTGTTCGAGACTGTGTATCTAGGGTTTTTTGAATATCGATGGTTAATCCTAAGTAAATATTATTTTGTTGCAGTGGAAGATGAATACAGCCAGTCTATTTTAAGCAACTTTCCGAATGAGATACACAGCAACTCTGATAGTATTGAATAATAATAATAATATTAGATTACATCAGATTACATCCATAGCTACTGGTATAAACAGTTTACTCCCATCCACAGCCATCTACATAACTGGATAAACACTTTCGTGCTAGACCCTACCACAATACCAAGATATTTATCAATAGGTAAAACTTTCATGATCCCAAAAGACCACACTGATCTCTCCAACCCAGCAAAATACAGACCAATCACTTGCCTACAAACCATTTATAAAATCATAACAAGTTGCATGACAGAATTGATTTATCAACACATTGACTCTAATAATATTTTGGCCGAGCAACAGAAAGGGTGCAGAAAATACAGTCAAAGCTGCAAAGAACAGTTAGTAATAGATTCCGTTATACAGACACAAGTGCAAAAAACTAAGGCGGACTTATTCAGCATGTATATAGACTACAAAAAAGCATACGACTCAGTACCACACTCTTGGCTAGAACAAATTCTTGAGATTTACAAAATCAATCCAACAATCATAAAATTTCTGAAAACTCTAATGACTCAATGGACCACCGTACTTACATTTACTACGTCAACCGAAAGACTAGAATCCACTCCGATCAAAATACAAAGAGGCATCTTCCAAGGTGACTCACTAAGTCCGCTTTGGTTTTGCCTTGCACTTAATCCACTTTCTAATAAATTGAATACCACTTCAGCTGGATACTTTCTTAAAGATAAATTACCTGACAGACAGACAGACAAAGAAATAAGAATAAATCATTTACTCTACATGGACGATATTAAAATATATGCCGAAAGCGAAGAACAGTTAAACCAACTAGCTAATATAATAGAAAAATTTACAGAAGATATAAGAATGGAATTTGGCATTGACAAATGTAAAATCAATTCAGTTAAAAAAGGAAAGCATTACAAACATCAATACAGCTTGAATACGGGAGCAGAGATCGTATCTTTAGAAGAACAAGATACCTATAAATACTTAGGATATAATCAGTCACAACAAATACACCACAAAGACACGAAACATAAACTCACCCAGCAGTTCCAACACAGGTTAAACACGATTTTAAAAACCCAACTCTACTCTAGAAACACAATTAAAGCCATTAACACTTTCGCCGTACCCCTGCTCACCTACTCTTTTGGCATAATAAAATGGAATAAGACTGAACTCAAGCAGTTACAGAGAAAAGTCAATACCACCCTGACAAAGTTCCGTAAAAATCACCCTCGTTCATGCTTACAACGCCTGCTATTACCAAGAAAAGAAGGAGGTAGGGGTATAATTGATATCTCAAATCTACACAGCAAACAAATCCAAACTCTCAGAAAATATTTTTTTGCAAAAGCTGAAACATCTGAAATGCATAAATTAATAGCTCAGAACGACCAACATTTAACTCCATTAAATCTTCATGACATTACGGAACAGAAAAACGAAAAAATCACAGATGATAAAACTAGGCTGACAGAATGGACCCAGAAAGTATTACACGGAAGACATCGCCAAGACTTGTGCCAACCAAATGTCGATAAAGTAGCGTCGAACGCGTGGCTTCAACGAGGTGAGCTCTTCCCAGAAACTGAAGGTTTCATGATTGCCATACAAGATCAGGTAATTGAAACTAAAAACTACAGAAAATACATAATTAAAAATTTAGCTAACGACACATGCCGAAAATGCAATAGTTCACCTGAGACCATACAACACATTACAGGAGCCTGCAAAGCAATAGTGCAAACTGATTACAAACACAGACACGATCAAGTTGCCAACATTATCCATCAAAAACTAGCACACCAATATAAACTTATAGACACCATTACACCGTATTACAAATACAAGCCACAAACAGTTTTAGAAAATGCCTCCGTGAAGTTATATTTTGACCGGGCTATCCTAACGGATAAAACCGTACACTATAATAGACCAGACATCACTGTTATTGACAAATCATCAAAAGTTGGTTACTTAATCGATATAGCCGTACCTAACACCCATAATCTGCAGAAAACAATCGCCGAAAAGCTATCAAAATACACAGAGCTTAAAGACGAAATAACACGTCTATGGCATCTAGAAAAAGTAGCAATAGTTCCAATAGTACTATCCACAACAGGCGTAATACCAAAACAACTTCACACTTCTCTCACTACACTGAAACTATCACCAAATACATACTATCTTTTACAAAAGGCTGCAATATTAAACACGTGTAGAATAGTACGAAAATTTTTACAATTCGAATCAGACACAACACACACTATATCTTGTAATCCTCACAATACGTTATCATTAGCTCAAACAAACAGAATTTCCACTGGTGAACACTTGGCTTAGGCCCGTGTCGCTAGTTATCCGGTTCAACCGAGGAATCCAAAGGAAAAACAATAATAATAATAATAATAAATTAATAATAAATTAATAATTAATAATGTATAATCAAACCACAGCTTGGCCGAAGACAATTTATTTTATAAACATACATAATATGAAACCACACACGTAACGAAACCATACCGCGTTTCACAAATAGTGCATAGTGACATCTATCGAATGCATGTGAAATATTTGATTTAATATGATTGCTACAAATTATACATTCCGCCCACCATGGGCAGAATGCCCATACTTTTGCACACCATGCCTTTACACTTCTTCCAGTGGACTGTAACACTAATATTAAACTTCAAAGTAAAGGAATGATGACCAAAGCAAAGTCTTAAGGTAAACTGATACATTATTTCTACAATATTAACATTAAGGTAATAGTTTCATAAAATAATTTTAAGCATGGTACTCAACTAATAACACGACTGAAAGTCCAAATTCTGTCAAAGAAATAAATAAAATTGAGATAAACATTTAAGGAATGAGAACTTCATTAAAAACTGATACAAACTGACACATTCTTAACCACCCTTTTACGTTCTTAATAAACAACTATAAGCTAGGTATCAAAGAAAGTTAATCTTTAAGCCCAACAAATAAATTTTGATGTTAAATTATTCACAATAAATAACGTTATAAGACATTAAATAAAAATAACCTACTTAACACTAAATCATATCATTCATTACCAAATATTGATTGAGTACATATGTGTTATCAATAACAATAGGAATGCGACGCTTGACGCAGACTAGATAAAAAAAAAAACAACAAGTACTCATAATTGAAAATACTACGGTTTCTAGTTCAATCAATGTTCAATAGGTAAAATACACAACTTAGTTATAGGTCTCTTAAATGAGACTCCCTTGCATTTGAGAGTTACAACTCGGGTAACTTTGTCCAAACCCATATGTTTTTTGGTAATAACGCCTAAAAGCCATTTTGCTGGAGGTAGATCGTCCTCCTTTACTAAAACGATATCCTTGATCTCCGGTTCCGGAGTGAGGTTGGCCCACTTATAACGATGTAAAAACACTAAGAACTGATTTAAATATTCAGTTGACCATCGACGCCAAAACTGCTGAAGCGTATTTTGTAACAACCGCCAACGTTTGAATGATGAAATTGACAGTAATTCATAGTTATTATCGGGTAATACAACTAACGATTCTCCAACCAAAAATGTCCAGGAGTCAGTGGTAGGGAATCTTGAGAGTTTGGACTCATCTGTGCCAAAGGTCTGGAGGTCAGACAGTTCAAGAGCTTCGTTAAACTCTTTGCTAATACCGCACGACGCACAATCGGCGGGATTATCAGATGAAGATACATGAGACCATTGATCCCGGTCTAGAACGTTTAAAATTTCGGAAACCCTGTTAGCAATAAATGTTTTCCAACGAGTTGGATGACTGCTCAACCAAGCCAATACTACGGTTGAGTCAGTCCATGCGTAGATACTTGTTTTGGGAATATTCATTACAGCCGAGACTTCCTGAAGCAGCTTTGCTAGCAAAACAGCGCCACACAATTCAAGCTTGGGTATAGAAACCTGTTTTATTGGTGCAACTCTGGTTTTAAATGTAATCAAATTTACATGTACCTCACCAGAACTATCGATTATTCGCAAGTAAACTAAAGGGGTATAAGCTTCATTTGACGCATCACAGAAGACCAGGATTTCTTTATACTCATCTGCATCACTAATTCTAATCCAGCGTGGTAGCCGAAAGTTGGTAAGTTCTTGGCGCTCATCCCGGTAAGTAATCCATTCCTTTAATAATGTTAATGGTAGTTGCTCATCCCAGCCTATACCAGAGAGCCATAGCTTTTGTATCATTATTTTGGCTTTGATTATTGTTGGGGATATCCAACCTATTGGATCGAACAACTTAGCTATATCTGATACCACTTTCCTTTTTGTTACAGGATAGCTAATTTGCGGTAGCTGTACGGAGTATACGAAGTCATCGTTCAACCGATTCCAGGTAAGACCCAAAATTTTTATTATTTCGCTTACTTTTAGTTCCACATTATCAGTTGTTACCGTGTTATCTTTGTATATTCCTTTTAGCACTTCTTCACTGTTGCTAGACCATTTTTGAAGTTCAAAGCCCCCTTTCCTTAATAACTGATCCATTTCTTTAACAATGTTCTTGGCTTCTGATACTGTTTTACAACCCGTTAAAAGATCATCCATATAAAAATCGTTTAGTACTCTTTCTGATGATAGTGGAAAGCTTTCTCCTTCGTCATATGCTACTTGATGCAGTGTGCGAACTGCCAAATATGGGGCAGAAGCAGTCGCGAAAGTGACACGAACTAAGCGAAGATGTTGTATTTCCTTAGTATGTTCATTTCTCCACACCAAGCGCTGACAGTCGGCATCAGATTTAGTTACTTTTATCTGCCGGTACATTTTGATAATATCAGCTACTAAACAATTAGGGTGAACTCGCCATCTCATCAGGATATGTCTTAAATCTGATTGTAAGGTAGGACCTACCATGAGTTCACTGTTTAAGGATACTCCATTACTATCCCGACTTGATGCATTAAAGACAACAATAAACTTGGTTGTTGTTTTATCATTTCTAATTACCTCGTGATAAGGTAAATATACCGAAGGTTTATTAATCTCGTTTAATGGAATTACTTCCATATGACCTAACTGGATATATTCTGAGATAACTTCATTATATTTATCTTTTAACCCCGGTGACTTCAAAAATCGCTTTTCTAAACTTAATAGCCTTTTGATAGCAACTTCGCGTGAATCTCCATATTTACAAGTAGGTTCTTTGGTTTTAAAGGGTAAGCTTACTATGTATCTACCGTCAGAATCACGTTTAGTAGTTTCGTTATAAATTTTTTGACACTTGGACTCTTCTAATGTGAAATGTTTCTTGTCCAAGTCAAACTTGTCGGCTTCAAGTTCCCAGAACTGTTTAAGGTCAAAATTATCGTTACTTACGTGGGTGTGCATGGTGATGATAGAGGTATAGCTGTTAGCTATGCCATTGGTTTCACTATCACCCTCCTCTACTTTACCCGATAGAATCCAACCGAACCTCGTGTTTTGTGCGATCAGTGTTCCTGGTGGGCCCCGTATAAGACCCTGGGATATAATTTCACAATAGACATCCGCTCCCAGTAGTAGATCGATTTTGTTTGGTATGTTAAATGTTGGATCTGCTAATTTAAAAATTGGTAAATTAATTGTGTTAATCTCTAATTTCTTTTCAGGTAAAATGGACGTCAGCGTTTTAAGAACATGAGCTTTCACCTGTATATGAAACTCAGGATCGTTCAACGATTGTAATTTCAAATAAACTACATGTTTTGAATTTACGGATCTGTTTGTTTCACTTCCTATACCCGAAATGAAACAATTGGTTTTGCTTTTTTTAAGACCCAGCAGTTGAACTACATCCTCTGTCACAAATGAAGCCTGCGACCCTTGATCCAATAATGACCTTAGTGTCATATTGGTACCGGTACTGCTTTTTACATTAACTAACGCGGTTGCTAAAATCACTCGACACTTGGTACTCGAATGATAGTTGGTAACATTTTCCATATTGGTCTCGACCTGAGTGGACGCGGTTGCGACCACATTGGTATGATCAACTGACTGGTTACTTGGTTCTTTATTGTCAGTTGACTCAGTTGGTTTGTTATATTCTGAATGTAGCAAAGTGTGATGTTTTCTTTTGCAGACTTTACATCTAGTAGGCAAACGACACTCCGATACCGAATGTTTTATACCTAGACAATTGAAACATAGTTTGGATGTTTGGACAAACTTACGCCGTGACTGCACATCATTTTTTGCAAATTCTGTGCAATTACCTAGCTTATGATCATTACTGGAACAACAAAGACAGGCGAGATTTTTAGCTGCACTGACTACACTTACAGTGTGGTGTGTTTTAAATGCTTTGGTATTCGTTGGTTTTATACTCAAAAACTCAAGAGATCTAAATCTCATTTCTAAAAATTCTAGAAATTGAGTTAATTTTGGCAAATCGTCAGTGAAACGACATGCTGAAACGGTTTTGGGAGCTAGAATCTGACATTCAACTCCCGAAACATAGTATGTACACAGATGAAGAAAAGCGTTGCGAGCAGCATTTCGCTGAAAATACTAAGAGAGACGCAAACGGCAGGTACGTGGTACGGCTGCCGTTCAAAAACGACTGTCCCGATGAGGTTGTCGGATCTCTACAAATAGCCGAAAAGCGGTTCAAGTCCTTAGAGTACAAACTTGAACGAGATGAAAGTTGAAAAATAAGGCGGTTGTGAATTGTCTGCAGTGGGGGTCCCATTGCCCAATACATTAAAAATCTCAAAGGGCCTCTGCGTGTTGGACCAATATGTCCCCATGTAAGCCTACCAAAAGACCGGGTATCTTCAATAAAAGAAGATACCCGAGAAAAGAAGAGACATAATAATAATAATAAATCTTTATTGAAATTCAATATACATTGGAACATCTTTCTTATTTTATACGTTTACCAGATGGTCAATCACAGTTGAGGAGTACAGACTCCACGCCAGACATATATACTGGTTGAATTTATAGTCGTTTTGGAACGGAAAGGTTTAGGCACAGTTTCGATAACAGAACCGATCGGCACTGTCAATTTGAAAATCAACAATAAAAAATTACGAAAATGTCAAAATCTACATCGTTTGCCAAAATCAAAATGAGAACTCCTGGTTATTCCTTTAAATTTCACGAAATACGTTTACTACGATTTTCTACTACAATTTTTCATTCAATGTCTAACGTTCCAATCAGTAAGAAGAGTCACCGCGCCGGGAAAATTCGACCAATCACAACGCATGAACGCACTGGTCCACGTGGATTCGTTGCCAAGCAACGTCGGTAGGTACTCGAATAGTTACGTCTTGTAGGTAGCTAAATACGCTCGGCCGACCGCGGCGCGCAGTTCGACTATGACTCGCGCGCAGTATTGTCGTCGCGATCGCGCATTGCAAAAATGAGTCGTCAGTACGAATATTCCAACGAGGAATATTTAGCAATGGTGCAGATGTATGCCGTTGCTAACTACAACCTAGAAGCACCTAGGCTAGGCGGTTGTATTCCCGGTCAGAGAATTTGAACGGGCTACGGCTACGAGGAATTGATAATGCTCAAGTTCCATCGACAGCAACCATCTTCGCTGCGACCTAGCGCTTACTGGACTACGGACAATTCCGAACGCCGCGACATGCACAAGGCCGTGGACGTCTAAATGACTCTCCAGATATCGAAGAAGATATCATCGAGTTCTTCGAACGAGACTCACGGCGAAGTACAAGAATGGCAGCAGGCGTGTTCAATGTGAGCCAATATTATGTGTGGAAAACTTTACACTCCCATGGATTGCACCCTTACCATTTTCATCGGGTTCACGCGATTTATGAAAATGATGGACCCGCAAGGATCACGTTTTGTCAGTTGTTGTTGCAACATTAACATCCTGTGGATAGACGAATTATTGTTTACGCGAGTGGGCCTTTACAACGTGCATAATGAACATTACTGGGCTTTGATTAATCCCCACGTAATAAGGGAGGACCGGCATCAGGTTCGATTTAGTGTTAATGTTTGGGCCGGCATCATTAACGATCAATTAATAAGCCCCATCTTTATCGAAGGTCATCTTACTGGTAGTTCATATCTAGCAATGCTACGTACAGTAATATCCGAGTTGTTAGAGGATGTGCCGCTGGCGTACTTACGAGATATGTACTATCAGCACGACGGCTGTCCTGCTCATTATGCACGTGCAGTTAGTGAATTCGGTGAACGGTGGATATGCCGCGGTGGGCCCGTGGCTTGGCCGCCGAGGAGCCCGGACTTAACACCCTTAGACTTTTATTTGTGGTCGCAAATAAAACGATTAGTTTACACTCGAGAGTACGAATCTCGTGATGAATTACGCAGTGCGATAGTGGACGCCTTTGAAATAGTGAAAAGTGACAGAGACACATTGAATAAACTAAAAGACAATAGCCTACCTAAAACGTGCCCGTTTGTGTATCGAACGTTCTGGACTCCATTTTGAGCAGTTGCTAAGGTACAGGGAAGTGTAAATAAACTGTGAATAGGTAGGTCTAGGTATTTAAGTTGATTATTTTGTTAATAGCTCCAATTTTTTAAATACGCCGGAAATACTCCCTATTTGTTCGTGTTTATTTTCATTATTATTACATAAACCTTATTAATTTACCGTAAAATAGAACAATATTAAAGTATTTCCGACGGTCCTTAGCCCGTGTAAAGTATGAAGGAGAAGTTGGAGTCCTTTATTATTATCTAAGTACCTATTATTATCGAAACGAATGCATTCGGTCAATGAACTGATCACATGAAAGCACGCGCCGCGGCGTAGGTACCTACGGGTTTCGGAGTCTCATTCATTGAAAAGTTCAATGAATAATCGAAGCGCTACTAATGTTTCAACTCGAACGAGTGAAAAAGATTACATAAAAGTCATTTTTTTATTATAACCTGCACAGCTGTTTTGACACTCCGAAATGGTTCCATTATTGATTCCGAGTAACCCCCTCTCGGGTCCAGAACGACTATAAATTCAACCAGTATATCAACTGGTACTCAAACAAGTGCAAAATCAACGAAATCTATTTCTACTCAAACAAATCATCATGAAAGTGAACTCATCATTGATACGGGGAAAATGTTGGCTCGGAAGTATTGTAGCCTAGGAGATCAGGATAAATTTGTAAAAGCATACTTCAAAACCGTAACGTCTTTGATTGATTTAATAACTAAATAAGAACTAAACTATGGAATAAAATAAATATTTATAATTAATACAAAAGTGCCATTTTAGTTAAAAAATGACCTATTAATATTGTGCCATTAATCAAATTTAATTGTTCTTGAAGTATTATCATGTCTTTTTTTATTTGGTAAACTTCACGTTTTTTTGAATAATCTTCATTCAATACGGTGTCTTCATATAAAATATGGAGTACCTGCACTATGTTAGCATTAACAGGAACAAGTCTATTTAATTTCCGGTTTCATGACTCTACCGTATTGTTTGTGCGGTGGCGTTCTCCGAAAACGCACCAAACACTGCTAAAGTTATTTTTTAGCCAATAGTTCTCCATGAACGTCTTAAATTTTTTTTCAGGATCACTACCACCCATCTCTGTAACTATAAAATTCCAACCCTCTTCTATTTTATTTTGTGGCAATAACGGCAGCCTACATGAAAGTTGTAATAGCATTTTCAAGTTAATAGACTTCTTCATGCCTATCGATTTTGCTTTTTTTGTCAATGATTTTACGAAATGAAAATAACATCCATTAATAAAAACTCGGGAAACTTTATCATCTCCAATAATATGTTGTATGTTTTACAGCTTTTACTGGATAAAAATGCATAAATTACGGGTACCACTTTAGTTTGAATCATGTCACTTCCCAAATCTACATGAATTGTTAGTAATTGTTTGAATGGAACAGGGCATGCGTAAAATGTATTATCCACAAAATAATTACCACTTTTCAATAGACCTCTATTTTCTTCTCTACAAAAAATTATAATTCTTTCGCCGTCATTGTAGTCCGCAAGCAAAAAATTCCGGAACGGTAAAGGTACTTCAACATCTTGAACTCTCTTCGAACAGACTCGCGGAACGTTTAAAACTATGTTTCGGTGTCTGTACAGTGAAGACTTCTTTTCACTATACTCTGGTAATGGTTTACCAAGTAAATGTACGCCTTGGTCCTTCAAAGAGATGATCGCGCTATTGAATGCTTTAGGAACACTTACTTTGCCTTGTGCAGCTTCTTCAAAGCATTTATTTATACTAACATTAATCGTAGATTGAATTTCATCCGGGACACAGCCAGTACTGTGACGAACAGATTTTATTAACTTCCTTATCCTTTAATAACATTAGGAACATTAATATAAAGACCATACTTAGATAAACGTAGCTAAAACTATTACTAAAATTCTAAAGCAACTACGTAAAGTACTGGGAACTTACTGGCGATACTGTTAGCGACCCTTGGCATTTAGTTTTATGGCGTTTGTTACATTTCCATAATGTATTATTATTTTTATAGACATACCCCCTTATTCATAATCGTTTATTAAACCTATTTTAGTTAAAACACACTGTAAGTCTATTGCTGTCTCTAACCAATGACAGAGTATGGTTAGAGACAGCAATAGACTTAAAATTTGTTTTAACTAAAATAGGTTTAATAAACCATTATGAATAAGGGGGTATGTGTTTAGTATATTCATATCCCATGTGCAATAATACACTATCCTTCCCACTTTTTATAAACTCCATGAATAAAATTATTCTATTATTATTATTATTTTTTTGGCTTCTTGCTTTGCAGTTGGCCACAAACAAGTTAGGGAAACCAATCATTATAATTTAGGGATAATCGGTATAATTTGGAAGGAAAAGGATTGTATAGGATGGGCTACATTATTACTACACTTTATCTACATTTTAATCATATTTAATTCTATGAAGGAAGCTAATACATTATATACATTAGGATTACATAAATATAATAAACACTGAATTGATGTAGGGAAGGGTACATGAATCTTAGACAGATTTAGGAAAAATTCGGAATGATCATAAAAAGTACAGGCAAAGAATTTATGGTTCATATCTCCATATTCTCCACAAGGGCAAAGTGGACTATCAATAATATGAAATTTATACAGATTAGCAGGAGTGCAAACATGGCCTAATCTAAGTCTACAAATGATGGTAGTAGTCCATTTGTTGTAATGTATTTTAGCAAACCATGGTTTTGCTGGTATACTTGTCTGAATGGAACGCAAGAACTTCCCCTTATTATTGTCAGCTATCCAGGATTGGCACCAAGTTTCAAATAAGTCGGATCTGGGTAAAGACATCAAGTCATGCCAGTAGTTCATATACGGAAAAATGTCTCCATCTACGATTGCTTCTTTGGCAAGCCTTCTCGTTACCGAAAATACCGACATGACTTGGTATCCAGCTGGAAAGTACACTATTTCCTAGGTTATTACATTGCGTTAGAAGTTGGCGTATTTCAAAAATGAGTGGTGTTTAAAGGGAGAACGAGATAGAGCTTGTAAGGCGCTCAATGAGTCGCTGAACACAATCGTATCTCGTAATTTAAAGAGAATAATATATTCCATAGCTTTTAAAATGCCCATGCATTCACCGGTATAAACGGAGCATTCAGGTGGCAGTTTAATTTTTTGAATAATATTGTACTGTGAATGGTAGACTCCCACACCCACGCAGCTATTGTTGGAGTATTTAGATGCGTCTGTGAATATTTGATGCCAATGTTTCCAAGTTTTATCTATAACTAGCTGACCCGCGCAACTTCGTTTGCTTCACATGAGAGTGAGAAAGAGAGAGGTATGGTATTAATATTTTGAGTATTATAATGTTTCACGGTGCATTTACCCCCGTCGCGTCGCGTCGCTTGAATTCATTAGAGCTGAACCGCATATCTTCTTTTGCGTCACTTCGATATGGAACTCATCGTGTGCGAGTCCGAGTCGCACTTGGCCGGTTTTTATCGTTCAGTTGACTGGCTGCCACTGCAGACCAAGTTTACTCCCGTCTCGTCGCTCATACTTTAAAAATTAATAAGAGGATTATTGTAAGTGAACCTTAAAAGATAGACATATGCTGTCAAGGACATATTTTTATAACTTTTTAAGAGAACCAATTTTGTAATACACAATTTTTACGTAACTAACTATTTTTGAAGCGTCCGCAATGGGATCTCTCTAAAGAAAGAAATAATCCCCGTTCTCGAAACATTATTCATGGCTGCTCCGCTCCTATTCGTCTTAGCGTGATGTTATATCGCCATTAGCTAGCCTCAATAAATGGACTATTAAACTGTAAAATAATTTTTGAAATGCAACAGTAGTTTCTGAGATCCTAGCACAAACAAACTCTTCAGTTTCATTATATCGTCAGCGAGATAGACAAATTAGGTTATTATGAGCTAACCTTAAAAGATAGACATATGCTGTCGCGGACTTTTTTGTAGAACTTTTTAAGAGAAACAATTATGTAATACACAATTTTTACCTACCTTTAACCATTTACGCAGCGTACGCCTCGGAAGCTCTCAGACGGTAAAAAATCTTCCCCGTTTTCAAAACATTCTTGATTGCTGCTCCGCTCTTATTCGTCCTAGCGTGATGTTATATAGCCTATAGCCATCCTCGATAAATGGACTATCAATCTGTAAAAGAATTTTTGAAATCCAACCAGTAGTTCCTGAGATCCTAGCGCTCAAACAAACAAACAAACTCTTCAGCTTTATAATATTAGTATGGATTTCATTAAACTTTGTATTCTGATTACTATTGCTTTGTTTTATGCCTATATTAAAATGGATCTGAGGATGGACAACAAGAGAGGTGTACGAACGTTTAAACAATGGTAAACGATCCCATTGATGTGTTATTGCTTGTAACTTTGAATTTTTTTAAAGCTCTTTAAAGCTCTTTTTTAAAGCTCTTTTACCGGTAGGTATCCTTATAAGAAAATGCTGTAATGCATCATTGTGTAAAAAACGATGAGGATTAAGTATGCCGCGTGAAGTTGACGGTGGAGTTAAATTACATTATACTTTAGGCTTCGTTCTCGATATAAAATTTACAATGCAGCTTCCTCACGCTAGTCGACAACCAAACGCATATTTAGAGCTGAAAGCAAAAACTTAACGCACATATGTCACTATTCCCGTTCTATACATTATCTGTCATTCTTTACGTTTGCGCGGCAACCAGTACGCGGTGATTCCTTTAAAGTTTTACTAAAAGTGAATAATAACCAGTATAAAGTGTGTTTAATCTCGGCAAAAATTACCATGCCGAAGCGAAAACATGGAAATGAGTATTATCTTCAAAAAATCCGAAGATTAGAAAAGAAGATGAAACGACATCGGTACCGCTCCGATTCATCGGAGGTGTCGGAGGCGTCCAATTTTTCTTCACCAGGTAAAACAACATAAATACTTACATTGTGTATTGTACCACGCGGGTAATATACGAGATATATTGACGCGAATAAATAATTCGGGTCGTTTACGAGATACACGGACGAATTTTTTTTTACCTATTGGTGTAATCCGAGAGATTACACTTTAGGTATGAATACTATGGTACAGTAATGGGTCAATTCTATTTTTCGCAGACCGCCAAAATGACGAAAAAGACAGTGTCGAACTACCGGTTTTCATAACAAATCCAGATAACACAAATACAACCATTAGTGCCATGACGGTAACGAATACCATACCTGAACCTGACCCTACAACTGAACCGGACACTGAGTCTGCCTTATCCCCAGAAGTGCTCGAAGCATTAGGGGACTTAATGCCAGAAAAACCCAAATATGGGCAGGCACTTAACACGGACTTAGCTCGTACTTGGAACACCATTTTGAAAAATGGACTTTCAAAGGAAAATAAGCTAAAAATGGAGAAAAATATACCAGAAAACTGTTGCCTGCTCAAAGCCCCTATGCTCAATCCGGAAATTATTGCCACTGTGAATGAGACAATAATTAACCGGGACAAAAAGATAGAGTCAGAACAAAACCAGTTAGGAAGGGGACTCACCATACTAGGTGATACATTATCTATGATAATCAACAAAAACAACATTGACAGGCTAAAACTGATCTCGCAGCTCAGCGATGCTGGAAGGATTTTAACCGACTTACACTTCATACAAACAAAATCACGAAATAACCTTATTTTCCCTGTCCTGGACAAGAAATTCTTAGACATTGTCAAAGAAGTAGAAAGAGATGATTATCTCTATGGTAACAACCTATCGGAAAAGATAAAGATCCTACAAGCTTGCCAAAGAACAGGCCAATCTATAAAAAAGCCAACTACATTTACCACTACCCGTCAGGGAAACTTGAGTGGTCCACCTCGTTTCAACCAACAGAGGACAAATCTGAGGTCGGGACACAAAAAACCATTGTCCTCTTATCAAGCAAGGAAACATCAACCAGCACAACAATACAATCAGTACCAGCCACAGCACACTGCCACGAAACCCAGAGCCCCTCCACCACAACCACTGGACAAGACTCGTGCTCGACACTAGAGGTAAGTCATGCTGGAAGATTAAATCATTTCTTACCTTGGATCTGTGATGATGTTTCAATATTGAACCATGTCAATGGATACTCAATACCTTTTACTGACACACCTCGTCAGTCACAATCTCAACAATTTTTACAAGATGATATTTTAAATGATCCTAATATGCATGCAGCCATTAATAATTTATTGAATTTAGGTGCAATCTCTCCTTGTACACCATGTAAAGAACAATTCATATCTAAAGTATTTTTGATTCAAAAACTAAATGGTGGCAAAAGATTTATTCTAAACCTTAAGCCCCTTAATAAATTTGTTGACACATGTCATTTTAAAATGGAAGATCACAGAACTGCAGTAGCTCTAATTTCTCCAGGAGAATAGGCATGACGACAGTATCAAAAATCGGCGATGTAATGATTTTAGGGGAAAATATATGTTAAGAAAATTTAAATCACTGGTTTACTTTTACATAAACAAATGATATTAATAAGATTTTCAATAAAATAAAACATTAAAATACTGCAATCAGCCATTTTGACTGCAACACCAATCACAGCGCATGACGTCACTATCTAGTAAACAAACTGTTGTTGTGACTTTTTGACTTGTGGATACTATTGACTACGCATTTGGACTAATTTTTTATTTATTTTCGTGAGATTTATCCACTCCACTTGACTGTGGAACCAAGCTTTGTTAAGGCAAACAGCTCTAATTTGCCGAGGATTGACGTATTAATGTTGGGTGATTTCCTCGCAACAAATAAAGAGTTTTGCTCATCTGAGTTTAGTAACGTGAAAACTTCCTTGTAAGTATATATATTTTTAATTATCTTTACCACTATATCACCAGATACAAACAACTTGTATTACATATCAAACTTGTTTCGATCTCATGCGAGTTTATTTCACTTTCATAGGTTATTTTTACACTAAATTACTCAAGGTTTATGTTTGAGGTTAGCTCCCTCACAGCTTGTCAGTTGCTACTTTCGAGTTAATAAAATGTTAAATATCCGGTAAAATGAGTACATTTATAAAACTATAAATCACCTATTACTAGTAGTATTTTTTTCCCCATAGTAAACATTTGAAATTTGATAAATCCCCAAGTCAATGTGTATGTATTTCTTCTAATTTATTTCTTTTATTTCAGGTCTTCAAGACCATCATAATGGGGATGATGCAATCAGTTATGTGCAACTAAAACGGGAAGAAACTATTTGTACAGTAAAGTGCAAGATCTGCCCAGAGCATAAGCTTCATGACAAACTGTATGCTGTGCTGTTACATTAGTGGTTAACGAAGATGAAGAAAAAGTCATGTCAACTGTGAGCTACTAAAATATCAACAAGATTATAGCTGCAATAAACTGTTTAGTGTCTCAAAGCGTCTCAATGCACCAACTTGTGCTTACATATAAGGAAGAGTGTTGTGATTTAGTTTTAAATAAAGTGAATTTGACTGTGGTACTTATTAACGAGATTGAAGCTGAAACCAGGGACCAGTACAAAAATAACCTTTGGCACGAACTGAGGTACGGCAGGGTAACAGCTTCTAGAGCTTATGAAGTTAGTTGTTGCCTGACAGGCTATCTTGAAAACGTTATAAAATTTTGAAAAGCCTATGTATCTAGGTATATCCATTGTTAAATAAAAGTATAAAATAGAAAATAAAAATGCAGAAATTTCATTTAAGTTTGTTTTGTTTAATAAGAGAATCTTGTATATTAATCAAACCACAGGCTATAGTTATTACATCATCACGATGGGGATTTTTTTTAAATTTTCTTCAAGGTACATGTTAAAGCGTTTAAATCTTCTCTCCTTTTATCATCTCACTACAGTCCGATGTAGATTCCATTTGAAGAGATACAGATATTGATGATTCTGTGTGAGTTACAGAGGGAGTATATAAAATATCACTATCAGATTGGTCTCTTTTTTTACCTATTTTCTCAAATAATTCTTGGTCTTGATTTTTGATGAACTTTGATTTTAAATGGCGATGTAGAGACAGAATGAAGAAAAGGCTTCAACGGTGATGTCATATCTGATTTACTAAATCAGCTTTTGTTTGGTTAGCTTTACTTCTGAATGGTTGACATATGTATACTTGAACTGATTTATTCAACATTCTTGGTGTTATCTGAAGAACTTCTTCATTCTGCTGAACTGTAAATAAAATATTTTGTTAGTTAAGTGCAACGTTAAAATTATGAACACAGATAGGAGATTACTAGGTCATAGAAAAATTTATGTAGTTTTGAGTATAAAATTAACTTTTTTGAGCTATATTCTTATAAGTTATTAAAATATAATACCTGAACTAGTCGATGCAATTTCTTGAGAACTTGATTGTTCTGTAGCTATACTTTTTTCTTCAACTTCCCTTTTACACTCTTCAATAATCATCATTCTTCGTTTCTTTGTTATATGGGGTCGCTCTGTTGTATCACATGTGCGTCTTTTCTGTCTGGTTGGTAAAAAAAATATGGGGCATCCTGGTTTCATACGCACTTGTGATACTGAGCCCATTACATGATACTCCATATAATTTTCCATATCATTTGTGTCCATCAAAGTGATCTTCACAGAAATAAATAGACGAATTCGGGACTACGTCGTTCAGGTCTCGCCGTGCGAGTTTTAACCACTTATTTCTTAATATTTTCTTGTTTGGAACATGTACAAACACTTTGTCAGGTGTTTTTATTGATGTATTACTACACCAAGGTACTGCACACCACTTATAAACTTTAGTATTCATTTTTATCACACAAATTAATTAATGGTTTGTTTACTTTCTTCGCTACGTATAGGCACAATGACATTACAGTGACATGTTTACTAGAGCGTGACGTCAAGAGCCGACGCCATGACACCTGCGAGCGTTTTTGGCGGACTATTGAAAAAATATTAGAAAATGGCTTTAAGCTTCGTTAAACTTAAATTTATTACCGAAATAAAGGTTTTTTCGTAATAAGTAAACGTGTACCCACTTAACGGAACAGGGTTTCAAAATATTTCGTCATGCCTATTTATGGAAAAAATTGATTTAAAAGAAGCTTATTTATTGGTAAATGTTAATCCAGCTCATAGGAAGTATTTACGGTTTCAGTATGATCAATTGTATGAATTTAATGCACTTCCGTAAGGCTTGTGTTCTGCACCGTATGTGTTTTCAAAGATTATGCGAGTAGTGGTTACACATTTAAGATCAAAAGGTTACAAATCAGTACAATATCTCGATGACCTCTTGTGCATTGGTTCGGATTACAAAACATGTTTGAAAAATGTTAATGAAACAGTTGCTATTTTAAAATGTCTTGGGTTTGTTATTAATTATTAAAAAAGCGTACTTATACCATCACAGTCCTGTCAATTCTTAGGATTTGTATTTGATACAAAAACAATGACACTAACTTTACCCACTGACAAAAAATTGACTATTAAAAGATCCATTGAAAGATACTTGAATAAACAAAGTTGTAGTTTAAGAGACCTTGCCCAATTAATAGGAACATTGACTGCTGCATGCCCGGCAAGTACATATGGTTGGCTTTACACAAAATTATTAGAACATCATAAATATCATGGTTTAATTAAAGTGAAGGCAATTATGATACAAAGATTACCATCCACCCAGATATTAAACTAGATCTACAGTGGTGGGCTAATAATATCAATAGTTTACACAAAAGTATAGCATACTCTAGATATGATTTGAAGGGCACAGGGGAAAACATGCAAGGTCACAAACACAATGAACTGAGAAAATCGCATATTAAACTTTTGATCACTGAAAAAAGGTACATAAAAGCTAAAAATAAAATAAAAATAAGTTGATTTATAACAAAAATATATTTGTTTTGGGTGTGTAGTACAGAAAACCTTTTTCTTATTTTTACTTATTGAGTTAGCGAAAAAAAACTGAACAAAGTCAGAAAATACAGGCAAAAAATATGCTATGTCCATGAAAATCATGAGAAAAACATGCAATGTCCCAAAGACAATGAACTGAGAAATTGTCAAATTAAACTTTTACCCCCTTATTCATAATCGTTTATTAAACCTATTTTAGTTAAAACACACTTTAAGTCTATTGCTGTCTCTAACCAATGACAGAGTACTGTTAGAGACAGCAATAGACTTAAAATGTGTTTTAACTAAAATAGGTTTAATAAACGATTATGAATAAGGGGGTTAATCTTTGAAAAAAGGTACATATTAAGACTTAAAATAAAAGAAGTATATATTTAGATATAAACAAAGTATATTGGTCAAATTGTTACATAGGTATTGTTTAAGCATCATTATATTTTAGACCTAAGAAGTATTCCTTAGCTTTTGGTCCACAAAACTTTGTCAAGGCCTGGAGAAATTTTGCCTTTGAAATTGGAAGCCTCTCATTATATGATTGTTCCGGCAGTAAAAACTCTGAGTGACCAACAATACTATGAGAGTCTTTACGGGATTAACATTTTTTTTTGGGTACCGTGAGAATCGCTGATGTCCAAGAGGCATTGTAATGTTCTCGGTGAAAAATTAATCTTGGATGATCTTTTTCAACCCTGATTTCTCTTATGGGTCGAGATAAAAAAGGACATGCCTTCAAATACATTGGTGACCATTTTCTGTGTTGTTGTCCATTTTCTGACAAGTGGTTGGTCAACTTCAATCACATCAAAGGGGCATGGCTTCTGTCTAGCATCACGAATCACTTTTATCCACTCATCGGGAGTCTCACAAGGTGATTTCTGGTTTATGCAACCCATATTTCTATCGCATTCTAAATATGAGTGTCCGCGAATGGGAAATATTATTTTGATCACATCCAAGCGTTTTGAAGTGTGTACAACATAGTGCATGAAACGAAATACAGTGTAATTTTTATTCTGCCGTCCACAGGAATCACAGAATATCACCAGCTCCCGAGTATTTTTATCAAGCATATTAAATATATAGTAATGGAGAAATGAACACACTTCATCAGATCCTTTTTTTGCTATTGTTTCTGGGTAGCAGAAGAAATATGATTTGGATGTAGATAGTTCATGGATGTTAAAAATATTCAAGGTTAATTGTCTTTTATAATAAACGTCATTTGTGGTTATATTCGGCATACTTAAATTTTTTTGAAAGTCCATTGCTATAGCTTCCCTTATAGAGGATGACTGACACTTAATCCTAGTTTCTCTTTTTCGTTTATAAAAAACATTGGCCTTCATTTTATGTAACTTATTCTCATTTTCTAACTTTTTTATTCGTTCTTCAATGTCATCTTTTTCGGACTCGGAAGCATTCTTCAGATTTAATTTGAGAGCCCTTGTCTTAGCCAGAAATTCGTCACATGTACTGCATGTATCACTTCTTGGATATCCAAATCCTATGTTAAAATGGTTCACGAATATAGATCGATATGATTCGTAGGATAGTGGATTTTTGTCTTCAAACAATTCATACATTTTCTTCACATTCAACTCCTCTGGTAAATAAACTTTTGAGCTATCATGTAAGCTGTAATGACTTTTTCTTCCACGAAATGACCGTATGTGCTCCATTATCTTAGTTTTAGGCACTAGACTCAGTTTTTTAGGACGATTGCTATGTTTTCCTCGCATGTCGGTTGGGGCTGTACCTGTTGCGAGTAAGGATTTTTTTATTGTACATAATCTTTGCCTTGTTACTCCATGCATAGCAATAAATGCTGAAGCACACACTGGCACATCAAGCCGCTGAGTTTCGTCTACAAGTCTCACTCTGTAAGCGTAATTTGCTGTATGTAACTTAGCTTCTGACTCGTCTTTTCTAGGTCGTCTTCTTTGAATTTCCAAAACACTTATTAGACCACTAAGATAAAGCATCTCTAGATGGCAATAAGTTGAAATCTTTCAGAATTCTAGCCCTTTGTTCTTTATTAATAGCTTCAAAACACTTGTATCTCTTGCAACTACAATTTTGACCACTTTCATGACTTTGAAGTCTAATCTTCTTTTTAACGTCTGACAATCGACCGTAAAGTTTACGTTTTTTAGTGGGGTGGTCCAGATTAACTACGCTTTCTTCTTCTGAAGACATTTTCAATAAAAATTACGTTTAATATAACTTTACGCCGCACAACACAACAGTCAAACGAAATACCTCCAAAAATATTTACAAACGTCAAACTGACAACCATGGACAATGATTATTTTTCTCCTGTACGACGTGGACTATGCTTGTTATTGCACTGTGTCAACATTTTTAAAGGAATATTACTCCGAGACTTTACATGTTATTGCAAAGGCTGTTTTGGCGTTTTGTAATAACACATTTGAACTATACGATGGCATTGCCAGTTCAAAAAACATAAAAATGTGACATCGCATGTTTTTTCCCTGTACCCTTCATTTGGAAATTTTTACAGATGCATCAAGAAGTGAGTGAAGTGAGGTGGGGGGGCGTGTGTAACGATAATAAGGTTCATGGGTTCTGGAAGGAAACTGAAAAATCATACCATATAAATTATCTAGAACTACTTGCCATATTTTTAGCCTTAAAAATGTTTGTTAAAAATAAACAATATTTACATATATTATTGCGCGTTGATAATAAGACTGCCATATCATATATTAACCGAATGGGAGGTATTTAATACCCACACTTAAATGGTTTAGCCAGAAGTATATGGCAATGGTGTGTAGATAGACAAATTTGGCTATTTGCTTCTTACATAAAATTAAGAGATAACAAAGAAGCAGATGAAGAATCTCGTAGAGTCAATCCTGACATAGAGTGGGAACTGAATACTTCCACATTCCAGTACATTGTGACTCAGTTTGGCCAACCTGATATTGATCTATTTGCATCGAGAATTAATGCAAAATGTGAATCTTACATTTCTTGGAAACCAGATCCAGATACATCAAATATAGATGCTTTTACTGTGTCTTGGACAAACAATTTTTTTTATGCCTTCCCCCCATTTAGTTTAATATTAAGATGTTTACAAAAGATTAAAAATGACAAAGCGACAGGCATTATGGTCATGCCATATTGACCGTCACAAGCTTGGTATCCATCAATGCAAACTATGTTAGTCTCAAAACTGTTAATCTTCAAACCCAATAAACAATTATTGCATTTCGCTTTCAGAGAGAATCACCCCCTACATCTTCATCTTACACTAATGGTCGGGATATTATCAGGAAAGCATGGCTAGGTCGAGCCATCCCTCCATCAGCAATAGAGGTTATGTTAAGTTCACTTTCAAATAATACTTTGAAACAATGTTACCTATAAAATATGGTGGGCCTTTTGTCAGAAGCGAAGTATTGATCCATATACACCATCAATACCAATTATTATGTATTTTTTAACCGAGCAATTCAACTTAGGAGCCTCATATGGGTCTTTAAACTCACACAAGTCAGCTCTTGCTGTAATAATAGGGTCAAAAATTGGGGGCGATGACCGTATCAAGAGGTTACTTAAAGGTTTCTATAACATCAAACCACCTCGAGCCAAGTATCAAAATACTTGGGACCCAAGTAAAGTCCTTAATGTGTTAAAAACTTGGACTCCAAATAATTCATTAAATTTTGAAAAGTTGTCCAAAAAATTAGTAATGTTATTAGCACTAAGCACAGCCCAAAGAGCACAGACTTTGCCTCTAATTAAAATACCTAACATTACAGTAAATCAAGCAGGTGTACACATTGCTATTACAGATACTATTAAAACATCTGGGCCTGGTCGCTGCCAACCGAACCTCTTTTTACCTTTTTTTGAGAAACATGAAATTTGTCCAGCTAATACATTACGTGATTACATTAACTATACTCAGAGCATTCGGGGAAATAATATTCACTTAATACTTTCATTGAATAAGCCCCACAGACCAGTTTCAGCCTCTACCATCAGTAGATGGATAAAAAATACTCTATCTATTTGCAATATAGATATTAGTATTTTTTCAGGACACAGTACTAGACATGCTTCAACATCCACTGCTAATGCTAAGGTAGTGTCATTAGATGTTATAAGGCAAACAGCAGGTTGGACAAATAGCTCTTCCACTTTTGCCAAATTTTATAATAGACCAATTATTGCAAATAATTCATGTGAATTTGCTAATGCTGTGCTTAACACTGAATAAGTATAAAAAAAAAAAAAAAAAAAAAAAAAAAAAAAAAAAAGCCTTTTATTTCTTGCTTATTTTTGGGAAATTTAAATTTACAATGAAAATTCCAATAGGTACATGCATGCAAAATTATACAGATTTACAATTTGTTTCTGATTCTACATTTAAAAAGAGTCAGTACAAAATGTGATTAAACATAGGTAGATTTTTTATAATATAGTCAATGCCTATGTAAACCAAAGTTTATACATTATATTCAAAGGTACTTAATCTTTAAATTCAATGAGTAAACCCTCCTTTTTTGACATTCAGGATATTTAAATTACAGAGTGTATGCAAAATTATTCACCTAGCTTAACTATTCTATAATTTTGATGTACCTTACCTATTTAAAAAACAATCAGTAAAATTATATGATTAGGTATACTTAGCTATAGTCTTTAGACTTGATAGTACTTACTCATATGAAATAAGTGAAGTCCCAATTTCTATGAGTATATGCATATGAAATAATATTCTAATAAATGAATTAGGACTCAGAAATATAGTATCCACCCATAGTTAAAAAATTTAAAAAAATAAAAGTGTTAAACTAAAAATTAATTTTACATCATTAGACAGATAAGATAAGATAAGATAAGATAAGATAAGATATTTATTTGCTTAACATGAGTAGTGCACACATAAGTATACAAGATGTGAATAAAAAAAAAACATACAAAAGATCAGTCATGTTTTGCTTGTGTGGCGTGCAAATATTATAGGCATGCGTGAAAACAGATCACTTACATAATTATTATAGTTATAATATCCCTAATTTAAAAAAAGTAAGTTATAATTATTATTTAAAAAAAAGGAAGTTCAAAGTACAATGTCTGAGTTATATTATAATTAATGTCAGGTAATAAAATCAGGTCAACTAAAACTACTAAAATGTCAATATTTATGAATTATAAAATAAGATTTGATTACATAAAATTCCATTACAGATTTAGATCATTACTAATACATTGTTTAATCATGAATTTATAAAATCTTCAATGGAATAATAGCATTTATTGAGAAGGAGCATTTTTAATTTACTCTTGAAAGTGTGTAATGTTTCTTTTTTAATGTCATCAGGTATTTTATTGTAAATTAGTGGTCCCATACGCATGATGCTCTTTCTTAACAATGCTGTTCTGAAACTGCCGGTATACAGCTGGTTTCTATATTGGGATCTTAGTAATGTTGGTCTCATTGAGACATCAGCTCTGAGTTGGAATAGTCCTAAATTCATTTTTACAAAGGAGGCTACTTCCAATATGTATAAAGACGGAAAAGTTAACAATCGTAATGATTTGAAAAAAGGCCTGCAGCTTTCAGTAGACTTAATGCCAGTTATTGATCTTAAACAATATTTTTGAGCTTTAAATATTCTTTCCCTTTCGCTGCAATTGCCCCAAAATACAATACCGTACCTTAAGACCGAGACGACCAATCCATGGTAAGCTAATATAACGGTATCCAAATTAACTTTTTTGCTTAGAGCATATAGAACATAGGCTGTGCTATTCAGCTTCTTGCACACTTTGTCAGCGTGTGGTTTCCAGGTAAGCTGACTGTCTACCAATAGACCCAAAAAACTAGCTACATGAACTTGATCCACAACTTGTCCATTATGGTTCACTGATAAGTGTTGAGGTCGCAGTCGTTGGTAGAAATGCATTATCTTAGTTTTATTTAAATTTATAACTAGATTGTTATTACACAGCCAGTTAACAATAGTATTTAATGTATCATTAATGTCATTCCTATATGTCAACTTGTCAGAGCGTTTGACTATCGCTGTGCTATCATCCGCAAATAATACCATAGGTTTTTTTACGAACTGTGGCAAATCATTAATGTACATCAGAAACAGTAAAGGGCCAAGAACACTGCCTTGTGGAACCCCAAGGTTAACTTCTCTATCGTTAGATAGACATTTGTATTCAACTTTACGCTCAAGACATACCCTTGAAATTTCCGTAGTTTGCGTACGGTTGCTAAGGTAAGATTTCATTAATTCTAAGATATTCCCTCTTATTCCATATCGGTCAAGTTTTTCTAATAGTATATTATGATTAACGCAGTCAAAGGCTTTTGTCATGTCTGTATATATAGCGCACACAGGTATTTTATTGTCAACATTCGTCATTATATGTTTAAGTAAATCGAAAATAGCCATATTAACATTACTTTGCTTTCGAAAACCCTTCTGTTCATTGCAAAGAATGTTACATTTTGTTACGAACGCATAAATCGATTTGTGTATAAGTTTCTCAAAAATTTTTGAGAATACCGAGACCAGAGCTATTGGTCTATAATTTGACATTTCTTCCTTATTATCTTTTTTATGCAATGGTTTAATAATTACCTTTTTTAAGCTTTGAGGGAAAACGCCATTGGTGATGCAGGTATTAAATATATGACTCAAAGGAACCGCTACCGACTCTGATACGCATTTGACGGCGCTTACGGCAATCTCATCCAATCCACAGCTTCTTGTGTTTTTTAACGTTTTGATTGCCCTCATTATATCTTCTGGTAGTATCGGTGTCATGAATATTGTGTTAGGGTTTCGTTCTATCCTAATAACCGAGTTTATATTGTTAATTTGCGTGCTTTTTAGGTGGTCAACAAAGAAATCATTAAAAGAGTCAGCAATCCTCTTCACATCTTTAATAATAACGTTACCCTTTCTAATTTGAGAGATTGGTTCCCGGATGTGACTTTGACCATTTATAACTTGCCAAGAAGCTTTACACTTGTTAGATGCTCTGCTAATGAACTGATTATTTTGGGCTTTTTGAGTGAGATCAATAATTTTTCGAAATCTCCGAGAATATGCCTTAAAGTTAATTTTGTTCTCATGTGAATGGTTATGCCTATATTTCCATAACAAAAACCTTTGCTTTCGACTACAGACTCTTATGCCCTTTGAAATCCATTTGACTTTTTTTTCCGGCCTTATAATAACAACCTTAAATGGAAAACATAAATCATAGAGTAACCTGAATAGCCCGATAAATTTATCATATGACTCATTTGGGTCAATTGATTCAAGCACCTCTGAAAATGATAACTGTTTCATGTAGCTTTGAAACTTTAGCAAATTGGCTCCACATAAGTCCCTTTTTTTTATACGCCATGAGTTTATTCTACACATTTTATTAACTTTAATTTTAATTAGTTGGGCTGTATGATCTGACATGGCAAAGTCCATAACCTCAGTATAACATTTAGTCTTAAAATTATGAGCAAAATTATCTAGACATGATTTTGTCGCGGGCCTAGTCACCTCTCTTATTTCCAGCTTTAAGTTGTATCTAAGAAGTAACATTTCAAATATATACGTAGAAGTATCTTGTATTAAAACATTTACATTAAAATCGCCGCACAATACTATATGTTTTTTGCTTTGTGAAGTAAGTTTTTTAAGTATAATTTCCAAAGTATTACAGAATAAGTCAAAGTTGGATCTATAAGGCGGCCTATACATGCAAATTATAATCAAATTTTGTTTCACAAATTCAACTGCACAACATTCCAGGACTCCTCGAATAGATAACCCAGTCATTTCAGTCAGCACCCTGAACTCATAACCTCTCTTAACTAAAATACAGGCTCCTCCGCGCTTTTTATTTGTCCTTGAGTAGTATGCAGCGAGCCCATAGTGAGGTAATTTCACTAACTCTTCACACCCCGATTCAACAAAGTGTTCTGTTATGCAAATCACGTCCACGTCTATATTTTTATTAGAAAGCTCTTGCAGATGAATCAGGAGCTTGTCAGACTTACTCAACAGACCTGCTATGTTCTGATGAATTATGTACATGTGTTTGTAAAAGAAAAAACTCGTTATTTATAGCAGCAGGTACTGTGTTTTCTGGTTCTTTGTTTGGTCCTGAAGGCCATGTGATTTTGTTTTTCAAATTATAGTGTTGTGTTCTGAATAAGTCGTAGTCCGCCAGTATATTATCAAAAATTTGCTTGTAAATGCTCCTCCACCCGATTTTATTTATCATTCCTGTGTTGAAGGAGAACATTTCAAGTGTCAGTGCCCAGTTAGTGTCATAGAAGTATGCATATTTATTTTTTTCAATGTCCATACGTAGATGATTATTAAGAAGTTCAACTTTGTAGTTAAATATCGGCGCACCTCTTATATAGGTTGGGGTGCAGATGACGACATTTGTACTATTAATGCTCTGTAGTGAGTCATTTAAGTTTTTCAGCATTGTCCTATAATCACCGTTTAAAAGATTATTTTTTCCTATAAAAATTAAGCAATAGTCGTCAACGGTGAAATCTTTTATATAACCTTTTATAGTAGTTAAAAAATTCATATTTGTATCGTGAGGCAGTAAATAGTGGCAATATTCGAAATGTGTCGAGAAAACATCGTCAATTAAGTGCAGAGTTCCCTTTGTGGAGCCACTACTTAAGATACAGAGTTTATTTTTGTGTTTAGGAGCAGCGCCTGATATTTTGTTTTTATCAACAATTAACTCTTCTGAGGCTGGTACATGTCTTTGCTGCGTTTGTGTCGATATCGCCGGAATAATGATGTCAGTTTGGGTTTCTTTGTTGCATAAAAATATGTCTGGTTTGTAGCTGTCAACAACTGAAATAGTTTTATTGGACAAGGGTGTAATCTTTGACTTTTTTTTATTGGATAAAAGTGGTGTTAATATTTTTTTGTCAGGCGTTAGACAGATCTTTTTGTAGGTTTCAACTGTTTTTATTGATTTTTCTAAATCTGATTTCAATTGTAAATTCGCACAGTTTAGGTCTTCAATTTCTTGATGTGCACTCATGAGCTGAGTCCTTAACAATTCAATCTGTGTGGTTAATTCGCTGATGGTATCCTTGCTATCGCATAGACTGTGCGGTAAACTCAGCGTTGTCGTGTCGAATAGTGTGTTTTCGTCTTCATTTGTAATCAAAGACATATCAGTAATGGAACCAGTTCTGTACCGCTTTCGATATGTAATGTTATCGTCCGCGTCCATTTATATTTTGTTACTAGCGTGCCGAGTGATCCTTCTTATTTGATTATTAATGTATAGAACAAAAATTTCTCATGTTCGTTTCGGAATAATTCGCAAAAAGACAAACTTCTGTCTGTGTTGATTTGAAAACACAACCTCTCTGATCAGTTACTTCAGTAGGGTAGCCCTCTTAACCATTTAGCTACGACGACATTACGTATTTGATTTCAAATAGTTTGTTACTTTATAAGAGTAGAATATTTCGAATTGTCGATGTCGGTACACATTCCCTCAGAAATTTTTTCACTTGTGTGGGTCGATTAAATTTGAAAGAAAGAAAGAAAGAAAGAAAGAAAAGAAAGAAAGAAAAATATTTATTGTGAACCACAACGCACATACATATTACGACATTATAGGTATAAAGTACTTAAAATTAATTAATAATATCTGCCACGTAGTGTGATCTGCTCAGGCAGCGGTCAAAGTTTATTCTAGGCGTTATAGAAAAAAAAAAGAAACAATGAAACGTAGAACATCTATGTCCGCCGTCCGACTCCGAGCATGACAGTCATGACATGTGACAATTGCACGCGTCAACGTCATTATGACTACACAACAATGTTGGTTACGTGTCTTACTACGTGGCTACACGTGCTTTTTCATTTAGTGTACTTTTTACAACTTTTTACTACTAACTATATTATGTACGCTGTGCCCGCAATTAGGGATAGACACTCAGCATACACTGAGATGGGTATCAACCATGCCAGTACTGATTTTCAGTGCCACCCTTTTATAGTGTCACCCGACGCCTTCCGGCAATATCGTTCCATGAATCAATACAGTGAAACATACCCACTGAATTATAAACTAGAAACTTATACCTAAAAGACAAGGAGAATACTTCAAACGCCAAAAGGTAAGTAGAAAAAAAATCCCTACAATGCACAATTCCATTAGGCATGCCATGGTTCTGACCTTATTACTACTTGTAACTTTGCTAACTCACTCCTCCCATCACAGGACCAACAAAGTGTAGCACCACCAGAAGACCAATATCACCTCTCTAATATCTGCTGTTGACAATAAATAGCCATGAGGTGCCCAAACACCACAGAGAGGCGACTCCGAAATGATCTGGCTGTGGGGACAAACATTAAGGTATACCAATGATTTATACTACACATATAATTATTCGCAACAATAGTATTTATAAACATACATACACAACCCATATGTCTCTTCTGACCGCCTCGTTGATCTAGAGATCAAACTGTGACTGCGGGTCATATAGAAAACGCCCAAACCCAAACACTCACATCTGTGAATCACACACATGAACTCTTTTGGTATAATAGTAGAAATCCTTTGTACTTGACTTTAAATGTGTATCTGGATTTCAGGTCCCTAATAGGTGGAGGCAGATCATTCCAGATTCGCATCGCTGCATATTTTAGAGACCCTCGGAAAGCTGTAGTCCTATGCCTGGGCACTGATATAGTGCAAGTTGTAGACCTAATAGAGTAAGGATAGTAACTTTTCCTAAAACAAATTTTTTTATAAAGATAGTCAGGCTTTTTAAATTTTAATAAGTCAAAGAGCATAGTGGCTAAATGTAACTTTCTTCTGGCCTCCATTTTCAATACATTATTGGCATTAATATAAGGTGTTACATGTTGCCGTCTTGGTATCTGGAAACAGTACCGAGCACAAGCATTTTGTATGCGCTGTACAAGATTCTTAGTCTTGGCCAGCAAGCACGGACCATACACTATATCGCAATAATTAAATCTAGATAGAATGAGACTGTCCACCAGTTGCTTTCTTAGTGCTGTCCCCAAATAGTCCCGAATGTTGTAGAGAAGTTTTAATCTATAGAAACAATTTTTTACAATTTTATTCACATGTCCTTCAAATTGGAGCTGAGGGTCCATCACGAGACCTAGGTTGGTGGTCTCTTCAACTCTTGCCACTCTTTGAGCATTTATAACTATTGCTGGATCGTATTTCAAGATATTTTGAATTTGTTTCTTACTGCCTAGTATCATAAATTTAGATTTTAGAGGGTTAAGGATAAGTGAGTGCTCCCTTGACCATTGGACTACCCTTTCCAGGTCCTCATTTAATTTGGACACAGCTGTAAGTGTGTCATCAGGTTTAAATGACAGATACAATTGTGTGTCGTCTGCATACATGTGGAAATGACAGTGTTGAAAAGAACTGGTGATGTCTGCCGTATATAAGATAAACAACAGTGGACCCAAAATAGATCCCTGCGGCACCCCCCTGGTCACCTTAAGGGGAGGTGAAGACATCACTGTTCCATCCTCACTTTGTATTTCAACATACTGTGATCGATTTGTTAGGTAGCTCTCGAACCACCTGACAGTATTTGATGTAAACCCATAGTAAGTCAACTTAGATAATAATAATGAAATATCCAGGGCATCAAAAGCGCGGGAATAGTCCAATAGGACTAAAGCTGTTCCCTCTCCGCGATCCCTAGCTTCCAAAATATTTCCAACCACATCACATAAGGCCATAGCCGTACTGCGACCCTTCCTAAAACCGGACTGCTTATCAGGGAGAATGCTATTTTGCTCTAGGTACTCCATGACCTGCATATGCACCACCCTTTCCAACACCTTAGACAAGCATGGAAGAATGCTTATAGGCCGGAGATCTTTAATGGAGTTCAGGCGGCTAGTTTTCGGTATAGGCCGAACCACAGAGCACTTCCACAACTGCGGGTAAGTGTGTGTAGCGATCGATGTGTTGATTACTTGGGTGATTGTTTTTAGTGAGTTAGGGAGTGTGAGTGTCAACATCTGTGCACTGATTTGGTCAATACCCTGTGCCTGTGTCTTAATGTTATTCAGAATCTTTAGAATTGTTGATTGGTCTACAGGTCTGAGTTCAAAATTTACACTAGGGTTATGCCTATGATGTTCATAGTATGTTAATTGAGACAAACTCACTACACACTGTCCCGGCACATCCAGGAAGGCTTTGTTGATGGTATCTGGGTTGTTAAAGTGACTCGGCAAACAAGAATCCTTATGTGAGTGGAGTACCTGATTTTTCAAGTTCTTCCACATAATTTTAGGGTTATTAATATGTTCACTAATATTTTTTGAGAAATACACAGACTTCTCATTACGCAACGCCACCACAGCCTGATGTTTTAGCTCTAAGTAGTATTTTTTCTTGGACTCCAGTTTAGTATTCTGATAAATAAGCCTCGCTTTGTCTCGCAAACGGAAAAGCAATTTAACATTATCAGTAATCCATGGAGTTTTCTTGGTCCTGAACATCTTTTTCTTCACAGGGGCATGCATGTCAAATAGATGTACAATCCAGGCAGACAAAGCCTCCACCATGTCATCAACATTAACCTGTGAATTCATGTGGTGCCAAGGTATCAATTCAATGTCAATATTAAAAAGTTCTGGCAAGATATCTCCAAATGGTCTGTATATAACCCACCTGGGTTTCTCCTTAACTTTTTTTAAAGTGGACTCACAAGTTACCACCGCATGTTTACCCAGTTCTGGAACATGGGTAACTGTGACATTATAAACATTCATGTCCGTACAAATAACATCTATTAGAGTGCTCTTATCATCAGTAAAATGTGTTGGTGCATTTACAACCTGATGCATATTAGTATAATGTAAAAATTGATGAAGCTTTTTTGTGTTTGTCGCACACTGGATCAACATATTTATGTTAAAATCACCCAATAGGATTATATTATCATAGGGAGCCATTGCACAAATACTATCCGTCAAACTGTCTATGAACCTATCCACACCCAGCCAGGGCGGTCTATATGCAGTGCCAACTATAATTTTTCTGCCATAAGTAGTCAAGGACAACCAATACTCCTCTACCTGTGAATCCACCGGGTGACTTCTGGTCCTAACACTGACCCCATTTCTTATGTAAAACCCGACACCCCCCCCGATTCCATCCTTTACCACTGTAGGTCTTGGAGTATGCCTCAATTTGTAACCCGGCACTGATGGAGCTCTGCCATCCTCTCCCAACTTTAGCCAGGTCTCATTGATGGCCATTATGTCAACTGAATGGTGGTTCATGGCTATTAAAAACTCATCCTGCCTAGTTCCAAGTGAACCAGCATTAAAAAGTCCAAATTTTAAATATTTATTTTTGTTAATCACTATGAATAAGAATTGAAAAAATATATATAATGTCTACAAAACATATGTTAAAGAAGTTAGCATGATATTTTTTTTTAAACACTTTAATGCATGTATAACCCATTGGTGTACTAAACAAAACATCAAAAAATCCCTTAGGCTTATGTTTGGGTATGATTATTTGATTATTTAATCCCACTGCTATAATAAAAATATTTAAAGTTCCATAAAACAATAAGTAAAGGAATCCTATAGCAATACTTGGCCCAATACCTAGCATAACTAATACATAAATATACCCAAAAATGTGTATATCTCCATCAGATTCACAACCCGGACAGTCACATACCATCATACTTAGTACTATAATTTGTTGTCTGTTATAGTTACAATTATAAAGACCATGTAACATGCTATGTGTACACCTGCTGACCCTATATAATACCAAGTCTGTAATTGTTCGATATTTCATAATTAAGTCATGGCAAGTATAAGTAACATGTATATAAAACCTGTAAATATTATACATCAATATCTTTGTAAATTTAGTATATTTTAAATCAAAACCTATGTAAACATTGTAAATTCTCTGGAAATCAGTTTTCACATTGCAAACATAAACAACATAACACACATCCATTCTTATGCAAATACTGTAAATACATTTTTGTATGTATCCCGCCACAGATCCTTTTCCTTTAATATCAATGTTAATATACAACATATTTATTGCTACAAAAGAGTAATATATATTAATTGCCACAAAAGAGTTCTCAGTAATAACATAAATCAACTGTAATGGAACAGCGATAGACAACTTAATCCTTAGTTGTATTAACATTAATTTTGCCAAAAACACGCTCCAGATCCTCTTCCGAGCGAATAGCGTGGGTTCGCTTACCATCAGCTTCCTTTGTTAAAATTTTACCCCGCCTTGTCCATGTATATTTCCAGCCCAATTGTGTGGCAGTCTGTCGTGTCAGGAAAAACAGCTGCTTGTTAGTCCTGGTCAACCTCTCATTGAAGTAAAAGCGGCGCGGGGGCCCCTCAAAGCAATCCAGGTCAGCGGTGGTGGCGCCGCGCCTTACCCGAGCGCTCTTCAGCAGCTCGTCGCGCAGCCCGCGCCGCGCCAGCCGCACCACAATGCGCCTGCCCCTGGCCGCGCCCGCGCCGTCCGCTCCCCTGGTCCGCTCCGTCCGGGGTCCCACTCGCTCGGCATACACTATGTCGGTTTTATCAAGGGTTACCCCGATCTTCCTTGCCACCAGCTCGACCGTGTGGATCACATTTTCCCCAGCACACTCAGGTAGATTTGAGATCTCCACGTCAGAGAGCAGAAGATCTTGCTCCCTATCGTTAATCTCAAGTCTCAAGTTATTTACTATATGTTCCAGTTCGTGTGCTGGTTGGGGGTCCCTCTGACGATTCTCGATCAAAGCTAAGCGACTTTCCAGAGAATCAACCTTCTTCCTACACGTTGCCAAGGACTGTCGAAGGTCGGCCACTTCCAGTCTAAACTCCCTCAGCTCCAACGTCAGGTCATCCTTCATAGACCGAATCTCTCCCCTCAGGAGCCGCATTTCGTGTGCTAGGTCAAGTCCAGGCGACGGACAGGTGGCCCGCCCCCCGACAGACACGCCCGAACCGCCTGCAGAGACTGCAGAATCCAGCTGACTGGGGGGCGTATCCACACCAACGTCATCTGCCAAAGGAGCCATTCGGGTGATATCTTTGTTGACCTTGGTCCTATTTCTGCACTTACATGCTGCACCTCCCTTCATGGAGAGAAATTTCCCGCATGTTGAACACTTGCCAGCCATATTCTCAACTATTTAGGCCGAACAATAAATATATTACAACAACAGTACGAATAGTTCGCCTACTGGACAACAGATGGCGTTGTCGCCACTTTTGTAAATAGTCTGTTTCAGGCCGCTCCAATCACGATCCCTGATTAACTCACTGAAAGTTTTAATCGCAATTCACTGGTCCACACACAGGGATATAAAATTGATAATTTAATTGTATATAATAGTTTTTATTGTTTTTTTTTTTGTTGTTATAGGGTAGATTTTAGTCACTATTATTGTACATAATATAATTTTAGATTTATTTAAATGTTCACAAATATATGGCACTGGATAACAATATATGTCTTTTATTATTGCTTTCCACGAAATATTCCACTTAATTTACTTCAATTTAACTATACAATTATTTTTAATGACAATGTAAACATAGACACGAACTGCCAGCGACGTCAAGCGCCATCTATCGCCTTATCAATTGTCATTAATTGTTTCACTTAAGTTTTTTAACACTTTGTTCGCTTTTTATGTGGTAATTACTTAGTTTCGGATCAATCACACATTTGCTTAAAAACACATATATCACAGTTATTTTTGTACATTTAGAGTTTACTTCAAAACACGGATTATTTTTAAGTCACTGAGTTAAACACTTTGCTAATAATGGCACTAACTCATTGGTGAATTGTGAACCATATTTAAAACCACTTATCACGGTAAAATGTTCATTTATATTTTTAATTTTAATATAAACACTAGCTAAGCTATCTCAGATGGTTGTCAAACAGCGCCATCTGGCGAAAAATCAACATATTGTACCATATCAAAGCTATGTAGTTGATACATTATATACATGCATTTATTTATATTATCTATTATTATTACATAACATTATTATTACCATTGCTATAATTATTAATATATATATTTTTTTATGAAATAATATGAAGATAAAAATACAATTACGAGTCATTATAGCAGGACTATAATACTCATAGTAAAAAAATATGAATTACAATATTTATTACAATACATTCCATATAATAACACATTCATTTAGTTTAATTAAATACATTTAATGAAATACAATCAAGGTTTGTATTAACTTTGCAAGAACCCTCTCAATGAAAGGTAAAGGCCTCCTCCAGAGATGACCAGGATGCCCTTTTCTTTGCCACTCTCGGCCATTGAGTACCTGTTACTGTTGTTGTGTCGTCTGTGTAACGTGAGTAGGTAGACAAGGTATTGACATTGTATGTTGCTATATAAAGGGTATTCTGACGACTTTTTGTGAAGCTTATTTCAATTTTCTCTGGAGGGTTTTGGTCGTGATCTTCCACGGTGACCAGCCGGCTTGGAAGATGTGTTTTATTCTTTATTTGCATATTAAGTGTGTTTTCCATGTGAGAGGGAGGCGGTAGTTGCTATGATTTACTACTTTTGTCCAAAAGTTCGCCGAGTGGGTTTCCATGGCTTTTAGTGGATAAAAAACCGAGTACTCCTGGTTTGAAAACTCCCTCTGATACGCTTGACGATCTCTGTGGGCCTGTTTGGATTTTGTTCTTTTTGTTGGTTTGTGTTCTTTGCTTTGTCAGTGCAGCATCATTATTGTCTGGTGATGTAGGTAAGGTTCGTTTTTTGTTGCCTGATGTGGCTCTGTTCTTGGGATGTATTATCAGTTTATCATATCTGATGGTGGCGTAGTTTCCTTTTTCTCTTTCCATTTTTACTTGTTCCTGTAGTTCTTTTCTTTTTTCTAGAATATGCGGTGGAAAATCTTCTTTGATATAGTAAACGGTATCTTTTAATATTTTTCTTTGCTTAAAAATTTTTATTTTTGTTCCCAATGTGGTGAATGTTACAGTGATTGGACGAGGTTTTTCTCCTTTTTTCCCTATTCTCTTGGTTTCCTGTATGTATCTACTCTCTATCCTTATAGAAAAATAGTGGTTTATGAAATTTATTATATTTTTTTCTAAATTTTCATAGGATGTTTCTGTCTCTGCCAAGCCAAATATTACAATGTTTCGTTGTTTTGACTGTTTCTCTAGGAAGTATAATCTTTTTTCTTGGTTTACCAGCTTTTCCTTGAGGTTGTCGTATTTTTCGTCCATCGCTTTGAACATTTCATCTAATGAGAGATTTATGTTTTGCGTTACTTGTTTTGTAACTCTTTCGGCTGATTGGACAATTGTCGATTTTTGTTCGTCGAGTTCATTTTGTATTTTTCGCAGCATTTTCATTACTTCCTCCATGATAATAGTGGTATTTTGCAATTTGCAAGAAGCAATGTAAGTACCAAAGCAGCTTTGTTTTGGTACTTATGCTGCCCTCTGTTGGTTTGGTTAAGTACTAGCGAGCGGAACAATACCTTGTTGTATGTATGATGAGCTAAGAGGTTTTCCGTTAATCCTCATACGTTGTTTTTTTCACTTTATTATTGTATCATGTCACTTTCGTACGTCGCGTAATTCTTTATAGAATATATCAAACAAATCCATGCAGAGAAAAGTCACACTCTGGTATTGTATGTAGGTACTATTGTAATTTTTCACTTCACAAATTTTTACGTGGCTTTGGATAATGATTCATTCGGTTTTGATGTTTTGTCCACAATGTATATTTAACGGCAATTGTTTACGATTCCATTACCCTTAAAATTTATCTTTAATAACACTTCTTTATATTTTTAATTACAAAATAAACACGGAGCTGATAGGTATCGTGACCCGGCCTACCCTCTTTTTCATAAATAAATAAGAAAAATAAATCTATGCTAAGATGAATATGTTGATTGTTTATCCATCACTGCAATTTGATTTAAATTTTGATTTAGAAATTGGACATAAAGTCCAATATTATGTTGAATGAGACTGTTTATCTTTTATTACCATTTGTAATATGTATACCATGTCTAAAAAATAAAAGATTTTAATTTCCTATTAAAATACTATTTATTTAAAAATTCATGTTTGGAAACTCAACCCTGGTTGGGTAGGGAGGGTCCTTATATCTTCGAACGAAGCCCTTCGTATAATAATGATCGAACTTCACAGGTAAGTTTGTTTGCTCACTTATTGTATGTAAGTTCCTATTATTTGACGTATAATGCTTAATTAGAATTTAGCCAAACTACATTTTTGATTATTATTCTGCATTCTAAACAAATAGAATGCATTCAGTAAGAACATGTCAATGATATGAAACCCAAGCTTTTTGTACCATTTTTTTGATTTCCTTATACAGCCTAAAGTGCTCATCATTATATCAGCGATGTCAACCGTACCCATATTTTTATTATAGTCTACCACACACTGTGGTTTCATTTTAGGCAGCCCAGTTGAGTAGTCGACATTGTCAGATGGTATTATTTTATCGTCATGTTTTGTAGATAACATTAGAACTGGCTTTTTATCCTGCCATTTTAGGGCTAATAGGGGAGGAGACATATAAGCTTCTATATCTCCACGCTTCAGTTTTTTAAATTTTGGCATCAGTTTTCGATGGGAATTTACGGTGCCACACGCGTAAGTGCCCTTTTCTTTTAAATATGTAAAAAGCAGAGGACTGGAATACCAGCTGTCTACATATAATTCTCGGTTACAAAAAAGTAATCTTTTAAAAGTTCAACCACAATTGAATCAGATATGCCTAAATTTGGTATGGTTTCATATTCTGTTTCTGACCCACAGTATACAATGAAATCTACAATATAACCGGTTTTGACATCACATAAGACGAATAGCTTAAAGGTCAAAGCCCACTTAAACGACTCCGCTTCAACACCGCTCCCACCCAATACTGCCCTAAAAGAAGACTACTGCTCGCAGTCTACGCGGCGACAGCTAGCAGTCCACGCGGTGACAGCTAGCAGACGGCCAGCTGTCCACCCGCCGACCGCTCTCGCTTTTCGCAATAGACATAGTTCGCGATCGGTTTCCATTAAAGCAACTCGTAGTAGCGAGCCGGTGAGGCGACTGCTAGCAGTGAGCGCGCGGCCACCGCCGCATTGCGCCGACAGCTCGTCTACAACGCACGGCCAGCGAGGCGTCCACTCCCGAGCAGTCTGACGGCGGTAAGCTCGAGCGAGCTGTCTGCTAATTGATGATGGCAATGTAAAATATATCTAAAGAGCAATATTTAAAGTCTATATTTGAATTATATTGTTTTTGCCGGGTGGGAGCGGAGTCGTTAAAGTGGGCTTTGACCTTAATGCCGAATCTATTACGTTTTTTTGGCAAATACTGTTTTATAATTAGGCGACTTTTGAAAGGTACAATGCTTTCATCAATGCACAGTTTTTGACTGGGGATAAATGTGCATTTAAATGTTTCACGTGCATGGTCAATTAACATTTTTGTTTTATGTATTCTCGACTCGGTATTGTCTGTATCTACTTCATAAAAAGTTAACATTGCGAGAATGGAACTAAATATAAATAAAACTCCTAACATTTTATGTACATTTCATTTCGATAAATACTTCGTTATTGCGTTACTCAGCTGACCCATAATCTCTACGAACATTCTTTTTGTCTCAGCGTTCATAGTAACCGCCTGTGAAATTGCGTCAACAGCCTTCGCTATTTGAGCCTCTGCCTCTACTCGCCGACGTGCCAGTTCTTGTACCCACTGGGTATCTTCTCTCGATTGAACATCAATACATATAATAAAATCGTAACGGGTCGCTGTCTGTACATGGAAGATAAATAAGAAAAAATATTACAGGGGGGCTTTATGAACGCAATAGAACCCAAAACAATGATTTTTAGAATTTTTGTCTGTTTGTCTGTATGTCTGTATGTCTGTATATCTGTTTGTCTGTACGGTTGTGCACGCTAATCTCAGTAACCGCTCAACCGATTGCAATGCGGTTTTTTTTATTGTGTTGAGGTTTGCTCCAGTTAACATTTAGCTTTTGTTTTATGTAAATCGGTTTAGAAATAAAAGAGTTATAACACTTTTAAGAATCAGATATTTTGAAAATTTTAATTGTAGGGGTTTCTTTGAATGTGAGTGAACCTAAACTGGCGTGTTGGCTTAATCATAAAAGAGCTTAATGATTAAGACTATTTTTAAACAATTCAGTCAGTTCAGTGAATTGTTTTAAAATAGACTTAATCATTAAGCTCTTTTATGATTAAGCAAACAGGGCAGTTTCAGACGCTGCTTGATGACTCTGATGAAGAAATACCTATCCTTTCATACACCTTATGTGACGTAAACGAAGTTGCGGGCTCAGCTAGTCTGAAATAAGTAATAATATCGGTTGTAAAACCTATCTATACGTTTATTGATCCGAAAGGCTAGACAATTTACGTGATGTCAATCGAATACTTATAAATCTTCTTCTAATATATAAAATTCTCGTGTCACAGTTTTCGTTGCCATACTCCTCCGAAACGGCTTGACCGATTCTCATGAAATTTTGTGAGCATATTGAGTAGGTCTGAGAATCGGCCAACATCTATTTTTCATACCCCTGTGACCGGGAATAACATTCCACGCGGGCGGAGCCGCGGGCACCAGCTAGTATGATTATAAATTTACTATACTAAGCACGACTGTTTATAGCTACCTTATCTACTGCGACTTATATAGTCGTCAACAAAATACCAGCTAATTGATGCATAGGTATGTAATGTATAATGTCTGCAAAACACTTACTAGTAGAAGTCACACCACTTTCACGCATGAGGCGGCGGCGCTTTCTTGGCGTCATGATTACAAGACTTTTAACTGAAAAATAAAACTATTTTGTAAGTAATTATATAAGAAATATTAATATCTCATAATATCTTTTGTTTATATCACGGGTACAAAATACACAACAAAATAATGTTTTATGTTAGAGTATAGAAAATATGGTAAACTAGCTGTGCCCGCGACTTCGTCCGCGTGGAATGTAAAAAAAAGTAGCCTAAGTCTAAGTTACTCCTTTTTACATAATCTATCTGCCAGTGAAACTCCCGTCCAAATCGGTCCAGCCGTTCCAGGGATTAGCCGGAACAAACAGACAGACAGACAGACAGACAAAAATTTTAAAAATATATATTTTGGTATGTATATATACATTCATATAGATACCTCTGAGCTCAAAGGTCGTAAAGGACAAAATGGGACTTTTCAGGACAAGCAAAAAACAAAAAAAAAAATTGTACTCTAACTTTTTTGTTTCTTGAGCTATTTTAATAAAACCAAGGATAAAGTGCTTAGAATTTATAGTATTGTTTAAGGCAGATTAAAAAAAATACCATTGTGCTGTATTTACCGAGATAGATTTCCTTTACGACCATAAATTTGAAAATAAAAGTCCTTTACACCCGTCAAATTTCCATCCTAAGATTTTGCCGAAGGGTGTAAATCTACTTCACTGCACAATACTGAAGAAAATAAGGTACTAATCGACTAGTGTAATAATTTTTAGCTCATAAGGATCACTAGCTAACTCATTTTTAAGGGCTAAATTGTTAAATAAACTTAATTATTAAATGAATTAAGGTATACTACTGTATTTTATTTACAAATTATCATGAAATAATTATAATTACAGAAATAAAATCGACTATGTGAAAAATCTAAAGGCAAAAATAAAAGGGAAGGGCCTTTTATTTTTCCTTTAGATTTTTCACATAATTTTATACAATGAGTTTCTGCTTGAGCTTCCATAGAATACTTGACAAACATTTTGTCGATATGTTTTTTTTAATGTGGCGAGTCTGATGTTTTTGAATTGAATATCTTTTAATGTTGTTGGTGTGAATGTATTAAAAGCTAAATGGTAAAATTTAAAAAAAAATCATTATATTCAAGGACTTTGACTTTGTAAGGCCTTGGTCTTTTGCGGGCCGATTCAAAATATGTAGGCCACTGGGAGGGACTCCATACAATAACTTTTCGCACTTCTCTTTCGATAACAGCATGAACTGTATCGACCGGCATGTAGGTATGGTATGGCCCGGGAGTAAATAATTAATTTGAATGACCTCCAAATTAATTTCTGATTTCAAGAATTGGTTTATGGCAGCCAATACGATTTTATTTTTGTTGTGGCCACTACATCAGAAGATGTTTTACACCCATTTTGTCCTTTTCCTCAAGATATTTCACTAAGCAAGTTGCAATTTAATTACTCCGTCTTTTGCCGTCGCATTCTCCCCATGTATAACAATTAACATCCTGTGTGCGACTTTCATAAATGGTGAAATTGAACACCGAATATTTTCTAGAATAGTACAGTATCATACTTTGTCCATGTGGCGTATTCAAAACTTTTTGTAGGTCAAAGCTACAGGTGACCGTTTCATTGTTGGGTGAATTAAGGGTTTGATGATTTTTAAATCTCTTATAAGTAGATATCTTCTCTTTGAGATGAGAGTTCAGCAGCTCTTTGTCTTTGTCGTTCATTTCGTCTTTATTATTCTCTGCTTTGACGCAAGTTAGGCATTTATCTTTTTTCGGTATGTGAAAGCTCTTTAAAAATTGTTCGAAATACGTTCTCACTTAATGCCTGCTTTTCCTGTTCAGTGCCATATTTTAATACATTTGATATAAGTTAGATATATTTTTCATTTCCTGAGGAAGATAAGTCCTATTAGTTTTTTGTCTATTGTAGTGCGATGGGACTGCTGAAAGCTTCTCGATAAAGTTCTTTGCTTTAGTTTCTTCGGTATATTTTTGAAGAACGTTACGGTTTTCGAAAATCTTTCTGGGCCATATCTTCTTTAGCATGTTGTAAGGTGTACATAATAATTTTTTGAGTAATAGCCAAGGTATGAATCAAGAATTTTTGGCATACTTGCTTGTGACCTACACCGTCGTTGATAAAATACTCATACGTAATATTTCTTCGGCTGAAATCATTCGTTGTTTTTTTTCTCTTAATCGGAGACGTATGAGCACAGCGAACTATCCAATCTTTTCTACGCTGCGAGTCTAGATTCCAAAAATATTGGAATAGAGAAATTCGCCTTTCTTCTGTAATGTCATAGCATCCTCTGGCACACTTACCAGGGAAACATTTCAATTAAGTTTCGTGGTTATACTTCGTCCTTACTATACACGTTATTTTACAACCTAGCCAATACAGGAGGCTATCTGAAAATAAGTATGAATAACGAGTACCTATTAGAATCATTTTAATAAGTTAGTTTAGGTTAGACATTTTATAGATAATTTCGATAGATTTTTAATACATTCGCCAAAATTGTGAGTTAGGTAATAGTTCAGTGTTTACTTTAAGTTAGGTATTAAATTTAGATTAAATTTGTTGTTTATTAAATGTTTTAGCTAGAATATAGGACAATTCTTCATTCATGTTTATTTACGCCCTTAGTGGAGACACGTAAACAACATGAAACTAGGTAGTAAATAGGGATTAAAGGACAATTGAAATTTTTAATGTATTTTACACCCAAAAGTTTATTTATACTTTCCTTTACTACCAAAATAATTTCACTCTAGTAGGTGAGTGTTATTTACTTCCATATTTTCACGGTAAACTTTGCTTAAAGTCTCAGATTATGTGGGTCGTAAAGGCATTTTTTTGCGAATTTTGTAAAACGAAATATACAGATCGATAGAAAATTAAAAATTGAGTAAAACTGTATCAAAAAGTAATTTTCGCCCAAATTTCCTTTACGACCTTTGAGCCCAGAGGTATCGATATGCATGTAGTAGAAAGCGGTTTTTTTAATATTACAAACAGACACTCCAATTTTATTTATTTGTATAGATGTACCTGAGAAAGCCCCTTTTCACACGTACCGGTTGCCGGGTATCCGGCAGGCGGCGAAGTGTATGGCCATGTACTATAGCTTTCACACGTACCGGCGTGATTTGCCCGGTAATGCCATACACTCGCCGCCGGGTACTCGGCACCGGCTACCCGGCAACCGGTACGTGTGAAAAGGGGCTAAGGCGGCGGTGGCGGCGGCGCCGGCAGCGGTGCAGTCTGTATTACCTGTGGATCTTGTTCACTATTAGTAGATAATTCTACTTGATCTGTAAATATATAAAAAAGTGTTAAATGGCACTGTATGAAATCTCTAAAAGTAATTTATAAGTAGGTATGATTGAAACTTTTTACACGAAAACTATTAAATAACTATCTATATTTTTGTAGGTGTGTAATTGTATATAGGTGTAGCATAAATGTTATTGGAACAAGATTGTTGCAGTTTAAAAAAAGTCTTAAACAAATTAGTCTACACTAATATTATAAAGAGGAAAGATTTGATTGTATGTTTGTTTGCTTGTTTGCATCGAATAGGCTCCGGAACTACTGGACCGATTTAAAAACTTCTTTCACTGTTAGGAAGCTACACTCTTTGCGGTGAACATAGGCTATATTTTATCCCCGTATTCCCACGGGAACGGGAACTACGCGGGTAATACTGCGTGACGTCCACTAGTCATAAATAAAATTAGATAACTTACCAAATTCTACTATTTCTTTGACAACTCTAATGCCTTCCAATGGCTCTAGAGTCCTAATTGGTGGCATTGACAAGGTCGACCGCTGGCTGGTCATCATTTTAAACATAAAAATAACTTTATTTAATGACAACCAACTAATAAATAAATAAATAAATTTATATTTGTGGACATTCTCACACAACATTATCTTGCCAATTCTTTATTGATTTTGACTGAATAAAATAAATATATAGATAACTTACAAACACAGGCACTCTGTATTGCGTGTCGCCATACACAGCCTGTTCCCCAAAATTATAGCCAATATTTTACTGTCTTGTTCAGACAAGTCGTCTTGCCTGCTTGGACTCCCACCAGTACCTTGAGCATCCTGCCTCCGCCTGGTAAGCCTTTGCTTAGATTTATGCTTTAAATCAGCCCAATACTGAAAAATAAATAAATTATCAGATACATTTAGTTCAACAGAACAATAGATTTGAAGCGGGTGTCCTAATCAATAAGCTACTCACAACTTGCAGTAGAAATTAGAGTTTATTGAAGTGAAGAACACAGTACAGATATTCAGAACACAGTTTAAGAGTAGACAGAAGGAGAATTGAGAGAACGAAGATAGCACTAAAATATTTACAGAATAGTTTATTTGCGTTAGAAAACTTAGCACTCGATACTTCGCGGCACACATATAACCTGAGCGCGACAGACATGCACTTGGCGTCGAGATGCATTTCCGACTGCAGGCGGCGCAGGCGCAGGCATTTCACACGCTTTTTGATATGAAAAGCAAGCGGACGATATTTTGTACGTTGGACAATGTTAAGTATTAAATACATGTATGTATATTTATCTTCTTACTAAACAATATTTATAATCTATATAATACCTACATGCATCTGCCTAAACCTTTGGGGATAAGGGGGTGACTGAAAAAAGTTTAAATCAAATCAGTCTAGTACATAGGTTCCATTGGTGAACTATTATTATTTTATATATTTAAAGACATCAATAAAATATGTAGTAATAATAATTTATCAGAGGCTTGATATTTGCGTACAAATGCTGAAACGGCTTATCCCAAAGTCATATTGTACTAGACACACGGGAAGAGACTAGGCGTTTTAAGTAATAGTAAGTATAATATTGGTACATACCTTTTTCCACCGGACGGCTGAATTTGAAGACCCAGAGCCAAAAGCATTTAATTTATTTGCAAGTTCAGTCCACATTCTGTCAGTTGCCGCCCTAGACCTTGCGCCAAGTCCAAACCCCTTGGCTAAGGCAGGATGCTCGGCTAAAAACTCCAATAAAGCTTCCATCTGTTCGTTGGACACTTTGTTGGCCATTTCGTAAAATATTCCTGGAACATAAAAACGTCTCAGAACATTCTCTGATTACTCAAATTAAATCTATTGCAATTTACTATACTAAGGTTGGATTCGACCAAACTCGGAGTAATACGCAAGTTCCTATATCTGGCATAATTTTACACCTTGAATTATTTATTCTTGTTATAGATTCGTTTACGTTTTTCCAAATAACTTATTGGTTCCGCTATACTTACTTAATATTATATTTTATTTTTATTTATTGTTATTCAATAGGTATAAAATAATGATCAAGAAATGAAAAATCAGAAAAAATTCTAATGTACAACTGTTTCTTCGAACTTGACTTTAAATGCCATTACAATTGAATTTTATAGGATAATCACTGAATTGTATTATTATAGTAAGTTCAACTCATCTGTGCGCGCGGCACTATGTGTGGGTAAGCCTCGTCTGAACACAGTGACTTCGTGTGCGTGACATGAGGTACAGTGAAGTACAAAATACAAAAACACTTGTTTAACTAAAATAAAAACTTAATGGGTGAAATGTATGTTATACATATTAATATGTTTCGCTGTTTGAAGAATAAAATTGAGGAATTTCAGGATTCGCTGCTCTCTCCAAGGTTAATTATAAATTCAATCAAAATGTCGACAGTATTCTTCTTCTTTGGCGTGTCGACAAGTACAACGCCACATCTCTTCATCAATTTGACTTAAACGTTCGTTAATAATTTCATTATTTCCATCACATTTTGTTGGATTTTATGCAAAGCACTATAATTTGTTTAAATTCCCCATACATTTTCTATTGGGTTTAGTTCATGATGATACGGTGGTAGCCGAAGAACTTTTAAGCCATATGGCTGAAGTATGTCATTAATCTTATAACAAACTAGCTGACACATAAGGTGTGCGAAAAGCGTGTGAAACTGCCCTGCTCTCTCCCAAAGGAACCGCGCAATATATCGGGAACAAAAGTATCCTAGAACCTTCCTCGGATCATAAGCTCAGATTGTACCAAGTTTCATTTAAATCAATTCATAATCAGGATACAGACAGACAGACATGAAAATTTATAATTACATTTTCAGCTTCAGTATCGATTCGAGAACGCCCTACAATTAAAAGTTTTAAATTATCTTCCAAGTACAGACTCTCTACCCTCAACAGTTTTTTTAGATGTTTAGATATGGTATTTTTTATTTTTCAAATCAAGTCATACAGTTCAATTTTTGTCATATTTGCAGTATAAGCAATGTTTTTTTTCCGTCGACCATCTCTGCATTTCTATTTTTTTATTAGAATTTAGAGCTCTATCATTTATGACTATTCTGTAGGCCTTTATAAGTTACACAATTCTACCGTACATTATTTTATTATGCCTCGAAGGGTTTAGGCAGCGTTTTCGTTAAAAGCTCCCAGACACCTTATTTTTTTCGACATCTCCAACTAATTTATCATTATATTTTAGTCAATGTATACAAAAACTCAACAAATTATATACGTTAACCTTTCTCAAGAATCATTGGTGATCTCAGCATGAAAATCCATGCAGTAGTTTTTAACTTTATCGTGAACAGACCGACGCTGCGGGGACTTTGTTTTATTATATGTAGTGATAACAAATATTAATTCCATCGAATTGACACATAAAAAATATTTACCTGACTTCTTAAACATTTTCTTCGTAAAGAATTAGACATTTTCTTTAACGACTGTACCCATGGTATTATCACTAAGAACACTATGTAATGAATTATAATGTGACCAAGTTACACAGGATCTCAACGTTGCAGTTACATTGAGACTTGTCATGATATTTGATTTCGTTTCATTATAACGTAAGAGTTGCCTGCAAACGTGGTAGATGGCGCTGTATGCTTTTTGTATAAATATGACGTTTATTTCGCGGCCACGCAGAGCGTTTCCTGCAAAGACTGCTTGGCACCGCTGGTGTCGTCAATAAGCCGAGTTACGTCTCTACCTCATAATATAAAAATGTACTCTGTGAAGACGGCCGCGTCACTGCCACACAAATTAAAGCTGTATAATTACTAGCGCACGCACACATAGCGCCGCGCGCACTGATGAGTTGAATTGTCTTATACCACATTGTGGTTTATAATACAGATCAGTGAGGATAATAATATCAGCTGACAACTAATTTTTCTATAAAATTACTTTAAGGCATCTCGTGGGTTGAAACCTTTTTTTTCACGGTATAGCTGTTACACCGCCGAAATCATCCTTGTAAATAATTCTCTTGAATATGGTTACCGTAGCAAAATCTTGTAATAAGTAGAAGATAGAATAAAGATATGAAGCGCTCGTGGCCCCGCTGACTCTTGTGTTCCGTAAACGATCACTGTAGTAAGCAACTTTCACTATGGCCAGTCCTTGGATGGGTGACCGTTCATGTGACCACTTTGTGACATTTATTTGAGCGTTTTCGTGCTTCGGAAGGCACGTTAAGTCGTTGGAAAAAAAAAATAGTAAAAACTAGCAGTCGTTAAGCCAAGTTAAAGGCCTTTTTAGAGGCTTGAAAAATTTCAACAGCAGGCAATCACAACCTGCGCCTGTCCATCTCAACACGGCAATACAGCTTACAGCCTAATACGTGGGCATATAATATGCCTCTGCCTACCCCTTCGGGGATAAAGGCATGACCATATGTATGTATGTAAGTACCTAGAAGATATCCTACAAGTTTTCTCTTACTCCATGTTGGACGAATCTGCCCTTGTTAGACTTACTTGTTTAGAGGACGCGTTCCCTTTTTCGAAATCAAAATAGACACTGATGTCGACACGTAAAACATAAAACCAATCGAAATACGATAAGCAAACTGTTTATGTAAGTGCATTTGTAAAATATTAACGAAAAATAAAACTTTCGTCACATACCTATGTTTTTACTACAATAATAAAATGCCCAACAGAATTCAACAGATGTGACAATTCGCAGTTTTAAATGATCGCCACGTAATTGTTTATGGCGCTAGTATCGTAGCGATAAGTGCAACGTAGCGATTAGCGAACGAATCGCGATAGAATTTAACGTAATACCATTTTTTTCTGCGACCAGGTATAAATCTCGCAATGATTGCGCGATGATTGCGCAATTATCGCTGATCGCTGTTTTATACGTAATCAGCCTGCCAGACGTGCTGTACTTTGAACAAACACGGAATGAAAATATTCGTTTAACAAATAGCAATTGTCCTCACCACAGTTGGAAACACGCTCACTATATCTTATCATTTGAGGGACGTGTCTGTGTAGGAGAGAGCACTGTGTCTCCTCTCCAGCCACTCGTCCATGACCGGTCTGACGGCTGCGATTGTGGCGAGTCCCCCCTTTGGTTGCTCAAGTCGTACCTTCCATCATGTCTCCACTGTTTCCCGGTGGAGCAGGGACCGCTGGGACTCGATATCTCGAGACGCAGGCCTTTGGCCCCGTTCCAGCGCCTTCTAAACAGTGACGCAAGAGCTCTCGCTTCCAGGTCCCATGGAGAGGTCCCGGCTAGGAGACATGCTGCCTCACCGGAGTTCGTGCGGTATCCCCTTATCACACTGATGGCCATCGTCCTCTGCGGGCTCAGCAGTCTAGCCACATTGCTGGCCGTCAGGGTCTCCGCCCATATGGGGGCCCCGTATAGGGTCATACTTCGCACGATCGCCAGGTACAGTCTCCTGTAGGGAGCGTTGGGTCCCCTGATGTTGGGCAAGCCATGATTCGGTTATACAACAAATGTCATAGTCATTAAGCAAAACTTTACTTAAAAAGGATTCAGATTTAGTTCGCAGCCCCCTCACATTCTGGTAATATTATAGTCATTAATTGAGAGAATGTTTATGTTATAAGTATAATTTAATTATTAAGTTGGTTCCACTATCAAGAGGATTCAAAAATGTATTACGTAATACCTTCAGACAATAGCAACAGTAATGGCATAGTTTAAACCACAGAATAATACAAAATAAAAATTTTAAATAAAAAAATAGAACCGACTTCATACAAATCTTTAAATATAAAATTTACCTAGCACATAGTAATATGTATTTTGATTTATCAGATTTTATTCAATATCATATTGAAGTTGGCGCCAAGTAAACCAAAAGGTAAAGGCTTAGGTAGGTATTATTAATGGCACCAACTTCAATAAAATCTGATAAATCAAAATACATATTACTATGTGCTAGGTAAATTTTATATTTAAAGATTTGTATGAAGTCGGTTCTATTTTTTTATTTAAAATTTTTATTTTTTTACTTTAAGTGACGGGTGGACCGAAAAGTATATCTATCTAGGTGTAAAGTTCTCATAAACACAAACTTATCAAGCCAAAACACAAGATAACTGCTGTAAATCGTTAAGGAATTCCCTCGAGTGTCTTTCGGTTCTATCATCAGATCGAGTCCAGACCTTCATTAAATTTTAGTACACTAAAGTACTTAATCAAAAAGTTAACAAACGCACTAGTTGCCCTACAATTTTCGGTGGTTGCCCTCGATTTCTCCTGGATCCCAGCATCAGATCCTGATACCCTGGATATGGGACCACCTCAGGAGTAACCTCTTTCAAACAAAAAAAAAATTTTCAAAATCCATCCATAATTGGCGCTGCTATAGCGTAACATACAAAAAAAAAACATAGCGTACGAATTGAGAACCTCCTCCTTTTTTGAAGTCGGTTAATAATATGCTTTTATAAATGTACAAATAACAGAACAATTCATACAGCAACAACCCAACAATACGCACACCCGAAGTAATACATATCATCAAAATGTAAATGTTACTAATATATAACAATAAAAACATATGACAAATTATTACACAAACAACAAGAGCATTATAATACAGTCATATTTTATGTTGGTCAGGTCTTCACCACAAGAAATACGGATAATCTTAGAAGTATCGGCTTTCCTCATAAATATTTTACAATCACGGACCCATAGGTATTTATAGCCCTGCTCTTCTTTCAATTCTCGTGCTCGTTTTAATAATTGTTTGTTCGCCGGCGTGAGATGATCGCTTATGTAGATGTTTACAGCGAGGCCCGATAAACCAATGTCGGCGGTGGTAATAACGCGCCGCGAACGCACCGCGTCCAACATCTGATCCTCTCCGTTGTCTAGTATAACGTACAATAATGGCTGGTGGTCTGTTAGCTGTATTTTTCTGCTCGAAGCGACGCACACAGTAAACATGGTTAATATCGGTTACCTCGTAAGACAATCCCACATTGGAATATATGCAAGACAAAATGTTATCCAGGTTTTCTCCTTTGTAAAATGGGATTCCCGACACCTCCAAATTACTTATTCTAGCATACTGGTCTCGTACATCATTATCTTTCTTTAATTGAGTATTTACCTTACGAAGTTCCTTGATAGTATTACTTGCGACGCTGAGATCTTTTTGTATGGAACTAATTTGAGATGTAATAAGTTCTAAACTTTTCAGACGTCCTTCCATGCCCTCTAATCGCGTATTAACCTCCTTCCAATGAGAAGCTAAATCTTGAACCGTTACATTCATACGATTAACATCCGATTTAATGACATCGAAATTCTTAAGAAATTCTTTTATTTCAATAAGAACATCAGCTAAATTGGGAACACTTGGCGCCCATGGCAACTAACGCAACGCCAATTATCCTTTTTTTCCGAGGTCATCCTGCGATAGGTAGTTTCCAGAAGACCAGAGCACGGGAAATATAGGTAGGTACAGCACTGACTACACAAAACTCCATCAGATACATCGTCACCACATTTTGCACACAGACTTATTTTATACTAGCTGAGCCCGCAACTTCGTTTACGTCACATAAGGTGTATGAAAGGATAGGTATTTCTTCATCAGAGTCATCAAGCAGCGTCTGAAACTGCCCTGTTTGCTTAATCATAAAAGAGCTTAATGATTAAGTCTATTTTAAAACAATTCACTGAACTGACTGAATTGTTTAAAAATAGTCTTAATCATTAAGCTCTTTTATGATTAAGCCAACACGCCAGTTTAGGTTCACTCACATTCAAAGAAACCCCTACAATTAAAATTTTCAAAATATCTGATTCTTAAAAGTGTTATAACTCTTTTATTTCTAAACCGATTTACATAAAACAAAAGCTAAATGTTAACTGGAGCAAACCTCAACACAATAAAAAAAACCGCATTGCAATCGGTTGAGCGGTTACTGAGATTAGCGTGCACAACCGTACAGACAAACAGATATACAGACATACAGACATACAGACAAACAGACAAAAATTCTAAAAATCATTGTTTTGGGTTCTATTGCGTTCATAAAGCCCCCCTGTAATATTTTTTCTTATTTATCTTCCATGTACAGACAGCGACCCGTTACGATTTTATTATATGTATTGATATTGATATTGATGATAGGCGTAGGTGATCCAAAACAATAGACTCCAAACACTTAGTACGTCCGTAAACCACAATGGAATTTTTGTAAACTACTCTACGCGTTATTGATGCACGGCACGATAATTATGTGATAGTAGTGTAAATCCTGTCTATAATATTTAACGCTATGTACTGAGCTACAGGTATGACTGTGGCCACTGTTGAGTTCCGAGTAACGCGAGGAATTAGGAAAATTTTCATTTTCACAAGTTCCGCCAAGTGCCGTCAATCAACAGTATAAATAATAGGAAAATTTTCATGATTTCAAAGGAATCTCGAATAATGAGAGTGACCTTTATTTAAATATTAAATAGTCCCTGCACATTCTTGCTTTGACACGTAATAGACGATAAATGCTTGAAAAGTTAGACTGTAGAGTGTTTATTGGCAAGGTAAGGTCCTTTGTTAAATGACCAGCAATTGTACTCAGCGTGTCTCTTAGATGATCTTTTTTTTTTTTTTTTTTATATTCAGCTCGCCAAATTGACGTCGCCACCAGCCTGATGGTAAGAAAGCAGTGGCGCATCTAGCGATTGTGAAAAGCTGATGGCTTTCAGGAAGAGAGAGAGAAATGAAAAGATTGAATTTAAAATGTAAATAATTAGTAGTTTATTAGAATTGAGCACTTGGGGGTCGTGGGTGTGGCAACTTCGGGCAGCAAGTACGGTTTCCGAAGGCCTTCGCAGGGTTCGACTTATCTTGTGGCTCCAGGATGTCGATGCAGTCCGCCAGGTAGCCGTGTCTTCCACAATTTCGGCCGGCACGGTATTCCCAACCCGCAGGGCAGATGTTCGCTCGTAGAACTCGAAGGGTGGATTTTACCAACCCGTAGGGTAGACGGTTTCTTGGACCCGTAGGGTGAATGTTCCTTCGTGGAACCTGAAGGGTGGACTTCTTGAACCCGTAGGGTGGACCCTGGAATGTTCCATATGACGGGTTAGCTGGAACCCTTTTTCCCGCCCATTGCTAAGACAGCCGACCACTGTTAAACCCTTTGGGAGTCGGTTGCCTTACAATGGTTGGTTCTATCCTAAGTTTACAGAGACCTTTTTTTTTCACACCCCTGTAATCTACCCTCCCATAACAGGGTCGACCAACAGCCGTTAATTTTCACTATTTTAAAATCTAGAATCATAATAATTAATTTAACTCACCCAATGATGGGGTCTTCTATTTATAGCTATTTGCTCCTTATCCTTGACAAATATTTACGAGGATATTTGCGATGATATAAACGATTATTTTTAAACTGATGTGATTCTCACAATTTCCAATTACACTGATACGTTCGTGATCTATTTTAAATATTAATCTGGCGGTCCTCCTGCATTGACGCAATGCCTTATATATCAATGAAATAGCGCCTCTAGTGGCACCGCTCGAAACTACTCAATCGTCAAGACCGTATCACTGCCTATAGCTTCCGTCGTTGCGACACTAACTCGGTAGATGGCGCTTTCATTTATTAATCTAAGTTTTCATTTTAAAACCCCTAACGTTGAACCCCTATTTGCACCCGTTGTTTCACAACGTTACATACTCCCCCTCCCCAGTGAGCGTTTGACGTACCCTAACGCGTCAAACGCTGCGTTCGTCCTCGAACGCCCCTAACATAATACCTACTACTCGTGTATGTGTGTGTGTATGTTAGTGTGTTGTGTGAATGAGGTGATGCTGGGTGTAGCGAAGAGTCGGCCTTAACCTTAATGAAACCAACTCGCAGGATGTATTTAGGTGATTCTGAAGGATCTTATAGGACAGAAAGAGAAAAGACGTATTTGAGGCTTTGGGTTGAAGGTTCAGGTAATACGCACCGCCTGAAAGTGGGGTGTGTATAATAAGGCTTTTTGCTGAAGGCTGGGATTTATACAACCGTCCCAGAGAAGAACATCCTACTAGGGCTCGTGTAACACTTCCGACTCATAGAATGGACTATCCCCCAGGGCAAGCCTCTAGCTTCCGAGTGGTAGGAGTAGCCATATGACGAAAATCAACATAACGGTGATCTACACCTACGACTGTTAGGGCAAGACAAATGCTGCCAAATAACAGTCCACCATATATCTGTTCGGGTAAGACTCATGCTTCCTCGTAACAGTAATAAACCTACACCATAAATCTGTTCGGGTAAGCTTCATGCTTCCTCGTAACAGTAACCTACAACATAATTCTGTTAGGGCAAGACCATGCTGCCAACTAACAGTTAACGACGAACTCTGTTAGGGATAGACTCATGCTTCCAACTAACAGAAACTCCCAACTATACCAAGAAACAGAAAAGTGATAGAAAACATTTACTCGCCGAATCCTCCGTGATGCTAATTAACCCCTATGTCCCCATGACGAACACGGCATGTGTTTGTCACGTTGTTATGTGTACTTATTTGAAAGTCGTGTGTAGTGTGTAGTATGTAGTGTCCCTAACTAATTACTAGGCTATTTTAGCCCTTTAACAAAATAAAAATAAAAAAAGCGAGTGCTTATTCGCAATCTTAGTAGCAATAACAAAGCTAAGTGCTTGTTCGCAACTTTAGTAGAAGAATGTTGACTATGACTATTATGTCAACCCTAATAAATAACGAAGATAAACGTTCTCTGGCCATTATGCCAAATCTCCAAAAAAATATGGTACCCTTGTATGCCATCATGGCAGTGTAAAATGTATGTGCGTGCTTAAATAAATAATATGTATGTATGTACGTATGAAATCTCCCTTGTGTAAGTTTTGTTTTGCTTGCGCGTCTAATGTTGACGTAATCATGTTGATGCAAACGTGTTATTCATCGTTGCATCTAAGGCCAGTGTCACACTACATTCCATGCCATATGATAACCCGTCAGCTTTGGTCGGGAACAAAACTTATTACATTTGAGTCACTCTCTCTAATCTACGAAAGTGACTCGCCTGTAACCAGTTTGCCTCCTACTTCCGCCTTTGGGAGTCACACAACATGAAGTTCAAGTGTCACTATGTAAACAAAAAAAAAACAAAAAAAAAACTGCTTATTAAGTGTTTGGAATAGTGTGTGAAGATAATTGTGATGAATTTGTGATGACCATCTACTACCTAATTCTTATGTAAGTGTAATTGTGAAACTTCCGTATGATAACATGTATGCGTGTAACATGACATGAAATGTGGTACCTATATGTGCCACCTAAGTACTAAAATTATATTACGGTGTGCTAACACCCTTATATTTTCCCAAACGTTTAATTATCAAAAACACAATTGTGTAACCGTGCTGATGTGCTATATTAACTATTAGCAAACGCGTCTTAGCGCAGTGTGTTACGGCCTTTACCGTTATCTGCATTCGTACACACATCGTTGAGGAATGTTTATGTTATTCGTCTCACCGATGCAATGGACGATACCGAATGTTGTTTTATGTCTTTGACGTGCCAACTTCCTAGGTTTGTTCCTGTCATATCTTCCAGTATATAGACCAAATTTGATAACTTTTCCTTGACCCTACATTTGATAAATTTGGGGGCCAGTTTTTTAGAAAAGTATGCGTCTTTATCACTTTGGAAATAGCATTTTTTCCACACTATGTCGCCTACTTCGAATTGTGCGTGTCGGTGTCTCGTGTTGTAATGGTGTGCGTACTTTAGATGGCTACGCCAGAGGTTCTCTTGTACTGTGTTGAACACCTCTGCGAGATATCCTAGGTTCTCCGCGTATATGTTTCTAGGCAATAGGTTAAGTTCACTTGGGTCATCGTTTTGTAAGTAATGTGACCCGCATGTTACCAATTCCCTACCATGAACCAAATATGCTGGTGTGTAACCGGTGGACGCGTTGATCGAGTTGTTGATCGCAAATTGGATTTTTGGGATATGTATGTCCCATGATCGATGGTCATTATTGGTAAATATTGATATGGCTATCATTATAGTTTTATTGTACCGTTCTACGGTATTTACTTGTGGTGTGTATTTAGGTGTGAAGTTGATGTTGGGAATTTTATATTTCGTAAATAATGTGTTCAACTCTTTGCTTATGAATTGGACACCGTTATCCATTAATACCGTTTGTGGTATGCCGTGCACCATGAAAACATTGTCCTCTAGTATTTTGGCTATTGGTTCTGCGGTAGCTCTGCGTAGTGGGAAGATTAAACAATATTTAGAGAAACAACACGTGACGACGAGAATGTATACGTGTTGTTTTTTAGAGACCGGTAAGGGTCCTACTAGATCAGTCGAAATTGTCTGAAACGGGCGAGAGCATTGTTTGGGACGGCCCATTTTACCGATGGATGCTTGAGTGTCATGTTTGTGTGCTTTGCACTTTTCACAAGATGACACATAGCTTACCGTGTCCTTATATAACCCCGGCCAGTAATACCGTAACTTTATTCTATGGTATGTTTTAAAAATACCGAAGTGTCCGGCTGTAGGTGAGTCATGGTTTTCTCGAAATACTGCGTTTCTCGCTTCGGGTGGTACTACCGTTTTCCACTCGAACTCATTGTTTACAAAGTCCTTTATGTCAGTTCGTCTGTATAGTACGTCGTTCTCTATTTTGAAGTTGGGGTATGCCTGCGGTAAGCTAGTCACGCCGTTGCATATTTTAATGAACCATTCGTCCTTGCTGTCGGTGACTTTGCATTGTTTCGTGGATATGGTAGATACTGGTACAGCTCGTGACAATGCGTCTGGTATTATGTTGTCTTTGCCCTTCCTGTGCTTTAACTCGAAGTTGAAGCAGCTAAGCCGTATGCCCCAACGAGCTAACCGGCCGGTTGGATTGTTCAATGATATAAACCATTTTAGTGCCGAATGGTCAGTATACACCGTGAATTTGTGACCATTGTCTAGGTAGCATCTCCAATGTTCTAATGCGGCTATCACCGCCAAGCATTCTCGTTCTGTTACACTATAATTCTTTTCCGGACCGCTCAGTGACCGACTCATGTATGCTATTGGGTGTTCTACTCCCTCGTGTAGTTGTGTTAACATGGCACCAATGCCAAAGTTGCTTGCGTCTGTATGTACCTGAAATGGTTCGTCGTATTTTGGACATTTGAGTACCGGGCTTTTTATTAAATGTGCTTTTAATTCCATGAACGCCCTTTCCGCCTCTGTGTTCCAATGAAAAGCCGGGGCTCCTTTCTTTGTTGTAGTGAGTTTGTTAAGAGGTGCAGCAATCGTACTGAAGTTGGGTATAAACCGTCTGTACCATGACGCAGTGCCTAAGAACCTCTTAACGTCCTTCTTTGTTGTTGGTACCGGGAATTTCAGGATTGAGTTGACTTTCTCCGGATCTGTTCTGAGACCCAGACCATCCACAATGTACCCCAGGAACTTTAGCCTGTCCTTGAAGAAATTAGATTTTTCTAGATTGATGGTTAGATTTGCCCTTTTTAATATTTGTTGAACTCTTGAAATGAGTGACACATGTTCCTCGAATGTAGATGACGCTATCACTATGTCATCTATGTAGCAGAACACCTTGTTTTGAAACTGTGGCCCAAATAGATTGTCCATTAGTCTTTGTTGTGAGCTGCTTGAGTTGCTTAGTCCAAATGGTAAGACCTTGTAATGGTATGCTCCTCGTCCTGAGATGAAGAAGGCTGTTTTTTCCCGGTCTTTTGTTGCTAAAGGAATTTGCCAGAAAGCTTTGGAGAGATCCAGTGTTGTTAGATACTTCACTTCTCTCAAGTTGTCTAATATCTCTGATATGTATGGCAGGCTGTATGCGTCCTTTTTTTGTGACTGCATTGAGCTTGCGACTGTCTAGGCAGAAACGGGGCTTGCCGTCTTTTTTATTGACGATTAGTACGGGGCTTGACCAAGGGCTCTGACTAGGCTCGATGACGTCAGCCTTTAGCATCTCGTCTACTTGTTCTGATACTATTCGCGTTTTTTCAGGGGACATTCTATAGGTTCGTTGTTTGATTGGCTTGCTGTCTCCCGTATCGATGGTGTGTTCTATTAGATGTGTTCTGCCTAGCCCTACTTTCTCATATGATATTTCGGCACATCTGGATATCATTTTTTCTGCTATTAAGCGTTGTTGTTTCGTGAGACTACGCCAGTCATACAGTTTGTTTTGCTCTTCGGATATTAATGACAATTTAGGGTCATCGTCCACTAATATGGGTATATGTCCGAAGTATTTGGGACATAGGTTAAATCTGAGCCAGAAATCTATACCTAAAATTAGGTTTGTGGTTATGTTAGGCACTATATACGCCGTAATTATGTGAGTTCTGTCTTCGAATTTGATGGGTAATTTTATCTTCCCTTGTACAACGGTTGTGTGTCCGCCGGCCGTTGTAACCGTTGTACTTATGTTTTCCTCTATCTTATATCCTAAATTTTGTAACACTCTGTGCGAGTTGTTACCTAAAATTGTGATTGCGGCTCCTGTGTCCAACAATCCATATGCTTCTAACTGTGGGTTTGACATGATTGTTATTTTGGCGTAAGGCCTGGGGTCATTTGTAGGTAATGGGGAGAGTATAGAAGATTCCTTCTGAACTGTAAGTTCGTTTTCTTGATTTTGAAGGGCTTTCTCAGCGACCCCGTCTTGCTGATTCAGACTTCCATATCTCCCTCTTAGTTTTCCGAATTATTGCGGCGACCTTGAGTGGCTGACTTATTGAAGTTATGAGTGAAGTTTTTGTTGTGGTATGTGTATCTGTGTGCTTGATCTGGTTGTACATTACACGATGTGCATTCTGTAACCCTTACTCCTTTTCTTCCACATTTGTAACAATATGGCTCCTTACTATTTCGACATGCCATAGTCGAGTGGTATCTGGACCCGCACTTTGAACATGGCCGTGTGTCGTCCGATGTTGTCGCCGCCACAGTGTTTTGCGATCTGAAGTTACGACTGTCGCGGCTGTAACCTGTGCTGTAAGCGTTACTGGTCCCGTAGGTATTGTTCGCCATTCTGCTGTTTGGGAAGTTACGGCCGTTTCTGTTAAAGTTGTTGTAACTTTGCCCTGTAGATGTAGAGGTCTTGTTCGCAGTCTTCCTGCTTGTGAATGCGAATTCCGCTGCTACCATCCCTTCAGATGCTGTTGGAGGCTCTGTAAAGAACGCTCTGCGTGCCACCATGTCTTCATGTTTTCTGCATATGTTCTTTAAATGTTCCAATGAGACTATATTTCCATTGGTTGCTAGGATGGTGTCGTAGACGGGTCTGATATTGTTTAAGACAATGTGTAACTTTTCCGTTTCAGACACCTTGTTGCTTAGTCGAGCAAACATTCCATCCATAATGGCCAGGTACACTACTATGCCTTCCCCGTCTCCTTGAGTGCGTTGTCGAATCTCCTGCCATAGCCGGTTTTCGTAGTTACTGACTCCGAAATCCTGTATTAGCGCATTCGTTAGATCTTGCCAACACGCAAATTTATCGCGATTACTGCGGTACCAATGCCTAGCGTTGCCGGTGAATAATTCAGAGGCTGCTGTTAACAATCTCTTGTCGTCGATTTCTCTGGCTTGTTTAAAGTCTTCCACCCGTTCAATGAATGAGTGTACCTGCGAATTACCGTCGTATCTAAATTTGGAAAGTTCCGTAAGAGAGCATCGCTCATATTTTACGGGAAAGCCTGAAAAGTGACTCTCTTTCCGGTTGTTACTATTTGCTTTCTCTTTAATGTCCGCGAGGGTGTCTGCCTCCTGCGCCTCATTGGTAGGGGCAGCAATGCTCTCGTCCGCATCATCAAATTCGCTGGTGTTTGATGCATGCGAATAACTTTCGGATATGGCTTTCAATCTCTTGTATGTAGTTTTGAAAGTGAGATGAAAGTCGTCGTATCTTTCTTTTAGATCAGACTCCTCTGGGGGAATGATTCTAGCAAACCTAGACTCCATGTGAGCACATAAGGCTTTGGAGCTCGCCAATAATGACAGTTTGTACTTGTCCTGAAGGGACGCCACGTTCCTCTCCAACACGGCCAGCGAGGAATACAACCCTACTAAGTCTTCCTCCAAATCCAAAGGGGAGACCTGTAAGTCCTCTTCGTCCGTGGTTAACTTTAATTTTTTAATTTGTTGCCTGAGGGCTGCCACCGTTGAACCAGGTTCCTCTCCCCGGATCTTAACTTCATGTGCAAGTTCCGCCTTTGGAAGTGATGTGAAATTTGATTTGAATGCCATTGTACTGACTATTTCAATTACTATTGCCGGGAATCTTTAGTGATGATGATTATTTACCAATATCTAGTGTATTTATCTGCTACTTATTTTATATGAAGTGTTAATTTTATGTAAACAACGAATGTTCGCTATATTCGCTAACGAATTCTGTTGTAGTGAACGACGGCCCTTATCGTTGTCTGTTTACGTATTGTTGAATGTTAAGGAATGTGAATATTTTTCGATTCACCCGCCGAATAACGAAAAATAAATTCTACTTTTTAGGGTTCGTTGAACCGAATTATAAATTGAACCTTTATAAAACTTAGTATTTGCTTTAGGAAATACTTAAGTTTGGAAGTGTTTCCTTTTAGGGTTCCTTCACTCAATTAATAGATTGGACCCTTCTAGAAATTAATTGTCTGTCTGTCTGTCTGTGTGTTTAATGTAATCTAATCCGACGCAGTGAGTAATGAAAGTGAAGTGTGTGATGATGGGTTGACGAAATTTACTAAATGTTTTTCAGTTTTGCACGAATAATGCAATTTTCTACGCTGCTATTATTTTTATTGAAATGTAACTATTTTCACGAACGTGGTAAGAGTTAATTGTATATTGACTCGTACCAACTATTTTTTTTAAATAGTTATTTACTACTACGAGACCCTTAAATATTTCGAACTGTGTTAAAACGATTCGCACTTGGATGGTTCTGGAAATAATCTGTATCGTAGTAACTAACTTTTTTATGTAGATTGTTCCTTACCACTACGGAACCCTTGAATATTTCGAATTGGTTGAAAACCGATTCGTACTTGGACGATTCTGGAAATATTCTGTATCAGACTGTTGGTGTCCGGAGTGTATTTTATTCACTTCCACCCACAGTTTATATGGAAAAAAAAAATTTCTTCTAATATCGAGCTAGTAAATCAACTTACTCGTAAACGTTATGAAAGCAACATCTGCCGTTGTTTATTTAGAACCCGAATCAAAGTTAATAGTTTACTATTGTTTTTTGGCAAGAATGTTTTCGCTGCGTAATCTACGTTTGGAATGTTTTTTCTTACAGTTGTATTTCAGTGTATCAGAATTCGACGTAATTCGAAAAGTGAATCAATTATGAATCTTTTATAATTTACGTGAAGTGAAATTCGTAAAATCTTTGTTCTAACGTTTTACTAGCGTGAAATTTCAATAGGGATTGTTACCCAGAAGTGTGATTATCGGCTGTTGGTCTCGCTGTAAATTCACATATGGGAAATACAACAAAATAATACACAAATTGAGGCGGTTTGACGCCGTACAAAAATAAAAATTGTGGTGGTGATATCCTGTGACTACTTTTTACGATGAATATAGGCAATACAAATCACTTACTAATATTAATGTAAGCGTTTCAAATGTGAAGTTTTACTTCAGACTTTAATAAAGTAATATTTAAAATTGGAACAAAACAAAAAAACTTTTACTTGAAATTTACTTAAAATTTTTCCACCATAAAATTAATATCTGAGGGTGTGAAAATAAATTGGGGACCGTTAAAATTTGGAAAAATTACAATTTACGTTGAGAAAAATTCAAATTTTGCCTTGTTCTTGTTTATGCCGAAATCTGTCTAAAATCACTAAAAAACACACAAAATAAGCCGGAAAGAACAAGTTGGCAGCAGAGGTCAGGAGAGCCAAATTCCTGGGTAGTTGTAATAATTTGGAGGGAAACTACCCCGCTAACGGGCACTCTTAAGACTATTTTACACAAGTTGAATATCTTATAATTATGACCTCCCGACTCCCGTCGGAAATCGCTTTCTCGCTACCCGAAACCACGATATGGGCGCCACTGAAAAGCTGATGGCTTTCAGGAAGAGAGAGAGAAATGAAAAGATTGAATTTAAAATGTAAATAATTAGTAGTTTATTAGAATTGAGCACTTGGGGGTCGTGGGTGTGGCAACTTCGGGCAGCAAGTACGGTTTCCGAAGGCCTTCGCAGGGTTCGACTTATCTTGTGGCTCCAGGATGTCGATGCAGTCCGCCAGGTAGCCGTGTCTTCCACAATTTCGGCCGGCACGGTATTCCCAACCCGCAGGGCGGATGTTCGCTCGTAGAACTCGAAGGGTGGATTTTACCAACCCGTAGGGTAGACGGTTTCTTGGACCCGTAGGGTGAATGTTCCTTCGTGGAACCTGAAGGGTGGACTTCTTGAACCCGTAGGGTGGACCCTGGAATGTTCCATATGACGGGTTAGCTGGAACCCTTTTTCCCGCCCATTGCTAAGACAGCCGACCACTGTTAAACCCTTTGGGAGTCGGTTGCCTTACAATGGTTGGTTCTATCCTAAGTTTACAGAGACCTTTTTTTTTTCACACCCCTGTAATCTACCCTCCCATAACAGGGTCGACCAACAGCCGTTAATTTTCACTATTTTAAAATCTAGAATCATAATAATTAATTTAACTCACCCAATGATGGGGTCTTCTATTTATAGCTATTTGCTCCTTATCCTTGACAAATATTTACGAGGATATTTGCGATGATATAAACGATTATTTTTAAACTGATGTGATTCTCACAATTTCCAATTACACTGATACGTTCGTGATCTATTTTAAATATTAATCTGGCGGTCCTCCTGCATTGACACAATGCCTTATATATCAATGAAATAGCGCCTCTAGTGGCACCGCTCGAAACTACTCAATCGTCAAGACCGTATCACTGCCTATAGCTTCCGTCGTTGCGACACTAACTCGGTAGATGGCGCTTTCATTTATTAATCTAAGTTTTCATTTTAAAACCCCTAACGTTGAACCCCTATTTGCACCCGTTGTTTCACAACGTTACAATTGGGGGCCACTTCTTACAGTGGTCCTCAAGTTGGCGGCCCTGTGATGTGCCTCTTCACGCTCCTCTTGAAGAACCCGGGATTGTAAGATAAGGGAAAGACGTGTGCGGGCAGGTCGTTCCATGTTTTTATAGTTCGACAGAGGAACGATCTTTTGAAACGCTCGGTTCTGGCGAAGATTCTCTCCACTGTGTATGAGTGGCATCTCTGCCCGGCACGCGTTGTTCGGGATCGGAAAGGAGATGGTGGGATCAGGTTGAAGAGCTCTTCAGAACATTCGCCGTGATACATTCGATAGAAGGCAGCCAAGGACGCTATGGTTCTTCGCTGCGACAAAGGTTCGAGGCCTCCCGTCACCTCAGGACAACCAATTATTCGGATAGCACGTCTCTGCATAGCGTCAAGCGCGTCTAACAAGTACCTCGCGGAGTCATCCCAAAGGTGAGAACAGTACTCGACGCAGGGACGAATCTGCGTCTTGTACAGTAAACATCTCTGATGTAAATCTCATGATCTTGTGATATCAAATGGAAATTGAACCTGCCTTGATACACGTCCATTAGGGTGTCCACTAAAGTGCCTTGGATCGTTTCCAATCTTCCTAACATATTGCTTGTTGCAATAGTAACCAAATTCTATTTTTTTTAAGATTTTTTATTATGTTATAAAGTTTAAAGGATAACTGATTAAGCATCTTGACGTGTTGCTTGTTCAGAGACTCTTCAGTTCGTTTCAATATATTGTATTCGACCTCGATGATGGACTTTTGATTTTTAATGAGTAGTGCTAAATGATCCTCATTGTCTCTGGTTAGTAGAATATCTTGCTTATACTGTTCTGTGAATCGATCGTCCAATACACCGAGTAACTCGCTGGCAATATATCCTACACCGTTAATAGACCCCGACGCTGGACTTATCGAGGCGCGTGCTGACTTAGTAACAATTGTTATTGTAATCTAACTCCGCGTACTCAAGTTTCAATTGCACTGATAATACGTCACAGTGGGAATCTCCAATATTACTGCATAATTTTTTTAAGTATTTGATGTATTTGCCACATGCAGTTGTTCCTTGCCAATATAATGCCATGTCGTCGTAGTACGAGACTATCTTCCATTCATATCGTATTAATCTCATGTCTGCAATTTTATCAAAATAGAACCCTTGATTGTCTTTTAATTTCGTCTCATTATATGAGCAGTATCCCGAGGATAAAATGCTCACAAAAAGGAAAAGAAATGATGTAGCTGCTGAGAAAAACTTATTTTTTTATAGGTTTGTTGCTTATTGCCCGTGTATCCGGCTCGAAGGACCTAAAAAGGTGTACGGGTTCTTGGCAACCTGTGCGCCTGTGTGTTGACATTTAAATGATAGAAGTCACTTAGATGGAAAACTTATTTTATTGTTATTAATTATTGCTAAATGAATCGATATGCTTTATTGATGCTTAGTGAGGGAGGACACGGGCGTTCTTGCTAGCTACACGCGAACTGATGATTTTACTTGACAGTGCTTAAACTCTTTACGAGTTAAATCCAAATAAGTTTTTAGGTGTTTCCATGCAGGCGTGTTGTTGTCAGTGCGATTTTTTACTGATATAACCGCATGCTTCTAACGATTGATCGGCGCCACATGTTCTACTTCGGAGTAATCATATACACTCAGTTCTACAAAATATCAACCCTTCTTCGCAGTGTCCGTCTGCTTGCTTGTTCCCTTAGCTATTCTCCGGGTATAATATGAGTATAAAGGTAAAACTCGCTCGTGGACGCTTCTTCATCGTCGCTATCGGTGCCGAATAAATCGTGGACTGTGGGCTTCATGCAAGAACTAATGGGATGTATAGTTTTCTTGCCCTTCTTTTTCTTTTCAGCAGTAGACTTCAACTGCACATCCGCTGGTCGCTTAACTGGCAGAGATGTTTTGCCGTCCAGTTTTTTCATTGGTGTCTGCCTTTGCTCAGGTTCATCGTCGGAAGAGGATGAGAACATGCTTGCTTCGACCTGAAAATAATGAAACATAGATTTTGTAAGTTATATGAATGATTGAAAAAAAGAATTACACTTAGCTGTGTGTGATAAGATAAACTGAATTGATAAAGGCAAATAATTATTTTAAAAAAATTACAAAGATTAAGAAGTGTTAAGCTAGATATTGTGATACAACAGCTACTTGTCTGGACAATATATACAGTGATATGTTGCCAGAAAGTAAGAGTATTATAAATAAGATAAAATCAGATCATACTGGGCAAATAGCATCTTTCAAGATCACAAGAGAAAAAGTTAAAAGACGTAAAATATTATGTAGACCAGTAACTGGTGGCCGCTTGGAACGTATGCGAGTTGGACTTTGCAATAAACTTCCATTTTTAGACACTGGCTTAGATCCAAATGTAATGTATAAGTTATTTTTTGATTCCTTTTACAATGAGTTCAACTCCGTATTCAAGTCTAAGGAAGTCACAATCGGTGATAGGCCAGCCTTCAGTGAATGGGCCACTGAGGATATACATAAAAGTAGACAAAAACTGTATGAACTATACTCAGAAAGACAGCTTAATAGAACAGATGAATTTCTAAATTATGTTAAAACTTATTCAAAAAAGTTTAAAGCAGACTGCTTAGCAGCCAAAAGAAAGTATATAAGTAATAAAATTCTCAATAGTGTAGACAAAGTTAAATCTACTTGGAAAATAATTAACGCAGAAAGAGGCCAAGCAAAATCGAATGATAATAATTTTAAACTTAAAGTAAATGGTAACATAATTACAACAGATGCCGAAGTCGCTAACGAATTTGAACAATTTTTTTCTCGAATTCCAGTAGATTTGACCAGAGCCCTAGGTTCTTCTACCCCAATAGCAGAATCCTTGTTAAAAGCAAATGTTCCTTGCTGTAATGAAATATTTAAATTCAGTAAAATTAGTATACACACTGTCATAAAAACTTTTAAATCTTTAAATATTAAGAAAACTGCTGACCTCTGGGGAATTTCTGTACATTTAGTTAATTCGTTAATTGAAATGGTTGCCCCTGAATTATCAATAATATTTAATAATTGTGTTGATAGTGGTGTGTTTCCTGACTTAATGAAGTTTAGTAAAATAACTCCTCTGTTTAAATCGGGTAGCACCTCAGATCCGTCCAATTTTCGTCCTATTTCTGTACTACCCACGTTTAGTAAAATCTTTGAAAAGGTAATGCTTAATCAAATGCAAAATCATTTTAATACAAATAAACTATTCCATACTAAACAATTCGGTTTCACGCGAGGTCGGTCTACCACGGATGCTGGCATCAAATTGTTAGAGTGTATATATGAGGCCTGGGAGGAGTCGTATGATGCTTATGGTGTATTCTGCGACTTATCTAAGGCCTTCGATTGTGTCCAGCATCAGACTTTAATTCAAAAACTTGATCATTATGGAATCCGGGGGACGGCCTTGGATTTAATTAGTTCTTACCTTAGAGATAGAGTACAGAGAGTAGTTATAAATGGTAAACAGTCAAATGGTTCTGCTGTAACAATGGGGGTGCCTCAGGGTTCAATTCTGGGACCTTTTCTATTTTTAGTGTACATAAATGATCTCCCTCACCTTATAAGAGGCGATCACGAGGTAGTTTTGTTTGCTGATGACACATCTTTAATATTTAAAGTTGAACGTGGACAACGCGATCTTGACGAAGTAAACAATGCCCTCTCTAGGGTAGTCCACTGGTTTAACGCTAATAATTTATTGTTAAACGAAACTAAAACAAAATGTATAAGATTCACCTTGCCAAATGTTAGGCTCGTTAACACCAGTATTAGGATTAGGGATGATCAAGTAGAATTGGTCGATGAAACTGTCTTTCTGGGCATAAAGTTAGACTCCAACTTGCAGTGGGGGCCTCATATCGAGAAAGTCTCGGGCAGACTGAGCTCTGCAGCCTATGCCGTTAAAAAGATCCGACAACTGACAGACATTAGAACAGCGCGTCTTGTCTACTTTAGCTACTTCCACAGTGTCATGACCTATGGCATACTATTATGGGGTAACGCTGCCGACATCGAATGTATCTTTGTGTTGCAGAAAAGGGCTGTCCGGGCTATCTATGGTATGGGGTTTCGGGAGTCATTAAGAGAAAAGTTTAAGGATATCAACATCCTTACTGTGTATTCACAGTACATATATGAAAACGTATTATATACTCATAAAAATAACAGTAAATTTATTAAAAATAGTGATATCCATAACCTAAACTTAAGAAATAAGAATAAATTGGCTGTACCTAGATTTAGGCTTAATAAAATAAGCAATTCCTTTGCGGGTAATTGTATTCGAATGTACAATACATTGCCGACAGCCATAACAGGTTTGTCAGTTAATAAATTTAAAAAACTAGTAAAGCTTAAATTGTGCCAGAAAGCTTATTATAGCATTAAAGACTTTCTAGAAGACAAGACTGCCTGGCAGTGACACGAATTGCTCCTTTCTACATTTAAAAAAAAAACTGTATTAGATACTAAGATGAATAAGAGGGACCGGACTGAGTTTCTTGGGGTGTTCTTCTCAGTCTGTAGCATTTCCGAACCCCCGGTAGAGTCACAAAAATTTTGACAAACCTAAATAATTTTTTAAAAATTTCAAAGGGAATAAATTTTATTTTTTATTTTATTTTATTTTATTGTGTCTAATTGAGTTAAAGTTACTTCATCTACAGTGTAGTTAAGTAATAGGTACATAATACATAGTTGTTCAATCAAATGTTTAAAAAGAGATAAGCTGACTAAGGACATTTTGAGACTTGAATCTTTGTTATGATTATAATAAATTATAATCACGATTAAAAATATTATTAACAAACTTCTTTTAATAGTGCCGCCTATGGCAGGCTGTATTTTGTAATATGATGTGGGTAGACTGTAAATGATTTGTTGACGTTAGTTTTGAATATCGGTAGATACCTTCAAACAGTAATAAGTTATTTCTGTTAGCACTGTGTGATTACGATTAGTTCATTCGAAGCATCTCCAAATTTAATTTTACTGCTACTATGATGACCCCACCTATCAAATCTAGTGTTTGGTCTTTTTTTATTAAGAGTGAAACAAGTGCGAAATGAAAGTTGTGTTTGGCAAATGTGAAAACAAAAGGCAATACTACCAACTTGGAAATCCATTTAAAAAGACACCATAATGAAGTTTTAGTGAGTGAACGGACACGACCAATTCTTCAAAAAGTAAGGTCTTGTTTACTTTTTACTTATCAGTGTACCTATTAAGTATTATAGAAAAGGGTTGGGTTAAAAAATGTGGGTGCAAGCACCTCTGCCTACCCCTTCAGGGATATACAGGGGTAAGTTTATGTTATGATATGTTAAAAAAATCGAAACACTTAGGCAGTTTTTGTTTTGGTGACATACATACATACGCTCACGTCTTTCCCCGGAGGGGTAGGCAGAGGCATATTATACGCCCACATTTCACCAGTAATTTATATTCGGTCCCACATTATAGGGGGTTGCCGTATTCCGGGCACTGTTGACTCGAGCCACATAGGTATCGATTTTGCTGAAATTTGTCAGTAGTTGCAACATCAGTGCCGTCAGAGCGATTGTTTTCTTCAGCTAATAATACGCTTACAGAAAATCGCAATAGGTTGGATCCGCAACGATTACCAAAATTATTATTCCTTAAAAGTTTAGATGAAAAATTTCGGCAATTATAATTTTATACTTTACTAGCGGACGCCCGCGTAAAATAACCGTGAATATTTATAGGGTTTAAACCCACTTTATTATTTTTCTAAAATAAAAGTAGCCTAAATTACTCCTTATCTGTGCCAGTGAAAATCCCGTCCAAATCGGTCCAGCTGTTCTAGAGATTAACCGGAACAAACAGACAGACAGATAACAATTTTAAAAATATATTTTGGTATGTATATCGTATATACATTCATATGCATGTAGTAGAAAGCGGTTATTTTAATATTACAAACAGACACTCCAATTTTATTTATTTGTATAGATAGACTAGCGGACGCCCGCGGCTCCGCCCGCGTGGATATTTATAGGGTTTTAATTATTCCCCCTTTATTATTTTTCTAAAATAAAAGTAGCCCAAGTTACTCCTTATTACATATTTTTTTATACGATATTAACAATATCGATACAAAGCCATACGATAATATCGTGTATCGATACATTCAGTTACAATACATTACGATGCGAAATATCGATACAAAGTCAGATGAGTTTCGTAATGGAGATACTATTCTTATCACATACGTTAGTGTGCGTCACTTATTGTATACATTATTTAAATATTACTATGAACAACCAGTTATGCCTTTTGCACAAAAACCAGCTTTATTGGGTGCTGTGTAGTGTAATAGGGGCGAGCTTAATACCATTTACTAGACGCAAAACCAAAAACCTAATATTGATCGACCTGAGGTTCGAACCCGGGGCTTGCACCCAGTTTTGCAGGTCGCACACACTAAGCACTGCGCCACCGAGGCAGCCTTAAATATTTGTATATGTTAAAAGTAGAATTAAATAGGTACTTACATTTTGGTTAGCGTAGCTTCATTTATTTGAAGATATTGAGGACTCTGGAGTTCTTCCTGGGATGATCTGATAGCAAACAATGTTCCTAGCCTGTTTATATACTAGTCAAAATCACGTCATTACAAACCAAATTTGGAAAATGCATTCTTGCAAAAATAAGCCCTTCGACAAACATGTAGACGAGCGTTTAAGTCGCAGCGTTTTTTTATTTAATACTATAATATTGTGTTATAGTAATTACTAAGTATTCTTTTTTTTTTTTTTTTTTTTTTTATATTTCCAGTGATGACTTTGAGTGTCTCAGTGTCACTGCCAAGGACGTACTTGCAGCCGTTTGCTCCTTCCGCAGTGGATCTGCGGGCGGTCTTGACGGTCTGACACCACAACACCTCAAGGATTTGTTGTGTCAAAACACAGGTGAGGCTGGCGATGCTCTGCTGAAGGAGCTAACGGCTCTCATAAATTTAATGCTCTCCGGCAATGTGGATGATGGCATCATCGCTATCTTGTACGGGGCCAATTTGTGTGCCTTACGCAAGAAAGATGGTGGCATTCGTCCCATTGCCGTAGGAAGCATCTTAAGACGTTTGGTAGCCAAACTTTGTTGTAAGTTTTATAATACAGAACTTGCCGAAAAATTTCAGCCCTTACAACTTGGTTTCGGCTCCAAAGGAGGGTGCGAGGCAGCCTTGCACGCTCTCTCCACATATCTTGGCAGTGGTGAAGGTGAGGTCATCCTGAAGGTTGACCTGAGGAATGCCTTCAATTCATTAAACAGAGACACCTTGTTGACCCAAGCAAAATTAGAAACTCCTAAAATTTATAAATTCCTTTGGCAATGTTACAGATTTCCTACAAAATTAGTATATAAAAACCACCTTTTGGAATCAGCTGTTGGTTGTCAACAAGGTGACCCACTGGGGCCTGTCATCTTTTCTCTCGCTATACATCCTATTATTAGAGAAATAAATTCTAAATTCAACATATGGTACCTAGACGACGGGACTCTAGGAGGCGATGTAAAAACAGTATTAGAAGACCTACAATTAATAATAAATAAATTTAATTCCATTGGTCTGAATTTAAATTCGAATAAATGTGAACTTTTTATTACTGAAAAGGTAGACAGTCTTTCCACAATACACAAATTTAATTCTTTGGCTCCTAACATAAAAATTTTAGATAGCAAATCTCTTCGCCTCCTGGGTTCCCCGGTTTTAGAAGAAGGGTTTCAACCCTTTTTAGAAGAAAAGCTACAAAATTTCGATATTATTTCTGATCGATTACTTAAAATTAGTGTTCATTCAGCTTTCACTATACTCCGGTTTTGCCTTTTCGTTCCAAAATTTACTCATGCCATTCGTTCATCACAATTTTGGAAATTTATGCCACTTTTGGAAAATATAGATACTACGATTCAGCACACCTTATGCAAAATTTTAAATGTGGCCTTGAACGACCGAGCCTGGCTCCAAGCGTCTCTTCCAGTGCGCTTGGGTGGTCTCGGTATTCGCAAAATTTCTAACATCAGTCTGCCAGCATTTTTGTCGTCAGTTCACGGCACTGAAGATTTAACCAGAAAAATTTTAATTAACACACAGGTTGATTCTGAGGTGTCGTGTAAGACTGACGCCATAAATGCTTGGAAGATGGCCTGCCCCAATACTCCGTTGCCCGACAACCTATCCTCTCAGAGACTGTGGGATGTGCCGCTCTGTAACTTGGTAAGAGCTAATTTAATCAATACTTCTTCCAATATTGCAGAGCGTGCGCGTTTGCTAGCTGTGGGAGAGTGGGAGTCGGGTCTATGGATTCAAGCGCTTCCATCATCCAACATAGGTACTATGTTAGATGATACTACCTTTCGCCTTGCCACATGTCTCCGTCTAGGTGCGCCGTGTGTTTCTCCGCATTATTGTCACTGTTGAGAAGTTGTCGACAATCTTGGACGTCATGGCCTCTCGTGCAGCAGAAGTGCCGGCCGCATTTCTCGCCACGCCAACCTGAATGACATAATACGTCGGGCTCTTGTCACCGCGGGCGTTCCCGCCGTTTTAGAACCAAACGGACTGGTGCGTGACGATGGCAAGAGGCCCGACGGTATGTCATTGTTGCCTTGGAAGATGGGTCGACCTTTGGTGTGGGACGCCACATGCGTTGACACCCTTGCGCCGTCACATCTTCCAAGCACAGCAGGTTGTGCAGGTGCTGCTGCTGCTTCTGCGGAAAACCTCAAACGGCGCAAATACTGTAATTTAATAGGTAATTATATGTTTGAGCCGTTTGGGGTTGAAACGTTGGGGCCTCGGGGTCCAAGTGCCCGCTTTTTGTATAAAGATTTGGCAAAGCGGTTAGTCGACACTTCACGGGACCAGAAGGCTGGCTATTTCCTTGCACAAAGGATAAGCATTGCCATTCAACGTGGCAATGCTGCCAGTCTTCTGGGAACGTTTCCAGTGAACGATGATGTGGAGGAATACTACGACGCATGTATGTAGGTATGTATAATAAAATTCTTAGTACTTTTTTAAATTGTTTGTTTTAGCCTTTTGTAGATATTTTATTATAATAGTTGTAAATAAATTATAATATATGTTGTAAATAATATAATTACTAAGTATTGATATTAATAATTTTCATCTTGTTTTTGCGTGTGTTAATATTTTTTTATTACATATTATTCTCCTTTGATACCTAGTCAAGTCAATATAATTATATTATTCAACTGTAGAAAGAGAGATATAGGTCACAGCTTATTATACATGATGAAAATCATCTAGAAACATGTTTAGCATAGCTACGTTTGAGCTATAAACGCAGCGTTTTTTACGCACGTCTACATTGAAACATTTTATTGAATTTCACATTTCAACTATCAATCAGTACCATATGTGGATAGGGAAATGTTGTAAGAATTTTTAACCTTATTGAATAAAAAAAATAGTCCTGTCTGGAAGTACCTATATAAGTGGACACAAAATATTCAAATATCATTACAAACAGTACCCTACCTACTCGCCTATCCTGCTGATCAGATTCTACATCAAAAAGCAGTCAATTTTGTTTAAAGAGAGCGACTATTTCAACCATTTCAATTCGAAGTGCCCTCACAACACGGCGACAGCAATAATAAAAGAAAAGCAGATAACGTCGATGTGTATTAATACATTAAAATGCCGTTCAAAGTTAAAGGCCCTCAACAGAAAATAATACGTATAAAAATTTTTGACTCCAAAGATTTCACAAATTCTCAATGTGACTGTAATGCCAGTCTCTGTGCCCAGCATGTGGTAGGAAATATATTTACTGATAATATTTACAAAAGTGTAAAGGATATTTAGTATGTAAATTGCATAAAAAATTGTGAATAAATAACATAATCAATATCTATCGTTTTAATTCAGTTTATTGAAGCGCTCGTGGCCCCGCGGACTCAGTGTTCTGTAAACGATCACTGCAGTAAGCAACTTTCACTATGGCCGGTCCATGGATGGGCGACCATCCATGTGATCACTTTGTGACATTTATTTGAGCGTTTCCGTGCTTCGGAAGGCACGTTAAGCTGTTGGTTCCGGTTGCCAGTAAAATGGCAGTCATTAAGCCAAGTTGAAGGCTTTATTTCAACAGCAGGCAGTCATCCCGGCGCCCAAGCCGCCGACTGCGGAACTCGGGTGGGAGAGTTCTCTCCCGCTCCTGCCCGCCGCCTCTTTCACGAGCATGAGCTGCTCGCAAAAGGCGGCGCAGTCGTACTTATTCCCGCTGGAGACCATGACCCATGTTATTTCAGCGAAATTATAAACATCAAATGATTACTATCTCATTAATCACTTTTTGGACTTAGTGATTTCTTGAATTGGGCCACCTTACGTTGAATCAGAGTCAGAATCAGGTAGAAATGGCTCGTCATCTAAGGTATCATGTACAGAAAAAATATCGTCATTTTCTGTGCTGCTTGTGTCAGAATCAATCATTTTTTGCGTCTTACGAAATATTTTTTTTGAGTATTACTGTTTGTTAACTTTTTAAGTGTAATATTTTCTTTTCAACTTAGTTCTGACATAGTCGACGTGGATGGAATTGGATTATCATATAAATTTATATTAATTTTATGTAATAAATGTAATGGATCAGATTTGTTAATGTTTTTTTCAGATTCGGTTGACTATTTCTAAATGAGTTGATACAGAAGGCACGATTTTCCGGCCTATACCTCACGTCTGAAATAAAATAAAATAAAATGTATTCCCTGTGAATAAAAAAAAATTGGTTTGTCAAGTCTGTGTTGTCAGTTATCTGATAATGTTGTATTGTAATATTTTCTTTCTTGTTTTTCCAGTTTTACAAATCTTCTCTATTTTATTTTTGTTTTCTTTCCCTTCTTGCTCCGAATCAAATATATCACTTAATTCTGATATTTTCTTTTTTCTCTTAATGGATTGTTTTATTCCGAACAGGGTTATTTTCTGTTCTTTGTTGAAAAAAAAAAATAGTATATTTAGTTAAAATAATAAGGTGTAGTTTTTAATCTTCATCTTGTTCTGATGAGTTATTTTCCGAGTCCTTACTTACATTAGGAGATTTTAACAGAAGAAGAGTTTCATCAAGTAGTTAGATCTAAAGCTATTAGAAATCGGTTGAGCACATCCATTTTAGTAGGGTTTCTGCTTATCTTTGGACTGAAATATTCTCGATTCCTTCTGTGTTCTTTATTGTTTGCTTCCTGGGCCTCTTCCGCTAACTGGCATAAAGGCAAATCGCTCGCTTTTACGATTTCTTTTGCATGAACTAGAATCTTGTGTATGCTTGCTGGATTGTACTCGTAGTACCACGAGTTCCAGGTACAGTCTTTTAGTTTCTTCAGCAGACAAAGCAAATTTTTCATCATCTAATTCCAAATCACATGAGGTCTCTAGTATGAAACGCTTTATTACTTCAATATGGTATCAACCAGTGATGTCTGCAGATAGCTCAGAATTACGGAAAAAACGTCTGGCAGTATTTCCATCGTTTGTGTTACCTACAGACTGTTTAGGCATGTCCACTAAAAGACCCATTGCAGCATAAAAACGCTCTTGTATGTGTTTTTTCTTTGCAGCCACAGAGTCCTTGTCTTCTTGTTTCCTAGCTTGCCACTTTTTAATTTCTAATTTATAGGAGATGTGTAGAAGGCATTCAAATGTGCGAATCCACGAATGAAGAGGAGATATTCCAAAGACTAGCATATCATCTGAGCCAGTGCGAGTGACTTCTGTGTTCATCTCCTTTGGTGTTTTGCCACATATGTAGCACTTTTGTGAAGAATGATACTAAGAGAGCGCGCTAGACTTTTTCATAAACCATTGAAAAAATCAAGTAATGTGTACAGTCAGTTCAATATTATTAATAATGATACGGCTTGGAACCAATACTGCTCTTTGTGCTTTCTGGGAATCAGTCTCAGACTTAATAACATCTTTTTTTTTTGAAAACTGAACTTAACCATTCTAAAAAATTTTGTTGAGTTAGGTCGTTGATTTTGCCACACAATATCATTTATATCTTCTTTGGTCAAACGCAAAGAAACAAGTGATACTAAGAATAAATATTCGTCGTACTTTCAGGATATTCAGTGGACGTCCTCTGTTTGTATCGGCTCTGTGATGAACTGCCATCGCATCCCCATTTCATAAAGAGAGGCAATTTAAGACTAGAGCTTTGGGACAAAGAAGTACAAGGAAGACTAGGGCTAATTTGGGCTGAAGAACGTGAAAGAATATTACTGCCGATTTGCGCTGAAGAAGAACGAGTACTTAAATACTGAATAACACTTTCTTGCCGACATGATAGGATATTGGTAATCATACGTGAGGCTGTCAGTTTTGCGGTAGCGAGAGCGAAAAAGGGATTGACCACAAACAAAAAAAAAGACATTGCGTTTGTAAAGGAAGGCCTTTTTTTGTTTAAAGTGAGGGAAAATCCTCATGGATGTAATGCCGGACTCCTACCGACTAAAAAACCTCACGTCACGCCCAACAGCCTGTAGTTGGGAGCCCCGGGGAAGCCCTCGGAAGGATGTCCCAGAAGTAAAGGAAGGCCTTGTTCAAAGAATGTACCTCAAAGGCCATACTCCATTTTAATAGCTGCCGCCGATTGGACCATCCTGATAACACGAGACGTGATCATATTTTCGGAGATAGAAAACAAATCGAATGCAATTATTGAGAAGACGGTCTAGTTTATAAAGTAGATTCAGGCCGAAATAGCACACAGCACCAATATTCAATTATAGGAAATTAGCATCTGCAAGATAACGCTTGTATCTTGTCGCTTGTGCAGATGCTAATCTTTTATCAAGGAAAAAAGAAATGCAGTTTGTAAGTCACAAGTTGGTGTTTTATAATAGTCGTCAAAACATTTCTTTTGCCGCTCTATATCTATTTTTTATGGCAATTATTATAGCATACACAAGTTACAGGACCTATTCTCACCCATAGATGTTTTTATATTATACATTTCCTCGAGACCTTTCTTAAACAATTCTTCTAGTTATCTCTCTCACGGGTCTTCAAGTATTAGGAGTTAAAGTATAAAATTGCCGATTAGTACCGAAAATCTAAATTGTTTATTTTTTTAATTTTTACAAACTTATTTATTCAAAATAGTTACCATTATTATCTATACATTGCTGCCATCTAATAGGAAGGTCATTTATGCCTTTGCGATAGAACTCTAAGGATCTAGACTGCACAAACTCTGTGAAAGTATTTTGTACTGCCTCCTGGGAAGAAAACTTCTTGTCACGTAGATAATTGTCCAAATCACGAAAAAAATGGTAGTCCGTTGGAGCAAGGTCTGGCGAATACGGAGGATGACGAATGGTTTCTAAGCGCAGTTCCTGTAGGGTTAAAATGGTTTCTCGTGCTGTATGAGGTCTCGCGTTGTCATGGAGCAATAATGGTGAAGATCGATTCATGAGTCGGGGCTGTTTTACTGCTAGTTTTACCAACATTGTACGGAGTTCGGCACAATAGACATCTGCCGTTATTGCTTGACCAGATCGGAGAAAACTCTAGTGAATAACACCATGCTGAGACCACCAAACAGTTACCATTACCTTTTTATTGGTAAGTTTCGCTTTAGGACACTGTTGTGGCGTTTGACCTGGGGTCAGCCATTGCATTTTTCTTTTACGGTTATCATAAAGAATCCACTTTTCATCACATGTCACAATTCGATCCAATATTCCTTCATTTCTGTACCGATTCAACAAGGCAACACAAGTTTCAACCCGCGTTTCTTTCTGCAGATCGGTCAAATCGTGAGGCACCCATTTTTCGTATTTTTTTATTTTATTGATTTGATGCAAATGAGTCAATATTGTGGGTAAGGTAACGTTAAACCACGACGCTAATTCCTGGGTAGTTTGAATTCATTGTTATTCACCTGTGTGAGCGGTCTTCCTCGTGGCTCGTTCTTCAAGTCGAAGTTTCCTTCACGAAAGCGTTTAAACCAAAATCGCACGGTGCGTTCATTAGTAGACCCGTCTCCAAACGCAACATTGATATTGCGGGCTGTTTCTGCCGCGTTACTTCCGCGTTGGAACTCGTATTCAAAAATTACTCAAATTTTCGCAGTATCCATCTTTCTTGTCTAAGTTGAATTTAAAAAACAATTGAAAGTCGATATTCAAATGTTTCACATTTTTTAAAAGAAGAACATCATAGATACTATGTTAAAAAAGTTTCATTCGAAAACCTCAAACCATGAAGATTCCATGTCAATTCAAAGAACCTATTGCAATAAAACGGCAATTTCATACTTTAACCCCTATTATTCGCTCAACCTCGTCAGATGATAAACTTCAGCAACAACACAACAATCTTGTAATCATTCTTTATCAGTGAAAAGATCTACAACAAACGAAGAGTTTAAAGTAATGACTGTAAAAAGCAAAATAAAATTACTAAATCAACTGTTTTGTAATAGAAATACTGACCTTGTAACTGACTTTTCACGTTATTTTTATTTCATTAACCTCCGTAATAGCTATATTCAGCTATCAACTTCTTCTGCTATAGATATTAATTTTCTTCAATATTATATAGAATTTAAAGAAAGTTTACACAAAAACTCGTAAACATTTTTAATAAGACAAACTAAACCGCCAATTTAATTTTGTCAAATTCACAAACGTAAAAAATATGACATAGGCCTAAGTGACAGTTCATTTAGTGTAGCCACAGCTCAAAACGACCCAACTAACGTAGGCCATTTATACACACAGATTTCGAATAAAGTTTTTAATGCAATAAAATGTTATACTAACGCCATCTCTCGTTGGCTTTCGTTGACTTGAAAAATAATATTAGGCCATTTTGCTTATATTAAAAACAGTTTTTAGACGACAGTAACTATATTTTTAATAAAATGTTACTTAGGCCGTTTTTTCGCTCGCGGCCTCAATTATGGTAAAAGATTTATAAATATCAGTGTTGTTTTGGATGCAAGTAATATATGGACAGATGTGGGCAATGGAATAGAGGAAGAACTTAAAAATGAAAATGATAAAGAATGATCATACCTCGGACAGGACCGAACGATATGCTTTATGTCGCCCACTTCCCCGCATTCGCGTGTATTTAAGGTTGATCAATTAAAATCCATATAATTGAAAAATTTACTATTGAACAAACTGGACATTTGCGAACACAACCTCTTTGGCATCATAATCAACTTAAATAACAAAACAAATAATAAACCTTAAAAAACGGTTTTCCCTAAGGGGAAACGTAGGTAACCTAGGCGGGCAAAAAGATTACAAATCTTAGCTTACATTCTAATCAAAACAGATATCACAGAATTATGATCCATGTCCGCTGTAGAAAGAGCTTGACTTTCGACATAATGAGCATTGAATTCAGTCCTCAGAGGGGGGACTTACGTATTTTTCCTTGCATAATGTACAGTTAAAGTCTCCATTTTCTTTATCCGCGTCATCCGTTTCCTTCTTACGTTTTCTTTGCCCAGATGAGCCAGATGAGCCTGTATAGGTTTTGATGACTTCGGATTTGTGATTTTTCAAATTTATCTTTTTGTTACAATTTTATTGGAGTGTTTGTCAGAATTTCAGATTTTAATGGTTTTCTACGTCTGGTTTTTCTGGCAGGTGCTTGTGGCAATGGGTCAATTTCTTAAAGAATACTTATGTACTGGTATACTACGAGTATTGGTAGTGGTGCAGATGTCACACGTTCTTACTTTGTTATATTGAGATGAGATAGTCCATTAGTTCTATAACTTAAATAATTTCAGATTGCTGGAGTGATCCCTCAGAATTGATGTTTGATGGAGCTATTGAAGTCTGCGAAGGTTCTGTTTATTGAACGTTTTCCATCAGCTGTTGAACATTTTCAGACAACGTTATACGTTACGGTAATCAGCATGATCGTGTTCTTGAGATGGTATTTCTCGATTGTACAAAATAAAATAAAATAATATTTATTCCCTTTGAAATTTTTTTAAAAATTATTTATGTTTGTCAAAATTTTTGTGACTCTACCGGGGGTTCGGAAATGCTACAGACTGAGAAGAACACCCCAAGAAACTCAGTCCGGTCCCTCTTATTCATCTTAGTATCTAATACACCCCAAGAAACTCAGTCCGGTCCCTCTTATTCATCTTAGTATCTAATACAGCTTTTTTTTTAAATGTAGAAAGGGGCAATTCGAGTCACTGTCAGGCAGTCTTGTCTTCTAGAAAGTCTTTAATGCTATAATAAGCTTTCTGGCACAATTTAAGTTTTACTAGTTTTTTAAATTTATTAACTGACAAACCTGTTATGGCTGTCGGCAATGTATTGTACATTCGAATACAATTTCCCGCAAAAGAATTGCTTATTATATTAAGCCTAAATCTAGGTACAGCCAATTTATTCTTATTTCTTAAGTTTAGGTTATGGATATCACTATTTTTAATAAATTTACTGTTATTTTTATGAGTATATAATAAGTTTTCATATATGTACTGTGAATACACAGTAAGGATGTTGATATCCTTAAACTTTTCTCTTAATGACTCCCGAAACCCCATACCATAGATAGCCCGGACAGCCCTTTTCTGCAACACAAAGATACATTCGATGTCGGCAGCGTTACCCCATAATAGTATGCCATAGGTCATGACACTGTGGAAATAGCTAAAGTAGACAAGACGCGCTGTTCTAATGTCTGTCAGTTGTCGGATCTTTTTAACGGCATAGGCTGCAGAGCTCAGTCTGCCCGAGACTTTCTCGATATGAGGCCCCCACTGCAAGTTGGAGTCTAACTTTATGCCCAGAAAGACAGTTTCATCGACCAATTGTACTTGATCATCCCTAATCTTAATACTGGTGTTAACGAGCCTAACATTTGGCAAGGTGAATCTAATACATTTTGTTTTAGTTTCATTTAACAATAAATTATTTGCGTTAAACCAGTGGACTACCCTAGAGAGGGCATTGTTTACTTCGTCAAGATCGCGTTGTCCACGTTCAACTTTAAATATTAAAGATGTGTCATCAGCAAACAAAACTACCTCGTGATCGTCTCTTATAAGGTGAGGGAGATCATTTATGTACACTAAAAATAGAAAGAAGCGGTCCATTTCAACACGGCGATGGGCTCACCACCTGTTACGTGGGACCGAATTGTACACGGTGAAATGTGGGCCGGTATAGGCCTCTGCCTACCCCTTCGGGGATAAAGGCGTGAGTATATGTATGTATGTATGTATGTAAAAATAGAAAAGGTCCCAGAATTGAACCCTGAGGCACCCCCATTGTTACAGCAGAACCATTTGACTGTTTACCATTTATAACTACTCTCTGTACTCTATCTCTAAGGTAAGAACTAATTAAATCCAAGGCCGTCCCCCGGATTCCATAATGATCAAGTTTTTGAATTAAAGTCTGATGCTGGACGCAATCGAAGGCCTTAGATAAGTCGCAGAATACACCATAAGCATCATACGACTCCTCCCAGGCCTCATATATACACTCTAACAATTTGATTCCAGCATCCGTGGTAGACCGACCGCGCGTGATACCGAATTGTTTAGAATGGAATAGTTTATTTGTATTAAAATGATTTTGCATTTGATTAAGCATTACCTTTTCAAAGATTTTACTAAACGTGGGTAGTACAGAAATAGGACGAAAATACCTGGCATTGCACCATCCAACAATCGGGCTTGGAATCTTTTGCGTTTGAAAATAAAGAACGGAGGAGCTAAAAAATTACCAGAAGCGCTGCAGCAGATTGTTAGTGTTCCTTTCTCTAAACTACAGAATATTTCCACTTGCTTTTTGCCATCAACTGCAGACTTAGTAAACTTTGGATGATTATGCTACCAAATTTAAAGTTCCGTGTAATTCACGCAAAACGCACAGTCTACTGGTCTATTCAATTTGATCTGATTATAAACTCATTAACGTCAAATCAATGTTGATTCCTGAGTTCTGTTTGTAAACTGTTTTCCCACACGTTTTTTCCTCGTACGCTTCCTCGTTTATTATGATTATTTTAACGACTCTTGCTTTTTAACCATACCCGAGACTATTGCCTTTGTGAAAAACCTTGCTTGAAATACGGACTCTTGAATCTACTTGCTACGATAGACCCAGCATTTGTAAAAACGGAATAAAGACCTCAACCCAAGTATAAAAAGCAACTACTCCTGCAGTTGTTGCAACAACGCATACTCAAATTAGAACCGGCGGACAGATGCTGTAACAGAGATGTTCCCACTGTATGGAACTAGAGATTCACCACTGCACTATTACTATCACTTTCACTATTTACAATAAAACACCTTGCATCTTCCGAGAGTCACACTTTAATCCATAAATCCCTTTGCTTTTACGTACCTACTTGCAGACAAACGATAGCTCGAATTTAAACCGGCGACCGCCATCTAGTTACATTCTAAACAACTTTAACACAAATAAACAAACTTCTTGACACCAAACCATAGTCGAAATTTAAATTAATCATCAATGACATCTAAAAATAAACATGCCAGTACACTACCTATAAAAACTATCAAAGAGACCTTAACATACCGGCCCCCTAAGGACGACAGTCCTTAAATCACCCAAAAAAATACCAATAACTATACAATCTTAAATCCAAGTAAAGAAACCTAAAACCTACAAAATGTGCGTTTGTTTTATACCCTAAAATCCAAACAAGATTGACATACACAAAACCTAGCATGACAAATCTCGAAAACAAAATCCTGTACCAACGCTTCCGTCGACAGTGAGGTCAATCATCCTCCCAAATTAACTTCAAAAAATCCTTATCACTAACTGGTAAAACACAAATCTAAGATACAGGTCTCTATAAACATGATTTTTTACATTAAATTGTTGCTAGAATGCTTTTTGAATATCCTACTTATTAACCAAGACAACATCACCCACTACTGGTTCCGGTATTCATTTATTGCACATAAGCCTTTGCAACAAATCAGACATGTACTCGCCGTCTTCTTCAAAAATGTTATACTAGACATTGTCAAAGTCGCCATCTCTTCATAAATCTAAGTTTGAATTTTGTAAGGTTAAAAATGTAATTTTGTTAATCATAATCTCTTGGTGATAAGTCAATCCGTTTTACAGTCAAGTCATGACCAAATTAATTTTTGTTTCAACAAAAAAAATGTAAGCACGTGTTTTTCTTCAATTTCAGTCAACCTCGAAACAACTGAAGAAGATGTGGTCAAATATTAAAGCCAAAGCAAGAGATGCCAAAACTTGGGAGGCACAAGGAATAAAAACAGGAGATTGTCCACCACCACCAGAAGTTGGACCGCTGAAAACCACATTTTAGCCATCATTCACAACGTTTTGCAATCAATAGATGTTAATATGGACAGTGACATTTTATGTGAGTGAAAATAACAATATTTTATTGCAACAATACACTACAGCTTATAGAGGAATGCGACAACATTGCATCACGTTACATAGGTACAAGTAATGTTTCTTACTTGGCAACAGATTAGTTGAGCGACATTCTAATTTAGACTATGTATAAACAATGATCCAACTACGAGTGTAGGTATGATTGGGGTTTATGGATACAGCACGCGAGCGAAGCGAGAGTATGTGTTGTATCCATAAACCCCAACTATACCCTACTTAAATAGTTATTGTGTTCCATAAATAAATAAATATTTTTATAAAAGAAGTTACCTAATCAAATTACCATTTATTTCAGGAACCTAGTCAGGTACAACCAAATACCTATTTGCTCATGGTGTCATAAGTGGTTGAGAATCAAAAATGGCACTGAAAGAGGGTTAGGAAAAAGGCGAAGTTAATACAAGAGTAAGGGCGCCGGGCGAGTTCAGTTTTGATGGAGCTGACTGGGAGAAGTGGCTGCAGAGATTTAAACGGTATATGAAACTGAGTGGTCAGGACGCCTGCATGACAAGACCAAAATCGACATCTTGATATACACTCTGGTCGAGAGAGCGGAGCAGCTTGCTAAACAATTAAAAATCGACTAATGCAAGTCATATGATCTCGTCATAGAAGCCTTTCAAAACTATTTTGCGCCTAAAATGAACGTCATAATATTTGAAAGGTACAAATTCCACGAGCGTGCATAAAGAAGGAGAAGAAATCAAAGAATTCATGAAAGCCTTACATACATGTCATAGCAGATGGATGTGACTATGGGTCACTGAGAGAAGAATTGATAAGAGACAGATTGATAGTGGGAGTGAAAGACAGTGGCACAAGCGAGAAGTCGCAATTAATGTCAAAATTGACAATGGATGAGGCATTTAAACTTGCTATGCAAGCGGAGGAAAAAAGGGAGATGTGGAAAAAGGAGAGTGAGGAAGCGGTTTTGGTCAATAAAATGAAAAAGGAAATGAATTCAGATACAAGGAAGTGTTGGTGGTTTGGTCGCTGGGAGAAGCACGGAAAGGACAAGTGTCCGGCTGCGAAGGAAGTCTGCCACAAGTGCAAGAAAAGGGGCCACTATGCAAGGTGTTGCCGAGAAAAACGAGTTAACAACCTATCAAGCAACGAGGATTTTCAGATTAAGTTACAGGTAGAGGCGGAAAGCAATAAATCAGAGGTAAGGTTCCTGATTAATACCGGTGCAGATATTGTCGCAATACCAGAGAGGATGTGAGGAGGAAAATGTAGTTTGTATACCTGCAAAGAGATTATTAGAGAGCCAGATGGGGTTCCTTTGGATGTTTTAGGATATATTTGGATTGGTTTAAGTTATAAAGGAAATACATCTAAAGGTTAAGTCTTCGTGATAAGAAACTTACAATCACCTATATTAGGAAGACCGGCTATTGTCAAAATGAATATATTAAGCTTGAGTAACATAAGTTATTCCAATAATAATTAATGAATGCTTAGATGTAGAAAGAAAGTTTCCAGGCATATTATAGCGTGTTCGTAGGGAGAGAAGGAAGTTGTGTGCACACTTTTATTTACTGATAATTACTGACTATTTACAGATCACTATTAATTATATTACGCACTACATTATGACGTACTAAGTTAGCGGCATAGCCGCCACAGAGATTCTACATAGCCACAGCGTTCCTAGGTAGTTGGATACAGACGGATGAATGGAATGATTAATGTAGAATACTAAAGATCCAAGAACCATAAACTTTGTCTTGGACGGATTGAGGAACCAGGTTGCTTTCTCACCATGACACCACCCTATCCAGTTCATCGTTTATAAGTTTTACAGCAGTTGTAGTGTCAGTGGGCTTAAATGATTTATAAAGTTGGACATCATCGGTATACATGTGGTATCTGCAATTTGTAAAGGAGTTCTGGATATCAGCACTGTAGAGAATATATAAAAGCGGTCCCAATATGGATCCCTGTGGTACACCTCCACTCAAATACCGGGGGTGAGAACTCACCTTAGATCCATCCTCCCCATCCATACATCAAACTGAGGAGTAGTGCGGGGGGTGATTGTCATCCTGTGGCACGAAGATGCGATTATTGCTAAATTGACAAATTCAAATACACTCATTTGCAAAAAAAACGGGCGGTTTTGATTTTCATTCATCTTTAAAAAGATACAATACCAAAAAGGTTTCAATCGTTTGTACACGTCACTGGCCGGTTTTAAAAATGCCGTGGTATTTAAAAAAGTACGTTCTAAATTAAATTTTTCATTTGATGCTCATTTTTACTGAAAACCCTTTTTTATCCTACATTTTTGGCGCGAAGTTCCAGAAGTTAACATCGACTTTCACAACTTTTATTAAATTTTTATCGATTAATTTCATATCCTTGACTGTCAAAGCTTTATTTATTGCTGTTTGGCTGTATCAAAAATGATAGATAAAGTGGTAAAAGCTACCAAAATTATCGCGCTGCTTGAAGAGGGTTGCAGCCAATGTTTCGTGGCTAGGAGGCTACCTAAATGGTCGCTCGACGGTCCAAAGGACCTGGCAGCGATATCAGGAGACTGGTTCCGTCGAGAGAAGGCCTGGTTCTGGAAGAAAACCATGTACCCAACCACGGGATGATCGTTTTCTTGTGAGTCTCGCATTGAGAAATCGCAAATCTTCGTATGTGGATCTTAAGAACAACCTCCAAGAAGTAAGAAATGTGCATATTAATCTATGGACGGTCAGGAGGAGACTTCTCGCTGCCAATGTACGCAGACACAGCCCGGCCCGCGGCCCCAAATTACTCCGTGAGCACAGAGTTCACAGGCTTAGGATTGCTATAAATTGTGAATTATGGACTCAAGAAGATTGGAATAGGGTTTTGTTCTCTGATGAAGCCAGGATATCTCTGTTCGGTGAAGATCGACGTCGGCGAGTGCTAAGAAGACAAGGAGAGCGCTTTGCAGATGCATGTTTCGAAGAAATCACACCTTATGGTGGGGGCTCTGTTATGTTTTGGGCAGGAATAAATTCAATGGAACGTACAGAGTTAGTCTTCATTGAAAACGGCTCACTGACTGAGCATCGATATATAACGGAAGTTCTAATTCCTCATGCACAACCCGCATTGGCCGCTCTAGGTCAAGACTCGATTTTTATGGACGACAATGCTCGCGCCCACCGATCCCGCGATGTTAATGCGTATGTGCAAGAGGTCGGCATTCGTCGTTAGGATTGGCCAGCTCGAAGTCCCGACCTCAATCCCATAGAACATATCTGGGACGTTATAAATCGGCGTGTGAGATCAGTACACCCGGCTCCGCAGACCATCAGAGAGCTGAAGAATGTGATTACTGCGGAGTGGGAACGTATTCCGCAAGCAAGTATCCGGGAATACTCGCTAGCATGCCCAGACGAATTCAAGCTGTGATTTTAGCTAGAGGGGGTCACACTCGATACTAAACATTTATCTGCTTTTACTTTATTAAAAAAAAAAACAAACAAAATAAAACTTTTTATTTCTACTTCATGAGCATATGCACTACTAGCGAACATACACTACTAGCGAGGTTTAGGATTATTTCCCATAAATTATAACAAAATTTTATGAAATACTGATGAAAACGATTATTTTCTTATTAATTTACCAAATTGTGAGGATAAAACTACCTTTAATTATCAAAGAAAGCAATATTAACATTTGAAATGGTTCATTGCTTAGGTGCCCGTTTTTTTTGCAAATGAGTGTATTTAGATAATGAATTATAGTGCTATGGCGCAGGACGTGACTTGCGTAATGTCATAAGAATTTCCTACTATCAGTCACGTCCATGCAGTCGCCATACATATTTAACAATTTAGGTGAATTTAGGAATACATACAGTATTAAATTGATTTCAAATCCAGTTCCATATATACAATCTGTACCGAGAGTAGTTCCGTTGCCGCTTTTGGATAAAGTTAAGACTGAGTTAAATAAATTGGTTAGCCTAGGTGTTATTGAGCCAACCATGTTCGTGTCTCCTATTGTGGTAGTTCCAAAGGGTGACGGAGTCAGAATTTGTGGTGATTATACACAGGTCAATAAAAATATTATTAGACCAATTTTCCCTATCCATAAGGTTGAAAATACATTAGGTAGGATAAGGGTAGCTAAAATATTCTCTAAAATTGATGCCACATCTGGATTTTTTCAAATAAAGCTCTGTAAAGAGTCTCGCAAGCTAACAACTATACTTAAGGCGATTTCCACTAGAGTGGCGAGATGAGACGAGGCGAGAAGAGAATTGAAATCGCGCTGACCCTTTTCCACTATAAATAGCCATCACGAGCTCGCACGTGTTTGCCGCGCCGCCCGTAGGCTTCATTAGATAAAGATATAGGTACAGTGTTGTTTAAGTTCGTCTTACGATACGCACGCAATTTCTGTATTATGTCCCAGAAATTAGAATAAATAAAATAAAATAAAATAAAATTCATTCCATTCCAAAAAATTAGGTTTGTCAAAATTTTTGTGACTCTACCGGGGGTTCGGAAGTGCTACAGACTGAGAAGAACACCCCAAGAATCTCAGTCCGGTCCTCTTAATTATCTTAGTATCTACTACAGTTTTTTCTAATATGTAGGTACACCGAGACGCGACACGACGCGACGACAGAGGCCAATGATTTCGAGCTGCGCCGCGCGTGATGTGCACCGCGTGACGCATCGCAACGTTGCGAGACGCATCGTAAAATCGTAACAGCGCGACGACTACGCAGCGAGTCGCCGCGGGGCGCCGCTGAACGGCCTGGTCACGGGGATCGGCGGTGCAAACGGGGTTATATATTAAAATACCAGAAATCAAAATGCCTTTACTTAAAATGCATTAGACCAAAATACCCGAATTCGAAATACCTTAACATTCAAAATACCTTATTTCAGTACACCTTACCGTAAAATGTCTAAATTTAAAATACAAATAATCATTATATCAAAATTCAAAATACAAATTTTCAAATATCCTTAATTTAAAATACCGAAAATAGAATACAATATGTCACTGTCATAACTGCGTGGAATGTAACACATATTTATATATTGTCTTTTCTATAATAATTTCAGTCACCAAAATTTAAGGAACAATTATACAATCTTGTGCTTGGAATTAAAAGAAACCATAACCTACCCAGTTTATCGCTATACTCACACGTTTTGTTATTTGGATTTAACTTATTTACACCCCCCCCACCTAAGTGAAGCCGCAGTTGTAGCCGTAGGTCTGTTGGTCCTTTGGTATCCTTCTGAGGGCTTACCCGGGGCTCCCAACTGTAGGCTGTTATGTAGGATACGTGTGGTTTTTAGTCGGTAGAAGTCCGGCATAGTATCCTTGTAGGATTTACCTCATGTTAAAACACTTTGATTCAGAATTACAAAAGTACTACAGTGGGCTAACGAAAAAACAAAAAAAAAAAAATGGGTGTTAACCATTCACAGATATATAGCATCCATGTAGGATTTAAATCATGTTAAAAAAAAGGTATTTTGTGTTTGAACATTTTAGGATAAGGTATTTGATAATTTTATTTTTTGGGTTTCGGTTATTCGATCGTAAGGCATTTTAAATTATTTATATTATAAATATTTGCCTTTTGAATATTGATATTTCGATTTCGGGTATTTTGGGCTCGGGCATTTTAAGTTAAGGCATTATGATTTCTGGTATTGTGACGGTATACCTGCAAACGGCGATGCGGCGGGCGAAGCGACTGATCGCGCGGCATCGTTTCAAGGCCAAAGGGTAGTTGCGTTCGCCGCCGCGACCAGTAATTTCATCACAGGCCTAGTCTCCGCGACTACCGCCCGGCGCCGTGGCTCGCGCCGTACTGATTCATGTATTTGTTCCACTTGCACGCCGCGCCGCCAGTCGCCCGTGCCGTTCGCTCGGCACTTTTCGCCGATCGCATCGCCATTCGCCGCGCCGCGTGGCTTGCTGGCTGATTTCTATTCATTTGTTTGAGTCGCAAGACGCTTCGCCGTTCGCGCCGCACGAATTTTCGATATGGCGACTGCCCCGTGGCCAGGCCGGAACGTGTCTACTCGCCGCGGGCGATCGCCCCACTCGCGGCCACCCTTAGTTTACCATATACAAGCGCATGAGAACGATGTATATCTGGCGGGTGCGTGCATTATGGAAATCGAGAAAAAGTTTTTTTTGTGCAGCGTTATGTGTTTGTATAATTTATCATCAAAACACTATAGTGACAGAAATGCAAAAAAATAATGCATGGGACAAAATATTTTTTTAAAACGATAATGCATACTGAGTTAAATATCGTCGAATATTACATGTTTTACGACATGTTGCGCACATAACTCCACTTTACACTTGCAGACGGTGTCTTCTTGTTCTAAAAAGTCTTTAGCGTCGTATATTTCAATGCGAATAATTTTTGACCCAAGGATAGGCTTTTTTATAAATTTATATAGGAAGTAACATTACTCTCTTCCGTATACGGTCTTTTTAGATGTAATTGACGTTCATTCGAGTTTCTTGTTATACGTGCTGCCTCTGTGGGAATGAAGTTGAACAGTTGTTCTTCTGAATCCTGTAATAATATTTTAGAGTATTAGATTATAACTGTAAGATATCGTTACAATCGTATTATTTTTTACATACTTTGCTCTGCAGCAAAGGGACTTGGAAACATTATACGTATATACTTGTAAATAATAAATATTTTGAGATAAGTTCACACATCATCATTAATTGACCCAAATTGTGTTAATATAAGCTTGAGCTATGAGATCTAGCCAACTGATTAACATACTTATATAATTCTAGAGAGAGCTGAAATCTGTGGCGCAGTCGGTAGTGATACCGGCTGCGGCGCTGGAGGTCGTGGGTTCGATTCCCACCGGAGACAAATATTTGTGTGACCCATAAATGTTTGTCTCAACAGTCTGGGTGTTTCTATGTATAATATGTATGTATTTAAAAGTATATAAGTATTAATATCCGTGGTCTGATACCCATAACACAAGCAGGTTATACCTAGCTTACTTTGGGATCAGATAGCGTTGTGTGAAATGTCCGTGAATATTTATTTCTGTTGCTGCTATAACAATAAATATTAAAATTAGATATCAAAATAGATTATGGCGGCTAAGTAATTTTAAAGTTTTCATTTTGTAAATACACTCGAGAGCAATGAATCCGGGTCACTTAAAGAATCCTAAAAATCTCGGAAACTAAAAATGCTAGGTTAATGCAATAAATTGTATTTAATAGACAATGTAATACTCCTTAAATGAAGGTATTAAAACTTCTTAGATATTGTAAAGTTATATCATAAAAAAATCAAATTTGAAAAAGGGCCACTTTCGAAGATGGAACTACGAAATTACAGCATTTGGTGTTGCTTTTGTTTGTAATCTGTCATTTATGTGGGTACATAAACCATGTTGATAGTGCTCTATATTCATTAATCAAGCTGAAATTATGTCGCTTACGCCTGAAGAATGCACCAGAATACTTACAATGCTGGAAACCGGCCGGAGTCAGCGCGATACAGCCAGGACTGTCGGTGTGTCGCTGTCAACAGTACAAAGAGTTCTCCGACGTTACGAAGAAACTGGTTCTAACCTACGCAGACCAGGAACGGGCAGAACCAGGTGTACCACAGCACGAGAAGACCGATACTTGGTGAACACCATGCTTCGAAATCGCTTTCTCACAGGAACTGAACTCACCAATCAGTTTCGACGCCTCGGAGGAAGTAACCCAAGTGCATGGACAGTAATACGTCGGCTTGCTGAATCTAACTTAAAACCCCTTAGACCTGCAAACGGCCCTAAACTGGAGCGTGGGCATCGTATTTCGAGACTAAGGTATGCCCAGAGCCACGTAAATTGGAGTATTGAAGATTGGTCAAAAGTTATGTTCTCCGACGAATCAAAATTTATGCTCTACAAGCACGATGGAAGACACAGAGTGTATCGAAGACCAGGGGAAAGATTCAAGCAAGCATGCATCGAAGAAAAAGTAGCCTACGGTGGTGGGTCTGTACTTGTGTGGGCCGGAATTTCTTCTGAAAGTCGCACAGAGCTGGTGATCATAGAAAACGGCTCTTTAACTAGCGTAAGATATGTGGAAGAAATCCTCAATGATCACGTTGGTCCATTTATGGTCAATTTAGGTGAGGATGCTATATTTATGCATGACAATGCCCGACCTCATACAGGTAGGATTGTGAATGACTACCTTCAAGAGATGAACATTACTCGTATGGAGTGGCCAGCGCGCAGCCCGGATATCAACCCGATCGAGCATGCTTGGGACGAGCTAGGCAGATGCGTAAAACAACGAAACCCTCCCCCAATCACGCTTCGTGAGCTCAAAATTGCTCTCACAGAGGAATGGGAGCATATTCCCCAAAATCGTATAAGGAACTTGGTGTACAGCATGCCAAACCGCGTAAACGCAGTAATGGAAGCACGAGGAGGCAATACGAAGTATTAAAATTCAAGAAAATCGTAATAAAGTTCAAAAATTTCATGTTTCCTACTTTTGTTTTAAGGAGAGATCAGCAGTTTTTTCTTTATGTAATTTTGTGTTAATAAAATGTATGGTGACTCATATTTTTTTTACTTTCATTTAAGGAGTATTACATTGTCTATTAAATACAATTTATTGCATTAACCTAACATTTTTAGTTTCCGAGATTTTTAACATTCTTTAAGTGACCCGGATTCATTGCTCTCGAGTGTATAAAAAACAAATATATCTATTTCTAAATGAGTACGTACATATTACATATAGAAAACACCCAAACTCTGAAACATGCTTGACTGCCTCGATGGCGCAGTGGTAAGTGTATACGACAAGTTTCGAGTACGAATCCCGGGTCGGATCAAATATTTGTGTGATCCACATATGTTCCGGAGATTGGATGTTTCCTATGTATCATATGCATGTATTTAGAAATAATATATAAGTATGTTTATCAGTTGATATTTGGAATAATTTTTCGATGACGAAATGCAATGCTCCAAGACATTGTTCAAAAACTGGCAATAAATATGCACAAGTTGAGGGGTTGTCAAATTTTTTATGTTTTGTTCTATGAAGCTATTTTTAAGTTTTTTACATTCTTTATCTATACTAATATTATAAAGAAGTAAAGTTTGTGTGTTTGTTAAATTGTAAGGGGTAATCTCGGGATCTACTGAACCGATTTTAAAAATTCTTTCACCAATAGAAAGCTACGTTATTGTGGAGTGTCATAGGCTATACAGCATCACGCTACGACGAATAGGAGCGGAGCAGTAATAGTAAATGTTTCAAAAACGGGGGAAAAATAATTCCTTTTGAGAGCTTCGTTGCGTGTGCTGCGTAAATATTTATAGTTAGGTAGATATGTATTGAATATTAACAAGGAGACGCTACGGGAGTAAACGTAACGCGAAGGGAGTAAATGCGAAGGGAACAGGTAATACTCTCTCTCTTATGTGGCGCAAATGAAGTTGCGCGGGTCAGCTAGTATTTTTATATAAAAGTAGTCAAACTGAGTAAAAATGTAATTTTCCATAGATAATCTTTTCATAAAGTGATTGCTTATAAAAAAGTCAAAAACGTGCCTTTAATTGTTACATGGTTACATTTTAATTCAAAATAAATACATACTGTTTTAAATTATAACTTTTATGCTCCTAAAAGTACTAAAAATAAGAACTGGTACAATACCTTCTTAACTACATAGAATACAGCCTTTAAAGGTAGCGGTCTTTGAGACCGCACGTCCACATTTGTGTGACAAAAATTTCACATACATAGTTAAAGTTTAAGCAAATTAAAGATAATGAACATGAACTGAATTTGTCACTTGATAAAATGCTCAAGCCAGTTTCAGAACCCTTGCAATATCTAGCACGGTACTACGCAAGGTACCGCCAAGTTTTGGTGGTATTATTTCATTTAAAATATCAGAGAATAATGGTTTAATAATATCTCGATACTTAGTTCCTTTATCTCCTCTTATTTGACCATTAGGGCTAAAATCTCTCTTATGTGCATTTCTCAGATGATGTCTATTATACAATTTTATCTTTATTTGTTACGAATTTCATATCAGGTTTCTTACAAAGTAGGAGTTCTTTTAGTCTTTTAGTTAAAATTGGAAATCAAACTTATGATTTAACTAAAAGGCTCGTACCATTATTAGAATGATTATTTTTTTAAAACGATACTGCATACTGAGTTAAATATCGTCGAATATTACATGTTTTACGACATGTTGCGCACATAACTCCACTTTACACTTGCAGACGGTGTCTTCTTGTTCTAAAAAGTCTTTAGCGTCGTATATTTCAATGCGAATAATTTTTGACCCAAGGATAGGCTTTTTTATAAATTTATATAGGAAGTAACATTACTCTCTTCCGTATACGGTCTTTTTAGATGTAATTGACGTTCATTCGAGTTTCTTGTTATACGAGTTTCTTGTTATACGTGCTGCCCCTGTGGGAATGAAGTTGAACAGTTGTTCTTCTGAATCCTGTAATAATATTTTAGAGTATTAGATTATAACTGTAAGATATCGTTACAATCGTATTATTTTTTACATACTTTGCTCTGCAGCAAAGGGACTCGGAAACATTATACGTATATACTTGTAAATAATAAATATTTTGAGATAAATTCACACATCATCATTAATTGACCCAAATTGTGTTAATATAAGCTTGAGCTATGAGATATATATATTTCTAAATGAGTACGTACATATTACATATAGAAAATACCCAAACTCTGAAACATGCTTGACTGCCTCGATGGCGCAGTGGTAAGTGTATACGACAAGTTTCGAGTACGAATCCCGGGTCGGATCAAATATTTGTGTGATCCACATATGTTGCGGAGTTCGGATGTTTCCTATGTATCATATGCATGTATTTAGAAATATATAAGTATGTTTATCAGTTGATGTTTGGAATAATTTTTCGATGACGAAATGCAATGCTCCAAGACATTGTTCAAAAACTGGCAATAAATATGCACAAGTTGAGGGGTTGTCAAATTTTTTATGTTTTGTTCTATGAAGCTATTTTTAAGTTTTTACATTTATATTTTTATATAAAAGTAGTCAAACTGAGTAAAAATCTAATTTTCCATAGATAATCTTTTCATAAAGTGATTGCTTATAAAAAAGTCAAAAACGTGCCTTTAATTGTTACATGGTTACATTTTAATTCAAAATAAATACATACTGTTTTAAATTATAACTTTTATGCTCCTAAAAGTATTAAAAATAAGAACTGGTACAATACCTTCTTAAGTGTAACAAAATTTCACATACATAGTTAAAGTTTAAGCAAATTGAAGATAATGAACATGAACTGAATTTGTCACTTGATAAAATGCTCAAGCCCGTTCAGAACCCTTGCAATATCTAGCACGGTACTACGCAAGGTACCGCCAAGTTTTGGTGGTATTATTTCATTTAAAATATCAGAGAATAATGGTTTAATAATATCTCGATACTTAGTTCCTTTATCTCCTCTTAGTTGACCATTAGGGCTATAATCTCTCTTATGTGCATTTCTCAGATGTAATTTATGTCTATTTTACAATTTTATCTCTATTTGTTACGAATTTCATATCAGGTTAAAGTAAAAGTTCATTTAGTCTTTTAGTTAAAATTGGAAATCAAACTTATGATTTAACTAAAAGGCTCGTACCATTATTAGAATGATTATTTTTTTAAAACGATACTACATACTGAGTTAAATATCGTCGAATATTACATGTTTTACGACATGTTGCGCACATAACTCCACTTTACACTTGCAGACGGTGTCTTCTTGTTCTAAAAAGTCTGTTGAGCCACAGTATTAGGGGCAGTAAATGAAAGTTCTTAAGGTCACTGTGATATCTTATAATGTCCGACTCGATACACAACTTTAAACCGACGTATAAATCGACCTACTCGCTGCCCGACAGTACCGTGACTGGCGAGTGGTTGGTTGTCATACAGGCTTGCGTAATATAATGCTGACATGCATTCCTGTGTTCCCACAGTATTCCCCCTCTTACTGAAAAAAAATAGTTAATATAATATTTTTATTAACATTTAAAAAAAATATCCCAAAAGTTATCTGGTCACCCTAACAACAATGTTTGTCGACTTTATCCGATACAAACTTATGGTCACCCTATCATTACAACGTACTTGATAAAAGATACAATGTAAACAATTATACACGTACAGTACAAAGGAAGGAATGTGCTGAGTTTACTCCTACGCTTGTTGAGAACACAGTGCATGACTACTATTAAGTTTCTTAACCGACTAAGTACAAAAGGAAGTTATACATTGTTATGAATTTATGATTTACGTGTTAATAAAATGTTTTACAATTTAGCTCGTTTGATTCACTTTACGAAACAAAAATATGGCATGAATGTAATATACACTTGAAAGTAAGTATACATAATTACACAAAAATCTTTGCTTAATTACACAAAAAAAAATCATATAATATTACACAATTATTAAAAAATTCACACATATTGTGTGGTTGGGTGTGCGACTGATGGTGTGGCTGTGTGCTCGCTCTTAACGGCACGACCTTCTTCCACCTTTAAGACTAAATCACTCATCACTTTGTCTTTTACATATTTACTGCACTTTTTAACTACAACGTAAAAACTGGCTAAGCTCACTACTGCTATGACAATAAAGATGAGTATCCCTTGTAACTCAATTTTCTTTTCAATTACTGACCTCGCCTGATTGTCTGCACCAGTTTGTGCAATGACAACTTGGGAGTTTTTTGCATGTTGCTGCCCCATGTTAACCAAAATGGTCATTGAACTTGGGTGTCACACGTTACAATCATATAGCTATAATGCGCGCTAAAACTAACGTTACTTAAAATTAAACATAAAATGCTGAGATTGGTTTGCTCCAATTATTACTGCATAATTGTATTTTTAGTGATTGCTTACTTTTTCCTACAATTTTAACTATAACAATCATAGTCGGGTTTGTTTGTGACATTTTTTAACTAAAAAACTAAACTCTAATTCTCTTTCATACATTTTTTAGTGGTAGTTACCATGGTGTCCCGCTCTGCTATAGTTAATTATTCGCCCCTTGGGAGTCCACTGCGTACACCATGATAACGCCGTGAAACTCTTTCGTTCGTCACAACTCATCATTCCTCCTCTTTTATTCCTTTGCATAGTACCTACTAACTACAATGAAATCGGTTTACATATCTTTACCTGGCGTCACTTGTTTTACTAAACTCATTTTACAGTTTTATATTGAACGTACATAAAATGTTAGTTGCTTCCGTTTGTTTATTTGACCGAGCGACGTCGTGTTGCAAACATGTATAAATAATAGGTACATGATAATTACTTACAGCATAAGAAACAATAGTTATTAAGGTGCTGAGGAAATATGGACTTTAGTAAGTATATAGAGAAAACTGCGTTCGACAACTAGTATTACTTGTTTACATGAATCGTACGGGTCGCCTTATCACTCTTCCACTTTGTGTGGTCCGAGTGGTAAGCGGAACGCTGTTTGAAGCATCAGTATTTGATCGTTCTACCATATAACTATCATCATTTATACAATATGCCGGTTTTAATCTATCAATTGATACACTCGCTTTACGACCAGCCATTTGAATCACATATACTTTGTTTCGTCTTTCTAATACGCGAAAGGGTCCGTCATAAGTAGGCTGTAACGGTTTGCGTACAGCGTCGTGACGTATAAAAACATGACTGCATTTCTCTAAGTCTGGATGAACAAATATATTCGATTTACTATTTTTCCTAGTGGTTACGGATTGGAATTCCTTAATAGTTTCCCTTAATCTATTAACGTACTCGCAACTGTCATCCAATTTTAAGTTATTTCGACAGTCATAAAAATCAGCTGGTAGGCGTAACGTAGTACCGTATGTCATTTCTGCGGCACTTATACCATTGTCGCTTCTGACTGCTGTCCTAAGACCTAATAAAACAATTGGTAACTCCTCAACCCAGGAAGGTGTGGTTGAGTTGCATAGGCGTGCGTTCACATCCTTTAATAAGTGCGAAATACTAACGTCGCATTCCTGCTCTCGAGCAAGTTCCTCGTAGTCGATCGCCGTGGGACAATCTATTGTTGCGACGCGCGATAACGTGTCTGCGACTATATTGTCCTGCCCGCTCAAGTGTCTTATATCAGTTGTGAACTCACTAATAAGCATTAAATGGCGTGTACGTCTAGGAAGCTCGTTTTCGTGATTTATCTTAGAAAAAGCATACGTTAAAGGCTTGTGATCGGTGTATACAGTTAACTGACGTCCTTCAATCAAATACCGAAACTGTTTGATTGATAGGTAAATAGCTAGAAGTTCTCTGTCATACGTACTATATTTGCGTTCCGTAGTCGACATATTTTTAGAAAAATAACCTAATGGATACCAAGTATCATTAATACGCTGTTGTAAAACTGCGCCCACACACGTATCGGACGCGTCGGTCATAAGTGCAAGTGAAGCGTTTTTGACCGGATGCGCTAGTGTGGTCGCCTTGCAAAGACTCGACTTACATTCCTCAAAAGCTTGCTCAGCAATTGGAGTCCAGCTAATGGGTGTTTTGTCTTTCTTTTTGGAACCGTGTAAATAATTATGAAGAATGGATTGCGATTTAGTTGCGTTAGGTATATGCGATCGGTAAAAATTTACCATCCCCAAAAACCGTCTTAATTGTTCTACATTTTCGGGTTTGGGGAAATCAGTGATTGCTTTAATCTTGTCACCTAGGGGACTTATCCCGTCTGCTGTAACACGATACCCTAAAAAATCTATTTCAGACTTACCAAATGCGCATTTAGAGACGTTAATCGTAATACCAAATTTGACGAATTGCTCAAATAAGGCTTCTAAGTGTTTGCGATGTTGACTTTCATCAGAATCCGCGATAATTATGTCGTCTATTTATGCAAAAATATGGTTCCTGGTCTCCTGGTCTAATCCCTGCAATACCGTGTGGTGCATGAACCGCATAAATGACTGTGAAGCCCCCCGAAGGCCGAAGCTCATTCTTGGGAACTCCCATAAACCTAATGGCGTTATGATTGCAGTCTTCTTGACGTCATCAGGTGCTACCGGTATGCAATGATATGCGCGATTTATATCGATTTTCGAAAATATATTTTTTCCTGCGAGAATATAAGTAAAATCTGATAACCTAGGGATTGGGTACCTATCGGGCTTAGTGATGGCATTAAGCTTTCGATAGTCCCCACAAGGGCGTATCTCCCCATTTTTCTTGGGTACGACATGGAGTGGGCTCGCCCATGGGCTTTTGGACGGGCGACAAATGCCTAACTCTTGCATTATGCGAAACTCTTCCTTGACCTTGTGATACATATGGGGTGCTAAGGGTCTAGCACGAGCAAATACTGGTGTTCCAGTCGTCTCAATATGGTGATAAACACCGTGATTAGGCACTTCCTTGTACGATGCAGGTTTAGTAATATCAATGTACTTACATAATAACTCGCGATAAGGGTGTGTTTCGTCCACAGTTTTCACCGTCGTACTATCTGCCTGGATGACGCTAGCAACACATTTAATATTAGTTACACCATCAATTAGTTTACCTGAGCTTAAGTCTACAATTAACCTATGATGAGCCAAAAAATCAGCTCCTAAAATAGGCTGTGTTACATCGGCTATGGTGAAACTCCAAACATAAGGTCGTCGCATACTAAAATCCAATGACAAAGTTTTATTACCGTAGGTTTTTATCTCGCTACCGTTTGCAGCGTACAGCTTATAATCGCTACATTGATTTATCAAGCGCTTAAATCTATTTACAGGAAGGACAGATATGTTGGCTCCGGTGTCTACTAGAAAATTAAGTCCACTTTTTCTGTCTTTTACACATAGGCGTTTGCAAGTAACTGTACAAGTGTCCGCCCGCACTTGTACTCCAACTAGTTTTTTTCTTTATTGGTAATATTATTTTTCTTCTCCCATGCACAAGGCTGGATGCATTTTTTCGCCTTATCCTTGTACCGGAAATGATAAAAACAAAGCCAGTTCGGATGCCTCTGCTTAACGAATCGACTTCGGGAGCTCGAACGAGAATAATTATTGTGGTTACCTCTATTTGCTTCTCTTGACCTCGACCTTGACCTTTCCAGTTGCTCCAAACGCGCAGATAGTTGTGCGATCTGCGTTTCTAGCGAAGACTGGGATTGCGCCTCAGCATTAGTCCGTGTGCATACCTCTTGCACTTCGGCGAACCGGGTCGTTTCGACTATTTTGTCAGCCATACTTGCCAGTTTATCCGATTCCTTGACCTCGCTGGCGGTCAGAACGGCCTGAACTGCGGTTGGTAAGTGCCCCATCCACAGCATACATAAGGTTTCCTCTGAAAATTTCTTGCCAGATAGCTCCTTCATCCTCCGCAAGAGTTGCGAAGGTTTTTGGTCTCCCAGATCCAACTCCTTCAAAAGCTTATGCAGCTGTCGTACCTCGGACTCTTCATAGACCGTAAGAAGCCTGGCCTTCAGCGTCTCATACTTCTTGACTTCGGGTGGAGACAAAACAATGTCACTCACCTGTTCGATGTGATTTCGGCTTAATTTGGCTATGACCAGGTTGTACTTAGCTGCGTCGGAGAGCTTTTGACTTTCCACTACGGCCTCGTATTGCGCGAACCATAAACGTGGCGATTCTTTCCAAAAGTCCGGAATTCTCGACGATACCGTAATTTGTGCCAACGCGCTAGAATCCGTCGCCGCCTGCGTCGGTACAGGTATGGGATTCATTGTAAAGAATTTTGACGCGCACTACACTTTTACTAAAAAAACTGATTTCGAATTTTGATGTTACGTATTGTCCAAACGTTTCGGGTCACCAATGTTGAGCCACGGTATTAGGGGCAGTAAATGAAAGTTCTTAAGGTCACTGTGATATCTTATAATGTCCGACTCGATACACAACTTTAAACCGACGTATAAATCGACCTACTCGCTGCCCGACAGTACCGTGACTGGCGAGTGGTTGGTTGTCATACAGGCTTGCGTAATATAATGCTGACATGCATTCCTGTGTTCCCACAAGTCTTTAGCGTCGTATATTTCAATGCGAATAATTTTTGACCCAAGGATAGGCTTTTTTATTAATTTATATAGGAAGTAACATTACTCTCTTCCGTATACGGTCTTTTTAGATGTAATTGACGTTCATTCGAGTTTCTTGTTATACGTGCTGCCTCTGTGGGAATGAAGTTAAACAGTTGTTCTTCTGAATCCTGTAATAATATTTTAGAGTATTAGATTATAACTGTAAGATATCGTTACAATCGTATTATTTTTTACATACTTTGCTCTGCAGCAAAGGGACTCGGAAACATTATACGTATATACTTATAAATAATAAATATTTTGAGATAAATTCACACATCATCATTTGACCCAAATTGTGTTAATATAAGCTTGAGCTATGAGATATATATATTTCTAAATGAGTACGTACATATTACATATAGAAAATACCCAAACTCTGAAACATGCTTGACTGCCTCGATGGCGCAGTGGTAAGTGTATACGACAAGTTTCGAGTACGAATCCCGGGTCGGATCAAATATTTGTGTGATCCACATATGTTCCGGAGTTTGGGTGTTTCCTATGTATAAAATGCATGTATTTAAAAATATATAAGTATGTTTATCAGTTCATATTTTTGTTTATGAGTTTATGAGTCCTTGTTACTTGAATTAAACGAATTTGTATTGTATTGTATATTTGGAATAATTTTTCGATGACGAAATTCAATGCTCCAAGACATTGTTCAAAAACTTGCAATAAATATGCACAAGTTGAGGGGTTGTCAAAATTTTTATGTTTTGTTCTATGAAGCTATTTTTAAGTTTTTTACATTCTTAGGGTTTGTTTCACAATGTACCGATAAGTTCTGCATAAGTTTCGTATAAGCAATTTCTTACTTATTGCTAGGATAAGCCCTATTGTTGCGTTTCACAAACGACAAATAGCGCTATGTGTCACTTAAAGTCCACCATAAACTATAGGCTAGTCGAAGTGGCAAATAACACATTTATCCGAGACATAGGTATGTACCTAGTGTGTTTTACAGTTAAAAATTTCAAATTGAATACAATTGTCTTTTTTTAGTTCGTGTTGTTCTTTTGTTTATTACTGACGTAAAATCATTTTGTAAAGTTTTACGTTTATCAGAGAAGAATCAGCGTGATAAATTTAATTACAATGGAGATTTTCGAGACTCTTGAAGATGAGTTTGATGAATATTTTGATAGCGTTATAACACCACGCAGGAATCCTGTGTATCGGGAAAGGAAAAACTACATGGAGTTATTAGACGAAACGGACTTTAGGACGCGTTTCAGACTCACCAAGACAGCTGTGATGTTTGTATATTCAAATATTGAGAAAGCAATTTCTGTTCCTACAGAACGGTAAGTAAGAAGGTACATGCCTACCTACAATCTGCATTTTTTAAATACGGCACTCCTATCCTCGTCTAGCTTTAGATACATAATCTATATATCTTTTATCAGCTTTTCCTTGCATATAACCAACCTACCTGTTTTTTTTAGGAATCAGGCTATAAGGCCGATTACACGCCTACTATTGACATTGAGGTTTTACGCAACGGTAAGTTTTCTTACAGTAGTAGGCGACTTCTCCGGCGTCAGCAAGGCTTCTGCCAGTCGCATTATCTACCTGGTTTCACAAGCTATTGCACGATTGCGTCCAGAGTTCATCAAATTTCCTACTAGCACTCAAGAAATCCAGCAAGAGTTCTATATGTTATGGTGTCTGGCATTGACGCATAGACTTTTTAGTATTATGTGTCACTCTATACTTCTTAATAGAATGCTAGGCAACCATGATTATTGACTGTCTTAATGACTTTGAAAAATATTATAAAAGTGTAACGTAAAAAATACTGAAATATTGTTATGACTATTAAAGTGTGTTTAGATATCCGCGAGTGACATTAGATAGAATAGGCCGTACTGTAGGAATTGCAATAATCAAAAGTGTTGGTGCTCTCGCTCAGTAGCTTCTGAAAAATCACGCTCTGTAAAGGTATATTCTTTTGTTTTATATCCTATTTACGATATCAGGTTATTGGACCCGCATCTGACCTTGAAGAGACTAATAATGGATTATTCTACTAAAATAGATATCGGCAAACTTACAGGAAAAGAAAACTGGTCCACATGGAAATATAAGATTTCCATCCTACTTGATGGTACTGGAAAAGCCCTAGAAGTAGTAGAAGGCCGTTTTCCTAAACCTACCCTCGCGGTCGGAGCAGGTGACGCTGACATTGCTAGATGTAATGCAATGATGGCCAATTATAAGAAGGCTGAAACTGGAGCTCTACTCACGTTGACCACTAATATGTCTGAGGATACGGTTAAGAAAGTCATGAGATTTAAGACTGCTCATGAAGTCTGGTTGGAGGTACATAGACTTTTTGACGGACAATCGGAAGATAGAGCTTACATTTTAGGTTTGGAGTTCTTTGGACTAAAACATGATAAGGCGGACGATATTCCAACGCACATGTCAAAGCTCAAGAACGTCTGGAACGAATTGAAGGTGGAAGTTGGCAAGATTGACTCCACAGCTAAGCTTCCTGAAATGTTTCTGATCTGTAAGGTCTTGGACACATTGAACGACAGGTTCTTAAACTTCAAGTCTAGCTGGCTGATGCTTAAGCAGACTGAAAGAATAATTGACAGTCTTACATACAAGCCATGATGATGATGATATATGTGTGCATTTGAGAGAGATCTGGCTTGTCAAGTAAGCTCCAAGGAGGAAGCACTAGTGACTACACATACAGAGCGACAAATCAAGCGCAATAAGGACGAGCAACTGATTTGCTACTACTGTTCTGGCAAAGGACACAGAGCGCGCAAGTGCAGAAAGTGGATTAAAGATGGGAGGCCACCTAAACCAACTCCAAGCACATCAGGCTCTAGCTCGAAGTCCAATTAAGTGCAACACATCTCGCTGATGGTAAACACATGCTCGTCAGGACAAACACAAGATCTTCACAGCTGGTTTGTCGACAACGGAGCAACGACGCACATTGTAGTAAGAAGTGATTTCTTCACGGAATATCATGCATTTGACGCTGATCACACAGTTACGACTGCAGACGGAACCACAATGGAATTGTGGTTCCGTCTGCAGTCGTAACTGGAAGGAAAGGGAACCGTAGTAGTAGCATCAAATGTCAATGGCAAGAAGGAAGAAATCAAGCTTAATGATGTGTGGCTAGTACCATCGTTAACGAAAAACTTATTTTCTCCGTTAGCAGCTCAAGATAGGATGCAAAACAGCATTTTTACGTCAACAACTAGAGAGTGCAAATTCGGAATATTCTATAGAAGCATGGCATCAAGCAGCGACTCACTATTCCGTACACACCAGAGCAGAATGGATGATCTGAAAGGGAGAACCGTACACTTGTAGAGGCAGCAAGGTCCATGATGTACTCAGGTGGAGAGCTACCTCAAGTACTCTGGGCTGAACTTATAAACACTGCAGCATATGTTCTAAATAGAACAGGACCATCAAGGGTTGAAGGAAAATCTCCATACGAGTTATGGCTTGGAAGAAAGCCTAGAATCTCACACCTCAGAGTGATTGGAAGCATTTGCTATGCTCACGTGCCTAAACAAAAGCGCAGGAAGATGTGCAAAAAGGCAATTAAAGGAAGACATAGGCTACGAGAATGATGACGGTTATCGCGTCTACGACGGAACGCAGACACTGAGATCAAGGGACATAACATTCGAATCAGATGTCGAGTTCAGGATAACGACGGGCGACCCCATTGTGTCAGAGAGAGCTGAGGTCGGAGACATTGGACGTGTTCTCATTCAAGAAGTACCTGAGTCACTTGTCGAATACCAGGAAAGCGATGAAAATGATCTTGAGGGAGAAAGAGCTGAAGATCAAGTTCATGTTCAAGGTGAAGCAGTTCAAGAAGATATCTGAAGTGGATGATTTCGTTGATGCTAGTGATGAGCAAGAGCAACTAATTGTAGCTGAGCCTCGATACAATCTTAGAGACAGGTCAACCATCGCACGACCTAAGAAGTATGAATGATCTAAATTCCCTAGACTTATTGGCGCTATCGATTGTACCCATGTACTTATAAAATCTCCAGGTAAAAGAAAAATAATAACATGTATTAAATTCTATATTCATCAATGTCTAAATCAGGCCTTCCCAACCTTTTTCAGGCCACGGCGACCTTTTAAGGTTTTAAAATTTTCACGGCGCCCTCACATGCCACGTGAAATCTCCCCCCCCCCTCCCCCCGTCGTTTCTCCGCTGGCCATCTCCTCACTGCTCACTGCGCTGTGTCCCTTCTCACCGTACAGCCAAGCCGAAGGATATCCAAAGAATAATCACGGGTCGCCCCGCACGTCCGGGACTCTTCTCGGAGGAGCAAGATGGGCGGCTCCCCCTGAGCTCCCTAAGAAGCTGACTAAAACCTCACCGATCTTGAGCGCCGGCTAGAATAGCTCCCATGTAGAGTACTATCATCCGCATAACAATGAATGCACCCAAGGGACAGGATGTCATTGATATGCAGAAGAAAGAGAGTTGGGGACAATACCGATCCCTGGAAGCAGAGGCACTGAAGGCACCTCCGAAGCACGGAGAGGTGTCTTCCGCCAAATGATCATCGGTGGTTCCTCGACCTACGCCCACACCGCCTTCGTGCGTGCCCCCAACTAACGCTAGTCGGGGACGAACACGAAGGCTTCCATGCGGCGCCCCCGAACCAGACGGCGTGGCGGGATATCTCTCTTGGCGACCGTGCGGCGTTAGTTGGGAGAGGCCTGCAGTCTGAGTCTAGCAGTGGACTGTTATAGGTATTGATTGATTAATTGCATGTTTATGATACTTTTACTAACGTTTTTTACGTACAAAGGGGCGCCGCGTGGTGCGGCTCACAGGTTGGGAACCTCTGGTCTAAATGATCAAATAAAGCTTCTACTTTTTATAAATAAGTACAGTTTCTTTTAATATTTTCAGGTGGAAACAGTGCAGAAGAATGGAGAAACAGGAAGTCACAATTTTCTTTTAACGTACAAACTATAGTGAGTGCGAAGTTAAAGATCTTGGACATAGTTGCTAGATGGCCAGGAGCAGCACATGACCAGACAATATTTAACAATTCTTTTATAAAGCAACGACTTCAAAATGGAGAATTCGGAAACTGTATGATTGTAGGTGATAAAGGGTATGAAAATACTTCATACCTGCTTACACCACTACAAAACCCCATGACTCCAGAAGAACATCTGTATAATGAGTCCCAAATAAGAAGCAGGAATGTGGTTGAAAGGACCTATGGTGTATGGAAAAATGGATTCCCTGTTCTATCAAAAAAAGTTTTGTTACGTGTAACTCGTTTGCAGGCTGTAATAGTAGCATGTGCAGTATTGCACAATATTGCAATAGATATGCGAGATGATCATTTTGAACCCATCCAACCAGTAGACGAGTCTGAGGAACATGATGTCAGTCAAAGCATATCAGAAAATCTGGGGGATGCAACAGTGCGAGCCAATTTAATTCATTATTACTTTGCTTCATTACTATGAAAATAAACACTTTATTTCATCATTCATTCATTTATTTATTTCATTCATTTGAGAAGAAGTCATTTATTTGAGAATTTTTTGAATGGTGTTTAATTGGTATGTATTTTGTAAAAAACTAATTATTTTTCTAATTTATTTAGCAAGTTCCTTTTTTCCAAAAGCCACATTTCTCGTTTATGCTCCCTTTTTTCCTCTTCAAATGCCCATTGTTTTCTTTTATTCAAAAACTCTTCCTCCAGAATCTTCTTTTGCAATTCTGCAATTTCTAATTTTGAATCTGCCACTCTCTCAAATGGCCTTTTTATCTTCACGCCAGCTAAAAAAAGATTTTTATTGTTAAAAATTACACCAGCTAGTATTAATATCAACATGTAGATAACACATTCAGACAGGCCATGAAAAATCAAACCCCAGGTTTTAACAGCAATTATGCCTTTGGTTGTACCATGCCACCAACTCTGTTAAATCAATTATGTTGTTTACTACTACTACTTCCAATAAGGACACCGTTGAGTGATCAGCCCTTCCGCATGAGCCATTTTACCTATTTCCCTCATAACGACTCCCATGTATGTCAGTACATATGGATTGGTACCGACGGCCTAATGTGCTCTCAGAGGCATAAATAAATATTTGTGGACATTCACACACAACATCATCTAGTCTAAATTAAGCTAATATAAGCTTGTGCTATGGGTTCTAGACCACTGATATACAGTACGGGGCCATAAGGAATGCACATCGGCAATCATCGCATTTCCGAATGCAAACGAATGCTCATTTCCATGTGCATCAATTATTAGATTAGTCGTTTATCAGAATTTGAATTTAGCAATAAGTACTTTATTATTGTTTTGTTTTGATTTCACGTGAAATATATACGAGCTGTAAAACACGATGTAACTATTTTTAATTATTGCTATAGGTATTTTTGTTAGGAAAAAATAATCTTCAAATAATCTTCATAAATATATATTTTATATAAGATCGACAAAAAGTGTAATATTGTGGTGACAAATTGCTAGGCCATCGGCCACAACACGGTTTAACCCTGTACCCTTAGTCGACTTATGCGACATATTATTTTTCTTATTCTAATAGAACACCGCACGGGGAAAAATACGGAATTAGTATAATAAAAACAAAATCATGTATATTCAATTCCTTCCATTTCACTATCTTCTGTGCTCTCATTGAGGTCTGTGTACTACTGCCACTATCAGCTGTATTTATTACTAGCCTATCCAATCTATCTATTTTGTCGCCCATAGCGTGTTGAATTCCTCGATATTCATTCTCGCATTTTATTGCACGATCGCAAACCTTTTTTCACTCATCAGCCCCGATCATGTTTAATTTTTGTCACTATCAGCTGTATTTATTACTAGCCTATCCAATCTATCTATTTTGTCGCCCATAGCGTGTTGAATTCCTCGATATTCATTCTCGCATTTTATTGCATGATCGCAAACCTTTTTTCACTCATCAGCCCCGATCATGTTTAATTTTTCAGTTAATAATGTCTTTATTGAACTTAAATTCATATCCACGTTTCTCGCGGCTACATAGCCTTTTAGTTGAGACCATATATTTTCAATTGGATTAAAATCCGGATGGTACGGTGGCAATCGCAACACAGTGTGCCCATGTTCGGCTATTATCTTGTTCACGGAAAACTCTGTAAATCTGTCCTTATGCTGACATATAATATTATATGTCTGAGGTTTTGTTAATTTATGATCAACTGAAATTTCGTGTCTTTGTAACCAATTGATCATTTCCGGTTTATTGGTGTTTGAGTTGGGGGGTCTTTCAACATATTTATTGTGATAGGGTGCGTTGTCGATAACCAGAACAGAATTGGATTCCGAGTCTGGCAACACTATCGAACTGTCAAAAATTTTAGCTCTCTGAAAATATTTTTAAAATTAATTAGTTATTTAGTATTTAAACAATTTTAAACCAATTAAAACCATTATCATCGCATTAATAGTGTCCTAAAATAGTCAGATTAATATAATAAAAGTGTTCTGTCCGTGTATTTTGGTGTAAGAAGTGACGAGTCAGGTACCCGTTTTTTTCGAATGTTAAATCTTTTCTTTTTCACGTAAATACATAATAAATCGACTGTTTCTCGTGAGTAGAATTATTATACTTGTATAAGCGTTTACTCGACGTTGACGACGGTTGGTGTATTTGCGTAAGTACATAACAATATTAAGTATAATTTATTGCCGGTACATAACCTTGTTACTTCTTACCATAAACTGTACAAGGAGCTCTATCATTTAATTCGCGTTTAATTGCACTTACTTATTAATAATATGAATACCCGTAGTCGCAGAGCTCTCGGCCGCCAGCAGGAAGAGCCCAAACTTCAGTTGGTGTTGCTGGAGCTTAAATCTAAAACGGAGCTCTGTGTACAGTTGGAAAAGGAAAGAGAGGAAAATGAAAGTCTATTGATAAACGCTCTGAATGACACAAAAAAATTAAAATGCGAATTATCAAGACTTCATGTTAGTTATGATGACATTGTTGCGGAGCGGGACCACCTTCAGTCAATTGTAGATAGGTTCCAAGAGTGCAGTGACGAGTATGAGAAAACCTTGAGGAGGACTACCTTTCTGGAACAGGAGCTAAGGGATGCCCAGGGACAGATCTCACACCTGGAAGAAGCTGCTGAGAAAGTTACTGCCCAACAAACCAATAATCTTTTTAGTGAGTTAATGAGTGGTATCCCGCAGTTTATTCCTTCTGCAAATTCTCAAAACCTGGACTTGACTACTATAGATCTTACAGGTGACAGTCCATATCAACAGGACAAGTCGGTTTTGTTTTGCAGCAGAAATAAACTAAAAAAATATCTAAAAATTAAAAAGTTCATACAAAAATCAAAAAAGCAATTAAAATTCCATAAAATGTTAATCAAGAAGTGTAAAAATATAGGTTCTTGTTTAAAATTTAGAGAACAAGCTAAATTGTCAATGTTAGAACTAGAACAGGGCCATTTAAAATATTGCACTGACACACAAAAATTAGAGTCAAAAATACAAAGTTTGCAATTTGAGCTACAATATATGACTAAAAAATATGAATGGTCCCTTAAGGACTTTACTAAATGTTCTTTAACAATAGACAAGGTACTCAAAACATCAAATGATAACACTGAGCGCCTTAATTGTTTCCTAAATGACCACTTATGCAATATTAACTGCCCTAAAGCAATTGAGCCGGTGGAGGCCCAGGGCGAACCGGTTACCGCTGAGCCCCTAGCTCCCATAATCACATGCTCGCCCAGTACATCAGTGGATATATTGTGTGACAGTGTAAATAATAGTAATAGTTGTACTAAATTAATTGTATTTAGTGATGATATTGGTACCAATCTAAGTTCATTTTTAAAACAAAACTCAAATTCAAGTTATTACTCGGTTATTAATAATTGCTATCCGGGAGCTTCATTAAGTGGTGTTATGCAAAAGATATTAGAATATAAATTTGAAGCTAACAGTAAAATAATAATTTTCTGTGCAAACAGGGGGAAAATTAGCAATGATGATTTGTCCCTATACATGAATTACATCTTAAACTTAAATGTCATACAAGTTGTAATGTTCACACTTCCATTTATAAAAGGTGTGCCAGATTCGGAAAATTCATTTAGATATAAGATGAATTTACGTTTAAATTTAATAAGTCAGTATAATAATAAATTTAATATAATTGACTTTAATTCTGTATTTAACACAAATTTGTCACATAGCAAGTTTATAGTCTATAATAATCACAAGGGTAGGTATTGTCTACCCAAATATTATAAAAGACAAGTAGCAAGTTTGCTATTTAATTATTTTTATTCTGTAGCCAAAAACTTGGCTGACAAAACTGCTTTATTTGAGCAGAGTAGTTTTAGGACTTTGGAATCTGTTCCAAGTAATTTAAATTAACTGCTGGGACAACAGAGGAATTACCCTCTAGCCAAAATTGTAAATTAATAGAGTTAAATTTAATTTCAAACCGTAATTTTATCGGAAACTGTCCTCCGAACAAAACTAAATTAAAAAATGTAAATTACATCAGCCTGGTGCATTATAATATTGCAACATTAACACAGGTCAAAGAGTTTGAATTGGAGCTGTTCATGAGCTCAGATAATATTGAAATTGTTTGTCTTACAGAACATATGCGTAAGGAGTATGAGCTCATGTTCAGTTTCAGTAGTCACCGGGTTGGTAGTGCGTTCTGCAGGGTCAACACAACACGGGGGGGATCGATGATTTTATTAAATAAGAAATTAAAATATAAGGAACGGAAAGATGTTGTGTCCCTCTCTGTAGAGTGTACAGTTGAAATATCGTGCGTAGAATTGGAGCAATTCATAGTAGTATGCGTATATAAACCTGGAGTCTCACCCTTTTGTGAGTTTGAGGAAGTAATGGATAAAGTGCTATTTAAACTTGGAAAAACTAATAAACACCTAATAGTGTGCGGTGATTTTAATGTTAATATACTTATAAATACGCGTCAGACCAATGATATCTTAAATTTATTTAAATCACACAATCTCACTAACTTATTTTTAGAGCCTACTAGATATTGTGATACAACAGCTACTTGTCTGGACAATATATACAGTGATATGTTGCCAGAAAGTAAGAGTATTATAAATAAGATAAAATCAGATCATACTGGGCAAATAGCATCTTTCAAGATCACAAGAGAAAAAGTTAAAAGACGTAAAATATTATGTAGACCAGTAACTAGTGACCGCTTGGAACGTATGCGAGTTGGACTTTGCAATAAACTTCCATTTTTAGACACTGGCTTAGATCCAAATGTAATGTATAAGTTATTTTTTGATTCCTTTTACAATGAGTTCAACTCCGTATTCAAGTCTAAGGAAGTCACAATCGGTGATAGGCCAGCCTTCAGTGAATGGGCCACTGAGGATATACATAAAAGTAGACAAAAACTGTATGAACTATACTCAGAAAGACAGCTTAATAGAACAGATGAATTTCTAAATTATGTTAAAACTTATTCAAAAAAGTTTAAAGCAGACTGCTTAGCAGCCAAAAGAAAGTATATAAGTAATAAAATTCTCAATAGTGTAGACAAAGTTAAATCTACTTGGAAAATAATTAACGCAGAAAGAGGCCAAGCAAAATCGAATGATAATAATTTTAAACTTAAAGTAAATGGTAACATAATTACAACAGATGCCGAAGTCGCTAACGAATTTGAACAATTTTTTTCTCGAATTCCAGTAGATTTGACCAGAGCCCTAGGTTCTTCTACCCCAATAGCAGAATCCTTGTTAAAAGCAAATGTTCCTTGCTGTAATGAAATATTTAAATTCAGTAAAATTAGTATACACACTGTCATAAAAACTTTTAAATCTTTAAATATTAAGAAAACTGCTGACCTCTGGGGAATTTCTGTACATTTAGTTAATTCGTTAATTGAAATGGTTGCCCCTGAATTATCAATAATATTTAATAATTGTGTTGATAGTGGTGTGTTTCCTGACTTAATGAAGTTTAGTAAAATAACTCCTCTGTTTAAATCGGGTAGCACCTCAGATCCGTCCAATTTTCGTCCTATTTCTGTACTACCCACGTTTAGTAAAATCTTTGAAAAGGTAATGCTTAATCAAATGCAAAATCATTTTAATACAAATAAACTATTCCATACTAAACAATTCGGTTTCACGCGAGGTCGGTCTACCACGGATGCTGGCATCAAATTGTTAGAGTGTATATATGAGGCCTGGGAGGAGTCGTATGATGCTTATGGTGTATTCTGCGACTTATCTAAGGCCTTCGATTGTGTCCAGCATCAGACTTTAATTCAAAAACTTGATCATTATGGAATCCGGGGGACGGCCTTGGATTTAATTAGTTCTTACCTTAGAGATAGAGTACAGAGAGTAGTTATAAATGGTAAACAGTCAAATGGTTCTGCTGTAACAATGGGGGTGCCTCAGGGTTCAATTCTGGGACCTTTTCTATTTTTAGTGTACATAAATGATCTCCCTCACCTTATAAGAGACGATCACGAGGTAGTTTTGTTTGCTGATGACACATCTTTAATATTTAAAGTTGAACGTGGACAACGCGATCTTGACGAAGTAAACAATGCCCTCTCTAGGGTAGTCCACTGGTTTAACGCTAATAATTTATTGTTAAACGAAACTAAAACAAAATGTATAAGGTTCACCTTGCCAAATGTTAGGCTCGTTAACACCAGTATTAGGATTAGGGATGATCAAGTAGAATTGGTCGATGAAACTGTCTTTCTGGGCATAAAGTTAGACTCCAACTTGCAGTGGGGGCCTCATATCGAGAAAGTCTCGGGCAGACTGAGCTCTGCAGCCTATGCCGTTAAAAAGATCCGACAACTGACAGACATTAGAACAGCGCGTCTTGTCTACTTTAGCTACTTCCACAGTGTCATGACCTATGGCATACTATTATGGGGTAACGCTGCCGACATCGAATGTATCTTTGTGTTGCAGAAAAGGGCTGTCCGGGCTATCTATGGTATGGGGTTTCGGGAGTCATTAAGAGAAAAGTTTAAGGATATCAACATCCTTACTGTGTATTCACAGTACATATATGAAAACTTATTATATACTCATAAAAATAACAGTAAATTTATTAAAAATAGTGATATCCATAACCTAAACTTAAGAAATAAGAATAAATTGGCTGTACCTAGATTTAGGCTTAATAAAATAAGCAATTCTTTTGCGGGTAATTGTATTCGAATGTACAATACATTGCCGACAGCCATAACAGGTTTGTCAGTTAATAAATTTAAAAAACTAGTAAAGCTTAAATTGTGCCAGAAAGCTTATTATAGCATTAAAGACTTTCTAGAAGACAAGACTGCCTGGCAGTGACACGAATTGCTCCTTTCTACATTTAAAAAAAAAACTGTATTAGATACTAAGATGAATAAGAGGGACCGGACTGAGTTTCTTGGGGTGTTCTTCTCAGTCTGTAGCATTTCCGAACCCCCGGTAGAGTCACAAAAATTTTGACAAACCTAAATAATTTTTTAAAAATTTCAAAGGGAATAAATTTTATTTTATTTTATTTTATTTTAGAATCATTAGGTATATTTGGAATTAATTGATTAACCAGCCACTTCTCGTAGTTTTCGTTATTCATTTCGTTGTGATAATCACCTGTAGCGTCCGTGGATTTAAAGGAGAGTGGAGACTCATTCACATAGATAATGTTTTTTCCTGCTTTGCGAAATTCGCGTATTTTGTCCAGATATTCAATTCGTTTGAGAGCTACATCGTGCTTTTCCATTAGACTTTTCTATTGTCTTTTATTTTTGTGAACGCAAATCCCATTTCATAAAGATTTTTTCTCAACGTCTTTTCAGACCCATTATAATTAATAGCCTCAGACAATTTAGCTTTTAATGTTTTTATTGTAGGTAGTTGTTTGTAACGCAGATGAAAATCGTACACCATTCTTCTAACAACATCATAATCAAAATCGTCCATATCTAAACGAAATTGTTTTTTTGGTCTCCCATTTTTTCGAGAGCTGGATTTAGTTCCACTGGAATGTGTATTATCAGTGCCAGTGCCGACTTCGTTTAATATATTGTTCAAAGTTCTTTTTGAAATTTCAGTGGCATCTGCAACTCTCTGTTGAACCTTCTTAAAATAATTACTTACATTAACATCCTCATGTTTTTTAAATTGGTTGGCTTCAGATAAAAAATATTTATAAACAATATGGATAATTTCACGTGACTGGTAGACTAACGGCTTACCTTTTTTCCCTATAGATGCCATAGTAGGTACTGATTTAATTTTATAGGGGTTTTAGCAGCTCTATATATATATTGGCTTAGATAAGCGACTGCACTCTCTCGCATTTGAACCATGACTGACAAAACAAACGTCATGGTGTGTGCGACACAGATATCGCTATACGAAGTCGAAATTAGCCGATTGCCTCTTTCTAAAGCTCGATGTGCATTCTTTTTGGCCCTTTACTGTACATACTTATATATTTCTAAATACATACTTATACATATTTGACATAGAAACAAACATTTTTGGATCACACAAATATTTGGACTGACCCAGGACCTCCAGCGCTGCAGGCAGTATCACTACCAGCAACACCACAGAGGCAGTCAAATGACCAGACTAGTGCAAATAGCTATAAGTACGATATTATATGACAACTTAATCTAGGGTCTTTGTTTATTCTAATGCTAATATTACTTGAACTCACATAAAGCAGGATGTTTCTTGGAACGCAGAGATTTTGGCTTCCAATTAGCCCACTTCTCATCATTGTCAACCCTTTTAGGTGTTGTATGTTGAACTGAAATAAAAAAAAATGAGATCATGGTTAAGGTGTGCTTATTAACAATACTGAGGGACTACAACAGGAACACTACTTACTTATCTTTTTTCTTGGAGACTGTTCATCATCCGAGTATAAACCTTCTGTAGGTTGATCATCTGAAAATCAAAAATAATTTTAAATTTAATTTTTTTTATAATTTAATATATGAACGGACCCTCCCAACCCATGGTACACCTCATTGGTTCACCTGGGTGGACCACGACCAATTATTTTTTTCCGTGGTACACCTTGGTCCACCTTGGTGTACTTCAGGCAGAATTATTTACCATTGGTCCACCTTGATAATGAACCTTTTATAGAAATAAATTAACATTCCGTATTACGTTCTATTCTAAACAAACCTCTTTTGTCAATCACCACTTTATTCTAATCTTAAGTAGGGACAAATGATAGATGGGCAAAAAGCTGGGCTTAAAATCAAAATCCGACAAGAGAATCATCGGCCTCACTGCTGTTCTTCCGCTATGGCCTGAATACTATATTAATGAAGGGTTACAATACATAAAGTCTGAAAGTTCGTCGACACCAAAGAGAATTAAATTTTTTCAATATGTTGAAGGATTTTGGCTTTCTAGGTACGAGGGCGGGTCGATAAGTCAGTGACTTTTTCAATGAAAAATAGGTTTTTAGATAAAAAGTTATTTTATTTATCAACATAGTCTCCTGTGAGTTCTATGCACTTAATCCAACGTATTTCCAGCTTTTCCATACCTTCCGAAAAAAAACATTTGTCGAAGTCATGAAAATACGCATTTATTTGAGAGAAGGTTTTTTCGGTAGAGTCAAATCTCTTTCCGCCAAGCAATTTCCTTAAGTTCGGGGACAAGAAATAGTCACTCGGTGCTAAATCTGCAGAATAGGGTGGGTGAGGGAGCAATTCTTCTCCCAAGTCACGGATTTTTGCCATAGAAACTGCACATGTGTGCACCCTTGGTTTTTCCTCATGGAAAAGACTTTTTTTCTTGGCCAAATGCGATCGTTTTTTATTCAATTCATTATTGAATCGACCCAATAAGTTGGTAAAATATTTGCCATTGATTGTTTTCCCCTTTTGAAGGTAGTCAATGTTTATTATACCGCGTGCATCCCGAAAAACGGTCGCCATGACTTTACTGACTGACAAACCAACATTTTCCTCCCTTGGCGCTGATTCCCCCGAGAAACCTACTGTTTTGACTGCTGTTTGGTCTCTGGTGTATTGTGGTGGATACATGTTTCGTCCACGGTTACGATTTGGTGCAAAAACTCGTCCATATTGCGGTTGAACAACGTCAAACACTCCTGCTAAATTGTTACACGGTTGCGTTTGTGGTCGATTGTGATCAAATGTGGCACCCATCTTGCGGAAAGCTTTCTCATACCCAAGTGTTCATTCAAAATTGAAACCACTGTGCCATGTGAGATGCCTATGGCTTCCATAATCTCTCTCACTTTCAATCTCCGATCGGCTAAAACCATATCGTGGATTTTTTCTATGGTTTCGGATGTAAAGACCTCAAATGAACGTCCAGAACGTTCCGCATCTTCCGTGCTTGTACGACCACATCTGAATTCGGTAAACCACTTTTTTACCATGGAAATAGATGGTGCAGAGTCCCCATAATACTTATCAAGCTTAGTCTTGGTTTGAGTGATGGTTTTTTTCCGCAAAAATTAAGGCTTAATAAGCACACGAAATTCACATTTTTCAATTTTCTTCTCAAAAAGTACGCTAGTCTGCTGTCAACAACTGTCAAACACAAACAAAATGACGTAGCTTGTCTAAATTTTGACAGAAGTCAACTGACAGTTGCCCGTTGATAGAAGCAGAGTTTCCATTTCAAAAAAGTGGCGGGAAATTAAAAAAGTCACGGACTTATTGATCAGCCCTCGTATTTTTATAAAATATTAAGCGTATTTTCAGAAAGGCATCGTACTAATAACGTCGCGGAAGCATTTCACTCAAAGTTACGCAAAACTATCAATAAAAGAAACACCACAGTTTTGCGGTTATTAGCAGGCTTAAAAACTATCGAGTCTTTCGCGATGTCCCATTCATATGCGAAGCGGAAAAGCACATATGTAGAAAACGACGACGACATTATTAACATACAGATGCAATTATTAAATAATGATATTTCTGTTGGTTACGCATTAGAGAAACTGCGATAATTCATTCAAGTATCAAGTAGTTCTTAAGGAATTAAGGAATTCTTTGACGCCTGATAGTCCTCATATACCTAATTATTAATTTTATTTTTATGTAGCTTAATTTAGTTTAATTAGAATTTAGTTTATTTTATTTCTTTAAGTGTTAAACATTTAATCCTAAATGATAAAGGCGTTTAATTTCAAATTAAGTACCTACTTACCTTCTAAGTAGACGCAGGTGAACCACGACCAACATAATTTATTTAAAAAAATATACGTTTGATTAACGTGTACCACGGAAAAAAATAATTGGTCGTGGTCCACCCAGGTGAACCAATGAGGTGTACCATGGGTTGGGAGGGATAACGGATAGTGATAGTTCATTTTTGTTATTAACTGGTAATAATATTTGAGTTAACTGGGCTTTACGTAACTTGTACAAAAAAAAAATTACATACACTCATTTGCAAAAAAAAACGGGCACCTAAGCAATGAACCATTTCAAATGTTAATATTGCTTTGTTTGATAATTATAGGTAGTTTTATCCTCACAATTTGGTAAATTAATAAGAAAATAATCGTTTTCATCAGTATTTCATAAAAATGTGTTACAATTTATGGGAAATAATGCTAAACCTCGCTAGTAGTGTATGTTCGCTAGTAGTGCATATGCTCATGAAGTAAAAATAAAAAAGTTTTTTTGTTTGTTTTTCTTTCATAAAGTAAAAGCAGATAAATGTTTAGTATCGAGTGTGACCCCCTCTAGCTAAAATCACAGCTTGAATTCGTCTGGGCATGCTAGCGAGTATATCCCGGATACTTGCTTGCGGAATACGTTCCCACTCCGCAGTAATCACATTCTTCAGCTCTCTGATGGTCTGCGGAGCCGGGTGTACTGATCTCACACGCCGTTTTAGAACGTCCCAGTTTAGATTCATATAATTTTTTAGGTACCAGTTTAGACAAGCTCGCAAAAACATTAGAGTTAGAAGATTTTGATAATCTTTTGTTTCACTTTCCTGATATAAAGCAATTTAAATTATTGACACGTAAGGGTATTTACCCCTATGACTACATGTCAGATTGGTCATGCTATGAACAAACATTGCTACCATCAAAATCTTATTTTTATAACTCTTTGACTAGCGAAGATATTAGTGAGGAAGATTATATTTACGCTCAAACTGTTTGGAAAGAGTTTAACATAAATAATATGGGTGAATATACTGATTTATACTTAAAGACTGACGTACTTTTACTGACAGATATATTTCAAAAATTTCGAAAGACATGTAAACAGCATTACAAGCTTGATCCTGCCTTTTACATAACTGCACCCAGTTTGTCATTTGATGCTATGTTACTTATGACAGGCGTTCTGTTAGATCTAGTGTCGGATTTGGCTATAGTAAGAATGATTCAAAACGGTATACGAGGAGGATTGTGCATGTGTTCTTATCGATATGCTAAGGCTAATCATAAGTACTTGTTAGATTATAATGCGTTAGAACCATCGAATTATATTGTGTATCTAGACTGTAACAATCTTTATGGGTTTAGCATGTGTCAGTATTTACCATATTCAAGTTTTAGATTTCTTACCGAAAATGAAATAAATAATATACAGTTTGAAAATATTGAAAATGACGCTGAGTGGGGTTTCATATTAGAAGTTGATATTTTCTATCCCAAACATTTACACGTTTACCATAACGATTTACCGTTTTGTCCTGAAAAGTGTATAGCACCTGGCGGCAAAACCAAGAAATTGATGACTAATTTATATAAAAAATATAAGTATGTTATACATTACGTTCATTTAAAGAAATGTTTAGAACACGGATTAATATTACGTAAAATTCATAGAGTCATAACTTTCCGACAAAGTCCATACTTAAAACAGTACATAGATTTAAATACTCGATTACGTCAAAAAGCAAAAAGTTCATTCGAACAAGACTTTTTTAAGCTGTTAAACAATAGTGTGTTTGGTAAGACGTTAGAAAATACCGAGAACAGGGTAATCGTTCATTTAGTGAATCAATGGAGTGATAAAATGAATCGAACCAAAAAATCCTTATGTGCTGAGAGATTGGTTGCAAATCCATACTTTCACAGTGCATCTATTCTCTCAAAAAATTTAGTTGCAATACAAATGAACCTCATCAAATTATTTTAGATAAACCTATTTATATTGGATTTACTGTGTTAGAACTTTCCAAAACACACATGTATCACTTTCATTATAATGTAATTAAACCTTTTTATAAAGATCGAGTGCAGTTGTGTTATACAGATACTGATTCTTTTGTTTACAAAATAAGTACTTATGATTTTTATCACGACTTAAGGTATAACTTTATACAATATTTTGATAGCAGTAACTATGATGAGGAAAATGTTTTTAATATACCTTTAAAAAATAAAAAAGTTCCTGGACTGTTCAAAGATGAAATGGGAGGACAATTTATTTTAAACTTTGTTGGTTTGAGATCAAAACTTTACTCTTTTAAAACGTAAAATAAAACCGTAAAAAAAGCAAAAGGAGTAAAAGCATGCGTAGTTAGAGATTTAGACTTCATAGATTATGAAAATGTTCTATTTACTAATGAAATTATACGTAGAAAAAATATCTTGTTTAAATCGATTAAACACGAAATATTTACTCAATCGGTCAATAAAATTGCATTGTCGAGTAACGATGACAAACGTTTAATATCTACAAATAACATATCAACACTAGCATGGGGTCATTCATCTATTTTATAGACTGTATTTAAAAATAATTATAGTAGATAGGTACGAACATAACTTTATAAAGTATACCAACAATTGTTTAGTTATAAGTAAATATAGATAAGTAATATTTTATTATATTATGATTGTACATAAAATAATTTATAGATTTAAATACTTACCTACACTGTTTTAATAATTGAAATAAAAACCTTATTAACTATGTAAATACATTGTTTTATTTACCAAAAGACACTGGGTATTTCCTCTTCTTCCTCTGAGCTCCTTCCCAACTAAGTTGAGCTCGAGTTTTTAGGCTAACTGCAATGCAGCTGAACTTCACTATTTTTTTACGTGAAGCGACTGCCATCGGACCTCCACACCCAAATTAGCGACATCGAAGTTCTTATACCACTACGGTGACAGACAAGCTTACGAACTATCTGATGGTAAGTGGTTAACACAACCTTTGAACGTTTGTGACACCAGAGGTATCACCCACGCGCTACCAACCTATCTTTAATTTGGCTAGTTGAACTATCCGTAACGATTGTCATAGATGTTCGTATAGCAACCGAGACCGTTAGCTTAATATGCTTTCCGAGGCACCCAAAACACTGAAACAACATTTGTGGACTACAAAAAAAAAAAATTTGGTTTCGACCCGGGAATCGAACCTTGGACTTCTGCGCGTCAGTCGGTTACAACAAGCTTACGGTCCACCTGATGGTACCTAAGTAGTTACCACAGCCTATGAACGTTTGTCACGTCACACGCGCTGCTAACCCTCTTCAGTTAAGCTAGTTGAACGATCCGTAACGATTGTCATAGATGATCGTATGGGAACCGAGACCGACATGCTTAACGTACTTTCCGAGGCATCCAAACACCGATACAAATATTTTGTTTCGACCTGGGAATCGAACCCAGAACTTCTGCGCGCTACATCTATTTTCAACCCATTATATTACTTACTAGCTGACCCACACAACTTTGTTTGCGCCACATAAGAGAGAGTATTACCTGTTCCCGTCGCATTAGTACATATTTTTTACATAACTATAAATATTTACGCAGCACACGCAACGAAGCTCTCAAAAGGAATAACTTTTCCCCCGTTTTGAAACATTTACTATTACTGCTCCGATCCTATTCGTTATATCGTGATGCTATATAGCCTATGACACTCCACAATAACGTAGCTGTTTAGTGGTGAAAGAATTTTTAAAATTGGTTCAGTAGATCCCGAGATTACCCCTTACAATTTAACAAGTATACAAACACACAAACTTTACTTCTTTATAATATTATTATTCCCTTTATTTACAATGTTCAACTTATTAAATTAAATTTTTATTATTCTTATTATATTATTAGTATAGATAATAAAGTTGATTGTATTTAATGTCCCAACAAAGTATGGAGATAGTATTAGTTACACGTTACACTACACGTTGAAACGTGATTTGAACCAGGTGTGACCTCAATCACACTACAATTTGCAGGCTTGCAATATTTACCTAAACATAATAATATATTGTTTTAATAATAGTGGTGTAGTGTAGTAGTGAATACACTTATTTTCGGTTATATTTTATTTATTAATATAATTTTATTTTCAATTTATCAAATACTAGTTTATCTATATTATACTAACCTATTTATTTATTTTATTTTTATTTTCCTAGCAAGGATGTTAATTCTTCAATTATATTTTGTTTCAGAACTCTGATACGGAGATTTTATTCAGTCAGTATGCCCAGGACCCTTATGAAGAATACAATGAAATGATTCGAAAGGAGGCTGAGCGTTGTAAAGAAGCTGAAGGGGTGGACAAACCCCCAAAACGCCGTTGTCTCTCCCTACGTCGTTCATCAAAGAAAAAAATCGTGAAAACTAAATCTTTTGTGATGAGTCGATTGCAGCGACGTGGGGTAAAGCTCATTAAAATTTCCGTAATAGACCTCACCGAGAATACTCAAACATGTGATAGTGATAGTGACAGTGAGAACGTTTTATTAAATGCTCAGTATATTGTGATGGACAATAATATAGACAGTGTGTTGGACGATACGGAAGCATTAGTTAAAAAAACATCAAAAACTTTAATAGATACTGATTTTTAATGTAGTGGCTATGTAGTTATAATATTATTGCAAATAAATGTATAGAGTATAATTTTTATTGATTTTGTATTTTAATATTTGTGTAAATATTTAAAGTAAGAATGTAAAACAAGTAATTAATCTGTAGAATAAAAAATAAACTCATTCATTCTCTATAAATATTGTTTACTTATTGAAACTTAACCTGCGTATAATACACTATTTTTATAACTCTAGAACGACTGTACTGATTGTACTGGAACTTGGTTAAGGGGTAGCATAGAACCTGGAGAAGGTCATAGGCTACTATTTATAACGTTTTTAATTTGGAACTAGGTTTGGTATATGGGAATTGGGATGGAAACTAGGGATGATAACTAAGATAGGAAAAACAGATTCTATCCTACCGCGAAACGAAGTTCGCTGGGACCGCTAGTATAATACAACATGTTGATCTGTATCTGTGCAATAATTGCATACATGACTCTCCTGCTATTACTCGTTAAAATTCCGTCAAAAAATAAAGACATCTTATTTTAAATTTTATTTTTTTAACGAGAACTCTACTGCTCAAACTTATGAAAAATAAAATATAAAAAATAGTGTCTTCTTTTTAATGGAATATTAATGAGTAATAGCAGGAGAATCATGTGTGAAATTATTGCATCGTTACAAATCAAAACTCTGTATAAAAGATTTTTTTTTTAAATTTATAACTCAGAAACGTCTGAACTGATTTGGCTTCAAATTAGTGAGGATGTAGCTTAGATCTAGGAAAAGGATACTTTTTATCACATTTTTATATCTATTTACTTTGAAGTGGGAACTGGGAACGGGAAATGGGAATGAAATAAAATAAAATATTTGATATAAAAATAGATCATGTTAGGTACATAATAATATAAAATACTAGACTTAATAATATTTTATTTTACACTTCCTTGTTCTTGCAAATACTTTTTTAAACACAATACATTTTTAAGAGCACACTGTTTTAAATGTTTACTACAGTTTAAGCTAACACTCTCATTATTGCTATATATCTGATGCAAGACGGAGAACTTCGGGCAGAGTGTTTCATCAACATCTAATACTTTACAATTTTCGCAAAGATCCTTTACCCATTTCACTTTCTCCAAACTCTTAACAATAATTACTTTATTTTCCAAGTAGGTAATGATTATACGACGGATTTCTCTATAGTCAATATATCCTTCGCTCTAATAAATTCCTCTGTTTCTTTCTATCCATTTAACTTGTTTCCTTTCTTCGCTCGTTAGATATTTAAACATGTACGGAGGTTTTATTAAAAATGACTGAATATAATCAAGAGTCGCAAAAGCTAATTCCTTTATTATAAACTTATTACATTCTCATCCTTAAAGCCTTGTATATCTAAAATGATCGTATTAGAATTCATGATATTTTTCTTACAGTACTGCTTAATGGTTTATACTCTATTATACAATCGTTCAATATAAGACAATATGCTGAAGTTTGATCTGGTATATCAATATCACTTTCAATTTCTACTCTGACATCCACAACAGGACCTGACTTAAGATTATCTGGTTGTCTAGAACAGTCTACGACAAATAATGGAGCAATATTTTTAAATTGTTTCTCATTTAATAACGGTTCACTGCGTCGACCTCCATAATATGACCGTTGAAATCTAGTGTATTGTTCATATACACTCGAGAGCAATGAATCCGGGTCACTTAAAGAATGTTAAAAATCTCGGAAACTAAAAATGATAGGTTAATGCAATAAATTGTATTTAATAGACAATGTAATACTCCTTAAATGAAAGTAAAAAAAATATGAGTCACCATACATTTTATTAACACAAAATTACATAAAGAAAAAACTGCTGATCTCTCCTTAAAACAAAAATAGGAAACATGAAATTTTTGAACTTTATTACGATTTTCTTGAATTTTAATACTTCGTATTGCCTCCTCGTGCTTCCATTACTGCGTTTACGCGGTTTGGCATGCTGTACACCAAGTTCCTTATACGATTTTGGGGAATATTCTCCCATTCCTCTGTGAGAGCAATTTTGAGCTCACGAAGCGTGATTGGGGGAGGGTTTCGTTGTTTTACGCATCTGCCTAGCTCGTCCCAAGCATGCTCGATCGGGTTGATATCCGGGCTGCGCGCTGGCCACTCCATACGAGTAATGTTCATCTCTTGAAGGTAGTCATTCACAATCCTACCTGTATGAGGTCGGGCATTGTCATGCATAAATATAGCATCCTCACCTAAATTGACCATAAATGGACCAACGTGATCATTGAGGATTTCTTCCACATATCTTACGCTAGTTAAAGAGCCGTTTTCTATGATCACCAGCTCTGTGCGACTTTCACAAGAAATTCCGGCCCACACAAGTACAGACCCACCACCGTAGGCTACTTTTTCTTCGATGCATGCTTGCTTGAATCTTTCCCCTGGTCTTCGATACACTCTGTGTCTTCCATCGTGCTTGTAGAGCATAAATTTTGATTCGTCGGAGAACATAACTTTTGACCAATCTTCAATACTCCAATTTACGTGGCTCTGGGCATACCTTAGTCTCGAAATACGATGCCCACGCTCCAGTTTAGGGCCGTTTGCAGGTCTAAGGGGTTTTAAGTTAGATTCAGCAAGCCGACGTCTTACTGTCCATGCACTTGGGTTACTTCCTCCAAGGCGTCGAAACTGATTGGTGAGTTCAGTTCCTGTGAGAAAGCGATTTCGAAGCATGGTGTTCACCAAGTATCGGTCTTCTCGTGCTGTGGTACACCTGGTTCTGCCCGTTCCTGGTCTGCGTAGGTTAGAACCAGTTTCTTCGTAACGTCGGAGAACTCTTTGTACTGTTGACAGCGACACACCGACAGTCCTGGCTGTATCGCGCTGACTCCGGCCGGTTTCCAGCATTGTAAGTATTCCGGTGCATTCTTCAGGCGTAAGCGACATAATTTCAGCTTGATTAATGAATATAGAGCACTATCAACATGGTTTATGTACCCACATAAATGACAGATTACAAACAAAAGCAACACCAAATGCTGTAATTTCGTAGTTCCATCTTCGAAAGTGGCCCTTTTTCAAATTTGATTTTTTTATGATATAACTTTACAATAACTAAGAAGTTTTAATACCTTCATTTAAGGAGTATTACATTGTCTATTAAATACAATTTATTGCATTAACCTAGCATTTTTAGTTTCCGAGATTTTTAGGATTCTTTAAGTGACCCGGATTCATTGCATTCTGTTATTCGAGAAACTTGAATTCAAATTTTCGTATGGGAAATAGGTCGAATTTAGGTATACTCTAACATCACGAACGTTACAGTGATCAAAATGAGACATATCCGATTTGGGATTATTTTTTCTATTTGTTTGTAGAGCAATAATAACAAATCTTGGTTTCTCTATTTGCGATGATGTTTTTATGGACCAAGTAGTTTTTGGTAAAGCCGGATATTCATATAAATCCCAATTCCTGAATATCATTTGAAGTGGTCGATCTTTTTCTAACAGTTTTAACATATTTATTTTTTCTTTGGGATTATTTTTTCTATTTGTTTGTAGAGCAATAATAACAAATCTTGGTTTCTCTATTTGCGATGATGTTTTTATGGACCAAGTAGTTTTTGGTAAAGCCGGATATTCATATAAATCCCAATTCCTGAATATCATTTGAAGTGGTCGATCTTTTTCTAACAGTTTTAACATATTTATTTTTTCTTTATCGGATACTTTGACATGTGGTACACGCCATATTATTTTGTTTATAATAATATCTTCTACCGTTTCACCATCGTTAAGTTTTATTGCGTTTATATTAGTATTACTTCTTAACAATATTAATTCATGTTTGCTGTTTATCACTACTTTCTTGAAATCTTCTGCAAACCCAAGAATGTTACAGAGGGGTATAGAGGCTGAAAAGCTACCTTCATTTGTACTATTTATGCCATCGATATTCCAACCCCAAGCATTAGATATTTTAGCCTCGTTTTAGTTCATTGATATTAATGATTTAATTGTGGTAGTTATACCAACGTTTTTTATTTTATCTATTTCCACTCCATTTATCTCATACCTTATGTCTTGAAACAAGTAAAGTAAACTATTATTTGTAAAATGAACACTACTGACTCTCTCTTTCGAATTTTCACCCTTTTTTACAATAACAGTTCCTTCCAAAAACAAAGTGCTTGCTGATGGTAATATATACAAGTCTTGCTGATTAATAGGTATTCTGATTTCATCGCTTCTATTGAAACTTGTTACGTAAGGCTTGTAAGAATGAAATTCAATTCCTTCCACAGAGTTGTTGTGTGCAGGAGCGGATAAAACATCTAGTATATTCATTTTAACAAACCAATTGCTTTAAGAAATGCTTAATTATTGTTATTCAATTTTATGACCTTTTTGGAGCGAGCTCTTATTGGTTTGATAGTTTGAGTAGGACTGTTATTTTTAATTGGACAAACCACATATTTATTATAACCTATCATTGTTTTCTTCTGATATGTAGATACAACTGCACTTCTTCACCTCGCAAATTTATTAAATTATTATTTATATCCAACAACCTTATCTGTATGCAGCTTATATTGGTTTGGTTTATTGGAAAGTAGATTGCGTTTTTAGGAATTTCTATAATCCTGTATCCAGGGGGAACATTAAGTGCAAATTCGTGCAAGATGTGACTGGATTGACCATTTATATAAGAACCGCTAACTATATCACATTCAATCCTTATGACAGTCGTAGGCAAAATGTTAACTGGAAACTCTGATACATGATATTTATTTGCTTCTAAGATCTGTTTTTTAAATCCCAATAAACTTCCAAATGTACCTTCTTTAGTAAAATCTATAGTTGAGGTACAAAATAACATAGTTTTTAAGGTGTTGTTATTACAATGAAGTTTTATGGATGCATCTTTTATCTCAGTTTTTTAATAGTCACCAATATCTTGTAATTCATAAGTTCCTTCAGGTATCTCAATAACATTTTTAAAACCATAGTATAATTTATTGTTTGTATTATCAAAATTTGGAATAGAATTTTATGAAGAGAAATGTAATAATGCACATTCATACTCCCCAACGAATGGCAACGTGTTTGGATAATAGGTAGATAATACTGATGAGTTTCCAGTTATCGATAAGGTGAGTGACATCTTGCAAATGATGGAAATGAAAGAGTGATATAAGATTTATAGTATTTTTATTTAAAGTATTATAATTATAATAAAGATTTATAGTATTTAATCCAAAAAGTTTGCAAATAACTTAAACACATATGTCCACAAACTATTGTGTTAAATTGTTGATATCTATCATAGTTATAACATTAATTCTCTTGGCGGTTTTAAATCACCATAGCTATCAAAATATTCACAATAATTGTTTATTTTAACATAAGCTACCCAATGCGTTCCATCATTTCTCGAATTATCTAGGTTAACTATAGCACATTCAATTCGTTTAGGTGTTTTTGGTAACTGATCTTTCATATAAACTCCTCGAAAATGTGGAATACAAGGGCCATACTTCTGAATATCGATATTAGTTAAAGCGCGATTAGGTAGCTGATCAATTAGTTTTTTGATGGATTTATAAACGATCCCTGACCTTGCTTATGCGGTTTAATGTATAGACCTTTACCTATTGCTATAGCCTCCATAGTTTTATTATGACGTTCAGTTTCTTGTAATTTTTTCTGACCATGTTTATAGTCATTCACAGTTTTTGCAATACCAGCTGCACCACCAGCTAATGCTCCTAAAGCAGATAAACCAGCAAAAATTGGGATTAAAGGTAGAATGCCTCCAGTTTTTGGTATAGGTATCATTCGAGGTACTCGAACTTTTGGAATGCATGGAACTAATTTTCTGGCAGCCATATAAGCTACATTTATTAATAACTTATTATCTTTAGGTGAGAGTTTCTTGATTTTTCTTTTTATTTTTCTAACAAAGTTATTAAAGGTCTTAACACCAGCACCAGACTTCAATTTAGCTTTCATAACTTTGTTTACTATCCACGAACTAATCTTTTCCCCTGTTCGAGCATCTTTTGCTTTAAGTCTTTGTTTAGCCATATCTATAAGACGTAAGTCGGCTTTTTGACGGTTAGGCAAGTCTGTGTAGTTTGCGTATGCGATATCGTGATGCATACAAGCTTCGTCTAACTTATTTACACCTTTATCACCACGTAGTAATCGTTTCGAAAGCTTTGTTCCTGGTCCACAATAGTTATAACCGGGTATGTGTAGTTAGAACGGTAAATGATTAATGATATTGTTTATTAGTCCACCACCTTGCATTATCCAACGAATAATGAATATACTTTAAAATTACATATCACTTATATATTTAACTTATTCCACTATTGCAGTCTTATCAATCCAACTGTTCTCTTCGTTATTTAAACCCAACCATTTTACAAACAGTTTGTTTCCTTTCTTTTTTAATACCTTTTCTATTAAATAGACACCAGGACAGGACGACTTTTGAAGCTCTTGTTCGTAAAAAGTTCCTAATATGACTTGTTTTTGATTATCTTCGAGGCGATATGTTATTGGTTCAGTGTTATTTATCTTTTTTATAGTAAATAATTCTGTTGACCAGTTAGGAGTGTATCCTTTCTCAAATATATGTTTGTACTTACTAATTCGAACTTTGTCACCAATTATAAACTTTGAACGACATTTTTGGGCTACCTTTATCATGGAATTCGTAATATTATTTTTAATGTCCGTTTCATTAAACTTATTGACATTAACAGGTGCAAATTTAATAGTACGATGTTTTGTGTTGTTATATGTCTTCACAATACCGTTCAAGCCACCATCTATCAACTTATAGTGTCCGTTCAAGCTAAAGTATTTGTACAATTTATTTTTAATTGTTTTAATAACTCGTTCTACAATTGAAGCCTTTTTGGTTAAAAATGTAGAGTACTGATTAATATTATAGTTCTGTAAAAGCTTTTGAAATGTAGAATTATAGAACTCGGTACCCATATCAGTTTGCAGATGAGTTGGTATCCTGTGATTAGTAGAAAGTATTTTTCAAATGCAAGAGAGACCTCATGTTTGGATTTAGTTTTTAATGGTTCCAACCAAACGTACTTTGAGAAGCAGTCAATAACTATTAAAATATAGTTATATCCTTTATTAAAGGTTTTTAGGTTTTGCATATCAGCTAAATATGCTTGCCACAAATCATCAATACCTTTTAAAATTACAGATCGTCGAGGAAAATTTTTACGTGCTGCTTTATGTATTTCATTGACGACTTGTTGTTTTGTCATTTTAACAAACTTTAAGGTCTATGTTTTTCGATCTTTTAATATAGATTGAATTGCGTCTTGAACTAGTTTATCAACTGCTTTTCTTGTGTAAAATTTGCTTTCCAAATGAGTGTCTATCTCAGACATTATTGTTTTTAAAGCTTTCTCTATGTGGTTTTGAACACTATTTGGAATAGAACTTTGCAATTTTCGTAAGTCATTGATTAGTACACCTTTCAATTCATCTACATATGCTTTATTTACTGCATCATCTGCGTATTGACGAGGTTTGACACCTTTTAGCCTCGATGTCTTCAAGTCATAATCTCCATAATCAGATTTTATTAATGCGTTATCATTAAAATCAAGTATTTCCGATATACGCATTCGCTTATGAATATAATGTCCAAATTTGTCTACATTCATACTAAAGGTGTATTATGTTGAACGGTATATAGTAAAATGACACACATACAATATTAGTAGACTTATTTATTTAATAATTTTGCTTTCACGTAGTTCTTCAATAATAGATATTATTTCATTGTCTAGTCCTGTGTTACCAGCATCTCGAGAAGCAATTAATAACTTTAATCTATCAACCAATTCATTGGGATCATCCCAATATACAAAATTTGTGTTTTTTTCCACATTTTTGTTAAAGGTAATCCTTTTCCTACTTTCTGTCTACAACTTGGACTTCTACTTTCTTGATCGAAAAGTGGTTTAATAACTTGCAAATATTTTTGTCCTTCATTACTTTTAATTGGTTTTTTTGAATCGAAATCACGACGATGTGCATTCGTTACAAGTAACATTGCCTTATAATTTTGCTTGTCATAGTCATTAACCAAGCTCAGATCAATGTCCTTTTTTAACAGTAACTCTCGCAACCCAGGGGAACTTTCATACTTGTGTCCGGCTACAGTAATAACTTTATCCCCCATAGTTATGTTAGAGGAACCCATCATTAACTTTCCACGTTCATTTCTTATAACAAACGGTACATCTGATAGTACTTGTGAAGATAACGACCAAGATGATGCATCTGGATTAGTACCGACTAATGACTGAAATGAAGAGTCTGATGAGGGTTCCGATTCGTTACTAGCAATACTGATATCATCTGTTTCTTTCATATCTTGGTCTTGTGGTTCTTGGGGTTCTACTTTTTCCTCCTTTTTTGTTGGAGCTAAGTGGTTATTAGTGTTGGTTATTAAATTGAGAGATTCTGTAACAGGCTTAAAAACTGCATTAAGAGCATACCTATTACTATCTTCAAAATCCTTCATTTTACGTATTTTTTTCTTGACAGCTTGTGTCGCATCAACAATTTGTTTTTTCAATGATTTATCCATTATGTAAAATATGTGGTAATCGAATAAGAACCAATTAAAGAATAACAATAAAGTGACTGCAGTCTACTCAAATATTCAAATTTCATCTAATAATACAAAAGTGTCGAAACGTTTTTCTATAGCAACCATTGTTTTTTGAACAATCTTTATTAATTACCACATAATCAAAAGGCTCTTTCCATATTAGGGAACACATTTCTCGAAATTTCATCCATGTCATGTCGGTGTTAACATGTTCTTCGTAAATATGTTTCAAATTAACTTCATCCTGCTTAAAAAGCACAATTAAGTTAGCATTATCTCTAACAAGTTGTTTAGGTATTTTGGTATAAGTTTGATTTAAATAAAAACAGTCAATCAATTTATGTTTTCCCATGGCAAAATAATCACGCATATTACTTTGATTTTCACATGCTACATCGTCAAAAATAATTACAGAATTAGGTTTTGCATCTGAAATCTTCAAAACGTCATCATTTGCTTGGTATTTCTGGAGAGTGATACCAGGTACCCTTCGTAAAACCTTTTCTAAAAAGATGTACTTCGGTTGATGTAGAGTTTTAGAATACACATAAACATTCTGAAATGTCAATCCATTTTCGTGCAATAGAAGACCAATCAATAAGTTAGTTTTTCCACAATTTGATGGTCCGCAAATGATGCAACGTACAGTGTTCGGTAATAATTCTCCATGACGTAACTTGTTTTTTGTTAAATCGTCGCTGATTGGATTGACTTGCAACGATTGTGTTTGTTTAACGAATTTCATGTTTGCTATGCAATACTGCTGGATTCGTAGGGAAAAGATGAATTTATAACATAAATATTTATAACTACAAGTAGTCGAGCCAAACTGGTTACAGAAAACGTCGTAGGTTATAAATGGTAAATTCTGTCTCATCCGGAGCGAGGCGTGTCGCAGAGTGACAGGAGGGATGGAATGCCTAAGTCTATATCTGACGACTGTGCTATTAGTGTGGAAGCGCAAATGCATACTGCTGATTTCGATGACAAAAATATTATTGGGTTATTCTACTCCACTGGGAGTGACAGAGGCGATCGGAGAGAGCTGATGGAACGGAAGGTGGAGTAGAATGCCCAATAATATACTACTGAAATCCATCCTAAAATGATAATAAAAGGAGGGGATGGGGGAAGAGGAACCCGCCTCACACCCTCGAGATTTGTCAATCCTAACTTACAACCGTTAAGGATAACCCCAACTAATTGTATGGGAGGAAAGACGAACCGAACTCCTCAGGAAAGGAATTTTGGGTGTGGGATAGAAAAAATTACTTGTACCCTCCAGATTGTTGCCGTGAACAAAAAAGTTTAGGCGCCGAATGATTATGGTTCGTATTTGCAGCCTTTATGTCGCCATTCTTGTGGAGAGTAATCTTAGCTGGACAATTGTTGCTCGATTTCTTCGAACAATATTGATGACATATAGACGGTCCTTTTTAGGGTTTCGTCGCCAAATGGCAAAAACGGAACCCTTATAGATTCGTCATGTCTGTCTGTCTGTCTGTCTGTCTGTCTGTCCGTCCGTGTGTCACAGTCACTTTTCTCCGAAACTATAAGGCCTATGCTATTGAAACTTGGTAACTAGATGTATTCTGTGAACCGCATTTAGATTCTTATGTAAAACTAGAAAAAAAGCAGTAAATTTTGGGGGTCCCCATACTCAGAACTGAAACTCAAATTATTTCTTTTCATCAAAACCATACGTGTAGGGTATCTATAGATAGGTCTTCAAAAATGCTATTGAGGTATCTAACATCATATTTTTCTAAACTGAATAGTTTGCGCAAGAGACACTTCCAAAGTGGAAAAATGTGTGTGTGTCCCCCTCTAACTTCTAAACTAAGAGAATGATAAATCTAAAAAGAATATATGATGTACATTGCCATAAAAACTAGCAACGAAAATTGGTTTGAACGAGATAGAGCTGGTAGTTTTTTTTATTACGTCATAAACCGCAATTTTCGGTTAGAAAAATCACTACCACTGCAAACGTGTTAAAACATCAATCAAAGTTACAACGATAAGAAGTTTTATATTATGTTACTTGCTGCAACGAAACCCTTCATGGGCGAGTCCAACTCGCACTTGGCCGGTTTTTTGGAGAAAGTGTAGTTTTCGTATAGCAGCACAGGCCTTCCATTCAACTGTATAAACTTGTACTTAGATACTGGAATTTCAAAAAAAAAAGTAAGTATAAACTGTTTAAGAAGCGAACGTCACAGATGCAAAGTCGAATGAATATAGAACCTATATGAGTTACCTTGCAACTGTGGTTTCATTCTATTCTAGCCGATCGATTCGTGGTGTTTCTATTTATGTATTACTAGCGGATGTCCCGCGGTTTCACCCGCGTAGTTCCCGTTCTCGTGGGAATACGGGAATAAAACATATGCTTATGTTCACCGCAAAGAGTGTAGCTTTCCAACAGTGAAAGAATTTTTCGAATCGGTCCAGTAGTTCCGGAGCCTATTCGTTACAAACAAACAAACAAACAAAAAAACAAAAAACAAATCTTTCCTCTTTGTAATATTATTATTAGCCCACACAATTCATCGCTGACAGGTGGGTAGTTGGGTAGTGGGGAGAGTGCCTAAAAAGGCGGAACACAGCGTGCTGAGCTCATTCGCTGCCAAGCAGTCCTGAAGATGCCTCGTGTGTAGGCGAAACACGTGTACCTTGTAGCCTTCTAACCTAACCCATCCGAGTCGGGGTGTTAGTGTAAAATTCTGTTCCTGTTTTTGCTTCCTAAGTGGTAATAAATGAACAGGGCGACTTTCGGCAGCAATTTCTTGGAAAGGACTGCTATGTAAGAAACATTCCAAGGCATACATAAAATGATGTACTGATGTACAGTGCTTTTTATAAAGCCAAAAGACCAAATGGTCTATTGGCTTGGCAGAAAACAATGCTTAAGTAGGGCGCATCCTGTGGTTGGATGATCTAAGGTTAGGATAATTGAGTTCACATTTAGTTATTTTTGTTTATTTTTTGTTTTTATTTTGTATTTTTGTAAGATTTTGTAAGATATTACCTACCTACATATCTCGTGATGCGCTGTCCTGGGAGCTAGTTGAAAACCAGCGACGGGTACTTGTACCCGGCATTATGCTGAACTGGCTCCTATTTTGGTGCAACGACGGGTTAATTTTAATTTTTGTTTGTGTTTATAGTTTTTTTTTATGTAAGTGTTATTGCATTAAAATAAAGATATTTTTCTTTCTTTCTTCTTTCTTTCTTTCTTTATACCAACCAATAGAACACATGTCTTATCAGCACTGTCTGCTGTTGGAAGTTGAAATTAGGAGTAGCTCTCAAAAGATTAGTACTAAATCATAGAGAAGAAAAATAGATTACACACATTACCTATGCTTCGACGGGCATTCTATACAATGTCTAGGTATTCTATACATTTCCTAGGCAAAGTGTAAAATAGTTTAAACAGTTAATATCATTTCATACATTGTCTGAACGACCCCGTCATTCTATACAATGCCTAGGTATTGTATAGAATGACTGCATTATACACATTGCCTATAACATATCCACTACTCAAAATATTTTAGAAGCCTGAGTTTTATTATTAAGAGAAAAAAAAGTTGTATAATACCGAAACAGATTTGTCAATATCTAGGCTTCATATTGAACTCTGTCCAGTACACTTCCCCAGAATAAAACAAAATCTATCTACAAAACTTTACAAAATGTCAAATGTTGAAAATTACCGCATAGGAGAACGCACAGTAAGAGAAATAGTGAAATTATTTGGAATGTGCTGCAACCAATAGTAATTCCAAAACCTAATGAAGAATTGTAGATGAAAACAGCAAAAGATTTCTGTGAAATATGGAATTTTCCTAATGCGCTAGCAGCTCTTGACGGAAAACATATTTTAATTGAATCTCCGCCACATAGTGATTCTAATTACTTTTGCTACAAAAAGCATTTCAGCCTCGTGTTATTATTATTGGTAGATGCAAATAAGACGTTCATCGACGTAGATATTGGAGCTTATGGTAAGAATTCAGACGCGGCTATATTGACGTAATTCGAACATGGGAAAAAAATTGATGCAAGGTAATTTTGGAATCCCAGCTCCAAAAATACCAATGGAAGGTAATCAGCCCTTGCCACAGGTTATTGTTGGAGATGAAGCTTTTCCAGTGTGTACGAATTCCTTATTTTTAATATACATATACACTCGAGAGCAATGAATCCGGGTCACTTAAAGAATGTTAAAAATCTCGGAAACTAAAAATGATAGGTTAATGCAATAAATTGTATTTAATAGACAATGTAATACTCCTTAAATGAAAGTAAAAAAAATATGAGTCACCATACATTTTATTAACACAAAATTACATAAAGAAAAAACTGCCGATCTCTCCTTAAAACAAAAATAGGAAACATGAAATTTTTGAACTTTATTACGATTTTCTTGAATTTTAATACTTCGTATTGCCTCCTCGTGCTTCCATTACTGCGTTTACGCGGTTTGGCATGCTGTACACCAAGTTCCTTATACGATTTTGGGGAATATTCTCCCATTCCTCTGTGAGAGCAATTTTGAGCTCACGAAGCGTGATTGGGGGAGGGTTTCGTTGTTTTACGCATCTGCCTAGCTCGTCCCAAGCATGCTCGATCGGGTTGATATCCGGGCTGCGCGCTGGCCACTCCATACGAGTAATGTTCATCTCTTGAAGGTAGTCATTCACAATCCTACCTGTATGAGGTCGGGCATTGTCATGCATAAATATAGCATCCTCACCTAAATTGACCATAAATGGACCAACGTGATCATTGAGGATTTCTTCCACATATCTTACGCTAGTTAAAGAGCCGTTTTCTATGATCACCAGCTCTGTGCGACTTTCAGAAGAAATTCCGGCCCACACAAGTACAGACCCACCACCGTAGGCTACTTTTTCTTCGATGCATGCTTGCTTGAATCTTTCCCCTGGTCTTCGATACACTCTGTGTCTTCCATCGTGCTTGTAGAGCATAAATTTTGATTCGTCGGAGAACATAACTTCTGACCAATCTTCAATACTCCAATTTACGTGGCTCTGGGCATACCTTAGTCTCGAAATACGATGCCCACGCTCCAGTTTAGGGCCGTTTGCAGGTCTAAGGGGTTTTAAGTTAGATTCAGCAAGCCGACGTCTTACTGTCCATGCACTTGGGTTACTTCCTCCGAGGCGTCGAAACTGATTGGTGAGTTCAGTTCCTGTGAGAAAGCGATTTCGAAGCATGGTGTTCACCAAGTATCGGTCTTCTCGTGCTGTGGTACACCTGGTTCTGCCCGTTCCTGGTCTGCGTAGGTTAGAACCAGTTTCTTCGTAACGTCGGAGAACTCTTTGTACTGTTGACAGCGACACACCGACAGTCCTGGCTGTATCGCGCTGACTCCGGCCGGTTTCCAGCATTGTAAGTATTCTGGTGCATTCTTCAGGCCTAAGCGACATAATTTCAGCTTGATTAATGAATATAGAGCACTATCAACATGGTTTATGTACCCACATAAATGACAGATTACAAACAAAAGCAACACCAAATGCTGTAATTTCGTAGTTCCATCTTCGAAAGTGGCCCTTTTTCAAATTTGATTTTTTTATGATATAACTTTACAATAACTAAGAAGTTTTAATACCTTCATTTAAGGAGTATTACATTGTCTATTAAATACAATTTATTGCATTAACCTAGCATTTTTAGTTTCCGAGATTTTTAGGATTCTTTAAGTGACCCGGATTCATTGCTCTCGAGTGTATTAATAATAAGGAATCATCCATTTTGTTCTTTTTGACAACACGGCGCAGTGGGTCATACTAGTGGCGAACTGATTTGTGTGACGTAACGTCACTGACGTTACCATCACGCAAGGCATTTTTTGTTTAAAAATGCTGAGTTTCAATGCGGCCAGTGTTTTAAAATAGTATTTTTGCTATAGGTATCGATCGAGTATTCGATCTTTAAGATATGAGGCCACAAAGTCCAGAGCAGAGTCTTTGATACCATAATAAGCCCTTTTTCGTAATAGAGTGTTATGATCAACGCAATCGAAAGCCTTGGACAGATCGCAGAATACCCCGATGGTCCTGCCGATTCACACACCTGCGTCAGTAGTAGAACGACCTCTTGTAAACACATAATGCTCGTTGTGTAGTAACATATGTGATTGTAATTGCTGCAGTATACAGGATGTCCCACGGCTATGCCACATGGAGGGAAAGTACCTTAAATATTGTAATTGGAACATTTACCTGAAAGAAGACAATATTTGAATTTAAAAAACAACTTAAACTGCATTCATAGGTTTTTAAATAATTACATTCATATTATATACAAAGTTCACCGAGTGGTTTCTCGCACGCCCCCGGTCGGAGCAGGGAAGCAACACATACAGAATCAACGACCAGTAGTCAGCTGTTTACCGATGCGCTATCAAAACAGTCGCAGGCGCCGCAATCTCATTCTGTAACGTTCAGTCATCAAAACATTGCGGGTCTTGATAGCAAGACAAAGAAACTTGAAGTGTGTTAAGGCATCGGCCACTAAGGGAATTGCTGACACATTGCTGACACGAAGTACACTCATTCCACCTTGGCAACAGGAAACGAGCACGAGGCGCTGACACGTCAATTTACCTAATGCGCACATGCGCCCGCTTCGACGAAATTACGCCACTTCGTATCTTACATCGATCGTAGTCGATTCCTTTAATTGTAACATTTTTTTATTGTAATTTTGAATTATTAATTAAATTAAGTTGAAAGCATTTTGGTTTTTTTTGGAACCATCGGCTGCAGGTCTTAATTAGTGTTATTAACCGAAGCGTTGTCTTGTGATGTGCTTATACTTACGGAACATTGGTTGCGTAGCTACGAACTTAATTCTACTTCGCTAATGAATTACGATTTGATTTCCTCGTACTGTAGACCGCAAATCGAGCGCGGTGGGAGTTGCATTTACGTCCGATCCGGTATCAAAGCTTGTATGTAACAAGCAAGATTATTGTGACTTAGCTCGTGAACAAATATTCGATGTTTGTGCGTTGCATCTTTTGTATGACAATATTTTGGTAATTGGTATTTATCACTCAAATTTAACCAGTCATTCAGATTACCTCATTCTTTTCGAAAGTCTTTTAGAGAAAATTACTGATGAAGGGCACAGTGCCGTTATTATGGGGGATATTAATATTAATTTGTTAGTTAGTACGACAATACAAAAAAAAACTTCTAGATCTTTTATGTACATAAAACTTTACCCAATTAGTGGATTTTCGCACCCGTGTTGAGGGCGAGCGTGGCACCATGCTCGATCATGCGTACACGAATATTACCACTGATCGCGTCGTCGACGTACTTGCAGTGGAAACACGCCTTAGTGACCACAATGCGCGTTACCATTAGGAACGTTAGGGCTCCACCCGTTCAACATGTATTAAAGCGCCGATTTAACTTGGCTAGTAAAATGCAATTTGCTGCGTCCATTGACTCTGTCGACTGGGACGACGTCATGGAAAAGTGTCACCCGTGCTGCAGTTCGCTAGCAGAGTCCATAATAAATATCATAGTCAATAAAATCAACATCTGTTTTCCGCTAAAAAATATTATGTAAATGCAAATCAAAAACACTGGGTGGATAAGGAAACATTAGACTTAAAATATTTAGTTTCCGATATATTACAACTAAAGGCTAAATTTCCGCTCAATGATACAATCATTCAGCTGGCTGACTCGGAGTCATTAAGAATGAATTTTGTGTGGGTAGTCATACAATAAACAACAACTTTTTAAGCTCTCGTTAATTAATTTAATTTAAAATAATTTATTTCATTTATAATAATTGTTTTTGGTACATTCGAATGATTGCATAATACACTCACCAGCTGTGTGTTATCTCCATCCAAGTTATCCAAAATAAAAAGATATTCACTGATCAACAACTGGCACAAATATGGAAGCATTTAGGGATACTTTTGCATCTACCATGAGTGCAATTGAAGGGGTTTGATACTGTATCTCAACAGTCATAAAATCGACAGTTAAAACATCAACACCGTAAGACCAACGATTCAAAATCTCAACACTTCAGAATGTCAGCAGCGTAGTAGGTCAATAGTTCACGATATCAAAGTTAAAAATCTCAACATGAAAAAATTTGGTTGTTACTTAGTGAAAGTGATACAGATATACCTACATATTTTACTATAGGTATATAAAATTCATGTTTAGTTATCTATTAATATGCCAGATAGCGATATATAAAATAAGCAGTCAGTAAATCTAGCATTATCTGTAGTTTTGATATTACAATACTTGTACCCAGGTTTGAATCAATATAGTACAGGAAACATTAATCATTATGTGTCATATTGAGCTGAAAGAATAGGAAATAAAAACAATTCGTAATATTGTAAAAAGTAAGTAGTACAAGTTGTCGATTTATGACTGTTGAGATACAGTATCAAACCCATTAAACCATACTTTTACCCTCATTTTCAAAATGAAAAACAATCCTTACGCGGTACTACCTACCTACACTATAAAATAACACTAACACTACCCACAACTTGTACTACTTACTTTTTACAATATTACGAATTGTTTTTATCTTCTATTCTTTCAGCTCAATATGACACATAAATGATTAATGTTTCCTGTACTATATTGATTCAAACCTAGGTACAAGTATTGTAATATCAAAACTACAGGTAATGCTAGATTTACTGCTCTCTCGCTCGAGGCCATGGTGCGAGCCATGCTCTCCAGCGGGAGTAAGTGGGACTGCGCCGCCTCTTTCTGCGAGCAGGTCATGCTCGCGAAGGAGGCGGCGGGCCGGGTGCGGGAGAGAACTCTCCCACCCGAGTTCCGCAGTCGGCGCCCTGGGCGCCGCCGACGTGTCGTGCCGAGGACTATCGGCCTCCATGACCGGGGGTCTGAGGACGGTGAGAGGGCCGCTCACCGTCCTTACAGAAGCAGGCCCATGACGGCAGCGTGACGTGAGCAACTCACGCACGCCCCCCCTTAGAAGCGGGGTCACACCCGAAACTCCCCATAGACGCGGGATTGCACCTGAAGCACCCCCTGGGCGAGGCCGCAGTGGCGGCCGTAGGTCTGTTGGGAGTCACGGGACATCCTTCCTAAGGGCCTACCCGGGGCTCTCAACCATAACCTGCTGGGCGTTACGTGAGGTTTTTTAGTCGGTAAGAGTCCGGCATGGCATCCTACGAGGATCTTCCCTCACATCAAAAAAAAAATTGTAGATTTACTGACTGCTTATTTTATATATCGCTATCTGGCATATTAATAGATAACTAAGCATGAATTTAATATACCTATAGTAAAATATGTAGGTATATCTGTATCACTTCCACTAAGTAACAACCAAATTTTTTCATGTTGAGATTTTTAACTTTGATATTGTGAACTATTGACCTACTAAGCTGCTGACATTCTGAAGTGTTGAGATTTTGAATCGTTGGTCTTACGGTGTTGATGTTTTAATTGTCGATTTTATGACTGTTGAGATACAGTATCAAACCCCAATTGAAGAACGGCTAGCAGGTTTTGAGTCAGATCTCCAGCGAAACACTAAGGCTCCAAGTTCCCCAAATCTGGTGAGTCTGGCTACTGAATTCTCGAAATTTAAAAGCTTTGTGCTGAGTACCTTATCTGCCTTCCGTACTCAAATGGAATATCTGGCACGTGAGTTGGACAATATTGAGATGCGGGGTCGTCGCAGGATACTGTTGATGCATGGCATTCCTGAGGAGCATGCTGAACAGACGGCACATGTTGTAGTTAAAGTTATTTCTAATAACTTAAAACTGTCTGATGTAACTACTGAAGACATCAAGCGATGCCATAGGATGGGACAATCTTCAGATGCCAGCAAACCCAGACCTATCCTTATAAAGTTCCAATAGGTAGCAGTCTGTGACAAGGTTTGGTTCACAAAAACTAAGTTCAAGGGTACTGGAATTACACTGTCCGAGTTTCTGACCCGCACCAGACATGAAGCTTTTATGGCTGGACGCGAACGTTTTGGTGTTTCCAAGTGTTGGACGCGAGGAGGGCATGTTTTTATCCTGGGTCCTGATGGCACGCGGCACCGTATAGCATCAGTTAACGATCTCAATCGTATGGATTCTGAAGCGCAGAAAGCAGCATCCGACGCGAAGACCACGACGAAGTCCAGGCGAGCCATAAATAAAAAGTAGAACAGTTTCACAGTGCAGCTTTTTGCTGGCTCTTTGACCGCTTGTCGTGGGCACTGCATCTTGGTACTTTTCATTTTGTTTTTTCTTTCAATAGGTCTCTTTAAACTGGTAAGTTTATTGCATAAATAGAATCTGAACCTATCCATAATTTAACTTGAATGTCATTGTGATCACATTAATTCCTTTGTTTATGTATGTACCTACTTCTAAATCTTCTATCCAAATCTGTCAACTTCAACATGGTTGGTTATTGACATTGACATATTTTGTTTGACAAGACTTTTTTTTTTCTGCCAAATCCATTTGCATGCCTCGAGCGGGCGGTCGGCCATAGACCATGCGGCCTAGTGAATTGTGACTTTTTTTTTCTTACTTGTTTATTTTTTTTTTTGTTATGTGTGAATATTCTTTCACTTTTTTTTTAGTTTATAGCACAACTGCGTGGTGGACAGAACAGCTTTGAAGACTAAAATATTATAAATTGTTATTGTTAAGTACTTATTATTTTATTGGACATATTTATCTTCTTATATTAATTTATATCTATATTTTATTATTTATTTTTTGTAATATTTAGAGTGTATTAAGTATACATAAATATATATATATATATTGTATTATTATACTTGTATTATTATAACTATTTATATTGATATTATTTAAAATTATGTTAAATGCATTAAACATCAGTAATGATGACAACAGTTTTAGTTTTAAGTTCCAAGAATTTTAATGTAGTCCATATCAATGCACAGAGCATTCACGCCCATTTCCCAGAGATGCAGACGACTTTTAGTTGTAAAAATATCCACGCAATTCTAGTTTTAGAAACGTGGCTAAATCCTTGTCTTCCTTCTATTCCTTATACTTTACCTCATTTTCATTTAATTCGTAACGATCGCACTACCAAGGGTGGTGGAGTTGCAGTTTACTTACGTGATTATATTAACTACAACGTCCTGGAGATGTCACCTCAGCCTCCGCCCTCGAATGCCGGGGAATCCATATTTATTGAGGTGGAATTGTATCACAACAAAGTGTTACTTGGTGTCTATTACTCCTCCTCTTCTGAAATTAACTTCTTCTCATCTTTTGAAAGCTTACTAGAACGTCTCTCTTCCCTCATACAGCAACACCATAATTTTAGGCGATTTCAACACCTGCTTACAAAAAACTGATCCTCGTTCGCTTGCACGGGCCTCTACTTTCTCTAGCATTGTTCACTCCTCTAACTTGTCTATCCTACCTTTAAATGTCACTCATCATTTCCCAAATTGTGCTCCATCCCTTATTGATCTCATCCTTATTTCTTCCACTGAATTAGCTGTCAAGCATGGACAATGCACAGCTGATGAATTTTCATACCATGACTTAATCTATCTCTCATACAATCTTCGCCCTCCCAAATCTAAATCCAAAATCCTCATGCAACGCAATTTTGGTGGCATGGATGTTGATAAACTAAGTGAGGATGCTTCAAACATTGATTGGAGTTCACTATTGCAAACGAACTGTATTGATAAAAAAGTTAGTATCCTAACAAATAAGTTAATTGAACTCTATGATCAACATGCTCCAATCCGTGCAGTAAAGGTGCGGCACCTGCCGTCGCCTTGGCTTACAGATGAAATCAAAGCTCTTATTGCCAAAAAAGCTGCAGCCAAATGTAAGTTTAAGCGTCGGCCTACACCTGAAAACCGTGAAAAATATATATCCTTAAGAAACTTCAGCAGCAAGGTGTGTAGGAAAGCACAACGCCAACATATCCATAAATCGGTCCAGAACGGGGACCCTGCGAAGGTATGGAAATTTCTTAGAACACTTGGAGTTGGAAAGCCTAAACAACAGGAAATCCCAAAAATGCTTAACATCGAGTCACTAAATCAGCATTTCTGCTCGTGTTCGAGTTATGATCAATCGAGCAAAGCTAGTACTTTACAATATCTTTCATCAATTCCAACTCCTTCCTTCCAACCGTTCTGTTTTGAACAATTATCTGATTGTGGTGTTAAGAGGTGCATAATGTCGCTGAGTTCCAACGCTGTTGGCACTGACTGCTTGAGTCGTAACATGATCGTGCCTATTCTGGACGAAATCCTTCACATACTGTGCCATGTCTTGAATCACTCCTTATCTTGCAATGTATTTCCGACAACGTAGAAAGAGGCACAAATTACCCCCATTCCTAAAAAGCCGAACCCCAAATTCTTTTCTGAGTATCGTCCCATAGCCATTTTACCATTCCTTTCAAAAATCCTCGAACGTCTTGTACACGGCCAACTGAGCTCATTCCTCACCAGAAACCTCCTCCTTAACCCTTTCCAATCAGGCTTTCGTCCGGGATATAGCACGACTAGTGCATTGATTAGTATTACTGATGACATTAGGCTGGGCATGGAGAACGGGAATCTCACTGTACTATCCCTACTCGATTTTAGCAATGCTTTTAATACAGTGGATTTCCAAGTCCTGCTTGGCGTATTGCGCTCAATTAACATATCTCCAACAGTAATTGATTGGTTTCACAGTTACCTGTTCGGACGACGGCAGCGTGTACGCATTGAGGAATCATTTTCCTCTTGGTGTGATACGACTGTGGGCGTACCGCAGGGTGGCGTTTTATCTCCTTTGCTTTTCTCTACTTTTATAAATTCCATCTCAAAATCTTTACTTTCATCCTACCACCTTTATGCAGATGATTTGCAGATATATATGCAAGCTCCAGTCCATGAACTCAATGAGGCTATTTCAATTATCAACTCGGATCTAAGGCGAATTTGTAAGTGGAGCAAGCAGTATGGACTTAGCGTGAACCCCTCCAAAACCCAGGTCGCTGTGATCGGAAGTTCCAACATGGTGTCACGAATAGATAAGGCACAATTGTCTGACATTATGTTTAACGGAGTTGTGTTACCTATTAGCACAACTGTCAAAAATCTGGGCGTTCTGATTGATAGCACGCTTTCTTGGCGACCCCAACTACAAGAAGTTAGCCGAAAGCTGTTCGCATCTGCAGGTTCATTACGTCGACTTCGTAATTTCTTGCCAAAGGCCACTAAAATTGCGCTTTTTCAATCGCTCCTCCTTCCCATGCTAGATTATGCCGACGTCTGCTATCTCGATATCACTGAAGAACAACTTGATAAGCTTGAGCGCCTACAAAATTTCTGCATAAGATTCATATTTGGATTACGCAAATATGATCATGTTACCGAATACCGCAACATGCTTGAGTGGCTTCCAATTCGCCTTCGACGGAATGCTCACATCCTTTCTATGCTTTACAATATACTGTTCAATCCACATTCCCCAACTTATCTCAAAGAACGATTTATGTTCCTTAATGACACACATTCAAGATCCTTGCGGTCGTCGGAATCTTTGGTACTGGTTGTTCCTGCTCATTCGACTAATTTCTTTGATAAATCGTTCACCGTACAGGCTGTACGATTATGGAACGCACTACCTGTAACTATTAGACGGGCCCAATCTCTAGTTATTTTTAAGCGTTTGGTGAAGGAACATTATTTGACTTTGCAGGGGTTTTTCTAAGTTATATTATATATTGTTAGGAGGTAAATAATGTTGCATTAAGTCATATTTATGAGAGTATCCTGGCTATGTGTATTTAGATGTATTTATGTAGGTATTTATGTATGTATGTATGTATGTATGTATGGATGTATGTATGTATATTTGTATGTATATATGTATGTATGCATGTATGTATGATATGTACTTTGTGTATGTAGGTATGTGCCTATGTAAGTATTTATGCGTTTAGTGTTTGTATTGCAACTATCTATTGCTTCATATTTCTGCACCAAAAACTACCCATCTGACTTACAATTAACATCTTTTCTGTCCATCCCAAGGTTGCCTGTCAGATATTGCTGTACAGCGATAAGGCCGCCCTTTGTACAATATTTTGTAAACATTTTTTTGTAAAACTAGTTTTAATATGGTGTACAAATAAAGTTTATTCTATTCTATTCTATTCTATATAATAATCTTTTAAAAATAAAGCGCACTCAGTTTTATTCTGATCAAATAAATAAGGATTCAAATAAGTCAAAACGTATGTGGAGCATAATCAACAATGAATTGGGCCGTGGGAAACGCGAGCGTATCGACTACACCGACCAAATTAGAAAACCAGACGGGTTACGTTATGAGTCTAAAGGGGAGTTGGTGGATGCGCTTAAGGATGAATTTATTACAGCTGCGAGCCAGTGTGGGGCCCCGGCGGCGGAGGCGCAGCGAGCTGTCTCCGCACTCACTGCGCGACGGACCGCGAGCGATTGCTCATTGCGATTAGCACCCTTCACGCCTTTCGAGGTATTATTTATAATCAGTCAGTGTATTGCTACAAAAACAAGCACAGATTATTACGGTGTGTCACCTGATATTCTGAAGATGGCTGCTGTCCCTCTAGCCAAACCATTATGTCACCTGTTCAACGCTTGCATGTGGCAGGAAACGTACCCAGCATCGCTGAAGAGGGTTCGTATATGCCCCCTTTATAAAGGAATGGGTAAAAGAAGTAATATCAATTCATACCGCCCAATATCATTAGTGCCCGCAGTGAGCAAGATACTCGAGACGGGGCTAAATATAAGGCTACTGTCGTTTTTGAGTGACCGCGACGTTTTGTCAGATAGACAATACGCGTACAGGCGGGGTCGTAGTACCACGGACCTGGTGCGCGAAGTTGTGTGGCGGGTGCTGAGTGCGCGGGAGAGGGGCGTCGCCCTCTTATGCTGTGACCTCTCCCGCGCCTTCGATAGTGCCGATAATTTACTTGTAGCGGATAAGTTGCAGTTCTATGGGATTCGTGGTCCTGTGCTGGGGTTGTTTACATCCTTTATATCGCAAAGGACACAAGTGGTTGTGGGTGATGGGGGGCGCGTCAAATCCTCTGAGCGAGTAAACTTGATAGGTGTTCTGCAGGGCTCGTGTCTCTCTAATACGCTGTTCAGTTTGCTACTGAATGATTTGCCTGGGGCGATCATGAACACCGAAATATTTATGAACGCGGACGATGTGGCAGCTGTAATTGCCGCACCGACAGATCAGCTTCTGGAGCGTAGCCTGAATACTGTGGTCGAGCAGCTGGAGCGCTGGTTTCGGACAAATGGTCTAGCTCTAAACAGGGACAAAACCTGTTACATGGCGTTTAAACTGAATGGACAGTATCGTCATAAGTTTCGGGAGGCCGCTACTGGCACTATTCTTGAACAAGTCACCTATGCAAACCTGCTGGGTTTTCAAATAGACAGCGCTCTTGCCTGGGATGAACACATCGAACAGATGTGCGCAAAACTCAGGGGGGCGTACTTCGCGTTACGTAGACTGGCGTTGACCGCGGAGCGTGATGTGGTGCGCTCGTGTTACTTTGCCACCGTGCATAGCCGTATAGTGTACGGCGCTGAGCTGTGGGCGCGTTCGACGGACACTCAACGTGTATTTGTTATGCAGAAGCGAGCCATACGTGCGATCGTAGGTGTGGTTGATGATATTTCATGTAGGGAGTATTTTAAAGATTTAAAAATATTGCCACTGCCGTGCGAGTTGATCCGCCAGGTGGCACTTTTTACATTCCAAAACATTGATGTGTTTAGGCGCCATGGAGTGCACGGGAGCCGTGCGATGCGCAGTGATAAATACTATTACCGGCTTCTGACACCACCGCACAAGCTAAGTAAATCCGAAGCATCGGTTTATATAATGGGACCGTCAGTGTACAACGGATTAAGGATGCAACCTCCATTGCGTCTTTCAGTAACAGACTAAAAAAATGGTTACTTAAACGTAGTTTCTACAGCATAGACGAGTATTATGACCTACCAGTACTGTGACTGGTAAACTAACGTGTTTTTTTATGTTATTGCTAATAAGCTGCTATGTATAGTTGGAATGATAAATTGACCTGTAACAAATCTGTTATCAATAAAGATATTGTATTGTATTGTATTGTATTGATGTTCGTCGTGTTGCCTATCAAATGGCCAAAATCAATAAAATTGATATTCCAGAACTTTGGAAGAAAGAGGAGATGGCAGGGTTTGAGTGGTTACGATTAGTTAGACGGAGAAATCCTGATTTATCTCTTAAGAAAACCCCAAGCATGTAGTCTTGCGCGTGCTACATCATTCAATAAAGAAAATGTAAAAAAGTTTTATGAAAATTTAAAAACTGTTATGCAGCGCGATCCATCATTTGGGAATGGCTGCAGGGTCTATAATTTAGACGAAACTGCAACCACCACTGTACAGAAGCCTAAAAAGGTGAATCAAAAGAAAAGCGAAACATTTGCTAAATTACTAGCGGAGAAAATGGGATATTAGTTACTACATGCGCTATTGTCTGTGCTTCGGGTCATGCTTTACCTCCTGTGCCTATTTCCTAGAAAGAATTACAAAGATCATATGTCGAGAGGTGCACCTCCAGGATTTTTAGGACTTGCTAATCCCACCGGATGGATAAACGTAGATCTTTTAGTTAATGTCATACTTCATTTTATTAATCATACTTCAGCAAGTTTAGAAAACCCTGCTTTGTTAATAATGGACAATGACGAGTCCCATCTGAGCATCGAAGCCCTTCTGGCATCTGGCAAAGCAAAATAGTATTACTATTCTCACACTACATCCACACCACTGCTAAAATGCAGCCTCTTGACGTAGGATTACATGGGCCCTTCAAAGTTTACTATGAATAAAAGTGTATACTGTATGGGACAAAAAGTTTACAATAAATTACCCATTTATATTGTTGAAATTGAGAACTTATTACTATTTAAGAATAAGTTAAAGAAATATCTAATTGACAAGGTTTACTACACTATTAAAGAATTTTTGGACGAGAAAACATTTAAATGATGATTGTTAATGAGTGACATTATTTATTTAACATTAATTATATGACTCTCTTTTCCAATATTGACTAAATTATATTTAATTTGCAAATTAGAAATTTATGACATTGTTATTGATTATTAGATTATTTAATTGAATTAAATTTTAATGTTTTCACTAGAATCTGCATGTAATTAGTTATAATATTTAAATTGTATTTTGCATGCCAATATGAGGGCGAAACTTGGAGGACACAATGTACCTAAATTTTGTAACAACCTTTATAACCCTTGTTTGCAAAAATAAAGAATTGAATTGAATTGAAATATAACAGCGCTGTAGATTCGTGGTTAATGAGAAACCCGGGTAGCTCTATGACCATATACAATATTGCAGAATGTGTCAAGCCTATGCCAAAGCAATGACCCCCAATAATACATCATCTACTTTTAAAATAACCTGGAATTTTCCGTTCGATGCTGACATTTTTACAGTTATTGACTTCATGCCTTCAGAAGTCACTGACAAAGAACAGATTCAAGAATCATTTCAACAGGATACTCAACGTGAAAATATGAGGACCCCTGTATTTGATGTTACTAATGCTGAAATCACCTTACAAAATGATGCTCGTGATTTGGAACGCCCGTCAATATTAGAAAATACAACCATTGATTCCGTGTTGCTTTGTGATACAGTTCAACCTCAAGAATTTAACATTGTGACGATGTCATTCCACACTTTTCTCTAAAACCTGTAACGGGATCTCCCATTTATTGTGGATCTAAGACTAAAATGAAATAATTTAAAACCCCTAAAACTTTTATGCCAGTGCTAAAGGCTGGACCCAGGACTGGAAAACTTGAAATCGCAAACAGAAAACATGGGAAAAGCTTAATAGCGACCGACACTCCAATAAAAAATGAAATAACTGAAAGCAAAAACAAAACTTATAGCTTAGTTTGGACTAGATGATGTTGTGTGAGAATATCCAATATTAAAAAAAAACTAAAAAGAAAAAGAGAAATCAAACTTCAAAGACTTTATTGTGCAATGGCAAAGACTTAATTGTGAAATGTTGATAGAATTAAACGATCGGTATTTGATAGCGCACTTCGAGACGTCATTAAGCCTAAAAGACAACGAAGACAGGTAGAAATCTTAACTAACTCTATCAAATGCGATGATACACATATGGATGATTCTGACAAAGATAATCTAATAATTATTAATGATAAATTTCAAAAATCTATACTAAATGTTACATTACACGCGAATGCTCGTCGGTCAGGAAGGAGAATTGTAACGTAATGCTCCCGGTGAGGGTTAGCCTTTAGAAGGTATAGCAAAATCAAATATTGCTCAACGGAATAAATTTCGTGTCGCCATTATTGAACATTGTTGGTGAATATGGAGTACTGCTGTCACCTCTATGCAGGGGCACCTGAATACCAGCTTCATCCGTTTGACTCGATGCAAAGACGAGCTATGAGAGTTGTCGACGATCCCATACTTGCAGGTGGTGTGGAACCTCTTAGTGACAGGAGTGGCTTTGCCTCCCTGTGTGTGTTCTACCGCCTGTACAACGGTTTGTGCTCTGAGGAATTGTTTGATATGATGCCTACGGCTACATTCTATCATCGCATCGCTCGCCACAGAAAGGGTGTTCATCCTCACACGTCCGCAGCGCTCGAGCACGGCAAGAACCGATAAAGGCTTTCTTCCGCGTACACTTAGGTTGTGGAATGATATATCAAAGATAGCAATTTCATAGGAAATAGTGAAACAAAAAGCCCTTATTTAAGAAGTTTCTCCACCTATAAACAATTTACGTACAAACACACGATTTTATTACACGTACCTATGTTTTAGAGTGTTTATTAGGCTTAAGGTGCTTCTCTAAGTCCAACTCGGGTATCGGCTGCTATGTGGGTCGAGCCTCGACCACGCTTTTGTTGAGGACCTTGAGGCCTTTCCTTGACTGATGCGAGGTGTTGATCCAGTTAGTGGTTGTTTTCTTCGGGAAGTAGGATCTCGGACATTCCCCTGGTGAGGTCCGTTGTTTTGGTCTCCACCCTGCGAATGTCGTTTTTCACCGTCTCCACCTGCGCCTGTATGTCCTTTGTTATTTGTGACATTGAGGCGATATCACGCTGGACCTCATCTAAGTTTTCGGTTTCCCGGTCTTTTATAGTTGCCTTCCTTAGGTCCTCCTGAAGCCGGTCCACCTGCTTTTGCAATGGTCATAGGCCGATTGCGCGTTCCTTAGCGTGACGGTGAGGGTCCCGAGTCTCAAATTCTAGCCATTTTCTGATGTTTTGGGTGTTCTCAAGGTTTGCCGTCACGCTTTATTTAGTCTGTAGAGTGTGTTCTTTCTACTCACAACAGCTTCCGTGCGTGATTTGACCGCTCTCTCTCTCCAGGTTATTTCTGTGCCTAGACCTGGTGTTCGGCGTAATGCTGACATCGAACATGTGAGGTAAACTTGATCGCGCGACTCATTAGATACTAGACAATTGCTCAATAGACAATTACAGACAATTCGAAATTTTGTGTATTTTAAGCAACAGCTCAATTCGGTAGTGCCTAACATTTCGGTACTGACGCGTTCGGGATACACTCCAACATTTAACATTAACTTATTTCAACATTTAATTTAACATTAACTTTTAAGTAGCATAAGTCCATCAACTATTAAAACATTTTTAACATACAACAGTGACATTTCTCTTATAACACTCCACGCACTCTCGACCGTAGCCCCAACACCTAGAGTCCGATAGTGGGAGAGCACAGTTTCGTAAAAAGCCTGCAATGCCTCCAGTGCTGTTATTTTGCACTCTTTTTTCATATTTCCGGCACTCTCTAGGGCCTCTTTACCTTTTTGAAACTGTTTATTGGCTTCTTTTGTAGCCACATCCATTTCTACTACTATGCCCCTTTTGAATGTGAAGAGCAGACTCCTGCGGCTTCTTTCATTTTGGTTGTCAGAGTCGCTGTATGCTTCGACAACCGACGAGAGCGACACGTCACTGTCTTCCTCTTCGCTTCCGTGCCGTCTTTGAGTTAAGGATGGCTCTCCGTTGGCATCGGTGTGGCCCATGATGTTGAGTCAGGGCTCTTGTCGCAGGAATTTTATAGGGTTCCGCAGCCAAATGGCAAAAACGGAACCCTTATAGATTCGTCAAGTCTGTCTGTCTGTCTGTCTGTCCGTCCGTATGTCACAGTCACTTTTCTCTGAAACTATAAAGCCTATTAAAACTTGGTAAGTAGATGTATTCTGTAAACCACACTAAGATTTTTATATAAAACTAGAAAAAAAGGCAGTAAATTTTGGGGGTCTCCTCATACTCAGAACTGAAACTCAAATTTTATTTTATCAAACCCACACGTGTGGGATATTTATCTTAGACCATAAAACACGGGACTAGCCTTTGCGAACCACCGCATACAAAAATATTCTGCCAGTTTTCATACAAGTGAAGGGGGAAACACAAAGAAATATAAAATTTCATTGCATTTAAAAATGTATTAATCGACAAACGTGTAATGGCTGTTGTGTGTTAATTGTTATTGTACAGTCAACTACAATGTAATGTACTAGTTTAATCATATAAAATGATGTACTGATGTACAGGCTTTTCATAAAGCCAAAAGACCAAATGGTCATGTGCAATGGCAGAAAACAATGCTTAAGTAAGGCGCATCCTGTGGTTAGATGATCTAAGATATTTATAGATTGTTATTTAAAAATACTATTCCCCTCCCCCTCTAACTTCTAAAGTAAGAGAATGATAAATCTAAAAAAAATATATGATGTATATTGCCATTAAAACTACCAACGAAAATTGGTTTGAACGAGATCGAGTTGATATTTTTTTAATACGTCAAAAACCGCAATTTTCGCCTAGAAACATCACTACTACTGCGAACCTGTTAAAACATCAATCAAAGTTACAACGAACTACAAGAACTTTTATATCATGTTACTTGCTGCTACGGAACCCTTCATGGGCGAGTCCAACTCGCACATGGCCGGTTTTTTTTTGTTGACGCTGTATTGTTTGCAGAGTACACAGGCTAGCGTCTTCGTCGATGTCTTGACGTGATTGTTGTTGTGGGTGTTGCTGTTCTGTTTTTTTTTAGTTAACTCTTGGGTTTTGTTGGAGCCAATTTGTAGGATTCGCTGTAACGATTCGGACAATACCAAGTTTGGGCACTCTATCTCTTTTGGTTCCCGAGATACAAAATTAGGGGGAGGGGGGGGGGGGAGGCTGTCAATCTATTCTTGGCCTTCAGATGGTCTCCTCGCCTTGGGGTAGGTCAGTATTGTACTGTCTTTGCTTGTCCCGCCCGGTTACTGAAAAAGTTTACTTGTCCCGTCTGGCCCCTGAAATAATTTACTTATCCCGTCCGGCAGCTGCAAAAATTTTCTTGTCCCGCCCTGTCACTAATCACCTTGCAGTTGATTGGCAATATTGTCTGTGATCCTCGCACTCCCTTTCGGTTCCCGAGATATAAAATAAGGGGGTTTCTGACAATTTTTAAAATAACCTTGCTGTTTCATAGCAGATTGCATAAAATCAGCAATTCTTTCATGGGTAACTGTATAAACTTTTACAACAGGCTACCAGACGAATTAAGAAGTATGTCCCTGAATAAGTTTGAAAGGAAATTATACCACAAGGGCTGTTTGAGAAGAAATCAAACAAGTTAATGGGTTTACAATGATTCCTCTTGCTTTATTCAATAAGTCTGTACTTATTCTAATGTTACAATATTAAAGGAAACTTATTAAGCAAATATAATGTATTACTTTAAAGTTTAGTGGATCACGAATAACTAAATGCTGTATTATGTGCGCACTCGCTTGCTATCTGAGTTGGAATGGACGCCGCGTTGCACCAGGGGCAGCGCGGCGTGGAGGCGGTGTCGCGCGAGGTGCGCGCCGACGCCTGATTGGCTGTTGAGTATGGTACGATGGTGGCGTGATATCTGGGATCTAGACCGGTTCGCAGCGCGAACATCCTCCGGCCCGTTAAAAGCTCCAGGTCCAGCTTTCAACCAATTCATTCATCTCCAGTCGGTAGCAGGCCTAGGCGGTTGATAGCTCGCCGGCAGATGCTCTTAGTAGTAGTGCCGTCGGCTGCTCTTGGTACTCCGTCGGAACCGGAATATAATTTGTGAATGTATCTAATAAGCTATGAATCTAGACCTGGTCATCGTGGAGATCCCGACGCTTCTCACGCCATTTGGTACTTCGTTGGAGCTCGTACGCATACTCGGAAGCCCACTGCTTCCAAAGTGTTCTGTTGCTTGTTCAAGTCGCTCGTAGCGGTCGAGGTGGTGCACGCTGAGGTTGTCGAAGCTCGGTGTAGGCAGAGCGCAGTCGAGGACCTACGAAGAAAATGTGAGCCGGGGTGAGAGTCAGAAATCGTAGAGTGAGGGGTATAAGGGAGATAAAGGGGAGGCTGTTTGGGGTAACTTCTGTCTGAGCAAACACAGTAGACAGCTCTTTGAAAGTCAGATGGACTGAGCCTATCACACACACACATACACACACACACACACACACATGTAGGTGAGCTGTGGCTGACTTCGAACCGACCACTGCCGACCCTGCACTGCCGACCTGTGAGTTTCGCTTCATCATAGCATACGCTCCTCGCTTCAACAAGCGAGGAGCGTATGCTATGATGAAGCGAAACTCACAGGTTCCAACGAGCTGCATATCCTCAATAATATTGTTTTTTCTAGAAAATTGTTGATTTCCTAGCTGGCTGCATCCAAATGTTGCCATTTTAACTACAAATGACACTAGGCATACCTCTACGATCGAAGAATCTATTTGGACCTTATGTGAAAGCATCTTCAATAAGGTTACTCACCACCTCATAGTGGATGTACCTATATCTAATACATGCAAATATATATATATAAAATGTTTAGTTATTTTGAATTTTTGACCATTACGGTCGGTTCAGTAGGTAAATTACCCATTGTACCTATTAGGCATTTATTTATTTATTTATTTTATTTATTTATTTATTTATTTGGTGAACATAGGTAAATAATGATGTTACAGCTATGATATGTAGATACATGCTATGCTCCGCCATTTGGCATACAAAATACAATCAGTTGCCCATAAACATGCACATAAAATAATAGTAGTTTATGACACTGTTGCATAATAAGGGTTCTTATAACACGAGTGTGTTTTAAAAAAACGAGCCGTAGGCGAGTTTTTTTATAGTATCACACGAGTGTTATAAGACCAAGTTATGTACAGTGTCATACACTACTTTATCTACTCTAAATACTCTCATATTATAATACCTGATTTCATTTTGTTGTGATATATAGTTGCTCCTTGATTTCGCCGGTAACAGGTTCATGGTCATGTTTGACGCAGTTTCCAGAATGTCTGGTGGTGTACAATTACCACCATCCTCGCTTTAAGACATGTTTTTACACAAAAACTAATTTATTTTACAAACAAAACCAAACTTTGTTTAATTTAAATGTAAAATGTTGGCGCCAAGGCGCAAACATCGATTGCGCATGCGTGTTTCTTTTTTTTTTTAGGCTGCGGAGACCATAGATTTAGGATTTTTCGCTACTCTGGAGACACAATTTTTTTTTAAAGTAGAGGTTCAAACTTCTTTTTCAGCTGGAGATTGTTTATGGTGTATCGTAATGATTAAAAAGTTTTATTATGATATAGGTGTCCATACAAGACCTGTATCGTAATAAAACTTTTTTTTTGGCCTGTGCGTAATGTTTGTCATAAGAGTATTGATTTCAATTTTATAATCTTTGTATTATAGTATCAGAGTAGATAAAATCTTTTTTTTATACAATACTAAGTAGGTAATATGTTAAACAATTGTCCAATATATTTAAATGTTATAACAATGCCATTATTTGTCATTCGCAATAAATTCATTAAATTTATAGTACAGTATCTCAGCCCTCACATAGTTTGTTGGAAAGACATTTATTTGTAAGTAAGTACCCATATAATTTACTTAATTATTACTATATTGGTTAAATTTATAGAATGTCAATAATATTTCAAAGCAGGTCAAAAATATTTTAATAACTAATGTCAAATCTTTACTAATGTCAAATTTCGAATCATTACAAATTATTACACAGTCATGTTAAATAATCAAAATAGTTTAATAAAATTCACTTTAACGATTTGTCATTTATGTAGTCCTCAACTGAATAATAGCACTTTTCCAACAATAAAGTTTTCACATTTGTTTTGAATATGTCACTTATATCTATTTGTAAAATTGATTTTGGCAAGTGATTATACAGTCTCGGTGCCATACAGAATACACTCTTATTCAGATATGCCGTGGTATTTGCTGGACAAGTTATGTTAAGATTATATCTCTTGCTTTTGAATTTGCCAAAGAGGTGCAGATTCTTTTTTACAAAAGACACGACTTCTAAAATATAAATACATGGCAAAGGTAAAATTTTTAATCTCTTATAGTAGGTTTTACAACTGTCGGTAGGTTTCAGTTTACAGATAGCTCTTAAACATCTCTTCTGTGATTTAAATACCCAACCAGCATTAGTAGACTTACCCCAGAATATGATACCATAAATCAACTTCGGATACACATATCCATAGTATGCTGTTATAACTGTAGCTGGGTTTGATATTTTGGCTAGCATATAGAGAGAATATGAGTGTTGGTTGATCTTTGAACACAGGGATTCTACATGAAATTTCCAGTTAAGACCTTCATCTATATTTAGTCCTAAGAATTTGGTTTTATCTACTTGTCCCACTTTAGTATTGTTATATTGGATGTCTAAATTGTTTAATTTGTTTTCTCTATTACGAAATGTCATTATGCTTGTCTTGTCAAGATTTATTTTTAAATTATTCAATGTCAACCAATTAATAGTACTACGTAAAGTAGCATTTATATTATGCTCAACCTCTTGCTTATCATTTCCGGTTATCACAACTGTGCTGTCGTCAGCAAAAAGAATTGTTTTATAATTAGTTATTTGAGGAAAGTCATTGATATATATGATAAATAGAAGCGGGCCTAAAACGCTTTCTTGTGGCACGCCAAATACAACCTTTCTCTGTTCTGACGTGTAGTTTAAAAGCTTTTTGGTATTTTTACAAATTCTTGGAATTTGGGTTATCTGTATTCGATCACTCAAGTAAGATTTTAGCAGTTCCAGTATATTCCCTCTTACCCCATACGCATATAATTTATCCAGCAATGTAGGATGTTCAACACAGTCAAACGCCTTAGATAAGTCCATAAATATAGCAGATGCTTGGTTTTTCTTATCCACTGCAGTCATGACTGTGTTAAGAAATTTATATACCGCTACATTAATATTTTTGTTTTTTCGAAAACCTACCTGCTCATCGGCAAGTAAATTTTTTGTTTCGAAATAAGTGTAAACAACCCCATGAATGACCCTTTCAAATATCTTAGAAATTATAGGAATTAATGCAATGGGCCTGTAGCAATTCATGTCATTTTTGTTATTTTTTTTGAAAAGGGGTTTAATTACTGTAATTTTGAGTTCAGCTGGAAACACACCATGGTAAATACACAAATTTATAATGTGACTAAGTACATGCGACAACTCTGAAGCTACCTGTTTTAAAACTTTAGTCGAAATTCCGTCATAACCAGTACTATTGGTAGCATTAAGATTCATGATTATTCTATGTATGTCTGATGGAATTGTAGGTGGCATAAACAAGGAGCTGGAATTTTTACACATAGATATTTTAGGAGCTGATGGTGTCAATTTTTCAACAATGTCAACAAAATAATTATTAAATAAATTAGAAATTTTTTCAGGATTGCTAATAACTTGTTTATTTACTGTTATATTTTGTATATATTCCTTTGGGACCCCAAACTTATCCTTATTTATTATTGCCCACGTAGCTTTACATTTGTTGGAAGCATTTTGTATGTAGTCTTCATTTTTTGATTTTTGTGTCAATTTTATAATTCTATTGAGTCTAGAAGAAAGGCTTTTAAAATTCCTTTTATTTGTTTCAGTGCAATTTTTTCTATATTATACAACAGATTCTTATGCCCTTTGTAATCCATTTTGGCCGTTTATTGGCAGAAATTCTAACATTTAGCGATGGGAAACACAAATCATAGAATAGTCTAAACAATTCATAAAATTCCGTAAAAGCAACTCTCGGGTCTTGGCTATTATACACTTCTTGAAAACTAAGGGAATTTATACACTCCCTAAACTTATCAATGTTTTCCCTAGAATAATCTCGTTTCTCAACATACCAATGTTTCAGCGGTTGAGTATTTTTAACACGCATTGAGAACAATTGCCCAGTGTGGTCTGATAGGGCGAATTCATAAACATCACATGAACAATTTTGAATATTGTGTAAAAAATTATCTAAGCACGTCCCAGTCTTAAGACGCGTTGGTTGCATTATAGCGGCTTTCAAGTTGTATGCCATTAAAATTCGTGAGAATTCAGAAGACTCAGTCGTTTTTTGCAGTAGATTAATATTAAAATCCCCACACAGTATCACTTTCTTTTTACCAAAACAGAACGCAGTTGGTAACAAATTGAAGACCTCAAAAAACCTATCTAGGTCATGTAGGCTATATCTTGGCGGTCGATAAATACAAATAATACATATTTTGTGTTCTAATAGTTCTATCCCGGAGCACTCCATGACATTTTCTATACCATAACTACAAATATCCTTGATAGGAGCGAACAATAAGGTATTGCTTACCAAAATACATGATCCCCCATGTCGAGATTTTCTACAGAAATCGGAACCAAGTATGAAGTTAGGTATCCTTAACAAGTTCCTATCCTTCTCAATCATATTGTGTTCCGTTATGCAGAGAACACCAATACCCTTCCCATCACGTTCAAATGAGTCTAGAACAATTGTTAGTGGATCCGACTTTGACCTCAGGCCATCTATATTCTGATGGTACAAATTTATGACATTATTCACGAAAAAGAGCATCACCAGAAGGAATAACATTATTTTCAATAACTAGATCACTTTTAGATTTTACAATATTATTATCAAAATCACAATTTGGGGAAATACCATTATCGCTAGAATTCAACATAGGTGTACTGTCTGTTTGTGTATATTTATCTGAGACTTTAAAAGTATTTGTCTTTCCATACCTACTTTTAAAGTCCAAAGACTTATTGTATTCTAGCGCTTTTTTAGCAAATTCGACACAGAGTATATCCCTTAGGAGGTTGCGACACATTATATTCGTGAAGTCTTTGGGTACAAATCTTAAATAGTCCATATCCACAAATCTTAAATTCTTGTACTGACTACATGAATTGGGCATGCTGACCCTAGTGCATATCAAGCTCCTATTTATCACGATGCGGGCCAGTCTCCTGCCTCCCATTTGTATTTGGTGCCATTGTCCAACTTCGTCGATAAAATTTGAATAATGAGAACATCCCATTTCTCGGTGGGTAATAGGGTTGAAAATCACAAGTAAAATACATGTATTTTTCAATCGGACTTTGTATTTTTTAATAAAATACAGAAACTTTCAATGAGACCTTACGATGTATCTGTCGCAATTTTCCGTTTTTTACATGTATTTTACATTGTATTTTTCGCTGTTTTTTTAGGACTAGTAATAATAAAATAACTTTATGGTTAAATCAGCATTTTTCTTTCCATATAATAAAAAATCATGAAGTTATTAATGACAACTTTTATTCCTAACTGACCAACCAGGTGGATAGCTCAGGTGGTCGGTTGGGAACGGGAGAAATCGAAAGTTGTGTTTTTATATTTTCCGGCAATTCCATTTTCTTAATATCTTCCATGTTATTATACAGTAATAGTAGGTACTGTTTCTATTGCTCGTCCGATTGATCAAAATTATGGCAATACCTACCCATATGGGCGGAATCCTTGACGGCTCGCAACGTGGCTGGACTGCATAGTCCGCTGAAGTCAATGGCAGTCAGAGTGTTAAGAGCGTACCGTACGACCTCCGTCGAGGTGGTATGTCTCCTAGCCGGGACCCCTCCATGGGTACTGGAAGCGAGGGCCCTTGCATCGCTGTATCAGTGGCATAAGGAGGCGCTGGAGCGGTATCAGAGGCCTGTGCCACGAGAAATCGAGGCCCAAAGATCCATGCTCCGCCAGGAGTTCATGGAGACATAGAAAGTGCGACTTGAGCAACCAGTGGGAACACACTACAATTGAGGCGGTGACGCCGGTCATGGAGGAGTGGTTGGAGAGGCGCCATGGCAGCCTAACCTGAGTGTCACAGATGCTTTCCGGGCACGGGTGCTTTGGAAAGTATCTGTGGCGAATGCACCGGGAGGTAACAGCTGAGTTCCAGCAATGCGGTGACACACTGGCGGAGTGCTCAGCTTTGGGCACTGCAGCGCCAGTCGTCGCCGGTTGCTGTTCGCCCAAGACTATCGGCCTCCATGATCGAGGTTCGATCACTAGACCCAAAGTTATTATCAATTATTGCGTAAACGGTTAATGGTACGATGATGAAACTAAGCATGAGCGTTGTTTGTTACAATTTGAAAAAAGTAATTTTAACATTTTTGCAAATGCCACCTCCAAAGGTATAAAAAAGGAGGGTAAAGTTTGTATGGGACAACGTGATTCCTTAGTCCAATCTACTTAAAATTTGGCATATAGCATTATTAACATAATTGATGAAAGACGTGTTTCGTATTTTATTGAAATTTATACTTTAACGAGCTAAAAAGGGAATGTAAATTATTTTGTGGCTGATTTTCTCCGGAGTTGATATCAATACTCCTTAAATACTCTTATTTTATACTTAAATTACTTTTTATTTTGACACATAGTTTGTGAAAGTTCAATACAATTGACGTTTTCATTTATGTTGTATTTCAAACGTCAAACTGATGATTTTACTCATAGATTTAGAATTTTTCGTTTACTACATAGCCATAAAGTTAAATAAAAAGTGCTGTTTTGGTATAATATTAACCAAATATGCTTAATGGAAGTGTTATTGCTAATTTATTCAAATTTTGTGTGACAAAAATACATTCGTGAAAAGAAGAAGAAGATTCTAAGATGGCTAGCCAGAAAAAATGAAAGACCACGCTTCAGGTAGTATCCACTGGTCAATAAAATAATACCGCATGTATCTACGCTCAATCCTTAAGACGAAGGCATGAACATTATTCTACATTATAGTGCCGATGGCATTCTATCAGGAAACAGACTCACTAAGTCTTTGTAAAATACGGGAATGGCCTCTACGTAGACTACATTCGACAGGACTGAAAAGAGCCATTACATTGAACATGAACGCTCAGCTGATGAAATTTACATTGTTATTATGTTACCAGGTCTTGGTTGAACCATTTGTATTAGGAGGACAAAGCCTACAGTAGTTCGGTGTGTCCAAACGTCGTAGGCTAGGACTACCTGAAGAAGGAACTAAGTTACGATTTCAATTGCTTAGAAGAGAAATTGTGTCAAGTAGCAGTTTAGCCATTGAATTAAGAAATGTATTTAATAAATGAATTTACTTAGCTCATATTATTATGTATTATAAATTTGTTAATCAGAAATCTATCTAACTAGGTATTATTATAAATGCTAATGCGGTAACGGCTGAACGAATCTGGCTGAAATTTGGTACCTAAAAAGATATGTTATAGTCTAGGAACTTTTCACGCAGGCGAAGCTGCGGGCATCGGCTAGTTATTAATAATAATAATTAATCTATTATTATTATTAATTATATTGTTATCTTTTCATGGGATTAACGCAACCCTATGAGGGCATAGAAGAAATGCTTTTTGAGTTATCCACTTTTTGAGATCAACACAAAATGTCTCACAAGGTTATAGAAAAGCACACATCCGCAGGGCAGCTTGTGGCGAGCTGAATGTGCGTGGCTACACATCGGTCCCGATTCCTCAGAGTTTTGTTGCGCCTCTCGACCAGTTAGCATTTAATGTCACCGTCTGCCAATATTTTAGTAATATATTGAAATGGCAGACGCCGTCATCATCCATAGCATAAGTTACTAGTTTCATTTAACCCCCAACGCAATAGCCCATTTTGTAGTTAGCATATTTTACAATTGGTTAGCTCCCATTGTAGGCAGTCCATTACCGTTCTTCTACATAAGGCGGACGTGAATTGTCTGCAGTGGGGGTCCCATTTCCCAATACATTAAAAATCTCAAAGGGCCTCTGCGTGTTGGACCAATATGTCCCCATGTAAGCCTACCAAATGTCCGGGTATCTTCATAAGAAAAAAAAAAGAACATACCCGAGTAAAGATAGAAACATAATAATAATAATATAATAATAATATTATAAAGAACTAAAGTTTGTGTGTTTTTGTATATTTGATAAATGGTAAGTGGTAATCTCGGGATCTACTGAATGGATTTTAAAAATTCTTTCACCAATAGAAAGCTACGTTATTGTGGAGTGTCATATGCTATATAGCATCACGCTACAACGAATAGGAGCGGAGCAGTAACAGTAAATGTTTCAAAAACGGGGGAAAAGTTATTCCTTTTGAGAGCTTCGTTGCGTGTGCTGCGTAAATATTTATAGTTATGTAAAAAATATGTACTACAAAATTGTTTCTCTTAAAAATACCTAAAAAATTGCGCGACAGCATGTGTCTATCTTTGGGTTGGTGCACAATAACCATTTTAATGTCAATCAATTTTTTTACAATAATGCAACGGGATACCTATTTCATAAACGAAATTGTTCTTAAAAATAATGCGACGGGAATTTACACGCGACGAGAAACCTTTCTCTCTCTCTCTCTCACGTAGTATTGAATATTAACGACGAGACGCTACGAGAGTAAACGCAACGCGACGGGAACAGGTAATACTCGCTCTTATGTGGCGCAAACGAACTATATATAGGTAGGTATTAGAAGTTGCTATAGCAAGCGACACTTATTTATTGAAATTAAATATTAATGCTGGGATGTATCGTGCAATTGATTATGAAATAGTTCCAAATCCCTTGCAAGCTCTCTCAAAGTTAGAAACTTTACGACAAAGTACTCGTACCGTAAACTGGGGCTACATTGCTCCCACTATACTGGGGATACTTTGATCCAAAATCGTAGAAAGTTTTTACTTTATCCAGCCAGGAAATGTATACAATTTGGTAGATACTTACAGAAATAATAGGTTAAATAATATTATTGTAGCAACACCAGTGTGACATGACTACTTATTGTCAGTCAATTTGACACTAGCTGTCAAGTCACCAACAACCATAATGCGACATCGACATAATTATTGGAAAAATCTGTTTGCATCCTTTACAGAATGCAAACAGATTTTTCCAATAATTGGTAGAACATTTTATCGGGAATTAGAGGACATGATATTTTTTAGCTTGCTTATAAAGTTTCGGAGATACTTGCGATTTTCGAAAATGGGGATATTTTACTCCAATTTCGGGGATTGAATGATCCTGGAGCAATGTTTCCCCAAATTTAAAATAGTTATAGATGCATCATGTTTATTACAGATCATCATGCCTAGAAGCTATGTAAGGAGAGCAGATTCGCGTCATTATAAAGCCTACACTAAAGAGAAGCTGGAAGAATGTCTCCTTGCTGTAAGAACCGGCGCCATGACACAAAGGGAAGCCTCCGTGGAGTTTAAAATAACGAGACGCACAATAATAAATAGAAAAAAGGCTTATAAAGAGCATAGAACAATGAGTCGACCTGGATTTCCATCCATATTTAACGAGGAAGAAGTCCAGTTTGCACAATGCATAATATCAATGGGAGAATACGAATTTCCATTAACAGAATTTGATTTAAGAGTATTCGTAAGAGCCTACCTCGACAAAATCGTTCTACGAGTCAGCAGATTTAAAAACAATATGCCAGGCACAGATTGGGTAACATCCTTTCTAAATAGGAATAAAACTTTGTCAAAACGATTTGCAGCAAACATAAAACGTGCAAGAGCTGCTGTCACCGTCGAAACACTGACTCAGTACATAGATAATGTCAGCAAAGCTCTTGAGGGAGTACCAGCAAGCAATATATGGAACTTTGACGAAACGAATGTCATAGATGATCCAGGAAACAAGAGAGTGATCGTCAAAAGAGGCACAAAACATCCTGAGCTCATTCGCAATGCGTCAAAAAGTGCTATTTCCTTGATGTTTTGTGGCAGTGCAGAAGGTGAACTTCTGCCTGTTTATGTTGTGTACAAGTCATCTTGCCTTTGGTCCACATGGAGGGAAGGTGGGTCCACCTGGAACGCGATACAATTGTAGCGTTTTTGGGTGGTTTGTCATGAACATTTTTACCGACTGGTTCCAAAGTTTGCTCCTGCCAACATTGAAAAGACAACCGGGCCTAAAGGTGATCATGAGAGACAACTTATCTTCTCATATATGGATTGATGTCTTACAACAATGCAAAGAAAACAACATAGATTTTCTGTGTTTACCACCTAACAGCACGCACCTTACACAACCATTAGATGTGGCTTTATTTCGCCCACTTAAAATCGGCTGGCGATCAGTTCTGTCCGATTGGAAGTCCAGTGAGGCCGGATATAAAGATTCTACTTTGCCAAAAGGTTTCTTTCCCAAAATGCTGATACGTTTAATGGAGATAGTAACACAAAATTGTTCCAATAATTTAAAGGCAGGATTCAGAAAATCCGGTATCTACCCAACAAACGCGCAATCGCTTCTGGAAAGACTTGCGCAAGCCGTTGACAAAGAGGCGATAAACAGGATTTTCTTAGAGACTCTTAACCAGTCTTTAGTTAATTTTTAAAACTTTTTTGACTTATTTTGTTGTTACTAAATGTTTGTTAATCGTTCCTATTATTTGCCAAAGTGTCTTCAATTTAATATGATGTATAGATCTATACATATATTAGATATTTTGTTACGAAGTTATAAGATTTCTTTTTTCTAGAAAAAAAAACTTAGTTAAAGCCAAGGTAATTGATCTTAATAAAAGAAGACTTATGATTCTAGGCGTATAGTGTGTTTTTTTTTTGTATATCCGCATACGTCTTCTAATGGAGCAATGTAAAAAAGTATCGTCAAACAATGATCCAACATATAAATGTACGTGAATTCAAAGCGAAGAAATCATGGTGCAAAGTTTGACGCGTCATACTACTTTGCTCCAAAATCAAAGTTTTTTAAAACCGATAGTAAACGTTAAATTGAAACACTTATCATAATAAGATATAGTCAAAGAGTTTAATCAAACTATTATTACAGGCGAACCCACTTTTGTATAAAAATGACTATTTATTTTACAAAATTGGAGCCAATTTTGGAGCAATGTAGCCCCAGTTTACGGTACTTATAAATCACCAATGAAATATAAAACGTAGGCTGCCATGTAATGTAGTGCAATTTAGCTTGAAGTTAAGTTAGGCTATTGTTTCAGTGAAATTTAGCAGCATCTGGGTGCATCGTAGTTGAAAAATCATATCACCTTAGCGATAGCTGTCCGTGATTCCAACCAAAGCAGACGTGTTGAACGCAACACTCTCGTGCTCGTTCGTACGTGATAAAAGTGCACAGGTAGCGCTGCCCGCGCCGCTACCAGTGCCCACTGACGGCAGTGCGCGTCATCATGACCTACTTCCGCGTGTGACGCTACTAACAAAGTGATCAAAGTGTCGTGTTCGAAATAGCTTCAACTCCACCTAGTATTAAGTTTAAAACAGAGAATGAACATCTGTTGTATACGCATTACCGCAACGAGAAAGCAGCCAATGAAGAACTGCACAACAAGTTAAAGTCCTGCAAGAGCAACTCCGGTGTCTAAAGGCACAATTTGAGGAACTCTTGAAACAAAAACAAACTTCTCAACCTACCACCAAACAGGTAACCGAAAATTCTTCCTCAAAATGTGTGGAATATTGCACAGATGAGGAGGAATTAGCCAAAGAAACAGAGTGGGTTCGTGTTAAGAACAGGAAAAAAAGGAAACTCAACACAACACCCTCCCCCCTATATATAATTGTTTGTGGCATTCTTACGAAAACAAACAAGATAGACCCATACGTATAGTTGCGAAAAAACTGCATTATACGTGCGAACCCAAAAGAATTGTTGAAGATCTTCAATTCAAGGAGTACAAAATTGAGGCTGAAGTAAATAAACTCAGTTGGAGGAACAAAGAGCCCCTAAAATTTTTTATGCTCAGCTTCAATAATCAAGAAGATATCCAAAATATCTACAAAATTAACTATATTTTAGGATGTAAGGTGGAAATCCACCCCCTAAAAACTCCAAAACTAATACCTCAATGCAAAAAGTGCCAAGCCTATGGCCACACGCAAAAATACTGCTCTAAAGAGCCGAGATGTGTTAAATGTACTGGCAAGCACCTAACAACGGATTGCCAAAAGCCCGCCACTGACAAACCTAAATGTGTCCACTGTGGTGAACCTCATCCCGCTAACTATAGGGGATGTATAGTAGCCAAGGAATTGCAGAATTTCAAAAATAAAAATATCTAAAAGAAATCTCATCATTTGCCGAGACAAACTATCGATGTAAACACAACAAAACCTATTAAGGTCACGGCTCCGCCGCAACCTTGCCCGTCAAGCAAGAATAAGCCGAGAAACGCCTCCTTTGCAGAAATTGCGCGAAATGGCAATAATGCAACTCGAGACAATGTAAACATTGAAGTGAAATTAAATCAGGTACTACAACTTATGATCACGTTCGATGAACGTTTAAAAAATTGAAAATAGCACTAAAAGAGCTACTTCTCAGTAACAGTCATGAATAACACCTTGAAAATTATGACTTGGAATGCTAATGGTCAACAGAAACATCAACATGAGTTACAAGTAGTCCTAGATAACGAAAATATCGACGTCTGTTTGATATCCGAGTCCCATTGCACAAACGAGTCCTACATTTTGCTAAATGGATGTAGAGCATATCATGCTTTACATCCATACAATAATGCTAGGGGAGGTAGCTCCGTTATAATAAAAGAAAGTATTTCTCACTATCAATCCATGATACATGAAGAATGTGACATCCAAGCAGTATCGGTATGCGTTGAAACGAAACGTTATCCGCTAACAGTGGCAGCAATATATTGTCCTCCGAGACATAAGATCAAAAAGAGCAATACATTAACTTTTTGCAAAAACTCGGCAATAGATTCATTCTTGGGGGTGACTTGGTTACTATGCCAAGAACATGTACTCCCCAGTACTTCCAGATTAACTTCAACAAAGTGAAGAGAACTACGAAGTGCTATGAACGAAATCAAATGCGACGTAATATCAACTGGGAAACCGACTTAAGCCGGGTCCAGACGAGTGTAACGTGTAATGTAATCCACCGTGTAATGTAACACGAATTCTACGTGTGGACGGCACTACGAGCATTACATGTAACGCTCGCGCGGCGCTCGGGGTTGATCCATCGGCTGTCGGTTTTTCGCGCGAACACAAAGACGCTCGCAGTGCTCGTTTGGACGGCGTTCGTGACCGTTGTGTCGTATGTACGTTCATGATGTGGAGTGACGAACAGTCGCTTGAACTTATTCGTTTGTATCAAGAAAACCCTGTTATTTGGGATCCAAAAAACCCGCAATACTATAAAAAAAATCTGAAACACGATGCTTGGAGTGATATTGCTGATTCATTGGAAAGAGATGTAGAAGAATGCAAAAACAAAATCATTAGTTTGCTTGCTTCACATCGAAGAGAAAAAGGAAAAGTAAAGAAGAGCCATAGTTCCGGAAAAGGTATATTTTATTATAAATTTCTGTTGCTTTACATATAACACACTTTTATTTATTAATTTAGTTTTTACTTAGGTATTATCACTTACTTGCTATTAGTACAATTATTACTTCTATTGTATACCCACTATATTCTACTATATTTTACTATACATATATGTACTCTATTCTATTGTATTGTTTATTTATTGTAATTTATTTTACAGGTGTGGGGATGAAACGTACAAAAGTACATGGTTTGCTTACGAGGCGCTGGCATTTTTAGGAGATCGAAATAATCCAAGGAAACGACGCAACACAGAGGTAACTGCATTGAACTAGTTTCCTTCGACTTGATAAAAAAAACTTAACAATATTTATTCTGCCAAGAAACTGTACCCTCGTTCATAAAATAGTCATTAAACTCATCCCTAATTTGTTTTGCCGTTGAGGCAGCTCTTCTAGGTACATTATTCAATGGAAGTAAAGATGACATTTCACAATCTCTCCGCCAAATACCTTCACATAATCTTCCGTTTTGGTCGCTGTCAAGTGAGCCAGGGGGTGCGTACAAGTTTTTAGATGAATCCGTGTTTCTCCAAAAATTATGCAAGTGTGCAATAGCCATGACTATAGTCTCCACGGTTTTGGGCTGAAGGAGCATAGGTTTTCGTAGAACTCTGAACACAGATGCTGTGATACCAAATACATTTTCTACAATCCTGCGAGCTCTGCTTAACCGGTAATTAAAAATTCTTAGCGGCGATCCCTTGGGGTATTCTCCTGGATAGGGTTTCATTATATTGTTTTGTAAAGGGAAGACAGAGTCTCCTACAAAAACATATGGTACTACTTTGTTTCTACCTTGCAGTGCTTCAGGTGCTGGCAATCTTAACGAATTATTTTCTAGTTTTTTATATAATTCAGTTTCTTTAAAAATTCTACCATCTGAAATGCGGCCTTGACATCCGACATCCAGAAATTTATAATTATATTCCGCGTCTACTAAAGCAAACATCACTATACTGAAATTCGAATTGTAGTTACGATATTCTGTACCACTATGTACCGGAGCCTCGAGAATGACATGTTTACCGTCCATGGCTCCGGCACAATGGGGAAAATTCCACAATTCATCAAATCTGTTTGAGATCTGGATCCATTCTGACTCTGTTTTTGGCAGCTGAAACAATGAATTTCTTTTTAATTACAGATTACAAATGAACCGGAACAGAGTGCATCTACAAGTGTAGAAAATGATAACAGTTCAGAATTTATACCAACTGGTCAGGCCCCCAAAAAAAAAGAAATCAGACGAAAATAAAAAAAATGGGTATGCTTTCGGAGGCTCTTGGCCTGCTTAAGAGTGCTGCTTCTAGTCCTACTCCTGAACCCCGAAACAATAATCCAAACAATTTTGACAGTGAAACCCTTTTCTTTTCAAATTTTATATGCAGCAAGATGCAACAATATAACAGAAGTACTAAAAATGCCGTGCAGCGAGCAATAATGGACGTAATATTCAAAGCCGATGAAGGATGCACTAACTTTTCTCAACATTATTATCCATCGGCATTCAATTACAGTGGAAATACAACAGGCTCGGTTCCTTCATCAAGATACTGCAATGAACCACCTTCTTTGTCTAATCGCTCAGAACTTACTTCAGGGTATTCAACAGGTCAGAATCAGACAAGTTGCCCTACTGCTCCATATGCTTCACCTGTTCCCTCAGAATTATCTCAAACTTCATATGAAGATGTAGATTTTGTGAATGACCTGATTTGAAAAGAATAAATTTTGTACTACATGATTTGAAGATACAATTTGATTTAACTTTCTAATTTTAATTTTGGAATAATTTTAATTTGCTTACCCTACTTAATACAATAGCTTAATTTGTTATTTTAATAAATAAATAAAAATATGTAAAACTCACCTTAACGTTTTCTTTCAATGATTTTATAATCGCTTCACAAACTTCTGGTACAATGCAAGACATTGACTGTTTTGAAATTCTGAAGATATATTGAAGGCTTGTAAATGAATCTCCTGTTGCCAAAAATCTTAGTGTTAGAGCCAGTCTATCTTGAGGCGAAATTGCAGATCTCATTATAGTGTCTTGTCTTGATATTTTAGGCGCAATGATTGTTAACAAATATTCGAAGTCAGCAGGCGACATCCGGGTAAAGTTTTTATATTGACCGCTTATATATTGAGATTTTAGTTCCACAAGTAAAGAAGATCTTCTTTTATACAAATAAGTTTTCCACCATCGACGCTTCCGACTTTTGCGGTCTTTAGTTAGTAAATACATGAAAATAAAAGCCGCACCAGCTATCACGACCTTCCTATTCGGCATGTTCGTAGCAACTGAGTGGAAACAGCTTTTGAAATATTTTCGCGTTCACAATTCGCTTTGAGTTCGTGTGCCGTCCACACTATTGATGCTAAATTACACGTAATCTTACATTACACGTTACACTCGTCTGGACCCGGCTTTACTGGCCAACGGATCCAGATAGATTGCCAGATTGATAGCCACATTTTTTTTTAAATATGTCGTCAAACTATTTGACCATTGAAGAAGGTTTTGATAAGAATTCTGACCACTCCATGATAACTCTACAACTTGGTGAAAATATTCTATTCAGAGAAACTTATCAATCATTGGTCAATTTAAAAACAGACTGGTCAAGTTTTCAGGTTGACGTAGAATCAAAAATCAAACTCAATGTGCCCCACCGAAATGAAGTTCATTGGACTTCGAGGTTAACAAGTTTACTTCGGATATTCAGCAGGCGGCATGGCAAAATACACCTGCTTTAATGACAAGGAGTAAAGGTAATATATATCCTAAAGAAATCATTGAACTAATCGCCGAAAAACGGCGACAGAGAAAGAAATGGCATCACACAAGATCACCCTCCGATAAAAATATACTAAATAGCTTGACAAAAACGCTAACTAAAACTATTAAAGCCTATAAAGAAGACTCAATTGCCACTTCACTGGAACACTTGTCTAGTGACCGCACCAGCAATTATTCACTCTGGAAGGCGTTGGGGAAATGCAAAGCACCCATTACACCCATTCCTCCCATAAGGGAAACTAACGGCAAATGGGCTGTAAGCAATGAACAAAAGGCAAAAAGATTTGCGAGACATTTAGAATCAATATTTCAACCAAATGAAGGATCATCAGAGGACTTGCCGTACCACGAACGCCAACAAGATTTGTCGGAAATAAAATTGGTAACCCCAAAAGAAGTTGCATTCGAAATTAGAAAAAGTCTTAAAGTGAAAAAAGCGCCAGGCTACGACCTTATTACAGGTCAGGTACTACAACATCTCCCACGAAAAGCATTGGTGAAATTAACAAACCTATTTAATGCAGTAATAAGATTGAAATATATTCCAGTCGTTTGGAAAGTAGCTGAAGTCATAATGATAGCAAAGCCAGGAAAACCGCCACAAGAACCAACATCTTATAGGCCGATATCTTTGCTACCTATAATTTCTAAATTGTTCGAAAAACTTCTATTTATTTATTTATTTATGCACACACTAGTATATAATAATTATAGGTATAGCAGGAAACTTAGGTACAATGGTACTGCTTATTTCTAGAAGAAATATCTCCCAGCAGACCGGCGAGAGGAGAACATGAAGTAGGAAAAGAACAATTAAAAGTGTGTAATTGAAAAGAACAGGAGAGAATTGATTATAAAACACATACAAAAGAACAGAGGCAGTTTTAACTATATAAATATAATAATAAATATTTAAATAAATACTTTATAAACAAATACATAAATAGGTATAGGTATATAATTACATAAATAAATAGATACATAAGTTACAAAGTTGATAAATAGTATTCACGGACTTTCCTTTTAAAAGTAGAAACAGTTTTGCTATCTCTGATGTCAGGTGGGAGTGAGTTCCACAGTCTGACCGCATGACTTACTTCGTCAAGATCGCGTTGTCCACGTTCAACTTTAAATATTAAAGATGTGTCATCAGCAAACAAAACTACCTCGTGATCGTCTCTTATAAGGTGAGGGAGATCATTTATGTACACTAAAAATAGAAGAGGTCCCAGAATTGAACCCTGAGGCACCCCTATTGTTACAGCAGAACCATTTGACTGTTTACCATTTATAACTACTCTCTGTACTCTATCTCTAAGGTAAGAACTAATTAAATCCAAGGCCGTCCCCCGGATTCCATAATGATCAAGTTTTTTAATTAAAGTCTGATGCTGGACGCAATCGAAGGCCTTAGATAAGTCGCAGAATACACCATAAGCATCATACGACTCCTCCCAGGCCTCATATATACACTCTAACAATTTGATTCCAGCATCCGTGGTAGACCGACCGCGCGTGAAACCGAATTGTTTAGTATGGAATAGTTTATTTGTATTAAAATGATTTTGCATTTGATTAAGCATTACCTTTTCAAAGATTTTACTAAACGTGGGTAGTACAGAAATAGGACGAAAATTGGACGGATCTGAGGTGCTACCCGATTTAAACAGAGGAGTTATTTTACTAAACTTCATTAAGTCAGGAAACACACCACTATCAACACAATTATTAAATGCATTTTGACTAGATGTACAGTCGTTAATATCGGCATATCAGATTTTTATTTTATAAACTTAGAAAAAATGGAAAATTAAACTTTTGACTAGATGTACAGTCGTTAATATCGGCATATCAGATTTTTATTTTATAAACTTAGAAAAAATGGAAAATTAAACTTGGATAAATTTGTAATCTATACTAATATTATAAAGAGGAAAGATTTGTTTTTTTGTTTGTAACGAATAGGCTCCGAAACTACTGGACCGATTTGAAAAATTCTTTCACTGTTGGGAAGCTACACTCTGCGGTGAACATAAACTATATTTTATTCCCGTATTCCCACGGGAACGGGAACTACGCGGGTGAAACCGCGTGACGTCCGCTAGTTTGTAAATAAAAATGTACATTCATTACCTAGTTAACAAACACGTTTATTGTTTCTTATAGTATTAATAAGACCTAATTTTGTCAAGCGATTCCAAACTTCTTTCCTTTCTTCTTCAAATAGATCTTCTATCATGAAAGTAGAAACTATATTTGTGATGCGTTTATCCAATACAATCGACCGCCGTTTTCTATTTTTGGCTGGTATATATATGCCTGTTTGTCTTGTTCTAAAATCAGCAAATAGTGCTTCTTTTTTTATAACTGAGACAAAAAGTCCAAAAAAAAACCAAAAAATAACTAGTCCAGATCGTCAGTATGTGATTGTACTACAACTGACCAAATACGGAAATCAGTTGAAATTGATAAACTGACGAGATTCATACACTGACCAGATAAGCCAACTGACGAATTATAGAAAGTGACGAATTAAGGATATTAGTGAAATTGACTAATTTCAAAAGTGACCAGTTGGGGAAAGTGACAAATTAACAAATCTGTCGAGTAGATAGCTAACTCATCAAATAGCCGGCCTTGAGGAGAGATCAACTAGAGGATGGAGAACTACCAGAAGCTGCATATGTTAAATTTGATGATGATTGGGCTTAGACTAAAAGACAGTAATGGTTGCATACCCATACCTCCATCTTGTACAAAATTTCAGGCATTAAGAGGTTACGGAGACGTGGAGCGCAGTATGCTGCCTCTAATATTAAGCTGGGTAGTTACAATCCATAAACTACAAGGTACAACCCTCGACAGGGCTGTAATTGACCTTGGCAAAAAAATTGCTAAAGGGCAAATACATGTTGCACTAAGTCGTGTTAAAAGTATTGAAGGCATAGCTTTGTCAGATTTGGACGTACACGAAAATTGTGTAAACTTGAATTCTTCACAGCAAAAACATAGTGGCGACGACCCGGTTTTCGCTCGACGTAATAAAAATAACGAAATTCTTCATTTTCTTTAGGAAGATTCTCGCAAGAGACACACAAACACGCAAATGAGACACGAATTGATGCGACAGCTTGTAAATAAAGAAGATCCAATGGACAGATTTTTTATCGATGTCTTGTAGTGGTGTAACTTGTACCTATATATTGTATGTTATTCATAATAAACGCTCAGTATTGTATCAGTCTTAGTGCCTTTCATTCCTACAATTCGCCCGATATCATATGGCGACCCTGCCATCTCGGATTTAGGAATGCGCGCGCCGCGACGCGATATCCTTATAAGGCAAACAATCTTCAAACAATCTCTGTGAATTAGTATCCAACATGATGGCGCAAATTGTCGGTTATTTTCGTTGTGTCGTAACGTCAGTTATTAAACCACAAAATGTGCAACTCGCAAAATAATCGGGATGAGCAAGTGATTGTTCAAAATTCGGCTGGAGGTCGAAATTCTGCTGATCCGCTCCTGCACCAAGCTACCACAACCAATATTATTCTGCTTTCGATTGTCCTATTTTTGGGTCTGGCTGGACTGTTTGTACTGTATCGTGTGTACCGGAGATGCCACAAGAGAATGATAGAGAAACACACGAATGATTTAGTTTTGAGGAGACATGCTAGTGTTCTCCGTGGACGTCGTTGACAAGCAGATTTGGAAGATTGCGGTTTCTATAACGATCAAGTGCGCGGAAATGCTAGTGATAAAGTGCGCGGTACGTAAAATAAGAAAACGACCGATTATGTCAATAGTGCGTATCGAATAAAAGTAACGCGTTACAGTGGTAGCAGTACGTTTTATAATGTGTATCTAAGTTTAGTGGACACTAAGTTTGTAAGTGACTAAGGATACAAGCTGGTGGTATGTATAATCTTGTTAACTATATCGAGGTTATCAGAGAGGTGTGTACATTACTCCCAATCCGAGGGGCACAAATCGAAGTGATAACTACCATCATTGGGGCTCTGCTCGAGGTTGGAGTCAGACAAACTTACGCGGTCGTTCACCGGGACGTGGATTTCGAGGTAAGTTCTTTTATAATAATAATAGAGGTAGACAACACGGGGAAGGACAGATGCAGGTTATTACAAGCGTTTCCGAATCCCATAAAAGAATGTCGTTCTTGGTCAGGCCCAAGATTATGCGTTTTAAGTGACGTTATGAGAATTCAAGATAAAGACGAAAAAAGAGTAATCCTAAACCACTTTTATCTGTTACCCACAAGTGGCCACGCGGGTATCAGACGAATGGTAAATAATATTAGAAAATATTATTATTAGGCAGGAATTGAACGCGATGTCATCGATTTTATAAAGTGACCAATGTCAAAAACAAAAACATTCGGTGCATATTAAGGAACCCATGACCATAACTTCAACTGCACACACCGCATTTGAAAAAATATTTTTAGATGTCGTAGGTCCATTAGATAAGGATTTTCAAGGTTATTCTTATATATTAACCCTCCAATGTGAATTATCGAAATATGTTGAAGCATACCCGTTAGTAACAAAAAGCAGTGAGGAAGTAGCTAGAAATTTAGTTAATAACTTTATTTTAAGACACGGTATACCTAAAGATATTGCAACTGATAGCGGAGGCGAATTTATGTCCGTCACAATGCAGGAGATTTGTAAGTTACTTCACATTAACAAAATGAACTCTACTGCTTACCATCACCAGAGTATAGGCTCGCTTGAAAATACGCACAAAAATTTAGGAGCATTTTTTCGCATACAGACTGACAAACATCCGGAAACGTGGAGTACTTGGTTACCTTATTGGTGTTTTAGCTATAATACTTCTGTACACACAGAAACAAAGTACACTTCTTTTGAGTTAGTTTATGGTAGAAAATGTAATTTGCCTAGTAATTTAAGTAAAACAGTGACACCATTGTATAATAGTGATGACTATCCCTTACAGTTAAAATATCGTCTCCAAATATCTAGTAAGGACGCTCGTGATAATTTTATACAATCAAAATTACTGAGGAAGACACGTTATGATAAAACCATCAATCCAATAAAATATAAAAAAGACGATTTAATTTTACTAAAAAATTAAACTGGTAACAAGCTGGCTAATATTTACTTAGGGCCGTATATTGTAATTAAAGATTTGTCGCCTAATGTACAAATATTAAAGGATGGAAAAACTGAATTAGTGCATAAGAACCGTACCAAATTGTATATTCAAAATGGTTAAGAAAAAATTTAATTAAATGTGAATGAAACGGTTACTATATTTTTTTGTTCAATGAAAAATGTTTATTAAAATATTATTACAAATGTTTATTAATCTTAATCTCATTATATTGTAATCATCTAATCATGTTTAGTATAAAAATTTGGTAAGAAAAATAAAACAAAATACTAATTTTATTTATTTCCCTACCGAGGGAGATGTAGTGGTGTAACTTGTACCTATATATTGTATGTTAATCATAATATACGCTCAGTATTGTATCAGACTTAGTGCCTTTCATTCTTACAATTCGCCCGATATCATAGTCTGATTCTACGTAAAAAATATCAACACATTTACAGCTACAAGTGAGACGGAACGTATTTAATGCAGTCATGGAAGCTGGGGAATCAAACTTCGCGAACTCATATTGGTACAGCAGTTCTAATTACGGATATGATTTGGGTTAATTGTCATAGCATATCAACGTCAATCCTTCACATTCAACGGATATAAATTGTACGGCAGAGAATTCACAGAGTACAACTCCCACATACGATTAGGAAAATATTTTGTTGAATTAGGTATAAGCATTTTGCCGAAGTATACATATTAAACCTAAAACTGTACTAATGACTGATCTTAGAACTAAAATAAATAAGTCAAATACATATTTTTAGACTAATTTTCTATTGCTAAAGATAATATTTTTTTATAAAAGATCATAAATTCATATGTATATTAGATTTCTTTAGAGACCTTAAGATTAAGGATAAAAATATTGATAACTTATTTTTTTTTATTTCTTAGTACCTAGGTGGAAAGATGGTGGTTGGTTTAAATGAATAATTTGAATGGAAAATGCTTTTTATTCTAAAACGGAAACACATTTCGATTTATGTGAGTCTTACGTGCGTCCGTCGGAAGAAACAGGAACAGTAAATGAGTCGTAAAGAGTTCTTGAAGATTGTAGAGGTGAGCCAGTTAATTTTGCTACCTATACCTAGTACTAGTGGTTAGCCACTCTTGCCAGTATGTATCAGCACCATTACCTCCGCCAGCACGATCAATACCAGTTCCTAAGCGCCAAAAGGTAATGGATACGTGTATACATAAAAAATAAGTGCTGAACATAAAAGAAAAATTGATCGAGATTTGTTGGATCTGCATTGATGGATCCCATCCTTTCTCTTTGGTCGAAGAAAGATTATTCAAAAAGTTCGCTCGGTGCATACCGGGGTATACCTTACCAACAACAACGTCGCGAGTGATGGAGAATTTTATATTATAGCAGTGACATTATTTAACCAAGGATTACCAATTCAAAACTGTTCTGCTTGGATGCTGCCACTTTTCAGGTAGCCACACTGCAGCATATATAACGAAAGAAATTAGAAACGTTATTGATCACTGGGATCTTAGAGGTAAAATTAACTTCGCGGTCAGTGAAAATGCATCTAACATTACCAAAGCCATCACAGAGGGTTTAGGGTGGAAGCACTTTGGTTGCTTTGTTCATACCCTCAAGCTAATAGTATAAGAGACGCTGAAAACAGTTGAAGCACTTATTGAAAAAATTAAGACAATTGTCGCGCATTATAAACGTAGTACTGTATCATTAGAGCGACTTTCAAAGTATTCAATTCCACAGCAACAAACTCCGAAAATTCAAAGGAGCGAATGAAATATGCTTTGCAATCTATCGTAAACTGAATTGCTTAGACTTGACCGGAATATCTACTATACGTCTCATAGCAGATGGGTGTGGTGCGGAAAATAAAAATTCCATTATGATAGAGATGTGCTCAACTTGGCTGTTCAACGCTACATCACACTGTTATACCCAGCTAATGTATGGGGTTATGCTGACCAGCATCCCTGACTTGCTGAACTAGCATCAGGGCTCGGACACACAGTCCATACATGCCGGCCGATCGGCAGTTCGCTCTGAATCTCGGTACGGGTCGGAACCCCTATACTTACACCCCACTGTATCAAGTACTAAATCTGTTTTCTCATTTTATTAACTGTGACAATTAAGTGTTTTTTTAAAAAGCTATTTCTAGACTCTCGTATAACATTTTGGTGGCTGCGGTGGGATACGAAAATCCCCTTTTACCCAAATACGCTCCCGAAAAACTTTCAAAGTGCTGTGGTGAAATTTTACACTTATATTATTTTAATGAGTAAATCTAAGAAAGTGCCTCTGACACTAATAGTATATAAAGTATCTGTGCTGTGGTGAAAACAGTGAGAAAAATATTATATCAAACGACTCAGAACGCGGAAAGATCGCGTCTGCTCGCCGTGTTCCTGCTGCATGTGGCTCGCCGTGTTCCTGCCGCAACCTGCTCGCCGCGTTCTTGCTGCAGCTTGTTCACTGAACCAGTGTATACCATGTTCCTGCTACTAATCGCCTTCTTTTCGTGAGTGAAAGTTCAATATTCACCTTGAGCGCAAAAACAATTTTACAGAAAAGACAACAAAGAACTCAGAGCCTTATAGAAGAAACCCTGTAATACCTATAACATTACCAAGTCATCTTCTACTTTGAAATACACATTTTTTTTTGTATGTCTACATTTCATTGCCAAATTCAAGTCGAAGTTAGTGTTAAGACCAACGATTGTTTATGTTAACCATCCGGTCTACGTTACCGCGATAAGCTCACAGCGTCAAAGGAGTTCTATAGTGTGGAGACGGCTTCTTGAAATTAATTTTACTATTGTGTTTCATTATTTTACTTTGTACTTTCTATTTTGTGTGTTTGTTTTGTTTTGAAAATTTTATAATGACTAGCAAAGGTGAACCAGAAAAAATGCAAAAAGCTGAAAAGGTAACCAGTGTTCCCGGTGGATCTGCATCATTAACAGACATGGAGGTAAAAATTGAATTAAATGTTTTACTAAAATTCATTAAACCATTCGATGGTTCCAGGGACAAATTGAACCCCTTTATTTCTAATTGCCAAAGCGCATACGACTTGGCGAACAAATCCCAAAAGCCCATACTATTCAAATATATATTAAGTCAACTAACAGAGAGAGCCGAGAGTACATGCAGCATTAAAGAATTCGAATCTTTTGAACAATTAAACGAATTTCTAAAACAACAGTTCGGTGACCGTAAGCATTAAGGCGCGTATCGACTTCGCGCGGCAAGCCAACGAACATTGGCTCGCGCGGCGGCCGCGCGTCATGGGTACTGTGCCGCCGCGCGCGGCAACTCGAACATCGGCGCGCTCGAACGTGCCGCGCGACGAACCAATTTGTGTCGGTTTTTGACGGCGCGGCAAAGGAACGTCAGTGCACTGTGCGCGCGTAATTGGGACGGACCTGACTATACGATACGCGTAACAGAATGATCGATAACGAGAAGTGTCGTACTTTAGTTATATTATATGACACTAAACCATTTCTATGGAACAGTAAATGTAGTGATTATCACAAAAATACATTAAGAAAAGATATAATAAAATAATGATAAAAGCAGCAGCGGCACGTCGCCGAAGTAATACCACAGATTATATAATATGTTCTATAGTAATACGTCCATGGTTGCCGCGCACAAAATGAACACTCGTTCACGGATCGGCTGCCGCGCGCGGCTGCCTCGCTACAATGAAATTGTGCGCTAAAAAAGCACAGATTTGCCGCGGTCGAACAATGCTCGCGCGGCGGCCGCGCGAAATCGATACGCACCTTTACACACACCTCCTATCGGAACTACAGGAGTCTAAGCAAGGAGCTAACGAGTCGGTTAATCAATTTGCCCTTAAAATAGAGACTGTACTATCTAAATTGCTTACGGAGATTAAGGTATCGATAAAAAAGAAATCGGAGATGACAGGTCGCGTAGCAGGTATGGAGGACCTTGCCTTACATACCTTTGTAATTGGATTGCATCCCCGATTGTCGCAAATAGTGCGCTGCCGTAACCCTGACTCCTTGAATGCGGCCGTTGGTTTCGCCGTAGCAGAGGAGAAAATCCTATCAGCATCATACAAAAAACCAACACAAACAAATTACGGTAGCAATGACAGATCCAGGTTCTTACCCCGACGCGAAGTCCCGTCACAGACCTATCGTCCTACAAATCCTACAAATATACCAAGTCCTCGACAATTTTCGCCAAGGAAAATATTTACAAACGACTCAATCTGCCGGTATTGCAAAAACATAGGGCACACTATTGACAACTGCCGAAAAAGGCAATATAACAACAACCGAAATCAAACCAACCCCTCTGCTCTATCATTCCGACCAAATACTTCATCACAAAACACCTCCCAAGCACCACGCAAAACATTTACCGTTGACTACCCAGAAGATAAGGGAGTCGACGTAGTTGACAACAACTATTTAAACGAGTAAAATTTCCCGAGAGGTATCGCCCGGGAAATTACCCCTAGAAACTCAAAAACGGTACCAAACCCACTGTATCCACTGTGTCCCAACGTAACTCTCGCACTCTGTATCCACTGAATCCCCAATACCCGTCAAATGTAAATCCGGGTATTCCCACTGCATCCACTGTACCCACTGTATACACCGTATCCACTGTACCCAAATGCAAACCCCGCTCACTGTATCCACTGCATTCACAATACCCGTCAATTGTAAATCCGGGTATACCCACTGATTCCACTGTATCCCAATGCAACTCCCGCGCTCGGCGTCCACTGAATTCACAATACCCCTCAAATGTAAATCCGGGTATTCCCACTGTACCCACTGTATCCACCGTATCTACTGTACCCCAATGCAAACCCCAATCGTAAACCCGGATATGCCTACTGCATCCACTGTACCCATTATACCCACCGTATCCAATGTTCCTACTATATCCCATAAACCTATCAAAATTTCAATTTCACATAACTCCTTCATATCCAACTCTCTATCTGTTCGCTCTTCGCGATTTTGTTTTTCTTAAATTGTTTCCAAATTGAAACGTAAACGTTTTTGACCCGATTCAAATATTCCCACCAATTTAGATTCGTGAAGGTTCCACGTATTAACCAATAGCAAGGCTCATTCAACCGAGCATACACGAGCCAATGGTGAAAACGCGAAACCGGACATTCAAGATGGCGTGAGATTCGCTCTCTCGGTCGACACGCAGCGACAAGTTTCCTTCGTAAAATCCAATAATTCATCAAAGTAAATAATTATCTTCCAAATTAAAATTAACATACCGGGATCCCGCGGGAGTGACTTTTAGTTAAATAAATCAAACATTTATAAGTGAGTGTGAACGGCATCGGCGAGGCACCCACGCCAGAGCAACTGGTGCAAGAGAAATCGACCAGAGTGAGGACAGGAACTCGTTGCGGTGGATTCTGAGGTAAGTGTACGTACTTGCTTTTGGTTTCTACCTACTCGTGAACCACCCAACCTTTCTATCACGGCGGGAAGATTCTAGTACATAATATTCGTTTCCCGACCCAGAGTGACGTCGAGGGCTCCCACGGCAGGGCCGATTCGTCACATCTTTTTGGTGCCGAAACCCGGGACTCGCCCTGATCATCACTCGAAGTCGAAATTTCATTTAATTAATACCGCTGGTACGTTCATACTTATAACTCGCAGCATTTCCATACACACATAATATCTAACATTACATTATTTGTCTACACACATATCTAATATTGCTATATTTCAACTCCATAGGCATTACACAAAGTCATCCGAAACATATAATTTGCTGTTTGAAATTCATAATTTTACTCAAATTGCATCATACTTTTAAAGGTAGGTATTCCATAAAAGATTCGAATTTCGAATAGGTAGGTACATGATCACGGTGAACGGACGGAAGTCATTGCAGCTGACGTCATTACGACGATTTTTAGGATTCTTTAAGTGACCCGGATTCATTGCTCTCGAGTGATTTATTGATAATTCAGGGGCAACCATTTCAATTAACTACTAATTTTCCCCCTGTTTGCACAGAAAATTATTATTTTACTGTTAGCTTCAAATTTATATTCTAATATCTTTTGCATAATACCACTTAATGAAGCACCCGGATAGCAATTATTAATAACCGAGTAATAACTTGAATTTGAGTTTTGTTTTAAAAATGAACTTAGATTGGTACCAATATCATCACTAAATACAATTAATTTAGTACAACTATTACTATTATTTACACTGTCACACAATATATCCACTGATGTACTGGGCGAGCATGTGGTAATGGGAGCTAGGGGCTCAGCGGTAACCGGTTCGCCCTGAGCCTCCACCGGCTCAATTGCTTTAGGGCAGTTAATATTGCATAAGTGGTCATTTAGGAAACAATTAAGGCGCTCAGTGTTATCATTTGATGTTTTGAGTACCTTGTCTATTGTTAAAGAACATTTAGTAAAGTCCTTAAGGGACCATTCATATTTTTTAGTCATATATTGTAGCTCAAATTGCAAACTTTGTATTTTTGACTCTAATTTTTGTGTGTCAGTGCAATATTTTAAATGGCTTTGTTCTAGTTCTAACATTGACAATTTAGCTTGTTCTCTAAATTTTAAACAAGAACCTATATTTTTACACTTCTTGATTAACATTTTATGGAATTTTAATTGCTTTTTTGATTTTTGTATGAACTTTTTAATTTTTAGATATTTTTTTAGTTTATTTCTGCTGCAAAACAAAACCGACTTGTCCTGTTGATATGGACTGTCACCTGTAAGATCTATAGTAGTCAAGTCCAGGTTTTGAGAATTTGCAGAAGGAATAAACTGCGGGATACCACTCATTAACTCACTAAAAAGATTATCGGTTTGTTGGGCAGTAACTTTCTCAGCAGCTTCTTCCAGGTGTGAGATCTGTCCCTGGGCATCCCTTAGCTCCTGTTCCAGAAAGGTAGTCCTCCTCAAGGTTTTCTCATACTCGTCACTGCACTCTTGGAACCTATCTACAATTGACTGAAGGTGGTCCCGCTCCGCAACAATGTCATCATAACTAACATGAAGTCTTGATAATTCGCATTTTAATTTTTTTGTGTCATTCAGAGCGTTTATCAATAGATTTTCATTTTCCTCTCTTTCCTCTTCCAACTGTACACAGAGCTCCGTTTTAGATTTAAGCTCCAGCAACACCAACTGAAGTTTGGGCTCTTCCTGCTGGCGGCCGAGAGCTCTGCGACTACGGGTATTCATATTATTAATAAGTAAGTGCAATTAAACGCGAATTATATGATGGAGCTCCTTGTACAGTTTATGGTAAGAAGTAACAAGGTTATGTACCGGCAATAAATTATACTTAATATTTTTATGTACTTACGCAAATACACCAACCGTCGTCAACGTCGAGTAAACGCTTATACAAGTATAATAATTCTACTCACGAGAAACAGTCGATTTATTATGTATTTACGTGAAAAAGAAAACATTTAACATTCGAAAAAAACGGGTACCTGACTCGTCACCTCCTACACCAAAATACACGGACAGAACACTTTTATTATATTAATCTGACTATTTTAGGACACTATTAATGCGATGATATTGGTTTTAATTGGTTTAAAATTGTTTAAATACTAAATAACTAATTAATTTTAAAAAAATTTTCAGAGAGCTAAAATTTTTGACAGTTCGATAGTGTTGCCAGACTCGGATCACATATAATGCAATTAACACAAACAATGAGCGTAGGCCTCGATTGTCTCCCACGATCTTCCATTATCGATGAACAACAAATCCAATTCACAAATAAACAGTCCAGTTGGGAATAGCACAAGGTCACTCAAAAGCTATATCAAGAGTCCTTTGGGCACGCACTAGTCACACGAGGAAATAATCAGAGTCCATAAAACAGTCCAGGGTCAGTTATTATTAAAGAAAATCAGAAAAAGCAGACAAAACAACACTTTCGACAAAAAGCGCGGAGTATTCTGTAATCTGTCATGTCAAACTGACAAGGTACGAACGCACGGTTTGATTGGCTAGCTCACACACCTCATGGCTGTGAATAATCGTTGAAAATCTTTTAAAATGTAGATTTAACGCCGGCTTTTATTTGAACATTTAGATGCTAGTAAAATCACAAAATAAACAATAAATTACTTTGGCGTAACTCATTTTTATGGGCGTTTTTAAATTATCAGACAATTTTCTGCCATTGTTCTTTTGCAATCTCTCAAGTTTATCTAAAAGCTTCTCTGTAGCGTCCAAATAGCAAGAATCAGCGTAGTCAATAATGGGTTGAATAATAGTTTGAGCAAGACTAATTTTCGTCCTCAAGGATAGTAGAGTTTGGAGGCACCTCAAAGAGTGGAAGGAAAAATGCACCTTCTTGCTGACATCATTTATGTGGGCGCTCCAAGATAGAGTGGTATCCATTATCACTCCTAGGTTCTTCACGGAGTCTGCGTAAGGTATTTGAATACCGGCTAAAAGAACAGGAGAAGGTTGAGACTCCGAAAGAATGTCGCAGTAGTATTTACTACCAATGATAATGGCTTGCGACTTCGAAGGGTTAATACGCAATCCGACCGAATTAGCCCAGTCATTCAGTGTATCCAAATCCTGGTTTATGGATGATATCGCGGGGAGGGGATCGGTAGCCGAAAAATGACGGTACAGCTGCAAGTCATCAGCAAAGAGATGGAAGTTATTGGTAATAAGACTAGTAGCAGAATTAATGAAGACAGAAAATAAAAGAGGAGATAGCACGCCACCCTGAGGAACACCCGCAGATAGCTCGCACCAGTCAGACGATGTCTGACCGATTCGAACGCACTGAGAGCGCCCTCGAAGGTATGAATCAAACCAAGAGATAGCAGAAGAAGAGATATTTATAGACCTTAATGTACCTAGCAGTACATCAAAATCCACAGAGTTGAAAGCGCTGCTAAAGTCAAGTAGAACTAGTAGGGTTAACTGTTTCCGCTCCATAGCCCAGCGAATGTCATCCGTCACTTTTACAAGTGCAGTGACAGTGCTGTGCCCAGCGCGAAATTCCGACTGAAAAGGGCTGAGGGAGTTAGAAGAGGATAAGAAGTGGGAGAACTGCCGATGAACAATATGCTCGAGAACTTTAGAGAGAAAAGGAAGAATGGAAATTGGTCGGTAATCAGTCAGCAAACAGGGGTTCGTTTTTTTAGGCAGAGGCACAACAAACGCTGACTTCCAGACCTCAGGGAAGGAGCAAGAAAATAATGAATAATTGAAGATGTGAGTGATGACAGGAAGTATAATAGGGAGAATAGGGAGGATCATCCTTGAGCATATGCCATCGTATCCCGAAGCAGTTGAAGAAATGGACAGTAGGGGACAGGAGGGACTCCTAACGTCGGACTCGGAGACCGAGTGAAACTGAAAAGAAGAGGTCTGAGGCACAGGTTCTCCCAGTAGTCGTAGTAAAGTGGCATCTTTCACATTTACATCTAAGGAGACAGGTGGCCGTGAATAATGCTTGTTTAGCGCATTGATATCAATGTCCCTTGTGTCAGAGACTGGAGATTTACCTATGCCAACAGACCTCAGGAACCTCCAGGTATCAGCAGAATTCCGACTGTTAAGAGAATCATAGAAATGGCAATAGAAATCTATTAAAAAGAATGAAACCTATACTTGACCAAAAAGCTCTAATACATAATTACCAGTTTGGTTTTAGAGAGAGACATTCCACTATAGATCAAGTACATAGGATCACGAAACTTATTGAAAATGCATTAGAAGAAAAAAAAGTGTGCACCTCGGTGTTCCTAGATGTCGCGCAAGCTTTTGATAAAGTATGGCATAAAGGACTAATAAACTGAGTCCGATGCTGCCTTCCCCATTTGTAGCTATTTTAAAGTCTTATATCTCTAACAGAATGTTTAGAGTAAGGCAAGAAAATGCTTACTCAGAACTTAAGGAAATAAAAGCTGGAATATCACAAGGTAGCGTGTTAGGGCCGGTTTTGTACCTATTATACACCTGTGACATTCCAGAATCAGAAAACAGTCTCATTGCAACTTTCGCCGATGACACCGCCATAATGTCAACTGGAAATACTCGCGAGGAAGTTGTGCAAAATGTGCAAATCGCAGTGACAAAAGTCTTTGAATGGACCAAAAAGTGGCGCATCAAGCTCAATGAAACAAAATCGACTCACATTGACTTTACTAACAAATCAGCTGACTACTACCCAGTTTATATGAACAACAAGATCATTCCGTTTGCAAATACAGCAAAATATTGAGGTATGACTCTTGATGCAAAGTTGCGGTGGAAGTCACACATTAAGAAAAAACGAGAAGAACTCAACATACGCTATAATGATATGTATTGGCTGCTTGGAAAGAAATCAAGTTTGTCAATACCAAACAAACTTACTTTACAAACAAGTCCTGATGCCGGTATAGCTGTAGGGCTGCACTAAACAGAGCAACAGAAATATCATACAGCGTTTCCAAAATAAAGTGCTAAGGGGCATAGTTGATGCACCTTGGTACGTTCGAAATGATGACCTTCACCGGGACCTTCAAGTACAGCCGGTTGACAAAATTATCCAACGTTTCGCAGAAGCTCATGAAAAGAGACTGCTCCACCTTGACAATCCGGAGGCAATTCAACTCCTCGATTGGACGGACTTAAAAAGAAGACTCAAAAGAACTAAGCCCTTTGAGTTAGTGTAGTGCCTAGTGAGAATAATAAGTGTCTTTAGTGCTTACTGTTTAAGAAAGTGTATTAATTTATCAGACTCTAAGATTAATCAATGGATTCTTTTCTTGGAATAAGTATTATAGAAGTTTAAGTCAGCATAAAATTACTTATTAGCCTATAAGCTAGATTGTAATAGTCTAAAGTGTACCTACCTACCTAAGATAGCGTACACTTTATACAAAAAAAAAACCTTAGCGATATGTAGGAAGGTACCTAGATACATAGGTTAAACTAAAACAGAGTGTTCATAAAGCATATTATTAGAAATTAATGTAGGTAGGTAGGTAAATTGCTTAGGTTCGTTCGTTGGCTGCGTGACCAACGCAGAATAAATAGGGAGATAAGGATTAGAAACGTAACGTTACATATAGGTATAATATTAAAAAGATTGTGCATAAAATACTTGATATAGTTGCATTAGCAGCATTAGAAAATACGAATCGCTTATCAAAAATACTAACTTGCACTCTAAATTGTACAATCTTACAACGGAATAGGTTAGGTTAGTTTTTGTTTTTTTGATAATAAAATTTAATTTTGTAAAGATGACTGATTAAATTGGGTTTTTAATTATAAATAAATAAATCTTTATTTGCTTAAAATGGGGTAATACATAAATGATGTCACTTAAGTTATAGGTACTTAATTATGTTTAAAGATCATGCCCACTTAGCCATAATTCAATAGCATGCAAATTATAAATCATAAGAATAATTTTCATCGAACTAGTACGTAATACCACATTATATTCACACTTTATAATTTTTATCAATACTTAACAATTATTCACTCATTCAGGAAGTCATTAATAGAATAATATACCCTATCCACTTACCAATCCGCCAAGGCCGAAATAAATTTGTTTAGTGGCAGTGTTTTTAAATGTTCGGGAGTTTTATTACAATTTTTTACACACATTAAGTAACTATTTTTTTTGCATTCGTGCCGTTCTTGGTATAAAATCCAATACCAACCTATCAGGATTTCTAATATTACTGCGTTTTGAGACATCTTTTGCCCGTTTAAATAATTCAGGATGTTGTTTAACAAATTTATTGACTTCCAATATATATAGCCTTTTCCTAGCTTACTTTGGGATCAGATAGCGTTGTGTGAGATGTCCGTGAATAGGCAAGGTAACGTTAGAAGTTTAAACTTTTTGAAATATGGTCTACAGGACACATTTGGAGCCATGTTACACAGAGCTCTTATGCACCGCTTTTGTGCAATAAATGCTTTATTTATGTCAGTCCCATTTCCCCATATAAGCAGTTCATACCTCAGCACGGATTCCACATATGCAGAGTATACTATGCAGGCAGTACTTAGGCTAGATATTCTTGCAAGTTTGAATAACGCGAATAAAAACCCATTTATTTTGTTTGCAACTTTTTCTATATGTTCTTTCAAATTAAGTTTATTAGACAAAAGACGTTCCTAAAAGTAAATTAGACGATGGTTTTTTTATAAAAAAGTTTTAATATGTTTGTTAAGCTAGGTTATTTTTAGACATACTATTTTATTAATAGTGATTTGCTCAGTAAAATTGTTCTGCAAATACAATTTAACAGTATATTTAATTTGATTTATTTAGTGTGCATAATTAGTGTGCTAGTCAGTATTTTTGGTTTAACTTTAAAATATTTTGTTCGAAAAAAGGGAATAAACAGATATCGATTTAAATACATGCCGTTTACAATGATTCCTCTTGCTTTATTCAATAAGTCTGTACTTATTCTAATGTTACAATATTAAAGGAAACTTATTAAGCAAATATTATGTATAACTATAAAGTTTAGTGGATCACGGATAACTAAATGCTGTATTATGTGCGCACTCGCTTGCTATCTGAATTGGAATGGAAGCCCCACCAGCGCGGCGTAGAGGCGGTGACGCGCGAGGTGCGCGCCGGCGCCTGCTTGGCTGTTGAGTAAGGTACGATGGTGGCGTGATGTCTGGGATCTAGACCGGTTCTAGGCGCGAACAGGGCAACTATACAATTAATGATTATTTTCTGGCTGGCTTATATGCATGGCATGTGCAAATGCAGTATGCAGTTCATGCCTTTAGTTGACATAAGGTTAACTGTTGTCAATTTTTTTTTCAAACTAAGCTACGCTTTTAATTATTTTTGTTATAATTTGTTTATATACTTTTAAGTTTAAGAAAAAATGTTTTGTTTGCTTTTTGACACTTTGATATTTTTTAAATATTTTTTTATGTTCTACTGTTCCTAGGTATGACTAATTTCTGTAAGTGCACTTAAATATATAAAAAAATATGTTCCTATTATAAATATTTAAATAAGAAAGTCCTTATATTCAATTAGTATTATAAATAAAAAAAACGTTATATATACAAGTTGTAGATCTGCATTTGTGCAATACTTGTACACGCGACTGTACTGCCTACACTCGTTAATATTTTGTGATAAATAAAATGTTTTTTTTTCATGTCAAATTTGATTTATTTGCAAAGGAACTCTGCCTGTACCTACTGGCCAATAATACGTGAACATAAATTTAAGTACTTAATAATTAATAATAAATCTAAAAAGCGAAAGACTGTAAATGATATTCGCATAATGCCTATTTATTACCCAGTGCTATGACCTTTAGCATCCAGCTGTAGGTATTTAGGCTGCGTTCACCGCTTACTTTTTGCCGTTTTTTGGTACGGAACTCGCACTTGACCGGTTTTTTTGTTTCATATGTTCACGTATTATGGTTGCAGGCAGAGTTCCCGCTGGAATTAAAAAAACGAATTCAAAATGAAAAAAGACTAAAAAATATATTTTTTTATCACGAAATATTAACAAGTGTAGGCAGTAGAATCACGTGTGCAAGTATTGCACAAATGCCGATCTACAACTTGTATATACAAAAATATCATGTATATTCCAATTTAAAAACACGCGGGTCCCCTGGCCCCACGACTATAGTTAAGGGTTATCAATAATAGAGGGTGATTCTCTATGGTCTGGAATTTCCTCATCAGTAACTATATTTTAATATCTTATTGAGTCGGAAACCGCCAAATAATGGTCGGGAATAGCAGTTGGGTCAAACGGATAAATTCCACAAGATTTCAAAGCTGAAACACCGTTGGAAATAGTAGCAGCTTTGCCCCAAGCTTTTCCAATCAATTAAGCAACGTCATATCTCGTTAATTTTTTGTCCTTGCATCTCACCATCCATGCTTTAGCTTCTTGTGCAAAGTACATTTTTAAGGGCCTAAAAAAAAGCTCTTACCGGCTGAAAAGCATGGGTTGTGTGGCTTGGCAGACACAAAATAATAACATTATTGTGTTTTGCCACTTCCAGTTCCAGTAGAAGTAAATTGTTGTTGTGTGAGCTGTGGTCATCTTATATGTCACAAGAGTTCGAGACAAACGCTAAAAGCGTTTGTCTCGAACTCTTGTGGCGTAGAAACACTTCTTCGAACCACTTCATGAATAGATCTGTGTTAATATAAGAAAACTTTTTATTTATATAAACTAGTGACCCTGGCGGAAGACCTTCAGAAAACTGTGGTTTATTATAAGTCCCCTTGTAAATTAAAACAGGTGGAAGGAAGTTCCCTTGAGCATTGCAGTATGCAATAACAGTAACGTTCTCGCCTTTCTCGCAGCTTGTGAGTGTATATACATCTCGAACTCCCTTCGTAGCTCTAACTTCGCTAGGTTTATTGTTTATTTGGATACCAGATTCATCCATATTAAAAACATCTTCAGAATGATTAGCGAAACCATTTTCTTAAAGGCTTAACTAAAGAAAATACCAATTAGTTAGTAATAAAAAGAAGTAAAAGTATTAATAAGTATTCTAGCTAGTAGAAGCATATTGTCAATATGCATTTTTAAAACGGCCCACCCAAGCCTCATTCCCAATCTCAAGGTTATAACAATGAGCACGTTGCTAAAAGAGAGGGTGTTTATTTGTATTTACAACAGTATAGGCCAATTGGACACAATCATAATAACAATCAAATTATTAAAAAATGTTTGTAACTTACCACCAATTGTTTTGATGGCAAAAAACTAAATCACTTAATATTTTTTAAGCGGCCGTAACAAGGAAAGCGTGCCTCTCCGCCATATCGTCGGGCGACTGATGGCTGCGTTCGAGTCTATCGGTGTGCTACGTACCTTTGTTAGTGTGCGTGCTAGGTGAGTGGGGCGTTTTATCAACTGGGGCGTATTACCGAGTTTCACCCTATAATTTATCAAACTGGTATTATTTATGGCACGTCAGGCGCGCGTTCAATTCCAGTCAAAATACAGAATGTTGTTAGACTTCGCAGCAACTAGCATTATTGATACCAAATCTTCATTCGCTGCCTCGGTGGTTTAGCGGATTATTCTACTTTGTTCACTTCGGTGATATCACCTAGGTGAACAAAGTGGAATTGATTAGACTACTTAGATCACCTCGTAAATAAATCATTTCAAATTCATTGTTTTAACCATATCACGACGGACTGGTTGTAACTTCTCGGTATCGACTCTGGTACAAAGACGCATTAAAACATCAGTTTTATAAATTTCTTTTTAGTTAAAAAAAACCACGCTAAGGCGGGAGCGAAGCGCAGCGGAGCTCCCGCCTTAGCGTGGTTTTAGCCTTCTAAGCCTTTTAGCCTTCTAACCTAACCTATACGAGTCGGATTCGAATCATTTCCACTTTGTTCACCCAGGTAATTTATTTCCGAGGTGATCAAAGTAGACTAATCAATTACACTTTGTTCACCTAGGTTCAGCGACATTTCGAAACCTATTGTGATCAATTTGTTCAGGCGTATGAATCCCTACTAGGCTTCTCTTCCAACGATGTGAGTGATGACGAGATGACATCGTTCTCAAATCAATTCAGCGAATTCAACAAGCTTCTCATCACCTTGGACCAAAGTTTAGATGCTGGAGGGTCAGAGCCCGAGGTACGCCCACACCATAATCAGATAATGGTCAAACTACCACTCATAGAACTACCTAAATTCTCAGGTAAAAGAATGGAATGGTTACCTTATCATGAATTATTCCAGTCATTAGTACATAGTAGGGACATTTCAGATGCTGAGAAGCACTATTACTTACGAGCATCCTAACGGGATTCTCGTAATAACAATAATATATGCATCTCCTTAACGGGAGTTATCAGTATTTATTTATAACTTTTGGAGCTTTTGGAGCTTTTGGACCGTTTAGTCTGGAAAGGACTAATTCGTAAAAGGACTAATTCGCGAAATGGCCAACTCTTAACAGCGTATGATGTTGGTGTTGAATGTATATAAAAAAAACCACGAAGGCTAATGCGGGAGCTCTGCTCCGCTTCCGCATTAAGCCTTCTAACCTAACTTGTCGAAGTCGGGGCGCGCAGCATTCGATTTGCAACCGTTTAGGTGGTACTACATCGAAATTGGTAGGTAAAGTCGATTTCTGCGCGCCCCGACTTGAGCGGAGCTCCCGCATTAGCCTTCGTGGTTTCTTTTTATAACCAACACGAACATCATACCTTGTTAAGAGATGGCCATTTCGCGAATTAGTCTTTTTAAGAATTAGTCCTTTTCAGAATTAGTCATTTTGCGAATTAGTCTTTTTAAGAATTAATCCTTTTGCTAATTAGTCCTTTCCAGACTCGGGTGCCATTTTGCGAACGTTGACGAGCAGTGCCGCCGGCAGTGTGACCGTTTTCAGTATTTTAATACTTTTTCGGTATATTTTATTGACTTTTTCGATATCAGTATATTAATGGGTATATTGGCAAAAGTCAGTATTTTTGGGTATATTTTGAATAAAAGGTTCGCTGAGGCACTTCCGTGTCTCAGCGAACATTGAAGTTCTGGGGATTTCCCGGATTTAGTCCATAATATTTCATTCGGGAGTATAATTTAATCTTATGTTCAGTAGTCCCATAAGCCGTTATCGTACTCTATCCCACGCCTACCGCATCTTGCGTAATTCGGCTGCCCCCGCCACCCGTTCACGCTTCCCGCCTGTTCGGGTTTTGTCGTGAGCCGTGTGACAGGGTTTTGTTTTGATTGTGGATTAAGTACTAGGCGTCTCGTGGCCTCGGCCTAAAATACTTTGGAAAAAGGTAAGATATTGTTTTAAAACTACTTTTAAACTTACACTTTCATTATAAATATTGCAATAGAACGTAACGATGTTTAGTTTATTTTTCTGGAATGGATGGAAAAGTGGCTGATAAGTCGCCAAAAGATTGCCGAGGTGTCAGGCAATACTGAACAGTCACCTGATAATAATGTGACATTATCTACCGGCACTCCGACAGAAGAAAAAAGAAAACTTAATAACAAGGAATCGTCTCACAAAAAAAGGAAATATGATGATAATTATATTAAGTTTGATTTTACAAGCTCTCGAGACCCTGATTCTCCATTGCCACAGTGTGTCGTTTGTGCAGACGCTGTCAAATTATTCGCTACAGCCATCTTTACTACGTCGACATTTAGAAACTAAACATGGTAATTTGAAAGACCAGTCTGTATCCTTCGTTCAACATAAAATATCTCAATCAAAGACAAAAATCTATTGCGGCGCTCTCCTAAAACACGAATGACAATGCTCTGCAAGCCTCTTTTAGATTTAATAGCTAAGCAAGCGAAACCTCACACTATTGGGGAGAACCTTATATTGTCTGCAGTAAAAGATATAGTAAAATATATGTTTGGAGAAAAAATGGCTCGAGAACCTGATGTTATTCCTATGTCAAATAACACTGTCTCTCGTCGTATTGCAAACATGTCAGAGAATCTGAAAACCCAACAAATTAAACGGATTTTAGAAAGGTATACAACTTGATGAATCCTCAGACAAAAAAACTTGGCTTAACTTTTAACGTTATGTTCATTCCAAAAAAGTTTCATGAAGTATTCCTGTTTTGTCGTACCCTTATGATTCGCATTACCGCTGCACTGGGGAGGATATATTCCATATGGTCGACAGTTTTGAAAAAGAAAAACCCATTTGGATTGGTCAAAATGTGTAGGAATATGTACTGATGGTGCCAGAGCAATGACTGGTCGTTTTTCAGGACTTGTAATGCGGATACAAGATATAGCCCCAGAAGCAAAATGGACGCATTGTAGAATTCATCGCGAGGCACTGGATTACTCTCAAAGATGCTGTAAAAATTGTTAACTTAATCAAGGCCCGTGCCACAAACTCTTGAATTTTTGCAGCTATTCGCAAAGAGCTTGGCCGTGAACACGAGACCCTGTTGTTGTATAGTGTAAGTGCGTTGGCTGTCCAGAGGAAGAGTTATTTCGAGAATGTTTGAGTTAAGACATGAAACTGAGTTATTTTTTGGTCGAGCCGGGACACGATGTGTACAAACAGAAGCTGACTGACTCTATGTGGGTGCAAAAAGGCGCCGTTGAAGTTATTTGAAGTGGACGTGTACAGTGTTTATCAGTAAAAGTTTATCATTGTGCAAGCAAAATTCATTCTAATAGTTGAACAGTGACATACGACTTTCGTGTGCTTGATAATAGAGACCACAGTTTAAAATAAATTAATTTGTGAGAAAATAGTGGTCCGATGCAGCGAGCGCGGGGACAGCTACCTCACCGCTACGATAAGGGACAGCTCGCATAATTGACCTCCCTGTCTGTGTCGGCTACAAGAAACTCAGCCATCGACATACTTACCACTACCTATGCTATTAGATACTGTGACTATACTAACATAATTGTGAAAAAGTGGGTTTGCGATACAATATGAAGCGCTGCGCCGCCGAATGTAACATTGATTTGGATACTGAAGATTATTTGGAGTGTACTCGATGTAAGGATGTGTATCACTGCACATGCTTGAATATGTCCCCACAGGAGGTCGGATCTCTAGACCAAGGAAGTAGGCGGGGGTGGTCGTGCGCTAAATGTTTAAGTAAGCAACTGAAGGGTAGAAATACCAACCAACCAGTGCGCCCCTTACCTCCGACATCTACGGCCGAAGTAACATTTAATGTCACACGCCGCAAGTTGCAACAAAAACCGGAACCGTTGCAACTACCTTACAACTACCTCTGTGGCGCAGTCGGTAGTGATACCGCCTGCGGCGCTGGAGGTCGTGGGTTCGATTCCCACCAGAGACAAATATTTGTGTGACCCATAAATGTTTGTCTCAAGAGTCTGGATGTTTCTATGTATCATATGTATGTATTTAAAAATATATAAGTATTAATATCCGTGGTCTGATACCCATAACACAAGCAGGTTATTCCTAGCTTACTTTGGGATCAGATAGCGTTGTGTGAAATGTCTGTGAATATTTATTTATTACTTATTTATTAAAAAAAAAAAAAAATTTTCTTCGTCATCTGATTTCGTTTTGCGATCCGAGCTAAGGGAACTGATACGAGAAGAAATGCGTAGTGTGGTCAAGGAGTGTGTCGGCGATATGAATGCTACGTTGAAAGAAAGTCTGGACGCTATGCGTGAACATATCAACAGCTTCAGGGATTCCTTAAATTACATAAGCGATCAGTATGATAACTTGCAGAAGAATGTAGAAGAATGTCGGGCCAGTCTAAAAACTGTATGTAAGGAAAATGAACGCTTGCAATCCGATAATGTTAAACTAATCAGTAAATTACAGCAATTAGACCAGTTGTCCCGAGCTTCCAATTTAGAAGTGTTATGCGTCCCGGAAGTAAAATCTGAGAATGTTATAAGTATCGTGAAACAGCTAAGTCGCGCTATCAACTGTAACATCAATGATAAATTACGAGATAATTTACTGTTCGCGTATCGCCAAAACGAACCCTGTAAATATTTGCGTCTTTTATCTGCTGCTGATAAAACAATTCCGTTTAAAAAAGCAAATAATCGCCACCCATCCCCTCCATGGTGGGATCAATCCTGCACAGAAGCTTGCAGAAAAAGAAAAAACGCTGAAAAAGCATATTCAGCAGTTATGTTCACCAATAACTATCTGCAATATAAAAAAGTTTCAGCTGAAACTACCAGACTTCTGACTCAGAAGAAAAGGGAAGGATGGCGTTCATTCTGTGAGTCCCTCTCCCCACGTACTCACTCCTCTTTAGTTTGGAGAAATATAAGAAGGTTCAAGACCTCTATGTCTGATATCTCCATATCTTCAAATGACTCATCTGTGTGGATTCAAGACTTTGAGCAGAAACTAGCTCCTCCCACCGTTCCTTCTGTTTTAGAGTCCACTACTTTTTCTTCCTTATCTTCCCATCCTAGTCACTTATTTGATTCCCCCTTTTCTCAGGATAAGAACGAGGCGAGTGAGTTACAGGCGGTTCTAGGGCCCTTGAAGGATTCTTCTCCTGGGATTGATGGAATCCCATACTCTTTTATAACTAAAAGCAGCTTGGAGACTAAAACCTTTTTTCTCAACATTTTAAATCTTATTTTCCTTTCTGGTATTCCTCCTGACGAGTGGAAATCTCAAATTATCCTCCCAATACTGAAACCAGGTAAACCAAGTAATGACTGCTCAAGCTATCGACCTATAGCACTCTCCTGTACTATGGCCAAAATTATGGAACACCTAATCAAAAATCGCCTGGAATGGTTCATAGAAAGCCAAGGACTTCTTTCTAAAAGTCAGTTTGGCTTCCGTAGAGGTCTGGGAACAATGGATAGCTTGGGCATTTTTACTACGGACATTCGAATAGCACTGTCAAGGAATCAGCATTGTGTGGGCGTATTTCTGGACATAGCCTCCGCATATGATAATGTACTTCTTCCGGTCCTCAGGCAAAAATTACAAAATTTGAGTGTTCCAGAGAAGATAGTTAATTTCATTTCTAATTTACTCTCCGGTAGGACTATTTCGGTTAGATCTCAAAATTCTATATTACCTCCTAGAATGGTGTGGAGAGGTCTTCCGCAGGGCTCTGTGCTTAGTCCCCTTCTTTACAATATATATACAGCTGATTTAGATCTCTCAGTCAATTCCTTCTGTAACATACTGCAGTATGCGGACGATTTAGCACTATACATCTCTGTGGTACATATCGGATGCTGTGTCTAGACTTACGTCTGTCATTTTCTATCTTCAATCCTGGCTAATGGATCATGGGTTATCGCTGTCAATTCCTAAGAGCTCAGTAGTTGTCTTCACTCGTCAGATGTCTGTAAGTGATTGCTTGATTACTTATGAAAATCAAGTCTTTCCTGTGAGGGAATCAGTAATATTTTTGGGTATGATACTGGATAGCAGAATGACTGGAGTTCCTCACATTCCCCAGATCGTGTCGAAATGTGAAAGGAATTTAAATATCCTACGCTCCTTATCTGGCACCTGGTGGGGAGCCCACCCCTACTGTCAAAAGTTACTATATAACTCAATTATCCGAAGTCACTTGGCTTACGGCAGCTATCTCTATCTATCTCTATCTCTACTAGTGCTTAGATATAGGATATGAATTTTTGAAAAGGGCTTGGATGGCCAAATCCGAAACTATAAGGAATAGCTAAAAATACTCAAAGGAGTCACGAGCCCGATTTTGATAATACTTAAAACCTCATCATTAGATTTTTGAAAAATCAATAAACCTAGCTGGGAATCGAACCCATTGATTTTGAAAAAAAAAACACACTCTTTATTATTACACCATACGATAGTGTCGCTGATCAAGATCAAATTCTGGGAAGTAATGGCATACGGCAAATTTAAGGAAAGTTTTGAATTTTAATAGAATTCATGTTTCATATACCTAAATTTTGTATCATAATTTGTTTCGTTCAAATTCCCAGAATAGATCGTAACTACTCCGTGTTTAAATCATGCTCAGAATGATTCTTTGAAGAAGATTCTAAACGCAATCAATAAAATTGAATGCATTATGATCCTTGAGGTCTCGAATCCAGCTATGTATTGAATACAATGGTCTACATTTTGAACAATTAATCAGTTCACGTTAGAAAAATAAATTGTATTTTGTTAAAGATGAGCACTTTCCTTTAGCTTGCCGTATGTCATTACTTCCCAGAATAAGATCCTTAATAGCAACACTAACGTATGGTGTAATAATATAGGGTTTTTTTTTTCATAATCAATGGGTTCGATTCCTAGCAAGGATTAATGGTTTTTCAAAAATCTAATTTTGATTTTCATCAAAATCGGGCTCGTGACTCCTTTGAGCATTTTTCGCTATTCCTTATAGTTTCGGATTTGGCCATCCAATCCCTTTTGAAAAATTCACCCTGTATATATATAAATATATATATATATATATATATATATATATATATATATATGTCTATTAATGTATAACTTCTTATTGTCTCCGTAGCTCTGGGAACTTTCTAAATATATGTGTGTACATCTACACTCAGCATTGTTTTTGTTAGAGCCCTAGCCTACCCTTGCACACCCACTGGGAACTCTGAAGAAAGGCACCCTGGGAAAGAGTCCTCAGCAAGCTCCCTCTGAGTAAGTTGGTGAATAACTTACAGACTAATAAAGTGGTTACACTATATTTAGCTTGGTTATAAATTCTATTATTCGTAATTAAACGTCTCGTTTTTTTTCGTTTTTCGAATTCGAATTCGAAAAAATTCGAAATTGAATTCGAAAAAAACGTAAAATAGGCCTCTGCCTACCCCTTCGGGGATAAAGGCGTGAGTATATGTATGTATGTATGTATGTAATTTAACGTTTGGTACCTAAATGATGGTACATTAGGTGGCGATTCACAGACTGTTCTCACAGATTTAGCTATAATCATAGACAAGTTTTCATTAAAATTTTGTGAAATGTGAATTACATATTTCAAATAAAATCAATAATTCTTTGGTTTCTCAAATTTATCAAAATTTTAACTTGGTTTGTCCTAATATTAAAATGTTAACAAAAGACAATCTGTATCCCCTTGGAATTCTAATTTTCGACGATGCCATTCCTCCTCTCTTAAGGGAATCGGTATCAAAATTTATTAAATATTCAGACCGTATTCTCAAAATTAGCAGTCACTCTGCTTTGTTTATACTAAAATTTTGCTTATTTGTACCTAAATTTACTTACCTACTTCGTTGCTGCCCCATTTGGAAATTTCCTAATCTTATGTTACCAATAGAAAATGTTTTGAAATCCCAAATTGAAAGTATTTTGAACATTCACCTGAATGAGCAAGCATGGTCTCAAGCTCCCTTGCCAATAAGGTTCGGTGGTTTGGGAACCCGAAAAATTTCTAGTATAGCTTTAACAGCTTTCCTGTCTTCAATATTCAGCTCGTAACCTCACAAGTAAAGTCTTAAAGGCTTCTGTAGCCGCAAACTGTGAGATTTCGAGTCTGGACGAAGCCTTGAACGCTTGGCTAGCTGGACCAAGTCCAAATTTACCCTCCACACCCAAAAAGCAAAGGGCCTGGGACTCTATAGCCTCTTCTGTTTTTCTCAATGAAATCATTGAAAACTTGTCAGGCATCAATCGAGCCAGGATTTTAGCCATTTCTCGGCCCGAGTCTGGGCATTGGCTGCATGCATATCCCTCTTCCAATACTGGTACATTTATCGACCCCACTACACTCCGCATAGCGGTCGGTCTCCGGTTGGATGCTGAGGTGTGTGTTGAACATTCGTGTGTATCGTGTGGAGCTTATGTGTGCCGCCTCGGACTCCGTGGATTTGTTTGTTCTTTTTCCGCTGGCCGTATTTCCGTCACGCAGCTCTGAATGATATCCTGAGACGGGCCCTTATCACTGTTAATGTCTCCACGGTTTTAGAACCCCAAATCATACGGGATGATGGTAAGCGACCCGACGGGATGTCATTAGTATCCTGGAGAATGGGACGTGCGCTAGTGTGGAATGCCACTTGCTCCGATACTCTTGCGGCGTCCTACCTCCCGGCTACTACCAAAAGAGCTGCTGAGGCGGATAATGCTCGCGAGCGGTTAAAGATCCGCAAGTACAGTTGTCTCGGTACCGAATACGAATTCCTTCCATTCGGTATCGAGACACTGGGTCTATGGGGTCGCGGTGCGCATGGTCTTTTCACGGCTCTGAGTAAGCGTCTGAGGGAAGAGACACGTGATCCCCGCGCAGGTAGCTATTTTGCGCAAAGGCTCTCTATAGCTATTCAGGGTGGGAATGCTGCCTGCGTTGTAGGTACATTACAAAATGGACCAAGTTTATATATTGATTGGTAGGTAGTTAGTTTTTATTTTATTTTTAAGTAGTTATAATTTTATATGTTTCTTGTATAACCCTAATAATGTGCTTATATTATTTTTAATTACGTTCTGTAATAAATGATTTAATTAATATTAGTAAGTCAAAAAATATGTTTCTTAAGTAGAATTATTATTAGAAACTTCATGCAAAATTACTTTATAAATATTAAAAAATTAAGTTTTTGTTTTAAATATAAAAAAAAACGTTATAAGCTGGAATCGAACCACGAATATCTCTAATCACTGTGTATTAATAGTATCTTATATATAATATGTATTAATAGTATAATAGTGTATTAATAGTCACACCATACTTAACTTTACAGCATGCAAAAATTACACAAACGACAAACTATGTGAGTGTCGAGTTTCCAGTGGATTAAATAATAAGTAGTGGACTGTAGATGCTGGTTTATTCGCCAGAACTTTTTCGTACATCGATCAAATAAAATAAATTAAAAATTGTTTAGTACAATCTAAACAAACAGCATAACAATACAACTACCAGTCATCAACTAACATATGTTTTCCATTCCAAAGGTTGCCTGGCAGAAATTGCTTAATGTACTGCTATACTTGTAACATATTTTCACTTTGTTTGTATGTTTTCTTGGTGTACAATAAAGTATTTAATAAATAAATAAATGAATAAATATTTATGTTTTTGTACAACATTAGTAGTAATTTATTTCTTAAGTTTGCAACATCTTTTGTGCTATTTCTTACGCTGTGTGTTGAGGACACCCTGGCTTCCACTGTGACTGACAATGCGAACGGTTTGACTGTTTATTTCTTTAAATTCAATAAACTCCGTAAGTTTGCATTTCCCACGCATTTTATTTCGTACATGTGTGCGGTGGTCCTTCGGGAAGTGTTTAATAGGGGTGCCAGCTTCGCAAATTTTTGTGGAGTGATTGTTCGTCGAGGACGGCTTGCCTTACAAGTCGCCGGGTTTTGTACGAGGCCCGCAACGTCGTTCTATGCCAAGCTAGAACGTAAATCAACGAAGCATCATAAAGAACAGCATATTATCATCAAGTAATCGTAAGAATTACGATTTTCTGAACATCGAGTTTGGATTTTCTCAAACACGCACATTTCAAAATTTGTAAGTGGTGAAGTTCGTGCGAGGTGCGAAACGTGACGTCAGTACCGTTGTTGTTGGCAGCATTAAAGAGTAACGTGAGCGGTCTATATCCGCCCGGCGGCCATTGCGCCGGAGTCAGCTGACTGATGAAACTGACAGATGAGTGAATGACCCTTGACAGCTGTCAAGGGTCATTCACTCATCTGTCAGTTTCGTTGGTTTGTTTTGTAAACAACAATTTCGTTCCGGCTTCGTGTCAAAGTTCGTATTTTACAAAGTGCTGCTTGGATCTAACAGTGCGCGGAGTGTTCGGAAGTCGTAGAATAATAAAGCATTACATCCCACATACGTTCCACCATGGCGGATTTCAAGGAAACTTGGCGTAAACATCGACTTCTGCGTGGACAATGCAAAGCTACAATCACGCGCATTGAGTCGTTTGTGAACGACCCAATCAGTTTTGCGTTTGCTACCGTGGATATACTGGAGGCGCGCAAGGAGAAGCTCATCACGGCGCTCAAGAGCTATGGAGCGGTGCAATTGGACATACTAAGTATTGACGGAAACGACTGCGAATAGGTTGGTCTATTAGAACAACAATATTATACAGTGCTAGTTACAATTAATGCCTCTTTAAAACAGATAGGTAAAAAATCGGTATCAGAATGTCATAATGTTTCCACACCTTGTCTGCCACCTTAGTGGTGTAAAAAAAACATGTAAATTGCCAACTATTGATATAAACGCCTTTGACGGGAAGAACTTCACTAAATTCAAGCAATTATTTTTTTTTTCAGATTCAGATCATTTATTTCATAAACATAGGTTAATTTTAACAGATGTTTTTGTTGGTTTGGTGGTCAGTTATGTTTCCCTCCAAATATGAAAAACCGTTGTGTCAACTTCTGTCGTCGTTTGCCTTTTTCTCCTTTCGACTGCCGCGGAGTGATAAATTTGGTCAAAGTAAGTGTAAGTGTTGTGTAACATGGGGAAAAGGAAGAATAAGGACAAAACCGAAGAAGATATTAGGAAGAAGATAAGAAAACTAGAAAAGAAACTGCGAGATTTGCCTGAAACCGGAAATGAACCCCAAGAGACTCCTGCACGCAGCGAGGATATACAACTCGAACCTTCCCTAACACTTGCTCCAGAACAAGATCTGGCAATAGGTATATCTACTGATTTGATTACTTACGTTAACCAACTCTCACAGTTCCCAAAGTACTTTAAACGCCTGGGTTATCCTTGAATAGATTTAGCCCTATGGTTACTGATGTTGTTATAGTGCAAGACATTGGTTACTGCAAGTTGCGCTATCACTTAGCGGATAGAGAGTGGTCCTTTAAATTATTTTCTTTTACCTTGGTAAGGTTACTTAAATAAATTATGCTAACTAAGCGCTATCACACAGCGGATAGACGTTATTAGAACAAACCACTTTGCAGCAAAGTTATAAGGCGCTATCATATAACGGATAGACAAACCTTACAAAATTTTCTCGAGCTATCTCTAGATATGATAGACTAATCTAACATACTTATTATACACATTCCAGGTAAAGACGAACTACCAGAAGAGTTCCTCCTTGCTCTTGGTAATGAGGGAGAAGAACTCAAGGAGGTCGGGGAACCTATTAGAGCAGAACTGGCACACAGATGGTCAAGACTCATGAGCTGTGGCTTGGGGAAAGAAGACAGAGAAGAGATAATTAAAAAGTATCCAATGCCAAAAAACTTCCCTTATGCAGCCCCTATAATGAACCCAGAAATCATGGCTTCACTTTTAGACATAACTCTTAAAAGAGACAAAAGAATTGTTGCCAGACAAAATGCAACTGCTCGAATGATGTCTTGCTTTGGTAGGGCGCTAACAAATCTGTTAAAAAGCAACATCAACTCAAAGATTCTCATTGAGCAGATTAATGATGAGGCAAAGTTGGCTGCAGAGATTTTTTACCAAGACTCATCATCAAGAAAATTCTTTGCACTGGCGGGAGCTAACCAAACAGTGAAGGAGGTGAAACATCAAGCAAACCCCAAACAAAACCAAGCCTCATCTAAAAAGCAGGGAAACTGGAAGGGCCCGCCGCAGTACCAACAACACCACCGAGGACGCGGCGGGCATCGCCAGCCATCGAGGCGACCATACAATCAGCCAGCCCCTCCGCCGAGAGACCAGAGGCGTCAGTATCGTCCCAGGACCAGCCACCGACTGTAAACGCGCAGGTACATGCTGGTAGGCTTGCGTTATTTATTAATAACTGGCTTGAAATTACCGATGACCAATTAATACTTGAGTGGATCCAGGGATATGACATTCCATTCAGCAGGATGCCTCCAACCTTTTCAGACTGAGATTCAACATTGGTCTAAAAAGGAAATGCTTCTAATTAATTCGGAAGTAGAAAAACTCTTATCCCTAGGTGCAATTTCTGTTTGCTCACACACCATAGGTCAATTTACTTTTCCTATATTCCTTCTAATTAATTCTGAAGTAGAAAAACTCTTATCCCTAGGTGCAATTTCTGTTTGCTCGTACACCATAGGTCAATTTACTTCTCCTATATTCCTGGCTCCAAAACCAAATGGCTCTTACAGATTTATACAGCATGTAAACTGATAACAAAAGATTGTTACATGGGCTCAATTGACCTCAAAGAGGCATACTTTTCTGTCCCTATATCTGAGCAAAGTAAAAAATATCTAAGATTTTCATTTAATGGTAAATTATACCAATTTAATTCTTTGCCTTACGGGCTGTGCCTTATGTGTTCACAAAACTTATTAAACCTGTTAGTACCTACCTCAGAAACCGCGACGTTACATTGACTTGTTATTTAGATGACAGTTTATTTTTTGGTAACTCAGAGAAAAAATGTAAGGAAAATGTTGAATTAGGATGCAAAGTATTACAGGATTTAGGATTTGTTATTAACTTTCATAAGTGCAACTTGACACCAAATAAAATATGTAAATATCTAGGTTTTAATTTAAATTCATCTGAACTGTCATTATCATTACCTGAACAAAAGCAAGTGTCTATACTTGACAAAATTAATTTATTTAAACAGAAAAACCACTGCTCTATAAGAGAATTTTCTCAATTGTTAGGGCTACTTAACTCAGCTTGTCCAGCCATTCCATATGGCTTGGTATACACAAAATTATTAGAGAGAGAAAAATATTTAACTTTATTGCAATCTAATGATGATTATAACTCAATAATGGCTCTCCCGGAAAACGTAATTCCTGAATTAAGTTAGTGGTGTACAAACATAAGCAGGTCAAATCCAATAAAACAACATGTCTTTGAATTGGAAATACACTTGGATGCATGTCTCACTGGTTGGGGTGCTGTGTGTGGACCTAATAAAACCTCAGGCTCATGGTCCGATTCAGAAAGGCATCACCACATAAATTATCTTGAATTGAAGGCCGCTTTTTTAGGACTTATATGCGTTACAAAATCTTTGAATAATTATGAGGTTTTGTTAAGAATAGACAATACAACAGCAGTAGCTTATATCAACAAAATGGGAGGTATTCAGTTTCCACATCTTAACCACATTACTAGAGACATTTGGCAATGGTGTGAGGATAGAGATATATGGATCTTCGCTTCCTACATTAATACAAAAGATAATTTTGAAGCCGATTATGAATCTAGGAAAATAATTATTGAATGGGAACTTTGTAGTAAAGCTTATAATAAAATAATAAGTACATTTGGACAACCAAATATTGACTTATTTGCATCAAGACTAAATAATAAATGTGATAAGTTTGTTACATGGAAGTGTGATCCAGAAGCCTTTGCAGTTGATGTATTTACACTCAACTGGAAAACCTATTTTTTCTATGCCTTCCTACCTTTCGCCCTCATATTAAAATGTATACATAAAATAAAAATAGACAGAGCCACTGGTATTTTAGTATTTCCTTACTGGCCATCGCAACCTTGGTTCCCCTTAATAAAACCATTATTAATTGGTGAATTATTACTTTTTCAACCCAATAAAAATCTGTTGTCCTCACCTTTCAGGAAAAGCCACCCTCTCCACCATCCACTTACCCTGGCAGCAGGCTTGCTATCAGCGAAGCATAAATAAGACGTGGGACTCCGTCTTCAGCGTTGCCAGTCATGCTAAACTCCTTATCAAAGAATTCTATGAGACAATATGATGCTTCATTAAAGTTATGGTGGAACTTTTGTAATGGACACTCTTTAGATCCGTATCTAGCCTTCGTTCCATACATACTAAAAACCTCAGTTGCGCTTTGAGGACCATATTGGAGGTGTGGTGAAGAACTGCTTCTATAGGCTAAAGATGGTCTTCTCTCGTTTTCCATAAATTCATTTGCACTAATATTGTTTGCCATAATCATCCCCGATCATAATATTTACTTGCACTATTATCATTTATACTAATAACGTTTGTCTTAACAACTCAACAGTGATAACTTTTATTTGCCATAAAATGACTTTTTATAATAACATATGTCATAATAATTAGTTTCCATAAGTAACACATCTCTCATCTTAATACTGAGACTCACCAACAAGTTCACCCTGAAGGTGATACAAGTGTATGCCCCGACCTCGAGCAGCACTGTCGAGGCAGCTGAGACCGTGTACGAGGACATAGCAAAAGCACTACATGGTACTGCCAAGACTCACTACAGCGTTGTGATGGGGGACTTCAATGCCAAAGTGGGAGTACAAGGACGCGGCGAAACGAAGATCGGTCCCTTTGGTGTGGGGCGCAGAAATGACCGGGGCCATATGCTTGTCAGTTTTCTTGAGTCTCAGGGGCTCTTCTTGATGAACTCTTTCTTTAAAAAGAAGCCCCACAGAAAATGGACTTGGCGAAGCCCCGACAAGGTCACAAGGAACGAGATAGACTTCATCATGACGGACAGGAAGTGTATATTTAGAGATGTCTCTGTGATTAACAGGTTCAATACCGGTGGTGATCACCGACTTGTGCGAGCATCTCTGAATTTGGACTTCCGAGCTGAAAGGGCCCGTATGATGAGGCCTACTCTCCGACCTACCGCGCTCCAGTTAGCCTCAGGGGCTGAGAGGTTCCAGTTAGAACTTCAAAATCGTTTCGATCTGCTGGAAACCACTGGCAATATTCACGATAAGGCCGAAAATGTGGTCAGGACGCTACAGCAAGTGTCCCGAAGGTTTTTGTCCGGAAAAAGCAATAACAGGTGCTCTAAGCTCTCGCCCGAGACTCTCGAACTTATGAGAATAAGACGGGAAACGCCATCTACGCGCTCGTCTTCGTCAGACCAGCGGGATCTAAATCTCAAAATCCGAAAGCTGATACGACGCGACCTTAGACGGTATAACACCAGTATCGTCGAGGCAGCGATCGAGCAGAACAGGGGTACCAAGGTATTTGCCCAACAGCTTGGAAGACCCCGTCTGACGAAACTGAAGACAGCGGATGCCAGAACCGTGACCTCAAGATTCGAGATTCTCGAGGAAATTGAGAGCTTTTACAGAGACCAGTATGCATCACGGACAAAAAGGCTGACGGGTCCTACTGATTGTGACCACCGAGCCCCACTATCGCGCCACTATACCGAGGACATTCCGGACATTGACCAGGGCGAGGTGAGGGCGGCTCTCGGGCAACTAAAAAACAACAAGTCCCCTGGGGAGGACGGAATTACAACTGAACTAACTGAAGGCGCGGGGGCTCCGGTCCTCAACGAGCTGACGAGTTTGTTTAATTCCGTCCTCCAACAGGGACAAACACCTGAAGCGTGGAGCGGGAGTGCGGTGGCTCTGTTCTTCAAGAAAGGTGATAAGACCTTGCTGAGGAATTACAGACCCATCTCACTCCTGAGCCATGTTTACAAGTTGTTCTCGAGAGTAGTTACAAACCGCCTCGCCCTTAGGCTCGACGAGTTTCAGCCAAAGGAGCAAGCCGGGTTTCGAAAAGGCTTCAGCACCGTGGACCACATCCATACTGTACGGCAGATTGTACAGAAAACAAACGAGTACAATCAGCCGCTGTGTATGGCTTTTGTGGACTACGAGAAGGCCTTTGACTCTGTCGAAACCTGGGCAGTCCTGGACGCTCTGCAGCGATGTCGTGTAGATTGGCGATATATCGAGGTGTTGAGATGTCTCTACGACAACGCTACCATGACCATCCAGCTAGATAATCAAAAAACCAGTCCCATTGAACTGCGTAGAGGTGTAAGACAGGGTGATGTGATATCCCCGAAACTCTTCACCAATGCGCTTGAGGACATCTTTAAGACACTGGACTGGGAAGGGTGGGGCGTGAAATCTCGCACCTTCGGTTTGCCGATGACATCGTAATTGTGGCGGAGACGCTGGAACAGCTAAGCGGAATGCTGCATAGCCTGAACGGAGCGTCTCGACGTGTTGGACTCGGCATGAACTTGGAAAAAACCAAGGTTAAGTTTAATAACCACGTTACGCCGGGGCCAATATACGTCGAGGGATCGAGGCTAGAGGTCGTCCAGGAATATAGTTACCTTGGGCAGGTTATTACACTGGGGAAAGGGAACCTGGACAAGGAAATCGCCAGAAGGATACGGTTGGGCTGGGCAGCATTTCGCAAACTGCGTCGAGTCTTCAATTCGCCTTTACCGCAATGCCTGAAGACCAAAGTCTACAACCAGTGCGTTCTACCTGTTATGACATACGGTGCCGAGACGTGGACACTTACAGAGAGGTTGGTCAAAGCTCTAAAGCTTGCGCAGCGGGCTATGGAAAGGGCTATGCTTGGGGTGTCTCTGAGGGATAGAGACTATCCGGCAAAGAACTAAAGTGGTCGACATAGCTCGCAGAATAAGTACATTGAAGTGGCAGTGGGCCGGCCATATCTGCAGAAGAACCGACGGCCGATGGAGCAAACGAGTTCTAGAGTGGAGACCGCGTCTCGGCAAACGTGGGGTAGGACGTCCACCCGCTAGATGGACCGACGACCTGGTAAAGGTCGCAGGCTGGGACTGGATGCGTAAGGCGCAGGACCGTGGATTGTGGCGTAAATTAGGAGAGGCCTACGTCCAGCAGTGGACTGCGATAGGCTCATTTGATTGATTGATTGATTGAAGTAACACATCTCATAATCGACTCTTGACATAATCAAAATTTGATATAATTATGAAAATAATATATAATATTGTTAGGTAGAAATTAATTATTGTTAACACCCCGACTCAGTGCAATCCGACTCGGATAGGTTAGGTTAGAAGACTAGGGCGGGAGCGAAGCGAAGCGGAGCTCCCGCCTTAGTGTTCGTGGTTTTTTTTTAAACCACCCAGAAGTATATTATGGTGAACCAAAAATTTATGGAAAATGGCATTTTTGAAAACGAAAATTATGGCAAAAACATTTATGGATTTAAATTATTATGACACTTGATCAATTAGGACCAATGGAATTAGTGAAAGTCATTTTATGTCATTTCACGATTATGGCAACTGAAGTGAACTGAACTGAACTGAATTTCTAATGAAATTATGGCAAATACCAGTTTGGCATATGAAATTATGGCATTTTAAATTATGGCAAACATTAGTAAACCGCTAAAGATACTGTACAGAATAAGAGAATTCATTAGTGTGCCCATGAGAAAGATGTTGGTTGATAGTTTGGTTTTGTCACGTTTCAATTATGCTGACATAGTGTACGGTCCTTGCTTGCTGTCACGGACGACATGTCTCATTCAGCGCGTTCAGAATGCCTGCGCTCGCTACTGCTTTAGCATTCCATGGCGTGCTCACGTAACGCCATACCTGAATGAGAATAATGTTCTGAAAATGACAGCTAGGCGTAACCTGCATTTGGCTTGTTTACTATTTGGCGTCATAAACACGGGAAAACCCACTCACCTTTTTGACAAGCTTAGCTGGAGACATCATCATTACAAGTACTCGGTGCGTTACATGTCTAAACCCCTGTCTATACCACGGCACAAATCAGTGGCCTTCAGAGGCTCATTTAAATATGCGGCAACTTTTTGTTGGAATAATATCCCACCACCCCTGAGGTCCCTGAAAACAAAAAATAATTTTAGGTTAAAATTTCGAAGATGCCTCCTAGACAGGCAAAAGATTGTAAACATTTAATAAAGAATTGAAAATGGGAAGTATAAATCTGAAAATGAAAATGAAATGAAAATGAAATGAAAATGAAAAATCTAGTGCAGTACATACCTATTTATGTTCTATGATTACATAGTTATTGTATTATTAATTTTTATCTTGTGTATTTCTAATCTTGCGGCGTTTTTTGGTTTTACTTTACAATATGTTCATACAATGTATATTCTACTCACCCTTAAGCACAATGAAGCAAGACATAGTGGGGTTTGGTTGTATTTATCTCACTGGGAGTCCAGAACACCGGAATGCTATTTTGTTTGCCTTTTTTCACTTTCGAAGTGTCACACAATCATAACTGGCTCGTTATGGATAAGACACGGGGACGCATTGCTGGTCGTGATGTGATGTTTGTTTCATTGATTGTTGTTGAAATTTGATAGAAAAAGCACAGAGCACTTTTTGTTTAGGAATGTAATAATTTACTATCTTATCTATCATGTTGTTGTTACTGTTTGTCTTATATTTTCATTCATTCCATTTTCATAACTGGCTCGTTGTGGATAAGACACGGGGACGCATTGCTGGCCGTGATGTGATGTTTGTTATATTGATTGTTGTTGAAATTTGATAGAAAAAGCACAGTGCACTTTTTGTTTAGGAATGTAATAATTTACTATCTTATCTATCATGTTGTTGTTACTGTTTGTCTGCCATATTGGCGACGGTCATAGATAATAAATAGATTAACAGACGGGATCGATGTCATTGGCTATGGTCGTTTCAGATGGGACGCACACTTGCCATAGGTAAAAAAAAAATAATTTATATTGTTTGTAGTATAGTTAAAATTGTAAGTTCATACTTCATGCACTTACTTAATTTGTTTTATTTTAGAATTTGTTTTTGTGTTTTTATTTTGTGTTTTTATAAGTCTTTTAAACTTGTTTATTACCAAATTGTCTCGAATTCGCTGTCCTACGGGAGCCCGTTGAAAACCAGCGCCTGGTATTCGTACTCGGCATTATGCTGAACTGGCTCCTACTTTGGTGCAACGACGAGATAACTATACTAGTCATTAATATTTTTTTTAACTTTGTCAGTGTTGTTGCATTTAAAATAAAGAGATTTTTTTTTCTTTCTTTCTTCTTCTTTCTTTAAATACCTTCGATTGTTACTAAAAACACGTTATTGTATTTCCTCTCTTAGCATTGATTCGTATTCCTATTATAAATTAATAAAAAACATTTTTACTAACATTAAAAATTATTTTATTCACAACCCGAGCTTCAAACAGCTACACGTAAATTCGGACAAGGAGCTTAAGTATAATTGTAAGATTAAACGAACTTACCTCAAGTGAAGTTCTATCTTAATTATACGTAGCTCCTTGTCCGAAACGGTACTCCCAATCCCGCCCACTAATACTAAATATTATCCCAGACTGAGGGTTGTTCATAATACACCTTTAAACGAAATGACGTAATAGCTGTCAAACGATAAATTGTTAAATTCTTTTTTTTTAACTTTGAAATAGTGACTTAGGCGCTGGTACATCAGCGTTACTACACGTAAATTCGGACAAAGAGCTACGTATAATTAAGATAGAACTTCACTTCAGGTAAGTTCGTTTAATCTTACAATTATAGCGTATTAAGTTTAATGACTTGTGATATGCAATATCGTGTTCTTTACAGTACTCGTCAAATTTTTAACACCTTTCTCTCCTCGCAAAAGTCTCTTGATTAGCTTTGTTCCCGGACCACAATAATTGTATCCTGGTAAGTGCAATTCAACTGGCAATTTATTGATGAGCCAATTTATAAGACTGCTCTCTCCAATACACATTAAAATACTAATCAATCGATATATACACTCGAGAGCAATGAATCCGGGTCACTTAAAGAATCCTAAAAATCTCGGAAACTAAAAATGCTAGGTTAATGCAATAAATTGTATTTAATAGACAATGTAATACTCCTTAAATAAAGGTATTAAAACTTCTTAGTTATTGTAAAGGTATATCATAAAAAAATCAAATTTGAAAAAGGGCCACTTTCGAAGATGGAACTACGAAATTACAGCATTTGGTGTTGCTTTTGTTTGTAATCTGTCATTTATGTGGGTACATAAACCATGTTGATAGTGCTCTATATTCATTAATCAAGCTGAAATTATGTCGCTTACGCCTGAAGAATGCACCAGAATACTTACAATGCTGGAAACCGGCCGGAGTCAGCGCGATACAGCCAGGACTGTCGGTGTGTCGCTGTCAACAGTACAAAGAGTTCTCCGACGTTACGAAGAAACTGGTTCTAACCTACGCAGACCAGGAACGGGCAGAACCAGGTGTACCACAGCACGAGAAGACCGATACTTGGTGAACACCATGCTTCGAAATCGCTTTCTCACAGGAACTGAACTCACCAATCAGTTTCGACGCCTCGGAGGAAGTAACCCAAGTGCATGGACAGTAAGACGTCGGCTTGCTGAATCTAACTTAAAACCCCTTAGACCTGCAAACGGCCCTAAACTGGAGCGTGGGCATCGTATTTCGAGACTAAGGTATGCCCAGAGCCACGTAAATTGGAGTATTGAAGATTGGTCAAAAGTTATGTTCTCCGACGAATCAAAATTTATGCTCTACAAGCACGATGGAAGACACAGAGTGTATCGAAGACCAGGGGAAAGATTCAAGCAAGCATGCATCGAAGAAAAAGTAGCCTACGGTGGTGGGTCTGTACTTGTGTGGGCCGGAATTTCTTCTGAAAGTCGCACAGAGCTGGTGATCATAGAAAACGGCTCTTTAACTAGCGTAAGATATGTGGAAGAAATCCTCAATGATCACGTTGGTCCATTTATGGTCAATTTAGGTGAGGATGCTATATTTATGCATGACAATGCCCGACCTCATACAGGTAGGATTGTGAATGACTACCTTCAAGAGATGAACATTACTCGTATGGAGTGGCCAGCGCGCAGCCCGGATATCAACCCGATCGAGCATGCTTGGGACGAGCTAGGCAGATGCGTAAAACAACGAAACCCTCCCCCAATCACGCTTCGTGAGCTCAAAATTGCTCTCACAGAGGAATGGGAGAATATTCCCCAAAATCGTATAAGGAACTTGGTGTACAGCATGCCAAACCGCGTAAATGCAGTAATGGAAGCACGAGGAGGCAATACGAAGTATTAAAATTCAAGAAAATCGTAATAAAGTTCAAAAATTTCATGTTTCCTATTTTTGTTTTAAGGAGAGATCAGCAGTTTTTTCTTTATGTAATTTTGTGTTAATAAAATGTATGGTGACTCATATTTTTTTTACTTTCATTTAAGGAGTATTACATTGTCTATTAAATACAATTTATTGCATTAACCTATCATTTTTAGTTTCCGAGATTTTTAACATTCTTTAAGTGACCCGGATTCATTGCTCTCGAGTGTATAAAAATCAATGCCACTTTTCGATGTAATTTTATAACTCAAGAAAGGGCTCACCTATCCAAACCAAATGTTTAGGCTTTGTTCGGACTATTTAGTAGATGGTTTATGTGAAGTTTGCACAAAATCGGTCGAGCGGTTCTTCATTTATCACGGAAACGAAGTTGCGCGGGTCAGCTAGTCTTGAATAAAAAGCTTAAATACGTTTTTCTACAATATATTCGAATTATCATCGGCGGTGTGTCGGAAGGGTACATGACATTGCTGCGAAACTGCTTGGAGGGTAGTTATTTGGTTTACCAAGGAGAACATTACCTGCAGATGGATGGAGTCGCAATGGGAAGTCCTATAGCTCCGGTCATGGCGAACATATGGATGGAGCACGTCGAAACCCTTATTGATTACGACTCGCATGGGGTACGCCTTTGGAAACGATACGTGGACGACGTGTTCTGCGTAATGAAAGGCGAAGGTCTGGGGGTAGGACGTTTCCTTGAGCACCTTAATGCATTGCACCCTAATCTCACGTTCACCTATGAGTTGGAGACTGATAGGACATTGCCGTTTCTGGATGTAAAGGTCATGGTGGGGGAGGATGGACTCCTGAAGCACACGGTGTACAGAAAACCAACGCACACAGACAGGTACCTTCACGCTGCGTCACACCATCATCCCCGTCACCTACGTTCGGTGGAGACATCCCTAATTAACAGGGCTCATGCTCTGTGTGACCACGAGTTCTTAGAAGATGAACTGTCCCACATACGGAAGGTGCTACATGAAAACGGGTACAGCGTGAGGAGGGCCGCTCCTATCCGAGGGCGTAGGGAAAAACAACCGGATGTTGCCAGGCTGCCGGCGTTCTTACCGTATGTCAGGGGGGTAACGGACAAAATTGGTACCATTTTGAAGAATTTTTCAATAAACACCATATTTACCCCAATGGCAAAGGTTTCGCAGCAAATGAGAACACCAAAGGACACCGTTTCTTATCAGACGCCGGGTGTTTACAAGGTGGACTGTAGCTGTGGAGGCTCGTATATCGGTCAAACGAAGCGAACCATCGCAGAACGAGTGAGAGAGCACATAGCAGCGGTCAAGAACCACCAAACCGAAAAATCAGCGATCGTGGAGCATCTCTTACCATCGGGGTCAAATCACTGGATGGAGTTGCATGCACCGGGAGTTTTGTCCACTGAACGCCGATATTACCCGAGGATTGTTCGTGAAGCGGTTGAAATCAAGAAGCATCACAACAATTTCAACCGTGAGGGGGGAGTAGTATATAATTGTACCTTCTGGACCACAGATAGTTCAGCACCGCTTCACTATCTGAGGTCCAAAAGGATACAATTATATTATCTCCATAATCACATAACTCACCCACCTGCCCGTTTAACGAAACTCCAACCTTCACGCGCACCGATGTATTTGCGGTGCAAAAATGTGTACGCGTTCGATAATCGCATAAAATATCAGATCACTATCATCCCATGTCGTTAGCGAACCCAATGTATCTGCCGTGTCAGACCTATCTATGTTATCTTAAAAATCATAGTTTTGAGAAATCGCATCCTAAAGATTTTTTCAGATATTTGCGTTTTTAAAGAAATTTAATGCAAACAAGTATGAGATTTTTTAATAATGTAACATATTTTAATGTGATGGATATCGGGAAGTAGCATTTTTTTTATTGTAGCTATATTTACGATAATAAACTCAATAACAGAGATAGGCATGGCAAGCCTACCATACATTACCTAATACGCGACGCACGTTGGTGCAGGGGCGGAAAAAAGTCTTTTTTTTTAACTTTGTTTAATAAGTCTACAATTTTTTACACATATACTAGGATCTTATTAGAAACAAGTTATACAAAACATACGACTACATTATGAGACATTTTAATTTTATGATGTATTAAAGGTGAGTGTTCGACAATTAACAAATTTCATGCAAAAAATTGTGTTGTTTCAAGTATGTATAAAACAGAAATTTTAGTATTCTCCGCTTTTATTCTTTGTTTAACCGTATCTCTATTGTGTGTAATTAAATAAAACGTATAAATATTATATGATATAATGAGTATTTACTAGTAATTACACTTTTAACGAAGTAGGTAATTTGAAACCATTTTTTTTGACTTATGAGACTATAACTAATCTCCTTTACCGACCGTTAGACATTGATACACTTAACGACATTCATTAGACCCTATAGATTAAATATACATCAAATTTAACTGCAACAATCTGCAACCTTAGAGATACCAGGTCATTATCTAATGCCGCTCATTAACGGGGAAAAGTGCATTATATTAATCATTATTTCTAATGAGGGTATTTTAACAATTTTTAAGATCATGTAAGTATAAATGGCATTGAATTATAGTGTAGACTTCATTTACCAACATTCTCTCTTACGATAACAATAATATAACAGTGATGGATAGCTTTACTATTTCCTACTCCGATTTAGTGGAAATTATAATTACGAGTAATCGTGAGATACATAAATGCCTTGAAAATTTAAAACTTATGTATCCACAGCTTACAGAAAGTATTCTTGAGCAAGTTTATGAAAAGTTAAGTCGTAATTTTTTACCAGTGTTTACAAAAAAGTGGCAAACTGCAGCGAGAAGTAAAAATAAATTTCTAGCTAAAAATGAAAAGTGGCTAAAAAATACTTTTACCATTGGGACATCTTCAGCGGAATCTGATGTGGTGGATGATGACAGTAGTGTTCCAGGACCATCAAAACGTTTTCGTAGTGGACGACCAGAGAAATCATTTGAAGAATGTTGCGATCGAACAAAGAGATATAAAGTCAAAAGCTTGTGTGAAAGCGTTCCTGACGAATTGATCAAGAAAGCTGCCTCAAAGATACAAGAAGAACCATCGGGTACTGTCATGTTTACTCCTGAAAAAGCGTTAGCGTTATTACTTGATGCATCTCTTTCCAAACATCAATATCAAGTCCTAAGAAATGCAACAAAAGGTATTGGGTGTGATATATTTCCCGATTATCATAAAGTACTTGAAGCAAAGAAGAAGTGTTACCCCACGGATATTGATGTAACTGACACCTACGCTTGTGTAGGCTTACAATCCTTACTGGACCACACTACCAGAAGACTATTTGAAGTAATGTCTAAAGACGACCTTACAAAAATTAGTGAAAATTCAACATTTTTATACAAATGGGGATGTGATGGATCGTCAGGTTATGCTGAGTACAAGCAGTCATTTAGTGATAATAATGTGTCAGATGCGCATATGTTTCTGACATCATTAGTTCCACTGCGTCTGTGTGAAAAGGAAAAGGAATCAGTTGTGTATTGGACAAATGGATCTCCTTCTTCTACAAGATGTTGTCGTCCGGTTCAGTTCCAATTTGAAAAAGAATCAACATCACTAACGAAAAATGAAATTGCTAGAATGGAGTCTGAAATAGCGAACTTAAACGAAACTGTTATTAGTTTAAATGAAAAAACTTACAAAGTTTACCATAAGCTTGTATTTACAATGATAGATGGCAAAATAGCGCAGACAGTTACAGACACATCTTCCAGTGCAGTGTGTTTCATTTGCAAATCAAAGCCATCAGAAATGAATAACCTTGACCTGGTGCGAATCAAAAGTGTGAACACGGAGGCTCTCACGGTTGGTTTATCACCGCTTCATGCACGGATTAAATTTATGGAGTGCATATTACATATAGCGTACAATATGTCATTCTGCAGTTGGAGAACAAACGCTAGTACCAAACAACAAAAAGAAGAAGAGAAGAAAAGAATCCAAACTGAGTTGTTCCAACGTTTAGGTCTGAAAGTGGATTTCGTAAAACAAGGTATGGGAACTTCCAATGATGGAAACACGTCCAGAAGATTTTTTAATAATGCAGACATCGTGGCCGAAGTCACAAGGGTTGATAAAGAACTTATACATCGCTTTGGTATAATATTGCAGACAATTAATTCAAGTGCATTAGTTGATCCAGAAAAGTTTGGAACTTATTGTTACGAAACTGCCGAGCTATATGTAAGCTTGTACAGCTGGTATAATATGCCAAATACAGCGCACAAAGTGTTAATGCATGGCAAACAAATAATAAGTGCTGCTGTTTTACCCATTGGGATGTTATCTGAGGAAGCTCAAGAAGCGCGTAACAAAGACTACCGCAATTATAGGTTAGATCATTCACGAAAATGTTCTCGTCTATCCTGTAACGAAGACGTAATGAATATGCTATTACTTACCTCAGATCCCCTTATCAACAATTTACGTGCAGTACCTTTTAAAAAAAACTATCCACTTCATGATGACGCCAAAGTTTTATTAGTGGATAGCACTTACGTATAAAACCTTTTTATCTGTATTTATTATTTAATTAATTGACATTTATTTATAATTCTGCTTAAATAATGTATAGTGTCTTTCGTAATGCAATTCATTGGAATATATATCATAATATATTATATTGTATCATGTAAAACCTTATTATACAATTTTAAAAGATTTTTACCGCCCCGATTTATTATAATATTGTTATGTATAGTATTACATCTTTGTCTTTATACACTAATACATTAGTTTTATCATTTTAATAAAGTTTTATAGTTCTATGCAACGTATTTTCAGTTAAAAATAATATTTTCCGCATTCCCGTACTTCCTGAACCACTGTGCGACGCCCCGTATGTTAAGATATACGAGTTAGCTGTGATAAGTCCTTTTGGGGGAGTTATACAAAACTCGGTTATTTATAAGTTACCTGAAATTGGTCTGACTACAGGTGTACCGTAAAACAAAAGGTTAAATATAATGTTAAAGTTTTCATCTTTCGTTTTCATGTTCATAATAACTAAAAAAATTATCTTCCGAAATCAAAGGCACTTCAAAAGTCAATCAATCAATCTAGCCTATAGCAGTCCACTGCTGAACATAGGCGTCTCCCAAATTTCGCCACAACACACGGTCCTGCGCTTTGCGCATCCAGTCAATCCCTGAAACCTTCTTTAGGTCGTCGCTCCTTCTGGCGCGCATCCAGTCAATCCCTGAAACCTTCTTTAGGTCGTCGCTCCATCTGGCAGGGGGTCGTCCTACCCGACATTTATTTATTTATTTTTTTATTTAATAGTTTATGTACACACATTAAAATACACAGAGATAATAGTTAGGAGAAAAAGAGTACAATGGCGCTGCTTATTTCTATTAGAAATCTCTTCCAGCAGGCCGGCGAGAGGAGAATGACATGAAACAATAGAGAAAGGCAGAAGTGTGAGAGAGAACTAGATAGAAAATGCTTACACATACTTTTATACAAATACGTAAATATACATACATATATACAAAACAAATAACAATTATATACATATAATAAATAGGTACCTAAATACATGTGTGTGTTGATGTAGATAATATAGATACAACCATTATAAAGGTATGATGAAAATAGATAAAATGGATAGTAGTTGATCTCAGAAGTTAACTGTTAGAGAGATAATATTCGCGAACTTTGTTTTTAAACATCGCAACCGTTTTAATATTTCTGATGTTTGGTGGCAGAGAGTTCCACAGCCTAACCGCATGAACTGTGAAGGAATAGGAATAGAAGTCAGATTTGTGGGGTGGGATTTTAAGGATGGAACGAAGGTGTGTCCTACAAGGAGCATCAGGAGAACGTGCGAATGAGAACCGCTCCTTTAGGTAGGACGGGGATTTTGGGTTGTATAGAATATTGAAGAGGAGACAGAGTACCCGAGTGTTTCTGTGAAGACGGATTGGGAGCCACTTGAGTTCTCTGCGAAAATGAGAAACATGGTCATACTTTCTGAGGTTGAAAATAAATCGAATGCATAAATTTTGCAGCCTCTCAAGTTTGTCTAACAGCTCCTCTGTGGCATCTACATAGCAGGCATCAGCGTAGTCTATAATGGGCTGAATAAGAGTCCGGGCAAGAGAGATCTTAATCTTCAATGGGAGGAAAGTCTGAAGGCATTTCAAAGAGTGAAAGGTAAAGTGTACCTTTTTACTGACCTCACTGACCTGAGTACGCCAAGATAAACTATCATCCATGATTACTCCCAGATTTTTAACTTTATCCGAATAGGAGATAACAGTCCCATCCAACAGTATAGGCGGTAGCGCCGCTACGTCAAGCCTACTCCGCATATGTCTACTGCCTATTATTATGGCTTGTGATTTTTTAGGGTTAATACGTAAACCCACCGACCTGGCCCAGTTGGATATGAATGCCAAGTCCTGGTTCATGGACGCTACACCAGCTGGGGCATCACACGCTCTAAAATGATGATAAATCTGTAAGTCGTCAGCATAGAGATGGAAGTTAGTAGAGATTAAACTCGAGACAGAGTTAATGAAGATAGAGAACAAAAGAGGAGAGAGGACACCACCCTGAGGTACGCCCGCAACGAGTTGGCACCAGTCCGATGACTTGTGATCCAAATGAACGCATTGCGAGCGCCCTCGAAGATAGGAATCGAACCAAGATAAAGATGAAGGAGAAATGTTGATAGACCTCAGTGTACCCAGCAACATGTCGAAATCGACTGAATTGAAAGCACTACTGAAGTCCAGCAAAGTTAACAAAGTGAGTTCTTTCTTCTCCATAGCTAAACGAATATCATCAGTTACTTTAATGAGGGCTGTAACGGTACTATGTCCCGCACGAAAACCCGATTGAGATGAGCTGAGAAGATTGTTGGTGGAAAGGAAAGAGGAAAGCTGCTTATGGACGATATGCTCAAGAACTTTAGATAGGTACGGAAGAATGGAAATAGGACGAAAGTCATTAAACACAGAAGGTTTAGAGGTTTTCGGCAAAGGGATAACATATGCCCACTTCCAGGAATCAGGGAAGGACCCGGAGGAAAGAGAGTAATTAAAAATGTGCGTTAAAACAGGGATGATAGCAGGGAGTATAGGTAGGATCATCCTTGAGCATATATTGTCGTTACCAGTAGCAGTTGAAGAAATAGAAAGAAGAGATTTCCTAACATCAGTTATAGATACAAGTTTAAAGTTAAATTGAGAGATCTGTGGAACAGGCTTAGACGAGAGGGCCAACAGTGACATGTTTTTAGTAACTGTATCCAAGGAATATGGCATTACTGCAAAATGTTTATTCAACCCATCTATATCTGTGTCACTGACATCAGACACAGATGCTTTACCTATTCCGACAGACTTAAGAAATCTCCAGGTATCAGAGGAGCTACGACCAGAGAGAGATTTATGGAAATGGTGCCTCTTAGCATCTCTACACATCCGACTACAGCGGTTTCGTAGCGACTTAAATAATAATAGGTTTTGCTCTGACGGGCAATGCTTATAGCGCCTTTTAGCTTTGTCCCTGCGTGCCATTAGATATTTAATATAGTCATTAAGCCAAGGCGCAGGGTTATGTTTGATCTTAACTTTCCTGACCGGAGCATGTCGGTCAAATAACAAAGACATTTTACTGTTAAAAATAGTGACCATTTCATTAATGTCATTTGAATCGAACACCGGCGTCCAATCAATGTGATCAACGTCCCCTTGCAAAGCCTCCAGATCCATGCCCTTGAAGTTGCGAAGAAGACGGGTTTGTACCACGCGTTTTGGAGGACGAATACGATAGGATAAGTATATGAGGTCGTGATAAGAAAAGGGAGCAGTAAACTGACCATGAGTGTCAACATCATCAGGGGATGAAACAATGATCAGGTCGATTAGAGAGGGAGTGCAGTTGGGAAAGTGATGAGTGGTTGAGAGAGGTAAAGTAGTAAGATTATATGAAGATAGAATAGACAAAAGCTTACGAGCTGGGGTCTCATTTTTTAGTAAACAGTTGTTAAAATCGCCCATCAAGACTACGTGATTATAGGAAGGAGAAATATTATCTAAGAGATTTTCCAGAGTGTTATGATAGGCAATGTTTTCATTGGGATTATAAAATACCCCAAGAAGAACTTTGGTATGTAACAGAGAAATTTCGAGAAATAAATGTTCAGCAGATTCAGAATAAGGAGAAGGGGATGCACTGAGAATTTTAAAAGGAATGTTAGCGCGAAGATAGATTGCTACACCGCCACATTTCCTATCCGTTCTGTCATTGCGGATCAAAACAAAACCGGGAAGGGGGAACTGTGTTGATAATAGTGAAGGTTTTAAAAAGGATTCAGATATGAGAACAGCATCAAGAGGTAAGTTGCTAAAAGATGCCAGAACGGCGGAATAATGACCAGAAACACTTTGAGCATTAATATGAACTAGGTTAAGGTTCTTGGGATAATGGGTAAATGTAGAGGACAGCTGGTCATGCAAGGTTAGAGCTGTAGAAGAATTATTATTGTCATCCGCGCTGAGAAACCTCTCTGAAGATGAGGAACAAGAGAAATAACTATCGTTAATGAGATCAGTGTCCATTATATTAAATATATAAATATAAAATATAGATTGATTTCACTAAATATTTATACTACACAGATACTAATAACTAATAATAACAATCAATTCACACAAGAGTTACCTGCTCGCTGACTTAGTGGTAGAAATTTTTACAGGTGGAAGAAATGAAGGTAGGGGTCGTGTACAGGATACGTCATTAAAAAAAAAAAAGTACAATTTTAAAGTTAAGTAACGTAAAACAAAACTTTCAGAAAAAAAATAATAATAATATGTGCTAACTTAGAACCGCTGCTGGCTTGAAACCACATAATAACACAGATACGGAAACAAAATAAAAACTAGGTAGGTAGGTACTACACAGTTACACACACGAGTACAGCTCAACACAAACAGAATTCTATTTAAATTAAAAGGTTTCTAATGAAGTTATGTGCTCAGAAGGCAAAAGGCCGGTATTAAATTTCAAACGTCATTTTGCAATGACAGTTGACGTTGACAGCTGTGCTCGTACTTGACTTACCAAAACAAACTGCATGTTGTACATAAATCATCTATCTCGAACAAACTAAATTTCCGCTTTCAATGCTATTTTATCTTTAAAAACCGGTTTGAACAAAACAGTTAAGTGTTATCATCACAAATGTGACGTATGAATCCGGTACAAGGAATTACATACATACTATACGAGCGGTTCCGGAGATCACACGACAATAGCCGATTATTGACTTGTTTATTACACCCGGCGTCTCGTTGATTTATTAGGTCTCATAGTTGTCTTCAAAACTGTGCTATTCGATGGCAATGCAGCATCGGGCATCGAAGATATGACGGGCTCAGTAACGCTACGAGGAAATTGCTTAATGAGTGCGTCAAGCTCAGCTTTGCACTCAATTTTATGGCGAGCCTTATCAGGCGTCAGGATAACAATCCTCCCCTCCGACGACCAACAACTCCTAACTCCGAAGTGCTGCCTAGCAGTTGTGAACATATGGTGGCGCATTTTTGTCAGGAATTCGGATATAGTGATGGCAGTACCCTTGAGAGAAGTTTTACCATCCCAAACCGTGTGGCGGTGTTCTACGTCATGAAACCTAACCAGTACTGGCCGGGTCTTCCCTCGTGCTCCGCCTAATCGGTGGCAAACTTTTATATGTTGAGGAATCACTTCGGGCAGTTTCATATCTACGGAGATGATTTTGTGTACCACGTCATGCAGATTTTCATTAGGATTCTCACTGAGGCCATGAAATAATAACACCTTCCTTCTCATGGCAGTCTCATGACGGTCGAAACACTGTGTAAGGAGCTCCAATTGAGACTTCATTTTTGTTAAAGTCTGCCAAACAAAATTTTGAAAGTTTTGAAACTCACTTGTTAGTGAAGCTAAGTCACTTGGCACAGCAACAGATTCAGGTGCGATCTTCAGCAGCTTATCATTAAATTGCTTCATCTGGGCCGTGTAAAGAGTCTGCAGATCCTCCAAGTTGACAGCCAGTTTAGTGTCCATGGTGATGAGAAGACAAGCCAGTCAGTGATATTTTTAAAATGTTGAAATTATATTGTGACAGCAAGCACAGGTGGGTTTTATACTAAATTCAATTGATTACACATAGAATTGACTAATTAAACTAATTTAAATTATCAAAAATATACAGAGCAAAATAATGTATGTATAGTTCAACTACCCGCCTTTTCAATTGTTGATGTAATTGTCTATGTAAGTTCTATGTATAAAGGACGTTAAAAGAATACAAAAAACACTTATTACGCGTAACTCATGTATCTTAAGATAGCGTATATTGGTCTGACACGGCAGGTATCTAGAACTCAATGTATGTTCACACCTAGACACATGCATTCCAATGTATTGCTGTGAAAAATGGTTGTATAATTTAATAATTCACATTCACAACATCGGCTAAAATATCACAAGCAGAACAGTGACCTAAGGCAGGTGTCTCACCGACAACGAGAGAACGAGTAACTATCGACTATTTTCTCGCTCAAGAAACGTACAATAGATATACATTCCGTGTAAACAAAAGAGATTCGTATACAAATAGTTCATCGCTGACTGTTCACACTGCTGGCGAGCACTCGCTTCACTAGTTTGTTCGTTTTGTTTCTCGCTCAGCGATTCTCGCTCTACTCGTTACTCGTTCGTCGATGCCGGTGAGACACCTGCCTTACATAGACTTTGTTGGAAAATAGAATAAAACTCTTTATTGTCAAAATATACTTCCCATTTATTTATATTAATTCAACGCATTAAATTTAGGGGTTTCGTCGAACAACTCGTCCACAGATGCAACTAAGCTTTGCAGCTTTCGCCATTGTTGGGAATCTTGTTCAGCCTGGAATTTGATTCGGACCAACGCTTTTTTCCATAGCTCCAAGGCTTCGGTGTCGCGAACGTCGTTTGTGCGGTAGACCTTGAGATCCACGTAGTATTCCCCCGATGTACTTGCTGATCGGCGCTCCGTACCGTTCGCAACTCTGTTCACGAAGTACGACGACACCACCGTAGGACTCTCTAAGGACTCCTCGCTCCGTTTACTAAGCCCAAATATGTCCACTGATGGCTTAATCTTTTTTCTGAAACAAATAATATTTAATTACTTTTGGTAACATAGATTACGATTACGTTCCTGTGAATTATCATAGAAACCATGAATTATATACGAAACATACTTTAAACATTATTGCATATATATTATATTACTGTCACTGGAAACAGATATTGGTTAAAATAATAATAATTACCTCATACTGACAGGAGATTTTCTCGATGTTGATGGTTTGTTTCTTTTCCCGCTTTTATTGTTCGATCCCTGGCCATTTTTGGAGCTAGTAAAAGGGTGATCATACTCTGAGTCAGACCTGTAATTAAAATATAATTTATCAATAAAAGAAATATATCATTGTCATCATCATAGCTCAGTCCTGAGTGCGTTTAGTGCCTGGGCTTTGATGTCGCGAGATTGCTTTCCTACTTTTATTCCTCAGTGAGGTGTACTGTTTGATGTAAAACAGTTAATATCTAAAAAAGAAATGCTAGCAAGACTGTACGAAGTCATCATCAAGTATTAGCTATACTGAGTCCTAGGGTTCGTTCAATACTTGGCTTCGATATACTTGTCTGGATATACTTGGTGTTACATAAGGGTATATCAAGCCGAAACAGATAGCATCAGCTAGTCGTTTAGAACATATTTTGATGGAATTCTAACAACGAACCAATAAAAAAGTGAATTACTATACCACTGCAGAGTTGATAATATTTATCCTGTTCTGTCAGTAACTTTTTTGATTGGTTCGCTGTTGACACAAATCAGAATATGTTCTAAACGACTAGCTGATGTCACCTGTTTCAGCTTGATATACCGTTATGTAACATTCTGTATATGCTTTCCTAAATACAGACAAAATCTAAAACAAAAGAAAAATACAATGCAAAAAAGACTGTGCGAAGTCACCTCTAAGTGTCAGCCTCTCATCGGAATACTACGTGATGCTATAATCATCATCATAGCGCTAGTCTTGGTTGCGTTCAATGCAGGATCCGCTTTCCTACTTTTATTCTTTGTGATGTACATACATACATATGCTCACGCCTGTATCCCCGAAGGGGTATGCAGAGGTGAATAATTCACCCACATTTTGTCGATAATCACAAACATATCTTTGTGATGTGTGAATGACAAATATCTGAAAATATACAAGAAAAACAAACAAACAAAAAAAATTGAAAAAAAAGAAATACTCACATTTTAACGAAGTTCGCAGAACTTTAAATATAAGTAGAAATATTACAGCCGAGCGTGTCCAAAGATTTCAACTTATCGTAAGCGTATACTAATGCGTTGTATAAACGTTAACCAAAAAGCAGTACATTATAAACAAATCCAAACGTAATACGAAGTCTAGTTTAAAAATATATGTAAGCCGTTAAGAAATTGTGAAAAAACTTAACATTTTTATTTGTACGTATTGTAATCAATAAAATAGGTATGACTTGTTCAGTCATAATTTGTAATAATGCAAAAATACTTAGGGCTGCCACGTTTCTATCACATAATTTGCATACAATCACTTACTATAAATATTCTGGGACAATACATTAAACATGTTTATATATTTCTAAATACATACATATATTAATCGTCGGTAGCGTAATGGTTAAGGCGTTGGACTTGGGATCGGAGGGTTTAAGAGTCCTACTACTACCGACGTGAACCCATTCTTAACACAAGCTATTTACCTCAACAGGAGGGTTCACGAGAACACTAGTAATTTTGGTTACTAGTAGTCTTTAAAATAAAATAGATTATTTACACCCACACACAGAATAAACCATCATGCACATGCATATGACATAAAGTTTTACCCTGAGTGGGGTATCGAACTCACGACCTGTGATTTCGCAGTCAGTGTCGTTTTATTGTCTGTGTTGATTTAACTATATTGAATTGATAAAGTATAACAACCCTACAAAAATGGCCAGGCTGCAGAGATTGTATTTGTGAGTGTATGGTATGAGATGAGTGAGGTATGAGGTATATTGGTTTGGACTTCTGAATGGTAAGAGATTTTCCGGTATCCGGTGATGGCAATAGGCTTGCCTCCTATTACGTAGAAAACATAATGTATGTAACCCTACAAAATAGCTGATCGAATTAGATTTTAATGTGTTGGCTTAAATATTCCATCAGATTTAGCAAAATGAATAAGGTTGTAATACAATACGACACATTGTGCAATTTAAAACGGATGTTTTAGAAATAATATGATACTTAAATACATTAGACACCAATGCTAAATTTATTTGGTACTTTTATTACGAATGGTGAGCATTGTATTGATACCTAGTAATTAATTCTCATTAACAAGTATATGAAATAAAACTAGTGTTTGGTATATTCAAATGAAATATTTATTAACCAATAGTAAATTGTTTCCTAGAAAACAAGGTAAGTTTTTATTTAATTATGAAGATTTTAAATTGAAGCTATATTATTATTATAATTTCTGTAAATTAATCAAATATTTTTGTTTCCCATAGATCCATAACTTGCACAATCGTATTTTGAGGATACCGCAATCGGTCAACGAATATCTTGGTTTTGGTTGACATATTATATAGAATCACACCTTTATTCCCACGCGATAGGCAGAGGTGTTATTGATAGAAAAGAGTAATTAAATACAGGTATAGTTGTTTTTATATTATTATTATTTTATTATCATACTATTTACTTAAAAATATAATTTACTAGACGATTCCCGCGGTTTCACCCGCGCAGTTTCCGTACCCGGGGGAATACGGGAATAAAATATAACCTATCTCATAAGTTGGACTACACGGCTCACGGTGTGCCAATATAATTTAAAATCGGTTGAGTAGTTTAGGAGTCCATCGCGGACAAACATCGTGACAGGAGATTTATATATATTACGATGTACATATATAAGGTTAATAATAACATGAAATTCTATTTCAGGTGATGAATTGCAAAATATTTGCATCCAAGGACACATTTTACCAGTATTAGAAAATAATATCCGTTAAGGCGATATTTATTACAGCATGTAACATGTGCCATTCTTGTTTAAATGCAGGTATAGTTGATTTTAAATTATTATTTTATTATCATACTATTTACTCAAAAATATAATGTATGTAAGTACATATAAAGATAATAATAACATGAAATCCTATTTCAGGTGACGAACAGTGAAATAATTGCATCCAAGGACACATTTTACCAGTATTAGAAAATAATATCCATTAACCGATATTTATTACAACGTGTAACAGGTACCATTTTCATCTCTCTCTATCTGAGCGCAAAATACTTGTTGCATCCAAAGTTTTCATCTTGAAGCCTGGGTACGCTTTGAGTTAGGTACTGATTTTACTATTTTGATCATTGAATAGTCAAAAATTATTTATTTTAACAGATTATCCAATATTTTATTTAATTATTTGATACAATTAGGTAGATTATATAATATTATTACTACTTTATTTTTTAAAATGCCCTTTTGTTCAATTTGCAATATTGAAACTAACTCTAAACGATGGACAAGTCACTTACGAACTAACAAGCATAAAAACAACAGCTCTGTTCGTATAAGTAAAAACGTAGAGATTATAGGTTCAAGTTTTAAAGGACGTATTGCGAGTTATAGAGTAATCTCTTCGAAAAATGAAGCGAGTCCAGAATCTTTTCTTATGAATATTCATGACGATGTAAAATCTTTGATACAATACGCTCTTCAAACACATTTATCAATTAAAATAAATATGGAACTTTTTGCAAATTTTTTATTGTTTAAAAATGATATGCAAGAACTTAAATCTTTTGCCACAAAAAATATTATCGTACATTTAAATTATAATTTTAACAACATTTATCAAAATATTGTATCATGTTTAATGAAAAAATAGAAGAGTTTCAGGAAAAAGATAGCGGATGGTCATTTTTGAATAATTCGCATTTAGAAGTTAACGTTAATAAATACCAACCCCTTAGCGGCTCGAAATATTTAGAGTTACCAAAATTTATAAAGAATAAAAAGCATGTTTAAATATTAAAAATAATGATAACTATTGTTTTCTGTGGTGTATTGTAGCTGCTTTGTATCCAGCCACCCAGCACTCTGACAGGGTATCATCGTATCCTCATTTTATTAATATTCTAAACATAAATGGAATTAATTTTCCTATCACATTTGCTGACATAAATATTTTCGAAAAAAACAACCCTTCCCTAAACATTTATGTCTATGGTATAAATAATGGTAGGACTATTGCAGGTCCTTTATATAAACCGGAAAAAAATAATATTGGTTCAAAAATTATACACTTATTATATTTGGAAAATAGTAACTCATCTCACTTTTGCCTTATAAAGAACCTGTCTCGTCTTGTTAGTAATCAAATAACGAGACATCATAGTAAGCTATACTTTTGTGAAACATGTCTTTTATTCTTTCAAAGCCAGGATAATATCAATCAGCACCTATGTAGCGGAGTTGTGACAATATTACCTGATAAAGGAGCAGTGATAGAGTTCAAAAATTATAATAGAAAACAAAATGTACCATTCACTATTTATGCAGATTTTGAAACGCTACTTGAACCAATTTGCAGCGATCAAACTGAAACTAAAAATACAACATCTTTACAACGTCACATACCTTCAGCTTTTGCATATAATATTGTTTCATCGTACCGTAATGGTGATAATGAATTTAGAACATATCGCGGTATTGATTGTGTTCAAAAATTTATAGATTTTTTAACAAAAGACGTCAAGAGAATTTACTATACATTAACTCAAAATGTTGAGATGATTTTTACAGAGAAAGATAATATAGAGTATATGCGAGCCATGAAATGTCACATATGTGAAAACCTTTTATGGAATAATAAGGTCCGGGATCATTGTCATTTTACGGGTCAATTTAGAGGTGCAGCCCATCGACATTGTAATTTACAATATAAAATACCTATCTTCATACCGGTTTTCTTTCATAACTTATCAGGCTATGATTGTCATTTATTTATTAAAAAATTAGGAGAAATACCCGGCAAACTAAATATTATACCTAAAACCAAAGAAAAATATATTTCTTTCACCAAGTTCATCCAAGTTACTGATAGAAATTACGTGCAAATAAGGTTCTTAGACTCGTTCCATTTTTTAGGCACTAGTTTAGATAAACTTGCAAAAACTATGAAAACGCAAGATTTTATCAATTTGCGTTCTCATTTCCCTAATTATGATCAATTTCGTTTGTTAACGCGTAAAGGTGTGTATCCTTACGAGTACATGAAGGGTTGGAAATGTTACGAAGAAACAAGCCTCCCTTCAAAACATTATTTTTTTAACTCTTTGTGTAATGAAAACGTTTCATCTGAAGACTATGCATATGCTGAGTTGATTTGGAATGAATTTAGTTTAAAAAATTTAGGTGAATATACTGATTTGTATTTAAAAATTGATGTACTATTATTAACTGATATCTTTGAAAATTTTCGTAAGACTTGTAAATTATATTATAAACTCGATCCAGCATTCTATATCACCGCACCAAGTTTATCCTTTGACGCTATGCTGTTAAAAACAGGGGTCCAATTAGAATTAATATCGGATTTGAGCATTCTGCGAATGATACAAAGCGGTATTAGAGGCGGGTTGTGTATGTGTTCCCATCGTTATACAAGCGCTAATAATAAATATATGTCCTCGTATGATATTTCAAAACCGGAAAAATTTATTGTTTATTTAGATTGCAATAATCTTTATGGTTATAGTATGTGTCAGTATTTACCTCTATCAAATTTTAGATTCTTAAATCAAAATGAAATAGATTAATTAATCGTGCAGAATATTAGCGACAATGCTGAATGGGGTTATATATTGGAAGTTGATATTTTCTATCCTAAATCGCTGCACAGCGGGTTTACCACTGTTGACCGAAATTAATTTGGTAGAATGGCATAATGTTTTTTCGGTAACACGTCAAATGATCAAATGAATTTCGGTCAACAGTGGTAAACCGCTGCACAGCTTGCCTAATGACTTACCTTTTTGTGCTGAAAAATGCATTCCACCTGGTGGTAAAACAAAAAAATTAATTTCGAGTTTATATAACAAGTATAATTACGTTATACATTATGTTCATCTAATAAAATGTTTAGGGCATGGATTGATATTACGAAAAATTCATAGGGTCATTACATTCAAACAAAAACCCTATTTGAAAGATTATATTCAATTAAATACACAATTGAGACAAAAAGCTACAAAAGTATTTGAGCAAGATTTTTTCAAGCTGTTAAATAACAGTGTTTTCGGGAAAACACTAGAAAATACCGAAAATAGAGTGAAAGTTCATTTAGTTAATACTTGGAACACTACAAAAAATATAACAAATAAACCAATTTGCGCAGAAAAGCTTGTAAGTAATCCCTATTTCCATAGTGCAACAGTTTTGTCAGAAAACCTAGTAGTTATTCAAATGAAACCCGATCAAATAATATTAGATAAGCCGATATATACAGGCTTTAGTGTCTTAGAACTATCCAAATCTCACATGTACGATTTTCATTATAATATAATTAAACCGTTCTACCAAAGTCGTGTAAAACTTTGTTACACGGATACAGACTCCTTTATTTATGAGATTAGTACGAATGATTTTTATACTGATCTTAAGTTAAGTTTTCAACGATACTTCGATACTAGTAATTATTGTCCACAAAATAAATTTATGATACCCCAAATTAATAAAAAAATTCCTGGGTTGTTTAAGGACGAAATGGGTGGAAAAATTATTTACGAATTTGTAGGCTTAAGATCAAAATTGTATTCGTTAAAAACGGAAGATAAAATAATAAAAAAGGCTAAAGGTATCAAATCTTACGTGGTACGTGATTTAACTATCATTGATTACGAGAACGCATTATTTGACGGAGAAGTAATACGTAAGAAACAATTGTTATTTAAATCGATCAAACATCAATTATTTACCCAAAGAGTCGAAAAAATAGCACTCTCTAATAACGATGATGAAAGGTTGATATCTAATTGCAACGTTGAAACTCGAGCATGGGGACACTTTTCTATTTTAAACGGTTAATAATAACAGCAGTGTGGTTGTTAGCGGAGTAGAATAGTGCCACCCCATCTCTTCCTATGCGGTGTTGGACAACGTGACTAAGGGATAGGGCTGATAAACATCTAACACACACACACACACACACACATACATAGGTTTCACACTCTCACAAAGACATTGATTGAAAAACCCAAATCAACAACTCAAGCGTACCCTGGACTCCCAGGTAAAAGTCTTGGATGCAACTGAGATTAAGCGCTCAGATGAGAGAGTCTACGAGTATGTGTATAAAAATATAAAATTTAAAAACTTGTGAAAATATTATCAACTAAACTAACTAAAACTGTAAATTTTATATGCTGTTTTGTATTATTAAAAGTACCTAATCTTAAGAAATTAAACTAAATAAAACTGATAAATTTGGAATAAATGCATTATTTAAATATAGTATTCTGTTTTTTCTTTAATTTCCTAATACATTTGCAATACCTACTATCATGTACTATGAGAGATTTTCGCGGTCGCGGGAAACCGCTGTCGCGCTGGCTATGCCCACCATGAAACTTGTATGTATATATTATTATTATTATTATTGTATGTCAGGATCGTAGTAAGTGGAAATCCTTAGTCTCTGCCTACCCTGATGGGAAACAGGTGTGAAAATATGTATATGTATGTGTCGGAGACATATCGTCGCCAGCAGGACGACGCAGGGGCATCCAAGACGCGGGGGGTCCACGCGCCCCGCTCACCGAGCAACAGCTGTGCGGCCGTCAGTCACTACGTCAAAAAACACCGTCACCTCAACACGCGCACCTATATCTACCTACCTATACGTCTGTGATTTGTACAAGAACCGTTATTATAAAGTTCACCAAGAAACCAGCTGTTTCTCTTGCCACCACCTGCAAGAACCCAGAGCACGTCGTCACCACATGGTCCTTCGAGCCGGATTTCTCAATGACCACAAGGGCCTGCTTTGAATATAGGGCAAACTCGCAATTCGCCGCTATAAACTGTTTGATAGGCATTGGTTTCAGCCTTGATCAACTGAATGAGCCAACCGACAACGCAGGCGACCAAACTGCGCGTGGGGGCATCCTCCTGACAAACCCAGAGGCACCCTTTGTGGCAGCCTCTAGAGTTTGGGACAGAAGAAGATTTAGAACAGCTCTAACTTCCAATCACTGTTTCACTGTGTAGAAACGGAATACACAGATATAGGATTTAATGAGTCGGCATCCTCTACCTTTACGATCGGTTATCAGAATTGGTTGGAGTTTAAGGACATGTATGTGTCCTTGATTCATGAGGAGAAAGGCATCAATGATATCAACAAATTTCATTATTTACGTAGTTCTCTTCACGGCGCTGCTGCCTTGGTAATTAGGAGCTTAGATTTTACAGGCAGCAACTATGAGGAAGCGTGGAAATTATTATGTGACAGGTACGACAACAAACAGCTACTAGTTACTAATCACATACAAGCTTTGTTTAACATTGAGTCGGTGAGCAAAGAGTGTAGTAAAAGCCTGCGTATGGTTGTGGATGAAACAAGAAAAAATCTGAGGTCTTTAGCAACCTTGGGTCAACCTATTGAACACTGGGACTCATTAATTATCCACATCATGGCGTCAAAGCTAGATCCAATTACTAATAGGGAATGGGAGGAACATAGGAATTCTCTGACTGAGCCCCCTTCTTTAAGCACATTCACTACCTTCGTTTCAAACCGCTGTAACCTGTTGGAGACGCTCGAGGAGGCAAGGGTGTCTCATGCTAGGGTTACAACTAACAATAAGCCGAAGAGTTTCGTAGTAGCTTCCAGCAAGGCTAAGCCGGGACTTAGATTTTCACTTTCCTGTCCATTGTGCAAGCAATCACATAATTTATTTAGCTGTGATCAGTTTAGGGCATTATCCATCGATGCACGCATTAGAAAGGTCAAAGATTTAAAACTATGCGTGAACTGCTTACGTCCAGGCCATTTGCAGGAAACCTGTAGACTGGGAAATTGCAAATATTGCGATCAAAAGCATAATTCTCTCGTTCATTCCCACGCTGAAGAATCTAGTACCCATAGTGAACACTTAGCATTATCGAGCACAAATCACGAATTTAAACCAATTTCCTCATCATGTAATGTATTACTTTCCACAGCATGGGTAAAGGTGACGGATCATTTGGGAAGGTCGCACGGCGCCAGAGTCTTACTAGACAATGGAAGCACGGCCAATTTCATTACCAAGGATCTTTGCGGTAAGCTTAAATTACCTATTCGTAATGTAAGCTCAAGCCTGGCAGGTATAAACAGTCAAACGTCAATCATATCAGAGTCTTGCTCCTTGCATTTAGAATCTTGTGACGGTTCATACACAACTGACATTGATTGTTTTGTCTTGCCGAAAATCACACCATTCATACCGCATTCATACATTGACATACAAAACTTACCTGTACCATCAGGCATTCACCTAGCTGACCCGTCATTCAACATTCCATCTGAAATTAATATCCTCGTGGGAGCAGAAGTCTTTTGGTCAGTGATAGGTCATAGTCGCATACAGCTAGGTAAACAACAGCCAACGCTTTTCGAAACAAAGCTCGGTTGGCTAATATCAGGCGCACTACCACAGTCAATTGATAGCAAATTATTGTGCATGTTTACACATGATAAACACACAACACACACACACACCACAGACCTCACACGTTTTTGGGAACTAGATTCAATCTCACCAAAATACAATCTCACTTCCGAAGAACGCCTATGTGAGCAGAACTTCATAGACACAACAAAACGAGACAGCAACGGCCGTTTCATTGTGTCCATTCCATTGAAAGCATCCCCTAAAGCATTAGGAAACTCTTATGACATGGCCAAACGACGTTTCTTGTCATTAGAGCGTAGACTCAACCGAGAACCGGAACTTAAGAAACTTTATGTGGATTTTATGAACGAGTATGAGGCATTAGGTCACATGACTAAATCTCCTATTCTCTCAGATTCATCACCATACTCATATTTTCTTCCACATCACGGCGTGTTTCGAGAGTCCAGTACAAGCACCAAATTGCGAGTCGTCTTCGACGCCTCAGCGGTTACAACATCAGGCAAGTCATTCAACGATATTCAGGCTGTAGGCCCTAGAGTTCAGGATGATCTGATGTCTATTCTATTGCGGTTCCGCCAACATAAATACGTCATATCAGCTGACATAGAGAAGTTTTTCAGACAAATCAATATTGAGGAATCTCAACGGCCTCTACAGCAGATTCTATGGCGATGCGATCCTTCTCTGCCCCTTATAGAGTATATTTTGAACACAGTAACTTACGGGAATTCAGCTTCACCATACATCAGTACAAGATGTCTGACTGAGCTCGCGAAGCAGGCATCTACTACACAAGCGCAACGCGCTATTCATCATGATCTCTACGTGGATGATCTCCTGTCGGGGAGTGACTCCATCGATTCCACTATCACCCTAGGCAGAGACATCATCAAAACTTTGGGGTCAGCACAGTTGACTCTACGGAAGTGGCAGTCTAATAGCCACGAAATTCTAAATTCAGTGACAAATCAGACTACAACTTCTTCTAACACAGTGAGTTTAAGCATTGACGAACCTAGTAAAACTCTCGGTCTCAATTGGCGGTGTAACACAGACACACTCACTTTTTCAATAAATTCACCATTACACACAAACACTATCATTACAAAACGTCACATACTGTCTATAATTGCACAGATCTTTGATCCCCTAGGACTAGTTTCACCAACCATCATGGAGGCCAAGCTAATCCTCCAAAGGCTGTGGATTGATGGGTGTTCTTGGGATGGAGAGGTGCCGGCAGAGGTTAAAAAGCTTTGGCTAAAGCTTACTGAAACTTGGCCTCATCTGAACACACTTAGTATCCCACGGTGGGTTGTATGTGACAATCCTTCATCTATAGCTTTACACATTTTTAGCGACGCTTCCGAACGGTGTTACGGCGCTTGCATTTACATTCGCGCCGTGGCAGGCGATGGCTCCATTCATGTAAGTCTACTTACCTCCAAGAGCAAGATCGCGCCGGTTAAGGCTACTACTATCCCAAGGTTGGAGCTTTGCGGAGCTTTACTCGGTACAAGACTATGTACGAAAGTTCTGGAATCCCTGACAATAAAACCTGATAGTTGTATCTTTTGGTGCGACTCCATGATAGTTCTGGGATGGCTGTCATCGTCCCCGGCTTCTCTTCAGCCTTTTGTCAGGCATCGCGTTTCCGAGATCCGGGAAGGTTTTGGTGATCACACATGGCGCTACGTGCCCTCAAAAGAGAACCCAGCTGATCTGATCTCACGTGGTCTTAGCGCTGACCTCATAGGTCAATGTTCCTTGTGGTGGTCAGGTCCTTCCTATCTGTCTCTTGATGCCTCTCAGTGGCCGTCTACACCTAAATCAGACAGCAATGTTCCACTACCGGAGCTATTGAGATCACACACACAATACAATGCATCATTTCATACAAACACAATTACTCAGTCCAATGAAATACTACCGGAGCTATTGAGATCACACACACAATACAATGCATCATTTCATACAAACACAATTACTCAGTCCAATGAAATCAAATATAATCAATTAATTTTGAATTTAATCAACAATTCATCTAATTACACTAAATTACAACGTACTATAGCATATTTATTTAGATTTGTAAATAAGGCTCGTAATAATAATTTAAGTCTAGGCTCAACTCTAACAAGTTCAGAATTGTCGTACAGTGCTGACTTTATTATTCAAACATGTCAGAGGGAAATGTTTCCCATGGAGTATGATCTGCTCTCATCGGGAAAATCTCTTCCCAAGAAAAACCGTCTTATTTCTTTATCACCATTCATCAAATCAGGAATCATACGTGTAGGAGGAAGACTGGACAACTCATACTATGATTACAATGTAAAGCATCCGATTCTTGTATGTAGTCAGCATCATATTACTAAGTTGCTATTCAATACCTACCACTTAAGATTATTTCATGCTGGACCACAGTTATTATTGTCGTCATTACGACATAACTACTGGCCTTTGGGTGGCAGGAACCTTGCAAAATCCACAGTACATAAATGCGTCAAATGTCAACGTATCAAGGGTCAAACCGTTCAACCTATGATGGGTAATCTGCCAAAGGAACGGGTTCAGTTAGAGTTTCCTTTCCTCGAGACAGGCACGGATTACGCCGGACCAATTCTGATAGCCGATCGTAAAGGTAGAGGATGCCGACTCATTAAATCCTATATCTGTGTATTCGTTTGTCTAGCCACACGGGCAGTTCATTTGGAGCTTGTCTCGGATCTTACCAAGGAAGCTTTTATTGCAGCACTTAACAGATTTATTGCTCGTCGAGGTAAACCGAAAACCATCTACTCTGACAATGGTACTAATTTCGTAGGAACATGTAACGCGCTGGCTGACATTTTAAAGCAGGACTACTCATCCGAAATGGCAGAGTCAGGTATTAATTTCTCTTTCATTCCAAGTTATTCTCCTATGTTCGGTGGGATATGGGAAAGTTTAGTACGTAGCGTTAAAGGACATTTGCGACGTATACTAGGTCTTACACATCTTACCTTCGAAGAGATGGCTACGTGTTTGATACAGGTTGAAGCCATATTAAACTCTCGTCCTCTTACACCCTTATCCACAGATCCATCTGACCTTTACCCTTTAACTCCTGCCCATTTCCTAATTGGAAGGTCTCTCACTGCTTTGCCTCATCCAGAAGTAACCAGCCAGAACATTGCCAACCTAAAGCGATTCGAGCGCATAGAACACCTAAAACAACAATTTTGGAAAAGGTTTTCTAACGAATACATATTTTACCTCCAACAGAGGACCAAGTGGGCGCACTCCGAAGGAACCCTTGAAGAGGGATCTATGGTGGTCCTGAAGCAGCCAAACACGCCGCCTCTCATGTGGCCAATGGGGCGCATTGTTCGTCTCATACCCGGGAGAGACGGAATAGCTAGAGTCGCCGATATCAAGACTAAGACAGGTATCGTTCGACGCGCTTATAATACTATCTGTCTCCTTCCAGTCACACACTGAATTTGAAGACAAGTCTTCAACCCCGGGAGCATGTCGGAGACATATCGTCGCCAGCAGGACGACGCAGGGGCATCCAAGACGCGGGGGGTCCACGCGCCCCGCTCACCGAGCAACAGCTGTGCGGCCGTCAGTCACTACGTCAAAAAACACCGTCACCTCAACACGCGCACCTATATCTACCTACCTATACGTCTGTGATTTGTACAAGAACCGTTATTATAAAGTTCACCAAGAAACCAGCTGTTTCTCTTGCCACCACCTGCAAGAACCCAGAGCACGTCGTCACCAGTATGTATGTTATGATGTCTTAAGTTACATACTTCGAAGTAAAATTTCTTAGAAATGTGAAATAGGATATCACTACGTACGTACTTAGTAGTAGTAGTGGACTATTGGACATTCTAAAAAAAATCTTCAAACCTGGGACCTTGGTAGCGACAGTCACAACCTCATAACACCTGATGGTATGCATCATCATTCACGTTACAACACGTTTACAATTCATAAAAATTTTGCAACTTAAGTAAGTACATAACAATATGCATTAACATCATTCTTAAGACATGTTTGAACATGTTCGTCATAGTGAACGATGACACTTGCAAACTTGTAGGGAGTATCTCGTTACAACTTATTGCAAAATAAACTAACTCAACAGGTCAGAACTTGAATTAATACGTAGTACAGTGTATGTGTCACTAGCGGGTCATGTTTCTATTTAATTCACCTTTTACTCATAATTACATTCAGTTTCATACTTGTTCTCTTTACATTCACACAAAGCAGTCTTTTAATAAATAATGTTGAAGCAACAGCAGTGCATCTCTGAACCTCAAACCAGTTACTTTGCTACAAGGAATAGGAGGATTCCAAAATACGTAATTAAAATAGATGTATTAGAAGCTGAAGATACATCAGATAACGAAGTAGAAATACATACAAGAGTGAAAACCTAATATATTGTTTACGATCAGTGGGATGAAATATATTATAAAACAGAGAAATTACTGAGCCAAATATTTAAAACGTTAGAAGATCGTGGCAGAGGAGGACGAGGCCAACCAGATATACCTCAACATTAATACATTATAAATAATGGCAGACGCATATGGTGACGGTATTGTTCAATACGCTCAAGACCCCTTTGACTTCTCACATATTTTACCTCTTTCACCTACGCAAGTTGAACCAAAAAGAAGAAAACCAACTATTTGTAGAAAATCTAAAAAGACAGCTCATAAATCTTTTGTAATCAGCAACCAACCAAAAGGAGTCAAGCTAATTCAGATAAAGATCTTGGACATCACCAGCGACAAAGACAAACCTTCGTTGCCGTTTTGTGAAGATAGTGACAGTGTGATACTTAGTGCACAATACGTAGTTCATGATACAGTTGATGAAATCGTGGACATGGCTGAGGGTATTATTAAGAAAATATCTAAGAAAATTCATGGTGATAGCTTATCATTTTAACTAATGTGTTTTTAGTTTTAAGTAAGTTATACATCACCTTAATACTTAGAAATGTACTGCTGACGCTTCAACATTTTGTACGCGTCATTTTATATCATTGTGTTAGGTTTAAGATCAACGTAATTTTTTGAGACATTAAATAAATGGTATTATGATAATTTTTTTTTTCATTTCAATTTCGACTTGGGTACGAAATAGTATGAAAAACAAACACAGTATAGTAATAAAACATTTATTCGGTTTATTAAACTTATGAAAAAAAAAAATATTTTCTAAACACCATTGTTTAATACACAATACATTCCTTAAAGCACAATAGTTCTTATGAGCAAAACAATTATACAAAAATAGGTCTTTACAGTAAAGATCACTAAGAGTCTTTAAGTTAGGAATACTTTTATTTTCACATATGTCAGAAACATTATTATGACCACATAGCTCTTGAACCCAATTAATTTTCTCACTACCTTTAAGAAGAACCTTTTTTTCCTTCAAATAGGGTTTGATTATTCTAGAAAATTCTCTGTAGTCTATATATCCTTCGCTCCAGCGGTAACCTCTATTCCTTTCAATCCACCAAATGTGTCTTCTTTCTTCATCAGTTAGCGAGGAGAACGGGTAAGGAGGTTTTATTAAGAATATATGAGTATGTTCCAACGTAGCTACAGCTAATTCTTTGACTATAAAGTTATTATAACGATCTTTAAAACCCTGAACATCTACTATAATAGTATTTTTGTTCATGATATCTTTCTCACGACGCTACTTAACAGCTTATACTCGATTATACAGTCGTTCAATATAAGACAATATGCTGAAGTTTTTTTTTTTTTTTTTTTTTTAAGATTATCTGGTTGTCTAGAACAATCTACTACAAATAACGGAGCAATATTTTTAAATTGTTTCTCATTTAATAACGGCTCGGCGCGACGTCCATAATACGACTGTTGAAATCTAGTATATTGTTCATATATCGACGCTGGAAAGGCAAACTGCATTAACAGCCAATTTGGTCGAATATTAGTTATATATATCGTTAGAATCGCCTGATTTTTCTCTTTCGAATGGTCTAGGTAACGATTTAATCTGAACACTTTGGTGGTCGTTAAGACATCGGTGATTTTCGATATTTTAGTATATTTTTGTGTTTTAAATCCACTTATTTTTTGATTTTGGTTAATAAAGCGCCCATGACAGCAGCTTAACACTGATAAGTCATTTAGCCTGCACATGATTTAAGAAATCATTATGTTAAAACATTTAGCCATTCCATTTTTTGAAATTTTCACGGCATAAAACATTTAAGTGGTTGGTAATTATTTTAGAATTTCAAAATAAGTCAATTTACTGCTCAATAAATTTTAGTTTATTGTCGTATAAACCCTTTTACCTTCCTTCTAATTGTAAAAATTAGGACGTTAAACCAATTTTGTCGATGGCTCTTACTAATAAATTGGTCGATAACACAATTTTACCTGAAATTATTTTGATGTGTTTAGAGCACATAAGCTACTCTGCTTAATGCAAAATTCATTTTATTAGTGTGATAAAACCACCAAAAATGAAAGAAAAATATCGAACAATGGCGGTTAGACGACACGTCAATGTCGTCATTTGCAGTTAGACCGCGGCTGCTAGCTAAGAGCCAAACGTTCTGTGGGTTTTTCAGCCACATATTCTGTGTAAAACTGGGAGACTGCACCCATTGTCACTAATCATAATTGACTAGTGACAACGGGTGTCATCTTCCATAATAATTATAACGAATGCAAATTTCTGGACATTTGCGAAGGCGAATATCTGCAGCCGATATTTGCACAAATGCGAAAACCTACTTATTGAATTCCAAATTTGCGTCACTTCACTTCACACGTTACAAAAATTGATTAAATTAAAAAACTATATTTATTAGTATTGCAGCTAACGGGATATTTTCCATGTGTTATTGAGAATATTTGATATTTTGACATATTATTATGGTCAGTATGTGCATCTTTATCACAAACGGACCACTGAATCTGTTCATAAATACCATAAATTTGTTCAAAGAAAAATAACAAACAATATAAAGAGTAGAAGAAATAAACACAGCCAAAGAAGAAAAGAGAAATGAAAGTAGATTGCGGACGTTCTTCATGGGGTTAAAAAGCAGCCACACGCAGCAATACCTATAAGACGTTTTAAAGGTTAACATCTGCAAACATAGCGTAGCGTCTTACGATCTGGTTAATATAAAAGACCGCAATTATTAAAGTAGAACACCTACGATGGAATATCCAGTCTTTCTAGCCCTGCAAGGCAGCTGGACCAAATGGCGCAAGGAGGCGTTGGAGCGGGGCCACAGGTCTGCGCCTCGAGAAATCGAGGCTCAGCGGTCCCAGCCATGTAGACCTGGAATGTGCGACTTGAGCAACCAAAGGGGGATTGGCCACAATCGCGGCGGTCAGAGCGGTCATGGACAAGTGGCTGAAGAGGAGCCACGGTGATCTCTCCTACCGGTTTTCACAGATACTTACCGGGCACGGGAGCTTCGGTAATTATCTGTGGCGAATACACCGGGAAACCACGGCAAAGTGCCTGCACTGCGAGGAGCGCAGCGAGGACACAGCTCTCCATACATTGGTGGAATGCATGGCGTAGTCGCAATAGCGCCAGGTCCTCGTGGCAGGTCTGGACGTGGACACTCTCTCGCTGGAGACGGTGGTACGAGCCATGATCTCCAGCGGGAGTAAGTGGGACTGCACTGCCTTTTTGCTTGCTTACCGCCCGTACAGAAGCAGGCCCAAGACGACAGCGTGATGTGAGGGATTCATGCACGCTCCCCATGAGGCCGCAATGGTAGCCGTAGATTTGTTGGGAGTCCTGGGGTATCCTTTCGAGGGCTTACCCGGGGCTCCCAACCGTAGGCTGTTAGGCCAATACCAAAGCAGTTCGCTTTGAGGTACTTCTTTGACGTCAAAGAATCTTTAATTCTCCGGATTTAATAGAAACTACCCTGAACTGCGAAGAAAGTGACAAAGACATAAAAATGAGTGAAACATAAAATGCTAAGACACCGGCTGATGAAGTCATAGATGGCAGCCGTAACTTGCACAATAGACGTGAGTAAGGGAGGATACCTATCGCTACTCATGTGATATCTAGTAATAAGATGAATAATAATAAAATTAAGAGGATGCACATAATAATACACATAGGTATGTTCCGACGTTGGGGAACTCTTTGTTCTCTTTGAAGAAGGCTCTGGCACAATGTGTAAAGCAAAGAGACGAACCTAAATTAAGATAATGCAAAGCAGTGCTGAACCAGTGAGACTGAACAACCACGCTCTGGAAGTGGTCCAAATGATAAAATAAATGGTGTCAATGTGTGAAATCACCGCAATCACTGAGAGCGCGCAAATAATTTACTACCAAACATACTCGGGAAAGGCAACCATATACAGCGGCAGTCAAGTGGCATTGAAATTTAAGTCAGAAAATAATAACATCAGCAATCGTGAAGGAATATAGAAAGTCACTTGACATGTTGGAGGGAAAGACCGAAGTATGCGTACATAGATTGGGTACCTGGAACCTAGGGAATTTCGGGTGACGAAACAGAAGATAATCTAGCCCCAGAGGGAGCAGATGAATAAGATTAAGAATAAGTTTATTGTACCAAAATACTGTTTCAACAAAGGTATTTGGAGACTCCTTTTAGGCAAGTAATGCCTGTGTTAGGTGTCTCCGCTCTTCACTAACGTAATTTTGAATAATATATGTCTTCCATAACGTAATAAAGATGAATGCTTGGTTGGACCTAAGACTGAACTTCCCATTGCTCATATAATCACCAAGGGCGTTATCAGCAGGAGCATAATGATAGAAGTTTAATCTTAGATTGAGATTTCAGCGGGAATGAGTAAGTCAAAGCTAACAAGAGGAATCATGAGGCTAGTTAACGAGATAATTACAGGACATTGTAGCCTGAATAGTACTTGACCAGCGGGAATGAGTAAGTCAAAGCTAACAAGAGGAATCATGAGGCTAGTTAACGAGATAATTACAGGACATTGTAGCCTGAATAGTACTTGACAGTACTAGTTAAGAGTGATGGATGACCTCCCACGACTGAAATGCTTCTGCTGGAGACCAGCCTCAAGTTATGGCTGAGTATAAAATAATTTCAATTAGCAGATCTAAGATTATTGGTACGACAAGAAAAACCCAAGAAAATTGCCAGTATCTTGATGGGTCAGATAGTATGATTCTGTTAATAAACGAGAATTTGTCCGGACGCCGTGAAAACGACTGGAATTCTCATACTCATCCTTAGGGGAAGTCTGGGAAAACGGATGGTGTGGTGAGTATATCTCATTACTCCACACTCCACTCACATAGTTTGTGGGTACAACCTAATGGTTACACGCACAAAATATAGCTTTTCCATTTTAATAACAGGGATTCATTTCAGAATCGTGTAGTTTTATTTTCTTGATAATACATAAAGTTACGCTCTTGATTTTTTAAGAAAAATCATTATAAAAATATAATGTATTTTGAAGATTATTTAACCGATCACTTCCATAAGTCATTCATATTGGGAGATAATACTAAAAGTCTAGGAGTGACTTAACGTTTAATGCCGGATAAGATAATCTGGCTGTCATCGTTTGACTTGATTCAGCCCGATAAAACATTTTACTTTGATGTGGAACTATACTGAACAGAATATAAAACATTTATTTAGTTCATTTTATACAGCTATTTGATCATTCAAAAGTCTTTAGCAAACCGCAATGAGGATGTTACAGTTACTTAAGTCATTTTTACCTTACCAAGATTATGTTGTGCATTGAATTATCTCCAATATATTATGAAGGAGGATACATACATTTTTTTATTTATATACATTTCATAGTAAACGTTACTTATAATAACCATTCTGATTTTCAATGGGATAACTCAAGTGGTTAATTAGTTATGAATTTTTTCGCAAAATTTGAAACTTTAAGTGCTTCTCCTGAACAATTCATATAATGGTCGTTAATGCAATTAGCCTTTCCAGCGTCGATATTAAAGCAATTCGATTATTCGAGAAACTTGAATTCAAATTTTCATAAGGGAAGTAGGTTGGGGTGCTGGGTAGGACAACCTCCACGTGGTGCATCCTGGTAACGTGGACGACGATGTGGGCTTCGCGCGAGGCGCACGTCGTCGCCCACGGCCAATAGTCCACCAAGGAGGGGGGGCCTTCATGGCCGGTTTGGAGTTCTCCGCATGCGCTCTGGTATGCAGAGCGTACTTAGCGGAGAGCTCTCAGGGCGACGAGTACTTCGCCACTGAGCGATCAGTAGCGAAGTACACGGTCCCATGGGGACCATCGTTCGGCCGAGCCGTAACCCCGTCTGGCAACAGACGGGCACGGTGGCTCTTTGGAGTTGCGAGGAAGAAAACCTCTATAAAAAATTACCCGAATCCTACGCTCTGACGCCCGGCAATGGGATGCATCGCTGGGGGGAACTCAGTGCCGAGGGCGTCACTCCTACTTTCCCAACCTTTCCCATCCTCAAGTCCACTCCCAACTTCCCCACTTCCACTCTAAAAAGTCGGCGGACTTTAAACGCAAAAAACACTATGGCTGAGGTAAATTATTCTGATAGAACTACCCAGGAGCGCACCCGGACAGTGTCCGGGGAATCGCTTGGCATGTCTCGGCATGTCGACCCCCGCCAGGGTTCATCCCAGGTGGTATATGGGAGGGGTCACCACAGTCCTACAGGCCCAAGGGTGTGCCTAAAAACCACCCCCAGTGACGCGGAGGTCGCGTCAACCCGTGCCGGCTCCGAGATGGAGTCGGCAGTTGATATTTGTACCGAGAACGAGGATGCCCTCGGTCTCCATGCCGAAGAAGTGAGACGAAAGAGACCTAGGTCAAGCGGACCAGGCAAAGGCCTGTTCCGTCGGCCTGGGTCAGTATCGTCTACCAGTGAGGAGGACCTTCCTCGGAAGGTAGTGGCCACCACCGCGGGTAGAGGTCGGAAAGCCGACCTCTACAGAGCGAGAGGAAGGGTGGCAGAGCCGCCGGCGATTGTGCCCCCGCTGCCAAGCGGGAGGGTCACGGAGGTGCCGGCGGCGAAGGAGATCATGGCGGCTCTTGCCCGCATTTCTGGCGCTGTAAAAGGCGCCAAGAATGTTGCGGGCAAGAAGAAAGTAGTGACGGAAGCCGTCACAGGGGCGACGAAGGCGCTGGAGGAGCTCCTTGAGAGGAGCGTCTCCAGCGAGGAGGGGAAGCTCCGGGCTCGGGTTGCGAGCCTGGAGAAGGAGCTTGCCGACTCCCGCAAGCAGCAAGAGCTGATGCGGGAGGAAATCGGCAAGCTTACGCAGCTCGTCCAGGGGGCCGGGGAGGCTCGGGGTGTTAAAACCCCCGCTCCCCGTGCACCTAAGGCGACCCCGACGATGGTCCAACTGCTGGAGACCATCGAGCGCCGCCTCGGCGTTCTCGAGGACCGGGCATACCGCCCGCCGCTGGCGGCACCCGCCGTCGCGTCGTACGCGACGACGGCTGCACCCAGTGGGGCTCCCGGTCTCCAGCGGAAGGCCTCCGCCCCCAAGAAGACGGCACCTGGTGGAGGTGGCAACCCCGCCTCCACCAGCACAGTCAGCGCTCCCGCCGCACCCCAGACTCCCTCTAGAGAGGGGATCTGGGAGGTGGCAGGAGCAAAGAAGAAGGCGGCTAAGGCCGCCAAAAAGGCGGCGAAGGCCGCCAAGAAGGCGGCAAAGGTCGCCGCAAAAGCGGCAAAGGCCGCCGCGGCGAAGGCGCCGAAGAGGCTCCGCGCTCCTCGCTCCACTGCCGTCGTCATTACGGTGACGACAGAAGGCAAGGCGAAGGGCGTGGGGTACGCCGAGGTTCTGAGGCAGGCGAAAGCCTCAGTAGACCTCAAGGCCCTCGAGATTGAGGGGGGGCTCCGGTGCAAGGTGACGCGCACCGGAGCGCGCCTCCTCGAGGTCTCCGGCGCCACCAGCGGCCCCAAAGCAGATGCCTTAGCGGCAAAGCTGCGGGAGTCGCTGGACAAGGGTGACGTCCGCGTCACCAGACCCAACAAATGCGCGAGTCTGCGCATTTCGGGTCTGGATGACGCGGCCACGACGGAGGAGATAATCTCCGCCGTCGTGGAGGCGAGTGGCTGCCCCCGTGATCAGGTGAGGTCAGGCGAAATCCGCTTTGGCCCCACTGGTCACGGGTCGGCGGTCGTGAGCTGTCCCGTCGCGGCGGCCCAGAAAGTGGCGGACGGACGGAGCCTCCTTATTGGAGGCTTCCTGAGGGCGCAGGTGCATCTCCTGCAGCCCCGCGAAGACAGGTGCTATAGGTGCCTGGTCGTGGGGCATGTAGGAGTGCAGTGTACGGCGGAAGTCACCGTGGGCGATCGGTGCTTCCGCTGTAGTCAGCCCGGTCACACGGCCCTTGCCTGTGACGCTCCGCCACGCTGTTTTAAATGCGTGGCGGAGGGCAAGGAGGCAAACCACCGGGCGGGCAGTAAGACCTGCGCTGCCTCAAGGCCGAAGCCCCGTCCGTCCGCACGGAGGGGTGAGGGTGTGGGTGCACGTTCGCGGCAGGGTGCGGATATGGACGTCCATTAATGGACACCCATATCCGCATTCTGCAGGTGAATCTGAACCACTGCACTGGTGCTCAGGACCTTCTGTACCAGAGCATCAGGCAGTGGTCCATTAATATTGTCGTCGTCGCTGAGCCGTACTGGGTTCACCCGGGAAGCCCGGTGGATCTGGACGGCATGGCGACCATCTTTGGGGGGACCGGCGCGGACGACTCGCGCCTAGCGCTTATAGGGGCCCGGGTTGCGTCGCGGCGGAATATGAGGGTGTGGCTGTCGTGGCCGTTTACGTCTCGCCGAGCCTCGACCAGCATCAGTTTGAGCTATGGCTCCCTGAGCTGGACGTCGTTCTCGCTGCATGCCGGCCTCGCCCTGTCCTGGTCCTGGGAGACTTCAATGCCTGGTCGCAGGCTTGGGGCTCCCGGGAAACCAGAGGCAGGGGGAGGATACTGGAGGACTGGGTCACTACACGTGGCCTAGTCATCCTGAACCGGGGGAATGTCGCAACCTGGACGCGGCGGGGGCTCAGCTCGGTCATAGACGTTTCGTTTGCGACCCCTGAGCTCGCCCGCCGTGTCCAGGGATGGCGCGTGGTGGAGGAGGAGGAGACGTCGTCAGATCACCGATATATTCGGTTCGACGTCTCCCCTCCACCTAACCTGCCGCCAACAATCGCGAATCCCCCGGAACCGCGTTGGGGACTCCATCGCCTGGATCGGGAGGCTCTCCTAGAGGCGGCCATCGTGCAGTCCTGGATTCCGACAGCGGACAGGCCTGCCGATGTTGATACCGAGGTGGAGTGGTTGCGGCGATGCCCAGGGCTAGGCCCAGACCGGCGAGGAAACAGGTGTACTGGTGGACGCCGGAAATCGCGCAGTTGCGCGTGGATTGCGTTACCGCGCGCCGCCGGTACACCAGGTTTCGCCGAAGGCGTCGCCGCCCAGACGATGCGGCAGCCCGAGAGACGGAGCTCTACGATGGGTACAAGGAGGCCAAGAGGGCCCTCCAGACCGCCATCAAGCGGTCCAAAAAATTGGGCCGCGAAGAGCTGATGGAGACTCTGGAGCGGAACCCGTGGGGGCGCCCGTACCTCATGGTAAGAGGCAAATTACGCCCTAAGGCGCCCCCACTAACCCAGAGTCTCCAGCCGGAGCGGCTGGAGGGGGTCCTGGACTCCTTGTTCCCGTCGAGAGCGGAGGAACACGTTCCTCCGCGCATGGCTCCGTCTCAGGCGCCCAACGCGGAAGACAGCGAGAACGACGTGCCCGTAGTCACCGAGGGTGAGTTAGGGGCGGCTGTCCTGCGGCTTAAATCCCGTAGAAACACCGCCCCTGGACCCGACGGCATTCCAGGCCGTGCATGGGTCCTGGCTCTCGAGGAGCTTGGGCCTCGACTTATGGGTCTTTATAGCGCATGCCTCGAAAAAGGCCAGTTTCCCAAGGTCTGGAAGACAGGGAAACTGGTCTTGATTCGAAAGGCGGGGCGGCCGGCAAATTCCCCATCAGGGTACCGGCCGATCGCGTTGCTCGACGAGGTGTGCAAGCTCTTTGAGCGCATTATTGCACAACGCCTCGTCGGGCACCTCACACGCGTGGGGCCTGATCTGGCGGATAGCCAGTTTGGCTTCCGTCAGGGACGCTCCACCGTGGACGCGATCATGCGCATTAGAGGCCTGACGGAGGAAGCAGTCTCACAGGGTGAGGTGGTGGTGGCGGTGTCTCTCGACATCGCCAACGCATTCAACACCTTGCCCTGGAACTGCGTCAGGGAGGCGCTTATCTATCATGGAGTGCCTCCCTACCTCCGTCGAATTGTCGGGGCTTATCTTTCCGAGAGAGCCATAACTTACCCGAGCTGGCTAGGGCCGGGTCGGCGAGATGTGTCGTGCGGTGTTCCACAGGGATCGGTTTTAGGGCCGCTCCTGTGGAACATCGGTTACGACTGGGTGCTGCGTGGTCCGTTGCTCAGAGGGGTCGGCGTAACATGTTACGCCGACGACACCCTCGTTACGGCGCGGGGAGCAACGCACCGTGCCGCAGCACTTAAGGCCACGGCAGGGGTTGCTCAGGTCGTGGGTCGGATTCGGCGGCTGGGTCTTGAGGTCGCCCTTCACAAATCCGAGGCTCTGTGCTTCCACGGACCTCGGATGGGGCCACCTGCGGGATCCAGCCTACAGGTGGGGGGCGTCAGCATCGGCATCGAGCCCTCGATGAAGTATCTGGGGCTCGTACTCGATGGCCGGTGGAACTTCGGACATCATTTCCGAAGTTTGGTCCCAAAACTGAGGGGAGCATCGGCCGCACTCGCGCGGCTGATGCCCAACATCAGGGGACCCAACGCTCCCTACAGGAGGCTGTACCTTGGGATCGTGCGAAGTATGGCCCTGTATGGGGCTCCCGTATGGGCGGAGACCCTGACGGCCAGCAATGAGGCTAGACTGATGAGCCCGCAGAGAGTGATGGCCGTCAGGGCGATAAGAGGATACCGCACGATCTCCGGTGAGGCGGCATGTCTCCTAGCCGGGACCCCTCCATGGGACCTGGAAGCGAGAGCCCTTGCGTCACTGTTCAGATGGCGCAAGGAGGCGCTGGAGCGGGGCCAAAGGCCTGCGTCTCGAGAAATCGAGGCCCAGCGGACCCTGCTCCAACAGGAAACCCTGGAGACATGGAAGATGCGACTTGAGCAACCAAAGGGGGGATTGGCCACAATCGCGGCCGTCAGACCGGTCATGGACGAGTGGCTGGAGAGAAGACACGGTGCTCTCTCCTACCGGTTGACACAGATGCTTGCCGGGCACGGTAGCTTCGGTAGGTATCTGTGGCGAAAACACCGGGAAACCACGGCCGAATGTCAGCACTGCGAGGACCGCAGCGATGACACGGCGCTCCACACGCTGGTGGAGTGCACGGCGTGGGCACAACAGCGACAGGTCCTCGTAGTGGGTCTGGGCGTGGACGCTCTCTCGCTTGAGGCCATGGTGCGAGCCATGCTCTCCAGCGGGAGTAAGTGGGACTGCGCCGCCTCTTTCTGCGAGCAGGTCATGCTCGCGAAGGAGGCGGCGGGCCGGGTGCGGGAGAGAACTCTCCCACCCGAGTTCCGCAGTCGGCGCCCTGGGCGCCGCCGACGTGTCTTCGCCGAGGACTATCGGCCTCCATGACCGGGGGTCTGAGGACGGTGAGAGGGCCGCTCACCGTCCTTACAGAAGCAGGCCCATGACGGCAGCGTGACGTGAGCACTCACGCACGCCCCCCCTTAGAAGCGGGGTCACACCCGAAACCCCCCATAGACGCGGGATTGCACCCGAACCACCCCCTGGGCGAGGCCGCATTGGCGGCCGTAGGTCTGTTGGGAGTCACGGGACATCCTTCCTGAGGGCTTACCCGGGGCTCTCAACCATAGGCTGTTGGGCGTTACGTGAGGTTTTTTAGTCGGTAAGAGTCCGGCATAGCATCCTACGAGGATTTTCCCTCACGTTAAAAAAAAAAAAAAAAAAAAAAAAAAAAAAAAAAAGGGAAGTAGGTTGAATTTAGGTATACTCTAACATCACGAACATCACAGTGATCAAACTTAGACATATCCAATTTAGAATTATTTTTTCTATTTGTTTGCAGACCAATAATAACAAATCTTGGTTTCTCTATTTGCGACGATGTTTTTATGGACCAAGTATGCTTAGTAGTTTTTGGTAAAGCCGGATATTCATATAAATCCCAATTCCTAAATATCATCTGGAGTGGTCGATCTTTTTCTAACAGTTTTAACATATTTATTTTTTCCCTATCGGACACTTTGACATGTGGTACACGCCATATTATTTTATTTATAATAATATCTTCTACAGTTTCACCATCGGTAAGTTTTAGGGCGTTCAGATTAGTATTACTTCGTAACAATATTAATTCATGTTTGCTGTTTATCACTACTTTCTTGAAATCTTCTGCAAAACCAAGAATGTTACAGAGGGGTATAGAAGCAGAAAAGCTTCCCCCATTTGCACTATTTATGCCTTCGATATTCCACCCCCAAGCATTAGATGCTTTAGCCTCGTTTTAGTTCATTGATATTAATGATTTCATTGTGGTAGTTATACCAGCGTTTTTTATTTTATCTATTTCCACTCCATTTATCTCATACCTTATATCTTGAAACAAGTAGAGTAGACTATTGTTTGTGAAATGAACGCTACTGACTCTTTCCTTCGAATTTCCACCCTTGTTTACAACAACAGTTCCTTCCAAAAACAAAGTGCTTGCTGATGGTAATATATACAAGTCTTGTTGATTAATAGGTATCCTGATTTCATCGCTTCTATTGGAACTTGTTACGTAAGGCTTGTAAGAGTGAAATTCAATTCCATCCACAGCGTTGTTGTATGCAGGAGTGGACAAAACATCTAGTATATTTATTTTAACAAACCGATCGCTTTAAGAAATGCTTTATTATTGTTATTCAATTTTATAACCCTTTTGGACCGAGCTCTTATTGGTTTGATAGTTTTAGTAGAACTGTTATTTTTAGTTGGATGTACCACATATTTATTATAATCTATCATTGTTTTCTTCTGATATGTAGATACAACTGCACTTCTTCACCTCGCAAATTTATTAAGTTATTATTTATATCCAACAACCTTATCTGTATGCAGCTTATATTGGTTTGATTTATTGGAAAGTAGATTGCGTTCCTGTATCCAGGTGGAACATTAAGTGCAAATTCGTGTAAGATGTGACTGGATTGACAGTTTATATAAGAACCGCTAACTATGTCACATTCAATCCTTATGACAGTCGTTGGCAAAATGTTTACTGGAAACTCTGATACATGATATTTATTTGCTTCTAAGATCTGCTTTTTAAATCCCAATAAACTTCCAAATGTATCTTCTTTAGTAAAATCTATAGTTGATGTACAAAATAACACAGTTTTTAAGGTGTTGTTATTACAATTGAGTTTTATAGATGCATCTTTTATCTCAGTTTTTAAATAGTCACTAATATCTTGTAATTCATAGGTTCCTTCAGGTATCTCAATAACATTTTTAGAACCATAGTATAATTTATTGTTTGTATTATCAAAATTTGGAATAGAATTATATGTAGGGAAATGTAATAATGCACATTCATACTCCTCAGCTAATGGCAACGTGTCTGGATAATAGGTAGATAATACCGATGAGTTTCCAGTTATCGATAAGGTGAGTGACATCTTGCAAATGATGGAAATGAAAGAGTGGTATAAGATTTATAGTATTTTTATTCAAAGTATTATAATTATAATAAACATTTATAGTATTTAATCCAAAAAGTTTGCAAATAACTTAAACACATATGTCCACAAACTATTGTGTTAAATTTTTGATATCTATCATAGTTATAATGAACATCATAGTTCTTAAAATATAGCATTAATTCTCTTGGCGGTTTTAAATCACCATAGCTATCAAAATATTCACAATAATTGTTTATTTTAACATAAGCTACCCAATGCGTTCCATCATTTCTCGAATTATCTAGGTTAACTATAGCACATTCAATTCGTTTAGGTGTTTTTGGTAACTGATCCTTCATATAAACTCCTCGAAAATGTGGAATACAATGGCCATACTTCTGAATATCGATATTAGTTAAAGCGCGATTAGGTAGCTGATCAATTAGTTTTTTGATGGATTTATAAACAATCCCTGACCTTGCTTATGCGGTTTAATGTATAGACCTTTACCTATTGCTATAGCCTCCATAGTTTTATTATGACGTTCAGTTTCTTGTAATTTTTTCTGACCGTGTTTATAATCATTCACAGTTTTTGCAATACCAGCTGCACCACCAGCTAATGCTCCTAAAGCAGATAAACCAGCAAAAATTGGGATTAAAGGCAGAATGTCTCCAGTTTTTGGTATAGGTATCATTCGAGGTACTCGAACTTTTGGAATGCATGGAACTAATTTTCGGGCAACCATATAAGCTATATTTATTAATGACTTATCATCTTTAGGTGAGAGTTTTTTGATTTTTCTTTTTATTTTTTAACAAAGTTATTAAAGGTCTTAACACCAGCACCAGACTTCAATTTAGCTTTCATAACTTTGTTTACTATCCACGAACTAATCTTTTCCCCTGTTCGAGCATCTTTTGCTTTAAGTCTTTGCTTAGCCATATCTATAAGACGTAAGTCGGCTTTTTGACGGTTAGGCAAGTCCGTGTAGTTTGCGTATGCAATATCGTGATGCATACAAGCTTCGTCTAACTTATTTACACCTTTATCACCACGTAGTAATCGTTTCGAAAGCTTTGTTCCTGGTCCACAATAGTTATAACCAGGTATGTGTAGTTCGAATGGTAAATGATTAATGATATTGTTTATTAGTCCACCACCTTGCATCGTCCAAAGAATAATGAATATACTTTAAAATTACATATCACTTATATAATTAACTCATTCCACTATTGCAGTCTTATCAATCCAACTATTCTCTTTGTTATTTAAACCCAACCATTTTACAAACAGTTTGTTTCCTTTCTTTTTTAATACCTTTTCTATCAAATAGACACCAGGACAGGACGATTTTTGAAGCTCTTGTTCGTAAAAAGTTCCTAATATGACTTGTTTTTGATTATCTTCGATGCGATATGTTATTGGTACAGTGTTATTTATCTTTTTTATAGTAAATAATTCTGTTGACCAGTTAGGAGTGTATCCTTTCTCAAATATATGTTTGTACTTACTAATTCGAACTTTGTCACCAATTTTAAACTTTGGACGACATTTTTGAACTACCTTTATCATGGAATTCATAATATTATTTTTAATGTTAGTTTCATTAAACTTATTGACATTAACAGGTGCAAATTTAATAGTACGATGTTTTGTGTTGTTATATGTCTTCACAATACCGTTCAAGCCACCATCTATCCACTTATAGTGTCCGTTCAAGCTAAAGTATTTGTACAATTTATTTTTAATAGTTTTAATAACTCGTTCTACAATTGAAGCCTTTTTGGTTGAAAATTTAGAGTAGTGATTAATATTATAGTTCTGTAAAAGCTTTTGAAATGTAGAATTATAGAACTCAGTACCCATATCAGTTTGCAGATGATTTGGTATCCTGTGATTAGAAAAAAGTATTTTTTCAAATGCAAGAGAGACATCATTTTATCCCTCGGGGTTTCGGGGACATGCGTTACTTCTCATGGAGTTAACGTTACACCCTGAGGGTACAGTAGTGGCTTCTTCAATCAGATCCCTAAGATCCAATATCTTAGGGATTAACGAAAAAGCCCACATTAGGAGGAAGGGCCTAACGGTACTCCGTTCGTTGAGCAGCCCGCCTGGGGCAGTACCTCCGCCCTGCAGAAGACCGCGGTAATAGTAACCTGACTCCGGTCGGGTTATGTTCTCCGTCGGTTAGCAGGGATCCAGAGCTCATTGGGGTGACATTGTGCCGGTGACGGTGAGACCAGAGGCTTATCTGTCTCCATTGGCAGATCGAGGCGCGGAATATTGGTACGGCGATCAGGGAGACCCGGTGAAACGGTTGACCGCTGACCGCCCGCAGGCTGTACGGGACCCGAACCTGGGGATTACTTAATCTCCGCCCCAGGAGGCTGAACCAGCAGCCTGTGTAAAGTCCCTGGTGCTGTGGTCGTGCCGGAGGAGGATACCGGAGTGGACGCGGCTACTGCATCGGGGGGGGACCGGGGGCCCTTCCGTACGCCGTGCCAATCTACCGCACTACCTCTGTCTGCCTTCGGTGAGTTCGAGCCTCGCCTAGTCTCCTGCGCCACCGGCACAAAAGCGCCCCCTTCACCTTCTTAATTCCCCATATTTTTAAGAACTATGGCTACAAAGAGAAAGAAAAAGGATTCCACAGCGGCATCGTCGTCCACACTTCAAGTGGACTTTTGCAACATCAGGGGTATGCGCACGAACATCAACGTAGTCCACCACCATCTTGAAACTGCGAAGCCGACCCTTCTTTTCTTAACGGAGACGCAGATCTTACGTCCGGGCGATACATCTTGCTTAATGTACCCTGGCTACAAGCTTGAGTACCACTTTAGGCAGAAAGCCGGGGTATGTATGTACGTCCGGGATGATGTCTGCTGTCGTCGTCTTTCAAGCCTCGAAGACAGGGACCTGTCTACGTTATGGGCACGCTTGGATCACGGGGGCCACACTCGGATCTACGCGTGCGTGTATAGGTCTCACAGCGGTGGTAACACGGACACAGTTCGTCTTTTTGACCACCTGCAACAAGCGACTGACAAGGTGATTGAGCAGTATCCCTCCGCGGAGATAGTGATTCTGGGGGATTTCAACGGACATCATGTTGACTGGTTGGGCTCCCGGACCACCGACTTTGCGGGGAAAGCTGCTCACGAATTTGCCCTGACCTATGGGTTCTCTCAACTGGTTAAATCCCACACAAGGATACCAGACAAGAAGAACGAGCATAGTGCATTGCTGGATCTCCTGCTGACAACGCGTCCGGACGGATACAGTGTTTCAGTGGATGCTCCACTCGGATCGTCGGACCACTGTGTCGTTCGGGCGCATGTGCCTCTCGCAAGGCCTGAACCACCTCGGCCCAAGGAGTGGCGACATGTATGGCACTATAAGTCAGCAGACTGGGATGGACTGCGAGAGTTTTTCGCGTCGTACCCATGGAAGCGGCTTTGTTTTGCCTCAGAGGATCTGGATTCTTGCGCTGCAGCAGTCGCTGCGGGGATCTTGGAGGGCATGGAATGTTACATTCCTAACCGTTGGATCCCTGTAGGAGCAAAAAAGCGACCGTGGTTCAATCGGCTCTGCAGAGAAACTTTGATGTTGAAAGAATCTGCTTACAGGGCTTGGACCACGGCTCGTGCAAATTCAGATCCAAACATCTCTGAGGTGAAACGCAAATTAAATGCCGCCTCGAGAGCCAGCAAAAGAGCAATTGTCAGGGCTAAGTTCGATTTCGTCGGCAGAATTGGTGAACGGCTAGCAGGCTACCCTTCAGGGAGTCGCGAATTCTGGTCGCTTGCCAAAGCTGCCGAGGGAAATTTCTGTCGGTCAGGTTTACCACCTTTACTTAAACCCGACGGTAATTTGGCCCAGAGCGCTAAGGAGAAAGCCGACCTTTTGGGTTTTCTCTTTGCCTCTAACTCGACCATGAGCGACGGGGGTGCTTTGCCGCCGGATATTCCGTGGTGTGGAACTTCCATGCCGGAAGTAAAATTTACGCAGCGGAATGTCCGACGTGAGCTTCGATCCCTGGACGTTCATAAGTCGAATGGGCCGGATGGTATACCCGCGGTGGTACTGAAGCAGTGTGGTCCAGAGTTGTGTCCGGTACTTACACGTCTTTTCACGCTTTCATATTCCAAGCAACAAGTCCCGGCGTCGTGGAAGATCGCGTATGTGCATCCTGTGCCCAAGAAGGGTGACAGGACCGACCCGGCCAACTATAGGCCTATAGCCGTCACCTCCCTTTTATCTAAGGTGATGGAGCGTGTAATTAATACACAGCTCCTGAGGTACCTAGAGGAACACGACCTGCTCAGTGACCGGCAGTACGGTTTCCGTCACGGTCGCTCGACGGGCGATCTTCTGGTGTGCCTCACACACCGATGGGCGACGGCTATCGAGAGTAAGGGCGAGGCTCTAGCAGTAAGCCTTGACATCTCTAAGGCCTTTGACCGGGTCTGGCACCGTGGTCTTCTTACGAAATTGCCCTCATATGGACTGCCCGAGAGATTATGCGGATGGGTGTCTAGCTTCCTGGCCGGTAGAAGCATCAAGGCCGTCGTTGACGGCAGCTGTTCAGACTGCATGGCCATAAACGCTGGAGTACCGCAAGGATCAGTGTTGTCCCCTACTCTGTTTCTGCTGCATATCAATGACATGTTGTCTATTGACGGCATTCATTGTTATGCGGACGACAGTACGGGAGACACTTGTTACACGGGCCGCCCCGGTATCTCTCGGGACACAGTGAAGGAAAATCGTGAACAGCTTGTGTCTGAAATCGAGGCTACTCTTACTAGAGTGTCCGATTGGGGTGGACAAAATCTTGTCCAGTTCAACCCTTCCAAGACACAAGCGTGTTTTTTCACCGCTAAGCAAACCCCAATTACTGTAGCGCCGCAATTTCAGGGCACATCTCTTTCCATCTCCAAAAGTATAGGGATCCTTGGCGTTGACATCTCCAGTGACGTTCAGTTCCGTAGCCATTTGGAGGACAAGGCTAAGCTGGCGTCCAAGAAGCTAGGTGTGCTCAACAGGGCGCGGCGGTACTTCACTGCTGCGCAAACACTGCTTCTGTATAAGTCGCAAGTGCGGCCGCACATGGAGTACTGCTGTCACCTTTGGGCGGGGGCACCTGAATATCAGCTTCGTCCATTTGACTCGGTGCAAAGACGTGCTATAAGAGTTGTCAACGATCCTATACTTACAAGTGGTGTGGAACCTCTTCGCGACAGGAGAGACTTCGCCTCCTTATGCGTGTTCTACCGACTGTACAATGGTGTGTGCTCTGAGGAATTGTTTGATATGATGCCCACGGCTACGTTCTATCACCGCACCGCTCGCCACAGACAGGGAGTTCATCCTCACACTCTGCGTCCGGAGCGTTCCAGCACGGTTAGATCCGATAGGGGTTTTCTTCCGCGCACGCTTAGGTTGTGGAATGATCTCCCTGCCTCGGTTTTCCCAAACGCCTACAGTATGGGGTTCTTCAAAAGGGGTCTTAGAAGGTTTTTGCAGGGTCGGCAGCGCGAGTGTGGCGCCTCTGGTGTTGCAAACGTTCATAGGCTGCGGTGACCACCGGTCCTTCTGGTGGGCCGTATGCTTGTCTGCCACCTTAGTGGTATAAAAAAAAAAAAAAAAAAAAAAAAAAAAAAATCATGTTTGGATTTAGTTTTTAATGGTTTCACCCAAACGTACTTGGAGAAGCAGTCAATAACTATTAAAATATAGTTATATCCTTTATTAAAGGTTTTTAGGTTTTGCATATCAGCTAAATCTGCTTGCCACAAATCATCAATACCTTTTAAAATTACAGATCGTCGAGGAAATTTTTTTCGTGCTGCTTTATGTATTTCATTGACGATTTGTTGTTTCGTCATTTTAACAAACTTTAAGGGCTATGTTTTTCGATCTTTTAATATAGATTGAATTGCGTCTTGAACTAGTCTATCAACTGCTTTTCTTGTGTAAAATTTGCTTTCCAAATGAGTCTCTATCTCAGACATTATTGTTTTTAAAGCTTTCTCTATGTGGTTTTGAACACTATTTGGAATAGAACTTTGCAATTTTCGTAAGTCATTGCTTAGTACACCTTTCAATTCATCTACATATGCTTTATTTACTGCATCATCTGCGTCTTGAGGAGGTTTAACACCTTTTAGCCTCGATGTCTTCAAGTCATAATCTCCATAATCAGATTTTATTAATGCGTTATCATTAAAATCAAGTATTTCTGATATCCGCATTCGCTTATGAATATAATGTCCAAATTTGTCTACATTCATATTAAAGGTGTATTATGTTGAACGGTATATAGTAAAATGACACACATATAACATTAGTAGATCTATTTATTTAATGATTTTGCTTTCACGTAGTTCTTCAATGATAGATATTATTTCATTGTCTAGTCCTGTGTTACCGGCATCTCGAGAAGCAATTAATAACTTTAATCTATCAACCAATTCATTGGGATCATCCCAATATACAAAATCTGTGATTTTTTTCCACATTTTTAACAACCATTGTTTTTAGAACAATCTTTATTAATTACCACATAATCAAAAGGTTCTTTCCACATTAAGGAACACATTTCTCGAAATTTCAACCATGTCATATCGGTGTTAACATGTTCTTCATAAACATGTTTCAAATTAACTTCATCTTGCTTAAAAAGCACAATTAGGTTAGCATTATCTCTTACAAGTTGTTTAGGTATTTTGGTATAAGTTTGATTTAAATAAAAACTATCAATCAATTTATGTCTTCCCATGGCAAAATAATCACGCATATTACTTTGATTTTCACATGCCACATCATCAAAAATAATCACAGAATTTGGTTTTGCATCTGAAACTTTTAAAACGTCATCATTTGTCTGATATTTATGAAGAGTGATACCTGGTACTCGTTGTAAAACCTTTTCTAAAAAGATGTACTTTGGTTGATGTAGAGTTTTAGAGTATACATAAACATTTTTAAATGTCAAGCCACTTTTCTGCAATAGAAGACCAATTAATAAATTAGTTTTTCCACAATTTGATGGCCCACAAATGATGCAACGTACAGTATTCGGTAATAATTCTCCATGACGTAATTTGTTTTTTGTCAAATCGTCACAGATTGTATTGACCTGTAACGATTGTCTTTGTTTAACGAATTTCATGTTTGCTATGCAATACTGATGGACTCATAATGAAAAGATGAATTTATAACATACATATTTATAACTACAAGAAGTCGAACCCAACTGGTTACAGAAAACGTTGTGGGTTATAAATGGTAAGTAATGAACATGGAGGGAGCTTCAGCAAATTTTATTTTTTAAATTATTTTTTATAATAATGTTAGGTTAGGTAACATTTTTAAAATGTGGAATATTGGGCGAGTTCTGTCCCACGTGAGCGAGGAGCGGTAGCGACGATGCGAACTTAAAATGGGACAGAATGCCTAATATTCCACGTTGGAGTTTCGTTAAACGGGCAGGTGAGTTATGTGATTATGGTGATAATATAATTTTATCCTTTTGGACCTCAGATAGTGAGGCGGGGCCGAACTATCTGTGGTCCAGAAGGTACAATTATATACTACTGGGGGGATATAAACTTTCGTCCACATGGAACCATGTAGTGAAGATGTGTAAGTGTCGCGAAAAACCGCCTAACATTCGTTCGGATATCGTGAGTGTAGTGTGTCGCAACCCTAATGACTGTTATTAATAAACTGATATGTGGGTACCTGTAAGATCAACGGGATGACGCCCGCTGCATTCCCCAGTCTACTCGTGACCACGGCTATTGTAACATAGCCGAAACGTCGAGAGGTGAGCGAAGTTTGAATTGTTTACGCGAAAAGGACCCGCAACTAATATAATGTGTAGTGCAAGTCGTTCGAGTTTAAAAACAACATGAGTCATCGTCGCAAATAATAGAAACAACTGCAAAGGAAATAATGCAACACAAGGACAGGAGCATTTTAAATGAAAAAACCAATGACGGTTCAGAAGATTTGACCACAATACCAGCCCTCAATGAATTAATGACAATGCCAACAGAAGTAGAACCTCAATCTAAAGACACTTCTAAAACAAACACGATGGTGGACGATTATTCAAGAACCTCGGAACACGAAAAATCTCTAAATGTTGAACAGAGGGTTGAAGAATTACCTTAGGCATCTGTATAAATCTTACATCAACAAACGATTCAGTACCAGAAGCTGTACAGACGGTTGAGATTATTTCTGAGTGTGAAAAAGAAAACCAAACACCAATATATGCATTACCTATTCCATCCACCAGTCGTCAAAGTTTAGAGATAATTGGAAAAAAATGGGTACTTGTGGATAACATGCCAAGCGAAGTCCCTTCAAAGAGTCCAATAAAAAAACGAAACAAAAGATTTTTTAAAGTTACCAAAGACTCCAATTAAAACACAAAAAGCTGCTATACAGCATCGCTCTTTTGTTTTAACGAGTAAAGATTGGGAAGCTGTAGAACTGGAAAAACAGCAAAAAAAGGTGAAAGAGCTACAAGAAAAAGAAAACAAACGAATAGCTAGACTAGAAAAGGCCAAAGAAAAATGCTTACTCAAGGAAAAAAGGCAAGCTGAAACTATAAATAAAAAGAACAAGACCAAAAATTTAAATTTAATTAAGAATAGTAAACCAAATTCTGATAGTAGCAAATCGAAAATTGTTATCCAATCAAACGTCTTAATTAAACCTGCAAATAGAATCTCAAGTGATATTGAAGAAAAAAGAGAATATTCAAAGGAAATAAATAGATTGAGACTAAAACCAATGACAGATGACGAATTATTAAATATGTTGGAAGATGATGAATAGGCGGGACTAGGCACGTAGGTGTGTCTACATTGGTAGATATAACTGCCAATCAATATAACAAATTTACTGTGCCATTAATTATACTTCAGTGCCAATGATTGTGCAAAATCATATCTATGCTTATATACCTTTTAACTGATAAACATTAGATTTATAAAAAATATTATTATAACGAAGAATTTACTACTTATATGTTGAAGATCATCTTAGAGTGCCAATCACTGTACTGTTTACCCTACTAGACTACATATTTTTGTAAATAATTCTCTTGTCTAAAACATAAAACACGGTGAATTTTTCTTAAAGTAAGTCGATTCAATAAGCATTCCTTTAAATGAACTTAGTAAATTACATAATTGTATTTATCATATAAATTTGCAATTAATTTTGGTGCTTTACCTCCAGTAGGTATAAACTTTTCAGGAGCAAACGGTTAATAACTATGCATGCTATGCAAGTTTTCGGGATAAGAAAAATCTATTTCTAAAATGTATCCATAGTTAGAATCATCCGGTACAGATAACACATTCATCGTTTCAATTTCATCGATCGACAAAAGGCGAAATTCCGAAATGAGCATTTTCTTAGTCATGGCATAACCATATAAATTGTTACAGTCGAGGTAAAGTAAATAAGTTGATTTTTTCGTAGGATCATAGTTTGGCATATATTTATTATTAGCATGTCGAAGAGAACACTGTGCTAAGCCTCCACGTATTCCTTTTTCCAATAATTCATATATTTCCACATCACTAATTAATTCCAGTTTAATGTTTGTGTATAGTAACATCGCATCCCAGCTCAAACTTGGAGCAGTAATGTAATACGCAGGATCAAGTTGATAATGATTCAAAGAAGTTTGTCTAAATTTTTCAAATACATCTGATAAAAGTAGCACATCAGTCTTTAAATATAAATCTGTGTATTCTCTAAGAGTTTTAATATTATATGCTTCCCAAATAGATTTAGCATTTTAATATTCATTATCGGTTATGTGCTCACATTTTAAGCTGTTATAAAAACAGTCTTTCGGTGGAAGTTAAGTTTCATTATATTTCGGGAATGCATTCATATAATCATAAGGATATACTCCTTTATGTCTTAATAATTTTAGTTGTTCATAATTTATATTTAGAAATTCTTTCGACAAATGAACAAAATCATTTTCACATATATTGTTAACCAATTCACTTAAACTGGAATTTAGAAATTGGAAAGAATCTATGAACTTAACTTGTTTATAAAATATTTACTAAATGATTTGGATTACATATTCAGTATTTTGTCAAAATACTGAATATGTAATCCAAATCATTTATTAAATATTTTATAAACACTTTCACACAGTCAGGCCCTCTATATGTCACATATTTATTCAGGTCTGAATTATGTGCACAGCAAATACAGTAGCCAAAACATGAAGGTTCATGAACCTTATATGTTCGAGTGTTTTGCAGTTTTAATTATGTTACAGTTTAGCAAAAGACTCTCAAAATCCGCATAAATGACAAAATATTTTTTTTGTTTTCTCTCAAAGTTTGTAAACTGGAGTATACTATTTCTTTCAGGTAATATCGTCTGTATATTAGGCCACTCTTCGTAAATACTTGTAAGCATGTCTCACACAGATACATTTTACCTTTATGTTTTGTTATTTGACGTCTGACTAATCTAAATATTTTTTTTATCAAACAATAATGTCCATTACCATTTCGTTCAAAATGTAATAAATTCACATGATATTGTTTTCGTAAATTTGTTACATATAAAGGATCAGTGACAACATTTTTATCATCTAATCCGTATATGTTGATACTTATAGTAGGATTTTTTAATTCAAATGTTTTAATACTCTTATTTGTAGGAGGAAACAATACACCATGGATATTTCAAAAAACATTTCTTTAATATGACACATCAACAGAACCAATATAAAAAGGCAGTGAATGATTTAAAAGAAAACGAAGCCGTGGTAGTATGCGACTTTTCTGAAAACTATCAAGCGAAACTTGCTGAGGAGATTTAGTCTATGCACTATGGGGCATCTAACCTACAAATATGCCTCCATACTGGAATGGGTATTTTGGAAAAATTACAGTCAATCATTTTGCACTTTGTCAGAAAATACAAGTCATCAACCAGCAGCGGTCTGGGCACACTTGACTCCAATTATTGACATGATAAAGCGGCAAACCCCTGAAACAAGAATAATACACTTCTTTTCGGATGGTCCCTCTTCCCAGTATCGGCAGAAAAAGAACTTTTATTTGCTGGTCCACTATACAAAAAAGTATTTGCTAGAATATACCACTTGGTCATTTTACGAAGCAGGCCACGGCAAGAATGTAGCAGATGGAATAGGAGGTAGCATCAAACGCACTTTGGATAGGAAAGTGTGTCTTGGTAATGATGTTATTGATGCAAAAGATGCTTATAACTTATTAACACGATGTTTGAAAGTGACCAAAGTATTCCAGATTGACAGTTGCGCAGTTGAAAATGTATCAAAAGTTTTACCAGATAAAATACCGGTATTGAAGGGAACAATGCAGTTACACCAAATTACCACCAGCCAAAGTGATGAATCGTTCACTATAAAATATAGAGAGATATGACCTGCTTTTGCGGTGACCTAAGAGGTCAATGTGCTTGTTTTTCACCAAAGTCACACTCCGTCGTAATTAGTTCTTGCAGGACTCCGAGAACGAAATATTCAATTTCATTCCAATGAATAATACTGTGCTGGAAACCCAAAGTGAAAAGCGGCCTCGAGCCCCCTACTAAAAAGTTGAAAAAAAATCCTCCAGTGTTCTCTTACACGAAGAAACTAGTGCGGGGTGGAAAAGTAATCAAAATAGAAGAAGTGTTTGATGTAGACCATTTTGCTAACAGTATGGATTCGCTGTGCAAGTGTGAAGCTGAAAAGAGATACTCCATTTTGGGCCCGAGTATGCAGTAAAAAACCTACCTCAAAAAATTCGTCTATTTTGTGTTATAATTTGGTTTAGACCTCATTAAAATCAGCAATCGCCAAATGTGACAAAAGTTTTAAAATGTGATTTCATTATAATCAGCAAGCTTTGTAAACGTTGAATGTATTTATTAATTACTAGCTGAGCCCGCAACTTCGTTTACGTCACATAAGGTGTATGAAAGGAAAGGTATTTCTTCATCAGAGTCATCAAGCAGCGTCTGAAACTGCCCTGTTTGCTTAATCATAAAAGAGCTTAATGATTAAGTCTATTTTAAAACAATTCAGTCCACGCCTTCGGCGCGGACTGAATTGTTTAAAAATAATCTTAATCATTAAGCTCTTTTATGATTAAGCCAACACGCCAGTTTAGGTTCACTCACATTCAAAGAAACCCCTACATTTAAAATTTTCAAAATATCTGATTCTTAAAAGTGTTATAACTCTTTTATTTCTAAACCGATTTACATAAAACGCTAAATGTTAACTGGAGCAAACCTCAACACAATAAAAAAAACCGCATTGCAATCGGTTGAGCGGTTACTGAGATTAGCGTGCACAACCGTACAGACAAACAGATATACAGACATACAGACATACAGACATACAGACATACAGACAAACAGACAAAAATTCTAAAAATCATTGTTTTGGGTTCTATTGCGTTCATAAAGCCTCCCTATAATATTTTTTCTTATTTATCTTCCATGTACAGACAGCGACCTGTTACGATTTTATTATATGTATTGATTGATTTTTTATACTATAGTGGTTATGCTGACGCAAGATTATAAGTACTAAGTATTGTGAGCGTCGCATTGTGTTAGTATAAGCCAGTCGCTACGTAACCTTTTGATTGATCAGTTCACAGTGTATGTACTCTTTTCGAAATTGTAAGTGTTTAAGAAAGTGAATTAAATACCAATTAACTTGTGACAATAACTTTTAATTTACCATCCTGTACACAATAGATGAACGAATAGCAGCTTCTGAGTTTTCATAGCATCCAGGAACACTAAAGTGGTGACCCCGCGAACTATTGTGTGCAGGCGTAGCGGCTCAATAAATTAAAACAATTTCGGTAGTGCAGTGTTCAAATAATTGACTTTTCGGTGATAATTGAAATTAAAAATAAATTAAAATGTCTCTCGAAAATATGAAAGCTGAAAATAGTGAAGGTCAGGGAGTACCAGCCGTTGCGTTGACCCCGCGTATCCCGGAATTTTGGAAGACTTCACCAAAGCTGTGGTTTATCCAGGCAGAGGCAGTTCTGCACACACAGAAAATGTCAGATGAAGCAAAGTACCAGGTGGTTATTACTAAATTAAGTAGAGAAGTTATAGAGCAAGTCACGGACATTTTGACAGGACCGCCAGAAAAACAAAAGTACGGAACTTTGAAGGACAGACTAATTTTTATTTATCAAGAGTCCGAAGATAGACAGTTAAAAAAGTTAATCGGGGAGATGGAATTGGGGGACCAGAAGCCCTCACAACTCCTTCGAAAAATGCAGGACCTTGCAAGAGGGAAGGTTACGGACGAAACATTAACAGTATTATGGCAAAATCATCTTCCATCGTCAGTTCGAGGTGTTTTGGCAGTGGCGGACTGGCGGATACAAAAGATTTAGATATTTTGTCAACTATGACAGACAAGGTTATGGAAACACTAACGCCAGTCCAAAGTATTTCCACTATACAACAAAAGCCGCCAAGCATGTCTGAGGAATCAAATGTAGTTGCGGAAATTCAGAGGTTAAGCACGAGACTTCAGCAGTTGAAAACGAGATCTAGAAGACCATGGCATGCAGGAAATAGAGGTAAATTTAGATCTAGATCAAATTCTAGGAATCGCGGATCAGTAAGAGGTCCGGATAGTCCGAATTGGTTATGCCCGTATCATTTCCGGTACCGAAATAGAGCTAGCAAATGTGTGAAACCGTGTAATTGGAAAATCGAAAAGAAACCGGAGGAAAACTAGGGTCGGTGCAGTCAGCGACGGGAGACTGTGACCGCGTGTATACCAATCACCGTCTAAGTATATTGGACAGAAGTTCAGGGTTATTTTTTTTAATAGACAGTGGCGCAAATGTTTCTGCGATTCCGTATGATAAAGTTTATAAAAAGTCTCGGTGTAATTCTTTAGAGACAGATAAGTACAAATTGTATGCAGCGAACGGAACTGAGATACAAACATAAGGTATGCATAGTCTAATTTTAGATTTAAGATTAAGACGAGCGTTTCGTTGGTTGTTTATAATAGCGGATGTAAAGCAACCAATCTCAGGTGCTGATTTCTTAGCTAGTTATAAGTTATTGATTGATTTAAATGGACGAAAATTGATTGATCAAGTCACTAATTTGAGTACTAAGTGTAGCATGAATAACTCGACAGAATCAACTGTAAAAAATAACTGTCCGTATTATGATTTATTGTGTAAGTTTCAAGAATTAACTAAGCCAGTGTCATACAAAGAGGTACCTAAGCATGGAGTGTGTCATCACATTGAGACAACGGGACCTCCGTTATTTGCGAGAGCCAGACAATTGCCACCCGACAGGTACGTGAAAGCTAAAAATGAATTTAAATTAATGCAGGAGTTAGGGATTTGTAGGCCGAGTAATAGGCCTTGGGCAAGTCCTTTGCATGTTGTGCCAAAGAAGGATGGAAATATCTGTCTGTGGGGATTATAGACGTTTAAATGCGATTTCAAAACCTGATCGCTATCCTGTGCCCAGACTTCAAGATTTTACTTACTATTTGGCAAATAAGAAATTGTTTTCGAAACTAGACATAAATAGAGCGTATAATTGCATTCCGGTAGCCGAAGGTGACATAAATAAAACTGCTGTAATAACACTTTTCGGATTATTTTCCTTTAACAGAATACCGACAGGATTACGTAATTCGAGCCAAACTTTTATGCGTTTTATGCATCATACTGTGTTAAAAGGATTAGATTTTGTATTCAATTTCTTAGATGATTTAATTATTCCGTCAGGAAATGAGGAAGAACATAAGTATCAAATAGAACAAGTTTTTCAAAGGTTTGAGCAATCTGGTATTACGATAAATTTTTTAAAATGTGTATTTGGACAGAGTAAGTTACAATTTTTAGGCTATGAGGTTTCAACAGAAGGGTTAAGGCCATTAGAAAATAAAGTAAAAGCAATTGTCGATTTCCGTAAACCTAGGACAATTGAGGAATTAATAAGATTCTTAGGTATGTTGAATTTTTATAGAGCTCATATTCCACATTTAGCTGAAAATTAAGAGTTAAATAAATTTTTAGGAAATGCAAAACGTAAAGATAAAACGGAAATAAAGTGGAATAAGAAAGCAGAGCATAATTTTGAACAGTGTAAGGAGCATCTCAAAAATGCAGTTTTACTATCATACCCTTAATCAAATACAACTTAATCGCTAATGACCGATACAAGCGACATTGGCATAGGCGGAGTATTGCAGCAAAAGGTTGACAACGTGTGGAAACCTTTAGGGTATTTTTCTAGGACATTGACAGCAGCGCAGAAGAAATACAGTACATACGATAGAGAATTATTAGCTATATATATGTCTGTAATTCATTTTCGTAATAAGATAGAAGGTCGCGAGTTAGTAATTTTTACGGATCATAAACCTTTATGTTTTCGAAAATAGGATCCGATAGGGAAACAGCTAGAAGAGCTCGACAAATTATGTTTATTAGTGATAGTCCGGTCTATTTACACATTCAAGTTTACATAAATTCCCATAAAGCTGAATATTGGCATAGTTGTTCAAAACATCATTATAAAGAAAATCTCAAAAGTCCTCATCGTTCCGAGGTGTGCTAAAAATTTGGCACGGGGTCAAAGGTCAAAAAAATGAGTTTTTTGCGATTTTTAGCGAAACGGTGAGTTTTTTCGCAAAATTACCCCAGTACAAAATTGTAGATCACAAAATTCTCTACAAAAAATATATCAATAATTTTTTTCCTAAAAGCCACCATTTTGGAGATATAACGTTCCGAAAAGTTGGATCAGTCGTAATCCCTCTATTTTGCACACGTTTCCACGCCACCTATGAGGTAGTGTACAAAGCGCGTTTTTTTTAACGTGGTTTCCCCAGTAGGCCTATTCCACGGGTCTGCTGAGATTTTATATGTTTTAAAACTATTGCAAAATAATATTATATATTATAGTGGGCAAAAACAACGGCGGTGTAATTAAATAAAATACTTAAAATAAAAAGTTAGTCGTCTGATTCATAACTGTCCAAGATTTCTGTTTCTTCTTCTTCTTGATCTTCTTCTCCTTCTTCTTCCTGTTCATCCTCTTGTTCTTCTTCTTCTTCTTGTTCTATTTCACACGTAAACTGCCCCAATAGCGATTCCTGATCGGTATCAAACGAATCTTCAAGAGTTGGTGACTCAACATTCGAGCATGATCGGCCTTGACAGTGTGTGCATGCCAGGGAACAAAACAGTCCAACTTTTCTGCAACCACATTTTGCACTACACCCTTTCTTGCAGTTGCAAAATATTGTGTTGAGAAGTTTCTCAGGTGCTGGTGGAAGTAAAGTTTGAACTGGCTCTAGTGTATTGTCGATCAACTTCCAACCCCAGTCTTTAGGGTCCAGCTGATTACCAAGCCACACTTGAACTTGGTAATATACCCGAAACAGATGTTGATGAGCAGCTACTGAGGTTGGAGGAAGAGAAGCTAAGTTGACTTGTTTTTTATTACGCGTATTTTTCACGAAAGATGTGTATCGCAACTTATCTAAGCAAGTGGTTTTTTTGGGGGCTCCGTACATAGCAAGAAGAAATTGAACTCCGTTGGTGATAACATGTTGTTGAGTTGAATTACTATTTTTAAAAACTTCAGCACATTGTAGTAAATCTTTTTTTTCAAACATTTTGAAAACTGTTGTTTTTCCTCTCCTGTAAAAAGCAGATGTCGTATCGCAGCCAGTTATTGCGTGTAGAAACAATACATGATTTTGACATTTAGGAAAATTGGATAAACTGTTTGATGAATATATTTCCGATTGATTTTGGGCTTTTCCGGGTTTAAAAAAATAAATAATTTTTTCAGTTGGAGTTCGAGCAGTAAGCAAGACGAGTAAATCAACATCCTCACCAACAACAACAGTTGTATTTGTCACACTGAATTTCTTTATCGCTGTTTCAATAATCAATACATCAGCATCATCATTAGCTTGTTCAACGGATATATTCTCAGCAGTAAATTTTGCTTTCAACATCGAAATAAACCTAGATTTATTGTGATTATTTGCAAAGAATTTCTGTTGACTGGTAGGAACTGTCATTGATTCATCGAATATAATATCAGAAGAAGTTGATGAAGCAGCATTTCGACGGCGTTGCTCTGCTGCTTTAATATTTCTCGTATAATCATCATATCCGTCAAATACGACAGTAACTCTGGAACCAAAATGTCGACGTACATATTGAACGTATTTATCTAAGATAACGTTAAATGTTTCCTCGCTATCCCACACCACTCGATGTAATAAGAATCCTCCGTCAATTATGTACGTTGAATTAGTGTTATTAATATCAACATTTGTAGTCTGAAAACAATCGTAAATAGCCGACTTCTGGGTCTTGCGCATTCCAATGTCATCAAATAATGTTAACGGATAAGGAGCTAATTCATACTCGAAATATTTCTCAATTTCATCTTGAAAAGCCGCAGTAACACTCATACGTTGGAATAATAACACTGGGTCAACAGGTACTTTTTCTTCGTGAACTTTTACGGTGCTACTCATAGCTAAAAGAGGAACAACTTTGTCAGCGCGTTTAAGTTTAATATCTTTAAATGTCAGTCCAGTTATTTTAGCAATAGAGATAAGCCCAAGTTCACGTGCTTTATAGCAATTAATTGTATTATCACCAACGACACCACTTGCAATCGAGATGACTTTGTTAACCTCTGGGAAAGGATCATGAATCGAGAACCACTCAAGAAGCATTCGTATGTCTTTAGCGTCTTTTTTTACACGTGAATCACTGGCATCAACATGCTGTTCAGTCGTATCCATCCTAACATTAGCAAGATCTTCTAATTTCTCACAAACTGTGTTCATTGCATGCATGCTGTAAACCCATTTACTGATTACACTTTGTTTTGTACTTCTTCCTCGAGCAATACCTCCATCTGTCTTCATGGCTTTCATCATAGACTGTTCGATAACCATGTCTGTAGAAGTTCCACAACTCAATTTATCTGAGCGTCTCACGGTGAAAAATCCTTCGGTAAATTTTTCGTAAACTTCAGGATCCATCGAGTCCTGTAATTGCATCATGTCTTGTAAATACAAGTGTGCAGATTTAGCATATGGAAAATGTCCTGACGAGTGGAAATAAGGTAACATTTCTTTTACACAACTTAAATGAGCTTTCCAGTCCCCCATACGCTCAGCTCTCAAAAATTCTTTTGCAAGTGAAACCATATTAAAATATTGTATCCAAAGTTGCGCTGTTGGTCCTCGTTCCTCAAAATCTTTCAATTTCATATTAAATTTATGAAGTAAAGCACCTGATACTTCATTATCATTTTCAATATCTGAATATGAAAGAGTGCTATCTAATATATGGTCAATATTTATGATTAAATCTGCTCCCATGATATCATTAATATCTATTGTTTTTAATATTGTAATTGCTAAAGCCAGCTGGAGTAGTGTATGTGCTCGAACAGCTCTTGCGTAAGCATGACCATTGAGCATTTTTTCTAATGACTTTGGTGCATAGATTTCTGAGAGTACTTCTTTTATCCCGCTACCTTGCATAATATAACCAATTGCTCCGAGATAAGACATGAGTAGATGAAATCCTCCAAGTCTGACAATAATCTTCGATACTTCAGAGCCGTCAGGTGCGGCTGATACAATTTCTCGAGCTTTCGCATACAAGGGTTGGTCGAAAGTCACGATGCATACAGTGTGGCCGTAACGTTTCGCGTTCTCTAATGCACAAAGTAAAGTCGTATAGACAGTATTATAGTTACTAGCTGGTTGATGGATGAATGGTAAAAATGTAATCTGAGATTTTGAATAATTTGTATGGTAATTTGTTAAGCGCTCAATAAAACCGTTCCAACCAGGTAATGATGTATTTTTCCACTTTCCATAAAACCATACTACATCAGAATTTTTATGAAAAGATACTGTTTCAGTTCCATATCCAAAATCTTGGACATATATTTTACTGTAACCAACTACATCACTATTCTGATAGATCTGTATTGGCACATGAGCTTTTGCTTTGAAGTGTTTTGCTGAAAGAACTTCTTTTATTCGTTGCATAGGTTCTTCTAGTAAAACAGAGTGCTTTGGAGTTACAATTTGAATTATACCCATTATGTGGAGTGAATTGTTACCATCTAGCGTATTAACATTTATATCAGCATTATCTGCAACGTATTGAATAAGTGTGCCACTTTCAGGTGGTAGGACATGAGGAAGAGGATGAAAAACTGCTGCTGACTCGTACATCAATGTATCATTATAAGAAGCACACAAACCAAAAGACGACAAAATTTGTATAAGACGCTTAGACCCGAACCTCCGATGAAAAAAAACTGAAAGACCTAACTGTAATTTGGACTTGAACGATCTTGGTCGAATAGCAGTCATGATACTATGACAAATATTGGTGCATACTACACTCGAGAGCAATGAATCCGGGTCACTTAAAGAATGTTAAAAATCTCGGAAACTAAAAATGATAGGTTAATGCAATAAATTGTATTTAATAGACAATGTAATACTCCTTAAATGAAAGTAAAAAAAATATGAGTCACCATACATTTTATTAACACAAAATTACATAAAGAAAAAACTGCCGATCTCTCCTTAAAACAAAAATAGGAAACATGAAATTTTTGAACTTTATTACGATTTTCTTGAATTTTAATACTTCGTATTGCCTCCTCGTGCTTCCATTACTGCGTTTACGCGGTTTGGCATGCTGTACACCAAGTTCCTTATACGATTTTGGGGAATATTCTCCCATTCCTCTGTGAGAGCAATTTTGAGCTCACGAAGCGTGATTGGGGGAGGGTTTCGTTGTTTTACGCATCTGCCTAGCTCGTCCCAAGCATGCTCGATCGGGTTGATATCCGGGCTGCGCGCTGGCCACTCCATACGAGTAATGTTCATCTCTTGAAGGTAGTCATTCACAATCCTACCTGTATGAGGTCGGGCATTGTCATGCATAAATATAGCATCCTCACCTAAATTGACCATAAATGGACCAACGTGATCATTGAGGATTTCATCCACATATCTTACGCTAGTTAAAGAGCCGTTTTCTATGATCACCAGCTCTGTGCGACTTTCAGAAGAAATTCCGGCCCACACAAGTACAGACCCACCACCGTAGGCTACTTTTTCTTCGATGCATGCTTGCTTGAATCTTTCCCCTGGTCTTCGATACACTCTGTGTCTTCCATCGTGCTTGTAGAGCATAAATTTTGATTCGTCGGAGAACATAACTTTTGACCAATCTTCAATACTCCAATTTACGTGGCTCTGGGCATACCTTAGTTTCGAAATACGATGCCCACGCTCCAGTTTAGGGCCGTTTGCAGGTCTAAGGGGTTTTAAGTTAGATTCAGCAAGCCGACGTCTTACTGTCCATGCACTTGGGTTACTTCCTCCGAGGCGTCGAAACTGATTGGTGAGTTCAGTTCCTGTGAGAAAGCGATTTCGAAGCATGGTGTTCACCAAGTATCGGTCTTCTCGTGCTGTGGTACACCTGGTTCTGCCCGTTCCTGGTCTGCGTAGGTTAGAACCAGTTTCTTCGTAACGTCGGAGAACTCTTTGTACTGTTGACAGCGACACACCGACAGTCCTGGCTGTATCGCGCTGACTCCGGCCGGTTTCCAGCATTGTAAGTATTCTGGTGCATTCTTCAGGCGTAAGCGACATAATTTCAGCTTGATTAATGAATATAGAGCACTATCAACATGGTTTATGTACCCACATAAATGACAGATTACAAACAAAAGCAACACCAAATGCTGTAATTTCGTAGTTCCATCTTCGAAAGTGGCCCTTTTTCAAATTTGATTTTTTTATGATATAACTTTACAATAACTAAGAAGTTTTAATACCTTCATTTAAGGAGTATTACATTGTCTATTAAATACAATTTATTGCATTAACCTAGCATTTTTAGTTTCCGAGATTTTTAGGATTCTTTAAGTGACCCGGATTCATTGCTCTCGAGTGTAGTTTTAAATGATCGAAATTTGATCGTTTATTTTTTAAGATCATTTGCTCCAAAAAAAATGTCAGTGACTGTGGGATGTCATTATTTAAATCTTCAAACATTCGACCTGGTGGAGGGTAGTAGGAATTATCAAATACCGAGGATTGAATATCTTCTCGAATAATAGATGCTGCTGCTTCTAGAGTTTTTAATCGTTCTTCTTGTTTATTAATTTTTTTATTTTCGGACCAAGATTGATTTAAAATTTCATGGTGACTGTTTATCAAACATACAAATGTTAACGCTCCCGGTTTTTCAGTGATAATAATTTTATCGCCATATTTCAGTTTAAGTCGCAGCTTAATAGTCCTGTTATCTAAAGTTAAAATTTTGCTAACATCTTTTAACTCAGCCAAAGTAAACTGACAGTCATTGCTACTCTCAATGTATGTAAATATTTCCTGCATTGCCAGATCTGTTGCTTCATCTTTAGGACGACCAACTGTACCGCCAGTAGTCGGTTTCAAAAAAGAAGTATAACATTCTTGGTGATACTTTGCTTCACCAGCAACTAAATCATAGTCAAATTCGATTCGAGCAACAACAGCTTTCGATATAGCATCGGAACGAGTTCGTGCTACTTCCAAAATTGAATGTTTGAATTGGAGTGTACTTACTTGACAAATTTTACTGCGACGATCTAAGGATTTTTTTCTCTGCAACTCTTCATTCAATTTATTGCCACAAAATAAACATAGTTTTTTAAAACAAAAAGCTGAATCACTTGAACGGGATCTAGTACGAGGAGGACTACTTACTGTAGATCCTGTAGATGTGTTAGCTTCTTGTTCTTCGCGTTTTCTTTTGATGGCAGCAGCAATAGAACACTTCCGCGTATAAATTTTACGACAGTTGCTATGTATTGTCACAGATTTTTGTTTTTTAAGAAATTCCGAGTATCCATCATCTCTTTCAGCACTTGCATTAATCAGTGTCTTCATACCACGATCAACAGTTACAGTTTCACTTTCAGTTAAAAGATGAGTACAAATAAAACAATATTCTGACATTTTTCTTATAAAAATCTAAAACGCACAAAATAGGTTAAAAGATAGGTTAAGATAAGCACATGTTTTCCCTACGCAGTGGCGCTCAAGACTAACGGTATGTATTTCATATATTGGGCATGCCAACATAAAGCAGGTATACGACCCTAGCCACGCGGACAATAGAATAAAAGACAGATGTTATCCCAAGGTTATACTGACGTACAAATTTAGGAACGGGGTTTCATTATACCTGAGATTCTCGTAGTTTAACTTATATTTTACATAAGCAAGTTACAATAAATAATAGCGAACTTATTTTAGTTCTATTACACCTTTAGTGACTTTCATATGTGGCGTACGTGTGCAAAATAGAGGGATTACGACTGATCCAACTTTTCGGAACGTTATATCTCCAAAATGGTGGCTTTTAGGAAAAAAATTATTAATATATTTTTTGTAGAGAATTTCGTGATCTACAATTTTGTACTGGGGTAATTTTGCGAAAAAACTCACCGTTTCGCTAAAAATCGCAAAAAACTCATTTTTTTGACCTTTGACCCCGTGCCAAATTTTTAGCACACCTCGGAACGATGAGGACTTTTGAGATTTTCTTTATAATGATGTTTTGAACAACTATGCCAATATTCAGCTTTATGGGAATTTATGTAACCTTCCTCCTGATTTTAGGCTTAAATAGACCGGACTATGAATTTAGTACAAAAATTATGCATATAAGTGGTTCTAATAACATTGTAGCCGACGCGTTATCGAGAATAGAAGCAATAACTTGTCTCGCTCGCCAGTGCGCAGGAAGTCGACGAACAGCTTGTGCAATTGTTACAGGTATCAAATAGCAGTTCGCACTGTAAGTTTAAAAGAATACTAGTAGTAGGTTGTGATAAGCCTGTGGTTTGCGAAATATCCACCGATAGAGCACGTCCATACTTACCTAAAGAATTTCGTCGCATAGCATTCGATTCAATTCACGATTTAAGTCATCCAGGTATTAAAGCTAGTAAAAAGTTAGTTGCTGAGAGGTATTTTTGGCCAGAAATGAATAAAGATTTAGTTATTTGGGCTAAAAATTGCAGTAAATGTCAGCGTGCGAAAGTGCAAACGCACACGGTATCGAATTTGGGTAATTTTGAGAAAACTAATCAATTTAATCAGCATATACATATAGATATTGTTGGGCCGTTAAGTACAACAGCAGACAGATATAGGTATATTTTAACAGTAATAGATAGGTTTACTAGTTGGCCTGAAGCGATTCCGTTGAAAGAAATTACAGCGGAAATAGTCGCTAAGAAATTTTATGAAGGATGGATATGTCGTTTTGGATGCCCAGTCATTTTGACAAGTGATCAGGGAAGACAGTTTGAAAGTAGTTTATTTAAGCAACTAATGATATTGTCATACAACTCCATATCATCCAATGTCGAACGGTAAAGTAGAACGTTTTCACAGAAGTTTAAAACGGAGTTTAATGGCTAGGTTAGATGGTAGTTCGTGGATAGATGAGTTACCAACAGTCATGTTGGGGTTACGCACAACTGTCAGATTAGATACAGGCGTTATCACAGCACAAATGTTGTATGGTACAAATATTAGAATCCCAGGAGATTTTTATGATAATAATAGTAGTCATTTTTGCGATCCTGTGAGTTGTGTAAGTAAATTAAAAGAAATAATACAAGGTCATAAGCCTATATTGAGAAGTAATAAGTCATTAAAAAATTGGTTTATAAAGATTTATATAATAGTAGTTTGTGTTTTTAAGAAATGATGCGGTACGGAAACCTTTACAATGTCCAAATGAAGGGCCATACCGAGTCATCAGTAGAAAAGACAAAGTATTTTGTATACAATTGCCTAATAGGCAGTTGAATGTCTCAATAGATAGATTAAAGCCAGCGTATATTTTACAGGAAGAAGATTTAAGTAAAATTAGTACTGGCAATAAAATATCAACAGATGAAAATAAAAATAATAAAAAAGTTATAAAGAAAATTAGATTTGAAACGAGCATACCCTGTAATAAGTCACAATATGTTAAGCAAAAAGGGCGAGTAAGTAGATCAAAAATCGATAAGTAGGTTAACATCTTTTATTTTAAACGTGACATAATGTAAATTGTTTAATACTAATTGTTATTTCAACAGATTAACAGTCAATAATTGTATTTTCTCGTTAAGATGGGATCAAATCAGACAAAAGAAAAAGAAAATGTTATCGTAAATGAGAATATTGCGAATACATCATCAGTAGATATAAAGTTTAATATTCTTGGTGCATTAATCATGATTATTTTGTTGATAATAGTGGTAATTAGTTACTGCTTTATAAAAAACAAGTGCATAAAAGGAGTGAAATCTTGGTTACGAAAAGAAATGATTGCAAGTTCAATTGCCTTGCCTAGTATCAAGGTGGAAGCTTTACAGCAATCTCATATGCAAAAGTCTCAAGCACAGTCAGTACCAAAATTAGTTGTGGCTTGATCATTTAAGTATTTTGTCAATGTGACGTCATAGTATCAAGATCTTATTAAAAACTAGCTGATGCGCGCGGCTTCGCCCGCGTGAAATTTGGTTCCCGTTCCCGGTTCCCGTGAAAACATTTTCCTGGGATAAAAAGTAGCCTATGTGTTATTCCGGTGATTGAGTAACAAACATCCAAACATCTAAACATCCAAACATCTTCACAAACTTTCACATTTATAATATTAGTAGGATAGTAGGATTAGATATAAAATGGTATAACAATGTAAGTGATCGATTATAGTAACAATGAGTAATGTATTGTCTTTTAAAGTTTGTGTGAATGTACCAAAATCGGTACATAATTGTGTTATGTTCAAAATATTAAAAGGTTTTTTTTTATCCTTAGTTGTAAAATGTATACATTGTATTTTGTATAACGTTAGTCTGAGTACCGAGTACGAGATGTAATTTGAACTATAAGTAGCATGGTATGTGCAGAATAGGCATATTGACGACTGAACTTTGAATGTATTAACAAGCAGTGATTGTAAACCTTTTGTATAGTTTCTAGTTAGTAACATGTTAAAATTCAGAGATGTTAAACATTTTTTCTTCAAGATTTTTTTTATAAAGTATTATTTTTTGTGAATAATAATTCTTTTTAAAAAAAGGGGGGAATAGTATAGTGGTTATGCTGACGCAAGATTATAAGTACTAAGTATTGTGAGCGTCGCATTGTGTTAGTATAAGCCAGTCGCTACGTAACCTTTTGATTGATCAGTTCACAGTGTATGTACTCTTTTCGAAATTGTAAGTGTTTAAGAAAGTGAATTAAATACCAATTAACTTGTGACAATAACGTTTTATTTACCATCCTGTACACAATAGATGAACGAATAGCAGCTTCTGAGTGTTCATAGCATCCAGGAACACTAAAATACTAATCCGATCTTCGTAAATGCGCTATGATTATGATTACTATATCGATTGGATTACGAAACCAAATCGATAACTAAGTAATAACTATTAATTTAATTTGTCAATTCGTGGTTTTATAATTTAAATGATTTCAAAATATCTTTGTAGCATCTTTATTTTCGATATTCAGTTAACTAATCAGAAAGACACCGTCCTCTCTCTTTCATAATCATAATGGAAGTCAAAATATCGATACATAAATAATCGATTTTAAAGAATTCATAATTATCTGTATCCGTTGTATATATTAGAAGCGCTCGTGGCCCCGCGGACTCAGTGTTCTGTAAACGATCACTGCAGTAAGCAACATTCACTATGGCCGGTCCATGGATGGGTGACCATCCATGTGATCACTTTGTGACATTTATTTGAGCGTTTCCGTGCTTCGGAAGGCACGTTAAGCCGTTGGTCCCGGTTGCCAGTAAAATGGCAGTCGTTAAGCTAAGTTGAAGGCTTTATTTCAACAGCAGGCAGTCACAACCTGCGCCTGTCCATTTAAACACGGCAATACGGCTCACCACCTATTACGTGGGACTAATTATACAAAGGTGAAATGTGGGCATATAATATGCCTCTGCCTACCCCTTCGGGGATAAAGGCGTGACCATATGTATGTATGTATGTATAATTATCTGTAACGTCAAACGTCAGAATGTCATTTTCACTCCTGTCATTGTAAATGTCAACAATTCCACATAGCTTTCCTTCGGCGCTCAGTGATCGTTGTGTTTTGCTGTTTTTACTGTGAATTGTATATGATTTTTGAACTAATGGACCCTTGCTTGTTTACCTGACACCGTTATTTGCTACATTTGTTGACCTTGGCTTTAAAACTGGACCAGACTTTACCACGTCCGTCGACTGAAAGTTATCACAATGAGTCTCTGTGTGAATTGTGGAATCGCTACCGATCGGTGCAATATTATAGGTAGACATTTATTGAACGATGAAGCGATACTAGCCTGTATGCGTGAATGGGTTGCACCACAAATAGTAAGTACTTATTTGCTATTTTTCGCCTTTTTGAAATTGTTATTATTATTAACATATAAACAAGCCGTGTGATAGCTCCTATAGAATAGAAAACTACGATTCTATGTCATCCTGTGGATAATTATATCTACTTTTGTATATGACAATGCATTTTGACTGATATGTGTAACGTTCATGAAGGACTAGCCTATATGACTAATAGAATATTCAGTGCTTATAACATAATCTCTGTTTTAGGTGAATGCAAATGACATCATTTGTGAATCATGCTGGGTTCAGGCTCAATGTGCATGTATGGAGGAGAACAGACCAGCACAATCAACAGTGGGGCACAGACGGGTGTGTATTCTGTGTGGACGTTCCCTTCTGCGACGAATTAGATGCCATAAACTGAGAAATGTAACAGAACAAGAACGCAAGATATTTTAAGTTATAAGAGAGTGGATACTACCGCGCGTGGTGTCTGATTCATGTTTGGTGTGTCATCCCTGCTGGATGCGAGCCAACAGAGACTCCCGTCATTTTGTATCTGGACCATCATTGTCTACAGCATCTTCATCAGGTGCAAATGTCGATGAATTACACTGCCCAACTGCTCCTGAAGAATTTCAATCTCTCCCAGATCAAGCAACTCCATTACAACAAGTTCAAGAACCTCCATCACACCAAGATCGGGTTAGTTTACCACGGGTGCCCACAATAGGTTCTCTAATAGTTTTACCAGACTATTTTAGATCGATTGAAACAGAAAGTAGATGGTTGTCGAAGAGCGGAAAGAAACAGGGTCACTTTTACGATGCGAAAGCAACTGCTGAAAATGTATAAGTATTACATACCACCTTCAAATCGTGTCTGTGATGTACATTTAAGATGTACACATGTACATGGGACTTTCTCAGTGATATAACTGGAAATATAATCAACACATATAAAGCAAATCACATTCAAGATATGTTGTCATTAAATAACACTGCACCAAACTTTTTCAATTTTGAGGACATTGACACAATGGAAGATCATTTATTTTATCACTGGGTAGGTTTTAATAAAGAACAATTTAGACAGATTTTAAATGAAGTACCTCAGTTTCAGAATCTTAAAAGAAGCTCTCCAACATTGGCTATTTATTTAATTAGAAAGAAAGAAAGTAAGAAAAAGTTTTTATTCTACATTGATACATAAAAAATAAAATTATAAAAATAAACTAAAATACCTAAAAACACACTACCTATTTAAAATTTACAAAATTTAAGCATGTGGAACAATGGCCGTCTCTCAGCTTAAAGGTCAAAACCCACTATAACGACCCCGCTCCAACACCGCTCCCACCCAACACTGCCCTAAAAGAAGACTACTGCTCGCAGTCTACGCGGCGACAGCTAGCACGCACCCAGCAGTCCACACGGCGACAGCTTGCAGACGGCCAGCTGTCCACCCGCCGACCGCTCTCGCCTTTCGCAATAGACACAGTTCGCGATCGGTGCCGGTGCGGCGACTGCTAGCAGTAAGCGCGCGAGCACCGCGCCGACCGCTCGTCTACAACGCACGCCCAGCGAGGCGTCCACTCCTGAGCCGTCTGACGGCGGTAAGCTCGCTGAAAGCGAGCTGTCTGCTAATTGATGATGGCAATGTAAAATATATCTAAAGAGCAATGTTTAAAGCCTATATTTGAATTATATTATTTTTGCCGGGTGGGAGCGAAGTCGTTAAAGTGGGCTTTGACCTTAATGCTGTCTGCGTGTGGTGCACGCATACAACGCTGATTTTCAGAGACGGCCTGACGGTTTGCATAATAATATTAAATATTCAATAAAATTGCCGTCACTTATTGTATAAATAAAATTAAATATAAATACTGAGGAAAAAGAAAAAAAACAAATACAAAAAGGCATGTAGCCAAACACTAGTCTAACTTTTTTTAGAGATGGCAACCCCAACGCACTTTCGTCTCCGAGACGCGACGCCAGGCCGAGAAGCTCTGCTTGTATTGTTTGTTTTGACAAGTGATGGAAAACACAGACATCTCACTTTTGAACACTTTGAGTTAGCATTTCGTGAAATTATAAAAAATAAATGTGTTTTACGCCTGTTTCATGTCATGCCGTGTTCGTGCTGACCATCAATGTCTCAAAATCACCATGCAAACAAGTAATAACCTCTGTCCGCCGCCATTTAGCGTCCATATATTCTGAAGAAAAACAGAGGCATCCCGGCGTCGCGCTGAAACCGAATAGTAAGCAAGCTTCCCCCATAACAATATGACAGAAAATACTGCAGAAGGTAAGGATGAAGTTTTTAACATTGTATCCTTCTCCTTGTACTCGAATAGTATACATCATTATTGTTTAATGTTTGCTTACAGTTACACATTTTATCTATCTTGTAAACCCTTTAATTTTTACATAACTGACAAATTAAACATGTAATAAGAATGCGAAAGGGTCAAGAGTCTGTATATGGAAGACATTTTATAAATTTCAACTGTAGGGCATTGTATCATAGTTAGGTATGTACTGTCGCTAAAACTTATATCTAAGTACCTTATACATTTTCATCGTTCATTCTCTTACGTGACGTAAGAGTTATTAAATTTTCGGTGCACAATGTGTATATTTTTCCTTTCACATATTAAACAAAATGTAATTAAAAATCTAGGTATCATTCCTAATTCTCATTTATTTAATTTATTAATTTCAGTCAAAAGAAAAGAAACCACCCATACTGTGATAAAACATACAGGGACCATCTCAAAGTCATGCTGCATTATAAGCTATTATTAAGCTTAGAACTGGAGATTCAGACGATAGGTTATCATCTCTACTTCAAATTCCGAGGACTACTTTAGAAACATTATTAATTAAAGCAAGAACTCTTATGTATGATCATTTTGTACCTTGTATTTTGTTCTTTCTTCTTCTTTATTTAGTTTAGATAATGGTGTAACAAAACCAATCGTAATTTTAGATGGCACATATCGATACCTCGGGGCTCAAAAGGCGTAACCGCGATTTTGGCGAAATTGAGTTTTTAATGTAGTCCTACTTATATTTTTCTCCTCTATCGATCTGTATATTTAAAGTCTTCCAATTCGCAAAAAATGGTATTTACGACCCCATTTTTTGTAGGAAATAAAACAGATATTTTTAGTTTTTGTGTCGTAACAGCGACCAATGTTACCGTTTATAAACGCGAGGGTAGTAAACGACACCGTAGATGATACAAATGTTTTTACGCCTACCATTTAACACTATAATTTTTTTAGGTTTGGGTCGTAAGAGCAATCACTCCTAATGATCAATAAATTTGAGGGTAGTAAACGACATACCTAGTAACATAATTGTGCTTACGCCCGAACATATCTATTTTTAAAGAATCAACTTGCTCGATACGCCCTTAAACATTACTGTACTCTAAAATAAAATGATATACGTCTAACAATTAACTCCTAATTATTTCTATGCGTCCTTTTCGCATTCAACATACGCAATTCTGATGCGAGGGGAGTGAGCGGGGAATCGTGTATTATTCGTAGTGTGCAATGTGTGATACTCATAATGGAACAAGCAAACAAATTCGATGTCTTACTAAAGCGTCGTAAACAAGTAGCTGAGTTATATGAAAGAAAACGAAGAATGCTAAGGTAATTGAGTTATATGAAAGAAAACGAAGAATGCTAAGGTAATTACTCACAAATCAATATCATACTGAGTTTATAATCTAGGTACATTCAAACTTTAATGCTAATGTTTTGTTTGTATTCTTAGGTAGGTAGGTATGTAGATACGAATGTTGTGTTAAGAACGGCATTCTTAGTACTATTTAGAATGATTTTTAAACGACTACCAAAAAAGAGAAGATTTTCAATTCGTTCCGTATAAATATGTGTTTTATTTTATGTATGTTCACCGATTACTCGAAATTATTACGAGGTCCATCCGACTTCAATTATTTATTGTTCGGTTTTTAGGGTTCCGTACCCGAAGGGTAAAAACGGGACCCTGTTCATGAGACTCCGTTGTCCGTCTGTCTGTCTGTCGGTCACCAGGCTGTATGTCAAGAACCATGATAGCTAGATAGTTGAAATTTTTACAGATGATGTATTTCTATATCAACAAATACTAAAAATATTATAAAATAAATATTTAAGGGGTGCGTCCATACAACGAACGTGATTTTGCACTTGGGGTGTATAGGTTAAAAAAACATATTTCTTGGCGTATACGCACCAAATGTGATGGTTCATGATAACGTACATACATTTACGCTGGTGAATAAGCCCTAACACGATAAAAAATAGTCGTTTACTCCTATCTTTTTGTTTTATATTTATTAATGTTGTTAAATCTACAGTTGTTATTTAATTTTTAGGTTATCCAGTTCAACGTTCACCGAGGTAGTAGATAATAAAAATTATAAGCACCGTAGGGACAACAGTCATAATAGCATAATAGAGAATAGCGATGATGAAATCGTACAGTTGCCAATAAAAAGTCAGTGGAGTGTGGGAAAAACATTTTCCACTCTGAATATTGACCACCCGCCTTTCTGTGTAATAAGCACTTCCACTAAAGATATCTTTGCTGCACCTGTAATATATACGGATACACTGCACGCTTCCGCAGTTTTAGAAGACAGCTCGACTCTTCCCGTGTGGTCTGCTTGCAACGAAGACGCTTTTGCTAGATCTGAAGCAATAATACTTACCAACACGTCACATGCCGTAACCGCTTCCCATGATGATATTCAGCCTTATAATGTAGTTGAACACCCCGCCTCTGAAAACTGTACCAACAAGTCACATGCCAATATTACCTCTCACGACAACAGCTCATCTTCTCGCTTGTTGTCTGCTTACAATGAAGACGCTCTTGCTGGATCTGAAGCAATAATACTTACCAACACGTCCCATGCCGTAACCGCTTCCCATGAATCAGCCTGAACTCCCCGCCTCTGAAAACTGTACAGATAAGTCACATGCTAATATTACCTCTCATGACAACAGCTCATCTTCTCGCTTGTTGTCTGCTTACAATGAAGACGCTCTTGCTGGATCTGAAGCAATAATACTTACCAACACGTCCCATGCCGTAACCGCTTCCCATGATGACATTCAGCCTGCACTCCCCGCCTCTGAAAACTGTACAGATAAGTCACATGCTAATATTACCTCTCATGACAACAGCTCATCTTCTCGCTTGTTGTCTGCTTACAATGAAGACGCTCTTGCTGGATCTGAAGCAATAATACTTACCAACACGTCACATGCCATAACCGCTTCCTATGATAACATTCAGTCTCATAATGTAGTTGAACTCCCCGCCTCTGAAAACTGCACAAACAAGTCACATACCAATATTACCTCTCACGACAACAGCTCATCTTCTCGCTTGTTGTCTGCTTACAATGAAGACGCTTTTGCTGGATCTGAAGCAATAATACTTACCAACACGTCGCATGCCGTTGCCGCTTCTCACGATGACAGCTCATCTCCTAATAACTTCCTACTAACATCGTTTCCTAATAATGTGTTTGATGCTCCTGGAACATCTAATGTATCGAATGGGGTCAATTCAAATGAAAATGATTTAAGTGATATTAGTATGAGTCCAAAAAAAAGAAAGCGCATGCGTGCTTCTTCAAGAAATCTTATATTGACTTTGTGTCTGATAATGAACAGGAAGATTTTTCAGCAGATAGTTCTGACTTATGGACATATAATGATTCCGACGATTCTGGTAAAGGACAAGCAAAGAAAAGACGGACAAGGTTTCAGAAAATAGGAAAAACTAAAGATAAAGTTGCGGGAACTAACATTTTAATTAAAAAGAAGAATAAACCCTGTAACCAAAGAAAAAATCGTCAAAAGTTGAAACACGAAGGCAAATCTTTCGAAACAAGAAAAGGAAAAATTATAATAGAAAAGAATGTAAAAGAAAGTCCATGTGTTGAAGGAAAATGCTTAAAAAAGTGTCATGAAATAACGGAGGAAAAGCGATATTCCTTATTTACCCACTTTTATAATTTAGATACTCAGCGCAGGCGGGATTGGCTCCTCAGATGTTGTAAAGTTGTACCAGTAAAAAGAAAGAAAACCAGTCACCCAGAAAGTCGCAGGAACGCTATATATGAATATTATTATATAAATGAAGGCGAAGGCTATAGACAAGTGTGTCAACAATTTCTGCTGTCTACGTTGGATATTACTCAAAAATATACGATATACTATTCAAAATGCATGTGAAAAAATGGCCAAACCAGACATGAGAAACCCAAACGTAATATCTAAATATACAGAAGAAGCTAAGGCTTTTGTGCATTCCTACATAAATAAATTGCCCATAATGCCCTCACATTATAGTCGCAAGAGGAGTAACAAAATGTACTTGCCTCAAGAATTTAAAAATATAACACACATTTTCCGTAAATATTCAGATGATTGTCTCAAAAATGATAAAGAAACAGTAAGTGACACTGTATTTAGGCAGATATTACAAGAATATAATATAGGTATACATGTTCCGAAAAAAGATAAATGTGTTTTATGTGCTAAAACCGATAACATTAACGTAGAGATCGAGGAAACATTACAAAAACACCTAGAAGAAAAAAAAGCTTCATACAAAAGGTTTAAAATTCATCAAAACCTAAGATCTTCTACAAATGATACAATAACAACATCATTTGATTTACAAAAAGTTTTAAATACGCCATACGGGGAGAGTATGCTTCTATTTTATTCAAGAAAGTATGCAGTATACAATTTAACATTTTACGAAAGTACTACTCAAGACGTATTTTGTTACACCTGGGGCGAGAGTGAAGGCAAACGCGGCAGCAACGAAATATTCAGCTTGCTTGTTGAAATATCTTGAGCTAGTCGACGGAAGAGGAGTAAAGAATCTACTATTATATTGTGATTCATGCAGCGGACAAAATAAAAATAAGGCTGTACTGGCTACAATTAATATTTTTTTAAAAAGTGTGCTCATTTAGAAGTTTTTCAAATTAACTATTTATTACCGGGCCATACGTACATGCCCGTCGACTCAGTCCACGCTGTGATTGAACGCGAGGTAAAAAGATTGATTGTGTGGGGACTGTCACAATGACCTACTTTTTTCCAATCTGCAAGAAAAAGACCTAGACCCTACTATGTTAATTCCCTTGACCATACTGATTTTCTAGACTTCCAAGATTTGCAGCTTTGCAGCGGACAAAATAAAAATAAGGCTGTGCTGGCTACAATTAATAATTTTTTAAAAAAGTGTGCTCATTTAGAAGTTTTTCAAATTAACTATTTATTACCGGGCCATACGTACATGCCCGTCGACTCAGTCCACGCTGTGATTGAACGCGAGGTAAAAAGATTGATTGTGTGGGGACCGTCACAATGACCTACTTTTTTCCAATCTGCAAGAAAAAGACCTAGACCCTACTATGTTAATTCCCTTGACCATACTGATTTTCTAGACTTCCAAGATTTACCACCGTAACGTTCACACCATCAACTTTAAAAAATATTAAATTCAAAGAGATAAAGACTGCAACTATTAAGAAAAAATATACAGATTATATTTTTATAAAATATTCTATGAAAGAAAATGCAACTGAGATCCAAGTAAAATTATCTGAAAAACCACAAAGAAAAAGAAAAGAAAAAGGGAAGGGAAAGGAAAAGGAAAAAGTAGGGTTTTTGAAGCTATAGATAATTCCGCACTGGACGTTACAGAAGAAGTGAATTGTACAATTAAGTCTTTATATACAGCGAAGTTACCAATTTCAGCGCCTAAATATAATGACCTAAAACTTCTTTGCGAAAATGGTACCATACCAAAGATCTATCACGCAGAGTATTTAAATCTTCCTTCAAGTGTAAATTTAAGTGATATTTTGGCGGAAACAGACATAGAGGATGGAGAAGACATAGATAATGAGTTGATTTGATTACCTACGTGTGATTGCGCGAGTATTGCTTTTGACTGACATACGATGCCATAGCATGCAATGAAAGCCTTTAAGATTAAAGTTTATTATTGTTTTGTCGTTTACGTTTATCAAGTTTGGTTAAGTTTGTTAAGTTTTCTAATTTTTGAACCAAATAATATTAATTCTAGTTTTGTCATACATTGCGTTAGAATTAATTAGATGGTACCTATCAAATATTTGGTTAGTTTAATGTGCAAATAATTACATAACGCAATTCTCACCAAATTGCTGAATCTATTGTTGTATCCGAATCCTACTTCAGAAGTTAATTATGTTTATTTTTTTTTGTTTTTCTAGATGGAATATTTTAATAGTAGCAGTTGTATTATTATTAGCCACACAGAAGATAATTTGTTTATTTCATTATTCAATTTTTTTTATCAAACATTTATTATTCTAAATGAGACTCTTTAATTACTAATTATAGTTTTTTATCAATGTATACCTATGGAGACCTAGGTACCTATACCTACTTATGTAGATTTAAGGTAGTTTCTTAATAATGACTGATAATCAGAAGACTAAAATGATTATAATTGATCTCAAGAGTTCCCTTATTATCCATTAACGTTAAATGTTATTAGCGCCAAATTTTGTGAGGATACCTAGCTGTATGCCTAAAAAATTATAGTATAAAAATAAGAAGTATAATAATAAACAATATTATGATTAATAAGTGATTTTTATTTATCATTTTCCTTTTATAATGAGTTATTGAATAGTTTTTAGGTAAGACAGGCAATTAGGTACAGGTAAATCAATAAGTATTAATTTGTCATCTGAGTTGATAAAACGGTGAAAGTGGACCTAATGGTCCACTTTCAATAAATGTCTACTCAGTATCCCACTCGGTCTACTTTCCCTTAGGGTCCACTTTCCTGAAATTGACGGTTACAAACATCACTCATCATACATCCATTGATTTTTGGGGTGTAAACGCCCCAAACATAAAAATTTTCGGGGCGTATAGGAAAGCTATTTTCGTTGCTTTTAAATTTATTAGAAACTAGCTGACCCGGCGAACTTCGTACCGCCTAATTATTTATTGAAGGCATGTTTAGAAGTCACAAACACACGACACAATACTTTTTTAATTTTATTGAAATTTGTTGCTTTCAGATTTTTAGGAATATTAAAGAATTATAGTATAGATGCACAGCAAAGCGACGTTTACATTTCAAGTGACATTTTACCATAGACAATTTTTTTTTGAGTGAATACTGACAAATATTGACACTATAACTATCAAACTACATCTGTCGTTTTTTTTGATGGTGGCCATGGTTAGGAAAAGAAGAAGAACTACATCTGTCATTGAGAAAATAAAGAATTCAAACAACTATAATATTAAAATTGTTGATATTTTAAAACTATTTTCCAGAAAATATAGTGAAGCTATATATCCCTCAACTCCTTAAAATGCATTGTCCCTTTTATAAAAAGTGGATGGAACGGCAGAACAAAAATAATAACTGTCCAGGTTGTATTAAATTATTATTAAGATGCGACGAATGCTACAACATAATCGCTGACACCTTCAGATTTTGTACCAAGTGTGGTAAGAATGTAGAACGAATAATACGCGTGAACAGAGCAAAAGTACAAAAAAATATATTAAAGCAAAAGCTGCTATCTAAACCAAAACACGTTTCTACAATGCCATCTTCATCATCTGAGGAGACATTCTGTGAATTAAATTTATCGGCCGAAGACATACAGGACATTCAAGTTATTGAAGAAAGCCAAAAGCCCAACATCTAGAATGTTCTGGTAGATATTGATGTTATTGAAGACAGCCAGCAGCTCAACATTGATAATGTTCTGATCGAATCAGATTTGTCCGAGTCGCCTAGTACTTTCGCCATATTATCATGTCCTGGCGAGCCAAGTGGTACCCAAGTAGATGGAGCCAAGTTGATGGAAATAAAGTTACTAATACACGTTGACATTGGCAAAATAATCGTCAAGCAAAGATGGAAGACATAATTTGAAAAGAAAAAGAAGAAGAGTGATTAATATATTTTGAAATAAAAAAAAAATGTTGTATCAAATTGAGTTTTATTTTAGATATATACAACATATCTTACTAATATTATAAATGCGAAAATTTGTGAGTGTGGATGTTTGTTACTCTTTCACGCTCAAACGGCAGAACGGATCGGGCTGAAATTTGGTACAGAGATACATTATAGTCTAGAATAACACATAGGCTACTTTTTATCCCGGGAATAAGTTCCCGCGAGAACAAATATTACGCGGGCGAAGCTGCGGGCGTCAGCTTGTTATTATATAATTGTAAGGATCCAAATGCACATATTATATACATATTAAGTTATTTATTTATATTTATACACTCCATATACAAAAATTTAAAATTTTCTTGGATGTGCTCGTTTCTGGACTGTGAACATGATAAACAAATCTTTGCTTAAATTAAATACAACACAGTTATCATCATCATCATGATATTGGCCAATAAATGTCCACTGCTGTACATATATACAGTTAATTAATATAGTGCTTTCTGGTAGACAATATTTTTAGTTTTTTTTTGCGGTGCGTAAATAAATAAGGATGTTGGTTTTCCGACACGCGAACACGCAACGTATAATTGTCCATGTGCGAAACAGGGAAACTCTAAGTTTATTCCGCAAACTTGCAACGATTGGCCTTTTTTTTTTTTTTTTTTTTAACGTGAGGGAAAATCCTCGTAGGATGCTATGCCGGACTCTTACCGACTAAAAAACCACACGTAACGCCCAACAGCCTATGGTTGAGAGCCCCGGGTAAGCCCTCAGGAAGGATGTCCCGTGACTCCCAACAGACCTACGGCCGCCGTTGCGTCCTCGCCCAGGGGGTGGTTCGGGTGCAATCCCGCGTCTATGGGGGATTTCGGATGTGACCCCGCTTCTAAGGGGGGGCGTGCGTGAGTGCTCACGTCACGCTGCCGTCATGGGCCTGCTTCTGTAAGGACGGTGAGCGGCCCTCTCACCGTCCTCAGACCCCCGGTCATGGAGGCCGATAGTCCTCGGCGAAGACACGTCGGCGGCGCCCAGGGCGCCGACTGCGGAACTCGGGTGGGAGAGTTCTCTCTCGCACCCGGCCCGCCGCCTCCTTCGCGAGCATGACCTGCTCGCAGAAAGAGGCGGCGCAGTCCCACTTACTCCCGCTGGAGAGCATGGCTCGCACCATGGCCTCAAGCGAGAGAGTGTCCACGCCCAGACCCACTACGAGGACCTGTCGCTGTTGTGCCCACGCCGTGCACTCCACCAGCGTGTGGACAACGATTGGCCTTGCGATTTATTTATGGTCATCGCAGAAGCTAGACGCACGGGAAATTGCAACCTTTTAAAATCAAATGGCAAATCCGTTGGAATCATAGGTATTCGTGGGATTAAGACATCCTCTCCTTTGTATTTTCCTTTGATTATTTTAGCTTCGATGATGTTATTCATGAGTTTCTTCACAACCAATCTCGTTCCATTGCAAAGTTGAGGTTGATTAATATTACGCAGCACGATGACAACTGACCTTATTTTTTATTTCAAATTATGTGGTTGTAGTCCAGGCAAGTCCAATGAATTTAAAAATTCTGTAGGATAGTTGACTACGTCATCCTGGTTCGTAGCCGTGTCAACTGATTTGTACGTAAACAACTCTCCTGGAAGGAAATTTTGAATGGCAGCATTGAGATCATCGACATCTTTGTTTTTTGCTGCCAATATTGCTCGTTCACTTAGCCAATCGTGGTTATTATATTGTTGTTTAATGTCCGGAAAAACACGCTGAATAAGCTCCTCTTTCGATTCTGTGAAGTGACAGAAATCTGTGGGAAAAGTCATTAATCCGGTCGAGCTGTCAACTGCGACCTTACCATTGCCAATATCCAGCAACTGCTTCGAAAACACAGTCGCAGTTTGATCTTGTTGCAAAAACACTCGCATGTTAGTAGTTAATTGTAGTGTCTTTACGTGCCGCCACAAATTTGATGATTTTAGACATGCGTTTATTTCGTCAGCAACAGTCGATCGAGGAATTACTGGAAGAGTCTGACGAAAATCACCTGACAACAGTATCATAGCTCCACCAAAAATGTTTTGGTTATCACATAAATCTTTTAACGTCCTATCTAGTGCCTCCAGCGACCTCTTGTGGGGCATTGTGCATTCGTCCCAAATTATCAATTTGCATACTTGGAGAGTCTTCGCCATAGCGCTATTTTTGGCGATGTTGCAAACTGGCGTTTCGTTGATATGCATGTTTAATGGTAATTTTAAGGCTGAATGTGCAGTTCGTCCGCCTTCTAATAAAGTTGCTGCTATTCCAGATGAAGCCAACGCTAGGGCTACCTCATTTTGCGATCGGATCTTTGCTAATAGCAATGTAATTAGGAACGTTTTCCCAGTACCCCCAGTAGAATCAAGAAAGTAAATCCCCCCAGACCCACTGTTTACAGCTTGTATCAAACGATCGTACGCAATCCTTTGTTCTTCGTTCAATTGCGGAACAGTTGTGCGAACTGCTTCGGTCATAGCTTGAGTATCGTACTGGAGTCCTCTTTGCAACTCATGGTTTAATGCATCTTGCATAGCACGATTGGGTGCTGTCAGGCCCAAACACGACAATACTTTATTTGCCATCAACAAACACATATCTTCTATTATGATCAATGTGTCATTGTAAATCTCTGCCGTAATTTCCAATGTAGGATTCAAAGTTTCACAACGCACGCGATGCAAAACATCCTCAGACATGTCATCCCTATATTTCATTCACAAATCTTTCGGATTTGAGGGGAAACATGTAGATATTATAATCGCAAACAGTGTGCGAATTTGATGCGGCGATGAAGATATCACGGAATCCTTGAGCGTATCATCCCAATGCGAATCGTTTTCAAGCAACCGTAATAATTGACACGCCTCACGGTAAGTCGCACACAGATGTCCATCAACTGTTCTCAATTGTTGAAAAGATGTCGGACATTCACCAATAACAATCTAAGATAATAACATTCATCGTTATTAGGATGTACTGTATATATACGGCCTATAGCCTCTGTGGCAAATACATTTTCATGTCCTTCAAGTGGTGTTCCTTGTTTACGACGCTGAAAAGACTTTGATGATGCGTTCCATGTGTAGTAGCGCGGCATATCAGCATACAGCAAAGTGCGAGCGAATTGATCAGTTTCACAAATTGAGAAGAAACCTGTCAATGTGGTCACAGATGGACGTGCCGCTCTATCCACAGCGTTGTTTGGGTTGAAATACACTCGTTGTCCATTTTCCAAATGAACTGCCAAATGGAATACAGTGGGATGTCTTTCATGAATTGCAAACGAATATATGCGCCAAATAGCCTCATTGCTGCTTACATAGCGACCCATCTGATAGTGAGACACTTCATCATTTGTGTTTGTTACTGCGAAGATGGCCATGTCGCTACTTTTGTTAACATATTTACATATGTACTTTATGGATTTCACAGAGTTACAAAATTCCACATTGATGTGAGCTTCAAAAGTTTTGGACAATATGGACGAGAACGGCACAATCCAACGATTGTCTACATGAAAATCTTGTCCTTTTATCTTGACATCTACAGATCGTCCACCGTCCTCAACTGATCGCCGACGATACAATGGGTAACCATCGATTCCCGAGATGGTTTCAGCAACCAAGTTTCATGGGTACCGTTTGGAGCACTTGCCGTCGATCATACAGGGTGAGCTGTTGTTGATAACTCCGCAAGGTCCATTTTGGGTCAACCGTTTCATCAGGAATTTCGGCTGAAATAATGGAATCAATTTCTTCTGGCCTTATTTTGTCAACCAACCAGACTAATATATGAGCATGTGGCAAACCACGCTTTTGCCACTCAACAGAGTACATCCAACAACGTACTTGGCCATACACACAATGCTTTGTAATGAAATTCATTAAAGATTTTAATTTTTGCTTATAAACTCTGGCTGTGATGTCATGCCTATCAAGTGGTGTTTGGTTGTGTAGCAGTTCTTTTTTTATTTCAATCCATTGTGGGTTACAGGTGAAAGTAATGAATAGGTCTGGACGGCCATACTTTCGAACATAAGACATCGCATCTTGAGCGTACTCGTGCATGTGGCGCGGGCTTCCGATGTAAGTGGCCGGTAAAATTGTCATTCTTCCTACATTATTTACATTGCCGTCAGCATTGATTGCATCGCGAAGATGAATGTACTCTTCAGATCGAAGCTGCTGTTGGTTTAGACGAATGTATGTCAATCGTTCAGTCTCAATTTTGACGTACATGTCCACTGCATACTGATGAAAGAGCCGTAGACACATCAAAATGTGATTTACTTCACCTTCACGGATCATGAGTCTGTATGTATAATAATTCATGGCACTGACTTTTTTGTGTGTATCAGCACCTGGAAGTACAAATGATAAAAAAATACATTTATATATTGAATATATAAAATATTTCATTTTATATTATATATAAAATATAATAATCCCGTGCTCGCTGCTTATGTGATCGATGTGCACGAACTCGTTCCATTCTCTGCCTATCCACTTCATAGTTATTTACTCTTGAACGTAATTCTCCCATACTTGTACGACTGTTATCATTATCAGCCTCTCGTTGGTCATTAGTGCGGTTGGAGCGTAAAGTAGCTCGTTGCACATTTACACGACTTCGACGACCTATGTCAAGTCGTTTTCTTTTCCTCGGCATTGTAAGCAGCGAGAAGAAAATGACTTTTAGCAGTATTTCAGTATTTCTCCAATTAAATGTTTCTTTTTTTAACATGAGATGACAAAACCAAGGATGTTAAAGTAGGAGCGCAGCAAAAAGTCTCTAAATCTATAGACAAAACAATGGAACGTTCGGATACACGGGTTTTTTTTACATGAGATGACAAAACAATGGAACGTTCGGATACACTTATTATTATAATAAAAATATTTTTGAGAGTTGGTAACACTGTAAGGTTGGCACCCATCAAACATGTCAACACATTAATTATTTTTATATTTTGAAATTTAAATACACGATGTTATGAGCCAAGTTGATATTATGTTGTCGTTTCAAAAGTCTTGTTTTAATGCGTTCTTCAATTCGAGTGGAACTAAGAGTACGAATACCGTCAAATTGAAAAGCTGATGGCTTTCAGGAAGAAGAAGAGAGAAATGAGAAGAGGTGACGTTTAAAAATTTAAAAGTAACAATTTATTCAAAAAGGAAAGAACTCGGGGTCGTGGTATTTTCAGGCAGAAAGTGCGGTTTCCGAAGGCCTTCGCAGGTTTCCGACTTATCTGGGGTTGGCCTTCTTGAAGTGATGCAGTCAGCGACGTCTCCGTGCCGTCCACTCGTCGAACTGCACGGAATTGCTGAACCCGGAGGGTGAATGTGTGCTAACCCGGAGGGTGACATATGGCAACCCGGAGGGTGATCTTCTTTCAACCCGGAGGGTGAATTATTTCTGTAGAACCCGGAGGGTGAACTTCCGTAACCCGGAGGGTGGATTTCTTTAACCCGGAGGGTGAATGATTCTTCGTGGAACCCGGAGGGTGAATTTCCGTAACCCGGAGGGTGAACCCTGGAATGTTCCAGACTAGGCGTTAGTTTGAACCCTTTTTCCCCGCATATTCCCCAAGACCATCGGCTCCCGCTAACCATTGCAGGAGTCGGAGGTCTTACAACATCTGTTTACAGAACTAATTTTACAAAGTGTTTTTTCACACCCCTTTAACCACTCACGTGCTTTTGGTGGCCGTGGCTACGTAATGAATTTTGCTCGTATAGCTTTTGGTGGCTGAGGCCACCGAGAGGTCTGCGGTCCAATTAACGGTTTTGTTTATGTTTTAGGCATCGTTTCGTGAGTCAAACTGTTGTATGTGTATAGTGCATTAGATAAGGAATACTGTAAAAGTGATTTGAAGCACATCTGTCGGCACAATTTTAAATCACAATTGTTTGAAAGTTTAGCGAGTCAACGCCGTTGTTCCTGTCACGGCTCTTATTTAAAAAAAATGCCCTTTTTATTCAAGTTGTGTTCGTAATAAAAATACCATAGAAAGATAAACTATTATTTGTCTTAATAAAAACAAAAAAACATATGTCATCGATTTAAATTTAACAAAAAAAAATCTTTTACAAATAGTTTCTTTGTTCAACAAGAGTTTGAACTTCCTGAATCTATATATATAAAAATCAATGCCACTTTTCGTTGTAATTTTATAACTCGAGATCGGGCTTACCTATCCAAACCAAATGTTTAGGCTTTGTTCGGACTATTTAGTAGATGGTTTATGTGAAGTTTGCACAAAATCGGTCGAGCGGTTCTTCATTTATCACGCAAACGAAGTTGCGCGGGTCAGCTAGTTTTTTATAAATTACTATACGGAGCAAAATTCTCGGAGTTAACATAAAAAATTTCTATAACCCTTTAGCTGTACAAATCAGTCAGTAGTTTAACAAATAAACCCTTGGATTGGTCATAAATTGAGTTTTATTACGGTCTTGTGCTCCATTGTGCGTCAACATCCGATAACTTTGATTCTTAAGCACTTTGGACGTGTTTTTTTCAAAACGTAGGCACGTGAGTGGTTAACTACCCCCTTATAACAGGGTGGACCAACAGCCGTTAATTTTCACAGTTTAAAACTAGATCACGTTATATTCAATTAACTTACCCAAATATGGGGTCTTCTGTCTAGAGCTATTTGCTCCTTATACTTGATAAATATACTTATAAACGACGACTTTTATGCTTTCACTATTCTCACAATTTCAAACGACACTTATACGTCCGTGAGCTAATTTAAATATTAATCTGGCGGTCCTCTTGCATTGATGCACCGCTTTATATACTAATGAACAGCGCCTCTGGCGGCATAACTCGAAACTAACTCAACGTCAAGACCGCAACTATGAGTATGAACCTAAGCTTCCGTCGTTGCGACACCTACTCGGTAGATGGCGCTTTCATTTATATGACCTAAATTTCATTTCTAATTATCTAATTTTAATTAATTTATTCACACGTTGTTGCACAACGTTACAAAATGTTTGACAGAAAGTAAGTGGTCAACTTTTATATGGGAAAATAAGAATTTACAAATGAATCTGATTTGAAACAATATTTTAAAGCAGGAGATGCATTCATACTGGATAGAGGCTTTCGGGATGCCTTGCCCTTACTAAATGACTGTGGCTATAGGACATTTGTGCCAGCTTCATTACAGGAGGGTGAATCACAGCTGTCGACAATTCATGCAAATCAATCAAGAACTGTTACCATGTGCAGAAGTGGTGGAAGCAGTTAATGGCAGGTTTAAACGGGATTTTAAAATATTCCGTCAGGACTATTTTAATAAGGCCTCCAAGAATTTTATGGTGAATTTTGAAATAGCCGCAGCTTTAATAAATGCTTTTCACCTTCCTGTAACAAACCGCTCTGATGCTCAGGAAATTCTACATAGGATTTACCTTTTTATGAATGTAGATAATCTTTTAAGTGATTATGTAATTTCAAATAATTTAAATCGACGTAGGGCACAATTCTTGCCAATAGATGTAGACAGGAATAATGTAACTGATTTTCCTGAACTAACATATAATGAAATGATTATGGTTTCGCTAGGCACATACCAAATAAAACAGTCACGATCCTATTATGGTGAACATATTAGGGCAAATGGCTCATATGTCATTGAAGTGTGCAGGGAGGTGGATAGAGACATCCTACAAGAACTGTCAACATCTCAAACGACTTGGTTGTTAAGAGGAAAAATAAAGTCCAGGCATATAAGTAGTAGAACTTATTATGTATACATATTGGTTGACAGTTCTTTGAGCGGAAGGAATGCTATATTACAGCATTGCTGCAACTGTATTGTAGGCAAGAGAACAGTCGGGTGCTGTGCCCACATAATAAGTGTAATATGGTATAATGGTTGGGCACGGTTCCAGGACAATATAACACCTCCTGCACAGTTTCTTGACAATATTTTAATAAACTATGATGATGACTAAAAAGTGAAGGAATGACCGACATGGGTCATACATAAGTCATAAGTAAGTCAAGTAGAAAGATACACGGTGTAACTTAAAATACTTTTTTAAATATAATAATCTTCAAAATAATGTTGTTTTATTTTATTACGTAAGTATTTATATAATTAATTCCATATTACTACTGCAAACAAGTATACAGCCTTGTGGAAAGTGGTAACCGTAGCCCAGATATTGCCGTCTGAAGTAAGCGAGGACAGGGCGACACTCGAATAACTTGTATAGCTATCACACACAACATATGACACTGTTTGACCGCATCATATTACATACAACATAACCTAAAAAAACCTATGAACAATGCTCGATTTAACAAACTTAGCCATTGTGAATCGTCGTGAAAATTGGGCAAATAAAACGTCCTTAGATGGTCTAAATATTGGCTAAATTTGAACCCTGTACGTGTAGGCCCAAGATTATATGAGAGTTGGGGTTGTCCTTTGCGTGCAACATGTTGTGAAAAATATTTTTATGGATGAAATTTACAGAGCTATTAGGGATGTCATTGTAAAAGTTACAGATACTGTAAATATTTCACAATAAAATTATTTTTATAAACAATATAATATTATCTCTTTTATTGGAGAACACCTGAATCACCATCAAAATTATGATACACGCAAATCAACTCTATCAGGTCTCGAACTCAGAGCGATGTCGTGCACCTTAGTAATTAGATAATAAAACTATTTCCGATATACTGAAAATAACTAACCTTCCAAGTACTATTCGTAATTATCATCAACTATCATTAATCGTGGTCAAATACGAACTCGTGTTGGTTTGCGCCTATTTTTAGTGTGTAATGCATTTAAAATCTGTCAGTCAGTCATAGTCACGGAGTGTCCCAGTCATAGTTAAGTAAAATAAATAAGTACCCAGCTTAAAAGCCATATCGCTAACTGCAATTATTAAACTGATATAATAGACTCAATTGAATACATCAGTCAATCATTTGCAATATGAGTTAGATGAAAGGTAATGATATTATTAATACCTAACGAATGACGTAATTAGTTACGCATCATTCGGCTATGTGTAGGTTATGTATGAAGCATTCGAACAGATTGTTTACGTTTGATAAAATCTTGAATGATGAATTAATGAATAGTGAAAATTGGGGTTGCCAGATCTCTGTTATCTGGAAACCCCAATTTTCACCTACTGACGCCACATTTATCATCACCGCTATACACCAACGAGTAACACCTAGATTTCCCTTGTACAACCTCACGTGAGGTCGATTACTGCACCTCTGGGATTGTATCTTCACGATCATCCACCTCGAGTTTGCACAACGTGTTTCATCTCCAGTAAGCCTGCATAACGGTCTGCCTATACAACAATTAGCGTGTAACTAGTTTACTTAGCTGTTAAACTATACTACTAGTGCAAACCTGAATGGATCCATTTCTAGGTAGATCCATTCATCGGCCAGAGAGCCGATCAGATCATGAGATCTGATGCATTTAGCAAGTAAGTTCAGTGTTTGTAGACATAAGTGTCCTTACCCTTGCCATAAGGCTGATGCATCCTGCATAGGGAAGCAACATATTTAGATTAAGTAGTGCATACACACTTCCACGAAGCCCGTGGTTTACTTTTTGTGGATTATTAAATGTGGTGACAATCCTTTAGACTAACTTTTCTTTCACGAACTCATTGCAACAAGGTTTTACTAGCCAGACGGTACGGCCCGTAACCTAAAAGGTCCGATGTATCTCCGGCTGCCGTTATCCAGGTAACCTTCTTTTATAACAAATAATTATTGTAGTGTGACAGAGTCCACCCGGGAGGTTCATACCGACACCCCTGACTCACGTTACGTTACAGGTTCAATGCAAGAAGTCCCCATCGAAAATAATAGAGAAGAAAGAAAACGGAAAGATAACAATAATTACCAGGAACAGATCTTAAATATTATGAAAATAAGAAATACGAGTAAATCAGAAAAAGATGATCTTGATTTATTTTTCAAAACAATTGCCAAAACAGTTAGAAAGTTTCCCAGATTAGAGCCAATTCAATTAAAGTTCGATATAATAAAACTGGTCCATGAAATGGAAATCAGATGCGAAACATCTGTAACAGAATCTTCTGCTTCTTCTAGTAGGATGTTAATAATATCAACCTTATCACCTCCTTACTTCAGAGAACATTCTGCCTGTTATACTTTCGTCACGTTCGTCACCTTCTCCTCTCACTCAACAGTTTTCGTCGACGACTTACGTACCGCGGACTTCACCATCACCTCAGAACGCTCATCAATCACCTTCTTCTCTCACTCAACAGTTTTAGTCAACGACTTACGTACTCGTACCGCGGACTTCACCATCACATCAGAACGCTCACCAATCACCTCCTCCTCTCACTCAACAGTTTTCGTCGACGACTAGTAGTATTGTTTGTCAGGAAAAATAAACATTTGTATACAAATCTACACAGCAAAAGACGTAACTTAATTTTAAGCATGCCGGCAAACAAGACAGCCTTCATGAATAAGAGTTTTTTATGCATGGCCCCTCGCCTTTACAATAAGCTTCCAAAGGAGTTGTTGGAAATTGTTGAATTAGAACAATTTAAGGATAGAGTAAAGCACCTATTGTTAAAAAATGTTATTACTCAGTTGATGAATATTTAAATGGAAAATGATAAGTGCCTTGACATGTTTACCTAAATACTTACTTTTATTTATTTTATTATATTGACATATTTTATTGTAAATTTTATTAAAATTATATTGACAACTACCAAAAAAAAAAATGTTCATTGACATTTTAGCTCATCAATGATGGTTCTTGACATCTTTGCTAATTTACAATAATTGTTGACATTTTCTTTATAAATAATATTTATTAACATTTTGAATTAATGGGTTAAAGGATTACCAAGGAATATTTTTAATTTTTTATTTTGACATGTTAGTTAATCCTGAGAAAATATCCTGTTAACCATTGATTGAATATTCATTGATATTTTAATTTATACCTTAAGAGGGTTTATCACCCAGCGCAGACAAAATTGAAAAAGTATCTAGTGGCGTTGAGCACACTCAAAGTATTCGAATATTACGATAATACCTGACTGGGAACGCGGGAAATAAAGTGATACCTCCTCTCTCTGGAAGGCCTCGGCCGGTACTAATTTCTCGCGGCCCGTGCATCGAATTTGAGGACTCTTTTTATTACGTTATTATAGATAATATGTTTAAAGAGGTTTCTAGAATATTACTGATGTATTCAATTGGTGATATCATGATCAGTCTGTAAATGTAAAAAGATCACCATTTTGTAAACTAGAAGTGTACCAAAAATCGTGATGAAGTTCATCAAAGTACGACGTTTTTTGGAAACTTTATTTGTCATGTTTTGGTGATAAGAAATATATTTCGGTATAATTTTCTTAGGCGGCTTTAAAGAAGACAATACGAAGATACTTATAGCAGCTTTAATTTCTGTGTACATCAATTAATTTTATACCACCCGATTGGCAAAGATGCCTTGTTTCGTAGAATTTCTTCAAACGAGGTGTGTAAACACTGTTTTTAATAAAAACCTAGTTATGCCACGTTTATTTTGATTAGAACAATTTTTAGACAAGGAAATATATTACTCTTACACATTAATCATACTTACTAAACATTTGGTCTAAGAGCCCATGAACATCTACCAGTATGTATTTGACCAGACCTGAGGTTTTGTACACTGAGACTCCTATACCTACCATGCATTATGCAGTGACTCACTAAACTCTAAGTGGGGCGCGCGTCGACTGCGCAGCCAGGAAAGGTATCGATTTTTGACTAGTTTTAAATGCATTTGACCATGGATGCCGTTTTAAAAAAATGAAAATATATTATTATTATTATCGGAAAATAAGAATGGCAGACCATTATCGTGAGTTTTACTTAGTGGCAGACGATTTTGAAAATGCCCAAAAAATTTTTTTTTGAAAGTATTTGACCAGATCTGCCATTGAAACATTTGGTTGATTATGGTCTTAAAAGCTTATATTCAAAAAGGCAGACGTCTACATAGAGCATTTACATAAAAAAATGATAAAATCTTACCTACTAATCGGTCACATGAATACGCATTCCGTTCGCTGTTTTACATTGATATCAATATAAATACTGTGGGACATTCACACACAACGCCATCTAGCCCAAACTAAGATAATACAAGCTTTTGCTATGAGATTTAGACAACTGACAAACATACTTAGATCTTTCTTAATACATAGGTAGGTACTTACACATTATACATAGAGACACCTAAACCCTGAAACAACTATTTGTGGGCCAAACAAATATTTGTCCGACCCATGAATCGAACCCAAGACCTCAGAGTGACAGTCTGTTTCACTAACACCCGCACCAACGGCGCAGTCGACAATAGGTACATGATATATTTTACTTGCGAGTTCCTATATCACTGTATTTATTTTGTATTTTAAAGTAATGTTTTAAAATAGTGTTATTTTACTCTTTAAATTTGCTCGACGAATATATTACTACTTATACCTCCACGTATATATTTAAATAGATACTATAGATGTTCCTGAGTAATTTAGTATAGCAAATTATTACTAAAATTTACCGGTTAAGAGCCCACCTGACGCTAATCAGTTTAAGGGTGAATTTCTCAAACGTAAAAATGAGGCGGCGCCACTGAAAATCATACCTTAAAGTTCAGATACGATAAATCTTTTTTTTGTGTAAGAAAGCAATTAATTACCTTAATAAAGTCATACACAATAAGTTATAAGATATTATTTTAATTATTATTAAAAAAAGGATTTTCTATATAAAATATAATTTTGGTGGCTCGTTCACAACCTGTTTTATAAAGAAAAATCACATCCCAATCAACACACCGTCAGTTTACCAGATATACCTAATTTTATTTTATTTCTGTATTAGCTTGAAAAGCTGATGGCTTTCAGGAAGAGAGAGAGAAATGAAAAGATTGAATTTAAAATGTAAATAATTAGTAGTTTATTAGAATTGAGCACTTGGGGGTCGTGGGTGTGGCAACTTCGGGCAGCAAGTACGGTTTCCGAAGGCCTTCGCAGGGTTCGACTTATCTTGTGGCTCCAGGATGTCGATGCAGTCCGCCAGGTAGCCGTGTCTTCCACAATTTCGGCCGGCACGGTATTCCCAACCCGCAGGGCGGATGTTCGCTCGTAGAACTCGAAGGGTGGATTTTACCAACCCGTAGGGTAGACGGTTTCTTGGACCCGTAGGGTGAATGTTCCTTCGTGGAACCTGAAGGGTGGACTTCTTGAACCCGTAGGGTGGATCTTGACAACCCGTAGGGTGGACCCCAATGATGGGGTCTTCTATTTATAGCTATTTGCTCCTTATCCTTGACAAATATTTACGAGGATATTTGCGATGATATAAACGATTATTTTTAAACTGATGTGATTCTCACAATTTCCAATTACACTGATACGTTCGTGATCTATTTTAAATATTAATCTGGCGGTCCTCCTGCATTGACGCAATGCCTTATATATCAATGAAATAGCGCCTCTAGTGGCACCGCTCGAAACTACTCAATCGTCAAGACCGTATCACTGCCTATAGCTTCCGTCGTTGCGACACTAACTCGGTAGATGGCGCTTTCATTTATTAATCTAAGTTTTCATTTTAAAACCCCTAACGTTGAACCCCTATTTGCACCCGTTGTTTCACAACGTTACATACTCCCCCTCCCCAGTGAGCGTTTGACGTACCCTAACGCGTCAAACGCTGCGTTCGTCCTCGAACGCCCCTAACATAATACCTACTACTCGTCTATGTGTGTGTGTATGTTAGTGTGTTGTGTGAATGAGGTGATGCTGGGTGTAGCGAAGAGTCGGCCTTAACCTTAATGAAACCAACTCGCAGGATGTATTTGGGTGATTCTGAAGGATCTTATGGGACAGAAAGAGAAAAGACGTATTTGAGGCTTTGGGTTGAAGGTTCAGGTAATACGCACCGCCTGAAAGTGGGGTGTGTATAATAAGGCTTTTTACTGAAGGCTGGGATTTATACAACCGTCCCAGAGAAGAACATCCTACTAGGGCTAGTGTAACACTTCCGACTCATAGGATGGACTATCCCCCAGGGCAAGCCTCTAGCTTCCGAGTGGTAGGAGTAGCCATATGACGAAAATGAACATAACATAAAGGTGACTTACACCTAATACTGTTAGGGCAAGACAAATGCTGCCAAATAACAGTACCATATATCTGTTCGGGTAAGACTCATGCTTCCTCGTAACAGTACTAAACCTACACCATAAATCTGTTCGGGTAAGCTTCATGCTTCCTCGTAACAGTAACCTACAACATAATTCTGTTAGGGCAAGACCATGCTGCCAACTAACAGTAAACGACGAACTCTGTTAGGGATAGACTCATGCTTCCAACTAACAGAAAACTCCCAACTATACCAAGAAACAGAAAAGTGATAGAAAATAATTTACTTGCAGAATCCTCAGTGATGCTGATTAACCCCTATGTCCCCATGACGAACACGGCATGTGTTTGTCACGTTGTTATATGTAGTTATTTGTAAGTCGTGTGTAGTGTGTAGTGTCCCTAACTAATTACTAGGCTATTTAGCCCTTTAACAAAATAAAATAAAAACTAAGTGCTTATTTGCAATCTTAGTAGAATAATGTTGACTATGACTATTATGTCAACCCTAATAAATAACGAAGATAAACGTTCTCTGGCCATTATGCCAAATCTCCAAAAAAATATAGTACCCTTGTATGCCACCATGGCAGTGTAAAATGTATGTGCGTGCTTAAATAAATAATATGTATGTATGTACGTATGAAATCTCCCCTGTGCAAGTTTTGTTTTGTTTGCGCGTAAGCTGCTGACGTAATCGTGTTGATGTAAACGTGTTATTTATCGTTGCATCTAAGGCCAGTGTCACACTACATTCCATGCCATATGATAACCCGTCAGCTTTGGTCGGGAACAAAACTTAGGACATTTGAGTCACTCTCTCTAATCTACGAAAGTGACTCGCCTGTAACCAGTTTGCCTCCTATTTCCGCCTTTGGGAGTCACACAACATGAAGTTCAAGTGTCACTATGTAAACAAACAAACAAAAAAAAAAAAAAAAAAAAAAAAAACTGCTTATGAAGTGTTTGGAATTGTGTGTGAAGATAATTGTGATGAATATGTGATAACCATCTACTACCTAATTATTCTGTAAGTGTAATTGTGAAACTTCCGTATGATAACATGTATGCGTGTAACATGACATGAAATGTGGTACCTATATGTGCCACCTAAGTACTAAAATTATATGACGGTGTGCTAACACCCTTATATTTTCCCAAAAAATAATTATCCAAAAACACTATTGTGTAACTGTACTGATGTACTCTATAAACTATTCGCATACGCATCTTAGCGCAGTGTGTTACGGCCTTTACCGTTATCTGCATTCGTACACGCATAGTTGAGGAATGTTTATGTTATTCGTCTCACCGATGCAGTGGACGATAGTATGTGGTTTTGAAAGTGAAATGAAAGTCGTCGTATCTTTCTTTTAGATCAGACTCCTCTGGGGGAATGATTCTAGCAAACCTAGACTCCATGTGAGCACATAAGGCTTTGGAGCTCGCCAATAATGACAGTTTGTACTTGTCCTGAAGGGACGCCACGTTCCTCTCCAACACGGCCAGCGAGGAATACAACCCTACTAAGTCTTCCTCCAAATCCAAAGGGGAGACCTGTAAGTCCTCTTCGTCCGTGGTTAACTTTAATTTTTTAATTTGTTGCCTGAGGGCTGCCACCGTTGAACCAGGTTCCTCTCCCCGGATCTTAACTTCATATGCAAGTTCCGCCTTTGGAAGTGATGTGAAATTTGATTTGAATGCCATTGTACTGACTATTTCAATTACTATTGCCGGGAATCTTTAGTGATGATGATTATTTACCAATATCTAGTGTATTTATCTGCTACTTATTTTATATGAAGTGTTAATTTTATGTAAACAACGAATGTTCGCTATATTCGCTAACGAATTCTGTTGTAGTGAACGACGGCCCTTATCGTTGTCTGTTTACGTATTGTTGAATGTTAAGGAATGTGAATATTTTTCGATTCACCCGCCGAATAACGAAAAATAAATTCTACTTTTTAGGGTTCGTTGAACCGAATTATAAATTGAACCTTTATAAAACTTAGTATTTGCTTTAGGAAATACTTAAGTTTGGAAGTGTTTCCTTTTAGGGTTCCTTCACTCAATTAATAGATTGGACCCTTCTAGAAATTAATTGTCTGTCTGTCTGTCTGTGTGTTTAATGTAATCTAATCCGACGCAGTGAGTAATGAAAGTGAAGTGTGTGATGATGGGTTGACGAAATTTACTAAATGTTTTTCAGTTTTGCACGAATAATGCAATTTTCTACGCTGCTATTATTTTTATTGAAATGTAACTATTTTCACGAACGTGGTAAGAGTTAATTGTATATTGACTCGTACCAACTATTTTTTTTTAAATAGTTATTTACTACTACGGAACCCTTAAATATTTCGAACTGTGTTAAAACGATTCGCACTTGGATGGTTCTGGAAATAATCTGTATCGTAGTAACTAACTTTTTTATGTAGATTGTTCCTTACCACTACGGAACCCTTGAATATTTCGAATTGGTTGAAAACCGATTCGTACTTGGACGATTCTGGAAATATTCTGTATCAGACTGTTGGTGTCCGGAGTGTATTTTATTCACTTCCACCCACAGTTTATATGGAAAAAAAATTTTTTTTCTAATATCGAGCTAGTAAATCAACTTACTCGTAAACGTTATGAAAGCAACATCTGCCGTTGTTTATTTAGAACCCGAATCAAAGTTAATAGTTTACTATTGTTTTTTGGCAAGAATGTTTTCGCTGCGTAATCTACGTTTGGAATGTTTTTTCTTACAGTTGTATTTCAGTGTATCAAAATTCGACGTAATTCGAAAAGTGAATCAATTATGAATCTTTTATAATTTACGTGAAGTGAAATTCGTAAAATCTTTGTTCTAACGTTTTACTAGCGTGAAATTTCAATAGGGATTGTTACCCAGAAGTGTGATTATCGGCTGTTGGTCTCGCTGTAAATTCACATATGGGAAATACAACAAAATAATACACAAATTGAGGCGGTTTGACGCCGTAAAAAAAATAAAATTTGTGGTGGTGATTTACTGTGACTACTTTTTACGATGAATATAGGCAATATAATTCACTTACGAAAATTAATGTAAGCGTTTCAAATTAGAAGTTTTACTTCAGACTTTAATAAAGTAATATTTACAATTGGAACAAAACAAAAAACTTTTACTTGAAATTTACTTAAAATTTTTCCACCATAAAATTAATATCTGAGGGTGTGAAAAATAAATTGGGGACCGTTAAAATTTGGAAAAATTACAATTTATGTTGAGAAAAAATTCAAATTTTGCCTTGTTCTTGTTTATGCCGAAATCTGTCTAAAATCACTAAAAAAAACACAAAATAAGCCGGAAAGAACAAGTTGGCAGCAGAGGTCAGGAGAGCCAAATTCCTGGGTAGTTATGTTAATTTTGAGGGAAACTACCCCGCTAACGGGCACTCTTAAGACTATTTTACACAAGTTGAATATCTTATAATTATGACCTCCCGACTCCCGTCGGAAATCGCTTTCTCGCTACCCGAAACCACGTTGGGCGCCACTGAAAAGCTGATGGCTTTCAGGAAGAGAGAGAGAAATGAAAAGATTGAATTTAAAATGTAAATAATTAGTAGTTTATTAGAATTGAGCACTTGGGGGTCGTGGGTGTGGCAACTTCGGGCAGCAAGTACGGTTTCCGAAGGCCTTCGCAGGGTTCGACTTATCTTGTGGCTCCAGGATGTCGATGCAGTCCGCCAGGTAGCCGTGTCTTCCACAATTTCGGCCGGCACGGTATTCCCAACCCGCAGGGCGGATGTTCGCTCGTAGAACTCGAAGGGTGGATTTTACCAACCCGTAGGGTAGACGGTTTCTTGGACCCGTAGGGTGAATGTTCCTTCGTGGAACCTGAAGGGTGGACTTCTTGAACCCGTAGGGTGGATCTTGACAACCCGTAGGGTGGACCCCAATGATGGGGTCTTCTATTTATAGCTATTTGCTCCTTATCCTTGACAAATATTTACGAGGATATTTGCGATGATATAAACGATTATTTTTAAACTGATGTGATTCTCACAATTTCCAATTACACTGATACGTTCGTGATCTATTTTAAATATTAATCTGGCGGTCCTCCTGCATTGACGCAATGCCTTATATGTATATCAATGAAATAGCGCCTCTAGTGGCACCGCTCGAAACTACTCAATCGTCAAGACCGTATCACTGCCTATAGCTTCCGTCGTTGCGACACTAACTCGGTAGATGGCGCTTTCATTTATTAATCTAAGTTTTCATTAAAACCCCTAACGTTGAACCCCTATTTGCACCCGTTGTTTCACAACGTTTCCACCTCTTGACTATTTAATTCGAGTATTTAGTGCTATATTTGATCTTATAAAAAATGTATAAGGTCCGTCCGCGATAAGTTTCAAATTTTGGTGTCAATAATAAAATCATTCCGTGAATCGTACTGAAAATAGGTACCGGGACGTTACTACCATCTTTCGAATCATTGAGTCCTGTGCTGTCACGCACCAGTGCCAGTCTCGTGCCAGCTTGCTCCGACTTCCCGCTAAAAACGTAAGTAATACTCTCGTAAGCGCTCGGACACGATTTCACTAATTTTTGTGTAGATAATTTAAGACGTTTTAAGCTCGTTATTTGTTTCAATACCTAATGTATAGCGTAAGGGTTCGGTATTTGTTTAAGATAATAGTAATGTCATTATAAAATTCTGAATAGTATTTTGTCAAATCAACTTATTTGACACATTTCTAATTTTGGTGGTCTAATTTTGGTGATTTTGGTGGTGTTTGACTAATCACCAAAATTGCTTAGTTACACCAAAATTAGATTTATAGTTTCTGGGGTAATTTTAGAAATTCTATGTTTATTTTCATTAAATTAATATGGATAAAGAATATATGCTCGAAACAGGATTCGAACCTATGTCTACCGGAATACTGTTCCGGTGCATCTACCGCTGCCGAACGTTAAGTTTTGACGCCACAGTACGTATTAAGAGTGACGCCATCCTCGGATAGCACCTTCATTTCATTATGAACTAATAAAAAAATATTATCAACAATGTTATTGCAAATTATGGCATAAGAAACAAGGCTCTCGACCTTCTGACTTCATATTTGAACAATAGAATTGAGCGGGTCGATGTTAATGGTGCACGCTCAGAGGGATCTGTAGTTACTATGGGCGTCCCGCAGGGTTCAATACTCGGACCATTTTTATTCCTTATATATTTTAATGACTTACCCTTTTACGTGGGGGACAACAACAGGATTGTTTTGTTTGCAGATGATACTTCTTTGATTTTCAAAGTAAAAAGACAAATAGATAACTATGACGATGTCAACAACGCAATCTTGAAAGTGGTTCATTGGTTTAACACTAACAATCTTAAACTAAATGATAATAAAACTAAATGTATTAAATTTACCTTGCCTAATGTAGCACAGTCAGAAACCAATGTTCAACTTAATGGTCGAGAGTTGGAACTTGTGGAACAAACCACATTCCTAGGGTTAACGGTTGATGCTGGTTTACAATGGGGTCCACATATTGTAAAACTAGCTAGTAGATTAAGTTCAGCAGCATTTGCTGTACAAAAAATAAGGCACTTGACTGATGTAGATACGGCTAGAATAGTTTATTTCAGTTACTTTCACAGTATAATGTCTTATGGTATTCTACTGTGGGGCCATGCTGCAGATATAAATAAAATTTTTATTTTACAAAAGCGGGCCATAAGAGCTATATATAAACTAGGTCCAAGGGTCTCTCTGCGCGAAAAATTCAAAGAGGTTAATATTCTTACTGTAGCATCACAATATATTTTTGAAAACCTTATGTATGTACAAAGAAATCTACATAGTTTCGCTAAGTTAAGTGATAGACACAATGTCAACACTAGAAATAAAAATAACCTTGCTGTTTTTCATAGCAGATTGCACAAAACCAGCAATTCTTTCATGGGTAACTGTATACGCTTTTACAACAGGCTTCCAGACGAAATTAAAAGTATGTCCCTTAATAAGTTTAAAAGATCTGTTAAAAGTAAATTGAACTGCAGGGGCTACTATACAATCAATGATTATTTGTTGGATAAGGAAGCCTGGAAATGACCTGCTCTGCTGGATTCTCAAAAAAATTGTTAAAATGCCTAGTTTTTAGATTCTTTAAAATTGTAAATAGAGCAAAAAAAGAACAACCCGCTGAGTTTCTTGCCAGTTCTTCTCAGGTGGGTCGCGTTGTGAACTGGTGGTAGAGTTTTTGTTTTGTATTCTGGACGTTTTGCAAGCGCATCTGTATAATGCCTATGTGAAAATAAATATTTTTTTTTTTTTTTTTTTTTTTGTGAGATACTCTTACTTTGTGCTCTGAGAATATTTTTTTCCGCATTAATTGAATGAAAATTATACTAGGTGTGAGCTTTTAAGTATATTAGTAGTATTCCTTCCATTCCAGCATGCCAAAGAAAACATCAAAATTATCTCAAGCCGAGCGTTTAGAGAATAAAAGAAATGCCGCCGAGAAAAAATTAAGAAAGATCCAGAGAAACTAGAGGAATTACGATGAAAAGAAAGAGGAAGATATCACCGAAAAAAAGCAGAAGAAAAAATCGTACCTTTGAGTGAAATGCCACCACGTGCTCGCAGAGCTCATCAAAAACGGAATCGGATTAATTTTAAAGCATACTACGAAAGGAAAAAAAGAACACAACTAACAAGCATTCAGCCGCAAAGCCCTGATACTTGCATGCCTGCAGGCAAGTATCATCTCCTGCGCGTGCAGTTGAGATGAAGCGGCGGTTATGGCTCTACTCGTCAGCAGACTGGGACGGTCTATGCGACTACTTTGCGTCTATCCCGTGGAGTCAGCGCTGCTTTGCAGGTGAGGCTTCATCGGAGAGCGCATCTGCGGTAGCTGGTGACATCAGTTTAGGTATGGAATACTACATTCCATACACTGATGTCGCCAGCATCCGCAAAGCTCGTCCCTGGTTCGGGCGTGAATGCGCCGAGGCTGTTCAGAAAAATCAGATGGCGTTTCGCGCTTGGGTCAGGGCTCGGGCAATGCGGGACCCGAACGTGGCACACCTCATGGCAGCGTATAACAGAGCCACTAGAGCCAGCGAGAGCGCCTTCAAGAGAGCGGATGGGTCGGGAGCTAGCCTCACACCCCAAGGGTAGCCGTGGCTATTGAGAGCTGGCCAAAGCTGTGCATGCTAACTTCTGCCAACCCTCGCTGCCACCGCTGCCTTACCCCGATGGATCACTGGCTCACAAGGCCCAAGAGAAAGGCGACCTGCTAGTTAACCTCTTTGCGGCCAATTCCCGGGTCGACGACTGTGGCATGCAGCCCCCCCACCATCGCCGATTGTGGTTACACAATGCCAGAAATTGTCATCCGGCAGTGTGATGCGCGGGCGGTGCTGCGGTCACTCAACACGCGGAAAGCCAGTGGTCCTGACGGCATTCCGGCGGTGGTGCTGAAAAAAATTGCGGCCAAATTGGCTCCAGCATTAATGCGCCTGTATCGCCTCTCCTACTCTTCAGGGGAAGTGCCGGAGGCTTGGAGGGTGGCGAACGTACAACCGATCCCCAAGAAAGGGGATCGGTCGGACCCTGCCAACTATCGCCCTATAGCCGTCACCTCGATCATTTGTTAAATATTTGAGCTGATCATCAACAAACGACTCATGCGCTAACTCGAGGATCACTCGCTACTCAATGATCGACAATATGGCTTTAGGCCAAAACGATCTACGGGTGACTTCCTGGCATACGTGACGCATGTTTGGGGTGTGGCTATGGAGAGGCACGGTGAGTCGTTGGCTATAAGCCTCGATGTCGCTAAAGCTTTCGATAGAGTATGGCATGCGCCCTGGACCGCATTTCACAATGGGGATCCTCGAACCTGTTCGAGTTCAATGCCCGTAAAACACAGGCGTGTGCGTTTACAGCTAAAAAACCCCTTTCCTACCCTTACCCTCTCTTCAGAATACGATGATTCCACTTGGAGATAATCTGGACATCCTTGGCATAGACGTCCGGCCCGAGCTCAATCACAAATACCATATTGAGCGATGTATTGGGCTAGCCTCGAGAAAACTAGGAGTCCTAAACAAGGTGAAACGGTTCTTTACGCCAAACCAGAGGTGTCTGCTGTACAAAACGCAGAAGACGTCCTTGCGTCGAATACTGCTCTCACCTTTGGGACGACTCCGCGAGGTACTTGCTTGACGCGCTGGACTCTATGCAGCGGCGAGCTATTCGCATTATAAACTGCCCTGAGGTAACGGAAAGTCTTGAGTCATTGGCGCAGCGAAGAACTATTGCATCTTTGGCTGCTTTCTACCGTATCTATCATGGTGAGTGTTCTGAAGAACTCTTCAACCTACCATATACCTCCCACCCTCTCCATTCTGATCCCGAACAACGCGTGCTGGACAGAGGTGCCACTCTCACACAGTGGAGAGAATCTTTGCTAGAACTGAACAATTCAAAAGATCGTTTCTCTGTCGAACCATAAAAATCTGGAACGACCTGCCAGCGCACGCGTTTCCCTCCTCTTACAATCCTAGGTTCTTCAAGCGGAGCGTGAAGAGGCACATCATAGGGCCGCCAAGTTGAGGGCCGCTTTCTATAGTCCTACAGACTGGGACGGTGGCCCCCAATCGCTAGATGTCGCTGTGGCTTTCCATCAGGCGGCGGCTGCATCATTTTGGCAAGCTAAATATATAAAAAAAATCTATATTACATATAATGTGTCATTAAATAAAAAAATCTTATGTTAAAAGGTATTTTTATTGTCTACAATTTTTTTTGTTCCTATATCTAATATTGGTGTTAAAATACCAATTTTGGTGTATTGACAATTTAGGTGTCGATAATATTAATGTCATTTTCGGGTTTAATTAGACTTTTCTACGTATTATACGTATTTCTTTCTAATTATAGAATAATATTATCTACATATAGAGTAACAAAAAAAACACCAAAATTAGGTAAAAATTCATAGATGTTGAAATTCACCCTTAAAGAAGATAACAGATATAAATTTCAGCGTACAAGAAAGTGGTAGATACGTATAGTTTTATGCATTTTTACATACATACATACATATGGTCACGCCTTTTATCCCCGAAGGGGTAGGCAGAGGCATATTATATGCCCACATTTCACCTTTGTATAATTTGTCCCACGTAATAGGTAGTGAGCCGTATTGCCATGTTTAAATGGACAGGCGCAGGTTGTGACTGCCTGCTGTTGAAATAAAGCCTTCAACTTAGCCTAACGACTGCCATTTTACTGGCAACCGGGACCAACGGCTTAACGTGCCTTCCGAAGCACGGAAACGCTCAAATAAATGTCACAAAGTGATCACATGGATGGTCACCCATCCATGGACCGGCCATAGTGAAAGTTGCTTACTGCAGTGATCGTTTACAGAACACTGAGTCCGCGGGGCCACGAGCGCTTCAATGCATTTTTATAACTGTAATAATTAAAAAACAACAGAGTTTCGATTTTTTTTAGTTGTCCATACACACATATTCCATTTTTTTCATTAATGCCTCTTGAAGAATCTGAACCATTTTATAAAACCAAGATGAAATTAAAAATAACATGATGTAGGTACTAATGTTCCCATTTTTTTTTTATATTTAATTTTGGAAAATAGTAAAATAGTGAATATAATGCACCCTTTCAATTTCAAAATGGCGGAAAATTACGATACGGATCGCAGCTTTTTGAATTTGCCTGTTAGTCCTCTAACTACGAAACATCGATTTCGTCCAAATTAAATCGATCTGAAGTAAAATTATTCTTATCGCACATTACGGGGTTGTTATTAGGTGCACTGCAACGGCAACATCTAAATTCAAATACCTATTTTGCAAATTTCTTTGAGCCCATGTTCCCTCTTAACTCATTTAACACTTAAAATTTTGACATGTCGAAATAATAACAAAATATAAATAGGAGGTAATCGATGTTATTTATCAGCTTAAACCGTATTATTTATGATTCTTTCATATTAAAATTATAATAATAAAATCTATAAAATTAGAATTAGAAAACTTTTTATAGACAAATTATTTACAGATGCGTACATTTTTTACACAGTCCTTATCATGTGATCCCAAAGTAAACTAGGATTACCTTGATTGTGTTATGGAAATCAGACAACAGGATATTAATACTTGAATCATTTTTTTTTGTTAATACCTACATAGAAACACCCAGACTCTAGACAATTTATATTTGTGGCTCACATAATTTTTTGTGGTATGTTGGGAAACAATCCACGACTTCGTGATCCGCATTTGGGCTTTACGATCTTTAGACAAACGAGGCAGACATATTTAATAGTTTTTCGGAGTTCAGGTGTTTCTATGTAACTTCTAGGTATAATGTGTACTTACCTATGTAATAAGAAAGATCTAAGTATGTTTGTCAGTTGTCTAAATCTCATAGCAAAAGCTTATATTATCTTAGTTTGGGCTAGATGGCGTTGTGTGTGAATGTCCCACAGTATTTATATTGATATTAATGTAAAACAGCGAACGGAATGCGTATTCATGTGACCGATTAGTAGGTAAGATTTTATCATTTTTTTATGTAAATGCTCTATGTAGACGTCTGCCTTTTTGAATATAAGCTTTTAAGACCATAATCAACCAAATGTTTCAATGGCAGATCTGGTCAAATACTTTCAAAAAAAAATTTTTTGGGCATTTTCAAAATCGTCTGCCACTAAGTAAAACTCACGATAATAGTCTGCCATTCTTATTTTCCGATAATAATAATAATATATTTTCATTTTTTTAAAACGGCATCCATGGTCAAATGCATTTAAAACTAGTCAAAAATCGATACCTTTCCTGGCTGCGCAGTCGACGCGCGCCCCACTTAGAGTTTAGTGAGTCACTGCATAATGCATGGTAGGTATAGGAGCCTCAGTGTACAAAACCTCAGGTCTGGTCAAATACATACTGGTAGATGTTCATGGGCTCTTAGACCAATTGGTAGTTTCTTTAGAAACAAACGTTTTAAACGCGTGAAATCATGTATTTGTGCGTTAACCCTCTTAATGATAATAATAGTTATGGACATTGTAAATTAATAGGTTAACAAAAATACCAATTGTACATACTATTATAGGTTTATTTGATCTACTTCTAATTTACTGTAACTAATAATAGTGCCTGTTAACCATTTTTGCATGCCTGTTTGGTAGAGATATAGTGATACTCAAATTTTACTTCGAACACCATTGTAATACTTACCTATATTTCGCAATAATAAAGAATTGAAATTGAAATTGACTTACGTACCGCGGACTTCACCATCACCTCAAGAACGCTTACTGACTGTTCTTGCCATCGCAAATATTTTAGATCCACGGTTTTAAAAGATGCAATTCAATAATGCGATAGCTTGTTCGAATCCTCCGGGACCCCTCCATGGGACCTGGAAGCGAGAGCCCTTGCGTCATTGTTCAGATGGCGCAAGGAGGCGCTGGAGCGGGGCCAAAGGCCCGCTTATCGAGAAATCGAGGCCCAGCGGTCCCTACTCCAACAGGAAACCGTGGAGACATGGAGGGTGGGACTTGAGCAACCAAAGGGGGGATTCGCCACAATCGCGGCCGTCAGACCGGTCATGGACGAGTGGCTGGAGAGGAGACACGGTGCTCTCTCCTACCGGTTGACACAGATGCTTGCCAGGCACGGTAGCTTCGGTAGGTATCTGTGGCGGAAACACCGGGAAACCACGGCCGAGTGTCAGCACTGCGAGGACCGCAGCGATGACACGGCGCTCCACACACTGGTGGAGTGCACGGCGTGGGCGCAACAGCGCCAGGTCCTCGTAGTGGGTCTGGACGTGGACACTCTCTCGCTCGAGACCATGGTGCGAGCCATGCTCTCCAGCGGGAGTAAGTGGGACTGCGCCGCCTCCTTCTGCGAGCAGGTCATGCTCGTGAAGGAGGCGGCGGGACGGGTACGGGAGAAAACTCTCCCACCCGAGTTCCGCAGTCGGCGGCCCGGGCGCCGCCGACGTGTCTTCGCCGAGGACTATCGGCCACCATGACCGGGGGCCTGAGGACGGTGGCAGGGCGGCTCACCGTCCTTACAGAAGCAGGCCCTTGACGGCAGCGTGACGTGAGTGAGACAATTCACGCACGCCCCTCCTTAGAAGCGGGATCACACCCGAAACCCCCCAAAGACGCGGGATAGCACCCGAACCACCCCCTGGGCGAGGCCGCAGTAGCGGCCGTGGGTCTGTTGGGAGTCCTGGGACATCCTTCCGAGGGTTTACCCGGGGCTCCCAACCATAGACTGTTGGGCGTGACGTGAGGTTTTTTAGTCGGTAGGAGTCCGGCATAACATCCATGAGGATTTTCCCTCACGTTAAACAAAAAAAAAAAAATCCTGTATCCAAAATTAAAGATTTAGTGAAAAAGAATTTGCAAAGCAATGAAGAACCTGAATCCGATTCTGACAAGTCCGATAAAAATGAAGAGACCTTTTCATTGTAGAGTGATCACCATAAGTTAGTGCATCATAACTGCAAGAGTAACAAATCTGAAGATGTTTTGCCTGACGAGCTTTCAGTTTATCTCACAACTCCTGTTTGCAAAAATAAAGAATTGAATTGAATTGAAGACTAAACGAAAACCCGTTAGAAATCTGGAGGGATATATAAAATACCATTCCCGAAGCTGTAAAAATAGCTTTTAAGTATTTAAAAACGGTTGGCACGTCTGTCCCTTCAGAAAGACTTTTATAACAGGCAGGACTAATTTTGACTGAGCAAAGAAACCGATTGAAGGGAAAAAGATTGTGAAAGTAAAATTATGTTTTTACATAGCATTGAATAAAAATAATGTTAAGAAAATAAAGCTGTGTTGGCTGTGTGATTGTGAATTTTAGTACATATTTTCCCTTATACTTACCTAGTTTTCTTTAGGGCCTTAACATGTCATTGCGAAAACAATCGATGTTTTAGAGACATCGACTCGGACTACAAAGATTATAAATTTGTTTAAATGGACGGTCTGTAATGACAGAAACCGGGTATACACCGTAGTCCTGTGTCTTCTTCAACTTCAGAGCCGCTTCCTTGAGCGAATACTTAGGCTAGGCCGATAGTCTTGCGGAACTCGGATGAGTGAGTTCTCTCCCGCTAATGGCGTCGCGGTAGTAGAGTAAGGACGGAGAGTAAAAACGAACCGCCGCACTGTGGAAAACAAGGACCGTTTCGGACCGTAAATCCATAACTTTGTTTTTTGTTGATGAAACCCAACAAACATTTTTGAGGTCGCCACGACGTGCCGAATGCAACTTTTGGTTCTATACGCTAGTCGCTAAAACGTCGTTGTCACGTCGTTACGACCGAGAATAGGCCCATTTTATACGACTTAGTGTCGTAATAAAGTCGCAAAGTAGTCGAATCAGCAACATATTTAGTCGTGTAATGGTCTCCTCCCTCCCGCGTCCCAGTCAGTCACTTGATCTATCTCTCTCTAAACTCAGTTCGCTTTGGGTCTTCGATGTGAGTATGTGTGTATCGCGTCGTGCGCGCCGCTTAGCTATCATTATATCGAGTGTAAGTACCTATTTATTTACGTTAAATAGTGTATTAAATATCGTTGTTCATACATATATAAATTAATGGTAATAATTACCTACTTCTATTCTAGACGTTCAAGATCAAATGCCTTTTAAAATTATAGAAACCATAGAGCGCGGAAGAAGATTAATAGAAACCGTTCCATCATTATGTTAGAGTGCTAGAATATTATATTGGCCAAAAAAAAAAATTACTTTATTTAAAGAGATATGATGAAGAAAAACCGAAGCAGGATTAGAAACAGTTGTCCTGCTTACTATTACGAGATAACATAGTGAGCTATGAAGCGGCAGAGCAGGAAATTGCGATAATGTCTGACGCTACAGACTCGGAGAAAGAAAATAAGAACCCGTATCGTAAACCTCTCTCTAAACTCAGTCCTTCCTGCTTCCTGCTTTTTGCAGGTAAATGCCGGGGTACCACAGGGATCGGTATTGTCCCCAACTCTCTTTCTTCTGCATATCAATGACATGCTGTCCCTTGGGTGCATTCATTGTTATGCGGATGACAGTACTCTTCATGGGAGCTATTCTGGCCGTCCAGCGGCAGGGCGGGGCGACGTGGATGAGAAGAGACGACAACTCGTGGCGGATCTCGATCTGGACCTGGGCCGCATTGCCCAATGGGGTTCAGACAACCTGGTCGAGTTCAATGCCAGAAAAACACAGGCGTGTGCGTTTACAGCTAAGAAGTCCCCATTCTTACCCCTGCCCTCTCTTCAGAGCATTACAATTCCACTAAAGGACAACCTGGAGATCCTCGGTGTAGACGTCCGGCGTGAGCTCAATCACAAAAACTACATAGAGAGCTGTATTGGTCTGGCCTCGCGGAAACTGGGAATCCTGAATAAGGTGAGACGGTATTTCACGCCACATCACAGATGTTTACTGTACAAGACGCAGATTCGTCCCTGCGTCGAGTACTGTTCTCACCTTTGGGATGACTCCGCGAGGTACTTGTTAGACGCGCTTGACGCTATGCAGAGACGTGCTATCCGAATAATTGGTTGTCCTGAGGTGACGGGAGGCCTCGAACCTTTGTCGCAGCGAAGAACCATAGCGTCCTTGGCTGCCTTCTATCGAATGTATCACGGCGAATGTTCTGAAGAGCTCTTCAACCTGATCCCACCATCTCCTTTCCGATCCCGAACAACGCGTGCCGGGCAGAGATGCCACTCATACACAGTGGAGAGAATCTTCGCCAGAACCGAGCGTTTCAAAAGATCGTTCCTCTGTCGAACTATAAAAACATGGAACGACCTGCCCGCACACGTCTTTCCCTCATCTTACAATCCCGGGTTCTTCAAGAGGAGCGTGAAGAGGCACATCACAGGGCCGCCAACTTGAGGACCACTGTAAGAAGTGGCCCCCAATCGCTAGATGCGCCACTGCTTTCCTACCATCAGGCTGGTGGCGACGTCAATTTGGCGAGCTGAATATAAAAAAATAAAAAAAATTTTAATAAATAGATTTTAATAAACTAATGGAAATTATACAAGTAAGTTGATTAGTTTTAAAAACAATTTATATTTACTCGTATAGTTGACAGCTTCTGTGGCGTGTTGCCACAGCAAGCAACTGGGGCGGCTACATACATATAGTCACGCCTTTAACCCCGAAGGGGTAGGCAGAGGACTTGTCAGAGAGTATACGACCACTTTTCACCTTATAGTTTCATGTCCCACGTAATAGGTGGTGAGCCTGTACGCATGAATATGTGTATTTGCCAGGATTTGGAATTATCCAGACCAATCTGGTTAATTCCGTGCCTAGGAGAGCATGTTAACCCGCGTCGGTCCGGTTGTAATGCGAACATTTATGGCAGTAGTTGGATACGGAACTTAATAATGAAAATTGTATTTTAGCCGATCAATGCAACTAATAAAATAAATAAAAATAAAAATAAAAAGGTTTTTATTTCAGTAAGATATCTAGCTGTTACATTGTTGAGATTTCCCAGTAAGTAATTAAATACTTGTGTAGGGAATATCTCGCCATTCCCTATTGGTATTCTTTGCTTAGGTACATAAATCTATAATTAATATTGAAATCGTAGCAAGCAGGTAACAGAACTAAACAAAACAATTAGCGTGCTTGCGAATAACTCTTAGTAAATAAGAGTAATAGAATGAAGTTCTTTAGTGTAAATAAAATTGTATGACAAAAAGTAGGTAGGTATAGCACCCTAATGTAGGAGTTACAGTTTTCCTTAATTTATAATAACAATAAAAGATATGTGTGTGTGTGTGTGTGTGTGAGTGTGTGTGTGTGTGTGTGTGTGTGTGTGTGTGTGTGTGAGTGTGAGTGTGTGTGTGTGTGCGCGTACGCGCTCGCGCGGTTGTGGGTGTGTGAAAAAAGCAACTATAATTATAATCAAACATCGCCAGCTGACGTCGCAGCCTCAGTGTGTGCACTAGATGCAAACACTATCATACTACAAGATCTCTCGCAGGTTGGTTCATTTTGATTGATATCTCTCTATAATTATGTAGGTACCTACGTACCTTGCTATCTTTTATCTGTAGAAATGGTACATATTTGGGGACGTGGAGATCCCACAGAGGATCCTCCCTGCCTCGGTTTTCCCAAACGCCTACAGTATGGGGTTCTTCAAAAGGGTTTTTAGAAGTCTTTGCATTTTTAACAGTTATTATAAAAATTCACAATTAACTTTTACAATCATTATAGTTTCTTAAAGAGTGTTAAAACGTCCTGCCCTCAAATAACCTACTTATAACAGTTTACAATCATTATAGTTTCTTAAAGAGTGTTAAAACGTCCTGCCCTCAAATAACCTACTTATATCATTCAAAATCTGTAAATACTTTAATTAGGAGGAACATGTCATAGTCCTATAGTTTTTAATTTTTCTTTTTAGATTACTTCAGAAGGCGTAACTTGTGAGGGATGTCTTAACCTGGCTAGGGCTGCTGTAAATGAGAACTTAAATATACAAGAAGGTGGCGACACATCTGGCGCATCTGGTTCAACCCGGCCCAGTCGTGCTGATGTATGCTTATTATGTGGATGTTTAACAGCACGTAGAGAAAAATGTCCTCTTTTAAGAGAAAACTATTCAGAAATGCAGCAGTCTATAGTCAGTGTTGTTAGAAACAGAGTGGAACCACGACAGGTATGCAAATTGTTACTGTTTTTTAAGAAGAATTAAAGTGTTGTTACACACATTAATTAATATTTTGTTGTCTATTACTAACATTAGGATGGAACAATATCAATGATACCCAAACCATATCATATACAGTAAAGCAAAGAGTAAGGGCGAGGCTCTAGCAGTGAGCCTCGACATCTCTAAGGCCTTTGACCGGGTCTGGCACCGTGGTCTTCTTACGAAATTGCCCTCATATGGACTGCCCGACAGATTATGCGGATGGGTGTCCAGCTTCCTGACCGGTAGAAGCATCAGGGCCGTCGTTGACGGCAGCTGTTCAGACTGCATGGCCATAAACGCTGGAGTACCGCAAGGCTCAGTGTTGTCCCCTACTCTGTTTCTGCTGCATATCAATGACATGTTGTCTATTGACGGCATTCATTGTTATGCGGACGACAGTACGGGGGACACTTGTTACACGGGCCGCCCCGGTATCTCTCGGGACACAGTGAAGGAAAATCGTGAACAGCTTGTGTCTGAAATCGAGGCTACTCTTACTAGAGTGTCCGATTGGGGTAGACAAAACCTTGTCCAGTTCAACCCTTCCAAGACACAAGCGTTTTTTCACCGCTAAGCAAACCCCAATTACTGTAGCGCCGCAATTGTAGGGCACATCTCTTTCCATCTCCAAAAGTATAGGGATCCTTGGCGTTGACATCTCCAGTGACGTTCAGTTCCGTAGTCATTTGGAGGACAAGGCTAAGCTGGCGTCCAAGAAGCTAGGTGTGCTCAACATGGCGCGGCGGTGCTTCACTGCTGCGCAAACACTGCTTCTGTATAAGTCGCAAGTGCGGCCGCACATGGAGTACTGCTGTCACCTTTAGGCGGGGGCACCTGAATATCAGCTTCGTCCATTTGACTCGGTGCAAAAACGTGCTGTAAGAGTTGTCAACGATCCTATACTTACAAGTAATGTGGAACCTCTTCGCGACAGGAGAGACTTTGCCTCCTTATGCGTGTTCTACCGACTGTACAATGGTGTGTGCTCTGAGGAATTGTTTGGTATGATGCCCACGGCTACGTTCTATCACCGCACCGCTCGCCACAGACAGGGAGTTCATCCTCACACTCTACGTCCGGAGCGTTCCAGCACGGTTAGTTCCGATAGGGGTTTTCTTCCGCGAACGCTTAGGTTGTGGAATGATCTCCCTGCCTCGGTTTTCCCAAACGCCTATAGTATGGGGTTCTTCAAAAGGGTCTTAGAAGGTTTTTACAGGGTCGGCAGCGCGAGTGTGGCGCCTCTGGTGTTGCAAACGTTCATAAGCTGCGGTGACCACCGGTCCTTCTGGTGGGCCGTATGCTTGTCTGCCACCTTAGTGGTATTAAAAAAAAATACATGGTTCAAATAGATGCTACTAAGATGTAGTATGTCACCTTAACTTAAGTTAGTGATGAATAAAATAATTTAACTACTACTAATAATATAATTAAATTATTAGCTCATTAATCGCTGAAGATAACTCAGGTCAGTGTGAAATGTAAGAACCATGATTGATGACACTGTTAGCTATACAACTCCAGTACTGGCAAAAATATAACTGAGATTACTCTGGTTTTAACTTAATTTATTTCAGATTAATGCATCTGATCATGTGTGCATGCCTTGTTGGCTAAGCACTAAAAGGGAAGTTGAACGCACCATGATACATGACCAAACAAGAAATGATAATACAAATGACATGCAGAAGGAGCAGCAGCCATCGGGAAGCATTGATGATTTGCCTGCAGTTAATGCTGCAACAGTAGTGACTTTACCAGACTACAGAAAGCAAATTCCGACAGCCATTGTGTTTTCCCAAATTGCCACGGCACCACATTACATACCATTCCTGACAAGCTGCGAGCACAAATATTACCTGCCACCTCTGGCACGTGTGTGCCATGAACAATTATTTAGAGACTCTATATGCTTCTAATAATAGTAATGAAACTTTATCATTCAGTACATACAGCAATTATATTTTCATTTGTAAATGCATTTAATCCCACACTCGACTTTGGAGATTTTGAAAATATGGAAGATAGGGTTTTTGAATATTGGATGGGATTTACTAAAACCCAGTTTAGAGCCCTATTGGAGGATGTTTCTCAACTAACAGGTGTGCGTAGAGGACAATTGGGATTGGCAGCATATCTTTTAAAGATGAGAACTGGCGACTCAGATGAAAGAATAACGTTACTGGTTGAAGTCCCTCGTAGAACTATAGAGATGTTAATGAACAAGGTTCGAGCAATTCTTATGGAAGAATTTGTTTCTAGATACCTGGGTATAAATGATTTGAGTCTTGAAGACCTCATACAACAAAGTCTCACGATTCCCAGAGGCCTATACGGAGACAATGCCATAGTCATATGTGATGGCACATATGTGTATATCAATAAAAGTGCCAACTATTCATTCCAAAAGAAAACCTATGCGTTACACAAATATACTAAATTTGGTTAAACCATTTAAAATCGTAGCTTGTGATGGCTACGTTATAGATTGTTATGGTCCATATGAAGCAACAACTTAAGACTATGAAATAATATTTAAAAATGAGAACAGTGATCTAAGATCATATTTCAGACAAGGCCTTTATTTTAGACAGAGGATTTCGTGAGTCCATTTCCTTCCTAAATGAATGTGGATATAAAACCTGTATGCCAGATTCACTGTTAGAAGGCGAACACTAGTTGACAACAGTTCAAGCCAAAGAAGCCACTGCGTAACTATTTTTTTTTAATACCACTAAGGTGGCAGACAAGCATACGGCCCACCAGAAGGACCGGTGGTCACCGCAGCCTATGAACGTTTGCAACACCAGAGGTGCCACACTCGCGCTGCCGATTTGTAGATGGGACGTGAAAGCAGTCAATGGCCAGTTTAAAATAGATTTGAAGCTTTTCAGGCAGGAGTACTTCCACATGGCCCTTTCACATTTGATGGAAAACTTCAAATAGGCTTTATTTAATAAGTTTGGTGTTCGTTTTCATGACAGTGAGTAAGCCTCGGAAATACTAAATGTTATAAATTAACGAATGAATTTAGAAAATAATCTGGCATCCATGGTGGAAACATTAAATATGAATCGGCGGTCAGCTAATTTTCAACGACTGACTGCCAATAGTGAATTATATTTTCCAAGGTTGGAATACAAGGACTTGGTCTTATTCTCAGTTGGAACATACCAAATCCAAACTCAAACTCAAAACTCAAAAAAACATTTATTTCGCATAATCCTAATACATAGGCACTTGCGACACGTCAATGAATACAATGCAAATAGTACCACCAGTTCGGAACGCGGCCCGCTTGAGAAGAACTGGCAAGAAACTCGACGGGCTTTTCTTTTTGTGCTCTATTTACAAAAATTTAAACTAAAAATCACAAACTATTGCTTGAGAATGCAGTAGAGCAAGCAGATCATTTCCAGGCTTCCTTGTCAAGCAAATAATCGTCAATTGAATAGTAGCCCCTGCGGTACAATTTACTTTTTATACACTTTTTAAACTTATTTAAGGGCATACTTTTTATTTCATTTGGAAGCCTGTTGTAAAAACGTATACAGTTACCCAGGAAGGAATTACTGACTTTTTTCAGTCTACACTGATGACAAGCAAGGTTATCTTTATGTCGGGTATTTACACTGTGTATATCGCTTAACTTAACGAAACTAGATAGATTCTTTTGCACATACATAAGATTTTCAAAAATATATTGTGATGCTACAGTCAGAATATTTACCTCTTTGAATTTTTCGCGCAGAGAGACCCTTGGACCTAATCTATATATGGCTCTTATGGCTCGTTTTTGTAAAACAAAAATTGAATTTATATCTGCGACATTATCCCACACACAATACCGTAAGACATAACACTGTGGAAGTAACTGAAATAAACTATTCTAGCTGTATCTACATCAGTCAAATGCCTAATCTTTTGTACCGCAAATGCTGCTGAACTTAACCTGCCAGCTAGCTTTTCAATATGTGGACCCCACTGCAATCCAGCATCGATCGTCAACCCTAGGAACGCCGTAGATTTCACAAGTTCCAACTCTCGGCCATTAAGTTGAAAATTGGTTTCTGCCTGTGTTACATTGGGCAAGGTAAATTTAATACATTTAGTTTTGTTATCGTTCAGGCTAAGATTATTAGTATTAAACCAATGTACTACTTTCAGGATTGCATTGTTGACATCGTCGTAGTTATCTAATTGTCTTTTAATTTTAAAAATTAAGGAAGTGTCATCTGCAAACAAAACAATCCCGTTGGTGTCCTCTACGTAATAGGGTAGGTCATTTATATAAATTAAAAATAAAAATGGTCCGAGTATCGAACCCTGGGGAACGCCCATAGTAACCACCGATCTCTCGGAACGTGTGCCACCAACATCGACCCTCTGAGTTCTATTGCTCAAATATGAAGTCAGAAGATCGAGAGCCTTATTCCTTATCCCATAGTGATGCAGTTTCCTGATCAATGTTTCATGTTGAACACACTTTTGATTGTTGAGACAAATCGCAGAACACACCAAGCGCATCATGTTTATCTTCCCAGGCCTCATAAATACTCTTCATCAAATCTACACCAGCATCGGTAGTCGACCGTCCTTTAGTGAAGCCAAACTGTTTAACATGAAATAATTTGTGATTGTTCAAATAGGTCAGCATCTGCTCAAGTATTAATTTTTCAAATATCTTGCTCAAAGTCGGCAATACCGAGACAGGTCGGAAATTACCTGGATCAGAAGCACTGCCAGCCTTGAACAAGGGTATAACTTTACTATGTTTCCGTCAAGCACGCTCATTCTATGGTGAGCATGTGCGTTTGCACGGAGGATATGTAGTAGAAGTATGCAGCGACTTACTTGAGTCTTTGGAATTTCAATTAAGAAACAGAAAATACCACTCTTGTAGGAGGGAGAATTAAGTCCAGGAATGCTTCACGCAAGGCATATTATGTTTATATTTTAATTCTCAACAATTCGTCTGGACGAGAAGCTATTGTGGAATATTGCTGTAATTGCTTGGTTGGACGCCGCACTGTAGGCTGCTGTGCACATACCATGACCATTATTTGGTATTTGGGCTGGGCCAGATACCAAGAAAATACAACAGCACCTGCAGAATTTTTGGATTCTATTTTTCGTAGTAATGACCTACAGTTATTTTTTCCTGCAATTGAGAGATATGCTTGCAAAGGGAGCAGTATCTGGGACCCCAGTCAAATTCACCTACTGCTCAATAAGCTCTGAGCCAGATGCCCCTAAAAACTAATACCAGACTAAAAAGTTAATGGGTGCAACTGAGACATTATAATATGGACCAAGATGGTGTAAATTAAATCATCGCTGGGTTTATTTTATAAAGTCTCAGTTGCATTGTATTGTTATACTGATAATGTGCCTTCCTTCCCCTTGCACTACTGCATGTAAAAACACTACTGCTACACTGTAAGATGGGTACCCACCCATCTTACAGTGTAGCTCAACGATACTCAAACTTTTTTTTATGTGGGCCACAAACACGTTTCAGCCATGGGGTTGAGGGCCACATGCCGGAGAGGGGGGGGGGGGGATTATTAAGGCATTAATTAAAATTTATTTTTTTTGTACAATAAATTAACTTTTAATACTACTGAACTTTTATTAATGAAAGAAAAAAAAATACAAAGTTGTTTCATATTGTTTTAGTACGATTTTTGATATTGTGAACACATTTTTAAAACTTTATTAAGATCTGGCTTATCGCTACCTGCGGGGTCCTACTAACATCTTAAGGACCCCAATGGGTCGGATCCTCCTCGTGGTGCATCCTGGGCAACGGAGTAGCGACCACTCCCCTTCCTCTGTGGGGGAGTTGTGCCACTCTGGCTAATTCCGGCCGAGGCGGGAGTAACCCACCTGAGGGTTGCTTGGTGGTGTGTGTTGCTGCCGGCCGTTCCGTTATTCACGGCCGGCAGCAGCAATGCTGGGTCGCCGTCGCTTCGCCACTTTTGCTGGCGAGACGATGGCGGCAAAGTGGGAGAGGCACTGCGTTGGGGGCGGGAGTTTGGGTAAATGCTCCCGCCCTGCCATGCAGTTCGGGCTGCCGGCCGTGAATAGCGGCGCGTCCGGCGGCAACAGTGCTAGGCCGCTGTCACCTCGCCAGTTGGCGAGGTGATGGCGGCAAAGCGGGAGGTGCACTGTGCGGGGGAGCGGGAGTAACGGAAAATGCTCCCGCTCTGCCGTGCAGTTCAGGGGCGCCGCGGTGAGGAGTCAATGCGCGCCCCCGATTGTTTCTTGACCGTGGGCGCAAGGTCGGGGGACCCCGCCCACCAACGGTCACATGGCGGTGGGCACCTTTCCCGTGTTCCGGGGGTGCCCATTAGCGCACGCCTGCGTCAGCCGCTCACTGACTCCTCTATTACAGAGGGGCGCTCGAGAGCGGTGCAGGCGTGGTCTTCAGCTCCTTAGTGAGCTTTGGGGAGCCGCCCATCTGGCTCCCCCGAGGAGAGCCCCGAATTAACGGGGCGCCCCTAGCCGGGTCGACGTGAATAATCGTTTGATATCCCTCGGCCCGGCTAAAGGGTGAGGAAGAACACCGCGGGGTTTAGTGGGTAGGACGGTCCATTCCGGACCGGGCCGGGAGTTCCACACACCATCCCAGCTGCCCCCGCTGCTGGGATGAAGGCGCGTAAATGCGTTCCCCGCGTCAACAAAAAAAAAATCGCTACCTGCTAATCTTAGAACATCATCGAGATGAGAATCTGATAGTTTATTTCTGTCACGTTTTTCGTGTACTTCATTTTTGAGAAAGACGATTTACACACGTGTGTAGAACCAAAGAATTTTAGTTTTTATGATTAGAAGACAATCCAGATATTATTTTATATAGGGTAGTTTTATAATTTGTTATCGTGCAATCACAGATTACTAATAATATGCTGCGTTCCGATTTACGCCAAAATCATTCGGTGCCCATTTTTTGATGAGTACGAAATTATGGGCCAACAATAAAGGCCCGGCGGCGCCGGCGGGCCAACAATAAAGGCTCGGCGGGGCAAATGTGGCCCGCGGGCCACCGTTTGAGTATAGCGGGTGTAGCTATTTCGTCCAATGTCGTAGTGATGCAGTTTGAAACAGTTTATATAGATGTACCATCATGCAGAGTAAGTAAACGATTAACGTTGAGAATAAATGTAAGTACAATAATTGTTGCTAGTTGAACGGAATCGTATCAGTCAGGTTTGTAATTACCCTTTGTCCACTAAAATATATTAAAAAGATCCATCATGAATCTTTGTGGACATGTCATGTCCATTTTAATACCTTAAAGTATTTTTTTTATGAAAAATGGATCTTTTAGGACATGCGAATGGAAAAAGATCCATAAATGGCGCAAGTCAAACTACTTGTCTGCTACTGCGACACAATAATTTGAATTACTGAGATACGACGTCGATTTATCAATTGGTAAACAGACTACTAGAACAGTTTCTTTGTAAAGATAACCTCAAAACATTCAAACGTTTCGAGTTTGATCGTGCGCTTACTGCCTCAAAAAGGATTCTGGTAAATAAATTTAAACGTGTTGTCATTAGAGGTAAACGCGGCCGCGGAGTACCAGTTCTGTTTAATAAAGAAGTTTAAGATGATATTAAATTATTATTATCGATTAGGCATATTTTTTTGCTTCGACACAAAATAAATTTTTGTTTGGTAATCCCGGTTATAACAATACAGTTTATGGTTACAAAGTTTTGGAAAAGCATGCCAAATTATCAGTGGCGAAACAGCCTAGAGCAATATATCCTCTACAAGGCTAAGAAAACATTTAGCCACCTTATCACAAATTTTTAGCATGTCTGAAAATGATATGGAGCAGCTGGCTACATTCATGGGCCATACTAATGAAGTACATAAAAAGTCTGGCCGCGCTCACTTTGGATACGTTTTCGTACGAATTCCATTCGTGCAGAAACGTACGAACACGCACGAACATTCCCGACCTTCTGAGTACTATGAAAGCGCTCACACTGCGCGCGCGCGCGAGTTAGTCGTACGTATACGTACGTGCAAGTCCGACGTCCGAAATCAATCCGAACTTGTTGGGATTTTATTACACGTTCGTGCGTTCATCATCAATAATGGATGTAGAAAAGTTAATTAACTTGGTTCACGGGCATAAATCTTTGTGGGATCAAAGTGATTCCAGTTTTCACTTACGTGACATTCAGCGTAGGGCATGGCGTGAAATATCCGAAGAAATGGAAAAATCTGGTGAGTAAATTTATATATTTTATTTTATGATAAACAGATAAGTATTGTCTTAAAATCAATTGTTATTTTAAAATAAAATGGTTTTTGAGTGCATTCCTGATGTTGTGAGCTCTCGTTGCGCTTCTGTTTTCACCTGCAGTCATGAATCGGTTTCTGTTTTCATTTTGTAATTGTGGTAATTCCGTAGGCAAATCGTGGATACCCTCCTTATCAATAATTATGTTATGAAGTAAACATATGCACTTTATTATAACATCTGCACGGTTGGGATTTACTTCAATTGCTTTCAACAACAATCTCCACTTACTACTCAGAATGCCAAAGGCACAATCAACAACCTGTCTTGCATTTGATAAGCGTTTATTAAATATTTCTTCTTCGGGACCCAAATTTCTTTGAGGATAGAGGCGCATGAGGAATGTCTTCAAAGGGTAAGCTTCGTCACCAACTAAGAAATGAGGCAAAGCTATATCAGTTCCTGGTAATACTTTTTCCTGGTTTGTGTTGAGAGCACCATTTTCCAATAGTCTTGAGAGGTTTGAATGTGAAAATATTCCACCGTCACTTTCTTTGCCATAAGCTCCCACGTCTATAGCAATAAATCTGTAGTTTGCATTCCCAACAGCTTGCAATACAATTGAAAAAAAAAGGACTTGTAATTACGGTACATACTGCCAGAATGTTTTGGCGCGTTTATTCGTATATGTTTTTCATCAATGCTACCAGAACAATTAGGAAACCGCCATTTTCTCCAAAAATCGTTATTTATATTGACCATAACTGCACGCGATGGAAATTTCGTATGAATATCATTAGAATTTTCCCCTAATAGAGTTACAAGTATCATGTACGATATAACCAACAGTATTGTTTGAAATCCTAAATGTATATCCAAGGGGAACACCCAAAAATTCCGAAATATGTTTTTCCGAATTTCAATATTCCGATGTTCAAAATTCCGAAGATTATAATTCCTAAGAAACAAAGCTCCGAATATTCAAAAGGACGATATTCATTTTTCCGAAAGTCATAAGTACGAATTTTTATTTTTCCTAATTTCATTAGTACGAATAATCAAAAGACCGGACTGTTATTTTCCCGAAAAACATTATTCAGAATTTCAAATATCCGAAAATTCACTGTTTAAGTTTTTTAATAAAGTACGGTCAAGTCCCCCGACTCAGAGTACCCCGACTCGGATAGGTTAGGTTAGAAGGCTAAGGCGGGAGCGAAGCGGAGCGGAGCGGAGCTCCCGCCTTAGCCTTCGTGGTTATTTTTTTTTGTTTTGCTCGTTTGCCTTCCTCTCACTTGGAAATATTTTTTTCGGTAGTTAGACTTGACTATACTTTATTAAAAAAACGAGTGGAATCGGGAACATAAATAATCGTCTTTAATGATAAGTTTTCGGGTTAAAACAGGAACGGGTGGAAACGACATTCACCCTTCGTATTTATGATATTTCGGATTTTTGATAATCGGAGTTCGTATTTATAATATGGCGGATTGTTAATGATTCGGAATTCAACGGTTCGGTTTCTTGAAATTCGGCATTCTGACAGTCGGAATTGTAAACATTCGGAATTTTAAAATTATGACTTTTAATAAAAAGGATTTATGAAACATCGGATTTATGACTTTCGGGATTTCGAATCATTCGGACTTATGAAATTCGGAATTTTGAAATTCGTGATTGTGACTTTCGGAATTAAGTTTTTCGTATTAATGTAGTGTACCCATATCCAAGTGATCTGAATGATGAGCCAGTGGCTAAGTACCTGTAATAATAAGAGATTTGTTTTCAGTTGACGAGTTAAAAAAAAATGGCGGGGACTACGAGACACTTTCGGGAAGGAACTAAAAAAACTCAACAACAAAAAATCTGGCCAAGCAGCCAATTCAGAACAATTCTCCAAGTGGCCTTATTTTCAACTTTTGATGTTCCTCCAAAGTATAATGTCCCGAAGGGATCTGCAAGGTAGCGTGCCAGATACATGTGAGAGTTCTGATGGGGAGGATAGTGTAAATACAAATTTAAGTTCTAACTATACGCCTTCGCCATTACCTGGTCCATCTTCTGAACAAAGTGACCAAGAAATTCCAAAGCATTTTAAATCTCCATTGAAAAAAAAAAAGGTAAAAGACGTAAGCCAGAGGATATCGATGCAAAACTATTGGACATTGAAGAGGAGAAATTACAGTACTTTAAAAAAAAGTGCGAATGATCCTGATGCACAGTTCCTAATGAGTCTCCTCCCATTTTTAAAAGAGATACCTAAAAATCGTAAGTTAATTGTACGTTCAAGACTACAACAAGTACTTATTGATGAACAGAATGCTCATGCTTCATCTGTGGTACAGAAAGAAAGTTCTGCTGATTTGGCTCAGTTCAGTGATGAATTCAATCTCAGTCACCAAATACTTCAACACTAGGACAATCGCAACAACCTTTTTTAATGTCACAACAACCATCAGCTGTTACTCACTATGTTATGCAATTCAATCCAGACTCAAATATTTAATGTACGACTGTCTTCATTTGAATAAAGAATTATTATACAAAGATATATCGAAAAAGCATTTTTTTTACTTTCTTACCTTAATACATACATACATACATATAATCACGCTTGTCTCCCATCGGGGTAAGCAGAGACTATGGCTTTCCACTTGCTACGATCCTGACATACAACTTTCGCTTCTTCTACTTTCATAACTGTTTTCATACACGCTCTCCGGTTAAGGGTACTCTTGACCTTGCCTTTTTCCAGAACGTCTCTGATTTGATCGGCATGCGTACGCCGAGGTTTACCCCTACCAGTTTGCCCATTCATTCTCGCCTCATAAATCTGCTTTGTCAGTCTATTCTCATCCATTCTCTCCACGTGTCCAAACCATCTAAGCATCCCTTTTTCGATCTTAGTCACTACATCTTCTGTTATACCACATTTTTCCCTTATCACGCTATTTCTTTTTTTGTCCATTAAAGTCACTCCAGCTATACTTCGCAGACTTCTCATTTCCACTGCATTAATTTTGCTTTCATGCTTCTTCTGCCATACCCAACTTTCACTACCATACATAAGTGTAGGGATGAGCACTCCCCTGTGTACAGCCAACCTGGCCTTCTCAGACACATTTTGACTGCTCATAAAGGTGTACATAGCCCCATTCACTTGATTTCCTGCCAAAACTCTTCGCTCAATATCCTGGTCACACTTTCCATCCCTTACAAATTTGGAACCCAAGTATACAAATTCTTTCACCTGTTCCACTCTTTGCCCTTCAATGAAGATTGAGCAATTCGTCATACTTTCTTCTCTTTCAAAAACCATAACTTTCGTCTTGTTTACATTAACTTTCATTCCTCTACTTTTTAGAGCCTCATTCATACTATTAACCATCAGCTGCAATTCCTCCGCTGATGATGCTAATATCACCTGATCATCAGCGTATAGGAGGCATTTGACGGTCAGTTCATTCATTTTTAAGCCATACATACTCTCTTGCAGTTCTTTCAGACAACTATCCATGTATAGATTAAACAGCCACGGAGACGCTACACAGCCCTGTCTCACACCCTTTTCAATGTGAAAGAAGTCCGTGCAGGCCCCGTTGATCCTGACACAAGCACTAGAACCCTCATAGAGAGACCTCAGTGCCCGTATCAAGTTGCTGTTCACTCCATACATGGACAATATTGACCACAGTTCATTCATCACCACTCTGTCATAGGCCTTTTCCAAGTCCACGAATATGCAATAGACCTTTTGACTTTTAGCCAAAACTTTCTCAGCTACGCATCGTAAGGAAAAGACCTGATCCGTACATCCCCTTCCTTTCATAAATCCTGCTTGCACATCCCACATTTTTCCTTCAGTTTCATTCATCACTCTTTTTATCAACACTTTTGCATACAATTTGCCAACGATGCTGAGCAAGCTTATGCCGCGGTAGTTTTTGCACTCTTGCTGCGACCCTTTTCCTTTGTAAAGCGGCACAATGACAGCTTTACACCATTCTGCTGGTACTCTGCCACTTCGCCAACAAAAGTTAAAAAGGCGGTACAGCTGGCAAGCTACCACGCCACGTCCAGCTTTCAGCATTTCGACAGAAATCCGATCTATTCCAGCAGCCTTTCCTACTTTCATACAATTCAACGCTTCCACTATTTCTCCCATACTTAACTCGCTTTCATCGCCAAATTCATTCAGTTCTAAAACACGCGTATCGCCTTGTATATCTTCTTTTTCGAATAAACTCTCAAAATATTCCTTCCATCTCTTTAGCACACATTCTTCTCCTCTTACAAAACTTCCATCCTGGTTTCTGATGTGATTGAGCGGCGACATTGTTTCCTGACTCCTCACTGTTCTTATGGACTTCCAAAAAAATTTAATATTCCGTTGGAAGTCTTCAGATAACCTTTTATCAAATTTTTCTCTATCATTCTCTTTCTTTCTCATCATCGTCTCTTTTGCAACACGTTTATACTTTTTATATTCATCCTTTGCCATTTTTACATCCTCATCCGTTGCCTTTTGCATTCTTTGATTGGTCTTTGTAGCCAACCAGTCCAACCATGCTTTCTTCTTGCCAGTCAACGCATTAAGAACTTCCGCACTCATTCCCTTTGCCATACATCCTTGTCGTCTTTTGCTAACCCCACACACTTCAATCGCAACTTCCACAAGTCCTTCCTTAAACGGCTTCCATAATTCTTCAATCTCACATATTTCATCTAGGTTTTCAAATTTTTCACTCAGTTTACTCACAAATGCCTCTTTTATGCCTAACTCTTGTAAATTCTCAACTTTTATTCGCTCTAGTACACTAACGGGTTCATGCACACGATGTCGCCAAAGTGACAATTAATCGTTCTTCAGGTGATATTGTGTCGCGAAAGTTGCTGTATGTAGTCAGGTTAGGTCGTATTGCATTAAGAATGTACTCAAAAGTATCTCTCCCCATGCGTGTATAACCATAAAACAGTCTGGGATCATTATACAAATCTTCCATAATGAGAAGAAATTCACCGAATTCATCTCTTTTTAAAAATATTTCGCGCACCCATTCGGTTCTACGATAACGACGACGGCGTCGCAATCTACGGTTTAGAAGATGATTATCCAAAAGATAAAGATTATTCATCGCAGCAAAGATGACTTCACGTATAACACCGGTACTCTGTCTATTTGACGGAGAAAAACGTATTCAGTGTGCGCACTCAATTCGTACGAACAGTGTTCATACGTTTACGCACGATATAATTCGCATCCAAAGTGAGCGCGGCCTTACAGGTTGCCAAATGACGTATACTAAAACTGCTGAGATGTCAAAGCTTCTCATTCTTATGGAAGATCGAAAAGCAGACGCTTACAAAAGAAAATCTCTCGAAAAGATAGATTTAGATTTGAATGAAGAGCTTGTGGACAACAACGAAATTATAGACTATGATCCTGATCAACTGATTGTCAACAACTTATTAATGAACCCGTGTCTCAATTAGGCAACGAAAACAAAATACGAAACGGAAAAAAAGGACGTTGGTACCTTGGACAAAGGAACAAAAGGACGTAAATACAAAAAACTTTAAATTTCACATAAAAAATCACCAACCGCCTAAAAGAAATGAATGTGAGAAACTAAAAGAACAACAAGTAGATTTCCCTTCCCCGTCCGACGAACGGCAACGCGAGCATGGCCAAAAAGCTTGTTGTTTCATCCAGCGCAATGTCAGAACAAGAGGCAAAGCGAAAAGAAAGAGAAAGCGCCTGAGCGCTCGCGGGCGCTGGGCGGCCGGTAGTGAGCCATTCATAAAAATAATATCGTATCGCGCGCGTGCCTCGCTACTCGCGCACAGTTATCTATACTAATATTATAAAGCAGAAGAGTTTGTTTGTTTGTTTGGTTGAACGCGCTAACTACTGGACCGATTTGAAAAAATCTTTCAGTGTTAGATAGTCCATTTACTGTACGCAATTCGACTTTAGACATAGACCCATGATATACCTAGGTACCCTAAACAGAGCACTAGTTATGGAGTAGCAGTAGTACCTACTTGTATACAATACACATACAGTATGTGAATATCTACAAATATATGTTTGTGTGGGTTAATTTGCACCGTAGTAAAGGCGGTTGATCAAATAAAACAGTCTAAATACAGTTGGGTAAGTATATTATTTTTTATTCTAAACGACTTTGTTACACTTGTAAAAATATATAAAACATAGGTATCGGTTGTCGAGAAGATTCCGATTTCCTCCAAACACCAGTTTTTCAGAAGTATTAAAAACTTTTGTAAAAAAATATTATCCCACTAATATTAGAAAGAGAAAAGAGTTATATTTTTAAACGACTTCCCAAAGAGGAGGAGGTTCTCAATTCGGATGTTTGTATGTTTTTTTTTAAATGTTTGTTCGCGCATATCTCCGTCGCGTCGTTTACCAACCGAATTGAACAATTCTTTTTTTTTTTAAAGAATATACTTCCCGAATGGTCCCATTGTCATTAGGTCCAGGATCTGATGATGGAAACCCTGAAAAATCGAGGGCAACTCTCGAAAATTTTAGGCACACATGAGGTAAAAATCTGACATTTAGGTGCAGGAATATCTCATGACACTACAAAACAGGTAGAGCTGACCTCATGATGGAGATGACAGAGAGACGAGGGAACTCCTCAACGGTATGTACCAACTACCTCGTGTTTGAGCTGATATTATTCGTATTCAGGAGAACTTTACACCGAAATTGGTTTGATTTTGGACATAGACATTGAAAAGCAAGAAATAAAAAACCTTTTTACAAAAAAGAAAATCCACTTCTGAAAACACTGAAAATCTATAAGTGTTGTTGTTTGAAAAATGTGTCCGTCCCACAGACATACAAGACGATACAATAATAATAATTTACTTTTATAAAGACCGGAAGATAATTACTCGTTACATTTATATGGCAACACTAAATGTTTTATCCTTTTCATACCTACTTAGTTAAAACCCCATGGCAGCATCTTGTACTTGTTGTACCTGTTCCTAAATTCACTCACTCATAGACATTTGTCATCCCGTGGCGTACCTATTTTAAAGCTGCATTTGGTAAGCCGCCATTTTGTAAACTCAATTTTTCAATAAAGTATTTCTGAAGTAGGTAGGTACTCTTTATAACATTATAACCGTACCCACAGCCTTTTTAAAAATCGTAACAAACTAGATCACTTTTGCATGTAATAAAGCTTTTTAGAAAAAGGGAACCCAACTTCATTTTTTAAAGTCAGTTAATATACCTAAAACCTTCTCATAAATTGAATTCGGTTAAAAATGTAACACAAGTAACAATGAACAAGTACCTATACAATAATGAAACACTGTGTCGCAACTCGCAATGGCAGGAATTATTTTCGTCTAAACCCTGGATCCGGCACAGGTTTTGCACGTTTGCATTTGTGTGTACATATTTGCCACGCTCAATATTAGCTTGCCTTTTATCTGTATCGTCTTGTAGGTATGTCTGTGGGCTGTCGCAATAAGTAGTTGGTAAGTATACTTAGCTATCAATTTTCCATACATATATATGTTCACGCCTTTATCCCCGAAGGGGTAGGCAGAGGCATATTATATGCCCACATTTCACCTTTGTATAATTTGTCCCACGTAAAAGGTGGTGAGCCGTATTACCGTGTTTAAATGGACAGGCGCAGGTAAGCCTTCAACTTAGCTTAACGACTGCCATTTTACTGGCAACCGGGACCAACGGCTTAACGTGCCTTCCGAAGCAGGAAACGCTCAAATAAATGTCACAAAGTGATCACATGAATGGTCACTCACCCATGGACTGGCCATAGTGAAAGTTGCTTACTGCAGTGATCGTTTACAGAACACTGAGTCCGCGGGGCCACGAGCGCTTCTTCAATTATCATCTACTATCAATTTTAGCTCTTATATAATTATGTGACAAAACCTAATCGTAGTCAAAGTTCATTAAAAGACCTTTCTGACAAGTTCAAACACGGCTATGATACGATATTCCATCATGGAATGCCAGTGCCTGTCTTCCGTCTTGATCATCAGACCTTGAAACCTAATCATGGTCAAAGTTCATTACAAGACTTTTCTAACAAGTCCAAACACAGCTATGATACGATGTCCATCATGAAGTTCCAGTTCATATCTTTCGGCTCCATCATCAGATCAGTTAGACAGTGCCATATTATTGTATTTTCATCAGAACTACATACACCTGCCAATTTTCATGACGCCACGATACTTTGAGACTTAAAACTTTTAGTTGTAGCCACTGATTTATTTTAATTATAATATAAAAATACATGTTCCATGTTTCCAGATGGTTTGGACATGTAGAGAGAATGGATGGAAATAGGCTGACGAAACAGATTTATGAAGCGAGAGTGAATGGGCAAACTGGTAGGGGTCGACCTCGGCATACTCAAGTCGATATAATCGATAATCTTCTGAGAAAAGGCCAGGTCAAGAGTACCCTTAACCGAAGAGCATGTATGAAGACACTTATGAAAGTTGAAGAAGCGAAAGTTGTTTGCCAGGATCGTAGCAAGTGGAAAGCCATAGTCTCTGCCTACCCCGTTGGGAAACAGGCGTGATGTTATGTTTGTATGTATGTATGTTCCATTGTAATGAAGACTGATTGATGTTCATAATTAAGTTTATTTTGTTATTAGGCAAAGGCAAAGCCCTACTACTAGATACTAACTCTAAATACTCTATATAAATCTATAAAAATCTAAATAATAAATAAAATAATAACGACGTATACGTCGCGTATACGTCACGCTCTCAGAACGTTTGCGTCACACAATTTCGTTGGCGTTTTGATATCATCATTAACAAAATGGATTCAGACGAGGAAACACTATTGTTGGCTTTACTTTTAAAAAGAAAATTAGTGCGAAAACGAAAAAAAAAAAGGTTATGGGACAATCCATTACGGAGTCTACGGTCAAGTGAAAGTTACTATTTTGTGTTTTATTGTAAATACTTAAAAAACGATCCAAAATATTTTTATTCTTACCTTTCGAATGGCGAAACCGATATTTGATGAATTATTACAAAAAATTTAAAGTGATATACAATATCAGGATACACATTTAAGACTTTGTGTATCGGCTGAAGAAAGACTTGTTATTACTTTAAGGTGAGTACATACATACATACATATGATTTCCCCCGAAGGGGGTAGGTAGAGGCATATCATATGCCCACATTTCACCGTATTTTAACTTGTCACAAATATTTGAACAAATATTTGTCTCCGGTGGAAATCGAACCCACGACCTCCAGCGCCGCATCACTATCGACTGCGCCACAGAGGCAGTCATTAGCAATATAGCTTAAAAACATACAGACGAATTGAGAACCTCCTCCTTTTTTGAAGTCGGTTAAAATGATAAATCATATGCAGCGATTTATCACTGGTGAAATCACAGTGACTGAATCCAATCATTTACTCGATTCGATCGATTCTATTCTATTCTATTCTATTCTATTACTCATACATATGATAATTATTAACGAGTAGGTAGCTATCATTTCCATATCGAGGATAAGTTGCTTGTGAACAGAATTGTACACGAGCTCCCAGTGTCGCGGCGTATGCGTCGCGTATACGTCGCGCACGCCCGACTCTTGTTCAGCGTACTCATGTGTTCCAGTGGAGACGCCGCGTTGGCGCGGCTGCGGCGTGCGTTATACGCCGCGTCTGCGCCGCGCATACGTCCATCGTACGCCTACGCTGGAAAAACGCCAGTGTGAAGGCGCACTAACAATTAAATAATTTTATTTAAAAAAAGAATACTTAAACACACGCCTTGACAAAACATGAGAGCAATCTTGATTATTAATAACATTGCTAGTCGAGTTTCGGGGTCACAATTACTCTTTATTATTAATATTTAAAGAGAGTTGTTACACATAACTTGTCACTGAGACAGTCACTTGCATCAATTTATCATACATACATACATACATACATATGGTCACGCATTTATCCCCGAAGGGGTAGGCAGAGGCATATTATATGTCCACATTTCACCTTTTGTATAATTTGTCCCACGTAATAGGTAGTGAGCCGTATTGCCGTGTTTAAATGGACAGGCGCAGGTTGTGACTGCCTGCTGTTGAAATAAAGCCTTCAACTTAGCTTAACGACTGCCATTTTACTGGCAACCGGGACCAACGGCTTAACGTGCCTTCCGAAGCACGGAAACGCTCAAATAAATGTCACAAAGTGATCACATGGATGGTCACCCATCCATGGACGGGCCATAGTGAAAGCTGCTTACTGCAGTGATCGTTTACAGAACACTGAGTCCGCGGGGCCACGAGCGCTTCATCATAGTCTATAGTCATAGTCCGCAATTTATCATAGTCTTTTTAATACTTACATAAATCACATTTATTATTATCTACGAGTGTTTTTGTTATGGCTACGTTTAATTTTATTGTTACTCAAAGAGGGAAACGCAGTTTAATACGAAGACAATACCGATACAATAAACATTGAGATAATCAAGACGGCACGGCAGTTCTAAATGGCGATGTGTAAAAAGAAGTACTTGCAATGCGTCAATAACGATACACACGAAAATAGAACGAAGAGAAGCCAAGCATACATGTGAATTAACTGAGGTTATTAATATTAATTTAAAAATAATTGCACGATTAAAAAAGACAGTATGCAGTGATTTTCGACCAATACCTATTGTTTATGAAGAAACGATTGACAACCTGAGACAGAAACCTCGAACCTTTGTCGCAGCGAAGAACCATAGCGTCCTTGGCTGCCTTCTATCGAATGTATCACGGCGAATGTTCTGAAGAGCTCTTCAACCTGATCCCACCATCTCCTTTCCGATCCCGAACAACGCGTGCCGGGCAGAGATGCCACTCATACACAGTGGAGAGAATCTTCGCCAGAACCGAGCGTTTCAAAAGATCGTTCCTCTGTCGAACTATAAAAACATGGAACGACCTGCCCGCACACGTCTTTCCCTCATCTTACAATCCCGGGTTCTTCAAGAGGAGCGTGAAGAGGCACATCACAGGGCCGCCAACTTGAGGACCACTGTAAGAAGTGGCCCCCAATCGCTAGATGCGCCACTGCTTTCTTACCATCAGGCTGGTGGCGACGTCAATTTGGCGAGCTGAATATATAAAAAAAAAAGAAACGAAAATATCGCTGACACGATATGCCATCAAATCATTCTATGAAAGATACACTTTTACAGGGCACGTAAAAAGTTTTTGTGTATAGACAGATTGTGCCACAATAGCCTTAGAACTGTAAAAATACACAAGGGCATTGGAAAAGATTTTATCTATTTGAAGATGGAGATGACGATAAAATAAGATTATTATAATAAAAGAAGAGCTCCACACTTGTACAGCTGACAAGGCCAGAAATGTGGTGAAAGAAAAACATTGGTATTTTAACATTGCCCTGTACTGTTATGTTTTTAAAATGGTTATGTTTGTTAAAAACAATGAAAATAAATTTGTTAACTATTATAGTAAGCGAAACTGTTTAAAAATATGCCTTCCGCCACATAAAACGATGCTGTATGATAATAGTGCACTGTGTATGGCACCGCGAATTTATAACCACCTTCCAAATACTTACTAGATAAAACCTATTGACCTTTTTAAAAGAAAGTTATAAAACATGCTTGTTGAGAAGTGTTATTATAGTGTACTTGACGGATAAATTGTGAAAAGAGAATATTTATTGTGTGACATTGTAATTAATTTTCTTCACTTGACATTATAAAATTGGTAATGACATAAGTACTCAATAATTTTGTATTTTATGAATGACATTTTCTTTTTGAATTAATACATCATTATTAATTGTTCTGTCATAACTGTGATAATATCATAGATTTAGAATCTACATGATAATGATAATGCTAATGATAGATTTGAGAGTAGTGAGAAATTCTAAATCTATGGATAATATTTTTTCTATAATGTACTTTGCATGCTTAAGGGCGAAATATGGCGATACTTTATTTTTTTTTGTATTCATCTACTGTAACCTACCCATATTTATGCAAATAAATGATTATGATTATGAAAAAGTAAACATTTGTTTACATAGGGCATGTAATGAACTCACACCAATGCCAACAATATATTTAGATGTTATTGAGGAAATAATCTTTTGACTAAAGAAAAACTTTTTATAAACGAAACAAGTCGTTGGGTACAAGCAAATTGCGTTTGAGACCAGGTCATAATTGCGAAATAATCTGGCCGACCGTGAAAATTCCGAACGCTCATTTCGCCGATGATGAATTCAACGAATGGTTGTATGGTCGACTGTTGAAGCTCCGAATGGTCATTTAGACAATTGTATACCATACACGTAGCCACAGGCAGTACTAGTGATAATGACAATGAATATTATGCCTACAGTTTACGCCCTCCTACCGGATAAAAAAAAGTAGCTATGAAACATTATTTAGGCTTTGTGAAAGGCAAGTAACAACTGACTTTGAAATCAGTGCAATGTCTGCTGTCAATACTGTTTTTCCCAATGCAAAAACTCATTGGTGTCTGTTGCATGTTCATTCAAATTCACATTCACATGAAAGCTATAGATAATATTTTCGTTATGTTGGTCGAAATTACTATTGTCACTAAGAGGCATGGGAATCTCGACGAAAAATTTTAAAAAATATGGCGAGATTAACATTAAAGAAATTTAAAAAGTAAACTCGCCGATGGTCAAGTTTTCAGCTTGGCGTGTTGACACATAACCCCAAAAAACTATCAAAGCTAATACAAATACAAACAAAATTTGATATAGCCCGAGCTTTAATGAATGCAGAACTACGAGACTTGGAGACTTCTAGCAACAATCAGTACCAAGCAGTTCCAACTACTCTGCTCTAAGTGTAAGTGCTATTACACCCACACCAACCAACACAACCAACCAACACTGTGATCAGTGAAGCAACAGTTACTGACAATGCCAATTATATCTTGCCTACTGATTTAACAACCACTAATCAAAATGATTCAGAAAATAACAGTTAACATGAATAATAAAATTGCAAAATACCAACTAACGTTTACTGTAACTTTAACTTAAGCTTCACTGTGCAAAATACGCGATCAATTAAAAAGATGCATACGAAAAAACATGTTAATTTGCAATCCAACATGGCCACCACCGCGCCGGAATTACAACATTTCAAGATGGGTATCGGCTAAGCCTGGGGGTTTTTTCGTACGCTGTGTACCAACTACGTGAAAATTTTGCAATCCAATATGGCTGAAGCGCTGTAATTACAAAATTTCATGATGGGTATCGTTTTAGGGGTTTTTTAGTATGCTGAGTACGAATTACATGACGATTTTGAAATCCAATATGGCCGCCGCGCTGTAATTACGAAATTTCATGATGGGTATCGTTTCATGGGTTTTTAAGTATGCTGACTACGAATTACATGATAATTCTGCAATCCAACATGGCCACTTCACCGTTATTACAAATTACGAAATTTCATGATGGGTATCGTTTAATAGGTTTTTCAGTATGCTGACTACGAAGTACATGATAATTTGGCAATCCAACATGGCCACTTCACCGTTATTATAAAATTTTACCGTGGCCATATTGGATTGCAATATTATCATGTTATTCGTACTCAGCATACTAAAAACCCCTTAAACGATATGCATCAAGTTCACACTATGGCCATGGACTGGAGTATGAAAAAGTGATTGCTTTTCTAGAAATAATGCAAACAGAGCTACGTTTGTGGGATCCTTGACTTAAAAGCTATAAGAATCGTGCTTTGCAAAATGACGCTTGGAGCCGAATAATAGAATTATTACCCTTTAAGGCTTCTCTCGGAGAAATCGAAAAGAAGAAAGAAATCCTAATGGGTTATTATACTCGTAGAATACATTTAAACAAATTTAAAGTCGTTAAAGTCCGGAGCTGGCAAAGATGATGTTTATACAACAAATTGGTTTGCATACGAAACAATGGACAGTTTCCTAAGAGAGGTATATGAAAGTAGCCGCACATTAAATACATAGGTAAGTAATAATAAAGAGTCAGTCATTTATTAAGTTAATGTAGTTAGTAGCAAATGGGTATTTATACCGCTTTTAGGATAACATCGATATTATTTGGTATCAATGTTTTTTTTAGGGTTTCCCTTAAAAGGGAACGTTCCATTCTAGAAACACATGAGTATAGAACCGTACAGAGGCAAAACTTAATACCTACAACGACGTTTCGATAGGTACACTATACTACACGTTCGTTAAGTAGGTAGGTAAATATGTGATACGATAAATATTAATGGATACCTATGACAGTATTTCATACATTTTGTACGAAGTAATATAGGGTAGCTAGATACCTACCTACCAACTTCGCCTAGTAGGTATTTATTTATAATTATATTATCGTTCTCGGTATAGACGTCCGGCGTGAGGTCAATCACAAAAACTACATAGAGAGTTGTATTGGGCTGGCCTCGCGGAAACTCGGAGTCTTAAATAAGGTGAGACGGTACTTCACGCCACATCAGAGATGTTTGCTGTACAAGACGCAGATTCGTCCCTGCGTCGAGTACTGTTCTCACCTCTGGGATGACTCCGCGAGGTACTTGTTGGACGCACTTGACGCTATACAGAGACGTGCTGTCCGAATAATTGGTTGTCCTGAGGTGACGGGAGGCCTCGAACCGTTGGCGCAGCGAAGAACCGTAGCGTCCTTGGCTGCCTTCTACCGAATGTATCACGGCGAATGTTCTGAAGAGCTCTTCAATCTGATCCCACCATCACCTTTCCGATCCCGAACAACGCGTGCCGGGCAGAGATGCCACTCATACACAGTGGAGAGAATCTTCGCCAGAACCGAGCGTTTCAAAAGATCGTTCCTCTGTCGAACTATAAAAACTTGGAACGACCTGCCCGCACACGTGTTTCCCTCATCTTACAACCCCGGGTTCTTTAAGAGGAGCGTGAAGAGGCACATCACAGGGCCGCCAACTTGAGGACCGCTGTAAGAAGTGGCCCCCAATCGCAAGATGCGCCACGGCTATCCACCGTGGCGACGTCAATTTGGCGAGCTGAATATAAAAAAAAAAAAAAAAAATCTAACTTAAAACCCCTTAGACCTGCAAACGGCCCTAAACTGGAGCGTGGGCATCGTATTTCGAGACTAAGGTATGCCCAGAGCCACGTAAATTGGAGTATTGAAGATTGGTCAAAAGTTATGTTCTCCGACGAATCAAAATTTATGCTCTACAAGCACGATGGAAGACACAGAGTGTATCGAAGACCAGGGGAAAGATTCAAGCAAGCATGCATCGAAGAAAAAGTAGCCTACGGTGGTGGGTCTGTACTTGTGTGGGCCGGAATTTCTTCTGAAAGTCGCACAGAGCTGGTGATCATAGAAAACGGCTCTTTAACTAGCGTAAGATATGTGGAAGAAATCCTCAATGATCACGTTGGTCCATTTATGGTCAATTTAGGTGAGGATGCTATATTTATGCATGACAATGCCCGACCTCATACAGGTAGGATTGTGAATGACTACCTTCAAGAGATGAACATTACTCGTATGGAGTGGCCAGCGCGCAGCCCGGATATCAACCCGATCGAGCATGCTTGGGACGAGCTAGGCAGATGCGTAAAACAACGAAACCCTCCCCCAATCACGCTTCGTGAGCTCAAAATTGCTCTCACAGAGGAATGGGAGAATATTCCCCAAAATCGTATAAGGAACTTGGTGTACAGCATGCCAAACCGCGTAAACGCAGTAATGGAAGCACGAGGAGGCAATACGAAGTATTAAAATTCAAGAAAATCGTAATAAAGTTCAAAAATTTCATGTTTCCTATTTTTGTTTTAAGGAGAGATCAGCAGTTTTTTCTTTATGTAATTTTGTGTTAATAAAATGTATGGTGACTCATATTTTTTTTACTTTCATTTAAGGAGTATTACATTGTCTATTAAATACAATTTATTGCATTAACCTATCATTTTTAGTTTCCGAGATTTTTAACATTCTTTAAGTGACCCGGATTCATTGCTCTCGAGTGTATTTGTTTATTTATTTATTTATCACAAACAATTATTACATTGTGTCGGATTTACATGCACTTAAAACTAACACACAATCCTAAAGGCAGAGCGAAACAAAACAGGCATCAGTCAATATTATTATAACATTTAGCATCGGTTCAATGCATTAATGTAAAACATTTAAAATATTTCATCATATAAATAAATAACATAATAAAATTCAATTCAAAACATAATATAATTATATAATTCAACAACACATCATTTTAAAATAATAATTGTATAATTATAATGCAATTTATAATGTCAGCCAAGTACAGGTAATTAAAGGAACCACATTTCAATAGCTTTGCACAAAAATGTAAACAAACACATTTGATCCTATATATCCATAGCCATTTGCAATTGAGTATTCACCCTGATTATATTCCAGTATCCAGGAGTCATTCAGTGTTCTTACAATCATTTCGACACCAAATAACTTCAATATGATACTTTATTTTTATTTAAAATACCTACTCAGGATAGTAAAAAATTCAATTATTTGTCATACTATATTTTTCTACTTATCTGTCTTCGACAACGATTGTCAAACTTTTGATTGGCAGGATTGGCAGGATTGTTTGTATTTACTAATTCGAACTTTGTCACCAATGATAAACTTGGGTATGTATCGATGGGATACTGCTTTCATTGATTTTTTAATATTACCTTTAATATTCACTTCATTTAGTTCATTGACATTAGCAGGTGCTAGTTTAATGGTGCAATGTTTTGTGTTGTTATATGACTTTACAACATCCTTCAAACCAAAATCTATCCACTTATAGTGCCCATTTAGACTAAAGTACTTGTACAATTTATTTTTAATAGTTCTGATAACTCGTTCTACAATTGAAGCCTTTTTGATTGAAAACGTTGAGTAGTGATTAATATTGTAGTTCTTTAGAAGCTTTTGAAATGACGAATTATAGAATTCGGTACCCAAATCAGTTTGCAGATGAGCTGGTATCCGATGGTCAGTGGAAATTAATTTCTTGAATGCATTATAAACATCATGTTTATTTTTAGTTATTAGTGGTTCTGTCCAAATATACTTTGAGAAGCAATCAATAACTATTAAAATATAGCTATAGCCTTTATTAAACCTTTTCAAGTTTTGCATGTCGATTAAATCAGCTTGCCACAAATCATCAATGCCTTTTAAAATAACAGAACGCCGAGGAAAGTTTTTTCGTGCAGTTTTATGTATTTCGTTAACAATTTGTTGTTTTGTCATTTTGAGGAACTTTCAAGGTTATGCTTTTGATCTAAAACTGATTTAACTGCGTTTTGGAATAACTTATCAACTGCTGTTCGAGTATAAAATTTGCTTTCCAAGTGAACCACTAACTCAGATACTATTGTCTTTAAACCTTTTTCCAGATGGTTCTGAACTTCGTTTGGCATAATATTTTGCAATTTTTGTAAGTCGTTTCATTTTCAATTCATCTACATATGCTTTGTTTACTGCATCATCTGCATCTTGAGGACTTGCATCTTGACCCACCAACAGATTTCAAAGTTATCTCATTTAATAGACCTTGCCACCACGATGATTTTATTCTATTACAATATCATCGTAGCTCATGGGGTTTTCGTACAAAACAGTAATATATGTTTATTATTTTTGGTACAATAAATTGCAAAAAGAATTTACAGACACATTGTTAAACTATAGAAATACTATTGGAAGAGTCCAGCCGTAAGATCTAAAAAAAATTCGGGTCTATCGTACTGCCCCCTCCCCCCCGCCTCACTCTGCACTCGTCCTTTCGACTCGAAGCTAAGCGGCGCGCGCGCACTGCAGTGTTTAGTGTTTAGTCCGATGTAATATAGATCAACCTAACCTCTTGCGTAATTATGTCGAAGGCAAAAATCTAAATAGGCAAAGAGTTAACTTTGTGACAATGGAAGCCAATATGCCACATTTTGAGGAGTTTCCGCAATTGACTGAAGATGATATAATATTATTTGCTTTAGGGACCTACCACATAAAACTTGCCAAATCATACTGTGCGGAACATATTCAGAATGGAATATATAATATAGAATTGTTCACAGATAACCAATTACATGATTTATCAAGATTTAACATTCTTGAAGATAACGTCTGGTTGATAAGAGGACGCATACAGTCTAGACACGTAAGGTCACGCGTTCACTATAATTATTTATTAATAAACCGCAATGAAACTGCCAGACATGTCATTAAGCAATGGTATTGCACCTGCTTAACAGGGGCGCGTACAATTGGAAGCTGTGCGCATATTATCTCAATTATATGGTATATGGGGATAGGTCGTCATATAGAATTTAACCTACCAGCAGAAATGTTAACTACCATAATGATAGACGAATAATTATGTATTTATCAATACAATATAATAAACTGTAAAGCAAACTCAGAAGAATTGTAAACTAAGAATTTTTTATTTGTCTTGTGTCTAAAATGATGTTAGTTTTGTAAAAAAATTACATATTTTCTTATTATATTGAGCATTGACTTTGTTAGTCATATCTAGAATGTTTAGTTGAACAATTATTTTTGTAAGCAATGACTAAAATGTAGTTATTATCATTATAGAAAATAATATTAAACACGATTTCTGAAAAAAAAATTATGGTTTGTCATTATATGGGCCATTACAATAATGTTAAAACTATCACCGTGTCTGTTGGTTCTGGGGACAGCGTCCATACAATTTTTTGCATGGTCCTTTGTCTACATTCATATTAAAGGTGTATTATGTTGAACGGTATATAGTAAAATGACACACATATAATATTAGTAGATTTATTTATTTAATGATTTTGCTTTCACGTAGTTCTTCACCGATAGATATTATTTCATTGTCTAGTCCTGTGTTACCAGCATCTCGAGAAGCAATTAATAACTTTAATCTATCAACCAATTCATTGGGGTCATCCCAAATTATACAAAATCTGTGTTTTTTTTCCACATTTTTGTTAAAGGTAATCCTTTTCCTGCTTTATATCTACAACTTGGACTTTTACTTTCTTGATCGAAAAGTGGTTAAATAACTTGCAAATATTTTTGTCCTTTATTACTTTTAATTGGTTTTCCTGAATCAAAATCCCGACGATGTGCATTTGTTACAAGTAACATTGACTTATAATTTTGCATGTCATAGTCAGTAACCAAGCGCAGGTTAATGTCTTTTTTAAGCAGCAACTCTCGCAACCCAGGTGTACTTTCGTACTTGTGTCCGGCTACAGTAATAACTTTATCTCCAATCGTTATGCTAGAGGAACCTAACATTAACTTTCCGCGTTCATTTCTTACACCAAACGGCACATCCGCTAGTATTTCTGAAGATAATGACCAAGATGATATATCTCGATTAGAATCAACTAATGACTGAAATGAAGAGTTGGATTCCGATTCGTTACTAGCATTACTGTTATCAATGGTTTCTTCCATATCTTGATCTTCCTGCAAGTTGCGGTTAACAATTTGTCCTTGGAGTTCTCCCTCTTCTTCATTTTTTCTTAGAGCGTGGTTACTAGGGTTGGTTATTAAATTGAGAGATTCTGTAACAGGCTTAAATACTGTATCTAGAGCTTGTCTATTATTATATTCAAAATCCTTCATATTACGTATTTTTTTCCTAACAGCTTGTGTCGCATCAATAATTTGTTTTTTCAATGATTTATCCATTATGTAAATATATGGTAATCGAATAAGAGTCAATTAAAGAATAACAATAAAGTAAAAGCAGTCTACTTAAATATTCAAATTTTGTCTAATACTACGAAAGTGTCAAACTTCTTTCGATAACAACCGTTATTCTTAGAACAATCTTTATTAATCACAACATAGTCAAAAGGCTCTTTCCATATTTGAGAACACATTTCACGAAATTTCAACTATGTCATATCGGTGTTTACATGTTCTTCGTAAACATGTTTCAAATTAATTTCATCTTGCTTAAAAAGCACAATTAAGTTGGCGTTGTCTCTTACAAGTTGTTTAGGTATTTTGCTATATGTTTGATTTAAATAAAAGCTGTCAATCAATTTATGTCTTCCCATAGCAAAATAATCACGCATATTACTTTGATTTTCACAGGCTACATCGTCAAAAATAATCACAGAATTAGCTTTTGCATCTGAAACTTTTAAAACGTCATCATTTGTCTGATATTTATGGAGAGTGATCCCTGGTACTCGTCGTAAAACCTTTTCTAGAAAAATGTACTTTGGTTGATGTAGTGTCTTAGAATATACATAAACATTTTTAAATCTCAATCCATTTTCATGCAAAAGGAGACCAATTAACAAATTAGTTTTTCCACAATTTGATGGTCCGCAAATGATGCAACGTACTGAATTTGGTAATAATTCTCCATGACGTAAGTTGTTTTTTGGTATATCATCACAGATTATATTAACCTGCAACGATTGTGCTTGTTTAACGAATTTCATGTTTGCTGTGCAATAACGATGAACTCATAATGAAAATATGCATTTATAACTTAAATATTTATAACTGGAAATAGTCAAGCCCAATTGGTTACAGAAAATGTCGTAGGTAAAAGTAAAGGCTATACCTACGGTTTTTAGTTTTTCGTATTTGAATAGGCGAAAGTAACGGACGGAGAATTTTTCATTGGAATTATTACTATGTTACCTGTCATCATTGATCAATATCAGAAATGTTTTTGGGCATTCTACTCCACCGAGAGTGACTGCGGCGAACGGAGTGAGCCGGAGGAATGAAAGGTGGAGTAGAATGCCCAAAAACATCCTACTCTCAAAACAAAAAACGCCAAAGAAACATAACAAAATTAATGGACTTATAGCTATTATTTACTGCTTTTGTTGTGAGTTTTACTTCGTAGTAACTGTTACATGTACTAGGTAGCCATGCCATATTATGACTGCCTCTGTGTGACTGCCTCTGTGGCGCAGTCGGTAGTGATACGGCCTGCGGCGCTGGAGGTCGTGGGTTCGATTCCCACCGGAGACAAATATTTGTGTGGCCCATAAATGTTTGTCTCAAGAGTCTGGGTGTCCTTCTACATTTTATAGGCTCAGATGCTTTAACTCCATTTTACTCATTTGGAAAGGACATAGATTCTATAACATTCAAAGAATTGATACAGCTCTTCGAAAATCACTATTTACCTAAGGTTAACATTACAATGGAACGACACAAACTATTCAACAGACGTCAATCAGAGGAAGAGTCCATAGATGACTACGTAGCAGACCTTAAAAATATCGCCAGCCAATGCGAATTAAAGGAGCAAGATCTCCTAAGAGACATTTTCAGTTGGAACTTAAACCATAAAAGTAAATTTATTAAGGAAAAAATTCTGCAAGAAAAACCCAAAACCTTAGATGATGCCATAGAACTTGCAAAGTCACAAGAACTGGCTAAGAAACAAGCTCATGAGCTAGAACAGAGCGCAAAAGGCATAATACAACGAATACAATCACATCCAGCGCAAAATAAGTTCAGAAATAAAAGATCCAAGTCCGTAAAACAAAACCATAAGAATCAAACGAGAAACCAATCACAAAACAATAGACTATGTGGAAGATGTGGTCAAATACATAAATTCAAATATCCTGCCATAGGTGTCCAATGCAGATTATGCAAGAAAAGCAACCACTTCGCTTCAATGTGTAAAGGGAAGAATGTCCACTTAATAGAAAGGAACTCTAATCAGTCAGATGAAGAAGATCATCCTAATCTTTATGTCAACTCAGTTTTCTATGTAAATAATGTCAAATGTAGTGATATCTGGCATGTTTATTTGCATATTAATAATAAGTCAACAAAATTTTTATTAGATTCAGGAGCCGACACCAACATTTTATCACACAAAACATTTCAAAACTTACGCTTGTCAAATACACTAATAATGAAAAGCATCTATAAATTGTCCACTTGCACTGGTGAATTGATCCCTACCATAGGACAATGTACACTACAGGTATATGTGGTCGTACCACAGGTTCTCAATTAAAACTTATGAAAAGAATCAATTCAGTCTCTTTTGAACCATTTATCATGTATAATGATTTATTATAGCTAAGTTGAAGGCTTTATTTCAACAGCAGGCAGTCACAACCTGCGCCTGTCCATTTAAACACGGCAATACGGCTCACCACCTATTACGTGGGACTAATTATACAAAGGTAAAATGTGGGCATATAATATGCCTCTGCCTACCCCTTCGGGGATAAAGGCGTGACCATGTGTATGTTACGTAGAAACCCAAAAATGGCGAAATGTGTGTGACACAGAAATGTCACACCTCTACCCAACCATACCTACCCCTACTGGGACAACAGCCGTGAGCATATGAATGAATGAATGAAAATACAGCTCTCAGGTACTAATCGGCACGGCAGAACTTGGCATACAACTCATAGGTTAGTCCTAAATATGGTACCTAGAAGTAGAAGAATACAAAGGAATTCCTATGTAATGTGTATTAAAATATATAATAAAATACCAAACTGCATGAAAAAACTAACATATAAAAGGTTTGTGAGCTCCTTATGTTGCTGGCTGTCTCAGAATTCATTCTATTCAGTGAATGAATTTATGACCTGTAGGAACAATTAATAATTTTGTGACATATTTTGTATATTCTTGTTGTTTTAGTTTTATTGTATGACATTCCTTGTATCATAACAATTACATTGCATGCTATTTTAAATGGCTAAATGGACCAGTTCTTATTGTGAGAATACCTACCATAGTATAAAATATCGCTCAATGTACTCTATTTATGCAATAAAGAATTTGTATTTGTGCGCGCACAGGCGCGTGTATTTTGAGCGTATCGGGAGCGCAGCTGAGGTGTTTGTCATGACTAGTCCCTTGTTCATGAAAACTTAACGTTAACAAACGCTTGATAACCATCCTTTGTCATTGGTTAGAGACAGCAATAGACTTAAAACGTGTTTTATCTAAAAAAAAAATTTTAACAAAAAAAAAACCGACTTCTAACAAATTATGATTATGATTATGAAATATTGGCACCGACTTCAGTATTACAGTCAATAATATCTGATAAATCTAAATTTACTACCTATTACTTTGTGCTAAGTTAATTTAATTTTTTAATTTTTAGTTTTTGTTAGAAGTCGGTTTTTTTTGTTAATTTTTTTTTTTTTTTCATGATTTTTAGTGACGGGTAGACTGAAATTATATCTATCTAGGGGTAATGTTCTCCCCAATACAAATTAATCAAGCCGAAACACAAGATAACTGCTGTAAATCGTTAAGGAATTCCCTCGATTCGAGGGAATTCTTCGATTTCTCCAGGATCCCAGCATCAGATTCTGACTTCCTGTATATGGGACCACATGGGAAGCACCAGCTTTCAAATAAAAAAGGAATCATCAAAATCGGATAACTCTTTCAAGCGGTCAAACTTTTCCGGTAACAAACATAAAAAAAATACAGACGAATTTAGAACCTCCTCCTTTTTTGGAAGTCGGTTAAAAATAGGTTTAATAAAGAATTATGAATATGGGGGTAAGGATAATATGTATTTCGAGCTTCAATAAAAATTTAAATCACTGTTCACATATAAATTATATCAACAACAATTGTGTTATCACCTGTACCAGTTCAAAACCGGTATTAGGCTGCGTTTCCACCAGAGATGTGCGATGGAAATGTGTCGTGCGAGGATGTCTAGCTGTGCTGTGAAAATGTGTGGGTGTTTCCACCAAAGCTGTGCGATGATAATGTGCCTACGAGGATGTGTAGCGGAGCTGTGAAAATGCGCATTTATGTGTGGCGCGAGGATGCGTTGCGAAGCTGTGAAATGTGTCGACGGGGGTGCGGTGTAGTGGGAGCGGATTAACGCGAACGCCTGCCTGCCGCTGCGGCTCACGTCTCACTTTCCTGTCGTAAGCGCTTGTAGTCGTACGCATGTCGTACGGTTGCGTGGCATAATGGACGAAAAATTAATTGATGCCGTTAAAAAGTTTCCGTGTTTGTGGAACACTTCTTTGTCATTTTACAAATGTAATGAAACTAAGGACGCAGCGTGGGAGGAAATAGTCAAAGAAATAAAATATAAAGATGGTAAGTAATAATCATGTATTAAAATCAGGTATATTAAAATACAAGTTACAATATTTGGGTATTTATTGTGTGCGATGAATTCGTGACGAAATACGAGTATCTTGCCATGACACTTTTCCTTGATTATTGAAATAAGAGCAGTATTTCTCTCGTACTTCATAACCATCACTTGACTCGACGACGGAAATGCTAGGAACGGATACAAGAGTACTTGTATTTGTGTTATCAATGGAATCCAAATAATTAGTTTGTCTTTCAATTAAAAAATTATGCATTACACATGTGGCTTTTACGATTTTGTCAACCGTTTCCACTCTGCATTCAAAGTCTTTACGATACACATACCACTTTCGTGCCAATACACCGAATGTAGCTTCCACAATGCGACGTGCCCTCGAAAGTCTATAGTTAAATATACGTTTCTGTTGGTCTAACTGGTCCCGCGGATATGGGCGCATGAAATTTTCCATCAAAGGAAAAGCCTCATCTCCAATGAATACAAATGGTACTGGTTCACCTCCTTCATATAATGGTTCAGGTTCTGGAAGATTCAATCTTTTTTCTTTCAAATATTTTCCAAAAACACTATCATCAAATATTCCAGCATCACTAAATCTTCCCATGGATCCCACATCAACCATTATAATCTTTCTCCTAGCGTCAGCTAAGCACATAAGCACTATAGAAAATCTTTGTTTGTAATTAAAAAAAGAGGACCCAGTGTTTGCAGGACACATTATATAAACATGTTTACCGTCTAGAGCCCCCAAACAATTTTTAAACTGCCATAGCTCTTGAAAATCCTTTGCTATTCGCTTCCAGTCGTCTTTGGTAGGTTTTGGAATAACAAGAGGTTGTAAAACAAGCCAAAGAGCATTACAAACTTCTGCCACAATTCTCGACACACTTGCTACTCCAATCCTAAAATTTTCTGCCAATCGTGTGAACGACGAGCCCGTGGATAAATACCTGCAAAAAAGGAATGTTTATAATAATAGTAAAAAAATTCATTAACAAATAAAAAAGTACTCTTTACCTGTTACTGATTTTTTTGCGATCCGTAAGACAATATGCTTGGTATAAAAATTTTATATTCCTAATCATAATTTTCTATTATTTCAGTGAAAAGCGCAAAGTATCGTTGGAAACAACTACGGGATAGCCATCGGGACGCGTTAAAGAGGCAGAAATCTAAAAAAAGCGGACAGGCTACAACCAAAACACGTGAATGGAAATACCAAAAATTGATGGAATTTCTTTTACCGTACATGGCCAACAGAGATAGAGAGTCAAGTTATAAAGAGGATATTTCGTCACCAAATAATAAAGATGACTCTTCGCAAAGCACTCAATATTCATTAAACCAAGATGACTCTTCGCAGAGCACTGAACATACACCAAATCAAGCTGACAATCCCAACAATCTTTACGAAATAGCCTCAACTTCAGGCATTTCAACAGATTCGGTCACCCCGTCATCATCAAAGAAGAAAAAAGGCGATGAATTATCAATTTTAATACAAAAACATATGAAAAATCAAGAAGATTTTCGAAAAGAAAGGCAAGATTTAAGAGAACTTTTAAAACCAACGGACTGCGATGATACTGATCATTTTTTTCTTTCAATGGCGAAAACATTTAAAAAATTACCAGATTACATGCAAGTTCCTTTAAAAAGGAAACTTTTTAATATGATTAGCGAAGCCGAAGAATCTTACGTGCTGTCGTGGTATAATCAAAATATTGGTTATTCTTCAAGCTCTGGTACCAACGCAAGTAATATAGCAGGCCAGATGGATTTGCCGCCTCAGCTGGATCCTGAACAACTTGGTTATTCTTCAAGCTCTGGTACCAACGCAAGTAATATAGCAGGCCAGATGGATTCGTCTTGCCAACTGGTAGCTGAACAACCAGCATCTCCGGGAACACAACATTCAGACCTACAAACGCCAAATACTTCAAACAAAGTAGGAACAGAGCCTAATTTGCCATGAAAAAGAGGAACTTGTTGTCTACTTATTTTGCAGATTATGTTGTAATTTTCAATTAATATGTTTAATAAAGACAAAATTGATTCAAACTATTTTACTTACTTTAAACATACCGCCAATTTTTCCTTGGTGCTGATGCATTCTCTGTAGTAAGTGTCTTCTTTCTTGATAATGTTCTCAATCAAATTGTGTAACTCATAAAAGTTACTTCTAGATACTCGATAAGAATTTTCGAATATTTCATCATCAGCCGTATAAAAAAAGGTAAAGAATTCTCCATGTAATCGATGATATTTAATATGGTTACGTATCCAAAACCTGTGTGTTCTTCTATTGCTCAAAATTATAGAACTAATAAACTCCGTATCTTCTGCTTCCATTTCTTCATCACAAATTGTTAAATATAAAAGTATTTTCTTTTTCCAATTATCCATATTTTATTATCTATTTTGCGCACTTCTACTTCCAACAAACTCCGTCTATGGACTGGCTGGTACAGTATGCGCAAACCTCGCAACACATCTTTCTCAACACACATTCCTCGCAACACATACCTCGCACACATTCCTCGCAACACATCCCTCGCACACATCCCTCACTTGTTTTGTATGCACAAAAATCTAGCTCTGCTGAGCCGTTTCCACCAGAGCTGTGCTGACCGAGGTGAGGTAAATGAAGCGATTCTATTGGTTCTTTACAAACACATCCCTCGCTACGCATCCTCGCACATCTCTGGTGGAAACGCAGCCTGACTTTGCAGTGCAAGATGACGACAATGTTGAGAAAAATACAGATTTTGAACTAGCGAATCCTCCACCTACTTTTGATGTACACAACGAAGAAGATGATGACAGGAGTATGCATGAGGAATCATCTCTCGTCCCAGTGATGTCTCAAACCGCTTCAGCTACTGAATCAGGTGTGCTCCTGATGACTAGAAGTGCAGAACCAGCGCACCTTCCATTAAGCACCTGCATTAATTGACACACAAACCACACCACCGTCAAATTCTGGTGCTAAAAAGTCTCCACTGTTAGTACCATCCTCTTCACGTTCAGCTCCATCGAGTCTAGCATTACTCGCCTTGACTGTACTACAATCTAAACTCTCACGGGGATTAGTAGTTGAACCAACTCCACATTCAATTTTGCCCCATACTGAATCACCAATGTTACCGTCATCGACTTTCAATAATGAATTGTATGATAGTTCGGTCTCATCTACTTTAACAGGGCCACAAGTCACACGCCCACAAGTCACACGCGTGACACGCTCATTAGTTTCATAATTTTGTGTCAAACCGGCCGACATCAGTCCCTTACCCAAAATTCAGTCAAAATGCAAGAAACCTGGCCAAGAAACACAGCTCCGAGGTGGAAAACCTTTATTGGTGACCAGTTCACCGTACAAAAATGAATTACAAGAACAGCTCATCAAAAATCAAGCAATACCAGGGACCTCTAAAAGTAATACAAAAACCAAGAAACTTAATAAAAAGAATACTAAATAAAAAAATAATGAATAAATGGAATAAGAATACTAAAACGACTATACAAAAAACTGTTAAGAAAAAGGAGAAATCTGCTAAAGAAAACGAAAAAAAAGAGCCCTGTAAAAAAGAAGACAAATGATAAAGGAAATAAAAAAAAGAAGATAGCTGTAAAGAAGAAGATTTTACAAAGTAGTTCATCCAGTGAAGTAGACGAGGAAGAGCTGCTATTGATGAGTTCCGACGAAAGCCACACTAGTGAAGACGCGCAGTGCATTTATTGCCTTAGTGAATGGTCTAACGACATTGCTGGAGACAAGTGGATCAGGTGTACTAGATGTTTCCGGTGGTGTCATGAGTTGTGTGCTGGTGTAGAGCCGCACACATCAGTGCGCATTACATTCTGTTGTGATCTTTGTAAAGACTAGGTGTACCTTTTTTTAATAAATATTTTATGCGATTTATTTTATTTTATTGTTAGGGATGAATCGCCATGCAAATTTCTCATACATCATATCCCAATGTGGGATATCCCATAATAGGTACATTCCCCAATGTGGGATATCCCATAATAGGTACATGCCCCAATATGGAATATCCCATGATGGGGGTATATGGTATCCCATATTGAGATACACTTTATTTTTTAGTATTTTTTCTCAATTGCAACATTTTCATCGGTATTTACAAAAGTATGAATGGTAGAAGAATCCAATTTCATAGCAATGTAAAATATAACATTTCGAATAAATCGTTCTTAGTTGGAGTAGAACTGCATTACAGGTTTTAGGGAAACAGATGTTCATACAAAACTATCCCATAATGGGGCCCGCTCCCCTATTTTAATAATAATAAAAAAAAAATAAAAAAAAATGTTTATTTTCAGACGATTACAGCCCATTTATGTTAGTATCATAATCTTACGACCTATGTTAGTAAATACACATTAAATACAAAACTTGGTCGGGCTATGTAGGCTTTCGATGCTCTATCAGTATTTTAATAATAATAATAAAAAAATGTTTATTTTCAGACGATTACAGCCCATTTATTTTAGTATCATAATCTTACGACCTATGTTTGTTATAGTATCTAGCAATATAGAAAATGCAACTATGCAGCGACCCCGTTGCCCTTCTTAGTAACAAGCCTTACACGCGGAGACAGAATTGCTGACGCGAGATGACGCAATGCAGCCGTACTTACACGTGGAGACAAAACTGCTGACTTGATGAGGCGATGTTCGTCACATGCAACCGGATGCCAGTTTTACCCGATACTCGTGTAATAGCCGTAGATCATTCTGATTCTACCATCGGTCGGAACCACTTACTTTTAATTGTAATTTTTGTATTAATTAAATTTAGTTAAAAATCATTTTGGTTTTTTTTGGGTCCTCCGGCAGCGACTTCCTTATTTGGCGCAGTCGGTAGGATGCTCGAGGCGTCTCGAAATAGCTAATTAGGGTGGTTCTCGCATCGAATATCGTACCCTTACCGCTAAATCGCTACCGCCGTCGCGAGCGATCGCGTTCGCCGAGTATCCTGAAAGAAGAACCTGACGTCGTGCCCGGAGGAGAAATCCAGACATCGATCCCAGAGGTGCTGAAATGCAGTTGATGTAAGTACACTAAAAATTGTTTTTGTGTGTTGCTCTCAACTTCCCTTTTCCTATAGTTAGTATTAGTAATTAGCAATCATTTTTCACCCTAAGCAAACTACTCCCAGAGGGCCTGTGCGCTCTAGAGAAGCACGTAGGTTAGACTTAGACTCGAATAGAGATATTAGCGAAGATTCTAATAGTATTAGTAATAGTTTAAATAGCAGCGTTAGGTCTGTAAGTTCCGAATTTAACACTATGGCAGACGCAGATATAATTTATAAAACCCTACGTTTAGTGCCAAGTTTTGATGGCAATCCGCACATTTTGCCAAGATTTATTCAGCTTTGTGACCAAATTGTTTCTGAGTATATAGATGCTAATCCTGGTAACGAATTAGCGCGGCTGTGCCTTATTAACGGTATACTAAATAAAATAACCGGCCCAGCCGCTCAGATTATTAACGCGAATGGTATACCTGAAGATTGGGCCAATATCAAAAAGGCTTTGATTAACAACTTCGCAGACCAACGGGATGAGACCACACTTTATAACGATCTTATGCTAGCTACCCAAGGAAATGTTTCTCCCCAGGAGTTTTATGACCGTTGTGTTTCATTATTCTGCACTATCATGACATATGTCACCCTACACGAGACGATACCTACCACCGTAGAAGCCAAGCGCGCACTATACAAAAAATTAACCATGCAAGCATTTGTTCGCGGCTTAAAGGAACCTTTAGGATCTCGTGTACGATGTATGCGTCCTGATAGCGTTGAGAAAGCCCTTGAATTCGTACAAGAGGAATTGAACGTAATGTATCTAATAAATCGAAACGAAACCGAAAGGAAATCTGGTAACATACCTAGATCTTTGCCTTTTTCACCCATGAATAATTCTAGTAGTTTACAACAAAAACAGTTCAATTCAGCTGTACGAACCGGGCCTGTTAACAATTTTCAGCCACCGCAGCAGCTATGGAAACCAAATACTTTTCAAGGCAACGTGCAACCTTTTAACAGTTTTAATAGGCCCGCCACTCTCGGTAACGGTGTAGGTATGCCCACGCGCACGCAACAAATGTTCCGAGGGCCACCACCAGGGTATAATCGCTTCAACAATTTCCAACCGCAACCTAGAACATTCCAGCAGCCGTATACGGGCCCTAAGCCCATGAGCGGTGTTAGTCACTTTGTACCGAAAGAAAAACCCTCCTTCGGTCAGATAGCAGGTCATGACTGGCGTAAAAGCGGTAACCCGCCCCCTAACAACTATTTTAAGTCAAAGGAAATGAATATGAACGAGTGTGGTTACCACAGTGAACAACACTATTACCCTGATTATTTTGACGAACCCAATTGTAACTTGTACGGCGATGGCACGGAATATTACAATGTAGAGCCAACCCCTTATACTTATTATGAGAATCCTAATTATGGTTACCCGGAACATAGCCAGTCTTGCGAAAGTCCTATTCCTGGACCTAGTTCTGAACCAGAGCAGGATTTTCAGGAGCGCGGGATATTAAGCAAATTAAAATAGAAGTAAATCTCCAAACACAAAGGCAGCTCCCATATCTGCAAATTTCACAGCCGCCCCTAAAACTATTACTTGACACAGGGGCAAATCAATCATTTATTAGCCCAGAAGCTGTGAAGCAATTTTATAATAATTTTCCCCTTAACTACGAACCTTTTGAAGTTACGAACATCCATGGGTCTGCGCGAAGCGATCATACCATAGATATCCCGACTTTCAGCGAATTTCAAGAGCTCGATTCCATGAAACTATACGTTTTTAAATGTCACTATTATTTTGATGGAATTATAGGATTAGATTTGCTAGAGAAATGGGAATCTAAAATTGACCTTAAAGATAGAGTGTTGATAACGCGTAATTCTATTAACGAAATCAAGATGCATAATTCACGTAATGCTAATCTTTACGAGGATATTATACCAGCCAATTCATCGAAATTACTTAGAGTACCCATTAACTTTCACGATGGAGAGGCATTAATACCCGAACAGAGAATTTCTAACTGTACCATCAGAGATTGCCTTACCACTGTAAAGAATAACCGCGGATTTTTAGAAATTACTATTCCAACGTCTAATGATGTAATATTTTCAATGGACCGAGCCGTACAAGCAGAGGTTTATAATACTCAGTGTGATGCAAAATACTCTCACAGAAGTCCGCATACGTACATAGATCAGTTTCCCGAACGTGCCAAATTTGTTATCTCTCAGTTACGTACCGAACACCTTAATGTGGAGGAACGGGCTAATTTAGAGACTCTATGCAGTAAATACGCCGATATATTCTACATAGAGGGAGAAGCCCTGACTTTCACAAATAAAATTAAACATAAAATTCGTACCTCGGATGAAATACCAGTACACGGTAAAAGCTATCGTTACCCGTATATCCATAGGAACGAAGTTAGGAGTCAAATAAACAAAATGCTGGAACAGGGTATAATTAGACCCTCCGAGTCCGCCTGGAGTTCACCTATCTGGGTAGTGCCAAAGAAGGGTGACGCGTCAGGCAAGACTAAGTGGCGTCTAGTCGTAGATTTTCGTAAGCTAAACGAGAAAACCTACGACGATAAGTATCCTATCCCGAATATAAACGATGTGTTGGACAAACTGGGAAACTGCCAGTACTTTACCACCTTGGACTTGGCTAGCGGATTCTACCAAGTTGAAATGGACCCGGCGGACATCCCTAAGACCGCTTTTTATGTCGAAAATGGGCACTATGAGTTCCTGAGAATGGCAATGGGCCTCAAGAACGCTCCATCATCATTTCAGCGCGTCATGGATAACGTCCTGAAAGAACTGCAGAATACCGTTTGCTTGGTATACTTGGACGATATTGTAGTCTTCAGTACTTCGCTCCAAGAACACATGACCAATTTGGAGAAAGTATTTATGAAGCTACGCGAATCTAATTTCAAAGTCCAGCTAAATAAGTCCGAGTTCCTCAAACTAGAAACCTCTTTCCTAGGCCATGTAGTAACCAGAGAAGGCATTAAGCCACAACCCGACAAGATAATAGCCATCCAAAAATACCCAATCCCGACTACACCCAAAGAAATCAAGCAATTCTTAGGTTTAGTCGGCTACTATAGAAAGTTTATACCTGATTTTGCCCGTATTACCAAACCTCTCACTCAGTGTCTAAAGAAAGGCAGAAGAGTAGTAATGACCCCTGAGTACACTGAAAGTTTCGAAATGTGCAAGACGCTCATTACCAACGATCCGATTTTGCAGTACCCTGATTTCTCAAAAGATTTCATCCTGACAACAGATGCTTCTAACGTCGCTCTTGGCGCTATCCTATCACAGGGTACTATAGGCTCCGATAAACCCGTGTGCTACGCTTCTCGCACTCTAAATGAGAGCGAAATCAACTACAGTACGATTGAGAAAGAGCTTCTCGCTATAGTCTGGGCAGTCAAATATTTCAGACCCTACCTATACGGTAGAAAATTCAAAATAGTAACAGATCACAAACCACTCCAGTGGGTTATGAACCTGAAAGAGCCCAATTCTCGACTGACTAGATGGAAGCTTAAGCTATCTGAATATGACTTCACTGTCATTTATAAAAAAGGTTCTAGCAATACCAATGCTGATGCTCTCTCCCGCATCCAAATCCATAATGAAGAAACGAGCTCTATGGCAGTGAACGCATCCGAACGTCCACCCTCAGAAGGCGACTCATCAACCTTAACTGCACATACCAGTCAGGAAAACCCTATACTTGAAATTCCTATTGTTGACGAGCCACTAAATAAATTCCATAGGCAGATCTTCATCACTGTTGTTGGCGACCTCAAAAAGCGCCCAACAGCATCGAAGCCATTCGATACTCATACTAGAACTTCTGTACAAGTATCTCAAACTAATTTAGAAGATGATATCGTAAATGTCATCAAGGAATATGTCAATCCTAAAGTGAAAACAGCCCTGTTAATCAGTCCTGCCTTATCCATGTATGACATCATTCCTATCATTCAAGAAAAGTTTAGAAGTTCTTCCATGAATTTAGTTTTGGCCAAAAGAGAGGTAGAGAATATTAAGGAATATCTACAACAGCAGGACATTATCAAACATTACCATGATGGGAAAACTAACCATCGTGGCATCAATGAGTGCTACTTAGCCCTATCTCATAAGTATTACTGGCCAAAAATGAAGGAGGACATAACTAAATTTATTAACAACTGTACCGTTTGTGGGCAAGCTAAATACGATCGCCACCCAATTAAACCACAGTTCAACCTAGTACCACCTGCTACTAAACCATTCGAAACCGTTCACATAGACCTTTTGAGTATCCAATCGGAGAAATACTTAACAATAGTGGACGTGTTCTCGAAGTATGCACAAGCATACCACATAAGAGATGGTACAGCTGTTACCATACTGCAGGCTTTACTAAAGTTTGCAACTCATCATGGCTTACCACTAACCATAATATCGGACAACGGTACGGAATTCACCAACCAATTGTTTAGCGAATTTGTAAAGTTACACGGAATTAATCATCACCGCACCTTAGCACATTCCCCAAACGATAATGGCATCGTGGAGAAGTTTCATTCAACTTTGTTAGAACATTTACGCATTTTAAAGCTAACGCATAAAGGTGAGGATGTAACTACTCTCGTACCATACGCCATCTTAGCCTATAATAGCGCGATCCATAGTTTTACCAAATGCCGTCCATTTGATATAATAACCGGGCATTTCGATCCGCGAAATCCCCTCAACATAGACTTATCGAAACATCTCATGCAACAGTACACTCAAAATCATAGGGAGCAAATGAAAACAATTTACGAAGCCATAAATACGGATTCTTTATCCAGTCGCAGTAGAATAATAGAAAACCGTAACAAAAACCGCGATCCCGAAATCGAATATCAACCCCAGCAACGCATCTATATTAGCAACCCATTAGCGAACCGCCAAAAGACAGCCCCTAGGTATACCCAAGACACCGTCTTGGCTGATTTGCCAATACACATATACACTTCTAAAAAACGCGGCCCCATTGCTAAAAACCGTTTGAAAAGGGTACCTAAAAGCGCTCAATTGTTACAGGGTGCTACTGGTCCTGACTGCTCGTTTGATAGCAGCCCAGGAAACGAACCCGGAAATAACATTCGAGAACCTAGATGATGGCCCGGGACTGCTACCTTTTCGCCTTGGTGGGACTAAGCTAATCACGCACTACCATACCTTCCTGCAATTCATTAAGCTAGATGATATTGACGGTAAAATTGCTCTATTAGGGGACCAATTAAATAATTTTAAGAAGTATTTAGTTGATGGTATACATGTGCTTCACGAAATCCAAATAGATTATCTCTCTAATAAATTAAGTAAAATTATAAGCTACATACAAACGTTAAAACCAAATCGTGTAAAGCGAGGTCTCATTGATGGTCTGGGTTCTATAATAAAAGGTATAACAGGTAATCTAGACTACTCTGATGCAATAAAATACGACAAAGCTCTCAAAATCTTACAAGATAATAACTACCAGATCCAGGAGGAATTTAATAATCATATTAGTTTAAGTAAAGAGTGGATGACCCAACATTCCGATATTATCATGCAGCTTGTAGAAAATCAATCCAAATTGAATGAGACTGTAATAGCTCTACTAGATAAAGACCTTAATAGAGAATATAATCTTATAACATTTGCAAAATTTAGCCAATGCTTAACATTAATAAGTGAGAACTTAGATGAGATACTTAATGAGTTAATTAGAATAGAAAACATTTTAGCATTCATACATAGTTCAAGCCCGCATCATTCCATGATTAATATAGAAAGTCTAGGACATATGGTTAAAAAGTTAGTTAAGGTTTATGGTAAAGATAAGGTATTAGATTTAGAGCTTAGAGAATATTACGAAATAATTAAACCCGGCTACTACTATTCGGGTAATCAAATAGTTATCTCATTTAAATTTCCTATTTTCGCTGTAGATAATTACGACCTGTACAAGTTATCCCTAGTCCCTAACAAGTTCAAGCATGTACTTATCCCTCCTTACCCGTTGATTGCAACAAACAGGAATGGTTATGTGTACATAGAGGCTGAATGCCCGAAGTATAACAACTGGTACCTCTGCGAAGACAAGATGGACCACCAACTACGACGGGATCCAGACTGTATCCAGAACCTCATCATCAACCAAGTCCTACATAAATCTTGCGAAGTTAGGACCGTATTCCTGTCGAAAATATCGATGGAAGAGCTGAACGAAAAACACTACATCTTATCGTTCCCCTACGAGACAAAAATTCACACCATATGCGGCCGGGAAGATTACAGCACTCTAAATGGCAGTTATCTAGCTACTATACCGACAGGATGCTACCTGTACACTCCAGAGTTCACCATCACTAATCTCAATGATCACGTAGAAGGACAACCCATAAAGATCACGAAGATACAATACACTGAAGATAACCAATCGAATGCTACTCGGATCAATCTTAGATCCAGCGATCTTAGGAAGCTGCATAACGCCCAATTCAACATTATGTCGCAGCCTCCGTTACAACTGCAGCCGGTATCTCAAGAGTACTTGTACCACACCACCATCCCGTTCTACATCATATTCGCCTGTATTCTCATAGCCGGGATACTGGTACTTCTGAAACGATACAAATTATTGAAATGCAAAGGCAAGAAACTGGAAATCCTGGATAGCACATACGCACAACCTGAAGAATCAGAAGCGCCAAAGGGACACTCAGCAATATTTTCTCAGTTCAAACTTCAAAAATAATTGCTGAACTGTCGGTGGAGGTGTTATAGTATCTAGCAATATAGAAAATGCAACTATGCAGCGACCCCGTTGCCCTTCTTAGTAACAAGCCTTACACGCGGAGACAGAATTGCTGACGCGAGATGACGCAATGCAGCCGTACTTACACGTGGAGACAAAACTGCTGACTTGATGAGGCGATGTTCGTCACATGCAACCGGATGCCAGTTTTACCCGATACTCGTGTAATAGCCGTAGATCATTCTGATTCTACCATCGGTCGGAACCACTTACTTTTAATTGTAATTTCTTTGTAATTTTTGTATTAATTAAATTTAGTTAAAAATCATTTTGGTATCTTTTGGGTCCTCCGGCAGCGACTTCCTTATTTTGTTAGTAAATACACATTAAATACAAATACAAATCAAAACCATAAAATTAAATGTCAGCATGTTTATTTTGTGGACAACTCACCCACCTAGACCTCTCACATGCAGGTCGGTGAATCGCCCCAGTCGGTGAATCGCCCCAAAACTGCTGAGTCCATCCTGTCTGCTATCATTTTCAGGATGCTGCTACGGCTCCCCCGCATACCATGCACCACAGACATGTTTTCTTTCGCATTATTGCATAGAAATCTTCTATGTGTGCGTCTGCAAACATGCCTGGCACTACAGTACCGGGGCAGCCGCACCAGAGCCCTGAAAATGTTATTATACTGCACTCTAAGTGCATTATACGTTTTCTGTTTGAACCTGACCCATAGACCACTCGTGTAAAAACTTTGACAGTAGGCTTTAAAAAGCGTTAATTTGACGTTCAATGTTAATTTTGATTGTTTTTCTTTAATTACTGAATTTAATGAGATGAAAGGAGATCATTCACGTTTCATACATTTTTGGGCCAATTCTGAAAGTGCCGGCCAGAAAAAAATAATGTAATATTCGCATAGAACACACAATTTCTAGCAAAAAATACTACTACATTAACCCTGTGCGTGCTATGGTTTTGTTGTTACATGCTTTTAAAATACGAGAAAAATGTTATTTTGATGATGTATTTTGATACATTTCATTACAGAATAGTGATTTGTTTTTACGTTATTCTGTTGTAATAAGAAAGAATTATCATTTTACTAATTATCTACGTACCAACGCACAAACAAAACGTACCTAACGATTCACAACAAGTCCAAACTTGTTTCAAAAAACTTAGACAAAGGTGCCGCGCGTGCAGCCCCCCAGGCTCAAGCGACAGGTACCTGGCAAATCACCCCGCCACCTCCCGACGCCCGATGGGTGCGATGGGGCCCTACCACCAACCCCGGGGTCCAAGCCAGCCTCACCTGCGGGTGGTGCACCTGCTGATAAACGGACGAGGTCATGGCGCGCAGAAAAGGAAAATTCGAAACTAAACCCTGTACCAACCCGCCAGCGTGATACAGTAAGGCCAAATATCCTCCTATGATACACACAACAAAACAACGGCCCCCAGTTCCCGGCACTCCCGCTGTTCCCGATCACGGCAGCGGTTGGAGTGACGGCGGGCGAGGGGGTGCTAAGAATCTCCGGGTTACACGGGAGGCTGCCATACAAAACTGACCCTGGCTACGTTTAATAGAACTACTCTGCGCCTGGACAAGCGGCTCACCGAACTTGAGGTAGAACTAGGTCGTATTAACTGGCACATCCAGTATTGTGCGAGGTCCGAAGAAAGGGGGAGGACACGCTAACCCTAAAGACACCTAAGTAAAACAGGTCGCCTGATGCACGACCTGTTTTACTTTCGGGAAAGTGACGGAAGACATTCTTCCAAAGGCGGGATTTGCTTTATGGTGAAAAATGACCTCGTTAGCAGCTTTGCGGAGATCAGCAGTGTTTCGCCTCGGGTAGCGTACTTAATACTGAGACTCACCAACAGGTACACCCTGAAGGTGTTACAAGTGTACGACCCGACCTCGAAAAGCACTGTCGAGGCAGTTGAGACCGTGTACGAGGACATAGCAAAAGCACTACATGGTACTGCCAAGACTCACTAGTCTGCCAAAACTACAGCGTTGTGATGGGGGACTTCAATACCAAAGTGGGAGTACAAGAACGCGGCGAAACGAAGATCGGCCCTTTTGGTGTAGGGCGCAGAAATGACAGGGGCCATATGCTTGTCAGTTTTCTTGAGTCTCAGGGGCTCTTCTTGATGAACTCTTTCTTTAAGAAGAAGCCCCACTGAAAATGGACTTGGCGATGCCCCGACAAGGTCACAAGGAACGAGATAGACTTCATCATGACGGACAGGAAGTCTATATTTAGAGATGTCTCTGTGGTTAACAGGTTTAATACCGGTGGTGATCACCGACTTGTACGAGCATCTCTGAATTTGGACTTCCGAGCTGAAAGGGCCCGTATGATGAAGCCTACTCTCCGACCTACCGCGCTCCAGTTAGCCTCAGGGGCTGAGAGGTTCCAGTTACAGAACTTTAAAATCGTTTTGATCTGCTGGAAACCACTGGCAATATTCACGATAAGGCTGACAATGTGGTCAGGACGCTACAGCAAGTGTCCCGAAGGTTTTTGTCCGGAAAAAGCAATAACAGGTGCTCTAAGCTCTCGCCCGGGACTCTCGAAATTATGAAAATAAGACGGGAAACGCCATCTACGCACTCGTCTTCGTCAGACCAGCGGGATCTAAATCTCAGAATCCAAAGGCGATACGACGCGACCTTAGACGCTATAACACCAGCATCGTCGAGGCAGCGATCGAGCAAAGTATTTGCCCAACAGCTTGGAATACCCCGTCTGATGAAACTGACGACAGCGGATGGCAGAACTGTGACCTCAAGGTTCGAGATTCTCGAGGAAATTAAGAGCTTTTACAGAGACCTGTATGCATCACGGACAAAAAGGCCGACGAGTAGGACCCTACTGGTTGTGACCACCGAGTCCCACTATCGCGCCACTATAACGAGGACATTCCGGACATCGATCAGGGCGAGGTGAGGGCGGCTCTCGGGCAACTTAAAAACAAGAAGTCCCCTGGGGAGGACGGAATTACAACTGAACTACTGAAGGCGGGGGGAGGGGGGGGGGCTCCGGTTCTCAAGGAGCTGACGAGTTTGTTTAATTCGGTCCTCCAACAGGAACAAACACCTGAAGCGTGGAGCGGGAGTGCGGTGGCTCTATTCTTCAAGATAGGTGATAAGACCTTGCTGAGGAATTACAGACCCATCTCACTCTTTTGCCATGTTTACAAGTTGTTCTCCAGAGATGTCACAAACCGGCCTCGCCGGAAGGCTCGACGAGTTTCAGCCAAAGGAGCAAGCCGGATTTCGAAAAGGCTTCAGAACCGTGGACCACATCCATACTGTACGGCAGATTGTACAGAGAACAAACGAGTACAATCAGCCGCTGTGTATGGCTTTTGTGGACTACGAGAAGGCCTTTGACTCTGTCGAAATAAAATACTCTTTATCTTTATTTTACATGCTCCTTTATGTAGGAACGAGAAATCAAAATTGGGCATAAAATATGCCTCTGCCTCACCCTTCGGAGAAACAGGTATAATTATATGTATGTGTGCTTATATGTGTGCTGAAAGACATAATTAATAAAATAAATCACTATTCAACTGCTAATATCAATTAGAATGACACCTTCGAAATAACATTTTTCACGAATTTTAAAAGCATGTAACAAAAAATCCATAGCACGCACAGGGTTAATGTAGTAGTATTTTTTGCTAGAAATTGTGTGTTCTATGCGAATATCACATTTTCTTTTTCTGGCCGGCACTTTCAGTTTTTGGTCCAAAATGAATGAATGATGCATGTGAGTAGTTGAATTAATAAACTAATTATTGGAATACATTTTACTAAACAAATCCTTTAGGACGACGCGTGATATTTGACTGCTTAGTAAACAGTGATCTATTCGTGGTAAATTGTCCTATAACCCTTTAATTACTAACGGAACATCATTGATACTTGGCAACATGTTGCAGGCACTTACAAGGTTTGTACAAACGTGAAATCTAGACCACAAAGTGCATACTTTATGAACTACGACCTAATAAGCTTATTTTACGTTTATATTTTTATCTTTTAAACCCTACGATTTTTTCTAAATCTGTTTTTAAACAAAAATAAACAAATTCAAAACAACGTATGTAAAAATCTACAGCTCTCTCTCTATACAGGATTACAGGAAAAGTCGTGCTAGATCCGTTAAGGGCGTGGAGTACCCATTATTTCTGACTAATTTCACTATGAAACACCCTACCCTAAACTTAACCCTGTTCGAGATATTCGACTTTTAATATTTTTATTGAAAATTGCCGATTTTTAGGTTACAAAATTTTTTATTTTTATTTTGGGCGCCTTATTTATTATTTTTGTTGCTTTTTGACATGTGTAATAAGATGCTCCAAAACGTCAATCATTGAAATAGTGCATAAATTAATTGAACATGTCGTAGAAGACAAGTGAAAGTTAAGAAAATAAAAACAATATTGACAAGTTTATTTTTCTCTAAGGGATATGTAAAAAAAATATTACAGCAGTCGTTCGGCAGATGTTTTTTTAACCGACTTCAAAAAAGGAGGAGGTTACTCAATTCGACCGTATATATGTTTTTTTTTTAATATCTACATTTCATCAGCTATCTAACGACGTATAGCAATGTAGGGTTGTATTTAAATTCATTGAAAAAAACTTAGTTTCAAAAGCGACAGTGGAGAAGAAAATTAATACTTAGCCCTAAAAAGTAAAATAAAACAATAGGAAAAGATGAAATGTCATTTATTAAACAAGGTTTTTACACAACTTTTTCATACTCTACAGTTCATGTTCAACATGGTCGCCTCGGTTATGAATACATTTTCGCATCCTTCTACGGAGACCAGTCTTTACTACTCCAGTGGTCAATGTTGTCCTCATTTGATTGGCTGCGTCCACAATCCTTTCTCTTAATTCTTCCACAGACGAAACTGGATTTGGCTCGCTGTACACAAGACTTTTCATAACCCCCCACACATGAAAATCCATGGGGGTTAAGTCCGGACTTCTTGCTGGCCATGGCAACGTCCCACCTCGTCCTATCCATTTATTTGGGTAAGTTGCGTCCAGCCAGTCTCGGTCACTTCTTCTGAAATGGGCAGGGCAGCCATCATGCTGGAACCACATGTCCCTGATTAAGTTTAGTGGCAGATCATCCAGCAGATCATTTAAGTCTCCTCTTAAAAAGTTTTCGTATGTTTCCCCATTTAAAGTGTCCGGGAGAAAGTAAGGTCCAATTAAATAATTGGAGATAATGCCCATCCACACATTCACGCTGAATCGACGCTGGGACCCCGTCACTCTTTTCTTATTGGGATTCTTCAGTGCTTTTGGGGCCCAGTAATTTGCGTTGTGATAATTTGTTATTTCATCTTTATCAAATTTGGATTCATCTGTCAACAAGATGTTTTTTAAAAAATTTGGGTCTTCTATGTCAGCATTCAGCATAAATCTGCAGAAATCTATCCTCCTCGCCGGGTCTCCCTCTTCAACAACGTGTACCGGAGTGTAATGGTACGGGTATAGGCCAGCAGTATGCACTGTAAACCACACTCTCCATTGCGAAAGTCCCAGATCACGGGCAACAATATTAGTGGAAGTAGTTGGATCCGCTCGAAAGCGTTGCACTATCTCATTGTCCTGTTCTTCTCGCTATTAATTCGTGGTCTTCCCAAATCCGTACTTCGTCTCGAAATAGAGCCATTTTCTCGAAGTCTTCAATAAACTCTGTCAAAAACGGCCACATCTGGCACTCGACGACCGGGGTAGCGAATTATGTATTCGTTGCGAGCTTGCGCAGACACACAATCACAGTATCCGTAACAAATAAGCATATCCGCATATTCCTCAGGTGTATAGGACGTCATCTTCAACACTTCCGTATCACAAGTACAAATCAGAGTCCGGTTAACAAGCACAGTAGTCACAAATAAGAAGAAATGGTCCAGAATCACAGCCAAGTCGAGAAAAAGAGCAAAACGATATCACATCTACTATGTACGAAGCACAAAAGCAGACTAACAACCCAAACAATATCACGTGTTGTATTCCCAACCCCAACCGGTCACTATGTTCTTTCATTCACACTTGCATAAATTGTCACTTGTCTCGCTGGCACGGTGCGTCTTAACTTGAAGGACAATAGGCGCGGGACCATTAGAACTGCTACCTGAAGCGTCCCAACTACTTTTTTTTCTACGAATTGTAATACAAACCCTTTTTTTTTTTCTAAGCGTGTGAAAAATCCTACATGGATGCTATGTCGGACTCCTACCGACTAAAAAACACACGCGTGACACTAAAACCGCCAAATCCAGTTTCGTCTGTGGAAGAATTAAGAGAAAGGATTGTGGACGCAGCCAATCAAATGAGGACAACATTGACCACTGGAGTAGTAAAGACTGGTCTCCGTAGAAGGATGCGAAAATGTATTCATAACCGAGGCGGCCATGTTGAACATGAACTGTAGAGTATGAAAAAGTTGTGTAAAAACCTTGTTTAATAAATGACATTTCATCTTTTCCTATTGTTTTATTTTACTTTTTAGGGCTAAGTATTAATTTTCTTCTCCACTGTCGCTTTTGAAACTAAGTTTTTTTCAATGAATTTAAATACAACCCTACATTGCTATACGTCGTTAGATAGCTGATGAAATGTAGATATTTTAAAAAACATCTGCCGAACGACTGCCGTAATATTTTTTTTACATATCCCTTAGAGAAAAATAAACTTGTTACTATTTTTTTTATTTTCTTAACTTTCACTTGTCTTCTACGACATGTTCAATTAATTTATGCACTATTTCCATGATTGACGTTTTGGAGCATCTTATTACACATGTCAAAATGCAACAAAAATAATAAATAAGGCGCCCAAAATAAAAATAAAAAATTTTGTAACCTAAAAATCGGCAATTTTCAATAAAAATATTAAAAGTCGAATATCTCGAACAGGGTTAAGTTTAGGGTAGGGTGTTTCATAGTGAAATTAGTCAAAAATAATGGGTACTCCACGCCCTTAACGGATCTAGCACGACTTTTCCTGTAATCCTGTATAACCGCTTTATATGAAAACTAGCTAATGGCCAAACGTTCGCGTAGCGGAAACTTGAATTTCTCCGAAGTTTATGGATACACTAATTTTATTCATACATACACAATTACACACAAATACACACTAATTGTTGGACACATTTTTTTCTTCTAAGTGCATGGATTAAAAAAAAGGTCCGCCAGGACAACGTTCGCGCAGCGGAATCAGTTTTTGACGAATTTCTCCACAATGGCTGCATACACAATTTTCTTTTTACAGTACACAATTACACGACGTCATATACTAAATATCTGCATAATTCAAATCTTTAAATTCAACAACATTCCGCTGCGCGAACGCACACGAAGAATTGGCGTTATGTAAGCCAATATTTTACTTTAGGCTACCCCTAGCCTACTGCAATGTTGCCGGAAGAAGGTCAGGCACCTTTGTAGCTAGTTTTAATTTGTTTGGTGAAGAATTGGCGTTATGTAAGCCAATATGAAGCGCTCGTGGCCCCGCGGACTCAGTGTTCTGTAAACGATCACTGCAGTAAGCAACATTTACTATGGCCGGATATGGATGGGTGACCACCACGTGGACCACTCTGTGACATTTATTTACGAGCGTTTCCGTGCTTCGGAAGGCACGATAAGCCGTTGGTCCCGGCTGTCAGTAAAATGACAGTCGTTAAGCCAAGTTGAAGGCCTTACGGGCGGCTTGAAAAATTTCAACTGTGGGTCGTCACAACCTGCGTCAGGGTCGGCAGCGCGTGTGTAGCGCCTCTGGTGTTGCAAACGTCTATAGGCTACGGTTACCAACCTTCCGGTGGGCCGTAAGCTTGTCTGCCACCTAAGTAGTATAAAAAAAAAATTTTACTTTCCTCGCCTACCGCAATGTTGCCGGAAGAACGTCAGGCACTCCCACCTGTCGCAAGCGGCAGCCGCCCCTTAGTTCCGTCTGGAGAGATTCCACAGGTGGCTAGTCCCATCCTGACAGCGTGCCTGATGTTCTTCCGTCAACATTGCGGTAGGCGAGGGGTAGTCTAAAGTAAAATATTGGTTTACTTAACGCCAATTCTTCACCCAACAAATAAAAACCATAGCTACCTACTTTGTTTTTCAAATTAAAGAATTCCAACTGCTGGTCACAATTACTTGTTTCCACACTACGCCTTTCCATTTCAACACGGCAATAGGCTCGCTACTAATAGATCGCAAGGCATAGGCGCTAGTCATGAATAAAGTTTCTGCCTACCACAATATTACTACGTCATAACTTGCACAGCATCTGAAGCGTTTACACTTTTCGAAATTCATTTGTGAACTTACCCTGATATTATTCTGGTGACTCAGTATACGATATGAACCAGTCCGGAGGACTTGCAGATGCGCGACTGGCTTCGATTTCAACTTCTTGTGCTTGTGCTGGGGAGCACACTGGAACGACTGAACTATTACAATCATTGACAGTCACATGATGATAGAACTCGACATCTTCCGGAGACGATTTTGTTATTATTGTGTATTAAAAATTATTTTTTTTTAGGAAAAGCAAAATATGTGCCAGAAACAGAGCATTATAATGATGATGTAACGCAAATGGATAGTCCTCCATCAAATAAACGCCCAGATCTAGAAGGTGAGTCCATAACTCGTGGTATTTGTATAAAAATTGGGCAGGCACAGTATAGAATAATAGATAGTGTATAATAATAATAATCTACCAGTATAAGTATATAATATATATAACTCAACTCAACGGTGACTGACTGACTAACATAGTGATCTATCAACGCACAGCCCATAATATATATATATAGTGATAAATAGTAGAAACCCATAGGTATATTCATTCGGCACGGTGGCGCACAGTGAGACGAAAATAGCTGTTTCATAGACATGGAGAATTAGAGACTTGAGTTTTTAAATATAGTTTTTTTTAGTGGAAATGGGTAGTTTGATCAATTCTATACTATAAAATGAATTATGAGATAATTTGATCTACAATGGCCGGTCCATGGATGGGTGACCATCCTTGTAATCACTTTGTGACATTTATTTGAGCGTTTCCGTGCTTCGGAAGGCACGTTAAGCCGTTGGTCCCGGTTGCCAGTAAAATGGCAGTCGTTAAGCTAAGTTGAAGGCTTTATTTGTCCCGGTTGCCAGTAAAATGGCAGTCGTTAAGCTAAGTTGAAGGCTTTATTTCAACAGCAGGCAGTCACAACCTGCGCCTGTCCATTTAAACACGGCAATACGGCTCACCACCTATTACGTGGGACAAATTATACAAAAAGGTGAAATGTGGGCATTTAATATGACTCTGCCTACCCCTTCGGGGATAAAGGCGTGACCATATGTGTGTACTTAGGCTAGATGATCGCGCCTCGCGGGTCGAAGCCCAATGGTTGATAATGGACTGTTGGTTTTATTTATTCATCGCTGTGAGAACTTTCTTAACGCGATGCAGGACTTCTATTTGTCTTTGCTATGTATATGGTCGCCACATACCTACGACAACAACCTTGAGCGAATAAACTACTCAAAATGCACGATAGCGAGGTTGCCTTATTCTCGTAATGCGTTCTTGTTTGATTACAAATACAAGATAGACATTTTTGAAAAAATACTTAAGCTATATCATTTTACACGAACGAACTAAAATACTGACTATTTACTGACTGAACTGAACTGACGAATGAACTAAAAATTTCCTTCCTAGCCAAAAAATCTTTAGTTTTTATTTCTTTGTTCGGTTTGTATGAAGAAATCGTAGAAATGGCAGTGTTGCCATTCAATTAAAGTGGTGTTCGCTTCACGAACGCCACAAAATAAAATAAAATAAATAAAATAAAATTTATTACCTTCGAAATTTTTAAAAAAATATTTAGGTTTGTCAAAATTTTTGTGACTCTACCGGGGGTTCGGAAATGCTACAGACTGAGAAGAACACCCCAAGAAACTCAGTCCGGTCCCTCTTATTCATCTTAGTATCTAATACAGTTTTTTTTTTAAATGTAGAAAGGAGCAATTCGTGTCACTGCCAGGCAGTCTTGTCTTCTAGAAAGTCTTTAATGCTATAATAAGCTTTCTGGCACAATTTAAGTTTTACTAGTTTTTTAAATTTATTAACTGACAAACCTGTTATGGCTGTCGGCAATGTATTGTACATTCGAATACAATTGCCTGCAAAAGAATTGCTTATTTTATTAAGCCTAAATTTAGGTACAGCCAATTTATTCTTATTTCTTAAGTTTAGGTTATGGATATCACTATTTTTAATAAATTTACTGTTATTTTTATGAGTATATAATAAGTTTTCATATATGTACTGTGAATACACAGTAAGGATGTTGATATCCTTAAACTTTTCTCTTAATGACTCCCGAAACCCCATACCATAGATAGCCCGGACAGCCCTTTTCTGCAACACAAAGATACATTCGATGTCGGCAGCGTTACCCCATAATAGTATGCCATAGGTCATGACACTGTGGAAGTAGCTGTATAGTCCGTTCATAGCTAATTTACCTCTAGCTGTGAGGTTGGCTTCCCTGATTTTCGTGTTACCATACTAAGATGTTTTTCTCCCATGTACTCCAACCTTAAGTCGAAACTTATTTTCTTCTTTTGCTGCCGTTTTTTCGGGCGTGAGAATTATTTTTGATGTGGAAGCAGCACCTTTGCCCTCCTTGGTGATGGTGATGAGTGTCTTTTTTGAATTACATATCCATTATATGTAAATAAAAAAAAATTAACTTAAGAAAAATCTTATAGTAACAGAACTACGTATTTAGTAATGTTAATTATATTGATTGATGGATATTTACATAAAAAAACTCAGTCTTAACGGTCCCATCTTATAATCTCTCATATTATGCGGTAAAATGTCTGAAGCTGGCACTCATAGGGGGACTTTACAGCAATACCAACCTACAGAAAACGATCTGTCAGAGGTAAAAACTGTGAACGGACTATAGATACAAAATCTGCGAAAATGAAGTAGACACAGTGAGTGGAATTCTATGAAGGCGGCAAGAATTGACGGAAACCGAAAGGCTTTTAAATCAAATCGACATAAATTGATTGTGTCGGGACCCCTTCAGCAATCAACTCGTGATTTCAACTTTTTTTCATTACATTCACTCGGCAAGCTATAGTGGATCCGACACGGTCCAACTGCACTTGTCATGCACGTTAAATATGAATGGAAGTTGCTTCAGTGGGCGTGATTTCTTTGCATGATGGGTGCAACGACGTGTATACATATGAAATTGACGGGACACGACAAGTGCAGTTGGACCGTGTCGCTAGCCGTGTCGGGTCCCGTCCCGACACGATCAATTGGCAATTGTCAAGCACGTAAAATATCATGTGTACATATACGTCGATGCACACACCCATGCAAAGAAATCACGCACACTGAAGCAACTTCCATTCATATTTAACGTGATTGACAATTGCAAGGCATGATCATGTTTGGAGCCCATGAGTAACTCAATCAGTACCATAACCAATTCTACACATTAATTTATACAGAAAGATGATGTCCTGACATATAGTATTTCTTGATAAAGTTCCTTTGAGTTGCTAATGTTAGTGCGATCGAATAGAACATAGAACCACAGATAATATACTATATTCTAAAATAGAACTAACTCATTCGTATCGTGAGAGTAATAACTGCGGTCAGTGTGCTCTAGATGGCGCTGGTACTGCTATCATAGCAATATTATCTTTATTCAGACAAAATAAGGCCTATTTTTAGGTTTATAACGTAACGTACGGAAAGGTCCTGCTGAGTGTTCTGACAGATACCGTTTTTTTATTATTAATTTGAACACGCTTTGGTTACTTAAACCATACGCCAAGTCTTGTTTCTTTTTTTTATCTTTATTTCACATTTCCTCTTAGTCCCAGTCAAAGTCAAGTACAGTCCTCGGAATCTACCGTTGATACACACAAAACATTTGAAAATACTCTAATTTTGGAAATTTATACAACGGAGCAATAGCCGCCCTTGCCTGCTTCGCGCCAAAAAGTCGAGATGCCGTATTCTACCCTCATAAACAGCAACAAGAAACATAGACCTTATTATTTATCGCCATAAAGTTCTAATGAATGTCATCATGTATGCATTCCCGCTTTGCAAAAAAGAAAGGGGGGGGGGGGGGGGCACGGGTCACTTATCAATGTGTTTGCTCCTTACGGTTAGGTGATAACTGCAACACCGCCACCGCCAGCATAGACCCTTTTTGACGATTGATATCTGTTATAATCTGTAAGTAAATGTTATTATCTGTATTTTCTCATAGCAACAGAGGCGCCACCTATTTCTGTTTAAAGCATAAAATTGGCAACACTAAGGTTGACCAATATGGCGCCCCTTGCTTGTTTCCTCTTTGCCACGACATGTAGCTCGCTGTAACTAAAATTAAGTTTCAGTCAATAAACCTGCTTAAAATAATATAAATAGCATTTATTTCTATCCACTACTCCAACATGGTAGCAGAGCGTGGTTAGACAAGTGAAATAAGTGATTTCGTTAGTTTCTATTGTAAAAGATAAAGACAGTGAAGTGACAAGCCGCCACGTGCAAATAGTTTTCATTTCGTATCACTAAACTTGTATAAGTATATAAATCACCAGAATGGCTAAACAAGCAAAAATAGAAGATATTATGATACCCATTTTTGATGGTGTAAATTATTCAAGTTGGAAATTGAGATTGTTAACCTTATTAGAATACAAAGAGTGCAACGAGCCCGCCATTTGCGAAATGCCTGTCAAATACGTAAATCAGGAAGCGGCGTGGAGGAAAATGGATTTAAAAGCAAGAACAATAATATTGAGTACCATTTCCGATAAACAATTAGAATATATTAGTGAATGTTCGACGGCTTACGCAATGATACACAAGTTCGATAAAATTTATTTGACCCAGTCCACTGCCATGCAAATAATCTGTAGAGGAAAAATTGAAGAGATTAAATTGAAAGACTATAATACAATAGAAGATTTTTTTGTCGATTTCGAGAAAACAACAAATGATTTCAAAATGGCTGGTGGATCTATATCTGAGCCAGAGAAGATGAGATACTTGCTGAGAGCCTTGCCTTCAAGTTACAGTTATATTGGAGATTTTATTGATGTTATTCCAGAAGAACAAAGAACAGTAGATTATGTTAAGTCAAAAATAAAAGAGAAAAATATGAATACCTGTGTTTCAGATCAGAAAAGTAATATGAGTATGTTCTCAACAAAAACTAAAGCACAGTGTTTTGTCTGTGGAAAGACCGGCCATCTCAAAAAGGATTGTTGGTATGGTCAGAAAAACTACCTAGGAAGACATCCAAATAATCAACATCATCAAGTAACGCAAAGAGGAAACAAGCAACGGCAAGCAGGTTTATTTAAATTCCCTTCTCAACCAGGTCGTGGCCGAGGTAGAGGTCATAGTCATCCCAGAGGTGAGTCATCGAGCCATCAGCGAGACGGTGCTGTGGCTGAGTCATGGACAGCTCAGGTATGTAATCCCGAAACTCATCAAGTAATGGCGTGTAATAGTAGTAATGATACTTTTGAAATCAATTGGTTATTAGATAGCGGGTGTACCGATCATATTATAATGACTAATACATGTTTTTATAACTATGTAGATTTAAAAATTCCTATTGATGTGAAACTTCCACATGGTAAATTGTTGAAAGCAACTAAAGTAGGCACCGTTAAAATATATTTCAAAAATTATTACAATGAGAAACATGTAGATCTAAAAAATGTATACTTTGTTAAAGGTATTAAGCAGAATTTATTAAGCTTTTCAAGAATAACTAAAAGTTGTACTATCGTAGCAAGAGATGATAATGCAAAAATTTATAATCAATCAAGAGAATTAATTGTTGTTGCTAACAAAATAGATAACTTGTACTGCATAAAAAGTTTTGTTACAAAAATTATCAGTAATAACATGTATGTGAACTCGACGAAGCTGACCCATAAAGAAAAATGGCATAGGGCACTTGGTCATGTAAATTTTCAGTATTTAAATAAGTTGGTTAATAATAAATTAGTACAAGGTTTGCCAGACAGAATAGAAAGTACAGAAATGAAATGCTCAAATTGTATTGAAAGCAAAATGTCTAATGTACCTTTTGAAAACAATAGAACTAAAACTACTGAAATTTTGGAATTAATACATACAGATTTAAATGGTCCACATAGCACAACGGGTTATGGTGGAGAAAAATATTTTGTGACATCGATGACTATAGCAAGTGTACAAGAATTTTTTGTATTAAAAGTAAATCAGAAACTGCAAATTGTTTTATAGAATTTGTCAATTTAGTTGAAAATAAGTTTAATAAAAGGTTAAAAAATTACAGTGTGATAATGGCAAAGAGTTCTTAAATCGAGATATTTACAATTTCATTAGACAAAAGGGAATAGAGTTGTTACCATGTCCACCCTATGTCCATGAATTAAATGGAGTATCGGAGAGGTATAACAGATCTGCTATGGACATAGGAAGATGCTTAATGAAGGAAGCTAAAATTCATAGAAGGTATTGGCCCGAAGTTATCAAAACAGCAGCTTATTTAAAGAACCGAACTATTGCTAATACAGTAGAAAATAAAACTCCTTATGAAATATTTTTTGGTATTAAACCAAATGTTGAGCATTTGAAGATTTATGGTAGTAGAGTTTATGTTAGGGTTCCAGAAGTTTTAAGAAAAAGTAAATGGGATGATAAAGCTCAACTAGGTGTACTTGTAGGTTATAATGAAAATGGATATAGAGTTTTGCTAAACAATAGAATAATTAATGCTAGACATGTACAGGTCGTCGAAGAAAATACACACTTAATTTGCTTAGAAAAACTTGATGATGAAAAGGATAGGGATTTGGAAAATGATACCTTAAACGTAAAAGATGAAATATTCGAGAGTGACATTGCTGAAAACTATATAGATGCAAATGATACTTTGTCTAATAATACTGAGGAAGTTCCAGTTAACGATGATAATTTAAGTAATGATAATAATAAGTTTCTAGTAGAAAATAGGTCAAAAAGAAAGATAAGTCCAGTTATCAGATATGGCAATCCAGTTTCTCATTTTATTTATGTAAATTACATTGATGCAAATGTACCTCTTACATTTGAGGAGGCGATGATCTCCCATGACCATAAGCAATGGCAGTCAGCAATGGACTCCGAAATAAGTAGCTTAAATAAAAATAAAACCTGGCAAATTGTTGAAAGACCTAGGGATAAAAGGGTTATTGATGTCAAATGGGTCTTTAAAAGAAAGGCCAATAATCTTTATAAAGCGAGACTAGTTGTACGAGGATTTCAACAAAAGGATCACCTTGAAAATGTTTATTCACCAGTTGGAAAAATGCAAACCTTGAAAATTTTATTATCATACTGTTGTAAAAATAATTTATATATTGAACAAATGGATGTTGAGACAGCGTTTTTAAATGGTCATGTAAAGTCAGAAGTATTTGTAAATCAACCAAAAGGTTATGAAAGTGGTGATAATAAAGTTTACAAGCTGCACAAGGCACTCTATGGCCTCAGAGAGAGCCCTAGAGTATGGTATGATTGTTTCAGTAGATTTATAGAAAACTTAAATTTTGTTAGAAGTAACTATGATTACTGCTTATATGTAAACAATGCGAGCGAAGATACAATATTCATGCTAATATTTGTTGATGATCTCCTAATTTGTTGTAAAGATAAAGAAAAAATAAAACGGGTTAAAACTAGTTTAATGAATAAATTTTCTATGAAAGACTTAGGGCCAATTACAAGTTATATAGGTATAGACATTGATTACAAAGACAATAGGGGTAAAATGACCTTAAGTCAAACAAAATATATTGAATCTTTGGCCGTAAAGTATAACCTGGAGAGTTCTAAGTTATATGACACTCCAATGGAAACTAATTTAAAGCTGCACCAAGCTACAGAAATAGATGAAAGTATAAAGTATAGAAATATAATAGGTGAACTGTTGTATATTAGTACAGGCACTAGGCCAGACATAGCATACAGTGTTAATTACTTAAGTCGATTTCAAAGTTGTTACGATCAAACCCATTACAAATATGCTATAAGAATCTTGAAATATTTGTACAAGACTAAGGATTTGAAGTTAACATATGATGATAATGTAAATTCTGAAATATTAGATTGTATGGTAGATTCCGATTATGCAGGAGATAATATAGATAGAAAATCTACCACAGGTTATGTAATTAGATTATTTGGAAACTTAATATTTTGGAAAACTCATAAACAGAGTACAGTAACTAAGTGTTCAACTTTTGCAGAATATACTGCTATGTCAGAAGCTGTAACAGAAATACTTTTTATTAGAAAATTACTAAGTGAATCTTTTAATTTAAAATTTGTTAGACCAATAAAATTGTATGAAGATAACTCAGGTGCAGTTGCTATTGCTAAGTATGGTAATTTTACTAAGAATTCAAAGCATATTGAAGTTCAGTATCATTATATAAATGAAAACTATGAAAAGGGTATAATTGATATTGTAAAAATAGATACAAGATATAACTTAGCAGATATGCTAACTAAAAGTCTAGATAAGACTAAGTTCCTAAAGAATAGATTAGGGTTAAACTTACTTTAGTATAGGAGTTACTGCAGCCTGACTAGTGGACCTTTGAAAACCGATCCCAAGACTTTGTCGCAGGCCTAGTTAGGTTGGCAGACTACTTAGTGTGATTTTGCTTGTTATTTTGTACTCTAATTAAAAACTGTTTCCTTTAAGTGAGGCTACAGATTTAAGGTGTGTATAACCTGTAGTAAATAATATTAAATATAAATATTAGTAAATATTCTTTAAGTGAAAATAAGATTATAAATTTAAGGAGGCGTGTTATAATCTGTAAGTAAATGTTATTATCTGTATTTTCTCATAGCAACAGAGGCGCCACCTATTTCTGTTTAAAGCATAAAATTGGCAACACTAAGGTTGACCAATATGGCGCCCCTTGCTTGTTTCCTCTTTGCCACGACATGTAGCTCGCTGTAACTAAAATTAAGTTTCAGTCAATAAACCTGCTTAAAATAATATAAATAGCATTTATTTCTATCCACTACTCCAACAATATCAAACCAACAAATAAACCTAGGTACAAGCAACTTTTTGCCACCTTAGTGGTATAAAAATCGGTAATTCGTAATATATATTCAGCGGATGGGGAGTTTCAAACGGGGGTCAAAAATGACATTATTTTTACGATAGCACGCACCGTTTTCGAGATAATAAAAAAATAAAATATGTCACTTTTTCTTCATTCATCATCATCAAATATTAGCAACTTCCATTCATTAACGTGCGTGACAAGTGTAGTTTGACCGTGTCGCTAGCCCATAGAATGAAACGCATCGCGTGGGCTTTTCCGCCAGGTGGCGCTGTAATGTAAACACGGAACTTTAGTGTCTCCTCAAGCTTTAATTTGTTTTTAATATTTTGGAGTGATAAAAAGTAGTTCAAAACTAATTAAAATGTTAAACAGTGCTCAACAGTGAAATAGTGATATTAGCCAGCAGTAAACAACACGTTTTAGTGCATAGAACTTGAGAATATTAAGTATACCATAAATCCACAGAAACAACATTAAAAAGACACAAACTATGACAGAATGTTTAAGAAGGCCCAATAAAATCAACGTTAAGTTATGATAAGTAAGATAAAAACAGAAATAAGTGCAATATAATCATTAAAACATTTCTAAGAAATACGTTAAGAAAATTTTTGTTTTGAATTATCCGTGTTAAAGCTGTTTCACATGACGTGACAACTGACAGCGCCTATCATCTATTGTGATCGACAGGCAAACCAAAAATAAACAATCAAGTCCTATCAGTTTAGAAGAAAATCCAACAAAAAGCGCCATCTATCGGTAATAGTCTAAAACGTTACTAGTTACAAGCACTCAACACAACTCTTAAAGAAGCAGTATAGAGGGCGTTACTGGTATATTACGAGTGGTATATCTTATAAGTCGCAATGTCAACAATGGATGTTGACTCCAGCAATGTTACAGTAAGACGGCAGCTATTTGGTAATCCAGGTACACAAACAATGACTCGTAGTGGGTCAATTTCCCTAGACTCCTCACCTGAGGGGCTTTTCACCAAGAGTTTAGAAATGTCAACGAATATTAAACAAGATGTAGTAGATGATCTGAAAAATGAAATTGAAGGACTGCATGCATGCCTGGACACGACGCAAAGCGAACTGGAAAATATAATTATAGAAAATAACACTTTAAAAAACAAATCACTCAGCTGAATCAGGAGATTGTTTTGCTAAAACAAATATGCAGGAGTCCTCAAATTTCTACGAGAAAGAACCAACACAAATCACGGATCGGTGGGTTCAGCTCCATGGACAGTATGAGGAAACACTTTAACGACAACACGCGCTCATTAACATCACAACCCTGTCTGCTCCCTGCACTGGATCCTTCTCACCAGTGCGCCGATTCGGAGAGTACAGTTTCAAAACATACTTCTCACTCGTCAACAACTGCCATACCAAGACGCAGAATAAATAGAAAAATAACTATACACAAAGATACACGAGCTGTCTCGATAGAGCAGCCGCTGGATAAACGAACACCTGCTAAGAGCCCTAGTAGAGCTTATAGAAGAGAAGAAGATAATATGGAAGACAAATACCAACGATCAGCTGTGACAAGAAGAGTGATAATTCTCGCAGACGAGCAGGGCCGTGGTCTCAGTAAAGTACTGCAAGGTTTTCTAGGCTCTGAATTCACAGTATTTGCATATATAAAACCAATCGCTGATATAGGTAACGTATTGGACAGTATAAATTCATTTATTTCCACTTTGACTAAGCAAGATTATGTTATTGTGATAGGAGGAAGCCATGACACGAATCCCTATAAATTTGAGAATAGTTTAAGACTATGGCTATCTAAGATGACATGTACAAATGTAATTATTAGTGAAATCCACGCAAATAAGAATTTGCGTGAAATTAAATTAAATAACACAGTGAAATTTATATGTAACCACCAGAAAAATATAACATTTCTTGACATGAACTACTCCCAACATATACCTTACAAATCGAATTTTACATTACATTTGGCCCGATCATTATTGAAAGAAATCCTTCGTATTATTATGATAAAAAGGAACAATATAATCAAAATTTATTACACATTACATTTAATAAACAATACGCTGAAAAGTCGACTCAGACTGACACATCCTTTAGCCTAACTGACTGTAAAGAAACTAAGACTGATGCTGAAAATTTAAGAAATCCCAATGACAATCAAGTCCCTTGCCAGCTAGACGATGCTATTTTGAGTAATAATAATCTTTTTCGTTGATAACTACTTAACAATTGTTCATCAAAATATAGATGGATTACATAGCAAGGCAGACATGTTAATGATAGAATTAAATAAGTTGTGCATTAAAAATAAAATTGAGAATATTGATATCTTATGCATAACTGAGCATAACATGACAAATGGAGACGGGGTACAAACTGGTATCTTATTTTTTAAGAAACAACCGACGTGGAGGCTCATGTATATTAGCAAGGCGTGAACACCGGTGTAAAACTTTAGATAAAATTAATAAAATGTCCATTTTAAATTACTGTGAGTGTACTGGAATAGAAATTATAGACCATCAACTATATATCATATGTATCTATAGATCACCGAATAATCTAAGGAGATCACTGAATATATTTTTCCTTGTCGTTAGTAAAATCTTAAGCGCATTAACAAGTACAGGTAAACACAAAATCATTATATGTGGTGACTTTAATATTGATGTATCGAAACAATCAAAACATGTTAAAGAATTTAAAGATCTAATTTTCAGTTATAACTTAAAATTTCAATTTAACAAACCCACGCGCTTTGCAAGTCAGACATGTATTGACAACTTTGTCCATAATATTCCGAGATGTAAAGGAGAGATTATTGAACTTGCGTTGTCGGACCACGCTGCTCAACTGTTACAGTGTCCTGTAAAAAAGAACAAACTCTTAACACACTGGTTCGTATTCAAACGCTGTTTTACTAAAACTAACACAGCCGTATTTATCAAATATTTGAGTCAGCTGTCTTTCCACGATGTTCAAACCTCCAAAGATGCCAATGTTGCGTTTAACCGTTTTCACGAGATATTTAAAGTACTGTTCGAGTTATCGTTTCCAATCAAGAAAATACGTTGCAAAAATAGGAATAATTGTAAATGGATATCTAAGGGCATAAAATGCTGCAGTAAACGTAAGCGAGACCTCCTCTGGAAGTACAGGATGCACCCCATAAAAGAGAATAAAATTAATTTCCAGACCTATGCCAAACGTTTCAAAAAAATCATTAACCTAACAAAATTGTCACAAAATAATTACTATATTAACTCTGCTGCAAATAAGTGTAAAGCGACATGGAACGTTATAAATAATGACAAGTGTAGTTATCCAAATGAAGGAGTTACTCAATTAAAAATTCAGGGGGAGATAGTTAATAACCCACAAAAAATTGCAAATGCACTTAACGACCACTTTGTTAACATTGCAAATATAAACACTAATAATAAACAACATGTTCTCAGCTCGCGTCCTACACAAATTTCAAACTACAGCAAATCAGTTTTTATGCGTCCTACGAGTCCAACTGATATTATTGATATCATAAATAGATTAAAAAATACGAACAGCGTAGGATATGATAGAATTAATACACGAATAATAAAGGAAGTGGCAGGTATAATTGCTACTCCATTAAGCTTTATAATAAACTTGTGCATAGAACAAGGCATCTTTCCGGATAATTTGAAAATCACTGTAGTTAAACCGGTTCATAAAAGGGAGAGTAAGCTACTTGTGAATAATTATCGCCCGATTGCACTACTGTCCATTTTTTCTAAAATATTTGAAAGTGTTATATATAGGTGTTTGTATAATTACTTTGAGCAAAATAACTTATTCAATAAATGCCAGTATGGTTTTAGAAAAAATAAATCAATAAACATAGCCATATACCATTTTCTATATGAAGTAATGATAAATATGGATAAAAAAGCACCAGTAGTGGCTCTATACATGGATATTTCAAAAGCGTTTGATTGCGTTAGTCATGAAATCCTATTGCAAAAAATGTACACGTACGGAATCAGAGGTAACGTACATAAACTTATTAAATCTTACCTCAGTGACAGAAAGCAGTTCACAGAAGTAAAGATGTTTTCAAAAGATAACAGGACTGAAATGTCATACAAATCGGAAATGAAAAATATACATGCTGGTGTCCCTCAAGGGAGCGTGTTGGGAGCTCTTTTCTTCCTCATATATATTAATGACATGCCCAATATAACAGACAAAAAAATGACCCTTTTCGCTGACGATAGCACGGTGCTATTTACTAGTAATAATTTGAATAATATTGAATTTGACATTAATCTATTTCTAACATCAATAATTGAATGGTTGGGTAAAAACTCGCTAACAATCAATCTAAACAAGACAAAAGTTATGAGCTTCAGACAGAGATTGCGGGCGTTGCCCCTTCACGTCTCCTACACTGAAGCAGATATTGAGGAGATTGACGTGACAAAATTCTTAGGTATATATATTGACAACAGAGTTAACTGGAAATCTCACATAGAAGTAGTCTGCAAGAAACTCTACCAATTTTCCTATGCTCTTTATAGACTTAGACAGGTTGTAAACATAAAAACTCTACAGACGGCATATCATGGCTATGTCGCGTCGACTTTGCGTTATGGTATAATATTCTGGGGTAACTCTGTAGAAAAAAATAAAGTTTTTGTAGCTCAGAAGCGTTGCCTTAGAAGCATGTGTAATCTGCGCCAAACCGACTCTTGTAAACCACATTTTGTTAGTTTATGTATATTGACTATGCCTGCATTATTTATATACGAAACTGCTGTTTTCGTTAAAACAAATCTCGAATTGTTTGAGTTTCGCACAAGAGAGCGCCATAAACACAAACTAAAGCTCTTAAAAAGCTCGACCAAACTGTTGCATGATAGTATTTTTTGCACAGCCCAACACATCTATAATAAAATCCCGATACATATTAGAAATGAAAATAAAATAAAATATTTTAAGAAACTGATGCATGAACTACTAATAGCCAAATGCTACTACTCGGTTCAAGAATATTTGGACGACAAGATAGACTAATAAATATTATAGGATAGGCACAGGCAAGTAATTTTGTTATGTAATACTTACTGTGATTTTTTGTAAAGTAGAATTCTTCTTTCTCACGATATTCTGGAATGGGTATCCTGTATAATATTATATCATGTGTACTATGGTTTTTTCTTTCTCTATAAATTCTGGAGTACTTCATATTATTTGAAATTAAAATAACATGACATTTAAATTGTAATAATGATAACACATCTGAATTATAATAATGAAATAATATAAAACTTTAATTGTAATCGAGGTATGACATTTAAATTATGATCATGATATGGATATAGTTTATAAGTGTAAGTGTAAAAAATTATGTGAAACTTATCTTCACTAATGAAATGTTATAGGTATTTTAAAATTGTTGTCAAATATTGTATGTCGAAATGACGGAACATGGCTGAGCATAAAATGTATTATGTTATTTACCATCAATTTGTACCCATGTTGCACAATAAAGTCTTTGTAGTTTGAAGTTTAAAGTTTTGCATTGTATTTATCTGAAGTCTTTTTCTTCATACAGTTTTATTAAAAAGTCAAAAGTTGAAGTTTATAAAAGTTTGTTTTGTTGAATAGTTCACGTTCACGAGTAATGAAAAATGTAAGTAACTTTACATAATTATTTCGATGTAAGTGTATTTATTTTGTGTATCGCATAAATTAAAAGTTTAAAGTAAAAATAATTGTTTTATTTTTACAGTGCCGCAAGTCCGTCCGTCCGCGGATACTTAATAGAAGATGCCGGCCATATTTTTGCGGTAAGTATTTTAACTATTGTAAAAACAAATGGATATTTTCGAATGATATTACCTATCTATTGAAATGCCTATAAAACGACGGATATTTCACTAAATAAATAAATAAATAATAAATAATAATTTATTTGCCATAAATGGGGTACATAACATGTTAAATGATTCTTACATAGGTACATAGCACATGCCCACTTAGCCATATAATATAGCATGCAAATATAAGTGTTACACAATAATCTTAGATACTAAAAGTTTTACAAAACCTTTTTAATAATTAACACTACATATACATTAGGTTCCCAGTTTATTGTCTAAAAATTCGCTAATGGAATAAAATGTTTTCGCTAACAACCACTGTCTTAATGCTGGTACAAACTTATTCATTTTTAGTGCCTTCACATGTTCTGGAATCCTATTATATATTTTGACACACATCGAATAGCAGTTTTTCTGAAAACGGGTCGTTTTAGGTACAATGTTTGATACTAGTCTGTTTGGATTTCTGATATTTGTTCTATTGGAAACATCTTTGGCTCGTGTAAATATTTCTGGGTGTTGTTTCACAAATTTTCCTACCTCAAAGATATATAGACAAGGCAAACTAAGAATGTCGTGTGTAACGCTAACTATATTTTTGTTCTCTACTCGTACATGTACTTCTCTACTCAACTACGGCGTGCTTCTGAATTTCATCGAAGTCTCCACATGTGCTGGTGGTAGACAACATAATGGTGAATATTTAGGTATTCAGGTACAAAGCTAGCGCTGTACTGCTCGTTCGCTCTAACTTTGCCGCTCGGCTCCATACTAAAGTCGAATTTTTAATTAGACGAAGTAAATTGACAGCAACTAATGTAACTTCTTCATACAATGTTGCTTATTTTCTATGACAAGGTGACATTAGCTACTGTCAATTTACTTCGTGTAATTAAAAATTCGGGTATACGCCTCTACGCCAGCGGCAAAGTTAGAGCGAACGGGTAGTAACTTGAAATTGAGTTGGAACTCAAAGTTATGACGCTTGCGCAGTATCTACTTTCGGTGTGGCTTGATAAAGAAACATAATATCACATAAGTACATACTTACATAGCTGTAAACTAATATGGGCATAGTGTGTAAATACTAACTAATTTTCATGACTTGGTGTCTGTGTGGTGTGCGCACTCGTAGCTTTATGCATGCTATTCTAACAGGCACTACTGGCGTTCGAATAAATGCTTTCCTTGTGTTGTTTTTTTTGCCACAGATACTCAAACATTGTCAGCGTGTTGATCTCATCACTTTGCTTTATTAATTATTAACCTAATAAATTTTGATATTATTATAGATGTATGCAATGGCTGACATGCTGGTAAGATTTTAAATCTTTATATAACCTAAAGCAATTAGTGCATTTTATATTCAGTTAATGGATTATGACGATATTAACAGTGCACTTTCAAAAGTTGTTTATTGGTTTAGCGTTAATAACCTTCTTTTAAATGATAAAAAAACTAAAGTAATAAAGTTTTCGACACCTAATGTGAGACAGGTGGCGACCAATGTACAACTGAATGGATCCGGGCTGGACTCTGTGGAGACTACAGTATTTTTAGGCATTACAATTGACTCGAAGTTGCACTGGGGCCCGCATATAGAAAAATTGTCAGGTAAATTAAGTTCTGCTGCATATGCAGTTAAAACAATTAGACGGCTCACTGATGTTGAAATGGCTAGAATAGTCTATTTCAGTTATTTCCATAGTGTTATGTCATACGGAATTCTTCTCTGGGGAGATTCAGCGGACATCAATAACATATTTATATTACAAAAGAGAGCTGTGAGAGCAATATACCAGCTAGGTCCTAGAGTTTCTCTAAGAGAAAAATTCAAAGAAATTAATATTCTAACTGTTATATCACAATACATATATGAAAATTTAATTTATGTGCATAAAAATAAGGACCAATTTCTAAAAAAATGTGATATACACAATGTAAATACCAGGCATAAAGATAATCTTGTTTTACATGCTACTCGTCTACACAGTATAAGCAGTTCTTTTGTCGGACAATGTATAAAGTTTTATAATAAACTTCCCAAAGAAACTAGATTATTGTCAATAAACAAATTCAAAGCTACCATTAAAGCCAAATTATGTAGCAAGGCATATTATACAATTCAAGACTATATAGATGATAAAAATGCGTGGGTTTAAGGCGCTCCAAGTCAACACACAAAAAAATAAATTATGTACCTACCTAGACGAATTTTGTTTAAAAAAGGATATTGCTTAATGAAAACTCGCGTGTACAAATCTCATCACACAAATCATTCAACAATTACACCTCTGTAGTTGTTGAATGATTTGTAATTACCTACTGGATGTTAAAAGAGTGGCTGGAGTTTTATTGCCAGGTTCTTTTTTTCTCCAGCTCTACCTATTGCTTTGCGAATCTGGCAGTAAATGTAAATGTAGAAGCAATCATTTTGACGTTCATAAGCGTTACATTGTGACCTATATGAATAAAGATTTTTTCATTTCATTTTCATTTCATTTCATATAATGAAATGAATATTATCACCTATCGTGTAATGCATGCATGAAGTACTGACCCATTTACCAAATCTTTCTGGCATGAGAAATATAAATAAATAAATATCCACGGACATTTCACACAACGCTATCTGATATACACTCGAGAGCAATGAATCCGGGTCACTTAAAGAATCCTAAAAATCTCGGAAACTAAAAATGCTAGGTTAATGCAATAAATTGTATTTAATAGACAATGTAATACTCCTTAAATGAAGGTATTAAAACTTCTTAGTTATTGTAAAGTTATATCATAAAAAAATCAAATTTGAAAAAGGGCCACTTTCGAAGATGGAACTACGAAATACAGCATTTGGTGTTGCTTTTGTTTGTAATCTGTCATTTATGTGGGTACATAAACCATGTTGATAGTGCTCTATATTCATTAATCAAGCTGAAATTATGTCGCTTACGCCTGAAGAATGCACCAGAATACTTACAATGCTGGAAACCGGCCGGAGTCAGCGCGATACAGCCAGGACTGTCGGTGTGTCGCTGTCAACAGTACAAAGAGTTCTCCGACGTTACGAAGAAACTGGTTCTAACCTACGCAGACCAGGAACGGGCAGAACCAGGTGTACCACAGCACGAGAAGACCGATACTTGGTGAACACCATGCTTCGAAATCGCTTTCTCACAGGAACTGAACTCACCAATCAGTTTCGACGCCTCGGAGGAAGTAACCCAAGTGCATGGACAGTAAGACGTCGGCTTGCTGAATCTAACTTAAAACCCCTTAGACCTGCAAACGGCCCTAAACTGGAGCGTGGGCATCGTATTTCGAGACTAAGGTATGCCCAGAGCCACGTAAATTGGAGTATTGAAGATTGGTCAAAAGTTATGTTCTCCGACGAATCAAAATTTATGCTCTACAAGCACGATGGAAGACACAGAGTGTATCGAAGACCAGGGGAAAGATTCAAGCAAGCATGCATCGAAGAAAAAGTAGCCTACGGTGGTGGGTCTGTACTTGTGTGGGCCGGAATTTCTTCTGAAAGTCGCACAGAGCTGGTGATCATAGAAAACGGCTCTTTAACTAGCGTAAGATATGTGGAAGAAATCCTCAATGATCACGTTGGTCCATTTATGGTCAATTTAGGTGAGGATGCTATATTTATGCATGACAATGCCCGACCTCATACAGGTAGGATTGTGAATGACTACCTTCAAGAGATGAACATTACTCGTATGGAGTGGCCAGCGCGCAGCCCGGATATCAACCCGATCGAGCATGCTTGGGACGAGCTAGGCAGATGCGTAAAACAACGAAACCCTCCCCCAATCACGCTTCGTGAGCTCAAAATTGCTCTCACAGAGGAATGGGAGAATATTCCCCAAAATCGTATAAGGAACTTGGTGTACAGCATGCCAAACCGCGTAAACGCAGTAATGGAAGCACGAGGAGGCAATACGAAGTATTAAAATTCAAGAAAATCGTAATAAAGTTCAAAAATTTCATGTTTCCTATTTTTGTTTTAAGGAAAGATCAGCAGTTTTTTCTTTATGTAATTTTGTGTTAATAAAATGTATGGTGACTCATATTTTTTTTACTTTCATTTAAGGAGTATTACATTGTCTATTAAATACAATTTATTGCATTAACCTATCATTTTTAGTTTCCGAGATTTTTAACATTCTTTAAGTGACCCGGATTCATTGCTCTCGAGTGTATATATTATACTGTTAGCAATCACCAGGAATGTTAATAAAAAATATACACTGAGATTAACAAAGCAGATTTCTATCACTTTATTTAACAAATTTTACACCCTGAACGTAATCATTACACAAGTATCTAATCAGTAAGTAACTTAGAACATTCTTACAATCATGCCGACACTGATATCACATGGATGACACTGATCACCAGGGTGTGTAGTTCTTTACTCTGCAGCGGTCGACCGTCGAAAAAGGCCGTCCACTACATTGCACGCCATTTTATATTAGAAAACTAGTCATAGACAAGTCGACTTCTACACGGCCTCTCCTGACCATGCGTCGTCCTCGACTGCATATAAGATGTCTGAACCTGAACAGTCATCGGTTCAGATGGACTAGCTTCAGGATTTGAAACACGCTCATCGGCATGAGCTGCGATGCTTCCATCGAGGCGGCTTCTAAAATCAATTAGAAATAACATGACATTACTATGTGCCAATGTAACTCAGAAAGACCTAATTGTTGTATCCGTCAACCTTTCAAGGCCTTCAATCGTACAGCCCAAAATACATTGGCTAAGATAAATAGCACACAGCTTATCACACGTCACCACATTCATTCAATTTGATTACGTTCGCACATTAAATAAGTCAAACTATATGTTTCTGATTCATACGAGATTTATGATTCATTCAATTTGGATTCAAGTATTTAACATTCATCCTCACTCTACCAATTCATTGTAGGGCAAACATCCCACAGTCTGTTTGCCGATAAAGGAACGTCCCGCAGTCCGTCCTCTACAAGGGGATTGGCATCCCACAGGCGTACCAATAGGAACGTCCCGCAGTCCGTCCTGTACACCGACATTTATCTTTACACTACCACGTAGGGCAAATATCCCGCAGTCTATTTGCCGAAAGGAACGTCCCGCAGTCCGTCCTCTACATGGAGTTGGCATCCCGCAGTCTGCCAATATGAACGTCCCGCAGTCCGTCCTACATACAAAACTAACACCTATACATAAAACTAGTACCCATATATGTACAAAAGTTGTACCCATACAGAACACTGGCACCCAGCATGTGTCGGCATGGAACATCCCGCAGTCTGTTCCTTCACCAACACTCTGGCCTTGTTCAGATGACACGCACCCGTCAGGCACACGCCATTTAAGTCAGCACCGACAACTCATACATACATCAGTTACAGCAGGTCACGCCTTTTATTCTCTAAGGGGTAGGGCAGAAGCACATTATATGCCCACATTTCACCTATAGATGTTGTACCACGTAATAGGTGTTGTACACGACAGGTGCAGGTTGTGACTGCACACTGTTGAAAAATTTTAAGCCGCCCATAAAAGCCTTCGACTTTGCTCAATGACTGCCATTTTACTGGCAACCGGGACCAACGGCTTAATGTGCCTTCCGAAGAACGAAAACGCTCGCAAAATAACAAAGTGGTCACGTGGTGGTTACCCATACAAGAACCTGTCATAGTAAACGTTGTCAATATTACCGTCAACTCGCCACTCGAAGAATACAGTGCAGGTATCAGGCCACCATTCGTCCTGCCATACCACCATAAACTGGGCCGCACGCAGCCTGGTTCAATTCATGTCATCCGCTCGGCAGCGCTCGCATGACTACGTATGGACCACCATATACCATACCAGCGTTCAACTTGCATTTTTACATTGAACCTGTGGAAACTCAAAATTGTTAACATTTAAACACAGGAGGTGAACCTCTATTACGATCCACGTGTGAACCTTACTGAACCTAATTACTCTTCAGTAACCCGGCCGTGGGGACTTCTGCACCTTTTTGTTTTACAGTTTAGTTGCAAACCTCTCAATGGCACATCTCAGACTAGCGACCAAATCACTGGGTCGGTAGTTTAGTTTCCCTTTATGAGACCCAGGGGAAAAAATGAGACGTCCTCCATTTAATAACGTTAAGGTCAGCTGTAACTTCCACAAAAATACTTAAACACAAATATTTAAAGTGTTCATCGGCAATACCTCGATACTAAGACCACTGCAACGAGCCCCATCTTGGTGCAAATGCTGCGTCTCTCTGAAGATGCGGGCATCCCGCAGACTACCCATTAGAGCAGTAAGTTAGACGCTTCCATGTCGCTAAAATACCATTAAAGCAACAGTATGCCAAATTTCAGATCGATCAGTCCTGCGAAGCTTAAGAGAAATTCCTTCATCACCTAGAAAGTGATGATATATAGCTAAGATAGTATAGCTAAGACACATTAATCACCTCGGCTCTGAAATAAAAACAAATCGCATCCAAATTGGCCCATCCGTTAGGCAGCTGTGATGCCACAGACAAACACACAGGTTACACCCACAACAACACGTGTTTTCGTCGGGGGTTGATAATTAATTGACCTCGATTCAGATCATGTTGAGTACAGTTCGAGCGTAAGTGGACCTGTCTGTTTGCGTGGTGCATCTTTGGTGTAACGTAGTACCTAAATCTCTGGCCCCATTTCTTTCAGGAATTTCACACAACCAGCAGACTCTAACCTTTGACAGTAAAATCAGCGTTGCTGTACAGAAAAGGAACACTACATTTGTCATTGTCCCGAACCGTTCGGCTACATCCTGTCTAGAATTCAATCCAATGCATGCATCCAAGTATAGGTATTACTGGAAACGGGGTTTTATGTTCTTAAAAAAAAAACTAAAGTTTATGACTTCTCAATCAATCATCAATCAAATCAGCCTACAGCAGTCCACTGCTGGATGTAGACCTCTCCCAATTTACACGGTTCTACGCCTTTCGCATCCTTTCCTACGGCCTTGTCCAGGTCGTTGGTTCTACTAAAGATGTGACAGCCTATGGCCACTATGATGCACTTACTCTGCGAGCTATGTTGACTACTCTGGTTCTCTAATAGATAACATTGTTTCGGATGTTATCTCTCAGAGACACCCTAAGTGTAGCTCGCTCTGTTCTAAGTCAAACACATTTACGCAAGTTGATCGAAAAACTCGCTTTGGTACACTACTTCATGTGACAGAACCATGCCCTCCTCTGCAGTCTATTCTTTTTGTGTCCAGTTAAGAGGCCTTGATATTTTACTGACCTGACCGATATTATTTCGATTGAGATAATCAGTATGTGGCAGTACAACTCCTTTTCTTTGCTGGAAAGCGGAATCCTGTGTTCGGATCGACCATTGGGCGCCTTTTAGAAAAAAAAGGAGCAGACCATTTTTATGTTTTGTCAATTTGAGAGTAACCTAATAAAGTAATAACAAAAACGTTGAGGGTAACTTAACAAAGTTATAGCAAAAGTGTTATGAAGCCTTTACGACAGCTAACGATTACTTTACCGAATGGAGTATGCTACCACACGCTTCCCATCATCAGCATAGGTCAATACTAGATACTACTAACCTGCGTACCTAACTTGCGTCCGTGTGAATCTCCGTGAGAGGTTCTGATTCTGGGTTCACTGGTCACTCTCGTCAGACAATCGTATCAAGCCTTGTCTAATTTGTTATTGAAACTCCAAATAAACTTTTCAGTCAATCCTTGTAACACGGTTCTGGATATGTCTACGAAAATATCCTACAAGATCTAGAATTTGTCGGATCTGTAAGAGTTTTAAGGGAATAGGTGAAAATTATAAGGCCTTTACCTTTTCGTAAGCTTGGCACTTCCTGACCGCAGCCGAGAGCGCGTGCGTGTAGCGCGCACCCGTGCGCATCGCGTAGACGTAGACGCATAACGCGATATCAATGCACGCGCGTGTAGCGCATATCAATGCGCGTCGCGCAGACCAGCGTGCAGCGCTTCGTGTGGACTAGCGCGTGCAGCGCACACCAATGCGCATCGCGCAGACTAGCGCGTGCAGCGCACACCAACGCGCATCGCGCAGACTAGCGCGTGTAGCGCATATCAATGCGCGTCGCGCAGACCAGCGTGCAGCGCGTCGTGTAGACTAGCGCATGTAGTGCACACCAACGTGCATCGCGCAGACTAGCGCGTGCAGCGCACACCAACACGCATCGCGCAGACTAGCGCGTGTAGCGCATATCAATGCGCGTCGCGCAGACCAGTGTGCAGCGCGTCGTGCAGACTAGCGCGTGCAGCGCACACCAATGCGCATCGCGCAGACTAGCGCGTGTAGCGCATATCAATGCGCGTCGCGCAGAACAGCGTGCAGCCAGCTCATCAGCGCACGTCGCGTAGACCAGCTTTCAGCGCGCGTCGTGTAGACTAGCGCGTGCAGCGCACATCAACGCGCATCGCGTAGGCTAGCGCGTAAAGCGCCCATCAGCGCACATCACGTAGACCAGCTTGCAGCGCGCGTCGTGTAGACTAGCGCGTGCAGCGCACATCAACGCGCATCGCGTAGACTAGCGCTTCTGGCGCTCAACAACGCCCCTCGCGTTGATTTAGAACTCCCGGATCGGGCGGGCAGTAGGATTATCGCCGTTACTGTATAGGAGAGTGACAGAGGACAGCTTCTGGACTCGACTGAAAAGTTCACGGGCTTGCCACTTTCAGTACTAATTCGCTTTCTTTATGGCAAGTTGTAGAAACATCTCGCTCAGAACGATACCGTGCGTGTAACAACGAACGAGATCGGATCCGAGACCGCGATGGCGGTGTCTAAGATGGCGACGGCTACGAACGGTATTCCTGTAATACCCTTCGTGACCGATAGCGAAAAATTCGAAATCTATGCCGATTACACGACACGTGGCACTCACGATGGTGCAATCCAACTATGCAATTTACGGTCTGAATCATGCGTTTCAGGCATAATTACACAAGATAAAACACACAAAAATTGCGTAAAACATACACAACTCACTAAAAGAGGGTACTTTGTAATGATTACGTTTCTTATGTTTCGAGAAGAGTTGGCGATAAGGTAAGAATCACACTTCTGATGTTAGCAATCACCAGGAATGTTAATAAAAAATATACACTGAGATTAACAAAGCAGATTTCTATCACTTTATTTAACAAATTTTACACCCTGAACGTAATCATTACACAAGTATCTAATCAGTAAGTAACTTAGAACATTCTTACAATCATGCCGACACTGATATCACATGGATGACACTGATCACCAGGGTGTGTAGTTCTTTACTCTGCAGCGGTCGACCGTCGAAAAAGGCCGTCCACTACATTGCACGCCATTTTATATTAGAAAACTAGTCATAGACAAGTCGACTTCTACAATACATAGAAACATCTAGACTCTTTAGACAAACATTTATGGGTCACAGAAATATTTGTCTCCGGTGGGAATCGAACCCAAGACCTCCAGCGCCGCAGGCCGTATCACTACCGACTGTGCCACAGAGGCAGTCAGTATAGAGTATATAGTAGTATGATAGAGTATAGCACAAAGTTATGTTAGCGTTGTGTCAATAATATGACATGATACAGATAGCGTTATGATTTGTTTTATGTTTTTAGATTAATATAGTAAAATTAGATTACCCTGTCGCATTAGGTTGAGTACTTGTAAAGATAGGATGCATAAATATACATCAATAAATAAAAATGTCCTATAATATTTATTTATTATATTTAAGTATGTCGCTTGGATGCAGTGTGTCTTGGCTGTGTTGGCCTGTCTAATGGACCTCCCTTCAGCTCTACTATGAAGAACACCTATCTTGGATCTTCATTTCTTAGTCTGCAAGTATGGTTCTTGAGTTTCCCATTGTGTTGGATTCAATAAGCACCTACTTAAATCTGCTTTGCACAATCATGTGTTTTGTACTTAATAATGAAAAGCCTTCATTCCACTGCAAGGGGAGAGGGGGAAATGGAACCACCGATAGAAAGGACTGCTGAGGTTGCTTTAAGGCCCCTTTACATCCAGCAACTATCATAAATATTTATGCACTTGAAAAATTAAAAATAATACAATTTTTGCACTACTATAAGATTGGTACTTTATTACATAGCTCTCGCCCTGCTGAGGAGGGGGAGCTGCAGCCCCTTCTGGTGCCGCCCGGTGAGGGCGGTTTTAAGGAGGGGGGGGAGCTGCAGGCCCTTCTGGTGCCGCCCGGGGAGGGCGGTTTTGAGGAGGGGGAGCTGCAGGCCCTTCTGGTGCCGCCCGGGGAGGACGGTTTTGAGGAGGAGGGGGAGCTGCAGCCCCTTCTGGTGCCGCCCGGTGAGGGCGGTGGTGAGATTGTGGTGGTGGCGGAGCAGCAGCCCGAGGCGGCAGCCCAAGGAAGGCTGCCCCTTCAGGGCCCATTGACTGCCCGCGGCGGCCAAGACTATTTTAATTTTTTTTAAATTAAATTATTATAAGTACCTATTTTTTTTTACCCACGACGGAACGGAGACGGTATATGCGTTTGGGTAGTGAGGATGTTTGTGTGTTTGTTTGTGCAAACACATATTGCCAATTGCCATTTTCCCCAAAACTACTGGTCGGATTTTAATACAGTTTTCAGTTATGTGTTCAGGTTTGATTGGTGCATGTTTTTAGGTAGGTGTCATGGTAACAACTCACTAGGGGGCGATGCAAGCGTTCAGTCGCAATATGTTCAATTCGCAAAATGTTCAACTGTCCAATTCTCAATAGGTCCAGTTCGCAATTGGTCCAGTTCGCAGTTGGTCCAGTCCGCAATTGGTGCAGTTCGCAATTGGTCCAGTTCGCAAATGGTCCAATTCGCAATTGGTCCGGTTCGTAATTACGGATCTAACTGGATAAATGGAATCAACATAGGTATTTTAATCCGTCCCATCGCATAATGTCCTTTTCTCGAAATGTCCTTTTCTCACAATGTCCTTTTCTCAAAATGTCCCTTTCTCAAAATATGTGCACTACAGGATTAACTCCGCGCAATCCGACTTGGATTGGTTAGGTTAGAAGGCTAAGGCGGGAGCGGAGCGCAGCGGAGCTTCCGCATTAGCCTTCGTGGTTATTTTTTTATAACCACCTAAGTTACCACCATTCACTTGGTAAGTTTGATGTATAAGTATGTTATTCAGAACGATCAGTTAATACCTAAATAGAATTTAGGATTGTTGTGTTTAGGTGGTTATAAAAAAATAACCACGAAGGCTAATGCGGGAGCTCCGCTCCGCTTCGCTCCCGTCTTAGCCTTCTAAGGGTCCGTTCACACAGACCGGCTCGGAGAGCAGAGCAGATTCTTATCACGTTGAAAACAGAGCTTTTATTATTTGAAGTAAGGTTTATTCTTGCATGTGCACTGCTTTTGTCAGTAAGAATGCTTGAACGCGCTTGGTGTGAAATAATAAGAGGAGCTGACCGGCTCCGATCGCGTACTTTTCACGTTCGCGCAGCCGTTCGGCTCCGATTGCATGCTCTTTCTAGCTCGCGCAGCCGATCGGCTCCGATTGCGTGCTCTTTCCCGCTCGCGCAGCCGATCGGCTCCGATTGCGTGCGCGCTGCCCCACGCCGACCGCCATTTCGATAGCACAATTTAAACAGAACAGTTGTGTGCACTTATACGAAAACGTGACTGATGAAAAATTAATATATTTCTTCATTGGAGCTATCTAAAACCATATTCCGAAAAGCACCCGTTAACACCGAAAACAAAACTTGGAATACTGGTACTGCCTTTGTAGTGAATCGATGCACTCGATGAATCCGACCGGCAGCGAGCGCATCCGACCGGCTCCGAGCGCATCCGACCGGCTCTGAGCACATCCGACCGGCTCCGAGCGCGTCCGACCGGCTCCTAGCGTATCCGACCGGCTCCGAGCGCATCCGACCGGCTCCGAGCGCATCCGCTTTCAGCCGGTCTGTGTGAAATAGTTAGCGGCTCCGCTCCGACCGGCTCCGAGCGTATACGATCCGGTCTGTGTGAAAAGAAAAGTGCGCGCCGATGCTCTCCGAGCCGGTCTGTGTGAACGGACCCTAACCGAACCTATCAAGTCGGAGTGCGCGGTGTTAATCCTGTATTGCACATATATGAGAAAGGAAATAAATAATATATGAGAAAGGATATTTCGAGAAAAGGACATTATGAGAAAGGACAGTTTCGAGAAAAGGACATTTTTACTTCGAGCTGAATCTCGCCTCGCAGAAGGTTGTCAATGACGTCTCCCGTAATCAAGCACTACTCCATTTTACGAACTGGACCAATTGCGAATTGGACATTGTGAGAATTGGTCGAAGTGAGAATTGGACAATTTGCGAATTGGACATTGTGAGAATTGGACAATTTACGAATTGGACGTTGTGAGAATTGGACAATTTGAGCGCGCTGGACATTTTGCGAATTGGACATATTGCGGCTGAACGGATGCAAGGAACATTATTTGTGAAAATCAATGTTGCCACCGTTCTCAAAAACTACTAGTTCGATTTTGATTTAGTTTTCAGTTATGGGTTTGGATTTGATTGGTGCATGGTCTTAGATAGGTGTTACAGGGATAACTCACCAGGGGGTGCTGCAGCAAGCATTATTTGTGATAAAAATCAATATTGCCACTTTTCTCCTAAACTACTAGTCCGATTTTAATGCAAATTACGGTTATGGGTCTGGGATTGATTGGTACATGTTCTTAGATAGATGTTACGGTGACAACTCACCAGGGGGCGCTGCAGCTAACATTATTTGTGATGAAAATCGAGTTTGATGCGGTTTTCATTTACCCACGACGAGACGGAGACTGTATAATATGCGTTTTTGTTTGTAGTGAGAGGATATTTGTTTGTTTACTTGTTTCTGCAAATATATATATTTGCAAATTAAGAATTTTGAAAATGACCCACGACTGTTAAAAGTAATTGAAAAAAGGATAAAATAATTTAAAAACGCCCCCGATTTCAAAATTTAAAAACCCCCGATATAAAAAATTCCCCCAAAAAGTTATAATAACGTTGTTGTGTCGGGGGACCTCTAACTTGTAAAGCACTCCCACACATGTTATAGGAACGATTTTGTCGGGGGTTTTTAAATTTTGAAGTCGGGGGCGTTTTTAATTTATTTTATCCTTTTTTCAATTACTTTTAACAGTCGTGGGTCATTTTCAAAAATTTTTATTTTTATTTTTTACTTAAAAATGAAAATGTAGGTCCTTAATTATTTCTCAGTTTCAATTAAATTGGTTCGGTGGAAGATCGCCTTTCAAGAAGTGGTTTACATACAAACATTTATACATACGTACGTACATACATACATACAACCAAAACTAATATGAGTGTTAAAAAAAGAACTACAAATCGGTTCATAATTGGCGGAGAAATCTATGAACTTACACAAAAAAAAAACAGATAAATGTATTACTTTCTCCTTTTTCGAAGTCAGTTAAATAGGCGTGTTATATGTATGTATAAGTCATTTGTATTCCCAATATATTCATTTATTGAAGTAAAACTTCTCTTTAGGCGCGACTTAGGGAGTAACTCAGATTTTTTTTCTAACGGAAGTAACGCTTACTATTTGAATTTTGAGTAGCGGAAACGTCCGTTTCCGCTATTCAAAATTCGAATGTATGATATTAATAAAATAATATAACATTAGATGCCGTCAATGGCAAAGAAGTTTTACTTCAATCGCGCGTAAAGGTTACACGCACACACACTTTTTTTTTAGGCACACACGCTGTATGGGGTCCCAGCACTACCGTTTCGCTCAGGTTTAACACTTAAGTATGTGCCGCAGCCCCCGTGTCACTTCTATTTTATAGAACCATGAGTGTGTGCTTGAAAACACACACAGTGTGATAACTTAGCATAGTGATTGCTTGGTCGAAATGTTCGGCAGCAGTCAACGTGTGTATGTTTTTAAGATAATAAAATTTACAACCATTTTAATTTTGCATTTTTATGTTTAATAGATATTCTTTAAGACTCAAAATTGTTATTTGTTATTATTTTCAGAATATATCCCGGACATATTAAGCTCATCTCATGTATTGATGTATTTACAGAACAACATGAACTTAACTCCCAAAAATGGATGTCTCATTCAGAAGAAATGGGTGAGTGTGATAAAAAGATATAGGTACCATGACTGACGACAGGTCAACCAAGGATAAACATATAGAAATTGGTACAATGACTGAACCAGGATTGACGTGTTCTAACAATCCAAACATGGAAACCCGATGTAATGAGTATTTCGGAAGTATAGTCGTATGCGAACTAGCAAATTATCACGGCCAAGCTCGTTATAATAAAATGAAAGCTATATTTGATATTTTTAAAGAAAAGTAAAAAAAATAGTTCATGATTTTGAAAAAAATACCATATGAATAAAAAAATTGGCCACCTGTGACCAATTTTTTTGTGACATGTGATTATAATTTTAATAAAAAGACTGATTTATAAATCAAGATGTTTATTATAATTGTTATTGTAATATACAGAAAAGATATAATTGTGTAATCAACAGGAATTTGCTAGTTGTGCTTGTGATTGACTGATTAATTAGTGATTGCCACCTACTTTTTAATACTTGTGAAATGGTCTAAACTTTAGACTCTAAAGCATTCTATGCACAAGCCTGGTTGTTGTGGACAGGTCTCACAAGCAACTAGCGACATTAATCTTTGTTTTTTTTTTCCAGCAATGTACGCATCTTTTCCTTTTCGTTTTGCCCCGACTATCTTTTTCCAATTTATTTAGGCAATGTACCTGTCTACCTAATGACGTGTGTGGTACGGGTTCAATGTAGGGTTCTATTATAGACTTTATGACGCTTAGTCGGAAATCATATAAACTTAATTTTTGAGTTGAATACTTATTATTTATTGTACAGCAAATAAGAATTTATCAGAATCATCTGCATGATATGTATTATTACTTTTTTATACCAGCGGAGAGACTTATGTTCGCATGAGTAATATGATAGCATATGGTCATGCTTATCAATGGCATTCATATGTTTATTGTACTTGTTTATAATTTGAGGTTTTGCTTTCCATTGCCCCCTACGGTTACAAATAATATTTAAATTGCCATTATATTTGCTAGAGATAGCTATCACCTACCTTTGGTCCAACCATTTAATGATGCACACATTATTTTTATGTTGTATACATAACTCGCCTTTTTTTACCTTTGCATTTACAACTACTTTGGGATTCTTTTTTCTATGTTTTCTCAGTGTGCCTGTGCAATAAGTATTTTGATTGTATAAATCTTCTGTCAAATTAATGCTTGTATAATAATTATCTAAAAATAAATGGTGTCCTACATTTAAGTATTCCCTCATCAAATGTAAAACTACTTTGTTAACGTGGTTTGTTCCTCCCACAATAAGATCAGATGCACCGCCGTATAAGTGCAGTTTTAATACTACCCCTAACTGATCAGCCAGTGCATAGAACTTTAGACCGTACTTATTTTTTTTCCCTTTCATATATTGCCTAAATCGTAATCTACCTCTCCATAGCATCATTGATTCGTCAATCACAATATTTTTTGTTGGATAATAAAATTGTGACATCCTTTTGTTGAAAAATCTATTATATTTTTAACTTTGCTATAACTTGTTTCAGTTTCTCTTAAACTAGCGCATAACATTCTTATATTAAGTAAAACCTATTCCTTGCCATCGTAATAGAAATTACAGGTTGATTTAAAAATATGTCTTTTTTCCAATAATCACATATTCTGTTAAGTTTTATAAAGCCCATGTGAAATAGTAAGCCAAAAAACAGTTTCAACTCTTCACAAGTTATCGGCTTCCACGATTTACTTCTACTTTGCGCCGCACGGGTCTTCACGGGATTAGAAGGAACTTAGATTTAGATTTTGGAAGATTACGGAATGTTGTTGAATACTTCGAAATGTATGCTTGGTGCAACAGAGGTAACATTTTTAGGTTATGGAGTAGTCTTTCAGAGAATGGATGCAAGCCGTTAGACGCTAAGGTTCAAGCGATAAAAGAGTTTCCTCCGCCAACTAACGTGCGCCAGCTAAGAGGTATCTTGGGCATGTTAATTTTTTATAGGAGATTTTTCCCACATGCAGCTGAAATTAAAGCTCCACTTCACGCTCTATTAACAGGTTCAGTTAGGTTCGCAGCCCATTACCCTAACAGAGGAGACCCTGTGTGCCTTTCAGGCCTTTAAAGTCAGCTTATGTAATGCTGCGCTTCTCGCACATCCTGATTGTGCAGCGAAACTTGCTGTGATTACTGACGCTTCTGATAAAGCCATCGGAGCAGTTCTGCAACAATTTAAAAAAGGATCGTGGCAACCACTAGCTTATTTTTCTAGAAAATTAAGCCCATCGCAGGTGAAATATTCACCGTAAGATAGAGAGCTTCTAGCTTTTTATGAGGCTATTAAATATTTTAGGCACATGGTAGAAGCTCGGCATTTTATAATCTATACTGACCATAAAACGATCAGTTTTGCCTTCCATGAAAGGAAGAATAACTGTTCGCCTAGGCAGTATAGACACTTAAGACTTTATTTCGCAATTTACCACGGATATCCGTCACTTATCCGGTAAGGACAATGTCGTAGCCGACACCTTGTCACGGATAGAAGAAATTGCAGAACCGGTTTGCATGAAGAAGCTAGCTGTAACTCAGTCGTCAGACGACGAGCTCAATAAACTATTGACTGACGGATCTTCTCTTCGCTTTCAAAAACTACATGTCCCTGGAAGTCAAGTTCCTCTGTACTGCGACGTCAGTACCTCGAAATCCAGGCTCTATGTACCTAAATCACTTCGCAAGCAAATTTTTGACAGCTTACATTCCTTAAGCCACCCTGGTGCTGACGCGTTTGCTGAGCGGTTCATATGGCCGGGAGTGAGAAAGGATTGTCGGGAGTGGGCGATTCCATATTGACCTCATCGGTCCTTTGCCGCTTTCTCAAGGTTATCGGTACTGTTTAACAGCTGTAGACAGATTACACGCTGGCCTGAAGTAGTACCATTGCAGGATATCACGGCAGAAACTGTGGCCAAAGCCTTGTTGTCATCATGGATATCATAATCATAATCATTCATTTATTTGCGAAAATGGGTTACAATGGTGTTAAGATATTATAATTAAGTTCTTCCATCCTCCACCCGTAGGTATGCAAATATTATTATAAAACATGCATCTGCTTCAACGTAATACATTTATAATCCAAATAAATAGCCATTTAAATAATCAAGTAATAATAATGTCAGCGAGTCAAAATAAAAATAGAGTAAGAGATTAATTACATTTAGTCCAGTATTTCAATATTATTGTCGTTAAAAAAATCCTGTATATTGTAATATGTTTTATAAATAAGTATATTTTTGAGTCTTTGCTTAAATATATGATATTTTTCTATTTTACATAAACTGCATTGGTAGTTTTGTAATACACTCTGGATACCATGCAATCAACACTTTTATTTAAAAGAGCCGTCCTATTAGGTATTGTACGTATTTTATGTTTATTCCTATTACTATTCAAGTTTTCAAAAAGGTGTAAATTCTTTTTTACAAAGACAGCTATTTCTAAAATATCAAGACTTGGTAAGGTCAATAATTTCAAGGCCTTATAGTGAGGCTTGCAGCTCTCTGTCCTTTTAATTCTCATCATTGCTCTAACGCATTGCTTTTGTGCTCTAAATGCAACCTCCCAATCCGTGGAATTTCCCCAAAATATTACTCCATACCTTAAAGTTGATTCCACATAGGCATAATATACAGATAAGAGCATGGAAACATTGACTGTCCTTGAGAGAGTGTATAGAGCATAGGCACCTTTATTTAATGTGGTACAGATGTAGTCTATGTGCGCCTTCCAATTTAATGTGCAATCTATTTGTAAACCCAAAAATTTTGCTATGTCTACCTCACTTATTTTGGTACCCGAATATGCAATCTCAAAGTCTTGTGGTAAATATCTGACACGATTTCTTAACACCATGATATTTGTTTTGTTTAGATTCAATACGAGGTTATTGGCCTTTAGCCAGTCCACTATATCGATAAGGGTATTGTTAATGGTACCTTTTAGATAATTCTGATTTCGATTCGAAAATACTACCGTGCTATCATCCGCAAAGAGAAACATTGGGGCATTGACAGCTTTGGGGAAATCATTTATATACATGAGGAATAACAGCGGGCCCAAAACACTTCCCTGAGGTACACCATACTTAACATGTTTATAGTTCGATATATATTTAAATTCTTTTTTGTGTATTTGAGATATTCTGGTGATAGATGTGGCTTGTTTTCTATCGCTAAGATACGACATAACCAAATTTAACACATTGCCCCGAATGCCAGATACGTAAAGCTTATTTTTAAGAGTTTTATGGTCTACGCAGTCGAAAGCCTTAGTAAGATCCATAAATAAGGCACAGGCTGGTATATTATTATCAATGCTTTTCATAATTTCTGCAAGAAATTTAAATACAGCTTGATTTATAGTTTTTGTTTTCCTAAAACCGGCTTGTGCTTCTGTGATTATGTTATATTTTTCCAGATAATTATTTAAGTTTTCGTAAGTATATAACTTTTTCAATCACTTTAGATAAGACCGGAATAAGAGCTATAGGTCTATAACATGAAATATTTTCACGGTCAAGTTTCTTAAAAGTCGGTTTTATAATAGTAGTTTTCAATTCTGATGGAAATACTCCATGTAAAATACATAGGTTAATGATATGACATAAAACAGGTGATATCACTTCACCTACGTATTTCAAAACGCGTGTAGAGATGTCATCATGTCCATATCGCGATTTGGTTGTCCTACAGACATTGTTACTGACCAAGGCCGTCAATTTGAATCAGCTTAATTTCAATGTTTGTCTAAGATAGCCGGATTTAAGCACAAGCGGACAACAGCTTACCATCCAGCTTGTAACGGCTTGGTTGAGAGGTTCCATCGCCATTTAAAGGCCGCGATCGTCTGTCACGCCAACGACAGGTCAGAGTCTTTGCCGTGGGTCTTGTTAGGCGTTAGATCTGCTTATAAAGATGATTTGCAGGCTACTTCAGCAGAACTAGTTTATGGGGAACCGCTAAGATAACCAGGCGAATTTTTTGAGACTACAGTTGCAGGTACCACCGACACTTCGGACTTTACCGCAAGGCTCAGAGGATTCGCTGAAAAATTGCGACCCGTTCCGACTGCTCGTCACTGCAAATCTAAAGTTTTTGTTTATAAGGAACTGGAAACCTGTAAGCAAGTTATTCTTCGGGAAGACAAGTTACGGGGTGCACTGCAGGCAGCATATTCCGCACCTCATCGGGTTATCAGTCGGGGCGAGAAAGTCTTTAAAATAAATATTAAAGGCAAAACCGTTTCGGTTACACTTGACCGCCTCAAACCTGCTTTACTTTTAACGGATCCTCCTGAAGAATGTTCTAAGACCTTACCAGGGTACCAAACGCGGTCTGGTAGACAGGTAAAGTTTACAAATTTTTATCGTCCATGACGGACTCTGGAGGGGGAGTGGTGTGGCCTACTCCACTCTTGAAGACATACTACACAGAATACCGATGCACAATAAAATTTATAACAAATTAAATAAAAAATTTCAAATGTCAAAAAATGTTAAATAAAATTTGTAGTGTACATTAATGTCATAAATATAAATGATACAGGAAATATAGATAAATTATAATACACAAACAAAAATAGAGTCACACTTATGCTAAATGTCATAGTTTTCATTATTAATAATTAAGTATGTCAGCTGCACTCTTACAATACCAGTTGGTCGATGTAGTTTTATCGATACTGATAGACTATCGACCAAACCTACATCATTCGTATATAGAGACACCGCGCCGTGCGCATGTGCGAAACGTCATGGAGAATGTTTTAGGTGACAGACGAAACGTCTTGTCTTGTCAGCGAGTCAGAGATTAAAAGAGTCGCTCCGAATAGTTATTAATATTTTGTGAATTATGTGCGAGTTTAAATATTTCTTGTTAAACATTATCTTTTCTGTGCCTGTCTCCATCTTCCTTTCTGAACAGACCTGTATATTATAGCTTTTGTAAAAATATATACATTTGGCATTTTGAACCACTCGTTTTAAGTATATCAATTCCTTCCTGTATCATCTTCAATACCTATAGACTAGTACACACGGCAGTATTACCCCTTACTTACTGCTATCTATATATTTATTTATTTTCTTGCAAATGCATACCTAGTTACATTGCATTATAACAATATAATATTTCATGTAGAATATAATTCGGTGAAAAATTAATCTATACCACAGATTAAAAAATAGTTACTACGTAAAGTTACTACATAACGTACGTGTCTATACTATGTAAAATAAAACAGCTAATTTGAAAATCATGTTTTTATTAGTCAGTCATCAATAAAGCATCTTTATAGTACCGTTGTAAAATTTGCGGGCAAAGAAAATATTTTAATCAGCAAGGTACGGGATTTGTCGAGTGAGAAAGGAACCCTAACGATAATGTAAAATGGCAGTAGCTTATGCCACATAAGATACCATTACTAAGCTTTCAATCTCATAGATTCCGTGTAGAACCGCTATACTCAAACGGTGGCCCGCGGGCCACATTTGGCCCGCCGAGCCTTTATTGTTGGCCCGCCGGCGCCGGGCCTTTATTGTTGGCCCATAATTTCGTACTCATCAAAAAATGGGCACCGAATGATTTTGGCGTAAATCTTATTAGTAATCTGTGATTGCACGATAACAAATTACAAAACTACCCTATGTAAAATAATATCTGGATTGTCTTCTAATCATAAAAAACTAAAATTCTTTAATTCTACACACGTGTCTGAATCGTCTTTTTCAAAAATGAAGTACACGAAAAACGTGACAGAAATAAACTATCAGATTCTCATCTCGATGATATTCTAAGAATAGCAGGTAGCGATAAGCCAGATCTTGATAAAGTTCTAAAAATGTGTTCACAATATCAAAAATCGCACTAAAATAATATAAAACAACTTTGTATTTTTTTTCTTTTAGTAAAAAAAGTTAATTTATCGTAAAAAAAACTGAATTTTTAATTAATACCTTAATACTCCCCCCCCCCCCCTCCGGCTTGTGGCCCGCAACCCCATGGCTGAAACGTGTTTGTGGGCCACATTAAAAAAAGGTTGAGTATCGTTGGTGTAGAAGATGTGGCGATCGCTTTTGCTCATATAGTAGCGGTTTATGGGACGTGGCTAAATAAATTTACCGCATTTGTAGCACAAAACAGCTGAAATTCAAGGGCGCGTTAATAATACAAGACAAAGCGTATCACATTGTATCATGAATTTTAATTCCCACTTAGTTTTCACTATGAACGAGAAAAATAGCGTACGAATTGAGAACCTCCTCCTTTTTTGAAGTCGGTTAAAGAAATTGAGGTGAATTCATAAAACATTAGATACTACCCGTTTTCATTTTATTAAAATGGTTGACGCTTTCTCTATTCTTTCAAAATATCTTTGCGAAGAAGTAAATTAATTAACAAAAATACTCGCAGTGTCCTAACACACCTTGGCTTTTTACGAGTCTTTTTGTTGCTATTATAATTGTAACTCTCTTGTTTGTCGTCACAATAAAGCACGTATAACCCAAAATAGCTGCCAAAACAGCAGATATAAGGGGGTTATAAAGCCACTGCCATTATAATTTGTGCCCAAATCCAGTCGTATAAGCGTTTATATAGCTTTTCTGAGAGTATTTTTTTGGCTTAATCAGACACTATAAGAGCATATTTTGTTTGTTGGGATGAATTATCTTTTGTTACGTAGTCGAATATTTTATTAAATGTCAATAATAATAAGAATCATTTAAATGGATGTTGAACGACAGAAAATCTCGATATTATCGAAACTAGGGTCGTTATGTAACTTTTACGATTTTAGATGGATCAAACCGCTTATCAGAAGGATCCGCGTGGAGGCGGCTTTGTTTTGCCTCAGAGGATCTGAATTCTTGTGCTGTAGCAGTCGCTGAGGGGATCTTGGAGGGTATGGAATGCTACATTCCCAACCGCTGGATCCCTGTATATGCAAAAAGCGACTGTGGTTCGATCGACTCTGCAGAGAAGCTCTTATGCAGAAGGAATCTGCCTACAGAGCTTGGACCACGACTCGTGCAAATTCAGATCCAAACATCTCTGAGGTGAAACGCAAATTAAATGCCGCCACGCGGTCCAGTAAAAGAGCAATTGTCAAGGCTAAGTTCGATTTCGTCGGCAGAATTGGTAAACGGCTAGCAGGCTATCCTTCAGGGAGTCGTGAATTCTGGTCGCTTGCCAAAGCTGCCGAGGGAAGCTTCTGTCGGTCAGGTTTACCACCTTTGCTTAAACCCGACGTTACTTTGGCCCAGAGTGCCAAGGAGAAAGCCGACCTTTTGGGTTTTCTCTTTGCCTCTAACTCGACCGGAGCACGGGGGTGCTTTGCCGCCGGGCATTCCGAGTTGTGGCACTTCCATGCCGAAAGTTAAATTGACACAGCGGAGGGTCCGACGGGAGCTTCATTGACTCTGGACGTTCATAAGTCGAGTGTGCCAGACGGCATTCCCGCGGTGGTACTTAAGCAGTGTGGTCCAGAGTTGTGTCCGGTATAGTCCAGGAGACAGGTACATTTTCGGTCAATTATTTCTTCTCGAGCGAAACTTCGTAAAATGCATAAGGGACTTATACAATAAATACTCGCGACCGTCAGCTACGACTCCGTTGGTGGAGTGGGCAGCAGCAGTGTCCTGAACTAGTACTTACACGTCTTTTCGCACCTTCATATTCCATGAAGCGAGTCCCGGCGTCATGTTTGATCGCGTATGTCATCCTGTTCCCAAGAAAAGTGACAAGACCGACCCGGCCAATTACAGGCCTATAGCCGTCACCTCCCTTTAATTCACGGTGATGGAGCGTGTAATTAATACACAGCTCCTTGGGTAGGAACACGACCTGCTCAGTGACCGGCAGTACGGTTTCCGTCACGGTCGCTCGACGGGGGATCTTTTTGTGTACCTAACAAACCGATGGGTGGCGGCTATCGAGAGTAAGGGCGAGGCTCTAGCAGTAAGTCTCGACATCTCTAAAGCCGTTGACCGGGTCTGGCACCGTGGTCTTCTTACGAAATTGCCCTCCTATGGACTGCGCGAGAGATTATGCTTATCTTAACGCTTATCAATAGCATTACCAGAACTATAGTAGTTACTGCCAAGTACGCTAAGGATGATATATTGATATAAAATTTGCTATATGATATTTTGTCATCAATGCATTCTCTATAGGTATTTAAACTTTCATGGTCACTAACACTAACACTATTATTAGAGATAACGGGATATTTACCATGTACTATTGAGTATTTCCGATATTTCGGCGCTGTTGCAAGCACCATGATCACGGAGGAACTGAAGTATAGGCGGTTGAAAGCGAAAGTCTCAGCACATATATCGATCTACCCTCCTTCGCAGTCGTTTATTACGCGTTACACCACTACCACTGGTCTCACTTTCGTTTTCACTAACTCGACGTTCACGACACACAACGCTCACCGTGTCTACTCGCGGTTTAGTATGGAACTGTTTATGGCTATTTGTACACAAACGAACCACTGGATGCCAGACGCTCGGCAACTGAAACCCATCCTCCCGATTGAAATTCTTATACTTTTTAATTTCAATACTCAATAGTACATGGTAAATATCCCGTTAACTCTAATAATAATGCATTCTCTATTGTTACGTTGTTGAATATTTTATTAACTGTTCATTTATGTGGATGTTGAACGAGGGAATATCCAGATAGGATTGTCATTAATCACGTAATATGGGAAACTGATTCCCATGTAACTTTAATTGCTTTTGGATGGATCATACTTCTAATGATTTACATCAGGGCGCCGATTCTCGACCACACGACGTGAATGCGTGGACGCAAATTTACGGGTGACACGTCGTCCGTCTCATGTTCGCCGTTCCTAAATATGAGACAGGCGACGCGTCACCCGCCGATTTCCGTCCACGCATTCATGTCGTGTGAAGCGAGAATCGGTGCCCAGCTGGACTATAGAAGTGACCGCCTAGTGCGCAAGGGATAATATATAAGTATAAAATTTGTGGTATTATATTTTGACATCAATGAATTATCTATTTTTACGTTGTCAAGTATTTTATTAACTGTTCATTTGTGGATGTTGAACGACAGAATATCTCGATATAATTGACACTAAGGTAGTTTAATATATTACTATAAAATTTGTGATATTATATTTTGACATCAATGAATTATCTATTGTAACGATGTCGAATATTTTATTAACTGTTCATTTATGTGGATGTTGAACGACAGAATATCTCGATATAATCGACACTAAGGTCGTTAAAAAGGGAACTGATTCGCATGTAACTTTCGTTGCTTTTAGATGGATCATAACGCTTATCAATAGCATTACCAGAACTATAGTAGTTACTGCCAAGTACGCTAGGGATGGTATATCGGTATAAAATTTGCTATATCATATTTTGTCATCAATAATGCATTCTCTATTGTTACGTTGTTGAATATTTTATTAACTACTCATTTATGTGGATGTTGAACGACAGAATACTTCCAGTTTAGTTGTGGAATATTTTATTAACTGTTCATTTTTTTATGTGGATGCTGAACGACAGAACATCTCGATAGAATCGTCACTAAACACGTAAAAAGGGAAACTAATTCCCATTTAGCTTTTATTGCTTTTGGATGGATCATACCTCTAAAGATCAGCATCACCAGAACTAAAGTAGTTACCGCCCAGTACGATAGAGATAATATATTGGAATAAAATTAGTAATATTATATTTTGTCATCAATGTATTATCTGATGTTACGTTGTCGAATATTTAGTTAACTGTTCATTTATGTGGATGTTGAACGAGGGAATATCTAGATAGGATTGTCATTAATCACGTAAGATGGGGAACTGATTCCCATGTAACTTTAATTGCTTTTGGATGGATCATACCTCTAATTAGACTTGGGTAGGTACTGTTCGTACTGCCGGACGTGTTATATGGCATAACCGCGTACTGGTTCAGTACCCAGTACGCGACAAAATTTAGCAGGACCCAGGACCTTTCTCGGACGCGATATACCGCTCGGGCGCGTACAGTCGGCGTTCGGCCCCGTTCGGCCGGCCCGCGTCCGAGTCCGGGATAGATTACAAATACTCGGCCGCGTCCGAGTCCGAGATAGAATATATTATACTATCTGTGGTCCGAGCGACCGGGTGACCGGAATGATGCACGCTTGGGAACATTTTGCTACGTAGTGTATCTCAACTTAACGTGTACGAGCAGTAACGAATACTGATGAATGTTATATGAATACTTGAGGCACGCCTGCCTGCTTAATGGGCTCAGGAGATGGTGAAGCGACTTGAGTCAATATCAAGTGTACATACACGTCGATGCATACACATGTGCAAAGAAATCATGCACACTGAAGCTACTTTCATTAATATTTTAATCGACTTGTCAAGTGCATATTGACCATCTAAGAGCCCATTAGTCGAGGCACGTGTATATATCGCCAGATAATAATATATTAAACGAATAATATTTATTATTAGGATAAATGAAAAAAAAGTGACATATTTAATTTTTTTAATTGTCTCGAAAACGGTGCGTGCTATCGTAAAAATAATGGCATTTTTGACCCCCCTTTGAAACCCCCCATCCGCCAAATATACATTACGAATAACGATTTTTTATACCACTAAGGTGGCATAATGTTGCCTGTAGTATAGGTTTATTGGTTGGTTTGATATTAATCGTCAAAAAGGGTCCATGCTGGCGGTGTTGCAGTCATCCTCATCAGCTAGCAGTTTCATAGAAGAGAATGATTACAAGGTAGATTTTTTTTTCTAAATCTTGTATCTCGAAAACCGTGCGTGATATCCTGATCAAATACAACAAAATTTTCATCCCCCTTTAAGAAAGCCCCAACCGTAAGGGGCAAACACATATAAACATAAGTGACCCTCGCCCCCCCCCCCCCCGCCCCCCTTTATTTATTGCAGAGCGGGAATTAGTAAATTAAGGCATTCATAAGAACTGCAGATATATTATGGTCTAAGTTTCTTGTTGCTGTTTTATACGGCATCAGGACTTCTTGGCGCGAAGCAGGCAAGGGCGGTTATCGCTCCGTTGTATATTTTTTTCTAAATTAGAGTATTTTCAAATGTTTTGTGTGTATCAACGGTGGATTCCGAAGACTATACTTTACTTTGACTAGGACTTAGAGGAAATGTGAAATGAAGATGAAAAAAGAAACAAGACTTGGCATTCGGTCTAAGTAACCAAAGCGTGTTCAAATTAATAATAAAAAAAAGAACCAGGATCTGTCAGAACCCTCAGCAGGACCTTTCCGTTCCGTTTTCATAAACCTAAATAAAGGCTTTATTTTGTCTGAATAAAGATAATATTAGTATGATAGCAGTACCAACGCCATCTAGCGCACGTTGACCGCATTTCTCTCACGAAACGAATGAGTTAGTTCTTTTATAGAAAATATTATAAATTATCTGTGGTTCTATGTTCTATTCGATCGTACCAACATAAGCAACTCAAAGGGACTTTATCAAGAAAAATAGACCTTATTCTATATAATTCAAGGTCTTGTACCTATCTACACTTGTACACATACATTTTATAACAGCGACATCTGCTGCAACTGGGATAATTCAGATACGTCCACCCCATCGTATCTGTTTTGCCTGGGTTGCCCTAGATGGCGCATAATGGCATGCAAATTCAAAAGAACTTTATGAACATAAAATAAGGTGTATTTTTCTTGATACGATTTATGAGGGTCAGAACAATCACGATACTGTATGTACTCGTACGAAAGACCGGGTACTGGTCCGGGTTCAAGAGAACTTTATTGACTTGCGATTAAGGTCTATTTTTCTTAATACGGTTTATGAAGGTCCGATACCTGTCAGAACAATCAGAACACTGTACTTGTACGAAAGATCGGGTACTGGTCCGGGTACTGTTCGAATGCCATATGGCACGGTTCGGAAAGCTATGCCATATGTCAGGACATCATCGGGTACTGTTCTGCGCAAGTCTACCACTAATGATTTAGATCAGCTGGACTATAGTAGTGACCGCCTAGTGCGCAAGGGATAATATATAAGTATAAAATTTGTGGTATTATATTTTGACATCAATGAATCTATTTTTACGTTGTCAAATATTTTATTAACTGTTCATTTATGTGGATGTTGAACGACAGAATATCTCGATATAATCGACACTAAGGTCGTTTAATATATAAGTATAAAATTTGTGATATTATATTTTGACATCAATTTATTATCTATTGTAACGATGTCGAATATTTCATTAACTGTTCATTTATGTGGATGTTGACCGACAGAATATCTCGATATAATCGACACTAAGGTCGTTAAAAAGGGCACTGATTCGCATGTAACTTTCGTTGCTTTTAAATGGATCATACCGCTTATCAATAGCATTACCAGAACTATAGTAGTTACTGCCAAGTACGCTAAGGATGATATACTGGTATATAATTTGCTATATCATATTTTGTCATCAATGTATTCTCTATTGTTATGTTCTTGAATATTTCATTAACTGCTCATTTATGTGGATGTTGAACGACAGAATACTTCCAGTTTAGTTGTTGAATATTTTATTAACTGTTTATTTATGTGGATGTCGAACGACAGAATATCTCGATATAATCGACACTAAGGTTGTTTAATATATTAGTATAAAATTAGTGATATTATATTTTGACATCAATGAATTATCTATATGGATCATACATACCGCCTATCAATAGCATTGCCAGAACTATAGTAGTTACTGCCCAGTACGCAAGTAATAATTTATTGTTACAAAATTTGTCATATTAAATTTTGACAACAATGGATTCTCTAATGTTACGTTGTGGAATATTTTATTAACTGTTCATTTATGTGGATGTTGAACAACAGAATATCTCGATATAAGCGACACTAAGGTCGTTAAAAAGGGAACTGATTCGCATGTAACTTTCGTTGCTTTTAGATGGATCATAAACCTTATCAATAGCATTACCAGAACTATAGTAGTTACTGCCAAGTACGCTAGGGATGATATATTGGCATAAAATTTGCCATCATATTTTGTCATCAATGCATTCTCTATTGTTACGTTGTTGAATATTTTATAAACTGCTGTTTTATAAACTGCTGTTTTATATGGATGTTGAACGACAGAATACTTCCAGTTTAGTTGTGGAATATTTTATTAACTGTTCATTTATGTGGATGTTGAACGACAGAATATCTCGATATAATCGACACTAAGGTCGTTAAAAAGGGAACTGATTCGCATGTAACTTTCGTTGCTTTTAGATGGATCATAACGCTTATCAATAGCATTACCAGAACTATAGTAGTTACTGCCAAGTACGCTAGGGATGATATATTGGCATAAAATTTGCCATCATATTTTGTCATCAACGCATTCTCTATTGTTACGTTGTTGAATATTTTATTAACTGTTTTTTTTTATGTGGATGCTGAACGACAGAACATCTCGATAGAATCGTCACTAAACACGTAAAAAGGGGAACTGATTCCCATTTAGCTTTTATTGCTTTTGGATGAATCAAATCTCAAAAGATTAGCATCACCAGAACTAAAGTAGTTACCGCCCAGTACGCTAGAGATAATATATTGGTATAAAATTAGTAATATTATATTTTGTCATCAATGTATTATCAGTTGTTACGTTGACGAATATTTCATTAACTGTTCATTTATGTGGATGTTGAACGAGGGAATATCTAGATAGGATTGCTTTAAGATGGATCATACATACCGCCTATCAATAGCATTGCCAGAACTATAGTAGTTACTGCCCAGTACGCAAGTAATAATTTATTGTTACAAAATTTGTTATATTAAATTTTGACAACAATGGATTCTCTAATGTTACGTTGTGAAATATTTTATTAACTGTTCATTTATGTGGATGTCGAACAACAGAATATCTCGATATAATCGACACTAAGGTCGTTAAAAAGGGAACTGATTCGCATGTAACTTTCGTTGCTTTTAGATGGATCATAACGCTTATCAATAGCATTACCAGAACTATAGTAGTTACTGCCAAGTACGCTAGGGATGATATATTGGCATAAAATTTGCCATCATATTTTGTCATCAATGCATTCTCTATTGTTACGTTGTTGAATATTTTATTAACTGCTCTTTTATATGGATGTTGAACGACAGAATACTTCCAGTTTAGTTGTGGAATATTTTATTAACTGTTTATTTTATGAGGATGCTGAACGACAGAACATCTCGATAGAATCGTCACTAAACACGTAAAAAGGGGAACTGATTCCTATTTAGCTTTTATTGCTTTTGGATGGATCAAACCTCTAAAGATTAGCATCACCAGAACTAAAGTGGTATTATATTTTGACATCAATGAATCTATTTTTACGTTGTCAAATATTTTATTAACTGTTCATTTATGTGGATGTTGAACGACAGAATATCTCGATATAATCGACACTAAGGTCGTTTATTATATAAGTATAAAATTTGTGATATTATATTTTGACATCAATTTATTATCTATTGTAACGATGTCGAATATTTCATTAACTGTTCATTTATGTGGATGTTGACCGACAGAATATCTCGATATAATCGACACTAAGGTCGTTAAAAAGGGCACTGATTCGCATGTAACTTTCGTTGCTTTTAAATGGATCATACCGCTTATCAATAGCATTACCAGAACTATAGTAGTTACTGCCAAGTACGCTAAGGATGATATACTGGTATATAATTTGCTATATCATATTTTGTCATCAATGTATTCTCTATTGTTATGTTCTTGAATATTTCATTAACTGCTCATTTATGTGGATGTTGAACGACAGAATACTTCCAGTTTAGTTGTTGAATATTTTATTAACTGTTTATTTATGTGGATGTCGAACGACAGAATATCTCGATATAATCGACACTAAGGTTGTTTAATATATTAGTATAAAATTAGTGATATTATATTTTGACATCAATGAATTACACAGGCCTGCAAAATGAGGGTCATAACTTCCTCTCTGGAATTTGATAGCTGATTCTAGGGTATTTTGGTGCGCTGATTACGAATATGTACTTAGATTTTCTCCATCACCTCCAGATTTTTCGGAAAAGGCACAGATAGAAAATAGAAAAAAAGACCCACGTTTTTTCATAAAAAATATATATTTAAAAAAGTACATTACCTTTAACTTATAAAACGACTAAAATATAACAATAACTTGTTACTAGTCTAAATTACACGTAAATTTAATTTGTGGAACCCGGTTCTTTTTTCCTGGAACCTTCGGTTGTGCGATTTTCGCTTAAATTTCCAGTTTGGATCGTCGCGCTTCAATAAACAACAATAATCCGCCATCATGTTAGTATTCCATCTTCCACGATATCAGACCTCAAGCTCTTTCAAATCTTGGTAAAATCTTTCGCCTTGTTCTTTGCTAACGGCTGCTAAATTTTCTGGGAAGTAATCAATGTGCGAATTTAGGAAATGATGTTTAGTGCTTGTTTATGTCCCTTTTATTTTAGAATTGTATCCAGTTATGTCACAACAAGAAAAGTAGCCATCATTATCATGGTCTTTAGCCTCTCTTCATAGCATAGGTGAAACGATTTTGAAGCTATTTTTCTGGCCTTTAAAAACCCTTGCGAAATTGTAATAAACAAGTCGAACAAAGTTTATGAGGTGTCGAAGTTTTGTCTTGGTTACTTAATACGTGTCCAAAATAACTTTTGTGCTGCTTTCATTGTTTTATCACCATAAAATTTCGGGAGATATTACAAAAACAATTCGTAGAATTTAAACACCTTCGCAATGACATTTTAAAGTTCATGTTTCGAGATTCAACTGTTAATTTTCTAAATCAGTTTGGGTACTTATACAAAAACCCTTTGGTTTATCTTTATTACACCCTTTTCTAATAATATTTACAAAAAATAGGTATCTAATATTACTACTAGGTAATTTTTTGATTTTATTACAAAATTAAGTCAAAACTACCCGTTTTTAACATGGTTAGGGCGAATTACTTGTACTTTTTATGTAGTAATTACCAAATTACTGATTTGCATGATTTTCTATGTCCCCTTACACTAATTTAATGCAATAAAATTTAAACTGAAGTAAGTTAATGACGTTTTAAAAATTTTAAAACATAGGCGCTCAGACATTTTAAAGTAAAATCTTAAATATTCAATATCAAAAAATCCTGACGTGTAGGATTTTTTTTATTATTTTTCTCGTAATCAGCACAACAGAAACTATAGAAAATGTTACTCAGATTTCAAAGAGGAAAACCATTGCAGACCTGTGTTATCTATTGTAACGATCTCGAATATTTTAGTAACTGTTCATTTATGTGGATGTCGAACGCCAGAATATTTCGATATAATCAACACTAAGGTCGTTAAAAAGGGAACTGATTCGCATGTAACTTTCGTTGCTTTTAGATGAATCATAACGCTTATCAACAGCATTACCAGAACTATAGTAGTTACTGCCAAGTACGCTAGGGATGGTATATATAAAAAGGGCACTGATTCGCATGTAACTTTCGTTGTTTTTAGATGGATCATACCGCTTATCAATAGCATTACCAGAACTATAGTAGTTACTGCCAAGTACGCTAAGGATGATATACTGGTATAAAATTTGCTATATCATATTTTGTCATCAATGTATTCTCTATTGTTATGTTATTGAATATTTTATTAAGGTGAAGTGGGACTCAAAATACATAATTTTGATATATTTCGAACCAATTTTGCAACGGTGTTAACAAAGATTTCACAATTTTTTAAATGGATAATTATTATTAAGTATATTGACCAGGGATGTCAGCTCTCCAAAACACGATTGAGTAAATTCGGCTCGATAGAAAATAATCCCAAAATTCCCTCGAATCTGTAAATTTACCTGTGACCGCCTTGACTATAATCAATTTCATTCAGTAGTTATATAATGTACCACACTAATTTTTTATTTCCAGGTCCCTAATAAGTTACCTCAAGGTCCTATGCAGTTATTTATTAATTAAAAACATATTGCTTTAATAAAAAAAACGTTTTGTTGAGCGGGAGTGCATTTTGCCGCTATCAGCCACCTCACAGAGCCCGCTCAGTCAGCCGACAGGCTTCGTTGAGGACACCCGTATACAACTTTGTCACGCCCGCTGACGTAATTCGCTGCCGTAGTAACGAAAATAGGTAATAAAAAAAAACAAAAAAGGAAGTATTCAAGGCTTAAGCTCAAGAGCGTAAAAATATCGCATCTGTTTGGGGAAGTTTCTTTGGTGTATTATATAAGTTATAGTAACGTTTTCATACTTTCCATTACAAAGTCCGCCTGATGCCACATAATAGATAAGTCCAGAAGATTCACCTATAAATGCGCTCATGTATGTGACGCCCTGACCGAGCGTATAACATGTACATTATTTAAATTAATATTTAAGTAAAATCAATGTCATAACGAATATAATACTAATGACTGATAAATCAGTGGGCCAATTCTCCTGAATTTACAATATAACAGTAGGAATAAACCTTAATTGAGTATATAATAAATTAAACTTCTATCCATTTACAATATAACAGTAGGAATAAACCTTAATTGAGTATATAATAAATTAAACTTCTATCCAAAATTACAGCTTTCAAGGCACGTATTGCGTATTGTTGATATTCTCGTAGTCTTACTTTACTACTCGTACGTCGTAGTTGATGTAGGTAGGTATTGAATTTGAAGTTGTAAGTATGAGTTTCTTTTTTTTTATATTTAGCTCGCCAAATTGACGTCGCCACCAGCCTGATGAAAAGCCGTGGCGCATCTAGCGATTGGGGGTCACTTCTGACAGTGGTCCTCAAGTTGGCGGCCCTGTGATGTGCCTCTTCACGCTCCTCTTGAAGAACCTGGGATTGTAAGATGAGGGAAACACGTGTGCGGGCAGGTCGTTTCATGTTTTTATAGTTCGACAGAGGAACGATCTTTTGAAACGTTCAGTTCTGGCGAAGATTCTCTCCACTGCGTGTGAGTGTCATCTTTGCCCGGCACGTGTTGTTCGGGATCGGAAAGAAGAGGGTGGGATCAGGTTGAAGAGCTCTGCAGAACATTCGCCGTGATACATTCGATAGAAGGCAGCCAAGGACGCTATGGTTCTTCGCGGCGCCAAAACGGTTCGAGGCCTCCCGTCACCTCAGTTTGAATTTTAACCAACAGTGAACTGAAAATAAACTGCTTACATACAACCCGATACAGTCAATACAACCCTAACTTTGTTTGTAAATAAAACGAATAATGTAAAATAATAATGTAAAATAATGTAAAATAGTAATTCAATGTTCAATGGATAGTGGTACCTATATGTTAAGCGCTAGAAGATGATTTTGTGAATATATGTTACTGAAAAGACCTGATGATTTAATATGACTTACGAATTATTTAATTATGATATATGAAAGTCTGTGAAGATGTTAGTGACAAAATCACGTTCCAACGGTTGAGCAGATCTGGCTGTAATTGGTGGCCTATTATAATTATTTTATGCTTTTCCAGACTGCAATGTATTCCTGGACATATTATACACTAGCTGACGCCCGCAGCTCTGCCCGCGTCTAGTTTTGTTCCCGTTTCCGCTTTACGTGGGAACTGATTGCCGGGATAAAAAGTCGCCTATGTGTTATTCCAGGTCTATATCTACCCCTGTACTAAATTTCAGCTAGATCCGTTTAGCCGTTAGAGCGTGAAAGAGTAACAAACATCTACACTCACAAACTTTCGCATTTATAATATTAAGAAGTAAGATAATTTAGAAAATAGCATAAAGGCTATTTTATCCCTGGATATGACGCAATGGCAGTAGGGAACGCGAACAGAATTCTACACAGCTGAAGCTGCGGGCAATAGCTATGCGAAGTGAAACGTAGAATGTTTAATTTAGGAAATGGTAATCATTTGGACAGGACTAAAGCCTAGTCTAGTTTAAATAACTAGTATCGAAATTTATTCCTTTACACCCTGGCATATATGCAAATAGTAATATTCGTTTTTGTATATTCTTCGTTTTCTTAGCCAAACGGTACCCTATTACTGAGACTTTGAAGTCCGTTTGTTCATCTGTATCTCATGAACTAGGCAGTAATACATTTCAAAGATATGTTTCTGCTACCGCTGTAACGACTATAATAACACTAGATAAAGAAAAAAATAAGGTTACTCCCATACAACGTAATCTTCTGGCGTTTTTTTTTTGTTACGAAATCCTCATCAGTGTGCCAGTCCAACTTGAACCTCGGCCGTTTTTACAGTTCCGTATCCAAAGGGTAAAAATGGAACGAGGAGAAAGTATTGCCTTTTGAAAATGCTAAGAGACAAAAGCGGTCAGGTGTAGAGTAAATAAATGCTGTAAAACAGTACAAGTGGTGGTTATTCAATATGCGCTGCAGGTTCCACCAAGTGCCAACAGTATAAATAATCTGTAATAACGCGACCCTATTACTGAGACTATCTATCTGTCATCTTATGCACCACTGCAATAGCTAGGCATTTGAAATTTACGAATCCTAAGAACAGAAAAAAAAAATTAAGGAGGGCTCCCATACAGGTATATTTTTCAGTCTTTTTTGCATAGAACCCTCCTTTTTCCTTTTCAGGAAGTACCAAAAAATATAAACAAAGGATAGGGGCAGCAGATTCTTACTTTTTCAATAAACCTGGCAAAAATCGTCACAGGTAAAAAAATAAATTGAAGTAGGTACTTCTTAAATATATGATGTTCTATTCTTATTATGAAAATGAATTTCATTACATGTTAGTGATAAAAAATGCATCAAAATCAATTACGTAGTTGCTCACGAGTAGAAGAGGTTTATCTAAACAGGGCGAAAAAAATTGTTATGTAAACTTGTACTTCTGTCAATGATTTCAATTGCGTAGTGAACGGGTTAACGCGCGAAAACGTTTCCGACGCACGGAGCGTCCCAAACATTTTGCGTCTGCTTCACCCCCTCCGAATCGCTTGAGACACAATTGCACTTCGCCTTAACTGCTCATTTATGTGGATGTTGAACGACAGAATACTTTCAGTTTAGTTGTTGAATATTTTATTAACTGTTCATTTATGTGGATGCTGAACGAGGGAATATCTAGATAGGATTGTCATTAATCACTTAAGATGGGGAACTGATTCCCATGTAAATTTAATTACTTTTGGATGGATCATACCTCTAATGATTTACATCAGCGGGACTATAGTAGTGACCGCCTAGTGCGCAAGGGATAATATATTAGTGTTTAGTAAAGATGGTCAATTTCGGAACGCAACCTATGATTGCGTTAACTTCAGAACGAACGGGCGTTCAGAGCGCGACAAACTTCACTTCGCACGAAATAATTAGTAAATATGGATAGAGGACACTAAATAAAACAAAAAATGTCAAGTAATTGGTACCCTAAAGTTTTCCCGAGCTATTTGGATGTAAAAATCACCATTTTAAAATTGATTGTAATGATATTAAGTTGTTAAGAATATTAAGAATAATGACTATCAATTAAAAATGCAACGATTACGTGTTTTATTAGGGAGTCACGGGACATCCTTCCTGAGGGCTTACCCGGGGCTCTCAACCATAGGCTGTTAGGCGTGACGTGAGGTTTTTTAGTCGGTAAGAGTCCGGCATAACATCCTATGAGGATTTTCGCTCACGTTAAACAAAAAAAAATGCATTTCACTGTATTCAATTAGTAGCTTCCAGGTTGATTTAACTATTAATTAGAAGGTAGTACACCTAGTAGCACGAGAAAACCACTTTGACTATTGACTTAAGTACTACCAAATCGCATCTCTTGCGCTTATTTGTTTAAGTTCATTTTTTCAATCATGCTTGCAAGCGGTGATCGGTATTAATAATAAATAATAGTTATACACAATGCATACAACCTTTTGTTTGAAGGCACCGGTTATCTTATATTGTCACCATTATATTGTTACGCGCCGTCCACGCCGCCGCCCGGCATAAACAGGGACAGAAAGAGACACAAACATAATGAGTGTGAATGAGACAAAATATGAGAAAGGGGAAGAAACAAACTCAGATAAGCGAGAGCGGTCAGCCAGTTTGCAACTTTGACTCTCAACGTGTGCAGGCATCTCGCTATTCGTTTTGAGAAATAGATATTGTTGTTTTCATTGTTACTTTGTTGTGTTTTTCGTTATATTTGTTACTGTTGACTCTGTTATTATTTTGACAAAAATGTCAAGTCATACTGGTGCGAGACAGTGCTTTTTTTGTGAAGTGGGCACGATTCGTGGGCCACGTAGGAGATTTAGGCGAGCCATACAGTCTTATCTGTTAACCGAAGACTATATTGCTGCCCATCTCAACATACCTATTTTTATTATTATTTTAAAGGAAATATTCACATCTATACTAACTCTGAAGCTACTGAACCGATTTCAATAATTCCTCCAACATTGGAAAGCTACATTATTCAGAAGTAACATAGACTATAATTTATTTCACTAATAATAAATAATAAAAAGTTCGCCTGACATAATAAGTTTTTGCAACGAAGCTGCGGGTGCAAAACTATTTTTTTTACAGTCATGAACTAGACTGACGTTTGACCTCAAACTAGAATATTAAGTACTTATTATGTTTATTGCCAGAATATTGGCTTATTATTTTGGCATTGAGACATTGTTACGATTACGATATTTTTGTATTTCAGATAAATGCGCAGGATAGAATCTGCAGACCGTGTTTGCAACGCGTTGATTATTACGTGACGGTACAAAGAAGAGTTCAAGAGGAAGAAGAAGTCATTTTAGCGTCACAACAAGCAGCTGTACATGATGTGCTTGAACCCTCGTCCAGCCAATCATCAGAATTGCATAGTGATCCGCTAAGAAGTAATCCTCGAGAAGATGTCCAAGATATTTCTCCCGAACAAGCTGTTTCTCTCGGACAAGCTGTTTCTCCCGGACAAGCTGTTTCTCCCGGACAAGCTATTTCTCCTGAAAAAGATATTCCTTCAAAGCCAAATGTACCTGTAATTACTGTTCCAGGATTTACACGTACACCTTTTAGTACAACGAACTGCCTTATGGAAGGATGTCATCACATCATAGACAGAATTTGTGTAGAATTAACTTGGACATTAGAACAAACATTCTGTTAAAACAGAATATCTATATTCCTCGTGGAATTCGCGTTTGTGAGGTCCATTTGGGAGATGGAGCTTTGTGGCACCATTTAGCAGTACATGGTCGTCCTACAGTAGATACTTTTAACAGTGCACAAGTAGCAGACATAATAAAGATGTTACAAAACAAAAACACAAAATATTTGGATTTTGATAGAATAGAGACTATTGATACTTTACTTTACTTTTAGGTACTTTCAATTATTATATTGGATATAATAAAGCGAACTTTTTAGTTATATTAGAAGAAACGCCGTCCTTAGCACAAACTTTTAAGAAGCCCAGAAAAGCCTTAGCAATGGTAATGTGCAAACTGCACACCAGCGATTGAAATGAAAGATTGTCAAGCGTCCTTCGTATATCTCCGCAACAGCTTGGCAGAATTATGAAAAGTGCACGAAACTGTCTTATGCGCGATTTTGTCACAAAACACTTGGGCCTTGACCATATTTACGGACCAGATTGCGCATATACATATAGAGATCAACTCCGAGAGCGAATTCTAAGAATTCCCCATTTTAGCGTCACAACAAGCAGCTGTACATGATGTGCTTGAACCCTCGTCCAGCCAATCATCAGAATTGCATAGTGATCCGCTAAGAAGTAATCCTCGAGAAGATGTCCAAGATATTTCTCCCGAACAAGCTGTTTCTCTCGGACAAGCTGTTTCTCCCGGACAAGCTGTTTCTCCCGGACAAGCTATTTCTCCTGAAAAAGATATTCCTTCAAAGCCAAATGTACCTGTAATTACTGTTCCAGGATTTACACGTACACCTTTTAGTACAACGAACTGCCTTATGGAAGGATGTCATCACATCATAGACAGAATTTGTGTAGAATTAACTTGGACATTAGAACAAACATTCTGTTAAAACAGAATATCTATATTCCTCGTGGAATTCGCGTTTGTGAGGTCCATTTGGGAGATGGAGCTTTGTGGCACCATTTAGCAGTACATGGTCGTCCTACAGTAGATACTTTTAACAGTGCACAAGTAGCAGACATAATAAAGATGTTACAAAACAAAAACACAAAATATTTGGATTTTGATAGAATAGAGACTATTGATACTTTGCTTTACTTTTAGGTACTTTCAATTATTATATTGGATATAATAAAGCGAACTTTTTAGTTATATTAGAAGAAACGCCGTCCTTAGCACAAACTTTTAAGAAGCCCAGAAAAGCCTTAGCAATGGTAATGTGCAAACTGCACACCGGCGATTCAAATGAAAGATTGTCAAGCGTCCTTCGTATATCTCCGCAACAGCTTGGCAGAATTATGAAAAGTGCACGAAACTGTCTTATGCGCGATTTTGTCACAAAACACTTGGGCCTTGACCATATTTACGGACCAGATTGCGCATATACATATAGAGATCAACTCCGAGAGCGAATTCTAAGAATTCCCCATATATTATTTGCGGATTCGAACTGTGGTCACTTCTTCTTAATAGTAAGTCCTGATGGTTACATAATTGAAGCTTTTGGACCTTACGCGGCCCACAAATCCGATGCCACTATTATGGAAGGATTAATAACTGTGAATGAAGAAAATCCCTTCCATTGGTTTTTCGAAAAAAACGATGTATTTATACTTGATCGAGGATTTCGTGATGTAGTCAAAAAAATGAACGAGGTTGGTTATAAAACATACCTACCACTAACGAAAGACGAGGACCAACGTCAGCTTACTACCTCTCAGGCAAACGATTTCTGGAAAGTTAAGTTATGCCGTTGGGTAGTAGAAACAATCAATGGTCGTTTAAAGAATCAATTTAGACAACTAAGGTCCCAATGTGTCAATTTAGCTGCACCTCATCTAAAACGAGGCGAGAATGAATGGGCAAACTGGTAGGGGTAAACCTCGGCGTACGCATGCCGATCAAATCAGAGACGTTCTGGAAAAAGGCAAGGTCAAGAGTACCCTTAACCGGCGAGCGTGTATGAAAACAGTTATGAAAGTAGAAGAAGCGAAAGTTGTATGTCAGGATCGTAGCAAGTGGAAAGCCATAGTCTCTGCTTACCCCGATGGGAAACAAGCGTGATTATATGTATGTATGTATCATCTAAAACAAGAAGTAAGAATTGCTTGCGCATTACTAAACGCGTTTGGAAAACGATTGGAAGACCACCGACTCGTAGATGAAATAATTAATGAAATATATTTTAAACATGATGCCCCAAACCGTCTGTCTGCGTTGGTGATAGAAAACAATTTCAATTAACGTAGAGCAGCTTTTCAAGCTATAGATGCCAGTCGTGGTTTTGAACACTTTCCAAACCTTTCACATGATGAACTGCTTTTAATATCTTTGGGACCTTATCAAGTGGAGCAAGCGAGAAGTCACTACGGTGAACACGTCAAAGAAGATGGAACATTTTTATCGAAGTGTATGAAAATTTAGAAATAGATTATGATCTTAACCAATTCGGCATTTTAGCTGCCAATCCTTGGCTTGCAAGAGCTAAATACAAACGCGACATCAATCTACCCGCATGTATTTCGTATAAGTACTAATAGATAACAGTTTGCAAGGCAGAAATAAAATCATTGGCCACTACTGTAACTGTCTCGTGGGAATGCGAACTCTTGGGTGCTGTGCCCGCGTCATGTGCATTATTTGGTACATGGCTTGGGCCCGGCACCAAGAAACCCCTATTCGACCTCCTGCTGCCTTTTTAGACAGTATAATTAGAGTTGATTAAGACAGTGATGATTAACTATATAAATACGTACCAACTCGTTTAGACAGTTGATACTTTCAGTCTCTCAAAAGTTAGCTGTAAGAGATTCCTTAACGGGATAAGCTCACCCATTAGCTTAAGTATCTAATATTTGTAACAACCAATTTTTTATCATGTTAGTTTCTTTAAAAAATAAACGTTGTCATAACTATATCTTATATCTTTGTTTTATTTTTAATCAGTTACTTGAATGGGCGCCTTCATATGGCAAAATAATGTTTCACTGCGATACGCTGCGATTTAGTAGGTAAGTCATTGGTCAAAGTGGTTTTCTCGTGCTACTAGGTGTACTACCAGAAGGTAGTACACCTAGTAGCACGAGAAAACCACTTTGACCAATGACGAAAAAAAAATGCATTTCACTGTATTCAATTAGTAGCTTCCAGGTTGATTTAACTATTAATTAGAAGGTAGTACACCTAGTAGCACGAGAAAACCACTTTGACTATTGACTTAAGTACTACCAAATCGCATCTCTTGCGCTTATTTGTTTAAGTTAATTTTTTTAATCATGCTTGCCAGCGGTGATCGGTATTAATAATAAATAATAGTTATACACAATGCATACAACCGGGTACACTACATTAATACGAAAAACTTAATTCCGAAAGTCACAATCACGAATTTCATAATTCCGAATTTTATAAGTCCGAATGATTCGAAATCCCGAAAGTCAAAAATCCGATGTTTCATAAATCCTTTTTATTAAAAGTCATAATTTTAAAATTCCGAATGTTTTCAATTCCGACTGTCAGAATGCCGAATTTCAAGAAACCGAACCGTTGAATTCCGAATCATTAAAAATCCGCCATATTATAAATACGAACTCCGATTATCAAAAATCCGAAATATCATAAATACGAAGGGTGAATGTTGTTTCCACCCGTTCCTGTTTTAACCCGAAAACTTATCATTAAAGACAATTATTTATGTTCCCGATTCCACCCGTTTTTTTAATAAAGTATAGTCAAGTCTGACTAACTATTATTTCCAAGTGAGTAAAGGCAAACGACAAAACAAAAAAAAATAACCACGAAGGCTAAGGCCTTAGCCTTCTAACCTAACCTATCCGAGTCGGGGTACTCTGAGTCGGGGTGTTAACCATTCACTTATTATGGTTAACACCTCGACTCGTATAGGTTAGGTTAGAAGGCTAAGGCGAAAGCGAAGCGGAGCGGAGCTCCGGCCATAGCCATCGTGGTTGTTTTTTTTTGTTTTGTCGTTTGCCTTCCACTCACTTGTAAATAATATCTTCGGTTGTTAGACTTGACCGTACTTTATTAAAAAAAACTTAAATAGTGAATTTTCGGATATTTGAAATTCTGAATAATGTTTTTCGGGAAAATAACAGTTCGGTCTTTTGATTATTCGTACTAATGAAATTAGGAAAAATAAAAATTCGTACTTATGACTTTCGGATAAATGAATATCGTCCTTTTGAATATTCGGAGCTTTGTTTCTTAGGAATTATAATCTTCGGAATTTTGAACATCGGAATATTGAAATTCGGAAAAACATTTTTCGGATTTTTTGGGTGTTCCCGCATACAACCTTTTGTTTGAAGGCACCGGTTATCTTATATTGTTACCATTATGATTTAACTATTAATTAGAAAATTAAATGTAAATGTATTTATTCGATGTAAATTTAACATAACATAATAAATCAAAACACAAGGGCGATAATTTTAGCTATTTAACATATGTACTATAGTTATGTTTGTGTTGTTTTAGTAATATTTGGAGTAATATGTACTATAGTTATGTTTGTGTTGTTTTAGTAATATTTGGAGAATAAATATTTGACGCACTGTGGGCACTTCACAATATTCGTATAAACTTCTTGTTGGGAAAAGATAAGGTTTGAATGTGCACACCTTAAGCACCGCTCTTTGGGCTCTTTCGACGTGAATTAGGTGACTCTTTCCTGCACCTCCCCAAGTTGAAATACAGTATCCCAGTATAGACTGGCATAGCGCGTAGTAGACCATCTTCATAACATTGGCATCAGCAACATGTCTTAAATGCTTAAATACATATATTAATTTACGTACTCTTCCACATAGGCTGTCTATATGCTGTTGAAACGACAATTTGTCATCGAGTATGACCCCCAAGTAGCGAGTAGCAGATGTCTGTACGAGTGTTGGGCAGTTGCAAACCTCTGGGCACCCTCGCTGAGTGTGTACAGTTATTTTATAATTGTTGTTGTTTGACGAAAAATTTTTAATTTTGAACGTCATTAGGGTTGTTTTGCTAATGTTTAAGGTAAGTCTATTTTTAGCTAGCCATTGTGTGACTTTGTTAAACCCATGTTGGGCGGCTTTAAATGTGTCATCCCAGGTAGACCCCCTGAAAATTAATGCCGTATCATCTGCAAAAGCTACTATTTTACCATTCTCCAGAAGAAGGTCACACATTTCATTTACATATACTAAGAACAGTGTTGGCCCTAAGATACTCCCTTGCGGGACACCGTACAGGACTGGGAGTTCAGAGCTTATGTGTTCGCCAACTTTAGTACACTGTGCTCGATTTGACAGATAGCTTCGAAACAGTTTTAGTTGATTCCCTCGAATGCCTAGCTGTTCTAATTTAAAACATAGCTTAGATAAGGAGACTGTGTCGAAGGCCTTTGCCAAATCAAGAAATATACCCAGACATTTCTCCCTTTTATCTAACGATTCAACAATACTGTTTGTCAGATCATGTACCGCATCATCTGTGGACCTGGCACTTCGGAAACCATATTGTCTATCGGATAGTATATTTTTAGATTCCAAATATGCCTTTAACCTTTTGTTCATTATTCGTTCTAAAACTTTTGAAAGTACTGGTAAAACGGAAATAGGTCTATAGTTTTGAAGGTTCCGTTTGTCCCCTGACTTATGTATGGGATGGACAAGAGCTTTTTTAAATAAATCCGGGAATACTCCAGTTCTAACACATAGATTCAGAATATATGTTAGAGGTGGAATGAGAATAGCCCTGAATCGTTTCAGGATATATGTTGGAATGCCATCAACACCAACTGCACAATCTGAGCGTAAACTCATAATTATGCTTTCCACTTCTGCATCATCAGTTTCTAGAAAAACAAACCAGTTTACAGGGGAGGATTTGGTTCCGCAATTTTGGGGGTCAACTGCATTGGGTGTATTCTCCATTAATTTTTTTCCCACATTTACAAAATATTTATTTATGGCATTGATTGACCTGTCAGGACTTTTATCTATCAATAACAATTCTTTAGCCGTTATAGTTTCTTTGGTGGTATGGGTGATAGATTTAATGGCATTCCAAAGTTTTTTTGGACTACTATTGGCTTTCAGCAGCATGTCTCTTTCATATTGTCTTTTGACATTCCTGAGCAAATTATTACAGTGATTCCTGTATCTTTTGAATGTGATCTTTAAAATCTCATCATTGGGGTTCTTTTTCATTTTTTTGTGCATTCTGTCACGATTTCTCATGCATTTCAGTAGTCCAGGAGTAATCCATGGCTTAAGTATTTGTAGACGGGAGGGAACTATGCGGTTACTAGAGCTCATGCTGATAGCTGATTTCAGGTAGTTTACGAAAAGAGTACAAGCTTCGTTTGCGTTATTATTTTGATATATTGCGGAGTAATCTGTAGCGGTTAAATCAACCTGGAAGCTACTAATTGAATACAGTGGAATGCATAAAAACACGTAATCGTTGCATTTTTAATTAATAGTCATTATTCTTAATATTCTTAACAACTTAATATCATTACAATTAATTTTAAAATGGTGATTTTTACACCCAAATATCTCGGGAACGTGACACTTTAGGGTACCAATTACTTGACATTTTTTGTTTGTTTTAATGTCCTCTATCCATATTTACTTATTATTCCGTGAGCGGAAACTTTCAAAAAAATCAAAATGGCCGCGAGTCGGTATGCTAGCTCCCATACAAAAATGTTCGAACCCCTTTGTGATATTATATTTTGACATCAATGAATTATCTATTGTAACGATGTCGAATATTTTATTAACTGTTCATTTATGTATTTTATGTGGATGTCGAACGACAGAATATCTCGATATAATCGACACTACGGTCGTTAAAAAGGGAACTGATTCGCATGTAACTTTCGTTGCTTTTAGATGGATCATAACCAATGGTCGGAATAGGTAATGCCATTTCCGGGATTCAGGGTAGTGTCATAACATGGATATGCCCTCGAAATTAGAAAATAATTACGACACTATACTTGATATAATACTTGAAAATAATTGATACATATGTGCTTATTAGGTGTTAGATGTAACTGCAAGTAGAATGTATGGTTATTCAACCAAATACAAGCACAAGCTACAGGGGAACAAATGTCTGACTATGGCTATGCTGCTTTTGCCTGAACCTGGTAGACGGGAAAGGCCGAACAAAATGTAAAGTGGCTTGACGTGTCGGATAACATGCAAATCAATAGTCTTATTCTTAAGAATATTGAAGATAGTGCGAAGTGGAGAGACAACGGAAAATGCGAAATGGGCTTTCGATTTGAATTAATTAATAAACAGGATTTAATGCTAAAATGAATATCAAAATGGTTATTTAATCGAACATTGGTTATGTAGATCTGGATCATCTTAACACGACTACTTTGGATTTATATAACTGACTCCGATTTTGTTGAAGTGGACAAATTTTAATTACCACCACAAGTGATTTGGTAAGTTTGTTTATATTATAAAATTAAACAGAGTTTAAGAATTTGTAATCTTTTGTTTTATACTAATTCGAACAAAGAAAGCTTGTAATGAATTTGGATAGTATTTGGGTATTTAGTATGGAAGCACCAAATTCAGACCGAGGGTTAATTAAGTATAAAAAAATATATTAATATAAACAGCTATGCAATACAATAAGCATAGTTCTTTTTAACCTTTGTAGCATAGATCTCCGCCCGCCATTTTGTTTTCTATCAGAATACTGGCGCACGATGTCACAAGATTTATGTGCGCTGTTATTTGGGAAATTCAAAATTGTTACATTTTCGAGTTATTCAGTAGGCAAATATAGCTCTACGAGATTAATAAATTAAGATGCTTTCATAGGGGGACCATATCGTCCAAATAACGCAACACTTAATGTCAGCCGAAAATACTAAGTTCACCCGCCATTTTGATTTGCTCACAGTAAACCATCAGAGCAAATCAAAATGGCGGGCATACGACTATGCTAGCTTCCATGCAAATAGCTAAATATCAAATTATAATGTTTAATATTTAGAGTTTGCCTAAGCGACTGGCGCTATTATTGAAAAAAAAAATTGCTGCTAAACTATCTAAATTCCGGTTAACAAAGATTTTGTGGGTGCCTCAGTATTTTTTTAAGATATATTATCCAAATTATATAGTTATAAAACGATAATTTGCGAAAAGTGGCCACGTATAACACTTTTCTATTTTGTGACTAGGCCGCAATATCTAAAGTTAAAGCAGTAGTTCAAAATTGTTTTGAGGATCTTTAAGATCTTAGTTGACGGGAATTATAAATATCAGTTTTGTTCTCGTAGCAATGATTTTTATTTAATAGTGGCCCTAGTTAGCTCGTGTTAGTCTCATCATAAGAAACACTTAATAATATTAGGTTGTCCCTATTAAAATATACTAAAAAAATAAATAAATTTAATAACATTATGAGCATTTTTTGTGAGATATTCAGTGTTTTTTGTGAATAGTTGATTGAAATAAATTATTGACTAACTGGATAACTACGATCGTCGATTTATTGCTGTTATTGGTAATTTTAATCTATTATCGGAAATGGCATTACCTATTCATTATTTTTAGAAGCTGTTGAGGGCGCGGGCGGTTTCCTGTGCAGATAATGGCGAGACAAACGAAGGCTGAGACGGTGCAAAAATGGATTGAAGACTATCCTGAAATGATGTACAATTTCACAGAAAGAACAATATATTGTACAAAATGTAATTCGAACATTGGATGTAGGAAAAGTTCTGTGAAGAGACATCTTAAAGGTTCAGTTCACAAGGGAACTAACAAGAGGAATAAAAACGAATTTTACATTGACTTCGTCAATTTCCTCATATACTGCAATATTCCATGGAATAAAGTAAACACGGCACTACGGCTCACCACCTATTACGTGGGATATATTATACAAAGGTGAAATGTGGGCATATAATATGCCTCTGCCTACCCCTTCGGGGATAAAGGCGTGACCATATGTATGTATGTATATATAAAGTAAACAACCCAGCGTTCAGGAAGTTCTTTGAAAAGTATTTATGCTGTAAGTGCACTGATTCAACCGATCTCCCAGGTGAAGCAATATTAAGAAAAGTGTATTTGGAGAAGTCATAACAAGCAAAAATTACATATATATATGAAAATACATGTAATGAAAAGCTTTGGATTTCCTTGGATGAGACAACTGATTTTTTGGGGCGATACGTAGTACATTTCTTGGTGATGCCATTAAATTCTGCAACCATACTAAAACCGTATTTAACTGCTTGCAAGGCACTTGAAGAGGTCAATGGAAGTACAATCTCGCAATTTGTTTTTGTTTGGAAAATTTATGGAGCAATCAATATGAAACAAAAGTTAGTATAGTTTTAGTCTTATGTACAGACAGCGTTGCTTATATGTTGCGTGCCGGCCGCATACTAAAAGGTTTTTTTCCAAACATGAAGCATGTAACATGTTTGGCACATGCCCTTCATCGAGTGGCAGAAAAAGTCCGTTCGGAATATCCAGATGTAGATGCCTTGATTGCAAACGTAAAAAAAATATTTTTGAAATCTCCATACCGAGTTAAAACCCAATGTTCCGCTACCCCCGCAACCCGTTATTACCAGATGGGGTACGTGGTTACAAGCAGCGGAATATTATGCAAAACATTTTGAGGATATAAAACGAGTTCTTACTTTCTTGAGAGCTACAGATGCTTTATTCATAAGAAATGCCAAAAATATAATAGTGAAAGAAAATGTACAAAATGACCTCATATTTATATCCGAAAACTACAGTGTCATTAAAAATGCTTTATTAAACTTGCAAAAACAGAATATATCTATTTTAGACAGTTTTGAAATTTTTGACCACGTACGGACGATCATAGACTGGACTGCGTCAGATGCTATAAAAGAAAAGCTAGAACAAGTTTTACTAAGAAATCCAGACTTAGAATTTATTAGAGAATATAGTGAAAGTTTATCGCGGAGGGAACTTCTCGATATGAACGTTTTAGATTATAAATATGCACCCTTAACGTCAGTGGACGTTGAAAGGTCATTTTCAATTTACAAATGGCTTATGAATGAAAAAAGAAACTCGTTAAAAATGGACAATATTGAAAAAAGTATGGTAATTTTCTACAATTCACACCTATCGGACGATAACATTGTTGAAGAAGAGGTAGAAAGTATTTAAAATATGTGCAAATTTGCGACCTCAGTATACCGTGAATGCATTCTCTTCACTGAACTGCCGATTCGATATCCGGCCCTGTCGAAATATCAATTTCATTTCTTAAAATCATGTTATTTTTATTTTAGTTTATATTACGAGCTGATGATTGTTTCAATTCTCTTCAATAAATATTTACTCACATTTTGACTTTTATTTATTTTATTAAGATCAAAATATCCATACTCTTCATCGAGATTTACAAATTACTTCGAATTTTACTTAATTTATGAAATGAAAATCTTTGTTCCATATCGTCGAACAACCTAAAATACACTACTTATATAAATTATAAAGTGCTGCGCTAATTTTGGAATTCCGGCATATCGTTTAAAATCCCGGGATATTGGAGGCATGTCCATACTATTGAGAACATTTGATGTCATTGACCCAAAATGGCACTACCTATTCCGACCACTGATCATAACGCTCATCTATAGCATTACCAGAACTATAGTGTTACTGCCAAGTACGCTAGGGATGATATATTGGCATAAAATTTGCCATCATATTTTGTCATCAATGCATTCTCTATTGTTACGTTGTTGAATATTTTATTAACTGCTCTTTTATATGGATGTTGAACGACAGAATACTTCCAGTTTAGTTGTGGAATATTTTATTAACTGTTTATTTTATGAGGATGCTGAACGACAGAACATCTCGATAGAATCGTCACTAAACACTTAAAAAGGGGAACTGATTCCTATTTAGCTTTTATTGCTTTTGGATGGATCAAACCTCTAAAGATTAGCATCACCAGAACTAAAGTAGTTACCGCCCAGTACGCTAGAGATAATATATTGGTATAAAATAAGTAATATTATATTTTGTCATCAATGTATTATCAGTTGTTACGTTGACGAATATTTCATTAACTGTTCATTTATGTGGATGTTGAACGAGGGAATATCTAGATAGGATTGCTTTAAGATGGATCATACATACCGCCTATCAATAGCATTGCCAGAACTATAGTAGTTACTGCCCAGTACGCAAGTAATAATTTATTGTTACAAAATTTGTCATATTAAATTTTGACAACAATGGATTCTCTAATGTTACGTTGTGGAATATTTTATTAACTGTTCATTTATGTGGATGTTGAACAACAGAATATCTCGATATAAGCGACACTAAGGTCGTTAAAAAGGGAACTGATTCGCATGTAACTTTCGTTGCCTTTAGATGGATCATAACGCTTATCAATAGCATTACCAGAACTATAGTAGTTACTGCCAAGTACGCTAGGGATGATATATTGGCATAAAATTTGCCATCATATTTTGTCATCAATGCATTCTCTATTGTTACGTTGTTGAATATTTTATAAACTGCTGTTTTATAAACTGCTGTTTTATATGGATGTTGAACGACAGAATACTTCCAGTTTAGTTGTGGAATATTTTATTAACTGTTCATTTATGTGGATGTTGAACGACAGAATATCTCGATATAATCGACACTAAGGTCGTTAAAAAGGGAACTGATTCGCATGTAACTTTCGTTGCTTTTAGATGGATCATAACGCTTATCAATAGCATTACCAGAACTATAGTAGTTACTGCCAAGTACGCTAGGGATGATATATTGGCATAAAATTTGCCATCATATTTTGTCATCAACGCATTCTCTATTGTTACGTTGTTGAATATTTTATAAACTGCTGTTTTATATGGATGTTGAACGACAGAATACTTCCAGTTTAGTTGTGGAATATTTTATTAACTGTTTATTTTTATGTGGATGCTGAACGACAGAACATCTCGATAGAATCGTCACTAAACACGTAAAAAGGGGAACTGATTCCCATTTAGCTTTTATTGCTTTTGGATGAATCAAATCTCAAAAGATTAGCATCACCAGAACTAAAGTAGTTACCGCCCAGTACGCTAGAGATAATATATTGGTATAAAATTAGTAATATTATATTTTGTCATCAATGTATTATCAGTTGTTACGTTGACGAATATTTCATTAACTGTTCATTTATGTGGATGTTGAACGAGGGAATATCTAGATAGGATTGCTTTAAGATGGATCATACATACCGCCTATCAATAGCATTGCCAGAACTATAGTAGTTACTGCCCAGTACGCAAGTAATAATTTATTGTTACAAAATTTGTTATATTAAATTTTGACAACAATGGATTCTCTAATGTTACGTTGTGGAATATTTTATTAACTGTTCATTTATGTGGATGTCGAACAACAGAATATCTCGATATAATCGACACTAAGGTCGTTAGAAAGGGAACTGATTCGCATGTAACTTTCGTTGCTTTTAGATGGATCATAACGCTTATCAATAGCATTACCAGAACTATAGTAGTTACTGCCAAGTACGCTAGGGATGATATATTGGCATAAAATTTGCCATCATATTTTGTCATCAATGCATTCTCTATTGTTACGTTGTTGAATATTTTATTAACTGCTCTTTTATATGGATGTTGAACGACAGAATACTTCCAGTTTAGTTGTGGAATATTTTATTAACTGTTTATTTTATGAGGATGCTGAACGACAGAACATCTCGATAGAATCGTCACTAAACACGTAAAAAGGGGAACTGATTCCTATTTAGCTTTTATTGCTTTTGGATGGATCAAACCTCTAAAGATTAGCATCACCAGAACTAAAGTAGTTACCGCCCAGTACGCTAGAGATAATATATTGGTATAAAATAAGTAATATTATATTTTGTCATCAATGTATTATCAGTTGTTACGCTGACGAATATTTCATTAACTGTTCATTTATGTGGATGTTGAACGAGGGAATATCTAGATAGGATTGCTTTAAGATGGATCATACATACCGTCTATCAATAGCATTGCCAGAACTATAGTAGTTACTGCCCAGTACGCAAGTAATAATTTATTGTTACAAAATTTGTCATATTAAATTTTGACAACAATGGATTCTCTAATGTTACGTTGTGGAATATTTTATTAACTGTTCATTTATGTGGATGTTGAACAACAGAATATCTCGATATAATCGACACTAAGGTCGTTAAAAAGGGAAATGATTCGCATGTAACTTTCGTTGCTTTTAGATGGATCATAACGCTTATCAATAGCATTACCAGAACTATAGTAGTTACTGCCAAGTACGCTAGGGATGATATATTGGCATAAAATTTGCCATCATATTTTGTCATCAATGCATTCTCTATTGTTACGTTGTTGAATATTTTATAAACTGCTGTTTTATAAACTGCTGTTTTATATGGATGTTGAACGACACAATACTTCCAGTTTAGTTGTGGAATATTTTATTAACTGTTCATTTATGTGGATGTTGAACGACAGAATATCTCGATATAATCGACACTAAGGTCGTTAAAAAGGGAACTGATTCGCATGTAACTTTCGTTGCTTTTAGATGGATCATAACGCTTATCAATAGCATTACCAGAACTATAGTAGTTACTGCCAAGTACGCTAGGGATGATATATTGGCATAAAATTTGCCATCATATTTTGTCATCAACGCATTCTCTATTGTTACGTTGTTGAATATTTTATAAACTGCTGTTTTATATGGATGTTGAACGACAGAATACTTCCAGTTTAGTTGTGGAATATTTTATTAACAGTTTATTTTTATGTGGATGCTGAACGACAGAACATCTCGATAGAATCGTCACTAAACACGTAAAAAGGGGAACTGATTCCCATTTAGCTTTTATTGCTTTTGGATGGATCAAATCTCAAAAGATTAGCATCACCAGAACTAAAGTAGTTACCGCCCAGTACGCTAGAGATAATATATTGGTATAAAATTAGTAATATTATATTTTGTCATCAATGTATTATCAGTTGTTACGTTGACGAATATTTCATTAACTGTTCATTTATGTGGATGTTGAACGAGGGAATATCTAGATAGGATTGCTTTAAGATGGATCATACATACCGCCTATCAATAGCATTGCCAGAACTATAGTAGTTACTGCCCACTACGCAAGTAATAATTTATTGTTACAAAATTTGTTATATTAAATTTTGACAACAATGGATTCTCTAATGTTACGTTGTGGAATATTTTATTAACTGTTCATTTATGTGGATGTCGAACAACAGAATATCTCGATATAATCGACACTAAGGTCGTTAAAAAGGGAACTGATTCGCATGTAACTTTCGTTGCTTTTAGATGGATCATAACGCTTATCAATAGCATTACCAGAACTATAGTAGTTACTGCCAAGTACGCTAGGGATGATATATTGGCATAAAATTTGCCATCATATTTTGTCATCAATGCATTCTCTATTGTTACGTTGTTGAATATTTTATTAACTGCTCTTTTATATGGATGTTGAACGACAGAATACTTCCAGTTTAGTTGTGGAATATTTTATTAACTGTTTATTTTATGAGGATGCTGAACGACAGAACATCTCGATAGAATCGTCACTAAACACGTAAAAAGGGGAACTGATTCCTATTTAGCTTTTATTGCTTTTGGATGGATCAAACCTCTAAAGATTAGCATCACCAGAACTAAAGTAGTTACCGCCCAGTACGCTAGAGATAATATATTGGTATAAAATAAGTAATATTATATTTTGTCATCAATGTATTATCAGTTGTTACGTTGACGAATATTTCATTAACTGTTCATTTATGTGGATGTTGAACGAGGGAATATCTAGATAGGATTGCTTTAAGATGGATCATACATACCGCCTATCAATAGCATTGCCAGAACTATAGTAGTTACTGCCCAGTACGCAAGTAATAATTTATTGTTACAAAATTTGTCATATTAAATTTTGACAACAATGGATTCTCTAATGTTACGTTGTGGAATATTTTATTAACTGTTCATTTATGTGGATGTTGAACAACAGAATATCTCGATATAAGCGACACTAAGGTCGTTAAAAAGGGAACTGATTCGCATGTAACTTTCGTTGCTTTTAGATGGATCATAAACCTTATCAATAGCATTACCAGAACTATAGTAGTTACTGCCAAGTACGCTAGGGATGATATATTGGCATAAAATTTGCCATCATATTTTGTCATCAATGCATTCTCTATTGTTACGTTGTTGAATATTTTATAAACTGCTGTTTTATAAACTGCTGTTTTATATGGATGTTGAACGACAGAATACTTCCAGTTTAGTTGTGGAATATTTTATTAACTGTTCATTTATGTGGATGTTGAACGACAGAATATCTCGATATAATCGACACTAAGGTCGTTAAAAAGGGAACTGATTCGCATGTAACTTTCGTTGCTTTTAGATGGATCATAACGCTTATCAATAGCATTACCAGAACTATAGTAGTTACTGCCAAGTACGCTAGGGATGATATATTGGCATAAAATTTGCCATCATATTTTGTCATCAACGCATTCTCTATTGTTACGTTGTTGAATATTTCATTAACTGTTTTTTTTTATGTGGATGCTGAACGACAGAACATCTCGATAGAATCGTCACTAAACACGTAAAAAGGGGAACTGATTCCCATTTAGCTTTTATTGCTTTTGGATGAATCAAATCTCAAAAGATTAGCATCACCAGAACTAAAGTAGTTACCGCCCAGTACGCTAGAGATAACATATTGGTATAAAATTAGTAATATTATATTTTGTCATCAATGTATTATCAGTTGTTACGTTGACGAATATTTCATTAACTGTTCATTTATGTGGATGTTGAACGAGGGAATATCTAGATAGGATTGCTTTAAGATGGATCATACATACCGCCTATCAATAGCATTGCCAGAACTATAGTAGTTACTGCCCAGTACGCAAGTAATAATTTATTGTTACAAAATTTGTCATATTAAATTTTGACAACAATGGATTCTCTAATGTTACGTTGTGGAATATTTTATTAACTGTTCATTTATGTGGATGTTGAACAACAGAATATCTCGATATAAGCGACACTAAGGTCGTTAAAAAGGGAACTGATTCGCATGTAACTTTCGTTGCTTTTAGATGGATCATAAACCTTATCAATAGCATTACCAGAACTATAGTAGTTACTGCCAAGTACGCTAGGGATGATATATTGGCATAAAATTTGCCATCATATTTTGTCATCAATGCATTCTCTATTGTTACGTTGTTGAATATTTTATAAACTGCTGTTTTATAAACTGCTGTTTTATATGGATGTTGAACGACAGAATACTTCCAGTTTAGTTGTGGAATATTTTATTAACTGTTCATTTATGTGGATGTTGAACGACAGAATATCTCGATATAATCGACACTAAGGTCGTTAAAAAGGGAACTGATTCGCATGTAACTTTCGTTGCTTTTAGATGGATCATAACGCTTATCAATAGCATTACCAGAACTATAGTAGTTACTGCCAAGTACGCTAGGGATGATATATTGGCATAAAATTTGCCATCATATTTTGTCATCAACGCATTCAATCTTTTGAGATTTGATTCATCCAAAAGCAATAAAAGCTAAATGGGAATCAGTTCCCCTTTTTACGTGTTTAGTGACGATTCTATCGAGATGTTCTGTCGTTCAGCATCCACATAAAAAAAAACAGTTAATGAAATATTCAACAACGTAACAATAGAGAATGCGTTGATGACAAAATATGATGGCAAATTTTATGCCAATATATCATCCCTAGCGTACTTGGCAGTAACTACTATAGTTCTGGTAATGCTATTGATAAGCGTTATGATCCATCTAAAAGCAACGAAAGTTACATGCGAATCAGTTCCCTTTTTAACGACCTTAGTGTCGATTATATCGAGATATTCTGTCGTTCAACATCCACATAAATGAACAGTTAATAAAATATTCCACAACTAAACTGGAAGTATTCTGTCGTTCAACATCCATATAAAACAGCAGTTTATAAAACAGCAGTTTATAAAATATTCAACAACGTAACAATAGAGAATGCATTGATGACAAAATATGATGGCAAATTTTATGCCAATATATCATCCCTAGCGTACTTGGCAGTAACTACTATAGTTCTGGTAATGCTATTGATAAGGTTTATGATCCATCTAAAAGCAACGAAAGTTACATGCGAATCAGTTCCCTTTTTAACGACCTTAGTGTCGCTTATATCGAGATATTCTGTTGTTCAACATCCACATAAATGAACAGTTAATAAAATATTCCACAACGTAACATTAGAGAATCCATTGTTGTCAAAATTTAATATGACAAATTTTGTAACAATAAATTATTACTTGCGTACTGGGCAGTAACTACTATAGTTCTGGCAATGCTATTGATAGGCGGTATGTATGATCCATCTTAAAGCAATCCTATCTAGATATTCCCTCGTTCAACATCCACATAAATGAACAGTTAATGAAATATTCGTCAACGTAACAACTGATAATACATTGATGACAAAATATAATATTACTTATTTTATACCAATATATTATCTCTAGCGTACTGGGCGGTAACTACTTTAGTTCTGGTGATGCTAATCTTTAGAGGTTTGATCCATCCAAAAGCAATAAAAGCTAAATAGGAATCAGTTCCCCTTTTTACGTGTTTAGTGACGATTCTATCGAGATGTTCTGTCGTTCAGCATCCTCATAAAATAAACAGTTAATAAAATATTCCACAACTAAACTGGAAGTATTCTGTCGTTCAACATCCATATAAAAGAGCAGTTAATAAAATATTCAACAACGTAACAATAGAGAATGCATTGATGACAAAATATGATGGCAAATTTTATGCCAATATATCATCCCTAGCGTACTTGGCAGTAACTACTATAGTTCTGGTAATGCTATTGATAAGCGTTATGATCCATCTAAAAGCAACGAAAGTTACATGCGAATCAGTTCCCTTTTTAACGACCTTAGTGTCGATTATATCGAGATATTCTGTTGTTCGATCTCCACATAAATGAACAGTTAATAAAATATTCCACAACGTAACATTAGAGAATCCATTGTTGTCAAAATTTAATATAACAAATTTTGTAACAATAAATTATTACTTGCGTAGTGGGCAGTAACTACTATAGTTCTGGCAATGCTATTGATAGGCGGTATGTATGATCCATCTTAAAGCAATCCTATCTAGATATTCCCTCGTTCAACATCCACATAAATGAACAGTTAATGAAATATTCGTCAACGTAACAACTGATAATACATTGATGACAAAATATAATATTACTAATTTTATACCAATATATTATCTCTAGCGTACTGGGCGGTAACTACTTTAGTTCTGGTGATGCTAATCTTTTGAGATTTGATCCATCCAAAAGCAATAAAAGCTAAATGGGAATCAGTTCCCCTTTTTACGTGTTTAGTGACGATTCTATCGAGATGTTCTGTCGTTCAGCATCCACATAAAAATAAACTGTTAATAAAATATTCCACAACTAAACTGGAAGTATTCTGTCGTTCAACATCCATATAAAAAGTTACTGCCCAGTACGCAAGTAATAATTTATTGTTACAAAATTTGTTATATTAAATTTTGACAACAATGGATTCTCTAATGTTACGTTGTGAAATATTTTATTAACTGTTCATTTATGTGGATGTCGAACAACAGAATATCTCGATATAATCGACACTAAGGTCGTTAAAAAGGGAACTGATTCGCATGTAACTTTCGTTGCTTTTAGATGGATCATAACGCTTATCAATAGCATTACCAGAACTATAGTAGTTACTGCCAAGTACGCTAGGGATGATATATTGGCATAAAATTTGCCATCATATTTTGTCATCAATGCATTCTCTATTGTTACGTTGTTGAATATTTTATTAACTGCTCTTTTATATGGATGTTGAACGACAGAATACTTCCAGTTTAGTTGTGGAATATTTTATTAACTGTTTATTTTATGAGGATGCTGAACGACAGAACATCTCGATAGAATCGTCACTAAACACGTAAAAAGGGGAACTGATTCCTATTTAGCTTTTATTGCTTTTGGATGGATCAAACCTCTAAAGATTAGCATCACCAGAACTAAAGTAGTTACCGCCCAGTACGCTAGAGATAATATATTGGTATAAAATAAGTAATATTATATTTTGTCATCAATGTATTATCAGTTGTTACGCTGACGAATATTTCATTAACTGTTCATTTATGTGGATGTTGAACGAGGGAATATCTAGATAGGATTGCTTTAAGATGGATCATACATACCGTCTATCAATAGCATTGCCAGAACTATAGTAGTTACTGCCCAGTACGCAAGTAATAATTTATTGTTACAAAATTTGTCATATTAAATTTTGACAACAATGGATTCTCTAATGTTACGTTGTGGAATATTTTATTAACTGTTCATTTATGTGGATGTTGAACAACAGAATATCTCGATATAATCGACACTAAGGTCGTTAAAAAGGGAACTGATTCGCATGTAACTTTCGTTGCTTTTAGATGGATCATAACGCTTATCAATAGCATTACCAGAACTATAGTAGTTACTGCCAAGTACGCTAGGGATGATATATTGGCATAAAATTTGCCATCATATTTTGTCATCAATGCATTCTCTATTGTTACGTTGTTGAATATTTTATAAACTGCTGTTTTATAAACTGCTGTTTTATATGGATGTTGAACGACACAATACTTCCAGTTTAGTTGTGGAATATTTTATTAACTGTTCATTTATGTGGATGTTGAACGACAGAATATCTCGATATAATCGACACTAAGGTCGTTAAAAAGGGAACTGATTCGCATGTAACTTTCGTTGCTTTTAGATGGATCATAACGCTTATCAATAGCATTACCAGAACTATAGTAGTTACTGCCAAGTACGCTAGGGATGATATATTGGCATAAAATTTGCCATCATATTTTGTCATCAACGCATTCTCTATTGTTACGTTGTTGAATATTTTATAAACTGCTGTTTTATATGGATTTTGAACGACAGAATACTTCCAGTTTAGTTGTGGAATATTTTATTAACTGTTTATTTTTATGTGGATGCTGAACGACAGAACATCTCGATAGAATCGTCACTAAACACGTAAAAAGGGGAACTGATTCCCATTTAGCTTTTATTGCTTTTGGATGGATCAAATCTCAAAAGATTAGCATCACCAGAACTAAAGTAGTTACCGCCCAGTACGCTAGAGATAATATATTGGTATAAAATTAGTAATATTATATTTTGTCATCAATGTATTATCAGATGTTACGTTGACGAATATTTCATTAACTGTTCATTTATGTGGATGTTGAACGAGGGAATATCTAGATAGGATTGCTTTAAGATGGATCATACATACCGCCTATCAATAGCATTGCCAGAACTATAGTAGTTACTGCCCACTACGCAAGTAATAATTTATTGTTACAAAATTTGTTATATTAAATTTTGACAACAATGGATTCTCTAATGTTACGTTGTGGAATATTTTATTAACTGTTCATTTATGTGGATGTCGAACAACAGAATATCTCGATATAATCGACACTAAGGTCGTTAAAAAGGGAACTGATTCGCATGTAACTTTCGTTGCTTTTAGATGGATCATAACGCTTATCAATAGCATTACCAGAACTATAGTAGTTACTGCCAAGTACGCTAGGGATGATATATTGGCATAAAATTTGCCATCATATTTTGTCATCAATGCATTCTCTATTGTTACGTTGTTGAATATTTTATTAACTGCTCTTTTATATGGATGTTGAACGACAGAATACCTTCAGTTTAGTTGTGGAATATTTTATTAACTGTTTATTTTATGAGGATGCTGAACGACAGAACATCTCGATAGAATCGTCACTAAACACGTAAAAAGGGGAACTGATTCCTATTTAGCTTTTATTGCTTTTGGATGGATCAAACCTCTAAAGATTAGCATCACCAGAACTAAAGTAGTTACCGCCCAGTACGCTAGAGATAATATATTGGTATAAAATAAGTAATATTGGAAGTGCACTTACCTTGAACTCTTGTTGGTAGGTAGGCGCTGCTCCCAGCTTTGCGTTCGGGGTCTTGATTCACGACCGCGAAATATGCACACAGGAGTTATAACCGTAACTCTCGAGACTGTGGCTGATGATAAGCGATGTAGCGCGATATGATGGGTAATCACAGCGGCCGATAGCGTAGCGGAGCGTTAAGAGACGGGTGCGTGCGTATCTTCCAATAGCTATGGCGGAATGTGAATGTAGGAAGCGGGCGGGATAGTGTTGCCATAGACAATACATAAAAGTAAGATGCGTTTAGTGCGTGAGTGTTGACATATAATAATTATAATAAATACCATTAAATACATAAACTAAAAAATATGTATGCGTCGGTACTGGCGCATCCAACTTCGGGGGGCTTAGAGGATTCTTCCTCTACATTGAATAAACAAAATAAAAAAATAAAAGGAATGAAAACTTATGAACTAAAAAATAATTCAAAAGCGTAGGAGTTATTGCGTGGGTAACGGGCAAAGCCGAGTTACAGGACGAATGTATTCACCAGAAGAAGTCTTAATTCTGACGACTCTAATTACACCATCCTTCCCGGGAAACACCTCTGATACAACCGCGAGTGGCCACGATAAAGGATGCGTATTGTCATCCTTAACAACAACTACAGTTCCTATCGTCACAGGTTTGGACGGCATATTCCACTTATGTCTAAGTTGGAGAGAGGTAAGATATTCTTTGCTCCAACGTGTCCAGTAACTTTGAACAATTCTATTTAATAATTGATAGCGGGTGAGTCTGTTATCTGGTAATAGGGGTTCAATGTGTTCAGCGGGTAAATATTTAAGCGGAGTAACATTAAGAAAATGATTAGGCGTTAGGGGGGTTGGATCCGATGGATCCGAAGAAAGTATGCAAATCGGACGGCTATTCAAAATGCCTTCAATTTGCACCAATATTGTACTGAATTCTTCATAGGTGAGTATTTGACTCCCGATAGCTTTAAATAAATGAGACTTAACACATTTGACATTAATTTCAGGCAACGAATTAAAATTGGGCCCGAAAGGTGGGCTGTGCTGAAACTGAATCTTATGTTGAGTTAGATATTTATTCAGATCATTTTTATAATTAGTGGACTGTATAAGCGTGTAAATTTCGTTCAATTTTCGTTTCGCACCTATGAAATTAGTGCCTCCATCGCTGTACAACACTGAAACAGGACCCCTGCGTGAGATAAAACGTTTAAAGGCAGCGAGAAATAAATCTGTACTAAGATCACTTACTAACTCTAAATGGAGCGCCTTTGTTGTGAGACAGACGAACAAGCAAATATACGCTTTATGACTTTTTACTCCACGACGCCTTATGTGAGTTACGTAAAAGGGTCCCGCGTAATCAACTGCGGTATGCACAAACGACTTTACTTGTGAAACTCTAATGGATGGAAGATCACCCATAGGTGGAGTTGTAGAACGAGGCCTAGCTTTAAAACATAAATTACATTTATGTACTCGTTGGCGAATCAAATTTCGTGCAGAAAGAATCCAATACTTTTGGCGAGTCAATGCTAACACTAGTCCAGGACCGGTGTGTAAATTGTCGGTGTGATAGTGGTCTACTAAGAGCGACACTATACGTCCTTTAGGTGATAGCAGTATTGGATATTTTGTATTGTAATTTAGTTGAGAATGAGTAAGTCGACCACCTACTCTAATTAACCCTTGTTCGTCAAGAAAAGGGTTGAGTTTTAAAATAGCCTGATTTGGACAAATTTTAGTAGCCTTAAGTGCTTGTAATTCTACCTGAAAATACTTAGACTGATCGAAGCGGACCGCATAATATTCTGCGTATTCTAAATCGTATACAGAAAGTATACCGCGGGATTTGAGAATCCTTGTGAAACGTAATACATAAACCAGTGAACGAATAAATTTTACCCAACTCGAGCAACGCTCGGCAAGTTCGTCTATCATGTGAACGTGATCGGAGACAGGTATGGTATGTGCATGGAGAGAAGCTATTTTAATTTCCGGTAATTCTGTCTTCTCGTTATGATTGATTTTATATTCCTTCACAGGCCATGCATTTATAGGTGCGGACAGCCATTTCGGCCCGTGAAACCAAAGATAGTTATTTATTAACCCTTTAGGTGTCACAGGGCGCGAGACTATATCGGCGGGATTTTCAACCCCACGAACGTGATACCAATGGGAAGCAGGCAGATATTCATTTACCTGAGCGATGCGATTAGCTACAAAAGTTTGAAACTTATGAGCGGGAGAGTGAATCCAGGTAAGGGTTACCGTAGAATCAGAGAATGCGAATATATTGTTTATTTGACACCGCTTATTAAAAACAGTGCGCACAGAATTAATTAATTTTGCGAGTAAGACCGCCGCGCAGAGTTCTAAACGCGCTAGCGTTTTATTAGAATCTGACACTTTGGATTTAGCGGTCAGTAGATTCACATTAAGAGCGTTTCCGTTCTCAGCCGTTTCTATTCGTACATAGATAACAGCACCATAACATTGCTGGCTGGCATCCGAGAAGCCTATTAGAGTAATTCGACGAGCGGATGTTAAACCTATATGTCTCGGTATTTTTATTTCAGATAAACGCGACAACTCCCTATGAAAGTGTTTCCATTTAGACAGAATGCAACCCGGGACCGTCTCGTCCCAGTCCAGTTGTAATTTCCAACATTCTTGTATAAGCAACTTCATGTATGCGACCACTGGACTGATGATTCCAAGCGGATCGAACAAGCGCGCGGTTACGGAAAGGATCGAGCGTTTAGTGCATGTTAAAGGCATGTCGATCACTATTTTAAAGTTAAAGGTGTCATCGTTAGGTTGCCATTGCATACCCACGATCTTAGTGTCAACATGAGGATCCTCATCAAACTTGACAGCGAGACAGCTCTTATGAATTGACGGGATACGTGACAATAGGGTATTGTCATTAGAGATCCACTTAGTTAAGTTAAAACCTCCAGATTTAAACATAGCGACCATTTCCCTATAGGTGTCTTCAGCTAAATCTACATTCTCTATGGAACTAACGTAGTCGTCAACATACATGTGATTGTCAGCTTCGTAAGCCGCCAGAGGATATAAAGCGCGACAGTCTGACGCGAGCTGGTTTACGACTCGCATTGCCAGGAAGGGTGAGCTGGAGACGCCAAAACAAACGCGGTTGAAATGATAGCTTTCAATAGGAGAATTGGAATCGAACCTAAATAATATTCTTTGATATGTATGATGATCTTGAGTAAGTTTCACTTGAAAATACATTTTTTCTATGTCCGCGGTTACAGCAACCGGGTACATACGCAAATTGAGAAGCAAATGAAAGATATTGTTCTGTAATATTGGTCCCGTATAAAGCAAATCGTTAAGCGATTTACCTGACGTGGTTTTACACCCAGCGTCTAAGACCACACGCGTTTTAGAGGTTTCTTTGTCAGGGCGATAAACGGCCCGATGCGGCATATAATAAACTTGAGAGTCTAGAAAGCTATTTGACACTTTAGTGAGATAACCTTGATCAATATATGTTTGAATAATGGCATTATAATCGTTGCGTAAGTTAGAAGCGTCTAACTTTTTTTCTAAATTTAAAAACCTGCGTTTGGCGATTGTGTACGAATGCCCTAGCTCACTGGGAGGGTATTTAAAGGGAAGACTAACCGTATATCTACCGGTATCGTCGCGTGAGTACGTAGACGAGAACAGCTTTTCACATGCTGCGTCGTCCGTGCTAATGTGCTTCTTATCTGGCACCTGTTCTATCTCCCAAAAGCGTTGCGTTAATTGTTCGAGAGACACATCTTGAGTGTGACATAAGAAGGCCTTGTCGGACACGGAGGAATGAGACATGCGATCGCGGGGATGCTTGTTTGCCACTAGCGAATAAGGTAAAGCATGCGCCTTTCCCATTGCGACGTATCCGAGCGTGGTTTCTATCGCGATTACTGATGAGGTTGGGGATGTAATTTTTTGCGACCCTAAAATCATGGGGAAGAGTTCATTACCTAACAAACAATCTATACCACCCGGAGTATAGTATCGTTCGTCAGCCATAGGTAAATTTTGTAAATGGGTTAATTCCGCTGTATCAATTTCCACGTTAGGCAAAAAATCTGTAATAGTGTCTATAACCCGTGCACTAACCGAATAAGAACAGCGGGCATCAAATCGCGAATATATTTTGAAATGCGTAATTCCATAAGATTGGCTTTCAAGTTGACCTATGCCTTTAATGACAGAAGGAGCGTTAAGTATGGTTAAGTGCAAACGCTCACAGCAAGACTTCGTAATAAAGTTACTCATAGACCCTGAGTCCAAAAACAAACGTATACGATCCGATTTATAATTTGCATATACACAAGCAGTCGGCAACAAAACCGTGGTCGCGCTGCTTGAATTACGCGGCGGAGGGATCACAGCCGATAACGACGCGATATTGCCACTATGTGACCGCGCCTCCCGCGAGTGCGAGCGGGACGGATCATCTGCCGATGACGCATGAGTCGACATGGAATGCTCGGACGGCGCAGTAGACGCGTTTGCCTGCCTCGATGCGTTGCCGGTAGCATGATTTCTTGTTGAATTTGATGCGTTCAAATTATTTTTATAACACAGTAAACTATGATGAGACCGATTGCAAATCGAACACCTATTAACAGATCTGCAAGCACTCACGTGATGAAAACCTAAACAATTAACACAAAAGGAATGTTTACGAACTATTTCATTTCGCGTTTCAACAGTCTCTTGAATAAAATGTTGACATTTGAACAAAGGGTGAGCGGAATTATTGTTACATACGATACAATTTTTTATGTTAGAAGTATCGACTGATTTCAAATTAGTAGGGCGGGTTTGCGTAAAAAATGACTTAGGTTTATTTAAATGAGAGGCGGTTGAACTCCGCTGAGCGCGATAATCACCTTTTTGGGAATGTGATGGTGAGCGGAGCGTTTGGAGTTTGCTTTGTTCTGTCAAAAATGTTTTGACGTCACTATATGTAGGTACACTCAAATGTCTATGAGATTGTTCAAACAATTCAAGCATAGGTTTATCAAACTTGCTTAATGCTAAATGAGTATTATGAAATCTGATAAATTTGTGATAGGTAGACGCTGCAGAGCTGCTTCAGCTGAACAAAAGTTCTCCAAGATCTGATCAGCCGATTGCCCTGGCTTCTGGTGTAACATTTGTTCTAAATAGCACGACGCCTGAACCCTGGTATCGTGGTATTTAGCCAGAAGGGCTTGCCAAATAACATCGTAATTTTGTGCGGTAGCAGCTATGCCTGAACAAACAGTAAGTGCCTTACCCGAAAGGCAACCTATCAAATATTGAACCTTTTCGGCGTTGGTGAGACGAGTATTCGTATGTATCACACTACAGAAATTTTCATAAAATATAGGCCACTTACCATAAGTACCATCGAAACCTGTGAGTTTAAGTGGGGGTAATTTGATATTAAAATTATCACTTTTCTTTTTATCGTCGAGTTCTTGTCTCAGAGTAGTTTCCGTTTGCTTTATGAAACAGTATAATTCATCAAATGTATTAAAAACACTATAACTCGGCTGTACCTGCGGATTATCTTTTAATTGTTCAATTAACAATTTATCGATAGTTTCGATGTAATCCGATCGGGTTTTATCGATAGATTGAACCCGAGCGAGAAACATCATGCGTACTGTTTCATCGGTAACCTTGAGACTTAAGTTGTACACTTCTTGAACTATGTGAAACAAACTTTGTTTTTTGTATTCTAAAAAATTTATCATGACCTGACTTTCGTCTGAACTTTTACTATGGGATTTGTCTTTAGAAGCCATGATAATATAATTGATACGAGATACGAGTATGTATATAAGTGGGTAGGTAATAGAAATATTCAGCGAAAAAGTATAAAATTCGAACAACGATCAGCTGTTAGCTTAAATCAGCTGTTTGCGGTAAAGTATTCAGAGAACAAACCCAATATGGAGTCTGCGTAACAATCAGCTGTTAATCGTTTGAATACCGTTATGTATCGGCTGCGTTGCCCAGTACCGTCACAATAAAATAAATATATGTGGGTATAAAATTAACGTATAAATATGAGTTTTATCTACGATTACAATTCGAAAGATAATATGAAATTGTAATGAAATTGGGGAAAACTACGTTAAATTTATGACGGTTGAGAAAATTGTTAATTTTGGATTGTCCGTTTTACTTTATGCCAAAACTCCTAATTACCAAAAAATATCAAAATGATTGCCTAGAATCGGACAACCGGACTAACATGGCCAGGATGGTCCAAGTCCTGGGTAGCGATAATTTCGGGGGGCGCTACCTGCCAGCGGGTTGATTATATATAGGTAAATATGATTATGATAAATAGCGTAAATGCGTTATAGAATATGAGTACTTATGAGTAATATAAAATATGCGGTGTGAAAAGATAATTAACTTTTCTAATGCGTGCGGGTGGCGTTAAATATAATATTTGCGTTGAGTATTTATGAGTAATATACTAAATATATATATGCGTATGCGTGAATTTAATAGGAAAAGAGGTAATTAATATTATTAGTAGAAAGAATGCGTTAGATGGAATATCCGGACGGAGGACCACACTTGGAAGTGCACTTACCTTGAACTCTTGTTGGTAGGTAGGCGCTGCTCCCAGCTTTGCGTTCGGGGTCTTGATTCACGACCGCGAAATATGCACACAGGAGTTATAACCGTAACTCTCGAGACTGTGGCTGATGATAAGCGATGTAGCGCGATATGATGGGTAATCACAGCGGCCGATAGCGTAGCGGAGCGTTAAGAGACGGGTGCGTGCGTATCTTCCAATAGCTATGGCGGAATGTGAATGTAGGAAGCGGGCGGGATAGTGTTGCCATAGACAATACATAAAAGTAAGATGCGTTTAGTGCGTGAGTGTTGACATATAATAATTATAATAAATACCATTAAATACATAAACTAAAAAATATGTATGCGTCGGTACTGGCGCATCCAAATATTATATTTTGTCATCAATGTATTATCAGTTGTTACGTTGACGAATATTTCATTAACTGTTCATTTATGTGGATGTTGAACGAGGGAATATCTAGATAGGATTGCTTTAAGATGGATCATACATACCGCCTATCAATAGCATTGCCAGAACTATAGTAGTTACTGCCCAGTACGCAAGTAATAATTTATTGTTACAAAATTTGTCATATTAAATTTTGACAACAATGGATTCTCTAATGTTACGTTGTGGAATATTTTATTAACTGTTCATTCATGTGGATGTTGAACAACAGAATATCTCGATATAAGCGACACTAAGGTCGTTAAAAAGGGAACTGATTCGCATGTAACTTTCGTTGCTTTTAGATGGATCATAAACCTTATCAATAGCATTACCAGAACTATAGTAGTTACTGCCAAGTACGCTAGGGATGATATATTGGCATAAAATTTGCCATCATATTTTGTCATCAATGCATTCTCTATTGTTACGTTGTTGAATATTTTATAAACTGCTGTTTTATAAACTGCTGTTTTATATGGATGTTGAACGACAGAATACTTCCAGTTTAGTTGTGGAATATTTTATTAACTGTTCATTTATGTGGATGTTGAACGACAGAATAACTCGATATAATCGACACTAAGGTCGTTAAAAAGGGAACTGATTCGCATGTAACTTTCGTTGCTTTTAGATGGATCATAACGCTTATCAATAGCATTACCAGAACTATAGTAGTTACTGCCAAGTACGCTAGGGATGATATATTGGCATAAAATTTGCCATCATATTTTGTCATCAACGCATTCTCTATTGTTACGTTGTTGAATATTTCATTAACTGTTTTTTTTTATGTGGATGCTGAACGACAGAACATCTCGATAGAATCGTCACTAAACACGTAAAAAGGGGAACTGATTCCCATTTAGCTTTTATTGCTTTTGGATGAATCAAATCTCAAAAGATTAGCATCACCAGAACTAAAGTAGTTACCGCCCAGTACGCTAGAGATAATATATTGGTATAAAATTAGTAATATTATATTTTGTCATTAATGTATTATTAGTTGTTACGTTGACGAATATTTCATTAACTGTTCATTTATGTGGATGTTGAACGAGGGAATATCTAGATAGGATTGCTTTAAGATGGATCATACATACCGCCTATCAATAGCATTGCCAGAACTATAGTAGTTACTGCCCAGTACGCAAGTAATAATTTATTGTTACAAAATTTGTTATATTAAATTTTGACAACAATGGATTCTCTAATGTTACGTTGTGAAATATTTTATTAACTGTTCATTTATGTGGATGTCGAACAACAGAATATCTCGATATAATCGACACTAAGGTCGTTAAAAAGGGAACTGATTCGCATGTAACTTTCGTTGCTTTTAGATGGATCATAACGCTTATCAATAGCATTACCAGAACTATAGTAGTTACTGCCAAGTACGCTAGGGATGATATATTGGCATAAAATTTGCCATCATATTTTGTCATCAATGCATTCTCTATTGTTACGTTGTTGAATATTTTATTAACTGCTCTTTTATATGGATGTTGAACGACAGAATACCTTCAGTTTAGTTGTGGAATATTTTATTAACTGTTTATTTTATGAGGATGCTGAACGACAGAACATCTCGATAGAATCGTCACTAAACACGTAAAAAGGGGAACTGATTCCTATTTAGCTTTTATTGCTTTTGGATGGATCAAACCTCTAAAGATTAGCATCACCAGAACTAAAGTAGTTACCGCCCAGTACGCTAGAGATAATATATTGGTATAAAATAAGTAATATTATATTTTGTCATCAATGTATTATCAGTTGTTACGTTGACGAATATTTCATTAACTGTTCATTTATGTGGATGTTGAACGAGGGAATATCTAGATAGGATTGCTTTAAGATGGATCATACATACCGCCTATCAATAGCATTGCCAGAACTATAGTAGTTACTGCCCAGTACGCAAGTAATAATTTATTGTTACAAAATTTGTCATATTAAATTTTGACAACAATGGATTCTCTAATGTTACGTTGTGGAATATTTTATTAACTGTTCATTTATGTGGATGTTGAACAACAGAATATCTCGATATAAGCGACACTAAGGTCGTTAAAAAGGGAACTGATTCGCATGTAACTTTCGTTGCTTTTAGATGGATCATAAACCTTATCAATAGCATTACCAGAACTATAGTAGTTACTGCCAAGTACGCTAGGGATGATATATTGGCATAAAATTTGCCATCATATTTTGTCATCAATGCATTCTCTATTGTTACGTTGTTGAATATTTTATAAACTGCTGTTTTATAAACTGCTGTTTTATATGGATGTTGAACGACAGAATACTTCCAGTTTAGTTGTGGAATATTTTATTAACTGTTCATTTATGTGGATGTTGAACGACAGAATATCTCGATATAATCGACACTAAGGTCGTTAAAAAGGGAACGGATTCGCATGTAACTTTCGTTGCTTTAAATGGATCATAACGCTTATCAATAGCATTACCAGAACTATAGTAGTTACTGCCAAGTACGCTAGGGATGATATATTGGCATAAAATTTGCCATCATATTTTGTCATCAACGCATTCTCTATTGTTACGTTGTTGAATATTTCATTAACTGTTTTTTTTTATGTGGATGCTGAACGACAGAACATCTCGATAGAATCGTCACTAAACACGTAAAAAGGGGAACTGATTCCCATTTAGCTTTTATTGCTTTTGGATGAATCAAATCTCAAAAGATTAGCATCACCAGAACTAAAGTAGTTACCGCCCAGTACGCTAGAGATAACATATTGGTATAAAATTAGTAATATTATATTTTGTCATCAATGTATTATCAGTTGTTACGTTGACGAATATTTCATTAACTGTTCATTTATGTGGATGTTGAACGAGGGAATATCTAGATAGGATTGCTTTAAGATGGATCATACATACCGCCTATCAATAGCATTGCCAGAACTATAGTAGTTACTGCCCAGTACGCAAGTAATAATTTATTGTTACAAAATTTGTTATATTAAATTTTGACAACAATGGATTCTCTAATGTTACGTTGTGAAATATTTTATTAACTGTTCATTTATGTGGATGTCGAACAACAGAATATCTCGATATAATCGACACTAAGGTCGTTAAAAAGGGAACTGATTCGCATGTAACTTTCGTTGCTTTTAGATGGATCATAACGCTTATCAATAGCATTACCAGAACTATAGTAGTTACTGCCAAGTACGCTAGGGATGATATATTGGCATAAAATTTGCCATCATATTTTGTCATCAACGCATTCTCTATTGTTACGTTGTTGAATATTTTATAAACTGCTGTTTTATATGGATTTTGAACGACAGAATACTTCCAGTTTAGTTGTGGAATATTTTATTAACTGTTTATTTTTATGTGGATGCTGAACGACAGAACATCTCGATAGAATCGTCACTAAACACGTAAAAAGGGGAACTGATTCCCATTTAGCTTTTATTGCTTTTGGATGGATCAAATCTCAAAAGATTAGCATCACCAGAACTAAAGTAGTTACCGCCCAGTACGCTAGAGATAATATATTGGTATAAAATTAGTAATATTATATTTTGTCATCAATGTATTATCAGTTGTTACGTTGACGAATATTTCATTAACTGTTCATTTATGTGGATGTTGAACGAGGGAATATCTAGATAGGATTGCTTTAAGATGGATCATACATACCGCCTATCAATAGCATTGCCAGAACTATAGTAGTTACTGCCCACTACGCAAATAATAATTTATTGTTACAAAATTTGTTATATTAAATTTTGACAACAATGGATTCTCTAATGTTACGTTGTGGAATATTTTATTAACTGTTCATTTATGTGGATGTCGAACAACAGAATATCTCGATATAATCGACACTAAGGTCGTTAAAAAGGGAACTGATTCGCATGTAACTTTCGTTGCTTTTAGATGGATCATAACGCTTATCAATAGCATTACCAGAACTATAGTAGTTACTGCCAAGTACGCTAGGGATGATATATTGGCATAAAATTTGCCATCATATTTTGTCATCAATGCATTCTCTATTGTTACGTTGTTGAATATTTTATTAACTGCTCTTTTATATGGATGTTGAACGACAGAATACTTCCAGTTTAGTTGTGGAATATTTTATTAACTGTTTATTTTATGAGGATGCTGAACGACAGAACATCTCGATAGAATCGTCACTAAACACGTAAAAAGGGGAACTGATTCCTATTTAGCTTTTATTGCTTTTGGATGGATCAAACCTCTAAAGATTAGCATCACCAGAACTAAAGTAGTTACCGCCCAGTACGCTAGAGATAATATATTGGTATAAAATAAGTAATATTATATTTTGTCATCAATGTATTATCAGTTGTTACGTTGACGAATATTTCATTAACTGTTCATTTATGTGGATGTTGAACGAGGGAATATCTAGATAGGATTGCTTTAAGATGGATCATACATACCGCCTATCAATAGCATTGCCAGAACTATAGTAGTTACTGCCCAGTACGCAAGTAATAATTTATTGTTACAAAATTTGTTATATTAAATTTTGACAACAATGGATTCTCTAATGTTACGTTGTGGAATATTTTATTAACTGTTCATTTTTGTGGATGTTGAACCACAGAATATCTCGATATAATCGACACTAAGGGGTTTACCACTGTTGACCGAAATTAATTTGATCATTTGACGTGTGACCGAAAAAACATTAGGTCATCCTACTTTTGATCGAATGAACAATTGACCAAAAGAGTTTTTATTGAACAAACATTTGGTATTTTTACTACTGATCGAATGAACGTTTGGTCGAAAAACAATTGACTCAAGAATATTTTAACAAACAAAAGTGAAATAAGTAGAATTCGGTACTGGCACTCGCCGGCCGCTGCCGCGGCACGCTCGCTTCGCTCGCTCGGCTCGTGCGTTGTGGTCGCAGTTCTAACCTAACCTAACCTAGCCATTTTGATACAGCCTCTGTTAAAATAATTCTTTAGTCAACCGTTTTTCGACCAAACGTTCATTCGATCAGTAGTAAAAATGCCAAATGTTTGTTCGATAAAAACTTTTTTGGTTAATTGTCCATTCGATCAGTAGTAGAATGGCATAATGTTTTTTCGGTAACACGTCAAATGATCAAATGAATTTCGGTCAACAGTGGTAAACCGGACACTAAGGTCGTTAAAAAGGGAACTGATTCGCATGTAACTTTCGTTGCTTTTAGATGGATCATAACGCTTATCAATAGCATTACCAGAACTATAGTAGTTACTGCCAAGTACGGTAGGGATGATATGTTGGCATAAAATTTGCCATCATATTTTGTCATCAATGCATTCTCTATTGTTACGTTGTTGAATATTTTATAAACTGCTGTTTTATATGGATGTTGAACGACAGAATACTTCCAGTTTAGTTGTGGAATATTTTATTAACTGTTTATTTTTATGTGGATGCTGAACGACAGAACATCTCGATAGAATCGTCACTAAACACGTAAAAAGGGGAACTGATTCCCATTTAGCTTTTATTGCTTTTGGATGGATCAAATCTCAAAAGATTAGCATCACCAGAACTAAAGTAGTTACCGCCCAGTACGCTAGAGATAATATATTGGTATAAAATTAGTAATATTATATTTTGTCATCAATGTATTATCAGTTGTTACGTTGACGAATATTTCATTAACTGTTCATTTATGTGGATGTTGAACGAGGGAATATCTAGATAGGATTGCTTTAAGATGGATCATACATACCGCCTATCAATAGCATTGCCAGAACTATAGTAGTTACTGCCCAGTACGCAAGTAATAATTTATTGTTACAAAATTTGTTATATTAAATTTTGACAACAATGGATTCTCTAATGTTACGTTGTGAAATATTTTATTAACTGTTCATTTATGTGGATGTCGAACAACAGAATATCTCGATATAATCGACACTAAGGTCGTTAAAAAGGGAACTGATTCGCATGTAACTTTCGTTGCTTTTAGATGGATCATAACGCTTATCAATAGCATTACCAGAACTATAGTAGTTACTGCCAAGTACGCTAGGGATGATATATTGGCATAAAATTTGCCATCATATTTTGTCATCAACGCATTCTCTATTGTTACGTTGTTGAATATTTTATAAACTGCTGTTTTATATGGATTTTGAACGACAGAATACTTCCAGTTTAGTTGTGGAATATTTTATTAACTGTTTATTTTTATGTGGATGCTGAACGACAGAACATCTCGATAGAATCGTCACTAAACACGTAAAAAGGGGAACTGATTCCCATTTAGCTTTTATTGCTTTTGGATGGATCAAATCTCAAAAGATTAGCATCACCAGAACTAAAGTAGTTACCGCCCAGTACGCTAGAGATAATATATTGGTATAAAATTAGTAATATTATATTTTGTCATCAATGTATTATCAGTTGTTACGTTGACGAATATTTCATTAACTGTTCATTTATGTGGATGTTGAACGAGGGAATATCTAGATAGGATTGCTTTAAGATGGATCATACATACCGCCTATCAATAGCATTGCCAGAACTATAGTAGTTACTGCCCAGTACGCAAGTAATAATTTATTGTTACAAAATTTGTTATATTAAATTTTGACAACAATGGATTCTCTAATGTTACGTTGTGGAATATTTTATTAACTGTTCATTTTTGTGGATGTTGAACAACAGAATATCTCGATATAATCGACACTAAAATCGTTAAAAAGGGAACTGATTCGCATGTAACTTTCGTTGCTTTTAGATGGATCATAACGCTTATCAATAGCATTACCAGAACTATAGTGTTACTGCCAAGTACGCTAGGGATGATATATTGGCATAAAATTTGCCATCATATTTTGTCATCAATGCATTCTCTATTGTTACGTTGTTGAATATTTTATTAACTGCTCTTTTATATGGATGTTAAACGACAGAATACTTCCAGTTTAGTTGTGGAATATTTTATTAACTGTTTATTTTATGAGGATGCTGAACGACAGAACATCGCGATAGAATCGTCACTAAACACGTAAAAAGGGGAATCGATTCCTATTTAGCTTTTATTGCTTTTGGATGGATCAAACCTCTAAAGATTAGCATCACCAGAACTAAAGTAGTTACCGCCCAGTACGCTAGAGATAATATATTGGTATAAAATTAGTAATATTATATTTTGTCATCAATGTATTATCAGTTGTTACGTTGACGAATATTTCATTAACTGTTCATTTATGTGGATGTTGAACGAGGGAATATCTAGATAGGATTGCTTTAAGATGGATCATACATACCGCCTATCAATAGCATTGCCAGAACTATAGTAGTTACTGCCCAGTACGCAAGTAATAATTTATTGTTACAAAATTTGTCATATTAAATTTTGACAACAATGGATTCTCTAATGTTACGTTGTGGAATATTTTATTAACTGTTCATTTATGTGGATGTTGAACAACAGAATATCTCGATATAAGCGACACTAAGGTCGTTAAAAAGGGAACTGATTCGCATGTAACTTTCGTTGCTTTTAGATGGATCATAACGCTTATCAATAGCATTACCAGAACTATAGTAGTTACTGCCAAGTACGCTAGGGATGATATATTGGCATAAAATTTGCCATCATATTTTGTCATCAATGCATTCTCTATTGTTACGTTGTTGAATATTTTATAAACTGCTGTTTTATATGGATGTTGAACGACAGAATACTTCCAGTTTAGTTGTGGAATATTTTATTAACTGTTCATTTATGTGGATGTTGAACGACAGAATATCTCGATATAATCGACACTAAGGTCGTTAAAAAGGGAACTGATTCGCATGTAACTTTCGTTGCTTTTAGATGGATCATAACGCTTATCAATAGCATTACCAGAACTATAGTAGTTACTGCCAAGTACGCTAGGGATGATATATTGGCATAAAATTTGCCATCATATTTTGTCATTAACGCATTCTCTATTGTTACGTTGTTGAATATTTTATAAACTGCTGTTTTATATGGATGTTGAACGACAGAATACTTCCAGTTTAGTTGTGGAATATTTTATTAACTCTTTATTTTTATGTGGATGCTGAACGACAGAACATCTCGATAGAATCGTCACTAAACACGTAAAAAGGGGAACTGATTCCCATTTAGCTTTTATTGCTTTTGGATGAATCAAATCTCAAAAGATTAGCATCACCAGAACTAAAGTAGTTACGCCCAGTACGCTAGAGATAATATATTGGTATAAAATTAGTAATATTATATTTTGTCATCAATGTATTATCAGTTGTTACGTTGACGAATATTTCATTAACTGTTCATTTATGTGGATGTTGAACGAGGGAATATCTAGATAGGATTGCTTTAAGATGGATCATACATACCGCCTATCAATAGCATTGCCAGAACTATAGTAGTTACTGCCCAGTACGCAAGTAATAATTTATTGTTACAAAATTTGTTATATTAAATTTTGACAACAATGGATTCTCTAATGTTACGTTGTGGAATATTTTATTAACTGTTCATTTATGTGGATGTCGAACAACAGAATATCTCGATATAATCGACACTAAGGTCGTTAAAAAGGGAACTGATTCGCATGTAACTTTCGTTGCTTTTAGATGGATCATAACGCTTATCAATAGCATTACCAGAACTATAGTAGTTACTGCCAAGTACGCTAGGCATGATATATTGGCATAAAATTTGCCATCATATTTTGTCATCAATGCATTCTCTATTGTTACGTTGTTGAATATTTTATTAACTGCTCTTTTATATGGATGTTGAACGACAGAATACTTCCAGTTTAGTTGTGGAATATTTTATTAACTGTTTATTTTATGAGGATGCTGAACGACAGAACATCTCGATAGAATCGTCACTAAACACGTAAAAAGGGGAACTGATTCCTATTTAGCTTTTATTGCTTTTGGATGGATCAAACCTCTAAAGATTAGCATCACCAGAACTAAAGTAGTTACCGCCCAGTACGCTAGAGATAATATATTGGTATAAAATTAGTAATATTATATTTTGTCATCAATGTATTATCAGTTGTTACGTTGACGAATATTTCATTAACTGTTCATTTATGTGGATGTTGAACGAGGGAATATCTAGATAGGATTGCTTTAAGATGGATCATACATACCGCCTATCAATAGCATTGCCAGAACTATAGTAGTTACTGCCCAGTACGCAAGTAATAATTTATTGTTACAAAATTTGTTATGTTAAATTTTGACAACAATGGATTCTCTAATGTTACGTTGTGGAATATTTTATTGACTGTTCATTTTTGTGGATGTTGAACAACAGAATATCTCGATATAATCGACACTAAAATCGTTAAAAAGGGAACTGATTCGCATGTAACTTTCGTTGCTTTTAGATGGATCATAACGCTTATCAATAGCATTACCAGAACTATAGTAGTTACTGCCAAGTACGCTAGGGATGATATATTGGCATAAAATTTGCCATCATATTTTGTCATCAATGCATTCTCTATTGTTACGTTGTTGAATATTTTATAAACTGCTGTTTTATATGGATGTTGAACGACAGAATACTTCCAGTTTAGTTGTGGAATATTTTATTAACTGTTCATTTATGTGGATGTTGAACGACAGAATATCTCGATATAATCGACACTAAGGTCGTTAAAAAGGGAACTGATTCGCATGTTACTTTCGTTGCTTTTAGATGGATCATAACGCTTATCAATAGCATTACCAGAACTATAGTAGTTACTGCCAAGTACGCTAGGGATGATATATTTGCATAAAATTTGCCATCATATTTTGTCATCAATGCATTCTCTATTGTTACGTTGTTGAATATTTTATAAACTGCTGTTTTATATGGATGTTGAACGACAGAATACTTCCAGTTTAGTTGTGGAATATTTTATTAACTGTTCATTTATGTGGATGTTGAACGACAGAATACTTCCAGTTTAGTTGTGGAATATTTTATTAACTGTTTATTTTTATGTGGATGCTGAACGACAGAACATCTCGATAGAATCGTCACTAAACACGTAAAAAGGGGAAATGATTCCCATTTAGCTTTTATTGCTTTTGGATTGATCAAATCTCAAAAGATTAGCATCACTAGAACTAAAGTAGTTACCGCCCAGTACGCTAGAGATAATATATTGGTATAAAATTAGTAATATTATATTTTGTCATCAATGTATTATCAGTTGTTACGTTGACGAATATTTCATTAACTGTTCATTTATGTGGATGTTGAACGAGGGAATATCTAGATAGGATTGCTTTAAGATGGATCATACATACCGCCTATCAATAGCATTGCCAGAACTATAGTAGTTACTGCCCAGTACGCAAGTAATAATTTATTGTTACAAAATTTGTTATATTAAATTTTGACAACAATGGATTCTCTAATGTTACGTTGTGGAATATTTTATTAACTGTTCATTTTTGTGGATGTTGAACCACAGAATATCTCGATATAATCGACACTAAGGGGTTTACCACTGTTGACCGAAATTAATTTGATCATTTGACGTGTGACCGAAAAAACATTAGGTCATCCTACTTTTGATCGAATGAACAATTGACCAAAAGAGTTTTTATTGAACAAACATTTGGTATTTTTACTACTGATCGAATGAACGTTTGGTCGAAAAACAATTGACTCAAGAATATTTTAACAAACAAAAGTGAAATAAGTAGAATTCGGTACTGGCACGCGCCGGCCGCTGCCGCGGCACGCTCGCTTCGCTCGCTCGGCTCGTGCGTTGTGGTCGCAGTTCTAACCTAACCTAACCTAGCCATTTTGATACAGCCTCTGTTAAAATAATTCTTTAGTCAACCGTTTTTCGACCAAACGTTCATTCGATCAGTAGTAAAAATGCCAAATTTTTGTTCGATAAAAACTTTTTTGGTTAATTGTTCATTCGATCAGTAGTAGAATGGCATAATGTTTTTTCGGTAACACGTCAAATGATCAAATGAATTTCGGTCAACAGTGGTAAACCGGACACTAAGGTCGTTAAAAAGGGAACTGATTCGCATGTAACTTTCGTTGCTTTTAGATGGATCATAACGCTTATCAATAGCATTACCAGAACTATAGTAGTTACTGCCAAGTACGGTAGGGATGATATGTTGGCATAAAATTTGCCATCATATTTTGTCATCAATGCATTCTCTATTGTTACGTTGTTGAATATTTTATAAACTGCTGTTTTATATGGATGTTGAACGACAGAATACTTCCAGTTTAGTTGTGGAATATTTTATTAACTGTTTATTTTATGAGGATGCTGAACGACAGAACATCTCGATAGAATCGTCACTAAACACGTAAAAAGGGGAACTGATTCCCATTTAGCTTTTATTGCTTTTGGATGGATCAAATCTCAAAAGATTAGCATCACCAGAACTAAAGTAGTTACCGCCCAGTACGCTAGAGATAATATATTGGTATAAAATTAGTAATATTATATTTTGTCATCAATGTATTATCAGTTGTTACGTTGACGAATATTTCATTAACTGTTCATTTATGTGGATGTTGAACGAGGGAATATCTAGATAGGATTGCTTTAAGATGGATCATACATACCGCCTATCAATAGCATTGCCAGAACTATAGTAGTTACTGCCCAGTACGCAAGTAATAATTTATTGTTACAAAATTTGTCATATTAAATTTTGACAACAATGGATTCTCTAATGTTACGTTGTGGAATATTTTATTAACTGTTCATTTATGTGGATGTTGAACAACAGAATATCTCGATATAAGCGACACTAAGGTCGTTAAAAAGGGAACTGATTCGCATGTAACTTTCGTTGCTTTTAGATGGATCATAACGCTTATCAATAGCATTACCAGAACTATAGTAGTTACTGCCAAGTACGCTAGGGATGATATATTGGCATAAAATTTGCCATCATATTTTGTCATCAATGCATTCTCTAATGTTACGTTGTTGAATATTTTATAAACTGCTGTTTTATATGGATGTTGAACGACAGAATACTTCCAGTTTAGTTGTGGAATATTTTATTAACTGTTCATTTATGTGGATGTTGAACGACAGAATATCTCGATATAATCGACACTAAGGTCGTTAAAAAGGGAACTGATTCGCATGTAACTTTCGTTGCTTTTAGATGGATCATAACGCTTATCAATAGCATTACCAGAACTATAGTAGTTACTGCCAAGTACGCTAGGGATGATATATTGGCATAAAATTTGCCATCATATTTTGTCATCAACGCATTCTCTATTGTTACGTTGTTGAATATTTTATAAACTGCTGTTTTATATGGATGTTGAACGACAGAATACTTCCAGTTTAGTTGTGGAATATTTTATTAACTGTTTATTTTTATGTGGATGCTGAACGACAGAACATCTCGATAGAATCGTCACTAAACACGTAAAAAGGGGAACTGATTCCCATTTAGCTTTTATTGCTTTTGGATGAATCAAATCTCAAAAGATTAGCATCACCAGAACTAAAGTAGTTACCGCCCAGTACGCTAGAGATAATATATTGGTATAAAATTAGTAATATTATATTTTGTCATCAATGTATTATCAGTTGTTACGTTGACGAATATTTCATTAACTGTTCATTTATGTGGATGTTGAACGAGGGAATATCTAGATAGGATTGCTTTAAGATGGATCATACATACCGCCTATCAATAGCATTGCCAGAACTATAGTAGTTACTGCCCAGTACGCAAGTAATAATTTATTGTTACAAAATTTGTTATATTAAATTTTGACAACAATGGATTCTCTAATGTTACGTTGTGGAATATTTTATTAACTGTTCATTTATGTGGATGTCGAACAACAGAATATCTCGATATAATCGACACTAAGGTCGTTAAAAAGGGAACTGATTCGCATGTAACTTTCGTTGCTTTTAGATGGATCATAACGCTTATCAATAGCATTACCAGAACTATAGTAGTTACTGCCAAGTACGCTAGGCATGATATATTGGCATAAAATTTGCCATCATATTTTGTCATCAATGCATTCTCTATTGTTACGTTGTTGAATATTTTATTAACTGCTCTTTTATATGGATGTTGAACGACAGAATACTTCCAGTTTAGTTGTGGAATATTTTATTAACTGTTTATTTTATGAGGATGCTGAACGACAGAACATCTCGATAGAATCGTCACTAAACACGTAAAAAGGGGAACTGATTCCTATTTAGCTTTTATTGCTTTTGGATGGATCAAACCTCTAAAGATTAGCATCACCAGAACTAAAGTAGTTACCGCCCAGTACGCTAGAGATAATATATTGGTATAAAATTAGTAATATTATATTTTGTCATCAATGTATTATCAGTTGTTACGTTGACGAATATTTCATTAACTGTTCATTTATGTGGATGTTGAACGAGGGAATATCTAGATAGGATTGCTTTAAGATGGATCATACATACCGCCTATCAATAGCATTGCCAGAACTATAGTAGTTACTGCCCAGTACGCAAGTAATAATTTATTGTTACAAAATTTGTTATATTAAATTTTGACAACAATGGATTCTCTAATGTTACGTTGTGGAATATTTTATTGACTGTTCATTTTTGTGGATGTTGAACAACAGAATATCTCGATATAATCGATACTAAAATCGTTAAAAAGGGAACTGATTCGCATGTAACTTTCGTTGCTTTTAGATGGATCATAACGCTTATCAATAGCATTACCAGAACTATAGTAGTTACTGCCAAGTACGCTAGGGATGATATATTGGCATAAAATTTGCCATCATATTTTGTCATCAATGCATTCTCTATTGTTACGTTGTTGAATATTTTATAAACTGCTGTTTTATATGGATGTTGAACGACAGAATACTTCCAGTTTAGTTGTGGAATATTTTATTAACTGTTCATTTATGTGGATGTTGAACGACAGAATATCTCGATATAATCGACACTAAGGTCGTTAAAAAGGGAACTGATTCGCATGTTACTTTCGTTGCTTTTAGATGGATCATAACGCTTATCAATAGCATTACTAGAACTATAGTAGTTACTGCCAAGTACGCTAGGGATGATATATTGGTATAAAATTTGCCATCATATTTTGTCATCAATGCATTCTCTATTGTTACGTTGTTGAATATTTTATAAACTGCTCTTTTATATGGATGTTGAACGACAGAATACTTCCAGTTTAGTTGTGAAATATTTTATTAACTGTTTATTTTTATGTGGATGCTGAACGACAGAACATCTCGATAGAATCGTCACTAAACACGTGAAAAGGAGAACTGATTCCCATTTAGCTTTTATTGCTTTTGGATGGATCAAATCTCAAAAGATTAGCATCACCAGAACAAAAGTAGTTACCGCCCAGTACGCTAGAGATAATATATTGGTATAAAATTAGTAATATTATATTTTGTCATCAATGTATTATCAGTTGTTACGTTGACGAATATTTCATTAACTGTTCATTTATGTGGATGTTGAACGAGGGAATATCTAGATAGGATTGCTTTAAGATGGATCATACATACCGCCTATCAATAGCATTGCCAGAACTATAGTAGTTACTGCCCAGTACGCAAGTAATAATTTATTGTTACGAAATTTGTTATATTAAATTTTGACAACAATGGATTCTCTAATGTTACGTTGTGGAATATTTTATTAACTGTTCATTTTTGTGGATGTTGAACAACAGAATATCTCGATATAATCGACACTAAGGTCGTTAAAAAGGGCACTGATTCGCATGTAACTTTCGTTGCTTTTAGATGGATCATAACGCTTATCAATAGCATTACCAGAACTATAGTAGTTACTGCCAAGTACGCTACGGATGATATATTTGCATAAAATTTGCCATCATATTTTGTCATCAATGCATTCTCTATTGTTACGTTGTTGAATATTTTATAAACTGCTGTTTTATATGGATGTTGAACGACAGAATACTTCCAGTTTAGTTGTGGAATATTTTATTAACTGTTCATTTATGTGGATGTTGAACGACAGAATATCTCGATATAATCGACACTAAGGTCGTTAAAAAGGGAACTGATTCGCATGTAACTTTCGTTGCTTTTAGATGGATCATAACGCTTATCAATAGCATTACCAGAACTATAGTAGTTACTGCCAAGTACGCTACGGATGATATATTTGCATAAAATTTGCCATCATATTTTGTCATCAATGCATTCTCTATTGTTACGTTGTTGAATATTTTATAAACTGCTGTTTTATATGGATGTTGAACGACAGAATACTTCCAGTTTAGTTGTGGAATATTTTATTAACTGTTCATTTATGTGGATGTTGAACGACAGAATACTTCCAGTTTAGTTGTGGAATATTTTATTAACTGTTTATTTTTATGTGGATGCTGAACGACAGAACATCTCGATAGAATCGTCACTAAACACGTAAAAAGGGGAACTGATTCCCATTTAGCTTTTATTGCTTTTGGATTGATCAAATCTCAAAAGATTAGCATCACTAGAACTAAAGTAGTTACCGCCCAGTACGCTAGAGATAATATATTGGTATAAAATTAGTAATATTATATTTTGTCATCAATGTATTATCAGTTGTTACGTTGACGAATATTTCATTAACTGTTCATTTATGTGGATGTTGAACGAGGGAATATCTAGATAGGATTGCTTTAAGATGGATCATACATACCGCCTATCAATAGCATTGCCAGAACTATAGTAGTTACTGCCCAGTACGCAAGTAATAATTTATTGTTACAAAATTTGTTATATTAAATTTTGACAACAATGGATTCTCTAATGTTACGTTGTGGAATATTTTATTAACTGTTCATTTATGTGGATGTCGAACAACAGAATATCTCGATATAATCGACACTAAGGTCGTTAAAAAGGGAACTGATTCGCATGTAACTTTCGTTGCTTTTAGATGGATCATAACGCTTATCAATAGCATTACCAGAACTATAGTAGTTACTGCCAAGTACGCTAGGCATGATATATTGGCATAAAATTTGCCATCATATTTTGTCATCAATGCATTCTCTATTGTTACGTTGTTGAATATTTTATTAACTGCTCTTTTATATGGATGTTGAACGACAGAATACTTCCAGTTTAGTTGTGGAATATTTTATTAACTGTTTATTTTATGAGGATGCTGAACGACAGAACATCTCGATAGAATCGTCACTAAACACGTAAAAAGGGGAACTGATTCCTATTTAGCTTTTATTGCTTTTGGATGGATCAAACCTCTAAAGATTAGCATCACCAGAACTAAAGTAGTTACCGCCCAGTACGCTAGAGATAATATATTGGTATAAAATTAGTAATATTATATTTTGTCATCAATGTATTATCAGTTGTTACGTTGACGAATATTTCATTAACTGTTCATTTATGTGGATGTTGAACGAGGGAATATCTAGATAGGATTGCTTTAAGATGGATCATACATACCGCCTATCAATAGCATTGCCAGAACTATAGTAGTTACTGCCCAGTACGCAAGTAATAATTTATTGTTACAAAATTTGTTATATTAAATTTTGACAACAATGGATTCTCTAATGTTACGTTGTGGAATATTTTATTGACTGTTCATTTTTGTGGATGTTGAACAACAGAATATCTCGATATAATCGATACTAAAATCGTTAAAAAGGGAACTGATTCGCATGTAACTTTCGTTGCTTTTAGATGGATCATAACGCTTATCAATAGCATTACCAGAACTATAGTAGTTACTGCCAAGTACGCTAGGGATGATATATTGGCATAAAATTTGCCATCATATTTTGTCATCAATGCATTCTCTATTGTTACGTTGTTGAATATTTTATAAACTGCTGTTTTATATGGATGTTGAACGACAGAATACTTCCAGTTTAGTTGTGGAATATTTTATTAACTGTTCATTTATGTGGATGTTGAACGACAGAATATCTCGATATAATCGACACTAAGGTCGTTAAAAAGGGAACTGATTCGCATGTTACTTTCGTTGCTTTTAGATGGATCATAACGCTTATCAATAGCATTACTAGAACTATAGTAGTTACTGCCAAGTACGCTAGGGATGATATATTGGTATAAAATTTGCCATCATATTTTGTCATCAATGCATTCTCTATTGTTACGTTGTTGAATATTTTATAAACTGCTCTTTTATATGGATGTTGAACGACAGAATACTTCCAGTTTAGTTGTGAAATATTTTATTAACTGTTTATTTTTATGTGGATGCTGAACGACAGAACATCTCGATAGAATCGTCACTAAACACGTGAAAAGGAGAACTGATTCCCATTTAGCTTTTATTGCTTTTGGATGGATCAAATCTCAAAAGATTAGCATCACCAGAACAAAAGTAGTTACCGCCCAGTACGCTAGAGATAATATATTGGTATAAAATTAGTAATATTATATTTTGTCATCAATGTATTATCAGTTGTTACGTTGACGAATATTTCATTAACTGTTCATTTATGTGGATGTTGAACGAGGGAATATCTAGATAGGATTGCTTTAAGATGGATCATACATACCGCCTATCAATAGCATTGCCAGAACTATAGTAGTTACTGCCCAGTACGCAAGTAATAATTTATTGTTACGAAATTTGTTATATTAAATTTTGACAACAATGGATTCTCTAATGTTACGTTGTGGAATATTTTATTAACTGTTCATTTTTGTGGATGTTGAACAACAGAATATCTCGATATAATCGACACTAAGGTCGTTAAAAAGGGCACTGATTCGCATGTAACTTTCGTTGCTTTTAGATGGATCATAACGCTTATCAATAGCATTACCAGAACTATAGTAGTTACTGCCAAGTACGCTACGGATGATATATTTGCATAAAATTTGCCATCATATTTTGTCATCAATGCATTCTCTATTGTTACGTTGTTGAATATTTTATAAACTGCTGTTTTATATGGATGTTGAACGACAGAATACTTCCAGTTTAGTTGTGGAATATTTTATTAACTGTTCATTTATGTGGATGTTGAACGACAGAATATCTCGATATAATCGACACTAAGGTCGTTAAAAAGGGAACTGATTCGCATGTAACTTTCGTTGCTTTTAGATGGATCATAACGCTTATCAATAGCATTACCAGAACTATAGTAGTTACTGCCAAGTACGCTACGGATGATATATTTGCATAAAATTTGCCATCATATTTTGTCATCAATGCATTCTCTATTGTTACGTTGTTGAATATTTTATAAACTGCTGTTTTATATGGATGTTGAACGACAGAATACTTCCAGTTTAGTTGTGGAATATTTTATTAACTGTTCATTTATGTGGATGTTGAACGACAGAATACTTCCAGTTTAGTTGTGGAATATTTTATTAACTGTTTATTTTTATGTGGATGCTGAACGACAGAACATCTCGATAGAATCGTCACTAAACACGTAAAAAGGGGAACTGATTCCCATTTAGCTTTTATTGCTTTTGGATTGATCAAATCTCAAAAGATTAGCATCACTAGAACTAAAGTAGTTACCGCCCAGTACGCTAGAGATAATATATTGGTATAAAATTAGTAATATTATATTTTGTCATCAATGTATTATCAGTTGTTACGTTGACGAATATTTCATTAACTGTTCATTTATGTGGATGTTGAACGAGGGAATATCTAGATAGGATTGCTTTAAGATGGATCATACATACCGCCTATCAATAGCATTGCCAGAACTAAAGTAGTTACTGCCCAGTACGCAAGTAATAATTTATTGTTACAAATTTGTTATATTAAATTTTGACAACAATGGATTCTCTAATGTTACGTTGTGGAATATTTTATTAACTGTTCATTTTTGTGGATGTTGAACCACAGAATATCTCGATATAATCGACACTAAGGTCGTTAAAAAGGGAACTGATTCGCATGTAACTTTCGTTGCTTTTAGATGGATCATAACGCTTATCAATAGCATTACCAGAACTATAGTAGTTACTGCCAAGTACGGTAGGGATGATATGTTGGCATAAAATTTGCCATCATATTTTGTCATCAATGCATTCTCTATTGTTACGTTGTTGAATATTTTATAAACTGCTGTTTTATATGGATGTTGAACGACAGAATACTTCCAGTTTAGTTGTGGAATATTTTATTAACTGTTTATTTTTATGTGGATGCTGAACGACAGAACATCTCGATAGAATCGTCACTAAACACGTCAAAAGGGGAACTGATTCCCATTTAGCTTTTATTGCTTTTGGATGGATCAAATCTCAAAAGATTAGCATCACCAGAACTAAAGTAGTTACCACCCAGTACGCTAGAGATAATATATTGGTATAAAATTAGTAATATTATATTTTGTCATCAATGTATTATCAGTTGTTACGTTGACGAATATTTCATTAACTGTTCATTTATGTGGATGTTGAACGAGGGAATATCTAGATAGGATTGCTTTAAGATGGATCATACATACCGCCTATCAATAGCATTGCCAGAACTATAGTAGTTACTGCCCAGTACGCAAGTAATAATTTATTGTTACAAAATTTGTTATATTAAATTTTGACAACAATGGATTCTCTAATGTTACGTTGTGGAATATTTTATTAACTGTTCATTTTTGTGGATGTTGAACAACAGAATATCTCGATATAATCGACACTAAAATCGTTAAAAAGGGAACTGATTCGCATGTAACTTTCGTTGCTTTTAGATGGATCATAACGCTTATCAATAGCATTACCAGAACTATAGTAGTTACTGCCAAGTACGCTACGGATGATATATTGGCATAAAATTTGCCATCATATTTTGTCATCAATGCATTCTCTATTGTTACGTTGTTGAATATTTTATAAACTGCTGTTTTATATGGATGTTGAACGACAGAATACTTCCAGTTTAGTTGTGGAATATTTTATTAACTGTTCATTTATGTGGATGTTGAACGACAGAATATCTCGATATAATCGACACTAAGGTCGTTAAAAAGGGAACTGATTCGCATGTTACTTTCGTTGCTTTTAGATGGATCATAACGCTTATCAATAGCATTACTAGAACTATAGTAGTTACTGCCAAGTACGCTAGGGATGATATATTGGTATAAAATTTGCCATCATATTTTGTCATCAATGCATTCTCTATTGTTACGTTGTTGAATATTTTATAAACTGCTCTTTTATATGGATGTTGAACGACAGAATACTTCCAGTTTAGTTGTGGAATATTAGATTAACTGTTTATTTTTATGTGGATGCTGAACGACAGAACATCTCGATAGAATCGTCACTAAACACGTAAAAAGGAGAACTGATTCCCATTTAGCTTTTATTGCTTTTGGATGGATCAAATCTCAAAAGATTAGCATCACCAGAACAAAAGTAGTTACCACCCAGTACGCTAGAGATAATATATTGGTATAAAATTAGTAATATTATATTTTGTCATCAATGTATTATCAGTTGTTACGTTGACGAATATTTCATTAACTGTTCATTTATGTGGATGTTGAACGAGGGAATATCTAGATAGGATTGCTTTAAGATGGATCATACATACCGCCTATCAATAGCATTGCCAGAACTATAGTAGTTACTGCCCAGTACGCAAGTAATAATTTATAGTTACGAAATTTGTTATATTAAATTTTGACAACAATGGATTCTCTAATGTTACGTTGTGGAATATTTTATTAACTGTTCATTTTTGTGGATGTTGAACCACAGAATATCTCGATATAATCGACACTAAGGTCGTTAAAAAGGGAACTGATTCGCATGTTACTTTCGTTGCTTTTAGATGGATCATAACGCTTATCAATAGCATTACTAGAACTATAGTAGTTACTGCCAAGTACGCTAGGGATGATATATTGGTATAAAATTTGCCATCATATTTTGTCATCAATGCATTCTCTATTGTTACGTTGTTGAATATTTTATAAACTGCTCTTTTATATGGATGTTGAACGACAGAATACTTCCAGTTTAGTTGTGGAATATTAGATTAACTGTTTATTTTTATGTGGATGCTGAACGACAGAACATCTCGATAGAATCGTCACTAAACACGTAAAAAGGAGAACTGATTCCCATTTAGCTTTTATTGCTTTTGGATGGATCAAATCTCAAAAGATTAGCATCACCAGAACAAAAGTAGTTACCACCCAGTACGCTAGAGATAATATATTGGTATAAAATTAGTAATATTATATTTTGTCATCAATGTATTATCAGTTGTTACGTTGACGAATATTTCATTAACTGTTCATTTATGTGGATGTTGAACGAGGGAATATCTAGATAGGATTGCTTTAAGATGGATCATACATACCGCCTATCAATAGCATTGCCAGAACTATAGTAGTTACTGCCCAGTACGCAAGTAATAATTTATAGTTACGAAATTTGTTATATTAAATTTTGACAACAATGGATTCTCTAATGTTACGTTGTGGAATATTTTATTAACTGTTCATTTTTGTGGATGTTGAACAACAGAATATCTCGATATAATCGACACTAAGGTCGTTAAAAAGGGCACTGATTCGCATGTAACTTTCGTTGCTTTTAGATGGATCATAACGCTTATCAATAGCATTACCAGAACTATAGTAGTTACTGCCAAGTACGCTACGGATGATATATTTGCATAAAATTTGCCATCATATTTTGTCATCAATGCATTCTCTATTGTTACGTTGTTGAATATTTTATAAACTGCTGTTTTATATGGATGTTGAACGACAGAATACTTCCAGTTTAGTTGTGGAATATTTTATTAACTGTTCATTTATGTGGATGTTGAACGACAGAATATCTCGATATAATCGACACTAAGGTCGTTAAAAAGGGAACTGATTCGCATGTAACTTTCGTTGCTTTTAGATGGATCATAACGCTTATCAATAGCATTACCAGAACTATAGTAGTTACTGCCAAGTACGCTAGGGATGATATATTGGTATAAAATTTGCCATCATATTTTGTCATCAATGCATTCTCTTTTGTTACGTTGTTGAATATTTTATAAACTGCTCTTTTATATGGATGTTGAACGACAGAATACTTCCAGTTTAGTTGTGGAATATTTTATTAACTGTTTATTTTTATGTGGATGCTGAACGACAGAACATCTCGATAGAATCGTCACTAAACACGTAAAAAGGGGAACTGATTCCCATTTAGCTTTTATTGCTTTTGGATTGATCAAATCTCAAAAGATTAGCATCACTAGAACTAAAGTAGTTACCGCCCAGTACGCTAGAGATAATATATTGGTATAAAATTAGTAATATTATATTTTGTCATCAATGTATTATCAGTTGTTACGTTGACGAATATTTCATTAACTGTTCATTTATGTGGATGTTGAACGAGGGAATATCTAGATAGGATTGCTTTAAGATGGATCATACATACCGCCTATCAATAGCATTGCCAGAACTATAGTAGTTACTGCCCAGTACGCAAGTAATAATTTATTGTTACAAAATTTGTTATATTAAATTTTGACAACAATGGATTCTCTAATGTTACGTTGTGGAATATTTTATTAACTGTTCATTTTTGTGGATGTTGAACCACAGAATATCTCGATATAATCGACACTAAGGTCGTTAAAAAGGGAACTGATTCGCATGTAACTTTCGTTGCTTTTAGATGGATCATAACGCTTATCAATAGCATTACCAGAACTATAGTAGTTACTGCCAAGTACGCTAGGGATGATATATTGGCATAAAATTTGCCATCATATTTTGTCATCAACGCATTCTCTATTGTTACGTTGTTGAATATTTTATAAACTGCTGTTTTATATGGATGTTGAACGACAGAATACTTCCAGTTTAGTTGTGGAATATTTTATTAACTGTTTATTTTTATGTGGATGCTGAACGACAGAACATCTCGATAGAATCGTCACTAAACACGTAAAAAGGGGAACTGATTCCCATTTAGCTTTTATTGCTTTTGGATGGATCAAATCTCAAAAGATTAGCATCACCAGAACTAAAGTAGTTACCGCCCAGTACGCTAGAGATAATATATTGGTATAAAATTAGTAATATTATATTTTGCCATCAATGTATTATCAGTTGTTACGTTGACGAATATTTCATTAACTGTTCATTTATGTGGATGTTGAACGAGGGAATATCTAGATAGGATTGCTTTAAGATGGATCATACATACCGCCTATCAATAGCATTGCCAGAACTATAGTAGTTACTGCCCAGTACGCAAGTAATAATTTATTGTTACAAAATTTGTTATATTAAATTTTGACAACAATGGATTCTCTACTGTTACGTTGTGGAATATTTTATTAACTGTTCGTTTATGTGGATGTTGAACAACAGAATATCTCGATATAATCGACACTAAGGTCGTTAAAAAGGGAACTGATTCGCATGTAACTTTCGTTGCTTTTAGATGGATCATAACGCTTATCAATAGCATTACCAGAACTATAGTAGTTACTGCCAAGTACGCTAGGGATGATATATTGGCATAAAATTTGCCATCATATTTTGTCATCAATGCATTCTCTATTGTTACGTTGTTGAATATTTTATAAATTGCTGTTTTATATGGATGTTGAACGACAGAATACTTCCAGTTTAGTTGTGGAATATTTTATTAACTGTTCATTTTTATGTGGATGCTGAACGACAGAACATCTCGATAGAATCGTCACTAAACACGTAAAAAGGGGAACTGATTCCCATTTAGCTTTTATTGCTTTTGGATGGATCAAATCTCAAAAGATTAGCATCATGGTCCAGGAGCCACCGCCTGTGTTTTTTATTGATTAATAACGGGCTGAATCTTTGTGAGTAGTTTCCGTTCGACGAGACGCCCAAGTTTTTCCTCTGTGAAAATTCTCGATAGAGGTAGCTAATAAAGTGCGCAGCTATAAAACATGTCGATTTGATGGAGTGTTGAAATTGTCTGACTAACCGTTTATTTTTTATTACAATGTTTAAATAATTGTATTATAAACTGGGAGGAATAATTGTCCTACTAATAATATGTCCTATTAATAATAGGATTGCTTTAAGATGGATCATACATACCGCCTATCAATAGCATTGCCAGAACTATAGTAGTTACTGCCCAGTACGCAAGTAATAATTTATTGTTACAAAATTTGTTATATTAAATTTTGACAACAATGGATTCTCTACTGTTACGTTGTGGAATATTTTATTAAGTGTTCGTTTATGTGGATGTTGAACAACAGAATATCTCGATATAATCGACACTAAGGTCGTTAAAAAGGGAACTGATTCGCATGTAACTTTCGTTGCTTTTAGATGGATCATAACGCTTATCAATAGCATTACCAGAACTATAGTAGTTACTGCCAAGTACGCTAGGGATGATATATTGGCATAAAATTTGCCATCATATTTTGTCATCAATGCATTCTCTATTGTTACGTTGTTGAATATTTTATAAATTGCTGTTTTATATGGATGTTGAACGACAGAATACTTCCAGTTTAGTTGTGGAATATTTTATTAACTGTTCATTTTTATGTGGATGCTGAACGACAGAACATCTCGATAGAATCGTCACTAAACACGTAAAAAGGGGAACTGATTCCCATTTAGCTTTTATTGCTTTTGGATGGATCAAATCTCAAAAGATTAGCATCATGGTCCAGGAGCCACCGCCTGTGTTTTTTATTGATTAATAACGGGCTGAATCTTTGTGAGTAGTTTCCGTTCGACGAGACGCCCAAGTTTTTCCTCTGTGAAAATTCTCGATAGAGGTAGCTAATAAAGTGCGCAGCTATAAAACATGTCGATTTGATGGAGTGTTGAAATTGTCTGACTAACCGTTTATTTTTTATTACAATGTTTAAATAATTGTATTATAAACTGGGAGGAATAATTGTCCTACAAAACGGATGGTTTGTTTGAGAGCGTCCTCCACTCCGAATATGTCGATACGACGGGGCCATAAAAATAATTAATAACAAGCTGATTTTTTGTATGCACCTTTGTAAATATTGTTAGAATGGAATGACCGTTTAGTCCTACAAATTTAGTGGTAGGATTTCTCAGTCCGACACTTCGAAGTTGTCAATTCTATGGTAATATTTTTTTCATTAATAACAGCCTAAATTAATTTTTTTCCTATCGGGGATAAAGTGTAGAACACTATTTTATCACTGGCCTACAAAAAAAGTAGTATGTATATACAGGATGAATTTTTGAAAAGGGCTTGGATGGGTAAATCCGAAACTATAAGGAATAGCTAAAAATGCTCAAAGGAGTCACGAGCCCGATTTTGATAAAAATTAAAACCTCATCATTAGATTTTTGAAAAACCAATAATCCTAGCCGGGAATCGAACCCATTGATTTTGAAAAAAAAAACACACCCTTTATTATTACACCATACTATAGTGTCGCTGATAAGGATCAAATTCTGCGAAGTAATGCTATACGGCAAATTTAAGGAAATTTTGGAATTTTAATAGAATTCATATTTCATGTACCTACCTAAATTTTGTATCATAATTTGCTTCGTTCGAAATCCCAGAATAGATCATAACTATTCCGTGTTTTAAATCATGCTCAGAATGATTCTTTGGAGAATATTCTAAACGGAATCAATAATATTGAATGCTGTACGATCCTTGAGGTCTCGAATCCAGCTATGTATTGAAAACAATGGTCTACATTTTGAACAATTAATCAGTTACCCTATAAAAATTAAATTGTATTTTGTTAAAGATGAGCACTTTCCTTTAGTTTGCCGTATGTCATTGCTTTCCAGAATAAGATCCTTAATAGCAACACTATCGTATGGTGTAATAATATAGGATGTGTTTTTTTTTCAAAATCAATGGGATCGATTCCCAGCTGGGATTATTGATTTTTCAAAAATCTAATGATGAGGTTTTAAGTTTCATCAAAATCGGGCTCGTGACCCCTTTGAGCATTTTTCGCTATTCCGTATAGTTTCGGATTTGGCCATCCAATCCCTTTTGAAAAATTCATAATTAAATATACATAATATCAAGCGGTTCTGATAAGCATGTACCATTTTCCACTATTCTTGGAATAAGCACGATTAGCAGCATGGAACAGAACTGGACTCTCGTTGCGGAGGTACCGTGTGCGATCCCTTGGAGAAACTTTTTTTTTTTTAATCAGGGAACACAAATTGTCAACAATATTGGAAGAATGAATTTCCGTCGCGTATTGAATAAATTAAGACGCATTAATTATTTATTATTTTTCTTATTATTTTTAAAATTGCGGATGGGCATTAATTGATGGAAAGTACCATTATTATTGGTTTGATGGTCCGCACAGTCCATCTTTGGGAGAGTTGACTGCTGAAGTTCAAGGTATTTTATTGGTTTTCATACGTTTGATTATTATACTTACTGTAATTTGTTAATTTTCCGGAATATTTTGTTACAGAATCAGATGACATTTCTTCTGATGACGAGGAAGATGAAGACGACACAGAAGCATCGGATGAAGCGTCGACATCGGAATCCGACGACGATTATTTTTTTTATTCTTTTGTTTCTATAAGTTTTTATTTATTTTAATCATTGTATTTTTTTATTTTCATTTTTGAAAAATGTTTTGCTTAAAAATGTATTGATCAAGCTTGCGAATACATGTCTCCAAGCACCAAAACAACAGCAACGAAATAATGTCATATATTTTTTATTTTCTTGTAGGACTAGCGATACATACCCATTTTTTTGTAGGACACTGTTTGATTTAGGCAAAGGATGCACTAACTCATGATGTGTTTTTTTGTCCTACGGTTATTAATGAAAAATCTATTACCATAGAATTGACAACTTCGAAGTGTCGGACTGAGAAATCCTACCACTAAATTTGTAGGACTAAACGGTCATTCCATTCTAACAATATTTACAAAGGTGCATACAAAAAATCAGCTTGTTATTAATTATTTTTATGGCCCCGTCGTATCGACATATTCGGAGTGGAGGACGCTCTCAAACAAACCATCCGTTTTGTAGGACAATTATTCCTCCCAGTTTATAATACAATTATTTAAACATTGTAATAAAAAATAAACGGTTAGTCAGACAATTTCAACACTCCATCAAATCGACATGTTTTATAGCTGCGCACTTTATTAGCTACCTCTATCGAGAATTTTCACAGAGGAAAAACTTGGGCGTCTCGTCGAACGGAAACTACTCACAAAGATTCAGCCTGTTATTAATCAATAAAAAATACAGGCGGTGGCTCCTGGACCATCACCAGAACTAAAGTAGTTACCGCCCAGTACGCTAGAGATAATATATTGGTATAAAATTAGTAATACACTCATTTGCAAAAAAAACGGGCACCTAAGCAATGAACCATTTCATATGGTAATATTGCTTTGTTTGATAATTCATCATCATCACGCCTTTATCCCCGAAGGGGTAGGCAGAGGCATATTATATACCCACATTTCACCTTTTTATAATTTGTCCCACGTAATACGTTGTGAGCCGTATTGCCGTGTTTAAATGGACAGGCGCAGGTTGTGACTGCCTGCTGTTGAAATAAAGCCTTCAACTTGGCTTAACGACTGCCATTTTACTGGCAACCGTCACCAACGGCTTAACGTGCCTTCCAAAGCACGGAAACGCTCAAATAAATGTCACAAAGTGATCACATGGATGGTCACCCATCCATGGACCGGCCGTAGTGAAAGTTGCTTACTGCAGTGATCGTTTACAGAACACTGAGTCCGCGGGGCCACGAGCGCTGTTTGATAATTATAGGTAGTTTTATCCTCATAATTTGGTAAATTAATAAGAAAATAATCGTTTTCATCAGTATTTCATAAAATTGTGTTACAATTTATGGGAAATAATGCTAAACCTCGCTAGTGGTGTATGTTCGCTAGTAGTGCATATGCTCATGAAGTAAAAATAAAAAAGGTTTTTTATTTGTTTTTCTTTAATAAAGTAAAAGCAGATAAATGTTTAGTATCGAGTGTGACCCCCTCTAGCTAAAATCACAGCTTGAATTCGTCTGGGCATGCTAGCGAGTATATCCCGGATACTTGCTTGCGGAATACGTTCCCACTCCGCAGTAATCACATTCTTCAGCTCTCTGATGGTCTGCGGTCCGTTTTAGAACGTACCAGATATGTTCTATGGGATTGAGGTCGGGACTTCGAGCTGGCCAATCCGAACGACGAATGCCGACCTCTTGCACATACGCATTAACATCGCGGGATCGGTGGGCGCGAGCATTGTCGTCCATAAAAATCGAGTCTTGACCTAGAGCGGCCAATGCGGGTTGTGCATGAGGAATTAGAACTTCCGTTTTGTATCGATGCCCAGTCAGTGAGCCGTTTTCAATGAAGACTAACTCTGTACGTTCCATTGAATTTATTCCTGCCCAAAACATAACTGAGCCCCCACCATAAGGTATGATTTCTTCGAAACATGCATCTGCAAAGCGCTCTCCTTGTCTTGTTAGCACTCGCCGACGTCGATCTTCACCGAACAGAGATATCCTGGCTTCATCAGAGAACAAAACCCTATTCCAATCTTCTTGAGTCCATGATTCACAATTTCTAGCGAACCTAAGCCTGTGAACTCTGTGCTCACGGAGTAATTTGGGGCCGCGGGCCGGGCGGTGACTGCGTATATTGGCAGCGAGAAGCCCGTCCTGATCGTCCATAGACTAATATGCACATTTCTTACTTCTTGAAGGTTGTTTTTAAGATCCACATACGAAGATTTGCGATTTCTCAATGCGCGACTATAACGATCATCCCGTGGTTGGGTACATGGTTTTCTTCCAGAACCAGGCCTTCTCTCGACGGAACCAGTCTCCTGATATCGCTGCCAGGTCCTTTGGACCGTCGAGCGACTAACATTTAGCCTCCTAGCCACGAAACATTGGCTGCAACCCTCTTCAAGCAGCGCGATAATTTTGGTAGCTTTTACCACTTTATCTACCATTTTTGATACAGCCAAACAGCAATAAATAAAGCTTTGACAGTCAAGGATATGAAATTAATCGATAAAAATTGAATAAAAGTTGTTAAAGTCGATGTTAACTTCTGGAACTTCGCGCCAAAAATGTAGGATAAAATGGGGTTTTCTGTAAAAATGAGCATCAAATGAAAATCTGAATTTAGAACGTACTTTTTTTAAATACCACGGCATGTTTAAAACCGGCCAGTAACGTGTACAAACGATTGAAACCTTTTTGGTATTGTATCTTTTTAAAGATGAATGAAAATCAAAACCGCCCGTTTTTTTTGCAAATGAGTGTATTATATTTTGTCATCAATGTATTATCAGTTGTTACGTTGACGAATATTTCATTAACTGTTCATTTATGTGGATGTTGAACGAGGGAATATCTAGATAGGATTGCTTTAAGACGGATCATACATACCGCCTATCAATAGCATTGCCAGAACTATAGTAGTTACTGCCCGGTACGCAAGTAATAATTTATTGTTACAAAATTTGTTATATTAAATTTTGACAAAAATGGATTCTCTAATGTTACGTTGTGGAATATTTTATTAACTGTTCATTTATGTGGATGTTCAACAACAGAATATCTCGATATAATCGACACTAAGGTCGTTAAAAAGGGAACTGATTCGCATGTAACTTTCGTTGCTTTTAGATGGATCATAACGCTTATTAATAGCATTACCAGAACTATAGTAGTTACTGCCAAGTACGCTAGGGATGATATATTGGCATAAAATTTGCCATCATATTTTGTCATCAACGCATTCTCTATTGTTACGTTGTTGAATATTTTATAAACTGCTCTTTTATATGGATGTTGAACGACAGAATACTTCCAGTTTAGTGGAATATTTTATTAACTGTTCATTTATGTGGATGCTAAACGACAGAACATCTCGATAGAATCGTCACTAAACACGTAAAAAGGGGAACTGATTCCCATTTGGCTTTTATTGCTTTTGGATGGATCATACCTCTAAAGATAAGCATCACCAGAACTAAAGTAGTTACCGCCCAGTACGCTGAGATAATATATTGGTATAAAATTAGTAATATTATATTTTGTTATCAATGTATTATCTGTTGTTACGTTGACGAATATTTCATTAACTGATCATTTATGTGGATGTTGAACGAGAGAATATCTAGATAGGATTGCTTTAAGATGGATCATACATACCGCCTATCAATAGCATTACCAGAACTATAGTAGTTACTGCCCAGTACGCAAGTAATAATTTATTGTTATAAAATTTGTAATATTAAACTTTGACAAAAATGGATTCTCTAATGTTACGTTGTGAAATATTTTATTAACTGTTCATTTATGTGGATGTTGAACGACTGAATACCTCAATATAATCGACACTAAGGTCGTTAAAAAGGGAACTGATTCGCATGTAACTTTCGTTGCTTTTAGATGGATCATAACGCTTATCAATAGCATTACCAGAACTATAGTAGTTACTACCAAGTACGCTAGGGATGATATATTGGTATAAAATTTGCCATCATATTTTGTCATCAATGCATTCTCTATTGTTACGTTGTTGAATATTTTATTAACTGCTCTTTTATGTGGATGTTGAACGACAGAATACTTCCAGTTTAGTTGTGGAATATTTTATTAACTGTTCATTTATGTGGATGCTGAACGACAGAACATCTCGATAGAATCGTCACTAAACACGTAAGATCGGGAACTGATTCCCATGCAACATTTATTGCTTTTGGATGGATCATACCGCTGATCAATAGCATCACCTGAACTATAATAGTTACCGCCGAGTACGCTAGGGACAATTTATTGGTATGAAAGTCGTTATATTTTATTGTCACTCTGGAGTACTTTTAACTAGGACACAAGGGTATGGCTGTAGATGCGGTACATGCTGCTATCACAAAGCAATAGAAATCTAAGGGCCAAGTCTACGATATTGATCATTTTGTTTAACAATATCAAAAATCACGAAAAACCATACAATAAGTAGTTAGTAATGATTCCCAAGCAGTATTTTCCGAATGGTATAACTTACACAACCTGAAAGTCATAATGAGAAATGAAAATTTTCTGTCAAGCATGATTATAACGCAGACTTTAAAGAGATATCTTTTTTGAAAAAGAAAATAGAGCTTGAATTGCAGATCTTTAGGGTCCGTTCACACAGACCGGCTCGGAGAGCATCGGCGCGCACTTTTCTTTTCACACAGACCGGATCGTATACGCTCGGAGTCGATCGGAGCGGAGCCGCCAACTATTTCACACAGACCGGCTGAAAGAGGATACGCTCGGAGCCGGTCGGATGCGCTCGGAGCCAGTCGAATGCGCTCGGAGCCGGTCGGATGCGCTCGGAGCCGGTCGGATGCGCTCGGAGCCGGTCGGATGCGCCCGCAGCAGGTCGGATTCATCGAGTGCATCGATTCACTACAAAGGCAGTACCAGTATTCCAAGTTTTGTTTTCGGTGTCAACGGGTGCTTTTCGAAACATGGTTTTAGATAGCTCCGATGAAGAAATATATTAATTTTTCATCAGTCATGTTTTCGTATAAGTGCACACAACTGTTCTGTTTAAATTGTGCTATCGAAATGGCGGTCGGCGTGGGGCAGCGCGCACGCAATCGGAGCCGATCGGCTGCGCGAGCGGGAAAGAGCACGCAATCGGAGCCGATCGGCTGCGCGAGCAAGAAAGAGCAGAAATCGGCTGCGCGAACGAGAAAAGTACGCGATCGGAGCCGGTCAGCTCCTCTTATTATTTCACACCAAGCGCGTTCAAGCATTCTTACTGACAAAAGCAGTGCACATGCAAGAATAAACCTTACTTTAAATAATAAAAGCTCTGTTTTCAACGTAATAAGAATCTGCTCTGCTCTCCGAGCCGGTCTGTGTTAACGGACCCTTAGGAAGACATGCCCAAACGAGACTAACCACCCTAGTAGTATCATCAAACAGAAAAAGAGAGTTGATAACACTGTGCAAATCAATACCTTAAACAAGAATATTGTTTTATGATAATCTAGTTGGCTCGGAATCACTTGATCTTGACAAACATACGGACATTGATTTAATACAATAGGCAAGTAAACCATAGATCTCAAAGAACCTAAAAATAATAGATAGACTGATGTATTAACACAATGTTGATCAAGTTACTAAATTATTATATTATTGTATTTGTTTTGTTAGTTTTACGATGAATTTATTAATGGTAACTTAACTTTTGGTAGTAACTAACTTAACTTTTTTTTTAAGTCAATATAAAATTTTAGTTTAAACAACTTTGACTGAAGTAATCAGTTGCTAATATTTGATTCTAAGATTGTATTAGTGGTGTCAAGAGATTTGAATAAATACTTTTTTGTTAATTTCGTTTTTAAATACACAATAGGTACATGAAAAAGGGCGGGAATCTTTGGATTTGGCGGTCGCGGTTTTTTTACTAATTTTAATTTTTTGTGGATTAGCCCTTTTATTTGTAATTATATTAGGTATAAAGTGTAAATATTACATTATTCTGTGTAAATATATTATAGTTAAGTAGTTTTAATTGTTTTATGTACATATAAATTTTATCTATCTGTTTTCACCACTGCACTTATATATCTCCGTGTATGGGTAAACTGACCATACGTCCCGTTTTGAACGGGACTGTCCCGTTTCTCGGTCCCTTGTCCCGTTGTCCCCAAACATAGCGCCGGGACGCTAAATTGTCCCGTTTTCCGAAACCTTGCGAATTTTTTAAAATCTCGTAGCTCGTGGGACATGCGCTGTCGGGGAAGTTAAAGCCAGTCCGTGTTTTCACTCCACTATTGTTTTGTTTTTGAGTAAAATTCGTGAAGTAGTTTAGTGGTAAACTCATAACTAAATTGAAGTTTCACATTGCTTTGGGTGTTCATTTAATGTCAACATACAAGCAAAGTAACCATTTATTAAGCAAATAACCAATTATTACCTACGGTGCCGAGACGTGGAAACTTACAGTGGAAGCCCCACTGTAAGTCCATACCCTTAAAGTTGCGCAGCGAGCAATGGGTCGAGCTATGCTTGAGGTGTCTCCGAGGGATAAAATCCGAAAATATGTTATCTTGAGTAGAGATCGCGGCTGGTAAACGTGGATTAGGACGACCCCTCCGCCCGATGGAACAGCGGAGAGGAACGGATCTAGAAAAGGTCGCAGGCTGGGACTGAATGCGGAAGGCGCAGGACCGTGTGTTGTGGCGTAGATTTGGAGAATCCTACGTCCAGGAGTAGACTGCCATAGGCTGATTTGATGCTATCACAAAAATTGGTACTAAAATCAGACAAAAAGGGGATAAAGGAAAATTCGCGATCGCGCACGTGCACCCTGTGCCCAAGAAGGGTGATAAGACCGACCTGGCTAATGACAGGCCTATAGTCAACACTTTCTCCCTTTTATCAACGGTGATAGAGCGTGTCAACAATACACAGCTCCTAAGGTACCTTGAGGAAAACGACCTGCTCAGTGACCGGCAGTACGGTTACCGTCACGGTCGCTCCACAGGCGATCTCCTTTTGTGCCTGACACACGGCTGGGGGCTACCGAGCTACGGCTATCGAGAGTAAGGGCGAGGCTCTAGCGGTGAGTACTCGACTTCTAAGGCCTTTGACCGGATCTGGCTCCAAGATCTTCTTGTGAAATTGCCCTCCTATAGACTGCCCAAAAGTTTATGCGGTGGGGTGTCCAGCTTTCTATAGAAGCACCAAGGCTGGCGTTGACGGTAGCTTTTCTGACTGCATGGCCATAAACGCTGGAGTAGGTACCACAAGTTATCCCGTACTCTGTTTCTGCTGCATATCAATGACATGTTGTCTATTATTAACGGCATTTATTGTTATGCGGGCGACAGTAAGGGGGGCACTTGTTATACGGGCCGTTCCGGTATCTCTCGGACTGCAGTGGAAGAAAACCATAAAAAACTGGTTTCTGGAATCGAGAGTACTCTCACCAGAGTGTCACGCAAACTCTCTAAGTCGCAAGTGCGGCCACGCAAGGACTACTGCTGTCACCTTTGGGCGGGGGCACCTGAATATCAGTTTTGACCAGTCGACTCTGTGCAAAAGCAAGCCATGAGAGTTGTCAAGGATCCTATGCTAGCTGGTGGTGTGGAACCTCTTCGCGACAGGAGAGACAGACTATGTGCGTGTTCTACCGCCTGTACAACGGTTTGTGCTGTGAGGAATTGTTTGATATGATGCCCATGGCTACTTTCTATCGTTGCACCGCTCACCGCAGACATGGTGTTCGTCCTAACACTTTGCTTGTCTGCCACCTTAGTGGTATAAAAAGTGGGGGGGATGGGGGTCCAAAAGAACAGTTTTTCTTTTTTGCCGTTTTTTGGTACGAATCCCTTTGTGCGCAAATCCGACTCGCACATTGCCGGTTTTTTGTAAATAATGAAGTTATGTTTATTTTAATTGTTTACCTGCCAACTGGGCAGAATAACTTATGTGTCCCGTTTTGAGATCAAAAATAAATGGTCAGTTTATGTATGGGGTAAGTTTTATCATTTTTGTATGGGTGATCCCGAGGATCCAGGGGGGACTGCCCCTGATATTGGCTTTACAGTAACAATAGGCAATAATGCCATCAATACTGATGGCAGTATGGACACTGATGGCTCCACCATCAGTAAAGGCTCTATAAAGCGCAAGAAAATATCCATCCGACGAAGTGTTTGTAGACATTGCAACAAACGCAGGAAGAAACATGGTGACAAACAGGTAACCGACCATACGGACTGCCATTGCTCTTTAGAACTTTCAGATATCCAAAAAATTGGCAAAATTAAGGAAAATATAACAACAGTTCCACTTAATACTGTACCTCCAAATCTAGCAAGACCTCTGTTCATACATACTGATATTTCCCCTTTTATTATACATATCCAGAGAAAGGCACTGTCTCCTGATGACAACTCTTCACTCCATCCATTAACCTTTGGAAGATTTTTAAAAAAGCACCCTTTTCAAAATATTATTGATGGAAGCCTTAAACGAATTGGTAGGAATAGGCTATCAATCGAGTTCAAGAATTACCAGGATGCAAATTTATTTTTAAATTCACCTATTTTAGATAATAGTGACTATAAGACATTCATCCCCACATTTACAGTAACCCGTATGGGCTTTGTTAGAGGTATCCCTAGTGAATGGACTGACGATGAGATTGTCAACAACATTAACCTTCCATATGGCTGCGGTAAGATACTTAAAGTCAGAAGAATAAATAGGAAAATAACAGTAGACGGTAAAACAGAAATAAAACCAACTGAATCTGTTGTAGTAACATTTGATGGTCAAGTGTTACCTAAACATGTATACATGTGCTACAATGCACTTCCTGTAAGCTTATATATTTATCCGACTATTCAATGTTTTCACTGTTGTCGCTTTGGACATGTAAAATCCCAGTGCCGGTCTCGTCCTCGGTGTTACAAATGTGGTCAGGAGCATACTGGTGACAATTGTGATGTCGAAGAAGAAAACATTAATTGCATTCTTTGCAGAGGTCTTCATATGGCTACCAGTAGGAAATGCCTGGAATTCCAAAGGCAAAAGTTAATTAAGGAAGCAATGGCTAAATGCTGCATATCTTATTCCGAAGCCTCAAAACAACATGCCCCAATATCAAAGATATCATATGCTGATGCTTTAATGTCATCCAAGTCCCAGCCCCAAATACCATATAACCCAAAAAAAATATTGCAAACTCAGGCACAAACATTATCACATAAAAAAACAGTCTTTCTAAGGCCAAAGCCTAAAGTTAAATCTTCCGGAGGCTATGATGCTGAGGCCCATCGATCTTTAACTGCCCATTATGATATGCCGTCACCTTCCAATGGTTGTGCCATTAAACCTTTAGATAACGAGGAGTTCTCCAACCCCTCCATTAAAGACTTGATTCTAGCCCTATTGAAGACACTTTCCCAATCAAAATACATCCAACCGTCCAACGCTGCTTTTTCTTATAATGATAATATATCGCAACCCCAACCGTCCAACAATAATGGATCAAACAATACTACAGTGGAATTGTTGCAGCGCCCCTTCTAAAAAATCAGAACTTATTTACTTAATTAATAAATATAATCCATATATTCTAACTCTCCAAGAGACTTGGCTTAAACCAGATCTACCTTTTAGGTTATCTGGGTGTGCGTTCGCGCAGCGGAATGTTGTTGAATTTAAAGATTTTAATTATGCAGATATTTAGTGTATGACGTCGTGTAATTGTGTATGGTAAAAGAAAATTTGTGTATGCAGCCATTGTGGAGAAATTCGCTAAAAACTGATTCCGCTGGGCGAACGTTGACCTGGCGGCACTTTTTTTAAATCCATGCACTTAGAAGGAAGAAAATGGGTGCAACAATTAGTGTGTATTTGTGTGTAATTGTGTATGTATGAATAAAATTAGTGTATGCATTGACTTCGGAGAAATTCAAGTTTCCGCTACGCGAACGTTTGGCCATTAGCTAGTTTTCATATAAAGCGCTTATATAGAGAGCTGTAGATTTTTACATACGTTGTTTTGAATTTGTTTATATTTGTTTAAAAAACCGATTTAGAAAAAAACGTAGGGTTTAAAAGATAAAAATATAAACGTAAAATACGCTTATTAGATCGTAGTTCGTAAAGTATGCACTTTGGGGTCTAGATTTTCACGTTTATACAAACCTTGTAAGTGCCTGCAACACGTTGCCAAGTATCAATTAAGTTCCGTAAGTAATTAAAGGGTTATAGGACAATTTACCTTGAATATATCACTGTTTACAAAGCAGTCAAATATCACGACGTCCTAAGTGAATTGCATAGTAAAATTTATTTCAATAGTTAGTTTATTAATTCAACTACTCATATGCAAAATTTCATCTCATTAAATTCAGTAATTAAAGAGAAACAATTAAAATACTGACAAAGCATCGAAAGCCTACATAACCCGACCAAGTTCGAATAGCCACAAAAAAGCGGCCGCGCAATATATTTAGGTAACATTCTAAAATTTACAGTCTATTACCGGTTTTGAATTGGTACAGGTGATAACACAATTGTTGTTTCGATATAATTTATAGGCTGCTAATTAAAGAATATTTAATATTTTCTTGAAAATACCTTTTTTATACCAATGTTTTAGTTTATAAGCACATTATAAATGGTGATTTTTAGGTATATTAGGCAGACTCTCAAATCTGAACATCTGAATAGTCTAGTTATTTGATCAGTGATTTAAATTTTTATTGAAGCTCAAAATACTTAATATCCTTACCCTCATATTCATCATCGTTTATTAAACCTATTTTAGTTAAAACACATTTTAAGTCTATTGCTGTCTCTAACCAATGACAGTATGTTTAGCAAGCGTTTGTTAACGTTAAGTTTTTATGAACAAGGGACTAGTCATGACAAGCACCTCAGCTGCGCTCCTGATACGCTCTAAATACACGCGCCTGTGCGCGCACATGAGTTGTATGCCAAGTTCTGCCGTTACTGGGGCGCGCGCCCAAGGATTGTCATGTTAGTCGCTTAGAGCTGTATTTTCATTCATTCATTCATATGCTCACGGCTGTTGGCCTAGAAAGGGTAGGCAGAGGTGTGACATTTCTGTGTCACCCACATTTTGCCATTTTTGGGTTTCTACGTTACAGGTGGCGAGAAATAAATAATAAATACATAATTATTATATTTAATTATAAATATTTTTGTTATTATATGTAATTATAAATATTTTTGTACACAGATGTTTAATTAGCGAAATACTTGTTAACAGAAGATTTATTTTTATCGTAGATAGTGGCGTTATTATTTAAAAAAATTTTTTCGTTCAAGAAATGCAATTGTTTTATTTTTTCCTAACGCTTGTATACGCAACTGTACCATATTAATAAATACTATACTGGAAGGTTAAGAACGTTACTAAGATATATGGCACGGCCGCTTTTTTGTAGCCATTCAAACTTGGTCGGGTTATGTAGGCTTTCGATGCTTAGTCAGTATTTTAATTGTTTCTCTTTAATTACTGAATTTAATGAGATGAAATTTTGCATGTGAGTAGTTGAATTAATAAACTAATTATTGGAATACATTTTACTACGCAATTCACTTAGGACGTCGTGATATTTGACTGCTTTGTAAACAGTGATCTATTCAAGGTAAATTGTCCTATAACCCTTTAATTACTAACGGAACTTCATTGATACTTGGCAACACGTTGCAGGCACTTACAAGGTTTGTACAAACGTGAAAATCTAGACCCCAAAGTGCATACTTTACGAACTACGATCTAATAAGCGTATTTTACGTTTATATTTTTATCTTTTAAGCCCTAGGTTTTTTTCTAAATCGGCTTTTCAAACAAATATAAACAAATTCAAAACAACGTATGTAAAAATCTACAGCTCTCTATATAAGCGCTTTATATGAAAACTAGCTAATGGCCAAACGTTCGCGTAGCGGAAACTTGAATTTCTCCGAAGTCAATGCATACACAAATTTTATTCATACATACACAATTACACACAAATACACACTAATTGTTGGACTCATTTTTTTTCTTCTAAGTGCATGGATTTAAAAAAAGTGCCGCCAGGACAACGTTCGCCCAGCGGAATCAGTTTTTAGCGAATTTCTCCACAATGGCTGCACACACAAATTTTCTTTTACCATACACAATTACACGACGTCATACACTAAATATCTGCATAATTAAAATCTTTAAATTCAACAACATTCCGCTGCGCGAACGCACACGTTATCTGGTTATATTTCTCTCAGAGAGGATCGTTTTGATGGGTATGGCGGTGTTGCCATTCTCATTAAACGTAACTTATCATTCTCCCATATACCAATAGCTACTCACTCTAATGATTTTTCTATAATTGCTGCTAATATAAATAACATTTGTTTTGTCTCAATATATATCCCTCATCCTTCTTCTATGATACTCGGCGAAATCAGTAATATATTTTCTACTCTTCCTAAACCTTTTGTAATTCTTGGAGATTTTAACTGTCATCACCCATCTTGGGGAAGCTCTAGAAACCGCTTTGGAAATGTAATCTTAGACTTACTAGATACTCACAACCTTTGTTTACTTAATACAGGCTCTTATACACGTCGGACTGACCCTAATTCAGGAGAAAGTGCTCCTGATTTATCCATATGTTCTTCGAACCTGGCTTCGAGAATTACATGGACTTGTCTTTCCTCTTCCCATGGCAGTGACCATTTTCCAATTAGGCTACTATTTCCAATATTTAAGGCTATGCATTCCTCTCATTCCATTCCTCGCCTTAAATTTAAACTAAAGGATGCTGATTGGAGCAGCTTTCAAACCCGCTTGATTGAAAAAATTTCACTCCTTCCACAAATAACCCAACACAATACATCTGAATGTGCTGACGTCCTAACTCAAACATTGTTAGAAACAGCAAATGAGACGTTTCCCCTAAAAACTGGAGCTAAAGGTTTTATTCCCTCTCCTCCGTGGTGGGATAAAGAATGCTCGCAAATGATAAAAAGACGTAAGAAAGCCGAATTAGAATATTCTCAATTCTCTTCCACCCAAAACTTTGAAACATTAACAAGTATAATTTCTGAAACCCGCAAATTATTCAAAAAGAAAAAGTTTGAAAGTTGGCATTCATTCTGCTCAACTATCTCTCCTGATACCAAACCTCATATGGTATGGCAAAATATCAGGAGATTTAGATCAGCTTTTAGGGAAACAAATCCAACATCAATGCCTACTTTAGTTCAAAATGATTTTTTGTATAAATTAACACCTCCAACTGTCCCTGATAATATTATACTTCCTTATTTTACTAACATTTCTGACAATCTTTCAGGCCTTAATTCTCCTTTCTCTCTTTCTGAGCTCAAAGGCGTTCTAACAAATTTAAAAGATTCAGCTCCTGGCATGGATGGTATTTCATATTCCTTCATTACACACGCTCCTGAAGAATACCTTTCCTATTACCTCACTATTATAAATACTATTATGATTACAGGTGAAATTCCTCCCTTATGGAAATCACAATTAGTGTTACCAATACTTAAACCTGGCAAAAGTTCAGCTTCAGTCTCTTCGTATCGCCCTATTGCTCTTTCTTCAGTTTTGATGAAAATCACTGAACACTTAGTCAAAATTCGTCTGGAATGGTTTATTGAAAGCAATAACTTATTGAGCCATAGTCAATTCGGCTTCAGACGGGGCAAAAGCACATTAGATAGTATCAGTATACTTATAACTGATGTCCGCTTGGCCTTTTCTATAAATGAACATGTAGTCGCCGCTTTTCTAGACATTGCAGCGGCATATGATAATGTTATTCTACCTGTATTATATAAGAAACTGATTTCCCTAAACATACCTATCCTTCTTACGAATTTTATTATGAGGTCGTTAATGGAAAGACATATTCATTTAGAAGGCTCATCACACGGCCCACGCTTAGCTCAGAGGGGTCTCCCTCAAGGATCTGTGCTAAGTCCTATTTTATATAATATTTATGCTTATGATTTAGAAGCTTCTATTGGTTCACACATTAGAGTCCTTCAATATGCAGATGATTTACTTTTATATTTATCGCACCACTCTGTTAGCCAAGCCTGCATTTCCTTATCAACGTCCCTTAAACACCTTAAGTGTTGGATGGATTCTAATGGCTTAGAAATTTCCCCTGATAAAAGTTCAGTGATTCTATTTTCTAGAATGCGCCTTCCCCCTCCTTTTAACGTTTACTATAATAATAAATTAATCAAGGCAAAAGAAAATGTCAAATTCTTAGGTTTTATCTTAGACTCTAAACTTTCCGGCATTGCTCACTGTAATCACATTGTTCAAAGATGTGAAAAATCCCTTAACATTTTAAGATATCTGTCTGGTGTTTGGTGGGGTGCTCACCCTTACTCCTTAAAATTGCTTTATAATGCCATCATTCGAAGTCAACTTGACTATGGCTCATTCCTACTAGAACCTAGCAATGTTGCAGCTTTAAAGCGCCTTGATAGCGTTCAATCGAAAGCACTAAAAATTATAGCGGGTGCAATGAAATCCTCACCAAACAACGCATTACAAGTTGAATTAGGCGACCCACCTCTACAACTTCGTCGGCAATATTTGTCGGACAAATTTTTAACACGTTGCCTTCAGCTGTCTACCCATCCATTACATTCCAAACTTCGTTCACTTCTCGATCTAGTCGAGTCTTCTAATTATTGGACTCATAAAAATCGTCCTTGTCTTATTAAAAGCTTCCAAAAATATATTTCACTTCAAGCACCATGTCATCATTTATCACTTCACCCTCTTTATTCCGCTCCCTTTGAATCGTTAGTCATTCCGCTGGATATTAGACTTGATTTGGGTATCCTGAAATCAGACCCTTTAGCACCGTACTCATTCACTCAAATCACTAATTCTGAATGGAATAATTGGCATCATATCTACACCGATGCTTCCAAATCCCAATCGTCAGGACGTGTCGGTGTAGGAGTCTACCACCCAAAATTTAATATTATACAAAAAGTTAAATTACCCCCAGAATCATCTGTTTTTACCGGAGAGCTTTATGGTTTGTATAAAGCCATTGAATACATTTTTTTAATGAAACTCCAAAACACCATAATTTTTTCAGATGCGAAAAGTGCTCTTCAAGCTTTAGATAAATTCCCGTTCAGTAGTAAAACTGTTTTTCCACTAATAATAGAAACCAGAAATCTTCTTTATAAATGTTTTACAAATAAATTACATGTTTCTTTTGCTTGGATACCAAGCCACTCTGGCATTCCAGGTAATATTAAAGCCGATAGCCTAGCAAATGATGCTGTGGAGTCTGGTGATATATTTCCCTACAAAAATTATTACCACGACCTGGCAGCTTTGCCAGCAGTATATTTGAAAGATTCATGGGAAAAGTTATGGTCGGTTACTTGCCTGAATAAAGGCAAACTTTATTCATTAGTCCAATCGAACATTCCTAACAAGCCCTGGTTCTGTAAGTTCACGCTCGGGAAACGGTCTACAAGCACTTTGATTCGGATGAGACTTGGACATGTATGTACTCCTTCCCATCTTGCAAAATTGAATATTGTTCAATCTAATAAATGCGAATGCGGGGAAGAGGGTGACATAAACCACATTTTTCTGTCCTGTCCGAAATATGATCATTCTCTACTATATTCATCCTTAATTTCTTCCTCTATTCCACTGCCCACATCTGTCCTTATATTACTTGCTTCAAACAACGTTGATATCTATAAATCTCTTTCCTTATTTATATCTTTTAACAATATTAAAATATAAAATATTCATTTAGTACCAGCCTATGTATATCATATATATTATTTTACTATTATAAAATACAGTCCTTTCGTGTCTTATCCACAAGAATTTCCTTCCTTACGATTACTTACTAATTCCCTAACTTTATGTACCTACCTAATTCAAAACAAATAACATGAATTTGGCAAAACCCTCAAATCGAGAGAGCCCAAGAAAAAGGAAAAAAAAAAAAAAAAAAAAATAGGTACATGACGGTACATCGTACTTACACAAAATATTTAATTTTTATTTAATGTTTGTGTGTTTTCAGATTGATATTTCTACTTTAAAAACTCCATATTTTTTCCCATCTTTCGTATTCGTGTTGGTCCGGATACCAATTTTCATTTTGATTAAATAGACACGGAGAAGGATACCTTGGTTAGGTATTCTTCTCCATCCAACCTAGTGATTTTATTTTTTATTATTACTATCAAAGGCGATATTAGTGCATTATTCGCGATATTCGTGCCTACAAAAGGTGAAATGTGGGCATATAATGCCTCTGCCTACCCCTTCGGGGATAAAGGCGTGACCATATGTATGTATGTATGTTTGTTCGTGCTCTGCACTTGTGTTCTCGACTCCGCTAGATGGTATATTTCGAAATGAACAAGGCAGCAGTGATGGGAAAGTGTCTATAGAATTCGACTACGAATTTAAGGTCGGCATACGCCTTCCCCCGTTTTGGGCAGAAGAGTAAGAAATTAGGTTTGCGGAACAATTTGTAATAGCAGGAATGACTAGTGATCACACAGTATTCAATGTGTGATCAGACACCTAGACCCAATTCTCAAGAGAGGTGAAGGACATAACTGTGAAACTGTCCACGACCAATAAACATAAAAAGCTAAAGACCAAGCTTATCGAGCAACATCACTGTAGAGAGGTATTCCTCTAATCCATACAGGGAGGATCGACCTAGCGAAGCCCAACCATTCATGTTGGGTGGTTAGCAGTCCAATGTGATTGAAATTTCATTATGCATGCATTATTCTAAGCAAAACATAATGACTCTTCAAGACCATTTTATAACCTAAAAACCAAGTTTTCAGGTGTTTTGAATATCATGCTGATTCACTTCTAATAGCTCATTGATGTGATTGATTGCACATTCTGCATCAATTTTTCTCATAGTCTTCAGAGTGCCGACAACATGCTTTGCAAAAAACCAGTGTTGTTGATCGGGTAAAGTGTCAGTTGTTAAGGGTTTCATGGCTTGAAGAAGATCGTCCATAACTTGTTTACATCTGCTTCCATTGTTCGAATTTTTCAAGATGTTATGTTTTCTGCGCGGCCTGTCAGTGCGTTGTCCACGTTGTCTGATACCAATCTCTATAACATCAGTTTCCAAATTAAGCTCTTCTTTGACATCCATATCATTAGGAACCTCTTTGAAAATGCCAGGAATCGTTCCATAGTTCTGTAACAGAAAACATTTTATTTTTAATAAATCATTAAATTTGTGAAAGGGCTATATTGTATGAACTAGTGAAGCTATAAAAAAATCTTTCACTGTTGTAAAGCTACTCCGAGAGTGATTAGTCAATATTTTATTCCTGTACTTGAGGACGCCCGCGGCTTCACTCGCGTGATATTGGATACCCTTCCCGCTTCCCGTGGGAACATTATCTCGGGATGAAAAGAAGCCTATGTGTTATTCCAGACTATAAGCTATCTCTGTACCAAATTTCAGCTCAATCCGTTCAGCCGTTAGAGCGTGTTTGACTAACAAACATCCAAACACCTTCACAAACTTTCACATTTATAATATTAGTAGGATTCCCACGGGAGCAGGAACTATGCCATGTGAAGTCCACTATTATTACAAATAGTGCCACAAATACACAACACAACAAACCTTTATCTTAAATCATTTACAGTGCTAGTGTGTAATCTTTGACAGGTAGTTTGACTCAAGCGTTAATATATTTGTGCGAGTAGACAGAAAGAAAAAGTGGAAAATAGCACTACCTTATTAATATGTTTTGCTACCTTATAAATTTTGCCAGAACTGAGCGTTTCAAAAGATCGTTCCTCTGTCAAACTATAATGAATAACATGGAACAACCTGCCCACACACATGTTTCCCTCATCTTACAATCCCGGGTGAGCAAGAGGCACATCACAGAGCCCCCAACTTGAGGACCACTGTCAGAAGTGGCCCCCAATCGCTAGATGCGCCACAGCTTTCCATCAGGCTGGTGGCAATGTCCATTTAGCAAGCTGAATATAAAAAAAACTAAAAGTTGTACTAACATCATAGTCAAAGTCTTCCTTTTTGGATGCTTCTCGTAAAAACTGCAAAGGTTTCCACAGGGGCCAACATGGTATGTATATATCTGCAGGACTTTTAGCAGTTTCTTTTGACTTATCAACTCTTCTTAAATTGTGATTGAAAGTACTTCTGATGTTAACCCATCGATCTCGGACTGACCGTGCTGTAATAAAAAGTTAGCATAAATTATACATCATGGAAATGCAAACTCTTGCCCAAACTGTAAATCAATTTAAGAATAAACTGGTCATATTTTTAATTCATAGAAAGGAGAAAATGACATAGAATGACATGATACAGGCAATTATCAGTTGAAGCAACTGCCTGCCTGATTTATCAATTATAATAATATGAGACCTACATATGTAATCAGCATACTTCATTGATTTGTAAGCAAAAACACATTAAATCTATACTAATATTATCAAAGTCAAAGTCAAGTAAAAGTCAAAAACATTTATTTTGCATAATCCTAATACATAGGCACTTGCGACAAGTCGATGAATACAATGCAAATAGTACCACCAGTTCGGACATAAAGAGGAAAGATTTGTTTTTTTGTTTGTAACGAATAGGCTCTGGAACTACTGGACCGATTCGAAAAATTCTTTCACTGTTGGGAAGCTACACTCTTTGCGGTGAACATAGGCTATATTTGGGAACGGGAACTAAGCGGGTGAAACCATGTGACGTCCGCTAGTATTCAATAAACAGTAAAAAATATCTCCTGTATAACGGTTTGTGTGAGTATCTCACGTCGAAGGAGCTCTTCTCTGACAAATGTAAAACTAGATCAGATAGAAATTAAAACATTGTCTTACCTAGTAAGTTTCAATAGCATAGGTCATTTAGTTACAAAGAAAAGTGGGTGTGACATACGGACGGACAGACATGACGATTCTATAAGGGTTCCGTGGGAACCCTAAAAACCTACAAATGGTAGAACTAAAGCGAGCCACTCCCTGAAACAAGTTCAGAGTTTTCTTCTAAACCGTCAAGTACAGTAAGGTAACCTCTACCATGATACAGGAAAGTGCATAATTCTAAGGGTAATACTCTCATACTGAATAACACCACTTGTACTGTTCCACAACATTTATCTACTTTAAACCTGACGGGTTTCACCTCTCAGCATTCTGAAAGGTATAACTAACTTGACGACCACCACAGCATGTAAATTCATCTGGATTAGAGATGTAGATACATGATGTAGTGGTTGACAAGTAATGGGGTCTCGACACGATCAATTGCCAATTGTCATGCATGTTAAATATCATTATTATTATCTTCTTGGGACCCCTTTAGTTTTATCTTTAAGGATTGTAAGACAAACTTGATGACCACTACATCACGTTCATACGTCTGGATTAGAGAAGTGTTTACATGATGTAGTGGTCGTCAAGTTACGTTGAGAATATGTGCAGCAGGCTCCACTAAGTGCCATCAACCAAAAGTATAAAAAATTGTAATACTCTCACTCACCGGTAAATCCTCGACCCAATCGAGAGGCAAATTCGGCATACGCTTTGTATTTCTGTTGAATATGATGGTTAGTATTCCCGGTGATTCGCCAAATATATTCTCGTTGGTGCACAAATTCAACTAATTCTAGTTCCAACTTCCTCGTCCAGTAACACGGCTTACGAGGCATATTGAAAGGTTATAAAGAGGATTTGTGTAATGTATGAATAATGAATAAAATACTACTCCATAAGTACGAACTTATTGTGGAAATCAGGATCGTTCGGTATGTACAATTAACTGTAAATTTAGGAACAATCAAAACGATTCTTCGGCGATGCGAAATAAATAATCTTCCATTGAAATTTATTCTATTATTACATATAGATCGATGTAATCTTCACATAATAAGTTTTTATATCATTGCACATAATACGTTTATTCTACACTTCACGTATGTACACAAACAATCATATTAAATCATTACTCTTATTTGCTATGACTAATTTGATTAAGACGACTGCGACGCAAAATAGAGCCAGGCCACTGACCTGTAATAATAATCGCTGGACTGGCTATTCCATACAAAATGACAGCTACTTTTTTGTGCCGATTCAAAGCGCCTCTGACGAGTGCACTGAGAACTAAATTAGTTTGCAAATGGCCGTTGTTTGTTTATTTCAGAAGGAGTTTATGTGTGAAATTTCGAATATTTTTAAGTTATTACTGTGATTGGTATAAATTTGAAGTGTTTTGATGTATAAATTTAGTTCATAGTGTAATTAAGTAGATATTTAGCATGAGATCGTGTGTATATTGTAAAACAAAATACGAGAAGGGCTGTGGCGTCTCTTTTCACAAGTAAGTAAATCTAAGAATCTAATTCTTAAACAATTATTATAAAACCATAATTTAGGTTTTTTTTTACTATCATAAGCGAATACCCTCCGAGTTTCGGGGATTTTACGAATATTTTTATAACCTATAATGATTAATAGGGATGTCAAAATGTATATCGATAATTTTCTGTACAATGCCAAAATTCGTAGTTTAAAAAACAAGAGGAATGGTAAAAGTTCTTTAATAATTTAATGAACATATTAAAATTATTAATAAACACTTAAAATTGTAGTAGATAATCGAAACAGTAACTAACTAGCGTGTGAAATATAACTTTCTAGCTCTAACATTGAATTATAACACTTAGTGAGACTATTTTTTGGTAATAATTAATTATTTACTCTTGTTCATAATATTTAAATGTTCCTTTTATTACAGGTTTCCCTCCGATTACAGTTTAAAACTGTGGCTAAAAAAAATGAAGCTTGTCAATTGGACTCCGAAAACATCAGATTATCTTTGTTCAAAACATTTTACTGATGACTGTTTATTAAAACATGGGTCACGGACTGCTTTAAAAAAGTGCAGTATACCTACAATATTTCTTGGTAGGTGTAAATTAGTTAGTGAATACTTCTTTGGTATTTAAGAAATATAATTGAATATAAATAACCAACACTCAATATTTTTCAGAAACTGATTCATCGTTGGTCACTGCAGAAACTGCTTCATCTACATATGATGACCCATGCTCCCGTGATAGTCCCATCAACTTACCTAGATCTAATTCACCTGTAGTACATTTGGGCGTCTTAAGTATGTATGGATGGCGTATGGAAATGCGGAGAGATAAATTAAAGATAGGTTGCGTGTTAATTTGGTCACTGTAATTTCCTGCAATATATCATCACATTCACAAACAAGTTACTACGCTAAGTGAACGCGCGAGGGTTAGGCAGGGACACACAAGCGAGCGGGCACGATGGTTAGGGACAACTGTCGAGTTTGAGACGTTTGCGCTCTAGTTCGACTTTTGCGTACTCAGCAATAATGTATAGCTAGTGTGTGCCTACATACATATGCAAGTCCAGTTACCAACTGATGATTCTCAGCATAGCCAAATGAATCCAGAGGAAGCAGGTATTTTTTTTATAATACCACAAAATTTCCAAACAAGTATACAGCCCGCCTGATAGTAAACAGTTACCATGACCATAGTCATTTGTAACAAGAGTCAACACTAGGTAGTAGTTTCCAAGTTGAATGGCCTATTCATGCCAAGTCAACAATGCTCTACGACTATTGGGTTATTTGTGATGCTTTCTGCTGCACTAAGGCCCACTTGCACAGATCTGATTTAACGTGTTTAACCCAGAGTTAACTGTAAAGTAGTCATTCATATTATGTAAACATCATTGGTACAAAAATAAAATTAACATTGCAGTCGATATCTGGTAAAGTTTTTATCGACACCAAGACAGGTGTTGTACATCACTAGTATTAGTTCCAAGTGCATTCGCTAGCTGCCGTCAGCGCCAAATGGCGATTTTCAATTAGGCACACTTTTATGAAACCGATCACCAGTCCAGATACTATTACAGGTCAGTGAGCCAGGCCCAGAGCGCCTGTCAGAAAGAAAGAAACCGAGCTTGCCAAGAAATAAAAATCGGCCAAGTGCGAATCAGTCTCACACACGGAGGGTTCCGAACAAAAATCTACCAAAACCATTTTTGTTGTTTAGGAACCTTTAGGGGTTTTAAATGTTTATTTTATTTTTATCAAATTTTGTATTTATTTTTTAACCTATTTTATTTATTTGGTGTAATAAACATAAAATACGAAATAAATAACTCATCTTCTTTAAATTAATTAATATTAAACTATACTAATATAAAGCTGAAGAGTTTGTTTGTTTGTTTGTTTGTTTGTTTGTTTGAAAATAAAATAAAATAAAATTTATTCCCTTTGAAATTTTTAAAAAATTATTTAGGTTTGTCAAAATTTTTGTGACTCTACCGGGGGTTCGGAAATGCTACAGACTGAGAAGAACACCCCAAGAAACTCTTTGTATGGTTGAACGCTAGGATCTCAGGTACTACTGGTTGGATTTCAAAAATTCTTTCACATTTTGATAGTCCATTTATTGAGGATGGCTATAAGCTATATAACATCACGCTAAGACGAATAGAGGCAAAGCAGCAATCAATAAAGTTTCGAAAACGGGGAATATTTTTACCGCCTGAGAGCTTCCGAGACGTAAGCTGCGTAAATAGTTAAAGATACGTAAAAATTGTGTATTACAATTTTGTTCCTCTTAAAAAGTTCTAAAAAAAACTCCGCAGCAGCATATGTCTATCTCTTAAGGTTAGCTCACAAGAACCTAATTTGTCTGTTTCTTAAGGTTCGCTCACAATATTAAAAAACTAAAGAGTTTGTTTGTCCTAGGATCTCAGAAACAACTGGTTGCATTTCGAAAATTATTTTATATAAGTATAAGTGACGCGACGGGAGTAAGTGCGAAGGGAAACATTATATCACCTTAAATATTAATACTACACCTCTATCTTTCTCGCTCATGTGACGCAAACGAAATTGTGCGGGTCAGCTCTCATGTACATAAGCGACGCGACGGGACTAAGCGCGACGAGAGTAAATGCGAAGGGAAACATTATATTACTCAAAATATTAATACCATAGGTACCTCTCTTTTTCTAACTCTCATGTGCCGCAAACGAAGTTGCGCGGGTCAGCTAGTACATGTATATGGCCGGAGAAAATTAAAAACGGAAGCCTATGGGATCGCTGCAGTAAGAACTCTATGCATCAACAGATCAAACGCCAGAAATGTAGCTGGATTCTATATACGCAGGCTGCCAATGGGACCATGATCACGTACCAAGGCAAGCACTTTAAATTCCCCAAGAAAAGCGTAAGAGGTGACGATGCACTGCCCCATTTAGGGGCGATAGAACCTTAAGTCAAGGATTTTTTACTATCTAATGCCCGCGTTCGATACATCCCGAGGGTGTCATAAGAGGCGACTAAGGGAAGACTTTCGCAAATAGATACATTGCGTAGAGAAGGAAAATTCGAAATGAAACCCGGTTGTCAGTAAAATGACAATCGTTAAGTCAAGTTGAAGGCCTTATGGGCTTGAAAAATTGCAACTGCGGGTCGCGGCGGCGAATGGTTGGATTTCAAATTTTTTTTTACAGTAGGTACGTACATTTATTGAGGATGGCTATTCTATTTTATGCTACATAATAATATCATAACGTTAAGATATTATAAATGCGAAAGTTTGTGAGTGTGGATGTTTGTTACTCTTTCACGCTCGAACGGCTGAACGGATCTGGCTAAAATTTTTTACAGGGATACATTATAGTCTGTAATAACATATAGGATACTTTTTATCCCGCGAAGAAGTTCCTACGGGAAACGGGATTTTTTGTTACGCGGGCGAAGCTGCGGGCATCAGCTAGTATATCATAACGTTAAGATTAGGAGCGGAACAGCAAAGAAAATATTTCTAAAACCGGTAAAAATTGTTGCTTTTAAAAGCTTCCGTTGCGCCATTTTTATGTAACTTTAACCATTTACGCAGTAAATGGTTAAAGTTACATAAAAATAATGTACTACGAAATTATTCCTCCTAACAAGTTCTAAAAGAATAGGCATTTATTTACATATTTATTTCAAAAGGATCGCTCATAATAACCCAAATTAGTTCTAAAATGATTAATACTAACGACGTGATGGGAGGTAATGACGGGAAACATGATATCAAAATTATAATAGTACACCTCTTTCTTATCAGGCGCAAACGAAATTGCGCGGGTCAGCTAGTTAATAATAATTAAATGTTCTGTGACTACTTGTGCTAAGTAATTAATATCAAACATAAAACGTCAAAAAAAGTTTACTATACCCTGTACCGCTTTGCTCAGAATTGCCTCACTTCATTCTTCCAAGAAGTTCAATCAGTTTTGGAAATCAACATAAAAGTTGAACGTCAAGTCTGGGCGACCTGAGTGTGTTGACGGAGAGACGAGGGTGCAGTGCATTGCTGATGCGTTTGCTCAACGCTTCAGGAATGTATCTCCCCTTGGCCCGTCTCAAGGAAAGCTCAGTAGTACGGGACGGTCATGCCACGGTGCTACTTCGATTCTCAGCTCGGGAAGTTGCTACGAGAATAACTAAGCTAAGCGGAGGCTGCAGTTTTAGAATGGGACCCAGTCTAACTGTGTGAAGTGGGGCCAGACTATGTCGCGGGCGTACAGGATGGAGTGCGGAGTGAGGCAGGGGGGATTAAGCTAACCTAGGTTCTTCAAACTGTATATCAATGACCTTATCGCTGGGCTCTGCAGTATGCGCGTCGGCTGTCACTTACGGGATATTTGTGTAAACAACATCAGTTACGCTGATGATATGGTACTGCTGAACCCAACGATAGGCGCTTTCAGAAACTTATTGCAAATGTGTAATAAGTATGATGGGGAGCATGGGCTGGTCTATAACACGCAGAAGAGTGTCTAAATGGTCTTTAAAGAAGCCTTCTTCGTCCTTTAGCTGCATGAGGACGCTCACGGCTCTATGAGTCAGATCTACTTGTGCGTCTACCGTGCAGCTGAGACAACGAGGCCTTTTCAGTACTTCAGCGAGGGCGCTGATGAAGCGTAGGTACAGTTCCCGAACGTTGAATTGTTTTTTCTGGGCGCTTCAATGGTTACCACATTGAGTGGCTGGGATCCCTCAAGACCGACCCTGCAGGACGTGCCGCCCACGCGTTCTCTCTCTCCTATGGTCTGACCCAAGTGGTACGCGGGATTGGGCGAATACCGGACTGGGTGGACCATGAACCCGCCCTGCCGGACCTACTGCTGACGAGTTGTCCAGCACATTACAGTGTGTCGGGTGGCGCCCCACTGGGTAATTCCGACCACTGTTGTGCGTGCCCGCCTGCAGGTGTCATCTCCTGCAAGGGCAGTAGAGGTGACACGGCGATTGTGGCAATACTCGCCAGCAGACTGGGACGGTCTTCGAGAATACTATGCAACCGTCCCGTGGAGTCAGCGCTGCTTTGCGGGGAGGGCTTCATCGAAAAGCGCCACTGCGGTTGCTGGCGAGATTACGTTAGGTATGGAATACTATATTCTATGCACTGATGTCGCCAGTATCCGCAAAGCTCGCCCCTGGCTCAAGAGAGCGGACGCCCAGCACCTCACGCGGCTTGGTCAGGAGCTTACGTCACATCCAACGGGCAGCCGTGGATACTGGCAACTGGCCAAAGCCATGCAGGCCAACTTCTGCAAGCCTTCGTGGCCGCTGTTGCTCTATCTTGACGGATAGTGAACCTTCTGAGCCAGTGGGTTCAGAAGGTCCAGGAGAAAGCAGTAGTGCTGGCCCATCTCTTTGCGGCTTATTCCCGGGTCGATGATTGTGGCAAGCAACCTCCCACTATCGCCGACTGTGGAAAAACTATGCCGGATATTGTAATCCGGCAGCGTGATTTGTGAGCGGTGCTACGGTCACTCAACACGCAAAAAGCCAGTGTCCTCATGGCATTCCGGCGGTGGTGCTGAAAACTGTGCAGCCGAATTGTCTCTAACGCTCACACGCCTGTTCTTCTCGTTGGGGGAAGTGCCGGAGTCTTGGAAGGAGGCCAACGTCCAACCGATCCCCAAAAAGGGGATCGATACGGATCCGGCCAACTATCACCCCATAGCCGCACAGTGTCTTATAATCGCTCAGTAGCGGTCACTCTCTTCTTTTTATGTTTTATGATGGATAATAGCCAAACTAAGCAGATAGTTAAACTCCAAAATGTTTATCACCCATAGTTTTAGAAAAATTTAAGAAATCGAGAAAAGTCCATAGAAACCATAGAAACCCTTCATCTCCTTTGTTATTCGTATTATTTTCGTTGTTTCATTTTTCCATGATTAAGTTATAGTCTTGGCATCGATTTATAAAAAAAAATGAACGAATGTTGTCTAGTTTAGCGAGAATATTTTTTTTTGTAAATATTTTATTTATTTTTTTCTAGGGGCATCCCTTGATGATCGCATTTTTTTTAGATGCCGAATTGATAATTGTGAATAGTACTATTACCACAAAAAAATTAGACGCTACAAGCCCAGGACAGCTGGGATATTCAGCTCTAAAGTTTTGAGTTAGGGTTGTCACTCAAATCTATGGTATAGTTCAGTTGTGGTCCTTAAATTTTTTATGTGTTATGATTATGAATCAAAACAGCCTGTTCTTTTGTATTAATTATATGTTTACGTATATGAAGAGTTAACTACATTTAACTGAAATAATAATAACAATCCTAAATTTCAATTAAATAAAACGTTTATCAAAAGAAACTAAGTAGTAACGATTTTAATGGTGTATAACCGCAATGGTGTATAATGCAAAACTATTTTAGAGAGAATTTTTATAAAAAAAAATGAACGAATGTTGTCTATTTTAGCGAAAATATTTTTTTTTGTAATTATTTTATTTATTTTTTTCTAGGGGCATCCCTTGACGGTCGCATTTTTTTAGATGCCGAATTGTTAATTGTGGATAGTACTACTACCAAAAAAAAAATAGACGCTACAAGTCCAGGATAGCTCTGAAATTCAATTTTAAAGTTTTGAGGGGTAAGGGTTGTCACTCATTTCTATGGTATAGTTCAGTTTGCCATATCGCAAGAAGATAAGTGTAATATCAATGAATAAATTTGGATTTCTTTTTGATTCCTAACACATAAAAATTTAAAGACCACAACTGAACAATACCATTGACTTGAGATACAACACTAACTCAAATCTTAAAAACTGAATATCGCAGCTGTCCTGTGCTTGTAGCGCGTAATTTTTTTTGTGGTAGTACTCATCAGCGCAATTAACAAAAACATTTTTAAAAAATGCGGCCGTCAAGGAATTCCTATGAAAAAAAAAGATATAATTTTAAAAATCTCGCTAAAATAAACAAGTACACTTTTTATATTAATTGTTACCTAGAATATCACTAACCCATTCCAAAACTTTCAAGCCAAAATTTCATTTCATTTCAATTATATCTCAATTGTATCATCATTCTAAATATTATAAATTTCAGACAAATTTTTTGTGACAACCCTATTTCCATAGAAAATTATAAAAAACTTAGAAACGTCTTATCTCAGATGTCCTGCATTGAAAAAAAAATAAAATTTATGAGTAGGAAGCTACATAACTGGACATTAGTTAGATAGTGAAAAAAAATGCGACCGTTCACTAGAAAAGTTTTTATATTTATTTTTCTAAAATTTGAAAATGAATTTTTATTTCGTATGCTAGGGAAGGTGCAGACTTTTAATTTCTACACATCATTACGAATTTATTCCTCCATTAATTATTCGAATAATATCTAATTTTAACCACCATAAATTTTGATTATTTCGAGCAAAATCTGTAAAAATGTTTTTGTCAAAGTTCAATGACCTTTTAAGAAAAGCTTCATAATTTCAAAACTAATTTTTTTTCAATTTTTGGTGTGTCATATTATGCTGTACTACGTTTATATCTATCGTTATTGGCCATAAAAAAAGAGTGACCGCTACTGAGCGATTATAAAACACTGTGAGCCGTAACCACCGTCATCTGTAAGGTTTTCGAGCTAATTATCAACAAACAGCTCATGCGCTACCTGGAGGATTACTCGCTAATTATCGATCAGCAATATGGCTTTAGTCCAAAACGAGCAATCAACGGGTGACCTCCTAGCGTACATAACACACACCTGGGGTGAGGCTATGGAGAGGCACGGCGAATCTCTGGCTATTGGCCTAGACATCGCTAAAGCCTTTAATAGAGTATGATTTTAATAATATCGCTAAAGCCTTTAATAGAGTATGAATTATTAATTTTAACCACCATAAATTTTGATTATTTCGAGCAAAATCTGTAAAAATGTTTTTGTCAAAGTTCAATGACCTTTTAAGAAAAGCTTCATAATTTCAAAACTAATTTTTTTTCAATTTTTGGTGTGTCATATTATGCTGTACTACGTTTATACCTATCGTTATTGGCCATAAAAAAAGAGTGACCGCTACTGAGCGATTATAAAACACTGTGAGCCGTAACCACCGTCATCTGTAAGGTTTTCGAGCTAATTATCAACAAACAGCTCATGCGCTACCTGGAGGATTACTCGCTAATTATCGATCAGCAATATGGCTTTAGTCCAAAACGAGCAATCAACGGGTGACCTCCTAGCGTACATAACACACACCTGGGGTGAGGCTATGGAGAGGCACGGCGAATCTCTGGCTATTGGCCTAGACATCGCTAAAGCCTTTAATAGAGTATGGCATGCGTCGCTTTTTTCCAAGATACGGTCAATAATCTCGGTTGTGCCACCTAGTTGGCCAGCTTCCTGCACGGGCGACGTATACGGGTTCTCTGTGGACGTCGAATTATTAATTATTAATTGGACGAGTACGATAGTGTAGAGGGGCTCCTCGGCCTACTTCGTCAAAATTTTTCTTTGACTCGGGCAACTTCGCCGACGAACTTCGTTCAACTTCGCGAGTAATGTGGAGGAAGCATCAGAGTAGTTTAGAGGGAGTATGAAATTTTAAGTAACCAAGCCATTGAGCCATTAACGATTAAAAAATAAAAATATTTAATGACAACAGTAGTGTTGCCGCAATCTCGATAGATTGACTATCGATAGTTGACCTCGAAAATAATCTATAATATCGATTGGTCTATCGATAGTATCGATATTTTCGATAGTACCGATAGTATCGAAGTTCAATATCAAATTTACTATCGATATTATTAATACTATCGATAGTATTATATAACAATTTTTAATACTATCGGTAGTATCGATACTATCTATATTTTTGCGCAATCTATAGCAGCCTGTGATTCAATAGTATTATTTTTATGCACCGTACGTATGTATTTATTTTTTTGCACCGTGGTCTTCTTACGAAATTGCCCTCCTATGGACTGCCCGAGAGTTTATGCGGATGGGTGTCCAGCTTTTTGGCCGGCAGAAGCATCAGGGCCGTCGTTGACGGCAGCTGTTCTGACTGCATGGCCATAAACGCTGGAGTATCACAAGGCTCAGTGTTGTCCCCTACTTTGTTTCTGCTGCATACCAATGACATGTTGTCTAATTGACGGCATTCATTGTTATGCGGACAACAGTACGGGTGACACTTATTACGCGGGCCGTCCCGGTATCTCTCGGGTTGCAGTGGAAGAAAGCCGTGAACAACTTATGTCTGAAATCAAGGCTACTCTCACTACAGTGTCCGATTGGGGTGGACAAAATCTTGTCCAATTTAACCCTACCAAGACACAAGTTTGTGTGTTCACCGCAAAAAAAAACCATTCACTGTGGCGCCGCCATTTCAAGGCACATCTCTCACCATCTCTGAAAGTATAGGGATACTTGGTGTTGACATCTCCAGTGACGTGCAGTTCCGCAGTCACTTGGAGGGCAAGGCTAAGCTGGCGTCCAGGAAGCTCGGAGTGCTCAGCAGGGAAATAAGAAGAAAGAAAGAAAGAAAATAATTTTTATTTTAGATCACAGCGCACATAGACCAAACAACAGTAACCTTTTATAAAAAATAATAAAAACTGAGAAAAACAATGTACTGTACAGGGCGCGGCGGTACTTTACTGCGGCGCAAACACTGCTTCTTTATAAGTCGCAAGTGCGCCCATACAAGACCGCCAGTCGAGCGACCGTGACAGAAACCGTATTGCCAGTCACTGAGCAGGTCGTGTTTTTCAAGGTACCTCAGATAAAAGGAACAACCTAAGATAAAAGGGAGGTAACAGCTATAGGCCTGTAATTGGCCGGGTCGGTTCTATCACCCTTCTTGTTTAAAGGATGCACGTGCGCTGAGAGCTGCTGAGACTTTTTCATAGAATATGAAAGTATGAAAAGACGAGTATGTAAGCGCCGGACACAACTCAGGACCAAACTACCACCGCAGGTATGCCATCTGGCCCACTCGACTTATGAACAGGATCACGGATTGAAGCTCCCGCCTAACGTCCCGCTGACTAAATTTAATTACTGGAATGGAAGTGCAACACCAGGGTATGCCAGTCGGCGAAGAACCCACGTCGTTCATATTGGAGTTGGAGGTAGAGAGAGAACCCAAAAGGTCGGTTTTCTCCTTGGCACTCTGAGCCAGTCTACCATCCGGTTTAATTAGGGGTGGCAAACCCGACCGACAATTGTTTCTCTAGGCAGTTTTGGCAAGCGACCACAATTCACGACTCCCAGAAAGGCAGTCCACCAGTCCGTATCATCGCTGTGGTACCTGTACAAACACGCGTACTAGTAGATCCGATCCGATTCGATCCCTGTCTTCAAGGTACATATTATACAAACACACCCCAGCTTTTCACCTAAAGCTGTACTCCAGCTTGTAGCCAAGGAACATTAAGTCCGGGCAGGAGATTTGCGTCTCCGTCAAAATAAATAGGATCGGCTGCGCAGATTCCAGGTGGTTGATGTTCTTGTGTATGTCTCTGATGTGACAAAAGTCCATTTGAAGTGTGGACGACAATGCCTCTGTAAAACGTTTCATATTTTTCTTTTTCCTTGCCATGGTGTTGAGAAAAAGGGAATTTAAGAAGGGTGTGTACCGGTGGCGCAAGATACAAAGCGAGGTTACTGCACTCCCAAAAGCCGGCACGTGTGATGCGGTAGATTGGCATGGCGTACGAAAGGGCCTCCAGTCCCCTCTAATGCAGTGGCCGCGTCCACTCCGGTTATCCTCCTCCGGCACGACCACAGCACCAGGGACTTTACACAGGCTGCTGTTTCAGCCCCCTGGGTCGGAGATAAATTAATTCTCAGGTTTGGGTCCCGTGCAGCCTGCGGGGGCCCTGTGGTCAACCGTTTCACCGGGTTTCCCTGACCACCGCGCCGTACGAATGTTCCGCGCCCATACCAGCTAATGAAAGCAGACAAGCCTCTGGTCTCACCATCACCCGCATATAACCACCCCAATGAGCTCTGGAACCCTGCTCACCGACGGAGAACACAACCCAACACGAAGCCCGGTTACTATTACCGCTGTCTTCTGCAGAGCGGAGGTACTGCGCCAGGCGGGCTGCTCAAAGAAGGGATTACCGTTATGCCCTCTCTTCTAATGTGGCCTTTTAGTTAATTCCAAAGATATTTGATTTAAGGGAGCTAATTGAAAAAGCCAAATTTACTGTGCCCAAAGGGTGTTGCGTTAGCTCCGTGAAGAAGTAACACTTATCCCCTGATCCCTGAGGGGTTCTGGTCTGGAATAAGACATAGGCTATTTAGATAGAAAGAAAGAAAAACAATTTATTTCTGCCAGCTGCAGTAACAAAAGCGTACATTTCAAAAAACAAAAAAAAAGAGATATTTATTAGCTTAGCCTAGCTCTCAATAGAGCTCTTCAACCTAATCCTGCCCTCCCATTTTCGATCCTGAAATTATGCATGCCAGCCAAATGTAGGTAACGCTCTTACAGCGGAGAGTACTTCGCCAGAACTGAGCGATTCAAAAGATCGTTCCTCTGTCGATCTATAAAAGTTTGAAACGACCTGCTCGCGCACGTACTTCTCTCCTCTTACAATCCCGGGTTCTTCAAGCGGAGCGTCAAAAGGAACATCACAGGGTCGCCAACTTGAGGACCACTGTCAGAAGTCTTACGGACTGTGAGAATGGCCCGCAATCGTTAAATGTCGCTATGGCTTCCATCAGTCAATTTGATGAGCTTAATAAAAAAGCTTTTTTATACCGGGAAAACGTTTTCATGGGAAGCGGGAACGGTAACAGGAATTCACGCAGGTGGAACCGCGGACATTGTCTAACTTGCTAGTTTGCTATAACCTTTTATGGGGTTCCGTAGAATAAACCATATTTGCTTGGTGTTCCGTAACCTTAAAAGTTTAGGAAGCCCTGTTTTAGACTACAGACTCCAACCAATACTATTGAAGGAAAGGTCACTATCGATAAAACAAAACTATCGATATTATCGATACTATCGACACTATCGATTGTCATTGCAATGTTCAGCATCAATAGTATTGATACTATCGATATTATCCATAGTACATTGAGTATTTACAATTTATCAGATAGCGTTGTGTGAAATGTCCGTGAATATTTATTTATTTATTTATTGAAAAACGATTCTATCGATTCTATCGATAGTATTACAGTGTGTCGATAGTATTTATACTAATGGTGCTATCGATACAATCGATAGTATCGACACCATCGATACTATCGATAGAACTATCGATAGGCTAACAATAGTCGACTATCGATAGCCTATCGATATAATATCAATAGTCAACTATCGAGCGGCAACACTAGACAACAGCGACAGTGACAGGACAGCCAATCATGCAAATAAATTAAATTGTGTGTATGCAACTATGCAAATTAAATGAAAATTAAATTGTGTGATCCCACACCTGCATAATTATTTGTTCATTAACAGTAAAACATGGACTTTACAATTTCAAAACAACGGGACGGACATGCCATTGGGTGGCAGTCCTTCGGGGCATGCATATCGGGTGCTGTAACTTACAGAAAATTTAGTGTTGTTACTCATCTTGAGACCAACCATAAATTAAGATGTCTTATTTGGTGATTGTTAACAGAACAAAGGTGCACCCTGTGCCTAAGATAGCTCTGTTTCAAACTTTGCTATTAGTTTAAAGAATATCTGCGTTATAGCATCTACTAACTGCGGGATGATTATTCTTTGCTCTTCGTCTATAATCATACAGTGCAGTCACACTTGGATACTGTTGCAATGAGTGTTTCAAAACTTTCTAGTTATTGTGTGTAAATAGTTTGTCAAGCCCTGTTGTCAGCTATATTCATGTATTTTGTGTTTTTAAGTGGTTAAAGCTTAGCACTATGTAGCCAGCATTGGTCTGGTTGATTTGGAGAATCTTAACAGTAAATTTTTGTAACCAACTGTTTTCAGAACAGGAGCAAGACTGACCGCGTCGTTGTTCCTTGTTCTAGGGAATAGAAAAGAGAGAGAGGGATAAAGATGTAACTTTCCCAATTGGCCAATTGAAGGTGTAAGCGATTTTCAACCCAATTCAAAAGGTAGTTCGTGCTTTTTTCAGTCGGGCTGTATTATTAGGTCAATTAGCGCCATATTTTGACATGGTACAGTATTCTTCCGAGCAAACGATATGTTCTTCTGCTATTCCTTTTATAGCTGTCACTTTTTCTCTCTGTCTTTTTGGTATCAGAGTACCACAGTATCTTTGTTACATCTTTTTGAAAAGGTCGTAGGGTGTGTAGTAATGGGTAATGATTCTTGATGCAGTTTTGATAGATTTTTTTAATTGAATCTGCATTGTTTTTGGTATATACCTCATTTTCTGTTATAATATTAGAGTTAAGTGGATAAATTCAACTGCCTCTAAACCGAGCTATAGCAGCACCAGAAAGAAAACAATATATTATATTTTATACAATTTTATTAAGAAAACTATGAAGAATCATGATGATTAAACAAACCCGCAAAGAATTTTTCCACTGGTAGGTTGCAGTGACAGCCACCTAGTTTTGACACGGCTTACAACATTTTGGTATTCTGTCCCAGTATCATCTAGTATTAGGGTAAGATCAGTGCCCATACACTTACCTACCCAAGTACCTACCAAATTCTCCATGCCAAACTTCTTAACCATAGCATGTCCGACAACATTGTGTAACATATGAAGGACACAGGGGGAATACATGCAAGGTCACAAAGACAATGACCGGAGAAAATCGCATATTACACTTTTGATCACTAAAAAAAAGGTACAGTCGACTCTGGTTAATTCGAAACTCGAGGTACTCTTAAAATGTTACGAATTATCGAGTGTTTGAAATATCAAATGGTTCAAATTTGTGAGAGAAAATAAATAAAACTTCAAATTATTAAGTGTTGATCATTTATTATTTATTAACTGTAAGTCTATAACAATGTCAAAAGTTTAGAGGTACATTCATGTACATACATGTATTCATAATGTAAATTAATTTATCTTTCGAATGAACTCTGTTATACTGGTTTGCTTCAAAGCACATTGCTGCTGCTCAGAATGCTCAATAACTTTTTTAAGAGAAATAATGCCTGAATGCTTTTTCAGCACTTTTGTTTTGTAGACAGAAGCTTTGTAAGGTATGGAATGAAGATCTTGCTTCTTTAACTGACACCTCCGCCAAAGGTTCTGATATATCGTCCTCAACTTCATCCTTACTATTTTCATTTGTGCCATACGGACATAACTTTTTTGAGGCCTTATCTTTTAACACGTTCCCGGGCAGTGAGTCACCCCACCTTTGCACTACTTTTTTGTATGGGATTTTTTAGATTGCTCTAGCATTTCCGTCGCGATGCGTACCAACCAACACCATCAAGTATGACACGAATGCTATAGCAGACGACTGCATAAGCATTTGTTCTACATCCTATCACAAATATTGTGATACCATGTGACGCGAATGCTATAGCAGACGACTGCTCAAGCATTCGCTCAGCATACTATCACATATTTTATGATATCATGAGGCACAGATGCTATAGCATAAGACTGATAAAGCATTCGCGTCGTACTACATCACATTGAGTGGTATGCAATGTGACGCACATACCGTAGCAGGTGACTAAGTTAAAAATGTTTAGTGACCCAGTGTAACGTTATGTGACTTGGGAAACTTTGAATACAATATTTATTATTATTAGGCTCATGTTTTTAGCTAAAAATCATCTTAACCTCTAGCGGCCCAAGGTCCTTTTAAATGCCCTTATTAACTTATGTCATTACAGCCCAAACCCTAATTATGAATTTCTTATTTACCGCCCACGTCCTTTTTAAGGGACCAAAAACATTTAGTTGATTTTTTCTTGGAAACTACCGCCGTAGATTTTTTCTGTTTGATTTGTCAAACTCGTCAGCCTGTCGCGAATAGGGTTACCATTTCTAAAGAACTGTGTGCCTGATTTACGCATTAAAAAGGCCTGATTTTCATGAAAAACGCCGGGTTATAAGCATAATAAAAGAAATAATATAATACTAAGAAAAACACATTACTTGAATGATTTTTTTTATTGAAAACATAAATTTTCACATACATTTGAGTAGGTATAGTAAGAAAATCAGCCAAACATGATTTTTTTCTATTGAAAAAGGAATTATGTACGTAATTATTAAGGAAAAAAAACTTCTAATGATATTTATCAGATGATGCAATTTTTTGTAACAAGTCTTTTTGAGTTAAAATATATGTATAAAATTCTTTACAATCAATTTTTTTAAAATTGACTTGTGTTATACCTATGGCTTTTATGGACTCAATGTTGAGTCGATTCCTTTCTTTCGTCCATTGAGCATTGATCAATGAAAAAGTTCTTTCTACGTTGGCATTATGTGCAATAATACCAAATAAATACTGACATATTTTTACAAGTTCAGTACAACAATTGCTTTTTCTGCTCATAAAAAAGTCAATCCATTGAGTGGTTAATGGTTGAGAAAAAAAATCTGAATTTTGACTTGTACAAAAGTCCTTGAGCTGCTGGTATTCGTCAAACAATATAACGTCATCTATTTCTACCTCTTTTTCATGAAAATATTCCAGAGATTCCGTTATATTCTGGAAATCTGTAATATTCTTGTCCAATGCAACCCAACCAAAACATGAAAATTCTTCAAATTTTCTGGTCCATAATTGTAGATATTCAAAGCAATTTGAATACATTCTTGTCATTTCTTGACGAAAAAACATTGCATCATCTTCATTGTTTTCGAGATTTTTCAAAAGTCTGGTCACTTTGAGGGGAACAAAGTTTTCATCTAGACGAGCGCGCAATGCGTTCAGTGTAGAATTGAGAATTTTAGCGACTTCGATAATAGTAATGTCGTCCCTCTCCAATTGTAAAATTTTGTTTTGAAATAGAGGCATTAAAGAATGAACATACCAGAGATATATTTCGGAAAATCTGCATTCAAAAAACTTTTTTATGGCGTTTGGCGGGTTTAATTCCGAGGAGAAAAATTCTTTAAGGGCAGGAAATAATTTCAACAGTCTCTCAATTGCTGGAAATAAACTTAACCATCGGGTTTTCGAATGGTATAATAATTGTTGGTACTCGATTTCAGAGGCATCACAAAAAGATTTTAATTTCTCTGTACGCACAGTGTAAACAGAAAAATAGTTATAAATTTTCATAACAATTGACTCAATGTCAATGATTTCAAGTGAGTCGGCTCCATGCTTAATACAGTTGTGTAAAATGTGAGCTGGGCAGCCTACGCCAACTATTGGTCTCTTTAAATCTCGTTTGAGCAAAGCAAAAATATTTTGTCCTTCCTCGGGTCTGTTGATTCCACCAAAGTTAACATTTGCGTTATCAGCGGTAAATGATGTAATTTTGTGATCAAGTCCATGCTTCTTCAGTGTCGATAATAAATAGCAAGTGATTGTTTCTGATGTTTCATTAGGAAGTACACCAAGTTCTATTAATTTTATGTTAATTCCACCATTTAGATAATCAAAGTATTGTATTATGACAGGAAACATTTTTTGTGAACCATGGTTGCTTGCATCAGTAGACATCCCGAAGTACAATATGGAATCGCTTTTTAATTTTTCTATTTCTATCGCTAAAATATGAGGAGCGATAACGTTATTAACAATTGCTTCTGTTTTAGTTCTAGCGCAAGTTATTTGTTTCGCAACATCTGAATCGGCGAATAATTGTCTCAATAACCCTGTTGTGCAATCCATCGACAAGTAGGATTGATGGTGTTTGATAGTATGGTAGGCCAACGCGGCTTCTGCTCCTGATTTTCTATCTGCTAAAATAGTATTTGTGGATTTCACAAATTGCGTCATTTTGCTGCTGGACGCCGAAGCTTTAGCCATTTTTATATGTTTTACTGTTTCGATATGTCTTTCTATGTCTTTAATACCTCTAGAGCCGAAGTCAAAATTCGAATCACAAATATTGCAGTGTGCTTCTGTGTCTTTTCGTCCTTCCACAAGAAAAGGATATTTTGAAGAGTAACCGTCAGAGAATTTACACATTTTTTTCTTTTTAGACTCCATTTTATCGATGATGAATGAGTATGTCGCGTCGCCAACTTGAATAAATTATTTTACAAAAATAAGTTCGCGCGAGAACAAGTGAAAACGCCGACTGAGGTGAGGGACGGAAACGCGAGCTACTGCGCACCGCGCCGGCGTGGCGCGGGTGGCGAGGGGGGCGTTGAGGGGGGCCGCGCCGTGCGCAATGGGTAGGTAGTAGGTACTCCGTCAGTTCATTTCCGCGCGGAAGTTTAAAACGTGTTGGCTCGTGGTCTATTTTAATGAAAGTAACGAGGATTTTGACACAATTTCACTTTATTGGAAAAATTGATTATCTATCTTAGGTACATGGCTGCTCGGTGTGCACATATAACAGGACTTGTCATCAATACATATAATAAAATGGACGCCTCAATTACCGTCACTGTCAGCGCCATCTAGTTCGCAACTTGCGCAACTGATGCCCAATAGTTCCCCCCTATTGCCACTAGATGTCGCTGTGTTAACATACTGCCCGCCTAGGAAATAATTTAAATGTTAAATTACATGTTATATGGATTAGTAGTGTTGATTCTACAGTATGTTATCTTTATGCTGGCTAAGTCACAAGTTACAATTCCAAACGATATCTAGAGTTGAGGGAAATTACGTTATGAGTGCAAAAATAGGTCAAATGTAGTATGCCCAACGATATTCAGAATTAATTTCAATTTAGGTATAGATGCAATTATATACTAGGTATATATATATTAAATACTATATAGGCAGTTGCATATCATAAGACAATTGTCCCGACCTGTTCGCGTAAATTGGTTAGAGGTACACGTTTGATATTACTAGATACATAGTTACTACATATTTTTCCAACAAATGGGAGACTATAATCAAACATTTCAATGAGATAGCTATACATAGGCTCACGCTAGAACCTTATGAACACGAAAAATGCAGGTTAATCTTCCAACATTAACAATTAGTTACATAGGCACACGTTGGAATATTTGTTAGGCAAGAACATGCAGATGGTAGATTAACCAAATAGTTATATATATGCATTAGAGCATTGTTTACAATGTTAACGCGAGACATGCAAATTTAAAATTAACTTAATATGTATACTAGCTAGTTATATAGGTACACTGTACACATCAGAACATTAGTTTACACGGAAAAAATGCAACTGGTAAATATACCAAATATTATATAGGTACACGTTAGAATATTAGTTTCACAGAAAAATGCAACTGGTAAATATACCAAATAGTTTTATAGGTACACATTAGAATATTAGTTTTACACAGAGAGAATGCAACTGGTAAATATACCAAATAGTTATATAGGTTCACATTAGAACGTTAGTTTTACACAGAAAGAATGCAACTGGTAAATATACCAAATAGTTGTATAGGTACACGTTAGAATATTAGTTTTACAGAAAAATGCAACTGGTAAATATACCAAATAGTTTTATAGGTACACATTAGAATATTAGTTTTACACAGAGAGAATGCAACTGGTAAATATACCAAATAGTTATATAGGTTCACATTAGAACGTTAGTTTTACACAGAAAGAATGCAACTGGTAAATATACCAAATAGTTGTATAGGTACACGTTAGAATATTAGTTTTCACAGAAAAAATGCAACTGGTAAATATACCAAATAGTTTTATAGGTACACATTAGAATATTAGTTTTACACAGAGAGAATGCAACTGGTAAATATACCAAATAGTTTTATAGGTACACATTAGAATATTAGTTTTACACAGAGAGAATGCAACTGGTAAATATACCAAATAGTTATATAGGTTCACATTAGAATAATAGTTTACATGAGTCATGCAAATTAGATTAAGATTTAAAAATTAAGTAAGTATGTACTAGCCCTACGACGCCCTGAATGGACGTCTTGGGTTCGGAGGTGTGCCACTCGTGGCACATCTCCACTAGATACACCAGTATTACTAAACTAGTTATTAGTACTTGTACTAAGTTTATACAGACTCTACAGAATTTACTGACGCCCGTAGCAGGGCAATTTAGGTTATTGGTAATGGACACAAATTGTTGAAAGCCCGTTTTATGGGTCCCTTTGCAGTTTGAACGGTTGCCACTCTTGTCACACCGTCAGCGCCGTCATGGGTCTTGATGATACGTCCCATTTTCCACTGGCAGGTAGGGGTTCGATGATCCTTGATTAGTACCACGGTGCCTGTTGCGAGACCGGGCCCCTTGCAGCTCCTCCACTTGGTTCGTTGCTGAAGACCACCTATGTAGTCTCTGGACCAACTCCGCCAAAAGTCTTGTTGGATTTGCTGTAGTTGTTGGAGATGGGTCAGTCTGTTGAGAGGTATATTATTGTATTCATAATCAGGTAATGCTGTCATCGACCTACCTATCAAGAAGTGAGCCGGCGTTAGGACTGGGAAATCGGTACCATCGGTACTACTTGGTAATGAACATAGGGGGCGTGAGTTTAAAATTCCTTCCACTTGTATTAGTATGGTCGAAAATTCTTCATAGGTTAACAATGCTTGGGCTAGGATTCTTTTTAAATGATATTTGCAACTTTTGATGGCGGCCTCGTGGAGTCCCACCATGTGAGGGGTGTACACTGGCGCAAACCTCCATTTAATGCCCTCATTCGCACATGAAGCCATCACCTCTTCAGAGGTTTGCGAGAGAAATCGGTATAATTCAGATAATTCCTTGTTGGCACCATGAAAGGTGGTACCATTATCACTCACCAGTTCCTTGGGTTTACCTCTGCGGGCTACAAACCTCCGCAGCGCTGCCAGGAAGGTTTGGGATTCCAAATCTGAAACCAGCTCTATGTGAATTGCTTTGGTAGAGAAGCATACAAACATTGCAATATAGCATTTCGAAGTCTTGCAACCACGTCCTCTAAAGTTTCTAATTAAGAAGGGACCTGCGTAATCAATACTGGTTATCATGAAAGGGGGTGACGGTGTTACTCTCGCGGTCGGTAGGTCGCCCATAATGGGTTTATAGGTATTTGGTTTTGCCCTGAAGCAAGTCACACATTCACGCACCACCCTTGCGGCTAAGGTCTTGCCATGAGTGGGCCAAATTCTTTCCCTAAGCGTTGAGAGTAGTAATTGAGGCCCAGCGTGAAGCAACCTTTTGTGTTCTGTTTGAAACATTAATTTGGTTAGAGGGTGATCGTGGTGCAACACCACAGGGTGTTTTTTATCGTGTATATATAGTGATTGGTTTAGACGACCACCCACTCGGATAACACCGTTTTCCATGTAGGGGTTTAAACATAAAATGTTAGATGTCTGTGGGATAGGTTTTTTATTTGATAATCTACTGTATTCGGTGGGGAATGATTGTTTTTGTGCTAATTGGAATAGGATGGAGCGTGCACTATTCAATTCTTCTACAGTCAATGGACCTATTTGTTTGTTATTTTTAGACTTAGTGTTTGTGAGAAATCGAATTGAGTAGGCTAGAACACGAACTAGTTTGTCCGCGCATGAGTATTTTTCAAGAATGTCGGTCAGTAAGTCGTTGTCCTTTGTATTTATTGTGGTAGAACAGCACACAGCTTCGCCCTTTATTTCTGGTAATGGAAATATTATGGTGGGTATTTGTTGGGATGGCCACTGACATCTCTGTTGAGAGAGCCATGCGGGTCCATTCCACCATAACTTGTTGTTTGATAATTTGTCAATGTGCATACCTCGCGAGATCAGGTCCGCAGGATTGTCACCCGAAGCGATCCAGTGCCAATCCCTTGGGTCTGTCCGTATCTGTATTTCGGAAACACGATTACATACAAATGGCTTCAGCTTATCCTTAGGTGTATTTATCCATGCTAGAACGATGCTGGAATCAGACCAAAGATATTTGTTTGTAAATTTAATCTTAAGGGCACTGATTACTGTATTATATAGGTTTGCAAGTAACAGCGCCGCTCTCAACTCTAGTCTGGGGATGGTCTCCTGCTTTGCCACCCTAGATTTGGCGCACAGGAGGCGTACCAATATGTTATTCTCACTATCTACTGATCTTATATAAACAGCTGATCCGTAAGCGGTCATTGAACTATCAGAGAATCCATGTAATTCCACTATTGTATGATTGTCAATTAAAGTGCACCTCGGTATAGTTATCAAGTTAAGTAGTTTTAGGTTATTGTAGAAGGTCTGCCATTGATTATAGAGAGATGGGGGCAATCTTTCATCCCAAGAAATTTTTGTTTTCCACAGTTGTTGTATATAAACCTTAGCGATTATTAGAAGCGGAGCGAGTACTCCCAGGGGGTCGAATATCTCACTGGCTATGGAAAGGATTTTTCTTTTGGTTAAAGTTTCTGGTAATGGTTCGGTTTTAACTGAATAGTGTAGGTCATCGCTGCAGGTGTTCCATGCTAACCCAAGTATTTTTTGTGTGGTTTGTGCTGGTATGTTAGGGTTGTGTAGTTGTGTTTGTAAACTAGCATCATCGGTTATGGCTTGTAGTATTCGTTGTGAGTTAGACTTCCACTTGCGTAGGTTAAAGTTGCCGCCACGTAGTATGGTGGCTACTTGTGTTGCAGTTTTGATGACTTCCCCTTCCTCATCTCCACCGAAAAGAAAATCGTCCATGTAGAACTCGGTGGTTATAGCGGCAGCAGCCTTGGGGTACCGAACCCGGTTCTCCTCGGCCAACTGCAAGAGGCACCGCGTTGCAAGGTACGGTGCGCTCTTTAACCCAAAACTTAATGTTGTGAGGGTGTAGGTGAGTAGTGGGTGTGTTGGGTCCTCTCTCCACAGAATAGAGGTTAAATATTGTTGATTTGGGTCAATAAATATTTTTCGATACATTTTTTCAATGTCAGCACATATTACAAACTTATGTTTGCGAAATCGTAAAACGATGTTAATTAGTTCATCTTGATGTATTGTACCCTTATATTGTAGGTCATTAAGTGAGATTCCGGTACTGGTAGGGAATGAGCCGTCAAAAACTACTCTCAACGGTGTGGTGGTTTTGTGTGTGTTCACTACTGCATGGTGTGGTAAATAGTTACACCTTTCACTAACGTTTATTATATTTCTTAGATTCATGTGTCCGGCGTACTCAAATTCCTGCATAAACTCGACATATTGTTTCTTATAGCTTGGATCTTTTAGGAATTTTGACTCTAGGGTTTTAAATCTTTTATAAACTACTGGTCTCGATTGTCCTAACAACGTCGGTGATGCCTTAAGAGGTATGTCCACCACGAAGTTGCCCTCCGAAGTTCGAGTGTGTTTTTTGAACAAACTCTCACACTCCTCGGTATCATCATCTGGGATCCTACGTGACTTCGGTACCTCGCTATCATTCCAAAAAGTCTGTAGGTTAGTCATTACAAAATTGCAGTGTGATTTGTTTGATGTGGCTGATGTGAAGATACAACCGGAGACTACCCAGCCTAGCCTAGTATTTTGCAAAATGGGTAGCCCATTGCCTAATTTATGCTGACCGGTGCATATAAGATCGTAGAAAACTTCAGCACCGAGAATCATATCTATTTCTCTGGCTTCCCGGAAGGATTTGTCTGCTAATTTAAATCGTTTCGGTATGTTAATAGGTGTATTAATTGTTTGTAGGGTACATATATTAGGTACAATAAGACAAGACACATTAGCAGAGAATGATCCTGTTTGTGATTGAAAGGTAAGTTTAATACTGTGTTTTATCTGTGTAGTGTTTTCATTAAAGCCCAATACCTCAATACTCACTCCATTTCTAGGTAGTGCTAGTTTGTTTGCAGCCCTTTCTGTGATAAAGTTAGACTGAGAGCCTGAGTCCAAGAGGCATCTCAGTGTGTGTATGCTATTTTTGTCATCGATCACCCTTATAAGGGCCGTGGACAAAATAACATATGATTGTATTGGTAAATGTTTCGGGTTAGCTGTGTCATGATGGCTATGTAAACTAATAGACTGAATTTGTTCAGGCCTTGGTTGAGGGTTCTGCATAGTGGTAGGGGGTGAAGTTTGCTCAGTAATGGATTGTGAAGCCTGCATGGGAGCACCTGGCACGTGTAGGAGGCTGTGATGTCTTCCCTTGCACGAACGGCAACTGCTTGCACGGCAATTTGGTAGCAAATGGTTTGATCGTAGGCAGTTGAGGCATAGACCTAACCTTTTTGTAGCGTGAATGCGTGACTTTGCATTCATAGATAAAAATCTTGGACATTGGTTAATATAATGTGTGTCTTTACAATACGGGCACCGGGTATGATTATAAGATTGGTTAGATGTTACCTTGCTATTAGAGGTGCTAGGTTTGGTAGATGCGGACGTGCTTACAAAGACCTTTTTCGATGATGCCCTTGCATGCTGGTCCACCTGCTCCAGCGGCTTGTTGGCATCCATGGATTCCAACAGGTCGGCCCGGGAGCGTAGAAAAGATTTGAAGTCCTGTAATGTTGGCAATTCTTTAGAATTGGTTCGTTCCTCCCACTTTCTTTGAGTTGTGTTGTCTAGCTTAGAGCTCAAGAGATGTATCAGTAAAACATCCCAATTCTCGGTTGAAATATTTAGCGTCTTTAAGACCCTTAAGTGTCTTGAAATGTTGTCAACCGTTCCTCGCAGCGCTGAGGGGGTTGGTTGCACATTAGTTATATTAAGTAGATCCCTTAGGTGGTGAGTGACAAGTTTCTTAGGGTTGTTGTATCTTTCACAAAGAAGTTGCCAGGCAATGGCATAGCTTTCCTCGCAATACTCTAGAGAAGCGACCACATTCAGAGCGCTATCCTTTAAACTACTACGAAGATATTTAAATTTTTGTATAGGTTTCAAATTACTTTGGTTAATGAGAGCTTCGAAAGTGTCTCTGAACTCCAACCAACTGGTAATGTCACCCTTAAATGTCGGTAGGGTTATATCAGGAAATTTAATGGATTCGTCCATGAACAGCTTTATTTGGGAATTATCAGGTGGTTGGCATTGTTCAGTACCTTTAAATTTGTGTAAAGAAGCCTTGGCAGCCGACAGATTACTAAAATACATGTCTTGAAAGGTTTCCCTTTCTTCTAATTGTTCATCTACATCAGTACAGAGGGTTTCAATTTTATCCTGAATCTCCTCAAATTCTTGGAAACTAATGTTAACTCTGGATATACGTAATTCCAGGTCAATACATTTTTCAGCTGTTAATGGTTCTCGGAGAGATTTTAAGTATTTTTTAAATAGAGTAAGTTTGCCTTTTACAACCCCTCGTCTTTTTATTAATTCCCTTAAGACAGGGTTTTCAACATTTGCCTTGTCACTAGCCATGGTATTAAGTACCAATGTACAATGAAATTTCTTAATAATAAGTAGGTAGATAAGTGGAAGGAATTCTAAGCTAAATATGAAATAAATGTGCCAACTCACGGATCTTGTAGGTAAGTACTTATCCTTTCTTATTCCTGATCCTCTCGGTATAAAACAATGAAATTGCGTCGTGGTTTTTTCCCGCGCCGGGCCGGTTCGCCAATGACTTTTCGATGAATATTTCGATAAATGCCACGAAATATAGCTTCGATGGAATAAAATGCTGGTACAATCTGCAGTGATTTCTTGAAATCTGCGCCTTTACCAAGGAAACGTGAAAGATTTATCACGTTCTTCGTTCGCGAACAAGCGGCGTTGGTAGAAAAAATGGCGATCCACGCCTTCGTATTTTCAGACCACGAGTTCTCCAAACTGCACAATCATCGAACGTCGGGTCACCAAAATGTTGGCTCGTGGTCTATTTTAATGAAAGTAACGAGGATTTTGACACAATTTCACTTTATTGGAAAAATTGATTATCTATCTTAGGTACATGGCTGCTCGGTGTGCACATATAACAGGACTTGTCATCAATACATATAATAAAATGGACGCCTCAATTACCGTCACTGTCAGCGCCATCTAGTTCGCAACTTGCGCAACTGATGCCCAATAGTTCCCCCCTATTGCCACTAGATGTCGCTGTGTTAACAAAACGCCTGGCATAGACAAATGCCGGCCGGACGCCTGATCATGTGCTAAAACGCCTGGCATATCAGGCGAAAGCCTGGCATATGGTAACCCTAGTCGCGAAATGAATCGACTAGGTTCTCTGCCTAAAGAATAAAGAAAATAGTGCAAATAGAAAAATTCCATCAAGGCCTCATCACGTCGTAAAAGTAAGCGACAATTTAATCTTATTTTATTCTAGACATATTACATTTCTTATTATAAAACATACACCATTTTAAAGCTAATGAATTACATTAAAGAACGAATTAATTATTTTTGTGGAATTATTTGTATTTGGGTAGTTCTCACGAAATCCCGAAATTCGGTTCTGACAATAAAATTAAAAATAGTATGATGATTTAGATTTTCTTTTATATGGATTTTGTAGTAGTCATAATATTAGATTATAGTTAAATAGTGGTCCCCAAATTAAGCGATTTTTTTAAGAGTTATAAGGCTGTTTAAAAATTATAAAGTGAAGGAATGACGACTTAGGTGAGGGAATGATTTTTATAAGCAATGACGAACATTTCAAAATAAAAATGCGTAGTAATTTTGTTAAATATTTTGTATTAAAATATAAAATATTTATTAATTAACATTATTAGGAACTATTGTTCAGAAAATCACATTTATTGCAGTTTGCAGCTGCCATGAATAATTAACAACTAAGTTTTAATTGTTATGGCACTTAATAATTATGGCAGTACCTATGGAAAACCAACAAAAAAAATTACTTACTTAAAAATTAACCGACTAACAAACTCTTTTTAACTTACTCAGTCTCAAAGTTAATAACATACTTTGACGCAAATGAAATAAACAAAAATCAACAAAATAATATTCATTTTCTTAAAACTATCCTAACTTGCAATCGACTTAAATTCTTTATTCTACCTATTCAGGTCTCGAAGATAAAAAAACATCAGTCTCAAATTTATATAATATTAAGCTAATCGATCTCTGTTACAGAATAACACCCTCTTTTGATCAGTGTCGGGGGTTTGATCTTCTGCAGAACATATTTCCATGCATACAACTGTTCATCCTTAATTGCTGGCCATTTCCAATACTTTGTTCCTCTTTTCATAGACTTAACTAAAGCGGCTTCCTCAGAAAATGAACTTATTTCACCCGGATATTTCTGTTTGTCCCACCTCACAATAACATGATCACCTATCTTATAAGCAGAATTGTAACCACTGGAAATAACAGCATTTGGTGATGATGATTGTCCTTGTGGCTTAGTCTTCTTGGTATGTGTTTAAACTTTAGTAGGCTTTGTTGTAATAGAAGGCTTTGAAGACGAGGAATATCCCAGATGATAATGTGTACATTTTCCTACACAATCAAAACAAGAAAGCTTTCTGAATTCCAGCACATCACAAGTGAAAACAAATTGGCGAACTTTTTGAGTTCCACGGAATGCAGAGATGGTGTCCGACTGTTTAACTAAATGTTCTATCTCTGTGATATTAGCAGTGTTAACCTCAAATAGCATTATCGAAGGACATCTAGCTGACAAAATTTCTTTGAGCGTATTTAAATTCACAATATCTCGACCTTCAGCAACAGCTTTGTCGGCAGTTCTTTTTAAAGTACCACCTACACCATCTGGTGCACCTTTGCTATGTCCTGGTTCTGAATAATTCCATGAAAAAAATGTTGTGCCCGGAAACAAATCATTTATGTGGCGATATACAATATGGAACATGAATTTGTTCTTGTACTGGTTAACAGGACCATCGCTTAGTACGTGAATTCTGTTAATGGTTAAATTCTGATTTTTTAGCCATTCTAAAACTGGTACCAAGTGCGCCCATACTGCCATAGTATCGTGTCTGTTGTTGTCAGAAAGAGAGCAAAAAGTTTGGGGTCTGAGAACGTCTTGTCACGCAAATATAATACTCCTGTGTGAAGTGTGACTTGTTGTCTTGCTCCTCCAAAATGTACTGCCTGTATCTCTTCATTGTATTTGCAGCAATAATTTTCACTGAAGTCTATGTGGATAAGGACTTCATTTTGGGTCAACTTCCTTTTGAGTTCTGCAATCATCTGATACTGATGCGATATTGTGGCAACATGTTTAAAAACTAGAGGCAACATCTCTTCTAACTGTTGTACTAGTTTTCGTATTGGGACCTTGATCTCTTTTTTAACAGGTTTTCGTACCGTCTTCATCTTTCCATCCTTCTCGTAAGAAGTAGTTTCATACTGCCATTTATAATAGGTCACCGTCCTGTTTGGTTGCGGAAGATAATATTCCACGTTCTTATCTCTACAATCTTCACATTCTCGCATCAAACATTTCGTTGAATGCATATCGCATGTTTTCACGGCCAGAAATCTAGTTAGGTTACAGCAAGACAGCGCTTTATTTTCGTGCAATTACATTATCATCAGTTCAACATTTGCATGGATAACACATTTGCAAGTGTCCCGTTCTTTGATGCTCGCCCAAGTAACCCAAAAAGGTCGATACCGGCAGAAAGTTGTCAAGCTTACTTTGTATTCGATCGTCGCCAGAAACTTTTTATGTAAATTTTTCAATGTGTCGCTCAATAAACGTTTTTGTTTTACTTGTCCCTTTGACCTGATAAAATTTTTTTTTCTTGGGCACATCCGGGAATTCTCATCTTTTTCCAAAAAATCCACAACGTCTTTTTTAACTTTCATCTGTTGAGCATTAATTTTTTTCAAACCACTCTTTTTGTATGTGTCATGTTTGAAAAACGACTTTGATAAGTGGAGCAGTTTATGCTTCTTCAAAAGATCTGGTTGTAGCATCTGAAAGTAATTCTTCTTTTCGATATATTTTTTCAAGTTTGTGTATTTGTTTGTCAGTTGTTTAGCCAAAACTTCCGACAATAGAAGCTTTTTTTTCACAAGTTCAGGAACTTGGATATTTTTTAAGAGTGCTGATACTTTAGTTTCAGGAGACTTCTGCACGTTCTTGGTTTGTCTTTGACATCTTTTACGGTATTTCTCCTTTTCTCTCAATACGTATCTCAGTTTTGCTTGTAATTTAGTTATTTTTGCATATAACACCGCTCTACGTTTTCTTAGTTGCCGCCTTCTCCTAGCAGCTACACAATTCCTAACTTCATTATTATTTTGAAAATCCGCCTCTATCACAGGTCCTGGGCTAGGAGGAGGCGTCTTATCTAGTAGTCTCGATAGATTTTTACGTACTTTAGCTTTATTATCTCTATATGTCTGACTATTTTTTTTCCACTATTTCCTCTTAATGCTTCTCTCTCTGGAACTCATGTTTGATATTCTGCTTAAATGCTGTATCGTGTCTTTCGTAACGCAATTCATTGGAATATATATTTTAATATATGTATTATATTTTATCATGTAAAACCATATTGTACCGTGCTAAAAATATTTTTACCGCCCCGATTTACTATAATATATTTATGTATATTATTACACTGATACATTAGTTTTATCATTTTAATAAAGTTTTATAGTTATATGCAACGTATTTTCAGTTAGAAATAATATTTTCCGCCTTCCCGTACTACCTGCACCACTGTGCGGCGTTCAGAAATTAACTGTTTTTGAAGTTGTGAGGGAATGATGAAATTTATTTGGACACATGGTTTTGAATTTTTTACAAATTCATTTTTAGTTTTATTATCCTAAAAAGGAATACATTCATAAATCCACTGTTTTTAGAATAGGTTAATGAACCTTTCATCGCTTTTACCTTATTATCTTTTTATTTAAAAATTTAAAAGTACCTGAAACTGGGACTTGGGACATAGTGAGGTAATGATTTTGACGGCATTATATATACCATATTTTTTTTTATTTACACATATGATTCACAAATCATAACTATAACGCTTAGCTCTGGTGATGTTTATTGCAGGGAAATAATAGTTGCCGCTGTAAATCTTCTATATTTTTGTCAAAACATGAAGGACAAGAATTCCGGGATTTCGTGAGAACTACCCATTTATTATAATTTATTAGTAGAAAAGCAATAGTCCCTCTGAATTCCCCTCAGGACGTAGTTCGCGTGAAGTTTTATATTTTTAGTGCCTTGTAAGGGACTTCGGGCTGTAACGGAGTATATTAATTTTTATTTATTTGACTTTCTGCACCCAATATTTAGATGTAGAATAATTACTGCACGACTTAGAAGGCCGGGGTCAGGTCCCACCTTGAGTTTAAGCCCTCACCCAATAATAGGCGTGCCTCAATTGACCAAGAATTCCGAATTTCCCTATGGTACCGCCAGACTCATCAATAATGCGACTTACAAAGAGGTCGTGGTAGAGAAAGGGGGAATCGTCTCCAATAGTCATCAGCCTTCTCTTCATCTTCTATCGCAGAAGGGCATTTAGTAATTACATGATCTTAGAATAGTTACGATTCAAAAGAAAATAATTAAAAAAAAATTCTAATACGTAAATTTCGATTTTATTATTAACGTTTAAAAGTCCTATATTTCCAATAAGTTGCTTATACGCTATTTTTATAACCTTTTTAAATACTTTGATCGCCTATGCACCCATATGTCTCCTACAAAACTTGATGATTAATGACTGAATTTCGGCCCAAAGTCTTTTTAAAGACACTAATTGTATTTCTTGATTTAACTAGTCTATGATCATTTTAAAAACCTTTTCTAGGCCCTGGTGTAAATATTAGACCATTAAAAGCCCCTTACACCCCTTATATTAACAATTATTTTTTGGGCGTTAATTGATAAATATTTTTAGTCCTATAGAAAGGACTTGGGCCGTAATCGAGAAGTTATGAAATTATGCGCGGGCCGCTAGAGGTTAAATTTTAAAAAAAAGACAGGTACTTAACGTTTTGTAGTTTAATTTTAAGAACTACCTTTTTCGACAAAAGTCAATTAAGCACTTTGGTTTTTTAACACGACTCACAGCTAGCGGGTTTTGTTTAACTAAAACTAATCATTTTCTATATATCTCTTGAAAAAATACTTATATAACTACTTTTTTTAGCAAAATCACATTTAAGTTATAATTAAGCACTTCGATAGGAACAGTCATAATTCTTTTAGAAAAAACGGTACTTAGCAATTAATATCACATACATACATACATACATATACTCACGCCTTTGTCCCCGAAGGGGTAGGCAGAGGCCTATACCGGCCCACATTTCACCGTGTACAATTCGGTCCCACGTGACAGGTGGTGAGCCCATCGCCGTGTTGAAATGGACCGCCGCCGTCAGAGCCTCGTCCGTTGTTCAGCAGGTGCACGAGCTTGCACGTGAGGTTGACTTGGGCCCGATGGTGTTGGTAGGGCCCCACTACACCCTTAATTAATATCACAATCGGGAATATACGTAGTATGTTTTACACAAGTAGTTAGGAACACAGTTAGACGGTAATCTTATGGAATTAATCGCTTATTCAGTCTTCAATTGCAGTCTTAATTATTTACTTATAACTGTTAAAGACATCGCAGGAGGGAGATAAATCAAACGAATCACAATATTTTAACAAAATTTATTTAACCTCACTACTAATTTACTCCTCAACAGAAACTCACAAACAAAGTTTTACTGACCTTATTGATCTAATCGCGTCCGCCCTCTGACTGGCGTTTCACTCGGAAGCCTGACACATACTCTGTTCTCTCCACAACACTTTGACGTTTGACGTGTCAACGTCAAATGTCAACTTGTCACTGTCAAACTTCAAACTAATGGCAGTATCTTATAAAAATAATAAATATGCCTACAAATTCTGTAACAGTCGGCCATCCTATGGGAACGAGTCTCTTCGTTCTAATTAACTATAATTTATATTTCCATTATACATTGTTTAACTATATAATAAAATTGAACGTATCACTCGCATCACTTTTATAATTACCTAAATTAAGATTTTTACTGTACGTATATAATTACATACACTTAAACTACTACAGAACCTTCTACTATGGTATAGCTGCGTGGCTTAAAGGTTACTTCCTTCACCAGTAAGTCACACAACTGCGATGTCTCTTACCAATCGTGGGCGGCGAGTTCGTTACGCCAATCTTGCCCGGCTCGAGAACACCCCTCACTACTATGGTATAGCCGGCCGCAAAGGTTACTTCTTTCACCAGAACGACACACAACTGCGATGTCTCTTACCAATCGTGGGCGGCGAGGTCGTTTACGCCAATCTTGCCCGGCTCGAGAACACCCGTCACTACTATGGTATAGCTGCATGCCGCAAAGGTTACTTCTTTCACCAAAACGACACACAACTGCGATGTCTCTTACCAATCGTGGGCGGCGAGGTCGTTTACGCCAATCTTGCCCGGCTCGAGAACACCCGTCACTACTATAATAATAATAATAAATATTCACGGACATCTCACACAACGCTATCTGATCCCAAAGTAAGCTAGGGATAACCTGCTTGTGTTATGGGTATCAGACCACGGATATTAATACTTATATACTTTTAAATACATACATATTATACATAGAAACACCCAGACTCTTGAGACAAACATTTATGGGTCACACAAATATTTGTCTCCGGTGGGAATCGAACCCACGACCTCCAGCGCCGCAGGCGGTATCACTACCGACTGCGCCACAGAGGCAGTATATACTATGGTATAGCTGCATGCCGCAAAGGTTACTTCTTTCACCAGAACGACACACAACTGCGATGTCTCTTACCAATCGTGGGCGGCGAGGTCGTTTACGCCAATCTTGCCCGGCTCGAGAGCACCCTCACTATAACTATATTTCAATCACTCTAAAATTATGCGTTCACTCCGTTTTACAATCATTAATGTTTGTCGTCCTAAATCTGTAATTATTCAATCTCATATCATCAAATTACAATTACTCATTGACACTGTTTACAGTTGAAGAGCAAGTAGCAGTGTCTTCGCCAAAATTAGATGATAAGTACATTACTCAGGCTCAATTCAATTTTAAGGTTTAAATCCCTCATCAATCACTTATACACACGCATACGTATGTACTCGATAATTTACAATCATTTTTCACATCCTGCCTACATACATCACTATACTTAAATCACTAAAATTATGCATTCACTCCGTTTTACAATCATTAATGTTTGTCGTCTTAAATTTGTAATTTTCAATCTCATGTCATTAAATTACAATTACTCATTGACACTGTTTACAGTTGAAGAGCAAGTAGCAGTGTCTTCGCCAAAATTAGATGATAAGTACATTACTCAGGCTCAATTCAATTTTAAGGTTTAAATCCCTCATCAATCACTTATACACACGCATATGTATGTACTCGATAATTTACAATCATTTTTCACATCCTGCCTACATACATCACTATACTTAAATCACTAAAATTAATGCATTCACTACGTTTTACAATCATAAATGTTTGCCGTCTTAAATCTGTAATCAATCTCTTATCATTAAAATACAAGTACTCATTAACACCATTTTCAGTTGAGGAGTAAGTAGCGGTGTCTTTGTTAAAATTAGATGATACATTATTTAGACTTAATTAAATTTATTGCAAGGTTTTTTTTCGCAACCCGTAATAATACCGTCACTGGTACATTATAGGTATATTTCGCTATTAACTCGTTCACGTGTATTTTTATGCCGTATTCGACGCTTTAACTCTCTTATTTTAAATTGACATATTATAACGATCGCAATATCCTAGTATTTTTTTTAATTTTTTTTTTTTTTTAAAGCATCTTCAGGCTCCTCTTTTTCTTGAAATTACGCGCCGATTTAAATAAATTACCTACTTTAATTAGTCTTTTGCAAACAGAATGCCCAAAACTATGGATGATCGTAAATTCCCTGATGGAGTTAAACTTTTCAACGCAAAAAGAAAGTCTATTATACTAAATTTACTAATGAAAGGCATCAATTATTTATCATTACATTTGACCCAATGTTAAAGTATCAGCTGGATGATAATTTTTTTTTTTTATGGGTATTTATGTATTCAATGATTTAAACTCTAGTCTTAATGACTTCAAATAGTATTTATTTCTTATTGTAATTGTTGAGATTTTTTTTAAAGAATCTTATTTAATATAACACTAATCTCTGTAGTCTCTAATAAATTAATTATCTAACGACATATGTACTTACTTCTGAAAATGTGAAGGTTTATACACAAAATCTTGCATGCTATTTCAATGGCTGAATAGGCAAGGATTATCTTATTCATATGATGTAACAAGATTGTGTACCCTATTTATCGCAGATAGAGAATCTGTATTTGAATAAAAATAAAATGAAATCAAATTTATTCCCTTTGAAGTTTTTTTTTAATTTTTATTTTTTGTTTTTTTATTATTTAGTGTTTAAATTTTTGTGACTCTACCGGGGGTTCGGAAATACTACAGACTGAGAAGAACACCCCAAGAAACTCAGTCCGGTCCCTATGAAAATTCATCTTAAAAAGTAATGCAGGCTGCGCTAATATTTATGGCCACAAAATGTTTATGACCTGTGCTTAATGTTTCCGATGAGTCATGCAAGCATACTTAGTAGGTAGATATCTATTCTTTTCGTCATTTTTTTTTATTATTCCGTGGTCAGAAGGAAGAAGGAAACAACCTGGTCTACCAACAAAAACTCCCTCCACTTAACCTGACATTTCTTGACGTCGTTCCAAGTGAATGGTGATTTCTCTACAAGAACCTCATAAGTCTCATTCATGACCACACCCGCCTCTTCACAGGGAAGGTTCAGTACTTAGAGGGTAAATAATCTAACAAGGCTTCGACAGTGTGTGGCGAAAACACCGGGAAACCACGGCCGAGTGTCAGCACTGCGAGGACCGCAGCGATGACACGGCGCTCCACACGCTGGTGGAGTGCACGGCGTGGGCACAACAGCGACAGGTCCTCGTAGTGGGTCTGGGCGTGGACACTCTCTCGCTCGAGGCCATGGTGCGAGCCATGCTCTCCAGCGGGAGTAAGTGGGACTGCGCCGCCTCTTTCTGCGAGCAGGTCATGCTCGCGAAGGAGGCGGCGGGCCGGGTGCGGGAGAGAACTCTCCCACCCGAGTTCCGCAGTCGGCGCCCTGGGCGCCGCCGACGTGTCTTCGCCGAGGACTATCGGCCTCCATGACCGGGGGTCTGGGGACGGTAAGAGGGCCGCTCACCGTCCTTACAGAAGCAGGCCCATGACGGCAGCGTGACGTGAGCACTCACGCACGCCCCCCCTTAGAAGCGGGGTCACACCCGAAATCCCCCATAGACGCGGGATTGCACCCGAACCACCCCCTGGGCGAGGCCGCATTGGCGGCCGTAGGTCTGTTGGGAGTCACGGGACATCCTTCCTGAGGGCTTACCCGGGGCTCTCAACCATAGGCTGTTGGGCGTTACGTGAGGTTTTTTAGTCGGTAAGAGTCCGGCATAGCATCCTACGAGGATTTTCCCTCACGTTAAAAAAAAAAAGGCTTCGACAGTGTGTTCAGAGATTCCTTTCACTGCCAATAATTACGCTACCATTTGGAAGGCACTTCTAGAAAATTAGTAGAATGCTAGGGTTTAAGTTTCGTACTACATCACTAAATATTAATGACACCAATGCAACCTTAAGACAGCTTTGCGGACGACACAGAATCTCTTAGATCTTTGTTGGATATTGATTAACTTCGCATACATTTATCGTTTGAGCTATTAACCGCCTACTGTCGCGAATGCAGTTTGAAAATTGTTGAGACGGAGGCGATTCTGTTTTCAAGGCAAAGTCGCTCCCTAGGTGAAATCTCAAATTTGACTGAAGTGGGATCAAATGGAGTCATTCTGTTTGAGCTTGGGCACTATGCTAGATCATAAGCTCAATTGGAGTGATAACACAATAAGATTAAAATTTGAGGGCACTACAGCATTGAACGCTTTAACTCCCATTCTCAATTGAGGATTCCTGCCTATTAGTGAAACTAAATTGACTTTATATTGTACCATATGACCTGGTTTTACTTACGTTTGCCCAGCCCAGTATGGAGCAGTACTAGTCATCAACCTTAATAGTCTTCTAGTTGTCCAAAACAAGTTACTTAAGTGCGCACTCAACACTCCCTATCTAACAAATTTAATAGAACTACATATTAGAACTAATTTACCAAAAGTTTTATTTGAACAGTAAACCAAGTAGAGCCTGTAGGAAAAGACTTCTGTTTATCCACAACCACAACCAACACAAGTTACCTCACCACTTGTTTCTTGAGTGCGATAAATAGACTCGCATAGTGGCCCGCTCAGGACCGTACCCTACGCCTGTCGGAGCCTTGCGCGCGTTGAGCAGTTATACGGACTAGGAATATAGATACATATGATCGGTGGCGCCGCCTTTTTTGTGGCTATTGATAAATGTGTTTGACTGCTAATAAACCAATCTTTTGTGTTTGTTGCATTTTCAATAGAAACCTTTTTTTACTATGTTAATACCTGTATATTTAAAGGGATATTTTATGCACATCTGTATAACCTTTCTGTAGGCTGGGTAGCTCCACTAATCAACCAACTGCATATCAGAAATTGAATGCTATGTGAAAACCAATTGATTAACTAAACATGTCTAATTCAAAACTTAAGTAGTACACAAAACGAAACTTTTTTTTTTTTTTATCGAATTCACATTAAAAATGTAGTTTGTTTATCGGATATATATATGGCTTTTTTTAACAAAATAGAAATTGTTTATTAACATGTAATGCTAACTATACCTTGCTAAACTTAATCATTGACGATGCTCCTTGCAGGACACACCTTCGTTCCATCCTTTAACTCCCACGCCATAAATCCGATTTCTATTCTTACTCTTTTTCAGTTCATGCGGTTAGATTGTGGAATTCCCTGCCACATGATATTAGAGACGTTAACACAGTTGCGAATTTTAAGAAGAAAGTCCGCGAATACTATGTCTCTACCACTTAACAGATAATGCCTTTGTGGCTACTGACTACCAAGACTTCGTGTTCATTTATAGAAACGGAGATCAGCCCTGAAAAGGACTTTGGATTTCAAGACTTGTCTGAAGAAACGATATGACTTCACTGTTATATAGAAACGAGATCAATGGTTTGCCAGAAGCCGTTATCCTCTTCAGTTGATCCATGAACGAAGATGTCACACGCCACCATCTTGATAGGCACGCCAACCCAAGCCGCGTTGCTGTCTTGCTGTCGACGGCCGACGTTCTGCGCGCGCCGCACATGTTCTCTCGCCGCTTGCCGCGTAGATAAAGGATCGACTTCTTCGTAAGACATCCACGCGGACCCGTAGGGGCCCCGGGGTAACAGATGCAAGTCGGTGACTTTTGCTGTGGTCTCTGGCGCCGCCTGCGACTACAGGCGGGTACTGGGTTGGACGCTGGTGTCCGTGGTAGTCTGAGGGGGAGTGGGCGTCGCTGCGGCGCGGCCGCGCCCGCACGTAGGGCGGCCGGCGGCCACCGCGACGTCTCCAGTCCGGTGGGGCTACGACCCGTCGCGCGGCGAGGTCGAGCTCACTGGGTTTGACACCAGCGAGCGCCCATCAGCCAGCGACGGGGAGCGGTCAAGTCCAGGTGGGCGTGCCCACAGTCTTAACTACTCAGCGTGGAGTAGTAGACGTGGGCAGGCCGCGGTGGGTGCATGTTAGGCTCATGCAAGCGAGCTGCAGAGCTCTAACATGCACCTGGTGATGAGAGGGATGGGGTCCCTCTGCTCCTCTAGCGCCACCAACACCTGCTGTAGGGTGTTGATGACGGTCGTCAGTGGGACCTGTCGAGGTCCGCTGGGTAAGGGTCCGGTGGACAGGGGCTGCGTTACGCGCATCGCCTTCCCCCTTGCGGGGGCGGCGACCACGGGTGGTGCAGGCAGTGCGACGGCAGGGGGAGCCGCCACTGGCTCCTTTGTGGGCTTGCGCCCACGTCGACCGCGGCGCTTCCTCTTCTTGGCCCCCGGCTGCTGCTGTGGCTGATTGGCGGCAGCCATGAGCGAACCGGGAGCGTTCTTCTCTGTTGAGAAGGGGGCAGTGTGGGCGATGGTACGCGCAGTGGTACCGGCGCGCCTGTTCCGTGTCTCCTTGCGGAAAACGGGGCAATTGGCATTGTTTGCCGTGTGGTCACCCGCGCAGTTTGCGCAGGTGGGCTTCTCCGCAAGGGGACGCGGGCAGTCCTTGGCAGCATGCGTCTCCCCACAGCGCACACAAGCCCGAGGCCTGTGGCAGTTGTGGGAAGAATGGCGAAACTGCTGGCACCGGTGACACTGCGCCGGGCCCTTCCTGCCTCGCCAGCCTTCGATGGTGATTCCGGGCATACCGAGGAGCTCGCGCACCTCGTATATGCCCGGGATGGTGGTCGACGTCCGCTGCAGCTGCGCGAACATCAAGCATCCCGGTCGTCCGGGGCCCCACGGAAGACTTTCGCCGAGCAAACGGCGACTTCCGCCCCGAAGATGCCGGCGACGGCCGCTACCCGCGCGGCCACGCCTCCACCTGCCGCCGCTCCGGACAACAACACCAGCAGCCGGAAACCGGCCAAACGATACCCTCCTCTGGTAGTGGAATCGCTGCCAAACTGGCCGGACCACTTCAAGGAGTTGAAGAAGAAGCTAGGCCGCACTCCTAACGGACGCCCGTATGGAAAGGGGGTCAGGTTTCTGCCGAGATCCGACGAAGAGTACCGCACCATCCAGAGCTACCTCGTTGGGCTGGAGAAGGATAGCGGAATCTCATGGTTCTGTTATTCTCTTCCAGCCGAACGAAGCTTGAAAGTAGCTATCCGAGGACTCCCGTTCAACACGGACCCACAGGCAGTGGAGCTGGAGCTGCGCGAGCTCGGGTTTATCCCGGAGCACGTGCGGACCATCCCCGCGCGCCCCGGACGACCGGGATGCTTGATGTTCGCGCAGCTGCAGCGGACGTCGACCACCATCCCGGGCATAGGATCGACTTCGCGCGCGGCCTCGCTTATATATCGTCGCATCGCAGTCGATTCATTACGTCACGAAGAATGATGTTTTGAAATGAATCAAGATGGATACTATACTCGCCACAATACTAGCCAGTTGTAAATAATCATTTGTACATATATATAAGGACATTTTGTAAATAAATCATTCTATTCTATTCTATTCTACACGCAACCAAATTGAGTTTCTCTTCTCTCCAAAGTGGTGACCTGCCGACGAACAAAAACAGAAAGAATCAAAACCATGGAAGAATCTACTGAAAAAGAAGAAATTCCAGTATCATCCAACCCATTGGAACTTGCAAATATTTCACTTACACTTCGAATTCCACCGTTCTGGCGCGACAGACCACGGCTATGGTTCTACAGCTTCGAAGCGGCTACTCACGATTCTAAAAAAGGTGATAAGAAACTTGCACAAATGGTCATAGCTCAACTTGAAAAACAAGACGTAGAACAAATCACCGATCTTCTCTACAACCCACCTACGCGAGATTACTACAAGGCTATCAAGGAGCGTCTAATCACTGTATATGAAGAATCCGACAGCCGTCAATTTCAAAAACTATTATCTGAGATGGAATTGGGAGATCAAAAACCTACTCAATTATTACGACGCATGCGTGATCTGGCTCGAGACAGAATCCCAGACTCCACACTACGTCTCATGTGGACCAACCATTTACCTGCCCATATCCGCTCTGTATTGGCAGTCAGCGAAACCTTCAGTACTCAAACCGCATTGGAAGAGCTTGCGTTGCTTGCTGACAAAATGATGGAACAGAACCGGGATATATCAGCGATCACGACTCAACCACCACCAGCGAACTCGAATACAGAATTTCTACTCAATGAAATTCGAAAACTTTCACTGGAAGTAGCCGAACTGCGATTACGAACAGGTCACAGAAGAAATCGTTTTCGATCCCAGCAGCGGAGAAATAGTTATTCTCGTCCGCGCACACCACGTGAAGATTCGCCATCACCAGTATGCTACTATCACCGTCGATTTGGAGCCCAAGCTAGAAAATGTACCTCACCTTGTTCATACACACACGAAAAGAAACAGGAAAACTAGAGAGGGCGCTGGCAGAGGCGGAAACTGGTGCTCACACATACTCTCACCGCCTGTTCGTCACTGAAAAGAAGACTGGACTTACTTTCTTGAAAGACACAGGGGCGAATATATCCGTCCTACCTCGAAAGAAGGGGCAAATCTCGACGCCGCTAGCATTCAAATTGTACGCTGCCAACAATTCGACTATCTCAACCTATGGGGAGAAAACAATAGAACTCGATCTCAATCTACGACGTCCGTACAAATGGAAATTCATCATAGCCGACGTATCCAAACCAATTCTAGGCGCTGATTTTCTCAACTTTCACCACCTAATCGTCGATCTAAAGAACAAGAAGCTCATCGACAGCGTCACAAACCTCAAAATCAATGCACCGATGCGAGTGACGAATATACCTACAGTACGAAGTATCGACGTAGAAAATGAGTATCACAAAATATTGACCGAGTTTCCCGGAATCACAAGATTAACTTCAATGAAACTCAACGACAAAATCGAAGTACAACATTACATCGAAACAGAAGGTCAACCCGTACACTCCCGAGCACGTCCCATTCCACCACACCTCTACGAAAAAGTTAAAAAGGAATTCCAGAACATGATGGAGCAAGGACTATGTAGACCGAGCAAGAGCCCATGGGCATCACCTCTTCACATCGTGCCCAAGAAGAATGGGGACATAAGAATAGTCGGAGATTATCGTCGTCTCAACGCCATTACAAAACCAGATAGATATCCAGTACCCCGAGTCAAAGACTTCACCTATCAACTCTCTGGAAAGTCCATTTTCTCAACTCTAGACCTGAACCGGGCTTACCATCAGCTGAAAGTCAGAGATGAAGACGTGGAGAAGACGGCCATTATCACACCAATAGGCTTATTTGATATGTTAAGAATTTGTCCAGGACTCAAAAATGGAAGTCAGTCGTTCCAAAGATACATAAACCAGGTCCTGACCGGATTAGACTTCGTTTTCCCTTTCATCGATGACATTCTTATTGCATCCTCGGATGAGACTGAAGCCCGTAAAGACTTGAAAACTGTCTTAGGAAGATTGGAAGAACACGGCATAACAATCAACCCAGCTAAATGCCAATTCTGTAAACCGGAAGTTAAGTTCCTGGGATATATCGTGTCCAAATATGGTATCAAGCCTCCAGCTGAAAAGGTCAAAGTCATCACAGAATACCCCAAGCCGAAGACTATTGAAGAACTTCGCAGATTCCTCGGAATGATAAACTTCTACCGCGATCACATACCTAACGCTGCATCTATACAAGCACCTCTCAACGCATACCTACACAATGTCAAGAAACGTGATAAGTCGACTATTGAATGGCATGAAAAATCATCAGAAGCATTTGAAACGTGTAAAGCCAGCATATGCAACGCTACTTTACTCGCTCACCCATCGCATCAAGCTATCTTCGCTTTGTTCTGCGACGCTTCTGACAAATCAGCAGGTGCCGTACTACAACAGTACATCAACGACAAATGGCAGCCCCTCGGATACTTCTCAAAGAAATTCTCAACTTCACAAGAAAAATATTCAACATACGATCGTGAACTTCAATCGATGTACATGGCTGTGAAACACTTTCGCAAAATGTTTGAAGGTCGTCCGCTAATCATATTCACCGATCACAAACCGCTTACCTATGCCATGAACAAGTCGCAGTCGTCAACCGAAACACCACGCCGAACAAGACAACTACTGTTTATCAGCGAATTCACCACGGACATTCGTCACGTGAGCGGTGAACAAAACGTTGTTGCAGACGCACTCAGCCGCATCGAAACAATATCTTGTCCAACGACACTCGACTACAACCATATCGCCACCACGCAAGAAAAAGATCCTGTTATACAACAACTACTACAGCAAGATAACATATCTCTGAAGAAAATCATTATGCCACATTGCAACACAGAACTATACTGCGAGACATCAACTTCACACGTTCGTCCCTACATACCTCCGGAACATCGTCACGAAGCATTCAAATGTGTGCACAACATCAGTCATCCTGGCACACGTACCACTCGCAAACTTACGTCACAGAGATACTTTTGGCCATCAATGAATGCAGACATCGGGTTGTGGACTAGAAGTTGTATTGAATGTCAGAAGAACAAGATCCAACGACATACATTCGCCCAAGTATCAAAATTTCCACCTACCGACCGTTTTCAACATATACACGTTGATATTGTTGGACCACTACCTACAACGCAAGAAGGTTATAGATACGCAATAGCAATGATCGACCGACAAACAAAATGGCCCGAAGTAGTACCTACTATTGATATAACAGCAGAAACCGTCGCCGACGCCATCTACAAACATTGGATTACTCGCTTTGGGTGTCCAACTACTTTAACAAGCGATCAAGGGCGACAGTTCGAGAGCCAACTTTTCAGAAACTTGTTGAAGATAATGGGCATTAAATTAAAGAACCGCACTACGCCATACCACCCAATGTCAAATGGTTTAGTAGAAAGATTCTTCAGAACAATGAAAACTTCGCTACGCACCAAACTATCTAACTCAAGTACCTGGTTAGAGGAACTACCTACCGTACTACTAGGACTGCGTACCGCCATCCGTGTCGACGCCGGAGTTAGCCCAGCCGAACTTACCTATGGCTACAATCTACGCTTGCCCGGAGATTTTTTCGACACAACTTCAACGCCTATGACGCTAGACTATACATATGTCGACAATCTACGTTCGCTCATCAAGAAAAATCAACCACAAGCATCTACAGTACATCACAACAGTAAACAACGTATTTTCGTGCACAAGGATCTACGCGACAGCACTCACGTATTCATTAGAGTGGACAAAGTGAAGACACCACTTCAACCACCATACGAAGGTCCCTACCCAGTTGTGAAGCGAACAGAAAAAGTCTATACCATTCAGTTACCCAAGCGTCAAGCAAACATCTCAATAGACAGATTGAAACCTGCTTACCTGTTACCTGATACCATAAGCAGCAATGAAAAGCAAGTTACCTCCAAATTACCGCAGCAACATGTTACCATACCAGTACCACATCAAACCATTACCAATACCTGCAAAGTACCTCCAGCCGTACGCACAAACAACGTGACGTCACAACCAACTTGCAAGAAAACTCGCCACGGTCGTGTCGTCAAGTTGCCGGTACGTTTCACTTGAGGGGGAGTACTGTGGCTACTGACTACCAAGACTTCGTGTTCATTTATAGAAACGGAGATCAGCCCTGAAAAGGACTTTGGATTTCAAGACTTGTCTGAAGAAACGATATGACTTCACTGTTATATAGAAACGAGATCAATGGTTTGCCAGAAGCCGTTATCCTCTTCAGTTGATCCATGAACGAAGATGTCACACGCCACCATCTTGATAGGCACGCCAACCCAAGCCGCGTTGCTGTCTTGCTGTCGACGGCCGACGTTCTGCGCGCGCCGCACATGTTCTCTCGCCGCTTGCCGCGTAGATAAAGGATCGACTTCGCGCGCGGCCTCGCTTATATATCGTCGCATCGCAGTCGATTCATTACGTCACGAAGAATGATGTTTTGAAATGAATCAAGATGGATACTATACTCGCCACAATACTAGCCAGTTGTAAATAATCATTTGTACATATATATAAGGACATTTTGTAAATAAATCATTCTATTCTATTCTATTCTACACGCAACCAAATTGAGTTTCTCTTCTCTCCAAACCTTTTTTTATTTATAAAAATGTAATCTCACGTATGTAAGTTTTTTTTTTGTTATAAATATGTATATACACACTCACATATATATATACTTATTAATTTACATATACACACATATATACATATATATATACACATATTAATATTTTTGTATTTGTATAGTATGTATAAATAGTTGATTCTACCTAGTTATCTCACACACTTCTACCTCTCTGAATTATTCAATATCATGTTCTCTCGTTGGCCTGCTGGAAGAGATTTCTTATAGAAATAAGCAGTGCCGTTGTACTCTTTTTTCCTAACTATGTATCTCTGTAATATATTATGTGTGTACATAAATTGTTAAATAAATAAAATAAATAAATCATTTTCAACGCAGTACCTACCTCATTATGATTATAATTTTAACGACCTATATTAAATACATCAATTAATTCTTAACAAAAAACGTCAAATCATTGTGAACTGTAACCTTATTTAATTTGTTAACCTCTAGAATCAAATTTACACTAGAGATTTCACATTTTATGTATGCAATAAAGACTTTGAACGTTGAATAAAATCAGTAGATTTCTTCCCAGAACAGTTCTGTAATACAGGATTTGTCTTACCAACATTAAAAATTGACAATTGCCAATACACAACATAAGAACGAAATCACTCGCCTTGATCTCACATCAATCCAAGCACAGCAATGTACCGCGGTATCATTTTCGTCCTCGCATACATCTCTCACAATACTCTCGCCCGCGCAACTATCAAACACTCGCTCGCGAAAATCACACACGACGCACGCTCAAAATAAAAACATTCGCTTCTCACAACAAAACTTAATTTTGCTTAACGCAACTAACTCCTTCGCTTGAAACGCTTACGCAACGCTTTTGATCACTCGAAAGTGTCACTATTAACAGACATTACGAAGTCTGTGACACATTTTTATTTCAACTCTTACTCGAAATGACATCGATCGCCACTCTGATCACACTGATTCACCTCTGGTCCCACCGCAAAACGCCAGTTCCTTACTTTAGAGAAAAAGTTAGAAGCTAACCCCGACCTACGCTTTAATTATAATAATATAATTCAAAATCATATCGATCAAGGATCACATATTTCGAAAATGGCTCATATAGAAGGTCGACGATGAGTCTTCCTTCCTCAAAGCGCCCACAATACACCCGTCTGTTGCCATGACATACCTACCTCAAGGAGGCGTATCATATTGATAATGGTTATGGAACCACAAGTCGGAAATCGCTTAACGACGCACTTTACAGGTTCAAATTAACGAATCAATGTTCTTTATCTCTTAAGGATATTACATTGCTCAATGACCTTGAGAATTTGGGTTCTGAGTTAGTATTGTCACTGTGTGGCGCCGCCTACTCGGATACAATAAAAAGTATTAAATGGTTAGCCACGGTAACAGACATGCCACAATGTTCTCAAGGTTTTTGCCTATCTTCATTCTGACCCTAAGATTTCAACTTCTAGTACCTACGTTATCTACTTTAAGTAAGTTACAGTTTTATATATTACTAGCTGACCCGCGCAACTTCGTTTGCGTGATAAATGAAGAACCGCTCGACCAATTTTGTGCAAACTTCACATAAACCATCTACTAAATAGTCCGAACAAAGCCTGAACATTTGGTTTGGATAGGTGAGCCCGTTCTTGAGTTATAAAATTACACCGAAAAGTGGCATTGATTTTTATATATATAGATAGAAGATGTAGTTCTATATATTTAAAAAAATGAACATTTTGGTTCGAACCAACTATTTTTTTTTATACTACCTAGGTCCATCATACATTTTGAGGGTCTTGTGATGACTAGGGAAGTAATTAGCGGTTCTCTGTAATGGAAATTGTTAGGATGTTCTAGCATAATGAAAGATAATATGAATTAAATTTTATTTTAATGTAACATTTCACGACAGAAGAAGAAAAATCAGAAATCCTCAAAATCCAAATACCGTGAACATGTGGGTTGGTCACTAAGTGGGTTTAAAATTGACGTTGATATTCCTTGTGCGGTTTCTTGAAGCATGTGGATATTTTCTTCTTGTAGTTGTTGGACGTTATGTATCTTTTTCCGTTGTTCCTTTTGTTTCTTTGCCTGTAATATATATAGTGGATTTCTAATTTCCATATTTCGACTATGACGCGGATCTAAAAGTTCCGGCAAGATACAATTTAAATAAAATGAACCTAATTTATCTCTAATTTTTTGTTCAAAAAAGTTGTCGTCTCTAATAATTATCTCTGTTTTTAAAGGCTTGGACTCATTGAACCATACTCCAAATAAACATTTTGCTCTCCTGGTCACATGCAATTGCCCTTGTACTTGGTAATACCAATTATGGGTTTTATTTATTTGCAATATGCCCAATTTGTCTTTAACCCAAAAATTTAACTTCTTTTGGGCAATAGCTTCTTCTAGGCCTATCTTGTATGCTGATAAAGGACATTTTATCTCGACTATTGTATCTTCTCCAATAAGCCCATCTGGTGTAGCACCTAAATATGGAATTTCGGGATCTATAAAGAGACCGCAAGACATAATTTCCACTACTTCTTGCTTTGCCAACTGATCTAGTGCTTTTTTTTCATTATCTCTTCCATGTTGTACTGGCGTAGAATCAATATTAATTTTGTAGAGCATTTGCTTTATTATACTGGCACAACTAGTGTCAGGTCTCATTTTAATAACTCTTCCAAAGTTTGAAGCTGTCAATAAAGAGCGCCGGAGTTCGAGCCATTCACTCGACTCACTTTGCAAAATTGTTTGTCTCTCTATTTGTTTTCTTTCTTCTTCACTTTTAATTAAATTGGTTAGAAAGTGCTTCTTCATTTCTTCTAAAACAGCATCGCTCACATCAGGTTTAGTACTTTCTTCTCCATAATCTTAATTTGCTATTATTGCACCCGATGTGTACCGTTTTTTATGATATACTTGTCTTAGCAAATGTCTTCTTTTACGGTATTTATTATCTAAGGTGCTCATTTTGCCCTTAGGACTTTGGCCGACAATTGTTTTATACAGCATGGTAACAGCTTTTCTTTTGGTGTTGAAGGTTACTGCAGACGCTGAACACCGAGTTTGGTATCCACGCCGGCACGAGTAATTCACTCTTTTACCACCTACGAATTTAGCCACCACACTGTGGGAACTTTCCACGATGTTGCTGTCAACATCATGAACGAGACTTCTTGAATGTCCTGCAATATTATTGATAAAAAAACATATTTTTTGCCAGAGAGAACTTGTGAAAAGTGCTTGCGGTAAGTTCTCGACATTTTTTAGTTTGTTACAATAATAGCTTTTGCATTTGAGGTGATTGCCGAAAGCATGTAAATGTACAGTCTGAATGTCTTCAAAAAGTTTTTGAGTGCAGAAATCCATATTTTCTGACGAATCATGGTACTTTCTGCTGCATTTTCTTATTGCGGACCTAATACTCATGATTCGTTTTTTTGTAATTAACTTTCTTAAAGCGATAGGATATTTAGTATCAGTGGTTAGGTTTTTTTATTTGTTGCACAAGTTTCTCAAAAGATGGTTCCTACATTCTACTTTCTCAACCGTAAATCCACGATAAGGCCTTGATTCTAAAATTTTAGCGTACGTGCTCGAATCTCCGTCCGAAATAAGGCGTCCATAAATCAGACCGTACATTTCGACAGATGCTTTAAAGCCTTCTACAATTATTGTTGACTTCATAACAGTTGAAGATCCCGTAAAATTTTTAAAGCACTGGTGAATCCTCGGGTTTTGATTCTTATTAATATCCTGAGCACATATGCTACAGTACTTATTTTTGATTCCCAGAAACAAAATTTTTTTTGTTTCTCTACCAATTATGGCAGCAGCTCCTGACAGTGCCGAATAGTTCTTTTTGTAAGACCTCTTACTCCAGCATCCATCTACAACCACATCTATAATGGGAATCCCATCTTTGCTGATGCGACCTTTTTCTATAGCAATCCTTTTTTCTTCTTCAGCAGCTTCATTCATAGATGTATTGAGTGCTTTGTCCCATGTAGTGGAAACAACATCATGCCGTTTTTGGTAAACTGGTTCAGTCATCACGGGCAAGTCTAATGCTACTAAAAACTCCTCTAATTGCGAATACCCTATGCCAATTGATACTGCACCCGCGACCACTGCTGTGTTAATATCTAAGTTACTAGAGATATTAGTAAAAGAAAACTTTTTTTTGCACATCAAACATTGTACAGTAAAATTAGACACAAGTCCCACACGTTTCTCTCCTACAAGTTTCATACTTTGTATACCACAGTTCATAGGCCCATGACTACCTATTTCTTGTATTTTCGAGAAAAAATAAGCCATATCAATAATTCGTCTGCCAGATATACTTTGAGTTTCTACTTCTGATACTCCTTCTTCAATAGTTAAATTAGGTAAATTTTCCTCATTTTCAAGCATATCTACAACTGCCTCCTCATTAACTGCCATTTTAAGATCACCGGAGGTTTCTGTTAAATTATCAGACTGAGGTGTGCAACTTTCTGTTATTGGCTGTTCTGTTAATTGTTCTTGATTTAGTAATTGACAGTTCCGCTCATATCTCGTTTGCCTGAAATCATAAATACCATATTTTGTAACTGTGCTATCAACTTTTGTACTAAGTATAATACTCTATCTACGTGCATTTATGATGCAAGTAGCAATTTTTTTATAAATGATCATCCCATCCCCACCCCATCTTATCCCATCCCCTCTAATCAATCACCACAAAGGAGGTGCAATCCTTGCAATCAGGTCTGTCTATATTCAGTATAGGATATTATAATAGCTATAAGCTATTGTACAACTTAATTTACCGTACCATAATTTAAATAATAACAGTAAGTCGGTTTTCCCAAACGCCTACAGTATGGGTTTCTTCAAAGGGGTCTTAGAAGGGTTTTACAGGGTCGGCAGCGCAAGTGTAGCGCCTCCGGTGTTGCAAGCGTCCATAGGCAGCGGTGACCACCAGTCCATCTGGTGGGCCGTATGCTTGTCTACCACCTTAGTGGTATAAAAAAAAATGTGAAGCGCTCTTGGCCCCGCGGACTCAGTGTTCTGTAAACGATCACTGTAGTAAGCAACTTTCCCTATGGCCAGTCCTTGGATGGGTGACCATTCATGTAACTACTTTGTGACATTTACTCTAACGTTTCCGTGCTTCGGAACGCATGTTAAACCATTGGTCCCGGTTGCCAGTAAAATGGCAGTCGTTAAGCCAAGTTGAATGCCTTTTTAGGCGGCTTGAGAAATTTCAACAGCGGGCAGTCATAACCTGCGCCTGTCCATCTCAACACGGCAATACAGCTCACCACCTATTACGTGGGACAAATTCTAAAAAGGTGAAATGTGGGCATATAATATATTATATAGGTTTTCTAATTTGTTGCACAAGTTTCTCAAAAGATGGTTCCTACATTCTACTTTCTCAACCGTAAATCCACGATAAGCCGAAGGGGTAAGCAGAGGTATACCTCTGCTTACCCCTTCGGGGATAAGGGCATGACCATTATGTATGTATAAGTATTTCTTCTTTCAGGTAGGTAGGACTAGATACAAAGAAACTCACCAATAATTTTGAAGTGCTCGGCCACGCTCCACTTTACTTTTGGATTTATATTTAGGCATAATACTAGGTTGCTATTTGCGGCTTACTCTATGAACAAAGCGAAGCTTAGACGAAATTTACAAACTACTTTTAATATATTTACAAACTTAAAATTTATTTTTAATATACGTTTTGTTTATAATGTTATTATTTACAATATAGTTTAATACACCGTTTTAGAAAATTAAGTAATTATGAAATTTATTCGCTAGAAATAACGCACATACAGTCTACCCCTGACAAGAGCCCGCAGGACACTAATCTATTGAGTCTCGGCTGTGCGGCACGGGCCCAGCGGGGGAGCTTCACGCGGGGGGTATTGAGGTTTCAGTATTTACTTCATTATTCCAAAATAGTGAAAGTAACTATAAAAATAAAACAATACAAATTGTTGGAAATGTAGTAAGCTATTTTTTTGTATAAAAATCATGCCAAACTATTTATCCCGTAATGAGAACATTTACATTTTATGTTAGAAATTACCTTTTTTCCTCATTTCTTTTTACAAATTAAGAACGAATTTATAAAAATTTAAAACAATACAATTTGTTTATGATAACCTGAAGTTTATTATATATTTTTAATACGTCCATTGTATGTAGGGATTCGAGAACAAATTTAATTGAACCCAGCTTATTTTAAAGATTCGAGCAATGTAATCCCCTTAAATCGATTGATTAAACTCACGCATGTACTCAGTCACCGTGATCGCTGTTATAGAAAAGGTGTATTTTCAATTACAGAAAGCTCGTTCCCGCTCATCAATATTTTCAACGCATAATTACTACAAATAAGATCGTAGTCTTGAAGGAGTGTAAACCTGGCGACGGGTGCCACTCCAACTTCGTCGCAAATGTACCCGGTGTTCATGAGAGTTCGTTGCAGAACCTTGGTCGCTCATTCTCTGAAAGCTCGAAAATTAACAAAGTATTAGATTTTATCCCGTATGCGCCACTATAATCTGCTAACTGTTTTATCACAAGTTAAGAAAAACCGTATTATGAAATCGAGAAGAAAAAAATAGGGTAGACTAAAAGTATAAATCCATTTGCATCTTGACTAATTCGGGCAGAAATTATAATTTATTTTTATATTCCTGACTTGTTAAATATGTAAATATTAAAATTATGCATATTTTTCATATAACTCAACATCACAAAAGTTTTATTTATTAGATTCTACTGAGGTCAAGTAGGTAGGTGAATCCGAATAAAATCCATTTCCATCCATCAAACCGCGATAAAAATCTTCACAAGAAATGTGTTTTACTATGTCAATGAGGCTACTTTATCTATACAACACTGTATTTTAATATAAAAATAGTTTCTTTCATTTCATTTATCAAAGATGGCCACCGTGCTCGTGGGGTGGATTTTAACGAAATATTGTTTTCTTTCGAGATATCCCACTTCTGAGATGTTAAAGACATCGCAGGAGGGAGATAAATCAAACGAATCACAATATTTTAACTAAATTTATTTAACCTCACTACTAATTTACTCCTCAACAGAAACTCACAAACAAAGTTTTACTGACCTTATTGATCTAATCGCGTCCGCCCTCTGACTGGCGTTTCACTCGGAAGCCTGACACATACTCTGTTCTCTCCACAACACTTTGACGTTTGACGTGTCAACGTCAAATGTCAACTTGTCACTGTCAAACTTCAAACTAATGGCAGTATCTTATAAAAATAATAAATATGCCTACAAATTCTGTAACATAACTAAGCAAGTAAGCACACTTAATTCACAATTTCTGATCAGCCCTACGACTAAGTCTTGGGTTCGGAATATATCCACTGAACGGAATGTAAATAACGCATAATTTTATCCTTCTGTCTCTTCTGCGAAGCTTAGATCCAAATGCCATGTCTCGAAACATCCTGGGCAGAGAGGTTGATGATCATGGCATCCCTTGCAACGATAGCTGGTCTGCTTTAGGATCTTGTTTTTTGTACAAACGCGACATTTTAAGAAGACTTTTGAACGTTTTGTTGTTTCAGAAACTAGTATAAGCTCAGGCCAATGTCCAAATTTCTGAGGTTGTTGTGGTTGTTCGAGTTGCCGCTGTTGATTATTGGCAGCTGACCTCCCGGCTCTCGGATCTCGCCTGTTTTGTTGTAGTTTTTACTTTGCCAACAAAAGCTTTTACATCGTTCAATGTGGAACTTTTAATTTGTAGAAAGGATCTTATGATTCTTTCCCGGAAGTTCAATAGTCTTGAATTAGGTTCACAATATTTTCTGAACAAATAGAATGCGTTCCAAACCATCATGTCAAACAAATGGAAGAACACTTGATTGTACCAGCGGATCGTTTTCTTCGGTGTTGAGTAGTACGACATCATCTGATCAGATTTGTCAACCCCTGACATGTGCTTATTGTAGTCAACGACCTCTAAAGGCTTTGTTTTTGCCTGTCCATATCTATTTCGGGAAACGACCAGACGCGGATGGTGTTTTGTGGTGATCATGTGTACGACTCGTTTGTCTTTCCATATAGTTGCGTAGACACGACCCTTCCGTTGCCAGAAATGCTGACCTTTTAAAATATTTTTAGCGAAAATTCGTTTCGGATTTTCCTTCCGATCTTTCCGTAAAGTTCCTGTAGTGTGCGTCTTTCGCTACAGCAGTTTCTTAGATAGGGATAAACTATTATAATAGTTATCCATATATACTCACCAGCCAGGTCTGCAATTCCGAGTTGGGATATAATAGGAGAGGTATCTGACAAGTTTTCAGCTTGCCTCAAATACCTTCCCAAAAATTCGCGCTAGCTCTCGGACTAGTAGGGGTTCATAAGGGACATAACCAAGTGCTCCAACTTAGACGTTGACTCGCCACTGTTTTCGGAAGCGGTCGGAAGCAGTTGTTTCCCTTCGTATATTTTGTAATTTAAAATATACGCGTCGTCAGTTGTCAGCACATAGAACTTTATGCCATACCATGCCTTTTTTGATTTAATATACTGCCTGAAAGACAGTCTTCCTCGAAACGCCAACAAGGATTCGTCCAAAGACAGGCTTGGCCAGGCTTGTTTACATTTTGAAAGTTAATTTTTACTGCTCTTGCAAAATCTCTGTCTTTATCCATACCTTTAGAATTTTTTAGGGCCAGCAAAAGAGCAATTGTCGGGGCTAAATTCGATTTCGTCGGCAGAATTGGTGAGCGGCTAGCAGGGTACCCTTCAGGGAGTCGTGAATTCTGGTCGCTTGCCAAAGCTGCCGAGGGAAACTTCTGTCAGTCAGGTTTACCACCTTTGCTTAGACCCGACGGTAGTCTGGCCCAGAGTGCCAGGGAGAAGGCCGACCTTTTGGGTTCTCTCTTTGCCTCTAACTCGACCATGAGCGACGGGGGTGCTGTGCCGCCGGACGTTCCGTGGTGTGGAACTTCCATGCCGGAAGTTAAATTTACGCAGCGGGACGTCCGACGGGAGCTTCGTTCTCTGGACGTTCATAAGTCGAGTGGGCCAGACGGTATACCCGCGGTAGTACTTAAGCAGTGTGGTCCAGAGTTGTGTCCGGTACTTACACGTCTTTTCTCGCTTTCTTATTCCATGCGACAAGTTCCGGCATCGTGGAAGATCGCGTATGTGCATCCTGTGCCCAAGAAGGGTGATAGGACCGACCCGGCCAATTACAGGCCTATAGCCGTCACCTCACTATTGTCTAAGGTGATGGAGCGTGTAATTAATACACAGCTCCTGAGGTACCTTGAGGAAAACGACCTGCTCAGTGACCGGCAGTACGGTTTCCGTCACGGTCGCTCGACGGGCGATCTTCTCGTGTGCCTCACACACCGATGGGCGACGGCTATCGAGAGTAAGGGCGAGGCTCTAGCAGTAAGCCTCGACATTTCTAAAGCCTTTGACCGGGTCTGGCACCGTGGTCTTCTTAAAAAATTGCCCTCCTACGGACTGACCGACAGATTTTGCGGATGGGTGTCCAGCTTTTTGGCCGATAGAAGCATCAGGGCTGTTGTCGACGGCAGCTGTTCTGACTGCATGGCCATAAACGCTGGAGTACCGCAAGGCTCAGTGTTGTCCCCTAACCTTGTTTCTTCTGCATATCAATGACATGTTGTCTATTGACGGCATTCATTGTTATGCAGACGACAGTACAGGGGACACTTGTTACACAGGCCGTCCCGGTATCTCTAGGGACGCAGTGGAGGAAAGTCGTGAACAGCTTGTGTCTGAAATCGAGGCTACTCTTACTAGAGTGTCCGATTGGGGTAGACAAAACCTTGTCCAGTTCAATCCCTCCAAGACACAGGCGTGTTTCTTCACCGCTAAGAAAGCCCCAATTACTGTAGCGCCACGATTCCAGGGCACATCTCTTTCCATCTCTAAAAGTATAGGGATCCTTGGTGTTGACATCTCCAGTGACGTTCAGTTCCGCAGTCATTTGGAGGACAAGGCCAGGCTGGCGTCCAAGAAGCTCGGTGTGCTCAACAGGGCGCGGCGGTACTTTACTGCTGCGCAAACACTGCTTCTCTATAAGTCGCAAGTGCGGCCACACATGGAGTACTGCTGTCACCTCTGGGCGGGGGCACCTGAATATCAGCTTCGCCCATTTGACTCGGTGCAGAGGCGAGCTGTGAGAGTTGTCAACGATCCTATACTGACAGGTGGTGTGGAACCTCTTCGCGACAGGAGAGACTATGCCTCCTTATGCGTGTTCTACCGCCTGTACAATGGTATGTGCTCCGAGGAATTGTTTGACATGATGCCCACGGCTACCTTCTATCATCGCACCGCTCGCCATAGACAGGGATTTCATCCTCACACCCTGCGTCCGGAGCGTTTGAGCACGGTTATATCCGGTAGGGGTTTTCTTCCGCGCACGCTTAGGTTGTGGAATGATCTTCCTGCCTCGGTTTTCCCAAACGCCTACAGTATGGGGTTCTTCAAAAGGGGTCTAAGAGGGTTTTTACAGGGTCGGCAGCGCGAGTGTGGCGCCTCTGGTGTTGCAAACGTTCATAGGCTGCGGTGACCACCGGTTCTTCTGGTGGGCCGTGTGCTTGTCTGCCACCTTAGTGGTATAAAAAAAAAAAAAATTAATTCTGATATGCATAAACAATGCAACAGCTGATCAAATCGTCTGCATGACATAATGAATGGAAAGATGGGGTGAAAGTAAAGCGGATCCGTGTGTGTAAAAAGGTTTCTAATATTTGGGGAATTAATTTGGCCCTGTAACAGGCACAATAAATAAATAAAAAATAAATAAATAAATACATTTCACACAACGCTATCAGATCCCAAAGTAAGCTAGGAATGACCTGCTTGTGTTATGGGTATCAGACCACGGATATTAATACTTATATACTCTTAAATACATACATATTATACATAGAAACACCCAGACTCTTGAGACAAACATTTATGGGTCACACAAATATTTGTCTCCGGTGGGAATCGAACCCACGACCTCCAGTGCCGCAGGCGGTATCACTACCAACTGCGCCACAGAGGCAGTCAATGCAGGAAAAACAATGCCAGGAACTTCTTCAGTTCTGTTGAGTCTGTTGGTTTGAATGAAATTCGACGAGATCCTCGTGTATGTGGCCTATTAGAATTAAACAAAGCTGCAGCATATGCATTCATGCATGTCACCATGTTCCATCCAGTTCATCAGTAAATAATAGATTAAATAGACTTACTGGCGTAGTATTTTCGTCAAGATGAATTGTTGGCCCTGCATTCGCTTCGTCAAACCCGAATTCCGGAATTGGTGCAGTGTCATTTTGCCACGAACTCTCCCTGATAGTTGGTGATCTGTTGTGACTATACCCTGAGATATGTGAAAATGATATGTCTGGTCCTGGTGGCGAAGGTGCAAAACAAATGAAGATCGGTGAAACAAATGAAGATCAACAAAACAAATGAAGATCGGTGAAACAAATGAAGACCGATAAAACCCCTCCGGAGCAGAATGTACAAAACGCAAAATGTACAAATCGCATATGTAGATAAATGAAACGAAAGACTATGCAAATTAATAAGGTCAAAAAATACTTGCAGCCATATTTTGTAATCTAGATGCGATTACCATTCAAAAAAATAGGTGCAAGCAATTCTCGACCTTAATGACACTTATCTAAAAATTGAACTGTTTCTTATTTTCTAACACCCTACCTTACACAAATTATACATACTTTTGTACATTAAGTTTAACACTAATTCAAGAAACTCAATGGAAATGATAGAAAACTTACATTAGTAATATGAAAATGTTTTATCAAACAAGATGTAAAATACCTATTCCGTAAGCCGTTGGCAATTTTTTTTACGGCCAGCTGCTCATTTATAGGTCTCAACACCTCAAAAGCTTTCTCATTTGAGCACGCCTGTGAGATGGTAAGATCTACAAAAAGCTCTTCTATTTTTTCTGCGCATTGCGATATAGACATTTCATTCTGGGACACACTATTAAGCTTGGTTAACAGTGCATTTGATGATTTTCGCGTGAGTAAATAAAGTTTCATATCACTTATCAGATCAGAACAAGAAACATATTCTCTTTTGAGTTTTAATTTTGCTGACTTAGAAAGTCTAGTTTTTAAAACAAAATTAATAAGTAGGCTTTTACACTCCGGTTTTTGTAAATATTTGTCATATAATTCTATACTATCAATTATTTCTTCCTTGCCGTCCATAAGACGCACTAAGGCGGCAGCCGTTTTTAAATAAAATTTATCCATCGTAACCTCTGATTCACACAATGTTCTACAAGAACTAACACTAGTTTCGTAAGACAAATTTTTAGAAAATAATAACTCTATCTTATCACATAAGTTTTCTAAAATGCAATCTGTGTATGCTAACTTACATCTGTCATCAAATTGCAACACAAGTATTTTATAGCTCACGTACAGTTCTTTAGCTTTGGTAATTTTATTTGATACATAGTTAATATGCGTTTCTCTTCGTTTCCCTAATTTTCTCAAACTTATTTGAATATCTTTCAATTCCTCATAAATTTTATTCACTACTTCCATACGAAAATATGAAAATATTTTCTTAAACATTAATTCCTAAACTAAACACATTAAAATAAAACTTACATACCAACGACTGGGGCTATTACCGTAACGCACATTAGCACTTTGCACTCGCGATTATTTTGTTTTGGACGGGGGGCACGGCGGCGGCGGCGTCATGAGCTCCGAGGTCATCCCTGGGCTCGCGTCTTCCGGATAATCTCAGACGAATTCGGCGAAACGTATCCTCCCGTAGCTCGCGTCTTACCAGCGATTCATGGCACTTTCGGTAATTCGTATATGCCAAATATATCAATACGATACCGCAGAAGGCCAAAAATGTCGAAAAAAGTATGTTATTGGTGTACTCGTGTGTCGACGCATCGACATCGTTTTGGGGACCGTGCTGGTTCACTATGGATTCTTTCAACCGACAGTCACACTTGGAACACTGTGTTCTCTTGCCGGCAAGGCAAGAACAGTAATGCCCTTTTATGACTGATATGCCATTATTAAAACCTTCTATTAATAGGTATACCCAGTATGTGCGCCGCCGTATATGCCGCGACTGTATTCGACAGCGTAGCAGCCATGGATTAATGGTATCTATATTAAACATGTTCAATAGCGTTATATCCAACCTGTCTTCACGGTAAAGCTCAATGTTGTACGAACCATCGTCCCTCACATGTTCGCCGTAGTAGCTCCTACCCTGCTTTGTTTGGTATGTGCCCAGCGCATATATTACTAAATCGTTTATTTCCAATAAGGGAAAATTGTCCAAACCGGGAACATTCGCACTCATCGAAATGAACCCAGCTCTCATTTGGTTAAGATTCCTGTGGAGAACATAATCGCTGAGTTTATTTTGATTGGCTTTTTTTTTTTTTTTTAACGTGAGGGAATATCCTCGTAGGATGCTATGCCGGACTCTTACCGACTAAAAAACCTCATGTAACGCCCAACAGCCTATGGTTGAGAGCCCCGGGTAAGCCCTCAGGAAGGATGTCCCGTGACTCCCAACAGACCTACGGCCGCCAATGCGGCCTCGCCCAGGGGGTGGTTCGGGTGCTATCCCGCGTCTATGGGGGGTTTCGGGTGTGACCCCGCTTCTAAGGGGGGGCGTGCGTGAGTGCTCACGTCACGCTGCCGTCATGGGCCTGCTTCTGTAAGGACGGTGAGCGGCCCTCTCACCGTCCTCAGACCCCCGGTCATGGAGGCCGATAGTCCTCGGCGAAGACACGTCGGCGGCGCCCGGGGCGCCGACTGCGGAACTCGGGTGGGAGACTCGCGGAACTCGGGTCCTTCGCGAGCATGACCTGCTCGCAGAAAGAGGCGGCGCAGTCCCACTTACTCCCGCTGGAGAGCGTGGCTCGCACCATGGCCTCAAGCGAGAGAGTGTCCACGCCCAGACCCACTACGAGGACCTGTCGCTGTTGTGCCCACGCCGTGCACTCCACCAGCGTGTGGAGCGCCGTGTCATCGCTGCGGTCCTATATTTGATTGGCTTCATCTATTCTGGATATTATTGAGTCTACTAAAGGATGGTCAGTGAGTGGTTTACCAAAAGCATTTAGTAATGCACAGGCTATTTTCACCTCATCAAATAAATGATTTGCAGCTCTATTACAAATAGTTGATCTAAGTTGTCTAAATTGACTTTTTAACCGTCCATTAATTGTTTCTACTACCCATCTGCATAATGTTACTCGTCTCGTTTCATTTGCCTGTTCGGTTGTCAATTGTGACTCGCCAGCATATCTAGTTACTGGCATATAAGCGCGATAGTTCATGGCCCTAAGGTCGTCAATAGCATCGCGAAACCCCCTATATTAGTTTTTCATTATTTCCTTCGTTATTTCCTTCATAATCGTTGCGTCTGATGTCGTAGCTTCATAAGACCCAAAAATATCAATTATGTGGCCATCTGGGCACACAATCAAAAATACTTTTAAAAGGTTCCGATATTTATGAAGACTATAAGTATTCCGTTGGAACCCAAAGTTAGAGCTCTTTTGCATGTAAAAATAGGTTCCATCTGCAATAACAATCGCTCTCCTGGTATTTATTGGGGACTCCGGGTTACCAAATAGGTGATTAGATATTGATAGTATTCTAATCACCAAATCTTCCCTACTTAAGTGATCCAGACCTATATGGAGAGGTACAAAATCATCTAACAAGCATTGTCGCGCCTTTTTCATTGTTCCTACTAGTAAAGGTCGTGACAAAGTAAACAGTTTTGATAGTCTTTGATTAGAGTCACCTGTGTGTAACTTAGTTAAAAGAATGCCAAGAGCATTTAATGGTTTTTTCGGAAATGTTGTTCTTAAACTTGGACTAGCTGAAACTATTTCCATAAACTGGGTTTTGTTGAATCCGATGTAATCTATACTTATAATAAATCTGTAGAAGTGAAAATTCTGTACATTGAAAATATAAAAAAAATAAATAGCAGGGGGTGTTACTAGACCGACACCAAACCCAAAAATGTGATTAAAAAAATTTTTGTCTGTCTGTCTGTCTGTCTGTCTGTTTGTTCAGGCATCACGCAAAACTACCGGTTCGATTACGATGAAACTTGGTATAATTATTCTTTAATATCCTGGGCACCACACTGGGTACTTTTTATCCCGGAAAAGTATACTTATTATAAAATAAAAAACGAACTTAAGTTGTATAAAGTTATTATCAATTATTGCTTAAACGGTTAATGGTACTTATAATGATGAAATTCAGCATGAGCGTTGTTTGTTACAATTTGAAATAAGTAATTTTACCATTTTTGCAAATTCCACCTCCAAAGGTATAAATAAGGAGGGTCAAGTTTGTATGGGACAACGCGATTCCTTGGTCCGATCTGCTTAAAATTTGGCATATAGCATTATTAGCATAACTGATGGAAGACGTGTTCCTTATTTTATTGAAATTTATACATTATCGACCTAAAAAGGGATTGTAAATTATTTTGGAGCTGATTTTCTCCGGAGTCGATATCAATACTCCTTAAATACTCTTATTTTTGATTTAAATTACTTTTTATTTTGACACATTTGTGGAAGTTCAATCAGAATGACATTGTCATATTCATGATTTTGCTTTAAAGTACTATCGTAAATATTGTTGTTCATTTTTTTAAATTTTGTACAAAAAATAAATATGTGAAAGTAGAAGAAAATTCGAAGAAGCCAGGAATAATGAAAGACCACGCTTCAGGTAGTGTCCACTGTGCATTAGAATGAAAGATTGTCAGCAATCCTAAGCGACTGGTCATGGAAGGTATGAACTTTATTCTATAGTTCTGGCTGCATTCGGTGCAGGACACACGACTCACTAAGTCTTTGTAAAATACGGGAATGGCCTCTACGAAGATCACATTTGACAAGTAAAAAGAGCCATTAAAATGAACATGAACGCCAAGCAGATGAAATTTACATGGTTATTAAGTTAACAGGTCTTGGTTGGACCATCTGTATTATGAGGACAAAGTCTACCGTAGTTCGGTTTTCCCAAACGTTGTAGGCTTACAGTATGACTGGGGCTGCCTGAAGAAGGAACTAAGTTACGATGTCAATTGCTTTGAAGAGAATTTGAGTCAAGTAGTAGTCTAGCCAATGAATTAAGAAATGTATTTAATAAATAAATTTACATAACTCATATACCTAATATGTTTTATGAATTTGTTAATCAGAACAACTACACTCGAGAGCAATGAATCCGGGTCACTTAAAGAATCCTAAAAATCTCGGAAACTAAAAATGCTAGGTTAATGCAATAAATTGTATTTAATAGACAATGTAATACTCCTTAAATGAAGGTATTAAAACTTCTTAGTTATTGTAAAGTTATATCATAAAAAAATCAAATTTGAAAAAGGGCCACTTTCGAAGATGGAACTACGAAATTACAGCATTTGGTGTTGCTTTTGTTTGTAATCTGTCATTTATGTGGGTACATAAACCATGTTGATAGTGCTCTATATTCATTAATCAAGCTGAAATTATGTCGCTTACGCCTGAAGAATGCACCAGAATACTTACAATGCTGGAAACCGGCCGGAGTCAGCGCGATACAGCCAGGACTGTCGGTGTGTCGCTGTCAACAGTACAAAGAGTTCTCCGACGTTACGAAGAAACTGGTTCTAACCTACGCAGACCAGGAACGGGCAGAACCAGGTGTACCACAGCACGAGAAGACCGATACTTGGTGAACACCATGCTTCGAAATCGCTTTCTCACAGGAACTGAACTCACCAATCAGTTTCGACGCCTCGGAGGAAGTAACCCAAGTGCATGGACAGTAAGACGTCGGCTTGCTGAATCTAACTTAAAACCCCTTAGACCTGCAAACGGCCCTAAACTGGAGCGTGGGCATCGTTTTTCGAGACTAAGGTATGCCCAGAGCCACGTAAATTGGAGTATTGAAGATTGGTCAAAAGTTATGTTCTCCGACGAATCAAAATTTATGCTCTACAAGCACGATGGAAGACACAGAGTGTATCGAAGACCAGGGGAAAGATTCAAGCAAGCATGCATCGAAGAAAAAGTAGCCTACGGTGGTGGGTCTGTACTTGTGTGGGCCGGAATTTCTTCTGAAAGTCGCACAGAGCTGGTGATCATAGAAAACGGCTCTTTAACTAGCGTAAGATATGTGGAAGAAATCCTCAATGATCACGTTGGTCCATTTATGGTCAATTTAGGTGAGGATGCTATATTTATGCATGACAATGCCCGACCTCATACAGGTAGGATTGTGAATGACTACCTTCAAGAGATGAACATTACTCGTATGGAGTGGCCAGCGCGCAGCCCGGATATCAACCCGATCGAGCATGCTTGGGACGAGCTAGGCAGATGCGTAAAACAACGAAACCCTCCCCCAATCACGCTTCGTGAGCTCAAAATTGCTCTCACAGAGGAATGGGAGAATATTCCCCAAAATCGTATAAGGAACTTGGTGTACAGCATGCCAAACTGCGTAAACGCAGTAATGGAAGCACGAGGAGGCAATACGAAGTATTAAAATTCAAGAAAATCGTAATAAAGTTCAAAAATTTCATGTTTCCTATTTTTGTTTTAAGGAGAGATCGGCAGTTTTTTCTTTATGTAATTTTGTGTTAATAAAATGTATGGTGACTCATTTTTTTTTTACTTTCATTTAAGGAGTATTACATTGTCTATTAAATACAATTTATTGCATTAACCTATCATTTTTAGTTTCCGAGATTTTTAACATTCTTTAAGTGACCCGGATTCATTGCTCTCGAGTGTATTATAAATATGCGAATGTTTGTGAGTGTGAATGTTCGTTACTCTTTCACGCTGTAACGGCTGAACGGATCTGGCTGAAATGTGGTACCTACAGAGATAGGTTAGAGACAGTATAGGAACTAAATTTCACGCAAGCGAAGCTGCGGGCATCAGCTAGTAATAAAATAAAGAATCCTCCATTTCATTTATTTTTTGAAAATTGAGATATTCTCGTGACATGTTTTATTGCAAAGTTAACATATCTTTAATTTGAGCACTATTAAACGTAGTAAACGTTTGACGCGCCATGTTTCTTACTTGATCCAAAGTATTGCTTTCTAAATGGACATCACATATACGCGCATCTCTAGGGATTAATAAGTTGTTCTTAAATAGTATATCTTTTCGAATAGTAGCATGAATTCTATGCAGATGTTGGTTCCTACAGTTATTAATAACACACAGAGTGGAGTTATTCGAGAGTCGTAAATATCCAGGTATTTCTATTACCATTGAGGAAGGATTAGCCTGATTGCCGGGATCATTAATAATATTTGGCTCCACCACCAGTTCTTGATTATTTTGAACCACGTTTACTTCATTATTATATTTCTGTTAATAATGAAGCAGTATCACTGTCATTATTTTCTAAGTGAGCAATCCTCCGATTCCAGTAAATCGCACGTTGAAAAAGCATGGTCGACAAATTCCATCCAACTCGGCAATCTATAAAATAAAAGTATAACATAAATACAATGGCAGACTCGCAAAAAATAGTTTTTTTTTCTTATTGTTTTTATTTCGTTGCGTAGTATGCTGACATTACCGACTCAGTGAGCCGCCATTTTTGATCCCATTCTTTATTCGCACGGGTAGTAAAATCAGATACCTAGCAGTAAGAAAATTAAAAACTATCACTAACCTCTATAGAGTTATCCATGTGTTCGATATAATCCACAAGAAAAGTGTTTTCGTGTATGAAAGCAGGTGTTAGTAAGGATGATCTTCTAACGCCTCTGCCGCCAACGCGGTTTGTGCTTCTCCGGCATATTATACACGGTCTAGTAGACATTGTAACCAGCACCCGTTACTTCACGTCACAACACAAATCAAGTCCAATAAACAGCACAGCCAAATAACTAATTAAAACAGAAACAGAATCCAATAAATCAAAGCCAAGTTGTGGAGTTAAATCGTTCACGTATAAACACAGAATTAACGCACACAATCCAAAGACAGAAAGGTGAGTGAGGCATAGCATTACATTCCGTGGCCGTTACAGAGGAGCGCGCGATGTTGCCAGGTGGTGCGTAAGCGTGGGATAGAGATAGAATAGACAATCGTATTCTTTCTTGGAGTGCAGCATGCAGCACGTGGTGATTTCTAGATGTCTCTGACTCTCTGTTTCTTAATTTGACAATACGTTGGTATAATCCAACGTATTGGCATTATATCCTCTGTCACAGATATCCATGGGCTGCGCTGATTAGATAACTATCTGACCGTTTGCCACCTACTTTATGGAAAAGCTTCATTAAAAACTAAAAAAAAAAATTGCGTGTACTTAGTGTACACACGTAAGAAGTGAAACTTCTTCATAAACTAAAAGTACAAAAGTCCAAAAGTCCAAAAGGCCAAAAATCCAAAAGTCCCAAAGTCCCAAGGTCTCAAGGTCCCAAAGTCCCAAAGTCACAAAGTCCCAAAGGCCAAAAGGCCAAAAGTCCCAAACTCCCAAAGTCCCAAAGTCCCAAAGTTCCAAAGTCCCAAAGACCCAAAGTACCAAGGTCCCATCTAAAAGTCCAAAAGTCCCAAAGGCCAAAAGTCCAAAAGTCCCAAAGTCCCAAAGTCTAAAAGTCCAAAAGTCCAAAAGTCCAAAAGTCCAAAAGTCCCAAAGACCCAAAGTACCAAGGTCCCATCCAAAAGTCCAAAAGCCCAAAAGTCCCAAAGTCCCAAAGTCCCAAAGTCCCAAAGTTCCAAAGTCCCAAAGACCCAAAGTACCAAGATCCCATCCAAAAGTCCAAAAGTCCCAAAGTCCCAAAGGCCAAAAGTCCAAAAGTCCCAAAGTCCCAAAGTCCAAAAGTCCCAAAGTCCCAAAGTCTAAAAGTCTAAAAGTCCAAAACTCCAAAAGTCCAAAAGTCCAAAAGTCCCAAAGTCCCAAAGTCCCAAAGTCCCAAAGTCCCAAAGTCTTAAAGTCCAAAAGTCCAAAAGTCCAAAAGTCCCAAAGACCCAAAGTACCAAGGTCCCATCCAAAAGCCCAAAAGTCCAAAAGTCCCAAAGTTCCAAAGTCCCAAAGACCCAAAGTACCAAGATCCCATCCAAAAGTCCAAAAGTCCCAAAGTCCAAAAGTCCCCAAGTCCCAAAGTCCAAAAGTCCAAAAACCCTTAAATGACATGCTATCCCTGGATAAAGTACTCTTAATTCGAATCCACCGGGGTGGGGAACAGAACAAAGATGGCGCGTAACCAAAAATCGTGACGTGACGTGACGCAAATTTTTTTCCAACGCCGATAAAGAAGTTTTACTTCAAAAATAATATTTTTCTATAGAAAAATAAACGCCTGATAAAAAAAGTATAGCAATATATTAAACACTCTATAACTACGTTCTTTTATGGTTGACGTGCCTAATTCTTTTTGCTATTTGTATCTTGTACAGTCTTTTAACATATAACGTATATTACATCTCTGGCAAAAAAAAACATGCCAGCTATGTATGGCAAAAGTTGCTTTGTCCTTTGTCTGCTCTACAATTAGAAATGAAACTTCGTCAGTGAAAAAAAAAAACGAAAATAAATATGAGATCCACTTAAAATAAAAAAAATAAAAAATAAATAAATGTTTATTGCAAAACTACAGGACAGCATCTTTTCTTTACTACATACAATTTCAGAAACAATAACACTCCCATGGAGTCAGTATTACAGAATCCGAAACTGCCGAACAATTCCAGTAACCATTCTACACTTAAGCCAAAAGATAACAATAAAAATAAACAATTAGGTACTCAATTACAACTCAAGCAGTCACAGCCACATCCGCCACCATACGAGAAAGTCAGCGAAACACTGATCTGTATTAATAAATTACCACCAACGAAAACATCAAGAACACAAGGACCAGCGGACGCGGCTTTAAAGTCACTGCTAATAAAAACCCATTTTATTTCAGTCTCCGGACATGGTCAATAATATTGAGCCAAGTCTGATAAAATGTTATTTAATAAATTAATTTCAGTGCATATTACACATTTATTGACGTTCAAGTATTGATGGTTATTTGACCGTGTCCGGAGCCAACACAAATTATTTATCTGTGTCCTAGCACGCATATTTTACTCTATGGCGGTATCTAAGTTGACTGACCCATTGACGTCGGCATACACAGAAAAATGTGAATAGAATTCCTGTTTGCTGAGTTTGCAATAGGCCGACATTCAGCAATACTATGATAGCGATGTCCTTGCATATCATAGAAACTGGTTTTCAATGTCCGCCTTTAGAGGACATATCCAACGACGCGAGACAGCATGTAAGTCACTCATATATTAAGATAACAATTAAAATAACTTATACTAGGCAACCAGATATCAATCGTGTGCTTATTAACGCTAAAGTAACGAAACATTCCACTCTCAGGTCACAGTCACTCATATATTATGATAACAATTAAAATAACTTATATTAGGCAACCAGATATTAATCGTGTGCTTATTAACGCTAAAGTACCGAAACATTCCACTCTCAGGGCCAAGAGTCACACTCATTCTGAACTCTTACATCTCAATGTACCTACATCTTAAAAATATCGGACCAGATCAGCAACCGAAACAACCCTGCAGATATCAGGCACTATCATCTCCTCGAGGCAAGTATTAATATAACAACATTTTTAACTTAATTCTAATCTTGATTTATTTCATATAAATATGGAACAAAATAATCATATGGTCCTAGGTTCGCACGCTTCACGTTCACACGCATCGAGACATGCAGTCCAAGCTGGACGACCTCAGCAGGGAGGCGAGCATTACGGGACTCAGGATAAACACGGAAGACCCAAGAGATGCGATCTGGAGTGAGAAATAGCACGCCATTACGGATTGGTGCAGAGGATTTGGAGCGCGTCCACATATTTACTTACCTTGGAAGTGTCGTGTCAGAATCCGGAGGTACTGAAGAGGACATCATTTGACATTTCACGCATTGCCAGAGCTCGATCAACCTTTGCGCAGCTTCGACCTGTATGGCGGTCACGGAAAATAACGCGCCGAGTTAAACTCAAGATATTCCGGTCCAACGTTAAATCCGTCCTGCTAAATGGGTGTGAGACGTGGAAGGTAACCAAAGTCATCTCGCGCCAGCTCCAGGTCTTTATCAACACCTGCCTACGACAAATTCTCGGTATTCACTGGCCCGAGAAAATCTCCAACGAAGAACTCTTGGAGCGCTGCAATGAATATCCAATCCCCGAACAGGTAAAGCGCCGTAAGTGGAAGTGGATTGGTCACACTCTCCGAAGAGAACCCAATCACATACCAAAACAGGCGATGGATTGGAATCCTCAAGGAAAGCGCAAGCGTGGCCGTCCCAAACAAACCTGGAAGCGCACTGTGGCGGAAGAGGCGAAGAACGTCGGAAAGACCTGGAGTGAGATGAAACGTGAAGCCCAAGACCGAACGAGATGGAGAATCACTGTGGACGCCCTCTGCCCCATCCAGGGGACATAGGACCTTAAGTCAAGCCTAGGTTCGATTCCTGGGTTGGTCCAAAACATTTGTGTGATCCACAAATGCTTGCTTGTTTCGGAGTCTGGGCGCCCTCCATGTATAATATGTATATATTTACAAATACATAATCATGTCCATCAGCCGTCCAGATCCCATCACAAGTTTATAATTTAGCTTAATATGGGCTATATGATGTTGTGTGTGAATGTCCACAAGTATTTATTTATTTACAAAGCTGTAATCCAGGGGTGCTGGGTAGGACAACCTCCACGTGGTGCATCCTGGTAACGTGGACGACGATGTGGACTTCGCCTGAGGCGCACGTCGTCGCCCACGGCCAATAGTCCACCAAGGAGGGGGGGCTTTTATGGCCGGTTTGGAGTTCTCCGCATGCGCTCTGTTATGCAGAGCGTACTTAGTGGAGAACTCTCAGGGCGACGAGTACTTCGCCACTGAGCGATCAGTGGTGAAGTACACGGTTCCATAGGGACCATCGTTCGGCCGAGCCGTAACCCCGTCTGGCAACAGACGGGCACGGTGGCTCTTTGGAGTTGCGAGGAAGAAAACCTCAATAAAAAATTACCCTAAATCTCACGCTCTGACGCCCGGCAATTTGATGTATCGCTGGGGGGAACTCAGTGTCTAGGGCGTCACTCCCACCTTTCCACCCTTCCCATCCTCACATCCACTCCCACCTCCTCATTCCCAAACTTTACGTCGGCGGACGCAAAACGCAAAAACTTAGTACTATGGAGCAAATTACTACAGACGTAACTACCCAGGAGCGCACCCGGACAGTGTCCGGGGAATCGCTTGGCATGTCTCGGCATGTCGACCCCCGCCAGGGTTTATCCCAGGTGGTATATGGGAGGGGTCACCATAGTTCAGGCCCAGGGGTGTGCCTCAAAACCACCCCCAGTGACGCGGAGGTCGCGTTAACCCGTGCCGGCTCCGAGATGGAGTCGGCACTTGATATGGGTACCGAGACCGAGGATACCCTCGGTCTCCATGCCGAAGAAGCTGAACGGAAGAGACCTAGGTCAAGCGGACCAGGCAAAGGCCTGTTCCGTCGGCCCGGGTCAGAATCTTCAAGCAGCGAGGAGGACCTTCCTAGAAAGGTCGCGGCTACAACTGCGGGTAGAGGTCGGAAAGCCGACCTCTACAGAGCGAAGGGTAGCAGAGCAGCAGCAGAGCCGACGGCGATTGTGACCCCACTGCCAAGTGGGAAGGTCACGGAGGTGCCGGCGGCGGTGAACATTTTGGCGGCTCTTTCCCGCATTTCTGGCGCCGTAAAAGGCGCCAAGAATGTAGCGGGAAAGAAGAGGGTCGTGGCGGATGCGGTCACAGGCGCCGCCAACGCGCTGGAGGAGCTCCTGGAAAGGAGCGTCTCCAGCGAGGAGGGGAAACTCCGGGCTCGGGTTGCGAGCCTGGAGAAGGAGCTTGCCGATTGCCGCAACCAGCAACAGCTGATGCGAGAGGAGATCGGCAAGCTTACGCAGCTGGTCCAGGGGGCCGCCGGGGATGCTCGGGGTGTGAAAACCCCCGCTCCTCGTGCGCCACCCAAGACAACACCTTCGATGGTCCAGCTGCTGGAGGCCATCGAGCGACGCCTTGGCGTCCTTGAGGACCGGGCATACCGCCCGCCGCTGGCGGCTCCCGTCGGTGCGTCATTTGCAACGACGGCTGCATCCAGTGGGACTCCTGGTCCCAAGCCGAGGGCCTCCGCCCCCAAGAAGACGGCCCCTGGGGGAAGTGGCAAACCCGCTCCCCCAACAGCCAGCGCTCCTGCTGCACCTCAGACTACCTCAAAAGAGGGGGTCTGGGAGGTAGTAGGAGCGAAGAAGAAGGTGGCTAAGGCCGCCAAAAAGGCGGCGAAGGCTGCCAAGAAGGCGGCAAAAGTTGCTGCTAAAGCGGCAAAGGCCGCCGCGGCGAAGGCGCCGAAGAGGCTCCGCGCTCCTCGCTCCACTGCCGTCGTCATTACGGTGACGGCAGAGGGCAAGGCGAAGGGCGTGGGGTACGCCGAGGTACTGAGGCAGGCGAAAGCCTCAGTAGACCTCAAGGCCCTCGAGATTGAGGGGGGGCTCCGGTGCAAGGTGACGCGCACCGGAGCGCGCCTCCTCGAGGTCTCCGGCGCCACCAGCGGCCCCAAAGCAGATGCCTTAGCGGCAAAGCTGCGGGAGTCGCTGGACAAGGGTGACGTCCGCGTCACCAGACCCAACAAATGCGCGAGTCTGCGCATTTCGGGTCTGGATGACGCGGCCACGACGGAGGAGATAATCTCCGCCGTCGTGGAGGCGAGTGGCTGCCCCCGTGATCAGGTGAGGTCAGGCGAAATCCGCTTTGGCCCCACTGGTCACGGGTCGGCGGTCGTGAGCTGTCCCGTCGCGGCGGCCCAGAAAGTGGCGGACGGACGGAGCCTCCTTATTGGAGGCTTCCTGAGGGCGCAGGTGCATCTCCTGCAGCCCCGCGAAGACAGATGCTATAGGTGCCTGGTCGTGGGGCATGTAGGAGTGCAGTGTACGGCGGAAGTCACCGTGGGCGATCGGTGCTTCCGCTGTAGTCAGCCCGGTCACACGGCCCTTGCCTGTGACGCTCCGCCACGATGTTTCAAATGCGTGGCGGAGGGCAAGGAGGCTGACCACCGGGCGGGCAGTAAATCCTGCGCTGCCTCAAGGCCGAAGCCCCGTCCGTCCGCACGGGGGGGTGAGGGTGTGGGTGCTCGTTCGCGGCAGGGTGCGGAGATGGACGTCCATTAATGGACACCCATATCCGCATCCTTCAGGTGAACCTGAACCACTGCACTGGTGCTCAGGACCTTCTGTACCAGAGCATCAGGCAGTGGTCCATTAACATCGCAGTTGTCGCAGAGCCGTACTGGGTTCACCCGGGAAGCCCGGTGGATCTGGGCGGCCTGGCGACAATCTTTGGGGGGACCGGCGCGGACGACTCGCGCCTGGCGGTCATCGCTAGGGGTCCGGGTTGTGTCGCGGCGGAATACGAGGGTGTGGCTGTCGTGGCCGTCTACATCTCGCCGAGCCTCGACCAGCATCAGTTCGAGCTATGGCTCCCTGAGCTGGACGTCGTCCTCGCTGCATGCCGGCCTCGCCCTGTCCTGGTCCTGGGAGACTTCAATGCCTGGTCGCAGGCTTGGGGCTCCCGGGAAACCAGAGACAGGGGGAGGAAACTGGAGGACTGGGTCACAACACGTGGCCTAGTCATCCTGAACCGGGGGAATGTCGCAACCTGGACGCGGCGGGGGCTCAGCTCGGTCATAGACGTTTCGTTTGCGACCCCTGAGCTCGCCCGCCGTGTCCAGGGATGGCGCGTGGTGGAGGAGGAGGAGACGTTGTCAGATCACCGATATATTCGGTTCGACGTCTCCCCTCCACCAAACCTGCCGCCAGCAATTGCGAATCCCCCGGAACCGCGTTGGGCACTTCATCGCCTTGATCGGGAGGCTCTCCTGGAGGCGGCCATCGTGCAGGCCTGGATTCCGTCAGCGGACAGGCCTGCCGATGTTGATACCGAGGTGGAGTGGTTCGGGAGAGCCATGTCGCACATCTGCGATGCGGCGATGCCCAGGGCTAGGCCCAGGCCGGCGAGGAAACAAGTGTACTGGTGGACGCCGGAAATCGCGCAGTTGCGCGCGGAGTGCGTTACCGCGCGCCGCCGGTACACCAGGTTCCGCCGGAGGCGTCGCCGCCCAGACGATGCGGCTGCCCGAGAGACGGAGCTCTACGATGGGTACAAGGAGGCCAAGAGGGCCCTCCAGACGGCCATCAAGCGGTCCAAAAAGCTGGGCCGCGATGAGCTGATGGAGACTCTGGAGCGGAACCCGTGGGGGCGCCCGTACCTTATGGTAAGGGGCAAATTACGCCCTAAGGCGCCCCCACTGACTCAGAGTCTCCAGCCGGAGCGGCTGGAGGAGGTCCTGGACTCCTTTTTCCCGTCGAGAGCGGAGGAACACATTTCTCCGCGCATGGCTCCGTCTCAGGCGCCCAACGCGGAAGGCAGCGAGAACGACGTGCCCGTAGTCACCGAGGGTGAGTTAGGGGCGGCTGTACTGCGGCTTAAATCCCGCAGAAACACCGCCCCTGGACCCGACGGCATCCCAGGCCGAGCGTGGGTCCTGGCTCTCGAAGAGCTTGGGTCTCGACTAATTGGGCTCTTTAGCGCATGCCTCGAGAAAGGCCAGTTTCCCAAGGTCTGGAAGACCGGGAAACTGGTCTTGATTCGAAAGGCGGGGCGGCCGGCAAATTCCCCATCAGGGTACCGGCCGATCGTGTTGCTCGACGAGGTGTGCAAGCTCTTTGAGCGCATTATTGCACAACGCCTCGTCGGGCACCTCACACGCGTGGGGCCTGATCTGGCGGATAGCCAGTTTGGCTTCCGTCAGGGACGCTCCACCGTGGACGCGATCATGCGCATTAGAGGCCTGACGGAGGAAGCAGTTTCACAGGGTGAGGTGGTGGTGGCGGTGTCTCTCGACATCGCCAACGCATTCAACACCTTGCCCTGGAGCTGCGTCAGGGAGGCGCTTATCTATCATGGAGTGCCTCCCTACCTTCGTCGAATTGTCGGGGCTTATCTCTCCGAGAGAGCCATAACTTACCCGAGCTGGCTAGGGCCGGGTCGGCGAGATGTGTCGTGCGGTGTTCCACAGGGATCGGTTTTAGGGCCGCTCCTGTGGAACATCGGTTACGACTGGGTGCTGCGTGGTCCGTTGCTCAGAGGGGTCGGCGTAACGTGTTTCGCCGACGACACCCTCGTTACGGCGCGGGGAGCAACGCACCGTGCCGCAGCACTTAAGGCCACGGCAGGGGTTGCTCAGGTCGTGGGTCGGATTCGGCGGCTGGGTCTCGAGGTCGCCCTTCACAAATCCGAGGCTCTGTGCTTCCACGGACCTCGGATGGGGCCACCTGCGGGATCCAGCCTACAGGTGGGGGGCGTCAGCATCGGCATCGAGCCCTCGATGAAGTATCTGGGGCTCGTACTCGATGGCCGGTGGAACTTCGGACACCACTTCCGAAGTTTGGTCCCAAAACTGAGGGGAGCATCGGCCGCACTCGCGCGGTTGATGCCCAACATCAGGGGACCCAACGCTCCCTACAGGAGGCTGTACCTTGGGATCGTGCGAAGCATGGCCCTGTACGGGGCTCCCGTATGGGCGGAGACCCTGACGGCCAGCAATGAGGCTAGACTGATGAGCCCGCAGAGAGTGATGGCCGTCAGGGTGATAAGAGGATACCGCACGATCTCCGGTGAGGCGGCATGTCTCCTAGCCGGAACCCCTCCATGGGACCTGGAAGCGAGAGCCCTTGCGTCACTGTTCAGATGGCGCAAGGAGGCGCTGGAGCGGGGCCAAAGGCCTGCGTCTCGAGAAATCGAGGCCCAGCGGACCCTGCTCCACCAGGAAACCCTGGAGACATGGAAGATGCGACTTGAGCAACCAAAGGGGGGATTCGCCACAATCGCGGCCGTCAGACCGGTAATGGACGAGTGGCTGGAGAGAAGACACGGTGCTCTCTCCTACCGGTTGACACAGATGCTTGCCGGGCACGGTAGCTTCGGTAGGTATCTGTGGCGAAAACACCGGGAAACCACGGCCGAATGTCAGCACTGCGAGGACCGCAGCGATGACACAGCGCTCCACACGCTGGTGGAGTGCACGGCGTGGGCACAACAGCGACAGGTCCTCGTAGTGGGTCTGGGCGTGGACACTCTCTCGCTTGAGGCCATGGTGCGAGCCATGCTCTCCAGCGGGAGTAAGTGGGACTGCGCCGCCTCTTTCTGCGAGCAGGTCATGCTCGCGAAGGAGGCGGCGGGCCGGGTGCGGGAGAGAACTCTCCCACCCGAGTTCCGCAGTCGGCGCCCTGGGCGCCGCCGACGTGTCTTCGCTGAGGACTATCGGCCTCCATGACCGGGGGTCTGAGGACGGTGAGAGGGCCGCTCACCGTCCTTACAGAGGCAGGCCCATGACGGCAGCGTGACGTGAGCACTCACGCACGCCCCCCCTTAGAAGCGGGGTCACACCCGAAACCCCCCATAGACGCGGGATTGCACCCGAACCACCCCCTGGGCGAGGCCGCATTGGCGGCCGTAGGTCTGTTGGGAGTCACGGGACATCCTTCCTGAGGGCTTACCCGGGGCTCTCAACCATAGGCTGTTGGGCGTTACGTGAGGTTTTTTTTAGTCGGTAAGAGTCCGGCATAGCATCCTACGAGGATTTTCCCTCACGTTAAAAAAAAAAAAAAAAAAAAAAAAAAAAGCTGTAATCCAAAATAAATATTATTTATTATTTATTTACACAGTTGATTGACGGCACCCGGTGGAATCTCCTGCACACACTGAATAACACCACTAATCACAACATCCACCCCGAGCGGCCTAGCCCTACCGCAACCCCAAAAAGGCATAGAAAGGCAACCGAATGCCATGATACAGCACAAGTAATGCTATTCAATGTGTATTAAAAATAAATATATCAACGGAAAGAGAAATCCTACCACTCGTTTATACTGGTTGAATTTATAGTCGTTTTGGAACGGAAAGGTTTAGGCCCAGTTTCGATAACAGAACCGATCGGCACTGTCAATTTGAAAATCAACAATAAAAAATTACGAAAATGTCAAAATCTACATCGTTTGCCAAAATCAAAACGAGAACACCTGGTTATTCCTTTAAATTTCACGAAATACGTTTACTACGATTTTCTACTACAATTTTTCATTCAATGTCTAACCAACGTTCCAATCAGTACGAAGAGTCAACGCGCCGGGAAAATTCGACCAATCACAACGCATGAACGCATCGGTCCACGTGGACTCGTTGCCAAGTAACGTCGGTAGGTACTCGACTAGTTACGTCTTGTAGGTAGGTAAATGCGCTCGGCCGACCGCGCCGCCGACCGGCGACCGCGGCGCGCAGTTCGACTATAACTCGCGCGCAGTATTGTCGTCGCGATCGACTTTTATTTGTGGTTGGAAATAAAACGATTAGTTTACACTCGAGAGTACGAATCTCGTGATGAATTACACAGTGCGATAGTGGACGCCTTTGAAATAGTGAAAAGTGACAGAGACACATTGAATAAACTAAAAGACAATAGCCTAAAACGTGCCCGTTTGTGTATCGAACGTTCTGGACTCCATTTTGAGCAGTTGCTAAGGTACAGGGAAGTCTAAATAAACTGTGAATAGGTAGGTCTAGGTATTTAAGTTGATTATTTTGTAAATAGCTCCAATTTTTTAAATACGCCGGAAATACTCCCTATTTGTTCGTGTTTATTTTCATTATTATTACATAAACCTTATTAATTCACCGTAAAATAGAACAATATTAAAGTATCCCCGGTCCTAAGCCCGCGTAAAGTATCAAGGAGAAATTGGAGTCCTTTATTATTATCTAAGTACCTATTATTATCGAAACGATGCATTCGGCCAATGAACTGATCACATGGAGACGCGCCGCGGCGTAGTAGGTACCTATGGGTTTCGGAGTTTCATTCATTGAAAAGTTCAATGAATAATAGAAGCGCTACTAATGTTTCAACTCGAACGAGTGATAAAGATTACATAGAAGTCATTTTTTTATTATAACCTGCACAGCTGTTTTGACACTCCGAAATGGTTCCATTATTGATTCCGAGTAACCCCCTCTCGGGTCCAGAACGACTATAAATTCAACCAGTATATGTATATTATAAATGTGTGTGTGTTTTTTTTTTTTTTAATTTTCTGGTTCTCAATTACTGTCCAAATGGACTATGCTGAAATTCTGTACAGGAATACTTTCTAATCTGCATAAACATACTTTTACCCTGGGTATGCTCCCAACGGGACCGGAAACCAAAATTCGTGTAAGCAAAGCGACGAGCATCACAATAAAAATTTATGCAAATTATAGCCAGTAGGTATACGAGTATAACCACCCAGTGCCATCACTCTCACTGTGTACTCTTCTGTTCAGATAACAAGAGGTTCTTGTATTTAACTTTAAAAGTATATTTTGATTTTAGGACCCTAAGTGGCGGTGGCAGGTCATTTCAAATCTTCATAGCTGCATATTTTAGACACCCTCGAAACGATGAAGTCTTATGTCTTGGCACTGATAAAATGCCTGTGGTTGACCTAATGGGATAATTGAAATGACTCTGCCTAAAAGTTAATTTTTCATAAAGGTAGGCACTTGTGTTGGAAATATTCTGGCGAGACTTCTTGGTACATCGTGAGGGAAAAGCACTTTCTTCCAATCTTCATCTTCAGAATCAGAAATGGATAACGACACATACTATTGTTTATCGATAACGTTTATATGTATAGCGAGGCACCTCCTTTCCTCCTGTTCCTTTCTTATGGTTTCTTTTTCAGGGGTATCAGTCCATATTGCAGATTTCCTATTCTTTCGCCCTCAGCATGTGGATTTACGATGCGGTGCTTTTGGCAATGTCCTGATTACTTTTGGCGAAAGAACTGAACTAGTAGACGGTATTGCTAGTTCTGTTAAAATAGTATTGAACAACGGCTGTTGAGGTAGTGTCGATGGTATATTTACATTAGATTCAAGGATCTTTCGCGTTTGGTATCGATAGAGTGAAAGTTACAAGCTTTTTTATTTCTTTGCCTGATTCATCCTTACATTTTTTTTAAAATTAATCCAGCGCAAGTCTACTATCTTTGTTCTACTTGCCACAACTTCACGAACTTCTCGCAGTAAACAGCAGTCGTCGTACAATTTATCCTCATTCATTGACACATTCAGTAAAGCACCCAGATCTTTTGATTCATTTCAGTTAATTTCTTCGTCCATTGTCAAAATGTTCACTTTCAAATAGTTCACTTATTCAAATAGGTCAAAATCTTCTTTAAAAGTATTTTGATCACTCTCCGTCGACTTCCTTATCATTCTTTCTGTTAGTAATTTTGGTTCGCAAGTCTGTCATAATCATGTGTAGTTCAGTGCATGTTATACTGTCACTCTCTAGTTTTTTAATGGACGTATCAAAAATTTACATTATATTGTGAATAAAATAGCAGTATGTACAGTGGCGGATTTGCCGCTAGTAGGCCATTCAATTTTTGCCGCCCCTACTGACTTTTGAAATTCAATACGTTAGTTTAATCCCGTTATTAGTATGATTGTGAACTTATTGATATTTCTGTCAGTTCCTAGATTATTTTTGCAACCCGCTATGTACATATGAGTTTAATGTTGACCTAACAAGTTTATTTGACAGGCAAAACGAAAAACCCCCGACTTTCAAGCGTAAAACCTCTGTAACTTTCGGCTCAATCGATTTTCATCAAACATGTGTAAGAACACTCGCCCGTAGAACACCTGTAATACAAAAAAAAACTAAATTGAAATCGGTTCATTTGTTCGGGTGCTACGATGCCACAGACAGACAGACAGATACGTCAAACTTATAACACCCGTCTTTTTGCGTCGGGGGTTAAAAACAGCAGCATGTACTAATCATAAGGTGGGGAAAGGCATGACTTAAAAATACCCACACTATATAAACACAGACAAAATAATGTTTTTGTAAAATTTTTTTTTTGCACCTTATGCTACGTTTACACGCTTGCCAATCCTTGGCAAACGGCAAACAGCCCCAAGTCATCACAAATCTTGTTTGCCGTTTGGAAGGCGTTTACACGCTTGAGAATGTGTCAGTCTGCAACCTATCTCCAAGCACGGCGGACACCGAACTTGTCACGGCTATTGCATTTCGTTTAATGTACTTTTATTTGAAATGCAAGCAAAGTGAAACAAAAAAATAGAAAAGCTCGACGACCACGAAGATGGTGGATGCTAATAATGCTCCAGAAACGAAAGACTCTCCTCATTCGACTAGCCACTCATTTTTTATTTATTTAGGACGAGCAAGCAAGCGTGTAGTCGCCGCGAGATCACAATGGCTACTAAACGCGGACCAACGTGTAAATGCGTCTCAAACGTTTGCCGCAAACGCCATTTGATCTGTGTCAAAAAATCGACACTCGACTGGCTTGGCAGCAAGCGCCGACAAACTCACGCAAGCCAAGCCAAACGCCTTCTTTACACGCTTGTGATTGTCGACGCTTGCCAAGGCTTGACAAGCGTGTAAACGTACCATTACAGTTTAAAAACAATACAAACAATTTCTTTTAAAATATAACATGTTAACAATCAGTTAATGGTGACAGACAATGAGATCAAATAAGTTTTACATTATTTTCTTGCGAGATTTTAAATTTGCAAAATCATCAATTATATCGTCGTATGAAATCTTTTTCATAAGTTCTGACTCTATGCACAAAAGAGATAAAGCATTAAGCTTTTCTTGACTTAAAGTAGATCGTAGATAGTTTTTAACCCGTTTTAAGCAAGAAAAGCTTCTCTCACCTGAACAATTTGTCACTGGTGTGCACAGAGCCATGCGAAGTGCTATATCCAAGTTTGGATAAATATGCTCCAAATTCTGTTTTCGCAGAAACAAAGATAGACTTTGTAATGATCCAGAATCTGGTTTTATCGAAATTCTTTCAGAAGAAAGGTGGCATTGAAAGTGTAAGCATTCCTGAACTAAATCAGATTCTAAATCATTAGGATACATTTTTTCCAACGAAATGGCTTTTTCCGTTAGGGTCGATGGTAACTGGTAACAATTCACTCATTTTGGTTAGAAATGAAAACTTGTCGTTAAACTCGTGGTAGGCCTTTTGTCGTTTCTCTACCTCGGTAACGAGCCGATCTACGAGGACGAGAAACGTATTAACCCTAAAAGATTCACTTGCAGTCATTATAATAACTTCTTCAGATGTTTCATCAAATCTTTTTTTTCTTGTCGGTTGTCTTTTTCCAATGATTGTATATTGCTTCGATACGCTTAATTCCATCGCTTTTCTTCGAAATAATTAAAATTCTCTCGTTCAGCTACAAAAAACTTACGGAGTGATTCGTAAAGATCGGCAACGGTGATCAAATCTACAGTGGAGGCCTGAATTTGAAGACTCATTTTGTTTATTCTTTCCAAAAAAAACATTCCACACAAGTACCATTAGCGCCGTTTCCAGTTTCTCCAAATTCGAAAGTATTCCCGCCGCTTCTTGTCGCGTTACAGGCTTTTCAGTACAATCATCTTTGATTGATTTCAAAGTCTGAATAACTGCGTGCCAAGAATCTCTTAAACATTTACATGCGTCCTCTCTGGCTGACCAACGTGTCAAATTCACTCTCTTCAGGGTTTTGCCTTTCCTGATTTCACTCATTAATTTAAGCCGGCGTTGTGTCGAGTTTACAAAAAAAACGAAAATTTCCTGTAGCAGCATAAAAAAGCGACAAGTTTCTGAGCATGCTTCAGCAGCCGCAGTTGCCACTAAATTTAAAGAATGGGCAGAACAAGGCACGTAAAGTGCAAATGGTGCTTGGTTTCGAATTTTTGCCTGCAAGCCATTTTACATGCCAGACATGTTCGCGGCATTATCATATGACTGTCCACGACAGACCTGTATATTTATGCCCAGTGTTTCGAGTTCCGAAATAATGACTGAAAACATTTCGTCAGCTTTATGTCCTACTGACGGCAAAAACTTGCGAAATCTTTCACACGGTTCGGCTATCGGCTGATTCCAAAACGTATCTAATGACAAGGGTAAGTTGATCCACGTGTGCTATATCTGGTGTTGAATCGATGATTAGAGAAAAATATTTCGCTCTTCTTATCTCGTCTGAAATCTGTTTTAAGACTTTTTGCCCCATCAAGAAAATAAACTCATCGCAAACGGCTTTGATTAGTAATTGGTATTGCCTGATCCTTGATTCCCAAATCGTTCAATATGACTGGCTAAAAAGGATCGAACTCCGCTAACAGTTCCAACATCATACAATAATTCCCGTTATGTGGATTACCGATCTTTTCATTTTTCCCTCTGAAAGCAAGGCCTCTTAAACACAGTCGCTTAACTACAGCAACAACTCTCTTGAGAACATTTCTCGAATAAGTAATTTCTTCATCAATATGGACCTGTAGTAAATTGTCGAGTCGGCCATCAATTGCACGTCTGGTTTTCATACTAAGAATGCTCGATTTATGACGTGCAGAGTTTTCATGCATAACTACTCGGTGTTCTGCGTTTTTCCAGTCATTAAATCCTTCGTTCTCGAACTGAGTCTTATTCTCCAATGGACCGAATGCCAAACAGGGTCCGCAATATACAGATCTTTTGCTTTCAGAATAAACATGCCAATTTCGATCTCTCACTTCATTATTTTTAATTTTTCTTTGGAAGATAAAATAAGAAACGACGCCGATCGCCATATATTTTCTCACTTTTAGATAAATCACAAGATTTGTTTTGATCAAAGCCGGACCTTGCGATACTCTCCCTTAAGGTATCGTTAATTTCCCACAAAGCTGGATCTTTGTTTGGATTTACTGTTGTTAGCACTTGCTCATTACTTGTACTTGACGTCGGATTCGGAGACGGCTCTTCGATAGTCATACTCATACTTATTGATGATTCCTCTACCGCCTCGTTGTCAAAATCATAATTATCCGTTTTTTTAGAAGCAGATTGTTCAACAGGCGACAGTTGTTGTTGGGCCGCAGAGTTAGAATCCGTTTCATTTTTTTTAGATTGAGTTGTATCAGTGCATGTGGTTGAAGTTCCTGGTCTTACGACTCTGCTTTTATTTCCACTTTTAAGAAAACTGTCCATTTTTATCGTTTTACGGATAACCTGTTCTTGTTCTTCTTTTTTCATTTTCGCCTTTTTTTATACTCTGCTCCACTAAGTCGCTTTCTCCCATCACTCATTCTAACGATTTTTTATTTTATAACTGAAAAAAAAAAGACAACATTTTGAGTTTACTTTCTCGTAGGTACATAAGTACCAGTACCTTCGTTCAGTCGTGAATACTTACCTAAATTAGCAAAGGAAATGTAAACTAATATCAATTGACGGTTAAGTACCAAACAATGCTAAAAACGTTATCGATTGTCCTGCGTCATCGTCATCCATCGGCTTACCGCAACTTTTACCACCTTGTTGGAGGCCTACCCACTCTGTCTTCCGGTACGTGGACGCCATTCGAAACCCTTTCCGCCCGGTTGACTATCGGGTTCTGCGAGCAATGTGACCTGCCCTTTGGCACTTGAGCTTGGCAATTTTACGGGCAACATTATTTGATATAGAAAAGCAATGTGTTAGTAACGCATGCTATTTTTATTTTTATTTTTTTATACCACTAAGGTGGCAGACAAGCATACGGCCCACCAGAAGGACTGGTGGTCACCGCAGCCTATGAACGTTTGCAACACCAGAGGCGCCACACTCGCGCTGCCGACCCTGTAAAAACCTTCTTAGACCCCTTTTGAAGAACCCCATACTGTAGGCGTTTGGGAAAACCGAGGCAGGAAGATCATTCCACAACCTAAGCGTTCGCGGAAGAAAACCCCTATCGGATCTAACCGTGCTCGAACGCTCCGGACGTAGGGTGTGAGGATGAAATCCCTGTCTATGGCGAGCGGTGCGATGATAGAACGTAGCCGTGGGCATCATGTCAAACAATTCCTCAGAGCACATACCATTGTACAGGCGGTAGAACACGCATAAGGAGGCAAAGTCTCTCCTGTCGCGAAGAGATTCAACACCACCTGTCAGTATAGGATCGTTGACAACTCTCACAGCTCGCCTCTGCACCGAGTCAAATGGACGAAGCTGATATTCGGGTGCCCCCGCCCAAAGGTGACAGCAGTACTCCATGTGTGGCCGCACTTACGACTTATAGAGAAGCAGTGTTTGCGCCGCAGTAAAGTACCGCCGCGCCCTGTTAAGCACACCAAGCTTCTTGGACGCCAGCTTGGCCTTGTCCTCCAAATGACTGCGGAACTGAACGTCACTGGAGATGTCAACACCAAGGATCCCTATACTTTTAGAGATGGAAAGAGATGTGCCCTGGAATTGTGGCGCTACAGTAATTGGGGCTTTCTTAGCGGTGAAGAAACACGCCTGTGTCTTCGAAGGGTTGAACTGGACAAGGTTTTGTCTACCCCAATCGGACACTCTAGTAAGAGTAGCCTCGATTTCAGACACAAGCTGTTCACGACTCTCTTCCACTGCGTCCCGAGAGATACCGGGGCGGCCTGTGTAACAAGTGTCCCCCGTACTGTCGTCTGCATAACAATGAATGCCGTCAATAGACAACATGTCATTGATATGCAGCAGAAACAAAGTAGGGGACAACACTGACCCTTGCGGTACTCCAGCGTTAATGGCCATGCAGTCAGAACAGCTGCCGTCGACAACAGCCCTGATGCTTCTACCGGCCAAAAAGCTGGACACCCATCCGCATAATCTCTCGGTCAGTCCGTAGGAGGGCAATTTTTTAAGAAGACCACGGTGCCAGACCCGGTCAAAGGCTTTAGAAATGTCGAGGCTCACTGCTAGAGCCTCGCCCTTACTCTCGATAGCCGTCGCCCATCGGTGTGTGAGGCACACGGGAAGATCGCCCGTCGAGCGACCGTGACGGAAACCGTACTGCCGGTCACTGAGCAGGTCGTTTTCCTCAAGGTACCTCAGGAGCTGTGTATTAATTACACGCTCCATCACCTTAGACAATAGGGAGGTGACGGCTATAGGCCTGTAATTGGCCGGGTCGGTCCTATCACCCTTCTTGGGCACAGGATGCACATACGCGATCTTCCACGACGCCGGGACTTGTCGCATGGAATATGAAAGCGTGAAAAGACGTGTAAGTACCGGACACAACTCTGGACCACACTGCTTAAGTACCACCGCGGGTATACCGTCCGGCCCACTCGACTTATGAACGTCCAGAGAACGAAGCTCCCGTCGGACGTCCCGCTGCGTAAATTTAACTTCCGGCATGGAAGTTCCACACCACGGAACGTCCGGCGGGACAGCACCCCCGTCGCTCGTCGTCGATTTTGGTACAATTACATTGTTCAATTGTCTCAAATAATAAGTTAATAAAGTTTTTTGCGCTCTTGTAGAGGTGACGTTTTGTAGATAGCAGTGTTTGGTATTTAACCGTCGAGAGTATAATAAAACAATCAAGAATCAACAAATTTTTTTTTTGTTGCAAGCTTTTATTATGAGCGAATATTGTATTGTCGTCTGACTTACGTAAGCATTCAAAATTTCAGCTCAATCGGTCGAGGGTAACTCGGTCAAAACTGAGTTGAAAGATTTTACTCAAACAAACAAATAAATAAACGTAAAAGCTTGTAATAATAAATAATTGAATTTCTACGCGAAACAGCATCAAGTTGAATTGCTGATTCGTTAGTTTTATTGTAAAACATTACAATCACTTACCTATAAGTATGTATTGTATGTATGCACCAGGGATGCGATGTTATGAAATTATTTATATAAAAAATGTAGCACACAACCAGAAAAATCTTCTCTCGAAATTCGAATATTATTAGAAATTGCAGGACGAATTACCGACCGAAGTGACTTTTCATTTGTTTTTGATTGCCGGTCCGCTCTATATCTATCTCTCTCGCTGGTATACCGTCACAATACCAGAAATTATAATGCCTTTACTCAAAATATCGTAGCCCAAAATACCCGAAATAGAAATATCAATATTCAAAAGGCAAATATTTATAGTATAAATAATTTAAAATGCCTTACGGTCGAATAACCGAAACCCAAAATATAAATTTATCAAATACCTTATCCTAAAATGTTCAAACACAAAATGCCTTTTTTTTTAACATGATTGAAATCCTACATGGATGCTATATATCTGTGAATGGTTAACACCCCGACTCAGAGTATCCCGACTCGGATAGGTTAGGTTAGAAGACTAAGGCGGGTTTTTTTGATTTTTCGTTAGCCCACTGCTGTAGTAATTTTGTAACTCTGAATCAAAGTTATCATGAGAGATCAAAATCCTACATGGATACTATGCCGGACTCCTACCTTCAAAAACCACACGTATCCTACATAACAGCCTACAGTTGGGAGCCCCGGGTAAGCCCTCAGAAGGATACCCAAGGACCAACAGATCTACGGCTACAACTGCGGCTTCACTTAGGTGGGGGGAGGGGGGGGGGGGTTGTAAATAAGTTAAAGCCAAATAACAAAACGTGTAAGTGACAGTGACATATGAAAATTTCGGTATTTTAAATTAAGGATATTTGAAAATTTGTATTTTGAATTCTGATATAATAATTATTTGTATTTTAACAGGTTCCCTGTCCCATGTGTAGGTGATTTCAAAAGCGTTTTCGTAATGGACGTGGCAGAATAAATTAGATTACATTGTACATGAACGTGTGGGGAACATTGTCTAGTTCAAAATGAAGTAAAAAACTGTTGTGATTTATTCTTCTTTTTTTATATTTTCAACTAAGTAAAACAAACTTTCAGCATTATATAGTTTCTTTATTACACAAAAATGAAAATTAAAGAATGGGATATACAGAAAGATTTAACTTTATTGCTTATTGTGAACCTCATTGAAGCAAGACAAACAATAAGCTTTGCCACACGCCAAGCACTCCGTGTGCACCTGTTTGGCTTTCAAAGGATTCCCTTCCTCTTTTCTTTTGGCGTAGCATTCAATACAGCGTCGGCGAATGAGTTTACCATCTCGCCGCGGTATTTCTGTAATATGATGCTTTTTGGAGGCATTCGATATTGGCAGGATTGATGGTCTTGCTGGCTGTTTTTTCTGAGCTACCTCACCAAGCCAATGACGAATCATAGTCTCCTGTATCTCCAAAATAGTAACAGAAGATCCAGTAGCTTCATGAAAAATCACCCTGGTATTTACTAATGCTGCTTGGAAGAGTAAGTCGTATGCAATTTTCTTGTACCATGTGAGGCTTTTCCTTAGTGGTGAATAGTAGCTGCCTAATTGATCTGCTACGTCAATCCCTTTCTTAGCCTCGTTGTAATCCATCACCATATTTGGTTTTAACGAAGCTACTCTCCACGAAGACACTTCTGACATTCCGTCGTCATGGCAAGTCGATATCATCAAAACATCTCGTTTATCGTGCCACTTCAAAACAGTTACAAAATTATTCATTTGTCTTGCCACAACATCGCCACGTTTTAGTTTTTTTTTTGTCACTGCTTCAGGAAGATTTCTTTTATTTTTCCGCAATGTGCCACATAAATCCGTGTTTTTATCTTTTAGATATTTTGCTAGGGCTACTCCAGTATAGTAATTGTCTGCAACGATTAGTCTGCCTTCGTTTAAAAGTGGGAAACACAATTTCGCCACGACAGATCCTGGTTTATCGAGATCGTCTATTACGGCTCCCGCTCCCGCGTGTATCGCATAGGACCACGTATAGCTGTTGGTTGACCACATTTTATAAATTTTTACCCCATATTTATGGGATTTCGATGGATTGTATGTTTTTATGTGCAGTCGACCTTGGTGGTTTATTTGTGATTCGTCAACAACAATTGTATCGCCGGGCACGTATAAATCACGAAATTTACCAATTAGCTGATCTACAAGAGGTTGGATGCGATACAAAACGTTACCGTTATCCGGTTGAACGTCTGCGAAATGCCAGCAACGAAGTATAGTGGTGAATCTATTGTACTGTGGTATGGAATCCGGGGGACGGCCTTGGATTTAATTAGTTCTTACCTTAGAGATAGAGTACAGAGAGTAGTTATAAATGGTAAACAGTCAAATGGTTCTGCTGTAACAATGGGGGTGCCTCAGGGTTCAATTCTGGGACCTTTTCTATTTTTAGTGTACATAAATGATCTCCCTCACCTTATAAGAGACGATCACGAGGTAGTTTTGTTTGCTGATGACACATCTTTAATATTTAAAGTTGAACGTGGACAACGCGATCTTGACGAAGTAAACAATGCCCTCTCTAGGGTAGTCCACTGGTTTAACGCTAATAATTTATTGTTAAACGAAACTAAAACAAAATGTATAAGATTCACCTTGCCAAATGTTAGGCTCGTTAACACCAGTATTAGGATTAGGGATGATCAAGTAGAATTGGTCGATGAAACTGTCTTTCTGGGCATAAAGTTAGACTCCAACTTGCAGTGGGGGCCTCATATCGAGAAAGTCTCGGGCAGACTGAGCTCTGCAGCCTATGCCGTTAAAAAGATCCGACAACTGACAGACATTAGAACAGCGCGTCTTGTCTACTTTAGCTACTTCCACAGTGTCATGACCTATGGCATACTATTATGGGGTAACGCTGCCGACATCGAATGTATCTTTGTGTTGCAGAAAAGGGCTGTCCGGGCTATCTATGGTATGGGGTTTCGGGAGTCATTAAGAGAAAAGTTTAAGGATATCAACATCCTTACTGTGTATTCACAGTACATATATGAAAACTTATTATATACTCATAAAAATAACAGTAAATTTATTAAAAATAGTGATATCCATAACCTAAACTTAAGAAATAAGAATAAATTGGCTGTACCTAGATTTAGGCTTAATAAAATAAGCAATTCTTTTGCGGGTAATTGTATTCGAATGTACAATACATTGCCGACAGCCATAACAGGTTTGTCAGTTAATAAATTTAAAAAACTAGTAAAGCTTAAATTGTGCCAGAAAGCTTATTATAGCATTAAAGACTTTCTAGAAGACAAGACTGCCTGGCAGTGACACGAATTGCTCCTTTCTACATTAAAAAAAAAACTGTATTAGATACTAAGATGAATAAGAGGGACCGGACTGAGTTTCTTGGGGTGTTCTTCTCAGTCTGTAGCATTTCCGAACCCCCGGTAGAGTCACAAAAATTTTGACAAACCTAAATAATTTTTTAAAAATTTCAAAGGGAATAAATTTTATTTTATTTTATTTTATTTTTTTATTTTATTTTGTACGAATGCGATATTTGGTGGATAAACGGGGTGTAATATAAAGGATCCATTTTCCAATAATGTTCTATAGAGGGTTTTTTGTCTACCTCCATATAAAGAATTACAGCAAAGAATTTTTTCATTTCATTGTTATCTACAGGAACCCACCGAGACACTCTTGAAAATATTCCTGTTCGTGCTAGCTTCAACATGTCGGCATATGCATTGGTTTTTTGTACCATATTTTCTATAATTTCTTCATTTATAAAATACTCCATTATATTTGCTATGGTAATGACGCCCTCACTATTTGAAATTCCAGGAATATTTTGGATGCCAGAATTCCCTGTAAAAGGTTCTCTACCAATCGGAAGAATGTTTTCGGTCCATTGTCCATTGTCTATTATTGTATTATCCGCAATTTCACGCTCAAAGAAGAAAGAGGTGGACGGCTCTCTTACCGGTGATGGTTCGGAATGCTGACGAGGTGCTGTCCGCGATACTTCTAATTCTATATCACTCATAGTTTCTCCATCGTTCTCCTCTTTGTCTGTTGCCTCATTCACAGGTTCATATATCTCATCACTTCCATCACTGAAATCCTCTCCTTCACTTTCCTCTAACACCCGCTGAATGTCTTCAGCAGTATATGTTTTTCGAGAACCCATTTTATACGATGATGCAAGTAGTCCAATTAAATGAAACCAAATAAATCTAAGCAAACAGACACACTAAGTTTGGCGGTTTTTTCGTCAATCAAAGTCAAGTCAAAGTCAAGTTCAACCAAATGTCATAAAGTACAGTTATGAAGCAAATAGATCAGCTGTGAAAGTTTATAATAGACAATAAATTAGTCATATCATATATGTATGATACACGGGACGTATAAACTTAAAAATGAACCGTCACGCTCGTGTATCAGATGTGATGCAATGTTTTTTTTCTATTTTTCGCAGCCTAAATGTGTAAGGATACCTTCAAAATGATTAAATAATATACAAAAACACTCAACATAACATTTATTCGAAAAAAAAAAACCAAAATGTATGACGTGGAAATTTCACCATTGTATGGGGACAGGGAACCTGTTATATTTAGACATTTTACGGTAAGGTGTACTGGAATAAGGTATTTCGAATTCGGGTATTTTGGTCTAATGCATTTTAAGTAAAGGCATTTTGATTTCTGGTATTTTAATATATAACCCTCTCGCTCCCTACATCGGTTCGGCCGCGCGCGGCAACCCGACCGCGACGCCGCGCCGCCGAGCGGGCGCGTTCGTGGCTTGTGCTGTCAATTCGTCCAGCCAGAGTGCCAGACACTCTTAGCAAGCGGTCATGTCGTTCGTTCGCCTCCTGCGTTGCAACCGAAAAACTACTACGAAAATACATACGTACGTACCTAGTAGAAAAGAAATATGTATTTACATGTTGAAACATATTACACGTTAAATATCATTTTTATTAACCGACTTCCAAAAAAGGAGGCGGTTCTCAATTCGTCTGTATTTTTTTTTATGTTTGTTACCGGCAAATCGCTAGTAAAAGTTAAGCGATTTTGAAAATTCTTTTTTTATTTGAAAGCTGGTGCTTCCCATGTGGTCCCATATACAGGAAGTCAGAATCTGATGCTGGGATCCTGGAGTAATCGAAGAAATCCCTCGAATCGAGGGAATTCCTTAACGATTTACAGCAGTTACCTTGTGTTTGGGCTTGATTAATTTGTATTGGGGAGAACATTGCCCCTAGACTGATATAATTTCAGTCTACCCGTCACTAAAAATAATGAAAAAAAAAAAATTACCAAAAAAAAACCGACTTCAAACAAAAACTAAAAATTGAAAAATAAAATTAACTTAGCACAAAGTAATAGGTAGTAAATTTAGATTTATCAGATATCATTGACTGTAATACTGAAGTCGGTGCCAATATTTCTATGAGAGATTAATAATACCTACCTAAACCTATGGTTTTACTTGGCGCCGATTTGTTGTGAAGAGAAAATAAATAAAAATTAATAAATATATAAACTACTATTAATATTAATTTAAATTTAAATTTAGTAACTTTTACCTTCATTATTAAATATCATTTTTATAATGAAGGTAAAAGTTACTAAATTTAAATTAATATTAATAATAGTTTATTTATTTATTAATTTTTATTTATTTTCTCTTCACAACAATCAGATAACAGAAGATAATTAGCTAAGAACTACTTAAAGGTAAACAGAAAGACCAAGGCTTGGTAAATAAACAATATACACGAAGTTGTGGAGAGATGGTGCTCGTGCTAGGTTCCGAAGATCGTGTGTTACGAGTTTTTTATTTTATTTTTATTGAAACGCTATTGGAATATTTTAAAATTCATGATCATGTGATCATAAACTTACATAATATTCTAATTATCTTACTTATGCTGATAATAAGAATATGTACTTATTTTTATATTAACTGTATAAATCAACGATTAATAAACGCACTGATACTTAGGTACTTATGTAAGTACCTAAGTGTCAGTGCGTTTATTAATCGTTTATTTATACAGTAGATCCCGCGGTAATCCGGTCCCCGGCTAATCCGGCACCCCCTGTAATCCGACAGGACCTAATAGTAGGTACCTATCCATTTTTTGACGATCGTCACATTATCGCTAATGTAAACAATGCAATATTGAGCGGGTTTATAACTGAAATAATATTTTTTAGATCGCTGCAATCAGAATTATTTTATAATGTAAAAGTTATTAAATAGTTTGATCTTGTTTATTTAACTAAATTCGACATGTGTAGAATTTGTAGGTAAATCAGCGACAATAACACATGGAATCTCATTTTTGGATCTGAAATTTGTCGGATTACAAGGTACTCTTATGTAAAAAATTCCGAACTATAGGGGGTCTTGGTGAGCACTCTATAATCCGACAAATTGGATATTCCGACACTGCCCTGCAAAACGTTTGTCCGTTTACCGCGGGTCTACTGTACCTATATGGATTGTGTACACGTATAATTATAAAAAAAAACTGTAAAAAAAAAAATTAGCTGAAGGACAATGGGCAAAAATGTATGGCGCTTGTCCCATCGGCGGCCACATCTGTCCTATATATATTTTAGTCGACAATTATGTATATATTAAGACTGCAAAAAAATATTTCGGTAACTTGTTTGGATAAAAAGTTATAAAGGGTTGATCATATTAAAAAAATCGAATTAATTAAACCAATGGTACGTAAATAATAAAACGTAATGCACAAAAGCATAAGATAATGATGGGTTAAATAAAACTAAAGGTTTATTAATTATTAAATACATCAATTTATTGGAATGAAAACAAATACATTTCAAACACGTGGAAATGAATACTATCTAGCATTATGTGTCTAACCACATAATGCTTGTCTAAACACTACACTACGAAACATTATACAATGGCTAACAGCAAACAACTTAAAACTCAACACAGATAAATCACATTTAATGACTTTTAAAAATAGACTGCCACTATTGGCTAGCATTGATGTACAGTATGAGGGAACTGCTATTAAACAGGTGGAAACGACAAAATTTTTAGGTGTTACTATAGATAGTAATTTAAAGTGGCATACGCATGTTGAAGGTCTGTGTCTCAAACTAAATAAACAATCCTATGGCTAATATAAGCTGTCAAGAGTTGCCAACCAAGCTACAACAGTTACAGCATATCATGGTAATGTAGGATCCTTATTGAGATATGGAATTATATTTTGGGGCAATTGTACGGAGGTCGAGTTTGTTTTCAAAGCCCAAAAAAGGTGTGTAAGGGCAAACGGATAGCTGCAAGCCCTATTTCAAAAGCCTTAATATACTAACTGTGCCCTGCTTGTATGTCTATGAGGTGGCAATTTTTGTGAGAGTGAATGCCGAGTGGTTCCCTAAATATTCGAGTAAGCGCCTTAGTCACAAAGTCCATTGTCCTCAACATAAAACCGCATTATTCAGCAATAGTTTGCTTTGTATGGCGCCCCGGATATATAACCATTTGCCGAATGCCATGGCTAGAATTAGTAGTTTTGAACACTTCAAAACTGTATTAAAGCGTTTCCTACTAGAAAAGGCGTACTACAGTGTAAATGAATATTTATATGACCTAAGAAATGTTTAACGTGGTTTAGACCTACAGAGTAACGCGACGACCTTTTTGACTTAGAAAAAATTGTGATTTAGATTTTTCTTTTTTGACATTTTGTGACTGATTATATTTTAAAATGTGTTATGTTAATAATGTTCTGACATGGCTATTTTATTCTGACATCCAATTCGTAAAGTTATTTCAATTGACAGTTTTGACATTTTGTATACATATAGAGTAGGTAATAAAAGCACGATGAATCGTATTTATGTAACTAAGAAATCGTTTTGAATGTCTATGTATTGATTTGTACATTATCGATTAATATTTTTGTAAGGTTACCACCTATATTAATTGTACCTAAATATTAATTGTAAATATAATTTTGCATGCCTTTTGGTGGAATATGGAGATACTTGTATACTATTATTGTATATTTTAAAGACCTTTGTTTTTACCCATGTTCGCAAATGATTAAATGAATTATGAATTATTCCTTTAAAAAAAAAGAAAATAATGGGATTTAACTGTTGTCTACAATTACATCATTTAAAAAATGAGCTGGTAAACGAATTTCTTCTTCGCCCACCCTAAATACCACACTACACACATTATGTGGGCACAGCAACCAAGAGTGCGCTTACCGCTTAGACAACTACAATAATAGTTTTCTATGGCTTCTCTGCCGCTTTTTTGTCTATCTACAATAATATAGGAGTAATATATTTTTATTATATAATATAATTTATTATTATATTAATATATTAACACTTTACGGACAGTACCTACGTCGAGAACCGTACATCCTGACTCTCATAATATGGCACTACGGCTGTAGCCGGTGATTTTAAATGTATCAAAAGTGGAATTACGTTCACAGCCGAAGATTTTTCATTACACACATAGGAACGGCTTGACTCTGTGCCGTTTTAGGCTGTAATACAGACAGCTAGTGTCACATCAAGCACTCCGACGCGTGCACACAAGTTAAGTCTCTCACGCACACATTGAAGGACATCATGTCGTGACACTCCTTCTGTGGCCGGGCGATCTACCTACTACCGGTTACGTAATGGCCGTTACTGCCGCAACACTTACTTGAAAAATCTAATAATGTGGCAGTCCGTCCGCAGGCGTGATACTATTTTGTATGGAAAATTTGTGTGTCATATCACAATTTTTTAGGAATGGTTTCTGTCCGTGAACGTGTTAATATATATATTAATTATATATTAATATATTATTTTAGTATATTTTTATTATTATATATTTCGTATCTTCTTCTGTTTATCACGGATCGATTACATAAAATACACACTTGACGATTATCTGCCATTATTATAGGAATCTGCTTTAAAAAAGTCCAAAAAAACGAGCAAAAGTCACCAAGATAGATATTAACAAGTCCGATATGCAAGCCAGAGTCAAAAGAGATTGTCAAACAATAATAATCGCACAGTACTCAACGAAACAAATGTCAACGATAGACTGCGCTGTGCGCTTGAACATAACGGTAATCGTCGGGTCGAGAGTGCTTGTCGCTGATTGGTTGACGCATGAAACATGTAGAGACCGGTTTTAACAAAGGTCCTTAGACCATAAATAAAAAAGTATTGAATATTAGGGTACATAAATAAAATAAAAAAAAAATTGTATTTTAAAAATAGTATTTTGCCTATATTTTTTTCCCTAACGGTATTTCATAGTACTCCTTAAACAATATTTGTTGTCAAAAATATCCCCTTTTAAATGACACTAGTTTCATTGATGGCCGCTCATGGGCCGCAACGCCCATTGTCCTTTGCCGCCCCTCTAAATCTGCCGCCCTAGGCACCGGCCTACTTTTCCTATTGGTAAATCCGCCACTGAGTATGTAGCCTAATGGAAGACAGTTTTCATCTTTAAACGCTCTCCAAATGATTGCTGCACATTCATCCTAGCCTTCATTAAGAAATTACTGTCTACAAACCGGCCAGTTCAAAATAAGTCTGTCTAAAGCTGATAGCAACGAGAGCCATCGTGTTAGCACATGGCGTAAAATACATTTGTACTCTAAATGAGCGAAATCGAAGAATTTCTTGAGCTTTGCAGTTCGCTTGGCGAACGCGGAAAATTCGCTATAAACTTTAAATACCAACGACTCCACATCAAACAGTAATGCTTTGCATGCATGTTTTTTACAATTATGTAAAATGTGGCATTTACAATTAGCTTTCAAAATATTAGGATTTTCAGATCTAAGTTTTTGAAAAGCTGAGTTATGAATTCCGTAGTTGACTGAAGCACTATCTGCGGATAGATAGCCGTTATCCTGTAAAACTTTAGAGAGTTATGTTTTGATGGCTTCACTAGTTTCAGCAGGGTCTTCATTAAAGTCAAGTAAGTAAACCTTGTTTTAAACCATCTTAAAAACCATTGCACTGTTACTGGAAACATTTTTAAATTTCCTTTGTTAGAGGAATCTTTGCCAATAGAAAAATATGTCCTACTAGCTGACCCGCGCAACTTCGTTTACGTGATAAATAAAGAACCGCTCCACCGATTTTCAAACTTTCAACCAAACTTCACATAAACCATCTACTAAATAGACCAAACAAAGCCTAAACATTTGGTTTGGATAGGTGAGCCCGTTCTTGAGTTATAAAATTACAACGAAAATGGCATTGATTTTTATATATATAGTTATATATATAGATCATGCAATTCGTATAGCAGCATTTCTTGCGACAGTGGAGCTATGACATTTTCACAAATAGATGTAGCTTTAGTTCGGCCGCGCGCTATTTTATTTGCAACTTCTGAATCAGGAAACATTGTAGGAAACACTTGACTCGAGTAGCTATGATGATGTTTAACTCCGTGATAGACAGGATGTACTTCTGCGGCAGATATTAGATCTTCTCGTGTCCAACTGTCTTGAGTAGGAAAGCTAAATTAGGTTTGATGTTTATTTTTTTATTTAATCTGGCATTCCAGCTTTCAATTGCATTATTGGTTTTGTGCCGGACACCATCAAAACACCATTTATCACTGAAGAAAGATTGTAGCCAAGTCTTTTCAAAATAAATATTAAACTCCGCAATTTTATCATTGATTTTTAAGCATTGACTTAAAATATAAAGCCAGCCATCTGATCTATGTGTAATTGGTAAGTATGCTAGCGCCATACAACGCTTCACGTGTCCTCGCGTCATTTTCGATTGTTTCGTTAAGCCCAGTTTCTTTGCTTTTCTTTACACCGCCTGTTGGAAGTGGAAGATACATCCACGCAAGATTGCCTCTGGAAAAGCTTTTTGAGCTGCTAGCATGGCACTAGTTTCAAAATCTGTAGTTCTTGTTTTGGGATTAAACTGTGGAATCTGGCTTTTTATCAACTCAAAAAATATTTCGTAGTATAATTGTTGTTTTAATTGCATTTTTCTATAACATCATTCAATTTAATAGTATATTTTATATTCCACAAGAAATTCATGGTGGGTTCGCAGACTGGTCGAGCGGGGTTGGGTAGTATCCGGAGACAAATAGATAAAGACATTACAAAATCTTTTCTGGAGTAGGATGAGAGCAGTGCCTATAAGGTGCACGCGATGAACCTGGAGATGCAGAATGAATGGCTTACTCTGGGCGAATTTTGTATTCCCATGGCCTTGCAGTGGCGTACCTTATTGTACGACTGGTCGCCGGCTTTGCTTAAGTTCTACCTGAACGCGTTTCAATTGACCCTCCCCGACCCAAGTAATCTGGTCAGGTGGGGGAAAGCCACAGATAAAACATGTAATGCATGTGGAGAAGCGATTGGAACTGCTAGGCACCTGCTGGTAGGTTGTAGGACGTTACTAGACCGGGGTCACCATCAACAGTAAGTCTTAGAGCCTTCTTAAGAAATGTTTCTAAATCTAAATGAACAGATTTATTAATAACATTGTCATTAGTATCATCAATAGTAAGTTTTAGAGCTTTCTTAAGATATGTTTCTAAATCTAATTTAACAGATTTATTAACAACATTTAAGTCTTTTTCTTCCTTTAGGAAATCGAAGTGTTTAGGCATGTCATGTGTAGAGTAAGGTCATCTTTTACATATTGTAGTTTAATGAATCGGGCTAAATTATCAAACATGACATGTTTACAAGTTTGCCTATTTTAAGGTAATTTTAATACTGATCCAGTAGGTTTCATTGTGATCTTTGCAATACGATGGGATCATTTTACTGATTTGACGTAGTTCCCTGGCATGCTCATGTGTAGAGCGAGGTCATCTTTTACATATTGTTGTTTAATGAATCGGGCTAAATTATCAAACGTGTTTACAAGTTTGCCTATTTTATTTTATTTTTGCAATACAATGGGATTATTTTTGTACGGGTTCCGTACAGTTATGTTACTAGATTAATAACTACTAAAATGATACTACTAATTGAATTGTAAAGTAACTATCATTTATTGCTAAGTAATTAATTCATCTATAACAGGGCTCCCAACCTTTTCGTGGTCAGGGACCACTTTTATATTTTTCTTGTTAACAGGGACCACTATAAAGGCATAATTTAAACAAACTGTGATAATCAATCTAAAACTTAAAAAAACGCAGTAGGAAATTGCATAAACAGGAAACTTTCATATTTTTGTATTAATGTGATTTCTGGCTTGCATCTTCTTCACGAGATCTGTTAACCTAGGACTAATATTGTTACTCGTAAGGCGATTTCTCGGAGTTTCGTATAAGAAATTGCTTTTAAACACCAAACTTTTTGAATTTTTTGTGTTATTTTTGGATTCCTTCATTAACTTCACCAGCACCCGTGCTAAAAGGATTACGAAGGGGGGGGGGGGGAGGCTACTATTCTACTTATTCGAGGGGTGAAGAGACCCGCCACCGTCTAGGCCGGCTTCTGTGAAAGAGCGGTGAGCAGCCAACTCGCCGCTCTCAGACCCTCGGTCATGGTGGACGTCCGCGCCACCGACTACGGAACTCGGAATGGAGATTTTTCTCGCGCTGCATTTTTCGCGAGCATGACTTGCTCGCAGAAAGACACAGTTACGTCACACTTTCTCCCGTGGGAGACCAGAGCCCTTAACATGGTCTCCTGCGTGAGAATATTCACGTCCAGGCCCGCAACGAGGTCTTGTCGCTGCTATGCCCATGTAGTGCCGTATACCCGCTGTAGATACTTACCGAAGCACCCGTGCCCGGTAAACATCTGTGACACTCGGTATGTAAGGCTGCCATAGCGCTCGCCTTATTAGTGGTGAGTCCTCAGTTTGGTAGTGTACGTCGTACCTTCTATGTCTCCATGAGCTTCTGGCGAAACAGGTATCACTATGCCTCTATTTCTTTGGGCACAGGCCTGTGGTCCCGATTCAGCGCCTTCATGCACCATTGATTCAACGACGCAAGAGCCCTGTTTTCCAGGTCCCATGGAGGGGTCTTGGCTAGGAGACATGCCGCCTCAACGGATATCGTGCGGTACCCTCTCCTGACGGCCATCGCCTTTAGCGGGCTATGCAGTCTAGCCACGTTGCCGGTCGTCAGGGCCTCCGCCCATACGGGCGTCCCGTATAGTGCCATACTCCGCGCGACCCCGAAGAAAGGCAGGGAGCGTTGGGTACTTTTATGTTTGGTTCCAACCGTGAGAGCGCAGCTGTTGCCCCCTCTGTTTTAAGACTTAACTTCGGAAATGGTGTCGCTCTGTAATAATACGCTCAAAGAGCTTGCAAACCTCGACGAGGAACACCATCAGTCGGTACCCCAATGGCGTGTCCACCGTCCGCCCGGCCTTTCGGATCAGAACCAGTTTCCCACACTTTAGGCTTTAGGAAACTGGTCTTGAGCCAGGATCCACGCTCGGCCTGGAAACACATTCAATCGTGGGCAATCGCAGACTTTGTGTTGTCTTTGCTCGCCGAGCCAATGGGCGTACCAACCGCCCCCACTACCCGCGCTCTTCTCGCTCATTGCACGGCGACTAACGGCTCACCACCCTATACATTTTAAATCCTTCAGGGACCATATTTTCGCTCCTGCGGACCACTGGTGGTCCGGGGACCACTGGTTGGGAACCCATGACTATAAAATAAGATTTATTGCCAATGAGTACGTCGCCTTGCTGCTAGACGTGAACTGAACTTAGTATACGTAAATTAATAAATGTGAACGCGATGAGCCTGAACACCTTGAAATTGACGAGTATTAAGGATTATTATTGTAACCACCCTGTCTGGGAATAACTCCAAATAACAATTTTAAATGATCCTGACTTCGTCAGTAGGTTGCAATATATTTAAATAATGTTTTGTATAGATGTTTTAGGCTCTCAATGCAAACAATAAAACCTAGAAATTTTTCTTTAAAATTCTCATAAGTCGGATCACGTCTGTATTTCATTAATATTAGCAAACCAGAAATGTAGCTTTTAACTTTGTTCAGAACATAAAAAATGTTATCTTTATTATCCTTACGTTTAGGTTTTTTGAAACCGAAACGATCTCGTTGCCGAGAATTTAATAAATCGAAAAGACCATTTAAATTTTCTATTAATTGAAAGTGACTTCGGAACCAGAAAAATGAGACGACGGTGATGTTAGTCGGTTAAATTTATCTTTAAAATTCTCAGTCAAATCACGTCTGTATTTGATTAACATTAGCAAACCAGAAATGTAGTTTTTAACTTTGTTCAGAACATAAAAAATGTTATCTTTATTATCCTCACGTTTAGGTTTTTTGAAACCAAAACGATCTCGTTGCCGAGAATTTAATAAATCGAAAAGACTATTTAAATTTTCTATTAATTGAAAGTGACTTCGGAACCAGAAAAACGAGAACACGGTGATGTTAGTAGTTGTTCACTGTTTGAGTACATTTGCTACACTTATACTTAGTAACTGATGGGGAAGTTTTACTTTCATAATTTGATTCCTAAAATCAATATGTCTCGGAGTTAATTTACAGACAAAATGAAGTGTATCGCTCTTCTGTAAATGTAATCCCACCAAAAACATTCTGTAAAAAACTAGCCAAGTCTCGTTGGAGCTACGTGTTTATCTCTAAAAAGTAATGAGATCTAGACAAAGTCGTGCCAAGTCTAAGGTTCCTTACTGCGATTACTTTATTATTATAGTTAATGTTGTGTGACTTGGCCGTTGACACAAGGGTACAAAACAAGATGCTTCATGACACCATTGCACCAATCAGTCGCCAGAACCGCTACCCATTGACGATCGAAAATTGCCACTTGGAGAACGTCGACACCGTCCTCCCAGCACTTACTTAAGCAAATTTAAATTAAATTGGCTCTGCATTCCGAAGTTAGACCTGTAGGGTTTCGAATGGGTTGTGATGAATAAGTATTCTGGGACTTCATGTATAAAATATAAAACTGCAGACTGGTACCAGTTACACTATAACTAAATGAAATACTATACGATACAGATAGGACCTAACCCATAGCGTGCGGGGAGACGACTGCTGCGTCCAGCAAGTGTTTGCGCCTCGGTATACAAAACGAATGCGTCAGCAGTGTCCCTACAGACCTTAAAAAAAATAGCCAACTGGCTACTTTCAGTTTTGATCCAAGCTCACTGACAACATCACATAATGCTTCAGAAGCTACTCGATCTGCTTCTGATGCACCAACACCGTGATCAACGAGACTTACTGTTTTTTTCCATTCCATAAAGTTTGTTCACAGATAGCCATTTCATCTATTACTAGGTAACACAATAACCGTTTTTCGGACGCAAGGTGTTTACTTTTCAAAATTTTGAAAGCTTTAGCCTCCAACTTCCTGGTGTAGCATCAGTATTCTCAAACCATTTACCTAAAGTGCGTGGGTGAGGCAGAGCATCTTTGAAAATATTTCGTACGTACTTATTCTCTGTCGGCGAATAAAAATTTAAAGTTACAGCAAACGCCCTTTAAATAAGAGAATACTTAATCCTTGTATTGGAGATTCTTTTTTTAAGCATATATATAAACATATATATAAGTTCATCAAATCCACTGCTTCAGCTTTGAAAAATACATCATTAAACTACTCTTCTGGAAGATGCATCTTTTTCTTTACGCTTGTAATTGCTGACTTTAAAGAACTGTATTTATCTACGAGGCGTTACTAATTTCTTTTTAAATTCCTATTTTCTTTGGAAATAGTTAGCTTTTCATGCAACTGCCCTTCTAACTTTTCTTTTCAAAAAGTCTTCAGAGGTATATCAATAATTAATAGATTCCATGTCTGAAATTCTTTCATTTTGCTATGAGTTTAGTGAAATGTCACGACTTAATGTAGCAGACGCCTCCTATTACAATGGTAAACCATTAATAAAAAGTGAAAAATATTTTTGTATGATAAGGCAATGTTTAAACGGAATATTTGACTGCCTCTGTGGCGCTGTCGGTAGTGATACCGCCTGCGGCGCTGGAGGTCGTGGGTTCGATTCCCACCGGAGACAAATATTTGTGTGACCCATAAATGTTTGTTTCAAGAGTCTGGGTGTTTCTATGTATAATATGTATCTATTTAAAAAGTATATAAGTATTAATATCTGTGGTCTGATACCCATAACACAAGCAGGTTATTCCTAGCTTACTTTGGGATTAGATAGCGTTGTGTGAAATGTCCGTGAATATTTATTTATTTATTTATTTATTATACTAAATTACTGTAACAATAGGTCACAGCTCTCTTGTTTATTCTTTATAAACCATTTTTGTTGAGTATATGTCCACAGGTTGAAATTGATTTTCCATTGTCTTTTACGATCTCGTCAGCTGGAAATCTATTTTAAATAAATGTTTAGTCACAATAAAAACTCACAAAGGTTTTCTGTCTGCCGCAACAATTACTTACTCGCCCGCCATTTGCCAAAGTGTCAAATATGATAGGTGTGCCATCTTTAGAAAGTTATCGGGTATCATACGAGTATATAATCTATATTGCCAACATAAAACGAAATACGACTTATACAAGTTCTGTAAATCTTGTGTATTTAGTCTCCCGTAAGGATCAAGCCTAATCTATAAAATTAAACCTCTCTTTTGAAATGTTCATGATAACGAGCCCTTGTAAAATAAAAAGGAAGGATTGCGCAACCTAACACATTTACTGCATAGGCAGCACTAACTTGTGTGCAATGTTTTGTTGAAGTGACCGATCCCACCTGTCGTTCCACTGTCTTGCCACTTCCTTGTCAGGTCTTTGCACGTTAGTTACACCCGTCTCATAAACATTGTCTTAACAAATGTCTTGCATCTCTCATGTCTTGCGTCTAAAACCTTTAGCAAATTGTCATAGAATGCTTCAACATTTGTTTCATTAAAGCTTGTTGCTCTCGAGAGGCTTGTGGCCTGAGCGACCGCTACTGATACAGTAGGATTTTTTTTTATGAATGAACGGAACGGTGCCATTCTTCAGCAACCATACTATTTTCATTCCAAGTAGCTAGTTGCTATAGGTTGTATTTAGTTGCCAGTTTAAATGCAAGTTTACGCAACACTTTAGTAGAAAGGCCAAAATATATATCAGCGCAACGTGTGATATATTTATTCATCAGCCGTTCTTGTTCCTGAGAGCGTACTCGTCGCCAGTGCAGTCAATGAAACCCGAAGGTGTGCGGTAGACTGATTTAATAATATAACTACCTACTAAGAGTACAACTCAGTAACAGTAGATAACTTTTTGAAAATAATCTTCGAGACTGCCATCATATTCGAGATAATGTGACAAGATAAGATAAGATAATCATTTATTTGCTTAACATGAATATGCACACATATGTATACAAGATGAGAAAGAAAAGAATCTCTGGCTATTAGCCTAGACATCGCTAAAGCCTTTGGTAGGGTATGGCATGCGTCGCTTCTTTCCAAGCTGCCGGCATATGGTTTCTCGCCTCAGTTGTGCCGCTGGTTGGCCAGCTTCCTGCACGGGCGACGTATACGGGTTCTCTGTGATGGTCAGGCTTCCTGTTTTCTGCAGGTAAATGCCGGGGTACCACAGGGATCGGTATTGTCCCCAACTCTCTTTCTTCTGCATATCAATGACATGCTGTCCCTTGGGTGCATTCATTACTAGATGGATGATAGTACTCTGCATGGGAGCTATTCTGGCCGTCCAGCGGAGGGGCGTGGTGACGTGGAGGAAAAGAAACGGCAACTCGTGGCGGATCTCGACCGGGACCTGGGTCACATTGCCCAATGGGGTTCAGACAACCTGGTCGAGTTAAATGCCAGAAAAACACAGGCGTGTGCGGTTACAGCTAAGAAGTCCCCATTCCTACCCCTACCCTCTCTTCAGAGCATTACGGTTCCACTAAAAGACAACCTGGAGATCCTCGGTATAGAGGTCCGGCGTGAGCTCAATCACAAAAACTACATAAAGAGTTGTATTGGGCTGGCCTCGCGGAAACTTGAGAGTCCTAAATAAGGTGAGACGGTACTTCACGCCACTTCAGAGATGTTTACTGTACAAGACGCAGATTCGTCCCTGCGTCGAGTACTGTTCTCACCTCTGGGATGACTCCGCGAGGTACTTGCTGGACGCGCTTGACGCTATGCAGAGACGTGCTTTCCGAATAATTGGTTGTCCTGAAGTGACGGGAGGCCTCGAACCGTTGGCGCAGCGAAGAACCATAGCGTCCTTGGCTGCCTTCTACCGAATGTATCACGGCGAATGTTCTGAAGAGCTCTTCAACCTGATCCCACTATCCCCTTTCCGATCCCGAACAACGCGTGCCGGGCAGAGATGCCACTCACACACAGTGGAGAGAATCTTCGCCAGAACCGAGCGTTTCAAAAAATCGTTCCTCTGTCGAACTATAAAAACTTGGAACGACCTGCCCGCACACGTGTTTCCCTCATCTTACAATCCCGGGTTCTTTAAGATTAGCGTAAAGAGGCACATCACAGGGCCGCCAACTTGCTAACTAATTTAGGGCGTCCGAGTCAAAATCTATTTTTTTTTCTTCGTATCTGTTTGTTTATTTGTTTGGGATTGGAGCAAAACATTGTAGCTTGATCACAATTGTCCTATTAGGATATTAGTAGGTATTTTTTTAGCTTAAATATCGCTGGATGTTACATCAAAATCGGTTCAGTAGAAATGATAATACAGCTTGACCTATGTTAAGCCCTATACATTGGTCATAGTCGATTGGTTATATTAAATTTATTATAAACACTTTGCTCAGGCAATTACCACCAACGGGTGAAGTTAAGTTGAAGCTTCAAGAATCTCGAGGGGAAACTTAGGACCACAATCTCTCTCGGGAAACTTAAGAATATTTAATGCCAGTGGGAAGCCACTTGCGATAAATTTTATTAAAACTGTAATATTTTCTTTCTCATTCGAACGAGAATCATCACCATTTAAAATTTTGTCCGCATTAATTTGAAATATCTCTAAGATTCTAAAACATTTTTTTAATGGGATTTCAGTTACTAAAGCCCTAACTTTAGTATATTCTTTGGGATACCAATCGTAATTTCTGGATGCCGCCGTGTAAAACGTATTTTTTAAACCACATTTTAAAGGGAATTCTCGTATGGCCATTTCTGTTAAAAATAGCAAAAAAACTTTATGATTGCGTTTACAGTTACTTAGCCCTATCTTTAGTTATACTTCTCCGAGATTCGAAGTGAAATTTTTGAATACCGTGTCAACTTATTTCGCCCTTAAAAGGATTTCCAATTAAACGACACTCGAAACCATTTTAAATAAATTATAATGGCCGCCTTCCACTGCGAGCGAGTCGGACCCATTACGGACTCCGCTATACTCGTAACGACGATTTTCATACATGTCCTTCCACCAAAGCGGACATGACATGTATCGAAAATCATCGTTACGAGTATAGCGGAGTCCGTAATGGGTCCGACTCGCTCGCAATGGAAGGCGGGCATAAAGGGAATTCTCGTTTGGCCATTTCTATTATATTCGTCGGTATTAGGGGTTGGATGACTTGGATGTAACGGTTGAACGAATCGGGCTGGAATTTTATTCAGGAATAGATTATTAGAGTCTGGAATATCCCAAGGAATGCGGGAATGGGAACCGAATTCCACGCGGGTCAACCCTAGGTATCAGCTTGACTTCCATAATATATTTCAGATAAATCGATGAGTTAAGCAGTTTACATTGACGGCGATGGCACTGGTGACGCCGCTGGTGGTGGTGGGAACGCCAGATCTATTTTACAACGCCACACGTGCCTCCTTTTTTCGTAGAGAGGGGTCGCCAGAGACCGACCTCCGCGCAGCACCTCGTCGGCATCTGGAACCATGAGCCTAAATCAAACAGGAAAAAAGGTAATGAAAATGAAAGCTTTTTAAAATACAAATCATTAACATTTATTATATGGCAAACATTACACTTAGTACGTAGACGGCACGGTGTTGTTGTTTGTGTGGGACATGATGGCGGCTTTCTGTTGGGGTCGTCACGCCATTCTTTCTTTCATTGTGGCTGCATTGTAATATGTATGGTAAATGAAACATTGGTCAGCACCAGAAAATTGCACTCACACTACGTATTGGGTAACACCAAGCAACGTAAAACTGTACACAATTTATACATAATTAGTTTCATTATAATGACGCCATGCATCATGTCGTCTTTTTTTTTGCCATGCCACCGAGGGGAACGTATTTATTAAAACAAAACACTATTGGCCTGACGCTATTAAGACGCCCTGTAGCTGTCTCTGTCCGACCAGTGTGGATTTTTGATTTGTCTGTCTCGCTTTGATCTCGACCGATTACATTTTCTTCAAATGAAATTAATGAAATAAAGTACTGCGTCGCTGACATTTTGTGGCGCAGGTGTGCGTGGGAAATTAGGGAACTAAAATAATTGTGTTTTGTTAGCGTTGTGTGTGTTTTGATTGGTTTTGATGTTAACAGTTAAGGTCCATTCACAGCTAGAGGTAAAATCAATAAAGAAAGAAAATACATTTATTTGTTTATAAATGTTATTGTTTTTATTTTTTTTTGTTTGTTTCTGAGGCGCACAAGAGCGCGTACGATTAGTTTGTTTTTATTATATTTCCTTCCTTGACCGTCTTCCTGTCCTCGCCTCGTTAAAATCAGCGTCGTTGCATGGGGAAAGCGACATGTTTTCACTCATGTGGCGACATAATGCTGAAAGGCGGCCATCCAACGCGGGTGGGACGTGCATCGGTATACGGAACAAGATTTTTTATAATTTTATTATATCTACACTCGAGAGCAATGAATCCGGGTCACTTAAAGAATGTTAAAAATCTCGGAAACTAAAAATGATACGTTAATGCAATAAATTGTATTTAATAGACAATGTAATACTCCTTAAATGAAAGTAAAAAAAATATGAGTCACCATACATTTTATTAACACAAAATTACATAAAGAAAAAACTGCCGATCTCTCCTTAAAACAAAAATAGGAAACATGAAATTTTTGAACTTTATTACGATTTTCTTGAATTTTAATACTTCGTATTGCCCCCTCGTGCTTCCATTACTGCGTTTACGCGGTTTGGCATGCTGTACACCAAGTTCCTTATACGATTTTGGGGAATATTCTCCCATTCCTCTGTGAGAGCAATTTTGAGCTCACGAAGCGTGATTGGGGGAGGGTTTCGTTGTTTTACGCATCTGCCTAGCTCGTCCCAAGCATGCTCGATCGGGTTGATATCCGGGCTGCGCGCTGGCCACTCCATACGAGTAATGTTCATCTCTTGAAGGTAGTCATTCACAATCCTACCTGTATGAGGTCGGGCATTGTCATGCATAAATATAGCATCCTCACCTAAATTGACCATAAATGGACCAACGTGATCATTGAGGATTTCTTCCACATATCTTACGCTAGTTAAAGAGCCGTTTTCTATGATCACCAGCTCTGTGCGACTTTCAGAAGAAATTCCGGCCCACACAAGTACAGACCCACCACCGTAGGCTACTTTTTCTTCGATGCATGCTTGCTTGAATCTTTCCCCTGGTCTTCGATACACTCTGTGTCTTCCATCGTGCTTGTAGAGCATAAATTTTGATTCGTCGGAGAACATAACTTTTGACTAATCTTCAATACTCCAATTTACGTGGCTCTGGGCATACCTTAGTCTCGAAATACGATGCCCACGCTCCAGTTTAGGGCCGTTTGCAGGTCTAAGGGGTTTTAAGTTAGATTCAGCAAGCCGACGTCTTACTGTCCATGCACTTGGGTTACTTCCTCCGAGGCGTCGAAACTGATTGGTGAGTTCAGTTCCTGTGAGAAAGCGATTTCGAAGCATGGTGTTCACCAAGTATCGGTCTTCTCGTGCTGTGGTACACCTGGTTCTGCCCGTTCCTGGTCTGCGTAGGTTAGAACCAGTTTCTTCGTAACGTCGGAGAACTCTTTGTACTGTTGACAGCGACACACCGACAGTCCTGGCTGTATCGCGCTGACTCCGGCCGGTTTCCAGCATTGTAAGTATTCTGGTGCATTCTTCAGGCGTAAGCGACATAATTTCAGCTTGATTAATGAATATAGAGCACTATCAACATGGTTTATGTACCCACATAAATGACAGATTACAAACAAAAGCAACACCAAATGCTGTAATTTCGTAGTTCCATCTTCGAAAGTGGCCCTTTTTCAAATTTGATTTTTTTATGATATAACTTTACAATAACTAAGAAGTTTTAATACCTTCATTTAAGGAGTATTACATTGTCTATTAAATACAATTTATTGCATTAACTAGCATTTTTAGTTTCCGAGATTTTTAGGATTCTTTAAGTGACCCGGATTCATTGCTCTCGAGTGTATATATATAAAAATCAATGCCACTTTTCGTTGTAATTTTATAACTCAAGAACGGGCTCACCTATCCAAACCAAATGTTTAGGCTATATTCGGACTATTTCGTAGATGGTTTATGTGAAGTTTGCAAAGAATCGGTCGAGCGGTTCTTCATTTATCACGTAAACGAACTTGCGCGGGTCAGCTAGTTAAGTATAGTTATAAGTTATTGTTCTGTGTATCAGTGTACTGTCCATTTGGCAGGATAAAAAACATTTTTCTTTCTTTCTTCTTTCACGGGTCTCGGCTCCTTACTCTACTCGCATGTGGCCGTCCGCCTACAGCACCTCGCCCGCGACCACCCCAACATCGACGACACACAACATGTGCCTTTTGTGTGTAGCCGTTGTAAAACTTCAATATTAGCAGTGGTCAGAGCAGAAGAATCGTCAGTAATAATCTCGTGAGATGGTGTGTCCACTAAAGCTTTTGTTGATTCACTCTTATAGATTTTTTCATCTGTTTTATTCATCTTTCGTAATACAGGTCATTTGTAATACAGGTACTAATTTTGAATATATATAGTACTAGCGGACGTCACGCGGTTTCACCCGCGTAGTTCCCGTTCCCGTGGGAATACGGGAATAAAATATAGCCTATGTTCACCGCGAAGAGTGTAGCTTCCCAACAGTGAAAGAATTTTTCAAATCGGTCGAGTAGTTCCGGAGCCTATTCGTTACAAACAAACAAACAAAAAAACAAATCTTTCCTCTTTATAATATTAGTATAGACTAGGAATCCTTCCGAGGGCTTACCCGGTGCTCCCAACTATGGTTGGGTCTGACTGTTGGGCGTTACGTGTGGTTTTTTAGTCGGTTGGAGTCCGGCATAGCATCCATGAGGATTTTTCCTCACGTTAAATAGAAAAAAAAAGACCTTATAAAAATAATCTGATCTTTGTTCCCGTAGCATAATGATAACGCTTGCAAATTTCTTCATCAGTATTTAAATCATGAATTTGTTCGTAGCTCGAATAAGAAACATGAAAATAAGGAAGTAATTTTTTTATGTGTCGTTTTCGACATAGCCACTAAAGACAAAACGGATAAGTATCAAGCCACTGTCCTCTCCTAGTCTCTGACATTATTTGTCGTTAAGTGGAAAGTGAGGGTAATACTCGTAAATTAGTAACTCGCAAAGCTCGTACGTCTTGATCCCGACTTGTGCGGCTTTTGTGGCTAACCGACTTCAAAAAAAGGAGGAGGTTACTTAATTCGACCATATATAATATTTTTGAGCAAAGCTTGATCAGCCCGTGCCTCTTCAAGAGATACTTATGAATATCTCTTCGAAAGATAGGTATAATGTCAAAAATTTGTTGTTCAGGTACACAACTGCGGGTAAAATTTCGCGCAGTTTAACCTTGTCTGTCAAATTCTAGTTGCCGACGAAATAATACAACAATTGCAGCAGGACAAAACGGTTGTAGCTCATGATTCTTGAGAAATAGGACATTATCATGTCAACGTCACATGCCGGTTCAGCCGTCGCGTTACACATGGCTGGAATAACAGAACCGCCATCGTCATGTAGCCAGGCTTCTACAGCAAGTTCATAGTTGCTGTCGATGACATCTGAAACAAATATGTATGAGATAATCCAAACGAATAGACAAGATATGCCCAGGTATAACAGGTTTAATTCTCATATTTTTGGTTAGAAATGTGAATAATGGAATGTAATGAAATGTTATTTACTGATTCAGTTTCACAGTTCTGAATAATCTGATGTGTCTAATGTTCAAAAGTCATCCGTCTGTATTGTCTGTATTGTAGTCTGAAGTTAATAAGAGAGTTGTCTGTGGAGAGTGTGGAGATTGTTGGTGGGAGGGGGTTTCGGAGGGTGTGGGGGGGGGTGCGGGGGGGAGAGGATGGGAGGGAGGGACTTGGATGGATCAGAAGGGGCGGGGTTCCAGTATCCACTGAGGGGAGGGAGATTCCGGAATGTCCCCAACGAAGGTCTTCATGTATTTGATCTTTTCTCCTCCTGTTGTGAGTGCGTTGAAAGGGGTTAACCATCCCGGTCTGCTTGCCAGGCGGGTAGCCAGTAGCTCATGATTAAAGTTTAAGAATCCGGAAATTGTGGCCACCTTGGCTTTCATAAGTGTCAGATCTACTAGAGATTTTCCTAAGTATGTTAAAGGGACTGCGGAAATATTGAGATCCGTATCGAATGAGACTTTTAAACGGGTGCTTCTAAAGGTGGTATTGGGAGTCGGATAGATTGGAGAGGGGAGCTTTGCCTGATGGGAGCTGATGGAGTCGGTCACGGGAAAACTTGTTGTCTTGGAGGCGGGGGGAGCGGGGCGAGACAGTTCTAGCGTCTTGGCATCTAGGCGTTCCATCATGTCTGCAATGGTTTTGTAAAATGTGTTGTACTGTATGGTCAGTTGTTCCATCAAGCGCTTGTCTGTGGACTCTTGCTGTTTTCTGGTATGATTTTCGATCCTCAGAGCCTCCACTGCTTCCCCTAGATTTGAGATTATTAGAGTTAAAGAAAAGATGGCAACTATAGTGGATGTCTTGTGTGTAGGCAGGAGAGGATCTGTGGCGGCGGAGCTGCTCACCACGTTTCTGACTTGCTGCTATACTTACTCTCATCTGCGATAGTCGGCTCCTAGTTCTAGGGGCGCGTACAGAATCGAAGGTCAAAGTCAATGACAACCAGATTTAGTGAACTGGGTATATTTCTCGAGTAAAACTGTTTACATGTGTTGATCGGACCGAGGGAAGGAAGTGACTGCGGGCACTCGGGACGCAACAGCAACGTTGGTCTGTCTACTTGATGATATTAAGGAATTAAAAATTTGGATAAGGATTACTAAAATATGGGTTAGGGTGTTCATGGTCTGTGGAGAGGAGTTATTTAGAGCACAGCCATTTGATTGCTGTAGTTGTGAGTAGGAGTGGATATAATGTTTTGATGCAGTATTTTGTCATATGAAGGGGAGACAAGAGTATGTGTCCGGGGTTTCAGGAAGACTGTTTTTCGATATAACTGGGATAGGAAATTTTTCGCAACCCCAGAATAGCTTTTTGTGATTGAGGGGGATGGTCTTATTGGCCTCAGCATATGATATAGCTTTTTCAGCAATAGTCGTTTTTATGGCCCTCTGCCTGCCAAACTCTGGGCACCCCCTTTTATTGACAAAGTGGCAACCAGAGCACCGTTCACAGAAGGCTTCATCTTATGACACAACACACCCATTGGCAGGGCGTTCATGTCCACACTTGTAGCAACGTAGTTCCTAAAAATTGTCTCTGTTTGACAGCACTTCCGACACTGCATTGTTGAAAAGATACACTGTTCAACAGGTAATGATGTGTAGCAACTGAATATTCTTTGGGTAAGTATCTGTCCATCAAAGGTATCACGCATGCTTCTGTTGGCTTCCATTCAGTGGTGTCATCTCTGATACAACATACATATTGCTTTCTTCTCTTCTACAAAAAATATGAGTGATAATGGCAAACCGGTGGTTTGTGTTGTCACTTTCCTCTCAACCCAGTAACATTGTTACTCGTTAATCTTCTGTTGACTGTAGTACTCATCTAAGTCAATGTCTCTGGCATCTAGGTCATGGGTACTATTAAGGTCGGGAATAAGCAAGGGTTTTAGCAACTCTATTGCTGCTGTTGGCAACGGTATCATACACTTTTTTTATTCCTTTCGGTTAACCTTACATTAGATACGAAAGGATCTGATGACTCTTAACGCTCTATGAAACAAGTATGTCATTGTTTTTATGCGATCACGGTCACTTCGCCAGTACTTGTTCCTAGATTCCGAGGCTTGTTCTGATAGCATTCCAACAGGCAGTGTTGTTGCTTTTATGATTTGAGCCCCTTGCAGCAATATTTTATGTAATTTTGCGGTCATTGGATGCCTTGTTTACAAAAATCATCAAACTATTTGTCGTCAATTGGTAAACCACCAGATAAAACAATTAAAATTATGTGCAGGTCATCAAGCAACCATTTGTCAATATCTAAAATTTCTGCAAGGTTTTGCGGTTCTTGTCAGACAGCGCTATCCTTGCGATATACCCGTCATTTGTAGTGCCAGAATTTGGACGAAAAACATCAACTAATAATGCCAACGACCCAACCTTTGTCTTACTGCATTTTGTATTTCTGTTTTTCTTTCTGCTACTAAACGATTTGCTTCGGAGTTATTCGGTACTCTCCACATCTTAACTACCTTTTTATAAGCAAGATGCAAAAGAAATTCGACAACTCGAATCCATGCATAAAGGGGGCTCAAACCATGAACCAAGGATCTTTCATTTATTTTATGGGCTCCATATTTACAACATCTTCACATGCTCTCTCGACACCGCACATCCAGTCACTTTTGGTGTGATTTGCAGGTGCCGACCAGATGCTTCGCCAAAACAAGTTCGTTTCATCAGCATCCGGTAGGCTGCCAATACTCACACCTTTATCTAGCTCCCAATTCCTATAAACACCCCTGGTCTCTCTGGAATGAGCAATTAATTTGAAAGCGCGTGGATACGCGTCAATGCGCTTCGTGACCCGAGCAGTATATTTTTGAGGACTAATTTCAGTCCCAGATAACTAATCGTTTTACAAAGCGCATCACTTTTGGCCGAGTGTTACCTGACCTGAAACAGGTTAACTTGCTAATTAGTACTCTCACTTCGGCGATACGTCTTTCGATCCTGGATTGCCAAACAGGAACGGTAGGCTTTGGCCGTGTAACAAGGCCTTACGATGGCATTTTTACTCTTGCTACACGGCAAACCGTAACAGCTGCACAAATAGGATCGAATGTGTATCACCGAGAGACCCACTATTATCTAACTAAATTGATAATAGTGAGTCAACAGCACTAACTAGCAACAGGTTTTTTCTATGCATGGGTAACCGGGGCAGTCGTGATCTTAAATCAATAGGCATGAAACGATATTCACGAATTGCACATTCCAAAGTTGCCCTAGCCGCGTCATTGTACTGTGTATCTGTAGGGATAAACGTGTCATCCACAATGGTATTACTGTCATCCACAACTATGTCGATATTATTTACTGTACTTACAGTTTGTTGCGGAGGGGGGATAACACGTATATTCTGCAAACACTCTGAGCGTAAACGGTCAAGTACTGCGTCATCCAACATACGATTACGTTGAATGACACGTACCTGGTTCGATAGTCGTTGAGCCGATACGTTGACTGCTGGTTCAAGTTCCTGAAACAGAGGCAGTATACGATTACGATACGCAGTGATGTCTCCCAAGCGAGACGGTGGCCGGCCTCTCCCCGCCCGACGTACAGGTGTTGGCAACGTCGGCGGAGAGAAATACTCATCACTCGACGATGCGCTCGACGCCTCTGCGATTCCCCTTGGCGCTGTTACACATTCAAGGGGAAGAGAAGCGGAGCTGAGTGATGATTCCGGTGGTGTTATGCGTGCTCCTCGTTTCCTGGATCGGGTCAACATTTTGACACTCTCATTTTTTGGGTTTAACATTTGTAATTGTAAACTATGTGTCTTGACATCATCTTAAAATAATAATAAAAAGAGGAACCCGCCTCACACCCTCGATTCGTCAATCCTAACTTACAACCGCTAAGGATAACACCAACTATGTAATTGTATGGGAGGAATGACGAACCGAACTCCTCAGGAAAGGAATTTTGGATGTGGGATAGGAAAAATTACCTGTACCTACCCTCCAGATTGTTGGTAATTAGCAATACTCCGCTTAACAATGTGTTTAATTTGTCAACACGTGTTTCGCCTACACACGACTGCTTGGCTTGCCTCGCACCCTCGATTGACGAATCGAGGGTGTGAGGCGGGTTCCTCTTCCCCTCTCCCCTCCTTTTATTATCATTTTAGGATGGATTTCCGCCATGTAACGCCTGATTCCATTAGTTATTGACATCATCTGTCAAAACAATTATGAAGTCTATTTTCCTTTATAGTAATTTTCTTCGAAACATATTGATATTGTGGATTTTCACTCTTTTTCCTGTTGTATATGTTGTGATAATTTTGTAGATTTTTTTTTTATTAATCTGTTTTAAAATTTTAAAAGCAATAAATACGGTGCAGCAAAATGTTGACGTATTGTTATTATTAATATTTTCTTTGGACTGCATTGGATTATTATTATCAATATCAATATTATAAAAAACTTAATTATTATTTTTTCCACAATTTTTATTTACAATCCTACTTTCATTTAGATTGTCAATAGATAAGAATTTGCCCTTATCTGCACTCTGTTTTCCAATCTTACTCTCTTTCAGATTATTGATGAATTTATTTTCTAAAAACTCGAAATTTCTCGATAATATCAGCTTAGTTGGATAAGAAGGATCTATAAGTCTATAAACTTTTGTAGTTTCACTGTAACCAACAAATAGACATAATTTAGGATCAAGCTTACCACGTCTTTCATTAGGCAAGTGACCATACTCAACTTTGTTGCCGGTCCACACTTGCTGTGGAATCAAACCTGACAAGGCTGCATGAGGACTCCTATTTCACCTCACCCCTATATTGCTTGCCCAGGCCAGCGTTTGACAGCATATATCTCACCTTTTTCATCAGAGTCCGGTTAAGGCGCTCTGATACACCATTCTGAGATGGAGAGTAGGGAGCAGTGACCTAGTGAACTACACCTTCACTCGGTGAACGTTACAAAATATTTGGATCCACCCCAACTGCATACAGATAATGGCCCACAAAGATCTGAGTGTATTAACTCAAGTGGTCGAGTCGCCTTCTTTGCTTGTCCGACAGGGAAAGACTTTGTTATTTGTTTTCCTTCGATACATGGGACGCACTCGCACATAAGTTCTCTGTCCTGGTCATTGTTCTGAAACAGATTACTATTAGTCTTACGAAGAGCACACATACCTGAGTAGCTCAAGTGTCCAAGTCTATTATGCAGCAGTAACGTGGGTATCATACCAGAAATCTTTGCACTCTGGTCCGACTTTGCTTCCTTTTCAGAGCCGGCTGAAGAGCACTCCTTCTGGTGAATCCTAATTCTTTACACCTCATTGAGAGCTGCTTTGCAGATTTCAATACAGCCTAATAAAATCCTACACCATCCTTCCTGAAAACTAACTGTATATCCCTCTTGCACCAGTTTGCTAACAAATAAAAGATTGCAGGAAATCTCAGGTACCAATTATGTGTTCTTAGCCTCCAAGATTTTACCATTAATGTTTAATGTTACATTGCTTGAGCCACCACTACTTAGCTTCCTTTTATCTATACATATAATAAAAATGTTGAGGGTCGAGAGTCTGTACATGAAAGATTTTTTGAAAATTTTATTTGTAGGGCGTTCTCTAATCGATACTGAAGCCGAAAATGTAATTTAAACTTTTCATGTCTGTCTGTCTTTATCCTGAATAAGTATCATCAGTATTGGTACGTTCCACGCTTATAGTCCGAGGAAGGTTCTTGGATACTTTTAATCCCGATATTTTGAGCGGTTGTTGCGGAATAGGGGATGAAAGACAAAATAGTTTTTCAGTTGTAATTTATCAACGCGTGGTCCGATTTCAAATATTTTTTAGTGTTGTTTTAAGGATGGTTTCACACAAGTTTCAATATTGAGGGCTTTGTAGTTCAAAAATTAGAGACATTTCAACTTTCGCTAAACCTATAATTCAAGGCTTCTTTTGAATGTAAGGGTCATTCTAAACTGGCGTATTTGCTTAGTCATAAAAGAACTTAAAGATTAAGGGTATTGTAAAATAATTCAGTCCACGCCGAAGGCAGGGACTGAATTGTTTTAGAATAGACTGAATATTTAAGTTCTTTTCTGATTAAGTAAACAGGGCAGTTTCACACGCTCCTAGGAGTCTGATGAAGAAATACCTGTCCTTTTACAGACCTTATGTGACGTAAACGAAGTTGCAAGGGTCAGCTAGTTGGCAATAAAAATGTCATTATGGCTAGGCTAAAAACCATTGCTAAACATACGCTTATCACAAGTCATATGTGACGAACACCCTGAGTCCACGATCCAGTATTTACTTTCTACTGCCACATTAGCCATTACAATCAACTCATTTTCACTTTCACTACTATTTTTCGTGGACCTATTGTCCCTTTTAAGTTTGAAACAACGTGATTTGATGTGTTCTGGCTTTTGCAGTAATGACAAATTATATTTTCTTTTATTTAGCAAATAACACTGTTTCCGCGTCACTGCAATCAATTTTCTTCTTCCAGTAGTAAACATGCCCTAACATCTCAGTTGTTACACCTGTCGCCGTATCCCCTGCTTCAAGACTGGAGACCAAGGTATTGTATTCCTGAGGCCTGCTTAGTGGCCTGACTAAGCATGATTTCTGCAACCTCGTTGTCATATATGGTTCGCCCAATATCAGCCAGTTGTTGAACAAGACAAAATCTTGTGCAAATAATCAGACATACTCGTAAACGTAGTAAAGTCTATACGATGCAACTGACGCATCAACAGCACCCGTCTATATACCTTTATCTTCAAATATTTTAGTGAGCGCCTCGTAGGCTTCCTTTGCAGTCTTGGCGCTGCTTACATATTGAAATAGGTGCGATTGCAATGATAGGCACAGCCTTATTTTTTTTTGTGTAAAACCCCTACATACTTTTGATCGCACATGGCGCCACGTCAATAGGTCATTCCACTCAGATACAATAAAATAAAATATGCACAGATAAATAATATGTGTTGGCTCCGGACACGATCAACTAACAATCAATAACTTGACGTCAATAAATGTATAGAATAGAATAGAATAGAATATTATTTATTTGCTGAAACATGGTGGTTATATGTGTTACAGTTCAATAGGTTTCACATGTTTCGTCGGTGAGTAGTCCGACAAGCAAAAACATAACTTAATAGCTAGACATTAAAAGGAACACATTGCATGCAATTGAAAATTTTATAATAATAATATTGAAGTTAATGATTGACTCACAATGACGTTATAAGTAATAATTAATGTCAGCTAGTTTAATACAATTATAATGAATGACACACACAATAAATTCACAATAATGTCATTTTTTTTATATGTCCTGAAATCAGGTTTGACAAATACAGCTAGGCACAAAACAATCGCACAAAGATTATAATAGTTGTCAAAATATGATATTTCAAATGGCCTAGGATCAGGTGTGACACAATACAAGTTGCAACAATAGAAGAAACAAAGGCAATCAGTTCAAAGTCAACATTTACATTGGATTCCCGAAATTATGTCATGAATACCTATTATATAAATATGTGTAATATGTATAATGTATAATATGTGTAATACACACTGAAGATACTTTCATTGATGATGATGAAGATGACTGCCTCTGTGGCGCAGTCGGTAGTGATACCGCCTGCGGCGCTGGAGGTCGTGGGTTCGGTTCCCACCGGAGACAAATATTTGTGTCACCCATAAATGTTTGTCTCAAGAGTCTGGGTGTTTCTATGTATAATATGTATTCAAAAGTATATAAGTATTAATTAATATCCGTGGTCTGATAACCATAACACAAGCAGGTTATTCCTAGCTTACTTTGGGATCAGATAGCGTTGTGTGAAATGTCCGTGAATATTTATTATTATTATTGTCTCTTACATGGGTATCTTCTTTGTTTTTTCTTACGAAGACACCCGGACTTTTGGTAGGCTTACACGGGGGGACAGGTCCAACATGCAGAGGCCCTTTTAGACTTTTAATCTAATTGGAAATGGGACCCCCACTGCAAACGATCCACATCCGCCTTATGTAGAAGAACGGCAATGGACCATCTGCAATGGGAGCTAACTATTGTAAAATATATGCTAACTACGTAATGGGCTATTGGGATGGGTGTTAAATGGTCTGGTTAACTTAGGCTATGGATGAAGACGGCGTCTGCCATTTCAATATATTATTATACTAAAACTTTGGCAGACGGTGACTCGCCAACTCACTAGATGGCCCCCCTATACAATCGCCATATGCCCGTAGGCCTGTGAGGCGACAGAGAGCAACACCGGTGTGAGCGGCTAGGGGTGTCGAGCGGTGCGGCGCCGGTTTCGCCATCGCGGGTCAGACCCGGAGCGGGTTGCCCCGTAGTTATGCCCTTGAAAATGACACTTCCACCCCCGAGCATAAAGCTCTGGCTTCCTCCCTCTGACCGGCCAATTAAGGCAAGCCAGAGTTGAGAATTGTTGCACTTCCGGGAGTACGGTCTCCCGTTAGCCCATTAAATGCTAACTGGTCGAGAAGCGCCACAAAACTCTGAGGAATCGGGACCGATGCGTAGCCACGCACAATCAGCTCGCCACAAGCTGCCCTGCGGATGTGACCTTGAGAGACATTTTTTGTAGATCTCAGAAAGTAGATGATTAAAAAAGCAAATCTACTGCCCTCACAGGGTTGCGTTAATCCCATGATAAGATAACGACTGTCCACTGTTATTATTGTTATTATTATTTAATGCTATAACAGACTTGACTCAATATTATTAACCATGTCCGGTGACTGAAATAAAATGGGTTATTTGCAGCGATTTTAAAGCCGGGTCCTCTGCTCCTTGTGTTTGTGATGATTTAGCTGACTTTGTCGTATAGTGGCGGATGTGTCTGTGCCTACTTGAGTTGTAATTGTGTAATTGTTTATTTTTATTAGTTTTCTTTTTTACTTTTTGTTTAATTGTAGCATGGTATCTGAAATTTCGCAATTAACTTTTATTTATTTTCATCATTTATATGTTAAATTTTTAAATATGGAAAAAGAATTGGTTCCGAGCAGGATTCGAACCTGCATCTTCTCGCATTCCCGCCCCACGACGCCACACGCCCCAAGACGTATATAAGGTGGAAAATTTGGTTGGTTCCGAGTAGGCTTTGGTGGCTAAGTGGTTAAGCATCTTGCACGAAATTCGAGAAGGTGCAGGTTCGAATCCTGCTCGAAACCAATTCTTTTTCCATATTTAAAATCTATGATCAGTTAGCATACTAATTGCTTTTCAAAAATAATCTTAATTTATATTTTATGCTATTAACAGCATCGGCCGTTCTTGAAACGAGGTAACACAACCACTCTGAGCTCGCGTTTCATGTTCAATATACATATTGAACAAGAAACGCGAGATGTCTTCTTTTGTGACCGGTATGCAATTTATTATCATTTGGTGCATAATTGAAGTGGGTCACCAAATGATGACCCACTTCAATGGCATGGCACTGGCTCGGCCGGCGGCTCATTTATTTCGTAAACATAGGTACACAGGTAAATAATTTTACAGGTCTTATTTTATGTAAATAGATCCACTATGTTTTACCTTGAGACATACGAAACATTCCTTAAATTTAATGAATTGCATGCGTTTGAGATTATAATAATTATAGCAAGCCCGTATACAATCTTTGTTTTACTATGTCAACAGAATTAAAATATTAGATTCAAACATAATTTGGGCAATTTTAGAGTTTGATACAGTTAAATGTCAATTTTACAATGTCAGGTTGGGAGTTATGACCATTATAGAATTCACTCACATTTTAAATAAACTGGTGTATGGGAAAGTATGTCTCCCACACACTTGCCTGCGGTAACGCAGGGCTAAAGAAATAAAAACTAATGATAATGATGAAGGTCTTACTTTGACTCCGGCTGTCTTTCTGGTAATACTTCCCTGTAATTGTGTAGTGTATCCCTAGCTACAAATATGTACCTATATAATAATAAACCATACAAATTAATATGTGTGAGTGTATTGCTGGTGCCGTCAGCTCCGCGCCAGTCGCGTTCCGCCTGGAAGACCCCGTTGGTCCAGCCGACGTCCGGTAACACCTTCAGCACTCAAACTTCGGCGGAGACCGGTTCTCAACGCCACCGATTGTACCGAGCGCTCACGTCCCGTATGGCGCAACCAAATGTAATGAACTATTCTTAATAACTGATGGGTATCCGTAACCCTCAATCCCGTAGGCAAGCCACGCCGATGTGGCAACTTCGCAGTGCTTATCCCGTGCACGTATCTGACCTCAAAATTCAACCTTCTACGCCGACCGTTTTTTACGAAGTGTTTAACCGAAGTGAAGTTTGTCGCGCTCTGAACGCCCGTTCGTTCTGAAGTTAACGCAATCATAGGTTGCGTTCCGAAATTGACCATCTTTACTAAACATCCCCCCGCTCCGGACAGAGGTATCTCTGTTCGCTAAGAAATAGGCAAACGAGAGAGTGTAGCTACCGCGCGACGCAGAATGGAATCTCCGACAGAAACCTCTGCATACCGTGGAGTACCGTCCGAACCCGGATACAGCCGAAGAATGCGTGCCCGACGCCACTTTAAAGAAGGCTGGTTAGTGTCCTTAATGAGGACTAGATCTCCTACCCGTGCAGGAGTCGTTTTATCAGCCCATTTGATGCGCTGCTGCAGAATGTTCAGATACTCCAATGAAAACCGATGAGTGAAGTTCTGAGCCATTTGCTGAAGCATCTGAAATCTTGATAATCTACTCTGAGGAGTATCAAGATAAGGATATTCCGGTAAAGCCGTTAAGGGTTGACCAATGAGGAAATGACCCGGTGTCAAGACCTCCAGGTCATTAGGGTCCGTAGACAGTGGACACAAGGGCCGAGAATTTAGAGTTGCCTCAACTCTGCAGAGGACCGTGGCGAGTTCCTCAAAGGTAAGGATAGTGTCACCAATGACACGCCGCATGTGTCTTGGCAGATTTCACTGTGGCTTCGAATATCCCACCCCAGTGTGTGCAAGCTGGTGGATCCAACTTCCAGGTGATGCCACGCTTGCCTAACATTTGACCTAGCTCCGTGTTCCTATCCGTTAAGAACTGATGCACCTCCCGTAGGTAACGATCAGCTCCCTAATAATTAGTGCCACAATCCGACCGTATAAGGCTTGGCAGACCCCGCCGTGAAACGAAGCGCTCAAGTGTTGCAAGAAATGCCTCCGTACTTAGTGAAGACACTAACTCCAAGTGAACCGCCTTGGTAGAAAGACAAACGTAAACACATAAGTACGCCTTATAGGTCTTCGCGTTCCGTAAATGCGAAGCCTTGACCGTAAATGGGCAAGCAAAATCTGTGCCCACGCCCTCAAAGGGCCGAGTGACCGTCACTCGATCAGCCGGTAAGTCACCCATCATTGGCTGCATTGTAGCCGCCTTTAACCGATAACAGGATAAACATTTGAAAATAATTGAGCGCACACACCGACGTGCAGATAAGATCCAAAATTCGCGTTGTAAAATCGCTAGAAGTGCGTTACATCCCGCGTGCGAATTATCAATATGCCGATCTCTAACCAAGAGCTGAACAAAGTCACCGTCCTTAGGTAACAAGAGAGGGTGACGCGCCCCGTAAGGCAGCTGAGAGTTTCTGAGTCGACCGCCGACTCGTAGCAAACCTGATTGGTCGAGGAAGGGATTCAACCTTGCAATCGCTCCCTTTAATCGACCCGATGACCCAACAATCCGTATTTCATCAGCGAACCGATTCGCTTGAACTCGTTTCACCCAAAACATAAGTGCCGCACGCCGTTCGTCTACCGATAGATAAGGTGAGGTGTCCCGTACACTCACCCTCCGACAATTCCGAATAAACCTGGGAATCCAGCCCGTGACTGCTAGAAGTTTCCCAAGCGAGCTATACCTCGCTAAGAGGGGGTCCGCACCTGTAATCGTTGTTTCAGCCGCCGCAACACGAATACCAAGCAGAGTATTCGTGGATTCCAAAACCGTGGTGGGCCAGGTTTTTGTCGAATCTGCTAACCACTTTGGGCCCCACCAGAAGGGATGATCAACCAAAGTGGGGGCATCACAACCCCGTGATGCCACATCAGCAGGATTGAGTTCACCTGGCACGTGTCTCCAGATCAACTTCGCCTCCGAAGCCTGTATCTGAGACACCCGATTGGCCACAAAAACTTCCAACCTATGAGAGGAAGCCTGTAACCATGCCAAGACGATCTGGCTATCCGACCAGGCATAAGTTTCCGATAACTCCACCGATTTGCCCAGGGTGGAGTAAATGTGATTCAATAGCTTAGTAAGTAAGACAGCCCCTGACAGCTCCAATTTAGGAATAGTCAATCTAGTCCGTAAGGGGGCTACCTTACTCTAAGTGAACTGCTGTAGTACCATCCTGTTTAACGGTACGCAAGTACACAGCCGCGGCGTATTCCGACGCCGAAGCATCGCAAAACCCGTGAAGCCATGCTTTACATCTACCTGATGGAAGAAAATGACGAGGCACCGATACCAATGTGATTGCCTTCAACCTATCCAAAAAATCTGTCCAGTCGGAGAAGTAATCACCCATGAGAGCTCTGCGACCCACAGCCGCTGTAGGAAGAATTTGGCCCAGAATATAACCGGTGCGATCCAGCCGTTCGGATCGAATATTCTGGCCACCGTAGAGAGTACCAACCGCTTAGTCCAAACCTTTGCCGACCACGTACCGAAACGAGAAGGTATCCTGAACCGGTTGATACTGTACTCCTAAGACCGAAGTGGAGTGAGGACTATCCGGGTCCTCGAATAGAAGTGGATCCTGCCTGTGATCCTCCGGAAGGTCAGCCAACAACCTTGGAGAATTAGATATCCACTTGCGCAACTCATAGCCACCCGCAGCTAGAATTCCAATTAATTCATCCCGAAGAAGCAGTGCTTCACGTTCAGATGATGCCCCGGTGCATATATCATCAACGTAAACATCCGATTCCAATATGGCCGCCGCTCGGGGAAAGGCTACTCGCTCCCGGTGAGCCAATTCGAGCAGACCCCTGATTGCCATCCATGGACTAGCCTTAAGACCGTATGTGTTTGTATTCAATTCGTAGACCTTGAGTGGATGCGAAGGATCCTCTCTCCAGAGGATCAATTGAAACCGACTGTCTGCCGGAACATCATACGTATATCCGTCGCAAACACCACCAGATGTCTACGGAAAGCCGTAATTATATCCGAAATCTCCTTATGAAGTTTAGGGCCTGAATGCAAACACTGATTAAGGGAAACACCGCTAGATGAGGGAGCCGACCCGTCAAATACAACCCGAATCTTACCACCATCAGCCTTGAACACAGCGTGATGGGGAATGAAGAAATGTTCCACCGAAGAATAATCCGTACGTGAGGGTGACATATGTCCAAGATCCTCGTATTCGCGCATGAATTGCACGTATTTATCACGAAATACCGAATCTCGTTTCATGCGTCGTTCCATTGACGACATGCGTTTCTCCGCTAGGCCGAAGGATTGACCGAGACGTGACCGCGAAGATAAAAATGGCAACCGTGCCATGAGCCGACCCGACGGCAAATGTACCAAGGTCTGTCTAAAGTGACTTTCACATTCCTCGTGAATTGGTTCCACCCGTGGGACCGTGGGCACCTCCTCCAGTGCCCAAAATCTTTGTACTATGTCTGTCAGAGAAATACCTGTAAATGCCGCTTCATCAGTACTGCGACTGATAGGGAAGGCTGGGCCCAAAATAAGATAACCGAAAACTGATGGTAAGGCCACCAACCCATCCCGATGCAAGGTGACTAGCGTACCCGAACACAACACCTGACCTGCGACATCTGAACCGAGCAGCAGTTCCACTGAACTGGGTTTCCAAAAATCAGGATCCGCAAGACGCAAATCCGAAGCTGAATGACGAACAATAGGAGGCAGGGAAACCAAGGGATGAATGCCTATTACTTGGTCCATGACCAAAGCCGTAACCAAAACCTCTGATCCAGAAACCCTAATTCCCAACTACTATGGTGGGGGTAGAGCCGGAAACCCCTGTCACCACAAATCTAACCTGATCGTAAATTGCTGTAACCCTATCACCTCCTATTCCCTTTATAGTATTAAAGTCCCGTGACATTGTTAGGCCTAATTTCCTCACCAGACCTATAGTAATAATGCAGCCCTGTGCCCCGGTATCCAAAAAGGCCCGTGCCTTTACCGTGGCACCATCAGTGCCCTTGACCCGAAGTGACACCGTGGGAAGAAGAACCGTCTTCGAAAAACCGTACAGAGGGGTGGGTAGCTGTACACGCCTCTGTGACATAGGGGAGGGAGGGGAGGCCTCCGGTGCTGCCCGAGCAGTATAAGTTGCAACCGTAATGTGGGCCTCCACATCCGTACGTTGACGATCCCGACCGCGGCTCACGTCAACCGTTGGACGTGAACCATAATAGTCCCGAGAGGGGGAGGGGGGACCCCCGTCCCTGCGAGAATCCCGTTGGTGAGATGGGGGATACTCTGTGTCCCGGCGACCAGAGGTATCCCCACTTCTGGGAACATCCCGATGTTCCATTTGGGCGCACCCAGTGTCCCGATAATTGGGGGCGCCCCCGCCCCTGACGGCTTCCCGTTTTACGTAACCCTTACCCGAGGGACGACGCTGTTCCGGAGTATGCCTATCTGTGCGGCTTCCTCCGGACCGATCACCAAACCCACTTTCATACGTACAAAGCATGGGGTGGTGGGGACCACCACAGCGGGAGCACGACCTTGGCGACCCGCAGTCTCTGGCCAAGTGTGCTTTCATACACATCCAGCAGTGTCCCGAACCGTAGACAAACCTACGCCGAGACCCGACGTCAGCGTTTCTGAACTGCCCACAGTTCAGTAGGGGGTGAACTGGCCCATTACAAAAATGACAGCGAGGTTCCGAATGGCCCGCTGCCATTGCAACACCCCTAGGTTGAGCCCGAGCTCGCACCAGTGTCTGACCTCCTACCCCCCACCTTGGGGGGTGGTCTACCTGCCTACCCGATTTGACTATAGGAGGTGTACCCGGTTCCTCCACATTGTCCAACATCCTACACTCCTCTTCCAGGAAGTAAAGAAGTTCCGAAAACAAAGGGACATCCGTGGATGACTTCCCTACAAACTGATGTTCAAATCGAAGCTTCAGTTCGGCCGGGAGCTTGCCAAGCGTTACATGAAGTAAAATAAAGGACCATTCCTTAACCGGAAATCCGAGCTTTCCGAGAGCATTGTATGCTACTGCCAGTGGGTTCAGTAGCTGTGACCTAAGCTGGGTGACCCTGGTCACCTTTGGCAACCTTAACAACCGACTGAGGTGAACGTGCCCCAAACGCCGCGTATTCTATACCCCTCCGTCAACAGCATACGAGCCGTCTCGTAGCTGTCATTGGTGACATCCAGGTGCGCCACCAAATCCTGGGCCTCACCAGACAAGGCCGTCCTAAGATATCCCATTTTTTGTGCAGGCGTTATATCCGAACGCGTATGCACGAGGCTATCAAATAAATTAATGAAACCCATCCAATGCTCATACCCACCGGAGAAATGAGGCAAATTTAAAGATGGGAGCCGTGTGACCAATCCCGGTTGCACCCTTAGTCCCTCAGACTGGGCGGTGCTAGGTGAAGACGTAATTTGCGAACACGCTGCAACAATCTCACCGGCGGCTTCCAAAGCCTGACTATAACCCAAATGGTACCGTGACAACCCTACCTTGGCCGGTCCATCTTCCATGTCGACCTCCGCCTCCTGAACCTCTTGGTACGCCTCATCTAAATCCTTTAAGTAAGACTCCAACTTCATATGGCGGAATTTTAAATCTTCAGCCCTATCCGGACGTCCGATCAATCCGGTAGCTGCCTGTAACCATCGAAGGACACGGCTCACGGTTGCTTTGGCTGTCGTTAACGACATTCTAAAAATAGGCCGAAAGTACACCCGTAGTACTATGGTCGTCAAATAAAAATGAATAATTTACCGAAATAATAACTCTCTGTCCGTAACGGAACCCAAATTTATCCTACGGAATCCTAAATTTACCGTACGGAACCCCAATTTACCGTACGGTACCCTAAACCGAAAATAAAAAAAATATCGTTTACCTATACGATAAAATTATGTTATGAAACAGTATACGGAACCGTGCTTCCTTGGTTACTGTACCTACTGTACCCTAATAGCTAAATAAGTTCATGAAAAAAACCGAATAAAATGCATACAAATTAAAAGATGCTGACGAGTAGGTATAATCTAAACTCCAGCAGAATAATTATCGTACCAATATGATCGTACGATAATTATTTGAAATCACCCACCGTTATGCACTTTATAACTTAAGGAAGTTTTTTACGAAGTATTTAACCGAATTGAAGTTTGTCGCGCTCTGAACGCCCGTTCGTTCTGAAGTTAACGCAATCATAGGTTGCGTTCCGAAATTGACCATCTTTACTAAACAACTGGAAACCATGCTACGAGCATTTTAAGGCACCACGACAAGGGCATATTAAATATATAATTTCAATAGTCAGATTCTTAACACTGTCTTTTAATAGTCACTTCTTATGTACTTACAATAGTCACTTCTTCACACACCCTGTGTGCCCCTCCTGACTGCAGCGGTAGCACAGTCCACTACGATCCTTTTTAGAGGGGCAGAGCGTCTTTGGATGGCCAGTGCCCATGCAGCGATGGCCCCACATTGGGCATTGCTCCATCACTGTTATGGTGGCATTGGTCCATTCAATACCATCCAATCGCTTGACCGAAGCCAACTCGGCGACTATTGGGATATACTAGGATACAATCGCTGAGTCGACACCGGTAAAGCCAGGCGAAATGGCCCCAACCTTGAGCTGATCGGGAGGGCATCTTGTTTTTTCTGTTAGTGCCGACACTATGTCCTCTGCCGAAGTAGCGTTGTCCAGACTTGACACTCGTATCTGGGCCAGTTTGGTAGTATTTGCATACCTACTCAAAAAGCAACAAAATATAAAATAGGAGATCATTTCCATTCAAATACCTCATAAGGAAATATTACTGTATCTTTATGTTTATTTAACACAGCCTTCTTCGTGTTCTTAATCTATCATGGAAATTCGACTAACTTGAATTGTCTATAATTTTTTCTCGATTTGAGTCCTTTGACTACATTTTTCTTGGTTAATATTCCCAATAGGACAACGTATTTATACGTCCTCTTGCCTTTTAACGATCGAAATTCAACCAAAATGAAGTCACCCACGTTGAGATCCTTTTTTTACCTCAGATGCTTTTAGTTGTGGCATTTTATTTTAAAAATAAATTAAAATTAAAATATTACGTAACTTTTCTGTGTGTATATTATAACTTAGAAAGTTTATGAGATGAATACTTACTTTCTTCTGCGTGGCAGTGTAAGTATTTCTTTCATTTACTCTTTTGCTTTTTGTTTATGGTATCTGTCCGTTTTGTCCTTTAGAGGTTGATAATAGCGGGTCTCTGACAAATCTTCGCCAAAACTTTCTTCTAAAACAGTAGAAGTTTAAAATAAATACCCTGCATTCAGATTTTTTTTACTTATTTTTAAAAACAGAACATTTATTTATTTCACACACAATACATTATTTATAAACCTAATATACCTAATGCAACAGCGTAGGTAGTACGCTTAAATTTTAATTTAGATAACACAAAATTCTTCTACGGTAACGAAATTAGAAGAATAGTCAAAAATGTCTATATTCTCGGCAACCAGATTAAAGATCCGCAAAGTACGTGTCAGAGGAGCTTTATCAAGCAAATTGGTTTTTGCTGTTGGAATCGCTAATAACTGCGGTCGCCGTCTACGCCACACATACCTGTCAGGTACTCTCAGTACTATCCATTCTAAAATTCCAGGATTTGATATGAAACCCCGCAGCACCTTAACCACATAAATTGCTAATGCCAGATCTCGTCTAGTTTCCAATTTGTTCTATCCCACCATGCCTAGTACAAACAGCGTAGGATACATCCTTTGGTATAGCGGATAGACTCCATACATTCTGAGGTAGAGGAAACTCACAAACCTATTTTGTATTCGCTCCAGCATGGTAGTATACTTAGCTTCATACGGAGCCCAAATTATCGCATTGCATTCTAACTGACTTCTAATTAGAGCGTCGTACAATGTAGTGCTGGCTCTAATATTAATAAAGCCTTGTGCGTTACGTAGTACAAAACCTAGTCTTCTGTAGGCATTTTTACAGACGTAAACATAGGTTTTCCACGATCTTTTGACCCCCGGGGTCAGAAGATCATAGAAGACATGCAGCTATATCACTTGATAATATTGATAGCAGTAGCCTAAATCAGTTAGCTCATTCTGCTTGGCTATTTTTTTTTTCTTTAATTCAATCTTTCTCTTTTTTGTGCTCTGGTAGACAGTGGTAACAGCTCCTGCAAATCTCTTTCAATGCTTTCTTCCAAAATATTTCGAAAAAAAACCTTTAAGGTCGTCGTCTACTAAAAAATTCATTGAAGATAAGAACAATCATTCTCACTGTCTGATTCTAAGGTATTCTATTTTTATTTTTCTTAGAAGAGTAATTTTAGCTTCTTCAGGGGAAGCCTATCTGCTATAGTAGGCTACAGCATTGTAAATGAAACTTTTGTTAGGTCTCTGTGAGAGGATTCCAGCAACATTATTAATGTTAAATGATTGAACTTCAACGAGAGGCCATGGCTCGAGTAATCAATATATTTTTATCAATTTAAAATTTTAAATGACTATTATGTTTTAGCAGTAGTTTCTCTTTACCATTAGGTACCATGGTAAGCCCTGGTACCATTTCTGAGCCAATCCAACTAATTTAGGAAGAGAATAATGTATTATCTGTTTTTCAGACCAATTATATTTATTTTTGAAATCCAAATTTCTATCGTTTGATTACGTTTACACGGGTCAAATTCAGGTATTACATTCATAACAGGATATCGTTCAGCACCTCCATCGTTACGGAAGGGATTTTACTAAGTCACGGAATAATCCTATAAAATTACTAGAATCAGTACATGCAGCTGCGGAAGGCCCCGGTGCGTACGACGCAGAGTTCCCGATATTACCTGGTTGAAAATCTGTATCTATTAGTCTAGGTATCGGGTGGTCATCGCTCATTGTGGTAATATTTGCGGGGCATTGAGGATCAGGATCAATTCTAGTAATAACAGGCGTACGATACCCCGACCGCTTCTCGCGATGATGCCGCTGCGGCTGGCGTGAATTTTTTGAACCTTTTCGCGACTTATGCGATCTCTGGACGTCTCAGGTGACACAGACTCGCTGCTGGTATGCCTGGACTGCCTTCTCCGTCTACGTGACTTTCTAGTCTCCATTTAGTTGTTAGAACGAGAGTAATGAAAATGAGAAAACAAAAACACCAGTACCTGTCTTATTTTACTTTTACATGTAGTTTTACAGTGGGTATCACAGTGATTAACACAATAATTGACAAATCAATAGTAATAATCGCAAACATCAGTAGGTTTATTGTTAATATCGCCAAAATCTTGTAAAGTAAAAGAAAATGTAGGTATGTATATCTCCAATAAAAAAGATTATCTAATTGCATAGATTTCATTCGTCGTGTGTTAGTTGAAGTTAGTGTCAAGACCCGAAGGAACCGACGTGCATGCATAAAAAGAAAAATGAAATTTAAAGAAGCAAGTGAGGTGTGTATGGACCGTGCCGTGTGGCGCTCGGTTCTTTCTGCCTACCCTGCAAGGGATTTGGCGTGAAGATAGTATAGTATAGTATAGATTTCATTATACTATACACACGATTAATTTGGTCGTGGTAGGTGTGTCGTGGCCTTCCCCGACTCCTACGTCCATCCACTTTCGCGTTGTATATCTGTTTTGTCATTCTTTCATCTCCCATTCGTTCCACATGCCCGAACCATCGTAGCATGCCCTTCCTTACTTTAACACCGACACTCTCTTTCAGACCAACTCTCTTTCTTACATCTTCATTCCGAACGCGATCTGCGAGCGTTACTCCGCAGATTTTGCGTAGTGCGCGCATCTCGACCGCGTTTATTCTACTTTCATGAGTTTCCTGCCATACCCAACTCTCGCTTCCATACTTTAGCGTAGGTATCAGCACCGCATTGTGTACTATGAGCTGGGCCTTTTGACTTAAGGCCTTGGTACCTAAAACTCCATTCACACTATTTCCCGCAGTTACCCTCTTTTCTACATCAGCGGTGTACCGTCCATCCCTGCTAAATGCACATCTAAGATATACAAACTCATCCACCTGTTCCAGTTCTTAATTTCTTGCATTATTTCCTCAAATTAAACGAGAAAATTATAAAAAAAAATGGGCTTATGTAACTTAACACTTAGCTTTCAAATATGATATAATCAATGATTCGACGTAAAATTACTTATTCTTTTTTTCCACTGAGGGTGCGATTTGCACCTACTGATTTGCCAATCTTTCGTGTATAGAATAGTATGTTTACAAACATTCAGATTAGGCTTTTGCTAACTTAAATAATAACTACTAAGGTGAAAAAACAAGCATAAAATTTACGTAATGGAGATTTTGATAAGAAAATGTGTAACTACTTATTTATAGATCTTATTTTCTGAACTGTGTATAGTAAGTTTATTATTGAATTTCATTGTATTTTATAATACTCGTACCAGCTAGCTTTTGCCCGATGTTTGTATTTCATATTATTCGACGTAGAACTCAGTACATTAGCAGAATACAATGAAATATGTTTACTGATTATAAGAACAGGAATAGAGAAATAAATCGCGCACTCAAGTTTTTTTTTAGTTAGCACAGTTTTACCATACAATTTGCGTTCGATTACTATAAATGTTTTAAGTTCTGAATTCAAATCACTAAGCCGCCCTCTAAAAACTCTTTGGCCGGATTCGACCAAAATCGGAGTAAGACTATACTAACTAGAGAATAACTTGTAGTAATACCTACATACATACATATACATATGTTCACGCCTTTATCCCCGAAGGGGTAGGCAGCGGCATATTATATGCCCACATTTCACCTTTGTATAATTTGTCCCACGTAATAGGTGGTAAGCCGTATTGCCGTGTTTAAATGGACAGGCGCAGGTTGTGACTGCCTGCTGTTGAAATAAAGCCTTCAACTTAGCTTAACGACTGCCATTTTACTGGCAACCGGGACCAACGGCTTAACGTGCCTTCCGAAGCACGGAAACGCTCAAATAAATGTCACAAAGTGATCACACGGTTGGTCACCCATCCATGGACCGGCCATGGTGAAAGTTGCTTACTACCTAGTAGTAATACCTACTAAAAATAAAATGATTTTTTATTTCACCAACAACTAACAAGGGCAACGTAACTATGGTAACCACACCTTAGACTCCTTCAGTATGGTAACCTACCATAGTTATGTTTTGCTTGTTAGTTGTTGGTCGTAGCTTCATTTTCACTTTACTTTTAGTATAAATACGGGAGAGTCCCACAGTATCGAACACCTAAGCCTAGGTGACAGTTAAAAAAGCTGATTTGGTATTAAACATTTTAATGAAGTTCTCAGTAACTGAACAACTAGTACCGAACATGGATATCAATTGGCACATATGGCCGAACACTCCTAAAAAAGATGACATCGATCGCAAATATATGATTCTGAGCACTCTCGTATATCAGCACATGCCTCGTGTGCCAACTCTTTGCATGAATTGCACTGCATCCAGTCTTCATCATGATCTTGTAGACAAACCACACACGTAGTGGCCTTGGTTTGCTGCGAAGATATAATTTTTTGTGCTAGTGGTGAAGTTTTAGTCTTTTTAATCTTTTCTGCTTTATCTGTCTTCTTCAATGTACGTAGTAGTTTCTTCTCCTCCTTAAGCCTTTTCTCATTTTCTTTATCTTCCAAAGACTATTTGTATGGAGAAGAAGTTATTGTCTTACTAAATCTGGACCTTTGCTTGTAGAAGGCTGCGGTGAAAAGCTTTGCGGTAAAATGCTGACTGTAAGTGTTTGCTCCGGTATTATTTGGGGAACATCGGGTGGAAAATGATCGCCGCTACTTTGCTTTTCGATAATTTCTTCTATTGGAATATTCGTGATGTCATATGGCAAATAATCCAGATCGCTAAAGATATTTTCATTAAACGGATAGATGCCGGCACACTTGAATCCTGCTGCTGCTATTTCATAACGTGCTACCTTTTAAAAGCATCTGATACAAGTCCTGCAATATCATATTCTGTAATTCTAGCTCCGGCATTAGCGCTTATCCACATTCTGCATTGTTAATTATAGGCGTCCTTAAAAGGCTTCATAAATGATCTGTCCAAAGGCTGGAGTTTGTGTGTTGTGTGTGGTGGTGAGCTAATAAGGTGAATATTGTTATCCCTGCACCAGTTTATTACGTCCAAAGTCTTGTGGCTGCTGTGTCCATCAAGCAAAAGCAAAATTGGAGACTCCTTTGAAGGTCGAGCAATGATGCAACCATTTAAAAAAAACTCGTTATTCATCCAACCTTTAGGTTGGGCTACAGCTTCACTATCAGGATGAGAATTTATCATTAGCCTTTCATGCATTCTGAACATTAAAACGATGTGGTTACTTAAGATTTTTTCGAGCTTACTTTTTCAATGGCGATCAAACTATTGTATATACACTCGAGAGCAATGCATCCGGGTCACTTAAAGAATCCTAAAAATCTCGGAAACTAAAAATGCTAGGTTAATGCAATAAATTGTATTTAATAGACAATGTAATACTCCTTAAATGAAGGTATTAAAACTTCTTAGTTATTGTAAAGTTATATCATAAAAAAATCAAATTTGAAAAAGGGCCACTTTCGAAGATGGAACTACGAAATTACAGCATTTGGTGTTGCTTTTGTTTGTAATCTGTCATTTATGTGGGTACATAAACCATGTTGATAGTGCTCTATATTCATTAATCAAGCTGAAATTATGTCGCTTACGCCTGAAGAATGCACCAGAATACTTACAATGCTGGAAACCGGCCGGAGTCAGCGCGATACAGCCAGGACTGTCGGTGTGTCGCTGTCAACAGTACAAAGAGTTCTCCGACGTTACGAAGAAACTGGTTCTAACCTACGCAGACCAGGAACGGGCAGAACCAGGTGTACCACAGCACGAGAAGACCGATACTTGGTGAACACCATGCTTCGAAATCGCTTTCTCACAGGAACTGAACTCACCAATCAGTTTCGACGCCTCGGAGGAAGTAACCCAAGTGCATGGACAGTAAGACGTCGGCTTGCTGAATCTAACTTAAAACCCCTTAGACCTGCAAACGGCCCTAAACTGGAGCGTGGGCATCGTATTTCGAGACTAAGGTATGCCCAGAGCCACGTAAATTGGAGTATTGAAGATTGGTCAAAAGTTATGTTCTCCGACGAATCAAAATTTATGCTCTACAAGCACGATGAGTGTGTGAGAGTGTATCGAAGACCAGGGGAAAGATTCAAGCAAGCATGCATCGAAGAAAAAGTAGCCTACGGTGGTGGGTCTGTACTTGTGTGGGCCGGAATTTCTTCTGAAAGTCGCACAGAGCTGGTGATCATAGAAAACGGCTCTTTAACTAGCGTAAGATATGTGGAAGAAATCCTCAATGATCACGTTGGTCCATTTATGGTCAATTTAGGTGAGGATGCTATATTTATGCATGACAATGCCCGACCTCATACAGGTAGGATTGTGAATGACTACCTTCAAGAGATGAACATTACTCGTATGGAGTGGCCAGCGCGCAGCCCGGATATCAACCCGATCGAGCATGCTTGGGACGAGCTAGGCAGATGCGTAAAACAACGAAACCCTCCCCCAATCACGCTTCGTGAGCTCAAAATTGCTCTCACAGAGGAATGGGAGAATATTCCCCAAAATCGTATAAGGAACTTGGTGTACAGCATGCCAAACCGCGTAAACGCAGTAATGGAAGCACGAGGGGGCAATACGAAGTATTAAAATTCAAGAAAATCGTAATAAAGTTCAAAAATTTCATGTTTCCTATTTTTGTTTTAAGGAGAGATCGGCAGTTTTTTCTTTATGTAATTTTGTGTTAATAAAATGTATGGTGACTCATATTTTTTTTACTTTCATTTAAGGAGTATTACATTGTCTATTAAATACAATTTATTGCATTAACGTATCATTTTTAGTTTCCGAGATTTTTAACATTCTTTAAGTGACCCGGATTCATTGCTCTCGAGTGTATATTTCTGAACAACACACTTTTGAACGAAAATCCACACTATCACTCCCCGGATTTTGCCGAAAATGACGTTGACGGTTGTTACATAAATGTAAGGAGACTATTACTGAGGATGAAGGCCAAGCTATTCCTGCACTATATAAAATTCTATGGTTGATCTAGAAGATGCAGGATTGAACATAATAGAGAAGATTCCGGCATTTGGTAGTATCAAATCAACACTATACAGAAGCAGAAATAAAGCGACAGAGGTTAGTAAGTTAGCGTATATTAACGTTTCAGACCTGGAAATACCTCTGAAGTTTGAGTCTTTTTTAATGGCGGATTACAACTATGATAGTAATCGGACAATAGTGTTTTGTTGAAAGAATATTAAAAATCTATTATTAATTTTGTTGAAAGAATATTAAAAATCTAATCTATTGTGATATCAAAGATTTTTTTGGTGATGGCATTAAGAGCTGCTCACCCCTTATTTGAGCAATTGTATAAGATTCATGGCGATTTGGATAATAAGGAACCAGGAACTAATATTGTACCATTGTTTTACACATTAATGTGTAACAAAACGCGTGAAAGTTATTCTATTTTATTTCAAGTAATACAATCTCAATGTCCTGAATTTAAACCCATCACTTTCAAGACAGATTATGAAAAAGCTGCAATGGCCGCTATAGCAGACAATATTCCAAACATCGATATCAAAGGATGTTATTATCACTACCGAAAAGCTATTTGGAAAAAAGCCGAGAGTTTAAAACTCACTAAGTCCAAAGTTCTACGAAGACAGGTAGCTCTTAGTGCAGTTTTGCTGCTATTGCCTGAAGATAAAATTATGAATGGGTGGTATTATGTGGCTGGCGAAAGTCCTAAGACAAAAATAGTAAAAAAATTAGAGAATACATGCTCAGAAACAGGATGAAAAATTATTTTTATAAAAAATGGTGTGTTTATGGGTTACGCCACAGAACTACAAACTTCTTAGAAGGTTGACATTTTAAATGAAATACGTCGGTTGGGAAAAAGAACCCAACTAATTCAGATTAATAGAAATTTAAAAAAAAGACTCCTGTTTTTACAATGCCAAAGCAAAGCGTATACAAACAGGAGTTATGGACAAACGGGTTCAAAAATCTATAATTAATGATGAGTTCATACAAGATTGCCATATGCAGCTTTTAAATGGAACTATAACAGTTGGCCACTTTCTCGAGAAAACTAAGTAGATGATTAAGGAGTTAAAACACTTATTTATTTTCTAATGATAACTTATGGACAAAACTTTTCTACTCATAAAACTTTTCTATTCAATATGACTATTCTGTGATTTTGCATGCTGTGATAAATATGGTTATTAGTATGTAAGTTGTTGATTTTTCAAAGGTCTAAGTAAGTAGAAGAGACTTTCATTATTAGATTTTTTTAAACGAATCTTTTTATAACAAACAAAGATTGAAAAGATAGGTACTTATATTTGAGGATATTATTTACTAATCTTAAGATTGTATTCATGTTATTATTATTATATACCTATTGATTTGTATAATTGTTGATTTTATATAGTTATTGTTACAATGGTAAGACTGATCTTAAAGTAAGGTACTGAGAATGATAAAAACGGATTTCGAACGTTTTTTTTTTATAAATCATAGACTGATTTTATATAGAAGCCATTGAAACCTCTTTAACATTAATTTAACATTAACTGTTGAAGAATCGCTACATTATCAAAATGAAAATATAGTTTTTATTTTAATAAAAAAATTGATACCTACCCAAACTTTGTTTTAATAATTTCTGTAAAAAGCTCAAGTTTATTTCATTAACACCAATAGGCAAGTAGCGCTATTTTAGTTCCCAAAATGGATTTATTTTTTAAATAATATTTCGGGGGAAAATGGAAACATTTTGTTCCCAGTTTCCCCCGATTATGAATTCGGGGGAAGATGCGACAAAAATTCCCAGTTTCCCCCGCTCGGAGGAAAGCATTCGGGGGAAACTGGGAATAACCCAATAAATAAAAAGGACTATTAGTAAACGGACTTCCCATACCGGTTTAGGTAAGTTCGTATACTAGTAATAAAAAGATTAATATGAACTTTAAAGGTAAAAACATTATCTCACGATATAGTAATAAATGGCTTCAATATAATATGCTATCTTAAATAAGGTTTCAATAAATTTAATACCGCACATTTTTTGAATCTCAAGGCAAGACCGCCATATTGTCACTGGAAAACCTACTCAAACTCTAATATTTTTTTTACAATAGAAATAGAACATGACAAAATTAATTTTCTGTCTGATTTTTCGCAGAAAACCCTACATGTGTGTTCGTAATGATATAATGTTTAAATTTAAATGAACTTCAATAAATTATTCAGACCGTTGTAAGTTACTCGTATCTATGTACCCGTTTATACCTGCGTACTCGTACCTAACAGTTATGACGGGCAAAATTCGACAACCTAACGTTTTCATATATTATGGGCGTTATACTTTCTATTGGTATGGAATGTATTATAACCAAACCTATAAAATGTAAAAATAAAATATACCTACTTTCAATTTGATTTGATTTGGCAACCCATTTGAAATTTATTCATTGACATATTTAATTGAATATAAAATATTTTTCTTCCATTAACCAGCTCGGTGAAGGTAGTTACAAAAATAGCATGTCTTTTATCTAAACTTGTATTATAACATTCATTATGACAATTTTCAGGTACAAATGTGTTGCTTTTCATTTCTTTCTTTGCTATGACTTTTCCAGATATAGAAGTACTAGTGGTTCATCACTGATCATAATTATTGATTATAAATCTGAATCTAGCCAAGAACTAGAACTATAACACTGTCTGATAAAATATCAATATGCTTATAAATTACATTCCTTTTCAAACCTCGTTTTTTTTAAATACTTTTAACTTCCTCAGTAAGATTTGTGTTTTCTTCTGGTTCTATATTATCAATAGCGATAGCTGTCTCGATTAAATTATTTGTCAAAGCATTTAAATTTCTTATTTTCAGTAGGCATTTTTCCATTTCCACAAGCCGTTATATAATCTCCTTTTTATAGAACTGCTTCTAAGATAAATTAGAAGATTTATTTTCAATTCAAGATGAAGATTGAAGATCATCTTTTCGAAAAAGTGATCTATGCACTGCGTAATATGCTTTTTTTTTTCAGTATTTTACATCTTGAATATAACTTACTATAGGCGAGACTGATGTTAGCGAACGGTCTAAAACTTGGCTTGACGTTTCTGTCTGAATACCATCGCCCATTTGTGAGATCGATGCCCTGCGTGGTATGAATTTCTTGGACAAAGGATGTACCTTCTTGAGTGTTGACTTCTGTTTCTGATTGGTTTAATTCGTAGAATATGAATGTTAATCCCTAAACGCCTTCGCGTGTCTGTGACATCGCTGCCTGTGTGCGACGGATGTTTTGAACGGGGGATGTCTCTTCCTGAGTATGTGCTTCTGTTTGTAATGGGCGTGAGTCTTGTATAGCTGTTTTGTCTGAACTCAATCGCGTGTATATGAGATTGATGCCTATTAGCGATGGATGTCTTGATCGGGGGATGTCATAGGATAGAGAATACAAAACGTTTAATACAGAAAGAGACAGCTATCTTCATCAGCGTCGTTTTGCATTTGAAGTACTCTAATGAACTACAGAGTATGTGGAATTGCAAACAGATGTGACATTGAGTATAACAATAGGCATATTACTCTAGTTGGTATTGCATATGTATTATAAATAATATAATTCGTTTATTTTTCATAATTTAATGGAGCGATAGTTGGCCGGATCCGACCGATTCCCTTTTTCGGCTGAACGTTCGCCTCCTTTCAAGCCTCCGACACTTCTCCCGACAAATATTAAAGGCGATACAGTCGTGTTAGCGTTGGAGATAATTTAGCTGTACACTTCTTCAGCACCACCGTCAAGATGTCATCAGGACCACTGGCTTTCCGCGTGTCGAGTGACCGTAGCAACGCTCGCACATCACACATATCCGGCATCTTGGTTCCACAGTCGGCGATAGTAGAAGGTTGCTTGCCACAGTCATCGACCCGGGAATTAGCTGCAAGGAGATTGGCCAGCATTTCTGCTTTCTCTTGGGCCTTGTGAGCCAGTGATCCGTCAAGATAGCGCAGCGGCGGTAGCGAGGACTTGCAAATGTTGGCCTGCACGTCTTTGGCCAGTTGCCAGTATTCACGGCTGCCCGTCGGATGTGACGTGTGCTCCTAACCAAGCCGCGTGACGCGCTGGGCGTCCGCTCTCTTGAAGGCTTGAGGCGGGCCACATCCGGGTCGCGCACAGCCCGAGCCCTGATCCAGGCGCGGTAAGCCGCCTGTTTTTGTTAAACAGCTACGGCACACTCACGCCCGAACCAGGGGCGGGCTTTGCGAATGCTGGCGACATCAGTGTATGGAATGTAGTATTCGAATAAAAGATTCTTGATGTTAGGGTAATTATTGTATTTCAGTAGTCACACAGTTGTACAAGTATATAGCACAAGCTGGCGGTGATACGCCCGTGCCGCAGACAGTAGTCAAGTGACGTTTCTAGTCGCACTATAGTGAAGGGACACAACGACCGACTAAATACTTAAACAGGGATGTAACATTCCCCTTCTTAAGTCCTACGCTATCCCTTACAACCCTTAACAAATTTTACCCGAAGCTTTTACAGCTAGTTACAAATAGAGTTAATCAATTTCCTCTATCAGTCTTCTCGGAGGTCTCATAATGCAACTTGACTGGGTTGTACGGTATGACGATTGTGGTGGGGGTGCTTGGGGTTCATGCTTCTGTCCGCCACCCTATTTAAACTAAAGTTTAAACTTAACATGATTTTTCACAGCTCAGTCCACCCCTGGATGTGCAAATTTGACAACGGTTTTTTACACTTCTGAAAATTAACGTAGAGAAAGGTAACTTACCCAATCGGGGCTTTTTAAGTAGATTTGATTTATTTTCAGTCGTTATCGTGGAATTAATATTTGCTTTCACTCGTTATCAAAATTACCACAATTACTTTGTTGAAACTTATAAACTTTTACTTAAGCGCTGATGGCTTCTATTAAACGATGCGAATGTAAGTACTTTTCTCCAGTAAATTCTTAAAATTTGTGAACTTAAATTCAAAATTTCCTACTTTTATATTGAGAGAGAAACGCTAGTTTCTAGTTAGTTATCTTGTCCGCAATGGCAACTAATTAGGGTAAACCACCCAACTATTGGCACTTTTAGAATGAATTATTGGCACTTTCATATCATCATAAGGCCTCCTACATCTTGTCAGATGATTTAAACAGCGTCCACGCGAGAGAAACATCGTCGCTCGTGGCTAAAAAGACCGATCCTCGAACGACACTTTTGTCCGCACTTCCGGCACGCGAACTGCGAGTCCGCTGCGACAGAACTCCCCCCGCGCGCATGTCTATTTTCCCGTTTTTGGGCCAGATTTTGAAACCAGGCTTTGTCATGGGTCTCACAGCCTTCGTGAATGAGACGTCTCCACCCATCGCGGTCAGAAGCAAGGTCCCCCCATGTGTCACAGTCAATGTTAAATGCGATCATGTCGCGTTTTACGCAGTCTCTGAAACGTAACATGGGACGTCCAACTTTGCGTTTGGCGAATGCAATTTGGCTCATCATGGTCTGTCTGGGCAGGCGAGTATTGCTCATTCGATGCACGTGCCCTAGCCACCGCAGGCGTCTCTGTTTGAGTAGAGCAGTGATGCTAGGCAGCTGCGCAATCTCAAGCACTCTCTCGTTTGTGACCCTGTCCTTCCATGTTATACTCAGAATACTCCGAAGGCAGCGCATGTGGAAGGTGTTAAGTCTTCGTTCCTGTCTGGCGTACGACGTCCAGGTTTCAGCTCCGTACAAGAGTATACTTAAGACGCAAGTTTGGTAAACGATCATCTTTGTCCTGACCGTAAGATGTTTATTATTCCATACTCTTGCACGCAACCTGCCGAACGTCGTGGCCGCCTTGCCGATGCGAATATCGATCTCATCATCAAGGGAGAGATTGCTCGACACGGTCGACCCCAGATAACAGAACTTGTCGACTACCTCCAAGGGTGCACCATCCAGCAAGATGTTCGGCTGGTGGGTATAACCCTGCGCTAAAATAACAGTCTTCTTCGTATTTATGGACATGGAGAACATGGTGCAAGCGTGGTGAAATTTGTCCAGTATTACCTGGAGCTCTTGTGGAGTTTTGGCGACAAAGGCTGCATCGTCGGCAAAGAGCAAGCTGTCAGCAAATAAGTCATCTCGATTGCGGCGAGACTTAAGGAGAGCGACGTTAAACAGCTTCCCATCTGCTCGTGTATGTAGGTGGACACCCTGCTGCTCGTCACCGAAGGCAACTTTGAGCAACAATGAGAAGAATATGCCGAACAGAGTTGGTGCTAAGACGCAGCCCTGCCGGACTCCTCTACGCATATCAAAAGCGTCGGACGTTTGACCATTGTAGACAACGGTGCCTTTCATGTTCTCGTGAAAGGACATCACCAGCTTCAGCAACTTCGGGGGACAACCTATTTTCTCAAGTGCAACAAAGAGACCCTCCCTGCTAACCGTGTCGAAGGCCTTATTCAGGTCAACGAAAGCGATCATCAAGGGAGTGCTCTGCTCACGACTCTTCTCTTGAAGTTGTCGGATGGCGAATATCATATCCGTAGTGGAACGCTGGGATCGGAAGCCACATTGTGCCTCAGGATACACGCGATCGGCAAGACGTTGCAGTTTAGTCAGTATAACCCTTGCAAAAAGCTTGCCGACGATGCTAAGAAGGGAGATACCACGGTAGCAGTTACAATCGCCGCGGTCACCTTTACCTTTATAAAGAGTTATAATATTTGCATCGCTCATATCCCGAGGGAATAGCTCCCTCTCCCAGCATTTTCCCAGAAAGTTATGCAGCACTGGTAACATGCACTCGAGCTTCAGGACTTCAGCGAGTACACCATCTATCCCTGGACTCTTCCCACATTTAAGCTTCAAAGCGGCCTCATGAAGATCACTCATGGTGGGTAAGTCATCCAGCTCAGTCATGATTGGTAGGATCGGTATGAAATCCACGGCTACGGGACTGATCTCAACTGGTTGAGAATAAAGCTTAGTGTAGTGTTCTACCCACCGGTTAAGTTGACGACTACTGTCAGTGATAATAGAGCCATCAGTCTCTTTCAGAGGGGCTGTCCCTTTCCGCACTGGACCAAGAGCCACCCTAATTCCCTCATAAACCCCACGGAAGTTACCTGTGGCCGCACAATCTTGAATACCTTTGCACAGTTCCGTCCAATAAGCATTAGCAAGCTGGCGACAAGTACGCTGTAAGGATGACTTTGCTCTGCGGAGTCTATCGCGTGTGGAATCACAGGGGTCAAGGCAGTATCCTAGTGCAGCTTGGCGTTTAGTGTCCATTAGAGGCTGAAGTTGGGTTATATTTTCGGTGAACCAATCCGGTGATTTAGCCTTGGCATAACCGAAAACCTCACCAGCTGTTTTGGTGAGAAGGTCTTTAATGGATTCCCATTCCGTTTCCACTGGTGCATCTACATCCCAGGTACCTACCGTCTGTCGCACCAGCAAACCGAAAGAGTTCACTAGTTCAGGATCTCTGGTCTTGGAAAGATTTAACTTCCTCCTTCCAGCGCTCTTGGAGGAGTGAATCCTTTTGGGCGACAGAAGGACTTTACACACTACCAAGGAGTGATCGGTGTCGCATTGTGCACTGTGGTAGGACCTCGTGTGGATAACTTCTTTTAACTCTTTTCCTTTGGTCAAGGCTAAGTCTAGTTGGTGCCAGTGACCGGACCGAGGATGTTTCCAGGAGACTTTACGCATCAGTTTGCCTTTAAAATAAGTGTTGGTAACACACAGCTGAAACCTGGTGCTGAACTCGAGCAGGCGTTGGCCATTTTCGTTCATCTTTCCTACGCCGTGGTTCCCAAGACAGTCGGACCAGGCGGTGTTATCCTGTCCTACACGAGCATTGAAGTCACCCAGAATGTAAAGTCGATCTCCAGCCGGTACATTGGCCACAATGGAGCAGAGTTTATCGTAAAAGTCATCTTTAGACTCTGCTGTCGAGGTGAGAGTGGGAGCGTAGGCGGAAATCAGAGTGACAAAGCCGCTTTTGGTATTCAGGCGCAAAGCCATAATGCGTTCACATGCACCTCGAGGTGTCTCTATGGCACTAAGGAGAGTGTTGTGGACTGCAAAGCCCACACCGTGCTCACGATTTTCGGAAGAGGCCTTGCCTTTCCAAAAGAAGGTATAATTCTGTTCGCGCAATGAGCCCTCATCTGGAAGTCGGGTTTCTTGAAGTGCAGCAATAGATATATTCAGGCGTGTCAGTTCTAGATCGATAACAGCCGTTTTACGCAGATCTTGAGCATAATCAGAAATCTCCGAGCTGTCCGGGAGACCTGTCCTCATAGTTCGGACATTCCAAGAACCAAAGCGCATGGAAGTGCTAGCTTTAGGTTTTTTATTATTTTGCTGCTTTATTGCGGGTGTACAACATTCCAGCGCCGTCTTTTGGGTTGCCCCTTAGATCCCAACACCCCAGAGGAACAAACGACGCCGAGGCGGACCAGTACCTTATTGACTGGGGGCTGCCCAGTTTGAAGCGGGCGGTAACTGGTCAGTGGGCCTACGATGGACCCTCCCACTGTCGAGAGTGACCCCTGGCGCCCGCGCTTACGCCCATACGCGCGGACTTATCACCGGTAACTGCCCCTCCCCGTGTTGTTATCCACGCCGTGGAACGACGTGGGTGAAGTGTCCTCTCCACAGACGCTGCATCGCCTGGGACGCAGTTGATGACGTAGGGTTGCCCAAGACCTTCGCCACCCTCTCGGCCTCCCCAGCTTGGTTCGCAGGAATGGCATGCCAATACGTGCAAAACCACCGGGTTGGCTGCAGACGACTACCGCTGTTCGGATTAGATCCTACTTGCGCCTAACGAAGCCATCGATTCCGGGTTTGATTTCGGAGTTTTCCTTCTCCTAGACAGGTTGCAAACCAATGCTAAGGACGCCCATCTCGCCCGCAACTTGGCACTTTAGTAAGGAGTATATTTCGAAAAATAAAGGAAACCTAGTTTATTCTAGTTCAGTGTTGCCCATTATGTAGTTGTAGGTGTGCATTAAAAAGTAAAATAGCATTATTTTTCTGTTAGAAATGGGCAAAATACCCTAAAGTGCCAATAATTGGAGGAGTGCCAACGATTGGGTGGTTTACCCTACTAAGGATACTCAATGCTTCGCTCTTACACGCAGTAATTCCGCTGCGGGCCGCCAGATGACGCTATTTCGCACTCCTGACCTATTTATGCTTTAATTAAAGCTTGATTTATTTGAACTTTTACTGCGTTTTTCTGAAAAAATAATATATCTGTGTGGTGTGGTATGTTTATTTATGTAGCATCGTGACACTATAAAAAGTGTTTTAAAATGCAATATTGTAATCGCTTTAAGTCTTAGGAGTTGCTAAAGTAAGGGCCATTTTTTTTTTAATTTCTTTAGGATTGATCTGATATCTTATTTTGAGCATTTTAAAAAACGTCTCGTGACGCAAGACATAAGAAACTCATACCTTTACAGTGGGCGCACACTGAGCGTCTTGTCGCGGCGACATGTCGCGGCGACAAGCTGCGGGCGTCAATTTACATACATTTTGTTCTAAGCTTCGCACACTGCGCGACATGTCGCCGCGACTCGGCGACAAGCAAGGGTAGTCGCGGCGACACGGCGACAGTCGCCGAGCGACAGTTTTTTGTACCACGTCTGTCGCCGCGACATGTCGCGCACGTCAGCGACAGTCGCGGCGACATGTCGCGGCAACTAGTCGCCTGATGCAGGCGCACACTAGGCGACAAGTCGCCGCGACATGTCGTCGCGACCGTCGCCTAGTCTGCGCCCACTGTTAATGGTGACGAGTTTATGAAACCACAACATTTATAAATAAAGAAGAGCGACACAATTCACATTTTAAGCTTCCGCCAAGTTTTCTCGACACCCGATCTGAAATATATCCAATTATCTGTTCCAAGTCGCGCGAGTGATGATCTTCATATGTTATTGAATCATAACAGACTCATTACTTTCGCATTGTTGGTCACGAATGATTAAAATCCTTCTTAACCAAATTTTTATTACGGGCCCGTCCGTCACATGTGTTATTTTTATTTTTTACTGCCGACGAACAATTAAGAATGGAAAAATATTCTACCGGTATACAATTGCCTGCTAAGGTAGACCAAAGTTCTAAATGACTTAATATTTTTTTAAATATGCCCTTATATTGTATTGTGTTATTGTATTATTTTACCCTCCGTGTCGACGTATATCCCCAACAGTATTTCTATAAGGTCTTGACTAAGCCTATATGTTGAAATATAGCTAAGTCTTTTCTCATTATCAGCAAAAGATGAAAACAAATAATTAAGGCTTTCAATACAAATAAGAAATCCCAAAAACCCAATTTTAGATTTAAAATACACGAGCCTTTTTTTTTGTATTTTTCATAAATACACGTCCTCTTTGGGTAATTCTAGTTTTATTGTACATGCGTAATTCAAGTATATATTTTTTAGCACTTTCTAGGAAAGCAAATATGTCTTGTGCATTGCCTGGACTAATAGGTTTATTAAAACTGACGTTATCACGAGCTCTTGAATTAAAAATATCGAATCAATCATTAAATAATATTATTAGTCCCTTATTGCGTTTTCAGTGTTTCAAAGGTGATTATCTAAGTGTATCTTCACAAAGTTGCAAAGCATTTGAGACGCTCCTGCTTAAAAGCTGTGTAGTCAACTTCGCTTTCATATTTTAATTGGGAAAATTTAAATGCTGTTGTGCGAGTCGATTGGCGACATTTAAACACTGGTAAATTTTAAAAATTAAATTTTTAATATTTGTGGACATTCACACACAACATCATGTAGCCCAAATTGAGCTAATATAAGCTTGTGCTATGGGATCTTTGACTGCCTCTGTGGCGCAGTCGGTAGTGATACCGCCTGCGGCGCTGGAGGTCGTGGGTTCGATTCCCACCGTAGACAAATATTTGTGTGACCCATAAATGTTTGTCTCAAGAGTCTGGGTGTTTCTATGTATAATATGTATGTATTTAAAAGTATATAGGTATTGATATCCGTGGTCTGATACCCATAACACAAGCAGGTTATTCCTAGCTTACTTTGGGATCAGATAGCGTTGTGTGAAATGTCTGTGAATATTTATTTTATTTTATTTATTTTATCTAGACGACTGATATACATCGTTTTTTACTCCTCGTTCATAGTAGACAGAGTGGCATCACTAATTTAATACTTTTGTGTTCAACGTAAATGTATTACATACTTTGACATTAAGCATCGTCAGCAGTAACAGAGACAGTACACGAACAAACGTCAATGGCCTTGATATTCTAGAATCTCTGCTTGCTTTTACATACTTTGGCCTGACGTTCCATCACAACTTTATTTACACCAAAGTATATTACGTATCGCTACCATGTGTAATTTTCTAATATTTTCAACTAAAAGAAGCGCTCGTGGCCCCGCAGACTCAGTGTTCTGTAAACGATCACTGCAGTAAGCAACTTTCACTATGGCCGGTCCATGGATGGGTGACCATCCATGTGATCACTTTGTGACATTTATTTGAGCGTTTCCGTGCTTCGGAAGGCACGTTAAGCCGTTGGTCCCGGTTGCCAGTAAAATGGCAGTCGTTAAGCTAAGTTGAAGGCTTTATTTCAACAGCAGGCAGTCACAACCTGCGCCTGTCCATTTAAACACGGCAATACGGCTCACCACCTATAACGTGGGACGAATTATACAAAGGTGAAATGTGGGAATATAATATGCCTCTGCCTACCCCTTCGGGATTTTTATGTTTCAACTAAATTTCTACTTCTCTTTTAGCAGTTTTCATTTAAAATCACCTGAAGTTAATAACAGCTGGAGATTGAGTATCAGAAATGTGTTCACTCATAGAAAGGACACCAAGAGGTTCCGAACTTACCGAAGCTATTTAGTGAGGGAACTTTGTTTCACCCTTTAATTGAACACTTTCTCGTTTGTTTGTTTGATAGAAAAATATATTTTGAGTCTACATAATAAGCTAAAGTTTCGTTTGGCGTAAACTGCATACATTCTTCAGTAAACAAACTTTTCTTTGAATTTTCATACTGCGATACCCATCTTCAAAGTCGTTAGTTCTGCAACATTAGGTTAACTGCAATAAGGTCACTTGCATTTTTCAGTTCCAAAATACCTTTTACTACGCGTCTCTTCATTTTTACAAAAAAAATTATGAAAGAATTTTCTGGATTTCTCAGCCCAATGACCCGACCCTATGATGATCTCGAAATATTAGCCTGGTGTATACTTAAACTAATTTTTATGCCACAACCCTCTGATGACCCCATATATTAATTCAGAACACTTCCTTTATTAGGCTTTTTCGACTTTTCATGTATTTTTTTTTTGAAAAAGCATAAAGGTTCGTTTTCAGTTTTCTCATAAAATCGTCACAAGTTTCTAATATGTAATAATGATTTCATTAATATTCAGAAATGTGACTGTTTTATTCAGATTTTTCGTGTTTCAGTCTTTCGTGGAAAAAAGAAATTGGCGTTCAGAAAAAAGAGAACTATTTAAGCTGCGGGGCTTTTCGGGTTCTAAAATAAGCTTTAATCTATACCCGAATGTTGCAATTATAACATACAGAAAAATCTAGCTGGATACCAGAGGATAAAAAAAGTATCCGTCCTTTAAAGTTTACATTTCAGAAAAAATGTGAAAGATTTACTTATAGTCATATTATGTCCAAAACATACCTGTTTTTTTTACAAAACGGTACTATTTATTAGATACACGCCTTGAACAAAATAATCTATCACAAAAACTTGTATTACTTTACAATAAATTGTAAATCCAAGGCGTCAAAACTGTGCTCAAAACGTGACAATTTTTTCAATGCAAAATATGATTTCTTACTTGTGACTTCCACCCCCGATATTAAAACCTAGTAAGATGATAATCGAATCAATTCTAGTAGATTTATTACCTGTGAAGGTTGTTAACATTTAGTCATCAAGGGAACCGGTAAATTACGTCATGAATTTTGTCCCGCTTTTATGTACTAGACGAACACCAGTGCCGTCTATCGATACCGTGTCCGTTTTATTATTTAACAATATTTTGAAAACTTTGTCACCACGTGATATGACCTTGTGTGGACCGGTGTAAGCGGGTTGAAGCGAACCACGTGAAGCGTCTTCGCGAAGGAAGACGTGATCACATGTGGCAAATTTTTTAAATATAAAAGTTCTTAGCTTACTATGGTGGGATGTAGGTGTCGGCTGTAGCTTCCTGGCAAAATTTCTAAAACGAGCGATAATCTCAGAAGGATCTGTGGTACCGGTCATAGTAGGTTCGAAAATTTCGCCAGGTACCCTAACGGTTCGCCATATAAAAGTTCAGCGGATGAGGCTTGTAAATCTTCTTTAAAAGAAGTTCGCACACCTAATAAGACCCATGGCAGTGATTCGGTCCATCTGTCGTTGCCGTGACACACGATTGCGACTTTAAGTTGTCTGTGGAATCTTTCCACTAAGCGTTTATGCTCAAATCCAGCTATTTGCGACAGACATTTGAAACAGGGCCGACTCAAATTGACGTCTGTTGGGCTTTTATGGCCCGCTTTTGTAATTTTTTTTTATTTGTATCTGCAGCATTGCCCCACAGTAGAATACCGTAAGACATCATACTGTAAAAGTAACTGAAATAAACTATTCTAGCTGTATCTACATCAGTCAAGTGCCTTATTTTCTGTAAGGCGTGATGGGAAGATAGATGAATGATATTACTACCTATATAATATATGGGATAGCGGTTGGTTAAGGATTGTTAAAATAAAAACGTTCGATTCACTTGTAGGATAGATATATTGTCCGTATCACAACAGAAGGCACAATTTTAGAAGAAAGCACATGCACGCAATAGTTCACAGAATAGGATAGTCTTAGAACATAGCACAATAGTATTTAAGCACGAAAAGCACATAAAAACTGATAGGCAATAATACATATACGCGTGTTTAAGTAGCCGAGGCAAACAGACGTGCGCTCCGCGTGGGTTAGGTATCTTGACTGAAGTAAGTACATCGTGCAATTTGTATCGGCGCCTGCGCAGCCAGTTGCACGAAATTTTGCACCATAAAAACTGCATAGTGGTGCGACGCTGTCGATAATTTATTGATATCGACGAGCTGCCACACATCGTCGTTAGGTCGAACAGTGAGTAAATAAATATTAGATATATGTTATGTAAATATTATAGGTAACTAGCTGACCCGCGCAACTTCGTTTGCGTGATAAATCAAAAACCGCTCGACCGATTTTGTGCAAACTTTACATAATTATACCATCTACTAAATAGTCCAAACAAAGCCTAAACATTTGGTTTGGATAGGTGAGCCCGATCTCGAGTTATAAAATTACAACGAAAAGTGGCTTTGATTTTTATATAAATAGATAGCTGACCCGCGCAACTTCGTTTGCGTGATAAATCAAGAACCGCTCGACCGATTTTGTGCAAACTTTACATAAACCATCTACTAAATAGTCCAAACAAAGCCTAAACATTTGGTTTGGATAGGTGAGCCCGATCTCGAGTTATAAAATTACAACGAAAAGTGGCATTGATTTTTATATTATAGGTAATAAGTATATTCTTTTAAATCCCTACTGTAGTGTGGTAGGGTTACCAGTGTAGAAATCAAAGGCGTCTCTGTTAACTTGAAGTTATATGGTTATAGCTGGAGAACCCACCGGGCTCGGCGACCTGATGGTGTTTTTAAGTTCATCAGCCATTTTAGGGGTTGGTGATCTGTTATTGTTATGAAAGGTGTACCTTCTATTAGTATGTAACCTCGAAATTGTGAGATAGCCCATACAATAGCCAGGGCTTCTTTTTCTGTTACTGTGTAATTGCATTCCGCTGAAATGAGTAATCTACTTGCATACTCTACGGGGTGTTCATTCTCACCCTCCCCCTGCACCAAAGCTGCACCAATAGCATAATGACTTGCATCTGTTTTTATTGTAAAAGGTAAGTCTGCCTCTGCTTGTTTTAATACAGGTGCGGTTGTTAATGCAGTTTTCAATTTGTTGAATTCCATTGCCAAGTAACTTTCTTTTTAGTTAGATTAGTCAACGGCCTTGCTATTTCTGCGAGACGCTGTTTGAAGAAACGAAATCAACTGTTTTAGGTTCCTAGGTTTCGGTAGGTTAGCGATAGCAGATACTTTACTTGGATCTGCTTTAATTCCCTCGGGAACAATTAAGTGTCCCAAATATTTCACGGCTGAACATCCAAATTTACATTTCTTTCTATAAGCTTGGAGCTTATACTCACGAAGTTTATCAAAAACCTCTCTTAAATCTTTCAAATGTTGTGCAAAAGCGATTGATCTAATTATGATGACATCAAGGTAAGTAATTGCGCAACTCGCTTTTAAGCCTCTAGTAAGTTCTATATTCAACACAGACTCTAACATCGTTTTCACCTTTAGGGACGAGTATTACAGGTGCTGACCAAGCGGAATCGCATTCTTCAATTTTATCAGTTTTAAGCATATCATCTAGCTTTTCTCGGAGTTGATTTTGCCTAGTAGGTGACATTCTATATGGTTTTACATTAATAGGGCTATGAGTGTCTGTTTCTATTCTATGTTCAGCAATAGGAGTAGGTTTTACGCTCTCATCAAAGATATCACTAAATTCGGTTAACAAGTTATTAAACGTGTGACGTTCTTGTTCTGATAATAAGGAACCTACATGTGATTGTAAATGAATATCAACAAAATAAATTAAGAGGATTTATTGGTACATAATTAATACGTGTATCTACAAAAGAAGATTTATCTGCCGGTTCTCGAGGGCGTATAGGGCGTGGAGGCGTTTCCAGCCTGTGTAAAGTCCATCGAGGTCTCTTCGCTTCAGGTGGACTGTCTACATCTCCAAGTGGCGATGGAGTCTCATTCATTGGTGAAATCATAGTCAACTCTCGAGCCCACTTCAGAAAGTTACTTAATGGTTCTTGAGGCAATGGGTCCTCTTCGTATGTTAGAATCCTTGCCGCTTTTAACGGAATTGTTTCATTTTTAGCTGCAGTAGGTCGTATTTGTTTACTGGGTCATCAATGAAGTACCAACATCTTTGTGGTAGATCTAACACAATTCCAGACGATTCCAGGAAATCTATTCCAAGAAGTGTTCTATTGTCTTTAGCTTCTGGTTTAATAGACAGATCAAGTGGAAGTATGCGGTTCCCGATCACCACATCAACTTTTGTACTCAACAATTGTGTCGTTTCTGTACTTCCGTCAGCTAAGTTGATATCGACCGTGCGTTCTTCGAACTTTGCACCATGTCGCAATAAAACCTGGTATAATTTGCTCCCAACAATACTTGTTTTGGCCGCAGTGTCAATGTGTGCGTAGCCTTTTACGCCTTTAACGGAAATTTCTATTGTAGGAATTTTTACATTCTTTCCAGCGTGGCCTGCAGTGTCTATAATGCAACTGGCTTTGGGGGTGTTTCCTTATTTTTGCACTTTTCACATTTACTACGGTATACTCCAGGTGTGCCACAGCCATAGCAAACGATTTTGTCTGTAGGTGTGATTGATTTAACGTCTTGCTTGGTAACAGCCAACTTTTTACGGCAAAATTCTTGAGCATGACCCTTTTTGCCTCAGTAACTGCATCTAAGTATTTGCTTTTTCTGAAACATATTCAGAGCTCCTGTTTCCTTCATTAAACTTTCGACCTGACGTCCTCTTTCCAGGAGCTCGTCAAAGGTCTTGACGTCACTTCGTACAACTTATTTTTTGTAATGAATTTTCAAAAGGCCATACAACATATCTAGTTGTTCTTCCTCTTTGTGCCGTTTTGCCGGAAGTTGGGCCAAAAGTGCCCGTTTCTCACAAATAAATTCATCAATTGACTCGTTCCCTTGTTTCTTTGCAAACAACTCCGTATAGATCTCGTATGGCTGTTTTTGGGGTGCAAAAGCCAACCTTATAGCACCAAGAGCTTGACTCCAGTTTTTTATTTGCGGTTTCTTGCCTATCCACCAAGTTGCAGCTTGTTCCACCAACACCAATGAGAGTCCTTCCAAGGCGTCTTCGTCGGAAATTTTCTCAACTTTCTTAAAAACAGTGATTTTTGTAAGAAATTCGTCCACTTTCTAGTAACATCTTTCGCCATTGTACTTAGCGTGGCACTGAGCAAAAGATTTCGACGACATTCGTGTTTAAATTTATTTTTTTCTATCAACTCGTTGAGAAGTTTTATGGTTTCTGAGGATTCTTCAGATTTTGACATTTTCTTTGGTTTATGTCAAAAATCAAATGAGGGTAGTTAAAAAACTTTCCGGCAAATTATAATATCAAAATCTTGACTTATTCTTCAATGACGTTGAATACGTCAATTTCAAATGACATTTATTTACGTTGGGCGCCAAATGTAGTGTGGTAGGGTTACCACTGTAGAAATCAAAGGCATCTCTGTTTACTTTGAATGTTTATCCTGGTATTCTTGATACATACATGTGCTACTATAGACAGACAGACAGAGTTACTTTCGCATTTATAATATTAGTAGCGTAACGAGACAACATCATACTAAGCGCGGTACCTAGTGCCATCCTGCCCGCACATGTACTATCTATCTCATTCATCGAAGATATCAACAATGGCACTATAGTGGGGGTACCTAGACGCCGGCTATATAAAGCGTGCGCACAGCCTCCAGTCGTCAGTCGTTAGCTAGATGTCTCAGAGTGCGATAGCCCCGCAGTCAGCTATGTGCCACAGTACCGCTTACCATCAGGTTAAGCATAGTTAGGAGAGATATTAAAGAGCGATAGCCCCGCAGTCCTCTTTGATATACTCACCTAGGGAGGAAGTGAAGGGCGATAGGGTTGTATGCATCTGTCTGTCTGTTACGCTTTCACGCCTAAACCGCTGAACCGATTTTGAATAAATTTGGTGTAGAGATAGTTTGAGTCCCAGGGAAGGACATAGGCTACTTTTAAGCTGACAGCGCTCAAGGAGGGTAATAATTTTACGCGATAACGACTTCTACGCGTACGAAGCCGCGGGGAACAGCTAGTTAAATATAAAATAATTCTTGCGTGTGTTTGTCACGTGTGTGTGTCACGTGTGTGTGTCACGTGTGTGTGTTTAGTAAATATACATATATTTTAATTTAATATTTATATAATAACTAGCTGATGCCCGCAGCTTCGCCCGCGTAAAATTTGTTCCCGCGGGAACTTATTCCCGGGATAAAAAGTAGCCTATGTGTTCTTCCAGACTATAATGTATTCATGCACCAAATTTCAGCCCGATCTGTTCAGCGGTTTGAGCGTGAAAGAGTAACAAACATCCACACTCACAAACTTTCGCATTTATAGTATTAGTAAGATTATACTGTAGTGTATTTTGAGTGTGAGTAGGAAGATCCCTACAGGTTTCTTAATAGTTGCCACCTTACCTCTTTATTATCATTATTAAAAATCACTGACTTCGCTTCAATAGTGTTGCGTACCAACCTAATCATGTGGCAAGGATCTACGAAAACTGCAACTTCTTTACCTGTTTCAGGATTTTTAAAGGTCTTTTTTAAATGACTAAATGAAATGATGAATGAATAAATGAAAAGATGGACTGCCTCTGTGGCGTAGTCGGTAGTGATACCGCCTGCGACGCCGGAGGTCCTGGGTTCGATTCCTGGGTCGAATATTTGTGTGATCCACAAATTTTTGTTTCGGAGTTTGGGTGTTTTCTATGTATAACTAGCTGATGCCCGCAGCTTCGCCCGCGATGGCGCTGTATGTGAAATTTTGCTGAATTTTCTTTGCTATAAACCTCAAGGAGCCCGAGACCTTTCCAACGAATGCAAAACCGTGGAAATCGGTTAGTGCGTTCTGGAGTTATAGCGTCAGGAAGGAAAACCCGACTTATTTTTATATAATAGATATGTATGTATTTAGAAATATATAAGTATGTATATCAGTCGTCTAGATCCCATAGCACAAGCTTATATTAGCTTAATTTGGGCTGTATGATGTTGTGTGTGAATGTCCACTTATTTAAAAAAAATATTTAAAAAAGCTTATTTAAAAAAAAAAACAAAAAAAAGAAATTATTCACATCGTTCAGCGCACAGCCTAGTAGTGTTGCAGTACTCAAGTTAGCAGCACAGCCATCGACAGTATAACTCACTATGTCAACGCCTGCTTTGTGACTATTTATTAAAAATTCATAATTAGAGTAGCCCTTGAATCTGATGATAGCCCTTTGACAAAGAAGTATGCTACAGGAATTTACCAACTTTCACATAAACCGAGTAAAATATAAAAACAGATGCTTCTGTTTAAATTTATTTGTTTTCTGAAGGTCCAGAACCATAGTTTACTAAACCTCTGTATTTTGCCTGTGGCCAGATGGAATTAATAATAGTGGACTGTTAAAATTCTTATATTTAATGTAAAATAAGCAAATACAATAAAATGCGTCCAGCGTGCGATCGTGATCTTGACTATGTCAGTTAGTATTTCGTTCTGAGTGGCGGGCCAGCTCCACGCGGCCGCCCATCCCCCGCGGATGTAGTCCCACTATGTCGAGTCCCGTTACGTCGAGTCTCCGCTACGTCGAGTCGTTCCTTCGGTCGGTGCAATAAAGCGTAGTCGCCTCTACGTCGAGTCGCCGCTACGTCGATTCACCCTGAGTGTAAGCACCACCAAGTGGATGTGCCGACACGTCGAGTAGCCTCCACGTCTACTTTGCAAAGTTTATTTTGCGTTTGTTCCATTTATTCCCGCTACGTCGAATCAATGAAAAATGTCTCATTTATTACCGTCACGTCTACTAATTACTGAACGAAGTTCTAATGGTACAGTCGTGTATAAAAGTCATAGTTAGGTTAGGTTAGTATATTAAATGTTACGGCTGAAGGTAGGTGTGAACATAAACTTAAGATTAGCCGGCTAAACTTAGGTTTATCTTCGAGAAGCAGCTAAAGTTCGATAACATGTTAGTTTGCATCGGCATATTCCATCTTTAGCCGGTTAATGTGCACATTAACCGAAACGAAACGTCTAAAAATGTATTCGATGGTGTTGAATGGTTATAAAAAAAAATAACCACGAAGACTAAGACGGGAGCTCCGCTACGCTTCGCTCCCGCCTTCGCCTTCTAACCTAACCTAACCGAGTCGAGGTGTTCACCATAATAAGTGAATGGTTAACACCCCGACTCAGAGTAGCCCGACTCGAGTAGGTTAGGTTAGAAGGCGGGAGCGAAGCGGTGCGGAGCTCCCGCCTTAGCCTTCGTGGTTATTTTTTTTGTTTTGTCGTTTGCCTTCCACTCTGTTCTACATTTCTACATTTTTAGCCAAGGGCCTGCGGTTAGGCTTAAGTTTAGCCGGCTAAAGAAAGAAGAAACTAACATACGTGGTCACTGTTGCAACCTAACCTAATCTAATCATCCTTTATTGGCTATGAAGGGAGTCAATTTAACCATTATTTCTAATAATCCGCTATCACTTTTACACGACTGTACAAATAAAATTTACTTAAGTAGGTTTTCATTGATTCGACATAGCGGGAATAATTGGAATAAACGCAAAACAAACTTTGCCAAGTAGACGTGGAGGCTACTCGACGTGTCGGCACATCCACTTGGTGGTGCTTACACTCAGGGTTATTCGACGTAGCGGCGACTCGACGTAACGGGACTTGACATAGTGGGACTACATCCCTCGCGCGTCACCACTTCGCGCCGGCCGGTCCCGTGTCAAGTCGCGCCGATGTGTGTGTAAGTATGTGTGGTAAGACTGTGTGTGTGCCTTAACTCTCGTTCATTACTTTTGATGCCTGAGAGCCTTTTCATCTACAATCAAGCATCAAATAATTCTTTTTTCAGACAAATTTCTTTTTTGTTTTAGTATAATGTGTGAAATGCTTCTTTTTTCGGGTATGCACCTGTCGTAATAGTCATTCAGGGCTTCTCCCTCTCTTTTATTGGGGCAGCGTAGGTTTTCCAATTCGTTCGACAGGAATAATGAAAGTCGATCCGTTTCTTGTGTGTCTAAGGCACCTCCTACCATTTTGGGTGCGTACTTTTGCAGTCGTTTAGGGAATGAAGCGAAAACCAATATATCATTGCTAAGATACTCGTTGAAATCGTATCCGTCTCTTATAGTATTCTTATAATATTATTCTTATATTATTTTATATTATTATTTTTATATTATTCTTATAATATTCTGAGCGTGAGCTTTCGGCAATCCTACTAATATTAATAATCTGAAAGTTTGTGAAGATGTTTGGATGTTTGTTACTCAATCACGCTGTAACGGATAAAGTATAGTCTGGAATAACACATAGGCTACTTTTATCCCGGGAAAATATTCCCACGGGAAGCGGGAACGGGAACCAAATTTCACGCGGGCGAAGCCACGCGCTTCAGCTTGTGTTCTATAAAAATCTAGTTTTGCGGAATTTAAGAACAGTTGTTTTAAATGGCTACTGCATTTCATTTCAATAATTTCCAATTGCAATTTTTCTAAGACATCTTGATTAAACGGCATCGACAAATCATCTAGCCATGAGTGAATGTATTCTGTGTGAAGTTTTTTCAATGCATGACTGAATTCTTTCAATTGGTTCTCACTCACTGGTTCCATGAATTTTAAACGCGGAAAGTGACTTAAATAGTTCTTAGCTATGCAGTTACAAAACAGAAAAACTTGAGTTTAAAATGAGTTTAAACAACCCCAAGTCTCATCTAAAAATTAGTTCTTTCGTTGCATTTTTTTAATTAATTTTTTGTAACGAGCAAATCGGTAAAGAAGCAAAATCGGTTCGCTAATCTTTGTCTTCGAAGTTTTGGAAATCAGACCAATTGTCTGTTTTATTCTTTACACATTTTTATCTTTTTAAAATACAGGATTTAATAAAATCTTACTAATAAGAGTTAATACATTATGATACTTAGAGGAAATTAATAAAATCTTTACAGTGTAAACTTAAAGTTCTTGGCACATGACCTACTTCATTAACGTTGGTACTGGTCCTAATTCTTGTTCTCGGTGTCTTTCATCGCCAGAGAAGGTGAGTCCCAGTAGTACACGTCAAACATCTGATGGCACCTTCCGCAGCCTGTCTGCGATCACGTCGGCTGAATGACCTTCTCAAACATTTACGGATGATTTGACTATTTATCTAATTGCGGTGGCAGTTGTTACAGTTGTTGTAGAAGAAATAAATAGTCAAGACCAGAAGTAGTCTAAGTCAGAAGAAGATAAATGGAATTTGATTTTTTTAAAATATCTTTTATACTCTAGTTTAAATTAATAAGGAATTTGATTTGTTCTGTGCTGGTGTAGGAGTTGCATATTTACGCTTTTGGAGAATCATCTTTTTCCTAGTTTCACAATTATAACACCAAAAATGTTCATTTTCCATCAGTACCTTAAATAAATAAATAAATAAATATTCTTTATTGTACACACATAAAAAGATTACATTTTAAAAAGAAATTCATAACATCGAATGTACAATAGGCGGCCTTATCGCTAAAAGCGATTTCTTCCAGGCAACCTTTGCATGGATAGAAATCGTTGAATAAATAAAGGCAGTGCACAATAAACCTAAAATACACAATAATTGTACTAACAATAAAAATATACCTACTTATACTATAGACATACACAATCAGTACAATATTAACACAAATACAAATACTTACTATAGATACCGTTTTATTAACACATAGATACCGTTCAGCACAAAATACGTAATTAAATACCTATGTTGTAACAACTCATTCACACCGAAACTACGAGTGCAATCATTAACAGAAAACACATATAGACAGGAGTTATTACAATAGTACCATATTCATCACTAATTCGGGAAGGACAAAAAGTGATCTTTTAGTAGCTTCTTAAAAGACACCAAAGATTGGGCCCGTCTTATTGATACTGGCAGAGCATTCCACAAGCGAACTGCTTGCACCATGAATGACTTATCCATGAATTTTGTGGAATGCTGTGGCATTCGTAGTTGCAAATTCTCTGATGACCTTAATAATTTTGAATGTGTGGCATGAAGGAACTTGAAACGTTCTTTGAGATATGGGGGAGTACGAGGATTGAACAATATACTGTATAGTAAAGATAGTATGTGAGTATTCCGTCGAAGGCGAATTTGGAGCCACTTGAGCTCTGTTCTGAATTCAGACACGTGATCATATTTGCGTAGGCCAAATATAAATCTAATGCAAACATTTTGAAGACGCTCAAGCTTGTCAAGTTGCTCCTCTGTGAGATCAAGATAGCTGACATCCGCATAATCAAGAATTGGGAGTAAAAGAGACTGTGCAAGCGCAACCTTAGTGGCAGTAGGAAGAAAACTACGTAATCTACGCAGTGATCCTGCAGATGCAAATATTTTGCGCCCAACTTCTTGCAGCTGTCGATCCCAGGACAGAGTCTTATCAATGTATATTCCTAAGTACTTAACTGTGTCACTTATGTCAATAGGAGTGCCATTGAAGATAACCTGAGGCAACTGTGTGTAGTCAATACGTGATATCATGCAAGAGCTACCCATGATTATAACTTGGGTCTTTGATGGATTTACCTGAAGTCCATAATTAAGGCTCCATTCACATACCCGCTCTAAATCCATATTCAATGCAGCGATTGCTTCGGGCAATTGACTTACTGGTGCTTGTGTGTATATTTGCAAGTCATCTGCGTAAAGGTGGTAGGATGAAACTAATTTTTGTGAGATTGAATTTATAAAAATAGCAAAGAGTAAAGGAGATAGCACGCCACCCTGCGGAACACCGGCTGTAATATTACACCAAGAAGAAAAGGATTCTTCTATACGTATACGTTGCCGGCGGCCAGACAGGTAACTTTGAAACCAATCAATTACCATAGGAGATATGTTAACAGAGCAAAGTATGCCAAGTAGGATTTCAAAATCAACAGTGTTGAAGGCATTACTGAAGTCGAGCAAGGACATTACTGTAAGTTGGCCCTTTTCCATGCCTGTTCTTATATCGTCCGTAACATTTACCAGGGCTGTCACAGTACTATGTCCGGGACGAAATCCTGATTGAAAAGAATTTAGTAAAGAGTTCGAACATAGGAAGGTATTAAGCTGATTATAGACAAGGCGCTCAAGAACTTTAGAAAAGAAAGGTAGTATTGATATAGGGCGGTAGTGGGAAAAGGATGAAGGGTTACCTTTTTTTGGAAATGGGATTATTTGTGCTTCTTTCCAAGCAGATGGAAAGAGTCTACTTGCTATAGAAAAGTTTAAGATGTGTGTCATGATAGGAAGGATCTGATCGAGGACAGGTACGATCATATTACGACTTATACAATCGTTTCCAACTGCACTGGATGTAATTGACATTATGCTCTTCTTAACATCACTATCGGTGAATGGATCAAAACAGAAACACGGATAATTAGGAGTTGGAAGTGACGAAAGATATTGTAGTGTGTTTATCTTGGCGGTCCCTCCAAATTGAGACGAAGATGAGAAATGCACATTAAGTGCTTCAAGATCAATAGTTTTAGGAATAGCATTTTCTTTAGGTTTTCCAACTCCTATGGTTCTCAGGAATTTCCACACTTTTGATGGATCGCTGTTGTCGATTGATGCATGAATATACTGGCGTTGTGCATTTCTACACACCTTATGGCAGTGATTACGTATTGCCACATATCTTTCAAAATTGCTTGCATTTGGTCGACACTTATACTTATACCTAGCTGCAGCTTTCTTAGCTATTACGTCCTTAATAGAATCAGTGAGCCAGGGAGCAGGCATGTGTTTTATTTTGACACGTCGAACAGGAGCATGGGCATCAAAAAGCTGGACCAAATGAGTATTAAATAAATTAACTTTTTCGTCAATTGATTGTGATGTAAGTAAGGAGTTCCAGTCTATTTTATCAGCATCTTTACAGAGACTATCAAGGTTCATGCCACTAAAATTGCGCTGCCATAGTATTTTACATCTTGCCTTAGGAGGGCGAAGTTTATACGAAAGATAAAGTAGATCATGAAAAGAAAAGGCATCAGCAGTACATTGACCATGCCTAATGACATGCTGATCGGATGATACTAAGATAAGGTCTAAAAGAGATGGCTTTTTATTAGGAAAGTGATGAGTAGCATTTAGAGGAAGAATGGCAAGATTGCAAGATTGAGTTAAACGGCGAAAAGACGAAGCACGAGCGAGAGAGCGAGGATCAGATTTTACAAGACAGGTATTGAAATCTCCCAGTATGATTGTGTGACTGTAAGCGGGTGTTAAATTTTCTAGAAGACGTTCAAAGGAGTCGAAAAAGTTGATATTTGATGAGGGACAGTAATAGACTCCCAATAAAACTTTAATATGATTTAACTCGATTTCCAGAAAAAGATGCTCGCCAGCATTCAAGGGTGGTGGCTGCGCTGATACATCAATGATGCGGAAAGGAATTTGTGTACGTAAATACATTGCAACACCGCCACCAGCCTCGTCGGCCCCACGATCATTTCTTATCAACTGGAAACCTGGAAGTAATTAGGAGAGTGACGAATGGTATGTCCTAAACCAGGACTCAGAAATAAGAATCGCGTGAATGTTCTTACAGTCAAATGTAGCCAGCATCTCAGGAAAATGGGCGGGAATACTCTGGGCATTTAAATGGACTACATTAAAACTTTCAGGTACATCAGAGAAAATGTATTTCAGTGTACTAGCGAGTGACGGATCGGTGACTAAACTACTATCAGCTAATATGTTATCTTGGCTTATATTATGGCTCGATGCCGTGTGATAACTGTCACCATCACTGTCACCCGCATAACTCGAGTCTGACATAGATAAGTAATAAAATAAATTAATATTATAAATAACAGGTATATTATAAATGTAACGATTTTAAACTGTATGTTAACAACAAATTAAAGGTATCAGTCCGATCATTTATCCACCCGCCAGTCGAGTGTTCGAGTTTTGACAAGTTGCCTACTGCAGGCATCGTGTAAGAAATGAGAAAGAATAAGTACTAAATAAAAAGCATGAATTACGAATGCACAGTACCATTAGTTATAATTTATATAAATAAAACAATAAAAATATAATATTATAAAGAACAATAATTATATAGTTTTTAATGTATGTAATGCAACACTGTGCAAAAACGGAACGCTTTATCTTCAGCAATCACTGTCTCAATTTGACACTGACAGTTGACAATTTTGTTTGGAATGTGTCACTGTCACTTTCGTTTTCAATTGAATTTGAAACTCTCAATTTTCTTTGATTGTATTGCTATTTTATTTACAATTTTTACAATAATAATTGGCAGTGACATTATGCAGTATGCTGGTTAAAACATTACAATAAGAGTAAAGTGCTCAATATTGAAGTAGAAATTGCTAAAGCAGAGAGAAGAAATTTAGTAGAAATTTGGAAATACAGATAGGATAAGTGAAGCGTAGAATAGCGTTGTGACCACTCGACCACTGCAGTACCAAGGATGATAAATAAATGGACACACCAACTGCCTACCGTTTGGTAGCTACAACACGCCTAGACTTACTGCTCACGTTCCGGGGGACCTCAACTGGTTTCTCATTGGCATCATCGATCTTTGAGAGCTCCTGCAGAGAAGCAACACGGTGACGCGAGCCCTTCGAGTCAATCAGATGAATATAGCCCTCTCTCGTCCAAGTTTTGCTAACCCCAAACCTTTCACGGGCAGCCAGAAAAGCATCATGGCGAGCCTTTGTGAGGAACTCGGAAAGAGTCACACCAGAGCCCTTAAGCGCCTTTTTTGAGAACCAGATCTTATCTCTGACTACAACATTCTCAAACTTCACCAGAATAGGTCTGGGTTTATGGGTACTAGATGGACGGCCCATTCTGTGACACCGCCTAATATCTGCAGGAACAAATGTGCCTAGTCCCAGCTGTTGTTTTATAACATTCACAAGCACAGAAGTTGTCTCCTCAGATTTATTCTCAGCTATGCCATGAAAAAGCAATATCTTACGTCGCCCATGCATTTCAAGGTTATCAACCTGGCTGGAGATCCCGTCCACCTGACGCTGAAGTATGTTCATAGCTTCCAACATGAAGGTTCTGAATAAAATGAAATCATTTGCAATACCTGATGCAGCAGAAGAAGGTGTTATGCTGGTAACCTGCTGCAGCCTGGCTTCAAAGTTAGCAAGACCATCGAGAAATGCCATTCTTAGACTGGACATGTTCTCTTTCATGTTGTGCTCCATAGTGTTGTGCAATTACTGTGCCAATTAATTGGAAAACACTCAAACTGGTAGGTGAATTATGTTAACTGTTCTTAATGTGCATTAAAAACAATATACGAACTTGTATTTATTTAAATTTACAATTTTAAGACAGAGCAATTTCAAAAAATGACTTAATGTCATTTTCGGTCTTTTGTAAGCAAAAAGATGTAGTCTGTGACCTTGTAGTACATATTCATCGCAGTTGCGACACTTTTTAGTAATAAAAAAATGTGTTTCGTCCCATGGCCACTTAAATCAATAGTAATAATAATGCAGTAGATCCTCTTTTGTTAAGATTTTGTCGATATCCAAAACAATTACCATTTTTGTGGTGTTTCGTAGTAACAGAATGCTGATTACTGACAAGAATAGTCCGTTCAATCTGTAATAGTTAAAAATATTTCCATTAATGAAAACATAGTATTTACTCTAAACTAAACGCTATAATATAAACATATATACATATAGTCACGCCTTTATCTCTGAAGGGGTAGGCCGAGGCATAGTTTACGCCCACATTTCACCTTACAGTTTTGTGTCCCACGTAATAGGTGGTGAGCCTGTTGCCGTGTTGAAATGGACAGGCGCAGAACGCGGCGGATTTTCATTTTACTGACAACCGGGTTTTATTTCGAGTTTTCCTTCTCTACGCAATGGATATTTTTGCGGAAGGTTCCTTTAGTCGCCTCTTACGACACCCTCGGGATGTACTGGGATGGCGACATTTTGTACTCTTACCCGTCGCAACGACGAGGTAGTTAATTCATCCATTGGCAGATTTAGGTTCTCTGATGTGATTTCCGGGGTGACGAGCTCTGTAGGCATATTCAGGATTCTTGCTGTAATTTCCGTAGAGGATAATTCGTATTCGTTAGGTAAATTGAAAGTTGTTGATTTCGCTAAACAAGTGTCTTTAATTTCCGTAAGTATTCCTTTTGACACAATGAATTCTTAAGCCAAAGCAGCTGCACAAACCTTTGAGTTCTCCTCAGAAACAACCAATATCCCTGTAGGCTAAGATACCGTTTCCTTCTGTAATTATTCTGATTAATTTGTAATGTTCCCGTCAATGTCATGATATTATTTGGAAGCATAGAAACAATATTACTGACCGAGTGAGCGAAGCGAATGTGAGTCTCAGTTTCGACAGTATGGACGATTTTGATTTTGGGGCGTATGTCTGGATGTCAGTTCCGGTCTAGAGGACGCATTTCTTAACCGATTCATACCAAACTTGGCACACGTGTTCTTTGATTCAAAATACAGCTTTTTTCGAGCTTTTTTGATAAGGGGGAAAATAAGGGAGAAAAGGGGTAAAGATTGGTGTCGCGTTATTAATGAACGAATCTTGACCAAGAGGCATACGCGTGTGTTCGCCATCTTGTGAAGTTGACGGTGCGCCCGTTCCGATTGTTTTGTTGATAATATTTCCCTACTCGTCTTTGTTTTTGGATTACTTATTGGGCTCAAGTGACAGGATACGCAGCACGCCACAACACAAAGCCGCCATTCTCGACTAAGAAAATGATAAAATTGTTGAATGAAGCTTGTGCCAAAAATTACTTAAGTAGACAGGGCAAAAGTTGTAGAGAGTACTCGTAAATAATAAAAGAAGACTATGACAGTGACGTCAATATTGACAGTATAATAGAAAACGAAATAATTATAAATAGGTACGGGTGACGATAGCTCAACTGACGACTTTGGCTCATCATCTAAAGAAAATGATTGTAAAGGCGAGATTTCATAATTCTTGTTGTTTTTGTGATTGAGTGAATGTTATTATAAAAAAAATATTAAATAAAAGTAAATTGACTTTTCATAATATTGTATCATTTTAAAATACCTACAATATCAAAGGTTACGCAATTTTTTCTAATCAATACTTTAATTCAATGCTCTTTACATACCAGGGTTGGAAAAAATCATGATTTTTTTGAAAAATCGAATAAAGCATGATTTTTTGAAAAAATCCTAATTAATCACGTTTTTTTTTGATTTTTTGATTTTATTATTTAATGAAACTATTTTTCTGCGCAAATCGGAACGCACCCTCAAGGGATTGCGCGGACACACCGCGGGGATTTCCCTTTTGTCCGACATGACATGTGTAAATGTGTGTGTGTGTGTGTGTGTAAATGTCAAGCAAAAAGGAAATCCCCGCGCAGTTTTTTATGCGTCTTACTTTCCTTCTAACCACGGAATAATAAAAACAAGTGAATGTGTGATAGGACGAATTTATTACCAGAACCGCTGTCGCCAAACTTACACATACAAACCGTGAATAGTATTGTGCACTACTAGGAAACAATTGATTTGATTCGTCGCATATATTTAATCTAAAATTGACCTAAATCATATAAACTACAAAGCGAAAACACGTCTTTATTTCTACAAAATAGAACTTGCCTTACTATGAATAAAGAAAAGTATTTACGACGTTTTGTATCCCAAATGAAACAAGCTTCGATTAACGTAAAAGTTCAGCAACTAAGCGAGAGATGGCAGTGTATATCAAGCAAAATATTTTAAACCTTATCTCCTTATAAAATGTTTGAAATTGCCTCCATTCATTTTACGAGCAACTAGACACGATGTTTAACACGACTGGGCACGAATGAGCTTCTTGTAAGCGGTTTTGCGCTTACTGTTGACACGCGTACCACGCCTACTTCGCACTTCTAATGTTTTTTCTTTTCTGTGGTTCTAACAAGCATTCATTCGTTTTGTTTCGTTTACTATTGTTATTGCTGCGGATGCGTGCGTGCATGACCAATTTGTTATAAATAAAATGCCTCGGCAAAGGGATGGGATTTGGGAACATTTCACAGAAAAAAGCACTACTAAAACTGGCTGTCGGGCTATATGCAAAAAATGTAAAAAAGAAATTCAAGGTCTGGTTGCGAGAATGAAAATACATTACGAAAAGTGCAAAAATAATATTCCGGAATCTAGTGACGATGTTGAAGTTGTAGGTAAGTTATACTTATTAAAGTTATTATTTACAAACCAAACTAAAAAATACTAACTGTTTTTTATATGGTTTTGGTGATCGTACTTTGCGATGCGTCGCTGGCCTATACGTCCAGAATTCAGAAGTGGAGAACAGTAGTATTAGTGGTAAATTTTAACTGCGCGCGATTTCTTTAGACATGAAAGACTGTAGACTGTAGACATGAATGTTTTGAACTTTTAATGTTACTAATTGTGTAAACGTCATAAGTAAAATATATTTATTTTTCAGAATTGGCTTCATTTTCCGAACCTAGCTCATCTGCAAGTTCTTCGGCTAAAGGCGACAATTGCGCGGAACCGTCTCTTAAGAGAAAGAAACTATCTGGAAACTTAAGCTCCTTTATAGTAACAACGCCACAATCTACAAAAGAAGCAATAGACCGACAAATAGCAAAGGCCATGTTTGCTACAAACTGCAGCTTCAGAAGTATTGAACATCGAGAAGTAAAAAAAGCCATTTCATTATTGCGCCCAGGATATATCCCACCATCTCGAAAGGATATATCAGGCAAATTATTGGATCAAATATACCTTGAAGAAAAAAAACGGTGTTTCTCTAATTTATCTGGCAGTTATGTGAATATGTCTATAGATGGGTGGTCTAACGTTCATAATGAACCAATTATTTGTGCCACTATTACGACGGAGCAATCTGAAGTAATTCTTTTTGACTCGATAGATACCACAGGAAAGCCGCACACTGGTGAATACTTAGCTGAACTTGCTGAGGGTTTGATAGAAAGATTTAAGTCTCAATATAATTGTAATGTTGCAAGTTTTGTTACCGACAACGCTGCGAACATGGCTAAAATGCGGAGGGAATTAAAAAATAGTGATACAATAATCACATACGGCTGTTCTGCACTCTTGTTGAACTTACTTTCCAAATATTTAGAAATTGGCAGTATAAAGGAGCATGTTGTGCAAATAATAAAATATTTCCGAAACAATCATTCAGCTAACGCATTGTACAAAGCGGAAGGAGGGAAAGCATTAGTGCTCCCTCAAGATGTTCGTTGGAACACTGTAACTGACTGTTTCGAAGTCTTTGTGTCTGAATGGCAAAAGTTACTAAAAGTATGTGAAGAGAACAGGGACATCATAGATTCTGTTATTAGAGCAAAAGTTGAAAACATGGTCGTGAAGAGGTCTGTGGAAGATTATTTAATAATTTTGAAGCCAATATCTGTTACATTGGATACTTTACAAAGAAATAATGCAAATCTCTCTACTGCTGTAATGGCTTGGAAGAAACTTGAAGCTAAATTTGAGGAAACTGATTTAAATATTAGCCAAGTGTCGAAGTTTCAAAAAAGATATAAGCAAGCAATGACCCCCAGTCACTTTTTGGCATTTTTATTAGACCCAACCCAAGCAGAAGTCACACTGACAGATGAAGAAGAAGAAAGCGCGTTGGAGGAAGCACGAAATCACTATGATGGTTCAGTTTTGCTACCATTGATAGTAAAACTTAAGTCAAAATCAAAACCATTCAAAAGCATGATGTTCGCAGATGAAATAATAAAAAATGTGACACCACTAGAGTGATGGATGTCACAGAAAAATATATTTAGTGAAGAGGAACAGGCAAATTTTTTTCCAGTAGTGAAGCAATTGTTTGGGGCGATAGCTTCTTCAGCTGCTGTGGAAAGAGTCTTTTCCACCTTCGGAATTGTTCAGAGTAAATTAAGAAACCGACTGGGAATTTAAAAAGGCTGGAAAACTAGTTTTTTTATTCAAATATTATAATAATGATATTGATTTTTCAGACTTAAACAGCCCTAGTCTTTAGCCTTAATTATAATTAGTTTTTTTATGTTGATTTCTGTGAAAGAAAGTGAAATTAAACATTTTTGATTAAATCATTGATTTTTATTACAAAAATAATTTGATTTATATCGCGATTTAATTCATGATTTAAATCAGAATGATATAATCGTGCCAACCCTGTTACATACATATTCAAATTCCCATGTAAACTGAATTCCATTCATCGCGAGTGTCGAGTATCGAGTCGTATAGTTACATCACTAGTTATGCCAGAAAGACAAATGTCCAAGCGGATCTTTTATTTTGTAGGTAGTTTAAGCAGTGTCGCGTGAATGATTTTCTTCTGATAAGGGCGAGGCCGCACTTGCGGTTATCGCGGCGGTTTCTAACCTCAAAATGTCAAAACATTGACTTGATTTCATTGATTTTGACAGTTTGATGACATTTTGAGGTTAGAAACCGCCGCGGAAAAACGCAAATGCGGCCTCGCACTAACTTGTGATTGTCATAGTTTTAGCTAGTTTAAGTCATGCCATGCCAAAAGTAAGAGATGTCAAAGAATTAAACTATTAATATACGTTCCGATTAGGTTGGATCCAACCACCCGACACCAACCAAATCGGAAAGTGTGTAAGGCGGTCGGCCCGACATAATTATTATTAATATCGGTCGGACGTGGTTGGATCGACGACGCATCCGACAAGCCAACCATCCAACCAAATCTACCGATTTGGTTGGATGGTTGGCTTGTCGGGCGTCTGGAGCGTTCCATCCGACCGAATGCAGCTCAGTCGCATTCGCGACACATATTACAGACATTTACAAATATTGTAGTATGAGATAGCAATAGTATGATTTCACTGGACAGAGTGAGATGTAATATCATGCAACAATCAGACGAAATAATGTGATGTGGAACGCTATTTAAAGATTTTATGTTGCCATTATACACAAACAAAAAAGCTACACAATTTTTTTTTTATTTTCTTATACTACTTAGGTGGCAGACAAGCTTACGGCCCACCGGAAGGTTGGTAACCGTAGCCTATAGACGTTTACAACACCAGAGGCGCTACACACGCGCTGCCGACCCGGGCGCAGGTTGTGACGACCCACAGTTGAAATTTTTCAAGCCGCCCGTAAGGCCTTCAACTTGGCTTAACGACTGTCACTTTACCGACAACCGGGACCAACGGCTTATCGTGCCTTCAGAAGCACGGAAACGCTCGTAAATAAATGTCACAAAGTGGTCCACGTGGTGGTCACCCATCCATGTCCGGCCATAGTAAATGTTGCTTACTGCAGTGATCGTTTACAGAACACTGAGACCGCGGGGCCACGAGCGCTTCATAATTACAAACTTCCCAGACTAGTAACTTATTAGACATAGATTAAAAAAATATGATGACCGTGGGCAAGTCACTAAAAGTCACCAGTTTTTTTTGTCACTAATCCCTAAAAAATTGTCACTGTAAACATAGAAAACTCACTAGATCTAGTAAATTAGACAAAGTCACTAAAACGGCAACACTGATGGTTGGATGTCCGACCGTCTGAACGTCTGTAGCAATGTTGGATTGGTTGCTCCGTCTCGGCCGCGATTTGGTCGGGTCCAACCAAATCGGAACGTGTATTAATAACTTTACTTTACCATAGACAATTGAAATCACACAAAAACATTTTTTTGGAGTTTTCTAGAATAGGACCTTATGCGATGAGACCAATCTATATTCATAAAATCACAAGGTAATCTATTCGTCTATCAGCGCCCAGTCTAAACCCTTAGACCTGAACTGAAATTACGGCACTTTTAAAGTTAGCAGCATGAAATACCATGACATACACCGCACACACGTGTTTTAATTACAAAACAATAGACACGTGTGTATCAACGATTTGAAAAATAATAATATCCAATAAATGGCAGTTGGCTTGAGACTTGGTGTCCCGCTCTGCGCCCCACATCGTTGCCCCTGTGGTGTTACCTTTGACTCTATGGGACACCATGGACTATCCTGCTTGAAGAGCGCGGGTCGCTTTTCTTGCCACACTGCGCTTAACGATATCATTCGCCGTGCTCTTGCCACCGTCGGTGTGCCCGCTCTCTTAGAGCCAAATGGCATTTTTAAGGACGATGGCAAGAGACCGGATGGGATGACCTTAATTCCGTGGGAGATGGATCGGGTCCTAGTCTGGGATGCCACTTGCGTAGACACATTGGCCCCGTCCCATCTTCCTAGAACAAAAGAAAAAGCCAGCGCAGCAGCGGAAGCGGCAGAAAATAAAAAAATAACCAAGTATAAAGGTCGATTCACACATATCAGTGAACCCACAGTTCCGGCACAGTACCGTTACAGTTCCGTATCCGTGCTACTGGCTACAGTGGTGCGTCAGTGCTTCAATTCACACATATCAGGCACAGTACAGTTCTCTGCGGGTCTTCGTGCACGACGTTCCCTTCAGACTAGCGTTGACGTCGATTGTTTTGATGGCACTCTTCAATGACACAGAATTAGCTATGATAGCCATTGCTTTAGACGAAGAAGAAGAAGAGAATCGAGGAAAAAAAAGAAAATGGGTACGTGAAGCATGGAAGTTAAGAGAATCTGAAGGAGAATTCGTGACCTTATACAAAGAATTAATTAAAGACGAAAGAAAGTATTTTGAATATTTTAAAATGTCTGAAAGCTGTTTTAATATTCTCCTTCAGAAGCTAGGAAATAAATTAGTAAAGAAAGATACTCGTTGGTGGAAGGCTATATCTCCTAGAGAGCGGCTAGCAATTTGTCTAAGGTAGGTAAACAGGACAGGACAGGTATGTTAAGGATAACTTTTTAATTAAAATTCTGAAAATATGTATTGAAATCAGTTTTATTACTTCGTATGTGGCACATAAACACATTATACTTTTAACACTTTGTTCAGTTCTAGAGCATTATCATTCGTTAACTGTATAGTTCATAACAAATTGCTGCACATCACTATATTGAAGGTATGATTGTGTGGGATCTACTATATTAGCCAATCCAGTAGAGTCAAGAATAGATTGCGATGTGAGATTTGTATTTGTTGGTTCAGTTGCAATATCTATTGGATATAATGGTACATTTTGCTCTGTCATCATCTTCATCTCATATTTTTGCACAGTAGTAAATATTTCCTTCTTAGCCAAATTTAAGTAATATTGATTCAAATTCTTCAGTGTGGGTGCAATACCATTTAAAAAAGCATCAACTGGGTGCCCGACGCGTTCAGCTTTTTCTTGATTTTTTTGAAGAACATATTCCATTAATGAAGATGCTGAGGATGGTTTTGGTGTGCATTTTGTCGAACCTTTTCTCTTTCTTAAAGTAGATGTAGTAGATGGAGACGACAGTGATGGTGGTGATGGTGTGGATACATGGCTTGGTGATGGTGTGGGTGTGCAGACGTACAGCGGTGATGCAGTAGACACATGGCTTGGTGATGGTGTGGGAGTGCGGACGCACTGTGGTGATGTTGTGGATACGTAGCTTGGTGATGGAATGGATGCTTCGTTCGTCGACAATGGGTATATCAGGTGAAATGGATACGGTATTTCGAGGCTCGTTGGTTTCGGAGTCAGAATTTTCTTTTTCTGGTTCTACACTTTGTACTGTCGGTCGTTCATTAAAATTATTTTTTCAAAAAATGTAATTGTTCATAGTACTTGTATAATTTAACATTGGTCTTCTTTTGTCCACTTTTAGTTTCCGTTTTCTTCAACGATTTTCCATAGTAGTCTCTTATGTTATTCCACCGTGTTTTGCATGTTGAACCTGCAATCGGCAGCGCGTGTGTAGCGCCTCTGGTGTTGCAAAAAACGTCTATAGGCTGCGGTTACCAACCTTCCGGTGGGCCGTAAGCTTGTCTGCCACCTAAGTAGTATAAAAAAAAAAAAAAAAATTATACATAGATTTATTTGTTCCAGGTATCTAACAACAGGGGATTCTCTGAAGACAATTTCATTTAGTTACCGCTTGGGCCACAGCACAGCATATTCCATAATTATGGAAACATGCAAGATAATAAAGGAAACTCTGATGAGTGAAATGCTACCTTTGCCTACATAAGATAAATGGAAAATTATTGCCAATGACTTTAAATTGTTGTGGAATTTTCCTAACTGTCGGAGCACTGGATGGTAAGCACATAACAATTCTGGCTCCTTCGAACAGTGGATCTCTATATTTTAATTACAAGAAAACATTTTCAATTGTTTTGATGGCCCTTGTGGACGCGAACTATAACTTTATTGCCGTTTAACTGGGTCTTATGGCAAAAACAGTGATGGTGGCATTTTTGCAAATTCCAACCTAGGAAAAAGACTGGTCTTCTCTTGTTTTCCATAAATTCATTTGCACTATTATTGTTTGCCATAATCATCCCTGATCATAATATTTACTTGCACTATTATCATTTATACTAATAACGTTTGCCTTAACAACTCAACAGTCATAACTTTTATTTGCCATAAAATGACTTTCTATAACAACATTTCTCATAATAATTAGTTTCCATAAGTAACACATCTCATAATCGACTCTTGACATAATCAAAATTTGACTTAATTATGAAAATAATGCATAATATTGTAAGGTCTTGAAAATTAATTATCGTTAACACCCCGACTCAGTGCAATCCGACTCGGATAGGTTAGGTTAGAAGACTAAGGGTCCGTTCACACAGACCGGCTCGGAGAGCAGAGCAGATTCTTATCACGTTGAAAACAGAGCTTTTATTATTTGAAGTAAGATTTATTCTTGCATGTGCACTGCTTTTGTCAGTAAGAATGCTTGAACGCGCTTGGTGTGAAATAATAAGAGGAGCTGACCGGCTCCGATCGCGTACTTTTCTCGTTCGCGCAGCCGTTCGGCTCCGATTTCATGCTCGCGCAGCCGATCGGCACCAATTGCATGCTCTTTCTAGCTCGCGCAGCCGATCGGCTCCGATTGCGTGCTCTTTCCCGCTCGCGCAGCCGATCGGCTCCGATTGCGTGCTCTTTCCCGCTCGCGCAGCCGATCGGCTCCGATTGTGTGCGCGCTGCCCCACGCCGACCGCCATTTTGATAGCACAATTTAAACATAACAGTTGTGTGCACTTATACGAAAACATGACTGATGAAAAATTAATTATATTTCTTCATCGGATCTATCTAAAACCATGTTCCGAAGAGCACCCGTTAACACCGAAAACAAAACTTGGAATACTGGTACTGCCTTTGTAGTAAATCGATGCACTCGATGCATCCGACCGGCTGCGAGCGCATCCGACCGGCTCCGAGCGCATCCGCTTGCAGCCGGTCTGTGTGAAATAGTTGGCGGCTCCTCTCCGACCAACTCCGAGCGTATCCGATCCGGTCTGTGTGAAAAGAAAAGTGCGCGCCGATGCTCTCCGAGCCGGTCTGTGTGAACGGACCCTAAGGCGGGAGCGAAGCGAAGCGGAGCTCCCGCCTTAGTCTTCGTGGTTTTTTTTAAACCACCCAGAAGTAGTAAAGCAAAATAATAGTACCACCAGTTCGGAACGCGGCCCACTTGAGAAGAACTGGCAAGAAACTCGGCGGGCTATTTTTTTTGTGCACTACATATTTACAAAAGTACTATAAACTAAAACCCTACCAGTAGAGCAAGCAGATAATTTCCAGGCTTCCTTATCAATCAAATAATCGTAACTGGCCTTACTCGCTGGCCTAACTCGCACGTCTGTCTCGCAGACCTGTCTCGCTGGCCTGTCTCGCTGACCTGTCTCGCTGACCTGTCTCGCTGACCTGTCTCGCTGGCCTGTCTCGCAGACCTGTCTCGCTGGCCTGACTTGCTAGGCTGACTTGCTAGGCTGTCTCTCTGGCCTACTACTAGCTCATAGGATTAACTCGCAGGACAAGCTCGCAGGACTAGCTCGCAGAACTAGCTTACAGGACTAGCTCGCAGGACTAGCTTACAGGACTAGCTTACAGGGCTAGCTCACAGGACTAGCTTACAGGACTAGCTCGCAGGACTAGCTCGCAGGACTAGCTTGCTGGCTGGTTTGTCGTGGCGTGGCGTGGCATAGCTTGGCTTTGCCCAGCCCGGCCCAAAGTAGCTTCATCATCATCACGGTAGATTGGCTTGCATTCTGCTTTACTATCTTTATCTGTAACAATCGTTCCCATAAAGGGAACGGTAGACTTGGTTAGTGGCTGGCCCGATAAACACACAAAGTAATAGACATAGCAATAATACTAGTTGGTCCCAAGATAGATTCATGAGTGGAATGTTCACGGCACTATCTACTATCTACTGGGTGAGTTATCTGACGTTGAAATAAATAAACCACATGACAAATAGAAGCATCCGTTAATACGGGACCTACTTTTCGATGGGACCATAAAGTCATTGCGTATCAGGTCATTATAGATAGGTAGGTGCCTGCGTCTGCGAACTTATTACTTATACAAATGTACTCTGTGGTTTAGCCGATACTAGGAGCGAGTGCTTGGCACAACTATATAAATAACGCAACGTAAATAACTTGCAATATTATCAAAACTTCATATCATTCGCTTACTAACTTGTTTGATTCTATAATATCCTCAATAGTCACAAAGCGTACTTCTAGGTTAAATAAAACTAGGCTTACACATAGCTCTTATAACTCATATCAATTTATATGATTTTGTTATCGCTTTTACATCCTATGCAAATGACTATTTACTGGCGTTGAAGTCTCAATGCCGTACAATAAAACAACGAAATGTCATTAGTATCCCAAGGGACTCCCTGAACTTAGTCTCGCTATAACTTCTATCTTGTCAACTACATACACAATCACAATCTTCAATATTTTCTGCAAAATAACCAAATATAAACAAGCGGGTACCTCCAAAATCATACCACAAAAGTGTTAAATGTAGTAAACACGATTCTACCGACATTCTGAAGCGGAAATACAGAGATGCTGTTGCTGGCTGCTGTATGCCAAGTGATATGCTGAATGTAACAGTATAACATTTAGTGTTAGGTAGTTGGATGGATTTATGAACTTCTTACAGCTGGCACATTTATGTTAAGGGCTTGCTTTTTCGGCAGTCTGTCCTATTTTGGTAAAGAATAGAAATATCGCGCACGCAGGGCTATATCTCCTTATGAACATTGTCCTCACACGTAAATACGTCGTTTTATTACCGAAACCCGTTTTAACTCTTTTTTTTTTGGTGGCTATAACGGTGTCTAACCTTTAAACGATTAGCGTCTACTGTAATTAGGCACATTCTCAAAAAGAAATATCTACTAGTATCTTAGAGGAACGGTTTGTATTATAAATCCTAAGCTAATAAAACGACTTTTAACACTTCTTTGCCATTAGAATGACAAATAATTCTGGAATAACATAGCTATGCAGGTATCATGTTGCTACAACTCAAGGGAGCGGAATAGTTATAAGATAAAGTTAAAAGAATAGGTACGGCCTTCGATCAACAATATACTTTGATCGAAGAATGCGGCGTAGGTACCTACTTGCAATTAACACAGTAAACATGGACGAATTGTAACATGTGTCCTACAGGGTTTACAGTACGTCACAGGCAGAGTGGTAGGGCATAGCAGCGTTCAATTAAACCAATCTTATGGGCAAAAGTTCACTATGAAAAGTAGGCGTTTACAGGTTAACTTATTCACGTTTTGCGTGGACTAGGCGTATCGTTGATGAATTTGTATCGTAGTAAACAAGCTGTTGTGGATTGTCTGAAGCTGCTCATCACTCAATCCATCCCAGTATGATAATCGGGATAAGATCACTTAAGCGAATCTACAATTGCATCATTCTTGGTTCAAAACCTATTATTTGGAAAGATTCAGGCGATATTGGTCGGTATACTTAATTTATGCCATCTGCTTTAATGTAAAAGATCATGAAGTATGAGGCCTAATAACATCTAGAATATCGCACTGAGACAAATGCTCATTTCAAGATCCGTAGCGCTTTTGCCAAATACACTTTATATACGAATAGATACTTATTACATAAAATTTCTACTATAATGAATCAATTTTCGCTAATAAGTGCGGACCCGTATATATTAATACATAATAACTCTATTAGTTCAAGTACCTACCTACACCATTACACTTAGGGTCCGTTCACACAGACCGGCTCGGAGAGCAGAGCAGATTCTTATCACGTTGAAAACAGAGCTTTTATTATTTGAAGTAAGGTTTATTCTTGCATGTGCACTGCTTTTGTCAGTAAGAATGCTTGAACGCGCTTGGTGTGAAATAATAAGAGGAGCTGACCGGCTCCGATCGCGTACTTTTCTCGTTCGCGCAGCCGTTCGGCTCCGATTTCATGCTCGCGCAGCCGATCGGCACCAATTGCATGCTCTTTCTAGCTCGCGCAGCCGATCGGCTCCGATTGCGTGCTCTTTCCCGCTCGCGCAGCCGATCGGCTCCGATTGCGTGCTCTTTCCCGCTCGCGCAGCCGATCGGCTCCGATTGTGTGCGCGCTGCCCCACGCCGACCGCCATTTTGATAGCACAATTTAAACATAACAGTTGTGTGCACTTATACGAAAACATGACTGATGAAGAATTAATATATTTCTTCATCGGAGCTATCTAAAACCATGTTCCGAAGAGCACCCTTTAACACCGAAAACAAAACTTGGAATACTGGAACTGCCTTTGTAGTAAATCGATGCACTCGATGCATCCGACCGGCTGCGAGCGCATCCAACCGGCTACGAGCGCATCCGACCGGCTGCGAGCGCATCCGACCGGCTCCGAGCGCATCCGCTTGCAGCCGGTCTGTGTGAAATTGTTGGCGGCTCCTCTCCGACCAACTCCGAGCGTATCCGATCCGGTCTGTGTGAAAAGAAAAGTGCGCGCCGATGCTCTCCGAGCCGGTCTGTGTGAACGGACCCTTTAGTTGTTAAGCACTTCCGATACCTTTATCACACGTTTAGCACGGTTAAAACACTACAATACCGAGCTACATACTATATACTATTCTATAAAATCGAGACACTATTTCAACGTATATCCGATTACTAACAATACACACGTTTATTTAGATTCGAAACGAATGAATAAAAGTACTACCGCCAATTACGACTTATCGAAACCAAGCATGATATTATAATGTACCTACATTCAACGGGGCTAAACCACTTACCGACTGTTGGATTTGTTTCAGTATGCCTACCAAATAAGTAAATAGGTACCTATAGCCTGCAAATATCTGTATGATTCGATTATTCATCTACAGTTTTAGGATCGTAGATACTTATCTAAATACGCATATTTTATTACCGTTAGGCTTTGTTTTATCGAAACAATATTGTTGCGCCTCTTTCAAATAGTAAATTTTCGGATTAACTGTGCGTTTCGATATTACCTAAAAAGTGCTTGTATCTACAAAAATGTTCTGAATGTTACTGAATCTAGATTTGACTGGTTAGGGGTTTAGTAATTATACCAACAGGTATCGATCGTGAACTGCAACGACATCCAGTGCATAATAGTTATTCCATTTATTTTACCAGCATTCTAACACGAATAACGATTAATTTTAATAGACTTTCCTTTTCTTCATAATACTAACGCAAAACCTAACGCTAGGCGGCTGTTTTACTGGCAATGACTAGAACTTATTTAAATGAACTAGAGAAATTCAGAGGTGTGGAGTACGACTATTTCGGCTAAGCAAAGGGCAATTAGTAGCCTAACAGGCAATGCAATTATTAGCCTAACTGGCAAGGAGCCTACACATAGTTCTTACTGGCAAGTAATGGCAATAGCTCAGTTCGTAGATGAATCAGATTTAGTGACAAAGAGCGGCTATTTCAAATAGGCGATAGGCAAATGGTAAATTGGTAGTCTACAGTAGTTGTTGTAACTGGCAATGACTATTTCGTTGTTGTTCATAGCTGCCCATCTCGGGCAGCATCTGTCTCCATCAAGCGCCGCAGCACGCTGCTACCGCGAGCTGTAGTTTAAATGTTCCACGATGAAAATCTTCACGACTGAAGTGCCGGCGCCGCGACGTGCCTGTTGGCACTAATTCCACTGACTTCAGCTTGACAAAGCGGTTGATGCAGTCGGATTTTTGCAATGCGGTAGTCCGATTTTTGCGAGTGTCATACTCTAGTTCGAATGACGTTTCCTCGATGGTCGTTACCTCGATGTCTCTAGCTCGATTGTACACTTCACCGATGGGTCGTTTCACCGAAAGGTCAATACCTCGAAGGATCAATCCGTCGATGGGTCTTTTCTTCGATAGTACATTTGATCGAAGGGTCGTTACCTCGAAATATACACAACAAAATTATGAGACTTTTCCATTCCAAAATAAACGACGATATACCAAATCAGAATGACCAATCTAAAGCAGCCCGCATCCAGCGCTTTAAAAAAGGGACACTGCCCACCCCGACTCGGATAGGTTAGGTTAGAAGGCTAAGGCGGGAGCGGAGCGGAGCGGAGCTCCCGCATTAGCCTTCGTGGTTATTTTTTTATAACCACACATACAAGGATTTGGAACTTCAGGATTGGAGCAGACAATCCTTGTATGAGTGGTTATAAAAAAAAAATAACCACGAAGGCTAAGGCGGGAGCTCCGCTCCCGCCTTAGCCTTCTAACCTAACCTATCCCAGTCGGGGTGAGCAGTGTCCCTTTTTCAAAATTGCACAACGTTATAACATTGATGATTTTTCGAGGTAACGACCCTTCGATCAAATGTACTATCGAAGAAAAGACCCATCGACGAATTGATCCTTCGAGGTATTGACCTTTCGGTGAAACGACCCATCGGTGAAGTGTACAATCGAGCTAGAGACATCGAGGTAACGACCATCGAGGAAACGTCATTCGAACTAGAGTATGACACTCGGTAGCAGGTTATTCGAGAAGAAAACTGGTTCATATTCATACGATAGTTGTGTTCTCTGGAGGCATCTTGTAAAACATTTCATAAATACCCACATTGTTTTTGGATGTGCGCCGTGTAACTTTTGCTTCGATTGTCCACGTGGAATCGAGGTTTGCGAGGTAGAGGCACTATTGTTGTCGACAGGACCCTCGGCCTACTTCAAAGTGGATTTTTCTTCTTCAAAACTGACAGTCTTCATGGTTTCTTCTTGAAGTATCCCACTTCTAATTGTAACAGAAGGGGCAATTAAACACTTCAGGACTCTGCTAATTACTTTATTCTCCGTATAGACACGCAATAAATTGGGCAGAGCTTCGGCTAGTCTTAGTATACAGTACAGAATGACCCGACAAATGGCTCGCACTCTCTTATATACAGACACTGTCTATCATACACTCGGAAATTACGTCACTTCTTATGTCAACTGTCATAGTGATTTAAGGGCGGCGTAACAATATACTAAGCCTCCCCTGTCTTTATTACCAATTAATGAACATAAAAGATCTTTTTTTAGGGTTTCGTAGCCAAATGGCAAAAACGGAACCCTTATAGATTCGTCATGTCTGTCTGTCTGTCTGTCTGTCTGTCTGTCCGTCCGTGTGTCACAGCCATTTTTCTCTGAAACTATAAGGCCTATGCCATTGAAACTTGGTAACTAGATGTATTCTGTGAACCGCATTAAGATTCTTATATAAAACTAGAAAAAAAGTAGTAAATTTCGGGGGTCCCCATACTCAGAATTGAAACTCGAAATTTTTTTTTTCATCAAACCCATACGTGTGGGGGGGTATCTATAGATAGGTCTTCAAAAATGCTATTGAGGTTCCTAACATCATTTTTTTCTAAAAAGAATAGTTTGCGCAAGAGACACTTCCAAAGTGGAAAAATGTGTGTCCCCCCCCCCTCTAACTTCTAAACTAAGAGAATGATAAATCTAAAAAAAATATATGATGTTCATTGCCATAAAAACTACCAACGAAAATTAGTTCAAACGAGATAGAGCTGGTAGATTTTTTTTAATACGTCATAAACCGCAATTTTCGGTTAGAAAAGTCACTACCACTGCGAACGTGTTAAAACATCAATCAAAGTTACAACGAACTATAAGAACTTTTATATTATGTTACTTGCTGCTACGAAACCCTTCATGGGCGAGTCCAACTCGCCCTTGGCCGGTTTTTTTTCTCCTAAAACTAACATATAACACAAACCATAATTTAATATTGTCAAAATTTTGCGTGTAATAAATCCTGCTATATAAACAGTTACGTGATGCGTATATTCATCTAAAGGAGAAGAAAGCACATTATAAAACAAAAATGTATCACACACAAACAACACATAAAAAATGTATCACAGTTTCTTTTTGGATTCCTTGTTGATCTATAATATTTTTTTCAAAACTTGCGGTAGAATCATTTATTACATCCATATATGTATATTTTGTCGTTGAGGAAGCTTATAAAATATTATTTGGAATCACAAAACCATTTTTTTCTAAAGTGATTTTCGTGTTGATGATTATTCTTTTTAAGCTCGATATGAATTGAACCACGTTTGGATTATCGTTGAAACCTCCTCGAGCTCGTATTTTGCCGAAAAACATTTCCAAATGATCTTGGCTCGCGCTGTACAAAGGGATAAATTTTAAATTATGTTTTACTACTAAATCCTCAAACATGTTCAGAGCACTCACTAAGCCAATAATGAATCCTACAAAACCAGTTTTAAGAGCTGAGTGTACTACCATTTTACCATCCGTAAACTTTAAATTCTTTAAATAATCTGCGCAGTTAAACGCCAACTCTTTGGTTTTTTCAAAATTAACACTGCATAACGCTTTTTTGTACCCTGGAGCTAAAGTTGATCTACTATTTAAAACATCAAGCACGTCATTAATAACAGTTATGAATTTTACAGTTGCATCACATTCTTTGAAACTTTCTATTTTAAGAATATTTTTGCAAAAACTTAGGGCATCTGAAACAGATTTACTTAAAAGCTGAGAAGCCAGGCGAACTTTCATTTTTTGTTTGTGAAAATAGATGTGACCTTGTTTTATTTTATTGACTAAATGAAGACCTTTCTTATTTTGAAGATCTAATAATAAAGAAAAATATTCAAATTTAATGAGATTACCTTCTTTGTCAATCAGCATTTTGAAGTGACTTATTGTATTTCTTATAAGTTTCAACATGTGACATCACACGGGTCATAAAACATGCTTATACGCATATTTTCAAAATAAAAGTATGGCTTTAAGTTTTCTGCACTAAGCTGACACCCTAAGTTTACTGCCATGCTTATATTACTTGCCGCTCCGTCAAAAATTATACAGCAAACAAATATATTTACTTTGTGGAGCATTTTTATTGCCATTTTCAAAAAACTTGCTCTCTGTTCTGCAGTCATTGAAGAGATGAAAAAGAAAGCTATAGGTAACTTAAATTTAGAATTTATTGCGTTCACAAATATTACTAAAGCCTGTTGCTAAGGGTAAACTATCATCTTCAAACCCAGCACCCGTATCTACATTGCCTTTATATTTATTTAAAGAACTATCCCAGACCAAGCCCTTTCGCAAAGCCATTTCATCAATGCTCAAACTAACAAAAATCTTGTTTGGATTGGAGTTTGCTATTGCTTTTAAAGTGTTTAAGGATTCAGTAACAAAACCTGGTTCTATTTCAACTTTTTTATACCATCTGGATAAAGTTCCGGGGTGGGGTAAAACTGTATTAAAACTTGTTCGGACAAAATTGTAAGCACGAGGAGAATAAACATGTAATTGTAGTGCAAACGACCTTAATTCAGGTGAGTAAGATTTTTCTAAGGAATCTTTTTTAGCCTTTTTAAAATATCTTACAAACAAATCTTTGTTCTTATTCGATAAAATATGAAGATCATCGAAATTGAGCTTACTCCTTAACCTCCTCAGTCCTGAGGCTTCATAGTGTTTATTATCTGGATTTATTTTTATTAGGGCTCTTATAGAGACTTAATAAGGTAAAACACCCAATTATCGACACTTTAACGTCGAGTTTCGAGCATTTTTTTAAATATCTGGTTTATTTATGATAATACATTATTTCTAATGCACTGGGTTAAATTTTAGGGTTCATTCTATATTATTTTAAAGTAAAAAGAAGTGTAAGACTAATAACTGAGGAAAAAAACCCAGATCCAATTAGGCTCTTTTTAGCCTAGTTATCGACTACAAAATTCCATATATCGACACCCAGAATTCGACATGTTCCAATGATCGTGATCTAGTTATCGACATGTTCTATTTATCGTCATTCAAATATCGACTTAACGTCAAACACCATTCGCAACGCTCGCAACGTTGTATTGCAACAAAATCTGTTATGTGGGAACAACTCGGCTTATCAATAATTGATGTGTTATTTGCTGCTTCTTTTGATTTTTGTTCACTAGTTAGGTTTGTCAGTATATTCGATGTAGAACTATTATTAGATGTTCCGGTTTCATTTACCGGAACTGCATTTGCAACATTGTTATCACAATTAAGATTGGAAACATCTTCTTGACTCAAGTCAATTTCACCTTGTACCGATCGATTGTTAACGTGAACTATACGTTGAACTTTTTGTTTATTGCTAGCCCATATTATATGCAGTGACGTGTCTTCCTCATTTAACCGAGAATTTAATTCATCTCGATCTTTATAAAAGAGTTCATTGAAAAACTGCAATTGAAAAATTTTCTGTCCCCAACTTTGCCACTATTTCCTTTTCCAAGAAATTAAAAAAGAGTGCATGTTCTGTTGTAACTTGCGGGTTTTGTCGAGATTTCATTTTAGTTAGGTCGACGTAGCCTGGGCCACAAGGATACAAACCACCAGCGCGAAAACCATTCTTAATGGAATCTTCAGTGAGCGATTCCAACGCTGTTTTAAGGACAGGGGCAAATTTATCTCTTGTTAAATTTTGTCCTAAATTTTGTAGTTTCCAGTCCTTTACTGCTTTTTTCCCAGTATGATTTCAGTGGTCTGAATATAGCCAAATTCATTGGCTGTAAAATGTGGGTACTGTTTGGGTGTAATGCTATGATTTCTATGCCATTTTCAGCACAAAAATTCGACAAATGCAGGGTCAAATGCGATCGATGACCGTCCAAAAAGAACACTACAGGTTTTTGGATATTTTGCTGTAACAACCATGGATTAAAAACGTTCGCTATGTATTCATAAAATGTGCTGCCACACATCCAGCCACTCTGTGAACGTCCAATTGCCCAATCTTCGGGAAATTGGGAGGAAATAGTGGACGGAATTCTCTCATATGCAAATACCACCATGGGTGGTGCCAGTTGACCAGCGGCATTTCCAGTAATTAATACTGTTAAATTGTCCTTTTCATCTCCGGAGGATTGGTAAATGGGGTCGGTTGCGAAAAAATGTACAGTAACATTCATGACATCGTAACAAACGTTACATACGTGACTCAATGTTACATACAAAACTTAGTTCAGAATCGTAGAATATGATTCATAACTCGTCTTTTTTACGTTTATTATACCGAAAGGAATAGTATACTTACTGGTTTCTTTTAATTAGAACGGTAATTTATGTCGAACGATCTTTAATAAACTTAGATTCTTCTCAGAGCCAGGTGACGTAATAATAAAATAATTCAAGTAAAAAGTAATTTAATGGCCGTGAAAACAAGTTTTACAATAGGTTGAACTAATGAAAACAAACTTGGCTCTTATTTTATGCTTACATAAAAAAAATCAACCTGGTATCTGAAGATGATAATTTTCAGTATATTTTTTAAGTTAAAAAATAAATTAAGGAAGCTTTATCGTCTTCCCTAATAATATACTCTTTTGAGTTGATAATAGTCAGTTGCACTTTATTTACAATGTTCCCGTAGCGTCTCGTCGTTAATATTCAATACTACGTGAGAGAGAGAGGGAGAGCGAGAGAAAGGTTTCTAGTCGCGTGTATTCCCGTCGCATTATTTTTAAGAACAATTTCGTTTATGAAAGCGGTACCCCGTGGCATTATTGTAGAAAAAAATTGATTACCATTAAAATGCCATCGCGCAATTTTTGTTCTAATCTGCGAAATAATTCTAATTCTGGTGAATACATTTTTCATCTTTTCTCTCCATCATAAATTCATGTTTTATAAAAAAATATGAAAATTTGGTGGGATCTATTATAGAGCTTTCTGAAGATTTTGATTTTTTTTTGTGTATATAGATTTCTCCTGCACTCACTCGAATGGGCAGCAATATAGGTAAAGTAAGACCTTCTTTTGTTTCTTTCTTATACATTGCACCACAGTCTTCTTTAATAAACTTCATCATAACTATTTCAGAATAAGGCACTGACTGATTCGCCTTTTTTGCGGTGTACAAAGGGAGCTGTGGTATTATCTTATAAAAAAAATCGGTTGTCTGTAAAGTCGGTTTACTGACGATGGTTGAACGTGACAACGTCATAAGAAAATAAAAATAAAAATAAACATAAAATTAACATTACAAAACAAAAATAAATATAAAAACACATCAATTGATTATAGTGTCATCTGTTGAAAACATTACTAAAATAAACGCCTCAGAGCGAGGTAACGACGTATTGCGTCATCATTTTTTTGTTCGTGCAGCCGGCTCCATCGATTTATAAGACGTTGTCACGTCAAAAGGATATTATTTAAATCTTCTGTAGACATATCAAGAATTTCTATCGGTGCCTTATCCTGAAGAGCACTACTGTAGAAACTGGCGCCAATCCCATGGAACCATTATAGAAAACTAGACGATGCTTGCGGCTTCGCCCGCGTGAAATTCGGTACTCGTTCCCGCTTCCCGTGGGAACATATTCCCGGGATGAAAAGCAGCCTGTTATTCCAGTATTTCCAACAAACACCCAAACATCTTCACAAACTTTCACATTTATAATATTAGTAGGACTATGACTGTCTCTTTATGAACTCCTTCCACCTCCATATGGATATGACCTTTCATAAGATATTTGTGATTGATAGTTTGTAAGTTTGGCATATTCTTCAATAACCACTAATAACACAATAATATGAATATTTTTATTCTGGCCTGCACAATTATCCAACCAAACAGTGACGACCTTTGTGGGTGTGTTAAGGACATTTACTTCAAACAATTTGATCAGACCAGACGACAATTCGTTTCCTCCAAACTCAAACTCAAAAAAACATTTATTTCGCATAATCCTAATACATACGCACTTGCGACACGTCAATGAATACAATGCAAATACCCCGTACCACCAGTTCGGAACGCGGCCCGTTTGAGAAGAACTGGCAAGAAACTCGACGGGCTTTTCTTTTTGTGCTCTATTTACAAAATTTAATTTCCAGGCTTCCTTGTCAAGCAAATAATCGTCAATTGTATAGTAGCCCCTGCAGTACAATTTACTTTTTATACACTTTTTAAACTTATTTAAGGGCATACTTTTTATTTCATTTGGAAGCCTGTTGTAAAAACGTATACAGTTACCCAGGAAGGAACTACTGACATTTTTCAGTCTACACTGATGACACGCATACTTGGACTAGGGTCCTTTACGCAGCAATTTTGTGGAAAAATATTTAATAAAGATGGCGATGTAGCATCATTTCTTGACTCCATCATAGCTACCGAATCTTCAGCATCAGTAAGGTCCGTATCTGAATTCTTTGCCGTAGAACGTCGAACTGAGGAACTTGCTGCTGTAAACATACGTTCCGATGTACTGGATAGTTGGGGATTTAGATTTTCAGTTAATAGAGATGGTAAGTAAGCATCTTCAGGTATTGCATTCGGATCCAAAGGAAATAGTTCTGTTGCTCTAAACCCGCTAATAATGTTTTCCGGGGTCAGACTTTTAGCCCAAACTTTAGAAAATATTGATATGCTTATTGATATTTTTGGTAGGGTTGTGGTACATGAACTTCATAACTTCTTGATCCCAGTAAATTTCAAAAGATTTGTTGACAAATTTATCTAACGGTTGTAGTTCATGTGTTGTGTTTGACGGCAAGCAATACAAAATTATATCATATTTTTCGGCTGCATCTACGATATCATAATCTAGATGACAGGAAGCACCATCACATATCAGAAGACATTTTCCCGGCGATTTATATTTTCCCAGATGCTCTATGAAATTTATGAACACTGAAGTGGTCCCTTAGGAGCCATTTTCACTAATGTTCCAGGTGGTAGATTATCTGTGAACTCTTGCTTAAGTCGTTTGCCTTTGTAAACTATCATCGGCGGAATGCTGTTACCTGCGGCACTAACACAAACGACAATACTAACATTTTCAGCGTGTTCTTGGGCTATCATAGGAACCCTGCGATTGCCTCTTTCAGCTAAAACCTTTTGTTGGTGATGGATGGTTAGCCAACCGCCTTTTTTATCAATGATGTATAATTTTTCTGGGTGGTTGGGTATGTCGAGTTCATCATACAGTTTTTTTATTTCTTTGAAGTGATGTTGCACTATGGGCTTGTTGAGTTTTTGCGCTCTTGCTGGATTCATAAATTGCGCCTTACGAATAGAAATATTTGAGTTGCGTTTCATGAACATTTTGCAGCAGTCCCTGCCCGTTCTGCAAGTTTTTTTGTTAAAATTGTTTTTAACTCAATGTTTTTCGCAGAATTTATATGCACGAATTACTTGGGATGTTAATGGCATACCTATTTTGGAAAATTTTATAATCCTCTCCACTAAGTCCTGTTCTAGTAACTTTGACAATATTGGTGGCCGGCCAATTTCTTTTTTAGCTTTCCCAGATTTCAGGTGGTTTCGGAGAGTTCTGCGAGGTATAATTATACTGTTCTGCTGCTGCTCGTTGTGAAAGTTCCCCGGTTTTTACAGCAACCATTGCCGAGGTCAAACTATACTCTGACCATAAGGCCCGTTTCTAGGGTTCCGTAGCCGAATGGCAAAAAACGGAACCCTAAAAACGGGCCTTATGGTCAGAGTACAGCAATTGTTGCCACGAAAAATCACTACCACTGCGAACGCGTTAAAACATCAATCAAAGTTATAACGAACTACAAGAACTTTTATGTTATAAAAATTACCTGCTGCTACGGAACCCTTCATGGGCGAGTCCAACTCGCACTTGGCCGGTTTTTTTAATTGCTAGAGATGCTGACGACATTTTTATCTGCAAAGAAAACTTCTAATGAAATATTCAGGTGAATGAAGTTTTTGTTTCTTAGTGTAATTAAAATTCATTCAGTAGAAGGGCGAGCTCTTTCTGTCTCCAAGGACAACATAGAGTAATATTCTTCGGCCCCAGCTAATATGACACTGAGATACACCTGTAAAAAGCAGGCCAGACATGACATGAAAGCTGAAGATGCCTATGGTCAGATGTATACAGTGTACTTATTGGGTAACATTTATTTTAGGGAAAGTTTATTATTTCACGGGCAAAGGCGCGGGTAATTGCTTGTTGTTCATAACTACCCATTAATATGTACATTTCATGTTATTTGGCTATGTATGTGCTTCAATGTTAAGTGGACCATTTAATCTCACATGTTAAATAAAGCCCGGGCCTTGTTACCAAAAGAAACAGTGGGCCTTCTAAGCAATAGTACAAGATTGTAGAATAAAAGAAGAATATTTATTGAATAATAGATTTAAAATTATATACTTACCCTTCCTTATACAACTAGATACCTAGCACCCGAACCACCCCCCTGGGCGACCGCAGTGGTGGCCGTAGGTCTGTTGGGAGTCCTGGGACATCCTTCCGAGGGCTTACCCGAGGCTCACATCCATAGGCTGTTGGGCGTTACGTGAGGTTTTTTAGTCGGTAGGAGTCCGGCATAACATCCATGAGGATTTTCCCTCACGTAAAAAAAAAATACAACTAGATACCTTCTCTTCGTATCTTCATCTAAATAAGCACAGATTATATATATACTCATTTGCAAAAAAAACGGGCGGTTTTGATTTTCATTCATCTTTAAAAAGATACAATACCAAAAAGGTTTCAATCGTTTGTACACGTTACTGGCCGGTTTTAAAAATGCCGTGGTATTTAAAAAAGTACGTTCTAAATTCAAATTTTCATTTGATGCTCATTTTTACAGAAAACTCCTTTTTATCCTACATTTTTGGCGCGAAGTTCCAGAAGTTAACATCGACTTTCACAACTTTTATTCAATTTTTATCGATTAATTTCATATCCTTGACTGTCAAAGCTTTATTTATTGCTGTTTGGCTGTATCAAAAATGGTAGATAAAGTGGTAAAAGCTACCAAAATTATCGCGCTGCTTGAAGAGGGTTGCAGCCAATGTTTCGTGGCTAGGAGGCTAAATGTTAGTCGCTCGACGGTCTAAAGGACCTGGCAGCGATATCAGGAGACTGGTTCCGTCCAGAGAAGGCCTGGTTCTGGAAGAAAACCATGTACCCAACCACGGGATGATCGTTTTCTTGTGAGTCGCACATTGAGAAATCGCAAATCTTCGTATGTGGATCTTAAGAACAACCTCCAAGAAGTAAGAAATGTGCATATTAGTCTATGGACGGTCAGGAGGAGGCTTCTCGCTGCCAATATACGCAGTCACCGCCCGGCCCGCGGCCCCAAATTACTCCGTGAGCACAGAGTTCACAGGCTTAGGTTCGCTAGAAATTGTGAATCATGGACTCAAGAAGATTGGAATAGGGTTTTGTTCTCTGATGAAGCCAGGATATTTCTATTCGGTGAAGATCGACATCGGCGAGTGCTAAGAAGTCAAGGAGATCGCTTTGCAGATGCATGTTTCGAAGAAATCACACATTATGGTGGGGGCTCTGTTATGTTTTGGGCAGGAATAAATTCAATGGAACGTACAGAGTTAGTCTTCATTGAAAACGGCTCACTGACTGGGCATCGATACATAACGGAAGTTCTAATTTCTCATGCACAACCCGCATTGGCCGCTCTAGGTCAAGACTCGATTTTTATGGACGACAATGCTCGCGCCCACCGATCCCGCGATGTTAATGCGTATGTGCAAGAGGTCGGCATTCGTCGTTTGGATTGGCCAGCTCGAAGCCCCGACCTCAATCCCATAAAACATATCTGGGACGTTCTAAAACGGCGTGTGAGATCAGTACACCCGGCTCCGCAGACCATCAGAGAGCTGAAGAATGTGATTACTGCGGAGTGGGAACGTATTCCGCAAGCAAGTATCCGGGATATACTCGCTAGCATGCCCAGACGAATTCAAGCTGTGATTTTAGCTAGAGGGGGTCACACTCGATACTAAACATTTATCTGCTTTTACTTTATTAAAGAAAAACAAACATAAAAACTTTTTTATTTTTACTTCATGAGCATATGCACTTCTAGCGAACATACACTACTAGCGAGGTATAGCATTATTTCCCATAAATTGTAACAAAATTTTATGAAATACTGATGAAAACGATTATTTTCTTATTAATTTACCAAATTGTGAGTATAAAACTACCTATAATTATCAAACAGAGCAATATTTACATTTGAAATGGTTCATTGCTTAGGTGCCCGTTTTTTTTGCAAATGAGTGTATAAACTTGTTAAAAACAAACTTAGCTATCGTAAAATAATTATATCACGCACATACGCGACGCGCCGACGTGTCATTCTGAGCGTTTGGGCGCTACTGACAAATGGCGGCCCGCACGAGCTTCGCGTTCGTTGCCGTCTCCTCGTATTTGCTAGTTCTATGTGTGCGTGATGTGTCGCGCGATTTATAATAATGCAACTGTAGTTTTTGAATACTGGGCTTTGTTACCCACTGGGCCTTCTCAAGCTAGAACTACCTTATCTGTCTCAAGAGGCTTAGAGACCGTATTCTTAGCATTCCATGGATTCTCCGTGCGGGCGCCGGGTCCATAGCGTGGCACAGGGGGGAACACCCCGACGGCGTCTGGGACTTGCGACCCATTCGAGTAGGTTTAGGGTGGCCACCTTACTATGCGCATTAACGATCACCTTCCACCGTCAACAATGTTCCCCCCCTGCCCAACCAGATTTGGTAAGATCCTATCAATGCCGCTTTGGATACGCGTTTTAGTAAAGAGCTTACTGAAGCTCTTGGTAATCCAAGGTCCTTAAATAAATTATACAGGGATTTAGCTGGAATTCCCCTTGCTCCTACTTCTACGGCATAGAGTTTAACCACATAGCCATTTTTGGTTAACTCATTGGTCAAGTCAAAGTATTTATTTGTCTTCATGGCGTGGTCCTTCGGTATGTTGGTCTCCCACGGCACCGTCAGCTCCACGAGCACCGCACGCCTGTGTATCCTCGAAAACAGGAATATGTCGGGTCTGGATGACGAGGCACATACATCCTCCGGGATTTTGTTGTGTTTTTCATACGTGTCTGAGAATATAGTCCAATCGGCGGCAGCCATCAAAATTGAGTATGGCTTTTGAGGTACTTTCTTTGAACAGCCTTCCTTTACAAACGCAATGTCATTTTTTTTGTTTGTGGTTAATCCCTTTTTCGCTCTCGCTACCGCCAAACTGACAGCCTCACGTATGATTTCCAATACCCTATCCTGTCGGCGTGAGTAATGACCCCGGTCTAGTAACGTCCTACAACCTACCAGCAGGTGCCTAGCAGTTCCAATCGCTTCTCCACATGCAATACATGTTTTATCTGTGACTTTCCCCCACCTGACCAGATTACTTTGGTCGAGGAGGGTCAATTGAAACGCGTTCAGGTAGAACTTAAGCAAAGCCGGCGACCAGTCGTACAATAAATTACGCCACTGCAAGGCCATGGGAATACAAAATTCGCCCAGAGTAAGCCATTCATTCTGCATCTCCAGGTTCATCGCGTGCACCTTATAGGCATCGCTCTCATCCTGCTCCAGAAAAGATTTATGTAATGTCTTTATCTGTTTGTCTCCGGATACTACCCAACCCCGCTCGACCAGTCTGCGAACCCACCATGAATTTCTTGTGGAATTGGAGGCGTGACTCAAGTTCTGCTATATTTTTGTCCTTTGGAAGAGTTTGAACGATTTTGTCTCTTGATTTTGCCAAGACGTGCATTTTAGTAACTCTTAGATGTTTATAGAGTTCCGACGGCTTCTTAAACGTCATTCCGAAGTTATTAGAGGCTCTGTATAATGCCGACGGGTCGGCCGATTGAGCTAGCCCTAGCCACGACTTCAACGTCTTAGTAACATTCGCATCCAATTTTCTGAGAAGGTTTTGGCTCATATCGTACACAAGAAACGGCCAGTTTAGACGTGATGTTAAATAGTTGTCGTATATCCATGCTTTCTTGACGTTACCTATACTATACTAGGTTAAATTCTTCTACGTATAATTTATACATTACTCTTAAATCTAATTGTGCTCCTAAATGGGCGCGCATTTTCTTACATAACTTTTTAACTCGATGTCATGTCCGAAAATATTTCTCATACCATTGTAACAACAACCCTAAGTCGTACAGGACAGGATCTTCTTCTTTAACCGGCAGGTAATTCAGTTGAAGTTTTTTTTTTTCCGGTTCCGGTTTTTAACAGTAAAGACGCTTGTCAATGTTCTCCGTAAAAAAATAAAAATAAGTGTAGTGCAAACGAAACCAAAACAAACAAACAGTGAAACAATCTAACCTTAAGACATTGCAGTGAATGTGGAAGTGCAGATTCGGTGTGAAACGATAAACTCATAGACTAACAGTGAAATATCCATTAAACATATCTCCATCACGCACTCTGTCAATTGTAAAATAATTCCAGCAACCCGCAAATCATAGAAGTTATTTACTTTCACTTTCAATTCAATTAGCCTATTTATCAATAACAACATACAGCAGAAGTCAGTGTTGACATAAGACCGGCGGTGACAGTTGACAAGTTACAAGCAGTTGACAAGCAGCTGAGAAACGTTTAGTTACTGCATCAAAAAACATAAACAATTCAAACTACGTACCGATATGGCTCAAGAAATGTCAATATCCACACTCTACAGTATGATGAAATTAGAAATGGAGAAACAAGCTATTTTGATAAAAGACAACACAGAAAAAATTATGGTAACTATAGATGACAAAATTAAACCCTTAATTCAAGAAAATAAAAATCTTAAATTAGAAATACAAGCGCTGAATTTGAAAATAAATTCATTAGAAAATGCATTTAAGAAAAATAACATCATAATACATGGATATAAAGAAACAGAAGCTAACCACACCGAGCTACTGAACAACATTACACAACTGCTTCAAAATTTGGGAACTAAAATTGATAACTATGATATAAATAAATTGAACAGAATTGGAAAACAGACAGTTGGAAAAACAAGACCTGTATTAGTTTCTCTCACAACATACAACAAGAAAGTCGAGATTCTGAGAAATAAAAAGAAAATGCTTGAACCAACATACATCACGGAAGATTTTTCCAAAGAAACGTTACAAAAACGCAAAAGCTTGCAGCAAGATCTTCAGCGAGAGAGGGAAAAGGGAAACAGTGTTTACATTAAAAACGACAAAATAGTAATAAAACCTAAAGAGAATGAAAAAAGAAAAAGAGAGTCTTCGATATCACCTTCTGCCCAGAATCAGCATGTGTCGAGCGGCAACAAAAAAAATATAATGGCTCCAGCAAAACTGCACAGAACGGACCCGTTCGCGTATATGAGGTCTAGATCCCACTATGTGACAGAATCAATTACACCAAAGGCATAGGAAGTTCGAGACATCGGTAACCGGAAAGTAGCAACAATAATTAGCAAAGAATACCTCTTAAAGGAAAATCACCCCAACCCGGCTGGTCACCGTGGGGCAAGAGACCATAACCCCCTAGGATTATCGCCCAGAAATGGAAATAAATATGGAAATAAATATGAATGCATGACACAAAACATTAATAAAATTAAAAAATGTACTAAAAGGGATTAAAGAAATAGTATTTACATAGCAACGCTCAACACCAGGACTTTAAGAACTGATGAATTCCTACAAGAACTGGAACATGCTTTGGGCTTTATAAACTGGGACATCATTGGTCTGAGTGAAGTGAGGCGAATGGGTGAAAAAATTGAACAACATGAAGGCTACATTTTTTATCACATAGGAAGCACCCCGGGCCAGTATGGCGTCGGATTTCTTGTCAAAAAATGCTATAGTGAATGCATACAGTCTTTCATTGGAATCTCAGAACGAATTGCACAATTAAACATCAATTTACCCGGGTATGAAACTGTATCCATAATTCAAATATATGCACCTATAGAAAAGTCACCCAAGGACTCGAAGGACGCATTCTATGAAGATCTGGACAAAACCCTTGCAAGTGCGCACAAGAAAGTTATCCTTATGGGGGATTTCAACGGCCAGATTGGGGAAAGGCTACCGGGTGAAGATAACACGTTGGGTCACTTCAGCACGGGAAGGCGAAATGATAATGGCCAAAGACTAGTGAACATAGCACAAACACACAACCTGAAAGTGCTAAATAGTTTCTTTCCAAAGAACAGAAATAGAAAATGGACCTGGATTTCACCAGACGGGAATACCAAAAATGAGATCGATTTCATACTCTCAAATAAACCCCAATATTTTAAAGATGTAAATGTAATTAATAAGCTCAACTTCAATACGAACCACCGAATGGTAAGAGGAGCAATCTATCTAAAGGAGAAAAAGAAAAAAAGACCGTACACTAAAAAAGGAGTCCCAACTTATCCAATTCCACTCCACATCCCGAATGGATTACTAACCATGTTGGAGAATATGTTGCTAAATGATAGCAGAAGTACAGAAATACAAGGGAAATACAACCTACTGGAGCAAGCACTTCAAACGGTATCTAGAAGGCTGCACATTTCAAAAAACACGAAAGATAAAATTGGAGATGAAGCCAGACGCCTTATCGAAACCAGGAAATTTCTTTTGAAAGATAAAAAACAAAATAGAAAATAATATAAATATCGTTAATTTGTTTGCTTAAGTATGCTTAAGCAAACAAATTAACGAGAAAATTAGGACACATAGAAAAGAAATGAGAAATGTAACTATCCAATATCATATTGAAAAATCAGGAGGCATAAAGAAGGCTTTGAAAGAACTAAAGGAGAATAGCACCTGGATCCCATCCATCAAAAAAAAGACAACTGGAATGAAAGTAACAAAAAGACCTGAAATTATGGAAATAGCGACTGCATTCTATAGAAAACTTTATGATGACGTAGACTATACAAACACACAATATATAGAAGAAAAAAGAGAAGAGCCTGTCCCTTGAATACTAGAAAACGAAATAAGATACGCAATACGGTCTCAAAAGAATAACAAGGCTCCGGGAGATGATGGGATAACCAACGAAATTCTGAAAGGATGCCAAGACCACATAATAAAATCTATCGCAAGTTTATACAACGATATTCTAATTCAAGAAATAATACCACAACAATGGACATCATCAACAATAATACTGCTTCATAAGAAAGGCGACAGAACAGACATAAATAACTACAGACCGATCAGCATCATTTCTAACCTATACAAGATATTCTCAAAGATAATATTGAATAGAATTGGTCTAGTATTGGATGAAAATCAGCCGAGAGAACAAGCGGGATTCCGAAGTGATTTTTCAACAATGGACCACATACACGTCATAAAACAAGTTATTCAAAAATGCAATGAGTACGGAAAGACTTACTATTTGGCATTCGTAGACTACAGAAAGGCATTCGATTCTCTGAAACACTTACACATTTGGAGTGCTCTAAGTTCACAAGGAGTACATCCCAAGTATATAAGAATAATAAGAAATATATATAAAGACTCAACAGCTGCAATCCAGACAGAAAGAAAAGGCCCAGCATTTAAAATCAATAAAGGAGTACGGCAAGGAGATCCTCTCTCGCCAAAACTATTCTCCGCAGTATTGGAACATATATTCAGGAAAATTGATTGGGATGAATTTGGAATAAACATAAATGGGGAAAAACTTAACCATCTTAGATTCGCAGATGACCTAATTCTACTTAATGATGACCAACAAGGCTTAGAAGTAATGCTTGCACAACTAGATAGAGAAAGCAAAGAAGTAGGATTGACCATAAATTTAGACAAAACAAAAGCAATGACAAACCACATAAAAACACCTATATCGCTAAACGCGGATCAAATAGAGTATGTTGATGAATATACATATTTGGGACAAATTATATCACCGGAAAACCTTATGCAGAAGGAAATAAACATGAGAATATGCAACGCCTGGAAAAGATTTTGGTCCCTAAAGGAGGTACTGAAAAACCCTCATATACCAATAAAAGACAAGACCACGGTATTCAACTCATGCATACTGCCATGTTTAACGTTCGGAGCTCAAACTTGGGCTCTTACAAGCAAACAGACTGAAGCACTCAAAGTGTGTCAAAATAAAATGGAGAGGAGCATTCTAAACCTTAAGTTACGGGATAAAGTCAAACTTACAAGCATAAGAAGCAAGACAAAAGTTACTGATGTCGTATACACAGTTAAAAAGCTAAAATTGAACTGGGCAGGCTATGATTAGAAATAATAAGAAAAATGGACAAAAGAGGTCACGGAATGGTGCCCACGAGATAGAAAAAGAAAGAAAGGGCGTCCAAAAACCAGATGGGATGAAGATGTGAAGAAAGTAGCTGGAATAACATGGCACAGAAACGCCGGATACAGAAGCACATGGAAAGTCCTAGGGGAGGCCTATGCCAAAGGGCAAGCGGATAATGTTACCGATGTCGAAGAATAGTATGTATTTTGAATTGTAATGATAAATAATTGTAGTAAATTAATGAATATGGAATAATTATAAATTATGATGAATTGGAAGCATTATATTGCTAGAATCTTTTAAAATTCATGCATGTCTTTTATACAAAATAATATTGAAATTATAGTAGTAATTAATAAAATGTATGATCTAATCATAATAATCTAAAGTAATCAATTAATGAAATTTAAATAATAATTATATATTGTAATTCAAGTGATTTATGTACTAGTGATCCTTAAAAATCATTGCATGTAGTTTTTGAGGTATAATATATTTTTTAAGATAATTATGTAAGGAAATGTTAATAATTTATCCGCAATAAAGGCTATTTGTATTTGTATAATTCAGTTGAAATAACGCTGTCAATTTGATTTGGTCTGATTTTGTTAATGCGGTGTAGGAATTTTTGTATTTTTTATTGAAGACTGTTATCTATAACGTGTCTATCTAGTGGAGTTAAATAGGTATTCATATTTTCTTTGAATTCTGGCCAATTTGAGTTCCATGTTGCAGTAGCAAAAAATCAGGTTTGTCGTAATGTCTGTCATAAGTCATTGCGTTAATTTGCGCCCTTTAATTTTTGTGTAAATATCGAGATCCACCTGTGAATGATGAAGGTAGTATAACAGTATAACCAACTGTCCAATACCGTTGTAAATGCAGAAATTCAGAATTTGGATTAGGATTTGTAAAATTTGGGATGGGATGTTCATGGCCTGTGCAGGGAAGTTATTTAGAGCATAGCCATTTGATTGCTGTAGTAGAGGAGTGGATATAATGTTTTGATGCACTATTTTGTCTTATGAAAGGGAGACAGGAGTATGGGTCCGGGGTTTCAGAAAGACAGATTTTTGATATGACTGGGATGGGGAGCCTCAGAATAGCTTTTTGTGATTTGAGGGGATGGCCTTAGTGCGCCTTCACACTAGCGTAGGCGTTAGATGAACGTATGCGAGTCGTCTCTCATAACGTTTGTGAGAACGTGGCGTATACGTCGCGCTACCGTCGCACAATTTCATTGGCGTTTTGGTATCATCATTAACAAAATAGATTCCGACGAGGGAACACTATTGATGGCTTTACTTTTAAAAAGAAAATTAGTGCGAATACGAAAAAATAAAAGGTTATGGGACAATCCATTATGGAGTTTACGGTCAAGTGAAAGTGACTATTTTGTGCTTTATTGTAAACACTTGAAAAATTATCCAAATTATTTTTATTCTTACCTTAATGGCGAAACCGATATTTGATGAATTGTTACAAAAAATTCAAAGTGATATACAATATCAGGATACACATTTAAGACTTTGTGTATCGGCTGAAGAAAGACTTGTTATTACTTTAAATTGAAATTAAATTGAAATTTAAATTGAAATTGAAATTGAAATTGAAATTTATTTATTCGCTGAAGTATGGTAGGTACATAAGTTATTATCTATATATATAAAAATCAATGCCACTTTTCGTTGTAATTTTATAACTCAAGAACGAGCACACCAATCCAAACCAAATGTTTAGGCATTGTTCGGACTATGTAGTAGATGGTTTATGTTAAGTTTGCACAAAATCGGTCGAGTGGTTCTTCATTTATCACGCAAACGAAGTTGCGCAGGTCAGCTAGTTGTTAATATTAATAAGATCACATACTTCGTCAGTTTCTTTCTGACATGCAAATTTTAACTAGGTAACAACAAAGATAATAATATATTCTAAGACATACATAATCATTATTCATAATACTATACATTACTATGTCAAAGAATATAAAATAAATGTATAAATGTACTATGTCAAACAATGTAAAATAAAATAAATGTCACAAATATCATGTCCAAGAAAAAAAAATGCTAAATTAACAATATTAATCAAATAATTTAAAACAATCTGTCAGCATAAGTCTTTTTTTCCCCGAAGGGGTAGGCATATTACATATTACCTTTCTTAATAAATATCAATTTTCCTCTCACATGAACTCGATTGTTCTTGTAGAAAAAGTTTTCTTTTGAGTGCCTTAAATTATCATAATTCTAATACATTACTTACAGTAAATAAATTGAGGATAATTCACATTGTAACTCAAAATTGTATTGTTCATAATATTCCTTTTGTCAAATATTCAATCAGTATAATCACATTTCCCTTGGCATTTTCTTTGCTTTTCTTTTCTTTTTGACAAGACGTAAAATGGACAATCACTAATCAAAACGCATTGAAATTGAAAACCCCGCGAAGCATGTTTCTGTTATTCATTCATTCGTTCACCACCATAGACAATCCAACTAGTAAAATTGTAAATTGGTTCATTAGAGATTATTCATATCAGCTGTTGATGGTTTTGTTGTGGATCCCGACACGGTCAATAATATTGAGTCAAGTCTGATAAATGTGAATGCGAGTTGGTTCAGTATGCATGCTTTGTTTGTGCACAAGTGTGTGCATCGACGTAATGTACACATTTGTTAACATAAAGTTATTGATGACTATTTGACCGTCTCCTGAGCCCATTAAAGATTAAGAGTTTGTATTGTGTGTGGTTTAAACAGGTTTAGAGGAAAATTTCTGAATACCAATATACCAATTCTGATATATAAAAACTATAGATACGTTACCAGTAGGCAGTAATGAGTCAGGCAATTACCTTACCTTTCATATAAAAATTCTTTTTTTTAATCTATAAATGATCTGCTGTTTTTGAGAGCCGTGATGTTCGTGCATGACGTGTCTAATTATAGCACGTCGTTGCTAAATACATGGTTGTTTGTGCTGTGGGGTGTGGGGGATAGGAGCTAACATTATATTATGTTGGTTCTTGTTTGCTACACTTTGTGGCGCAGACAATATTGTTAATTACCTAATTAGTATTGTGGAATGATTTATCATAATAAGATGAATCATGGTGTTATGATTTGCAGGTGGTATCATAATATGCAGATAAGCATAAATATAATGGTTATACCTACTTAGTCATGTAACTTAGCAATGTATTTTGTTTTAATTTTATTTTGGCAGTTTGCTCGGCGTATTTTCACTGGCCCTAGCAGAAAACCAGCGCTAACTCGCTAATTACGCGAAGTAGTATCAAAGCTGAGCTAGGGACCATTTTTGTCTCATGCGGGGATATCAATGTTATCTGTTGCTATACCTAAGTACCTAATAATTATATCATGTATTACTTTTATTGTGTCCTTGCTGAGAACAAAATAAATTATTTTTCTTTCTTTCTTATTTTTCTATATTATATGCCCACATTTCATCGTATCATAATTTGTCACACGTAATAGGTGGTAAACCGTGTTGCCGTGTTGAGATGGACAGGCGCCGATTGTGACTGCCTGATGTTGTAATTTTTCAAGCCGCCTTAAAAGGCCTTCAGCGGAAACGCTCAAATAAATGTCACAAGTCGTCACATGGATGGTCATCCATCCAAGGAATGGGTGACCATCCTTTACTTTCTGTATTATACAATATACGTACAGACTTATCTATACTTATAATAAAACTGTAGAGGGTCGGGAGTCTGTACATGGAAGATGTTTTGAAAATTTTAAGTGTAGGGCGTTCTCTAATCTATACTTATAATAAAACTGTAGAGGGTCGGGAGTCTGTACATGGAAGATGTTTTGAAAATTTTAAGTGTAGGGCGTTCTCTAATCGATACTGAAGCCGAAAATGTAATTTAAAATTTTCATGTCTGTCTGTCTGTCTGTCTGTCTGTCTGTCTGTATCCCGACTAAGTATCACGCCGAAACTTTTGAATGATACTTTGTACGATCTAAGCTTATAGTCCGAGGAAGGTTCTTAGATACTTTTGATCCCGATATTTTGCGCGGTTCCTTCAGGAGAGGGGATGAAAGGCAAAATAGGTTTTTAGCTATAACTTCTCACTGCGTGGTTCGATTTCAAATATTTGTTTGGTGTCTGAAAGGGAGTACTTTAAGCATTATTCCATACAATTTTCAATATTGAGGGTTATGTAGTTCAGAAATTAGGGGCATCTCAACTTTCGGTAAATCTAGAATTCAACTTTTCTTTTGAAAGTGAGTCTAAACGGGCGTGTTGGCTTAATCATAAAAGAGCTTAATGATTAAGGCTATTGTAAAATAATTCAGTCCGCGCCGAAGGCGTGGACTGAATTTTTTTAGAATCGACTTAATCTTTAAGCTCTTTTATGATTAAGCAAACAGGGCCGTTTCACACGCTGCTTGATGAGTCTCATGAAGAAGTACTCCTCCATTCGTACACCTTATGTGACGTAAACGAAGTTGTGAGGGTCAGCTAGTTATGAAATACGAATGAATTAAAAAGGGAAATATTATTCATACAAGTCATCGAAAAATAGACTTGAATTTTGTGACGCCTCGCCACTTTGTTCAGAAGGCGAAAATTGTGGAGGCGAAGGTTGTGGTGGAATCTTCACATTTTGTGATGGATGCTGAGTATGGAAGTTAGATGAATGAGTTGGCATATAATCTCTATTTGATGTTTGCATAAGGGTCGGCGGAGAAGAAAACTGGTAACCACTGGCCGTATAGACTACCTGGGAAGTTGTTTTGTACCGAGCTTCTGGACATTTGCTTAATTTTTTTTACTGTATTTAATATTTTCACTCTAGCATCCATTTTGTAATCTGGATGGATGCCCCCAAATTCTTCCACTAACGACAATTTTCACAGACAAATTCGCGACAACCCTATACTACCGTGTTTATAATGAAATAATCTTTATAAGTAAAATTAAACTAAATTAAATGAAACTAGAAATTTAATAAAAATAAAAATTATGAAAAGTACAGTTATTAAATTTCAATACAGAATTTCCCTTCGACTTTCCGTTCAAATTGTGCTTTATCAGAACCATGCACTTTAACATAGAATAGGTATTCCAGAGAGACGAAGGCTTCATATTGTTGGAAAGATCATTGAAATAGGGAAGCAAGAAAAATATTTTCGGATAAAGATTTAGATTTCGGATAAAGGTTTTGGTTGGAGGAAGGTGCTCTTAGTCGATGTTGACACATTTCGATGGTACAATAACCCATAGATAGATATTATAAACTATATTCGAATACATATATACTTTTTGTTTTGATTTAATATGTTATGTTAAATTTACATCGAATAAATAAATTTATTATTATTATACATACTTATACGGTACGTAAACATAATATATACATATATGTCGGAGAGACACCATCCTGGTCGACATCTTCAGTATTGTTTCCGAGCTTAGTGGGCGTATGTGGGTGAAATGCGAGCATAAAACACAATTATCACTATTTCACAATATTGTAATTGATTTAATTTTATGGAAATCTTTCTACACTGAACTACACTGAAATATCCTTCACGTAAGGCAGAGCAGCGGATTCAAGGCACCGCTCTTACTTATTATAACCTCAACACGGTCCAACTTGACCGTCACCAAACTCAACATCCTCACAACAACAACTCAACTGTGTTCCTTCCAAGCAAGCAATGGCCGCCTAGACTCCGCTCAAATACGTCAAGTATTCTACTCTGTTTGATCGATACGTGAATGAAAATTCAGCAACTTTTAACAAATTGATAAGGCTTTTAAATTATAAAAATAAATTCACTAGTATCAAAAAATTAAATGAACATTTCTAAAAATAATTAAAAGGCAGACAAATTCAATATTGTGCGTTCTTCATGCAAACAGCCATCAACCAGACTCGTAGCTTCCTCTGACACGCTGCCCCCGATATATATATAAATATACATAATGCTACACATAAATAACATACACAATAACATATATAGGGTAGACCGGAGGCAAAAGTAACAGATTTTCTTTACGACCTGATTACAGACGATTGTTACGTTATCTAAAAAGAGTGCTTATGCATAATGCTACACATAAATAACATACACAATAACATATTATAATATAGGGTAAACCGGAGGCAAAAGTAACAGTTTTTCTTTACGACCTAATTACAGACGATTGTTACGTTATCTAAAAAAAAAATATCTAGCTATTGGAAATATATCTAGCTAGAAAAGGATCATACGCAGGTTTAGATAAGTATTATTATCGTCGAGGTATTAAAGGTTACATGAGAAGAGGGAGAGTGTTACAATTGCCGCCTACCCGGAGGTAAAAGTAACACATTTTTTAAACAATAAAACTCAGTGAGTATTAAGAAAACAGAAAATCTTTAATTATAAAATTGTTCTTCATTTCAGTCCTACTTAGGTGAGATAAAAAATAATAACAATATTAAAGATAAATTTAAACAACAACATAAAATAGCTACCTCTGCTAATTTTTTAATTATGGCTTATTTCAGGCCCAAAATTAAACAGTTCCTTACTGTAGCAAAATTATAACACCTATGCTAAATATAATAAAATTAGAAGTATGTTTTTGTACTCAAAATAATGTTTTTATTTTGTATGGAATAGCTTCTGTTAAAACTGCACCCGTGTTACTATTGCCACCGATTATGACAGCGAATAGTGAAACGGCAGCTTAGGGACTTAAACATAATTATTTTAATAAATTACGTAAATTAAGGTACAACATTTTTACTGAGTATTTATATACCTAATTAGTAACGATGTGGCTTTCATAATTATATTTTTAATATTTTTATAGGTAGGTATTCATAGGTAAGATTTTAACAATTTTGCGTTTGACACGACCATCAATAAAGTTCTACCTACTAAATAATGAGCAAAATAACATATTTATTCAGTCATATTCTAAGCATTATTTCGAAGGTCTAAAGTACCTACTCGTATTACAAATATCACAAAAAATCATATAAAAAATCTTTTAACTTTGTGTTTGACACAACTATTAATTAAAGCCTACCTACTTAACAGTTAGCAATAACGTATAAAATCAGTCAATTTCAGTCTTCATTATGTAATTGATGTAGTCAGAATTATCAGAATCACAGTTATGCCACGTATAACTATAACCTATCTGTGGAGTACAGTATTCGTGAGCCCAAAGTCGACATTGGATGCATTGAATCCAAATTTCGTTGCTCTTGCTATTGGAATAAGCCGATTTTTTTTTTTTTTTTTTTTTCGTTGCTCTTGCTATTGGAATAAGCCCATTATTCCCAGTTGTTCCGTTGAAGTAGTTCCGTGGCGGAACTAGTGAGACTTTTTTTCCCAGTTGTCCCGCGGAACAAAGCATCAATAATTCAGTTCCCATTAGTTCCGCGGAACAAAGTAGAAATGAAATAATAATAAATTCATTCCCAGTAGTTCCGCGGAACAAAGCATAAATTAAAAACTAATAAATCAAGTCCCAGTAGTCCCGCGGGAGAAAGCATCTTTTACATACGAATAATTTATGATCCCATTAGTTCCCTACGGTGTCTTACGGCTATTTTCTCATACAATTAAAAAAAATGAAGATCGACAAAACAAATGAAGATCGGTACAACAAATGAAGACTGACTAAACAAATGAAGATCGACAAAACAAATGAAGATTGACGAAACAAACGAAGATCGATGAAACAAATGAAGATCAATGAAACAAATGAAGATCAACAAAACAAATGACGGTTGGAAAAACAAATCACGGTTGGAAAAACAAATGACGATCGAAAAAAAAATTATGCAGATCAATAAAAAAAAAGACTATAAGCAAGTTGACAAGGTCGAAAGTTTCTTGCAGTCATATTTTGTAAGCTAAATGCGATTACCATTCAAAAAATAGGTGCAAGAAATTCTCGACCTTAAGAATATGCATAATATTTATTTATTTTTTTATATATTCGTGATCTGTGATGTCTATAAACGCCTAAAAGCACATTTTAGGGAAGTGTCATTAAGGTCGAGAATTGCTTGCAGCTATTTTATTGAATGGTTATCGCATCTAGATTACAAAAAAGGTCCATGCCAATTTCGACCTTATGAGCATGCATAATATCTATTTATTTTTTATATATTCGTGATCTGTGATGTCTATAAACGCCTAAAAGCACATTTTTAAATAAGTGCCATTAAGGTCGAGAATTGCTTGCACCTATTTTTTTTAATGCTAATCGCATTTTGATTACAAAACATGGCTGCAAGTAACTTTTGACCTTAGCAATTTGCTTATAGTCTTTTGTTTTATTGATCTGCATAAAGTTTTTTCGATCGTTATTTGTTTTTCCAACTGTCATTTGTTTTGCTGATCTTCATTTTTTTCGGCGATCTTCATTTGCTTTTGTCGATCTTCATTTGTTTTTGTAGATCGTTATTTGTTTTGAAAATTACATAACTACTTTATACTTTTAAACTAGATGTTCTTCGTATAATGGATCTTTTTCCACTCGCATGTCCTAAAAGATCCATATTCATAAAAAATAAAATACTTTAAGGCTTTAAGATATTAAAGTGGACATAATATAATGTCCATAAAGATCCATGATAGTTCCGCTACGGAACTATTGGGAATAGAAAAGTCTCACTAGTTCCGCTACGGAACTACTGAGAATAGAAAAGTCTCACTAGTTCCGCCACGGAACTACTGAGAATAAAAATATCCCAGTAGTTCCGTGGTGCGGAACTACTGGGAAAAAAAAGTCTCACTAGTTCCGCCACGGAACTATTGGGACAAAAAGTCTCACTAGTTCCGTCGCGGAACAACTGCCGCGGAACTACTGGGAATGAATGTTTCTTCGATTTCCATACAAACAATACAAAACCATTCGTCTTCTCCGCTTTCACTATCTGTTTCTTTTTTCTTTGGATTTTGTTTCTTCTGCTTTTTTCCTTTTGTGTTTTTACTCTTGCATAATGTTTTTTTGACTCCTTTAGCCCTCTTTTTGCGCTCTTTTTCTTCATACGCTTTTCGGATGGCATCTTTCTCCGGAGTGTCTGTGTAAATTGCAGTTTTCTCCCTTTTTCTTCCACGGGTAGTGTTCTTTCTCGGTGGTGCCTTAGGCAACGGTCGAACAATATCGGGAGAAAAATGCAAAGCACGTGAAGTAGAAGGTAAAGATACAATGGACGACGATGTAGCCTTATCCGGAGGGTTTACTAATGTTTGCCATAATTTAAAATGCCATAATTTCATATGCCATACTGGTATTTGCCATATTTTTATTAGAAATAACGCTTCAGTTGCCATAATCGTGAAATGACATAAAATGACTTTCACTAATTCCATTGGTCATAATCGATCAAGTGTCATAATAATTTAAATCCATAAATGTATTTGCCATAATTTTCGTTTGCAATAATGCCATTTTCCATAACTTTTATGCACCATAATAAAAATAAAGATAATTTAGTACAAGCTCCTGCAATTTATTTTTAAAATAATGTTGCTTTCAAGAAAATAAAAATTTTATATTACCTACCTATACTTACTTTAATTATGTTGATTAATAAATGATTATACGACACAGATTCTTTTATTCACAAGTAAACCTAAAACTGAAAGTCATATGGCGTCTACTAACTAAGCTCGACGGAGCCCCGCTTCGCGGGGCTCCTTCAGCCTTCAGCTTTAACCTATCCGAGTCGGATTGCACTGAGTCGGGGTGTTAACGATAATTAATTTCGACCTATCAATGTTATGTACTATTTTCATAATTATATTAAATTTTGATTATGTCAAGAGTCGATTATGAGATGTGTTACTTATGGAAACTAATTATTATGATATATGTTGTTATAGAAAGTCATTTTATGGCAAATAAAAGTTATCACTGTTGAGTTGTTAAGGCAAAAGTTATTAGTATAAATGATAATAGTGCAAGTAAATATTATGAGCGGGGATGATTATGGCAAAGAATATAAGTGCAAATGAATTTATGGAAAACGAGAGAAGACCTATCCGGAGTGCTGGATCCAACTTGATAGTTCACCGTTTCTGAAAGTACCACCTGCTCTGCTTTCCTTGATTGAGTTACTTCAGTTCCCGGTAAACTGATAGTGATTGGAGTCTGATTGTTAGGTAAGTTGTGGCAGGTGTTGCTTGAAGTTATAGTTTCGAACAGAGGAGATTTAGTAGGCTGGGAGAAAACAGGAGAAACATTGGAAGATGATGAAAGCTTTGAAGGTGTGTTAGTACTAGGTTCTGTCAAATTAAGCATATCGGTTAATACTATTAGCGCTGCTTTTCCTCATCTAGTGACTTGAGTGGACGATGTCGAGATCTTGCTTGTAGTATTCAACGAAAGAGTTCCAACAAGCGAGGTAGAACCTAGAGGGTCAATGTGAGATAAAATTGGCACCGAGAAAGAGGACATTTCAGATGAGTTAACTAATTCAACTGGCATCAGTTCAATATGATTCTCTTGCGTTGCTTCGCATGACTTATTAACTTGAGTAGTCGATGCAGCGATGCTTGGATGCTGAACAGTCGGTATTATTAAGTTTTCATTGGAATATCGTCCAACTACATCATCAGTAAGAGGTTCAGCATGAGAATTTGAAGCGAGTGGGTCTCTAGACGATGGTGAAAGCCTTGGTGGGGTGACTGCACCAGTTTCAGGAGTGAGCCCTACTGGATTTGTTAATGTTGGGTCTGGTCGATCTGTGACAAAGGAAGGACTATAATCTGCTTCATCAAAGATGTCCCTATTGTACGGGAAAATTCCTGTTACCCTAAATCCTCCTTCAATATTTCTGGGCGTTAAAGCGATCGGGTAAGCAACGTTCACTATAGAGTTATAGACGGTATGTCGTGTATAGTCATAGGCCTGCCAGGGTGGTTGCGCATCCAAGCAGCGCATGCACTGTTAATAGCTTTTTTCAACGGTCCATTGACTGATCTATCAACCGGTTGCAGTTTGTGCGTGCAGTGCGGAGGAAACGACAGCATAATAATTCCATTGTTTTTGCAGTAATCTAAAGCTGCGATAGTGATGTGGGATGGGTGATTGTCTAACGTTAGTAGTACTTCATGGTTTAATGATGCGTTAGAAAAGGCCTTGAAATGTTGCAAGAACACTAGGAATTCTCTTTCTTCCATCCAGCCAGATTTATTTCCTGCCCCGATACATCCTATTGGCCCATCGCGTACAAAATGAGTCTGATAGTTGACCCTTGGGAACACAAACATCACTGGAATAGCATTTCCTATAGCGTTTACTGCAACAGTAATGGTTACTAAGGTACCACGCTCACCTGAAGTCAGTGCACCGACCTGTCGCATGCCTCTTTTAGTTACAATTCGATCGGGCGTATGGACTGTTGTAACACCCGTCTCGTCCATATTATAAATGTCCTGGGGTTTAAATTTATAACGATCTAATACTGTGGCGAGGTTGTCGAAAAATGGGTCAACATTAGTTCTGTTAAAGCTCGTAGCTCGTGTTAGACTGGTGGCTTGCGCGCACCGGATCGATAATTCCGGATGTCTTTTCATAAATCCAGAAAACCAGTCTCCGTTTGCCATTTTGTTATTGTCCCATGTTTCTGGTCTAGATTTTGGTAATGTTTGGCTAGATCAAAAGCTAATCGTTCGATCGATCTTTAGGACTTAGGCCAAAGTATATATCTGCCGTTCTAATCAAATAGTCACTTATCGATGCTTCTTGGTCTTCATTGAAAACTTTACTGGCCGGATTATAACCCATCGTTACTGTGTGCTCTTCTGAAGCATTTAGTCTTTTTTGTCTGTATCTTGATAAGGACACGTGGCACAAGTCAAACATCTTTGCGGCAGCACGAACTGAGCGCCCTTTTAAAATTTCTTCGTAGGCCTGCTGATACAAAAATAAATCTTTTGTACCGCGATCCGCTTTCCTCGGCTTGTTCCTGGGCATCTAAAAAGAAAAGTGTTTGTTAGTTACTTTTACAAAGCCTGCTGATATATTATTCCTAAAAATATAGACTTTCGCGAGTGGAACTGCTAGTTTACTTATTTATAGTCACATTTATTCAGTGATCTGACAAAGTGCCCTCTAGTGTATTATCTTAGGACTTATATTTCTTCCAATACATTATTGAATTTTAGTAATAGTTAAGCTACTTTATTCGGGGTCAATTATAATACGGGGTCAATTGTAACGTTACAACCGCCCCCGAAAAAAATGTTACAATTGCGTCGATACGAGTGTGTAGTACACTCACACACGCTCAAATAGAGCGAATGGTTTCATAGTTATGTTCAATGTTAATATTGCCTCCTGTTACTTTTGCCTCCGGTCTACCCTACACATTCAAATAGCATTATAGAATGTCAGTCAGGATAGTTTTCCTAATCTTTATTAAACTCACGTACTTTTTGTTTAAACGTAAAGCGTTGAAGAGCACAAATTTTTATAATACTTAGAGCAGAGTTGTTTGAACTGAGATGTCAAGTAAGAAGGAGCATTAGAGTAGTTCAATATTGAAAATAGCATAGTAGATAGCACACATCACCATAGTCTATGATGGGAAATAAAGTAGTCTGAACAAGCATTGCCTTAGTCTTTGGTGAAAGAAAGTTCTTAAGTCGATAAAATGCACGCAAAGTTCACGTAATTTTCTGGCAAACGTTGGTTACTTGAGCTCTTCAGTCAAATGTTTTGTCAAGGTACAGGTCTAAGTTCTTTACGCTACGGGAAACCGGAATGGTAATTGTGTTAAATACGAGTACTATTGAAGGCAAAGCAACACCATCTAGTCTGCCCATCATTACATTGCTCCCAATTATGATGCTCTGACATTTGCCCGGATTAACGGTAAGCCCAAAGCGGTCACACCAATGACCCATAGCGTTCAGATCGGTGTTTATTTTTGTGATGTCTTCCTGAACATTTTCCGCCTTTGCTTGGCTGTACAACTGCAGGTCATCTGCATACAGATGATACGCACACTGAAGTTCTTTAGTTAAGAGGTTAATGAATATGGATAACAGAAGAGGAGAGAGTATACCGCCTTGAGGAACACCAGCGTCTAGATTGCGCCAATTCGATGAATTCTCATCAACGCGAACCTACTGCTGACGACCCCGAACATAAGATGAGAACCATTCCAATTCGTCAGACGAAATCTTCAGGGGGGCAAGGATAGCTAAAAGGATATCATGATTGACACAATTAAATGCGTTAGAAAAATCTACTAAAACCAGTACTGTCACTTCACCTTTCTCCCTTCCCGCCTTAATGTCTCCCGTTACCTTTAAGAGAGCTGTTGTTGTACTGTGGCCTGTCCTAAAGCCAGATTGTAGTGGGCTAAGAATTTTGTTGAGACGCATGTACTTGGTCAACTGACTGTGCACACAAGATTCCAGCACCTTCGACAGAAACGGGAGGATGAAGATTGGGCGAAAGTGACTAGGCAAAGAAGGACGGGAAATTTTCGCTAGAGGAAGAACATAGGCATAACCAATAACCAATATCACACACATAACCAATTTCCTACTACATGGCGTAAAGCCATGTAGTAGGAAATTGGTGACTTTCAAGGGAAAAGTTAATGGCATAGGAAATAGCAGGAAGGAGTTGGTCTGGAATGGTTGTGATCATACGACGACTAATGTTGTCGCAACCTACAGCTTTAGAAGTCATGGAAATTATAACATTTTTGACCTCAACTGACGTAACTGGAGGAAATTTAAAAAGCTCATGATTGGGACTGGCAAGGCCGGCCACAAAGCTAACCGTTTGACGCTTGGTTAGGTCATCAATTTGAAAAGAGGTGGAGAAATGACGATTAATGACATCCAACTCAAGCATCTTTGGCAACTCCATTTGCCTTACCTTGCCAATACCTAATGACCTCAGAAACTTCCATACATCAGCAGGTGATGAGGAAGATATGTTAGCATGGATATGTCGGCGTTTAGCGTTGCGTATCATCTGGTTACATCGATTCCTAGCTGTTTTGTAAGTATCCCAGTCCACTTCTCTACGGTCTTTCTTAAAAATTCGAAACGCTTTGTCCCTACGTGTCTTAGCCTTGCGAACCTCAGCCGTTATCCAACTTTTTAACTTCACTTTCCTAACTGGGGCGTGAATATCATAAAGGTTACGAACTATTTGATGGAAAACATGAACCTTCTCATCAACAGTATTCGCCTCAAGTAGTGGATCCCAGTCAATTGCCGATGCATCTTCACTTAATTTAGTAACGTACATTCGACCAAAGCAACGCTTGTGCAGTATTTTGGGTTTAAATTTAGGAGGCTTAAGGATATATGAAAAGAAAATTAAATCATGATGAGAAAAAGCTGAAGCAATATGCTGACCATGAGAGGAAACAAGAGAAAGCGAAGAAATTAAAATCAAATCTAGCCAAATGTCTGGTACATCTTTATTATGATGTGTTGCCTGGAGTGGCAGCACATGAAGACTGGCAGATTCAATTATATGCATTAACTTAATAGCTCGCGTTGAGCTGCTCTCTAGAAGATTTCTATTAAAATCACCCATGATGATGTGATGCTCATAATCAGACCCCAAGGATTCTAAGACCGATTTAATATCAGTGAAATAATTGACAGTGGGGGGGGCAGTAAACCACACCAAGTAGAATTTTGGTCCCTTTAACCCTTACCTCAAGAAAAACATATTCTGCTGCAGCAGAATGCTGAGAGGGAGATGAAGCGATTATTTTGTGGGGAAAATCGCTGCGAAGATATATTGCGACCTCGCCCCCTTCTTTACCTGTTCTGTCATTCTGAATCAGAATGAAGCCAGATATGTAGTTGAGAGATGATAAGGCTTTAAAAAAGTTTCCGATATCAGGACAGCATGGATGTTCGAATCTGCAAACTTTTCAAAGAGATCACTGTAATGATATGGCACACTTTTAGCATTTATGTGACATACGTTGAGCGTTCTACCTCGTTCCAGCTCAAATTTACTGCGAAGTACTTCACCAAGTGTATTAGTTACTGAGGAAAAACTATCATTCTCAGAAAATAAATCGGAGTCGCTGACAGAATAATAAGAAGAATTATCATCTGACAAGTTACTCACTAATATAATAATAAAATAGATAATAATATTATAAATACTATAAATATATAAATACTATTATTAGGTGGTTACTGACATTAGTATTAAAGTTAGCGGGATATTTACCATATTGTTGTGAGTTTCCGATATTTCGGCGCTGTTACAAGCACCATGATCGGACAATATCGGCAGGTGCACCACTGGCAGGTGAGGCTGGCTTGGACCTCGGGCATGTTAGTAGGGCCCCATCGCACCCCAAGCATACATCCCAAGTATTGGTATATAGTTAGAGTCTCAAAATATGTCTTATATAGGTATACCCTGGTCACTCTCACTTACATAACCGAGCCATCAACTCGCAAGTGCTGAGTTCCCCATAAAATATCCTCTACACCATGGTGGGACTATGAGTGTACTAATGCTGTCTAAGAAAGGAAGAAAAAACTATGAAGAAATGAATACGCGGAATTTGTTACAGTACAAGAATGTATGTGCTAAGACCAGATGGCGAAAAAAGCGCACTGGCTGAACCAGGTTTTGTTCTTTGCTCTCCCCCTTGACACCCCCATCACCGTTGTCTGGGAAAGAAGCAATAGATTCCGCACAGATTGTGCCCTTCTATGTCCTCGCCAATGACTGGAGAGATAGCTGAGCTATTTTTTTTAAATTAAGCTTGCCTAATTGACGTCGCCACTGATGGAAAGCCGTGGCCCATCTAGCGATTGGGGGCCACTCTCACAGTACGTAAGACTTCTGACAGTGGTCCTCAAGTTGGCGGCCCTGTGATGTGCCTGTTCACGCTCCGCTTGAAGAACCTGGGATTGTAAGATAATTTCCTGGCGTATCGGTTATAATACGCGATGAGCCTTTATTTCTTCCTTTTCGTCCTTCGCGTGGAGTAGCTTTAGGAAAATGTCTTATTGCTTCAGGAGTAAGTCCTGACGTGAGTAAGCTGAAATTCCCAGCATTATCATTTGACAGTATAGTATTCAAGTTTAGTCTAGTTTACGGGCAGACTGTAGGATGTAAGAGTTACGGGTTGAAAAGCTGCTTCAAAGTTAACAACAATTGCGTCACTTTCGATTATGCATGGTAAAGAAACAATAACAAGAGCTCTGTCAGTAAGACGAGTTGGTGTAGTTGCAGGTTGACAATTCTATATCTCTAGCATCAGTGGCTGTCAATAGCAGATGGAGCAGGAGCAACCATTTGAAATTCATCAATGGGCTGAATGACATCATTGTCGATATTAAGTGGCAAAGAGGTACTATCTTGGGACAATTCCTCAGCAGCTTGAGCTATGTTAGCGTTTTCAACACCAGTGATACCACTGAGAGTTAAATATTCGTAATTTTTTCGTAGGATCAGCTCGATTTGTTACTTCTGAACATTCAAAATCATCATCTAAGGATAAATTACTGGAGCATTGAATCCCGAGATGATGTTACTGATGGTGTGTGAAGCGTAATATGCAGGAGTGACAATAGTCTTACGAGATCATAAATAGTAATTGTTCTACCTGGATGGTTAAGTAACCAATCATTTCACGCAACTGCGAGCTTTGCTTTAAAGGGACTGTTTACCGCAACATCCAAAAGCTGCAGCTTATGGGTACACTGACAAAAATTAGCAGTGGCTTATGGTTGTCAAGGAGAATAAGAATTCGTGCATCTAGTGGTTTTTTGAATATGCTGTAAAACTTTTAGCCACTAGTAGGACTATTTGCCAAACCGATACTTTTTTTATATACTACTAAGGTGGCAGACAAGCATACGGCCCACCAGAAAGACCGGTGGTCACCGCAGCCTATGACCGTTTGCAACACGAGAGGAGCCACACTCGCGCTGTCGTCCCTGTAAAAACCTTCTAAGACCACTCTTGAAGAACCCCATACTGTAGGCGTTTTTGAAAACCGAGGCAGGGAGATAATTCCACAAGCTAAGCGTGCGTGGATGATAGAACGTAGCCGTGGGCATCATATCGAATAATTCCTCATTGTACAGGCGGTAGAATATGCATATTGAGGCAAAACCTCTCCTGTCGCGAAGAGGTTCCACACCACCTGTACGTATAGGATCTCCATTGTAGGATTTCCAACTGGAGCTCCATTGAGCATAGAGTCATGAAACCTAGCTCTTGGAAAAGTGGAAGCTGGAGGGATCGTATTACCAAGAGCATTTACAATACCACACGTACTTATCAATTGAGGTACATTGTAAATACTTATTTTTGGAAAAGTATTTGTCTAGGTCCTTTTTAGGGTTTCGTAGCCAAATGGCAAAAACGGAACCCTTTATAGATTCGTCATGTCTGTCTGTCTGTCTGTCCGTCCGTGTGTCACAGCCACTTTTCTCCAAAACTATAAGGCCTATGCTATTGAAACTTGGTAACTAGATGTATTCTGTGAACCGCATTAAGATTCTTATATAAAACTAGAAAAAAAGCAGTAAATTTTGGGGGTCCCCATATTCAGAACTAAAACTCAAATTTTTTTTTTCATCAACTCCATACGTGTGCGGTATCTATAGATCATTTTTTTTCTAAAGTGAATAGTTTGCGCAAGAGACACTTCCAAAGTGAAAAAATGTGTGTCCCGATAAATCTAAAAAATATATATAATGTACATTGCCATAAAAACTACCAACGAAAATTGGTTTGAACGAGATAGATAGAAAAATCACTACCACTGCGAACGTGTTAAAACATCAATCAAAGTTACAACAAACTATAAGAACTTTTATATTATGTTACTTGCTGCTACGAAACCCTTCATGGGCGAGTCCAACTCGCACTTGGCCGGTTTTTATGTATGTGTAAAACATACATAAAAACCGGCCAAGTGCGAGCGAAAATATTTGGTATCCACTTGCATTTTTAACGTGGGCCCATACTTTTTTTTTTTTATTTTTTTTTTTATACCACTCTAGTGGCAGACAAGCATACGGCCCTACCAGATGTACCGGTGGTCACCGCAGCCTATGGACGTTTACTCACAAATATATCCATTAAGCTTTATCTTCATTAACTCACTTCCCAAAATAACATCTGTGCCTTCAGTATCTCCTGCTGTATTTTCCTGCGACCTATCTTCATCAAGTTGCCTTACTGTGTCTCTATTTGAGCGAAAGTGACACTTAGACGCAATATGTCGTTGTCTCTTGCAGTTATAACAGACCCATGACTTTTTAAGGCACCTTTCTGATTTTTTTTTTTTTTTTTTTTATACCGCTAGTGTGGCAGACAAGCATACGGCCCCACCAGATGTACCGGTGGTCACCGCAGCCTATGGACGTTTGCAACACCAGAGGCGCCACAATCGCGCTGCCGACTCTTTAAAAACCTTCTAAGTCCCCTTTTGAAGAACCCCATACTGTCTGATACATAGTTACCTCGACAACGGGTGGATTCCTGGCTTTTTTGTACCCTGTTCTTGCTCTGAAAGAAAGAAAACGCTCAAAAGTTGAGAAGCGCTCGTGGCCCCGCGGACTCAGTGTTCTGTAAACGATCACTGCAGTAAGCAACTTTCACTATGGCCGGTCCATGGATGGGTGACCATCCATGTGATCACTTTGTGACATTTATTTGAGCGTTTCCGTGCTTCGGAAGGCACGTTAAGCCGTTGGTCCCGGTTGCCAGTAAAATGGCAGTCGTTAAGCTAAGTTGAAGGCTTTATTTCAACAGCAGGCAGTCACAACCTGCGCCTGTCCATTTAAACACGGCAATACGGCTCACTACCTATTACGTGGGACAAATTATACAAAGGTGAATTGTGGGCATATAATATGCCTCTGCCTACCCCTTCGGGGATAAAGGCGTGACCATATGTATGTATGTTCTTGCTCTGCCGGCCTTTCGTACAACGCTGAGTTGCCATTCCGCTACGCATCGCTTTTTTTTCTTGCGTGGCCAGTGGTCGATTGACTGGTACTGTTAAATGACGATGTACCGCTTGGACTGTCATATCGGGTTGCATATTTTTAACTTTTTTTTCAGCACTTTCAAATGCCGCTACTACTTTGAAAGCTTCTTCAAAAAAATGCGTCGCCTATGGTTAGCAGTTTCTTGGTTATTTGCTCTCGAGCAACTCTACACACCAACTCATCTCTCAGAGTATCATTTAAAAATGACCCAAGATTACATACGGTCGCTTTTCTTTTCATCTTTACAATAACCACCATTAGCTCTGGAAACAGAGTTTAAGTACTTGGGTCATTTGGTAACGCCTACCTTAAGGGATGATGCTGACATTGAGAGGGAGCGGAGGGCGCTGGCTGTACGTGCTAACATAGTTATTCGCAGGTTTGCACGCTGCTCAAATGATGTGAATTCAGTGCTCTCCGTGTCCAGTTCAATAACGCTTTTAGGATGCTGGTGGGACTCCCAAGGTATTGTAGCGCCTCTGGATCTAAAAAAAATATATGATGTACCATGTATGATGTAAAAACTACCAACAAAAATTAGTTTGAACGAGATAGAGCTGGTAGTTTTTTTTTAATACGTCATAAACCGCAATTTCCGGTTAGTGAAATCACTACCAAGCCGGCATCGAGCGAAAAATGGCAAAACGATAGTTACCATTTCGTTGATTCAAACAATTCTATTTGCACAATTTGGATAAAAAATTAATATGTATGTCAGCAAGAACCAATGCATCATTACTGATACTCACAATCAGGATATAATTAATAGGTATTTAGAAAAATACGTTTAAAAATCACCAATATCTAAAAAATCTTATGCTACTGTTTAAGGGATTTAACAAAATTGGATGTAGTTTACTATGTATATCTTTACTTTCAATAAACTACATGTCATAAACTACAATTAGTAATTCTAATATTTTACCTACGTTAAAATTTTAATTCATTAATACCTAAAAACAAAAGAGTTGCCCAAGTTTCTCATACATTTCTGCGAGCACGCAGCTTGCCGACTGACAAACCTTAGTGATCCGCAAGAGCTCAGAGCGAGTACACGTCTCGTTGCGTCGCAAAAAATTGAAATATTTACGTAAAGCATAGCGTGTACGCACACTTGGACGTGCAAACAAAAAAGAGGTAAGTACATTTACACATTTTCAAGTTTTTTTACTTATGTACGCAATTTTAGTGGAAGATGAATAGAAATAGGTCCATAATAATTTTTTTTATATTAATAGGTTAACGACTACAATAAACCGTATGTTCTATGTCTGATTTCCTTGCAATTATTGTAACTCAATTTAAGATGTTCTTTATAAACTATTGCGGTTTTTTTACCGAATGTCTGAGTTATCTGAAAATGTGTTATTTAACAAAAATTATTGTATTTCTATTTCACAGGAAATGGGACGACGCAAGGAAAAGTATTATAAAATAATAGAAAAGTGGGCGAGATTCCGCAAAAATAGGATATCTTACTACAAGTAGCACGATAAGTTATTTGTATTTTTTGGTGTTCCGTTCTCAAAGGGAAAAAATGGGACCCTATAACTGTGACTCAGTCTATCATCTGATTGGATCTCATAAACCATGATAGCTAAAAATTATAAATTGTCATTTGTTTGTATGTATTATGATGGTATTGTGGCTGAAGGCCACATTTTATTCTTCAAAATATTCGAATAATAGGTCGTCTATAATGATGTCAACAATACAATCCTGAAAGTAGTACATTGTGTAACACTAATATTCTTAGCCTGAATGGTAACAAAACTAAATGTAGACTAAACAAAGTCAGCAATTATTTCCTGGGTACCTGTATACGTTTTTACAATAGGCTTCCACATGACATAAAAAGTATGCACTTAATTAAGTTCAAAAGTGTATAAAAAGTACCAAAATTACACTGCATGGGTTACTATACAATTGACGATTATTTGCCTGACAAGGAAGCCTGGAAATGATCTGCTCGCTCTACTGCATTCTCAAACAACATTTTTGATTTTTTTTATATTTGGCTCGCCAAATTGACGTCGCCACCAGCCTGATGGTAAGCCGTAGCGCATCTAGCGATTGGGGGCCACTTTTGACAGTGGTCCTCAAGTTGACGGCCCTTTGATGTGCCTCTTCACGCTCCTTTTAAAGAACCCGGGTTGTAGATAAGGGAAACACGTGTGCGGGCAGGTTTTCTTCACTGTGTATGAGTGGCAACTCTCTCAGCCAAGGACGCTATGGTTCTTCGCTGCGCTAACGGTTCGAGGCCTTCCGTCACCTCAGGTCAACCAATTATTAGGATAGCACGTCTCTGCATAGCGTCAAGCGCGTCTAGTAAGTACCTCGTGGAGACATCCCAAAGGTGAGAACAGTACTCGACGCAGGTACCGTTTCACCTTATTTAGGACTCCGAGTTTCCGCGAGGTAAGCCCAATACAACTCTCTATGTAGTTTTTGTGATTGAGCTCACGCCGGACGTCTATACCGAGGATCTCCAGGTTGTCCTTTAGTGGAACTGTAATGCTCTGAAGAGAGGGTAGGGAAAGGAATGGGGACTTCTTAGCTGTAAACGCACACGCCTGTGTTTTTCTGGCATTGAACTCGACCACGTTGTCTGAATCCCATTTCGCAATGCGACCCAGGTCCCGGTCGAGATCCGCCACGAGTTGTCATCTCTTCTCCTCCACGTCGCAAAGCCCCTCCGCTGGACGGCCAGAATAGCTCCCATGCAGAGTACTATCATCCGAATAACAATGAATGCACCCAAGGGACAGCATTTCATTGATATGCAGAAGAAAGAGAGTTGGGGATAACGTTTCGCAAGTACAAGTCACACACGTCAGACGTGTGCCAAATACCTAAATGTTTTTTTTAGTAAAATGAAACTAAGTAATAATTTCTGAATAGCTATATTATTGTTTTTTTAGTTTGAGTTTGCCCACGGGAAAAAATATCTGTGGTCTATAAATATTTGTTCACAAACAAAAAATACGTTTGTTGAATGAGAGCCTGCCTTAAAATTTATTATTTTTCTGTAATTTGGATTTGTTGCTAAAACAGAAATACATAATCTGTGAAATTTTAACTCCTGTTGACGGACAGCCGTGTCTATATATATGTATGGTACATACATAATTATGTATGTATGTACCTATAAAATTACCTATTAATATCTGCTGCCTAGCACTAGTACTGCACTTTGGGATCAGATGGCGCTTTGTTAAAGAATAACAAATGTCCGTGTCATATTAATACGGTCCATTGTATTTAAACTTATCTAAACGTACTTCATAATATAAAAAGTAGTCATGATCTTTTCGAGCCATTCGTCTCAATAAAAATACTAATATTTTTTGAAATTTTTAAGTTACCTAATGCTACGTTTACACGCTTGCCAAGCCTTGGCAAACGGCAAACAGCCCCAAGCCATCACAAATCTTGTTTGGCGTTTGGAAGTCGTTTACACGCTTGAGAATGCGTCAGTCTGCAACCTACCTCCAAGCACGGCGGACACCAAACTTGTCACGGCTGTTGCATTAAGTTTAATGTACTTTTATTTGAAACTAGCTGTTGCCCGCAACTTCGTACGCGTGAAAATTATGTTATAATGCCAATTTGATTGCTCTCTGCTTAGCCGCTAGGATATGTAGCGTGATGATATATAGCCTATTTGAACATCCTGCCTCTAGATTGCTATTCAAGTAAAAGATTAATTAAAATTATTTAGTAGTTTCTGTATTTTGCAAAAATATACAAACAGATTTTAATTGTTCTCTGCCGAGCTCCTAAAATATTTAGCGTAATAATATGTTATCTGAGTGTAAAACCTATCTCTTACTAATATTCCTGCTACGTTTTAGTTAAATCAATCCACCGGTTTACACATTTCATTGTTCTCTGCTTAGCCCCTAGGATATGTAGCGTAATAATATATAACCTATTTGAAGACCCCACCCCTAAGTAATATTTGTGCAAAATTTGAACCAAATCTTTTCAGTACTTTTCGAGATCCTTCCGGACAAAGCAAAGCAAACAGACAAAAATTTTCCTGACTATATTTTTGGGTTCTATCTTACGTAGAACACCTAGCGAGTATTTTTTTTTTAATATTTCCAATGTACAGTTTTGGCTTTTCTATCATTTTATTATATGTATAGATGCAAGCAAAGTGAAACAAAAAAAAGGAAAGCTCGACGACCACGAAGATGGTGGATGAAAAAGATTCATCCAAATCGTACCAGGCAACTACTATTTTTGTTTAACCAGCATACAATCTGGTAATGCTCCAGAAACGAAAAACTCTCCGCATTCGACCAGCCACTCATTTTTTATTTATTTAGCACGAGCAAGCAAGCGTGTAGTCGCCGCGAGATCACAATGGCTACGAAACGCGGACCAACGTGTAAATGCGTCGCACGCAAACGTTTGCCGCAAACGCCCTTTGATCTGCGTCAAAAAACCGACACTCTACTGGATCGGCAGCAAGCGCCGACAAACTCACGCAAGCCAAGCCAAACGCCTTCTTTACACGCTTGTGATTGTCGACGCTTGCCAAGGCTTGACAAGCGTGTAAACGTACCATAATGTTGCGTTGCGACCAAACAGAGCGACTGTCGCTGAGAGAATTGTCTATGTGTGAGTGCGGCACGCACACAGCTAAACCGCCGATTCAAAACACCGAAAGTGCCGCTGCCTCGTGCGCTCGGACGGGCCTTAAAACATCAGTCAAAGTTACAACGAAATAAAAGAACTTTTATATTATGTTACTTGCTGCTACGAAACCCTTCATGGGCGAGTCCAACTCGTACTTGGCCGGTTTTTTGTACAACATAATGTTTTGTTAGCACTGCCATGAACTCCTCATACGACTTAGTGGACGGTTTGTCAAGGGACACAAAGTTTTCCATTATATTATATGTATCTGGCCCAACTAAAGTTATCAACATCAGCATTTTTCTATAGCATATAACAATGAAAAATTGCTCCACACGCTCACAATAAGCGGCGGGGGCTGTGTCGGACTCTTATCGGCCTGAGTGCAGGGTGAGGCAGGGGGGATTGACCTCTCCTACTGTTGTGTATTTCCGTAAATTGTATGTATTAACTGTAGGTTCGTAATTGAGTTGTAAAATTAAAACGCCAATTTGTAGTACCATAAACAATCTGTGTATTCTTTTTCTATTAAGCCTAGTGAAGACACAATCATAGAGTACTGCACTAGTGTTGCTAACACTCTCCCACGCTGTATAATTCAAAAGTATATAATCATTAAGCAAGGATTAAAATAACAAATTATTAATAAGGTTTACAAATCTAAACGGTTAGGTTGTTTGCGTATTCTAGTAGACCTTCGTAATATAGGGCTGTCCGTTGGTATAGGTACTTCATCCCTCATAGGTGTCGGTATTTATAATCTTGTATTCTGAATTTTCTTCTTCGGAGTTAAGGTTTGCTCCTGAACATCATTCTCTCTTCTTTGAGGTTGTTCCTTGTCTTCATCTATAGTTGTAGGATTTTCTCTAGGTTCAAATGTCTGTGTTAACTTGGTGGGTGAATTGTATTTATTTTCAAATTTTGGTTCTAGTCTTATCGCCTCCTCTGGTTCTTCTTCATATCTCTTCTCCACTTGTCTTTCTTCTCCTTGGTTCTTATCTTCCCATGTAGATTTTTTCAATTGATCAACATGTCTCATTTGAGGTTGTCCTTCAATCAAAACTTCGTAGTGTAATTTTCCTTTTCTCTCATTGATAATTCCTAATTTCCATTTATCCTGTCCAATATAACATCTTGATAAAACTTTGTCTCCTATTTTAAATTCTTTAATAGTCTCACTGTATGTTGCCTTCTTTGTATTAATTTCTGTACTTATGTTTCGCTTCACTAAGTCGATTCTTGTTCGGTATAGTCTTTTATACATCATTTCAGCAGGGCTGATTCCGGTAGCTGAATTGACTGTTTTCCTGTATTGCATTAGGAATTTGCATAACTTTTCTTCTAGCGTACCTTTCTCCTCAGACATAGCCTTCAGTTTGTATTTGAAAGTTTGAACATAGCGTTCTGCCTGTCCGTTAGTTGCTGGGTGGTAGGGTGCTGTAAATTTGGCTTGTAATCCATTTTCATTTAGAAATTTCAACATTTCTCTTGACACAAACTGTCTTCCATTGTCTGATACTACCATAATAGGTAATCCGTATGTTGTGAATAGTTTTCTTAATATCCTAATTGTTGCTGTTGAAATTGTATTCTGTGTTGGTATAACTTCCAGTTATTTAGTATATGCATGCACTACTATTAGAAAATAGTTATTAATGTTATTGAGGCATAGTCTATATGTATCCTAGTCCATGGTTCTTTTGGGTATTCCCATGAATGAGTAGGTACTTTAGTAGGATTTTTCTGTACCATACAACAATTTCTACATGCTTTTACCATGTCTTCATATCTTTGTCTATGTTTTTCCACCACACATAGCTTCTAGCTAAAGCCTTCATTTTTACAATCCCAATATGAGATGTGTGTAACTCCTGTAATATCTGAGGTTGTAGTTCTTTAGGAATTATAACTCGAATTCCTTTGAAAATACATCCATCTTGTAATGAGTATTCATGTAGAGTTCGGTCCTTACTCATACCAGACTGTATCTCATTGAAAAGTTGAACACAATCCGGATCCTTCGTAGTAGCCTTTCGTATAATTTTAAGTGTAACTGGTAACATTTGTATTTGGCTCAAATAGAAAGAATCATCATCGGTAAGATCTTCCTCATGCTTATTTGAAGTTTTAGCTTGTATATTACTTTCATAATCAGCACAAGAAGTTTTCTTTGTAGGTATTCATGAGAAATAATCTGCATTAGCATGTTGTTCAGTTTTCTTGACTTGTATATCATAATTAAATCCTGCTAGAAAATTTGCATAGTGTGTAAGTCTGAAAGCTGTAGTTGATGGTATTGCTTTATCAGGGTGTAGAATTCTAGCCAATGGTTGGTTGTCCACGACTAAAGTTATTTTGCGTCCATAACAGTACCTATTGGAAAAATTTTAGACCCCCAAATCAAAGCGGCTGCTTCCTTATCTAGTTGACTATAATTCTGTTCAGCTTTTGATAAAGACTTTGATGCAAATGCTACTGGTCGTTCTTGTCCATTTGGCATCTTATTTGATAAAACAGCTCCATATCCTGTAGGTGAAGCATCAGTTGCCAGTATCACTGGTAATTTGCCATCAAATGGTTGTAATACTTTATTACTACAAATCTCCTTTTTAGGGTTCCGTAGCCGAATGGCAAAAAAACGGAACCCTTATAGATTCGTCATGTCTGTCTGTCTGTCTGTCTGTCCGTCTGTCTGTCCGTCCGTGTGTCACAGCCATTTTTCTCCGAAACTATAAGACCTATACTATTGAAACTTGGTAAGTAGATGTACTGCTCGTTCGCTCTAACTTTGCCGCTCGGCTCCATACTAAAGTCGAATTTTTAATTAGACGAAGTAAATTGACAGCAACTAATGTCACTTCCTCATACAATGTTGCTTATTTTCTATGACGAAGTGACATTAGCTACTGTCAATTTACTTAGTGTAATTAAAAATTCGGGTATACGCCTCTACGCCAACGGCAAAGTTAGAGCGAACGGATAGTATTCTGTGAACGGCATTAAGATTTTTATATAAAACTAGAAAAAAAGCAGTAAATTTTGATGGTCCCCATACTCAGAACTGAAACTGAAAAATATTTTGTTCGTCAAACTTATACGTGTGGGGTATCTATAGATAGGTCTTCAAAAATGCTATTGAGGTTCTAACATTTTTTTTTCTAAACTGAATAGTTTGCGTAAGAGACACTTCCAAAGTGGAAAAATGTGTGTCCCCCCTCTCTAACTTCTAAACTAAGATATTGGTAAATCTAAAAAAAAATATAATGTACATTGCCTTATAAACTACCAACGAAAATTGGTTTGAACGAGATCGAGTATGTAGTTTTTTGTTAATACCTCATAAACCACAATTTTCGCCTGTAAAAATCACTACCACTGCGGACGTGTTAAAACATCAATCAAAGTTACAACGAACTACAAAACTTTTATATTATGTTACTTGCTGCTAGGGAACCCTTCATGGGCGAGTCCAGCTCGCACTTGGCCGGTTTTTTAGGTTTTGAAAAGTTTCTTCGCGCTGTTTTTTCTAGATAAAGGGTGTATCTTTTCTTAGCAATTTATATAACGGTCTTAATTTGGTTGCTTGATTTGGTATGTATTGTTGGTAGTAGTTGATTAGTCCACGAAATTGTTTTAGAGTAGTGACATCTGTAGGTCTGGGTCTACTGTCAATGTCTTTTATTTTGTCATCAGTTGGATGTAGTCCGTTCTGGTCAATTTTATGACCCAAGTATGTTATAGATCGCTGATTAAACTAGCATTTTTTTTTGTTCAGGTGTAGTCCACAGTCTAGAAGCTTTTTAAATACTTCTTCTATTCTATTTAATAATTCTAATTGTGTAACGCCATGAATAACTATGTCATCATAAAAACAAGCTACTCCTTGCATGCCATGTAGTGTCTGGTCTATATAGCGTTGCCAAATATTTGGTGCTATCTTTACTCCAAACATCAGACGATTTACCATATATTATAATATATGTACCTTTGCTAGTACTAATTGATTGCATTTCTGCTGTTGCATTATCCACAGGCATGTGTAGGTAAGCCTGGTTAATATCTAATATACAAAAGTACTTACCCCCGCTGAGCTTGGTAAATATCTCCTCAACTCATGGTATGGGGTATTTATCATCCAATAATCTGGTGTTAAGAGTACTTCTGTAGTCTGCACATAATCTTATTTGTCCGTTGGGTTTTATTGCAGGCACTATGGGTGTAATATAAATAATAATAATAAACCCCCATTGAGAATAAGTCACCTTTGAAATAATTTTCTCCTTTTCTAATCTATCAATTTCTGCTTCAATTTTCTCCTTTAAGGCAAATGGAACTGGGCGTGGCTTAATGTAAATAGGTTTTGTATTTTCCTTCAATTGGAATGAACATTCAAAGTTAGTAATTTTTCCTAAATCATTTTCAAATAATTCTTTGTATTTTAGCAGTAAATTTTTTAATCTTTCATCATAATTTGTAATTGTAGATATTTTATTTATTTCTTCTGGTACTTGAATATGTATTTTCATTTTTACTATCCATTCTTTTCCAATCACAGGTTCTGAATCAGTCTTTATCACAAATATTCTTAATAAATGTTTATTACCTTTGTATATCACTGGTACTTGACATATCCCTCTTGGTATTATGGTCTCTCCGGTGTAAGTTTTCAACCTTACTGTAGTAGGTGTGAGGTTTAAATCTTGTAAATGCTTCTTGTAAAATGTATCTGAACACATGGTAACAGCTGCTCCTATATCAATTTCTAACTTATGTATTTTCCTGTGTATTTTTAATTCTGTAATAAACTTTCTATTTTGGTAGGGCTCCTGTAAGATTTTAAATATTTCATAGATTTCCCCGTCTTCATTCTCGGATTTAGTCACTGATACATCCAGTTTCTTAATTTCTTTATTAAAACACACTTTATCTATATGTCCGGTCTTCTTGGAATTATTTACAAAATAAGTTTTTGGTACGGCAGTCATTGACCAGATGATTTTTGTTACCACATACGCACTTCGTTTCTGAATTATAATTTTTTTCTTTTATATTAAAATTATTGTACTGTGATTTCTTGTATTGTTTTGTAGATGTGTTATAATGCTCCTGATTGTACTTTTGATGAGTTTTGTAAGTTGGATGAGTTCATTTTGTAGAAATCTTGTTAACGTTGAATTTGCCTGATTGCATTTGTTGACTTTCTGATTTGGATAGTTCAATGTTGATGGCTGTTTTGTAAATTTCTTGAAATTCCTTTGCTGGTTCTTGCAACAAACGCTCTTTAATTTCCTGGGACTTTAAACCTCGAATAAACTGTACTCCTAGGTGAGTATCAAATGTGGATTTCTTGCAGTCTTTACAAACAAAGTTGCACTTTGACCCTATAGCTTTTAGATCAGCCACGTAGTTGGCCAAAGTCTCGTCTTCTTTCTGTACTCGAAGACAGAATTTATTCTGTTGAGCTATTTCACTGGGTTTAGGTGACACATGGTTTTTCAACGCTGTAATAAGCTCGATGTATGTTTTCTCTTCCGGTTTTGTAAGTGCGGTTATATTTTTCACAACTTGGTAGTACTTAGGCCCAATACATGTTAAAAACATTTGAATTTTAGTTTTCTCATGTGTAATTCCCTTTAGTTCAATATAATTCTCCAATCTTTGTAAATATGAATCAAAACTTTCGTTGATTTCGTCAAAATTTTGTAAAGTCAAACTGCTGGATTAGGCTGTTGCACTGTTAGCCCTTGGATTGCTATGGCCAATTGCTCCAACACAGCTTTTATGTCCGCCATCCTCGTCGCCAGTATTTATTGTGTATTTCCGTAAATTGTATGTATTAACTGTAGGTAATAGTTCGTAATTGAGTTGTAAAAATAAAACGTCCATTTGTAGTACCATAAACAATCTGTGTATTCTTTTTCTATTAAGCCTGGTGAAGACACAATCATAGAGTACTGCACTAGTGTTGCTAACACCGTCGTGGAAGATCGCGTATGTGCATCCTGTGCCCAAGAAGGGTGATAGGACCAACCCGGCCAATTACAGGCCTATAGCCGTCACTTCCCTATTGTCTAAGGTGATGGAGCGTGTAATTAATACACAGCTCCTGAGGTACCTTGAGGAAAACGACCTGCTCAGTGACCGGCAGTACGGTTTAGCAGTCATTTGGAGGACAAGGCCAAGCTAGCGTCACGGTCGCTCGACGGGCGATCTTCTCGTGTGCATCACACACCGATGGGCGACGGCTATCGAGAGTAAGGGCGAGGCTCTAGCAGTGAGCCTCGACATTTCTAAAGCCTTTGATCGGGACTGGCACCGTGGTTTTCTTAATAAATTGCCCTCCTACGGACTGACCGAGAGATTATGCGGATGGGTGTCCAGCTTTTTGGCCGGTAGAAGCATCAGGGCAGTTGTCGACGGCAGCTGTTCTGATTGCATGGCCATTAACGCTGGAGTACCGTAAGGCTCAGTGTTGTCCCCTACTCTGTTTCTGCTGCATATCAATGACATGTTGTCTATTGACGGCATTCATTGTTATGCAGACGACAGTACGGGGGACACTTGTTACACAGGCCGCCCCGGTATCTCTCGGGACGCAGTGGAAGAAATTCGTGAACAGCTTGTGTCTGAAATCGAGGCTACCCTTACTAGAGTGTCCGATTGGGGTAGACAAAACCTTGTCCAGTTTAACCCCTCTAAGACACAGGCGTGTTTCTTCACCGCTAAGAAAGCCCCAATTACTGTAGCGCCACAATTCCAGGGCACATCTCTTTCCATCTCTAAAAGTATAGGGATCCTTGGTGTTGACATCTCCAGTGACGTTCAGTTCCGCAGTCATTTGGAGGACAAGGCCAAGCTAGCGTCCAAGAAGCTCGGTGTGCTCAACAGGGCGCGGCGGTACTTTAATGCGGCGCAAACACTGCTTCTCTATAAGTCGCAAGTGCGGCCACACATTGAGTACTGCTGTCACCTCTGGGCGGGGGCACCTGAATATCAGCTTCGTCCATTTGACTCAGTGCAGAGGCGAGCTGTGAGAGTTGTCAACGATCCTTTACTGACAGGTGGTGTTGAACCTCTTTGCGACAGGAGAGACTTTGCCTCCTTATGCGTGTACTACCGCCGCCTGTACAATGGTATGTGCTCTGAGGAATTGTTTGACATGATGCCCACGGCTACGTTCTATCATCGCACCGCTCGCCATAGACTGGGATTTCATCCTCACACCCTACGTCCGGAGGGTTCGAGCACGGTTAGATCCGATAGGGGATTTCTTCCGCGCACGCTTAGGTTGTGGAATGATCTTCCTGCCTCGGTTTTCCCAAACGCCTACAGTATGGGGTTCTTCAAAAGGGGTCTAAGAAGGTTTTTACAGGGTCGGCAGCGCGAGTGTGGCGCCTCTGGTGTTGCAAACGTTCATAGGCTGCGGTGACCACCAGTCCTTCTGGTGGGCCGTATGCTTGTCTGCCACCTTAGTGGTATAAAAAAAAAACCTACCTTATTTAATCTGTATGTGAACGGACTGATCGAGGCACTAAGTATGCAGCATGTCGGTTGCCACATTGATGACGTTTGTGTTAACAATTTAAGTTACGTGGACGACATGGTGCTTCTTAGTGCTTCGGTATGTGGCCTAAGAAAATTGATAGGCACTTGCGAGAGGTACGCCTGTGACCACGGATTACAACACAATGTAAAAAAGAGCCAGTTGATGGTCTTTGAGACCGGCAGTGGGCGCACTCAGCATGTACCTGAGGCACAGATTAAATAATAGTTACTACGTAACAGATACATCACTCCCATACTTAACCTCAACAATATTAGCTATAACGTATCGCTACAGTGGAAAACATTCCCTACAACGTATTCCTAGAGTCGAGATTCGTGCGCACATCGTAAGATTGCGTCATCGAGTGACAACTATTGACAACATTAGGGTTGTAAGCACGGAACAAAAATACATATAACTACAAAAAACAATAAACATAGTGTCTGAAAAAAAAGTTTATTATATTTTATAACTTCTGCTTCTTTACATAAGAATTATGGTCTTCTTTCGTTTACCATAAATTCATTTGCACTAATATTGTTTGCCATAATCATCCACGATCATAATATTTATTTGCACTATTGTCATTTATACTAATAACGTTTGCCTTAACAACTCAACAGTCATAACTTTTATTTGCCATAAAATGACTTTCTATAACAACATTTATCATAATAATTAGTTTCCATAAGTAACACATCTCATAATCGACTCCTGACATAATTAAAATTTGATATAATTATGAAAAAAATACATAATATTGTTAGGTCGAAATTAATTATTATCGTTAACACCCCGACTCAGTGCAAACCGACTCGAATAGGTTAGGTTAGAAGACTAAGGCGGGAGCGAAGCGAAGCGGAGCTCCCGCCTTAAGGCTTTGTGGTTTTTTTTAAACCACCCAAAAGTAGGAGCCCCGCGAAGCGTGGCTCCGTCGAGCTTAGTTAGTAGACGCCATATGAGGTTTAGTTTTAGGTTTAATTGTGAATAAATTATCTGTGTCGTGTAAATTATCTATATTTATATTATGGTGAATAAAAGTTATGGAAAATGGCATTATTGAAAACGAAAATTATGGCAAATACATTTATGGATTTAAATTATTATGACACTTGATCGATTATGACCAATGGAATTAGTGAAAGTCATTTTATGTCATTTCACGATTATGGCAACTGAAGCGTTATGTCTAATGAAATTATGGCAAATACCAGTATGGCATATGAAATTATGGCATTTTAAATTATGACAAACATTAGTAGACCAAGAATTATATTATAACTAGCTGATGCTCGCAGCTTAGCCCGAGTTAAAGTCTGTTCCTTTTCCCGCTTCCAATGGGAACTTATCCCGGGATAAAAGTAACCTATGTGTTATTTCAGACTACAATCTATCCCTGTATCAAATTTCAGCCAGATCAGTTAAGCCATTAGAGCGTGAAAGAGTAACAAACATCCACAGATCTACACATCCGCACTCAAACATTTTCGCATTTAATTTTAGAATATAATGAGAAGTAAGATGAAAAAAAAAAGCAAGACTAAATAAAGCAAAATATTATTTTATGCGGGAAATGTTCATTGGCTGTGCGCACTTCGCTCGGTCTAGCATGTGGCAGCCCTCTGCCGGTTGGCCACGTTAGTTCTGCTACGTTATACTTAGGAGTAGGTGCTTATAACACGACTTGTAACGAGTGACGGAGGCCTGCCTGAGGTATTACTAAACTCTGTCCCATTGCAAAGAGTTGATAAATTTAAATATCTGGGACATGTAGTCACTGCTGACCTCAAAGATAATGACGATATTGAGCGGGAGCGTAGAGCTTTGTCGTTAAGGGCCAACATGATAGCTCGCAGGTTTGCACGGTGTTCTGCTGAAATAAAGATAACTCTCTTCCGAGCATATTGTACAACCCTTTACACGTGTAGCCTGTGGGCTAATTACAACAAAAGGAAATACAGTGACTTGCGGTTCCTGTACAATAATGGGTTTAGGATGTTGTTGGGGCTGCCTCGATTTTGTAGTGCCTCTGGAATGTTCGCGGACGCCCATACCGCTTGTTTTCATGCCACTATGCGCATGCTGGCAGCATCTTTGGTAGCTAGGGTGCAAGCCAGCTCCAACAGCGTCCTACAAATGATATCGGCCAGACTTGACTGCCCTTACCTCCGGCATTGCTGTGAGATACATATTTCTGTGCCACTTCCGGAGAGAAAATACTGACATAAGAATTTTTATGACATGAATTACTACCCGTTCGCTATAACTTTGCCGCTGGCGTATACCCGAATTGTTAATTAGACGAAGTAAATTGACAGTAGCTAATGTCACTTCGTCATAGAAAATACGCAACATTGTATAAAGAAGTGGCATAAGTTGCTGTCAATTTACTTCGTCTAATTAAAAAATCGACTATTATAGTATGGAGCCGAGCGGCAAAGTTAATGCGAACGGGCAGTACCTATATTGTTTTGTATCTGGAATTTTAAATTGGCTTATTTTATTTGCAATCATTATCATTATTTTAATTTATTGGCTCATTTTATTTTATTTATATTCATTTTAATATTATGTTAATTTATTCTATTTGACATTTGTATTTTAATGACTTTATATTTTAATTCAATGACTCGTATTATGAATTTATTATTATTTTATTGACATACCTAATTATCATGTATGTTTGACTTTTCAAAAGGCATTGAGGTGTCGACTTGAAAATTTTATTTGCTATTTGTTATTTGATTTGTGATGCATTTTATGGGTATTTTTAACCTGAAATAAATTGATTTTATTATTATTTTATTTATTATAATAATCTGAGAAGTCGTGTTGTTCGGCGTTGAATGGTTTATGTTACTGATTAAACACATTTTTCTTCTTTGATTTTTAGGGTTTCATAGCCAAATGGCAAAAACGGAACCCTTATAGATTCGTCATGTCTGTCTGTCTGTCTGTCTATCCGTCCGTGTGTCACAGCCACTTTTCTCCGAAACTATAAGGCCTATGCTATTGAAACTTGGTAACTAGATGTATTTTGTGAACCGCATTAAGATTCTTATATAAAACTAGAAAAAAAGCAGTAAATTTTGGGGGTCCCACACTCATAATTAAAACTCAAAATTTTTTTTCATCAAACCCATACGTTTGCGGTATCCATAGATAGGTCTTCAAAAATGCTATTGAGGTTTCTAACATCATTTTTTTCTAAAGTGAATAGTTTGCGCAAGAGACACTTCCAAAGTGGAAAAATGTGTCCCCCCCCCCCTCTAACTTCTAAACTAAGAGAATGATAAATCTAAAAAATATATGTCGGAGTAGACATGCGGCAGCTGTTTTTAAAAAGCGCAGGCCCGCTGACCTGGAGTAGGTCATCGGGTCTGCTTAATGCTTTATTACACTTATAGATGGATATCTAGTTAAATAACAGTGAAATAAATACTTAGGCGGTATTTATTTCAGAAACACAGTAATAAAAACAAGCAAATGGAACACTAATGAAATAAAATGAAATTAAATGAAAAATCTTTATTCATGTAAGTCACAATCTACATTTACTGCCAGATTCGCAACGCAATAGGTAGAGCTGGAGAAAAAAGAACCTGGCAATAAAACTCCGGCCACTCTTTTAACTTCCAGTAGGTTATTAGAACATAATTTTAATTCTAAATTAAAACCAACATAGAATCTACTCACAATATTTTCTCTCCAAATTCCAGCAGCAAAGTGAGCCCTCGGCCACAACCACTGTCTATTTATAAATCCCCGCCACTCAAATTGTTCTCACAAAACACGTGGCTTGATATTTAATGTTTTCTTTTTAAATCAAAGAAATGTGGTTCAATTTATTTTTGAGAAATAAAGTTATTAATTTAATTAGTCAAACAAACTGTTAAATTGAATGAAATCGTTAAAATACAAAGATTAATTCATTCTCAGTAAAATGAACATTGCCGGAACTATAGGAATAACAAAAATCCTGTTTTGATTAAAAACATTTTTAAATGTCGACAATATTCGTAATAATTGTCAATAAGAATTTAACAATAGTTTTTATTGTAGGTTCTTACGAACCTACATAGTCACATAACACTTAGGTAACCTAATTAGTTCACCACTACATCAAGTTATACAAATCAGTGTTAATAAATTCTACAACTATTTCTATTCGAACCTTATATCACAAAATAGTAAGGTATCAGTAAAGTTGCTCATTGTAATGGTTTTAATCTATTTATAATCAAATAGATTTTAATTAGTAATTCTCGGTGTGGCGACACGGCCATACTGATCGGCGATGCGTGCTCTGCATCGTGTGTTAAGGTCTAGATCTGCAAAATAAATATTAAAAGCTGAGGCTTGGTAGTTCTACAGTACACGGAACCCCAGAAAAACTTGGTTAAGCAAATATAATTCCATTGGTCATAACCTTACATCGTGGTAGCATGTAGAGTGTCACCGCTCATAGTTAATGAACACGGTGAGCTGGTTATGATGCGCTCACTGAATGATACTACTGCTCGTTCCACATCAATCAATGAATCAAATCAGCCTATATCAGTCCACTGCTGGACGTAGGCCTCTCCCAAATGACGCCACAACACACGGTCCTGCGCACATGTAAATACATGGCAACAGTAATTTTTTTATTTTTTATACACAGGTAAGGATTTGTAGGGGAGAGGTCGATGCTGTCAAAGACAGGGGCCCTAGGGGATGTTGGTAGGGTCGATGCTGTGCCCTAAGCGGTCTTGTACGCCGTGTTACACAGGGGACCATTATTCTTTCAGGATTGGGATATCCACTTTTGCTATTTGCTATTTGTTATTTGATTTGTGATGCATTTTATGGGTATTTTTAACCTGAAATAAATTGATTTTATTATTATTTTATTTATTATAATAATCTGAGAAGTCGTGTTGTTCGGCGTTGAATGGTTTATGTTACTGATTAAACACATTTTTCTTCTTTGATTTTTAGGGTTTCATAGCCAAATGGCAAAAACGGAACCCTTATAGATTCGTCATGTCTGTCTGTCTGTCTGTCTATCCGTCCGTGTGTCACAGCCACTTTTCTCCGAAACTATAAGGCCTATGCTATTGAAACTTGGTAACTAGATGTATTTTGTGAACCGCATTAAGATTCTTATATAAAACTAGAAAAAAAGCAGTAAATTTTGGGGGTCCCACACTCATAATTAAAACTCAAAATTTTTTTTCATCAAACCCATACGTTTGCGGTATCCATAGATAGGTCTTCAAAAATGCTATTGAGGTTTCTAACATCATTTTTTTCTAAAGTGAATAGTTTGCGCAAGAGACACTTCCAAAGTGGAAAAATGTGTCCCCCCCCCTCTAACTTCTAAACTAAGAGAATGATAAATCTAAAAAATATATGTCGGAGTAGACATGCGGCAGCTGTTTTTAAAAAGCGCAGGCCCGCTGACCTGGAGTAGGTCATCGGGTCTGCTTAATGCTTTATTACACTTATAGATGGATATCTAGTTAAATAACAGTGAAATAAATACTTAGGCGGTATTTATTTCAGAAACACAGTAATAAAAACAAGCAAATGGAACACTAATGAAATAAAATGAAATTAAATGAAAAATCTTTATTCATGTAAGTCACAATCTACATTTACTGCCAGATTCGCAACGCAATAGGTAGAGCTGGAGAAAAAAGAACCTGGCAATAAAACTCCGGCCACTCTTTTAACTTCCAGTAGGTTATTAGAACATAATTTTAATTCTAAATTAAAACCAACATAGAATCTACTCACAATATTTTCTCTCCAAATTCCAGCAGCAAAGTGAGCCCTCGGCCACAACCACTGTCTATTTATAAATCCCCGCCACTCAAATTGTTCTCACAAAACACGTGGCTTGATATTTAATGTTTTCTTTTTAAATCAAAGAAATGTGGTTCAATTTATTTTTGAGAAATAAAGTTATTAATTTAATTAGTCAAACAAACTGTTAAATTGAATGAAATCGTTAAAATACAAAGATTAATTCATTCTCAGTAAAATGAACATTGCCGGAACTATAGGAATAACAAAAATCCTGTTTTGATTAAAAACATTTTTAAATGTCGACAATATTCGTAATAATTGTCAATAAGAATTTAACAATAGTTTTTATTGTAGGTTCTTACGAACCTACATAGTCACATAACACTTAGGTAACCTAATTAGTTCACCACTACATCAAGTTATACAAATCAGTGTTAATAAATTCTACAACTATTTCTATTCGAACCTTATATCACAAAATAGTAAGGTATCAGTAAAGTTGCTCATTGTAATGGTTTTAATCTATTTATAATCAAATAGATTTTAATTAGTAATTCTCGGTGTGGCGACACGGCCATACTGATCGGCGATGCGTGCTCTGCATCGTGTGTTAAGGTCTAGATCTGCAAAATAAATATTAAAAGCTGAGGCTTGGTAGTTCTACAGTACACGGAACCCCAGAAAAACTTGGTTAAGCAAATATAATTCCATTGGTCATAACCTTACATCGTGGTAGCATGTAGAGTGTCACCGCTCATAGTTAATGAACACGGTGAGCTGGTTATGATGCGCTCACTGAATGATACTACTGCTCGTTCCACATCAATCAATGAATCAAATCAGCCTATATCAGTCCACTGCTGGACGTAGGCCTCTCCCAAATGACGCCACAACACACGGTCCTGCGCACATGTAAATACATGGCAACAGTAATTTTTTTATTTTTTATACACAGGTAAGGATTTGTAGGGGAGAGGTCGATGCTGTCAAAGACAGGGGCCCTAGGGGATGTTGGTAGGGTCGATGCTGTGCCCTAAGCGGTCTTGTACGCCGTGTTACACAGGGGACCATTATTCTTTCAGGATTGGGATATCCACTTTTAGTGGTTCTTACTGCTCATTCCACATGACAACAGTATTTTTTTTTTTTTTTTTTTTTATATATACGGGTAAGGATATGTAGGGGAGAGGTCGATGCTGTCAAAGACAGGGGCCCTAGGGGATGTTGGTAGGGTCGATGCTGTGCCCTAAGCGGTCTTGTACGCCGTGTTACACAGGGGACCATTATTCTTTCAGGATTGGGATATCCACTTTTAGTGGTTCTTACTGCTCATTCCACATGACAACAGTATTTTTTTTTTTTTTTTTTTTTTTTTTTTATATACGGGTAAGTATATGTAGGGGAAGAGGTCGATGCTGTCAAAGACAGGGGCCCTAGGGGATGTTGGTAAGGTCGATGCTGTGCCCTAAGCGGTCTTGTACGCCGTGTTACACAGGGGACCACTATTCTTTCAGGATTGGGATATCCACTTTTTGTGGCTTAATACAAATAATAAATAAATAATATGATTCAGGATAGGGATATTAGTGGCTTATTGGCGACTCCACGCCCCAATAGCTTCTTTTCATTTAAATATTTTATTAGCTAATTTGGTGACTCCACGTCCCAATAGCATCATTTGTCTAATAATTCAGCTAGCATTTTAATACTGATTAGACTGAAGAAACTAAAATGAAAATACCTCACCAGATTTTTCAATTGGTGGTTTCTGAGAATCAAGTACTCGCTGGGTGCGGTGCCGTCAGCGTCAGCGCCAGTGCGCCAGATGACCTAACCTAAGCTGTAGCTCACCACGAGGTTTCGGGCGCCCCGCTGTTGATTGTGGGGACCTTTAGCGCCCGTCTATGATGTCATAATGCTTCCTTTAGAAGACAGCGGCCGTTGTCGAGAACGCTGTAAACTTAAACAAAGATGCCTCTGTAAAAACTATGTTTTTTTTTTTTTTTGCACGATTCCTGTCAAATCTCGCCTTATCTTTAGTAGATGTCTGTGTCGTTGTTGGACGTGCCGTTCAAGAAGTTTCAAACTAGGTACTTCAGTGGTTGACCAAATTAGGCAATTCCGCTGGTAAACAGTTTTGGCACTGAAATAAGAGGAGCTACGCCTGCAGTTCGGACTTTCTGATGCGGTGTGCGAATTTGAAGTCTCGTAATCCCTTATCATGATAAGACTATTAGCCCTACTGATACCTGTGGCTACTATACAGGGACATCGTTTATAATCACTTGTTTTGGGGCTAGGAAGAGATGAAATACTTGTTTGGGCCACCAAGGTTCAATGCTCGCCTTTGTAGTTTGTATAGCGTAACAGAACTTACTTTGCATAGGAGTATTTTTAAAGAGGGAATCCTACATGAATGCCATGCCGGACTCCTACCGACTAAAAACCACACGTTTCCTATCTAATATGCCTACGGTTGGGAGCCCCGGGTAAGCTCTCGGAAGGATGACCCCAGGACTCCCGACAGACCTACAGTTACCACTGCGGCCTCACCTAGCGGTGGGGGAATATGCATAGGAGTCTACTGTGAAGGTTACACGTTCCTGTTCATCTGAAGTGCCTGGCTTACTCGGTACGTCGACGTGTAGGTATAGCTTCGAATGGCACGGTCGGTTTGCTAATAGAGCGCAAGTGAACTTGCGTTGATCTAAACATTCGAGGTCCTGAAAACGATGCAATTGTCCTAATTTTAACGGTGAAAAAATCTTTAACGGTGCTAATTTTTTCAAAATAGTAACTTCCATAACTTTATGAAGAGTCTTAAGGTATTAATTACTAAAGCTTCTTTGGAAAGATTTAGGTACAACAGTCAACCGTTGTGTACCTACCCAAGATTGGGTCTCGCTTTTCAGATACCTATCTTGACATTTTCTTGCAGATAACATCCCTGGACGGTCTCATCTCAATGGAAACCGTCTATGATAGTACGTACGTAACTATCTCGACGTTGTTTACTGTTTATTCAGATGAATAATCATTAATCAAACTGTTATTCAAGACTTTGCCTGTTAAAGGTATTTCAGTTTAACAATATCGGCATGCTGCATCCGCTCGCCCTTCCTGTATTTATTTCAAATTCAATTTTTGCGAATATACCATTATGGATGTGAGACAGCAAGTCTTCCTTGTGCTTCGAGGCTTAAAGCGCGTCGCAGTCGGGATACCGTATAATCATCTTGAAATGGCGTCCATACAAGTAATAGTTAAAACGTTTGACCGCTCGTACTACCACCAAAATCTCCAGTTCGCTCGAGTGATACTTATCTAGTTTCTACATCGTATCGGTCGTGTGCATACTAAAAAAAAAAGCCACTATGTGCTGCCGACCCGTATTGATTTGAATAAGGATTGACCCGAAGTCAAGGCCCAGCCAAGGAAACAATTCGCTAGGTTCTTTTCCTAGAAATATTCTATGCCATGCTTCCTCATGAACATGGGTCCATTGCCACTTAGCGCCTTAGATAGTCAGTTCATTAAGAGAAGCCACAGCAGGAGTGATATTTGGTATGAACGAGCGGGAGTATTCAGCGCGACAACTGAATAGACGAATTTGTTTAGCATTTGTCGGTACCAGAGTTTTTAGGCTTAACCTTTTTAGGGCTAGGACGCACTTTACCGTTCTGTGCTAAATTTTTAGCATACTCAATTGACCGTTAAAAGAAAAGGCATTATTCTATGAGGATTGGAAATCCTGGTTTACGGAATGATATTAAGACTCTAAGCACAGATTAGTAAATAGTTACTGCTCTAGTGACAGAGCTTGGAGAGAAAACCTACGGTATTTACCACAGATATCAGAAAAATATGTACTGATAACGTCATCTATACAAACCTGTGCTATACTACCTTTGTGGTCATTGTCTGAACTCAAGAGGTGATTTTATTTTTCTGGGTGTTTTTAAGTCATCTTCGATATCAAGGTTACCTTATGCTATCTAATAGAAATAGATTTGAACCTACCAACACGTCTGAAGTAATAATCTTGTGAAATGTGACATTCAATTTCTACGTTAATTCTGTTATCTAGAATCTAGACAGACTTAAGATGCTCGTAGAAACAACAGGAAACCTATGCCAACAAGTTATTTTATTGACCACACGTTTTCGGTTTTCCGGCAAATTGTATGAGATTGACTCACAAATTAACAAGCACTTAACCCCGCTATCAAAGATGGTATTATTAATTACCTTACCTATCCTCACACGCATTGTGTTCAAGCTGGACTAGTTAAGAACAGAGTTCATATTATAGGTTATGTGCTTTTCGCGGCGATAGCAGGTACCAAATGTGTAAACGGCTTTTGATCAAAATGAATAAAATTCAAGTACTATAAGTTTGTTCATATAACCGTTGTGTTGGCCGGGTTATTGTTGCATTGGGAACACAAGTTTCTTTCAACCTTACGTTTATCCGAATCTGTTGTCTTTAAAACGTCCCTCACGAGAGGTATGACCGGACTTACTACAAAAATTACAGTAAGAAGCGTTTCCACTATCAATGGAATATTTTAACAGTTTCGGTGGTGGTTGTGATCAATTCGCGATTGAACGCTTTCATAATATAGAAGAGGTAACATAACCTATCTTCGCTGCTACTGCATCGCAATTTCGTAACCACTAAGCTGGCAGACTAGCTTATGGTGGCCCCACCGAGGACGCGGTAACTAGCCAGTTGTCAACCTATGTTAGCGCGGCCCTTCAGCAGTATAGTTATTTTCATAGTCACTTGATAACATAGTTCGTTTGAAACAAACAAAAAAAAAACATGATTACATCAATTGCAGTCGCCAACGCGACGTTACCGTATATGAGGGTAGAAACACATCGGTACTTAATCATAACTTTCTTTTGTTGTTTCGACAGGCGATCACTCATATATTACATACTTCACTGTGATCATATTAAAATAAAATTCAGGTGGTACATTACCCCTTTGCTGTTGTAGCTGTGTGACGGTGCTGGTGGAAGACTTACTAGCACCAGAATCTCGCACAGCCGCGGAACACGCCGGCGCGCCCGTAACCGCGTGCGGCGCGTTGGTAAACTGGTACACAATCTTCGTAGCAAAGATCCTGAAAAATAAATAGTCTCGCACAGTAATTTGTAGGTAGTGATCCCACTTCTGATGTCGGAGTAGACATGCGGCAGCTGTTTTTAAAAAGCGCAGGCCCGCTGACCTGGAGTAGGTCATCGGGTCTGCTTAATGCTTTATTACACTTATAGATGGATATCTAGTTAAATAACAGTGAAATAAATACTTAGGCGGTATTTATTTCAGAAACACAGTAATAAAAACAAGCAAATGGAACACTAATGAAATAAAATGAAATTAAATGAAAAATCTTTATTCATGTAAGTCACAATCTACATTTACTGCCAGATTCGCAACGCAATAGGTAGAGCTGGAGAAAAAAGAACCTGGCAATAAAACTCCGGCCACTCTTTTAACTTCCAGTAGGTTATTAGAACATAATTTTAATTCTAAATTAAAACCAACATAGAATCTACTCACAATATTTTCTCTCCAAATTCCAGCAGCAAAGTGAGCCCTCGGCCACAACCACTGTCTATTTATAAATCCCCGCCACTCAAATTGTTCTCACAAAACACGTGGCTTGATATTTAATGTTTTCTTTTTAAATCAAAGAAATGTGGTTCAATTTATTTTTGAGAAATAAAGTTATTAATTTAATTAGTCAAACAAACTGTTAAATTGAATGAAATCGTTAAAATACAAAGATTAATTCATTCTCAGTAAAATGAACATTGCCGGAACTATAGGAATAACAAAAATCCTGTTTTGATTAAAAACATTTTTAAATGTCGACAATATTCGTAATAATTGTCAATAAGAATTTAACAATAGTTTTTATTGTAGGTTCTTACGAACCTACATAGTCACATAACACTTAGGTAACCTAATTAGTTCACCACTACATCAAGTTATACAAATCAGTGTTAATAAATTCTACAACTATTTCTATTCGAACCTTATATCACAAAATAGTAAGGTATCAGTAAAGTTGCTCATTGTAATGGTTTTAATCTATTTATAATCAAATAGATTTTAATTAGTAATTCTCGGTGTGGCGACATATATATAATGTACATTGCTAAACTATTTTATTGCTAAACTACCAACGAAAATTGGTTTGAACGAGATAGAGCTGGTAGTTTTTTTGAACATGTCATAAACCGCAATTTTCGGTTAGAAAAATCACTACCACTGCGAACGTGTTAAAACATCAATCAAAGTTACAACGAACTATAAGAACTTAAATATTCTGTTACTTGCTGCTACGAAACCCTTCATGGGCGAGTCCAACTCGCACTTGGCCGGTTTTTTATCCTTGTCGCAATAATATGTCTTGAAATAATATAAGAGGTACACTTCTAATAAATTGTTATATTCACTGTTGAAACACACGTTTTTCACAACACAAGTATAACCTTAAAAGACCGTCAACACAGGCATAGACTTACAAACTAAGCGACAACCGGTGTTGCCATAGATACACCACCGTACCGGTCACACAAGGTCTTCCAAGCACTTTCGTAATTTCTAGTGAAAAATTTTATAGATCTCACTAGAATGCTAGCGCTACCTGATAAGAATTCCTTATGATAAAATTCATTTATAGGTGCAATTGAAGCAAACTTTAAGAGAATCAAAAGTGTCCCGATCACTTGATGTGATTGGGGGCATCGAATGCGGGCAAATTAATAGTTGGCAATTTATTTTTTTTATTTATTATCTATCTATCTATACATATAATAAAACTGTAGAGGGTCGAGAGTCTGTACATGGAAGATATTTTAAAAATTTTAATTGGAGGGCGTTCTCTAATCGATACTGAAGCCGAAAATGTAATTTAAACTTTTCATGTCTGTCTGTCTGTCTGTCTGTCTGTCTGTATCCCGAATAAGTATCACGCCGAAACTACTGAACCGATTTGAATGATACTTGGTACATTCCGAGCTTATAGTCCGAGGAAGGTTCTAGGATACTTTTGATCCCGAAGTTTTGCGCGGTTCCTGCGGGAGAGGGGATGAAAGATAAAAGGGTTTTTCAGTTGTAATTTCTCAACGCGTGATGCGATTTCAAATATTCTTTTAGTATTGGACAGCGAGTACTTTAAGAACTTTTCGACCCATGTTTCAAGATTGAGGGGTTTGTAGTTCAGAAATTAGGGGCATCTCAACTTTCGCCAAACCTAGAATACAAGGGTTCCGTTGAAAGAGAGGGTAAATCTAAACGGGCGTGTTGGCTTAATCATAAAAGAGCTTAATTATTAAGGGTATTGTAAAATAATTCAGTCCGCGCCGAAGGCGTGGACTGAGTGGTTTTAGAATAGCCTTAATCTTTAAGCTCTTTTATGATTAAGCAAACAGGGCCGTTTCACACGGTGCTTGACGAGTCTGATTAAGAATTACCTCTTCTTTCGTGCACATTATCTGACGTAAACGAAGTTGCGAGGGTCAGCTAGTACTTATAATAAAACTGTTGAGGGTCGAGAGTCTGTACATGGAAGATATTTTGAAAATTTTAATCGTAGGGCGTTCTAGAATCGATACTGAAGCCGAAAATGTTATTTAAATTTTTCATGTCTGTCTGTCTTTTTGTCTGTCTGTCTGTCTGTCTGTATCCCGAATAAGTATCACTCCGGAACTACAACATAGAATTGAATGATACTTGGCACAATCTGAGCTTATGATCCGAGGAAGGTTCTAGGATACTTTTAATCCCGAAATTTTGCGCGGATCCTTCAGAAGAGGGGATGAAAGGCAAAATAGTTTTTAGCTTTGATTTTTCACTGCGTGGTCCGATTTCAAATATTGCTTTTGTGTCTGAAAGGGAGTACTTAAGCATTATTCCACACAATTTTCAATATTCAGGGTTATGTAGTTCAGAAATTAGGGGCATCTTAACTTTCGATAAACCTAGAATTCAAGGGTTCTTTTGAATGTGAGGGTAAATCTAAACGGGCGTGTTGGCTTAATCATAAAAGAGCTTAATGATTCAGGCTATTGTAAAACAATTCAGTCCGCGCCGAAGGCGTGGACTGAATTGTTTTAGAATAGACTTAATCTTTAAGCACTTTTATGAATAAGCAAACAGGGCCGTTTCACAGCTGCTTGATGAATCTCATGAACAAGTACCCCTCCTTTCGTACGCCTTTTGTGACGTAAACGAAGTTGCGAGGGTCAGCTAGTACTTATAATAAAACTGGAGGGTCGAGAGTCTGTACATGGAAGATATTTTGAAAATTTTAATTGTAGTATCTGTCTATCTGTATCCCGAATAAGTATCCCGCCGAAACTACTGAATCGATTTGAATGAAACTTGGTACAATCCGAGCTTATGATCTGAGAAAGGTTCTAGGATACTTTTGATCCCGATATTTTGCGCGGTTCCTTTGGGAGAGTGAATGAAAGAGCAAACGGTTTTTTCGTCGTAAGTTCCCAATGCATGTTCCGATTCCAAAAATTTTTTCAGTGTCATTAAGAAAGTACTTTAAGGATTGTGTCACACGAGTTTTAATGTTGAGGGTTTTGTAGTTCAGACATCTCAACTATCGCAAAACCTAGAATTCAACGTTTCCTTGGATTTTGTGGGTAAATCTAAACTGGCGTGTTGGCTTAATCATAAAAGAGCTTAATGACAAAGGGTATTGTAAAATGATTGAGAATATTAGAATAAGATGTTTTAGAATAGACTTAATCTTTTAGCTCTTTTATGATTAAGCAAACAGGGCAGTTTCATACGCTGCTTGATGTGTCTGTGTCTGATGAAGAAATACACCTCCTTTCATACACCATGTGTGACGTAAACGAAGTTGCGAGGGACAGCTAGTTAGTTTATATACACACAAATTACCATAAAAAGATAACATTTTAAAGAAAATAGCGTTGTACAAGGGCCTACTTATTTTCACAGAAATTTCTTACAGTACGCCCGTGAGAGGAGATTTTAAGATGAGATAAAGATTAATAAGTGTGCGCAAGTTAAGGACCATACTTAAAAATAATAGCATACATACTCATAGTCATGTACGTCGTACTCATAGTCATACACGTACGTCAAACATAGGTACATTTATATACACAAATTCATACACACATATTCCATTTAGATATACCTCAGTCCAGATAGTTAAAGCAAAGAGGAGAGGTAACGTTCTTTCAGTTTCTTTTTAAAGAGTGATTTTTGAAAGAGCAACTTTTCCTCTGTACGGTTCTATATTCATGTGTTTCTAGTATGGAACCCTAAAATACATTGATCAATATCAATCTATACTAATATTATAAAGAAGTAAAGTTTGTGTGTTTGTATATTTGTTAAATTGTAAGGGGTAATCTCGGGATCTACTGAACCGATTTTAAAAATTCTTTCACCAATAAATAGCTACGTTATTGTGGAGTGTCATAGGCTATATAGCATCACGCTACCACAAATAGGAGCGGAGCAGTAATAGTAAATGTTTCAAAAACGGGGGAAAAGTTACCTTCATTCCCAGTAGTTCCGCGGCAGTTGTTCCGCGACGGAACTAGTGAGACTTTTTGATTCCTTTTGAGAGCTTCGTTTCGTGTGCTGTGTAAATATTTATAGTTATGTAAAAAATATGTACTACAAAATTGTTTCTCTTAAAAAAGTTCTAAAAAAATTGCGCGATAGCATGTGTCTATCTTTGGGTAGGTGCACAATAACCATTTTAATGGCAATCAATTTCTTTCTACAATAATGCCACGGGATACCTCTTTCATAAACGAAACTATTCTTAAAAATAATGCGACGGGAATACACGCGACGAGAAACCTTTCTCTCTGTCTCTCTCTATCGCTCTCTCTCTCTCTCTCTCTCACGTAGTATTGAATATTAACGACGAGACGCTACGGGAGTACACGCAACGCGACGGGAGTAAATGCGACGGGAACAGGTAATACTCTCTCTTATGTGGCGCAAACGAAGTTGCGCGGGTCAGGTAGTACATATAATAAAATCGTTACAGGTCGCTGTCTGTACATGGAAGATAAATACGAAAAATTATGGGACTTTATGAACGCAATAGAACCCAAAACAATGATTTTTAGAATTTTTGTCTGTTTGTCTGTATATCTGTTTGTCTGTACGTTTGTGCACGCTAATCTCAGTAACTGCTTAACCGATTGCAGTGCGGTTTTTTATTGTGTTGAAGTTTGCTCCACTTAACATTTATTTCATGTCAATCGGTTGATAAATAAAAAAGTTATAACACTTTTAAATCCCAAAGTTTTCGATTTTGATAGCCTATCAAAATCGAAAACTTTGGAATTTACTTTGGGCTACCGTCTTTACTATAGAATAGAATAGAATAGAATAGAATAATTTTTATTTCTCTGGTTTATGTTACATTTGTGTCCACTGATCGGTAGTGTATTCGACCTGTGGGTGTGACAGCTTACTGTCTACCTATTTATGTCTAAGAAAGATCTATATAAGTATCGTGTAATATGTGCTGTGAGGTTATTATATTAGTGTGTACAATTATATAAAATTGAGTGTTGTGCTATTTACAGTTATTTATAATTTATGGGGACGTGGAGTAGTCGCTCGCTTGCTGAGTAGCCGACTCCTGTCTTTTTTTGGTACATAATTGATTTCACCTAGTCTAGTGTTTAGTCAGGAGGGGGTTATGCTGTCCGTATCCAAGATAGGCGTCTCCAGGGGTCTCTAGACCCTCGATGTGCATTTCGCGGAGACGGCGTAGCATATCTTCCGTCTTTACTACAGCAATATCCGTGCTTTCGTCTATCAAAATCGAAAACTTTGGGATTATAAGTCACTGATCAATTTTTCTTTTTCAGTTTTACCAATGCAGTTATTTATAACAGCTTGAACCTTAGTTCATTTTAATCTTATATCTTTCGCTATCTGAGAATCTAAGAATAAATTTGGGAACAAATCGGCTAAGCGGTTCATGACATTATGAGAAAGGTTATGCTCAGCAACGAAAGCAGCTAATTTTATTTCCGAAGCTTTCAACAATTGCTTTTCATTAGGTGGTATGGTTTTAAAAGCACTTATTATTGATTGTTGTTTTTTGGATGTTGAACTACTAAACCACTTTTAACTACTCACGTGTTTAGTTCCTTCTTTATGGCGTTTTATTACGCTTATTTCGGCATTGAAAGATGTGTAGCAAACATTGCAGGTTGCCTTAGATAAGTCCCTGTTATCTTTTCTTAGCCAATCATTATATTCTTTATTCAGAAACCGTTCGTCTCGAAACTTCTGCTTATAACGCTTTCTTTTAGCTGGTATTTGTACTAAGCTATTTTCTCGATCAGTATCGCTATCGCTATTACTCTCCATCACTATATATCACTAATTTAAAACTCAACACTGAACACAACACAAATAAACTCTTAAGTCTTACGTAGTGATAGGAATGAAATGTTATTCGATTTCGATTAAGGGACAAATATCAATCGGCAAGCAATCGGAAGAATGAAACGAAAACACCCTTACGTGATGAAAATAAACATTCAAATTGGCTAAAATTAATGAAACTAGTAGATAATCATAATAAATCGACAAGATTTAATTAAACACTATCTTCATTGAGTATTACGGTGTATTTTGCTACCGTATTTATAACCCTGCGGTAGGTGGTAGATCCTTGCTGATTACGGTTTTTACCGTAATTACGGTGCAGATGGCAACGCTGGCACTGACACACGTAGTGTGGCCGCTTCAACGTATTAATTCTCGCGTTAATCTCTTTGATGTACCGCCACTTGAGCTATCGCCTAACGTCAAACGGCAAATTAAACGTCCATCATCGCGATAATTAATGGCATTTCTCGTTAGTGTGGCCCAGCATAACGTTCTGTTTTTGCGTATTTTATATTTTTAGCGTACAAGAGGTACGAGTACACCTCTTGTTCCATTCGTGCGTCAAGCGCGCCCTGACGCAGGAGACACTTCACGAATGAAACCGGGTACAGACCGTAGTCCCGGTGCCTTCTTCAATTTCAGAGCCGCTTCCTTTAGCGAATACTTAGGCTAAGCCGATAGTCTTGCGGAACGTGAATGAGTGAGGTCTCTCCCGCTAATGGCGTGGTGGTAATAGAGTACGGACGGAGGGTAAAAACGAACCGTCGGAAGCGGGTACCTACTTAATATTCTGAAGCAAATATGCTGGCATTCCAGGTTCATTATGAGCTCTGTACCGGCTTAATTGCCAGGGCCAGCGGTGGATTAGGAAGGTCCAGGGGATTCAAGCAGCCCACCTGGCTCCACCGAGGAGAGTCTCGAAACCAGGGCCCTTGCTGGGTCACATGAATTATATTATCTTCTTGAATATCCTTTAACCCGGTTGTAGGGACGTCCCAGGTGTCCCCGTGACTGGGGTGATGGTACCAAATGCATTCCCAACATCAAGGAAAAATGTAATCCTTAAGAATAACACCATTGGCTCTTTGACTAAATTGTGATCTGATTGCAGCAAATTCAAATAACTTGGCAAATACGAATTTTGCTTTGACTGTGATTTCAAAACAAAAAATCAAAATACATACTGTTAAAACTGATGAAACTAAGCTAAACAATACCTAGTTCATAACTTTTTTTAAATTAATAATACAAAATACTTCCTATCATAACATTTCTTATGATATTACTTACTATCATAACATTTCTTATGATATTATTTCTTACTATTATGATGCTCGCGGCTTCGCCCGCGTGAAATTCGGTACCTGTTCCCGCTTCCCGTGGGCACATATTCCCGGGATGAAAGGTAGCCTATGTGTTATTCCAGACTATAAGCTATCTCTGTACCAAATTTCAGCTATTAGAGCGCGATTGAGTAACAAACATCCAAACATCCAAATATCTAAACATCCAAACATCTTCACAAACTTCCACATTTATAATATTAGCAGTATTCTTCAAGAGCATTTATTTAGGTTTTTACAGGGTCGGCAGCGCGAGTGTGGCGCCTCTGGTGTTGCAAACGTTCATAGGCTGCGGTGACCACCGGTCCTTCTGGTGGGCCGTGTGCTTGTCTGCCACCTTAGTGGTATAAAAATGTTGCCTGCGACTTCGTACGCTGCATTTTATATGTGATTCTTTAGATTGACATAACTTTTTTATTTATGAACCGATTGACATGAAGCAAACACTAAATGTTAAGTGGAGCAGACTGCAACGCAATAAAGGAAACAGCATTGCAATCGGTTGAGCGGTTGCTGAGATTAGCGTGCACAAACGTACAGACAAACAGACACTTACGATTTTATTATATGTATTGATTGATTGATTGATTGATGATGATGATGATTGATGATTGATATTGATATTGATTAAAAAAAATTAAAGCTGTATTTTTTTTAAATTTAATTAGTGTTATTCTTTATTCTACGAGTCCATTTTTGATAGTTCGATTCTGGTACTTTTATCAAATGCTTCATCTTTCTTATTTTTATATCCCTGGACAAATAATTGGTTTCTTATTTTTATTTCCTGCAAACGGTTCTCTCTTTTAATTTTGTATAGAAAATTGAGCAAGGTAGGGTTACGTGGTATGCGCGTATTAAGTCGCCTGTGCCAGGCCTTCAACATATTGTTGGTACGATGACGTTTTCTTGCACAGAAAATAATAGAAACGGTGACAAACTCATCCACTGTCGCTCAAAGTATGTCACAACATTATATTATATTGTTGGTACGATGACGTTTTCTTGCACAGGAAATAATAGAAACGGTGACAAACTCATCCACTGTCGCTCAAAGTATGTCACAACATTGTACATTTTGGACCATATTCCTTAACAGCCACCCACGCGTCGCATATATAATCATCCGTAAAATTATTATTATTTTTACTCTCAGTAACAATTAAATTCAACAAATCATCGTCAATGTACTCATGATAGTAATCCATCATTGATGGCATAAATTCTGAAGGTAGATAAGATGGCTGTACCATAACCAGTATTTCTTTAGTCGTGACGTGAGAAACTCACTCACGCCCCCCCTTAGAAGCGGGATCACACCCGAAACCCCCCCCAAAGACGCGGCTAGCACCCGAACCTCCCCCTGGGCGAGGCCGCAGCAGCGGCCGTAGGTCTGTTGGGAGTCCTGGGACATCCTTCCGAGGGCTTACCCGGGGCTCACAACCATAGGCTGTTGGGCGTTACGTGAGGTTTTTTAGTCGGTAGGAGTCCGGCATAACATCCATGAGGATTTTCCCTCACGTAAAAAAAAAAAAAAAAAACAAAAAAAAAAAAAAGCTCGATCTAGTCCAAGCGTTAATAGGAGAATTTTGCTGACTTACCCCACCCCGTGTAATTGTCACGGTTTTCATATAGTTTACTGTTATACTTTTTTGCACTTGATAAATGTATGGATTTTTTGGGTGTTTGCTTATTAGTTGTGAAAAATTATTTGGTGAAACAAGACTCAATACTTGTTGTACGAAGCAACAAAGCTTGAGCAACTTAGTCAAAACCACATGTATTTGTTAAGACTACTCAACAACTTTTTGAAATAGATACAGTGCCATTTTTTAGTATATATAGAAGTTCTGATGGTAAGCTTGTTTTTCTTTAAGGCATGGCGAGACCTCCCCAGCTTTCCCTTTGAATAGGATTGTCCTGAATACGAATTCAATGTTAAAGTCGTTAGTGTCATTACAGATTAATTTATTTTGTTTCGTTGATGTTTTTGTTTATTATATATTGTCACACATATTCAATTTTACAGTTCCATTAATATAACTAGAATGTTGATTTAAAAACTGGTCTTCCTTTTGTCCTTATTCGTTCACTTTTGGTATTGAAATATTTAGATGTCTTTTATTTTTTTCTACATTAGAACTGTCCGCAATCACTCTAGCGTTAGGAAAATATTTAGCCAAAAATATTTACATCGGTCAATTTCTTAACAGTCTTTTTAAGGTGTTATTATAGCAGGGAAGTAAAACTCATTTTTGTGGTCGTGATTTGGACCTAGTAAAAACAAATATAGTTTTGCCGTTTCAATTACGTCGTCATAAACACATAGTCTTTATGAGTGTGGTTTTAGTAGTAGTATTTAAATTTAAAAAATCATGTTTATCATCCGCCAATGCAGGTAAACTATTTCATTATCAATATAATCGTCCGTAATATGTATCAATTTTATAGAATTTATATTCGTATTCTAGACATCCTAAATCTTGAGCAAAGTTATTACATTATTGACCATCCAAGTTCCCATATATTCGTGTAAGGAAATCGTTGCAATATCTTTGATCACAGCTTTTATTTCGTCGTAGCACTCAAGTTCATTTTTTTTAATGCAATGTTATAAAAGTGATACTTGTACAACCTAACTTACTTATTTATTCTATCAAACATCTATACTTACAGGTCTTGTTGGTGAAGCATCAGTTTGACGTTCCAATAGGGAAAACCATTGTGACATAATTGAAAAAAACTACGGCATGTAGCTCCGTACAACGCGGAGTCATCGCATATTATTTCGTTAGGCATATTTCGATTACGCGCCCATGTACTCAACCACGCGGTTATATTTTCAGTTGTATGCGACTTGTGATGCCATATAAGACATAGGATACTTATTGCTTTTGGTTTCAGTATAATACCATAATAGTATATAAGAACATATTTGTATTTTTGGTTCAATAAATTGTCATTAGTGACGGTGCTATATGAGTGTATTTTGAAAATTCGTCATAATATTTGCTGTGTTGTAATGTCCACAAGATATAAAAAGAAAGGAACTACACTAAAATTTTGACTATGGCATCGTATGGATCGATAAAATTACATCTTTATCAAAATTGAAGTGCTGTTCTAGCCTCATATCTTATTTTTCTGAAGGTACTTAATATCGGAAAAGTTAATTTGGAATTGTCTATAAGTTCTTCCACCATCTTAGCTCTCACTGCAAATGTCTTAATATGTCTTAATTTTTCGGCTACTTTATGCTTTCTTACTTGAAGTAACTTGTTTTTTTTATTTTTAGGTCCGGGATATATTTATTTTTATAACCAGCTAATTGACCTGAGAATTACCATTTTTGGGAAAATTTGAAGGGACATAATTTCCTTTGAATGAGAAAGTCCACTTAATGTCCGTTTTAGCCCATATTTGGTCCTGTAGTTCTTAAGATCAACAGTGGGGCAATAGTCTATGATTCGTTGGAACTATTTCTTTATACTGGTGTATATCCATTTGAAATATAAATTCTAACTCAACATCAACTTCTTCAAAGCCTTGGAAATCTTTCTCCTGCTCGTTACATTTTTTTTATTGAAATAATATAAAGTGACGTTTAATTTATAATTTTATGACAGCTTTCTTCATAATATGTTGAAATAAATCACATAATTGACTTTGTATACCCTCATCAATACAATGGCTAATAGGGGGACAGATTATGAGTAGTAAATAATGGACATGTTTTGAAATCACATACTTAATATCATGTAATGGTATGGAACTTTTTCTACCAGCCATTTCACTTTATTATTATAATTATAGGGGAACCCGGGGCATTGCGGGCCCCTAGAGGAAAATAGTAAATAAAACTATAGCATTACAATATATTTATATAATCAACAGCCATTTATCAGTCTCATTATTTGTTTTAAGCTTATCGTAAAATTATCATTTTTTAAAACCTAACTAAGGTACAAATCACATTTTTTTAAATAAAAAAACTGCCTATTTGGCCCCATGTATGGGGTCAATGGTCATATGCAGGCCAAAATAAGCATACAAATAAAATAGGTTAAAATCGAGCACAAAAAGAACAAATATGAAGCGCCTCATCGTCGTTGTCCTCCTCACCCGCGCAGTAACAGTGGGCCCATCGGTTACAGGCGCGGCATGTGAATCAACCTTTATCTTTTTTGCCTACAGTAAATTGAGAGTAATCACCGCAGTAAAAGCATTCTACGTCGTCGTCTTCTTCCGACTAGTATTCTATATATTTTTTAGTTTTCTTTATTTTCTGACTCTTTTTCTTACTTTTATTAGCGGCTGGTTTTTCTTTTTGAGATTGTTCTAAATCTTTCATATAGGGTGAGCCAGTAATTAAGACTGTTTTGCCGCGTTTCCTTGTTGCTCTTTTACCTCCTGGTGCTTTAGGTTTTGGCATAAAGACATCTGGTGACATAAGGCGGAAAGATGTTCTAGGTGGAGGAGTACTACATAGCTGCATCATTGTTGATGGACCTGGAGTAGCCGATGAACAGAGTGGTGGTAGAGAACTGTTCAAACTTTCACTAATATTTTGGACAGGTATCGATTATGGATGAAACTCGAGATTGGTTTGTTGTTCAATTGCATCTTGTACGGGTAGATCTGTAGTATTAACTGCTAAAAACTCTTCATTAGCAAAAATATCGGAATTAATTGGCCACATGCCTGTTTTACGGAAGCGTTTCATAGCTACCAACATTGTCGCCGCTGTTAAATACGCATAGAATATACTAGCGACTTGGTTGTGCGAGACAACCCTCCCTGGATGTGCTTGCAGCCAATTTTTTACTTCTTCTCCATAGTAGGAGCTTAACGTCTTCATAAAACTGACGTCCAGTGGCTGCAGACGATGTGTATGTGGTAGGAAGCATATTAATGTGGGCTAGATGATGTTGTGTGAGAATGTCCACAAATATTTATTCATATTTATTTATTATCATAAATTCTAAACAAAATGGTGAAATGTGGGCACATAATATGCCTATGCCTACCCCTTCGGGGATAAAAGCATGATCGTATGTATGTAGGAATATAATTCTTCAAGTACTCCGCGAGGTACTTGCTTGACGCGCTGAACACTTTGCAGCGGCGCTTCGTGCTATTGGGCGCTTGCGCATTGCACGATATCGTTGGAATATATCGTTCGACGATATTGTAACGATATCGCCCGACGATATCTTCCAACGGCCGGCGTTCAGTACGGCTTTTTAATTTGCTTACATGAACAATATGTCAGGTTGTAATACCGGGTGGAATACAGAAGCTTCATCGCTGGTACACGACCGGCGTTAAGTACGGCTTCTTAATTTGTTTGCATAAACATGCATAATTATATAAAAAATTAAATAGAAAAACAAGATGGAGAAATGCAATATCTACAAAAGGAAGGCTAGCAGTTTTTTTAAGGTAATATGTATAAGACAGTGGTAAGAAAATGTTACATAGAATCATTCTTCGTAAGAGTGCACGGTATTGCCTCATAATACTTAGCTAAATTTTGTGTGTTCAAATCTTTCTGAGCCAAATTAATCATTTCAGGAGTAGGAGTTTCTCTTTGAAAAGTGGTGTTCGGTAGAATAATTACTTGAGGAACAGCTGATGAATTTGAATCAGCTGAATGCGGTCTCACGGATTCAGTAGATGATACAGACAAAGAACTGGGTATTGGATTTTGATAAGCATTATATAACATTCTCTCTGGAACTGATGGATTCTCCCTGGATATATGAAAAGTGCCAGAACTACTACTTAACCTTCTTCGTTTTGTAGTTCGTACCGTGCAAACAAAGCAGCAATTTCTAATGTGATCATACTTTGCATTCTATTAGGGAGTTTCTTAACACACGTTTGAGTGTAGCTTATGAAGAAATAATCGACTTCCTCGAATTTGGACTTTTGTTCGTTTTTCATACGGAGGTATTCCAGTACTTTATTAGTCGGATCTGCATTTGCCTTTCTCTTTCTTATTTGAGAAATATTTGAGTTTTCATGTGTGCTTGAATTGAGGTTTTCTTGTGTACTTGAATCGAGGTTTTCTTGTGTGCTTGAATTTGTAGCATTTATTTTCTATAGATGCAGTATTCAGGATGTGAAAGCAGCCTTATCTAGTTATCTTTTTTTAATCGGTTGTCAGTGGTGACATTTCTGCTGTCAGAATGACAGGATGTCATAAGGACGAGTGACGAATCGTTTTTTGCATTGAATGAAAGCTGGTTTTAGAGGAAAAATTCGAGACGATTCCACGTGAGAGAGGGGATAAAGCCCTGATACAAGGTTCCGAGTCTCTTTTGACGATCGGCTAAGGACGAGGGATTGATATTACTCTGAGTGGCACGCCTCAATTTAGCTTTGGAGGTTGTTAGTTGCAACATGAGGACCTGTTAAGGAATTAGTCTGAGTTAACTTATTCTCTTCGGAAGGAGTTGGACTCTGTGTCAACCTACACCCGGGATACCGGGTTTTTTTACTACGGGGAAAAGCGGCCCGTCCACGGTTGGCAGAGCCACACCCAATGACACGTGGACTACATGAGCGAGGTGTTTTGAGAGGGACCAGCCGCCTCCACGTGGCATTCTAGGGCTGTGCTGCTCTCAGCTTACTCAAGGCCAGTAACTGTCACCCTATTACAGTGTAGTTAGCTGCTTACCCGTTCTACCTGCTCACGCGGCAGTGGTCTATTAAGTGGAATTAGACTTTATTTCTGTGTACCTGTGATATTTGTGTCTATCAGTGAATAAGCTCTCTGTGTATCTCTGTGTACTTAGTAAATATATGTGTGTACACCCTATTGTCTGTTTTCGTCAGAGCCCTAGCCTACCCTTGCACACAGACTGGAAACTCAGAAATAAGGCGCCCTGGGATAGAGTTCTCTGCATAGCTACCTCACGCTAGTTGGTGAGTAACACAGAACATCTTTGGGTTACAAATTTGGCGCCCAACGTGGGGCACGAATCTGGGTCTACTCTGCGGTAGCCTCAGTCTGGTGTGTGTGCATAGGTGGTTATCTCTGGCGAAACCATCCTGTAATATCGTCCGAGACGCTCCAGGACGTTAATTGGTGGTGCTAGCAGCTAAGCACAAAACCTTCCCTTTCGTCTTCTTCCAGCTCCCTACATCTTTGGCTGGAAAAGACACAAAATTCTAAATTCAAAAATTTAAAATAGCTGTGATTTTGGAAAAACTTTTTGATTTTATTTGGCATACCCACTTCTTTTTCTTATTGTGTTTTTTTTCTTTTTTTATGGTGCACACATATATTTATTATATTATTAGTGTAGATTAATATATAATATATATTATCCTATAGCTTCACCTTGTAAGGTAAACTTAGTGAATCTCTCTGTGTTAACTTAGTGAATTTCTCTGTGTAACTTAAAACTTTTTTATAAGGTGTGTACATACCTTGTAATTTTGAATGTTACCCTGAACTGTGTTATCAGAAAATTTAGAAACTTTTCTCTCTTAATATACCCTTAATCTTTGTTAAATTCTAAAAGTCAATTTGAAACATAATTACCTAACTTAGTACACTTTGTTGTAACTCAATTTACATTTTTACTTTGTAATTGATCCCTATCTGTGCCATTTTATCTTTATAATTGTTGTAAGTAAATTTTTACATAATGGCACAGATGAAAAAATATATTAATTATTTAAGAAAGGATGAACTTGCTAACGAGCTGTCCCACATGGGTATTTCAGTGGAACCGGAAACGACAGTGTCTGGCCTTCGGAGTGAGCTAAGAGCGGCACACCGACTCGTCCGTCGAGGTAGCATCAAAGCGAGTGCTCCTGTACCCGCTGATGCATCGGCTGAGCTCTCGATCTGCCTCCCGAAGGTGTCCGAGCTGGAGGAGGCTATTCAGTCAGGTGACATTTTCATTAATAAGGGTAGTCGTCTTAGGGTGTCCCTCAGGGCCAACTACTTATAGAGTAGGTTAGCTCGTTGTGGTCTGGATTGCCCCGACCTGGTGGATATTCGTGGTAGGCTAGTGAAGATCATCGCTAGGGCTGAACCCAGTAGTGATTCTGAATCCGAAGGTTCGGATGATGATGGTGATGATCCTTCGGGTCGTGACCAGGTGGAATATACTTCACCAGTAGTGAGAGAGGACCGCTCGGTGCGAGCTAGTTCAAGTAGGAATAGTTCTACATGTAACATAGTGTATAAAGAACGTCCCCTTAACTTATGTTCATTTAACTTAAAATATGATGGTTCTACTTGTGTACGTGTGTTTTTAGAGAGATTAGAGGAACTTAGATGTGCTCGGGAGGTTACTAAGCCTAGACTCCTTATGGCTTTCTCCGACCTGTTGGATGGACCGGCTTTGTCTTGGTTCCGTACAAACAAAGCTAACTTCATCTCATATGAGGATCTTATTAGTGAGCTTAGAGATACCTTCGATATTCCTGATTATGATTACCGCCTCAGGAACGAGATAAGACAGCGTACACAAGCCCGCTCTGAGTCCTTGGTTAACTATATATGTACAATGCAAGCCATGTTCTCAAGGTTGTCATGTAAGATGCCCAGTGAGGAACAGCTGGACATTCTCATGCACAACATTAGACCTGACTACATGAAGGAACTGGCCTTGCATGATGTCAACTCTGTAGATGACTTGAGACGTTTGGGTAAGCGCTTGGAGCTTGCGCGTACTAGGGCAGACGCTTTCCATGAGCCTGCTCTTGACAAGTTTGAGATTACATCTGACTTACACCAGCTTAAGAACAAAGGTGTACAAAAGCCCGCTAAGCAGGTGTCTGCAGTGGAGACGCCGGTTACCCCCCACGATCGCAAATGCTTTCGTTGCGGCGGGGGCGGTCACACTGCATACAGCTGCACACAGTCAAGGGAGCTGGTGTGTTTCCGGTGTGGTCTCAAAGGAGTCAAGACCCCAGACTGCTCACACTGTACTAGCAAGTCAAAAAACGCGTAGGCCAGGGCCTTATTAGGAACTCTGTGCATTACTCTGTATCTGAGTCTATTTCTGATAAGGTCCTGTTTCCTAAACGGGATAGTGACATTAGACCGTATCTAGTTGTTAAGGTTTTAAATTTAAATGTCTTAGGCCTTCTAGATTCCGGTGCCTCCTGCTCTATACTAGGTAAGGGAGCGCACCGCATCTTCTTGGAACTGGGTTTTGATCTTGTGAGTATCAATCCTACTTTTCGTATTACAACTGCAGACAGCACTCACTTGCAATGTCTGGGTTGTATCTCTTTGCCAATTGAGTACAATTCGGTTATCCGAGTTGTCAAGTTCTATGTTGTCCCAGGTATAACCACCTCCATGATATTTGGAGTGGATTTCTGGCAACAATTTAAGTTAAGTGATAAGTTAATTTTACAAAATATTAGTCTTGATAGCTTTAGTGATAATAATCCTATCGAGTCTGTGTCCCTTAACGGTGGCCTCGAGGATTACGACAACTTGACAACTAAACAAAGGTGTGTAATCAACGAGGTCATTGAAAAATTCGACTCGTTGAACACTGATAAGGTGGGTTTAGGTCGGACCTCACTTGTGCACCATGTCATTGACACTGGTGACAGCAAGCCGATCAAGCAGCGTTATTATCCGCTCTCTCCCCTTAAGCAGAAGGCCCTGGAAGCCGAGCTGGACCGAATGCTGGAGATGGGAGTAGTGTCCCCGTCTCAGTCCGCCTGGAACTCTCCAGTGGTCATGGTGGAGAAGGCGAACGGCGACCTCAGATTGTGCTTGGACTCTCGCAAGCTGAACTCTGTGTCAAAGAGTGACGCCTACCCCTTACCCTATATCAATCAAATCTTGGACCACCTTAATAACGCTAAGTATTTAACTTCTGTAGATTTGAGTGCGGCTTACTGGCAGATTCCATTTGACTCACCCCAGTCTTCTGAGAAGACTGCTTTTACGGTTCCCCGGAGAGGATTATTCCACTACAATTCGATGTGCTTCGGTCTTGTCGGGGCCAGTGCCACGATGCAACGCCTCATGGACCGTCTGTTTGGTCCCGAGTTCGACAACAAGGTATTTGCGTTTCAGGATGACATAGTCTGTGTGTCCAGCACCTTTGAGGAGCATGTAGAGCTCTTACATAGAGTCTATCAGCAACTCAAGGATGCTGGCCTAACTATTAACATGAAAAAATCCCACTTTTGTCGGAGTGAACTCAAATACCTGGGGTATTATGTGGACAAACATGGCCTACGGACAGACCCGGGTAAAGTTGAGGTTATCCTCAACTATCCCACCCCTTCTAACCCTAAGGAGGTTAAGAGATTTCTGGGAATGGCCGGCTGGTATCGTCGCTTTGTTAACAACTTCTCGAAGATTAGTAAACCTCTGTGCAAACTGACTTCTACGAACCTTAAGTTCGAATGGACCCCTGAGGCTGAACAGTCCTTTAACCTGCTAAAGTCAGCCTTGGTTTCTGCCCCTATATTAAAAATGCCTAACTTTGAGATGCCCTTCCGCATTCTTAGTGACGCGTCAGCTTACTCAGTTGCTGCTGTACTGACACAAACTCACGATGGTGTTGAGCACCCTATCGCCTACTGTAGCCGTTCTCTTAACAAGAATGAGGTGAACTACAGCACAACTGAGCGAGAACTTCTGGCCGTGATTTTCGCTTTGGAACAATTTCGACAGTACATCGAAGGCCAAAAATGTACGGTCGTCACGGATCATTCATCTCTTCTGTGGTTCCATAAGCTAAAAAATCCCACGGGTCGTCTAGCACGTTGGAGCATGAGGCTCAGTCAATTCGATTTTGACATAGAGCATCGAAAAGGTAAAGACCACGTTGTACCTGATGCTCTGTCTCGTATCAAAATTGATTCCCTCGATGCAGTACCCACTAAAGACCCGTGGTATGACCACACCATGAATAGTGTTCGGAAGAACCCTAGGAAGTCACCAAATTATGACATTCGTGACAACCTTCTATATAGGTTAACTAAAAATAAATATTCTTTGACTTCAGACTTTGACTGGAAGCTGGTGGTACCTCAGGAGGATCGCTTGCCCCTGCTCTCTAAGTACCACGATGACACACTTAGTGCCCATGGTGGCGTTTGGAAGACGCATAAAAGGTTAGCCCTAAATTATTACTGGCCCAAGATGTACGAGGACGTCAAAGAATATGTTGGGAATTGCGAAACATGCAAGCAGTACAAACCCGTAAATACGTCTCGTCCCGGCCTAATGGGTAGCCCGAAGCGGGTTTCGAAGCCATTCGAAGCTATCTCTGTCGATCTGCTTGGTCCCTTTCCCACTTCGAGCAATAGAAACGTACACCTGATCGTGGTCTCCGACTACTTTAGCAAATACGTCATGTTGTGCCCTGTTCGGGTTGCCACAGGCGCTGTAGTCGCGAGGTTCATAGAGAAGAGTGTGTTTCTCGTGCACGGAGTCTGCAAGACTATTTACATGGATAATGGCCCTCAGTTTGTGAGTAAGCCATTTAAGGATCTGTTGGCTAAATACAATGTACCTAATATATATTATAACCCTAGGTATCATGCCCAAACTAATCAGGCGGAACGAGCTATTCGTAATGTTGTTCAAGCGATCTCATGCTATGTGAAGTCGCAACACAAGTTTTTTTTTTATTTATTTATTTCAACTTTCTGCACAAATACATGTACAAAGGCGGACTTAATGCCAACGGCATTCTCTACCAGTCAACCTTTGGGTGATGCAGAGATAAGATAGAGCAGGTGCTAAAAGTACAATGACGAAAAGTTTGTATAAATTGGTACAAACTACAAATTTATACAAGGGAAAAAAAAATAAGAACTTAGTTACTACTTACATACATAAATATAACATACTACGAAAATTATATAATGTAGATACTTAAATAAAATAAATATTGATAGATATTTATATGTAATATAATACTATTTATAGAATATAACACATAATATGTATAAATAAATACAAATGTGAAAATCCTTACCAATAAAATAATGTTCTGCTTAAGGGACCTTATAAAGTTGACGTACCCTGTTTTTGAACGTGAGACGGTTCGTCAATTTCCTGACTTCGAGAGGAAGGGCGTTCCAGAGAAGAATGGATCGCACTAGAAAAGAGGAATGGACAAGATTTGAGGAGTGAGTTGGACAGTGCAGTAGAAGATTATTAGAGGAGCGTAAATATTTATCATGATTAGAGCCAAGTAGATGAAGATGAGATTTTAAATAAGTAGGGGCATTGGGAGATTTGAAGAGTGAAAAAAGTAAACAGACAGCTCGAAGACTGCGCCGCCGTCTAATAGGTAACCAACCCAACTCATCACGAAAAGCCGAAACGTGGTCATACTTCCTAAGATTGTAGACGAATCGAATGCAATTATTGAGAAGTCGGTCGAGTTTATTGAGCAGATCTGCATTCAGGTCGAGATAGCACACATCACCATAGTCGAAAATGGGAAAAATTAAAGTCTGCATAAGCATTGTCTTGGTTTTGACTGGTAGAAATTTTTTGAGTCGATAAAGAGCCCGCAGTGTGCCAGTCACCCTTTGGCTAACGTTAGTGACCTGAACCCGCCAACTCAAGGTTTCATCAATGTGTAAGCCCAGATTCTTAACACTGACAGTTACAGGAATAATCTTTGTGTTAAAAGTTATCGGTGCCAGAGTCACATCTTTAAACTTATTGATCATGTGATTAGTGCCAATTATAATACTCTGGCATTTGTCAGGGTTAACAGCCAGCCCAAACCTACCACACCATCTACCTATCAGGTCCAAATCCGCATTTACACAATTTATCGCCTCTGCAATATTATCAACAGAGGCTTGACTATATAATTGCAGGTCATCAGCATACAGGTGATACGCACACTGAAGTTCGGAGGTTAAGATGTTGATAAATATCGAAAAAAGAAGAGGAGATAATATACCGCCTTGAGGGACCCCAGAGCCAAGATTGCACCAACTCGATGACATCTCGTCGACACAAACTGACTGCTGACGACCCTGAAGATATGAGGAAAACCAATCCAGCTCGTCAGAAGAGATCTTAATGTGGGCAAGGATGGACAAAAGTATGTCGTGGTCAATACAATTAAACGCATTCGAGAAATCAACTAAGACCATCACCGTAGCTTTACCTTTTTCCATCCCATCCCCAATGTCACCCGTTACTTTTAGGAGTGCGGTCGTCGTGCTATGTCCTGGTCTGAATCCTGATTGTAAGGGACTAAGTATGGAATTTTCATGAATAAAGTTGGACAGCTGTCTATGCACGCACGCCTCTAGCACTTTCGATAAAAAAGGGAGGATTGAAATTGGCCGAAAGTGTTTTGGAAGAGAGGGATTAGAAATTTTGGGAAGGGGACGAACGTAGGCTTTACGCCACAAGATTGGGAATTGACCAGAAGTAAGGGAAAAGTTAATAATGTGCGAGATAGCAGGAAGAAGTAGATCAAGGATAAACATGATCATACGACGGCTAATGTTGTCGCACCCCACTGCTTTTGATGTGATAGCCAAAATAGTCCTCTTGATCTCAACTGGCGTGACTGGAGAAAACTGAAAGGGTGAATAACTAGGAATGGTTAATCCGGCTACGAAGTCAACCGTTTGACGCTTGGTTAGGCCATCAATTGCGAGAGAGGTGGAGAAATACTGATTAATAGCATCTAACTCAATCGTCTTAGGTAGCTCCATCTGCCTTGGTTTACCTATTCCCAGTGTCCCTAGGAACTTCCATACTTGCGCAGGTGATGTGTAAGTTATATTATCGAAGATGTGTCGGCGTTTAGCGTTCCGTATCACCTGATTGCACCGATTCCTGGCAGTTTTGTAAGAGCTCCAAAGCATGTCTGTGCGATGTTTTTTATATTTATGAAAAGCCCGATCTCTCCGTTTCATTGCAATTCGGACTTCATTTGTTAGCCACGGCGCCGGGGGATGCTTTATCTTTACCCTCCTAACAGGAGCATGAGTGTCGTAGAGGCTATTTAAAGTTTCATTGAAGAGCAAAACTTTGTCATCAACTGTGGTAGCCTCTTCCAAAGGCGCCCAGTTTATTTCCGCGGCATCCGCACACAATTTATTGACGTCCATGCGTCCAAAACAACGCCTATGCAGCACTTTAGGTTTAAGTTTAGGAGGTTTAAGAATATAGGATAGATAAATTAAATCATGATGTGACAAGTCTTGGGATCAGTTCTTGGTTGAGATACAGTGTGCTTTAAACACTGCAGTTAACGAAGCAACTCGTTTCACCCCTTACTTTTTGGTACATGGTAGGGAATTTATTGGGGATGGAGTGTTATACAGGCAGACAGATATCGCGTGCCATCCTACTTCAGTCTCTGTAGACGATCCATCAGCCTTCGGTGTCAAGCTGAGAGAAATACAACGCATTTACGACCAGGTGAGGAAACATTTGAACGTTGCCCACCAGCGTAATGAAAAGTATTACAACCTCAGAAAAAGGCATGTAGAGCTGAAAGTGGGACAGATAGTTTACAAACGCACGTTCTACCTGTCCAACAAGGCCAAGAATTTTACTTCTAAGCTAGCTCCTAAGTTCCTTAAATGTGTGGTGACTGCTAAACGATCCCCTTTAGTATATAGGCTGTCAGATCTGGACGGTAAGGATCTTGGGGAGTACCATATCAAGGACATCCTGAAGTATCAGGAGGAGCAGTCTCCAATACCTAACGTAACTACATAGCACTGTTTCTCTAGTTTATTAAACCAGTGCTATGTGATCATTATGTAAGACTATTTTAATCTTTTGTTTGTATTTCTATATGTGTACGTGACTTTAAATTGTCACGTTGTAGTTTCTTCTATGCACCGCACCGAGCGTTTTTCTCTCATTCGCTTCTTAGTACTCTACATTATCCTGAGAGCTTGGGTATTGTTAGGGTATCGGCAGTGAGTAAAGGGAGCATTCGTTTTCTATGAAGGGCATTAGACTCTAGTTACTTAGCCTAACCGGTACACGAGTCAGTGTCTAGTTAGGTACATAGGAGGATCTTTCTTTGGTATTGTAATGGTCGTAGTCAGCTGGTGTTTGAAGGACCTAGCTGGTTGTCTTTGTTTATTAGTCAGTACTTTTCTGTTTTCTTTATTGTGTATTTCCAGCGTGTCATATCCGCAGGAAATACTATTAAAGGGGGGGTGGTTGTAGCATTTATTTTCTATAGATGCAGTATTCAGGATGTGAAAGCAGCCTTATCTAGTTATCTTTTTTTAATCGGTTGTCAGTGGTGACATTTCTGCTGTCAGAATGACAGGATGTCATAAGGACGAGTGACGAATCGTTTTTTGCATTGAATGAAAGCTGGTTTTAGAGGAAAAATTCGAGACGATTCCACGTGAGAGAGGGGATAAAGCCCTGATACAAGGTTCCGAGTCTCTTTTGACGATCGGCTAAGGACGAGGGATTGATATTACTCTGAGTGGCACGCCTCAATTTAGCTTTGGAGGTTGTTAGTTGCAACATGAGGACCTGTTAAGGAATTAGTCTGAGTTAACTTATTCTCTTCGGAAGGAGTTGGACTCTGTGTCAACCTACACCCGGGATACCGGGTTTTTTTACTACGGGGAAAAGCGGCCCGTCCACGGTTGGCAGAGCCACACCCAATGACACGTGGACTACATGAGCGAGGTGTTTTGAGAGGGACCAGCCGCCTCCACGTGGCATTCTAGGGCTGTGCTGCTCTCAGCTTACTCAAGGCCAGTAACTGTCACCCTATTACAGTGTAGTTAGCTGCTTACCCGTTCTACCTGCTCACGCAGCAGTGGTCTATTAAGTGGAATTAGACTTTATTTCTGTGTACCTGTGATATTTGTGTCTATCAGTGAATAAGCTCTCTGTGTGTCTCTGTGTATCTCTGTGTACTTAGTAAATATATGTGTGTACACCCTATTGTCTGTTTTCGTCAGAGCCCTAGCCTACCCTTGCACACAGACTGGAAACTCAGAAATAAGGCGCCCTGGGATAGAGTTCTCTGCATAGCTACCTCACGCTAGTTGGTGAGTAACACAGAACATCTTTGGGTTACAGAGGTTTTCTTGTGTGCTGGAATGGAGGTTTCCCTGTGTGCTGGAATTCGAGTTTTCTTGCGAGCTGCTCGGTTGTGATTGAGATTCACTGTTGATATTTATTTATTTTATTTATTTAAACTTTCTGCACAAATTATAATTGTACAAAGGCGGACTTAATGCCAAAAGGCATTATCTACCAGGCAACCTCTGGGTGATGCAGAGATAAGTTAGAGCAGGTGCTCAACGAACTTGATGAAAGCTTTATAACGGTACAAGATTACAAATCTATTTAAAATTTAACAGTTCTAGTTACATAAAATGTATACATACATAAAAATACGTAAAGATACATACTTATCATATAAAAATGCATATCATTTAATATATACATATACTAGCTGAGCCCGCAACTTCGTTTACGTCACATAAGGTGTATGAAAGAAAAGGTATTTCTTCATCAGAGTCATCAAGCAGCGTCTGAAACTGCCCTGTTTGCTTAAACCTAAAAGAGCTTAATGATTAAGTCTATTTTAAAACAATTCAGTCCACGCCTTCACATTCAAAGAAACCCCTACAGTTAAAATTTTCAAAATATCTGATTCTTAAAAGTGTTATAACTCTTTTATTTCTAAACCGATTTACATAAAACAAACGCTAGATGTTAACTGGAGCAAACCTCAACACAATAAAAAAACCGCATTGCAATCGGTTGAGCGGTTACTGAGATTAGCGTGCACAACCGTACAGACAAACAGATATACAGACAAACAGACATACAGACAAACAGACAAAAATTCTAAAAATCATTGTTTTGGGTTCTATTGCGTTCATAAAGCCCCCCTGTAATTTTTTTTCTTATTTATCTTCCATGTACAGACAGCGACCTGTTACGATTTTATTATATGTATATTGATATTGATTAAGAGAAAAGCCTAGAAATATTGTTCTGCCTATGGGTTCTTATACAGTTCACGTACTCTGTTTCTAAATGTAGACCGATTTTCGATCGAACTTTCGGACTTCAAGAGGAAGAGCATTCTAGAGAAGAATAGAACGCACTAAAGAAGAAGAATGGACAAGACTAGAAGTGTGAGTTGGACAGTGGAAACAAGATTGTTAGACGAGCGCAAGTGTTTGTCGAGGTTAGAGCCAAGTAGATGAAGATGAGATTTCAAGTATGGAGGGGCGTTAGGAGAATTGAGTAGCGAGAAAAGTAGACAGACAGCACGCAGACTGTGTCGCACATTGATGCAGGGGCGGAAAAAAATATTTTTTAAACTTTGTTTAAAACGTCTACAATTTGGTACACATATATACTTGAATCTTATTAGAAACAAGTCAAACAAAAATACGACTACATTATGAGACATTTTAATTTTATGATGTTAAAAAGGTGGGTGTTCGACAGTTAACAAATTTCATGCAAAAAATTTTGTTGTTTCAAGAATAATTGAAACAGAAATATTACTATACTCCGCTTTTATTCTTTGTTTAATCGTATCTCTATTGTGTGTAATTAAATAAAACGTATAAATATTATATGATATAATGAGTATTTACTTGTAACTACACTTTTAACGAAGAAGGTAATTTGAAACCATTTGTTTTGACTTATGAGACTATAAATAATCTCCGTTGCCGACCGTTAGACATTGATACACTTAACGACATTCATTAGACCCTATAGATCAAATATACGTCAAATTTAGCTGCAACAATCTGCGACCTTGGAGATACCAGGTCATTATCTAGTGCCGCTCATTAACGGTGAAAAGTGCATTATATTAATCATTATTTCTAATGAGGGTATTTTAACAATTTGTAAGATCATGTAAGTATAAACTGCATTGAATTATAGTTTGGACTTCATTTACCAACATTCTCTTTTAACAATTTGTAAGATCATGTAAGTATAAACTGCATTGAATTATAGTTTGGACTTCATTTACCAACATTCTCTTTTACTATAACAATAATATAACAGTGATGGATAGCTTTACTATTTCCTACTCCGATTTAGTGGAAATTATAATTACAAGTAATCGTGAGATACATAAATGCCTTGAAAATTTAAAACTTATGTATCCACAGCTTACAGAAAGTATTCTTGAGCAAGTTTATGAAAAGTTAAGTCGTAATTTTTTACCAGTGTTTACAAAAAAGTGGCAGACTGCAGCAAGAAATATAAATAAATTTCTAGCTAAAAATGAAAAGTGGCTAAAAAATACTTTTACCATTGGGACATCTTCAGCGGAATCTGATGTGGTGGATGATGACAGTAGTGTTCCAGGACCTTCAAAACGTTTTCGTAGTAGACGACCAGAGAAATCATTAGAAGAATGTTGCGATCGAACAAAGAGATATAAAGTCAAAAACTTGTGTGAAAGCGTCCCTGAAGAATTGATCAAGAAAACTGCCTCAAAGATACAAGAAGAACCATTGGGTACTTTCATGTTTACTCCTGAAAAAGCGTTAGCGTTATTACTTGATGCATCTCTTTCCAAACATCAATATCAAGTCCTAAGAAATGCAACAAAAGGTATTGGGTGTGATATATTTCCCGATTATCATAAAGTACTTGAAGCAAAGAAGAAGTGTTACCCCACGGATATTGATGGAAGGCGCACATAGACTACATCTGTACCACATTAAATAAAGGTGCCTATGCTCTATACACTCTCTCAAGGACAGTCAATATTTTCACGCTCTTATCTGCATATTATGCCTATGTGGAATCAACTTTAAGATATGGTCTAATATTTTGGGGAAATTCCACGGATCGGGAGGTTGCATTTAGAGCACAAAAGCAATGCGTAAGAGCAATGATGAGAATTAAAAGGACAGAGAGCTGCAACCCTACTTTAAGGCCTCGAAATTATTGACCTTACCAAGTCTTTATATTTTAGAAATAGCTGTCTTTGTAAAAAAGAATTTACACCTTTTTGAAATTTTGAATAGTAATAGGAATAAACATAAAATACGTACAATACCTAATAGGACGGCGCTTTTAAATAAAAGCGTTTATTGCATGGTATCCAGACTGTATAATAAACTCCCAATGCAGTTACGTTAAACAGAAAAATATCATTATATTTAAGCAAAGACTCAAAAATATACTTATTTATAAAACATATTACAATATACAAGATTTTTTTAACGACAATAATATTCAAATACTGGACTAAATGTAATTAATCTCTTACTCTAGTTTTATTTTGTGTCGCTGACATTGTAATTACTTGATTATTTAATGGCTATTTATTTGGAATAAAAATGTATTACGTTGAAGCAGATGCATGTTATATAATAATATTTGCATACCTACGGGTGGAGGATGGAAGAACTTAATTATAATATCTGAACACCATTGTAAGCCATTTTCGCAAATAAATGAATTATTATTATTATAGGACACCTACGCTTGTGTAGGCTTACAATCCTTACTGGACCACACTACCAGAAGACTATTTGAAGTAATGTCTGAAGCCGACGTTACAAAAATTGGTGAAAATTCCACATTTTTAGTGATGATAATGTGTCAGATGCGCATATGTTTCTGACATCATTAGTTCCACTGCGTCTGTGTGAAAAGGAAACTGCTCCTTCTTCTACAAGATGTTGTCGTCCGGTTCAGTTCCAATTTGAAAAAGAATCAACATCACTAACGAAAAATGAAATTGCTAGAATGGAGTCTGAAATTGCGAACTTAAACGAAACTGTTATTAGTTTAAATGAAAAAACTTACAAAGTCTACCATAAGCTTGTATTTACAATGATATATGGCAAAATATCGCAGACAGTTACAGACAATTCTTCCAGTGCAGTGTGTTTCATTTGTAAATCAAAGCCATCAGAAATGAATAACCTTGACCTGGTGCGAATTAAAAGTGTGAACACGGAGGCTCTCACGGTTGGTTTATCACCGCTTGATGCCCGGATTAAATTTATGGAGTGCATATTACATATAGCGTACAATATGTCATTCTGCAGTTGGAGAACAAACGCTAGTACCAAACAACAAAAAGAAGAAGAGAAGAAAAGAATCCAAAGTGAGTTGTTCCAACGTTTAGGTCTGAAAGTGGATTTCGTAAAACAAGGAATGGGAACTTCCAATGATAGAAACACGTCCAGAAGATTTTTTAATAATGCAGATATCGTGGCCGAAGTCACAAGGGTTGATAAAGAACTAAGAATAGAATTATTAAATCAACACAGAAATCTCGTAACAACTACTATATTAAAACATCTACTAATAAAGGGAAAGCAGTTTGGAACGTAATAAACAGTAATAAATCGAATAAACCGACAGATGATATTAAAACTATATGTATTAATGGTAAATGCATAAGTGACGCTAAGCAAATCGCCGAGTCTTTCAACAAATTCTATATCAATGAGCAAAACTATGTGTGTAGTATGAATCGTTCAATGATACATATCCCATTTCATTCTAAATCCATATTCATGAAACCTACTGTTCCTCAAGATATTCATAGAATTATTTCAAATTTAAAAGCAACCAATAGTACTGGTTATGATGAGGTATCGGTAAAGGTTTTAAAGTGTGTCTCAATTAAGATTTCATACATTTTGAGTTATAAAGGGTGTTTTTTTTCGAGGTATAGAACTTTGAAATGGAATAAAACGAAAGTGATTGTTTTTATTGATATGGAAATGACTTTATTCGAAAGGAAATCTTCTGGCATTATAATTTAAATATGATTTCTGGCATATAACCGCCATGGCTGGCTCGGACGTAGTCTAATCTAGAGGTCCAATTTTCGATGACTTTCCCAACATTTGTGGCTGTATAGCGACAATATCGCGCCGAATGTTATCCTCCAAGTGTTCAATCGTTTCGGGCTTATCGGCGTAGACGAGCGACTTCACATATCTCCACAGAAAATAGTCAAGTGGCGTAAAATCGCACGACTCTGGAGGCCAATCCACGTGTCCAAAACGTGAAACTATGCGGTAACCAAACGTTTCCTTCAATAAATCAATTGTGGCACGAGCTATGTAACATGTTGCGCCGTCTTGTTGAAACCACTACTCCTGCACATCATGGTTGTTCAATTGATGAACGAAAAAGTCAGTAATCTTCGCTCTATAGCAGTCACGATTGACTGTAACATTCTGGTCAGCATCGTTTCTAAAGAAGTACGGACCAATTATTCCACCAGCCTATAAAGCACACCACACAGTCAGTTTTACTGGATGTAACGGTGTCTCAACATACACTTGAGGATCATCATCACCCCAAATATGGCAGTTTTGTTTATTGATGTATCCATTCAACCAAAAGTGAGCTGCACCGCTAAAGAAAATTCGCTTATGAAAATCACGATACGCATTTCGGACAGAACCATGATTTTCAGAATAAATTTGCACAATTTGGAAGCATTGTTCAGGCTTCAGTCTATTTATGTTAAAATGCCAAACCATACTAAACATAAATCACTTTACAGCTGACAAAAATACCGCCGGTTAAAACAGCTAGGCCAACTTAAAGTTCTATACCTCTAAAAAAAACACCCGTTATAATCAATCAGTGCATACTACACGGCGTCTTTCCAGATGCTCTTAAATACACCATAGTAAAACCACTGTTTAAAAAGAACAATAAACAAGATATGAACTGCTACCGTCCAATTGCACTTGTGTCTGTTATTTCAAAAATTTTTGAAAAGGTTATTCACAAGAATCTATATATTTTTTTTGAGTCCCACAATCTTTTTGCAAATGAACAAATAGGCTTTCGGGAGAATAGGTCCATAGATACAGCTATATATAATTTTCTTAATACTGTAATGTCAAGTATAGACAAAGGTAATCAATCATGTGCACTCTTTATGGACTTAACTAAAGCGTTTGATAATGTTGACCATAGGATTCTCGCTGACAAATTATATGCGTATGGAGTTCGTGGCAACGCTTTAGACCTAATAAAATCTTATCTAAGTAATAGAATGCAGTCAACTCAAATAGCAAGATTTAGTCCATCACTGAAAAGAGTTGTCAATTACTCGTCTGAATTTAGTACTGTAAAATTGGGCATTCCACAAGGGAGCGTCTTGGGGCCTCTTTTGTTCATTATTTACGTCAACGACATGCCAAAAGTGACACATCACAAATCAATATTATTTGCAGATGACAGTACCATTGTATTTACGGGAAAAAATAGCCATCAGATGGAAATTGACATTACTAAAACTTTATCTGACATTATTAACTGGTTGACATTGAATAAATTGACAATTAACTTAACAAAAACAAAGATTATGACGTTTAGAAATAGAATTAATAAATTAAATGACATGATAATTAAATATGATGATGACAAAATTGAACATACTGACATCACAAAATTTTTGGGAATCACTTTGGACTCTAGTCTACATTGGTCCTCACATATAGAATTGCTGTGCAGCAAGCTGCATCAGTTTTCGTATGCACTGTATATGTTAACAAAAACGTCCAATATATCGACCGTGTTAACAGCCTATCATGGGCATGTCGTATCCCTGTTACGGTATGGAGTTATGTTCTGGGGCAAATCCACAAACTGGAATGTGGTATTCATCGCACAAAAGAAATGTTTACGTTCTATCTTCAAACTGAAACAAACCGATAGCTGTCGACCTTATTTTGCTCGATTCAAATTATTCACTCTCCCATGCATTTATATTATTGAAGTAGTACTACTACACTCGAGAGCAATGAATCCGGGTCACTTAAAGAATCCTAAAAATCTCGGAAACTAAAAATGCTAGGTTAATGCAATAAATTGTATTTAATAGACAATGTAATACTCCTTAAATGAAGGTATTAAAACTTCTTAGTTATTGTAAAGTTATATCATAAAAAAATCAAATTTGAAAAAGGGCCACTTTCGAAGATGGAACTACGAAATTACAGCATTTGGTGTTGCTTTTGTTTGTAATCTGTCATTTATGTGGGTACATAAACCATGTTGATAGTGCTCTATATTCATTAATCAAGCTGAAATTATGTCGCTTACGCCTGAAGAATGCACCAGAATACTTACAATGCTGGAAACCGGCCGGAGTCAGCGCGATACAGCCAGGACTGTCGGTGTGTCGCTGTCAACAGTACAAAGAGTTCTCCGACGTTACGAAGAAACTGGTTCTAACCTACGCAGACCAGGAACGGGCAGAACCAGGTGTACCACGGCACGAGAAGACCGATACTTGGTGAACACCATGCTTCGAAATCGCTTTCTCACAGGAACTGAACTCACCAATCAGTTTCGACGCCTCGGAGGAAGTAACCCAAGTGCATGGACAGTAAGACGTCGGCTTGCTGAATCTAACTTAAAACCCCTTAGACCTGCAAACGGCCCTAAACTGGAGCGTGGGCATCGTATTTCGAGACTAAGGTATGCCCAGAGCCACGTAAATTGGAGTATTGAAGATTGGTCAAAAGTTATGTTCTCCGACGAATCAAAATTTATGCTCTACAAGCACGATGGAAGACACAGAGTGTATCGAAGACCAGGGGAAAGATTCAAGCAAGCATGCATCGAAGAAAAAGTAGCCTACGGTGGTGGGTCTGTACTTGTGTGGGCCGGAATTTCTTCTGAAAGTCGCACAGAGCTGGTGATCATAGAAAACGGCTCTTTAACTAGCGTAAGATATGTGGAAGAAATCCTCAATGATCACGTTGGTCCATTTATGGTCAATTTAGGTGAGGATGCTATATTTATGCATGACAATGCCCGACCTCATACAGGTAGGATTGTGAATGACTACCTTCAAGAGATGAACATTACTCGTATGGAGTGGCCAGCGCGCAGCCCGGATATCGACCCGATCGAGCATGCTTGGGACGAGCTAGGCAGATGCGTAAAACAACGAAACCCTCCCCCAATCACGCTTCGTGAGCTCAAAATTGCTCTCACAGAGGAATGGGAGAATATTCCCCAAAATCGTATAAGGAACTTGGTGTACAGCATGCCAAACCGCGTAAACGCAGTAATGGAAGCACGAGGAGGCAATACGAAGTATTAAAATTCAAGAAAATCGTAATAAAGTTCAAAAATTTCATGTTTCCTATTTTTGTTTTAAGGAGAGATCGGCAGTTTTTTCTTTATGTAATTTTGTGTTAATAAAATGTATGGTGACTCATATTTTTTTTACTTTCATTTAAGGAGTATTACATTGTCTATTAAATACAATTTATTGCATTAACCTATCATTTTTAGTTTCCGAGATTTTTAACATTCTTTAAGTGACCCGGATTCATTGCTCTCGAGTGTATTTGCCAGAAAAAATATTTCCGTATTTGAAAAACTAAATAGTAAAAGACATAATTTAAAGATACGGCTGCCACCAAGTAAAACTGCTTTCTTGAATAATAGTATATTCCGCATGCTACCGCGAATTTATAATAATTTGCCGACTTCAATTTTAGCCATTACTGAATATCATAAGTTTAAGTCGAGTGTTAAAAAACTTCTACTGTCAAAATCATACTATTCTGTGGATGAATATTTATCGGATAAGTTATTGCAAAATGGAACAAATTGTTTAAGAATGTAATGTTTTATTTATGTTGACATTGATTATTTCATAATATTGACAATTATTGTATTACTATTGAATGAATAAAATAAAATAAAATAAAATAAAATAAAATTTATTCCCTTTGAAATTTTTAAAAAATTATTTAGGTTTGTCAAAATTTTTGTGACTCTACCGGGGGTTCGGAAATGCTACAGACTGAGAAGAACACCCCAAGAAACTCAGTCCGGTCCCTCTTATTCATCTTAGTATCTAATACAGTTTTTTTTTAAATGTAGAAAGGAGCAATTCGTGTCACTGCCAGGCAGTCTTGTCTTCTAGAAAGTCTTTAATGCTATAATAAGCTTTCTGGCACAATTTAAGCTTTACTAGTTTTTTAAATTTATTAACTGACAAACCTGTTATGGCTGTCGGCAATGTATTGTACATTCGAATACAATTACCCGCAAAAGAATTGCTTATTTTATTAAGCCTAAATCTAGGTACAGCCAATTTATTCTTATTTCTTAAGTTTAGGTTATGGATATCACTATTTTTAATAAATTTACTGTTATTTTTATGAGTATATAATAAGTTTTCATATATGTACTGTGAATACACAGTAAGGATGTTGATATCCTTAAACTTTTCTCTTAATGACTCCCGAAACCCCATACCATAGATAGCCCGGACAGCCCTTTTCTGCAACACAAAGATACATTCGATGTCGGCAGCGTTACCCCATAATAGTATGCCATAGGTCATGACACTGTGGAAGTAGCTAAAGTAGACAAGACGCGCTGTTCTAATGTCTGTCAGTTGTCGGATCTTTTTAACGGCATAGGCTGCAGAGCTCAGTCTGCCCGAGACTTTCTCGATATGAGGCCCCCACTGCAAGTTGGAGTCTAACTTTATGCCCAGAAAGACAGTTTCATCGACCAATTCTACTTGATCATCCCTAATCCTAATACTGGTGTTAACGAGCCTAACATTTGGCAAGGTGAACCTTATACATTTTGTTTTAGTTTCGTTTAACAATAAATTATTAGCGTTAAACCAGTGGACTACCCTAGAGAGGGCATTGTTTACTTCGTCAAGATCGCGTTGTCCACGTTCAACTTTAAATATTAAAGATGTGTCATCAGCAAACAAAACTACCTCGTGATCGTCTCTTATAAGGTGAGGGAGATCATTTATGTACACTAAAAATAGAAAAGGTCCCAGAATTGAACCCTGAGGCACCCCCATTGTTACAGCAGAACCATTTGACTGTTTACCATTTATAACTACTCTCTGTACTCTATCTCTAAGGTAAGAACTAATTAAATCCAAGGCCGTCCCCCGGATTCCATAATGATCAAGTTTTTGAATTAAAGTCTGATGCTGGACACAATCGAAGGCCTTAGATAAGTCGCAGAATACACCATAAGCATCATACGACTCCTCCCAGGCCTCATATATACACTCTAACAATTTGATGCCAGCATCCGTGGTAGACCGACCTCGCGTGAAACCGAATTGTTTAGTATGGAATAGTTTATTTGTATTAAAATGATTTTGCATTTGATTAAGCATTACCTTTTCAAAGATTTTACTAAACGTGGGTAGTACAGAAATAGGACGAAAATTGGACGGATCTGAGGTGCTACCCGATTTAAACAGAGGAGTTATTTTACTAAACTTCATTAAGTCAGGAAACACACCACTATCAACACAATTATTAAATATTATTGATAATTCAGGGGCAACCATTTCAATTAACGAATTAACTAAATGTACAGAAATTCCCCAGAGGTCAGCAGTTTTCTTAATATTTAAAGATTTAAAAGTTTTTATGACAGTGTGTATACTAATTTTACTGAATTTAAATATTTCATTACAGCAAGGAACATTTGCTTTTAACAAGGATTCTGCTATTGGGGTAGAAGAACCTAGGGCTCTGGTCAAATCTACTGGAATTCGAGAAAAAAATTGTTCAAATTCGTTAGCGACTTCGGCATCTGTTGTAATTATGTTACCATTTACTTTAAGTTTAAAATTATTATCATTCGATTTTGCTTGGCCTCTTTCTGCGTTAATTATTTTCCAAGTAGATTTAACTTTGTCTACACTATTGAGAATTTTATTACTTATATACTTTCTTTTGGCTGCTAAGCAGTCTGCTTTAAACTTTTTTGAATAAGTTTTAACATAATTTAGAAATTCATCTGTTCTATTAAGCTGTCTTTCTGAGTATAGTTCATACAGTTTTTGTCTACTTTTATGTATATCCTCAGTGGCCCATTCACTGAAGGCTGGCCTATCACCGATTGTGACTTCCTTAGACTTGAATACGGAGTTGAACTCATTGTAAAAGGAATCAAAAAATAACTTATACATTACATTTGGATCTAAGCCAGTGTCTAAAAATGGAAGTTTATTGCAAAGTCCAACTCGCATACGTTCCAAGCGGTCACTAGTTACTGGTCTACATAATATTTTACGTCTTTTAACTTTTTCTCTTGTGATCTTGAAAGATGCTATTTGCCCAGTATGATCTGATTTTATCTTATTTATAATACTCTTACTTTCTGGCAACATATCACTGTATATATTGTCCAGACAAGTAGCTGTTGTATCACAATATCTAGTAGGCTCTAAAAATAAGTTAGTGAGATTGTGTGATTTAAATAAATTTAAGATATCATTGGTCTGACGCGTATTTATAAGTATATTAACATTAAAATCACCGCACACTATTAGGTGTTTATTAGTTTTTCCAAGTTTAAATAGCACTTTATCCATTACTTCCTCAAACTCACAAAAGGGTGAGACTCCAGGTTTATATACGCATACTACTATGAATTGCTCCAATTCTACGCACGATATTTCAACTGTACACTCTACAGAGAGGGACACAACATCTTTCCGTTCCTTATATTTTAATTTCTTATTTAATAAAATCATCGATCCCCCCCGTGTTGTGTTGACCCTGCAGAACGCACTACCAACCCGGTGACTACTGAAACTGAACATGAGCTCATACTCCTTACGCATATGTTCTGTAAGACAAACAATTTCAATATTATCTGAGCTCATGAACAGCTCCAATTCAAACTCTTTGACCTGTGTTAATGTTGCAATATTATAATGCACCAGGCTGATGTAATTTACATTTTTTAATTTAGTTTTGTTCGGAGGACAGTTTCCGATAAAATTACGGTTTGAAATTAAATTTAACTCTATTAATTTACAATTTTGGCTAGAGGGTAATTCCTCTGTTGTCCCAATATTCTCTTAGCAATGTTAATTGCTAAGAGAATATTGTTAATTAATTTTAATGTAACCTTTGAGATATATGATTTAATTGTTTGTATGTTTTGCATGCTTATAGCTAAATATGGTGTGACTTATTATATATTATATCCTGTTAACATCATCTGTACCCATGTTCTGCAAAATAAAATAAATGAAATGAAATGAAATGAACTTATACATCGCTTTGGTATAATATTACAGACAATTCTGCAATCAATCCAGAGAAGTTTGGAACTTATTGTTACGAAACTGCCGAGCTATATGTTAGCTTGTACGGCTGGTATAATATGCCAAATACAGTGCAGAAAGTGTTAATGTATGGCAAACAAATAATAAGTGCTGCTGTCTTACCCATTGGAATGTTATCTGAGGAAGCACAAGAAGCGCGTAACAAAGACTACCGCAATTATAGGTTAGGTCTTTCACGAAAATTTTCTCGTCTACCCTGTAACGAAGACGTAATGAATATACCTCAGATCCCCTTATCAACAATTTACGTGCAGTACCTTATAAAAAAACTATCCACTTAGGGATGACCAAAGTTTTATTAGTGGATAGCACTCCTCTATAAAAACCTTTTTAGCTGTATTTATTATTTAATTAATTACAATTATTTTTAAATTCTGCTTAAATACTGTATCGTGTCTTTCGTAATGCAATTCATTGGAATATATATTACTAGCTGACCCGCGCAACTTCGTTTGCGCCACATAAGAGAGAGTATTACCTGTTCCCGTCACATTTACTCACGTCGCGTTGCGTTTACTCCCGTAGCGTCTCGTCGTTAATATTCAATACTACGTGAGACAAAAGGCATAACTTTCCCCCCGTTTTTGAAACATTTACTATTACTGCTCCGCTCCTATTCGATGTAGCGTGATGTTTTATAGCCTATGACACTCCACAATAACGTAGCTTTCTATTGGTGAAAGAATTTTTAAAATCGGTTCAGTAGATCCCGAGATTACCCCTTACAATTTAACAAACACACAAACTTTACCTCTTTATAATATTAGTATAGATAATATATTATATTGTATCATGTAAAACCTTATTGTACAATGTTAAAAATATTTTTACCGCCCCGCTATAATACTAGCTGACCCGCGCTAATTCGTTTGTGTCACATAAGAGAGAGTAAATCACCCGTTCCCGTCGCATTTACTCTGAGTGTCCAAAAAAACGGGATAAAAAGTATCCTATGTCCGTCTCCTAGTTCTAAGCTAACTCCCCATCAATTTTCAGCCAAATCGGTACAGCCGTTCTTGAGTTATAAATAGTGTAACTAACACGACTTTCTTTTATATATATACTAGCTGACCCGCGCAACTTCGTTTACGTGATAAATGAAGAACCGCTCGACCGATTTTGTGCAAAGTTCACATAAACCATCTACTAAATAGTCCGAACAAAGCATAAACATTTGGTTTGGATAGGTGAGCCCGTTCTTGAGTTATAAAATTACAACGAAAAGTGGCATTGATTTTTATAGATATATATAGAAGATGTATTGATTGATATATTACAGAAGCGCCTTCACAGACCCAAAACAGCCGCCACCGGATTTATCTAGCTTATTTATTATGATTATTATTATTATTTATTATTTATTATGATTTATCTAGCTTATTTATCGCCCGTCTTTATCGAGATTCCCGTGGACAAAGGTAAGCTCTTAGTATCTTATGCACGCCTAGTACTTTTTATTGAGATACCTGGAAACAAAGGTAAGGGAAGGCATAGAATTGATAAGCTCTTAGTATCATATGCACTCCTAGTACTTTATGAACCTATTCATTCTTTAAATTAGCTTTTGGGAATTGAATTTATTTGGAACAAAATGCTTTTCCCGGGAAGAAGTTCCTATGGGAAACGGAATTTGGGTATATTAGCTCGCTAAAAGCTACAGATTAGGTGGCTCCTCTTTGTGTCTTATGCGCCCCTGGTACTTTGCTCCGTCTTTATTAGTGACGACATTTAATTTGTAGCTTAATTTCTATCTTATCGCGGAAAAAGACCCTGTGGGACGTGGATATTTTGCTTTATGTTCGGGGATGGGGGAATTAAGTTGAAGAACAGTCTCCTTCTCCTACCGCAAGAGGTAGAGACATTTGATAAGCTCTTCGTGTCATATGCACTCCTAGTACTTTATGTATCTATTTATTCTTTAAATTAGCTTTTGGAAATTGAATGTATTTTTTTGAACAAAATGCTTTCCCGGGATGAAGTTCCCGTGGGAAACTGAATAATGCTTTCCCGTGAAGAAGTTCCTTTGGGAAATGTTACTTATTAGCACCTTTTAGTATCTTATGCGCCCCTGGTACATTTGCTTGGTCTTTATTAGTGTACACGTTTTATAGTGACTGACGTTACATGTCAAGTCACACGGGAATGATGTCGAACGGGATAAAAAGTATCCTATGTCCTTCTCCTGGCTCTAAACTACCTCCCTGCCAATTTTCAGCTAAATCGGTTCAGCCGTTCTTGAGTTATAAGTGAAGTAACTAACACGACTTTCTTTTATATGGGTACACTACATTAATACGAAAAACTTAATTCCGAAAGTCACAATCACGAATTTCATAATTCCGAATTTCATAAGTCCGAATGATTCGAAATCCCGAAAGTCAAAAATCCGATGTTTCATAAATCCTTTTTATTAAAAGTCATAATTTTAAAATTCCGAATGTTTACAATTCCGACTGTCAGAATGCCGAATTTCAAGAAACCGAACCGTTGAATTCCGAATCATTAAAAATCTGCCATATTATAAATACGAACTCCGATTATCAAAAATCCGAAATATCATAAATTTGAAGGGTGACCGTCGTTTCCACCCGTTCCTGTTTTAACCCGAAAACTTATCATTAAAGATGATTATTTATGTTCTCGATTCCACCCGTTTTTTTTAAAAAGTATAGTCAAGTCTAACTACCGAAAATATTATTTCCAAGTGAGTGGAAGGCAAACGACAAAACAAAAAAAAAACCACGAAGGCTAAGGCGGGAGCGAAGCGGAGCGGAGCTCCCGCCTTAGCCTTCTAACCTGACCTATCCGAGTCGGGGTACTCTGAGTCGGGGTGTTAACCATTCACTTATTATGGTTAACACCTCGACTCCACTCACTTGGAAATAATATCTTCGGTAGTTAGACTTGACCGTACTTTATTAAAAAAACTTAAACAGTGATATTTCGGACATTTGAAATTCTGAATAATGTTTTTCGGGAAAATAACAGTCCGGTCTTTTGATTATTCGTACTAATGAAATTAGGAAAAATAAAAATTCGTACTTATGACTTTCGGATAAATGAATATCGTCCTTTTGAATATTCGGAGCTTTGTTTCTTAGGAATTATAATCTTCGGAATTTTGAACATCGGAATATTGAAATTCGGAAAAACATATTTCGGAATTTTTGGGTGTTCCCCTTTTATATATATAGATTATTATTATTATTTATTATTTATTATGATTTATCTAGCTTATTTATCGCCCGTCTTTATCGAGATTCCCGTGGATAAAGGTAAGCTCTTAGTATCTTATGCACGCCTAGTACTTTTTATTGTGATACCTGGAAACAAAGGTAAGGGAAGGCATAGAATTGATAAGCTCTTAGATGCACTCCTAGTACTTTATGAACCTATTCATTCTTTAAATTAGCTTTTGGGAATTGAATTTATTTGGAACAAAATGCGTTTCCCGGGAAGAAGTTCCTATGGGAAACGGAATTTGGGTATATTAGCTCGCTAAAAGTTACAGATTAGGTGGCTCCTCTTTGTGTCTTATGCGCCCCTGGTACTTTGCTCCGTCTTTATTAGTGACGACATTTAATTTGTAGCTTAATTTCTATCTTATCCCGGGAAAAGACCCTGTGGGACGTGGATATTTTGCTTTATGTTCGGGGATGGGGGAATTAAGTTGAAGAACAGTCTCCTTCTCCTACCGCAAGAGGTAGAGACATTTGATAAGCTCTTCGTGTCATATGCACTCCTAGTACTTTATGTATCTATTTATTCTTTAAATTAGCTTTTGGAATTTGAATGTATTTTTTTGAACAAAATGCTTTTCCCGGGATGAAGTTCCCGTGGGAAACTGAATAATGCTTTCCCGTGAAGAAGTTCCTTTGGGAAATGTTACTTATTAGCACCTTTTAGTATCTTATGCGCCCCTGGTACATTTGCTTGGTCTTTATTAGTGTACACGTTTTATAGTGACTGACGTTACATGTCAAGTCACACGGGAATGATGTCGAACGGGATAAAAAGTATGCTATGTCCTTCTCCTGGCTCTAAACTACCTCCCTGCCAATTTTCAGCTAAATCGGTTCAGCCGTTCTTGAGTTATAAGTGAAGTAACTAACACGACTTTCTTTTATATATTTACACTAGTATCTTCTCTTCCTCACCATCTTCAATAACAAGAAAACTATCCGATAATAGCTTGGGAATTTTTATATCCGCCAATCGTTTAAATTCAATGTTATTTTGATCCAAAATGTTATGCCTCTTTCTATAAAGTGAACTTTTTTTTTCGTGAAACGACGGCATTATTGTCCGTGTTGAAACTTGAACCTCGGAAAGACAATTTTCAAAAACCTTCTTAATAGGTGTCATTTTAACAGATACTGCCTTTTTACAAGTATCAATAAATATAAATTCATCATTTTCATTAAAATGCGATCGGCACGCATGTTTCCTTTGTCTAATGATATTAGTTTTTTCAGAATTCAATGTGACCGATGCCGAGCATTTGGTTCGATTGACACACCTCCACATGCTAGAGCCAGATTTATTATTATTAGAAAAATTATACCTGTGTCCATCATGCACTAAGCACGGTTTCCCTTTTTGGTTGTCTATAAATTATAGGCTAATATTATTCATTCTAGTTTATTAACAAACACTATATGGATATTTTGCTTTATGTTCGGGGATGGGGGAATTAAGTTGAAGAACAGTCTCCTTCTCCTACCGCAAGAGGTAGAGACATTTGATAAGCTCTTCGAGTCATATGCACTCCTAGTACTTTATGTATCTATTTATTCTTTAAATTAGCTTTTGGAAATTGAATGTATTTTTTTGAACAAAATGCTTTTCCCGGGATGAAGTTCCCGTGGGAAACTGAATAATGCTTTCCCGTGAAGAAGTTCCTTTGGGAAATGTTACTTATTAGCACCTTTTAGTATCTTATGCGCCCCTGGTACATTTGCTTGGTCTTTATTAGTGTACACGTTTTATAGTGACTGACGTTACATGTCAAGTCACACGGGAATGATGTCGAACGGGATAAAAAGTATGCTATGTCCTTCTCCTGGCTCTAAACTACCTCCCTGCCAATTTTCAGCTAAATCGGTTCAGCCGTTCTTGAGTTATAAGTGAAGTAACTAACACGACTTTCTTTTATATATATAGACTAGTTGCTGCCCGCGGCTCCGCCCGCGTGGAATGTTTTTCCCGCTTCCCGGCCACTTAGGGGTATGAAAAATAGATGTTGGCCGATTCACCGACCTACTCAATATGCTCACAAAATTTCATGAGAATTGGTCAAGCCGTTTCGGAGGAGTATGGCAACGAAAACTGTGACACGAGAATTTTATATATTAGATTAGATTGTTATGTATAGCTTTACATCTTTGTCTTTATACACTTATACATTAGTTTTATCATTTTAATAAAGTTTTATAGTTCTATGCAACGTATTTTCAGTTAAAAATAATATTTTCCGCATTCCCGTACTACCTGCACCACTGTGGTCGTCGTCGAATAGGTAACCACCCAAGCTCTGCCCGACAAGTCGGGACGTGATCGTACTGCCTAAGATTGTAGACGAATCGAATGCAATTGTTGAGAAGTCGGTCAAGCTTATTGAGTAGATCTGCATTCAGGTCGAGATAGCATACATCACCATAGTCGAAGATAGGAAATATTAAAGTTTGCACAAGCATTGTTTTGGTTTTGACGGGGAAAAAACTTCTAAGACGATAGAGAGCCCGAAGTATCCCAGTGACTCTTTGACAAACTTTAGTCACCTGAACCCACCAACTCAAGGTTGTGCCAATGTTTAAGCCTAGATTTAGAAAGGAATAGCTTTACTATTAAAAGTTATGGGTGGCAGAGTTACTTCCTTCAACTGATTAATCATATAACTAGTGCCAATTATAATGCTCTGGCTTTTATCAGGGTTAACAGCCAGACCAAACCAGTTACACCAATTACCTATCCAGCCTAAATCCGCGTTAACATTATTTATAGCATCCGATAGATTGTCCACAGAGGCTTGGCCCCCATCCACTGTTGACATATCGCATTTGATATTCCTTGCTATGTCTCACATCTGTGTAAGTATCGACTAGCGATACTTTTGCCGTCAGACAGTTTGCGGTCTTGTAGCGCAAATAGTACTATCTCTATCCTGTTCAAATTTTTATGGAGTGTTCTTAGACAGAAACGGGACTACTTGTCCCGTTTCTGTCTAAGAACACTCCATAAAAATATGTAGTACATTGTATGTCTGTCTGTCACAGCTGCACCTCATGATTCTCGTTTAAAAAGTGCCCTCCATCGCGCACTATTCCGCGCGGCTAAGTGACGACGACCGGTACTGTGTTCCGTGTAATTACATTTGTGTTTGGTGTTTTTTACTTTCAAAACTTAACAAAATCATGACTAGGTTAGAGTTTTTATTCGTAGATTGTGTATTTCATAAAGATTTTGTACCTAAAATAGTTATTTTCAACGAACATTCATTGTATTTTTACGCGCCGTCGGCGTCACGGCGGCGCGGCGCCAAGCCCATACATTTGGATGAAATACAAAGAATAAATACTGTAATGATGACAATCTATCGTTATTTTATGTATTTTTATGTATTCTTTTATTGTTTTCAAGCATGCTGCATGCTCCCATGCACTTATCCAGATGCCTCCACTACATAATAAGCAAAAATAGGTGATTTACCGGTAAAAATAAAAACCGATAATGAATGTCCTAATGCTATGTAATGTCATATACCGATACCTCAACATAAAATATGAACTTACCAACTTATTGGCCATAAATTCAAATTTCGTTACTTCTTCATTTTGAACTACTTTCATCCGGGGTGCAACGATACCCGAGTCATTCACGTCTGTGTCTGAATTGTCTTCCATTATAGATACTTCAGCTTCAGCAAGCTGATATGTCCGAATGTTGCTCCTTTTCAAAATGCAGGCCATTAATTGCCACTCTTTTTTATCGGGCTTGGATTGTTCATTTTTTATTAATTTGTATTGGGTCCTCATAGGGGGCCACCACAAATTACCATTTTCCTCCCACAAAGAAGGTACAATAACTAGCATTGCCTTCGCTCTTTCTGTTGTCTGTACTATTTTGTACGGCATTGTAGATTTTTACAAATGTTGCTAAAAATAAGAAAGTAATATTATTAAAAAGCATCACCCATAACAAAAATATTGGTGTGTTTATGGCCGTCCTAAAGTGTCCAACTATCACAACTGACTGAATTGACAAAATTCCTTTCTATTCCTCTAAAGTGTGCATAGAGCGCGTAGGAGTATAAAATAAATACCACTGTCAACCTCGCACTAAGGAAAGTCCCGCAACTCTGTCAATTCCACGGTCACTTTTCCACACAACGAAATATTATTGAAGCGACATTCGATTCGCTTCCCCCGCCCATTGATTGTCGCGTCGCCTGCGACGTCTAAGCGTGCCTGTCTGCGTGTGATGTACACGGTTGTCATGACAACGGCCGGCGGCCGCCAATGACTAGGTATGTATTACATAGTAATGCGCACATTTGGCACGTGTACACATGTTTTGTATAGTAGACTTCGATGTGTGGAAGTTTTTATGGAATATCAGGGGCCTGCCACACTCCAGCGGCAATGAAATATAATTTCTGTAATCACAGCTATTAGAGTAATATTCAAGTACTCTCATGAAAATTTCTATTTTTTTTTATAGCACCATAATCATTTTAAAAGCAACGCGCAGGAACAGTTATTGTTATTACGTACAGGAATAGTAACACTTTCAGAAAGCCTTTATATTAACTATCAACTCTTCCTAAACAGATATAAAGCGTAAAAAAAACTGAAATGGGTTTTATTGATTTGCTTAAGAATCCCTAATATTATGTTCAAGTAATGGCACTATTTCAGTCCTTATCAAGTCTACTGGTATACCGATGAACTCATGTAAAACTTCTTTAAAGACAATGGTATTACAGTAGTTCATCAAAAGTCTTCTCACTGACTTCTAACTTGGTAATTGTTCATGCGTGAGTATTTATACTGCTTGTGGCATTAATTAGGCTTACAGGGCTGCTATGTACCGACACCATTTTATAAATTTTTCTTAACCTAAAAATATTATTGTTCGAACTTATTTATAAAAGTTATAGACCTGTTTAATAATGATATAATGTAATTTAATACTGCCTGACTAATAGTACAATGTTATTTATGCAAAATTCACTGTTTACTGGGATTACACAATTGTTTTGGTCATTCCACATATACTTACAAATATCATTTTATCACAAAACCACACAATATGAAAGGCGCGTGAAAATTTTCAATAAAACCCATATAAACATTTACAGTAAACTACATTGCGCAGTGATTTTGGAAGGCATGAAGGAACAGAAGAGTCAAAAACTTACCCAGTATTATAAAAATGTTGTTCTAATATAACATGGTGTCACTCTCTTTCTTTTTATCAGTCTTCGACCATATAATATTGCGCGACAAAGTACCTATATAAATTATAACGTTAATTGAATAAAACATTTGCATCGTATGGTTTAGAGATGTTTTTGCAATGATTAGGGTTTGTTTAAGTTCAAACTGTGAACACTTAATTAGATTTAATCATTCTTTTACTGCGTTTTAATGCTAGACTAATGCTTTTGTAATGCAATTAACATCTTCATTAATAATAGCAGTCCTAGTATCATGCTACTGTACTGCGATTGGCAACTGTATTTGCCTTTTTAACGCGATTGGCATCTTCTTTGACCATAATATCGCTTCTATAATGCAATTGAATCCTGTTTGGCCATAATAATGCTAATATAATGCGCATGTAATGCAATTAAACAACTATTGTGAACCTGTTTAGGATCTAAAGCCGTATAATTTGTGCCCAAATAAGCATTACAGTAACCGTACAAACGTTTGTAATGCTGTTATAGAACTTACTCAAAATGCGAAAACCATACAGAAATGCTGTAAGTCGGCTTTTATACTGCTTTCATGTGTTACTTGGGTGACGGCACTTGGTGGAACTTGCTGTACCTATTGAAAAAAAAACCAGCCAAGTGCGAGTCGAACTCACGCACGGAGGGGTTAAAGTGGGAACCTATTTCTCGTTAGTACATGAGGTCTGTCTATTAGTCACGAGGATGTATCGCTGGAACCGTTACAGATAGCGACGTAAAATTTCACTGATGATGTATTTCTGTTGCCGCAATTTTTTTTAACGTGAGGAAAATCCTACAGGGATGCTATGTCGGAGTCCTACCGACTAAAAACCACGCGTATCCTACCTAACGGCCAACGGTTGGGAGCCCCGGGTGCGCCCTCGGAAGCATGTCCCCAGGACTCCCAACAGACCTACAGCTATCACTGCGGTCGCGTCTTTGAGGGGTTGTTCAGGTGTTAAACCGCATTTTGGGGGGCGTGCAATCTTTCACGTCACGCTGCTTCTGTTAGGACGGTGAGCAGCCCCGTCACCGTCCTCAGGCCCCCGGTCATGGAGGCTGATAGGTACCTATGCGGCGCACCACCGCCGCCGCTGCAGACTGCGGAACTTGCATGGGAAAGTTCTCTCCCGCTTCCTCCCCGCCGTCTCTTTCACGAGCATTTCCTGTTCACAGGAAGAGGTCTGAGGCCCCGCCTCCTTGCGCCATTTAAACAATGACGCAAGGGCCCTCGCTTCCAGGTCCCATAGAGGGGTCCCATCTAAAAGACAAGTCGCCTCAACAGAGATCGTGCGGTATCCCCTCATCACCCTGACAGCCTTCGCCTTCTACGGGCTAAGCAATCTAGCCGCATTGCTGGCCATCGGGGTCTCCGACCATACGGGGGCCCTGCACAGTGGACTGAAATATCGTTTTGTGGAATTAGGGAGAAAAAACTACAGAAAGTGGTACCTTTTCTGTCTATAATCGTTTTATGTTATGGACATAAATCCAAAAAGTAAATATTTGAAAAGTTATACGGTAACAATGTTATAACATGAAATAGTTAATTAATTCTTATGTCATGCTTAGAAATAATTAAAATACTCAACTAATTATATATTAATCATACAACAATGTGTATGTTCTCTATCCCACACTACCCCAGAGGTTAAGAACCAAGTGCGTTTTTTTAGGTGTTGTCCCCAAGAGGGCTAATCCACCGGCAAAAACAATTATATAGAAAATATATGTAATCATTAAAATACCCCTTATATGAATGATATTTCACCTGTCTCCGATATAATTATTTGTGAGGCTGTCGTTCCTCGAGTAGCCTGAGTGAGTGGTGGAGAATTTCCATTTCAGGCTCTGGTGTAGACCTGAAATTTTTCTTCAATTCATCATCTAGAAGTCTGACTTTAACAAACTCATATGTTACTGTACCTGACAGAGTTTCAATAGCTGTAATATTGTTATTTATAATTATTTATTATAATAATTGGGGTGTAGTGGGGTAATAGCGCCTATTTCTGCCAGCTGACTTCTATTATAGAAGTGGCAGAGACATGCTAATTTCGTTGTTAGCCCATGAACTCTCACCAGTGGCTCCAAGCAGTTGTGATGCGCGCAGCGGCCACACCCCGGTAAACCGCGTCGGCTCGCGGGCTAAACCTGGTTGAGGGGGCTTGTCACCTCGGTGGCAAGTTTATTGCGGATCCCTCCCGCATAGCGCATAAAGTCTGATTCGGCGAGGAAGGCAACCTACCGTAGATATACAAAAGGGCTTGGCGGACTCGGCGAGTCAGCAAGGCAAGGTGGATGGCCTAGGGCGGCGGTAGAGGGCGTACAGTCACCGTCGGCCAGACACATCATCCGACCTCTCCTCCAGTCGTGGCGGTCTCTCGTTCCACTGGGTTCAGGAGGGGGAAGACGAGTGTGTTCGCCTGCGTTTGCGCGAACGCTTGCGCACCTTCAAATATCCTGCGCACTTGACAGCTTCCGTATCTTGGACTCCGAATTGCGTTTAAGTCCTATGGCGATAGGATGAGGTAGAGAGGTCTAGTTTGATGCAAGCTAGTCTTTGTCTGATTCCTGCACATGGGCGGTCTTGGGGGTGTGAGTACACACCGTGGTCGCTTTCGTACTGCAAATTAGGAACGACAGTGCGGATTCGGCAGCACCCGGGATGACAGAGCAGCCCTATTTAGGGAGGCACTGCTCTCCTCGCTCAGCCGGGGAGGGGGCTAGAAAAGGTGCCCTAAAAAAATGCTCGTTCCTACTCGAAAGGTGATAGTAACCGCGGCTGTCACTGCATCATACTAAAACGTGGTCGAAAGAACAAAAAGCATTCCATGAAAACACCTATCATGACATTCGGCGCGTGGAACGTAAGAACGCTTATTGATCGCGATGGCAACGCCTGCCCTGAACGCAAAACTGCCATAGTAGCTCGGGAACTACATCGCTATAACGTGGATGTGGCTGCTCTTAGCGAAACTCATCTTGCCGATGAAGGAGAACTGGTAGAAGAAGGTGGCGGCTATACTTTCTTTTGGAAAGGTACCGCAGCCTCCGAACCGCGACGTTCAGGCGTAGGGTTCGCCGTCAAGAATCACATTGCTAAGCGACTTGAGGAGCACCCAGTGCATATTTCAGACCGCGTTACCACACTGCACCTTCACCTGGACAAAGACAACTACCTGAATGTCATCAGTGTCTATGCCCCTACGCTAGACAAGGCTGATGACATCAAGGATAAATTTTACGAGGAACTATCTCGATGCCTTGACAGTATAAACGCCAGAGAGCAGGTTATATTGCTAGGCGATTTCAATGCCAGAGTTGGACGAGACTATGAGGCATGGCCTGGAGTCCTGGGTAGACACGGAGTTGGCAACATGAACAGCAATGGTCAGTTGCTACTCAGTCTCTGTGCTCAATATGAGCTTGCAATATCGAACACTATGTTCAGACTTCCCGCTAAACACAAGACAACGTGGATGCACCCTCGATCCAAACACTGGCATTTGATCGATTATGCTATTGTCAGGCAGAGAGATACTGGTCAAGTCCAAGTCACTCGCGTCATGCGTGGTGCTCATTGTTGGACTGATCACCAACTTGTTGTCACAAAGCTACGGCTCCGCCTCCGTCGACCTCGTAGATCCACACTTACAAAGCCTGCGTCTTTGAACGTGGATAGGCTTAAGAATCTCGAGGTGAGGGAGAAATATGCTGAAGCTGTGTCTGAAAAGCTGTTGCCAGTGAATAGACAGGTGATGTTGGTGCAGTCTGGGGAACTTTTTCTTCTCATCTTATGGAGGCAGCCTCAGCTACTTTAGGTATAAAAAGCCGTCGTAGTGAGGACTGGTTTGATGAGAATGACGAGGTTCTTAGGACAGCATTCAACAAACATCGAGACCTCTTGCGACAGCATAGTAGGCAAGGTGGAAGCGTTGCGGTAGTCAAAGCAAGTGACCTTGAATTACGGAAGCTGTCTCGTCAAGTAAAAGACAAATGGTGGCGAGACAAGGCTCTCCATATGCAGTGGCTCGCTGATACTAACCAGCTTGGGGAGTTTTACTCCGAGGTACGTAGGCTGACTGGTACATCCTACCGAGCGAAGGTGCCGTTGAAGTCGTTAGACGGTATGCACCTATTGACCAACAAGGAGTATGTACTAAATCGTTGGGCCCAACACTTCGACAGCTTGCTCAACGTAGATCGATCACCTGATTTACGAAGTGTGAGTCTAATACCTCAACTCCCTCTTTCCATTGAGCTGGATGAGCCCCTGTCATGTGATGAGGTTGTCTGATGGCAGCAGGCAGCAACAAAACAAGCGAGCGGTTGGTATTGACCTTATACCAGGAGAGCTGTTAAAGTACGGCGGCGAGGAGTTGTACATGTTGGTTTGGAAACTTTTTGCTCGTATGTGGGAGGAAGAGCGAGTCCCGGATGATTTTAAAGTGTCTCGCATTTGTACCCTCTACAAGCGGCTACTGCGGCTCTTACCGTGGTATTTCACTTTTGTCAGCCCCTGGAAAGGCCTTTGCCAGAGTCCTTTTAAACCGCTTAAAGGCCCTGTCTGAAAAGATACTGCCAGAAACCCAGTTTGGCTTCCGACCTGAACGAGGCACCTGTGAAGCAATCTTTTCTGTGCGTCAACTGCAAGAAAAAAGCAGAGAACAAGGTCGTCCGCTATATCTCTGCTTTGTTGACCTGGAGAAGGCATTCGACAGTGTGCCTCGTGAAGCTCTCTGGATGGTTCTAAGGAAGCTAGGATGCACGGAAAAGTTTGTGAGACTTCTTAGACTCCTGCATGACGACATGCAATGCTGCGTCGGTGTCGGCGAACAATCAAATTTCTTCCCCGTTACCTGTGGGGTGAAACAAGGGTGTGTTCTAGCGCCCACACTGTTCGCCATGTACTTAGCAGTAGTAGTCAGGGATGTTTTACAGACTCTTTCTGAAGGAGTCCGCATCCGCTTCCGCACAGATGGCAGTCTTTTCAATTTGGCCAGACTTAAGGCGCGCACTAGGGTCTCACATACAATGATTACAGAAATCATGTATGCTGACGACCTATGCTTTGTGGCAGAATCCCCTGATGGCCTGCAACGGGTAATGACCAGTTTTCACCAAGCGTGCTGCAGGTTCGGCCTAAAAATCAGTGTCAAGAAGACGGAGGTGATGTCTCTGGACACACATGGTCACGAGACACTGTCTATACAGCTGGGTCAGGACATGCTGAAGCAGGTTGATAAGTTTCGCTATCTGGGGAGCACTATAACATCTAAATGTGACCTTGATGATGAGATCAGCAGTAGGATCTGTGCCGCAGCTGCGGCATTTGGGAAGCTGCGTTCCAAGGTTTTCTGTTCACATGACCTTAAGCTGGCCACCAAAATATCTGTTTACATGGCAATTGTGCTGCCAAACCTCTTATATTCCTCCGAGACATGGTGTGTGTATCGGCGCCACATACGCACTCTGGATCGTTTCCACCTCAAGTGCCTACGTTCCATCATAAAGATTCGATGGTCCGACCGAGTGCGTAACACCGAAGTTTTGCGACGAGCCAATGTCGGTGGCATTGAGTCCTACTTAATGCGTCGGCAGCTTCGGTGGTGCGGTCACGTGTCACGTATGGCGGAGGAGAGAGTGGCGAAACGCATCTTCTACTCTGAACTAGAGGAGGGCAAGCGGAAACATGGCGGCCAACTCCTCAGGTTTAAAGATGTTCAGAAGCGTCATATGAGAAGATGCAACATTGAGCCGTCTCAATGGGAAGGTTTGGCAGCACAACGTCCAGAATGGCGAAGGGTGGTGCAAAGACGAGTAAGCGATTTCGAGGAACAGCGAAAGGCAGACCTCGACGCTAAACGCGATGAGCTGAAAGTTCGCCCACCCGTCGTCATTCAGTACAATTATGTAAGTGGTGTTCTCACGTGCCCTCTGTGTACACGTGAGTTCTCCGCGAAGATCGGCTATGTTAGCCATCTTCGAGCGCACCAGCGCCGAGCCGACTAGGAGTCGAAGTGGTCGCCATGGCCGAAATAGGTCGGAGGCATCATCATCAGCTGTAATAACTGTGTAATAACTGTGGCATATGGGGCTAGTATCAGTAGTCCGATTGAATAGTCCGATGATCGAACTACTGAGACTTTTTCGGCTCAGTAGTCCGATGATGCAGATTATTATAAATCATCGCACTATTGAGTCTTTTAGTCCGATTCGAAATTCCGAAATAAGAAATGGATGCAGTAGTATTAACATTTGTCCCATTAACAGGTGACATACCTTATCTTCTTCATCGAGTTTCGTATCAATATTCTTAATCTCAAGGACTAACGATTCAATTTTATAGAGATACTCCTCCATCTTTCCGTCTCTCAGTTTGATTGACAAAAGTTTTTTCTCAAATGTAACTTGGAAAAAACATTTATCCAATGAAATACGCCGTCTAGGCATGCCAACATTTCTAGAGAACTCTTGATATCTTTTATTGTGTCCAGATATCTGTCTGCCACACACTGCACAATTAAAGAACGTGCCTTGACGTCTTCTTCTTTTTCTGGTTTACCATTGACCTTCTCAACTTTTGTGATATCTAATAGTTATCGCTCTTCTAGCAGACATGTTAATCGGAATTTCCAATTTGCGTAATTCACGCTGTTAAGTAGTGGAATTGCTACTGCCGCTGAAGGCGTAGACGCAATTCCGGTTGTCGCCATGCTTATCCGGATTGAATTGTTTTCTTGCTAATCCTTGAATATTTTTCGTTCCTGGACCCATAACCTATGGGCGACTTCGGGCTTTTAGAGGAAAACGGCTAGATTTCATCGGTATCACTTTACTTTATTAACTTTACAAAATTACACTTTTCTAGTACGGCCATCATTACTATGCGATACAGTGGTACAACGTCACAGGCCGCAGAGTCTTACTGTAGACAATTAATCAAAGACAATAATGAAACATACCAAAGACAACGTACATATTCAACAGCCAGCTCGACAACGGTTATAGTTCCAAGAAATCGGCGCTGTTTTAAATCACCTTTGTATCAAATCCCCTCGGTCTTCATCGAAGTTTTGCATAAAACGCTTTAACTTTTTTTTTAGCTGTGAGAATATTTTCGTCTCTACCTTAGAGATTCTTGTTCAAATTATTTAGATGGCTAAAAATATCTGCCAAAAATGCTAATTTCAAGAGCTGAGCAGGGTTCGAAAAATGATCGTTATATTTAGATTTTGCATCTTGTAGGAACATTAACAATTCAGCACTCAGTTCTAGAACTCTTGTCAATACCTTTCCTTTGGATAGCCACCTGACCTCAGTGTGATAAAGGAGATTTTGAAGCGCGCCCATATCTTCACAACCGATTCTGAATAGCCGGGCTTTGCAAGGCTTAACCTTTGATAGAATTTACTATTTTTATTACCTCCTTAAGCACGTCATTTAAATCAGAAGGCTGTCTATGAAGAAAACAGTGTGTCCATGAAATGTTTGGCATTATCACTTTTCATCTCGCAACGAGTCCGCTATTTTTGCCAGTCATAGCTTTAGCGCCATCGCTGCAAATAGCGATACATTTTTTCCAATCAATGTCGTAGTCGCGAGTGCTTGCTAAAACATGTCAAACAAACACTGCCCAGTAGTATTTGCAGGAAGAGCTTTGCAAAATAAAATGTCTTCCATTTAACTGTCATCTGCTTCAAAGCGCACAAAGACTACAAACTGAGCACAATTTGAAACATCTGTAGATTCATCAAATTCTAAAGCAAAATGTTGGCTCTTCTTTAATTTTTCGACTACTTGCTCTTGAATATCATTGGCCATATCGTTTATTCTTCGTGATATGGTGTTATCAAAAGTGGTATGCCTTTTAACTTGTATGCCTCCTACTGGCTAACCATAATTTCAACCATATCTAGAGCTGCTGGTAAAATAAGATTTTCTGCAATTGTATGCGGTTTTCCTGCTTTAGCAACTCGATATGCGACTTTGTAGCTAGCTAAAAATGCTGACTCGTTAACACTGGATGCCTAAAATAAAGCAAAAAGTAAAAGTAAATAATTGATGAAAATCAAGTTGTACATAAACTTCAAAGGAATAAACGTCATACAACAAACATACACTAAAAACAGTCACAATTAGGCTCGGTTGCACCATTAAAGTTAAATATATGTATAAAATATTAATATGAAAAAATATTAATATTAAAAATCAAGCAAAAAAAAAAGCATTGAAATTATATTACTTATATTTGTTAGGTATTCTAATTTATTATGGTTTATATGGCGATATGCTTTGCGACTAGTTGACGCCACAAACTATACTCTCGCCGTAACGACAACGCGGTGTGACAACGTCGCATTGCTGGCGGTCTCCTATTCTATATAACAAAATAATATCAAACACATCTCTTTGCACTATTGGCACGTTATACAATATATTAGGTGCTTACACATGAAATTGGCGTTTTTCGTACTGGCCACTTTAATTACGATTTTCTCCTCTTTGGTAAGGAATTCCAAATTCAAATTTTCCCAGCTATTTACTCATGTATTTATCCTTCGATGACCGTCATTCATTTGTTTTTTTCTTCTGTTTTTTTCTGTTTGCGTCACTCATTTTACAAAACGGAAAACTTAAAATATCGCATTATTTACGAGTACGAGTTCCGCCGTGGCACTAGTGCTGCGGAAACGACTAGAAGGGTGAATGATGTGTATGGCGGTCATGTTGCAAAAGAAAACACAGTTCGTTTTTGGTTCCAACGTTTTCGTTCAGGAAATGTCGACCTGCAGAACAAGCCCCGTGGACGGCCTCAAGTTGATAATGAAGTATTGAAGGCTATTGTGGAAGCGGATCCATCGCAAACCACGTCCGAGTTAGCTGCAGGCTGCGGTGTTAGTGATAAAACTGTTTTAATTCACTTGAAGCAAATTGGGAAGATTAAAAAGCTTGAAAGGTGGGTACCTCACGAATTGACTGAAGCAAACCGGCAAAAGCGCGTCGACTGCTGCGTTACATTACTGAACCGGCACAATAATGAAGGTATTTTAAACCGAATCATTACCTGTGACGAAAAATGGATTCTTTACGATAATCGAAAGCGCTCAGCGCAATGGTTGGATCCTGGCCAGCCAGCCAAATCCTGCCCCAAGCGAAAATTAACCCCAAAAAAGTTACTTGTAAGCGTTTGGTGGACTAGTGCCGGTATTGTTCATTACAGTTTTCTCAAATCTGGCCAGACTATTACGGCTGATGTCTATTGTCAGCAATTGCAAACCATGATGGAAAAGCTAGCGGCTAAACAACCTAGGCTGGTCAATCGCTCCACGCCACTGCTGCTTCACGACAACGCTAGACCACACACTGCACAACAGACGGCTACCAAATTAGAAGAGCTTCAATTGGAATGTCTAAAACATCCTCCGTACTCCCCGGATCTTGCTCCAACAGATTACCATTTTTTTCGAAATTTGGACAACTTCTTGCAAGGGAAAAAATTCAACTCTGATGGGGCAGTCCAAATCGCCTTCACAGATTTTATTGATTCTCGTCCGACTGGTTTTTTTAGTAAAGGGATCAATGAACTACCTATGAGATGGCAAAAATGCATAGAAAACAATGGTTCATACTTTGATTAATTAAATATATTATATTTAAAAATATTCGACTTTTTGTTCCTCCTATACAAAACGCCAATTTCATATGTAAGCACCTAATATTATTAAGAGATATTTTATTTTTAGCTTTCATCGAAACATCAAAATATACTACACGAGTACTTGTTGTTTTGCTGCTCTCATTCATAACAGCATGATGAGGCAGAAAATAGATTGGGTCTTTGTCTAAATTCATGGAGTTAAAATCCATATAATTAGCGTTACCCATTTCTATATATTGGTGAATGAATTTATGATACTCTGTAAATGAATATTTATATGCAATTTTTTCTCTAGGTTAAGGAACCTATATAGGAGTTAAAATCTATATAATTAGCGTGACCCATTTCTATATATTGGTGAATGAATTAATAATACTCTGTAAATGAATATTGTTTTTTGCAATTTTTTCTCTAGGTTACTGGTTAAGGAACCTATATAGGGCAAAATCGAAAAAATCACCCAATGTGTCATTAATGTTGTCCAAAGAAACCTTCAATGGCAAGTCAACCTGAAATCTATTATCTGCTAACCGAAATGTAGATTTAAAATTATCCTCCACTAGTTCGTGTTCAGAGATTTGTTCTTTAAATATATCAGGGACCTTTTCAGCCTCCCAATATTTTCATATTGAAGTATCCTCATTATACTTTGTGCAAACAAGTGAAACCAGTTTATTTACCCATATAGGGCAAAATCGAAAGAATCACCCAATGTGTCATTAATGTTGTCCAAAGGAACCTTCAATGGCAAGTCAACCTGAAATCTATTATCTGCTAACCGAAATGTAGATTTAAAATTATCCTCCACTAGTTCGTGTTCAGAGATTTGCTCTTTAAATATATCAAGGACCTTTTCAGCCTCCCAATATTTTCATATTGAAGTATCCTCATTATACTTTGTGCAAACAAGTGAAACCAGTTTATTTACCCCTGTTTGTGGTGGTTATCCACCTGCTTTGATATGGGCAAAACTTGTGTTTATAATACTTATTGATCCCTGATTACCCTTGGCTCGCTGTGGTGCATACTTTAGCTCAGGCTGTGGCTTTAACTCTGGACCTGCTGGCTGCGCAGCATGAGCGCAAACATTCAATACGCTTGGGGTAGGTATCACGGTTGGCTGCAACACAAAAATATGCCAGAACCTATTAAAATATTGATTTCAGATGGTTTGTAAAATTCATCATCAGCCAATTGGGTACCCGGAGGAATCACTATAGAGTTTTATTTTATTTTATTTATTTTATTTTACATTATTTGGGGAGCTTCCGGCTATAATAAAATGGTTAATCAATTATGTAAACATATGCCAATTACAAGCTTCCACATGTGGTTTGTAAACAATTTAACAATAGTAAGTTGAACCAGTTGTTAGTTCGAGTACAGTTAAACTAAATAGTAACAGCATTATTAATAAAATCTAAGGTTAGACTACATCGAATAGACCTTACATTTGACAAAAATATTTAACAATAGTAAGTTGAACCAGTTGTTAGTTCGAGTACAGTTAAACTAAATAGTGACAGCATTATTAATAAAATCCAAGGTTAGACTACATCGAATAGACCTTACATTTGAGAAAAATAGATCGTATCTACTCTCATGATTAAGTTTATTAAAGCTTGAAAGAGCCCTGTGCAAGTAACTGTTTCTCCTGTAGTTAGTGTGACATGGTGCAACATATAAAAGAGGGGTATGACGTAGCCTTCTGCCCGGTACTCTTAATTTCAAATCCCTGAGAAGATTAGGGCAATCAATTCGGCTTTGGGCTATGTGTACAAGGAAAGTCAAATCAGAGATATTGCGTCTCACGTGTAGCGGTAATAAATGCAACTTCACACAACGCTGTTCATAAGTGAGATCCGCAAGATGATCCAATTTGAATTTAAATCCTAGGTAGCGAATAAATTTCTTCTGGATCTTCTCCACTTCATTAGAGTAGCATGAATAAGATGGGTTCCAGATTTGTGAACAATATTCCAAGTGACTTCTTACATAGGCACAGTAAAGTACTTTTATAGTTTTCATATTTTTGAAGTCACTGGAACAACGGATAATAAACCCTAGGGCTTTGTAGGCCTTACTAACCACCTGCCTTACATGCTCGTCAAAAAGGAGCTTACAGTCATGCAAAACACCAAGATCCCTAGCAATGGTTCTCCGCTCTAATTTATTACTATCGATTTCATAATCAAAGTTAAATGCCAATTGTTTCCGCGTAAAGCTCATGGTAAAGCATTTGGAGTCATTGATGTCCAGATAGTTTGCACGACAGTACACAGCAAGTCGCTTAAGATCTTCTTGTACCAGGTTAGCATCAGTAATATTATTAACCCTTGCTAAAACCTTCATATCGTCCGCAAAAAGTAAAAATGTCGAGTGCCTAAAACAGACACTGATATCGTTTATGAAAATGAGAAACAAAAGAGGTCCCAGGAGAGATCCTTGGGGAACACCAGATGGAATACCACGCCACGATGATGAGTACCCGTTCATCACAACTGACTGAGACCGGTCAGAGAGATAAGAAGAAAACCACTTGAGCAACCCACCACGGACACCAATGTTAGAAAGCTTGGCCAGCAGCGTTCCGTGATCTATACGATCAAAGGCTTTACTGTAATCAGTATAAATCACATCGACCTGGTTACCCCTGTCCATATTACTGGTTAAAAATTCATTAAGCGTCACCAGATTTGTGGCAGTGGATTTACCCCTCAAGAAGCCGTGTTGTTCATCGATGAATATGGATTTAAGTGAATTATAAAGAACATTGAAGATAGTGCGCTCAAGTAATTTGGCAATTAAACATAATTTAGAAATAGGTCTGTAATTAATAGCAACACTTTTAGACCCACATTTGAGGATGGGAGTGACAAGAGCAGATTTCCACACGGCGGGCACGATACCTTCATTGAGAGAACGGCGAAACAATATAGTAATGGGACTACATAGCTCAACAGCACAAGATGTTAAAAACACCGCTGGGATTGAATCAGGTCCGGCTGACTTGGACAGGTTGAGGCCCTTCAACAAATCCAGGACCCGTTCCCTTCGTACTTCAACAACTGAAATATCAGTAACTAAACTTTCACACAGTCCATCATCTGGAGGCCAGGAGGCACGACGCGCGCCGCTCAAGAAGTTTGCGGAAAAATAGTCCGAAAATAGCTCACTTATACCTACTCCAGTATCACTGGACCGTCCAGCGTAAGTCATTGATGCAAGATATATACTGCCTCCTTTCTTACTTTTAACATGTGACCAAAACAGTTTAGGGTTGTCAGCGATCGCAGTCTCAATCCTTTCAATGTAGTCCCTGTAACAGATAGCTTCCATTTTTTTCACCTTGTCACGAAGTAAGTTAAATGAATACCTATCGGAAAGTCGGCTGTAAGTTTTTAATTTTTTGAAATATTTAAATTTTTCCTGTATATACACTTAATAAGGGCGGAAATGTACCATGAGGGGTATTTGTCATTTTTGGTTTTACTTGTACACTTAATAAGGGCGGAACTGTATACACTTAATAAGGGCGGAACTGTACCATGAGGGGTATTTGTCATTTTTGGTTTTACTTGTGGGTATGTATTTAGTCCTCAATTGGTATATGATTTTGTAAAACCGGTCAACAGCATCGTCAATAGTACCAGTATCAAGAACAGTCGACCAGTCTATGGTTGAGAGTTCGCGCCGAATACTGTCATAGTCACCACGTTTGTAACAGAATATCCGCCTAGGGCAGCTGTCAAGAAGAGCCGTTTTGAGAAAGGAGGGTTCAATAATCAGACTTTTATGAAGAGGATCTTCTTTGACCAATGGGTTCATGCAAGCTGAAACCGAAACATGTGTGTTACATAAAACTAGGTCCAGGATGCCTCCTATGTGGTTTTTATGAGAGTTATATTGAATGAGATTACATTCATTCAATGCGGATATAAAATTATTAAAGTGAGAATTGTTAGTTGCAGCTGGCTGCAGACCCCCTCGACCTGGTTCCCACTGTATGTCAGTCATATTGAAATCACCTACAACCAGGAAGATGTCCGTAGGGGTGCAATCAATATGATTAGAAAGCGATTCCAAAAAGTTGTACATCTGAACATTAAAAGAGTTACCTGCGTTCTGCTGACACAAGTATAATATACAAATATGAATAGTAACTACCTTTTTTTGCAAGTTACTGGTTTTTAGTGTCACCCAAGTATCCTCTGCACTTGAACACCAGTCCGGTCTGGGGCTCACAATAAGGTGGCGCAGTACCGCAATCAACACCCCACCTCCTTTGGTCTGCCGCGTGTAGCATATTGGAATAAATATGGTATTGCACATGACTATGACGTAGGAGTAGGGATACGGCAAAGCTCGGCTAGCCGCTATTCTATCTCCGCATGTCGTGCGCGTGTGACTGTTAGCTAACAAGTGGTTTATTATTTAATACCTCAATACCGAACCCTACAAATGGCGACCCTGCCAGGATCTATAAAGTTCAAGGTACGTGAAAATAAACCTTAAAATTACAATCAGAGGTAAATCGATAAACAGGATTATGTTTTCATACGTCATCATTGGTTAACCTACATCTAATTTATTCTCGTTTAACCTACGAAGTAAACGAATTTCATATTGATGAAATAATTATTTGAATACAAAACTATTCCTGTACTATTGATTAGTGCCTAGAATCCTCAGTTGTTGTTAACATACCCTGAAATCTATATTAAGCGAGATATTCATAAATTTACTCCTGTTATAAATTGACAAACGACGATTTTCAATTTGAATGTGGGTGTGGAGGTACCTATCTGCAAGATGAAAGTCATAATAACCTCTCATAATACTTTTCCGAGCTCATGTGGTTTGTCAAATAAGAACTAGCGCATAGTAAACTAATACCTAATTAAAAGTACAGTTAAGACAAGTGTATATGTGTCCATAGTTAATGCATTGTGCACGATAACTGTGCTAACTTAGCATTAATGCTATTGTATTCGTATTGTAGTGTAGATAGGCTAAGGAGACTTTATATCGAACGAAGTACCGTCTGAATTGTTCCACGAATTATTAACTGCCTACCTACAAGTTTATAGGCTTAAGAAAAAAAATAAATAAATACGGTATTTGCTAAACCTAGTTTGGTAGTTTATCCAGGTCCAAAATTAATGTAAGGAATACAGAAGTATTATACCATGTAATACCCCCGATTATAGTGGCACCAGGCGGATATACATAATTAACATTTTTATTTTGTTTGGTTTGAAGGACAGTTTCTGATATATTTACAGTTTGTAATTAAATGAAATGCTATTAATTTACAATCTTCGCTAGAGCGTGAACTCCGTCTGTTGTCTTGGAGTTTAAACAATAATATAATTAATGTAAATATAGGGACACAATACGTCCTTGTTGATTTTAGACCTGTTTACACAGAAAATGATTGTTTTACTGTGTGGCATATTACCAAACCACGTGGCTTTTAGAAGCTATTATTATAATACTAGGCGATTCCCGCGGTTTCACTCGCCTGGTGAATTGTACCCGTAAGCGATAATCATGGTTATTACATAGATAGACGTACTACGATTTTATGCAGTTTCGCTTGATCGAAAATATCGTGCTTGCATATTAATAACGTAACTGTTGACAACAACTGAGTTTAATTGATTCAACATAATGAAAATACAAACGATGAGAGGAAATAAGATCCTAACTGGTATTCTATGTGAATCAAATAATTTAATTAATTTGAACCATTCTTTCAGCAATTATTTTAATTTTGACAACAACTGAGTTTAATTGGTTTACCATATTGAGAATACGTACATACGATGTAAAGAAATAAGATCCTAACTGGTATTCTATGTAAATCAAATAATTGAATTAATTTGAACCATCTTTCAGCAAATATTTTAATTTTTATTGAAAATTAGAACGGTGCCTAGAATATTTCAATTGGCAGTTCTAGGTAAATTAGAACAGTGACTACAATATTTCAATTGGCAGTTCTAGGTAAATTAGAACAGTGCCTACAATATTTCAATTGGCAGTTCTAGGTAAATTAGAACAGTGCCTACAATATTTCAATTGGCAGTTCTAGGTAAGTTAGAACAGTGCCTACAATATTTCAATTGGCAGTTCTAGGTAAGTTAGAACGGTGCCTACAATATTTCAATTGGCAGTTCTAGGTAAATTAGAACGGTGCCTACAATATTTCAATTGGCAGTTCTAGGTAAATTAGAACGGTGCCTACAATATTTCAATTCGCAGTTCTAGGTAAATTAGAACGGTGCCTACAATATTTCAATTGGCAGTTCTAGGTAAGTTAGAACGGTGCCTACAATATTTCAATTGGCAGTTCTAGGTAAATTAGAACGGTGCCTACAATATTTCAATTGGCAGTTCTAGGTAAATTAGAACGGTGCCTACAATATTTCAATTGGCAGTTCTAGGTAAATTAGAACGGTGCCTACAATATTTCAATTGGCAGTTCTAGGTAAATTAGAACAGTGCCCACAATATTTCAATTGGCAGTTCTAGGTAAATTAGAACAGTGCCTACAATATTTCAATTGGCAGTTCTAGGTAAATTAGAACAGTGCCTACAATATTTCAACTGGCAGTTCTAGATAAATTGGAACAGTACCTACAATATTTTAATTGGCAGTTCTAGGTAAATTAGAACAGTGCCTTCAATATTTTAATTGGCAGTTTTAGGTAAATTAGAACAGTGCCTACAATATTTTAAATGGCAGTTCTAGGTAAATTAGAACGGTGCCTACAATATTTTAATTTATAATTCTAGGTAAATTAGAACGGTACCTACAATATTTTATTTGGTGGTTTTATACGAAATGGAACGGTACCTACAAAATCGTAAGAGCTAGTTCTGGGTGAATTAGAACAGTGCTAAAAGCTTCATTATTGGCGAATTGCTTGGACTAATAAGATATTATTGCTCAGGACCATTTAAGTAAGAAGTACATGAAAATTCGTACCAAATGGTTTAATTTGAATTTTAATGATACTTACAAAATTCTAATATGTAGTTCTATGTAATTTAGAACGATACCTACAAAATTCCAACTGGTAGTCCCATGTGAATGAGGACGGTACCTACGGTTATTTCTATCAAGTTGTTCTATGTAATTAGAATGTTACTTGAATAAATTGCTGCTTACCGAATAGTTCCAAGACCATATTGAACATACCATCATTAGAAACCCTGTAAGAAAATTTCAAATAGCAAAGATAGGTAAGTAAAGCAAATTTTAAAATTAGTATCGATGGTCAAAGCTGTGTTTTACAGTGGCGAATGTTACAGCCTCAAAGGTTTCAGGCTTTTTGACAGATCCTATATGCCAATGATTTATTATTTTAACAATATTAGTAATAACAGATGGTGTGGGTAACGTGTTGAAACAATAACTAGGTACACAAAGGTATATTGCGTACGAACTGGCGCAATAATTTTACTAAGTAAAAGCAGACAATCATTTGAGAAGGGCTTTGACCCAAATGACATCATTAAGACACTAAGTGCAGTTCGTTAGATAGAACTCATAATTTTGATGATGCCAGTCCATTTGCATTAGGGGCCATTCAATTGCTTCTGATCATGTGATGCTTCTGGTCCACAAAAAATTGCAACAATAATCGGACAGACCGTGAAAGATGTCGCTGTCCAACTAAGACGAGAAGAAGAGAAGAGTTCTTGCGTGGGCTGAGCAGTAGAACACTTGATATATTAAAGTTTCTGACGAATAGTTTCGAGCTAATTCTGTGACCAGGATCTCGGGAGGTCAGAAACATGTGCTTTTGGTGGGCTTTACGTTTGTAATTATATAAATTTAAAATTGAGTACTGTCCGATCGGAGTACTTACCAACATAATTCTCAAACACAAGACATGTTTCCATAATAACATAGGTACCTACTAAGTAATGAAAATGGGATTGTTTTCTCGATTGAGAACTTACATTTAAAATTGATAGGTATGCAGAGTGTAATTTATTTATTTTACACTTTAATGTACGCCAAGTAAATAAAATTATGGGACATAAATACCGTGCAAGGCAAGAAGATAATGGGCGGCCTTATCGCTGAGATGTAGTTTCTACCAGGCAACCTTTGGATGGAGAAAGTTGGTTGAAGGTAATGTTATGTAAAAAAAAACGAGTAACTTAGATTTCCACTTGGTTTAGTTACCAACCAGTTCAACTCTGGATTTATCTTTGATTGATCATTGATTCTCAAATCAGTGACTACTTTAGTCGTTTTATTATAGTTAAGACTTTGCATACACCCTAATAACACACTAATAGAAGCAATTTACTTCGTGCCATGGTTAGCGTCACAGCTGATAATGGGCGACAGCTTTCTAATATAACTTTTGTAGTATTTGCAAATTTGGTAAGTATAACTGCCTACATATATTACATAGACCTATGGCCCAACAAACGGTAAAGTTGAAAACAATTGGACATTGGAAATTTGCCAGTGTAAATTATAAAAAAAAAAAAAAAAAAAAATTGGTTAGACAATTTGCTTAACTATCGTGTCTAATTCAATTACAGGAAAATCTATTTCAGAACATATTTATGTGTCAATAGAGATAATTTACTTTCTTTGATTGAGCAATAAAACTGTGCTAGTGTGAAGCGCTCATAGCCTCCCTGACGTGTTCTACCAACGATTGCTGCGCTGAACATCTTGTGCTGTGGCGGGTGATGAGATGGGTGATCACCTTGTGACATTTAGAATTAGCGTTTCCATGCCTTGAGACTGGTTCCGGTTGAAAACGACAGGTCAGTTGTTGGACCGGGTAGATGTCTGGAGCGGCTTGACTACAGGGATGTATGTATATCGGCGCTTTTGGGGCTATATACGTGATGTAATATACGTACTCGTATAATTTATTTTTAACTAGCGAACGTCGCATGACCTTCACCCGCGTGGCTCCCGTTCCCGTGGGAGTGCAGGAGTAAAGTGTAGCCTATGTTCACTGGGAAGAGCGTGGCTTCCCAACAGTGAGGGAGCCTATTGGATGCAAATAAACAAACAAACGGGCAATCGAGTCTTTCATCTTTATAATATTAGTATAGGTATAGCATTTTCAGAGGTATATTTTGAAACCAGGCACCGAAATGTAGAAATGAACACGCGGATAAAAGGAAACGTCCGTGGATTTACTGTGGATGTTGGATTTAAAATTGGAGGAAAGGTATATCCCAAGTACCTAATAAAGAAAAGGACGAAGAGTTGTTAACCAGTATTTATTATTGAAAGTTAATGGAAGTATTAGAAAACGAATATATAATTGTTTTATTAACTTTTGTAAAATGTAGGATGTAGCAAATTAAATTATTGTGTAATTGCAAAGTATTTGAAAAGAGTGGCCGTGAGTTTTCTTGCCAGGTTCTTCCTCACAGGCTCTACCTATTGCGAACCTGGCAGTAAATGTAGAATCAGAAATCATAACGTTAATAGTTACAATCTTGGTAGAGAAGATCTCTAATAGTTTTTATTAACTTTTGTAAAAGGTAGATGTAGCATATTGGAATAAATATGGTATTGCACATGACTATGACGTAGGAGTAGGGATACGGCAAAGCTCGGCTAGCCGCTATTCTATCTCCGGATGTCGTGCGCGTGTGACTGTTAGCTAACAAGTGGTTTATTGTACATGTGGGTAGTTGTGACAAAAACACATGTTTAGTGCTCACTAGTAAAATTAATTTAAAAAAATAAAATAAACAGTTAAATTCAATATTAATGTTGATAATTATTAAGTAGACAAGATCACCTACCAGTGAGAGTGTTATTTCCTCCTAATAAGCTGCACAAATATTGGTAAATATTTTTCACTGAAATGGACACTGTCCAAGACTCAATTACAAGCTTGAGAACCATGTTCCGGGACCAGATGTCCAGTTTTTCAGCAAGGTTGGACAAAAATAACAGCACATCCCCGGATATAGTCAACTTGGCAGCTGAGTTTGAAGCCTTCAAAATGTTTATTGTAACTGCTTTGAATCTTCTACAAAGTCAGGTGGAAACTCTGGTCAGGAAGGTGGATGCCATGGAAAACCACAGTCGAAGGAAAATGCTGCTCTTGCATGGTGTAAAGGACACTTCCTCAGAAAACACGGCAGAGGTTGTGGTAAGTGTAATAAACAAACAACTTGGTATAGCCACCTTTGTGGCTGCAGATATACAGCGTTGCCATAGGCTGGGCAGACAATCTTCTAAGCCTAGACCAATATTGGTCAAGTTTGCAAGGGTTGGCCAGCGCGACAGCATTTGGTTTTCCAAGACAAAGCTCAAAGGCTCCGGGATTACTTTGTCAGAGTTCCTCACTAAGATGAGACATGACGCGTTCATGGCTGCGAGAGAGCGTTTTGGTGTTAACAAGTGTTGGACGAGGGAAGGATCAATCCACATCATTGGCCCTGATGGAACGCGCCACCGCATCACTTCCTGCCAGGAGTTGGATGACATTAAGATCCTGATCATTCCAGATCAGGGAAAGGCAGCACCTGTCCCATCTAAGCCATCCAGTATTAAGCCCAGACGTGTAGCTGCATCAAAAAAGTAATAACTTTTTTTTACCAACATAAAACCTGTTAGTGTTATTTATAAGTACTGTACTTGTTGTAAATTATTTTTCTTTGTCATTGTCACTTCACAACTTTTACGTATTGTTACTTATTTTTAATCTCCACCGGTATTACAAAATATTAACATCTTATCTTATCTGATAGAAATTAGAAAGTGAGTGCAACATTCCATTTCATTTGATAACAAACAACGCGTGCTGCTATCAAACTGTCAAGTGTCAACAAAGTCACAAACGTCAAAACAATTTGATATGCTTTTTTTTTCCTTTTTTTTTGGAATTAATTTATACTGGCTTTGGTCACTAAGACTATATGCCAAATTTGACATGCTTGTCGGCTGCGGTTAAGTGAGTATTGACTATTAGTGTTCATAGCACAGATACTCATATTTTTATTCCTAAGCTTTTCTTTTCTCACAGTTGCCTGTTTTTGTCAATGCTTTCAGGTTTGTTGGGCTCACGCTGGAGTAACTATTAAGCTTGGTTTTGTGTTTGATGCGACTGTTAGAACTGGGATAATGTGTATGTTTGAATCTTTATTGTTTAATTTTAGTTTTATTTTTCATTTTGTTCATCAAAATATTATTAGTATTTCCCAGGCTTTCTTTTGTAGTTACACTCGGCTGGTGGGTGAATAGGATTGTATAGATACTTTCTTAATAAAGTGGCTATACTTTTATTAATATAAATAATCTATATTTATTATCATTATATTTATTGTATTGTATTTTATATAAGTACCTATTCTTAATTATATACATTTACTTATGTCATTATTAGAATGTATAGATATTGATTCAGACACTTCTATGGTAACAAATAGTGTAAACAATAGCTTTGCAGATGTGCCATCACTTGCAAACCAGCTTCGAAAACAATTTTCTGATGCACCCTTGAACTTCAATGCTGTACACATCAATGCCCAGAGTATTCCCGCCCATTTCCCCGAGATGCTGGCCAATTTTGACTCTATAAACTTACACGCCATTCTGGTTTCGGAGACATGGATGAAGCCAGGAAAACATTCTACTATCTCCTATACCCTTCCGGGCTTCCGACTAATAAGGAATGACCGTGTCCCTGTACCCGATGTTTGTGAGCGTGGTGGTGGTGTTGCTATTTATCTACGCACGGATATTCCATACAAAGTTATTGAGTTATCAGCACAACCACCACCAAGAAACTCGGCTGAGTATGTTTTCGTGGAAATAGAACTATGTCATACTAAGGCTCTTTTTGGGGTATATTACTGTCACTCTTCAAAAATTGACTACTTCTCTTCCTTTGAACGTATTCTTGAAAACCTAGTCCCATCCTATCAACACTCCATTATCATGGGTGATTTCAATACATGCCTTGTTAAGAACGATTCCTACTCTCTCCGCCGGTCTGCCTCTCTACGTAATATAATAGACACTTGTAACTTGACTATTCTTCCCCTTAATACTACTCATCATTTTCCTGACTGTGCACCTTCCCTCATAGATCTTATCATTGTTTCATCTTCTGAGCATGTGGCCAAACACGGCCAGTATAATGCTGATATCTTTTCATATCACGATCTCATCTTCCTTTCATACCGACTTCGCCCTCCTAAGGCAAAACGTAGGGTGCTGATGCAGCGGAACTTTAGTGGTATGAACGTAGAACGGCTTTGTGAGGATGCAAGTATTATTGACTGGACGTCGCTATACAGCACAGACTCCCTTGATGACAAGGTTTCAATATTGACGAATAACTTGATCAAACTTTATGACACCCATGCACCGATCCGCGCTGTCAAGTTGAAACATACGCCATCTCCGTGGCTCACAGCTGAAATCAAGGAACTAATAGCTAAAAAGGGGAGAGCTAAAACTAGATACAAATACAAACCAAATGACTACAACCGTGAAAAGTATGTATCTATTCGCAATCACTGTAATAAGGTGTGTAGGAATGCACAACGCCAATATATCCATTCGTCTGTTGATAATGGAGATCCAGCAAAAATCTGGAAATTTCTTAGAACACTTGGAGTTGGTAAAGAAAAACAAGAAGTGAATCCAAAAAATATTGATCTCAATGCGTTAAACAAGCATTTCTCCTCTACTTTTAGTTTTGATGGTTCTACCAAAACTCACACTTTAAATCGACTTTCTCAACTTCCAACTCCCGAGTATCCTCCTTTTGTATTTAGTCAATTCACTGAATGTGGTGTTAAGAAAAGCATAGAGTCTATGTCGTCTAAAGCCGTCGGAACTGACTGCATTGGACGAAATATGATTCTCCCAATTCTAGATATAATACTCCCAATCATCTGTGACGTTTTGAATCACTCTATTACCACTGGTTTATTTCCAACAAAGTGGAAAGAAGCACAGATTATACCCTTACCGAAACAATCTAATCCTTCATCCTTTAGTCATTACCGTCCAATCTCGATCCTACCATTTTTGTCAAAAGTTTTAGAACGTTTAGTCCACAACCAACTTAATTCTTTCCTAGGTAAAAATCTTCTTTTAAACTCCTTCCAATCCGGCTTCCGTCCAGGGCATAGTACCGTGACGGCACTAGTCAATGTTACAGATGATATAAGAATGGGTATGGAGAATGGAAATCTTACACTACTTACGTTGCTCGACTTTAGTAATGCATTTAATACGGTGGATTTCCATATCCTGCTTGGGATACTGCGCTCTATTAACATATCTCCTACAGTGATTGACTGGTTTCATAGTTACCTGTCTGGTCGCCGACAACGTATTTGCATTAATGATGTTGTCTCATCTTGGTGTGAAGTATCAGTTGGTGTACCGCAGGGTGGCGTTTTATCTCCTCTTCTGTTTACAATATTTATAAATTCAATAACTCGACAATTAACTTCGTCCTACCACCTTTACGCAGATGACTTGCAGATTTACACTCAGGCACCACTCAGTGATGTGCATGAGGCCATTTCGGTCATAAATAGCGACTTAGAGCGAATATGTGAGTGGAGTTGTAATTATGGCCTACAGGTGAATCCTGCTAAAACACAAGTCATCCTTGTGGGTAGTTCCTGGATGACTTCTCGTGTACAGTGGGCACAGCTTCCACAAGTAATTTTTAACGGGATGCCATTACCTATTAGTGACAATGTTAAGGATTTGGGTATCTTAATTGATAATAACTTATCCTGGGATGCTCAGCTGCGGAATGTCAGTCGTAAACTGTATGCCTCAGCTGGATCCTTACGAAGACTACGTAACCTTCTTCCAACCACTACAAAGATCTCGCTGGCACAGTCTCTCTTACTCCCGATTCTGGACTATGCAGATGCCAGCTATCTTGATCTTACAGAGGAGCAATTAAATAAACTTGAGCGCCTCCAAAACTTTTGTATAAGATTTATTTATGGCTTACGTAAATATGATCATGTCTCGAATTTCCGCAATGAACTCAAGTGGCTCCCTATTCGCCTTCGTCGGAATACTCATATACTTTCTTTGCTTTATAGCATACTTTTTAACCCTCTAGCTCCTTCTTATCTCAAATATCGTTTCGAGTTTCTTAGTGACACACATTCCAGGTTCTTAAGGTCATCGAAGAACTTGAAGCTACACATACCGGTGCATTCTACAAAATTTTATAACAAATCCTTCACGGTTCAAGCTGCACGTTTGTGGAATGCACTACCGGTAACTGTAAGGCGAGCTCAATCCTTATCTTCGTTTAAAACACAGGTACAACAATATTATTTATCAATATGAATCTAGGCATCTATGTATGTGTATGTAGGTATTATGTATGTATTAGTATGTATTATACATATTTATGTATGGTCTGTGTATGTAAATGTTTATTTGAGTATATGTGTAGTATATCTATGAGTATGTATGTCTACATTGTTTTGACAGAAACTTGTCACCATTAAACTTCCCACACTCTATCTCAATACAATCCTATCCATCTAAAGGTCGCCTGTAAGAGATTGCTGTTAGCGATAAGGCCGCCCATTGTACACTAGTTGTTATGCAATGTCTGTAATTTGTTGATTAATGGTGTACAATAAAGTATTTATTATTATTATTATTATTATTTATTATTTAATACCTCAATACCGAACCCTACACCGCGTAAGAGCATAGTCGCGATAACGGCGGAAAACTATAAAACGAGTGTCAAATAGTTCAGCGTCACCCATGGACTCAAGTAACCAGGTCTCAGTCAGCAAGATGACGTCATACGCAACATGCGAATTTAAACATAAATTGCGTAGGAAAGTTGAAGTCTTAGTACTGTGGCGTAAATCATAGATTTGCTGTAATTAGTTTATTAGGCGCTATTAAGCGTAGGTATAATGGTTATACTTAGGTCGGTATAAGGGGTGTGTCCTTAATAGTGTCATAGTAGGGATAGTTGATGGAAGGAGATATGGTGGGATGTAAGCTATATATAGGCGTGCGCAATGGTAAAAAAGAAAATGAGGAACTAACTAAATTTTTTTTATTTACTTCATACTGTCGAAGAAATTTTACATCAAAGTAAATTATTCTGTAAAATATATTCCACTGAAATAATCAGTGAGTGGCTTAATAGCCCAAGTATTTAACTAAATTTTTATATGTGAAAACGGAAGCTCTGGTAAGCATCAACTTCATCAATTTTATTAAGTAAATTAATTGTGGGTAATTTTTATGTAAAAAAGTATATTTTAAGTAAATTTATTTTATCAGGCAGGCGTTTGTGAAATTTAGAAAAGGGGGTAATGTTCTTTGTATATTAAATGTTTTAAAATGGGGTTATAAATAATGTAAGGGAAAGTTTAGGGAAATCTATGGTTGAAGAGGGTGTATATAAAATATATTGTTTGTTCTTTTCAGAATGAGCTTCCAAGTTTATATTTAAAAAAATCCCCTGCTTATACCCGTAAGCAACTAATATTGAAAATATAGGAGTAATTATCTATTGTTACGTCATATTATTCCTGAAGGAAGGAAATCCCATCCCTGAAGGAAGAATTCGGATGAGTACCTAGTTTTTAAGATAGATTTAAATTTATTTTGTGAAATCGCAATAAAGGCAGTTATATATGTAATCGTTGCGTTATTGACTTCAGGACAAATTATATACCCTTACCTAAACTACTGAACCGCCTGGGAACTCCTGGGATCACTCTGGACTTCCTAGAAGCGTGTCATGGCGCCCGAACTTAAGTAATTGTCCTGGTAGTTGATAACGTGTGATTAATATCTACAGATTTGTTAGGTCTAGTGACCCGTAATTAAAATTTACAGTTTAATTTGTTGCCCGCTAGCAGGTAGCCTCCCCCGAAATTCGTGCTACTTCAAGGATTAGACGCCCTTGGCCTATGCTAGTCTGGATGCCCGAAATTTGATCATTTTATTTTGCATTTTACATAATTTTTTTTGGCTAAACGGGTATTCCGAAATTGGAAAATTCTCAACATCATTTTTACTAACGTAGCTTGTCCCCAAATTTAATTACAGTTATTTTATTTTATTTCAAACTGTAATAGTAGTATATCTTTTATTATATTGTTGGCTTATAGTCATATTCATATTTTGTATTGTTCATCATAAGGAAAAAATTCTACCCTCATTGTTTTTAATATTCCTTGTAATAAATTTAACGCAAAAAATATACCCACATTAATAAAATTGTACGAACCTTCTTGTAGAAGTAAAATTGTTGTTAATGTTTTAAAGATATCTAATGCAAACCAGTCACGGTAGGTTTTGTTTTATATAATTTGTGTATTGTTTCAGGAAAATCTGAATGATATTGTAGTTCTATGTGAATAGAGAAAGTGATTTGTGTCTTAAAAATTGTGAGTGATTCGGTGCTTACCAGAGCCGTTTAATATGAATATTATTAAAATTAGGTATTTCTTGCTAAGTAAAAATCAATTAACTTGTGAAGTAGTTATTCGCGGTTATGAGCCGGTTTCTACGGCAAAAATAGTATGGGGTTCTTTAAAAAGGGTCGTAAAAGGGTTTTACAGGGTCGGCAGCATGAGTTTGTCGCCTATGGTGAGGCAAATGTTCATAGGCTGCGGTAACCGCCAGTCCTTCTGGTGGGCCGTATGTTTGTTTGCCACCTTCATAAAGTTATATATTTTCTATATCGATAGCCACCTTAGTAATATAAAAAAAAATTTGGGGTAGGTAACAAATATTCGTCATTAAAACCATTCCAATAATGCTGTGTAATAGTTAGCAATACGAATATTTAAAATATATAATTACAAAGAATAATTGATTACAATCTGCATAAAATAATTCAATAAATTAACTTCATAACTAAAAATAATTATTTTCTATGTAAATCGTAGTATCATTTTTTTTTCTCCTAAGTATGGGTAGTTGTGAATATCATGTGAATATCGTTAGGGTTCTTACAGACTGCATTTCATCACGCTATCATAATTCCATAAGCGTAAGGACAGTATACGGTTTTAATGAATAATGTTGAGATTTAGTGTAAAATAAAGCTAAATTCTCTTGTATATAAGAATTGCGTCATCATGTGATTGTATTGATGACACAAGTGTGCATGAGTGTTTTATGAGCGGGAATTGTATGAGAGATGTATGAATATATGAAAGGGATGAATATGAGAGTATGAAAGGCACATTATTCAAAGGAATGGGTGAGTCTGGTGAGTTATGAAAGTTTGAAGTCAGTAGGTACTTTGCATACACATAAATGCGTCGCTAAAATTTTTTTTCCCTATTCTTGTAAACAAATATATAGGATGTTGTCGCGGACAGTCAAACATACACGAGAAATTTAAGTCAGTGTGTAAGAGACCTTATGAATAATTGTGAAAATTTATGAGGGTACCTCGAAATATTGTTAAGCTTGAGGTCACATTGTGAATTCATTGTCATGTTATGTGAAAGTTGTGTACGTGCCATGAGTTTATAAAATTACAAAGTATTAAGAATTAGGAAGTTATGAAAGTTTTATGCACATGCATTATGTTAATAGTGATGCATACGTTTTGAAAACGTTATTACATATTGGATTTGGATTTCAGTGAAATGTTAAGGTTGGTAAATGTGATTTTTTTTTTTGGGTTGTTTGTATATTTTTGGTTAGAATTCTGGTAGGATGATTCTGTAGGTGTATTCAGTGCTATATATTTCTGTTTCTTGGTTTTTTTGTAGTAAATACTGCCACTCGGAAGCGGTAAGCTTGCCCTCGCAGATTTACGTGGTACTATAGGAAGCTCTTAAAGGCTTGCTTATCATATGCAAATATATTGCATTCAGTTATATAGACATATACAATGTTATTACATCGTTGTATATGTTGTTATATAAATTTTCTTCATTGAGACGGTTATAGAAATCTCAGTCTTCAATTTAAGCCATATTCTATATTACATTCAGGCGGTTCGTATTACCTGGATTTCTTAATATTAAGCCTTAAATACGTCTTTTCTTCTATCTATCTTGTGAACACCATCAGAGTTACATCTATTGGAATATTTAAATTATTTATTTTTGGGAGACATTATCTAAGTAATACAGTTGTTATAGATTGATTGTTATATACCTACTAATTCAATCTTTTTAAATTGAATTAGTGTTCTTAAATTTTGTCTATAGGGACAAAATTTTCTCTTGGGGAGGGGATATTGTGGCGTAAATCATAGATTTGCTGTAATTAGTTTATTAGGCGCTATTAAGCGTAGGTATAATGGTTATACTTAGGTCGGTATAAGGGGTGTGTCCTTAATAGTATCATACTAGGGATAGTTGATGGAAGGAGATATGGTGGGATGTAAGCTATATATAGGCGTGCGCAATGGTAAAAAAGAAAATGAGGAACTAACTAATTTTTTTTTATTTACTTCATACTGTCGAAGAAATTTTACATCAAAGTAAATTATTCTGTAAAATATATTCCACTGAAATAATCAGTGAGTGGCTTAATAGCCCAAGTATTTAACTAAATTTTTATATGTGAAAACGGAAGCTCTGGTAAGCATCAACTTCATCAATTTTATTAAGTAAATTAATTGTGGGTAATTTTTATGTAAAAAAGTATATTTTAAGTAAATTTATTTTATCAGGCAGGCGTTTGTGAAATTTAGAAAAGGGGGTAATGTTCTTTGTATATTAAATGTTTTAAAATGGGGTTATAAATAATGTAAGGGAAAGTTTAGGGAAATCTATGGTTGAAGAGGGTGTATATAAAATATATTGTTTGTTCTTTTCAGAATGAGCTTCCAAGTTTATATTTAAAAAAATCCCCTGTTTATACCCGTAAGCAACTAATATTGAAAATATAGGAGTAATTATCTATTGTTACGTCATATTATTCCTGAAGGAAGGAAATCCCATCCCTGAAGGAAGAATTCGGATGAGTACCTAGTTTTTAAGATAGATTTAAATTTATTTTGTGAAATCGCAATAAAGGCAGTTATATATGTAATCGTTGCGTTATTGACTTCAGGACAAATTATATACCCTTACCTAAACTACTGAACCGCCTGGGAACTCCTGGGATCACTCTGGACTTCCTAGAAGCGTGTCAGTACGGAGCCCTCGACAGTTTTGGTAGTAAATGCTTAAGTTAGCCATTGATAAACGGTGAAGCAATACGTATATTAAATATAAAAGATACTAAATTATTTGTCACAATCATTAGCCTTAAGCATTTCACTTGACGAAGAACTTTCCGAAAGTAAATAATAGTTGCACAATATTTCCCTGGCATAATTTTTCCATAATATTTAGTGACTAGGGACTCAGTGAGTGCGTACAAGTGGAATAAATAATCTATAGCAAAAAGACAAGCAGAGGCCGAATACAAATAGTAAAGCATCAATGACACCCAAACAGCCACTTGCAACAGGTACATTAAGAAAATCTGTTTATAAAAATCGTTGTAGATAGTGTGTAAAAATATATACGGTCGAATTAACAGACCTCCTTTTTTTTTTGAAGTCGGTTAATAATGTTAACATACATAGAAATCTGTTCAAACTATGAAAACGACGAACGACAATCGGCAAAAATAAATACGATCGAATTGAGCGACCTTCCTCTTTTTTTAAGTCAGTTAATAAGGCTATCATATTAGAAATTCTGTTTGAAAAATAAGTACAATGGACGACAGTAAGTACCACCATATTCAGTCGAATTGAAAAACCTCCTTCTTTACTGAGGTCGGTTAATACTATAACTAACATAAAACAAAGTTTGCTTAAAGTATAATAACAGTGGACGAAAGTCAGTAAAATTGTACAGCGTTGAATTGAGAAACCTTCCTCCTCAATGAAGTCGGTTAATACTGATAACTTACAAAATAGTTTATGTAAAAGATACAGCAATAATACAAAGCTATTCAGTGTAAGCGGCAAATAATTTAAGTAAGCCTGGCAGCACACGAGGCACAATATCAATAAATGAATGTAAGGCTTCACAAACAAACAAAGCAAAACATTCTGTAAATAGCTAATAAATATAATAAAAATTACTACTGTAATTTGAGCAAATCTTTCTCGTTTTTTATAATAAAAGGCTTCGAAATTTGATTTTTTCGTGCAAAAATCTTACAGTTCCTAACCCATATAAATTCAAAGCCGTTATCCTTAGCCAACTTTTTAGCCTTAGTGAGTAGTAACTTGTTTTTTACGGTAAGATGATCATTCACATATATTCTGCCCGTTCCAGAAAGGTCTACGTCCGCCGGGCACAGGGCTTTGTAAGAACGCGCAGCAGCCACAAAATCTTCTTTAATATACCTGTTCAAGAAAGACACTATGGTAGGTTTGACCCTGTCCCCAGTGGAAGGCACCCTCACGACAAAATTTAAGCTGGACTTCGCAATAGGGTACTGAATTTTAGTAGCAATCTTGCTAACAATACCAATAAGGTTTTCACGATCTTTTAAAGGGACTCCCTTAATCTCCACATTATTTAGTCTCATCCATTGGTCCCTTTCCTCCAAACTTCCCTCCAGCTCCGCCAGCCGAGCCTTTACCTCCACCACTTCATTACTCGCTCTCTCGACAACTCGTAGCCTCTCATCCAGGTCGTTAAACTTTGCAGAAAAATCCCCCACCGAGGTTTTCAGTCCACTGATATCACTTTTCAAGTCATTAATACCAGCCAAAACATCCAACAACGGACTGAGTGTAAGTTTTATAGATGAGATCTCCTGCATAACCTCGTTCAGCGTGAGAGGTTTGGGTGAGCCCGGATCCTGATTAGAAGGTGCCAGTTTGCAACCAGGACATTTCCATGATGCTTGCCTCTCAGCTCCCAATTTCCTGTAGCCAATCTCCGTGATCCCCGAACACGGATAGTCGTAGTACTTCTTACATGCATTACACTGTATGGTGTCCGTAGATTCCTCTCCACACCGAGCGCACAACGCCATTCTATAAGCGGTAGGTACTATTTATATGTAGCTAACACGGTAATATTATCGTAGCTATACGCACGGCATAAAGCGATGGCGTAGCAACAGCCGCGCTTGAGCGATAAGACCACTCAAAACCGGTCCCGTTAACTGCGTACACGACAACGTAGTCAGGTAGTAAACGGCGCGACGCACAACTGCACTCGAGGCGGGTTACAACCGAACTGAACACCGTTACAACCGTTCTGGTCCACTGTGGTTTGAGGTAAGTTGCATGTAATCGTATCTACAAAATGACTATTTATTTTGGTTTTATATGGTGACTTTAGTGAGTGAATTTCTAAAGGGACAGAGTACAGAATGTGTTTTTATTATTGGTGACACCTATGATACTTGTGGTATTTCGCACAGGTGTCATACCCAGGACCTTAATGGCCTTGCTGGTTTTCAAAGATGCTTGTGAAGCAGAGTCCAAAATGGCCTTGACGTGCACCACCCTGCCATCCTTCGAATAAAGTTTTATTTGGACTGTGGGAAATAAAACTCCTTTAGTGTTATCGCCTGGTTCTGGATTAACTTCCTCTCGATGCAACAATGAATGATGAGGCTTCTTGCACTGCTTGCATCTGAAGTGAAACCTACATTAGCCAGGATGTATGTTTAAACATATATTGCTTATAAGGCTGTTCTGTCTACTGAATACAACATCTTATAAACTTTACAAGTATATTCTTTATGATCATTTGACTTATAGTAGTGGCATCCTTGCTTCTCCTTTGTGGTCACTGCATTAACAGTCTTCGCTGTTGACAATCGTTTGTTGCAGCTGGGTTCTGTGTTCTCCATTGCTAAAGCTCGCTTCTCTAGATAGGCTAGGGATTTGGCTCAACTTTGACATCTCGTTCAAGCTGGTATGCCTGCGCTATCTTGGAATCTATTTTGCGAATAAAAATACGCATTAGTATAGGATCCATTCTCAAACCTTTGCATCTAGATTAGACAATGCTGCCGGAGTCTGTTTTACCTAACACAATGCCTGATGGCTGACGGGGAAGGTTTGCTTACTGTTTGTAAATCTAACAGGATAGCTATAAGCTCGTTAGTTATTTTATATTTGTTTTGGTACCTATCGTCTAATAGGCGCAGTGCCTCCCTAAAACTAGCTTCAATAAGTGGTAATTTTTTTATGAGGTCAAGGGGCTTATAATAATAATAATAATATATTCTTTATTGTACACCAAAGCTTATAAATAATAACAAATTATAGGAGGTATTCTATACGGTACAATGGGCGGCCTTATTGCTAGAAGCAATTTCTGCCAGGCAACCTTTAGATGGACTGGACTGTGTTATATTTAAAAAATGGGGTTTGGTGTCACACAATACTTATTAGCAAATTAAAAATAAAATAAAATCGATCAATATGTAACTACATAAATACATACATACATACCTACACATATACACACATAAATACAAAATATACATACATACACACCTATACATATACATACTTAAATACATATATACATACAGACATACAACTATACATATATTATACACTTTCTACACATATAATATACGCACAAAAACTCTTTATACCGGTGGTTTAAATTGAAAGATAGTATTCTTTCACCCTTACTTTAAATGCGCCCAACGTTTGTGCACGCCTGATATGGACCGGTAGTGTATTCCACAGCCGTACTGCTTCAACAGTAAAGGATTTATTGGCAAATTTTGTCGAATGTGCTGGCATATGCAATCGCAAGTTCTTTGAAGACCTCAGGAATCTGGAATGAGTATCACACTGGAACTCAAAGCGTCCCTTGAGGTAGGAAGGAGCTAGTGGATTAAATAAAATAGTATAGAGCAAAGAAAGAATATGAGTATTTCGTCGAAAGCGAATTGGGAGCCACTTGAGTTGATTGCGGTATTGAGAAACGTGGTCATATTTGCGTAAACCAAATATAAACCTTATACAGAAGTTTTGAAGGCGCTCAAGCTTATCTAGTTGCTCCTGCGTGAGATCAAGGTAGCTGGCATCGGCATAGTCTAATATGGGAAGTAGTAGTGATTGTGCAAGCGAAATCTTCGTCGGTATCGGGAGAAGGTCACGCAATCTTCGCAAAGAGCCTGCCGAGGCAAACAATTTGCGATTGACTTCCTGTAGCTGAGGCCCCTAGGACAGAGTACTATCGATAAATATACCCAGGTTTTTCACTGTATCACTGACAGGTAACGGCATGCCATTGAAGGTAATTTGTGGTAGCTGTGGCCAGGGAACTCGAGATATCATCCAGTTACTACCTATAAGAATTACCTGAGTTTTTGTTGGATTCACCTGCAAACCGTAGCTATTACTCCATGCACATATTTGTTCCAAGTCACTATTGGTCGCGCTAAAAACCTCATGTATGTCACTAAGTGCAGCCTGTGAGTAAATTTGTAAATCATCTGCATAAAGGTGGTAGGATGAAACTAGTTGCTTTGTGATGGAATTAATAAATATTGCGAACAAGAGAGGAGATAAAACGCCACCCTGCGGTACACCAACCGAGATATTGTTCCAAGAAGAAACAGAGTCATCAATACAAATACGTTGCCGGCGTCCAGTCAGGTAACTGCGAAACCAATCAATCACTGGCGGAGATATGTTAATAGAGCGTAGAATCTCAAGCAGAATGCGGAAATCCACAGTACCAAAAGCATTACTGAAGTCCAGTAACGTCAGCAATGTAAGCCTTCCACTCTCCATTCCCATTCTGATGTCATCTGTAATATTTACAAGGGCAGTAACAGTGCTATGCCCCGGGCGGAAGCCCGATTGGTAGGAATTTAGAAGACAGTTTTTGTTGAGAAAGGAGTTGAGTGTGAACAAGGCGCTCAAGGACTTTAGATAGAAACGGTAAGATAGAGATAGGACGGTAATGAGAGAAACACGAAGGACTAGATTTTTTAGGTAAAGGTATAATTTGAGCTTCTTTCCACATCGATGGAAAAATGCCACTGGAAATGGAATGGTTCAGAATATTACAGATAATTGGTAGTAAGACATCTAGAATCGGAAGGATCATCTTGCGGCTAATACAGTCATTACCAACAGCATTAGACGCTATAGATATTATGCTCTTCTTAACATCACAAGCGGTGAATTGATTAAAATTAAAAGATTGATATTCAGGAGTTGGTAGCTGTGAAAGGCGAGTAATAGTATTAGTTTTGGTACTAGCGTCAAAACTCGATGTATTTTTTTTTTAGCTTATCTTTAAGAAATGATCGTAAATAGTGTAGCTTTTGTTTGCCATTTAAAGAATCATCATCAGAATCCATCACAGACTTGAATCATTCCCTAAACCCAGTGTACAATGAATATTTGCCCGTAAATATAGGTATTTGAATTATGGGTAGCTTTATATGCCGTTGGGGGTTGTTTAGTTCAGCTTGCAATATAGATAATATCGTGTAGAACATCAAATGCAGTGATGCATCTTTGCTTTTTTAAGGTAAGCATTTCTGAAGACATATTCGTTATACCTTCCTCCTCTATATTGGCCAGTAGCCTAGAACAGTTACATCAGTCAGTTAATAAGTTCGCTAACTCGGTTGGTTTTACATTGATTGTTCAAACAAAATGACGATACCAGATAGAATTCAAGCGTCCTCGTCGTTTCCGCACGAGCGCCGACGATCGGTAAACTACCCGACGATGACTGCTGTATCCGTTATACTTTCGATTGTTGGCACTTGATGGAACTTGTTATAATACATTATGAAAATTCACTTGTACTATTCCACTTTTATTTTAATTTAAAAATACCTGACCGGTTTCGCTTTTAAAGCATTATCAAAGGTTCTTACGTAAGAACCTTTGATAATGCTTTAAAAAAGGTTCTTACGTAAGAACCTTTGATAATGCTTTAAAAGCGAAACCGGTCAGGTATTTTTAAATTAAAATAAAAGTGGAATAGTACAAGTGAATTTTCATAATGTATGATGACTGCTGTTTTGAATGTGATCCGTTGAGCCGAATGTTGGCAATGCAATTGCACTGTGCTTGAAGCGGCACAGGTTTCACGAGACCAAGTAGGTATTTAAATTTTCAACCTTACATGCAATACTGATGGTCGCCTTTCGCCCAGGTTCCACTTGTTGACAATTGATGGTAGAAATGCTCTCTGACTTTGTTCGACAAATTAATTTCTTGAAAATAAAATTAATATCTTGCTGATATACATACGTTGGTGTTTGTCCAAAATGCTATTACGAGATAAATGATTGATATTGTTCGCACCCCCGTCGTATCGTATCGTACCGTTCGGAAATGTCGTCTCGCTTGGCTTATGCTGTAGCTTTCTATATTTGCAGAGCCTTCGGTGGTATTATAAGCCAATTGGTCATCAACAACAGGTACATTGACAGCTTCACTGCCAATACTTTCAATTATATTCGATGTTTCAGTCATCTTCTGCTTTTTAGCAGACTTCACTCCCTTAGGCCTATGTCTCATTGTGGGAATTCTTTCATACTTGACAGATTTTCTTTTTTTTGCATTTTTTAGAATGTTTAAAAGAAAGTTTCATTGCTTTCTTGATTGTAAAAAGTATCCCAATGGTTAATCATTTCAAAGAAATTTAAGGTATTCATAAAATATATTAGACTTGTTTAAACGCAGTCGTCACGGTAACTTCCCGACCAGTAACATTCACACAAAAAGTCTCTTGAAAAAAGTACACCCAAAAATCGGTACGCACAATTTATTCCATGACCTTCTCGACTTGAACATATAAATTGTGTGGTGTACCTCAAGGTTCCCATATTGGCCCTATTTTGTTTAATTTCTTTGTCAATGACCTTCCAACATGTCTACATTTCTCCGAGAGTTATATTTATGCGGATGACCTGAAGTTTGGCAGAATAGTAGAATCTCTGGCCGATGTCTCATTACTTCAGGATGATCTCAACAGATTGTGTGTATGGTGTGATCAAAATGGGATGCAACTTAACACCCAAAAGTGTTATCATATCAAATTTTCTAGGAAGGTTAATCTATTAGACTGCAACTACTTTATAGACAATGAGCAGATACAGGAAGTTGAACAAATAAAAGATCTCGGGGTAATCATGGATAGGAAGCTAACATTTGTTCCCCACGTGGAAAGCATAATCAAACGAGCGTCTAAAATGCTAGGTTTCGTGATACGTAACGCAAAAATTTTCCGCAGTTGTAAACCTAAAATACTATTGTACAATAGTCTGGTCCGCAGTATCTTGGAGTACTGCAGCGTAGTCTGGAGACCTCATTTCGCTGTTCACTCGATGCGCTTGGAACGTATTCAAAAAAGGTTCTTATGGCATTTGTCGTACAAAAATTTAAAGACTAAGAAAAGAGTCACATACTGTTCAAAGCTCAAGAAATGTGGACTGATATCATTGTCAGATCGTAGGGATCTCCTTGACAACATCTTTATGTATAAGCTATTGCATAGCTACTTTAGTTGCCCACAATTATTAGGTAAGATCAATATTCGAGTACCGGCTAGATAAGATACCCTCGTAACTGCGTCACACCCTTCTACCCTCCATTACGCAGAACAGCTTATGGGGCTAACTCCCCAATCCCAAGTCACATTTGTACGTCTATATTGACAGAGCATGTTGAAACCTTAATGTATCTAAAACACCTAATGTACCTACACATGTTTTCACAAATAAAATTTATCTTATCTTATCTTATCTTATCTTATCTTATTCTCTAGGTTGGCAAATCAAACAAGTGCTCTTGTAGATATCCATGCAGACTCGCTAACCAAGTTTCGATTCACACTAATGGAATATTATAGAAGTGAAAATCACTAATTGGTTCCTTGAACTACCTTCTCTATGTTTCGAATTATCCTATTAATAATTGTCAAAATTGTTTTTTTAAGTTTAAGTGTAGGTACCTACCTAGTTTAATATAGCATGCTGTATTTACCTATAATTGTTTGTTACACTTGTTTTAAAAACGTATTTAATGTAACTCCTGAAGCTTGTATCAGTGTATTAAATGTTGGTAAATCTTAATAAATAAATAAATAAATAAAATGAGCAGGAGTTTTTAAGTTTCTTCGCATAATCCTTATCAGAAAGTTGCTTTTCCATTTTCTCTAGATCCTTGACGTTACAGATTTGCTTCAAAATAAATGTGTCGCTTTCAGCACTTGAAGCGTCTCTTAAGGATACATTTTTATTTGTCATTTCATCTGAACAGAAATTCTTGCTAATGCATTTTATTTTCTAATATCCGATTATTTATTTCGGCCGAAGCTGAATTACTAAACACTTGAGTCGCAAGTCTGACCTTCATTTTTTTTTTTAATTTTCGGATATTGTGATCGGTGAGTTTAGGAGCCGCTCTACATGCGTGAGTGCTTTCGATGCTTCGGAGTTCACAAAGCACGCCACAGGAGATTGACCATCATCTAAAATGTCGTAGTTTATCAAATTGTTTCTCACACACACCTTTTATTAATTGAGGAGGATCGAAACCAAAATAAATTTGCCGGCCGTTTCGTACAATGATCGGTGTTCGTATCGTTACTCCCAATGAAGTCATGACTGAGCGATTGCTGGATCCCACATCACAAATCCTAAATCGTACCGAAAGTTGAATCATATGCAGCGAATCTGATATATTTAGCAATAGTTTCATCAGCTCAGTATATCGTACATTCCCATGTGAGAGTACGTATGCCAGTGGTTGTTTCCAAGCATGTTTAAGACCAACTATAATAAATACGAAAGCGAAATTTGCACAATTGTCTGTTCGGTCCAATTCGCCCAAGTCTTGAAAGCCTTCGACCAAATCGGCTTTTGGGTTGTATTCCAGGAGACTTTTGATGGCCATTTCAACCCACATATAACGCATTAACTCTCTCTAGTTTGCGTCTATTGTCTCGACTTAACTTTTAGTTTCGAAATGCTTGACTTTATTCTCGGGGCTAAGTTTACATTGTTCACCCATGTCCTGTTCAACGAAATGCGTGGTAAAGCGAAATGCTTGTTGTCGCGCAAATGGGTGAATGCTTTAGGAGATTCATAGTAAAATGACCAGGCAAATTGCTTTTCTTCTTCGGACCATGCTCGTTTTGTAATATGGAGCAATGCAATTAATTGCATTTAAAAAAAAACGAGGACAAGTGTGAGTCGGACTCGCCCATGAAGGGTTCCGTAGCAGTAAGAAACATAAATTAAAAGCTTTTGTAGTTCGTTGTAACTTTGTTTGATGGTTTAACACGTTCGCTGTGGTAGTGATTTTTCTAGGCGAAAATTGCGGTTATACGTATTGAAAAAACTACTTACATTTGAGTTCCAGTTCTCGAGTATGGGGACCCCCAAAATTTACTGTTTTTTTTTTCTAGTTTTATGTGAAAAAAAATCTTAATGCGGTTCACGGAATACATCTACTTACCAATTTAAACATCATGGGTTTTTATAGTTTCGGAGAAAAGTGGCTGTGACATACGGACGGACAGACAGACATGACGAATCTATAAGGGTTTTGTTCTTTCCATTTGGCTACGGAACCCTAAAAAAGCTGATTGCTCTTTATTGAAGTTGAATGTTGTTTTATCAAATACTAAAGCGTCAGAATTTTTTTTTCTAATTGTTCTTTCAGTCTGTTAATTTTTTGATTTTTTTTCTTTAACTCAGCCCTCAACGTACCACCAATCGCTTCAGCCTTGCTTCATTAGGATTGAATTCTTTAATTTTATATACCAGAGTTGTACAACTTCGCTTTCCCTGTCATAATTGGGGATGTAAATTTTTTTCTTGTGATAAATGGAAAGATCATTTATAAATTCAATGTAAAATTATTTTTGTTTTTATGATTTTCGCAATAATTCAGAAGTTTACCAATTTAAAAATTTAATAATGAGTCGAGTACAACCACCGTCCGAAAACACGGCGACAGCTCTCAAACAAATCCGAGCGCGTGTGACGTCAATAACAGTTTTCAATCATTGTAGTTGTAGCAACAGCGACGTTAACCATGGCGACCAAATGTAAATTATTTCCATTAGTGTGATTTAAGTGTGTATGCAAATTAAGGTGCAGGTACTTGCTATACAGTCAATGTCCAGATTTGTAAGGTTTCATTTTCTTCAAATCCTGTTCCGTGCGTATGGCGAACGCGGGTTCCGGAAAATCAGCTCGGACTAGTATGGTTCCATGTTTGATCCAGACAAAATGGTAACCGTTTGTTTTGCCAGTCTCCTTAACCAGCCGAAACAGGTTCTTCTTTTGCAATGTCAAGTGCTGATTTATGAATATTTTAACAGGAGAGGCGGGTACATTCAGTTGTTCAGAGGTAAGTCCTTTACTGGAACGAGCTGCAGAAACAAAATCATAGCGCAATATCTGGGAGAATCTGGGTACAAAACTTGCCGACAATATTTTTTGGGCGTGCTGTGTTGGGGTTAAGATGTGGAACACGATGAATGGAGACAATATCCCGTGAAGTTAGTGGTTGCTTTATAATCTTGGGAAGGTTTTCCACGAGGAACACTAAATTCTCGCACCGCTTTTCTGGAAGATTGCTAATCTCAATATCGCAGCTATGATGCTTCTGTTCCAAGGCTTCTATTTTTAATTCTAGCGTTGTAACATATTTAAGTCCTATTTGAGGGCAATTAAGCTTGTTTTCGATAGCTGACACTCGTGAGATGACGTCACATGATATTTTCTTCAGATTATCGCTTTTCTGACTCACAAACTCCATGGAGTCCTGTATTTTCTCAAACTCTTGCTTTAATTCCACCATATCTTGACTCCACTAGTTGCAAACATTATTTAATTTTGTTCTAAAGTTTTCAAAGTAGTTTTTAATATCATTGCGCAGATTGGACATTTCCTGAACAAAATCCATATCGAAATTCTGTTTACGCTTCTGTAGAGATCGTAAATCCGACTATGACAATGTTGTCCTCCACTGGCGACCGTTGTACACTCATCTTTATGTCGGCGCAGTTCACGATTGCAACCGGTTCACGAAACGAACCTTCTGTCCACTTAGGACGGATTCCATGTTGGACGGATTCCATTTCGGACGAGTTCCACATTGGGCGGAAACAGTACAGTCATGCATAAATCGTTTCATTAGATTTTGCAAATAGTTCTATTAGGTATCTACAGCAAAATAATGCCTGAAATTTACGCTATTCTAAATCTATGGCTAATGCTACTTTCCCATACTCTAATACCATAGCTACTTAGTATGATATAGATACTTTGTATTGGATATCCTAGGATATAGATACGAAATGATGGCATATTATAAATTGATATTTTATTTTTCCTTCAAATACCTACGTGATGTCATGTAATTGTCATTATTATTTGTATAAAATTTGTGTTGAGTCCAATAATAAAAAATAGGTCTTTATAATGGAAGATTTACCTGGCCCAAGCGATGTGGATAGTGTAAATTTTATTATGAGTGCACGTGGCAAGAAAATATTGTTACATTCAGGACATAAATACAATTATGTGATGAAAAATAAAAACGGCTCTACTAACTGGCGATGTTCAAATAAAATGTAATGCTATACATCGTTGACATTAGACCAATATAACAATGTAACTAGGCAATCGAAACATACATGTGTGCCAAATTTCGCTAAAATGGAAGTGGAAAAATGTTTGTATAATTGCAAAAAGGAGGTATGTGACAGTGTAGAACCTATTCCAAAAATATTTGAGAGAAATATTACAACACTAACAAGTACATCTTCAAGGGAAACAATATTTTCACAGGCACCAAAATGGATTAACAAAAAAAGTGGTCTCTACAATGCGCGTAATAAGGCTTTTAATATGGCGAAAACAAAATTTAACAAATTGTCAGAAGTAAATGTGCCGACTTTTTTAAGTAACCAATTTATGATATGTAATGATGGTGAAGATCACAAAATTTTAATATTTTCGACTCCGACAGCTATCGAATCATTAAAAAATATAACGAGTTATTTTGGAGATGGGACATCTTCAATAACGCCGCAGCCTTTTTATCAATTATACAGTCTACATGCAAATTTTAGCAATTCCGTCGACAAAACCCACTTTATACCCGTTGTATATGCACTATTACCGGATAAAAGTGAAGTTACTTATAGAAGGTTTTTTTCATTAATGAAAGATCTTTTTGGCTTGTCCATGGTAGCATACAAATGTGACTTTGAAATAGCTACAATTAACGCAGTTAGATACGTTTTTCCGAACATTACCGTTACTGGTTGTTATTATCACTATAAAAAAGCCTTGTGGAAAAAATCTAAGCAACTTGGCACTTTCTCGACATCGGAGGGCCGTAAGTTCACGAAATTATGCACCATGTTACCTTTACTAACGCCGCCATATATACCTGAAGCTTTTCTTGCCATTTGTGAACTAATATCTAACAATGACGAAAATATTAATTTCAAAAATTATTACTCGAATTACTGGATAAAACAAATTACATCAGAAGTATTAAGTGTTACATCTCAAGAACATAAAACAACAAATTCAGTGGAGGGATATCATCGCAGATTAAACAACAAAATACCAAGAAATACTAATTTACTTTATTTCATTAAACTTTTAAAGGATGAAGCTAAATATCAAGATGTAAGAATAAGACAGGGCCAAATTCATTGTAACAATAGAACTCGTAGGTCAAGAGATGTTGATGTGTTTATGCAGCAGCGAGAAATTGTTAACGATTTTCTAAATGAAAAATGTTCAAAAAAGTGTAATTTTTTTTTCTTCTATTTTTCCTTTCATTTAAGATAGGAAGGAGAACTAAGAGAAACTAACACTTCTTAACCCTTCTAGGGTTAAGAAGTGTTAGTTTTTGTTCAGTTTTATTTTTTGTTCGGTTATTCTTTAATACACTAGGATTTAAACCATACTTATGGTATTTTATTATTAAGTGTACTTCCGCCCAATGTGGAACTCGTCCGAAATGGAATCTGTCCAACATGGACTCCGTCCAACATGGAATCCGTCCTAATTGGCCAGAAGGTTCACGAAGTTGTTAGTGCGAGCGGGAGTGTAGATAAGCTAGGCCTAGGTGCCGTCACGCTCACACACACTTCGGTGGGGAATCACTGTTCATACCACAAGTACACTAATATAGAATTTAAGTCAATGACTATAGGCACACTTTCACATGTAACTATGAACTAATTTACCGAGCGTATGACAAAAATAATGTTTGCGTCTGTTCACTCGCGTGATCGGTCGAAAACCAAATAATATGCCAATAATGGAGCACACTTTAACTTAATAATACACACTTGAATTTTTTGTAAGTACTGTTCTAATTCACCCAGAACTACCTCTTATGATTTTGTAGGTAACGTTCATAATTACATAGAACTACCTCTTAAATTGCTGTAGGTACCGTTCTAATTCATATAGAAGTACCTGTAAAAATATTGTAGGTACCGTTCTAATTTACCTAAAACAACCTGTTAAAAAATTGTAGGTACCGTTCTAATTCACATAGAACTACCTGTTAAAATATTGCAGGTACCATTCTGATTCACATAGAACTACCTATTAAAATATTATAAGTACTGTTCTAATTCACCCAAAACTATCTCTTAGGATTTTGTAGGTACCGCTCATAATTACATAGAACTACCTCTTACGTTGTTGTAGGTACTGTTTTAATTTACATAGAACTACCTGTTAAAATATTGTAGGTACCGCTCTTATTAACAAAGAACTACCTGATAAAATATAGTAAGTACCGTTCTAATTCACATAGAACTACCTTTTAAAATATTGCAGGTACTATTCTAATTCACATAGGAGGGTGTGGTCTAAGCTAATGCTTTCAGGGTTGCGCTTTTCCCCCGCTTTCACGCTTTGCGCTTATGCACTATAGTATCCGCAATACGAACTGGCACGTTGGGCCATAAATCATCGGATTCGTGCTATCTCTTTCGCACCTACACAGTCTTATGGAGCGGGACTCGCACCCATAGTGCTGTGCAGGTAATCTTTTACGTATTCCATAACAGTATCGACAAAAGTAATGAAATTAAAAATTTAAATATGATTTATTTATTTATTTATTTTTATATCAGCATTGATTTATTAAGACAAATGTATTAAATTAAATAAATATGTAGGATTGAGTGGTGTCAGGTGGCACGTTGCTACATTCCGATGTAACCATCACTTTGTAGGTAGTTCGGCGAGGAAACCAGGAATCGTGGTATAAAGAAATAATGCGTGGTTTAGTTAACACTCATTTAGTCAATCGTATATGTATTGATAATTATTATTATTATTATGTATTAACCACTATGGGTTTAATAGCCTGCAATAAACGATTTTTATTTTATTTATTTATTTATAACTAACACTAAACACAAAGAACCTCCTAGGACTAACTAAATCTACACTGTTATAACATTCCACCAGAGCACGTGGGCGCGTGCGCACCGGTCGATCGTTGCACCAATAATGACCGAGACTCGACTGACGACGTCCTGATATGTCGTGCGTGGCCGCCCCTCCAGCGCTCGGTGTTATGTCACCTGTCAATGTCACTTGTCATTAGGATCACATTTGAAGTGTGCCGTCAAATATATTAAAATAAGTAGGTTGAGTAGGTGAATTACTAACTAAAAAAAATTCAAATTTACTTTTTTATTGTTAAAATTTAGCTAATTATTTAAGAAAATCTTATTTGCTATTAATATCATATTTACGACTAAAAGCAAATTACCCACTTAATATCAGATTACGACATATCGACAAATTCTTAAATATTTTATCGACATGGTTCAACCCCTACAGAAAGTGACATTTATGACCCAAAGTGCCAGTTCGTATTGCGGATACTATAGCTGTAAGTGTAGCATGTAGCCTAGGCCATCCATGTAGGTCCCTCTGACCTACATGGAAGCACAACGGTTTTGGGAGTGAGTGCAAGTCATGTAGATCCCCAAGACAAGTCAGAGAGATTATCCTTCACGCGGTGCCACCCGTTATCGGTCTAATTCCTTCAGAAATAGACGTAACAGAAATCCCTGCCGAAGTGTCCACAGGACATCAGTGGCTGTGCTCTGTGGCGCGACTCACACTAAAACATGTGAGGGTCGTTTTAGGTGGGCAAGGGGCTGGGGGGGGTTTGGGGGGATTTAGGGAAAACGGGGGGGGGGGGGGAGGCCACCCGCATACAAATCTGGTCTGCCCGCAGGGTATCTGTGGCCGTGCTCTGCGGCGAGACTCACACTAAAATATGTAAGGGTCGGATCAGATGGGGGGGTGGGGTTGCGGAGGGAGGGGAGGCCACCCGCGTGTTTGTGCCGTGCGTGGAGACCCGTAAGGGGGGATGAAGGGATCCTGGATTGCTGAGACTGCAGTGTTGCGTCAACACGCGTCTTTGGCCCTGATTTCTTCCGAAACGGGAGGTTCTCACCTAGCCAGTGATTACCAATCGGCTGCGTCATCCGTAAGAGGATGGCATTGGCTAGGATTTCGGTTAGGGTGGCGGGCAGGGGGTGGTGCGCGTAGGTCGTGATTTTGCTGGTTGCGGCGTCTCTCGCATCATTCTCCTCGCTTTGTCGTCCTTTCCGGACCCTATATCTACCGTGGCAGCCTTGGCGACTGTAGATGGTGTAGATCCAGCGTCCCCAGTTTGCGGACTCCATGGAGGGTGAGCGCACCACGGTGGATGAATTCAAGCTGTTGTCAAGCATGGACTCTAAACGCAGCAACAAACCCCCTGGGCATGACGAAAGTCATGTCAACTCAGCCCGTGGAACATCCGAGGCATTTAATGTCGATGCACTGAAGAATGCCATCGACAACGCTGAGTGTTCGGCCCGCTGCGACTCTGGCTCCTGGAGCCACGTCGTCAGGAAGGGTAGAACACCCCGTCAAAAAGCCCGCGACAAGTTGCGCCTCATAGAGCACGACAAGTCGACAGGGCGTTCCCGCAAGCGGAAACGCGGACGTGGTAACGGAAGGAGGCCCGACACCAATGGAGGGACTAGCTCCCAGGTGGACTGCAGCCGCCGTGCGATGACAGAAGGCGAAAGCCAGAAGTCAAACACGGCTGGAGGGTCTAGCACCCAAAGCAGCCACAGCCGTGGTGAAGGTGCCACCGCCGACCAGAAACCCGCATCCGCTACTTCTCACGGCAGGAAGTTCGCTGGGAGACCGTCTGAAAAGACTGGACCACTCTCGCACTCCTCGTCGAAAGATAGGCCCTCGGAAGGCGACGCTCATGGCAGGAAGTTCGCAGGGAGACCGTCTGTAAAGACTGGACCGCTCTCGCACTCCTCGCCGAAAAATGGGCCATCGGATGGCGACGCTCGGAAGGGAAGGCCCGACAAGAGGGGTCCCCCGAACGAAACCGCATCCCCGAAGGAACCAGTCAAGAGGGCGAAGGTTAACACCAGCCTTCCACCTGGAACATCATACACCGACGCTGCGGCTAACGACGAACTCCGCGTCGCAATCACCACCGAACCCTCCCGCGACCTCACCAAGGACGAGACTGAGGGCATCAGGAAGGCGATTAGGGCTGGACTGCGAGCGGCGATCACAGGGAAGGAGAAGTTCATCCCGGCTTTCAAGGGCAAGCCGACCTTCAGCGACGGGACGCTGAAGCTATGGTGCGAAAGCCGAGAAGTGGACTGGCTCCGTTCCACCATCGAACCCATCAGCTCGCCGGTACCCGGGACCCGACTCGTCGTCAAGAGACAGTCGGACATCCCGAAGCGAGTGAAAGCGGGGATTTTCATCCCAGAGAAGGAGGATATCAACGTCATCAGATCCTTCCTGGTGAGCCAAAACAGATGGTACAATGTCAACGAGTGGCACATCTACTCGGATCACGAGCAGGAAGAGGGCGTCTTCCTCATGCTCGGGATTCCTATGTACGACGTCGAGGAGATAAGGCCAGAGGACAAAGGATTGCCTACGAGCTGGGCAGCCCTTACCTCAAGTTTATTGGATCCTCCGTCGCGCAGGAAGAGACGAAGAAGACAACCGAAGCCGCCCAACCACCAGTAGATACCAACGTGGACAAGGCCGGACCATCGGGCATTAAGTCGCTCGCCACTCAGGGGAGAAGCGAAAGCGCCCCCGCCGGACGAGGTGCCGCCGCAAGGCCGGAAACCCCTGGCGCATCGTCGAGCGACGAGAAGAAGAAGGAAGAGGGGATGGAGACCATCAACAATGATGACCTCCCAGCCGCCACCACCTCATCCCAATAATTCCCAGGCTTGCACTATACCGATAGTGCAAGCAAACCTCCAGCACAAGCGGATCGCAGCGGCTGCCCTGCGCAGACACCTGGAGGTAAACAAGTCGACCATAGCCGCTATCCAGGAGCCGTGGATAGCGAAAAACAAGATCTGTGGTCTCTCCAACATTGGGGGTAAGTTACTCCTAGATACTACAGTGAGCGGGCCTCGTACTTGTGTTTACATGCCTAACAATATCCCTGCCACTTTACTAAATGAGTTCTGTTCTAGAGACCTAACTGCTGTTAGACTCAAGAACACCTCCGCTGTTGACAGCACTACATCCATGACCGGTGACATCATACTAGCGTCCTCCTACCAGCCCGGAGAAGACGCAGTGCCCAACGACGAACTGGTCAAGTTGACGAGATATTGCGAAGATGAGGGCCTGGAGCTCATCGTGTGCGCAGACTCCAATGCGCATCACCACATCCTATTATCCACACAGCTAAACGTATTAAATGTAGGCTCCGAACCAACCTTCAATACTCGTAGGGCCCACACACTCATAGATATTACTTTAGCATCTAATCTAGCATCAAATCTGATAAAAAACTGGAGACTATCAGAAGAACCATCATGCTCCGACCACAGAAGAATCATGTTCGACTTGGACTGGAGCAAAATTCCCACGGGCCCAAGACGTAACCCACGTAAAACGGACCGGCAAAAATACAAAATTCTAGTAGGTCTAAACATAGGAGATGCACACTCAGAGGTAAGTTACTCAGGCACCGCCGACATAGAACAACATGTCCGGAAGGTGACAGACACACTCACCACTTGCTATGAGGAAACGTGCCCCCTAACCGTCCCTGACAATCGAACAAAATCGGGAGAAAAATGGTGGAGTAAGGACCTCGAACGGTTGAGAACCAAGGTAAGAAAACGCTTCAACCGAGCCAAAAACACCAGAACAGTCTGACTGGGACGCCTATAAGCTAGCACAAGCAAAGTTCAAAAAGCGTATAAGTCAGAGAAAAAAAGAGGCGTGGAAACGCTTCTGCTCCGATATTGAATCCAATAGTCACGCACTAAGAGTCAAAAAACTTCTATATCAGGACACGGAAAAGTCTATTGGATCTCTAAAAAAGGTAGACAACACCTACACAAAATCTGACTCCGAAACGTGTGAGGTCTTACTACAAACACACTTCCCAGGTTGTCAAATCCAATCAGATATCAACTGGGAAGACACAGAAGGCGCCATCGAATCCGAGCCGGACTGGTCCACAGCTAGGGCCATAGTATCCGATAACAAGGTAAGATGGGCAATCGAAAGCTTCCAACCATATAAATCACCGGGACTAGACGGTATATTCCCCGGACTTATGTTATGGTGTATAGAGGCATCACTATGCACCTGACAAAGATCTTCACGGGATGCATCGCGTTCAGGTACGTGCCAAAGTCATGGAGAGAAGTCAAAGTACTCTTCATACCTAAACCAGGTAAAAGTGACTACACTCATCCTAAGTCCTTTAGACCAATAAGCCTCACTTCATTCCTATTAAAGACTCTAGAGAGGCTATGCGAGAGAGAAATAAGGGAGAAAGTACTCCGACAAATACCAATGCACACAAAGCAGCACGCTTACTGCTCCGGAAAATCCACCGAATCAGCACTGCATGAGGTAGTATCGTATATAGAAGACTCCCTTGAGAGTAAATCATCAACACTGGGCGTCTTTATAGACATCGAAGGTGCCTTCGACAAGACGACCTTTGTAAGTATCGAAAGAGCCCTGCAAAAGCATAAAGTACACCCCACTATGGTAAGTTGGATAGTGAATATGCTACGACACAGGGCTATACAAATTACAGTGAACTCTACATCTAGAGGGATCGCAGCCAAAGGATGTCCGCAAGGGGGGGGGGTTTATCTCCGCTCCTGTGGAATCTCGTGGTGAACGAGCTCATAGATGTACTCACTAGAGAGAGATACTTCACTGTAGGTTACGCTGACGACCTCACCATACTGGTAAGTGGCAAGTTCCTAGGTACAATAACAAACCTGATGGACAACGCCTTGAGGATCGTCGAAAAATGGTGCATCAGACATGATCTCACGGTAAATCCCACGAAAACAGAAATGGTTCTGTTCACCAACAAACGCCAAATAGATAATCTGAAACTCCCACAGCTCTTTGGCACAAAACTTTCCTTAGCAAATGAAGTCAAGTACCTGGGGGTCACACTGGACAGCAAACTGCTATGGAATAAGCACCTCACACAAAAAATCAGTAAGGCCACCATTGCATTCTGGCAATGCAAACGAATGATCGGTAAGAAGTGGGGACTCTCACCGAAAATCATACATTGGCTCTACACCACAGTCATAAGACCACGGGTAACGTATGGCGCAATAGTTTGGTGGCCCAGGGCCGAACTAGCTTCAGCCATAGATAAAATGCAGCAGTTCCAGAGAGCGGCGTGTTGCGCCATCACGGGATGCTTTCGCAACACACCCACAGCAGCGATGGAAGCAATGCTCTGCTTACCGCCTCTGGACCTGTTCGTTCACCAGGAAGCGGCCGCCGCGGCGGCACAACTTCAGGCGTCAAAACAATGGACGCGCTCAAGGGTAGGTCATAGGCGCATACTGGAGGACGCAATAGAGTATGAACCTCTCGTGGAAGCCCCTAACGACAAGATACCGAAAACATACGTGTTTGACCGTAAGTACAATATATCGCTGGCAGAGTCCGCCAAGGACCACTCCGGTATAAGAGAACTCTGAGTGTACACGGATGGATCCAAAACAGACCACGGATCAGGAGCAGGCACCTACTCCCCGGAGCTCAACATACACTCATCAATACCTTTAGGGTCTCATGCGTCAATCTTCCAATGTGAGTGCATAGGTTTAATTAATGCCGCCAATGCAATCGACTCCAGGAAAATTGAGCACAACCACATCAGGCTCCTCTCCGATAGCGCAGCAGTGCTAAAAGCTCTGAAGAGCACCACAATCGACTCTGGGCTGGTGCTTCAATGCCACCAGGGGCTACAAAAGCTGGCCCTAACACACAAGGTAAGCCTTCAGTGGATAAAAGGTCACAGCGGATCGAGCGGCAATGATGCAGCTGACGAACTGGCCAGATTGGGTTCCAGCACCACACCGGTGGGACCAAGCCCGATTATACCAATACCATTCTACCAGGTAAGGGCATGGCTGAGACAACGCACGAAAGAGCGGCATGAAAAGAGATGGGCACAAACAGTAAGTTGCAGGCAATCAAGGGAAGCTCTACCGAGACCCAGGCCAAAACTAGCTAGAACGTTGCTACATCTGAATAAAGGTGATCTACGAACCATGGTAGGCACAATAACGGGTCATTGCACAGTAAATAAGCACTTGAATGTCTTAGGTATCACGGACAGCACGCTGTGCAGAGCGTGCCTGTTAAAAGAAGAAACCATAGCTCACGCAATCTTGGAGTGCGAGAGCCTGGTTACATACAGAGTCAACATACTTGGCAGCCCCACAACACTCCGGGAAGCGTGTGAGGACCCGAAGAGGATCCTGCGCTTCTGGTCGGAGCTGGGTTGGCTGGAGTGACAGCCAACACTCACGTACAATGGGTCCAGTGGCGGACCTAAGTGCGGAAAATGGGAGCCCAAGAAGACTGAAGACTAAATTCACATAGGATGGACTGCCCGAGAGTTTATGCAGATGGGTGTCCAGCTTTCTGGCCGGTAGAAGCATCAGGGCCGTCGTTGACGGCAGTTTCAGGGCACATCTCTTTCCATCTCCAAAAGTATAGGGATTCTTGGCGTTGACATCTCCAGAGACGTTCAGTTCTGTAGTCATAAGGAGGACAAGGCTAAGCTGGCGTCCAAGAAGCTAGGTGTGCTCAACAGGGCGCGGCGGTACTTCACTGCTGCGCAAACACTGCTTCCGGGTACATCTGGTGGGGCCGTATGCTTGTCTGCCACTCTAGTGGTATAAAAATAAAAAAAAACCTAAAACTACATGTTAAAACTTTCTAGTTACCGTTCTAATTCACAAAATATTGTAGGTACCGTTCTAATTTACCTAGAACTACCTGTTAAAATATTGTATTGTACACAATATTTCCGATCATTCGAAACTGCATAAAATCGTTGTACATTTATTCTATTTATGTAATAAATATGATCATCGCTTACGTATAAAATTCACCACGCAAGTGGAACCGCGAGCATCGCCTAGTTTTATTATATCACCTAAAAGCCACGTGGGTTGGTTACACGCCACACTGTAAAATAATTATTTTCTGTGCAAACAGGGCTGACATCATCAAGATTTAGATTCAGATTTAATTCTTTATTGCACACAGAAAAAATACATTACTATTAAATACTAAGAACAATGGTGTACAAAAGCGAGATTAACTCAACACTGAGTTTTCTCCCAGCAAACCTTTGGGTGAAGGGAAAAGCGCAACGGAATTGTGTCAAGGACGAATTGTGTCCCTGAACTTGATTATATCTTAACTAAAAGAGAACAGAGAGCCCTTAAGCAATGATTGTAAATTAATAGAATTTAATTTAATTACAATCCGTACCCATATCAAAATCTGTCCATAAAACCAAACAAAATCAAAAATGTTTTTTATCAAGTATATCCGCCTGGTGCCACTATAATCGCGGGTATATTAGGTATATTTCTGGTATACCGTCACAATACCAGAAATTATAATGCCTTTACTCAAAATATCGTAGCCCAAAATACCCGAAATCGAAATATCAATATTCAAAAGGCAAATATTTATAATATAAATAATTTAAAATGCCTTACGGTCGAATAACCGAAGCCCAAAAAATAAATTTATCAAATACCTTATCCTAAAATGTTCAAACACAAAATACCTTTTTTTAACATGATTTAAATCCTACATGGATGCTATACAGGGTTACAGGAAAAGTCGTGCTAGATCCGTTAAGGGCGTGGAGTACCCATTATTTCTGACTAATTTCACTATGAAACACCCTACCCTAAACTTAACCCTGTTCGAGATATTCGACTTTTAATATTTTTATTGAAAATTGCCGATTTTTAGGTTACAAAATTTTTTATTGCTATTTTGGGCGCCTTATTTATTATTTTTGTTGCATTTTGACATGTGTAATAAGATGCTCCAAAACGTCAATCATTGCAATAGTGCATAAATTAATTGAACATGTCGTAGAAGACAAGTGAAAGTTAAGAAAATAAAAAAAATAGTAACAAGTTTATTTTTCTCTAAGGGATATGTAAAAAAAATATTACGGCAGTCGTTCGGCAGATGTTTTTCAAAATATCTACATTTCATCAGCTATCTAACGACGTATAGCAATGTAGGGTTGTATTTAAATTCATTGAAAAAAACTTAGTTTCAAAAGCGACAGTGGAGCAGAAAATTAATACTTAGCCCTAAAAAGTATAATAAAACAATAGGAAAAGATGAAATGTCATTTATTAAACAAGGTTTTTACACAACTTTTTCATACTCTACAGTTCATGTTCAACATGGCCGCCTCGGTTATGAATACATTTTCGCATCCTTCTACGGAGACCAGTCTTTACTACTCCAGTGGTCAATGTTGTCCTCATTTGATTGGCTGCGTCCACAATCCTTTCTCTTAATTCTTCCACAGACGAAACTGGATTTGGCTCGCTGTACACAAGACTTTTCATAACCCCCCACACATGAAAATCCATTCCGGTCCAATCCAGTCCGGACTTCTTGCTGGCCATGGCAACGGCCCACCTCGTCCTATCCATTTATTTGGGTAAGTTGTGTCCAGCCAGTCTCGGACACTTCTTCTGAAATGGGCAGGGCAGCCATCATGCTGGAACCACATGTCCCTGATTAAGTTTAGTGGCAGATCATCCAGCAGATCATTTAAGTCTCCTTTTAAAAAGTTTTCGTATGTTTCCCCATTTAAAGTGTCCGGGAGAAAGTAAGGTCCAATTAAATAATTGGAGATAATGCCCATCCACACATTCACGCTGAATCGACGCTGGGACCCCGTCACTCTTTTCTTATTGGGATTCTTCAGTGCTTTTGGGGCCTAGTAATGTGCGTTGTGATAATTTGTTATTCCATCTTTATCAAATTTGGATTCATCTGTCCACAAGATGTTTTTTAAAAAATTAGTTAATTTAGAGAAAAATAAACTTGTTACTATTTTTTTTATTTTCTTAACTTTCACTTGTCTTCTACGACATGTTCAATTAATTTATGCACTATTTCAATGATTGACCTTTTGGAGCATCTTATTACACATGTCAAAATGCAACAAAAATAATAAATAAGGTGCCCAAAATAAAAATAAAAAATTTTGTAACCTAAAAATCGGCAATTTTCAATAAAAATATTAAAAGTCGAATATCTCGAACAGGGTTAAGTTTAGGGTAGGGTGTTTCATAGTGAAATTAGTCAGAAATAATGGGTACTCCACGCCCTTAACGGATCTAGCACGACTTTTCCTGTAACCCTGTATATCTGTGAATGGTTAACACCCCGACTCGGATAGGTTAGGTTAGAAGACTAAGGCTAAGAACTCATGGAGCGGTTTTCACCCGCACCCACCGCGTTTACGGGCCCGCAGCTTCTGCAGAGTGCAGATATATATGTAAAAAAATAAAGCACATTTCACGACGCGTTTTACGGCCGCCGTTTGCGCGTTTGTTTGCGGGGCCCGCTGCACCGGCGGGCAACTAGTAGAATCGCGCGGGCCGCGGTTACCCGCATCCTCGGCGGGTTGCGCCCGCGCGCTCTGCGGCCGGGCGGCGCGGCGCGGCTGGGCGAGGGTACAGAAATCCAACGCCATTTTGCTCCAGTTACTTGCGGCATCGGACGTGTTTTGTGTGCACGTTCAACAAACATTATAAAATGGAAATCGAGGTCGATCTACTTATTACTTTAGTGCAAGAAAGGCCAGTTCTATGGGATAAGAGCTTAGAAGAATATAAGTATAAGAATTTAACGTGTCCATGGCAGTTTGGATTTCAACTGATCGTTAACTGCCCGTCTTTTGTCTTGCGATTATCACCCGCCACGTTTGCGGGCGATAATCGCAACCGCGACGGCTGTGTAAACGCGCAAATAACCGGTCTCGTGAGTTTAGAAATAAAACCGCAGTTCCTCAACCGCGGCGGCAACGGTACAAAATCGCTTCGTGAGTTCTTAGCCTAAGGCGGGAGCAAAGCGAAGCGGAGCTCCCGTCTTAGCCTTCGTGGTTATTTTTTTTTTGATTTTTCGTTAGCCCACTGTAGTACTTTTGCAACTCTGAATCAAAGTGTTTTAACATGAGGTAAATCCTACATGGATACTATGCCGGACTCCTCCTACCGACTAAAAACCACACGAATCCTACATAACAGCCTACAGTTGGGAGCCCCGGGTAAGCCCTCAGAAGGATACCCAAGGACCAACAGACCTACGGCTACAACTGCGGCTTCACTTGAGGGGGGGGTGTAAATAAGTTAAAGCCAAATAACAAAACGTGTGAGTGACAGTGACACATTGTATTCTATTTTCGGTATTTTAAATGAAGGATATTTGAAAATTTGTATTTTGTATTCTGATAATAATAATTATTTGTATTTTAAATTTAGACATTTTACGGTAAGGTGTACTGAAATAAGGTATTTTGAATGTTAAGGTATTTCGAATTCGGGTACTTTCGTCTAATGCATTTTAAGTAAAGGCATTTTGATTTCTGGTATTTTAATATATAACCATATTTCTGTATACCTAATATACATTGATCTTGTATCTGGATAAACTATCAAACTACGTTTAGCAAATATCGTATTTTATATTTTTGTAAAGTGTTGTAAAGTTAAGAAACGTGGAATAAACATATTATTATTATTCCCTTTATTTACATCTATAAACTTATTAATTTAAATTTTTAAATACATTCTAAAAATAAAAAAAATATATTAAAAAATATAAAAAATAGCGTCCCACCGGCATCGGGTACAGGGACCAAGCTACCGGTGGTTAGGGCTGCAGAGACAGGAACCTCCTCACGATACGTGCCGTGTCTAGAAGTACCACCTTTTGCATCTGGCCCTTGACCCAACTACCTAACGCGAGCCTCTTGAGATGTTGATCGAGGCTCTTGGCAATTAGACCGTGTGCTGATACGACTATCGGAACAATAATCGCTGAATCTACATCCCACATGTCGACAACCTCGTGAGCCAAGTCCAAATATTTTAATTGTTTGTCTTTTTCGGCTTTCACGAGGTTTTCGTCATGTGGAACCGTGATATCAACGATTATTGCGAGGCGCTCTGATCGATCTATTACCACTATATCAGGCTTATTGGCTACAATAGTCCTGTCAGTGATAATAGATCGATCCCAATACAACGTGGCACGACCATTTTCAAGAACTGGGTCGGGCACATACCTGTAATACAGTACCTCCAAATTCACAAGTTTATATTTTAGTGCAAGTTGCTGATGGACAATCCTGGCCACTTGGTTGTGTCTATGCAAATAGTCGCCGTTGGCAAGACGAGAACAACCAGAAATAATATGTCTGAGAGATTCACCGGGTAGGTGGCATGCCCGACATATGTCAACCGTACCATCTCTCAAAATATATTTCCGATAGTTATTCGTCATAACAAGTTCGTCTGTAATTTGTAACACTCTGCAATACTCACCAACACATTATCCATACGTTCTAGTATAATACTCTCTTTTTGTCTCGTGATAACGAGGATTTCATACATTAAGCACATTAACACAAAGATATTAAACTCGATATCTTTCTGTCGTTTTATTCCGTGTTTACATCCAGTCACAATACTACACATACACATAGGTTAGACGTCGTGAATCTGACATTGTCATTTTGACAGTGACAATGACTGATCCTTGTCAACGAAATAGTTTAGGAATAAAAAAAAAGAACATAAAAAAAAAATAGTTTTATTTAGTGTACAATAAATCTAGATTAGAGTAAATAATAGGTATATTAAATTAGTAAACAGATTTGGAACTAATGATAATTTATATATAGTTTACGAGCGGATCAATTTCGGAGTGGTCACACCAGAATTCACGTTCCGCGTAACGTAGAACATTATGTCAAATAGTGGATAAAATATTCGCTTAAGAGGATAGGATGCTTAATGTACAGGATAGTTTTAGCTTCAGTTAATGACATGGCGTTAATGCGATAAAGCCCTAATCGTGTATGGCGTATGAGAAGTGGAGGAATAAAAGTCACGAACGGAACGTGAGGGATGAGTGAAATGAAACGGACCGTGGATGTAACTGACCAAGCGGGTTTGGCTTGGTGGGAAGGGGAAGAGACGAAAAGCAAAGATGGAGGCAGTCGGCATTTTTTTCTCTCGAGCGAGAAGACCCGTAAGGTGTCTCTTCAAGAGCAATTCGTACCATCACAGGACCCGCAAAAAGGTATTTATAAGCTAGATAGACCTTGTAATAATCGCGGTCTGTGAAGTGCGTGCTGATTGCTAATGACGCGTAACTTTTGTTGTAGCGGGTCTTTGGAGTACCTACCTATTATTGCTGGGAATACCTGTCCGTCCCTTGGCGGAATCCCAACACGGAGGAATTCTTCCCCGTGAACCCATCAGCGTGGGACGCGTGATCCACAGACGGGACTGCGCGCCGCTGACGAGCCCGGCTTTGTAGCGGTAACCGGTTCTCGCACCGGCATTTTTTATTCTCTTTTTTACGCCACGTGCATTTCTTTTTCACTACTTGGCACCAAGGAGGGCCACCAGGATTCTTCTTATACATCCATACGCGAGGTTGATTACTGCATCTCGTTGGTTAGCGGTGCCTACGCGATAGTCCACCGACAGTTTAACAACGTAGTTCACCTTCAGGAGGCTGCATAACGATCCGAGAATGTAACTAGATTTATTTAGCCTTTAAATCATAGATTATAATAATGTTAACCAGAATGGATCCATCTCTAGGTCGCTAGATTAAAGTATATTTTGTTAGCCACGTCACAAGGTGATGTTTAGTTAATTGTGTCAAATGAAATAATTTCATCGCATCGGCGCAAGAGCCGGCCAGGTCAATAGATCTGATATAAGTTTATAGCAAGTAAGTAAAGTGTGTGTAGATATAAGTATTCTAACTGGAGTAATACTGGTACATCCTGCTATATATATATAGGCTAAGTAGTGCGTTTGATATACCACAAGGCCTATGGTTTTTGTATTGTAGACCATTAAACGTGGTGATAATAATATACACTGGTTTTTCTTTCACGAACTCACTGCAACAGGGGTTTACTAGCCAGACAACACGGCCCTTAACCTAAAAGGTCCACTGTATCTCCGGCTGCTGTTATCCAGGTAATCTTCTTTTACAAATCAAACTATTGTAACACGGGACTTGGGAAGTCCACACCGACACCCTTGACGCCCGTTACGTTACATGGCGCCCGAACAGGGACCTTCTTAGCGGTCAACACATTATCCATACGTTCTAGTATAATACTCTCTTTTTGTCTCGTGATAACGAGGATTTCATACATTAAGCACATTAACACAAAGATATTAAACTCGATATCTTTCTGTCGTTTTATTCCGTGTTTACATCCAGTCACAATACTACACATACACATAGGTTAGACGTCGTGAATCTGACATTGTCATTTTGACAGTGACAATGACTGATCCTTGTCAACGAAATAGTTTAGGAATAAAAAAAAAGAACATAAAAAAAAAATAGTTTTATTTAGTGTACAATAAATCTAGATTAGAGTAAATAATAGGTATATTAAATTAGTAAACAGATTTGGAACTAATGATAATTTATATATAGTTTACGAGCGGATCAATTTCGGAGTGGTCACACCAGAATTCACGTTCCGCGTAACGTAGAACATTATGTCAAATAGTGGATAAAATATTCGCTTAAGAGGATAGGATGCTTAATGTACAGGATAGTTTTAGCTTCAGTTAATGACATGGCGTTAATGCGATAAAGCCCTAATCGTGTATGGCGTATGAGAAGTGGAGGAATAAAAGTCACGAACGGAACGTGAGGGATGAGTGAAATGAAACGGACCGTGGATGTAACTGACCAAGCGGGTTTGGCTTGGTGGGAAGGGGAAGAGACGAAAAGCAAAGATGGAGGCAGTCGGCATTTTTTTCTCTCGAGCGAGAAGACCCGTAAGGTGTCTCTTCAAGAGCAATTCGTACCATCACAGGACCCGCAAAAAGGTATTTATAAGCTAGATAGACCTTGTAATAATCGCGGTCTGTGAAGTGCGTGCTGATTGCTAATGACGCGTAACTTTTGTTGTAGCGGGTCTTTGGAGTACCTACCTATTATTGCTGGGAATACCTGTCCGTCCCTTGGCGGAATCCCAACACGGAGGAATTCTTCCCCGTGAACCCATCAGCGTGGGACGCGTGATCCACAGACGGGACTGCGCGCCGCTGACGAGCCCGGCTTTGTAGCGGTAACCGGTTCTCGCACCGGCATTTTTTATTCTCTTTTTTACGCCACGTGCATTTCTTTTTCACTACTTGGCACCAAGGAGGGCCACCAGGATTCTTCTTATACATCCATACGCGAGGTTGATTACTGCATCTCGTTGGTTAGCGGTGCCTACGCGATAGTCCACCGACAGTTTAACAACGTAGTTCACCTTCAGGAGGCTGCATAACGATCCGAGAATGTAACTAGATTTATTTAGCCTTTAAATCATAGATTATAATAATGTTAACCAGAATGGATCCATCTCTAGGTCGCTAGATTAAAGTATATTTTGTTAGCCACGTCACAAGGTGATGTTTAGTTAATTGTGTCAAATGAAATAATTTCATCGCATCGGCGCAAGAGCCGGCCAGGTCAATAGATCTGATATAAGTTTATAGCAAGTAAGTAAAGTGTGTGTAGATATAAGTATTCTAACTGGAGTAATACTGGTACATCCTGCTATATATATATAGGCTAAGTAGTGCGTTTGATATACCACAAGGCCTATGGTTTTTGTATTGTAGACCATTAAACGTGGTGATAATAATATACACTGGTTTTTCTTTCACGAACTCACTGCAACAGGGGTTTACTAGCCAGACAACACGGCCCTTAACCTAAAAGGTCCACTGTATCTCCGGCTGCTGTTATCCAGGTAATCTTCTTTTACAAATCAAACTATTGTAACACGGGACTTGGGAAGTCCACACCGACACCCTTGACGCCCGTTACGTTACATGGCGCCCGAACAGGGACCTTCTTAGCGGTCAACACATTATCCATACGTTCTAGTATAATACTCTCTTTTTGTCTCGTGATAACGAGGATTTCATACATTAAGCACATTAACACAAAGATATTAAACTCGATATCTTTCTGTCGTTTTATTCCGTGTTTACATCCAGTCACAATACTACACATACACATAGGTTAGACGTCGTGAATCTGACATTGTCATTTTGACAGTGACAATGACTGATCCTTGTCAACGAAATAGTTTAGGAATAAAAAAAAAGAACATAAAAAAAAAATAGTTTTATTTAGTGTACAATAAATCTAGATTAGAGTAAATAATAGGTATATTAAATTAGTAAACAGATTTGGAACTAATGATAATTTATATATAGTTTACGAGCGGATCAATTTCGGAGTGGTCACACCAGAATTCACGTTCCGCGTAACGTAGAACATTATGTCAAATAGTGGATAAAATATTCGCTTAAGAGGATAGGATGCTTAATGTACAGGATAGTTTTAGCTTCAGTTAATGACATGGCGTTAATGCGATAAAGCCCTAATCGTGTATGGCGTATGAGAAGTGGAGGAATAAAAGTCACGAACGGAACGTGAGGGATGAGTGAAATGAAACGGACCGTGGATGTAACTGACCAAGCGGGTTTGGCTTGGTGGGAAGGGGAAGAGACGAAAAGCAAAGATGGAGGCAGTCGGCATTTTTTTCTCTCGAGCGAGAAGACCCGTAAGGTGTCTCTTCAAGAGCAATTCGTACCATCACAGGACCCGCAAAAAGGTATTTATAAGCTAGATAGACCTTGTAATAATCGCGGTCTGTGAAGTGCGTGCTGATTGCTAATGACGCGTAACTTTTGTTGTAGCGGGTCTTTGGAGTACCTACCTATTATTGCTGGGAATACCTGTCCGTCCCTTGGCGGAATCCCAACACGGAGGAATTCTTCCCCGTGAACCCATCAGCGTGGGACGCGTGATCCACAGACGGGACTGCGCGCCGCTGACGAGCCCGGCTTTGTAGCGGTAACCGGTTCTCGCACCGGCATTTTTTATTCTCTTTTTTACGCCACGTGCATTTCTTTTTCACTACTTGGCACCAAGGAGGGCCACCAGGATTCTTCTTATACATCCATACGCGAGGTTGATTACTGCATCTCGTTGGTTAGCGGTGCCTACGCGATAGTCCACCGACAGTTTAACAACGTAGTTCACCTTCAGGAGGCTGCATAACGATCCGAGAATGTAACTAGATTTATTTAGCCTTTAAATCATAGATTATAATAATGTTAACCAGAATGGATCCATCTCTAGGTCGCTAGATTAAAGTATATTTTGTTAGCCACGTCACAAGGTGATGTTTAGTTAATTGTGTCAAATGAAATAATTTCATCGCATCGGCGCAAGAGCCGGCCAGGTCAATAGATCTGATATAAGTTTATAGCAAGTAAGTAAAGTGTGTGTAGATATAAGTATTCTAACTGGAGTAATACTGGTACATCCTGCTATATATATATAGGCTAAGTAGTGCGTTTGATATACCACAAGGCCTATGGTTTTTGTATTGTAGACCATTAAACGTGGTGATAATAATATACACTGGTTTTTCTTTCACGAACTCACTGCAACAGGGGTTTACTAGCCAGACAACACGGCCCTTAACCTAAAAGGTCCACTGTATCTCCGGCTGCTGTTATCCAGGTAATCTTCTTTTACAAATCAAACTATTGTAACACGGGACTTGGGAAGTCCACACCGACACCCTTGACGCCCGTTACGTTACAAATTGCACAGACAAAACCTTCTGTTTCGCCGAACAAATCACCGTAACGTAGCCAGGAGACAGATGCTGTTAAATCTACATCAGGCCCGTGTAAGGCCCGATAAAATCGTCCATGCAGCTCTTTGCTCTGCCATATCTCCTTGCGATCCGTAGTTGATAGTATTACTGGTTTGTGCCAGTTCTCTTTGGCAAGAGCAAGAGGGGTCAGTTCGTTATCCATTGCTACCACATCCCGATGCATACCCACGTCAGCATGAAGGAAATATTCCCTAAGGTTGTATACCTCACGATTGTGTAAGGTCTTGGCATTTAAAAAGCCGCGTCCTCCACACTTTCGTGGGATATACAACCTCATTACAGACGAACGCGGGTGATGCATTCGGTTTATGGTCAATAGTGAACGGACTTTCCTATCCAGGGCGTCTAATTCAGTCTGAGTCCATCTAAGTATGCCGAAGGAATAGATTAAGATTGGCATGGCCCAACCGTTGATAGCCCGCACCTTGTTACCGCCCGATAAAAGACTTTTCAGTACTTTTTTCAGGCGGCCAAAGAAACGGTTCACCAAAGTTTGTTTCATGCCAATCTCTGTAATACCTAATGCCTGCGACATACCCAGATACTTATAGGTTTCAGTCGCGGAGATGGATTTAAGTTTTGTGAAATCTGAAAGATGTACTCTTTCAGATTCCACAATTCGTCCCTTCTTTACATGCATGACAGCGCATTTATCTACACCAAATTCATTTTGATAGAATTACTGAAAGTTTCTGTGACTTTTAGTAACTCTATCAAGTGGGAATCGGTGGAGGCAAATAATTTCAAGTCACCCATGTAAAGAAGGTGGGAAACAACTTGACCTCCTCTCCTGAACTGATAGCCTAGCCCTGAACCCTCCAGTAAGGTACTGAGAGGATTCAGCGCCAGGCAAAATCATAAGGGACTCAGGCTGTCACCCTGAAATATACCCCTCTTGATCCTGACAGGCTCGCCATTCCCAAGAACCTGACGACATCCTGGATATACAAGAGCTGTTGTCTATTGCCCCATACATGCCAGAAGGTGCTAAGAGTTGCATCAACTTTATACAACTCCAGCACCCTCAACAGCCATGTATGTGGCACTGAATCGTAGGCTTTCTTGTAATCAATCCAGCATGTCGCCAGATTTTTTCGGTTACGGCGAACCTGCTGGTTAATGGCCATGTCAATAATAAGGAGTTCCTTAGTACCACGTGACCCGCTTCTACGCCCATTTTGAGAGTTAGACATTATAGAATTATTGTCAATATGAGTTGCTAATTTAACTCTCAAAATAGATTTAAGAAGCTTATAGACCGTTGGTAAACAAGTTATCGGTCTATAATTTTTAGGGTCCGTAGTACTACCAAATTTTTGGAGAAGGTGGGTTAATCCCGAAGTCATAAAAGATGGAAGCTACCCTGACTCAAGTAATGTCTGGAAGCAGGATGCCAAACAAGCATGTGAGCTACAGAACCAATTCAGCCAAAAATTGTGCAGTCCGTCCGGCCCAGTTGACTTCCAATTGGGCAACGAACGAACCGCACTGGCAATGTCGCTAGATGTTATTAGGACTGGTCCTAATAAAAAGAAATGGTTCCGTAGCTCACATGCTAGTCTATACAGACTATGGAACCAGTTCCATAGTCTGTATAGACTCACATGACAGCTCGACATCCCGCATCCACTCACACTCTGTATGACCAACAGGTACCGACCAAATGCCTCGCCAAAATGCACTTGTGGCTTCGGCATCCGGTAGGCAACCATTAGTCACACTTGAATCGGGTTGTTCCCATCTCCTATACACCCACCTCTCATCTTTTTGGCAGAGCGATTCTGATTATAGCGGTCCACTCTTTTCTTCTACCTCCGTATACGGCTTGCCCACGCATAAATTTTCTGCTTTAAGTAGTCAATACGTTCTGTGACCCGTATTGTGTATTCGCGAGGACTAATATCAGTCCCCGCGAATGCACGAGTCACAAAACGCATGACCCTAGGACGAGTATTACCCGCCCTGAAGCATCTTAGCTTGCTGATGAGGACCCTAGTCTCGGCGATGCGACGCTCAATTCTGCATTGCCAGACTGGAACAGAGTTAGGTCTAGTATCTGGCTCAAATTTTGAAAATTTTACACCAGCCACTTGACATAATGCTACAGCCGCGTAATACAGAATTGAGTGTGCATGACAAATTTCTACACAAGTAGTAAAATAACTTGACAGAATCGAATCCAGGGCACCCACCAGCGCCAAATTCTTTTTATGCGTAGGCAAACGCGGTATACGTGGACGACATATGGGATCACAGAACCTATACTCCTGAATCGCTCGTTCCAAAAAACTCCTTAATTCGTCATTGTATTGGGTACTTACCGTTGTAACAACATCATCCACTACTTCGTCAATGGGCACGATAGGTGGTAATTCGTTAATAATCACTGCACTAGTTACACTAGGTTGAGACAAAGTAGGGATGACAATGTTACACTGTGCTTCTGAGCGAAGCCTCTCAAGCACAGCATCATCCAACATATGACTACGTTGTATGACCCGCACTTGATCCGATAGCCGTTGTGCCGAAACGTTGACCGTTGGTTCAAGAGCCTGAAACAAAGGCAATAAACGAACACGGTACGCAGTGTGGTTAGTTCCTCCCTCTGTAGCCGCAAAATATGCCCGCATGACGTTTTCATTCATGGATGAATTCCATCGCATGCGGCGCACATTACCATCGGCAGCGGGGGCCCTATTCGAGGCCGGTGGGCCTCGGGGTCCTAAGCAGGTCGGTGGCCGGGTCCTCCCCTGCTGACGTACAGGTGTTGGCGATGTCGGCGGGGAGAAGTACTCGTCGCTTGATGACGAGCTCGACGCCTCAACAGCAATTGGTACCTTGTGCTGCGAGGCGGAGCTGTGCGACGAGTCCGGAGGTGTTGTAAGTGCATTTCGTCTTCTGGCTTCCGCTCTCGTGATCATTGTATAATTTTTCTACATATTGTAATTTTTGGATGACATGACATATTATTATTATTATTTTGTCCTAAGTTAACTTGTAGGTAGGCAGTTAGTAATTCATGGAATAATTTAGACAGTACTTCATAAAGTCTCCTCAGCCTACGCTACAATACGAATACAATAGAATTAGTGCATATTAGCACAGTTATCGTGCACAATGCATTAACTATAAACACCTATACACTTGTTTAACTGTACTTTAAATTATTATTAGTTTACTTTACCACTACGCTAGTTCTTATTTGCCTAACTACATAGCACAATTAGTTCAGCGTAGCTTGAGCTCAGAAAAGTATTGTTTGAGCTGCGCTGCTTAAGAAGTCGTTATGAGATGTGATGATGACTTTTATCTTGTAGGTGGGTACCTTCGCACCTACATTCAAATTCAAAATCGTCGTTTGTCAATTTATAACACAAGTAAATGTCTTCATATAGATTTCAGGTTATGCTAACAACCACAGAGGATTCTAGGTACCAATAATACAAGAGTCAACTCGTGGAATAAACATATATTTCAATATGCTACAGTCATTATAAAGCCATAATATAACATCATAATAAGGGCCATAAAACAAAGATTCTGTGCAGAAAAGCAAAAACATTGTTCAAATCTGAAAATCGAGCAGTAACAACAGTTAATAATAGCAGTCAGCATGCAGTAAATTCCAAACTACTTGTTCTACTTATAATTTTTAGTCATTTACTAGGCTTCGGAACATAAACATTTCAAATTAAAACATTAGAAACCTCAAAAGCTACTTTAATGCAAAAGAATCACCAATTGTCATCAAATAGAAAACCTGTGAGTTTGGGAAAAAGAAAAACTTACTGTGACATTGTAATATAACATGGCAAAAAAAATCTAGAAACGCAACTAATATTTAGCATGATGAACACATTGTCTAAATCATCAGTTCCGAACCTGGGGGTAATTACCCCCGCGGGGGTAAAAGCGCTATGGGCTCTATGGGGGTAACGGAGATGGTAACTTAAATAGATGAACAAGCCGAAAAAGAAAATGATTTTATGTTTAAAATAAAGCAACAGTTTGTAGGTAAGTACCTACTCGGCATGGCGATCTCTCGTGTTCGTAAAATCGCGGTAAAGTGAAGAGCGACGCTTCCCCGCATCGTCCCCCGCGACGTCCGTCCGTGGACGAGCATTTTGCAAGTGCAGCGGCTCATTTATTCGAACACGAACTCGCGTTTTTTTTTATGCACAAAAACAGAATTAACACAGAGTTTTCTTAATATGATAAGTAACAATAACAATGTCTCGAAAAAATGAAAATAGCTTCCGTTGTCCCCACGCAAAATTCTTAAAGATATTAACAAGTAATATAAAAAACAGATTTAAAGTGGAAAAATTTTGTTACATGGTTTGTTCCGCACTAAACTTCTATAATTATTCGGATTATTAAAGGTACGGTAAACAGAAATGTGATTTATCTATCAATAATTTATTTATTATCATTTGTTTGTAACAGTGATATTCAAGTTTAATTCTATTGTGATATAATATTTTTCAATATCTGTTGTTTTAGTTTTGGTGAAATGGCTTCTACATCCAGCAAAAAACGCTCCTATAAAGTAGTATTTCTACAATGGGGTTTCACGAGTATTGACAGTAATATAGAAAAGCCTCAATGTGTTATATGCAAGAAAGTGCTTAGTCCAGAGAGCATGAAATCGAGCAAATTGAAAGAACATCTCGAGAAAGTTCACAAGGAGTTTGCAGGTAAAGATTTTGACTTTTTAAGAGGAAAGAAAACCTCTTAATGTCTTCGCGATTGGATTCCACGGGTAATTTACAAAAGGAGTGGCCAAAATTGTGGCCAAAATTAAACAAATATAACTCTGATACCACAATTCGAAGTCGCATTTCAGAGATGAGGTTGAACATTTTGGCGACCGTTATTTCTGAAATTAAAGAGAGTCCCATATACGTACTACACTACTACAGTTAGCGAGTCCACGAATGTAGCTCACAATTACTGGTTTTTACTAGGTACATTCAAGATTATGATGTCAAGAAGGAATATTTGTACTGTAAGTCTTTGCCCACTACCACTCGCGGCGAAGACGTATTCCAAACGCAGAAACATTTTACTGACGAAAATGAACTGGACTGCCTTTTTGCCTTCGAACGCACATAAAGTATTAGCTGACATTATAAAAATAGGTGTTTGAACTATACATTTTTATTTCACTAAAAATAAACAGTCCTTCCTGCTAGCAGTGCCAGCGCACACGATAATCTCAAGGCCGACACTGGTGACACAATGGGGGATTTCATGAAACCAAGCAGTGACAGAGCTCTATGGGGACAATATAGCACTCTCCTTCTCACACGAAGTGTGAACTACAGTAAAATCAAGTGAAATGTGGTCGCCGGCGATGCTAGCGCCGCTAGCGGGGGCATGCCCCCCACAAAATTGGCACAATTAATTCTTAAGAACGCTTCTATGTACGCGTGTATTCATTGTTTGGGTGGAATTACTACAAAATTTATGATGAACCATAATGATGATACACAGTTTGTGAAAATCCGAAAGGACAAAACAACTTTACTAAGAAACGGATTTAAATATAATTTAAGCTGGAAAATCAAAAATGATACTACATTATGGAGGTTTTGGAAGCGTTCAGAATGTTCTGCGACCGTTACATGCAAGTCAAATCAAGTGATTTGTGACAACAAGCAACATACCTGTTTGGCAAATTGGATAATAAATGTGATATTGGCTTTTTTTTTACCGTGAGGGAAAATCCATCATGGATGCTATACCGGACTCCTACCGACTCAAAAACCTCACGTAACGCCCAACAGCCTATGGTTGGGAGCCCCGTCTAAGCCCTCGGATGGATGTCCCAGGACTAAGAACAGACCCCCGGCCGCCACTGTGGGGGTTATTCCGATTTGTCCCCCCGATCTGTCCCCTCGGGGCACAGATGGGACAAAAAGTTCGATCTGTCCCCCTTTGAGTAAGGAGGGGACAGCTGGAACCTTATTCACTAATCAACGGTTTCATCTGTCCCCCTATTAGCGTAAGGGGGACAGATGAAACTACTTTTTGCCTGTTTGTCCCCAATAAAATAAAATAAAGTAATTTTTAAGTTTTGCCACCCATTAAGTATAAGTATAAGAGATTGCTGTTAGCGATGAAGCCGCCCATTGTACATTAGTTGATACGCAATGTCTATAATTTGATGATTAATGGTGTACAATAAAGTAATTATTATTTGTATTAAATACTGATTCGGGTTTATAATCATTTGATTACTTCTAAATAAATCTTTAATATACCAATGTAATTGTTCCGTATGTTTGTCACCTAACTCCACCCAAACGGCTGAATAATTACTTTTTTTTAATGCATATTTCGATGGATTTCTGAATAGATTGATTACAGATGAGATTTCTGAAACAAAATATGTGTTATTTCAGACTATAATCTATTCTTGGTACAACTTTCGGATTTATAGTCCCTACCAAGAGTAAGTGAAAAAATATTATACGTAATTCTCGTAATTCTCAAATTTAAGTGACAAAAACCGTATAGGTTTTTGCCACCATTTCTAAAAAGTCTCTTAAATGAACGATCCGGACGAACTGTCCGAAACCTTCCCTACAAATTTACACTGTACATACAGACTTCGGAAATAAAGATAAAATAAACAATATTGTACCAGTACTATACGCAATAATGAGTAACAAGGATCAGAAAAGTTCCGAAATTTTATTTCAATTAATTAAGTCGCAAGTTCCAGATTGGAGTCCAAGAAATAGCAACAATAAATGCCATGAGAAATACATTTCCAAAAGTCATTATTAAAGGTTGCCTTTTCCTTTACAATCAAACAGTGGGGAAGAAAGGAGAAGCTGTGAGGTTAACAAAGTCTAAAATTTTGAGAAGACAGGTAGCATTGAGTGACGTTCTTCCACTGTTACCTCTAAACGAAATTTTAAATGGATGGTCATACACCGCATCTGAAAGTCCTGACGATGATCAGAGTAAAAAATTCGCATTTATATGATCAAACAGTGGATAAACCCGAAGGATAGCGATTTCAAAAAAAAAATGGTGTTTATAAAGAACGGCATCGCACTACAATTTTTTTAAAAGGCTGGCACCATGGCCTTAATAAGGTGGTTGAAAAAAAGAAACCCAACCTTAATATGCTATTACTCATCCTAGAAAAGGATTCAGGTTTTTAAAGAGTTGTATCCCAACAAATACAAAATAAATTACCTCCTACTATGATCGAGCAAAAAATAATATTAAGAGAGACGAATAAATACATAATTGTCAAATGCAGTTCGTAGCTGGTGAAATAAGTATTGACCATTTGTTGGAGAAGTTGAGGTAGAAATTTAATTTAATTTATTTAATATTTATTAGCTATGGAAAAGTTTTACAATTCTTACATAATTATTATAAAAGTTATAAACTAGGTCAATACTTATATTATGAATTAATACTGATTGTACTATATCTTCTACCGAGAATGATTTTAGATTGATAGAGATTTTCTTACTTTTTACATTTTTTAATTTTAACTTGAGATACGACAAAACAGAAAACTGATTTTTATTATATCTTAATACCTAATTACTAGGTGCATTGATTAAGATTTTATTTTTCTCTTTTTCGAATTATGATGTATGATATTAGAAGACTGATTTTTATTATTCCTTAATACTTATGTGATTTATATGACTGTGATTGTTTCATAGGGATATTATTATTGGTTGATTTTTTTTATTGTAATTTAGTTGAATTATGTATGATGTTATGTAAATATGTTAGAAGACTGATTTTTATCATACCTGAATACTTACTGTGTTTTATAGAACTGTGATTCGTTGATAAATATTTTATTATTGTTTGCACTTTTAAATTTTAACTTGGTTGAATTATGACGTATGATGTTAGAAGACTGATTTTATTATAACTGAATATTTACTGTGATTTATGAATCTGTGATTTGTTGATAGAGATTTTATTATTGTTTGCATTTTTTAATTGTAACTTAGTTCAAGACTGATTTTTATTGTACATGAATATTGTGATTATTCAGGTACAAAATTACTGTGATTTCTAGAACCTTGTTTTGCTGATAGAGATAGTATTGTTATTGTTTGTATTTTTAGGAATTATGACAAAATAGAAGACTGGTTGTTATTATATTAACACCTACTGTAATTTATGTGAATGTGACTATGCTAATAGATGCTAAATTAATAGTTAATTTAAATACAGATGATTAGTACACCCAAATCACTTATCTTTAATTGAATAAATACATACATACATATAGTCACACCTTTATCCCCGAAGGGGTAGGCAGAGGCATAGCATACGCCCACGTTTCTTCTTATAGGTTTATGTCCCATGTAATAGATGGTGAGCTTATTCCCTCCGGAACAGAATGTACAAAACGTAAAATGAGCACCACACGCAGAATTGCCGTGTTGAAATGGACGGTCGCGGGTCACCGCTACCCGCAGTTAAGATTTTTCAAGCCGCCTATAAGGCTTTCACCCTGGCTTAACGATTGTCATTTTGCTGACAACCGGGTTTCATTTCGAGTCTTCCTTCTCTACGCAATGGATCTTTATGCGAAAATGTTCCCTTAGTCGCCTCTTACGACACCCTCGGGATGTATTGGGGTGACGACATTTTGACTTACCCGTCGCAACGCGGGACCCCGTCGCCAAACGGGGCCTTTAATTTAATATAATATTGTATTCCTTATAAATTTATATATTGTTAAACCTCAGAAGAAAACACGGAGATGGCAGCACACTCGTTTATTCTCAACTATACAATTAATGAATTTAAAAACTAGGAAACCTAATACCGCGTGGCACAAGGAGGAACATTGTAACAGCGTCTGGGACTTGCAACCCAATCTGCAGGTTTGAAGCGGCCGCTTTTACTATGCGCATAAATGCTCACCTTCCACTGCTAACAATGCTCCCCATTGCCCGTATTATTATACTTTATCTACCGACGTCTAGTTTAAGACTGAGCCCCACAATATGGCGTAACATTCCCCACCCGGTCATTATTTAGTGTTGCCACTGCAGAAAGTAGCCGGACCTTACATATGCTAATAATTCTGTAACAGTCGGCCATCCTATGGGAACGAGTCCCTTCGTTCTAATTAACTATAATTTATATTTCAATTAAACATCGTTTTGTTAAATAATTGAACGTATCACTCGCATCATTCTTATAATCATCTATAGGTATTAAGATTTTTACTGTACGTGTATAATTACATACACCTCAACTACTACAGATTCTTCGACTATGGTATAGCTGCGTGGCTTAAAGGTTACTTCTTTCACCAGTAAGTCACACAACTGCGATGTCTCTTACCAATCTTGGGCGGCGAGGTCATTACGCCGATCTTGCCCGGCTCGAGAACACCCTTTACCACTATGGTATAGCCGGCCGCAAAGGTTACTTCTTTCACCAGAACGACACACAACTGCGATGTCTCTTACCAATCGTGGGCGGCGAGGTCGTTTACGCCAATCTTGCCCGGCTCGAGAACACCCGTCACTACTATGGTATAGCCGGCCGCAAAGGTTACTTCTTTCACCAGAACGACACACAACTACGATGTCTCTTACCAATCGTGGGCGGCGAGGTCGTTTACGCCAATCTTGCCCGGCTCGAGAACACCCGTCACTACTATGGTATAGCTGCATGCCGCAAAGGTTACTTCTTTCACCAGAACGACACACAACTGCGATGTCTCTTACCAATCGTGGGCGGCGAGGTCGTTTACGCCAATCTTGCCCGGCTCGAGAACACCCGTCACTACTATGGTATAGCTGCATGCCGCAAAGGTTACTTCTTTCACCAGAACGCAGTGGCGGGGCAAGACCTAAATTTGGTGTGGGCAAGACAGATTTCGCGAGGCCCTGTTCTCTGGCGCCAATAATAATAGTATCGCCTTAAGGAAGAAGCGCTCGTGGCCCCGCGGACTCAGTGTTCTATAAACGATCACTGCAGTAAGCAACTTTCACTATGGCCGGTCCATGGATGGGTGACCATCCATGTGATCACTTTGTGACACTTATTTGAGCGTTTCCGTGCTTCGGAAGGCACGTTAAGCCGTTGGTCCCGGTTGCCAGTAAAATGGCAGTCGTTAAGCCAAGTTGAAGGCTTTATTTCAACAGCAGGCAGTAACAACCTGCGCCTGTCCATTTAAAACACGGCAATGCGGCTCACAACGTATTACGTGGGACAAATTATACAAAAGGTAAAATGTGGGCATATAATATGCCTCTGCCTACCCCTTCGGGGATAAAGGCGTGATGATGAACCTAATCGCCTTAAGGAAAAACAATTTAAACCACAGAGGTTTACGTCAAATGTGGTTAGTGGGGTCACTCGTCCCAAAAAATCCAGGATAAAACATATATGTTGGTTCCACTACCTAAATGGGTCCAGGAGTATTTGTAAATCCTGTTGGACCCCTTAGTGGAACTTAGCCGTGGTACCAACAGTCCGGAAGGAATAAAACAAGGGATTCCCCGCACTGGTCGGCGGCGTACAGTGGATAGATTCATACAAATCGGCGGACATAAGAATCTTGAAAAACTTTTTACTGTTTTTACAAAAACTAATGATGCCAATGTGTTTATCTGAAATAGTCGAAAAATAGAAACACAATTTTGATTAGACTGCAATTTTAAAAAATATTCGACAAAAACTGATTTCAATGTATGGAAAAGTACATTAAAAAAGGGATAGCATGCGATTTTCTAGTGTTTTCTTATTTTAACGCTAATTTCTTGTCTACATTATTTCTAATTTTGTTTGATTATTGAATGTATATTTAATTTAATTGTCTTTGTTATATATTTTTGTTTAAGTATTTTAAGCTAATTTTTTTTTTTAAGTTTACGTAATTCTAATTTTGTTTGATTATTTGATGTACCTACTGTACATATGTACATGTTAATTGAATCGTTTCTGTTCTATATTTTTATTTATTTTAAGCTATTATTTTAAATCGACTTCAAAAAAGGAGGAGATTCTATGTTACGCGATAGCGGCGCCAATTATGGATGGATTTTGAATTTTTTTTTTGTTTGAATGAGGCTACTTCTGAGGTGGTCCCATATCCAGGGTATCAGGATCTGATGCTGGGATCCAGGAGAAATCGAGGGCAACCACCGAAAATTGTAGGGACAACTAGTGCGTTTTTTTAACTTTTTGATTAAGTACTTTAATGTACTACAATTTAATGAAGGTCTGGAGTCGATCTGGTGATGGAACCGAAAGACAGTCGAGGGAATTCCTTAACGGTTTACAGCAGTTACCTTGTGTTTCGACTTGATTGATTTGTGAATATTATATTGAATAAAATCTGATAAATCAAAATACATATTACTTTGTGCTAAGTAAATTTTATTTTTAAGGATTTGTATGATGTCGGTTCTATTTTTTATTTAAATTTTTTTATTACCACTTTTAGATAGATAGATAGATAGATATTCGTTTATTTGTCAGAATATTGTACAAAAAAGTTGTTACAAAGTTTCAATTTCCATAATATTCTGCCGTTTTCGGCGTACAAACATTGCGCTTAACAAAATAAAACATCACATTAATACAATATAGTGATAGGACAAAAAAAAAGACAGATTAGCTATGCCTACTGCTTACATTATATAGTTATAAAAGTCAAGATATGGTACATTATATGAATTAGATGTCAATATTTGCGTCAAATTGTTCATTTAAGTAGTCATTTACAGAATAATAACATTTTTCTAGAAGGAATTGAAATAATTTATATTTGAATGACTTATATGTAAGAGTTTTAAATTTATTAGGCAGTTTGTTGTATATACGCACAACCATACAATATACATTGTTTGAGAAAATTTTCAGATTTTGCTTCGGTATGTGTAGTTTGTGGATTCTTCTACTACTTGGTCTAGCTACAACATCATTATGCCGCTGAAATAAATTCGTATGACTGCGGACAAAGACACAACTTTCAAATATATATAGAGCCGGTAGGGGCAGAATTGATTGTGCTTTACAGATAGCCCGTATACATTTTTTCTGAGCACGGAATGCTGCAACAAGATTTACCGAGTTACCCCATATTATTAAGCCGTACCGTAAAATCGATGAGATATACCCATGATACGCACACAATGCTGCCTCAAAGCCAGCAACACGTGTTACTCTAAAGAGAACAAAAACAAATCTATCCACTCTATTACATAGTGTCTCAATATGGTCCTTCCAGTTACAATTTTTGTCTATATTTATACCCAAAAAATTAGTGTTTGGAACCTCTTCTAAAGTCTCGCCATTATGCTCCACCCGAAGTTTCGGACGCCTGCTATTATAAGTCTGAAACTGTATAAATTTGGTTTTCTTTATATTTATGTGCAGATTGTTAGTTAATGTATATAAATAAAAATTTGTTTTTATAAGTTTTTGTATTTATATATAACTATGATATACAAAGTGTAACAAAACTACCTGTTCAAATTTCGTAGTGGGTCTGGGCGTAGACACTCTCTCGCTTGAGGCCATGGTGCGAGCCATGCTCTCCAGCGGGAGTAAGTGGGACTGCGCCGCCTCTTTCTGCGAGCAGGTCATGCTCGCGAAGGAGGCGGCGGGCCGGGTGCGGGAGAGAACTCTTCCACCCGAGTTCCGCAGTCGGCGCCCTGGGCGCCGCCGACGTGTCTTCGCCGAGGACTATCGGCCTCCATGACCGGGGGTCTGAGGACGGTGAGAGGGCCGCTCACCGTCCTTACAGAAGCAGGCCCATGACGGCAGCGTGACGTGAGCACTCACGCACGCCCCCCCTTAGAAGCGGGGTCACACCCGAAATCCCCCATAGACGCGGGATTGCACCCGAACCACCCCCTGGGCGAGGCCGCATTGGCGGCCGTAGGTCTGTTGGGAGTCACGGGACATCCTTCCTGAGGGCTTACCCGGGGCTCTCAACCATAGGCTGTTGGGCGTTACGTGAGGCATAGCATCCTACGAGGATTTTCCCTCACGTTAAAAAAAAAAAAAAAAAAAAAACCTGTTCAAATTTCGTCACGTGACGTGGCATCAGTCAAGAAACATTACAAAAATGAAGAAAAAAAATCACATGAATACTTTAATCGTAAATCCGTTTTAAAGGTCCTATAAATTTTCATTATCACCCTTTCTATGGCTACTGAGCGGCAGTAGAAAGCGACAAAGACAGCCAGACGGGTGCTCCATGTTTGTTTTACCACGGCGACCATGTTACCTCGAATTGCCGCGGTAAAAAAGGAATTCTTAATGTGCGACAAAAATATTTTTTTTTTAAAATAGTATAAATAACCCCCCTTTTTTATTAAATATTTGTACTTGGTTTTTGATGCCAAGTCATCTCATGAAATTTAGAGAGTCAATTTTGTTACACCCAATTATATGTTTTATAAAACGTGTTATTGATTTATTTGATTAATACATTATTTTCTTCAAATCTTAATGAAAAATTACTATACAATACAAAAATGTTGCTAAAAAAGTAGGCAAAAATTATAGTCGTCTGCTTATAATTATCTCTCAAAAACTCCCGATCCCGTATGCTAGTCATATTATTTTTGATGTGGGTAGAACAGTACTAAGCTTAAATGTAGTTTATTAACAATTATAACTGTAAAAAAAAAGGAATTAGACATAATTTTCTTGAAGAAAATAAGAAAAATGATATTTGGTCATATAGCTTCCAGAGCGGTGCCTAGGGATACCTAAAATGTTTGGCAGATATTTTGCTAACAACCCATTAAAAGTCACTCTAAGCGTTAAAATAAGAAAACACGAGAAAATCGAAAGCTATCCCTTTTTTAATGTACTTTTCCATACCTACATTGAAATCAGTTTTTGTTGACCATTTTTTAAAATGGAATCTAATCAAAATTGTGTCTCTATGATTTCGACCATAATTATTAAGATAAACACATTGGCATCCTTACTTTTTGTAAAATCAGTAAAAAGTTTTTCAAGATTCCTATGTCCGCCGATTTGTATGAATTAATACATAATTTTCACAGCAAAATTATTTTATATCTTTTTTTATTTTGTTCTCGCTTTGAAGCAGTGCATAAAAATTTTTGAGGCGCGAGGCCCCTTGTACCGCGAGGCCGTGGGCGGTGGCCCACGTCGCCCACGCCTTACGCCGCCTCTGCCAGAACGACACACAACTGCGATGTCTCTTACCAATCGTGGGCGGCGAGGTCGTTTACGCCAATCTTGCCCGGCTCGAGAACACCCGTCACTACTATGGTATAGCTGCATGCCGCAAAGGTTACTTCTTTCACCAGAACGACACACAACTGCGATGTCTCTTACCAATCGTGGGCGGCGAGGTCGTTTACGCCAATCTTGCCCGGCTCGAGAGCACCCTCACTATAACTATATTTCAATCACTCTAAAATTATGCGTTCACTCCGTTTTACAATCATTAATGTTTGTCGTCCTAAATCTGTAACTATTCAATCTCATATTATCAAATTACAATTACTCATTGACACTGTTTACAGTTGAAGAGCAAGTAGCAATGTCTTCGCAAAAATTAGATGATAAGTAAATTACTCAGGCTCAATTCAATTTTATGATTTAAATCCCTCATCAATCACTTATACACACGCATACGTATGCACTCGATAATTTACAATCATTTTTCACATCCTGCCTACATACTTCACTATACTTAAATCACTAAAATTATGCATTCACTCCGTTTTACAATCATTAATGTTTGTCGTCCTAAATCTGTAACTATTCAATCTCATATCATTAAATTACAATTACTCATTGACACTGTTTACAGTTGAAGAGCAAGTAGCAGTGTCTTCGCCGAAATTAGCTAATAGGTAGATACATTATTCAGGCTGAATTCAATTTTATGATTTAAATCCCTCATCTATCACTAATACACACGCATACGTACCTATGTACTCAATAATTTACAATCATTTTTCTCATCCTACCTAATACATCACTATACTTAAATCACTAAAAATGATGAGTTAACTACGTTTTACAATCTTAAATGTTTGCCGTCCTAAATCTGTAACTATTTGATCAAACTATCTATCTGGACAGTGGCAAAACAAATTATATCCAAACAATGGCAAATCTTTTAAACAATTCGCTTAAACAATACCAAACTATTTAGGTATCTGACCAGTGGGAAATCTTAACTTTCGCTTGACTACGCGTGGTAACCAGGCATCAATCTTAACAACGGTAACCATTATGTATTTAACAACCAACAGTACTGCTGAACCACTCAACATTATAACACTTTAACACTGTCACACTAAAACTCGACATAATAACCACTTAATACACAAAACGATTATCATCTAGAAACCCGTCGACAGATTGCTCAAACTTAACCAATATCTATGGAATATCTGCTTATTTAAACTCTGACCAATGTATGTACTATAGAAGAACTGCAACTATTTAGTAACTCGCCAAACAGTTACGCAAATGTGTGAACGAAACCATATCGCCGTTCACAAAGCCGTACAACGCTATCTATCGAGGTTGAGGAACATAATTTTAAAGCAACTTAACTAAACTGCATCTTTAACTAAAACTGCATATTACTCGTATCTATCATCCAGGGATCTCATCCAATCCGTTTCCATTTCCGTCCAAAAAACCAATCCGTTTCTCAGGGTGGTTTAATGTCAACCAAGTCTTGTCAGGCGTGACACCGTTTCATGTAATGTCTTGACCTGAAATCAAAAGATAAACCAAAAGAGAAAACCATGTAAATTCGTGCAATAAAAAAACATTGTTATCATTCATCAATTTGGATCTAGGTACTCGTCCAAAATTTACCGAATAACTCGATTATTAACTCGTAAAATGTTGCTTTATGTGTACGCTAACTTCGAGGGTATAATTTACTAGCAAAAACGAAATTTGTTTTTTTTTTCTTTACCTTTACGAGGTGTGATAAATACTAATATTACAGACAAAAATACATCCGTCACAACAGACAAATCCGATAACTAACCGACATGACACCTTTAGACCCAACCAGTTTACCTAACCGTCAAACTTCTGTTCAAACTAGCGAAAAATTCTAAATCTATGGTTAAAACTACTATCTCGCGATTCTATCAGAGTAAAAATTAGTAGGTATTTTTGAAACAAATGTAATGCAGCTTATTGGAGGTAGTACCATTTTAAACCATTTTCCACGAAGTGACCAATTTACAGCAAGTTTCTTTAATCCATAGAAGGTAACACGCCACTGGACGCGATGGAATCCTTGAGTTGCAACAAAGTCTAATCAAATCTCGCATCCGTGTGAAATTTCAGTCTCCCCATCAAATTGTCAAGCATGAAAACAAGTTTATCCACGAGGTTAGCCCATGGTGTTAGGAATCTTGTTCCAAACACTCCGTTACTACTAACAGACTAACTCAGTAACAGAAAGCGAGCTACGCTCTAACCGCAACAATCATGTGTGATGAAATTGTTCACCCGAAAAGCTCCACAAAGTAATCCGTGATAGCATTAGTCTATTCTTAAACGTTTGGACACAATAATCCGTCTAGTAGAAATCAAATTTGTTCCGAACTAATACAAATCTTTTGAAACTTAATAGCTGAGATGGTAAAGGGTCTAGGAACTTCATCATCTGAGTATCCTACTTAATGGAAAAAGACTACGTGACCTGTAATGTCCAATGTCCATCATCGTAGCACGTCGATTTTCATAACTACTCAGCAGCTCAATGACGCTACTCCTCTCGTAGCTCCGACACAACGCGTGACCACGCCGGCGGCGGCGCCGCTTGTGCTCACGCTGTGTCTCCACAGCGCCCGCGCAAGCCGCCGTCGACCCGCGCTCTGCTTCTCCGCTACGCCGGCGATGGAGTACCCACAGCGGCTACAGCACAACCGCTTACGGTGAAGGTTGCCGAGGCCTCGGCACTCTCCAGATCATTTTTCGGAACTCGTCACACGAAAGTTTACAAAATTCAGAGTAAAAGTACACCGGTAGCCAGTTACTGTACATGTCTTCCACAAAAACGTTATGAGGAATGGCATGGCAGTGGCCACACCATTCCCTGAACAGATTAATCCCGTCCATGATATAAGCGACGGTGGCTCATACCTACATTTCCTATCTATACCCAACATTTTGTATCACTCCTGGTCAACAACCCCCCCCCCCCCCCTTTTTGGGCAACCATTTAACCAGCCGGTAACGTCCAACAACGTTACTACTTAGTCTGATATCTTCTAACCTAATGCATTATATTATAATTTTCTAAGGGAATACGATTAGATAACATCAGTCATTCGAGGATTGCCTTCTGGAGTCCATCCCAATCACGTTCGGTCAATAAAAATGTAACCACAATTAGAAAACTCTAGTTAACCTGATCAACCTCGTCTACATCAATAGACAACCTTAATACCGACTGCAGCACCATCCGCCGGGCTGAGACTGATTCAAACCATTGAAGGCCACCCAATGTTAACAAAAAAATAACATCACGCAGGTATCAACGAAGATTCCGTCGGTAGGTAAATTTGAAAAATTCACTTTTACTTCCAACTTAACTGAAATTCAACAATTCTCACAAAATATGATCACATACACACAGACACACTCATCACAGCAGAGTTTAGTTATCGCATCGAATTACCTCCTGATCGTTTGAACCTGAAAACGTTTAAGCTGCCACAACCAGAACCACTTTCATATCAGTGTAGTACAGGGTAACTAACGGACCTTTTCATATCCCCAACCAACATACGTAGGTAGATATATATTCTTTTAACCAAAACCTTTAACCGAACCATAGATCTAGACCTCTGACTGGATCTCTTAATCTGTTGCAAAACTATACTTAAAACCCGGACTTGGATGCACCCGTTCTAGAACACTCATCTACATTGTAGATCATACTAATTCTAACTGGTTTCGATTTAATATTATTATCACACCTATACAAAAACGTAGTTCTTCGTTTCACCGTTTATTTAATATATATAAATAACCTGTAACTGAGCTTTCACTTTCCCATATAAGCATTCATACCAACTAAGTAAACCCTCTTTTCTTTTATATTACAAATCTTTCTAACGACTACCATCAGTATCCCAATAGGTCTGACAAAGCTAAACTAGAAAAATCTCATTATGATTTCAAACAGTAGGTACTAGCATTCAGAGCTATTTATCTTGCCATAGCCACAATCTTGTCAACCATCTACACCAACAGCCCAATGAAACACCACAGTGAGAAATATAAACACGTGGGTCACGGTCACGCTCACGCCTTAACAGTCACACCAAAAGCACAACTACAATAGAACCCAATATAACGAAGTAGGAAAACCTGGCACGCCGTTGTATTACTCACTATACGACCATTCAACGACATGGCGCTAGCTAACCAGGATCACCTATAAACCCTGTATCATACTGTACAAGAGGAGCCTCTCAATGTCGTCGTATAACACGGCTGGCTGGCCCCCTGAACCTTGGTTTCCAATACACACAACCTTAATAGGGCGGATGACTACTTTTAACCAGTCACATTATCAATAAGATACGTATTTGTTAGCCTCTCAACGCAGTAGGTACCACAAGTTGTTTTCACACTCCCTCCCGATACTATAACGCTTGACCTTCATACACCCAATACACTCTTAAACAACACTAAAATTACAAAAAAAAAATCGTGAAAGTGTGACCTAGTACTAGGCGACCAGCGCATGTTAACTGCGAAATCCATTGTAGAATCGAACTTTTACACCAAACACCCAACACAAACCAATTAAGGATCTGAATATTCACTTCATGATTCGATAATGTATTCAATTTCATTAGTACCGAATCTACACAATAAACCTAATCACTAAACTTACACTTTTTTTTTTCCCACCTGTTCCTTTTTTTCTTTTATTAACAGGATCGCGACACTTTTTTTTTAAACTACTAGCATAAAACAACAAGGTACAGAACGCAAACTCATGTATGTACCGTTTCTTACCTTTTCCAAACCTACCCTCGGCTGGCGTACAAACCAGTATCGAAATTACTTTGCAAATTCTTGACTTCATGTCTGTGAAATCTGTGCTACCATGTAGGTAAAACCTAACGGCCCATTTTCCCATCACTTGGCAAAACTCAGCATACTGTTAGATGAAAAGTACCAATTGAATTAACCAGCAATATCTTTCGCCTTACTAATCGTTAACCAGCATTATCTATCCTTCATTATTAAATCTTAACCAGCAATATCTATCCTTTTTACCAAATCCCGGTTATGGCAAGGCAGATACCTACATAGTTTTATCCTACTAGCTAAAGTAACCATTTTATACGAAATTATGCGTGTACTTACATGGCGTGGGTTATAATGCCACTTCTGAGATGTTAAACCTCAGAAGAAAACACGGAGATGGCAGCACACTCATTTATTCTCAACTATACAATTAATGAATTTAAAAACTAGGAAACCTAATACCGCGTGGCACAAGGAGGAACATTGTAACAGCGTCTGGGACTTGCAACCCAATCTGCAGGTTTGAAGCGGCCGCTTTTACTATGCGCATAAATGCTCATCTTCCACTGCTAACAATGCTCCCCATTGCCCGTATTATTATACTTTATCTACCGACGTCTAGTTTAAGACTGAGCCCCACAATATGGCGTAACATTCCCCACCCGGTCATTATTTAGTGTTGCCACTGCAGAAAGTAGCCGGACCTTACATATGCTAATAATTCTGTAACAATATTTATATGGGGACAAACATGACAAAAAGAGTTTGATCTGTCCCCATATTAGTAGAAGGAGGACAGATGAAGTCGCCGAGGAGTGCATAGATTTTGAGCCCTTCTTTGTAAAATGGGGACAGATCGAACTAATTTTTTCCTATCTGTCCCCCTAGGGAGACAGATAGAAATAACCACAGTGCAGCCTCGCCCTGAGGGGTGGTTCGGGTGCAATCCCGGGTCTCTGGGGGGTTTCGGGTGTCATCCTGCTTCTAAGAGGTGGCGTGCGTTAAGTCCTCACGTCACGCTGCCGTCATGGGCCTGCTTCTGTAAGGACGGTGAGCAACCATCTCACCGTCCTCAGGCCCCCGGTCATGGAGGCCGATAGTCTTCGGCGAAGACACGTCGGCCTCCGACTACGGAACTCGGGTGGGAGAGTTCTCTCCCGTTCCCGCCCCGCCATCTTTTTCACGAGCATGACCTGCTCGCAGAAAGAGGCGGCGCAGTCCCACTTAATCCCGCTGAAGAGCATAGCTCGCACCATGGTCTCGAGCAAGAGAGTGTCAACGACATAAAATATTGGCTATAATGGATGAATGAAATATCATAAACAAGATGTATGTCGAGATTTCCGACCCACACAACAAATATTTAAAAAAACTTTTTGAAAATTTCAAGACCGGCAAGAAGGGCCAAGGGCGAATTATTGCAATGCGATGCTGTCGTTTACATCAAAGAAAAACGAATTATATAAAGCCCGAAGAGATTTCCTGAAGGTAGATATGCTATAATACAAAGTCTACGAGATATAAAACTCTCATCGACATTACAGGATCGTTTTTATGGTTTGCGAGGACGGTGATGACGAGAAGCTCGTAATATTAGTCTCGCCTCTCGTTAAAGAGTTCTTAAAGACCTATAAAGAAATTTACTATGCAGAATGGTACGTTTAGGTCAGCTCCTTCACCGTTGTATCAAGTATATACACTACACATCGACCTCGGATGAAATATTACTTCCACCAATATTGTTTCAGCTGAAAACGTCTTGCTACCGAATAAGTCCGAAGAAACTTGGGTATCTCATGTTATTCTAACTTTTAAAACATAAATTAGGCATCGACATTAACAAATTCAAATGTGATTACGAGATAGCTCCCATGAGTGCTGTGCGAACATTTTCCCCTAAAGTACGTATAACGGGATGTTTTTTTTCATTACAATAAAGCTATATGGCGTAATGGCAAGGATCTTAAAGTAAATAAGACGAAAGCTGGTCGAAATACCCTGCGAATGATAGCTTTACTTCCGCTTTTGCCTGTTAATAAAATAGATACTGCTTTAAATGTTATATGGAATACGCCCCACAATCCATAGAAATTACTAAATTTATGCAGTATTACCAGCGTCAATAGTCCACAAAGAACCTCCTCCTTTTTTGGAAGTCGGTTAAAAAAGGGGTGGGCCATCGCCGACTCAATTCAAGGATTCCAAATCACCAAATTTGTATTTAGTTATATAAACTTTTCGGAGCATATCGATTCATTTTGATTCTCTCATTAGAAAAAAAAATATCCAAACATTATCTCAAAAGAATAGAAACCGCTTGATATTCAGTTCGATAAACAATATAATAAACTATTAAAGAAATTATACCAAGGGGTCGTGGACATCTAAAGATTTTTCAAAAATATGATTTATGTACGGTTGAAATTCAGACCGAAGCTTGAAACATGTTAGAAATAATGTATGTGAGCCTAAAGAAAGTATTTTAAGTTTTTGACTGCCTCGGTTGCGCTTGACGTTCGGGTTCGCGATTCCTGGGTCGGTTCATATATTTGTGTGATCCGCCAATGTTTGTTTTGAAGTTTGGGCGTTTTCTATGTAGGGAAAGGTGTCCTCGTTGTCACAAGTACTAGTTGTGACAGAGTCAATAACTTTTACATTGACATAAAAGGATTAACGGAACGCAGAAAGTCAGGTGTCGGAGCGCATTCCAATTCTACCAACGTAAGAAAGTGTCATGGCCGCCGGTTTTTAGTCGCAGAAGATATTGGGTTAGTGGCATTTCACCCAGTTGCGTTTTCCCCCGAATAATAATAGAAGGTTAAATAACAAACACAAATATTGATAAGTGAGTATTTCGGTACAAAAAACAAAACAAGTACAGGTGAAAAGAAACAGTGTTTAAACATTTGTAAGGGTATAAGGGTGTAAGGAGCCCCACCACCACCTAATTTTGGGGGCCCAAGCGACCTCACCTGCACGTGGTGCACCTGCCGAAAAACTAACGAAGCTCCGCGATTTTCAGGTACCCCCATGGTGGCCTAGGCTCCCATGTGGGTGCCAGGTGGTACAAAGTGTTGGTCCGGGGGGGTACCACCGTGCAGCTGTGAAAAGCCCCCAAAGTAACCCAGCCTCGGTTGGGTTGCGTTCGGGGTTCAGCAGCGGCACAGCCGGGCCCGGGGCGATGTTTGATGCAGCAGGGGGGGACCAGTAGGCGCTAAGCGAATTCTAGTGTGGCTGACTGGGGTCGACCCGCCGGCCAGGGAGACCCGTAGAAACGGTTTTGACGCTGGCCGCCCGCGGCATAGTACAGGGGCCCAACTGGAACTAACCACCATGGGAGGCTGCCCCACCAGGCCGCGCATAATCCCGATGTGGTTCGTCGTGCCGGATGGTGACCGGACCGGGACCCGGCGACCACACTCGGGGGGGTACGGGGGCCCTTCCGTCCGGCGGGTCGGCCTCAGTCTCACCACACGGTTATAGATGAAGCTAGCCCCTACGCCTTGTCACTCACTGCTGTAGCAAATGTCGCTCCGTCTTCACGTCTTCCCCTTCAATTCCCAAATATGGCAGCGCACAAAAGAGAAAGAAGTGTCACAGCGGCCGCTGCAACCAGTCCCGGAAACGTTCCGTTTGAGGTGGAGTTCGCTAACATCCGCGGACTCCATGCCAACCTCAACGTCGTCCATCACCATCTGGAGACGGCACGGCCAGCTGTGATGTTCCTAACGGAGACGCAAATACTCCGCCCTGCCGATCAGTCGTAACTTAGTTACCCCGGCTATATCATCGAGGAACTATTTCGAGAAAAAGCTGGGGTGTGCGCGTTTGTTAGGGCGGATGTTTGCTGTCGCCGGCTGCGCTGCCTTGAGGACCCTTCCCTCTCCGTCCTTTGGCTACACGTAGATCACGGCTCCATGAGTCAGATCTACGTGTGTGTCTATCGATCCCACTCAGGGACAGCTGGGATAACAAGGCTGTTTCAGCACCTCAGCGAGGGGGCTGACGACGCGCAGGTGCGGTTCCCGAACGCTGAATTGGTTTTTCTGGGGGACTTCAACGATCACCACACTGAGTGGCTGGGGTCCCGCGTGACCGATCCAGCGGGACGGGCCGCCCACGCGTTTGCTCTCTCACATGGTCTGACCCAAGTGGTGCGCGGGATTACGCGCATACCGGACAGGTCAGACCATGAACCCTCCCTGCTGGACTTACTGCTGACGAGTTACCCAGCACAGTACAGTGTGTCGGTTAGCGCCCCACTGGGTACATCCGACCACAGTGTTGTGCGTGCCAGCCTGCAGGTGTCATCTCCTGCAAGGGCAGTAGAGGTGACGCGGCGACTGTGGCACTACTCGTCAGCAGACTGGGACGGACTACGAGAATACTTTGCAGCCGTCCCGTGGAGTCAGCGCTGCTTTGCAGGGAGGGCTTCATCGGAAAGCGCCTCTGCGGTTGCTGGTGAGATAGCTTTAGGTATGGAATACTATATTCCATACACTGATGTTGCCAGCATCCGCAAAGCCCGCCCCTGGTTCGGGCGTGAGTGCGCCGTAGCTGTTCAACAAAAACAGACGGCTTACCGCGCCTGGATCAGGGCTCGGGCTGTGCGCGACCCGAATGTGGCCCAACTCAAGGCAGCGTACAACAGAGCCACTAGGTCCAGTAAGAGGGCCTTCAAGAGAGCGGACGCCCAGCGCGTCACGCGGCTTGTTCAGGAGCTCACGTCTCATTCGACGGGCAGCCGTGGATACTGGCAACTGGCCAAAGCCGTGCAGGCCAACTTTTGCAAGCCGTCGCTGCCGCCGCTACGCTATCCTGACGGATCACTGGCTCACAAGGCCCAAGAGAAAGCGGAAATGCTGGCCAATCTTTTGCGGCTAATTCCCGGGTTGATGACTGTGGCAAGCAACCTCCCACTATCGCCAACTGTGGAACCACGATGCCGGATATTAAAATCCGGCAGTGCGATGTGCGAGCGGTGCTACAGTCACTCGACACGCGGAAAGCCAGTGGTCCTGATGGCATTCCGGCAGTGGTGCTGAAGAATTGTGCAGCTGAATTATCTCCAACGCTAACACGCCTGTATCGCCTTTCCTATTCCTCGGGAGAAGTGCCGGAGGCCTGGAAGGAGGCGAACGTCCAGCCGATCCCCAAGAAAGGGGATCGGTCGGATCCGGCCAACTATCGACCTATAGCCGTAACCACCGTCATCTGCAAGGTGTTCGAGCTAATCATCAACAAACAGCTCATGCGCTATCTGGAGGATCACTCGTTAATTAACGATCGCCAATATGGCTTTAGGCCGAAACGATCAACGGGTGACCTCCTAGCGTACGTAACGCACACCTGGGGTGAGGCTATGGAGAGGCACGGCGAATCTCTGACTATTGGCCTAGACATCGCTAAAGCCTTTGATAGGGTATGGCATGCGTCGCTTCTTTCCAAGCTGCCGGCATATGGTTTATCGCCTCAGTTATGGTTGGCCAGCTTCCTGCACGGGCGACGTATACGGGTCCTCTGTGATGGTCAGGCTTCCTGCTTTTTGCAGGTAAATGCCGGGGTACCACAGGGATCGGTATTGTCCCCAACTCTCTTTCTTCTGCATATCAATGACATGCTGTCCCTTGGGTGCATTCATTGTTATGCGGATGACAGTACTCTGCATGGGAGCTATTCTGGCCGCCCAGCGGAGGGGCGTTGTGACGTGGACGAAAAGAGACGGCAACTCGTGGCGGATCTCGACCGGGACCTGGGTCGCATTGCCCAATGGGGTTCAGACAACCTGGTCGAGTTCAATGCCAGAAAAACGCAGGCGTGTGCGTTTACAGCTAAGAAGTCCCCATTCCTACCCCTACCCTCTCTTCAGAACATTATGGTTCCACTAAAGGACAACCTGGAGATTCTCGGTATAGACGTCCGGCGTGAGCTCAATCACAAAAACTACATAGAGAGTTGTATTGGGCTGGCCTCGCGGAAACTCGGAGTCCTAAATAAGGTGAGACGGTACTTCACGCCACATCAGAGATGTTTGCTGTACAAGACGCAGATTCGTCCCTGCGTCGAGTACTGTTCTCACCTCTGGGATGACTCCGCGAGGTACTTGTTGGACGCACTTGACGCTATGCAGAGACGTGCTGTCCGAATAATTGGTTGTCCTGAGGTGACGGGAGGCCTCGAACCGTTGGCGCAGCGAAGAACCGTAGCGTCCTTGGCTGCCTTCTACCGAATGTATTACGGCGAATGTTCTGAAGAGCTCTTCAATCTGATCCCACCATCACCTTTCCGATCCCGAACAACGCGTGCCGGGTTGAGATGCCACTCATACACAGTGGAGAGAATCTTCGCCAGAACCGAGCGTTTCAAAAGATCGTTCCTCTGTCGAACTATAAAAACTTGGAACGACCTGCCCGCACACGTGTTTCCCTCATCTTACAACCCCGGGTTCTTTAAGAGGAGCGTGAAGAGGCACATCACAGGGCCGCCAACTTGAGGACCGCTGTAAGAAGTGGCCCCCAATCGCAAGATGCGCCACGGCTATCCATCGTGGCGACGTCAATTTGGCGAGCTGAATATAAAAAAAAAAAAAAAAAATCAGTCTTTATTAAGATTTTTTAAAACCAATAACTTGCTTTACAGTATTTACCCATCTAAAAAAGTTACCGTTAACATTTCCAGTGGGGTACAAAGATATCAGAAATCACAGTACTAGAACATTGAATCACAGTTTTCTTATCATCTAAAACGTAGGTACTTAAAGGAAATAAAATCACCTACATAGGGTCAGTATAAGTTAAACCTTATTCAGTTTTGTAGGAAAATTTGTAATAGACACAAATTTACCTAAAAACTAACAAAGGTTTACTTTCGTTTACAAAGGCTAGACTTACTTTATCACCATTATATTGCTCGTTCATAACATAATATACTTGTACTTGAAGTAAGCTTAGCCTGCATAATAACAAATCAACAAATTGTACCAACTTACTCATAAATAAAAAAAATACAAAACCATCAAAAAATGAACTGTGAAAAAAATATGGATTAAACATTTTAGGTCTTTTAAAATCACAACTGCCTCTGTGGCGTAGTCGGTAGTGATAACGCCTGCCGCGCTGGAGGTCCTGGGTCGGTCCAAATATTTGTGTGTTCCACAAATGTTTGTTTCGGAGTTTGGGTGTTTTACAGGTGTATAGTATGTACCTATGTATTTAGAAATCTATAAGTAGGTAGAGGAGAGTAACCAAATATGGAATACCATTTTGATTTTTTAGGCATAATTTGCACAAGTGCTATAAATAAAAAACTTTTTGTGGTAATTATTAATATTTATTTATTTATTTATTTATTTATTTATCTTTATTTGTGTGAAATGGGTAAGTACATAGATCTTATAAATATAGTGACACATAGTTCTCCAAATCTGCCAGCGGCTTACACATTATTATTATTAAGTACAACATATTTAATGTAAATTTAAATAGGTACATTAAATCCGATAATATAGTACATTGAAATTAGGTAAATAATAGGTAAGTATTGATACTATTATTATTATTATTATTATTATTAAATTAATACACTAGCAGCTAATGCTGATGCGTGTATATCACTGCACTTGCATTTACAGGTTATTAAATGTTTGTCAAGTCCATTCTTATAATTGTTTATGTTAGGGGCACTTTTCACTTGTATTTACAGTTTTTAAATGTTTATCAAGTCTATTCTTAAAAGTGTTTATGTTAGGGGCACTTATCACAATCTCCGGTAAAGAGTTCCATATATGCACTACACGGTTAGGCAGAAAATGTTTCCTAGGATTGCTAGCGCACTGAGACTTATTGAGTTTCATAGTGTGACCTCTGAGATGTTTATTTGGGTTCATCGTGAACATATCCTGAAGGCCTTCTACATTGTAATGCTTATTAAGTATTTTGTAGGTCTCTATGAGGTCACCTCTATTCCTTCTCTGTTCCAATGTTGTTAAGTTTAGCTCTAAAAGGCGTTCCTCATATGTCTTATTTTTCAATGTGATAACCATTTTAGTTGCTCTTCTCTGAACCTTTTCTAACATAAGAATATCTTTTTTGAAATATGGACTCCATATCTGGAAGGCATATTCAAGGAGAGGTCGTATGTATGTCTTATAAATGTTGATAAATAGGTCCTTGGTAATAACATAGAATGCTTTTCTTATCATGTATAACACTGAATTTGCCCTTTTAGTTATATTTATTATGTGTTCATCCCATTTTAGGTTGCTGGTTATTGTAACTCCAAGATCTCTCTGGGAGTTCACTGCTTGCAATGGTACAGACTCAATTGTGTACTTATGTTTAGGGTTACCACTGCCAATATGCAGAACCGTGCATTTGGTCGCATTTAGCGAAAGCAGCCAGTCCTTTGTCCACTGCACTATCCGGTCTAGGTCTTGCTGAATTATGTTGCAAGAGATTATTGGATTTCCCATAATTTTGGTATCATCTGCGTATATTGACAATCTTGAATGAATGCCAGTTCCGATGTCTGCAATATATAGCACAAACAAGATAGGTCCAAGCACGGACCCTTGTGGTACACCACTATGGACATCTAGAGCGTCTGATAATGTTTCACCTACTCTCACCTTGAACTTTCTGTTGGTAAGGAAGTCTTCCATCCAATGAAGAAGTTGCCCACGGACTCCCAGGTGTTCCAGTTTGGTTAATAGCCTTTTAAAAGGGACCCGATCGAAAGCCTTTTCATAATCCAGATATATAACATCAGTGGGTTGTTTGTTGTTCCAGTCCATAGTCCATTGCTGTAGGCCCATAAGGAGGTTTGATATAGTTGACCGTTTAGGTACAAAACCGTGTTGTTCTGGAATGTTGATGTTTTCTGTATTAATAAATGCTCTTAGATCTTCTGCTATTATTTTCTCCATAGCTCTACAAACAATGCTTGTAAGGCTGATGGGCCTGTAATTAGCAGCCAGATTTTTATCACCTTTTTTATATATAGGAGTAACATGGGCCTCCTTCCACCCCCGTGGCAGTTTTCCATTTTGTAAAGATAGGTTCATAATGTGTGCCAGCTGATGACAGAGAACATTGCTACACCGTTTCAGTAACATTGATGGTAAAGCATCTGGTCCCATCGAAGTTGAGTCGCTGAATGTTTTCAAGGCTTTAGTCACTTTATCTGGAGTAAATGTTACTGAAGAAATGGAGTTTTCAACGCGAGGAATGGATATGTTTGGTATATGTGAGCCTGCCAACTCCACAACAAACGACTTCTCAAATTGTTGGGCAAACAAATCGGCTATCTTCTTATGTTCACTTGTTATGTTTCCTTTATCATCCTTCAACGATGGTGGTACAGTTACTGTTGAAGATAGTTTCTGGCGGACATATGAGTAGAATGATTTAGGTCCACGTTTAACAATACCTTTCTCAAACTCCATTCTTAGAGATCTAACCATGCTGACTAGTTGATTATTGGCGTTCCTGTACTTTCCATATGCGTCATTAGATAGGTTCAAAATATACTGCCTCCATAAACGTTTTTTATTATCTGCCATTTCCAATACCTGATTACTGATCCATGGTTTATTAATATTGTAATTCTTGCGTGCTCTTTTAATTGGAACTTCAGTTTTAATGACATTGTGAGTTTTCATTACAAATTTTGTCCAAGCTGACTCAACATCAATTTCCTGTGTGTCACTAATATTTTCGGCAGAAAGAGCTTGAGCTATTTTTTCATAATCGGCATTGAAATAGTTTCTGCGTTGTTGTTTAGGAGCAACTTTACTCAGCAATTGCGATCTGATTTGCGCTGTTCCCACTAGTACCTCATGGTCACTTTTTCCTATATTGGGGTAGTGTTCCACTTTAGTGCAAAAGTGTTCCTCATTACAGAGTATTAGATCCAGTAGTGACTCCTCTTTATTTCTCCTTCTTGTCATTCTTGTTACTAATTGGTATAAGTTTGCACTCGTAAACATCTCCACAAATTGCCCATGAAGTAAATTGTATTCACTCAAATCGAATTTACTCAGTGGCCATTTCAAATCTGGAAGATTAAAGTCTCCCATAATTAGCAATGTATCAATACTTTCAGAAGCACTTTTTATGGTTTCAAATAGTAGTCTATCAGATTCATCGAAATTATAATGAGTTGGTCGATAGATACCCGCAAGCAACATCCTAAATTTACCACATTCCAAATTCAACCATAACCCCTCAACTTGTGCAATATTGTAAGTAGGATGAACGGTCACATGTATAGGTATATTGTTAATTTTATGCGACACATAGATAGCTACACCACCCCATCCCGTTCCCTTAGCTCGGTCGTGTCTGAACAAATTGTAGCCCCTGATATTAACCAAGCTACTATCAATGGTGGGTTTTAGATGAGTCTCCGTTATTATAATACAAGTCGGTTTAATTTTATTAATTTCTACAATAAGCAAATCTCGTTTAGCCATAATCGATGCCAGGTTCGTATAAAAGAAGGTAATCTCTAGAATTCCACCGTCTGTCTCTATAGCTTTTTTCCACTTACAATTTTAGGGGAATTGTGTACATATTTAATAGTTAGGTCACTTTCCCCACCATCCTGCCTTTGCTTCAGCTCTTCACGCAGCTTCTGTAAGTATTCACGTTGATACGGTGTAAGGTCATTCTTGGCTGAGACATGGGACGGAAGCTTTTTGTTGTTTTTTAAGACACTCACAGCAGATCGTTTAGAAGGAAAAATTACCTTAATAGGACGCGGTGACGACTGCTTTGGTTTTCCAAGGCGGATTACAGCAACAGGAGGCTCTAAGTTCGGAATATTGGCCATGGCTTGACGAACCTGCTCTTTATCATAGTCAATACGTACCTCTTTATCCCGTACAGAATCACCTGTTTGCAGTTGACACTCATCAATCCCAAACACAATGACATTCGCAGTTCGCTTTTTACGCTCTGCCAGTTCACCTACGATGCTCTCTAAGCTAGTTGTTTGAACTTGTTTGGCTTTTAACATTTCAATTTCATTTTTCAATTGAGACACTGTGTTCCTCAATGCAGGCAATTGACGCACTCCAAGCTCGCATTCTGGGCACAAATACTTCAAGGTAGGAGATTGAAGTATAATCACTCTCAGCTCAGTGGCCAGCAGTCCACTACACTTCACACATATCTGCCTTTTGCAACCGTGACACTGAATCTTAGGGTTTTTTTCGTCAACTTTAGGTATATCTTTATCACATTTGAGACAAACAGGCATTTTTGAGACACTTGGTGTTTTACAATACCAAAGGAGGGTAGTCGAAAAAAACTAAAGCAAAGATATTGCGTCAAACTCGAAACTATTTATACTGATTCAGCCAGAATTCCTATTAATTCAGTGAAAAAAAACACTTGTACAGTTCATCCAATCAGTAGTGAACACTCTCACAACACTTTAGTCACAATTCTAACACTTTTACTAACAAAAAATTAATTAAATTGACAAGCATTAAGTTACTCTGTAAACGAAATTTGACAGAAAATGGAGAGGAGAAGACTATGGAGCCATATATAACCTCAGTCTTCACAATACCACTGAACCTATCTCAAAAGCACACCACTGTACTGCTCGACCCCACATTCAGGAAAAATAATTTAGTGAAATAACATATTTTAAGATGTCAGTAATACGAGTAAATGTCAACAATTGAAAATATCATGTCAAATTGAAATTGTTAGATTATTAATGTCAACGTTTAAAATGTGATAACAAAAAATATTCAAATTCAGTTACTGGATTGTCATAACAAATACAATAATTAATATGGTGCAACAATTACAGACAAAACGCACTCCACTCAATCCATTTCAAAGTTGTTCTTCAGGTAATCATCTACTGAGTAGAAACATTTACGAATTAATATTTGTTTAAGTTTTGCCGCCAAATATACGGAATCAGGTGCTTCGTTAAGAAACTTTTCAATTTCAGATGCTGTAAAAACCTTCGATTTTCTTGGTTGATGACCAGATGAGGCTCTTTTTGAAAATGCCACTAATTTAGGATAGGTGTCCATATGTATGTCTTTTTTCATCTTTATTGTTGCTTTAAGCATTGAATACGTACTCCACAGAGTGCTTGGTTTCTTGGTTTCGGATAATTCAATAAAATAAGCCAGCAAAACGTTTTCTGAGAAAGTTTTGGCTCCTTTAGCTAGTCGCCACGTGTTGAACATATCGTACTGTTTCAAATACTTCTTGCGTGACTGTTGAGGGAGAAAGTTCATTTGCGCATTACTAACAGTTTCGATCAATTCTGTTGGCGTCAAATAAATTTAATCGTCGCTAGAATCACTCATTATATTTTTTTAGCTTTTTCACTTGCGTTCATAAATTTTTAACAATATGAAATGAAAAGAATATAGCTCGTGCAAAGCAAATATAATAAACTTAATTACCTATTTAGAATACAAAAAACCCGACTGCCAAGTAAACATACAACTGAAAAGCAAAAAACAAGCTCTACAGTCAATCACAATTTTACTTTTCGAGCTTTTTGTTCGGCGAATAAATCTATAGCCGTGTCATAATTTATTTTGTGTGCAGTTCGATTCTCAATTGCTAAAATTGCTAAACTCGTTAAGAGGGTTAACGCACAAATACATGATTTCACGCGTTTGAAACGTTTGTTTCTAAAGAAACTACCAATGTTTAGTAAGTATGATTAATGTGTAAGAGTAATATATTTCCTTGTCTAAAAATTGTTCTAATCAAAATAAACGTGGCATAACTAGGTTTTTATTAAAAACAGTGTTTACACACCTCGTTTGAAGAAATTCTACGAAACAAGGCATCTTTGCCAATCGGGTGGTATAAAATTAATTGATGTACACAGAAATTAAAGCTGCTATAAGTATCTTCGTATTGTCTTCTTTAAAGCCGCCTAAGAAAATTATACCGAAATATATTTCTTATCACCAAAACATGACAAATAAAGTTTCCAAAAAATGTCGTACTTTGATGAACCTCATCACGATTTTTGGTACACTTCTAGTTTACAAAATGGTGATCTTTTTACATTTACGGACTGATCATGATATCACCAATTGAATACATCAGTAATATTCTAGAAACCTCTTTAAACATATCTATAATAACGTAATAAAAAGAGTCCTCAAACTCGATGCACGGGCCGCGAGAAATTAGTACCGGCCGAGGCCTTCCAGAGAGAGGAGGTATCACTTTATTTCCCGCGTTCCCAGTCAGGTATTATCGTAATATTCGAATACTTTGAGTGTGCTCAACGCCACTTGATACTTTTTCAATTTTGTCCGCGCTGGGTGATAAACCCTCTTAAGCGTTCTTGGCTCATAGGCGACCTCAAATAATTTTTAATAAGTTTTAACTTACTAAAACTTCGCTCACAGCTTGCGGATGTCGTCGGTAGCGTAGAATAAATTCGCAGAGCGACACAAATGTTAGGAAAAGCATCCTGCAAATCATGGGTATAGATTTGTTGTAACAGACAGAAACCATTAGCTTTTTCTAATTCACCAAACAAAAGTGGAGCTTGTTCTTTAAATACGTAGAGTTCCTGGCAGAATTCCACAGTGTTTAAGTCTCGTTCGTATTTTCGAGCCAGATCTGCTCCATGCTTTTGCAGTTCTTCAATCGACATATTTAAAATATTAGTGCCATTAAGAAATGCAAAATTTGTATTAAGCATGGTAGCACATTCAAACCTCGTTTTGATTTCTGTTATGATTCTATCAAATACAATCATAATTCCTTTACAAAAGAGTTGAATAGGTTGGAGTGTTTGAATTTCATCTTCACACATCTCATCGAAATGCTTTTTGCGTTTCGGAATTCGCTTATTTTGCAAAATAGGCTCCACACCAGATTTTTGAGCAACTTCTCCAGCCTCTTGTATCCAATATTCCATTGGATTCTGTCTCATTTTTTGTAATGTCTTAAGCAGGCCATCCATAAGTGCGACGGAACGGGCAAGGATAATATCTTCTTTCTGAATTTCAATATTTACGCGATTAATTTCGCGAAGAATATTCGCCCAAATAGTTAAATTTCGAATAAAATGAAAGTTTTTTATGGCAGTTAATATATGACCTGCCTCGTACTTAGCTTCTGGAGCATGGGAAGTTTGCTGAACTTCTTCCAAGGCTTCCGCCACTTCTGGTAAGTTATTTAGTAGGGCCTTCACAGCAACATGTTTTGCCGACCATCTCGTCTGGCTACTTCCTTTTAAATTCGACTTCAAATATTTTTTCATGATGTCCCACCGAGTAGTGGAGCCAAACAAAAAATGAATATACTTTTTGAATAATTCCAAAAACGTTGATGGCCTCCTGACACGAAGAGGCAGAATGTACACCTACAAGGTTCAAGGAGTGAGCTAAGCACGGTACGAACTCGGCCAACTCATTCCTTTCTGCAATCCTGGCTTGTACCCCTTTATATATGCCGGCCATATTAGACCCATTATCATAAGATTGGCCTCGACAGTGCCTAATATCTAAATCATCAAGAGTCAATTTTTCTAAAATCTGTTGACAAATGTACTCTCCTGTCTTTCCAACAACTTCTATGAAATCTATGAAACTTTCTTTTATTTCACATGCATCACCAGTTATTTTTACATATCGGATTACCTGGCTCATTTGTTCTGTATGGGAAACATCTGGAGTGCAGTCGAACATTATCGTGTAGTATTTGGCTTGTTTGATGTCGTTTAAAATGCTATTTCTAACTGTTTTTGCCATTATGTCAATAATTTCATTTTGTATTGTCTTCGATAAATATGATACTTGTCCTTTTTTTAAGTGTTCTAATTGAAGCTTAAGAGTTGAATTATGTTTGGCGAGCAGGGAAATTAGGTTTAAGAAGTTACCTTGACTAGGCTGCGGACATTGTGTGATGACATCGCTAGGAGTTTCGTGGGACCCACGAAAAGAAAGACAGTTTGTTGATAAATACAGTACAGCATCCATAACAATACGGAATCACACATTCGGACAAATGGAGACAGAATCTGTCTCCATTTTTCTTTCTCTGTGTGGATTACTTGTTCAATGTCTCGATCAATACCCTGGCATGATTTGATTTGTTGTACCCGTGTTTTCCACTTGATCATGCATTCTTTGTGCATTTGAGTTGCTTCGTGTTCGGTTAACCTCTCCGAAACCTTTTTCCAATTAGTAAATCCTGTAGAACACAAAGCAAATGTGGCAGCAGGAGACGGTTTCTGGTAAATCTTGCAGCACGCACAAAATATTGCATTTTTTGACTTAGAATATAAAAGCCAAGATCTCTTCACTCTTTCGCAATTAGCCAGCGTCCTGTACCACATAGAAGATGTTAAATGCCTGCAATTACGTTCAGTATATATACATCCAATGTCTTTGGGGTGATTTTCGGCCAAAGATACGGCCTGACTACTAAAGAAAGACCTTTGCTGGTCAGTCATTATTTCCACCTCTGGCCAACTGCCTGGATCCGCTAAATTAAAGTCAGTTATTTGAAGTTTATTCAAACCAAAGTGCGAGGAATCGGATTCTTCGTATTCTGGCTTTATACTTTGAAGTTTCTCGTCACAGATAGATAAAGATGGTGGTGAAGTGTGAGAAACATCCTCTAAACTTAATGTCAACTTCAGAAGTTACAGTAGATAGTGATGAGGCACCCCCTCTGCAAAGCCAATTTTTTATTGTGTCTGCACGTTGCTTTCCCTGTAACTCTTTACATTTAGCCTTTTTCCTATATTCCGAACCCGATAATCTTTTTCTTGGCGCGCTCATAACTTCAACCTATTAACAAAAATAATCAATTTTTTTGTTGAAATCAATAAAATCTAATGAATAATCTAGCAAATTAATGGACCGGGAAACAAGGTAAGCATGTCGTAATTAAATTTGCAACTGAACCGTAGGTAGGTACCGACCTAACTACAATCTCACTACGATTTACGAGCGGGGATTAATGATGTCGATGAGTACGCGCGTTGCGTAGCAACCATCCGCCTGGCCATACCTACTATAAAAAAATACATATATATATATATATAGTGGAATTCAACAGATGTAAATAATATAGTAAACAAAGCAATTGGATCTTGACTGCTCCATAATTACTTACATTTAATTATCAATCCTGATCATAGTCGTTTCAAGGAACTCTAGTTAGATTTATGCGGACATTTCGACACTAATAAACCTTTAGATTATAGAATAATTTCATGAAAAATACTCGGATGGTAGAAATTTAAGACTGTCATTTTTGCTTGTCATTAAATTATTTTTTCTCAGACTTGTTTGTCTTTGCCATAGTGTTGTAAAACTGTTGTACTGGCCAATTGATTTTAAAAGGAGGTCATTGTTTTATCAATCTGTCAGTTCGAAAAAATGTACTTACTTTAATAATATAACTTATTGACCCAGAGAGCGACGAGTGCGAGTCTTTGCCCCTTTCACACGTACCGGTTGCCGGGTTCCGGGTACCCGGGTGTATGGCCGTGTACTATAGCTTTCACAAGTAACGGCGTGATTTGCCCGGCAACCCACTATTGCACTATTGCATTCACCGCCGGTTACCCGGCACCGGCTACCCGGCAACCGGTACGTGTGAAAAGGCACTTTGATAATATTTTTATTATAAAGTGAAAAAAGACAACTTGGCCCAGACGGGACTTGAAAATCTAAGGCACTTTGAGTTTGGCTCTTCGATTCTACAGTATAGACGATTTTGCATTCGTCCGTATGTGTGTGTGCATGTCAGTTTCGGTCTAGAAGACGCATTTGTTAACCAATTTTCTCCAAACTTGGCACACATGTTCTTTGATTTAAAATCATTGATCTACGAAAAAATAAAAATACAACTTTTGTCGAAAGTTTTTTTAATAGGGCGGAAAATAAGGGAGAAAAAGGGCCCCGTTATATATGATGGGATCATAAGGGATATAATTCCTCACAGGTTGTTTTTTCCTGGGCGCTCGCGAAGTCTACTCTTCGCAGAAGTACTTGTATTAAATTGGGACTAACTAAGTATTTGCGACCCAGAAATCGTCAGAATGATCCGGTTAGGCTTAGTACCGTGTGGAGGAGTAAGTTTAAAGAGGCTAACGTCCATCAGTGAACTGCCAAAAAGATAATCTATTGTTTCGAACGCCATAAACATTTAAATATGAATAAAAAGAAAAGAAATAATGATTCTTTAGGGTAGACTGGGTACGGTTGACGGTGGATGGTTAAAATATTCAGTCATTTTTTACACAACAAAATGTCTTAGTCTGCTTCTGTAAGAACGGCGAGCAGCCAACGAGGCGTCTACACATTTTATCATCCCTAAACTAATATATTATTGTAAATACATGATTATACTATTAAATTTTCTAAAAAAATCTTTTTTTTTTTAAAGATCCTTTAATTAAATTAATATAAAAAGTTATTGCACATAATATATATAGATATACCGAATTACATGATTTGATGAATTTGGCGATTGATTAACCGAAGTAAATGAATGTACGGTGAACTAGATATAACTCAATGATTACTTACATAATTAGAATCAGTTTAGTTACAACACTATGATCATAGACAACTTCTGTCAAAACATGACATGTTTACATGATTGCTGAGCTGTCCAGAAAAAGACTATACCGACGAACGAGCCAGCGGCGCGGGGCAGCGCGGCGACACGCGAAGGCGACGACGTACGAAAAATGAAAGTGATAAACACGTAAAAAAATGTTATTATGATTATTCGCCTTAAGGGGTCCTCCTTGCCACTCCCTACTATATTTATTTTAACTAGGTGCCATAAAAGTAGGTACTCCACAGGTGTGGAGCCTCAGTCCGGAGAATTTCTCAGTCATCCAATCAATGACTGCCATCGTTTAAACAAGACACGATATGGAAGACGCAAGTATGTAACTGCGCGCACCTACATACCTACTTGCGTCTTACACCTACATAATAATATTACGTACATTATTGAATTTGAAAAATAAATACAAGTAATACCTAACTTCAAAATCGTTTGTTACATCAATAAAATACTTACCTATGTAGAAAGGCGATCGAACTGTCATAGATTTATTGACACAGCACTAATATTTTCAGTATTTCACTTTGTTTGATCGACAACAAGTAATAGTAAACAAACAAATTGCACACGCTAATGTTTACAACTAACAACTAACAAAACAATTTCGTTGAGGGATGATCAGCGAAGGAGTTTCAAAATATAGCTTCATCTCTTTTCCACGCACGGCTCGCACGGTAAAGATGTTGTGTCGCGGCGTAAAAGCAACACGACAATGTGTAGGTGTGTGTGTGCACACGCTTCACAACAGTCATAGGCTAATAGGTCATAGTCAAACGAATCCTGTGTTCCTGCGGGCGAGCGCTCGCGGAGTTTGTCTATACCTACGCAACCTGCGACCGCCAATTTCATAATTATTGTCTTTAGAGTAGGTAAGTATTGCCTCAATGGTCAAATTTATATAAATGATGACTTATGTATTCTTCTACAAAGTCTGAATTTGCGCCCCCCTGAATCTGCCGCCCGGGGCACGGGCCCCGGCTTGCCCCCCCCTAGATCCGGGGCTGACTAAGAGTAAGGTGGGTTAAGACTAACATAGTTTACTGCTAGGTGTGATTGATGCGTTTTAACGGCGCAATTATACGTCTTACTTTTAAACTAAGTTGAGAATCTTTTATACTTTTTGTAATATTTAGAGAAATCTTTAGAAGACTTAAACTGATAGTCTTGCCCCGCTAACGAGGTAAGACTAAAAGGCCCTTTAATTATTAAACTAAACACACGTCCATAAGTTTTGACAGAAAAAACCGTTACATGAATAGTAGCCACTAAAATTTTAAGTCTATTCTTAAGACATTAACGTTTATTTTCTTACTTATGTAAGTATTTTCTTATTTGGGGGAAGTCTAACATATAAATGATGTCAGGGGTACAAAACCTGTGAAACTAATAAAAGCCAAATACGTAAAAAAAAATTATTGAAAGTAATAATCAGTCTTTTCACTTATGGCCAAATATTGTCTAAATCATCTTAGGTTCTTTTTACGGTTAATAAAACAATCTTCAGAGTTACAAAATAAAATATCTCTAAACAGTAATTCAAATAGTAACGAAAATGATAATTAACTTCTTACATACTTAATCTATGAGGATCTGTTATTTTAATCAACCTTAAAATACTCTAACGAAACATACAAATACAAACAGATATCTACTGAATATTATATCCTATAAAAGAAATTTTTTCCTCTTCGTCCGATTACAGGATTGGGAAGCTTGCACACAATGTCCTCTAGATGCCTGAGCTCACAAACATCTGGTACATCAGGAAAAACAAATGCAATATTATCCTCAGTGCCTTTGTGTGGTAATGCACTTTTCCTGACGTACTTTACAGTTGGTATTCCCTCATGGTTAACACTTGAAATTATTCCTACATAATGTTTTACACTTGTTTTTGTAGCAAAATTAACCAACACCCATTGTCCTTCAACAACGGTACTGGTGTTCGGATTATCATAAATATCTAAATTGTTTGTTTCTGTAGGTAAATCAATATTGTGATTATTTTCTTTGTAACGGTTCGTTACACTTCCTAATATATCATAGTTTGGCTACACCAATACTATGCTAAAATAATAAATAATAATAATAATCTATCTAAATTTAAACTAAATAAATTAATTCAGAAGCAAACCTCGCGCAAACAAGTAGTATAGCATCGCTATTGTTCATTAGCTTAGATACCTATATCTACATATACCTAACCAGTTACTACAGCGGGCGCGCGCGGAGATTATTCCAAACTCAGCCGGGCCACAGCACTTGAGATCGTTCTAACGCATACACGTATCACGCCGAGAAGCTCATTAGCTCCGTTAAATTGATTGCGCGTAGAAAAATCTGCATAAATAATTCCTTTGTAATAGTTTGGTTAAAGAATTATTTAGTAAAATTAAATTCAGTGAGTGAACCCCGAGTTTATTGGGTGAGTGTTGCATTATCTATAATTATTACTATGTAGGTAACTCGAATCTAGAACTTAGAAATACATCTAAATACATCATTTCATAATTGCTAGATTCTTTCTAATTTTGTTTAGTACAGCCTTGCTAGTGCTTATGGAATATATGTAAGGCTTAATTACATTTTATGTAAGGATTGCACTGCTAAATTTTAATGGCAACTACCTACAGCCAAACTAATCTATCACGCAATTCAGCATTCCCATTGTGTAAAGTCTTCTTACTATTATAAAACTTTGCTTTGTATGACTGCCTCATCATCGAACACCATAGTAGCCTATGATGCCACTTGCTTCCTGCTTAGCCCTCTCCGGGAGTGGTCGTTGTGGTGTTCGTGATGTTGCAGTCAGTAGGAAAATTAGGACAAACTGTGAATCGACTAAATTTCGATTCCAGGGTTCACTTTTACGTCCACTTTCACTCTTCGCCTTCATCTACACATCATCTACGTGACGTCGGTCACACTGCCGCTGCATCTACCTGCACGGCCAGAGACCTGCCTACTGCTGCTGCACGGCCGCAGCTCCGATCCTACCCGGGGACTAACGCAGGACAGTGGCATTCTTATTTCTTGTAATTGCAACCTACGGTTACGAGCATACCGAACCCCCCTGAGAGAACCTTAACCTACCTACCCCTATTTTTTTAATAAATTTTGTATACTTACTATTTAATTGTTTTCTTCCTCTCTCTCCCTCCTAACCCCAAAGGTTACATTGGCGCCCGATATAGGTATTGCTCGCAACCGCAGGGTGTAACGTAGTTGGGTTCCTTGGTGTTGGCATAAAACGCTTAGATTTAAGTTGTTTTTTTTTTGTATAACTACCTTGCCTACTGTAGGTAGTTCTGTTTAGCTATAAGAAGTGTTTTACTAGGCGGTAGGGTGAATCTAGGTTCAAGAGACCCTACTGGAAGCTAGACCCTAGTGGGATAGACAGCTAACCGCCCACGGGATAGTGCGAAGTCAGTAGTCTATCTACCTAGATTACTGGCGTTCCCGTGCATCCAGCGTCGCGAAAGAGACGTATGAAAGTGCTGCGTGACTGGGCGGTCACTATTTTTATTTTAAATTTTTTTGTTTTTTATTTATTTTATACTACTTTCAACCTGATAAATTGCTACATGTTTTTCTAAATTTTGCTGTGTACCGCCACTTATCATTTTACTACCACTTACTGCATTTTAACCAACTTAGGGAAAAGTAGGTAGGTAATTTTTTTTCTTAAGTGGTAGATTTCAAAAAAAAATCTTTTTGTGTTTTGTCACAAATTTATTAATTACTAGCTATTATATTTTATAAATTTTGTCTGACTACAGACATTATTTACTTACTACTGTTATTCTGCATATTTTAACCGACTTATAAAAAAGTAGGTCGGTAGGATTTTTTATTTATTATCAAACATTTTAATTATGTACATGTGTGTAGTTAATAAGTACCTTATTAACTACCATTTTTGTATTTATCTGAAACCTTTTTAACTGTTCATTATTGTATTTAGCTGAAACCGTATAGAGTTGCAACACACACCCAAACTTTGGTTGTACAATATGGCGTTTACTATAAATTACCTTTCATTGCAAAAATCTGAGCTTGAATATGAGGTGGAACTTCGGGGTGGTACTGGAGAGACTGTAAAGGATCTCCGTAAGGAAATTGTTAAATTATCTCAGCTGCTACCGGCTGAGGATGTTTTGGAATCGCATCTAGATCCCTCGGATGATCTGAAGGGGGTAAAAGAGTCACTGCTAAAATCTCAAAACAATATTATTAGCCTTCGAAATAGATTCGATAAAAATTTATTTTGTAGAACGGAAACATTAGTTCATCATATATATCACCGCCTCAATAGAATAAATCAGGTACCTGAAGTTCACGACATCTATAAAGTCTGCAATTCAAACCTTAATTCTCAACTAAAGGAACTGCACTCTCTAAAACCAAGTCCTATACTAGCGAAAAGTCCTAATTTAGATTCTGATAACTCTTCGGAAAAGCCAAATATAGCCGTCACCTGTGAACGCAGTTTATATTCTGAAATTCATAAACTAAAGTACTCTGGAAAAACTTGCGTTCATTCCTTTATTCAAAAAGTAGAAGAGTTTATCCAATCGAGGGGTATTCCTTCTGAGAAAGTGCTTAAACTGGCTTACGAAATTTTCATCGACGACGCATTACACTGGTATCGCTACAACAAAAGCAAAATAAGTAGTTGGCCTGAATTGTGCACACTTCTAAAGGAGGATTTCAGTAGCAGTGACTACGATTATAAGCTCGCTGCTGAAATTCGGTCCCGAACGCAGGGGGAAGAAGAAAACATTACAGTCTATCTTTCAATCATGCATGGCATGTTCTCACGCTTAAAAAAATCATTCTCAGAGGATGAAAAACTGGAGATACTAATACACAACATTCGTCCATGTTATGCAAATACGCTAGCTGCCTCCCCTTGCGTTCAGTCTATTGATGAACTTAGGAATCTTTGCCGGAACTATGAAAATGTGAGTGCTAGATTTTCACAGTTTCACGAGCCCCCTAACGTATCTAAAGATACACTAATGCCCGAGTTTGCATACAAGTATAATCAAAGTTCACAAAAAGGTACTAGTTATGCAAAAGAAAAATATAACAAGCAACAAAGCTACAAAGGCACCTACAATAATTATAATAAGTACAAAAATTACACTACAAATAACACAGGGGAAGTAAGGAAATATCAACCTATTAATACAAACAAAAATAATTACTATAAAGTTGCCTCCATATCCACTTCACAATCGCGACCGGTATTTTGCCCTAGATGTAGATCCGACACACACGCTTTAAGACACTGCAATCAGCAACGATTTCCTATTTGTTTTAGATGTGGAAAAAAAGACGTCATCTATTCTGATTGTCCCGACTGTAACCCCACCCATAAAGATCAATCAAAAAACTAAATAGGCCCGATTGGAGTAGCCAGGCTGAGGAATGGGATGATTGGTTGAAGTTCATCATCCACAACTTCTTCACCTTTAGCTCGGTTGCTTCAATCGACAACAGTAATAATAGGGATTGTTGTAGATCTCGTCCGTATATCACTATAAAAATAGCTGATGATACATTCATTGGACTGTTGGATACTGGCTCCTGCGTTACTATCATGGGTAAGGGTGAACACGAGAAACTATTAACTTTGGGGTTCCAAATACAATCAACACCCCCAATTCAGTTCATTTCCGCTGGGGGAGAAAAGCTGAATTCTATAGGACTTATTTCCCTTCCAATGCAATTAAAAGATAAAAAACATACAATAAATGCATATGTCGTACCCGAAGTAGACACACCACTGATACTTGGTATGGACTTCTGGCGCACCTTTGACCTTTTCCCTAAACACTTAGATAACATAATATTCAGTGACAATAATTCTACGATTCGTAAACCATTAGCTTCAATCGACGGTCCCAGTGCATTGTGTCCCTATGAACACCTATCGGATGTACAGAGATCTGCGGTTGATAAGCTTATTTTAGAATTTCGTGATATCTCATATGAAAAACGTGGGTTGGGTCGTACAACTCTCATAACTCACCAAATAGACACTGGGGATGCTGCCCCCATACGTCAACGCTATTATCGAATGTCACCAGAAAAGCAGAGAATACTAATTCAACAGTTGGATGAAATGTTAAAGGACGATGTGGTTGAACCATGCGATAGCCCATGGTCGTCTCCTGTGCTACTCACACCTAAAAAGAACGGTGATCTACGGTTTTGTCTCGATAGTAGGAAGCTTAATGCTATTACAAGGAAGGATGCTTATAGCCTTCCATACATCTCCGAAATACTCGACAATCTGAGAGATGCCAGATATTTGAGTAGTATAGACCTCTCTAAAAGCTTTTGGCAGATATTGATACAAAAAGAAGATAGGTGTAAAACCGCCTTCTATATCCCCACCAGAGGAACATTCCAGTTCAAATCTATGGCATTTGGTTTAACTAACGCCCCTGCTACACAACAGAGACTCGTAGACGCTCTATTCTATGGCCCTGAGTTCGAACATAAAGTTTTCTGTTTCGTCGACGACATTATCATTGTCTCTGAGACATACGAATCCCATATATCACTTTTAACACGTGTGCTTAATAAGATTAAGATGGCTAATCTAACAATTAACCTTGAAAAGAGTCAATTCTTTCGAAACCAACTTAAATATCTAGGCTATATAGTAGATGTTAAGGGACTCCGAGCTGACCCTGAAAAGGTAGAAGCTATCACTAATTACCCCACACCCACTAATCGTAAAGAAGTCCGTAGATTTCTGGGCACGGCTTCTTGGTACCGAAGATTCATTCCTAACTTTAGCAATTTAGCCAACCCACTTAATAAGCTAACTTCCCAAGGAAAAAAGGCCCCACCCTTCTCGTGGTCCAAGGAAGCTGAAATAGCATTCAAGAGATTAAAATCTCACCTGGCGTCAGCTCCGATACTTTCATGTCCTAATTATAATATGCCATTTGAGATCCACACTGACGCCAGCGATTATGGACTGGGTGCCGTACTTACACAATTAATCAATGGAGAGGAAAAAGTAATCGCTTATATGAGTAAGTCGCTCACTAAACAAGAACGTAATTATAGTGCTACAGAGCGGGAAGCACTGGCTGTTCTAACTGCGATTGAACACTGGAGATGCTACATAGAAAATGGACTCAAATTCATGGTCTACACTGACCATTCCTCACTTAAATGGTTCCTTAACCTTAATAACCCTACTGGCAGGCTTGCTCGCTGGGGTGTCCGACTATCTGCCTATAATTTTGAAATTAAACATCGCAAGGGGATCGATAATGTCATTCCAGATAGCTTATCGAGGTCAGTTCCCATGGTTATAAATGCCATAAGTGATGTGACAGATGAAAACTCTGATGTCCTACCAAAAACTAAGGACACTTGGTACCTGGACATCTTCAACGGCTGTCTTGCTGGGCCCTCGTCGTTTCCAAACTATCGTGTAACGGCGGGAAAACTATATCGTCGCATAAAATCCTTAAACCCACTAACCAGAGAGTTTGAATGGAAAGAAGTGATTCCTCTAGAGCAACGTCACTTCATTATCTCCCTGAATCACAGTGAACCTATTTCGGGCCACTTCGGCATTTTCAAAACCTTTAAACGGCTCTCATTGAAATACTTTTGGCCTAGTATGAGTCTCGACGTAACTAATTACGTCAAAGGTTGTGACACCTGCTTATCGTATAAATACCCAAACCACGCAAGTCTTGGTACAATGGGCAGACCAAAGGAGTGTTGTCGCCCTTTTCAAATGTTAAGTATAGACCTCGTTGGACCTCTGCCCATATCGAGAAAACAGAATACATTTTTACTAGTTGTGCACTGCTGCTTTTCGAAGTATAACTTACTATTCCCTATTAGACGTGCAACTGCCGAAATAATTGCACGTATCCTGGAAAATGATGTCTTTCTTGTGCATGGAATTCCTAGCACCGTCTTGATGGACAATGGTAGGCAATTTACAAGTAATATCCTCAAAAACCTATTGTCCACGTACAAAATACCTAATATATTCTACACACCACTGTACACTCCACAGGTCAACTCAGTTGAACGTTATAATAGAACTATAATCACGGCCATTTCTATGTTCATTGAGGGGGATCATAGATCTTGGGACACTAATATACCAAAAATCCAGTTTGCCTTAAACAGCGCAGTCAACGAGGTAACCGGTTTTACGCCATCATTCCTAGTATTTGGCCGCGAATTGGTGAACTGTGGGTCTCACTACGTCGACGCAGACATCAGTGATCAAATTATTTTTAGTCCACGCGACGCGTATGCAGAGAATTTGGGTTGTTTGCAAAATGTTTTTGAAAAGGTCCAACTATTACTTTACAAAGCACACTCAAGGAATACCACTCATTACAATTTTCGTCGTAAAGACGTTAATTTTAATATCGGTGATATTATCTGGAAAAGAACATTCTTTCAAAGTGATAAGAATAATAAATTTTCAAAGAAACTGGCCCCTAAATTTGTTAAATGCCGTATTATAGGTAAGAAATCAAGACTAGTGTATGAACTTGAGGATATCTCAGGTAATAAGCTAGGCAATTGGCACATTAAGGACTTTAAGCTGGTTTAGATAGTTTCAAGGGATTTTCGTAAGCGAAAATCCTAACCTAAAAAGGGGGGTATGTAACGGTTCGTTACACTTCCTAATATATCATAGTTTGGCTACACCAATACTATGCTAAAATAATAAATAATAATAATAATCTATCTAAATTTAAACTAAATAAATTAATTCAGAAGCAAACCTCGCGCAAACAAGTAGTATAGCATCGCTATTGTTCATTAGCTTAGATACCTATATCTACATATACCTAACCAGTTACTACAGCGGGCGCGCGCGGAGATTATTCCAAACTCAGCCGGGCCACAGCACTTGAGATCGTTCTAACGCATACACGTATCACGCCGAGAAGCTCATTAGCTCCGTTAAATTGATTGCGCGTAGAAAAATCTGCATAAATAATTCCTTTGTAATAGTTTGGTTAAAGAATTATTTAGTAAAATTAAATTCAGTGAGTGAACCCCGAGTTTATTGGGTGAGTGTTGCATTATCTATAATTATTACTATGTAGGTAACTCGAATCTAGAACTTAGAAATACATCTAAATACATCATTTCATAATTGCTAGATTCTTTCTAATTTTGTTTAGTACAGCCTTGCTAGTGCTTATGGAATATATGTAAGGCTTAATTACATTTTATGTAAGGATTGCACTGCTAAATTTTAATGGCAACTACCTACAGCCAAACTAATCTATCACGCAATTCAGCATTCCCATTGTGTAAAGTCTTCTTACTATTATAAAACTTTGCTTTGTATGACTGCCTCATCATCGAACACCATAGTAGCCTATGATGCCACTTGCTTCCTGCTTAGCCCTCTCCGGGAGTGGTCGTTGTGGTGTTCGTGATGTTGCAGTCAGTAGGAAAATTAGGACAAACTGTGAATCGACTAAATTTCGATTCCAGGGTTCACTTTTACGTCCACTTTCACTCTTCGCCTTCATCTACACATCATCTACGTGACGTCGGTCACACTGCCGCTGCATCTACCTGCACGGCCAGAGACCTGCCTACTGCTGCTGCACGGCCGCAGCTCCGATCCTACCCGGGGACTAACGCAGGACAGTGGCATTCTTATTTCTTGTAATTGCAACCTACGGTTACGAGCATACCGAACCCCCCTGAGAGAACCTTAACCTACCTACCCCTATTTTTTTAATAAATTTTGTATACTTACTATTTAATTGTTTTCTTCCTCTCTCTCCCTCCTAACCCCAAAGGTTACATCTTTATCGTCTGACATTTCTTCATTAGCTTCGATTTCATAGTATTAGAAATTTTCTACATCACTTTCATCCATCAGATCTATTTCCACATCAGTCTCACTGGTTGAAGAATAGTCTAGCTTTACTTTTTTACTGTTAGCCGAATTTTGTCGCTTTGCGTTCCTTTTCCCTTTTTTTTTTCATACTAGTAGTTTTACAAGACTTATTGCTTTTAATCTTGATGACTTTTAATTCTGCTGACTTATCTTCCTCTCTTGCGATTACAGTTCTGTTTTTGGATTGCTTTTTCTCTTTACTAGTTTGTCTATGTATGTCTATTCCCAGGCTTTTCTCTATCTTTTTTGCCATTTCATCCTCTTTTTCTTTATTCTTTTTTTTATTTTCTTCTTCAATAAGCTTGTGTTTTTTTAAAAATTTCTTCACTTGTGATTACTTCGGCACCGCATGCTACTTTTGTTCGTTTTTGTTTGTTGTGTGACCCTGCTTTTATTTTCTGAAGCAATAACTCTTCAAAGCTATTATATTTTACTATACGGTCTTCTTTGATAGTAATTTTTTTTGCGTCCGAATTATCAGGCCTTGTCGTGTCAGCAGTTTCAGCTTCGGAAATGTGTTTTTCAATATTGATCTCAGGTAAGTATTTTTTATATTGACCATTTATTTTATTCAAACAGATAGAAATCAATGAAGGAAAAGCCAATAGACTGGAAACAGGTTTGGTTGTAATCCTTACGGCTGGAATTTTGTTTCATATCTTGATACATCTGTGGCTTTAAAAGGGCTCGATGGACCAGGAGATGGCTGAAAGCTTCGATTTTGAATTTGAGGATGTTTGGGCTGGTATAGTTGTTTCCTATATTCCGCAAGTTGGTCAGGGTGAAATTTTCCTTCTGGTACTGCATTATTATTAAAGCCCAGATCTCGCCAATTAGCTTTGCGAACTCTTTTCTTGGTAATACTTCACCCACATGCAATCTCTGCCACTTAACAAGGGGCTGATCCCATTTGTCCTTAAAAGATTTATTGACTGCCAGATCCAACGGTTGAAGTTTATCACTGGTATGTGCTGGGATTTTTAATATAGTGATATCTGCTTCACGTGCCTTTTCTATTATATTTAAGCCTACGTGTGTGGAGTCTCCAGCAGCACTACACCCCAATAAAACCGTAGTATTACTTTTACCTGGTGACGCAATGGTTCTGGTTGAAGCATACCCCTTCAAGCCCACCACTTTGGTTTTACTAGGATCTTTGGAAAAACTGGTCTCATCTAAATTCCATATCTGTGACGGCTTATCGTGCAACGTACTAAGTATTGTACACATTGTAAAGGTCTACAGAAAACTCGCGATGGATATCTCTATCTCTTATGGATATCCCACAATAACATTTATATGTCATTTACTTTTTACGACAAATAAGGGCTTACTTTCGAAGCGGTTTTAACCAATACAGCATTAATCCTAATTCAATTAAGTACCTTAAATACATTGTTTATTTAATATAGATCTATATGGCCCTGTACAGCATATGATTTATATGAATATTTTCTAAAATATTACAGATATAAAATTGCGGGACGCACACTGATTTTAAAATAGGTGGACATACGGATCAGTATCACATCAGTGTCAAAAAATGTATGGGGGATAATTTATTTGGTTAATTTCTCAGTTCAGTATCAAAGTATTAAGGCCTCACCTTATATTTTGATAAGCAACAATGGTCTTTAATAGGACAACATAAAAATTTCCGCGTATCCCTGCGGGTTTGGGATCCACAATGCTTTAAAGTTCACAGTTTTTCTGTACTTAGTGTATTTAGTATCAGCATTGCACCAGTGCGAAGCCGGGGCGGGTCGCTAGTTCTATATAAACTTATCTAAAAGTGTATGAAGCATCCGTGAATCAGTGCATTTGGGAATACTGCTTTTGCTGCATTTATAGCAGGCATTTCGAAGTCCATGGTAAATTTTATCGGGCAAAATTCAGGTACCTACAGCTTCTTTTATTTCCCTAAACATAGCCTAAATACGTGAACTGCAACCGGAGGTCCCAAAAAAAAACAATTTATTTAAGTAAATTTAATTAAAAGTAACTTTACAGAATAAAAATTATAACTAAAAGTAACAATGATAATGATATTGACTCGAAGCGTGAACCAAATATGACCTAAAATTATTACAATTTCTAAGGAAATGTCGGAATGACGTCGTAGCGGGCGCGATCTGCTAATGGTGCACCACGTGATTCCATGTGCCTTGTGCAAGTCTCACGTTGTGCTGAACTTGCAGCTCGTGTCGCCAAGTGCCGTGTGCAATGATGTTGATTATGTAAACGTTGACGCAGCGATCCTCATATATTAGGGGTGCGTAACACCTCTCCCCGAAGAACAGCCACCACCGATGATTTTCGCAGTAAATTGAGGTGGGGGCTGACTATCCCTTGGTCTCGGCTCTGGAACAGCATATATTCCTTGTAGTTCTATTTCCCTTACTTGGATTTGCTTCGAAGCTGATGTGGCAGCGTATTTGCGATAGAGCAGGATACCGATCGTGACAGAAGCACCAATCAACACTACATACAGTGGGATTGTAGTGTGATATATCGTAGCATGGTCTTCTTTAAAATTGACGGTTGGAAGATGGGAGATCTTCATATTGGTGGCGTGAAGTTGGTCCAAGTTTATAGAGTTTAATTTAAAGGTGACTTTAGATGCGTTGTAGTCAGGCTCCTTGGGTAGATCACTTATCGTCAGTACGTGTCCCTTTAGTCGATCTTTGATGTTGGAGATGGTAAACTCGGCTGTTTCTAGATAGCATGCCTGTGGGACGATTGCGAGATAACTGCCTTGGTATTCTTTGTAAAAATCTTGACCACAGGAGAGATGTCTTTTTGGAGAGGCAGGAACGCTGATGTTGTAGTGTCTATCGTCAAGCTCTGCGTAGGCTGGCTGGTCCATCGCGATGGTGACAGGGTTGCAGATGGGTGTCCTTTGTTGGGTAGTTATGAGCTGATGTATGCAGTCTTGAGAGGGTTGGTTCTGCAGACTCCGGCTTTCTTCACATAGGAACCAATTACTGGTCGTCAGGCATTCAGCCTCTATAAGCTTGAAATCTTTCTCATGAATAGCTAGGAATGGGGATGATAAAATTAGGATTTCATGATTTTGGTTGGGTACAATAGATAATTTATATAAGTCATATGTATGGGGTATAAAAATGGGGAATTTATAAACTATTACTATTTCATTGCCTACATAGTATGAACCTAATCTAATTATATCATAGTATTCCCTAGTGTCTAAATCTACTAATCTATCGTTACCGTATAAAGTTCTAAGTCTGTCCGTCAAGTTGCGTATCTCCTGGGAGTTAAGAAACAAATGATGCATGGTTGATGTTCTGATAAATGCTAATATATTCTCTAATCTCATTAATTCCTGTGATACTGAATCTATGTTATCGCCGAAGATTATTAGTACTTGCGCAAAATGGGCATATTTTATAAGATCATTATCTCTATTAAGATCACTTTCCTATATCTTATTAAATATTCTTTCCATCTCGCGTTGGTTTTCTACTATGCTGTCTATGATCTTTGAATACTGTGCGGATAAATCTTTAGTTAAACTTACATGATTATTGAATTCAGTTAATAATTTGTTCTCGTTACTTTGAATATTTCTAATAGCCTGATCGTAATGTAATGCGTCAGTGTAATCTAAGTTTCCAGTTATACTTTTAACCACAGATCCAAGTCCGTCAATAAGTCCTCGTTTGACCCGACTTATTTCGAAAGTTTGAAGTTGTTCTGATACGCTATTAAGTTTAGAGTTAAGATAATTTAAATGAGGCTGAAATAAAGAACGCGTCTTATTGTTAAGATCGGGTGAAATGCTAATTATTTGGTTATTTATAGATTCTACTTTATCTTGCAAATCCTGTAGATTTACGTATTGCAAGAAGGAATGGTAATGGGAAAGGATCCGGGTAGGACCTAGTTTGAATCGGAGTATCCCAGGCCCATTATCTAGACTTCAAGTCGTATTTCCTGAGTTACTACTAGTCGTAGGAGCATAAGTATTACCGGGATTGTTCTGTAACAAGTTACTAGTTTTAGGAACTCTTTTTATTTTGTGTTTGGCTACAGGACCTCGCTTTTTCTTTGTGTATATGTGAATAGGGAGGTCTGGCATCACCGTGTCATGACTGAAACGTGCAGCTAATTTTTGACGGGAAGCGAGTGGGTTTCGAATAAAGATTGGCTGTTCAGGGCTGTACTCAATTTCGGGATCTCTAGTTCTATTACGATTATTTGTTAAAATCTCACAAGAGTCAGTACTTAAGTCATGAATCAATTTATAAATCTCAGTCATCTTGTTCTTGTGGTTAGACACGTATTGCTGTAATAAATGAACCGAAAGGTCAACGCCAAAAGCGTCACGGGGATCAAAATGTCCTGTTATGAGTTCTATCGGCCTACATTTCGTAAAACTATGTATACTGTTGTAAGCCAGAAGGGCGTAAGGCATAAGGTTGATAACGGTTTCATTTTTCTGGTTAACCCTAAGGATTCTGAGATGTTCTAATATAGTCGCATGAAACCGCTCAACTATTCCATTCTCGTTAGGTGTGCGAGGAGCAAATTTATGATCTTATGCAATCTTAAAAATTCTGCAAAGAGTTGATTATTAAACTCCGGTCCGTTATCAGTAACTATGGTTATGGGTATGCCATGATGTGTGACTGACTGCTGTTCCGTCTCTCAAATAGTATGCTTGTGCATATTTTGAAAAAGCATCTACGATAGTCAAAAGCTTTTCGATTTGAATGGTAAGTAAGTCGAGGTGTACAAGTTCGAAAGGCTTATTGGCCGAAGGATTTAACAGGATTACGATCGTACTTCGCTTGCCCACATACTGTACACTTATTTATAAATTTAGTGATGCTATCTCGCATCTTAGGCCAATAGTATTTGTTAGACAGAGCTAACACAGTTTCATTGATTCCACGGTGGTTAGTTTTACCGTCATGATACTTATTAATAATTTCCTGTTGCCTTAAATATTCGCGAACATTTTCTATTTCCTTTTTTGTTAGTACTAATTGCATTGAGGAGCTTTTAAATGTTCTCTGGATGATGGGGATAATGGAATACATAGCCAAAGGTGGGTTAATTAATAATATATATAAACCGGTTTTAATTTTAGGATTAACGTACTCTTTTAAGGTACGAGACGCGTATGCTATAGGTCTGTCAGAATCTATGGCGCCGTACAAAATTTTGTTTAAGTATGTATATTGTAACTTTCTAGGCAAATAACACAGGTCTCACCTTGCTCACCCACATCACCCCGGCACATCAGCTGCACGTCATGCTTCAAAATCCACCCCACACGCCAGCCAAAGAAAGAAGGTATGTAATTTAAAATTCATTTATCATTTAAACTCCTCCCAGGATAATTTATATAAGTAGATAAATAATATTGAATTATAAATATGAAATATAATTAGTTACACAAAAATATATAAATAGTATTGAATATCTGAATAGTATACATATTATTTTAATTATTTTTATTCTAATAGTGTGTTATAGATTCATTTTGTAACAAGAAATTACAAATCACTTTAAAATGTCATTCTTTAATGACATTGTTCCATCATATACAGGATGTTGATCTGCATTTGTGCATTACTTGCACACATGACTGTACTGCCTACACTCGTTGATATTTCGGGATAAAACGAGACACCTTTTTTTACACTTTTTTTTTCTGCTTAAATTCTTTTCTATTTGCTACGGGAACTCTACTGTTTATACTAAACCAATATTAAGTGAAAAAATGGGGCAGTAAAATTAAGTTCTTAATAATTACACAGGCCTGCAAAATGAGGGTCATAACTTCCTCTCTGGAATTTGATAGCCGATTCTAGGGTATTTTGGTGTGCTGATTACGAATATGTACTTAGTTTTTCTGCATCACCTCCAGATTTTTCAAAAAAAGGTACAGAAAGAAAATAGAAAACAAGACCCAAGTTTTCTCATAAAAAATATATATTTAAAAAAGTACATTACTTTTAACTTTAAAAACGACTAAAATATAATAACAACTTGTTACTAGTCTAAATTACATGTAAATTTTATTTGTTGAACCTGGTCCTTTTTTCCTGGAACTTTCGGTTGTGCGATTTTCGGTTAAAATTCCAATTTGGATCGTCGCGCTTCAATAACCAACAATAGTCCGCCATCATGCTAGTATTCCATGTTCCTTGATACCAGACTTCAAGCTCTTTCAAATCTCGGTAAAATCTTTCGCCTTGTTCTTCGCCAACGGCTCCTAGATTTTCTGGGAAGTAATCAATGTGCGAATTTAGGAAATGAAGTTTAGTGCTCGTTTATGTCCCTTTTATTATTAAAATTGTATCCAGTTATGTCACAACAACAACAGTAGCAATCTTTATCATGGTTGTTAGCCTCTCTTCGTAGCATAGGCGAAACGATTTTGAAGCTATTTTTCTGTCCTTTTGACCACTGGCGAAGTTCTAATAAACAAGTCGTACAAAGTTTATGAGGTGTCCAAGTTTTGTCTTTGGTTAATTAAAACGTCTCCATAATAACTTTTGTAAATATTTTTCACAAAGTCAGTAATGCTGTTTCGTTGTTTTATCACCATAAAATTCCCGCAAATATTACAAAAATAATTTGGAGAATTTAAACATCTTCGCGATGACATTTTAAAGTTCATGTTGCAAGATGCGCACGTCAACTGTTAATTTTCTAAATAAGTGCGGGTACTTAATAAAAAAAAGCCTTTTGGATTATCTTTATTACACCCTTTTTTAATAATATTTAGAACAATTAGGTAATATTACTACTAAGTAATATTTTTTATTATTTTATTACTAAGTTAAGTCAAAATTACCCGTTTTCAACATGGTTAATGCGGATTACTTTTACTTTTTATGTAGTAATCATCAAATTACTGATTTGCATTAATTTCTGTGTCCCCTTACACGAATTAAATGCAATAAAAATTAAGCTGAAGTATTTTAATGACGTTTTATACATTTCTAAAGGTAGACGCTCAGACATTTTGGAGCTAAATCTTAAATATTCAATATCAAAAAATCCGGACGTGATAGATTTTTTTTATTATTTTTCTCGTAATCAGCACATCAGAAACTATAGAAAATGTTACTCAGATTTCAAAGAGAAAAACCATTGGAGACCTGTGTTATTAAATAAAATAAATTTAAAAAGCAACTCGTATGAATCGGTTCTAAATATTCTAATAATACTATTACCTACATAGGTACATTTTCACCGTTCATTCAAAACCGTTTTTTCTTTGCCTACAGTTTAGTAGGCACATACAAATGTGTAGGCATAGGCAAAGGAGGCCTGCGGTGGCGGCGCGGCGCGTGTAAGTTACCCCTCCAACCCCCGCGTAGGAGCGAGCGGCTCAGGCGGCGCCTTTGATCGGTGAATTTGAAATTTTGAATTAATTAGTCGCTCGCCCGCGTTCAGCGAGAGTATAACCGCACGCGCCGATATCTACGTAACGTCCGTAACAACACCGGTAACGATGTCAGAGCGTTACAGTAACGTTGAGTTGGTGGAAATGGTGCGCCTTTACGCTATTTCTAATAATAACGTTGTTGATGCAATTCGCATGTTCAGGGAAATGTTTCCAGACCGACCAATACCATCTCGTCGCATGATGCTTGCCGCCACACAGCGCAGCGCTTAAGGGATCACCGACAGTTCGAGGTTCCTCGACATGCACAAGGTCGTGGTACACAAGGCCTATCAGCTGATCGGCAAGAGCAGATTCTCAATTATTTTGAGGAAGAACCTCGAGCCAGTACGCGTGAAGCCGGTCGCCGTTTCGGTGTTCATCATACCACAGTGTGAAAGCTGCTGAATCGCGAACTAATGCATCCGTTCCATTTCCGACGTGTTCAAGAGTTGCATCCGCAGGACAATAACGCTCGGACAGTTTTTTGTCACTGGCTCCTTGAACATCAGGACGTGAACATTTTGTGGTCCGACGAATCATTGTTTACGCGCGTGGGCGTTTATAACGTCCACAATGAACATTGGTGGGCTCACCGACAACACAACCCACATGTTACTACGCGGGACTCGTTCCGGTCCGGTTTAGTCTGAATGTGTGGACTGGTATCATCGGTGATCATCTACTTGGCCCATATTTTATTGACGGTCGTTTGAACAGTGCTACATACTTGGTGCTACTCCGACATGTGGTTAATGAGATGCTCGATGACATTCCACTCGCATTTCATAGGGACTTGTACTTCCAACAGGACGGTGCGCCACCTCACTATGGACGCCAAGTGCGCGAATATTTAAGTGAAGTGTTTGGTACGCAGTGGATAGGCCGTGGTGGACCGGTAGCCTGGCCGTCGCGTTCACCCGACCTAACGCCCTTAGACTTTTATTTGTGGGGAGATATTAAAAGACTTGTTTACAATGCAGACATTGTGAGTGTTACACAATTACGTGAAAGAATTGTTTTGGCATTTGAACAAATAAAAACAAATGTGCTAGTGCTTCGCAGCTTAAAACGCAACTTAGTGCGCCGCGCCAATCTGTGCATAGACACTGGGGGTGAGCATTTTGAACAATTATTGCGTGTTACATGATTTTGTAAATAGGTATTTAAGCTTTGATTCTGAATTAATTCTGTAAATAAGTTGATTTAAAATTTTTAACTACGCCAGAAATGCTTCATTTCAGAATACTTTTCTCATACCTAATGTTTACTAACAGTACTTAATGTTTTTGTTTGCAATTGCATGATAAATAGCGTGTTTCTGCCGGTCCTAAGCCCTTGAAGTAGGAAGGAATCTTTTAAATCAACATAAACTCATCATCAAATCATTAATATCAAATCAAAAAAGTACATAAAGGTCACCGAACTTGTCAGCTGGAACTAAAAACTCATGAAACCTAATAACTAATGGCTCCTCTACACTGCCCGCAAAGTTCATAGGCGAAGTACTCTAGAAACTTTGTCTAAGTTCGAAAAAAGTGCGTCACTACACACTCAGTGGTGTCAGTAGCCTGCGCACGCACATTGCCGCCGTTTGTAATGAACAAAGAAATTTGTGTGGCAGAGTTTCCAGGAACAACATAATTTGCTCCTGACCACTGTTTGACGCTGATAATTGGATCACATACACCAAAGCACTAATTATAGCTTAAATCACGCGCCGGCAAAGCACCGGCACACACGATGTCGGCCAAGTAGTGTAGAGAGGTACTTCGTGAACGCACTTCCCGCATCTTTGGGCCCATTGATTGAGGCGCAAAAATCGACAGCAAATAAAGTCGCCTGAGGGGAGGTATAGTTTTTGACGAGGTAAGCCGAAGTGCCTCTTTACACTATCGTATTCATTTAACTTCGTTCAACTTCGCGGGCAGTGTAGAGGAGCCATGAGATGCGATACGTAGCCGCATTATCTAGGTACCTACTATTGTCTAGCTTTAAGCCCAGGCCACACCGCCAGCGGGCGGGCGAGCGAGCTAGGCGGGCGGGTGAAGTGAGATATTGAAGTTATGCAAACTACGCGACATTGCCGAGCTAAACTATGGGGTTTACACCAAAAACTACATACGGAAGGGCGAACCGGGTAGTGCGGATGAGACTAGACACGTGGACACTGCTATTCGAATGACAAGCGACGACTAGTCTGAGTACCCGAAACGGGGAGGACGGTAGTTAAGCTAGCGAAGCGGGCGCGCCTAACGACGAAGTAGCTTCGCTCGCATCAGCCACGTAGGTTATTCGGCAGCTCGCAGTGTGCCTAGCTCGCTCACCCGCCCGCTGGCAGTGTGACTTGCGCTTTAGCGTTGGCTCGGCGACGTAAACATTAAATACACGGGTGAAGATTTTTTCTTCGTAAATCATATTTCACTAAAAACAGGATTTTTGGGGTTTTGTTATCTGCGTATGTTTGTGTTGCTTGCAATCGATAATACCTATAGTACACTACGCACTGAAGGAGGCTTGTGCACGACCAAATCAACAGCTTGTATAAGGTCCTGAGACGGCGTAAAAATGTCTGCTTTGTTTTCAGGCTGCGTATCGGTGGGGATAGAACATTCCGGCAGTTCGCCGCTGAGTGCTGAAACGTACCTCTAAAGGCTGCCGTCCTATGAGCAGGAATTGACAAGGGAGGTACTTTTGATCTTTTACGGTAACGCTGCTTGTCATATCTCCAACTAAGTTTCTCGAAGAGATAAGTAGGTCTTTGTGTTTTAACAACCCCAAATAGTAGGCTAGCCAAATGGAGCCTCCTTCTGGCAGCCATTTTGAGAATTTTTAGCTTATTTAAGTAGGGAGTTCCATGCTTTCTTCTGGGAATATTTGTGCAGAAACGGACACAGGCATTTTGAACTCGCTGTATAAGATTCTCAGTCCTCGCAAGCAGACAAGGCCCATACACTGTGTCACAGTAGTTAAAGTTTGATAGCACAAGGCTATCAACTAGGATCTTTCGTAGTGGCTCACTCAAAAACTGTCGTATTCCATAAAGGACCTTAAATCTGTAGAAACAGTTGCCAACAACTTTGGTTATGTGAGCTTCAAATCGCAACTCCGAGTCCAAAAGTTTAGTAGTAGTGTTTTACAGTGATGGAAACAGTCCACATAAGCTTTATCCAGTGTTATTTTAGAACCCTTTTTGAGACATTTAGTTAATGGTTTTGTTAGTCGAGCGAAATCTTGGATGAATTTCCTATAGTATCCTAGGAGACCGAGAAAACGTTTGATGTCAGTGGTGGTCTTAGGCAAGGGGTATTTTTCTATTGCAGTTATTTTGTCTGAATTTGGTTTAAATCCTTCGTTACAAATGATATGGCCAAGAAAACTAGTTTCTAATTTCAGGAATTCAGAGATGTCCATCTGAATTTTGAAGTTAAATTCACGTAATTTAATAAAAACTTTTTCCAAATTGACTATATGTTCTTGTAATTACGTGCTGAAAACTCTTATGTCATCGAGGTATACAAGGCATATTTGATGTTGGAGGTCTTTCAGGACGTTGTCCATCACGCGCTGAAAAGTAGACGGAGATCCTTTGAGTCCCGTAGGCATCCTTAAAAATTCGTGATGGCCATTTTCTACGTTGAAAGCAGTCTTATGAATATCCTGGGCATCCATTTCGACCTGATAAAAACCGCTAGCCAAATCCAGAGTGGTAAAATACTGGCATTTCCCTAATTTGTCAAGTACGTCTGTTATGTTAGGGATGGGATATTTATCGTCAACCGTCTTTTCGTTCACCTTCCTAAAATCCACGACAAGGCGCCATTTTACTTTACCAGATGCGTCCGCCTTCTTGGGAACAATCCATATAGGATAGCTCCAAGCAGAGTCGGAGGGTCTCATGATATTTTGTTCGAGCATCTTACTTATCTGATCTCTAACTTCTTGTCTGTGAACGTCCCTACGTTCACAGACAAGAAGTTAGAGATCAGATATATACCTGTAACTTTTGGTGTGTACTGGAATCTCATCGGTTGTTCTAATCTTGTGTTTGATCTTGTTGGAGAATGTTAATGGTTCTCCCTCAAGATAAAACACATCCGCATATTTCGCACAGAGACTTTTTAAATTAGCACATTCTTCCGGATTGAGATGTTCTGTGCGTAAACGTGATAAAACAGCTTTGGCGCGATCCGATGGTATTTCAGTAAATGAACAATCGATGTTATATAGTTCGCCTTGTATAGGGCGATCCATGGAGAAGATGAGATCATTAGATGTAGTGTTAGAGATTTCTACCCAACTTCTATTATTAGTCACAGTAGTTAAACAATCAGAGATAAGACAATTACAGATAATTTGATTCTGAATTAAAACTTCACCGTCAAGGGTATTGACAGGTAGCTTTAGTAATTTTGACGAGTTCGCAGGGATAATCTCCTTGTAGAGATTTACGTTACGAGAGTCGTACATCTCTATAGGTATCTGTGCGTTCCGTGTTATAAGCAATTTGTTTTGAAGATCTATCTTTGATCCCCAGTTTTCTAATGAGTCAAATTCTAAAAGTCCGTCGAAATAGTTATGAAAGTTATAAATGTACAACGTAATGTCGTCGGTTACTTCATTAAACTCTGGGAAACAGGGTAAAGTCAGTGAATGGTCTTTTCTACTAGTCCATGAACGTTAGTCACTTCAAAGGGCTCGTAATTAAGAGGGAAGTGATTAAAGTACCTGGTTACAGCAGCAGGGCTGATAAATTATTGATTAGCACCTGTGTCGATTAACAGTTTCAGAGGGGGATTACTAATCTGGATGTAACGAAGTTGTCGTTGTATGTGAAGATTTAATTCTATTTTGGCTAGTTTGATTGGCGGCTTTCCTGAAAATTTTCAATCTGGCCTTATACTTGAGTTGTCTCCTGCTCTACGGGTTCTATGGCAGAACGTTCAGAATATTGAGAAGAGTTGTCATAGTAAGTATTCTGGTTCTCATAATAACTAGGGTACTGGTCTAAAGAATAACCATACTCTTGTTCATAGTCCGCGTAATTATAGTTTCCATAGTCATAGTCATAATCAAATTCGTTAAAGTTGACTTCCCTAGTTTTAAAATAGTTATTAGGAGGGGGATTGCCATAGGTTCTCCAGTCACGACTCGTAGGTGGTAAGGGTTTCGGAACGAAATGGCTTACGCCACTCATGGGACGGGGGCCATTGAACGGTAGTTGGGGTTGAGGTCTGTTAGGCAATTTAAAGACATTACTATTAGGGTAATAGTTCGGCAAAGTAGCGCGCATCATTTGCTGCGTTCTGGACAGTCCTAAGGGTTTTTTTTTTTAACGTGAGGGAAAATCCTCGACTCGACTAGAAGGCCCGCCTTCGTTACGGTTCTGTAAGTATAAAATGTTCAATTCGTCTTGAACATATTCAAGGGCTTTTTCCGTATCTTGGATCCTAAGGGGTCCTTCAGACCTCTCAAGTAAGTCTCAAGAGTTAACTTTTGGTATAATGATCGCTTGGAATCTATGGTAGTGGCAACGGTCTCGTGAAGTGACACATAGGTCATTATGGTACTAAAGAGGTCCAGGCACCGCTCATAATATTCCTGAGGGGTGCTAGGTCCTTGGGTTTTTTTTCCTCCTTGGGTTGGGACAGGTCACTGTACAGAGCAGTCTCATCACGGTGGTCTGCGAAATTGTTAATAAGGGCAGCTCTTATCCCTTGCCAAGTCTCGGGAATACCGTTCGGGTTGATAAATCGGGCTTCCAACCCTACTGCCCCAACTGCTAAAATGTGTTAAAACTAACTGGTCACATAAATTAATAAAACGGGTTAAGACGTGTGGGTTACCGTCAAACTCTGGCAACAACCTGAGGGATTTGTCGATAATGTCCGGGTTGTATTGCGTCATAATATCGTCTAAATTTATATGTTCGTCTATAACACTCAACCTATCTCTATTCCTATCCCTATCTAACCTAACGCTTCGCGATTCTCTAGGATGAAAAATCTTGAAGAATTAAATTAACACATAAAAATAAAACAGTAAGGGAATAATATCGTACACACGATCGTGCAGGATATGGAATTATATATTAATTGGGAATAAAATTATTATCGCGATCTGCTGATGGTGCACCGCGTGATTCCATGTGCCTTGTGCAAGTCTCACGTTGTGCTGAACTTGGACCTCGTGTCGCCAAGTACCGTGTGCAATGAAGTTGATTATGTAAACGTTGACGCAGCGATCCTCATTAGGGGTGCGTAACAGACTCATAGGTACCGCCCCGTTTATTTGTCAATATTGCATAAAATATCGGTACGATATTTGATTTTTGTAAGTCACTGCTAATATCGCCATGTATAGTGTACAGTTGAGTAAATGGCTTTACACACGACTTAAACGTCCCATCACAAAAATAATTATCAACGTTTTTTACATGACAGTGGACTTCTCATGAAGCAAATACAATGATTCGGGTCTCGTTTTCTTTGTAATCAAGTAAAACGTACTTTCGAAACTTCTCCGGTATGAAAACGGTATTTGGGTTTGTGAATTTAGTCTTAGGTACTTATAATGGCTTGTTCCTATATTTATACAGTTGATGTTTTACACTTCGAAACTCCGAAATTCTTCTAAATTTTTTTCATACACTTTTTGTGTCTCGGAAAAATTGTTGCTTATGGTTTCTTTGGTCTTTTGTCACATCAATTTCACTTCCACTTCACCAAAGTTAGGCACACATTTACTTCTTATATCCTGCATCGTCATATTCACGGCTTCTATAGAAATCTTGTTTGCCATAGTGCATTCGTCCCATACTACAAATACACAATCTTGTAGTACTTTGGCTTTGAGACTATTTTTGGGTATATTACCGACTTGAATTTCCGTACGGTCTAAATCTAGTGGAATTTTAAACATAGAGTGTACCGTTTTGCCGCCAGGAAGTAAGGTTGCCGCCATGCCGAACGACGCGACTGCTATGGCAATTTTCTTTTCTGCAGATACATCAGTTTAAAATCTATAAGTTAGCATAATACATAAGTTTAAAATCTATGAGTTTACAATGTATAAGTTTAAAATATATAAAATCAAAAAGTATAATAGTTTGAAGAAAAAATAATCACCAATATGCTTAATTTACGTTTTATACAAATTTCATGTACCAACATTTAATATCAATTAAGGTCAAAATACCTAAAAATAATGCAATCCGATTTGGATAGGTTAGGTTAGAAGGCTAAGGCGGGAGTGGAGCTTAGCCTTCGTGGTTATTTTTGTTATAAATAAAAATAATAGTCTATACTACAAAACTATTATTACAATTTATAAAAAAATAACCACGTAGTCTTCGAACCTAACCCATCCAAGTCGGATTATTTTGAAATTATATATTATAAAACGTAGCCCTAGGAACCATTATGCATTGTGTTTGTTATATATTTCGACCATTATGGCATTTAAACTTAGAAATTTAGAACTTATGACAAATAACTTTATATATTTTGATGCATTATATATTTTGATTTTCGGTATTTTAACTTTATATATTCCAACCATATGTATTTTGAAATTATATATATGATACGTGCCCTGAGGGAGAGAATTGCCGCCTATCGAAAGAAGAACTTCTTGTAATGCAAACAAAGCTCTATTTGTAAATACGTCTAAATGAGTATTTATGTCTGCATTCGGGTAACGCCGTTGAAAGTCTCTTACATAATCATCCGTAAAATGATCCTTGACCTTGTCCCATAACTCTGTGGGATTAGAGACATTGCAGAAAACTAAAATAATGGCGAATAGTTCTTGTAATTTCGATGCGTTGCTGCTTATACTGGCATCTGTTAAAGTGTCGCACCAGTGATTATCGCCTTCTAGTAAGCCAAGAGCAAGGCATGCCGCTTGATATGTAGGATGTAAAATTCCATTCACCCTTTTGAGACTTTGAAAAAAAGTTGCTCCCTTGACAAATGTTAATAACAACCTCAGACATACAGTTTACCCCAATAACATTCCCGATTATTGGGGTGAATTGTATAGATTCTCCAAAGTGTATGCTCATAAAATATGCCGGGATGACCTTTCACAGGATTACCTCGACGTCGCCGTTGAAATGTTCCATTTTGTTTATTAAATATGTAATAACCTGGTATTTCTTCGTACAACAAAGAAGCTGCGAATTCGTCGCCACAAATCAAATGGCATTGAATCAACTTCTTCATCTGGCATTTCTGCTCGAACCACATCATCGATTTGCTCAGCTCTTATTTTCGTTTCTAGCCATATCAAATGTGGGCATGGGGCAAACCACGCTTTTGCCACTCTATACTGTACATAAAACAGCGAACACTACCTAAAATTTTTCCTTTTACTAGGAGATCCATCAGTTTTTTAAATTTTTTTTAAAAACTCTTGCTACGACATCATGCCGATCAGAAGCCAACTGCCCCGTAAAAAGTTAATTGGTAATTTCATCCCATTTAGGGTTGGTCGTGAACATTATAAAAAGGTCGGGACGCCCATATTTCCTGACATAACAAAACGCATCCTGTGTGCGTTGGTGCATATATCTAGGTCTTCCCGTAAACGACGAAGGTAGAATAACTATCTGGCCCAAGTCCTCTACATTCTCATTCTGATGGACTGCGTCTTGAAGGTGAATATAATTTTCAAATCGAAGCTTCTTTTGATTAGTTCGTATAAAAATAAGCAGTTCTGTTTCGATTTTAGCATATACGTCAATTAAGGATTGATTAAATAATTGTTTGTAATTATGCAGATGATTGTACTCATTTTCCATTCAGCTCCTTCCTCTCTCTGCGCGAAGATAGCCAACGATGTGGAAAACAGCATAGATCTGATCCAGTGTCGATAAGAAATTGACGCTTGGTTACTTGGTCAGACGAAAAGCCGGCGACTGTCATTAGAACAATCAGCTGCCGGCGCTACTGATTGTTGTTCCCGTTTTCCTTCCAATCGCAGGGGCTGGTAGTATCTGACAGCCTTGCCCCCCCCCCCCCCCCCTTTTGCGGTACCAGCACTGTTTACTGTTACTAGGAGATCTTTTAGAAGAAGTTGAGCGGTCACGTGGGCGCCGGTGCTGCTGCCTGGAAAGTGCGGCCACTTGACAACTTACCTCATCCAATTGCTTAGCCAATGTAGGTAAGGTAAGTTCTGGAGGTCCAGCTGTGGTACAAACAGTCGGTGTTGGAGCAATCTCGGTAATTTTGTCAGCCAATTCTGCAATTTTGTCAAGGCCCAAATTAGCTGCCAATATTGTCTGAGCTTGTTGAGGCAAGCGGCGCAACCACAATTGGCAGATGATTTTATTTTTTTAATTTTATTTGTTTATTGAGCCCACCAACAGTTGATACAATGAAACATTTGTATAATAAAACAGATACAATAAGCTTACAGACTAAGAGCGGATACGAATTTCATACACAAATTAGAGGAGAAGATAATTGTAAGCAATTAAGTAAAAGCTCAACCTCTTACAGGCAGGCATGGCATGCAAAATTAACATAATGTTATATACTTAACCTAACGTAGACAAAAAATGTTGACATCAGAAAGTACTGACCCAGCTAGTGACCGAAGGTGACGGAGAAATTGGGATGTTTTTCTGTCCCCAAGTTCTTTGTCACTGAGTAACTGTCTCACCCGCTTTTCCTGAGAAGTTAAAAGGCGCTGAATGAGCAGCTCTTTGAGCCTATTATATTTGACTTTCTCTGGTGGATTTGTTATTAAATCTTCCACTTCTCCTGCCAGTCTCTGGTCGAGATGTCCTATGATATAATTATACTTTGTAGTGTCTCGAATGATGATGGCTATTTAGAACTGTGCCTCTACTTGGGCAAACCAAATGTTTGGTTTGTCGGCCCAAAAGGCAAATTTGGGGCAATTTTAGGGACACTGCACTAATTTTGGCCTCTGCAGTATTTCCCAGCTGTTTTTGAGATTCAGCATTCTCGGCGGCTAGTTTCTCTAATTGTGCTTGGAGTTCTTGTTCTGTTATGATGGAATTATTTGTAAGCACCACCACACACCAAGAAAGTTAACCAAGAACAAAAACAAAAAAAAAAGTAAGGTCAGCCGTGTAGATGTTATATAACGATAGGACCGAATAGTCTGGCAACGTCCCGTACTTAAAACGGCCCGCTGCAAAAATCGTGAGGTTTTCGTAAATCGTCCCGTTCGTAAATCGTCCCGTTCGTAAAATGTCCTGTTAGAAAATTGTCCCGTTCTTAAAATGTTTCGCCATATCCCAGTAGTTCCATTGTCTATTTCCATGAAGATCCACAAAACAAATGAAGATTGCTAAAACAAATGAAGATCGACAAAACAAATGAATATCGGTAAAACAAATGATGATCGGCAAAAGAAATGAAGATCGGCAAAACAAATGAAGATCGGCAAAACAAATGGCGATCGGATAAACAAATGACGATCGGCAAAACAAATGACGGTCTGATAAACAAATGACGATAGAAAAATCAAATGACGATCGAAAAATCATATGCAAATCAATAAAACAAAAGACTATAAGCAAGTTGATAAGGTCAAAAACTACTCGCAGCCATATCTAGATGCGATTGCCATTCCAAAAAAAATAGCAACATCAGTGATGTCTATAAACGCTGAAAAGCACATTTTTGAGATGTGTCATTAAGGACGAGAATTGCTTGCATCTATTTTTTTTAAGGTTTAGCGCATCTAGATAAAAAATGGGTCCAAGCAAATTTCGACCTCATGAGCATGCATAATATCTATTTATCTATACTAATATTATAAAGAGGAAAGATTTGTTTTTTTGTTTGTAACGAATAGGCTCCGGAAGGTCTCATCTCATAATGTCCTTTCTCATAATGTCCTTTTCTCGAAATGTCCATTCTCATAATGTCCTTTCGCAGATTGTCCTTTTCTCGAAATGTCCTTTTCTCGAAATGTTCTTTTCTCAAAATGTCTTTTTCTCTAAATGTTCTTTTCTCAGAATGTACTTTTCTCGAAATGTTCTTTTCTCAAAATGTCCTTTTCTCGAAATGTCCTTTTCTCAAAATGTCCCTTTCTCGAAATATGTACACTACAGGATTAACCCCGCTCAATCCGACTTGGATAGGTTAGGTAGAAGGCTAAGGCGGGAGCGGAGCGCAGCGGAGCTTCCGCATTAGCCTTCGTGGTTATTTTTTTTTATAACCACCTAAGTTTTGTTTAGGTGGTTATAAAAAATAACATCAAATTTACCAAGTGACTGGTGGTAACTTGGTGGTTATAAAAAAAATATCTATCCAAGTCGGATTGAGCGGGGTTAATCCTGTAGTGTAAATATTTTGAGAAAGGGACATTTCGAGAAAAGGACATTTCGAGAAAAGGACATTTCGAGAAAAGGACATTTTGAGGAAAGAATATTTCGAGAAAAGGACATTTTGAGAAAAGAACATTTCGAGAAAATGACATTTTGAGAAAAGAACATTTCGAGAAAAGAACATTTCGAGAAAAGGACAATCTGCGAAAGGACATTATGAGAATGGACATTTCGAGAAAAGGACATTATGAGAAAGGACATTTCGAGAAAAGGACATTATGAGATGAGACGCTCCGGAACTACTGGAACGATTTGAAAAATTCTTTCACTGTTGGAAAGCTACACTCTTTGCGGTGAACATAGGCTATATTTTGTTCCCGTATTCCCACGGGAACGGGAACTACGCGGGTGAAACCGCGTGACGTCGACGTCGACGTCTTTTGTTTTATTGATCTGCTCGGTGTTCATCAGTCTGTCTTTTCCATCTTTATTTGTTTTGCCGATCTTCATTTGTTTGACTGATATTCATTTGTTTTATCGATCTCATTTGTTTCACGGGACCACGAGAAAACATGTTCGCTAATTGATAATATGTTTGATATTTAGTAGTACCTACCATTGGTAATTGGTAGTGCAATAGGATTTTTTTACTATATGCATTTAATTAACCAATAAGAACGGTAGTGTCACTGGAAAGTAAAATTTTTCGTGACACTACTGGTAGTACCAAGCTGTAGTGCCACAGAATATTTTTCTACTGTTCAGTTTTTTTAACGCGTTTCTGTATTTATTATTAAAAGTTTTATTACGTTGCTTTTTATTTTTTTTAAATAACTAAATAAAAATTTGGTAATATTGTTATCTTGACGCTGCGCTTCTTTTTTAATTTTATGTATAAAAGAAAAAAGCGTTGGTTTTTTTTCGATATGATATTTAGACGATGATTCCAGCCTTCTACAACGTTTGTTGTTCTGTGAGCTTGATGAGCACAGCCTAAGATTGCTGGAGATATATTCGGATACCAAGTATTCTGATAGTACTCAATAAATTTTGTGACCTCATATGTTTTCGGAGCATCCCTGAGTACAGCTGTCCATCCTTGAGGAATAAACTGTGGTGGTAACAGTCCCAAAAAAGAACATTTTCGGACGACTTTACGACCACCTGCCCTATAAGGGGTTTTAAGTTCTTTTGCCATTTTCCATAAGGCTTTATGGTAGTGGAAAAAGCAGCCACTCAAAACTCCGTTGGGATATACAGGGTGGAATTTAAAAACGGTAGTTGGAGGGCAAGTACCCTTAATATTGATAATGGCAAGTTTTGCTGAAAGGAAACATTCCTTTATTTTCAAAAGTAAGTAAAACTGCATTTAAATATTTTTGAAAAATCACCTGCTAGAGCCGGGAATCGAACCTAGGAGATGCGAAAAAAAAACATCCTGTATTTTATGATACCAACCGAAAGAATCTTAAATAAGGATCAATTTCTTTTTAACAACATACTCGTAGTATCTTAAAGTAAAGGAATACCTAGTAAAATACGTTTTTAGTGTAAAGCTTACTCACTATCTGAAGAAAAATAACAGTGTTATTGAGATTCTTCTCCTTATTTTAGAAGTTGGTAAAAAAATGTTTTAGTTTCTGTGAATGGGAATATTCGTTCTGGTCACTTAACCAACCAACTTCAAAAAAAAAATAGGAGTTTCTCAATTAGACTGATTTTTCTTCTTCAGATAGTGAGTAAGCTTTACATTAAAAACATATTTTACTTGATCTTCCTTTATTTTAAGATACTATGTTGCATAAAAGAAATTGATCCTTATTAAAGACTGTTGCGGTTGGTATCATAAAATACAGGATGTTTTTTTTACATCTCCCAGGTTCGATACCCGGCTCAAGCAGGTGATTTTTCAAAAATTTTTGAATGCAGTTTTACCTACTTACTTTTGAAAATAAAGGAATGTTTCCTTTCAGCAAAACTTGCCATTATCAATATTAAGGGTACTTTCCCTCCAACTACCGTCTTTAAATTCCACCCTGTATATTCAAATATGCATTCATAGCGGCTCTTTCATAATCGCATTTGTATGAATGCATCGTTATTCCTAATTTATTTTTATTATATCAAACAGCCTTGTATACATGGTCTCTGTTTTATCGGGTAATAGAGCATATGTTGCCGGAATAATATTAGTAGACTCTGTGTTTGAATATAAATCCAAATGTATCGAATAAACCTGAAAGTAGGGTCGTGGTGCTGATCTAAATGTACCATCCCCATAATAACAGCCGTTTTTAATGAATGCATTATCTTTGTGGCTATTTGACTAGCAAAATCTAAAATTTTATCTTTGTCTCATTCTTCCGCTACTAAAAATGTTTTTCCTAAACTGTTTGGAACGGACACTTCTGATATGGTATTGAATACCAACTGCTTAGATTAAAAAAAAATCTTCCGTGCTGAATAAAGTGAGTCTTTTACTGATAAAAAATGAGGTATGCGATCAGCATGCTCGCTATATTTTTTTGAAATTTCTTCCATATTATCTTTCGCATTGGACCAAAATCTTCACAAGCCTTTTTTTGGAACGAAGTTCCTTATCGCGCGAAGTGAAAGGGGGCTAGACGGAAAAAATTCTCACGAAAAGTTGTCACGACACTTTTTTGGAACGAAGTTCCTCATTGCTATAGTATGGAGGGTAAAGGTAGAGAGGGAAAGGGGGAGGGGGGGGGGGTAATAAAATGGGGGTTAATAATAAAAAAAATATTATTATTAATTAAAAAAAATAAAATTTTATTACAATTCCTTCACTAATTAATCGAAGGGAACTTCGTTCCAATTTCAATTTCAATTTCAATTTATTTATTAATTGCTTGTCACAGGTACATATAAAGTTGTTACATAGGTACATAGAAATACAGAACTTCCGTGACATGCCTTTTCAGGCGTACAATAATATTAGACCTAATTACGGAAGTTAATTTATTCATCCATGCAATTTATATAATGTCAATGATTTTTCCATTAATAGTAGGTATACAAATTCGAACAGTCTTATAAATTTTATAAATAAATGTCACCATTACTCAAATAAAAATACTAAAGTTGTCATTAGGTATGTAGATAAATCAAAATAATTAAACAGGAGTCAACATGTCATATAAAAGAGAGTCATAATACATTTTTATCGTCTAGGTATTCTTCAATTGAATAATAAGTTTTCATTATTAATAGTTCACGTAGTCTGTCTTTAAATATAAAAATAGATTCTGAGGATTTTATATGACCAGGCAGCTTATTATAAATCTTTGCACTCATTCCATCCGGGTGTTCCTTGACACCTCTCAAGTTTTTATTACACCGATGGTTCGGAATATTTCATTTCTAAGGATATCTGGTTCACAGCTGTGATTTGTATGGCGTAATATATTTTCCTTGTTCTTATCAATAGTGATAGATGCTGTACATACATCTCTCTTGATACATTTCCACTGGGTAGACTTGTTTTTATTCAGGCGGTTTTTAGTGTACAGAAATCCATCTGCCATCACGATTTTTTTTCCCTTTTGAGATGTCGCAAATTCCATTGTAATATTATTAAATTTTACTTTTTATCGAAACGCTTAGATCTTGTCAATGAAATTCGTCTTATGTTCTTATTGAAAGAAAGACAGATGTTATTCAAAAGATGAGTGGCCAGTTAAAATCAAGGACGAAAAATATTTTTTCACTAGTGCTTGTGGTAAAACCATCCAATACCCATAGAGCCACACGACCACGACCTATGTCTTTTATCGGGTGGGGAAGCGTCATACATACGTTTGTGTCACACGGGGGTGAGATAGAGAGAAGTATGGTATTAATATTTTGAGTAATATAATGTTTCCTGACGCATTTACGTGTCGTTTTGTCGTTTTCGAAACATTGTTCATAGCTGCTCCGCTCCTATTCGAGCGTGATGTTATATAGCTTATAGCCATCCTCAAAATCCCTGAACTATAAAACTGTTAAAGAATTTTTGAAATCCAACCAGTAGTTCCTGAGATCCTAGCTGCAAACTCTTCAGCTTTATAATAGTAGGTACTAGCTGTTGCCCGCGACTTCGTACGCGTGAAAATTATGTTATAATGCCAATTCCATTGCTCTCTGCTTAGCCCCTAGGATATGTAGCGTGATTAAGGTAAGTAAGGGAAAAAATCTGTCATTTCGGGAAAACTTCTTTTTGAAATACGTACTTTATGTAGATCAGTACATTTTGACATTCAGGCCAAACCAACCGTAAGGTTTACGAGATACTTCCGGACAAAGCAAAACAAATAGACAAAAAAAAATCTAGCTATATTTTCTGCTTCGTATTTTTTTTAAATATTTCCAATGTACAATTTTGACTATCATTTTATTATAGGTATGTAGGTAGTAGATGGATGTTTACCTAATCATAAATTATCTGTACTCTATACCTAAGACCTGCTGGTTATAAATCTACTATAATAAAACAATCAAAACAGGCTCTCTTGAGAACGGGACTTTTTGAGAACGGGCCATTTAGAGAACGGGCCATTTTAAGAACGGGTCATTTCGAAAATGGGCCATTCCGAGAACAGGCCATTTTGAGCACGCAGGTCGTTTTGAGAACGAGACGTTTCCAGACTATTCCGATAATAATATAATTATTATCTTTTTCGCCGCCTCATTACTCGCACCCCTAACATATTCAATCTTAAGAGTCTACTGGATGGATTACTCATAGAAAAAAGATAGACCAGTGGTTTATGATCTGTAAATATAGTAAAATCCTTCCCATACAAATACGGTCGAAAATATCGAACGGACCAAACTATAGCCAAAAGCTCTTTCTCTATAGTGGGATAGTTAATCTCTGCTGTATTTAAAGTACGACTTGCATATGCTACTGGTAAATCGTTTTTATTACACAAAACAGCACCGATGGCTTTACCAGAGGCATCAGTTCTCAAAATAAATTCACTCTCGGTTGAAAAATCTGGATATTGTAGAATGGGGGGATTACATAGTAGTTGCTTCAAATTTTTAAAGGCATTTTCACATTCACTCGTCCATTCAAATTTAACTGCTTTTCGACATAATTTATTGAGTGGTATTGTAATTTCAGCAAAATTTGGTACAAATTTTCTATAATAGTTGGCAAAAGCAACAAAACGTTTAACTTCATCACTCGACTGAGGTCTTGGATACATTCTTATAACTTTAGTTTTCTCTGGGTCTGGTTGAACACCTTTTGATGATACTACATGTCCTAAATACAATAACTCTTTTTTTAAAAATTGACATTTGTTTGGGTTTAACTTTAAATTTACTTTCCTTAATCTTTCAAATACGTCTACTAGGTTTTTGTTATGTATCTCTAAGTTTCTTCCAAAGCAAATTAAATCATCTAAGTAAATTAAAGCTTTTTCATAATTTAAGCCAGCCATAGCTACTGTCATTAGCCTACTAAATGAATTCGGGCTGACCTTGAGTCCCATCGGCAAGCGTTTTAGACAATACTGTTTATCAGTTGTGAAAGCAGTGTACTTTCTGCTTTCCGGCTCTAATAGTAGTTGATAGTACGATTGTGATAAATCCAAATGAGTAAAATATATTGCACCCGAAAGAGAGTCTAAAATTTCAGCTATATTTGGTAGTGGAAACTTGTCATCCATTATTCTTTCATTCAACTTTCGATAGTCTATCACTAAACGCCATTTTTTATTCGAACCTTCACTTTTCTTAGGTACTAACAAAATAGGACTATTCCATTCACTCTGGGTCTCTTCAATAATGTCATCCTTCAACATTTGTCGAACTTGATTTTCTATTTCCTGCCTTTGTGAGCTAGGTAATCTATAAGGCTTAACATAAGATGGTGAAATGTTTTCTTTTAAATAAATTTTTTGCTGATATAAATTTGTGAACCCTAATTTATCACCCGGTAACAGGAATACGTCTGCATATTTTGCACAAATATTCTCTATAGATATCTGCTCTTCCGAATTTAAATAGTTTAACTTGAGCGTAGAAAAAAGTTCCTTTACTCTATCTGAATCATTTAATTTATTCTCAAAACAGCAAATTGAATAATCGTTTAAGCTTAATAATCTATACTTATAATAAATCTGTTGAAGTGAAAATTCTGTACATTCAAAATATCAAAAAAATAAATAGCAGGGGGTGTTACTAGACCGACACCGAACCCAAAAATGTGATTAAAAAAATTTTTGTCTGTCTGTCTGTCTGTCTGTCTGTCTGTCTGTCTGTCTGTCTGTCTGTTTGTTCAGGCATCACGCAAAAACTACCGGTTAGATTACGATGAAACTTGGTATAATTATTCTTTTATAGCCTGGGCACCACACTGGGTACTTTTTATCCTGGAAAAGTATATAGAATTTAAACCAAACTTAATTTTGCGGTTCGATCCCTAGACCTAAAGTTCTTATCAATTATTGCTTAAACGGTTAATGGTACGATAATGAAATTCAACATGAGCGTTGTTTGTTACAATTTGAAAAAAGTAATTTTACCATTTTTGCTCATTCCACCTCCAAAGGTATAAAAAAGGAGGGTCAAGTTTGTATGGGACAACGCGATTCCTTGGTCCGATTTGCTTAAAATTTGGCATATAGCATTATTAACATAATTGATGGAAGACGTGTTCCTTATTTTATCGAAATTTATACATTATCAACCTAAAAAGGGAATGTAAATTATTTTGCGGCTGATTTTCTCCGGAGTTGATATCAATACTCCTTAAATACTCTTATTTTTGATTTAAATTACTTTTTATTTTGACACATTTGTGGAAGTTCAATCTGAATGACATTGTCATTTTCATGATTTTGCTTTAAAGTCTTACGTAGTATTCTCTTTGCTTTAAAGTACTATTAGAAATATAGTTGTTAATGTTTTTAAATTTTGTATACTTAACAAAAAATAAATATGTGAAAGAAGAAGAAAATTCGAAGATGGCTAGCCAGGAATAATGAAAGACCACGCTTCAGGTAGTGTCCACTGTGCATTAGAATGAAGGATTATCAGTAGCCCTAAGCGACTGGTCATAGAAGGTATGAACTTTATTCTTGCTGGCTGCATTCGGTGCAGGACACAGACTCACTAAGTCTTTGTAAAATACGGGAATGGCCTCTACGAAGATCACATTTGACAAGTAAACAGAGCCATTAAAATGAACATGAACGCCTAGCAGATGAAACTTACATGGTTATTAAGTTAACAGGTCTTGGTTGGACCATCTGTATTATGAGGGCAAAGTCTACCGTAGTTCGGTTTTCCCATGCGTCGTAGACTTACAGTATGACTGGGACTACTGAAGAAGGAACTAAGTTACGATGTCAATTGCTTAGAAGAGAAGTTGAGTCAAGTAGTAGTCTTGCCAATGAATTAAGAAATGTATTTAATAAATAAATTTACATAACTCATATAATATGTATTATGAATTTGTTAATAACGAATGTTTGTCAGTGTGGATGTTTGTAACTCTTTCACGCTGTAACGGCTGAACGCTGCTGAAATTTGGTACCTACAGAGATAAGTTAGAGACAGTGCAGGAACTAAATTTCACGCAGGCGAAGCTGCGGGCATCAGCTAGTTCTGGAATAAAATAACTAAGTCTAACTTCTTCGTCCCTAGTATTTAAAATTTTAATTGGTATTTTTCCTTTACCCGGTCTAACTAGTACACTAGCAAGAAAAACACCCTCACATAACTCACATGATGTAATTATACACTCCTGATTAACATTCAAGTCAATAAAATGAATCGATTCACACCTCGGTTGTAAAGTTATATAATTATTATGTCCTATTTGTCCCATTTGTAATGGCAAGGTAAAACTCTCATTGTAGTTTACTGTTAGAACATTTTTCTCAAAGTCTAAAATGCAATTAAATTTACTAATAAAGTCTTGCCCTAAAATACCATCTGAACGACAAGGTAAATTCTTGAATACGTAAAATTTATGATTTAATATTTTTCCATTGTAACAAAGATCTAAAAACACATAACCTTCTGATATTACATCACCTCCGATACCTTTAATCTTTATCTTTTCGGCACAATAAGGAATTTGGTCCCTAAAAATATATTCATACCTAACGAGAGACAACGAGGCACCAGTGTCAAGTAACCAAGAATAACTAACACCCTGAACATTAAATAAAACTGAATTAATGTTATCATAGTAGCAAATTAAATTATGAGGATCGAAAAAAATAATTCGGGCTTTCAGAATTTTTTAAAGTACCACTATCACTTCCTGTCTGAGTTATATTAACAGAATTAAAGTTTTTATTCTCATGGGCATCCGAATGAGCCACATTAACACGATGACCATTTTGACCACGGCCACGGCCTCTGTTATATGACTGTCGTCCCCTATAAGTAAAATGATTATTCTGCTGCCTGTGACCACCGCCACGGTTCTGGGAGTTATAATAAGATCCTTGACCTCTATTAAAATTAACACGACCACGATAATTATTACGAGGCATAAAATGATTTGACCTACCTCTATAACGTTGAAAATTCATTACTTGACCAGTTCCAGTTGACGACGATAACTCTTCATCCAATGCACCACGGATTGCGTCATTCAAGGACGTGTAATTTCTTGCTGCTGTAATAGTACTGATTCTACTATTTTGTCAGTCCGTCGGAAAAACGTTTAATAGCGTTTCTTTCATTCACAGATTTTAAAATTTCAAACTTTTGCGAATCTCCGCCGGCTTGGGAAATAGTTAAATCTACAAATAATTGTTCTATTTGCTTACCAAAAACTTCTACAGTGCTGTCATTCTGCCTAGCTCGTTGTAGTTGTTGTTGCAGTGACGTATCCGACTTTTTGCTAAGAAGTCGGTCCTTCATGTCCTTGACCAGATCTGGAACAGTACTATAAGTGTCGTGCAAGCGAAGCTTTGCACTTTCAGACAGCCTTGACCTTAACACAAAACTGATTAATTTTTTATGGTCCTCGGCTTCCAACATATCAGAGTACATTTCAATATTGCATATTAATTGTTTTGTAACCGATTCGGTTTTATCCATAACCGGCATAAGACTAATTGCTGTTTTAAGTTGAAATTTCTCCATTTTTACTAAACTTGAACCTGTCCCCTCAGTAACAAAATCCTTCTCAGTACACAGCTCTTTTATTTTTAAATAATAGGCATTAATCTTTTCACACAAAAATTCTATGTTTTCAGAGTCTAATTTCTCTAATTTCTTACTTTTCGACAAAATACTTACACTATCTAAAACAATAACAAACTGCTTTTTCAAGTTTCGCAACTCTGTATACTTGTCACTTTTTATTTTTGTTGTCCTTCGACTAGGACCTAACTTAGTTAAATAATCTTTTACATGTTTAAATTGCTTGTACAACTCAAGTAACTCATCAGCCATTTATTTACTCCATTAAACAAGTAAAACACTAATTTAGAGTATATAGTATATATACTAATAAATTTTATTAACTTTTGGGTTAATAAGATTTATTTAAAAAAAAAGTAATAAATGCTTACATACCTAACGAAATACCTAACGGTTCTTCTTAACATTTTCAGAGAATTAAAAGGAATTATAAACTATTATAGTTTCAGTCCGAGGTCATCTTCATGAATTCTGTAGTACGCACAAATTTTTATATTTTTTTTTTTTTTTTCACTCACGCACTTTTTTTTTATAGCACTATTTATTTTTCACGACATACAATTAAGGACATGGTTATACGACTGCTTCTGGTGTTGGCTTGTCCTGGAGACGTTTAAAGTAGCATGCAGACCTCTGCAACGCAAATTCACGAAGTTGCTCGTTCGTCCACTGACGATGACATTTTCGATACAATTTGTACAAGAATATTACGCTCCCCAAGGCGAATAATGCACAAATTACCGAAAGGATACAATTTGTAGTTGCTGCATGCTCCTTGAGTCCATCCACTGCAGCCGAATTTTGTCCAGCACCAGCTGCCGTTTGCGCCACAATCACCTCTTCCTTCTCTACAGCCTGGTTATTGCCCATTTTTCAATAAAAAAAAAAATCGAACTAACATGCAAACAACCGCGAACGAAGTGCGACGATTAAGACTCGTTTTATAACTCATTATTTAAATCGACATAGAACCGAGCACAAGAGGTACGAATTATCATGTCACTCCGAAGTAATTTGCTGACGCCGCGAAACGCGCACCTGCATCGACTCAGGTTACGTCTGGCGTGATGTTATTTCGCAGGCAGGGTCGCCATGTAATGTTGTTGTTAAGGAGACCAATCAAAGACGTACTTGTCTTACAATATTCCGTTTAATACTGCTCATCCATTGTTCACATACATACCTTTATATTATAGAACTTACAATACGATACTTAAGTAACATTAGGGCTGTACCATACCATAGTACCCTTACCCTTTCTGAATCCAAACAGGCTCCGTGAGAGTAGCTGACGGTGTTCCAGGAACCATTCAAGTCTGAATGTTATGAGAATTTCCATGATTTTAGCCAGTACTGAGAATAGGGCAATAGGGCGGTAGAGGAGGACGATTTGGGGTCTTTGCCAGGTTTGAGGATAGGGATAACAATTTGGTTTTTCCATGATTCAGGGATGATTCCAGAGCAGAATATAGAATTGAGGATGTTGAGGAGAATTCTTTTGCTGCTGTTTGATGACTTACAGATGTAGGAGTATGGGATTCCATCTATGCCTGGGGAGGAGTCATGAAGGTGATCAAGGGCATAGGATAGTTCAGAGAAAAGAGAATGGGTTATTCATATTATCAGACAGATTATCAATGGCTGGTGGAACGGGAAGCGGAAGACAATCAAGTTCAGGTACGGAGGGAGGGGAAAGGTTACATGTGAATTCGTGTAAGAAGTGGGATTCATTGCATGAGATATTGGAGTCCACCAAGCTGCATCTATAAGTTCTGATGAGACTCCAAACAAGAGAAATAGGGACTCGAGGGGACAGGGATTCACAAAATTTTTGCCATCCGAGAGACTTCTTCTTGGCCAGTAACCTAGAAGTTTGAGCAGAGTTTTTTAAAAACAAGAAAATCAGTCATGGTCAGAGACCTTGCAAATTGGTTCTCAGCGTCCTTACGACTACGGACACTCTCGGAGCATTAAGAATCCCACCAAGGTGAAGAACGGATTAATAAGGGAGGCGGTTTCTTCAGAGGAATGGAATATTCGGTTGCGGAAATAATTACAACAATATATAAAATCATAAATTGGAAGTGGATCGAGGGAATTCAGAGGAGGAAGGGTCGATAATTTAATATCTAACATATCAGCATATATGTCCCACTATCTGTTTAGCGGAATTTAAGGAGAGGCTGAAAAGTCCTAGAAGATGGAGTAGATAGATAAGAATGAAAATAGGTAATTTTGATAGGGAAGTGGTCGCTACCAAATGAATTTGGCAGAGGAGCCCAAGTCATAAGGGTAGCTAAATTAGGTGAAGCAAGGGTAACATCAGGAATACTTATGTTTTGTGTGGGGGAGACTGCGGGTTGCAAAACCGTCATTCAACACACATAAATCTAAATCATCCATCATATCAAGGAGGGTAGAAGACACAGAATCATTATAATGACAGCCCCAGAGAGTATGGCGGCAATTAAAGTCGCCTAGGGTGATTATGGGAGGAGGGATTGAGGACAAAACGGACTTCAGATCAAGTAGGATGTGGTGACTTGGATGAGGGATATAAAGTGAGATATGTTAATGGCTCTAATGGCTACTGTAGGAGTTATTTCCTATCAAATTATCAGAAGGCAGTAGGTGCAATAAAAAGTCGGCGCGTGTCAATAGTAACTCTGTATATTTGCGACTGCAAAACTTATGAGCGGGCGCAGCCGCCTCTAGGTACACAGGTACATGAGAAATGCATAATGCACGGCGTGCGTTCCAGGAACTACATATATCCATATCATGTGTCCCTACAGTAGCCCCCCTCATAAAAAGAAAAAATCGCTAAAAAGTTCTTAAAATTAAAATAAATTTCTTAATTTTAACACTGTCACTGAATATGAAGATTTCACAGTTAACAAATCACATTTAAAATCAGTATACGATATCCGCAGCGTGCACAGTTTGGGTAGGTGGTTGGGTTACCCTGACCACTGGTGGAGAACATGCCACCTTCGCTGCTTCTTTCGCAAACCAGCTGCGCACTCGCTTTTTAACGCGACTTCTTATTAGATACAACAACATTAAACCCATAGCTATTGCTATGACTATGAGAATTATCTCCATATAGTTCACTTTTTGGCCAATCAACTCATTCGTAACTGACTGAGCGATCGCCAAATTGTTCTGCTGAGGTTTACTTTGATTGTACCCCATAATGTAGAAAAAAATTGTTAAAACGTAACTAGAAACACACTGTGTATATAAAAATGTAAAAAAATCGACGTAACTTTAACAAGTAAGTATAGACAATAAGGTGTAAAATGTAAATCACAAATAATTTTAATAACAAAACTACACACATTTTATAGTAAAATTTTTATCAGGGTGTGTAACCCAAAATAATAATTTACTCACACAGTTACAAGTTACCTAAAAACAATGCTGAGTCTTACAATATTTGCATGAAATAAATTTTCTAATGACATTCAACAAAAATACAAAATAATCAAAACAATTTATAACATTATAACTATATTTCAACATCGAATGCGACGCTTATCACCGTACCTACCTTACTGCTAACTAGGCAAAACGTAGTGGTGTTTTGATAACACGTCCACATCGAGTTGTCTTAGGACATATGACATCACTAGACCTAACTGTACTAGAAGTGTCATTGTTTAAAATAAGGTTGTTATTATCACTAACATTCTTAGAACCAAAATTGTGTGGAGAATCGTCTATGTCTATGGTGTAGGCTGGTTTGAGCCTATCTATAGATACAGATGACTCTCTATTACCTATTTTTAAAGTAAAATATTTAGGTTTTCTATTTATAACTAGATAAGGTCCTTCATATGGCGGTTGTAAGGATTTACGCAACATGTCATTCCTCACAAAAACACTTTTACATGAATTTAAATTACTTGGAAGGAATAATGAGCGTGTATTACTATGACATTTCGGTCGCGGCTTATATTCGGCAATAGTATCTCTTAACTTTTGTAAATATTCCGAATCCGAATCGCTAATTTTAGAATTGTCATAAAATTCACCAGGTAAACGAATTGTCTTACCATACGTTAGTTCAGCTGCGCTCACTCCACTGTCACATCTAGTAGCGGTACGCAACCCTAGTAACACGGTAGATAATTCGTCTACCCAATTACTGATGTTGCATTCTAAACGAGCCATCAGAGCCACTTTTAGTGCTCTATGCCACCGTTCAATCATGCCGTTACTTTGTGGGTGATAAGGGGTTGTGCGTAATTTATGTATCCCTAAATATTTCATTAACTTACCAAATAAATCGCTTTCGAATTGCCTACCCTGGTCGCTTGTAAGCTTCGAAGGGCAACCAAATCGCGATATCCAGCCGTCATAAACTACTTTCGCTACTGTTTCAGCGGTAATATTTTGAACGGGGTAAGCTTCGGGCCACCCTGTGAAACGATCTATCATCGTTACACAGTACCTATACCCGTCGGCTGAGGTAGGTAAGGGACCTACTATGTCGATATGTAAATGTTGGAAACGTTCAGCTTGTTCAAAATCTCCTACACCGGAAACAGTATGCCTACTAATTTTTACTTTTTGACATTGTACACAGGCTCTTGCCCATTTGGCAATATCCCTATCCATGTCCGGCCAAAAAAATTTTTGTTTTAATAACTGTTTAGTAGTTTTTATACCGGGATGACTAAGGTTGTGTACAGATTGAAAAGCTAACTTCCTAAAATCTTCTGTTAAATACGGTCTAATTCTATTCGTAGATATTTCGCAATAAATATGTTTATTAATATCGGGTAACCATATCTGCTTCAATTGCAAGTTGTTACCAGGTGCACGTAATGCTTGCATTAGGTACTCGTCGCTAGACTGTTTGTCAGCTAATTCTTGGAAATCGAGTAACGTGGGACAGGTTACAGTTTCAATTCTTGAAAGTGCATCTGCCACCATGTTATCGCTACCTTTTATATGACGGATGTCCGTGCTGAATTCACTGATAAAAGAAAGATGACGAATGCGTCTAGGGCTTTCTTTATCACTATTTAATTTTGTAAAAGCGAATTCTAGTGGTTTATGGTCTGTAAAAATAATTAATGATCGACCTTCTACTAAATACCTAAAATGCCTGATAGCTAAATATATCGCTAACAACTCGCGATCGTACGTTGAATAATTTTTTTCCGTATCTGATAGCTTTTTGGAAAAATAACCAAGTGGTTGCCAACGACCTTCAACTGATTGCTGTAATACTGCACCAACACTAGTATTCGAAGCGTCAGTCATAAGGGCTAGGTTAGTGTCTGGCAAAGGGTAAGAAAGTGTAGCGGCGCTTTGTAAGCTTTCCTTACACTTCTCGAATGCCTCGATCGCCTTATCTGTCCACTGTATAGGGGTCTTGTCACGTTTCTTGGAATTATGCAAGTATTTATTTAACTCGGCTTGATAATCTACTGCATTCGAAATATGTGAACGATAAAAATTAACCATGCCTAAAAATCTACGTAATTGTTCCACGTTTTCAGGTTTCGGAAAATTTACAATAGATTGTACCTTGGTTTCCAACGGTCGTACGCCCTCCGTAGATACCTCAAATCCTAAGAAATCAAGTTTAGACACACCAAATACACATTTAGACAAATTAATAGTAATACCAAACTCATTAAACCTTTGGAACACTGCATTTAAGTGCTCTTGATGTAAATTCTCATTTTCACTGGCTATAATAACGTCATCGATGTAGTTAAACAAAAAATCAAAACCTTGTAGTACTACTGTATCCATAAATCTTTGAAATGAATTTGATGCTGAGCGGAGTCCAAAATTCATCTTTACAAATTCCCAAAGACCGAATGGCGTTATTATAGCAGTCTTTTCGATATCCTGAGGAGCCACTGGTATAAAATGATAGGCTCGGTTCAGATCTAACCTCGTAAAAATAGTCTTTTTTCCAGCTAAAACATATTTAAAATCCTGTAAGCGCGGAATAGGGTAACGATCGGGTTTGGTTACAGCATTTAATCGTCTGTAATCCCCACATGGTCTAATTCCTCCGTCCTTCTTGGGTACCACGTGTAATGGGCTGGCCCAAGGAGACTTGGATGGACGACAAATTCCTAACTCGGCCATAATTCGGAACTCCTCCTTGACTTTCTTATAACGGTCTGGAGGTAAGGGTCTGGCCTTCGCATAAATCGGTGGGCCTGTTGTTTCAATATAATGACATACCGAATGTTTGGGTATTTCCTTATAAGACATCGGCCTAGTTATATCGGGATAAATTTCTAATAATTTATGCCATTTATTACTACAATTAATTGACTTAATAGACGAGTCACAAATGTCGTTTTTAACAATGGATGCAAGGACATTTAAATTTGTAATCTGATCTCTCAAAGTCCGCGCGCTTAAATCTACTAACAACTTATAATGGCTTAAAAAGTCAGCTCCTATTATAGGTTGTTTGACAGCGGCAATTATAAATGACCATTTAAAAGCTCTCCTTAAATTAAGATCTAATACTAAATTGCACATACCGAATGTTCGTATCTCCGTCCCGTTGGCGGCGTAAAGTTTATATTCGTCACTTACGACATTTTTCGACGCGCACTTTTTGGAAACCGGAATTACCGAAACGTTCGCACCTGTATCAATCAGAAATTTTAGTCCACTATTTCTGTCCGTAACACATAGGCGATTATTTGTCAATCCGATACAAACTTCCGCCTCAGTTTGTATCATATTTAGTTTTCCGCAATTTTCTCCTTCTTCCAATTACATGGAGGAATACATTTAGCGGCTTTATTTTTGTATCTGTAGTGATAAAAACATAACCAATCTGGGTTTTTACGTTTACCACTTTCACTCCTCGGACGCGACCTTGGCCCTTCATGGCGTCTCCCGGTACTTCTCCCGCGGTGTGGCTGTTGCCACCTCTTCAGCTCTGCCACCTCGATGCACAGCTTTTTCACCATAGCTGCTAAATCCGACGTATTGGATTCCACTGGCGAGCTACGTGATGTTACTTCCGCTATCTCCGGTAGTTTGGTCGCTTCCATGACCTTGTCCGCTATAACCGCTAGACCTTCCAGCTCCTTTGTCTCGGTCACCGTCAGAACTGCCTGTACTGCTGTGGGAAGATGACTGTTCCACATTATTTTTAAAGTTGGGTCCGGTATTTTCCCCCGGGCCAACTCTCTCATTCGCCGAAGTAATTGAGATGGTTTTTGAGATCCTAAAACCATTTCGCTAAGTAGTTTTTGAAATTGCCGGGTCTCCGATTCTTCAAAAACTTGCATCAATCGATCCTTTAGCGTCTGATATTTCTGAGTTTCAGGTGGAGATAACAGTAAGTCACTAACCTGTTCGATGGCGTTCTTTTTCAGTTTAGTGACGACCAAATTTTGTTTGGCGGCGTCACTTAACTTTTGACTGTCGGTGGCGGCCTCGAATTGGACGAACCAGAGTCGCGGTTGATCCGTCCAAAATTCGGGTATCCTTGACGACACGGTGATGCTGGCCAACGCCGTTTCGCTCTCGGCCTTGACTTCCGATGACGCGGCGTTGTTTGCTGATTGAGGATTCATTTTCACAAAATATTAACACGAACGCGAATGCACACTCTACTACTTTACTCAAATGTTCGTTCGGGGTCACCACTGTAGGAGTTATTTCCTATCAAATTATCAGAAGGCAGTAGGTGCAATAAAAAGTCGGCGCGTGTCAATAGTAACTCTGTATATTTGCGACTGCAAAACTTATGAGCGGGCGCAGCCGCCTCTAGGTACACAGGTACATGAGAAATGCATAATGCACGGCGTGCGTTCCAGGAACTACATATATCCATATCATGTGTCCCTACAGCTACAATATTGTAGCCTGAATCATGAGGTGGTAAATTAATTTGGGAAAAGGTTACGCTCCTGCTAATGAGCAGGGCACACCCTCCCCAACCATTGTCTCTATCTTCTCGGAGGCATGAAAAGCCAGGAATCCTAATCAAATTAAATAATCCTAGAGTCTCCGAGATAGCTAAAAGGAAAGGTTTGTGTTGGTTACAAAGGTATAAAATATTCGATCTACGGCGTCGTATACTTTTACAGTTCCATTGAACAATTTGGAGAGCCATTGAGACTGTTATTTTTAAAGTGAGGAGAGAGAGAAATTTTAAAGTAATTGTTCACCTAGAACAGAGAAGTTGTGCGGTAGAGTGTCTGACATTTTGGACAAATATTTATTAAGGAGCATAACAGGAGTTCGTTTAAGGGGGAAGATACAGGAGAGGATTACAGCATCCATTAGGCTAACTGGATGAAGGGGAGATTGTAAGATCACGGTGTGCTTGGATATCATAGGATTTTCCCAGTGCAGGTTTGGGACGGGGGGACCGGACTACAGTTTTCCTGTAGGAAATAGGTGAAACTGATTGTTGAGTGTAGGTAGCATGGGTGGGAACAGAATGACATTGAGATAGAAGGGAGCTAAGGGCATCCTGAGATGGTCTTTTTTTTTTTTTTTAACGTGAGGGAAAATCCTCGTAGGATGCTATGCCGGACTCTTACCGACTAAAAAAACCTCACGTAACGCCCAACAGCCTATGGTTGAGAGCCCCGGGTAAGCCCTCAGGAAGGATGTCCCGTGACTCCCAACAGACCTACGGCCGCCAATGCGGCCTCGCCCAGGGGGTGGTTCGGGTGCAATCCTGCGTCTATGGGGGATTTCGGGTGTGACCCCGCTCCTAGGGGGGGGCGTGCGTGAGTGCTCACGTCACGCTGCCGTCATGGGCCTGCTTCTGTAAGGACGGTGAGCGGCCCTCTCACCGTCCTCAGACCCCCGGTCATGGAGGCCGATAGTCCTCGGCGAAGACACGTCGGCGGCGCCCAGGGCGCCGACTGCGGCACTCGGGTGGGAGAGTTCTCTCCCGCACCCGGCCCGCCGCCTCCTTCGCGAGCATGACCTGCTCGCAGAAAGAGGCGGCGCAGTCCCACTTACTCCCGCTGGAGAGCATGGCTCGCACCATGGCCTCAAGCGAGAGAGTGTCCACGCCCAGACCCACTACGAGGACCTGTCGCTGTTGTGCCCACGCCGTGCACTCCACCAGCGTGTGGAGCGCCGTGTCATCGCTGCGGTCCTCGCAGTGCTGACATTCGGCCGTGGTTTCCCGGTGTTTTCGCCACAGATACCTACCGAAGCTACCGTGCCCGGCAAGCATCTGTGTCAACCGGTAGGAGAGAGCACCGTGTCTTCTCTCCAGCCACTCGTCCATGACCGGTCTGACGGCCGCGATTGTGGCGAATCCCCCCTTTGGTTGCTCAAGTCGCATCTTCCATGTCTCCAGGGTTTCCTGGTGGAGCAGGGTCCGCTGGGCCTCGATTTCTCGAGACGCAGGCCTTTGGCCCCGCTCCAGCGCCTCCTTGCGCCATCTGAACAGTGACGCAAGGACTCTCGCTTCCAGGTCCCATGGAGGGGTCCCGGCTAGGAGACATGCCGCCTCGCCGGAGATCGTGCGGTATCCTCTTATCACCCTGACGGCCATCACTCTCTGCGGGCTCATCAATCTAGCCTCATTGCTGGCCGTCAAGGTCTCCGCCCATACGAGGGCCCCGTACAGGGCCATGCTTCGCACGATCCCAAGGTACAGCCTCCTGTAGGGAGCGTTGGGTCCCCTGATGTTGGGCATCAGCCGCGCGAGTGCGGCCGATGCTCCCCTCAGTTTTGGGACCAAACTTCGGAAATGATGTCCGAAGTTCCACCGGCCATCGAGTACGAGCCCCAGATACTTCATCGAGGGCTCGATGCCGATGCTGACGCCCCCCACCTGTAGGCTGGATCCCGCAGGTGGCCCCATCCGAGGTCCGTGGAAGCACAGAGCCTCGGATTTGTGAAGGGCGACCTCAAGACCCAGCCGCCGAATCCGACCCACGACCTGAGCAACCCCTGCCGTGGCCTTAAGTGCTGCGGCACGGTGCGTTGCTCCCCGCGCCGTAATGAGGGTGTCGTCGGCGTAACACGTTACGCCGACCCCTCTGAGCAACGGACCACGCAGCACCCAGTCGTAACCGATGTTCCACAGGAGCGGCCCTAAAACCGATCCCTGTGGAACACCGCACGACACATCTCGCCGACCCGGCCCTAGCCAGCTCGGGTAAGTTATGGCTCTCTCGGAGAGATAAGCCCCGACAATTCGACGAAGGTAGGGAGGCACTCCATGATAGATAAGCGCCTCCCTGACGCAGCTCCAGGGCAAGGTGTTGAATGCGTTGGCGATGTCGAGAGACACCGCCACCACCACCTCACCCTGTGAAACTGCTTCCTCCGTCAGGCCTCTAATGCGCATGATCGCGTCCACGGTGGAGCGTCCCTGACGGAAGCCAAACTGGCTATCCGCCAGATCAGGCCCCACGTGTGTGAGGTGCCCGACGAGGCGTTGTGCAATAATGCGCTCAAAGAGCTTGCACACCTCGTCGAGCAACACGATCGGCCGGTACCCTGATGGGGAATTTGCCGGCCGCCCCGCCTTTCGAATCAAGACCAGTTTCCCGGTCTTCCAGACCTTGGGAAACTGGCCTTTCTCGAGGCATGTGCTCCTGAGATGGTCTAGAAGCTAGTTCCGAGTATAGTATTTTGTGACGTTGGGGAAAACGCGCTGAGGCTTTGGTACACCAAACCTTTCACTGATATTTTCCTCAGTCACAACAAATTTTATTGATTTTTGCCTGCTATGTTTCTGGACATCTGGTATCTGTAGCTACATGTTTGCCCCTGCACAGCAAACATGACACATCAGAATCTGTTACTGTACAGGAGTCACCTGGGTGGGATTAGGCACATTTATAACATTGGGGCTTGGATCGACATTGCTTAGCAATGTGCCCAAATCGACAGCAATTCCGACATTGACTTGTTGGCAATTGGTAGATATAGACAGGCAACGAGGCATTAAAACAATACACCTTCTCTGGAAGGGTTTGACCTAAAAATGTTAAAACAACAGAATTGGAGGGAACCCAAACTGTGGAGTTCTCACTTCTTGATTTAACGTGCAGGCGTCTAGCTCTCACAACTTCACCGCAATTGCCTGGAATGGAAACACCCCCAACAAGTTCCTCGAGTGTCCAGTCCGTGGGAATATCGCGAACTACACCCATGCGAAATAGCTGGAAGTTCGGGATCTTTGTACTATTGTAACATTTGTTGTCGCAGATGCGGTCTTGTCTCGTTAGTCTATGCATCGCTTATTTTTTATCTTTAGTTGTCTTTGGTTGACAAGTGACAAGATAGTCTATGTTTACTTGTTGGAGCCATGACAAAGGATTTTTTGAAAGGATTTCTCGAGGGTTCTACGGGGAGAGGGTATATATAGCCCTGCTCCGAAGTTCCCAACCCCTTTTGCAAGTTTACTCTGAAGTCAGTTCAAAGTTCTTTATTTGCCTCGAAACAATGTTCGCTCAAGCACTAATATTTTACCTTGCAATAGTTAGAGGTTATGATAAAGTTATTAATTCTCTTTGCTACATTCTAACCAGGAAACTGGGTTTTTTAGTACGGGCTGAAGCGGCCCACTCTAAGGTGATGGGAGCCACACCCTAAAATACGTGGACTGCACGAGCAAGGTGCATTTGAGAGAAACCTGCCGTCTCCACCTGGCATTAACAACCAGTGTCGCTCTCACCTCAACACGAAGGCCAGTACCGTACTACTTTCCATCGTGTAGTATAGCTGCTTAAATGATTTATAACCTGTAGTACCTGCCCACGCCTACGTAGATCGCTTAAGTAAAACTAGTGCATAGATATAGGATCTACTCTTAGAATATCTAGTCATCTAGTCTATACAGGGTGTGGCGTAAATAGTGGTCCAACCGTCAGGGTGTGATAGACCAGGTGCCCCACTATAACATACTACAATATCATCCAAATTTACCCAATAGTCTCAGAAAAAATAACTTTTTTTGAAAAATCGTCCCTTATTTGTAAAGTTGCCTGTAGATTATAGGAAAACAGCTATTTCTGATTTCTGTTTTTTCTCTCTTAAAGCTAATTACATAAACTATCAAAAAATAATATTGTTAATAAAATTCCACAACAAACGTTTGAAATAAATATAAGTTCATCTCAATTTTCTCTCTAATTTTCAGGTATCATGAAAATTGTTCAACGTTTTTTATAAAAAAATATGTACTACACTGATGCTATCCAAACGTTTAAAAATATGCTTATGTAATATTGATTTCAAAATGATACCATGAAAGGATTTCGCATAAACAGAAACTAGTAATTTTTACTGTTAAAGTTCAAAACGGGTTAAGAAAAATGACCAAAATCAACTTACATACATCACACTTATAACGTTTTTTTCATAGTAATAGTTCATAGTCGACATTATTATTATTTATTTAAAATCTTATAACCTAGATAGCGCCCGCGGCTCCACCCGCGTGGGATTTTGTAACTATTCTCGCTTTTATGATCCCACCGGAAGTGGGAATAGTAACAAAATTCATCGCGGGTGAAACCGCAGGCAACATCAAGGTCGCGGTTGAACGCCCGAAACGTCGGTGAATGTAAGTAAATAGTATTTCGCGTGAAGTGTTAAAAACTGCGATAGTTTAAAAAAATCATAACCGTGATGGCGCCCGCAGTTCCACGCGCTAGGAATTTGTCATGGAATGGGAACAGAATTTCAGATAGAAAATAAATAAAAGCGAGAATAGTTACAAAATCCCACGCGGGTGGAGCCGCGGGCGCTATCTAGGTTATAAGATTTTAAATAAACAATAATAATGTCGACTATGAACTATTACTATGAAAAAAACATTATAAGTGTGATGTATGTAAGTTGATTTTGGTAATTTTTCTTAACCCGTTTTGAACTTTAACAGTAAAAATTACTAGTTTCTGTTTATGCGAAATCCTTACATGGTATCATTTTGAAATCAGTATTACATAAGCATATTTTTAAACGTTTGGGTAGCATCAGTGTAGTACATATTTTTTATAAAAAACGTTGAACAATTTTCATGATACCTGAAAATTAGAGAGAAAATTGAGATGAACTTATATTTATTTCAAACGTTTGTTGTGGAATTCTATTAACAATATTATTTTTTGATAGCTTATGTATTTAGCTTTAAGAGAGAAAAAACAGAAATCAGAAATAGCGGTTATCCTATAATCTACAGGCAACTTTACAAAAAAGGGACGATTTTTCAAAAAAAGTTATTTTTTTCTGAGACCCTTGGGTAAATTTGGATGATATTGTAGTATGTTATAGTGGGGCACCTGGTCTATCACACCCTGACGGTTGGACCACTATTTTCGCCACACCCTGTATATATGTCTATTATGATATCGTAAATAGGATATAAAACAAAAGAATATACCTTTACAGAACAGAGAGGTATTGCAGAAGCTACTGAGCGAGAGCTAACACTTTTGATTATTGCAGTTCCTACAGAACGGCCGATTCTATCTAATTTCACCCGCGGATATCTAAACACACTTTAATAGTCATAACAATATTTTAGTATTTTTTACGTTACACTTCATCATGGACCTTGCTGCCTCTACAAGTGTACGGTTCTCCCTTTCAGAGCATCCATTCTGCTCTGGTGTGTACGGCATAGTGAGTCGCTGCTTGATGCCGTGCGTCTCTAGAATATTCCGAACAGTTTCATTTTCGAATTCGCCACCGTTGTCACTCAACAGCGTTTTGACGACATGACCTGCATTCTTTGCTTCCTGAAGCATCTGTACCAGCTTATCCTTAACCTCTGACTTTTGTCTTATGAAGTAGACAAAGCGGTATCCAGAGTAATTATCCTTAAATAACACAAAGTACTTGTACTTGGAGATGCTTGGTGTTGCAAAGGGTCCGCAGACATCAGCATGAATTAGTTCACCACAAGCCGATGCTCTTTCCCTAGTTCCGAACGGCTTTCTATGAGCCTTTCCATATATGCAGCCCTCACATTTCATTTTGTCAGGACTCAGCTTCATGCCTAACTCGCGATTCACCACACGAATAACATGATTCTTATCCTGGTGAGCAAAGCATTCATGGTACAGTTGCAGCATATTTGACCCGGTAATAGCATTAACCTCTATAGTTTTCTGCTTTTTAGGAATAACTGTCTCCATATCGAACTTGTAAAGTCCTCCAAAAGGAACTCTTTTGCCAACAACTCTAGTGATCTTTTCGATGTCGAGTTTGCACTCTCTAGTTGGTAGAGTAGAGTCGCTCGTCGTTATCCTGAACTTGACATCTGATTCGAACGTTATGTCCCTTGATCTCAGTGTCTGCGTTCCGTCGTAGACGCGATAACCGTCATCATTCTCGTAGCCTATAAGTCTTCCTTTAATTGCCTTTTTGCACATCTTCCTGCGCTTTTGTTTAGACACATGAGCATAACAAATGCTTCCAATCACTCTGAGGTGTGAGATTCTAGGCTTTCTTCCAAGCCATAACTTGTATGGAGATTTTCCTTCAAACAGAAAGGCGCTACCATGCAAATGGGTTTTTCGCATCAAACGAAATCCAGACGGTACAATAGACAAATACAAGGCAAGACTAGTAATCAAAGGATTCAAGCAACGTAAGGGGATAGACTATGATCAGACGTACACCCCTGTTGCCCGTATGTCTACCATAAGGGCTTTGTTAAGTGTCAGCGCCATGGAGAAGTTACATCTGACACAGTTTGATGTATCCACAGCTTTTCTGAATGGGAAGTTAAAAGGGGAGATATACATGCAGCAGCCTGATGGATACTCAGATAAAACTTCAAAAGTCTGTAAACTTCAAAAGAGTCTGTATGGACTGAAGCAAGCACCTCGGTGTTGGAACTCATGTTTTGAGGAGACTCTGCTGGATAAAGGTTTCATACAGAATGAAGCTGAACCCTGTCTTCTCACGAAGGTAGTGGGAGACAAGAAAATATTGTTAACCCTACATGTGGATGACGGACTGTTAGCCACTACAGATGAAGTTCTAGCGAACCAATTCCTCAAGGAATTACGAAACACGCTGAAGATCACTACGAGACCAGCATCCTACTATTTGGGATTGGAAATTGATCGATCGGAAGACGGTTCTATATTGATTTCTCAGCAATCGTACGCTAAGAAGATCCTGGAACGTTTCCAAATGTCAGATTGCAATCCAGTCACGACGCCCATTGAAAGGACATCTGAAGAAGGGAAAGTTGACGATACCCCTGAAAAGAAGTACTTTCCTTATCGTGAAGCTGTAGGAGCACTAGCGTATTTAATGACAGGTACGCGCCCCGACATTGCATACGCTGTCGGAGTAGTTTCAAGGAAATTAGGGAATCCTTCCTGGACTGATTGGCTCAAAATGAAGAGGATATTCAGATATCTCAAAGGGACTATATCTTTCGGAATTAGATACAAGTCTGGAAATCACAAAGCCATAATTGAAGGATACAGTGATGCAGATCACGGCGGTGATGAGCTCACAGGACGCTCCACCACTGGAGTTGTTTGCCTGTATGCTGGAGGACCGGTGTCCTGGCTTAGCCAACGTCAAGCATCCGTAGCCATCTCAACCACGGAGGCAGAGATAGTAGCTGCCAGTGAAGGTGCTCGCGAACTAGTTTGGCTACAGAGAGTTTTTAGCCAACTTGTGACGCTAGAAGACACACCGACGCTCAAGGTGGACAACGAAGCTGCAATAAATCTCGCTCACAATCCGGAATTCCACAAACGAACTAAACATATTCGTGTGAGACATTTTTTTGTGCGCGAGACGGTACAGGATGGTTTGATTAGATTTTAACTGCCTCTGTGGCGCGGTCGGTAGTGATACCGCCTGCGGCGCTGGAGGTCGTGGGTTCGATTCCCACCGGAGACAAGTATTTGTGTGGCCCATAAATGTTTGTTTCAAGAGTCTGGGTGTTTCTATGTATAATATGTATGTATTTAAAAGTATATAAGTATTAATATCCGTGGTCTGATACCCATAACACAAGCAGGTTATTCCTAGCTTACTTTGGGATCAGATAGCGTTGTGTACAATGTCCGTGAATATGTATTTATTATTTATTTATTTATTAGCGTGCAGAAAACGAGTTCTGCAGAACAGTTGGCTGACCTTTTGACAGAGGCAGTTCTAAGCCAAGGCTCCTATTATTAAGAGCAGGATTGGGGCTGCAGTCATCAATACAACAATAAGGGAAAGTGTTATGGTGTCTGGCATTGACGCATAAAGACTTTTTAGTATTATGTGTCACTCTATACTTTTTAATAGAATGCTAGGCAACCATGATTATTGCCCTCTGATCGCGTGGTCCGATTGCTTCGTCCGACTGATCGGAAGACGTGAACAATTTTTTCCGTTTCGTCCGACTGATCGGAGGACGCAGACTATTTTTTCCGTTTCGTTCGACTGATCGCAGGACGCGGACTATTTTTTCCGTTTCGTCCGACTGATCGGAGGACACGGTCTATTTTTTTCAGTTTGTTTGACTGATCGGAAGAGGCAGACTTTTCTTTCTTCTGTTGTTGGTTGTGGACTGATAGGTCAGGTAAAAGGAGGTTATCTACATAAAAGTTTATTTTCTTAAATCGTCATAGAAAAAGGTTATAGGTCAATTATCAAGATATCTTTGGTACTAGCAATAAATAGTTGTCATTTAAAATAGTGTTTCTGTCATTATCAAGATTCATATGAAATAAATTTCCTATATATGTACCTATTTTCAATTAAAATGGAACATAATGAACAATTGTGCATAATACAACGTAAAGGCGGGTTGGTATTGCTCCACAGTGGATACCAATTTCACAGGAATAAAAAATTTAAAAATGGAGCAGTTGTCTGGGCGTGTAGTAAAAAACATGCAGAAAAATGTCGTGGCACTGTTACTGTAGATGTAAGTTACCTTTCGTTATTTGTATTATCTGCAAAGAGAGCGGTACATAATGTTGTTATACTTAGATATAAATATTGTCGCGGTTCTACCGGAATGACTAAAACTGTGACTGGTCTTCTTTTACAGGATTCTCGCATTATAAAAAATGGGTTACCTACTTTAGTGCGAAAGCCGTATCATCGAATTTTGGTACTTCGAAAACCTTTCACCGACATCACCATACTGCGACGCCTCATTAAGTCGATGTCTTATTACTGCGATGGTTCGTTACATCGAAAACCCTACTGCGAACGATTTTACTGCGAAGCTTTGTTCCTTCGACATTTTGGTACTACGCTGTTTCGTTACATCGAAAAAATGTACTGCGAAGCCTGTTCCAGTCTACGTGCAATTTTTGGTTACCATATTTTATTTTAAAGCAGAGAATATGTACAAAGGTCGTAATAAATAATCAATATACCTACCAATGCCTGAGATTTGCTGTGGGGTTTGTGCTTTATCTCATAATGTCCTTTCTCAAAATGTCCTTTTCCCAAAATGTCCTTTTCTCGAAATGTCCTTTTCTCAAAATGTCCTTTTTGCGAAATGTCCTATTTTCAAAATGTCCTTTTTGCGAAATGTCCTTTTCTCAAAATGTCCCTTTCTCAAAATATGTGCGCTACAGGATTAACCCCGCTCAATCCGACTTGGATAGGTTAGGTTAGGTTATTTTTTTATAACCACCAAGTTACCACCATTCACGACCACCATTCACCATTCACCGTTCACGACCTTTGTACATATTCTCTGCCATAAAATAAAATATGGTAACCAAAAAATTGCACGTAGACTGGACCAGGCTTCGCAGTACCTACATTTTTTCGATGTAACGAAACAGCGTAGTACCAAGATGTCGAAGGAACAAAGCTTCGCAGTAAAATCGTTCGCAGTAGGGTTTTTCGATGTAACGAACCATCGCAGTAACAAGACATCGACTTAACGAGGCGTCGCAGTATGGTGATGTCGGTGAAAGGTTTTCGAAGTACCAAAATTCGATGATACGGCTTTCGCACTAAAGTAGGTAACCCATAAAAAATAGTGAACACTCATGTGTTAGTGATTTGTCTAAAAATGACATTGACAAACAACTATTTTTAATGAAACAGGCAGCATGCAATTCTTTAACTAGTTTTTAAAAAGCGAGTCCTTCCACGCCAATCGCTCTAAAAAGTAACCAGCATCAATATTAGAGTCATTTAGCATCCAATTAGATTTCAAAATAAACTGGTCTCTTCTGATAACTTCACTTTTCCTTTTTTCTAATATTCCACCTTTCATTTTAAGTAAATAAAAATTTGAATCATCCTTTAATATTTTGAGAAGATTAACCAAATTGGGAACTCTTTTTCCCACTTTCTCGTTTATTTTAGAGTGCCATCCTTCAAGACAGTTGGTTGTTCTGATAAGTCCATCTTATAAGTTCTCCTGGAGAACTTATCAGAACAACCAACTGTCTTGAAGGATGGCACTCTAAAATAAACGAGAAAGTGGGAAAAAGAGTTCCCAATTTGGTTAATCTTCTCAAAATATTAAAGGATGATTCAAATTTTTATTTACTTAAAATGAAAGGTGGAATATTAGAAAAAAGGAAAAGTGAAGTTATCAGAAGAGACCAGTTTATTTTGAAATCTAATTGGATGCTAAATGACTCTAATATTGATGTTGGTTACTTTTTAGAGCGATTGGCGTGGAAGGACTCGCTTTTTAAAAACTTATCTAATGCTATATAATTTAAACATTGACATTTAAACTATCTCATCATTTTTCATGAATATCTGTCCTTCTACTAGCACACGTAATTCTACGTCGTATTTTCTAAGTTGTCGGACTACGCGGTCAGAGCTGGAAAACAAGTCCTCGTCGTCCGATCAGTCGAACCAACAAGAAAAAAAAATCCCCGTTGTCCGACTAGTATAGTCGGGTTCTAACATCGGAAGAAATGGAAAAAATAGTCCGCGTCTTCCGATCAGTCGGACGAAGCAGTCGGACCACGCGGTCAGGGGGGATTATGGACTGTCTTAATGACTTTGAAAAATATTATGGTTGCCTAGCATTCTATTAAAAAGTATAGAGTGACACATAATACTAAAAAGTCTTTATGCGTCAATGCCAGACACCATAACATATTAAATATTAATGTATAACTTCTTCCTATTGTCTCTGTAGCTCTGAGAACTTTCTAAATATATGTGTGTACACCTCACTGCATTGTTTTCGTTAGAGCCCTAGCCTACCCTTGCGCACACACTAGAAACTCTGAAGAAAGACGCCCTGGAAAAGAGTCCTCTGAAAGCTCCCTCTGAGTAAGTTGATGAGTAATCAGATTAATAAAGTGGTTACACTATAATTCATGGCTTTTAAAAAACTCGAGATGACAAAATTATTAGCCGACTCAGCTGAATTAAAAGTTAGGTTCACCTTATTTCTTCCAACATTTACGATACTGCCTCGAATAATATCACGGATATGGTTGTCATATAAAAAGTGTGCGAATTTAAGGGTCTTAAGCCCCTTTTCACACGTACCGGTTGCCGGGTACCCGGAGGAGAGTGTATGGCATTACCGGGCAAATCACGCCGGTACGTGTGAAAGCTATAATACAATGGCCCTACACTTCGCCGCCTGCCGGATACCCGGCAACCCGTACGTGTGAAAGGGGGCAAAGGGTGAGACCTTTGAGTCTGGCTCGAGTCTACAACCGAAAGCGGTCCCTTTTCTGTTGCAGAATAATGAATTTTTGCATCAGATTCATAACCTGGTTTATAAATTGAATGTATTCCGCAGGGTAGCGGGTCTTTTTACCTTCCTGGTCATTTAATGGTAAGGGGCCCACGGCTCTTTTCACTCCTTTGGGGGAATATCTGGAGGTATCCCGCCCCCTTCATCAGGGGGTTTATTCTCGCCCATTTTCAGGAAATGATTAAAGACGAACACTACGTAGGTAACAATACACACTAACCTTAAAACAAACGCAAACAGAAATTTTCAAAACAGAAAAACAATTTGAAATGAATCCAAAGGTAACCACTAAACTAACAACTCTCCACCAAGGGCAGGACGAGAATCCCCCGGAGGGAGCTCATTCAATCTTGTTTCAATAAATCGATGAGTATTGTATTCTGATGAAATCCAAAATACAATTTCTTGTTTGATTTCCCATGGTCTAAGAGCCAGCGGCCCCCAGGCATTCGGTAAAGTATAAAAGCTGTAAGTTTCTCAATGTATATCCCCAACACAGGTAAGAACGAACCCCGTCTATGAAACTTGGGTCGCGGTGGCTTTCACAGGTATCAGGTAGTTAAGGTGTGTAAAATTGTGTGTTAAATTTGTCAAAGTATAAAACTCAGTTTTTACATATTTTACTTATAATAATCCTAAAAGTCACCTTGTCGAAAGCCAGACACTTCGTACGGTTGCAACCCTCTGCCAGACACCCTTAAAGTATATTTCATTATTACTATACTTACGGTATAGTATAAAAGCTGCAATTTATATATGTTATTTAGAGAACTATCAAATGATGTTTTCTCAATAGCCAGACAGTTTCAGTAGTTCCTTAAAAAGTTAAAGTCTAATGTACCTACATTAGACTTTAACGCGAGCGCGAGGGATATTATGTGTCAGCGGGTGCGAGTGAAATACCGCGTTCGGTCCACTGCGACGTTTTATTGCGCATCAGCTGTCATTAATAGTGTACATACTAGATGATGCGCGCGGCTTCGCCCGCGTGAAAATCGTTACCCGTTCCCGCTTCCCGTGGGAATATTTTCCCAGGATGAAAAGTCTATGTGTTATTCCAGATTATAAGCTATCTCTGTACCAAATTTCAGTCAAATCCGTTCAGCCGTTAGAGCGTGATTGAGTAACAAACATCCAAGTATCCAAACATCTTCACAAACTTTCACATTTATAATATTAGTAGGAAGTAGGATAATGAGAACTATTTTCTAGATTTACTATGAAAATTCACTATGAACAATAACTAAGAATCAACGAATAAATGTTTAGAAAATTCTTTTATAAAATTTTTGTGTTTAGGAATCATTAAATTAACACTCCAATAATGTACTTAAATAATTATTTTAATAATAGTTATTGGAATAATATAATTAATCTAATACCTACAATAATTAATGGAAAAATATTTCGAAGATATTCTATGACTCGTGGTCGTCGATATCTTGAGTGTCCTCATCACCGCTGCTCCAATCTGTGGGTTGGTCCTTATCAGTATCCTCTTCTTCGCCAGTTTCTGTAATAATTAATCCATGTTAACATAGTCATAAATAATCAAAATTTTCTTAATTTTATTGTAACATCATAATTACATACCTGATACAGTTGTTAGAGAATCACTGACGTAGTTTGGTAGCTGATCACCTTCAAACCATTTAAAATGATACTGATTATTTTGCAGGATCCAACCATTACTTTCTGGTTTGTATGTTGTTGGTTTCTTCAGGTGAGCATTATTCCAATTGTTACAAATATAATTTGCCCGCAAAAATTGCTGAGATAGCTCACTTTTACAAGGTGGTAAACATTGAAAAACGTTGACGTTGAAAAGTAAGTAAACGTTGACCACCACGTGGACCACTTTGTGATTTGTGATATTTATTAACGAGCGTTTCCGTGCTTCTGAAGGCATGATAAGCCATTGGTCCCGGTTGTCAGTAAAATGATAGTCGTTAAGCCAAATTGAAGGCCAAATGGGCGGCTTAAAAAATTTCAACTGTGAGTCGTCACAACCTGCGCCCCGGTCGGCAGCGCGTGTGTAGCTCCTCTGGTGTTGCAAACGTCTATAGGCTACGGTTACCAACCTTCCGGTGGGCCATAAGCTTGTCTGCCACCTAAGTAGTATAAAAAAAAACCTTGGATCCAGCTCTTCACCCAACTGAATCTGAAACTGGCGAAGAAGACGATATTGATAACGACCAACCCACAGATTGGAGCAGCGGTGATGAAGACACTCAAGATATCGACGACCACGAGTCATAGAATATCTTCGAAATATTTTTCTATTAATTATTGTAGGTATTAGATTAATTATATTATTCCAATAACTATTATTAAAATAATTATTTAAGTATATTATTGGAGTGTTAATTTAATGATTCCGAAACACAAAAATTTTATAAAAGAATTTTCTAAACATTTATTCGTTGATTCTTAGTTATTGTACATAGTGAATTTTCATAGTAAATCTAGAAAATAGTTCTCATTATACACAATAAATGACAGCTGATGCGCAGTAAATCGTCGCAGTGGACCGAACGCGGTATTTCACTCGCACCCGCTAACACATAATATCCCTCGCGCTCGCACCTACATTAGACTTTAACTTTTTAAGGAACTACTGAAACTGTCTGGCTATTGAGAAAACATCATTTGATAGTTCTCCAAATAACATATATAAATTGCAGCTTTTATATTATACCGTAAGTATAGTAATAATGAAATATACTTTAAGGGTGTCTGGCAGAGGGTTGCAACCGTACGAAGTGTCTGGCTTTCGACAAGGTGACTTTTAGGATTATTATAAGTAAAATATGTAAAAACTGAGTTTTATACTTTAACAAATTTAACACACAATTTTACACACCTTAACTACCTGATACCTGCGAAAGCCACCGCGACCCAAGTTTCGTAGACGGGGTTCGTTCTTATCTGTGTTGGGGACATACATTGAGAAACTTACAGCTTTTATACTTTACCGAATGCCTGGGGGCCGCTGGCTCTTGCTCTACCAGTGCAATATTTAGCTCACAAATGACTTTTATTTGTTTTTGACACTGAACTACTAGTCCAGGAGCCACCGCCTGTGTTTTTCATTGATTAATAACAGGCTGAATCATTGTGAGTAGTTTCCGTTCGACGAGACGTCCAAGTTTTTCCTCTGTGAAAATTCTCGATAGAGGTAGCTAATAAAGTGCGCAGCTATAAAACATGTCGATTTGATGGAGTGTTGAAATTGTCTGACTAACCGTTTATTTTTTATTACAATGTTTAAATAATTGTCCTACAAATTTAGTGGTAGGATTTCTCAGTCCGACACTTCGAAGTTGTCAATTCTATGGTAATATTTTTTTCATTAATAACAGCCTAGTTTAAATTTTTCCCTATCGGGGATAAAGTGTAGAACACTATTTTATCACTGGCCTACAAAAAAAGTAGTATATATAATTAAATATATATCAAGCGGTCCTGATAAGCATGTACCATTTTCCAATATTCTTGGAATAAGCACGATTGGCAGCATGGAACAGAACTGGACTCTCGTTGCGGAGGTACCGTGTTCGATTCCTTGGAGAAACTTTTTTTTTTTTAATCGGGTAACACAAATTGTCAACAATATTGGAAGAATGAATTTCCGTCGCGTACCTATTGAATAAATTAAGACGCATTAATTATTTATTATTTTTCTAATTATTTTTCGGAGAATATTTATACTATAGACACGCGGCAGCGGCTCGACGCCAAGTTAAAAAAAAAGCGTAGCGCGCGAGCTGCCGCACTCTTATTTACAGTAAAATTGGGGTTAACTAGTTACAACACATTGTAAGCAGCTGAGTGGGGATATTCAAGGGATTTTTCGGCGGGAACTGAGAAAGATCTAGAAAGAAGCCGTGCCGGCCATCTGGCCTTGGGTTCCCTTTCAAAGCCAGTAGGAGTGGGTCGTTGACGGAATTTGATTCAAAGAAATGAAACCGTTTCCAGATAACCATAAACCGGTTAAAAAAACGGTTAACGTTTTCAACTGGTTTTGTATTTATTGAATGTAGTTAGAGTTACGTATAATAAACAGTTGATTGAGATAGAATACGTTGTATCAACGCTTGGCGTGTCGTTCGTTTATCAACTTGTACTTACTAAACTAATTCGCAGTTTATTCAGGTGGATTATTTTATTATAATTTATTGTTTGTTTGTTGAGCGGGGTGCCATTCCATCGAAGAGTGATGCAGTTAGTGCGGATAATGCAAAGGCAAGATTGCGAAAGAACTGAGACTTTATGCTGGTGCTTCGTTTGGCGGTCCGGTTTGCATATTTTGTAATGTTTTAGAGTATTCAATTTAAATCAAGACTGTTAAGGTCATGTAATATTTAATTATATTTTATAGTTATGTAACAGTCATATCACTTATCAAATCACTAAATTACTTCTTTATCTTTTACCCACAACATAATAATTTATCTTGGTTTGTTTTGTTTACAAATTGGCCGCACTAGTTTGACTGCTGTGACATTGACATTTGTGACGTATGTCAAGATCTGACCGCCAGGCTCAAATTAGTGAACCGTTTCGTTCAGAAATATGTAGGCACGATATTTAGTTTTCATTTTTTATTCGTGTAAAAACTTTTGCGTTCCGTTGCAGCTTATTGATCGTGCAGTGTTTTACTAACATACCACTTTTTTGTACATAATATTGGTTTTCATTTTGTTCTATGGATCATTATAATAGTATGTTAAACTTAATTTCTCTTTTACAGTATTGTGAATGTTTGCTGGCGGGTGGTGCAGAGAGTAAGACTTATATCAACTGCGTGTAAATATTGTATTGGTACTTTTATCGTATTTATTGTTATTATTTTTTTATATATTAATTATTTATTCGGTATTTAAATACTTATTATATTTATATTATTTATTATTTTAAACTATATGACTGACTTATTTGCTGATAATGATTCTTTCCACTCTGCTTACGATACACCGTCTGAGAATGACAGCTTTTGCTCAATTACAGACAATACAACCACAGTAACAGTTGGTGATGTACTCCGTACGCATTTTGAACAAGAATTGGGACGGTCATTTAATGTCTGTCATATAAATGCAGAAAGTGTGGCTAGTCATTACAGTGACCTTGTAGCTACTTTCGCTAACTCCCACGTTCATGCGGTTCTGATTTCTGAGAGCTTCCTAAAGCCTGATCTACTCTCTACTTCATATCCTCTCCCGGGATTTATTTTAGTTAGAAACGACAGGATCGGGAAGGAGCGAGGTGGGGTTGCAATATACCTTCGTAGTGATCTACCTTTCAAAATAGTTGCCTCATCTCCTCCTCAATACTCCGCTTCTGCGGAGTTCCTCTTCCTTGAGGTTTGGGTCAAGGGTATTAAAACTATTCTTGGCGTTGTTTATAGTCCCCCTTGTGTTGATTATTTCACTGATTTCGAATTGGTCTTAGAGTCTTTAGGGTCTGATTATGAGCATCACATCATCATGGGTGACTTTAACACCAATCTTCTTGTAGACTCTTCAAGAGCTCAAAAACTGCTTCACATAGTTGAGTCAGCCAGTCTCCATATTTTGCCACTTGAGGCCACACACCACAATAAAGATACAGATGATACCTGGCTCGACTTAATTCTTATTTCTTCTCCTACTCTTGTACATTCACACGGTCAGCTTATAGCGCCAGCTTTTTCACATCATGATTTAATTTATCTATCATATATTCTCAAACCTCCTAAACTCAAACCCAAAGTGCTGCATAGGCGTTGTTTTGGGCGTATGGACGTCATTAAATTGGGTGCGGATGCAGCTGAGATAAACTGGGAACCTTTGGGAGAGGCTACTACAGTTGATGACAAAGTTTTGTTCTTCAATGAAACTTTAAATAGCCTCTACGACATTCATGCTCCTGTTAGGAGGGTAAAATTAAAGCATCCCCCGGCGCCGTGGCTAACAAATGATGTCCGAATTGCCATGAAACGTAGAGATAGGGCCTTTCATAAATATAAAAAACATCGTACAGACATGCTATGGAGCTCTTACAAAACTGCCAGGAATCGATGCAACCAAGTGATACGGAACGCTAAACGCCGACACATCTTTGACAATATAACTAACTCATCGCCAGCTCATGTCTGGAAGTTCCTTGGGACACTGGGAATAGGTAAACCAAGGCAGATGGAGCTACCTAAGACGATTGAGTTGGATGCTATTAATCGGCATTTTTCCACCTCTCTTGCAATTGATGGCCTAACCAAGCGTCAAACGGTAGACTTCGTAGCCGGATTAACCATTCCCAGTTATTCACCCTTTCAGTTTTCTCCAGTCACGCCAGTTGAGATCAAAAGGATTATTTTAGCTATTAAATCTAAAGCAGTGGGCTGCGACAACGTAAGTCGTCGTATGATCCTGTTTATCCTTGACCTCCTTCTTCCTGCTATCTCACACATAATTAACTTTTCCCTTGCTTCTGGGCAATTCCCAAACTTGTGGCGTAAAGCCTACGTTCGTCCCCTGCCCAAAATCTCCAATCCCTCTCTTCCAAACCATTTTCGTCCAATTTCAATCCTTCCTTTTTTATCAAAAGTGCTGGAAGCGTGCGTACATAAACAGATGTCCAACTTTGTCCACAGGAATTCAATACTTAGCCCCTTACAATCAGGATTCAGACCAGGACATAGCACGACGACCGCACTCCTTAAAGTAACGGGTGACATTGGGGATGGGATGGAGAAAGGTAAGGCCACAGTGATGGTCTTGGTAGACTTCTCAAATGCGTTTAATTGCATTAACCACGACATACTTTTATCCATCCTTGCCCACATTAAGATCTCTTCTGACGAGCTGGATTGGTTTTCCTCATATCTTCAGGGTCGCCAGCAGTCAGTTTGTGTCGATGAGATGTCTTCGAGTTGGTGCAATCTTGACTCTGGGGTCCCTCAAGGCGGCATACTATCTCCTCTTCTTTTTTCGATATTTATCAACCTCTTAACCACCGATCTTCAGTGTGCGTATCACTTGTATGCTGATGACCTGCAATTATATAGCCAAGCCTCTGTGGATAACATCTCAGAGGCGATAGATTGTGTGAATGCGGATTTGGGGCTGATAGGTAGGTGGTGTGATAGGTTTGGGCTGGCTGTTAACCCTGACAAATGCCAGAGTATAATAATTGGCACTAACTATATGATCAACAAGTTGAAAGATGTGACTCTTCCATCGATAACTTTTAACACAAAAGTAATTCCAGTAACTGTCAGTGTTAAAAATCTGGGCTTACACATTGACTCAACCTTGAGTTGGCGGGTTCAGGTCACTAATGTTAGCCAAAGGGTGACTGGAACACTTCGGGCTCTTTATCGACTCAAAAATTTTCTGCCAGTCAAAACCAAGACAATGCTTATGCAGACTTTAATTTTTCCGATTTTCGACTATGGTGATGTGTGCTATCTCGACCTGAATGCAGATCTGCTCAATAAACTCGACCGACTTCTCAATAATTGCATTCGATTCGTCTACAATCTTAGGAAGTATGACCACGTTTCGGCTTTTCGTGATGAGTTGGGTTGGTTACCTATTAGACGGCGGCGCAGTCTTCGAGCTGTCTGTTTACTTTTTTCACTCTTGAAATCTCCCGATGCCCCTACTTACTTAAAATCTCATCTTCATCTTCTTGGCTCTAATCATAACAAAAATTTACGCTCCTCTAATAATCTACTTCTGCACTGTCCAACTCACACTTCAAATCTTGTCCATTCCTCTTTTCTAGTGCGATCTATTCTTCTCTGGAACGCCCTTCCTCTCGAAGTCAGAACTTTGACGAACCGTCTCTCGTTCAGAAACAGAGTACGTCAACTCTATAGGGTCCCTTAAGCAGAATATTACTTTATTGCTAAGGTTTTTCATGTTCGTATTAATTTATCGTAGTATGTATGACAATATCTATTTATTATATTGTATTTATATAGAAATATTTATCTATATTTATTTATATAAGTATCTACATAGTATATAATCTTTGTAGTATGTTATATTTATGTAATTAGTAAGTAAATTCTTAATATTTCTTCCTTGTATTTAATTTGTGCCATTTTAGCACCTGCTTTATCTTATCTCTGCATCACCCAAAGGTTGACTGGTAGAGAATGCCTTTGGCATTAAGTCCGCCTTTGTACATGTTTTTGTGCAGAAAGTTTTAAATAAATAAATAAATAAATATAATTTATTACTTTGGATTATTCCTGGATAGTTCCGCGCACGAGACTTTGTTTCCAGTAGTTCTCTGGCAGTTAATATATTTATTTTTAAAACAAATTGAAATCAATACAACATATAAAAGTACCTAGATAAAACTAACGACTATCGGCCATCGGCAAGTTGATAAGGTCGAAATGGCTTGCAACCATTTTTTTATTTTCATTTTTCATTTTTGAAAAATGTTTTGTTTAAAAATGTATTGATCAAGCTTGCGAATACATGTCTCCAAGCACCAAAACAACAGCAACGAAATAATGTCATATATTTTTTATTTTCTTGTAGGACTAGCGATACATACCCATTTTTTTGGAGGACACTGTTTGATTTAGGCAAAGGATGCACTAACTCATGATGTGTTTTTTTTGTCCTACGGTTATTACTGAAAAAATTATTACCATAGAATTGACAACTTCGAAGTGTCGGACTAAGAAATCCTACCACTAAATTTGTAGGACTAAACGGTCATTCCATTCTAACAATATTTACAAAGGTGCATACAAAAAATCAGCTTGTTATTAATTATTTTTATGGCCCCATCGTTTCGACATATTCGGAGTGGAGGACGCTCTCAAACAAACCATCCGTTTTGTAGGACAATTATTCCTCCCAGTTTATAATACAATTATTTAAACATTGCAATAAAAAATAAGCGGTTAGTCAGATAATTTCAACACTCCATCAAATCGACATGTTTTATAGCTGCGCACTTTATTAGCTACCTCTATCGAGAATTTTCACAGAGGAAAAACTTGGGCGTCTCGTCGAACGGAAACTACTCACAATGATTCAGCCTGTTATTAATCAATGAAAAACACAGGCGGTGGCTCCTGGACCGTACTAGAACTGTTAGACATCGACTCTAGGCCCACGTGCGCGGAGTGTCGGGTTAAATATATATGTAGCTCCCGTTCCTGTGGCAATACGGGAATAAAATATACTGTATGTCACTGGGAAAAGTGTAGCTTCCCAATAATAATAAAAGAACTTTGAAATCGGTCCAGTAGTTTTGGAGCCTATTCGATGCAAACAAACAAGCAATCGAGGGGCGAGGGGGGTTCGGGTGCTATCCCCCTGAAGTGTGTGAGTAAACTCCTTAACAACCACCGACATATTAGGTACGGTTCTTTATACTCGTAATACTAAGCGTTGACTCTTAACTGCTGACTGTATGTTTTTACCTCGTTTGTACCTACTTTATATACTTAAAATTAGAACAGTGAATAAATCACGCTCGTACGTAAAGGTTGTTTCCTTTTATTCCACATCGGGACCCCAACATTTCATGGCGACCCTGCCGAAAACTTGGTCTGCCAAGGGGCTTTTGGTTAAGTAATATACCTATGTGTTGACGATGTGTCGCTCGTCAGTGGAGAAAGAAGAGGTGATCTTGAGCCAAAATGCAGCAGGCGGCCAGAACGACGCAACCTTGAAGGACATTGGTGGCCATGTGGAGCGGCTGAGTACTGTGACCATCATCATACTAGCCATTATAGCTGTTCTCGGCATGTATTTCATCATCAAGCTGTACCGGAACTGCCATCGCCAGTGGATACAGGAGGAGATTGGCCTCAGCACCGTCCAGCGTATACGGGCATCTTTGAGAGGACGATCAGAAAACAGTTCCAGCAACGAATCGTAAGTGTTTCGTGACCAACAACGTTTTCTCACCAAGTTTCTGCGCCAATAGTTTGCTACTGCAGTAGTGTGAAAGTGTAAAATTACATTACGCTAATTACTTAAGGTGCCAAGAATCGTGCATAAAGACTCATCGAATATGATACCGCACGCGCAAAGTGCAACGCTGCACAAACCCAGCTGCGATGTTTCGCTATAATTTTATTTGATACCTTGTTATCTATCATTGTTTTACTTAGAATAAGTGACCTATTGGAATATTTTATAAGATGTTAACTTTAAAATATGATTAAAAGTATCATAGAATGTCTAAATAACTTAACAGAAATACGCAAATATTTGATAAAAAAAGGGCAAAGTTAGATATAAAGGCACAATAATCGACAATAAGTTAGCCGAATCAAAACTTATTATTGATAAATGTTGTGAAATATTTTTATTGTTAGAAAAAAGTCAAGGACCTTCTTTGCCATCAGCGTTAGAGATTGTAAAAGACGTTAACCTTTCAACTGTGCAAATATCTCCTAGAGTAATCGATCACTATGGCGCACTTCTGTGCCGGTATCTCCTGGAGATTTTTCGCCTTCAAACAGTTTGCGCTCTTGTAGCGCGAACTGTACTCTCTCTATCCGGCTCATACTTGCAGGGAGCGTTCATAGAAAGAAACGGGACAAGTATATAGTACAATGTCTGTCTCTAAATAATAGCTGCAGCTCATAATTCTCGTTTAAAAAGTGCTCTCCATCGCGCGCCAGTTCGCGCGGCTACGTGACAGCGACCGGGAGTGTGTTGAGTGAAAATTCTTTTGTGTTTGGTGGTTTTTAGTGGTTTTTAGTGGTTTTTAGTGGCAAACGTTATCAAAATCATGACTGGGTGAGTGTTTGAACAGTTTTTATTCGTAGATTGTGTATTTCATAAAGATTTTGTACCTAAAATATAGTTATTTTCAACGAACATTCATTGTAATTTTACGCGCCGTCGGCGACACGGCGGCGCGGCGCCAAGCCCATACATTTGGATGAATTACAAAGAATAAATACTGTAATGATGACAATCTATTGTTATTTTATGTATTTTTACGTATTCTTTTATTGTTTTCAAGCATTGAATGTAAAATTATTTCAATAATTTTGTGTAAAACTTGGTCGAAATTCTCTATCATTTTTGGATCGAAATCGTTCACTTTCTTTGTTCATTTCTGAAATATATTTGTATGCCAGCATACCTTTTTTTTGTGTTTATCGATTATGAAAAGTCATGTAGCTGTAGATTGTAATTTTTTTATGAAAAAAAAATACATAAAAAAAATTCAAAAAATAAAAAAGTTTACGAGTACCTTTTTTTGGACCTTTTTTTAAGTGCTTGGTTCATTGTTCAATTTCTAATAAACTAAACACTTTTGTCAACCAAAACTCTGTGTAAAAAAAGTTTAAGGATCATACTTACGAATGAAAAAAGAATCTAAGCCACTTGAAGCACAGTTTTATCAGAATCATGGCATGAACTTAACCTTTTTTTGGCGGTCGGCGGTCGGGTCGCCGAAATGAGTCGTATTTTGAGAAGCTCGTAAATTGAAAAAAAATGTATGACGAGTTGTATTTTTTGATATTTTTTATTTTTTTATATTGTGAAATAGGATGTATTTAATAAAATAAATTACAAAAAAATTGGAATTTTACAATACTTTTTTTTTTAACAACTTTTGTAGAGAAAACTGGTGAAAAATTACAAATTCTTATTTCTAATAGAAATTAGTAATACATTACAAGGCAAAACTGGTCTTATCTATCATTTTATCATTAGCTTGTTTCATAACGATTCCAGTGAGGTAAGTATTTTATATGGCTGCCATAGAAAAGTTATGAGAAATCGCCATTTTAAGAACATCAGCCGACGCCGCGCCGACAACGCGAACGCTTCTGGAGTAGGGTACACAGACACGGGTTCCGCGCGGGAGGGGACTATTGGGGAGTGACACAGACGAAAGGTTATAAGGGTATACCTACGAAGAGATTAATAAGTTGTGTATTTTACCAACAACAGAGTCTACCAATATGGAGTTTGATCTTAAGGTGGCGTGTAGTCTGATTCCAGTTATGGACGGCAAGCAGGAGACCACCAAGCGACTTATAGACTCTACCGAGATGTATGCAGCCATGTTAGACGACAAAGGTAAGGCATTGCTAATCACTTTTATTTTAAAAAGCCGGCTATCTGAGAGTGCCAAATTACGAATGTCTGGCACATATACAACCGTAGAACATCTCATTACTAATTTAAAACAATATCTCATACCGAAAGGTTCGTTTATTGCCATTCAGACAAAATTACAACATCTTCAACAAGGTTCTATGTCCATCGATAGTTTTGGCAACGAACTAGTGAAAATGTTCACCGAACTGACTATCACCCAAGCAGATGGTAATCCTACCATGTTCGAAGGTTTAAAACAGCTCAATGAAAAGTATGCCATAAAACGGTTTTCAGATGGTCTTCGCAGCTCAAAATTGGGCACTATCATCGCGGCTCGAAATTACAGCAGCTTATCGGATGCCATCCAAGCAGCCAAGGACGAGGAGATAGCACTGAATCCTTCACCATCAGGTAACGTCTTGCAATTTACTAAAAATGGACGAGGTTCAGGTTTCGTGAGACCGTCCCAAGGTCATTTTTATCAGCAACGTTATAATTTTAATTCTCGTGGGCGATGTTATAACAATTACAATCGTGGTAAGCAGTCTATCAATCAAAATACTCGGGAACCGATGCGGAATACGAATTATACGTCCCCTAATTACGTACCTCCAAATTTTAGAGGTCGCGGACAAGGTCATAGGAATTTTAGGAACCGTGGTAGAGGTATTTACTCTGTGCAACAAACAAATAACACGGAATTTTCTACTACTGAAAGTAATGACAAAGATTCACGCGCTAACCAGTTTTTTCGTTCTTAACAATTATATTTTTTCAATTCAAGGTGGTGCAAAGTATGTTATTTTTTCAGTTAATAATATTAAATACTATTGGCTTGTTGATACGGGTGCATCACTATCAGTTATTAAAAAGGAAGCATTACCTTTGAATGTTGATATTCGTAGTGACGATACTTTAATAAATGGAATAGGTGGTCAACGCCTTTCCCAAGGTTCAGTTAGTTTACCTTTAAGGCATAACAAAGATATTTTATTACATAATTTTATTATTTTTGACTCACTACCATTGAAAGCAGACGGAATTTTAGGATTAGATTTTTTAAATACATACTGTGCCAATATAGATCTAAACACAAATATTTTAACGTTAAATATTAAGGGAGAACAATTTTATTTAAATTTCGTTGATGATTGCGATAGGGTTAAGAATGAGTTCACTATTCCAGCACGATCAGAATCAATACATTATATTTTAATAAATGGAAATATTAACTCTGACGTCATTATATGTGGTAAACAGTTAGGGAATGATGTGTTTTTAGCAAATAGTATAGCAACTGTACGTAACCATAGAATACCAGTGAAAATACTAAATGTTAGTGAGAAGGAGGTAATTTTACCCTCATTTACCCCTGATTTATTGCCTTTAAGTGATTTCAGTATTTGTGAATTTAATGATTCTAACCATAATGTTGACCGAGTTCAAAAGTTATTAAATGAGTTACAGTTAGACTATTTAAATACTGAAGAGAGACAGTCAATAGAAGCTATTTGTGCCAAGTACTCAGATATTTTTTATATTGATGGCGATAAATTAGGTACGACTAATATTTATGAAACATCTATAACAGTAAAACCAAATACTAGTGCTGTTTATGTGAAGCCATATAGACTACCTCAAGCGTTAAAACCGGAAATTATTAAACAGGTAAATAAAATGTTATAAAATGATATCATCGAGGAGTCTAATAGCGAATGGTCTAGTCCTATTTTGCTAGTGCCAAAGAAAAATAAAAATGGAGACAAAAAATGGCGACTAGTTGTAGATTATAGAAAATTAAATGAATCTATTTGTGACGATAAGTTTCCCCTACCAAATATTAATGAAATTTTGGACTCTTTGACCGGTTCTGTTTACTTTACCCATCTTGACCTTCACCAAGGTTACTATCAGGTACCTTTGGAGCCTAGTAGTCGTAAATTAACTGCTTTTACAACCAATTCAGGCCAGTACCAAATGAAACGCTTAGCCGTAGGCCTAAAGACAAGTGCAAGTGCTTTTAGCCGGATGATGTCAGTAGCATTGTCTGGGTTGACATACGACAAGTGTCTGGTATATCAGGACGACTTAATTGTAGCAGGCCGTAACCTAAATTCACATAATTCTAATTTAATTTCTGTCATGGAGAGGTTAAGGAAAGTAAATTTAAAATTAAACCCTCAAAAATGTGAGTTTTTAAAGAAAGAAATTCTGTACTTAGGCCATATCGTTTCGGAAAAGGGAGTTGAGCCCGATCCAGAAAAAACTAAAATTTTAAGTAATTATCCAGTACCCAGAAATTCTGACGAAGTAAAGCGTTTTGTAGCTTTCTGTAATTATTATAGAAAATTTATTAAATCATTTTCAGAAATAGCTATACCATTAAATAATTTAAGTAGAAAAAACGAACCATTTATTTGGACTGAGGAATGTAATAATGCATTCGAGTATTTAAAAAATGCTTTAATATCTTCACCTGTTCTACAATATCCTGATTTTTCTAATAACAGTGAATAAATCACGCTCGTACGTAAAGGTTGTTTCCTTTTATTCCACATCGGGACCCCAACATTTCTTACTTCAAATTTATACTTCAAACGGATGCTTCGGGTATAGCATTAGGTGCAGTCTTATGCAACAAGGATTTAAGACCAGTGGCTTATGCCAGTAGACCCTTAAACAAGGCGGAAAAGAACTACCCAACCATCCAAAAAGAACTTCTTGCAATAGTATGGGCAGTCAAATACTTTAGACCGTATTTGTATGGCACAAAATTCACAATAATGACGGATCATAAACCTTTAGTATACTTATTTAGCATGAGAGATCCTTCAAGTAGATTACTTAAATTTCGGTTAGTTTTAGAGGAATATAACTTTAAAATAATTTACGTCAAAGGAAGAGATAATGTTGTTGCGGATGCTCTTTCCAGAGTGTGTATTACATCTGATGATCTTAAAAGTATGCATGAGCAATGTATGTTCGTAATGACTAGAGCTCAGAAGAAAATGGCAAATGAAAAAAGTCTTACAAAGCAAAAATGATGATAAGACGGATCTTAGTAATTCTATTGACAAGTGGCCTGATCAACCACGCGTTGTAGACATATTGAGAAAACCGTGTACAACAGTAGAAATGACTTTTATTAGTAGCAAGGAACTAAGTACCTTACGTAGCAAGAATATGGTCGATAAAGAAGTTGAATGTTTTGCATATATTTCAAGTAGATTGACGTTATATATTAATTACGATTTCAAGGCACATTTCTCGCGAGCCGAATTTGTGCACAAATTGAATTATTTTTGCAAAATAATGCATATTGACGAAGTTTGTCTTATTAAAAATAAAGATAATATTGATTTTGTGGACTCTATGTGTAAAGAGATAACGTCATTAAAAGAATGGTCCGGACCACGAATATGCATATTAAAAGGAGTAAAAAGAATTACGGATACTAAAGAAAAGACTATTATCATGAATGACTTCCACTTACTGCCATCTAGTGGGCATGCAGGAGTGCGACGAATGATTAATACAATCAAAAAAAGGTATTATTGGCCAGGTATTGAGAAAGACGTTCAGCAATTTGTTAAAAGATGTGTAAAATGTCAAAGTTCGAAATATTTTCGTTACATTAAAGAGCCAATGGAAATCACCACAACGGCTTCTTCGGCATTTGACAAAATTTATTTAGACGTAGTAGGTCCGTGAGATAGGGATATTGATGGTAATTGTTATATATTGACCATACAGTGTGAGTTGACTAAATTTGTTCAAGCTATTCCACTTAAAAATAAGGAAACCGTGTCCATTGCAGATGCATTTGTAAGACAGTTTATTTTAAGATTTGGTATTCCAGCAGTCATAGCTACAGATCGAGGGACAGAGTTTATTTCCACTACTATGGAACAAGTTTGTAAAATTCTTAATATTGAAAAGCTTTCCTCTACAGCATACCATCACCAATCGATTGGAGCTCTTGAAAATGCGCATAAGACATTAGGTGCATTTTTGAGAATTCAATGTGAGAATTACACCGATACGTGGAGCTATTGGTTACCTTTCTGGTCTTTTAGTTTTAATAACACCGTTCATTCTGAAACAAATTATACGCCACATGAACTAGTCTTTGGGAAACTCTGTCGTATACCTAGTAATATTATTGAGGATGTAGAACCCTTGTATAATCATGATAATTATCCATTGCAATTAAAGTACAGGTTACAACTAGCGCACACCGATGCAAAGAAAAACTTATTACGTAATAAATATAAAAGAAAAGATGTGTATGACAAAACTATGAATGCTATTAAATATGATAAAGATGATTTAATTTTGTTAAAAAGTGAGACAGGTCGAAAATTAGACCCTCTTTTTGAAGGCCCTTATATTGTTGTAGAAGATTTGGGTTGTAATGTTAAGATAAGTAAAAACAATAAAATAGATATAGTACATAAGAATAGAACTAAGCTCTTTTACCAATAAGTATATTCACTGCAGTGTATAGTACTTAAAGTTTATGTGTAATATCTAATAATAAAAGTGTAATAGTTATTAACTTGTAATATCTCGTTTATCTAATACAATCTAACATGTTATGATATATAATTTAGCAGACTTTGTTCGAATTGTTTACATGTATTTTTTTTATAAAAGCTATTTTGTATTAACGTGTTTAGTTTATATTATTTTTTCTATTTTGTAATTTCTTACAAAAAAAAAACAATGTCATCATTGTTTTTTTTTTTTCACCTTTCCCCGGGAGGTGAAGTGTGTGAGTAAACTCCTTAACAACCACCGACATATTAGGTACGGTTCTTTATACTCGTAATACTAAGCGTTGACTCTTAACTGCTGACTGTATGTTTTTACCTCGTTTGTACCTACTTTATATACTTAAAATTAGAACAGTGAATAAATCACGCTCGTACGTAAAGGTTGTTTCCTTTTATTCCACATCGGGACCCCAACATTTCACCCCGTCTTTGAGGGGTATTCAGGTGCAATCCCGCTTCTTAGGCCTGTTTCTGTAAGGACGGTGAGCAGGCACCTCCACCAGCGTGTGGAGCGCTATTTGGCAATGCTCCTTGATACATTTGTGTGTTACGACCTAGCCCGGCCACAACGCCAGAAAAGGCCGTGGCAAAGTCAGTAAGCAGCAGGTACGGATGCGTACTTTTCTGTACTCAAAAAGAAAAAAGAAGTACCACTTTATTACACCAGATATGGACATTTTTATGAGAGTATACGCATACGCTGTAGCCCGGCCACTGGTGTAATAAAGTGGTACTTCTTTTTTCTTTTTGAGTACAGAAAAGTACGCATCCGTACTGCCCACTGATATTGCCACGGCCTTTTCTGGCGTTGTGGCCGGGCTAGGTCGTAACACACGATACATTTGACAGTAGCTAACTCAGAATTAGGCGATTTAACTCACCGATATCGGCGAGTTAAAAATTTAAAAGTTTAACTTTGAGTTAGCCCTTAACTCTTGTTGATGCAAGACAAAATATTGATTTAACTCGAGTTAGCAGTTAACTCTGAGTTAAACACGTTAACTCTGATCTCTGCAAGTGGCCCTAAGTTGTATATTGAAGGTTATGAAATGAACAAAATGGACTAAGATTGTGACTGTTGTTGGATGGATGTTTGGAACAATTATGAATTGTGAGACTGTTGTAATAACTGTGACTGTTAAGTTGACTAAATGACTGACTATATAAATCACGGTGTGATGATGTTATGACTGTTGTTATTTAGACTAAATTGAGATATCTCCCTTTTTGAGATTCTCTGAGACTGTGACTTATTGACATGACTATTATTATTAAGACTGAATTGAGGTATATTCTGACAGTTTTGTTGACTGAATGACTGACTATTCAAATTACTGTGCGACTTTTACTCAATTCAGTCGTAATAAAAATAGTCCATTTTTATTACGACTGAATTGAGATATCTCCCTATTTGAGATTCTCTGTGACTGACTTCACTTATTGACATTACCATTATTCCTACTGACTAGAGCTTTCTCCTCCTTTGAGGCTCTCTGTGACTGACAGTAATGTAAAACATGACCTCTATTTTGACTTAACTGTGACCTTTCTTTGGGACTATCAGCGACTGACTGCAAGATATATAACTGTTATCTCGACTATGATAATAAAAATCATTAGACTTTATATGACTGTAGGAATAATTATGGTATTTTTTATTGTATTTTTTATGGTATTTTCTATTGTATTTTCTCTCAGCGGTAAAACCGTTATTATCATCGAGACTAACTTGACTGTGTCGACTTGACTATTATGACTGGACAAATGACTTTTAATTGGACACTGAATATGATGTAACTGGCTACCACCTGACTGAATTGACTGACTGGACAACTGAGAATAAGACTTTGACTTGACTGACTACTATTTAATGTACCAACAAAATAATCTTGACTAGTGTTTTCTGACTTAATGGGAAATTACTGCAACTGACTGACTTTACTATTTTTAAAACAAAATTTAGCATAATGACCAAAAAGATTACATGACCCTCATTTTACTCCGGCAGCTGGACACTTGAAGCGATGAGACTGCCCACAGCGACCACACGTTGACTGTTTAAGCTGCCTCGCCAGACTGGGAGACTTCCTGGCTGCCCGTTGCGATTTGACTGGAAGATCGCTGTCGACAATCTCCTCGACTGCGACTTGCATGACTGTTTCACTGGCGGTATTTTTGACAATTTTGTCTGCATCTTGTTATGCGACGATCAGAGCCTTCGCTAGCTCACGCATCCTCCCATAGGTGAGATTCGGTTCTTGAAGTAATCTCTCTCAAATATGTGCCAAGTCCAAATTCAAATTTGCAATAAAAATATCCCTAATGAGCGATATACTGAGCGTGTCAAATTCGCAATCTTTGTTTTTATTTCAAGGTCGGTTAAAAAATCATCGATGCTTTCGGATTTACGGCCTGGCCACCGGACAGTCGCCATAGCGAAAATTCCTGCGGCGCGAACGGCGAAGCGTCTTGCGACTCAAACAAATGAATAGAAAAGAAATGTACTGAGCAAGCCACGCGGCACGGCGAACGGCGATGCGACCGGCGAAATATACCTACCGAGCGAACGACACGACGACTGGCGGTGCGGCGAGCGAGTAAAACAAATGCATGAATCAGTACCACGGCGTCGGGCGGCAGTCGCGGCGACTAGGCCAGTGATCAAATTACTGGTCGCGGCGGCGAACGCGACTACCCCGTGGCCTGCAAACGATGCCGCACGATTAGTCGCCTCGCCCGCCGCACCGCCGATCCCCGTGGCCAGGCCGTTAGCCTGCTTCCGTGTAAAGAATAAATAACGGCACATTGTTATATTTTTCCGTGGCTCAAAATAATTTAATAATTTGGACTTTAATACCTCTCGGGTTCCAGATTCAATCGAAATATGAAATGTGTAAAATATCTCCACTACTTTTTCACCAATGTGATTTAATAAAATGCAATCTTACGTTTCTCCGACGATTTGTCGAGACCAGTAGATATAGGTAAAGTTGCTGGGACCATTTCCTCCATTCATGCACGCTGTTGGTTGAAGCATCAGACGTGATTTTCAACTTTTTCAAGGCACAGTGCATGCGTCCGCCATGTTCGTACGACGTGTCTTCGTGACTCGACGACATTTTTTTTTACTTTTTTCTTCAGATTTCTTTATCCGTGCACTTCTGACACCATGTTACGTAGGTTTTTCAAATAAAAGATTCTTGATGTTAAGGTAATTATTGTATTTCAGTAGTCACACAGTCGTACAAATATATAATTTGGCAGACCTAATTTTTTTTTTAATTTTAAAGGGAATAAATTTTATTTTATGTTATTTGATTTTATTTTATTTTATTTTATTTATCAAGCAAGTGCCGCAAACAGTAGTCAAGTGACGTTTCTAGTTGCACCATAGTGAAGGGACACAACGACCGACCAAATACTAGAATAGGGATGTAACAATAAGGTCGAGAATTGCTTGTACCTATTATTGTCCACTAAAATCCATTATAGAGATCCATTATGGATCATGTCCACTTTAATACCTTGAAGTATTTTTTTTGAAAAATAGATATTTTAGGACATACGAGTGGAAAAAGATCCATTATAGGTTGTGGTATACGAAGAACATCTAAAAGTTAAAAAGTACAAGGTAATTAAATAATTTTCAAAACAAATGAAGATCGGTGAAACAAATGAAGATCAACGAAACAAATGAAGATCGATAAAACAAAAGAGGATCAGCAAAACAAATGAAGATCGGCAAACAAATGAAGATCGGCAAACAAATGAAGATCGGCAAATAGGGGCCCTCCCCCCCCCCCTCGCTTAAATGTTATTGTTTTTCTGTTTTTGATAATTGTTGTTATATCGGCACCAGAAATACATAATCTGTGGGAAATGTCAGCTCTCTTGCTAACACCTTTCCTGAGATACAGCCTCGTGACGAACAGACAGACAGACGGACAGCGAAGTCTTAGTGTTCCGTTTCTTACCCTTCAAAAAATCGACACTTTTCCGCATGTACTACGCCCACTGCCACAGACAGAAACACAGATACACACAGACACAGATACACAGGTCAAGCTCATAGTTATACCCCTCGTTTTTCGTCGGGGGTTAAAAATAGTTGCAAGTTAACCGTGAAATACCTAAATGGACCAACATGACAGATGTTAACAGTGGAACATCTAGGACCACTTGCGTGTTCCACGGGTGAGAAAGGGTTAATTTAAGAACACCAAATGTTCATACACATTTAATTCATTCCATATTGTACAGGGCATATCGTTACTTAATATAAATTTGGTAAATAAACATTTTTAAACTTGTTTCTACATTTAGAACTCCTTGCGGCTGAAACAAAATAATAAATTAAAACTAGCGTATTTTACACATGACACTTTGTATAATGGATAGGTGTTAGGTTTAAATCTTTCAAGCCGCTCTTAAAGCCTGCAACCTGGCTTAACGACTGCTATGTTCCTGACAATCGGGACCAACGGCTTAGCGTGCCTTCCGAAGCAGGGAAGCGCTCGTAAATAGAAATGTGTGGTCACCCATCTGAGGAACAGCCATAAAGATTGAAGCTGTGATCGTTCACGGAACAACACCTAAATTCCCAAAGCAAGTAGCACTAAACGCTATCACATTAATATTACAGACGCGAAACGTTTTACGGGTGGTTTTTTGGTTACTCTTTCACACAAAATCTACTGAATGGATTTTATTGAAACTGTACAGCAATGTAGCTTATACATCAACATGGGAAATCGTCGGCACGTGAATAGTCTGCTAGACTGTAAGAACTGCTATGCCAATAGCCACATGACAATTCCCCACACAATAGGCACAATAATTGACTTAAGAGTTGTAGAAACCAGACCGTGTAGATCTAGAACCTACATAAGAATGGGACAAGTAAAAAAAACTTATCATAATGAGACATAGGCTGCTTTTTATCCCGGGAATAAGTTAGGTACTGTGGGAAACGGGTCCGGGAAAACATTACCACGCGGGCGTAGCCCTGGCATTAGCTAGTTTTAGATAGCAGGAGTACCACGAGGTCATGTCAACATCTTCAGGGTCCCAGCCAGTCTCACCAGTAAGTAGTGCACGTGCTACTACGACTATCGGATGAGGTTGCGGTGAAGAGAATAAATGAATGGTCGGCGTAGTATGGTAAGTTCAAACCAGCCCCCCCCCCCCCCCCCTACTCCAGGCGAGGCCGCAGTGGAGCCGTAGGTCTGTTGGGAGTTCTGGGACATCCTTCCGAGGGCTTACCCGGGGCTCCCAACTGTAGGCTGTTGGGCGTTTAGTCGGTAGGAGTCCGGCATAGCATTCATGATACATTTTCCCTCACGTTAAAAAAATGGTAAGTTCAAATAGCTCTTCACAGCAACATACATTGAAAAGAGAGCACATTTCCGACACTGGACTGTGTTAGAACTCATCATTCATATTTGATGACGCCTTTTATACCCGAAGGGGGTCGGCAGAGGCATATTATATGCCGACATTTCGCCTTTTAGATTTTTGTCCCACGTACCTAATAGGTGGTGAACCGTATTGCCGTGTTGATATGGACAGCCGCAGGTTGTGACTGCCCGATGTTGAAATTTTACAACATCACTGCCATTTTATGGCAACGGCTTAACATGCCTACCGAAGCACGGAAACACTCGTAAATAAATGTCACAAACTAGTCATGAGGTGGTCATCCATCCATAACCAGCCATAGTAATTGTTGCTTACTACAGTGATCGCAGGGCCCCTAGCGCTTCACTGTGTTAAGGACTACTCAAACTTATGCAGCTTATGCTGTATTTCTATAATTTTTTATGCTTTGCAACATCAGTAATTAGAGAATTTTCACACAGGCGTATGCCGCGGAGCTGAATAAGTGTGAGTAGTCCCTACTGATTCGACCGATTGCAGGCGATTGATGGAGTGTCAATATAAATAGGACTCACTTTCTGATGCAGGCAGTTTCTACATAAGGGTCCTTTTCAGCTTTGTAAACACAAATGGCTTTCGGAAAGCCCAGCAGCTCGGCGAGCAAGTCGATTTCTTTATAGGTTGGACGAGCGCGAAGTAGCTATAAACAATACGATTACTTAACGTAGGTAGGTAGGCAATTAGCAATAGATAATCTCCAAAGAAGTACACATATTACACATCCACATTTTTCTTGTAGTTTAGTTCATCCCACGTACTTAAATAGTAAGCCTGTTGCCGTCGCAGGGCACTACATCTATACTATCTTACTTCTTACTAATATTATAAATGCGAAAGTTTGTGAGTGTGGATGTTTGTTACTCTTTCACGCTCTAACGGCTGAACGGATCGGTCTGAAATTTGGTACTTTTTTAACCCGGGAATAAGTTCCCATGGGAAGCGGGAACGGGAACAAATTTTACGCACGCGAAGCTGCGGGCGTCAGCTAGTAATATTATAAAGAGGCAAGATTTGATTGTTTGTTTGTTTGCATCGAATAGGCTCCGAAACTACTGAACCAATTCGAAAATTTTTTTCACTGTAGGAAAGGTACATTATTCCCAGTGAACATAGGCTATATTTTATTCCCGTATTCCCACGGGAACGGGAACTACGCGGTGAAACCGCGTGACGTCCACTAAACCATACGGTACAATACTACGGAAATCATTCAGTAATTTGAATTTGAACTGAAATATTACTTTACTTACCTATCTATAAATAAAATCTCCGCAGTCCGGGCTTGTTTAGAAGCGTTTTATACATCTACGAGTATGTATTAATTATATAAAGCGTAAAAAACTGTTTTAACAGAATTGTGCGATATTTCGACACAAACAATGGCTTCTCCACATGAAGCAAAAGTATTACCTTCGTATAAATTACTAGCGGACGTCACGCGGTTTCACCCGCGTATTTCCAGTTCCCGTGGGAATACGGGGATAAAATATAGCCTATGTTCACCGCAAAGAGTGTAGCTTCCCAACAGTGAAAGAATTTTTCAAATCGGTCCAGTAGTTTCGGAGCCTATTCGTTACAAACAAGAAAACAAATCTTTCCTCTTTATAATATTAGTATCTAGTATAGATAGATATAGATAATTCAACTCATCAGTGCGCGCGGCGCTATGTGTGCGTGCGCTAGTAATTATACAGCTTTAATTTGTGTGGCAGTGACGCGGCCGTCTTCACAGAGTACATTCTTATATTATGAGGTAGAGACGTAACTCGACTTATTGACGACACCAGCGGTGCCAAGCAGTCTTTGCAGGAAACGCTCTGTGTGGCCGCGAAATAAACATCATATTTATACAAAATGCATACAGCGCCATCTACCACGTTTGCAGGCAACTCTTACGTTATAATGAAACGAAATAAAATATCATGACAAGTCTCAATGTAACTGCAACGTTGAGATCCTGTGTAACTTGGTCACATTATAATTCATTACATAGTGTTCTTAGTGATAATACCATGGGTACAGTCGTTAAAGAAAATGTCTAATTCTTCACGGAGAAAATGTTTAAGTAGTCAGGTAAATATTTTTTATGTGTCAATTCGATGGAATTAATATTTGTTATCACTACATATAATAAAACAAAGTCCCCACCGCGTCTGTCTGTTCACGATAAACTTAAAAACTACTGCATGGATTTTTAATGCTGAGATCACCAATTATTCTTGAGAAAGGTTAACGTATATAATTTGTTGAGTTTTGTAAACATTGACTAAAATATAATGATATTAGTTGGAGATGTCGGAAAAAAATAAAGTGTCTGGGAGCTTTTAACGAAAACGCTGCCTAAACCCTTCGAGGCATAACAAAATAATGTTTGGTAGAATTGTGTAACTTAAAAAACATTGCTTATACCTACTGCAAATATAACAAAAATTGAACTGTATGACTTGATTTAAAAAATAAAAAAAAACCATATCTATACATCTAAAAAAAAACTGTTGAGGGTTGAGTGACTGTACATGGAAGATAATTTGAAAATTTCACAGTTTCACACGCTTTTCGCACACATCATGTGTCAGCTAGTTTGTTATAAGATTAATGACATACTTCAGCCATATGGATTAAAAGTTCACCGTATCATCCTGAACTAAACCCAATAGAAAATGTATGGGGAATTTAAACAAATTATAATGCTTCGCATAAAATCGAACAAAATGTGATGGAAATAATGAAATTAATAAACGAACGTTTAAGTCAAATTGGTGAAGAGATGTGGCGTTATACTTGTCGACACGCCAAAGAAAAAGAATACTATCGACATTTTGATAGAATGTATAATTAACCTTGGAGAGAGCAGCGAATCCTAAAATTCCTCAATTTTATTCTTCAAACAGCGAAACATATCAATCAATACATATAATAAAATCGTAACAGGTCGCTGTCTGTACATGGAAGATAAATAAGAAAAAATATTATAGGGGGGCTTTATGAACGCAATGGAACCCAAAACAATGATTTTTAGAATTTTTGTCTGTTTGTCTGTATGTCTGTATGTCTGTATGTCTGTATATCTGTATATCTGTTTGTCTGTACGGTTGTGCACGCTAATCTCAGTAACCGCTCAACCGATTGCAATGCGGTTTTTTTTATTGTGTTGAGGTTTGCTCCAGTTAACATTTAGCGTTTGTTTTATGTAAATCGGTTTAGAAATAAAAGAGTTATAACACTTTTAAGAATCTGATATTTTAAAAATTTTTAATTGTAGGGGTTTCTTTGAATGTGAGTTAACCTAAACTGGCGTGTTGGCTTAATCATAAAAGAGCTTAATGATTAAGACTATTTTTAAACAATTCAGTCCGCGCCGAAGGCGTGGACTGAATTGTTTTAAAATAGAATTAATCATTAAGCTCTTTTATGATTAAGCAAACAGGGCAGTTTCAGACGCTGCTTGATGACTCTGATGAAGAAATACCTTTCCTTTCATACACCTTATGTGACGTAAACGAAGTTGCGGGCTCAGCTAGTCTATTAATATGTTTATCATACATTTCACCCATTGAGTTTTTATTTTAGTTAAACAAGTGTTTTCGTATTTTGTACTTCACTGTACCTCATGTCACGCACACAAAGTCACTGTGTTTAGACGAGGCTTACCCACACATAGTGCCGCGCGCACAGATGAGTTGAACTTACTATAATGTAGTATGCGTGTTAGATTCAATGAGAGTTACCTCGGTGGCGACCTGCACCCTGTCCTCGATGGGCGGCGTCATGTTCCAGAACACGAACCCTTTCACAATTTCGTCCTGGAGGTAGAACAGCAGCCCGTTCCTGAACTTGGCCTCGTACTCGCCGCCCCTGTCGCATACGTTTTATGGTAATCATCCAATATCCCTATCCCTGCTGGATGCGCCAGTACCGACGCATACATATTTTTTAGTTTATGTATTTAATGGTATTTATTATAATTATTATATGTCAACACTCACGCACTAAACGCATCTTACTTTTATGTATTGTCTATGGCAACACTATCCCGCCCGCTTCCTACATTCACATTCCGCCATAGCTATTGGAAGATACGCACGCACCCGTCTCTTAACGCTCCGCTCCGCTATCGGCCGCTGTGATTACCCATCATATCGCGCTACATCGCTTATCATCAGCCACAGTCTCGAGAGTTACGGTTATAACTCCTGTGTGCATATTTCGCGGTCGTGAATCAAGACCCCGAACGCAAAGCTGGGAGCAGCGCCTACCTACCAACAAGAGTTCAAGGTAAGTGCATTTCCAAGTGTGGTCCTCCGTCCGGATATTCCATCTAACGCATTCTTTCTACTAATAATATTAATTACCTCTTTTCCTATTAAATTCACGCATACGCATATATATATTTAGTATATTACTCATAAATACTCAACGCAAATATTATATTTAACGCCACCCGCACGCATTAGAAAAGTTAATTATCTTTTCACACCGCATATTTTATATTACTCATAAGTACTCATATTCTATAACGCATTTACGCTATTTATCATAATCATATTTACCTATATATAATCAACCCGCTGGCAGGTAGCGCCCCCCGAAATTATCGCTACCCAGGACTTGGACCATCCTGGCCATGTTAGTCCGGTTGTCCGATTCTAGGCAATCATTTTGATATTTTTTGGTAATTAGGAGTTTTGGCATAAAGTAAAACGGACAATCCAAAATTAACAATTTTCTCAACCGTCATAAATTTAACGTAGTTTTCCCCAATTTCATTACAATTTCATATTATCTTTCGAATTGTAATCGTAGATAAAACTCATATTTATACGTTAATTTTATACCCACATATATTTATTTTATTGTGACGGTACTGGGCAACGCAGCCGATACATAACGGTATTCAAACGATTAACAGCTGATTGTTACGCAGACTCCATATTGGGTTTGTTCTCTGAATACTTTATCGCAAACAGCTGATTTAAGCTAACAGCTGATCGTTGTTCGAATTTTATACTTTTTCGCTGAATATTTCTATTACCTACCCACTTATATACATACTCGTATCTCGTATCAATTATATTATCATGGCTTCTAAAGACAAATCCCATAGTAAAAGTTCAGACGAAAGTCAGGTCATGATAAATTTTTTAGAATACAAAAAACAAAGTTTGTTTCACATAGTTCAAGAAGTGTACAACTTAAGTCTCAAGGTTACCGATGAAACAGTACGCATGATGTTGCTCGCTCGGGTTCAATCTATCGATAAAACCCGATCGGATTACATCGAAACTATCGATAAATTGTTAATTGAACAATTAAAAGATAATCCGCAGGTACAGCCGAGTTATAGTGTTTTTAATACATTTGATGAATTATACTGTTTCATAAAGCAAACGGAAACTACTCTGAGACAAGAACTCGACGATAAAAAGAAAAGTGATAATTTTAATATCAAATTACCCCCACTTAAACTCACAGGTTTCGATGGTACTTATGGTAAGTGGCCTATATTTTATGAAAATTTCTGTAGTGTGATACATACGAATACTCGTCTCACCAACGCCGAAAAGGTTCAATATTTGATAGGTTGCCTTTCGGGTAAGGCACTTACTGTTTGTTCAGGCATAGCTGCTACCGCACAAAATTACGATGTTATTTGGCAAGCCCTTCTGGCTAAATACCACGATACCAGGGTTCAGGCGTCGTGCTATTTAGAACAAATGTTACACCAGAAGCCAGGGCAATCGGCTGATCAGATCTTGGAGAACTTTTGTTCAGCTGAAGCAGCTCTGCAGCGTCTACCTATCACAAATTTATCAGATTTCATAATAACTCATTTAGCATTAAGCAAGTTTGATAAACCTATGCTTGAATTGTTTGAACAATCTCATAGACATTTGAGTGTACCTACATATAGTGACGTCAAAACATTTTTGACAGAACAAAGCAAACTCCAAACGCTCCGCTCACCATCACATTCCCAAAAAGGTGATTATCGCGCTCAGCGGAGTTCAACCGCCTCTCATTTAAATAAACCTAAGTCATTTTTTACGCAAACCCGCCCTACTAATTTGAAATCAGTCGATACTTCTAACATAAAAAATTGTATCGTATGTAACAATAATTCCGCTCACCCTTTGTTCAAATGTCAACATTTTATTCAAGAGACTGTTGAAACGCGAAATGAAATAGTTCGTAAACATTCCTTTTGTGTTAATTGTTTAGGTTTTCATCACGTGAGTGCTTGCAGATCTGTTAATAGGTGTTCGATTTGCAATCGGTCTCATCATAGTTTACTGTGTTATAAAAATAATTTGAACGCATCAAATTCAACAAGAAATCATGCTACCGGCAACGCATCGAGGCAGGCAAACGCGTCTACTGCGCCGTCCGAGCATTCCATGTCGACTCATGCGTCATCGGCAGATGATCCGTCCCGCTCGCACTCGCGGGAGGCGCGGTCACATAGTGGCAATATCGCGTCGTTATCGGCTGTGATCCCTCCGCCGCGTAATTCAAGCAGCGCGACCACGGTTTTGTTGCCGACTGCTTGTGTATATGCAAATTATAAATCGGATCGTATACGTTTGTTTTTGGACTCAGGGTCTATGAGTAACTTTATTACGAAGTCTTGTTGTGAGCGTTTGCACTTAACCATACTTAACGCTCCTTCTGTCATTAAAGGCATAGGTCAACTTGAAAGCCAATCTTATGGAATTACGCATTTCAAAATATATTCGCGATTTGATGCCCGCTGTTCTTATTCGGTTAGTGCACGGGTTATAGACACTATTACAGATTTTTTGCCTAACGTGGAAATTGATACAGCGGAATTAACCCATTTACAAAATTTACCTATGGCTGACGAACGATACTATACTCCGGGTGGTATAGATTGTTTGTTAGGTAATGAACTCTTCCCCATGATTTTAGGGTCGCAAAAAATTACATCCCCAACCTCATCAGTAATCGCGATAGAAACCACGCTCGGATACGTCGCAATGGGAAAGGCGCATGCTTTACCTTATTCGCTAGTGGCAAACAAGCATCCCCGCGATCGCATGTCTCATTCCTCCGTGTCCGACAAGGCCTTCTTATGTCACACTCAAGATGTGTCTCTCGAACAATTAACGCAACGCTTTTGGGAGATAGAACAGGTGCCAGATAAGAAGCACATTAGCACGGACGACGCAGCATGTGAAAAGCTGTTCTCGTCTACGTACTCACGCGACGATACCGGTAGATATACGGTTAGTCTTCCCTTTAAATACCCTCCCAGTGAGCTAGGGCATTCGTACACAATCGCCAAACGCAGGTTTTTAAATTTAGAAAAAAAGTTAGACGCTTCTAACTTACGCAACGATTATAATGCCATTATTCAAACATATATTGATCAAGGTTATCTCACTAAAGTGTCAAATAGCTTTCTAGACTTCAAGTTTATTATATGCCGCATCGGGCCGTTTATCGCCCTGACAAAGAAACCTCTAAAACGCGTGTGGTCTTAGACGCTGGGTGTAAAACCACGTCAGGTAAATCGCTTAACGATTTGCTTTATACGGGACCAATATTACAGAACAATATCTTTCATTTGCTTCTCAATTTGCGTATGTACCCGGTTGCTGTAACCGCGGACATAGAAAAAATGTATTTTCAAGTGAAACTTACTCAAGATCATCATACATATCAAAGAATATTATTTAGGTTCGATTCCAATTCTCCTATTGAAAGCTATCATTTCAACCGCGTTTGTTTTGGCGTCTCCAGCTCACCCTTCCTGGCAATGCGAGTCGTAAACCAGCTCGCGTCAGACTGTCGCGCTTTATATCCTCTGGCGGCTTACGAAGCTGACAATCACATGTATGTTGACGACTACGTTAGTTCCATAGAGAATGTAGATTTAGCTGAAGACACCTATAGGGAAATGGTCGCTATGTTTAAATCTGGAGGTTTTAACTTAACTAAGTGGATCTCTAATGACAATACCCTATTGTCACGTATCCCGTCAATTCATAAGAGCTGTCTCGCTGTCAAGTTTGATGAGGATCCTCATGTTGACACTAAGATCGTGGGTATGCAATGGCAACCTAACGATGACACCTTTAACTTTAAAATAGTGATCGACATGCCTTTAACATGCACTAAACGCTCGATCCTTTCCGTAACCGCGCGCTTGTTCGATCCGCTTGGAATCATCAGTCCAGTGGTCGCATACATGAAGTTGCTTATACAAGAATGTTGGAAATTACAACTGGACTGGGACGAGACGGTCCCGGGTTGCATTCTGTCTAAATGGAAACACTTTCATAGGGAGTTGTCGCGTTTATCTGAAATAAAAATACCGAGACATATAGGTTTAACATCCGCTCGTCGAATTACTCTAATAGGCTTCTCGGATGCCAGCCAGCAATGTTATGGCGCTGTTATCTATGTACGAATAGAAACGGCTGAGAACGGAAACGCTCTTAATGTGAATCTACTGACCGCTAAATCCAAAGTGTCAGATTCTAATAAAACGCTAGCGCGTTTAGAACTCTGCGCGGCGGTCTTACTCGCAAAATTAATTAATTCTGTGCGCACTGTTTTTAATAAGCGGTGTCAAATAAACAATATATTCGCATTCTCTGATTCTACGGTAACCCTTACCTGGATTCACTCTCCCGCTCATAAGTTTCAAACTTTTGTAGCTAATCGCATCGCTCAGGTAAATGAATATCTGCCTGCTTCCCATTGGTATCACGTTCGTGGGGTTGAAAATCCCGCCGATATAGTCTCGCGCCCTGTGACACCTAAAGGGTTAATAAATAACTATCTTTGGTTTCACGGGCCGAAATGGCTGTCCGCACCTATAAATGCATGGCCTGTGAAGGAATATAAAATCAATCATAACGAGAAGACAGAATTACCGGAAATTAAAATAGCTTCTCTCCATGCACATACCATACCTGTCTCCGATCACGTTCACATGATAGACGAACTTGCCGAGCGTTGCTCGAGTTGGGTAAAATTTATTCGTTCACTGGTTTATGTATTACGTTTCACAAGGATTCTCAAATCCCGCGGTATACTTTCTGTATACGATTTAGAATACGCAGAATATTATGCGGTCCGCTTCGATCAGTCTAAGTATTTTCAGGTAGAATTACAAGCACTTAAGGCTACTAAAATTTGTCCAAATCAGGCTATTTTAAAACTCAACCCTTTTCTTGACGAACAAGGGTTAATTAGAGTAGGTGGTCGACTTACTCATTCTCAACTAAATTACAATACAAAATATCCAATACTGCTATCACCTAAAGGACGTATAGTGTCGCTCTTAGTAGACCACTATCACACCGACAATTTACACACCGGTCCTGGACTAGTGTTAGCATTGACTCGCCAAAAGTATTGGATTCTTTCTGCACGAAATTTGATTCGCCAACGAGTACATAAATGTAATTTATGTTTTAAAGCTAGGCCTCGTTCTACAACTCCACCTATGGGTGATCTTCCATCCATTAGAGTTTCACAAGTAAAGTCGTTTGTGCATACCGCAGTTGATTACGCGGGACCCTTTTACGTAACTCACATAAGGCGTCGTGGAGTAAAAAGTCATAAAGCGTATATTTGCTTGTTCGTCTGTCTCACAACAAAGGCGCTCCATTTAGAGTTAGTAAGTGATCTTAGTACAGATTTATTTCTCGCTGCCTTTAAACGTTTTATCTCACGCAGGGGTCCTGTTTCAGTGTTGTACAGCGATGGAGGCACTAATTTCATAGGTGCGAAACGAAAATTGAACGAAATTTACACGCTTATACAGTCCACTAATTATAAAAATGATCTGAATAAATATCTAACTCAACATAAGATTCAGTTTCAGCACAGCCCACCTTTCGGGCCCAATTTTAATTCGTTGCCTGAAATTAATGTCAAATGTGTTAAGTCTCATTTATTTAAAGCTATCGGGAGTCAAATACTCACCTATGAAGAATTCAGTACAATATTGGTGCAAATTGAAGGCATTTTGAATAGCCGTCCGATTTGTATACTTTCTTCGGATCCATCGGATCCAACCCCCCTAACGCCTAATCATTTTCTTAATGTTACTCCGCTTAAATATTTACCCGCTGAACACATTGAACCCCTATTACCAGATAACAGACTCACCCGCTATCAATTATTAAATAGAATTGTTCAAAGTTACTGGACACGTTGGAGCAAAGAATATCTTACCTCTCTCCAACTTAGACATAAGTGGAATATGCCGTCCAAACCTGTGACGATAGGAACTGTAGTTGTTGTTAAGGATGACAATACGCATCCTTTATCGTGGCCACTCGCGGTTGTATCAGAGGTGTTTCCCGGGAAGGATGGTGTAATTAGAGTCGTCAGAATTAAGACTTCTTCTGGTGAATACATTCGTCCTGTAACTCGGCTTTGCCCGTTACCCACGCAATAACTCCTACGCTTTTGAATTATTTTTTAGTTCATAAGTTTTCATTCCTTTTATTTTTTTATTTTGTTTATTCAATGTAGAGGAAGAATCCTCTAAGCCCCCCGAAGTTGGATGCGCCAGTACCGACGCATACATATTTTTTAGTTTATGTATTTAATGGTATTTATTATAATTATTATATGTCAACACTCACGCACTAAACGCATCTTACTTTTATGTATTGTCTATGGCAACACTATCCCGCCCGCTTCCTACATTCACATTCCGCCATAGCTATTGGAAGATACGCACGCACCCGTCTCTTAACGCTCCGCTCCGCTATCGGCCGCTGTGATTACCCATCATATCGCGCTACATCGCTTATCATCAGCCACAGTCTCGAGAGTTACGGTTATAACTCCTGTGTGCATATTTCGCGGTCGTGAATCAAGACCCCGAACGCAAAGCTGGGAGCAGCGCCTACCTACCAACAAGAGTTCAAGGTAAGTGCATTTCCACCTGCTAATATTATAAATGCGAAAGTAACACTGTCTGTCTGTCGGTCGGTCTGTTACGCTTTCTCGCCTAAACGGCTGAAGCGATTGAGATGAAATCTGGTATAGAGATAGTTCGAAACCCCTGGAAAGGGCATAGGACATACTTTTTAACCGACTGCGCAAAAGGTGGGTTATGATTTTACGCGATAATGACTTCTACGCGGTCGAAGCTGCGGGGAACAGCTTGTATGATATAAATCCATGGTAAGTATAACGATAATTAAGGAGGGAAGGGAGAAGAAACCCCCTCACACCCTTGACTCGTCAAACAACGCACAAAAGTCAAGGACACTCACAACAAATCGTGCTTTGCCGAGGGTTTCGATCCGTCCTTCACTACATTAGTTGGAAGTATCCTTAACTGTCCCTTAGACAAGTGGCACAAGCGTAAATCGCAAACGAAAGGATGTAATATCTCGACCAATCACACTTGTGATCCCGTCGCGGTGCGCGCGTCGTACGCCGGCGACGAGCTTGGGTGTGATTGGTCGATTTATTCTATCCTTTCGTTTGTGACTTACGCTTGTCTAAGGGGGCAGCTGTACGTTAGAATTGACAAATTGAAGATGTGAGGTGGGTTCCTCTCCCTCCCCTCCTTCATCACCATTTTATATTGCTTGTCTGTATTATTTGCTCTCCAAGATAATTTTTGAAAAGCAATCAGTAAGCTAACTGATCATAAATTTTAAATATGGAAAAAGAATTGGTTTCCCCAAAGACATACTATACGTCTTTGCCTACGTACTTTATCCTACGAAACAGATGGTGAAGCTATTGCATTGTTAATTTGGTGACGCTGTTCATTTGAACAGGCGCAGCTTCACTGGCGTAGGTTTATGACTGACACCTTTCTGGCAACCACAACCAACAAATAAACGTGCCAACAAATAAAAGAACTGAAACGCTCATAAATGCCACAAAGTGGTCAACCGTCTAAGGACCAGTCATATAAATAAATATTTACTTGTGGACAACAACATCATCTAGCCCAAATTAAGCTACTGTAAGCTTGTGCTATGGGATCAAGACGACTGACATACTTACATACTTATATATTTCTAAATACAAACATATTTTATTCAATATTCTATGTAGAAAACACCCAAACTCCGAAACAAACATTTGTGGATCACACAAATATTTGGATCGACCCAGGAATCGAACCCAGGACCTCCAGCGCCGCAGGAATTATTACCGACTACACCACAGAGGCAGTCATATGGTAAGACTGAACTATTAAGAGTCTCGACACCACTGTCCGTGATTGCAATGATCAAAGACAAGAGCGTGAAGAGGCACATCACAGGGCCGTCAACTTGAGGACCACTGTCAGAAGTGATAGCAAGATGCGCCACGGCTTTCCATCAGGCTGGTGGCGACGTCAATTTGGCGAGCTGAATATTTTAAAAATATCGGGATGGGAGCCGTGGGAGCAAGTACTTACTGCTTATAACAGCGTCTGTCCGCGTCGCCAGTTTCACTTTCCGTGGCTGGGAAATACGAGGTATCCACCTTGCATTCCTTGAAGAGGCCTACGGTAGGCATACAGGCGCCTACTTCTCCTACCACCTGAAAAAGCGTTATTTTTATCTGATAAGTACCAATACTCGGTTTTCCCAAACGCCTACAGTATGGGGTTCTTCAAAAGGGGTCCTAGAAGGTTTTTACAGGGTCGGCAGCGTGAGTGTGGCGCCTCTGGTGTTGCAAACGTTCATAGGCAGCGGTGACCACCGGTCCTTCTGGTGGGCTGTATGCTTGTCTGCCACCTTAGTGGTATAAAAAAAATACGCTTATTTGACTTTGTAATTACATATATAGACATACCTGTTAAAAACTGAAAGAAATCTTATCAACAGAAAAAGCGAGAATGGTCATGGGATGGATGATGATATCTGTTGAATGTTCCGCCGGCGATGGACGTACTCTACTGACGTTGTACCATCTAGTTAAGTAATGCGTTGCCGGCCTCCATCCAGTATCCGGCCCAGGCCCAGTATGACCTTGTAGTGCGGCTCCAGGTTGCAGGCCGTCCAGTAGCCGCCATGTTGGCGCCGGCGATAAACGTACTCTACTGGTATTGTACCAACTAGTTAAGTAAAGCGTTGCCTGCCTCCATCTCCAGGTCGTCGCCCAGCATGACCTTGTAGTGCGGCTCCAGGTTGCAGGCCGTCCAGTAGCCCGCCATGTTGGCGCCGGCGATGAAGCCCTCCTCCTCGGCGTTGGCGTAGTGCTCCAGGCGCGTGCGCTGGTTCTTCCACTGCGAGTAGTAGCTGGCTGCGTCGCCGGCCTGGGACAGCGTGACAGATATTATAAACGTTGGCACGGTGAAGAACCATAGCGTCCTTAGCTGCCTTCTAACGAATCTATCACGGCGAGTATTCTGAAGAGCTCTTCTACTTGATCCCACCATGTCCTTTTCGATCCCGAACTACTCGCGCCGGGCTGAGGTGCCACTCATACACGGTAAATAGCATCTTTGCCAGAACTGAACGATTCAAAAGATCGTTTTACTGAAATATAAAGCCTTGGAAAGGTCTGCCCGAGTACGTGATTCCCTTCTCTCACAACCCCGGGTTCCTTAAGCGGAGCGTGAATAGGCATTTAACACGGCCGCAAACTTTATGACGACTGTCAGTAGTCATGAGGACTGTGAGTGTGGCCCCCAATCGTTAGATGTCTTTCACGCTATTAACGTCTGAACGAGTCTAGTTGAAATTTGGTACAGAGATTGGCCCAAAATACTGCTTTTATTCGCGACTCCCATAAGATGCGGAAACAAAATGTTAAGTTCGTGCGAGTGCTCTTCAAAAACTTAGTTCTGCATTGATTTAGCTCAAGTTATGGCACGATGTGAGACCTGGCGACGAGGACCCGTGTTGCGACGGGAAAGAGACAGCCTATTACCTATTAATAAAGTTCTAAAACATTTAAATTTCAAATACGCCACGAAATCGAGGAAAAGTGTTTTTATTGATAGACAAGATATTGTTTTATGGCGTCAGCGATACCTTAAATAAATTAACGAGTATCGAAGGGAAGGAAGGTACATTTATTACCAAGATGAAACAATGAAGGTTATTACAATTTTCTGTTACCTTTGCAGTGTATTGTTTACCACCTGTAAATTTAATAATCAATTGAATTTTCCACTATTTTTCAGGTCATACATATACGAGTAGAAAGCATGGATTGACCAGACAGTACAATCGTCCCGCCAGGCGTTCCTAGACGGCTTGATGGCTTGACCACTGGCTTGAAACAGCCAACTGGATAGGGCAAACGCAAACGTCTTATTATCGGCCATATAGGCGGGGAAGAAGGGTTTGTAGAACACAACTTAATAATTTTTGAAGCAAAAAAAGGTAAAGCAGATTACCACCTAGAAATGAATGCTGATTGATACATTTGAGAACTGGTTTAGGTGGTCTTGCCAAAACTCAAACCAAATTCTGTAGTGGTGATAGACAATGCCCCCTACCACTTCAGGAAACTAGAATCGCTACCTACAATGTCTTGGACTAAACCAAAAATACAAGAGTGGCTTATGAGCAAAATTGTTGAATTCGAGGCAATGGTGAAAGCTATACTTGTAGATAGTGTACGGCAGCATAAAGAAGAATACAGCGACAAGTATGCTGTCGACGAGATGGCAGCAGAGCATGGTATAATTGTTTTACGTCTGACCCATACCACTGTGAGCTCAATCATTCATTTGGTATGGGCGCAGGCTAAAGGATTCGTTGCAAGAAACAACAAAACCTTTAAATAGGCCGTAGTAAAAAAATTGTTTGAAGAAGGACTTCAACATATAACCGCAGAAAAATGGAGTAGCTGCGTGGCTCATATAATTAAAGAAGAAGACAAAATGTATGGTCTCGACCACAAGATCAACGTTGTTGCGTGCAATCCGACTCGGAAAGGTTAGGTTAGAAGACTAGCCTTAGTCTTCGTGTTTTTTTTTTAACTACCCAGAAGTAGTAGACGCCATATGAGGTTTAGTTTTAGGTTTAATTGTGAATAAAAAATCTGTGTCGTATAAATTATCTTTATTTGTATTATGGTGAATAAAAGTTATGGAAAATGGCATTATTGAAAACGAAAATTATTGCAAATACATTTATGGATTTAAATTATTGACACTTGATCGATTATGAGTATGACCAATGGAATTAGTGAAAGTCATTTTATGTCATTTCACGATTATGGCAACTGAAGCGTTATTTCTAATGAAATTATGGCAAACTAGCTGATGCGCGCGGCTTCGCCCGCGTGAAATTTGGTTCCTGTTTCCGCTTCCCGTGGGAACATGTTCCCAGGATAAAAAGTAGCCTATGTGTCATTCCAGACTATACTCTGTCCCTGTACCACATTTCAGCCAGATCCATTCAGCCGTTAGAGCGTGATTGAGTAACAAACATCCAAACATCTTCACAAACTTTCACATTTATAATATTAGTAGGATATTAATAGGATAGGATAGGATAGTAGGATACCAATAAGGCATATGAAATTATGGCAAATACCAGTATGGCATATGAAATAATGGCATTTTAAATTTTGGTTTACTATATAAACCAATTTTTTACGAGCACCTATCGTGATTCACGGTCAATCACAGTGAAGTACGCAGGCACGTGAATAAGGAGTCGAGAGAAGTTCCCGCGTTTACAGCTAGGTGCGGTGACTTGATTTCATCCAAGGCGCTCAGCGTGAACATTCACGTACATTTTTATTTTACATAACTTTATCTGATCCCAAAGTAATTTGGGATTAACCTGCTTTGTGTTACCCTAAATTACTTTACTTATATAATTTTAAATTACATACTTATACACCCATAGAAATACCCAGACTCTCGAGACAACTATTTATTGATCACACAAATTGCTATCTTAAGTGGGAATCGAACCCGCGACCTTGTGATCCGCCGTCGCACATTGAATGCGAGATCAGGGCCTAACCGCATGTGACTGCGGCGCCCCCGTGCAGTCAATGTCGCACTTGCTAGCATGTCCTCTCTGTCCTACATCCTGCTCTAAGACCGATCTCATTAACGCCATCGACAGAGCTGTTGAGACGGCAGTCTTATACCAAATGTGTTTAAACTAAGAAGGTTTTAAGGATGACTCACGCTACACCGTGCCGGGTCCGAGCCGAGTGTCGGCCGTAGCACGGTCAACTAATACATATATTTTGTATGAACACACTCACGCTATACCGAGCGGAAACCGAGTGACGGCCGAGCAACGGACAACGTCAACGCTCGGAAATAACTCGGTCCCGCCTCGGCTCGGACCCGGCACGGTCTAGCGTGAGTCATCCTTTATATTATACGAAGAAGAAGAAGAAGAAATCGCACATTTCGACCTCTACAACAACGTGTTTCCCTTCACTTACAACCCTGGGTTCTTCAAGCGGAGCGTGAAGAGGCACATCATAGGGCCGCCAACTTGAGGACCACTGTCTGTAGTCTTACAGACTGTGACAGTGGCCCCCAATCGCTAGATGTCGTTATGGCTTTCCATTAGGCGGCGGCATCATTTTGACGAGCTAACTATAAAAAATCTCCACTTACCACGTAAAGGTGCGTTCTCGCTTTCAGTTCAGTGTTGACAAGGAAGCCGCCATTTTCTGAATCAGTCTCCAGGAACGAGGGTATCGCCATTTCTGTCCGTGGTTCCGCACCCACCGCTAACAACGCCTGGGGAAATGTTTGGATATTTTAGAACATTTTTCGTGCTGAGATATTTATTTTTTGTTTGATAATTTAGAAATATTTTAGCGGTTCAGTCCAAATTAAGCCAATATTACCACAAGCTAATAAACTGTAATAATAATAAACAAAATAGGTACCAAAATACTTTTTATCATCAATATCCTCATCCTTATTTCCGGTTAAATAGCAGTCTGTAAGCCAAGTTGAAGGCATTTATGGGCGGCTTGAAAAATTTCACCAGTCACAACCTGCGCCTGTCAACACGGCAATACGAGTAAATCTCAAAAGCGAAATGTGGGCATATGCCTCTGCCTACCCCTTCCATACTAATATTATAAAGCTGAAGAGTTTGTTTGTTTGTTTGTTTGTTTGTTTGTTTGTTTGAACGCTAGGATCTCAGGAACTACTGGTTGGATTTCAAAAATTCTTTTACAATTTGATAGTCCATTTATCGAGGATGGCTATAGGCTATATAACATCACGCTAAGACGAATAGGAGCGGAGTAGCAATCAAGAATGTTTTGAAAACGGGGAATATTTTTTACAGTCTGAGAGCTTCCGAGGCGTACGCTGCGTAAATGGTTAAAGTTAGGTAAAAATTGTGTATTACAAAATTGTTTCTCTTAAAAAGTTCTACAAAAAAGTCCGCGACAGCATATGTCTATCTTTTAAGGTTCGCTCACAATAACCTAATTTGTCTATCTCTTAAGGTTCGCTCACGATATAATGAAACTGAAGAGTTTGTTTGTGCTAGGATCTCAGAAACTACTGGTTGCATTTCAAAAATTCTTTTATAGTTTAATAGTCCATTTATTGAGGCTGGCTAACGGCGATATAACATCACGCTGAAACGAATAGGAGCGGGGCAGCCATGAATAATGTTTTGAGAACGGGGATTATTTCTTTCTTTTGAGAGCTCCCAATGCGGACGCTGCAGTTTAAGTTACTTAAAAATTGTGTATTACAAAATTGGTTCTTTTAAAAAGTTATATAAATAAGTCCTTAACAGCATAATGTCTATCTTTTAAGGTTCACTTACAATAACCCTCTTATTAAGTTTTAAAGTATGAGCGAGGCGACGGGAGTAAACTTGGTCTACAGTGGCAGCCAGTCAACTGAACGATAAAAACCGGCCAAGTGCGAGTCGGACTCGCACACGAAGAGTTCCATACCAAAAAACGGATGGGTGGAAGTAAAGGCAACAGGAAACATTATATCACTTTAACACCTCTTACCTTCTCACTCTCATGTGACGCAAACGAAGAAATGCGCCTATGCGGTTCAGCTCTAATGAATTCAAGCGACGCGACGCAACGGGGGTAAATGCAACGGGAAACATTATAATACTCAAAATATTAATACTATACCTCTCTCTCTTTCTCACTCTCATGTGACGCAAACGAAGTTGCGCGGGTCAGCTAGTCAGGGATAAAATGCGTGATCATATGTTTGTATATATCCTTAATCTTAGTAAGTCAAGAAAGTTTGTAAGTATGGACGGATTTACTTATGTTTGTTATTCTTTCACGCTGTAACGGCTGACGGATTTGGCTGAAATATATACTCTGTTAAAATTAGGTTGATAATTTTGACAGCTCACGCCTATGAAGTATCGGATTTGTTAATGTCAAGTATACTTAAAAAAAATATCGTAGCACATAGACGAGTACCGCTTATCGTAGTGAAGCGTCTTTCAACAATACCGCAGAATCGATCATAGACAAATAATTCGAATAAATCAAAATTAAGTATATTCATTTAAATGCGCAAGAAAAGTTAATAAGTAGGTATCTACAATATGTATTTGATTTGTAATATGATTAGCTAAGTATAATACAAACAATATTATTGCAATTATATTTACCTAATTACCTAAAATAATAAAAACGGTTTTTTTGTAACTATCGATTTAAAATTTAACGCAGTCGATAATCGAATAGATTCATTAATGATTGGACACTTTGGGGTGCCCTACTAAGAGCTGTCAAAATTATCATCCTAATTTTAACAGAGTATAGTACACTTGTAGATTGTAGCACTAGGCTGGCACTGGATGCGGAAAGCGCAGGACCGTATGTTGTAACTTAAATTGGCAGACTGAACACAGAGCAAGTTTTCATGAAACAAAATTCCATGGACGCCATCTGGTTAGAGTATTGAGATAAAACATAATTACATAATCTGTGACTATAGTCTTCCCATTGGATAGCGTCAGTTGCAGGCGCCCATCTTTAGACTCATACGCATCGTACACTTGCGCTGTGGAACATAAATAAACATTATTAATGCATGTCCAGACTTGATTTTCTCTATTACACTCCCCTCTTTTATTCACAGTAGCACCCCTATTTAGAGCTGTACCTGTATTGCTGACGAAAATTAAATTTTATTTTTCCGTTTGGAAACGGATACTATGCCAGACTCCTACCAAGGATAACCCCAAGACTCCCAAAAGTTGAGGTAGGCACGGACTGCACACATTGTATTTGTGGTTTATTAATAAAAAAAATTGTTCAGATTACAGAATGGATATAGATTTTCTCCTGTATGTCTACCTGTGCCGGTGACGGCAATAGATAATAGGTTATATGGGACCAACAATACTGCTGACAATATTTAGGATCCCCTTCGGAGATATTATATGTATGTATGTATGTATGTTAGCGTGTGGATGTCCAACTATGATTGACCATGGAGAAAATATAAGAGAGGAGGGGTCTCAGCAACTGTGCCCTGTGACATTCAACTAGGTCCTGACGTCACCACAGTGGGCGTGGCTTAAGTCTGACACCTGTCAGCGTTCGCTGTGGTTCGTTCTCTGTATAGAGTTCTCGAAATTTGTATTTCATTGGTATTAACACCAAATTATAAAATAAGGATCTAGTGTTGTGCAACACCTAAGTAGTAACGTAGGATATTAAAGTAAGCAAATAGATTTAATACTGACTGGTAGATGGCCAACGATGAACGCTACAAACCCCTCCTAGCCAAACCCTCTCCTTCGTGCAATGTCACGCAAATTTTAAAAGCAAAATCACTTTTACTACGGGGACAGTCGATTAAGAGCGAGAGAAATGGGCAAGGACGTCGTATGTCATGCCACGAGTCAGTACTCGTGGCATGACATACGACTGTCAAAAATTGATCGCTGGGCAGTCCCAGCGATCAATTTTTGACAGTTTTTAGCGCGAGTTAAAAACAGGCATGAGCGAGGAAACAGCGCAATGAAAATCGCAAGTAGGGGAGTTTGTGGCTGGTAGGGGAGTTTGTTGCTGGTAGGGCAATATTAGCAGCAAAACGAGGAGCAGTGCGAGTGGATTTGTGAGGCTGAAAGGTTAAATTAGCTGCAATGCTACACTCACTCTTGGGCATGAGCGTGACGCCCTGGCAGCGCAGCTTCTCGGCGGCCCACTCGCCCAGGTACTGCGGCAGCACGCCCGCCAGCACGCCGCCGTCCTTGTACATGTGCACCACCTCCAGCGGCCGCTGCTCCGTGTCCGTCTTCTCGAAGATCACTTTGTCTAGGGGTTAAGGCACAGATTATAGGCACCATGTATAGCACTACTAATAATTAACAGAGTGACGAAAGCATAGAAACATTACTAATTAATCCAAACTAAAATTAAACACGAAACGTTACACAATCAGAAACCAAAAAAAACGTACACACATGCCACACGCACACAAACACACACGCACACAAACACACACATACTCACACACGCACACACACACGCAAACACGAACACACATTCACAATAGTAGATGATGATTTTAGATGTAGGTAATATTGTTATGAGGATGAGCTCACTAACAGCATAATTTTACTTTTATAAGTATGTGTATGAACATCTATGTATACGACACTGAAACTACCAATGATAATTTTTGGGGGAACACTGATTCCCAAGACACAGGCTGATAGCCTAGTTTGGGAGCCAGGGATCCAAAACCAACAATTGATACTTATTTTCTGTGTGTAACAATAAATAAATAAAAATAAATAATACTCTGTTCCGAACGGTACACCAGGGATAAAAAGTAAGTCATTGGGCGCTTGCACACTGCACGATAACAATATCTTCACGATATCACGATATCACCTGAACTTCTTGTAGGAAGAACATGAAAATCTGATACAGAACCCTTGGTAAGTGAGCCCAACTGATGCACAAGTCCGGTATTTTTAAAACCTCCACCAGATGAGACAATATAAACTCAAAACTGTACACTTCGCGCAATCGAAGAAAAGGTAATTAATAACAAATAAGTTCCCTCTAAATATCGCACTTGTTGAATAGGATCAACCCAAAATGTTCGTCTTCAATATAGTTATATCGTGACAAACGATATCGCGACGATATCCTCGTGCAATGTGCAAGCGCCCATTAGAGCGTGAAAGAGTAATAAACATGTATGCATCAAAACTGTCGCCTTTATACGTATCATATTAGTTATAATAAATAGAACCCTTCTGACCCATGGTCCACCTATTTGTAAAATGAAGATTAATCAACAGCATAAATAGTTTACCTATTTCGTCCACCTAAGTGGTCCACGATGTACTCGTGTCACGTTGATTCACCTGGTGTTCCACGGTTAACATTTGTACCCCTGGTTCACCTAGGTGTTCCACAGTTACTATACACTTATGTTATACTAGATGATGCTCGCGGCTTCGCCCGCGTGAAATCGGGTACCCGTTCCCGCTTCTCGTGGGAACTTATTGCCGCAATGAAAAGTTCAAACATCGAAACATCCAAACATCTTCACAAACTTTCACATTTATAATATTAGTAGGATAACCATCCCCTCGTGACCTCCAGAAGCGCTCGTGGCCCCGCGGACTCAGTGTTCTGTAAACGATCACTGCAGTAAGCAACTTTCACTATGGCCGGTCCATGGATGGGTGACCATCCATGTGATCACTTTGTGACATTTATTTGAGCGTTTCCGTGCTTCGGAAGGCACGTTAAGCCGTTGGTCCCGGTTGCCAGTAAAATGGCAGTCGCTAAGCCAAGTTGAAGGCTTTATTTCAACAGCAGGCAGTCACAACCTGCGCCTGTCCATTTAAACACGGCAATACGGCTCACAACGTATTACGTGGGACAAATTATAAAAAGGTGAAATGTGGGTATATAATATGCCTCTGCCTACCCCTTCGGGGATAAAGGCGTGATGATGAACCTGAACCTGAATCTAACCCATCCCCTTTTAATAAGTGTAATATACGTAATACTATTAGGTATTCTGAGGTAATGGTCACTTATTGTTACGTAATAATAACTGCAGTTACAGGTTTAAGGGTCTGATTTCGCGTTTTCAAGTAAGTATGTACAGTGTCATAATAGTAGTTTATGACACTGTTGCATAATAAGGGTTCTTATAACACGAGTGTGTTTTAAAAAAACGAGCCGCAGGCGAGTTTTTTTATAGTATCACACGAGTGTTATAAGACCAAGTTATGTACAGTGTCATACACTACTTTATCTACTCTCATACTATAATAACTGATTTCATTTTGTTGTGATAATTATGTAGTTACTCCCAGGTTGCTCCTTGATTTCGCCGGTAACAGGTTCATGGTCATGTTTGACGCAGTTTCCAGAATGTCTGGTGGTGTACAATTACCACCATCCTCGCTTTAAGACATGTTTTTACACAAAAACTAATTTATTTTACAAACAAAACCAAACTTTGTTTAATTTAAATGTAAAATGTTGGCGCCAAGGCGCAAACATCGATTGCGCATGCGTGTTTCTTTTTTTTTTAGGCTGCGGAGACCATAGATTTAGGATTTTTCGCTACTCTGGAGACACAATTTTTTTTTAAAGTAGAGGTTCAAACTTCTTTTTCAGCTGGAGATTGTTTATGGTGTATCGTAATGATTAAAAAGTTTTATTATGATACAGGTGTCCATACAAGACCTGTATCGTAATATAACTTTTTTTTTGGCCTGTGCGTAATGTTTGTCATAATAGTATTGATTTCAATTTTATAATCTTTGTATTATAGTATCAGAGTAGATAAAGAAAAAAAAAACACTGTAAAAGTAGATTGTTCGTTTTTATCGGTAGACACGCTTAAAATAAATTATGAATTTATAATATGTATTAATAAAAGTGAAAAATGCCTATGCACTAGTTTTTTTACACATAGGTAAAAACGGACGCGAAATGGTACGGACCCTCGACGAGAAACGAAATTTTAAAAATAAATCAATAAGTAGGTATATCACCAATTTCCAGCGAGCCAAAGCGCCGCGCCGGCGTCGTCCCGTTTTTACTCTTTTGGGTACCTACGGATTTACGGAACCCTAACGGCCTGGCCACGGGGCAGTCGCCATAGCGAAAATTTGTGCGGCGCGACCGGCGAAGCGTCTTGCGACTCAAACAAATGAATAGAAATGTACTGAGCATGCCACGCGGCACGGCGACCGGCGATGCGACCGGCGAAATGTACCGAGCGAACGACACGGCGACTGGCGGTGCGGCGAGCGAGTGAAACAAATGCATGAAACAGTACGGCGCGGCGCGAGCCACGGCGTCGGGCGGCAGTCGCGGCGACTAGGCCAGTGATCAAATTACTGGTCGCGGCGGCGAACGCGACTACCCCGTGGCCTGCAAACGATGCCGCACGATTAGTCGCCTCCGCCGCCGCCGCCGCCACCGCCGATCCCCGTGGCCAGGCCGTAAGGTACGGTGTCGAACGGACGGAGTAACCGTGGAACACAAGAGTACAATAAGTTAACCGTCGAACACCCGGGTGGACCAACGTGACTCGAGTTAATCGTAAACCACTTAGGTGAATCGATAATATTCCCGACTGTTGGGCCCGGTTCGATTCACACTGTGAAGGTTAAAGTTGTAATGCAAGATTGAAAGAAATAATATTACAGAGATGAGTTACTAAGTAGCGGCTGGGTTACTACAGTAAACGGCGAGGCACTTACTCATCCGCCCGATGTGGTAGGCGAGCTCAGTGCCGAGGGCGCCGCCGCCGATGATCACCACGTGGTTGGCTTCGCGGACCTTTCTGCGAACATGCGATACAACCGACATGTATTTACGTAGGCTTTATAGTCGTTCGCTGTGGCATCACTTGGATGATAAGCAAACGTCCACAGACAAAGGTGACCACTTTAGATTAGGTTACCTTTAAAACACTGAAATAGCTGAAGTTTTATGGCGCGGGCAGACGAATTAAATTAACGATAATACAATCAGTACGTTTAAAACGAATCGGCCTAAAAGACCTACAAGAGTCTACAGGCCTACAGTATGAGGGCTTCAAAAGAGGTCTTTAGGTTTTTGCAGGATCGACAGCGCGAGTGTAGCGCCTCTGGTGTTGCAAACGTCCATTGGCTACGGTAACCACAAGTACAACTATTAAAAAAACTGACGTGTGCGCGCACCGTTAGCGTTTGCCCTTACAAGGATCGAACACAGCACAAAAGAATTGTGACTAGAACTGGTTGTGAACTAAGCCAAATATGAATCAAAAATCCTTTGTCATGAACTCAAAGTTACCTGTAGGCTATCTCCAGGTCCCTGATGGTGCGCATGGTGGTGACGCGGTCCCGCACCGGCTTCGGCGCAGTCTTGAACATGTCCAGATTCTTGGCTTTCGAGCCTGCATCATAAAACCAATGTATGACACTGCTACTGCTATTTAACGTGAGGGAAATCCTACAGGGATGCTATGTCGGACTCCTACCGCCGACTAAAAACCACACGTATCCTACCTAACAGCCTACGGTTGGGAGCCCCGGGTATGCCCTTGGAAGGATACCCTGCATTTAAAAAAGTTACCTTTCATTTTAGCATATATTCGCGAACGCAGTCCAAGGTTTGATTTCAGGACCAATTTCCAGATTAGTTTAGATTTTGTCCCGAAGACTAAGTAAGAAAGATGTAATGTGACGTATACCAACAGAATTATAAGGAGTACCTACTTAACGTAGATAGGTCGTAAGTGCGTTGGCATTACGAGTTTACGTGTACTTTACTTCTATTCTACAATCAAATAAACATATCGCAATCCTATGCGATATTGCTTCACGCAAAATCGTGAAGCGCGCCACATTTTTAAGGCACGTTAAGCAGTTGGTCTCGGTTGCCAGTAAAATAGCAGTCGTTAAGCTAAATTGAAGGCCCTCAAGGGCGGCATTTCAACAGCAGGCAGTCACAACCTCCATATTAATACGACAAATACTGCTCACCACCTATTACGTGGGACAATTTGGGGGACGTTTTGCCACCTTTGCCTTGTGAGCGCTTTACCATTAGACTTGGTGAAACTAACCGAGAGCCAGCAGACACCTCTCGTAGTATATCGGCTGCTCCCCGCACATGGTCTTGACCCACGCCACGTGGTCGTCCGCGTCCACGCGCAGCACGCACCAGCCGCTCGCGATCGACACCGCCGGCCCTTTCTTCTTGCGGTAGAACTTTATTGGGTCCATGAAGGTCTTGCACTCGGCATTATACATACTAGAATCGATATATACGAAGGCTTTAGAACTCTTAGAATAGAAAAATAGGGCTTTAGACATCTGCAATGGGTACGTTTCAAATGTATTCTCACAGAATAGTTCCTTTATTCACACTAGCATACAAATATTGAACAAGACATCAGAAAACCAACACACGATCCGATAGATTCCAAATATACGTTTCGATTTCGAAGATTCGCTCCATTGTACGAGAGTGATACTTTAAGGCTTTTGTTTGGCACACATTGTCCAGGATCAAAAAGAGTTTACGAATGATAGGGAATAAAGGGGTTGGTACGTACGTTTTTCTCCGTTTACCATAATCTATGAAAGTAAGCTTCTTTATGTCAGGCGGTTCGGCGTTCCACCACATCTCAGCCGACATCGGTGGACGCCTATACGGCACGATATCTTCTTTAGTTACAAAAAATACCTGCGCAACCAAGAACAACATAGTGAGATTTAATTCTTAAGCTGCAATGAACTATTTTAATCCAGTCAAAGAAAAACTGTTATATAAAACTACTAGCTGTTCCCCGCGACTTCGACCGCGTTAAAGTCGTTATCGCGTAAAATAATAATCCTCCTTTTGCGCAGTCGGTTAAAATTTTATGTCCTTCCCAAGGCCCCGAACTATCTCTATACCAAATTTCATCTCAATCGCTCGAGCCGTTTAGGCGTTAAAGCGTAACAGACAGAGTTTCGCATTTCTAATATTAGTAGGGATGGATATAAGTCTGAAATCAAACGTGCCTTAGAAAGAAGATTCCCATGACCTTGTCACACTACAGGGGGGCATTCGACGTACAACAAGGGTTACTTACTACCTTGGCATGGAACGGTAATGTTGTTACAAGTAAAATTTTAATAGGTGGAAATTTGCACCTAGGTTTGTAGTGTAGATATACTTTACAATTGTCCAATTGCAAAGTCGTCTGAAGATGCTAAAACTAAAATAGTGCATCATAAGTAGCGCACCTACCTGCTGTCTAACAAACAAGGTCATAATAAAGACAAGGAGAACTCAGAACAAAACCAGGTACTTGGCCATGGTGGTAAGACCTACATCCTGCAATAGATTAATTGCAAAAAAATGATTTCTAAGACATTTTGGTTCAAAAAAATTAGGTATTAACAGCCATTGCCTGATACCTATAACACAAGCAAAATAATTCTAGCTTACTTTAGGATCAGATACTATGGAAATAAAGTTACAATCTTTTTACCTTAGCAGTTTCGTCGTGTTCCATGATGGCCCTGTAGGCAGCCCAGCCAGCAGCGCCGGTGCCAACTATGAGGTACTGCACGCACGGCGGCAGGTCCTTGTCGTGGTACGGACGTTTCACTTTACGCCGTGGACGCCCTGTTTCATATTAATATATAATTAGATTCTTCTAAAAGTTGTTGTGAAGCGCCCGTGACCCCGCGGACTCAGTATTCTGTTTCAGTGGACTCAGTGTGTAAACGATCACTGTAGTAAGCAACATTTACTATGGTCGGTTATGGATGGGTTACAATCACATGACCACTTTGTGACCATTATTTGCGAACGTTTCCGTGCTTTGGAAGGCACGTAAAGCCGTTGGTCCCGGTTGCCAGTCAAAATTGCAGTCGTTAAGCCAAGTTGAAGGGCTTTGTGGGCGGCTTAAAAAATTTCAACACCAGGCAGTCACAACCAGCGCTTGTCCATGTCAACACGGTAATACGACTCACCACCTACTACGTGGGACAATTCCTAGAGGGTGAAATGTGGGCATGTAATATGCCTCTGCCTAATGCCTAATATGAAAGGCGTGATCATATAATTATGTATGTATGTTAAGGTTGTGTTTCAGGTCCTACAAGAACTCCAGAAGAAGCACATCCGCCAGAAGATGTCGCTGCAGTACTCGTTGCTCGACAAGCCGTCGCAAATAATAAGCAAATTTTTATTTTATTTATTTAGGTACACTTTATTGCACGCCCTCGCCAGATAAAAAAACTTCGATAGGAACATTTCTTAAAAAAGCAGTACAAGCGGCGGCCTTAGCGCAAATGATTTGTTTTAATATGTTACCAATTTTAACAGAATTGGTGGGGTTGTGTAAGTCTACTCGTAGTACGTAAATATCTTTAAAAATATGTTTTCTGTCGAAAAAAAATGTGAAAGTCGCTTTTAAGGAATAGTATTCAACGAATTCTGAAGTGGTGACCGCGACTTGGTATACGTGGGATAGGACGACCACCCGTCAGATGGACCGATGACCTGAAAAAGGTCGCAGGGAGTGACTGGACGCGGAAGAAGCAGGACCGAATGTTGTGGCGTGATTTGGAAGAGGACTTCGTCCAGCAGTGGACTGCCGTAGGCTGATTTGATTGATTAATTCATCGGTCATCATGATTCTACGGTATTAATTCATCTAACCATAAGTAACCATTGAATTATTTTACTTACAAATATCTTTATTATCAGCTGTTTTGAGGCTTTCTTCTCTCCACAAATATATTTTGTACATCTGAAATGCAGAAAAATAAACGAGATTGATTTTTTAACTAAAGAACGTAAGGATTTTTTGTAATGCTACCGGTAGTTCCTGAGATCCTAGCCTTCAAAAGTTCCAACTCTTCAGCTTAATAATCCTACTAATATTATAAATGTGAAAGTTTGTGAAGACGTTTGGATGTTTAGATGTTTGGATGTTTGTTACTCAATCACGCTCTAACAGCTGAACGGATTTCGCTGAAATTTGGTACAGGGATAGCTTATAGTCAGGAATAACACTTACCCCTAGTTTCCGAAAGGCTGATCAACGCTAAAATTAACTAATCGGCGTTTAAAGGCGGATCCTCACAGAGATTTAAAATGGATCGCCAATTCCTGCGATCTACGAACAAAACTTTTCTTGCGATCCCGCCGCGTTCCACCGACACGCTCCAACCGATCCACACTCCGCCTAAGTATAGTACAGTTGAACTTTCGGTCGCTATGGAGTCACATGTGCAGCAACGACGTCAAATCGCTTTGGTAGCAACAACCTACATTCTTATTAAATATTTACGAAGCATTTATGTTCCTTGTAAATGGATTTTCATTTTGGATCTTCTGTGAGGATCCGCCTTTAACAGCCGATTAGTTAATTATAGCGTTGATCAGCCTTTCGGAAACGGGGATAGGCTTTCATTCCGGAAAATGTTCACACGCGGGAAGCGGGAGCGGGTACCGAAGTCCAGCCGCTATCATCATCTAGTATTAGTATAAATATTTAGGACATACCACACCAAATGTAGCGAAGAAAGTGAAGACAGCCAGCACGTACGCCCAGGGAAACGGTTTGGGTGGCGGTGGCGGGCACGGCGGAGGAGGGAGCACTGGAGGCACGCTGCATGGCCCTTTTACCATTTTGCATTCCAGCATCGGCTAAAAACAGTAAATGATGGATGATGCTCAATATGCTCATTATGGAATACAAACCCGTTTACGCCGTAGACGCAGAGACGATATTTACCTGCATCGCAACTTATAGCAGAAGGCTGTTGACCATCCTCATATACAGATACGAATTTAAAAATATGATTTATCTGTTGTGTAGGTCCTATAGCACAAACTTATACATATAAGCTTAATTAAGGTTGGATGCCGCTGTGCATAAATTACATCCGTTATCGTAGTGGAACCACGAGAAAAAGTTCTCCCAGACCCTCGATAGTCCCACTAATGGTTGGAAGTATTCTGAGACCCACCGGTGGGTCTGCTTAGTGGGTCCTTGAAGCCGAAGGGTCCAAATAGTGGGTCCACGAGAAAAGACCGAATATTATCTGCATGGTTGATTACGCGTACCTACTCAGGCCAAAGACTTCTATATAAACTGAGGTAGACATGCCCTACGCACCGATTTTTGAAACCAATAAACTGAGCTAATTAGCAGCGTTGCTCGCACTGTAGTGTAGTGAGTCAAAACTTCGAGAGTACTCGGCTTGCAATCGGAGTCCATACGCCTTCTCTTTTACTCTTGTTCTTTTCGTACATTGCTATTGTGGTGACAATTACGTAAATATTATTAATTTGTAAGTGAGTGTAGTCTTAGCAATGTGTGTGTTTGAGGATTGCTTTTGAAATCTCGTTTGTTAGAGTACGGCATGTCTACCTCAGTTTATATAGAAATCTTTGACTCAGGCACACATGTCGTCATTTACTCGCAACTATTCAAAAACTGAACTCAACAGACATGCAGTACGGCAGATGCGCAAAATCATCATTTATTTCTATGCCTCGGTGGCACTCTGTGCTGTAGATTGTAGATTTGCATATTATTTCTGCCGAGATAAGTTGACGACAATGCACCGGAAGGCAGTCAAGTTTGCCGTTGCTTCTTTGACGTGGTGCAAATCTGATAAGCGTTTCTATAGACATGCGTTTTCGAACGCGAATGCTACGAGTATTTGACCACTTTGGTTTCTGACGATATGTTATAAATCCGACAGTAATAATGTCACGATATGCTTAACATTTGTGATAATTAATAATTTAGAAAAAAATATTAATTGCTTAATTATTATCAACGTCATCCGCATCCAATCTTGGAGAGTAGCATCAGGTGTGCCCCAAGGTTCTGTGCTGGGTCCGTTGCTCTGGAACTTGGGGTACAACTGGGTCTTGCGCGGCGTGCTGCTGCCAAGGATGGATGTCATGTGCTTTGCGGATGACACCTTGGTAGCAGCAGCCGCAAAAGAGTGGGAGGATGCAGTTCGTCTGGCGTCGGTAGGCCCTGGTTGTTCGGCGCATTGGTCTTCTGGGGCTGGAGGTAGCCCTCACGAAAACGAGGGCTATGACGTTCCATGCCCAAGGTCGAAGAGCCCCAAATGGTCTTTTTGTCCGGATCGAGGGTATCAGCGTACCGGTCGAGGTGCACATGAAGTACCTCGGCCTTACGTTGGACCCTCGATGGACCTTCGAGGAACACTTCAAAGCTTCTCGCTCCTAGGCTGCGCAACTCAGCAGCTGCACTCGGACGCCTACTCCCCAACATAGGGGGTCCCGGTGCGCCCTGCCGTCGGCTGTACCACGGAGTGATACGGTCGATGGCCCTGTATGGAGCTCCGGTGTGGGCGGAGTGTCTCGCCCGACGGACGCGGGCTCTCTTGCGTCAACCACAGAGGATGATGGCGACCCGGGTCGTGCGTGCTTATCGCACGGTCAGCCACGGAGCTGCCTGTGTTTTAGCAGGCACGCTACCGTGGGATGTCGAAGCACTTGTGCTTGCGCAGGTGTATCGGCATCGGGTCGACACCAGAACTCGGGGTGAGCGGCCTGATCTCGATGACATCGAAGAGGTTCGCTTGCAGGCGCGGAGGGAAGCTTTGCGCCGGTGGAGCGAGGCACTGTCTCACCCGGTTGCCGGTCACAGGACGATCGAGGCCATCCGCCCGGTGTTGGAGAAGTGGGTGAACCGAAAGTGGGGTAGCCTCACATACCACCTGGTGCAGGTACTGACCGGACATGGGTGTTTCGGTCATTACCTGTACCGGGTCGCCCGACGGGAGGAGACGCCAATGTGTCACCACTGCGGTGCTCCCGACGACACGACCGAGCACACAGTGGCTGTGTGCCCGGCCTGGAGTAGCGAGCGCAGCGAGCTCAGCGCTGCGCTCGCCGGGCGGGGCCTCGCGCTGCCGGTCATAGTATCTGCTATGGTCGGGAGCGCGGACGCCTGGGAGGCAGTTGCCAACTTTGACGACACAGTCATGTCGGCGAAGGAGGCTGCGGAGAAGGTGCGGGAAGAGGATGCTCTTGCCGCTCCCATCCGGCGTAGGCGGAGGGGTGGGAGAAGGCACGCGGCTTTGGCCGCGAACCGTCTCTAACCCCGGGGTTGGCCTGCACACGTAGAGTGGCACTCACGTGTGCATTGCACAAGCCACCACGTCTGAGGATTACTTGGCACCTACCGGGGTAATCCTCCATCGGCGCAGTAGCTCAGCTACCCTGAGCCGCCCGGCGGTGTTCTGGTGAATTAGTCAGATCCCAGATCACCCCCACAGGGGCAGATCGGTGTCAAGGAGTTTTAGTGAGTATTCCCAGTGCTATCGTGATCAGGTGCTGGGCGACCCTCACACGAGCCCATGCCTCGCCAGCATGGGTAGTCCGTAAGCGGAGCTCTCCTTGTAAAAAAAAAAGGCGTACTAGGTGGGTGGACCACGGGCAACAAAGGGAACTGACATACACACACATACGGATGAAAGCAAAATCGTCCATACTGTGAATCGGACTCTCGATCGCTTCGCTCACTCGTTCAACTACTGCTGCGTCAATGGAGGCAGTCAAATATAATCCTGTGTGGTTGCAAATATCTGACGAATTGCGTGTCTGCCCAACTGCATTCGAGATAGTCTGCCTAACAGCAAGACCAAGAGGTCTGCACAACTACAAGTCCAAGAGTTCCGTTTCTGACAAGATGCGCGATTTTCCTAAGAAATAAGCATGTCAGACACGCAAATGCTTGAAAACTTGCGTGTCTTATTCGTAGCATGTCCTCCATGCTACGTATAAGTCGTTTCTCATGCATTAGTATCAGAGCAAGAAACTAAGAAAACTTCCAGTTAATAAAGTCTAAAATCTTTTAGCCCCTTCGGTCTGTTAGGACTGATTTCTATAATGTACTGATCTCATAATGAACAAAAATCAAAATCATCTTATTAGAATGCCGGAAACTCATATTATCTGACCGAAAAGATACATTCGTGATATTAAATTAAAAGCAAATATCTTCTGGGAAAAATTAAAATTTCTTCTTTCTTAAATTCTTCTTTTATTAGTTGTGCAAATGATAAGCACCGCACAAACAATGCAATAGAGGGTTGGCATAGAAGATTAAGTACACGTATGCCACACAAACCAACCCTGATGCGATTTCTGTATAAACTTAGGAAAGAGGCCAGTTATCAAGACACCCGAATTAAAAATAGTTTGTTTAGCGGTGCTACTAGACACAAGCGTGACATTTTATTCGACAACTACATCAAAAAACAGTTGATTGAATTAGAGTCCAACGATATAACAGAAATTCAGTTTTTACAAAATATCGAAACTCTCAAAAAGAGAATACACTAATGTACATTGACATTGACAGATATTGTTTAAGGATAATATTTTTGCCCTCCCAACCCATGGTACACCTCATTGGTTCACCTTGGTGGACCACGACCAATTATTTTTTTCCGTGGTGCCCGTTAATCAAACGTATATTTTTTTAAATAAATTATGTTGGTCGTGGTTCACCTGCGTCTACTTAGACGGTAAGTAGGTACTTAATTTGAAATTAAACGCCTTTATCATTTAGGATTAAATGTTTAACACTTAAAGAAATAAAATAAACTAAATTCTAATTAAACTAAATTAAGCTACATAAAAATAAAATTAATAATTAGGTATATGAGGACTATCAGGCGTCAAAGAATTCCTTAATTCCTTAAGAACAACTTGATATTTGAATGAATTATCGCAGTTTCTCTAATGCGTAACCAACAGAAATATCATTATTTAATAATTGCATCTGTATGTTAATAATGTCGTCGTCGTTTTCTACATATGTGCTTTTCCGCTTCGCATATGATAGCATAGATCTATGCATGCGCATAGAGTAGAATAAAGTGGTAGGTAATTGACAAAAGAGGTTTGTTTAGAATAGAACGTAATACGGCATGTTAATATATTTCTATAAAAGGTTCATTATCAAGGTGGAGCAAGGGTATATAATTCTGCCTGTAGTACACCAAGGTGAACCAAGGTGTACCACGGAAAAAAATAATTGGTCGTGGTCCACCCAGGTGAACCAATGAGGTGTACCATGGGTTGGGAGGGTATTTTTGTTTATTAAATATAATTTTCGTTATATAATTATAAGATTTAAAAATAAATTGTTACCTATTATTTTTCAACGAATCTTCTCGTGACCATAGAGCTGGTGTTTTCTTTGTACAAAGAATCAGCATTGCCATTAAATGAGGCAATTGCCGCCAGCCTTATGGGCACGTTCCCGGTGTGCATCGACGGGGAGGAATACTTTGACACCTATCAGCAACAGTGCAGTGCTATCCATTCGTTATTTTTTATTTTCAGTTTGTTATTTGTACATAATTATAAATATTTAAATTTAATTTTATATAATTACTAGCTGATGCCCGCAGCTTCGCCTGCGTGAAATTTTGTTCCTAGACTATAACATATCTCTGTAGGCACCAAATTTCAGCTAGATCCGTGCAGCCGTTACAGCGTGAAAGAGAAACATCCACACTCACAAACATTCGCATTTATAATAATACCTAGTTAGATTTCTGATTAACAAATTCATAACGCAAAGTAATATGAGCTAAGTAAATTTATTTATTAAATACATTTCTTAATTCAATGGCTAAACTATTACTTGACACAACTTCTCTTCTAAGCCATTGACATCGTAACTTATTTCCTTATTCAGGTAGTCCCAGCCTACGACGTTTGGACAAACCGAACTACTGTAGGCTTTGTCCTCCTAATACAGGTGGTCCAACCAAGACCTAGTAACGTAATAACAATGTAAATTTCGTCAGCCGAGCGTTAATGTTCATTGTAATGGCTCTTTTCAGTCCTCTCGAATGTAGTCTACGTAGAGGCCATTCCCGTATTTTACAAAGACTGAGTCTGTTTCCTGACAGAATGCAGTCGGCACTATGTAGAATAAAGTTCATGCCTTCCATGACCAGTCGCTTAGGGCTCCTGACAAACTTTGTCGTAAGGATTGAGCGTAGATGGTAACATGCAGTGAATACTACCTGAAGCGTGGTCTTTCATTTTTCTGGCTAGCCATCTTAGAATTTTCTTCTTCTTTTCACAAATTTATTTTTGTCACACAAAATTTTAATAAATTAGCAATAATACTTCCATAAAGCATATTTGGTTAATATTATACCAATATAGCGCTTTTTATTTAACTTTATGGCTTTGTAGTAAAATCATCTGTTTAAAGTTTGAAGTAAAACATAAATGAAAACGTCAATTGTATTGAACTTTCACAAATTATGTGTCAAAATAAAAAGTAATTTAAGTATAAAATAAGAGTATTTAAGGAGTATTGATATCAACTCCGGAGAAAATCACTCCCAAAATAATTTACATTCCCTTTTTAGCTCGTTATAGTGTAAATTTCAATAAAATACGAAACACGTCTTCCATCAATTATGTTGGTAATGCTATATGCCAAATTTTAAGTAGATCGGACCAAGGAATCACGTTGTCCCATACAAACTTTACCCTCCTTTTTTATACCTTTGGAGGTGGAATTAGCAAAAATGTTAAAATTACTTTTTTCAAATTATAACAAACAACGCTTATGCTTAGTTTCATCATCGTACCATTAACTGTTTAAGCAATAATTGATAATAACTTTGGGTAAGTTTGGTTTGAATTCTATATACTTTTCCGGGATAAAAAGTACCCAGTGTTGTGCCCAGGCTATTAAAGAATAATTATACCAAGTTTCATCGTAATCGAACCGGTAGTTTTTGCGTGATGCCTGAACACAGACAGACAGACAGACAGACAGACAGACAGACAAAAAAATTTTTAATCACATTTTTGGGTTCGGTGTCGGTCTAGTAACACCCCCTGCTATTTATTTTTTTGATATTTTGAATGTACAGAATTTTCACTTCTACAGATTTATTATAAGTATAGATTAGTTAACTACATTTAATTTGACAATTCAATTGTTAGGTAGGTACTGACTGTACATCAATTTGACAGTTGTATTCCCGACATTCTAAAACAAAGTCATATAGAAAATCAGTCATTTTGGGAAAGATGATTTTGATTTTTGACGTTCGTTTGGTTGGCCCGGCCCTCCCGGAATTTACGACTTCGGAGTATAGCAATCTACTGTACTCAGCACCAGAAACATATGTACCGCTTTCTTTTTCAATGTAACTCTGTATTTTTGGAGAAAAACTCATGAAAAGGGGGCCGGGCCAACCAAACGCTTTCAGCTCGGCCCCCCTTGTAACTCGAAAAATATACAGCCAATTAAAAAAACACTTGAGCTTGAGAAATGTACCCCGGCATCTCGTTATACGTTCCAAAACAGATTTTGTATATTCGTAATATCAAACGATAAATCAATGTAGAAAGGGGGCCGAGCTGAAAATTTTTGATAAGAAAATACGTACAGAAGGACAAAAGATTTTTTTTAAAAAACTATAAATATAGAATCTACACATGGTAAATATCATATGTACCGCCTTAGTTTCCAATAAAACTTGCTAAATTTAAAATAAACACCAACCTCAGTTCGTTTAGCTCGGCCCCCTTTAAACGTCTATAGCTTCTAAACTATGACATGTTTCGCTACGAAAAAACTATTTCCTGACTCATATAAAGGAGTACATTCCTTCTAAATGAATTAGGATTCTGTGAAATTAGTATTTGAAAAGATTAATGGGATCGAAAATATCACACAGGATAAATGATAAGGTGACCATGATTTAGAAAATAGTATTTCTAACTGTAAAATTGCGAAAAGTTGTTTAGCCGAATGTTTTTTTGCCAAATGAAAATTTGGGAAACATGCTTTGGCATGTGACACTTTGGATATCGTTTTTTGTCAAACATAAGTTAACCGCGTATATCGTTAGTTATTTAGTATGCATTATGTAAAGTACCTAACCCTACACAATGCCTACTAAATGATGCAAAAAGAAAATCAATAAAATAAATCACTTTCGTTAAGAACTTCAAAAAACTCCTGAATCCAGATGTTTAGATTGAGGAGCCACTTCATAAATGTAACTTATAAGCTACTGACGGATGTCACGCGGTTTCTTCCGCTTAGCTCCTGTTCTCGTGGAATCACGGGAATAAAATATAGCCTATGTTCAATGGGAAGAGAATAGCTTCCCAACAGTGAAATAATTTTTCAAATCGGTCCAGTAGCTTCGGAGCCCTTTCGATGCAAACAAACAATTAAACCTTTCCTCTTTGTAATATTAGTATACATTTACCAACTTTTTCCAAAAATTAACCTACACATTTTCCGATTGCCTAGGATGTGAGCTTCCTGTAAAAAGGTGAGGTTCATACGGACAGTGATGCAAAGAGTTTTATAGTAAGCTATAGAAAATAAACTATTTTCTATAGCTTACTATAAAACTCTTTGCCCATAGGGCAGGATGACGCCTAAATAAGAAGAAAATGTTAAAATATATTGCAACTACGGTAATAAAGTCTATCTGAACAGTAGAACAACTCGGTTGTTGTGCCACTGCCATCGGCAGGCGGAGTAGCGGCGCGCGGGGATGGCCTCCCATCGGCGCGGTCCAACGTTCGACAACCATTACTACCTTGGACACTACCCGCATTGGGACATCACTGCAGTCGATCCTCTTAAACTAATTTTATTTTTCTATTTGTACAAAAGTGGACAAGTTTAAAAAATTACCTCCTGGAGAGTAGTTTAAAACCCAACATACACATCGTATCATGATTCATGAACTTCATATAACTACCTAGTTTACTCGTATCCATCAATTTCAACTTTACTCAACTAGTAGTACCAACCAGGCCTCCGTCACTCGCTACAAGCCGTGTTATAAGCACCTACTCGTAAGTATGTCGTGAAATAATATTTCGCTTCATTTAGTCATGCTTTTTTTTCATCTCGCTTCTAACTAATATTCTAAAACCAGCTGACCCCCGCTACTTCGTTTACATCACATAAGGTGTGTGAAAAGAGAGGTATTTCTTCATCAGACTTATCAAGCAGCGTGTGAAACTGCCCTGTTTGCTTAATCATAAAAGAGCTTAAAGATGAAGTCTATTCTAAAACAATCCAGTCAGAATTATTTTAAAAGTCTTAATCAGTAGTTATAACAGTTTATATTTACCGCACATTCAAAGAAACCCTACAACTAAAATTTTCAAAATATCTATGTAATAGATTCTTAAAACATACATACATACATATCGTCACGCCTTTATCCCCGAAGGGGTAGGCAGAGGCATATTATATGCCCACGTTTCACCTTTTTATAATTTGTCCCACGTAATAGGTGGTGAGCCGTATTGCCGTGTTTTTAAATGGACAGGCGCAGGTTGTGACTGCCTGCTGTTGAAATAAAGGTGAAACTTGGCTTAACGACTGCCATTTTGCAACCGAGACCAACTGCTTAACGTGCTCTCCGAAGCACGGAAACGCTCAAATAAATGTCACAAAGTGATCACATGGATGGTCACCCATCCATGGACCGGCCATAGGGAAAGTTGCTTACTGCAGTGATCGTTTACAGAACACTGAGTCCGCGGGGCCACGAGCGCTTCAAAATATCTATGTAATATATTCTTAAGAGAGATATAACTTTTTTATTTATAAACCGATTGCCATGAAATAAACACTAACCCCCTTATTCATAATCGTAGTCGTATTTAACCATACTCTGTCATTGGTTAGAGACAGCAATAGACTTTAAGTGTGTTTTAACTAAAATAGGTATAATAAACGATTATGAATAAGGGGGTAAATGTTTAATGGAGCAAACTTCAACCTAATAAAAACATCCTGAGTCATCTGAGTCATCCTGAGCTGCGTCGCGAGCAGATTGGACTGCCTGTATGTAAATCACTGCTGCAAGTTGTCCACCTCGTTGATAGACGTGTGGCGGTGATTCGCTTCCAGCGGCTACCTATTTATTTTATTTTTAGATTAGGTAGTTGCTTTTTTTTATGTTATTTTGTGTGCTTAGGTTAAGAATACTAACATAGAATAAGAAATATTGTTACTAACATAATAAGTCTAGTTACTTGTGGAATAAATATATTATTATTATTATCAAAATATTTTTATTAAAATTTGAGTAGAAAAAATGTTAT